>CP141154.1:93332500-103332500 GCA_035233585.1 Antiaris toxicaria
AGGAACGCTGGAGGATGTGACCAAGAGGACCTCAATTAACTAGTCTTCCTTACTATTCTCCGATTCCTAGACGGTGGAATGTGTGGACATTTAGCTCCTCGATCGGTATTCTGCACAGCTTGTCTCCTGCCAACCACCTAGATCTCTAAGAATTTATTATTTTGAGTGAGAGATATATTAATCAATTTAGTTACTTAAGAGTCTGGGGTCTAAAGAAAATAGGAGCCTAAATGGGCCTATTTATAGAATTGCAGTAGGTAGCTTTTAGAATTTGAATAGGATCTAAGAAAAGATTTTTCTCTCTTTTCCCTTCACCAAAGTTAATTCTTCTCTAAGGATTCTTCCTCAAAAATTAAAACAGGATTCCTGAAAAGAATTTTTCTCTCTCCTCCTCTTGGTATGGCTAATTTTCCTCCCTAAATGCTCTTCAAAAGATTCGACACTAGGGTGTGTGGTATTCAAAATTTGATTCAAATTTCAAACCCCCTAAATCTTGTAATTTTGTTTGCATGGATAATGTTCTATAACTCCAGTTTAAATTCAAAATAAAATCATGGCGACTTTATTTGAATTAAATAATTATGTAATAATTATCCAATACAAAATTAAATTAAGAAAAAATCTTTTCTTCCAAATCTATATAGAAACCATCCCCTTTATGTGCCCAAGAATAAGATTTTTGTTCAATACAAATTCATATAGGATAATCTTATAATATAAAATATTTATTTAAATAAGATTTTTAAAATTTAAATTAATCTCACATTCATCTTTTAAAAGACAAATACAATTAATTTAAATTTCAAATCTTATCTTTCAAAATAAATATTTATAAAAATTGAATATTTATCCCATTAATTAAATAAATCATGTAATGGAGTTATGTTGATGAGTACACCTTAAGCCGTTCTATTTAAGGTGACTTGGTATTAAGTAAAACCTTCGTAATTCCCTCTAGCTTTTCTTGAGAATTTCTTAGATACTTTAAGATCGTTCTGTCTAAGGAAACTATAAATAAGAGGGAACAATATGACCCCTCCAACCTTTCTTGGGAACTTTTTAGTAAAATCTATCCATGTTTACCGCCTGAGTTTCATTGGATTTGAATTTGTGGTGAAGTGTGTTAGGAATGCCCTAAGTATGAAAGACATTTTTTATATTTTAAATTGATTAATAATATATTTGAGATTTTACATTACATCTTTATTATACTGTCCTCGTCATTATTTACAATTATGGCTTATTGACTACATATTATTTAAATTGTTAGAATATTGCATGTAATGGACTTTATATACAAGAAGACAACATTCTAAAGTAACTAGCCTAAATTTATAGTCCGTAGTCTATCGGGTTAAAGTGAGCATCTAACTTATAAAAAGACTATTATGCTGTCTAGATTCCATTGAGGAGATGGTTTATCTTGACCATTTGAAGCAAGTCAACTCCTAAGTAGAGAATAGATATATTGCCTAGTGGTGGTGATATGTTGGACTAGGACCAATGAGTCTATTTGTGGCACCCCCAAATCTGACCACCCGCAACCATCATGAACCTGTAGGAAAATAAACCGGTAAAAACGTGTCAGAGTGGCGCAGCGGAACAATAAAAATTTTTAGATCGTTAAATATCTCATGATGCCATATACAATAAATCAACAACAATTAAAACTCATACGTCAAGGACGCCAATCTGCAGGAGGAGAATGACCGGAGGCTTCAACCAACTAGCCTTCTCTACTATTCTCCAATTCCCGAATGGCTGAGTGTGTGGGCACTCTGAACCTCGATCGGTATGCTAGCACTGCTAGTCTTCTTCCGACCACCCAGATCTCTAAAGAACTTTATTGTCACGATGAGCTGTGCAACAATAAGCCTGCTCACCTGAGAGTCTGTGGTCTAAGAGAACTGGAGTGGCAGGACCTCTATTTATAGACCTGCATGAGGTGATTCTCTGAATTTGAATTGGATTAGGAAAAGATATTTTCCCTTATCTTTAACCAAAAAATCTGAATTTTTCCATAGGATAATCCTAACAATAAATTCGGTTTTTCCTAAGATAAATCCAATCCAAATCTTAACAAGATTTTAACTAGACTTTTATCTCCCTTTTTCAACCAAAAAATCCAAAATTCACAAGGAGAAAATCCTCCAAAAGATTTCGGCCATTATGGATAAGGGAGAATCAAAAATTCCACTAGGATTTCCAAGCTTGAATCTTATCTCAACCTTATCCAAAAATAACCGAATTTTCCTTGGATAAAGGCTCCAAAATTTCGGCCACTTTTAGGGAAGGAGAGAATCCAAATTCAACTAGGATTGAAACTTGAATTTTCCTTTGAATCTCATCCACAAAAACCGAATTTTCCATTGAGGATTATCCTCAAAAAATTCGCCCACTTTTGTTGGGATTTGGATTCAAAATTCAAGTAGGATTCTAACAAGATTATCCTCTCCAAATCCAACTCAAATTCGAATTTCAAACCTTGTAGATTTTCCACAACAAATTCGAATCCTACTTGGACTGTGATTCAAAATTTGAATTTTAAATTTCAAATTCAAATTTCAAATTCAAATTTCAAATTTCAAATTTCAAATTTCAAATTTAAATTTCAAATTCGAATTTCAAATTCAAATTTCAAATTCAAATTTCAAATTCCACATAACGGTTGTGTTTCATATTCTTGTTCTCATGGATAATTTTCTACAACTCCAATCTAATCTCAAATAAAATCATGGCAACTTTATTTGGAGTTTGAATAATTGTGTACTCTATTATCCAAAACAAAATCTGAATCCAACCGGAAAGAATCTTGTCTACCATCCTAATCCTGTGTCATCACCATCCATGCATAATAAACTAGCCAATAGCATACACAAATCAATTTGCCAAACGTTAAGGAATTATGTGGAGCTAGTAGAGGGACTGATTGGACATATATAATCGGGCTCCCGTGATTCCATATGATCATCATTCTGTACCGAACAACTCAATCATATGATCACTAATTTCAGAGTCACACCACTATAAACCTGAAACTGAACTCCCAATTATATACCGTATTACGTAAGCCTGTGACGAGCTACCATCCAATGACCTTGTCATATATGCAAAACCCTCATATGATATCCATGATCAGCCTTAGGTCAAAGTCCGTTTAATCCTACTGATCAGGCTATCTTAAAGTTCCATTATACTACCGAATCAAGAAAATGTTTATCCACCATGTGTGAATAAGAAGTCATCCGCCCAGCAAACGACCTAAGGCCTTGTCCATTTTCACATTCAGTATAATGCCTTTAAGAGGATACCTTTAACTCCTCAGAGCTATGATTCCGATATCTGCAAACAAACCCTTCATCGTATACAAGTCATGCACCCAACGAACCGGTCTATAAGCTTACTACCTCTGAGACGCTTTAGCCATTGGAACATCAAAGTACACAAGTCATATACATGAAGTAGTTCATTTACTCAGGATTAAGGTTATTGCACAATGAACATCAAAAGCAGATTGATCCACTCATAGCGGACTACGTAGATCAATCACGCTTTAGTCCCGGTCTAATATGTCACCACCGAGCAACATATTCATGTCTCTACTTGGGAGTCCAGCTCCAGACAGTCAAGACAGACTGTCCCCTCCAAGGCTTTAGACAACATAATAGTCTTAACATGAGTTAGATGCTCGGTCTAACCCCATAGACTACAGACCATAGTTTAGACTGCTAACTTTAGAACATTGTCTTCTCGCATACAAAAGTCCATTGCATGCAACGTTCTAACAGTTTTAACACAAGCAGTCAGTGAGCCATATTTGCTTACATTTACTTTAACATGTAAATAAGACGAGGACAGATAGCAATGTAATGAATAACCTCTATATATAATTTTATTATCCAGTTCAAAATGAATACATCAAAATGTCTCTAATACTTAGGGTATTTCCTAACAATCTCCCACTTGCCCTAAGCCAGCAGATGTGCCATGTTACGCATCCCCATCGTCTCTACATGCCTCTCAAAGCTTCTAGCCACCAAAGTCTTAGTAAAGGGATCAGCGATGTTGTCCTCGGACGCGATCTTACATACATCCACTTGTCCTGTCTCCACATGCCCTCTAATAATGTGATACCTCCGATCTATGTGCTTGGTCCTCTTGTGGTGCCGAGATTCCCTTGTGTTGGCAATAGCCCCTGTATTATCACAGTAAAGTGTGATAGGCTTGTCAACACCCGGAATGACCTCAAGGTCTCTAAAGAACTTGCGGAGCCAAACCGCTTCTTTAGATGCCTCAGCCGCAGCCACATACTCAGCCTCTATAGTAGAGTCAGCTGTGCAGCGCTGCTTCATGCTCCTCCACACAATGGCGCCTCCTCCGAGTAAAAACACTGATCCAGATGTCGATTTCCTAGAATCCTTACAAGTCTGGAAGTCTGAGTCCGTGTATCCTACGGGTGTTAGGTCCCCTCCAGAATACACTAGCATATAATCCCTTGTTCTCTTAAGATACTTGAGTATATGCTTTACTGCTTGCCAGTGCTTGGTTCCAGGATTCGCTTGATATCGACTCACCATACCTACTGCAAAACATATGTCCGGGCGAGTGCAAAGCATAGCGTACATAAGGCTACCCACAGCGGATACATAAGGGACCTTACTCATACGCTCTCTTTCTTCCGATGTCTTGGGACAGTCATCCAATGAAAGAGTTAGATCGGCAATAGAAGGTTGTGAGCCTTTCTTTGCCTCTAGCATTGCATATGTATGAAACTTGGGATAATGCTATCATTTTGTTCTTTCGATCTCTGAAAAGACGAATGCTTAGAACATAATTAGCTTTTCCCAAGTCCTTCATGTCAAACTGTTGGTGTAACCAAAGCTTGACCGATGATAAGTTCCCTACATCATTCCCAATGAGTAGTATATCATCGACATAGAGTATCAGAAAGACCACTTTTCCATCCTTAATACGTTTATAAACACAGGTTCATCAACGTTCTGCTCAAAACCAAATGTCTTAATCGCTTGATCAAACCTCTGGTTCCATGAGCGGGATGCCTGCTTTAATCCATAAATGGATCTAAGCAACTTGCAGACTTTCCTATCTTGGCCTTTTGCTACGAACCCTTCGGGCTGTATCACATAGATACACTCTTCAAGATGGCCATTCAAGAATGCCGTCTTGACATCCATTTGCCAGATCTCGTAATCGAGAGCCGCAGCAATGGACAAAAGAATACGGATAGACTTCAGCATAGCAACAGGCGAAAAGGTTTCCTCGTAATCGACTCCAGCCTTTTGCGTGTATCCCTTTGCAACCAGTCTAGCTTTGAAAGTTTCCACTCTCCCTTCCGCATCCTTCTTTCTTTTGTAGACCCATTTGCATCCAATGGGTTTTATCCCATCCGGCAAATCTACAAGTTCCCAAACAGAGTTGGATTTCATAGAATCCATCTCATTGTTCATAGCCTGTTTCCAAGATCTAGAATCAACATCCTTTATAGCTTCATCATATGTGACCGGATCTTCCTCATGCTCATGAGCCTCGGCCTGGTATACCTCAGCATCATACATAAAGAAATTAGGTTTCTTAGAAACCCTCCCACTACGACGAGGCACCCTAAATTGTTGATCGTCTGCAGGTCTTTCACTGGAACTCGGACTTGCGTCCAAGACCGAAATCTGTGGAGCATTTCTTTCACCCGATAACTCCTCTAGCACCACTTTGCTTCGAGGCTTAAAGTCATTCATATGACTTTCCTCCAAGAATGTCGCATGGGTTGAGACAATGATCTTTTGTTCCTTCGGGTTATAGAACAGACCTCCTTTAGTTCCCTTTGGATACCCTACAAACATGCACAATTCTGATCTTGGTTCCAACTTCTTCGCATCCCCATCCAGTACATGTGCCGGGCAGTCCTATATTCTCATATGTCTAAGGGAGGGCTTCCTGCCACGCCACAATTCATACGGAGTTCTAGGAATTGATTTGCTCGGAACCTGGTTCAGAATATAGCACGCCGTTTGTAAAGCATGTCCCCAAAATAATAATGGCAGTGTTGAATAACTCATCATGGACCGTACCATATCCAATAAGGTCCTGTTTCTCCTTTCGGCTACACCATTCTGTTGTGGAGTACCAGGTGTAGTCAATTAGGATAATATCCCATTCTCTACAAGATGTCCTAGAAATTCATCGGAGAGGTATTCGCCACCTCGATCAGATCGAAGTGTCTTTATGGATTTATCCAATTGCTTTTCCACTTCCGCACGATACTCTTTGAACTTATCAAAGGTTTCGCTCTTGCGGTGCATCAGATACACATATCCATACCTCGAGTAATCATCTATGAAAGAGACATAGTATTCGAACCCTCCTCGTGCTGTGACGTTCATGGGGCCACATACGTCAGTGTGCACAATTTCTAAGAGCTCCTGTGCCCTTGTACCCTTAGCTCCAAAAGACCTCTTAGTCATCTTACCCTCTAGAGAAGACTCACATTGGGGAAGTCGTACCTCCTCCAGAGATTCCAGAGCACCGTCTTTCACCAATCTTTAAATCCTATCCTGATTAATATGACCAAGTCTTAAATGCCAAAGATACGCCTTGTTAGAGTGAGAAACTTTCAACCTTTTAGAGTTATCAATTAATTCAGTGTCAAGCAGTGAGTACATCTTTGGTCTGATCAAATATAGGTTTCCATCCATCCATCCAGAACAGATAAAAGACTTATTTCTACGAATATCAACTCTTTTACTAAAAGAAACTGAATAAGAATCCTTTATTAAACAAGCTACCGATATAAGGTTCCTCCTAAAATTAGGAACATAAAAACAGTCTTTCAATAAAATAAACCTAAATTGATCAAAATAAAGATGAACATCTCCCACTGCCTCAGCCACCACAAAGCTACCATCTCCAGTCCGCAACGAGAGGCTCCTATCATGTAGACTTCTCGTTTCCACGAACCCCTGCATAGAAACACAAACATGATTAGTGGCGCCCGAATCAATGACCCATGTGTCTTTCGATTCTTCCACCAAACACGCTTCTAAGTAATGAAGTTCCTTACCTTCCTTGCCCTTGGAGGCTAGGAATTCCCGGCAAGCCTTCTTGAAGTGACCTACCTTCCCACAATGGAAGCATTTGGACTTTTTAGGGTCCTTTGGCTTCTTGTTCTTCTTCTTCTTCTTCCCGTCCGAGACAGGAGGATTAGAAGAACTGGAAGCCACTTGCTTCTTATTTGGCCTCTTCCTCTTCCATGAGGGATTGGAAGATTCCGCCAAATTGGCCTCTCCTTTAGGTCGGACCACATCCTCGTCCCTGATCATCCGCTCATAAGCCTATAGTTGCTTCATGAGCTCGGTAAGTCCTAACTCCTTTGTCGCCAGATTGTATGCGGCCTTAAACCCCACAAAATCTTTAGACAGAGTCTTGAACACCATCTCGATCTGGGTGTTGTAGTCTAACTCAGCACCATTCTCAGCAGCCTCAGCGAAGAATCCCATTAGAGTGATCATATGGTCCTTCACTGGAGTACCCGCCTTTTGCTTGGAGTTCATAATGCTGGTGATAGCGGACTGTAGAGCCAATTTTTCTTGGCCTTCGAACATGTCCTCCAGATTTTCCATGATCTCCCCAGCAACTTGATAAGTCTCATGCTGCTTTTGTAAAGCACTCGTCATGCTAGCAAGGATGTAGCATCGAGCTATCTCATTGGATTCTCTCCAACGATTATAGGCAACCGGGACCTCCTCAAGTGGTGTGTCAGGTTTGGGCCCAGGTGGGCATGGTTCGTCCAGTACGAACTTGTGTCTCTCGCAGCTGAGAACTATTAATAGATTTCTTTTCCAATCTTTATAATTGTCGCCATTCAACTTATTTTCAGTAAGTATCGAAATGAGGGGTGTCGGTGACATTTTGAACTGAAATAAAATTATACTAGACATCATTACAAAGCCCAAGCAAATATACAGATAATTTAGCAAATAAAACATACAAGTATGTTCCTACATGAAACTTGAAAAACATGTAGCATTGCAACGATAATTCTCAGCACCCATTGCCCCAAGCCACTGAGGGGTGGTCATGAGAACAAATAGCCGGAACATGGACCCCGTCCAATTAATATATGTTACCTTAAATCCTCCAAGGTTAAGACATATATTAATAATCGCTTATTTGGCCACCAGCTTAGTTAACAGAGCTTCTAGGGAAGGTTAATAACTAGACGAGTCTTGAGTGTATAACCATTGTTTACGTAGCCCGATCCACGTCCTACCAAGCCACCGAGGGGTGGTCATGAATAGGATCGCACCCGAACACATTTTCCACATAGGAGATCCAATCTAGTATACCGGCGGCGGTAAACACCTACCGAGGGGTGTGGTCAGGTCAGAACTGACGCGAGGCGTTACTATGCTTTCGCATATGGATCAACAATGGAGGCCGTGGGTTTTGTTTGAAACCCTCTCCCACTCAATATTTTGAAAAACATGCAAGTTTTGACAAATTATGTATGATCAATATAGTATGAGCGGCACTCACCTATCCTATATGACATGTTATCAAATATGCATACAAAACATCCATCAATACATATTTATACATCCATGACATATCACAGAAAAAATAATTGACAGAATAACCAAGCTATGGTTCCATCCTAGAACAAAGAAAATAAAGATTACAAAATTCCATCCAAAGCATTCTTTGGGTCTTGAATTCTGTTCCGTCTTCTTGTATCCTTCTTTATGTAGCCTCTCCATTTATTTCTCATCCTAAGAATTATTTAAAAATTAAATCTCCCAAAAATTTAAATTTCAAATTTAAATTCCAAATTCGAATTTCAAATTTAAATTTCAAATTTGAATTTTAAACAATTTTAAAACATCATGTGTAATAATATGTAATTTCAAAAATTTCAAATTTTTAATTACATATTTTTAAACATGATTTAAAATTAAATCTCAAATTTAAAAATCAAAATTTTCTGATTTTTGGACCGTCGGACCACCGACCCCGTAGGCGGCAGCCGCCGTGGGCAGCCACCAACCTCGGAGGGGCTGGCAGCCCACGGCCGCCCCATGTGCAGCCCTGCCGGGCTGCAGGCCAAGCCTGCAGCGCCAGGCTGCACACCCAGGCTGGGCGCAGCAGCCGGCAGGCTGCAGGCAGCGCCTGCAGCCAGAGGCTGCACGCCCAGGCTGCGGCCAGCCTTGGGCAGGCCACGGCCACCCCTGGCTGTAGGCAGAGCCTGCGGCCGTGGGTGGTGTGGGCCTGCACAGGGGCTGCCGCAGCCCCATCCTGCCCGAGGGCAGGGGCTGCAGCCCCACCAAGGTTTGTCGGCCTGTCCCGAGGGGTCGTGTCTCGATTTTTGTGCCATATTCCAATTTACCTATTAGGATCTCCAAAAATTAATTTGAATCCCAATTAAATTGAAATTTTCCACACAATCAAAATTTCAATCTTTAAATTAAATTTAACTTTTGGGAAAAATAAATTACGGTCTTCAATCTTCAATCTCCTCCAAGAATAATTACATAAAAATTCCTAAACCGTTTCCGATGTTCAAAAATTCTAACCATAAAAATTCTAAGAGACAAGAATTAATATCCATGGGAAAATTATAGTGTTAATAAACTGCTCCCATGGTTACATAAAAATTCCTAGATACAATTTTTTCTAAATTCTAAGGAACCATAACCGATATAAACAAGCATGCTTATAATAATTCAAAAAATTAAAATAACCACATACTTTATACATAATATATGATAACAACATAAACGAACCCTAGAATGCCACTCTCTAAATATCAAATCCATACATAAATAAAAAGACTAAGTAATTGTCTAATTTATGTACATGGCATAGTCATGAGATGGCTCTGATACCAATTGTAGGAAAATAAACCGGTAAAAACGTGTTAAAGTGGCACAGCAGAACAATAAAAAATTTTAGATCGTTAAATATCTCATGATGCCATATACAATAAATCAACAACAATTAAAACTCATACCTCAAGGACGCCAATCTGCAGGAGGAGAATGACCGGAGGCTTCAACCAACTAGCCTTCTCTACTATTCTCCAATTCCCGAATGGCTGAGTGTGTGGGCACTCTGAACCTCGATCGGTATGCTAGCACTGCTAGTCTTCTTCCGACCACCCAGATCTCTAAAGAACTTTATTGTCACGATGAGCTGTGCAACAATAAGCCTGCTCACCTGAGAGTCTGTGGTCTAAGAGAACTGGAGTGGCAAGACCTCTATTTATAGACCTGCATGAGGTGATTCTCTGAATTTGAATTGGATTAGGAAAAGATATTTTCCCTTATCTTTAACCAAAAAATCCGAATTTTTCCATAGGATAATCCTAACAATAAATTCGGTTTTTCCTAAGATAAATCCAATCCAAATCTTAACAAGATTTTAACTAGAATTTTATCTCCCTTTTTCAACCAAAAAATCCGAAATTCACAAGGAGAAAATCCTCCAAAAGATTTCGGCCATTATGGATAAGGGAGAATCAAAAATTCCACTAGGATTTTCAAGCTTGAATCTTATCTCAACCTTATCCAAAAATAACCGAATTTTCCTTGGATAAAGGCTCCAAAATTTCGGCCACTTTTAGGGAAGGAGAGAATCCAAATTCAACTAGGATTGAAACTTGAATTTTCCTTTGAATCTCATCCACAAAAACCGAATTTTCCATTGAGGATTATCCTCAAAAAATTCACCCACTTTTGTTGGGATTTGGATTCAAAATTCAAGTAGGATTCTAACAAGATTATCCTCTCCAAATCCAACTCAAATTCGAATTTCAAATCTTGTGGATTTTCCACAACAAATTCGAATCCTACTTGGACTGTGATTCAAAATTTGAATTTCAAATTTCAAATTCTAATTTCAAATTCAAATTTCAAATTTCAAATTTCAAATTTCAAATTTCAAATTTCAAATTTAAATTTCAAATTCAAATTTCAAATTCGAATTTCAAATTCAAATTTCAAATTCAAATTTCAAATTCCACAAAAAGGTTGTGTTTCATATTCTTGTTCTCATGGATAATTTTCTACAACTCCAATCCAATCTCAAATAAAATCATGGCAACTTTATTTGGAGTTCGAATAATTGTGTACTCTATTATCCAAAACAAAATCTGAATCCAACCGGAGAGAATCTTGTCTACCATCCTAATCCTATGTCATCACCATCCATGCATAATAAACTAGCCAATAGCATACACAGATCAATTTGCCAAACGTTAAGGAATTATGTGGAGCTAGTAGAGGGACTGATTGGACATATATAATCGGGCTCCCGTGATTCCATATGATCATCATTCTGTACCGAACAACTCAATCATATGATCACTAATTTCAGAGTCACACCACTATAAACCTGAAACTGAACTCCCAATTATATACCGTATTACGTAAGCCTGTGACGAGCTACCATCCAATGACCTTGTCATATATGCAAAACCCTCATATGATATCCATGATCAGCCTTAGGTCCAAGTCCGTTTAATCCTACTGATCAGGCTATCTTAAAGTTCCATTATACTACCGAATCAAGAAAATGTTTATCCACCATATGTGAATAAGAAGTCATCCGCCCAGCAAACGACCCAAGGCCTTGTCCATTTTCACATTCAGTATAATGCCTTTAAGAGGATACCTTTAACTCCTCAGAGCTATGATTCCGATATCTGCAAACAAACCCTTCATCGTATACAAGTCATGCACCCAACGAACCGGTCTATAAGCTTACTACCTCTGAGACGCTTTAGCCATTGGAACATCAAAGTACACAAGTCATATACATGAAGTAGTTCATTTACTCAGGATTAGGGTTATTGCACAATGAACGTCAAAAGCAGATTGATCCACTCATAGCGGACTACGTAGATCAATCACGCTTTAGTCCCGGTCTAATATGTCACCACCGAGCAACATATCCATGTCTCTACTTGGGAGTCCAGCTCCAGACAGTCAAGACAGACCGTCCCCTCCAAGGCTTTAGACAACATAATAGTCTTAACATGAGTTAGATGCTCGGTCTAACCCCATAGACTACAGACCATAGTTTAGACTGCTAACTTTAGAACATTGTCTTCTCGCATACAAAAGTCCATTGCATGCAACGTTCTAACAGTTTTAACACAAGCAGTCAGTGAGCCATATTTGCTTACATTTACTTTAACATGTAAATAAGACGAGGACAGATAGCAATGTAATGAATAACCTCTATGTATAATTTTATTATCCAGTTCAAAATGAATACATCAAAATGTCTCTAATACTTAGGGCATTTCCTAACAGAACCGACTCTATCGTCGACCAGGACAACTCGTGTGCCGAATCCGGGTCGTCACTTTGAAACTCTTTTTCTCACAACTCAATTATCAGGGCCTAAAATTTCACCCATAATTTTTTTTTCTTTAATACATACTTTCTCTTAAGAAACCAAGTAAGAAAGCCATGTAAAATTCAATACTAACTTTTATATGTCTTTATGGAGTAAAACATAATATGCAACATATAATATATATATATGTACTGTATATTTTGTTTCCAAACACATTCTCTTCAATTCATTAACTTTAAAAGCTCAACGAAAAACTTATGGTAGGACCAAGTGCACGATGAATTCCCTATCTCTTGACACGCGTACATCCTGCCACCATCCAAAATCTACTAGACAGGTATCTTACCTGCAACATGAACAAACTGATGAGCTGACAGGCTCAGTAAGTTCAAACATACTTAGTAAGAATCATATAAATTCAAAAACATTGAAAACTCAATTTCCTATGAATAGTACTATTCATGAGAAATAATATTATTTACCATAAATAGTGACATTGACCTTTGATGATGAATAGTAACTATTACTCTAATAGGTTACTATTCATTTTACTCTAGCCAGTTACTATTCACATTAGCTTAACCAGTTACTATTCACATATCTTAACCGAAATCACTACAGTTAATGTATACTTTAGTTATGCTCAATTATGGTTTTCATCATTTTATTGATTGTTCATTCTCTATTTTCTTTCTAGTATAGAGTTCTGTTTATGACAGTACTGATGATTATTTTGTGCACTGACTGAGAAGGCCTAGGGAGCGACCCTAGAGTATCGGCTTCCACAGCCTTGATATCCTCGTAGGATCTGAGAAATACCTCCACCACTATGTTGGAGGGGCAGTACACCTTAATGGTTTCATTACCATCTTTCAATTATAGTTTTGACCAAGTGACATTAATCATCACCTCAAGGCCACTATCCTCCATCGCCCGTAGGCCTTACATATTCTCTTTTCTGGTTATCTGGGATATGTTATATTAACTAATCCCCAATTGTCCTTAAGACTTTATGCCTATTGTACATCTAGTACATAATTAAAACAACACAGTATTTCATGTTGTAGATATTAAAATGCTTGAACTTACCAATACTGCGACAATGTCCACTTCCGGTACTCCTCCGCAGTTCTATCTCTATTTTGGGTTCCTATAGACATAATATTGTCTGTTAATACCCTATATTAATTATCACTTTAAATATACATTCATTTCACTTAACAATTCAACACATTTAAATTTTGTTTGTGATACACGGCTTGCAACACGCCCATGTTCCAGCCTGTGTACCTCTCAGGTTTACTCTACACGGCCATGTTGTTTACTATTTGGCCATGTAACTGTACACGGCTTGATACACACCCGTGTACCTCTCGGGTTGTAAAATTTTTTTCCTATACACGGCCGCGTTATTTACTATCTAGTCATGTAACTATACACAGCTTGATACACGTCCATGTTCAAGTCTGTGTACCCTCGGGTTGTAAAATTTTTCCTATACACGGCCGTGTATTTCTTCTACACGCCCGTGTTCTTCAAAATTTTTAGATTTTTAACTCTAAAATGTTTATTTTGAGTCCTAGAATTTTATCTAAGCCATTCTAGGTCCTTTCGGGTTCTTTTATCACTTTTGGTGCTAAAAACCCTAATTGTTCATTTTTCGATCCTCAATTACTATTCATCCATCATCTAGGGTCGTTTCTTGTTTTTTGAGCGTTTCGGAGCCTCAAATGGCCATTTCACTACTCTTAAAATGCTTTTCATCCCGTCCCCGACCCTCGGTCCTTGAGAGGCTCAAGTTTCCTATCCCGACCTAAATTTTTCCCTCGTTTCCCGGAATACCCCTAACATGAATTTTTTCTTGTTTTAGGCATTTTAGTCCTTTAAGGTTGATTCACTATTCCTTTTGGGTTGGTTTTCCATTTCTAACCCTAATCCACCGAGGGGTCCCGGTTTCCTCCAATATTTTTACCCCTCGTTTCCCAAAATGCCCTTATGTCGATTTTAGAAATTTTGGCAGCATTTCTGCTTATATTTTAAGGTTTCCCGACGTTAGGTACGCCTCAGAACCTTTGTACTTGCCACGTACTATACCAGAGGCCTATTTTATACAAAGTTTCCAAACTTTGTATAAAAATTTTCCACATAATTCAATATTCAAGAATCAACACAAAATAACAATATTTTTTTCCAAACTAGCCTCAGTTTACTTGTTAAAACACCAAATAATTTTTCAACACAACATATCACTCTTAGGTTTTCTAATGTATAATTCAACATCAAAACCTAACAAAACATTCATTCTAACCCTAGCATAGCCACGGATTTTCATGCATAAACACATAGAAAATCTTGTTTTCTTTCCTAGGGATTTTATCAACATTTTTCAACACTAAAAATTTTTATTTTCTAGTGTTCATAACCCACGGATTTTAGCATGAAATTTCATCAAAATTTTGTTATTTCTTGATTCTAGTTCATGCTTGATTCAACAAATAAGGAAATGAACATAAACACTAAACCAAATCACCAATTCTCATACATTTTTCACACCATTAAAGCCACGGTTTTCTTCAAGGGAAACATGCAAAATTTTTGCTTGTTTCTAAACCCTAAATCATGCTTTAAATTCTACAATATCAAACAAATCATATCATCAACAAAACAACAATTTTTTATTGTTTTTCCACACATCAAACCCACGGATTTTCTAAAGAAAATCAAATAAAAATGCTTCAATTTTGAAGCATACCTTAACTAGTTGATGGCTTGATGTTAGAAATGCAATGCAAGCTAAGTTTGATGTGAAATTTTTAACAAAATTTTGGCTTAATGGAGGAAGAAGCTCACGATTTTTGGACTGAAGAAAGAGCAAGAATTTGACTTGATTTTACCATTTTTTTTGAATGAATTTTGATGCCTATTTATAAGCAAAACTCAAGGGTTTTTTAGCAAATTTTTTCAACAATTTGCTAATTGTTCAAAGACTAAAAAGTAATGATTTTGGGGCCAAAATCAATTTTTTTTCTTCCTTTCCAAGTGGCCAAATGGCCTTTTTCCAAAATTAAAAAAAAAAATTAGAAGGCTTTTTGGCAAGATCTTAGCCTTTGATAAAAAAAGTAATCAAAATCCCACCATACACTTATCATCTTTACTTTCCAAACTAAATAAAATAAAATGGATTTATGACATCATCTTGATGATGTCATCCTATTATATTAATTCACTAATTAATTCGTGGTCAAATTTTGACCGAAACCCGATCCGAGCGCAACTTTACCGAAATTACGTAGGCGGGTTCCGAGCGCCTCTGGTGCGATCGGTTTGTCTTATTTTGCTTCTGTTTGATCAGAATTCTCTATCGTAAATTTCTATCATTTTCGTGCATTTCACTGCACTTTCTAGGGTTTTTGGCTCTGATTTCGAACCGTCTCACCTAATTATGTCTGGTAAGATTTTCCATCCCCGAACTCACTCACTCTAACACTGTCAGAACATTTTTACACTATTCACAACAGTATTAAAACACAACTTTTTTTTAATATTTTATTCATTAAAATTGTTAAATACATATAATTTTAACCTACTCTGAGAATCTAAAATTCCCGGTTATCATATTCACCCCTCCATATAGAATTTTCGTCCTCAAAAATTTAGAACAAGTGGGGGTACAAATTCTTAATTTCGTCTTCATATTCCCATGTAGCCTCTTCAATGTTGTGATTTCTCCACAGCACTTTGACTAAGGGGATGGTTTTATTCCTCAAAATTTTATCTTCACGTGCCAGAATCTAAACAGGTCTTGTGATGCCCCGTGCCCTCAGTGACCTGGACCGTCACTTAAAAAAACTGAACTGCTTGCTTTTCTTATACTTTATACTTAACTAGATATAATAAAATTAGGGATTTTTTTTAATTTTACATGTACGTATTTACTATATATGTACGTATACCGATTACTATTCAAAAATACTATTTAACGATTACTATTTAAAAATACTATTTAACGATTATTATTTAAAAATACTATTTAACGATTACTATTTAAAAATACTATTTAACGATTACTATTTAAAAATACGATTTACGATTACTATTCAAAAATACCATTTAACGATTACTATTCAAAAATACGGTTTATGGTTACTATTCAAAAATACCATTTAACGGTTACTATTCAAACATATTATCTGACAATTACTATTCAAAGTACTATTTAACCATTACTATTCAAAATACTTATACTCAAACTTTGCGGAAGATAAACTCGCGGTGTCTCCATAACCTTGCCCTCATATCTGCCTCCGCAGCCACTATCGTCAATTGAGATTTAAGCCGTAGGACGTTTACCTACAGCATTAACACACTATGTGAGCTTTACGCCCAGTAAGTACAACATGTTTACCGCAAAACATGTTTAAACATAGTACATACTTAAAAACATATAAGCAATCATATATCATATATACCACTTTAACATATCACATATCACATATCATATCAAAGATTATAAAACTTCACATAACATGTGCATCACAAAAACATCATGTACTGAATACATCTAGAAGCATGGTGAACACTAATGCATAATCTGGTTATGTTCATTTATCCTTCAACTTTTCTTTTCTTTTCTTTTCTTGTCTATTTAGAGCCCATGTGTCAGTACCGTGTGTGCACAGACCATCGGTAACGCCCATGGAAAATAGCCGGAGAGCCATCAATGGATGTTCAACTTTCTACTTTAACTTAAAAACCCCCTCATTTGAAAGGGCCAGTACGACACGATTACTACTTTCCGTCTTGTTTATCTTTTCTAGCCATATGCTTCTCTAAGCTGTCCCAACTCCTACATGGTAGGGACGTATGACATCTAACTTTCTTTTTAATCAATCTACTTGATTGTGAAACTACATGCTCTTAAACATGAGGTGCAACATCATGTGCATGGCATACATATTTTAACATACTGTAAAATATCATTTAAAAGCATTTTCGTTCATGTCATAGGTGGAGTTGTACTTATCTTATTGTAACTAACTTGAAATCACGCCTTTATCAATTCACAGGTTTCCACCAGTCATCAATAACGTTTCTCATTAATACTCTCGTTGAGTCACTATTAACGTTATTAACTATAACTTGCGTTTCTATGGGGTACCGAGACCCGTTAGTACCTGATTGGCCTATTATGGGGATTTGGTGTCTAACTCGCATCGTGTTCGATCAATCATCTACTTGACAGACTAATCATCATTCCTCACTGTGTTGTTCAAAACGCAGCCCTTGACTGGTTTACCATTTAGTCAACTGACCGGTTAACTCGTGTGTTGGTAACTAGGTAGTCTATCGAGTTACTATACGTGAACTTAGTGTAATCACCGACCAGGTTACTTCGCTTGTTGGGGTGTGGTAGCCTACCAGGCTGCTAAGGCTTGTTTGGTGTAATGGCCCACCGGGCCACTATGGCTTGTTTGGAGTAGTAGTCTATTGGGCTACTAAGGTTTGTTTGGTATGGTAGCCTACCGGGCTACACACACTATTTTACTTTGAAAAAAAAGTTTGGGTTGGCTTGTAAAAATCTTGGAAAAATTCCTTATTTTGAAACCGCCCCCTTATTACCCCGTTGGAAAGTGGGGGACATTTTTATGAAAACCTTGGTCATATTTTAAAGTGTTAAAAACACATTTTTATTTTGAAGTGTATAAATTATATTTTTAAAGCTTGCATTTTAAAGGCGGTTTTTGAACCACTTTTGAAAAAAAATTTGAAACTTAGTCTAAACGACTTTGTTTGAAATTTTGTCAAACATGAAAGTTTTCGTCCTCGATAAGATGAACAAATCTCATGTTCATCTTGGAGCCTAAATCTAACTCTAACGGCTCCTAATTTCATTAAAACCGTGCAGTTGGTGCCCAGTTTTTTGTAAAAGTCCCAGTTTTACGTCTCTGTAAAAATGGCTCGGTTTGAGGCATGAAATGGCCAAATTTTTGACACACACGAGTGGTTCTCAAGGTCTCAACGAGATCTACAACTTTCATGTTGAGTCTGAGAACCGGTTCGGACTCTAAGGGGTCTATTTCTAGCAAAACCCGAGACGAAATACTGGGTTTGGATTTTGTTCCCAGTTTTAGACACCGAGCCAAAACTGGCTGAAAAGTCTATCTTAGGTTCATTTTTGGCCGAGGTCTATTTGACACAAAAATGACCGTATCAAAAATTTCTTAAAATACTGTGTTTCACAAATCCCAAATTCGGAACCTAAGTGGGTCAAAATGGTGAAAATCCATGGCTATTTTCTAAGGACAAATTTGTGTCCAGCCACCATAATACACATCCATGCATTCACATCCACAAACCATATGCAACTTAAAGTAAACACAACCACAACCATAATGACTTTAAGAAATGAAAGCTAAGGGCTCAAATAACTTAATACAACCTTGTGCATAAAGAAATACACATAAAACCCTTAGATTGAAAACTAAATTTTTCAACCAATCACCATGAGAAGGGTTTCGGTTTTTTTTTACCTTTGGTGCTTTGGACTCAAGCACACTTTTGGCTAGGCTTGGGGGGTCAAAATGCCGTGGAAACTCAAGGGCTTGAGGTTGGTTTATGCTAGCCAAGTTACCAAAAAAAAATCATTCAAACAACAACTCAAAACCAAGAATCAAAACAAGGAAAATCGGTTTTGCACTTACCCTTGGTGCACCCGAAAAGCTTGGTTCGGTCTCCCCTTGCTCAAGCTTGGAAGAGGTCGGTTTTTTTGTGAGTTTTAGTCAAGATTTTGGCTTGCAAAAAGTTAGCTTTTGGGGCTTAGAAGATTCGGCAGCAAGCAAGGAAAAGAAGAAGAAAAAGACTTGTGGTTTTAGGTGTGTGGAAGCAAAAGTCCATGCCTTATGTCAAGGGTGCCTTTTATAGGCAAACCTTAACCAACTACTTAGGCTTAATCTTACTTAATTATCTACCAAATTAGCCAAATCTTGGGACAAATATGCTGTCAATTTTCAGACCAAGGGGGCATGGGCTGCTCCTTGGGAGTAGGAAGGGATTAAACAAAATTGTTGACTTCTTTTTCAAAAACCCTTGAATAAAATATTCAAGTGTGTCATGGCTAGGGAGATTATTTTAATGGCCACCTTTTGGGCTAGTGTGCTACAGATTACAGCTGCTTTTGCAGCTAAGGGGCACTAAAATTTAAGGCTAATTTTATCTGTGTTGGCTTCTCATCGCAGTCTAATTTTATACTGCGGTGTTCGGTCCTTTCTCGGCAGTGTTCCAATTTTCACCAGAAAATTGGTTTTCTGAATCCGATTTTTGTATTATAAATTCCTAGTTGTTTTCTACTATCTAAGAGCCCATAATCAGTCTAAATTACTGTTCATTTCCTATACTATAATTGTGTCTACACTGTGTTGTCCTTTGGCACGCAAACCGAGGCGGTCACAGGTGAAATTTCAGACACAGTCTCCCTTGATTAATTTGGATGTGCTGATTTAATTTTTATCAGTTTTACGTCCATCGGAGGTCATCTAAACCAGTTTTTGGGATCTGTGTGACCCACCTTGAAAAACGTGTAAGGTGCCCGATTGACTAATTTGGGCGTTCTAAGCCCAAATATATCAGTTTCAGGGCAAGTAAAGGTCGTCTTGACCCTCATCCTGATAATACGTATCTCTCAAACTAAAAATCTCGTTTTGTACCCAATCAACCAGATCGAGTCTACTAACAGTTCGTGTATCAGTTTTAGGTCAAATTAAGGCCGTCTTGGCCAATAACTTGACATTGCGTTTCTCTCTGTTCATCATCCACCGTTTTCTACTTAACTGACTGGTTTGAGTGCTCCAACTCTAATTTTGTCAGTCTCTAGGTAAGAAGTGGTCATCTGGACCATTTTCTCGACATCGTACCCTTGCTAGGGCTATCTCTCGCTATTGTGCTTAGATGTTTGGTCTGAGCGTTCTGGTGATCTATTTACCAATCTAGTGTTAAGAAATGGTCATCCGGACTAGTTTCTCCACACTGGATGTCTCATTCATTCATACACATAATACGGTGGACCGGGTTCACTGTCGGTCGCCCCTTTCACTGTATGAATAGTACTTAAATAGTACTGTATCTGTTTAGTCTATTTAGTGAGAAAATATACTATATTTTCCAACTTAATTACCCATTGCATAGTAATTAAGTTTTCATGCAATTTGAGGGTCTGTGTAACGGCTTTCTGCTCATTACATGGGCGTGTATAAGGTAACACGGGCATGTATATATCGGACAATGGCATGTACTAGCTGAAGTTCTTCAACACGACCCTGTTTTAAAACATGGCCTTTTACACGTTCATTTAACCTGAGCGGTACACGACCCCTTACACGGCCGTGTACCTGACCGTGTTCTACTACACGGTCATGTATACTTATACGGCTACACACATGTACACAGTCTGAGTGGTACACACTGAATAGTACACGGCCACTTACACGGCCGTGTACCTGACCGTGTACTTTAAAAATTGCACTAAAATGCATCAAATTATTCTTCAGTTTCTCATTAAATTGAAAATTAAAGTACATGATCGGGGCTGTCCTTACAATCTACCCCTCTTACAAAAATTTTCGTCCTCGAAAATTAGAATAAATCCGGGAAGTCTCTTTTCATATCCTCTTCCCGTTCCCATGTAGCTTCTTCGAGGTTATGGTTCCGCCATAATACTTTAACAAGCAGAATCACTTTATTCCTAAGAACCTTATTTTCCCTAGCTAAAATCTGCACGGGTCTTTCTTCATAGGTTAGATCTGCATGTACTTCAACTAGCTCTTGGCTTAGTATGTGGGAACTATTCGGCACAAACTTCTTCAACAACGAGACGTGGAAAACATTGTGTATGAAAGCTAGCTCGGGGGGAAGTGCTAATCAGTAGGCTACCTTCCCGACCCTTTTGAGATCTTGAAAGGTCCTATATATCTAGGACTGAGCTTCCCTTTCTTCCCAAAGCGCATCACCCCTTTCATGGGTGCCATCTTGAGGAAAACTGAGTCTCCTTCTTGAAATTCGAGAGGTCTTCATCGTCTATCCGCATAACTCTTCTGGCGGCTATGCGCTGTATCCAATCTCTCTTGTATAAGCTTCACAAATTTTGTCGTATCCTTGACGAAGTCAGTGCTGGTGAGCTATTTTTCTTCGGTCTTGTGCCAATGAATCGGGGATCGACATCTTCTTCCATAAAGTGCCTCGTACGAAACCATCCCAATCGAGGAATGATAGCTATTATTGTATGAGAACTCTATCAATGGCAGCTTTTGATCCCAATTCCCCTTGAAGTCCAAGACACATGCTCTCAACATATCTTCTAACGTTTGTATAGTCCTCTCAGACTGACCGTCAATCTGAGGATGGAAAGTGGTGATGAACTTCAATTTGGTTCCCATTACAGCTTGAACGCTCTGCCAAAACCTTGAAGTGAAGCATCCATTGTGATCTGAGATGATCAATTTAGGTACTCCGTGCAATCTTACTACTTGAGCGACGTACATTTCTGCTAACCTTTCTACCAAGTAGCTTAACTTCATGGCTAAAAATTGAGCTGACTTCGTTAGTCGATCCACAATTACCCAGATGGCATCGTTCCTACTTGAGGTTCTGGGTAATCCGACCATAAAGTCTGCGGTAATTTGTTCCCATTTCCACTCTAGTAGCTCGATCTTCTGCAGCTCTCCTCCCAGTCGATGATGTTCTGCTTTAATTTTCTGGTAGGTGAGGCAACTTGCTACGAACTCGGTGACGTCATTCTTCATGTTTGGCCACCAAAAACTTCCTTTCAAGCCCTAGTACATCTTATTTGCTCTTGGATGTATCGAGTACGGCGTGTCATGAGCTTCTGACAGGATCCGCTTCTTGAGTTCTTCATTCTTTGGAACACACACTCTATCTCTAAAATAGAGTATGCCATCCTTAGAGACCTGAAGTTCTGAATTCTGGTCCTCTATTGCCTCCCTTTTGAACTTGTGCAGGGACGAATCGAGGTCCTGGCCGGCCTTGATTTCCTCTATAAACGTTGATTGGAGGGTCATTTTGGACAACCTTCCTGTTAACATCTCAATCTCGCTGCTCCGTAACTCCTTTTACAGTGCTTCCGGTAGGGCCTGGATGGTCATAAGCATCGAAGAATGCATTCTGCTCAACGCATCAGCCACCTTATTGGCTTTTCTTGGGTGATATAGGATTTCACAATCATAATCCTTTACCAGCTCCAGCCATCTTCATTACCTCATATGAAGCTCCTTCTGCGTGAAAATGTATTTGAGGCTCTGGTGGTCTGTGTAGATCTCGCATTTGACGCCATATAGGCAATGCCTCCATATTTTGAGTGCAAAAACCATTGCTGCAAGCTCCAAGTCATGCGTCGGGTAGTTCCTTTCGTGGTTCTTGAGTTTTCGTGAGGCGTATGCGACTACCCTACCACCTTGCATTAACACAGCTCCTAGTCCAAT
Source organism: Antiaris toxicaria (assembly GCA_035233585.1). NCBI lineage: Eukaryota > Viridiplantae > Streptophyta > Magnoliopsida > Rosales > Moraceae > Antiaris > Antiaris toxicaria. The sequence goes on from CP141154.1 coordinate 93,355,363, forward strand.
CTTGGATGCGTCGCTGTAAATTACAAAACTCCCTTGTTCAACATATGGTATGGGCAGGATTGAAGCGCTCGTGAGTCGGCTTTTTAGCTCTTGAAAGCTCTTTTCACACTTGTCAGACCACTCGTACTTCTTTTCCTTCTTAGTTAGCATCGTGAGTAGTGCAGCTAGCTTTGAGAATCCTTCCACAAAGTGTCGGTAGCATCCCGCTAAACCTAAGAAGCTGTGGATTTCTGTTACGTTCTTCAGAGTTGGCCAATTGCTAACTGCGTCTACCTTTGCTAGGTCCACAGACACTCCCTAATGGGAGAGCACGTGACCGAGAAAATGAACCTTCTCTAGCCAAAATTCACACTTAGAGAATTTGGCATACAGTTGATGCTCTTTAAGCTTGAGTAGGACGGCTCTCAAATGCTCCACATGCTCTTTCTTTGTCTTAGAATATACAAGTATGTTATCGATAAACACAATGACAAACTTATCCAGGAACTCCTTGAATACTCGGTTCATCAGATCCATGAAAGCGGTAGGTGCATTTGTTAGTCCGAACGACATAACGAGGAACTCGTAATGCCCATATCATGTTTAGAATGTCGTCTTGGGGATGTCTGCATCTCAGATCTGTAATTGGTGGTACCCAGAATGTAGGTCGATCTTGGGAAATATGGCAGCACCTCGTAACTGGTCAAACAAATCGTCAATCCGTGGCAACGGATACTTGTTCTTGATCGTGATCTTGTTCAGCTCCCAGTAGTCTATGCACATTCGTAACGTTCTGTCTTTCTTCTTTACAAATAAGACCGGTGCTCCCCACAGTGAGCAGCTCTGTCGAATGAAACCATTGTCCATCAACTCCTTTAACTGAGTTTGAAGCTCTTTCAATTCTGTCGGGGCCATTCTATAGGGTGCCTTGGATATGGGTGCTGATCCTGCTAATAGTTCGATTTCGAATGATATCTCCCGCTCCGACGGAAGTCCTAGGAGATCTTCAGAGAATACTTCCGTGAATTCCTTTACTACTGGTACGTTGTCCGGTCTGGTTTCCGCTTCCTGGGTCGTATCCATTATGTGGGTGAGAAAACTAGTGCATCCACTAGATAGTAGCTGGTAAGCCTTCATTGTCGATATTATCGACTTTGGTTGCTTCGACGATAAGCCCTTGTAAACAAATTTTTCGTGTCCGCTTGGGTAGAAGATCATCTCCCGTCTCTGGCAGTCTATAACGACATGGTACTTGGCGAGGAAATCCATTCCTATAATCACGTCGTAGTCGTACATCTCGATGATGATTAGGTCCATGCTCAGCTCATTCCTACTGATAACTATTGGTACGTGACGTATCCAATAGCTAGACAACAAAACTTCCCCAGAGGGAAGGGTAATTCAAAAAGTCTGGTTCATCTCATCTAAGTTCTTGCCTAATCTCCTAGCAAATTCTGATGATACAAAAGAATACGTAGCGCTGGAATCAAACAAAACTAGTATAATAGAGTTAGTGACAGAAAGCTGATCTGTCACCACAGTCGAGGTTCCGGCCTCTGCATCCTCTCGAGTAAAGGCATAAATCCTCCCCTGTTGCTCTAAAGCTTCCAATCTGTCTTGGCTGATTGTTGGGCCTTTAATCCTTCCCTGGGCGGCATGCAGCTGTCCGCTAGTAGGGCGGGCTTGGCCTTGCTAATTTTGTGGGTTCGAGCGACAGTGTTTAGCGAAGTGGCCTTCCTTGCCACATATGTAACAGCAGTTAGTGCCCTGGCGGCATTCTCCTAGATGGTTCCTCCTACATTTTGGACAAGGCGAGTGTTGATTTCTATTTCCTCCTCGGTTGTTTTTCTTCTGAGGAAAGTTCCTTTGATGGCCTTGATTGCCTAGATTCCCTTTCCTCTTATTGTTGTTGTTGGATGACCGGTTGTGTTGGTTGTTTCCCGTACTCTGCCCTCTGTGCTGAAATTCAGAATGCTGTTTGCCTTTAGTCGGCTTTGATTGGTTCCTCTCTTCTCTCTTTGCCTTGAAGATTTGCGCCCTCCTTTCTTTATCTTGGGCTAGCCAATATTCAGCCCGGATGGCTCTGCTGACACAATCGACCATGGTTGTTGGCCCATGGCTGCCGCTGTAGACTTGGACGGCTATATCCGTCCGAAACATTTTCAGCATCCTCCTGACCTTTTTCCTCTCAGTCGGCACTAGGTCGGGGCAAAGTCGGGCTAGCTATTCGAATTTTCTTACGGCCTCCATGACCGTCATGCCTCCTTGGCGTAAATTGTTAAATTCATCCTGCTGGACAGCTAAGGCTTTGTTGTTGAAGTACATTTCTCTGAACTCGGCAATGAAGTCTACCTAGTTCATTTCATTGATGTTCTTTCTGATAGCCACGATCTTCCACCATTGGCGTGCTCTTTTCCATAGGTCTAGGGATGTGCATATAACTTTTTCTCCTTCGGTCAGTCCCACGAGGTCTAGAATGGCCTGAACATCCGTCAACCAATCGTTGGCTTCAATGGGGTTCGTAGTTCCTTCAAATTCAAGCATCTTCATGCGCCTAAACCGCTCGTATAAGTCACCCTCTCTATAGGCTGGTACAATAACATTGGCTACTGTAGGAGCAGCCACAGCCGGTGGTGCTAGCATTGCTTGGGTTAGTGGGGCCGCTTGCTCTCTGGGAGCGTCGGGGCCTGCTTGTGTAGCTTGGACTGGTACCTCCACGGGTTGTGGTGCTTGTTGTTGTCGGTTCATTTATTCTCTAAGCTGGTTAAGCTCCCGTTGTTGATTTACCATCATTTCTTGCATTGTTGCGAGGCGTGCCAGTAACTCATTGTCTCATGTAGCTTAGTTTGTTTAGGCTCTTGTTCTTGTCATTTTCACCTATGTAACCCTATCACATAACGAAAAAAGAAAACATAAGCTTCTCAAATTTTGTACTTGGAATTCGTATTTACATATCATTTTCCTCCTTACTAAACAACTTTATTTTAAGCATCATAGATATAAATATACATATTATATCTTTCCTTTCTTCTCTTATTCTTATGATGTTCAATACAACTATCGTGTCGTATTGGGACATCGTCTGAGTGCTAGGAACCATCCTGTACTCTTTACCATACTTGATCATACTCGTAGAAAAATCATATTTAGGCCCTCAGGGTAAAATGATACTACTTTTCATAAAACATCTTATAAAACATATATATATATTAAATTTGGTGGGAGTGACACACACTTCCCAAAATATGATCCCATTAAGTACATTAAGTTGAGTCAGATGAGGAAAGTTACTATTTCCCTCTACATAACAAAATTTTCCGTGAAAAGGGTTACTACTACTCAGAGGACAATCCTGACTCTGCGTCAGACATTTCCTCATTGTCGCTTTCACTCAGGGGAAACTCCTTGGGGTCTTCATCCTAGTCTTCCCAAGCAAAATCAACTTCATCATCACTGGTTATGATGACTTGGGGCTCATACATTTCTACTCCCTCATCGTCACTAGGGTGATCGGGGATCTCCTCTTCCTCGTCATTAGGTTGGGCATCGGGGATAGCCTCATCACTGTCTTCATCAATCTGGTGTTCGGGAGACAGAGGGGCTGGTTTGGGGTTGAGTGCTACCCTCTCAGCGTCCACTATGTCTTAGATCAGGCACCTCAAGTCTTCATGCAGCAAAGGGTAGGGAACAAGGTCCCTCACATAACCTGGCACCTCTCCCCATAGCAAGTTTGCTATATCTAAAAAGTGTCTATCCTGAGGGATATGAGGCAACATGGCATCGAGAAATCTCTGACAATAATGTGCCATGGTCTCTTCTTCGTAGAGATCCCAAGTGTCGGAGAGGATCTGGTATCGTCGCTCGTGCATATCCACCCAGATATTGGCCTCCTGAGCTAGACCATCGGAGTTGCGAAGGTCTTGGCATAACTCATCCCACTGCATCACTGGACCCCAGATCCTGTGTTGGTCGTTCCACCATGTCATCACTGGCCCTCGCAATCCGCTACAGGCCATTAACACCTGTAGACGTGGTGGAATATGGCACCCTTTGAAGATTGTCTCTATATGATGAATCCAATAAGGGAGCTCGTATGGGGTGCTACCATCATATGTGTGTGGTCGCATGGCGGCAAAAGCTATACTTGCTTCTCGGTCCTCTCACACTTGCTGAGGGTCAACCAGTGCAGCCATTCTCCTATTATAAACTAATCGTCAACCCATATACTAAATTTTTGAAAAATAATAGCTAACTTACTTGGGCAGATGCGGTAGGCATATGACGATGTGAGGTAGGATGGTAGGAAACTGCTCTGATATCAACTGTGACGCCCCGTGCCCTTAGTGGCCCGGACCGTCACTTAAAAAAATTGAACTGCTTGATTTTCTTATATTTTATACTTAACTAGATATCATAAAATTAGGGATTTTTTTTTTAATTTTACATGTACATATGTACTGTATACGCACGTATACCGATTACTATTCAAAAATACTATTTAACAATTACTATTTAAAAATATTATTTAATGATTACTATTCAAAAATATGATTTACGGTTACTATTCAAAAATACCATTTAACGATTACTATTCAAAAATATGATTTACGGTTACTATTTAAAAATACCATTTAACAGTTACTATTCAAACATACTGTCTGACAATTACTATTCAAAGTACTATTTAACCATTACTATTCAATATACTGATACTCAAACTTTGCGGAAGATAAACTCACAGTGTCTCCATAACCTTGCCCTTACATCTGCCTCCGTCGCCACCATCGCCCATTGGGATTTAAGCCGTAGGATGCTTACCTACAGCATGAACATACTATGTGAGCTTTACGCCCAGTAAGTACAATATGTTTACCGCAAAATATGTTTAAACATAGTACATACTTAAAAACACATAAGCAGTCATATATTACATATACCACTTTAACATATCACATATCACATATCATATCAAAGATTATAAAACTTCACATAACATGTGCATCACAAAAATATTGTATACTGAATGCATCTAGAAGCATGATGAACTATAACTAATGCATGATCCGGTTATGTTTATTTATGCTTCAACTTTTCTTTTCTTTTCTTGTCTATTTAGGGCCCATGTGTCAGTACCGTGCATGCACAGACCATCGGTAATGCCCGTGGTAAAATAGCCAGAGAGCCATCAACGGATACTCAACTTTCTGCTTTAACTTAAAAACCCCCTCATTTGAAAGGGCCAGTACGACACGATTACTACTTTCTGTCTTGTTTATCTTTTCTAGCCATATGCTTCTCTAAGCTGTCCCAACTCCTATATGGTATGGACGTATGGCACTTAACTTGCTTTTTCATCAATCTACTTGATTGTGAAACTACATGCTCTTAAACATGAGGTGCAACATCATGTGCATGGCATACATATTTTAACGTACTGTAAAATATCATTTAAAAGCATTTTCATTCATGCCATAGGCGGAGTTGCATTTACCTAATTGCAAGCAACTAGAAATCACGCATTTCGTAGGAAATTAAATCGATAAAAATGTATCAGAGTGGCACAGCGGAATAATAAAAATTTTTCAAGATCATTAAATATCTCATGATGCCATATACAATAAACTAACAACAATTTAAACTCATACCTCAAGGACGCCAATCTGTAAGAGGAGAATGATCGGAGGGCTTCAACCAACTAGCCTTCTCTACTATTCTCTAATTCTCGAATGGCTGAGTGTGTGGGCAATCTGGACCTCGATCGGTATGCTAGCACTGCTAGTCTTCTTCCGACCACCCAGATCTCTAAAGAACTTATTGTCACGGTGAGTTATGCAACAATAAGCCTGCTCACCTGAAAGTCTGTGGTCTAAGAGAACTAGAGTGGCAGGACCTCTATTTATATACTTGCATGAGGTGATTCTTTGAATTCGAATTGGATTAGGAGAAGATATTCTCCCTTATCCACAACATAAAATCTGAAATTATCTAAGGGGAAAATCCCAATTAAATTTCGGCCATCTTTAGGATTATCCAATTCAAATCTAATCAAGATTTTTAACTTGAATTTTATCTCCATTTTTCAACCAAAAAATCTGAAAATCTAAAGGGAAAATCTCAACAAAAATTTCGGCCACTTTAGGATAAGGGAAGAATCAAAATTCCACTAGGATGTTCAAGCTTAAATCTTATCTCATCCTTATCCAAAATAACCGAAAATCTACACGAGATCTTCCCTCAAAATTTCGGGCATAATCTAGAGAGGACAGAATCTAAATTCAACTGGGATTGAAACTTGAATTTTTCTCTGAACCTTATCCATAAAAAATTCGAAAATTCCATGAGGATAATCCTCAAAATTTTCGTCCATTATTGTTAGGATTTGGATTCAAAATTCAAGTAAGATTCTAACAAGATTTTCCTCTCTATATCCAACTCAAATTCGAATTTCATTCCTTGTGGATTTACCACAAGAAATTCGAATCCCACTTGGACTATGATTCAAATTTCAAATTCACATTTTAAATTTCAAATTTCAAATTCAAAATTCAAAAATTTCAAATTCAAATTTCAAATTCGAATTTCAAATTCAAAAAATTCAAATTTCAAATTTCAAATTTCAAATTTCAAAATTCAAATTCAAATTTCAAATTTCAAAATCCACAAAACAGTTGTATTTCAAATTATTGTTCTCATGGATAATTTTCTACAACTCCAATCCAATCTCAAATAAAATCATGGCAACTTTATTTGGAGTTCAAATAATTATGTACTCTATTATCCAAAACAAAATCTGAATTCAACCGGAGAGAATCTTTCCATCATCCTAATCCTATGTCAACACCATCCATGCATAATAAACTAGCCAATAGCATATACAAATCAATTTTGCCAAACGTTAAGGAATTATGTGGAGCTAGTAGAGTGACCAATTGGACATATATAATCGGGCTCTCGCAAATCCATATGATCATCATTCTTTACCGAACAACTCAATACTATGATCACTAATTTCAGAGTCACACCACTATAAACCTGAAACTGAACTCCCAATTATAAACTGTATTACGTAAGCCTATGACAAACTATCGTCCAATGACCTTGTCATGTATGCAGAACCCTCATATGATATCCATGATCAGCCTTAGGTCAAAGTCCGTTTAATCCTACTGATCAGGCTATCTTAAAGCTCCATTATACTACCGAATATAGAAAATGATTATTCACCATATGTGAATAAGAAGTCATCCGCCCAACAGACGAGCCAAGGCCTTGTTCATTTTCACATTCAGTATAATGCCTTTAAGAGGATACCCTTAACTCCTCATTAGAGCTATGATTCCGATATCTGTAAACGAACCCATCATTGTATACAAGTCATACACCCAACGAACTGGTCTATAAGCTTACTACCTCTGAGACGCTTTAGCCATTAGAACATCAAAGTACACAAGTCATATACATGAAGCTGTCCATCTACTCAGGATTAAGGTTACTGCACAATGAACGTCAAAAGCATATCAATCCACTTAAAGCGGACTTCGTAGATTAATCATGCTTTAGTCCTGGTCTAATATGCCACTACCAAGCAACATATCTATGTCTCTACTTGGGAGTCTATGCTCCAAATAGTCAAGACAAACCGTCCCCTCCAAGGCTTTAGACAACATAATAGTCTTAACATGAGTTAGATACTTGGTCTAACCCCATAGACGACAGACCTTAGTTTAGACTGCTTACTTTAGAACATTGTCTTCTCGCATACAAAAGTCTATTGCATGCAATGTTCTAACAGTTTTAACACAAGCAGTCAGGGAACCATATTTGCTTACATTTACTTTAACATATAAATAAATTGAGGACAGATAGCAATGTAATGAATAATCTCTATATATAATTTTATTATCTAGTTCAAAATAAATACATTAAAATGTCTCTAATGCTTAAGGCATTTCCTAACAATTTCCCACTTGCCCTAAGCCAGCAGATGTGCTATGTTACGCATCCCCATCACCTCTACATGCCTCTCAAAGCTTCTACCCACCAACGTCTTAGTAAAGGGATCGACAATGTTGTCCTTGGACGCGATCTTACATACATCTACTTGTCCTGTCTCCACATGCCCTCTAATAATATGATATCTCCAATCTATGTGCTTGGTCCTCTTGTGGTGTCGAGATTCCCTTGTGTTAGCGATAGCCCTAGTGTTATCACAGTAAAGTGTGATAGGCTCGTCAACACCCGGAATGACCTCAAGGTCTCTAAAGAACTTGCGGAGCCAAACTGCTTCTTTAGATGCCTCAGCCGCAGCCACATACTCAGCTTCCATAATAGAGTCAGCTGTGCAGCCCTGTTTCACGCTCCTCCATACAATGGCACCTCTTCCAAGCAAAAACACTGATCCAGATGTCGATTTCCTCGAATCCTTGCAAGTTTAGAAGTCTGAGTCCGTGTATCCTACGGGTGTTAGGTCCCCTCCAGAATACACCAGCATATAATCCCTCGTTCTCTTAAGATACTTGAGTGTATGCTTTACTGCTTGCCAGTGCTTGGTTTCAGGATTCGCTTGATATTGACTCACCATACCTACTGCAAAACATATGTCCGGGCGAGTGTAAAGCATAGCGTACATAAGGCTACCCACAGCGGATGCATAAGGGACCTTACTCATACGCTCTCTTTCTTTCGATGTCTTTGGACAATCATCCAATGAAAGAGTTAGACCGGTAATAGAAGGTTGTGTACCTTTCTTTGCCTTTTGCATTGCATATTTGTCAATTATTTTATCTATGTATGAAGCTTGGGATAATGCTATCATTTTGTTCTTTCGATCTCTGAAGAGACGAATGCCTAGAATATAATTAGCTTCTCCCAAGTCCTTCATGTCAAACTGTTGGTGTAACCAAAGCTTGACCGATGAAAAGTTCCCTACATCATTCCCAATGAGCAGTATATCATCGACATAGAGTATCAGAAAGACCATTTTTCCATCCTTAATACATTTATAAACACAGGGTTCATTAACGTTCTGCTCAAAACTGAAAGTCTTGATCGCTTGATCAAATCTCTGGTTCCAAGAGCGGGATGCTTGCTTTAATCCATAAATGGATCTAAGCAACTTGCAGACTTTCCTTTCTTGGCCTTTCGCTACGAACCCTTCAGGCTGTATCATATAGATACACTCTTCAAGATGGCCATTCAAGAATGCCGTCTTGACATCCATTTGCCAGATCTCGTTATCAAGAGCCGCAGCAATAGACAGAAGAATACAGATAGACTTCAGCATAGCAACAGGTGAAAAGGTTTCATCGTAATCGATTCCAGCCTTTTGTGTGTACCCATTTGCAACCAGTCTAGCTTTGAAAGTTTCCACTCTCCCTTCCACATCCTTCTTTCTTTTGTAGACCTATTTGCATCCAATGGGTTTTATCCCATCTGGTAAATCTATAAGTTCCCAAACAGAGTTGGATTTCATAGAATCCATCTCATTGTTCATAGTCTGTTTTCAAGATTTAGAATCAACATCATTTATAGCTTCATCATAAGTGACCGGATCATCCTCATGCTCATGAGCCTCGGCCTGGTATACCTCAGCATCATACATGAAGAAATTAGGTTTCTTCGAAACCCTCCCACTACGACGAGGCACCCTAAATTGTTAATCATCTGCAGGTCTTTCACTGGAACTCTGATTTGCGTCCAAGACTGAAACCTGTGGAGCAGTTCTTTCACCCGATAACTCCTCTAGCACCACTTTGCTTCAAGGCTTAAAGTCATTCATGTACTTTCCTCCAAGAATGTCATATGGGTTGAAATAATGACTTTTTGTTCTTTCGGGTTATAGAACAGACCTCCTTTAGTTCCCTTTGGATACCCTACAAACATGCATAATTCTGATTTTGGTTCCAATTTCTTCATATCCCCATCCAGTATATGTGCCAGGCAGCCCCATATTCTCATATGTCCAAGGGAGGGCTTCCTGCCACGCTACAATTCATACAGAGTTCTGGGAATTGATTTGCTTAGAACCTGATTCAAAATATAGCACGCTATTTGTAAAGCATATCCCCAAAATGATAATGGCAGCGTTGAATAACTCATCATGGACCGTACCATATCCAACAAGGTCCTGTTTCTCCTTTCAGCTGCACCATTCTGTTGTGAAGTACCAGGTGTAGTCAATTAGGATAATATCCCATTCTTTACAAGATGTCCTAGAAATTCATCGGAGAGGTATTCACTACCTCGATCAGATCGAAGTGTCTTTATGGATTTATCCAATTGCTTTTCCACTTCCACAGGATACTCTTTGAACTTGTCAAAGGTTTCGCTCTTGCGGTGCATCAGATACACATATCCATACCTCGAGTAATCGTCTATAAAAGAGACATAAAACTCGAACCTTCCTCGTGCTGTGACGTTCATGGGGCCACATACGTCAGTGTGCACAATTTCTACGAGCTCCTAAGCCCTTGTACCCTTAGCTCCAAAAGACCTCTTAGTCATCTTTCCCTCTAGACAAGACTCACATTGAGGAAGACGTACCTCCTCCAGAGATTCTAGGGGACCGTCTTTCACCAATCTTTGAATCATATCCTAATTAATATGACCAAGTCTTAAATGCCAAGGATACACCTTGTTAGAGTGAGAAACTTTCAACCTTTTAGAGTTATCTATTAATTCGGTGTCAAACAGTGACTACATCTTTGGTTTGATCAAATATAAGTTTCCATCCATCCATCCAGAACAGATAAAAGACTTATTTCTACGAATATCAACTCTTTTACTAAAAGAAACTGAATAAGAATCCTTTATTAAACAAGCTACCGATATAAGGTTCCTCCTAAAATTAGGAACATAAAAACAGTCTTTCAATAAAATAAACCTAAATTCATCAAAGTAAAGGTAAATATCTCCCACTGCCTCGGCCACCACCAAACTGCCGTCTCTAGTCTGCAACGAGAGACTCCTATCATGTAGACTTCTCATTTCCATGAACCCCTGCAAAGAAACACAAACATGATTAGTGGCGCCCGAATCAATGACCTAAGTGTCTTTTGATTCTTCCACCAAACACGCTTCTAAGTAGTGAAGTTCCTTACCTTCCTTGCCCTTGGCAGCTAGGAATTCCCGACAAGCCTTCTTGAAGTGACCTACCTTCCCACAGTGGAAGCACTTAGACTTTTTAGGGTCCCTGGGCTTCTTATTCTTCTTCTTCTTCTTCCCATCCGAGACAGGAGGATTAAAAGAACTGGAAGTCGCTTGCTTCTGATTTGGCCTCTTCCTCTTCCATGAGGGTTTGGAAAATTCTGTCAAATTGGCCTCTCCTTTGCGTTGGACCGCATTCCCATCCTGGATCATCCGCTCATAAGCTTGGAGTTGCTTCATGAGCTCTGTTAGTCCTAACTCCCTTATCACCAGATTGTATGCAGCCTTAAACCCCACAAAATCTTTAGACAGAGCTTTGAACACCATCTCGATCTGGGTGTTGTAGTCCAACTCAGCACCATTCTCGGCAGCCTCAGCAAAGAATCTCATTAGAGTGATCATATGGTCCTTCACTGAAGTAGCCACCTTCTGCTTAGAGTTCATAATGCTGGTTATAGCGGACTGTCGAGCCAATTTTTCTTGGCCTCCGAACATGTCCTCCAAATTGTCCATGATCTCCCTAGTAACCTGATAAGTCTCATGCTACTTTTGTAAAGCACTCGTCATGCTAGCAAGTATGTAGCACCGAGCTATCTCATTGGATTCTCTTCAACAAGTATAGGCAACCGGGACCTCCTCAAGTGGTGTGTCAGGTTTGGGCCCTGGTAGGCATGGTTCGTCCAATACGAACTTGTGTCTCTCGCAGCTAAGAACTATCAACAGATTTCTTTTCCAATCTTTATAATTATCGCTATTCAGCTTATTTTCAGTAAGTATTGAAATGAGGGGTGTCGGTGACATTTTGAACTGAAATAAAATTATACTAGACATAATTACAAAACCCAAGCAAATATACAGTTAATTTAGCAAATAAACATACAAGTATGTTCCTACATGAAATTTGAAAAACATGTAGCATTGCAACAGTAATTCTTAGCACCTATTGCCCCAAGCAACTGAGGGGTGGTCATGAAACAAATAGTCGGAACATGGACCCCGTCTAATTAGTATATGTTACCGTAAATCCTCCAAGGCTAAAACATATATTAATAACCGCTTATTTGGCCACCAGTTTAGTTAACAGAGCTTCTAGGGAAGGTTAATAACTAAATGAGTCTTGAGTGTATAACCATTATTTACGTAGCCCGATCCACGTCCTACCAAGCCACCGAGGGGTGGTCATGAATAGGATCGTACCCGAACACATTTTCCACATAGGAGATCAAATCTAGTATACCGGCGGCGGTAAACACCTACCGAGGAGTGTGGTCAGGGCAGAACTGACGTGAGGCATTACCATGCTTTCACATATGGATCAACAATGGAGGCCATGGGTTTTGTTTGAAACCCTCTCCCACTCAATATTTTGAAAAATATGCAAGTTTTGACAAATATGTATGATCAATATAGTATGAGCGGCCCTCACCTATCCTATATGACATGTTATCAAATATGCATATAAAACATCCATCAATCCATATTTATACATCCATGACATATCACAAAAAAAATAATTGACAGAATAAATAACCAAGCCAGGGTTCCATCCTAGAACAAAGAAAATAAAGATTACAAAATTCCATCCAAAGCATTCTTTGGGCCTTGAATTTTGTTCTGTCTTCTTGTATCTATCTTTATGTAGCCTCTCCATTTATTTCTCATCCTAAGAATCATTTAAAATTTAAATTCCAAAAATTTAAATTTCAAATTCAAATTCAAAATTCGAATTTCAAATTTAAATTTCAAATTCAAATTTTAAACAATTTTATACATCATGTGTAATAATATGTAATTTCAAAAATTTCAAATTTTCAATTACATATTTTTAAACATGATTTAAAATCAAATCTCAAATTTAAAAATCAAAATTTTTTGATTTTTGAACCGTCGCCCCACCGCCCCGGAAGCCGGCAGCCATCATGGGTAGCCCCCAGCCCTCGGGGGGTTGGCAACCCACGGCCACACCATGTGCAGCCCTGCCAGGCTGTAGGCCAAGCCTGCAGCACCAGGCTGCATGCCTAGGCTGGGCATAGTAGCCGGCAGGCTGCACGCCTAGGCTGCGGCCAGCCTTGGGAGGGCCACGGCCACCCTCGACTGCAGGCCAAGCCTGCGACCGTGGGCGGTCATGGCCTGTACAAGGGTTGCCGTAGCCCCATCCTGCCCGAGGGCAGGGGCTACAGCCCCACCAAAGCCCGATGGCCTATCCCGAGGGGTCATGTCTTGATTTTTGTGCCATATTCCAATTTACCCATTAGGATCTCCAAAAATTAATTTGAATCCTAATTAAATTGAAATTTTCCACACAATCAAAATTTCAACCTTTAAATTAAATTTAACTTTTGGGAAAAATAAATTACAGTCTTTAATCTTCAATCTCCTTGAAGAAAATTACATAAAAAATCCTAAACCGTTTCTGGTGTACAAAAATTCTAACCATAATAATTTTAAGAAAGTAAAATTAAAATCCATGGGAAAATTACAGTATTAATAAACTGCTCTCATGGTTACATAAAAAATTCCTAGATATAATTTTTCTAAGTTCTAAGGAACCATAACCGGCAAAAACAAGCATGTTTATAATAATTCAAAAAATTAAAATAACCATATACTACATACATAATCCATGATAACAACAAAAAAGAAACCTAGAATGCCACTCTCTAAATATCAAATCCATACATAAATAAAAAGACTAATTAATTGTCTAATTTATGTACTGTAGGAAAATAAATCGGTAAAAACGTATCAGAGTGGCGCAGCGGAACAATAAAAATTTTTTGATCGTTAAATATCTCATGATGCCATATACAATAAACCAACAACAATTAAAACTCATACCTCAAGGACGCCAATCTTGCAGGAGGAGAATGACCGGAGGCTTCAACCAACTAGCATTCTCTACTATTCTCCAATTCCCGAATGGCTGAGTGTGTGGGCACTCTAAACCTTGATCGGTATGCTAGCACTGCTAGTCTTCTTCCGACCACCCAGATCTCTAAAGAACTTTATTGTCACGATGAGCTGTGCAACAATAAGCCTGCTCACCTGAGAGTCTGTTGTCTGAGAGAACTGGAGTGGCAGGACCTCTATTTATAGACCTGCATGAGGTGATTCTCTGAATTCGAATTGGACTAGGAAAAGATATTCTCCCTTACCCATAGCCAAAAAATCCGAATATTTTCATGGGAAAATCCCAACAATAAAATTCAGTTTTTTAAGGATAAAACCAATCCAAATCTAAACAAGAGTTTAACTAGAATTTTATCTCCCTTTTTCAACCAAAAAATCTGAAATTTCCTAGGAGATTTTCCCTCCAAAAATTCGGCCACATTTAGGATAAGGGAGAATCAAAATTCCACTAGGATTTTCAAGCTTGAATCTTATCTCAACCTTATCCAAAATAACCGAATTTTCCTAGGAGATTATCTCCAAAATTTCGACCACTTTTCAGGGAGGAAAGAATCCAAATTCAACTGGGATTGAAATTTGAATTTTTCCCTTGAATCTTATCCACAAAAGCCGAAATTTCATTGAGGATTATCCTCAAAATTTCGTCCATAGTTTGTTGGGATTTGGATTCAAAATTCAAGTAGGATTCTAACAAGATTATCCTCTCCAAATCCAACTCAAATTCGAATTTCAAACCTTGTGGATTTTCCATAACAAATTCGAATCCTACTTGGACTGTGATTCAAAATTTGAATTTCAAATTTCAAATTCGAATTTAAAATTCAAATTTAAAATTTCAAATTTCAAATTTCAAATTTAAATTTCAAATTCAAATTTCAAATTCGAATTTCAAATTCGAATTTCAAATTCAAATTTGAAATTCAAATTTCAAATTTCAAAATTTAAATTTCAAATTCCACAAAACGGTTGTGTTTCAAATTCTTGTTCTCATGGATAATTTTCTACAACTCCAATCCAATCTAAAATAAAATCATGGCAACTTTATTTGGAGTTCGAATAATTGTGTACTCTATTATCCAAAACAAAATCTGAATCCAACCGGAGAGAATCTTGTCTACCATCCTAATCCTGTGTCATCACCATCCATGCATAATAAACCAGCCAATAGCATACACAAATCAATTTACTAAACGTTAAGGAATTATGTGGAGCTAGTAGAGGGACTGATTGGACATATATAATCGGGCTCCCGTAAATCCATATGATCATCATTCTTTACCGAACAACTCAATCATATGATCACTAGTTTCAGAGTCACACTACTATAAACCTGAAACTGAACTCTCAATTATATACCGTATTACGTAAGCCTGTGACGAGCTACTATCCAATGACCTTGTCATATATGCAAAACCCTCATATGATATCCATGATCAGCCTTAGGTCAAAGTCCGTTTAATCCTACTGATCAGGCTATCTTAAAGTTCCATTATACTACCG
Organism: Antiaris toxicaria; assembly: GCA_035233585.1. NCBI lineage: Eukaryota > Viridiplantae > Streptophyta > Magnoliopsida > Rosales > Moraceae > Antiaris > Antiaris toxicaria. The sequence goes on from CP141154.1 coordinate 93,370,897, forward strand.
AATTAAGAAAATGATTATTCACCATATGTGAATAAGAAGTCATCCGCCCAGTAGACGACCCAAGGCCTTGTCCATTCTCACATTCAGTATAATGCCTTTAAGAGGATACCTTTAACTCCTTAGAGCTATGATTCCGATATCTGCAAACAAACCCTTCATCGTATACAAGTCATGCACCCAATTAACCGGTCTATAAGCTTACTACCTCTGAGACGCTTTAGCCATTGGAACATCAAAGTACACATGTCATATACATGAAGTAGTTCATTTACTCAGGATTAAGGTTATTGCACAATGAACGTCAAAAGCAGATTGATCCACTCATAGCGGACTACGTAGATCAATCACGCTTTAGTCCCGGTCTAATATGTCACCACCAAGTAACATATCTATGTCTCTACTTGGGAGTCCAGCTACAGACAGTCAAGACAAACCGTCCCCTCTAAGGCTTTAGACAACATAATAGTCTTAGAGTTAGATGCTCGGTCTAATCCCATAGACTACAGACCATAGTTTAGACTGCTAACTTTAGAACATTGTCTTCTCGCATACAAAAGTCCATTGCATGCAACGTTCTAACAGTTTTAACACAAGCAGTCAGTGAGCCATATTTGCTTACATTTACTTTAACATGTAAATAAGACGAGGATAGATAGCAATGTAATGAATAACCTTTATATATAATTTTATTATCCAGTTCAAAATGAATACATCAAAATGTCTCTAACGCTTAGGGCATTTCCTAACAATCTCCCACTTGCCCTAAGCCAGCAAATGTGCCATGTTACGCATCCCCATCGCCTCTACGTGCCTCTCAAAGCTTCTAGCCACCAAAGTATTAGTAAAGGGATCGGCGATGTTGTCCTCGGACGCGATCTTACATACATCCACTTGTCCTGTCTCCACATGCCCTCTTATAATATGATATCTCTGATCGATGTGCTTGGCCCTTTTGTGGTGCCGAGATTCCCTTGTGTTGGCAATAGTCCCTGTATTATCACAGTAAAGTGTGATAGGCTTGTCAACACCTGGAATGACCTCAAGGTCTCTAAAGAACTTGCGGAACCAAACCGCTTCTTTAGATGCCTCAGCCGCAGCTACATACTCAGCCTCTATAGTAGAGTCAGCTGTGCAGCCCTGCTTCACGCTCCTCCACACAATGGCGCCTCCTCCGAGTAAAAACACTGATCCAGATGTCGATTTCTTTGAATCCTTACAAGTCTGGAAGTCTGAGTCCGTGTATCCTACGGGTGTTAGGTCCCCTCCAGAATACACTAGCATATAATCCCTCGTTCTCTTAAGATACTTGAGTATATGCTTTACAACTTGCCAGTGCTTGGTTCCAGGATTTGCTTGATATCGACTCACCATACCTACTGCAAAACATATATCCGGGCGAGTGCAAAGCATAGCGTACATAAGGCTACCCACAGTGGATGCATAAGGGACCTTACTCATACATTCTCTTTCTTCCGATGTCTTGGGACAGTCATCCAATGAAAGAGTTAGACCGGCAATAGAAGGTTGTGAGCCTTTCTTTGCCTCTTGCATTGCATATTTGTCAATTATTTTATCTATACATGAAGCTTGGGATAACGCTATCATTTTGTTCTTTCGATCTCTGAAGAGACGAATGCCTAGAACATAATTAGCTTCTCCCAAGTCCTTCATGTCAAACTGCTGGTGTAACCAAAGCTTGACCGATGATAAGTTCCCTACATCATTCCCAATGAGTAGTATACTACATCATTCCCAATGAGTAGTATATCATCGACATAGAGTATCAGAAAGACCACTTTTCCATCCTTAATACGTTTATAAACACAAGGTTCATCAACGTTCTGCTCAAAACCAAATGTCTTAATCACTTGATCAAACCTCTGGTTCCATGAGCGGGATGCTTGCTTTAAGCCATAAATGGATCTAAGCAACTTGCAGACTTTTCTTTCTTGGCCTTTTGCTACGAACCCTTCGGGCTGTATCATATAGATACACTCTTCAAGATGGCCATTCAAGAATGCCGTCTTGACATCCATTTGCCAGATTTCGTAATCGAGAGCCGCAGCAATGGACAGAAGAATACGGGTAGACTTTAGCATAGCAACAGGCGAAAAGGTTTCATCGTAATCGATTCCAGCCTTTTGCGTGTATCCCTTTGCAACCAGTCTAGCTTTGAAAGTTTCCACTCTCCCTTCCGTATCCTTCTTTCTTTTCTAGACCCATTTGCATCCAATGGGTTTTATCCCATCCGGCAAATCTACAAGTTCCCAAATAGAGTTGGATTTCATAGAATTCATCTCATTGTTCATAGCCTGTTTCCAAGATTTAGAATCAACATCATTTATAGCTTCATCATAGTGATAGGATCATCCTCATGCTCATGAGCCTCGGCCTTGTATACCTCAACATCATACATGAAGAAATTAGGTTTCTTTGAAACCCTCCCACTACGACGAGGCACCCTAAATTGTTGATCGTCTGCAGGTCTTTCATTGGAACTCGGACTTGCGTCCAAGACCGAAATCTGTGGAGCAGTTCTTTCACCCGATAACTCCTCTAGCACCACTTTGCTTCGAGGCTTAAAGTCATTCATGTGACTTTCCTCCAAGAATGTCGCATGGGTTGAGACAATGACTTTTTGTTCCTTCGAGTTATAGAACAGACCTCCTTTAGTTCCTTTTAGATACCCTACAAACATGCACAATTCTGATCTTGGTTCCAACTTTTTCGCATCCCTATCCAGTACATGTGCCGGGCAGCCCCATATTCTCATATGTCCAAGGGAGGGCTTCCTGCCACACCACAATTCATACGGAGTTCTGGGAATTGATTTGCTCGGAACCTAGTTCAGAATATAGCACGCCGTTTGTAAAGCATATCCCCAAAATGATAATGGCAGCGTTGAATAACTCATCGTGGACCGTACCATATCCAATAAGGTCTTGTTTCTCCTTTCAGCTACACTATTCTGTTGTGGAGTACCAGGTGCAGTTAATTGGGATAATATCCCGTTCTCTACAAGATGTCCTAGAAATTCATCGGAGAGGTGTTCGCCACCTCGATCAGATCGAAGTGTCTTAATGGATTTATCTAATTGCTTTTCCACTTCCGCACGATACTCTTTGAACTTGTCAAAGGTTTCGCTCTTGCGGTGCATTAGATACACATATCCATACCTCGAGTAATCATCTATAAAAGAGACATAATACTCGAACCCTCCTCGTGCTGTGACGTTCATGGGGCCACATACGTCAGTGTGCACAATTTCTAAGAGCTCCTGAGCCCTTGTACCCTTAGCTCCAAAAGATCTCTTAGTCATTTTACCCTCTAGACAAGACTCACATTGGGGAAGTCGTACCTCCTCCAGAGATTCCAGAGGACCGTCTTTCACCAATCTTTGAATCCTATCCTGATTAATATGACCAAGTCTTAAATGCCAAAGATACGCCTTGTTAGAGTGAGAAACTTTCAACCTTTTAGAGTTATCAATTAATTTAGTGTCAAGCAGTGAGTACATCTTTGGTTTGATCAAATATAAGTTTCCATCCATCCATCCAGAACAGATAAAAGAATTATTTCTACGAATATCAACTCTTTTACTAAAAGAAACTGAATAAGAATCCTTTATTAAACAAGCTACCGATATAAGGTTCCTCCTAAAATTAGGAACATAAAAACAATCTTTCAATAAAATAAACCTAAATTAATCAAAATAAAGGTAAACATCTCTCACTGCTTCAGCCACCACAAAGCTACCATCTCCAGTCCGCAACGAGAGGCTCCTATCATGTAGACTTCTCATTTCCATGAACCCCTGCATAGAAACACAAACATGATTAGTGGCGCCCGAATCAATGACCCAAGTGTCTTTCGATTCTTCCACCAAACACGCTTCCAAGTAATGAAGTTCCTTACCTTCTTTACCCTTGGCGGCTAAGAATTCCCAGCAAGCCTTCTTGAAGTGACCTACTTTCCCACAATGGAAGCATTTGGACTTTTTAGGGTCCTTCGGCTTCTTGTTCTTCTTCTTCTTCTTCCCGTCCGAGACAAGAGGATTAGAAGAACTAGAAGCCATTTGCTTCTTATTTGGCCTCTTCCTCTTCCGTGAGGGATTGAAAGATTCCGCCAAATTGGCCTCTCCTTTAGGTCGGATCGCATCCTCATCCCTGATCAGCCGCTCATAAGCCTGTAGTTGCTTCATGAGCTCGGTTAGTCCTAACTCCTTTGTCACCAGATTGTATGCAACCTTAAACCCCACAAAATCTTTAGACAGAGTCTTGAACACCATCTCGATCTGGGTGTTGTAGTCCAACTCAGCACCATTCTCGGCAGCCTCAGCGAAGAATCCCATTAGAGTGATCATATGGTCCTTCACCGGAGTACCTGCCTTTTGCTTAGAGTTCGTAATGCTGGTGATAGCGGACTGTCGAGCCAATTTTTCTTAGCCTCCGAACATGTCCTCCAGATTTTCCATGATCTCCCCAGCAACTTGATAAGTCTCATGCTGCTTTTGTAAAGAACTCGTCATGCTAGCAAGGATGTAGCATCGAGCTATCTCATTGGATTCTCTCCAATGATTATAAGCAACCGGGACCTCCTTAAGTGGTGTGTCAGGTTTGGGCCCAGGTGGGCATGGTTCGTCCAGTACAAACTTGTGTCTCTCGCAGCTGAGAACTATTAATAGATTTCTTTTCCAGTCCTTATAATTGTGGCCATTTAGTTTATTCTCAGTAAGTATTGAAATGAAGGGTGTCGGTGACATTTTAAACTGAAATAAAATTATACTAGACATCATTACAAAGCCCAAGCAATATACAGATAATTTAGCAAATAAAACATACAAGTATGTTCCTACATGAAACTTGAAAAACATGTAGCATTGCAACAGTAATTCTCAGCACCTATTGCCCCGAGCCACCGAGGGGTGGTCATGAAACAAATAGCCGGAACATGGACCCCGTCCAATTAATATATGTTGCCTTAAATCCTCCAAGGTTAAGACATATATTAATAACCGCTTATTTGGCCACCAGTTTAGTTAACAGAGTTTCTAGGGAAGGTTAATAACTAAACGAGTCTTGAGTGTATAACCATTGTTTACGTAGCCCGATCCACGTCCTACCAAGCCACCGAGGGGTGGTCATGAATAGGATCGTACCCGAACACGTTTTCCACATAGGAGATCCAATCTAGTATACCGGCGGCGACAAACACATACTGAGGGGTATGGTCAGGGCAGAACTGACGCGAAGCGTTACCATGCTTTCATATATGGATCAACAATGGAGGCCGTGGGTTTTGTTTGAAACCTTCTCTCACTCAATATTTTAAAAAACATGCAAGTTTTGACAAATTATGTATGATCAATATAGTATGAGCGGCACTCACCTATCCTATATGACATGTTATCAAATATGCATATAAAACATCCATTAATACATATTTATACATCTATGACATATCACAGAAAAAATAATTGACAGAATAACCAAGCCATGGTTCTATCCTAGATCAAAGAAAATAAAGATTACAAAATTTCATCCAAAGCATTCTTTGGGTCTTGAATTTCGTTCCGTCTTCTTGTATCCATCTTTATGTAGCCTCTCCATTTATTTCTCATCCCAAGAATTATTTAAAATTTAAATCTCCAAAAATTTAAATTTCAATTTCAAATTCCAAATTCGAATTTCAAATTTAAATTTCAAATTTAAATTTTAAACAATTTTAAACATCATGTGTAATAATATGTAATTTCAAAATTTTCAAATTTTCAATTACATATTTTTAAACATGATTTAAAATTAAATCTCAAATTTAAAAATCAAAATTTTTTGAATTTTGGACCATCGCACCGCCGCCCCCGAAAGCGGCAGCCGTCGTGGGCAGCCACCAGCCCCAAAGGGGCTGGCAGCCCACGGCTGCCCCCTATGTGCAGCCTTGTCGGGCTGCAGGCCAAGCCTGCAGCGCCAGGCTACAGGCAGCGCCTGCAGCCAGAGGCTGCACGCCCAGGCTGCAGCCAGCCTTGGGCAGGCCATGGCCACCCTTGGCTGCAGGCCAAGCCTGCGGCCGTGGGTGGTGTTGGCCTGCACAGGGGCTGCCGCAGCCCCATCCTGCCCGAGGGCAGGGGCTGCAGCCCCACCAAGGCCCGTCGACCTATCCCGAGGGGTCGTGTATCGATTTTCATGCCATATTCCAATTTACCTATTAAGATCTCCAAAAATTAATTTGAATCCCAATTAAATTGAAATTTTCCACACAATCAAAATTTCAACCTTTAAATCAAATTTAACTTTTGGGAAAAATAAATTACGGTCTTCAATCTTCAATCTCCTCTAAGAATAATTACATAAAATTTCCTAAATCGTTTCCGGTGTACAAAAATTCTAACCATAAAAATTCTAAGAGACAAAAATTAAAATCCACGGGAAAATTACAGTGTTAATAAACTACTCCCATGGTTACATAAAAATTCCTAGATACAATTTTTCTAAATTTTAAGGAACCATAACCGGCATAAACACGCATGCTTATAATAATTCAAAAAATTAAAATAACCACATACTTTATACATAATCCATGATAACAACATAAAGGAACCCTAGAATGCCACTCTCTAAATATCAAATCCATACATAAATAAAAAAGACTAAGTAATTTATGTACATGGCATAATCATCAGATGGCTCTAATACCAATTGTAGGAAAATAAATAAGTAAAAACGTATCAGAGTGGCGCAGCGGAACAATAAAACTTTTTTGATCGTTAAATATCTCATGATACCATATACAATAAACCAACAACAATTAAAACTCATACCTCAAGGACGCCAATCTTGCAGGAGGAGAATGACCGGAGGCTTCAACCAACTAGCATTCTCTACTATTCTCCAATTCCCGAATGGCTGAGTGTGTGGGCACTTTAAACCTTGATCGGTATGCTAGCACTGCTAGTCTTCTTCTGACCACCCAGATCTCTAAAGAACTTTATTGTCACGATGAGCTGTGCAACAATAAGCCTGCTCACCTAAGAGTCTGTGGTCTGAGAGAACTGGAGTGGCAGGACCTCTATTTATAGACCTGCATGAGGTGATTCTCTGAATTCGAATTGGACTAGGAAAAGATATTCTCTCTTATCCATAGCCAAAAAATCTAAATATTTTCATAGGAAAATCCCAACAATAAAATTCGGTTTTTTAAGGATAAAACCAATCCAAATCTAAACAAGATTTTAACTAGAATTTTATCTCCCTTTTTCAACCAAAAAATCAGAAATTTCCTAGGAGATTTTCCCTCCAAAAATTCGGCCACATTTAGGATAAGGGAGAATCAAAATTCCACTAGGATTTTCAAGCTTGAATCTTATCTCAACCGTATCCAAAATAACTGAATTTTCGTAGGAGATTATCTCCAAAATTTCGGCCACTTTTTAGGGAGGAGAGAATCCAAATTCAACTGGGATTGAAACTTGAATTTTTCCCTTGAATCTTATCCACAAAAACCGAAATTTCATTGAGGATTATCCTCAAAATTTCGTCTATAGTTTGTTGGGATTTGGATTCAAAATTCAAGTAGGATTCTAACAAGATTATCCTCTCCAAATCCAACTCAAATTCGAATTTCAAACCTTGTGGATTTTCCATAACAAATTCGAATCCTACTTGGACTGTGATTCAAAATTTGAATTTCAAATTTCAAATTCGAATTTAAAATTCAAATTTAAAATTTCAAATTTCAAATTTCAAATTTAAATTTCAAATTCAAATTTCAAATTCGAATTTCAAATTCGAATTTCAAATTCAAATTTGAAATTCAAATTTCAAATTTCAAAATTTAAATTTCAAATTCCACAAAACGGTTGTGTTTCAAATTCTTGTTCTCATGGATAATTTTCTACAACTCCAATCCAATCTAAAATAAAATCATGGCAACTTTATTTGGAGTTCGAATAATTGTGTACTCTATTATCCAAAACAAAATCTGAATCCAACTGGAGCGAATCTTGTCTACCATCCTAATCCTGTGTCATCACCATCCATGCATAATAAACCAGCCAATAGCATACACAAATCAATTTGCCAAACGTTAAGGAATTATGTGGAGCTAGTAGAGGGACTGATTGGACATATATAATCGGGCTCCCGTAAATCCATATGATCATCATTCTTTACCGAACAACTCAATCATATGATCACTAGTTTCAGAGTCACACCACTATAAACCTGAAACTGAACTCTCAATTATATACCGTATTACGTAAGCCTGTGACGAGCTACTATCCAATGACTTTGTCATATATGCAAAACCCTCATATGATATCCATGATCAGCCTTAGGTCAAAGTCCGTTTAATCCTACTGATCAGGCTATCTTAAAGTTCCATTATACTATCGAATTAAGAAAATGATTATTCACCATATGTGAATAAGAAGTCATCCGCCCAGCAGACGACCTAAGGCCTTGTACATTTTCACATTCAGTATAATGCCTTTAAGAGGATACCTTTATCTCCTTAGAGCTATGATTCCGATATCTGCAAACAAACCCTTCATCGTATACAAGTAATGCACCCAACGAACCGGTCTATAAGCTTACTACCTCTGAGATGCTTTAGCCATTGGAACATCAAAGTACACAAGTCATATACATGAAGTAGTTCATTTGCTCAGGATTAACGTTATTGCACAATGAACGTCAAAAGCAGATTGATCCACTCATAGCGGACTACATAGATCAATCACACTTTAGTCCCGGTCTAATATGTCACCACCAAGTAACATATCTATGTCTCTACTTGGGAGTCCAGCTCCAGACAGTCAAGACAAACCGTCCCCTCCAAGGCTTTAGACAACATAATAGTCTTAACATGAGTTAGATGCTTGGTCTAACCCCATAGCCTACAGACCATAGTTTAGACTGCTAACTTTAGAACATTGTCTTCTTGCATACAAAAGTCCATTGCATGCAACGTTCTAACAGTTTTAACACAAGCAGTCAGTGAGCCATATTTGCTTACATTTACTTTAACATGTAAATAAGACGAGGACAGATAGCAATGTAATGAATAACCTCTATATATAATTTTATTATCCAGTTCAAAATGAATACATCAAAATGTCTCTAACGCTTAGGGCATTTCCTAACATGTACATAGCATAGTCATGAGATGGCTCTGATACCAATTGTAGGAAATAAATCGGTAAAAATGTATCAGAGTGGCGCAACAGAACAATAAAAATTTTTTAAGATCGTTAAATATCTCATGATGCCATATGCAATAAACCAACAACAATTTAAACTCATACCTCAAGGACGCTAATCTGCAAGAGGAGAATGACTAGAGGGTTTCAACCAACTAGCATTCTCTACTATTCTACAATTCCCGAATGGCTAAGTGTGTGGGCACTCTGAACTTCGATCGGTATGCTAGCACTACAAGTCTTCTTCCAACCACCCAAATCTCTAAAGAACTTATTGTCACGATGAGTTGTGCAACAATAAGCCTGCTCACCTGAAAGTCTGTGGTCTGAGAGAACTGGAGTGGCAGGACCTCTATTTATAGACTTGCATGAGGTGATTCTCTAAATTCGAATTGGATTAGGAGAAGATTTTCTCCCTTATCCACAACATAAAAAATCTGAATTTATCAAGGCCATCCCAATTAGAAAATTCTGCCACTTTAGGATTTTTCCATTCAAAATTCAAACAAGATTTTAACTAGAATTTTATCTCCTCTTATCCAACCAAAAAATCTGAAAATCCCTTTAGAAAATCCTTCAAGATTTTTCGGCCACAAAAGATAAGGGAAGAATCAAAATTCTACTAGGATTTTCAAGCTTCAATCTTATCTCATCCTTATCCAAAATAACCGAAAATCCTTTATGAGATCTTCCTCAAAATTTCGGCCATAATCAGGGAGGAGAGAATCCAAATTTAACTGGGATTGAAACTTGAATTTTTCCCTGAACCTTATCCATAAAATTCCAAAAATTCCATGAGGATAAGTCTCAAAATTTTCGTCCATATTTGTTAGGATTTGGATTCAAAATTCAAGTAGAATTCAAACAAGATTTTCCTCTCCTTATCTAACTCAAATTCGAATTTCATTCCTTGTGGATTTACCACAAGAAATTCAAATCCTACTTGGACTGTGATTCAAAATTTTAAATTCAAATTTTAAATTCAAATTTTAAATTCAAATTTCAAATTTAAATTTCAAATTCAAATTTCAAATTTGAATTTCAAATTCAAATTTTAAATTCAAATTTCAAATTCAAATTTCAAATTTCAAATTTCAAAATTCAAATTTCAAAATCCACAAAACAGTTGTATTTCAAATTCTTGGTCTCATGGATAATTTTCTACAACTCCAATCCAATCTCAAATAAAATCATGGCAACTTTATTTGAGTTTGAATAATTATGTACTCTATTATCCAAAACAAAATCTGAATTCAACCGGAGAGAATCTTGGCCACCATCCTAATCCTATGTCAACACCATCCATGCATAATCAACTAGCCAATAGCATATACAAATCGATCTGCCAAACATTAAGGAATTATGTGGAGCTAGTAGAGAGACCAATTGGACATATATAATCAAGCTCTCGCGAATCCATATGATCATCATTCTTTACCGAATAACTCAATCATATGATCACTAATTTCAGAGTCACACCACTATAAACCTGAAACTAAACTCCCAATTATATACTGTATTACGTAAGCCTGTGACAAGCTATCGTCCAATGACCTTGTCATGTATACAGAACCCTCATATGATATCCATGATCAGCCTTAGGTCAAAGTCCGTTTAATCCTACTGATCAAGCTATCTTAAAGTTCCATTATACTACTGAATAAAGAAAATAATTATTCACCATATGTGAATAAGAAGTCATCCACCCAGCAAACGACCCAAGGCCTTATCCATTTTCACATCCAGTATAATGCCTTTAAGAGGATACCCTTAACTCCTCATTAGAGCTATGATTCCGATATCTGTAAACAAACCCTTCATCGTATACAAGTCATGCACCCAACGAACTGGTCTATAAGCTTGCTACCTCTAAGACGCTTTAGCCATTAGAACATCAAAGTACACAAGTCATATACATGAAGCTGTTCATCTACTCAGGATTAAGGTTATTGCATAATGAACGTCAAAAGCAAATTGATCCACTCAAAGCGGACTTCGTAGATCAATCACGCTTTAGTCCCTGTCTAATATGTCACCACTAAGCAACATATCTATGTCTCTACTTGGGAGTCCAGCTCCAGACAGTCAAGACAAACCGTTCTCTCCAAGGCTTTAGACAACATAATAGTCTTAACATGAGTTAGATGCTCGGTCTAACCCCATAGACTATAAACCTTAGTTTAGACCGCTTACTTTAAAACATTGTCTTCTTGCATACAAAAGTCCATTACGTGCAATGTTCTAACAGTTTTAACACAAGCAGTCAAAGAGTCATATTTGCTTACATTTACTTTAACTTGTAAATAAAATGAGGACAGATAACAATGTAATGAATAACCTCTATATATAATTTTATTATCCAGTTCAAAATAAATACATCAAAATGTCTCTAATGCTTAGGGCATTTCCTAAAACCCTGCATATTTTGTCGATTCTCGGGACAATTCTTGGTAAAATGGCCTTCCTTTCCACACTGAAAATAGGCATTTGAAGCAAGTTTACATTGGCCTGGGTGTCTTCTTCCACGCACAACACAGTTGCGAACCACCGATAAGGCGTTGTTGTTGAACTTTTGTTACTGATTCCTATTTTTGAATTATTTCCTTTCCTCTTTCCTTGCGACTGTTGGCCAGAAGTGCTTGACTGTCTAGCCTTAACATTCGAACTCGGATTGCTACCTTGTCCAACTTGGGATCCAGCTTGAGTAGCTTTTGCCAATACTTTTTCCTTCTTTTTGGCATCCTAGATCTTTTCCTTCTCTTTTCTTTGTCGAGCTAGGTGATACTCAGCTCTCAAGACTCGACTAACACAATCAGCTACAGTAGTGGGTGGCGTTAACCCACTATCTACCAGAGCTCTGATGTCGGGTCAGAACATCCCGAGCATCTTTTGGATTTTCTCCCTCTCAGTAGGGACAACATATGGATATAATCAGGACAATTGGTTAAACTTCTAATTGACCTCACTCACTATCATGTTTCCCTGTTTCAATTCTATAAACTCCCTTTATTGGGCTTGTAACAGTGCGGGATCATAATACTTCTGATTGAATTCTTCTAAGAAGTCTAACCATGACATTATGGTCGTGTTTCTTCTTAGTTTGACAGTGTCCCACCAAAATCTTGCATCCTTCTTTAGTACAAAGGACACACAAATGATCTTTTCTTAGTTATTTAGTTCCATAAATTCCAGGATCATTTAGAGTAAAGAAAGCCACTCCTCTGCTTCTAGCGGGTTTGTGGAACCCTCGAATTCTAGTGGTTTCATTCGTCGAAATCATTCGTACAACGGTTCCTGATTTACTTGGGGTTGCGGTTGCGGTTCTATGACTATTTCGGGCATAACTGGCTGCACTTCTTGTTCAGGTGCAGCCATTTGAGAGGTTTGGCCTTCTTCTTGGCCTTGCCTCTGTTCCATCTGTTTTAATCTCTACCTTAGCTCAGCATTTTCTTTCATCTGAGCTTCTATCAAGGCTTGTAGTTCATCAACTCTTTTTGATAGAATTGGACGCCCTCTCATATTCTTTAGATTACGCATGTTCACTTCTTTTTCTACTTCCTATAATCGCATGAAAATCAATCGTTAAATTTTCGACAAACATATTTTTACAATATAAGTAAAAATAGTTTTCAAACATCTTATCATTTTAACATATCAAAATTTCATATCATATCATTTCGTAGTTGTCATATACATAACGACTTTAAGGCTTTTTTCTCAAAATAGCCTTTCTATACAGTCATTCATATACACATGTACAGATATATACATTTATACATCTTAAATATTTCTACATCTAGTCCCCTGGTTGAGGTTGTTCTGGAACTAACGGAACTTCTTCTGGATCCTCGTCATCCTCATCCGTACCATTCCCGATCCCGAATAGTGTCGATCCTGTTAGGAAATGCCCTAAGCATTAGAGACATTTTGATGTATTTATTTTAAACTGGATAATAAAATTATATATAAAGGTTATTCATTACATTGCTATGTGTCCTCATTTTATTTACATGTTAAAGTAAATGTAAGCAAATATGGCTTGCTGACTGCTTGTGTTAAAACTGTTAGAACATTGCATGCAATGGACTTTTGTATGCGAGAAGACAATGTTCTAAAGTAAGCGGTTTAAACTAAGGTCTGTAGTCTATGGGGTTAGACCGAGCATCTAACTCATTTTAAGACTATTACGTTATCTAAAGCCATGGTGGGGACGATTTGTCTTGACTATCTGGAGTTAGACTCCTAAGTAGAGACATAGATATGTTGCTTGGTGGTGACATATTAGATCGGGACTAAAGCGTGATTGATCTACGAAGTCCGCTTTGAGTGGATCGATCTGCTTTTGACGTTCACTGTGTAGTAACCTTAATCCTGAGTAGATAAACAGCTTCATGTATATGACTTGTATACTTTGATGTTCCAATGGCTAAGCGTCTCAGAGGTAGTAAGCTTATAGACCAGTTCGTTGGGTGCATGACTTGTATACGATGAAGGGTTTGTTTACAGATATCGGAATCATAACTCTAATAAGGAGTTAAGGGTATCCTCTTAAAGGCATTATACTGGATGTGAAAATGGACAAGGCCTTAGGTCATTTGCTAGGTGGATGACTTCTTATTCACATATGGTGAATAATCATTTTCTTTATTCGGTAGTATAATGGAATTTTAAGATAGCCTGATCAGTAGGATTAAACGGACTTTGACCTAAGGCTGATTATGGGTATCATATGAGGGTTCTGCATACATGACAAGATCATTAGACGATAGCTTGTCACAGGCTTACGTAATATGGTATATAATTGGGAATTCAGTTTCAGGTTTATAGTGGTGTGACTCTGAAATTACTGATCATATGATTGAGTTGTTCGGTAAAGAATGATGATCATATGGATTTGCGGGAGTCCGATTATATATGTCCAATTGGTCCCTCTAATAGCTCCACATAATTCCTTAACGTTTGGCAAATTGATTTGTGTATGCTATTGGCTAGTTGATTATGCATGGATGGTGTTGACATAGGATTAGGATGGTGGACAAGATTCTCTCCGATTGAATTCAGATTTTGTTTTAGATAATAGAGTGCACAATTATTTGAACTCCAAATAAAGTTGCCATGATTTTATTTGAGATTGGATTGGAGTTGTAGAAAATTATCCATGGGAACAAGAATTTGAAATACAACTGTTTTGTGGATTTTGAAATTTGAAATTTGAATTTTGAATTTTGAATTTTGAATTTTGAATTTTGAATTTTGAATTTTGAATTTTGAAATTTGAATTTGAAATTTGAATTTGAAATTCGAATTTGAAATCTGAATTTGAAATTTAAATTTGAAATTCGAAATTTAAAATTTGAAATTTGAATTTGAAATTTGAAATTCAAATTTTGAATCACAGTTCAAGTAGGATTAGAATTTCTTGTGGTAAATCCACAAGGAATGAAATTTGAATTTGAGTTGGATATGGAGAGGAAAATCTTGTTTGAATCCTACTTGAATTTTGAATCCAAATCCTAACAAACATGGTCAAAAATTTTAAGAATTATCCTCATGGAATTTTCAGATTTTTTATGGATAAGGTTCAAAGAAAAATTTAAGTTTCAATACCAGTTGAATTTGGATTCTCTCCTCCCTGATTATGGCCGAAATTTTGAGGAAGATATCCTAGGAGATTTTCAGTTATTTTGGACAAGGATGAGATAAGATTCAAGCTTGAAAATCCTAGTTGAATTTTGATTCTTCCCTTACCATTTTGTGGCCGAAAATATTTGTGAAAATCCTTAAGGATTTTTGGATTTTTTGGTTGGATAATGAGAGATAAAATTCAAGTTAAAATCTTGTTTAGATTTGAATTGGATAATCCTAAAGTGGTCGAAATTTTAGTTGGGATTTTCCCCTTGGAAAATTTGGATTTTTTGGTTGTGGATAAGGGAGAATATCTTCTCCTAATCCAATTCGAATTCAAAGAATCACCTCATGCAAGTTTATAAATAGAGGTCCTGCCACTCCAGTTCCCTCAGACCACAGACTCTCAGGTGAGCAGGCTTATTATTGCATAACTCACCATGACAATAAGTTCTTTAGAGATCTGGGTGGTCAGAAGAAGACTAGTAGTGCTAGCATATCGATCGAGGTTCAGAGTGCCCACACACTTAGCCATTCGGGAATTGGAGAATAGTAGAGAAGGCTAGTTAGTTGAAGCCCTCCAGTCAGTCTCCTCTTCCAAGATTGGTGTCCTTGAGATATGAGTTTAAATTGTTGTTGGTTTATTGTATATGGCATCATGAGATATTTAACGATCTTGAAAAATTTTTATTATTCTGCTGCGCCACTCTGATACATTTTTACCAATTTAATTGCCTACAGATCCTCTGTTGGGACTTGTCCCTTCTCGTCACCTTGATGGGCCAGCCTCATGGTCATTAGCCATAGGTCGCGCACCATAAAGACGATCTAGCATTGCCTTTTGCAATAATTATTCACGCCGGTTACGTACCATGCGCTCCATCAACAACTCTTCTTCAACTTTAGCTACTATAACTATAAACTCTTGTAGAGTAGTAGGATATAGAGGGGTTACCCTTTGTCGTAGATCTATCGTAAGCTCCTTCCAGAATATGTTACAAAAATCCTCGTCAGTGAGGTTGGACATAGGACATCTCCTCACAATGTTCTCCTTAAATTGTACTGCATAAGTGAAAACAGTATCACTAAGCAGTATCTGTAGTCTCTCTGCTCGGAGAACAAACTCTTTAACATCTATGTAAATAAGCATAGCAGGTGGCGGTGTCACTACGCTGTTCTCTGGAGGGTCTAGAACCGGTGCTGGGCTCTTTAGCAGGAACTGCTGTATCATAATGTGTCTGAACTCAGCCCAGTCAAGCCCTAACAGCATGTCCTAGTTACAATATTCCCAGAACATCTGTGCATCCTCATGAAAGGTACTGACTACTAACAAGACCCAATAGTCCTCATCAATGTAACATTGGCGCATAATTATCTCCACATCATGCAACCAATCTTTGGTAGAAATCTCCTGTTGACCTCCCTCGAAGGTGGGTGGATGACTACCTTGGAAAGCATGTACCACGCAGATTGATACTCTAGCTTCTACGTGCGGTCGTCCTCTAACAACTGGAATATCTATGTCAACTGGGGGATTCAGTACCAATCGAGGAGGTGGCGCTTCAATTGGTGCCAGTACTCTAGCCCGTGGCACTGTCGGCTTAGGTGTCGATGGTCGATATACTTGTTGCTGGGTTATGGATGGCATAATCACGGGCCTAGTCCATACCCGAATCGGCCCTCTCGGTCTATATGAATGAGATCATATGTATGGTGGCCTAGTCATCGTATATCCTATAAAATATATAACCTCATATAAACAAATAGTTAACTAACTTTAAAGAAAGCTAACTTACTTGGATTGATGAGCAGGGTGCGTTTTATGCCAATAGGGATATGGTCAACTACTCTGATACCAACCTGTGACAACCCTGATCTCGGCCACGCAAAACCGTCATAATCCGACTCTGTTGTCGACCGAGACAGCCCATGCACCTCATTGAGTCGCCACTAAAATACTTTTACTTTTAAATTCTCATCTTACAAGGCCCAAAATTTTGGCCCATATTTTTTTTTTCAAAATACCTTTCTTGCGTATAAGCATTGTATGAAAACCATATAAATTTAAAACTAAATTTTAGTTGTCTTTTGTACAATACAACATAATTTACAAAGATACTTTTTATAAACTTTGTTTCTCAAAATACATTTTCTTCAAATCTCTCTCTTTTAACGCTCAGCGGAAGACTGGTAGCAGGACCATAATCCACAGTGGATTCCCTATCCCATTGGCACCGCGTATCCTGCCGCCATCCAGGTTATCTACTGGACAGGTTTCTTACCTACAATATGAACAAACCGATGAGCTAACAGGCTCAGTAATTTCAAACATACATATTATGAATTACATAGATTCAAAAATATCAATAATAAAATTTTCAATGAATAGTACTATTCATCCATGAATAGTACTATTCATTCATGAATAGTAGTATTCACCAATGAATAGTACTTTGACTTTTGATCATAAATAGTAACTTTGACTCTAACCGGTTACTATTTATGTCACCCTAACCGAGTCCACTACACTTAATATTAGTGTCGATTATGCTCAATTATGGATTTCATCACATTTTTTATCATTATCTTTATTTATGTTTTGGTTTTGAGCTCATTTTAGCCTTGTACTGTTTTCATGTGACGCCCCGTGCCCTCAGTAGTCCGGACCGTCACTGAAAACTTACTTACTTTAAAAGATACTTATACTTTCTTGCAATTAATACTTAAAGTTACTTAACTTATTATCATAAATTTAGGGATTTTTTTTATTGCATATGTATTTATTATGCACGTATGTACACTGATTACTATTCAAAAATACTATTTAATAGTTACTATTTTAAAATGCTATTCAACGATTACTATTTAAAAATATTGTTTATGATTACTATTCAAAAGTACTGTTTATGGTTACTATTTAAAAGTACTGTTTACGATTACTGTTCAAAATACTGTATACCGGTTACTGTTCACAAATACTATTTAGTGTTGCTTTTCAAAATACTGAAACTATGCGGAAGATTTACTCATGGTGTGTTCCATATCCTCGCCTCCGTCGCCACCATCGCCCATTGGGGTTTAAGCCATAGGACGCTTACCTACAGCATGAACACACTATGTGAGCTTTACGCCCAGTAAGTACAACATGTTTACCGCAAAACATGTTTAAACATAGAACATACTTAAAATCATATAACATATCAGATACCAACATATACCGTATTAACATATCACATAACAAATCATCATATAACATATCAACGAATATCAACTTTTACATAACATGTGTATCACAGAAACATCGTGTACTGAGTGCATCTTACTATCTCTAAAAGCAGGTTGAACTATAACTAATGCATAATCCGGTTTTGTTCATTTATGCTTCAATATTTTCCTTTCTTTTTTTTTTTCTTGTCTATTTAAGGTCTGTGTGTCAATACCGTATGTGCACAGACCATTGGTAACGCCTATGGTTAAAAGCCGGAGAGCCATCAATGGATGCTTAACTTTCTGCTTTAACTTACTTTAAAACCCTTTCAACCGAAAGAGTTGGTACGACACACCTATACATTTCCATCTTGTTTATCTTTTCTAGTCATATGCTTTTCTAAGCTGTCCCTAATCCTACGTGGTAGGGACGTATGGCGTCTAACTTGCTCTTTCATCAATCTACTTGAATGTGAAACGATATGCTCTTAAATATGCAGTGCACCATCGTGTGCATGGCATACATATTTTTAACATACTATAAACATTAGACGGAATTGTACTTACCTAAATTTGCCAGTAAAAATGCGTACTCACGCCTTTAATAATTTATAGGTGACCACCTGTCATCAATAACGTTCCTTATCAGCATCTCCGTAGAGTCACTAATACTGTTAGTGACTATTACTTGTGTTTCTATATGGTACCGAGGCCCATCGGTACCCTATTGGCTACTATAGGGATTTGGTGTCTAACTTGTATCGTGTTAATCGTTTACTTGACTGATTAATTATCGTCCCTCATAGTGTTGTTCGAAACACGGTCCTTGACTGGTTTACCGATCAGTCAACTGACCGGTTACCTCACGTGTTGGTAACTAAGTAGTCTACCGGGTTACTATGCGTAACTGGTGTAGTAACCGATTGGGTTACTTTACTTGTTGGGGTGTGGTAGCCTACCTGGCTACTATTTCTTGTTTAGTGTAATGGCCCACTGGGCCACTATGGCTCGTTTGGTGTAGTAGCCTACCAGGCTACTAAGGCTTGTTTGGTGTGGTAGCCTACTGAGCTACACACACCGTTTCTCTTTGAAAAAAGTGTAGGTTGACTTAAAAATTCTTGGGAAAAATTCTTTATTTTGGAACCATCCCCTCATCACCCTATTGGAAGGTGGGGGACATTTTTATAAAAGCCATGTTTGTATTTTTAAAGTGTTAAAACACATTTTATTTTGAAGAGTATAAATCACATTTTTAAAGTTACATTTTAAAGGTGGTTTTGGAACCATTTTTGAAAACCATTTTGAAACTTGATCGAAACGACTTTGTTTGCGATTTTAGTGAAACATGAAAGTTTTTTTCCTTGACAAGATGAACAAATCTCACGTTCACTTTAGAGTCTAAATCCAACCATAACGGCTCCTAATTCCATTAAACCCGTGGGCTTATGCCCAGTTTTTTGAAAATTTCCCAGTTTTACATCTCTATAAAAATGGATCTATTTGAGGCCCAAAACGGCCAAACTTTTAAAATACGCATGAGCCATTTCAAAGGCTTCGATGAGATCTAAACTTTCATGTTGAGCCCGAAGTCCGATTCAGACTCTAAGGGGTATGTTTTCACTAAAACCCGTACCTATTTCTGGGCTTAGATTTTGTTCCTAGTTTGTTCCTAGTTTCGGACACCAAGTGAAAAACATTCTAAAACCTATCTTAGATTCATTTTTAGCCGAGGGCTATTTGACATAAGAATGTCCGTATTGAAATTTCCTTAAAATACTACATTTTTCCAAATCCCAAATTTGGACCCTAAGTAGGTCAAAATGGCCAAAATCTGTGGCCCTTCCTAGGGACAGATTTATGTCCAGCCACATTCCTAATCGTTTGTAGCATCACACATATAATAACCATCCGTAAAAAGTGTAAACACAACCACAACCACATAAACTTAAAAAATGGAAACTTAAGGGCTCAAAATAAATTATTACAAACTATTTGCATAACCAAATACACATAAATAGCCTTGATCAAAAGTTAAAACCAACTAACACAAGATAGGGGTTTCGGTTTACCTTTGTGCCTTGAACCAAGCACGGTTTCAACTAGGGCTTGAGGGGCCAAAAATGGTTGTGGGAATCCAAGAGAGTGGGGTCTGTTTTTGCTAAAACAATACCAAAATTTCTCTTAAAAACCAAATCAAAACAAAAACTAAAAACTATAAGAATCGGTTTTGAAGACTTACCCTTGGTGCCTTAGAATGACTTAGATTTGACTTCTCTTAGCACAAGCTTGTGAGGTTTAATTTTTGGTAGGCTTTTGGGTGTGATTTGAGCTTGAAAATATAGGGGTTTGAGGACCTTAGAGTGTCGGCTGTAGCAAGGAGTAGAGGGAGAAAGTGAAGTGAGTTTTGGGTGCGAAAGTAAGGGAAACAAATCACTTGTGTAAAGGGTACCTTTTATAGGAAAAATTGATCAAGCTTACTTAGACTTAATCCTAATTAATTGTCTACCAAATTAACCAAATCATGAGACAAATTGCTGTCTATTTTCAGACCAAAATGGGCATGGGCTGCTGCCTTAAATGGGAGAAGTATAAAGAAACATTTGTTGACCATGTTTTTGAAACCCCATGAATATTTTATTCAAGTGTGTCATGGCTAGGATAATTTTTTTAATGATCACCTTTTGGGCTATGAGCAGCCATTTTCAGCTACCTTTTGCAGCTAGGGGCATGGTTTCTAAGGGCCAAATTTCATATGTGTTGGCTTCTCATCGCCGTCTAATTTTATACTGTGGTGTTCGGTCCTTTCTCGGTAGTGTTCCAATTTTTACCCAAAAATGAGATTTCTGAATCTGATTTTTGTACTATAAATTCCTGGTTGTTTTATACTGTCTAAGAGCCCATTATCAGTCTAATTTACTATTCATATCCTATACTGTGGTTGTGTCTACACTGTGTTGTCCTTTCGTACGTAAACCGAGGTATTCCTGGGTGAAATTTCAGACATAGTCTCTCTTGACTAATTTGGACGTGCTGATTCCATTTTTATCAGTTTTACATTCATCGTGTAGGAAAATAAATCAGTAAAAATGTATCAGAGTGGCGTAGCGGAACAATAAAATTTTTTTTTAGATCGTTAAATATCTCATGATGCCATATATAATAAACCAACAACAATTAAAACTCACACCTCAAGGACGCCAATCTGCAGGAGGAGAATCACCAGAGGGCTTCAACCAACTAGTCTTCTCTACTATTCTCTAATTCCCGAATGGCTGAGTGTGTGGGCACTCTGAACCTGGATCGATATGCTAGCACTGCTAGTCTTCTTTCGACCACCCAGATCTCTAAAGAACGTATTGTCACGGTGGGCTATGCAACAATAAGCCTGCTCACATAAGAGTCTATGGTCTGAGAGAGCTGGAGTGGCAGGACCTCTATTTATAGACCTACATGAGGTGATTCTCTGAATTCAAATTGGATTAGCGGAAGATATTCTCCCTTATCCACAAGCACAAAATCCGAATTTTCCAAGGGGAAAATCCCAACAATAAATTCGGCCACTTTAGGATAAATCCAATCCAAATCTAAACAAGATTTTAACTAGAATTTTATCTCCCTTTTTCAACCAAAAAATCTGAAAATTCAAAGGAAAAAATCTCCTCAAAAATTTGGCCACTTTTAGATAAAGGAGAATCAAAATTCCACTAGGATTTTCAAGCTTGAATCTTATCTCATCCTTATCCAAAATAACTGAAAATCTCTTAGGAGATTCACTCCAAAAATTCGGCCATTATCTGAGAGGAGAGAATCCAAATTCAACTGGGATTGAAACTTGAGTTTTTCCTTGAACCTTATCCACAAAAAATCCGAAAATCCATTGAGGATAATCCTCAAAATTTTCGTCCATCTTTAGTTAGGATTTGGATTCAAAATTCAAGTAGGATTCTAACCAGATTATCCTCTCCATATCCAACTCAAATTCGAATTTCATTCCTTGTGGATTTACCACAATAAATTCGAATCCCTCTTGGACTGTGATTCCAAAATTTGAATTTCAAATTTCAAATTCGAATTTCAAATTCAAATTTCAAATTTCAAATTTCAAATTTCAAAATTCAAATTTAAATTTCAAATTTAAATTTGAAATTCGAATTTCAAATTCAAATTTCAAATTCAAATTTCAAATTTCAAATTTCAAAATTCAAATTTCAAAATCCACAAAACAGTTGTATTTCAAATTCTTGTTCTCATGGATAACTTTCTACAACTCCAATCCAATCTCAAATAAAATCATGGCAACTTTATTTGGAGTTCGAATAACTGTGTACTCTATTATCCAAAACAAAATCTGAATTCAACCGGAGAGAATCTTATCTACCATTCTAATCCTATGTTAACACCATCCATGCATAATAAACTAGCCAATAGCATACACTAATCAATTTGCCAAACGTTAAGGAATTATGTGGAGCTAGTAGAGGGACTGATTGGACATATATAATTGGGCTCCCGCAAATCCATATGATCATCATTCTTTACCGAACAACTCAATCATATGATCACTAATTTCAGAGTCACACCACTATAAACCTAAAACTGAACTCCCAATTATATACCGTATTACGTAAGCCTGTGACAAGCTATCGTCCAATGACCTTGTCATGTATGCAGAACCCTCATATGATATCCATGATCAGCCTTAGGCCAAAGTCCGTTCAATCCTACTGATCAGGCTATCTTAAAGTTCCATTATACTACCGAATTAAGAAAATGATTATTCACCATATATGAATAAGAAGTCATCCGCCAAGCAGACGACCTAAGGCCTTGTCCATTTTCACATTCAGTATAATGCCTTTAAGAGGATACCCTTAACTCCTCATTAAAGCTATGATTCCGATATCTGTAAACGAACCCTTCATTGTATACAAGTCATGCACCCAACGAACTGGTCTATAAGCTTACTACCTCTAAGACGCTTTAGCCATTGGAACATCAAAGTACACAAGTCATATGCATGAAGCTGTCCTTTTACTTAGGATTAAGGTTACTGCACAATGAACGTCAAAAGCAGATCGATCCACTCAAAGCGGACTTCGTAAATCAATCACGCTTTAGTCCCTATCTAATATGTCACCACCAAGTAATATATCTATGTCTCTACTTGGGAGTCCAGCTCCAGACAGTCAAGATAAACCGTCCCCTCCAAGGTTTTAAACAACATAATAGTCTTAACATGAGTTAGATGCTCGGTCTAATCCCATAGACTACAGACCATAGTTTAGACCGCTAACTTTAGAACATTGTCTTCTCGCATACAAAAGTCCATTGCATGCAACGTTCTAACAGTTTAACACAAGCAGTCAGGGAGCCATATTTGCTTATATTTACTTTAATATGTAAATAAAACGAGGACAGATAGCAATGTAATGAATAACCTCTATATATAATTTTATTATCTAGTTCAAAATAAATACATCAAAATGTCTCTAATGCTTAGGGCATTTCTTAACACATCGGAGGTCGTCTGGACCAATTTTCGGGATCTGTGTAACCCTACCTCAGAAAACGTGTCAGGTACCCGATTGACTAATTTGGACGTTCTGAGTCCAAATATATCAGTTTCGGAGCGAGTAAATGTCGTTTTGACCCTCATCCTGATACTGCGTATCTCTCAAACTAAAATTTCTGTTTTATTCTCAATCAATTGGATTGAGTCTACTAACTGTTCATATATCAGTTTTAGGTCAATTTAAGGCCGTCTTGGCCAATAACTTGACACTGCGATACTCACTATTTACTATTCACTGTCTATCACTTAACTGACCAGTTTGAGTACTCTGACTCTGATTTTGTCAGTCTATAGGTGAGAGGAGGTCATCTAGACCATTTTCTCGATATTGTACCCTTGCTAGAGTTATCTCTCGCTATCGTGCTTAGATGTTCGGTCAGAGCGTTCTGGTGATCTGTTCACTGGTCTTGTGTCAAGAAATGGTCATTCGAACCAGTTTCCTGACACTACTTGTCTTACACATACATACACATAATAGGGTAGACCGGGTTTATTGTCGATCACCCCTTTCATTGCATGAATAGTACTTAAACAGTACTGTATCTGTTTAATCTATTCAACTAGAAAATATACTATATTTTTCCAACTTAATTACTCATTACATAGTAATTAGGTTTCTTGCATTTTGAGGGCCTATGTAACGGCTTTCTACCCATTACACGGCCTTCAACATGGCCTCTTACACGGGCGTGTATACCCTGGACACGGGCATGTACCAGTTGAAATTCTTTAATACGGTCCTGTTTTGAAACACGGCCCTTTACACGTTCATTTACCCGGGTGGTACACGGCCTCTTACACAGTCGTGTTCCTGACCGTGTCTCTGGACACGGCCATGTTTAGTTACACGGCTTCTCACATGTTCACAACCCAAGCGGTATACGGCTTCTTACACGGCTGCGTACCTGATCGTGTTCTACAACACGACCATGTATACTTACACGGCTACACATACATACATAGTCCGATTGGTACACAGCCACTTACACGGCCGTGTACAAGACCATGTACTTTAAAAATTGTACTAAAATGCATCAAATCATCCCTCAATCTCTCATTAAATGAAAATTAAGTTACAGGAATAGGGCGGTCCTTACATTTCATATGCGCGCTGACTGTAAGGGGTCTTGGGAGCGACCCTGAGGCTAATCCTCCTCAGTCCATCATCACTCGAAGCAGTCATTGTATCCTTGAAGGACCTATAAACCTTCACCTCATTATTGGAGGCTGGTATGCCAAACATGATTTCATTACCATCTTTCAATTACAGTTCCGACCAGGTGGCATTAATCATCACCTCAAAGTCAGGAACCCTTATTGCCCGTAGGTCTTATACATTCTTTCTTTTAAGGGTGTGTCTTATATTTGGTCATACTCTTTTCATGGTGTACCTATAGTATACATCTCACTTTATCATTCTCTGGGTGTGTTAGTCTAACTACACCCTAGTACTCGTAGGACTTAACAGCTAATGTACAATTAGTACATAATTAAATATCACAGTATTTTATGTTGCAGACATGAAAATACTTGAACTTACCATGACTGTGATAACGTCCACCTTCAGAAATCCTCCACAGTTTTGTTATCTTCTCTAATTTGGGTCCCTACAAACAGAGTATTGTCTGTTAATACCCATCATCATTTATCACTTTACATATATTCATTTTGTTGTTAATATTTCAACGCATTTCATCTTTTTTTTTGTGATACACGGCTTGATACACGCCCGTGTCCAAGTCCGTGTACCTGTGACGCCTTAAATTTTATTTAAGGATCAATATATAATTTAAATAAAATTAGTGTGCCAAAAATTAATTTAAAAATCTTTTGGAAACCCTAGGTTGGTTTCCTAGTCAAATTCCGCTCAAAAAGTCAATAATTTGAACTTAAAAAAAAAGAAACCCTAAAACATTCGGCCATCACTTGGGATTTTAAATTAAAATTAAAATTCCACAAATCCAAGAAGGATTCAAATTCAAATTTCATTCCTTAGATATAAAGAAGAAATTCGGCCATAAAGTGTAGGAAATAAAGGAGATTTTATTTGAATTAAAAGCTAGGTTAAAACTCAATTAAAATTCAAATTATTTTTCCTTAAAAACTAAGGGATAATTTTCGGCCACTTAAGGGGAAATAAGAGAGAAAACCCTAGCCTCAAAACAGCACAAAAACTTTCCCTTTTGCCCCTTAAAATTTTCAGCCAAACAAGGAAGAGAAAGGGAAAGAAAAACCTAGTATAAAAACCCCCTTTTAACTCTCATTCACCCCTCCTTTCACCCTCAAAATTTCGGCCAGCTTTCCCCTCTCCCCTCTCTGAATTTTCTCTCCCAAAACACACCCAAAACAGCAAACAAAACCTACCAAAAGGCAGCTCAAAGATTCAACAACTTTTGAGACAAAAACAAAGTGAGAAATCAAACTTTTTCCTTCCTTCTCCTTTTGATTTTAAATCTAAAATTTATATGGTTTTCTCCACTATTTCCATACTGTTTTAAAGACTCCAATACTCACACAAATTCAGCCAAAAGGGAGACCAAGCATCAAAAATAGGGCAGCACAAACAAGGTGTGATTTTTCTCTCAAACCCTAAAATTTTGCCTCATTGATCCCCTTTTCAAAAACCCTATTATCATATGTGTAAGATTTTATGATTTTGTCAATTTGATTCTTGGGTTATGTTAATGACATATAAATAAGGTTTTCCACAAAATTTCGTGATCATTGGATGAAAATTGAATTGGTTTGAGGCTAATCGAAATTCGGACACAGAAAAACGGAAATCTGGAAAATTACCATATGAACAGTAAATTTGTGTCAGCCATAACTTGAGTTTTAAAAAAGATTTTTGAGTGATTCTTGAGCCTAAAATTAAATTCAAGATGTCCCCTAAATTCCTACAAAATTTCAGAACCAAACTTCTCCATTTTCCCAGTCAAAATATTTTTCTAAAATAGGCGGACGGAACTGCCAGGTTTTGAACCGAAACTGAAACCTATATTTTTATGCCTGAAAACAACCCTCGGTTTTTGGCCTAGTTGAATGAACAAACGATGTCCAAAAATTATAAAAATTATATGGAATTAAAGCTACGGATGTCTAGTTTAACATATTAAAAATTTAGAATTTTTGGGATGAAAAATAAATTGATATGGATTTTACAATCAGCCTAGGTCAGTCTACCCATGACCAGAAATATCCTAACTTAGAGTTTTCACAAATTTTAAATCCCAAATGTTTATTAAACGTTTTAAAATCTTTTGTGGCACACTAAAATGATTGGATGATTATGTCTAGATCTAGACTGATCATATGTTGTGATTATAGGACTTATTTGACGTTCTTGCTGGATTTGTGGATCACGTTATCGTAACGCTTGTGCGATAATCGAGGTAGGACGTTCAAGCCTTTTCTGGGAGTAGTCAAGTGTTTTAAATTCCCCTGTTTTATTGATGGCATGCTGTTTTCGATTTATGAAATTATTATACTATTTTTGATGAAATAAACGCATACAACGTATTTTGTAATAAATGTGTATTTTAAAGAGTGTTTTGATTAATGGCATAATATAACTTGGTAAATACCATCTTTTGAATAATCCGGTGAACATAATTGAGCTCTAGTTCACGATCATTGTAAATGATGCGTGCGTCCCGAAGTTGACGCCATGGGGGAAGGTCCCTAAACCTGCGCAGGGCCGTTCGGCCTATTTAGACCGTAACGAGATGATTTAGGATAATTCAAATTCGAGGCACGTATATTATAGCTACGACAAGTCCTCACTCATAATATGATGGTTTGTTTTAATGATTTATTATTTTAATATTGGGGCACGTATATTGCAGCTACGCTAAGTCCTCAGCAGAATAAAACTTGCATTAAATATGTTTTTCACGAAATTGTTGATTATTATTTTTTATTATTATGCCATGTATTTTTTTTAAATTGTTGATTATTTTTGGAAACGAATATTATGCCATACTTTTAAATGTTATCTATTAACCCACCTTTGTTTCTGTCCTACTGAGCCAGCGCTCACGTCCCTTTTTCTTTGTGATTTCGAAATGACTACTTCCAGGTGCAGGAGGTAGCAGTTCCGAAAATCATTGAGATATCCGTTACTACCGAAGATGATGCTATCCGTTTTCTCCATCTTCTTCTTTATGTTTCTCGTTCTGATGTAATGAGACATTAAGTTTGGACTTTATTTCACGTTATTTAAATTTTATGCTTGGGAATATTTTTATGGCTTGTAATTTCTTTTGAAAACCGATTTTGTGTTTAATTTCCGCATTAAAAAGCATTTATTTTATCTTTTATTTTATTCTATGGTTATGATACTGCTTTATAAATAATTAGGCTTAGCTAAATTATAATGTCGACCCGTTTTTCGTAATAAATGTTTTTCCTTAAATGTCGGGTTGATATTATGATTTGGCTGCCGTGTCACGTGTCTAAATTTTGGGCCGTGACAAATAATGGTATCAGAGCCCAGGTTTTCAAAAGGGTTTTCCATCAAAACGTTTTCGAAAGGGGTTTTTCGTCAAAACGTTTTCAAAAGGGTTTTCATCAAAACGTTTTCAAAATACCCAAGCATAGTTTTCTTTACTCCTAGAAGCTTATAGGATTTTCTCTTCCTTCAATCTTATTCAGCAAAATGGCTCGTCCCGACACGCGAAGTCAGAGGCAGTAGAGAGGCAACGACAAAGAGAACCCCGGGAACACGCAGCCTCAAGGGAGTCAGAATACAGCGGTCCCTACACCGAACGATCAGCTAACGGCGATGCAGAACCTCACAACAGCGATAAAGGCTCTCCTTACCGTCTTACCTTTTGGAACACCTAACCCAACTCCTGTAGTCAATGTTGTTCATAATGAGACCCCGAGAGCAGGGAGTTCTTCTCAGACTCCTCAGTAAACGCCTACCACTGAAAACCCTACCTCTGGAGCAGTACCTACCCAGCCTATGATACATCCTAAACAGGCAGCCCTAACTCTTTTCTTTAAGTCTCACGTACCCACTTTCGATGGCACGGGCACAGAGATGGATGCCGACTACTGGTTTGATGCCATTCGCAAGCAGCTAAAGTTGACCGCTACACCCGCAGAGTTCTGGGTTGAGTTTGCTTCCAACAAGCTGGTGGGTCTAGCCTCTACCTGGTGGGCTAGTATCGAGGATGGTTTGACAGAGGAGCAGAGGTCTTCTTGGATAGTTTTCGAGGAGTGTTTTCACGAGCGTTTCTTTTCAGCTCAGTTCCGCGATAGAAAAGCTAGGGAGTTCATCCGTTTGAAGCAAGGGTCTATGTCAGTGCGGGAATATGAAGCCAAGTTCACTGAGTTGGCCTGGTATGTGAAGAATCAGGTTTTGGATGAAGCTACTAAGTGTCTCCGCTTTGAGGAAGGGCTTAGCCTCTATGTGAAGAGGGGTGTACAACTGTTCCAGATCAGGGATAGCTACCAGCAGATAGTTGCTAAGGCGTTGACAGTGGAAGAGGGCGACAAGGAGTTCCTTGAAGCTCGTAACAAAAACAAGTCTGGACCAATCCGCAACAAGCCTCAACACAAGCCGCAGACTCCTTACCAGAAGAACCAGCAGTCTCAGGGATCGAGTTCTCATCAGTTCTCTGGACAGCGACAGGTTCGGGGGAATGTGATTACCTGCTTCGAGTGTGGTGATGAAGGCCGCAAAAGAAATGTCTGCTCGAAGAGATAGTCGAGAGACAATGGTCATAGACATCATCATCAGCGGAATCAGAATGGTCTTCCACAGAGACAATAGTTTACTTCCCAGTCTTCGCAGTCACAGCGCCCTCAGCTTCCGGCTCCCTATCAGCCTCAGCGCACGAGCCAGTACACTGCGCCTTATGCTTCACATGCTACACCGCTACAGCAGTTCCCAGTGCTGAGTTATCAGAGACCACCACCACAGGGTCAGAGTACGGGCTATCAGCGAGGGAATACAGCTCAAAATCGTGGTAAGGCACCACAGGTACACGCTCTTGGAGCTGACAGCATGGAGATAGATCATGCACCGACTGCATTAGATGGTATAATTCCTATCTTTGGTACATATGCATATGTTTTGTTTGTCACCGGGGCTACACATTCTTTTATAGCCCAACATTATGCTCGTATGCTTGGTTTAAAACTAAAAAATCTTGACTCTCCCTTATGTGTGAAATCCCCGTTGGGCACGACTACCGTTAGTGATGGGTGTCAAGCCTATGTTTATGTTGGGGATGTTTGTTTGGAGGCATCACTTGTAGTAATGCCTATGTTTGCTTATGATGTTATTCTGGGATATGACTGGCTTTCCCGATATGGGATTATGCTTGATTGTCGTAATCGTCGCGTTATCTTTACAACTGATTTCAGACATGTAGTGTCCTATCAATTAAGCTTAGTTTCAGATGTTGATAGATCTGCTCTAAGGTTAGTGTCGAAGAGTAGACAAGGTATTCTTTGCTTCTTATCCTTGTGTGCGGTAGAACGATCCAGTTCTGAAAAAAGTACCCAACCTATACCTGTTGTCGATAGTTTTCCAGATGTTTTTCCAAAAGCTCTTCCAGGTTTACCACCTCATCGAGAAATAGAGTTTCGTATCGACTTAGTTCCTGGAACAGCTCCTTTTGCTTCTGCTCCGTATCGTATGGCACCTCTAGAGATGAAAGAGTTGCGCAAGCAACTGGATGAGTTGAAATCGCTGGGCTTTATCCGAGACAGTAACTCACCTTGGGGTTCATTAGTCCTTTTTGTGAAGAAAGCCGACGGTTCGCTATGTCTCTGTGTGGACTACAGAAAGCTCAATAGTGTGACCATCAAAAATAAGTATCTGTTACCACGCATAGATGACTTGTTCGACCAGTTGGGTGGAGCTTGTTTCTTCTCCAAGATTGATTTGAGATCCAGTTATCATCAGCTTCAGGTTAGAGAGGAGGATATCCTGAAGACGGCATTCCGAACAAGGTATGGCAGTTACGAGTTCTTAGTAATGCCTTTCGGTTTGACAAACGCGCCAGCAGCCTTCATGGATATGATGAATAGAGTCTTCCAACCTTTTCTTGATAAGTTCGTCATCGTATTCATCGACGACATCCTCATCTACTCCTGAACTCGCGAAGATCATGCACAACATCTCAGTATAGTTTTACAGACTCTTCGTGAACATCAATTGTACGCCAAGAAAGAAAAATGTGAGTTTTGGATGACAGAGGTCAAGTTTCTCAGGCATATCATCTCAGGGGACGGTATATCAGTTGATCCATCCAAGGTTGAAGCGATTCTTAAGTGGGAACGACCGAAGAATGTTCCAGAGATCCGAAACTTCTTGGGCTTGGCAGGATATTATCGACGTTTTGTACAGGACTTCAGCAAGCTCGTCGCTCCCCTCACCAATCTGACAAAGAAGGAAGTACCTTTCGTTTGGGATAACAGCTGGGAGTCAGTCTTACAAGAGTTAAAGAGTCGTTTAACGTCTGCACCTATCCTTATCATTCCGGATCAGGATCAAGTATATGATGTCTACACCGATGCTTCTCATCAAGGTCTTGGAGCAGTCTTGATGCAACAGAACCGAGTTGTCGCTTATGCCTCATGACAGCTGAAACAACACGAACGAAACTACCCTACACACGATCTAGAGTTAGCTGCAGTAGTGTTTGCGCTTAAGATTTGGCGTTGTTATCTGTACGGTGCCAGTTTTTGACTGTTTTCAGATCACAAGAGTTTGAAATACCTAGCTACACAGAAAGATCTCAACCTGCGTCAGAGAAGGTGGGTAGAATACATGCAAGACTACGACTTCCAAGTCGAGTACCATCCGGGTAAAGCAAACATGGTTACAGATGCACTAAGCAGGAAAAGAGAGGCAGTTCCCAATCTTGATCATGACGCTTCTATAATGGCGATGCAGATAGATGAGTGGGAAAAGGACAGAGTTCTCACAGCTTATCAATTTCGTTTTGGTGAAGTTCAGGGTCACCCAGTGTTATATAACTTAGTGATGGAACTAGATTACGTGCAGAGGATCAAGGAGAATCAGTTGGCAGATACACGTTTCGTTGACATCCGAGATAGATTATCAAAGGGCAAGCGTGTTGCAGAGTGGTCAATGGACGCCAGTGGAATTCTTTACAACGAATGTCGCTTAGCAGTACCACACATCCCAGAGCTTATACAGGAGATCTTGTCAGAGTTTCATCAATCGAGGTTCGCCATGCACCCAGGTGGGAACAAGATGTATCAAAACTTAAGACGGCAGCTTTGGTGGAGAGGTATGAAGTTAGATGTGAAGAACTTCGTGGCCAACTGTTTGACGTGTCAGAAAGTAAAGGCAGTACAGGAGAAACCCGCAGGTCTGCTCCAACCACTTCCAATACCTCAGTGGAAGTGGGATAGTATAGGAATGGACTTCCTAACCGGCTTACCAAAAGCACAGGATGGATCTGATGGAGTCTGGGTAGTAGTAGATCGTCTCACGAAGACTGCGCACTTCATCCCGTTCAAGACGACTTGCACCAGGAACCAGCTAGCCGAGCTTTACATGAGGAACGTAGTCAGATTGCATGGAGTCCCTTCAGTGATCATTTCTGATCGTGATACGTGCTTCAACGCTCGCTTTTGGCAAAGTCTACAGGAAGCTCTAGGCACAGAACTGAACTTCAGCACCGCTTTTCATCCGCAGACAGATGGTCAGTCGGAGCGTCTTATACAGATCCTCGAGGATATGCTACGTGCCTGCGTTTTTTATCTTGGAGTTGGATGGAGCAAACACCTCTACATGGCAGAGTTCGCATACAACAACAGTTATCAAGCGAGTATCGGAATGGCACCCTTTGATGCGTTGTACGGAAAGCCTTGTCGATCACACATCTATTGGGTTGACAACCAGGAAGCACCAGTGGGTGGACCCGAGATAATCCTAGACCAGTACGAGAAGATTGCCATCATCAAACAACGACTTCTAACAGCACAGAGTCGACAGAAGAGCTATGCAGATCAACGCAGAAAGCCGTTAGAGTTCGAGGTCGGAGAGTTTGTGTTGCTAAAGGTTTCACCGAAGATAGGTATCTCTCGTTTCGGAGTTAAGGGGAAGCTAGCACCGCGTTACATTGGACCTTTCAAGATCGTACGCAGAGTTGGTAAGGTTGCATATGAGCTGAAGTTACCCGACAACTTGGGAGTGCACAACGTTTTCCATGTATCGATGCTGAGGAAGAGTGCACGAACAGAGTCCGAAGTCATTTCAACAGATGATGTAGAAATCCAACCAGATGTCTCTTATGTCGAGGTTCCGGTGAAGATTTTGGATCGTAAGGTCAAGCAGCTGAGAACGAAAACAATACCCATGGTGAAGGTTCTTTGGAGTAACCATGGTGAAGAGGAAGCCACATGGGAAACCGAGAAAGATATGCGCGAGAACCATGCTGAATGGTTTGCTAAGCAGTAGAGTACATGTAATGTAGTCGACCTAAGTTTGTTTTGTAACCCTACTCTGTTCATAGTGGTAGATATACCACTATATGTTTTGAAAGGTGCATTTAGACTGCTTAATGAAATGAGAAGTTATTCATATTCTTATTCTCTTCTTTAGTGTGGAGTAATTCTTAAAGTATCGAGGACGAAACTATTTTTAGTGGTAGATATTTGTGACGCCTTAAATTTTATTTAAGGGTCAATATATAATTTAAATAAAATTAGTGTGCCAAAAATTAATTTAAAAATCTTTTGGAAACCCTAGGTTGGTTTCCTAGTCAAATTCCGCTCAAAAAGTCAATAATTTGAACTTCAAAAAAAAGAAACCCTAAAACATTCGGCCATCACTTGGGATTTTAAATTAAAATTAAAATTCCACAAATCCAAGAAGGATTCAAATTCAAATTTCATTCCTTAGATATAAAGAAGAAATTCGGCCATAAAGTGTAGGAAATAAAGGAGATTTTATTTGAATTAAAAGCTAGGTTAAAACTCAATTAAAATTCAAATTATTTTTCCTTAAAAACTAAGGGATAATTTTCGGCCACTTAAGGGGAAATAAGAGAGAAAACCCTAGCCTCAAAACAGCACAAAAACTTTCCCTTTTGCCCCTTAAAATTTTCAGCCAAACAAGGAAGAGAAAGGGAAAGAAAAACCTAGTATAAAAACCCCCTTTTAACTCTCATTCACCCCTCCTTTCACCCTCAAAATTTCAGCCAGCTTTCCCCTCTCCCCTCTCTGAATTTTCTCTCCCAAAACACACCCAAAACAGCAAACAAAACCTACCAAAAGGCAGCTCAAAGATTCAACAACTTTTGAGACAAAAACAAAGTGTGAAATCAAACTTTTTCCTTCCTTCTCCTTTTGATTTTAAATCCGAAATTTATATGGTTTTCTCCACTATTTCCATACTGTTTTAAAGACTCCAATACTCACACAAATTCAGCCAAAAGGGAGACCAAGCATAAAAAATAGGGCAGCACAAACCAGGTGTGATTTTTCTCTCAAACCCTAAAATTTTGCCTCATTGATCCCCTTTTCAAAAACCCTATATCATATGTGTAAGATTTTATGATTTTGTCAATTTGATTCTTGGGTTATGTTAATGACATATAAATAAGGTTTTCCACTAAATTTCGTGATCATTGGATGAAAATTGAATTGGTTTGAGGCTAATCGAAATTCGGACACAGAAAAACCGAAATCTGGAAAATTACCATATGAACAGTAAATTTGTGTCAGCCATAACTTGAGTTTTAAAAACAATTTTTGAGTGATTCTTGAGCCTAAAATTAAATTCAAGATGTCCCCCAAATTCCTACAAAATTTCAGAACCAAAATCCTCCATTTGCCCAGTCAAAATATTTTTCTAAGATAGGCGGACGGAACTGCCAGGTTTTGAACCGAAACTGAAACCCATATTTTTATGCCTGAAAACAACCCTCGGTTTTTGGCCTAGTTGAATGACCAAACGATGTCCAAAAATTATAAAAATTGTATGGAATTAAAGCTACGGATGTCTAGTTTAACATATTAAAAATTTAGAATTTTTGGGATGAAAAATAAATTGATATGGATTTTACAATCAGCCTAGGTCAGTCTGCCCATGACCAGAAATATCCTAACTTAGAGTTTTCACAAATTTTAAATCCCAAATGTTTATTAAACGTTTTAAAATCTTTTGTGGCACACTAAAATGATTGGATGATTATGTCTAGATCTAGACTGATCATATTTTGTGATTATAGGACTTATTTGACGTTCTTGCTGGATTTGTGGATCACGTTATCGTAACGCTTGTGCGATAATCAAGGTAGGACGTTCAAGCCTTTTCTAGGAGTAGTCAAGTGTTTTAAATTCCCCTGTTTTATTGATGGCATGCTGTTTTCGATTTATGAAATTATTATACTATTTTTGATGAAATAAACGCATGCAACGTATTTTGTAATAAATGTGTATTTTAAAGAGTGTTTTGATTAATGGCATAATATAACTTGGTAAATACCATCTTTTGAATAATCTGGTGAACATAATTAAGCTCTAGTTCACGATCATTGTAAATGATGCGTGCGTCCCGAAGTTGACGCCATGGGGGAAGGTCCCTAAACCTGCGCAGGGCCGTTCGGCCTATTTAGACCGTAACGAGATGATCTAGGATAATTCAAATTCGAGGCACGTATATTATAGCTACGACAAGTCCTCACTCATAATATGATGGTTTGTTTTAATGATTTATTATTTTAATATTGGGGCACGTATATTGCAGCTACGCTAAGTCCTCAGCAGAATAAAACTTGCATTAAAAATGTTTTTCACGAAATTGTTGATTATTTTTTTTTATTATTATGCCATGTATTTTTTTTAAATTGTTGATTATTTTTCGAAACGAATATTATGCCATACTTTTAAATGTTATCTGTTAACCTACCTTCGTTTCTGTCCTACTGAGCCAGCGCTCATGTCCCTTTTTCTTTGTGATTTCGAAATCACTACTTCCAGGTGCGGGAGGTAGCAATTCCGAAAATCATTGAGATATCCGTTACTACCGAAGATGATGCTATCCGTTTTCTCCATCTTCTTCTTTATGTTTCTCGTTCTGATGTAATGAGACATTAAGTTTGGACTTTATTTCACGTTATTTAAATTTTATGCTTGGGAATATTTTTATGGCTTGTAATTTCTTTTGAAAACTGATTTTGTGTTTGATTTCCGTATTAAAAAGCATTTATTTTATCCTTTATTTTATTCTGTGGTTATGATACTGCTTTATAAATAATTAGACTTAGCTAAATTATAATGTCGACCCGTTTTCGTAATAAATGTTTTTCCTTAAATCTCGGGTTGATATTATGATTTGACTGCCGTGTCACGTGTCTAAATTTTGGGCCGTGACAGTACCTCTCGGGTTTCCACCACACACCCGTGTCCCATAGTACATGCCCGTGTACTTATAAACTTTAGATTTTTAAATTTAAAATCTTAGTTATGGCCTCTACAATCTTATTTAGAGTATTCTAGATCCTTTACGGTCCTTTCTGAGCCTTTCAGAAATTTTTGGTCAAAATGCCTATTTTGCCCCTAACAGGTCTCGGGACCGTAACATTTCCAATCTATCATTTTTCCGGGATTTTCTAAGCCTAAATATCATAAAATAATATTTCTTAGGCTTCAATATGATTTTATAGCATTATTTGCTGCAAAAATAGTAACTATTCATCCCCGACCCTTGGGTACTATTCATCTGACACCTAGGGTCGTTTCTCGTTTTTCTAGCGTTTCGGAGTCTTAAATGGGTATTTCACTACTCCTGAAACATTTATCATCCCGTTCCCAAGCCTTGGTTCCCGAGGTGCTCGGATATTTCATCCCGTTCATAAATTTTCCCTCTGGTTTCCTAAAATTCCCCTAACGTAAGTTTTTCCCGTTCTCGGCATTTTAAACATTGGAGGGTTGTTTTACTATTCCTCTTGGGTTTTTTTTCATTACCAATTCTAACCTTTCGAAGGGTTTTAGTTTTTATTTCCGAGCCTACATTTTTACCCCTCAATTCCTGAAATGCCCTTATGCCGTTTTAGAAATTTCGGTAGCATTTTCGCTTAAATTTTTAGTTTTCCCGACGTTAGTATGCCTCAGAACCTTGGTACCTGCTACGTACTATACTAGAGACCTCCTTTACGCAAAGTTACCAAACTTTACATAAAAATTTTTCACATTATCCATCATTCAAATCACTACACAAATTTCATCAATTTTCTCAATCATAGGCCACAGTTTTTTATGGTATTCAACACCAAGAAATTTTTATCACGAACCTCCATAATCACATATCAATCTTAGGGTTCCTAATGCACAATTCAACATTAAAAACCTAAGAAATTTTTATTCTAACCTAGCCTTTATATGCCACAGTTTTATGTTCCAATTCATAGGAAAAATTTTCCTTAGTCTTATAATCAACCATTTCCTCATCATTTCCATCACAAAATTTTCCCATTTTCTTCACACATAAGCCACAGATTTTGCAAAGAAACATGCATCAGTTTTGCTTGTTTCAAGTTTCTAAAACATGTTTTAATCACTACATCACCAAACTAACATAAACACTAAAACAATTCATCAAATTTTCACCATTTTTCCACACCAACAAGCCATGGATTTCATGAAGAAAAACACTAAGAAATGCTTCAAAATGGTGGCTTACCTTATCAACTTGTCCTCTTGATACTTGAACTAGGATTGGAAGCTAGTTTTGTGAAGAAATTTTGTCAAAATTTTAGCTTAAAAGGGAGGATGGCTCACGGCTTCAAAATGGCAGCATGGGGCTGAATTTTTCTGATTTTTACAAGTGAATTTCCACTCCTATTTATAGGCAAAAGGGTGGAGGACCATTTAGCAATTTTTCCCAACAAGTTGGTAATTGTTTAGGGACTTTTTAGCAAACTTTTAGGGACCAAAAAGCAACTTTTTTTTGCTGATTTTTATGCCTTGGTCGACCCTAATTTCTCCCATTTTCCCTAAATTTTTTTCATGATATTTTGGCTAAATCTTGGCCCTTGATCCAAGGTTCCCTTTAATATTAATTATTAATGCCACCTACCACCATTTAAAGCCTTAATTATCCATTTAACACATCACATTTTTTATGTCACCATGATATCATCTAATTAAGTCATATATATTAATTCGTGGTCAAAATTTGACTAAAAGTCAAACTAAACGAAAATCTACCAAAATCGCGTAGGCGAGTTTCTGATGCCTCCAGTGTGATCGGTCTGCCTTATTTTGCTTTCGTTTGACCAAAATTCATTACCGTAAATTTTCGTCTTTCAGTGCACTTCAGTGCACTCTCTAGGGTTTTTGGCTCCAGTTTAGGGTCGTCTCACCTGTTTCTATTCGGGATGATCTTCCATCTCCAAACTCACTCTCTTTAACATTGTTAGAACATTTTATTGCATTCTCAACAATATTAAAACATAACTTTTTCACATTTTATATATTAAAATTGTCATATACATACAATTTTAAATTTCTTTGAGAATATCAAAATTCCTAGTTATCACACTCCCACCACCATCTAAGCCAAGATTTCTTTAAGTTTTTCCCACCAATCTTGTTCAAAATCCTTCCCAAACATCAAGTGATCTTCT
This sequence comes from Antiaris toxicaria, assembly GCA_035233585.1. NCBI lineage: Eukaryota > Viridiplantae > Streptophyta > Magnoliopsida > Rosales > Moraceae > Antiaris > Antiaris toxicaria. The sequence goes on from CP141154.1 coordinate 93,409,118, forward strand.
TAGTGAGGTAAGCTCCCATTTTCAAGCATTTTCTTGATTTTTTTTTCAAGAAAAACTGTGGGCATTATGTGGTGATGGAGTAGAGAATCTCAAGTTTTTGTTTTGTTAGATTATGCTTTAAAAAGAGATGTTAGCATTTGATTGAATCAAGGAATGAATTAGAGTGTAATAACAAAACTTTGGTGCATTATTTTCAAGGAAAATCTATGGGAATTCAAGGGGTGTTGAATGAAAAAGTTTGGCTTGATTTTGGGTAGTTTCTTGATTCAAAAAAATTGGTATTGATATGTGATTCATTAGGAAAGAAATTAGAAGCACAAAATTTCAATTTTCATTCTTGAAAACCAAAGAAAAACTGTGGGTTGTTAGTGTGAGGAAATGGAATTTTGTGAGGAAAGACGTGAGTGTGGAATGTGGATAAAAATCGAGGGTGAGAGTAGTCAAAAATGGATCGAAATGTTGTTAAAAATGACTAGGGCTTATAGAAATTTTTACATAAAAAGTTTGTGTTTTTACGTAAAAATTAGGCCTCTGGTTTAGTACACGGTAGGTACCAAGGTTTTGAGGCATTGCCTAAACATCGTGAACCTAAAATTTAAGCAGAAATGCTGTCGAAATTTTTAGAATGACTTGAAGGGTATTTTAGAAAACGAGGGATAAAATATGGTCGGGGTTTGAAAACCCGAGCCCCCTCAATGACCTAGGCTAGGGAAAGGATGACAGATGTTTTCAATAATAAGTAAAATATCCATTCGAAACCCCAAAATATAAGAAAAAGAGGATTAACAATCGAGGGTCGGAATAGTCCCACCAGAGGGTCAGATGAATAGTAATCAAGAATTTGCAGCAATTAATGTTATAAAAGCTTTGTAAGGCCTAAAAGAAATTATTTTATGATTTTTGGGCTTAGAAAATCCCATTAAGACGTTAAAGTGAAAATGTTTCGATTGGACTCGTCCAGGACAAAATGGTTATTTTGACCAAAAATTTCAGAAATGCTAGAAAAAGACCGTTAGAGCCTTAGAATGGCTTAATTAAAATTATAAAGGCCAAAATTAAATTTTAAGTCAAAGAAAAATAGATTTATAAAGTGAAATCATGTTAGGGATGAAATGGTTATTTTGTCAAAAATTAAGGACAAAATGGTCATTTTATCAAAAGTTAGAAAAATAAGCGTTAAGGCCTGGAATAGTATCCTAAGGCCTTAATTAAGGTTTTAATGGTCAAAATCACGATTTAAGTATAAGAAAAGTGAGAAAAGTCCACTAGGGACAAAATGGTCATTTTGTCAAAAGTTGGAAACAAAATGGTCATTTTGGCAAACATTGACGGAAAAGTTAAAAATGAAATATTAGATCCCTAAATTCATCATTAGGGACTTGGACTTAGAATTTTTATGTTTTTGCAACGTTTTAAATATAAAATAAATATTAGAAATAATCGTTAATTATTTCAGTTATAGGGATTCAACCTAAAGGCGACAAAGGAACATCGGTGGACCCCAGGAAGGAAACTTTAGCAAAATATCTATAAGTTCAGAAATTTCATTATCTGCAACATGAATTTACTTGACCTGTCAAAGTACTATGTGTAATATGTAAAGTATGTAGGTGCTATATGCACAACAGTGTGTCAAATAAAATAAACACAATAAAAGAAAAAAAATATAAAGTGTTCCAGATCAAGGGGCAATAAGAATGTCACCTGGTCGGAACTATATGAAAGATGGTAATAAAACCACCTTTTGGCACACCGGCCTCCCGCAAGGTGGAGTTTTTTCATGTTATGTTTATGTTAATGTTATGTAGACTGTTGAGGATTGACCAGTGGGTCACTCTCCTGAGTCCCTCTCAGTCATGTGTGCACGACCAACATGAGGCCCAAAACCAGAACGTAATACAAGATAAAGACCTAAGATTTAAACGTTACCCATAATTGAGCATAATGTGTACTAACATTATATTTAATGCTCTAAGTTATTGTCTACAGTCTATGTTACTGGTCTTTATGTTTGAACTTAGTGAGCCTGTAACTCATAAATTTATTCATATTGCAGGTAAACAACCTGTACATCAGTAGAATTTGGATGAACAAGGGGCGAGATCTGCATGTGCTAAAGGGACTGGATGAGGGAAATAATCCTGCTACAAGTTTTCCGCTGAGCAACAATTAAATGTATTTGAAATGATGTATTTACAATGTAAATTAAGTTACGATGATGTAAAATGTTTCTTTAGTAAATGTTTTACAATAATACAATTTTCAAGTTTAAGTTTTAAAAAAAATATTTCCTATTTTCACGTTAAAATGAAAGTTTAAAATAAGTATGTTAAATAAAAAAAGTAAGTTAAAAGTAAGTTGTCTACGACCCATGAGGTGGCAGACTATTAAAGTTGGCTTTAGAGCTCGACTGTGATAGGACTGTTAGCCTTTACGTAGGGCGGGCCACCACAAGAAACTATGCTAATTATCTTTGTATAGTTCCAATTTTTTTTCCCTTAATCTCTAGTTCTGGGATCCCATGCACCCTTTAAAGTAATATCCTTTTAAGTTATATGTGACTTAATGAATCTTAGTGTCCCTTTGGCTCATTATTTGCAGGTGAATGTTAATTCTAATTGAATATTTGCATTCAAATATATAATTTGAATTGTGTGTTTAAATCAATATATTTGGATAGTTTTTGTTAAATATAACATTTGAGTAGTATAAATAAGATAGAAAAATAAGAATGATACAAATTTCTAAAAGTGAAAATTTGGATTTGGATTAGAATTGTAAAATAGAGAAAAGATTTAGATAATTCCATTCCGGTAGTTGATCCCCAAATGAATATTTTATTGCAGTGTGATAATAGCTAATTCAATGGTTCATCCAAATGAAGCCTTATTTTCCCACGGCCATATTCTTCCTTATAGCCCTTTTTGTCCTCAGCTTACGATCCTATTTGTTCTTGGCTATTCACAAAGCCTTCATTATTCTCCGCTTACGGCCTTTTGTTGATCTCGGCTCATGTGGCCCTTCTAGTTTTTCCTCCTGATTACCCATCACATCTGTGTCAAATAGGGTTTTTTTTTTTTTTTTCCACCTTATTGTCTTCGTTGGGAAAATTACCCGTCACATCTATCTAATTTTATATTCCATTCAAGATGGGTGTGCTTTATAGGGGTTCCATCTTGGGAGACATGCATGAGACCAGAGAATCAATACAAATTTACGTGCAACGAAAATGTTAATGACATTATCAACATTTTTACGATATTATTCACATTTTGAAGTCTATTTATGGATTAGTAGCGGTAGAGCCAATCTTCAATTTCAGTGAGAACGTATAATAACTTTTTTAATGAAAAATAAATACTATAAAAAGTTAAAAAAAGAACTTGTATTATAATATTTTGAAAGCAGATCTAATATTATTCTAATATGTATCCATTTATGATTATTGTTATTTTAACCATGTGATGTAAATCTAATAGTTATAACAAATCAAGTAATTGGTTAAAATAATTTATTATAATTAATGTGCATTAAAGTTAGAAAACTCATTAAATATTCCTTTGAATAGGTAACTTGTTCTTAACCTGTGTACATGGCTTTTTAAAATATTTTTATATAAACGAAATCTAAATAAAAATTTATTCCTTGATTTTTTTTTCATTTTTCTTTTTCAATTTGTTATTTTAAAATGTTAAATAAACCAAAATAATGCCCCTTTCCATATCTTTTCCGTATCTGATATTTTTCTCCACTGAAGTTCAAATCTCGATGCTATGATTTTTTTATTTTTTATTTTAACCACAAAGTGCCTCCTTTTCTCCCTTGTTTCTCCATACGTCCTATTTGTACCTTATCTATTCTCAAAGTTTTACTGAACGTGCCTATTCGACTACTCTTTTCCTTTTTTTTTTTTTTTTTAAGAAATGCTATAGTTCACGAAAGCCAAGATATGGTAATAGTCTAATTAGAACATTTCAATATGTTTTTTTTTTTTATGTAAAATCAGTAGTTCTTTAAAAAAAAAAGGAAAACGAAAAAAGCTTTTTTTTTAGTCATCTTTGATGTTGCTGGAAAAGTAGTAGTAATAGTAATTTTTATTTTTATTATCCACTTTCAACTAATAAAAAAAATCTATTTTTAAGTTAATACTTAAGATAAGTAAGTTGTTCAACTTACCATAACAATTCATATAAAATACCTCATCATCGAATGCAATTAAAATATGTTTTTTTTTTATAATTTTATTTATAACCATGAAAAGTTATAAAAATAGAATAACCATTAAAAACTCTTCCTAATATTTTTCAAAAACTACTATATGTATTCTAAGAATTGTACATTAGGATATGAAAAACTATCCTATTGGCAAGGTACTATATCTCACCATCATATCTGTTGCAGAAGTACACTTTACATTTTTCTTTATTTGATGTAATTTTGAACATGCACCATCATTAAAAATAGCTTACCATAAAAATTGTAGATGATATATATCAATAAAAAATTAAAAATATTGTACAATAGCTCAAGTGTAAAAAGAATAAAGAAAATTATATAAAAGTAGAAATAAAAATAAACAACATGATAAAGTTTAGTGGGGACATATAATGAAATTATTTAATCTCAATGAGTGCAAAATCCAAAAATAAAAATTTTTTAAGGCCTCAAATTCAAATTCAAGATGTCAATAGCGTTGTTCCCCCACTTGATCCTTTATAGCTCTGCCCCTAGGTGATAGGAATTTTTTTTTTATTATAGTAAAGATATTTGATGAATATCTGATGAATATCCAAAAGTAGTAAAGATATTTTTGAAAATGACCATGCCATGTCCAAACACGCTAGAAAATTTTCTCTTTTTTAATTAAAAATTAATGTTGTAGCGTATTTTGTTTTATGCTCTCTTTCAATAAAATATAACAACACTATTCGATCCAGGGAAAAAAAAAAAATTTTAAGACTATATTTTTTAATTTTTAAATAGTTTGCACTTTTAAATGAATATTTCACATTCAAAATTATAAATATAAGTCATGTTTATTGCTTTGAGATTTGATTTCATGAGCTTAGAAACAAAGCAAAGTTTGTAATCATGTTTTCTACTTAGGTTGATCTCTCTCAGTAACAGACTGAGACCATCAATTTCTCAAAATGGCAATACTACCATCGGCCAAAAAAAGACGGTTTAACCGATCGAACATCATCAACATGGTTGGATTTCATCGGTTGGTGATTCTCAGTTATGTCATAAGGAGTGTGATAACTTTATAAAATAGAGTTATTTTACTACTTTTTCATATATAAAAATTAGTTTGTTCTTGAGAATTTTAGTTGTTTTTTATTTGTTTTGTTTTGTGCACTTTAATTTAGATTTTCATAAATTTAGTAAAATTTTTATTTAATTTTCATCTTTTTCTAGTAGTATACTAAATAAGCTTAAAATTAAATATTTCCAATGAGTCTACTTGTAGCATTTTATTTTAGAAATATCTAATTTTAGCACTTTGTTTTTTTGTAGCATCAAAGGGAGCATCACTATTCATGTCAGAAAATTGTGAAAACCAAGCTTATCATGCATTCTATCACACTAGATCCTTCCTAATTTCATACACTGGATCCTTCCTAATGTACTGCTGTAACAGTACTATAGCAAGCATGCACTGACACTGTAGCAGACTGTAGCAAGTGTGTGCTAAATACTGTAGTACTGTAGCAAGCATATGGACACTGCAGCAGTCTGATCACTGTAACACGTATGCACCAATCACTGTAGCACTGTAGTAAGTTTGAAAATTTATATTGTGTAGCACCGAAAACTGTAGCATGTTTGAAAATTTGTGTTGTGTGGGCACCAAACACTGTAGCAAATTTGAAAAGTTTGTGTGAAAGTTAGGTGAAATAATGTAAATTTATGCTTATATAAGGGGGCATTCTTGGAGAGATTAAGAGAGGGAGATACACTTTTTCTCTCTCATTTTTGCCTTGCTTTTATTCTCATCTTTTCTCTCTAGAATACTGTGGGAATGTTTTACAAGTTAGGCTAGAGTTCTTGTGTGAGGCTTAAGATGATCTTATATGTATAGTAAGCTTGTTTGTATTTTGATTCTCTATAGTTTGTAAGGTTATACATTTGAGTAAATAATTTTCCTTCATCTCATTTATTTCTCACATCAGTATATTTTGTTGACAACTTTTATATAAATTCAGTCAATTTTTTTTATTTAATTGTTGTATGATACAATATATCGATAAACATAGTTTTATAAGTAGTCTTTTACTACATTATCGCCGATGGCATATTCTCGATTTTAGATTTCTTATAAGATAATATTTTTTAGCACTTAACGTAAGAATTTTATTTACTTGAATACATTTAATTCACAAGTTCTTCAAATCTTATTTTCTGATTGATTATTTGGAATGTGAAACTTTCAATTGCGTCAATTTATGAATCAAAATTCAAATAGGTGAACGAAGTATATAGGGGATTCTCGATGTCTTACCATATTTAACTATTAAATTTTCTCTACTTTAAATTGCATTATCTTTTAATCAAATTGCTCTAAAATTACAAAAACAACTTCTTTCTTTTCTTGTTTGATTGTGTATCTCTCTAAAGTTTTTATTCCATTAATCTCTTTTGTTTGTTTTTATCACCTCCTTGTGAAATCGACCGTCCTAATTGTACTACAATTGACCGCTTTGTTTTATCACAATTTAGGTATAATCAAATTTTGGCACCGTTGCCGGGGAGGTGCTTCAAGCAAGATTGATTGATAGATTTAAACCAAAAGTGGTACGTTCAATTTTTTTTTCTTTTATTTATTTTGCCTTTTATTTTCTTTTCCTTAAAAAAAGAAAAAAGAAAAATTAACAACTAGTTTTAATTTTTAGATTAGTTTTTAGGTTATCAATTTTAATTAGGTTTCATAATTTGTCTAACTGTAGGTTTTAGAATTTGATTAATTTAGGGTACTAATATCTAACATTTAACACCAAAAAATCGTAAAATTTAATAAAACTTTCAAGCAATTATGTGGAATCATTGAAAAGTACAAACTATTGGAGTTTTGTGCAGGAGGTTAGTTTTTGTTAGCGTTCTATGCCACCAGTCTTTCCTGGGAAAGTTGCTATGTCTAGGAGGTTGGTTTTTAAGGAGGCCTCGGCCTACCAATCTTTCATGAGAGCACTCTTAGGGGTTGCGATTCTTGGTTTTGCACTATTGTTGTTTTTGTAAAAATTTTTCTTTGTTAAAAAAAATTAAAATAAAAAGACTGAAAAACATAATAATAAAAAGAAAAACAAAAACACTTAGGGTGAATGAATCGTTATAGAGACGAACTAGGAAGATTTGCAAAAAGACCTAAAAACCCTAGTGAAGCTTCTTCTCGTATGTCTAGCCCTCTGTCCCCCCAGTTTCATTAACGGTTCAAAATCCATTCGCGATGACTCAAAACAAGGAGGTCCAACTGAAAACGTTGAACGATTATCTTTACCTTATGCGTAAGGCCACACCGTCATGTATAATGTTTCCTCCTAATATCCCTAATTTGGGCTTCAAGCCGGGCATGATTCAATTCTTGCCAACCTTTTATGGATTAGAGAACGAGAATCCATACGTGCATATACGAGAATTTGAAGAAGTGGTGGCCACTTTTCACAACCAAGCTGAAGTTGCAAATTATGTGCAATTAAAGTTTTTCCCTTTCTCTTTAAAGGAAAAGGCTAAAAGCTGGTTGTATTCTCTGTGACCTCGGTCGATTGGAACATGGGAAGAAATGACAACTTTATTTTTCAACAACTATTTTCCACACCATAAAACCAACGCTTTGAAGCGGCAAATCTCGACCTTTACCAAAAAGGATAATGAAACTCTTTATCAAGTTTGGGAATGATTCAAAGATCTGTTAAATCAATGTCCCTACCATGGCTACGAGAGTTGGCATCTCGTCAGCCATTTTTACGAAGGACTCACAATTCGAGAGTACCAATTTGTGGAGATGATATGCAACGAGGAATTTCTTCAAAAAGACCCTGCAGAAGCTTTTGAATATCTTAACGAGCTAGTTGAGAAATCCCACACATGGACTAGACCAAGTACTATTGATAGTACTAGTTGATCTCGACTTGTTGGAATCTACCAACTAAGGGAATAGGACAACCTTAAGGCCCAAATCGAGTCTTTGGCCCGACAATGTGAGGCCCTTAAAACCAAAGAAAGTAGAGGAATCCACATGGTCATAAGGGTGGAATCATAAGAGTCATGCTTTGTTTATGGAGGGGTGGAACATCTAACTAAAGATTTCCCTGCTTACGGTGAAATGAGAGGGGTTTACAAGGAATAATGTAATGCTTTAAGGGTGTACAACAACCCTTTCTCTTAAATCTACAATCCTAGCTAGAAGAACCATCAGAACTTTAGTTGGAGAGATTCCAATCAAACACAATCATCAGGAAGACAATGGAAAACTGAGCAATAGCCATAACCACCAGAGGCATATTCTGTACCTCAGTACCATGTACAACCATCGAGGAGTTCTTTCTAGAATACTGTGCAGGCTTTCATGAAAATGCAGAATAAGACGAACCAAGAGTTTAAATCTCTTTTTACGTAAATAATGGAAGAAAGAAAAGAGATAAAGATCTAAATTTCAAAGCTAACTGAAGCTTTAGCTGTTTCTTCTCAAGAACGTGGCAAGTTCCCTTCATAAGCTCAGTTTAACCCAAAGGGACAACATATAGCACAAACCTCTAACTTTGAAGATCATAATATCAAGGAGCTTAATGCTATCACCACTCATAGAGGTAAGATTTTAGATGATACATGAATAACCACAGCCACTTTAATTGGTCAAGAAGTCACCCTTGAGAAAGAACAGTTAATTACTCTTCTAGTTAAGGTGCCTTTTCCCCAAGCTCTGTGACATCTTGGAAAAGTATTGGAAAATCAAAGTGAGATCCTAGAGCATTAACTCAAGTAAAGATAATCTTCCCTTACTTCACGTGATCAAGCAAGTACTAGCTTATGCCAAAGTTATCAAGGATCTGTGCACCATAAAAAGACTGTATTCTTGATAGAAAAAGTAAGTATGTTGATCAAACAGAAAAAACCACCCAAATACAAAGATCTTGATTGTCCTACCATCTCATGTCAAATTTGGGCTCATGAATTTGGCCAAGCTTTGCTTGACTTAGGAGCTAGTGTCAACGTCATGCCTTATTCTATTTACTCATAACTTGGTCTTGGAGAAATCAAGCCCACATTAGTGACATTGTAGTTGGCTGATCATTCAATTAAGAAGCCTCGAGCTATAATCGAGGATGTTCTAGTTCAAGTTGAGAAGTTATATTACCTCATTGATTTTCTTGTTTTGGACACCTAATCTGTGGTAAGCATAGAGTCTAAGATTCTCATTATCATTGGTAGACCTTTCTTTGCTACGGCCAATACTCTCATTAACTGTAGGAATGGTCTCATGAAAATATCTTTTGAGAACATGACTTTAGAAGTAAATGTTTTCCACATTTCGAAGAAATCACGTGATTATGACGAGTGTCACCAAACATTTCTGATCGACACAATAATCTCAAAGGGGTTTAGCTATATGGTAATCTTGATGAACTCAATGATCTCCTTTGCACTGAAAATTCCAGTCCTTGTGAGTTAGTAAACAATGTTGCCATCTTCAAAGACTCACAAGGCAAATGAATCAAGTTTTTGGAAACACACTTTGAAGAGCTTCCTCAAGGGAAAGAAAAGCCAAAACCATCTACTGAAGAGACCCCAACACTCAAGCTGGCTCAACTGCCTGAGGATCTCAAACATGTCTTCTTGGGAGCTGATGATACCTTTCCTGTTATCATTTTGTCTAAACTTGATGCATCTCAAGAGCAGTGGTTAGTTGACATGCTGCATAAGCACAAATCGGCATTAGGTTGGATGATAACTAGCATTAAGGGTATTAGCACCTTGATTTGTTCTCACCGTATACATTTGGAAGATGTAGCTATTCCATGAAGGGATCCCCAAAGGAAATTGAACCCAATAATGAAAAAATTCATGAAGAATGAAGTTTTGAAGCTTCTAGATGCAGGGATCATCTATCCGATTGCTGATAGCAATTGGGTTAGTTTAACTCGGGTAGTTCCAAGAAATTGGGGGTAACAGTGGTAAAGAATTAGAAACGGACTTTTATGCCGCAAAACCCATTACGGGTTGGTGTATGTGCAATGACTATAGAAAGTTAACGCTACCACTCGTAAGGATCACTTTCCACTGCCATTCATCGACTAAATCCTAGAGCGTGTGACCGGTCATCCCTGTTATTGCTTCCTTGATGGCTACTTAGGCTATTATCAAATTGAAATTGCATTGGAGGATCAAGACAAGACCACATTTACCTATCCTTTTGGTACCTATGCTTTTTGACGCATGCCATTTGGGCTATGTATTGCACTAGCCACCTTCCAAAGGTGTATGATGAGCATTTTCAATGACATAGCTGAGAAGTATATGAAAGTGTTCATGGATGATTTGATCATCTTTAGTTACTCTTTCAAATCATGCCTTATCAACTTGGAAGCTGTTTTAACAAGATGTAAAGAAAAAGGTCTCGTTCTCAACTGGGAGAAATGTCATTTTATAGTACCATCTGGCATAGTCTTAGGCCATATTGTTTCTAATAAAAGGATTGAGGTTGATCAATCTAGGATTGAACTCATCTCTAAGATGCCTACCCCTAGGTTTGTCAAAGAAGTTCGATTATTTTTGGGGCATGCTGGTCTCTATAAGAGATTCATACAAAACTTTTCTGTAATTTCATGCCCATTGTGTAACCTCCTAGCCAAAGATGTTGTTTTTGAGTGGACACCTAAGTGTGAGGATTCCTTCCGAACACTTATGGTGAAGTTAACTTCCGCCCCTATCATTTAGCTACTAGATTGGAACTTACCATTCGAGATCATGTGTGACACAAGCAACCATGCTGTTGGGGCTGTCCTAAGTCAAAGAAGGGAAGGCAAGTGCTTTGTTGTGTATTACACAAGTAAAACTCTAAATAGTGCTCAAATAAACCACTCAACCACTGAAAAAGAGTTGCTTGCTGTAGTTTTCGCACTTAACAAGTTCTGCGCGTACTTAACCGGTTCACCAATCATCATCTTCACAGATCATTATGCTCTTAAATGTCTCCTTTCTAAAAAGGATGCTAAGGCACGACTAATTCGGTGGGTCCTTCTATTACATGAATTTGATTTAACCATTAAGGACAAGAAGGGTGTTGAAAATGTTGTGGCAGATCACTTATCTCGATTGGACTTTAAAGACTCAATCGATACTCCTTCCATCCGAGATGACTTTCCTGATAAAAATCTCTTCGCAGTCACAAAGTTGCCTTGGTATGCTCACATCGTCAATTACTTGGTGACTAACGAGCTTCCTTCTAATTGGAATGCTAAAGATAAGCGTAAGTTTCTGGTTGAGGTGTGTAATTTCTTTTGGGATGATCCGTATCTATTCAAGTATTGCCCCGACCAAATCATAAGGCAATACATTCCTGATGATGAGATCGTTAGTGTCCTAAATCTTTGCCATAATGACGCATGTGGTGGTTACTTCTCTATGAAGAAAATTGCTGTAAAAATCTTGTAGTATGGTCTTTATTGGCCCAATTTGTTTAAGGACACTAATGGTTTTTGTCGATCTTCTGTACGATGTCAAAAGTTAGGTGCTTTGTCTTATCATCATATGATGCCCTTAAACTCGATTCTTGTAATAGAAATTTTCAATTATTGGGGGATAGATTTTATGGGACTATTTTCTGCCTTCTTCTGGTTACCTTTACATTCTTCTTGCTGTGGATTATGTGTTAAAATGAGAAGAAGCTGTGCTATGTCGAACCAATCATAATGCAACTGTAACGACCCAGACCATTCTGACGGCCTCGGATCGTCACTTAAAACTTATTTAACTTAAACTTGAACTTACTTAACTTATTTAAAACTACTTATCTCTGATACTGTAAAATATGGGGATTTTTTTTAAATAGAATGTTTCACTATTTACATACATACATATACTTACAAACATATGAAAGTCTGAAAGCAACTGGGGTCAATATACATACATACTTAAAACTATTAAATTGTTCAAATCATGAGATTGATTTTTCAATATCATGCGGAATTTAATACTAGTGGTGATATCCATAACCTTAACCCTCGCATCCGCCTCTGCCACTATCATCGTCCATTAGTGTCTAGCTTGCAGGTCTCTTACCTATAGCATGAACACATACTGTGAGCTTTAAGCTCAGTAAGTACAACATGTCAACCACAAAACATGTTAAAACATAAGCCATCTAATAAGCATACTTAAAAACTATCAAACATGTCACATATTCACACAGAACATGGAAACATATTACATAGCATATCACAGAATGCATACCATAGGGACATATCATGTCATGTAACTAAGAAGCCTGCTATAACTGTATCTAGGGCATAATGTGAACAATACATGATTCGTTTATGCTCAATTTATGCTTTATTATTCACTATCTTTTCTTATCTGAAGGGCCCTGGTGTCAGTATCAAACTATGCGTGGATCATTAGAAACGCTCGTGATCATAATGAGCATTAGCTCGTTATAAACTGTGGGCCTTGGCTCGATATAAAACTATGGGTCTCTGGCCCTATATAAACTGTGGGCCTTGGCCCTATATAAATTGTGGGCCTTGGCCTGTTATACCGACACTTTTATTTCATTACCCAATTCTAGAATTATATCTGATATGCCATGAGCTCTTCTAGGCTATCCCCTAATCTTACGCAATAGGGATGTAATGGCATCTAACTTATATTATTCGTTAATCTAACGTGATTATGAAACGTGCTGTGTAATGCAATCATTACACAATCATTACACATAATTTGCATACTTAACATAGATTGAAAACACCATTTTAATCTCATTTCATTTATGCTGTAGGAGGAGTTATATTTATCTGTAAGTAGACAATTTGTACTCTCGCCTTTGTCACAATACAGGTATCTTACTGTAATTATAATGTATTTCTGTTAAATTTCGTTTTTAGGTCACTATAGTCGTTAGTGACTAATAAATCTATCGTTGCGTGGTACCGATCCTTATTGGTACTAACTACTCTCCTCTTAAGAGTTTGATTTTCTAATCATGGTTAATTAATTTATTTACCCAATAAATTAATTAACATTGCTCTTAGGTCACTACTATCGTTAGTGATTAATAAATCTATTGTTGTGTGGGTACCAATGCCTATCAGTACCTAACTGCTCTACTTTGAAAATTTGGTATCTAATTTCTAATCGTACTTGATTAATTTGTCTACTTGACAAATTAATCACCGTCTCTCATTGTCCTGTTCAAATTCGGTCCTTGACTAGTTAACTGACCAGTCAACTGACCAGTTACCTCGCGCATCGTTGACTATGTAGCCTATCGGATTACTTTGTGTATTTGGGGTAGTAGCCAATCGGGCTACCTCTACCTTTTTTTTTTTAAGAAAATTATTTTAATAATCTTATAAAATTTTGAGGAAAATCTATGCTCTTTGGAACCATCCCCATATCACCCCGTTGGAATGTGGGTGGTGTTTTATCAAAAACCATTTTTCCACTTTAAAAGGGAAAGAACACATTTTCTTATTTAAACCATTTTCTTGTTTAAAAAGAACACATTTTTCTTGTTTAAACCATTTTCTTGTTTTGAGCACAAACTTGAGTTTTGAATCATTTTCTTATTCAAAAAGAACACATTTTGGTGTTCATGTGAAAAGGTGGTTCTTGAACCATTTTAACAAAAACTATTTAAAACTTGTTCCAAACGATTTAATTTGTGAACTTGGCGAACATGAAACTTTTAGTTCTTGACGAGACGAACAATTTCATGTTCATCTCAGAGCTCGGTTTAATATCTAACGAGTCCAAAATACTCAAAATCCACGGCTAAAACTCGTGCCCAGTTTTACAAAAAATTCCAATTTTATCTAGTTTAAAACTACTCTGTTTAGGGCCGAAACAACTAAATTTTTAAAACTCATGCAGGTCATCTTAAAGGTTTCGACGAGATATAAAACTTTTGTGTTGAGTCCGAGATTCGGTTCGGATTCTATGTTAGTCATTTTTATAAAAATCCGAGATTGTTCCTGTTGCTCAGGATTTTAGTCTCAGTTTTAAACTCCGGTTGAAAACTGCCTTGAAAACCTATCTTAGAGTTATTTTTGATTAAATGCTATACAAAAATGTTCGTAATAAAATTTCCTTAAAACTTCATGTTTTACAAATTCCCAAAATCGGACCATAATATGTTTGAAAATGGCCAAAACCGTGGCCTAAAAACTGGGGACAAGTTGGTTCCCAGCCAACCTTAAACGTCCATTCACACATCCATCCACAAAAACTGAAAGCTCAAGCATACAATGACAAAAATACATAACCAAAATGCTAAGGGCTCAAAATAAAAATTATTACAACCTATTGATTAAATAAATACAAATAAATTTCCTTGATCTCAAAACTTAAAAATAGCTAAACCACAAAAGAGGGTTTTCGGTTTTTACCTTTGTGTGCTATGAACCAAGCATAACCGAACCAAGGAGTGGGTGACCAAAAATCCGTGTGGTTCTAGGTGAGAAGGGGGTCAGTTTTTGGACTAGAAAAGAACATAAAACATCCTTGGTTAGCCAAGCCAAAAACCAACTAAACCACAAAGAAAAGTCCTAGCAACTCACCCTTGAAGTGACCTTGAAATGATCTTGAGTGGAAGCCTCCAACACAAGCTTGAATGTAGCTAAATTTTTGGTAAGGATTTTGGTTTGTTTTGGTTGAGTTTTTGGCTGCAAGGGGGTGTCAGTTTGGTTGAAGGAAAAGGGAGAGAAAGAAGAAGATTTCTGGGGCTTTTGGCTTGGGATGTTGGCACACAAAAAGGGGGAGGCAAAAGTGAGCTCAAAACATAGTGCTCCCATTATATAGACTTGGTTAATCCAACTTAACCAACCTTAGCTCTCTTAATTAGCCAAATTGGCTCTAAATGAGAGATAAAACTCAAGGGTTGCTGCTACAAAGGAGGCTGCACGTGGGGGCTGACTGAAAAAGGAGCTCAAAATGCATTAATGCCTTGTAAAGTCACTAGTGACTTGTTTCCTACCTTTGGCATTTTTTATTCAAAAAGCTTACAAGCCTATGGATTATTTTAAGGCAATTTTGCAGCTCCTTTTATGAAAATCTAGCTGCAGCACATGGTTTTTGAGAGGAAAAATTCATCTGTAAAAGCTTCTCGTAGCAGTCTAATTTTCCACAGTAGTGTTCGGCCCTTTTTCGATGGTGTTCTAAACCTTGGTTGAAAATTGGATTTTCTTGATCCGATTCTTATTTTGATCATTCCTGATTAGGTTGTAATGCCTATGAGGCCATTCTGTGATTATTTACTATTTATTACGATACTGTAGTTAAGTCTACACTATGTTGATACTGCGCACGCATAAAGAGGTTTTTTCATGCGAAATTACAAACACAGTCTATCCTGACTAATTTGGACGTGCTAATTTTAAATTTATCAGTTTGACATCTATCTGAGGTCGTCTATGCCAATTTTCAGGATCTGTGTGACCCCACCTCGAAAAACATGTTTTAAGCTCAATTGACTAATTTGAGCGTACTGAGTCTACATATATCAGTTTCAGGATGAGAAAAGATCGTCTTGACCCATTTCCCGATATTGCATATTTCTCAAACAAAATTTCACGTTTTGTGCTCAATTGACTAAATTGAGCCTACTGACTGTAAATATATCAGTTTTATGTCAAATTAAGGCCGTCTTGGCCATTAACCTGACACTGCATATCTACTATTTAAAATTCATTGTTTTATGTTTAACTAACTAGTCTAAGTGTTTTGACTCCGATTTTGTCAGTTTCTTAACGAGAATAGGTCATCTTGACCACTTTTCATGATACTGTATATCTATTAGGCCAAATATCACTACTGTGCTCAGATAACCAGTCTGAGCATACTGATGACTAGCTCATCAATTCTGTGTCAAGAAATGGTGGTCTGGATCGATTTCTTGATACTGTGTGGCTCACACGCACACACACATGTACTAAGGTGAATCGATCTAACTGTCGGTTGTCCCTTTCACTGCGTGAATAGAAATTAAACGTTTTTATACCCGTTTAATTTATTCAAACTAGAAAAATATACTGTATTTATTAACTTAATTATTATTACATATTAATTAGGTTTTATGAACATAGGGGTCATTACAGCAATAGTTGTAAAATTCTTGAAAGAAAATGTGTTATCTAGGTTTGGCATTCTGCATGCTATTATCAGTAATCAAGGCACTTACTTCTGCAACCATTCTTTTGAGGCTCTTATGCGCAAGTACGGTTTTATTCACAAGGTTGCCACTGCATACCATCCATAAACAAATGGTCAAGTTGAGTTGGCAAATAGACAGATTCTGGAAGAAACGGTAAGCCCCAACCGTAAGGATTGGTCCTCACGTCTCTTAGATGCTCTTTGGGCATATCGCACTACTTATAAATCCCTTCTTGGAATGTCACCCTACAGGCTTGTCTTTAGGAAAGCCTGTCATTTACCTGTAGAGCTTAAACATAAGGCTTATTAGGCCGTTAAATCCCTTAACTTTGATCTTAGTGCTACAGGTATCCAATGGAGGCTCCACCTATCAGAAATTGAGGAATTAAGAAATGATGCATATGACAACTCCAGGATCTACAAAGCAAGATTGAAAGCAACTCATGACAAACAGATCCTACGAAAGAACTTTGGGCCAAATCAGCAGGTACATATTTATAACTCCTATTTGCATCTCCATCCAGGTAAGTTGAGGTCGCGGTAGACCAGCCCATTTATGGTGAAACAAGTTTTTCCTAACGGTACTATCGAGGTCGAGGATCCAAGCGATGGGAGGATATTCAGAGTCAATGACCAGAGATTGAAACACTACATTGAGTGAGTGAGTCAGGTTGAAGAAGTCACTCTCGAGGCTCCAATTTACCAACCCTGAGAAGTTGCTTCCAATCGTGTGTATCATATAAATATATATATTTTTGTCTCACTTATTTCTTTTACATTTTTTTTTTATGAATCTTTTGTGTTTTTAATTTTGGTTTGCTTTTGTGTGTTTGTTTTTGTAGAAAAGCATTTCAGGAAGCTCATCTGTATTCCTTTTATGTGTTTTCTGTTAGCCACGTAAGAATGACCTCCATAAATCAAGATGCCAAATTCCAGTTCATAAAGGATGGTTGAGTAAAAAGTGATTGGATAATTTCCTTTTGTCTCTTGATGCACATCCTAATGAACAAGTTCAAGATATCATTCTCGATTTATGGAGTTTATTTATAGATAAACGGAAGTGCTACAATTTAGGGAATCTGATGTTAAAAGACCCTGTTTTCCAGTTTATAAGAAAATTAGATGGAAAGCTCATCCTCGACTCATAGAAGGCTTTTAAGGCGTTACTGGACGTAAAACCAGAGGAAGACGTAAGCCACAATCACAACTACTGTATAAATCTTGTTTATTTTTCCCATGTTTCACTGTAATTATTATTATTATTATTTTGTATGAGTTTGCATTTTCAACTTTTTCTTTATATCAAGTCTATATTTTTGTCTTTTTCTTCTTTTTTCATCGAGTGTGTTTTTTTGATTTTTTCTTTTTGCATCGAATATGCATTTTTGACTTTATCTTTGCATCAAGTGTGTATTTTTTTTCTTTTTCTTCTCTTTCCGTCGAGTGTGTATTTTTGACTTTTTCTTTTTATTTTTCAAAACTTTCTGACAAACAGCCAATCTACTCCTTAATAGACTTAACTCAGCATCGTCTTTCCTCACCTTATAAATATACATGCATTTTCACCATTTTTATCACATATATATCCATTTGTAAGGTTAGAAAGAAGTGAGTTGAGATAGAAGGTTCTTCAATTTGTAAGTTTAAAACTATTTGTGTTTTCGGTGGGACTAGTCTGGGAAAATATAAAGAGTTTTTGAAAGTAGCAAACAACCTTGGTAGGGTATTAGTCGGTAGACAAATTAATCTAATATATGGGGGAAGAAGTCATGGGTTAATGGGTTGTGTGTCATCTAGTGCATATGTGGGGGGCAACAAAGTCTTAGGTATCATTCCTAGTGCTTTAGCTGACAAAAAAATCATCGGTTATACTTTAGGTAATGAGTTAAAGGTCTCGTCCATGCATGAGAGAATGGGTAATATGATGTGTAATGCAGATGCCTTTATTGCTTTACCTGGTAGTTTAGGAACGTTGGAAGAGATTTTCAATACTGCCTCTTGGGCCCAACTTAATTTTTATCAAAAGCCGTTAGGATTATTAAATATTAATGGTTTTTATGATGGTTTGTTGTTTTTCTAGATCATGCTATGGAACAGGAATTCATTACATCATCGGCTTGAAAAATCATAGTCTCAGCTCTGACTGCTAACCAGCTGATTGATCAATTACAGATCTTTGTACCTAAACCTAACCCATTAATGTCACATGTAATATGGTTAACTACGAACAACAAAAGCAGTAAAAAGCGTGGGTTAGATTTGATGCTCTGGTTCTAACATTCCTTAACTTGTTGGTTTTACCTATACATTTGATTTTCTGTCTTAGTTTTAGTTTATGAGTTTTTGCTTTCAATAACACCAGATCAAGTGAGACCGTTCATTCTCTACTTATCTACATTAGACATTGGGGATAATGTCTCAATTAAGTTGTGAAGAGGGAATAGTTTAGTCTTTTTGAATTTTTGTTCAGTTTCTTGTGTTTAAAAAAAAAATACCTTGCCATTAGATTCATTATTTATAAGATGGTTGAGTAAAGAGTAACTTTTAGTATTCTTGATTCACATTTTATAGTAATGATTGTTTTCTTATGTCATTGTTTTGTCTTTATATAAAAATAAAAAATAAAAAAAAATAAAAAAAAAGCAAAAAAAAAAGGTGATTTCCCACAGATCTGATGATGAAAATTTTGATTGCTTTATTTTATATAGTTTTTCAAAAAAGTATAAATTTTGGACAAATTTGCCTTTAAATTTTTGAGTTAGTCTAACTCAGTTATGATATTCAATATTTAAGCACTAATTCTTGATCTATAAGTTGTGTGTTTGTTTAAAGAAAGTTTTGTGAATATAAAATATTTCTGATTTCAAAAATTCTAGAATTTGTTTGATTTTCTCAAGCGGCGAAATCCCAGACAATATCAAAAATTATGGAAATGATTTAGGTAGTTTTTTTTTGGAACGTTTGATCTTTTTAAACCAACCTTGAATAATCTTTATCTTAGTTTACCCCTTTTGAGTCTTATTTTATACAACGTTTTCTTTATTATCTACATTTTTAGACTAGCCTTTTAAATAAAATATCTAATATTTAGCCCTTAAGCATGTTGATCATTTTTGAAATTATTTTGAACATGCTGAAATTTGGGAGGAAGGTTGGGATTACGAAATACAAAAAAGAAAAAAGAAAAAAAAAAGAATACTATATCCTTTATTTATCATAATAAGTTTGGGGATGTAGTTGTTCTTAAAAACAAAAAAAAAAACAAAAAAAAAGTTTTATTTTTGATAAGGTAAAGTTGTGAATAAGTTTGGTGATATTACTTAGGTGTAAATAAAAGCTTTATAATAGGTTTTAAAATGATTGATGTGTTGAAGGGTGATCTAAGTCATATTATCCTATATCTTACCTTCATCTCAACCACACATTACAAGTCTAATAAAAGTCCAAATGACTCTTAAATTTGTGTTTGTCGACATTAGTGGAGAGAGAAATGAAAAATAAACCTATGGGATTTGATAATCATATGAGATCTATTGTTTCATTTCTCAGAAACTCATCTAAATTGCATACAGTTTAATGAAAAAAAAAATTTGCACATACACATAGAATATCCAACTGTAAATAGATATACTCTTAAATTAAACTCAAATTTTTTATCATAATTTATGTTTTTTGTAGACTATATCTTTTACAGTAACCCATGAGGAAATTTCTAAAAATCACTATTACTAATAAAATATTTTCTTTCTTTCTTTCTTTCTTTCTTTCATTCTTTTCTTTTGCTCGAGAACAAGTAAAATCTTAAGTTTTGGGGTGTGATAACTCTATAAAATATAGTTATTTTACCACTTTTTTATACACATAAATTAGTTTATTCTTGAGAATTTTAGTTGTTTTTTATTTGTTTTGTTTTGTGTACTTTAATTTAGATTTTCATAAATTTCGTAAAGTTTTTATTTAATTTTCATTTTTTTCTAATAGTATATTAAATAAGCTTAAAATTAAATATTTTCAATGAGTCTACTTGCAGCATTTTATTTTAGAAATATCTAATTTTAACACTTTGTTTTTCTGTAGCGTCAAAGAGGGCATCACTATTCATGTTAGGAAATTGTAAAAATCAAGCTTATCATGCATTCTATCGTACTGGATCCTTCCTAATGTACTACTGTAGCAGCACTATAGCAAGCATGCGCCGACACTGTAGCAGACTATAGCAAGTGTGTGCCGAATACTGTAGTACTGTAGCAAGCATACAGACACTGTATGCACCGATCACTGTAGCACTGTAGCATGTTTGAAAATTTGTGTTGTGTGGGCTCCAAACACTGTAGCAAGTTTGAAAAGTTTATGTAAAGGTTAAGGTGGAATAGTGCAAATTTATGCTCATAAAACAAGGCATTCTTGGAGAGATTAGAATAGGGGGAATACACTTTTTCTCTCTCATTTTTGCCTTGCTTTCATTTTCATCTTTTCTCTCTAGAATATTGTGAGAATGTTTTGAAAGTTAGGTTAGAGTTCTTGTGTGAGGTTAGAGATGATCTTATATGTATGGTGAGCTTGTTTGTATTTTGATTCGCTATGGTTTTGCAAGTTATGTATTTTGATTCACTATTCGCTATGTATTTTGATTCTCTCTAGAATATTGTGAGAAGGTTTTGTAAATTAGGTTAGAGTTCTTGTGTGAGGTTAGAGATGATCCTATATATATAGTGGGCTTGTTTGTATTTTGATTCGCTATGATTTGTAAGGTTTACACATTTGAGAAAATATTTTTTTTTCATCTCATTGATTTCTCATATCAGTAGATTTTGTCAACAACTTTTATATAAATTCAGTCAAGCTTTTTTTATGTGATTGTTATATGATACAATATATTGATAAATATAGTTTTATAAGTAGTCTTTTATTGCATTATCATCGGTGGCATATTATTGATTTTAGATTTTTAATAAGATAATATTTTCTAGCACTTAACGTAAGAATTTTATTTACTTGAATACATTTAATTCACAAGTTCTTCAAATCTTATCTTCAGTGAATCAAAATTTAGAATGTGAAACTTTCAATTGCGTTAATTTGTGAATCAAAATTCAAATAGGTGAACAAAGCATATAGGGACTTCTTCATGTCTCACCATTTTTAACTATTAAATTTTTTCTATTTTAAATTGTATTATCTTTCAATCAAATTGCTCTAAAATCAAAAAAATAACTTCTTTCTTTTCTTGTTTGATTGCGTATCTCTCTAAAGCTTTTGTTTTATTAATCTCTTTTGTTTGTTTTTATCACCTTCTCATGAGATCGATCGTTTTAATTATGATACAATTGACCGCTTTGTTTTGTCACAATTTGGGCATAATCAGAGTGGGACAACACCGGTGGAACTTCAGAGCAACAACAATGGGGATGTGCAGAAAAATGCCGATGGCTAGAAAAAAGAAAAAGAAAGTAGTATAGATAGTACGATCGGGTTTGAACTTTCACACTTAAAACAACCTTATCCTTAAAGAAAATTTAAAAAATAAAAACAAGAATGTGTAAACGGCACCAGTCAATTGCTGGATGGATATCTCACGCTCCATCTTCTTCTCCATGCACCCGCTACGCCACACCACCGAAAGCTGGCCACGCATCCAAAGTTTCTCTTCGCCTAACTGTCGCCCAACAGCTGTCCGCACTGTTGTGCGCCAGCGGCGGCAGCAAAAGAAAAGGAAAAAAATTAAACGAGAGGACAAATGTTTAAATTAAAGGCGGTGGCTAGAGGAGCATAAAATAGAGTCGTGGGCTTTGTGCGAAGGGAAGTGTTTGGCTACTAAATTCTTTTGAGTCAAAACCAGAGGTGAAAAAGAAAACAAATATATATATATATATATTAGGTGTGACGACCCAAAATCGGGCAGGGTGACAGGGAAGGTATTAGTTTAAGTAATTATGCGACTAGTGAAAAATAAAAGACATAGTATTTCAAAATTTGCCCAAAATATTCAGAAATCCTGTTTTTGTCATTTTGTAAAAATGCCAACCTTTCAATTCTGTTAGATGTGTTTCATGTCTACCATAATTTTATTCATGAAAAACGTCAAATAGCTTTTTAATTAAATGGTAGGAAATTTCGAGATACTTAGCTTTTCGTGAATAATATATTTTAAAATGAAGTTAACCTACGATACTATTAGGGTGTAACAAACTAAACATAAAAAAATAAAACAAAACGTGAAAGTAAAGGATAGACACCAAATACTTTCTAGAGAGAGTTCAGTTATACATGCTTAAGAATAATAAGCTGTAAATAAAAATACAGTCAAATCACTACTAAACTGAAGTAGCCTTGAAGCAAACCGTCTTGTCAGCACTATTTTTGGCACCTCATGAGAGGGGGAGAAAATAATAAAATGTGAGCTACAAGCTCAGTAGGATATAAGAACTCATTTAAAATAAATAATGGAAAAAGCAATAGCAAAACATGGGTGTTATAATAACCTAAGGATATACCATAATTGAATTATAACAACAAAATAAAGGATAAAAAATAATATACTCATAGTGCACAAGTTAGTATTATCATCACTAAAGTGGACCCATCAGTGTCAAGATACTATATAAATATCTAATCATAGCATTAAGGCAAAATATCATCTGTTGATATCTAATCGAAAAAAGTTTGAAAACTCATTTAAATCACTTTGACATTATAAGCTAAGTCTCAAATAATTTCACTAGAATCTCTCAAAATAATATATATATCATTTTGACCAAAAACATACACACACACACACTCTCTATTTAGCACACTTTTCATTAAACCGTTTTATTTCGAAAAATCATTTTAAATCAAACACACACTGTGGCGGCCCGCCCTTCATGGAGGCTAACAGTACTAGTATAGTAGAGTTTTGAAGTCCACTATGATAGACTGTCACCTCGATGGGTCGCCGGCAACTTACTTGTAACTTGTTCTTGTTAATTACCATTCAAAATTTAAACTTAAATTTTATTGTGAAAACTGGGGATTTTTTTTTTTGAAACTGTAAATTCATAAAACATCATAAAACACATACTGAAATACATATCATGCTTTGTCATACTTAATTTACATCATGTTATAAACATCCAAAATAACTTCCAAAAGTACTCAGCAGAAAACATAAGCAGGACCATTCCCCTCGCCCAGCCCTGAGGGCAGATGCAGATCCCGCTCCTCGTCCATCCACTAGCTATTGGTTTACAAGCTTCTTACTTGCAACAAGAATAAACTCATGAGCGACAGGCTCAGTAAGTTCAAACATACATACTGGAACATAAAACATAAAATCATAAAAAGTATTATTCATATGAATAGTAACTTTGACTTTGACCATGAATAGTAAGGTTGACTTTGATCGGTACTATTCACGCTAACTTTGACCTAAGCTGCTACACATACAATTAATACATATTATGCTCAATTATGATAAATCTTAAGTCTTAGGTCTTATCTTGCATTAAGTTCTGGTGTTGGGCCCCTGGATTGGTCGTACCGTAGTGCGCACATGACTGAGAGGGACTCTGAGGAGCGACCCACTGGCCAATCCTCTACAGTCTACATAATATTAAACTTCCATACCCGAGACGTACTACCATCGGTTTGGAAGCCATATCATAACTGAACATGAGGAACCTCTATCTATGTGGGAGGCTGGTACGCCAATACTGGTTTCATTACCGACTTTTATATGGTTCTTGACTGGTGGCATTATTGCTGCCTCCCATGTTTGGAACTCTTTACATCATGTTCTTTATTTATGGATATTTTATTTCCCATGTTAGCGTGCATATAGCACCTCGATACTTATTTACATGTCATACATAACATATAAACATAGCAAGTAAATTTATGTTGTAGACAAATAAATGTTTGAACTTACAGATATTTTGCTAGCGTTTCGTTTCTTAGGTCAACCGGCGTCCTTATCGCCTCTTTGTTGATTCCCTATAATCAAAATAAATCACAGTTATTTTTACTATTCATTTCATATCTAAAATATTGTGAAAATTTAAAATTTCTGATTTTGGATCCCTAATTATTCGTTTTGGGATTCATATTTTCATTTCTGTAATTATTATACGACTTAGAATACTATTTCGGGCCTTAATATCACTTTTCCTAACTTTTTAACAAAATAACCATTTTACGCCTAACTTTTGGCAAAATGATCATTTCGTTCCTAGCGGAATTTTTCCTCCGTTTTTCTGACTTAGAGCTCTATTTTAGCCTTTAGGAATTTAATAAAATCATTTTGGGACTTTTACGGCCTTTTTCTAGCAATTTGGAAAATTTTAGTTAAAATGTCCATTTTGCTCCTCACGGGACCTTAGACTGTAAAATTTTTGTTTTAGTATTTGAACTGGGTTTTCTAGTCTTAAAAATCATAAAATGACTTTTCTTAGACTTACCGAGCTTTTACGACATTTCTCGCCAAAATGTTTGGGTTACTATTTACCCAGTTCTTGGGTGGTACTATTCTGACCCCCGGGGTCTTTTTCATTTTTCTAACCTTTCGGGACCTCAAATAGACATTTCACTACTTCTGAAATGGTTCACTACCCTTCCTTAAGCCTAGGTCCCCAAGGGGGCTTGGGTTTCCCATCCTCAATTTTATTTTTACCTCTCGTTTCCCAAAACACCCTTTGGCACCCTAAAAATTTTGGCAGCATTTCCGCTGAAATTCTAGGTTCCCGGCATTTAGGAAATGCCTCGAAACCATCTATCCTATTCTATCTTACCATATACTATACTACAAACCTAATTTTACGTAAAATTTACAAACTTTTTATGTAAAATTTTCCCCAAAAACCTAATCATTTCTAACGGGATTCCAACCCGTTCTTTCTTATTTTTAGGCCCTATTTAATTCACATTGCATATTCACATAATCCTAACAAAATTTCTTATTTTCATCAAAACCCTATCCATGGATTTTTTTTGTTTAACAAATGCCAAAATTTAATTTTTTTTCTTGTCCCTAACTTTGTATATTATTTCATTACATACTAACATACTTTTTAAAGTTAAAAAACATTACCCTAACAAGTGAAAAATTTCCATTCACCCCCTTTGCTAACTCATGGATTTTCTTAGGAAATCAACACAAAATTTTGTTTTCATTCCCATTTCCATTTCTTAATTCCAACACATAATCAATACTATATTTACAATACAAATTCATCAACACAAAACTCTCATTTTTCCCATTGTTTCCCTCCGGTTTTCAAAAGAAAATAGGCACAAAAATTTAATGTTTTTGAAATCCATTTCATCCCTTTCTTTCATTTCATTTCTTCATACTTTTCAACACCAAAAACCAACCAAATGAACATCAAACTCACCTTTCCATGCCATGAATAACCCATGGTTTTTATGAGCAAAATGCACATCAAACTTGATTTTTCATGCTCTTAATCCTTACTTGTTTTAATCTTATGCCATTGATACACTTTTAAGCAAAAACCAACCAATAAAAACTGAAATTTTCCATCTCAAAACAGCCCCCATATCCCATGGTTTTACCTCCTGAAAATGGAAAGAAAACTTGAAGAAAAGAGGGTTTACCTTGCTTGGTTGATCTCTTGATGCTAGAGATAAATTCTGCACACTTTTTAGTGAAGAAATTTGAAGCAATTTTCTTGTTTTGGTGAATGGAACCCATGGCTGCTTGGAGACCAGAAAACACAAAGTTTTTTCTGGTTTCCATGGCCAAAGCCATGTATAAATCAGCCCAAAAAGGAGGGACTAAGTTACAATTGTATTGGGGGTATTTTTGTAAACTTTTTATGCAATTTTAACAACCTTTAGGGGCTGTTTTGCAAGGAATATAAAATAGCCAGATTTTTTTTTTTCTGAAATTCCAGCCAAAAACTGCCACATATCTAGCCCTAGAACCATCTTGAATTTTTGCTAAGCCTTCTTTTACTTTTCATATTGACTTTGCTTCCTAACCATTGGATTAAAGTGACTTTAAACTCTAGCCTTTGGATCTTGATGTACATTTACATCCCTTCAAAGTTTCACATTCAATCTTTGACTCCTCTCATTAATTTCGATCAAACTTTTTGACCAAAAGTCAAACTGAACGGTTTTGCACCGAAATCGCGTAGACAAGTTTCTAAGGCTGTCCGTGCAATTGGTTTTGCTTATTTCACTTCGGTTTGCCTAAAAATCCATCCCGTAAGCATTTTGTCTTCTAGTGGCATACAGTATATTTCTTAAAATTTTGAAACTGAAAAGGCATCATTTGTCTGATTTCGGTTGGGTAAAATTTTTCATTCTTACTCACACTGGCTTTGGCATGGTTAGAATATTTCGTTGCGTTCCAAATTGTATTAAATCATATGTTTTACAATTATACATATAAAAAGCATTATGTACACATGTTATACAAAATTTCTAAGAACAGTAAAATTTCTCGATTATGACATTCACCCCTTCTTATAAAATTTTCGTCCTCGAAAATTAGAATAAGTGGGGGGGTATAAAGCTTTTATCTCATCTTCACATTCCCACGTAGCCTCTTCAACACTATGATTTCTCCATAAAACTTTGACTAGTGGAATTGTTTTATATCTCAACACTTTTTCTTCATGTGCCAAAATCTGCACTGGTTGTCCTTCGTAGGTCAAATCTTCTTGGATCTATATCGGTTCATACTTCAACACATGTGATGGATCAGACACGTACTTCCTCAACATCGATACATGGAAGACATTATGTGCTGCTACAAATCTAGAGGTAATGCCAACTTTTAGGCTACCTTCCCAATGCGTTCGGTTATTTCAAATGGCCCAATATATCTTGGACTCAATTTTCTCTTTTTACCGAATCGCATTATGCCTTTCATTGGCGATACCTTGAAGGAATACGTAATTCCTTTTTTCAAACTCCAAGAATCTTCGTCATTTGTCTACATAACTTTTGTTCTGGCTTTAAGCGATCTTCATTCTTCTCTAAATCTTTGCAATTACCTCTGAAGTTTCCTATATAAAATTAGTCTTGTGCAGCTGCTTTTCTCGTAGATCGTACCAATGAATAGGTGACCTATACTGTCATCCATATAGAGCCTCATATGCTGCCATTCCTATGGAAGCTTGTTAACTATTGTTGTATGAAAATTCTATCAACGGTAATTTCTCGTTCTAACTGCCGGGGAAATCTATAACACAGGCTCTGAGCATATCTTCCAATATCTGAATAGTTTGCTCTGACCGTCCATCTGTCTGGGGATGGAAAGCTATGCTAAGGCGTAACTCTGTCCCTATAGCTTCTTGTATGCACTTCCAAAATACTGAAGTAAACCGTGTATCTCGATCTGAAACAATAGACTTTGGGACTCCATGTAACTGAATAATATTATTCACATACAAATGTGCTAATTTCTCCAAGGTAAAGGTCGTTTTCATGGCTATAAACCGCATTGTCTTGGTCAGTCTATTAACAATTACCTAGATAGCATCATACCCTTCTCTAGTCTTAAGAATCCCTCCCATGAAATCCATGGAAATATGCTCCCATTTCCACTCCGGAATTTCTAGAGGTTCCAATTTTCCTCCAGGATGTCTATGATCGGCCTTGACTCTTTGACAAGTCAGGCATCTACTCACGAATTCCGCAATATCATTCTTCATCCCTTTCCATCAAAACTGTATCTTGACATCTTGATACATTTTGCTGGCTCCAGGATGAACAGAATACGGTGTTTCATGAGCTTCTACCATGATTCGTCTTCTAAGTCCTTCATTGGCCGGGATATAGATTCTCCCCTGATATAAAAGCATTCCGTCACTGGAAATGCTTATATTTGACTTCCTACCATTGGAAACCTCTTATCGAAGTTTGATTGCGCATGGGTCCAGCATCTGGGCTTCTTTAATATCTTTAACCAGAGAGGACTCTAATCGTATTGCTAATAATTTCCTAACTATTAACTCCAATTTAAGGGAGTTAATTTCTTGCTACAATGCTTTTAGTAGCTCTTCTATTGGCAACCTCTGCGGAGTCGTTGACTTTCTGCTTAAGGCATCTACTACTCAGTTCGCCTTTCCCGAATGGTAAAGGATTTCACAATCATAGCCCTTCACTAACTTTAACCATCTTCTCTGCCACATGTTTAGCTCCTTCTACGTGAAGAAGTATTTCGAACTTTGGTGATCAGTGAAGATTTGGCACTGAGCTCTATATAAATAGTGCCGCTAGATTTTAAGTGCGAACACTACTACAGCAAGTTCTAGGTCATGAGTGGGATAGTTCCTCTTGTGGTCCTTTAACTAACGCGACGCATACGTGATCATCTTATCATTCTACATGAGTACAGCTCCCAAGCCTACCTTTGAAGCATCACTATAGATCGTAAACTTTTCTCCTTCAGTGGGTAGTGTAAGGATAGGTGCACTTGTCAGTCGCCTTTTCAATTCTTGAAAACTTCTTTCACATTCTTGCATCCACTAGTATTTCGTTTCCTTATGAGTAAGGACAGTAAGGGGTGCAGCTAGTCGTGCAAATCCTTCCACAAATCTTTTGTAGTAGCCGGCCAGTCCTAAGAAGGTTTATATTTCAGTCACACTCTTAGGAGCAGGCCACTCATTAATTGCTTCCACCTTGACAGGATCTATAGCAATTCCTTCCTTTGTCACCACGTGCCCAAGAAAGTGCACTTTATCTAACCAGAATTCACACTTAGAGAATTTCACATACAACTGATGGCTTCTCACAATGTGAAGAACAATTCTTAGATGCTCCTCATGCTCTTTATGAGTCATTGAGTATATAAATATGTCATCGATAAACACGATAACAAACTTATCAAGAAATTCTTTAAAGAATCTGTTCATTAAATCCATAAATGCGGCTGGAGAATTAGTCAATCCGAACTGCGTCACTAAAAATTCATAGTGACCACATCAGGTTCTGAATGCCATCTTGGGAATATCACTCTCTTGGATTCTCAGTTAATGGTATCTCGAACATAAGTCAATCTTCGAGAATACTGCTGCTCTTTTTAACTGGTCAAATAGGTCATCAATTGTGATAATGAGGATTTCTGGCATTCTCAGAAGAAAATGTACAATTGTATATGTGTGACAACTTGTACTGTTTAAAGAGTAAATTAAATGAATTTATATTGTTTAGAACGTAATAAAATGTTCTGAAAATGCTGACGGATAATAATTCGATGTTGAGAAATTTTACCAAATCAAAACGGGTGAAACAGTGTCAAAACAACATTGAAAACTCTAACCGATGCCTATGGTGCACTAAAAGATGAAAAACTTTCGAAATTGATTTTGATCAAATGGATATAGAATAAATTGTTCTGACTATATCGGAGACCTCAAGAACCTGTCGGGGCGATTTCAGAAAAATTTCGCTCGGGTCAAATTTCGGTCAAAAAATAACTGGATTAATATGAATAGTAAGGTCAAAAAGTCAAGGGTATGACTCACCATTAATGATGTCATTAAAGTACATATTAAATGGCTAATTATGGTGGTAGGTAAGATGGATGGCTAGGATTTAATGCACCTTTGATCTAATGGCCAAGATTTGGCCAAAACTCTATCTTTTGGATTTTTGAAAAATGGTGGAAATAATTGCCATGAAAGGTGTCAAATTCTTATTGGTTGATAAGTATGAATCATGCCAAAATTTGCCAAAGTAATTGGATTCCTTAACAAAAAAGGATTCATCCATTTTGGGAGCAAAACCGTAGCAAAACCAACCAAAAGAAAACCAAGCCAAAAAAATTTTCTAAGTCTTGTTCTAAGGGGAAAACGTGAACCTCCTTGGTGAATCAAAGAATTTCTTCAAGTTTTTGGAAGCAAGAAGTCAAGTTTAAGTTGCTAGCATCCAAGTGAACAAGGTGAGCCTTGAAATTTGAAAATTTTCCCCATTTTTGGTCGTAAAATCCATGGGTATATTGGGAAGAAAATGATGAAAATTTGTTGTTGATTTGTTGAATTTAAGTGTTGGTTTTGTGATGTTGAAGTTTGGCATGTTTTTTTTTTCCATGAAATCCGTGGGTTCAAAGGGTGATATTGGTGATGAAATTTTGTTGAACATGTTATTATGTTGTGAGAAAACATGTTTTGGAAGTTTGGAAACATAAATTTCATATTGAATTTGCTTAGAAAAAAATTTTGGTGCAAATTGTGCATAGTGTGGCCGTGGGAAATTTAATATGAAAGGATAGAAAATTTTGTGTTTTGGATGTTGTTAAACGTTTGAAATTTAGTCATGGTGTGATGGAAAGACTTGGATGAAAAAAATTTGATAAAAATTGGCGTGAAAACCTTAAGTGGAAAACCGGTTCTTGGTTTAGGGTTTTGGTGAAGAAATTTTGGAAATTAAGGGCTGTTTTGGAATAAAAAAAAAAATATTATGGTTTAAGTGTAAAAATCGAGCATAATGTGGTGAAAATGAAGAAATATTTACTAGATTGATAAGTTCAAAACCATGATTTAATTAAGGGGGATAGTGAAAAAAATTTTTGTACATTGTGGTTGATTTACAAATTGGTAATTGTGTAAATTTTTATGTAAAAGTTTTTAAAACTTTTACATAAAATAGGACTTTGGTATAGTATGTGGCAGGTATACATGGTTCGAGGCGTACCTAACACTGGTAGCCTTGAATTTATGTCAAAATGCTGTCGAAAATTCAAAAACGACATTAAGGGCAAAAAGGGAAAACGAGAGCAAAAGTTTAGGGTCGGGTCAGAAACTCGAGTCCCTTAAGGAAAATTGAATGAGGAAACCTAAGGGGCGATTCATGAATAGTAACCCATCCCCTTGAAAATGTAGTACGCGAGTGAAACTGAAAACCGACCCTAAGGGGGGGGGGGGGGGCATTTTTGGAAAACGAAGTAAAGGTCCGAGTCGGGTAAGGAAAATCTGAGTCTCGGAGACCTAAGTTAGGAAAGTCTAAATGAATGTTTTAAGGATTAGTAAAACGCTCATTTAAGACTTCAAAACGATAGAAAAACACAAAACCGACGTAAGGGTCAGAATAGTACTTTTCGAGGGCTGGAAAGTGAAAATTTGGGATAATGAAAGAAAATTATCCGGAAAAGGTCTGGTAAAATTTTAAAAGATGATTTAAGGATTTTTAGGCCTAGAAGATTAAGTCTAAGAATCTAGAATGAGAGTTTGCGGTAAAATGACCCGATAGGGGCAAAATGGTCATTTTGACCAGAATTTTCCAAAAGGTGGAAAAAAAGCCCTAAAGACCCTGGAATAGTAGAATAAGGTTCCTAAGCATCAAAAGTGAATTGTAAGTTGAGAAAATCCGATCAGGGGTATAATTGCAATTTTGTCAAAATTTAGGAGTAAAATCGTAATTTTACAAAAGTTGGGGGGAAATGTGAAAATGGTTAATAAAGCTTAGAAAGCTGTCATAAGGCTCAATTAAAGGTTTTAAGACCAAATTTAAGCTTTTTATTTGAAATAAAAGCTACAAATAAAAATGAAATTAACAGACAAGGTTTTTGTCTGTAGGGTCTCAAAGCCAACCAAGAAAAGGGACGTTGGAGGATCCCAAGAAGCAGACACTAGCAGACATACTGTAAGTTCAGAAATTTATTTTTCTATAACATGTAGCATTATTATTGCTAACTTTGATGTACTAACTATAAGTTAGGTATATTTGTGCTACAGGCACTATGATAAAATAGAGAGAGAGACGAAATATGCTACGGGCACTATTGGCAAATGGGACACATAATAAATTGTGCTTCGGGCACCAGAGTGAGGTTAATAAAACTCACTCACATGAAATTAAAATGTGAACCATTCCTAACCACGGGGCAATATGAAGTCACCGGGTTAGAACTTTAAGAAAGTTGGTAATGAAACCACTTTTGGCGTACCAGCCTTCCATACAGGGGAGGTATACTTTGCCTTCGGGGCTATGATGATGAGGTTAAGGCTGTGGAGGTTAACACTAATGTACCGCTCCTAATCATGTGCACTAAAATTGTACGGCCAATATGAGCTCAAAATCAGAACATAAATAAAGATAATTACCTAAAACTAAAACTATGCCATAATTGAGCATAAGACAGTTTTGTGAGAGTACTAATATTGAGGTTGATGTACTACTGATATACTGTGTTGTGGTTAAAGTCACTATTCATGATGAATAGTGATCAAAGTTACTATTTATGATAAATAGTACTATTCATAGAAATTTTATTTCTTGCATGTTTGAACTTACTGACCCTGTAGCTCACCATTTTGCTCATGTTGCAGGTAAGCAACCAGCTCACTAGCTTTGTATGGCTGGATGGCGGACGGGATAGCAAGTGTCAAATGGGATGGGAAGCCAAGGGATATGGTCCTGCCAGAGTTTTTCACTGAGCGTCAAAAGAGAGGGAAAGAAAACAGTTCTTTTGTAATAATATGTATTTTGTGAAAGTACTGTATTATGTAAATTACTTTGTGCTTGCAAACAAAGTGATTAGTGGATAATGTTTTACGTTATGTTAAAAAAAAAATTCCCCCAACAATACCATGTTTGAAAGAGAGATAGATTACCCGGCAACCCATGAGAGTACAATCTATCGCAGTTAGCTATGAAGCTTAACTGTAATAGTATTGTATGATCTCTAATGGATACCTATTCTTGATGGTAACCTTATTCAGCTCTCTGTAATCAATAGACATCCGGAGAGTTCCATCCTTCTTTTTAACGAATAAAACTGGAGCCCCATGGGGAGTAGCTTGGTCAGATAAATCCCTTGTCGAGTAGCTCTTTTAACTGCACCTGTAGTTCTTTCAATTCTGCTGGGGCCATACAATATGGTGCCTTAGAAATTAGAGCAGTCCCTGGCATAATTTTGATCTCGAACGAAATTTCCCTTTTTGGAGGCAACCCTAGCAATTCCTCTAGGAACACATCAAGGAATTCGTTAACAACTGGAACATCTTCCAATTGCAAATTCTTTTCCTCTTTTACATCAGCTATGTATGCTAGGTATACCATACATCCACTAGCTATCAACTTTTTCGCTTTCATTGAACTGATCAGCATTTTCCTCGACTAACGAGATGTGTCGACATACTCAAAACTCTCTTTTTCGTCTGGTTGGAAGACTATTTTCTGTTTTCGACAGTCGATTGTGGCTTGGTATTTTCCTAGGAAATCCATTCTTAGGATCACATCATAGTCGATTAACTTCATTGTGATCAAATCGACACACAACTCCCTATTTGCCATAATTATTGGCACATGGCATAGCCAGTAATTTGACAGCATCACTTCTCCTGAAGGTAAGGCTGTTCTAAAAGTCATCCCTATAGGATCCTTAGCATATCCTAACTTGTCAGCAAATTCGTGAGACACAAAGGAATGTGTGGCTCCTGAATCAAAAAGAACACATGCCATGTGGTTGAATACAAAAAGCTGACCTGTAACCACATTGGACATTCCTGCTTTAGCATCCTCTTCGGTGACGACTGTAACACAAGCATCTGGTTTGGGAGTCTGTTCTGAGCATTCAGACTATGCTAGTGGCACTACTTAAGGTCCTTCAATCCTCCCCTATAAAGTATGAGCTTGAGGCGGTTGTTGATGTGGAGGATATTGCTGGTGCTACTGCATCGGCCTTGAGGTATTCTGGCAGTTCATTGGACAATTTTTTCCAAAATGTCCTTTTCGTCTGCATTGATAACATGTGTTAGTGCCAAACTTGCACTGGCTTGGATGCCTTCTTCTACACGTAGCACATGTGGAAAAACTTGGTCATGTACCCTAACTGGTCTTCCGCTATTGATTACGGCTATCTTGGCTTCTATTCCCAGAAAAATTCCTTTTCTTTTGCCCTGCTGTTGTTGGGAGCCTTGAATGTTAGATTGATTTGGTCTATTCTGACCAGACCTACTACCCTGTCTAGTCTGCATCCCTGCTTATGCTGACTTGGCTAGAATCTTTTCCTTTTTCTTCGCTTCTCATACTTTTTCTCTTTCTTTTTTTTGTCTGAGTAGGTGGTATTCAGCTTTGAGGGCCCTACTTACACAGTCTGCCACCGAGGTTGGTGGTACTGGCCCACTGTCAACTAAGGCAGATATCTCAGGCCTAAACATGCAAATCATCTTCTGAATCTTCTCTCTATCAGTTGGCACCACATAAGGACATAACCGGGATAGCTGATCAAATCTTCGGCATACTTCACTCACTGATTGGTTCATTTGTTTCAATTCAGCAAATTCTTTTTGTTGAGAGCGTAGAGCAGCTGGATCATAGTATTTCTAGTTGAATTCCTCCAGAAACTCATCCCAGGTCATTATGGTCATGTCTCTCCTCATACGGACGTTGTCCCACCAGAAACGAGCATCCTTTTTGAGTATAAAGGACATGCATAAAATCTTTTCTTGATCAGTTAAATTCATGAAATCAAGGATCATCTACAAAAAAGAAAGCCACACCTCTGCCTCAAGTACATCAATTAAACCCTCGAACTCTGACGGCTTCATCCGACGGAATCGTTCATATAAGGGTTCATGGTTCCCCCTAGGTTGGGGTTGTTGGACCTCTGGAACAACCGGCGGCACTGCTGGTACTTTTTCTACTGTGTGCGAGTCATGGCCTTTTTCTTGGCCTTGTCGTTGTTCCATTATGGATAACCATTGTCATAGTTCAGCATTCTCTTTCATTTGTTTCTCTAGGAGGGCTTGTAGTTCCTCCACTCTATCTACTAGTGTAGGGCTTCGTCCTCTTCTTACACTCATTTTGTTCTCTTTCTTCTAACCTTGCACAATAATCAAGGGTTAGAATTTCCATAAATATTTTTGGGAATATAAAAGAAATTTTTAAACATATCATTTACTACGAAGCATAAACACCTCAAAACATCTCATGTCATTTCATAGCATTTCTTGCATCATACATATCATACATGAACATTTACATGCACTGTAGTACTTAGATTGTATTTGTCTTAAGTTTTTTTTTTCATGCATACATATTTACATATAGGGTGTATTTACATAACTTTCAGGCTTGAATATCCTATTCATTTTGACCCAAGGGAAATTCCTCTGGGTCTTCATCATCTTTATCAAAGTCATCGACTGTAGATGTCCTCCGATCATGAGTCACATTTGTCCTTTGTCGCGACAGACCTGCCTCGTGGTCATTAACCCTCCGTGGTGGTCCAAATAAACATGTCAGTACCCCTTCCTCGTGATCTTGTTCCCATTGATGCTTTTCCATGCATTCCCTTAGCTGCGCCCTTTCAGCTCTAATGGCTCTAGCAACAAACTCATGCCTAGGAATGGAATGAAATAGACTCACCCTTCGTTTCAACTCTGTGGTGAGTCCTTTCTAGAACATTTCACGAAAATCTTCATAAAAAAAATTTGGGAGTGGGTACCTTTTAACAACATTCTCATCGAATCGCACTGCATATGTAAGCATCGTATCCCCAGGCCTCATATGAAATCTATGAACTCTGAAGATAATCCCTGATGTCCATTATTTGAGGTAATATAGGCGAAGGCGTACTTTACTCATTAACCGAAGGAACTGGAGTCGTCTCTGGGCTCCTTTAAGAAAATTGATATCTCATGGTCATACAGAAATCAGCCCAGTTAAGTCTCAGTAATGCATCTTGATCGCAGTATTCTCAGTACACTCAGGCATCTCCTTGGAATGTACTGACAGCGAGAATGACCTAGTAATCTCGATCTATGTCTCATGATTGGCAAATCAGCTCTATAGTGTGCTACCAGTCCTATACTGGTACTGACTGACGTCCTTCATCAAATATAGGTGGCTGACAGGCCCTGAAAGCCTAGGTAGCCCTAGCAGAAACTCTCGAGCCGATATGGTCTTGTTGCCAACTACCAGAACATCAACTACTACTGGTGGTGGATGGAATACTGGTAGAGGGGTTGGTGCCTGGGTAGTCGTTGGTGCCTCTGCTCACAGAGTAGTAGGGTTTGGTGGCGCCGGGGAGTGTACCGTCGGTCGACGGAGTGGGGATGGCCTAATTATGGATCTGGTCCACACCTTAGGAGGACCCCTAGCTCTATATGGAAGCTGTCTGCTATACGGTGATCTCGTCATCTAGCTCCTACATAAGGTTCACTTAGTGTAAATAAACATCTTACTAATTGAAATATAAACTTAACTTACTTGGATCGACAAACGGGATGCGCATCAGGCCTTGAGGGACATGGTTAACTGCTCTAATACCAACTGTGGCGGCCCAACCTTTATGGAGGCTAACAGCACTAGCATAGTAGAGTTTTGAAGTCTACTATGATAGACTGTCACCTCAATGGGTCACCAGTAACTTACTTGTAACTTATTCTTGTTAATTACCATTTGAAATTTAAACTTAAATTTTATTGTGAAAACGGGGGATTTTTTTTAAAAAACTAATTTTGAAACTATAAATTCATAAAACATCATAAAACACATACTGAAATACATATCATACTTTGTCATACTTAATTTACATCATGTTATAAACATCCAAAATAACTTCCAAAAGTGCTTAGCAGAAAACATAAGTAGGACTATTCCCCTCGCCCAGCCCTGACGGCAGATGTAGATCCCGCTCCTCGTTCATCCACTAGCTATTAGTGTATAGGCTTCTTACCTGCAACATGAATAAACTCATGAGTGACAGGCTCAGTAAGTTCAAACATACATACTGGAATATAAAACATAAAATCATAAAAAGTACTATTCATATAAATAGTAATTTTGACTTTTGATCATGAATAGGAAGGTTGACTTTGACTGATACTATTCATGTTAACTTTGACCTAAGCTGCTACACATACAGTTAGTACATGTTATGCTCAATTATGGCAAATCTTAAGTCTTAGATCTTATCTTGCATTAAGTTCTGGT
This sequence comes from Antiaris toxicaria, assembly GCA_035233585.1. NCBI lineage: Eukaryota > Viridiplantae > Streptophyta > Magnoliopsida > Rosales > Moraceae > Antiaris > Antiaris toxicaria. The sequence continues at coordinate 93,446,369 of CP141154.1, forward strand.
GTTGGGCCCCTGGATTGGTCGTATCGTAGTGTGCGCATGACTGAGAGGGACTCTGGGGAGTGACCCACTGGTCAATCCTCTACAGTCTATATAATATTAGACTTCCATACTCGGGATGTACCACCATCGATTTTGAAGCCATATCATAATTGAACATGAGGAACCTCCACCTGTGTGGGAGGCCGGTACGCCAATACTGGTTTCGTTACCCACTTTCATGTGGTTCCTGATCGGTGGCATTATTGCTGCCTCCTGGGTCTGGAACTCTTTACATCATGTTCTTTATTTGTAGATATTCTATTTCCCACGTTAGTGTGCATATAGCACCTCGATACTTATTTACATGTCATACATAACATATAAACATAGCAAGTAAATTTATGTTACAGAAAAATAAATGTCTGAACTTACAAATATTTTGCTAATGTTTCCTTTCCTGGGTCAATCGGCGTCCTTATATCACCTCTTTGTTGATTCCCTATAATCAAAATAAATCATGGTTATTTTTACTATTCATTTCATATCTAAAATATTGTGAAAATATAAAATTTCTGATTTTGGATCCCTAATTATTTGTTTTGGGATTCATATTTTCATTTATGTAATTATTATACGGCTTAGGATACTATTCCGGGCCTTAATATCACTTTTCCTAACTTTTTGACAAAATGACCATTTTGCCCCTAACTTTTGGCAAAATGACCATTTCGTCCCTAGCGGAATTTTTCCTCTGTTTTTCTGACTTACGGCTCTATTTTATCCTTTAGGAATTTAATAAAATCATTCTGGGACTTTTACGACCTTTTTCTAGTAATTTGGAAAATTTTGGTCAAAATGACCATTTTGCCTTTGACGGGACCTTAGACCGTAAAATTTTCGTTTTAGCTTTTTAACTAGGTTTTCTAGTCTTAAAAATCATAAAATGACTTTTTTTAGACCTTATCAAGCTTTTACGACGTTTCTCGCCAAAATGCTCGGGTTACGATTTACCCAGCCTCGAGTGGTACTATTCCAATCCTGGGGGTCGTTTCTCGTTTTTCTAACCGTTTGGGACCTCAAATGGACATTTCACTACTTCTGAAATCATCCATTACCCTTTCTCAAGCCTAGGTCCCCGAAGGGGCTGGGGTTTCCAATCCTTGACCCTATTTTTACCCCTCGTTTCCTAATATGCCCTTCGGCGCCCTAAAAATTTCGGCAGTATTTCCGTTGAAATTCTAGGTTCCAGCGTTTAGGAAATGCCTCAAACCATCTATGTTATTCTATCATGTCACGTACTATACCATAAACCTAATTTTATGTAAAAGTTACAAACTTTTTACGTAAAATTTTCCATAAAACCTAATAATTTCTAACGGGATTCCAACCTATTCTTTCTTATTTTTAGGCCCAGTTTAATTCACATTGCATATTCACATAATCCTAACAAAGTTTCTCATTTTCATCAAAACCCTAGCCACGGATTTTGTTGTCTAACAAATGCCAAAATTTAATTTTTTTCTTGTCCCTAACTTTTTATATTATTTCATTACATACCAACATACTTTTTATAGTTAAAACATTACCCTAACAAGTGAAAAATTTACGTTCACCCCCTTTCCTAACTCACAGATTTTCTTAGGAAATCAACACAAAATTTTGTTTTCATTTCCATTTCCATTTCTTAATTCCAACACATAATCAATACTATATTTATAATACAAATTCATCAACACAAAACTCTCATTTTTCCCCATTGCTTCCCCACAGTTTTCAAAAGAAGACAGGCACAAAAATTTAATGTTTTTCAAATCCATTTCATCCCTTTCTTTTATTTCATTTCTTCATACTTTTCAACACCAAAAACCAACCAAATGAACATCAAAACTTCACCTTTCCATGCCATGAATAACCCATGGTTTTTATGAGCAAAATGCACATCAAACTTGATTTTTCATGCTCTTAATCCTTACTTGTTTTTATCTTATGCCATTGATACACTTTCAAGCAAAAACCAACCAATAAAAACTGAAAATTTTCATCTCAAAACAGCCCCTATATCCCATGGTTTTACCTCAAGAAAATGGAAAGAAAACTTGAAGAAAAGAGGGTTTACCTTGCTTGGTTGATCTCTTGATGCTAGAGATGAATTCTACACACTTTTTAGTGAAGAAATTTGAAGCAATTTTTCTATTTTGGTGAAGGGAACCCACGGCTGCTTGGAGACCAGAAAACACAAAGTTTTTTTTTTTTTTTTTCTGGTTTTTCATGGCCAAAAACATGTATAAATCAGCCTAAAAAGGAGGGACTAAGTTGTAATTATTTTGGGGGCATTTTTGCAAACTTTTTATGCAATTTTAACAATCTTTAGGGGCTGTTTTGCAAGGAATATGAAATGGCTAGATTTTTTTCTGAAATTCCAGCCAAAAACCACCACATATCTAGCCCTAGAACCATCTTGAATTTTTACTAAGCCTTCTTTGACTTTTCATGTTGACTTTGCTTTCTAACTATTGGATTAAAGTGACTTTAAACCCTAACCCTTGGATCTTGATGTACATTACATTCCTTCAAAGTTTCACATTCAATCTTTGACTCCTCTCATTAATTTCAGTCAAACTTTTTGATCAAAAGTTAAACCGAACGGTTTTGCACCGAAATCGTATAGACGAGTTTCTAAGGTTGTCCGTGCGATCGGTTTTCCTTATTTCACTCCGGTTTGCCTAAAAATCCGTCCCATAAGTATTTCGTCTTCTAGTGGCATATAGTATATTTCTAAAAATTTTGAAACCGAAAAGGTATCATTTGTCTAATTTCAGTTTGGTAAAATTTTCCATTCTTCCTCACACTCACTTTGGCATGGTTAGAATATTTTGTTGCGTTCTAAATTGTATTAAATCATACGTTTTACAATTATACATATAAAAAGCATTATGTACACATGTTATACAAAATTTCTAAGAACAGTAAAATTTCTTGATTGTGACACATACACAAAGTAACAGTCATTTAGTAAAATAGGAAATAGCGTATCCGTACCTCTCAACAACTGAAACTACTTATAACTTCATGTCACGCAAACAGAGGCTCCCTTCACCTATCACCAAATCCTTAAAATCAAACACCGTAGATAATCTAATTATCTGTTCACAACACAAGTTTAAATTAAACTAAAAATCAAATTCAATTAGTGTGCGTCTCATATTATAATTATAATAGAGTTTCCTAGTAATTATTCTAAAATAGTTGCTTATACCTTATTTGGATTCAAATCCATGTTATGGGTTAAAAACAACATTACAATGGGTTCAAATGGCTGAAACACAGAAAAAGTGGTCAAGTCAGTGGATTGGTTGGCATTCTACCTTTATCCAGTAGAAGTTGATTGGATAAATGCAAATTATCTAGTCTTTGTTCTGGACTCATCCAGTCGACCAAACAGGCCCTCCGATTGTCCAAACTATCGAAGAACCATGGGTTCCAGCTTCGACCCAACCTGTAAACTAAGCTATTTTCAATTCAAACAATATTTAGAAGTTTAAAACAGTAAATAAATAACTCCCATAGCCTAAATAACTAAATTGAAACCAAAAATCACATAAATCTATTTATAACTCGAAATTCATCAATATTCAATATTCCCTAAAACTTTATATAAACTTGGAAGTAAATTCCAATTCAAGTTATTTAAAAGTTCAAAACAAGTTTTAAATAAGTCAGGAACGTTTCTAACCTCAACAGATTTAAAACTTTGAAGCGGAACCACTATTTTCTCGGGCAGGAAACAAAGGGAAATGGGGAGAGAGCAATGGAGCGAAGATGAGGTGAGAGAAGGTGATAGTGAGGAAGAGGAAGTGAGAGGTTGAGGGAGAGTGTGACACCCCAACTATATAGGACGTTACATTCCTAAATTAAACTTATCCTAACTTATAATCACTTAAACTTAGTACTTAAAATTTTAGCATAATTTTTTGGAAAGAAAAAATAAAACTAAACTTGTATCATAAAACTTTATACAACTCATAACTTATAACTTAATTGGAATCATAACATAATTTGTCGGTGACCCAGCTCGCCCAGGCCGTCGACTGCTTTCTTTTCTTCTTACTCTTACGTATCATAATCTTATTTTATAAAATAACGAAACCTATTTAAAAACTCACTTTTCAATTTAATAATTTGTTTAGAAAAACTATAAATTTTTTTTATATATATATTTCCAAAAATATATCGGTTCTTGATCCATGAAATACTTTGTACATACATTTACATTTATACTGTTCTGTCTCTTTACAACTTATGAAATCTTTTGGCAGTCAGAAACTTAACGGGTCCACTTTCCTATCCATGACATCTTGCGAATCTATCCACTAGCCCATCATGTATTTTCTTTTCATCTTGATTGCTGCTTACCTTTATCACCTATACCATAAACAAACTAATAACCTAGAGCTCAGTAAGTATAAATATACATGCAATCTAGCTTAGGCGGATGGTGACTAGGGTTAGTCTCATAATGTTTCAATCTTTCTTGAATTGTTTTTGTTGTTCTAGATCATATCTTATTCTGCTATGATATTTCCTTCATTTCTTTCCTTTCTTTATTCTTGTCTTTTCTTTTCTTTTCTTCTTCTTTCACTTGTGGGCCCTATCAGACATACGTAATGCGTGTAGACCTGTGGGAGGAAGGGGGAGCGACCCACCAACCTACCTTATGGTCGATCTTTAACTTTTAGCCATTAACCTCACCTACGGGAGGTAGCGTTTCACTGTAAGTCATTAACCTTGCCTACAGGAGGTAACATTTCACTGTAGTGGAAATCATAACCTAAAACCTTACCTACAGGAGACCAGTACACCACCACTTAAGTTTTCAATCTTATTATCTTTCTTTCTTTTATTTCTTATTTCTTAACTCATTTTACGAACATTTCTTTCTTCCTCTTTGTGATCATCTAAAATACTTAACACACAATACTTCAAAAAGTTAGTCAATCACACAAGTTAGTTTGTGGGTAGATAATTAAATGTCTGTACTTACCATAACTATGCTAAACTCAATCTCTTTGGTTCCTTTGTCGCTTCCCGATTGGCTTCCTACAAACCAAATATTGTCTGTTAATTAAGTAATAAATTTTTCTCTTAATAAAAATTTTTTTTAACATGGTCTAGTACACGATCGTGTCCATGACCGTGTACCTCTCTGACCTCTATATTTATCCCTACATGGCTGTGTAATATGGCCGTGTGACCTATACATGCCTGTGCATATACACGGCCTAATACACGGCCATGTTCCTAGCCGTGTAACTCTCGAATGGTTGGTATTTTTACCACATGACCGTGTTCCTAGCTGTGTAGCTTGCCCATGTAGCTTGCACATGTACACGGCTGTGCTCCTGGCCGTGTAACTATTAGGTGATTGGTTTTCTCACTCCATGGCTGTGTAACCTGGGTGTGTTCAAAATTTTTTCTCACTACACACCCTTGTACTCTAATACACGCCTTTGTACTGTACATAATTTAATTTTTAGCTTTAAAAACCTTAGTTTTAGCTCTTGAAAATTTATTTAAACTTTTCTATGACACCCTTAGCCTCTTTCTATGCATTTTCAGAAATTTTCTTGATTTACCCTATCCTGTTACTCGAGGGGCACTATTTTAGCAATCATTCAGTCATTAATTCTCTTTTTCTCACATTTCGAGTTCCTAAATGGACGTATCACTAATCTTTAAAATGTCCGTATTTCTATTCTCTATCTTAAATTACTAAGGGCTCAGGTTTTAACCTTAACCTTAGTTTACTCCTCATTTTCTAAAATATCTATTGGTATTATCCTTAAAATTTTCGGCAGCATTTCTGCTAATTTTCTAGGTTCCTAGCATTTAGAAAATCACTACAAAACTATCTAGCCTAATTCATCTACTACGTACTATACCAGATGCTTAATTTTACATAAAAAGTTCTAAACATTTTACATAAAATGCTCATATAAACAACATTGTCCAAACCAAGATTTCCATCACAAAACTTATGTCAACACATTTTATTCACATAATTGTTCTCAAATTTCTCTTACATGAATCTTTCTAATAATTTCACATGCCAAATCCTTTTTCTTAAACCATTAACCAACAACAAATCAATTCATCATACTATACATGCAGCCCCTTATTTTGCTTAAAAAAAAACATGCCTCAAAGTTTTTACTTTAGAACACTAAGCATACTAATTTTCACAACCAACTTTTCTCACTAATTTATCAACCAAATCCACCAAGTTTTAAATCAAATTTTCATTATCCATCTTACACTATTTTAACTCCCAAAATTCACTAGAAAATGGAGAGATTTTTGATTACCTTGTCACCAAAGATGTCTTCTTGCTCCTTGAAGGTTGTGGTTGAAGTTTGGCGTGAAATTTTTTTGAAGAAAATCTTGGTTAGGGGGAGGGATACTTACGTTTTCTCTTGGCTACACAGGGGACAAAGGTTGCAGCAAAATAGCTGAATGTTCTTAGTGCTTTCTTGCCAAAAATCTGATCTATCCTTATCACTAAGAAAAATCAATTAATTCACCTTCCATCCAATGAGATTTTGATACCTAACTCCCTTAATTCTTTCATAATTTTACTAAAATGAAATTAGAGGAATTTTGGCTTAATCCTTATCATTGGATCCAGATAAGGTCAAATACTAGCCTTAAGATCTTTTTAATACTTTCTCTTGCTTTTTGAGAAATAAGAATTATGATGTCATAGTTGTGATATTATTTACTTTAATCACATGTTTTATTTGTATGTTTATTATTCACATTAATTTAATCCTCTTTTTGACCAAAAAGTCAAATTGAATAAACTTCACTAAAATTGCTCCGGTAGGTTCTTGAGGCTTTTGGTTCTGTCGGTTTGCCTTATTTTTCTTCTATTTGGCCAAAAATCTCAGTCAAATGTTTTCGTCTTTTAATACGATTTTTTGCACCTCCTAGGGTTTTTGATGCCGATTTGACACCGTTCCTCACAATTTGTTTTGGTAAAATTTTCTATCTCAGAACTCCTAACTTTTAACCTTGTTAGAACATTTTGTTACATTCTAAATAGTATCAAATCATTCATTTTACATTTTTAAACATAAAAATTATTAGAATGGTAAATTTTCTCGGTTATTACATTCACTCCTCCTTATAGAATTTTTGTCCTCGAAAATTTAGAATAAATAGGGGTATTTAGCCTTCATTTCCTCCTCACGTTCACACGTAGCTTCTTCTATATTATGGTTTCTCCACAAAACCTTGACTCGGGGGACACTTCTGTTTCTTAACATCTTCTCCTCTCGAGCAACTATCTGAACTGGTTGCTTTTCATAGGACAAATCTTCCTGAACTTAGATTGGCTTATACTCGAGGAAATGTGAAGGATCTGATATGTATTTCCTCAGCATCGATACGTGGAAAACATTATGTACTAAGGACAATTCAGGGGGTAGCGCTAACTTGTAGGCCACTTTTCCTACTTGACTGATGATCAGAAAAGGTCCAATACATCTTGGACTCAACTTCCCTTTGTTTCCAAAGCGCATAACACCTTTTATCGATGTAACCTTTAGAAATACGAAATCTCCCTCCTCAAATTCTAGGGGTCTTAGTCACTTTTTTGTATAATTCTTTTGTCGACTTTGTACCATTTTCATCCTTTGCTGTATCTTCTTAACTACATCTATTGTCTCTTGGATGAACTAGTCTTATGCAGCTCCTTTTCCCTTAGATCATACTAATGAATGGGAGATCTACACTTTCGTCTATATAGTGCTTCGTATGGAGCCATTCCAATAGAAGTTTGGAAGCTGTTATTATATGAAAACTCTATCAGTGGCAGCTTTTTATTCCATACTCCCTTAAAATCCAATGTACATACACCAAGCATGTCTTCCAATGTTTGAATGGTGCGCTCCGATTGTCCATCAGTCTGAGGATGAAATGCTGTACTGAACCTCAGTTCTAAGCCCATAGCTTCCTGTACACTACTCCAAAAATTTGATGTGAACCGACTATCACGATCTAACATTATCGTTGTCAACACTCCATGTAACCTCATGATGTTGGAGATGTACAATTCTGCCAGCTTTTCCAGTGTGTGTGTCATCTTTACAGGTATAAAATGGGTTGATTTCATCAGTCTGTCCACCACTATTAATATCGCATCAAATCCTTCATTAGTTTTAGGTAATCCAACCACAAAGTCCATGGTCACTTTTTCCCATTTCCATTCTGGGATTTCTAATGGCTATGCTCACCTACTAGTCTTTGATGCTTAGCCTTAATCCCTTGACACCTTAAGCAATGACTGACATATTTGACTATGTCATTTTTCATGTTTTTCCACTAGAATTGTTGTTTCAGATCTTGAAACATCTTGGTGCTACCAGGATGCATTAAATAAGGGATATCGTGAGCCTCTGTCAAGATTCTTCTTCGTAATTCCTTATTATCAGATACACAGATCCTTCCTTGGAACAGTAATACCCCATCTTCAGTGAGGTGGAACTCAGACTTTTCATTTCGAGAGGCTTCATCCTTAAGTTTCCCAAGATTTGAATCTTGCACTTGGGCCTTCTTAATTTCCTCAAAAAGCATTGGCTTAATTTGCATAGCAGCCAATTTTCCTGAGATCAATTCCATTTCTAGTGAGAAAATCTCATATTGAAGTGGTTTGTGTAGTTTATCAATGGCTACCCACTTTAACACTGTAGACTTTCGACTTAACGCATCCGCCACTCTATTCGCTTTACCGGGATGATACAAGATTTCACAGTCGTAATCTTTAACTAACTAGAGCCATCTCCTTTGTCTCATTTTAAGTTCCTTCTGGGTGAAGAAATACTTTAAACTCTGGTGGTCCGTGAAAATTCTGCACCAAACTCCGTATAAATAATGCTGCCATATCTTGAGAGCAAATACAATGGCCGCTAATTCTAAATCATGAGTCAGGTAGTTTTTCTCATGATCCTGGAGCTATCTAGAAGCATACGCTATTACCTTTCCATCTTGCATTAAGACAGCTCCCAATCCCATTTTAGAGGCATCATTGTAGATGTCAAACTCTTCCTTATCCTTAGGGATTGTAAGAACTGGAGCACTTGTTAACTGGCTCTTTAATTCTTGAAAACTTTCCTCACATTTGCTTGTCTATTCAAACTTCTTCTCCTTGCATGTGAGGGCAGTGAGAGGCGCAGCTAACCTTGCAAATCCCTCTACAAACCTACGGTAGTATCCTGCTAATCCCAGAAAACTCCATATCTCAATGACATTCTTCAGAGTAGACCATTTGCTGACTGCCTCTACCTTCGCAGGGTCTACCGAAATCCTATCTTTGGAGATGACATGTCCTAGGAAATGGACTTTGTCCAGCCAAAATTCACATTTCAAAAATTTGGTGAACAACTTATGTTCCTTCAGAGTGCCTAAGGTAATTCGAATATGCTCCTCGTGCTTCTTTCGATCTTTCGAGTAAATAAGGATGTCATCGATGAACACAATGACAAATTTGTCCAAATATTCCTTAAATACTCGATTCATGAGGTTCATAAAAGCAGCTGGTACGTTCGTCAATCCGAAAGGTATGACCAAGAACTCATAATATCTATATCGCGTTCGAAATGCAGTCTTCAGAACATCCTCTTCTTTAATTTTTAACTAGTAGTAACCTGATCGAAGGTCTATCTTGGAGAAGATTGCGGCTCCCTTGAGTTGGTTAAATATATCATCGATCCTCAGCAGTGGATACTTGTTCTTAACCGTAACTTTATCGAGCTCCCAATAGTCAATGCACATTCGGAGTGTTCCATTTTTCTTTTTTACAAAGAGAACTGAAGCCCCCATGGCGAAAAGCTAGGCCGAATAAATTCTTTCTCCAGTAATTCTTTCAGTTGGACTTGTAACTCTTTAAGCTCTGCAGGGGCCATCCTTTATGGAGTTCTCGATATCGGAGATATACCAGGCAGCAGGTTGATCTCAAAAGTGATCTCTCGATCAGGAGGAAGTCTTGGTAATTTTTCCGGGAACACCTCTAAAAATTCATTAACCACAGGTACATCATTTGGTCGTAGCTTCAGCTCTAAATTTGTATTGGTGATATAAGCTAAATATCCAGTGCATCCACTGAATATCAGCTTCCTCGCCCTCATAAAACTTATCATCATGTCAGGCAGCCTCGAAGTATGGTCCACATACTCATGATCCTCACTTTCAGACTGGAGCACTACTTTTTGCCGTTGGTAATCAATCATTACGTGATACTTTCCAAGGAAGTCCATTTCAAGGATAACATCATAGTCAATGAGCTCTAATATGACCAAATCAGTGTACAGCTCTTGGTTGGTAACAATTACTGGCATATTATGTAGCCAGTAATCGGACAACAATACTTCACCAGATGGCAAAGTGGTTTTAAACACTAGACCGATTTTATCTTTAGCATGGCTAATTATTTTAGCAAAAGTATGTGAGGCAAATGAATGTAATACACTTGAATCAAATAGCACATATGCAAAGCTTTTAGCAACAGGAAGCTGACTTGTCACCATGTTTGAGATGCCTGCCTCGACATCTTCCTTAGCTTAAGCCAAAAGGTGAGCGTTGGTCCTGGGTGTATCCTCCAGTCGCCCTGTTTGAATCTGGGGTCCTTCTAGCTTGGACTGCATAGTATGGACTTAGCCAGTTACTTGTCTGGGTTGAAAAGATCTAGGCTGGTATTGGCCACTAGATGGACAATTCTGAGCAAAGTGGCTTTCTTTGCCATGTATATAACAAACATTCGTTCCAACCCTACATTCTCCCTGATGCATCCTCCCATATTTGGAGCATGGTGGTTGACTTTGGCTAGTATTCTGATCCTGTCTTTATTGGATATTATGGATGTTCTGGTTCTAGTTTTCATTCGGATTCCCCTTCCACTTATTTGAGCTTGACTGGCTTTGATTACCACCCTGACTAGGTTTAGGACCCTGATTAGGCTTATTGCTTTGACTTGCCTGACTATTTTTCTGAGTCTGCTTAGCTAGCTCTCTTTCCTTTTTCTTGTCTTCCTAAGCCTTTGTTCACTCTTCTTTTACACTGGCCAATCGATGTTCAACTCACATTGCTCGGCTCCCACAGTCTGCTACTGTGTTGGGTGGGTTCTCACCACTTTCTACTAATATGGCGATATCAGGTCAGAACATGTCAATCATTCTCCACACTTGTTCTCTCTCTATTGGCTCTAGGTGTGGGGATAACTGAGCTAATCAATCAAATTGTGGCAAGCTTCAGCTATTGTCATTTCTTCCTGCCTCAAATCATCGAACTCTCTCTGTTACGCTCGTAAAGTGTCCAGATTAAAGTACTTTTGTTTGAATTCTTCTAGAAAGTCATTCCACGTCATCATCTTAACCTCTCTCCACATTTTTACTATTTCCTACCAATGCCGTATGTCTTTCTTTAGCATATAAGAAGCATAAAGAACCATTTCTTGGTCCGAGAGATTCATAAATTCAAAAATTATCTGAATTAAGGCCAACCATTCTACGGATTATAGTGGGTCTATTTGAACTCCTATGGTTTCATCCTTCTGAACCACTCATATAATGGCTCCTGATAAATCATTGGTTGAACTTGAGTACCTACAGACATTTCAGGTATAGCTGACATCGATGGTATAATTGGTTCAACAGACGGTCGGGGTTTAGGTGTTGGTGTTTGGGGTAGAGGCATGTGAAGCATAGGAGTTCTACCTCTAGAAGTCTATCCTGTATTCCTTTGTTCTAATAGTTCCCGTAATCTCTGATTCTCTTGTTCTTGGGTGTCCAATCGAGCTTGTATACGAGCTAGCTGAACAGCAAGCTTGATTTCTTGACCTGATCTAATGTCTGTAGCTCGTGTTCTAACCATGTTGTTATGTATAACCTATTACAAAAAATAGCAACATGGTTTAGTACTCATGGAAAGAGATAATAATTAATTTAAATACTATCTTACTTGGACTGTGCAGGAACAGATGCTTGAAATGTCATGGAAGGTTGATGGAAGAACTGCCTTGCGCTCGGATACCAACTCTTGTGGGCGACCCAACTCACCCAGGCCGTCAACTACTTTCTTTTCTTCTTACTCTTACGTATCATAATCTCATTTTATAAAATACGGAAACCTATTTAAAAACTCACTTTTAATTTAATAATTTGTTTAGAAAAACTACGGATTTTTTTATATATATGTTTCCAAAATTATTTTTGTTCTTAATCTATGAAATACTTTGTACATACATTTACATTTATACTATTCTGTCTCTTCACAACTCAAGAAATCTTTTGGCAGTCGGAAACCTAGCGGGTCTTCTTCCCTATCCATGACATCTCGGGAATCTGTCTGCCAGCCCATCATGTGTTTTCTTTTCATCTTGACTGCTGCTTACCTTTATCACCTACATTACAAACAAACTAATAAGCTAGAGCTCAGTAAGTACAAACATATATGCAATCAAGCTTAAGCATATGGTGACTTAGGTGTATAGTGAATAGGGTTAGTCTCATAATGTTTCATTCTTTCTTGAATCATTTTTGCTGTTTTATAGATCATATCTTGTTCTACTGTGCTATTTCCTTCATTTCTTTCCTTTCTTTATTCTTGTCTTTTCTTTTCTTTTCTTTTCTTCTTCTTTCACTTGTGGGCCCTGTGTCAGATGTACCTAATGCGTGCAAACCTGTAGGAGGAAAGGGGAGTGACCCACCAACCTACCTCATGGTCGATCTTTAACTTTTAGCCATTAACCTCACCCACGAGAGATAGCGTTCCACTGTAAGCCATTAACCTTACCTACGGGAGGTAGCATTTCACTGTAGTGGAAATCATAACATAAAACCTTACCTACGGGAGGCCAATATGCCACCACTTAAGTTTTTAGTCTTATTATCTTTCATTCTTTTATTTCTTATTTCTTAACTCATTTTATGAATATTTCCTTCTTCCTCTTTATGATAATCTAAAATACTTAACACACAATACTTCAAAAAGTTAGTCAATCACACAAATTAGTTTATGAGTAGACAATTAAATGTCTGTACTTACCATAACTGTGCTAAACCTAATCTCTTTGGTTCCTTTGTCATTCCTTTATTGCTTCTCAATTGGCTTCCTACAAACCAAATATTGTCTGCTAATTAAGTAATAAATTTTTCTCTTAATAAATTTTTTTAACACGGTCTGTTACACGATCAAGTCTATGAACATGTACCTCTCTGACCTCTATATTTATCCCTACATGGCTGTGTAACATGGCTGTGTGACCTATACATGCCTGTCCATGTACACAGCCTGATACACGGCCATGCTCCTGGCCGTGTATGTCACAATCGAGAAATTTTACTGTTCTTAGAAATTTTGTATAACATGTGTATCCAATGATTTTTATATGTATAATTGTAAAATATATGATTTAATACTATTTAGAATGCAACGAAATATTCTAACCATGCCAAAGTAAGTGTGAGTAAGAATGAAAAATTTTACGAAACCGAAAACGGACAAATGATACCTTTTCGGTTTCAAAATTTCTAGAAATATACCGTAAAGACCGCCCCATTCCTGTAACATGATTTTCGTTTAATGAGAGATTGAGGGATGATTTGATGCATTTTAGTGCAATTTTTAAAGTACACGGTCGTGTAAGTGGCCGTGTACTAATCGAACTGTGTACGTGTGTGTAGCCGTGTAAGTATACATAGCTGTGTAGTAGAACACGGTCAGGTACATGGCCATGTAGTAGAACAAAGAGGTTATGTACCGCTCGGGTTGTGAACACGTGAGAAGCCGTATAACTGAACATGGCCGTGTACAGAGACACGATTAGGAATACGGTCATGTAAGAGGCTGTGTACTACCCGGGTAAGTGAACATGTAAAGGGCCGTGTTTCGAAACAGGGCCATGTTGAAGAATTTCAACTGGTACACACCCGTGTCTGGGGTATACACACCCGTGTTGCCTTATACACGCCCGTGTAAGAAGCTATGTTAAAGGCCGTGTAATGGGCAGAAAGCCATTACACAGACCCTCAAAATGCATGAAACCTAGTTACTGTATAATGAGTAATTAAGTTAGAAAAATATAATATATTTTCTAGTTGAATAGATTAAATAGATACAGTACTGTTTAAGTACTATTCATGCAATGAAATGGGTGATCAACAGTGAACCCGGTCTATCCTATTATGTGTATGTATGTGTGAGACACACAGTGTCAGGAAACTGGTTCGGATGACCATTTTTTGACACAAGATTGGTGAACAGACCACCAGAACGCTCGAACCAAACATCTGAGCACGATAGCGAGAGATAACCCTAGCAAGGGTATGGCATCGAGAAAATGCTCTGGATGACCTCCTCTTGCCTAGAGACTGACAAAATCAGAGTCAGCGCACTCAGACTGGTCAGTTAAGTGAAAAACAGTGAATAGTGAATAGTTAGAATCGAAGTGTCAAGTTATTAGCCAAGACAGCCTTAAATTGACCTAAGACTGATATATGAATGGTTAGTAGACTCAATCCGGTTGATTGAGCATAAAACGAGAATTTTAGTTTCGGAGATACGCAGTATCAGGAGGAGGGTCAAAACGACCTTTACTAGCTCTGAAACTGATATATTTGGACTCAGAATGTCCAAATTAGTTAATGGTGCACCTAACACGTTTTTCGAGGTGAGGTCACATAGATCCCAAAAATTTGTCCAGACGACCTTCGATGGACGTAAAACTGATAAAAATGGAATTAGCACGTCCAAATTAGTCAAGAGAGACTGTGTCTGAGATTTCGCTTGGGAATGCCACGGTTTACATGCGAAGGACAACACAGTGTAGACACAACCACAGTATAGGATATGAATAGTAAATTAGACTGATAATGGGCTCTTAGACAATATAAAACAACCAAGAATTTACAGTATGAAAATCAGATTCAGAAATCTAATTTTTGGGTGAAAATTGGAACACAGTAGAGAAAAGAACGAACACCGCAGTATAAAATTAGACTGCGATGAAAGCCAACACAGATGAAATTTGGCCCTTAGAAACTGTGCCCCTAACTGCAAAAGGCAACTAAAAATGGCTGCTCATAGCCCAAAAGGTGACCATTAAAAAATTGCCTAGCGATGACACACTTGAATAAAATATTCTCCCATTTAAGGCAGCAGCCCACGCCCATTTTGGTTTGAAAATGGGCAACAATTTGTCCCATGATTTGGCTAATTTGGTGGACAATTAATTAGGATTAAGTTTACATAAGCTTGATCAATTTTGCCTATAAAAGGCACCCTTTACACAAGTGATTTGTTTCCCTTACTTTGGCACCCAAAACTTACCTCACTTTCTCCCTCTACTCCTTGCTACAACCGACCACCCTAAGTCCCCAAACCCCCATATTTTCAAGCTCAAATCACACCCAATAGCCTACCGAAAATTAAACCTCATAAGCTTGTGTTAGGAGAAGTCAAATCCAAGTCATTCTAAGGCACCAGGGGTAAGTCTTCAAAACCAATCCTTATAATTTTTAGTTTTTGTTTTGATTTGGTTTTTAAGATAAATTTTTGGTATTATTTCTAGCAAAAAACAGACCCTACTCTCTTGGATTCCTACAACCATTTTTGGTTCCTCAAGCCCTAGTTGAAACCATGCTTGGTTTAAGGCACAAAGGTAAACTGAAAACCCTATTTTGTGTTAGCTGGTTTTAAGTTTTGATCAAGACCATTTATGTGTATTTGGTTATGCAAATGGTTTGTAATAATTTATTTTGAGCCCTTAAGTTTCCATTTTTAAGTTAATGTGCTTGTGGTTGTGTTTACAATTTTTACGGATGGTTATTGTGTGGTGGCTCGCCTTCTTCTTATAAGGCCAAATGGCACCATCACGGTCGAGGTCTGAAGCCGACTGCGATAGACCGTCACCTCATGGGTCGTCAACAACATACTTAAACTTATTTTTAACTTACTCTGATACCACCTGTGACGGCTAGTATCTTAGTTTTATCATACTTTCTTTAATACACTTATTTTAACTTCCCATTTGAACATGAAAATAGGGAATAAAATTTTTTTTTCTTTCATAAAATATTTCTGTAAAGCATAACTTATAGAAATATTTTATTTCAGAATTACACATTTAATACATCAATTCTCTTTTCTTCAAATCTCTCTTTCAAATCATTCAGTGAAAAACTGGTAGTAGGACCATATCCACAGTAGATTCCCTATCTCCATTGGCACACACAAATCCCGCCGTCATCCAGGTAGTCTGCTGGACAGATACAGGTTTCTTACCTGCAACATGAACAAACTCATGAGCTAAAGCTCAGTAAGTTTAAACATAAATACATGTCATATAAAAGCTCTTACCACATCATAACGAGCATCTCTATTACTAGCTGTGGCATTAGAGTAATCATAACGTATAACATAGCTCTGTCACCAACTAGGGCATTAGAGCCTTAAAATAACATATGGTATACACCATTCATTGCTTTAAAACATTCATACGTAACATAGTAATCATACTTGACATCACATCATACTTCAAATTACTTACATTTCATAAGTTTATTTCACAACACATCGCATACTAATATCATATACTAGTAGTAGTAACATTCATACATATAAAATACTCGTACCATGAATCACATAGATTCAAAACATCAAAAATACAATTTCCTATGAATAGTACTATTCATATGTGAATACTACTATTCATCCTAAATAGTAACTTTGACATTTGATCGATGAATAGTAACTGTTACCCTAATCGGTTACTATTCACATTATTCTAACTGGTTACTATTCACACTAATCGAGTACCCTACTCTTAGTGTTAGTGCCGATTATGCTCAATTATGGCTTTTGTCACATTATTGACTATTCTCTCTATTTGTATTTTGGTGTTGAGCTCATTGTGGCAGTACCGATAATTTATTTTGCGCACTGACTAGGAGGGCCTAGGGAGCGACCCTAGAGCTTCTTCCTCTCCAGCACTCATCGCTTATAGCGATTATTATATCCTTGAAGGACCTGTAAAACCTCCACCACAACGTTGGAGGGGCGGTATGCCTTAAATGGTTTTATTACTATCTTTCAATTATAATTCTAATCAAGTGACATTAATCGTCACCTCAAGATCATTAACCTCCATCGCCCGTAGGCCTTAGAATATTCTCTTTCGCTTATTAAATAGGATGTGTTATACTAACTAATTCCCCAATATCCATAGGACTTAATACCTAATGTACAGCTAGTACATAATGAAATGATACAGTATTTCATGTTGCAGACATAAAAATGCTTGAACTTACATGCTGCACATAGATCACATAGACATAGAAGTCAATTCATGTTGCAGTTAATCAAATGTCTGAACTTACAACACATCATGCATAGACATAATAGTCGTTCAAGTTGCAGACAATGCAACATTTGAACTTATCACATATGACGCTTAGACATAATAGTCTATTCATGTTACAGATAGTTCATGTGATGATCAGGAAATATGCAGTATCAAGAAATTGGTTAAAATGACATTTTCTTGATATGAAACTGATATATTTAGAATCAGAATGCTCAAAATTAGTCAATTGAGAACAAAATGTAGATTTTGTTGGGAGGTACGCAGTATCGGGATAAGGGTCAAGACGACAATTTCTTGGCCCGAAACTGATATATTTAGACTCAGGATGCCCAAATTAGTCAATCAGGCACCTGACACGTTTTTCGAGACGGGGTCACACAGATCTCGAAAACTGATCGAGATGACCTCGAATGAAGTTGAAACTAATAAATTTGGATTCAGCACGTCCAAATTAGTCAGTATAGCCTATTTGTATGCTCAAATTAGCTAATTGAGCACAAAGGTAATTTTTAATCGAGAATTCACAGTACCGGAAACTGGTCAAGATGACCTCAGATGAAAATAAAACTGATATATTTGGATTCAGGATGCCCAAATTAGTCAGGATAGCCCATGTTGAAATTTTAGGCGAAAAAGTATATAAAGGACGAAAAAAACAGAAATTTCAAAAATAAGCCCATAACTTTCTCTTATTTTCACTTTCCTCCCCCTTACCCGAAAATGAACAGTAACCGACCATCGGAAACGGTGTCCTTTTTCGACACCGCCGATGTCATCGGAAAGCTCTCACCGAGCTGAGTCCAACGGTGGGTCGACTAGACGGAACGGCCGCTGCACACCGCCGCACGCGCCGCTCGAATGCTGCCGGAGCCGAGAAATCCGATCGTCGATATCTCCGCCGTCTGGGCACCGTTTGCCACGAAACCGGTCCCAAAAGTTTCGTGGTGAAGAGAGGAGCAAAACCCATGCCACCGATCGCCTCAACGTCGGCGGAATCGCACCGCCCAAGCTTCGAAAAAGTCGGTGAAACGCCGCCGTCGAAACGCCCGATTCCGGTCGAGTCGAAGTACGCCGTTGGTGCAGAAATGACCGCAGGGCTGAGGGGAGCAAAAGCCCTCAACCAATTTCAGGAAAAAGGTCTGGCACGTCAGAGTTCCACCATCGCTGCCGTGACCGTGGTTTTCGAGGGAATTTTCTGGCGATAGGGGCTTCCAAACATGAAATTAAGGCCACCAATGGATTCCTCTCGTCGAGTTCTTCAAGATGGGCTACTCATTTGCCACCATCGCTGCCGTCAACCGCCGGTCAACGGCGGTCAACGCCGGTCAACGGCGACCGGAGACCAAAAATTTAAGAATGGCCCGTTGGCCTATTTTCGACGTTCCGGACACATTCGCGATGTCAGAATTGCAAGATGGAGTCTCAAAGGCAAAGAGCGGAGAATTAAAGTTTATCCGTGCGAAACCGAACAGTTCGTTCGATCGCCAGTGGAACGATTCCGGTAGTGACTTCGGTCCCTCCATTCCTGAAATTAATGTTTTTGGAATGAGTATATATGAATTATGTATTCTAGAATGTGAAATTGTAAGAAAAATGGACTATGTGTACGGAAAATAGTCAAATGAGAAAAAGTGAAAAATGTAAAGATTTTTACATAAAAAGTTGAGTTTTTACGTAAAAATATAGGCTCTGGTATAGTATGTGGTAGAATAGAACTAGGTTAGATGGTTTCGAGGCGTTTCCTAAACGCCGGGAACCCAAAAATTAAGCGGAAATGCTGCCGAAATTTTGAAAACGGCACAGAAGAGTATTTTAAGAACCAAAGGGTAAAAACGTGGTCGGGATGGAAACTCGAGCCCTTTCGGTGACCTAGACCTGAGAAAGAGCATTAACGCTCGAGAGTCAGAATAGTACCACCCGAGGGTAGGTAAATAGTAAACCAAGAAATTATGGTAAATAAGGCCGTAAAAAAATTTAGTAAAGCCCAAGAAAAATTATTTAATGATTTTTGAGTTTAGAAGATCCAGTTTAAGCAATAAAATGAGAATGATATGACTCAAAGACCCATTAGGGGTAAAACGGTAATTTTGACTGGAAAATTTCAAGAATAATAGAAAAGGATCCTAATGGACTTAGAATGGCTTAATTAAGATTTTAAGGGTCAAAGCTAAGTTGCGAATCAAAGAAAAGTAAGGTTATAATGAGAAAAATCCCATTAGGGGCAAAATGGTAATTTTGCCAAAAGTTCAGGGTAAAATAGTAATTTTACTAAAAGTTAGCAGAAAAGTTATAAATTGGATATTAGATCCTTAAATTTATGATCGAAAAATGAAACGTAGAATTTTTACGTTTTATTAAGTTTAATACATGCAAGAAGCATAGAAAATAACCGTTATTATTTCGGTTATAGGGATCCGTGCCAAACGATATGAAGAGACGTCTGCGGACCAAGGAAGCAAGAAAAGAGATGCTAGCAAGTATTAGTAAGTTCAAACATTTAATTGACTGCAACATAAATGAACTGGTCATGTTATGTGTTATGTGTTATGTGTTCTATGTAGTAAGTTCAAACATTTAATTGACTGCAACATAAATGAACTGGTCATGTTATGTGTTATGTGTTCTATGTAGTAAGTTCAAACATTTAATTGACTGCAACATAAATGAACTGGTCATGTTATGTGTTATGTGTTCTATGTAGTAAGTTCGAATATTTAATTGACTGCAATATGAATAGACTATTATGTCTAAGTATGATATGTGGTAAGTTCAAATATGTGATTTGTTTGTAACATGAACTGACGTGTTATGTTAGGTTTATGTTTAAGTGTTATATGGAATTCATGTCTGTTAGTGCTATATGCACTAAAGTGTGACTAACATAATTCACACTATAGAAAAGTTACGTTAAGAAATAAATGATTTATGAAATACAAACGAAAGAAAAGAAACAAAAGAACGAAAGAAAGAAAAGAAAAGAAACGAAAGAAAGAAAGGAAAAGAAAATGAACGAAAGAGAGAAAGAATGAATGAACAAACGAACGAAAGGATAAAGTAAAAAACGAGAAAGATAAGCAAGATAATAAGACTGAAAAGTTAAGGTTAGCGTACCGGCCTCCCCAGCTGTGAGGTTTAAGAGTTAGGAATAGCCTCCACCCCAGATGTGTGGTGCTACCGCAAGCTTAAGGTAGTTAATGGCTAACGCACTACCCCAAGTTTATAGTGTGAGATCGACCTTGGGGTTGATTGGTGGATCGCTCCCCCGTTCCCCCATTGGTCTACGCGCATTAGGTACGTCCAACCATGGGCTCACAAGAGAAAGTGAAAGATAAGAAAAGTAAAGAAAATCTAAGAAAAGCAAAGAAAAGCAAAGAAAAGAAAGTAAAGCTTAGTAAAGAAAAGCTAAGAAAAGAAAGTAAAGCTAAGAAAAACTAAGAAAAGCAAAGAAAAGAAAAGAAAGTAAAGCTTAGCAAAGAAAAGCTAAGAAAAGAAAAGAAAAGAAAGTAAAGCTAAGAAAAGCAAAGAAAAGAAAAGAAAAGAAAGTAAAGCTTAGCAAAGTAAAGCTAAGAAAAGCTAAGAAAAGAAAAGAAAAGA
Source organism: Antiaris toxicaria (assembly GCA_035233585.1). Taxonomy (NCBI): domain Eukaryota; kingdom Viridiplantae; phylum Streptophyta; class Magnoliopsida; order Rosales; family Moraceae; genus Antiaris; species Antiaris toxicaria. The sequence continues at coordinate 93,467,355 of CP141154.1, forward strand.
AAAGAAAGTGAAGCTTAATAAAGAAAAGCTAAGAAAAGCTTGGAGAAGAAAAGAAAAGAGACAGATAAAAAGAGAAAAGAAAAGAAGGAGATAAAACAACAGATTAGGACATGATTTGCTAGTAAAAGAAAAGAAAAGAAAAGAGAGGTAAATAAAGAAAGAGAAGAAAGGAAGGAGATGGATCGACAGATTAGGATATGATCCATCAGTCAAAGAAAAGAAACGGATTAGGATATGATCCATCAGTCAAAGAAAAGAAACAGATTAGAATATGATCCATCAGTCAAAGAAGATTAGGATATGATTCATCAGCCAAAGAAAAGAAACAGATTAGGATATGATCCATCAGTGAAAGAAAAGAAACAGATTAGGATAGGATCCACTAGTAAAAGAAAAGAAAAGAAAAGAAAAGAGAGATAAATAAAGAAAGAGAAGAAAGGAAGGAGATAGATCGACAGATTAGGATAGAATCCACTAGTAAAAGAAAAGAAAAGAAAAGAGAGATAAATAAAGAAAGAAAAGAAAGGAAGGAGATAGATCGACAGATTAGGATATGATCCACTAGTGAAAGTAAAAAGAAAGTAAAGCTAAGAAAAGCTAAGAAGAGCAAAGAAAAGAAAAGAAAGTAAAGCTAAGAAAAGCAAAGAAAATAAAAGAAAATAAAGTAAAGTAAAGAAAAGCTAAGAAAAGCTAGGAGAAGAAAAGAAAAGAGGCAGATAAAGAAAAAAAGAAGAGAGAGAGAAATAGAATGAAGGAATAGGATATGATCTATAGAATAAGAAGAATGACATAATATAAAAGAAAGAACAGAAGAATACAACGAAGAAGGAAGAATGAAAGTAAATAAGCATAATGCGACTAATATGTGTGCATATGCTTAGCAAGAAAAGAAAAGAAGAAGAAAAGTATGACATGAAAGAAAGAAAGAACAAAAGAACATTACAAAGAAGAAAGAACGAAAGTAAACAAGCATAATGCCACTAATATGTGTGCATATGCTTAGCAAGAAAAGAAAAGAAGAAGAAAAGTATGACATGAAAGAAAGAAAGAACAAAAGAACATCATGAAGAAGAAAGAATGAAAGTAAACAAGCATAATGCGACTAACATGTGTGCATATGCTACGTTATGCATAAATTGATATGCATAAGTCAGTTATACAATTTTAAGTATATTTGTGATGTTTAAGCATACATTAAGTATGCTATGTTTAGATTGATATGTGTATACATTGTTTTGTATAATGTTGAGTATGTTATGCTTAAGATGTTAAGCATATATTCTGTATGTTATGTTTAAATTAGGTTATGCTAAAAAAAAACGTTGAGATTGTTCTCTCAATGTTAGAATATGTTATATATGAAGTTGAAAGTAAAGTATAATGTATGTTCATGTTCTGATGTCACAGTTGGTATCAGACATGTTCTGTCCAAAAAGTATGAGTTAGTATTTTGTCATAAATGTATGTTTGAACTTACTGAGCCTGTCACTCACAAGTTTGTTTATGTTGCAGGTAAGCATCCAGCACGAAGATAAGACAAGTGATGGATGACGGATGGAATCTGCGTGTGCCCAGGGACTGGGTGAGGGTTATGGTACTACTATGAGTCTTCCGCTGAGCTGTTTAAAAGAGTATTAAAATGATATTTTATAATGTAAATGAAGTTAAGGCAATGTAAAATGTTTATTATAGTAAATGTTTTACGACGGTACAGTTTCCAAGTAAAGTTTAAGAAAAGAAAAGAAAATTTATTCCATATTTTCATGTTCAAATGGGAAGTTAGAGTAAGCATGTTAAAGAAAGTATGTTAAAAGTAAGATACCAGCTATTATAGATTGTATCAGAATAAGTTAGAAACAAGTTAAAAGTAAGTTGCCGACGACCCAAGTGGTTACAGTCTATCGCAGTTGGCAACAGTGGCTGACTGTAATAGTACTGTTTAACACTACGTAGGGCAGGTTGTCACAGTTCAATGTAAGAACTTACTACATAGAACACATAACACATAACATGACCAGTCCATTCATGTTGCAGTCAATTAAATGCTTGAACTTACAGATACTCTTGCACGTATCTCCTTTCTCGGGTCCGCAGACGTTCCTTCGTTGCGTCTGGATCGGGTTCCTATAACCGGAAAAATCAACGATTATTTTCAATTTTATTTCATACATAAAACTAAATAAAACATAAAAATTTTACGTTTCATTTCCCAATCATGAACTTAGGAGTCTCAAATTCCATTTTCCACTTTTACGCTAACTTTTGGCAAAATTACCATTTTGCTTCTAGTAGAATTTTCTCATTTTTTTCCCTTCTTAATTCTTGAACTGGGCCTTAAAATTCTCAATTACGGCCTTAGGATACCATTTCTAGCCTTAACGACCCTTTTTCCCAACTTTTGATAGAATGACTATTTTGTCCCTAACTTTTGACAAAATGACCATTTTACCCTTAGTTCACTTTTCTTACCATAAACCCACTTTCCGTTGGTTTAAAACCTAAATTTAGTCCTTAGAATATTATTTTAATTATTCTAATACATTCACGGTCCTTTCCGAGCATTTCAGAAATTTTTTATCAAAATGACCATTTTGCCCTTGACAGGTCTTAGGACCGTATCATTTTCATTTTAACATTCAATCGAGCTATTCTATGCCCAAAACTCATGAAATAATGTTTCTTAGACTTTACTAAATTTTTACGGCATCATTTACCACAATTTCTCATTTTACTATTCATCGACCCTTGGGTGGCACTATTCCAACCCTCGGTCGTTAATCCTCTTTTTCCTGGGCCTAGGTCATCAAAGGGGCTCGAGTTTTCATCCCGACCATATTTTACCTTTCTATTCCTAAAATGCCCTTTATGCCGTTTTAGAAATTTCGGTAGCATTTCCACTTAATTTTTGGGTTCCCGGTGTTTAGGAAACGCCTCGAAATCATCTAACCAAATTCTATTCTACCACGTACTATACTAGAGGCCTATATTTTTACGTAAAACTCAACTTTTAAGTAAAAATCTTCACATTCCCACAAATTTTTTAAATCATTTTCATCCATTTTTCTTTTACAATTTTATATGACAAAATACATAATTAATACATAATCATTCCAGAACATAAATTAAGGAATAAAGGGACCGAAATCGTCCCACTGACGACTCGAGTGAACAAACTTTGTTTCTCCGTTCTTCACTTTTGAAATTTCGTCTTGCAATTCTGATGTTGCGGATGCGTCCGGAACGTCAAAAATAGGCCAACGGGCCATTCTTCAATTTTTGGTCACTAAGTCACCGTTGACCGATGTTGACCACTGTTGATTGGCCGTTGACCGGTGTTGACTACAGCGGCGATGAAAGAGGTGGCCACCATCTTGAAAATCTCGACGAGAGGAACCTATTGGTGGTGTCAATTTCACCAATCGAGCCTTTTATCACCGGAAATCAGGCCCTGAAAGGTTGTCAGTGGTGGCGTTGTTCAATCTCTGCCGTGACGGGGTTGTTGCCCAAAATTGATTTGGGGCTTTTGTTCCCCGTGTCTCTCTGAGCATTTTGGTACCCACCACGTCATTTAACTCCGCCGGAATCGTCGGATTCCACGGCGGTGACTTCGAATCTTGGGTGACGCGATTCAGCGGTTATTGAGCTAAAATTAGGTTTTGTTCTACTCTTCACTCGAGTCTTTTGGGACCGGAATCGTGTTGATCGGACATCGGACGGCGGAGATATGGCCGTTCAAAAATTTCAGCTACCGGTGATTTTGGGTGACGTGTGCAGCATGCTCCGACGGCTGCTTCATTGACTCAACCCACCGTTGGACTCAACTCAACAAGAGCTTTCCAACGAGACAGGCGGTATCGAAAACAGACACCGTTTCCGGTGGTCGGTTACTGTTCACATTTGGGTGGTGCAGGGGAGAAAATAAGACAAGGCAAACTTATGAGACCCTATTTGCAATAACCAATTTTTCACTCTTATATATACTTTTTTGTCCAAAATTTCAACATGAGCTATCCTGACTAATTTGGGCATGCTGAACCCAAATATATTAGTTTCGTTTTCATTCGAGGTCATCTTGACCAGTTTCTGGTACTGCGAATTTTCGGTCAAAATTTACCTTTTTGTGCTCAATTAACTAATTTGACCATCCTGATAGACTATACTGACTAATTTGGGCGTGCTGAATCCAAATATATTAGTTTTATCTTCATCCGAGGTCATCTTGATCAGTTTTTCGGTACTGTGAATTTTCAGCCAAAATTTACCTTTTTGTGCTCAAATGCCTAATTTGAGCATTCTAATCCCAAATATATCAGTTTTATATCAAGAAAAGGTCATCTTGATCAATTTCTTGATACTGCATGTTCCTCAGTCAAAAATTACATTTTATGCTCAATTGACTATTTTGAGCATACTGATTCTAAATATATCAGTTTTACATCAAGAAAATGTCATTTTGACCAATTTCTTGATACTGCGTGTAACACACACGCACACACATATAACATCATTACTGTAACTTTTTCATCTTTTAGTGAACTTATCTTACCACAGGTCACCTTCTAGAGCTCTCGATACCAAAATGGCACCATTTTTTCCTGTTTTGATTCTGTGAAATTTTTCCACAACTGAATTTCTCACCTTTAACATTGTCAGAACATTTTATCACATTCTAAACAATATTAAATCATTAATTTCACATTTTAAACCTAAAAATCATAATGTACATTCAAAGTACCTATTTTTCGAGAATGGTGAAATTTCTCAGTTGTCACATATTGTATGTGTGATGCCACGAACGATTAGGAATGTGGCAGGACATAAATCTGTCCTTAGGAAAGGCCATTGATTTTGGCCATTTTGACATAATTAGATTCCAAATTTGGGATTTGGTAAAATATGGTTTTTAAGAAAATTTTGATACGGACATTTTTGCATGAAATAGCCCTCGGCCAAAAACAAACATAAGATAAGTTTTTAGAGTGTTTTTCACTCAGTGTCCGAAACTGGGAACAAACTGGGAACAAAATCCGACCTAGAAATAGGTACGGGTTTTAGTGAAAACGGACCCTTTAAAGTCCGAACCGGACATCAGGCTCAACATGAAAGTTGTAGATCTCGTTGAAACCTTTGAGATGACTCATGTGTATTTTAAAAATTTGGCCATTTTAGACCTCAAACAGAGCCGTTTTTACAAAGGCGTAAAACTAGGAAATTTTCAAAAAACTGGGCACTAGCCCACGGGTTTAATGGAATTAGGAGTCGTTAGAGTTGGATTTAGGCTCCAAGACGAACATAAGATTTGTTCATCTTATTGAGAAAGAGAACTTTCATGTTCGCCAAAATCACAAACAAAGTCGTTTCGATGAAGTTTCAAAATGGTTTTCAAAAATGGTTCAAAAACTACCTTTAAAATGTAACTTTAAAAATATGATTTATACTCTTCAAAATAAAATGTGTTTTAACACTTTAAAAATACAAATATGGTTTTTATAAAAATGTCCCCCACCTTCCAATGGGGTGATAAGGGGACGGTTCCAAAATAAAGAATTTTTCCCAAGAATTTTTAAGTCAATCTACACTTTTTTCGAAGAGAAACGGTGTGTGTAGCCCGGTAGGCTACCACACCAAAAAAGCCTTAGTAGCCCGGTAGGCTACTACCCCAAACGAGCCATAGTGGCTTGGTGGGCTATTACACCAAACAAGGAATAGTAACCTGGTAGGCTACCACACCCCAACAAGCAAAGTAACCCGGTCAGTTACTACACCAGTTTACGCATAGTAACCCGGTAGACTACTTAGTTACTAACATGCGAGGTAACCGGTTAGTTGACTGAGCAGTAAACCAGTCAAGGACCGCATTTCAAACAACACTATGAGGAATGATGATTAATCTATCAAGTAGATGATTGATCAGACACGGTACGAGTTAGACACCAAATCTCCATATTAGGCCAACAGGGTACTCGTGGGCCTCGGTACCACATAGAAACACAAGTAATAGTCACTAACAGTATTAGTGACTCAACAGAGATGCTGATAAGGAACGTTATTGATGACAGATGGTCACCTGTAAATTGGTAAAGGCGTGAGTATGCATTTTTTTGCTTGCAAATTTAGGTAAGTATAACTCTGCCTATAGCATGAATAAAATAATGTTAAATGATGTTTTACAGTATGTTAAAATATGTATGCCATGCACATGATGTTGCACCGCATAATTAAGAGCATATCATTTCACAATCAAGTAGATTGATGAAAAAGCAAGTTAGACGCCATACGTCCCTACCACGTAGGATTAGGGATAGCTTAGAAAAGTATGTGGCTAGAAAAGATAAACAAGATGAAAATGTATAGGCATATCGTACCAGCTCTTTTAGTTGAAAGGGTCTTAAAGTAAGTTAAAGCAGAAAGTTGAGCATCCGTTGATGGCTCTTCGACTTTTAACCACAGGTGTTACCGATGGTCTGTGCACATACGGTACTGACACACGAGCCCTAAATAGACAAGAAAAAGAAAAGAGAATAATGAAGTATAAATGAACATAACCGAACCATGCATTAGTTATAGTTCACCATGCTTTTAGATGCACTCAGTACACGATGTTTCTGTGATGCATATGTTATGTAAAGTTTTATAATCATTGATATGATATGTGATATGTTAAAGTAGTATATGTGATATATGATTGCTTATATGTTTTTAAGTATGTACTATATTTAAACATATTTTGTGGTAAATATGTTGTACTTACTGGGTGTAAAGCTAACGTAGTGTGTTCATGCTGTAGGTAAGCGTCCTACGGCTTAAACCCTAATGGGCGATGGTGGCGGCAGAGGTAGGTGTGAGGGTAAGGGTATGGAGACATCGTGAGTTTATCTTCTGCAAATTTGAGTATCAGTATTTTGAATAGTAATGGTTAAATAGTATTTTGAATAGTAACTATCAAAACAGTATTTATGAATAGTAATCGCTAAATAGTAATTTTGAATAATAACCGTTAAATAGTATCTTTGAATAGTAACCGTAAACCGTATTTTTAAATAGTAACCGTTAAATAATATTTTTAAATAGTAACCATTAAATAGTATTTTGAATAGTAATCGGTATACATACGTATACAGTAAATACATATGTGTTCAAAAAAAAATCCCTAAATTTATGATATCTAGTTAAGTATTCAATTGCAAGAAAGTATAAGTATCTTTTAAAGCAAGCAAGCAAGCAAGTTTTTAGTGACAGTCCGGGCCACTGAGGGCATGGTATGTCACAGTTAGTATCAAAGCGGTTTCCTACCACCCTACTTTACATCGCCGTATGCCTGCCTCATCCGTCCAAGTAAGTTAGCTTTTGTTTTTAAATATTAGTATATAAGTTGACGTTTAAGTTATAGTAGGAGGATGGCTGCACCAGTTGACCCCTGGCAAGTGCAAGAGGACCGAGAAGCGAGTATAACGTTCACTGCCATGCGACCACACACATACGACGGAAGCAATCCATACGAACTTCCTTATTGGATTCATCATATGGAGACAATCTTCGAAGGGTGCCATATTCCACCCCGTCTATAGGTGGTAATAGCCAGTAGCTTATTACGAGGACCAGTAATGACATGGTGGAACAATCGACGCAAGATCAGGGGTCCAGCAATGCAGTGGGCTGAGTTCTGCCAAGATCTTCGTAACTCTGACGGCCCAGCTAAGGATGCAGATATCTGGGATGATGTGTATGAGAGGAGATATCAGGTCCTCTCTGACATTTGGGACATGTATGAGGAAGAGACCATAGTACACTAATATCAGTGATTTTTGGACGCCATGTTGTTGAGCATTCCCTTAGACAGGCTATTTACAGAGGTAACCGACTTGCTTTGGAGAGGGATTTCATGGTACGTGAGGGAACTCGTCCACTACTGCTGCCACATGAGAACCTAAGGTGCCTGGTCTAAGACATAGTAGGCGTTGAGCGAGTGGCACTCTACCCTGACCTGGCAAACGCAGGACCTTAACCGGCCGACGAAGGATTCGTGGCCGAACCATAGCCAGTAGTACCCAAAGACCATGGGGACCCGATAACCAGCCTCTCTGTCTCCCGGACACCACATGGATGAAGACGGTGATAAGGCTATCCCCGATGCTCAACCTAACGACGAAGAGGAGGAGATCCCCGACCACATCAGTGACGATGAGGGGGTAGAAATGTATGAGCCCTAGGTTATCATTACCAGTGATGATTAAGGCAGTATTATCTGGGGAGACGAAGATGAAGATCTCGAAGAGTTCCCCCTGAGTGACAATGAGGACGAGGCAATGTCAGACTCCGAGTCTGCGATATCTTCTTAGTAGTAATAACCCTTCTCACAGGAACTTTGTTTTGTAAATGTAGAGAGGAACAGTAGCTCCCCCGTCTAACTTAGTAATTGTACTTTTTGGATCATATTTTGGGAAATGTGTGTCACTCCTGCCAATTAAAAGCATGTACATATATTTTTGAATATATATATTTTGTGAGATGTTTTATGAAAAAGCAGTTAAGTTTTTCCTTGAGGGCCTAAACATGATTTTCCACGAGTATGATCAAGTATAATAAAGAGTGCAGGATGGTTCCTGGCTAGTATGATGTTCCAATGCAATGTGGCAATTGAAATGAACATCACAAGAGAAGAAAGAAAGATATAAAATGAGTATATATGTTTTTATCTATGACTGTTTAGTAAGAAGAAAAATGATATGTAATACGAGTCCCAAGTATAGAATTTAAGGAACTTATGTTCTCTTTTCCCGTTATGTGATAGGGTTACATAGGTGACAACGGCAAAAACAAGAGCCCAAACAAACCAAGTTACGCGAGACGATGAACTAATGGCACGGCTCACAGCCATGCAGGAAATGATGTTAAACCAATAACATGAGCTTAACCAACTCCGGGAGCAACTAAACTGACAATCCCAGGCACCACAACCAGAAGAGGTGCCAATCCCAGTGGCACCAGCAGCCTCCGACAGCCCTAGGGAACAAGTGGCCCCACCAGTCCAAGCAATGCCAGCACCATCGGTTGTGGCTGCTTCCGTAGCGACCCATATCCTTGTGCCAGCCCATAGAGAGGGTGACCTGTACGAGTGATTTAGGTGCATGAAGGTGCCTGAATTCGAAGGGACTACGAACCCCATTGAAGCAGATGATTGGTTGACCGACGTCCAGGTCATCCTCGACCTTGTGGGATTAACTGAAAGAGATAAAGTACTATACATAACCCTCGCCCTACATAAAGGAGCACGCTAGTGGTGGAAGACCGTGACTATTAGGAGGGATGTTAATGCAATAAACTGGGCAGACTTTATCGTCGAGTTCAGAGAAATGTATTTCAACGATGAAGCCCTAGCAGTCCAACAAGTCGAATTCAACAGTCTGCGCCAAGGCAGCATGACAGTCATAGAGGCTGTAAGGAAGTTGGAACAACTGGCACGACTTTGCCTCGACTTAGTGCCAACAGAGAAGGAAAGGGCCAGGAGAATGCTAAAAATGTTCTGGACGGATATTGCCATCCACGTATGTAGTGGGAGTCATGGGCCAACGACTGTAGCTGAATGTGTAAGCAGGGCCATCCCGGTAGAATACTAGCTAGCCCAAGACAAAGAGAGGAGGGCGCAAATCTTTAAGGCAAAAAGAGAAGAGAAGAACCAACTGAAGCAGATTAAGGGAAGGCCGAACCACAACTCACAGCACAAAGGGCAGAACACAGGGGCCAGCCAACACCGCCGACAGTCTAACCACAACAACAACAAAAGAAAATGGAACCAAAGCAACCAGGGGAAGCAGAGGAGTTTCCCCCAAAAGAAGCACAACCGTGGGGCAAATGGCAATCAAGACCCACCTTGTCCGAAATATGGGAAGAATCATCCTGGAGAGTTCCGCCAGGGCACCAGCGGCTGTTACATATGTGGCAAGGAAGGCCACTTAACACTATTGCTCAAACCCGCAAAATCAGTAAGGCTAAGCCCGCCTTACTAGAGGACAGCTACACGCCCCAAAGGAAGAATTGAAGGCCTGTCGATCAACCAAGGCAGATTAGAAGCTCTAGAGCTGCAGGGGAGGATCTACACCTTCACTCATGAGGATGCAGAGGCCGGAACCTCAATTATGATGACAGGTCAGCTTTCTATCACCAACTCCACTGTACTAGTTTTATTTGATTTTGGAGCTACGCACTCTTTTGCAATGAACTAAACTTTTCAAACTGCCCTTCCCTCTGAGGAAGTTTTGTTGTCTAGCTATTGGGTACATCATGTGCTAGTAGTTATTGATGGGCACGAGCTGAGTATGGATCTAATCATCATCGAGATGTGCGATTATGACATGATTGTAGGGATGGATTTCCTCGTCAAATACCATGCCGTTATAGACTGTCAGAAATGGGAGGTGACCTTCGACCCCAGCGGCCATGAAAAATTTACCTACAAGGGCTTATCGCTGAAACAGCCAAGGATGATGATATTAACTATAAAGGCTCACCAGCTACTATCCAGCGGATGCACCAATTTTCTCACACATATCATGGATACCACCCAGGAAGTGAAAACCAGACTGGACAACGTACCAGTAGTAAAGGAGTTCACAGAAGTATTCCCTGAAGATCTCCCAAGACTTCCGTCGGAGCGGGAGATATCGTTTAAAATCAAACTGTTACCAGGATCGGCACCCATATCCAAGGCCCCCTATAGAATGGCCTTGGCAGAACTAAAAGAGCTTCAAGCCTAATTGAAGGACCTAATAGATAAAGGCTTCATCCGACAGAGGTGCTCACCATGGGGAGCACCTGTATTATTCATGAAGAAAAAGGATGCAACGTTAAGGATGTGTATCGACTACAGGGAGTTGAACAAGATCATGATCAAGAACAAGTATCCATTGCTGTGGATCGACGATTTGTTTGACCAACTCTGAGGTGCCGTAGTGTTCTCAAAAATCGACCTACATTCTGGGTACCACCAATTACGGATCAGAGATGCGGACATACCCAAGGTAGCATTCCGAACACGCTATGGATACTACGAGTTCCTTGTTATGTCATTCGGACTGACGAACACACCTGCCGCTTTCATGGATTTGATTAACTGAGTATTCAAGGAGTTCCTAGATAAGTTTGTCATTGTGTTTATCGATGAAATACTCGTATATTCTAAGACAAAGGAGGAGCATGAGGAGCATTTGAGAGCCATCCTATCCAAGCTTAAGGAGCATCAGCTATACGCCAAATTCTCCAAATATGAATTTTGGTTGGAGAAGGTCCACTTCCTAGGTCATGTGGTCTCCCATGAGGGAGTGTCCGTGGACCCAGTGTAAGTGGAAGCAGTTAGTGAATGGCCAACTCTGAAGAATGTAACGGAAATCCATAGCTTCTTAGGTCTAACGGGATACTACCGATGATTTGTGGAAGGATTCTCAAAGCTAGCTGCCCCACCCACAACACTCACAAAGAAGGAGAAGAAGTATGAGTGGACTGACAAGTGTGAGAAGAGCTTCCAAGAGCTAAAAAGTCTACTCACGAGCACCCGATCTTGACCATACCAGATGCTAGACAGGGAGATTTTGTGATTTACAGTGATGCATCCAAGACTGGATTAGGAGCTGTATTAATACAAGGTGGTAAAGTAGTCGTGTACGCTTCATGGCAACTCAAGAACCATGAGAGAAACTACCCAATGCACAACCTGAAGCTTGCAATAGTCGTCTTTGCTCTCAAAATATGGAGGCATTACCTTTATGGAGTCAAATGCGAGATCTACACAGACCACCGGAGCCTCAAATACATTTTCACGTAGAAGGAGCTTAATATGAGGCAACAAAGATGGCTGGAACTGATTAAGGATTATGACTGTGAAATCCTTTACCATCCATAAAAAGCCAATAAGGTGGCCGACGCGCTGAGTAGAAAGCATACCTCGTCGCTTATGGCTATCCATGCCTTGCCAGAAGCACTACAAGATAAGCTACGAAGTAGCGAGATTGAGATGTTAATAGGGAGGTTATCTGAAATGACCCTTTAGTCGACGCTCCTAGGAGAAATTAAAGCAGGCCAAGACCTCGATTCATCCCTGAATAAGCTCAAAAAGGAGGCAGTGGAGAACCAGAATTCAGAATTTCAAGTCTAAAAGGATGGCACACTCTACTTTAGAGATAGAGTATGTGTTCCAAAGGATGAGAAACTCAGAAAGCGGATCTTGTCAGAAACTCATGACATGCCGTACTCGGTACATCTAGGAGTGAATAAGATGTACCAGGGCTTAAAAGAAAGTTTTTGGTGGCCAAACATGAAGAATGATGTCTCTGAATTCATAGCAAAGTGCCTTAGCTACCAAAAAATTAAATTAGAACATCAGCGACCAGGAGGAGAACTGCAGAAGATTGAGCTACCTGAGTGGAAATGGGAGCAAATTACCATGGATTTCGTGGTCAGATTGCCTAGGACCTCAAGTGGGAACGATGCCATCTGGGTAATTGTGGATTGACTAATGAAATTAGCTTGATTTTTAGCCATGAAGTTGAGCTACTCGGTAAAGAGGTTAACAGAAATGTATGTCACTCAAATAGTAAGACTACACGGAGTACCCAAATCGATCATCTCAAATCACAATGGATGCTTCACTTCAAGGTTTTGGCAGAGCATTCAAGCTGCAATATGAAGTTCTGCACCGCCTTCCATCCTCAGACTGACGGCCAGTCCGAAAGAACTATTCAGACTTTAGAAGATATGTTGAGAGCGTGTGTCTTAGACTTCAAGGAAAATTGGGATCAGAACCTGCCTTTGATAAAGTTCTCATACAATAATAACTATTATTCCTCGATTGGGACGGCTCCGTATGAGGCACTCTATGGAAGGAGGTGTCGGTCTCCAATTCACTAGCACGAGACTGGAGAAAAATAGCTCACCAGCACCGACTTCGTCAAGGATACCACGGTAGACGTGAAGCTTATAAGGGAGAGGCTGGATACAGCACATAGCCGTCAGAACAGTTACGCAGATAAACGACAAAGAGCTCTCGAGTTTTAAGAAAGAGATTCAGTTTTCCTCAAGGTGGCACCCATGAAAGGGGTGATGTGCTTTGGGAAGAAACAGAAACTCAATCCTAGATATATAGGACCCTTCGAAATCCTTGAGAAGGTCAGGAAGGTAGCTTACTGATTAGCGCTTCCACCCAAACTAGCTTCTGTACACAATGTTTTCCATGTCTTGATGCTGAAGAAGTACGTGCAGGACAGTTCCTACATTCTGAGCCAGGAACCTATTGAAGTCCATGCTGACCTGACGTATGAAGAGAAACCCATGCAGATTTTAGCCAGGGAAAATAAGGTCCTCAGGAATAAGGTTATTCCACTAGTAAAAGTATTATGGCGGAACCATAATATAGAAGAAGCCACGTGGGAATGGGAAGAGGATATGAAAAGAGACTTCCCGGACTTATTCTAATTTTCGAGGACAAAAATTTTGTAAGGGGGTAAATTGTAAGGACCACCCCATTCTTGTAACTTGATTTTCATTTAATGAGAGATTGAGGGATGATTTGATGCATTTTAGTGTAATTTTTAAAGTACACAGTCTTGTATATGGTCATGTAAGTGTCCGTGTACCAATCGGACTATATACGTGTATGTAGCCATGTAAGTATACATAGCCGTGTAGTAGAACACGGTCAGGTACACGGCCATGTAAGAGGCCGTGTACCGTTCGGGTTATGAACATATAAGAAGCCATGTAACTGAACATGGCCATGTACAGAGACACGGTCAGGAACACGACCATGTCAGAGGTCGTATACCACCTGAGTAAATGAATGTGTAAAGGGCTGTGTTTCGAAACAGGGCCGTGTTGAAGAATTTCAACTGGTACATGCCTGTGTCCGGGGTGTACACGCCCGTGTTACCTTATACACGCCCGTATAAGAGGTTGTGTTGAAGGCCATGTAATGGGTAGAAAGCCGTTATACAGACCCTCAAAATGCATGAAACCTAATTACTATGTAATGAGTAATTAAGTTGGAAAAATACAGTATGTTTTCCAATTGAATAGATTAAATAGATACAGTACTATTTAAGTACTATTCATGTAATGAAAGGGGTAATCAAAAGTGAACTCGGTCTACCCTATTATATATATGTATGTGTGAGACACGCAGTGTCAGGAAACTGGTCCGGATGACCATTTCTTGACACAAGACTGGTGAACAGACCACCAGAATGCTAAGACCAAACTTTTGAGCACGATAGCAAGAGATAACCCTAGCAAGGGTACGGTATCGAGAAAATAGTCTGGATGACCTTCTTTCACCTAGAGACTGATAAAATCGGAGTTAGAGTACTCAGACTGGTCAGTTAAGTGAAAGACAATGAATAGTGAATAGTAAGAATCGCAGTGTCAAGTTATTGGCCAAGACAGCCTTAAATTGACCTAAGACTGATATGTGAACGGTTAGTAGACTCAATCTAGTTGATTGAGTATAAAACAGGAATTTTAGTTTGGGAGATACATAGTACCAGGAGGAGGGTCAAAACGACCTTTACTCGCTCCGAAACTGATATATTTGGACTCGTAACGTCCAAATTAGTCAATCAGGCACCTGATATGTTTTTTGAGGTAGGGTCACACAGATCCCAAAAATTGGTCCAGACGACCTCCGATGGACGTAAAACTGATAAAAATGGAATCAGCACATCTAAATTAGTCAAGAGAGACTGTGTCTAAGATTTCACCTTGGAACGCCTTGGTTTGCGTGTGAAAGGACAACATAGTGTAGATACAACCATAGTATAGGACATAAACAGTAAACTAGACTGATAATGGGCTCTTAGACAGTATAAAACAACCAGGAATTTACAGTACAAAAATCAGATTCAGAAATCTAATTTTCGGGTGAAAATTGGAACAACGTCGAGAAAGGACCGAACACCGCAGTATAAAATTAGACTGCAATGAGAGCCAACATAGATGAAATTCAGCCCTTAGAAACCATGCCCCTAGCTGCAAAAGGCAGCTAAAATTGGTTGCTCATAGCCTAAAAGGTGACCATTAAAAAATTGCCCTAACCATGACACACTTGAATAAAATATTCATGGGGTTTCAAAAGTATGGTCAACAAATGTTTCTTTATTCTTCTCCCATTTAAGGCAGCAGCCCACACCCATTTTGGTCTGAAAATGGGCAGCAATTTGTCCCATGATTTGGCTAATTTGGTGGACAATTAATTAGGTTTAAGTCTAAGTAAGCTTGATCAATTTTGCCTATAAAAGGCACCCTTTACACAAGTGATTTATTTCCCTTACTTTGGCACCCAAAACTCACTTCACTTTCTCCCTTTACTCCTTGCTACAGCCGACCACCGTAAGTCCCCAAACCCCCATATTTTCAAGCTCAAATCACACCCAATAGCCTGCTGAAAATTAAACCTCATAAGCTTGTGTTAGGAGAAGTCGAATCCAAGTCATTCTAAGGCACCAAGGGTAAGTCTTCAAAACCAATCCTTGTAGTTTTTAGTTTTTGTTTTGATTTGGTTTTTAAGATAAATTTTTGGTATTATTTCTACCAAAAACAAACCCCACTCTCTTGGATTCCTACGACCATTTTTGGTTCCTCAAGCCCTAGTTGAAACCATGCTTGGTTTAAGGCACAAAGGTAAATCGAAAACCCTACTTTGTGTTAGTTGGTTTTAAGTTTTGATCAAGGCCATTTATGTGTATTTGGTTATGCAAATGGTTTGTAATAATTTATTTTGAGCCCTAAAGTTTCCATTTTTGTTGTGGTTGTGTTTACAATTTTTACAGATGGTTATTGTATGTGTGATGCTACGAACAATTAGGAACATGGCTGGACATAAATCTGTCCCTAGGAAAGGCCGCACATTTTGGCCATTTTGACTTAATTAGGTTCTAAATTTGGGATTTGGTAAAACATGTTGTTTTAAGGAAATTTTGATACAGACATTTTTCCATCAAATAGCCCTCGGCCAAAAATGAACCTAAGATAGGTTTTTAGAGTGTTTTTCACTCGGTGTCCAAAACTGGGAATAAAATCTGAGCCCAGAAATAGGTACAGGTTTTAGTGAAAACGGATCCCTTAGAGTTCATACTAGACTTTGGGCTCAACACAAAAGTTGTAGATCTCGTTGAAAACTTTGAGATAACCTATGTGTATTTTAAAAATTTGGCTGTTTCAGGCCTCAAACAGAGTCGTTTTTACATAGACATAAAACTGGGAATTTTTTGAAAAACTGGGCACAAGCCCAAGGGTTTAATAGAATTAGGAGCCGTTAGAGTTGGATTTAGGCTCCAAGATGACACAAGATTTGTTCATCTTACCGATGACGAAAACTTTCATGTTTGCCAAAATCGCAAACAAAGTCGTTTCAATCAAGTTTCAAAATGGTTTTAAAAAATGTTTCAAAAACCACCTTTAAAATGTAACTTTAAAAATATGATTTATACTCTTCAAAATAAAATGTGTTTTAACACTTTAAAAATACAAACATGGTTTTTATAAAAACGTCCCCCACCTTCCAATAGGGTGATAAGGGGACGCTTCTAAAATAAAGAATTTTTCCCAAGAATTTTTAAGTCAACCTACACTTTTTTCAAAGAGAAACGGTGTGTGTAGTCCGTAACCACACCAAACAAGCCTTAGTAGCCTGGTAGGCTACTACTCTAAATGAGCCATAGTGGCCCGGTGGGCCATTACACCAAATAAGGAATAGTAGCTCGGTAGGCTACCATACCCTAACAAGTAAAGTAACCTGGTCGGTTACTACACTAGTTTATGCATAGTAACCCGGTAGACTACTTAGTTACTAACACGCGAGGTAACCGGTCAGTTGACTGAGCTGTAAACTAGTCAAGGACCACATTTTGAACAACACTGTGAGGAACGAAGATTAATCTGTCAAGTAGACGATTGATTAGACACGATACGAGTTAGACACCAAATCCCTATAGTAGGCCAATAGGGTACTGATGGGCCTCGGTACCACATAGAAATACAAGTAATAGTCACTAACAGTATTAGTGACTCTACGAAGATGCTGATAAGGAACGTTATTGATGACAGGTGGTCACCTATAAATTGGTAAAGGCGCGAATACGCATTTTTTTGCTTGCAAATTTAGG
This sequence comes from Antiaris toxicaria, assembly GCA_035233585.1. Lineage (NCBI taxonomy): Eukaryota > Viridiplantae > Streptophyta > Magnoliopsida > Rosales > Moraceae > Antiaris > Antiaris toxicaria. The sequence continues at coordinate 93,484,502 of CP141154.1, forward strand.
TAAGTACAACTCTGCCCGTGGCATGAATAAAATAATGTTAAATGATATTTTATAGTATGTTGAAATATGTATGCCATGCAAAAGATGTTGCACCACATAGTTAAGAGCATATAGTTTCATAATCAAGTATATTGATGAAAGAGCAAGTTAGACACCATACATCCCTACCACGTAGAATTAAGGACAACTTAGAAAAGCATATGGCTATAAAACATAAACAAGATGAAAATGTATAGGCATGTCGTACCGGCTCTTTCAGTTGAAAGGGTTTTAAAGTAAGTTAAAGTATAAAGTTAAGCATCCATTGATGGCTCTTCGGCTTTTAACCACGGGCGTTACCGATGGTCTGTGCACATACGGTACTGACACACGGGCCCTAAATAGACAAGAAAAAGAAAAGAGAATAATGAAGTCTAAATGAACATAACCGGACCATGCATTAGTTATAGTTCACCATGCTTCTAGATGCACTCAGTACACAATATTTCTATAATGCATATGTTATGTAAAGTTTTTTAATCATTGATATGATAGGTGATATGTTAAAGTGGTATATGTGATGTATGACTGCTTATATGTTTTTAAGTATGTACTATATTTAAACATGTTTTATGGTAAACATGTTGTATTTACTGGGCGTAAAGCTCACGTAGTGTGTTCATGCTGTACGTAAGCGTCCTACGGCTTAAACCCCAATGGGCAATAGTGGTGGCAAAGGCAGATGTGAGGGCAAGGATACGAAGACACAGTGAGTTTATCTTCCGCAAATTTGAGTGTCAGTATTTTGATTAATAATGGTTAAATAGTATTTTAAATAGTAACTATCAAAACAGTAATTATATCTTTGAATAGTAACCGTAAACCGTATTTTTAAATAGTAATTATTAAATAGTATTTTTGAATAGTAATCGTTAAATCGTATTTTGAAAAGTAATCGATATACATACATACACGGTAAATATGTACGTGTTAAAAAAAAATCCATAAATTTATGATATCTAGTTAAGTATTCAATTGCAAGAAAATATAAGTATCTTTTAAAGTAAGCAAGCAAGCAAGTTTTTAGTGACGGTCTGGGCCACTGAGGGCACGGGGCGTCACATATACTGTATGGCACTAAAAGACGAAATACTTACTAGATGGATTTTTAGTCAAACCGGAGTGAAATAAGGAAAACCGATCGCACGGACAGTCTTAGAAACTCGTTTATGCGATTTCGGTGCAAAACCATTCGGTTTGACTTTTGGTCAAAAAGTTTGACCTAAATTAATGAGAGGAGTCAAAGATTGAATGTGGAACTTTGAAAGAATGTAAGGATACATCAAGATCCAAGGGCTGGGGTTTAAAGTCAAGTTGATCCAATGGCCATGATTCAAAGTCAACATGAAAAATTCAAAGAAAGCTTAGAACAATTTCAAGAGTATTCTAGGGCTTAATTGTGGCGGATTTTGATTGGATAATGAAAGAAAATCAGCCAAAATTTTTTATATTTGCAAACTAGCCCTCAAAAAGTTGCTAAAAAGCCCTCAAAATTGTTGTTAAATTGTCCAAAACCCTTTACGAATTGGTCCCTCCTTTTTTAGGCTGATATATACACGATTTTTGGTTCCAAAAACTAGAAAAAAACAATTTTGTGTTTCAGCCATTCTCCTGCAGCCGTGGGTTTTCCACCATTGCTAAGCAAATTTCTTTAAAAAATCTTCACTAAAAAGTATGTAGAATTCATCTCTAGCATCAAAAGATCAACCAAGCAAGGTAAACCCTCTTTTCTTCAAGTTTTCTTCCCATTTTCTTGAGGTAAAACCATAGGAGTGTGATAGAGTTAGAGGTGAAATTTTGATGATTGTTTTGTTGGTTTTGTTTGGAAAAAAATATTGTTAGCAAGTGAGGAAGAATATTGTTAAAACCTTAATTCATGGCTTTTCTTCCTCACTTGTTAAATTTTGTTTGGTAAATTTACCAAAACCAATCAAACAAAAATATTGAAAATTTACCTTGTTGGTAAATTTTGTGTTTTTCAATTCCATTTCAAAAACCCTCACTTGTTTGGTAAATTTTATGTTAAAGAGATAAGGATTTATGGAAGTGAAATAAAGCATGAAATGGAATTGAAAAACACACACCCTTATGCTTGTTTTCAATTGAAAATCCGTGGCCTTTCAAAGGGAAAAATGTATGAGAATTTGATGAGTTATGCTAGGTTTTTGTGTTGTAATGTACATGTTTTGATGTGAAAAATAAATAAGGAAAAATGGAGCTTTGAAACAAAAATATTGTTTAGGCTTTTCTTAAGAAAAATAGTGTATAGGTTAGGGACAAAAATGTCATTTTAGCATGATGTGTTATGGAATGAAACAAGGTGGAATGTACGATTTAAACCGGCCTTAAAATAAGAAAGAACGGGTTAAAATCCCATTAGAGATGAGTAGGTTTTGATGGAAAATTTTACGTAAGAAGTTTGTAAATTTTACGTAAAATTAGGTTTGTGGTATAGCACATGGCAGGATAGAATATGTTAGATTGTTTTGAGGCATTTCATAAACGCCGAGAACCTAGAATTTTAGCAGAAATTCTACCGAAATTTTTAGGGCGCCGAAGGGCATTTTGGGAAACGAGAGGTAAAAAAATAGGGTCGGGGATTGGAAACCTAAGCCCTCTTGGGGACCTTGGCTCGAGGAAGGACAATGGACAATTTCAGAAGTAGTACAATGTCTATTTGACATACTGAAAGGTTAGAAAAATGATAAACGACCCCGAGAGTCGGAAAAGTATCACCCGAGAGTCGATGAATACTAACCTGAGCATTTTAGCAAGAAATGTTGTAAAAGCTCGGTAAGGCCTACAAAAAGTCATTTTATAATTTTTGGGGCTAGAAAACCTAGTTAAAACACTAAAATGGAAATTTTACGATGTAAGTTCCCGTTAGGGGCAAAATGGTCATTTTGATCAAAATTTTCTAAATTGCTAGAAAAGGGCCGTAAAAGTCTTAGAATGATTTTATTAAATTCCTAAAGGCTAAAATAGAGTCATAAGATAGAAAAACAGTGAAAAAATCCCGCTAGGGACGAAATGGTCATTTTGTCAAAAGTTAGGGGTAAAATGGTCATTTTGTCAAAAGATTAGGAAAAGTCATATTAAGGCCTTGAATGGTATCCTAAGGCCTTAATTAAGGTTTTAATAATTAAATTCAAAATTTGAGATAGTACACGGGTGTGTAGAAAATGATTCACAAACCTGAGAGGTACACGACCATGGACACGGTCGTGTGCCAAGCCGTGTAATAAGTACAAAGTTGAAAAATAAATCCTAAACGAATAATTAGAAATCTAGAATCAGAAATTTATATTTTCACACTATTTTAATATGAAATGAATAGTAAAAATAACCTTGATTTATTTCGGTTATAGGAAATCAACAAAAAGGCGATATAAGGATGCCGGTTGACCCAAGAAAGGAAATGCTAGCAAAATATCAGTAAGTTCAGACATTTATTTGTCTGTAACATGAATTTACTTGCTATGTTTATATGTTATGTATGACATGTAAATAAGTATTAAGGTGCTATATACACACTAACGTGGGAAATAAAATATCCACAAATAAAGAACATGATGTAAAGAGTTTCAGACCCAAGAGGCAGTAATAATGCCACCGATTAGGAATCATATGAAAGTCGGTAACGAAACTAGCATTGGCGTACTGGCCTCCCACACAGGTGGAGGTTCCTCATGTTCAATTATGATGCGGCTTCCAAACCGATGGTGGTACGTCCCGAGTATGGATGTCTAATATTATGTAGACTGTAGAGGATTGGCTAGTGGGTCACTCCCTAGAGTCCCTCTCAGTCATGCTCGCACTATAGTACGACCAATCTAAGGGCCCAACACCAGAACTTAATGCAAGATAAGACCTAAGACTTAAGATTTACCATAATTGAGCATAATATGTACTAACTGTATGTGTAGCAGCTTAGGTCAAAGTTAACGTGAATAGTATCGATCAAAGTCAACCTTACTATTCATGATCAAAGGTCAAAGTTAGTATTCATGTAAATAGTACTTTTATGATTTTATGTTTTATGTTCTGATATTTATGTTTGAACTTACTCAGCCTGTCGTTTATGAGTTTATTCATGTTGTAGGTAAGAAGCCTGTACACCAGTAACTAGTGGATGGACGAGAAGTGGGATCTGCATCTGCCGTTAAGGCTAGGCGAGGGGAATGGTCCTACTTACGTTTTCCATTGAGCACTTTTGGAAGTTATTTTGGATGTTTGTAACATGATGTAAATTAAGTATGACAAAGTATGATATGTATTTCAGTATGTGTTTTATGATGTTTTATGAGTTTGCAGTTTCAAAATCAGTTTTTAAAAAAAATCCCCAGTTTTCATAATAAAATTTAAGTTTAAATTACGAACGGTAATTAACAAGAACAAGTTACAAGTAAGTGGCTGGCGACCCATTGAGGTGATAGTCTATCATAGTAGACTTCAAAGCTCTACTATGCTAGTACTGTTAGCTTCCATGAAGGGCAGGCCGCCACAGTGTAACTCTCAAGTGGTTGGTATTTTTATCACATGGCCGTGTCCCTAGCCGTGTAGTTTGCCTGTGTAGCCTGCACGTGTACACGGCCTGATACACGGCCGTGTTCCTGACCGTGTAACTCTCGGGTGGTTGGTTTTCTCACTACACGGCCGTGTAACCTGGGCTTGTTCAAAATTTTTCCTCACTACACGGGCGTGTACTCTAATACACGCTCGTGTACTCTAGTACATGCTCGTGTATTGTACAAATTTAGTTTTTAGCTTTAAAAACCTTAGTTTTAGCTCTTGAAAATTTATTTAAACTTTTCTATGACACCCTTAGCCCTTTTTTATGCATTTTTAGAAATTTTCTTGATTTACCCTATTCTGTTACTCGAGAGGCACTATTTTAGCAATCATTCAGTCATTAATTCTCTTTCTCTCAGATTTCGAGTTTCCAAATGGACGTTTCACTAATCTTCAAAACATCTGTATTCCTATTCTCCGTCTTAAATTACTAAGGGCTCAGGTTTTAACCTCAACCTTAGTTTACTCCTCATTTTCTAAAATACCTATTGGTATTATCCTTAAAATTTTTGGCAGCATTTTCACTAATTTTCTAGTTTCCCAGCTTTTAGGAATCACCACAAAACCATCTATCCTAATTCATCTACTACGTACTATACCAGAGGCTTCATTTTACATAAAACATTCTAAACATTTTACATAAAATGCTCATATAAATAACATTGTCCAAACCAACATTTCCATCACAAAACTTATGTCATCACATTTTATTCACATAATTGTTCAACAAACCAATTCATCATACTATACATGCAGCCCCTTATTTTGCTCAAAAAAAACATTCCTCAAAGTTTTTACTTTAGAACACTAAGCACACTAATTTTCACAACCAACTTTTCTCACTAATTTATCAACCAAATCCACCAAGTTTCAAAACAAATTTTCAGCATCCATCTTACGCTTAAGGCCACTAATTTTAACTCCCAAAATTCACTAGAAAATGGAGAGATTTTTGGTTACCTTGTCACCAAAGATGTCTTCTTGCTCCTTAAAGGTTATGGTTGAAGTTTGGTGTGAAATTTTTTTGAAGAAAATCTTGGTTAGGGGGAGGGATACTTACATTTTCTCTTGGCTACACAGGGGACAAAGGTTGCAGCAACATAGCTAAATGTTCTTAGTGCTTTCTTGCCAAAAATCCGATCCATCCTTATTACTAAGAAAAATCAACTAATTCACCTTCCATCCAATGAGATTTTGACACCTAACTCCCTTAATTCTTTCACAATTTTACTAAAATGAAATTAGAGGAATTTTGGCTTAATCCTTATCATTGGATCAAGAAAAGTTCAAATCCTAGCCTTAAGATCTTTCTAATACTTTCTCTTGCTTTTTGAGAAATAAGAATTATGGTGTCATAATTGTGATATTATTTACTTTAATCACATGTTTTATTTGTATGTTTACTATTTGCATTAATTTAATCCTCTTTTTGACCAAAAAGTCAAACCAAAGAAACTTCTCCAAAATCGCCTTGGCAGGTTCCTGAGGCCTCCGGTGCAGTCGGTTTGCCTATTTTTCTTCTATTTGGCCAAAAATCTCAGTCAAACATTTTCATCTTTTAGTACGTTTTTTTACACCTCCTAGGATTTTTTATGTCGATTTGGCCACGTTCCTCACAATTCAGTTCAGTAAAATTTTCTATCTCAGAACTCCTAACTTTTAACACTGTTAGAATATTTTGTTACATTCTAAACAGTATCAAATCATTCATTTTACATTTTTAAACATAAAAATTATTGTATTATATATAATGTACATTTCTCTGAGAATGGTAAATTTTCTCGATTATTACATTCACCCCTCTTTATAGAATTTTTGTCCTCGAAAATTTAGAACAAATGGGGGTATTTAGCCTTCATTTCCTCCTCACGTTCCCACGTAGCTTCTTCTATATTATGGTTTCTCCACAAAACCTTGACTAGTGGGATACTTCTGTTTCTTAACATCTTCTCCTTTCGAGCAAGTATCTGAACTGGTTGCTTTTCATAGGGCAAATCTTCCTGAACTTGGATTGGCTCATACTCAAGGATATGTGAAGGATCCGATATGTATTTCCTCAGCATCGATAAGTGGAAAACATTATACACTGAGGACAATTTAGGGGGTAGCACTAACTTGTAGGCCACTTTTCCTACTCGACTGATGATCGGAAAATGTCCAATATACTTGGACTTAACTTCCCTTTCTTTCCAAAACGCATAACACCTTTCATCGGTGTAACCTTTAGAAATACGGAATCTCCCTCCTTAAATTCTAGGGGTCTTCATCGCTTGTCTGCATAACTCTTTTGTCGACTTTGTGCTATTTTCATCCTTTGCTATATCTTCTTAACTGCATCTATTGTCTCTTGGATGAACTCAATCTATGTAGCTCCTTTTCCCTTAGATAATACCAATGAATGGGAGATCTACACTTTCGTCCATATAGTGCTTCGTATGAAGCCATTCCAATAGAAGATTGGAAGCTTTTATTATAGGAAAACTCTATCAGCGGCAGTTTTTTATGTCATACTCCCTTAAAATCCAATGCACATGCACGAAGCATGTCTTCCAATATTTGAATGGTGCACTCTGATTTTCCATCAGTCTGAGGATGAAATGCTATGCTGAACCTCAGTTCTGAGCCCATAGCTTCCTGTACACTACTCCAAAAATTTGATGTGAACCGACTGTCACGATCTGACACTATCGTTGTTGGCACTCCATGCAACCTCATGATGTTGGAGAAGTACAGTTCTACTAGCTTTTCCAGCGTTTATGTCATCTTTACAGGCATAAAATGGGTCGATTTCGTCAGTCTGTCCACTACTACTCATATCATATCAAATCCTTCATTAGTTTTACGTAATCTAACCACAAAGTCCATGGTCACCTTTTCCCATTTCCATTCTGGGATTTCTAATGGCTGCATCAAATCCGCCACTCTATTTGTTTTGCTGGGATGATACAAGATTTTGTAGTCGTAATCTTTAACTAACTCGAGCATCTCCTTTGTCTCATGTTAAGTTCCTTCTGAGTGAAAAAATACTTTAAATTCTAGTGGTCTGTGAAAATTCTATACCAAACTCCGTACAAATAATGCCGTCATATCTTGAGAGCAAATACAATGGCTACTAATTCTAAATCATGAGTCCAGTAGTTTTTCTCATGTTCCTTGAGCTGTCTAGAAGCATACGCTATTACCTTTCCATCTTGCATTAAGATAGCTCCCAATCCCATTCTAGAGGCATCCCTGTAGATGTCGAACTCTCCCTCATCCTTAGGGATTGTAAGACCTGAAGCACTTGTTAACCGCCTCTTTAATTCTTGAAAACTTTCCTCACATTTGCTTGTCCATTCAAACTTCTTCTCCTTGTGTGTGAAGGCAGTGAGAGGGGCAGCTAACCTTATAAATCCCTCTACAAACCTACAGTAGTATCCTGCTAATCCTAGAAAACTCCATATCTTAGTGATATTCTTCAGTGTAGACCATTTGCTGACTGCCTCTACCTTCACAGGGTCTATCGAAATCCCATCTTTGGAGATGACATATCCTAGGAAATGGACTTTGTCTAGCCAAAATTTACATTTTGAAAATTTGGCGAATAACTGATGTTCCTTTAGAGAGTGTAACGTAATCTGAAGATGCTCCTTATGCTCCTTTCGATCTTTCGAGTAAATAAGGATTTCATCGATGGATACAATGACAAATTTGTCTAAATATTCCTTAAATACTCGATTCATGAGATCCATAAAAGCAGTTGGTGTGTTCGTCAATCCGAAGGGTATGACCAAGAACTCATAATATCCATATCGCGTTCGGAATGCAGTCTTCGGAATGTCCTCTTCTTTAATATTTAACTAGTAGTAACCTGATCGAAGGTTTATCTTGGAGAAGATTGCGGCTCCCTTGAGTCGGTCAAATAAACCATTGATCCTTGGTAGTGGATACTTATTCTTAACCGTAACTTTATTGAGCTCCCGGTAGTCAATGCACATTCAGAGTGTTCCACCTTTCTTTTTCACAAAGAGAACTGGAGCTCCCCATGGTGAAAAGCTAGGCCGAATAAATCCTTTCTCTAGTAATTTTTTTAGTTGGACTTGTAACTCTTTAAGCTTTGCAGGGGTGATCCTATACAGAGCTTTCGATATCAGAGATGTACCAGGCAGCAGGTTGATCTAAAAAGTGATCTCTCGATCAGGAGGAAGTCCTGGTAATTCTTTCGGGAACACCTCTAAAAATTCATTAACCACAAGTATATCATTTGGTTGCAGCTCCAACTCTAAATTCGTATCGGTGACATAAACTAAATATCCAGTGCATCCACTGGATATCAGCTTCCTCGCCCTCATAGAACTTATCATCATGTCGGATAGCCTCAGAGTATGGTCCACATACTCAAATTGATCCTCACCTTCACATTGTAACACTACTTTTCGCTATTGGCAATCAATCGTTGCATGATACTTTCCAAGGAAGTCCATTCTAAGGATAACATCATAGTCAATGAGCTCTAATATGACCAAATCAGTGTACAGCTCTTGGTCGGCAATAATTACTGGCATATTATGTAGCCAGTAATCAGACAACAATACTTCACCAGATGGCAAAGTGGTTTTAAATACTTGACCGATTTTATCTTCAGCATAGCTAATTCTTTTAGCAAAAGTATGTGAGGTAAATGAATGTAATGCACTGGAATCAAAAAGCACATATGCAAAACTTTTGGCAACAGGAAGCTGACTTGTCACCATGTTTGAGGTGCCTGCCTCGACATCTTCCTTAGTGTAAGCCAAAAGGTGAGCGTTGGTCCTGGGTGTATCCTCCAGCCGCCTTATCTGAATATAGGGTCTTTCTAACTTGAACTGCATAGTATGGACTTGACCGGTCGCTTGTCTGGGTTGAAAAGATCCAGGCTGGTATTGGCTGTTAGATGGACAATTCCAGGCGAAGTGGCCTTCTTTGCCACATGTATAACAAACATTCATTCCAACCCTACATGCTCCTTGATGCATCCTCCCACATTTGGGGCATGGCAGTCGACTTTGGCTAGAATTCTGATCCTGTATTTATTAGACATTTCGAATGTTCTGGTTCCGGTTTTCATTCGGATTCCCCTTCCACTTATTTGAGCTTGATTGGCTTTGATTACCACCCCAACCAGGTTTAGGACCCTGATTAGGTTTGTTCCTTTGGCTTGCCTTACTATTTTTCTAAGTTTGCTTAGGCAGCTCTCTTTCCTTTTTCTTGTCTTCCCAAGCCTTTGTTCGCTCTTCTTTTGCTCTGTCCAATCGATGTTAGGCTCGTATTGCTCGACTCACACAATCAGCTACTGTGTTGGGTGGGTTCTCACCATTTTCTATTATTGTGGTGATATCAGGTCGGAACATGTCAATCATTCTCCACACTCGTTCTCTCTTTGTCGATACTAGGTGTGGGCATAACCGAGCTAATCGATCAAATTTACGGCAAGCTTCAGCTACAGTCGTTTCTCCCTACCTCAAATCATCGAACTTTCTCTGTTGCACTCGTAAAGTGTCCAGATTAAAGTACTTTTGTTTGAATTCTTCTACAAAGTCATTCCATTCCATCCTCTTAACCTCTCTCTGCATTCTTACTCTTTCCCACCAATACCATGCGTCTTTCTTCAGCATATAAGAAGCACAAAGAACCATTTCTTGGTTCAAGAGATTCATAAATTCAAAAATCACCTGAATTGAGGCCAACTATTCTTCGGCTTCTAGTGGGTCTATTGAACCCTCGAACTCCTGCGGTTTAATCCTTCTGAACCGCTCGTATAATGGCTCTTGATAAATCATTGGTTAGACTTAAGTACCTACAGACATTTCAGGTGTAGCCGGCAGTGATGGTGTAATTGGTTCAACAGATGGTCAGGGTTTAGGTGTTAGTGTTTGGAGTAGAGGTATGTGAAGCAGAGGAGTTCTGCCTCTAGAAGTCTGTCTTGTATTCCTTTGTTTTAATACTTCTCATAATCTCTGATTCTCTTGTTCTTGGGTGTCCAGTCGAGCTTGTATACTAGCTAGTTGAGTAGCAAGCTCAATTTCCTGAACTGATCTAATGTTTGTAGCTCGTGTTCTAACCATATTGCTATGTATAACCTATTACAAACAATAGCGACATGGTTTAGTGCTCATGGAAAAAGATAATAATTAATTTAAATACTATCTTACTTAGATTGTGCCGGAACAAATGTTTGAAATGTCATGGAAGGTCGATGGAAGAACCGCCTTGCGCATTGATACAAACTCTTGTCGGCGGCCCAGCTTGCCCAAGCTGTCGACTACTTTCTTTTCTTCTTACTCTTATGTATCATAATCTCATTTTATAAAATACGGAAACCTATTTAAATACTCACTTTTTAATTTAATAATTTGTTTAAAAAAACTACGGATTTTTTTATATATATATTTCCAAAAATATATCTATTCTTGATCCATGAAATATTTTGTACAAACATTTACATTTATACTGTTTTGTCTCTTTACAACTCATGATATCTTTTTGCAGTCGGAAACCTAGCGGGTCCATTTCCCTATCCATAACATCTTGGGAATCTGTCCACCAGCCCATCATGTATTTTCTTTTCAACTTGTCTGCTGCTTACCTTTATCACCTACACCACAAACAAACTAATAAGCTAGAGCTCAGTAAGTACAAACATACATGCAATCTAGCTTAGGCGTATGGTGACTAGGGTTAGTCTCATAATGTTTCATTCTTTCTTGAATCGTTTCTGTTGTTCTATAAATCATATCTTGATCTGCTGTACTATTTCCTTTATTTCTTTCCTTTCTTTATTCTTGTGTTTTCTTTTCTTTTCTTCTTTTTTCACTTGTGGGCCCTATGTTAGACATACCTAATGCGCACAGACCTGTGGGAGGAAGGGGGAGCGACCCACCAACTTACCTCATGGTCGATCTTTAGCTATTAGCCATTAACCTCACCTATGGGAGGTAGCGTTCCACTATAAGGCATTAACCTCGCCTACGGGAGGTAGCATTTCACTATAGTGGAAATCATAACATAAAACATCACCTACGAGAGGCCAGTATGCGAACACTTAAGTTTTCAGTCTTATTATCTTTCTTTCTTTTATTTCTTATTTCTTAACTCATTTTATGAACATTTCCTTCTTCCTCTTTGTGATCATCTAAAATACTTAACACACAATACTTCAAAAAGTCAGTCAATCACATAAGTTAGTTTGTGGGTGGACAATTAAATGTCTGTACTTACTATAACTATGCTAAACTTAATCTCTTTGATTCCTCTGTCGTTTCTTTATTGCTTCTAGAATGACTTCCTACAAACCAAATATTGTCCGTTAATTAAATAACAAATTTTTCTCTTAATAAATTTTTTTTAACACGGTCTGGTACACGGCCATATCTATGACCGTGTAACTCTCTGACCTCTAAATTTATCCCTGCATGGCCATGTACCATGGCCGTGTGACCTATACATGCCTGTGCATGTACAGGCTTGATACACGACCTTGTTCCTGGCCGTGTAACTCTCGGGTGGTTGGTATTTTCACCACATGACCGTGTCCTTAGCCGTGTAGCTTGCCTGTGTAGCCTGCACATGTACACAGCCTGATATATGGCCATGTTCCAGGCAATGTAACTCTTGGGTGGTTAGTTTTCTCACTACATGGCCGTGTAACCTAGACGTGTTCAAAATTTTTCCTTACAACATGCTCGTGTACTCCAGTACACGCCGTGTACCATACAAAATTTAATTTTTAGCTTTAAAAACCTTAGTTTTAGCTCTTAAAAATTTATTTCAAATTTCAATGACAACCTTAGCCCTTTTCCATGCATTTTTGGAAGTTTTCTTGATTTACCCTATCCTGTTACTTAAGGGACACTATTTTAGCAATCATTCAGTCATTAATTCTCTTTTTCTCACATTTCGAATTCCCAAATGGTCGTTTCACTAATCTTTAAAACATCTGCATTCCTGTTCTCCATCTTAAATTACTAAGGGCTCGGGTTTTATCCTCAACCTTAGTTTACTCCTCATTTTCCAAAATACCTATTGGTATTATCCTTAAAATTTTCGGCAGCATTTCCACTAATTTTCTAGGTTCCTGGCTTTTAGGGAACGCCATAAAACCATCTATCCTAATTCATCTACTACGTGCTATACCAGAGGCTTAATTTTACATAAACTGTTCTAAACATTTTATGTAAAATGCTCCTATAAACAACATTGTCCAAACCAATATTTCCATCCCAACACTTATGTCATCACATTTTATTCATATAATTGTTCTCAAATTTTTCTTACATGAATCTTTCTAATAATTTCATGTGATAACTGGGAATTTTAGATTCTCAGAGTAGATTAAAATTGTATGTATATAACAATTTTAATGAATAAAATATGAAAATGTTGTGTTTTAATACTGTTATGAATACTGTAAAAATGTTCTGGCAGTGTTAAAGTGTGTGAGTTCGGGGATAGAAAATTTTACCAAACATAAATGGGTGAGACAGTTTGAAATCAGAGCTGAAAACCCTAGAAAATGCATTGAGATGCACGAAAATGATAGAAATTTATGGTAGAGAATTATGATCAAACGGAAGCAAAATAAGACAAACCGATCGCACTGGAGGCGCCTAGAACCCGTCTACGCGATTTTGGTGAAGTTCCGTTTGGATCGGATTACAGTCAAAAATTGACCACGAATTAATTAGTGAATGAATATGAATAATAGGATGACATCATCAACATGATATCAAATTTAGTTTACTTAGTTTGGAAAGTAAAAGTGAAAGGTGTATGGCTAGGATTGTCCCAAATTTTGATCAAGGGTCATGATCTTCCCAGAAAGCCATTTGAAATCTTTTTTTTATTTTGGAAAAAGGCAATTCGGCCACTTGGAAAGGAAGAAGAAAAAATAAAGATTTTGCCCCAAAATCTTTACTTTTTAGTCCTTGAACAATTAGGAAATTATTGGGAAAAAATTGCAAACAAGCCCTTAACTTTTGCCTATAAATAGGCATCAAAATTCAATCAAAAAAATGAAAAATTCAAGCCAAACTCTTGCCTTTTCTTCAGCCCAAAAACTGTGAGCTTTCTTCTCCCTTAAACCAAAAATTTGTTCCAAAATTCACACCAAATTAGCTTACATTGCATTTCTCACATCAAGCCAACAATTAGTTAAGGTGAGCTTCTAAATTGAAGCATTTTTCCTTGATTTTCCATAGAAAATCAGTGGGTTTGGAGTGTTGAAAAACAATGAAAAAAATTGGTATTTTGTTGGTTATATGATTGGTTTGATGTTGTAGTATTTAAAGCATGAATTAGGGTTTAGAAACAAGCAAAAATTTTGCATGTTTCCGTTGAAAAACCGTGGCTTCAATGGTATGAAAAATGCATGAGTTTTGATGTTTTAGTTTAGTAATTATGTTCATCTATTTATGCATTGAATTAAGAATGAATTAGAATAAGGAAACAAGAAAATTTTGATGTAATTTCCTGGCTAAAACCGTGGGCATGAACATTAAGAAATGAAAAATTTTTAATGTTGAAGAGTGTTGATAAAAACGCTAGGAAAGAAAATAAAATTTTCTTTATGTTTATGCATAAACATCCTGTGGCAACCTCAACCTCGGTCTACCGAAACTATTACAATCAAGCTCCTTAGCCGACTGAAATAGCTCGTGAACTTCATCGGGTTACCTAAATTCTTTTCTTTCTTTAAACCCTTTGTGAAATTTCGAATCATTTTTTTTTAATACTTTGTCTTGTTTGTAAACATAACGTAATTAAACTAAACTATGTTTGTCACCTTTACAAGTACAAACATAGTTTATACACAACACATAATTTAAATCTTTTTGCAATACGTGTCTCTTTTTTTCAACGCTCAGCGAAAAACTTGTAGCAGGACCATATCCACAGTGGATTCCCTATCCGTTTGATACGTTCGCATCCTGCCGCTATTCAGAAATCTACTGGACAGGTTTTTTACCTGTAACATGAACAAACTGATGAGCTAACAGGCTTAGTAAGTTCAAACATACATAGTAAGAATCATATTGATTCAAAAACACTAAAACTCAATTTTCTATGAATAATACTATTCAACATGAATAGTAACTTTGATATTTGATCGATGAATAGTAACAGTTACCCTAACTAGTTACTATTCACTTTACTCTATCGGGGTACTATTCACATAACCTAACCGAATTTACATTATTCTAGCGTAAGCTTCGGTTATGCTCAATTATGATTTTTATCATTTTATTGATTATTCATTCTCTATTTGATTTCTAGTTTAGAGCTCTATTTATGACAGTACCGATGACTATTAGCGCGCTGACTAGGAGGGTCTAAGGAGCGACCTTAGAACATCGGCCTCCACAGCCCTAATATCCTCGTAGGATCTGAGAAAAACCTCCACCACTATGTTGGAGGGGTGGTACACCTTAGTGGTTTCATTACCATCTTTCTTATAGTTCCCCACCGGCGACATTCATATGAATCATCCCACGGTGGAACCCTTATTGCCGGTAAGTCTTAACATTTATTTCTTTATGTGAGTTTTTAATTAACTACACTATAGTGCCCTAGCACTTCTCCATAGTGTATTATTTATACACTTTTTAATTTCTCATTTCAATTGGTGAGTTAGTTTAACTACACCCCTATTGCCCGTAAGACTTTACAAGTTTATACAAAAAGTACTTAAATCAATCAAATAGTAATTCATACTGTAGACATATAAATATCTAAGCTTACCAAACATTTATCAAAGCATCGCGCTATGAAACATTCATATAACACATAAACCTAGATATAACAGATCAATTCATTCATAAAATGAACAACATCAGAATGTTTATGAGTAGGCAAATGAATGCTTGAACTTGCACATATCACACTTAGACATAATAGTCTATTCATGTTGCAGTCAATTAAATGTTCGAACTTACAGATACTTTCGCTAGCATTTCCTTCCCTGGCTCCGCAGACGTTCCTTTGCCGCGTCTGGATTGGGTTCCTATGACCGGAATAACCACGGTTATTCTAAATCTTCGTTTCATATTCAAAATTTAGTAAAACGTAAAAATTCTACGTTTTATTTCCCGTAAATGGTCTTTAGGAATCTAAAATCCCATTTTCTATTTTTACACTAACTCTTGGCAAAATTACCATTTTGCCTCTGATTTGATTTCTCATCCTAAACCTTCTTTTTGTTGGTTTAAGACCCAAATTTAACTTTTATAATTTCATTTTAACTATACTTAGGCATTCACAGTCCTTTCCGAGCCTTTTAGAAATTTTTGGTCAAAATGACCATTTTGCCCCTGACGGGTCTCGGGACCGTCATATGCTCACTGTGACTTTTAACAGGATTTTCTAAGCCCAAATATCTTAAAATAATATTTCTTAAGCTTTTACACACTTTTACAGCATCCATTGCTATTCCATAGACGACTATGTAGGATAATAAATCGGTAAAAACGTATCAGAGTGGCGCAGCGGAACAATAAAAATTTTTAGATCGTTAAATATCTCATGATGCCATATACAATAAATCAACAACAATTAAAACTCATACCTCAAGGACGCCAATCTGCAGGAGGAGAATGACCGGAGGCTTCAACCAACTAGCCTTCTCTACTATTCTCCAATTCCCGAATGGCTGAGTGTGTGGGCACTCTGAACCTCGATCGGTATGCTAGCACTGCTAGTCTTCTTTTGACCACCCAGATCTCTAAAGAACTTTATTGTCACGATGAGCTGTGCAACAATAAGCCTGCTCACCTGAGAGTCTGTGGTCTGAGAGAACTGGAGTGGCAGGACCTCTATTTATAGACCTGCATGAGGTGATTCTCTGAATTCGAATTGGACTAGGAAAAGATTTTCTCCCTTATCCAAACCAAAAAATCCGAATTTTCCAAGGGAGAATCTCCACAATTAAATTCGGTTTTCCTAGGACAAATCCAATCCAAATCTCAACAAGATTTTAACTAGAATCTTATCTCCGTTTTTCAACCAAAAAATCCGAAATTCACAAGGAGAAAATCCTCCAAAAGATTTCGGCCATTATGGATAAGGGAGAATCAAAATTCCACTAGGATTTTCAAGCTAAATCTCATCTCAACCTTATCCAAAAAATAACCGAATTCTCCTTGGATTTAGGCTCCAAAATTTCGGCCACTTTTGGGAAGAAGAGAATCCAAATTCAACTAGGATTCAAGCTTGAATTTACCCTTGAATCTTATCCACAAAATCCGAAATTTTCATGAGCATTATCCTCAAAAATTTCGTCCCTTATTTGTTAGGATTTGGATTCAAAATTCAAGTAGGATTCTAACAAGATTATCCTATCCAAATCCAACTCAAATTCGAATTTCAAACCTTGTGGATTTTCCACAACAAATTCGAATCCTACTTGGACTGTGATTCAAAATTTGAATTTCAAATTTCAAATTCAAATTTCAAATTCAAATTCAAATTTCAAATTCAAATTTCAAATTTCAAATTTCAAATTTAAATTTCAAATTCAAATTTCAAATTCAAATTTCAAATTCAAATTTCAAATTCAAAATTCAAATTTCAAATTTCAAAATTCAAATTTCAAATTTCAAAATTCAAATTTCAAATTCCACAAAACGGTTGTATTTCATATTCTTGTTCTCATGGATAATTTTCTACAACTCCAATCCAATCTCAAATAAAATCATGGCAACTTTATTTGGAGTTCGAATAATTGTGTACTCTATTATCCAAAACAAAATCTGAATCCAACCGGAGAGAATCTTGTCTACCATCCTAATCCTGTGTTATCACCATCCATGCATAATAAACTAGCCTATAGCATACACAAATCAATTTGCCAAACGTTAAGGAATTATGTGGAGCTAGTAGAGGGACTGATTGGACATATATAATCGGGCTCCCGTGATTCCATATGATCATCATTCTGTACCGAACAACTCAATCATATGATCACTAATTTCAGAGTCACACCACTATAAACCTGAAACTGAACTCCCAATTATATACCGTATTACGTAAGCCTGTGACGAGCTACCATCCAATGACCTTGTCATATATGCAAAACCCTCATATGATATCCATGATCAGCCTTAGGTCAAAGTCCGTTTAATCCTACTGATCAGGCTATCTTAAAGTTCCATTATACTACCGAATCAAGAAAATGATTATTCACCATATGTGAATAAGAAGTCATCCGCCCAGCAGACGACCCAAGGCCTTGTCCATTTTCACATTCAGTATAATGCCTTTAAGAGGATATCTTTAACTCCTCAGAGCTATGATTCCGATATCTGCAAACAAACCCTTCATCGTATACAAGTCATGCACCCAACGAACCGGTCTATAAGCTTACTACCCTCTGAGACGCTTTAGCCATTGGAACATCAAAGTACACAAGTCATATACATGAAGAAGTTCATTTACTCAGGATTAAAGTTATTGCATAATGAACGTCAAAAGCAGATTGATCCACTCATAGCGGACTACGTAGATCAATCATGCTTTAGTCCCGGTCTAATATGTCACCACCGAGCAACATATCCATGTCTCTACTTGGGAGTCCAGCTCCAGACAGTCAAGACAGACCGTCCCCTCTAAGGCTTTAGACAACATAATAGTCTTAACATGAGTTAGATGCTCGGTCTAACCCCATAGACTACAGACCATAGTTTAGACTGCTAACTTTAGAACATTGTCTTCTCGCATACAAAAAGTCCATTGCATGCAACGTTCTAACAGTTTTAACACAAGCAGTCAGTGAGCCATATTTGCTTACATTTACTTTAACATGTAAATAAGACGAGGACAGATAGCAATGTAATGAATAACCTCTATGTATAATTTTATTATCCAGTTCAAAATGAATACATCAAAATGTCTCTAATACTTAGGGCATTTCCTAACAGACTATTGGTCATCTGACTCTCGGGTGGTACTATTCCGACACCTAGGGTCGTTTCTCCTTTTTCTCACGTTTCAGAGCCTTAAATGGGTATTTCACTACTCCTGAAACGTTTATTATGCAAATCTCGAGCCTTAGACACAGAGTGGGCTCGGGTTTTCATCTCGACCTCAAATTTACCTTTCGTTTTCTAAAATACCCTTGACATTGGTTTTCCCGTTCTCTTACATTTTCACAACCTCGGAGGGATGGTTTACTATTCCTTAAATGTTCATTTTCTCATTTTTCGAGCCTAACTCATCGAAGGGTCTCGGTTTCCATTACCGAACACAATTTGCCTCTTGTTTTGCACCAAAATGCCCTTAGTGCCGTTTTCAAAATTTCGGCAGCATTTCCGCTAAATTTCTAGATCTCCGGTGTTTAAGAAACGCCTCAAAACCATCTAACTTAGTCTAATCTATCACGTACTACACTAGAGGCCTAATTTTTACGTAAAACTCAACTTTTTACGTAAAAATATTCACATTTCCCATACGTTTTCTTTTTCTGACATTTCATTCATTTTACTCTTTTCTTTTCTTTTCTTTTTACAATTTGAATACAAATTACATATAAATCATTCCAATACATAAATAAGGAATGAAGGGAAACGAAATCACTATCAAAATCGTCCCGTCGGTGATCGGACGAACTGTTTGGTCCCGACCGCGCAAACTTTTTGTCTCCGTTCTTCACGTTCGGAATCCCGGTTGGCAATTCTGATGCCCCGGATGTGTCCAGAACGTCGAAAATAGGCCAACGGGCCATTCTTTATTTTTTCGCCCTCGGGTCACCGTTGACCGGCATTGACCGCGTTGACCGGCATTGACTCCGACGTTGACTGGCGGCTGATGGCGGCACCGCGAACAACGGAGGTGTCCACCTTGAAGATCTCGACGAGAGGAGTCCATTATTGGAGGCTCCGATCGTCGACAATCGGCCTTGAAAACTCAACCCACGGTGGCGGCGTTGAATCTCTGCCATGCCGGGGTTGTTGCCCAAAATTGTTTGAGGGCTTTTGCTCCCCACTCTTCTCTGAGCATTTTGAGACCGGTAGTGTGGCTCAACTTCGTCGAAATCGATGGATTCCACGGTGACTTCACAGTGGCGACATCGTGACTTCAGGCGGTGATATCTGTGGCGGCCTGCCCCTCGGAGAGATCATACAATACTATTACAGTTAAGCTTTATCGCTTACTGCGATAGATTGTACTCTCATGGGTCGCCGGCTTATCTCTCTCTCGTATTAAATCATGACGTTTTTGGGAAATTTTTTTTTTCTTTAGATATCATGTAAAACCTTTCCCCACTATTTACTTTGTTGACAGATACAAAGTAATATAAATAATACAGTACTTTCGTAATATATATATAATTACAAAAGACTGTTTCCCCCTTTTTCCCTTCACTTTAACGCTCAGCGGCAAGACTCTGGCAGTACCATATCCCTCGCCCAGTTATCCCATTTAACACGCGCCATCCCGTACGCCATCCAGTCAAACAAGCTACTGAGCTGGTCGCTTACCTGCAACATTAGCAAAAATGGTGAGCTACAGGCTCAGTAAGTTCAAACATGCAAGAAATAAAATTTCAATGAATAGTACTATTCATCGTGAATAGTCTGTTGACTACTATTCATCCGTGAATAGTAACTTTGACCACTATTCATACGTGAATAGTAACTTTAACCACAACACTGTATCACACTAGTACATCTACCGCGATGTTAGTGCTCTCACTAAATTGTCTTATGCTCAATTATGGCACAGTTTCAGTTTCAGGTCATTATCTTTAATTACGTTCTGGTTTTGAGCTCAGGTTGGCAGTACCATTTAACTGCGCATGACTGGGAGCGGTACATTAGTGCTGACCTCCACAGCCTTAATCTCATAGCCCCGAAGGCAAAATTTTATATGACTGGGAGCGGTACATCAGTGCTGACCTCCACAGCCTTATCTCATAGCCCCGAAGGCAAAAATAATACCTCCCTGTACGGAAGGCTGGTACGCCAGAAAGTGGTTTCACTACCGACTTTTTACACTTCTAACCCGGTGACTTCACATTGTCCCGTGGTTAGGAATGGTTCACATTTTAATTTTAGGTGAGTGAGTTTTATTAACCTCGCTCTAGTGCCCGAAGCACAATTAACCATGTGTCCCATTCTTATAGTGCCCGTAGCACATTTCGTCTCTCTCTCTATTCTATCATAGTGCCCGTAGCACATATGTACCTAACTTATAGTTAGTACATTAAAGTTAGCACAATATTGCTATATGTTGCAGACAGGTAAATGTCTGAACTTACCTTATCAGACTGTTCTCTTTCTCTCTCTTGGATCTTGAATCGCCCTCCTTGTAGGCCGATTTTGGGATCCTACAGACAAAACTATGTCTGTTAATTTCTTTCCTATTTATAGCTTTTATTTTTCATTAAAAAGCTTAAATAAAACCTATTTATAACTTTTTAGGTTTTATTTATTATTTTCACCGTTTTTCCCCAACTTTTGCAAAATTACGATTTTGCCCCTGTATTTTGACAAAATTACGATTTTGCCCCTATACTTTGGCAAAATTACAATTTTGCCCACGACGGAAATTTTCCCGATCCAGACTGCATTTTTGACTCTCAGGAACTTTTCTGACTCTTTGCTAATCATTACCGGGTTCGTTTTTATTTTATTTCCACTTTTTGCTTTCTCGGCCCTCGGGAAGCACTATTCCGACCCTTACGTCGGTTTAGCGATTTTCTATCGTTTCGGAGTCTCAAATGGACGTTTCACTAGTATTTAAAACGTTCATCTAAACTTTCCCGACCTAGGTCTCCGAGGCTCGGGTTTTCCGTTCCCGACTCGGACCTTTATTTCATTTCCAAAAACGCCCCCCCTCAGGGTCGGTTTTTCAATCTCACATGCGTTTTTCATTTTTAAGGGGACGGGTTACTATTCACGACCCACCCCTTAAATTTTCCTTATTCACTTTTCCGTTAGGGACTCGGGTTTCCGTCTCGACCCTAACTTTTAATTTAAATCCCTATTTTACCCCGAATGCCGTTTTTTTTTTTTGAAATTTCGGCAGCATTTCGGCGTAATTTTAAGGCTTCCGGCGTTAGGTACGCCTCGAACCATATGTACCTGCCACGTACTATACCACAAGCCTATTTTATGTGAAAGTTTTCCAAACTTTTACATAAAAGCCCACAATTTTCCAATTTCACATTATCACCCACATTACAACATTTTTTTCACAAATTTACCCTTAATTTGGTTTCGGTTTTCACAACAAAACCGAACCAAATTTTGTCAAACTTTCACCACATTTTAGGCCATTCAAATGTCACATTTTTAACACATTTTCAAGCCCATTTTCTTGGCATTTTCAACCAAATTTCCTAGGGTTTTTACACACTTATACCCCACGGCCATTGAATGAAAACATGCCAAAAAAATTTTGTTTCATTCTTTCCATTATAAATTCATCGTTTGCATATTGAAATGCATAATTCCAATCAACCAATTACCACATAACACATGCAAAAATTTTCTTCCAAACCATTAACAACCCCACTGCCACTTTAGGAAATGCATACCAAAGATTTTTTTTTTCAAGCTTTTCATAATGAAATACAAGCTTTATTCTTCACAAAATTAAACTTGGAAGCAAGTTAGAAATTAAACCACAAACTTTTCTCATTGGTTACCCAAGGTAACCCACGGATTTTCCCTTGAAAAACCAACCAAATTTCAGTTTTTCTTTACACAATTTGCATGGTTTTCTTCCTTATTTCATCCTTGACAAAACCCAACATCAATTCAATGGAAAACAACCAAAAATTTTCCATCTTTCTATCACTATTCACCCACGGATTTTTAAGAAGAAAAACCATGAAAAAAATCAAGTGCAAGGGAAGATACCTTAATCAATTGCTTCCTTTGTCTTCAAGGAGTGTTTTGACACACTTTTTGTGAAGAAAATTTGAAGAGATTGCTTGGTTTCCCTTGGGTGGCTCACGTAGACTCCATGGAAGAAAGCTTAGAAAATTTTTGTCTTAGTTTTGCTTTGAAAAATGGTTTCGGCCTTTCACTCCAAAAGTGGCCGACTTATGCCACTAAAAGACCAATTAATTTGGTCATTAGCCAATGGGATTTAGGCACCTTTCACACCATTTCTTTCTCCATTTTTCAAAAATTAAAAATGGTAATTTTTGGCCAAATCTTGGCCTTTAGATCAAAAGCTAAATGAATCATGGCCTTTCATTCCACCAACCACCATTTTCTTTCATTTATTAATCTAGATTTATGATGTCATAATTACAAATGTGAAAGTTGACTTTGACTTTCACTATTCACATTAATTCGACTACTTTTTGACCGATGCCGGTTCGAGCCGAAATTTTCCTGAAATCGTCCCGGCGTGTTCCTGAGGTCTCCTGTGCAGTCGGATCAATTTAATCTGCTTCCGTTTGATCAAAATCAATCCCGGAAGTTTACCATCTTTTATTGCTCCGGTTAGGGTTTTTAATGCCGATTTTGGCACCGTTTCACCCGTTTCAACTCAGTGAATTTTTCCAACACTGAATTCTTACTCGTCAGTATTGTTAGAACATTTTCACATATTCTGAACAATATAAATACATTTATTTCACTCTTTAAACAGTACAAATTGTTATATACATACAATTGTACATTTTCGTCCGAGAATTGCCTGAATTTCCCGGTTGTCACAATATCCGGCGGCTGTTAAGGTGAAATGAGCTATGGGTTTTGTTCTCCTCTTCACCACAAAAATTTTGGGACCGGAATCACCTTGATCGGAGTTCGGATGGCAGAGATACGACCGTTTGAAATTTCCGGCCACCAGCGGTGCATGCGGTGTTCTCCGGCGTCAGTTCCGTCGATTCAGCACACCGTTGGACTCAGCTCATCGAGAGCTTTCCAACGAGACCAGCGGTGTCAAAAACGGACACCGTTTTCGGTGGTCAGTTACTGTTCACCAACGGTGTATATGTGGGGGAGAAAATCTAGAAAAGGGAAATTATGGGGCCTTTTCTGCAATTTCGACCTTTTATATCCTTTTTGTCCAAAATTTCAACATGAGCTATCCTGACTAATTTAGGCGTGTTGAACCCAAATATATCAGTTTTATTTCCATCCGAGATCATTTCGACCAGTTTTCGATACTGCGAATTCCCGGTCAAAAATTACCTTTGTGCTCAATTAACTAATTTGAGCATTCTTATAGGCTATACTGACTAATTTGGGCGTGTTGAACCCAAATTTATCAGTTTTATCTTCATCCGAGGTCATCTTGACCAGTTTTCTGTACTATATATTTCTCGGTCAAAATTTCTGTTTTACGCTCAATTGACTAATTAGAGCATTCTGATTCCAAATATATCAGTTTTATATCAAGAAAATGTCATCTTGACCAATTTCTTGATACTGCATATCTCCGGGTCAAATATTACTTTTCGTGCTCAATTGACTAATTTGAGCATGCTGAATCTAAATATATTAATTTTAGGTTAGAATAGGTCATTTAGAACAACTTCTCGATACTGTGTGTAACACACACACGCACTCACGTCTAAAATCACTACTATCAATATTTTATCTTTTTGTGCACTCAGCTTACCCTGAGTCACCTACTAGGGTTTACAGTTCACTGTTTTTCCCCAGCTTAATTTGGCATGCTTTTACATCACCGAATTCTTAATTTGTAATATCTTTAGAACATTTTATCTCGTTCTACACATTATTAATTATACATTTCACATTTTAAACATGAAGTTCATCATGTACATGCAATTTACCCTATTCCGAGAGCAGTAAAATTTCCCGGTTATTACATTTCACCCCTCCTTATAAAATTTTCGTCCTAAAAAATTAGCATAAGTGAGGGCACAACATTCTAGTTTCATCTTTCCGAGCAAAATCTGAACAAGTTGCTCTTCATATGTCAGATCCTCCTGAATCTGAATCGATTCGTACCTCAATACATGAGATAAATTCGATATCTATTTCCTTAGCATACATTTGTGAAAAACACTATGTACTGCTGACAGTTCTGAAGGTAGTACCAATTTATAGGTAACCTTTTCAACACGTTCAAAAATTTCATAGGGTCCAATACATCTTGGACTAAATTTTCTTTTTTTACCGAACACATTATTCCCTTCATTGGGAACACTTTTAAAGGATACGAAATCCCTTTCATTAAACTCTAGGGATCTTCGGCGTTTATTGTCACGGCCCAAAATTTAGACACGTGACACGGCAGCCAAATCATAATATCAACCCGAGATTTAAGGAAAACATTTATTACGAAAAACGGGTCAACAAGCCTAATTATAAAGTAGCATCATAACCACAAAATAAAATAAAGTAAAAAAATAAATACTTTTTAATGCGGAAATCAAACACAAAATCGGTCTTCAAAAGAAATTACCAACCATAAAATATTCCCAAGCATGAAATTTAAATAACGTGAAATAAAATCCAAACTTAAGATCTCATTACATCAGAACGAGAAACAGAAAGAAGAAGATGGAGAAAACAGATAGCATCATCTTCGGTAGAAACGGATAGCTCAACGATTTTCGGAACTGCTACCTCCCGCACCTGGAAGTAGTCATTTTGAAATCACAAAGAAAAAGGGACGTGAGCGCTGGCTCAGTAGGACAGAAACAAAGGTGGGTTAAACAGGTAACATTTAAAAGTATGACATAATATTCGTTTCCAAAAATAATCAACAATTTAAAAAAAAATACATGGCATAATAATCATAAAAAAATAATCAACAATTTCATGAAAACATTTTTAATACAAGTTTTATTCTGCTGAGGACTTAGCGTAGCTGCAATATACGTGCCCCAATATTAAAATAATAAATCATTAAAATAAACCATCATATTTTGAGTGAGGACTTGTCGTAGTTATAATATACGTGCCTCGAATTGAATTATCCTAGATCATCTCGTTACAGTCTAAATAGGCCGAACGGCCCTGCGCAGGTTTAGGGACGTTCCCCCATAGCGTCAACTTTGGGACGCACGCATCATTTACAATGATCGTGAACTAAAGCTCAATTATGTTCACCGGATTATTCAAAAGATGGTATTTACCAAGTTATATTATGCCATAAATCAAAATACGCTTTAAAATACACATTTATTACAAAACACGTTGTATGCGTTTATTTTATCAAAAACAGTATAATAATTTCATAAACTGAAAAACAGCATACCATCGATAAAACAAGGAAATTTAAAATACTTGACTACTCCCAGAAAAGGCTAGAAAGTCCTACCTCGATTATCGCACAAGTGTGGCGATGACGTGATCCATAAATCAAGCAAGAACGTCAAATAAATCATATAATCACAACATATGATCAGTCTAGGTCTGGACCTAATCATCCAATCATTTTAGTGTGCCATAAAAGGATTTTAAAATGTTTAATAAACATTTGGGATTTAAAATTTGTGAAAAACCTTAAGTTAGGATATTACTGGACATGGGCAGACTGACCTAGGCTGACTGTAAAATCAATATTAATTTATTTTTAATCCCAAAAATTCTAAATTTTTAATATGTTAAACTAGACATCAGTAGCTTTAATTCCATATAATTTTTATAATTTTTAGTCGTCATTTGGTTACTCAACTAGACCAAAAACCGACGGGTTGTTTTCAGGCATAAAATCAGGGTTTCAGTTTCAGTTCAAAAACTGGCAGTTCTGTCCACCTATCTTAGAAAAATATTTTGACTAGGCCAACGGATGAGTTTGATTCTGAAATTTTCCAGGCATTTAGGGGACATCTTGAATTTAATTTTAGGCTCAAGATTTACTCGAAAATAATTTTTAAAACTCAAGTAATGGCTGACACAAGTTTACTGTTCATATGGTAATTTTCCAGATTTCCGTTTTTCCTGTCCGAATTTCAATTAGCCTCAAACCAATTCAATTTTCATCCAATGACCACGAAATTTTGTGGAGAACCTTATTTATATATCATTAACACAACCCAAGAATCAAATTGACAAAAATCATAAAATTTTCACATGTGATAATAGGGTTTTTGAAAGGGGATCAACGAGGCAAAATTTTTAAGGTTTTAGAGAGAGAAATCACACTTTGTTTGTGCTGCACTATTTTTGGATGCTTGGTCTCTTTTTTGGCTGAATTTGTGTGAGTGTTGGAGTCTTCAAAACAGTAGGGAAAACAGTGGAGAAAAACCATAAAAATTTCGGATTTAAAATCAAAAGGAGAAGGAAGGAAAAAGTTGATTTCTCACCTTGTTTTTGTCTCAAAAGCTGTTGAATCCTTGAGCTGCCTTTAGTAGGTTTTGCTTGCTGTTTTGGGTGTATTTTGGGAGAGAAAAATTCAAAGAGGAAGTAGGGTGAGGCTGGCCGAATTTTGAGAGTGAAAGGAAGGGTGAATGAGAGTTGAAAGAGGGTTCTTATACTAGGTTTTTTTTTTTAATTTTCTTTCCCTTTTTGTTTCCTTGCTTGGCCAAATATTTTGAGGGGAAAAAGGGGAGATTTTTGTGCTGTTTTGAGGCTAGGTTTTTCTCTTCTTATTTTTCCTTAAGTGGCCGAAATTACCCATTAGTTTTTAAGGAAAAATAATTTGAATTTTGATTGAGTTTTGACCTAGCTTTTAATTCAAATCAAATCTCCTTTATTTCCTACACTTTATGGTCAAATTTCTTCTTCATATTTAAGGGATGAAATTTGAGTTTGAATCCTCCTTGGATTTGTGGGATTTAAATTTTAATTAAAAATCCCAAGTAATGACCGAATATTTTAGGGTTTTTGAAGTCAAAATTGTTGACTTTTTGAGTGGAATTTGACTAGGAAACCAACCTAGGGTTTCCAAAAGATTTTTAATTAATTTTTGGCACACTAATTTTATTTAAATTATATATTGACCCTTAAATAAAATTTAAGGCATCACATTTATCTACATAATTCTTCTGCCGACTTTGTGCGATCTTTCTTCATCGCTGTATTTTCACAATTACATCCGATGTTTCTTATATGAAATCGGTCTTGTGCCACTGTTTCTCTCACAGGTCATACTAATAGGTAAGCGATCTGTACTTTCGTCCATATAAAGCTTCATAGGGTACCATTTCTATAGAAGCTTGGTAGCTCTTGTTGTACGAGAATTTCCTCTAACAGTAATTTCTCATTCCAATTCTTAGGAAATCCATGACTTAGACACGAAACATGTCTTCTAGTGTCTAAGTAATTCGCTCAGATTGATCTTCATCTAGGGATGAAAAGTCATACTAAGATGCAATTTCGTTCCCATGACTCCTTGTACACACTTCCAAAATTCGAAGTGAATTGCGCATCTAAATCGAATATGAAAAACTTGAAACACCATGTTATCTGACAACATCGTTTACATAGAAATTCGCTAACTTTTCCAGTGAAAAATCATTTTCACTACTATGACTCTTGCTGTTTTCATCAATCTATCCACCATAATTCAGATGGCGTTATACCCCTCTTGGGTCCTTGATAATTCCACTACAAAATTCATCATAATATGTTCCCACTTACGTTCGGGAGCTTCCAATGATTCCAGTTTTCTACTTGGATGTTTATGTTCAGTCTTGACTTTCTGACGGTCATGTATCGGTTCACCAATTTTGCGCTTTCATTCGTCGTCTCTTTCCACCAGAATTACAATTTTAATTTCTGGTATACTTTACTCATTCCGAAATGCACTGAATATGGCATTTTATGGGCTTTTGTCATACTTCACCTCATTAATCCTTCATTAGTTGGAATATGAATTCCTCCTTAATGTAGGATCATTCCACCCTTGGTAATCCCTTCTTGATAACTTATTAGATTTGATCTTGCTTCAGAGCCCTTTTAGTGTCTTCGAATAGCGATGACTCTGATTGGAGTATAGCTAACCTTTCGGATATCAGCACCAACTCCAATGAGTGTATCTCTTGTCGTAATTATTCTGCTAGTTTTTCTTTTGGCTATTGGTACGGAACAGTAGACTTTCTGCTTAAGGCATCCATCACGTGGTTGATTGATTTTTTTTCTGGGTGGTAGAGGATCTCACAGTTGTAATCCTTCACCAACTCCAAACATCTTCCTTGCCACATATTCAGATTCTCTTTCGATACATTGCAATATATCACAAATTTTTCCCATTTTGTGAGAAGCGTGTGAATTGGCATACCTGTTAGTCAATTTTTCAACTTTCGAAAACTCTTTTCACATTCTTCAGTCTATTCATATTACCTCTCCTTGTGCGTAAAAGCCATAAGAGGTGCCGCTAGTTGTGTAAACCTTTCCACAAGTCTTCTATAGTTGCCAGCCAAACCTAAGAAATTCCGCATTCCCATTACAGTCTTAGGTGCAGGCAATTCGTTAGTCATCTCCCCTTGACAGGATCTACGATGATTCCTTGTTTGGGGACTACGTGTTCCAGAAAATGCACTTTATATAGTCAAAATTTGCACTTGGAGAATTTTGCATAGGGTCAGTGCTGTCTCATAATGTGTAGAGCAGTTCTCAAATGCTCTTCATACTTCTTTTGAGTCTATGAATATATAAGTATGTCATCGATAAATACAATGACAACTTATCTAGGAATTCCTTGAACACTCAGTTGATGGTATTCTGATAGTATATCGATCTTGAAGAATACTGCCACACCTTTGAAAATGAGTGCAGTTCTTTGCATGAGCTCAATTTTAAAGGAAATTTTTTGTTTAGGCGACAATTCAAGTAATTCCTCGAAGAAAAATGTCGAGAAATTCTTGGACCATAAGAATATTTTCTGATTAAAGCTTCTGTTCCTCTATTACATCTGTCACATAGGCCAAATATCCAATTCAATCATTGGACATTAGCTTACTTGTACTTTACGAGCTAATTATCATCTTCCTCGATTTACGTGATGAATCCACATGTTCAAAGCTTTCTTCGTCGTCTAGTCGAAACACTATCTTCTGATTCTAGTAATCGGTCGTGATTTGACATTTCCCTAAGAAATCCATTCCTAGGATTATGTCACAATCAACTAACCTTATAACAATCGATTCTGTCACTATGTTTGACGTTCCTACTTTCGCATCCTCCTTAGTGTGCGCCAAGACACGAGCATTGGCACGTGTTATGTGTTCTTGTCTTTCCGGTACTATCGATGATCTTTCAAATCTAGCCTATAACACATGGGCTTGGAGCACTGTTGCTGTGGTTAAAACGTTTCCTGTGTATTCCACCGATTTGTGGGTCAGTTTTTGGCATAACGGCCTTCTTTTCCCACATTGGTAACATGCACTGAGATCAATTCAGTATTATGGCCAGTGCTTCTTCTCACTTGTAGCACAACTGGATACATCTGATCCTATATTATTGGTCAACTTCCTTTGCTGCCTTCTATTATCCCAGGTTAGGTTTTCATTTTCCCAGAAAATTTGCCTTTTCCTTTATTCTACGACTATAGGCCTGGAGCGTTAAACTGTCCTGGCCTAACATTCTGATTAGGTTTACTGTTTTGGCCAATTTGGGTTCCAACTTGGGAAAATTTTAGTCAAAGTCCTTTCCCTCTTCCAAGTTTCTCAGACTCTTTCTCTTTCTTCTTTTTATCTAGCCTGCTGGAATTTAACCTGTCGAGCGCGACTGACGTAGTCTATCACCGAAGGTGATGGCATTAGACCACTATCCACCAAACCAAATATCTCTAGTCGGAACATTTCAATCATTCTCTGTATCTTTTCCCTCTTAATAATTACCACGTAAGGGCATCATTTGGACAATTGATCAATTTCTGATGCATTTCACTCACGGATACATTTCCTTGCTTTAATGCGGTAAACCCATTTTTGTTACGATTTCCGTAATGCAAGATCATAATATATCTAATAAAATTCAACTAGAAATTCATTCTAGTTCACCGTAGTCTCATCTCTTCTCATTCTGACAATGGTCTATCAGAACTTAGCATCCTTCATCAGAACAAAGGACGTACACAAAACCTTCTCTTTGCTCTATCAAGATTATGGAGTCTTAAATCATCTATATAGAGGAAAATCATTCCTCTGCTTTCAAAAGATCTATAGAGCCCTCAAACTCTTGAGGTTTTATTCCACAGAATCGCTTATATAATAGCTCTTAATTTACTATTGACTGTAGTTCCTATATCCTTTCAGGAACAGCGATAATGTACTACCTATTCAACTACAGGGGTCAGTGGTGGCTGAACCTCCTCAACACCCTGCCTAGGTTCTATCTCATCTAAACGCCGTCTTAATTTAGCGTTTTCTTGCATCTAGACCTCTAAAAGGCCTTATAATTTCTCCATCCTTTTTGACAGGATGAGACATTCACTCATACTTTCTTGACCACATGTATTCACCATATTTTCTATTTCCCTATAATCGTTTGAAAATCAATCATTAGATTTTCAATGTATATATATATATATTGCAAAATTTTTAAGATTTCCCGAAATTTAAAGAAATCCTAATGCCATATCATCGTAAGGCATTATTATAACTCGTTTCATGACGTTCACATACATATCAATATTAAGATCTTGTATATACAAAAGCCTATTTTACATTGAGTATACATATATATAAATATGTACCACTCTACATTTTAGTCATTCTATCGATCCGGTTTCAAAGGGAAATTCCTTCGGATCTTCTTTCTCTTCATTTGGACCATTTGTAGAGCAATAAATGCACATGGCCCATTTATCGTATATTATGCCTTTTCATATAGGACAAAACAACAAAATTCATTATATTATATCAACACATCATAACCATTCATCACACATGTCACTACATACACATGTCATAACATAACATTTCAATATAACATAAAGGATATATATATAGCCTAATACATCTAATTTTCCTAGTCTACAGGAAACTTTTACGGGTTCTCTTCTTCCTTGACTAGATCATTCACTTATAGACATTCTTGGATCTACGCTCGTCACTTAAGTTCCGTTGTGAATTCAACGCAAATTGGAGGGGATTCATCAGTTCCTCGAAGCGCACAGCATACTTTAGAACTATGTCACTGGATATCGACTGCAGTTTCTCAGTCCGATAAACTAATTCTCGTATGTTCTCAACTCTATGGAACATCAGGTGACGTTAGAAGTGACACCCTGTTTGCCCTTGAGGAATTGGGGCTGATGTTAGACTCTTTCCGAGAGAAGATTTACTCAATCGTGACATGGTGAAACTTGGTCCAGTTAAGCACTACTCTTGGTCACAAGAATCCCAATACACACGAGAGTATCTCCCTGAAAAGCATTGTCAACTGCCAACAAGACCCATCTTCTCGACCAATGGCGCATAGCGAGAAAATTGTTTCAATGGCGTGACACCAGTCTTGCCTTCCTATGAAATTTTGAAGGACTATTCACCACTCAAAACTTTGTGGGCAGCTGACATTGGAGTTCTATATAACTTGACGGCAATCTTCATTTCTTCTCTGAGCAGCCTTCCTTGTTCATTCTCTAGTACTGTGCGATCATAATCATGGTAATTCTCTATCTCGAACTCTGAATAGCCGTATTGTGGTAGTCCACTGGCACTATACAATCGTGAGTCCACATTCATTGATCTCGTCATCGCATTTCATCTAAGTCGTATATTTTCCTATAAATAAACAACTACTAATTCAAAACTAGGCTAACTTACTTGGATAGATGAGTAGGTTGCGTCTCGTGCTAAGAGGGATATGGTCAAACTCGCTTGATACCACCTGTGGCGCCCCCGACCTCGGTCCATCGAAACTATTACAATCAAGCTCCTTAGCTGACTGAAATAGCTCGTGAACTTCGTCGGGTCGCCTAAATTCTTTTCTTTCCTTTAAACCCTTTGTGAAATTTGGAATCATTTTTTTAAATACTTTTTCTTGTTTGTGAACATAACGTAATTAAACTGAACTACGTTTGTCACCTTTAAAAGTACAAACATAGTTTATACACAATATATAATTCAAATCTTTTTGCAATATATGTCTCTTTTTTCCAACGCTCTGCAAAAAACTTGTAGCAGGACCATATCCACAGTGGATTCCCTATCCCTTTGACACGCTCGCATCCTGCTGCCATTCAAAAATCTACTGGACAGGTTTTTTACCTACAACATGAACAAACTGATGAGCTAACAGGCTCAGTAAGTTCAAACATACATAGTAAGAATCATATTGATTCAAAAACACTAAAACTCAATTTTCTATGAATAGTAGCATTCACCATGAATAGTAACTTTAACATTTGATCGATGAATAGTAACAGTTACCTTAACTAGTTACTATTCACTTTACTCTATCGGGATACTATTCACATACCCTAACCGAATTTACATTATTCTAGCGTAAGCTTTGGTTATGCTCAATTATGATTTTTATCATTTTATTGATTGTTCATTCTCTATTTGATTTCTAGTTTAGAGCTTTGTTTATGACAGTACCGATGATTATTAGCACACTGACTGGGAGGGTCTAAGGAGCGACCTTAAAATAACGGCCTCCACAGCCTTGATATCCTCGTAGGATCTAAGAAAAACCTCCACCACTATGTTGGAGGGGCGGTACACCTTAGTGGTTTCATTACCATCTTTCTTATAGTTCCCCACCGATGACATTCATATGAATCATCCCACGGTGGAACCCTTATTGCCCGTAGGTCTTAACATTTATTTCTTTATGTGTGTTTTTAATTAACCACACTATAGTGCCCTAGCACTTCCCCATAGTGTATTATTTATACACTTTTTAATTTCTCATTTCATTAGGTGAGTTAGTTTAACTACACCCTTATTGCCCGTAGGACTTTACAAGTTTATACGAAAAGTACTTAAATCAATCAAATAGTAATTCATGCTGCAGACATGTAAATATCTGAGTTTGCCAAATATTTATCATAGCATCGCACTATGAAACATTCATATAGCACATAAACCTAGACATAACATATCAATTCATTCATATAATGAACAACATCAGAATGTTCATGAGCAGACAAATGAATGCTTGAACTTACACATATCATACTTAGACATAATAGTCTATTCATGTTGCAGTTAATTAAATGTTCGAACTTACAGATACTTTCGTTAACATTTCCTTCCCTGGCTCCGCAGACGTTCCTTTGCCGCGTCTGGATCGGGTTCCTATGACCGGAATAACCACGGTTATTCTAAATCTTCATTTCATATTCAAAATTTAGTAAAACGTAAAAATTCTACGTTTTATTTCCCGTAAATGGTCTTAGGAATCTAAAATCCCATTTTCTATTTTTACAATAACTCTTGGCAAAATTACCATTTTGCCTCTGATTTGATTTCTCATCGTAAACCTCCTTTTTGTTGGTTTAAGACTCAAATTTAACTTTTATAATTTCATTTTAACTATCCTTAGGCATTCACGGTCCTTTCCGAGCCTTTCAGAAATTTTTGGTCAAAATGACCATTTTGCCCCTGACGAATCTCGGGACCGTCATATGCTCACTACGACTTTTAACAGGATTTTCTAAGCCCAAATATCATAAAATAATATTTCTTAAACTTTTACACACCTTTACAACATCCATTGCTGTTCCATAGACGACTATTGGTCATCCGACTCTCGGGTGGTACTATTCCGACACCTAGGGTCATTTCTCGTTTTTCTCATGTTTCGGAGCCTTAAATGGGTATTTCAGTACTCCTGAAACGTTTGTTATGCTAATCCCAATCCTTAGACACCAAGTGGGCTCGGGTTTTCATCCCGACCTCAAATTTACCTTTCGTTTCCTAAAATACCCTTGACATTGGTTTTCCTTTTCTCTTACATTTTCACAACCTTGGAGGGACGGTTTACTATTCCTCAAAGGTTCATTTTCTCATTTTTCGAGCCTAACTCATCGAAGGGTCTCGGTTTCCATTACCGAACACAATTTACCTCTCGTTTTTCACCAAAATTCCCTTAGTGCCGTTTTCAAAATTTCGACAGCATTTCCGCTAAATTTCTAGGTCTCCGGTGTTTAGGAAATACCTCAAAACCATCTAACTTAGTCTAATCTACCACGTACTATACTAGAGGCCTAATTTTTACGTAAAACTCAACTTTTTACGTAAAAATATTCACATTTCCCGTACATTTTCTTTTTCTGACATTTCATTCATTTTACTCTTTTTTTTTCTTTTCTTTTTACAATTTGAATACAAATTACATATAAATCATTCCAAATACATAAATAAGGAATGAAGGGAAACGAAATCGCTACCGAAATCGTCTCGTCGGTGATCGGACGAACTGTTCGGTCCCGACCGCGCAAAGTTTTTGTCTCCATTCTTCACGTTCAGAATCCCAGTTGGCAATTCTGGTGCCGCGGATGTGTCTAGAACGTCGAAAATAGGCCAACGGGCCATTCTTCATTTTTCCACCCCCGAGGCGTCGTTGACTGGCATTGACCACGTTGACCAACGTTGACCGACGGCAGAAGGCGATGGTGTGAACAACGGAGGTGTCCACCTTGAAGATCTCAACGAGAGGAGTCCATTGGTGGTGTCAATTTCACCATTGGAGGCTCCGATCGTCGACAATCGGCCTCGACAACTCGACCCTAGGTGGCGGCATTGAATCTCCTCCGTGCCGAGGTTGTTGCCTGAAATTGTTTGAGGGCTTTTGCTCCCCATTCTTCTCTGAGCATTTTGAGACCGGTAGTGTGGCTCAACTCTGCCGGAATCAACGGATTCCACGGTGGCTTCATGGCGACGACGTCGCGGCTTCGGGTGGCGCAATCCAACGGCTGTTGAGGTGAAATGAGCTATGGGTTTTGTTCTCCTCTTCACCACGAAACTTTTGGGACCAGAATCACCTTGATCGGAGGTCGGACGGCGGAGATACGACCGTTTGAAATTTCCGGCCACCGGCGACTTCGAGTGGCGCATGCGGCGCTCTCCGGCGTCGGTTCCGTCGATTCAGCACACCGTTGGACTCAGCCGAGCTTTCCAACGAGACCAACGGTGTCGAAAACGGACATCGTTTCCAGTGGTCGGTCGCTGTTCACCGACGGTGTATATGTGGGGGAGAAAATCTAGAAAAGGGAAATTATAGGGCATTTTCCGCAATTTCGACCTTTTATACCCTTTTTGTCTAAAATTTCAACATGAGCTATCCTAACTAATTTGGGCGTGTTGAACCCAAATATATCAGTTTTATTTCCATCCGAGATCATTTCGACCAGTTTCCGGTACTACGAATTCCTGGTCAAAAATTACCTTTGTGCTCAATTTACTAATTTGAGAATTCTGATAGGCTATACTGACTAATTTGGGTGTGCTGAACTCAAATTTATCAGTTTTATCTTCATCCGATGTCATCTTGACCAGTTTTCTGGTACTGTATATTTCTCGGTCAAAATTTCCGTTTTGCGCTCAATTCACTAATTAGAGTGTTCAGATTCCAAATATATCAGTTTTATATCAAGAAAATGTCATCTTGACCAATTTCTTGATACTGCATATCTTCGGGTCAAATATTACTTTTCGTGCTCAATTGACTAATTTGAGCATGCTGAATCTAAATATATTAATTTTAGGTCAGAATAGGTCATTTAGAACAACTTCTCGATACTGTGTGTAACACACACACACACACTCACGTCTAAAATCACTACTATCAATATTTTATCTTTTTGTGCACTCAGCTTACCCTGAGTCACCTACTAGGGTTTACAGTTCACTATTTTTCCCCAGCTCAATTCGGCATGCTTTTACATCATCGAATTCTTAATTTGTAATATCTTTAGAACATTTTATCTCGTTCTACACATTATTAATCATACATTTCACATTTTAAACATGAAGTTCATCATGTACATGCAATTTACCCTATTCCAAGAACAGTAAAATTTCCCAGTTATTACACATCCGTGGCTATGCTAGGGTTAGAATGCATGTTTTGTTAGGTTTTTGATGTTGTTTTGTACATAAGAAAACCTAAGAATGATGTGATATGATGAAAAATTATTTTGATGTGATTAACTAGTTAACCGAGGCTAGTTTGAAAGAAAAATGTTGTAAGTTGTGTTGGTTTCTGAATATTGAATCATGTGAAAAATTTTTATACAAAGTTTGGAATCATTGTATAAAATAGGCCTTTAGTATAGTACGTGGCAGGTACAAAGGTTCTGAGGCGTACCTAACGCCGGGAAACCTTAAAATATAAGCGGAAATGCTGCCGAAATTTCTAAAATCAGCTTAAGGGCATTTCGGGAAACGAGGGGTAAAAATATTGGACTCGGGAAGGAAACCGAGGCCCCTCGATGAATTAGGGTTAGAGATGGAAAACCAACCTAAAAGGAATAGTAAATCGACCCTAAAAGACTAAAATGCCTAAAACAGGAAAAAAAAAAGTTCATGTTAAGTTTATTTTGGGAAACGAGGGAAAAATGTAGGTCGGGATAGGAAACCCGAGCCTCTCGAGGACCAAGGGCCGGCGACGGGATAAATAACATTTAATGAGTACTGAAAGGGCCATTTAAGGCTCCGAAACGCTTGAAAAATGAAAAAACGACCCTAGGTGATGGATGAATAGTAACTGAGGGCTAGGAAAAATGAGGTTGAGATTTTATAGCAATTTAAGCTGTAAAATGATACAGAAACCTAGGGAATATTATTTTAAAATATTTGGACTTAGAAAATTTGAAAAATAAAATGATAAAACGGAACAGTTATGATCCTGAGACCCGTTAGGGGTAAAATGGTCATTTGGACGAAAAATTTTCGAAAGGCTTGGAAAGGACCCTAAAAGACCTAGAATAACTGAGATAAAATTCTAAGACTCAAAATAAAGGTTTTAGAGTTAAAAATCTGAAAATTTCGAAGAATACGGGCATGTAGAAAAATACACGGTCGTGTACATAAAGAAATTTTCAACCCGAGAAGAGCATGGGCTGGGACACGGGCGTATTTCAGGTCGTGTACCACAAACAAAATTTAAAAATACTGAAGTATTAAGTGAAATAAATGTATATTTAAAGTGATAATTAAAATAGGGTATTAACAAACAATATTACGTCTGTAGGAATCCAAAATCGAGATAGAACTGTGGAGGAGTTTCGGAAGTGGACACTAACGCAGTATTTATAAGTTCAAGCATTTACGTGTCTGCAATATGAAATACTGTGTTGTTTTATTCTGTACTAGATGTACACTAGACATAAAGTCTTATAAACATTTGGGGACTAGTTAGAATAATATATCCCAGATAATAAGAATAAGTAAGACCTACGGGCAATAAAGGATAGTGACCTTAAGGTGATGATCGATATCACTTGGTCAAGACTATAAATGTGAAAGATGGTAATGAAACCATTAAGACGTACCTCCCCTCCAACATAGTGGTGGAGGTTTGTTTCAGATCCTACGGGGTTATCAGGGTTGTGGAGGTCGATGTTCTAAGGTCGCTCCTTAGACCCTCCCAATCAGCGCGCTAATATTCATCAGTACTGCCATAAACAGAGCTCTAAACCAGAAATCAAATAGAGAATAAACAATTAATAAAATGATAAAAATCATAAATGAGCATAACCGAAGTTTACGTTAGAGTAATGTAAACGTAAACTTCGGTTAGGATATGTGAATAGTATCCTGTTAAGGTAAAGTGAATAGTAACCAGTTAGGGTAACTGTTACTATTCATCAGTCAAAGGTCACTATTCATAGGAAATTGAGTTTTTAGTGTTTTTGAATCAATATGATTCTTACTATGTATGTTTGAACTTACTGAGCTTGTTAGCTCATCAGTTTATTCATATTACAGGTAAGAAACCTGTCCAGTAGATTTTTGGATGGCGACAGGATGCGAGCATGTTAAAGGGATAGGGAACTCACCGTGGACTTGGTCCTGCCACAAGTTTTCCGCTTAGCCTTTTTGAGTTGAAGAAAATAAATTTGGAAACAAATATACAATACATATATATGTACTATATGTTGTATATTATTTTGTACTTTATTAAGACATATAAAAGTTAGTATATGGCATGGCCTTCTTACTTAGTTTTCTTAAGAGGAAGTATGTATTAAAGAAAAAAAAAATTATGGGTGAAATTTTAGGCACTAATATTTAAAAGTTGTGAGCAAAAGAGTTTAAAACTGACAACCCGGATTCGGCACACGAGCAGTCTTGGTCGGCCGTAGAGTTGATTCATGACGGTTGTGGGTGGTCGGAATTAGGGGGCGTCACAAGTTGGTATCAGAGCAGTTGACAATATCCCTATTGACACGAAGCGCGATCTGCTTGTCAATCCAAGTTAGCTTTCTTTAAGTTAGTTAACTTTACATTTATTTAAAATTATATATATTTTTGTAGGACTTAAGATGACTAGACCACCGTATGTGAGACCTCATCCATACCGACCTAGAGGACCGATCTGGGTATGGACTAGACCCGTGATCAGACCGTCCATGATGCGACGAGCGATGCAGTGACCACCTGTGCTTGAGCCACTAGCGCTGGGGATAGTAGCACCGGCACCAGTACAAGCACCACCTCCACGACCGATAGTGAACCCCCCGTAGCAGTAGACATTCCAGTGGTAGAAGATCGGGCTCGTATAGGAGCCAGAGTGTCAATACGAGCTGTACATGCGTTTAGAGGCAGTCATCCACCGGCATTCGAGGGAGGTCAGTAGGGGATCTCTACGAGAGATTGGCTACATGACATTGAGGCCATCATGCACCAGTGCGACATAGATAAGGATTGCTGGGTTTTGATGGCCATTGGCATAATCCGTGAGGATGCACAGTTATATTGGGAGTATTCTGATCAGGAGATGCTACTAGCAATGGATTGGGTCGAATTTTGCCAAGTTATGCTAGAGCAGTTTCCATAAAAGAGTGTTGCACTAGTGGTAGGCCCTCCTGAGAGTAGGACAGTATCACCACCACCGGCTATGCCCAGTTATGCGGATGTCAGAGACTTTGTTCTGAAGGCAGAGAGGCAGCAGATGATGTTGAGTGACACTGTATTTTCATATGTAGTCAGATTCCAAGATAGCATCGTAAGGGCATGTCCTTTAACTAACATCACAAATGATAACTTCTGTGATATATTTTGGAAGGGACTCACCCTAGACCTACGACAGAGAGTAACACTTTTATACATTGCTACTTTACATGAGTTTATTATCGATGTAGCCAAAGTAGAGGAGGAGATGATGATGGAGCGCATGGTGTGTTTGAGGCGTGAACAGTTGCTACAAGAAGCCATGTTAGATCGCCTATACGGATCGGGATCGATGGCAAACGATCATGAGGCAGGTTCGTCGAGACAATCAGAGGGAGCAGATCCAGCTGAAGGCTCAATGCCGTCTGAGGCCGGAAATGGAACGAATAATGAGGAAATGGATCCAATCAAGTTTTTGGCGATTCCAGAGCAACCTCAGCTAGGAGATTAGTTGTAGAAATACATGTGTTGTATAAATATGTATATATAACTGTATATGTGTATATATGATAGTGTTGAAAGGCTATTTTGAGGAAAGCCTTCGAACTAATGTACTTTTGAAATCAAAAGAAATGACAACCATATTTTGACATATTCAATGTGTGAAATGTTGAAATTATGTGATGATCAAAACTATTTGTACTTATATTGTAAAAATATGTTTGTGAAAACCTAATGATCAATTTTTATGCGATTTTAGGAAATAGGATAAGATGGTAAATCTAAGGAATCTGTGAAATA
Organism: Antiaris toxicaria; assembly: GCA_035233585.1. Lineage (NCBI taxonomy): Eukaryota > Viridiplantae > Streptophyta > Magnoliopsida > Rosales > Moraceae > Antiaris > Antiaris toxicaria. The sequence continues at coordinate 93,524,814 of CP141154.1, forward strand.
TGCGAGGACGTCCAGTATTGTTAGAAAGAGTGGACGAGCTGGAAGCATTAATAGAAGTTCAAATGAGAGAAAATGCCGAGTTAAGACAAAGACTCGAGCAAATGGACTAGAGACAAGAACAGGAAGAAGACCAAGCACCACAAATGGCTGCACCAGAACCAGAAGTGCCACCAGTGGTACAAGAAGAAGTGGTACAACCCCAACCACAACCTAGGGCCAATATCAAGCCATTATATGAAAGATTTCGACGTATAAGGCCACCAGAGTTTGAGGGCTCCACCCTCTAGATGCCGAGGAGTGGTTGTCTTCACTCCATACAATATTGGAGTTTATGGAGTTGAATGACCAGGAGAGAATTCTGTGTGCGTCCTTTGTTCTAAAAAGGGATGCAAGGTTTTGGTGGGTGTCAGTTAAGTTGAGGAGAAACATGTACACCATGTCTTGGTTGGATTTTCTGGAGGAATTCAATCAAAAGTATTATAATTCGGCACTATTGCGACCACAACAAAGAGAGTTTGTAGAGTTAAAGCAAGGGGACATGACAGTGATAGAAGTCTGCAACAAGTTTGATCAGTTGTCTAGACTATGCCTATACACTATCACAACTGAGAGAGAGAAAATCCAGAAGATGCTAGGAATATTTCACCCCGAGATCTCAGCGATGGTGGACAGTGGGTTGACGCCGCCTGACACTGTATCTGATTGCGTTAGTCGTGCGCTAAGGGCAGAGTATTATTTGATCTAACAAAAGGAAGAAAGAGAAAAGGTCTAGGATGCGAAGAAGAAGGAAAAGATCTTGACCAAAGCTATACAAGCTGGACCTCAAACTGGACAAAGCAGTAGGTCAAGTGCAATTGTCAAGGCTGGACAGCCAAGCATCTCTGGTCAGCAGTCCCAGGGGAAGAGAAAAGGAAACAATTATGGGAACAGGAACCAGTAGAGGAGAATAAACAATAATGTTGGCACTATGGTTCGAGACTACATGAACTATGGGAAAGGACATTCGGGTCGATGTAGACTAGTCCCAAATGCCTTTTTTCAATGTGGGAAGGACGGTCACTTTGCCAAAAACTGTCCAGAAAATAGGTCGAACGTGCAAGGTTCATCTTAGTCACAACAATGTCCCCAAGCACATGCATTACAGGCCAAAGCTGAAGGGTCATCCCATTCTGAGAGGCAAGAAAGACAAGAACGCTTACCTCGAGTAGATGCGAGAGTTATGGTCTACACAAAGGAAGAGGCAGAAGCGGGAACGTCAAATGTAGTGACAGGTCAGCTTTCTGTCGCTAATAATTTGGCGTCTATTTTATTTGACTCTAGAGCTACGCATTCTTTCATTTCATACCAATTTGCTAATAGGATAGGATATCCTAAGGACAATATAGGTATGACATTTAGAACTACATTACCCTTGGGGGAAGTCTTGATGTCCAATTATTGGTTACCACATGTGCCAATAATTATGGCAAATAGGGAGTTATTTGCAGAATTGATTGTGATGGAGCTTGCCGACTATGATGTAATACTAGGAATGGATTTCCTAGGAAAGTATCAAGCCACAATCGATTGCTAAAAGCAGATGATAAGGTTTCAACCGACCAAGAAGAGGGATTTGAGTATGTCGATACGTCAAGCAGATCGAAGAAGATAATGATCAACTCAATAGAAGCAAAGAGGCTGATGTCTGATGTCTAGCGATTGTACGGGATACCTAGCATGCATATTGGACGTGACGAAGGAACCAAAGCTCCAACTTGAAGACGTTCCCATTGTGAAGGAATTCAGCGATGTTTTTCCAGAGGAATTACCAGGACTGCCGTCTGAACGAGAAATTTCCTTTGAGATCGAACTGATGCCAGGAACTACACCAATTTCAAAGGCACCATATTGGATGGCACGGCAGAGTTAAAAGAATTGCAGGAGCAGCTGAAGGAACTTCTTGACAAAGGATTCATATGCCCGAGCTATTCCCCATGGGGTGCTTCAGTGCTGTTTGTTAAAAAGAAAGATGGCTCGTTTCGAATGTGCATCGATTGTTGAGAATTGAACAAGGTTACTATCAAGAATAGGTATCCTCTACCTAGGATTGATGACCTATTCGATCAACTCACAGGTGCAGCAGTATTCTCCAAGATTGATCTGCGATCAGGATATCATCAACTGAAGATCAAGGAGAGTGACATCCACAAGACCGCATTTCAGACTCGTTACGGTCATTACAAATTTCTGGTAATGCCCTTTGGGTTAACAAATGCACCAGCAGCCTTTATGGATCTGATGAATCGAGTCTTTAAGGAATATCTAGATAAATCTATTATTGTGTTCATCGATGACATTCTTATATATTCAAAGACTCGAGAGAAGCATGAGGAGCATTTTAGGATTGTCCTGCGAACGATAAGGGAGCATCAACTCTATGCCAAGTTCTCTAAATGTGAATTCTGGCTGGATAAAGTACATTTTCTCGAACATGTGGTTTCCAAGGAAGGAATCGTTGTAGACCCTGTGAAAGTGGAGGCGATCAACAGATGGCCCGTACCTAAGAGCGTGACAGAAATACGAAGTTTCTTAGGTCTGGCCGGCTATTATAGAAGATTCGTTGAAGGATTTGCGTGACTTACCGCTCTTATCATGACACTTACACGCAAGGAAAAGAAGTACGAATGGACCGAACAGTGCGAGAAAAGCTTCCAGAAGCTGAAGAAACGACTAACGAGCGCGCCATTACTTACACTTCCGACGGAAGAGGAGATGTTCGTGATATACAGTGACGCTTCAAAAATGGGATTAGGAGCCATCCTGATGCAAGGCGATAAGGTGAATGCCTATGCCTCGCATCAATTAAAGGACCATGAGAAGAATTATCCCACGCATGATTTGGAGCTTACCACAGTAGTGTTCGCATTAAGATCTGGTGACACTATTTATATGGAGCTCAGTGTCAGATTTATACGGACCACCAGAGTCTGAAATATTTCTTCACAGAGAAAGAGCTAAATATGCGACAAAGGAGATGGCTGGAGCTGGTAAAGGATTATGATTGCAAAATCCTTTATCACCCAGGAAAGGCCAATCGCGTTGCAGATGCGTTAAGTAGGAAATCTACTGTTCCGCAGTAATTATCGATTGGGAAACTTCCAAAGCCATTACAGCAAGAAATCAACATGCTGGAGATGGAGTTAATTACTGGAAAGCTAGCTACGCTGCAACTGGAGTCAACATTGTATATAGACATCAGAGAAGCCCAGAGACGAGATTTGAAGCTAGCAGGTTTATAAGAAGAAGCATCTGAAAATGGATTAATCCTACATCGGGGGAGAATTCAAGTTCCAGATGATGAAGGATTAAGAAGGTGAATTATGGCCAAAGCTCATAAAATGCCTTACTCAGTACATCCCGGAGTCAGCAAGATGTACCAGGATTTGAAGCTGCAATTCTGGTGGAAAAGGATGAAGAAGGATATAGCTGAATTTGTAATTAAGTGTATGACGTATCAAAAAGTGAAGGCTGAATGTCGTCATCAAGGTGGGAAGCTAGAGCCGTTAGAGATTCCTGAGTGGAAATGAGAGCATATCACGATGGACTTTGTGATGGGACTACTAAAGACCCGAGAAGGCTATGATGCCATCTGGGTTATTGCAGATAGGCTGACAAAGACGGCAAGGTTCATTACAGTAAAGATGACCTTCTCGTTGGAAAAGTTAGTGAGCTTATATGTTAACCATATAATCAAGCTACATGGAGTTCCTAAATCCATTGTGTTAGATCGTGATCCACGATTCACTTCGAACTTCTGGACATATGTGCAAGAAGCAATGGGAACAGAAGTACGACTAAGCACAACATTTCATCCGCAGACAGACGGGCAATCTGAGCGAACCATTCAGACTCTAGAAGACATGCTGCGTGTGTGTACAATAGATTTCCCGGGGAGCTGGAATGAGAAACTTCTGTTGGTAGAATTTTTATATAACAATAGCTACCAAGCTTCGATAGGTATGGCACCTTATGAAGCTTTGTATGGAAGGAAGTGTAGATCATCGGTTCACTGGTACGATCTACAAGAGAAACGACTGCATAAGATGGATTTTGTACAAGAGACAGTGGATGCAGTTACAAAAATATAGTAGCGGACGAAGATAGCCCAGAGCTGACAAAAGAGTTACGCAGACAAGAGACGAAGATCCCTAGAGTTCAATGAAGGGGATTTCGTATTCCTAAGAGCTTCACCGATGAAAGGAATAATGCGGTTCGGGAAGAAGGGGAAATTGAGTCCAAGATATATTGGACCATACGAGATCATCGAACGCATTGGTAAAGTCACCTATAGATTGGCATTACCTCCAGAAATATCGGCAGTACATAATGTGTTTCACGTGTCATGCTACAAAAGTATATATCAGATCTGTCCCATGTGCTGAAATATGAACTGATCTAGATTCAGGAAGACCTGACCTACGAGGAGAGACCTGTTCAAATACTAGCACACGAGGATAAAGTTTTGAGAAATAAAACAATCCCATTAGTCAAAATGCTGTGGAGAAATCACAATATTGAAGAGGCTACATGGGAGCGTGAGGACGAAATGAAGAATTTGTACCCCTACTTGTTCTAAATTTTCAAGGACGAAAATTCTATAAGGAGGGGTGAATATGATAACCGGGAATTTTAGATTCCCAAAGTAGATTAAAATTGTATATATATAACAATTTGAATGAATAAAATATGAAAATGTTGTATTTTAATACTGTTATGAATAGTGTAAAATTGTTCTGGCAGTGTTAAAGTGTGTGAGTTCGGGGATGGAAAATCTTACCGAACATAATTGGGTGAGACGGTTCGAAATCAGAGCTGAAAACCCTAGAAAATGCATTGAGATGCACGAAAATGATAGAAATTTACGGTAGAGAATTATGATCAAACGGAAGCAAAATAAGACAAACCGATCGCACTGGAGGCGCCTAGAACCCGCCTACGCGATTTCGATGAAGTTCCGTTCGGATCAGATTACAATCAAAAATTGACCACGAATTAATTAGTGAATTAATATGAATAGTAAGATGACATCATCAAGATGATGTCACAAATCCATTTTAGTTTACTTAGTTTGGAAAGTAAAAGTGAAAGGTGTATGGCTAGGATTGTCCTAAATTTTGATCAAGGGTCATGATCTTGCCAAAAAGCCATTTGAAATCTTTGTTTTATTTTGGAAAAAGGCCATTCAGCCACCTGGAAAGGAAGAAGAAAAAATTTTGATTTTTGCCCCAAAATCTTTACTTTTTAGTCCTTGAATAATTAGGAAATTGTTGGGAAAAATTGCAAACAAGCCCTTAACTTTTGCCTATAAATAGGAATCAAAATTCAATCAAAAAAATGAAAAATTCAAGCCAAACTCTTGCCTTTTCTTCAGCCCAAAAATCGTGAGCTTTCTTCTCCCTTAAACCAAAAATTTGTTCCAAAATTCACACCAAATTAAGCTTGCATTGCATTTCTCACATCAAGCCAACAATTAGTTAAGGTAAGCTTCTAAATTGAAGCATTTTTCCTTGATTTTCCATAGAAAATCTATGGGTTTGGAGTGTTGAAAAACAACGAAAAAAAATAGTTGTTTTGTTGGTTATATGATTGGTTTGATGTTATAGTATTTAAAGCATGAATTAGGGTTTAGAAACAAGCAAAAATTTTGCATGTTTCCCTTGAAAAATCGTGGCTTCAATGGTGTGAAAAATGCATGAGTTTTGATGTTTTAGTTTAGTAATTATGTTCATCTATTTATGCATTGAATTAAGCATGAATTGGAATAAGGAAACAAGAAAATTTTGATGTAATTTCCTTGCTAAAACCGTGGGCGTGAACATTAAGAAACGAAAAATTTTTAATGTTGAAGAGTGTTGATAAAAACCCTAGGAAAGAAAATAAAATTTCTTTGTGTTTATGCATAAACATCCGTGGCTATGCTAGGGTTAGAATGCGTGTTTTATTAGGTTTTTGATGTTGTTTTATACATAAGAAAACCTAAGAATGATGTGATGTGATGAAAAATTATTTTGATGTGATTAACTAGTAAACCAAGGCTAGTTTGAAAGAAAAATGTTCTAATTTGTGTTGGTTTCTGAATATTGAATCATGTGAAAAATTTTTATACAAAGTTTGGAAACTTTGTATGAAATAGGCCTCTGGTATAGTACGTGGTATGTACAAAGGTTCTGAGGCATACCTAACGTACGAAAACCTTAAAATATAAGCGGAAATGCTGCCGAAATTTCTAAAATCGGCTTAAGGGCATTTTGGGAAATAAGGAGTAAAAATATTGATCTCGAGAAGGAAACCGAGACCCCTCGGTGAATTAGGGTTAGAAATGGAAAACCAACCCAAAAGGAATAGTAAACCGACCCTAAAAGACTAAAATGCCTAAAAGAGGAAAAAAAAAATTCATGTTAGGGGTAAATAACAAGGAAAAAATTTAGGTCGGGATAGGAAACCCGAGCCTCTCGAGGACTGAGAGCTGGGACGGGATAAATAACATTTAATGAGTAGTGAAAAGGCCGTTTGAGACTCCGAAACGCTCGAAAAATGAAAAAACGACCCTAGGTGACGGATGAATTGTGGCGGCCCGCCCTGCTGTAGAGGCTCTACATGGCTATTACGGCTAACTCTGTAGTTAACGGCAATAGTCTGCAGGCCTCTAGGGTCGCCGGCAATCATGCTGAACTTGAAAACTGCTTGCTAATTTGCGAAATAAATTTTTTTTTCTTAATATCATAAGCTGTTCGAAAATGTGATAAGGAAATCATGTTAACAAAATAACATGCACATGAATCATGATTCCCCTATCACATAATCTTAACTTGAAGACTTGTTCTTTTTGAAATTATATGGTCTAAATTTCAAAACTGTACAGTGGAAGCCTAATAGTGACCACAATCCCTCGCCCAATCCTCCCCGGCATGCATCTACCCTGTTCGTCGTCCACCGTAAACTACTGGTGAACAGGTCTCTTACCTGCAACATGTGAACAAACTGATGAGCTATGGGCTCAGTAAGTTCAAACATAAAAACATGAAACATGACATGTTATACTATTGTGCTCATGCATGAAATTTGACTCTGTAAATATGCTCGTGGCTGAAGGATTAGTCTTAGGACATTATCTGATATTTTAGTTCTAGTTTTGGACCCCTGATTTGTCGTACCGATATGTTAGCACAACTGGGAGTGGTGCTTTAGTGCTGACCTTCTCAGTCTTAACTGAAGCTAAACATGAAAACCTCCTCATGGGTCGAGAGGCCGATACGCTAATAACTGGTTTAATTACCATCTTGCTAGTGTTCCAACTGGGTAGCATACTGATTGCCCCCATAGTCGGAACCTGTTACATGAATTACTGGGGTATGAGTTTTATTTATACACTAAGGTGCCTTGTGCACTAACCTGTTTTTGTGTACCTGGTACTGTCTGACATGTATACTGAAACATGAAACCCTACATGCACGACATGAACTGACCTGAGCTGACATGAGACTGACATGAATATCATGATGTAGACAATCAATGTCTAACAAACATGTCATACAACATACATAACATCATAATATAACAAGCTTGTCCCCGTTGCAGTCAGGACAATGCTTGAACTTACAGAAAATCGACTAACGTAAGCCTCTGCTGCTCTAGGACTGCTGATTCGGGGTCTCTGGCTTGAACTTCTATAAAAGAAATAATCATTGATTATTTCCATTATTTATCTTATACTAGAAATATGGCAAAACATGAAAATTTACATTTCCAGACTCTTTTTTTTTTTTACTCTTTAGCTTCGGACACACCCTCCTACACGGGTGTGTTTATGGCCATGTACCTCTCTGGACTTACATGCCTGGCTATGTACTTTGTGGAACATGGCCATGTATACTTACACGGGTGGATACACGGCCGTGTTAATGGCTGTGTACTCCTCTGGACTCTTACACGGTTACTTACACGGCCATGTTTCTGGTCGTGTTTTCCTACTGTCTAATATGGCCTGCTACACGCCTTCCCTTGACCGTGTGCCCCTTGACACGGCCCGATACACGGTCGTGTTCTTGGTCGTGTACCTCTCGGGTCTGAATTTTCTTGTAACACGGTCGTGCATATGGGCATGTTCGGGCCGTGTTCTGAACACGCCCTTGTACACGCCCGTGAACATGCCCTTGTACACGCCCGTGTACACACCCGTGTTCATACCAGACTCAAGATTATGGGTCCGAACTGCTCTGCTCTAGTTTTCTAAGGCTTTTATGGCCCTTGTTCAACTTCTTACACTTGAAATCGATCTCCACAAGATCGTTTCAAGGTATCTACTACATTTCTACTATCACAAATCCATGATTTCATAAGCAAAATCTCACATTTTGCTTATGAACATCTTTTGACCTAACTTTTGAAAAACTTAGAACTTTCTTGATGAAAACGCATTAAACTTGGTTTTCTAAACCATCAGCTCATGGATTCATGTTTGAAACCATCTAGACTCGAACCATGTTTCAATTTTAACCGAAAATCTCAACATGATTCACTCACATTGTCTTTTTCCTCTAAAAACCCCAATTCCCCCCCAAGAAAAACGTGAGAAATGAGGGTTTACCTTGCTTTGAATCTTGAGAGCTTCTTGCTGCTGATTCTTGACCGAAAATTCGATCAATCTGTTGCTTGAACAAGAAAATCCAAGCTTGTTTGGATTTTCTTTTTCTTCTGTCTCTTTTTCTCGGTTTCTGTCTTTCTCTTTCTTTCTTTCTTTCTCTTTATTTCTTTCTTTCTGCTGGATACTTCTCTTTACAGCTAAGGGGAATGATTTGCCCCCCCCCCCCCCCCCCCCCCCCCCCCCGCCCCCGAACTCACGTGCCTCTCACTCTCTCACTTGCTTTCATCATTTTTTTTTTTTTGAAAATGTAAGGGCTTATTTGGCTAATCTTTTGGCCAATGATCAATGTGGCTCACTTGTGTGCCATTGATCTCTTAATATGTATTTTCCACATACTTTTCTATTAAATTTTAAAACATCTTAATTTGAATTAATGCTTAGCTTTTAAACTATATTCATTAATTCATTATGAAATTTTGATTAAAACTTAATTAATCAAAATTTTCCTCTGCTCTGTATTCTGTAACATGTCTCTCTATAAATGTACATTTATTTACATATCTTGTACAAAATTTTCCGAGAGTGTAGATTTCTCAGTTATCACATGAATAGTAATCGAGGGTCGGGAAAAATGAAGTTGAGATTTTGCAGTAATTTAAGCTGTAAAATGATACAGAAACCTAGGGAACATTATTTTAAAATATTTGGACTTAGAAAATTGGAAAAAAAATGATAGAATGGAACAGTTACGGTCCCGAGACCAGTTAGGGCAAAATGGTTATTTTGACCAAAAATTTTCGAAAGGCTCGGAAAGGACCCTAAAAGACCTAGAATAACTTAGATAAAATTCTAAGACTCAAAATAAAGGTTTTAGAGTTAAAAATCTGAAAATTTCGAAGAATACGGGCATGTAGAAAAATACACGGTCGTGTACATAAAGAAATTTTCAACCCGAGAAGAGCATGGGCTGGGACACGGGCGTATTTCAGGCCGTGTACCACAAACAAAATTTAAAAATACTGAATTATTAAGTGAAATAAATGTATATTTAAAGTGATAATTAAAATAGGGTATTAACAGACAATATTATGTCTGTACGAACCCCAAATAGAGATAGAACTGCGGAGGAGTTTTGAAAGTGGACACTAGCGCAGTATTTGTAAGTTCAAGCATTTACGTGTCTGCAATATGAAATACTATGTTGTTTTATTCTATACTAGATGGACACTAGACATAAAGTCTTATAAACATTTGGGGACTAGTTAGAATAACATATCCCAGATAATAAGAATAAGTAAGACCTATGGGCAATGGAGGATAATGACCTTAAGGTGATGATCGATATCACTTGGTCAAGACTATAAATTTGAAAGATGGTAATGAAACCATTAAGGCGTACCACCCCTCCAACATAGTGGTGGAGGTTTGTTTCAGATCCGACGGGTTATCAGGGCTGTGGAGGTCAATGTTTTAAGGTCACTCCTTAGACCCTCCCAGTCAGCGCGCTAATGATCATCGGTACTGCCATAAATAGAGCTCTAAAGTAGAAATCAAATAAAGAATAAACAATCAATAAAATGATAAAAATCATAAATGAGCATAACTGAAGTTTACGTTAGAGTAATGTAAATTCGGTTAGGATATGTGAATAAAACCCCGTTAGGCTAAAGTGAATAGTAACCAGTTAGGGTAACTGTTACTATTCATCGATCATAGGTCAAAGTCACTATTTATGGTGAATAGTCTATTCATAGGAAATTGAGTTTTTAGTGTTTTTGAATCAATATGATTCTTACTATGTATGTTTGAACTTACTGAGCCTGTTAGCTCATCAGTTTGTTCATGTTGTAGGTAAGAAACCTGTCCAGTAGATTCTTGGATGGCGGTAGGATGCGAGCGTGTCAAAGGGATAGGGAACTCACCGTGGATTTGCTCCTGCCATAAGTTTTCCACTGAGCCTTTTTGAGTTGAAGAAAATAAATTTGGAAACAAATATACAATACATATATATGTACTATAAGTTGTATATTATTTTGTGCTTTATTAAGACATATAAAAGTTAGTATATGGCAAGGCTTTCTTACTTAGTTTTCTTAAGAGGAAGTATGTATTAAAGAAAAAAAAATTATGGGTGAAATTTTAGGCCCTGATATTAAAAAGTTGTGAGCAAAAGAGTTTAAAACTGATGACCCGGATTCTGCACAAGAACGGTCTTGGTCGGCCGTAGAGTTGATTCATGATGATTGCGAGTGGTCGGAATCAGGGGGCGTCACATTTCACATGCCAAATTCTTTTTCTTAAACCATTAACCAACAACAAATCAATTCATCATTCTATACATGCAACCCCTTATTTTGCTTAAAAAAAAAACATGCCTCAAAGTTTTTACTTTAGAACACTAAGCACACTAATTTTCACAACCAACTTTTCTCATTAATGTGATGTCCCATGCCTAGAGTGGCTCGGACTGTCACTTAAACTACTACTACTTAATTTGCTTGAAAACTGTTACTGCTTACTTAAGAATAGTTGCTTAACTTATCCAGCTTGAAAACTATTACTTAAACTTATTTACTTAATGCTATAATTTTAGGGGATTTTTTTTTGAATGCGTACGTATTTACTATTCACATACATATACTTTAAACTTACAAAGTCTAAATCATTGGGAATTCATTCATACATACATACTCATAAAATTGTTTAATTAATTACTACTCAAAATATACTATTTACTCAACACTGTGCGGAAGTTAAAACTCGCAGTGATATCTATAACCTCATCCTCACATCCGCCTCTGCCACCATCATCACCCATTGAGGTTTAAGCCATAGGACGCTTACCTAAAACATGAACACACATTGTGAGCTTTATGCCCAGTAAGCACAACATGTCGTCCGCAAAACATGTTTAAATCATAGCACATACTTAAAACATATAAGCATGTCATGTACCAATAAGTACCACTGAACATTCCACATAGTAGAGCATTACATATCATTGAATGCATAACTGAACATCATATAGTGAATGTATAACAGAAAATATCATGTACTGAATGTATGTCTACTATAGCTGGAAGCATAGTAAACTATATCGTCAACAAAGCATTATCCGATTATGCTCATATTATGCTTCAAAATTCTTTTTCTTTCCTATGTCTAGCTGAGGGCCCGTGTGTTAGTACCGAACATGCGGATCATTGAAAACATCCGTGATCACTAACTTAAGAGCCGTTAACAGAGGCTCATCATACTTTAAACTAAAATAAAACCTCTTCAGCTAAAAAGACCAGTACGACACGCTTATTAATTACCCAATTGTTTATCTGATTTGGCCATATGCTCTGCTAAGCTATCCTTAATCTCACGCGATAGGGATGTATGGCATCTAACTCATGTTTTCATCAATCTATGCAATTGTGAAACTATATGCTCTCATAACATGCTATACAACTACTGTGCATGCTTTGCATACTCAACATCGTATAAAAAAAATCAACACTTTGAATTCATTTTGTTCATGCTATATGCGGAGTAGTACTTACCTATTTTGCAAGCAAACTTATACTCTTGCCCTTATCACGTTATAGTTATTTACCTGTCATAACGTATTTCGTCAATAATTGTTGTTGAGTCACTAATACCGTTAGTGACTAAAGCAGATACTAACGTATGGTATTGATTGCCGTCGGTACTAACTTACTCTCTTTTTGGTGAGTTTTGATCCTCTATTCATAGTTAATTAATTTATTATCCAATAAATCAATTAATGTCGTTCTTAGGTCACTACTACTATTAGTGACTATAACTTATATCGTGGTATGGTACCGATGCCCATCGGTACCCTACTGCTCTACTTTGGGAATTTGGTATCTAATGTCTATTTATGCTTGATCAATTGTCTACTTGACAGATTAACCACCGTTCCTCACTATCTCGTTTGAACTCGGTCCTTCACTGGTTGACCAACAAGTCAATTGATCGGTTGCCTCACGCATTGTTAACTAGGTAGCCTATCGGGTTACTTTACTTGTTTGGATGTGGTAGCCTACCGGGCTACCTCTACTGTTTTATTTATTTTAAAAATTGTTTTAGAAGACTTATAAAATTTTTGGGAAAAATTATGTTCTTTGAAACCATCCCCATATCACCCCATTGGAAGGTAGGGGCATTTTATTAAAATCAATTTTCCATTTTAAAGAGGGTAAAACACATTTTGGTGTTCATATTTTAAAAGGGTTCTTGAACCATTTACCGAAACAGTTTTAAAACCTGTTTGAAATGACTTAGTTTCTCAATTTGACAAACATCAAACTTTTACTCCTCGACAAGATAAACAACTCTCGTGTTCATCTCGAAGCTCAAATCAAATCTTAACGGGTCCTAAACTCATCAAACCCGGGGCTATCCTTGTGTCCAGTTTTAGAAAAATCCCAATTTTATGCTTATTTAAAAATGGCTTTGTTTGAGGCCTGAAATGGCCAAATTTTTAAAACTTGCATAAGTAGTCTTAAAGGTTCGACGAGATCTACAACTTTCATGTTAAGCCCGAAATTCAGTTTGGACTCTAATTTGGTCATTTTTAACAAAATCCGAGACTGTTCTTGTGCTCAGGATTTTAGTCCCAATTTTGGGCTCCAATTAAAAACTACTCGAAAAGTTTATTTTAGAGTCATTTTTGGTCAAAAGCTATTTGACACAAAAACAACCGTAGCGAAATTTCTTAAAACTTTATGTTTTATTAAATCCCAAATTCGGACCCTAACGAGGTCAAAAATGGCCAAACCTATGGCCTAAAACTGGGGACAGGTTTGTGTGTCCAGCCATCTTAAACGTCCACACACACGCACACACACACACACACACACACACACACACACACACACACACACACACACACACACACATCTATCCATAAAAATTTAAACCATAACTACACAACCACATAAACTTAAAAATAAAAAGCTAAGGGCTCAAAATAAACTTATTACAGCCCATTGCATAAATAAATACATATAAATGTCCTTGATCAAAACTTAAAAATCACTAAACCATAAAAGGGGGTTTTCGGTTTTACCTTGTGTGCTATGGACAAAGCACAAACCAAATCAAGGCTTGGGTGACCAAAACTTGCCGTGTAGACCAAGGGGAAATAGGGTCTGCCTTGGCTAGAATGGACACACAAAAATTTCATTTTTATTATCAAGCCAAAGAAACTAACAAATCACAAAGATTGGTTCTAGAATCTTACCAAAAATAACCTTGAAATGGCTTGGATGGCAACCTCCTAACACAAGCTTAAACGGGGTTAATTTTTTGGTGAACTTTGGCTGGGATTTTGGCTAGACTTTGGTCAATTTTGGGGCTCAGAGTGAGTCAGCTATAGCTAATAAAAGAAGAAGAGAAGTGGTTGTGTTTTGGGGTGTAAAAGAAGGAAAGTGACACATTAGGCCAAGCATGCCCTTTTATACGCAAATCTAACCAAACTTAATCAAGCTTAAGCTCACTTAATTAAGCCAAAATTTTACATAATTGGGGAACAAATTTCTGTTATTTTTAGCCCTCAAAACCTGAGGGGCTGCGCGCACACAAAGGGGGCCAATTGTTTAATGGTTGTTTGCCATGTGATGGATACTATTGCATATTTTAATTAAAAAGGTGGCCAACACATCCCTTGTTTTAGGAAAAACTTTTCCCTGCTTTTTAGGCTGTGTTTGGGGCTATTTGTGCTACATGTGTAAGGTTTTCTAGGGGAAAAATTCATCTGCTAAGTCTTCTCTTTGCAGTCTAATTTCTGCTTTTCGGTATTCGACCCTTTTTCGGCAATGTTCTAGTTTTCGACTGAAATTGAATTTTCTTAATCTGATTATTAAACTGATAATTTCTGGTTAGGTTGCAATGCCTATGAGCCTATTCTGAGTCTAATTTACTGTTTATTTCCTATACTGTGGTTGTGCCTACACTGTGTCGTCCTTGCGCACGCATAACAAGGCGTTTTCACGTGAAATTTCAAACACAGTCTCTCTTGACTAATTTGAATGTGCTAATTTCAAATTTATCAGTTTTATGTCCATCTGAGGTCGTCTGGACTAGTTTTCGGGATCTATGTGACCCCATCTCGAAAAACATGTTTTACGCTCAATTAACTAATTTAAGCGTTCTGAGTCTAAATATATCAGTTTCAGGATGAGAAAAGGTCGTCTTGACTCTCTTCCTGATACTGCATATCTCTAAAACAAAATTTCTTGTTTTATACTCAATTAACTAAATTGAGCCTACTGACCGTTAATATATCAGTTTTAAGTCAAATTAAGACTATCTTGACCATTAACTTGACACTGTATTACCACTATTCACTATTTACTGCTTTTTACTTAACTGACTAGTCTGAGTGTTCTGGCTTTAATTTCATTAGTTTCTGGGCGAGAAGAGGTCATTTGGACCATTTTTCTCAATACTATACCTCTGCTAGGGTAATTGTGCTCAGATGACTAATCTGAGAGTGCTGATGACTTGCTTACCAGTTCTGTGTCAAGAAATGGTCGTCTGGACTGATTTCTCGATACTACGTGTCTTATGAACCGATTTCGCTGTTGTTCGCCCCTTTCACTGCATAAATAGTAATTAAACATCACTGTAACCGTTTAATTCATTCAACTAGGGAAAACTACACTGTATTTATTAACTTAATTACTGATTATATAGTAACTAGGTTACATCAATAGGGTGGTCATTACAACTAATTATCAACCAAATCTACCAAGTTTCAAATCAAATTTTCATCATCCATCTTACACTTAGGGCCACGAATTTTAACTCCCAAAATTCACTAGAAAATGGAGAGATTTTTGGTTACCTTGTCACCAAAGATGTCTTCTTGCTCCTTGAAGGTTGTGGTTGAAGTTTGGTGTGAAATTTTTATGAAGAAAATCTTGGTTAGGGGGAGGGATACTTACGTTTTCTCTTGGCTGCACAGGGGACAAAGGTTGTAGCAAAATAGCTAAATGTTCTTAGTGCTTTCTTGCCAAAAATCCGATCCATCCTTATCACTAAGAAAAATCAATTAATTCACCTTTCATCCAATGAGATTTTGACACCTAACTCCCTAATTCTTTCACAATTTTACTAAAATGAAATTAGAGTAATTTTGGCTTAATCTTTATCATTGGATCAAGACAAGGTCAAATCCTAGCCTTAGGATTTTTCTAATACTTTCTCTTGCTTTTTGATAAATAAGAATTATGATGTCATAATTGTGATATTATTTACTTTAATCACATGTTTTATTTGTATATTTACTATTCACATTAATTCAATCCTCTTTTTGACCAAAAAGTCAAACAAAACAAACTTCACCAAAATCACTTTGGTAGGTTCCTGAGGCCTCCGGTGCAGTCGGTTTGCCTTATTTTTCTTCTATTTGGCCAAAAATCTCAGTCAAATGTTTCATCTTTTACTACGATTTTTTGCACCTCCTAGGGTTTTTGATGTCGATTTGGCACTGTTCCTTACAATTTGGTTCAGTAAAATTTTCTATCTCAGAACTCTTAACTTTTAACACAGTTAGAACATTTTGTTTCGTTCTAAATAGTATCAAATCATTCATTTTACATTTTTAAACATAAAAGTTATCGTCTTATATACAATGTACATTTCTTCAAGAATGGTGAATTTTCTCGGTTATTACATAGTTATACATTTATGTTAATACACACTTCCACAATCAAAATATACTCATACTTTATATTAGTTCTTATATTTTATGAAAATTATTGCCACTCAAATCTTATAATTTGATAAAGTTCATAACATGCATATCTATCATTATTTCCAATACACAATACCTAATTGATAATACATACTTATATCAATCCCCAGATACATATATATACACCAAAATATTATTGCTAAAAATAATTATATATTGGTATCCCACACTATCTTCTCTATCATTCCCCATCTACAATGCCCTCCGTCATTTCCAAAACATAGTCTTGTACAAAAAAACCTTTAGTATAAATGCCATATTCATAAGATGATCTAATTTATACTCATTTATGGATGCAATTATTTTTCATTATAACTTATTAATTGCTTACTAATTTGTGGGCTTTATGTGTACATATTGCATGCATGCAATCTACAGGATGTTAGGATTAACAACACCCTAACAGAGCTAAGATCATATCTTATATAATTTTTACGTAGGTCAACGATAAGTATAACACCTCACTTATCTTAGTCTTACATTTAATTAATTATGTTAGAGATTGCCTATCATCATACTCCTTACTTAAAGTCTTATATGAAGACTAGGATAAGGCACTTTCATTATGATCTTATTAGTCATGATGCATATGAAATGATATGACATGAAAATCCATAAACTTTCATGGCATTTTAGTAAAGGATGGTATTCATGTAAAATGTCATACTTGTGAATTCGTGGTAGTAGTGTAATAGTGGCATGCTATAAAAGTGTGGCATATACGTGATCGTGGCATAACCATAATCATAGCATATCTGGCGTAAAAGTCACATGATTAATAACATATTATAACACCCTGTAGGAAAAATAGGAAATTTAGACAGCGGAATTTTAAAAATTTTCTTTGGATTGTACTAATTTAAGTTGCTATAGACAATAAATTATTCTACAATCAACATACCTTGGAGAGAAGAATCAATAGAAATGCCAGAGAAGGTTACTAAGAAAGTTTCGACTAGCTAACCTTCTTCACTATACTTCAATTCCAAGATAGTAAAGTGTGCCGGGTACTTAGTTTCTCAAGCTACATTTGGTGTGTGGCTTTCTTTTTCCGACCACCCAAAGCTCTTAGAACTTATTGTTATTAATAAGAGTATAATAATAAGTTCTCTTACCTTAAACTTTGTGGTCTACCAAAAATAAAAACCCTAGGCTCCTATTTATAGTGAATGACTGTGATATTTGAATTTGAATAGGGCACTTGAAAAAGAATTTTCTCTATACTTTATCTTCAAATTGGTGATTTTTTTACCTTAGGAGAGCTCCCAAAAAAAATGCCTACCACAGATTTTGGCAATTTAAATTTCAATATCTATTTATCTTGTAATTTTATTTGTATACATAATGTTCAATAAATCTAATTTTAAATTCAAAAAAAAATTATCGCAACTATATTTGAATAAAATAATTATGTAATAATTATCTAAATAAAATCAATAAGGAGAAAAACATTTTCCTTGCCATGTCCACATGGAAAATGGCCATACTCGATAAAGTAAGACAAGATTGTAAAGACTGCCTATTCATGTAACCTAATTGCCGTATAATAAGAAGTTGATGAATGAATTTGGAATAATTTGATGCCTTTTGATGCACATTTGAAGAACACGGTCAGGTACACGGCCATGTAAGTGGTCATGTACCGATCGGACTGTGTACGTGTGAGAGACCGTGTAAGTGTAAGTGGTCGTGTAAGAGTAACATGGTCAGGTACACGGCCGTGTAAGTAGTCGTGTACCGCTCAGATGATAGAATGTGTGAGAGGCCATGTTCCAGAGACTAGGCATGTTGAACTATTTCAACTGGTACACGCCTGTGTAAGAGCCCGTGATGAAGGCCGTGTATTGAGCAGAGAGCCGCTGTAATGACTCTCATGATTCATGAAACATAATTATTATGTAATGAGTAATTAAGTTAATAAACATAGTATATTTTCTAGTTGAATGAATTAAACGGGTACAGTGACATTTAATTACTATTCATGTAGTGAAAGGGCCAACCGATAATGAAATCGATTCACCTTAATACATATGTGTGTGTGCATGAGAGACACGTAGTATCAAGAAACTGGTCCGGACAACCATGTCTTGACACAGAACTGGTGAGCGAGTCATCAGTATGCTCAGACTGGTAATTTGAGCACAACAGTGATAGTTATCCTAATAGATTATATAATGTCAAGAAAAATGGTTCACATGACCTTTTCTCACCTAGAAACTGACAAAATCAGAGTCAGAATGCTCAGACTAGTCAGTTAAGCAGAAAACAATGAATAGTAAATACTAGATACGCCGTGTCAGGTTAATGGCCAAGACAGCCTTAATTTGACATAAAATTGACATATTTACAATCAGCAGGCTCAATTTGGTCAATTGAGCATATAACGTGAATTTTAATTTAAGATATTCACAGTATCAAGAAAGGGGTCAAGATGACCTTTTCTCAGCCCAAAATTGATATATTTAGACTCATAACGCTCAAATTAGTCAATTGAGCGCAAAACACGTTTTTCGAGAAGGGGTCACACAGATCCCGAAAACTGGCCCAGATGACCTTAGATGGATGTAAAACTAATAAATTTAAAATCAGCATGTCCAAATTAGTCAGAATAGACTGTGTTTGCAATTTCGCATGAAACAGCCTCGTTATGCATGCATTGTATCAACACAGTGTAGGCATAACCATAGTATCAAGAAATTGGTCAAGATGACCTTTTCTTAAAATAAAACTGATATATTTAGAATCAGCATGCTCAAATTAGTCAATTGAGCACAAAAAGTAATTTTTCACTGGGAAATCATAGTATCGGAAAACTGGTCGAGATGACCTCGGATGAAAATAAAACTGATATATTTGAGTTCAGCACGCCTAATTTAGTTAGTATAGCCTGCGTTAAAATTTTCAAAAAGAAAAAATATAAAAAGGTGGAAATTTTGGTTTTTGTAAAAAGGCCCCCCCACATATTTTTCTTTCTCTCTCTTTTTCTCTCCACACCACCAAAATGAACAGTAACCGACCACCAGAAATGGTGTCTATTTTCAACACCATCGGTACCATTGGAAAGTTCTCTCCGAGCTGAGTCCAATAGTGGGTCGACACGACGGAACCGCCATCAGAGGAAGCCGCATGCGTCGCCCAAATTCGTCGAAGGAGCGAAAACTTTCTGACGCCATAACTCAGCCGTCTGACCTCTGATCAAGGTGATTCCAGTCTGAAAAGATTTATGGTGAAGAGTAGAACAAAACCTTGGCCTTATTTCACCTCAACGGCAGCCGGATCGCACCGCCCGAAGTCATGCCATCGGCGCCGTGTCGCTGCCGTGGAACTTGCCGATTCTATCAAAGGTGAGCGACACTGCCCAACCTAAAACGCTTAGGGCAGTACGGGAAGCAAAAGCCCCAACTCAATTGCACGAAACCACTATGGTACGGAGGAGATCAGAGCTCGTCATCGTCCTCTACCATTGGGGGGTTAGTTTTCGGTGATTCGAGCCTCAAATTGAGAAATTGACATTGGGTTTTGATTCCTCTCGTCGAGCTCTTTAAGATGGTGTCCACCTTTACCCACGCTGCCACCGATCAAGGCCAATCAATGGCCACCGGACCTGAAAATTTGAAGATTGGCCCTTTGACCTATTTTCAATGTTTCGGACACATCCGCAGCATCGGATTTGCAAACCAGAATTTCAAAAGTAAAGAATGATGATTCAAAGATTATGCGGTCGAGACCAAACTACACTTTTAATCGCCGATGGGAACGATTTTGATAGTGATTTTAATCCCTTTATTTCTCATTTCATTATTGAAAAAATTATGTATTAATTGTGGATTATTGGCTTGATGAATTATAAGAAAAATAGATGAAATGTCGAAAAAGAAAATGTGAATATTTTTACATAAAAAGTTGAGTTTTTATGTAAAAATTAGGCCTCTGGTTTAGGACGTGGTAGGTTAGAATTGGTTAGATGGTTTTGAGGCGTTTCCTAAACCCCAAGAACCTAAAAATTAAGTGGAAATGCTGCCAAAATTTCTAAAACGGCACAAAAGGGTATTTTAGGAAACAAAGGGTAAAAATTTGATCGGGATGAAACCCGAGCCCCCTCAATGACCTAGGCCCGAGAAATAAGGATGGACATTTTGAGGATTAGTAAACTGTCCATTCAATATCTCGAAATGTAAGAAAACCCCTATGTTAGAATAGTACCACACGAGGGACGGGTGTGAGCTAAGTATAAAATTTGGGGCGATTAAATCAGTAAAGGTAACTTGATAGGCTAAATAGTCAATATGCGAGGTAACCAGTGAGTTGATTAGCTGGTAAACCAATCAAACCTGATATAGGAAGAGGTATAGCAATGTTAATTAATTTATTGGAAAAAATAAATTAATTAACCACGATTAGAAATTAGAAAATCAAACTCTTAAGAGAAGGGCAGTTAATACCGATAAGGATTGGTATCACTTAACGATAGAATTTTTATTAGTCACTAATGACCACAATGACCTAAGAGCGAATGTTAATGAAATGCGTTATGATTACAAGAAGGTACCTATATTGTGATGAAGGCGAGGGTATAAACTATCTGCTGACAGATAAGTACAACTCCGCCTACAGCATGAGTAAAAATGAATTTAAAGCATTATTTTTACAATATGTTGAGTATGCAAATCATGCACTGTTGTTACATAGCATGTTACAAGAGCATATAGTTTCACAATTGCATAGATTGATGAAAGCATGAGTAAGATGCCATACATCCTTATCACGTAAGATTAGAGATAGCTTAGTAGAGCGTATGGCCAGATCAGATAAACAATTGGGTAATCTTTATGCGTGTCATACTGGCCTCTTTCGCTTGAAGAGGTATTTCAGTTTAAGTATGATGAGCCTCCATTGAAGGCTCTTAAGTTTTTGATCACGGACGTTTCCGATGATCCGTGCGCACTCGGTACTAACACAAGGGCCCTCAGCTAGACATAGGAAAGATAATGAATATTGAAGCATAATATGAGCATAATCGGTTCATGTATTATTCACGATATGCCTTAGCTATAGTTATAACATGCTTCCAGCCATAGTAGATATGCATTCAATTACATGTTGCTTTCTGTTATGCATTCAGTGCATAATGTTTCAGTTCTGCATTCAGTGATATATGATTCTCTAATATGTGGAATGTTTCAGTGTGTGGTACATGTTGGGTACATGACATGCTTATATGTTTTAAGTATGTACTATGATTTAAACATGTTTTGTGGACAACATGTTGTACTTACTGGGCGTAAAGCTCATAGTGTGTGTTCATGCAGTAGGTAAGTGACCTATGGCTTAGACCACGTTGGACGGTGATGGCGACAGAGGTGGATGTGAGGGCAAGGTTATGGATACCACCGCAAGTTTTGATTTCAGCACAGTATTAAGTAAATATTATATCTTTAAGTAGTAACCAGTTAAACAAATTTCCTAAATATGTATATATAATTTAACCTCAACTTCATTCAGACCTTATTATATTTGTACGGTATATATTAATATGTACATGAATAGTAAAAACGTACGCATATATATAAAAAAAATCCCTAAAAATCATAGTATTAAATAAGTAAGTTCAAGTAATAGTTTTCAAGCCAGATAAATTAAGCAACTATTCTTTAAGAAAGTAAGAATAGTTCTCAAGTAAGATTAAGCATCAGTAGTAGTTTTAAGTGATGGTCCGGACCACTTAGGGCACGGGACATCACAAAGATTTTGTTTCAATTTAAATTCAAATAGGATAATAGCCATATCTAATTTTAAATTATTTATTCAAATAAGTTTATCTGGATATTTAAATTAATTATTCAAATAGTAAATTTACCCATATTTTTTTAATATAAATTAATCTCATATTTATCACAAAAGATAAATGTAATTAATTTAAATTACAAATCCTGTCTTTTAAATAAATATTTATCCAAACTAAATATTTATCCAATTAATTAAATAAAATAAATTCTAATTCTACCCCTAGTGAAAAATGCCTACACCAAAATAAATGGTGACCCAAATTCTTCTTTTCACTAAGTCTAAGAATTAAAGCCATAATGAATAATTCGATTGATTACCATTTGTTAAGAAATTATATTGAGTTAGTGAAGGGACCAATTAGATATATATAATATAGACTCTGATAATCTATGTAATTAATTATTCTATATCAAATAAATTAATTACATAATTATTAGTTTCAGAATTATATCACTATAAACCTGAAACTGCACTCTTAATTATATACTATATTACATAAGCTGGTGTGTACCCATAGTCTAATGACATTACCATATTTGTAACACCTTCATATAATATTCATGATCAACTTAAGGTCAAAGTCTGTTTAACCTTTTGATCGTTCTATCTTGAAACTATAATCTAATAAGAAAATGATTATTCACTGAATGTAAATAATAAATCATTTGTCAAGCAAATGACCCAAGGTCTAATCCATTTTCACATCCTGTATAATATCGTTAGGAGTATAACCTTTACTCCTTATAAGGTTATGATTCCATATCTATAAGCACAGCTTATGTTGAATATAAATAGTGTACGCAATGAACCGATCTAATAGCTTACTACTTCGAGATACTTTAGGCTTTGGAATATTAAAGTATATAAGCCTTAAACATATAGTCATTTACGTACTCAAGATTAAGGTTATTGCTTAATAAACATCAAAAGTGAATTAATCTATTCAAGCAGAGTTATAGATTAATTACACTTTAGTCCTAACCAATATATGACCACCATTAGGTAATATATCTATGTCTCTACATAAGAGTTGACTTGCTCTAGATGGTCAACACAAATCATCTCTTCAGTGGGACATAAACAACATAATAGTCTTTGTACGAGTTAGATACTCCCTCTAACCTTA
Source organism: Antiaris toxicaria (assembly GCA_035233585.1). Taxonomy (NCBI): domain Eukaryota; kingdom Viridiplantae; phylum Streptophyta; class Magnoliopsida; order Rosales; family Moraceae; genus Antiaris; species Antiaris toxicaria. The sequence goes on from CP141154.1 coordinate 93,548,121, forward strand.
TAAGCTATGGATTATAAATTTAGATTACTTACTTTAGAATGTTGTCTTCTTGCATATAAAGTCCATTACATGCAACATTCTAAATTCAAATAAAATCATGGCAACTATACTTAAATAAAATAATTATGTAATAACTACATCAAGGTGATCTTTTTGGTGCTCTATTTTGATAATATATTACTCATTAGGATTGATGCAGGGAACTTATTATTGGTCAACTTTGGTTGTCTTAATAGTTTGACATGAAGGACTTAGAAGAAGCTAATTATATTCTAAGAATTTGTCTATTTAGAGGTCAAAAGAATAAAATGATAGCTTTGTCCCAAGCTTTGTTCCTTTTTTTAGAGATCAAAAAAATAAAATGATAACTTTGTCCCAAGCTTCATACATAGCTAAAATAATTAAAAATTTTGCAATGTAAGAGGCAAAGAAAGGTTTGCAAGCCGGTTTGACTCTTTTGTTCGATGACTGTCCCAAGACATTAGAAGAAAGAGAGTATATGAGTAAACTCCCTTTATGCATCCACTATAGGCAGTCTCATGTACGCCATGCTTTGCACTTACAAAGATATTTATTATGCAGTAGGTATAGTGCATTGATATCACTATTTGGATAATTATTACATAATTGTTTAATTCAAATAAAGTTGTCATGATTTTATTTTGAAATTAAATTGGATTTATAGAACATTATGATGCAAATAAAATCACAAGATAAATGGAGATTGAAATTTAAATTAAATTTTGAATCTCTTGCATCTCATGTGAGCAATTTTTTGGAGCCTCCAAGATAAAGAAAAAATGCCAATTTAAGTGGAAAGAGAGAAAAATATTTTTTAAATGTCCTATTTAAATTTGAATTCCACCTAGTCCATTCACTATAAATAGGGCTCTAGGGGCTCCTATTTTATTTAAACCATGGACTCTAAGGTGAGTAAGCTTATTATTATTATCCCATTATAGTAATAATAAGCTATAAGAGTTCTGGGTGGTTGGAGAGAGAAAGCCACACATGAATACCAATGTGATACCGAGTGCCCACACACTCCATCATTTGGGAATTAAAGAATTGTAAAGAAGGCTAACTGGTTGAAGTTTTCTCGGTCACCTTCTTCAGCATTCCTACTATCCTTTAAGGTATATAGATTGTTGAATAATTCATTGTATGTGGAACACGAGTTTGTACGATCTAAGAAAATATTTGAAAATTCCACTATGTAAAACATCCTTTTTTTTTTTTTCCCTACAAGTGGTATCTTGCTTTTAGAGCCTTTATCGTCTTCTTCAATATAAAGTCTGACAATTAGGTCTTCGATACTCATCTCCTTTCTCTTGTGCTTCAAGTCATTCTTGAATTAGCTACACGCAGGGGTAGCTTCTCAATGATTGCAACTACTTGAAAGGATTCACCTATAACCATCCCCTTAGCCTGAATCTCATAAATGACCACTTGGATATCTTGCACTTGATTGATCACTGTTCTAGAGTCGACCATTTTATAGTCTAGGAAAAGCCCAACCATAAATTTCTTATGGTCGGAATCCTCAATCTTATATTTCTGGTCCAATGACTCCCATAGTTCCTTAGCCATTTTCTTCATAGTATACACATTGTACAAAGAATCTACCAAACCATTAAGAACAAAGTTCTGACATAGGAAATAAAAGTGTTTCCATGCTTCAACAGCATTGATGACTTGAACATCAAGCTCATATTCTTTGAGGTTAAGAGCCTCTTCAATCAAGAATATTGCAAGATTCAAGATAGTCAGGTAAACAACATCTTTTATTGTCACCTCTTGAAATTCAACCAATTGAATTTCTCTGGCTTCTCACCATGGTTTATAGGAACTGAAATCGGTACCACAGGGGTAGGTACTCATGCTACAGACGAGATTGGAACTTGACCCATGGTCATATTCTTAACAGTTATATCAACATTGTTTGAATTGTTTTTCATTATTGAAAAATTAAACAAATGATTTAGAGCTATAATTTTTATTAGGCAACAATATGTATATATACACACACACTTTTTCAAAAAGGACTCAAAAGGATAACCAAACTTTCCCGCCTTCAAAATAGTAAAGGGAAACAAAAGTTGAAAGAAAACAAATTTTCTATATATATATATACACACACATATATACATATATATAGAAACTTTCAGCTACCAGATAATTAGGTAGCCGTTAATTTTTAGTCATCATTCTTTAGTCACAATGCTTTTTTCTCGTCCTATAATAATAATAATATATATATATTTTTTTTGTGTTTGCGCGCTAATAGATAAAAAGGATTTTTTTTTTTTTAAGGATAAAACTAGAACTTCTAGTCTAAAACTATGATAATATTTAAGGGGGAAAAAAACTATGATAAAATTTCCTTTTCTTTAAGAGCTCTTGAAAATGTGACTCGGCAATTTAAATTTACAATAGGATAAAAAGCAATATGACATACATAAAACATGCTTGGATGTTTTTAGGTACTAACCAAATCTTGCTCTGCCGTCAGTTGTCTCTTTTTTAAATATATATATATATATAAACATCTTTTATTGTGTCTTATAAGCAATGTTCATGCTACTACCATAACAAAATATACTTTAAAAAGAGAATATTTAAAAAACAAATTTACACCAAACTTATAATAAATTAATTACTATAAATAGAAACGAATATTTCAGCGGACGTTGGATGCAGATCATGGTACATCAGGTTTAAATAAATTAATTCGGTAGCCCTTCCACGAATCCTTTATCAATAAATTGCTTCCAAGCCATTTTTGCTTTGTTGTCATCCAACATGGTATAGATAATGGCCTGTAAAAGTTAAAATGGAAATATTTTTTAGAGACCGTCTTTTTAACGACATTGTGTCGTCGCTGTACAAGTCAATTGAATGACGATATTTCTCCTTTTAGCAATGACAAGTCATAGTTAAAAGACTTATATATTGTAGTTGCAATTTTTATTTTTTTAGCTCGATTCTTGTAGTGTTACATGACAGTGCAGAAAAAACAGTCATGCAAATTAGATGAGGAAGACTATTTACCAAAAAAAAAAAAAAAGATACGGAGGGCCAAAAGGGCGTCCCCTTAAAAACTGACATTGTTATTAGTCATACAGTACACAAACATCTGTGTGCTCGTCATTTATTTCTTCATTGTGATTCTAAATTTATTTCCCTATACAATAAATTGATAAATTTTTAGTCCTATGAAACTCTAAAACATCACTTAATTTGTGTATAAATATGCAACTTATTTGAAGCTATTTTAATAAATTATCGTACTGGTGCGGCCATTAGATTTAAAATATCTTTACCTAAATGTATGTATATACACATCATATATGTTACTTGTGTATATTTATATATTTATAAATATATCCTTACACCTAGGGGATATATATACACACATTTTTTAATACGCGAATGTGTACATGCACTTACATACAGGATATATATATACACACACGTTTTTTAGTGTATATATATATAATATTGAAAGAATTAATTACGTACCCCGTAAAGCGAACGTCGAAGATCTGAAGGCGAGATATTCTCATTTGTTTCATTGGGACAACCAGATAATTTCAAAGCTTCTTCATATTCTCTCAAAGCTTTTTCATATTCCCCCTTACAATAATCAAGTAAAAATAATGCAGCACCAGTTAATTAATTTATCATGTGCATGTTTTATTAAAAGAAGAATTGAATTTTATTTTACTTTTTCTTTTTAAATCTAAAGTGCAAGGCTAGTTAGAAATAATTAATTTACAAATTGATAAACCAAACAAAGTACTAAGAAAAACCTGAAGAATCAGAATTTCGACAAGCGCCATCTGGAAATCATACTGTCCTGCGGGGCCTCGATCAAGAGTCTTAGCTGCTGATTTCATTTGGTCCAATATCTCCTTATTACTGATTCCCTCTCTCATTTTCCACAAAGCCCGTTGCTACAAGCATAATTATACATACAAACATGTATATATATTTTTTATATAGCGTTAATTTCATTCTTTATGCTGGAATTACGGGTTCTATCCCATTTTAGTTTCTAAACTTTTAAACTTCTCTAAACTAATTGTCGAATTATTAAATTATCTCGTAATAGTCTTTCATTTCAAAAACTATTAAAAGCCAAATTGTAATTACCACGTAAAGATTAAGCACATTTTAAACAAGGTTAACTTTGTCTTATGTGTCAATTAAAGAATATATATATATATTTGTTGTGTTACCTGTCTTGATTTGGCAAAAAAAAAAAAAAAATCTTATGTATAAACATTTTTAACTAGGTCAACTCAACATTTAGATGTTCTTATATATTGTCATAACAATTTTAACATTGTCTAATATATATTTGTAAAGAAATTATGTGATGATTGCGAATTGCAAATAGTAATCTAGATGAAGAGAAGTGCTTCAATAATAATAATAATAATAATAATAATAATAATAAAGAAATTTTGTAACCTTAATCTGAGGCAAGGTCGTCTCTGAGCCTAAGAACACAACACTCCTTCTAAGGTTGTTGAGCAACTCGGTGAGCTGAGAAAAAGCAAAAGAATTTGAAAAGAGAAAGGTTTAGGATCAGATGAAATAGATTCTCAACTTGTTTTCTTTTACTTAGTAGAAGGAAGTAGAAACAATGTAATTAGGAAAATTCCTATTGTTCTCCAAGTTGGGGATGATCCTAAAACTTACAGGGAAGCTATGGTCTTAAGGGATTCTGCTTTTTAGAAGGATGCGATCAAAGATAAAATAGATTCTATTATGTCTAACCACACTTGGGAGATTGTTGATTTACCACTGGGTTTTAAGCCCATTGGTTGTAAATGTGTATTTAGAAAAAAATTATCATACTGATGGTACTCTTAATACCTTTAAAGCTAGATTAGTAGCTAAAGGTTATCGACAAAAAAGAAGGAATTGACTATTTTGATACATAAGCACCTGTGGTAAGAATAACTACACTTAGAGTCTTGTTTGCTTTATCATCAGTCCATAATCTTTATGTTCATCAAATGGATGAAAAAACTGCATTTTTAAATAGTGATCTCAATGAGGAGGTTTACATGGAACAACTCGAAGTTTTTGTTCTTCATGGATGTGAACATCGAGTGTGTACGCTTGTTAAATTATTATATGGTTTAAAACAAGCACCCAAATAATGGCATGAAAAATTTGATTCTATTGCTCTTTCAAATTGCATTGTACATAACACTTCTGATAAATGCTTGTATACAAAGGAGTGTAATAAGTGTTATATCTTTATTTTCCTTTATGTTGATGATATTTTAATCATTAGCAATGACATGAAAGGCATAACAAGAACAAAGAGGTTTCTATCCTCCACATTTGAGATGAAAAACCTTGGACAAGTCGATACTATTTTGGGTATCAAGGTGATTCAAAATAGTGGTGGTTACACTTTAACTGAAGCCCACTGTATTGAAAAAATGTTGAACAAGTTTAGTCATTTAAAAATTAAGGAAGCTAATACTCCTTTTGATCCAAGTATAAAACCTGTAAAGAATGATGCAAGAGTAGTGACTCAAATTGAATATGCTAGTGTTATTGGTAGTTTAATGTATATGGTGCAATGTACACGACCTAATATAGCATTCACAGTTAGTAATATGACAATAGAGAAATTTCACTATTCTCAGAAAATAAGTACATTGAATGTACATTATGATTTTTAGGTTTAAAATGTGAAATGAATTATTTAATATTGTTTAAAACATGATAAAATGTTCTGACAATATTAAAGGTGAGAAATTCGATTGTGGAAAAATTTCACAGAACCGAAACAGGAAAAACGGTGCCATTTGGGTATCGAGAGCCCTAGAGGGTGACTGGTGGTAAGACAAGTCCACTAAAAGACGAAAGGGTTACGGTAATGATGTTATATGTGTACGCGTGTGTGTTACACGCAGTATCAAGAAATTAGTCAAGATGATATTTTCTTGATATAAAACTGATATATTTAGAATCAGTATGCTCAAAATAGCCAATTGAGCATAAAATGTAATTTTTGACTGACAGATATGCAGTATCAAGAAGTTGGTCAAGATGACATTTTCTTGATATAAAACTGATATATTTGAAATCAGAATGCTCAAATTAGTCATTTGAGCACAAAAAGTAAATTTTGACCGGGAAATATGCAATACCGAAAAACTGGTTGAGATGACCGTGAATGAAGATGAAACTGATAAATTTAGGTTCAGCATGTCCAAATTAGTTAGTATAGCCTATTAGTATGCTCAAATTAGTTAATTGAGCACAAAAGGTAATTTTTGATCGGGAATTCGCAATATTGGAAAACTGGTCAAGATGACCTTGAATGAAGTTGAAACTAAAAACTTTGGGTTCAACATGCCTAAATTAGTCAGTTAGCCTATTAGTATGCTCAAATTAGTTAATTGAGCACAAAGATAATTTTTGACCGAGAATTCGCAATATTGGAAACTAGTCAAGATGGCCTCGGATGAAAACGAAATTGATATATTTGGGTTCAGTATGTCCAAATTAGTCAGGATAGCTCATGTTGAAATTTTAGACAAAAAAAGTATATAAAGGGCAAAGAATTGGATATTTGTAAATAGGGCCTCATAACTTTCCTTATCTAGATTTTTCCCCACACTACCCCAAATGTGAACAGTAGCCTACCACCGGAAACAATGTCTATTTTCGACACCGCCGGTCTCGTTGGAAAGCTCTCGCTGAGCTGAGTCCAACGGTGGTTCGAGTCGACGGAACCGATGCCTGAGGAAGCCGCACGCGCTGCCTGAAACTGCCAAAGGCCAGAATTTTTGATCGACTGTTTCTTTGCCGTCTGACGTCCAAATGCCACAATTCTGATCCCAATGGATTCGTGGTGAAAAGTAGAACAAAACCCAGGCTTCATTTCAGCTCAACGACCGCCGAATTGCACCACCCAACATCGCGCTGTCACCGCCGTGAAGCCACCATGGAATCCATCGATTCCGGTGGAATTCGTCAATTCCGGCGGAGTCGAGTGGCGTGGTTGGTACCAAAATGCTCAAAGAAACACGGGGAACAAAAGCCCCAAACCAATTTTGGACAACAACCACAGCACGGTGGAAATCGAGCATCGCCGCCACCATTTGATTTTCGAGGCTCAATTTCCGGCGATAGGAGGCTTGGTTGGTGAATTGACACCATCAATGGGTTCCTCTCATTGAAATCTTCAAGATGGTGGCCACCTTTTTTATTGCCATCGTAGTTAACGGCGATCAACACTGGTCAATGACAACTCGGTGACCAAAAATTGAAGAATGGCCCGTTGGCCTATTTTCGACGTTCCGGACATATCCACAGTGTCGAAATTGCAAGACGAAATTTAAAAAGTGAAGAACGGAGACACAAAGTTTGTACGCTAGAGACTGAACGGTTCGTTCGATCATCGGTGGGATGATTTTGGTAGTGATTTCGGTCCCTTCATTCCTAAATTTATATTTCGGAATGATTATGTATTAATTATGTATTTTGGCATGTGAAATTGTAAGAAAAAATGGATGAAAATGATGAAAAAAAATGTATGGAAATGTAAAGATTTTTACGTAAAAGTTGAGCTTTACATAAAAATATAAGCCTTTGGTATAGTACGTAATAGAATAGAATTTGGTTAGATAGTTTCGAAGCGTTTCCTAAATGCCAGGAACCTAAAAATTAAGTTGAAATGCTGCTAAAATTTCTAAAACAGCATAAAGGGGTATTTTAGGAACCGAAGGGTAAAATATGGTTGGGATGGAAACTGAGCCCCCTCAATGACCTAGGGTCGGAAAAGTGCCGCTTGAGGGTCGGTGAATAGTAAATCGAGAATTTCAGTAATTAATATTGTAAAAGCTCGATAAGGCCTAAGAAAAAATTATTTTATGATTTTTGGGCATAGAAAATCCCGGCAGAATGTTAAAATGGAAATAATACGACCCAAAGACCAGTCAGGGGCAAAACGGTCATTTGACCGAAAAATTTCAAGAATGATAGAAAAGGGTCCTAATGGACTTAGAATGGCTTAATTAAGATTTTAAGGGCCAAAAATAAGTTGTAAATCAAAGAAAAGTAAGGTTATGATGAAAAACCCCATTAGGGGTAAAATGGTAATTTTGTCAAAAGTTTGGGACAAAACGGTAATTTTGCCAAGAGTTAGCAGAAAAGTTATAAATGGGATATTAGACCCCTAAGTTCATGATTGGGAAATAAAACGTAGAATTTTTACGTTTTATATATGAAATAAGTATGGAAAATAACCGTTATTATTTTGGTTATAGGAATCCGATACAGAAACAATGAAGAGACGTCTACGGACTAAGGAAGCAAGAAAAGACATGCTAACAAAGTATTTGTAAGTTCAAACATTTACCTGTCTGCAACATAAATGGGCTGGTCATGTTTATGTGTTTTATGTACAGTACATAAGTTCAAGAATTTAATTGACTGCAACATGAATGGATCGGTCATGTTATGTGTTATGTGTTCTATGTAGTAAGTTCAAATATTGCATTGGCTGCAACATGAATTTACTTGACATGTTTATGTGCATGTGTTATATGCAGTAAGTTCAGACATTTGAATTTGTTTGTAACATAAAATACTGTGATCATTAATTACATACTAATTGTAAATTAGTGGTTAAGTCCTACAGGCAATATTGGAGAATAGTTAAACTAATATACCCTTAAGGAAAAGAGATTATGTAAAGACCTATGGACAATAAAGATGATTGACCTAGAGATGATGACTAATGTCATCTGGTCAGAACTACAAATACAAGATGGTAATGAAACCACCTTTGGCGTACCGCCCCTTCAACAGAGTGGTGGAGGTTTACAAGTCCTACGGGGACATGATAACCGCTATGGGCGATGATAGGACTGGAGAGGAAAGAGTCTTAGGGTCACTCCCAAGGCCTTCCAGTCAATGTGCATAGATATCGGTACGGTCACTATGAGCTTAAAACCAAAATATAAATAAAAATAATAGATAAAAATGTTATGGAAGCCATAACTAAGCATAATTGAGCATAACCGACACTAACACTAAGTATAGTATACTTGGTTAGGGTGTCATGAATATTAACCAGTTAGAGTAAAAATTACTATTCATCTATCAATACTATTCACAGAGGAATAGTACTGTTACTAGTATTATTTATGGTTATTGATGCCACAATTTGGTATCAGAGGTTAATACTTGGTACTATATGGTATGAGTATTTTATATATATGAATGTTATTGTTACTAGTATATGATACTAATATGCGATGTGTTATGAAATAAGCTTACGAAATGTAAGTAATTTGAGGTATAATATGATATCAAATATGTTTATGATTGGCAAGTGAGTATTGAGTATGCTTACTATGTTATGTATGAATGTTTTAAAACAATGAATGGTGTATACCATATGTTAGGTTAATGCTCTGATGCTCTAGTTAGTTACAGAGCTATGTTATATGTTATAATTACTTTGATGCTAAAGCTGGTATCAGATATGCTCGTTACTATATGGTAAGAGCTTTTATATGTCATGTATTTATGTTTGAACTTACTAAACTTTAGCTCACAAGTTTGTTTATATTGCAGGTAAGAAACCTGTATCTCAACAGTAGAGTGCAATGGATGACGGCAGGATTTGCGTGTGCCAATGCGGATAGGAAATCCACTGTGGATATGGTCCTGCTACTAGTCTTCTGCTAAGCGAATTGAAAGAGAAGATTTGAAGAAAAGAGAATTGATATATTTTATGTGCAAAGTTAAAATAAAATATTTCTATAAATTATGCTTTACAGAAATATTTTGTGAAAGAAAAATATTATGTACTTTGAGAAATTATGTATTTTTGCAAAGTGAAGAAAAATATTTTAAGAAAGAAGTTTAAAGAAAAAAAAATTTTGCCCTAAAATATTGAAAGTACTAAAAGAAGAGAAGGCTAAATGACGACCCAATAAGGTGCATGGTCCATTGCGATCGGCTATGAAGCGTGATTGTAACGGTTTCACGTGTCCTGCGTCGAGGGTGTCACAAGTAAACTAAGTAGGTTTACTTATAATCCAACTGTTGAGCATTGGAAAGCCATCAGTAGGGTTTATGGCTACCTTCTTAAAACAAAAAATCATGGTTTACAATGTTCTAAATTCCCTGCTATTCTAAAAGGATATATAGACACAAGCTAGATATCGAGTGTCAGAGACAACAAGTTTACCTTAGAATAGGTGTTTACTCATGGAGGAACTGCAGTTTCTTAGAAATCTAAGAAACAAACATGTGTTACTTATTCAACAATGGAACTGAAATTTGTTGCCTTAACAACAGTAGATAATGAGGTTGAGTGGCTTAGGGACCTTCTTCTAGAAATCCCATTAATTGTAAATAATTTATTTTGTGATTTTCATACATTGTGATAGTCAAGCTACTCTAGCTCATGCATATAGTGAAATATGCAATGGGAAGTTTAGACATACAAGTCTAAGACATGACTATGTATGGAAACTAATCAAAGATGGAATTATTTCTCTCACATTTGTGAAATCCCATCATAACTTGGCATATCATTTTACCAAACCTCTTACAAGAGTATAAGACAAGTATCTTAAATGTAACAAGGATACTGGAAGAACTTCAGTTATGTGAGCTTTGAGGTGGTGCCGCCTCAAAAGAGTTTTAGTGTTTACTCTTTAAAAGTTCATGAAAATAGGATGAGCACATGGCCATTGAAGGTGCTAAGTGAGTATTGTGTAGAATACAAGAACACTATAGTGTTTATGTGTGTGGTATCACTGGTTTTTGTCAAAAGAATAACTAGTTCAAAGTTTCAAGCTGCCTGAGATCTCAACTTATATTTTGTGGTACTTACACTAAGGTAAAATTCAAATTGAAAGATATTTTATTCTATTCATGAAAACCATTATTGAGATTTGGGAAAAATTTTGTATTTATATTAAAAAGTAGTGGAGGATTGTTGGAATTGTTTAACTGTAAGTGCAAAAAAGAATACTAAAGTCCTACATAAAAAAAAAAAAAAAAGATAAAGAGTTATGACTCTTTATAAAAGAATGTCTTTCTATTGAGTCAAGGATGTGGCAAGTAAAGGGATATGCTTATACAACTCGCACATGTACATGCACACGTGGTGTGAGTTGTGAGGCTATAAAGGTGCTTTTGACGCTTATTAGGCTCACTTAGCATTTAGCACATGAACATAACACGAGTTGCATGGAGATCAAATGCTGCAATTAATATTTATTTATTATTATTATTTTTATAAAAAAATAAAATAATTTTAATTTTAATTTCAAATTTTGAATTTTTGAAAAGATGTGACCTTTCAGAAATACCAGTAATTAATACGACTGTTTATATCAACAATTGCATATGTTGATGAATAGATGCTATTAAGTCTATGTTAAGAGAAAATCAAAAAATGTTTATACTAACTTTTTGTTTTCAGTTTTTCCTTTGTTTTTCTCTCAGATATCAATTGTGTTTATATTTTCTTTCTGTAAATTTCTAGTTTTTCTTAATAGAAATTTACATAAGGTTTGTTGTATCCTGAAAGTGATTTGATATTGAAACTCAAAACAATCTCTAAGGAAAAGGAGCAAATAACATTTAAAAAAAAACGTATTTCATTATGTGTTTCAAATCTCTAATATTTTATCAACATGTGACATTGTACATCTATACTTGTGTATATTTATATATATATATATCCTTACACATAGAGGATATATATATATACACACACACGTCCTTAAATACACGAATATGTACATGCACTTACAAATAGGATATATATATATACACTTTTTTTTTGCTGGATTCTTGCAGTGTCACATGACAGTGAAGAAAAAACTATCACGCAAATTAGATGAGGAAGACTATTTACCAAAAATAATAATAATAATAATAAGGATGCAGAAGGCCAAAAGGATATCCCCTTAAAAACGGACATTTTTATTAGTCGTACCGTACACAAGCACCTGTGTGCTCGTAATTTATTTCTTCATTTTGATTCTAAAATTGTTTCCCTATACAATAAATTGATAAATTTTTAGTCTTATGACCATAAAACATCACTTAATTTGTGCATAAATATGCAACTTATTCGGAGCTATTTCCAAAATTATCATACTAATATGGCCATTAGATTTAAAATGTCTTTACCTAAATGTACGTATATACACATCATGTATATTACACTGTACATCTATACTTGTGTATATTTACACACATATATATATATCCTTACATATGGGATATACACACACACGTTTTTCAGGATATATACATATATAATATTGAAAGAATTAATTACGTACACTGTAAAGCGAACGTTGAAGATCTGAAGGCTGGTTCTTCTTATTTGCTTCATCGAGACAATCAGATAAATTCAAAGCTTTTTCATATTCCCTCAAAGCTTTTTCATATTCCCCCTTACAATAATCAAGTAAAAAGATTGTAGCACTAGTTAATTAATTTATCATGTGCATGTTTTATTAAAAGAAGAATTGAATTTTATTTTAATTTTCTTTTTAAATCTAAAGTGCAAAGCTAGTTAGAAGTAATTAAGTTATAAATTGATAAACCAAACAGCGTATTAAGCAAAACCTGAAGAATTAGAATTTCTACAAGCGCCATCTGGAAATTGTACTGTCCCGTGGGGCCTTGGTCAAGATTCTTAGCTGCAGAATACATTTGGTCCAATATCTCTTTATGACTTATTCCCTCTCTCATTTTCCACAAAGCTCGTTCCTACAAGCATAATATATATATGTATAAATTTATATAGAGTTAATTTCATTCTTTATGCTAGAATTATAGGTTCTATCTCATTTTAGTTTCTAAACTTTTAAAGTTCTCTAAACTAATTCTCAAATTATCAATTTGTTCGTAATAGTTTTTCGTTTCAAAAAAAAAAACTATTAAAAACTGAATTGTAATTACCACATAAAGATTAAGCACATTTTAAACAAGGTTAACTTTGTCTTATGTGTCAATTGAAGAATATATATATATATATAAATTCTTGTTATGTTATCCATCCTGATCGGGCAAAAAAATATTTCGTATAAAAATTTTTAACTAGATCAGCTCAAAATTTTAGATGCTTTTGTATTTTTTTTCATAACTATTTTAACATTGTCTAATATATATTTGTAAAGAATTAAGTAGTGATTGCGAACAGTAAGCTAGATGAATAGAAGTGCTTCAAAAATAATAATAAAAATAATAAAATAAAAAGAAATTTCGAAACCTTAATCTGAGGCAAGGTCGTCTCTGAGCCTAAGAACACAATCCCTTCCATAAATTTCCCTTGAACGTACTTCCCGCTCAACGGTGATATACCAACCATTGGCCCGGGCAAATGTTCAGGAGCGCTCGAATAGGAATTAGAATTAGCCGTGGCTTTCTTGGGGCTCACCACCAACATGGAACCGAAACAGAAGATCCCAAGAACACAGGCCAAAGCGAAAGACGCCCCAAGTTTAACTGGTTCCGAGCTAATTATTATTTTTGTGGTAATGCTAACGCCATCGCCTTTGCCGTCATATTGAGCATGCACCGAAGGGCTAACCAAGGCATGATGCCCTGATTGTGAGCTTCTAAGCAATTTAGAAGTAGCACAAAAAACGACATTAGAGAACTTGGAAATTGATGGAGAATGGTTGTTTCTGAAGAAAAGTTGTGGTTTTGTCCATGATCTTGGTGAAATCATCATCATGTTCGGACGAGTACTACTAGTGAGTACATGGGAGAAGGAGAGTGCATGATCCATATGAAACGAAATAAACTCCTCTCTCTCTTTCTCTTTCTCTCTTTATATTTATATATGTATATATTTGTTTTTTTTTTTTAATTATTTGGGAAGAGTAAGGTCTAGGAACATGCGATGATAGCAAGTTGTATCTTTTATTTATAGACTTATTATAACATGGTGGTAATAGAAAAGTGAAGTAAGGAATCTGTGTATTATACTCTATTTTGTTGTCTTATTGCTTTTGAACAGCAAAAGCAGAACTAAATAAAGTGGTCTGAACTGGCCAATAAGTTTTCATGAAGTCATTGGTCTAGGGTACAAATATATTCGTCCCTTTCATAGTAAAAGTATATAGAACTCTAAAGAATTATGATTCCATGATGAGTATTGAATACAAAATTAACGCTTGATCGTGCTTCACGTTCCTACTAATGGAGTTAATATGCAAGAATAATATTGTAAAATCTGGGGGAGAAACATAATTAGAAATGTTTAGAGAGTTATTTCCTTTTAATTACTTGCATAAATAAAACTTGTATATGTTATCTCAAAAAAAAAAAGTATATTCATGGATGCCTGAATTTTTTTTATTTAGAATTTCAATTCTCAAACTAATTAGAATCTCAAGAATTGACTTCTCAAATTTCAAATCTGTTATTGATCAAATTTATTAAATTTTCGACAGAATTGTACCTAGTTTGTTCTTCATTCTTTGTCCATGTGACGTGCACCTGTCTATTTTAGTGGAAAAATTGACACAGTTATGAAAGGAACTATTGATGCAGTATATTTTGAAGTTTGATTATCAAGATTTTTGGTTCAAAAATTGATTTACAATCACGAAAAGTTTGAGGGTAAGGGTGCAAAAAATTTCAAAAAGCAGACTAGTTCTTAATCATTTGGTTTACCTTCCCATCAGACTTGCCCATTTCTTCCAGGTTAATTATTTTCACCTCAGATTGTCCCACGTGATAGGGAGATATTGGCAATTTACCTTTTTTTTTTTTTTCTTCAATCCATGATTACTAGTAGCATAACAAAAGTTGACATCCAAACCATGTGACAAAGATCCCTTCAAAAGAGAAGGCCCAAAAAAAAAAAAAAATTTGCGTTCACAATTACTTTTAGTATATATTTAACAAATTGTAATGCTTAAAGGCATGTCATAATAAAACGAAACTGAGCCATTTTACACATTATACGTTTTTATTGGAGTCTTGATCTGTTTTCTACATTATCATTTTCTTTTTTTAATAAACAAAATACTTGTACTACTAATCTAATATCTTCATTATGAATTGAAGTAAAAATTGAAGGAATCAATCTTTTTGCTCCCTCTCTCTCTCTCTCTGTGTGGCTTAAAAGAATTAGTCCTTGCTTCTTATCAAAAGAAATATGATCCTCTTAGGGCTGCAAGCCTATCTATGCATTTCACATGAAAATAGATTCGTTGGAAAATTGAATAAAAATAGTTTAATTCCTTTAATTACTTTATTTGCAATGCTGAAATTAGAATAACTTAATTATTCTCTTACCCAAGTATCAAGTGCCGCCACCCAATTCCGTGTAATTTTTACCTCTTTTTTCAGAAGAATATTGGTCACAAACAAGTGAACCTTTTTTTCTTCCTTCCCCTTTAACGTTAATTAAATGACTTTTTCTTGTTTGATTCTTGCTTAAAACATATATAAGATAAAAAGATGAAAAAGAAAGATTAGATATATATATATATATGCATATTTCATATAACAAACTTAATAGATACACAGATGATTAGCCAGCAGCCTTCTCGTTTACTAGAAGATAAGCAAACATGCTGTTGATCAAATGGCCAACACGATACTTACCCTTTTTTTTTTTTTAATAATTTGTATGTGTTATTCTTTAGTAGAAACTATGCTGATTTTCTCCGTAAAGCTCCAATTTTTTTTTCCCTTTATCTCTAGCTCTAGGATCCCATGCACCCTTTAAAGTAACATATTTTTAAGTTGTATGTGACTTGGTGAATCTTAGTGTCCATTTGCGTCATTAATTGCAGCTGAATGTTAATTCTAATTGAATATTTGCATTCAAATATATAATTTGAATTATGTGTTCAAATCAGTATATTTGGATAGTTTTTGTTAAAGATAACATTTGAGTAGTGTAAATAAGGTAGAAAAATAAGAGTGATACAAATTTAAAAAAGTAAAAATATATATTTGGATTAGAATTGTAAAATAGAGAAAACATTTATACAATTCCATTCCAGTAGATAAATCACCACTGAACTGAAGTAGCCTTGAAGCAACCGTCTACTCAGCATTATTCTTGGCACCTCATGGGAGGGGGAAAAAATAATAAAACGTGAGCTACAAGCTCAATAGAACACAATAACTCATTTAAAATAAATAATAAAAAAATAGTAAAACATGGGTGTTATAATAACGTAAGGATATACCATAATTGAATTATAACAACAAAATAAAGAATAGAAAATAATATACTCATAGTGCACAAGTTAGTGTTATTATCACTGAAGTGGACCCATTAGTGTCAAGATACTATGTAAATATCTAATCACGGCTTTAAGACAAAATATCATCTGCCGATATCTAACGGGACAAAGTTTGAAACTCATTTAAATCACTTGGATATTATAAGTCAAGTCTCAAATAATCTCACTAGAATCTCTCAAAATAATATATATATATATCATTTTGACCAAACACACACATATATATACACTCTATTTAACACACTTTTCATAAAACCATTTTATTTCCAAAATTGATTTTAAATCAAACACATAAACAAAGTAGTAGTCGTTTAGTAAAATAGGGGATAGCGTACTCGTGTCTCTTAGCAAATAAATCTACTGATAACTTTATGTCACGCAAACCAAGACTCCCCTCCATGGTCACCAAATCCTGGAAATCAAACACCATAGATAATCTAATTATCTGTTCACAACACAAGTTCAAATCAAGCTAAAGATCAAATCCAATTAGTGTATGTCTCATATTATATTTAAAATAACGTTTTCTAGTAATTGTTCCAAAATAGTTGTTTATACCCCATTTGGATGCAAATTCATGTTATGTGTTAAAAACAACATTACAATGGGTTTAAACGACTGCAACACGGAAAAAGGGGTCAAGTCAGGGGATTGGCTAGCATTCTGCCTTTATCTAGTTGACCGATCTGGCAAGTCCAGTGAAGTAGACAAACATAGATTATCTAGTCTTAGATATGGACTCATCCAGTCGGCAAACAGGCCCTCTAGTTATCTGTACTATCAGAAAATTGTGGGTTCCAGCTTCTGCCCAACTTGTAAACTAAGCCATTTTTATTCAAATAGTTTTCATAAGTTAAATTGAAACCAAAAATCACATAAATCCATTTATAACTCAAAATTCATCGATATTCAATATTCCCTAAAACTTTATAAAAACTTGAAAGTAAATTCAGATTCAAGTTTTTTAGAAGTTCAAGACAAGTTTTAAATGAGTTGGGAACGTTTCTTACCTCAGCAGATTTAAAATTTTAAAGCAAAACCACTATTTTGTCGAGCGGAAAACAAAGGTAAATGGGAAGAAAGCGAGGGAGTAAGGGTGAGGTGAGAGAAGGTGAGAACGAGAGAGAGGAAGTGAGAGGTTGAGCGAGAGTGTGACACCCCGACTACATACGATGTTACAGTCCTTACTTAAGCTTATCCTTACTTATAATCACATAAACTTAGTACTGAAAATTTGAGTATAGTTTTTTTTTTTAAAGAAAACTAAAACTAAACTTATATTATAAAACTTAATACAACTCATAACTTATAACTTAATTAGAATCATAACATAATTAAACATTTATCTTAATACATACTTTGACATCCGAAATATACTCATACTTTATATTAGTTCTTATATTTTATGAAAACTATTATCACTCAAATCTTAAAATTTGATAAAGTTCATAACATGCATATATTTCATTATTTCCAAAACACAATACTTGATTGATAATGCATACTTATATCAATCCCCAAATACATATATATACATCAAAATATAATTGCAGAAAATAATTGCATAGTGGTATCCTATACTGCCTTCACCACCGTTCCTTGTCTACAATGCCCTTTATTATCTATGTTACAAGCTTTTTACCTATCATATAAATATATCTGATGAGCTTTTGTTCAGTAAATACAAACATAGTCTCATAGGAAAAACCGTTGATATGAATGTCATATGCATAAGATGATCCAAATATACTCATTTATGGATCCAATTATTTTTCATTATAACTTATTAATTGCTTACTTATTTATGGGACTCTATGTGTACATACCTAGTGCACACAATCTATGGATGTTAGAATTTGCGACCCTAATAGAGCTAAGATCATATCTTATATAATCCTCCCTTAGGTCGAAGGTTAGTATAACATCTTACTTATTTTAGTCTAACCTTTACTTAATTATGCTAGAGTATGCCTATCATCATACACCTTACTTACAGTCTTATTTTGAAGACTAGGCTAAGGCACTATCGTGATGATCTTATTAGTCATGATGCATATGAAATGACATGACACGAAAATCCATAAACTTAATCCAAGGCATATTAGTAAAGTATGGTGTTCACATAAAATATCTTACTCGTGAATCCATGGCAATAGTGTAATAGTGGCATGCTATAAAAGTGTGGCATGTACATGATTGTAGTATAAACAGAATCACAGCGTATCATGGCATAAAAGTCATATGATTAATAACATATTATAACACCTTATAGGAAAAATAGGTAATTTACGTAATGGAATTTTAAGAATTTTTATTTGGATTGTACTAACTCAAATTGCTATATACAATAAATTATTCTTTAATCAACATACCTTAGAGAGAATAATCAATAAGAATGCCAGAGAAGGTTATTAAGAAATTTTCAACTCACTAACCTTCTTCACTATTCCCCAATTCCCAGATAGTAAGATGTATAGGCACTCAGTTTCTCAAGCTATATTCGCTGCGCAGCTTTCTCCTTCTAACTGCTCAGAGCTCTTAGAACTTATTATTATTAATGAGAGTATAACAATAAACTCTTTTACCTTAAAGTCTGTGGACTAGTTAGTATTTGAATTTGAATAGGACACTTAAAAGAAGATTTTTCTTTCTCCTTTATCTTCAAATTAGTGATTTTTTTTTTACCCTGGGGGAGCTCCAGAAAAAATGCCTACCACAGATATTGCAATTCAAATTTCAATCTCTATTCATCTTATGATTTTATTTGTATGGATAATGTTCTTTAAATCCAATTTTAAATTCAAATAAAATCATGATAACTATATTTGAATAAAATAATTGTGTAATAATTATCTAAATAAAATCAATAAGAAGAAAAATCATTTTCCTTATCATGTCCTCGTGGAAAACACCTACTGTGACGCCCCCTGATTCCGACCACCTGCAACTGTCATGAATCGACTGTACGACCGACCAAGACCGCTCGTGTGCTGAATCCGGGTCGTCAGTTTTAAACTCTTTTGCTCACAACTTTTAAATATCAGGGCCTAAAATTTCACTCATAATTTTTTTTTCTTTAATACATAATTCCTCTTAAGAAAACTAAGTAAGAAAGTTATGCCATATACTAACTTTTATATGTCTTAATAAAGTACAAAATAATATACAACATATAGTACATATATATGTATTGTATATTTTGTTTCCAAATATATTTTCTTCAACTCAAAAGGTCAGCGGAAAACTTATGACAGGACCAAGTCCACGGTGAGTTCCCTATCCCTTTGACACGCTCGCATCCTGCCGCCATCCAGGAATCTACTGGACAGGTTTATTACCTGCAACATGAACAAACTGATGAGCTAACAGGCTCAATAAGTTCAAACATACATAGTAAGAATCATATTGATTCAAAAACACTAAAAACTTAATTTCTTATGAATAGTACTATTTATCATGAATAGTGACTTTGACCTTTGACCGATGAATAGTAACAGTTACCCTAACTAGTTACTATTCACTTTACCCTATATGGGTACTATTCACATATCCTAACCGAATTTACATTACTCTAGCGTAAACTTCGATTATGCTCAATTATGATTTTTATCATTTTATTGATTGTTTATTCTCTACTTGATTTCTAGTTTAGAGCTCTGTTTATGACAGTACCGATGATTATTAGCACACTGATTGGGAGGATCTAAGGAGCGACCTTAGAACATCGACCTCCACAGCCCTGATATCCTCGTAGGATCCGAGAAAAACCTCCACCACTATATTGAAGGGGCGGTATGCCTTAATGGTTTCATTACCATCTTTCAATTTATAGTCTTGACCAAGTGATCTTATATGTCACCTCAAGGTCACTATCCTCCATTGCCCGTAGGTCTTACTTAATCTCGTTATCTGGAATATGTTATTCTAACTATCCCCTAAATGCCTATAGGATTTTATATCTAGTGTACATCTAGTACAGAATAGATCAACACAGTATTTCATGTTGCAAACATGAAAATGCTTGAACTTACCAATACTGCACTAGTGTCCACTTCCGAAACTCCTCCCCAGTTCTATCTCTATTTTGGGTTCCTACAGACATAATATTGTCTGTTAATACCTTATTTTAATTATCACTTTAAATGTACATTTATTTCACTTAATAATTCAATACTTTTAAATTTTATTTGTGGTACATGGCCTGAAACACACCCGTGTCCCAGCCCGTGTACTTTTCGGGTTTACTCTACATGGCCATGTTGTTTTCTATCTTAGCCATGTAACTGTACACGGCTTGATACACGCCCATATTCAAGCCCGTGTACCTCTTGGGTTGAAAATTTCTTTATGTACACGATCGTGTATTTTTTTTACACGCTTGTGTTCTTCGAAATTTTTAGATTTTTAACTGTAAAACCTTTATTTTGAGTCTTAGAATTTTATCTAAGTTATTCTAGGTCTTTTAGGGTCCTTTCCGAGCCTTTTGGAAATTTTTGGTCAAAATGACCATTTTGCCCCTAACGGGTCTCAGGACCGTAACTGTTCCGTTCTATCAATTTTTTCAAATTTTCTAAGTCCAAATATTTTAAAATAATATTATCTAGGTTTCTGTATTATTTTACAGTTTAAATTACTGTAAAATCTCAACCTCATTTTTCCTGGCCCTCGGTTACTATTCATCCATCACCTAGGGTCGTTTTTTCATTTTTCGAGCGTTTCGGAGTCTCAAATGGCCCTTTCACTACTCATTAAACATTATTTACCCCGTTCCCGGCCCTCGGTTCTTGAGAGGCTCGGGTTTCCTATCTCGACTTATATTTTTCCCTTGTTTCCCAAAATACCCCTAACATGAATTTTTTTTTTTTTCTGTTTTAGGCATTTTAGTCTTTTAGGGTTGGTTTACTATTCCTTTTGGGTTGGTTTTCCATTTCTAACCCTAATTCACAGAGGGGTCTCGGTTTCCTTCCCGAGTCCAATATTTTCACCCTTCATTTCCCGAAATGCCCTTAGGCCGATTTTAGAAATTTCGGTAGCATTTCCGCTTATATTTTAAGGTTTTCCGGTGTTAGGTACGCCTCAGAACCTTTGTACCTGCCACGTACTATACCAGAGGCCTATTTTATACAAAGTTTCCAAACTTTGTATAAAAATTTTCCACATGATTCAATATTCAAAAACCAATACAAACCACAACATTTTTCTTTCAAACTAGCCTCGGTTTACTAGTTAATCACATCAAAATAATTTTTCATCACATCACATCATTCTTAGGTTTTCTAATGTATAAAACAACATCAAAAACCTAACAAAACATGCATTCTAACCCTAGCATAGCCACGGATTTTTATGCATAAACACATAGAAAATTTTATTTTCTTTCCTAGGGTTTTTATCAACACTCTTCAACATTAAAAATTTTTTATTTCTTAATGTTCATGCCCACGGTTTTAGCAAGAAAATTACATCAAAATTTTCTTGTTTCCTTATTCCAATTCATGCTTAATTCAATGTATAAATAGATGAACATAATTACTAAATTAAAACATCAAACACATGCATTTTTCACACCATTGTAGCCACGGTTTTTCAAGGGAAACATGCAAAATTTTTGCTTGTTTCTAAACCCTAATTCATGCTTTAAATACTACAACATCAAACCAATCATATAACCAACAAAACAACAATTTTTTCATTGTTTTTCAACACTCCAAACCCACGGATTTTTTTATGGAAAATCATGGAAAAATGCTTCAATTTAGAAGCTCACCTTAACTAATTGTTGGCTTGATGTGAGAAATGCAATGCAAGCTTAATTTGGTGTGAATTTTGGAACAAATTTTTGGTTTAAGGGAGAAGAAAGCTCACGGTTTTTGGGCTGAAGAAAAGGCAAGAGTTTGGCTTGAATTTTTCATTTTTTTGCTTGAATTTTGATGCCTATTTATAAGCAAAAGTTAAGGGCTTGTTTGTAATTTTTTCCCAACAATTTCCTAATTATTCAAGGACTAAAAAGTAAGGATTTTGGGGTAAAAATCAAATTTTTTTCTTTTTCCTTTCCAAGTGGCCGAATGGCCTTTTTACAAAATAATAAAAAAAAGATTTCAAATGGCTTTTTGGTAAGATCATGACCCTTGATCAAAATTTGGGACAATCCTAGCCATACACCTTTCACTTTTACTTTCTAAACTAAGTAAACTAAAATGGATTTATGACATCATCATGATGATGTCATCCTACTATTCATATTAATTTACTAATTAATTCGTGGTCAATTTTTGACTGTAATCCGATCCAAACGGAACTTCACCGAAATCGTGTAGGGGGGTTCTAGGCGCCTCCAGTGCGATCGGTTTGTCTTATTTTGCTTCCGTTTGATCAAAATTCTCTACCGTAAATTCCTATCATTTTCGTGCATCTCAATGCATTTTTTAGGGTTTTCGTTCTGATTTCGAATCGTCTCACCCAATTATGTCCGGTAAGATTTTCCATCCCCGAACTCACATACTTTAACACTGCTAGAACATTTTTACACTACTCACAAAAGTATTAAAACACAATTTTTTCATATTTTATTCATTAAAATTTTTATATACATATAATTTTAATCTACTCCGAGAATCCAAAATTCCCAGTTATCATACCTACACTAGGTAGAGTAGGACAAGATTTTGTTTCAATTTAAATTCAAATAGGATAATAACCATATTTAATTTTAAATTATTTATTCAAATAAGATTATCGGGATATTTAAATTAATTATTCAAATTACTAATTTATCCATATCTTTTAATTTAAATTAATCTCATATTTATCACAAAAGATAAATACAATTAATTTAAATTACAAATATTGTCTTTCAAATAAATATTTATCCAAACTAATTATTTATCCAATTAATTGAATAATAGATTACACAATTATTTGAATTTCAAATAATTGCTATGATTTTATTTGAATTTAAATTGGAGTTGTAAAAAATTATCCATGCAAATAAAATCACAAGATTTGTGGAGTTTAAAATTTGAATCAAATTTTGAATCACAAACCTAGAGCATGGCCAAATTTTTTATGTGGATTTCCACAAGGAAGAATTTGGATTTTGTAGTGAAGGAGGAGAGAGAAAAATTTTGTCTGGAATCCTATTTGAATTTTGAACAAACCAAACCTAGGGTGGCCGAATTTTGGAGGCTTCTTCCTTAGGAGAATTCGGTGTTTAAAGGTTTGTGGAGAGAGAAAAAATTTTTCTTAGTCCAATTTAAAATTCTAAAAGCCACCTAGTGCAAATTTATAAATAAGACCCTCGGGACTTCTATTTTCCTTAGACCACTGACTCTTAAATGAGTGAATTTATTATTATACATCTCACTAATGGTGGAGTTACATGAAGATGGATACGCTAAGATGGAACAAAATTTAAGACCCAAATAATGCTTTGGATGTAATTTTGTAATCTTTAATTTTTCTTTTTTCTAGGATGGGACCATGAATTGGTTATTTAATTTTCCATCATTTATTTTTTCTATGTTTTGTCATAGATGAATGAATATATGTTGATGGACATTTTGTATGCATGTTTGATAACATGGCTCAAACTATATTGATCATATATGTTCATTAAAAAAACTCGCATATTTTTAAAATATTGAACGGGAGAGGGTTTCAAACAAAACATATGGCCTCCATTGTTAATCCATATATAAAAGCATGGTAACATCTTGCATTAGTTCTGCCTTGACTACACCCTTCAGTAGATGTTTACCTTCGCTAGTATACAGGTTGGATCTCCTATGTAGAAAATGTGTTCAGGCATGTTTTATTCATGACCATCCCTTGATGGCTTGGATAGGGCATGGGTCGAACTACGTAAAGAATAGTTAAACACTTAAGATTGGTTTAGCTATTAACCTTCCCTAGAAGCTCTGTTAACTAAACTGGAGGCCAAAATAGCCAGTTATTAATATATGTCTTAACCTTGGAGTATTTAAGGCAATATGTATTAATTGGTTGTGGTCCATGTATTAATTGGTTGTGGTCCATGTTCTGGCTATTTGTATCATAACCACCCCCCGGTGGCTTGCAGCAATAGATGCTGAGAATTTCCATTGCAATGCTACATGTTTTTTCTAAGTTTTTTTTTTATAGGAACATACTTGTATTTTTGTTTGCTAAATATTCTTTATATTTGCTTAGGCTTTGTAGTGATATTCTTTTATAATTTATTTTAGTTTAAAATGTCATCAATACATCTAATCTTAATATTAACTGAAAACAAATTAAACGACAATAATTATAAACATTGGAAAAAAAAACCTACTAATAATTCTTAGTTGCAAGAAACACAAGTTTGTACTAGACGAACTATGCCCACTAGGGCCTCGACCTGATGCACCACTTGAAGAGGTCCCTATCATGTATACTCATTAGAGAGAATCCAATAAGATAGCTTAATGCTACATCCTCACTAGCATGATGAGTGCTCTATAAAAGCAACATGAAACCTATCAAATTGCTAGGGAGATCTTGGAAAACTTAGAGGATATGTTCGGAGGTTAGCAAAAGTTGGCTCGATAGTTCGTTATCACAAGTATAATGAACTTTAGGCAAAAGGCAAGTACTCTGGTGAAAGACAATACTAGCCATCATGTAACATCAAGTTATCTCATTGGATTCTCTCTAATGAGTAGACATAGGATAGGCCTCAAGCACAGGTCCATTGGTAGGTGGCTTAAGTGGGCAACTTTCGTCCAGTACGACCATATGTTTCTCATAACTGAGAACTATTAGCAAATTTCATTTTCAATCTTCGTATTATCTCAATTTAATTTGTTTTTAATGAGAATTGTAATGAGAGGTGTAGTTGACATTTTGAATAAAAAAAGATCTATATATGAACATTACATCAATACACAAGCAAATATAAAAAAAAGATTTAGCAAATAAAACATAAATATATTCTTACATGAAAAAACTTTGAAAAAAATGTAGTATTGCAATGGTAATTTTTAGATTTGTTGCTCTGAGCCTCCAAAGGGTGATCTGAAACAAATAACCAAAAATATAGACCCCAACCAATTAATATATGTTGATTTAAATCCTCTAAGTTTAAGATATATATTAATAGCCTTTTTTTTACCACCAATTTAATTAACAAAATTTCTAGGAAAGGTTAATAATTAAATTAGTCTTGAGTGCGTAATGAAGTCCGATCCATGTGCTATTTGAGCCATCAAGGGATGGTCCTAATTAAAACATGCTCAACACGTTTTCCAACACAGGGGATCCAACTTAGTATACTATCAGTAGTGAACACCTACCAAGGGGTATGGTTGGGGTAGAACTAACACAAGGTATTATCATGCTTTCATATATAAATCAACAATGGATGCCATGGGTTTTGTTTGAAACTATCTCCCACTCAATATTTTAAAACATTGCAAGTTTTTGGAAAATATACATGATTAATGTAGCATGAACGGCATTTATCTATCGTATATAACATGTTATCAAATATGTACAACAAGCATCCATTAATCATATCCGTCCATCCATTACAAAATTATACAATTAATAAATGATAGAAAAGTAAATAAATTAGCCATGGTCCTTATCCTAGAAAATATAGAAACAAAAATAAGAGATTACAATATTATGTCCATATCATTCTTTGAGTCTTGAATTTTGCTCCATCTTTGCATATCCATCTTCATATAACTTCTCCATTTATTTCTCATCCCTTAAATTCTAAAAAATTCAAATTTTAAGCAATTTTAAATCTCATGTATAATTATATGTAATTTTAAATTTAATTAAAATTACACATCTTTATACACAATTATTCAATCAAAATTGATAAAAACAAATTTCTGAACAATTTTTTTTTTAAAGAAGCCACACATGAGCAATAGCCACAAAGGGCTAGCACAGACTCGTTTCCAACATATGCCTATCCCCTGAACCTAACTCATTAGCTAACATGGCCGTATAGGCTACATGTGCTTACGCACCTAGCTGTGGGCCAGGCCCCGTGACCCTACCCACAACAGCACTCCTCAGTGCCCTAGGGCACGCTTATGCATACCTTTGGGCATGTCCTTTGTCGTATGCCTTTTTGTGGCATTACTAGGGTTTTAATTTGGAGCACTAGTTCCACTAGGAGTACCACACTTAACCCTAATTGTCCAATTATCAATTTCAATCGTTAATTAAAAATGCGAAAAAATAAAATACAATCTTTAATCTTTATCTCTTCTATTAATAATTTACATAAAAATTCCTATACCGTACCAAATTTCTAAATATTCAAGAAAATATATAAACAAATCCATGAAAAAATTATGGAGATAATAGACCACTTCCATGGTAACGTAAAAAACCTAGATATAATTTTTCTAAATTCTAAAGAGTCATAACTAGCAAAATTGAGCATGCTTATAATAATAATAAAATTAAAATAACTGCATATACCATACATAATCTATGATAACAACATAATTAAAAACCTAGAATACCACCCTTTAAAAAAATATTAAATGCCATGTATAGATTAAGGAGAAAATTAGATTGTCTAATTTTTGTATATGATATAATCACGAGTTGTCTCTAAGACCACTTGTAGGAAAAATAGATAATTTACACAATGAAATTTTAAAAATTTTATTTAGATCGTATTAACTCAGGCTGTCATATACAATAAATTACTCTATAATCTACATATCTTAGAGAGAAGAATCAATAGGAATGTCGGACAAGTTTATTAAGAAAGTTTTAGCCAGCTAGCCTTCCTTACCATACTCTAATTTCCAGATGGTGAAGTGTGTGGTAAAATCAATCTCTCAAGCTATATTCGGTGCACGGACTTCTCCTATCAACCACTTAAAACTCTTAGAACTTATTATTATTAATAAGAGTATAACAATAAGCTGTTTTACCTTAAAGTCTGTGGTCTACCAAAAATAAAAGTCTTAGGTTCCTATTTATAATGAACAGACTAGTGGTATTTGAATTTTAATTGAACACTTTAAAAAGATTATTCTCTCTTTTTTATCTTCGAATTGGCTATTTTTCTAACCTATGAGAGCTCTAGAAAAATTGCCTACCATAGATAATGGTGATTCAAATTTCAATCTCTATTTATCTTATGATTTTATTTGTATAGATAATGTTCCATAAATCTAATTTTAAATTCAAATAAAATCATGGCAAATTTATTTGAATAAAATAATTATGTAATGATTATCCAAATAAAATCAATAAGTAGAAAATAATCTCATATTTATCACAAAATATAAATGCAATTAATTTAAATTACAAATCATATTCTTTCAAATAAATATGTATCCAAAATTAATATTTATTCAATTAATTAAAAGAAATAAAATTCTAATTCTATCCCTAGTGAAAAACACCTATACTAAAAAAAATGGTGACTTGGATTTATTTTAATAAGTCCAAGAATTAAAGGCATAATGAATAATCCGATTGATTACCATCCATTAAAAAAATATGTTGAGCTTGCAAAAGGACTAACTAGCTATATATAACAATATAGGCTCTGATAATCTATATAATTAATTATTCAAAAACAAATAAATTAATTACATAATTATTAGTTTCAAAGTCACACAACTATAAACCTGAAACTGTACTAGTAATAATATACCGTATTATGTAAGCTAGTGTGTAGTCGTAGTCCAATGACCTTGTTATTTATGTAACACCCTCATATGATATCCATGATCAACATAAGGTCAAAGTCCTTTAAACCTTTTGGTCACTCTATTTTAAAAATCCATTATATGCTAAGAATGCCCTAAGTGAGAAAGATATTTTTAGGTATTTCATTTATTTTTGAACTGATTAATAATATAATAGATGTTATTCATTCCATTCCTATATGTCCTCATCCTATTTACATGTTAAAGCAAATATACACAAATATAGCTCATTGACTGCTTGTTGTCAAACTATTAGAACGTTGCATAAAATGGACTTTTATATAGGAGAGACAACAATGTAAAGTAAACAGTCTAAATCTATAGTCCGTAATCTATGGGGTTAGAATGAGCATCTAACTCATGTTAAGACTATTTTGTTGTCTAAAGCCAATTAAGGAGATGATATGTCTTGACTACCTTGAGCATTTGACTTCCAAGTAGAGACATAGATATGTTACTTGGTGGTGACATATTGGACTGGGATCAAAGTACAATTAATGAACATAGTCTGTTTGAGTGGATTAATTCACTTTTGATATTCATTATGCAATAAAATTAATCCTGAGTAGGCAAATTGCTTCATGTGTATGACTTGTGTACTTTGATTTTCCAAAGGCTAAAGCGTCTTAAAGGTAGTAAGTTTATACACCTATTCGTTGAGTATATGACTTGTATACGATGAATGGTTTACTTGTAGACATGGAATCATAGCTCTAATGAGGATTAAATGTTATCCACTTAAAGGCATTATACTAGATATAAAAATGGATAAGGCCTTGGGTCATTTGCTTGGAAAATGACTTCTTATTTACATATGGTGAATAATCATTTTATTAATCGGGGTGTATAATGGATCTTTAAGTTAGTGTGATCAATAGGTCAAGAGGGATTTCACCTAAGGTTGATCATGGATATCATATGAGGGTGTTGTATATATGACAAGGCTATTGGATAATAGCTAATCACTGTCTTGCCAGAAAAATTGTATCTAGGAATTTTCATGTAAACATAAGAGTGGTTTAACGTCATCGTAATTTTCCCATGAATTTTAATTTTTTGTGTGACGTCCCCGATTCTAATCACCCGTAACTGTCATGAACCAACATTATTGTCGATCAAGATAGCTCGTGTGCCGAATCTGGTTGTCAGTTTAAAACTCTTTTTCTTAAACTTTCATTTTTCAGGGTCCGAAAATTTCACCCATAATTTTTTTTTCTTTTTAATATATACTTTCTCAAAAAGAAAGCTAAATATAAAAGCCATGTAAATATAATACAAACTTTCAGTTGTCTTTTGGAGTATAAAATAGTGCATAATATATAAAATATTTATACTGTATTTTTTTTATAACACATACTCTTCAATTTACTAACTTTAAAAGCTCAGCGGAAGTCTTTTGGCAGGACCAAGTCCACGGTGAAATCCCTATCCCTTGACACGCGCACATCCTGCCATCATCTATATATCTACTGGACAGGTTTCTTACCTGCAACATAAACAAACTAGTGAGCTAACAGGCTCAGTAAGTTCAAACATACTTAGTAAGAATCACACGGATTCAAAACATTGAAAACTCAATCTCCTATAAATAGTACTATTCATCATAAATAATAGTATTCACCATGAATAGTGACTTTGACCTTTGATCGATGAATAGTAATTGTTACCCTAACTGGTTACTATTCACATTACCTTAATTGGATACTATTCACATATCTTAATCAAAATCACTATACTTGGTATATTTTTCGGTTATGCTCAATTATAGTTTTCATCATATTATTGATGGTTCATTCTCTATTTACTTTCTGGTATAGAGCTCTTTTTATGACAATACCATTATTAATCTTGCGCGCTGACTGGGAGGGCCTAGGGAGCGACCCTAGAGCTTCGGCCTCCATAGCCCTTATATCCCCGTAGGACCTGAGAGACCTCCATCAATATGTTGGAGGAATGATACGCCTTAATGGTTTTTATTACCATCTTTTAATTATAGTTTTGACCAAGTGACATTAATCGTCACCTCAAGGTCACTATCTTCCATCACTCGTAGGCCTTACATATTTTGTTTTATTATTATATGGGATATGTTATACTAACTAATCCCCAAATATCCATAGGAACTTATGCCTAGTATACATTTAGTACATAATAAAATAACACAGTATTTCATATTGCAGACATAAAAATGCTTGAACTTACCAATTATGCGCTAATATCCACTTCTAGAACTCCTCCGCAGTTCTATCTCTAGTTTGATTTCCTACAGACATAATATTGTCTGTTAATATTCTCTATTAATTATCACCTTACATATATTTACTTGTGATAAATTTTACAAAATTTTTCAATTCATTATATGGTACACGGTCTGCAACACACCCGTGTCCCTAACCGTGTACCTCTCGATTTTATTTTACACAGTTGTGTTTCACTGTACACGCCAGTATACATTTTAAACTCTAGATTTTTAACTTTAAAATCTTCATTTTGGATCCTAGAATTTTATTTAAGTTATTCTAGATTCTTCACAGACCTTTCTGGGCCTTTAGGAAATTTTTGGTCAAAATGACCATTTTGCCCCTATCGGGTCTCGGGACCATAATTATTTCGTTCTATTGTTTTTTTTCAAAATTTCTAAGTCTAATTATCTTAAAATAACAATCCCTAGGCTTCTGTATCATTTTACAGCTTTTTGGTGCTAAAAACCCTAATTGTTCATTTTCCGACCCTTAGTTACTATTCATACGTCACCTAGGGTCATTTCTCGTTTTTCGAGCGTTTCGGAGCCTCAAATGGCCATTTCATTACTCTTAAAACACTTTTCATCCCATCCCCGACCCTCGATCGTCGAGAGGCTCAGGTTTCCTATTCCAACCTAAAATTTTTCCTTGTTTCCCAAAATACCCCTAACATGAAATTTTTTTCCTGTTTTAGGCATTTTAGACATTAAGGGTCGGTTTACTATTCCTTTTGGGTTGGTTTTCTATTTTCAATCCTAATCCACTGAGGGGTCCCGGTTTCCTTCCCGAGTCCTATATTTTTACCCCTCATTCCCCGAAATGCCCTTATGCCGTTTTAGAAAATTCGACAGCATTTCCGCTTATGTTTTAAGGTTTCCCGGCGTTAGGTACGCTTCAGAACCTTTGTACCTGTCACGTACTATACCAGAGGCCTATTTTATAGAAAGTATCCAAACTTTGTATAAAAATTTTCCACATAAATCAATATTCAAAAATCCATACACAATCAACAAGTTTTCCAAACTAACCTTGGTTTATCATGTTAAACATCACTAAAGTTTTTCATTACAACATTTCAAATATCATAAATCATTCTTAGGTTTTCTAATGTATAAAAAAATACCAAAACCTAACAAAATTTTCATTCCAACCCTAGTGTTAGCCACGGATTTTGCATTCAAATCACATAGAAAATTTTGTTTTCTCTACTAGGGTGTTTATCAACATTTTCAACACTAAAAATTTCCATTTCTTAGTGTTCATTACCCACGGTTTTAGCATGAAATTTTTCATCAATTTTTCTTGTTTCCTTATTTCAATTCATACTTAATTTAACATATAATTAAATGAACATAAACACTAAACCAAATCATCAATTCCCAATCATTTTTCACACCCCTAATGCCACGGATTTTTCATGGAAACATGCAAGATTTTTGCTTGTTTCTAAACCCTAAATCACGTTTTAAACCCTTGAACACCAAACTAATCATATAACCAACAAAACAACAAAAATTTTTCATTGTTTTTCCACACTTCAAACCCATGGATTTTCTAAAGAAAATCAAGGAAAAATGCTTCAATTTAGAAGCTCACCTTAGCTAGTTGTTGGCTTGATACTAGAAATGAGATGGAAGCTTATTTTGGTGTGAAATTTTTGGAAATTTTTGGCTTGAAATGGGGAAGAAACCCATGGTTTTTGGCTGCAAGAAATGGGCAAGAGTTTGGCTAGTTTTTCTATCTTTTTCTTTGAATTTTGATGCCTATTTATAGGCAAAACTCAAGGACCATTTAGCAATTTTTTTTAACAATTTGTTAATTATTCAAGGACCAAAAAGTAATGATTTTGGCACCAAAATAGAATTTTTTTTTCTTTCTCCCTTTCCACATGGCCGAATGGGATTTTAAAAAAATCTATAATTTTTTTTTTTCATCATTTTGGTAAGATCCTAACCCTTGATCAAAAGATGGGATAATCCTAGCCATACACCTTTCAAAATACTTTCCAAACCAAACAAAAATAAAATGGATTTATGACATCAACGTGATGATGTCATCCTACTATTCATATTAATTCACTAATTAATTCATGGTCAAATTTTGACCGACAACTGAATCAAACAGCACTGTACCGAAATCGCGTAGGCAGGTTCCGGGCGTATCCGGTAAGATCGGTTTGTTTTATTTTGCTTCTGTTTGGTCAGAATTCTCTACCGTAAATTTCTATTGTTTTAGTGCATTTCGATGCATTCTTTAGGGTTTTCGGCTCTAATTTCGTACCGTCACCCCCAAAAATGTTCGGTAAGATTTTCCATCCCCAAACTCACTCATTCTAACACTGTCAGAACATTTTCACAGTATTCTCAACAGTATCAAAACACAACTTTTACATATTTTATTCATTAAAATTAATGTATACATACAATTTTAATCTACTCCGAGAGTCTGAAATTCCCGGTTATCACATTTTGTCTCTTTGAATTTTTAAAATTTTTTGTACACCAGAAATGGTATAGAAATTTTATATAATTATTCATAGAGAAGATGAAGATTAAAGGCCATAATTTATTTTTCCCAAAAAATAAATTTTATTTTAATGATTGAAATTTTATTATGTGAAAAATCCTAATTTAATTAAGAATCCAAAATTTTTTGGTATGTTAATGCGTAAATTAGGAATGTGGCACAAAATACAAGAGAACCAACTCCCCAGGGGACAAAGCACCAACTGGTACATGCATCAAGGTGCATGCCAACCTACTGGTCTTAATGGCCACAAACCTCGGTGGGGCTGCATGCAGCCTCTGTTTTCTTTAGACCACAGACTCTTAGGTGAATAAATTTATAATTGTGAATTTATTATTATACCTCTCACTTAAAATAATAAATTTTTAAAGATTTGGGTGGTTGAAAGGAGATAAGTCATGCAAAATACCGATCGAGGAACTAAGTGTCTACACACTCCACCATCTGAGAATTGAAGAATAGTAAAAAAAGCTAGATGGCTAAAGCCTCTTGGTCACATCCTCCAACGTTCCTAGAGTTTTCCTTTGAAGGCATAATGGTTGTTGTATAATTTAATGTATATGGCAACACAAGTTTTTAATGATCTTAAAAAGTTTTTAAAATTCTGCTATGCATGTCTTACTATTTTTCCTATATTATACATCCACTATGAAATGATTATTCACTAAATATGAATAATAAATTATTTACCAAACAAATGACCCAAGACCTTATTCATTTTCATATCCTATATAATGCCATTAAGAAGATAGCCTTTACTCTTTATAAGAGCTATGATTCCATATCTATAAGTGATAAATCCTGTCTATACTTATATTTTGCCTCATATTTTTATAGGATTTTTGGATTAGTTTTCTCAATTTAGATTGAGTTAACTAATTAACATTCAAAATTTTCTTTGTAAGGAGAAAAGGACAACAAAGAGGGTTTATCTGAGTAAGTCCATAAAGAGTTAGAGTTGAACCAAGCTAATAAAGAGATAATGGACTTAAACACAAGATTAGTATGCTCGTTGTTCTAATAAGAAGAAGGATGTTTAACTATCTTCTTAAGGAGGATAAATTTTCAACAAAGGATATTTTTGCAGTGCAATTTTTAGGAAGTTTCTCTGCCCATACCTGTCTCAGTAATTTGGGCATAACTTTGTCTATAAAGGTGCAAATGACATGATTTTACAGCCTTGGAAAGGTAAGCAATATAGCTACAATTCTTTTGTTGACCATTTTTCCTAAATCAGCCTAAATAATGGAGAACAATTCATCATAATTTATGGGTTAGAGTTTACCATGACCCAAAACCTGATTTATGGGTTAGAGAAAATTTATAAACTTTTTGAGACTCTTTTCTATTGTAGAAGCATTATAAATTCATCACTTAGGGTTGATGAAAGGGGGGATTTGGTAGTTTTTATAGAGATTTGAAAGCTCTTTGGTTGCATAATAGCAAGAAGAAGAAAAAAAATCTAGATAGAATTAGCCCTATGGAGAGGAAGAAGGAGACCATAACAGTCCATTTTGAGGAGGTAAAGAAGTGCAGAAAACCGGAAGAGAGATGACCAATGCCTTGTTTATCAATCCACTATGAGTCTAGTTTCTTCTTTTCTTTTCTTTAATTGTAATTAAATATGGTGATGTCTTCTCAAGTTATTATCGATTTGATGAATTATATGATGGAGTCATTTTCTTTTATTAGGGCTAGATGGACTCGAAACCTATGCCTCGAGTTTTCAAATTGAATGAGTTTTGATTAATTATTTTTCATGAGAGTATGTATTATTAAACTTATTGTTATTTATTTGTTAGATTGTGAATTAATCAGAGTGATGTGTTAAATAGAGAATCTATATGAGTGAACTTTTGAATGATATATTGATTCTATAATCTGAACAACATGAAGGCAATCTATAAGGCATGCCATAAATAGAATAAGAGTAACCAAATGGAGATCCTAGGAATTTTAGGTGATTGAGTTGAATCATAACCGAAAAGGGAGATTTAACTGAAATAGGATTCCGTAGACCCTAATGCATCTCGATTTGAATTTATCTATAATAGACATGGAATACGGATATTTAAGGTAGTTGATTATACCTAAAATATGGAAAATTAAGTGGTTGGGAATTCTATGATCTCATGATTTATAGTGCTTGAAACTTGCTCTTTTGATTCTCTTGGCTATCTAAGTATAGGTGAAATTAAACCCTCAACATTGTTCTCTTATTGGAATTCTCTCTTGAAAATTGTGTATTTATTTTATTTCTTATTCTCTTATTTTTAGATTTAGTTAATTTTGACTTATTATACACATATTCAATTTCTCTAGTAATATTTATAGTTTAGTCACTCTAATCGAGTATTTTATCAATTCTAGTGGGAATGATTCTCTATTCATCACTTTATTACTTGAATGATTAGTGCACTTGCTAGTGTAGATTTAGTCATATCAATAAGCAAAGTTCACATCGAATGTAAGTTATGTACCCAATGAACCAATCTAATAGCTTACTACTCCGAGACGCTTTATCCTTTGGAAAAAAAAAGTACACGAGTTATAAACATGTAATCATTTACTTACTTAGGATTGATGTTATTATATAATGAACGTCAAACGTTAATTAATCCATTCAAATAGTGTGATAACCGGGAATTTTAGTTTCTCAGAGTAGGTTAAAATTGTATGTATATAACAATTTTAATGAATAAAATATAAAAAAAGTTGTATTTTAATACCGTTGTGAATAGTATAAAAATGTTCTGGCAGTATTAGAGTGAGTGAGTTCAGGGATGGAAAATCTTATCGGACATAACTGGGTGAGACGTTTCAAAATTAGAGCCAAAAACCCTAGAAAGTGCAGTGAAATGCACGAAAATGATAGAAATTTATGATAGAGAATTCTGATCAAACGGAAGCAAAATAAGACAAACCAATCGCACCAGAGGTGCCCGGAACCCGCATACGTGATTTCGGTAAAGTTCCGTTCGGATTGGCTTTCATTTAAAATTTGACCACGAATTAATTAGTGAATTAATATAATAGGATGACATCATCAAGATGATGTCATAAATCCATTTTCTTTTAT
The DNA here is from genome assembly GCA_035233585.1 of Antiaris toxicaria. Lineage (NCBI taxonomy): Eukaryota > Viridiplantae > Streptophyta > Magnoliopsida > Rosales > Moraceae > Antiaris > Antiaris toxicaria. The sequence continues at coordinate 93,583,969 of CP141154.1, forward strand.
TTGGTTTGGAAAGTAAAGATGATAGGTGTATGGTGGGATTTTGATTACTTTTTGATCAAAGGCTAAGATCTTGCCAAAAAGCCTTTAAAATTTTTTTTTAATTTTGGAAAAAGGCCATTCGGCCACTTGGAAAGGAAGAAAAAAAAATGATTTTAGCCCCAAAATCATTACTTTTTAGTCCTTGAACAATTAACAAATTGTTGGAAAAATTTGCTAAAAAACCCTTGAGTTTTGCCTATAAATGGACATCAAAATTCATTCAAAAAAATGGTAAAATCAAGCCAAATTCTTGCTCTTTCTTTAGCCCAAAAACCGTGAGCTTCTTCCTCTAGTAAGCCAAACTTTGTTAAAAATTTCACACCAAACTTAGCTTGCATTGCATTTCTAACATCAAGCCATCAACTAGTTAAGGTATGCTTCAAAATTGAAGCATTTTTATTTGATTTTCTTTAGAAAATCCGTGGGTTTGAAGTGTGGAAAAACAATAAAAAAATTATTGTTTTGTTGATGATATGATTTGTTTGATACTGTAGAATTTAAAGCATGATTTAGGGTTTAGAAACAAGCAAAAATTTTGCATGTTTCCCTTGAAAAAAACCGTGGCTTTAATGGTGTGAAAAATGTATGAGAATTAGTGATTTGGTTTAGTGTTTATGTTCATTTCCTTATGTGTTGAATCAAGCATGAACTAGAATCAAGAAATAAGAAAATTTTGATGAAATTTCATGCTAAAATCCGTGGGTTATGAACACTAGAAAATGAAAATTTTTAGTGTTGAAAAATGTTGATAAAAACCCTAGGAAAGAAAACAAGATTTTCTATGTGTTTATGCATGAAAATCCGTGGCTATGCTAGGGTTAGAATGAATGTTTTGTTAGGTTTTGATGTTGAATTATACATTAGAATACATAAGAGTGATATGTTGTGATGAAAAATTATTTGGTGTTGATTAATAAGTAAACCAAGGCTAGTTTGGAAAAAAATATTGTTATTTTGTGTTGATTCTTGAATATTGAATTATGTAGAAAATTTTTATACAAAATTTGGAAACTTTGTATAAAATAGGCCTCTGGTATAGTACGTGGCAGGTACAAAGGTTCTGAGGCATACCTAATGCTAGGAAACCTTAAAATATAAGCGGAAATACTGCTGAAATTTCTAAAATCTACATAAAGGCATTTCGGGAAACGAGGGGTAAAAATATTAGAGGAAACCGGGACCCCTCAGTGGATTAGGGTTAGAAATGGAAAACTAACCCAAAAGGAATAGTAAACCGACCCTAAAGGACTAAAATGCCTAAAACAGGAAAAAATTCATGTTAGGGGTATTCCGGGAAACGAGGGAAAAATTTAGGTCGGGATAGGAAACCTCTCAAGGACCGAGGGCTGGGGACGGGATGAAAACCATTTTAAGAGTAGTGAAATGGCCATTTGAGGCTCCGAAACGCTCGAAAAACGAGAAACGACCCTAGGTGATGGATGAATAGTAATCGAGGATCGGAAAACGAACAATTAGAGTTTTTAGCACCAAAAGTGGTAAAAGAACCCAAAAGGACCTAGAATGACTTAGATAAAATTCTAGGACTCAAAATAAACATTTTTGAGTTAAAAATCTAAAAATTTTTAAGAACACGGGTATGTAGAAGAAATACACGGCCGTGTATAGGAAAAATTTTACAACCCGAGAGGTACACGGGCTTGACCACGGGCGTGTATCAAGTTGTGTACAGTTACAAGGCCAGATAGTAAATAACACGGCCGTGTATAGGAAAAAAATTTTACAATCCGAGAAGTACACGGGCTTGAACACGAACGTGTATCAAGCTGTGTATAGTTACATGGCCAGATAGTAAACAACATGGCCATGTAGAGTAAACTCGAGAGGTACACGGGCTGGAACATGGGCGTGTTGTAGGCCGTGTACCACAAACAAAATTTAAATGTATTGAATTGTTAAGTGAAATGAATGTATATTTAAAATGATAATTAATATAGGGTATTAAGAGACAATATTATGTCTGTAGGAACCTAAAATAGAGATAGAACTGCGGAGGAGTTCCAGAAGTGGACATTGTTGCAGTATTGGTAAGTTCAAGCATTTTCATGTCTGCAACATAAAATACTGTGTTGTTTTTAATTATGTACTAGATGTACAATAGGCATAAAGTCTTAAGGAGAATTGGGGATTAGTTAATATAACATATCCTAGATAACGAGAAAAGAGAATATGTAAGGCCTACGAGCGATGGAGGATAGTGACCTTGAGGTGATGATTAATATCACTTGGTCAAAACTATAATTGAAAGATGGTAATGAAATCATTAAGGTGTACCGCCCCGCCAACAAAGTGGTGAGGTTTCTCTCAGATCTTATGAGGATATCAGGGCTGTGGAGGCCGATGCTCTAGGGTCACTCCCTAGGCCCTCCCAGTCAGTGCAAAAATAATCATCGGTACTGCCATAAACAGAGCTCTATACTAGAAAGAAAATAGAGAATGAACAATCAATAAAATGATAAAAACCATAATTGAGCATAACTGAAGTATACACTAACTATAGTGATTTCGGTTAAGATATGTGAATAGTAATCGGTTAGGCTAATGTGAATAGTAGCTGGTGAGAGTAAAATAAATAGTAACCTGTTAGGATAATAGTTACTATTCATCAATCAAAGGTCAACGTCACTATTCATGGTGAATAGAATTATTCATCATAAATAGTAATATTCATAGGAAATTGAGTTTTCAATGTTTTTGAATCCATATGATTCTTATTAAGTATGTTTGAACTTACTGAGCCTGTCAGCTCACCAGTTTGTTCAAGTTGCAAGTAAGAAACCTGTCCAGTAGATTCTGGATGGCGACAGGATGTGCACGTGTCAAGAGATAGGGAATTCATCGCAGACTTGGTCCTGTCATAAGTTTTCCGCTAAGCTTTTAAAGTTAATGAATTGAAGAGAATGTGTTTGGAAACAAAATATACAGTACATATATATATTATATGTTGTATATTATGTTGTACTCCATAAAGACATATAAGAGTTAGTATTGTATTTTACGTGGCTTTCTTACTTGGTTTCTTAAGAGAAAGTATTTATTAAAGAAAAAAAAAATATGGGTGAAATTTTAGGCCCTAATAATTTAGAGTTATGAGTAAAAGAGTTTCAAAGTAACGACTCAGATTTGACACACTAGTGGTCTTGGTTGACGATAGAGTCGGTTCATTACGGTTGTGGGTGGTCAGATTTGGGGGCGCCACAGGTTGGTATCAAAGTAGTTGACAATATCCCTATTGGCATGAAGCGCGATCTGCTCGTCAATCCAAGTAAGTTGGCTTTCTTTAAGTTAGTTAACTTTACATTTATTCGAGATTATATATTTTTGTAGGACTTAAGATGATTAGACCACCGTACGTGAGACCTCATCCATACCGACTGAGAGGACCGATCTGGGTATGGACTAGACCCGTGATCAGACCGTCCATGACGCGGCGAGCGGTACAACGACCACCAGTACCTAAGCCGTTAGTGTCGAGGATTGTAGCACCGGTACCAGTACAAGCACCACCCCTGCGACCGATCGTAAACCTACTAGTAGCAGTAGACATTCCAGTGGTGAGAGATCGAGCTCGTATCTGAGCCAGAGTGTCAGTGCAAGCTGTACATGCTTTTAAAGGTAGTCATCCAACTGCTTTCAAAGGAGGTCAGCAGGGGATTTCTACCCGAGACTGGCTACATGACATTGAGGTTATCATGCACTAATGTGATATAGATCAGGATTGCTGGGTTTTGATGGCCATTGGCACATTCCATGAGGACACACGATTATATTGGGAGTATTGTGATCAGGAGATGCTATTAGCAATGGATTGGGCCGAATTTTGTCAAGTTATGCTAGAGCAGTTTCCACAGAGGAGTGCAGCATCAGTTGTAGACCCTCCTGAGAGTAGGACAGTATCGCCATCACTGGCTATGCCCAATTATGCGGATGTCAGAGACTTTGTCCTGAAGGCAGAGAGCCAACAAATGATGTTGAGCGATATTGTATTCTCGTATGCAGTCAGATTTCAGGATAGTGTCGTAAGGATGTGTCCTCTAACCAACATCACAAATGATGATTTTTATGGCATATTTTGGAAGGAACTCACCATAGACTTACGATAGAGGGTAACCCCTTTATACCTTGCTACTTTACGTGAGTTTATTGTCGCTGTAGCTAAAGTAGAGGAAGAGATGATGATGGAGCACATGGTGCGCAAGAGGTGTGAACAGTTGCTACAAGAAGCAATGTTAGATTGCCTATACGGATCTGGACTAATGGAAAACGACTATGAGGCTGGTCCATTAAGACAACTAGAGGGTGCAGATCCAGCTAAAGGATCAATACCATCTGAGGCTAGAAATGAAACAGATGAGGAAGAAATGGATCCAATCGAATTTTTGACGATCCTAGAATAACCTCAGTTAGGAGATTAGTTATAGAAATACATGTGTTGTACAAATGTATATATATAACTGTATAGGTGTATATATGACTGTATCGAAAGGCTATTTTGAGAAAAGCCTTCGAACTGATGTACTTTTGAAATGAAAAGAAATGATAATCATATTTTGACATGTTCAATATGTGAAATGTTGAAATTATGTGATGATTAAAACTATTTGTACTTATGTTGTAAAAATAAGTTTGTGAAAATCTAACAATCGACTCTTATACGATTTTCAGAAATAGGATAAGATGGTGAATCCAAGGAATCTGCGGAACATGCGAGGACGTCCAGTATTATCAGAAAGAGTGGACGAGCTAGAAGCCCTAATAGAAGCCCAAATAAGAGAAAATGCTGAGTTAAGACAAAGACTCAAGCAAATGGAGCAGAAACAAGAACAAGATGAGGACCAAGAACCACAAATGGCCACACTAGAACCAGAAGTGCCGCCAGTGGTACCAGAAGAAGTAGTAAAACCCCAAGCACAACCCAGGGCCAATATTGAGCCACTATATGAAAGGTTCTGACGTATGAGGCTGCCAGAGTTTGAGGGTTCCACAAACCCTCTAGAAGCCGAGGAGTGATTGTCTTCACTCCACATGATATTGGAGTTTATGGAGCTGAATGACCAGGAAAAGATTCTGTGTGCATCCTTTGTTCTGAAGAAGGATGCAAGGTTCTGGTGGGAGTCAGTCAAGCTGAGGAAAAATATGTATACGATGTCTTGGTTGGACTTTCTGGAGGAGTTTAACCAGAAATATTATAATCTGGCACTGTTACGACCACAACAAAGAGAGTTTGCAGAGTTGAAATAAAGGGACATGACAGTAACAGAAGTCTACAGCAAGTTTGATAAACTGTCCAGACTATGCCCATACACTGTCACCACTAAGAGGGAGAAAATCCAGAAGATGCTGGGAATGTTTCGTCCCGAGATCTCAGCGTTGGTGGACAGTGGGTTGACGCCGCCTGACACTGTATCTGATTGTGTTAGTCGTGCTCTGAGGGTAGAGTATTATCTGGTCTGATAGAAGGAAGAGAGAAAGAAGATGTGGGATGCGAAGAAGAAGGAAAAGGTCTTGACCAAAGCCATACAAGCTGGATCTCAAGTTGGACAAAGCAGCAAGCCGAGTTCAAATGTCAAGGCTGGGCAGCTAAGAACTTCTGGTTAGTAGTCCCAGGGGAAGAGAAAAGGAAACAATTCCAGAAATAGGAACCAGCAGAGGAGAACAAATAATAATGCTGGCCCTATGGTTCGAGATTGTGTGAACTGCTAGAAAAGACATTCGGGTCGATGTAGACTAGCCCTAAATGCCTGTTTTTATTGTGGGAAGGATGGTCACTTTGCCAAAAACTGCCCGGAAAATAGACAGAATGTGCAAGGTTCGTCTCAGTCACAACAACGTCCCTAGGTACATTCATTACAGGCCAAAGCTAAAGGGTCATCCCATTCTGAAAGATAGGAAAGACAAGAACGCTTGCCTTGTGCAGATGCTAGGGTCATGGTCTATACGAAGGAAGAGGCAGAAGTGGGAACGTCAAATGTAGTGACAGGTCAACATTCTATCACTAATAATTTGGCATCTGTTTTATTTGACTCTAGAACTACGCATTCTTTCATTTCATACCAGTTTGTGAATAGGATAGGATATCCTAAGGACAATATGGGTATGACATTTAGAACTACACTACCCTCGAGGGAAGTCTTGATGTCCAATTACTGGTTACCGCATGTGCCAATAATTATGGCAAATATGGAGTTGTTTGCAAAATTGATCGTAATGGAGCTTGCTGACTACGATGTAATACTAGGAATGGATTTCCTAGGGAAGTATCAAGCCATGATTGATTGCCGGAAGCGGAAGATAAGGTTTCAACCCAACCAGGAAGAGGGATTTGAGTACATCGATACGTCACACAGATCAAAAAAGATAATGATTAACTCAATGGAAGCAAAGAGGCTGATGTTTAGTAGTTATGCTAGATACTTAGCATGTGTATTGGACGTGACGAAGGAATGAAAGCTCCAACCCGAAGATGTTCCTATTGTGAAAGAATTCATTGATGTCTTTCCAGAGGAATTACTAGGATTGCCGCCTAAATGAGAAATTTCCTTTGAGATCTAGCTAATGCCAGGAATTGCACCTATCTTAAAGGCATCGTACCAGATGGCACCGGCAGAGTTAAAAAAGTTACAAGAGCAGCTGAAGGAGCTTCTTGACAAAGGATTCATACGCCCGAGTTATTCCCCATGGGGTGCTCCAGTGCTGTTTGTTAAGAAGAAAGATGGATCATTTTGAATGTGCATCGATTATCAGGAATTGAACAAGGTCACTGTCAAGAATAGGTATGCATTACCTAGAATTGACGACTTGTTTGATCAACTAACAGACACAGTAGTATTCTCCAAGATTGATCTGCGATTAGGATATCAGCAACTGAAGATTAAGGAGAGTGACATCCATAAGACCGCATTTCGGACCCGCTACGGTCATTACGAATTTCTTGTGATGCTGTTTGGGTTAACAAATGCGTCAGTAGCTTTTATGGACTTGATGAATCGAGTCTTTAAGGAATATCTGGATAAGTTTGTTATTGTGTTTATCGATGACATTCTCATATATTCAAAGACTTGAGAGGAGCATGAGGAACATCTAAAGATTGTCCTGCAGACGATAAGGAAGCATCAACTCTATGCAAAATTCTCTAAATGTGAATTCTGGCTGGATAGAGCACATTTTCTTGGACATGTGGTTTCCAAGGAAGGAATCACTGTGGATCCTACGAAAGTGGAGGCGATCAACAAATGGCCAGCACCTAAGAGCGTGACGGAGATATGGAGTTTCTTAGGTGTAGCCGGCTATTATAGAAGATTTGTTGAAGGATTTGCGCGAATCACCGATCCTATCACGGTGCTTACATGCAAGGAAAAGAAGTATGAATGGACTGAATAGTGTGAGAAAAGCTTCCAAGAGCTGAAGAAACGACTAACGAGCACGCCAATACTTACAATTCCGTTTGAAGGGGAGATGTTCGTGATATACAGTGACGCTTCGAAGTTGGGATTAAGAGCTATCCTGATGCAAGGCGATAAGGTAATTGCCTATGCCTCGCGTTAATTAAAAGACCATGAGAGGAATTATCCCACACATGATTTGGAGCTTGCCACAATAGTGTTTGTGTTAAAAATCCGGCGACACTATCGATATAGAGCTCAGTGTCAGATTTATACTGATCACTACAGTCTAAAGTATTTCTTCACACAGAAAGAGCTAAATATGCTACAAAGGAGATGGCTGGAGTTGGTAAAGGATTATGATTGTGAAATCCTCTATCATCCAGGAAAAGCCAATCGCGTTGCAGATGCGTTAAGTAGGAAATCTACTGTTCCGCAACAACTACCAATTGGGAAACTTCCAAAGCCATGACAGCAGGAAATCAACATGCTGGAGATGGAACTAATAGTTGGAAAGCTAGCGGCGTTACAACTGGAGTTAGCATTATATAAAGACATCAGAGAAGCTCAGAAACGAGATCTGAAGCTAGCAAGTTCGCAGGAGGAAGCGTCTAAAGATGGACTAATCCTACATCAGGGGAGAATTCAAGTTCCAGATGATGAAGGATTAAGAAGGCAAATTATGGCTGAAGCTCATGAAACGCCCTATTCAGTATATCCCGGAGCTAGCAAGATGTACTAGGATTTAAAGCTACAATTCTGGTGGAAAAGGATGAAGAAGGATATAGCTGAGTTCGTAAGTAGATGTATGACGTGCCAAAGAGTTAAGGCTGAACATCGTTATCCAGGTGGAAAGCTAGAGCTGTTGGAGATTCCTGAATGGAAATAGGAACATATCATGATGGACTTTGTGGTAGGATTACCGAAGACCTGAGAAGGCTATGATGCCATTTGGGTTATTGTAGACAGACTGACAAAGATGGCAAGGTTCATTGTAGTAAAAATAACCTTCTCGTTGGAAAAGTTAGCGAGCTTATATTTTAACCACGTAGTCAGGCTACATGGAGTTCCTAAATCCATTATGTCGGATCGTGATCCACGATTTACTTCGAACTTCTGGACATGTGTGTAAAAAGCTATAAGAATAAAACTAAGCACAACATTTCATCCGCAAACAAGGGGCCAATCTGAACGAACCATTCAAATGCTAGAAGACATGCTGCGTGCATGTACAATAGATTTCCCAGGGAGCTGGAATGAGAAACTTCCATTGGTAGAGTTTTCGTATAACAACAACTACCAAGCTTTGATAGGTATGGCACCCTATGAAGCTTTGTATGGGAGGAAGTATAGATCATTGGTTCACTAGTACGACCTACAAGAGAAACGACTGCATAAGACGGACTTTATACAAGAGACAGTGGATGCAGTTACAAAAATACAGCAGCGGATGAAGATAGTCCAGAGCCGACAAAGAAGCTATGCGGACAAAAGACAAAGATACCTGGAGTTCAATGAAGGGGATTTCGTATTCCTAAGAGTTTCACTGATGAAACGAATAATGCGGTTAGGGAAAAAGGGGAAATTGAGTCCAAGATATATTGGGCCATACGAGATCATTGGTAAAGTTGCCTATAGATTGGCATTACCTCCAGAAATGTCAGCAGTACATAATGTGTTTCACGTGTCGATGCTACGGAAGTACATATCGGATCCGTCCCATGTGCTAAAACATGAACCGATCCAGATTCATGAAGACCTGACCTACGAGGAGGGACCTGTAAGGACCGCCCCAATCATGTACTTTAATTTTCAATTTAATGAGAAATTGAAGAATAATTTGATGTATTTGAGTGTAATTTTTAAAGTACACGGTCAGGTACACGATTGTGTAAGTGGCCGTATACCACTCAGATTGTGTATGTGTGTGTAGCCGTGTAAGTATACATGGCCGCGTAGTAGAACATGGTCAGGTACACGGCCGTGTAAGGGGCCATGTACCGCTTGGGTTAATAAACGTGTAAAACGCCGTGTTTTGAAACAAGGCCGTGTTGAACAAATTCAGCTAGTACACACCCATGTCTGGTATATACACGCCCGTGTTACCTTATACATGCCCGTATTAAAGGCCGTGTTGAAGGCCGTATAATGAGCAGAAAGCCGTTACATAGACCCTCAAATTGCATGAAAGCCTAATTACTATGCAATGGATAATTAAGTTGGAAAATATAGTATATTTTCCCATTGAATAGACTAAACAGATACGGTACTGTTTAAGTACTATTCATGTAGTGAAAGGGGCGACCGACAGTGAACCTGGTCCACCCTATTATGTGTATGAATGAATGAGATATGCAGTGTCGGGAAACTGGCCTGAACGACCGTTTCTTGACACTAGACTGGTAAATAGATCAGCAGAACGCTCAGACCGAACATCTGAGCACAATAGTGAGAGATAGCCTTGGCAAGGGTACGATGTCGAGAAAATGGTCCAGATGACCTCTTCTCACCTAGAGACTGGCAAAATTAGAGTCAAAGCACTCAGACCAGTCAGTTAAGTGGAAAACGGTGGATGATGAATAGAGAGAAACGCAGGGTTAAGTTATTGGCCAAGACGGCCTTAATTTGACCTAAAACTGATACACGAACTATTAGTAAACTCGATCTAGTTGATTGGGTACAAAACGAGATTTTTAGTTTGAGAGATACGCAGTATCAGGATAAGGGTCAAGACGACCTTTACTCGCCCCGAAACTGATATATTTGGTCTCAGAATGCCCAAATTAGTCAATCGAGCACCTAACACGTTTTTCGAGGTAGAGTCACACAGATATCAAAAACTGGTCTAGATGACCTCCGATGGATATAAAACTGATAAAAATGAAATTAGCACGTCCAAATTAGTCAAGGGAGACTGTGTTTGAAATTTCACCCGGAAACGCATCGGTTTGCGTGCGAAAGGGCAACACAGTGTAGACACAACCACAGTATAGGATGTGAACAGTAATTTAGACTGATAATGGGCTTTTAGACAGTAGAAATAACCAGGAATTTACAGTACAAAAATCGAATTCAGAAGACCAATTTTCTGGTGAAAAATGGAACACTGCCGAAAAAGGACCGAACACCGCAGTATAAAATTAGACTGCGATGAGAAGCCAACACAGATAAAATTGGCCTTAAATTCCCATGCCCCTTAGCTGCAAAAGCAGCTGTAATCTACAGCATACATAGCCCCAAATGTGGCCGTTAAAATAATCTCCCTAGCCATGACACACTTGAATATTTTATTCAAGGGTTTTTGAAAAAGTAGTCAACAATTTTTGTTTAATCCCTTCCTCCTCCCAAGGAGCAGCCCAGCCCCCTTGGTCTGAAAATTGGCAGCATATTTGTCCCAAGATTTGGCTAATTTGGTAGACAATTAAGTAGGATTAAGCCTAAGTAGTTGGTTAAGGTTTGCCTATAAAAGGCACCCTTGACATAAGGCATGGACTTTTGCTTCCACACACCTAAAGCCACAAGTCTTTTTCTTCTTCTTTTCCTTGCTTGCTACAGAATCTTCTCAGCGCCAAAAGCCATTTTTGCAAGCCAAAACCTTGATCAAAACTCACAAAAAAACTGACCTTTTCCAAGCTTGAGCAAGGGGAGACCGAACCAAGCTTTTCAGGTACACCAAGGGTAAGTGCAAAACTGATTTTCCTTGTGTTTTGATTCTTAGTTTTGAGTTGTTGTTTGAATTATTTTTTTTGGTAACTTGGCTAGCATAAAACCAACCTCAAGCTCTTGAACTCCCATGGCATTTTGACCCCCCAAGCCTTGCCAAAAGTGTGCTTGAGTCCAAAGCACCAAAGGTAAAAAAACCGAAACCCTTCTCATGGTGATTGGTTGAAAAATTTAGTTTTCCATCTAAGGGTTTTATGTGTATTTGTTTATGCACAAGGTTGTATTAAGTTATTTGAGCCCTTAGCTTTCATTTCTTAAAGTCATTATGGTTGTGGTTGTGTTTACTTTAAGTTACATATGGTTTGTGGATGTGAATGCATGGATGTGTATTATGGTGGCTGGACATAAATCTGTCCTTAGAAAACAATCACAGATTTTGGTCATTTTGACCTACTTAGGTTCTGAATATGGGATTTAGTAAAACATGATGTTTTAAGGAAATTCGATACGGTCATTTTTGTGTCAAATAGACCTCGGCCAAAAATGAACCTAAGATAGACTTTTCGGCCAGTTTTGGCTCGCTGTCCAAAACTAGGAACAAAATCCGAACCCAGTATTTAGTCTCGGGTTTTGCTAGAAATGGACCCCTTAGAGTCCGAACCGGTTCTTGGACTTAACACAAAAGTTGTAGATCTCGTCGAGACCTTGAGAACCACTCGCGTGTGTCAAAAATTTGGCCGTTTCGTGCCTCAAACCGAGCCATTTTTACAGAGACGTAAAACTGGGACTTTTACAAAAAACTGGGCACCAAGCCCATGGTTTTAATGAAATTAGGAGCCGTTAGAATTACATTTAGGCTCCGAGATGAACATGAGATTTGTTCATCTTGTCGAGGATGAAAACTTTCATGTTCGACAAAATTTCAAACAAAGTCGTTTAGACCAAGTTTTAAAATTGTTTTCAAAAGTGGTTCAAAAACCACCTTTAAAATGCAAGCTTTAAAAATATAATTTATACACTTCAAAATAAAAAGGTGTTTTTAACACTTTAAAATATGACCAAGGTTTTTATAAAAACGTCTCCCACCTTCCAACGGGGTGATAAGGGGGGGTTTCAAAATAAGGAATTTTTCCAAGATTTTTACAAGCCAACCCAAACTTTTTTTTCAAAGTAAAATAGTGTGTGTAGCCCGGTAGGCTACCACACCAGACAAACCTTAGTAGCCCGATACACTACTACCCCGAACAAGCCATAGTGGCCCAGTGGGCCATTACACCAAACAAGCCTTAGTAGCCCGATAAGCTACCATACCCCAACAAGTGAAGTAACCTGGTTGGTTACTACACTAAGTTCATGTATAGTAACTTGATAGACTACTTAGTTACCAACACGTGAGTTAATCAGTCAGTTGACTGAATGGTAAACCAGTCAAGGGCCACGTTTTGAACAACACAGTGAGGAATGATGATTAATCTGTCAAGTAGATGATTGATCGAACACGATGCGAGTTAGACACCAAATCCCCATAATAGGCAAATAGGGTACCGACGGGTCTCGGCACCCCATGGAAATGCAAGTTATAGTCACTAACATTAATAATGACTTAACGAGAGTATTAATGAGAAATGTTATTGATGACTGGTGGTAACCTGTGAATTGGTAAAGGTGTTAGGAAATGTCCTAAGCAATTGAGATATTTTGATGTATTTATTTTGAACTGGATAATAAAATTATATACAGAGGTTATTCATTACATTGCCATCTGTCCTTAATTTATTTACATGTTAAAGTAAATGTAAGCAAATATGGCTTCTTGACTGCTTGTGTTAAAATTGTTAAAACGTTACATGTAATGGACTTTTGTATGCAAGAAGACAGTGTTCTAAAGTAAGCAGTCTAAACCTAGGTTTCTAGTCTATGGGTTAGACCGAGCATCGAACTCATGTTAAGGCTATTATGTTGTCTAAAGCCTTGGAGGGGACGGTTTGTCTTGACTGTCTGGAGCATAGACTCCCAAGTAGAGATATAGATATATTGCTTGGTGGTGACATATTAGATCGGGACTAAAGCGTGATTGATCTACGAAGTCCGCTTTAAGTGGATCGATCTGCTTTTGACGTTCATTGTGCAGTAACCTTAATCCTGAGTACATGGACAGCTTCATGTATATGACTTGTGTACTTTGATGTTCCAATGGCTAAAGTGTCTCAGAGGTAGTAAGCTTATAGACCGATTCGTTGGGTGCATGACTTGTATACGATGAAGGGTTCATTTACAGATATCAAAATCATAGCTCTAATGAGGAGTTAAGGGTATCCTCTTAAAGGCATTATACTGAATGTGAAAATGAACAAGGCCTTGGGTCGTCTGCTGAGCGGATGACTTCTTATTCACATATGGTGAATAATCATGTTCTTTATTCGTTAGTATAATGGAACTTTAAGATAGCCTGATCAGTAGGATTAAACAGACTTTGACCTAAGGCTGATCATGGATATTATATGAGGGTTTTGCATACATGACAAGGTCATTGAATGATAGCTTATCATAGGCTTACGTAATACGGTATATAATTGGGAGTTCAGTTTCAGGTTTATAGTGGTGTGACTCTGAAATTAGTGATCATATGATTAAGTTGTTTGGTAAAGAATGATGATCATATGGATTTGTGAGAGCCCGATTATATATGTCCACTTGGTCCGCTACTAGCTCCACATAATTCCTTAACGTTTGGCAAAATTGATTTATGTATGCTATTGGCTATTTTATTATGCATGGATGGTGTTGACATAGGATTAGGATGATAGATAAGATTGTCTCCGGTTGACTTAAAATTTTGTTTTGGATAATAGAGTACACAATTATTCGAACTCCAAATAAAGTTACCAGGATTTTATTTGAGATTGGATTGGAGTTGTAGAAAATTATCCATGAGAACAAGAATTTGAAATACAACTGTGTTGTGGATTTTGAAATTTGAATTTTGAAATTTGAAATTTGAAATTTGAAATTTGAAATTTGAATTTTGAAATTTGAAATTTGAAATTTGAATTTGAAATTTGAATTTGAAATTCGAATTTGAAATTTGAATTTGAAATTTAAATTTGAAATTTGAAATTTGAGTTTGAAATTTGAAATTCAAATTTTGAATCACAGTCCAAGTGGGATTCAAATTTCTTGTGGTAAATCCACAAGGAATGAAATTCGAATTTGAGTTGGATATGGAGAGGAAAATCTTGTTAGAATCCTACTTGAATTTTGAATCCAAATCCTAATAACAATGGACGAAAATTTTGAGGATTATCCTCATGGAATTTTCAGATTTTTTGTGGATAAGGTTCAGGGAAAAATTCAAGTTTCAATCCCAGTTAATTTGGATTCTCTCCTCCCTAGATTGTGGCCGAAATTTTGAGGGAAGATCTCTTGTAGATTTTCGGTTATTTTGGATAAGGATGAGATAAGATTCAAGCTTGAAAATCCTAGTGGAATTTTGATTCTTCCCTTATCCTAAAGTGGCCAAAATTTTTGATGGGATTTTCCCCTTGGATTTTCGGATTTTTTGGTTGAAAAAGGGAGATAAAATTCAAGTTAAAATCTTGATTAGATTTGAATTGGATAATCCTAAAGATGGCCGAAATTTAATTGGGATTTTCCCCTTGGATAATTTCAGATTTTATGTTGTGGATAAGGGAAAATATCTTCTCCTAATCCAATTCGAATGCAGAGAATCACCTCATACAAGTCTATAAATAGAGGTCCTGCCACTCCAGCTCTCTTAGACCACAGACTCTCAGGTGAGCAGGTTTATTGTTGCATAACTCACCATGACAATAAGTCCTTTAGAGATCTGGGTGGTTGGAAAAAGACTAGCAGTGCTAGCATACCGATTGAGGTTCAGAGTACCCACACACTCAGCCATTCGGGAATTAGAGAATAGTAGAGAAGGCTAGTTAGTTGAAGCCCTCCGGTCATTCTCCTCCTGCAGATTGGCATCCTTGAGGTATGAGTTTAAATTATTGCTGGTTTATTGTATATGGCATCATGAGATATTTAACGATCTTGAAAAATTTTTATTGTTCCGCTGCGCCACTCTGATACGTTTTTATCAATTTAATTTCTTACAATTGGTATCAGAGCCAGGTCATGACTATGCCATGTACATAAATTAGACAATTAATTAGTCTTTTTATTTATATATGGATTTGATATTTAGAGAGTGGCATTCTAGGATTCCTTTGTGTTGTTATCATGGATTATATATGTAGTATGTGGTTATTTTAATTTTCTGAATTATTATAAGCATGCTTGTTTATGCCGGTTATGGTTACTTAGAATTTAGAAAACTGTATCTAGGAATTTTTTATGTAACCATGGGAGCAGTTTATTAATACTGTAATTTTCCTATGGATTTTAATTTTTTGTTTCTTAGAATTATTACGGTTAGAATTTTTGTACACCGGTTTAGGAATTTTTTATGTAATTATTCTTAGAGGAGATTGAAGAATGAAGACTGTAATTTATTTTTCCTAAAAGTTAAATTTAATTTAAAGGTTGAAATTTTGATTGTGTGGAAAATTTCAATTTAATTGGGATTCAAATTAATTTTTGAAGATCCTAATGGGTAAATTGGAATATGGCATGAAAATCAAGACACGACCCCTCGGGATAGGCCATCGGGCCTTGGTGGGGCTGCAGCCCCTGCCCTCGGGCAGGATGGGGCTGCGGCAACCCCTGTACAGGCCATGACCACCCACGGCCGTAGGCTTGGCCTGCAGCCGAGGGTGGCCATGGCCCTCCCAAGGCTGGCCGCAGCCTGGGCGTGCAGCCTGTGGCTACAGGCACTGCCTGCAGCCTGCCGGCTACTGCGCCTAGCCTAGGAGTGTAGCCTAGCACTACAGGCTCGGCATACAGCTCGGCAGGGCTGCACATGGGGCGGCTGTGGGCTGCCAGCCCCCCCGGGGGCTGGGGGCTGCCCACGATGGCTGCCGGCCTCCGGGGGCGGTGGGGCGACGGTTCAAAAAAAAAATCAAAAAAATTTTGATTTTTAAATTTGAGATTTGATTTTTAAATCATGTTTAAAAATATGTAATTAAAAATTTAAAATTTTTGAAATTACATATTATTGCACATGATATTTAAAATTGCTTAAAATTTGAATTTGAAATTTAAATTTGAAATTCGAATTTGGAATTTGAATTTGAAATTTAAATTTTAGGGATTTAAATTTTAAATGATTCATAGGATGAGAAATAAATGGAAAGGCTACATAAAGATGGATACAAGAACACTGAACAAAATTCAAGACCCAAATAATGCTTTGGATGAAATTTTGTAATCTTTATTTTCTTTGTTTTAGGATGGAACCATGGCTTGGTTATTCTGTCAATTATTTTTTCTGTGAAATGTCATGGATGTATAAATATGTATTGATGAATGTTTTATATGCATATTTGATAACATGTCATATAGGATAGATGAGTGTCGCTCATACTATATTAATCATACATATTTGTCAAAACTTGCATGTTTTTTTTAAAAAATATTGAGTGGGAGAGGGTTTCAAACAAAACCCACGGCCTCCATTATTGATTTATTTGTGAAAGCATGGTAACGCCTTGCGTCAGTTCTGCCCTGACCACACCCCTCAATAGGTGTTTACTGCCGCTGGTATACTAGATTGGATCTCCTATGTGGAAAATGTGTTTGGATACGATCCTATTCATGACCCCTCGGTGGCTTGGTAGGACGTGGATCAGGCTACATAAATAATGGTTATACACTCAAGACTCATTTAGTTATTAACCTTCCCTAAAAGCTCTGTTAACCAAACTGGTGGCCAAATAAGCAGTTATTAATATATGTCTTAACCTTAGAGGATTTAAGGCAACATATTTTAATTGGACGGAGTCCATGTTCTGGCTATTTGTTTCATGACCACCCCTCAGTGGCTTGGGGTAATAGGTGATGAGAATTACCATTGCAATGCTACATGTTTTCCAAGTTTCATGTTAGAACATACTTGTATGTTTTATTTGCTAAAATATCTGTATATTTGCTTGGCTTTGTAATGATGTCTAGTATAATTTTATTTCAGTTCAAAATGTCACCGACACCCCTCATTTCAATACTTACTAAGAATAAACTGAATGGTGACAATTATAAAGATTGGAAAAGAAATCTGTTGATAGTTCTCAGCTACGAGAGACACAAGTTCGTACTGGACGAACCATGCCCACCAGGGCCAAAACCTGACACACCGCTTGAGGAGGTCCCGGTTTTCTATACTCATTGGAGAGAATCCAATGATATAGCTCGGTACTACATACTTGCTAGCATGACGAGTGCTTTACAAAAGCAGCATGAGGCTTATCAGGTTGCTAGGGAGATCATGGACAATCTGGAGGACATGTTCGGAGGCTAAGAAAAATTGGCTCGACAGTCCGCTATAATTAGCATTATGAACTCTAAGCAGAAAGCGGGTACTTTGGTGAAAGACCATATGATCACTCTAATGGGATTCTTTGCTGAGGCTGCCAAGAACGGTGCTGAGTTGGACTACAACACCTAGATCGAGATGGTGTTCAAAACTCTGTCTAAAGATTTTGTAGGGTTTAAGGCTGTATACAATCTAGTGATAAGGGAGTTAGGACTAACCGAGCTCATGAAGCAACTCCAAGCTTATGAGCGGATGATCAGGGCTGAGGATGCGGTCCAACCCAAAGGAGAGGCCAATTTGGCAGAATCTTCCAAACCCTCACGGAAGAGGAAGAGGCCAAATCAGAAGCAAGCGACTTCCAGTTCTTCTAATCCTCTTGTCTCGAATGGGAAGAAGAAGAAGAAGAAGAAGAAGAACAAGAAGCCCAGGGACCCTAAAAAGTCTAAGTGCTTCCGCTTTAGGAATGTAGGTCACTTCAAGAAGGCTTACCGGGAATTCCTAGCTACCAAGGGCAAGGAAGGTAAGGAACTTCACTACTTAAAAGCGTGTTTGGTGGAAGAATCGAAAGACACTTGGGTCATTGATTCGTTCGGGCGCCACTAATCATGTTTGTGTTTCTTTACAGGGGTTCGTAGAAATGAGAAATCTACTTGATAGGAGTCTTTCGTTGTAGACTGGAGACGGCAGTTTGGTGGTGGCTGAGGCAGTGGGAGATATTTACCTTTACTTTGATGAATTTAGGTTTATTTTATTGACTGTTTTTATGTTCCTAATTTTAGGAGGAACCTTATATCGATAGCTTGTTTAATAAAGGATTCTTATTCAGTTTCTTTTAGTAAAAGAATTGATATTCATAGAAATAAGTCTTTTATCTATTCTGGATAGATGGATGGAAACCTATATCTGATCAAACCAAAGATGTACTCACTGTTTGACACCGAATTAATAGATAACTCTAAAAGGTTGAAAGTTTCTCACTCTAACAAGGCATATCTTTGACATTTAAGACTTGATCATATTAATCAGGATAGGATTCAGAGATTGGTAAAAGATGGTCCTCTAGAATCTCTGGAGGAGGTACGTCTTCCTCAATGTGAGTCTTGTCTAGAGGGAAAGATGACTAAGAGGTCTTTTGGAGCTAAAGGTACAACGGCTCAGGAGCTCTTAGAAATTATGCACACTGACGTATGTGGCCCCATGAACGTCGCAGCACGAGGAGGGTTCGAGTATTATGTCTCCTTTATAGACGATTACTCGAGGTATGGATATGTGTATCTGATGCACCGCAAGAGCGAAACCTTTGACAAGTTCAAAGAGTATCGTGTGGAAGTGGAAAAGCAATTGGATAAATCAATAAAGACACTTCGATCTGATCGAGGTGGTGAATACCTCTCTGATAAATTTCTAGGACATCTTGTAGAGAATGGTATAGTATCCCAATTGACTGCACCTGGTACTCCACAATAGAATGGTGTAGCCGAAAGGAGAAACAGGACCTTGTTGGATATGGTACGGTCCATGATGAGTTATTCAACGCTGCCATTATCATTTTGGGGATATGCTTTACGAATAGCATGCTATATTCTGAGCCAAGTTCCAAGCAAATCAATTCCCAGAACTCCGTATGAATTGTGGCATGGTAGGAAGCCCTCCCTTGGACATATGAGAATATGGGGCTGCCCGGCACATGTACTGGATGAGGATGTAAAGAAGTTGGAACCAAGATCAGAATTATGCATGTTTGGAGGGTATACAAAGGGAACTAAAGGAGGTCTGTTCTATAACCCAAAGGAACAAAAAGTCATTGTTTCAACCCACGCGACATTCTTGGAGGAAATTCACATGAATGACTTTAACCCTTGAAGCAAAGTGGTGCTAGAGGACTTATCAGGTGAAAGAACTGCTCCACAGATTTTGGTCTTGGATGCAAGTCTGAGTTCCGGTGAAAGACCTGCAGATGATGAACAATTTAGGGTGTCTCGTCGTAGTGGGAGGGTTTCGAAAAAACCTAATTTCTTCATGTATGATGCTGGGGTATACCAGGCCGAGGCTCATGAGCATGAGGATGATTCGGTCACTTATGATGAAGCTATAAATGATATTGATTCTAAATCTTGGAAACAGGCTATGAATAATGAGATGGATTCGATGAAATCCAACTCTGTTTGGGAACTTGTAGATTTGCCGGATGGGATAAAACCTATTAGATACAAATGGGTCTACAAAAGAAAGAAGGATGCAGAAGGGAGAGTGGAAACTTTCAAAACTAGACTGGTTGCAAAGGGGTACACACAAAAGGCTGGAATCGATTACGATGAAACCTTTCTGCCTGTTGCTATGTTGAAGTCTATCCGTATTCTTCTGTCCGTTGTTGCGGCTCTCGATTACAAGATCTGGCAAATGGATGTCAAGACAGCATCCTTGAATAGCCATCTTGAAGAGTGTATCTATATGATACAGCCTGAAGGGTTCGTAGTGAAAGGCCAAGAAAGGAAAGTCTGTAAGTTGCTTAGATCCATTTATGGATTAAAGCAAGCATCCCGCTCATAGAACCAGAGATTTGATCAAGCGATCAAGACTTTCAGTTTTGAGCAGAACATTGATGAACTCTGTGTTTATAAACGTATTAAGGATGGAAAAGTGGTCTTTCTGACACTCTATGTTGATGATATATTGCTTATTAGGAATGATGTAGGGAACTTATTATCGGTCAAGCTTTGGTTGCACTAACAGTTTAATATAAAGGACTTGGGAGAAGCTAATTATGTTCTAGGCATTCGTCTCTTCAGAGATCGAAAGAATAAAATGATAGCGTTATCCCAAGCTTCATATATAGATAAAATAATTGACAAATATGCAATCCAAGAGCAAAGAAAGGTACACAACCTTCTATTGCCAGTCTAACTCTTTCATTGGATGACTATCCAAAGACATCAGAAGAAAGAGAGCGTATGAGTAAGGTTCCTTATGCTTCCGCTGTGAGTAGCCTTATGTACGCTATGCTTTGCACTCGCCCGGACATATGTTTTGCAGTAGGTATGGTGAGTTGATATCAAGCGAATCCTCGAACCAAGTACTAGTAAGCAGTAAAGCATATACTTAAGTATCTTAAGAGAACAAGGGATTATATGCTGGTGTATTCTAGAAGGGACCTAACACCCTTAGGATACATGGACTGAGTCTTCCAGACTTGCAAGGATTTGAAGAAGTCAACATTAGAGGGCACGTGGAGACAGGCCAAGTAGATGTATGTAAGATCGTGTCTGAGGACAACATACCAATCCCTTTACTAAGACTTTGGTGGCTAAAAGCTTTGAGAGGCATGTAGAGGTGATGGGGATGCGTAACATGGCACATTTGCTAGCTTAAGGCAAGTGGGAGATTGTTAGGAAATGCCCTATGTATTAGAGACATTTTAATGTATTTATTTTGAACTGGATAATAAAATTATATATAGAGGTTATTCATTACATTGTTATCTGTCCTCATTTTATTTATATGTTCAAGTAAATGTAAGTAAATATTGCTCCTTGACTGCTTATGTTAAAACTGTTAGAACGTTGCATGCAATGGACTTTTGTACACGAGAAGATAATGTTCTAAAGTAAGCGGTCTAAACTAAGGTCTGTAGTCTATGGGGTTAGACTGAGCATCTAACTCATGTTAAGACTATTATGTTGTCTAAAGCCTTAGAGGGGACGGTTTGTCTTGACTGTCTGGAGTTGGACTCCCAAGTAGAGACATAGATATGTTGCTTGGTGGTGACATATTAGACAGGGACTAAAGCATGATTGGTTTACGAAGTCCGCTTTGAGTGGATCAATCTGCTTTTGACATTCATTATGCAGTAACCTTAATCCTAAGTAGATGAATAGCTTCATATATATGACTTGTGTACTTTGATGTTCCAATGGCTAAAGTGTCTTAGAGGTAGTAAGCTTATAGACCAGTTCGTTGGGTGCATGACTTGTATACGATGAAGGGTTTGTTTACAGATATCGGAATTATAGCTCTAATGAGGAGTTAAGGGTATCCTCTTAAAGGCATTATACTGGATGTGAAAATGGACAAGGCCTTGGGTCGTTTGCTGGGCGGATGACTTCTTATTCACATATGGTGAATAATCATTTTCTTTATTCGGTAGTATAATGGAACTTTAAGATAGCCAAATCAGTAGGATTAAACGGACTTTGACCTAAGGCAGATCATGGATATTTTATGAGGGTTCTGCATACATGACAAGGTCATTGGACGATAGCTTGTCACAGGCGTACGTAATACGGTATATAATTGGGAGTTCAGTTTCAGGTTTATAGTGGTGTGACTCTAAAATTAGTGATCATATGATTGAGTTGTTCGGTAAAGAATGATGATCATATGGATTCGTGAGAGCCTGATTATATATGTCCAATTGGTCCCTCTACTAGCTCCACATAATTCCTTAACGTTTGGCAAATCGGTTTGGCAAATCGATTTGTGTATGCTATTGGCTAGTTGATTATGCATGGATGGTGTTGACATAGGATTAGGATGGTTGACAAGATTCTCTCCGGTTGAATTTAGATTTTGTTTTGGATAATAGAGTACACAATTATTCAAACTCCAAATAAAGTTGCCATGATTTTATTTGAGATTGGATTGGAGTTGTAGAAAACTATCCATGAGAACAAGAATTTGAAATACAACTGTTTTGTGGATTTTGAAATTTGAAATTTGAATTTGAAATTTGAATTTGAAATTCGAATTTGAAATTTGAAATTGAAATTTGAATTTGAAATTTGAAATTTGAAATTTGAATTTGAAATTTGAATTTAAAATTTGAAATTCGAATTTTGAATCACAGTCCAAGTAGGATTCGAATTTCTTGTGGTAAATCAACAAGGAATGAAATTCGAATTTGAGTTGGATATGGAGAGGAAAATCTTGTTTGAATCCTACTTGAATTTTGAATCCAAATCCTAACAAATATGGACGAAACTTTTGAGAATTATCCTCATGGAATTTTCAGAATTTTGTGGATAAGATTCAGGGAAAAATTCAAGTTTCAATCCCAGTTGAATTTGGATTCTCTCCTCCCTAATTATGGCTGAAATTTTGAGGAAGATCTCATAAAGGATTTTCAGTTATTTTGGATAAGGATGAGATAAGATTCAAGCTTGAAAATCTAATGGAATTTTGATTATTCCTTTATTTTTTGTGGCTGAAAAATCATGGAGGATTTTCTAAAGGTATTTTCAGATTTTTTGGTTGGATAAGAGGAGATAAAATTCTAGTTAAAATCTTGTTTGAATTTTGAATGGAAAAATCCTAAAGTGGCCGAATTTTCTAGTTGGGATTTGGCCTTGATAAATTCAGATTTTTTATGTTGTAGATAAGGGAGAAAATCTTCTCCTAATCCAATTTGAATTCAGAGAATCACCTCATGTAAGCCTGTAAATAGAGGTCCTGCCACTCTAGTTCTCTCAGACCACAGACTCTCAGGTGAGCAGGCTTATTGTTGCACAACTCACCATGACAATAAGTTTTTTAGAGATCTGGGTGGTCGGAAGAAGACTAAAAATGCTAGCATACCGATCGAGGTTCAGAGTGCCCACACACTCAGCCATTCGGGAATTAGAGAATAGTAGAGAAGGCTAGTTGGTTAAAACCTCCAGTCATTCTCCTCCTGCAGATTGGCATCCTTGAGGTATGAGTTTAAATTGTTGTTGGTTTATTGTATATGGCATCATGAGATATTTAATGATCTTAAAAAAATTTTATTGTTCCGCTGTGCCACTATTATACGTTTTTACCGATTTATTTCTTACACAAGGAACATTTCAGTTACAGCAGTAACATCCTAAGCTCATGCACTATAGGCAAAGATTGAAGGGCCTTCATCTTCGGAGACGCAAGAAAGACTGGACCGCTTGCCTCATGCAGATGCTTGAGTCATGGTCTATACAAAGGAGGATGCAGAAGCCAGGACGTCCAATGTAGTGACAGGTTAGCTTTCTATCACTAATCATTTGGCGTCTCTTTTATTTGATTCTAGAGCTATGCATTCATTTATTTCATACGAATTTGCGAACAGAATAGGATATCCTAAGGATAGCATGGGTATGACATTTAGAATAACTTTACCCTCAGGAGAAGTATTGATATCCAATTACTAGTTACCTCATGTACCAATAATTGTGGCAAATAGGGAGTTGTATGCAGAACAGATCATGATAGAGCTAGCTGATTACGACGTAATACTAGGAATGGATTTCCTAGGAAAGTATCAAGCCACAATCGATTGCAGGAAGTAAAGAATAGTGTTTCAACCTGACAAGGAAGATGGCTTTGAATATGTTGACTTGTCACACAAATCAAGGAAGATGATGATCAACTTGATAAAAGCAAGAAAGCTAATATCTAGCGACTGTGCTAGACACTTAATGTACATAGTGGATGTGATGGAGGAACAGAAACTTCAACCTGAAGACGTTCCAATTGTGAACGAGTTCCTTGATATCTTCCCAGAAGAATTACCAGGGTTGCCGCCAGAACGAGAGATCTCCTTTGAGATCGAATTGATGCCAAGAACTGCACCTATCTCAAAGGCGCTGTATTGAATGGCACTGGTAGAGCTAAAGGCGTTGCAAGTGCAGTTGAAAAAGCTTCTTGATAAGGGATTCATCCGTCCAAGCTATTCCCCTTGAGGTGCTCCCATGTTATTTGTCAAGAAAAAGGATGGAATATTTTGTATGTGTATAGATTATCGGGAGTTGAACAAGATCACAATCAAGAATAGGTATCCATTACCTAGAATTGATGACTTGTTCGATCAACTAAAAGGCGCAGTGGTATTCTCCAAGATCGATCTGTGGTCAGGATATCATCAGCTACAAATCAAGGAAAGCGATATTTTGAAGACCATGTTTAGGACCCGCTGTTGTCATTATGAATTTCTTGTGATGCCGTTTGGGTTAACAAATGCACCAACTGCATTCATAGATCTAATGAACTGAGTCTTTAGAGAATTTCTAGATAAGTTTGTCATTGTGTTTATCGATGACATACTTATATATTCAAAGACTCATAAGGAGCATGAGGAATACCTGAGGATTGTTCTTCAAATAATAAGAAAGCACCAACTTTATGCAAAATTCTCTAAGTGCGAATTTTGGCTAGATAGAGTACATTTCCTCGGACACGTAGTTTCTAAGGAAGGAATCACCGTGGATTCTGCTAAAGTGGAGGCGATCAATGAATGGCCTGCACCTAGAAACATAACCAAAATACGAAATTTCTTAGGTCTAGCTAGCTATTATAGGAGATTTGTAGAGGGATTTGCATGACTTGCTGCACCTCTCACAGCTTTTGTAACGCCCCGTGCCCTAGGCGGCCTGGACTGTCACTATAAAACTACTGTTTCTTTACTTATACTTATGCTATCTTACAATTGAATAATGTTTACTTAAAATATCTTTAATAGGTTACCCTAATTTTAGAAGAAATTTTTTTTTAAATGCGTACGTATTTACTATTCATGTACACGTACTATTAAAAGTGGAATTTAAAACATAATAAATTTACTCTTACAAACATACTTATACTATTGATTTTGTAGAATAGTATTTTTAAATAGTACCCATCGGCTTTTATTCGAAAATACTATTCAACTACTACTATTCAAAATACTGTGTAACCGTTACTATTCAAAAATACTATTTAACGATTGCTATTACTATTCAAAATATTGGTTACTCAAACTATGCAGAAGTTTACTCGTAGGGTGTCCATAACCTCTCCTCACATCCGCCTCCGCCGCCGTCATTGCCCATCGTGGCTTATGCCATAGGACGCTTACCTATAGCATGAACACACTCCGTGAGCTTTATACCCAGTAAGTACAACATGTTAATCGCAAAATATGTTTAAACATAATACATACTTAAAAATGCATAAGCATGCAAGATAGTCATATATACCACTTAGCATATACCATATCATCACATATCATGTCATAGCATACAAACTTTACATACCATATGCATACAGATTACTTCATGTAAAAGCATGTATCTTACTGTAGCTGAAAGCATAGCGAACTAACGTGGACAGTGAACTATGCATGATCCGATTATGTTCATTTATGCTTTAGTACTCTTTTCTTTCTATTGTCTATTTAGGGCCCATGTGTCAGTACCGTGTGCGTGCAGACCAATGGTAATGCCCAAGGTCAACTAATGCCGAAGAGCCATCAACTGATGCTCAACTTTTGGCCTTAACTTTCTTTAACTGGAAACCCCTTCGACTGAAGGAGCCGGTACGACACACCTATTTATTTCCATCTTGTTTAACTGTTCTAGCCATATGCTTTTCTAAGCTATCCCTGATCCTACACGGTAGGGATCTATGGCTTTTAACTTGTTCTTTCATCAATCTACTCGATTGTGAAACTATATGCTCTTATGTATGCCGTTCAACATCGTGTGCATGTAAGGCATACTTAACATACTGTAAAACCATCATTTTAACATCATTTTATTCATGCTGCAGGCAGAGTTATACTTATCTAATTGCAATCACTTGTATTCGCCTTTAGAAATTTGCAGGTTACTACCTGTCATCAATAACGTCTCTCGTTAATATCTTCTCTAAGTCACCAACACTGTTAGTGACTAAAGTAGATAAATACTCGATATCGATTGCTGTCGGCACTACTTACTCTCTATCTCAAGAGTTAACTTATTCGTATGTGGTTAATTAATTTATGGCCCCATAAATTAACTACCACATCCTTAGGCTACTTTTGCCTATACTTGTCTTTCATGTGGTACCGGGGTCCCTCAGTACCCTATTGGCCTATCTGGGAATTTGGTGTCTAATTTTTGTCATGTTTGATTAACTGTCTTCTTGATAGTTAAATCAACGTTCCTCACAATATTGCTCTGAACACGGTGCTTGACTGATTTACTGATCAGTCAACTGACCAGTTACCTCACGTTTTGGCAACTAGGTAGCCTATCGGGCTACTATGTGTAGGCTTGGTATAGTAACCGTTCGGGTTATTTTGCTTGTTTGGGTGTGGTAGCCTACCGGACTACCTTGCATTATGGTGTAGTAGCCGACTAGGCTACCTCTACCATATCTTACTAAAAACGTCCCTTTTCTTTGTGAAATTACTTTGAAAACTTTGTTCAAATTTAGAAATTCTTACAAAAGGATTTTTCATTTTGAAAGGGGTATGGTGTCCCCACATTTTTTGAAAGCAAAGTGTTTGAAATGGTTTGAAAGGGGTATGGTGTCCCCATGTTTTTGAAAACGAGTCTCACCTCACCCCGTTGGAGGATTAGGGTGTTTTTGTTGAAATCATTTCTAAGTCATTTAAAGGGAACACATTGTAAATGTGCTAAAAAATGTGGTGTTGGACCACTTTTGAAAATAATTTGAAACTTGTTCGAAATGACTTTGTTTGAGAAATCGGCATTCATGAAACTTTTCATCCTCAATGAAATGAACAATTCTCATGTTCATTTTAGAGCCTAATTCTAACTCTAACGGTTCCTAAATTCATCAAACTCGTGGCCTTTGTGCCCAGTTTTTATAAAAGTTCCAGTTTTATGCACTTTTGAAAATAGGTCTGTTTGGGGCCCGGTCCACTTAAGTCATTTTCAAGGTTTCATCGAGATCTAAAACTTTCATATTTTGACAAAAGTCTGGTTCGGCCTCTAAAAGAGTCATTTTAATAAAAATCTGAGACTGTTCATTTGGTCCGAATTTGTTACTCCCAGTTTTGGACACCGAACCAAAACCAACCGAAAAGCCTATCATAGGTTCATTTTTGGCCAATGGCTATTTGACGTAAAAACGACCGTATCAAAATTTCATTAAAACTTCATGTTTTACCAAATCCCAGATTCAGACCCTAAATGGGTCAAACTGGCCAAAATCCGTGGTTGATCCTGGGGATAGATTTTGTGTCCAGCCACCCTCTACACACTCGTGCACACACATATCTCAAACCACTTGTAAACTAAAGTAAACACAACCACAACCACAAAAACTTTAAAAACTGAAAGCTAAGGGCTCAAATAACTTATTACAACCCATGTGCATAACCAAATACACATAAATCTCCTTTATCAAAAACTTAAAAACAACTAACCACAAAATATGGGGGTTTTTCGGTTTATACCTTAGAGTGCTTTGATCCAAGCACAACCGGGCCAGGGATGGCTGTCAAGGCTCCGTGGAAAACAATGGGGGTTGAGGGGTCACTTGTGCTAGAATGAGAACACAAGGAAAACAAAATGTTTCTCTTAATATCAAGCCAAGATGAAAAACTAAACCATAGAAAAATTTCGGTTCTAGGGTCTTACCGAAACTACCTTGGAAGAGTGCACCTCTAGCAACTTGTATAGCTAAGCTTTTGTGTGAAAGTTATGTGAAAATATAGGACGTTTAGGGGCTGAAGAGGGGTCGGATTTTCTGAAGAGAAAGGGGAGAGAAAGCTGTATTTTTTTTGAGAGTTTTTGTGAGCAAATGGGAAAAGTGAGACCTAAGGGTGGTTGCACCTTTTTATAGGCAACTCTAAGCAACTTTGCTTAACTCTAAGCCCTCTTAATTAAGCCACAATTTAGCTCAATTGGGGGACAAAAATCTGTGCTGCAGCCCTTGAAATTTCGGAGCCATGATGGAGGGTGAAAGGGAGCAAGTTTGCATTAAATGATCATGGTCCTCTTGTCCTTAAAACCCCATTTTTTTAATCTAAAAACTCCAACACATCCCTTGATTTAAGGGATCATTTTTAGCTGGTTTTGCAGCTGTTTTCCTAACCAAAGGGGGCATGGTTTGGTTGGGGTAAAGGTCCAACTGAATCGGTTCCGTGCAGTCTAGTTTTCTACTACGTTTTTCAGCCCTTTCTCGGCAGTGTTCTAATTTTCATCCAAAAATTGGATTTTCTGAATCTAATTTTTGTACTGATGATTTCTAATTGTTTTATACTGTCTAAGAGCCCATTCTATGCCAAATCACTATTCATTTCCTATATTGCGGTTATGTCTACACTGTGTTGTCCTTTCACACGCAAACCGAGGCGTTCCTAGGTGAAATTTTAGACATAGTCTCTCTTGACTAATTCAGACATTCTGATTTTAATTTTATCAGTCATATGTCTGTCTGAGATCGTCTGGACTAGTTTTCGAGATCTATGTAGTCCCACCTTGAAAAACGTGTCAGGTGCCCGTTTGACTAATTTGGGCGTCCTGAGTCTAGATATATCAGTTTTAAGTCAAACTAAGGCCGTCTTGGCCAGTAACTTGACACTGCGTCTTGTACTATTCACTATTCACTATTCATGGTTCACTGTTCTCTGTTCTAACTGACTAGTCCGAGTGTTCTGACTCCGATTTTGTCAGTCTCTACGTGAGAAGAGGTCATCTGGACCATTTTCTTGATACTTTACCCCTACTAGGGAGATTCTCGTTGTTGTGCTCAGACGTTTGGTCCGAGCATTTCAGTGATCTACTCACCAGTCTTGTGTCAGGAAGTGGTCATCCGGACCAGTTTCATGACACTGCGTATCTCATACCCTTATACACATAACAGGGTAGACCGGATTCTCTGTCCGTTACCCCTTTTCACTGTATAAATAGTAATAAATAGTACTGTACCTGTTTAGTCTATTCAACTGAAATTTATGCTACATTTATCAACTTAATTACTCATTTCATAGTAATTAGGTTTCACGCATTACGAGAGTCTTTAAATTGGCTCTCTACTCAGTACACGGCCTTCTACAAGGGTTCTAACACGGGCGTGTATGGCTTGAGCAGAGGCGTGTACTAGCTGGGCTTTCTCAACACGATCGTGTCTTGGACCATGCTCACTTTACCCAAGTGGTACACGGCCACTTACACAGCCGTGTACCTGACCATATAAAACTACACGGCCATGTTAACTCACACGGCCTCTCTCATAAAACAATCCGATCAGTAACAGTTTCTTACACGACCGTATACCTGATCGTGTTCGATGTATTTGGACTAAAAACGCATCAAATTATTCCTTAGCTTCTCATTGAATAATTTGTTGAGTTATAGGGACGGGGTGGTCCTTACAGCTTTGATAGGCAAAGAGAGGAAGTACGAATGGACCGATGAATGCGAAAGAAGTTTTCGAGAGTTGAAGAAGCGATTAACAAGCACGTCAATCCTTACACTTCTTACTGAAGGGGAGATGTTTGTAATATATAGCGATGTTTCTAAAATGGGATTAGGAACTGTCCTGATGCAAGGCGACAAGGTGATTGCCTATGCCTCGCGTCAATTATCTAACACATGATTTAGAACTTACTGTAGTATTGTTCACACTCAAGATCTTACGACACTATTTATATAGAGCCCAGTGTCAGATCTATACTAACCATCAGAGTTTAAAGTACTTCTTCGTGTAGAAGGAGTTGAATATGTGGCAGAGGAGATGGTTGGAGCTGGTAAAAGATTATGATTATGAGATCCTGTACCATCCCAGAAAAGCCAATCGCATTGCAAATGCGTTAAGTAGAAAATCTGCTGTTTCGTAGCAACTACCGATTGAAAAATTTCCAAGACCATTGCAGCAGGAGATTAATGCATTTAAGATGGAGCTGATATCAGGAAGATTGGCTGCACTTCAATTGGAATCATCGTTATACGAGGACATTAGAGAGGCTCAAAAGCGAGATCCCAATTTAGCAAGTCCTTAGGAAGGAGTATCCAAGAATGGATTAATCCTGCATCAGGGAAGAATTCATATTCCCGATGATGAAGGATTAAGAAGGTGAATTATGGAAGAAGCCCATGAAACACCATATTCATTGCATTTCGGAGCCAGTAAGATGTACTAGGATTTAAAGTTACAATTCTGGTGAAAAGGGATGAAGAAGGACATTGCAGTGTTCGTGAGCCGATGTATGACGTGCTAAAGAGTTAAGGGTGAACATTGGCATCTAAGTGGAAAATTAGAGCCGTTAGAAATTCCCAAATAGAAATGAGAACATATTATGATGGACTTTATAGTAGGATTACCGAAAACTCGAGAAGGTTACGATGCCATTTGGGTTGTGGTCGATAGATTAACAAAAACGACAAGGTTCATAGTAGTGAAAATGACTTTTTCACTGGAAAAGTTGGTGAACCTTTATGTAACCCATATCGTTAGGTTACATGGTGTTCCTAAGTCCATTGTATCGGATGCACGATTCACTTTGAATTTCTAGAAGTGCGTGCAAGAACCTATAGGAACGGAGTTACGTCTGAGTATGACTTTCCATCCGTAAATAGATGGGCAATCTAAACGAATGATCCAAACATTAGAAGACATGCTTCACACATGTACAATAGATTTCCCGACAACCTGGAATGAAAAACTTCCATTGATAGAATTTCCATATAATAATAGCTACCGAGCTTCTATAGGAATGGCACCCTATAAAGCTTTATATGGAAGGAAGTGTAGATCACCTGTCCACTGGTATGATCTACAAGAAAAGTAGCTACACAAGACAGATTTTGTATAAAAAACAACTGATGCAATTGCAAAAATACAACAATAAATGAAGATTGCACAGAGCCGACAGAAGGTCTATGCGGACAAAAGACGAAGATTCCTAGAGTTTAACAAAGGGGATTTTGTATTCCTAAGAGTTTCACCGATGAAAGGAATAGTACGTTTCGGTCAGAGAGGGAAATTGAGTCCGAGATATATTGGACCGTTTGAAATTATCGAACGCATGAGGAATATTGCCTATAAGTTGGCATTACCTCTGGAAATGTCGACAGTGCATAATGTATTCCATGTGTCCATGTTGTGGAAGTATATATCAGATCCGTCCCATGTGCTAAAACATGAACCGATCCAGATCTAGGAAGATCTAACGTATGAAGAGAGGCCTATTCAAATTTTGGCACGAGAGGAAAAAGTATTGAGGAACAAGACGATCCCATTAGTCAAAGTGCTGTGGAAAAATCACAACATCGAAGAGGCTACATGGGAGCGCAAAGATGAAATTAGAAAATTGTACCTCTACTTGTTGTAAATTTTCGAGGACAAAAATTTTATAAGGAGGGGTGAATGTGATAACCAGGAATTTTGAGATTCTCGGAGAAATTTAAAATTATATGTATATGACAATTTTAATGTATAAAATGTGAAAAAGTTATGCTTTAATACTGTCGAGAATGCAACAAAATGTTCTAACAGTGTTAAAGAGACTAAGTTTAGAGATGGAAGATCTTCCCGAACATATACGAGTGAGACGGCCCTAAAACGGAGCCAAAAACCCTGGAGAGTGCACTGACGTACACTAAAAGATGAAAAATTACGGTAATGAATTTTGGTCAAACGGAAGTAAAATAAGGCAGACTGATTACACTGGAGGCGTCAGAAACTCGCATATGCGATTTCGGTAGATTTCCATTCGGTTTGACTTTTAGTCAAATTTTGACCATCAATTAATATATATGAATTAATTAGATGATATCATGGTGACATCAAAAATGTGATGTATTAAGTGGATAATTAAGGATTTAAATGGTGGTAGGTGGCATTAATGGTTAAGATTAAGGGGACTCCTGGATCAAGGGCCAAGACTTAGCCAAAATGGCATGAAAACAATTTAGGGAAAATGGGAGAAATTAGGGTAGGCCAAGGCATAAAAATCAGCAAAAAAATTTTGCTTTTTGGTCCCTAAAAGTTTGTTAAAAAGTCCCTAAACAATTACTAAATTGTTGGGAAAAATTGCTAAATGGTCCTCCACTCTTTTGCCTATAAATAGGAGTGGAAATTCACTTGTAAAAATCAGAAAAATTCAGCCCCATGCTGCCATTTTGAAGCCATGAGCCATCCTCCCCCTTAAGCCAAAATTTTGACAAAATTTCTTCACAAAACTAGCTTTCAATCCTAGTTCAAGTATCAAGAGGACAAGTTGATAAGGTGAGCCACCATTTTGAAGCATTTCTTAGTGTTTTTCTTCATGAAATCCACGGCTTGTTGGTGTGAAAAAATGGTGAAAATTTGATGAATTGTTTTAGTGTCTATGTTAGTTTGGTGATGTAGCGATTAAAACATGTTTTAGAAACTTGAAACAAGCAAAACTGATGCATGTTTCTTTGCAAAACCCGTGGCTTATGTGTGAAGAAAATGGGAAAATTTTGTGATGGAAATGATGAGGAAACGGTTGATAAATGATTATAAGACTAAGGAAAATTTTTCCTATGAATTGGAACATGAAACTGTGGCATATAAAGGCTAGGTGAGAATGAAAATTTCTTAGGTTTTTAATGTTGAATTATGCATTAGGAACCCTAAGATTGATATGTGATTATGGAGCTTCATGATAAAAATTTCTTGGTGTTAAATACCATAAAAAACTGTGGCCTATGATTGAGAAAATTGATGAAATTTGTGTGGTGATTTGAATGATGGATAATGTGAAAAAATTTTATGTAAAGTTTGATAACTTTGTGTAAAAGAGGTCTTTGGTATAGTACATGGCAGGTACCAAGGTTCTAAGGCGTACCTAACGCTGGGAAAATCTAAAATTTAACCGGAAATGTTGCAGAATTTCTAAAATGGCATAAGGGCATTTCAGGAAACAAGAGGCAAAAATATAGACTCAGAAATAAAAACCGAGACCCCTCAGAAGGTTAGACTTGGTAATGGAAAATTAAACCCAAGGAGAATAGTAAAACGACCCTCCAATGTCTAAAATTCCAAAAACGGGAAAAATTTACGTTTGGGGTATTTTAGGAAACGAGGGGGAAAACTTATGAACGGGATGAAAAACCTGAGCCCTTCAGGAACCAAGGCTCGAGAATGGGATGACAAACGTTTCAGGAGTAGTGAAATACCTATTTGAGACTCCGAAACGCTAGAAAAACGAGGAACGACCCTAGGTGTCAGATGAATAGTACCTGAGTGTCGGGTGAGGAATAGTTACTAGTTTTGTAACAAATAATACTGTAAAAACATATTGAAGCATAAGAAATATTATTTTATGATATTTAGGCCTAGAAAATCCTTAAAAAATGATAGATTGGAAATGTTACATCCTGAGACCCGTCAGGGACAAAATGGACATTTTGACCAAAAATTTCTGAAAGGCTCGAAAAGGACCGTAAAGGATCTAAAATGCTTTAAATAAGATTCTAGAGGCCATAACTAAGATTTTAAAATTAAAAATCTAAAGTTTATAAGTACACAAGCATGTACTATGGGACACGGGCGTGTAGTGGAAACCCGAGAGGTACACGGGTTTGGACACATGCGTGTATCAAGCTGTGTATCACAAAAAGAGATGAAATGCATTAAAATCTTAACAACAAAATGAATATATGTAAAATGATAAATGATGATGGGTATTAATAGACAATACTCTATCTGTAGGGACCCAAACTAGAGAAGATAACAAAACTGTGGAGGATTTCCAAAGGTGGATGTTATCACAGTCATGGTAAGTTCAAGCATTTTCATGTTTGCAACATGAAATACTGTGATATTTAATTATGTACTAATTGTACATTAGCTGTTAAGTCCTATTGGCACTAAGGTGTAGTTAGACTAACATACCTAGAGAAATGATAAAGTGAGATGTGTAGTGTAGGTACACCATGGAAAAAGTATGACTAAATTTAACACACACCCTTAAAAGAAAGAATGTGTAAGACCTACTGGCAATAAGGGTTCCTAACTTTGAGGTGATGATTAATGCCACCTATTTGGAACTGTAATTAAAAGATGGTAATGAAACCATGTTTGGCGTACCAGCTTCTAATAATGAGCTGGAGGTTTATAGGTCCTTCAAGGATACAATGACCGCTTCAGGTGATGATGGACCGGGGAGGATTAGCCTTAGGATCGCTCCCAAAACCCCTCACAGTCAACATGTATATGAAATTGATACACGGCCAAAATGAGCTCAAAACCAAAACATAAATAAAGATAATGACCAAAAATGTGATGAAAGCCATAATTGAGCATAAATGAGCATAGCCGACACTAATGTTAAGTGTAGTAGACTCGGTTAGGGTGACATAAATAGTAATTGGTTAGAGTCAAAGTTACTATTCATGATCAAAAGTCAAATTTACTATTCATATATGAATAGTACTATTCATAGGAAATTTTATTTTAATGTTTTTGAATCTATATGATTCATAGTTGGCATGTTTGAACTTACTGAGCCTGTTAGCTCACCGGTTTGTTCATGTTGCAGGTAAGAAACCTGTCCAGTAGATAACCTGGATGGCGGCAGGATACGCAGTGCCAATGAGATAGGGAATCTAATGTGGATTATGGTCCTATTACCAATCTTCTTCTGAGCATCAAAAGAGAGAGATTTGAAGAAAATGTATTTTGAGAAACAAAGTTTACAAAAAGTATCTTTGTAAATTATGTTATATTATACAAAAGACAACTAAAGTTTAGTTTTAAATTTATATGGCTTTCATACAATGCTTATATGCAAGAAAGGTATTTTGAAAAAAAAATATGGGTGAAAATTTTGGGCCCTGTAAGATGAGAATTTAAAAGTAAAAGTGTTTTAGTGGTGACCTGATGAGGTGCACGGGCTGTCTCGGTCGACTATGAAGTCAAATTATGACGGTTTCGTGTAGCCGAGATCGGGGGCGTCACAGGGAGTGCGCAGCAGCAGGGGCAGAAATGGATGAAAATTTTTCTGGTTTTCAAGCGTGAAAACCGTGTCTTAAATGGGCAGCCAAAGATGAGGGTTTATTAGCAAAATTTTGGGGGCCTTTTAGCAAAATTTTTAGGTAATTTTGGTAAACTTTAAGGGTTAATTTGCAATAACAAAACTTTTTTTTTTATTTTTACTTCACTAGCTGACTCAATCTTACCATTTTTTTTTTCAAAAATTCTTCCAAAATTTTCATGTAATTTTGGCAAGATTATCATCCTTGGATCAAACCTACTTTTAACCCTAACCCTTGGATTTCTTATTTCTTTCCACACCATTTTTCATCTTCATTTATGACCTCATCATGTTGTCATTATTCCTTACTTTATCAGTCCAAGTTTGACAAAAAGTTAAACCAAACGAAATTTCACTGAAATCGTGCTGGCGAGTTGAGGCCATCCATGCGATCGATTTACCTTAAATCGCTTCCATTTGGCTAAAAATCCATTCCATAAGTATTTCATCTTTTTCCTACCATTGGTTTACCATAGGTCTCCTTCTAGGTTTTTCGATATTGAAAGGGCACCATTCATCCTATTTCGGTTCAATAAAATTTTCCTTTAACATTGTTAGAACATTTTATTGCATTCTAAACAATATTAAATCATACATTTTACATTTTAGACATAAAAATCATTGTATACATACAATGTACATGTTACCCAAGAACAATGAAATTCTCGGTTGTCACATTCATCCCTCCTTATAAAATTTTCGTCCTTGAAAATTAGGATAAGTTGGGGTACAAAGTTGTCATTTCATCCTCATGTTCCCACATAGCCTCTTTGATACTGTGATTTATCCATAGCACTTTGACTAGTGGGATAGTCTTGTTCCTCAATGTTTTCTCCTTGCGGGCTAAAATATGTACAGGTTGTTCCTCGTAAGTTAGATCTTCTTGGACTTGCATCGGCTCATGCTTCAACACATGTGATGGGTCTGGCACATACTTTCTCAACATAGAGACATGGAAGACATTATGCATAGCTGACAAATCTGAAGGTAACATTAACTTGTAGGCCACCTTTCTAATGCGTTTGATAATTTCAAATCATCCAATACGTTAGGAAATGCCCTAAGCATTAGAGACATTTTGATGTATTTATTTTGAACTGGATAATAAAATTATATATAGAGGTTATTCATTACATTGCTATCTGTCCTCGTTTTATTTACATGTTAAAGTAAATGTAAGCAAATATGGCTCCCTGACTGCTTGTGTTAAACTGTTAGAATGTTGCATGTAATGGACTTTTGTATGCGAGAAGACAATGTTCTAAAGTTAGTGGTCTAAACTATGGTCGGTAGTCTTTGGGGTTAGATCGAGCATCTAACTCATGTTAAGACCATTATGTTGTCTAAAGCCTTGGAGGGGGCGGTTTGTCTTGACTGTCTGGAGCTGGACTCCCAAGTAGAGACATAGATATGTTGCTTAGTGGTGACATATTAGACTGGGACTAAAGCGTGATTGATCTATGAAGTCCGCTTTGAGTGGATTGATCAGCTTTTGACGTTCATTGTGCAGCAACCTTAATCCTGAGTAAAAGGACAGCTTCATGTATATGACTTGTGTACTTTGATGTTCCAATGACTAAAGCGTCTCAGAGGTAGTAAGCTTATAGATCGGTTCGTTAGGTGCATGACTTGTATACGATGAAGGGTTCGTTTACAGATATTGGAATCATAGCTCTAATGAGGAGTTAAGGGTATCCTCTTAAAGGGATTATACTGAATGTGAAAATGGACAAGGTCATGGGTCGTCTGCTGGGTGGATGCCTTCTTATTCACATATGGTGAATAATCATTTTCTTTATTCGGTAGTATAATGGAACTTTAAGATAGCCTGATCAGTAGGATTAAATGGACTTTGGCCTAAGGCTGATCATGGATATCATATGAGGGTTCTGCATACATGATAAGGTCATTGGACGATAGCTTATCACAGGCTTACGTAATACGGTATATAATTGGGAGTTCAGTTTCAGGTTTGTAGTGGTGTGACTCTGAAATTAGTGATCATATGATTGAGTTGTTCGGTAAAGAATGATCATCATATGGATTTGCGGGAGCCCAATTATATATATCCAATCAGTCCCTCTACTAGCTCTACATAATTCCTTAACGTTTGGCAAATTGATTTGTGTATGCTATTGGCTAGTTTATTATGCATGGATGGTGATGACGTAGGATTAGGATCGTAGATAAGATTCTTTTCGGTTGGATTCAGATTTTGTTTTGGATAATAGAGTACACAATTATTCGAACTCCAAATAAAGTTTCCATGATTTCATTTGAGATTGGATTGGAGTTGTAGAAAATTATCCATGAGAATAAGAATTTGAAATACAACTGTTTTGTGGATTTTGAAATTTGAATTTTGAAATTTGAATTTTGAATTTTGAAATTTGAAATTTGAAATTTGAATTTGAAATTTGAATTTGAAATTCAAATTTGAAATTTGAATTTGAAATTTAAGAATTTTGAATTTTGAAATTTGAAATTTGAAATTTGAATTTGAAATTTGAATTTGAAATTCGAATTTGAAATTTGAAATTCAAATTTTGAATCACAGTCCAAGTAGGATTCGAATTTGTTGTGGAAAATCCACAAGGAATGAAATTCGAATTTGAGTTGGATATGGAGAAGATAATCTTGTTAGAATCCTGCTTGAATTTTGAATCCAAATCCTAACTAATGATGGACGAAAATTTTGAGGATTATCCTCAATGATTTTCGGATTTTTTATGGATAAGGTTCAAGGAAAAATTCAAGTTTCGATCCCAGTTGAATTTGGATTCTCTCCTCCCAGATAATGGCCGAAATTTTGGAGTGAATCTCCTAGGAGATTTTCGGTTATTTTGGATAAGGATGAGATAAGATTCAAGCTTGAAAATCCTTGTGGAATTTTGATTCTCCGTTATCCAAAAGTGGCCAAATTTTTGAGGAGATTTTCTCCTTTGAATTTTTGGATTTTTGGTTGAAAAAGGGAGATAAAATTCTAGTTAAAATCTTGTTTAGATTTGGATTGGATTTATCCTAAAGTGGCCGAATTTTATTGTTGGGATTTTCCCTTGGAAAATTCAGATTTTGTGCTTGTGGATAAGGGAGAATATCTTCTCCTAATCCAATTCGAATTCAGAGAATCACCTCATGCAGGTCTATAAATAGAGGTCCTGCCACTCCAGTTCTCTCAGACCACAGACTCTCTGGTGAGCAGGCTTATTGTTGCACAGCCCACCGTGACAATAAGTTCTTTAGAGATCTGGGTGGTCGGAAGAAGACTAGCAGTGCTAGCATAACGATCGAGGTTCAGAGTGCCCACACACTCAGCCATTCGGGAATTGGAGAATAATAGAGAAGGCTAGTTGGTTGAAGCCCTCTGGTCATTTTCCTCCTGCAGATTGGTGTCCTGGAGGTATGAGTTTTA
The DNA here is from genome assembly GCA_035233585.1 of Antiaris toxicaria. Classification (NCBI taxonomy): domain Eukaryota; kingdom Viridiplantae; phylum Streptophyta; class Magnoliopsida; order Rosales; family Moraceae; genus Antiaris; species Antiaris toxicaria. The sequence goes on from CP141154.1 coordinate 93,622,641, forward strand.
ATTGTTGTTGGTTTATTGTATATGGCATCATGAGATATTTAACGACCTAAAAATTTTTATTGTTCCACTGCACCACTCTGATACGTTTTTTCCGATTTATTTTCCTACAATTGGTATCAGAGCCATCTCATGACTATGCCATGTACATAAATTAGACAATTACTTAGTCTTTTTATTTATGTATGGATTTGATATTTAGATAGTAGCATTCTAGGATTCCTTTATGTTGTTATCATGGATTATGTATAAAGTATGTGGTTATTTTAATTTTTCAATTATTATAAGCATGCTTGTTTATGCCAGTTATGGTTCCTTAGAATTTAGAAAAAATTGTATCTAGGAATTTTTATGTAACCATGGGAGCAGTTTATTAGCACTGTAATTTTCCCATGGATTTTAATTTTTGTCTCTAAGAATTATTATGGTTAGAATTTTTGTACACTGGAAATGGTTTAGGAAATTTTATGTAATTATTCTTGGAGGAGATTGAAGATTGAAGACCGTAATTTATTTTTCCCAAAAATTAAATTTGATTTAAAGGTTGAAATTTTGATTATGCGGAAAATTTCAATTTAATTAGGATTCAAATTATTTTTTTTCCGAGATCCTAAAAGATAAATTGGAATATGGCACGAAAATGGAGACACGGCCCCTCGGGATAGGCCGACGGGCCTAGGTGGGGCTGCAGCCCCTGCCCTCGGGAAGGATGGGGCTGCGATAGCCCCTGTGCAAGCCATAACCACCCGCGGCCCCAGGCTTGGCCAGTAGCCGAGGGTGGCCGTGGCCCCCCCAAGGCTGGCTGCAGCCTAGGCGTGCAGCCTATGGCGCCTACAGCCTGCCGGCTACTGCGCCCAGCCTGGGCGTGCAGCCTGGCGCTGCAGGCTTGGCCTGCAACCCAGCAAGGTTGCACATGGGGTAGCCGTGGGCTGCCAGCCCCCCCGGGGCTGGGGGCTGCCCACGGCGGCTGCCGACTCCGGGGGCGGTGGTGCGACGGTTCAAAAATCGAAAAATTTTGATTTTTAAATTTGAGATTTAATTTTAAATCATGTTTAATAATGTGTAATTAAAAATTTCAAATTTTTGAAATTACATATTATTACGCATGATGTTTAAAATTGTTTAAAATTTGAATTTGAAATTTAAATTTGAAATTCGAATTTGGAATTTGAATTTGAAATTTAAATTTTTGGAGATTTAAATTTTAAATGATTCTTAGGATGAGAAATAAATGGAGAGGCTACATAAAGATGGATACAAGAAGACGGAACAAAATTCAAGACCCAAAGAATGCTTTGGATGAAATTTTGTAATCTTTAATTTTCTTTATTCTAGGATGGAACCATGGCTTAGTTATTTATCTGCCAATTATTTTTTCTGTGATATGTCATGGATGTATAAATATGCGTTGATGGATGTTTTGTATGCATATTTAATAACATGTCATATAGGATAGGTGAGTGCCGCTCATACTATATTGATCATACATAATTTGTCAAAAACTTGCATGTTTTTCAAAATATTGAGTGGGAGAGGGTTTCAAACAAAACCCACGGCCTCCATTGTTGATCCATATGTGAAAGCATGGTAACGCCTCTCGTCAGTTCTACCCTGACCATACCCCTCGGTAGGTGTTTACCGCCACCGATATACTAGATTGGATCTCCTATGTGGAAATGTGTTCGAGTACGATCCTATTCATGACCACCCCACGGTGGCTTGGTAGGACGTGGATCGGGCTACGTAAACAACGGTTGTACACTCAAGACTCGTTTAGTTATTAACCTTCCCTAGAAGCTCTGTTAACTAAACTGGTAGCCAAATAAGCGGTTATTAATATATGTCTTAACATTGGAGGATTTAAGGCAACATATATTAATTGGACGGGGTGCATGTTCTGGCTATTTGTTTTCATGACCACCCCTCGGTGGCTTAGGGCAATAGGTGCTGAGAATTACCTTTGCAATGCTACATGTTTTTCAAGTTTCATGTAGGAACATACTTGTATGTTTTCTTTGCTAAATTATCTGTATATTTGCTTGGGCTTTGTAATGATGTCTAGTATAATTTTATTTCAGTTCAAAATGTCACCGACATCCCTCATTTCAATACTTACTGAGAATAAACTAAATGGCGATAATTATAAGGATTGGAAAAGAAATCTGTTGATAGTTCTCAGCTACGAGAGACATAAGTTCGTACTGGACGAACCATGCCCACCAGGGCCAAAACCTGACACATCGCTTGAGGAGGTCCCGGTTGCCTATACTCATTAGAGAGAATCCAATGATATAGCTCGATGCTACAAACTTGCTAGCATGACGAGTACTTTACAAAAGTAGCATCAGACTTATCAAGTTGCTGGGGAGATCATGGAAAATCTGGAGGACATGTTCGGAGGTCAAGAAAAATTGGCTCGACAGTCTGCTATCACCAGCATTATGAACTCTAAGCAAAAGGCGGGTACTCTGGTAGAGGACCATATGATCACTCTAATGGGATTCTTTGCTGAGGCTGCCGAGAACAGTGCTGAGTTGGACTACAATACCCAGATCGAGATGGTGTTCAAAACTCTATCTAAAGATTTTGTGGGGTTTAAGGTCGCGTACAATCTGGCGACAAAGGAGTTAGGACTAACCGAGCTCATAAAGTAACTCCAAGCTTATGAGCGGATGATCAAGGATGGGGATGCGGTCCAACCGAAATAAGAGACCAATTTGGTGGAATCTTCCAAAACCTCATGGAAGAGGAAGAGGCCAAATTAGAAGCAAGCGGCTTCCAGTTCTTCTAATCCTCTTATCTCGGATGGGAAGAAGAAGAAGAAGAACAAGAAGTCCAAGGACCCTAAAAAGTCCAAATGCTTTCGTTGTGGGAAGGTAGGTCACTTTAAGAAGGCTTGCCGGGAATTCCTAGCCGCCAAGGGCAAGGAAGGTAAGGAACTTCATTACTTGGAAGCGTGTTTGGTTGAAGAATCGAAAGACACTTGGGTTATTGATTCGTGCGCCACTAATCATGTTTGTGTTTCTATGCAGGGGTTCGTGGAAACGAGAAGTCTACATGATAGGATCCTCTCATTGCGAACTGGAGACGGCAGCTTGGTGGGAGCTAAGGCAGTGGGAGATATTTACCTTTACTTTGATCAATTTAGGTTTATTTTATTGAAAGACTGTTTTTATGTTCCTAATTTTAGGGGGAACCTTATATCGGTAGCTTGTTTAATAAAGGATTCTTATTCAGTTTCTTTTAGTAAAAGAGTTGATATTCGTAGAAATAAGTCTTTTATCTGTTCTGGATGGATGGATGGAAACCTATATTTGATCAAACCAAAGATGTACTCACTGCTTGACACTGAATTAATAGATAACTCTAAAAGGTTGAAAGTTTCTCACTCTAACAAGGCGTATCTTTGGCATTTAAGACTTGGTCATATTAATCAGGATAGGATTCAAAGATTGGTGAAAGACGGTCCTCTGGAATCTCTGGAGGAGGTACGTCTTCCCCAATGTGAGTTTTGTCTAGATGGTAAGATGACCAAGATGTCTTTTGGAGCTAAGGGTACAAGGGCTCTGGAGCTCTTAGAAATTGTGCACACTGACGTATGTGGCCCCATGAATGTCACAACACGAGGAGGGTTCAAGTATTATGTCTCTTTTATAGATGATTACTCGAGGTATGGATATGTGTATCTGATGCACCACAAGAGCGAAACCTTTGACAAGTTCAAAGAGTATCGTGCGGAAGTGGAAAAGCAATTGGATAAATCCATAAAGACACTTCGATCTGATCGAGGTGGCGAATACCTCTCTGACGAATTTCTAGGACATCTTGAAGAGAACGGGATATTATCCTAATTGACCGCACCTAGTACTCCACAACCAAATGGTGTAGCCAAAAGGAGAAACAGGACCTTATTGGATATGGTACGGTTCATGATGAGTTATTCATTGCTGCCATTATCATTTTGGGGATATGCTTTACAAATGGCATGCTATATTCTGAACCAGGTTCCAAGCAAATCAATTCCCAGAACTCCATATGAATTGAGGCATGGCAGGAAGCCCTCCCTTAGACATATGAGAATATGGGGCTGCCCGGTGCATGTACTGGATGGGGATACGAAAAAGTTGGAACCAAGATTAGAATTATGCATGTTTGTAGGGTATCCAAAAGGAACTAAAGGAGGTCTGTTCTATAACCCGAAGGAACCAAAAGTCATTGTCTCAACCCATGCGACATTCTTGGAGGAAAGTCACATAAATGACTTTAAGCCTCGAAGCAAAGTGGTGCTAGAGGAGTTGTCAGGTGAAAGAACTGCTCCACAGATTTTGGTCTTGGACGCAAGTCTGAGTTCCTGTGAAGGACCTGCAGACGATCAACAATTTAGGGTGCCTCGTCGTAGTAGGAGGGTTTCGAAGAAACCTAATTTCTTCATGTATGATGCTAAGGTATACCAGGCCGAGGCTCATGAGTATGAGGATGATCCGGTTACCTATGATGAAGCTATAAATGATGTTGATTCTAAATCTTGGAAACAGGCTATGAACAATGAGATGGATTCTATGAAATCCAACCCTGTTTGGGAACTTGTAGATTTGCCGGATAGGATAAAACCCATTGGATGCAAATGGGTCTACAAAAGAAAGAAGGATGCGGAAGGGAGAGTGGAAACTTTCAAAGCTAGATTGGTTGCAAAGGGGTACACGCAAAAGGCTGGAATCAATTATGATGAAACCTTTTCGCCTGTTGCTATGCTGAAGTCTATCCGTACTTTTCTGTCCGTTGCTGCGGCTCTCGATTATGAGATCTGACAAATGGATGTCAAGACGGCATTCTTGAATGGCCATCTTGAAGAGTGTATCTCTATGATACAGCCCGAAGGGTTCGTAGCAAAAGGCTAAGAAAGGAAAGTCTGCAAGTTGCTTAGATCCATTTATGGATTAAAGCAAGCATCCTGCTCATGGAACCAGAGGCTTGATCAAGCGATTAGGACATTTGGTTTTGAACAAAACGTTGATGAACCAATGTTGATGAACCCTGTGTTTATAAACGTATTAAGGATGGAAAAGTGGTCTTTCTGATACTCTATGTCGATGATATACTACTCATTGGGAATGATGTAGGGAACTTATCATCGGTCAAGCTCTGGTTACACCAACAGTTTGACATGAAGGACTTGGGAGAAGCTAATTATGTTCTAGGCATTTGTCTCTTCAGAGATCAAAAGAACAAAATGATAGCGTTATCCCAAGCTTCATACATAGATAAAATAATTGACAAATATGCAATGCAAGAGGCAAAGAAAGGTTCACAACCTTCTATTGCCGGTCTAACTCTTTCATTGGATGACTGTCCCAAGACATCGGAAGAAAGAGAGCGTATGAGTAAGGTCCCTTATGCATCCCTTGTGGGTAGCCTTATGTCCGCTATGCTTTGCACTCGCCCGGATATATGTTTTACAGTAGGTACGGTGAGTCGATATCAAGCAAATCCTGGAACCAAGAACTAGCAAGCAGTAAAGCATATACTCAAGTATCTTAAGAGAACGAGGGATTATATGCTGGTGTATTCTGGAGGGGACCTAACACCCGTAGGATACACGGACTCAGACTTCCAGACTTGTAAGGATTCGAGGAAATCAACATCTGGATCAGTGTTTTTGCTCGGATTAAGTGCCATTGTGTGGAGGAGCGTGAGGCAGGGCTGCACAGCTAACTCTACTATGGAGGCTGAATATGTGGCTGCGGCTGAGGCATATAAAGAAGCGGTTTGACTCTGCAAGTTCTTTAGAGACCTTGAGGTCATTCCAGGTGTTGACAAGCCTATCACACTTTACTGTGACAACACTGGGGCTATTGCCAACACAAGGGAATCTCGGCACCACAAGAGGACCAAGCACATAGATCGGAGATATTATATTATTAGAGCGCACGTGGAGACAGGACAAGTAGATGTATGTAAGATCGCGTCCGAGGACAACATTGCTGATCCCTTTACTAAGACTTTGGCGGCTAAAAGCTTTGAGAGGCACATAGAGGCGATGGGGATGCGTAACATGGCACATCTGTTGGCTTAGGGTAAGTATAAGATTGTTAGGAAATGCCCTAAGCATTAGAGACATTTTGCTATATTTATTTTGAACTGGATAATAAAATTATATATAGAGGTTATTCATTACATTGCTATCTGTCCTCGTTTTATTTACATGTTAAAGTAAATGTAAGCAAATATGGCTCCCTGACTGCTTGTGTTAAACTATTAGAACATTGCATGCAATGGACTTTTGTATGCGAGAAGACAATGTTCTAAAGTTAGCGGTCTAAACTACGGTTTGTAGTCTATGGGGTTAGACCAAGCATCTAACTCATGTTAAGACTATTATGTTGTCTAAAGCCTTAGAGGGGATGGTTTGTCTTGACTATCTGGAGCTGGACTCCCAAGTAGAGACATATATATGTTGCTTGGTGGTGACATATTAGACCAGGACTAAAGCGTGATTGATCTACGAAGTCAGCTTTGAGTGGATCGATCTGCTTTTGACGTTCATTGTGTAGCAACCTTAATCCTGAGTAAAGGATAGCTTCATGTATATGACTTGTGTACTGTGATGTTCCAATGGCTAAAGCTTCTCAGAGATAGTAAGCTTATAGACCGGTTCGTTGGGTGCATGACTTGTATACGATGAAGGGTTCGTTTACAAATATCAGAATCATAGCTCTAATGAGGGGTTAAGGGTATCCTCTTAAAGGCATTATACTGAATGTGAAAATGGACAAGGCCTTGGGTCGTCTACTGGGCGGATGACTTCTTATTCACATATGGTGAATAATCATTTTCTTTATTCGGTAGTATAATGGAACTTTAAGATAGCCTGATCAGTAGGATTAAACGAACTTTGGCCTAAGGCTGATCATGGATATCATATGAGGGTTCTGCATACATGACAAGGTCATTGGACAATAGCTTGTCACAGGCTTACGTAATACGGTATATAATTGGGAGTTCAGTTTCAGGTTTATAGTGGTGTGACTCTGAAATTAGTGATCATATGATTGAGTTGTTCGGTAAAGAATGATGATCATATGGATTTGCGGGAGCCCGATTATATATGCCCAATCAGTTCCTCTACTAGCTCCACATAATTCCTTAACGTTTGGCAAATTGATTTGTGTATGCTATTGGCTAGTTTATTATGCATGGATGGTGATGACATAGGATTAGGATGGTAGACAAGATTCTCTCCAGTTGGATTCAGATTTTGTTTCGGATAATAGAGTACACAATTATTCGAACTCCAAATAAAGTTGCCATGATTTTATTTGAGATTGGATTGGAGTTGTAGAAAATTATCCATGAGAACAAGAATTTGAAATACAACTATTTTGTGGATTTTGAAATTTGAAATTTGAAATTTGAATTTTGAATTTGAAATTTGAATTTGAAATTTGAATTTGCAATTTGAATTTGAAATTTAAATTTGAAATTTGAATTTGAAATTCGAATTTGAAATTTGAATTTGAAATTTGAATTTGAAATTTAAATTTGAAATTCGAATTTGAAATTCGAATTTGAAATTTGAAATTCAAATTTTGAATCACAGTCCAAGTGGGATTCGAATTTGTTGTGGAAAATCCACAAGGAATGAAATTCGAATTTGAGTTGGATATGGAGAAGATAATCTTGTTAGAATCCTACTTGAATTTTGAATCCAAACCCTAACTAATGATGGACGAAAATTTTGAGGATTATCCTCAATGATTTTCGGATTTTTTGTGGATAAGGTTCAAGGAAAAATTCAAGTTTCGATCCCAGTTGAATTTGGATTCTCTCCTCCCAGATAATGGCCTAAATATTGGAGTGAACTCCCAGGAGATTTTCGGTTATTTTGGATAAGGATGAGATAAGATTCAAGCTTGAAAATCCTAATGGAATTTTGATTCTCCGTTATCCAAAAGTGGCCGAATTTTTTAGGAGATTTTCTCCTTCGAATTTTCAGATTTTTTGGTTGAAAAAGGGAGATAAAATTCTAGTTAAAATCTTGTTTAGATTTGGATTGGATTTATCCTAAAGTGGCTGAATTTTATTGTTGGGATTTTCCCTTGGAAAATTCGGATTTTGTGCTTGTGGATAAGGGAGAATATCTTCTCCTAATCCAATTCGAATTCAAAGAATCACCTTATGCAGGTCTATAAATAGAGGTCCTGCCACTCCAGTTCTCTCAGACCACAGACTCTTAGGTGAGCAGGCTTATTGTTGCACAGCCCACCGTGACAATAAGTTCTTTAGAGATCTGGGTGGTCGGAAGAAGACTAGCAGTGCTAGCATACCGAACGAGGTTCAGAGTGCCCACACACTCAGCCATTCGGGAATTGGAGAATAGTAGAGAAGGCTAGTTGGTTGAAGCCCTCCGGTCATTCTCCTCCTGTAGATTGGCGTCCTTGAGGTATGAGTTTTAATTGTTGTTGGTTTATTGTGTATGGCATCATGAGATATTTAACGATCTAAAAATTTTTATTCTTCTGCTGCGCCACTCTGATACGTTTTTTCCGATTTATTTTCCCGCAATTAGTATCAGGGCCATCTCATGACTATGCCATGTACATAAATTAGACAATTACTTAGTCTTTTTATTTATGTATGGATTTGATATTTAGAGAATGGCATTCTAGGATTCCTTTATGTTGCTATCATGGATTATGTATAAAGTATGTGGTTATTTTAATTTTTCAATTATTATAAGCATACTTGTTTATGCCGGTTATGGTTCCTTAGAATTTAGAAAAAATTGTATCTAGGAATTTTTATGTAACCATGGGAGTAGTTTATTAGCACTGTAATTTTCCCATGGATTTTAATTTTTGTCCCTTAGAATTATTATGGTTAAAATTTTTGTACATCGGAAACGGTTTAAGAAATTTTATGTAATTATTCTTGAAGAAGATTGAAGATTGAAGACCGTAATTTATTTTTCCCAAAAGTTAAATTTGATTTAAAGGTTGAAATTTTGATTGTGTGAAAAATTTCAATTTAATTAGGATTCAAATTAATTTTTTTTGGAGATCCTAATAGGTAAATTAGAATATGACACGAAAATGAAGACACGACCCCTCGGGATAGGCCGACGGGCCTTGGTGGGGCTGCAGCCCCTGCCCTCAGGCAGGATGGGGCTGCTGCAGCCCCTGTGCAGGCCATAACCACCCACGGCCGCAGGCTTGGCCTGCTGCCGAGGGTGGCCGTGGCCTCCCCAAGGCTGGTCGTGTAGCCTATGGCGCCTGCAGCCTTCCGGCTACTGCACCTAGCCTGGGCGTGCAGCCTGGCACTGCAGGCTTGGCCTGCAACCCGGCATGGCTGCACATGTGCTAGCCGTGGGCTGCCAGCCCCCCTAGGGCTGGGGGCTGCCCACGGCGGCTGCCGCCTCCGGGGGCGGTGGTGCGACGGTTCAAAAATCGAAAAATTTTGATTTTTAAATTTGATGTTTAATTTTAAATCATGTTTAAAATTGTGTAATTAAAAATTTCAAATTTTGAAATTACATATTATTACACATGATGTTTAAAATTGTTTAAAATTTGAATTTGAAATTTAAATTTGAAATTCGAATTTGGAATTTGAATTTCAAATTTAAGTTTTTGGAAATTTAAATTTTAAATGATTCTTGGGGTGAGAAATAAACGGAGAGGCTACATAAAGATGGATACAAGAAGACGGAATAAAATTCAAGACCAAAAGAATGCTTTGGATGAAATTTTGTAATCTTTAATTTTCTTTATTCTAGGATGGAATCGTGGCTTGGTTATTTATCTGTCAATTATTTTTTCTGTGATATGTAATGGATGTATAAATGTGTATTGATGGATGTTTTGTACGCATATTTGATAACCTGTTAGATAGGATAGGTGAGTGTCGCTCATACAATATTGATCATACATAATTTGTCAAAAACTTGCATGTTTTTCAAAATATTGAGTGGAAGAGGGTTTCAAACAAAACCCACGGCCTCCATTGTTGATCCATATGTGAAAGCATGATAACGCCTAGCGTTAGTTCTGCCCTAACCACACCCCTCGGTAGGTGTTTACTGCCACCGGTATACTAGATTAGATCTCCTATGTGGAAAACGTGTTCGGGTACGATCCTATTCATGACCACCCCTCGGTGGCTTGGTAGGACGTGGATCGGGCTACGTAAACAATGGTTATACACTTAAGACTCGTTTAGTTATTAACCTTCCCTAGAAGCTCTGTTAACTAAACTGGTGGCCAAATAAGCGGTTATTAATATATGTCTTAACCTTGGAGGATTTAAGGCAACATATATTAATTAGACGGGGTCCATGTTCCAGCTATTTGTTTTCATGACCACCCCTCGGTGGCTTGGGGCAATAGGTGCTGAGAATTACCATTGCAATGCTACATGTTTTTCAAGTTTCATGTGGAAACATGCTTGTATGTTTTATTTGATAAATTATCTGTATATTTGCTTGGGCTTTGTAATGATGTCTAGTATAATTTTATTTCAGTTCAAAATGTCACCGACACCCCTCATTTCAATACTTACTAAGAATAAACTGAATGGTGATAATTATAAAGATTGGAAAAGAAATCTGTTGATAGTTCTCAGCTACGAGAGACACAAGTTCGTACTGGACGAACCATGCCCACCAGGGCCAAAACCTGACACACCGCTTGAGGAGGTCCCGGTTGCCTATACTCATTGGAGAGAATCCAATGATATAGCTCGATGCTACAAACTTGCTAGCATGACGAGTACTTTACAAAAGCAGCATGAGACTTATCAAGTTGCTGGGGAGATCATGGAAAATCTGGAGGACATGTTCGAAGGCCAAGAAAAACTGGCTCGACAGTCCGCTATCACTAGCATTATGAACTTTAAGCAAAAGGTGGATACTCCAGTGAAAGACCATATGATCACTCTAATGAGATTCTTCACTGAGGCTGTCGAGAACGGTGCTGAGTTGAACTACAACACCCAGATCGAGACGGTGTTCAAAACTCTATCTAAAGATTTTGTGGGGTTTAAGGCCGCGTACAATCTAGCGACAAAGGAGTTAGGACTAACTTAGCTCATGAAGCAACTCCAAGCTTATGAGCAGATGATCAGGGATGGGGATGTGGTCCAACCCAAAGGAGAGGCCAATTTGGCAGAATCTTCCAAACCCTCACGGAAGAGGAAGAGGCCAAATCAGAAGCAAGCGGCTTCCAGTTCTTCTAATCCTCCTGTCTCGGATGGGAAGAAGAAGAAGAAGAGTAAGAAGCCCAGGGACCCTAAAAAGTCCAAATGCTTTCGTTATGGGAAGGTAGGTCACTTTAAGAGGGCTTGCCGGGAATTCCTAGCCACCAAGGGCAAGGAAGTTAAGGAACTTCATTACTTGGAAGCGTGTTTGGTGGAAGAATCGAAAGACACTTGGGTCATTAATTCAGGCGCCACTAATCATATTTGTGTTTCTATGCAGGGGTTTGTAGAAACGAGAAGTCTACATGATAGGAGCCTCTCGTTGCGAACTGGAGACGGCAGCTTGGTGGTGGCTGAGGCAGTGGGAGATATTTACCTTTACTTTGATCAATTTAGGTTTATTTTATTGAAAAACTATTTTTATGTTCCTAATTTTAGGAGGAACCTTATATCGGTAGCTTGTTTAATAAAGGATTCTTATTTAGTTTCTTTTAGTAAAAGAGTTGATATTTGTAGAAATAAGTCTTTTATCTGTTCTGGATGGATGGATGGAAACCTATATTTGATCAAACTAAAGATGTACTCACTGCTTGACACTGAATTAATAGATAACTCAAAAAGGTTGAAAGTTTCTCACTCTAACAAGGCGTATCTTTGGAATTTAAGACTTGGTCGTATTAATCAGGATAGGATTCCAAGATTGGTGAAAGACGGTCCTCTGGAATCTCTGGAGGAGGTACGTCTTCCCCAATGTGAGTCCTGTCTAAAGGGTAAGATGACCAAGAGGTCTTTTGGAGCTAAGGGTACAAGGGCTGAGGAGCTCTTAGAAATTGTGCACACTGACGTATGTGGCCCCATGAACGTCACAGCACGAGGAGGGTTCGAGTATTATGTCTCTTTTATAGATGATTACTCGAGGTATGGATATGTGTATATGATGCACCGCAAGAGTGAAACCTTTGACAAGTTCAAAGAGTATCGTGCGGAAGTGGAAAAGCAATTGGATAAATCCATAAAGACACTTCAATCTGATCGAGGTGGCGAATACCTCTCTGACGAATTTCTAGGACATCTTGTAGAGAACGAGATATTATCTCAATTGACTGCACCTGGTACTCCACAACTGAATGGTGTAGCCGAAAGGAGAAACAGGATCTTGTTGGATATGGTACGATCCATGAAGAGTTATTCATCGCTGCCATTATCATTTTGGGGATATGCTTTACAAACGGCGTGTTATATTCTGAACCAGGTTCCAAGCAAATCAATTCCCAGAACTCCGTACGAATTGTGGCGTGGCAGGAAGCCCTCCCTTGGACATATAAGAATATGGGGCTGCCCGGCGCATGTACTGGATGGGGATCCAAAAAAGTTGGAACCAAGATCAGAATTGTGCATGTTTGTAGGGTATCTAAAAGGAACTAAAGGAGGTCTATTCTATAACCCGAAGGAACAAAAAGTCATTGTCTCAACCCATGCGACATTCTTGGAGGAAAGTCACATGAATGACTTTAAGCCTCGAAGCAAAGTGGTGCTAGAGGAGTTATTAGGTGAAAGAACTACTCCATAGATTTCGGTCTTGGACACAAGTCTGAGTTCAGGTGAAGGACCTGCAGATGATCAACAATTTAAGGTGCCTCGTCGTAGTGGGAGGGTTTCAAAGAAACCTAATTTCTTCATGTATGATGTTGAGGTATACCAGGCCAAGGCTCATGAACATGAGGATGATCCGGTTACCTATGATGAAGCAATAAATGATGTTGATTCTAAATCTTAGAAACAGGCTATGAACAATGAGATGGATTCTATGTAATCCAACTCTGTTTGGGAACTTGTAGATTTGCCAGATGGGATAAAACCCATTGGATGAAAATGGGTCTACAAAAGAAAGAAGGATGTGGAAGGGAGAGTGGAAGCTGTCAAAGCTAGATTGGTTGCAAAGGGGTACACGCAAAAGGCTGGAATCAATTATGATGAAACCTTTTCGCCTGTTGCTATGCTGAAGTCTATCCGTACTCTTCTGTCCGTTGTTGCGGCTCTCGATTACGAGATCTGACAAATGGATGTCAAGACGGCATTCTTGAATGGCCATCTTGAGGAGAGTATCTATATGATACAGCCCGAAGGGTTCGTAGCGAAAGGCCAAGAAAGGAAAGTCTGCAAGTTGCTTAGATCCATTTATGGATTAAAGCAAGTATCCCGCTCATGGAACCAGAGGTTTGATCAAGCGATTATGACATTTGGTTTTGAACAGAACGTTGATGAACCCTGTGTTTATAAACGTATTAAGGATGGAAAAGTGGTCTTTCTGATACTCTATGTCGATGATATACTACTCATTGGGAATGATGTAGGGAACTTATCATCGGTCAAGCTCTGGTTACACCAACAGTTTGACATGAAGGACTTGGGAGAAGCTAATTATGTTCTAGGCATTTGTCTCTTCAGAGATAGAAAGAACAAAATGATAGCGTTATCCCAAGCTTCATACATAGATAAAATAATTGACAAATATGTAATGCAAATGGCAAAGAAAGGTTCACAACCTTCTATTGCCAGTCTAACTCTTTCATTGGATGACTGTCCCAAGACATCAGAAGAAAGAGAGCGTATTAGTAAGGTCCCTTATGCATCCGTTGTGGGTAGCCTTATGTACACTATGCTTTGCACTCGCCCGGATATATGTTTTGCAGTTTGTATGGTGAGTCGATATCAAGCAAATACTGGAACCAAGCACTGGCAAGCAGTAAAGCATATACTCAAGTATCTTAAGAGAACGAGGGATTATATGCTGGTGTATTCTGGAGGGGACCTAACACCCGTAGGATACATGGACTCAGACTTCCAGACTTGTAAGGATTTGAGGAAATCGACATCTGGATCAGTGTTTTTGCTCGGAGGAGGTGCCATTGTATGGAGGAGCATGAAGCAGGGCTACATAGCTGACTCTACTATGGAGGCTAAATATGTGGCTGCAGCTGAGGCATCTAAAGAAGCGGTTTGGCTCCGCAAGTTCTTTAGAGACCTTGAGGTCATTCCGGGTGTTGACAAGCCTATCACACTTTACTGTGATAACACTAGGACTATTGCCAACACAAGGGAATCTCGGCACCACAAGAAGACCAAGCACATAGATCAGAGATATCATATTATTAGAGGGCACGTGGAGATAGGACAAGTAGATGTATGTAAGATCGCGTCCGAGGACAACATTGTTGATCCCTTTACTAAGACTTTGGCAGCTAGAAGCTTTGAGAGGCACGTAGAGGCGATGGGGATGCGTAACATGGCACATCTGCTGACTTAGGGCAAGTAGGAGAGTGTTAGGAAATGCCCTAAGCATTAGAGACATTTTGATGTATTTATTTTGAACTGGATAATAAAATTATATATAGAGGTTATTCATTACATTGCTATCTGTCCTCGTTTTATTTACATGTTAAAGTAAATGTAAGCAAATATGGCTCCCTGACTGCTTGTGTTAAACTGTTAGAACGTTGCATGCAGTGGACTTTTTTATGCGAGAAGACAATGTTCTAAAGTTAGCGGTCTAAACTATGGTCTGTAGTCTATGGGGTTAGACTGAGTATCTAACTCATGTTAAGACTATTATGTTGTCTAAAGCCTTGGAGGGGACAGTTTGTCTTGACTGTTTGGAGCTGGACTCCCAAGTAGAGACATAGATATGTTGTTTGGTGGTGACATATTAGACCGGGACTAAAGTGTGATTGATCTACGAAGTCCGCTTTGAGTGGATCGATCTGCTTTTGACGTTCATTGTGCAGCAACCTTAATCCTGAGTAAAAGGATAGCTGCATGTATATGACTTGTGTACTTTGATGTTCCAATGGCTAAAGCGTCTTAGAGGTAGTAAGCTTATAGACCGGTTCGTTTAGTGCATGACTTGTATACGATGAAGGGTTCATTTACAGATATCAGAATCATAGCTCTAATGAGGAGTTAAGGGTATCCTCTTAAAGGCATTATACTGAATGTGAAAATGGACAAGGCCTTGGGTCGTCTGCTGGACGGATGACTTCTTATTCACATATGGTGAATAATCATTTTCTTTATTCGGTAGTATAATGAAACTTTAAGATAGCCTGATCAGTAGGATTAAACGGACTTTGGCCTAAGGCTGATCGTGGATATTATATGAGGGTTCTACATACATGACAAGGTCATTGGACGATAGCTTGTCACAGGCTTACGTAATACGGTATATAATTAGGAGTTCAGTTTCAGGTTTATAGTGGTGTGACTCTGAAATTAGTGATCATATGATTGAGTTGTTCGGTAAGGAATGATGATCATATGGATTTGCGGGAGCCCGATAATATATGTCCAATCAGTCCCTCTACTAGCTCCACATAATTCCTTAACGTTTGGCAAATTGATTTGTGTATGCTATTGGCTAGTTTATTATGCATGGATGGTGATGACATAGGATTAGGATGGTAGACAAGATTCTCTCCGGTTGGATTCAGATTTTGTTTTGGATAATAAAGTACACAATTATTCGAACTCCAAATAAAGTTGCCATGATTTTATTTGAGATTGTATTGGAGTTGTAGAAAATTATCCATGAGAACAAGAATTTGAAATACAACTGTTTTGTGGATTTTGAAATTTGAAATTTGAAATTTGAAATTGGATTTTGAAATTTGAATTTGAAATTTAAATTTGAAATTTGAAATTTGAAATTTGAAATTTGAATTTAAAATTCGAATTTGAAATTTGAAATTCAAATTTTGAATCACAATCCAAGTGAGATTTGAATTTGTTGTGGAAAATCCACAAGGAATGAAATTCGAATTTGAGTTGGATATGGAGAGGATAATCTTGTTAGAATCCTACTTGAATTTTGAATCCAAATCCTAACTAATGATGGACTAAAATTTTGAGGATTATCCTCAATGATTTTCGGATTTTTTGTGGATAAGGTTCAAGGAAAAATTCAAGTTTTAGGCCTAGTTGAATTTGGATTCTCTCCTCCCAGATAATGGCTGAAATTTTGGAGTGAATCTCCTAGGAGATTTTCGGTTATTTTGGATAAGGATGAGATAAGATTCAAGCTTAAAAATCCTAATGGAATTTTGATTCTCCCTTATCCAAAAGTGGCTGAATTTTTAAGGAGATTTTCTCCTTTGAATTTTTAGATTTTTTGGTTGAAAAATGGAGATAAAATTCTAGTTAAAATCCTGTTTAGATTTGGATTGGATTTATCCTAAAGTGGCCGAATTTTATTGTTAGGATTTTCCCTTGGAAAATTTGGATTTTGTGCTTATGGATAAGGGAGGATATCTTCTCCTAATCCAATTCGAATTCAGAGAATCACCTCATGTAGGTCTATAAATAGAGGTCCTGCCACTCCAGTTCTCTCAGAACACAGACTCTCAGGTGAGCAGGCTTATTGTTGCACAGCCCACCGTGACAATAAGTTCTTTAGAGATCTGGGTGTTTGGAAGAAGACTAGTAGTGCTAGCATACCGATGGAGGTTCAGGGTGGCCACACACTCAGCCATTCGGGAAGTGGAGAATAGTAGAGAAGGCTAGTTGGTTGAAGCCCTCTGGTCATTCTCCTTCTGCAGATTGGCGTCCTTGAGGTATGAGTTTTAATTGTTGTTGGTTTATTGTATATGGCATCATGAGATATTTAACGATCTAAAAATTTTTATTGTTCCGCTGCGCCACTCTGATACGTTTTTTTTGATTTATTTTCCTACACAATATACCTTAGACTCAACTTTCCCTTTTTATGGAATCGCATAACACCCTTCATTGGCGATATCTTGAGAAATACGAAGTCCCCTTCGTTGAACTCTAGGAATCTTTGTCGTTTGTCTACATAGCTCTTCTACCGGCTTTGAGCGATCTTCATTCTCTATTGGATCTTTACAACTGCATCTGAAGTCTCCTTTGTGAAGTCAGTCTTATATAGCTACTTTTTTTATAGATCGTACCAGTGAATAGGTGATCTGCACTTTCGTCCTTATAGAGCCTCGTAAGGTGCCATCCCAATGGAAGCTTGGTAACTATTATTGTATAAGAATTCTACTGAAGGTAGCTTCTCATTCCAAACTCCTAGGAAATCTATTATGTAGGCTCTAAGCATATCTTCCAACGTCTGGATAGTTCACTCAGATTGGCCATCTGTTTGAGGGTGAAAAGCTATGCTGAGTCGCAACTCCGTACCCATGGCTTCTTATACACACTTCCAAAATGTTAAAGTGAACCGTGTATCCCAGTAAGAGATAATGGACTTTGGGACTCCATGTAGCCGAATGACATTAGTCATATAAATATGTGCCAATTTATCTAATGTAAAGGTTGTCTTCACCGCTATGAATCGTGACATCTTTGTCAATCTATCCACGATTACCCAAATAGCGTCATAACTCTTTCGAGTCTTAGGTAGCCCTACCACGAAATCCATGGTAATGTATGCCCACTTCCATTTAGGAATCTCCAGAGGTTCTAATTTTCCTCTAGGATGTCGTTGTTTGGCCTTGACTTTTTGGCAAGTCATGCATCTACTCACGAATTTTACAATGTCATTTTTCATCCCTTTCCACCAAAACTGCATCCTTAAGTCTTAATACATTTTACTGGCTCTAGGATGAATTGAATACGGTGTTTTATAAGCTTCTGCCATGATTCGCCTTCTAAGTCCTTCATTGGCCTGAACATAAATCCTCCCTTGATGCAAAAACATTCTATCATTGGTAATGCTTACATCTGACTTCTTACCATTGGAAACCTCTTCTCGAAGCTTTGCTAAGTTTAGATCCCGTTGCTGGGCTTCTTTGATATCCCCAAATAGTGAGGACTCTAATTAAAGTGCAGATAATTTCCCAGATATTCGCTCTAATTTGAGGGAGTTAATTTCTTGCTGCAATGATTTTGGTAATTCCTCTATCGGCAACCATTGCGAAATAGTCGATTTTCTACTCAAGGCATTAACTACTCAGTTTGTCTTTTTGAGATGGTAGAGGATCTTGCAATTGTTGTCCGTTACCAACTCCAATCATCTTCTTTACCGCATGTTTAGCTCTTTCTGTGTGAAAAAGTACTTTAAGCTTTGGTGATCAGTGAAGATCTAACACTGAGCTCCATATAAATAGTATCACCAGATTTTAAGTATGAACACAACTACAGTAAGTTCCAGGTCATTAGTAGGGTAATTTTTCTGATGATCCTTTAATTAGCGCGACGCATATGTAATCACCTTGCCATTCTGCATCAAAACAGCTTCCAAGCCGACTTTTGAGGTGTCACTATAGATAGTAAACCTTTCTCCTTTAGTAGGTAGTGTAAGGATTGGTGCACTTGTCATCCGTTTCTTTAATTCTTGAAAGCTTCTTTCACACTTTCACACTCTTCTGTCGATTCGTATTTCCTTTCTGGGATGTCCCGTGCCTTTAGTGGCCCGAACTGTCACTTAAAAACTACTACTTAAACTAATACTTATACTTTCTTACAAGCCGTTAATACTTACTTAAAACTTATTAACTTAGATACCTTAATTTTAGGGGATTTTATTTTTAAGGCGTATGTATTTACTATTTATATACGTGTACCTTTGAAAATATAAAGTCTAAATCATAAAGAGTTTAGCTTTACATATATACTTATAAAATTCTTTAACTAATTACTATTCAAAATATACTATCCATATATATACCGTTACTCCAAAACTATGTGGAAGATAATACTCGTGATGGTATCCGTAACCTCGCCCTCACACCTGCCTCCGCCATCATCGCCGATTATGGTTTCAGCCATAGGACGCTTACCTACAACATGAACATACATTGTGAGCTTTATTACCCAGTAAATACAACATGTTAACCGCAAAACATGTTTTAAAGCATAATACATACTTAAAATCATATAAGCATGTAGGTATCAACATATACCACTTAACATAGCACATAACACATTCGTCACATATCATCTCATTGGATACAAACTTCACATACTTTATGCATAGCAGGAACATCATGTACTGAATGCATCTTATAGTAGCTAAAAGCATAGTGAACTATATTATGAACAATGCACGGTCCGGTTATGTTCATTTATGCTTCAATACTCTTTTTGTTTCTCTTGTCTACTTAGGACCCGTGTGCCAGGACCGTGTCTGTGCAGACCATCAGTAATGCCCATGGTCAAAAAAAGAAGATGAAGAGCCATCAAAGGATGCTTAACTTTGCTTTAACTTACTTTAACTTGAAATACCTCTTCAATTGAAAAGGCCGGTATGACACGCTTACTAAATTCTATCTTGTTTATCTGTTTTGGCCATATGCTTCTCTAAGTCCTACGCGGTAGGGATATATGGCATCTAACTTTTTCTTTCATTAATCTACTCGATTGTGAAATTATATGCTCTTATGTATACTGTGCAACATCGTGTGCATGATAGGCATACTTAACATACTATAAATCATTATTCAAATTCATTTTATTCATGCTGTAGGCGGAGTTGTACCGACCTACTTTGCAAGCCAACACATACTCTCGCCTTTATCAACTTACAGGTTACTACTTGTCATCAATAGCATATCTCATTAACACTCTTGTTGAGTCACTAATACTGTTAGTGACTAAGGTAGATAAAATCACTTAGTACCAACTGCCATCGGTACTAACTCGCTCTCTATTCAGAGTGTGCTTCTCTACATGTGGTTAATTAATTTATTACTCAATAAATTAATCATTGTCGTTCTTTAGATCACTATTTCTGTTAGTGCCTATAACTTGTGTTTCTATGTGGTACCGAGGCCCTTTAGTACCCTATTGGCCTACTTTGGGGATTTGGCATCTAACTTCCATCGTGTTTGATTAATTGTCTTCTTGACAGATTAATCATCGTTCCTTACAATGTTGTTCAAAACACGGTCGTTGACTGGTTTATTGACTAATCAACTGATCGGTTAACTCACGTGTCGTTAACTATGTAGCATACTGGGTTACTATGTGTAAACTTGGTGTAATAACTGACCTGGTTACTTTGCTTGTTTGGGTGTGGTAGCCTACCGGGCTACTATGGCTTGTTTGGTTATTTAAGAAAATTGTTTTTGGTTGTCTTATAAACTTCTTAGGAAAATTCTTTGTTTTGAACCGTCGCTTATCACCCCTTTGGAAGGTGGGGACGTTTTATTAAAACCATGTTTTTATTTTAAGGTGTGTAAAAATACATTTTTGATGTTGCATTTCAAAGGTGGTTTTTGAACCACTTTCGAAAACTATTTTAAAACATGATCGAAACGACTTAGTTTGTAAATTTGGCAAACATAACATTTTTTTTCCTCATTGAGATGAACAATTCTCGTGTTCATCTGGGAGCTCAGTTCTAACTTGAACGGGTCCTAATCTTACTAAACCCGTGGCTATTGTGCCCAGTATTTTATAAAAATTTCAGTTTTACGTTACTATAAAAACAGCTCTGTTTGAGGTCCGAACGGCCAAAATTTTAAAACACACATAAGTATTCTTAAAGATTTTGATGAGATATACAACTTTTGTGTCGAGTCTAAAGTCTGGTTTGGACTCTAATTAGTCCATTTTTGACAAAACCCAAAACTGTGTTTGGGCTCGAATTTTTGGTCTCAGTTTTGGGCACTGAATGAAAACCACTCAAAAACCTTATCGAAGTTTCGTTTCTGACCAAAGGCTATTTGACGTAAAAACGACTGTAACAAAATTTCCTTAAAACTCCATGTTTTACCAAATCCCAAATTCAGATCCTAAGCGTATCAAAATTGCCAAAATCTGTGGCTTTTCTTGGGAACAGATTGTATCCAGCCATTCTAAAATAAAACATTCATGCTCACACGTGCATACATCCATTTGCAAAAACGTAAACACAACCACACAACTACAAACTTAAAAATGGAAAGTTAAGGGTTCAAAATAAACTTATTACAACCCATATGTATAAACAAAAACACATAAATCCCTTAATCAAAATCTTAAAATCGACTGACCATAAGAGAGAGAGGGTTTTGGTTTTACCTCTTGTGATATGGACCAAGCACCAACTTGAGTCAAGGCTTGATTGACCGAATGGCCGTGTGAACCAAGAGATTGGGGGTTGGTTCTAGGCTAGCAAAGACACCAAAAATCTCTCTTAATATCAACTCAAAACTGCAATAATCGTAAAATTTTACTATTTCTAGAAATTTTATATAGCTCGTGTACTCTATGATTTTTATGTGAAAAACAATAAAATATATGTTTTAATATTATTTAGAAGGCGCAGAAATGTTCGGACAGTGCAGACAAGAGTGTACTCAGAAACGGGAAATTTTACCGAACCGAAATCGGACAAATTATGCCTTTTCGGTTTTGAAAATTTTGAAAATATACTGTAAACCACTAAAAGACGAAATACTTACGGTATTGATTTTTAGGCAAACCGGAGCAAAATAAGGAAAACTGATCGTGCGAACAGCCTCAAGAACTTGTCTACGTGATTTCGATGCAAAAATTTTCGGTTTGACTATTGGTCAAAAGTTTGACTCTATATATATAAGGAGTCAAAGATTGAATGTTTACCCTGGAAAAGAAGTAAGAATACATTCAAATCCAAGGGCTAGGGTTTAAAGTCAAGATAAAATCAATGGCTAAGATGCAAAGTCAACTAGAAAAGTCAAAGAAAGCTTAAGCAAAAATTCAAGAAGCTTCTAGGGTTGAAAGGTGGTGGATTTTGGGGCTAAAATCAGATAAAAATCTGGCAATTTTTGTTTAATTGCAAAACAGCCCCTAAAGAGTAGAAAAATTACATAAAAAAGTTTGCTAAAATACCCTTAAATCCTTTGCAACATGGTCCCTCCTTTTTGGCTGTTTATATGCACGGTTTTAGGCCATTAGAAAACCAGAAAAATTTCTAGTTTTCAGCCCCCATTGAAGCTGTGCATCTCTCTTAGTGAAAGTTCAAAAATTTCTTCAAGATTTGGCCAAGAAAGAGTGAAAAATTCATCACAAGGTTCAAGTTACCAAGCAAGCAAGGTAGTCTTCTAATTTGGCATCATTTCTTCTTGTTTTCATGAAGAAAAACCGTGTATTATGGACTGATTGGAAGTGAGAAAAATCAGTTTTGTTTCATGCATTTTTGGTTAGAAGTGTGTGAATGATGTGTGATTATGTGAAACAAGAAACAAGAGTATAAAAAGATCAAGTTTTATGTGCATTTTCCCACTAAATCCATGGGTTGTATATGGAATGGAATGATGAAATTCTCATGTTGTTTTGTTTGATTTTGATGTTGAAAATCATGTGGAAATGGAAAGAAAGAAATAGATGAAATGGGATTGAAAAACATTCAATGTTGGTGCTTGTTTTTGAATTAAAAACCGTGGGAAAGAAAGGAAGAAAAAAATGAGATTTTTTGTTGATTGTGTATGGTAGATGTGATGTTGATTTTGTGTAGAAAACAAGAAAGAAAAATGGAAATGAAACCAAACTTTTGAGGTTGATTTTCCAAGGAAAATCCGTGGGATAATGTATGAAATTTTGAAGAATTATGTTAGGGTTTTATGGTGAAAAATAAATGTGTTGGTGTGGAAAATAAACAAGAAAAATTTGAGTTATAAAAAAAAAT
Organism: Antiaris toxicaria; assembly: GCA_035233585.1. Taxonomy (NCBI): domain Eukaryota; kingdom Viridiplantae; phylum Streptophyta; class Magnoliopsida; order Rosales; family Moraceae; genus Antiaris; species Antiaris toxicaria. The sequence continues at coordinate 93,645,436 of CP141154.1, forward strand.
TTTTGTTTAGGGTTTTTGAGGAAAAACCATGTATAAGTTTAGAGGAAAATGAAAAAGTTTTGTTAAGTTATGGAAATGTGTGATTTAAGTATAAAACTGGGCCTAAAAATGATAAAGAACGGGTTAAAATCCCGTTAAAAACAAGCAAGTTTTGTGATGAAATTTTACGTAAAAAGTTTGTAACTTTTACGTAAAATTAGGTTTGTGGTATAGTACTTGACACAGTAGAATAGGATAGATGGTGTTGAGGGGTTCCTTAAACACCAGGAACCTAGAATTTCAGCGGAAATGCTATCGAAATTTTCAAGACGCACGAAGGGCAATTTGGTAAACGAGGGGTAAAAAGTAGAGTCGAGAACCGGAAACCCGAGCCCCCTCGAAAACCTAAGCTCGAGAAGGGAATAAGGGATGATTACATAACATGTGAAATAGTCATTTTAGGTCCCGAAAGACTAGAAAAAACTAGAAACGACCCCGAGGGTCGGAATAGTACCACCTGAGGGTTGGGTGAATAGTAATCTGAGCGGTTTCGCAAGAAAATATTGTAAAAGCTCAGGAAAAACCTAAGAAACGTTATTTTAGATTTTTCGGATTAGAAAACTCAGATACAACAATAAAAGGAGGATTTCCCCGTCTATAATTCCGTCAGGGGCAAAATGGTCATTTTGACCAAAATTTTTTAAATTGTCAGAAAAAGGTCGTAAAATCCTCAGAATAATTTTACTAAAATTCTAAAGGCTAAAATAGAGTGGTAAGTCAGTAAAAACAAGGGAAAAACCCGTTAAGGACGAAATGGTCATTTTGCCGAAAGTTAGAGGCAAAACGGTCATTTTGTCAAAAAGTTCAGAAAAGTGATATTAAGGCCCAGTATAGTTTTTCATATAGCAGAATGATTCCAGAATTTAAAATATGAATCCCAAAATGAATAATTAAGAGTTCAAATTACAAATTTTATACTTTTACTACATTTTAGATATAAAGTGAATAGTAAAAATAACCGTAATTTATTTAGTTTATAGGAAAGCAACCAAAAGGCGAATTAAGAAAGTCGATTGACTCAAGAAAGGAATCGCTAGTAAAATATTAATAAGTTCAGACATTTATTTGTCTGCAGCATGAATTTACTTAGTACGCTTATGTGATATAGATTACAGAAATTTAGTGGTCTGGTGCGGTAGGCACACTAACATAAGATATAAAATCTTAAGAAAACTACAGAATAAATTGCAGAGAGTTCAAGACCTAGGAGGTAACATAATTGCCACTGGTCAGGAACCACCAGAAACTCAGTAATTAAATCAGTGTTGGCGTACCGGCCTCCCACACAGGTGGAGGTTTCTCAGTTTTCAGTTACAGTTATAATAGGACTCCAAACTGCTGGTGATATATCCCGGGTTTAGAAGTCTGATATATTCAGACTGTAGAAGATTGGCCAGTGAGTCACTCTCCAGCATCCCTCTTAGTTATGCATGCATTACGGTATGACCAATTCGGAGGCCCAATAGTAGAATTTAGTATCAGATAAACACTTAAGATTTCAAAACAGTCATAATTGAGCATAAAACATACTAACTGTATATGTAGTAGTTTAGACTCTAGTTGACGTGAATAGTATTGGTTAAAGTCAACCATACTATTTATGGTCAAAAGTCAAAGTTACTATTCATATAAATAGTACTTTTCAGGATTTTATGATTTATGTTCATGCATGTATGTTTGAACTTACTGAGCCTGTTGCTCACTAGTTTATTCATGTTGTAGGTAAGAAACCTGTACATCAGTAGACAGAGGATGGACGAGGAGCGGGATTGCATCTGCCTCCAGGGCTGGGCGAGGGGAAATGGTCCTGCTGCTGTTTTCCGCTGAGTAGATTTTGAGTGTTGTTTTGAGAGCAGATTTTAAGTTGTATTTTGGTAATACATCATAATGTAAATTATGTACAACCAGTATAATAGTTGTATATCCTATGTTTTATGTTGCTTATATTTTATAGTTTACAATCACCAACAATTTAAAAAAAAATCCCTTGGTTTTCAGATTAAAAATCATTTTAATTACAGATAGTAATTTAACAAGAACAAGTTACAAGTAAGATGTTGGTGACCCATTGAGGTAACGGTCTACCATAGTGGACTTTAGAGCTCTACTATGCTAGTACTGTAGCCTCAATTTAGGGCAGGGCGCCACAGTTGGTATCAGAGCAGTAGACCATGTCCCTCAAGGCCCGATGCGCATCCCGTTCATCGATCCAAGTAAATTAAGTTTATTTTATGATTAGTAGCATGTTTATTTATATAAAGTGCACCTTATGTAGGAGTGAGATGACGAGGCCACATCACTACTGACCATATCCATACCAAGGTAGGGGACCTCCTAGGGTGTGGACTAGACCCATAATTAGATTGCGTCCACCCTGACAACTGACGGTACTACCCGCGGCACCAGCCAATCCAGCTAGTTCCAGAGAGGCACAGACCACTACTAGGGCACCAACCCCTCCATCAGTATGCCATCTCCCACCTGTAGTAGTTGATATACCAGTAGTAGGTGGTCGAGACCATATTGGGTCCCGGGTATCAGCCAAAGCTACACGGGCATTTAGAGCCTGCTTGCCCCCTAGTTTCGATGGAGGGCGCCAGTCCCCACCAGTACATGATTGGCTACACACTGTGGAGCTGATTTGTCGATCATGTGATATTGATAGAGATTACTACATTCTTGCAGTGAGTACTTTTCAAGGAGATGCCCGAGTTTACTGGGAATACTATGATCAGGAGGCATTCTGAGGCTTAATTGGGCTGATTTTTATCGAATCATGAGACAGCAATTTCCCCAGAGGAGCCTAGAGCCGACCCCAGTTCCTCTAGCTAGGGAGGAAAGCGCACCATTGACATTACCTCACATAACAGATGTTAGGGATTATCTACAGAGGATTGAGAGGTTCCAGATGGCACTCAGGGATATAATGCTGACCTACACTGTGTGGTTCGAGGAAAACGTGGTTAAAAAGTGGCCGCTTCCAAACTTTTCTGATGAAGACTTCGTGAGATGTTTTGGAAGGGACTCACCCCAGAGTTGAAGCATAGAGTGAGCCTACTCCATTCCATCCCTCAACGTGATTTTGTTGCTAGTGCCATCAGGATTGAGAGAGTGCAAGTACGAGAATGCTTGGAAAAGTATCAGTGGGAGCAAACTCATGAAGAAGGGGTACTGACATGCTTATATGGACCACCCCCTATGGCCAATGATCATGAGGTTGGTCCATCATGACAAAGAGGGAATGGAACTCGTAATCAGGGAATGGCTACCAGTGATGATTCATAGGAGGAGGATGAAGACCCTGAAGAATTTTCGACAGGGCAAGATGAATAGAATAGTCGAACCCTAAGAAGAGTATAAATACACTCTATGTATAATATGTGTATATGTAATTATGTGTGAAAAAGCTAAGAAAGATGTTGTTACAGTATCTATAATGTTGTGCATGCTATATATGATATAAGAAAGTGCTATGGAATGATATGAAATGTTTTATGGTGTATACTTTACAGTAAATGACATGTTTAAAATTTGACATGTTTAAAATTTTTGCTCAAAATTCCAAAAATTAATTATGGGAAATTTAATGATTGGTTATTTTGCAGGATTAGAAGAAAGATATCAAAATGAGTACCAGAAGAGGTCGACGCCCTACATTAGCTGAGAGGTTGGAGGAAGTACAAGCTCTCCTCGAAAACCAAATGAAAGAAAATACTGAACTACGACAGTGACTTTCCACTATGGAACAACAAAGATAGGCCCAAGAAGAGGGCAATGCTTCCCAGGCGGCTGAGACAGTACCAACGGAGCCGCCGGTTGCTCCAGAAGTTTAGCAACCGCAATCGAGGGTGAATTAGGAACCCTTGTATGAATGATTCCGTCGGATGAAGCCGCTGGAGTTTGAGGGTTCGATTGACCCACTCAAGGCAGAGGAGTGGCTTTCTTCACTACAGAGGATCCTTGATTTCATGAATCTAAATGATCAAGAGAAGATTCTATGCATGTCCTTCGTGCTGAAAAGGGATGCCCGTTTTTGGTGGGAAACGGTCCGTATGAGGAGAGATGTGACCAATATGACTTGGGAAGAATTTCTGGAAGAATTCAACCAAAAATACTATGATCCAGCTGCTCTCTACCGTCAACAGAAGGAGTTTGCTGAATTAAAGCAGGGAAACCAGTCTGTGAGTGAAGTATGCAGGAGATTTGATCAGCTATCTCGATTATGTCCATATGTGGTGCCAACAGAAAGAGAAAAGATTCAAAAGATGATTAGCATGTTCAGACCAGAGATAGTAGTGGTAGTTGACAGTGGGCCAGTACTGCCTACTTCAGTGGCAGACTATGTAAGCAGAGGCCTCAGGGCTGAATATCACTTGCTCAGGCAGAAAGAAGAAAGAGAGAAAGTATGGGAAGCCAAGAAAAAAGAGAAGATCCTTGCTAAATCAGCACAAGCATGGATGCAGACAGGACAGGGCAGTAAATTTGGCCAGAGTAGGCCAAACCAATCCAACCCTCAAGGCTCCTAACAACAGCAGGGAAAAAGAAAGGGAAATTTCTCAGGAAATAGAAGTTAGGACAACCGCAATCAACAGCTGAAGACCAGTCAGGGCACAGGGCCAAGTTTTCCCACATGTACTTCATGTGGAAGGAGGCATCCAGGCCAATGCAAAATTGGCATTACTACTTGTTATCAATGCAGACGAGAAGGGCATTTTGCAAAGAATTGTCAATTGAACCACCAAAATACTTCAGGGCCAGTGCAACGGTGCCAACAATATCCTCCAGGTCAGCAACCACCTCAAGCTCATGCATTACAGGGGAGGATAGAAGGGCCTTCAGGAGTGCCACCAGTATGGTCTGAGCACCCAGAACAGACCACACGACCAAATGCTCGTGTTACTGTTTTTCCCAAAGAAGATGCTGAAGCGGAAACATCTAATATGGTTACAGGTCAGATTTCTGTATTTAGCCACGTGGCATGTGTCCTTTTTGATTCATGAGCCATACATTATTTCGTGTCCCATAAATTTGCTGACAAGTTAGGGTATGCTAAAGACCCTATAGGGATGACTTTTAGGATAGCTTTACCGTCTGGGGAAGTGATGCTATCAAATTACTAGTTACGTCATATGCCAGTAATCATGGCAAATAGGGAGCTATATGTCGATCTGATCATAATGAAGATCGTCGCTTATGACGTGATCCTAGGAATGGATTTCCTGGAAAATACCAGGCCACTATCGATTGTCAGAAGCGAAAAATAGTCTTTTGACCAGACGACATGGAAAGTTTTGAATACATCGATACATCTCATTAATCAAAGAAGATGATAATGTGGCAGCTCACCCTTCTGTGGAGGTTTTACAATGCTATTACAGTTAACTCTGTAGTTAACCACAATAGTATGTAGGCCTCTAGGGTCACCGGTGTGATAACCGGGAATTTTAGATTCTCGAATTATGTTAAAATTGTATGTTTATAACAATATTAATGAATAAAATGTGAAGAAGTTGTATTTTAATACTGTTGTGAATAGTGTAAAAATATTTCTGGTAGTGTTAAAGTGTGTGAGTTCGGGGATGGAAAATCCAACCGGACATAATTGGGTAAGACGGTTCGAAATCAGAACCGAAAACACTAGAGAGTGCATTGAAATGTACTAAAACAATAGAAATTTACGGTAGAGAATTTTGATCAAACCGAAGCAAAATAAGAAAAACCGACCACACGGGAGGCGCTGAGAACTCGCCTACGTGATTTCGGTAAAGTTCCGTTCGGATCGGATAACAGTCAAAAATTGACCATGAATTAATTAGAGATTAATATGAATAGTTGAGGACATCACTATGATGATGTCATAAAGCAAATTAATTTTCATCAAATTAGAAATCTTTTTGAAAGGTGTATGGCTAGGATTGGTTTGCTTTTTGATCAAAGGCTAAGATCATGCCAAAATTCACTTTGAAAAAAATTAAAAAAATTTATGGCATTTTGTTGAAAGGCCATTCGGCCATGTGGAAAGGGAGAAAGAAAAATTTGATTTTTGACCCCAAAACCTTTACTTTTTGATCCTTGAACAATTAAGAAATTGTTGGAAAAAAATTACAAAAAGGCCCTTGGTTTTTGCCTATAAATAGGCATAAAAAATTCAAGAAAAAAATTGAAAAACACAACTAAACTCTTGTCAAATTTTCCAACCAAAAACCGTGGGTGAAAACCCCCTTGAACCAAAAATTTTGTTTTGAATTTCACATCAAATCTAGGTTGAATTGCATCTCCAACATCAAGACAACAACCAAGCAAGGTAAACCTCAAATTTGAAGCATTTTTCTTTGATTTTTTTCATTGAAAACCATGGGTATGGAAAGATGAAAAACAATGGAAAAAAAATTGTTTAATTGTTGATTCTATGATTGGTTGATGTTGTGATATTCAAAGCATGAATTAGGATAGAAAAACAAGCAAAATTTTGCATGTTTTCCTTGAAAAATCCGTGGCTCCTAGGGTGTGAAAATTTCATGAATTTTGTTGTTTTAATTTAGTGATTGATGATCATTCAATTATATGATAAGTTGAGCATGAAATGGACTTAAGGAACAAGAAAATTTTGAGGAAGAATTCTTGCTAAAACCGTGGGTATGAATATGATGAAATGGAAAATTTTCAATGTTGATAAAAGTTGATAAAAAACCCTAGAAAAGAAAGTGAAATTCTCTTTCTATTTTTGGCATAAAATCCGTGGCTATAACTAGGGTTAGAATGCATGTTTTGATAAGTTTTTGAATGTTAACTTATACATTGAGAAGCATAAGGGTAATGTGGTGTGATGAAAAATGAATTAGATAAGAATACCTAGTAAACTAAGGATAGTTTGGGAAAAAAAATAAATATGTAATGTGACTTTTAAATGTTGAAACATATGAAAAGTTTTTATACAAAGTTTGGAAACTTTGTATTAAATAGGCCTCTGGTATAGTACGTAGCAGATACAAAGGTTCTGAGGCGTACCTAACGCCGGGAAACCTTAAAATATAAGCGGAAATGCTGCCGAAATTTCAAAAATCGGTTAAAAGGCATTTCGGGAAACAAGGGGTAAAAATATTGAACTCGGAAAGGAAACCGAGACCCCTCGGTAAATTATGATCAGAAATAGAAAACCAACCCGAACGGAATAGTAAACCGACCCTAAATCACTAAAATGCCTAAAGCAGGAAAAAAATCGATGTTAGGGGTATTTTGGGAAACGAGGGAAAATTTTAGGTCGGGATAGGAAACCCGAGCCTCTCGAGGTCCGAGGGTCGGGGACGGGATGAATAACGCTTAGTAAGTAGTGAAAAGGCCATTTGAGGCTCCGAAACGCTCGAAAAATGAAAAAACGACCCTACGTGACGGATGAACAGTAATCGAGGGTCGGGAAAAATGAAGTTGAGATTTTGCAGCAATTTAAACTGTAAAATGATACGAAAGCTTAGGAAATATTATTTTAAAATTATTAGACTTAGAAAATTTGGAAAAAAAAACAATAGAATGAAGCCATTTATGGTTCCGAAACCCGTTAGGGGCAAAATGGTCATTTTGACCAAAAATTTCTGAAAAGGCTCGGAAATAACCCTAAAAGACCTAGGATAACTTAGATAAAATTCTAAAACTCAAATTGAAGATTTTAGAGTTAAAATTCTAAAAATTTTAAGGAACACGGGAGTGTAGAGAGATACACAGCCGTGTATAGGAAAAATTTTATAACCCGAGAGGTACACGGGCTTGAACACGGGTGTGTATCGAGCTGTGTACAGTTACACGACTAAGGCAGAAAATAACATGGCCGTGTAAAATAGACCCGAGAGGTACATGGCCTAGAACACGGACGTGTTGCAGACCATGTACCATAAATAAAATTTAAATGTGTAGAATTGTTAAGTAAAACAAATACATATTTTAGATGATAAATAAAAAGGGTATTAACAGACACTATTATGTTTGTAGGAACCCAAAATAAAGATAGAACTGCGGAGGAGTTCCGGAAGTGGACACTAGCACAGTATTGGTAAGTTCAAGCATTTTCATGTCTGCAACATGAAATACTGTGTTGATCTATTCTATACTAGCTGCACACTAGATATAAAATCCCATGAACATTTGTGAATTAGTTAGTATAACCTATCCCAAATAAAGAAAATAAGTAAGACCTACGGGCAATAGAGGATTGCGACCTTGAGGTGATTTATATAACCACTTGGTCAAAACTATAAATTTAAATATGGTAAATGAAACCATTAAGGCGTACCGCCCCTCCAACATAGTGGTGGAGGTTTGTTTAAATCCTACGGGGTTATCAGGGCTGTGGAGGACGATGTTCTAAGGTCGCTCCTTAGACCCTCCCAGTCAGCGCGTTAATAATCATCGGTACCGCCATAAACAGAGCTCTAAACTAGAAATCAAATAGAGAATAAACAATCAATAAATTGATAAAAATCATAATTGAGCATAACTGAAGCTTACACTAGAGTAATGTAAATTCGGGTAGGGTATGTGAATAGTATCCCGATAGAGTAAAGTGAATAGTAACCAATTAGGGTAACTGGTACTATTCACCGGTCAAAGGTCAACTATACTATTCATGGTGAATAATACTATTCATGGGAGATTGAATTTTTCTTGTCTTTGAATCAGTATGATTCTTATTATGGATGTTTGAACTTACTAAGCCTGTTAGCTCATCAGTTTGTTCATGTTGCAGGTAAGAAACCTGTCCAGTAGATACATGGATGGCAGCAGGATGCGAGCGGGTTAAAGGGATAGGGAACTCACCGTGGACATGGTCCTGCCATAAGTTTTCTGCTGAGCTTTTTGAGTAAAGAAAATATGTTTGCAGACAAAGCTTACAATACATATAAATATTATATCTGTATCAAATATGCTGTACTTATTTCAGATATGGAAAAACCAGTATTATATTTTACATCGCTTTATTACTTAATATTCATAAGAAAAAGTATGTATTAAAGAAAAAAAAATTTTGGGGTGAAATTTTAGGCCCTTGTGTTTAAGAAGATTTAGTAAAAGAGTTTAAAATTGACGACTCGGATTCAACACCCAAACAGTCTTGGTCGGCCATAGAGTCGATTCATGACGGTTGCGAGTGGTTGGAATCTGGGGACGTCATAACCGGCATCATGCTTAATTTGAAAACCGCTTGTAAATTTTACGGAATAAATTTTTTTTTTCTTAATATCATAACTTGTTCAAGAATGTGATAAGGAAATCATGTTAACAAAAATAACATGTACATGGATTATGATTCCCCTATCACATAATCTTGACTTGAAATCGTGTTCTTGAAATTACATGTTCTAAGTTTCAAAACTATGCAACAGAAGACTCATGGTAGGACCACAATCCCTTGCCCAGTTCCCCCTGGTATGTACATACCCTGTCCATCGTCCACCGTATACTACTGCTGAACAGGTCTCTTACCTGCAACATGTGAATAAACTAGTGAGCTAAGGGCTCAGTAAGTTTAAACATAAAAACATGAATCATAACATGTAATGCTGTACTCATGCATGAAACTTGACTCTGAAAAACATGTTCATGGCTGTATGTTAAGTCTTAGGAAATTATCTGAAATTAAGTTCTGGTTTTAGGCCTCTAATTGGTCATACCGAAATGTTAGCATGATTGGGAGTGGTACTTTAGTGTTGACCTCTTCAGCCTTAATTGAAGCTGAACATGAAAACCTCCCCGTGGGTCGAGAGGCCAGTACGCCAATGATTGGTTTAATTACCATCTTGTCTGAAGTTCCACTGGGTAGCATACTGATCACCCCTCAGTAGGAACCTATTACATGTTTACTTAGGGTGTGAGTTTTATTAATCTCACTAAGGTGCCTTGTACACCTACATGTTTTTGTGTGCTTGAAACTTGTCTGACATGTTTACCTGAATCATCTACATGGAACATGAATCTCTATATGCATGACATGAACTTGACATGATTATCGTGATGCAGACAATCAATGTCTAACATCACGTCATACAATAAAACATAGCATCATAAACATAACATGATTGCCCACGTTGCAGCCAAGACAATGCTTGAACTTACAGAAAGTCTGCTAGCGTGAGCCTCTGCTGGTCTGGAACTGCTGTCTCAGGGTGTCTGGCTTGATTCATCTTATACTTGAAACATGGCAAATTATGAAAAATCATATTTCCAGACTTTTTTTTTTACTTCGAACTTGTCCTCCTACATAGGCATGTTCGTGGCCGTGTACTCCTCTGGACTTACGTGAATGGCCGTGTAATTCGTGGAACATGGCCGTGTAATTCGTGCATGCTTACACGGTTACCTACACGGCCATGTTTATGGCCGTGTTTTCCTGCTATTGAACATGGTCTGTTACACGCCCTTTCCCATAACTGTGTGCCCTTCGACACGGCCCGATACACGGTCGTGTTCTTGGCTGTGTACCTCTTAGGTTTCAAACTCTCTCGAAACGCGATCGTGTATGTGGGCATGTTCGGGGTCATGTTCTGAACACGCCCTTATACATGTCTGTGTTCATCCCAGAATCCTGATTTTGGGTATGAAATTCTCTGCTCTGATTTTCTAAGGCTTTCTTAGCCTTTGTTCTACTTCTTGCACTCGAAATCGATCTTTATAAGACCATTTCAAGGTATAAGCTGCATTTCTACAATCATGAATCCATGGTTTCATAAGCAAAATTTCATATTTTGCTTACACACATCTCTTGACTCAACATTAAAAAAAATCAGAACTTTCTTGAAGAAAACTCACTGAAACTTGGTTTTCTAAACCATCAACTCACGAGTTCGTGTTTAAAATTAATTAGACTTGAACCATGTTTCGATTTAACCGAAAATCTCAACATGCTAAACTCACATTCTCTTTTTCCACTCAAAACCCTGGATTTTTCACCCGAAAATGTGAGGAAAAGAGGGTTACCTTGGCTGAAACTTGAAGACGTCCTACTGTAGAAATCTTGACTGAAAACTTGAACGATTCCTTGCTTGAAGAAAGAAATCCGAAACTGTTGAAAGTAATGGCAGATGAGGGTTTTTTCTTTTCCCTCTTCTGGTTTTTCTCTCTCTCTCTTTCTCTTTCTCTTTCTTTCTTTCTCTTTCTTTCTTTCTCTCTCTCGGCCGCTTATTTGCAACCAATACAAGTGAATTAATTCACTTGGCTGCTTGAGTTTAAGGCCCCTCACGTGCCTCTCCTCCTTCCTCACCATTTCCTTTAATTTACTTTAAGGAAATTGGCTATTCTTGGCTAATCTTGGCCATTAATCAAGATAACTCACATGTAAGCCATTGATCTCTTAATATGTATTTTCCACATATTTTTCTATTAAACTTAAAACATCATACTTTGAGTTAATGTTTAGCTTTTACACTATGTCCATTATTTCATTGTCAAATTTTGACTAAAATCAAATAGTTCAAAATTTTCATCTGTTCTATATTCTGTAACATATCTTATCATGAAAATAAATTTATTTACATATCTTGTACCAAATTTTTCGAGAACGAATGATTTCTAAGTTATCATAGATGTTCAGTGCAATGAGAGCGAAGAAGCTAATGGCTAGTGGTTGTGTTGGATACCTGGCATATGTCATCAATGTGACTGAAGAAAAGGAATTGCAACCAGAAGATGTTCCAGTTGTCAACGAATTTCTCGATGTGTTTTTAGAGGAATTGCCAGGGTTACCTCCAGAAAGAGAGATTTCATTCGAGATTGAGATCATGCCAGGGACTGCTCCAATTTCTAAGGCTCCATATCATATAGCCCCAACAGAATTGAAAGAACTACAGGTGTAATTAAAAGAACTACTTGACAAGCGGTTTATCCGACCAAGCTATTCCTCATGGGGCACTCCAGTACTATTCGTTAAAAAGAAGGATAGAACTCTCTGGATGTACATTGATTATAAAGAGTTGAATAAGGTTACCATTAGGAATAGGTATGCATTACCTAGGATTGATGACCTATTCGACCAACTAAAGGGAGCAGCGGTATTTTCGAAGATTGATTTACGTTCAGGCTATTATCAGTTGAGAATCCGGGAGAGTGATATTCCTAAGACAGCATTCAGGACCCGATACGGTCACTATGAATTTCTAGTGATGCTGTTCAGATTGACTAATGCTCCAGCAGCGTTCATGGATTTGATGAATAGAGTCTTTAAGGAGTTTCTCGATAAGTTTGTCATCGTGTTTATTGATGACATACTTATATATTCAAAGACTCACAAAGAGAATGAGGAGCATCTAAGAATTGTCCTTCACACTGTGAAAAGCCATCAGCTGTATGCAAAATTCTTTAAATGTGAATTTTGGTTGAATAAAGTGCATTTCCTTAGACATGTGGTGACAAAGGATGGCATAGCAGTAGATCCAACCATGGTGGACGCAAATAATCAATGGCCTACTCTTAAGACTGTAACTGAAATACGAAGTTTCTTAGGACTAGCCGGCTACTACAAGAGATTTGTAGAAGGATTTGCAAGATTAACTGCACCTCTCACTGCTCTCACTCGTAAGGAAAAGAAATATGAGTGGACGCTAGAGTGTGAAAGAAGTTTTCAAGAGTTGAAGAAGCGACTGACGAGTGCACTTATCCTTATTTTACCTACGAAGGGTGAAAAGTTTACAATTTACAGTGATACTTCAAGGATAGGCTTAGGAGTTGTACTCATACAGAACGATAAAGTGATAGCTTATGCATCGTGCCAGTTAAAGAACCATGAGAGGAATTATCCTACGCATGACTTGGAACTTGCTGCTGTAGTGTTCGCACTCAAAATATGGTGACATTATTTATATGGGGCCCAGTGTCAAATCTTCACTAATCATAAGAGTTTGAAATACTTCTTCATACAGAAGGAGTTAAACATGCGACAGAGAAAATGGTTAGAGTTGATGAAAGACTATGACTGTGAAATTCTCTACCATCTAGGAAAGGCAAACCGAGTAGCAGATGCATTGAGCAGAAAGTCAGCCACACCGCAGAAGTTGTCCATAAAAGAGCTACCAGAGCCTTACAGCAAGAAATTAACTCCCTTCAATTGGAGTTAATAACCAGAAGGTTATCAGCCTTAAGGTTAGAATTTTCTCTGTATGAAGATAATAAAGAAGCCTAGAAGCAGGATCAGTGGTGATAAAACTCTGAGAAGAGGCCTTAGGAAATAAAGAATCAGATATAAGCATGTCCACTGATGGAATGCTTCTGTATCGAAGAAGAATCTATGTTCCGGCTACTGAAGGGCTGAGAAGACAAATCATGGCAGAAGCTCATGAAACACCATATTCCATTCATCCTGGAGCCAGCAAAATGTATCAAGATCTCAAGATACAATTTTGGTGGAAAGGGATGAAGAAAGATATTGTAGAATTCGTGATTCGATGCCTAACTTGTCAAAGAGTAAAACCCGAACATAGACATACAGGAGGAAAACTAGAACCATTAGAACTTCTAGAATGGAAATGGGAGCATATTACCATGGATTTCGTGGTAGGGCTTCCCAAGACCAGAGAAGGGTATGATGCTATCTAGGTTATTGTTGACAGACTGACCAAGACGGCACAATTCATAGCCATGAAGACAACTTTCACATTGGAGAAATTAGCACAGTTGTATGTGACCCATATAATTCGGCTGCATGGAGTGCCAAAGTCTATAGTATCAGATCGAGATACACGATTTACTTCTGCATTTTGGGAGTGTGTACAAAAAGTTATGGGGATAGAATTACACTTTAGTACAGCTTTTCACCCCCAAACAGATGGACAGTCAGAACGAACTATCCAGACACTGGAAGATATGCTTAGAGCCTGCGTTATAGATTTTCCTGGAAGTTGGAATGAAAAACTACCATTGATAGAGTTTTCATATAACAAAAGTTACCAACCTTCCATAGGAATGGCACCTTATGAGGCTCTATATGGAAGGAAGTGTAGGTCTCCTCTTCATTAGTATGATCTACGAGAAAAGCAGCTGCATAAGACTGATTTCATCAGGGAAACTGCAAAAGCAGTTGTAAAGATTCAGAAAAGAATGCAGATCGCTCAAAGCCAACAGAAGAGTTATGCAGATAAATGATGAAGATTTGTGGAGTTCGGAAAGGGGGACTATGTACTCCTCAAGGTATCGCCAATGAAAGGCGTAATGCGATTCGGTAAAAAGGGAAAATTGAGTCCAAGATATATTGGGCCATTTGAAATAATTGAACGCATTGGGAAGGTAGCTTACAAGCTAGCATTACCCCCAGATTTGTTAGCAGTACACAATATCTTTCATGTGTCAATGTTAAGAAAGTATATACCTGATCCTTCACATGTGCTGGAGTATGAGCCAATACAAGTTCAAGAAGATTTGACCTACCAAGAACAACCAGTGTAGATTTTACCACGAGAAAAGAAGGTGTTGAGAAATAAGACGATCCCACTAGTCAAGGTTTTATGGAGACATCACAGCATAGAAGTGGCTACGTGGGAATGTGAAGATGAGATGAAAGCCCTATACCCCCACTTATTCTAATTTTTGAGGATGAAAATTTTATAAGGAGGGGAGAATGTCATAATTACAAAATTTTATTGTTTCTAGAAATTTTATATAGCTCGTGTACTCTATGATTTTTATGTGAAAAACTATAAAATATATGTTTTAATATTATTTAGAAGGTGCAGAAATGTTCGGACAGTGCAGACAAGAGTGTACTGAGAAACGGGAAATTTTACCGAACCGAAATCGGACAAACTATGCCTTTTTCGTTTCGAAAATTTTGAAAATATACTGTAAACCACTAAAGATGAAATACTTATGGTATTGATTTTTAGGCAAATCGGACCGAAATAAGGAAAACCGATCATGCGAATAGTGTCAGGAACTCGTCTACGCGATTTCGGTGCAAAAATTTTTGGTTTGACTTTTGGTCAAAAGTTTGACTCCATATATATAAGGAGTCAAAGATTGAATGTTTACCCTTGAAAGGAGGTAAGAATACATTCAAATCCAAGGGCTAGGGTTTAAAATCAAGAAAAATCAATGGCTAAGATGCAAAGTTAACTAGAAAAGTCAAAGGAAGCTTAAGCAAAAATTCAAGAAGCTTCTAGGGTTGAAAGGTGGCAGATTTTGGGGCCAAAATCAGATAAAAATCTGGCCATTTTTGTTTGATTGCAAAATAGCTGCTAAAGAGTAGAAAAATTGCATAAAAAGTTGGCTTAAATACCCTTAAATCCTTTGCAACATGGTTACTCCTTTTTGGCTGTTTATATGCACGGTTTTCGGCCATTAGAAAACCAGAAAATTTTCTAGTTTTCAGCCCCCATTGAAGCCATGCATCTCTCTTAGTGAAAGTTCAAAAATTTCTTCAAGATTTGGCCAAGAAAGAGTGAAAAATTCATCACAAGGTTCAAGTTACCAAGCAAGCAAGGTAATCTTCTAATTTGGCATAATTTCTTCTTGTTTTTCATGAAGAAAAACTATGTATTATGGACTGATTGGAAGTGAAAAAAATCAATTTTGTTTCATGCATTTTTGGTTGGAAGTGTGTGAATGATGTGTGATTATGTGAAACAAGAAACAAGAGTATAAAAAGATCGAGTTTTATGTGCATTTTCCCACTAATGGAAAGATGAAATTCTAATGTTGTTTTGTTTGATTTTGATGTTGAAAATCATGTGGAAATGGAAAGAAAGAAATAGATGAAATGGGATTGAAAAACATTTAATGTTGGTGCTTGTTTTTCAATTAAAAACAGTGGGAAAGAAAGGAAGTAAAAAATGAGATTTTGTGTTGATTGTGTATGGTAGATGTGATGTTGATTTTGTGTAGAAAACAAGAAAGAAAAATGGAAATGAAACCAAACTTTTGAGGTTGATTTTCCAAGGAAAATCCGTGGGATAATGTATGAAATTTTGAAGAATTATATTAGGGTTTTGTGGTGAAAAATAAATGTGTTGGTGTGGAAAATAAACAAGAAAAATTTGAGTTATAAAACAAAAATTTTTTTTAGGATTTTTAAGGAAAAACCATGTATAAGTTTAGTGGAAAATGAGAAAGTTTTGTTAAGTTATGGAAATGTGTGATTTGAGTATAAAACCGGCCCTAAAAATGATAAAGAACGGGTTGAAATCCCGTTAAAAACGAGCAAGTTTTGTGATGAAATTTTACGTAAACAGTTTGTAACTTTTACATAAAATTAAGTTTGTGGTATAGTACTTGGCAGAGTAGAATAGGATAGATGGTTTCGATGCGTTTCCTAAACGCCGGGAACCTAGAATTTAAGCGGAAATGCTGCCGAAATTTTCAGGACGCTCGAAGGGCAATTTAGTAAACGAGGGGTAAAAAGTAGGGTTGGAAACCAGAAACCCTAGCCCCCTTGGAAACCTAAGCTCAAGAAGGGAATAAGGGATGATTACATAACTTGTGAAATAGTCATTGAGGTCTCGAAAGACTAGAAAAAACTAGAAACGACCCTGAGGGTCGGAAAAGTACCACCTGAGGGTCGGTGAAAAGTAACTTAAGCATTTTGGCAATAAAATATTGTAAAAGCTCAGAAAAAAACCTATGAAACGTTATTTTAGGATTTTTGGGATTAGAAAATTCAGATACAACAATAAAACGAGGATTTCCAGGTTTATAATCCCGTCAGGGGCAAAATGGTCATTTTGACCAAAATTTTCTAAATTGTCAGAAAAAGGATGTAAAAGTCTCAGAATAATTTTATTAAAATTCTAAAGGCTAAAATAGAGTGGTAAGTCAGTAAAAAGAGGGAAAAACCCGTTAAAGACGAAATGGTCATTTTGTTGAAAGTTAGGGGCAAAACGGTCATTTTGTCAAAAAGTTCAGAAAAGTGATATTAAGGCCCGGAATAGTTTTTCATGCAGCAGAATAATTCCAGAATTTAAAATATGAGTCCCAAAATGAATAATTAAGAGTTCCAATTACAAATTTTATACTTTTACTATATTTTAGATATGAAGTGAATAGTAAAAATAACCGTAATTTATTTCGGTTATAGAAAAGGGACCAAAAGGTGAATTAAGGAAGCCGGTTGACTCAGGAAAGGAATCGCTAGTAAAATATCAGTAAGTTCAGATATTTATTTGTTTGCAGCATGAATTTACTTAGTATGCTTATGTGATATAAATGACAGAAATTTAGTAGTCTGGTGCGGTAGGCACACTAACATAAGATATAAAATCTTAAGAAAACTACAGAATAAATTATAGAGAGTTTCAAATCCAGGAGGCAGCATAATTGCCACCGGTCAGGAACCACCAGAAACTTAGTAATTAAATCAGTATTGGCATACCGGCCTCCCACACAGGTAGAGGTTTCTCATATTTCAGTTACAGTTATAATAGGACTCCAAACTGCTGGTGATATATCCCAGGTTTGGAAGTCTAATATATTCAGACTGTAGATGATTGGCCAGTGGATCGCTCCCCAGCGTCCCTCTCAATTATACACGCATTATGGTATGACCAATGTAGGAAAATAAATCGGTAAAAACGTATCAGAGTGGCGCAGCGGAACAATAAAAATTTTTAGATCATTAAATATCTCATGATGCCATATACAATAAACCAACAACAATTAAAACTCATACCTTAAGGACGCCAATCTGCAAGATGATAATGAACGGAGGGCTTCAACCAACTAGCCTTCTCTACTATTCTTCAATTCCCGAATGGCTGAGTGTGTGGGCATTTTGAACCTCGATCAGTATGCTAGCACTGCTAGTCTTCTTCCGACCACCCAGATCTCTAAAGAACTTATTGTCGCGGTGAGTTGTGCAATAATAAGCCTGCTCACCTGAGATTCTGTGGTCTTAGAGAACTAGAATGGCAGGACCTCTATTTATAGACCTGCATAAGGTGATTCTCTGAATTCGAATTGGATTAGGAGAAGATATTCTCCCTTATCCACAACCATAAAATCCGAAATTATCCAAGGGAAAATCCCAACAAATTTAGGCCATTATAGGATAATTCCAATCCAAATCCAAACAAGATTTTGACTAGAATTTTTCTCCCTTTTTCTACCAAAAAATCCAAAAATTCAAAGGAGAAATCTCCACCAAGATTTCGGCCACTTTTGGATAAGGAAGAATCAAAATTCCACTAGGATTTTCAAGCTTGAATCTTATCTCATCCTTATCCAAAATAACCGAAAATCTCCTAGGAGATTTACTCCAAAATTTCAGCCACTATCAGGGAGGAGAGAATCCAAATTCAACTGGGATTGAAACTTGAATTTTTCCTTGAACCTTATCCATAAAAATCTGAAAATCCATTGAGGATAATCCTCAAAATTCAATAGAAGGTTGTGTACCTTTCTTTGCCTCTTGCATTGCATAGTTGTCAATTATTTTATCTATGTATGAAGCTTGGGATAACGCTATCATTTTGTTCTTTCGATCTCTAAAGAGACGAATGCCTAGAACATAACTCAAGTCCTTCATGTCAAACTATTGGTGTGACCAAAGCTTGACTAATGATAAGTTCCCTACATCATTCCTAATGAATAGTATATCATCGGCATAGAGTATCAGAAAAACCACTTTTCCATCCTTAATACGTTTATAAACACAGGGTTCATCAACGTTCTGCTCAAAACCAAATGTCTTAATCGCTTCATCAAACCTCTGGTTCCATGCGCGGGATGCTTGCTTTAATCTATAAATGGATTTAAGTAACTTGTAGACTTTCCTTTCTTGGCCTTTCGCTATAAACCCTTTGGGCCGTATCATATAGATACACTCTTCAAGATGGCCATTCAAGAATGTCGTCTTGACATCCATTTGTCAGATCTCGTAATCGAGAGCTGCAGCAACGGACAGAAGAATACGGATAGACTTCAACATAGCAACAAGCGAAAAGGTTTCATCGTAATCGATTCCAGCCTTTTGCATGTACCCCTTTGCAACCAGTCTAGCTTTGAAAGTTTCCACTCTCCCTTCCGCATCCTTCTTTCTTTTGTAGACCCATTTGCATCCAATGGGTTTTATCCCATCCAGCAAATCTACAAGTTCCCAAACAGAGTTGGATTTCATAGAATCCGTCTCATTGTTCATAGCCTGTTTCCAAGATTTAGAATCAACATCATTTATAGCTTCATCATAGGTGATCGGATCATCCTCATGCTCATGACCCTCGGCCTGGTATACCTCAGCATCATATATGAAGAAATTAGGTTTCTTCGAAACCCTACCACTACGACGAGGCATCCTAAATTATTGATCGTCTACAGGTCTTTCACCAGAACTCAGACTTGTATCCAAGACCGAAATCTGTGGAGTAGTTCTTTCACCCGATAACTCCTCTAGCACTACTTTGCTTCGAGGCTTAAAGTCATTCATGTGACTTTCCTCCAAGAATGTCGCATGGGTTGAAACAATGACTTTTTGTTCCTTCGGGTTATAGAACAGACCTCCTTTAGTTCCTTTTGGATACCCTATAAACATGCATAATTCTGATCTTGGTTCCAACTACTTCGCATCCCCATTCAGTACATGTGCCGAGCAGCCCCATATTCTCATATGTCCAAGGGAGGGCTTCCTGCCATGCCAAAATTCATACGGAGTTCTGGGAATTGATTTGCTTAGAACCTGGTTCAGAATATAGCACGTCGTTTCTAAAGCGTATCCCCAAAATGATAATAGCAGCGTTGAATAACTCATTATGGACTGTATCATATCCAACAAGGTCCTGTTTCTCCTTTCAGCTACATCATTCTGTTATGGAGTACCAGGTGTAGTCAATTGGGATAATATCCTGTTCTCTATAAGATGTCCTAGAAATTCATTGGAGAGGTATTCGCTACCTCGATCAGATCAAAGTGTCTTTATGGATTTATCTAATTGCTTTTCCACTTCCACACGATACTCTTTGAACTTGTCAAAGGTTTCACTCTTGCGGTGCATCAGATACACATATCCATACCTCGAGTAATCATCTATAAAAGTGATATAATACTCGAACCCTCCTTATGCTGTGATGTTCATGGGGCCACATACGTCAGTGTGCACAATTTCTAAGAGCTCCTGAGCCCTTGTACCCTTAGCTCCAAAAGACCTCTTAGTTATTTTACCCTCTAGACAAGACTCACATTGAGGAAGACGTACCTCCTCAAGAGATTCTAGAGGACCGTCTTTCACCTATCTTTGAATCCTATCCTGATTGATATGACCAAGTCTTAAATGCCAAAGATACGCCTTGTTAGAGTGAGAAACTTTCAACCTTTTAGAGTTATCTATTAATTCAGTGTCAAGCAGTGAGTACATCTTTGGTTTGATCAAATATAGGTTTCCATCCATCCATCCAGAATAGAGAAAAGACTTATTTCTACGAATATCAACTCTTTTACTAAAAGAAACTGAATAAGAATCCTTTATTAAACAAGCTACCGATAAAAGGTTCCTCCTAAAATTAGGAACATAAAAACAGTCTTTCAATAAAATAAACCTAAATTCATCAAGGTAAAGATAAATATCTCCCACTGCCTCAGCCACCACCAAGCTGCCGTCTCTAGTTCGCAACGAGAGGCTCCTATCATGTAGACTTCTCGTTTCCACGAACCCCTGCATAGAAACACAAACATGATTAGTGGCACCTGAATCAATGACCCAAGTGTCTTTTGATTCTTCCACCAAACACGCTTTCAAGTAGTGAAGTTCCTTACCTGCCTTGGCCTTGGCGGCTAGGATTTCCCAACAAGACTTCTTGAAGTGACCTACCTTCCCACAATGAAAGCATTTGGACTTTTTAGGGTCCTTGGGCTTCTTGTTCTTCTTCTTCTTCTTCCCATCCGAGACAGGAGGATTAAAAGAACTGGAAGCCGCTTGCTTTTAGTTTGGCCTCTTCCTCTTCCGTGAGGGTTTGGAAGATTCTGCCAAATTGGCCTCTCATTTGGGTTAGACCGCATCCCCATCCCTGATCATCTGCTCATAAGCTTGGAGTTGCTTCATAAGCTCGGTTAGTCTTAACTCCCTTGTCGCCAGATTATATGCGGCCTTAAACCCCACAAAATCTTTAGATAAAGTTTTGAATACCATCTCGATCTGGGTGTTGTAGTCCAACTCAGCACCGTTCTCGGCAGCCTCAACGAAGAATCCCATTAGAGTGATCATATGGTCCTTCACTGGAGTACTCGCCTTTTGCTTAGAGTTCATAATGTTGGTGATAGCGGACTATCGAGTCAATTTTTCTTGGCCTCTGAACATGTCCTCCAGATTGTCCATGATCTCCCTAGCAACCTGATAAGTCTCATGCTGCTTTTGTAAAGCACTCATCATGCTAGCAAGCATGTAGCATCGAGCTATATCATTGGATTCTCTCCAACGAGTATAACCAACCAAGACCTCCTCAAGTGGTGTGTCAGGTTTTGGCCTTGGTGGGCATGGTTCGTCTAGTACGAACTTGTGTCTCTCGCAGCTGAGAACTATCAACAGATTTCTTTTCCAATCTTTATAATTATCACCATTCAGTTTATTCTTAGTAAGTATTGAAATGAGGGGTGTCGGTGACATTTTGAACTGAAATAAAATTATACTAGACATCATTACAAAGCCCAAGCAAATATATAGATAATTTAGCAAATAAAACATACAAGTATGTTCCTACATGAAACTTAAAAAACATGTAGCATTACAACAGTAATTCTCAGCATCTATTGCCCCAAGCCACCGAGGGGTGGTCATGAAAACAAATAGCCGGGAACATGGACCCCGTCCAATTAATATATATTGCCTTAAATCCTCTAAGGTTAAGACATATATTAATAACTGCTTATTTGGCCACCAGTTTAGTTAACAGAGCTTCTAGGGAAGGTTAATAACTAAACGAGTCTTGAGTGTATAACCATTGTTTACGTAGCCCGATCCACATCTTACCAAGCCACCGAGGGGTGGTCATGAATAGGAATGTACCCGAACATGTTTTCCTCATAGGAAATCCAATCTAGTATACCGGCGGCAGTAAACACCTACTGAGAGGTGTGGTCAGGGCAGAACTGACGCTAGGCATTACCATGCTTTCACATGTGGATCAGCAATGGAGGCTGTGGGTTTTGTTTGAAACCTTCTCTCGCTCAATATTTTGAAAAACATGCAAGTTTTGACAAATTATGTATGATCAATATAGTATGAGCGGCACTCACCTATCCTATATGACATGTTATCAAATATGCATACAAAACATCCATCAATACATATTTATACATCCATGATATATCACAGAAAAAATAATTGACAGAATAACCAAGCCATGGTTCCATCCTAGAACAAAGAAAATAAAGATTACAAAATCCATCCAAAGCATTCTTTGGGTCTTGGATTTTTGTTCCGTCTTCTTGTATCCATCTTTATGTAGCCTCTCCATTTATTTCTCATCTCATCAATCATTTAAAATTTAAATTCCAAAAAATTTAAATTTCTAATTCAAATTCCAAATTCGAATTTCAAATTTAAATTTCAAATTCAAATTTTAAACAATTTTAAACATCATGTATAATAATATGTAATTTCAAAAATTTCAAATTTTCAATTACATATTTTTAAACATGATTTAAAATTAAATCTCAAATTTAAAAATCAAAATTTTTCGATTCTTGAATCGTCACACCACCACCCCCAGAGGCGGTAGCCGCCGTGGGTGGCCCCCAGCCCCCGGGGGGCTGGCAGCCCACGGCAGCCCATGTGCAGCCCTGTCGGGCTGCAGGGCAAGCCTGCAGCACTAGGCTACACGCCCAGGCTAGGCGCAGCAGCTGGCAGGCTGCACGCCCAGGCTGCGGCCAGCCTTGGGGAGGCCACGGCCACCCTCGGCAGCAGGCTAAGCCTGCGGCCGTGGGTGGTTATGGCCTACACAGGGGTTGCCGCAGCCCCATCCTGCCCGAGGGCAAGGGCTGCAGCCCTACCAAGGCCCGACGGCCTATCCCGAGAGGTCGTGTCTCGATTTTCATGTCATATTCTAATTTACCTATTAGGATCTCCAAAAATTAATTTGAATCCCAATTAAATTGAAAATTTCCACACAATAAAAATTTCAACCTTTAAATTAAATTTAACTTTTTGGGAAAAATAAATTACGATCTTCAATCTTCAATCTCTTCCAAGAAAAATTACATAAAATTTCCTATACCATTTCCGGTGTACAAAAATTCTAACCATAATAATTCTAAGAGACAAAAATTAAAATCCATGGGAAAATTACAGTATTAAAAAACTACTCCCATGGTTGCATAAAAAATCCTAGATACAATTTTTCTAAATTCTAAGAAACCATAACCAGCATAAACAAGCATGCTTATAATAATTCAAAAAATTAAAATAACCACATACTTTATACATAATACATGATAACAACATAAAGGAACCCTAGAATGCCAGTCTCTAAATATCAAATCCATATATAAATAAAAAGACTAAGTAATTGTCTAATTTATGTATATGGCATAGTCATGAGATGGCTCTGATACCAATTGTAGGAAAATAAATCGGTAAAAACGTATCAGAGTGGCGCAGCAGAACAATAAAAATTTTTAGATCGTTAAATATCTCATGATGCCATATACAATAAACCAACAACAATTAAAACTCATACCTTAAGGACGCCAATCTGCAAGATGAGAATGACCGAAGGGCTTCAACCAACTAGCCTTCTCTACTATTCTTCAATTCCCGAATGGCTGAGTGTGTGGGCACTCTGAACCTCGATCGGTATGCTAGCACTGCTAGTCTTCTTCCGACCACCCAAATCTCTAAAGAACTTATTGTCACGGTGAGTTGTGCAACAATAAGCCTGCTCACCTGAGAGTCTGTGGTCTTAGAGAACTGGAGTGGCAGGACCTCTATTTATAGACTTGCATGACGTGACTCTTTGAATTCGAATTAGATTAGGAGAAGATATTCTCCCTTATCCACAACCATAAAATCCAAAATTATCCAAGGGAAAATCCCAACAAATTTCAGCCATTATAGGATAATTCCAATCCAAATCCAAACAAGATTTTAACTAGAATTTTATCTCCCTTTTTCAACCAAAAAATCCGAAAATTCAAAGGAGAAATCTCCACCAAGATTTTGGCCACTTTTGGATAAGGAAGAATCAAAATTTCACTAGGATTTTCAAGCTTGAATCTTATCTCATCCTTATCCAAAATAACTGAAAATCTCCTAGGAGATTTACTCCAAAATTTCGACCATTATCAGGGAGGAGAGAATCCAAATTCAACTGGGATTGAAACTTGAATTTTTCCTTGAACCTTATCCACAAAAATCTGAAAATCCATTGAGGATAATCCTCAAAATTTTCGTCCATATTTGGTTAGGACTTGGATTCAAAATTCAAGTAGGATTCTAACAAGATTTTCCTCTCCATATCCAACTCAAATTCGAATTTCATTCCTTGTGGATTTAACACAATAAATTTGAATCCCACTTGGACTGTGATTTTAAAATTTGAAATTCAAATTTCAAATTTCAAAATTCAAATTTCAAATTTCAAAATCCACAAAAACAGTTGTATTTCTAATTCTTGTTCTCATGGATAATTTTCTACAACTCCAATCTAATCTCAAATAAAATCATGGTAGCTTTATTTCGAGTTCGAATAATTGTGTACTCTATTATCCAAAACAAAATCTGAATCCAACCAGAGAGATTCTTGCCGACCATCCTAATCCTATGTCAACACCATCCATGCATAATAAACTAGCCAATAGCATACATAAATCAATTTTGCCAAACGTTAAGGAATTATGTGGAGCTAGTAGAGGGACTAATTAGACATATATAATCGGGCTCCCGCAAATCCATATGATCATCATTCTTTACCGAACAACTCAATCATATGATCACTAATTTCCGGGTCACACCACTATACACCTGAAACTAAACTCCCAATTATATACCGTATTACGTAAGCCTGTGACAAGCTATCATCCAATGACCTTGTCATGTATGCAGAACCCTCATATAATATCCATGATCAGCCTTAGGCCAAAGTCCATTTAATCCTACTGATCAGGCTATCTTAAAGTTCCATTATACTACCGAATTAAGAAAATAATTATTCTCCATATATGAATAAGAGGTCATCTGCCCAGCAGATGACCCAAGACCTTGTCCATTTTCACATTCAGTACAATGCCTTTAAGAGGATACCCTTAACTCCTCATTAGAGCTATGATTCCGATATCTGTAAATGAACCCGTCATCGTATTCAAGTCATGCACCCAACGAACAGGTCTATAAGCTTACTACCTCTGAGACACTTTAGCCGTTGGAACATCAAAGTACACAAGTCATATACATGAAGCTGTCCTTTTACTCAGGATTAAGGTTACCGCACAATGAACGTTAAAAGCAGATCGATCCACTCAAAGCGAACTTCGTAGATCAATCATGCTTTAGTCCCGGTCTAATATGTCACCACCAAGCAACATATCTATGTCTCTACTTGGGAGTCCAACTCCAGACAGTCAAGACAAACCATCCCCTCCAAGGCTTTAGACAACATAATAGTCTTAACATGAGTTAGATGCTCGGTCTAACCCCATAGACTATAGACCATAGTTTAGACCGCTAACTTTAGAACATTGTCTTCTCGCATACAAAAGTCCATTGCATGCAACGTTCTAACAGTTTAACACAAGTAGTCAGGGAGCCATATTTGCTTACATTTACTTTAATATGTAAATAAAACGGGGATAGATAGCAATGTAATGAATAACCTCTATATATAATTTTATTATCCAGTTCAAAATAAATACATCAATATGTCTCTAATGCTTAGGGCATTTCCTAACAACCAATTCAAGGGCCCAATAGCAGAATTCAGTATCAGATAAAGGTTTAAGATTTGAGAACAGCCATAATTGAGCATAAAACATACTAACTGTATATGTAGTAGTTTAGACTCTAGTTGACGTGAATAGTATTGGTTAAAGTCAACCATACTATTTATGATCAAAAGTCAAAGTTACTATTTATGTGAATAGTACTTTTTCAGGATTTTATGATTTATGTTCCTACATGTATGTTTGAACTTACTGAGCCTGTCGCTCAATAGTTTATTTATGTTGCAGGTAAGAAACATGTACATCAGTAGATAGAGGATGGACGAGAAGCGGGATTGCATCTGCCTCCAGGATTGGGCGAGGGGAAATGGTCCTGCTGCTGTTTTCCACTAAGTAGATTTTGAGTGTTTTTTGAGAGCAGATTTTAAGTTGTATTTTGGAAATACATCATGATGTAAATTATGTACAACCAGTATAATAGTAGTATATCCTATGTTTTATGTTGCTTATATTTTACAGTTTACAGTCACCAATAATTGAAAAAAAAAATCCGTCGGTTTTCAGATTAAAAATCATTTTAATTACAAATAGTAATTTAACAAGAATAAGTTGCAAGTAAAATACCGACGACCCATTGAGGTAACGGTCTACTATAGTGGACTTTAGAGCTCTACTATGCTAGTATTGTAGCCTCAATTCAGGGCGAGACGTCACAAAAACAATAACTAGAAAAACACAAGGATAGGTTCCAAAAACTTACCCTTGCAAACCCTTGAAATGGCTTTAATAAAATCATCCTATCATAAGCTTGAAGAGGGTTAAATTTTGGTAAATTTTGGCCATGTTTTTGGCTTGAAAAATGGAGGGTTTTGGGGCTTGGAAGTAGTCGGCTGCAGCAAGGGAAAGAGAGAGAAAGAGTTATGATTTTTGGGGTGTGAAAATAAAGGAACACAAACTAAGGCCATGCTCACACTTTTATAGACCAACTTAAGCAAACACTAACCAACTTTAAGCTTGATTAATCAAGCCAATCCTAAGCTAATTTGGGGAAAAAATCTGCCTAATTCAGCCACACAATAGTTAAGGGGGTTGCGGCCATTTAATTGGGGAAGAATAGAAAATTTAGGGCCAAAATTCATCCGCATTTGGTTCTCTTTGCAGTCTTGTTTTCTACTGTGGTGCTCGGTCCTTTCTCGACAGTGTTCTAATTTTCATCCAGAATTGGATTTTCTGAATTTGATTTTTGTACTAATCATTCCTAGTCTGTTTATACTGTCTAAGAGCCCATTCTGTACTAATTTACTATTTATTTCTATACTGTGGTTATGCTTACATTGTGCTGTACTTGTGCATGCATATCGAGGTGTTTTTGCGTGAAATTTTCAACACAGTCTCTCTTGACTAATTTGGACTTGATGATTTCAATTTTATCAGTTTTACATCCGTTCGAGGTCATCTGGACTAGTTTTCAGGATCTGTGTGATCCTGTCTCGAAAAACTTGTCAGGTTCCTGATTGACTAATTTGGACGTTCTGAGTCTAAATATATCAGTTTCAGGACAAGAAAAAGGTCGTCTTGACCCTCATCCCGATACTACATATGTCTTGGATAAAAATTCTCGTTTTATGCATAATTGACCAGATTGAGCCTACTGACTGTCACTATATCCGTTTTATGTCTAATTAAGGCTGTCTTGGCTATTAATCTGACACTGCATTTTCTACTATTTACTATTCATTGTTTATCTATTCGACTGACCAGTCTGAGCGTTCTGACTTCGATTTTGTCAGTTTCTGGATGAGAAGTGGTCATCTAAATCATTTTCTCGATACCGTACCCTTACTAGGGTTATTTATCACTATTGTGCTCAAACGTTTGGTCTGAGCATTATGGTGATCTGTTCACCAGGTTTGTGTCAAGAAATGGTCATTCTGGACCAGTTTCCTGACACTACATGTCTCATATACTCATACGCATAATAAGGTGGATCGAGTTCACTGTCAGTCGCCACTTTCACTGTATGAATAGTACTTAAACAGTATCGTACCTGTTTAACCTATTCAACTGGAAAATATACTGTATTTTCAACTCAATTACTCATCCTGTAGTAATTAGGTTTCATGAATTTTGGAGAGTCATTGTAATGGCTCTCTACTTATTACACGGCCTTCTACATGGGTTCTAACACAGGCATGTATAAGGCAACACGAGCGTGTATTGTCCGGACATGGGCGTGTACTAGTTGAGCTTACACGGCCATATCCTAAAACACGTTCATTTTACCCGAGCTGTACACGTCCACTTACACGACTGTGTACCTGACCATATTTCACTACACGACTATGTTCGCTCACACAGCCTTTCTCACATATACAGTCTAATCGGTACACGGCTTCTTACATGGCCCTGTTGTAGGAAATAAATTTATAAAAACATATGAAAGTGGCGCAGCGGAACAATAAAAATTTTTCAAGAACGTTAAATATCTTATGATGCCATATACAATAAACCAATAACAATTTAAACTCATACGTCAAGGATACCAATCTTGCAGGAGGAGAATAACTGGAGGGCTTCAACCAACTAGCCTTCTCTACTATTCTCCAATTCCCGAATGGCTGAGTGTGTGGGCACTCTGAACCTCGATCGGTATGCTAGCATTGCTAGTCTTCTTCTGACCATCCAGATCTCTAAAGAACTTATTGTCATGGTGAGTTATGCAACAATAAGCCTACTCACCTGAGAGTCTGTGGTCTGAGAGAACTGGAGTGGCAGGACCTCTATTTATAGACTTGCATGAGTTGATTCTGTGAATTCGAATTGGATTAGGAGAAGATATTCTCCCTTATCCACAACCAAAAAATCTAAATTATCCAAGGGGAAAATCCTAACTAAAAATTCGGTCTCTTTAGGATTATCTAATTTAAATCTAAACAAGATTTTAACATGAATCTTACCTCCCTTTTTCAACCAAAAAATCTGAAAAATCCAAGGGGAAAATCCCAACAAAAATTTCGGCCACTTTTGGATAAGGAAGAATCAAAATTCCACTAGGATTTTCAAGCTTAAATCTTATCTCATCCTTATCCAAAATAACCGAAAATCTCCTAGGAGATTCACTCAAAAAATTCAGCCATTATCAGGGAAGAGAGGATCCAAATTCAACAGGGATTGAAACTTGAATTTTTTCCTTGAACCTTATCCACAAAAAATCTGAAAATTCCATGAAGATAATCCTCAAAATTTTCGTCCATTATTGTCAGGATTTGGATTCAAAATTCAAGTAGGATTCTAACAAGATTTTTCTCTCCATATCCAACTCAAATTTGAATTTCATTCCTTGTGGATTTACCACAACAAATTCGAATCCCACATGGACTGTGATTCAAAATTTGAATTTCAAATTTCAAATTCAAATTTCAAAATTCAAAATTCAAAATTCAAAATTCAAATTCAAATTTCAAATTCGAATTTCAAATCCAAATTTCAAATTCGAATTTCAAATTCAAAATTTAAATTTCAAAATTCAAAATTCAAAATTCAAAATTCAAATTTCAAATTTCAAATTTCAAATTTCAAAATCCACAAAACAGTTGTATTTCAAATTCTTGTTCTCATGGATAATTTTCTACAACTCCAATCCAATCTCAAATAAAATCATGGCAACTTTATTTGGAGTTCGAATAATTGTGT
Source organism: Antiaris toxicaria (assembly GCA_035233585.1). Classification (NCBI taxonomy): domain Eukaryota; kingdom Viridiplantae; phylum Streptophyta; class Magnoliopsida; order Rosales; family Moraceae; genus Antiaris; species Antiaris toxicaria. Next base: position 93,674,992 of record CP141154.1, read on the forward strand.
ACTTTATTATCCAAAACAAAATCTGAATCTAACCGGAGAGAATCTTGTCGACCATCTTAATCCTATGTGAACACCATCCATACATAATAAACTAGCCAATAGCATACACAAATCAATTTCGCCAAACGTTAAGGAATTATGTGGAACTAGTAGAGGGACCAATTGGACATATATAATCAGGCTCCTACAAATCCATATGATCATCATTCTTTACCAACCAACTCAATCATATGATCATTAATTTCAGAGTCACACCACTATAAACCTAAAACTGAACTCCCAATTATATACCGTATTATGTAAGCCTGTGACAAGCTATCGTCCAATGACCTTGTCATGTATGCAGAACCCTCATATGATATCCATGATCAGCCTTAGGCCAAAGTCCGTTTAATCCTACTAATCAAGCTATCTTAAAGTTTCATTATACTACCGAATAAAGAAAATGATTATTCACCATATGTGAATAAGAAGTCATCCACCCAGCAGATGAACCAAGGCCTTGTCTATTTTCACATTCAGTATAATGCCTTTAAGAGGATACCCTTAAGTCCTTATTAAAGCTATGATTCCGATATCTGTAAACGAACCCTTCATCGTATACAAGTCATGCACCCAACGAACCGGTCTATAAGCTTACTACCTATGAGACGCTTTAGCCATTGGAACATCAAAGTACACAAGTCATATACATGAAGCTGTCCATCTACTCAGGATTAAGATTACTACACAATGAACGTCAAAAACAGATCGATCCACTCAAAGCGGACTTCATAGATCAATCACGCTTTAGTCCCGGTCTAATATGTCACCACCAAGCAACATATCTATATCTCTACTTGGGAGTCAATGCTCCAGACGGTCAAGACAAACCATCCCCTCCAAGGCTTTAGACAACATAATAGTCTTAACATGAGTTAGATGCTCGATATAACCCCATAGACTACAGACCATAATTTAGACCGTTTATTTTAGAATATTGTCTTCTCGCATACAAAAGTCCATTGCATGCAACGTTCTAACAGTTTAACACAAGTAGTCAGGGAGCCATATTTGCTTACATTTACTTTAACATGTAAATAAAACGAGGACAGATAGCAATGTAATGAATAACCTTTATATATAATTTTATTATCCAGTTCAAAATAAATACATCAAAATGTCTCTAATGCTTAGGGTATTTCCTAACACGTGTACCTGACCGTGTTCTGCGAATGTGCCCTAATGGCATCAAATTATTCCTCAATTTCTCGTTATATGAAAATCAGGTTACAGGAATAGGGTAGTCCTTACAACCTACCCACCTTACAAAATTTTCGTCCTCGAAAATTAGAATAAATCCGGGAAGTCTCTTTTCATATCTTTTTCCTGTTCCCATGTGGCTTCTTTGAGGTTATGGTTCTGCCACAATACTTTTACTAGCGGTATAACCTTATTCCTAAGTACTTTATCCTCTTTGGCTAAATTTCACATGGGTTTCTCTTCATATGTTAAATCGGCATAGACTTTAACCGGCTCTTGGCTTAGAATGTGGGAACTATCTGACACGTACTTCTTTAACATCGAGATATGGAAAACATTATGTATAGTAGCTAGTTCAGGAGGGAGTGCTAATATATAGGCTACCTTCCTGACTCTCTCGAGGATCTCAAAGGGTCCTATATATCTAGGACTGAACTTCCCTTTCTTCCCAAAGCACATCACCCCTTTCATGGGTGTCACCTTAAGAAAAACGAAATCTCCTTCTTGAAATTTGAGAGGTCTACATCGTTTATCCGCATAACTCTTCTGGTGGCTATGAGCTGTATCCAATCTCTCTCGTATAAGCTTCACATCTTCTGTTGTATTCTTGACAAAGTCTGTACTAGTGAGCTATTTCTCTCTAGTTTCGTGCCAATGCATCGGAAATCTGTGTTTCCTTCCATAGAGTGCCTCGTATGGTGCCATTCTAATCAAGAAATGGCAGCTGTTATTATACGAGAACTCTATCAAAGGCAGCTTCTGGTCCCAGTTCCCCTTGAAGTCTAGGACACAAGCTCTTAGCATATCCTCTAGCATCTGAATGGTTCTCTTGGACTGTCCGTCAGTCTGAGGATGGAAAGCTGTGTTGAACTTCAATTTAGTTCCTATTGAAGCTTGAACACTCTGTAAAACCTTGAAGTGAAGCATCCATCTCAATCTGAGATGATTGATTTTGGTACACCGTACAGTCTTACTATCTGAGCCACGTACATTTCTGCCAATCTCTCTACCAAGTAGCTTAGTTTTATTGCTAGAAATCGAGTTGATTTCGTCAATCGGTCCACAATTACCCAAATTACATCGTTTCCACTTGCTGTTCTGGGCAATCTTACCATAAAATTCATTATAATCTGCTCCCATTTCCACTCGGGCAGCTTGATTTTCTACAGTTCTCCTCCCGATTGCTGATGTTCTACTTTAATTTTTTGGCATGTAAGGCACTTTACAATGAATTCAGTGACATCGTTCTTCATCTTAGGCCACCAAAAATTCTTTTTCAAGTCTTTGTACATTTTGTTCGCCCCTGGATGTATAAAGTACGGTGTGTCATGGGCTTCCGAAAGGATCTTTTTCCTGAGTTCTTCATCCTTCAGAACACATACTTTATCTCCGAAATAAAGTATGCCATCCCTAGAGACTTGAAATTCTGAACTTTGGTCCTCTATTGCCTCATTTTTAAGCTTGTTCAGGGACGAATTGAAGTCTTGACTGGCTTTAATTTCTTCTAGGAGCGTCAACTGGAAGGTCATTTTGGACAACCTCCCTGTTAAAATCTCAATCTCACTGCTTTGTAGCTCCTTTTATAGTGTCTCTGGTAAGGCATGGATAGCCATAAGTGTTGAAGAGTGCTTCCTACTTAGTGCATCGACCACCTTATGATACAGGATTTCATAGTCGTAATCCTTCACCAGTTCCAGCCATCTTCGTTGCCTCATATTAAGCTTCTTCTGGGTGAAAATATATTCGAGGCTTTGGTAGTCCATATAGATCTCGCACTTGATTCCATATAAGTAATGCCACTAAATTTTGAGTACAAAAACGACCACTAGAAGCTCTAGGTCATGTGTTGGGTAGTTCCTTTCATGGTTCTTGAGTTGTTGTGAAGCATACGTGACCACTTTACCGTTTTGCATCAACACGGCACCTAGTCCGGTCTTGGAGGCATCATTGTAGATCACAAAATTTCCTTAACTAGCTTTTAGAATAGTCATAATCAGGGTGCTCGTGAGTCTCCATTTCAGCTCCTAAAAGCTCTTTTTGCACTTGTCAGTCCATTGCACTTGTCAGTCCACTCATACTTCTTTTCCTTCTTGGTAAGCACTGTGAGTGGTACTGCTAACTTTGAGAAACCTTCGACGAAGCGTCGGTAATAACCTGCTAGTCCTAGGAAGCTGTGGTTATCCGTTACATTCTTTAGAGTCATCCATTCACTAACTGCTTCAACTTTCGCTGGGTCCATGGATACTCCCTCCTTGGAGACTACGTGGCCAAGAAAATGAATCTTTTTTAGCCAAAACTCGTACTTGGAGAATTTGGCGTATAGCCGATGATCTTGTAGTTTGCGCAAAATGGCCCCCAAATGCTCTTCGTGCTCTTCTTTCATCTTCGAGTATACAAGTATGTCATCGATAAACACAATGACAAACTTTTCTAGAAAATCCTTAAAAACACAGTTTATTAAGTCCATGAAGGTTGCAGGGGCGTTTGTCAATCCGAACGACATAATGAGGAACTCGTAATGTCCATATCATGTTCGAAAGGCTGTCTTGGGTACATCTTCATCCCAGATTCATAACTGATGGTATTCGGAATGTAAATCAATCTTGGAGAAGATTACAGTACCTTGGAGTTGGTCGAACAGATCATCGATCCGTTGTAGCGGATACTTGTTCTTTATCATGATCTTGTTCAGCTCCCAGTAGTCTATACACATCTTTAACATTCTATCCTTCTTCTACAAGAATAGAAATGGTGCTCCCCACGGTGAGTAGCTCTGTTAGATGAAGCCCTTGTCTATCAAATCCTTCAACTAAGTCTGAAGTTTCTTTAACTCTATAGGGGGCCTTGGAGATGGGGGCTGATCCTGGTAGAAGCTTGATCTCAAATGCTATCTCACGCTTTGGCGAAAGTCCTGGGAGATCCTCTAAAAACACTCCTATGAACTCCTTAACTACTGGCACGTTGTCCAGTCCTATCTTTGCCTCTTGGGTCTTGTCCACTATGTATGCCAGGAAGCCGGTATATCTGCTAGATAGTAGCCTGTGAGCCTTTATAGCTAATATCATCATCTTAGGTAGCTTCGGCGATAAGCCTTTATAGACAAACTTCTCGTGTCCAATTGGCTCAAATGTAACTTCCCATCTTTGGTAGCCTACGACGGTGTGGTAGTTGGTGAAGAAGTCTATTCCCATGATTACATCATAGTCGCACATATCGATGACGATTAGGTCCATGCTCAGCTCGTGCCCATTGATAATTATTGGCATATGACGTATCCAATAACTAGACAACCAAACTTCCTCGGAGGGAAAGGCAATTTGAAAAGTTTGATTTATTCTATCTACTCTCTGCCCTATCTCCTTAGCAAAATTCGATGATGCAATAGAGTGTATAGGCCCAGAATCAAACAATACTAGTGTAGTGGATTTGGCGACAAAAAGCTGATTTGTCACCACCATCGAGGTTCCAGCTTCGGCATCCTTTCTTGTTAAGGCATAGATCCTCCCTGGGTCTCTGGAGCTTCAAGCCTACCTTGAGCGATTGATAGACCATCAATCCTAGTCTGGGTGGCATGCAGTTGGCCACTAGTGGCACGGGCTTGGCCCTGTTGATTTTGTGGGTTAGAGTGGTAATTCTTGGCATAATGGCCTACTTTGCCACAGATGTAGCAGCCACTGGTTCTTAGGTGGCAATTTTTGGGATGGTTCTTTCCATACTTTGGACAAAGTAGGTGTGGGTTGCCATTTCCTCCTCGGCTACTCTTCTACTGAGAGAAGTTCCTCTGTTACCCTTGATTGCTTGAATTTCCTTTCCTTTTGTTGTTGGGGTGGGATTGTTTGTGATTCTGGCCATTCCTCGCATTTTGACCCTTATGTTGCGAGTCGAGATGCTGTCAGCCCTTGGTCGGCTTGGCTTATGTCTTCTCTTCTCTTCTGGCCTTGAAGAGTTGAGCCTTTTGTTCCTTGTCCTGGGCCAACCAATATTCTGCTCGGATGGCTCGGCTGACACACTCTGCTACTGTTGCGGACCCATGGTTACCACTACAGACTTGGATAGCAATATCCATCCTAAACATTTTCAGCATCCTTTTGACCTCCTCCTTCTTGGTCGGTACTAAGTTTAGGCAGAGTCGATCCAGCTGCTTGAGCTTCTTCACTGCCTCTATGATAGTCATGCTGCCTGGTGCAAATTGTTAAACTCGTCCTGCTGGGCTGCTAGGGCTTTGTCATTGAAATACATTTCCCTAAACTCGGTGATGAAGTCTGCCCAGTTCATCTCGTTAATGTTTCTTCGGATGGCCACGGTCTTCCACCATTGGTGTACCCCTTTGCATAGGACAAGGGATGCATACAATACCTTCTCCCTTTCTATCAAGCTAACGAAGTCTAAGATGACCTGGACATCAGTTAGCCAGTCGTCGACTTTGATGGGGTTCGTAGTCCCTTCAAATTCTGGCATCTTCATGCGCCTGAATCGTTCATATAGGTCACCTTCTCCCTGGGTTGGCACAAGAACATTGACTGTTACAGGAGCAGCCACAGTCGATGGTACTAGCATTGTTTAGACTGGTGGGGCCATTTGTTCTCTAGGGGTGTCGGGGGCTATTGGTGCAGCTTAGACTGGCACTTCTACCGGTTGTGGTGCCTGGGACTATTGGTTTAATCGCTCCCTAAGTTTGTTGATTTAGCATCATCTCTTGCATGGTTGTGAGCCGTGCCATTAGCTCGTCTTCTCAGGTAACTTGATTGGTCTGAGATTTTGTTCTCACCATTGCTTCCTATGTAACCCTATCACATAGCAGGAAAAAAACTATGAGTTTTTAAATTCTATACTTAGGACTCGTATCACATATTATTTTCTTACTTAACAATCATAGATGTAAATATATACGTATTATATCTTTCTTTTCTCCTCTTATTCTGTGATGTTCAATACGATTGTCTCATCATATTGGGACATCATCTAAGTGCCAGGAACTATTCTGCAATTTTTGTCTCACTACTGACATGTGTGGAAATCATTAACTTTAGGCCCTCTAGGCAAAACAATACTGCTTTTTCATAAAATATATATACTCAAAAATATGTACAAACTTCTAGTTTGGTGGGAGTGATGCACACTTCCCAATATACGATCCCGATAAGTACATTCAACTAAGTCTGATGAGGAAAGCTACTGTTCCCCTCTATATATTTACATAACAAAATTTCTCATAAAAAGGGTTATTACTACTCAGAGGACATTTTTGACTTGACATCGGACATCATCTCATCTTCACTGTCACTAAGTGGGAACTCCTCTGGGTCCTCCTCCTTATCTCCCTAGATAATACTACCTTCGTCATCGCTAGCAATGATAATTTGGGGTTCGTACATCTCCACCCACTCATCATCACTGAAGTGATCGGGGATCTCCTCCTCCTCACCTTTGGGTTAGGCATCGGGGAGAGCCTCATCATCATCTTCCTCCTTGTGGTGCTCAGGAGACTAAGGGGCTGGCTCGGGGTCCTCCATGGGTTCCCTATCACCCTTGAGTATTGTTGGCTGGTGGGCCGCCACGAACTCTTCATCTATTGATTGGGGTGCTACGTACGCCGAGTTACCCTCCATGTTAGCTGCTGCTGCTGCAAAACCTTTGCCAAGTGTAGGGTTGAGTGCCACTCTCTTGGCTTTTACTATATCTCAGGCAAGGTGCCTCAGGTCTTCATGCTATGGAGGGTAGGGAACAAGGTCCCTTATGTACCACGTTGTCCCTTTCCATAGCAAGTCAGCTGTCTTTGCAAAGGGTCGGTCCAAAGGGATGTGGGGAAGCATTACATCCATGAACCTCTGACAGTAGTACGCCATGGTCTTTCCCTCACAGATATCCTAGATGTGGGAGAGAACCTGGTATCGCCTATCACGTATATCATCCCATATATATCTATCACGGGCTGGTTTGACGCTCTCACGGAGGTCATGACAGAATTCGGCCCACTACACCAGATGCCCGATCCTGCGCTGTTCATTCCACTAGGTCAGCACTGGTCCTTCCAGTCTACTGCTTGCCAAAACCACCTGTAGGCGAGGTGGGATATGGCATGCTTCGAAGATAACCTTCAAGTGATGGATCCAATATGGAAGTTCGCTTGAGTGACGGCCATCGTATATGTCCAGCCGCATGACGACAAGAGCTAAGCTCGCTTAACGGTCCTCTTGCACTTGATGGGGGCCAATCGATGCAGCCATTATCTCCTATTATAATTTAAATGTTAACTTATATTCTAACTCTGAAGGAAAAACAAAAACTAACTTACTTGGACAGGTGAGGCAGGCGTACGGTGATGTGAGGTAGGGTGGTAAGATACTACTCTGATACCAACTGTGATGTCAAGTACCCTTAGTGGCCCGAACCGTCATTTAAAAACTACTACTTGAACTGATACTTATACTTTCTTGCAAGCCATTAATACTTACTTAAAATCTGTAAGCATGTAGGTATTAATATATACCACTTAACATAGCACATAACACATTCATCACCTATCATGCCACTAGATACAAACTTCATATACTTTATGCATAGCAGGAACATCGTGTACTGAATGCATCTTACAATAGCTAGATGCATAGTAAACTATATTATGAACAATGCATGGTCCGGTTATGTTCATTTATGCTTCAATACTCTTTTTCTTTCTCTTGTCTACTTAGGGCCCGTGTGCTAGTACTGTGTGTGCGTAAACCATCGGCAACTCCCGTGGTAAAAGAAAGAAGTCAAAGAGCCATCAACAGATGCTCAATTTTGCCTTAACTTACTTTAACTTGAAAAACCTCTTCAACTAAAAAGGCCGGTATGACACGTTTACTAAATTCTGTCTTGTTTATCTGTTCTAGCCATATGCTTCTCTAAGCTGTCCCTAATCTTACGCGGTAGGAATATATGGCATCTAACTTGTTCTTTCATCAATCTACTCGATTGTGAAACTATATGCTCTAATATATGCTGTGCAACATCGTGTACATGATAGGCACACTTAACATACTGTAAATTATCATTCAAATTCATTTTATTCATGCTGTAGGCGGAGTTGTACTTACCTAATTTGCAAGCCAACATGTACTCTCGCCTTTATCAACTTATAGGTTACTGCCTGTCATCAATAGTGTATCTCATTAACACTCTTGTTGAGTCACTAATACTGTTAGTGACTAAGGCAGATAAAATCTTTTGGTACCGATTACCGTCGATACTAACTCGCTCTCTATTCAGTGTGTGCTTCTCTATATGTGATTAATTAATTTATTACCCAATAAATTAATCACTGTCGTTCTTTAGGTCACTATTTCTGTTAGTGACTATAACTTGTGTTTTTATGTGGTACTGAGGTCCTTCGGTACCCTATTGGCCTACTTTGGGGATTTGGCATCTAACTTTGATCGTGTTTGATTAATTGTCTTCTTGACAGATTAATCGTCGTTCCTCATAGTATTATTCAAAACACGGTACTTGACTAGTTTACCAGCCAGTCAATTGACTAGTTACCTCTCGTGTTGTTAACTATGTAGCCTACCAGGTTATTATGTGTAAACTTGGTGTAGTAACCAATTGGGTTACTTCGCTTGTTTGGGTGTGGTAGCCTACCGGGCTACTATGGCTTGTTTGGTTATTTAAGAAAATTTTTTTTGGTTGTCTTATAAAATTCTTGAGAAAATTCTTTATTTTGAAACTGTCCCTTATCACCCCATTGGAAGGTGGGGACGTTTTATTAACACCATGTTTTTATTTTAAGGTGTGTAAAAATGCATTTTTGATGTTGCATTTTAAAGGTGGTTTTTGAACCACTTTCAAAAACTATTTTGAAACTTGATTGAAACAACTTAGTTTGTAAATTTGGCGAACATAACATTTTTCATCCTGGATGAGATGAACAATTCTCGTGTTCATCTTAGAGCTCAATTCTAACTCAAACGGTCCTAATCTTACTAAACCCGTGGCTATTGTGCCTAGTTTTTTTTGTAAAAATTCCAGTTTTACGTCACTTAAAAAACAGCTCTGTTTGAGGCTCGAAACGGCCAAAATTTTAATACATGTATGAGTTTTTTAAAGGTTTCGACGAGATCTACAACTTTCATGTTGAGTCTAAAGTCAGGTTTGGACTCTAAGTGGTCAATTTTTAACAAAACCCAAAACTGTGTCTGGGCTCGAATTTTTGGTCCCAGTTTTGGGCATCGAATGAAAACCAGTCAAAAAACCTATCGTAGTATCGTTTCTGGCCAAAGGCTATTTGATGTAAAAATGACTGTAATGATCCATGTTTTACTAAATCTCAAATTCAGATCCTAAACGGGTCAAAATGGCCAAAATCCATGGCCTTTCTTTGGGACAGATTGTGTCCAGCCATTCTAAAATAAAACATTCATGCTCACACGTGCATACATCCATTCGTAAAAATGTAAACACAAACACATAACCACAAACTTAAAAATGGAAAGCTAAGGACTTAAAATAAACTTATTACAACCAATGTGTGTAGACAAATACACATAATTCCCCTGATCAAAATCATAAAATCGACTAACCACAAGAAAGAGAGGGTTTCGATTTTGCCTCTTGTGCTATGGCCCAAGCACCAACTTGAGTCAAGGCTTGAGTGACCAAATTGCCGTGTGAACCAAGACATTGGGGGTTGATTTTAGGCTAGCAAAGACACCAAAAATTTCTCTTAATATCAACTAAAAACAATAACTAGAAAAACACAACGATAGGTTCCAAAAACTTACCCTTGCAAACTTGAAATGGCTTGAATAAAATCCTCCTATCACAAGCTTGAAGAGGGTTAAATTTTGGTAACTTTTGACTGTGTTTTTGGCTTGAAAAATGAACGGTTTTGGTGCTTAGGAGTAGTCAGTTGTAGCAAGGGAAAGAGAGAGAAAGAGTTGTGATTTTTGAGGTGTGAAAAGAAAGGAACACAAACTTAGGCCATGCTCACCCTTTTATAGACCAACTTAAGTAAACACTAACCAACTTTAAGATTGATTAATCAAGTCAATCCTAACCTAATTTGGGGACAAAAATCTGCCCAATTCAGCCACATGGTAGCCAAGGGGGCTGTGGCCATTTAAGGGGGAAAGAATAGAAAATTTAGTTATTGGCATGTGCTTGATTTGTGACATTTTTTAATGGATTGTGTCATAACTTACCCTCTTATTTTAATGCTACTTTTTGGGGTTTTTATGCAGCAAAACCAGCTGGTTTTTACAACTAGGGTACACGATTTTTAGGGTCAAAATTTATCTGCATTTGGCTCTTTTCGTAGTCCAGTTTTCTACTATAGTGTTCGGTCCTTTCTCGGCAATGTTGTAATTTTCATCTGGAATTGGATTTTCTGAATCTGATTTTTGTACTGATCATTCGTGGTTGGTTTATACTATCTATAAGCCCATTCTGTACTAGTTTACTATTTATTTCTTATACTGTAGTTGTGTCTACACTGTGTTGTACTTGCACACGCATATCAATGCATTTTTTGTGAAATTTTCAACACAGTCTCTCTTGACTAATTTGGACATATTGATTTCAATTTTATCAGTTTTACATCCATCCGGGGTCATTTGGACTAGTTTTCGGGATCTGTGTGATCCAACCTTGAAAAACATGTCAAGTGTCCGATTGACTAATTTGGGCGTTCTAAGTCTAAATATATTCGTTTCGGGACAAGAATAGGTCGTCTTGACCCTCATCCCAATATTGCGTATCTCTTAGATAAAAATTCTTGTTTTATACTCAATTGACCAGATTGAGTCTATTGACTGTCACTATATCTGTTTTGTGTCAAATTAAGGTCTTCTTGGCCATTAATCTGACACTGTATTTTCTATTATTCACTATTTACTATTCACTATTCTTCTATTTGACTGACCAGTTTGAGCGTTCTGAGTCCGATTTTGTCAGTTTCTGGATGAGAAGAGGTCATCTGGACCATTTTCTCGATACCGTACCCTCGCTAGGGTTATTTATCGCTATTGTGCTCGAATGTTTGGTCTAAGCTTTCTGGTGATTTATTCACCAGTCTTGTGTCAAGAAATGGTCATTCCAAACCAGTTTCTATGGGAAAATAAATCGGTAAAAACGTATCAGAGTGGCGCAGCAGAACAATAAAAAATTTTTAGGTCGTTAAATATCTCATGATGCCATATACAATAAACTAACAACAATTAAAACTCATACCTCAAGGACGCCAATCTTGCAGGAGGAGAATGACCGGAGGCTTCAACCAACTAGCCTTCTCTACTATTCTCCAATTCCTGAATGGCTGAGTGTGTGGGCACTCTGAACCTCGATCGGTATGCTAGCACTGCTAGTCTTCTTCCGACCACCCAGATCTCTAAAGAACTTATTGTCACGATGAGTTGTGCAACAATAAGCCTGCTCACCTGAGAGTCTGTGGTCTGAGAGAACTGGAGTGGTAGGACCTCTATTTATAGACCTGCATGAGGTGATTCTCTGAATTTGAATTGGATTAGGAAAAGATATTTTCCCTTATCCATAACCATAAAATCTGAATTTTCCAAGAGAGAATCTCAACAATAAAATTCGGTTTTCTTAGGATAAATCCAATCCAAATCTAAACAAGATTTTAACTAGAATTTTATCTCCCTTTTTCAACCCAAAAAATCCGAAAATTACAAGGAGAAAATCTCCTAAAAATTTCGGCCATTATGGATAAGGGAGAATCAAAAATTCCACTAGGATTTTCAAGCTTGAATCTTATCTCAACCTTATCCAAAATAACCGAATTTTCCTAGGAGATTTTCCCCCTAATTTCGACCACTTTTCAGGGAAGGTGAGAATCCAAATTCAACTGGGATTGAAACTTGAATTTTTCCCTTGAATCTTATCCACAAAAAACCAAAATTTCCGTGAGGATTATCCTCAAAATTTCGTGCAACATTTGTTAGGATTTGGATTCAAAATTCAAGTAGGATTCTAACAAGATTATCCTCTCCAAATCCAACTCAAATTCGAATTTCAAACCTTGTGGATTTTCCACAACAAATTCGAATCCTACTTGGACTGTGATTCAAAATTTGAATTTCAAATTTCAAATTCAAATTTCAAATTCAAATTTCAAATTTCAAATTTCAAATTTCAAATTTCAAATTTCAAATTTCAAATTTCAAATTTCAAATTTAAATTTCAATTTCAAATTTCAAATTCGAATTTCAAATTCAAATTTCAAATTCAAATTTCAAATTTCAAATTTCAAAATTCAAATTTCAAATTCCACAAAACGGTTGTGTTTCATATTCTTGTTCTCATGGATAATTTTCTACAACTCCAATCCAATCTCAAATAAAATCATGGCAACTTTATTTGGAGTTCGAATAATTGTGTACTCTATTATCCAAAACAAAATCTGAATCCAACCAGAGAGAATCTTGTCTACCATCCTAATCCTGTGTCATCACCATCCATGCATAATAAACCAACCAATAGCATACACAAATCAATTTGCCAAACGTTAAGGAATTATGTGGAGCTAGTAGAGGGACTGATTGGACATTTATAATCGGGCTCCCGCAAATCCATATGATCATCATTCTTTTACCGAACAACTCAATCATATGATCACTAGTTTCAGAGTCACACCACTATAAACCTGAAACTGAATTCCCAATTATATACCGTATTACGTAAGCTTGTGACAAGCTATCGTCCAATGACCTTGTCATATATGCAGAACCCTCATATGATATCCATGATCAGCCTTAGGCCAAAGTCCGTTTAATCCTACTGATCAGGCTATCTTAAAGTTCCATTATACTACCGAATAAAGAAAATGATTATTCACCATATGTGAATAAGAAGTCATCCGCCCAGCAGACGACCCAAGGCCTTGTCCATTTTCACATTCAGTATAATACCTTTAAGAGGATACCCTTAACTCCTCATTAGAGCTATGATTCCAATATCTATAAATGAACCCTTCATCGTATACAAGTCATGCACCCAACGAACCGGTCTATAAACTTACTACCTCTGAGACGCTTTAGCCATTGGAACATCAAAGTACATAAGTCATATACATGAAGCTGTCCTTTTACTCAGGATTAAGGTTACTGCATAATGAACGTCAAAAGCAGATCGATCCACTCAAAGCGGACTTCGTAGATCAATCATGCTTTAGTCCCGGTCTAATATGTCACCACCAAGCAACATATCTATGTCTCTACTTGGGAGTCAAGCTCTAGACAGTCAAGACAAACCGTCCCCTCCAAGGCTTTAGACAACATAATAGTCTTAACATGAGTTAGATGCTCGGTCTAACCCCATAGACTACAGACCATAGTTTAGACCGCTAACTTTAGATCATTGTCTTCTCGCATACAAAAATCCATTGCATGCAACGTTCTAACAGTTTAACACAAGCAGTCAGGGAGCCATATTTGCTTACATTTACTTTAACATGTAAATAAGACGAGGACAGATAGCAATGTAATGAATAACCTCTATATATAATCTTATTATCCAATTCAAAATAAATACATCAAAAATGTCTCTAATACTTAGGGCATTTCCTAACAATCTCCCACTCAGGTGTCTCATAGACTCATACATATAATAAGGTGGACCAGGTTCACTGTCGATCGCCCCTTTTACTACGTGAATAGTACTTAAACAGTACCGTACCTTTTTAACCTATTCAACTGGAAAATATATTGTATTTTCAACTCAATTACTCATCCTATAGTAATTAGGTTTCATGAATTTTAGAGAGTCATTGTAACAGCTCTCTGCTCATTACATGGCCTTCTACACGGGTTCTAACATGGGCGTGTACAAGGTAACATGGGCGTGTATTGTCCGGACACGAGCGTGTACTAGTTGAGCTTACTCAATATAGCCATGTCCTAAAACACATTCATTTTACTCGAGTGGTACACAGCCACTTACACGGCCGTGTACCTGACCATGTTACACTACACGGCTATGTTCACTCACACGATCTTTCTCACATATACAGTTCGATTGGTACACGGCTTCTTACATGGCCGTGTACCTGATCGTGTTCTGCGAATTTGCACTAATGGTATCAAATTATTCCTCAATTTTTCATTATATGAAAATCAGGTTACAGGAATGGGCCGGTCCTTACACTTTCTTTACGTGTAATGTAAGGACCACCCCATTCCTGTAACTTGATTTTCATATAATGAGAAATTGAGAAATAATTTGATTCCTTTTATGCAAATTAGTGTAACACGGTCAGGTACACACCCGTGTTAGAACTCGTGTAGAAGGCCGTGTAATGGGCAGAGAGCCACCATAAAGACTCTCGTAATACATAAAACCTAATTACTATACAATGACCAATTAAGTTGAAAGTACAATATGATTTCCAGATAAATAGACTAAACTGGTATAGTACTGTTAATTACTATTCATGTAGTGAAAGGGGGTAACTAACAGTAAACCCAGTCCACCCTATCATGTGTATGAGTGTACAAGATATGCAGTATCAGGAAACTGGTCTAGACGATCATTTCCTGACTCTAGACTAGTGAACAAATCACCAGAACGCTCGGACCGAACATCTGAGCACAACAACGAAATATACCCTAGTAAAGGTATAGTACCGAGAACGAAGGTCCAGATGACCTCTACTTACCTAGAAATTGACAAAATTGGAGTCGGAGCACTCAGACTAGTCAGTTAAGCTAGAAACAATGAATAGTAAATAGTGGAAAACACAGTATCAGATTAATGGTCAAGACGGCCTCAATCTGACCTAAAACTAATATATTAACGATCAGTAGGCTCAATCTAGTCAATTTAGTACAAAACGAGAATTTCAGTTTGAGAGATATGCAATATCGGGATGAGGGTCAAGACGACCTTTTCTCGCCCCGAAACTGATATATTTGGACTCAGAACGCCGAAATTAGTCAATCGGGCACCTAACACATTTTTCAAGGCGGGATCACACAGATCTCGAAAATTGGTCCAGACGACCTTAGATAGATATAAAACTGATAAAATTGAAATCAACATATCCAAATTAGTCAAGAGAGACTGCATCTGAAATTTTGCACAAGAACGCCTCGTTTTGTGTGCAGATGGACAACATAGTGTAGATACAATCACAGCATAGGAAATAAATAGTAAACAAGTACAGAATGGGCTCTTAGACAGTACAAACCGACTAGGAATGATCAGTACAAAAATTGGATTCAAAAAATCCAATTCCGGCTAAAATTTAGAGCATTGCCAAGAAAGGACCGAACACCATAATAGAAAACTGGACTACAAAGATAACCAAATACAGATGAATTTTAGCCTTAAAAACCATGTGCCTTGGCTAGAAACCAGCTATTTTCAGCAGTAAAATAACCCCAAAAGGGTAAGAATAAAATAAGGGGTAAGTTATGACACATTGATCAAAAAATGTCACACTTCCATCACATGCCACCAACTAAATTTTTTTAATCTTCTCCCCCTTAAATGGTCGCAGCCTCCTCGGTTTTGAGGACTGAAATGGGCAGCAAATTTGTCCCCAAATTAGCTTAAGATTGGCTTGATTAAATTAGCTTAAGGTTGGTTAAGTTTACTTAGGTTTGTCTATAAAAGGGTAAGCCTAGCTTTAGTTGGTGTTTCTTTCTTTTCATACCCAAAAAACCACAACTCTTCCTCTCTCATTTTCCTTGTTGCAGCTGACCATCCCATAGTCCATAAACCACCATTTTTCAAGCCAAAAACACAACCAAGAATTTAACAAAATTTAGCCCCCTCAAACTTATGTTAGGAGGTTTCATTCCAAGCCACTTCAAGGGTTTGCAAGGGTAAGTTTTTGGAACCTATCCTTGTGTTTTTCTAGTTTTGGTTTTGGTTTGATATTAAATAGAAAAATTTTGGTATCTTGCTAGCATAAACTAATCCCCCATTCTCTTTAGTTCACACGGCCACTTAGTCACTCAAGCCCTTATTTCGGTGTGCTGGATTCTTAACACGAAAGGTAAACCCGAAAAACCCTCCCTTTTGTGGTTAGTTGTTTTCTAAGATTTGATCAAGATATTTATCTGTATTTGTTCATGCAAATGGGTTGTAATAAGTTTATTTTGAGCCCTTAGCTTTCTATTTTTAAGTTTGTGGTTGTGTGGTTGTGTTTACATTTTTATGAATGGATGTGTACACATATAAGCATGAACGTTTTGTTTTAAGGATGGCTGGACACAATCTGTCCCCAAGAAAGGCCGCGGGTTTTGGTCATTTTAACCCCCTTAGGTTCCAAATTTGGGATTTGGTAAAACATGGAGTTTTAAGAAAACTTCATTACGGTCATTTTTGTGTATGTTTTGGTCAAAAATGACACTACGATAGGTTTTTCGAGTGGTTTTCATTCGGTGTCCAAAACTAGGACCAAGAATTTGAGCACTAGAAACAGTCTCAGGTTTTGCTAAAAATGAACCACTTAGAATTCGAACTGGATCTCGGGCTCAACATGAAATTTATAGATCTCATTGAACCTTTAAGACGATCTACGCGTGATTAAAAATTTGGCCATTTCGGGCCTCAAATAGAGCCGTTTTTTAAATAGCGTAAAACTAGGATTTTCACAAAAACTAGACATAAAATAGGCCACTGGTTTAGTAAGATTAGGACCTGTTTTAGTTAGATTTGAGCTCTGAGGTGAACATGAGAATTGTTCATCTCGTCGAAAACGAAAAATGTTATGTTCACTGAATTTACAAATGATGTCGTTACAAACAAGTTTTAAAAATAGTATGGCTGACCAGCGATTACTAGTGATTCCGTCTTCATGTAGGCGAGTTGCAGCCTACAATCCGAACTGAGGACGGGTTTTTGGAGTTAGCTCACCCTCGCGGGATCGCGACCCTTTGTCCCGGCCATTGTAGCACGTGTGTCGCCTAAGGCATAAGGGGCATGATGACTTGACGTCATCCTCACCTTCCTCTGGCTTATCACCCGCAGAGCTTTGAACCCAAATACATTAGCCATAATGGAAGTAAACATGTTAGTAACAGAACCCTCTTCAAAAAGGTCTAAAGGGTAAGCTACATAAGCAATATAGGGGGGTCAATAAACTAATTCCTGTGGATGTTTATTTGCCGGGATGTCCGCCTAAACCGGAGGCAGTTATAAGTGGTTCAAAAACCACCTTTAAAATACAACACCAAAATGTATTCAACACTTTTAAAATAAAATATGATTTTCATAAAACGTCTCCCACCTTTCAACGAGGTGATAAGGGGACAGTTTTAAAGAACGTAATCTTTCCCAAAAATTTTAGAAGGCAACCAAACTAATTTTCAAAGACAACTAAAACAGTATGGGTAGCCTGGTAGGCTACCACACCAAACAAGTAATAGTAACCCGGTAGACTACCTAATTAACAAAACGCGAGGTAACTGGTCAGTTGACTGATCGATCAACCAGTCAAGGACCGTGCTTGATCGATACTATAAGGAACGATGATTAATCTGTCAATAAGATAATTAATCAAACACGATAAAAGTTAGACACCAAATCCCCAAATAGAGTAATAGGGTACCGATAGACCTCGGTATCATACCACAAGACAAGATACAGTCACTAACGATAATAGTGACCAGAGAATGTTGTAATTAATTTATGGGGCAATAAATTAATTAAACAGGTCTAGAGATTAAAACGCTAAAAAAGAGAGTGAGCTGTACCGACGGCAATAGGTACCAAATGATTTTATCTACTTTTGTCACTAATAGGATTAGTGACTCAGCAAACGTATTAATGAGAAACATTATGTTGACAGGTAGTTACCTTTGAATTTTATAAAGGCGAGAGTATGAGTTTGCATGCAAACTAGGTAAGTACAACTCCGCCTACAGAATGAACAAAATGAATTTAGATGATGGCTTTTATAGTGTTTTAAGTATGCATCTATGCACAGTTGTGCACAGCATATAGAAGGGCATATAGTTTACAATCGCATAGATTGATGAAAGAATATGTTAGATGCCATATATCCCTATCACATAAGATTAGGGACAGTTTAGCAAAGCATATGGCTAGAACAATTAAATAAGTCAGAATTTAATAAGCATGTCGTACCGGCCTTTTCAGTTGAAGAGATTTCTCAAGTTAAAGTTAAGTTAAGCATCAATTGATGGCTCTTCATTTTTTTAGTAACCACAGACGTTACCGATGGTCTACGCATTCTCGATACTAACACAGACCCTACGTAGACAAGAAAAAAAAAAGAGCATTGAAGAATAAATGAACATAACCGGATCATGCATACGCATTAGTTCACTATGCTTCTAGCTGCAGTAAGATGCATTCAGTACACGATGTTTCTACTATGTATATAGTATGAGAAGTTTTGTATCGATGATATGATATGTAATGATATGATATGTGATGATATGGTATGTGATATGTGGTATATGTTGATACCTGACATGCTTATATGATTTTAAGCATGTACTATGTTTTAAACATGTAGTATTTACTGGGCGTAAAGCTCACGGAGTGTGTTCATGCTGTAGGTAAGCGTCCTATGGTGTAAATAGCAATGGGCAATGATGGCGGTGAAGGCAGATGTGAGGGCAAGGTTATGGATACACCGCGAGTAAATCTTCCACACAGCTTGAGTAAATAGTATTTTTGAATAGTAATGGCTAACCAGTATACTTTGGAATAGTAAATAGTATATATATAAATAGTATATGTAGAATAGTATTTATTTAAACAGTCAGTATAAGTATGTATGTATAATTGAAACTCCCTATGTTTTAGATTATGCATTTTAATAGTATACGTATGTGAATAGAAAATACATACGTAATCAAAAAAAATTATCCCCTAAAATTAAGGTATTTAACTTAATAAGTTTTAAGTAAAGTATTAATGGTTTGCAGGAAAGTATAAGTATAAGTACAAGTAGCAATTTTTAAGCGACAGTTTGGGCTACTAAGGGTACGCAACATCACAGTTGGTATCAGAGCGGTATCCTGCCACCCTACCTCACATCACCGCACGCCTGCCTCATATATCCAAGTAAGTTAGTTTTGTTTTTCCTTCAGAGTTAGAATATAAGTTAACATTTCAATTATAATAGGAGATAATGGTTGCACTGATTGACCCCCATCAAGTGTAAGAGGACCGTCAAGCTAGCTTAGCTTTTGCCGCCATGTGAACGGACATATACGATGATCGTCACTCGAGTGAACTTCCGTATTGGATCCATTACTTGGAGGTTATCTTCAAAGCATTCCATATCCCACCTTGCCTACAGGTAGTATTGGCCAATAGCAGACTAGAGGGACCTGTATTGACCTGGTGGAATGAACGACGCAGAATCGAGCATCCGGTGCAGTGGGTCGAGTTCTGTCGCGACCTCCGTGAAAGCGTTGAACCAGCCCGAGATAGAGATATATGAGATGATATGTGCGAGAGACGATACCAGGTCCTCTTTGACATCTGGGACATCTATGAGGGAGAGACTATGGCACACTACTATCAGAGGTTCATGGATGCGATGCTTCCCTACATCACTTTAGACCGACCCTTTACAGAAATAGCTGACTTGTTATGGAGAGGGACATTGTGGTACGTAAGGGACCTTGTTCCGGACCCTCCACAGCACGAAGACCTGAGGCGCCTTGCCCGGGATATAGTAGAAGTCGAGAGAATGGCACTCAACCCCGCACCTGGTAAAGGCTTTGCAGTAGCAGTAACTAACATGGAGGGTAACATGACGAACACAACACTCTAACCGACCGATGAAGAATTCATGGCCGCTCACCAGCCAGCAGTACCCGAGGACGATGGGGAACCCATGGAGGACCCTGAACCAGCCCCTCTACCTCCCAGCACCTATTAGAAGAAGACAATGACGAGGCTATCTCCGATGCTCAACCTAACGATGAGG
Organism: Antiaris toxicaria; assembly: GCA_035233585.1. NCBI lineage: Eukaryota > Viridiplantae > Streptophyta > Magnoliopsida > Rosales > Moraceae > Antiaris > Antiaris toxicaria. The sequence continues at coordinate 93,695,147 of CP141154.1, forward strand.
GGGAAGAAATCCCCGATCACATTAGTAACGATGAGTGGATAGAAATATATGAGCCCTAAATTATCATTGCCAACGACGACGAAGGCAGTATTATCTGGGGAGATAAGGAGGAGAACCCAGAGGAGTTCCCACTTGGTGATAGTGAGGACAAGATGATGTCCGATGCCGAGTCAGGAGTGTCCTCTGAGTAGTAGTACCCTTTTCCACAGGAATTTTTGTTATGTAAATATATAGAGGGGAACAGGAGTTTTCCCCACCAGACTTGACTAAATGTACTTATGAGATTGTATATTGGGAAGTATGTGTTACTCCCGCTAACTAGAGTTTTCAATATACATATATATTTTGTGAAATATATTATGAAATGCAGTAATGTTTTGCCTAGAAGGCCTAAATTTGATGATTTCCACACATGTCAGTAGTGAGACAAAAAGTGCAGGATGGTTCCCGGCACTTAGACGATGTCCCCATATGATGAGACAATTGTATTGAACATCACAAAACAAGAGAAGAAAAGAAAAATATAATACATATATTTATATCTATGTTTGTTAAGTAAAGAAAATAATATGTGATACGATTCCCAAGTACAAAATTTAAAAGACTCATAGTTTCTTTCCCGCTGTGTGATAGGGTTATATAGGAAGCGATGGCAAGAACAAGATCTCAGACTAATCAAGCTACTTGAGAAGACGAGCTAATGGCACGACTCGTAACCATGTAAGAGATGATGTTAAATCAATAACAAGAACTTGCTCAACTAAGGGAGCAATTAAACTAACAACCTCAGGCACCCCAAACGGCAGGAGTGCCAGTTCAAGAGGCTCTAGTTGCCCCCAACACTCTTAGAGAGCAAGCAGTCCCACCAGTCCAGACAACGCCAGTGCCTTCGGTTGTGGCTGCTCCCGTAGCAATTAATGTTCTTGTGCCATCCCATAGAGAAGGCGACCTATATGAGTGATTCAGGCACATGAAGGTGCTAGAATTTGAAGGGACTATGAACCCCATTGAAGCCGATGACTGGCTGACTAATGTCCAGGCCATCTTAGACCTCGTAGGACTGATAGAAAAGGAGAAAGTATTATGTGCATCTCTTGCCCTACGCAAGGGGGCACACTAATAATGGAAGATCGTGGCTATCCGAAGGAACATTAACAAGATGAACTGGGCAGACTTCATCATCGAATTCAAGGAGATGTATTTCAATGATGAAGCGTTAGCAGCCCAGCAGGACGAGTTTAACAATCTATGTCAAGGCAGCATGACTGTTATGGAAGTAGTGAGGAAGTTCGAACAGGTAGCTCAACTCTGCCTAGACTTAGTGCCAACAAAGAAGGAGAAGGTCAAGAGGATGTTGAAAATGTTCCAGACAGACATAACCGTCCAAGTCTATAGTGGAAGCCATAGACCTGCAACGGTGGTTGAGTATGTCAGTCAGGCCATACGAGTAGAATATTGGTTGGCCCAGGACAAAGAAAGAAAGGCCCAGATTTTCAAGGCCAAAAGAGAATAGAAGAACCAGGCGAAACCGACCAAGGGCAGGTAGTACTCTGAATTCTAGCACAAAGGGCAAAGTATGGGAAATAGCCAACACAACAGGCTATCCCACAACAATAATAACAAAAGGAAGGGAAACCAGAATAACGAAGGGCCGCAGATGAACTTCCCTCAAAAGAAAAATAACCGAGGAGGAAATGATAATCCACACCCACCTTGTCCAAAGTGTGGAAAGAACCATCCTGGAGAATGCCGCCTAGCAACCAGTGGCTGCTACATCTGTGGCAAGGAAGGCCACTACGCTAAGCAATGCCGCTCCAACCCACAGAATCAGCAAGGCCAAGCCTACCCCACTAACGGATAGCAGCATACCATTCAGACCAGGGTTGAGGGTCCATCAATCGCTCAGGGTAGGTTGGAAGCTCTAGAATCATAGGGGAGGATCTACGCCTTTACTCAAGAGGATCCAAAGGCCGGAACCTCAACGATGGTGATAGGTCAGCTTTCTGTCGCCAACTCCACTGCACTAGTTTTGTTTGATTCCGGAGCTACACATTCATTTGCATCCTCAGAATTTGCTAGGAAGTTAGACAAGAACCTAGATAAGATGGATCAAACTTTTCAATCTACTCTTCCCTTCAGGGAAGTTTTGTTGTCTAATTACTGGTTATGCCAAGTATTAGTAATTATTTACAGACTGGAATTAAGCATTAACCTGATCATCCTTGACGTGCATGACTATGATGTAATTGTGGGAATGGACTTCCTCACAAGGTACAACACCATCATAAATTGTCGAAGACAGGAGGTTACCTTCGAACCAGTCGGACACGAGAAGTTTGTCTACAAGGGCTTATCACTGAAGCAACCCAAGATGATGATATCGACTATAAAGGCTCACAAGCTACTATCTAGCAGATGCACCAATTTCTTGGTGCACATAGTGGACAAGACCCAAGAAGTAGAGACAGGACCAGACAATGTACCAGTAATGAAGGAATTCGAAGAAGTATTCCTAGAAGATCTCCCAGGACTTCCTCCAGAGCATGAGATAGCATTTGAGATCGAGCTCCTACTAGGATCAGCCCCCATCTCTAAGGCCCCCTACAGAATGGCCCCGACAGAATTAAAGGAACTTCAGACTCAATTAAAGGATCTGATGGACAAAGGCTTCATTCGAAAAAACTACTCACCCTGGAGAGCACCGGTTTAATTCGTAAAGAAGAAGGACGGAGCGCTGATGATGTGTATAGACTATAGAGAGCTAAACAAGATCATGATAAAGAACAAGTATCCGTTACCATGGATCAACGATCTGTTCGACCAGCTCTGAGGCACTACAGTGTTCTCGAAGATTGACCTACACACCAGGTACCATCAGTTATGAATCCGGGAGGAAGATGTACCCAAGACAGCTTTTCGAACACGATATGGACACTACGAGTTCCTCGTTATGTCCTTCGGATTGACGAACGTTCCTGCAACCTTCATGGACCAAATGAACTGTGTCTTCAAGGACTTTTTAGACAAATTTGTTATTGTGTTTATCGATGGCATACTTATATACTCCAAGACAAAGGAAGAGCACGAGGAGCATCTAAGAGTCGTCCTACTCAAGTTAAAGGAGCATCAGCTATACGCCAAAATTTTCAAGCGTGAATTTGGGTGGAGAAGGTCCATTTCCTTGGCCATGTAGTCTCTGAGGAAGGAGTGTCAGTAGACCTAGTGAAAGTTGAAGCAGTTAGCGAATGGCTGACCCTAAAGAATGTAACGAAAATCTGCAGCTTTGTAGGATTAGCAGGCTATTACCAACGCTTCATCGAAGGCTTCTTAAAGTTAGCCGCACTACTTACAACACTTACCAAGAAGAAAAAGAAGTATGAGTAGACTGACAAGTACGAAAAGAGCTTCTAGGAGCTGAAACGGAGACTCACGAGCTCCCCAATTCTGACTATTCCAGAAGCTAGTCAGGGAAATTTTATGATCTACAGTGACACCTCCAAGACGGGATTAGGAGCTGTACTGATACAAAATGGTAGAGTAGTTACATATGCTTCGTGACAACTTAAGAACCATGAGAAGAATTACCTGACACACGACCTGGAGCTTGCAGCAATCATTTTTGCACTCAAAAATTAGAGGCATTACTTATATGGTGCCACGTGTGAGATCTATACAAACTACCAGAGCCTCAAAAATATTTTCACGTAGAAGAAGCTTAACATGAGGCAGAGAAGATGGCTAGAACTGGTAAAGGACTATGACTGCGAAATCCTATATCATTCAGGAAAAGCCAACAAGGTGGCCGATACGCTGAGTAGGAAGCATTCTTCATCGCTTATGGCTGTCCATGTCTTACCAGAAGCACTGCGAAAGGAGCTACACAGCAGCGAGATAGAGATTTTAGTAGGGAGGTTGTCTAAAATAACCCTCCCATCAATGCTTCTAGAAGAGATTAAGGCTGGCCAAGACCTCGATTCATCCCTGAATAAACTCAAAAAGGAGGCAACGGAGGACCAGAGTTCAGAATTTCGAGTTTCTAAGGATGGCATACTCTATTCTAAAGATAGAGTGTGTATTCTGAAGGATGAAGAACTCAAGAAAAAGATCCTTTCAGAAGCCCACGACATGCCATACTCGGTACATCCAGGGCAAACAAGATGTACAAAGATTTAAAAGAAAGTTTTTAGTGGCCTAAAATGAAGAACGATGTTGCCAAATTCATAGCACGGTGTCTCACATGCTAGAAGATTAAAGTAGAACACCAATGATAGGCTGGAGAACTGTAGAAAATCGAGCTGACCGAGTGTAAATGGGAGTAGATTACAATGGATTTCATGGTCGGATTACCCAGAACATCAAGCAACAATGATGTAATCTAGGTAATTATGGACCAATTGACGAAATCAGCTCGATTTCTAGTGATAAAATTGAGCTACTCGGTAGAAAGGCTGGCTGAAATGTATGTGGCTCAGAGAGTAAGGTTGCATGGCATATCGAAGTCTATCATTTCAAATCGTGATGGACGCTTCACTTTAAGGTTTTGATAGAGTGTTCAAGCTTCATTGGGGACCAAGTTGAAGTTCAGCATAGCTTTTCATCTTCAGACTGACGGTCAGTCCGAAAGAACCATTCAGACGTTAGAGGATATGCTGAGAGCTTGTGTCCTAGACTTCAAGGGGAAGTGGGACTAGAAACTACCTTTGATAGAGTTCTCGTACAGTAATAACTGCCATTCCTCAATTGGGATGGCTCCGTATGAGGCACTCTATGGAAGAAAATGTCGATCTCCGGTCCATTGGCACGAGACCAGAGAGAAACAGCTCACCAACATGGATTTCATCAAGGACATAATAGTAGACATGAAGCTGATTCGAGAGAGATTGGATACGGCGCACAGTTGCCAAAAGAGCTATGTAGACAAACATCACAGACTACTCGAGTTTCAAGAAGGAGACTATTTTTCTCAAAGTGACACCTATGAAAGAGGTAATGCACTTTGGGAATAAAGAAAAGCTGAGTCCTAGGTATATAGGACCCTTCAAGATTATTGGGAGAGTTAGGAAGGTGGCTTACCGATTAGCGCTCCCTCCTGAATTGGCTTCAGTACATAACGTTTTCCTCGTCTCAATGTTGAAGAAGTACATGCCAGATAACTCCCATATTCTAAGCTAAGAGCTGGTTGAAGTACATGCCGATCTAACATATGAAGAAAAACCCGTGTAGATTCTAGCTAGGGAGAATAAAGTCCTTAGGAATAAAGTGATTCCGCTTGTAAAAGTGTTGTGGCGGAACCATAATATAGAAGAAGCTACATGGGAACGGGAAGAGAATATGAAAAGAGACTTCCGGACTTATTCTAATTTTCGAGGATGAAAATTTTTAAGGGGGGTAGGTTGTAAGGACAGCCCCATTCCTGTAACTTGATTTTCATATAATGAGAAATTGAGGAATAATTTGATGGCTTTTATGCAAATTAGTGTAACACGATCAGGTACACGGCCGTGTAAGTGGCCGTGTATCGCTCGGGAAAATGAACGTGTTTTCAGGACATGGCCCTGTTGAGTAAGCTTAACTGGTACATGCCCGTGTTCGGACAATACACGCCCGTGTTGCCTTGTACATGCTCGTGTTAGAACTAGTGTAGAAGGCTGTGTAATGGGCCGAGAGCCACTGTAAAGACTCTTGTAATACATAAAACCTAATCACTATATAATGAGTAATTAAGTTGAAAGTACAGTATGATTTTTAGATGAATAGACTAAACAGGTACAGTACTGTTAATTACTATTCATACAGTGAAAGGAGGTAACCGACAGTGATCCCGGTCCACCCTATTACGTGTATGAGTGTACAAGATATGCAGTATCAGGAAACTGGTCCAGACGATCATTTCTTGATACAAGACCGGTGACCAAATCACCAGAACGCTCAGACCGAACATCTGATGACAACAGCGAGATATACCCTAGCAAAGGTATAATACCGAGAACGAAGGTCCAGATGACCTCTACTCACCTAGAAACTGACAAAATCGAAGTTAGAGCACTCAGACTAGTCAGTTAAGCTAGAAACAGTGAATAGTAAATAGTGAAAAAAAACAGTGTCAGATTAATGGCCAAGACGGCCTTAATCTAATCTAAAACTGATACATTAACGGTCAGTAAGCTCAATCTAGTCAATTGAGCACAAAACGATAATTTTAGTTTGAGAGATATGCAGTATCGGGATGAGGGTCAAGACAATCTTTTCTTGCCTTAAAATTGATATATTTAGACTCAGAATGCCCAAATTAGTCAATCAGGCACCTGACACGTTTTTTGAGGTAGGATCACACAGATCTCGAAAACTGGTCCAAATGATCTCAGATGGATGTAAAACTAATAAAATTAAAATCAACACATCCAAATTAGTCAAGAGAGACTGTGTCTGAAATTTCACACAGGAACGCCTCGTTTTGCGTGTCGAAGGACAACACAGTGTGGACACAACCACAGTATAAGAAATGAATAGTAAACTAGTAAAGAATGGGCTCTTAGACAGTACAAACTGACTTCGAATGATCAGTACAAAAATCAGATTCAGAAAATCTAATTCCAGGTAAAATTTAGAGCACTTCCGAGAAAGGACCGAACACAGCAGTAGAAAACTAGACTGCGAAGAGAACCAAATGGAGGTGAATTTTGGCTTTAAAAACTGTGTTCCTTGGCTGGAAACCAGCTATTTTCAGCCGCAAAATAACCCCAAAAAGGTAAGAATAAAATAAGGGGTAAGTTATGACACATTGATTAAAAAATGTCACACTTCCATCACATGCCACCAACTAAATTTTTTTAATCTTCTCCCCCGTAAATGGTTGTAACCCCCTCTATTTTGAGGACTAAAATGGGCAGCAAGTTTGTCCCCAAATTAGCTTAAGATTGGCTTGATTAAATTAGCTTAAGGTTGGTTAAGTTTACTTAGGTTTGTCTATAAAAGGGTGAGCCTAGCTTTAGTTGGTGTTTCTTTCTTTTCACACCCCAAAAATCATAACTCTTCCTCTCTCATTTTTCTTGCTGCAGCTGACCATCCGACTGTCCCCAAACCACCATTTTTCAAGCCATAAACACATCTAAGAATTTATCAAAAATCAGCCCCCTCAAGCTTGTGTTAGGAGGTTTCATTCCAAGCTACTTCAAGGGTTTGCAAGGGTAAGTTTTTGGAACCTATCCTTGTGTTTTTCTAGTTTTGGTTTTGGTTTGATATAAAGAGAAAATTTTTGGTATCTTGCTAGCACAAACCGACCCCCCACTCTCCTTAGTTCACACGGCCACTTAATCACTCAAGCCTTTATTTTGGTTTGCTTGATTCTTAGCATGAAAGGTAAACCCGAAAAACCCTCCCTTTTATGGTTAGTTGTCTTTTAAGTTTTGATCAAGAGATTTATATGTATTTGTTTATGCAAATGGGCTGTCATAAGTTTATTTTGAGCCCTTAGCTTTCTATTTTTAAATTTGTGGTTGTGTGGTTGTGTTTACATTTTTATGAATGGATGTGTACACATGTGAGCATGAATGTTTTGTTTTAAGGATGGCTGGACATAATCTGTCCCTAGGAAAGGCCACAGGTTTTGGTCATTTTGACCCTCTTCGGTTCTGAATTTGGGATTTGGTAAAGCACGGGGTTTTAAGGAAATTTAATTACAGCCATTTTTGCGTCAAATAGGATTTGGCTAAAAAAGACACTATAATAGGTTTTTTGAGTGGTTTTCATTTGGTGTCCAAAACTGACCAAGAATTTGAGCACTAGAAATAGTCTCGGGTTTTGCTAAAAATGAACCACTTAGAGTCTGTATCGGATCTCAGGCTCAACACAAAAGTTGTAGATCTTGTCGAAACTTTAAGATGACCTATGCATATTTTAAAAATTTGGCCGTTTCGGCCCTTAGACAAAGCCGTTTTCGAAATAGCATAAAACTGGGATTTTTACAAAAACTGGACATAAAATAGGCCACTGGTTTAATAAGATTAGGACCCGTTCAAGTTAGATTTGAGCTCTAAGGTGAACATGAGAATTGTTCATCTCTTCGAGGATGAAAAATGTTATGTTTGCCCAATTTACAAACGATTTCGTTTCAAACAAGTTTTTAAAACAGTTACGATAAGTGGTTTAAAAACCATGTTTAAAATACAACGCCAAAATATATTCAACACTTTTAAAATAAAATATGGCTTTCATAAAACGTCCTCCACCTTCCAACGGGATGATAAAGGGATGGTTCTAAAGAATGTAATCTTTCCCAAAAATTTTACAAGGCAACCAAACTAATTTTTAAAAACAACCAAAACAGTGTGGGTAGCCCAGTGGGCTACCACACCAAATAAGCAATAGTAACCCGGTAGACTACCTAGTTAACAATGCGTGAGGTAACCGATCAGTTAACTAATCGATCAACCAGTAAAGGATTGTGTTTGAATGATACTGTGAGGAACGATGATTAATCTGTCCAGAAAATAATTAATCAAACACGATAGAAGTTAGACACCAAATCCCCAAACAAAGTAATAGGGCACTGATAGACCTCGGTATCATACCACAATACAAGATACAGTCACTAACAGTAATAGTGACTAAAGAATGTTGTAATTAATATATGGGGTAATAAATTAATTAAACACGCCTAGAGATTTAAACACTGAAAAAGAGAGCAAGTTGTACCGATGGCAATTGGTACCAAATGATTTTATCTGCTTTTGTCACTAATAGTATTAGTGACTCAGCAAAAGTATTAATGAGAAACATTATGTTGACAGGTAGTTACCTATAAATTTGATAAAGGCGAGAGTATGAGTTTGCATGTAAACTAGGTCAGTACAACTCTGCCTATAGTATGAACAAAATGAATTTAAATGATGGTTTTTACAGTGTTTTAGGTATGCATCTATGCACAGTTGTGCACAGCATATAGAAGGGCATACAATTTACAATCACGTAGATTAATGAAAGAATAAGTTAGATGCCATATATCCCTATCACGTAGGATTAGGAATAGCTTAGCAAAGCATATGGCCAAAACAGTTAAACAAGTCAGAATTTAATAAGCGTGTCGTACCAGCCTTTTCAGTTGAATAAGTTTCTCAAGTTAAAGTTAAGTTGAGCATCCGTTGATGGCTCTTCGTTTTTTTAGTGACCACGGGTATTACCGATGGTCTGCGCACACTTGGTACTGACACGCGGTCCCTAAGTAGACAAGAGAAAGAAAAAGAGCATTGAAGCATAAATGAACATAACCAGATCATGCATACGCATTAGTTCACTATGCTTCTAGCTACAGTAAGATGCATTCAGTACACGATGTTTCTACTATGCATATAGTATGAGAAGTTTTGTATCCAATGATATGATATGTAATGATATGATACGTGATGATATTATATGTGATGATATGGTATGTGATATGTGGCATATGTTAATACTTAACATGCTCATATGATTTTCAGAATGTACTATGTTTTTAATATGTTTTGCGGTTAACATGTTGTACTTATTGGGCGTAAAGCTTACGAAGTGTGTTCATGCTGTAGGTAAACGTCTTATGACGTATTAAGCAATGGGCGATGACGGCGGCAGAGGCGGATGTGAGGGTGAGATTATGGATATACCGCGAGTAAATCTTCTGTATAGCTTGAGTAAATAGTATTTTTGAATAGTAATGGCTAAACAATATACTTTGGAACAGTAAACAATATATATATATGAATAGTATATTTGGAATAGTATTTATTTAAACCGTTAGTATAAGTATGTATGTATAATTGAAACTCTTTATGTTTTAGATTTTGCATTTTAACAATATACATATGTGAATAGTAAATACATATGCAATAAAAAAAAATCCCCTAAAATTAAGGTATTTAAGTTAATAAGTTTTAAGTAAGTTTTACTGGTTTGCAAGAAAGTATAAGTATAAGTACAAGTAGCAGTTTTTAAGTGACGGTCTGGGCCACTAAGGATACGGGATGCCCCACGTAAGGGCAGTGAGAGGTACAGCTAGTCATGTAAAGCGTTCCATAAATCTTCTATAGTAACCGGCTAATCCTAAGAAGTTTCATATCTCCGTCACATTCTTAGGTGCAGGCTATTCATTGATCGCTTCCACTTTGGTAGGATCTACAGCAATTCCTTCCTTCGATACCACATGTTTGAGAAAATGTACCTTATCCAGCCAAAATTCACACTTAGAGAATTTTGAATACAGTTGATGCTTTCTCACAGTGTGAAGAACAATCCTCAAATGTTTTTCATGTTCTTCTTGAGTCATTGAGTATATGAGTATGTCATCGATAAATACAATGACAAACTTATCTAAGAATTCCTTAAAAACTCTATTCATCAAGTCCATGAATGTAGTTAGAGCATTAGTTAACCCAAACGGCATTACTGAAAACTAACGGGTTCTAAACGCCATCTTAGGGATATCACTCTCTTTAATTCTCAGCTGATGGTATCCCAAATGTAGATCAATCTTCGAGAATACTTCTGCACCTTGAAGTTGATTGAACAACTCATCAATCCTATGTAACAGATACTTATTTTTAATAGTAACTTTGTTCAATTCTCAGTAGTCGATACACATTCAGAGAGTTCCATCTTTCTTCTTAATGAATAAAACTGGAGCTCCCCATAGTGAGTAACTCAGTCAGATAAATCTCTTGTCTAGCAGCTCTTTTAATTACACCTGCAGTTCTTTCAGTTCCGCTGGTGCCATACGGTAAGGCACCTTAGAAATTGGGGCAGTCCCTGGTATAAGGTCAGTCTCAAACAAGATTTCCTGTTCTAGAGTACTCCAGGCAGTTCTTCGGGAAAAACATCAAGGAATTCATTGACGACTGGAACATCTTCCGGTTGAAGCTTCTTTTCCTTCATCATGTCTGCCACATAGGCCAGCTATCTAGTACAGCTATTGGTCATCAACTTCTTTGCCTTTAATTAGCTAACCATCATTTTCCTCGATTGGCAGGATGAATCAACGTACTCAAAACTCTTCTTCTCATCAGGTTGAAACACTATCTTTCTCTTCTGACAGTTGATCGTAGCTTGATATTTTCCTAGGAAATCCATTCCTAGGATTACATCATAATTAATGATCTTTATCATGGTCAAATCAATGTATAATTCCCTATTTGCCATAATTACTAGCACATGACATAACCAGTAATCTGAGAGCAAAACTTCCCCTAAGGGTAAAGCTATCATAAATGTTTTCTACATATTATCCTTAGCATATCCTAACTTATCAGCAAATTTATAGGAAATAAAGGAATGCTTAGCTCTAGAATTGAAAATGACACATGCTAAGTGGTTAGCCACAGAAAGTTGACCTGTAACCACATTAGATGTCCCTGCCTCTACATCATCTATTGTGTAGGCCATTACTCGTGCATCAGCTCGAGGTACATACTCTTGTCGTTCTTGCCATGTTGGGGGCATCATTGGAGACCTTTCAATTCTTGCTTGTAATGCATGAACTTGAGAGTGTTGTTGACATGGGGGATACTAGGGGTGTTGTTGCATAGGCCCTAGGACATTTTGGCAATTCATCAGACAGTTCTTCGTAAAATGGCCCTCTCTTCTATATTGATAATAGGTGTTGGTGCCGTATCGACACTGGCCTATGTGTCTCTTCCTACATGTAGCATAAGTGGGAATATTCGGTCCTGTATTGTGGCTAGCTTCCGCTGCTGGTTTCGATTGTCCTAGCTTCTATTTCCAGGAAAGTTGTCCTTTCTCTTATTTTGTTACTATGGGCCTTAATTGTTGGATTGACCTAGTTTGGCAGTTTGATTGGGCTTGTTGCTTTGGCCAGCTCGATTCCTTGCTTGGGCTGACTTGGCAAAGATCTTTTCTTTCTTTATCACTTCCCATACTTTTTCTCTCTCTTCCTTCTGCTTGGCCAAGTGATATTCTGCCCTTAAAACTCAGCTAACACAGTCTACCACTGAGGTTGGTGGTACCAGTCCACTATCTACCAGAGCAGATATCTCTGCTCAGAACATGCCGATCATTTTTTGTATCTTCTCTTTTTCTATCAGTACCATATATGGGCACAGTCGGGACAGTTGGTTAAATCTCCTGCATACTTCACTAACCAATTGATTCCCTTGTTTCAACTTGGCAAATTCCTTTTGTTGTAGGCACAGTGCTGCAGGATCATAATATTTCTGGTTAAATTCCTCCAGAAATTCTTTCTATGTTATGGTGGTTACACCCCTCCTTATCTAGACTGTGTCCCACCAAAATCTAGCATCTTTCTTCATCACAAAGGACACATATAGAACTTTACCTGCTCTATTAGATTCATGAAATCTTAGATCATTTGGAGCGAAAATAGCCATTCCTCTACTTCCAGGGGATCTGTTAAACCCTCAAATTCCAGCGGGTTCATCTGACAAAAACGTTCATAAAGAGGTTCTTGATTTATAATTGGTTGGGTTTTGCGGGCTTCTAGAACAATTGAAGGCACTGCTAGTTCTGTCGCAGCTGCCTGCGAATTCTAGCCTTCTTCTTGGCCTTGTCTTTGTTCCATTGCATTTAGTCATTGTCTTAATTCCGCGTTTTCTTTTATTTGAGCTTCTAGAAGAGCTTATAACTCTTTTATTTTATCGGCCAGTGTAGGTCATCATCCTTTTTTTGTAGTCATCATGCTCTTTTTCCTTTCCTAAAATAGCACGATGACCAAATGTTAAAATTTTCATAAATAATTTTGGTAACGTAAAAGAATTTTTAAACATTTCATAATTTTAACATATCATTTATTTCATAATATAAACATCTCATATCATTTCATCGTATTTATATATCACATATGAATACTTGCATACACTTTAACATTAAGGCCATATTATCATAGCCTTTTATTTCAAAAATACATATATTTACACATATACATATACTTATACACATCTCACACTTTAATCATTTTCCTCATTTTGATCTAATGGAAACTCTTCCGGGTCTTCTTCTTCATTGTAGGAATCATTTTCAACACCAGAAGGGGTTCCTTGATCAAGGTTTGTATTTGTTCTACGACGCGATGGACCTACCTCATGGTCATTAGCCATTGGTCGTGGTCCAAAAAGACGCATCAATATCCCATCTTGATACTCCTATTCCCGCTGGTCTCGTTCTACGCGTTCTCTCAACATCTCTCTCTTAGCTTTGATTGCTTTAACAATAAATTTGCATAGTGTGAGGGGATAGAGTGGACTCACCCTCTGTCTTAGCTCTGTAGTGAGTCCTTTCCAAAATATGTCACAATAATCCTCGTCCGTGAAGTTAGACAGCGGTCATCTTTTTATAATATTTTCCTCAAATCACACCGCATACGTTAGCATTGTATCTTCGGACACCATCTATAGTCTCTTTGTCCACTGGATAAACTCCCTTATGTCTGCAAATCGTGGTAGCGTAGGTGGCAGTGTGACTTCCTCACATCCTTAAGGAACTGGGGTTGCTACTGGGCTCCTCTGGGAAAATTACTCTATCATGCTCTGGCTAAAATTAGCCCAGTTGAGCCCTAACAACTCATCCTAGTCACAATAATCCCAGTACACTCAAGCATCTCCCTAGAAGGTGCTTACAGCTAGCATGACCTAGCTATCCTGATCAATATTACACAGCTGTAGAATCATCTCTATAGCGTGTAGCCAGTCTTGTACTTTAATGGACTACCGTCCTCCTTAAAAAACAGGTGGCTGGGAAGCCCTAAACACTTGAACAGCTAGAGTAGAAGTCCTCGTTCCTATATGCTATCATCTGCTCACGACCGGGATGTCGATCTACACTGGTGAAGGAGGTATCGGTTGAGGAGATGGGGCTCTGATTGCAGTCGATACAATGACTTGTGGAGTAGTGAAGTCTATTGGCCAAGAGAACATATAGTTAGGCGTCGGGATAAGGACGGCCTAATAAGTGACCTAGTCCATACCCTAGGATGTCCTCTAGATCGGTACGGTCGTGGTCTCGCATATGGTGGTCTCATCATCTCACTTCCTACATAATGTTTATTTCCAAGTAAACAAACATTTACTATCATAAAATAAAATTAACTTACTTAGATCGACGAACAGGATGCGCATCATGCCAAGAGGGATATGGTCAAACTGCCCTGATTCCAACTATGGTGGCCCGCCCTACATGGAGGCTAATAGTACTATCGCAATCGAGCTCCAAAGCCAACTGTGATAGTCTGCTAACTTATGGGTCGCCAGTAACTTACTTTTAACTTACTTTCTTTATTTAACATACTTTTTTTAAACTTTCATTTTAACGTGAAAATAGGAAATTTTTTTTTAAAACTTAAACTTGAAAATTGTATTATCATAAAACATTTACTAAAGTAAATATTTTACATCATTGTAACTTAATTTACATTGTAAATACATCATTTCAAATATATTTAAATGCTGCTTAGCGGAAAACTTGTAGCAGGACCATTTCCCTCGCCTAGTCCCTTTGGTACATGCATATCCCACCCCTCATCTATCCAAATTCTACTGATGTACAGGTTGCTTACCTGTAACATGAATAAGCTTGTAAGCTACAAGCTCAGTAAGGTCAAACATAAAGACCAGTAACATAGACTGTACACCATAACTTAAAGCATCAAATATAATATTAGTACACATTATGCTCAATTATGGATAACGTTTAAATCTTAAGTCTTTATCTTACATTATGTTTTAGTTTTGGGCCCCATGTTGATCGTATCATAGGGCACACATGACTAAAAGGGACTTTAGAGAGTGACCCACTGGCCAATCCTTAATAGTCTACATAACATTAACATAAACATAACATGAAAAACCTCCACCTTGCGGGAGACTGGTACGCCAAAAGGTGGTTTCATTATCATCTTTTATATGATTCCGACTAGGTGACATTCTCATTGTCCCTTGGTCTGGAACACTTTACATTTCTTTCTTTTATTATGTGTATTTTATTTGATACACTATTGTACATATAGCACCTACATACATACTTTACATATTACACATAACACTTTGACAGGTCAAGTAAATTCATACTACAAATAATGAGATGTCTGAACTTACAGATATGTTGCTAAAGTTTCCTTCCTAGGGTCCACCGACGTTCTTTTGTTGCCTTTAGGTTGGATCCCTATAACCTAAATAATTAACGGTTATTTTTAATATTTATTTCATACTTAAAACGTTGCAAAAACATAAAAATTCCAAAAACATAAAAATTTTAAGTCCGAGTCCCTAATAATGAATTTAGAGGTCTAACAATTTATTTTTAACTTTTCCATCAACTTTGGGCAAAATGACCAATTTATCCCTAACTTTTGACAAAATGACTATTTTGTCCCTAGTGAACTTTTCTCACTTTTCTTATACTTAAATCATGATTTTAACCATTAAAACTTTAATTAAGGCCTTAGGATACCATTCTAGGCTTTAACGTCCATTTTTCTAACTTTTGACAAAATGACCATTTTGTCATCAACTTTTGACAAAATGACCATTTCGTCCCTAATATGATTTTTCTTCGTAAATCTATTTTCTTTGACTTAAAATTTAATTTTGGCCTTTAGAATTTTAATCAAGCCATTCTAAGGCCCCAACAGTCTATTTCTCGCATCTCTGAAATTTTTGGTCAAAATGACCATTCCAGGCCTTAACGTCCCTTTTTCTAACTTTTGACAAACTGATCATTTTGTCATCAACTTTTGACAAAATGACCATTTCGTCCCGAATATGATTTTTCTTCGTAAATCTATTTTCTTTGACTTAAAATTTAATTTTGGCCTTTAGAATTTTAATTAAGCCATTTTAAGGCCCCAACGGTCTATTTCTCGCATCTCTGAAATTTTTGGTCAAAATGACCATTTTTCCCCTGACGGGTCTTTGGATTGTGACATTTTCACTTTAACACCTTAACAGGATTGTCTAAGCCCAAAAGTCATAAAATAATTGTTCTTAGGCCTTACCAAGCTTTTACAGCATTAATTGCTGCAAATTCTCAGTTTAGTATTCACCCAACCCTCGGGTAGTATTATTCCAACCCTCGGTTGTTAATCCTCTTTTTCTTACGTTTCGGGACTCTGAATAGACGTTTTACTAATATTGAAAATGCCTGTTATCCTTTGCCCAACCTACATCACCCAGAGGGCTCAGATTTTCAAACCCCGACCACATTTTACCCTTTGTTTCCTAAAATACTCTTCGGGTCGTTCTAAAAATTTCGACAGCGTTTCTGCTTAAATTTTAGGTTCTCAGCATTTAGGTAATATCTTAAAACCTTGGTACCTGCCACGTACTAAACCAGAGGCCTAATTTTTATGTAAAAACACAATCTTTTTACGTAAAATTTTCTATAAACCCTAGTCTTTTTTAACGACATTTCGATGTGTTTTTGACTATTCTCACCCTCGGTTTTTATCCACATTCCACACTCACATTTTTCCTCACAAAATTCCATTTCCTCACACTAACTACCCATGATTTTTCTTTGGTTTTCAAGCATAAAAATTGAAATTTTATGCTTCTAATTTCTTTCCTAGCCAATCACATATCAATACCAATTTTTTTGAATCAAGAAACTACCTAAAATCAAGCCAAACTTTTTCACTCAACACTCTTTTGAAAGCCCATGGATTTTGCTTGAAAATCATGCACCAAAGTTTTGTTTTTAAACTCCAATTCATTTCTCGATTCAATCACATGTATCTCTTTTTAAAGCATAATCTAACAAAACAAAGGCTTGAAATTCTCTACTCCATCACCATATAATGCCCACTGTATTTCTTGAAAAAAAATCAAGAAAATACTTGAAAATGGAAGCTTACCTCACTAAGAAGATCACTTGATGT
The DNA here is from genome assembly GCA_035233585.1 of Antiaris toxicaria. Classification (NCBI taxonomy): domain Eukaryota; kingdom Viridiplantae; phylum Streptophyta; class Magnoliopsida; order Rosales; family Moraceae; genus Antiaris; species Antiaris toxicaria. Next base: position 93,712,017 of record CP141154.1, read on the forward strand.
TTGGGAAGGATTTTGAACAAGATTAGTGGGAAAAACTTGAAGAAATCTTGGCTTGGATGGTGGTGGGAGTGCACGGCAGTGGGGGCAGAAATGGCTAAAAATTTTTATGGTTTTCAAGCATGAAAACTGTGGCTTAAATGGGCAGCCAAAGATGAGGGCTTATTAGCAAAATTTTGGGGGCCTTTTAGTAAACTTTTTAGGTAATTTTGGCAAACTTTAAGGGTTAATTTACAATAGCAAAACTTTTTTCTGATTTATACTCCACTAGCCGACTCAATCTTGCCATTTCTTTCCAAAATTCTTCCAAAATTTTCATGCAATTTTGGCAAGATCATCACCCTTGGGTCAAACCTACTTTTAACCCTAACCCTTGGATTTGTTATTTCTTTCCGACCATTTTTCATCTTCATTTATGACCTCATCATATTGTCATTATTTCTTACTTTATCAGTCCAAGTTTGACCAAAGGTCAAACCAAACGAAATTTCACCAAAATCATGCCGACGGGTTTTTGAGACCGTGCATATGATCGGTTTACCTTAAATCACTTCTATTTGACTAAAAATCTATTCCGTAAGTATTTCATCTTTTTCCTACCATTGGTTTATCATAGGTCTCCTTCTAGGTTTTTCGAAACCAAAAAGGCATCGTTCGTCCTATTTTGATTCAGTAAAATTTTTCATCACTGAATTCCTTTCCTTTAATATTGTTAGAACGACTAAACATCATTAAATCATATATTTTACATTTTAAACATAAAAATCATTGTATACATACAATACACATGTTACCCAAGAACAATGAAATTTCTCGGTTGTCACATTTCTACAAAGAGTAACACATATAAATTTAAAAAAATGGTGCAAGTATCGTGTTGGCCATTTGATAAACAGCATGTTTGCTTAACTTCTAGTAAACGAAAAAGGCAGCTGGCTAATCATCTGTGCATCTATTAAGTTTGTTATATGAAATATATATAAATCTAATCTTTCTTTTTCATCTTTTTATCTTCTATATGTTTAAAGCAAGAATCAAATAAGAAAAAGTCATTTTGATTAATGTTGAAGGGGGAGGAAGAAAAAAAGGTTAGCTTGTTTGTGACCAATATTCTTCTGAAAAAAGAAGTAAAAATTACACGGAATTAGGAGGCGGCACTTAATACTTGGGTAAGAGAATAATTAAGTTATTCTGATTTCAGCATTGCAAATAAAGTAATCAAAGGAGTTAAACTATTTTTATTCAATTTTCCAACGAATCTATTTTCATGTGAAATGCTTAGATAAGGCTTGTAGCCCTAAAAGGATCATATTTCTTTTGATAAGAAGCAAGGACTAATTCTTTCAAGCCACAGAGAGAGAGAGAGAGAGAGAGAGAGAGCAAAAAGATTGATTCCTTCAATTTTTAGTTCAATTCATAATGAAGACATTAGATTTAGTAGTACAAGTATTTTGTTTCTTAAAAAAAGAAAAAGAAAATGTAGAAAACAGATCAAGACTCCAATAAAAGCGTATAAGGTGTAAAATGGCTCAGTTTTGTTTTATTATGACATGCCTTTAAGCTTTACAATTTGTTAAATATATACTAAAAGTAATTGTGAACGCAAAATTTTTTTTTTTTTTTTGGGCCCTCTCTTTTGAAAGGATCTTTGTCGCGTGGTTTGGATGTCAACTTTTGTTATGCTACTAGTAATCATGGAATGAAGGAAAAAAAAAAAAGTAAATTGCCAATATATCCCTATCACGTGGGACAATCTGAGGTGAAAATAATTAACCTGGAAGAAATGGGCAAGTCTGATGGGAAGGTAAATCAAATGATTAATAACTAGTCTGCTTTTTGAAATTTTTTGCATTCTTACCCTCAAACTTTTCGTGATTGCAAATCAATTTCTGAACCAAAAATCTTGATAATCAAACTTCAAAATCTACTGCGTCAATAGTTCTTTTCATAACTGTGTCATATGTTCCACTAAAATAGACAGGTGTACGTCACATGGACAAAGAATGAGGAACAAACTAGGTGCGATTCACATGTCGAAAATTTAACAAATTTGATCAATAACAGATTTGAAATTTGAGAAGTCAATTCTTGAGATTCTAATTAGTTCGAGAATTGAAATTCTAAATACAAAAAATTCAGGCATCCATGAATATACCTTTTTTTTTTTTTTTAAGATAAGATATACAAGTTTTATTTATGCAAGTAATTAAAAGGAAATAACTCTCTAAACATTTCTAATTATGCTTCTCCGCTAGATTTTACAATATTATTCTTGCTTATTAACTCCATTACTAGGAATGTGAAACACGATCAAGCGTTAATTTTGTTTTCAATACTCATCATGGAATCAGAATTCTTTAGAGTTCTATATACTTTTACAGTGAAAGGGAGGAATATATTCGTACCCTAGACCGATGACTTCATGATAACTTATTGGCCAGTTAAGACCACTTTATTTAGTTCGGCTTTTGCCGTTCAATAGCAATAAGACAAAATAAAATAGAGTGTAATACACAGATTCCTTACTTCACCTTTCTATTACCACCATGTTATAATAAGGCTATAAATAAAAGATACAACTTGCTATCATCGCATGTTCCTAGACCTTACACTTCCCAAATAATTAAAAAAAAAAAGATATATATACATATATATAAATAGAGAGAGAGAGGAGTTAATTTCGTTTCATATGGATCATGCACTCTCCTCCCATGTACTCATTAGTAGTACTCGTTCCAACATGATGATGATTTCACCAAGATCATGGACAAACACTACTAAAAAAAGGTGAATAGGATGTACTTAACAGATGACGTTTAAAGAAAAAAATGCCATGTTTGATACTTGTCGATGGTGACAAATTTTGGATATAATATTTAATTGTGGTTGGTGGAAAAAACACAGTTGTAAGTTAGAATTTATCACATTAAATGATAATTAAATATGAAACACATTCAAAATATCTATGAAAATTAATTTAATACCAGTCATTTAACAATCGTAATCTAAAATTATCACTTCTCAACAGCTCTATTTGGCGCTATTACATTTGATGGCAATCATATAGTGACCGTCATCTAATGTATTGTGATTTTATTAGTGATGGATGTATTACTTTCTATGATGGTATTTGTTAAACACCTGCTATCTAAAAGCATGATGATTTTCTCTTAGGTTCAATGGGAAGAACAAAAGTTAAAAAAAAAAAAATTTATTGAGTCCAATTATGATTCTTGAATTTAAAATTTCATCGTTGTATGTTTTGAGTTGGATTATAATCCTAATTATTTTATAATTAATTAATTTTTAAAAGGAGACAAATTAATTATAGGAGTTAGACTTTTTTTAAAATTTTAACTGATGAAATTTCTAGAAAAAAAAAACTAAAAAAAAAAAAAAAGAAAACTAAAAAGCGTTGAAAAAAGTGTTGAAAATATGCACTTTACCTTATAGAGAAGTTTTAAAATTTAAATAATGAGATTTCTAGGGGGGAAAAAACTAAGAGAAAACTAAAATGAGTTGAATTTTCATTTTTTTTTAAATTTCGATTTTCTTTTTTTTTTTTTAAATTTAGAGTCTTTAGTTTGTCATCTTTTAAAAAAAAATGTTGCCATTTTTTTGTAATATTGCATATATCTCTTTTCTAATTTAAAATATTTTTTGTTAAAATATAATAATCTAACAAATGTGAGGAAGGATAACACGATTTTAATATTTCTTTTCCATTAATTTTTGTTGCAACACAAGAAAACATGAGGATATCATGATCCTACTTTGTGTTGTTATCTACTTTGAGTTGTTATCTATAAAAAACACAGTTTTAGTTATTCTTTTCCTTTAATTTCCCCTTAAAATTTCAGTTGTTATTACCTTGAGTTGGATTATGATCCTAGTTCTTTTATAATTAAGTATTAGTATTAGAATGGTTAGTTGTATTTTAATAGAAATAGGATTTCTAAATAGGCAATGATTTGTTAACCTATAAATAATAGTCTATCTATATATTTTAGTTCACTTATATTATTTTTATCAAGTATTAGAGGTATGTTAGACTATAGCAATTCATCTTTTTTAAACTCCCTTTGCAATTAAACTAAGGTTTTTCTTTTTTATTTTAATTTGTTTCTATGAATAATGAAAATCATTTAGTTTGCATATACTATATCAACTCTTCATATTAAGTAATTATTAGAACATTTGAAGTCTTATTCATTTTTTTTTCTATATGACGATTATGTTTTTTTTTTTAATTCCATCATTTTTTTTCCAGAATTTTACAATGGATAAAAGTTGGATGTCAGCAAATAGAATGTCTCATGAATATAAGATTAGGGTTGAAGAGTTTCTAAAGTTTGGTTTAGATCATGCTAAAGGCAGTGATTTAATAAGATGCCCACGTTTAGAGTGTGGAAATAGATTGAAGTGGACCATTGATGAAGTCAGGGGACATTTGTATTTTACTGGGATAGATCAAAGTTATTGAAATTGGGTGTGTCATGGTGAAGAAAAAAATGGTAACGTAGATACCATGAAAAAAATATCACATTTAGAATTTACCAATGATTATGATGATTATCCTGTGGAAATGGTACAAGATGCAGAAGAACAATTTACTAAGAATCCTCAAAGATTTGAAGAATTATTGATAGAGGTTGGGAAACCTCTCTATGAAGGTTGTGAAAAGTTTACTAAGTTATCTGCATTAGTACGATTATATTATTTAAAAGCAAAACATAGTTGGAGTGATATAAGTTTCTCATAATTTCTTAGTTTGTTAAAAGATATGCTCTCGGAAGGTAATGAAACGGTTTCATCTGAATATGAGGCAAAGAAGACATTATGTGCATTGGGTATGGATTTTCAAAAGATACATGCTTGTTCAAAGGAGTGCATAGTTTATAGGAATGAATATGAAAATATATTTGTTTGCCCTATATGTAAGGAATCGAGATGGAAGAAGAAGAAAAATTCAAATGATGAATTCCTTATAGGAATCCCTGCAAAGGTCTTATGGTATGTTCCACCAATTCCTCATTTTAAGCGATGGTTTTGAAATCCAAAGCATGCGAAAAATTTAAGATGGCATGTAGATGAAAGGGTAGTTGATGGCTATCTTCGTCATCCTGCTGATACACCATAATGGAAGGTACTGGATCATACATTTCAAGAGTTTAGTAGGGGTCCAAGAAACCTTCGATTAGTTCTTTCTGCGGATGGAATAAATCCACATAGCACTAGTAGCGCCCCTGACATAGGTCACACGAAACTGTTACGATCGCACTCTGTAACCAATCGCAACAAACCGTGAACCTCGTTGGGTTGCCTAAAACCTTCTCTTATTTTAAAACTTTCGATATTTTAGGACAAATTTTTTTTTCTTTTCTCTTTAAACTTCTTTCTTAAAATATTTTTCTTCACATTGTAGAAATACATAATTTCTTAAAATACATAATTTTTCTTCTTCAAAATATTTCTGTAAAGCATAATTTATAGAAATACATTATTTCAATTTTGCACATAAAATATATCAATTCTCTTTTCTTCAAATCTTCTCTTTCAACTTGCTCAGTGGAAGACTGGTAACAGGACCATATCCACAGTGGATTCCCTATCCTCATTGGCACATGCAAATCCCACCGTCATCCATTGCACTCTACTGCTGAGATACAGGTTTCTTACCTGCAACATGAACAAACTCACGAGCTAAAACTCAGTAAGTTCAAATATAAATATGTAACATATAAAAGCTCTTACCATATTGTAACGAGTATATCTAATACCAGCTATGACATCAGAGTAATTATAACATATAACATAGCTCTGTCACCAACTATGGTATCAGAGCATTAACATAACATATGGCATACACCATTCATTGCTTTAAAACATTCATACGTAGTATGGTAAGCATACTTAACACTTTCTTGAACATCATAAACATACTTGACTTCATATCATACTTCAAATTACTTACATTTTGGAAGCTTATTCACAACACATCGCATACTAGTATCATATACTAGTAACGGTAACATTCATGCATATTCGTAACATATACAAATGATATTCATACATATAAAACACTCATACCATATAGTACCGAGCATGAATCTCTAATATCAAACTGTGGCATCAAGAACCATAAATAATAAATTTAACCATAAATAATACTATTCATCAGGAATAGTACCTCGACTTTGACCAGACACTACTTATGTCAACTTTGACCAAGAGCACTAAACGTACAGTTAATGTCTATTATTCTCAATTATGGTTCCCAATTCAGTTTTGGATCATTATCTTTTATTTAGCTCTAGTTTTAGATCCATATTGGCCGTACCGATGGTGCATGCTACTAAGAGGGACCCATCAGCCAATCCTCCAGTGTAATGACCCCTTGGCTCTATCCACGTAGGATTCAAAAACGAACTCCCAGGTGATCATTACTAGGAGCTGGTACGCCATCAATAGTTTCATTACTATCTTTCTTATAGTTCCAACCCGATGGTAATCATTGCCCCATGGTGGAACCCTTATTGCCTGTAGGTCTATTCATTCATTTATTTATGTGTGTGTTAATTTAATCACACTCTAGTGCCGTAGCACCTCTTACCATAGTGTACACCTAGTACACTTCTTAGACTCATTAGTTCGTTAGGTGAGTTAGTTAAACTACACCCTAATACCCGTAGGACTTTACAGTAAATGTACGATTAGTACATAATTATTACAAAATAATAATTTATGTTACAGACAATTAAATGTCTAAACTTATATACACTCATCATGACATCGTACCATAAAACATTCATATGGCACATAAACACGGCTTTCAAAACATTTATATCATCGCATCTTGACATGAAAACAGACATATGATAGTCAGTTCATGTTGTAGACAGTGCAATATTTGAACTTACAGATACTTTTGCGTGTATCTCCTTTCCCAGGTTCACAGACGTTCCTTCGTTGCGTCTGGATTGGGTTCCTATAACCGGAAAATCAACGGCTATTTTCAATCTTATTTCATACATAATACTAAACAAAATGTAAAAATTTTACATTTTATCTCTCAATCATGAACTTAGGAGTCTAAAATCCCATTTTCCACTTTTCCGCTAACTTTGAGCAAAATTACCATTTGCCCTTAATTCACTTTTCTTACCGTAAACCCACTTTCCGTTGGTTTAAAACCTAAATTTAGACATTAGAATATTATTTTAACTATGCTAAGGCACTCACGGTCCTTTCTGAGCATTTCAGAAATTTTTGGTTAGAATGACTATTTTACCCCTGATGGGTCTTGGGACCGTAACGTTTTTATTTTGATGTTTTAACGGATTTTCTAAGTCTAAAGATCATAAAATAATGTTTCTTAGGCTTCGATACTTGTACAGCAGCCATTACTATAGTATAGGTGACTATTTGTCACCCATCATCACTGAAGGTCAGATTTTTCCTATTTTACGTTTGGGCCTCAAAGGGACGTTTCACTAATCCTCAAATGTCTGTCATCCTTTTCTGAGCGTAACTCATTCATTAATTCTTAAAATCATTCAAGGGGTCTTGATTTTCTCACCCGAGCACATTTTTCATCCCTCGTTTCCCAAAATACCCTTTTATGTCGTTTTCAAAATTTCAGTAGTATTTTCGCTTAATTTTTAGGTTCCCGACATTTAGGAAACGTCTCAAAACCATCTAACCTATTCTAATTTACCACATACTATACCAGAGGCCTATATTTTTATGTAAAACTCAACTTTTACATAAAAATCTTCACGTTCCCACTCATTTTTTTTATCCATCATTTTCATCCATTTTTCTTATAATTTCACATGCCAAAATACATAATTAATACATAATCATTCCAAAACATAAATTAAGTAATGAAGGGACCGAAATCACTACCGAAATCATCCCACCGGTGATCAAACAAACCATTTGGTCTCGAGCGCACGAACTTTATTCCACCGTTCTTCACTTTTCAAATTCCGGTTTGCAAATCCAATGCCGCGGATGTGTTAGAAACATCGAAAATAGGCCAACGGGCCATTCTTCAAATTTTGGTTGCTGGGTCACCATTAGTCGACGTTGATCGCCGTTGACTGGTGTTGACTCGTCGTTGACCGGCATTGACTGATAGCTGCGAGGGAAAAGGCAGCCACCATCTTGAAGAGCTCAATGAGAGGAACCCATTAGTGGTGTCAATTTCATCAATCGAGACTCCTATCGCCAGAAATCAACCATCGAAAGGTGGACCGTGGCGGTGAGGTCTATTTCCATCGTGTCGGTTTTGTTTCTTGAAATTGATTTGGGGCTTCTATTCCCCGTGTTATTCTGATCATTTTTTGGTATCCACTGTGTCACTCAACTCCACCGGAATCGATGGATTCCGCTGCGGCGACGGTGGCAGCAACGACGAAGCTCGGGCAGCTCGATCCGGCGGCCGTTGAGCTGAAATGAGGCCTGAGTTTTGTTATACTCTTCATCACGAATCCATTGGGATAGGAATCGTGGCATTTGGATGTTGGACTGCGGAGATACGGCGGCGGGGAAATTTCTGGCTCCGACGACTTTGGGCGGTGCGTGCACCTTCCTCCAGCGTCAGTTTCGTTGACTCGGCCCACCGTTGGATTCAGCTCAGGGAGAGCTTTCCAATGGTGCCGGTGGTGTCAAAAACAGACACTGTTTCCGATAGTCGATTACTGTTCACTTACAGTGTGTGGGAGGAAAGAGAAGAGAAGAACAATTATGGGGGTCCTATTTGCAAATATCTAATTTTTTTGCCCTTATATATACTTTTTTATCCAAAATTTCAACATGCGCTACCCTGACTAATTTGGGTATGCTGAATCCAAATATATCAGTTTTATTTTCATCTGAGGTCACCTTGACCAGTTTTTCGATACTGCATATTTCCTGGTCAAAAATTACTTTTTTTGCTCAAATGACTAATTTGAGCATTCTGATTCCAAATATATCAGTTTTATATCAAGAAAATGTCATCTTAACCAATTTCTTGATACCACATGTTCCTCAGTCAAAAATTACGTTTTATGCTTAATTGACTATTTTGAGCATACTGATTCTAAATATATCAGTTTTATTTCAAGAAAATATCATCTTGACTAATTTCTTGATACTACGTGTAACACACACGCGCACACATATAACATCACTACCGTAACTCTTTTGTCTTTTAGTGGACTTATCTTACCACAAGTCACCTTCTAGAGCTCTCGATACTGAAATGGCACTATCTTTCCTGTTTCGGTTCTGTGAAATTTTTCCACAACCAAATTTCTCACTTTTAACATTGTCAGAACATTTTATCACGTTCTAAACAATATTAAATCATTCATTTCATATTTTAAACCTAAAAATCATAATGTACATTCAATGTACCTATTTTCTAATAATGGTGAAATTTCTCAGTTGTCACAGCACTCTTAGTAGTCAACACAGATGCTGGCCAGTAATACTTGCGATTTACAATCTTCCTCCTTCTTTATGCATGAAAAAAAAAGTTTATGATGCTAACATTATTAATATATGGACCTAAACAAGCAGGGAGTGACATCAATGTGTATCTTGCACCATTGATAGAAGATCTAAAAAGACTTTGGATAGGGGTAGAACAAGTATATGACGCCTATAAGGGTGAGTGCTTTATGTTGAGAGGAATGTTGTTTGGGACAATTAGTGATTTTCCTACATATGGAAACTTGTCTGGGTTTAGTGTAAAAGGATACTTCGCATGTCCATATTGTGAGGAGAAAACATGTGCACATTGGTTGACACATGGGAAAAATTTATGTTATCTGGGTCATAGGCGCTTTTTAAGTGAGAATCATCACTTTAGAAAGCAAAAGCACACATTCTACGGCAGCCAAGAATTTGGCAAAGGTCCATGTCCATTGACTGGAGATGAGGTATTAGCTCAAGTCAATAAGTTGGTTTTTCAATTGGGAAAAGGCAAGTCCAAAAAGTCTAAGATGAAGAGGATATTCCCAAAAAGTAAGTCAAAATCTCAATCAAAGAAAAAAAAGTCAAAATCACGATTAAAAGAAGGTGATATTCCTAAAACTTGTTGGAAGAAGAGATCAATATTTTTTAAGCTTGAATATTGGGAGTTACTTTTAGTACGGTACAATCTTGATGTAATGCACATTGAAAAAATGTATGTGAAAGTATTACAGGCACATTGCTTGATATTCCTGGTAAAACTAAAGATGGGCGTGCAGCTCAATTAGACCTTAAGAAGATGGGATTAAGCACCAATTTAGCGCCAATAATAGGTGAAACTCGTACTTACCTACCCCAAGCATGCCATACTTTGTCTAAGGTAGAAAAAGAAAAATTCTGTAGAACTCTAGCCAATATTCAGGTTCCAGAGGGATACTCATCAAATATTCGAAACCTTGTATCAATGGAGGACCTGAAACTAGTACGGCTGAAGTCTCATGATTATCAGGCTTTGATGCAACAATTGCTTCCAATTGCAATCCGATCAATTGATTCTGAAAAAGTTAGATATGCAATAACCAAATTGTGTTCTTTATTTAATGCTTTATGCCAAAAAGTCATTGACGTTTCCAAATTGGAACAATTGCAATGTGAGATTGTTGAAACTTTATGTTTGCTTGGGAAAATATTTCCACCATCATTCTTTGACATTATGATCCATTTAACTGTGCATCTTGTCCGTGAAGTATAACTATGTGGACCAGTTTACTTGCGTTGGATGTAGCCTTTCAAGCGATACATGAAAACTCTAAAAAGTTATGTTCAGAATTGCAATCGGCAGAAGCTAGTATTGTCGAATCTTATATTGCAAAAGAGGCTATAGAATTTTGCTCAGAATACTTGTCGGTTGTTGAAGCAATTGGAGTACCTAAACCCCTATATTATCCCAATAAAGGAGGGAAGCCTTTGTGTGGACAAGGAGATATTATAAAAGTAGATTGACGTGAATGGACTCAAGCCCATAATGTTGTGCTACAAAATACGACCGAGATAATTCCTTACATTGCGTAAGTAGCTTTTTTTTTTTTTTTTTAAATACTATGTTCAAATGATTCTATGAAATTGGCTAACATTTGCTGACTATTTTTTCAGGGAACATGTGAACTGGTTGAAAGATGAGAATCCTATTAAATCAAGACGTCAGAAATGGGTACATGATGAGCATCACTGGACATTCATATGCTGGTTAAACAATAAAGTTGAAAGTTAAACGTCACAAGAATTTTTGGTCAGTTTACTTATTAACTTTCATAGTTTTAATGGTGTACCACACACTTACTTTTGAATAAAAATGCTAATTCATAATTTGATAGGAATTAAGTGCCAAGCAATCTGATAGAGCCAAACAAGTGAGTTGTCCTTGTCACTTATCTCAAAAAGGATATGCAGAATTAGAAGCTAAAATTGTTAGTCCTTGAAACTTTGTAAATTCTTATTTTTTTCCATACGTCCAATTACTTGTTGTTTATTTGTGTGTATATATATAAATATATATATTAACGTAGTAAGTAGAAACTGGTCAAAAAAATGATGTTGATCCAGCTGTGTTATGGGTGAGAGCACATCAAAACAAAAAAGGAGAAATTACAACTAAAGACAGTAAATACTATGTAGATAAAATAGTAAGTAATAATTGATTTTCATTAAATTAGCTACATTTATCTTATAGAGAAATTAGAATATGTTTGAAATATTTACAGGATGAACTGAGTGAACTACGACAACAAAGATTGTTGCCAGTACAAGGGTCTAATGATGTCCTAACTCAAGCACTTGGAAAACCTAAACACTTCGGTTGTGTGCACGGAGTTAGACATGATCCAACTCTAAAAACGTATTTTAAAAACAAAAGCATGGGGAAAACTTTAAGAGAACAAGAGGCTGAATTATTGAAAGAGCAACAAGCAATGTGATGCAACGCAAGACATGACACCACCACGGGAACCAGTTCAAGTGCCAATTGGGCCAATTACAAGAGTAAGAGCAAAGAAATTTAAAGAAGCACTTAATGGGCTGATTCAAGAGGTGTGGGCTCAATCAAATTCGTGGAGGCCCATTGAGCAAGATTCATGTGTTCTACAACGATGCATTAACTTGATTCAAGCCCACGAGGAATTCAGCTAATTCTTTCAAGCCCAATCAAGCCAAGAGACTTCAAGCCCAATCAAGCCAAGAGACGTTTTTCTTTAACCAAGGAAGTTCGGATTTAATTAGGATTATCTTTTCCGGATTTAGTTGGGATTATCTTTTCCAGATTTGGTTGGGATTATATTTTCGAATTTGTTGGGATTTCAGCTAAGATTTGAGAATATCTTTTGTAACAAACTTTCCAACAAATTTTCGAATTCAAACTTTAGGATTTCGGTTAGGATTTTGAGAGTATATTTTGTAACAAACAAAATTCGGATTTCAAACAAAATTCGGATTTTGTTTAGGCTTATCTTTGTTAGGATTTGTTAAGAACATCTTTAGATCCGAATTTTCAAATAATTTTCGGATTTTTTTAGGCTTATTTTTTCAGATTTCTTTTAGGAATATTCCTTGTAACAATTGCCTATAAATAGGCGTTCCCATAGCAATAAATCAGAACACATCAGTTTAATTCATAAATTTGAGAGTTTTAATTCTCTTTGGTTCTTTGAAGAACTATCTGAACTTATCGGAATTTTTCCGTGGCGTTCTCTTCTGACTTATCAATCAACCCTTTCATAGTTGATTGTGGCGTCTCCCTTATACCAAGGTTCTTGTTTCGCATTAAGCAACGGGTTGAGGTCCATATACCAAGGTTCTTGTTTTTGCTGAACCAACGGGTCGAGGTCTCCCATCCATTCGAACCTGATTTTTAGAACGTTCTTGAGTTCATAATCTTAACGGGTCTCGTTATTCTTGACGAGGTTCGTATCACAATGCTACAATTACAACATGTACAAATGAAGAGAATGGAAATGAACCAACAAGAATTTCTTAAGGAAATTGCAGTTCTTTGAGCTAGAGTAGAAGAAAGAGAAGACGGTGATCTACACAATAATGAGGCTTTGGACAAACACCTTCAAGCAAAAGAAGAAAAAGATGATGAACATCATACTACTTTCAAGATGGTGTCTCTTAATTCACATATTGGTGAAGAATTTGACCCATTCCCTCGAAATAAATTACCAAAGGTTAATGAGACACATTTTTTTAATCTCCATTCAAGGCAATATAAAGTATTAATAAGATTTTTTTTTTTTTAATACATTGCACTTTATGTTTCAAGAGAGTAAATGCAAATGGGATGTTGGATCACCTGACAACACAGTTGCTGTTGGTACCATTGTGGAGATTGATGGATCATGTGCTATGATCCATGGAGTACCTTTAGGTGAAAGGAACTATCGTGTGTTTGTCGATACTCCAATAAAAGGGAATGCTTATATCCCTATTCCTGTGATTATGGGAGAAACAATTGAAACAGTTGAAAAGGCAATTCGGACGCATGTGGCTTGGCCCAAGAAATTAGTGGCATTGATAGATACATAAGTAGATTTTTTTTTAAACTTTAAACTATGGTTATTATACCATTATAATATTTATTAATTTCTTTATAATTAACTAGAGAAAAACATGTTACTTTTGTGCAGGAAAAAAACTTATGTCAGAAGTATCAATCTGCTCAATCAAAGGCCAAAATAATGAATGCACCATTCCCATGACCCCCTGTGTAGTCTCAATTTGAGCCTATCCATCCACAGAGTCATCCATTTCTACAAAGGCAATTTTAAGCACAAGAACAAACTGCTATTCCTTGCAATAGTGAGATGCCTAATGATCCAATAAAAGATTTAGAAGTTATGCCGATACCTTTAAAATTTCGTATGTTATATGCTTGTAAAAATATAGAGCATGGGAAGGTAATTAAAGTTCCATTGAAAGAACAAATTTTTGGGTATCAAGAGCCTTTTTATGTCCTTCATGAAGACATCATACAATTTTGCACAATGAAAGAGATATATGTGAATTGTGTAATATTCTACATTAGGTAAGCACATAATCAATTCTTTCTTTTGTTTTCGTGCTTATAGGTATCACGTCTTACATATGTTTTAATTCTCAGGCACTTATATGCCATGATGGACTGCCATAAATATGCCTTCATAAATCCATGTGCTAGCTCCGTCGGTATTGGACACTTAGATAAGCGTATGGAAAATGTCGCTAATCAATTAGCCAGGACTGTAGAAGGCCAACTTGTTTTCCTTCCTCGTAATGTTGGGTAAGTCATATCATTTTAATAAAGTTTAATATAAATTACATTTAATTAACTTATTAACATTCTATAATTGGTTTCTTAGTGAGCATTGGGTTTTGTGTCTCGTTGATCTATTTGTGGACACAATTTGCTATACAGACCCATTTGGTGGACATGTACTAAAGGAATTAAAACAATTAATGTTAGAATAAGACTTTTATAATTTGATGACAATATAGCTATCTATTTATTTAAAATTTCTCTAATTGATATTTTTGATCTATTTGTCTTTTTTTTCTTATAAGCATAGGGCTTTGGCCATGTTCAATGCTATTCTTCGAAGAGTACCAAATTCGGAAAAACCACAATGGATGCATGTTACTATAAGTTAATTCATATGTTATTGGAAATATGATATAATTATATTTTCCTAAGTTAAGTAATAATTTTTTTTTAATTTTAAAATAGTGTCCTCGTCAACCTACGCATATAGAATGCGGGTGCTAGATACTGCATTATATGAAACAACTTATTGATTCTTTCTTTGGTGCTATTTATGTGATGGAAAATCAGGTAAGAATAAAACTTTGTTATGCTAAATTGTCTTTAATATCAACTTAAATGTGAGTTTAACAAATTGTTCTTTCTTTATGTGCAGTTTTTTAACAAACGAATTTACACACAAGAAGATATGGATGAAGTTCGAAGTGAATGGGCGGAAAGCCTCTCGTCATTTACATAGGATATAATTGTCATGCTTTCTGGTTCATATATTTATTTTTAATGACTGAGTTTTTAGGATTTTATTTTTTAGAA
The DNA here is from genome assembly GCA_035233585.1 of Antiaris toxicaria. Taxonomy (NCBI): domain Eukaryota; kingdom Viridiplantae; phylum Streptophyta; class Magnoliopsida; order Rosales; family Moraceae; genus Antiaris; species Antiaris toxicaria. Next base: position 93,727,084 of record CP141154.1, read on the forward strand.
AATTAGCTTTAGGTAGATTTATAATGTTTTTAGTTTTTCAATAATTTTTGAATAGAAGTCTGGATTTGATTTTTTTGCTACATGTAGTATGTTATTTATAATATTAGTCAAATGCAAAATACTATTTTTTAATTTTTATAAAAGTTCCTTATTACATGTATATAAATATAAATGGATTATATTTGCTGCTAAAAATATTGATTTAATTAAAAAATAAAATTGAAGATTTAATAAAAAATATAGAAAATTATGTTAATGGCATTCACTTTTTGACTACCATATAAAGTCTTACATCATTCCGGCTACTGGAATCAAGCATTCATTTTCAACAAATATTACAAGGCAGTTGCCATTTGACTGCTATCTAAAGTCTAAATTTCAACTGCTATCATATCTCACCCCACATTTAATAACACCTAGATAGATGGCAGTTATTTACCACTATTTTATCCTTTTAATGGCAGTTAAAAATTGCCATTAATTAAGTCTTTTCTAGTAGTGATTAAAACCACAACTTTTCTTCAGAAACTACCATTCTCCATCAATTTCCAAGTTCTCTAATGTCGTTTTTTGTGCTACTTCTAAATTACTTAGAAGCTCACAATTAGGGCATCATGCCTTGGCCATGGGTAAATTATATAACTAGTGCTACAATATTTTTACTTGATTATTGTAAGGGGCAATATGAAAAAGCTTTGAAATGATCCGATTGTCTTGATGAAGCAAATAAGAAGAACCAGCCTTCAGATCTTCAACGTTCGCTTTACAGTGTACGTAATTAATTCTTTCAATATTATATATATATTCTAAAAAATGTGTGTATATATCCTATGCGTGAGGAAATATATATATATATGTGTGTAAATATACACAAGTATAGATGTACAATGTAACATACATGATGTGTATATACATACATTTAGGTAAAGACATTTTAAATCTAATGGTCATATAGTATGATAATTTGCGGAAATTGCTCCAAATAAGTTGCATATTTTTGCACAAATTATGTGATGTTTTATGGTCATAAGACTAAAAATTTATCAATTTATTGTATAGGGAAACAAATTTAGAATCAAAATGAAGAAATAAATTATGAGCACACATATGTTTGTGTACGGTATGACTAATAACAATTTCCGTTTTGAAGGGGATGTCCTTTTGGCCTTCTACATCTGTTTTTTTTTAGTAAGTAGTCTTCCTCATCTAATTTGGATGATAGTTTTTTCAGCACCGTCACGTAACACTACAAGAATCGAGCAAAAAAAACTGTATATAAATATATATATATATCCTATGTGTAAGTGCATGTACGTATTATATAATGACATCCATTCATTAACATATGCAACTGTTGATATAATCAATTATATTAATTGTTGCTATTTATGAAGAATTACATCTTTTCAGAAATTCAAAATTTGAAATTAAAATTAGAATTATTTTATTTTATTTTTTTATAAAAAAATAATAATAATAAATAAATATTAATTACAGTATTTAATCTCCATACGACATGTGTCACGTTCACGTGTTAAGCGTCAAGTACGCCTAATAAACGCCAAAAGCACCTCTACATTCTCACTGTCCATGCCGTGCACCCATGCATACGCGAGTTGTTTAGGCATATCCCTTCACTTGCCACATCGTTGGCTGACTAGAAAGACATTCTCCTATAAAGAGTTATGACTCTTTATCTTCTTTCTACATGAGACTTCGGTATTCCCTTTTGCACTTATAGTTAAACAATTCCAACAATCCTCCAATTTTTTTAAATATAAGTACAAAATTTTTTTCCCAAATATCAATAATGGTTTTTATGAATAAAGTAAAATATCTTTTGATTTGAATTTTACCTTAGTGTAAGTACCACAATGTATAAGTTGAAATCTCAAGTAACTTGAAACTTTGAACTAGTTATTCTTTTGACAAAAACTAGTGATACTACACACACGAACACTCTTATATTCTTGTATTCTACACAATACTCGCTTAATATCTTTAATGGCCATGTGCTGATCCTGTTTTTATAAACTTTTAAAGAGTAAACTCCAAAACTCTTTTGAGATAGCACCACCTTGACACTCACATAGGTAAGTTCTTCTAGTATCTTTGTTTTATTTAAGATACTTGTCTATACACTAAACTTCATTAAGAATTTCATCAAACTCATCCTTCAGACTATAATAACCAGCACTAGTCATCCTAAATAGGATTGTATTATTTTAGTGTTGAATACTCTGCACTTATTAATAATTTGTTTATACCCTTTGAACCTTAAATTACTCATTTCGTAATGTTAGGTAGGGTTGTCATTATTGGTGAACCTTATTCAAGGAGTTTCAACCCCATCTCTTTAGATGTTGATCTAACCAATTCTCTTATAAGAAGTTTGGTAAAAGGATGTGCCAAGTTATGACTGGATTTCACAAATATGAGAGAAATAATTCCATTTTTGATTAATTTCATCACATAGACATGTCTTAGACTGATATGTCTAGACTTCCCGTTGTATATTTCACTACAAGCATGCGCTAGAGTAGCTTGACTATCACAATGTATGGAAGTCACAAATAAATTATTTACAACTAATGTGATTTCTAGAAGAAGATCCCTTAGCCACTCAACCTCATTCCCTACTGCTGCTAAGGCAATAAATTTCGATTTCATTGTTTAATGGGTAATACACATTTGTTTCTTAGATTTCCAAGAAACTTCAGCTCTTCCAAGAGTAAACACCCATCCTGAGATTGACCTGTTGTCTCCTGCACTCGATATTCAACTTGCATCAGTATATCCTTTTAGAATAGCAGAGAATTTAGAATATTGTAAACCAAAATTTTTTGTTTTATGAAGGTAGCCACCCACTGATGACTTTCCAATGCTCAACATTTGGATTACTAGTAAACCTACTTAGTTTACTAACTGTGAATGCTATATTAGGTCGTGTACATTGCACTATACATTAAACTACCAATAGTACTAGTATATTTAATTTGAGCCACCACTCTTCTATCATTCTTTACAAGTTTTATACTTGGATCAAAAGGAGTATTAGCTTTCTTAATTTTTAGATGACTGAACTTGTTCATCATTTTTTTCAATATAGTGGGCTTGAGTTAAAGTGTAACCCCCCACTATTTTGAATTACCTTGATACCCAAAATAGTATCGACTTGTTCAAGGTCTTTCATCTTGAATGTGTAAGATAGAAACCTCTTTGTTTCTGTTATCCCTCATATATCATTGTTAATGAGTAAAATATCATCAACATAGAGGCAAAGAAAGATATAATACTTATTACATACGTTTGTATATAAGCATTTGTCAGAAGTGCTATGTACAAAGCCATTTGAAAGAACAGTAGAATGATATTTTTCATGCCATTATTTGGGTGCTTATTTTAAACCATATAATGATTTAACAAGCTTACACACTTTATGCTCACCATCTAAAAATGTAGTTTTCTATCTATTTGATAAACATAAAGATTATGGATTGATGACAGAGTAAACAAAATTCTAATTGTAGTCATTCTTGCCACGAGTGCATATGTATCAAAATAGTCAATTCCTTCTTTGTCAATAACATTTAGCTATTAATCTAGCTGTAAAGGTATTAATAGTACCATCAGTATGATACTTTTTTCTAAATACCCATTTATAACCAATGGGCTTAAAACCTGGTGGTAAATCCACGAACTTCCAAGTGTGGTTAGACATAATGGAATCCATTTCATCTTTGATTACATCCTTCCAAAAAGTAGAATCCCTTAAAGCCATAACTTCCCTGTAAGTTTAAGGATCATCTTCAACTTGGAGAACAATAGGAATTTTTCTAATTACATTATTTCTTCTTCCTTCTACTAAGAAAAAGAAAATAAATTGAGAATCTATTTCATGGCATTTTAACCCTTTCTCTTTTCAAATTCTTTTGCCTTTTCTCAACTCACTAATTAAGTTGCTCAACAACCTTAGAAGGAATATTGTGTTCTTGGGCTCAAAGACGACCTTGCCTCAGATTAAGGTAACAAAATTTCTTTCTATTTTATTATTATTGTTGTTGTTATTATTCTTATTATTATTATTATTATTATTATTTTTAAAGCACTTTTATTCATCTAGATTACTGTTCGCAATCACTACTTAATTTCTTTACAAATATAAATTAGACAATGTTAAAATTGTTATGACAATATATATAAATATCTAAAATGTTGAGCTGACCTAGTTAAAAATTTTTATATGAAAGATATTTTTGGCCATTCAGGATGGGTAACATAACAAAATTATATATACATATATATGGTCTAATTGACACATAAGACAAAGTTAACTTTGTTTAAAACATCTTAATCATTACGTGGTAATTACAATTCAATTTTTAATAGTTTTTGAAATAAAAGACTATTACGAGACAAATTGATAATTGGAGAATTAGTTTAGAGAAGTATAAAAGTTTAGAAACTAAAATGGGATAGAACCTATAATTCTAGCATAAAAAATAAAATTAACGCTATATAAAAATATATATATGTTTATATGTATAGTTATGTAACAACTTCAAAATTTATAAAATTAATTCTCATATTAAATAGAGAATTAAATTATGAATTTCATCATTAATAACATTTTTTTTTAAATTGGTGGCAAGAAAATATATAAAATATGATGTTACTCTAATTGTCTATTTTAGAATTGGGATTTTATGAAATTGTTATGTGTAGAAATATATGTATATATGTAATGAGAGAATGAATAATCACAAGTTTATGAATTAAAAAAAGTGAACCTTACGCTATGTCAAGATTTACTTATTAAATTAAATTTAGCAATCCTATTACAATGAAAAAAACTAATTAATTAATTATAATAATTTAATAGATTAGTAAAAAAAGAAAAGAAAACAAAAGAAAAACAAAAAGAGAGACAGGGGGAGTGCTCGTGCACCCCCCTACACAAAACAACTCAGTAGGTAAAAACCCACTGGCCAAGGCAGCGGGCTTTAGCCTTCTCAATGGTGAAAATAAAAAAAATTAAAAAAATTAAAAAAAACTTATACATATAAAGGGAGGGGGTGCCATGCACCCCTCCCCTTCTCAATGGGCTAGTGGCCCACTGAGCAAAGCAGGTGGGCAAGTAACCTACTTACCTGCTGCTAGTAAACTGGCAGGGTTTTCAAAAAAAAAATACATATATATTTTTTTTCTTTCAGAAAATAGGCTAAACAAAATATGAGATTTTTGATAGTTCAAAATCCACCTAAACAAGCAAAACAAGAATGAAAATATAAGAGAGAAAAATAATAATTACAATGTAAGATGATGGACTATTTAAATGACTACTCACTAAAACCACTTAAAAATACATGAAAAACCACCAAACCACCTCCCAACTCACCCTCTTCAGCTGAGCACAATTTTGATAGATTATAATTCAAAATTTTCAATTTTTTTTTTTACCCACAATAAGGCTTGGGTATAAAATGGTTTAAGGTCAACAAAAAACCACTATTTTCCTTTTCGTAAAGAAACTACCCAAGCAAAGAAAAGCTTTCTCTCTTCCTCCCTTCATTGTGAATGAAATTTTTAGCTGAGAGAAGACAAAAATATTCTTCATTTGCTTTCATCCACTCCTAAGTTCATTTTTAGCAAGGAGAAAAAGTCTTTCCAAGTGCTTACCAAGGTAAAAACCTACATTTTTTCACTTGCCTTTTAGAAAGAAAAATGATGTTTTAAAAACAATGTTTTTAAATTAATGTTTTGTCTCCATACTATCCCCCTACCTCAAGGATCTAAGAGTGGTTCAAAGCTTTCAAGAGGAGCTAAAAAGCCACTACTTTTCTAAGAGGTAAATGTCTTGTAAACTAGTAGTTTTCCAAATTCTTCATAACTTTTCTTTCACAACGAGTTCTTACATATATTTTTAAAAACAATCTTGGCATGGTAAAGGATCAAAATGTTGTTTTGCTACCTAGTGAGATAATACATGTACTTACCATGATTTAAAATGGCTAGAGAACATGATCCGTGAATAGGATGAAAAGTATGTTTATATGATTTTTTTGACGTGCAATGAGTATTGATGCATGAGAATAGGAGATTATGACATGTTAATATGATATGTCCTCTATTAATGAAAGCATGAATGATGAGGAAAATATTATAACATCACAAATAGGTTAGAATAAGATTTAATGACCATAAAGTACTAAAAATAACATTTTTGGCATAAATATTAAGAAATTAAAAAATGGTATTTTGAGTCAGATTTTCATACGCATGTAAAGGGTAGAATATGACCCTTGATATAAGCAAAAAGAAGAGCTCAAGTTTGGTCAGAAATGCAAATGTCATAAAATGAAGATTTTGCCCTCAAGGGTAAAATGGTAATTTCACCAGCCTAAAAACATTATTTGAATCCAAAACTTTGCATTCTTGACTAGAGACTTAAAATAGACTTTGTGTCAAATTTTGGTGATAAATAGATAAGAAATGGCCAAAATTCCATTTTGGAGTCAAAATGTAAATATAGAAAAATTTAGGGTAAAAAATGTAAAGAATAAAAATTTATGCAAAATGAGCCCTGATCTTGTGAGAAAACTTTATAAGGACTTTAAGTATAAAAAAGGTGAACCAAAGGGTGTTGGGAACTAATTGGGGCTAAATAATGACTAAAATGCAAAAATAAATAAATGGTGGGTCAAATTATAAAATCTACTTAGACTATAATTAGACATCATCTTTGTCACCCTTAAAATAGTATATTAAGCTAGATAAATACATGAAATAATATGGTTTATGTTATAGGCAAATGTACAACCTTAAAAAAAACATAAAGGGATTTAAATGTAATACTTTTAGTTAATTGTGTTTAGAAACATGATAAGTTATGAAAAGCTTTTTTTTTTTTTTTTAGCTTAAAAGCACTATAAAAATTATTATAAGGCTCTAGGATAATTTTTTTTAAGCCACCCAATAAGTCTAGATTAAAGAAGGTACGTCTAGTGGTAAAATTGTAATTTTGTCAAACTAAGGGTTAAGATGGTAATTTGATGGGAATACATTTTTGGGCTATAATTAGAGGTTTTGTGGATCTATAAAACTGCAAGAAATATTCCTAAAAGCAAAGTTTATAAGATTTAATAAATTTAAACTTAAAAATGCTTGAATCACTGAAATAGGAGCAAAATGATAAATTAGTACCCAAGGGCTCAGTGATGAGAAATGAACCTGCCATTAGGCTCGTCGGGATTCTATGTGATTGTTGACCAAAACTTGATAGAGATAACTAAGTGTAATAGGTCTTAACGGGTCCAAAACGATACAAGGCTAAAAATACTTAAAAAAAAAAAAGATTTAAGCCCAATTACAAGTAAATGGGCCATAATAGATCCAATAAACCCACAACTTACAAAGATGGCCCAATATGATGTTGAAAGACCATAGCTGCCCATGGTCACGTAATAGGCCCAAATTTAAATAAATTATAATTAAATAAAATAATGAATAAGGAATTAAATATTAATTAATTAATAGATTAATAATTAATTAATTTAAAATTTTAAAAAATTAATTAATTATTAATTAATATTTAATTCATGATAATTATTTAAAATTAATTAATTATTAATTAAGATTTAATTTATGATAGTTATCTAATTAATAATTAAGGATATTTTTTCTCAAGGCAAATATCTAGAGACAAATTAATAATTAATTAAAATTAATTATTAATTAAGAGAACACATGATCATAAACGAACACGATTCAAAAACCTTTCTCTAACTGTCAGATGTTAATTTAAAATTAAGACATTACATCAACTTGAGGGTAGAACCAGAAACAATTTACACGGATACTCAGTTACGCGATTTTCTGTTAGTATAGACCCTACCTATAGTGTGATTGTTTATATATTATGTATGATGTGAGCTCGATGTTTATTTTAATAATATGATATAATGCCATGATGACATGTTTACTTACATGCTTTACGAAAGTATGTTATGATGACATGTTTATTTACATGTTTTGTGAAAGTATGCCGTGATGATGTGTTTAAATACACACTTTTTGAACATGCCATTCTTTCATGCTTACCATATGGCTCAATGTTTAAGAAAATGAAAGTAATGATGTGCCGTACCAGTCTCTGACCGAATGGGAGCATATTCGCCTTTCAGTCGAATGAGAGATAATAAAAATGATCAATGACGTTAAAGTTATGACCTTGGGTGTTGACGGATTGGGTCACTCCCCCGTCTTCTCCATTTAAGGTCGCGTGCACCTCAGTACAAGCACAAGGGCCCATAAGATGTTAAATGAATAAATGGACAATTACATAACTGGTCATGCATCTCAATTATATGCATTTGTGGGATTGCACGTCTATACTTTCTGAGTTTATCTCACCCTATTATGTTTCCTACTGTAGGTAATTCGGGCAAGTTACCTATGACATATTAAGCATTGATGGACTGGCGGTGCGGGTGCGTGATGGGTGATGGGTGATGGGTGATGGGTGAAAGTATGATAGGTTTTGTGGATGCCACCCACATATTATATTACGCATACGTTTTGAGAACTTTGTTAAGCATTGTTTGATATTAGTATAATGTAATATTTTGGTATGACTAAATATGACATTTTACGTTAGTATATTTTGTTTAAAACTAATTTTAATTATTGTGGTTTTTAAAGAATCACTACTTCCACAAATAAGGCTTTTCAAAAAAAAATCCCTGAAATTTTGAAGACCTAGAAATGAATAAGCAACGATTTAAATAAGATGATAAACCAAGTAAGTAAGTTTTAAGTGATGGTCTGAGAGGTCAGGTTATCACAAATTATGCTTGTAGGAACGAGCTTTGTGGAAAACAAGAGAGCGAATGAGTCATAAAGAGATATTGGACCAAATGAAATCAGCAGCTAAGACTCTTGTGTGATACCCGAGAAATCTACGTTCTCGGAAATATTTTGTACAAATATGTAAATAAATGTACATTTACAGTGACACAGTTTACAGAATAAATAGCAGAGGAAAATTTTGATTAATCAAGTTTTTAATCAAAATTTGAAAATGAATTAATGAAAATAGTTTAAAGCTAAGCATTAATTCAATTATGATGTTTTAAAATTTGATAGAAAAGTATGTGGAAAATACATACTAACAGATCAATGGCATACAAGTGAGCCACATTGATCAATGGCTAAAAGGATTTGCCAAACAAGCCCTTACACATAAATAAAATAAAATAAAAGAAAGTAAGGGAGAGAGTGTGATGCACGTGAGCATGAGATAGAGAGGGAATTAATTCCCTTAGCTGCGAGCAGTCGGCAGAAAAGAAAGAAAGAGAAAAGAAAGAAAGAAGAAAAGAAAGAAAGAAAGAGAAAGGGAAAGAGAGAAGAGAAAACCGAGAAAGAAAGGAAGGGAAAAAGAAGAAATCCAAGCCAAGTTCAGATTTCCTAGTTCCAGCAACAGATAGATCGAGTTTCGATCGCTAACCAGCAGCAAGAAAAGATCACGATCAAAGCAAGGTAAACCCTAGTTTCACGTTTTCGTTGGGGAAAATCTGGGGTTTGAGTGAGAAAAAGAGAATGTGAGTGAATCACATTTAGATTTTCGGTTAAAAATCGAAATGTGATTCAAGTCTAGATGTTTTCAAACACGAATCCATGCACAGATGGTTTAGAAAACCGAGTTTAGTGAATATTCTTCACTAAAATACAGATTTTTCAAAAGTTAAGTCAAGAGTTTTAAATGAGCAAAATGTTGGATTTTTGCTTATGAAATCATGGATTTGTGATAGTAGGAGTGTAGTAGATACCTTGAAATGATCTTATGAAGATCGATTTCAAGTGTAAGAAGCAGAACAGCGGCCATAAAAGCCTTAGCAAAGCAGAGCAGAGCAGTTCGGACCCCAGAATCTCGATTCTGGTATGAACACGGGCGTGTACACGGGCGTGTACAAGGGCGTGTTCAGAACACGGCCCCGAACATGCCCATACGCACGACCGTGTTGCAAGAAAAATCAAACCCGAGAGGTACACGGTCAAGAACATGGCCGTGTATCAGACCGTGTCAAGAGGCACACGGTCAAAGAGAGGCGTGTAAGTAGCCGTGTAAGAGCACAGAGGAGTACACGGCCAGTAACACGGCCGTGTACCCACCCGTGTAAGCATACACGGGCATGTTCCAAAGATTACACGGCCAGGCTTAAAAGTCCAGAGGGGTACACGGGCACGAACACGGCCGTGTAGGAGGGCGTGTTCGAGGCCAGAGAGTAAAAAAAAAAAAAAAAAAAAGTCTGGAAAGGAAAAATTTCATGTTTTACCATATTTCCAGTATAAGCTAAATATGGTAAATAATCAGTGATTTTGCCTTTTATAGGAGTCCAAGTCAGAGACCCCAAATCAGCAGTCCCAGAGCAGCAGCAGCTCACGTTAGAGGACTTTCAGTAAGTTCAAGTATTGTCCTGACTGCAACGTGGACAAGCTTGCTTTATTACAATGTTGTGTATATTGTATGACGTGTTGTTAGACATTGAGTGTCTGCATCACGATGTTATGTCAGTATGTTAGTCACAGCACAGGTCAGTTCATATCAGTTCATATCATGCATATAGAGTTGCATGTCCCAGTACACAGACCAGACAGTAACAGAACCAGAAAACAGTTAGGTGCACAAGGCACCTTAGTGTGTTGATTAAATCACACCCCAGTAAATAGATTAACAGGTTCCGACTGTGAGGGCAGTCAGTATGCTACCCAGTTGGAACACCAGCAAGATGGTAATTAACCAGTTATTGGCGTATCGGCCTCTCGAACCACGGGGAGGTTATCATGTTCAGCATCAGTTAAGACTGAGGAGGTCAGCACTAAAGTACCGCTCCCGGTTACGCTAACATATCGGTACGTCCAATCAGAGGCCCAAAACCAGAACTAAAATAACAGATTAATGTCATAAGACTAAACCTTTAGTCAGTACAGCATGAGTACAGCAGTCAGCATGAGTACAGCAGTCAGCATGAGTACAGCAGTACAGTATGAGTACAGCATGAGCACAGTAGTACCGCATGAGCACAGCAGTATAGCATGTTAGTTACATGTTTTTATGTTTGAACTTACTGAGCCCATAGCTCATTAGTTTGTTCACATGTTGCAGGTAAGAGACCTGTTCACCAGTAGTATCGGTGGACGACGAACAGGGTAGATGCATGCCGGAGAGGATTGGGCGAGGGATATTGGTCACAGTTAATTCTTCCGCTGCATAGTTTCAAATGTAATTTCAAAAGAAACAAGTTTCAAGCTAAGAGTATGTGATAGGGGAATCATGAGTCAGGTGCATGTTATTTTGTTAACATGATTTCCTTATCACATTCTTAACAGTTTATGTATTTAAAGAAAAAAAAAATTTATTCCGCAAAACTAGCAGTAGTTACAGTTCAGCATAATTGCCGGCGACCCTAGAGGCCTGCAGACTATTGCGGTTGACTACAGAATTGGCCGTAGTAGCACTGTAGAGCCTCTACAGCAGGGCGGGCCACCACACTTGACCAAGGCCTTGTAGGACAGAATGATTTCTAGATGGCGCTTATAGAAATTCTCTGATTCTTTAGGTTTTTTTAATACTCTGTTTGGTTTATCGATTTGTAAATTAATTTTTTCTAACTATCCTTGCACTTTAAAATTAAAAAGAAAAAATAAAATTCAATTCAATTCTTCTTTTATTAAAACATGCACATGATAAATTAGTTAACTGGTGTTGTAATATTTTTACTTGATTATTGTAAGGGGGAATATGAAAAAGGTTTGAGGGAATATGAATAAGCTTTGAAATTATCTGGTTGTCCCAATGAAACAAATGACAATATCTCACCTTCAAATCGTCGACGTTCGCTTTACGGGGTACGTAATTAATTCTTTCAATATTATATATATATCCTAAAAAACTTGTGTGTATATATATATCCTATGTGTAGGAGCATGTATGTATTCATGTATTAAAAAACGTGTGTGTATATATATATCCTAGGTATAAGGTGTAGAAACTACCTTGAATGGTGAGAACTATCACCAAATCCCTAGGATTATTCATGTTGCATCATTAAGAATTAAATACTAAATGCGGAAGCGTACCTGAATCACCCGTGATGGAAACAAATCAAGATCCTATGGTTAGTTTTCCAAATCTTTACGTTGTCTCTTGAGTTTCTTTTTAGGAGTCTCTTAATTCTCTCTGATAATGGATATCAGAGTGAATACGTATGATTTGGGGACTATAACCGTATTTATAAGTTAACTGTTTGTTAACTTTCATTATTTCTATTTTGACCCATCATAAAATTAGAAATAACGGATTGGTCTCTACACATAAAACCCCATACTTTAATTAGATGCATTAAAGGCCCAAATTACTTAAACCTTATTTGATCACTAAAATTAGCCTCAACCTTAATATAATATTATTTAATATACGATTATATACATATTGCCCATACGTTGGATTAAAACTCAACAACACATGCTAAATTAAAATCCAACAATCTCTCACTTGGGCTATATGTGTCACCTTATAATTGTATATTAAATAACCTTATAAGTACTCAGAATTTTGCTATTATTACTGAATACATTCTCAAACAATCCGGTCCATCAATCATACCAACATAAGATCAAAGCGGCTTATGTTACAATTGGTCATTTATATTGATATAACTGAATGACATGGATTAGGCATGGGTGTGTAGCATGAAAATTACATGCAATGTGATCTCAGCATGCCTATTTCCAATTGGTCCAACCTTAAACCTTAGTGAGATCATTTCAAGCGAGTTCAAATGTGAATATAAACCGAATACTTTATTGCTGAAAATAACTTAAACATCCATAAACCATAACTGAAATAACCATAATAAGCATCTATGTTAAAAGAAAGTAAAGACACAAACTCCCACTACAACCAAATATCCTCAGGAGGCATAACACCTATTTGAGTAGTGTGCTCATGAAATACCTTGGGTGGTAATCCCTTAGTGAGTGGACCCGTAACCATGGAGTTTATACCAATGTGCTCTATAGACACATGTCCACTCAGAACTCTTTCTTTCACAATTAAGAACTTGATATCTATAAAATTTGATTTCGTTGAACTCCTGTTGTTATTGGAATATAGGACTAAAGACTTATTGTCACAAAATAACTTGATTGGTCTTTCTATACAATCCACAATGCGCAGCCCAAGGACAAAATTATGCAGTCATATTCCATAGTTAGATGCCTCATAACATGCTATAAACTCTACTGCCATAGTAGAGGAAGCTATTAGTGTCTGCTTAGCACTCCTCCAAGAAATAGCTCCTCCAGTAACCAAATAGATATAGCCTGATGTGGATATCTAACTATCTTGGCATCCGATGAAATCAGAATTAGAATAACCTATGATCTCTAACTGATCTGACTTCCTATGTGTAAGCATGTGATCCTTTGTTCTATGTGAATACCGCATGACCATTTGGCTGCTTTCTAATGATCCAATCCTGAATTACTTAAATATCTCTCTAGCATCCTAACAATATACGCAACATCCGGATGCGTACATAATTGAGCATACATCAGACTCCTTATAGCCGAAGCATAAGAAATCTTCTACATTTCCTTAATCTCAAAGTCATTCTTAGGGCATCAGCTTAAACTAAACTTTTCTCCCTTAGCCACAGGGGTGTCACCTGGTTTGCAATTATGCATGCTAAATCTCTTAAGTACTTTCTCGATATAGCCCTTTTGTGACAATCCAAGAATACCCTGAGAGTGATCCCAATGTATCTGGATCCTTAATACAAAAGAGGCGTCACCAAGATCTTTCATCTCAAAATTCCCTGCTAGAAATCTCTTGGTTTCATGTAGCATGCCTATATCGTTGGTGGTAAGCAATATGTTATCGATATACAAAACCAGAAAAATGTGCTTACTCCCACTGAACTTGTGGTATATACAACCATCCACCATATTCATTTCAAAACCAAATGAGACAATGACTTGGTGAAATTTGTAATACCATTGATGAGATGCCTGCTTAAGCCCATAGATGGATTTCTTTAACTTGCAAACCAATGACTTTGCATCACCCAACACAAAGTTTTCTAGTTGTACCATATAAATTATCTATTCAATGTTGCCATTGAGAAATGCAATCTTCACATCTATCTGATGTAGCTCAAGATCAAAGTGTGCCACTAAAGCCATTATAGTTCTAAAAGAGTCTTTCGACAAAACCGGAGAAAAAGTCTCTTTATAATCGATGCCTTCTTTCTGTGTGAAGCCCTTAGCAACAAGACGTGCTTTGTACCTCTCCACATTGCCCTTTTAATCCGTTTTGGTCTTAAATATCCATTTGTAACCAATGGCTTTTGCACTTAGGCAATGGAATAAGATCACATACATCATTGTCCTTTATAGACTTAATCTCTTCATTCATGACATCAAACCACTTTTGATAGTTAGAACTTTCCATGGCTTGATGGAAGATGATTGGCTCATCTTCCGTCATTCCAACGTCAACATCATGTTCTTGGATAAACACAATGTAATCATCCAAAATTGCACTTCTCCTTTCTCTAGTGGATCTCTTTAATGGCATTGGTTCTTGAGGTTGTAGAGTTTGTTCTTCTGAAATAATTTCTTGAACTTGAACGGGAGGTTCAATGATATTGTTTTGATCCAAAGTTACTTCTTGAACAATGTCAAGTATAGAAGACTGTTCCTGATTATTGTCAATAGAAATTGGAGGAATATCTACATATTCTTCTTCAAAGACAAAGTCCTTTACTCTTTCTCCCCCCATAAACTCAACATCCTCGAAGAATCAGGCACTACCCATCTCAAAAATAAACTTAGTCGTGGGATCATAAAACTTGTAACCCCTAGACCTTTTAGAGTATCTAATAAAATAGCAACTGATAGTTCTTGAGTCCAATTTCTTTTCATTTGGCCTATAAGATCTTGCCTCAACTGGACATCCCCAAATGTGCAAATGCTTCAAACTAGGCTTTTTGTCTGTCCAAAGCTCATAAGGGGTCTTTTCAGTTGCCTTAGTTGGAACTCTATTGAATATATATGCTGCGGTCTTTAATGCCTCTCCCCTAGAGTGATTCAAGTAAGGTAAAATGACTAATCATACTCCTTACCATATCCTTAAGCGTTCTATTTCATCTTTCAACAACATTGTTCATGGTAGGAGAACCAAACATGGTGTATTGTGGGATAATACCGCATTCCTCTAGGAATTTCACAAATGGTCCTGGACATTGTTCACCTGATCCGTCATATCTATCGTAATACTCACCATCACGGTCAGATCTAACGTTTTTAATTCTTTTACTGAGTTGGTTCTCAACTTCAGCCTTATAGCTTTTAAACACATCCAGTGACTGCAATTTCTCATGAATAAGATAAAGGTAGCCATATCACAAAAAATTGTCTATGAACGTTATGAAATATTGTTAACCATTCTAAGAAGCCATAAGGAATGGCCCACAAATATCCGTGTGTATTAGTTCAAAGACGTCTAATTTCCTGTTGGCACCAAATCTCCAGACATTTGTTTGTTTCCCCTTAATACGATTCACACCTACATCAAAATCTGAAAAATCAAGGGGACTGAGAATACTATCAGACACAAGTTTCTCAATTCTCCTTTTGGAGATATGACCTAATCTCTTATGCCACAATGAAGCTGAATTCTCGTTGGTTAATTTGCGCTTTATACCTATTGTATTAACATGCAAGGATTCATTAAATGTAGCGATTGTATCAAGCAAATATAGATTATCGTAACCTGATAAAGAACCAAAACTAATCAAATTTGAATTCTGAAAAAGACTAAATTTTCTATTTCCAAATAAACAACCATAACCAAACTTGTCTAATGTTGAAATAGAAATCAAATTCCGTCTAAAAGACAGTACAATGAAAGTCTCAATCAAATCCAAATAGAAACCAGTTCTTAACAATAATCTAAAGGTTCCAATTGCTTTGACCTCCAACAAATTGCCGTCACCAACATAGATGTATCTTTCACCATCATTAGGCTTTCGGTAACTCAGGCAACCCTATATGGACACATTGATGTGAGTTGTTGCACTAGAATCTATTCAATATGTGTGTCTAGGTACCAAAGTCAAATTAACCTCAAAACAAACAAAACTAAGAAGCATACCTTTCTTAGCACGCCATGCATGATACTTTATACACTGCTTCTTTTTATGACCTATAGCTCCATAGAAGAAACAACCATCCTTAGTTGGTTCCTTGTGTTGTTTCTTCTGTGATGCCGTATCTGCAGCTTCCTTATTCTTCTTTCTTTTCTTATTTTTCTTCTTGTCCTTTGGAATGGTTGTTAAGTGAGCACTCTTTGTCTTCTCTTGCTTCAATCTATCCTTTTCCTAAACACAGTGTGAGATAAGCTCATTAAGGGACCATGAGTCCTTTTGGCAGTTATAGCTTACCTTGAACTGACTAAATTATGTTGGAAAGAATATTAGAACCAAATGCACTAACAAGTCTTCAGATAAATCCAACTTGAGTGCTTTCCATTTTGAAGCAATGTGAGACATTGCCATAATGTACTCCCTCATATTTCCATTATCTTTGGTTCTCATAGAGATGAGGTTTGTTAAAATTGTACTAGTTTTGGCCTTTTCATTCTTAGTAAACCTCTTCTCAAGATAATCAAGGAAAGCCTTAGCCGTATCCACCTTATCAGACATAGTGCCCCTGAAAGCTTCTGGAATGGCACGCTTAATAACCATAAGACTTATGCGATTGGATTTCTCCCACTTTTCCATCTCTCTCTTTTCATCTAAGTTACTCTTATCAGTGAGATCAGTTGGTTTAGCAATCCTTAATGCAAAGTCCAGGTCCATGACTTCAAGAGTGATCAAGACACTCTCTTGCCATGACTTAAAGTTGATGCCATTTAACATAGGAATGGAGTTGAGGCTAGCAGTGATATTAGCAATAAAAGCAGAAACTGAATAGAGAACAATACAAACATAGCAAACAGACTCACATAAGTACTAAAGTATGCAAATAAAGGTACGGCCCATCATAAGATACCGAGCACAACATTAATATTTAGTCTTTGGATAGAAATATTAACTTATAAGTGGTACTCTTGATATAGTAATGAAGTACTGACCATAAGGCATGTCAAGCAACAAACCTTCCTTCGGGCTGATTTATTACTTACATGTACACTAAATAATCACCACATGCTTATTACTACAATTGTATATGAAATTCGGCCAAGTATTGACCTTTCTTTGGGCCAGCCAATACATGCATGAATTACATATATACAAAAACTTGTTAATGTTCTAAGTGAAGTTAACCTCCACAAGAGAGGTCACTTTAGCGACATCTTGCTCCAATCAATCTCACTTTCAAACATTACATATCTCAAAAGAGATCAATTTACCAATATTTAAAGTTAAATTGCAACTCAATTACCCAAAAAATATATAATTACAACACTGCCCTTTTTTTTTAGTTCACTCAATATAGTCCCACCCATATAATGCAGTACAATCATATAATTTTTGGTACACATCTAAATAGTATAATCCATATAGGCATCTGTACGGTCCGTACTATGTGTTCGTATAGTCCGTACAGTCACATCAGTATAGTCCATACAACCTCCATGTACAGTCGTGTATATAAAATTTCGTACAGCATGTCCATATAGTTCCGTACCATTACGTCAGTTACGTCTTGTACAGCGTACAGTCGTGTCTGTATAGTGCGTCAATTGTGACCGTATAGTCCATGCAGCCATACATTTGTGTCTATACAACTACGTCAATTGTGCCCAGCCGTATAACGTGTCCGTATAGTCACATCAATTGCGACCGTATAGCCATACAGCGCGTCCCCATACAGCCGTACAGTCGTGTCTGACCGTACGATTGTATAATCCATACTGTGGACACCCCTTGTTTTCGGACCATCTGTACACCGTGACCGTTTAGTCCGTATGACGAGCAAACAATGGCCATACAATGTATACAACCACGCCGTGAATGTACAGTCTGTATGATAAACACCATCAACTGTATAGACTGTACGGCTGCACGTCGGCCGTACATTCCGTACGATCGGATAATCCCAATCATACAGTTTGTGCGGCCATACCATCGAACTACAGTCCATATAGTTCATACAATCCGTACAGTGACCGTACCTGTTCCGTACAAATCTGTACGGAATTTCAGATTTGAATTTTATGATTGAAAATTTGCATCTCAAAACTTAATATGTGAATTTTAACATAAAATTCTTCTTTAAATATGTTCCAACAACCCTAATTTGAATAAATTTCCAATTCCTAATGATTCAATATGAATCGCTCTGATGCCAATTGTAGAAACCGCCTTAAATGGTGAGAACTATCACCAAATCCCTAGGATAATTCATGTTGTATCATTAAGAATCAAATACTAAATGCAGAAGCGTACCTGAATCACCCATGATGGAAACAAATCAAGATCCTATGGTTAGTCTTTCAAATCTCTACGTTGTCTCTTGAGTTTCTCTTTGAGAGTCTCTTAATTCTCTCTGATGATGGGATGTCAGAGTAAATGAAAAGACATACGTATGATTTGGGGACCATAACCGTATTTATAAGTTAACTCTTTGTTAACTTCCATTATTTCTATTTTGGCTCATCATAAAATTAGAAATAACGAATTAGTCTCTACACATAAAACCCCATATTTTAATTAAATGCATTAAAGGCCCAAATTACTTAAACCTTATTTGATCACTTAAATTGACCTCAACCTTAATATGATAGTATTTAATGTATGATTATATACATATTGCCTGTATATTGGATTAAAACTCAACAACACATGCTAAGTTAAAATCCAACATAAGGATATATATATATATATAAATATACACAAGTAATATACATGATGTGTAGATACATACATTTATGTAAAGACGTTTTCAATTTAATAGCCATACCAGTATGATAATTTGTTGAAATAGCGCCAAATAAGTTGCATATTTATGCACAAATTAAAGTGATGTTTTTATAGTCATAGCACTATAAATTTATAAATTTATTGTATAGGGAAATAAATTTAGAATCAAAATGAAGAAATAAATTTCGAGCACACAGATGTTTGTGTACTGTGTGACTAATAGCAATGTCAGTTTTTAAGGGGACGTCCTTTTGGCCTTCCGTATCTTTTTTTGGTAAATAGTCTTCCTCACCTAATTTGCATGGCTGTTTTTTCTGCACTGTCCTGTAACACTACAAGAGTAGAGCAAAAAAAAAAAAAAAAATGTAACTACAAAAATAAGTCTTTTAACGATGACTTGTCTTTGCTAAAAGGAGAAGTATCGTCATTTAATTGACTTGTACAGCGACTACACATTGTCGTTAAAAAGACGGTCTCTAAAAAATATTTCCTTTTTAACTTTTACAGGCCATTATCTATACCATGTTAAATGACAACAAAGCAAAGACGCTTGGAAACAATTTATTGATTCGTGGAAGGGCTACCGAATTATTTTATTTAAACCTGCTGTACCATGATCTGCATCCAACGTCCGTTGAAATATTCGTATCTATTTATAGTAATTAATTTATTATAAGTTTGGTGTAAAATTGTTTTTAAATATTCTCTTTTTAAAGTATATTTTGTTATGGTAGCAGCATGAACATTGTCTATAAGACACAATAAAAGGTGTTTATATATATATATATTTATTTAAAAAAAAAAAAAAGGAGACGATTGACAGCAGAACAAGATTTGGTTAGTACCTAAAAACATCCCAGCATGTTTTGTGAATGTCGTACTGCTTTTTATCCTATTGTAAATTTAAATTGCCGAGTCAAATTTTCAAGAGCTCATGAAGAAAAGGAAATTTTATCATAGTTTTTTTTTTTTCCTTAAATGTTATCGCAGTTGTAGACTAGAAGTTCTAGCTTTATCCTTAAAAAAAAAAAAAAAAATCCTTTTTATGTATTAGCGCGCAAACACCAAAAATTATTATTGTTATTATTATTATTATTATTATGATAGGACGAGAAAAAAGCATCGTGACTGAAGAATCATGGCTAAAAAGTAACGGCCGCCTAATTATCTGGTAGCTGAAAGTTTAAATTTGTATATATATAGAAAATTGTTTTCTTTCAACTTTTGTTTCCATTTATGTTTTGAGTGCACTAAGTAAGAAAGACAGTTTATATATATTTTACTTATTTTGAGCTGGATAATAAAATTATATTAGAGGTTTTTTATTAAATAACTATATATCTTTATCATATTTACATGTTAAAGTAAATTTAAGCAAATATAGTTTATTGACTGCTTGTATTAAATTGTAAGAATGTTACATATAATAGACTTTTTTATGCGAGAAAACAACATTTTAAAGTAAACAGTCTAAATTATTGTCCGTAGTCTATAGAGTTAGACTGAGAATCTAACTTATGTTAAAACTATTATGTTATCTAAAGTCAATTGGGAGGGCGATTTATCTTGACTGTCTAGAGCTTCAAATCCTAAGTAGAGACATAAATATATTACTTGGTGGTGACATATCGAACTGGGACTAAAATATGATTGATCTACGTTATTTGCTTGAGTGGATCAATCCACTTTTGATATTCATTATGTAATGATCTTAATCCTGAGTAGATAAATCACTGCATATATATGACTTGTGTACTTTGATGTTTCAATGGCTAAAGCGTCTCGTAGGTAGTAAGCTTATAGACCAGTTCGTTAAGTACATGACTTGTATTCAATAAAGAGTTTGTGTACAGATATTGGAATTGTAGCTCTAATGAGGAGTAAAAGTTATCCTCTTAAAGGTATTATACTGGATGTGAAAATAGATAAGACTTTAGGTCATTTGCTAGGCAGATGACTTCTTATTCACATACGATGAATAATCATTTTCTTATTAAGAAGTATAATAAATCTTTAAGACAGCATGATCAGTAGGTCGAACGGACTTTGACCTAAGACTGATCATGGATATCATATGAGGGTTTTGCATATATGACAAAGTCATTAGATGATAGCTTATCACTGGCTTATGTAATACAATAGATAATTGGAAATGTAATTTCAGGTTTATAGTGGTGTGACTCTGAAACTAATAATTGTAATAAGTTTATTTGGTATAAAACAATAGTTACATAGATTATTAGAGCCCAGATTATATATGTCCAATTGGTCCCCTCTACTAGCTCTGCATAATTCCTTAACAGATGATAATTGATTAGGGTATTCTTTATGGTTTGTATTCTTGCATTTAGTGAAGATAAAAATTCGGGTCACCTAAATCTAAGTATGGGATAGAAAAATACCGCTCACTCTATATTGATCATACATGTTTTTCAAAAACTTGCATGTTTTCAAAATATTGAGTGAAAAACGGTTTCAAACAAAACCCATTGCCTCCATTGTTGATTTATATGTGAAAGCATGGTTATGTCTCACGTCAGTTCCACCCTAACCACACCTCTCGATAGGTGTTTACAACTGCCAATATACTAGATTGGATCTCCTACATGGAAAACATGTTCGGATATGATTCTATTCATGACCATCCCTTGATGGTTTGTTAGGACATGGATTGAACCACATAAATAATGGTTACACACTCAAGACTCTTTTAGCTATTAATCTTCCCTAGAAGCTCTGTTACTAAACTGGTGGTCAAAATAAGTGGTTATTAATATATGTCTTAACCTTGAAGGATTTTAGGCAACATATATTAATTGGTCCATATTTTGGCTATTTGTCTCATGACTACCTGTTAATAGCTTGAGGTAATAGGTGTTGAGAATTACCGTTGTAATGCTACATGTTCTTCCAAGTTTCATGTAGGAATATACTTGTATGTTTTATTTGCTAAACAAACCATACCTACAGGGCCCTAACCTGATTCACCACTTAAAGAGGTCCTTGTTATGTATACTTATTGGAGAGAATCCAACGAGATAGCTCAATGCTACATTCTCGCTAGCATGATGAGCACTTTACAAAAGCAACATGAAACCTATTAAGAAGCCAGGGAGATCATGGAAAACTTGGAGGACATGTTCGGAGGCCAACAAAACTTAGCTCAATAATCTATTATCACAAGTATTATAAACTCTAAGTAAAAGGCAAGTATTCTAGTAAAAGATCATATACTTATGCTTATGGCATTCTTTGTTAAGGCTATTGAAAACAGTGCTGAGTTAGACTACAACACCAAGAATATGATGGTGTTCAAGACTTTGTCTAAAGATTTTATGGGATTTAAGGCACATATAATTTGGCAAAAAAGGAGTTAAGACTAGTCGAGCTCATGAACAATTAGAGGCTTATGAGCTGATGATTAACGATGGGATTCTAAATTGACCTAAGGGAAAGGCTAACTTGGCGGAATCTTCTAAACCTTTTAAGAACAAGAAGAAGCCAAAGAAGAAGCAAGGGGCTTCTAGTTCATTTATTCCTCTTATCTCGGATGGAAAGAAAAAGAAGAAGAACAAGAACTCTAAAGACCTTAAAAAGTCCAAGTGCTTTCACTGTGGGAAGGTAGGCTATTTCAAGAAGTCTTGCAACGAATTCCTAGCTGCCAAGGGTAAGGAAGGTAAGGATCTTCTTTATTTGGAAGCGTTTTTGGTAGAAGAATCGAAAGACAGTTAGATCATTGATTTGGGCCCCAATAATCATATTTGTGTTTCTATATAATAAAGGCCTTTCGTTGTGAATTAGATATGGTAACTTAGTGGTGGCTGAAGCAGTGCGAGATGTACATCTTTATTTTGATGTATTTAGGTTTATTTTATTAAAAGACTATTTTTATGTTCCTAAGTTTAGGAGAAATCTTATATTGGTAGCTTGTTTAATAAAGGATTCTTATTCAATTTCTTTTAATAAATAAGTTAATATTTATAAAAATAAGTCTTTTATCTATTTTGGATGGATGGATGGATGGAAATCTTTTTTTGGTCAAACCTAAGATGTACTCTTTGTTTGAAACTAAACTAGTTAATAATTCTAAAAGGTTGAATGTTTCTCACTCTAACAAAGTATACCTTTGGCGTTTAAGACTTGATCATATCAATCAGAATAGGATTCAGAGGTCAGTGAAAGATGGTCCTTCGAAAACTCTGAAGGAGGTATGTCTTTTTCAATACAAGTTTTGTCCTGAGGATAAGATGACGAAGAGGTCTTTTAGAGCAAAGGGTACTAGGGCTCAGTAACTTTTAAAAATTGTACACACCGACGTATGTGGCCCCATAAACATTGAGGTATGAGGAGGGTATGAGTATTATGTCACTTTTATAGATGATTACTTGAGGTATGGATATGTGTACTTGATGCACTACAAGAGTGAAACCTTTGATGAGTTCAAAGAGTATTGTGTGGAAGTGGAAAATCAATTGGGTAAATCCATAAAGACACTTTGATTTAATCGAGGTGGCAAATACCTCTCCAACAAATTATTAGGACATCTTATAGAGAACGGGATTTTATCCTAAGTGACTGCACCTAGCACTCCACAACTAAGTGGTGTAGCTGAAAAGTGAAACAGGACTTTGTTAGATATGATACAGTCCATGATGAGTCATTCCATGCCACCATTATCATTTTGGAGATATGCAGTACAAATGGTGTGGTATATTCTGAACTAAGTTCTAATAAATCAATTCCTAAGACTCCATACAAATTATAGCATGGCAAGAAGCATTTTCTTAAACATATGAAAATATAAGGTTGCCCGACACATGTATTAGATAGGGATGAGAAAAAGTTAGAATCACGATCGAAATTATGCATGTTTGTAGGGTATCCTAAGGGAACTAAAAGAGGTATGTTCTATAACTCAAAGGAACAAAAAGTCATTGTCTCAACCCATGCGATATTCCTAGAGAAAAGTTACATGAATGACTGATAACTCTATAAAATAGAGTTATTTTACTACTTTTTCATGCACAAATATTTGCTTGTTCTTGAGAATTTTAGTCGTTTTTGATTTATTTATGATTTATTTTGTTTTGTGTACTTTAATTTAGATTTTCATAAATTTTGTAAAGTTTTTATTTAATTTTCATATTTTTCTAACAGTATATTGAATAAGCTTAAAATTAAATATTTCCAATAAGTCTACTTATAGCATTTTATTTTGAAAATATCTAATTTTAGCACTTTGTTTTTCTGGAGCGTCAAAGAGGACATCACTATTTATGTCCGGAAACTATGAAAACTAAGCTTATCATGCATTTTATCACACTGGATCTTTCCTAATTTCATGCACTGGATTGTGGCTAATGTACTGCTATAGCAGACTGTAGCAAGTGTGTGCCGACACTATAGCAAGCATGTGCCGACATCATAACAAGCATGTACTGACACTGTAGTAGTATTGTAACAAGTGTGTGCTAAAACTGTAGTACTGTAGCAAGTGTGTGCGACACTGCACGTGTACCGATCACTGTAGCACATGTGTACCGATCATTGTAGCACTGTAGCAAGTTTGAAAATTTATGTTATATAGCACCGAATACTGTAGCATGTTTGAAAATTTGTGTTGTGTGGGCACCAAATACTATAGTAAGTTTAAAAAGCTTGTGTGAAGGTTAGGTAGAATAGTACACATTTATGCTTATAAAAGGGGGCATCCTTGGAGAGATTTGAAAGAGCGAGGACACACTTTGTCTCTCTCATTTTTGCCTTACTTTCTTTCTCATGTTTTCTCTCTAGAATATTGTGAGAATGTTTTACAAGTTAGGCTAGAATTCTTGGGTGAGACTAGAGACGATCCTATATGTGTAGTGAGCTTATTTGGGTTTTGGTTCTCTATGGTTTGTAATGTTTATACATTTGAGTAAATAATTTTCTTTCATCTCATTTATTTCTCATATCAATATATTTTGTTGACAACTTTTATATAAATTCAGTCAAGCCTTTTTTATGTGATTGTTGTATGATACAATATATTGATAAATATAGTTTTATAAGTAGTCTTTTACTGCATTATTATCAGTGGCATATTGTCGCTTTTAGATTTTTTATAAGACAAATTTTCCTAGTTCTTGATTTGAGAATTTTATTTACTCCAATACATTAAAATCACAAGTTCTTCAAATCTTATCTTTTGATTGGTTGTTGGGATGTGAAACTTTCAATTGCGTCAATTTATGAATCAAAACTCAAATCGGTGAATGAAGCATATAGGGAATTCTTGATTTTTTACCATTTTTAACTATTAAATTTTCTCTACTTTAAATGCATTATCTTTCAATCAAATTGCTCTAAAATCACAAAAATGTTTTCTTTCTTTTCTTGTTTAATTACATATCTCTCTAACACTTGTGTTCTACTAATCTCTTTTGTTTGTTTTTATCACCTCTTCATGGGATCAACCATCCAAATTGTACTATAATTGACTGCTTTGTTTTGTCATAATTTGGACATAATCAAATTTTGGCGCCGTTGCTCAGGAAGTGCTTCAAGCAAGATTGATTAGTAGATTTTAAGCCAAAAGAGTTATAGATATAGAAAGTGTTCTATCAACACTCTAGAACAGGTTTTCCTCTCTTCCTTAGAATGCCTTGCTGAAAATATACAAATGTGGATTGGAGAGGATGAAGCTACTTATGCACTTTGGTATACCAGAAGATCTGTGTTGGATTATTGAGGGTAAGGTTCGATTATTAGGTGAATTTCCTAATTCATTTGATAAACATATGCTAGGAATGGGAAAAAGTACTTTTGCCAAGAAAAGAAGAGCAAAGAGAATGGGAGTTTGTTTCAGATGTGCGAGATGGAACTATAATAAATGATGTAAAAACATAGGAACGACCTCCATAAACCGAGATGACAAAATTCAGTTCAAAAAGAATGGTTTGAGTAAAGAGTCATTGGATGATATCCTTTTGTCTCCTCATGCACATCCGAGTGGACAAGTTCAAGGTATTATTCTTGACCTATGGAGTTTATTCATAAATGAACATAAGTACTGTAGTCTAGGAAATCCGATGTTAAAAGATCTTATTTGCCAGTTTATAAAAAAATTAGATGGGAAGCTCATCCTCGACTCATAGAAGGTGTTTAAGCCAATACTGGATGTAAAACCAGAGGAAGATATGAGCCACAATCATAACAACTATATAAAATGCTGTTTATATTTTCCATGTTTCAATATTATGATTATCATTATCGTTGTTATTATTATTATTATTATTATTATTATTATTATTATTATTTTGCATCAAGTGTGTATTTTTGATTTTTTCTTTGCATTTAGTGTATATTTTTGTCTTTTTCTTCTTTTTTCATCGAGTGTGTATTTTTGACTTTTTATTTTTGCATTAAGCATGTATTTTTGACTTTCTCTTTTAAATTTTTAAAGTTTTCTGACAAACAACCGATCTCCCCCCGATAGACTTAATTCAGCATCCTCCTTTTTTCACCTTATAAATACTCATGCATTTTCACCATTGTCATCACACAGATATCCATTTGTAAGGTTAGAAAGAAGTGAGTTGAGATAGAAGGCCCTTCAGTTCATAAGTTTAAATCTATTTATGTTTTCAATGGGACTAGTCTGGAAAAGATAGAGAGTTTTTGAAAGCAATAAATAACCTTAGAGTGTTAGTCGCTAAACAAATTAATCTAGTATAGGGGGGAGGAAGTCTTGGGTTAATTGGTTGTGTGTCATCTAGTATATATGTGGGGGGTAGCAAAGTCTTAGGTATCATTCTTGGTGCTTTAGCTGACAAAAAAATCACTAGTTCTACTCTAAGTAATGAGTTAAAGGTCTTGTCTATGCATGAGAGAATGGGTAACATGATATATAATGCATATACCTTTATTGCTTTATCTGGGGTTTAGGAACGCTGGAAGAGATTTTCAACATTGCCTCTTAGGCCCAACTTAATCTTCATCAAAAGTTGTTAAGATTGTTAAATGTTAATGGTTTTGATGATGTTTTCTTTTCTTTTCTAGATCATGTTGTGGAACAAGAATTCATTACACCATCAGCTCAAAAAATCTTAGTCTCAGCTCTAACTATTGATCAGCTGATTGATCAACTATAGATCTTTGTGTCTGAACCTGACCCAATAATGTCACAGGTAGTATAGTCAACTATGGACAACAAAAGCAGTAAGAAGCAAGGGTTGAATCTGACGCTACGGTTGTAACATTCTTTAACTTGTTGGTTTTTCTCATAACATTTGTTTTTTTTTTTTTAGTTTCAGTTTGTTAGTTTTTGCCTTCAATAACACCAGATCATGTGAGACCGTTCATTCTCTACTTATCTACATTAAACATTAGGGACAATGTCTCAATTAGGTTGTGGGGTGGGAATAATTTAGTCTTTTTAAATTTTTGTTCAGTTTCTCTTTAAAAAAAAAAAAAAATTTGCCTTGCTACTAGATTCATTATTTATAAGATGATTGAATAAAGAGTTACTTTTAACACTCTTGATACACATCTTATAGTAATGATTATTTTCTTGTGTCATTATTTAAAAAAAATAAAAAAATAAGAAAAAAATAAGAAAAAAAAAAGGTGATCTCCTACAGATCTGATGATGAAAATTTTAGTTGCTTTATTTTATATAGTCTTTCATAAAAGTATCAATTTTGGACTAATTTGCATTTAAATATTTGGAGTTAGTCTAACTAAATTGTGATATTCAATATTTGAGCACTTTCTTGATCTATAATCTGTGCGTTTATTTAGAGAAAGTTTTGTGAATATGAAATATTTTTGATCTAACAAGTCCTATAATTTGTTTGATTTTCTCTCGAGGTAAAATCCCAGATAATATCAAAAATTAAGGAAATGATTTAGGCAGTTTTTTTTTTTGGAACATTTGAGCTTTTTAAGCCAACCTTGAAATATCTTTATCCTTAGTTTAGCCCTTTTGAGCCTTATTTTATACAACGTTTTCTTTGTTATCCATATTTTTATTGTAGCCTTTAAAATAAAATTCTTAACCTTTAGCCCTTAAGTATGTTGTTCATTTTAGAAATTATTTTGAGTTATGCTGAAACTTGAGAGGAAGGTTAGGATTACGAAATACAAGAAAAAGAAAAAAAGAAAAAGAAAAAAAAGAATACTATATCCTTTGTTTATCATAATAAGTTTTGGGATATAGTAGATCTTAAAAAAATAATAAAAATAAATAAAACAAAAAAAAAGTTTTATTTTTAACAAGGGACAGTTGTGAATAAGTTTGGGAGTGTTACCAATAAAAAGCTCTACAACAAGTCCTAAAATGATTAATGTGTTAAAGGGTAATCTAAACCATATTATCTTATATCTAATATTCACCTTAGCCACACATTATAAGCCTAATAAAGCCTTAATGATCCTTAGATTTGTGTTTGTCAACATTAATGGAGAGAGAAATAAAAAATGAACCTATGAAATTTGATAATGATATAAGATCGATTGTTTCATTTCTTAGAAACTCATACAAATTGCATACAGTTTAATGAAAAAGAAATTTTGCACACAAATACAGAATATCCAACTGTAAGTGGACATAGTCTTAAATTAAATTCAAATTTTTGATCATAATTTATGTTTTTCTGTAGACTATATCTTTTACAACAACCTATGAGGAAATTTCTGGAAATCACCATTACTAATAAAATATTTTCTTTCTTTCTTTTCTTTACTTTTGCTTGAGGACAAGTAAAATATTAAGTTTGGAGGTGTGATAACTCTATAAAATGGAGTTATTTTACCACTTTTTCATACGCAAAAATTTGCTTATTCTTGAGAATTTTAGTCGTTTTTTATTTTTATTTATTTATTTTATTTTGTGTACTTTAATTTAGATTTTCATAAATTTTGTTATATTTTTATTTAATTTTCATCTTTTTCTAATAGTATATTAAATAAGTTTAAAATTAAATATTTCCAATGAGTCTACTTATAGCATTTTATTTTAGAAATATATAATTTTAACACTTTGTTTTTCTATAGCGTCAAAGAGGGCATTACTATTCATGTCAGGAAACTGTAAAAACCAAGCTTATCACGCATTCTATCGCACTGGATTCTTCCTAATTTTATGCACTGGATTATAGCTAATGTACTACTATAGCGACACTGTAGCAAGCATGCATCAGCACTATAGCAAGCATGCCCGACACTATAACAAGCATGTACCGACTGTAGCAGTACTGTAGTAAGTGTGCATCGAATACTGTAGTACTGTAGTAAGTATGCGCCGACACTGTAGCAATCTATTCATTATAGCATATATGCTACGATCACTGTAGCACTGTAGCAAGTTTGAATATTTATGTGGTGTAGCACCGAATACTGTAGCATGTTTGAAAATTTGTGTTGTGTGGGCACCAAATACTGAAGCAAATTTGAAAAGTTTGTGTAAAAGTTAGGTGGAGTAGTGCAAATTTATGCTTATAAAAGGGGGTATTCTTTGATAGATTTGAGAGAGAGGAGATACACTTTGTCTCTCTTATTTTTATCTTGTTTTCATTCTCATGTTTTCTCTCTAGAGTACTGTGAGAATGTTTTGCAAGTTAGACTAGAGTTCTTAGGTAAGACTACAGATGATCTTATATACTATGTACGATGTGAGCTCAATATTTATTTTAATGATATGATATGATGCCATGATGACATGTTTATTTATATATTTTACGAAAGTATGTTATGATGATGTATTTATTTACACACTTTGTGAAAGTATGCCATGATGATGTGTTTACATACATGCTTTTTGAACATGCCATTCTTGCATGCTTACCCTATGGCTTAATGTTTAAGAAAATGAAACTAATGATGTGCCATACTAGTCTCTGACCAAATAGGAGGATATTCGCCCTTGGACTGAATGAGAGATAATAAGAATGATCAATGAAGTTAAAGTTATGATCTTGAGTGTTGACGGATTGGGTCGCTCCCCCATCTTCCCTATTTAAGATCGCGCGCACCCCAGTAAGAGCACAAAGACCCATAAGATGTTTAAATGAATAAATGGACAATTACATAACTAGTCATGTATTTCAATTATATAATTTTGTGGGATTGTATGTCTATGCTTACTGGGTTTATCTCACCCTATTATATTTCCCACTGTAGGTAATTCAGGCAAGTTGTTTATAACATATTAAGCATTGATGGACTGGCAGTGCAGGTGCATGATGGGTGAAAGTATGATGGGTTCTATGGATACCACTCGCATTTTATATTCTGCATACATTTTGAGAACTTTGTTAAGTGTTGTTTTGATGTTAGTATAATTTAATACTTTGGTATGACTAAGTATGACATGTTACGTTATTATGTTTTGTTTAAAACTAATTTTAATTATTATGGTTTTTAAAGAATCATTTTTTTCGCCAAAAAGGTTTTTCAAAAAAAAAATCCCTAAAATTTTGAAGACCTAGAAATAAACAAGTAATGATTTAAATAAGATGATAAACCAAGTAAATAAGTTTTAAGTAACAGCTTAAGAGGTCAGGTTGTCACAGTTGGTATCAACGTCGGTATCCTGCCATCCTAACTTTCATTATCATCATCAGCTTCGCCAGTTCAAGTAACTTTATTTCTTTACCATTAGTATGTTGAGGTATCTACTTATTATTATATGCCTAGCAGAATTGTTGATATGGCGAGCTCTATAGGATCTACTTCAAGTTCACAGTAAGGTCTCATCGATGATGCGGCAGTAGCTGCCTTTGTTATGAGTCGATTAACTAATTTTTTGGGAAGCTCACACCTATGGGCTATTCGAAACTGGCTGCACAACACGAGGTTTATTCTACATATATGTAATATCGACCCTAAATATTGGACTCGTCTAGCCGTTATGTAGCTGGTCGATGCCGCCCTAGCATTGTGGGAAGCAACTAAGAGGTCCAAGGACACAATAGATTAGGAGACCTACGAAAGTCTTCTCTGTATGTGTTTTCTGACAGTTAAAGAACCACTAGATAAAGTTGTACCCTGGAGTCCGAATCAAGGGATCAAGTTCCATGAAATACTTAACTCATGGAAACCATGTAAAGGAGAAAGAATGGTAGATTATACCGAGAGGTTTCTGAAAGAACTGATTCGTAACTGCCTTTTTCTACTCTCTCTAGAGGAAAAGAACTCCCTTTATTTGCTTGGTGTCCTTGAGAACATCAAAGCAACCATTCATTCTTTTGACTACCACAATGACTTTGAACACCTCTGTTCAACTATCATTTATACGGATATATATCTAAGAGCTGAGGACAGCACTGGCACTCCTCAGGAGGAACAACATGATGCTATGGTGGAGCACTGCGAGAATGAGAAATTCGAGCAAGAGCACCATGAAGAGGAGGTACACAACAGAGTTGAGCACGAATGCCTTGGGAAGGCTTTGGTAGAGATTCCAGAATGTGACATTCCATCGCCTAGTCAGTACCCGATTAAAAGTGTTGCTATGGAGAGTATGGACATAGAAGAAGATTCTGAAGAGGATCCTGAATAGTATCCTAATGAAGAGGATGACCCTATGGAGGAAGGCAGAGGTGGCACTAGACAAAATAATTCTAGTCACTCTCCATTGTGTTCTAGCTATTCTCCTACTACCCCTAAGCATGCTCCAAGTAGCCTAGGCTACACTCTAATAACACCCTAACCATATTATCGAGATGGTCCATAGGAGCGTATCGCTGGCAAGGATGGCCATAGCATGGAGTAGAAGACCGACTATTGGGTTACTAGGGGATGGGTAGTGTATATTTTGTGATAAGGTTATATTAACCTTAATTAGTGTGTAGTATTAATTATGATAGCACGTATCCCTATTTTATGATTGTGTAATCTAATAAACATCTATGTTTCTTATGGTAGCTCATATAGCTATCTTTTTTTTATGTTATAATGAATGATGATGGTAATGATGTATATGTGTGAATGAAACATGCTTATTATGAGACTAATTATGATAAATTACACTTGTTGATTTTTATGATTGTAATTATGTTATGACAATATGATGATATGATAACAAGTGTATAATAAAGATAATATGTGATAAAGGAATATAAAAGTAATAGATCTTGTCACCAATAGACTACGTAACTTCAAGTTAAACCATAATTTTATGAATAATAGGCTTACGATCACTAAACAATGGTGCACCCTAGAGCCGCTGCTGCCTACATGGCACCTGATATGGGTATAGATGCGATAATTGCTGACTTGATAGCAAGACTAGAAAGTCAGGAACGTGAGACAAGGATACTTCACCAACAACTAGCCCAACAAAATGAAAGTTAATGATAAGAAAGGAACCTAACTCTGCCACCACAACCAGTTCCACACGTGCCTTTTACAGCGGAACTGACAATACCATAAGCCTTGACTATTCCAGCTATGCAAACCCAACAAGTTATCAATCAAAAACCTTTGTATGAGCATTTTAGACATATAAAACTACCTGAGTTTGAGGGTTCCGTCGACCCGTTAGAGGCTGAGGATTGGTTGACTTCTCTTCAAGTTATTCTATACTTCATAAACCTAACAGAGCAAGAAAAATACTATGTGCATCTTATGTGTTGAAGAAGGATGCTAGGTACTGGTAAGAAACAATGATGATGAGAAGAAATATAATGGGTATGAACTAGGAGGACTTCTTAGAAGAATTCAAAAAGCAATTTTGTAATCAGATGGCCATGAGAGCTCAACACAATGAGTTCGATGATTTAAAGCACGGCGATATGATGGTTACGGAGGCTTATAGGAAGTTTTATCGATTAGCACGTCAATGCCCGGAGCTAATGTCGACTGAGACCTTTAGAATTCAAAGGATGATCAAGATGTTCAGCCCTAAGATTACCTTGATTATTAATAGTGGTAGCCAACCCCTATCCACCATATCTGTGTGTGAGTCGGGCACTTCGAGCTGAGTATCATTTAGCTCAATCGAAGGCATAATGGGCTAACTATTGGGAGGCTAAGAAGAAGGAAAAAGCTCAAAGTAAGTAGACTCCATGAAATAACCAAGGTGGGCAAAGAAGCAGAAATAGACCAAGCAATGGCCAAAACAACTAGAACAACAACAAAAGAAAAGGAAATTTTGACACAACAATAGAAACCAAAGAAACCATCAGTAATGAAAAAACAATAACAACCACAACAATAACAATAACCACCAGTCATGCCAGAATTATGGTAAGAAGCATCTAGGAGAATGCCATTAAGGCACCAATGTATGCTACATCTGTGGCAAAGAAGGCCACTATGCCAAGAACTGTTATTCAAACAAACAGAATCAACAAAGGCAGTCAGCAGCTCAAGTTCATAACATCCAAGCTAAGATTGAAGGTCCGTCAATCAATCAGAGACGCTTACAAGCTCTTCTAGTGTCGAATTATTAAATCTTGGCAGCGGAACTTCAAACATGGTTACAAGTCAGCTTTTTTTTGCCAAACAAGATGCTTTTGCTTTGTTTGACTCTAGAGCATCACATTCCTTTGTATCATGTGCATTTGCTAGGAAGTTAAAACATCCTAAGTGTAGGATAGAAAATACTATTAGAGCTTCTTTATCTTCTGGAGAAATCCTAATATCAGATTACTGGTTACGTAATATACCGATAAACATAGCTAGTAGAAAACTATTTGTTGATCTAGTCATACTAGAAATAGTTAAGTATGATGTCATTCTGGGAATGGATTTCTTAGGAAAGTATTGAGCTATGATCACTTGTAAGAAGCGTAAAGTTACCTTTTGACCAAAAGAAGGCAAGAGTTTTGTCTACCCCGACACCTCTCAAAATAAGTAAAAAATGATAATTTCTGCTATCAAGGTGAGGAAGATGTTGTCTTGTGGTTGTATATGTTATTTGGCAAATATCGTGGACACAACCAATGAGGAGAATCCCTAACCAAAAGATGACCAATCGTTAAGGATTTCATCAATGTTTTTCCTGAAGATCTTCCTAGATTACCTCCGGATCGTGAGATTTCTTTCAAAATCGAATTGATGCCTGGAGCTAGCCTAATATTGAAGGCTCCATACCAAATAGCCCCAGCCGAACTTAAGGAGTTTCAGAGGCAACTGCAAGAATTGTTAGAAAAAGGTTTTATTCATCCAAGCCAGTCCCCATTGGGAGTACTGGTCCTCTTTGTAAAGAAGAAAAATGGTACACTATGGATGTGCATCGATTATCGTGAGCTCAACAAGATTACCATTAAGAACAAGTATCCATTAACCCAAATTGATGATATCTTTGACCAACTTAAAGGAGCAGCAATTTTCTCTAAAATTGACTTGCGTTCGGGCTATCACCAACTCAAGATCAAGGAGTGTGATAACCGGGAATTTTTAGATTCTTAGAGTAAATTAAAATTGTATGAATGTATCAATTGTAATAAATAAAATATACAAAAGTTGTGTTTTAATACTGTTGTGAATACTGTGAAAATGTTTCGGTAGTGTTAAAGTGAGTGAGTTTGGAGATAGAAAATCTTACCGAATAGAAACGGGTGAGACGGCTTGAAAATAGAGCCAAAAACCCTGAAGAGTGCACCAGAGTGGACTAAAAGACAAAAATTTACAGTAGTGAATTCTGACCAAACGGAAGCAAAATAAAACAAACCGATCGCACTAGAGGCGCCCATAACCCGCCTACGCGATTTCGATAAAGTTTCATTCGGTTTGACTTTCGATTAAAATTTGACCATGAATTAATTCACATATTAATTAGATGATGTCAAGATGACATCATAATTTGGATTTAGTTAATTAGGTTTTTAAGCTTAATTAATGGTGTTAGGTAGCATTAAAAGCCATGATTTAATGCTTTTTGAATCAAGGGCCATGATCAAGCCAAAATGGCTTTGAAAAAGATTTGAAAATTTTGGAAATATGGGATTCAACCACATGGAAAGAAGGCAGCCCAAAAATTTTATTTTTGACCCCAAAAAGTTTGCATTTAAGGCCTTAAACAATTATGTAATTGTTGGGAAAAATTGCAAAAAGGTCCCCATCCATTTGCCTATAAATAGGCATCAAAATTCATTAAGAAAAATGAGAAAACCAAGCCAAACTCTTGCAAATTTTCTACTCAAAAACCCATGGACCTTCCTTCCATTCTAAGCTAAATTTTGTCAAAATTTTATACCAAAATTAGCTTCTAAGCCTTCACTAAGTTGTAAGGATCAAGGTGATAAGGTGAGCTTATAATTTGAAGCAATTTTTCTTGATTTTTCCTTAGAAAATCTGTGGGTCCTTGGTCAGGAAATTGTTAAAAAATGTTGATGTTTTATTGGTGTTATGATTTGTTTGATATTAGAATGAATGAAGCATGATTTAGAACTAGGAAACAAGCAAAAATTTTGCATGATTTCCTATGAAAACCGTGGCTTGTTTGGTACTGAAAAGTGTTGAAAATTTTGGTGATTTGATAACGGTTATGTTGGATTGGTGATATGTTGATTTAGGCATGAATTAGAATCAAGAAACAAGAAAGTTTAGATGCTTGTTTCTCACAAAATCCGTGGCCTATGTTTGGTGAAAATGAGAAAATTTTAGTGTTGATAAATGATGAGCAAGGTGTAATAAAAACCCTATGAAAGAAAATAAAATTTTCCTATATGTTTTAGCATGAAAATCCATGGCTTGAGGCTAGGGATGGAATGAAAATATTCTTAGGTTTTGATGTTGATATGTGCATTTGAGGACCTAAGATTGATATGTGATAATTGAATATTGTGATGAAAAATAATTGGTGTTGTTTACCATGAGAAATCGAGGCTATAATTGGAAAAAGTTAATGATTTTGTGTTTGAATTTGGAATGATGATAATGTGAAAAATTTTTATACAAAATTTGGTAACTTTGTATAAAATAGGTCTCTGGTATAGTACGTGATAGGTACAAAGATTCTGAGGCGTACCTAACGTCAGGAAAACCTAAAAATACAAGCGGAAATACTATCGAATTTGCTAAAATGACATAAGGGCATTTCAGGAAACGAAGGGTAAAAATATTAGACTCGAAAAGGAAACCGAGACCCCTTGGTGCGTGAGGGTTAGTAATGGAAAACCAACCTAAGAGGAATAGTAAACTGATCTTTAATGACTAAAATGCCTAAAACGAGAAAAATTTCACGTTAAGAGTATTTTAGGAAACGAGGGAGAAAAATTAGATCGAAACAGGAAACTCGAGCCCCTCAAAAACTAGGGCTTAGGGACGGGATAAAAAACGTTTCAAGAGTAGTGAAATACCCATTTGAGGCTCCGAAACGCTAGAAAAACGAGAAACGACCCTAGGTGACGGATGAATAACTGAGGGTCGAAAAATGAACAATTGTGATTTTATAACAAATGAAGCTGTAAAACAAGACAGAAGCCTAGGGAATATAATTTTATGATATTTAGGCTTAGAAAATTTCAGAAAAATGATAGAATGAAATAGTTACGATCCCGATACCCATCAGGGGTAAAATGGTCATTTTGAGCAAAAATTTCTAAAAGGCTCAGAAATGACTGTAAAGGATTTAGAATGTCTTAAATAAAATTCTAGAACCCAAAATAAAGATTTTAGAGTAAAAAATCTAGAGTTTAAATAGTACACGAGCGTGTACTTTGAAACACAGCCATGTAAAGTGAACCCTAGAAGTACGCAGGCTGGGACACGAGCGTGTTGCGGGCTGGGAAGAGTGAAAATATGTTGAATTGTTAAGTAAAATGAATATATATCCAAAGTAATAATTAGTGATGGGTATTAACAAACAATACTATGTCCGTAGGGACCCAAACTAGAGATAAAACTGCGGAAAAGTTCCGGAAGTGGACATTATCGCAGTGGTGGTAAGTTCAAGCATTTTCATGTCTACAACATGAAATACCATATTATTTCATTATGTACTAATTGTACATTAGATATTAAGTCCTATGGACATTGAGGGATTAGTTAGTATAACACATCCCACATAATAAGAGAAAGAGAATATGTAAGGCCTACGGCTGATGGAGGTTAATAACCGTGAGGTGACGATTAATGTTACTTGGTCATAACTACAATTGAAAGATGGTAATGAAACCACTTAAGGCGTACCGCCCCTCCAACATTGTGGTGGAGGTTTTACAGGTCTTTTGGAGATATAATAATCGCTACGAGTGAAGAGGGCTGGAGAGGAAGAATCTCTAGGGTCGCTCCTTAGGCCCTCCTAGTCAGCGTGCAAATAAACTATCGATACTACCACAATCAGCTCAAAACCAAAATACAAATAGAGAGAATAGTCAATAATGTGATGAAAGCCATAATAGAGCATAATTGAACATAACCGACACTAGTACTAAGTGTAGTGGATTCAGTTAAGGTAATGTGAATAGTAATCGATTAGGGTAACAGTTACTATTAATCAATCAAAGGTCAAAGTTAGTATTCACGGTGAATAGTAGTATTCACGGATGAATAGTAGTATTCATAGGAAATTGTGTTTTTGAATCTATGTGATTCTTACTAAGTATGTTTGAACTTACTGAGCCTGTTAACTCATCAGTTTGTTCATGTTGTAGGTAAGAAACTTGTCCAATAGACTACGTAGATGATGGCAGGATGCGCACGTGTCAATGAGATAGGGAATCCACTGTAGATTTTGGTCTTGCTACCAGTCTTCCGCTAAGCGATTAAATAGTGAATTGAAGAGAATGTATTATATAAAAAAAACACAGTATATATATTGTATGTTGTACATTATATTGTACTCAAAAAGACAACTAAAA
The DNA here is from genome assembly GCA_035233585.1 of Antiaris toxicaria. Lineage (NCBI taxonomy): Eukaryota > Viridiplantae > Streptophyta > Magnoliopsida > Rosales > Moraceae > Antiaris > Antiaris toxicaria. Next base: position 93,764,864 of record CP141154.1, read on the forward strand.
GTTAGTTTTATATATTTTTTATGGCTTTCATACTTGGCTTTCATGTGAGAAAAGTATATATTAAAAAGAAAAAAAAAATGTATGGGCGAAATTTTGGGCCCTAAAAAATAAGAGTTGAAAGAAAAAGAGTTTTAAATGGTGATCTGGATTCGGCGCACGGGCTGTCTTGGTCGACAACGGAGTCGGTTCATGACAGTTTCGCGTGGTTGGATTCGGGGGTGCCACAAGGAGGGTGATGCACCAAAAACTGCTTTTAGAACACGATACGACCATTATGAATTCCTCGTGATGCCATTTGGTCTAACAAATGCACCTGCTACCTTTATGGACTTAATAAATCACATTTTCAACGGCTATTTGGATAAGTTCATCATTGTCTTCATCGATGACATTCTAATTTACTCCAAAAGTCAGGAGGAGCATGAAGAGCATCTGAGGATAGCCTTGCAAATCCTGAAAGATCACCAACTTTATGCCAAATTCTTTAAGTGTGAATCTTGGTTAGACAAAGTCCATTTCATAAGGCACGTGGTCTCTAAGGATGGAGTAGCCATTGATCCTGCCAAAATCGATGCCATAAGCAAATGGCTCGTACCCCGAAACATTACGAAAATAAGAAGTTTCCTCGAAGTAGCTGGTTATTATCAATGATTTGTTGAGGGATTTTCAAGATTGGCCTCGCCCCTTACTGCACTTACACGAAAAGGAAAGAAGTATAAGTAGATTGATAAATGTGAAGAAAGTTTCCAAGAACTAAAAAAAAAGGCTTACAAGTGCACCAATCTTTACTATTCTTACCGATGATGGGGATTTTGCTATTTATAGTAATGCCTCGAAGCTTGGGTTGGCAGTTGTATTGATACAAAATGGAAAAATGTAGCTTATGCTTCAAGGCAGTTGAAAGAGCATGAGAAAAAATATCCAACACATGAACTTAAACTTATAGCAGTTGTTTTTACTCTTCAAATATGGCGTCACTACCTTTATGGAGCTAAATGCAGCATATACACTGAGCACAAGAGTCTCAAGTACATCTTTACTTAGAAAGAACTAAACATGAGCTAGAGGAGATGGCTAAAATTGGTTAAGGATTATGATTATGAAATCCTTTACTATTCGGGAAACGTGAACAAAGTTGCTGATGCACTAATTTGTAAATTAACAACCACCTTCATGTCGATTAATGTGCTACCTTAACCACTTCAAGATGACATTAATGGCATTGATTTAAAGTAAATTACGGGCCAGCTATCTACTTTGACGCTTCAACCAACAATTTTCAACGGTATAAAATGGGCCCAAGAATTAGACCCTGAACTCCTTAAGATTAAGGAAAATGTTTTAGTCAAGAATGAAATTGATTTCAGCCTCTGAGATGATGGTATTCTTCATTTCAAGGGTAAGCTATGCATTCCGAATAAGGAAGGACTCCATAAACATATCCTTTCTAAAGCTCATGAAACACCATATTCTGTTCATCCAGGAGCAACGAAGATGTATGAAGACTTAAAAAAGCACTTCTGGTAGAACCGAATAAAGAATGACGTGGCAGATTATGTAAGCAAGTCTCTGACTTGTCAGAAAATTAAGACTGAGCACAAGCGTCTAGCTGGAGAGTTGTAACCAATAGAGATTCCTAAATGGAAATGGGAGCAAATTACTATAGATTTTATGGTCAGATTACCTAGAACAACTGAGGGTTATGATGCCATTTTGGTAGCAATCGATCATTTGACTAAGGCTGCTCACTTTTTACCTATAAAAGTTACATATACTCTTGAGAAACTAGCAGAGCTATATGTGTCTGAGGTCGTTAAGCTACACGGGGTACTAATATCCATCATCTCTGACCGTGATAGTCGGTTTACTTCAAATTTCTATAAAAGCATCCAAAAAGCCATGGGTACTGGACTGAAGTTTAGTACTGCATTTCACCCATAGACTAATGGTCAGACTGAATGAACTATCCAAACCTTAAAAGATATGTTACGAGCTTGTGTATTAGATTTCAAAGGATCATGGAATAAGAGGTTGCTACTGATTGAGTTTTCATACGACAATAGCTATCAAACTTCAATAAGCATGGCCCCTTATGAAGCATTGTATGGTAGGAAATATAGATCTCCAGTTCACTGGTATGAAACTAGAAAGAAGGAGATTGAGAAGACGGACTTCATTAAAGAAATTAAGGACACGATCTAGAAAATTCATCAGAGGATGGAAATAGTGCAGAGTAACTAGAAAAGTTATGCCGACAAATGTAGAAGACCCTTAGAATTTGAGATTAGTGATTCTATTTTCCTCAAAGTAGCACCTATGAAATGGGTAATGCGTTTTGAGAAAAGGGAAAATTAACTCCCAGGTTCATCGAGTCATTTGAAATTACCGACCGAGCTGGTAAAGTAACTTATAGAGTAGCACTGCCTTCTGAATTGTCATCCGTTCACAACGTCTTTCACATTTTTATGTTAAAGAAGTATGTCTCTGACCCCTCTCACGTCATTGAGCATGAGCCAATCCAAGTTTATGAAGACCTCTCTTATAAAGAGAAACCAATTCGAATCTTGGCCCGTGAGGAGAAAGTCCTTAGGAGTAAAACTATTCCCCTCGTCCAAGTATTGTGGTGGAATCATCAGATAGAAAAGGCTACTTGGGAACGTGAAGACAATATGAAGGAAAAATACCCCGAGTTGTTTTAGTTTTCAAGGACGAAGACCTTTTAAAGAGGGAAGATTGTAACAATTTCAAAATTTATAATAATAATTCTCATCTTAAATAGAGAATTGGATTGTGAATTTCATCATTAATAACTTTTTTTTTTTGTGACAAGAAAATATATAAAATGTGTTTTTACTTTCATTGCCTATTTTAGAATTGGGATTTTGTGAAATTGTTGTGTAGAAATATATGTATATATGTAATGAGAGAATGAATAATCATAATTTTATGAATTAAAAAAAACTAATTAATTAATATAAAAATAATAAATTGATTAGTTAAAAAAAAAGAAAAAAAATAATTAATTAATAAAAAAATTAATTGATTAGTTAAAAAAAGAAAAGGAAGTAAAAAAAAAAGGGTGTGCATGATCACCCCCCACTCAGTGGGCAAATACCCACTGGGTATAGTAAGGCAGTAGGAGTAAGCTGGCCAAAAAAAAAAAATTTACATTGATGTTAAAGGAAGGGGTGTCGTGCACCCCTCCCCTTACTCAATGGGCTAGCGGCCCACTGAGCAAAGCAGGTAGGCAGTGGCTTGCCTGTCTCCTACCAGTAACCTGACAGGGTTTTCAAAAAAAAAAAAAATACATGTATTTTTTTTCTTTTAGAAAATAGGTTAAAAAAGAGGTGGGATTTTTTATAATTCAAAATCCACCTAAACATGCAAAACAAGAATGAAAAGACAAGAGAGAAAGATAATGATTGCAATGTAAGATGATAGATTACTTAAATGACTACTCACTAAAACCACCTAAAAATACATGAAAAACCACCAAACCACCTCTCAACTCACCCTCTTCAGCTGAGCATGTTTTTAGATAGATTATAATTCAAAAATTTCAATTTTTTTTACCCACAATAACGCTTAAACCAAAAACCACTCTTTTCTCTTTCATAAAGAAACCACCAAAGTAAAGAAAAGCTTTCTCTCTTTCTCCCTTCATTGTGAACGAAATTTTTAGCTAAGGGAAGCCAAAAATATTCTTCATTTCCTTCAATCCACTCCTAAGTTCATTTTTAGTAAGGAGGAAGAGTCTTTCCAAGTACATACTGTGATAACCAGGAATTTTGAGGTTCTCGGAAGAAATGTAAAATTGTATGTATATGACAATTTTAATGTACGAAAAATGAAAAAAGTTGTGTTTAAATACTATTTAAAATATGATAAAATGTTCTAACAGTGTTAGAGAATGTGATTTCAGAGATGAAAAATTTTCCTAAACTGAAACGGGTGAAACGGTTTCAAATTGAAACCAAAAACCCTAGAGAGGGTACCAAATGCACTAAAAGATGAACTTATAGTAGTGAATTCTGGTCAAACAGAAGTAGAATAAGGCAGACCGATCACACAGTAGGCGTCAGAAACCTGCCTATACGATTTCAGTAGATTTCCATTTTGTTTGACTTTTGGTCAAACTTTGATCACGAATTAATACATTGAATTAATTAGATGATGTCATTGATGACATCCATTAATCATGCAATAAATGAGAAAGTAAAGTGTAATAAAGGTGGTAGGTATATCTAAGGGTGAGCATTTATTGTGATCCTTGATCAAGGGCTAAGATTAAACCAAAAATGCACCAAGAAAATTAGAAATTATTTTTTTGAGATTTTGGGCTAAAAAGAGAGGCGGTGGAGGCTGAAATAATCAGCCAAAAAGTTGCTAAATAATCCCCCAAAAATTGAAAAATTGTTTGGGAAAAATAGAAGTGAAAATGGAAGTGAAAATTGCCAATTAGTCCTCCTTTGGAAGCTTGAAATAAGTAAACTTTGTGTATGTGTTCATGTAAAACATGTGGATATAGAATGGGGTTTGGAAAAAAAAAAATTATTTGGTTTTGATTGGGAGTTATGCATAAGAAACCATAAGATTTGGATATGAAAAATAATCTTTATGGTGAAATAAAATTTTGATGTTGAATTGCATAGGAAAAATGATGAATTTTGCGATTGATGAATGATTGATCATGTGAAAAGTTTTACATAAAAGTTTTGGTAACCTAACGTAAAATAGGCCTTTGGTATAGTACGTGAAAGGTATTAGGTTTTGAGGCGTACCTAACACTAGGAAAACCTAAAAATTTAAGCTGAAATGCTACTGAAATTTTGAAAGTGGTAACAAGGGTATTTTAGGAAACGATGGGGTAAAATTATGGAGGGGATGGAAAAGCTGAACCCTTCAGAAACCAAGGCTTGGGATTAGAATAATAAATATTTCAGAAGTAGTAAAATACTCGTTTGAGGCTCCGAAACAATACAAAAATGAAAAGCGACTCTAGGTGTGAGAATAATCCTAAGAATCATCGGGGATAAAATGGTCATTTGACCAAAAAGGTCCGAAAGATTTAGAAAAGACCATGAAGGACTTAGAATAATTAAAATAAGATTTTAAGGCCAAAAATCCAAAATTTGTGTAGAACACGGGCACGTAGATGGGTATACGGCCGTGTATGGGAGAAATTAGACAACCCAAGAGGTACATGGCCTTGGACACAGGCAATTAGGGGTTACACAGCCATGTTGGAGAGAGAGGCAGAAAAGTACATAGGCTTGAACACAAGCATATACCAAGCCATGTACAGTTACATGGGTAGATAGCGAACTACATTACCACATAAGGACAAGATAGAGAGGTACATGGGCTTGAACACGGCTGTGTACCAAGCTGTGTAAAGTTACATGGCTAAAAAAGGGACTACACGGCCATGTAGCAAATAACTTGAGAAGAACACGGCTTCCAACACGGCCGTGTATTAGGGCATGTACAGGCCATGTAGTATTAAAAGAGTGAAATTCATTGTAATGATTAGAGAAAAATGAATATATGCAAAGTAATAAATAATGATGATAATTAACAGACAATATTTTGTCTATAAGGACTCAATCTAGACGAAATAAGAAAACGTCTGAGGATTGTGGAAAGACAACATTAGCTGAATACTGGTAAGTTCAGACATTTAATTGTCCATAACATAACATATTGTCATGCTTAAATATGTACTATTTGTATATTAAATTCAAAGTCCTACGGGCATTAGGGTGTAGTTAACTAAGTCACCTAAAAATTAACAAGTCTTAGAGGTGTGCTATATGTACACTACGGAAAGAGGTGTTGTAGCACGAGAGTGTGACTAAATTTAAGACACACCCGTAAATAAAAGAATGTGTAAAGACCTATGGGCATTGAAGGTTCCTGACTTTGAGGTGATGATTAATGCCACCCAGTCAGAACTATAAAAAAGATGGTAATGAAACCAGGTTTGGCATACCAGCCACTAGCGATGGATAGAGGTATTTTTCAGATCCTACGAGGATAAAGTCAAGGGCTTAATAGACTATGGAGGATTGGCCAGTGGGTCGCTCCCCAGGTCCCTCTTAGTAGCGTGGAACATCGGTACGGCTATAATGGATCCAAAACCAGAACATAATGAAAGATAATGACCCAAAATTGAAATAAATACCATAAGTGAGCATAACTGGAAATGATAGACACTAACAGTATGTTTAGTAGTCTTGGTTATAGTTGAGATGAATAGTACCGGGTTAAGGTTAAAGTTACTATTCACGATCAAAGTCAAAATTCATGGGTAAATAGTACTATTCTTGGGAAATTTTATTAATTATGTTTTTGAATCTACATGATTCCTAGTGTATATGTTTGAACTTACTGAGCCTGTTAGCTCACCAGTATGTTCATGTTGCAAGTAAGAAACCTGTCCAGTAATAGATTGTGCTGGATGACGGGAGGACATGTGGTGCCATTTGGATAAGGAATTCTACTGTGGATTATGGTCCTACTACCAATCTTTCACTAAGCTTTAAAGGAGAAGATTTAAAGAAAATGTATTTTGAGTCACAATGTTAAACAATGTGATTTTGTAAATTATATTGTTGTACAAAAGAAAACTACAGTATAATATTAAAGTTTTATATAACTTTCTTATTTAAAAAGTATAAAAAAAAAAGGGCTCTGAAATACAAATGTTTAAAAATGAAACAAAATTTTTGGTGACCCGATGAGGTTCACAGGCTATTTCAATCAACCACAGAGTTTGATTAGAATAGTTTCGTGTGGCTGAAATTGGGGGCGTCACAGGTTGGTATCAGAGTAGTTGACCATATCCCAACTAGCACAAAGCGCGGCCTACTCGCCAATCCAAGTAAGATAGTTTTCCTTAAGTTAGTTACCTTTTGTTTATACAAGGCTAAATATTTTGTAGGATATACGATGACGAGGCCATCGTATGTTCGACCTCAGCTGTATAGACCGAGAGGTCCAATCAGGGTATGTACTAGATTTGTGATTAGGCCATCCATGTCCCAACATCCTGTGCATAGACCACCGACACCTGAGCCACCAGTGCCGCAGGCTAGGATACCGTCACCGATTCGAGCACCACCTCCTCAACCGGTACTTAATCCACCAATCGAGATAGATATTCCAGTTGTCAGAGGGTGACCATATATAGGAGCTAGTGTATCAGTTTATGCTATGCATGCATTCCGAGGTAGTCATCCACCCACTTTCGAAGGAAGTCAATGGGGGATCACTACCAGGGATTGGCTACATGATGTGGAGACGATTATGCGACAATGTGATATTGATGAGGATTGTTGGGTTATATTAACAATCGACACGTTCCGGGGAGATGCACAAATGTTCTAGGAGTATTACGACTAGGACATACTGCTAGGTCTTGATTGGGCCGAGTTTAGGCATATCATGATTTAGCAATTTCCACCCAAGAGTCCTACATTAACCCCAGACCCTCAAGAGAGTCAAGTAGTGACACCATCACCAGCATGGCCCGAACTTGCAGATAACAAAGAGTTCATTCTCTGGGTAGAAAGACTTCAGACGTTGCTCAGTGACACAGTGTTTATGTATGCAATACAATTTGAGGAGAACATCGTGAGAAAGTGTCCTCTCCTAAATACCACTGATGAGGATTTCTGTGACATATTCTGGGAGGGACTTATAATAGAGCTTCGACTAAGAGAGTTTATTATTATAATAACCAAAGCTAAAGAAGAGCTTCAGATGGAGCACATGGTGTGCATTAGGCGAGAGCAATTACTGCCAGAAGCCATGTTAGATCGTCTTTATGGTACGCGACCTATGGCTAATGACCATAAGGCTGGCCTATCTAGGCGACAAAATGTGACGAGTCCCAACAGAGAAACATAATCTGGAAATGGGAATGGTTTTGATGAAGAAGAAAAATATCTGAAAGAATTTCCTATAGTTCTAGGTCAACTCATGGATTATAATATAAAACATATAAAGATGCATAAGTGTATATGTCTGTATTTGTACATGTATAACCGTGTTGAAAGGCCATTTTGAAAAAAAGCCTTAAAGTGATATGTATATAAATGTTGATATGTACATAAACACTGTATTATGTTATGAAATTATGATATGTTAAAATGATAAGTTATAAACATTATATAATGTTTGAAATCTATTTTTATTTATATTGTGAAAATATGTTTGGAGAAATCTAACTAGTGATTTTCATACAATTATAGGCAAATAGAGAATATGGTGAATGTACAAAATCCAAGAAATAGGAGAAGTCGTCCTGTCCTTTTTGAGAGAGTTGATGAATTACAAGCCCTTTTAGAAGAACATATGAGGACAAATGCTAAATTAAGGTAACGGTTAGAACAAATGGAACATAAGTATGTGAAAGAAGTTCAACCACAGCCAGTACCTGCAGTAGAACAAGTAGCACCTCAGGGTATGCCTGAAATGGTACCTGAACCCCTACTACTACCCTGAGTAAACCAAGAACCATTGTACGAGTGATTTTGACGGATGAAGCCACCAGAATTCGAGGGTTCTACCAACCCCTTAGAAGCAAAAGAGTGGCTTTCTTCAATACAAATGATCCTAGAATTTATGGATAAAAGATCATGTGTGTGTCCTTTTTGTTGAGAAAGGATGCTAGGTTTTGGTGGGACACCATCAAACTGAGAAGAAACATGGCCGCCATGACATGGGTGGATTTTTTAGAGGAATTTAATCAGAAATACTATGACCCTGCGCTACTATGACCTCAACAGAAAGAGTTTGCAGAGTTGAAGCAGTGGAACATGACAGTAAGTGAAGGCTGCCAGAAGTTTGATCAGCTATCCCAATTATGTTCATACATTGTCCCTACTGAAAGGGAGAAAATACAGAAGATGCTTGGGATGTTTCAACCTGACATCTCGGCATTTGTGGATAGTGGGTTGACACCACCCACCATGGTAGTTGACTGCATTAGTCGAGCGTTAAAAGCCGAGTACTATCTAGCTCGACAAAGAAAAGAAAGAGAGAAAATCTGGGACGCCAAGAAGAAAGAAAAAGTCTTAGCTAAAGCTACTCAAGCAACAACCCAGATTGGTCAGAATAGTAAACAGAACCAGAATGCCAGGCTAGGACAATCCAACGCTACAAGTCAACAACAGCAAGGGAAAAGAAAAGGAAATTTCTCTAGGAATCAGAATCAGAATAATCTAAATCAGCAACGAAGGTTGAGCAATAATACTGGGGTTATTGTTCATGATTATGTAGTGTGTGGGAAGATGTTAGGAAATGCCCTAAGCATTAAAGAAATTTTGATGTATTTATTTTAAACTGGATAATAAAATTATATATAGAGATTATTCATTACATTGCTATTTGTCTTCATTCTATTTACATGTTAAAGTAAATGTAAGCAAATATGGCTCCCTGACTGCTTGTGTTAAAACTGTTAGAACGTTGCATGCGATGGACTTTTGTATGCGAGAAGACAATGTTCTAAAGTAAGCGGTCTAAACTATGGTCTGTAGTTTATGGGGTTAGACCGAGCATCTAACTCATGTTAAGACTATTACGTTGTCTAAAACCTTGGAGGGGACAGTTTGTCTTGACTGTCTGGAGCATTGACTCCCAAGTAGAGACATAGATATGTTACTTAGTGGTGATATATTAGACCAGGACTAAAGCGTAATTGATCTACGAAGTCTGCTTTGAGTGGATCGATCTGCTTTTGATGTTCATTGTGTAGTAACCTTAATCCTAAGTAGATGGACAGCTTCATGTATATGACTTGTGTACTTTGATGTTCCAATGGCTAAAGCGTCTCAGAGGTAGTAAGCTTATAGACCAGTTCGTTGGGTGTATGACTTGTATACGATGAAGTGTTCATTTACAGATATCGGAATCATAGCTCTAATAAGGAGTTAAGGGTATCCTCTTAAAGGTATTATACTGGATGTGAAAATGAACAAGGCCTTGGGTCGTCTGCTGGGCGGATGACTTCTTATTCACATATGGTGAATAATCGTTTTCTTATTCGGTAGTATAATGGAACTTTAAGATAGCCTGATCAGTAGGATTAAACGGACTTTGACCCAAGGCTGATCATGGATATCATATGAGGGTTCTGCATACATGACAAGGTCATTAGACAATAGTTTGTCACAGGCTTACGTAATACAGTATATAATTGGGAGTTCAGTTTCAGGTTTATAGTGGTGTGACTTTGAAATTAGTGATCATATGATTGAGTTGTTCGATAAAGAATGATAATCATATAGATTTATGGGAGCCCGATTATATATGTCCAATTGGTCCCTCTACTAGCTCCACATAATTCCTTAACGTTTGGCAAATTGATTTGTGTATGCTATTGGCTAGTTGATTATGCATGGATGGTGTTGACTTAGGATTAGGATGGTGGACAAGATTCTTTCGAGTTGAATTCAGATTTTGTTTTGGATAGTAGAGTATACAATTATTCGAACTCCAAATAAAGTTACCATGATTTTATTTGAAATTGGATTGGAGTTGTAGAAAATTATCCATGAGAACAAGAATTTGAAATACAACTGTTTGTGGATTTTGAAATTTGAATTTTGAATTTTGAATTTTGAATTTTGAATTTTGAATTTGAAATTTAAATTTGAAATTCAAATTTGAAAATTGAATTTGAAATTTAAATTTGAAATTTAAATTTGAATTTTGAATTTTGAATTTTGAATTTTGAATTTTGAAATTCAACTTTTGAATCATAGTCCAAGTAGGATTCGAATTTTTTGTGGTAAATCGACAGGGATAAAATTCGAATTTAAGTTGGATATGGAGAGGAAAATCTTGTTTGAATCCTAGTTAAATTTTGAATCACAATCCTAACTACTTTTAGTGGAAAATTTTGAGGATTATCCTCACGGAATTTTTGAAAATTTTGTGGATAAGATTCAGGGAAAAATTCAAGTTTCAATCCCAGTCGAATTTGGATTCTCTCCTCCCTAATTGTGGCTGAAATTTTTGAAGGAATATCCTAGGAGATTTTCAATTATTTTGGATAAGGATGAGACAAAATTCAAGCTTGAAAATCCTAGTTAAATTTTGATTCTCTCCCTATTATTTGTGGCCAAAATTTGGAGGAAATCTCAAGATAGATTTTTGGATTTTTTGGTTGGATAATGATGAGATAAAATTCAAGTTAAATCCTGTTTGAATTTTGAACACAATATCTAGAGAATGGCCGAATTTTTTAGTTGAGATTTTGGCTTGAAAATTTTAGATTTTGTGTTGTGGATAAGGGAGAAAATCTTCTCCTAATCTAATTTGAATTCAGAGGATCCCCTCATGTAAGTCTATAAATAGAGGTCCTGCTACTCCAGTTCTCTTAGACCATAGACTCTCAAGTGAGTAGGCTTATTGTTGCATAACTCACCATGACAATAAGTTCTTTAGAGATCTGGGTGGTCGGAAGAAGACTAGTAGTGCTACCATACCGATCGAGGTTCAGAGTGTCCACATACTCAGCCATTCGGGAATTAGAAAATAATAGAGAAGGCTAGTTGGTTGAAACCCTCCGGTCATTCTCCTCCTACAGATTGGTGTCCGTGAGGTATGAGTTTAAATTATTGTTGGTTTATTGTATATGGTATCATGAGATATTTAACAATCTTAAAAAAATTTTATTGTTCTGCTGCGCCACTTTGATTCGTTTTTACCGATTTATTACCTACAGAAGAGACATCGAAGTTGATGCAAATTTACTCCAAATGCCTGTTTTCAATGTAGCAAAGATGGCCATTTTGCCTAGAATTGTCCAGAAAACCGGCAAAATGTGCAGGGTACGTTTCAGCCACAACTGCAACATCCCCAAGCCCACACCTTACATGCTAAAATTGAAGGGCCTTCGGCAACACCAGAAAGACATGAATGCATGCCTCGTGCTGATGCTCGAGTTATGGTTTACACAAAAGAGGATGCGGAAGCTGGGACGTCCAGTGTAGTGACAGGTCAGCTTTCTACAGCAAATTATTTAGCGTCTGTTTTATTTGTTTCTGGAACTACAAATTCATTTATTTCGTACGAATTTGCGGATAGGATAGGATATCCTAAGGGTAATATGGGTATGACATTTAGAACAGCTCCACCCACAGGCGAAGTGTTGATGTCTAATTACTGGTTACCTCATGTACCAATAATTATGGTAAATAGGGAATTATATGCAGAACTGATCGTGATAAAGCTGGCCAATTATGATATAATTCTAGGAATGGACGTCCTAGGAAAGTATCAAGCTATGATCGATTGTGGAAAGTGAAAAATAGTATTCCGACCTGATCAGGAAGATGGCTTCAAATATATCGATTCGTCACGTGAACCGAAGAAGATAATGATTAACTCGATGAAAGCAAGAAGGCTAATGTCTAGCGATTGTGCTGGATATTTAGCATACATAGTGAACGTGATGGAGGAGCAGAAGTTTCAACCGGAAGATGTTCCTGTGGTGAACGAGTTTATTGACGTTTTCCCAAAAGAATTACCGGGATTACTGCCAGAGCAAGAAATCTCCTTTGAAATCGAGCTAATGCTAGGAACCATACCTATTTCAAAGGCGTCGTACCAAACGGCACCGATGGAGCTGAAGGAGGTACAACTGTAATTGAAAGAGCTTCTTGACAAGGGATTCATATGTCCAAGTTATTCCCTGTAGGGTGCTCCTGTGCTGTTTGTCAAGAGAAGGATGGAACGTTCTGTATGTGTATTGATTATCGGGAGTTGAATAAGGTCACTATCAAGAATAGGTACCCATTACCTAGAATTGATGACTTATTTGATCAACTCAAAGGCGTAGCAGTATTCTTCAAGATTGACCTGTAATCAGGATACCATCAATTGCGGATTAAGGAGAGTGATATTCCGAAGACAGCATTTAGAACCCGTTACGGTCATTACGAATTTCTGGTAATGCCATTTGGGTTAACAAATGCTCCAACTGTGTTCATGAACTTGATGAATAGAGTTTTCAAAGAATTGCTGGATAAGTTTTTCATTATTTTTATAGATGACATAGTTATATATTTGACAACTCGTGAGGAACATGAGGCATACTTGAGGATCGTTCTTCATAAGATAAGAGAGCAACAACTCTATGCCAAGTTCTCCAAATGTAAATTTTGGCTAGATAGAGTACATTTCCTTGGACACGTAGTCTCTAAAGAAGGAATTGCTGTGGATCCTACTAAAGTGGAGGCGATTAATGAATAGTCTACACCTAAGAATGTAACTGAGATACGAACTTTCTTAGGTTTGGCCGGCTATTACAGGAGATTTGTAGAAGGGTTCGCATGATTAGCTGTACCTCTCACAGCTCTTACACACAAGGAAAGGAAGTATGAATGGACAAAAGAGTGCAAAAGGAGCTTTCGAGAACTGAAAAAGCGATTAATGAGTGTGCCAATCCTGACACTTCCTATTGAAGGGGAGACGTTCGTAATATATAGCGACGCTTCAAGGATGGGATTGGGAGCTGTCCTGATGTAAGGCAACAAGGTGATAACGTATGTGTGACAACCGGGAAATTCAGGCATTCTAGGAAGAAAAAGTACAAATGTATGTATATAACAATTTGTACTATTTAAAGAGTGAAATAAATGTATTTATATTGTTTAGAATGTATTAAAATGTTCTAACAATACTGACGAGTAAGAATTCAGTGTTGGAAAAATTCACTGTGTTGAAACGGGTGGAACGGTGCCAAAAATAGCATTGAAAACCCTAACCGGTGCAATAAAAGATGAAAAACTTCCGGGATTGATTTTGATCAAACAGAAGCAGTGTAAATTGATCCGACTGCACAGGAGACCTCAGGAACTCGCCGGGACGATTTCAAGAAAATTTCGGCTCGAACCGATATCGGTCAAAAAGTAGTCGAATTAATATGAATAGTAAAGTCAAAGTCAACACTTTACTTTGCATTTATGACATCATAAATCAAAATTAATAAATGAAAGAAATATGGTGGTTGGTGGCATTAATGGCCAAGATTTAATCACTTTTTGATCTAAAGGCCAAGATTTGGCCAAAATTCCATCTTTTATTTTTTTGAAAAATATTGAAAGAATTGGTTTGAAAAGTGTTGCATTTTGATTCGTTGGAAGCCAAATTAATTGGTTTCCTTTGCTAGTTAAGTCGGCAACAATTGGAACAAAATGGCCATAGCCATTTCAAAGCCAAAACTAAAGGAAAAAAAAATTTCTAAGTATTGTCCATGGTGAATACGTGAGCCACCAAGAGAAACCAAGCAAATATCCCAAGTTTTCTTCACAAAATTTGTGTCAAACACTTCATTGAAGTCCAAGGAAGCAAGGTAACTTTCTTTAGCTTGCAAATTTTGGCTTGTTTTCTCCCTAAAATCCGTGTAATGAATAGTGTAAAGGATGAAAAATTTTTGGTTTGTTTTGATTGATTTGGTGCTTGGGTTTTGTTAAGGGTGTGATTAGAAGAAAAACCATGCATTTTGTTTAAAAAAAAACAAAATTTTGGTTGGTTTTCCAAGGGTAAAACCGTGGGTTACCAAGTGTAGTCAATGATGAATTGTTGTGGTTTAAGTGTTAAAATGCTTTGAATCATGTTTTGATTAAATGTAAACCATGATTTGTATGATTGAAAGCTTGGAAAAAAATTTGGTGTCAAATAACCCTAATATGGTCGTGGGTTTAATTAGGGTTTGGTGAATAATTTTTGCATAATTTACTTGATGTTTGGATAGTTAAATTCATGCATTGAATTAAGGAAATGGTGGATTTGTGATTGAAAGCATGAAACAAAAAAATTTAGTGCATGTTTCTCTTAAATGGCCGTGGGTTATAATGGTGAAAACCCTAAGAATTTGTGTTGAAAATGCATGGAAATTGACTTGAAAATGTACTAGATAATGACATTGGAATAGCCTAAAATTTGGTGGAAAAATTGAAAAGTTTTGGTTAGGCTTTGATTGTGAAAACCGTGGCCAAAACCAAGGGTAAAATTTAAAGAAACTTTGTGTAATGTGGTTCAAAATGTGAATTGAAATGTTGTGAGCTTTTATGTAAAAGTTTGGGAAACTTTTACATAAAATAGGCTTGTGGTATAGTACGTGGCAGGTACTTATGGTTCGAGGCGTACCTAACACCGGTATCCTTAAATTTACGCCGAAATGCTGTCGAAATTTTGAAAACGGCATTTGGGGTAAAAAGGGAATTAAAAATAAAAGTTTAGGGTCGGGTCGGTAACCCGAGTCCCTAAAAGAAAATTGAATAAGGAAAACCCAAGGGGTGGTTCGTGAATAGTAATCCGTCCTCTTAAAAATGTAAAATGCGAGTGAAACTGAAAACCGACCCCGAGGGGGGGCGTTTTTGGGAAACGAAATAAAGGTCCGAGTCGGATACGGAAAACCCGAGCCTCGAAGACCTAAATTGAGAACGTCTAGATGAACGTTTTAAATACTAGTAAAACGTTCATTTGAGGCTCCGAAACGATAGAAAATCACTAAACCGACGTAAGGGTCGGAATAGTGCTTCCCGAGGGTCGGGAAGGTGAAAAATGAAAATAAAATAGAAACGAACCCGGTAATGATTAGAAAAGAGTCAGAAAAGTTCCTGAGAGCCAAAAATGCAGTCTGGATCAAGAAAATTCAGTCAGGGGCATAATTGTAATTTTACCAAAATATAGGAGCAAAATCGTAATTTTACAAAAGTTGAGAAAAATGGGGAAAATCATAAATAAAGCTTAAAAAGTTATAAATAGGTTTTATTCAAGCTTTTTAATGAAAAATAAAAACTATAAATGGAAATGAAATTAACAGACAAAGTTTTGTCTGTAGGATCCCAAAATCGACCTACAAGGAAGGCGATCAAAGATCCAAGAGAGAAAAGGGGAAGAAACTGATAAGGTAAGTTCAGACATTTACCTGTCTGCAACATATAGCATTATTATTGCTAACTTTGATATACTAACTATAAGTTAGATACATATGTGCTACGGGCACTATTATAGAGTAGAGAGAGAGACGAAATGTGCTACGGGCACTATTGAGAATGGGACACATAATAATTATGCTTCGGGCACTAGAGCGAGGTTAATGAAATTCACTCACCTAAAATTAAAATGTGTACCATTCCTAACCACGGGGCAATATGAAGTCACCGGGTTAGAACTTTAAAAAGTCGGTAATGAAACCAATTTTGGCGTACCAGCCTTTTGTACAGGGAGGTAAATTTTGCCTTCGGGGCTATAAGATTAAGGCCGTGGAGGTCAGCACTGATGTACTGCTCCCAGTCATGTACAATTTTGCCTTCGGGACTATGAGATTAAGGCTGTGGAGGTCAGCACTAATGTACCGCTCCCAGTCATGCGTACTTAAATGGTACTGCCAATCTGAACTCAAAACCAGAATATAATCAAAGATAATTACCTAAAACTGAAACTATGTCATAATTGAGCATAAGACAGTTTTGTGAGGGTACTAACATCGCGGTAGATGTACTGTTGATATACTGTGTTGTGGTCAAACTTACTATTCATAATGAATAGTGGTCAAGTACTATTCATGTATGAATAGTAGTCAACGTTATTATTTATGATGAATAGTACTATTCATATAAATTTTATTTCTTGCATGTTTGAACTTACTGAGCCTGTAGCTCACCATTTTTGCTTATGTTGCAGGTAAGCGACCAGCTCAGTAACTTTGTTTGACTGGATGGTGGACGGGATGGCGCATGTAAAATGGGATAAGAGGTGACGGATATGGTTCTGCCAGAGTCTTTCCACTGAGCGATAAAAGAGAAGGGAAAAAGAAATAGTCTTTTGTAATAATATATATTTTACAAAAGTACTGTAATATGTAAATTATTTTGTACTTGTAAACAAAGTAAATAGTAGATAATGTTTTTCATGATGTTAAGAAAAAATTTCCCCAAAAACGTCATGAATTAAAGAGAGATAGATTAGCCAGCGACCCATGAGAGTACAATCTATCGCAGTTAGCGATAAAGCTTAACTGTAATAGTATTGTATGATCTCTACGAGGGGCGGGCCGCCACAGTATGCTTCACGTCAGCTGAAGGATCATGAGAAAAATTATCCTACACATAACTTGGAATTTGCTGCAATAGTGTTCGCACTAAAAATTTGGCAACATTATTTATATAGAGCTCAATATCAGATTTACACTGACTATCAGAGCTTATAGTACTTCTTCATGCAGAAGGAGCTGAACATGCGACAGACAAGATAGTTGGAATTGGTAAAGGACTATGATTGTGAGATCCTCTACCATCCAAGAAAGGCCAACCATGTAGCAGATGCATTAAGTAGAAAATCTGTTGTTCCGCACTAGTTGCCAATAAAGAAACTACCAAAGCTGTTGCAGTAAGAGATCAACTCAATGGAATTAGAGTTTATATCTGGAAGGCTAGCAATGTTACAACTGGAGTCATCGTTAATCAAAGACATTAAAATGGCTCAAAAATAGGATTCGAAGCTAGTAAGTCATCAAGAAGAGGTTTCCAAGGATGGATTAATCCTCCATCAGGGAAGAATTTATGTCCCTACTGATGAAGTATTAAGAAGGCAGATTATGGTAGAAGCTCATGACAGGCCATATTTAGTGTATCCCGAAGCTAGCAAGATGTACCAGGATGTGAAATTTGCAATTCTGGTGGAAAGGAATGAAGAATGATATAGCAAATTTTGTGAGCCGCTGCATGACATGTCAAAAGGCCAAGGCAGAACATCAGCATCCAAGCAGAAAATTGGAGCCATTAGAAATTCCCGAATAGAAATGGGAACACATTACAATGGACTTCGTAGTGGGATTACCGAAGACCCGAGAAGGCTATCACACCATTTAGGTTATAATTGATAGGTTGACAAAGACAGCACAATTCATAGTAGTGAAAATGACTTTTTCACTAGAGAAGTTAGCAAATCTCTATGTAACTCACGTCGTCAGATTACATGGTGTACTGAAGTCAATTGTATTGGATCGCGATGCACTATTTACTTCAAATTTCTGGAAGTGCATACAAGAAGCCATGGGAACAGAATTGCATTTTAGTATGACTTTTCACCTGTAGACGAATAGACAATCTGAATGGACTATTCAGACATTAGAATACATGTTTCATGCTTGTATAATGGATTTTCCAGGAAACTGGAACGAAAAGCTTCAATTGGTAGAATTTTGATATAATAATAACTACCAAGCTTCTATAGGAATGGCACCTTATGAAGCCTTGTACAGAAGGAAGTGTAGATCACCCATTCTCTGGTATAATATACAAGAAATGCAGTTGCACAAGATAGACTTTGTGCAGGAGACAACAGATGCAATTGCAAAGATACATTAGAGAATGAAGATTGTACAAAGCTGACAGAAGAGTTATACAGATAAAAGACGAAGATCCCTAGAGTTTAATAAAAGGGATTTTGTATTTCTAAAGGTTTTACCAATGAAGGGAATCATGCGTTTCAGTAAGAAAGGGAAACTGAGTCCGAGATATGTTAGACCTTTTGAAATCATTGAATGCATTGGAAAAGTTACCGATAAGTTGGCATTACCCCCAGAGATGTCAACTGTACACAATGTATTCCATGTATCCATGTTATGGAAGTATGTACCGGATCTATCCCATGTATTGAAGCATAAGCCAGTTCAGATTCAAGAAGACCTGACTTATCAAGAGAAGCCTGTTCAAAATTTGGCATGTAAAGAAAAAGTGTTGAGAAAAAAGACAATCCCGTTAGTTAAAGTTATGTGGAGAAATCACAACATTGAAGATGCTATGTGGGAGCATGAAAATGAAATGAGAAAATTGTACACCCACTTGTTCTAAATTTTCAAGGACGAAAATTTTATAAGGAGGGGTGACTTTGATAACCGAGAATTTTGATGTTCTCGGAAGAAATGTAAAATTGTATGTATATGACAATTTTAATGTATGAAATATGAAAAAGTTATGTTTAAATACTATTTAAAATATGATAAAATGTTCTAACAGTGTTAGAGATTGTGATTTCGGAGATGGAAAATTTTCCTAAATTGAAACAGGTGAAACGGTTTCAAATCGAAGCCAAAAACCCTAGAGAGTGCACCAAATGCACTAAAAGACGAACAACTTATGGTAGTGAATTCTGGTCAAACGGAAGCAGAATAAGGCAAACTGATCACACAGGAGGTGTAAGAAACCCGCCTATGCAATTTCAGTAGATTTTCATTTGGTTTGACTTTTGGTCAAACTTTGACCATGAATTAATACATTGAATTAATTAGATGATGTCATTGATGACATCCATTAATGATACAATAAATGAGAAAGTAAAGTGTAATAAAGGTGGTAGGTAGATCTAAGGGTAAGCATTTATTGTGATCCTTGATTAAGGGCTAAAATTAAACCAAAAATACACTAAGAAAATTAGAAAAAAAAAATTTTGAGGTCTTGGGCTAAAAAGAGAGGCAGTGGAGGCTGAAATAATCAGCCAAAAAGTTGCTAGATAATCCCCCAAAAGTTGACAAGTTGTTTGGGAAAAATTGCTAATTAGTCCTCCTTTGGTTGCCTATAAATAGAAGTGAAAATGGCCATTAAAAATTAGAGAAATCTGCCCAAATTCTATCAAAATTGAACTATGAACTTCCACTCCTTCCCAAGCCAAAATTTTAGTAAACTCCTTCACTAAATTTGCATCACAACAACCCCCAAGTACCAAGGAACCAAGTTTTTAAAGTGAGCCACATTTTGTAGATTTTCTTGCTATTTTGCTCTTCAAAATCTGTGGCATGTTATGTGTGAAAATTTGATGGAAATTTGGTGCTTTAGGTTGATAGATATGTGAAGGGATTTATGTATGTTTGGAAGCTTGAAATAAGTAAACTTTGTGTATGTGTTTATGTAAAACATGTGGACATGGAATGGGGTTTGGAATAAAAATTTATTTGGTTTTGATTGGGAGTTATGCATAAGAAACCATAAGATTTTGATATGAAAAATAATCTTTATGGTGAAAAAAAATTTTGATGTTGAATTGCATAAGAAAAATGATGAATTTTGTGGTTGATGAATGATTGATCATGTGAAAAGTTTTACATAAAGGTTTTGGTAACCTAACATAAAATAGGCATTTGGTATAGTATGTGGCAAGTATTAAGGTTTTGAGGTGCACCTAACGCTGGGAAAACGTAAATATTTAAGCTGAAATGCCATCGAAATTTTGAAAGTGGTAACAAGGGTATTTTAGGAAATGATGGGGTAAAATTATGGACGGGATTGAAAAGCCGAACCCCTCGGAAACCAAGGCTTGGGATTAGAATAATAAATATTTCAGGAGTAGTGAAATAATCGTTTGAGGCTCCGAAAAAGTAGAAAAATGAAAAGCGACTCTAGGTGTTGGAATGATCCTAAGAATCACCAGGGATAAAATGGTCATTTAACCAAAAAGGTTTGAAAGATTTGGAAAAGACCATGAAGGATTTTAAATAATTAAAATAAGATTTTAAGGCCAAAAATCCAAAATTTGTGTAGAACACGGGCATGTAGATGGGTACACGGCCATGTAAGGGAGAAATTAGACAACCCGAGAGATACACAACCTTGGACACGAGCATGTACCTAAGCCGTATATTGTTACATGGGCAATTAGGGGATACACGGCCATGTGAGAGAGAAAGACAGAAAAGTACACGAGCTTGAACACGGATGCATACCAAGCCGTGTACAGTTACACAAGTAGATAGCAAATTACACGATCATGTAAAGACAAGACATAGAGGTATACAGGCTTGAACACGGGCGTGTACCAAGCCATGTAAAGTTACACGGCTAGAAAAGGGACTACACAGCCATGTAGCAAATAACCTAAGGATAACACGGCTTCCAACACGACCGTGTACTAGGGCGTGTACAGGCTGTGTAGCATTGAAAGAGATGAAATTCATTGTGATGATTAGAGAAAAATGAATATATGCAAAGTAATAAATAATGATGATAATTAACAGACAATATTTTGTCTGTAGGGACTCAATCTAGACGAAACGAGAAAACGTTTGAGGATTGTGGAAAGACAACATTAGCTGAATACTAGTAAGTTTAGACATTTAATTGTCCGCAACATGACATATTATAATGTTTAAATATGTACTATTTGTACATTAAATGCAAAGTCCTACGGGTATTAGAGTGTAATTAACTAACTCACCTAAAAATTAACAAGTCTTAGAGGTGTACTATAGGTACACTATAGAAAGAGGTGTCATAGCATTAGAGTGTGACTAAATTTAAGACAAACCCATAAATAAAAGATTATGTAAAGACCTACGAGCATTGAAAGTTTCTGACTTTGAGGTGATGATTAATGCTACCTAGTCGGAACTATAAGAAAGATGGTAATGAAACCACGTTTGGCGTACCGGCCTCCAACAACGGATAAAGGTATTTTTCAGATCCTACGAGGATGAAGCCAAGGGCTTCATAGACTATGGAGGATTGGCCAGCGGGTCGCTCTCCAGGTCCATCCCAGTAGCGCATAACGGTACGTCCACTATGAATCCAAAACCAGAACATAATGAAAGATAATGACCCAAAACTGAAATAAATACCATAAGTGAGCATAATTGGAAATGATAGATACTAACAATATGTTTAGTAGTCTTGGTTATAGTTGAGGTGAATAGTACCTGGTTAATGTTAAAGTTACTGTTCACCAGTCAAAGTCAAAATTACTATTCATTAATGAGTAGTACTATTTTTAGGAAATTTTATTAATTATGTTTTTGAATCTACATGATTCCTAATGTATATGTTTGAACTTACTGAGCTTGTTAGCTCACCGGTATGTTCATGTTATAGGTAAGAAACCTATCCAGTAATAGATTATGTTGGATGACGGTAGGACATGTGGTGCCATTGGGATAGGAAATTCCACTATGGATTATGGTCCTGCTATCAGTCTTCCGCTGAGCTTTAAAGGAGAAGATTTTAAGAAAATGTATTTTGAGTCACAATATTGAACAATGTGATTTTGTAAATTATATTGTTGTACAAAGGACAACTACAGTATAGTATTAAAGTTTTATATGGCTTTCTTATTTAAAAAGTATAAAAAAAAGGGCTCTGAAATACAAATGTCTAAAAGTGAAACAAAATTTTTGGTGATCCGATAAGGTTCATGGGCTGTTTCAATCAATTACAGAGTCTGATTGGAATAGTTTCGCGTGGCGGAAATCAGGGGCGTCACACTTACCAAGGTAAAAACCTACATTTTTTCACTTGCTTTTTAGAAAGAAAAATGATGTTTTAAAAATAATGTTTTTAAAGTAATGTTTTCTCTTTATTCTAGTCCCCTACCTCAAGAATCTAAGAGTGGTTCAAGGCCTCTAAGAGGAGCTAAAAAGCCACTACTTTTCAAATACATAAATGTCTTTTAAACTAGTGGTTCACCAAGTTCTTCATAACTTTTCTTTCACAATGAGTTTTTACGTCTATTTTAAAAAAAATCTTGGCATGGTAAAGGATCAAAATGTTGTTTTCCTACCTAGGGAGATAATACATGCACTTTCCATGATTTAAAATGGCTAGAAAACATAATATATGTATTGAATAGGATAGAAGGTATGTTTATGTGATTTTTTTCGACATGCAATGAGTATTGATACATGAGAATAAGAGATTATGGCATGTTGATATGATATATCCTCTGTTAATGGAAGCATGAATGATGAGGAAAATATTTTGATATCACAAATAGGCTACAATAAGATTTAATAACCATAAAGGACTAAACATAACATTTTTGACACAAATGTTGAGAAATTAAAAAATAGTATTTTAAGTAGGATTTTCATACTCATGTAGAAGGACAAAATATTACCCTTAACATAAGCAAAAAGAAAAGCTTAAGTTTGGTCAGAAATACAAATGTCATAACATGACGATTTTGCCCTCAAGGGTAAAATCATAATTTCACTAGCCTAGAAACATTATTTGAATCCGAAACTTTACAGTCTTGATTAGAGACTTAAAATAGACCTTGTGTTAAGTTTTGGTGATAAATGGATAAGAAATGGCCAAAATTCCATTTTGGGGCCAAAATTCCATTTTGGGGTCAAAATGTAAATATAGAAAAATTTAGGGTAAAAAATGTAAAGAATAAAATTTGTGAAAAATGAGCCCTGATCCTGTGAGAAAACTTTATAAGGACTTTAGTATGAAAAATGTGAACCAAAGGGTGTTGGGAACTAATTAGGGCTAAACAAGGACTAAAATGCAAAAATAAATAAATGGGGGGTCAAATTATAAAATCTACTTAGACTATAATTAGATAGCATCTTTGTCACTCTTAAAATAGCATATTAAACAAGATAAATACATAAAATAATATGGCCTATGTTATAGCCAAATGTATAACCTTAAAAAAAAAAAACATAAGGGGCTTAAGGGTAATACTTTTAGTTAATTGTGTTTAGAAACATGATAAGTTATGAAAAGCATTTTTTTAGCTTAAGAGCATTGTAAATATTATTATAAGACTTTGGAATAATTTTTTTAAGCTACCCAATAAGTCTAGATTAAAAAAGGTATATCTAGTGGTAAAATTGTAATTTTGTCAAACTAAGGGGTTAGATGGTAATTTGAGGGGAAGACGTTTTTGGGCTGTAGGTAGAGGTTTTGTGGATCTATAAAACTACAAGAAAGATTCCTAAAAGCTAAGTTTATAAGATTTAATAAGTTTAAACTTAAAAATGCTTGAATCACTAAAATAGGGGTAAAATGGTAAATTAGTACCTGAAGGCTTGGTGATGAGAAATGAACCACCACTAGGCTCATTGGGATGCCATGTGATTATTGACCAAAACTTGATAGAGACAACTAAGTGTAATGGGCCCAAACAGGTCCAAAACAATACAAGACTAAAAATACTTTAAAAAAAAGAAGGTTTAAGCCCAATTACAAGTAAATGGGCCACAATAGACCCAATAAACTCACAACTCACAAAGATAGCCCAATATGATGTTGAAAAACCATAGTTACCCATGGTCACCTAATGGGCCCAAATATAAATAAATTAGAATTAAATAAAATAGTGAATAAGGAATTAAATATTAATTAATTAATTAATAATTGCTTAATTTAAAATTTTAAAAAATTAATTAATTATTAATTAAGATTTAATTCATGATAATTATTTTAAAATTAATTAATTATTAATTAAGATTTAGTTTATGATAATTATCTAATTAATAATTAAGGATATTATTTTCTTAAGGCAAATATTTAGAAATAAATTAATAATTAATTAAAATTAATTATTAATTAAGAGAATACATGTTCATAAATGAACATGATTCAAATACCTTCCTCTAACTATCGAATGCCAATTTAAAATTAGGACACCACATCGACATGAGAGTAGAGCTAGAAACAATCGACGTAAATACTCAGTTACGCAATTTTCTATAAGTATAGACCTCATCTATAGTGTGATTGTTATATACTATGTATGATGTGAGGTCGATGTTTATTTTAATGATATGATATGATGTTATGATGACGTGTTTATTTACACGCTTTATGAAAGTATGTTATGATGATGCGTTTATTTACACACTTCGTGAAAATATGCTATGATGATATATTTACATACACGCTTTTTAAATATGCCATTATTGCATGCTCACCCGATAACTTAATGTTTAAGAAAGTGACACTAATGATGTGCCGTACTAGTCTCCGATTGAATGGGAGGATATTCACCCTTCCACCGAATGAGAGATAATAAGAATGATTAATGAAGTTAAAGTTATGACCTTGGGTGTTGACGAATTAGGTTGCTCCCCCGTCTTCCCCATTTAAGGTCGCCCGCACCCCAATACGAGCACAAGGGCCTATAAGATGTTTAAATGAATAAATGGACAATTAAATAACTGGTCATGCATTTCAATTATATGATTTTATGGGATTGCACGTCTATACTTACTAAGTTTATCTCACCCTATTATGGTTCCCACTGTAGGTAATTCAGGCAAGTTGCCTATAACATATTAAGCATTGATGGACTGGTGGTGCGAGTGCATGATGGATGAAAGTATGATGAGTCCTATTAATGCCACTCACTTTTATATTCAACACACATTTTAAGAACTTTGTTAAGTGTTGTTTTGAAGTAAGTACAATTTAATATGTTGGTATGACTAAGTATGACATGTTACGTTAATATGTTTTATTTAAAACTAATTTTAATTATAATGGTTTTTAAAGAATCATTTTTTTTTTGCAAACAAGGTTTTTCAAAAAAAAAAATTCCCTAAAATTTTGAAGACCTAAAAATGAACAAGCAGTGATTTAAATAAAATGATAAACCAAGTAAGCAAGTTTTAATTGACGGGTTGACAAGTCGGGTTGTCACAATCCAAACCTTAGAGGATATGTTCCAAGCTTGTGTGTTAGATTTCAAAGGATTGTGGAATAAGAGGCCACCATTGATTGAGTTTTCCTACAAAAACAGCTATCAAGCTTCGATAAGCATGGCACCTTATGATTCACTGTATGTTAGGAAATGTAGATCTCCGATTTGCTTGTATGAAACTACAGAGAAAGAGATTGAGAAGATAGACTTCATAAAGGAAACTATACACATGATCCAAAAAATCTATCAGAGGATGGAAACCGTGCAGAGTCGTCAGAAAAGTTATGCTGATAAGCATAGAAGACCTTTAGAATTTAAGGTTGGTGATTCTGTCTTCCTCAAAGTAACACCTATGACAAGGGTAATGTATTTTGGGAAAAAGAGGAAATTAAGTCCTTGATTTATTGGGCCATTCGCGGTTACCAACCGAGTCGGTAAAGTGGCTTATAGAGTCGCCCTGCCTTTTGAATTGTTGTCAGCTCACAATGTATTACACGTTTCTATATTAAAGAAGTATATTCCTAACCCCTCTCACGTCATTAAGCATAAGCCAATTCGAGTTCATGAAGACCTCTTTTATGAAGAGAAACCAATCCAAAACTTGGCTCGTGAGGAAAAGGTCCTCAAGACTAAAACTATTTCCCTCATCAAAGTATTGTGGTAAAATCATCAGATGGAAGAGGTCACTTGGGAACTTGAGGAAAATGTGAAGGAAAAATACCCCGGCTTGTTTTAGTTTTCAAGGATGAAAACTCTTAAAGAGGGAAGATTATTGTGATAACTGGGAATGTTGAGGTTCTCAGAAGAAATGTAAAATTGTATATAAATGACAATTTTAATATAGAAAATATGAAAAAGTTGTGTGTTAATATTATTTAGAACGTGATAAAATGTTTTAACAGTATTAGAGAGTGTGATTTCAAAGATAGAAAATTTTCCTGAACCGAAATGGGTAAACAGTTTCAAATCGAAGCCAAAAACCCTAGAGAGTGTACCGAATGCACTAAAAGATGAACAACTTACGGTAGTGAATTCTAGTCAAACGGAAGTAAAATAAGGCAGATCGATCACACAGGAGACGTCAGAAACTCACCAACGTGATTTCGATAGATTTCCATTTGGTTTGACTTTCTGTCAAACTTTGACCATGAATTAATATATTGAATTAATTGGATGATGTCATTGATGACATCCATTAATGATGCAATAAATGAGAAAGTTAAGTGTAATTAAGGTGGTAGGTAGATCCAAAGGTTAGCATTTATTGTGATCTTTGATCAAGGGCTAAATCAAGCCAAAAATGCAATAAGAAAATTAGAAAAATTTGGATTTATGGGCTGGAAATGAGAGGCGGTAGAGGTTGAAATAATCAGCCAAAATTTTACCAATTAATCCCCAAAAAGTTGCCAAATTGTTTAAGAAAAATTGTCACTTAGTCCTTCATTCTTTGGCTTATAAATATAAGTGAAAATAGCCTTAGAAAAATTAGAAAATCTGGCCAGATTCTGTCCAATTAAAACCGTGAGCTATTTTCCCTTTTCAAGCAAAAATTTTGGTAAAATCCTTCACTAAACTTACACTAAAACAACATCCAAGTATCAAGGAACCAAGCTATTAAGGTAAGCCTTTATGTTGCTTGATTTCCTTGTATTTTTATTGAAAAATCTATGCTTTGTATGGGGAAAAAGGATGAATAATTTTGGGTGTAAACTTGATATTTAGGTTGATCATTATTGTCATGATTGAAGTATATGTTGGAAACTTGAACCAAGCAAATTATATGCATATTTTCATGAAAAATCTGTGGCCTTTGTGGAATGAAAATTTTAAGGTTTTGATATGGAAAATGGATTAGAAACCATAAGATTGAAATGTGATAAATAAGCTTTATAGTGAAAAACTTTAGTGTTAAATTACAAAGGAAAAATGATGAATTTTGTGGTTGATGAATGATTGATTATGTGAAAAGTTTTACCTAAAGGTTTTGATAACATTACGTAAAATAGGCCTTTAGTATAATACGTGATAGGTACTAAGGTTTTGAGCCATACCTAATACCGGGAAAACCTAAAAATTTAAGCAGAAATGCCGCCGAAATTTTTAAAACGGCAACAAGAGTATTTTAGGAAATGAGGGGAAATTTTATGAATGGGATGGAAAACCCAAATTTCTTGAGAACCAAGACTTGGGATTAGAATAACAAATATTTTAGGAGTAGTGAAATTCTCATTTGAGGCTCCGAAACGATAGAAAAACGAAAAATGACCTTAGGTGTTGGAATGGTACCATATAAAGATCGGATAACCGATATTAGTATATATGGTAGCAATGAATGCTATAAAAATATATCGAAACATAAGAAATATTACTTTATGATATTTGGGTTTAGAAAATCATAGAAAAATAATAATAATAATAATAGAGAAGAAAAGAATGGTCCCAAGAATAACTGGGGATAAAATGGTCATTTGACCAAAAATGTCCGGAAGAATTGGAAACGACCATGAAGGACTTAGAATAATTAAAATAAGGTTTTTAAGGCTAAAAATCAAAAATTAGTGAAGAACGAGGGCATGTATATAAGTACACGACCGTGTATGGGAGAGATTAGACAAGTCAAGAGGTACACGGCCTTGGACACGGGCATGTACCAAGCCGTGTACTGTTACATGGGTAAGTAGGGACTACACAGCCATGCGAGAGAAAAAGACAGAAGAATACACGGGCTTGAACACGGGCATGTACCAGGCTGTGTATAGTTACACAGCTAGAAAAGGGATTACACGGCCCTGTAGCAAATGACCTAAGGAGAACACGGCTTTAAATACGACCGTGTACCTAGGCGTGTGCAGCCGTGTAGCGTAAAAAGAGATGAAATTCATTGTGATGATTAGAGAAAAATGAATATATGCAAAGTAATAAATAATGATGAGAATTAACAAGTAATATTTTGTCTATGGGACCCAATCTAGACAAAACGAGAGAACGTCTGAGGATTGTGGAAAAATAACATTAGCTGAATACTAGTAAGTTCAAACATTTAATTGTCTACAATATGATATTATGTAGTGTTTAATTATGTACTATTTACACATTAGATGAAAAGTCCTTAGAGTACTAGGGTGTAGTTTAACTAACTCACCGAATAATTAACAAGTCTGAGGGTGTGCTATAGGTACACTAAGAAAAGAGGTGCCATGGCCCTAAAATGTGACTGAATTTAAGACACACCCCTAAATAAAAGATTGTGTAAAGACCTCTGGGCATTGAAGGTTCCTGACTTGAGGTGATGAGTAATGCCATCCGGTCGAAACTATAAGAAAGATGGTAATGAAACCACGTTTAGCGTACCGGCCTCCAATGACAGATGGAGGTATTTTTCAGATCCTACCAAGATAAAGCCAAGAGCTTAATAGACTATGGAGGATTGGCCAACGATTCACTACCTAGGTCCCTTCCAGTAGCGTGCACCATCGATATGGCCACTATGAGCTCAAAAACAGAACATAATGAAAGATAATGACCTAAAATTGAAATAAATGTCATAAGTGAGTATAATCGGTAACGATAGACACTAACAATATGTTTTAATAATCTTAGTCATAGTTGATATAAATAGTACCCAGTTAAGGTTAGAGTTACTGGTCACTGGTCAAAGTCAAAATTACTATTCATGAATGAATAGTTACTATTCATGAAAAATTTTATTAATTATGTTTTTGAATCTACATGATTCATAGTATATATGTTTGAACTTAGTGAGCCTGTTCGCTCACCAATATGTTCATATTATAGGTAAGAAACCTGTTCAATAATAGATTACACTGGATGATGGCAGGATATGCAGTGCCATTAAGATAGGAAATTCCACTGTGGATTATGGTCCTATAACCAGTTTTTCCACTGAGCTTTGAAGAGAAGATTTGAAGAAAATGTATTTTGAAAAACAGAATTGAACAATGTAATTTTTGTAAATTATGTTGTTGTACAAAAGACAACTACAGTATAGTATTAAAGTTTTATATGACTTTCTTATATGAAAAGTATAAAAAAAAAGGGCTCCAAAATACAAATGTTTAAAAATCAAACAAAGTTTTTTTGTCGACCCGATGAGGTTCACAGGCGGTTTCGATCGACTATGGAGTCTGATTGGAATAGTTTCACGTGGCTAAAATTAGGGGCATCACAGGTTGGTATCAGAGAGGCTGACCATATCCCTACTGGCACAAAGCGCAGCCTGTACGTCAATCTAAGTAAGTTAGTTTTCCTTAAGTTAGTTACCTTTTGTTTATACAAAGCTAAATATTTTGTAGAATATAAGATGACGAGGCCACCGTATGTTCGACCTCAGCCCTATAGATTGAGAGGATCGATCCGGGTATAGACTAGGTCTATGATTAGGCCATCCATGTCCCAACGTCCTGTGCATAGATCGTCGATGCCTGAGCTGCCAGCCCTACGAGCCAGAGTACCATCATCGATTCATGTACCACCTCTTCGACAGATACTTAATCCACCAGTCGAGTTAGATATTCCAGTTGTCGGAAGGCGACCACATATAGGAGCCAGAGTATTAGTTCATGCTGTGCACGCATTTAGAGGTAGTCATCTACCTACCTTCGAAAGAGGCCAACAGGGGATCGCTACCAGAGATTGGCTACATGATGTGGAGACAATCATGCGCCAATGTGATATTGACGAGAACGGTTGGGTTATGTTGGCAATCGGCACGTTCTGTGGAGACGCACGGATGTTCTGGGAGTATTGTGACCAGGACATACTACTAGGTCTTGACTGGGCTAAGTTTAGGCACATCATGATTCAGCAGTTTCCGTCTAAGAGTCCAACACCAGCCCCAGACCCTCCAGAGAAGCAAGTAGCAACACCATCATCGGCATGGCCCAAACTTGTGGATGTCAGAGAGTTCATTCTCCGGGCAGAGAGACTTTAGATGTTGCTCAGTGATATGGTGTTTACGTACACGGTACAATTTGAGGAGAACATAATGAGAAAGTGTCCTTTCCAGAATACCACTGATGAGGATTTCTGTGACATATTCTGGAAGGGACTTACAGTGGAGCTTCAACAAAGAGTAACTCCACCTTATTCCCATGCTCTAAGAGAGTTTATTGTTATAGTAGCCAAAGCTAAAGAAGAGCTTCAGATGGAGCACATGGTGCACATTAGGCCGGAGCAATTATTGCAAGAGGCCATGTTAGATCATCTTTATGGAGTGCAACCTATGGCTAATGACCATGAGGCTGGCCTATCTAGGCGACGAAATGAGACGAGCCCCAACAGAGGAACATTATCTAGTACTGAGAATGGTTCGGATGAAGAAGAAGAAGATCCGAAAGAATTTCCTATAGTTCCGAATCAACCAGGGGATTAAAATGTAAAATATGTAAAGATGTATAAATGTATACGTTTGTATTTATACATGTATGACCATATTGAAAGGCCATTTTGAAAAAGAGCCTTAAAGTTGATATATATAAAAATATTGATGTGTACATAAACACTGTAATATGTTTAGATTTTTCAAAATATTGAGTCAAGAGTTGTGAATAAGCAAAATGTGAAATTTTGCTTATGAAACCATGGATTTGTGATAGTAGAAATGTAGTCTATACCTTGAAACGATCTTATTGAGATCGAGTTTGAGTGTAAGAAGTAGAATAAAGGCCATAAAAGCCTTAGAAAAACAGAGTAAAGATTTTTGGACCCAGAATCTTGATTTTGGTATGACCACGGGCGTGTACAAGGGCGTGTTCAGAACACGGCCCCAAACATGCCCACATGCACGACCGTGTTGCAAGAAAATTTAGACCTGAGAGATACACGACCAAGAACACGGTCGTGTATCGGGCCATGTCAAGGGATACACGGTCATGGAAAGGGCATGTAGTAGACCATGTTCGACAGTAGGAAAACACGGCTAGAAACACGGCCGTGTAAGTAACCGTGTAAGCATGCACGTATAGTCCAGAGGAGTACACGGCCAGAAACACAGCCATGTAGCCACTCGTGTAAGCACACATGAATTACACGGTCATGTTCCACGAAGTACACGGCCATGCACGTTTAAGTCCAGAGAAGTACACGGCCATGAACACACCCATGTAGGAGGGAGTGTTCAAAGTTAAAGTAAAAAAAAAAGAGTCTGGAAACAGGAATTTCATGTTTTGCCATGTTTCAAGTATAAGATGAACATTGAAAATAATCAGCGATTATTTCTTTTATAGGAATTCAAGCCAGAGACCCCGAGACAGCAGTTCCAGAACAGTAGAGGCTCACGCTAGCAGATTTTCTGTAAGTTCAAGCATTGTCCTGACTGCAACGTAGACAATCTTGTTATGTTTATGATGTCATGTCTTATTGTATGACGTGTATGTTAGACATTGATTGTCTACATCATGATACTCATGTCAGGTTCATACCATGCATGTAGAATTTCATGTTCAAGTACATATATTAGACAGGTATCAGGTACATGAAA
Source organism: Antiaris toxicaria (assembly GCA_035233585.1). NCBI lineage: Eukaryota > Viridiplantae > Streptophyta > Magnoliopsida > Rosales > Moraceae > Antiaris > Antiaris toxicaria. The sequence goes on from CP141154.1 coordinate 93,796,803, forward strand.
ACATATTGGTATACAAGGCACCTTAGTGTGTCTAATAAAACTCACACCCCAAGTAAAACATGTAACAGGTTCCTACTATGGGGGCAATCAGTATGCTACCCAGTTGGAACTCCAGACAAGATGGTAATTAAACTAGTTATTGGCGTACCGGCCTCTCGACCCACGGGGAGGTTTTCATGTTTAGCTTTACTTAAGACTGAGGAGGTCAGCACTAAAGTACCACTCCCAGTTATGCTAACATGTCGGAACGACCAATCAGGGGCCTAAAACCAGAACTAAATTTCAGATAATGCCCTAAAACTTAACATACAGCTAAGAGCATGTTTTACAGAGTCAAGTTTCATGCATAAGCACAGTACAGCATGTTATGATCATTTTTTTATGTTTGAACTTACTGAGCTCGTAGCTCACTAGTTTGTTCACATGTTGCAGGTAACAGACCTGTTCATCAGTAGTATATGGTGGACAACGGACAGGGTATGTACATGCCAGGGGAGATTGGGCGAGAGATTGTGGTCACCATTAGTCTTCCGCTGTACAGTTTTGAAAAGTTTAAACATGTAATTTCAAGAATAGGTTTTCAGGTCAAGATTATGTGATAGAGGAATCATGAATTCATGTGCATATTAGTTTATTAACATGATTTCCTTATCACATTCTCGAACAAGTTTTATATCAAGAAGAAAAAAAAAATTTATTTCGCAAAATTTTCAAGCAGTTTTCAAGCTAAGCATGATTGCCGGTGACCCTAGAGGTCAACAACTATTGTGGTTAACTACAAAGTTGACTGTAATAGCACTGTAGAGCCTCCACAGCAGGGCGGGTCACCACAGTTGGTATCAGAGTAATGTGGATGGGTTTAGTTTGGAATACCAACCGTTGCCACAGCTGGTATCAGAGCCTAAGTTTAAAATGAATTCAGTTTGGAGTACCTACTGTTGTCATAGTTGGTATTATCAGAAAAGTTGATAGACTATATCTCGCCTGACTCCGCGCATGTCCTGTTCACCGGTTCAAGTAAGTTAAGTTTATGTTAAGATAAGCAGCTAGTTATGCATGAAAGTAAAGGTCTGTAGAGACCTATACTTTGTAGTAAGTATATGAGGATGTAATAATACAAGAAATCATGTGAGTCCTCTTATACAGAATCTAATACAAATTCATCGGTGATTATAGGATATAAGGTAGCACGATGGAGAACCCGGGCCAAGGCCAAAGAAGAAGAAGGGGACGCCCATCTCTGACTCAGAGATTAGAAGAGATGTAAGCTCTTCTAGAAAATCAAATGAAAGAGAATGCAGAATTAAGACAGAGATTGGAACAGCTAGAACAGGGGCAGGGATCAGTAGGGACTCCTGCATAACCAGCAGCTGAGGCAGAATAAGTAGTGCCACCAGCTACACCAGAAGTGGTTCAAGAACCACCGGTTAGGGTGAACCCGGAGCCACTATACGAGAGATTTCAGAAAATGAGGCTTTCAAAATTTGAGAGTTCAACCAATCCTCTGGAAGTAGAAGATTAGCTCTCTTCGATCCAAATGATAATGGATTTCATGAGACTAAATGAGGAAGAGAAAGTCTTATGTACATCCTTTATTCTAAGAAAGGACGCAAGATTTCGACGTGACCACAATGTCGTATGCGGAGTTCTTGGAGGAGTTCAACCAGAAGTACTATGATCCTGCATCACTCTGACCCCAACAGAAGGAGTTTTCAGAGTTACAGCAGGGTGACATGTCCGTCAGCAAAATATGCAAGAGATTTGATCAGCTCTCCCACCTGTATCCATATGTAGTGCCAACAGAAAGGGAGAAGATACAGAAGATGATAGGCATGTTCATGCCCAAGATTTCTGTTGTAGTTGATAGTGGCCCATTCCCGCCAGTCTCAGTAGACGACTGTGTTAGTTGTACTTTGAGGGCAGAGTACCATCTAGCCCGACAGAAAGAAGAGAGGGAAAATGTCTGGGAAGCCAGGAAGAGAGAAAAGATCTTGGTTAAGACCTCTCAACCTGGACAATATGGTAAGGGCAGTCAAAGTACAGGACCAGAACAGTCCAATAATCCAGGCCCTCAGTCCCAACAGAAGAGAAAGGGCAATTTTCAGGGAACTCAGAGTCAAGACAATAGAAGCCAGTCACGGACGACTAACACTACTACAGTTCCAGGTAACTCCACCTGTCTAAATTGTGAGAAGAAACATGTGGGTCAATGTAAAGCTGGCACGACTACATGTTTTCAATGCAGAAAAGAAGGCCATTTCATTAAGAATTGCCCTATGAACCGCTAGTCTGTGTCAGGAGCAAACTCTTCAAGTCCACAGCAGTCACAAGTTCATGCACTCATACTAATTTATGAAAGCCCATCAGAAGTGCCTCCAGCAGTGCAAGAAAGACAGGAAAGAGCTTCATAGGCAGATGCTAGGGTGATGCCCTACACCAGAGAAGAAGCAGAGGCAGGGACGTTCAACGTAGTAACAGGTCAGATTTCTATTGCTAACCACTTGGCATCTGTTCTTTTTGACTCTAGGGCCACCCATTCTTTCATATCATATGCATTTGCTAATAAGTTAGAATACCCTGGAGATCACATGGGAAGAAGTTTTAGAACTGCTCTCCCATCAGGAGAAATCATGTTGTCCGAGTACTGGTTACCTCATGTACCAGTAATCGTGACAAATAGAGAGCTGTATGCAGAATTGATCATGATGAAGATCATAGACTATGATGTAATCTTGGGAATAGATTTCCTAGGAAAATATCAAGCCACGATCGATTGTAGAAACAGGAGAATAGTGTTCAAGCCAGAAGATGAAGAATGTTTTGAATATGTCGATTCTTCAAGAAGGTCAAGCAAGATGATGATCAGTTCATTGAAAGCCAAGAAGCTAATAGCCAGTGGTTGTACTGGATATTTAGCTTATGTGACAGACACAGTAGAAGAGAAGAAGTTACAATCAGAAGATGTTCCTGCTGTCAGAGAATTTCTTGAAGTCTTTCCCAAGGAACTACCAGGAATACCTCCAGAACGAGAAATCTCATTCGAGATAAAGCTTCAACCAGGAATAGCACCAATCTCTAAGGCACCGTATCGCATAATACCAGTGGAGTTAAAAGAGTTACAAGTGTAGTTGAAAGATCTACTTGACAAGGGATTCATTAGACCAAGCTATGCCCCATGGGGTGCTCCCGTACTATTTGTCAAGAAGAAAGATGGGACGTTCCGCATGTGCATAGATTATCAAGAATTGAATAAGGTCACAGTCAAGAATAGGTATCCATTACCTAGAATTGATGACCTGTTCGATCAACTCAAGGGTGCAGCAGTGTTCTCAAAGATTGATTTGAGATCAGAATACCATCAGCTGAGAATCAAGGAAGATGATGTTTCCAAGACAGCTTTCAGAACCCATTATGGGCATTATGAATTCCTAGTAATGCCATTTGAGTTAACGAATGCTCCAGCGGCTTTCATGGACCTGATGAACAGAGTCTTTAAGGAGTATCTTGACAAGTTTGTCATTGTGTTCATCGATGACATCCTTGTATATTCAAAGACTCACGCAGAGCATGAAGCACGGTTGAGAACTCTTTTTCAGAAACTGAGAGAGCATCAACTCTGTGCCAAATTCTCAAAATGTGAGTTCTGGCTAGACAGGGTACATTTCCTCAGACATGTAGTGTCCAAGGAGGGAATTACAGTGGATCCAGTCAAGGTGGAAGTGATAAATAAATGGCCTGCACCTAAGAGCGTGACAGAGATACGTAGTTTCTTAGGGTTAGCTGGCTATTATAGGAGATTTGTGGAAGAGTTTGCACGATTAGTAGCACCTCTCACAACCCTCACACGCAAGGAAAAGAAGTATATATGGACAGATGAATGTGAAAGAAGCTTCCAAGAGCTGAAAAGATGGCTGACAAGAGCGCCGATCCTCACACTTCCTACTGAAGGGGAGAAGTACGAAATCTACAATGATGCTTCAAGAGTGGGTTTGGGAGCAATATTGATGCAAGAAGGCAGAGTGATTGCCTATGCTTCACGTCAACTGAAAGAACACGAGAAGAATTATCCCACCCATAATCTAGAACTTGCTGCAGTAGTGTTCGCACTCAAAATTCGACGACATTATCTGTATGGAGCACAGTGCCAGATTTACACAGATCATCAGAGTTTAAAATACTTCTTCACAGAAGGAGTTGAACATGAGGCAAAGAAAATGGCTGGAGTTGGTGAAGGATTATGATTGTGAAATCCTTTATCATCCAGGAAAAGCCAACCGAGTAGCAGACGCATTAAGCAAAAAAGCTATAGTTCCGCAGCAGTTGCCTATTGACAGGTTATCAAGACCATTACAGTAAGGGATTCATTCGCTCAAGCTCGAGCTGATATCAGGAAAACTGTCAGCACTGCAGCTAAAGTCATCATTGTTTGATGATATCAAGGAAGCTCAGAAGCAAGATTCAAGTCTAACAGACTCCCAGGAAGAGATGTCCAAAGATGGATTAATCATGTATCAGGGGCGAATTCACGTTGTTAGACTCCCAGGAAGAGATGTCCAAAGATGGATTAATCATGTATCAGGGGCGAATTCACGTTCCAGCAGATGAAGAACTTCAGAGGTGAATCATGTCAGAAGCTCATGAAACGCCATATTCAGTCCATCCTAGAGCCACCAAGATGTACCAAGACTTAAAGCTGCAGTTTTGGTGGAAAGGAATGAAAGGAGATATTGCAAGATTCGTGAGTAAGTGCCTTACTTGTTAGAAAGTCAAGGCTAAGCATCAGCATCCTAGAGGAAAGTTAGAACCTCTGGAGATTCCATAATGGAAATGGGAGCATGTTACCATGGATTTTGTGGTAGGGCTACCCAAAATAAGAGAAAGACACGATGCTATTTAGGTAATCGTGGACAGGTTGACGAAGATGGCCAGGCTCATAGTAATGAAGATCACTTACTCATTGGAGAAGCTGACACACCTTTATATAGCTCATGTTGTCAGGTTACATGGAGTGCCAAGGTCTATAGTATCTGACAGAGATACACGATTCACTTCAAACTTTTGGGAGTGTGTGCAAAAAGCTATGGGCATAAAACTGAACTTCAGTACAGCCTTCCATCATCAGACAGACGGACAATCAGAATAGACTATCCAAACTTTAGAGGATATGCTCCGAGCATGTGTCATGGATTTTTCAGGAGCTTGGAATGAGAAGCTGCCACTAGTGGAATTCTCATATAACAATAGCTATCAAGCTTCTATCAAGATGGCACCGTATGAGGCCCTATATGGATGAAAGTGCAGATCACCCATCCATTGGTATGATCTGAAGGAAAAACAACTGCATAAAACAGATTTCATACAGGAAACTTACGATGCAGTTGCCAAGATCTAGCAAAAGATGAAGAGTGCTCAGAGCCGACAGAAGACGAAGATCCCTAGAATTCAAGGAAGGGGACTTCATATTTCTAAAAGTGTCACCCATGAAGGGGATTATGCGTTTTGGTAAGAAGGGAAAACTGAGTCCAAGGTACATTGGACCTTATGAAATTATCAAACGCATTGGGAAGGTTACCTACAAGTTAACATTACCTCCTGAGTTATTAGCAGTACACAACGTATTCCATGTCTCAATGCTTAGAAAGTACATGTCAGATCCATCTCATGTACTACAACATGAACCAGTCCAAGTCCAAGAGGATTTGACCTATGAAGAACAGCCTGTTCAGATACTGGCTAGAGCAGAAAAGGTGCTGAGAAACTAGACCATCCTACTAGTCAAGGTATTGTGGAAGAATCACAACATTGAAGAAGCTACGTGGGAAAGAGAAGATGAGATGAGACTTTCATACCCTCACTTATTTTAAATTTTTGAGGACGAAAATCTTACAAGGAGGGGTGAATGTGATAACTAAGAAACTAATCACTCTCAGAAAATTTTGTACAAGATATGTAAATAAATGTACATTCATGATGAGACATGTTACAGAATACAGAGCAGATGAAAATTTTGATTAACTGAGTTTTAATCAAAATTTGACAATGAATTAATGAATATAATTAAAAGCTAAATATTAATTCTATTTATGATGTTTTAATTTAATAGAAAAGTATGTGGAAATGCATATTAAGAGATCAATGGCTCACATGCAAGCCACATTGATCAATGGTCAAGATTAGCCAAGAGAATAGCCAATTTTCTTTAAAGAAAATTTAAAAGAAAGTGAGAGAGAGAGTGGAGGTCACGTGAGAGACCTCAAATCTAAGCAACCCAAGTGAATTAATTCAATTGGTTTGAGCTGCAAAAATAAGTGGCCGAGAGAGAGAAAGAAAGAAAAAGAAAGAGAAAGAGAAAGAGAAAGAGAGAGAGACCGAGAAAGAGAAAGAGAAGAAGGGGAAATCCTCCCAAGTTTGGATTTTTCTCTTCCAACCAGGAAAGCATTCAAGTTTCAGCCAAGAATCCATAGCAAGAAGTTCTCAAGCTTCAAGCAAGGTAAACCTTCGTTTTTCTCACGATTTCTTGGGTGAAAATTTTGGGATTTTGAGTGGAAAAAAAGAGAATATGGGTAAATCATGTTGAGATTTTTGGTTAAATCGAAACATGGTTCGAGTCCAGTTGTTTTTAAACACGAATCCATGAGTTGATGGTTTAGAAAATCAAGTTTAGTGGGTTTTCTTTAAGAAAGTTCAGATTTTTCAAAATATTGAGTCAAGAGATGTGAATAAGCAAAATGTGAAATTTTGCTTATGAAACCATGGATTTGTGATAGTAGAAATGTAGTCTATACCTTGAAACGATCTTATTGAGATCGATTTTGAGTATAAGAAGTAGAACAAAGGCCATAAAAGCCTTAGAAAAACAGAGCAAAGATTTTCGGACCCAGAATCTTGATTCTGGTATGAACACGGGCGTGTACAAGGGTGTGTTTAGAACACGGCCTCGAACATGCCCACATGCACGACGTGTTGCAAGAAAATTTAGACCCGAGAGGTACACGGCCAAGAACACAGTTGTGTATCGGACCATGTCAAGGGGTACACGGTCATGGGAAGGGCATGTAGCAGACCATGTTCGTTAGCAGGAAAACACGACTGTGTAAGTAACCGTGTAAGCATGCATGTATAGTCCAGAGGAGTACACGGCCAGAAACACGGCCATGTAGCCACCCGTATAAGCATACACGAATTACACGGCCATGTTCCATGAAGTACACGGCCATGCACGTTTAAGTCCAGAGAAGTACACGGCCATGAACACGCCCGTGTAGGAGGGAGTGTTCAAAGTTAAAGTAAAAAAAAAAAGAGTCTGGAAACAGGAATTTCATGTTTTGCCATGTTTTAAGTATAAGATGAATACTGGAAATAATCAGTGATTATTTCTTTTATAGGAATTCAAGCCAGAGACCCCGATACAGCAGTTCCAGAACAGCAGAGACTCACGCTAGCAGATTTTCTGTAAGTTCAAGTATTGTCCTGACTGCAACGTGGACAATCTTGTTATGTTTATGATGTCATGTCTTATTGTATGACGTGTATGTTAGACATTAATTGTCTACATCATGATACTTATATTAGGTTCATGTCATGCATGTAGAATTTCAAGTTTCAAGTACACATATCAGACAGGTATCAGGTACACAAAAACATGTTGGTGTATAAGGCACCTTAGTGTGTCTGATAAAACTCACACCCCAAGTAAAACATGTAACAGATTCCTACTATGGGGGTAATCAGTATGCTACCTAGTTGGAACTCCAGACAAGATGGTAATTAAATCAGTTATTGGCGCACCCGCCTCTCGACCCATGGGAAGGTTTTCATGTTCAGCTTCAGTTAAGACTGAGGAGGTCAGCATTAAAGTACCGCTCCCAGTTATGCTAACATGTCGATACGACCAATCAGGTGCCCAAAACCAGAACTAAATTTCAGATAATGTCCTAAGACTTAACATACAACCAAGAGCATGTTTTACAGAGTCAAGTTTCATGCATAAGCATAGTACAGTATGTTATGATCATGTTTTTATATTTGAACTTACTGAACTCATAGCTCACTAGTTTGTTCACATGTTGTAGGTAAGAGACCTGTTCACCAGTAGTATATGGTGGACGACGGACAGGGTATGTACATGTCGGGGGAGATTGGGCGAGGGATTGTGGTCAACATTAGTCTTCTACTGTACAATTTTGAAAAGTTTAAACATGTAATTTCAAGAACACGTTTTCAGGTTAAGATTATGTAATAGGAGAATCATGAATTCATGTGTATGTTAGTTTATTTACATGATTTTCTTATCACATTCTCGAATAAGTTTTATATCAAGAAGAAAAAAAAATTATTTCACAAAATTTTCAAGCAGTTTTCACGTTAAGCATGATTGTCGACGATCTTAGAGGCCTACACACTATTACGGTTAATTACAGAATTGACTGTGATAGCACTGTAGAGCCTCCGCAGTAAGGTGGGCCGCCATAGAGATCTTACTGAACATGTTCATTAATTAGATTCAAGATGAGTGGCGACAACAACAAAGAGAAAGTCTTTAGATTGTATAAGTCCATTAGTGCTTCTAATCTTTTGATAGTTAATGAGGTGTTCAACGTCTGGGCGTAACCTCGAGGAGTAGGGAAACCGAACCTCGTTAAAATTGCTTGTCTTATTTATTTATTTGATTTTGGTAATTGATTAATTGAATTAATTAATTAAATATGGTAAACAATATAAAAACGGATCTTACATTTTCGCTTAAATTCTAGTAGAAAGCACCAGAAGGGCTGCTGGCTGATCAGCTATATATGTGTCTATTATGCTGTTATAGGGAAAAAATCATGTAATCTTCCTTTAATCTTCTTTTAATCTTCTTTATTTTAAATCTTCTTTATTTTATGTCTATAAGAAGATCAAGCAAATAAGAACATTTGATTATTGTTGAATAAGGAGCCGGGAGAAAAAAACTTAGCTTGTTTTTGTGACCAAAAAATTAGCTTAAAAAGGAGAACTGTAGTTGATACTTGGGAAAGAAAGTAAAGTCTTCTGATCTCAGACTTGCAAAGTAAGTAAAGAAAATAAACTTACTTGATTCAATTTTCCAACTACTCTTCCAATGTATAAATACATAGAGAGAGGGATTTTAATAACGTAAAGGATCATTTCTTGGACAAGAGGCAAGAACTAGTTCTTTCCAACCCAAAAAAAAAAAAAAAAAAATGAAAGCCCTCCCTGTTTTTATTGGTACTTCTAAATAAAAAATTTATTGTCGCTTTCTTTCGCTCTAGAGGTTCTACAGTCCCACACTGTGGTTTCGATGCCAATTTTGGTTACAACTAGTAACCATGAAACAATGAAAATTAATTGTAAATTGCTACTATATGACGTGGGACAATCGAGGAGGAAAAAGATTAGTCTGCAAGAAAGGGCAAGCTTCTGACGAGAGGAAATAAAAACATTGAAGAAATAAGTAAATGGACATAGAACTGGGTTCTGAAATTCTAAACATTGAATATGAAAGAAATAATTGTAATGCTATGTCTGATAGGAGGGCAGGAAAATAGAAAAAACAGAAAATAAGAAAGAAAATATTTATTTAAATACAGTTTTCAATTAATTTCACAAAAATTAAGAGATATATGGCAATTGATATAAGTCAAAATAAGTATTTTACTCATATTTACTTTGTCAAAAATTTTTGATTCTCTTTTCTTTCCAAATTTGGGAGAATTTAAAACGGATGGGATCTATGAGTTTCCATTTACTTCTCTTCCCAATTTCCTCTCTACCAAACAACTAAAATTCCATTTTCCTCTACAAAATCCATCCTCTAATTTCCTTCCCCTCGCGTTTCAACTCTACCAAACAAAGGCTAAACATTGCTTATGAATCTCCCCTTAATTTTATAACATTATTCGTGCTTATATTAATAGGTATAGAAGATTTGATAAACAACTTGGTGCATATTTCATTACAGTATAAAATATTAACACGCGCGCACACAAACACACACACACATATATATATATATTCATGTAACACGTTGCCTTCAAAAGATCTATATTATATATAATTAATTATACTAGGCATATCAAACTAAGTCTTAACAAACTAAGAACGTGTAGCACAGTACTGCGTTAATTTTATGTTGTGTACTCATCATGGAATAAAACTTTACAGTGTTGTAGGGACCAGAGACATAAAAACTTACCATGCGTTTTGCCAGTTATGATCACTTTACCTAGTTCGGCTTTTGCTGTCTAAATAAATAATAAATAAATAATAAAATAAAATGATACCTTACTTCGCTCCATAAAATATTCTTCATTTCAAGTCCATGATAAAAACCACTGAATTTAGTCTATAACATAAAAATATCGCAAATTCTAAGTCCTTCCTACACCAAAGTAGTCCAATAAGAGAAAAATCAGAAAAATTTTAAGCCCTTCCTTCACCAAAGTATTCCAAAAAGAGTGAGAGAGAGAGAGAGAGAGAGAGGGAGAGAGAGAGAGAGAGAGAGAGAGATTTCAATTCCTATGGACTATGCACTTTCCCTCTGTTATGGCAACGCCTCAAAGTTCCCGCGAATACTCACTAGTACTCGTCCCGAAATGATGATCAATTCAAAAAGATCATTGACGAAACCCCTTGATTTCCTCTTCAGAAACAAACCTTCTCCACCAATTTCTCAGCTCTCTAATTTTTTTTTTGATACATCTAAAGTACTTAGATGGCCACAATTAGGGCATCACGCGTTGATTAGTCCCGTGGTGCCTGCTCACGGCAGGATAGTTTCATCACCTTCTCCAGCGGATGAAGAAAAAGGCAACGGCGAAAGTACCGCAAGAATTTTTAGCTCGATGCCAGCTACAATCAGGGCGTCTTTCACTTTGGCCTGTATTCTTGCAATCTTCCATTTCGGCTCCACATTAATGTTCAGCCCCAACAATGCCATGGCGTGTACGCCTTCAACGACCACCACCAGTCAGGAGAAACAGCCGCAAACATCACCGACAAGTGGGCAGCATGCTCTAAGTTCATTTATGGATGGAGTTGTGTACTTAGGCTCAGGGAAGTTCAAGCCTTTGCCTGGCCGTATAATCTACCGAGAGGATGTTGACAAACTCAGAGTAATTATGAAATAGCATTTTTTCAAAGCACTTCCATTCATCCCAATTTCACAATCATTCCTTAATTTCTTCAGAAAGATAGTACTGTTAAATTAGTTAGGACAAGATTTTTGCCCAGCCAGGATGGTCATAATCAATTTTTCTTTTATCTGCATGGATCAAACTACTATATATAAGGGGAAGTTTGGGGAGCGTGTTGAAGATATTATTTTTGGGTTGGAAAAAAGTTGTTTTGGAGAATGTGTTTAGGAGAAAAAACTGTTTGAGTTGAAAAAATAAAAAATTTTAAAAATTTTTTAGAAACAAAATATCAATATGGATATTGTTTCGTTTCTCTCAAAATTTTATGCAATTTAAAAAAATTTATCTCATTTGGATTTGTATACACAAAATTATAAATTTTTAAAATTTGAAGTTTATTATAGCGTTTTGAAGATATAAATAGTAAAAAATAATGAAATTTTAGAAAAAAAAAAAAGTAAAATTTTGGGAGCTGTTTTACAGCTCCCAAACAGCCCCTAAATATATTTTTGTGCATACGTACGTACGTTTGTCTATTTTCTTTAATTAGCATTGTCGGTGTTTCTGTACGTAGGATTACAAAACTTGTACTTTTCTCTATAACAAATAATTTTAACTTAAAAAAAAAATTATACGACTTAAAAAAAATACCAATAACGGTACCATTTCATTTTTTTTTTAATTTGTTTGCAGAACTGCATTTTAATTAGCCAGCTGTATTCGCTTTATTAATCAGTTTTTCCCCTAATTAAATCCCTTTATTACTTATAATTGAACTTTGGATTTAAAAGTTGAGACTACATATATAATATGAGTATATTTGATAATTATTCTTGTAGGCAGAGGCGTTGGAGAAAATGAGAAAAGGATATCCCACGGACGCAGTAAACATGATGAAACAGAAGTATAATCAATACATTAAGGAAGGCGCTGAGGGAAAATACCAATTCGAGATGGCCCTTGTAGAAATTCTAATTCTCCAGGTATTTCATTGAACCCTGTTTGGGCTATCAATTATTACTTGTAGCACATATTCCGGCTGATAATTGATATCAATTATTATTTGTAACATATATTCCAGATATTCAGAAATAATAATAATAATAATAATAATAATAATAAGCATATTCCGAGAAGGAAAATTATGTAGCAAACAAATTTAGTGTCTAATGCGGTTAATCTAATCCCGATTTTTGTGGTTTACTAGTCCCCATTTTTTGCTCTTCTGTTGTTCACAGGACCAATGCAGGATATCCCCATTATCGTATGTGTAATTAATCTGTTGTTGTAGTAAATATGTTCTCTTTTTATCTTCTTGTCTTTTTTTAATTGGAATTTTACTAGAGGGTTTTTAACGAGATGCATCTGAGACAGAATTTCAAGAGGCACGAGTTTTGACTTTATTTTTTGAGGCTTGAATCTTGCCGTGGTTTGTTTTATTTTTATTTTCTTTTTTCTCTGTTATCTTGTTTTGGGCTGTTCTTCTTTCATTTCTCTTGCCTTGCTTCACAATTTTTTATCTATTTATTTTTATATTAATAACTTGAATACTCAAGGATTTGAAAGATGATGGGTTTATGAATGGGTGTCAACCTAGTTTTGACATACTAGTAACTTCTGATAGCTGTTATTCTTTCTCAAAACTTGTATAAAAAATATATATATATTTATTTGTTACAAGCCTTGCACATTAGAACTATAAAAAAAAAAAACGCAGTAATTATAGACGTACTGATTAATTAATTAGCTCATTAGTAATTACGACAAAAGAATCATAAGATGTCCACAAGTAATTAAGTATTGGTCGTTTTGGAAAATAGTCAGTTCTCCTTTCCGTAACATGCATGTGAAATTAATAAACTAGAGCTGCAATATTTACTTAATTATTATACAGGGAAAATATAAAGAAGCTTTGCAATATAAATGTCTTGAGGAGACCAAGCCTGCAGATCTTCGACGTGCTCTTTTCAAGGTAATTATATCTTTCAATGCCCCATTTGTATTTTTTTTTTTTCTCCAGTTAATTAATTGAGTTAGGGACTTGATGTTACATAGATTAAGATTTTGAATCTTAATTTTGTTGGGATACTTAATTTTATCTAGATATTAGTTGTCTCTTCTTTTCATAGTGTGCATATAGATACATGTATACGTTTTTATATATAACGTAATATTGTGTAGAAAATATAAGGTATAACAAAATTTCTTAAGAGAATACAAATATCGTTTTACTGACCAAACTGTACAATATAATGAATAACAAATATGTCGATTTTTAATCGGTGAATGAGTCATAATTTATATTTAAACAAATATTTTATTGAGTAAAGATATAATACTATATTTCAATGGGAATGACTATAATTCCGCAATCTTACAATTCTACCAAATCCACAAAAATATACAAACCATTGAAATACATGACATGGCAAATGAATGAAATTCAATGGTCAGTTTTAATTAAGGGCATGGATGTATAAATCTTTTTTTGTTTTTTTGTTAAGAGGTATGTGTACATCTTTTTACCGGCAATTGGTTGCTATATTAATTGGATTTTAAATAAAAATAAAAATCTCACATCAAGGAGTAAAACGAAAGGAAAGATGTTGCTTGTTTAGACTCTGGGCTTCTAATTTGTAACAAGTAAAATTATTAAATAAATCAGGTGTAACATGTCATCATACTTATATAATATATTTATTTAATGAGTAATTAATTTTTTAAATAATTTGTTAATATCAATTATGTTTTAAATTCTTCATTATTATTTTTCTTCATAATAAATCTTAACTTATTTAAATGATTAAGATAGTTAATATTGATAATTCAAATAAATGTTAATCATTTATTAAACGTATATTATATAAATATGATGACGTGATAAACCTAATAAATTGAATAATTTCTTGAAACAGTGGATGCTATAGTTGCAATATTGTTACAAAATGATATGTTTGCACCCATTATGTTTTCAAAATTCGAGTTAGGCAAAACTATATAAATAATAACATCATAAATATTTAAAGTAAACATCATATCTACAAAAACTAATTTATTTATTCTTAATAAATATTCTGATTATTTTCAATTTACAAAATATTTGCCTAATAAATTTTTATTTAATTTAAATATTTTTAAAATCTACTATTTATTCCCTTCTTTGTGGGTAATTATAATAAATATCGTTTTTTAAAATAATGATAGTAAATAATATATGTTTAAAATATTTATAATATATAGCATATTTATTAGATAAATATAAATTTTATTATGTAAATAATATATTTACAAAATGTAAATAAATCATGTACTTAATAAAAATTTAAATAAATCATTTACTTAATATGTAAATTTCTCATTTATCTAATAAATCATATATAAATAAATTATTTACATAATAAATCTACTTTTTTACTTCAATTATTTTCTTAAATATGCTATTTACTTTATTTTTCCTTTATTATTTTAATTATTTGTTACAAACATACCATTTTAGGACCCAAATTTATTACATAAAAATTGAACATAACAGCCTTCTTAGTTTTAAGGACTTTATCATCTTTGTAATGAATGTCTTTTATTTTGATCATTTTACGGTGTAAATTCAATCGAAAGATTTTACTTATAAAATCACTAAAAAAAATAGTTGATATAAATTATCAAATTAATTGTAACTAAATAATAAAAATGCCAAATGTAAAGCGTCATAAATTCCTCCATAAAACAAGATTTAAAAAAATACAACAAAAATTAAATATGTAGATATAAAACAAGCAAATACGAGAAAATGTTATTTTACTTTGCAAACGACATGAATTTTATGCAATACGAGGACTTTTTTTTTTTTTCTTGTTTTATTAAGCTATAACACAAATAGAACCTATTACGCGCAACAGTCTAATCATTACGTTCTGTTATGTACCAACTTATCATATCTTATTACTGTTAAAATTATTTTTCACCTAAATTTACGTATTTGCCCTTCTGATTTCCTTTACATGTTTGTTCAATAATTCAATTTTTTTTAACCATTAAAAGGACAAAACAATCCTGTTTAAATTAAAGTTTACCCAAATTGTCTTTTCGATTTTGTGAAAGTGAAGATTCTTGAACACATTCACCGGCTTCAACAAGTAAAACCTACCCCTTATAATATTATATTTTATGTGGATTCACATTCCAAAAAAGTGGTGTGGAATTGTTGAAAAGACGTATTTCAATTATCGAGTTCAAGTACAGTTGTAATTTATTTTTCATTTTTTTGTAAAATTATAAAAAGATGGTACAACTATACCTTTTCTTAATGCATGAAGACATGATAAAAAAATTTCAAAATTTGTAGGAAAACAACTCAAAATTTTAAAAGTTGAGTGGGGATGCTTCGCTACAATTTTTCTTAAGGTGTCTTTGATGATTTTTTTTTTTCTATTTTTTGACTCCATCTTGCAATATTAAATGACATGGTACTCGAACTTGTATTGATTTCATAACAGGGATCTCGGTTTTTAATCTTATTTGTGGTTTGGGGATTTCGTTGAATTATAGTCTAGTGCTCTTTGTAGCGGTTTTTAAAGAAATTGAGTGAGATTTGATAGAGGATTTAATTGTCAGCGAGTATCAATTTATTCAAGATATATTAGTTACCATTACCATTAATTATTTTGGCTCAATATTCATAAGACAATAGCACAATTTAGTTAGGATATGTTAATGGTACTTGACTTTAATTGTTCTCTCTTCCATTTAAAAAAAATAACAATAAATAATAACCATGACAGCAAAATGCCAGTGTAAAAAGAAATCCTTGTCGTTTGAACTTTGAGAATTAATAGTTAATATGGATCATTGATAACAACACCTAATTTGTTTTTAAAGATGGATATTCTTTTTGTCATTTTTTGGATAGAACATTTTAGTTTTACCAGTAACAAGAAGGAGATTCTTTTCACCAATTCACATTTCACAATTTAGTCTTTCTGATCAATTTACATGATAGTGTTTTCTGTAGAGAAAAAAAAAACTACATATATATATATATATGAATACACACACATCTATATTCAGATACTGGATTTTTTTCACTTCTATTCAGGCCATTATATATACCATGTTGGATGACAAGACAGCAACGACATCATGGAACGAATTTATCTTGGGTGGCTTTGATGGCGCATTCGATCCAACTCAAGCGTCTCCTGAAAAATAAGCAATTATTTCGCAAAATAAATAAAGAGAAAAAAAAAAACAAAACGTATGCTATTTTTATACATTACAAAACGTTACTATTTTCTTGAAGTCCGATATTTTTATGATTGGGATACAATGTGCAAAAATATCCCTTTTGAAAGCATATTTATAGTTTTTTATATTGCCACAGCATGAATATTATTATTTAAAGACACAATAAAAAGTGTTTTAATTTTCATCATATACATGTGTAAGCATCGCACACTTGTAACTTTGTCCTTTCAATTTGAAGTAGACATGTTTCAAGAGCTCATGACTTATGTTACAACAAGTTTTGTTTGAAAATTAATGATTGACTACAAAGTAATTAACTGGCATCAAACTAATGACTATAAAAACAATTTACATTTATAGATCTTGATATTCTTTCCTTTCCTAACATAAAAAAGTTTATGATATGTTAGCACCAAGACTGTAGGTAGTTAGGCAGATTCAAGGATGCCTACAACTCCAGAGAAAAAGAAGAAGAAGAAGGAAATAGCTATTGCATAATCGAATACCCCACCTTTCCAGAGGCACCACTAATATAAGGTCTTTACAAAACCATTAGCCAATACTCTATTGACAACTGTAAAAGAAAATAACCGAAACTAAGCATTACAACTGAGCCAAAAAAACAAAAGCAAAAAGGCCACAACGACCATGCGTTTTACTCATGCATTCAAAGTCCCCTCGTGAGTTGCACATGTCTTTCTCTCAAAGTCCTTGAGCCAACTGGCTTCCTTCCTCACTCGTGAAGACCTTCGAAGTAGCTCATTCTGCTCCTCTCCATTTTCATCATCCTGCTCAACCACTTCTTGCTCACATGCTAGCTCTTCTGCCAGCCCCCTACCAAATTCCTCCCCACTTTTGAAAACGACCTTGCCTTCAAGGTCGAACTGTGGGTAACCGGATTGAAGCTCTGACAAGGGAACCCATGAGGAGTCCTTAGGAGGAAAACCCTCCCATTAAATCAGCATTTGATCCTCCAAGGCGGCACCTTTGCAAACTTGGCGGCTTCTCAGAATAGCCAAAGGTTGAATCATGGGGTGACCGTCAATGGTAGAAGGAGGAAGCAGAGTTGGATGCAGTAGCAGATTCTGGTGAAAGAGTTTCAAACGAGAGATATGAAATACTGGGTGAATCTAAGAAGAGGCCGAAAGATCCAAACGGTAGGCAACTTGCCCAATCCGCTCGAGCATGCAAAAAGGCCCATAGAATCGCCGACAAAGTTTGGAGTAGTTATGCTGGCAGAGGGAGATCTGTCGGTATGGTTGCAACTTGACGAGAACTAGATCACCAATGTCAAAGTGGACATCACGGCGCCCCTTATCAGCTTGCTGTTTCATACGATGGTGGGTCTAGTGCAAATTGTCCTTCAATTGTCGCAATAGAGAATCACGCTGAACCAACAGAGCATCCACGGCCTCTACCGGATATGAGTCTTGCTCATATGATGGAATTGGCGGTGGAAGACGATCATATACTGCTTGAAAAGGAGAAACTCGAATAGAAGAGTGAAAAGAGGAGTTATAAGAGTACTCCGCCCATGGTAAGTATTGTAGCCACAAACTTAGGTTATCCATGGCAAAGCAACGTAAGTACTATTCTAGGCCTCAATTAGTTACTTCAGTTTGGCCGTCAGTTTTTGGATGATGAGCAGTGTTGAATTGCAAACGTGTGCCGCTCATAAGGAAAAGCTCCTTCCAAAACTGACTTATGAAAATACGGTATCGGTCGGACACAATGGTCTTTGGCATGCCATGGAGTCGAATGATCTTAGCCACGAATATAGTGGCAACTTTAACCGTAGTGAAATTGTTCGGTAAGGCAATAAAGTGGGCATACTTGGAGAATCGATCAACAACAACCATGATTGCCGTTTTGCCACCCAACAACGGCAATCCCACAATGAAATCCATCGTGAGGTCTTCCCACACTACCTTGGGAACTGGAAGAGGCTGCAACAACCCCGCTAGTGCCACGGGTGGGTATTTAGAGGCCTGACAAACCGGGCAACTCTGCACATATTCTTGCACATCTTGCTTCATGTTGGGTCAGTGGTATTGTTCAGTTAGTCAGTTTAGGGTCTTTTTAACCTAGTCGTGTCCTCCGATTAAACTCGAATGGTATTCGTGCAACAATCGTAAGCGAAGCTCACCCGTGGCTGGAACCACAATCTGGTTTTTGTAGAAGAGGAGCCCATTACGAATACTATAAGTACTCATGTTGACATCGGGGTTACTAACTCGGTCAAGAAGGGGTCGAAGTGAAGGGTCTTTAGTTAATTCAACCTTGAGTTGCTCCCAGAAGGTGCTAACAGGGAAACTCATGGCCAAGAGCAATTGTCCTATGGCTGTGTCAGGGAAAGTGCTCTCCTCTTTTCTCGACAAGGCATCCACAACCTTGTTACAGGACCTTAGGTTATACTCAATGGTATAGTCAAACCCAAGAAGCTTAATTAAAAACCGGTGTTGTTCTTGGGTTTGCACTACTTGATTCATGAGCTCCCGTATGCTATGTTGGTCAGTGCAGATTGTAAAGTGTGACCCGAGGAGATATTGATGCCATTTAGCGACTGTTCAGTGATGGCGAAGAGCTTGCGGACATAGGTCGAAGCTTGCTGCATCTGAGGATTGAGTTTCTTACTGAAAAAAGATATGGAATGACCTGCCTGGCTCAAAACGGTGCCTATGCCTACACCGGAGGCATCGGTATCCAGGATGAATGGTTGGCTAAAATTCAGCAAGGCAAAGACTGGAGCTTAAGAGACAACATGTTTGAGAGCTTCAAATGACGCAGTGGCTTCCAAAGACCAATGAAAACCGTCTTTTTGCAACAAGGAGGTGAGTAGGGCCGCTATCTGAGCAAAGTTCCTCATGAATCTCCTGTAATACCCCGCCAAGCCCAAAAAACCTTGTAGTTGCTTGACTAACGTTGGAGTTTTCCAATTCAACACCGCCGTAACCTTAGCACCATCTGGTCGTACCCCGTGCTGATCAACAATATGGCCTAGATACTCTATTGAAGGCCACTCGAAGGAGCACTTCGGGAGCTTTGGAAAGAAGCTGTTATCTTGAAGGCATTGTAAGACTATGCGTAATTGACCAACATGTTCTTCCATAGACTCGTTGTAGATGAGTATGTCATAAAAAAAAAAACGATGACAAACTGTCATAAGTAGGGTTTCAACATCTCATTCATAACTCCTTGGAATGTGGCAGGTGCATTGGATAACCCAAAAGGCATCACTACAAACTCATAGTGTCCTTCATGAGTGCGAAGCGCCGTCTTATGGATGTCTTGAGCAGCCATCTGAATTTGGTAGTACCCAGCACATAAGTCTATCTTGGAGAACACTATAGCCCTAAAAAGTTCGTCACGCATCTCATCCAGTGTTGGAATAGGGAAACGATTTGGGATAGTGACTTGGTTCAAGGCTCGATAATCAACGCAAAAGTGCCAAGAACTGTCTTTCTTCTTAACAAGTAGAACGGGTGAAGAGAAGGGACTTTGGCTTGGGTAGATCACTCCGGTATCTAACATTTCGCTAACAAGTTTCTCTATCTCTACCTTTTGGTAGTGAGGGTAACAATATGGTCTAACATTGGCAGGCTATGTGTTTGGTTCTAGGTGGATTTGGTGGTCGTGTGGTGGCCCGCCCTGCTGTAGAAGCTCTACAGTGCTATTACAGTCAACTTTGTAGTTAACCGCAATAGTCTGCAGGCCTCTAGGGTCGCCAGCAATCATGTTGAACTGAAAACTTGCTTGCTAATTTGCGGAATAATTTTTTTTTCTTTAAATCCATAAACTGTTCGAGAATGTGATAAGGAAATCGTGTTAACAAAATAACATGCACATGAATCATTATTCCACTATCACATAATCTTAGCTTGAAATCTTGTTCTTGAAACTACATGGTTTAATTTCAAAATCTGTACAGCGGAAGACTTAAGGGTGACCAAATCCCTCGTCCAATCCTCCCTGGCATGCATTTACCCTGTTCGTCGTCCACCGTATACTACTGGTGAATAGGTCTCTTACCTGCAACATGTGAACAAACTAACGAGCTATGGGCTCAGTAAGTTCAAACATAAAAACATAAAACATGACATGCTGTACTGCTGTGCTCATGCATGAAACTAGACTCTGCAAACATGCTCGTGGCTGAAGGATTAGTCTTAGGACATTATCTGATATTAAGTTCTGGTTTTGGGCCCCTGATTGGTCGTACCGACATGTTAGCGCAACTGGGAGCGGTACTTTAGTGCTGACCTCCTCAGTCTTAACTGAAGCTAAACATGAAAACCTCCCCGTGAGTCGAAAGGCCGATACGCCAATAACTGGTTTAATTACCATCTTGCTGGTGTTCCAACTGGGTAGCATACTAATTGCCCCCACAGTCGGAACCTGTTACATGAATTACTGAGATGTAAGTTATATTAACACACTAGGGTGCCTTGTGCACTTACCTATTTTCGTGTTCTGGTACCTGCCTGACATGTGTACTGAAACATGCAACTCTACATGCAGGACATGAACTGACATGAATTGACATGAATATCGTGATGTAGACAATCAATGTCTAACATACACGTCATACAACATTCATAACATCATAATTTAACAAGCCTGTCCACGTTGCAGTCAGGACAATACTTGAACTTACAGAAAGTCGGCTAACGTAAGCCTCTGCTACTCTGGGACTGTTGATTCGGGGTCTCCAACTTGAACTCCTATAAAAGGAATAATCACTGATTATTTTCAATATTCATCTTATACTGGAAATATGGAAAAACATGAAAATTTACATTTCTAGACTCTTTTTTTTTTTTACTCTTTGGCTTTGGACACGCTCTCCTATGTCTCTAGCCGTTTACCTCTCTGGACTTACATGCCTGGCCATGTACTTCATGGAACATGGCCGTGTATACTTACACGGGTGGATACATGACCGTGTTACTGGCCATGTACTCCTCTGGACTCTTACACAGTTACTTACACGGCCGTGTTTCTGGCCGTGTTTTCCTGCTGTCTAACATGGTCTGCTGCACGCCTTTCCCTTGACCGTGTGCCCCTTGACACGGCCCGATACACGGCCGTGTTCTTGGCCGTGTACCTCTCGGGTCTGAATTTTCTTGCAACATGGTCGTGCATATGGGCATGTTCAGGGCCGTGTACTGAACACGCCCTTGTATACGCCTGTGTTCATACCAGAATCAAGATTCTGGGTCCGAACTGCTCTGCTCTGATTTTCTAAGGCTTTTATGGCGTTTGTTCTACTTCTTACACTCAAAATTGATCTCCATAAGATCGTTTCAAGGTATCTACTACATTTCTACTATCATAAATCCATGATTTCATAAGCAAAAATTCTACACTTTGCTCATTTACACCTCTTGACTCAACTTTTTAAAAATCTGAGTTTTCTTAAAGAAAACTCACTAAACTTGGTTTTTTAAACCATCCACTCATGGATTCGTGTTTGAAAACATCTAGACTCGAACCATGTTTCGATTTTAATCGAAAACCTCAATATGATTCACTTACATTCTCTTTTTTCACTTAAAACCCTAAATTTTTCAATCCAAAAAAGCAAGAGAAAAACGAGGGTTTACCTTGCTTGAAACTTGAGAACTTCTGGCTGCTAATTCTTGACCAAAAACTCGATCAATCTGCTGCTTGAACAAGAAAATCCGAACTTTCTTTGGATTTCCCTTTCTTCTCTCCTCCTTTCTCGGTTTCTCTCTTTCTCTCTTTTCCTTTCTTTCTTTCTTTTTCTCTTTCTTTCTTTTTCTCTTTCTTTCTTTTTCTCTTTCTTTCTTTCTTTCTGCCGGCTGCTTTGCTGCTAAGGGGAGTAATTAAATCCCCCCCTTAACTCACGTGCCTCACTCCCTCTCTCTCACTTTCTTTCATTTTTTTATTTTTGAAAGATAGGTTTTGTTTGGCAATTTCTTGGCCATTGATCAATGTGTCTCACTTGTGTGCCATTGATCTCTTAATATGTAATTTCCACATACTTTTCTATAAATTTTAAAACATCATAATTTGAATTAATGCTTAGCTTTTAACTATTTTCATTAATTCATTGTCAAATTTTGATTAAAAACTCAATTAATCAAAATTTTCATCTGCTCTGTATTCTGTAACATGTCTCACTACAAATGTACATTTATTTACATATCTTGTACAAATATTTTCGAGAACGTAGATTTCTCGGTTATCATATTCACCCCTCCTTATAAGATTTTCGTCCTCGAAAATTTAGAACAAGTGAGGGTATGAAAGTCTCATCTCATCTTCTCTCTTCCACGTAGCCTCTTCAATGTTGTGATTTCTCCACAATACTTTGACTAGTGGGATAGTCTTGTTTCTCAGTACCTTTTCTTCTCTAGTCAATATCTGAACTGGCTGCTCTTCATAGGTCAAATCCTCTTGGACTTGGACTGGTTCATGTTGTAGCACATGAGATGGATCTGACATGTACTTTCTAAGCATGGAGACATGGAATACATTGTGTACTGCTGACAGCTCAGGAGGTCATGCCAACTTGTAGGCAACCTTCCCAATACGTTTGATAATCTTATAGGGTCCAATATACCTCGGACTCAGTTTCCCCCTCTTACCAAATCGCATAATCCCCTTCATGGGTGACACCTTCAGAAAAACGAAGTCCCCTTCCTTGAATTCTAGGGATCTCTGTCTTCTATCTGCATTCTCTTTTGTTTGCGCTGAGCACTCTTCATTCTTTGCTGGATCTTGGTAACTGCATCGCAAGTTTTCTACATGAAATCTGTCTTATGCAGTTGTTTTTCCTTCAGATCATACAGTGGATGGGTGATCTACACTTTCATCCATACAGGGCCTCATAAGGTGCCATCTTGATGGAAGCTGGGTAACTATTGTTGTATGAGAATTCCACTAGTGGTAGCTTCTCATTCCAAGCTCCTAGAAAATCCATAACACATGCTTGGAGCATATCCTCCAAAGTCTGGATAGTCCGTTCTGATTGTCTGTCTGTCTGAGGATGGAAGGCTGTACTGAACCTCAGTTCTGTGCTCATGGCTCTTTGCACGCACTCTCAAAAGTTTGAAGTGAACCGTGCATCTCTGTCAGATACTATGGACTTTGGAACTCCATGTAACCTGACAACATGATCTACATATAGGTGTGCTAGCTTCTCCAATGAGTAAGTGATCTTTATTAGTATGAATCTGGCTGTCTTTGTCAATCTGTCCACGATTACCTAAATGGCATCGTGTCCTCCTCTCATTTTGGGTAGTCCTACCACAAAATCCATGGTAACATTTTCCTATTTCCATTCTGGAATCTCTAGAGGTTCTAATTTCCCTCCAGGATGCTGATGCTCAGCCTTAACTTTCTGACAAGTAAGGCACTTACTGACAAATCTTGCAATGTCTCATTTCATCCCTTTCCACCAAAACTATAGCTTTAAGTCTTGGTACATCTTGGTGGTTCTAGGATGAACTGAGTATGGCGTCTCATGAGCTTCTGACATGATTTGCCTTCGCAGTTCTTCATCTGCTGGAACGCGAATTCTGCCCTGATACATGATTAATCCATCTGTGGACATCTCTTCCTGGGAGTCTGTCAGACTTGAATCTTGCTTCTGAGCTTCCTTGATATCATCAAACAATGATGACTTCAGCTGCAGTGCTGACAATTTTCCTGATATCAGCACTAGCTCGAGCGAATGAATCTCTTGCTACAATGGTTTTGGCAACCTGTCAATAGGCAACTGCTGCAAAAATGTCACCTTTCTGCTCAAAGCGTCTGCTGGCTTTTCCTAGATGATAAACGATCTCACAGTCATAATCATTCACCAATTCCAACCATCTTCTT
This sequence comes from Antiaris toxicaria, assembly GCA_035233585.1. Classification (NCBI taxonomy): domain Eukaryota; kingdom Viridiplantae; phylum Streptophyta; class Magnoliopsida; order Rosales; family Moraceae; genus Antiaris; species Antiaris toxicaria. The sequence continues at coordinate 93,821,027 of CP141154.1, forward strand.
TGCCTTATGTTTAACTCCTTCTGTGTGAAGAAGTATTTTAGGCTCTGATGATCTGTGTAAATCTGGCACTGTGCTCCATACAGATAGTTTCGCCAAATTTTGAGTGCGAACACTACTGCAGCAAGTTCTAGGTCGTGGGTAGGATAATTCTTCTCGTGCTCTTTCAGTTGACGCAAAGCATAGGCAATCACTCTGCCTTCTTGCATCAATACTGCTCCCAAACCCACTTTGGAAGCATCACTGTATATTTCATACTTCTCCCCTTCAGTAGCGAGTGTGAGGATGGGTGCGCTTGTCAGCTGTCTCTTCAGCTCTTGGAAGTTTCTTTCACATTCTTCTGTCCATATATACTTCCTTTCCTTACGTGTGAGGGTAGTGAGAGGTGCTGCTAATCATGCAAATCCCTCCGCAAATCTTCTGTAATAGTTAGCTAGTCCTAAGAAACTACGTATCTCTATCACGCTCTTAGGTGCAGGCCATTTGTTGATTGCATCCACTTTGATTGGATCTACTGCAATTCCCTCCTTGGATACTACATGTCCGAGGAAATGCACTCTGTCTAGCCAAAACTCACATTTTGAAAATTTAGCATAGAGTTGATGCTCTCTCAGTGTCTGAAAAACAATTCTCAACTGTACTTTATGCTCTGCGTGAGTCTTTGAATATACAAGAATGTCATCGACGAACACAATAACAAACTTGTCAAGATACTCCTTCAGGTCCATGAAAGCGGCTGGCGCGTTTCTTAACCCAAACGGCATTACTACGAACTCATAATGCCCATAACGGGTTCTGAAAGCTGTCTTGGGAACGTCATCTTCCTTGATTCTCAACTGATGATATCCTGATCTCAAATCAATCTTTGAGAACACTGCTGCACCCTTGAGTTGATCAAACAGGTCATCAATCCTAGGTAATGGGTACCTATTCTTGACTGTAACCTTGTTCAATTCTTTGTAATGTATATACATGCGGAACGTCCCGTCTTTCTTCTTGACAAATAGTATGGGAGCTCCCCATAGTGCATAGCTCAGTCTGATGAATCCCTTGTCAAGCAGATCCTTCAACTACACTTGTAACTCTTTTAACTCCACTGGTGCCATACGGTACGGCACCTTGGAGATCGGTGCTGTTCCAGGTAGGAGCTCTATCTCAAATGAGATTTCCTGTTCTGGAGGTAGTCATGGTAGTTCCTCGGGAAAGACTTCAAGAAATTCTCTGACAACAAGAACATCTTCTGGCTGTAACTTCTTCTCTTCTGCTATATCTGTGACATAAGCCAAATATCCAGTACAACCACTGGCTATTAGCTTCCTGGCTTTCAATGAACTGATCATCATCTTGCTGCATCTTCTCGAAGAATCGACATATTCAAAGCATTCTTCGTCTTCTGGCTTGAACACTATTCTTCTATTTCTGCAATCATCGTAACTTGATATTTTCCTAGGAAATCCATTCCTAAGATTACATCATAGTCTACGATCTTCATCATGATCAATTCTGCATACAGCTCTCTATTTGCCACGATTACTGGTATATAAGATAACCAGTACTCTGACAACATGATTTCTCCTGATGGAAGAGCAGTTCTAAAAGGTCTTCCCATGTGATCTCTAGGGTATTCTAACTTATCAGCAAATGCATATGATATGAAAGAATGGGTGGCCCCAGAGTCAAAAAGAACAGATGCCAAGTGGTTACCGACAGAAATCTGACCTGTCACCACGTTGGACGTCCCTGCCTCTGCCTCTTCTCTGGTGTAGGCCATCACCCTAGCATCTGCCTGTGGAGCTCTTTCTTGCACTACTGGATGCACTTCTGATGGACTCTCATAGCTCAGTCCGAGTGTATGCACTTGTGACTGCTGTGGACGTGATGAGTTTGCTCCTGATACTGATTGGCGGTTCATAGGGCAATTCTTGATGAAATGGCCCTCTCTTCCACACTGAAAACAGGCAGTCGTGCCAATTTTGCACTGACCCCTATGCTTCTTCCCACAGTTTGGACAGGTGGGGTTACTTGGAACTGTAGTGGTGTTAGTCCTCCTTGACTGACTTCTGTTGTCCTGACTCTGAGTTCCCTGAAAATTTCCCTTTCTCTTCTGTTGGGACTGAGGGCCTGGATGACTAGACTGCTCTATGTAGGAAAATAAATCGGTAAAAACGTATCAGAGTGGCGCAGCGGAACAATAAAAATTTTAGATCGTTAAATATCTCATGATGCCATATACAATAAATCAACAACAATTAAAACTCATACCTCAAGGACGCCAATATGCAGGAGGAGAATGACCGGAGGCTTCAACCAACTAGCCTTCTCTACTATTCTCCAATTCCCGAATGGCTGAGTGTGTGGGCACTCTGAACCTCGATCGGTATGCTAGCACTGCTAGTCTTCTTCCGACCACCCAGATCTCTAAAGAACTTTATTGTCACGATGAGCTGTGCAACAATAAGCCTGCTCACCTGAGAGTCTGTGGTCTGAGAGAACTGGAGTGGCAGGACCTCTATTTATAGACCTGCATGAGGTGAATCTCTGAATTTGAATTGGATTAGGAAAAGATATTTTCCCTTATCCAAACCCATAAAATCCGAATTTTTCCAAGGGATAATCTCCACTAAAAATTCGGTTTTCTTAGGATAGATCCAATCCAAATCTCAACAAGATTTTAACTAGAATCTTATCTCCCTTTTTTCAACCAAAAAATCCGAAATTCACAAGGAGAAAATCCTCCAAAAGATTTCGGCCATTATGGATAAGGGAGAATCAAAATTCCACTAGGATTTTCAAGCTAAATCTCATCTCAACCTTATCCAAAAAAATAACCGAATTCTCCTTGGATTTAGGCTCCAAAATTTCGGCCACTTTTAGGGAAGAAGAGAATCCAAATTCAACTAGGATTCAAGCTTGAATTTACCCTTGAATCTAATCCACAAAATCCGAAATTTTCATGAGCATTATCCTCAAAAATTTCGTTCCTTATTTGTTGGGATTTGGATTCAAAATTCAAGTAGGATTCTAACAAGATTATCCTCTCCAAATCCAACTCAAATTCGAATTTCAAACCTTGTGGATTTTCCACAACAAATTCGAATCCTACTTGGACTGTGATTCAAAATTTGAATTTCAAATTTCAAATTCAAATTTCAAATTCAAATTTCAAATTTCAAATTTCAAATTTCAAATTTAAATTTCAAATTCAAATTTCAAATTCGAATTTCAAATTCAAATTTCAAATTCAAATTTCAAATTTCAAAATTCAAATTTCAAATTTCAAAATTCAAATTTCAAATTCCACAAAACGGTTGTTTTTCAAATTCTCGTTCTCATGGATAATTTTCTACAACTCCAATCCAATCTCAAATAAAATCATGGCAGCTTTATTTGGAGTTCGAATAATTGTGTACTCTATTATCCAAAACAAAATCTGAATCCAACCGGAGAGAATCTTGTCTACCATCCTAATCCTGTGTCATCACCATCCATGCATAATAAACTAGCCAATAGCATACACAAATCAATTTGCCAAACGTTAAGGAATTATGTGGAGCTAGTAGAGGGACTGATTGGACATATATAATCGGGCTCCCGTGATTCCATATGATCATCATTCTGTACCGAACAACTCAATCATATGATCACTAATTTCAGAGTCACACCACTATAAACCTGAAACTGAACTCCCAATTATATACCGTATTACGTAAGCCTGTGACGAGCTACCATCCAATGACCTTGTCATATATGCAAAACCCTCATATGATATCCATGATCAGCCTTAGGTCAAAGTCCGTTTAATCCTACTGATCAGGCTATCTTAAAGTTCCATTATACTACCGAATCTAGAAAATGATTATTCATCAAATGTGAATAAGAAGTCATCCGCCCAGCAGACGACCCAAGGCCTTGTCCATTTTCACATTCAGTATAATGCCTTTAAGAGGATACCTTTAACTCCTCAGAGTTATGATTCCGATATCTGCAAACAAACCCTTCATCGTATACAAGTCATGCACCCAACGAACCGGTCTATAAGCTTACTACCCTCTGAGACGCTTTAGCCATTGGAACATCAAAGTACACAAGTCATATACATGAAGAAGTTCATTTACTCAGGATTAAGGTTATTGCATAATGAACGTCAAAAGCAGATTGATCCACTCATAGCGGACTACGTAGATCAATCACGCTTTAGTCCCGGTCTAATATGTCACCACCAAGCAACATATCCATGTCTCTACTTGGGAGTCCAGCTCCAGACAGTCAAGACAGACCGTCCCCTCTAAGACTTTAGACAACATAATAGTCTTAACATGAGTTAGATGCTCGGTCTAACCCCATAGACTACAGACCATAGTTTAGACTGCTAACTTTAGAACATTGTCTTCTCGCATACAAAAGTCCATTGCATGCAATGTTCTAACAGTTTTAACACAAGCAGTCAGTGAGCCATATTTGCTTACATTTACTTTAACATGTAAATAAGACGAGGACAGATAGCAATGTAATGAATAACCTCTAAGTATAATTTTATTATCCAGTTCAAAATGAATACATCAAAATGTCTCTAATACTTAGGGCATTTCCTAACAATCTCCCACTTGCCCTAAGCCAGTAGATGTGCCATGTTACGCATCCCCATCGCCTCTACATGCCTCTCAAAGCTTCTAGCTACCAAAGTCTTAGTAAAGGGATCAGCGATGTTGTCCTCGGACGCGATCTTACAAACATCCACTTGTCCTGTCTCCACATGCCCTCTAATAATGTGATACCTCCGATCGATGTGCTTGGTCCTCTTGTGGTGCCGAGATTCCCTTGTGTTGGCAATAGCCCTTGTATTATCACAGTAAAGTGTGATAGGCTTGTCAACACCCGGAATGACCTCAAGGTCTCTAAAGAACTTGCGGAGCCAAACCGCTTCTTTAGATGCCTCAGCCGCAGCCACATACTCAGCCTCCATAGTAGAGTCAGCTGTGCAGCCCTGCTTCACGCTCCTCCACACAATGGCGCCTCCTCCGAGTAAAAACACTGATCCAGATGTCGATTTCCTCGAATCCTTACAAGTCTGGAAGTCTGAGTCCGTGTATCCTACGGGTGTTAGGTCCCCTCCAGAATACACTAGCATATAATCCCTCGTTCTCTTAAGATACTTGAGTATATGCTTTACTGCTTGCCAGTGCTTGGTTCCAGGATTCGCTTGATATCGACTCACCATACCTACTGCAAAACATATGTCCGGGCGAGTGCAAAGCATAGCGTACATAAGGCTACCCACAGCGGATGCATAAGGGACCTTACTCATACGCTCTCTTTCTTCCGATGTCTTGGGACAGTCATCCAATGAAAGAGTTAAACCGGCAATAGAAGGTTGTGAGCCTTTCTTTGCCTCTAGCATTGCATATTTGTCAATTATTTTATCTATGTATGAAGCTTGGGATAACGCTATCATTTTGTTCTTTCGATCTCTGAAGAGACGAATGCCTAGAACATAATTAGCTTCTCCCAAGTCCTTCATGTCAAACTGTTGGTGTAACCAAAGCTTGACCGATGATAAGTTCCCTACATCATTCCCAATGAGTAGTATATCATCGACATAGAGTATCAGAAAGACCACTTTTCCATCCTTAATACGTTTATAAACACAAGGTTCATCAACGTTCTGCTCAAAACCAAATGTCTTAATCGCTTGATCAAACCTCTGGTTCCATGAGCGGGATGCCTGCTTTAATCCATAAATGGATCTAAGCAACTTGCAGACTTTCCTATCTTGGCCTTTTGCTACGAACCCTTCGGGCTGTATCATATAGATACACTCTTCAAGATGGCCATTCAAGAATGCCGTCTTGACATCCATTTGCCAGATCTCGTAATCGAGAGCCGCAGCAATGGACAGAAGAATACGGATAGACTTCAGCATAGCAACAGGCGAAAAGGTTTCCTCGTAATCGATTCCAGCCTTTTGCGTGTATCCCTTTGCAACCAGTCTAGCTTTGAAAGTTTCCACTCTCCCTTCCGCATCCTTCTTTCTTTTGTAGACCCATTTGCATCCAATGGGTTTTATCCCATCCGGCAAATCTACAAGTTCCCAAACAGAGTTGGATTTCATAGAATCCATCTCATTGTTCATAGCCTGTTTCCAAGATCTAGAATCAACATCCTTTATAGCTTCATCATATGTGACCGGATCTTCCTCATGCTCATGAGCCTCGGCCTGGTATACCTCAGCATCATACATAAAGAAATTAGGTTTCTTAGAAACCCTCCCACTACGACGAGGCACCCTAAATTGTTGATCGTCTGCAGGTCTTTCACTGGAACTCGGACTTGCGTCCAAGACCGAAATCTGTGGAGCAGTTCTTTCACCCGATAACTCCTCTAGCACCACTTTGCTTCGAGGCTTAAAGTCATTCATGTGACTTTCCTCCAAGAATGTCGCATGGGTTGAGACAATGACCTTTTGTTCCTTCGGGTTATAGAACAGACCTCCTTTAGTTCCCTTTGGATACCCTACAAACATGCATAATTCTGATCTTGGTTCCAACTTCTTCGCATCCCCATCCAGTACATGTGCCGGGCAGCCCCATATTCTCATATGTCCAAGGGAGGGCTTCCTGCCACGCCACAATTCATACGGAGTTCTAGGAATTGATTTGCTCGGAACCTGGTTCAGAATATAGCACGCCGTTTGTAAAGCATGTCCCCAAAATGATAATGGCAGCGTTGAGTAACTCATCATGGACCGTACCATATCCAATAAGGTCCTGTTTCTCCTTTCGGCTACACCATTCTGTTGTGGAGTACCAGGTGCAGTCAATTGAGATAATATCCCATTCTCTACAAGATGTCCTAGAAATTCATCGGAGAGGTATTCGCCACCTCGATCAGATCGAAGTGTCTTTATGGATTTATCCAATTGCTTTTCCACTTCCGCACGATACTCTTTGAACTTGTCAAAGGTTTCGCTCTTGCGGTGCATCAGATACACATATCCATACCTCGAGTAATCATCTATGAAAGAGACATAGTACTCGAACCCTCCTCGTGCTGTGACGTTCATGGGGCCACATACGTCAGTGTGCACAATTTCTAAGAGCTCCTGTGCCCTTGTACCCTTAGCTCCAAAAGACCTCTTAGTCATCTTACCCTCTGGACAAGACTCACATTGGGGAAGTCGTACCTCCTCCAAAGATTCCAGAGGACCGTCTTTCACCAATCTTTGAATCCTATCCTGATTAATATGACCAAGTCTTAAATGCCAAAGATACGCCTTGTTAGAGTGAGAAACTTTCAACCTTTTAGAGTTATCAATTAATTTAGTGTCAAGCAGTGAGTACATCTTTGGTCTGATCAAATATAGGTTTCCATCCATCCATCCAGAACAGATAAAAGACTTATTTCTATGAATATCAACTCTTTTACTAAAAGAAACTGAATAAGAATCCTTTATTAAACAAGCTACCGATATAAGGTTCCTCCTAAAATTAGGAACATAAAAACAGTCTTTCAATAAAATAAACCTAAATTGATCAAAATAAAGATGAACGTCTCCCACTGCCTCAGCCACCACAAAGCTACCATCTCCAGTCCGCAACGAGAGGCTCCTATCATGTAGACTTCTCGTTTCCACGAACCCCTGCATAGAAACACAAACATGATTAGTGGCGCCCGAATCAATGACCCATGTGTCTTTCGATTCTTCCACCAAACACGCTTCTAAGTAATGAAGTTCCTTACCTTCCTTGCCCTTGGAGGCTAGGAATTCCCGGCAAGCCTTCTTGAAGTGACCTACCTTCCCACAGTGGAAGCATTTGGACTTTTTAGGGTCCTTTGGCTTCTTGTTCTTCTTCTTCTTCTTCCCGTCCGTGACAGGAGGATTAGAAGAACTGGAAGCCACTTGCTTCTTATTTGGCCTCTTCCTCTTCCGTGAGGGATTGGAAGATTCCGCCAAATTGGCCTCTCCTTTAGGTCGGACCACATCTTCATCCCTGATCATCCGCTCATAAGCCTGTAGTTGCTTCATGAGCTCGGTAAGTCCTAACTCCTTTGTCGCCAGATTGTATGCGGCCTTAAACCCCACAAAATCTTTAGACAGAGTCTTGAATACCATTTCGATCTGGGTGTTGTAGTCTAACTCAGCACCATTCTCGGCAGCTTCAGCGAAGAATCCCATTAGAGTGATCATATGGTCCTTCACCGGAGCACCAGCCTTTTGCTTGGAGTTCATAATGCTGGTGATAGCGGACTGTCGAGCCAATTTTTCTTGGCCTCCGAACATGTCCTCCAGATTTTCCATGATCTCCCCAGCAACTTGATAAGTCTCATGCTACTTTTGTAAAGCACTCGTCATGCTAGCAAGGATGTAGCACCGAGCTATTTCATTAGATTCTCTCCAACGATTATAGGCAACCGGGACCTCCTCAAGTGGTGTGTCAGGTTTGGGCCCAGGTGGGCATGGTTCGTCCAGTACGAACTTGTGTCTCTCGCAGCTGAGAACTATTAATAGATTTCTTTTCCAGTCTTTATAATTGTCGCCATTCAACTTATTTTCAGTAAGTATCGAAATGAGGGGTGTCGGTGACATTTTGAACTGAAATAAAATTATACTAGACATCATTACAAAGCCCAAGCAAATATGCAGATAATTTAGCAAATAAAACATACAAGTATGTTCCTACATGAAACTTGAAAAAAAATGTAGCATTGCAACGGTAATTCTCAGCACCTATTGCCCCAAGCCACCGAGGGGTGGTCATGAGAACAAATAGCCGGAACATGGACCCCGTCCAATTAATATATGTTACCTTAAATCCTCCAAGGTTAAGACATATATTAATAACCGCTTATTTGGCCACCAGTTTAGTTAACAGAGCTTCTAGGAAAGGTTAATAACTAAACGAGTCTTGAGTGTATAACCATTGTTTACGTAGCCCGATCCACGTCCTACCAAGCCACCGAGGGGTGGTCATGAATAGGATCGCACCCGAACACGTTTTCCACATAGGAGATCCAATCTAGTATACCGGCGGCGGTAAACACCTACCGAGGGGTGTGGTCAGGTCAGAACTGACGCGAGGCGTTACCATGCTTTCACATATGGATCAACAATGGAGGCCGTGGGTTTTGTTTGAAACCCTCTCCCACTCAATATTTTGAAAAACATGCAAGTTTTGACAAATTATGTATGATCAATATAGTATGAGCGGCACTCACCTATCCTATATGACATATTATCAAATATGCATACAAAACATCCATCAATACATATTTATACATCCATGACATATCACAGAAAATAATTGACAGACTAACCAAGCTATGGTTCCATCCTAGAACAAAGAAAATAAAGATTACAAAATTCCATCCAAAGCATTCTTTGGGTCTTGAATTTTGTTCCGTCTTCTTGTATCCATCTTTATGTAGCCTCTCCATTTATTTCTCATCCCAAGAATTATTTAAAATTTAAATTTCCAAAAATTTAAATTTCAAATTCAAACTCCAAATTCGAATTTCAAATTTAAATTTCTAATTCAAATTTTAAACAATTTTAATCATCATGTGTAATAATATGTAATTTCAAATATTTAATTACATATTTTTTAAACATGATTTAAAATTAAATCTCAAATTTAAAAATCAAAATTTTCAAATTTTGGACCGCCGCACCGCCGCCCGTGAAGGCGGCAGCCGCCGTGGGCAGCCACCAACCCCGGAGGGGCTGGCAGCCCACGGCCGCCCCTTGTGCAGCCTGCCGGGCTGCAGGCCAAACCTGCAGCACCAGGCTGCACGCCCAGACTGGGCGCAACAGCCTGCAGCCAGAGGCTGCACGCCCAGGCTGCGGCCAGCCTTGGGCAGGCCACGGCCACCCCTGGATGCAGGCAGAGCCTGCGGCCGTGGGTGGTGTGGGCCTGTACAGGGGCTGCCGCAGCCCCATCCTGCCCGAGGGCAGGGGCTGCAGCCCCACCAAGGTTTGTCGGCCTATCCCGAGGGGTCGTGTCTCGATTTTCGTGCCATATTCCAATTTATCTTTTAGGATCTCCAAAAATTAATTTGAATCCCAATTAAATTGAAATTTTCCACACAATCAAAATTTCAACCTTTAAATTAAATTTAACTTTTGGGAAAAATAAATTACGGTCTTCAATCTTCAATCTCCTCCAAGAATAATTACATAAAAAATTCCTATACCGTTTCCGGTGTACAAAATTCTATCCATAAAAATTCTAAGAGACAAAATAAAATCCATGGGAAAATTACAGTGTTAATTAAACTGCTCCCATGGTTACATAAAAATTCCTAGATAATTTTTCTAAATTCTAAGGAACCATAACCGGTATAATCAAGCATGCTTATAATAATTCAAAAAATTAAAATAACCACATACTTTATACATAATACATGATAACAATATAAAGGAACCCTAGAATGCCACTCTCTAAATATCAAATCCATACATAAATAAAAAGACTAAGTAATTGTCTAATTTATGTACATGGCATAGTCATGAGATGGCTCTGATACCAATTGTAGGAAAATAAATCGGTAAAAACGTATCAGAGTGGCGCAGCGGAACAATAAAAATTTTAGATCGTTAAATATCTCATGATGCCATATACAATAAATCAACAACAATTAAAACTCATACCTCAAGGACGCCAATATGCAGGAGGAGAATGACCGGAGGCTTCAACCAACTAGCCTTCTCTACTATTCTCCAATTCCCGAATGGCTGAGTGTGTGGGCACTCTGAACCTCGATCGGTATGCTAGCACTGCTAGTCTTCTTCCGACCACCCAGATCTCTAAAGAACTTTATTGTCACGATGAGCTGTGCAACAATAAGCCTGCTCACCTGAGAGTCTGTGGTCTGAGAGAACTGGAGTGGCAGGACCTCTATTTATAGACCTGCATGAGGTGAATCTCTGAATTTGAATTGGATTAGGAAAAGATATTTTCCCTTATCCAAACCCATAAAATCCGAATTTTTCCAAGGGATAATCTCCACTAAAAATTCGGTTTTCTTAGGATAGATCCAATCCAAATCTCAACAAGATTTTAACTAGAATCTTATCTCCCTTTTTTCAACCAAAAAATCCGAAATTCACAAGGAGAAAATCCTCCAAAAGATTTCGGCCATTATGGATAAGGGAGAATCAAAATTCCACTAGGATTTTCAAGCTAAATCTCATCTCAACCTTATCCAAAAAAATAACCGAATTCTCCTTGGATTTAGGCTCCAAAATTTCGGCCACTTTTAGGGAAGAAGAGAATCCAAATTCAACTAGGATTCAAGCTTGAATTTACCCTTGAATCTAATCCACAAAATCTGAAATTTTCATGAGCATTATCCTCAAAAATTTCGTTCCTTATTTGTTGGGATTTGGATTCAAAATTCAAGTAGGATTCTAACAAGATTATCCTCTCCAAATCCAACTCAAATTCGAATTTCAAACCTTGTGGATTTTCCACAACAAATTCGAATCCTACTTGGACTGTGATTCAAAATTTGAATTTCAAATTTCAAATTCAAATTTCAAATTCAAATTTCAAATTTCAAATTTCAAATTTAAATTTCAAATTCAAATTTCAAATTCAAATTTCAAATTCAAATTTCAAATTCAAATTTCAAATTTCAAATTTCAAATTTCAAATTTCAAAATTCAAATTTCAAATTCCACAAAACGGTTGTTTTTCAAATTCTCGTTCTCATGGATAATTTTCTACAACTCCAATCCAATCTCAAATAAAATCATGGCAACTTTATTTGGAGTTCGAATAATTGTGTACTCTATTATCCAAAACAAAATCTGAATCCAACCGGAGAGAATCTTGTCTACCATCCTAATCCTGTGTCATCACCATCCATGCATAATAAACTAGCCAATAGCATACACAAATCAATTTGCCAAACGTTAAGGAATTATGTGGAGCTAGTAGAGGGACTGATTGGACATATATAATCGGGCTCCCGTGATTCCATATGATCATCATTCTGTACCGAACAACTCAATCATATGATCACTAATTTCAGAGTCACACCACTATAAACCTGAAACTGAACTCCCAATTATATACCGTATTACGTAAGCCTGTGACGAGCTACCATCCAATGACCTTGTCATATATGCAAAACCCTCATATGATATCCATGATCAGCCTTAGGTCAAAGTCCGTTTAATCCTACTGATCAGGCTATCTTAAAGTTCCATTATACTACCGAATCTAGAAAATGATTATTCATCAAATGTGAATAAGAAGTCATCCGCCCAGCAGACGACCCAAGGCCTTGTCCATTTTCACATTCAGTATAATGCCTTTAAGAGGATACCTTTAACTCCTCAGAGTTATGATTCCGATATCTGCAAACAAACCCTTCATTGTATACAAGTCATGCACCCAACGAACCGGTCTATAAGCTTACTACCCTCTGAGACGCTTTAGCCATTGGAACATCAAAGTACACAAGTCATATACATGAAGAAGTTCATTTACTCAGGATTAAGGTTATTGCATAATGAACGTCAAAAGCAGATTGATCCACTCATAGTGGACTACGTAGATCAATCACGCTTTAGTCCCGGTCTAATATGTCACTACCAAGCAACATATCCATGTCTCTACTTGGGAGTCCAGCTCCAGACAGTCAAGACAGACCGTCCCCTCTAAGGCTTTAGACAACATAATAGTCTTAACATGAGTTAGATGCTCGGTCTAACCCCATAGACTACAGACCATAGTTTAGACTGCTAACTTTAGAACATTGTCTTCTCGCATACAAAAGTCCATTGCATGCAATGTTCTAACAGTTTTAACACAAGCAGTCAGTGAGCCATATTTGCTTACATTTACTTTAACATGTAAATAAGACGAGGACAGATAGCAATGTAATGAATAACCTCTAAGTATAATTTTATTATCCAGTTCAAAATGAATACATCAAAATGTCTCTAATACTTAGGGCATTTCCTAACACTCTAGTCTTGTACTCTGACTGCCCTTGCTGTGCTGTCTAGGTTGAGAGGCCTTAGCTAAGATCTTTTCTTTCTTCCTGACTTCCCAAACCTTTTCCTTTTCCTCTTTCTGTCGGGCTAGATGGTACTCTGCCCTCAAAGAATGACTAACACAGTCGGCTACTGAAATTGGCGGGATTGGACCAACGTCAATCAAGGTAGCAATCTCAGGCCTGAACATGCCTATCATCTTCTGTATCTTCTCCCTCTCCGTAGGCACCACATACGGACATAAGCGGGAGAGCTGATCAAATCTCCTCCAAACCTCACTGACTGACATGTCACCCTGTTGTAACTCTGAGAATTCTTTCTGCCGCGGTCGGAGTATTTTTGGTTGAACTCCTCCAGGAACTCCGCCCATGACATTGTGGTCACGTCCCTCCTCATGCGGACTGTATCCCACCAAAATCTTGCATCCTTCCTTAGAACAAAGGATGTGCATATGACTTTCTCTTCATCTGTGAGTCTCATAAACTCCATTATCATCTGGATTGAAGAAAGCCAATCCTCTGCTTCTAGGGGATTTGTTGAACCCTCAAATTCTGAAGGCCTCATCTTCCAAAATCTTTCATATAATGGCTTTGGGTTCACTCTGACCGATGGTTCCTGAACCACTTCTAGTGCCGCTGGTGGCACTACCTGTTCTGCCTCTGCTGCTGGTTGTGCAGGAGTCCCTACTAATCCCTGCCCCTGTTCTAACTGCTCTAGTCTCTGTCTCAACTCTGCATTTTCTCTCATTTGATTTTCTAGAAGAGCTTGCATCTCTTCTAATCTTTGAGTTAGAGTTGGGCGCCCCCTTCTCCTTCTTTGGCCTTGGCCTTGGTCTTCCATCGTGCTACTTTTTATCCTATAATCACACGATGAACTTGTATTAGATCCTGTATAAAAAGGATCCACATAGTTTCTTGCATTATCATAACATATTATCTCATACTTACTACAAAGTATAGGTCTCTACAAACCTTTACTTTCATGCATAACTAGCTACTGATCTTAACATAAACTGAACTTACTTGGATCGGCGAAACAGAGTCAGGTGGGATATGGTCTACCAACTTTTCTGATAATACCAACTGTGACTACAGTAAGTATTTTAAACTAAACCCATTTTAAAACTTGGGCTCTGATACCAAATGTGTCTACGTTTGGTATCCTAAACTGAACCCATCGTAACTGCTCTGATACTACCTGTGGCGGCCCGCCCTGCTGTAGAGGATCTACAGTGCTATTACAGTCAACTCTGTAGTTAACCGCAATAGTCTGCAGGCCTCTAGGGTCACTGGCAATCATACTGAACTGAAAACTTGCTTGCTAATTTGCGGAATAAATTTTTTTTTTCTTTAAATCCATAAACTGTTCGAGAATGTGATAAGGAAATCATGTTAACCAAATAACATGCACATGAATCATGATTCCCCTATCACATAATCTTAGCTTGAAATCTTGTTCTTGAAACTAAATGGTTTAATTTCAAAATTTGTATAGCGGAAGACTTAAGGGTGACCAAATCCCTCACCCAATCCTCCCTGGCATACATTTACCCTGTTTGTCGTCCACCGTATACTATTGGTGAATAGGTCTCTTACCTGCAACATGTTAACAAACTGATGAGCTATGGGCTCAGTAAGTTCAAACATAAAAACATGAAACATGACATGCTGTACTGCTGTGCTCATACATAAAACTGGACTCTGTAAACATGCTCGTGGCTAAAGAATTAGTCTTAGGACATTATCTGATATTAAGTTCTGGTTTTGGGCCCCTGATTGGTCGTACCGACATGTTAGCGCAACTGGGAGCGGTACTTTAGTGTTGACCTCCTCAGTCTTAACTGAAGCTAAACATGAAAACCTCCCCGTGAGTCAAGAGGCCGATACGCCAATAATTGGTTTAATTACCATCTTGCTGGTGTTCCAACTGGGTAGCATACTGATTGCCCCCACAGTCGGAACCTGTTACATGAATTACTGGGGTGTAAGTTATATTAACACACTAGGGTGCCTTGTGCGCTTACCTGTTTTCGTGTTTTGGTACCTGCCTGACATGTGTACTGAAACATGCAACTCTACATGCAGGACATGAACTGACATGAATTGACATGAATATCGTGATGTAGATAATCAATGTCTAACATACAGGTCATACAACATTCATAACATCATAATTTAACAATCTTATCCACGTTGCAGTCAGGACAATGCTTGAACTTATAGAAAGTCGGCTAACGTAAGCCTCTGCTACTCTGGGACTACTGATTCGGGGTCTCTGGCTTGAACTTCTATAAAAGGAATAATCACTGATTATTTCCAATATTCATCTTATACTGGAAATATGGCAAAACATGAAAATTTACATTTCCAGACTCTTTTTTTTTACTCTTTGGCTTCGGACACGCTCTCCTACACGGCCATGTCTCTGGCCATGTACCTCTCTAGACTTACATGCCTAGCCGTGTATTTTGTGGAACATGGTCGTGTATACTTACACGGGTGGATACACGGTCGTGTTACTGGCCGTGTACTCCTCTGTACTCTTACACGGTTACTTACACGGCCGTGTTTCTGGCCGTGTTTTCCTGCTGTCTAACATAGTCTGCTGCACGCCTTTCCCTTGACCGTGTGCCCCTTGACACGGCCCAATACATGGTCGTGTTCTTGGCCGTGTACCTCTCGGGTCTGAATTTTCTTGCAACACGGTCGTGCATATGGGCATGTTCGGGGCGGTGTACTGAACACGCCCTTGTACACGCCCGTGTTCATACTAGAATCAAGATTCTGGATCCGAACTGCTCTGCTCTGATTTTCTAAGGCTTTTATTGTGATAACCGATAAATCTACGTTCTCAGAAATATTTGTACAAATATGTAAATAAATGTACATTTACAGTGACACAGTTTACAGAATAAAGAGCAGAGGAAAATTTTGATTAATCAAGTTTTTAATTAAAATTTGAAAATGAATTAATGAATATAGTTTAAAAGCTAAACATTAATTCAATTTATGATGTTTTAAAATTTGATAGAAAAGTATGTGGAAAATACATACTAAGAGATCTATGGCACACAAGTGAGCCACATGGATCAATGGCCAAAAGAACTTGCCAAACAAGCCCTTACACATTAAAAAAAAAAAAAGAGAAAGCAAGGGAGAGAGTGTGAGTGGCACGTGAGCTTAGAGGGAATTAATTCCCTTAGCTGCAGATGCAGTCGGCAGAAAGAGAAAAGAAAGAAAGAGAAAAGAAAGAAAGAAGAAAAGAAAGAAAGAGAAAAGAAAGAAAGAAGAAAAGAAAGAAAGGAAAGAAAGAGAGAAAAGAAAAGGGGAAATCCAAACAAAGTTTGGATTTTCTAGTGCAAGCAATAGATCGATCAACATTCGGTCAAGGACTAGCAGCAAGAAAAGCTCACGATTAAAGCAAGGTAAACCCTTGTTTTTCTCTTGCTTTTTCGGATGAAAAATCTAGGGTTTGAGTGAGAAAAAGAGAATGTGAGTGAATCACATTTAGGTTTTCGGTTAGAATCGAAATGTGATTCGAGTCTAGACGTTTTCAAACACGAATCCATGCACAGATGGTTTAGAAAACCGAGTTTAGTGAAATTTCTTCACTAAAACGCAGATTTTTCAAAAGTTAAGTCAAGAGATGTTCATAAGCAAAATGTGGAATTTTTGCTTATGAAATCATGGATTTGTGATAGTAGAAGTGTAGTAGATACCTTGAAACGATCTTATGAAGATCGATTTCAAGTGTAAGAAGTAGAACAAAGGCCATAAAAGCCTTAGAAAATCAGAGCAGAGCAGTTCGGACCCAGAATCTTGATTCTGGTATGAACACGAGCGTGTACACGGGTGTGTACAAGGGCGTGTTCAGAACACGGCCCCGAACATGCCCAAACGCACGACCGTGTTGCAAGAAAAATCAGACCCGAGAGGTACACGGTCAAGAACACGGCCGTGTATCGGGCCGTGTCAAGGGGCACACGGTCAAAGAGAGGCGTGTAAGTGACCGTGTAAGAGGACAGAGGAGTACACGGCCAGTAACACGGCCGTGTACCCACCCGTGTAAGCATACACGGGCATGTTTCACGAATTACACGGCCAGACTTCAAAGTCCAAAGAGGTACACAGGCAGAGACACGCCCGTGTAGGAGGGCGTGTTCGAAGCCAGAGAGTAAAAAAAAAAAAAAAAAAAGAGTCTGGAAAGGAAAATTTTCATGTTTTGCCATATTTTCAATATAAGATAAATATGGTAAATAATCAGTGATTTTTCCATTTATAGGAGTCCAAGTCAGAGACCCCAAATCAGCAGTCCCAGAGCAGTAGCAGCTTACGCTAGAGGACTTTCTGTAAGTTCAAGCATTGTCCTGACTGCAACGTGGACAAGCTTGCTTTATTACGATGTTATGTATGTTGTATGACGTGTTGTTAGACATTGATTGTCTGCATCACGATGTTATGTCAGTCACAGCACAGGTCAGTTCATGTCAGTCACAGCATAGGTCAGTTCATATCAGTTCATGTCATGCATATAGAGTTGCATGTCCCAATACACAGACCAGACAGTACCAGAACAAGAAAACAGTTAGGTGCACAAGGCACCCTAGTGTGTTGATTAATTCACACCCCAGTAATTTGATTAACAGGTTTCGACTATGGGGGCAAGCAGTATGCTACCCAGTTGGAACACCAGAAAGATGGTAATTAACCAGTTATTGGCGTATCGGCCTCTCGACCCACGGGGAGGTTATCATGTTTAGCATCAGTTAAGACTGAGGAGGTCAGCACTAAAGTACCACTCCCGGTTGTGCTAACATGTCGGTACGTCCAATCAGGGGCCCAAAACCAGAACTAAATAATAGATTAAAGTCCTAAGACTAAACCTTTAGCCAGTACAGCATGTTCACAGAGTCCAATCATGCATGAGCACAGCAGTACAGCATAAGCACAGCAGTATAGCATGAGCACATCAATACAGCATGAGCACAGCAGTACAGCATGAGCACAGCAGTACAGCATAAGCACAGCAGTACAGCATAAGCACAGCAGTACAGCATGAGCACAGCAGTACAGCATAAGTACAGCAGTACAGCATGAGCACAGCAGTACAGCATGAGCACAGCAGTACAGCATGAGTACAGCAGTACAGCATGAGCACAGCAGTACAGCATATTAGTAACATGTTTTTATGTTTGAACTTACTGAGCGCATAGCTCATCAGTTTGTTCACATGTTGCAGGTAAGAGACCTGTTCACCAGTAGTATTGGTGGACGACGAACAGGGTAGATGCATGTCAGAGAGGATTGGGCGAGGGATATTGGTCACCATTTGATCTTCCGCTGCATATATAGATTTTGAATGTAATTTCAAAGAGACAAGTTTTCAAGCCAGGAGTATGTGATAAGGGAATCATGATCAGTTGTTAACATGATTTCTTTATCACATTCTCAAACAGTTTATGTATTTAAAAAAAAAAATTTATTCCGCAAAATTAGCAGTCAGTTTACAGTTCAGCATGATTGCCGACGACCCTAGAGGCCTGCAGACTATTGCAGTTGACTATAGAGTTGGCCGTAGTAGCACTGCAGAGCCTCTACAGTAGGGTGGGCCGCCACATTTATGGCCTTTGTTCTACTTCTTACACTCAAAATCAATCCCCATAAGATCGTTTCAAGGTATCTACTACATTTCTACTATCACAAATCCATGATTTCATAAGCAAAAATTCCACATTTTGCTCATTTACACCTCTTGACTCAACTTTTGAAAAATCTGAGTTTTCTTAAAGAAAACTCACTAAACTTGGTTTTCTAAACCATCCACTCATGGATTCATGTTTGAAAACATCTAGACTCGAACCATGTTTCAATTTTAACTGAAAACCTCAACATGATTCACTCACATTCTCTTTTTTCACTTAAAACCCTAAATTTTTCAATCCAAAAAAGCAAGAGAAAAACGAGGGTTTACCTTGCTTGAAACTTGAGAACTTCTGGCTGCTGATTCTTGATCGAAAACTCGATCAATCTGCTGCTTGAACAAGAAAATCTGAACTTTCTTTGGATTTCCCTTTCTTCTCTCCTCCTTTCTCGGTTTCTCTCTTTCTCTCTTTCCCTTTCTTTCTTTCTTTTTCTCTTTCTTTCTTTCTTTCTGCCGGCTGCTTTGCAGCTAAGGGGAGTAATTAAATCCCCCCTTAAGTCACGTGCCTCACTCCCTCACTCTCACTTTCTTTCATTTTTTTATTTTTGAAAGATAGGCTTTGTTTGGCAATTTCTTGGCCATTGATCAATGTGTCTCACTTGTGTGCCATTGATCTCTTAATATTTAATTTCCACATACTTCTCTATAAATTTTAAAACATCATAATTTGAATTAATGTTTAGCTTTTAACTATTTTCATTAATTCATTGTCAAATTTTGATTAAAAACTCAATTAATCAAAATTTTCCTCTGCTCTGTATTCTGTAACATGTCTCACTATAAATGTACATTTATTTACATATCTTGTACAAATATTTTCGAGAACGTAGATTTCTCGGTTATTGCAGGTCGACTAGTCTGGTTGGTGGTAACTGTGTTGAGGCTTCGAAGACTTGCTTGTAATCTTGTAACACCCCTTGCAATTCCAAAGGTATGGGGTCCACTG
The DNA here is from genome assembly GCA_035233585.1 of Antiaris toxicaria. Classification (NCBI taxonomy): domain Eukaryota; kingdom Viridiplantae; phylum Streptophyta; class Magnoliopsida; order Rosales; family Moraceae; genus Antiaris; species Antiaris toxicaria. The sequence continues at coordinate 93,840,670 of CP141154.1, forward strand.
TATTAGAGTCCAAATTATTGGAAGTGTCCATGGCTATCAACTGTAGACAAGTTGCTATGGCATCTTTTTGCATCCATTTCACCAATTGATTCATTTGTACTGCTTTGCCCATGTAGCTTTTCTCTCCTTGGGGAGTAATAGCTTGATCCCCTAATTTGAATTTCATGGTCATGGTCTAATAATTGGTCATCACATTGCCCAAAAGAGCCAACCATTGTACTCCGATAACAACCTCCGCACCTTGAATTGGAAGGACATAAAGATCTACCTCGAAATTTTGCCTTTGTATCTTAAATCCGACCTTCGGACATTTCTCAGTGCACTTCAGTTGATCTCCATTCCCCATCAATACACCAAATTGAGGTCCCGTAACCCCATCGAGGCCTAAATGCTGCACCAACTTTGTTTGGATAAAGTTATGTGTGGACCCACTATCAACAAGAGCTTGTATAGTAATAGGTCCGATCCGCCCTTGCAGCTGTAGCGTGCTGACAACAGTTTGCCCTATCATGGCATGGTAGCTGATCTTGGGTAACTCTTCAGTAAGTGGAATGGGTTCATCTATATCCCCAGGAATAACCTCACATGGTTGACAATCCTCTTTGGTAAGTTTTTCCTCATCATCCATCAACATGATAAACATCTTGACCTTGCATACGTGATTATGGTGAAATTTTTCATCGCAATTATAGCAAAGGCCCTTTTCCTGTTTGGCAAGCATCTTGGCGGGTGTAAGACGCTTAATCGGTAAGGTAGGGGGGTTGGGTGGTCGTGGTTGTGGTGTGGACTATTTGGAAGATGGTATGGGTAGCAGGCCGGGTTGTGGGGAATTAGGATTGAAGGGAGGTCCACGAGTAATTTGGAAGCCACGTCTAACCTCACTGTTTTTGTCTTCCACTAGTTTAGCAAATTCAGTAGCTTGTAACAGAGACTCAGGGTGATGCATACGCACCTCCTTGTGAATATCAGCTTTTAATCCAGATTCAAAACAACTCTGTAAATAAGAAGGATCCATACCATCTAATAAGTTAGAAAGCTACTCGAATTGATTCTGAAAATCCACCACAGTAGTGGTTTACACCAACTTAGAGAGCTCCCCCTTTAGATCTCGATATACCAACGGGCCGAATCGAGTCCGGAGAGCTTGAAGGAAGGCAGGCCAAGAGGATAATTGCTTGTTAATAAGCATTCAATGGTACCATTTCTCGGCTTCTCTGTCTAAATGGAATGAAGTAAGCATAAGCTTATCTTCGTCGGAGAGTTGATGAAATCCGTAGAACTGCTCCACCTTTCGGATCCAAACCTTGGGATTACACCCGAAGTACCAAGGAACCATTAGCTTCACCGATTTGAAGGGATTATGACTCGCTAAGGACTATAAGCTATTCTCCGTCTTGTTCGATCCTTATTTGTAGATTCTTCACCTCCAAATGTTACAGAAGAGGTACGGCTCATCTTCTCCAATTTCGTATCAAGCAACATCATTCGGACCGTCATCTCCTTCATCACGCTACTCAGGGAATCGAACTGTTCGTTGTGATGCGCCAACTTCTTCAAACACTCCTCCATGGCTTTAGCCGTATTTGGTTTGTCCGCCATCGTCTCCCAACAAGAGCACCAAAATGTTAGCACCAAGACTATAGGTAGTTAGGCAGATTCGAGGATGCCTACAACTCCAGAGAAAAAGAAGAAGAAGAAAAAGGAAATAACTATTGCATAACCGAATACCCCACCTCTCCAGAGGCACCACTAATATAAGGTCTTTACAAAACCATTAGCCAATACTCTATTGACAACTGTAAAAGAAAATAACCGAAACTAAGCATTACAACTGAACCAAAAAAACAAAAGCAAAAAGGCCACAACGACCATACGTTTTACTCATGCATTCAAAGTCCCCGCATGAGTTACACTTGTCTTCCTCTCAAAGTCCTTGAGCCAACTAGCTTCCTTCCTCACTCGTGAAGACCTTCGAAGTAGCTTATTCTGCTCCTCTCCATTTTCACCATCCTACTCAACCACTTTTTGCTCACATGCTGGCTCTTCTGCCAGCCCACTATCATGATAAATAAAACTCAAGGAATTTGAATTAGATACATATCTCAATTCTCAAATCTATGAGTAGATCGATATAACATTTGAGTTTGTTATAACATGTTAAATTGTTTGTGATGCTGATTATAATTAGAATAGTACCACTTATACAAGTTTGATAATCTCTTTTCATTGTTCCTTCATGAATAAGCTTCTAATTCTTTTTTTCTTTCTAGGTTTTAATGAAATCTTAAATTCTTTATGAAAACATAGGCCACTAGATGTGGCGGCCCGCCCTACTGTGGAGGTTCTACAGTACTATTACAGTCAACTCTGTAGTTAACCGCAATAACATGTAGGTCTCTAGGGTCGCTGGCATCATGCTTAACTTGAAAACTGCTAGAAAATTTTACGGAATAAATTTTTCTCCTTTAACATAACAACTTGTTCGAGAATGTGATAAGAAAATCATGTTAACAAAATAACATGTACATGAATTCATGATTCCCCTATCACATAATCTTGACTTGAAATCGTGTTCTTGAAATTACATGTTCTAAATCTTTCAAAATTTCACAGTGGAATACTAATGGTAGGACCACATTCCCTTGTCCAGTTCCCCCTGGCATGCACATATCCTGCCCGTCGTCCACCGTGTACTACTGGTGAACAGGTCTCTTACCTGCAATATGTGAACAAACTAATGAGCTACGAGCTCAGTAAGTTCAAACATAAAAACATGAATCATAATATGTAATGCTGTGCTCATGCATGAAGCTTGACTCTGAAAGACATGCTCATGGCTGAAAGTTTAGTCTTAGGACATTATCTGAATTTAAGTTCTAGTTTTGGGCCCCAGATTGGTCATACCATAATGTTAGCATAACTGGGAGCGGTACTTTAGTGCTGACCTCCTCAGTCTTAACTAAAGCTGAACATGAAAACCTCCCCATGAGTCGAGAGACCGGTACGCCAATTGCAATAACTGGTTTAATTACCATCTTATCTAAAGTTCCACTGAGTAGCATACTGGTTGCCCCTCAGTAAGAACCTATTATATGTTTTACTTGGGTTGTGAGTTTTATTAAACACACTAAGGTGCCTTGTGCACCTACATGGTTTTGTGTACTTGATACCTGTCTGACATATGTACTAGAGACATGAAATTCTACATGCGTGACATGAAACTAACATGTGTATCGTGATGCAGACGGTCAACGTCTGACATACACATCAAACAACATACATAACATCATAAACATAACATGATCGTCCACGTTGCAGTCAAGACAATGCTTAAACTTACAGAAAGTCAGCTAATGTAAGCCTTTACTGATCTGGGACCGCTGTCTTAGGGTCTCTGGCTTGAACTCCTATAAAAGAAATAATCGTTGATTATTTCCAATATTCATCTTATACTTGAAACATGGCAAAGTATGAAAATCATCTTTCCAGACTCTATTTTTTTTTTTAACTTCGAACACGCCCTCCTACACGGGCGTGTTCATGGCCATGTAATCCTCTGGACTCAAACGTGCATGGCCGTGTAATTCATAGAACATGGCCATGTAATTTGTGCATGCTTACACGGTTACTTACACGGTCGTATTTCTGGCCGGGTTTTCCTACTATCAAACATGGTCTGCTACATGCCCTTCCTATGACCGTGTACCCTTTGACACAGCTCGATACATGGCCGTGTACCTCTCGGGTCTCAATTTTCTTGAAACACGATCGTGCATGTGGGCATGTTCAGGGCTGTGTTCTGAACACACCCTTGTACATGCCCGTGTTCATACCAGAATCAGGATTATAGATCCGAAAATCTCTGCATAGTTTTTCTAAGGCTTTTATGGCCTTTGTTCTACTTCTTGCTCTCAAAATCGATCTCAATAAGATCGTTTCATGATACCAACTACATTTTTACAATCATAAGTCCACGGTTTCTCAAGCAAAATCTCACATTTTGCTTTTACATATTTCTTAACTCAACATTTTGAAAAATCAGAACTTTCTCAAAGAAAACTCACTGAACTTGGTTTTCTAAACCATTAACTCACGAGTTTGTGTTTAAAAACAACTAGACTTGAACCATGTTTCGATTTAACCAAAAATCTCAACATGATAAACTCACATTCTCTTTTTCCACTCAAAATCTCAGATTTTTTTCCCAAGAAAACGTGAAAAAAAACGAGGGTTTACCTTGCTTGAAGCTTGAGGACGTTTTGCTATGGATTCTTGGCTGAAAACTTGATCGATCTGCTGCTTGAAGAGAAAATTCCGAACTTGGTGGTAGGAAGTGCAGAAGACGATCTTCTGCTGCTCTTTCTCTCTCTCTCTTTCCTTCTCTTTCTTTCTTTCTCTTTCTTTCGGCCGCTTCTCTTTGCAGCTCAACTACGTGAGTTAATTCACTTGGGTTGCTTAAGCTTAAGGCCCTCATGTGACCTCTACTCTCTCTCTCACTTTCTTTAATTTCCTTTAAGGAAATTGGCTATTTTCTTGGCTTATTTTGGCCATTGATCAATGTGGCTTACATGTGAGCCATTGATTTCTTAATATGTATTTTTCACATACTTTTCTATTAAATTTAAAACATCATAATTTAAATTAATATTTAGCTTTTAAACTATATTCATTAATTCATTGTCAAATTTTGATTAAAATTCAGTTAATCAAAATTTTCGTCTGATTTGTGTTCTGTAGCATGTCTCATCATGAATGTATATTTATTTACATATCTTGTACAAAATTTTTTGAGAACACTAGATTTCTCGGTTATCACATTCACCCCTCCTTATAAGATTTTCGTCCTCGAAAATTAAAATAAGTGAGGGTATGAAAGTCTTATCTCATCTTCTCTTTCCCACGCAGCTTCTTCAATGTTGTGATTCCTCCAAAATACCTTGACTAGTGGGATGGTCTTGTTTCTCAGTACCTTTTCTGCTCTAGCCAGTATCTGAACAGGCTGTTCTTCATAGGTCAAATCCTCTTAGACTTGGATTGGTTCATGTTGTAGCACATGAGATAGATCTGACATGTATTTTCTGAGTATTGAGACATGAAATACACTGTGTACTACTGACAGCTCAAGAGGTAGTGCCAACTTGTAAGTAACCTTCCTAATGCATTTGATAATCTTATAAGGTCTAATATACCTTGGACTCAGTTTTCCCTTCTTACCAAAATGCATAATCCCCTTCATGGGTGACACTTTCAGAAATATAAAGTTCCCTTCTTTGAATTCTAGGGATCTCCATCCTCTGTCTGCATAGCTCTTCTATCTGCTCTGAGCACTCTTCATCCTTTGCTAGATCTTGGCAACTGCATCGCAAGTTTCCTGCATGAAATTTGATTTATGCAGTTGTTTTTCCTTCTGATCATACCAGTGGATGGGTGATCTGCACTTTCGTCCATACAGGGCCTCGTACAGTGCCATATTGATGGAAGCTTGATAACTGTTGTTATATGAGAATACCACTAGTGGTAGCTTCTCATTTGAAGCTCCTGGAAAATCCATTACACATGCTCGGAGCATATCCTCTAAAGTCTGGATAGTCCGTTCTGATTGTCCATCTGTCTGAGGATGGAAGGTTGTACCGAACTTCAGTTCTGTGCCCATGGCTCTTTACACACACTCCCAAAAGTTTGAAGTAAATCGTGCATCTCTATCAGATACGATGGACTTTGGAACTCTATGTAACCTGACAACATGAGTTACATAAAGGTGTGCCAGCTTCTCCAATGAGTAAGTAATCTTTATTAGTATGAACCTGGCTGTCTTTGTTAACCTATCCACGATTACCCAGGTAGTATCGTGTCCTTCTCTTATTTTGGGTAGCCCTACCATAAAATCCATGGTAACATGCTCCCATTTCCATTCTGGAATCTCCAGAGGTTTTAGCTTTCCTCCAGGATGCTGATGCTCAGCCTTGACTTTCTGACAAGTAAGGCACTTACTTACGAACTTTGCAATGTCTCCTTTCATCCCTTTCTACCAAAACTACAGCTTTAAGTCCTGGTACATCTTGGTGGCTCCAGGACGAACTAAATATGGCGTTTCATGAGCTTCTGACATGATTCGCCTTTGAAATTCTTCATCTGCTGGAACGTAAATTCTCCCTTGATACAAGATTAATCCATCCTTGGACATCTCTTTTTGGGAGTCTGTTAGACTTGAATCTTGCTTCTGAGCTTCCTTGACATCATCAAACAATGATGACTTCAGTTGCAGTGCTGACAATTTTCCTAATATCAGCTCTAACTCAAGCGAATGAATTTCTTGCTGCAATGGTCTTGATAACCTGTCAATAGGCAACTGCTGCAGAACTGTAGCTTTCTGCTCAATGCATCTGCTACTTGGTTGGCTTTTTTGGGATGATAAAGGATCTCACAGTTATAGTCCTTTACCAACTCCAACCATCTTCTTTGACTCATGTTTAACTCCTTCTGTATGAAAAAGTATTTTAGACTCTGATGATCTGTGTAAATCTAGCACTGTGCTCCATACAGATAGTGTCACCAAATTTTGAGTGCGAACATTACTGCAGCAAGTTCTAGGTCATGGGTAGGATAGTTCTTCTCATGCTCTTTCAGTTGACGTGAAGCATAGGCAATTGCCTTACTATCTTGCATCAATACTGCTCTCAAACCCACTCTTTAAGCATCACTATAGATTTCATACTTCTCCCCTTCAGTAGGGAATGTGAAGATCAGCACGCTTGTCAGCCATCTCTTCAGCTCTTAGAAGCTTCTTTCACATTTATTTGTTTATACATACTTCTTTTCCTTACGTGTGAGGGTTATGAGAGGTGCTGCCAATCGTGCAAACTCTTCCACAAATCTCCTGTAATAGCCAGTTAACCCTAAGAAACTATGTATCTCTGTCACGCTCTTAGGTGCAGGCCATTTGTTTATCGCATCCACCTTGATTGGATCTACTGTAATTCCCTCTTTGGACACTACATGTCTGAGGAAATGTATTCTGTCTAGCAAAAACTCACATTTTGAGAATTTGGCATAGAGTTGATGCTCTCTCAGCTTCTGAAAAATAATTCTCAACTGTGTTTCATGCTCTGCGTGGGTCTTTGAATATACAAGAATGTCATCGATGAACACAATGACAAACTTGTCTAGATACTCCTTGAAGACTCTGTTCATCAGGTCCATGAAAATAGCTGGAGCATTCCTTAACCCAAATGGCATTACTAGGAATTCATAATGCCTATAACGGGTTCTGAAAGCTATCTTGGAAACATCATCTTCCTTGATTCTCAGCTGATGGTATCCTGATCTCAAATCAATCTTTGAGAATACTGCTATACCTTTGAGTTGATCGAACAGGTCATCAATCCTAGGTAATGGATACATATTCTTGACTGTAACCTTGTTCAATTCTCGATAATCTATGCACATACGGAACGTCCCATCTTTCTTCTTAACAAATAGTACGGGAGCACCCCATGGGGCATAGCTTAGTCTGATGAATCCCTTGTCAAGCAGATCTTTCAACTGTACTTGTAACTCTTTTGACTCCACTAGTGCCATGCGATATGGCACCTTGGAGGTCGGTGCTGTTCCTGGTAGAAGCTCTATCTCAAATGAGATTTCCCGTTTTGGAGCTATTCCTGGAAGTTCCTCGGGAAAGACTTTGAGAAATTCTCTGACAATCAGAATGTCTTCTGGTTGTAACTTCTTCTCTTCTACTATATCTGTCACATAAGCTAAATATCTAGTACAACCACTGGCTATTAGCTTCTTGGCTTTCAATGAACTGATCATCATCTTGCTTGATCTCCTTGAAGAATCAACATATTCAAAACATTCTTCATCTTCTGGCTTGAACACTATTCTTCTGTCTCTACAATCGATCGTGGCTTGGTAATTTCCTAGGAAATCCATTACCAAGATTACATCATAGTCTACTACCTTCATCATGATCAATTCTGCATACAACTCCCTATTTGCCACGATTACTAGCACATGAGGTAACCAGTACTCGGACAACATGATTTTTCCTGATGGAAGAGTAGTTCTAAAAGTTCTTCTCATGTGATCTCTAGGGTATTCTAACTTATCAGCAAATGCATATGATATGAAAGAATGGTGGCTTTACAATAAAAAAAAATAGATGCCAAGTGGTTAGCGATAGAAATCTGACTTGTCACCACATTGGACATCCCTGCCTCTGCTTTTCCTCTAGTGTAGGCCATCACTCTAGCATTTGCCTGAAGAGCTCTTTCCTCTCTTTCTTGCACTACTGGAGGCACTTCTGATGGGCTTTCATAACTCAATCTGAGTGCATGAACTTGTGACTGCTGTGGACGTGAAACATTTGATCCTAACACAGACTGGCGGTTCATAGGGCAACTCTTGATGACATGGCCCTTTTTTCAGCACTGAAAACATGCAGTCGTGCCAGCTCTGCACTGAACCACATGTTTCTTCCCACAATTAGGACAGGTGGGGTTACTTGGAACTGTAGTGGTGTTAGTCCTCTGTGACTGGCTTCTATTGTCTTGGCTCTGAATTCCCTAAAAATTGCCCTTTCTCTTCTATTGGAAGTGAGGGCCTGGATTACTGGATTGTTCTGGTCTTGTACTCTGACTGCCTTTACCATATTGTCCAGGTTGAGAGGCCTTAGTCAAGATCTTTTCTTTCTTCTTGGCTTCCCAGACCTTTTTCCTCTCTTCTTTCTGTCGGGCTAGATGGTACTCTGCCCTCAAAGCACAACTAACGTAGTCGGCTACTGAGATTGACAAGAATGGGCCACTGTCAACTATGATAGAAATCTCGGGCCTGAACATGCCTATCATCTTCTATATCTTCTCCCTATCTATTGGCACCACATACAGACACAGGTGGGAGAGTTGATCAAATCTCTTGCAAACTTCGCTAACTGACATGCCAGCCTGCTGTAACTCTGAAAACTTTTTCTACTGGGGTCAGAGTGATGCAGGATCATAGTATTTCTGGTTGAACTCCTCCAAGAACTCCGCCCACGGTATTGTGGTCATGTCCCTCCTCATACGGACTGTGTCCCACCAAAATCTTACGTCCTTCCTAAGAACAAAGGATGCACACAAGACTTTCTCTTCCTCTGTCAGTCTCATGAAATCCATAATCATCTAAATCAAAGAAAGCCAATCTTCTGCTTCCAGAGGATTAGTTGAACCCTCAAATTCCGGAGGCCTCATTTTCTGAAATCTCTCGTATAGTGGCTCTGGGTTCACCCTAACTGGTGGTTCCTGAACCACTTCTGGTGCAGCTGGTGGCACTACTTATTCTGCCTCAGCTGCTAGTTGCGCAGGAGTCCCTACTGATCCCTGCCCTTGTTCTAGCTGTTCTAATCTCTGTCCTAGTTCTGCGTTTTCTTTCATCTGATTTTCTAGAAGAGCTTGCATCTCTTCTAATCTCTGAGTCAGAGATAGGCGTCCCCTTCTCCTTCTTTGGCCTTGGCCCTGGTTCTCCATCGTACTACCTTATATCCTATAATCGCACGGTGAACTTGTATTAGATCCTCCATAAGGAGACTCACATCATTTCTTGCATTATTACATCATCATATACTTACTACAAAGTATAAGTCTCTACAGACCTTTACTTTCATGTATAACTAGCTGCTTATCTTAACATAAACTTAACTTACTTGGATCGGCGAACAAGACATGCACGGAGTCAGGCGGGATATGGTCTGCTAACTTTTGTGATAATACCAACTGTGACAACGATCAGTACTATAAACTAGACTCATCGTAAAAACCGCTCTGATACCAACTGTGGCAATAGTTGGTACTCTAAACCGAATCCATTTTAAACATGGGCTCTGATACTAGCTGTGGCAACCCGCCCTGCTGTGGAGGTTCTACAGTGCTATTACAGTCAACCGCAATAGCATGTAGGCCTCTAGGGTCACAAGCATCATGCTTAACTTGAAAACTTGAAAATTTTGCGGAATAAATTTTTTTTCTTTAACATAACAACTTGTTCGAGAATGTGATAAAGAAATCATGTTAACAAAATAACATGTACATGAATTCATGATTCCCCTATCACATAATCTTGACTTGAAATCGTGTTCTTGAAATTACATGCTCTAAATCTTTCAAAATCTCACAACGGAATACTAATGGTAGGACCACATTCCCTCACCCAGTTCCCCCTAGCATGCACATATCCTGCCCATTGTCCACCGTGTACTACTGATGAACGGGTCTCTTAACTGCAACATGTGAACAAACTAGTGAGCTACGAGCTCAGTAAGTTCAAACATAAAAACATGAATCATAACATGTAATGCTATGCTCATGCATGAAGCTTGACTCTGAAAGACATGCTCATGGCTGAAAGTTTAGTCTTAGGACATTATCTGAATTTAAGTTCTAGTTTTAGGCCCCTGATTGGTCGTACCGTAATGTTAGCATAACTGAGAGCGGTACTTTCGTGCTGACCTCCTCAGTCTTAATTGAAGCTGAACATGAAAACTTGTCGAGATGTTGGTATGCCAATAACTGGTTTAATTACCATCTTGTCTGAAGTTCCACTGGGTAGCATACTGATTGCCCCTCAGTAGGAACCTATTATATGTTTTACTTAGGTTGTGAGTTTTATTAAACACACTAAGGTGCCTTGTGCACCTATATGGTTTCATGTACTTGATACCTGTCTGATATGTGTACTAAAAACATGAAATTCTACATGTGTGACATGAAACTGACATGTGTATCATGATACAGACGGTCAACGTCTGACATACATGTCAAACAACATACATAACATCATAAACATAACATGATTGTCCACGTTATAGTCAAGCCAATGCTTAAACTTATAGAAAGTTAGCTAATGTGAGCCTCTGCTGATCTGGGACCATTGTCTTAGGGTCTCTAGCTTGAACTCCTATAAAAGAAATAATCGTTGATTATTTCCAATATTTATCTTATACTTGAAACATAACAAAGTATGAAAATCATCTTTCTAGACTTTTTTTTTTTTAACTTCGAACACGCCCTCCTACACAAGCGTGTTCATGGCCGTGTAATCCTCTGGACTTAAACGTACATGGCCGTGTAATTCGTGGAACATGGCCATGTAATTCGTGCATGCTTACACGGTTACTTACACGGCCGTGTTTCTGGTCGTGTTTTCCTACTGTCGAACATGACCTGTGACACGCCCTTCCCATGACCGTGTACTCTTTGACACGGCCCGATACACGGCCGTGTTCTTGGCTGTATACCTCTCGGGTCTCAATTTTTTTGAAACACGGTCGTGCATGTGGACATGTTCGGGGCCGTGTTCTGAACATGCCCTTGTACACGCCCGTGTTCATACCAGAATCAGGATTCTGGGTCTGAAAATCTTTGCTCTGTTTTTCTAAGGCTTTTATGGCCTTTGTTCTACTTCTTGCTCTCAAAATCGATCTCAATAAGATTGTTTCAAAGTACCAACTGCATTTCTACAATCATAAGTCCATGGTTTCTTAAGCAAAATCTCACATTTTGCTTTTACATATTTCTTAACTCAACATTTTGAAAAATCAGAACTTTCTTGAAGAAAACTCACTAAACTTGGTTTTCTAAACCATTAACTCACAAGTTTGTGTTTAAAAACAATTAGACTTGAACTATATTTTGATTTAACCGAAAATCTTAACATGATAAACTCACATTCTCTTTTTCCGCTTAAAACCCCAGATTTTTCCCCAAGAAAACGTGAGAAAAATGAGGGTTTACCTTGCTTAAAGCTTGAGGACGTTTTGTTGTGGATTCTTGGTTGAAAACTTGATCGATCTGCTGCTTGAAGAGAAAATTCTGAACTTGGTGGTAGGAAGTACAGAGGACGATCTTCTGCTGCTCTTTCTCTCTCTCTCTTTCCTTCTTTTTCTTTATTTCTTTCTCTTTCTTTCGACCGCTTCTCTTTGCAGCTCAACTAAGTGAATTAATTCACTTGGATTGCTTAAGCTTAAGGCCCTCACGTGACCTCTACTCTCTCTCTCACTTTCTTTAATTTCCTTTAAGGAAATTGGCTATTTTCTTGGCTTATCTTGGCCATTGATCAATGTGGCTTACATGTGAGCCATTGATCTCTTAATATGCATTTTTCATATACTTTTCTATTAAATTTAAAACATCATAATTTGAATTAATGTTTAGCTTTTAAACTATATTCATTAATTCATTGTCAAATTTTGATTAAAATTCAGTTAATCAAAATTTTCGTCTGCTCTGTATTCTGTAACATGTCTCATCATGAATGTACATTTATTTACATATCTTATACAAAATTTTTCGAGAACGCTAGATTTCTTGGTTATCACACTAGAGGACAAAACTCAATTGTTTGTTTATAACACGTGCATTGCTAAATTAAAAATAAACTTAAAAAAAATATATCAATATCTAACTTTCTAAAATCTCCGTATGTCACTGATACTTCTTTGAAATTATTCTGAATTATCGCGAAACTTTACACAAATTATATTACATCTTATGTTTATTTCTCGATAATATTTTGGCAGGAAAACTTTACACCCAAAATATTGTTATGCACCACTGTAAATCGAATTTCGGGTACATTTTTCTAGTAACGAACAACTTGAACCCATAAAATTTTATATTCCAAATCGGCTCAGCCCACCACCTTTTAAACTTTTAGCAGCTAAATTTAAAAAAAATTAAAGAAAAAAGAAAAAGAAAAAGAAGACACCTGCTAATTGGAGAGAATTTGCTAGTAAATTGAACTGATTATTATCGAAATATGTGTGGATTGGCTTTTATTACAATTATTATAAGATAACAAAAGTATGAATTTTCTCAAGAAAATTCATTAGAATGGGATCAACTTGAATAAATAAGTTACTCTATACGCTTTACAAAGGATTGATGATAATTTTCTCAAGCTTCAAGAGTAAATTACTCTTTTGGCCCCTAATCTTTTTATAAAATTATAATTTGATACTCAATATTTTTGTAGCTAATAAGTCCCTAAATTTTTTAAAAGGGTATAATTTGGTCATTTTTATTAAAAAAAATATATAAAAATTTAACCAAAAAAATCATGTGAATTACACATGATTTACTGTTTAAGGGTAACTAAGAAAAAAAATTTACATAATTCCCTAATCTTGGTCCCTAATCGTTACTCATTTGGTCCATAATCTTATAACAAAGTTATAGTTTGATCCTTAACCTTTTTTTGAAGCTAATAAGTTCCTAAACTCTTTAAAAGAGTATAATTTAGTCATTTTTATAATAATAATAATAATAATAATAATAAGATTTAACAGAAAAAAATTATGTAAATCACACATGATTTACTATTTAAAAGTAATTAAGAAAAAAAAAGTTATATGATTCAACTTGTAGGTGTCATATATGTGATATATTTCATCTAATTTTTAATATTTTTGTTAAAAAGGACTAAATTACACCTTTTTAAAAAGGTTAAAGACCTTTTAGTCTTAAAAAAAAAAATTGAGAGCCAAATCACAACTTTATAAAAAGGTTAGAGAGTAAACAAGCAATTGACCCCAAGCTTCAATTACAACCTTCCACACTTTTCCTTCCTCTTCAACTAGGCCCAAAGATAGTATCTCTCCATTCCCACTTTAATTCCTTCCTTTGCCTTTAAGATAAGTGTGATAACCGGGAATTTCAAGGTTCTCAGAAAAATTGAAAATTGTATGTATATGATAATTTTAATGTTGAAAATATGAAAAAGTTCTGTTTTAATACTGTTTAGAGTGCGATAAAATGTTCTAACTGTGATAACCGAGAAACTTATCACTCTCGGAAAATTTTGTACAAAATTTGTAAATAAATATACATTCATGATGAGACATGTTACAGAATACAGAGCAAATGAAAATTTTGATTAACTGAGTTTTAATCAAAATTTGACAATGAATTAATGAATATAGTTTAAAAGCTAAACATTAATTCAATTTATGATATTTTAAAAAAAATTATTAGAAAAGTATGTGGAAAATGCATATTAAGAGATCAATGGCTCACATGCAAGCCACATTGATCAATGGCCAAGATAAGCCAAGAAAAGTCCCATTTTCTTTAAAGAAAATTAAAGAAAATGTGAGGGAGGAGGTGAGGCACGTGAGGGCTTTAGGCTAAGCAGCCCAAGTGAATTAATTCATTTGGTTCAGCTGTAAAGAAATGCTCGAGAGAGAGAAAAACCAAAAGAGGGAAAAGAGAAACCCTCCTCTACCATTGCTTTCAAGTTTGGATTTTTCTCTTGTTTTAACAGTAGATTGATCAAGTTTCAGCCAAGAATCCACAGTAAGAAGTTCTCAAGCTTCAAGCAAGGTAAACCCTCGTTTTTCTTAAATTTTTGGGTGAAAGAAAATCTGAGGTTTTGAGTAGAAAAAAAGAATGTGAGTAAATCATGTTGAGATTCTCAGTGAAATCAAAACATGATTCGAGTCTAGTTGTTTTTAAACACGAATCCATGAGTTGATGGTTTAGAAATCCAAGTTTAGTGAGTTTTCATCAAGAAAGTATAGATTTTTCAAAATGTTGAGTCAAGAGATGTGAATAAGCAAAATGTGAGATTTTGCTTAAGAAACCATAGATTTGTGATAGTAGAAATGTAGTCTATACCTTAAAACGATCTTATTGAGATCGATTTTGAGTGTAAGAAGTAGAACAAAGGCCATAAAAGCCTTCGAAAAACAGAGCGAAGATTTTCAGACCCAGAATCTTGATTCTAGTATAAACACGGGCGTGTACATGGGCATGTACAAGGGCGTGTTCAAAACACAGGCCCAAACATACCCACATGCACGACTGTGTTGTAAGAAAAATTTAGACCCGAGAGGTACACGGCCAAGAACACAGTTGTGTATTGGGCCGTGTCAAGGGGCACATGGTCATGGGAAGGGCGTGTAGCAGACCATGTTCGACAATAGGAAAACACGACTAGAAACACGGTCGTGTAAGTAACCGTGTAAGCGTGCACGTAAAGTCTAGAGGAGTACACGGTCGTGTATCCACCTGTGTAAGCATGCATGAATCACACGGCCATGTTCCATGAATCACACGGCCATGCACGTAAAGTGCAGAGGAGTACACGGCCATGAACACGCACCGTGTAGGAGGGCGTGTTTGAAGTTAAAAAAAAAAAAGAGTCTGGAAATAGAAATTTCATGTTTTGCCATGTTTCCAGTATAAGAGAAATATTGGAAATAATCAGCGATTATTTCTTTTATAGGAGTTCAAGCCAAAGACCCCGATACAGCAGTCATAGAGCAGCAGAGGCTCACGCTAGCAGATTTTCTGTAAGTTCAAGCACTATCCTGACTGCAACGTGGACAATCTTGTTATGTTTATGATGTTATGTATATTGTTTGACATGTATGTTAGACATTGATTGTCTACATCACGATACTCATATCAGTTCATGTCATGCATATAGAATTTCATGTTTCAAGTACACATGTCAGGCAGGTATCAAGTACACGAAAACATATAGGTACACAAGGCACCTTAGTGTGTTTAATAAAACTCACACCCAAGTAAAACATGTAACAGGTTCCTACTGTGGGGGCAATCAGTATGCTACCCAGTTGGAACTCTAGCAAAGATGGTAATTAAACCAGTTATTGGTGTACCGGCCTCCCGACCCATGGGGAGGTTTTCATGTTCAGCTTCAGTTAAGACTAAGGAGGTAGCACTAAAGTACTGCTCCCAGTTATGCTAACATGTCCGTACGACCAATCAGAAACCAAAACTAAATTTCAGATAATGTCCTAAGACTTAACCTTTAGCCATGAACACGTTTATAGAGTCAAGTTTCATGCATGAGCACAGCAGTATAGTAAGTCATGATTCATGTTTTTATGTTTGAGCTTACTGAGCTCATAGCTCACCAGTTTGTTTACATGTTGCAGGTAAGAGACCTGTTCACCAGTAGTATACAGTGGACGACGGACAGGATAGATACATGTCAAGGGGATTGGGCGAGGGATTGTGGTCACCATTAGTCTTCCGCTGTACAGTTTTGAAAAGTTTAAACATGTAATTTCAAGAACAAGATTTCAAGTCAAGATTATGTAATAAGGGAATCATGATCCATGTATATATTATTTTGTTAACATGATTTCTTTATCACATTCTCGAACAAGTTTATGATTTTAGGAAAAAAAAAATTTATTCCGCAAAATTTACAAGCAGTTTACAAGTTAAGCATGATTGTCGGTGACCCTAGAGGCCTGCATACTATTGCGGTTAACTACAGAGTTGACTATAATAGCACTGTAGAGCCTCGACAGTAGGGTGAGCCACCACAGTTGGTATCAGAACAAGTTTACAATGGGTTCAGTTTAGAGTATCAATTGCCGCCACAATTGGTATCAGAGCCCAAGTTTAAAACGGGTCTAGTTTAGAATACCTACTGTTGCCACAGTTGGTATTATCAGAAAAGTTGGTAGACCACATCCCGCCTGACTCCATGCATGTCCTGTTCGTCGATCCAAGTAAGTTCAGTTTATGTTAAGATCAGTAGCTAGTTATGCTTGAAAGTAAAGGTCTGTAGAGACCTATACTTTGTAGTAAGTTTATGATGATATGTTAATGCAAGAAATGATGTGGATCCTCTTATAAAGGATCTAATGCAAGTTCATCGTGTGATTATAGGATACAAAGTAGCAAGATGGAGAACCAGGGCCAAGGCCAAAGACGGAGAAGGGGACGCCCAACCCTGACTCAGAGATTAGAAGAGATGCAAGCTCTTCTAGAAAATCAGATGAGAGAAAATGCAGAATTAAGACAGAGATTAGAGCAGCTAGAACAGAGCAGGGATTAGTAGGGACTCCTACACAACCAGCAGCTGAGGCAGAATAAGTAGTGCCACCAGCGGTGCCAGAAGTGGTTCAGGAACCACCGGTTAGGGTGAACCCAGAGCCACTATACGAGAGATTTCGGAAGATGAGGCCTCCAGAATTTGAGGGTTCAACCAATTCCCTGGAAGCAGAAGATTGGCTTTCTTTGATCCAAATGATTATGGACTTTATGAGACTAACAGAGGAAGAGAAAGTCTTATGTGCATCCTTTGTTCTAAGGGAGGACGCAAGATTTTGGTGAGACATAGTCTGTATTAGGAAGGACGTGACCACAATGTCATGGGCGGAGTTTTTGGAGGAGTTTAACCAGAAATACTACGATCCTGTATCACTCTGACCCCAACAGAAAGAGTTTTCAGAGTTACAGTAGGGTGACATGTCAGTTAGTGAGGTATCCAAGAGATTTTACCAACTCTCCTGCCTGTGTCCACATGTAGTGCCAATAGAAAGGGAGAAGATACAGAAGATGATAGGCATGTTCAGGCCCGAGATTTCTATTATAGATGACAGTGGCCCATTCCCACCAATCTCAGTAGCCGACTGTGTTAATCGTGCTTTGAGGGTAGAGTACCACTTAGCCCGACAGAAAGAATAGAGGGAAAAGATCTGGGAAGCCAAGAAGAAAGAAAAGATCTTGACTAAGGCCTCTCAACCTGGACAACATGGTAAAGGCAGTCAGAGTACAGGACCAGAACAGTCCAGTAATCCAAGCCCTCAGTTCCAACGAAGAGAAAGGGTAATTTTCAGGGAACCCAAAGTCAAGACAATAGAAGCCAGTCACGGAGGACTAACACCACTACAGTTCCAAGTAACCCCACCTGTCCAAATTGTGGGAAGAAACATGTGGGTCAGTGCAAAGCTAGCACGACTGCCTATTTTCAGTGCGGAAAAGAAGGCTATTTCATCAAGAATTGCCCTATGAACCGCCAGTCTGTATCAGGAGCAAACTCTTCACGTCCACAGCAGTCACAAGTTCATGCACTCAGATTGAGTTATGAAAGCCCATCAGAAGTGCCTCCAGCAGTGCAAGAAAGACAGGAAAGAGTTTCTCAGGCAGATGCTAGGGTGATGGCCTACACCAGAGAAGAAGCAGAGCCAGGGACGTCTAACGTAGTGACAGGTCAGATTTCTATCGCTAACCACTTGGCATCTATTCTTTTTGACTCTGGGGCCACCCATTCTTTCATATCATATGCATTTGCTGATAAGTTAGATTACCCTAGAGATCACATAAGAAGAACTTTTAGAACTGCTCTTCCATCAGGAGAAATCATGTTGTCCGAGTACTGGTTACCTCATGTACCAGTTATCGTGGTAAATAGAGAGCTATATGCAGGATTGATCATGATGAAGCCCATAGACTACGATGTAATCTTAGGAATGGATTTCTTAGGAAAATATCAAGCCACGATAGATTGCAGACATAGAAAAATAGTGTTCAAGCCAGAAGATGAAGAATGTTTTGAATATGTCGATTCCTCAAGAAGATCAAGCAAGATGATGATCAGTTCAATGAAAGCCAAGAAGCTAATAGCCAGTGGTTGTACTGGATATTTAGCTTATGTGACAGATACAGTAGAAGAGAAGAAGTTACAACCGGAAGATATTCCAATTGTCAAAGAATTTCTCGAAGTCTTTCCCGAGGAACTACCAGGAGTACCTCCAAAACGGGAAATCTCATTTGAGACAGAGCTTCTACCAAGAATAGCACCGATCTCCAAGGCACCATATTGCATGGTACCAGTGGAGTTAAAAGAGTTACAAGTGCAGTTGAAGGATCTGCTCGACAAGGGATTCATCAGACCGAGCTATGCCCATGGGGTGCTTCCGTACTATTTGTCAAGAAGAAAGACAGGACGTTCCGTATGTGCATAGATTACCGAGAATTGAATAAGGTCACAGTCAAGAATAGGTATCCATTACCTAGAATTGATGACCTGTTTGATCAACTCAAGGGTACAGCAGTGTTCTCAAATATTGATTTGAGATCAGGATACCATTAGCTGAGAATCAAGGAAGGTGATGTTTTCAGGACAGTTTTCAGATTCCGTTATGGGTATTATGAATTCCTAGTAATGCCGTTTAGGTTAACGAACGCTCCAGTCGCTTTCATGGACTTGATGAACAGAGTCTTTAAGGAGTATCTAGATAAGTTTGTCATTGTGTTCATCGATGACATTCTTGTATATTCAAAGACTCACGCAGAGTATGAAGCACAGTTGAGAATGATTTTCCAGAAGCTGAGAGAGCATCAACTCTATGCCAAATTCTCAAAATGTGAGTTCTGACTAGACAGGGTATATTTCCTCGGACATGTAGCGTCTAAGGAAGGAATCACAGTGGATCCAATCAAGGTGGAAGCAATAAACAAATGGCCTGCACCTAAGAACGTAACAGAGATACGCAGTTTCTTAGGGTTAGCTGGCTATTACAAGAGATTTGTGGAGGGATTTGCACGATTGGCAGCACCTCTCACAACCCTCACACGCAAGGAAAAAAAAGTATATATGGACAGAGGAATGTGAAAGAAGCTTCCAAGAGCTGAAGAGACGGCTGATAAGCGCGCCGATCCTCACACTCCCTACTGAGGGGGAGAAGTATGAAATCTACAGTGATGCTTCAAGAGTAGGTTTGGGAGCAGTATTGATGCAAGAAGGCAGAGTAATTGCCTATGCTTCACGTCAACTGAAAGAGCATGAGAAGAATTATCCCACCCACGATCTAGAACTTGCTGCAGTAGTGTTTGCACTCAAAATTTGGTGACACTATCTGTATGGAGCACAGTGCCAGATTTACACAGATCATCAGAGTCTAAAATACTTCTTCACACAGAAGGAGTTGAACATGAGGTAAAGAAGATGGTTGGAATTGGTGAAGGACTATGATTGTGAAATCCTTTATCATCTAGGAAAAGCTAACCGAGTAGCAGACGCATTAAGCAGAAAAGCTACTCCGTAGCAGTTGCCCATTGACAAGCTATCAAGACCATTGCAGCAAGAAATTCACTCACTCGAGCTAGAGCTGATATCAGGAAAATTGTCAGCATGGCAGCTGAAGTCATCATTGTTTGATGATATCAAAGAAGCTCAGAAGCAAGATTCAAGTCTAATAGACTCCCAGGAAGAGATTTCCAAAGATGGATTAATCATGTATCAGGGGAGAATTCACGTTCCAGCAGATGAAGAACTTTGAAGGTGAATCATGTCAGAAGCTCATGAAACGCCATATTCAGTCCATCTTGGAGCCACCAAGATGTACTAAGACTTGAAACTGCAGTTTTGATGGAAAGGAATGAAAGGAGACATTGCAAGATTCGTGAGTAAGTGCATTACTTGTCAGAGAGTAAAGGCTGAGCATCAGCATCCTGGAGGAAAGTTAGAACCTCTGGAGATTTCAGAATGGAAATGGGAGTAAGTTACCATAGATTTTGTGGTAGGACTACTCAAAACAAGAGAAGGACACGATGCTATCTAGGTAATCATGGACAGGTTAACAAAGACAGCCAGGTTTATACCAATGAAGATCACTTACTCATTAGAGAAGCTGGCACACCTTTATGTAGCTCATGTTATCAAGTTACATGGAGTGCCAAAGTCTATAGTATCTGACAGAGATGCACGATTCACTTCAAACTTTTGGGAGTGTGTGCAAAGAGCCATGGGCACAGAATTGAAGTTCAGTATAGCTTTCCATCCTCAAACAGACGGACAATCAGAACAAACTATCCAGACTTTAGAGGATATGCTCCGAGCATGTGTCATGGATTTTCCAGGAGCTTGGAATGAGAAGCTACCACTAGTAGAATTCTCATACAACAATAGTTACTAAGCTTCCATCAAGATGGCACCTTATGAGGCTCTGTATGGATGAAAGTGTAGATCACCCATCCACTGGTATGATCTAAAGGAAAAACAACTGCATAAAACAGATTTCATACAGGAAACTTCTGATGCAGTTGCCAAATCCAGCAAAGGATGAAGAGTGCTTAGAGTAGACAGAAGAGCTATGCAGACAGAAGACGGAGATCCCTAGAATTCAAGGAAAGGGACTTCGTATTTCTGAAAGTGTCATCCATGAAGGGGATTATGCGATTTGGTAAGAAGGGAAAAGTGAATCCAAGGTACATTGGACTTTATGAGGTTATCAAACGCATTGGGAAGGTTGCCTATAAGTTGGCATTACCTCCTGAACTGTCAGCAGTGCACAACGTATTCTATGTCTCAATGCTCAGAAAGTAAATGTCAGATCCATCTCATATGCTACAACATAAACCAGTCCAAGTCCAAGAGGATCTAACTTATGAAGAACAGCATGTTCAGATACTGGCTAGAGCATAAAAGGTGCTGAGAAACGAGACCATCCCACTAGTCAAGGTGTTATGGAGAAATCACAACATTAAAGAAGCTATGTAGGAGAGAGAAGATGAGATGAGACTTTCATACCCTCACTGGTTCTAAATTTTCGAGGATGAAAATCTTATAAGGAAGAGTGAATGTGATAACTGAGAAACTTATCACTCTCAGAAAATTTTGTACAAGATTTGTAAATAAATGTACATTCATGATGAGACATGTTACAGAATACAGAGCAGATGAAAATTTTGATTAACTGAGTTTTAATCAAAATTTGACAATGAATTAACGAATATAATTTAAAAGCTAAAAATTAATTCAATTTACGATATTCTAAAAAAAATTATTAGAAAAGTATGTGGAAAATGCATATTAAGAGATCAATGGCTCACATGCAAGCCATATTGATCAATGGCCAAGATAAGCCAAGAAAAGTCCCATTTTCTTTAAAGAAAATTAAAGAAAATGTGAGGGAGGAGGTGAGGCACGTGAGGGCTTTAGGCTAAGCAGCCCAAGTGAATTAATTCACTCGACTCAGTTGCAAAGAAACGCCCGAGAGAGAGAAAAACCAGAAGAGGGAAAAGAGAAACCCTCCTCTGCCATTGCTTTCAAGTTTGGATTTTGCTCTTATTTCAGCAGTAGATTGATCAATTTTTAGCCAAGAATCCACAGCAAGAAGTTCTCAAACTTCAAGCAAGGTAAACCCTCGTTTTTCTCACATTTTCGGGTGGAAAAAAAATCTGGGGTTTTGAGTGGAAAAAGAGAATGTGAGTAAATCATGTTGAGATTTTCGGTTAAATCAAAACATGATTCGAGTCTAGTTGTTTTTAAATATGAATCCATGAGTTGATAGTTTAGAAAACCAAGTTTAGTGAGTTTTCATTAAGAAAGTACTGATTTTTCAAAATATTGAGTCAAGAGATGTGAATAAGCAAAATGTGAGATTTTGCTTAAGAAACCATGGATTTGTGATAGTAGAAATGTAGTCTATACCTTAAAATGATCTTATTGAGAACGATTTTGAGTGTAAAAAGTAGAACAAAGGTCATAAAAGCCTTAGAAAAACAGAGCGAAGATTTTCAGACCCAGAATCTTGATTCTGGTATGAACACGGGCGTGTGTACACGGGCATGTACAAGAGCGTGTTCAGAACATAGGCCCAAACATACCCACATGCACGACCGTGTTGCAAGAAAAATTTAGACCCGAGAGGTACACGGCCGTGTATCGGGCCGTGTCAAGGGGCACACGGTCATATAAAGAGCGTGTAGCAGACCATGTTTGACAGTAGGAAAACACGGCCAAAAACACGGCCGTGTAAGTAACCGTGTAAGCATGCACATAAAGTCCAGAGGAGTACACGGCGAGAAACATAGCTGTGTATCCACCTGTGTAAGCACGCATGAATTACACGGCCATGTTCTACGAATCACACGGCCATGCACGTAAAGTCCAGAGGAGTACACGGCCATGAACATGCCCGTGTAGGAGGGCATGTTCGAAGTTAAAAAAAAAAAAAGAGTCTCGAAATAGAAATTTCATATTTTGCCATGTTTCCAATATAAGAGGAATATTGGAAATAATCAGCGATTATTTCTTTTATAGGAGTTCAAGCCAGAGACCACGATACAGCAGTCCCAGAGCAACAGAGGCTCACGCTAGCAGATTTTATGTAAGTTCAAGCACTGTCCTGATTGCAACATGGACAATCTTGTTATGTTTATGATGTTATGTATATTGTTTGACGTGTATGTTAGACATTGATTGTCTACATCACGATACTCATGTCAGTTTCATGTCAGTTCATGTCATACATATAGAATTTGATGTTTCAAGTACACATGTCAGATAGGTATCAGATACACAAAAACATGTAGGTGCACAAGGCACCTTAGTGTGTTTAATAAAACTCACACCCCAAGTAAAACATGTAACAGGTTCCTACTGTGGGGGCAATCAGTATGCTACCCAGTTGAACCCCAGCAAAGATGGTAATTAAACCAGTTATTGGTGTACCGGCCTCTCGACCCACGGGGAGATTTTTATGTTCAACTTCAGTTAAGACTGAGGAGGTCAGCACTAAAGTACCACTCCCAGTTATGCTAACATGTCGGTACGACCAATCAAAAACCAGAACTAAATTTCAGATAATGTCCTAAAACTTAACCTTCAGCCATGAACACGTTTACAGAGTCAAGTTTTATGCATGAGCACAGTAGTACAGCATGTCATGATTCATGTTTTTATATTTGAACTTACTGAGCCCATAGCTCACCAGTTTGTTTACATGTTGCAGGTAAGAGACCTGTTCACCAGTAATATACAGTGGACAACGGATAGGGTAGATACATGCCAGGGGGATTGGGCGAGGGATTGTGTTCACCATTAGTCTTCCGCTGTACAGTTTTGAAAAGTTTAAACATGTAATTTCAAGAACAAGATTTCAAGTTAAGATTATGTGATAGGGGAATCCTGATCCATGTATATATTATTTTGTTAACATGATTTCCTTATCACATTCTCGAACAAGTTTATGATTTTAAGAAAAAAAAAATTTATTCCGCAAAATTTACAAGCAGTTTACAAGTTAAGCATGATTGCTGACGACCCTAGAGGCCTGCATACTATTGCGGTTAACTACAGAGTTGACTATAATAGTACTGTAGAGCCTCGACAGCAGGGCGGGCCACCACACTAACAGTGTCAAGAAGTGTGAATTTGGAGATGAAAAATTTTCCAAACCGAAACGTGTGAAACAGCCTTAAATCAGAGCTAAAAGCCCTAGAGAGTGCACCGAATACACTAAAAGATGAATAACTTATGGTAGTGATTTTTGGTCAAACGGAAGCAAAATAAGGCAAACCGATCGCATAGGAGGCGTCAGAAACCTGCCCACGCGATTTCGGTAGGTTCTTATTGGGTTTGACTTTTGGTTAAATTTTGACCACAAATTAATATGTTGAATTAATTAGATGATGCCATTGATGGCATCAATTAATGATGCAATAAATGAAAAAGTAATGAGTAATTAAGGTGGTAGGTAGATCTAAGAGTAAGCATTTATTGTAATCTTGAATCAAGGGTTAAGATTAGGCCAAAAATGCAACAAAAATTTAGCATAAAATTTTGGGAATTTGGGATGAAATGAGAGGCGGTGGAGGTTGAAATAATCAGCCAAAAAGTTGCTAATTAATCCCCCAAAAAGTTGCCAAAAGGTCCCTAAACTTAGGCCAATTTGTTGGAAACTTTAGCAACTTAGTCCTTTTTACTTTTGCCTATAAATACAAGTAAAAATGGCATTGGAAAAAAATCAGAAAACTTAACCAAGTTCTGGCCATTTTCTGCTATAAACTCTCACCTCTTTCCAAGCCAAGAATTTAGCAAAAACTTCCACAAACTAGTATCAAAACCTCTTCCAAGCATCAATGGATTAAGTCAACAAGGTGAGCCTCTATTGTGACACCTTTTCTTGCCATTTTGATATTCAAAATTGTGCTATAATAGGTGTGAAAGAATGATGAAAATTTGGTGTTAAATCTTGTTGTTGATGACTAGTTAGGTTGCATGATAATTGAAGTGTATTTTGAAAGCTTTAACTAAGCAAATTTTATGTATGTTTTCATGTAAAACCTGTGGATATAGAATGAAGTTTGGAATGAAAATTTATTTGATTTTGATGGGGAATTATACATTAGAAACCGTAAGATTGAGATATGATAAATAAGTTTTATGATGAAAAATTTTGGTGTTGAATTGCATAAGAAAAATGATGGAATTTTGTGGTTGATGAATGATTTTTAATGTGGAAAGTTTTACGTAAAAGTTGGGTAACTTTGCATAAAATAGGCCTTTGGTATAGTACATGGGAGGTACTAAGGTTTTGAGGCGTATCTAATGCTGGGAAAACCTAAAAATTTAAATGGAAATACCGTCAAAATTTTTAAAACGACAACAAGGGTATCCTAGGAAACGAGGAGTAAATTTATAGACAGGATGGAAAACCCGAACTCCTCAGGAACCAAGGATTGGGATTAGAATAACAAATGTTTCAGAAGCAGTAAAATACTTGCTAGAGGCTCCGAAATGTTAGAAAAAAGAGAAACGACCTTAGGTATTGAAATAGTGCCACCCAGGGGTCGAATAACCAATAGTGGTGTATGTGGTAGCAATGACTGCTACAAAGATAAAACGAAGCCTAAGGAATATTATTTTATAATATTTGGGCTTAGAAAATCCCAGAAAAAATGATAGAGTAGAAAAGAAGGGTCCCGAGACTCACCAAGGATAAAATAGTCATTTGACCAAAAATGTCTGAAAGACTCGAAAAGGACCACGAAGGACTTAAAATAATTACAATAAGATTTTTAAGGCCAAAAATCCAAAATTTGTGAAGAACACGGGTGTGTAGATGGGTACACGGCCCTGTATGGAAGAAATTAAGTAACCCGAGAGGTACACGGTCTGGGACACGAGTGTGTACCAAGCCGTATACTGTTACACGGGCAAATAGGGGTTACATGACCATGTGGGAGAGAAAGACAGAGAAGTACATGGGCTTGAACATGGCGTGTGCCAAGCTATGTATAGTTACACTGGTAGAAAAGGAATTACACGGCCATGCAGCAAAGGACTGAGGGGTACACAGCTTCAGACACGGCCATGTATCAGGCCATGTAGCATAAAGAGGGCATAAATATATTGTGACGATTAGAGAAAAATTAATAGATGCAAAGTAATAAATGATGATGATAATTAACGGACAATATTTTGTTTGTAGGAATCCAATCTAGATGGAACGAGAGAACGTCTATAGATTGTGGAAAGACAACATTAGCCGAATACTGGTAAGTTCAAACATTTAATTGTCTACAGTATGATATATTGTAATGTTTAATTATGTACTATTTGTACGTTAGATGAAAAGTCCTACGGGCATTAGGGTGTAGTTAAAAGTAACTCACCTAATAATTGACAAGTCTGAGAGGTGTACTGTAGATACACTAAGGAAGAAGGTACCATAGCACTAGAATGTGGCTAAATTTAAAACACACTCATAAATAAAAAAATATGTAAAGATGTACGAGCATTAAAAGTTCCTGACTTTGAGGTGATGACTAATGCCACTTGGTCAGAACTATAAGAAAGATGGTAATGAAACCACTTTTAGCGTACCAGCCTCTAGTACGGTGGGAGTTCATAGGTCCTTCGAGGATATAATAACCGCTTCGGGCGATGATAGACTGTGGAGGATTGGCCTAAAAGGGTAGCTCTCCAAGTCCCTCACATTAGCGTGCATAATAGTACGGCCACTATGGATCCAAAACCAGAACATAATGAAAGATAATGACCCAAAACTGAAATAAATACCATAAGTGAGCATAATCGGATACGATAGACACTAACAGTATGTTTAGTAGTCTCGGTCATAGTTGATGCGAACAGCACCCGGTCAAAGTTAAAGTTACTGTTCACTGATCAAAGTCAAGTTACTATTCATAAATGAATAGTATTATTCATAGGAAATTTTATTATTTATGTTTTTGAATCTACATTATTCATAATATGAGTGTTTGAACTTCCTGAGCCTGTTAGCTCACCAATATGTTCATGTCGTAGGTAAGAAACCTGTCCAGTAA
Organism: Antiaris toxicaria; assembly: GCA_035233585.1. Classification (NCBI taxonomy): domain Eukaryota; kingdom Viridiplantae; phylum Streptophyta; class Magnoliopsida; order Rosales; family Moraceae; genus Antiaris; species Antiaris toxicaria. The sequence continues at coordinate 93,867,543 of CP141154.1, forward strand.
TAGATTATGCTAGATTATAGTAGAATGTACAGTGCCAATGGGATAAGGAATTCCACTGTGGATTATTGTCCTGCTACTAGTTTTCCACTGATCTTTCATGGAAAGAGTTGAAGAAAAGAATTTATATGTATATTTTGTAATACAAAGTTAAAACAAAGTATTTATATAAATTATGTTATATTACAAAGGATGACTGTAGTATAGTTTTAAATATGTACGTGACTTTCATGCAAGAAACATATATAATAAAAAAAAAAAGAGAGAGAGAGAGCTCCAAAATACAAGGGTTCGAAAATGAAACAAAGTTTTTTTTTTTGGCGATCCGATGAGGTTCACGGGTTATTTCGATCAGTTCTGAAGTCTGATTGAAATAGTTACGCGTAGTCAAAATTGGGGTTACCACAATAAGCATGTTACATTTATTGGACAATGCATCCAAAAGGGAAACAAATCAAGCCTAATTTATAAACAAAAATCCGAATCATAGAACACCAACTTATCTCAGCACACGCGTAGGCAACCATCAGCTTCTTTTATGCGTGTGCTTCGTTACATTAATTAAGTTCGGAGAGAGAGATCAGAGAGGTCAAATGGCAGCCAATAATACAGCTCGTAAAATAAATATCACCCAGACAACCCGATATGGAGCAGTGATGCTACTATTCATTGTCGTCATTGACACTCTCATCGCTTTCACTTACTTGAACAGTAATTGAACAGCAATTGCAGAAGAAAAAAAGCAAAGCGTCACGTCCTTAAGAGGTCGGTTTCGCTTGCAGCCATCCATGCAGGCCAACGGGCCTTACAGAGGTTGATCGATTATCACGAAGCTCGAGCAGACGCTAACAAATTGGACACTACCATAAGTGAATCGACTGATTTGTTTAAAGAGGAAAGCTTTAATGTTCTCAAGCTGCAGGTAATAATAAGTTGTGTAATGTTTCCTATAATTACATACCATTTTTATAACTGAATTAATAAAAATTTGACGTTTGTTGTGATAAAAATAAATGAACATATAATAAAAACTTTACTGCATAAAAGGTTTTTCTTCTTGTATTTTTAATTCAACATAACAAGTTTTTGTGTTTTTACGTGAAGAGGTTGTTGCAAAGATGGAAATGAGTGGAAATGAAGCAAAGCAGAACAAACCCTTCGAGAAGAAGAGAAAAACACCCGAGAGAAAGGATTTGTTCTTCAAGTGTACGAGATCGAGATCGAGACGTTTGTTTTTTTTTTTTTTTAATTTGAACTTAAGAATTAAGGAATTCAAATTTTGCATTTTTTTTATGAAATCAAGTGTGAAATTACTGTTAAAATATACTTGCAATTACTTTTTTTTCTTTTTTTTTTTTCAATAGAAGAAAATTTTATCAAGAAAAAAAAAAGTTACAAGACCTTACTCATAAAGAAACGATACGAAACTCTTAAAAAAAAACTTGAACGTAATTAACTTATTACTTTATTCTTTAAATTCTTTAAAGCTAAGTATTGTCATCCACATTAATATGTATGTATGTATATATATATATATAGTATTGGCATATGAGAATAAATAATACAATCGCATCATGAGTATATACTTTATAACTAGTTAGAGGAAACAAAACTTGATCATTTAGTTCGCTTCTCTCAAGAAATCAGGTTATTTGTCTCAATAATTTTGTCATCAAACCGATATCTCTTGAGGCTATTACATATGATCGACGAATTTCCAGGGTGATTTCAAAAACGCTGTAAAATGCCAATGCTTGAGTGATGAAAGTATCTTGGATGTACATTGTGTAGGACAATAAATCGGAAAAACGTATCAGAGTAGCGCAGCGGAACAATAAAAATTTTAGATCGTTAAATATCTCATGATACCATATATAATAAATCAACAACAATTAAAACTCATACCTCAAGGACGCCAATCTGCAGGAGGAGAATGACCGGAGGCTTTAACTAACTAGCCTTCTCTACTATTCTCCAATTCCCGAATGGCTGAGTGTGTGGGCACTCCGAACCTCGATCGGTATGCTAGCACTGCTAGTCTTCTTCCGACCACTCAGATCTCTAAAGAACTTTATTGTCACGATGAGCTGTGCAACAATAAGCCTGCTCACTTGAGAGTCTGTGGTCTGAGAGAACTGGAGTGGCAGGACCTCTATTTATAGACCTGTATGAGGTGATTCTCTGAATTCGAATTGGATTAGGAAAAGATATTCTCCCTTATCCATAACCATAAAATCCGAATTTTTCCATTTGGAAATCCCAACAATAAAATTCGGTTTATTTAGGATAAATCCAATCCAAATCTAAACAAGATTTTAACTAGAATTTTATCTCCCTTTTTAAACCAAAAAATCCGAAATTCCTAGTAGAAAATCTCCTCAAAAAATTCGACGACTTTTAGGATAAGGGAGAATCAAAATTCCACTAGGATTTTTAAGCTTGAATCTTACCTCAACCTTATCCAAAATAACCGAATTTTCCTAGGAGATTTCCTCCATAGTTTCGGCCACTTTTCAGGGAAGGAGAGAATCCAAATTCAACTGGGATTGAAACTTGAATTTTTCCCTTGAACCTTATCCACAAAAACCGAAATTCCATTGAGGATTATCCTCAAAATTTCGTCCATAATTTGTTAGGATTTGGATTCAAAATTCAAGTAGGATTCTAACAAGATTATCCTCTCCAAATCAACTCAAATTCGAATTTCAAACCTTGTGGATTTTCCACAACAAATTCGAATCCCATTTGGATTGTGATTCAAAATTTGAATTTCAAATTTCAAATTCGAATTTCAAATTTAAATTTCAAATTTCAAAATTCAAATTTCAAAATCCACAAAACGGTTGTGTTTCAAATTCTTGTTCTCATGGATAATTTTCTACAACTCCAATCCAATCTCAAATAAAATCATGGCAACTTTATTTGGAGTTCGAATAATTGTGTACTCTATTATCCAAAACAAAATCTGAATCCAACCGGAGAGAATCTTGTCTACCATCCTAATCCTGTGTCATCACCATCCATGCATAATAAACTAGCCAATAGCATACTCAAATCAATTTGCCAAATGTTAAGGAACTATGTGGAGATAGTAGAGGGACTGATTGGACATATATAATCGGGCTCCCGCAAATCCATATGATCATCATTCTTTACCAAACAACTCAATCATATGATCACTAGTTTCAGAGTCACACCACTATAAACCTGAAACTGAACTCCCAATTATATACCGTATTACGTAAGCTTGTGACGAACTACTATCCAATGACCTTGTCATATATGCAAAACCCTCATATGATATCCATGATCAGCCTTAGGTCAAAGTCCGTTTAATCCTACTGATCAGGCTATCTTAAAGTTCCATTATACTACCGAATTAAGAAAATGATTATTCACCATATGTGAATAAGAAGTCATCCGCCCAGCAGACAACCCAAGGCCTTGTCCATTTTCACATTCAGTATAATGCCTTTAAGAGGATACCTTTAACTCCTTAGAGCTATGATTCCGATATCTACAAACAAACCCTTCATCGTATACAAGTCATGTACCCAACGAACTGATCTATAAGCTTACTACCTCTGAGATGCTTTAGCCATTAGAACATCAAAGTACACAAGTCATATACATAAAGTAGTTCATTTACTCAGGATTAAGGTTATTGTACAATGAACGTCAAAAGCAGATTGATCCACTCATAGCGGACTACGTAGATCAATCACGCTTTAGTCCTGGTCTAATATGTCACCACCAAGTAACATATCTATGTCTTTACTTAGGAGTCCAGCTCCAGACAGTCAAGACAAACCGTCCCCTCCAAGGCTTTAGACAACATAATAGTCTTAACATGAGTTAGATGCTCGGTACTATAGACCATAGTTTAGACCGCTAACTTTAGAACATTGTCTTCTCGCATACAAAAGTCCATTGCATGCAACGTTCTAACAGTTTTAACACAAGCAGTCAGTGAGCCATATTTGCTTACATTTACTTTAACATGTAAATAAGACGAGGACAGATAGCAATGTAATGAATAACCTCTATGTATAATTTTATTATCCAGTTCAAAATAAATACATCAAAATGTCTCTAATGCTTAGGGCATTTCCTAACAATCTCCCACTTGCCCTAAGCCAGTAGATGTGCCATGTTACGCATCCCCATCGCCTCTACATGCCTCTCAAAGCTTCTAGCCACCAAAGTCTTAGTAAAGGGATCGGCGATGTTGTCCTCGGACGCAATCTTACATACATCCACTTGTCTTGTCTCCACATGCCCTCTAATAATATGATATCTCCGATCGATGTGCTTGGTCCTCTTATGGTGCCGAGATTCCCTTGTGTTGGCAATAGCCCCTGTATTATCACAGTAAAGTGTGATAGGCTTGTCAACACTCGGAATGATCTCAAGGTCTCTAAAGAACTTGCGGAGCCAAACCGCTTCTTTAGATGCCTCAGCCGCAGCCACATATTCAGCCTCCATAGTAGAGTCAGCTGTGCAGCCCTGCTTCACGCTCCTCCACACAATGGCGCCTCCTCCGAGTAAAAACATTGATCCAGATGTCGATTTCCTCGAATCCTTACAAGTCTGGAAGTCTGAGTCCGTGTATCCTACGGTTGTTAGGTCCCCTCTAGAATACACTAGCATATAATCCCTCGTTCTCTTAAGATACTTGAGTATATGCTTTACTGCTTGCCAGTGCTTGGTTCCAGGATTCGCTTGATATCAACTCACCATACCTACTGCAAAACATATGTCTGGGCGAGTACAAAGCATAGCGTACATAAGGCTACCCACAGCGGATGCATAAGGGACCTTACTCATATGCTCTCTTTCTTCCGATGTCTTGGGACAGTCATCCAATGAAAGAGTTAGATCGGCAATAGAAGGTTGTGAGCCTTTCTTTGCCTCTTGCATTGCATATTTGTCAATTATTTTATCTATGTATGAAGCTTGGGATAACACTATCATTTTGTTCTTTCGATCTCTGAAGAGGCGAATGCCTAGAACATAATTAGCTTCTCCCAAGTCCTTCATGTCAAACTGTTGGTGTAACCAAAGCTTGACCGATGATAAGTTCCCTACATCATTCCCAATGAGTAGTATATCATCGACATAGAGTATCAGAATCCATCCTTAATATGTTTATAAACACAGGGTTCATCAACGTTCTGCTCAAAACCAAATGTCTTAATCGCTTGATCAAACCTCTGGTTCCATGAGCGGGATGCTTGCTTTAATCCATAAATGGATCTAAGCAACTTGCAGACTTTCATTTCTTGGCCTTTCGCTACGAACCCTTCGGGCTGTATCATATAGATACAATCTTCAAGATGGCCATTCAAGAATGCCGTCTTGACATCCATTTGCCAGATCTCATAATCGAGAACTGCAGCAATGGACAGAAGAATACGGATAGACTTCAGCATAGCAACAGGTGAAAAGGTTTCATCATAATCGATTCCAGCCTTTTGTGTGTACCCTTTTGTAACTAGTCTAGCTTTGAAAGTTTCCACTCTCCCTTCCGCATCCTTCTTTCTTTTGTAGACCCATTTGCATCCAATGGGTTTTATCGCATCCGGCAAATCTATAAGTTCCCAAACAGAGTTGGATTTCATAGAATCCATCTCATTGTTCATAGCCTGTTTCCAAGATTTAGAATCAACATCATTTACAGCTTCATCATAGGTGACCGGATCATCCTCATGCTCATGAGCCTCGACCTGGTATACCTCAGCATCATACATGAAGAAATTAGGTTTTTTCGAAACCCTCCCACTACGACGAGGCACCCTAAATTTTTGATCGTCTGCAGGTCTTTCATTGGAACTCAGACTTGCATCCAAGACTGAAATCTGTGGAGCAGTTCTTTCACCTGATAACTCCTCTAGCACCACTTTGCTTCGAGGCTTAAAGTCATTCATGTGACTTTCCTCCAAGAATGTCGCATGGGTTGAGACAATGACTTTTTGTTCCTTCGGGTTATAGAACAGACCTCCTTTAGTTCCTTTTGGATACCCTACAAACATGCACAATTCTGATCTTGGTTCCAACTTTTTTGCATCCCCATCCAGTACATGCGCCGGGCAGTCCCATATTCTCATATGTCCAAGAGAAGGCTTCTTGCCATGCCACAATTCATACGGAGTTCTGGGAATTGATTTGCTTGGAACCTGGTTCAGAATATAGCACGCCGTTTGTAAAGCATATCCCCAAAATGATAATGGCAGCGTTGAATAACTCATCATGGACCATACCATATCCAATAAGGTCCTGTTTTTCCTTTCGGCTACACCATTCTATTGTGGAGTACCAGGTGCAGTCAATTGGGATAATATCCCGTTCTCTACAAGATGTCCTAGAAATTCATCGGAGAGGTATTCGCCACCTCGATCAGATCGAAGTATCTTTATGGATTTATCTAATTGCTTTTCCGCATCCACACGATACTTTTTGAACTTGTCAAAGGTTTTGCTCTTGCGGTGCATCAGATACACATATCCATACCTCGAGTAATCATCTATAAGAGAGACATAATACTCGAACCCTCCTCATCCTGTGATGTTCATGGGGCCACATACGTCAGTGTGCACAATTTTTAAGAGCTCCTGAGCCCTTGTACCCTTAGCTCCAAAAGACCTCTTAGTCATTTTACCCTCTAGACAAGACTCACATTGGAGAAGTCGTACCTCCTCCACAGATTCCAGAGGACCGTCTTTCACCAATCTTTGAATCCTATCCTGATTAATATGATCAAGTCTTAAATGCCAAAGATACGCCTTGTTAGAGTGAGAAGCTTTCAACCTTTTAGAGTTATCAATTATTTCAGTGTCAAGCAGTGAGTACATCTTTGGTTTGATCAAATATAGGTTTCCATCCATCCATCCAGAACAGATAAAAGACTTATTCTTATGAATATCAACTCTTTTACTAAAAGAAACTGAATAAGAATCCTTTATTAAACAAGCTACCGATATAAGGTTCCTCCTAAAATTAGGAACATAAAAACAGTCTTTCAATAAAATAAACCTGAATTGATCAAAATAAAGGTAAACATCTCCCACTGCCTCAGCCACCACCAAGCTGCCGTCCCCAGTTCGCAACGAGAGGCTCCTATCATGTAAACACAAACATGATTAGTGACGCCCGAATCAATGACCCAAGTGTCTTTCGATTCTTCCACCAAACACACTTCTAAGTAAAGAAGTTCCTTACCTTCCTTGCCCTTGGCGGCTAGGATTTCCCGGCAAGCCTTCTTGAAGTGACCTACCTTCCCACAACGAAAGCATTTGGACTTTTTAGGGTCCCTGGGCTTCTTGTTCTTCTTCTTCTTCTTCCCATCCGAGACAGGAAGATTAGAAGAACTGGAAGCCACTTGCTTCTGATTTGGCCTCTTCCTCTTCCGTGAGGGTTTGGAAGATTCTGCCAAATTGGCCTCACCTTTAGGTTGGACAGCATCCCCATCCCTGATCATCCGCTCATAAGCTTAGAGTTGCTTCATGAGCTCGGTTAATCCTAACACCCTTGTCGCCAGATTGTATGCGGCCTTAAACCCCACAAAATCTTTAGACAGAGTTTTGAACACTATCTCGATCTGGGTGTCGTAGTCCAACTCAGCACCGTTTTCGGCAGCCTCAGCGAAGAATCCCATTAGAGTGATCATATGGTCCTTCACCGGAGTACCCGCCTTCTGCTTAGAGTTCATAATACTGGTGATAGCGGACTGTCGAGCCAATTTTTCTTGGCCTCCGAACATGTCTTCCAGATTTTCCATGATCTCCCCAGCAATTTGATAAGTCTCATGCTGCTTTTGTAAAGCACTCGTCATGCTAGCAAGTATGTAGCATCGAGCTATATCATTGGATTCTCTCCAATGAGTATAGGCAACCGGGACCTCCTCAATTGGTGTGTCAGGTTTTGGCCCTGGTGAGCATGGTTCGTCCAGTACGAACTTGTGTCTCTCGCAGCTGAGAACTATTAATAGATTTCTTTTCCAATCTTTATAATTGTCGCCATTCAGTTTATTCTCAGTAAGTATTGAAATGAGGGGTGTCGGTGACATTTTGAACTGAAATAAAATTATACTAGACATCATTACAAAGCCCAAGCAAATATACAGATAATTTAGCAAATAAAACATACAAGTATGTTCCTACATGAAACTTGAAAAAACATGTAGCATTGCAACGGTAATTCACAGCACCTATTGCCCCAAGCTACCGAGGGGTGGTCATGAAAACAAATAGCCGGAACATGGACCCCGTCCAATTAATATATGTTGCCTTAAATCCTCCAAGGTTAAGACATATATTAATAACCGCTTATTTGGCCACCAGTTTAGTTAACAGAGCTTCTAGGGAAGGTTAATAACTAAACGAGTCTTGAGTGTATAACCATTGTTTACGTAGCCCGATCCACGTCCTACCAAGCCACCGAGGGGTGGTCATGAATAGGATTGTACCCGAACACGTTTTTCACATAGGAGATCCAATCTAGTATACCGGCGGCGGTAAACACCTACCGAGGGGTGTGGTCAGGGCAGAACTGACGCGAGGCGTTACCATGCTTTCACATATGGATCAACAATGGAGGCCGTGGGTTTTGTTTGAAACCCTCTCCCACTCAATATTTTGAAAAACATGCAAGTTTTAACAAATTATGCATGATCAATATAGTATGAGTGGCACTCACCTATCCTATATGACATGTTATCAAATATGCATACAAAACATCCATCAATACATATTTATACATCCATGACATATCACAGAAAAATAATTGACAGAATAACCAAGCTATGGTTCCATCCTAGAACAAAGAAAATAAAGATTACAAAATTCCATCCAAAGCATTCTTTGGGTCTTGAATTTCGTTCTGTCTTCTTGTATCCATCTTTATGTAGCCTCTCCATTTATTTCTCATCCCAAGAATTATTTAAAATTTAAATCTCCAAAAATTTAAATTTCAAATTCAAATTCCAAATTCGAATTTCAAATTTAAATTTTAAACAATTTTAAACATCATGTGTAATAATATGTAATTTCAAAAATTAAATTTTTTTAATTACATATTTCTTAAACATGATATAAAATTAAATCTCAAATTTAAAAATTAAAATTTTTCGATTTTTAGACCGTCGCACCGCAGCCCCCAAAGGCAGGGGCGGCCGTGGGCAGCCACCAGCCCCGGAAGGGCTGGCAGCCCACGGCCGCCCCTTATGTGCAGCCTTGCCGGGCTGCAAGCCAAGCCTGCAGCGCCAGGCTGCACGCCCAGACTGGGCAGTAGCCGGCAGGCTGCAAGCAGCCACAGGCTGCATGCCCAGGCTGCGGCCAGCCTTGGGCAGGCCACGGCCACCCTTGGCTGCAGGCCAAGCCTGCGGCCATGGGTGGTGATGGCCTGCACAGGGGCTGCCGCAGCCCCATCCTGCCTGAGGGCAGGGGCTGCAGCCCCACCAAGGCCCGTCAGCCTATCCCGAGGGGTCGTATCTTGATTTTCATGCCATATTCCAATTTACCTATTAGGATCTCCAAAAAATTAATTTGAATCCCAATTAAATTGAAATTTTCCACACAATCAAAATTTCAACCTTTAAATCAAATTTAACTTTTGGAAAAAAAATAAATTACGGTCTTCAATCTTCAATCTCCTCCAAGAATAATTACATAAAATTTCCTAAACCGTTACCGATGTACAAAAATTCTAACCATAAAAATTCTAAGAGACAAAAATTAAAATCCATGGGAAAATTACAGTATTAATAAACTGCTCCCATGGTTACATAAAAATTCCTAGATATAATTTTTCTAAATTCTAAGGAACCATAACCGGTATAAACAAGTATGCTTATAATAATTCAAAAAAAAAAAAATAACCACATACTTTATACATAATCCATGATAACAACATAAAGGAACCCTAGAATGCCACTCTCTAAATATCAAATCCATACATAAATAAAAAGACTAAGTAATTGTCTAATTTATGTACATGGCATAGTCATGAGATGGCTCTGATACCAATTGTAGGACAATAAATCGGAAAAACGTATCAGAGTGGCGCATCGGAACAATAAAAATTTTAGATCGTTAAATATCTCATGATGCCATATACAATAAATCAACAACAATTAAAACTCATACCTCAAGGACGCCAATCTGCAGGAGGAGAATGACCGGAGGCTTCAACCAACTATTCTCCAATTCCCAAATGGCTGAGTGTGTGGGCACTCTGAATCTCGATCGGTATGCTAGCACTGCTAGTCTTCTTCCGACCACCTAGATCTCTAAAGAACTTTATTGTCACGATGAGCTATGCAACAATAAGCCTGCTCACCTGAGAGTCTGTGGTCTGAGAGAACTGGAGTGACAGGACCTCTATTTATAGACCTGCATGAGGTGATTCTCTGAATTTGAATTGGATTACGAAAAGATATTCTCCCTTATCCATAACCATAAAATTCAAATTTTTCCATGGGAAAATCCCAACAATAAAATTCGGTTTATTTAGGATAAATCCAATCCAAATCTAAACAAGATTTTAACGAGAATTTATCTCCTTTTTTCAACCAAAAAATGCGAAATTTCTAGGAGAAAATCTCCTCAAAAAATTCGGCCACTTTTAGGATAAGGGAGAATCAAAATTCCACTAGGATTTTCAAGCTTGAATCTTATCTCAACCTTATCCAAAATAACCAAATTTTCCTAGGAGATTTCCTCCATAATTTCGGCCACTTTTCAGGGAAGGAGAGAATCCAAATTCAACTAGGATTGAAACTTGAATTTTTCCCTTGAACCTTATCCACAAAAACCGAAATTCCATTGAGGATTATCCTCAAAATTTCGTCCATAATTTGTTAGGATTTGAATTCAAAATTCAAGTAAGATTCTAACAAGATTATCCTCTCCAAATCCAACTCAAATTCGAATTTCAAACCTTGTGGATTTTCCACAACAAATTCGAATCCCACTTAGACTGTGATTCAAAATTTGAATTTCAAATTTCAAATTTGAATTTCAAATTTAAATTTCAAATTTCAAATTTCAAATTTCAAATTTGAATTTCAAATTCAAATTTCAAATTCGAATTTCAAATTCGAATTTCAATTTCAAATTTCAAATTTCAAATTTCAAAATTCAAATTTCAAATTTCAAAATTCAAATTTCAAAATCCACAAAACGGTTGTGTTTCAAATTCTTGTTCTCATGGATAATTTTCTACAACTCCAATCCAATCTCAAATAAAATCATGGCAACTTTATTTGGAGTTCGAATAATTGTGTACTCTATTATCCAAAACAAAATCTGAATCCAACCGGAGAGAATCTTGTCTACCATCCTAATCCTGTGTCATCACCATCCATGCATAATAAACTAGCCAATAGCATACACAAATCAATTTGGCAAACGTTAAGGAATTATGTGGAGCTAGTAGAGGGACTGATTGGACATATATAATCGGGCTCCCGCAAATCCATATGATCATCATTCTTTACCGAACAACTCAATCATATGATCACTAGTTTCAGAGTCACACCACTATAAACCTGAAACTGAACTCCCAATTATATACCGTATTACGTAAACCTGTGACGAGCTACTATCCAATGACCTTATCATATATGCAAAACCCTCATATGATATCCATGATCAGCCTTAGGTCAAAGTCCGTTTAATCCTACTGATCAGGCTATCTTAAAGTTCCATTATACTACCGAATTAAGAAAATGATTATTCACCATATGTGAATAAGAAGTCATCCGCCCAGCAGACAACCCAAGGCCTTGTCCATTTTCACATTCAGTATAATGCCTTTAAGAGGATACCTTTAACTCCCTAGAGCTATGATTCCGATATCTGTAAACAAACCCTTCATCGTATACAAGTCATGTACCCAACGAACCGGTCTATAAGCTTACTACCTCTGAGACGCTTTAGCCATTGGAACATCAAAGTACACAAGTCATATACATGAAGTAGTTCATTTACTCAGGATTAAGGTTATTGCACAATGAACGTCAAAAGCAGATTGATCCACTCATAGCGGACTACGTAGATCAATCACGCTTTAGTCCCGGTCTAATATGTCACTACCAAGTAACATATCTATGTCTCTACTTGGGAGTTCAGCTCCTGACAGTCAAGACAAACCGTCCCCTCTAAGGCTTTAGACAACATAATAGTCTTAACATGAGTTAGATGCTCGGTCTAACCCCATAGACTACAGACCATAGTTTATACCACTAACTTTAGAACATTGTCTTCTCACATACAAAAGTCCATTGCATGCAACGTTCTAACAGTTTTAACACAAGCAGTCAGTGAGCCATATTTGCTTACATTTACTTTAACATGTAAATAAGATGAGGATAGATAGCAAAATAATGAATAACCTCTATTTATAATTTTATTATCCAGTTCAAAATAAATACATCAAAATGTCTCTAATACTTAGGGCATTTCCTAACACGTTGTCCCCTCTACAAGGTATGATACATTCCATTTTCTAGTATACTTTCTTCCAAACCAGGCAAAGACAGTTCATGCCTTGCCAAATTTGCTATAAAGAGAAAGGATAGAGCTACATTGTTTTATATATCAATCTAGTTTTCATTTACCATCAATGGTGGCATGTGGCAAAGGAGTCCTATATTTAGAGTTTTTGCTTATGGATTTTATTGACTCCTGAGTTCGAGCCTTGCAAGCACGCTTTGTTTAGTCTTTGACAAAGAGGCTATGTGCAACTACTCTTAAAGTCTAAGGGTAGTTAGCTAGTGAAAACCTACAGTCATGATTCTTATAATTTCATCTATGTTCTAGTTAGACTCCAATATAATAACATGAATCGACTTATATACTTTGATGTTCCAATGGCTAAAACATCTCAGAGGTAGTAAGCTTATAAACTCGTTTATTGGGTACATGAATTTTATACAATAGAGGGTTTGTTTATAGATATTGGAATCATAACTCTAATGAGGAGTAAAGGTTATCTTCTTAAAGGCATTATACTAAATGTGAAAATAGACAAGACCTTGGGTCATTTGCTAGATAGATGACTTCTTATTCACATATAATGTATAATCATTTTCTTATTCGGGAGTATAATAGGTTTTTAAGATAACGTGATCAGTAAGTCGAATGAACTTTGACTCAAGGTTGATAATAGATATCATATGAGAGTTTTGCATATATGACAAGGTCATTGGATGATAGCTTATCACTGGCTTATATAATACTGTATATAATTAAGAGTGTAGTTTCAGGTTTATAGTGGTGTGACTCTAAAACTAATAATTGTAACGGGTTTATTCGGTATAGAATAATAATTATATGAATTATTAGAGCCCACATTATATATGTCCAATTGGTCCCTCTGCTAGTTTTGTATAATTCCTTAACGGATTGTAATTGATTAGGATATTCTTTATTGCCTGTTGTCTTGTATTTAGTGAAGAGAAAAATCTGGATTACCTTCCACAGGATATGGGCGTTTATTTCTTCGTGTTGGAGGTACAAAATTGTAATTTCGTATTATTCAATAAATATGATAAATATTTAATTAATATTTATTCTGAAAGATAAGATTTAAAATTTAAAAAAGTTATATTTATCTTTCATAAGATAAATATGAGATTAATTTGAATTTTGAAAATCTTATTTTAAATAAATATTTAAAATTTAAAAGATTATCCTATTTGAATTTGAATTGAACAAAATCATGTCCTAGTACAAAGCAAGGTAATGCTTTTAACGGATAAGGATAGAAAACAAGATTTTCTCTTAATTTGAATTTGAATTTTGCTTTGGATAAGAGATTACACAATTATTTGAATTTCAAATAAAATTTGCGATAATTTTATTTGAATTTGAATTAGAGTTGTAGAAAATTATCCATGCAGACAAAAATCCTAAGATTTATGGAGTTTGAAATTTGAATCAAATTTTGGCTAAAATTTTTTGGGTAATCCTTAGGGAAAATTTTCGGATTTTTTCAAGTATATAGGAGAGAAAAAAATTATTTAAAGCCTATTTGAATTTTGAATCTTCCTCACCATGCATGGTCGAATTTTTTAGGGCTTTTTTCCCTTGGGAGAATCAGCTTTGGTGTGTTGGAAGAGGAAGAAAAATCTTTTCTTTGTCCAATTCAAAATTCAAAAGTCATCTACTGCAATTTTATAAATATAGGTTTTAGCACTTCTATTTTCTTTAGACAACAGACTCTTATGTGAGTGAATTTGTTATTATACATCTTACTTATATTAACAAATCTTTAGAGATCTAGGTGGTTGGAAGGAGACAAGTCACGTTAGAATACCGATCGAGGAACTAAGTGCCCACACACTCCACCCTTCGAAAATTAGGGAATAATAGAGAAGGTTAGTTGGTTGAAACTCCTAAGTCAATTCCTTCGGCGTTCTTGGTGTTTTCTTCCGAAGGTATAATGATTATTAATAATATATTGTATATGGCAATATGAGTTTATTAACGATCTTTGAAAATTTTTAAAATTTTCGCAGTGTACTCTTACGTTTTCTCCTACAATAAAATCATTGCAATTTTATTTGAAATTCAAATAATTATGTAATCTCGTATCCGAAACAAAATTCAAATTCAAATTAGAAGAAAATCTTGTCTTCCAAACCCTATCTTGTGGACGCCACCTTTTATTGTATTAGTATAAGATTTTGTTCAATTCAAATTTTAATAACATAATCTTTTAAATTTCAAATATTTATTTAAACAAGATTTTTAAAATTTAAATCAATCTCATATTTGTTTTTCAAAAAAAAAACAATTAATTTAAATTTCAAATTTTATCTTCCAAAATAAATATTAATTAAATATTTATCCCATTTATTAAATAATATAAAATTACAATTTTGTCCCTAACACTAAGAGAAAACTACCTACACTTGGGAACGGGTGATCTGAATTTTTCTCTTCACTAAATGTAAGAATATAAGTAACAAAGAATATCTCAATCAATTACCATCCATTAAGGAATTATGCGAAGCTAGTAAAGGGACCAATTGGATATATACCCATGTAACTATCATTCTATACCAAATAAATCTATAACACAATTAACAGTTTCAAAGTCGCACCACTATAAACCTGAAACTATACTACCAATTTTATATCATATTACGTAAGCTAGTGATTAGCTATCATCCAATGATCTTGTCATGTATACAATACCCTCATATAATATTCATGATCAACCTTAGGTCAAAATCCGTTCAACCTACTGATCACGTTATCTTAAAGATCCATTATACTCTCGAGTAAGAAAATGATTATTCACTATATGTCAATATGAAGTCATTTGCCCAACAAACGACCCAAGGCATCTTTGTTTATTTTCACATTCAGTATAATGCCTTTAAGAGGATAATATTTATTTTATATTAGAGTTATGATTCCAATATCTATAAACAAATCATCTATCGTAAATAAGTCATATACCTAATGAATCGGTTTATAAGCTTACTATCTCTAAGACGCTTTAATTATTAAAATATCAAAGTGCACAAATCATACACATGAAGTGATTCACCTACTCAGAATTCAGGTTATTGCATAATGAACATTACAAGTGAATTGATCTACTAAAACGGACTACGCAGATCAATTACACTTTAGTCTTAGTCCGATACATCATCACCAAGCAATATATCTATGTCTCTACTCGAA
The DNA here is from genome assembly GCA_035233585.1 of Antiaris toxicaria. Lineage (NCBI taxonomy): Eukaryota > Viridiplantae > Streptophyta > Magnoliopsida > Rosales > Moraceae > Antiaris > Antiaris toxicaria. The sequence continues at coordinate 93,883,235 of CP141154.1, forward strand.
AGTCGAAGTTTCGGACAGTCAAAACAAACCGTCCGTCCAATTGGCTCTAGACAACATAATAGTGTTAACATGAGTTAGATGTTCACTCTAACTTCATAGACTATGGACTATAAATTTAGAGTACTTACTTTAGAACGTTATCTTCTCACATACAAAAATCCATTGTATGTGACATTCTAATAGTTTAACAACAAGCAGTTAGTGAGTCATATTTACTTACATTTACTTTAACAAGTAAATAGGTTGAGGACATATAACGATGTAATGAATAACCTCTAATATATTTTTATTAATCAGTTTAAAATAAATAAAATACATCAAAATTGTCTTTCCTACTTAAGGCATTCCTAACAAATTTATATTCAACATAAAATGATGCTTAGGGCACCATCGTTACTAAACATCATTACTAATAAAATATGAGCCCTATCTATGAGTGTCACAATGCAGAACCTACTTTCTATTAGTAGATAGTGTTTAGTAATACTCTTCATCGTATAATCCTCTCTTTCATATGAAAATCACCATACAATTTCTGGAAGTTCTCAACGTTGTCATCAACATATTCAAAAATTTGATGAGCTCCTCATTTCAAGACTAGAAAAGTTAAAGACAAACGAGGAAACAAAATTAACTATAAGGTTTATACATGTTTGCAGAGTTTATGGTAACCGTCCGCTCACAAAAATCAGGTCTTTCTCTATCGACAAGTGAAGACCTAAGCATGCTGATCAGAGCATTGATTGTAGTATAATTCCACCAATCTCTGTAAGGCCGCGGCACTTTAAGAGAGGAATGCGGTAGATGTCGATCTCTCAGGGTACGGATAAGATTGCCTTCTAGTAGAAAAGGAGGATTCGACATAGAGTTTTATGCCTATGACATATGACCACAGTTTAAAAACTTCGTAAAAAGACCATAGTGTTGTGCCTTTATGGATAGGCATGGCACATTCGCTGATGTTTTCCAGCAAAAACCATCGTCCAAAGTCCGTAGTCCTGAATTCATCATCGAATATACATCACTTAAGCTACGTTATGTTGCAATGCGTCTTTCACCACACAGTGATACAGCACAATCGCCAGCACTTATGAAGAGAAATGCCGCTTCTCATGCGTTGCCATGCTTCGTTTCTGTAAGTACGTGCTTGTGTTGGTTGCCATTTGATCAATAATATTTTCTCTTAAACTCTAGTAGAGAGCACGAGAAGGGCTGCTGGCTGATCAGCTATATATGTGTATCTATTATGGTTGTTATGGGGAAAAAATAATGTAATCTTCCTTTAATCTTCTTTTAATCTTCTTTATTTTATGTTCATAAGAAGATCAAGCAAATAAGAACATCTGATTACTGTTGAATAAGGAGCTGGCAGAAAAAAAGGTAGCTTGTTTTTGTGACCAAAAAATAAGCTTAAAAAGGAGAACTGTGGTTGATACTTGGGAAACAGAGTAAAGTTATTCTGATCTCCGACTTGCAAAGTAAGTAAAAGAATTAAACTTGATTCAATTTTCCAAGGACTCTTCCAATGTATAAATGTATATAGAGAGGGCTTTTAATAACGTAAAGTCATTTCTTCGATAAGAGGCAATAACTAGTTCTTTCCACCCAAAAAAAAAAAAAACTCCCTGTTATTATTGGTAATTTTAAATAAAAATTTTATTGTCACTTTCTTTCCCTCCTGAGGAGGGGTCTTTCTATAGTCACACACTGTGGTTTCGATGCCACTTTTGGTTACAACTAGTAACCATGAAATAATGAAAATTAATTCTAAATTGCTACTATATGACGTGGGACAATCGAGGTGGAAAAGGATTAACCTGCAAGAAAGGAGCAAGCTTCTGACGAGAGAAAATAAAAACATTGAAAAAATAAATAAATGGACATAGAACTGTGGGTTCAGAATTTCGAAAAATTGAATATGAAAGAAATAATTGTAATGCTATGTTTGATAGGAGGGCAGGAAAATAGAAAAGAAGGAAGAGTATAATCTCTAAGTGATGGAAAGAAGAGAGGTTTTTAAACATCTTATTTGGTAGAAGAGAAAGAAAATACGTAGTCAACTGCAGTTTACAATTATAACCTCACAAAAATTAAGAGATATATGATGATTGACAAATATCAAAATAGATATTTTACCCACATTTAATTTATCAAAAATTTTTGATCCACTTTTCTTCCTAAAGTTGGGAGGATTAAAAAAGGATGGGACCCATTGATTTTCCATTTCCCTTCCTTCCCAATTTCCGCTTTACCAAACAACTAAAATTCCATTTTCATACACAAAATCGAACCTCTAATTTCCTTCCTCTCCCTTTTCAACCCTACCAAACAAAGGTTAAATATTGCTTATGAATCTCCCGTTAATTTTATAACATTATTCATGCGTATATTAATAGGTATAGAAGATTTGATAAACAACTTGGTGCATATATCATTACAGTATAAAATATTAACTATACTAGGCATATCAAACTAAGTCTTAAAAAACCTTCCTCAATTTTAGGAACGTGTAGCACAGTACTGTGTTAATTTTGTATTGTGTACTCATCATGGAATAAAACTTTACAGTGTAGTAGGGACCAAAGACATAAACTTATCATGCCTTATGCCAGTTATGGTCACTTTACTTAGTTGGGCTTTTGCTGTCCAAATAAATGATAAAATAAAATGATACCTTACTTCACTCCATAAAATATTTCCATTTCAAGTCCACGATAAACACCATTAAATTTAATCTATGACATAAAAATATCGCAAATTCTAAGTCCTTCCTACACCAAAGAATTCCAAGAAGAGAAAAATCACAAAAATTTTAAGCCCTTCCTACACCAAAGTATTCCAAAAAGAGAGAGAGTGAGAGAGAGAGATTTCAAGTCCTATGGATTATGCACTTTCCCTCAGTTATGGCGACGCCTCAACCTTCCCCCGAATACTCACTAGTACTCGTCCCGAAATGATGATCAATTCAAAAAGATCATTGACGAGACCCCTTGATTTCCTCTTCAGAAACAAACCTTCTCCACCAATTTCTCAGCTCCCTAATTTTTTTTGTGATACATCTAAAGTACATAGATGGCCACAATTATGGCATCACGCGTTGATTAGCCCCGTGCCATCTGCTCACGGCAGGATAGTTTCATCACCTTCTCCAGCGGATGAGGAAAAAGGCAAGGGCGAAAGTACAGCTAGAATTTTTAGCTCGATGCCAGCTATAATCGGGGCGTCTTTCGCTTTGGCCTGTATTCTTGCGATCTTCTATTTCGGCTCCACATTAATGTTCAGCCGCAACAAAGCCGTGGCGGCGACTATGACTCGTACGGTCACCACCAGTCGGACGAAACCGGCGCAAGAAATTTCGACATCACCGATAAGTGGGAAGCTTGCTCTAGGTTCATTTATGGATGGAGTTGTGTACTTAGGCTCAAATAGGTTCAAGCGTTTGCCCCGCACTTTTATCTACCGAGAGGATGTTGCCAAACTCAGAGTAATTATGAAATAGCATTTTTTCAAAGCACTTCCGTTCATCCCAATTTCACAATCATTCCTTACTTTCTTCAGAAAGATAGTACTGTTATATTAGTTAGGACAAGATTTTTGCCCAGCCAGGATGGTCATAATCAATTTTTCTTTTATCTGCATGGATCAAACCACTATATATAAATATATTTTTGTGCATACGTACGTACGTTTGTCTATTTTCTTTAATTAGCATTGTCGGTGTTTCTGTAAGTAGGATTACAAAACTTGTACTTTCCTCTATAACAAATAATTTTAACTTAAAAAAAAAACTTATACGACTTAAAAAAAATACCAATAACGGTACCATTTCTTTTTTTTTTTTTTAATTTGTTTGCAGAACTGCATTTTAATTAGCCAGCTGTATTCGCTTTATTAATCAGTTTTTCCCCTAATTAAATCCCTTTATTACTTATAATTGAACTTTGGATTTCAAAGTTGAGACTACATATATAATATGAGTATATTTCACAATTATTCTTGTAGGCAGAGGCGTTGGAGAAAATGAGAAAAGGAAATCCCACGGCCGCAGTAGACGTGATGAAACAGAAGCAAAAGAAATACATTGACGAAGGCTCCGAGGGAAAATACCATTTTGAGATGGCCCTTGTAGAAATTCTAATTCTTCAGGTATTTCGTTGAACTCTGTTTGGGCTATCAATTATTACTTGTAGCATATATTCCGGCTGAAAATTGATATCAATTATTATTTGTAACATATATTCCAGATATTCAGAAAAAAAATAATCATAAGAAGCATATTCCGAGAAGGCAATCATGTAGCAAACAAGTTAAAGTGTCTAATGCGGTTAATCTGAACAACACTACTTGGTGGTTTACTAGTTCGGATTTTTGCTCTTCTGTTGTTCACAGGAACAAGGCAGGATATCGACATTATCGTATATGTAATTAACCTGTTGTTGTGGTAAATATGTGCTCATTTTATCTTCTTGTCTCTTTTTAATTGTAATTTTACTAGAGGGTTTTTAACGAGATGCATTTGAGACAGAATTTCAAGAGATGCAAGTTTTGCCTTTATTTTTTGAGGCTTGAACCCTGCAGTGATATGTTTTATCTTCTTTGTTGTCTTCTTTTGGGCCGTTCTTATTTCCCTTCTCTTGCATAGGTTCACAATTTTTTATCTATTTATTTTTATGTTTATAACTTGAGTACTCGAAGATTTGATAGATGATGGATTTATAAATGGGTGTCAACCTAATTTTGACATGCTAGTAAATTCTGATAGCAGTTATTCATTCTCCTAACTTTAATAAAATATATATATTTATTTGTTACAAGCCTTGCACATTAGAACTATGAAAAAAAAAACGTACTAATTATAGAAGTACTGATTAATCAACTAGCTCGTTAGTAATTACGACAAAAGAATCATAATAAGTCCATATAAGTAATTAAGTATTGGTCGTTTCGGAAAATATTCAGTTCTCCTTTTCGTAAAATGCATGTGAAATTAATAAACTAAAGCTGCAATATTTACTTAATTATTATGCAGGGAAAATATGAAGAAGCTTCGCAATATAAATGTCTCGAGGAGACCGAGCCTGCAGATCTTCGACGTGCTCTTTTCAAGGTAATTATTTCTTTCAATGTCCCATTTGTAATTTTTCTTTTTATTTTTTTTTCTCCATTTTGTTAATTGAGTTAGGGACTTGATGATATATAGATTAATAGTATGTTTGGAAGGATGGTTTATTTTTTAAAAATGAAAAATTTTTAAATATAAAAAATATAAAGTTATTTAGATTTTTTTTTTAAGTAAAAAAGTTATTTAGATAGTAAAAAATTTTCTTTTTCTAGAGATAACTCTTCTTCTATTTCGAAAAATAAAAAATTTTAAATGTTCAGATACAGAAATTTAAAAAAATCCATTTTCTTAAAATGAAAAATTTCTCATTTTTCAAAAATAGAACTTCCAAACAAACATAACCTAAGGTTTTGAATCTTAATTTTGTTCAGACACTTAATCTTACCTGGATATTAGTTGTCTCTTCTTCTCATAGTGTGCATATAAATCCATGTATATGTATTTATATATAATGTATGTATTGTGTAAAAAATAAAAGGTATAAAAAAATTTTCTTAAGAGAATACAAATATTGTTTTACTGACCAAACTGTACAATATAATGAATATCAAATATGTCGATTTTTAATCAGAAACTGAGTCATAATTTATTTTCAAGCAAAGATATTTTATTGACTAAAGATATAATACTATATTTCAATGGGAATGACTATAATTCCACAATTTTTGCAATTCCACTAAATCCACAAAAATATACAAACCATCGAAATACATGACATGACAAATGAATGAAATTCAATGGTCAGTTTTAATTTAGGGCATGGAAGGTATGTGTACATCCCTTTTTTTTTGGTTAAGAGGTATATGTACATCTTTTTACCGGCAATTGGTTGCTATATTATTTGGATTTAAAAAAAATAAAAATTTCACATCGAGGAGTAAAACGAAAGGAAAGACGTTGCTTGTGACTCTGGGCTTCTAATTTGTAACAGGAAAAATTTTTAAATAGATCTGATATAACAGATCATCATATTTATATGATATATTCATTTAATAAATAATTGATATTTAAATGATTTGTTAATATCAATTATGTTTTAAGCTTTTCATCATTATTGTAAAAAGTTGTTTTGAAAAATATGTTTTTGAGAAAAAAACTATTTGGGATGAAAAAATATAAAATTTTAAAAATTTTTTTTACAAAAACAAATCAATATAGATATTATTTTATTTATCTCAAAATTCTATGTAATTTTTAAAAAAAATCATCTCATTTGGACTTATATTTATAAAGTTATGAACTTTTAAAATTTAGAGTATATTATAGCGTTTTGAATATATAAATAGTAAAAAGTGATGATGCATTGGAAAAAAGTAGTTTTGGAGACACCAAAACTAAGGCTCCAAACAGACCCTAAATCTCAACCTATTTAGATTATTAAAATAGTTGAAATTGATAACTTAAATAAATATCAACCATTTATTAAATATGTGTACTATATAAATATGATAACGTGATATACCTGATCCACTAAATAATTTTTTGAAACAGTGGTGCTATAGTTGCAATATTTTTACAAAATGATATGTTTGCATCCATTATATTTTCAAAATTAGAGTCAAACAAAACTGAATAAAAGTAAACATCATATCTACAATAACTAATTTACTTATTCTTAATAAATATTATGTTTATTTTCAATTTAAAAAATATTTACCTAATAAATTTTTATTTAATTTAAATATTTCTAAAATCTATTATTTATTCCCTTCTTCATGGGTAATTATAGTAAATATCATTTTTCAGAAAATAATTAAAATAAATAATAGATTTGTAAAATAATTATGATAAATAACATATTTAATAAATAAATATAAATTTTATTAGATAAATGATATATTTATAAAACATAAATAAATCATGTATTTAACAAAATCTTAAATAAATCATTTACTTGATATCGTCATTTATTTGATAAATCTTATATAAATAAATTATTTACATAATAAATCTGTTTTTTACTTTAATTATTTTCATACTATTAACTTTATTTTTCCTTTATTATTTTAATTATTTATTACAAGCATACTATTGTACCAAATTTATTACATAAAAATTGCACATAACAGCCTTCTTAGTTTTGAGGACTTTATCATCTTTTTAACGAATTTATTTCTATAGCCTATATTTTGATCATTTTACGGTGTAAATTCAATCAAAAACTTTTACTTATAAAATCACTAAAAAAATATAGTTGATATAAATTATCAAATTAATTGTAACTAAATTAAAAAAAAAACCAAATGCAAAGCGTCATAAATTCCTCCATAAAACAAGATTTAAAAAATACAACAAAAAATTAAATATGAATAAAGAGAAAATGTTATGTTACTATACAAATGACATGAATTTTATGCAATATGATGACTTCTTTTTTTTCTTATTTTACTAAGCTATAACACAAATAGAACCTATTATGCTCGACAGTATAACCATTACGTTCTCTTATATATCAAGTTATTATATCTTATTACTGTTAATATTATTTTTCACCTAAATTTACTTATTTACCCTTCTGATTTCCTTTTAAAATTACATGTTTGTTCAATACTTCAATTTTTTTTTTAACCATTAAAAGACAAAACAATCCTCTTCGAAATAATTTTTCCCCAAATTGTCTTCTCAATTTTTGTGAAAGTGAAGATTCTTGAACATATTCACCGGCTTCAACAAGTAAAACCTACCCCTTATAGTATTATATTTTATGGGGATTCACTTCCACAAAGAGTCGTGTGGAATTCTTAAAAAGGAGGCATATTTCAATTGTCGAGTTCAAGTACAGTTGTTTTTTTTTTTTTTTTTTTGTAAAATTATAAAATGAGGGTACAATTATATTTTTTTCTTGATAAATGAATACATGATTAAAAAATTTTAAGATTTATAGGGAAACAACTCAAAATTTTAAAAGTTGAGTGGGTGCTTCGCTATAATTTTTCATAAGATGTCTTTTATGATTTTTTCTTTCCTATTTTTTGACTCCATCTTGCAATATTGAATGACATGACACTTGAACTTGTTTTGATTTTATAGCAGGGATCTGGGTTTTTAATCTTATTTGTGGTTTGAGGATTTCGTTGAATTATAGTCTAATGCTCTTTGGAGCGGTTTTTAATGAAATTAAATGAGATTTGATAGAGGATTTAGATATCAGCGAGTACCAATTTATTTAAGATATATTAGTTACCATTACCATTAATTATTTTGGCTCATTATTCATAAGACAATAGCACAATTTAGTTAGGATATGGTAATATTACTTGACTTTAACTGTTTCTCTCTTCCATTTAAAAAAATAACAATAAATAATAACCATGAATGAAAAATGTCAGTGTAAAAAGAATTCCTTGTAATTTGAACTTTGAGAATTAATATTTAATATGGATCATTGATAACAACACCTACTTCCTTTTTAAAGATGGAAATTCTATTTTTCATTTTTTGGGTAGAACATTTTAGTTTTACCAGTAACAAGAGTGAGATATTTTTCACCAATTCACATTTCACAATATAGTCTTTTTGATCAATTTGCATGATAGTGTTTTCTGCAGAAAACAAAAAAAAAAAAGACTACACACACACACATATATATATATATGAATACACGCACATCTATATTCAGATACAAGATTTTTTTCACTTCTATACAGGCCATTATATATACCATGTTGGACAAGAAAGAGAAAGCAACGACGTCATGGAATGAATTTATCTTGGGTGGCTTTGATGGCGCACCAAATCCAACATAAGCGTCTCCTTAAAAATATGCAATTATTTCGCGCAAAAAATAAAGGGGAAAAAAATGGACATTTGCTATTTTTATACATTACAATGTTACTATATCCTTGAAGTCCGATATTATTATGTTTGGGATACCATGTGCAAAAATATCCCTTTTGTAAGCATATTTTTGGTTTATCATATTGTCGCAGCATGAATATTATTGTTTAAAGACACAATAAAAAGTGTTTCAATTGTTATCATATACATGTATATGCATCGTACACTTGTAGCTTTGTCCTTTCAATTTAAACTAGACATGTTTCAAGAGCTCATAACTTATGTTTCAACAAGTTTTGTTTGAAAATTAATGATTGACTACAAAGTAATCAACTGGCATCAAACTAATGACTACAAAAACTATTTATTCCTTTCCTAACATAAAAAGTTTATGATGCATAAAACTCAAGGAATTTGAATTAGGTATATATCTCAATTCTCAAATCTATGAGTGGATCGGTGCAACATTTGAGTTTGATTGCTAAATTCTATAGCTCGAAAATTTAGAATCTCATTTATTGCCTTATTAAAAGCAAAAGTAAGATCATCGTTAAGCCGAAAAGAAAGGGAAATGATTCATGACATTCATCTTGTTTGAAGAAACAATAAAATTAAATAATGTAATAAACATTGATCAATGTCATTGGAAAATAAAATTAAAGATAGTTAAAAATATGCTTTAACACATACCCAATTTTATTTTTGACACACCACTTTTAGAAGAAAATTGAATGATAATTCTAAAGAAAAGAAGACCTCTTACATGTTTGAAACTCGTAATAGAAGGGATTTATATTTAACAAATATCAATGATTGCTCTAATATTGCTTCTTTTGTGGTATCCCTAGGACCTGCACCCTAGTGGTGCAGTGTGGCGGCCTGCCCTACTGTAGAGGCTCTATAGTGCTATTACAGTCAACTCTATAGCTAACCGCAATAGTCTGCAGGCCTCTAGGGTCGCCGGTAATCATGCTGAACTGTAAACTATTTGCTAATTTTGCGGAACAAATTTTTTTTTCTTTAAATTCATAAACTGTTTGAGAATGTGATAAGGAAATCATATTAACAAAATAACATGCACCTGATCATGATTCCCCTATCACATACTCTTGACTTGAAAACTTGTCTCTTGGAAATTTCATTCAAAATCGATACAGCGGAAGACTATTAGTGACCAATATCCCTCGCCCAATCCTGCCCGGCATGTAACTTCCCTGTTCGTCGTCCACCATATACTACTAGTGAATAGGTCTCTTACCTGCAACATGTGAACAAACTGATGAGCTATGGGCTCAGTAAGTTCAAACATAAAAACATGAAACTGACATGCTGTACTGCTGTGCTCATGCATGAAACTGGACTCTGTGAACATGCTTCTGGCTGAGAGGTTTAATCTTAGGACATTAATCTATTATTAAGTTCTGGTTTTGAGCCCCTGATTGGTCGTACCGACATGTTAGCGCAACCGGGAGCGGTACTTTAGTGCTGACCTCCTCAGTCTTAACTGATGCTAAACATGATAACCTCCCCGTGAGTCGAGAGGCTGATACGCCCATACTGGTTTAATTACCATCTTGCTGGTGTTCCAACTGGGTAGCATACTGATTGCCCCCACAGTCGGAACCTGTTAATCAAATTACTAGGGTGTGAATTATATTAACACACTAGGGTGCCTTGTGCACCTACCTGTTTTCGTGCTCTGATACTGTCTGACATGTGTATTGGGACATGCAACTCTACATGCATGACATGAACTGACCTGTGCTGACATGAGACTGACATGCACTGACATAAACATCGTGATGCAGACAATCAATGTCTGACATACACGTCATACAACATACATAACATCACAATTTAACAAGCTTGTCCACATTGCAGTCAGGACAATGCTTGAACTTACAGAAAATCCTCTAGTGTAAGCTTCTGCTGCTCTGGGACTGCTGTTTTGGGGTCTCTGGCTTGATCTCCTATAAAAGGAACAATCACTGATTATTTATCATATTTATCTTATACTGAAAATATGGCAAAACATGAAAATTTTCCTTTCCAGACTCTTTTTTTTTTTTACTCTCTGGCTTCGAACACGCCCTCCTACACGGGCGTGTCTCTGCCCGTGTACCTCTCTGGACTTTTAAGCCTGGCCGTGTAATTCATGGAACATGACCATGTATGCTTACACGGGTGGATACATGGCCGTGTTACTGGCCGTGTACTCCTCTGGACTCTTACACGGTTACTTACACGCCTCCCTTTGACCGTGTGCCCCTTGACACGGCCCGATACACGACCGTGTTCTTGGCCGTGTACCTCTCGGGTCTGATTTTTCTTGTAACACGGTCGTGCGTATGGGCATGTTCAGGGCCGTGTACTGAACACGCCCTTGTACACGCTCGTGTTCATACCATAATCAAAATTCTGGGTCCGAACTGCTCTGCTCTAGTTTTCTAAGGCTTTTGTGGCCTTTGTTCTACTTCTTACACTTGAAATCGATCTTCATAAGATCGTTTCAAGGTATCTACTACATTTCTACTATCACAAATCTATGATTTCATAAGCAAAAATCTCACATTTTGCTTATGAACCTCTCTTGACTTAACTTTTGAAAAATCTGCATTTTTGTGAAGAAATTTCACTAAACTCGGTTTTCTAAACCATATGTTCATGGATTCGTGTTTGAAAACATCTAGACTCGAACCACGTTTCGATTTTAACCGAAACCCTAAACGTGATTCACTCACATTCCCTTTTTCCTCTCAAAACCCCAGATTTTTCCCCCAAAGAAAAAAAGTGAGAAACTAGGGTTTACCTTGCTTTAAACGTGAGCTTTTCTTACTGCTAATCCTTGATCGAATCTCGATTGATCTGCTGCTGGGACAAGAAAATCCGAACTTGCCTTGGATTACCTTTTTCCTTCCCTCTCTTTCTCTCGGTTTCTCTTTCTCTCTTTCTTTCTTTCTTTCTTTCTTTCTTTCTCTTTCTTTCCTTCTTTTTGCCGGCTGCTTTACAGCCGAGGGGATAAATTAAACCCCCCTATCTCACGTGCCTCACTCCCTCACTCTCACTTTCTTTCTTTTTTTTTTTTTTAAAAGGTTAGGCCTTGTTTGGCTACTTCTAGCCATTGTTCCATGTGGCTCACTTGTGTGCCATTGATCTCCTAGTATGTATTTTTCACATATTTTTCTATTAATTTTAAAACATCATAAATTGAATTAATGCTTAGCTTTTAACTATTTTCATTAATTCATTGTCAAATTTTGATTAAAACTTAGTTAATCAAAATTTTCCTCTGCTCTGTATTCTGTAATTCTGTATCACTGTAAATGTACATTTATTTACAAAATTTGTACAAAATCTTTCCGAGAGTATGGATTTCTCGGTTATCACATTCACCCCTCCTTATAAGATTTTCGTCCTCGAAAATTTAGAACAAGTGAGGGTATGAACGTCTCATCTCATCTTCTTTCTCCCACGTAGCCTCTTCAACATTGTGATTTCTCCACAATACTTTGACTAGTGGGATGGTCTTGTTTCTCAGCTCCTTTTCTTCTCTAGCCAGTATCTGAACTGGCTGCTCTTCATAGGTCAGGTCCTCTTGGACTTGGACTGGTTCATGCTGTAGCACATGAGATGGATCTGATATGTACTTTCTGAGCATGGAGACATGGAATATATTGTGTACTGCTGATAGCTCAGGAGGTAATGCCAACTTGTAGGCAACCTTCCCAATGCGTTTGATAATCTCATAAGGTCCAATGTATCTTGGACTCAGTTTTCCTTTCTTACCAAAATGCATGATCCCCTTCATAGGCGACACTTTCAGAAAAACGAAGTCCTCTTCCTTGAATTCTAGGGATCTCCGCCTTCTGTCTGCATAACTCTTCTGTCTGCTCTGAGCACTCTTCATTCTTTGCTGGATCTTGACAACTGCATCGCAAGTTTCCTACATGAAATTTGTCTTATGCAGTTGTTTTTCCTTCAGATCATACCAATGGATGGGTGATCTGCACTTTCATCCATACAGAGCCTCATAAGGTGCCATCTTGATGGAAGCTTGGTAACTGTTGTTGTATGAGAATTCCACTAGTGGCAGCTTCTCATTCCAAGCTCCTGGAAAATCCATGACACATGCTCGGAGCATATCCTCTAAAGTTTGGATAGTCCGTTCTGATTGTCCGTCTGTCTGAGGATGGAAGGCTGTACTAAACCTCAGTTCTGTGCCCATGGCTCTTTGTACACACTCCCAAAAGTTGGAGGTGAACCGGGCATCTCTGTCAGATACTATGGTCTTTGGCACTCCATGTAACCTGACAACATGATCTACGTACAGCCGTGCCAACTTCTCCAATGAGTAAGTGATCTTTATTGGTATGAATCTGGCTGTCTTTGTCAATCTGTCCACGATTACCCAGATGGCATCGTGTCCTCTTCTTGTTTTGCGTAGTCCTACCACAAAATCCATGGTAACGTTTTCCCATTTCCATTCTGGAATCTCCAGAGGTTCTAACTTTCCTCCAGGATGCTGATACTCAGCTTTGACTTTCTGACAAGTAAGGCACTTACTGACAAATCTTGTAATGTCTTCCTTCATCCCTTTCCACCAAAACTGTAACTTCAAGTCTTGGTACATCTTGGTGGCTCCAGGATGAACTGAATATGGCGTCCCATGAGCTTCTGACATGATTCGCCTTCGCAGTTCTTCATCTGCTGGAACATGAATTCTCCCCTGATACCTGATTAATCCATCTGTGGACAGCTCTTCCTGGGAGCCTGTCAGACTTGAATCTTGCTTCTGAGCTTCCTTGATATCATCAAACAATGATGACTTCAGCTGCAGTGCTGACAATTTTCCTGATATCAGCTCTAGCTCAAGTGAATGGATCTCTCGCTGCAATGGTCTTGATAACCTATCAATAGGCAACTGCTGGGGAACTATAGCTTTTCTACTCAAAGCATCTGCTACTTGGTTGGCTTTTCCTGGGTGATAAAGGATCTCACAGTCATAATCCTTCACCAATTCCAACCATCTTCTCTGCCTCATGTTCAACTCCTTCTGTGTGAAGAAGTATTTTAGGCTCTGATGATCTGTATAAATCTGGCACTGTACTCCATACAGATAGTGTCGTCAAATTTTGAGTGCGAACACTACTGCAGCAAGTTCTAGGTCATGGGCAGGATAATTATTCTCGTGCTCTTTCAGTTGACGCGAAGCATAGGCAATCACTTTACCTTCTTGCATCAATACTGCTCCCAAACCCACTTTGGAAGCATTACTGTAGATCTCATATTTCTCCCCTTCAGTAGGGAGTGTGAGGATCAGCGTGCTTGTCAGCCATCTTTTCAGCTCTTGAAAGCTTCTTTCACACTCATCTGTCCATATATACTTCTTTTCCTTGCATGTGAGGGTGGTGAGAGGTGCTGCTAGTCTTGCAAATCCCTCCACAAATCTCCTGTAATAGCCAGCTAACCCTAAGAAACTGCGTATCTCTGTCACGCTCTTAGGTGCAGGCCATTGATTGATTGCTTCTACTTTGACTGGATCTACTGTAATTCCCTCCTTGGATACTACATAACCGAGGAAATGCACTCTGTCTAGCCAGAACTCACATTTTGAGAATTTGGCATAGAGTTGATGCTCTCTCAGCTTCTGAAAAACAACCCTTAACTGGGCTTCATGCTCTGCGTGAGTCTTTGAATATACAAGGATGTCATCGATGAACACAATAACAAACTTGTCTAAATACTCCTTGAAGACTCTATTCATCAGGTCCATGAAAGCGGCTGGCGCGTTTGTTAACCCAAATGGCATTACTAGGAACTCATAATGCCCATAACGGGTTCTGAAAGCTGTCTTGGAAACATCATCTTCCTTAATTCTCAGCTGATGATATCCTGATCTCAAATCAATCTTTGAGAACACTGCTGCACCCTTGAGCTGATCGAACAGGTCATCAATCCTAGGTAATAGGTACCTATTCTTGACTGTAACCTTGTTCAATTCTCTGTAGTCTATGCACATATGGAACGTCCCGTCTTTCTTCTTGACAAACAGTACGGGAGCTCCCCATGGGGCATAGCTTGGTCTGATGAATCCCTTGTCAAGCAGATCCTTTAACTGCACTTGTAACTCCTTCAAATCCACTGGTGCCATGCAGTACGGTGCCTTGGAGATCGGTGCTGTTCCAGGTAGGAGCTCTATCTCAAATGAGATTTTCCGCTCTGGAGGTAATCCTGGTAGTTCCTCGAGAAAGACCTCGAGAAATTCTCTGACAACTAGAATATCTTCTGGCTGTAACTTCTTCTCTTCTGCTGTATCTGTCACATAAGCTAAATATCCAGTACAACCACTGGCTATTAGCTTCTTGGCCTTCATTGAACTAATCATCATCTTGCGGCATCTTCTCGAAGAATTGACATATTCGAAACTTTCTTCATCTTCTGGCTTGAACTCTATTCTTCTGTGTCTGCAATCTATCATAGCTTGATATTTTCATAGGAAATCCATTCCCAAGATCACATCATAGTCTATGATCTTCATCATGATCAACTCTGCATACAACTCTCTATTTGCCACGATTACTGGTACATGAGGTAACCAGTACTCTGACAACACGATTTCTCCTGATGGGAGAGCAGTTCTAAAAGTTCTTCCCATGTGATCTCTAGGGTATTCTAACTTATCAGCAAGTGCACATGATATGAAAGAATGGGTGGCCCCAGAGTCAAATAGAACAGATGCCAAGTGGTTAGCGACAGAAATCTGACCTGTCACTACGTTGGACATCCCTGCCTCTGCCTCTTCTCTGGTGTAGGCCATCACCCTAGCATCTACCTGTGGAGGTCTTTCTTGCACTGCTGGAGGTACTTCTGATGGGCTTTCATAACTCAACCTAAGTGCATGTACTTGGGACTGTTGTGGGCGTGAAGAGTTTGCTCCTGACGCTGATACTGACTGGCGGTTCATAGGGCAATTCTTGATGAAGTGGCCCTCTCTTCCATACTGAAAACAGGCAGTCGTGCCAGCTTTGCACTGACCCACATGTTTCCTCCCACAATTTGGACAGGTGGGGTTACTTGGAGCTGTGGTAGTGCTAGTCCTCCGTGACTGGCTTCTGTTGTCCTGAATCTGAGCTCCCTGGAAATTCCCCTTTCTCTTCTGTTGGGACTGAGGGCCTGGATGACTGGACTGCTCTGGTCTTGTACCCTGACTGCCCTTGCTGTGCTGTCCAGGTTGAGAGGCCTTAGCCAAGATCTTTTCTTGCTTTCTGGCTTCCCAAACCTTTTCTCTCGCTTTTTTCTGTCGGGCTAGGTGGTACTCTACCCTCAAAACAAGACTAACGCAGTCAGCTACTGAAACTGGCAAAAATGGGCCAACGTCAATCAAGGTAGAGATCTCAGGCCTGAACATGCTTATCATCTTCTGTATCTTCTCCCTCTCCGTAGGCACCATATACGGACATAAGTAGGAGAGCTGATCAAATTTCCTGCAAACCTCACTGACTGACATGTCCCCCTGCTGTAACTCTGCAAATTCTTTTTGCTGGGGTCGGAGTGATGCAGGATCATAATATTTCTGGTTGAACTCCTCCAAGAACTCCGCCCAGGACATTGTGGTCACGTCCCTCCTCATGCGGACTGTGTCCCACCAAAATCTTGCATCCTTCCTTAGAACAAAGGATGCGCACATGACTTTTTCTTCATCTGTGAGTCTCATGAACTCCATAATCATCTGTATGGAAGAAAGTCAATCTTCTGCTTCTAGGGGATTTGTTGAACCCTCAAATTCTGGAGGCCTCATTGTCCTAAATCTCTCATATAACGGCTCTGGGTTTACCCTAACCGGTGGTTGCTGAACCACTTCTGGTGCCGCTGGTGGCACTACCTGTTCTGCCTCTACTGCTGGTTGTGCAGGAGTCCCTACTGATCCCTGCCCCTGTTCTAACTGTTCTAGCCTCTGTCTCAACTCTGCGTTTTCTTTCATTTGATTTTCTAGAAGAGCTTGCATCTCTTCTAATCGTTGAGTTAGAGATGGGCGTCCCCTTCCCCTTCTTTGGCCTTGGCCTTGGCCCTGATTTTCCATCGTGCTAGTTTTATCCTATAATCACATGATGAACTTGTGTTAGATCCTGTATAAAAAAGATCCACATGATTTATTGCATTTACATAACATCTCATACTTACTAAAAAGTATAGGTCTCTACAGACCTTTACTTTCATGCATAACTAGCTGCTTATATTAACATAAACTTAACTTACTTGGATCGGCGAACAGGACATGCACGGAGTAAGGCGGGATATGGTCAACCAACTTTTCTGATAATACCCACTGTGCTACAGTAAGTATTCTAAACTAGACCCATTTTAAAACTTGGGCTCTGATACCAACTGTGTCTACGGTTGGTATCCCAAACTAAACCCATCGAACTGCTCTGATACCAACTATGGCTGCAGTTGGTACTCTGAACTAAACTCGTCGTAAAAGCTCTCGTTCTGATACCACCTGTGGCTGCCCGCCCTGCTGTAGAGACTCTACAGTGCTATTACAGTCAACTCTATAGTTAACCGCAATAGTCTGCAGGTCTCTAAGGTCGCCGGCAATCATGCTGAACTGTAAACTACTTGCTAATTTTGCGGAACAAATTTTTTTTTTCTTTAAATTCATAAACTATTTGAGAATGTGATAAGGAAATCATGTTAACAAAATAACATGCACCTGATCATGATTCCCCTATCACATACTCTTGACTTGAAAACTTGTCTCTTGGAAATTTCATTCAAAATCGATACAGCGGAAGACTATTGGTGACCAATATCCCTCGCCCAATCCTGCCCGACATGTAACTTCCCTGTTCGTCGACCACCATATACTACTGGTGAACATGTCTCTTACCTGCAACATGTGAACAAACTGATGAGCTATGGGCTCAGTAAGTTCAAACATAAAAACATGAAACTGACATACTGTACTGCTGTGCTCATGCATGAAACTGGACTCTGTGAACATGCTTCTGGCTGAGAGGTTTAATTTTAGGACATTAATCTGTTATTAAGTTCTGGTTTGCGGCCCCTGATTGGTCGTACCGACATGTTAGCGCAACCGGGAGAGGTACTTTAGTGCTGACCTCCTCAGTCTTAACTGATGCTAAACATGATAACCTCCCCGTGGGTCGAGAGGCCGATACGCCCATACTGGTTTAATTACCATCTTCCTGGTATTCCAACTGGGTAGCATACTGATTGCCCTCACAGTCGGAACCTGTTAATCAAATTACTGGGGTGTGAATTATATTAACACACTAGGGTGCCTTGTGCACCTACCTGTTTTCGTGCTCTGATACTGTCTGACATGTGTATTGGGACATGCAACTCTACATGCATGACATGAACTGACCTGTGCTGACATGAGACTGACATGCACTGACATAAACATCGTGATGCAGACAATCAATGTTTGACATATACGTCATACAACATACATAACATCACAATTTAACAAGCTTGTCCACGTTACAGTCAGGACAATGCTTGAACTTACAGAAAATCTTCTAGTGTAAGCTTCTGCTGCTCTGGGACTGCTGTTTTGGGGTCTCTGGCTTGATCTCCTATAAAAGGAACAATCACTGATTATTTACCATATTTATCTTATACTGAAAATATGGCAAAACATGAAAATTTTCCTTTCCAGACTCTTTTTTTTTTTTTTTTACTCTCTGGCTTCGAACACGCCCTCCTACACGGGCGTGTCTCTGCCGTGTACCTCTCTGGACTTTTAAGCCTGGCCGTGTAATTCATGGAACATGGCCGTGTATGCTTACACGGGTGGATACACAGCCGTGTTACTGGCCGTGTACTCCTCTGGACTCTTACACGATTACTTACACACCTCCCTTTGACCGTGTGCCCCTTGACACGGCCCGATACACGGCCGTGTTCTTGGCCGTGTACCTCTCGAGTCTAATTTTTCTTGTAACACGGTCGTGCGTATGAGCATGTTCGGGGCCGTGTACTGAACACGCCCTTGTACACGCCCGTGTTCATACCAGAATCAAGATTCTGGGTCCGAACTGCTCTGCTCTAGTTTTCTAAGGCTTTTGTGGCCTTTGTTCTACTTCTTACACTTGAAATTGATCTTCATAAGATCGTTTCAAGGTATCTATGGCATTTCTACTATCACAAATCTATGATTTCATAAGCAAAAATCCCACATTTTGCTTATGAACCTCTCTTGACTTAACTTTTGAAAAATCTGCATTTTTATGAAGAAATTTCACTAAACTCGGTTTTCTAAACCATCTGTTCATGGATATGTGTTTGAAAACATCTAGACTCAAACCACGTTTCAATTTTAATCGAAACCCTAAACGTGATTCACTCACATTCCCTTTTTCCTCTCAAAACCCCATATTTTTTCCCCCAAAGAAAAAAAACGTGAGAAACTAGGGTTTACCTTACTTTAATCGTGAGCTTTTCTTGCTGCTAATCCTTGATCGAATCTCGATTGATCTGCTACTGGGACAAGAAAATCCGAACTTGCCTTGGATTTCCTTTTTCCTTCCCTCTCTTTCTCTCGGTTTCTCTTTCTCTCTTTCTTTCTTTCTTTCTTTCTTTCTTTCTCTTTCTTTCCTTCTTTTTGCCGGCTGCTTTACTGCCGAGGGGATAAATTAAACCCCCCTATCTCACGTGCCTCACTCCCTCACTCTCACTTTCTTTCTTTTTTTTTTTTAAAAAAAGGTTAGGCCTTGTTTGGCTACTTCTAGCCATTGTTCCATGTGGCTCACTTATGTGCCATTGATCTCCTAGTATGTATTTTTCACATACTTTTCTATTAATTTTAAAACATTATAAATTGAATTAATGCTTAGCTTTTAGCTATTTTCATTAATTCATTGTCAAATTTTGATTAAAACTCAGTTAATCAAAATTTTCCTCTGCTCTGTATTCTGTAACATATCTCACTATAATTGTACACTTATTTACATATTTGTACAAATAATTCCGAGAACATAGATTTCTCGATTATCACATGCAGACCCACCGGTGCCACTCCCTTGCTTAACTTATTTAAAACGTGACTTAAACTTATTTAACTTAATTTTTTTTTTTGTAATTTTCACTGGATTTTTTTTTGAATACATATGCTTTACTATATACACATATACATATATATATACTTTACAAATATATAAGGGTTTTAATGCAACTCAGGAGGACACATTCATATTAGAACATACTGAATTAGTCTTACTCAATACCAGTCTGATTTTCAAAAGGTAATACTACTTAACATAGTGCGGAAGTAAAACTTGTGATGATATCTATAACCGTAACCCTCACATTTGCCTTGCCATCTTCATCGTCCATCAGGTTAAACCCTAGGTCTCTTACCTACAACATGAACACACATGATGAGCTTTATGCTCAGCAAGTACAACAATTTATCCACAAAACATAACTTAAAAACATAGGCCATACTTAAAAGGCTTATCATACTTATAAACATATCTTGACTTCAAAGCATATCATGAAAATATATCATGTGTCATATAATTGAAAGCATAACATATATCACATAACTTAGAAGCATATCATAACTATAACTTAAAGCATATCGTGAACTATGCATAAACCGATTATACTCAATTATGCTTCATCATGTATTATCTTTCTTTACTTGTCTAAGAGCCCGTGTGTCGGTACCGAATGTGCATAGATCTTCGGATTCACCGAGACCACAAACTTTCTTTGGAGTCTTGACTCGTCATACTTAAACTGAAAACCTCCCCGTAGATCGTGAGGCCAGTACGACACACTCAACGAGTCTGGACTCCTTTCTTAATTATCCAATTGTTAAGATCATGAATTACTATCATCATGTCATGAATTCTATCTTATTATTCAATAATCATACACGATTAAAGAATAAAAACATGTTTATCGTAAAACCTGACTAAAACATCTTTATCATTTTATTCATCAATCATACACGATTAAGGAATAAAAGCATTCTTATCGTAAAAATAACTGTTTAAAACCATTTTCATTTATACTGTAGAAGGAGTTGTACTTACTTGATCTATAGACAGTTTATACTACACCTTGTTGTAATACAGTTGTCTACCTGTAATCATAACACATTCTATTAATACTCGTTTTTAAGTCACTAATATCATTAGTGACAAACACATCTCTTGACATCTGTTACCGATCCCCCTTTTAGTACTAAACTACTCTCTTTTTGAGAATTAACTATCTTCTAATTGTGGTAAATTAATTTATTTACTTAATAAATTAATTAGCGTCTCTTTCTCTCTCTCTCTCAGTAATGCTAACTAATCAGCTAGTTAGCAAACCGGCTATCTAGCTAATCGTGGTATCTTTACAAATTCTACCGATTTTGAAAGCCATTTGTAAGAGCATCTTTCATTTTGAGAAACATATAATCTTTAAAAATAATCCCCTTATCATCCCGTTGGAAGGTAAGGGTATTTTCTTAAACCATTATCTCATTTTAAAAGAACACATTTTGGTGCTCACTTGAAAATGTGATTTTTGAACCTATTTGAAAAAAAAAAATCATATATAACTTGCTTAAAGAGATCGAATTTGCAAAACTGAAAAACACAAAATTTTTAAGTCTCGATGAGATGGACAACTTTGGTGTTCATCTCAGAGATTGATTCTGTGATAATCGAGAAATTTATCGCTCTCGGAAAATTTTGTACAAGATATGTAAATAAATGTATATTCAGGATGAGACATGTTATAGAATATAGAGCAGATGAAAATTTTGATTTACTGGATTTTAGTCAAAATTTAACAATGAATTAATGAATATAGTGTAAAAACTAAACATTAATTCAAATTATAATATTTTAAATTATTAAAAAAGTATGTGGAAAATACATACTAAGGGATCAATGGCTCACATGTAAGCCACCATGATCAATGGCCAAGATTAACCAAACAATTACCAATTTCTTTACAAAAAAAAAAAGATGAATGAGAAAGATGAGGGAGAGTGAGCACGTGAAGGGCAGCAGCCAAGTGAAATTAATTCACTTATCTTAGCTGCAGGAGAAGTGGTCATATAGAGAGAAAGAGAAAGAGAGAAAGAGAGAGAGAGCAGAAAAGGAAAAACCCTCCTCTTTGTTTTCCCTTTCAACAGTCCGGATTCTCTCTTCAAGCAAGAAAATCATTCAAGTTTTTAGTTCAAGATTCCACAGCAAGACATTCTCAAGTTTCAAGCAAGGTAAACCCTCTTTTTCTCACGTTTTTAGGTGGAAAATCTGGGTAATTTTAGGAAGAAAAAGAAAATACGAGTTTTGAATGTTGAGATTTCTAGTTAAATCGAAACACGGTTCAATTCTAGTTGTTTTTAAACATGAATTCATGAGTTGATGGTTTAGAAAACCAAGTTTCAGTTGAGTTTTCTTTTTAAAAAAGTTTTGATTTTTAAGGGTTGAATCAAGAGATGTATAGAAGCAAAATGTGAAATTTTGCTTATGAAATCATGGATAGATGATGGTAGAAATGTAGTTTATATCTTGAAACAGTCTTATAGAGATCGATTTTAAGTGCAAAAAGTAGAACAAAGGCCAGGAAAGCCTTAGAAAAACAGAGATGAGGATTTCAAACACAAAATCAGGATTCAGGGATGAACACGGGCGTGTACAAAGGCGTGTTCAGAACACGGCCCCGAACATGCCCACATGCACGACCGTGTTTCGAGAGAGTTTGAGACCCGAGAGTTACACGGCCAAGAACACTGTGATAACCGAGAAATCCATACTCTCGGAAAGATTTTGTACAAATTTTGTAAATAAATGTACATTTACAGTGATACAGAATTACAGAATACAGAGCAGAGGAAAATTTTGATTAATTGAGTTTTAATCAAAATTTTATGATGAATTAATGAATATAGTTTAAAAGCTAAGCATTAGTTCAATCATGATGTTTTAAAAATTTATAGAAAAGTATGTGGAAAATACATACTAAGAGATCAATGGCACACAAGTGAGCTACATTGATCAATGGCCAAAAGAACTAGCCAAACAAGCCCTTACACAAAAAAAAAAAAAAAAAAAGAAAGTAAGGGAGAGTGTGAGTGGCACGTGAGCTCAGAGGGGATTAATTCCCTTAGCTGCTGATGCAGCCGGCAGGAAGAGAAAAGAAAGAAAGAAAGAAGAAAAGAAAGAAGAAAAAGAAAGAGAAAGGGGAAGAGAGAAAAGGGAAACCGAGAGAAAGAAAAGGGGAAATCCAAGCAAAGTTCAGTTTTTCTAGTGCAAGCAACAGATCGATCAAGATTCGGTCAAGGATTAGCAGCAAGAAAAGCTCACGATCAAAGCAAGGTAAACCCTAGTTCTCACGTTTTTTGTTTGGGGAAAATCTGGGGTTTTGAGAGAAAACAGAGAATGTGAGTGAATCACATTTAGGTTTTCGGTTAAAATCGAAATGTGATTCGAGTCTAGACGTTTTCAAACACGAATCCATGAACAGATGGTTTAGAAAACCGAGTTTAGTGAAATTTCTTCACAAAAATACAGATTTTTCAAAAGTTAAGTCGAGAGAGATTCATAAGCAAAATGTGGAATTTTTGCTTATGAAATCATGGATTTGTGATAGTATGAGAGTAGTAGATACCTTGAAATGATCTTATGAAGATCGATTTTAAGTGTAAGAAGTATAACAAAGGCCATAAAAGCCTTAGCAAAGCAGAGCAGAGCAGTTCGGACCCATAATCTTGATTCTGGTATGAACACAGGCGTGTACAAGGGCGTGTTCAGAACACGGCCCCGAACATGCCCATACGCACGACCGTGTTGTAAGAAAAATCAGACCCGAGAGGTACACGGTCAAGAACACGGCCGTGTATCAGACCGTGTCAAGAGGCACACGGTCAAAGAGAGGCGTGTAAGTAACTGTGTAATAGTCCAGCGGAGTACACGGCCAGAGACACGGCCGTGTACCCACCCGTGTAAGCATACACGGGCATGTTCCAGAAATTACACGGCCAGGCTTAAAAGTCCAGAGGGGTACACGGGCACGGACACGGCCGTGTAGGAGGGCGTGTTCGAGTCTAGAGAGTAAAAAAAAAAAAACAAGAGTCTGGAAAGGAAAAAATTTCATGTTTTACCATATTTCCAGTATAAGCTAAATATGGTAAATAATCAGTGATTTTGCCTTTTATAGGAGTCCAAGTCAGAGACCCCAAATCAGCAGTCCCAGAGCAGCAGCAGCTTACGCTAGAGGACTTTCAGTAAGTTCAAGCATTGTCCTGACTGCAATGTGGACAAGCTTGCTTTATTACAATGTTGTGTATATTGTATGACGTGTTGTTAGACATTTATTGTCTGCATCACGATGTTAAGTCAGTTTATGTCAGTCACAGTAGAGGTCAGTTCATATCAGTGCATGTCCCAATACACAGACCAGACAGTAACAGAACAAGAAAACAGTTAGGTGCACAAGGCACCCTAGTGTGTTAATTAATTCACACCTCAGTAATTTGATTAACAGGTTCCGACTGTGGGGCCAAGCAGTATGCTACCCAGTTGGAACACCAGCAAGATGGTAATAAACCAGATATTGGCGTATCAGCCTCTCGACCCACGGGGAGGTTTGCATGTTTAGCATCAGTTAAGACTGAGGAGGTCAGCACTAAAGTACCGCTCCCGGTTACGCTAACATGTCAGTACGTCCAATCAGGGGCCCAAAACCAGAACTAAAGTAACAGATTAATGTCATAAGACTAAATCTTTAGTCAGTACAGCATGTTTACAGAGTCCAGTCAGCATGAGTACAGCAATCAGTATGAGCACAGCAGTACAGCATGAGTACAGCAGTACAGCATGAGTACAGCAGTACAGCATGAGCACAGTAGTACAGCATGAGCACAGCAGTATAGCATGTTAGTTACATGTTTTTATGTTTGAACTTACTGAGCCCATAGCTCATTAGTTTGTTCACATGTTGCAGGTAAGAGACCTGTTCACCAGTAGAATATACGGTGGACGACGAACAGGGTAGACGCATACCGGGCAGGATTGGGCGAGGGATATTGGTCACAGTCTAATTCTTCCGCTGCATAGTTTTGAATGAAATTTCAAAGAAACAAGTTTCAAGTTAAGAGTATGTGATAGAGGAATCATGAGTTTGTTAACATGATTTCCTTATCACATTCTCAAACAGTTTATGTATTTAAAGAAAAAAAAAATTTTATTCCGCAAAATTAGCAGTAGTTACAGTTCAGCATGATTGCCGGCGACCCTAGAGGCCTGCAGACTATTGCGATTGACTACAGAGTTGGTCGTAGTAGCACTGTAGAGCCTCTACAGTAGGGCGGGTCGCCACAAGTGGTATCAGAGCGAGGTTTTTTAACAACGAGTCTAGTTTAGGATACCAACCGTAGCCACAGTTGGTATCAGAGCGGTTAGTTGACCATATCCCGCCTGACTCCGTGCATGTCCTGTTCGCCGATCCAAGTAAGTTCAGTTTATGTTAATATAAGCAGCTAATTATACATGAAAGTAAAGGTCTGTAGAGACCTATACTTTGTAGTAAGTACATAGTAATATGTAAATGCAAGAAATCATGTGGATCCTTTTTATACAGGATCTAACACAAGTTCATCGTGTGATTATAGCAGATACAGTAGCATGATGGATAATCAGGGCCAAGGCCAAGTCCAAAGAAGGAGAAGGGGACGCCCATCCCTAACTCAGAGATTAGAAGAGATGCAAGCTCTTCTAGAAAACCAGATGAAAGAAAACGCAGAGTTGAGCCAGAGGCTAGAACAGTTAGAACAGGGGCAGGGATCAGTAGGGACTCCTACACAACCAGCAGCAGAGGCAGAACAGGTAGTGCCACCAGTGGCACCAGAAGTGGTTCAG
Source organism: Antiaris toxicaria (assembly GCA_035233585.1). Classification (NCBI taxonomy): domain Eukaryota; kingdom Viridiplantae; phylum Streptophyta; class Magnoliopsida; order Rosales; family Moraceae; genus Antiaris; species Antiaris toxicaria. The sequence continues at coordinate 93,909,026 of CP141154.1, forward strand.
CAACCACCGGCCAGGGTGAACCCAGAGCCACTATATGAGAGATTCCGGAAGATGAGGCCTCCGGAATTTGAGGGTTCAATAAATCCTCTAGAAGCAGAAGATTGGCTCTCCTCAATACAGATGATAATGGAGTTCATGAGACTCATAGATGAGGAGAAAGTCATGTGCGCGTCCTTTGTTCTAAGGAAGGATGCAAGGTTTTGGTGGGACACAGTCCGCATGAGGAGGGACGTGACCACAATGACATGGGCAGAGTTTCTGGAGGAATTTAACCAGAAATACTATGATCCTGCATCACTCCAACCCCAGCAGAAAGAATTTGCAGAGTTACAGCAGGGGGACATGTCAGTTAGTGAGGTTTGCAGGAAATTTGATCAGCTCTCCCGTTTATGTCCGTACATGGTGCCTACGGAGAGGGAGAAGATACAGAAGATGATGGGCATGTTCAGGCCTGAGATCTCTACGTTGATCGATGTTGGCCCATTCCCACCAGTTTCAGTAGCCGACTGTGTTAGTCGTGCTTTGAGGGCAGAGTTCCACCTAGCCCGACAGAAAGAAGCGAGAGAAAAGGTCTGGGAAGCCAGGAAGCAAGAAAAGATCCTGGCTAAGGCCTCTCAACCTGGACAGCACAGCAAGGGCAGTCAGGGTACAAGACCAGAGCAGTCCAGTCATCCAGGCCCTCAGTCCCAACAGAAAAGAAAAGGGAATTTCCAGGGAGCTCAGAGTCAGGATAACAGAAGTCAGTCAAGGAGGACTCACACCACTACAGCTCCAGGTAACCCCACTTGTCCAAATTGTGGGAGGAAACATGTGGGTCAATGCAAAGCTGGCACGACTGCCTGTTTTCAGTGTGGTAGAGAGGGCCACTTTATCAAGAATTACCCCATGAACCGCCAGTCAGTATCAGCATCAGGAGCAAACTCATCACGTCCACAACAGTCCCAAGTACATGCACTCAGACTGAGCTATGAAAGCCCAACATAAGTGCATCCAGCAGTGCAGGAAAGGCAAGACAGAGCTCCTTAGGCAGATGCTAGGGTGATGGCCTACACCAGAGAAGAAGCAGAGGCAGGGACATCCAACGTGGTGACAGGTCAGATTTCTGTCGCTAACCACTTGGCATCTGTTCTATTTGACTCTGGGGCCACACATTCTTTCATATCATGTACATTTGCTGATAAGTTAGAATACCCTAGCGACCACATGGGAAGGACTTTTAGAACTGCTCTTCCATCAGGAGAAATCATGTTGTCAGAATACTGGTTACCTCATGTACTAGTAATCGTGGCAAATAGAGAGCTGTATGCAGAGTTAATCATGATGAAGATCGTAGACTATGATGTGATCTTGGGAATAGATTTCCTAGGAAAATATCAAGCTACGATAGATTGTAGAAACAGAAGAATAGTATTCAAGCCAGAAGAAGAAGAAAGTTTCGAATATGTCGATTCTTCAAGAAGATGCAGCAAGATGATGATCAGCTCAATGAAGGCCAAGAAGCTAATAGCCAGTGGTTGTACTGGATATTTAGCTTATGTGACAGATACAGCAGAAGAGAAGAAGTTACAGTCAGAAGAGGTTCCAGTTGTCAGAGAATTTCTCGAGGTCTTTCCCGAGGAACTACCAGGATTACCTCCAGAGCGGGAAATCTCATTTGAGATAGAGCTCCTACCTGGAACAGCACCCATCTCCAAGGCGCCGTACCGCATGGCACCAGTGGAGTTAAAAGAGTTACAAGTGCAGTTGAAGGATCTGCTTGACAAGGGATTCATCAGACCGAGCTATGCCCCATGGGGAGCTCCCGTACTGTTTGTCAAGAAGAAGGACGGGACGTTCCGCATGTGCATAGATTACAGAGAATTGAACAAGGTTACAGTCAAGAATAGGTACCCATTACCTAGGATTGATGACCTGTTCGATCAGCTCAAAGGTGCAGCAGTATTCTTAAAGATTGATTTGAGATCAGGATATCATCAGCTAAGAATCAAGGAAGATGATGTTTCCAAGACAGCTTTCAAAACCCGTTATGGGCATTATGAGTTCCTAGTAATGCCATTTGGGTTAACGAACGCACCAGCCGCTTTCATGGACCTAATGAACAGAGTCTTCAAGGAGTATCTTGACAAGTTTGTCATTGTGTTCATCGATGACATCCTTGTATATTCAAAGACTCACGCAGAGCATGAAGCCCAGTTGAGAGTTGTTTTTCAGAAGCTGAGAGAGCATAAACTCTATGCCAAATTCTCAAAATGTGAGTTCTGGCTAGACAGAGTGCATTTCCTCCGTCATGTAGTGTCCAAGGAGGGAATTGCAGTAGATCCAGTCAAGGTGGAAGCAATCAACCAATGGCCTGCACCTAAGAGTGTAACAGAGATATGCAGTTTCTTAGGGTTAGCTGGCTATTACAGGAGGTTTGTGGAGGGATTTGCAAGATTAGCCGCACCTCTCACCACCCTCACACGCAAGGAAAATAAGTATATATAGACAGATGAGTGTGAAAGAAGCTTCCAAGAGCTGAAGAGACGGCTGACAAGTGCGCCGATCCTCACACTCCCTACTGAGGGGGAGAAGTATGAGATCTACAGTGATGCTTCCAGAGTGGGTTTGAGAGCAGTATTGATGCAAGAAGGCAGAGTGATTGCCTACGCTTCACGTCAACTGAAAGAGCACGAGAAGAACTATCCCACCCATGATCTAGAACTTACTGCAGTAGTGTTCGTACTCAAGATCTGGCGACACTATTTGTATGGAGCGCAGTGCCAGATATACACAGATCATCAGAGTCTGAAATACTTCTTCACACAGAAGGAGTTGAACATGAGGTAAAGAAGATGGTTGGAATTGGTGAAGGATTATGACTGTGAGATCCTTTATCACCCAGGAAAAGCCAACCGAGTAGCAGATGCCTTAAGTAGAAAGGCTACAGTTCCACAGCAGCTGCCAATTGACAGGTTGTCAAGACCATTGTAGCAAGAGATCCATTCACTCGAGCTAGAGCTGATATCAGGAAAATTGTCAGCACTGCAGTTGAAATCATCATTGTTTGATGATATCAAGGAAGCACAGAAGCAGGATTCAAGCCTGACAGACTCCCAGGAAGAGATGTCCACAGATGGATTAATCAGGTATAAGGGGAGAATTCATGTGCCAGCAGATGGAGAGCTACGAAGGTGAATCATGTCGGAAGCTCATGAGACGCCATACTCAGTCCACCCTGGAGCCACCAAGATGTACCAAGACTTGAAACTACAGTTTTGGTGGAAAGGGATGAAAGGAGACATTGCAAGATTTGTCAGTAAGTGCCTTACTTGTCAGAGAGTAAAGGCGGAGCATCAGCATCCTGGAGGAAAGTTAGAACCTCTAGAGATTCCAGAATGGAAATGGGAGAACGTTACCATGGATTTTGTGGTAGGGTTACCCAAAACAAGAGGAGGACACGATGCCATCCGGGTAATCGTGGACAGATTGACAAAGACAGCCAGATTCATACCAATCAGGATTACTTACTCATTGGAGAAGCTGGCACAGTTGTACGTAGATCAGGTTGTCAGGTTACATGGAGTTCCAAAGTCCATAGTATCTGACAGAGATGCACGTTTCACTTCAAACTTTTGGGAGTGTGTGCAAAGAGCCATGGGCACAGAACTGAGGTTCAGTACAGCCTTCCATCCTCAGACAGATGGACAATCAGAACGGACTATCCAGACCTTAGAGGATATGCTCCGAGCATGTGTCATGGATTTTTTAGGAGCTTGGAATGAGAAGCTGCCACTAGTGGAATTCTCATACAACAACAGTTACCAAGCTTCCATCAAGATGGCACCTTATGAGGCTCTTTATGGAAGAAAGTGCAGATCACCCATCCATTGGTATGATCTGAAGGAAAAACAACTGCATAAGACAGATTTCGTGCAGGAGACTTGCGATGCAGTTGCCAAGATTCAGCAAAGAATTAAGAGTGCTCAGAGCAGACAGAAGAGTTATGCAGACAGAAGGCAGAGATCCCTAGAATTCAAGGAAGGGGACTTCGTTTTTCTGAAAGTGTCACCCATGAAGGGGATCATGCGTTTTGGTAAGAAAGGAAAGCTGAGTCCAAGGTACATTGGACCTTATGAGATTATCAAACGCATTGGGAAGGTTGCCTACAAGTTGGCTTTACCTCCTGAGCTATCAGCAGTACACAATGTATTCCATGTCTCCATGCTCAGAAAGTACATGTCAGATCCATCTCATGTGCTACAGCATGAACCAGTCCAAGTCCAAGAGGACCTGACCTATGAAGAGCAGCCAGTTCAGATACTGGCTAAAAAAGAAAAGGAGCTGAGAAACAAGACCATCCCACTAGTCAAAGTATTGTGGAGAAATCACAATGTTGAAGAGGCTACGTGGGAGAAAGAAGATGAGATGAGATGTTCATACCCTCACTTGTTCTAAATTTTCGAGGACGAAAATCTTATAAGGAGGGGTGAATGTGATAACCGAGAAATCCATACTCTCGGAAAGATTTTGTACAAATTTTGTAAATAAATGTACATTTACAGTGATACAGAATTACAGAATACAGAACAGAGGAAAATTTTGATTAATTGAGTTTTAATCAAAATTTTATGATGAATTAATGAATATAATTTAAAAGCTAAGCATTAGTTCAATCATGATGTTTTCAAAATTTATAGAAAAGTATGTGGAAAATACATACTAAGAGATCAATGGCACACAAGTGAGCCACATTGATCAATGGCCAAAAGAACTAGCCAAACAAGCCCTTACACAAAAAAAAAAAAAAAAGAAAGTAAGGGAGAGTGTGAGTGGCACGTGAGCTCAGAGGGGATTAATTCCCTTAGCTGCTGATGCAGCCGGCAGGAAGAGAAAAGAAAGAAAGAAAGAAGAAAAGAAAGAAGAAAAAGAAAGAGAAAGGGGAAGAGAGAAAAGGGAAACCGAGAGAAAGAAAAGGGGAAATCCAAGCAAAGTTCGGTTTTTCTAGTGCAAGCAACAGATCGATCAAGATTCGGTCAAGGATTAGCAGTAAGAAAAGCTCAGGATCAAAGCAAGGTAAACCCTAGTTCTCACGTTTTTCGTTTGGGGAAAATCTGGGGTTTTGAGAGAAAACAGAGAATGTGAGTGAATCACATTTAGGTTTTCGGTTAAAATCGAAATGTGATTTGAGTCTAGACGTTTTCAAACACGAATCCATGAACAGATGGTTTAGAAAATCGAGTTTAGTGAAATTTCTTCACAAAAATACAGATTTTTCAAAAGTTAAGTCGAGAAAGATTCATAAGCAAAATGTGGAATTTTTGCTTATGAAATCATGGATTTGTGATAGTAGGAGTGTAGTAGATACCTTGAAATGATCTTATGAAGATCGATTTCAAGTGTAAGAAGTAGAACAAAGGCCATAAAAGCCTTAGCAAAGCAGAGCAGAGCAGTTCGGACCCATAATCTTGATTCTGGTATGAACACGGGCGTGTACACGGGCTTGTACAAGGGCGTGTTCAGAACACGGCCCCGAACATGCCCATACGCACGATCGTGTTGTAAGAAAAATCAGACCCGAGAGGTACACGGTCAAGAACACGGCCGTGTATCAGACCGTGTCAAGAGGCACACGGTCAAAGAGAGGCGTGTAAGTAACCGTGTAATAGTCCAGAGGAGTACACGGCCAAAGACACGGCCGTGTACCCACCCATGTAAGCATACACGGGCATGTTTCAGAAATTACACGACCAGGCTTAAAAGTCCAGAGGGGTACACGGGCACGGACACGGCCGTGTAGGAGGGCGTGTTCGAGTCCAGAGAGTAAAAAAAAAAAAAGTCTGGAAAGGAAAAAATTTCATGTTTTACCATATTTCCAGTATAAGCTAAATATGGTAAATAATCAGTGATTTTGCCTTTTATAGGAGTCCAAGTCAGAGACCCCAAATCAACAGTCCCAGAGCAGCAGTAGCTTACGCTAGAGGACTTTCAGTAAGTTCAAGCATTGTCCTGACTGCAACGTGGACAAGCTTGCTTTATTACAATGTTGTGTATATTGTATGACGTGTTGTTAGACATTTATTGTTTGCATCACGATGTTAAGTCAGTTTATGTCAGTCACAGTAGAGGTCAGTTCATATCAGTGCGTGTCATGCATATAGAGTTGCATGTCCCAGTACACAGACCAGACAGTAACAGAACAAGAAAACAGTTAGGTGCACAAGGCACCCTAGTGTGTTTATTAATTCACACCTCAGTAATTTGATTAACAGGTTCCGACTGTGGGGGCAAGCAGTATGCTACCCAGTTGGAACACCAGCAAGATGGTAATAAACCAGATATTGACGTATCGGCCTCTCGACCCACGGGGAGGTTTACATGTTTAGCATCAGTTAAGACTGAGGAGGTCAGCACTAAAGTACCGCTCCTGATTGCGCTAACATGTCGGTACGTCCAATCAGGGGCCCAAAACCAGAACTAAAGTAACAGATTAATGTCATAAGACTAAATCTTTAGTCAGTACAGCATGTTTACAGAGTCCAGTCAGCATGAGTACAGCAGTCAGCATGAGCACAGCAGTCAGCATGAGTACAGCAGTACAGCATGAGTACAGCAGTACAGCATGAGTACAGCAGTACAGCATGAGCACAGTAGTACAGCATGAGCACAGCAGTATAGCATGTTAGTTACATGTTTTTTTGTTTGAACTTACTGAGCCCATAACTCATTAGTTTGTTCACATGTTGCAGGTAAGAGACCTGTTCACTAGTAAAATATACGGTGGACGAACAACAGGGTAGACGCATGCCGGGCAGGATTGGGCGAGGGATATTGGTCACAGTTTAATTCTTCCGCTGCATAGTTTTGAATGAAATTTCAAAGAAACAAGTTTCAAGTTAAGAGTATGTGATAGAGGAATCATGAGTTTGTTAACATGATTTCCTTATCACATTCTCAAACAGTTTATGTATTTAAAGAAAAAAAAAATTTTATTCCGTAAAATTAGCAGTAGTTACAGTTCAGCATGATTGCCGGCGACCCTAGAGGCCTGTAGACTATTGCGGTTGACTACAGAGTTGGTTGTAGTAGCACTGTAGAGCCTCTACAGTAGGGCGGGCCGCCACAAACACGGTCGTGTATTGACCTGTGTATAATGGCACACAGTAGTGGAAAGGGCGAGTAACAGACCATGTTCGATAGCAGGAAAACATGCCTAGAAACACGGTCGTGTAAGTAACCGTGTACGCATGCATGAGTTACACGGTCATGTTGCATGAATTACACAGCCATGCACGTAAGTCCAGAGGATTACACGGCCATGCACGTAAGTCCAGAGGATTACACGGCCACGAACACACCCGTGTAGGAGGACGTGTCTGAAGCTAAAAAAAAAAAGAGTCTGGAAATATGATTTTCATATTTTGCCATGTTTCAAGTATGAGATAAATGTTGGAAATAATCAACGATTATATCTTTTATAGGAGTTCAAGCCAGACACCCTGAGACAGCAGTCTCAGATCAGCAGAGGCTCATGTTAGCAGACTTTTAGTAAGTTTAAGCATTGTCCTGACTGCAACATGGATAATCATGTTATGTTTTATGATGTTATGTTTGTTGTTTGGTGTGTATGTCAGACGTTGACCATCTGCATCATGATACACATGTGAAGTTCATGTCATGCATGTAGAAGTTCATGTTTCAAGTAGATAATTCATGTACACATGATAGACAAGATTCAAGCACACGAAAACATTTAAGTGCACAAGATACTATAGTGAGATTAATAAAACTCACACCCCAAGTAAAACATGTAATAGGTTCCTATTGTGGGGCAATCAGTATACTACCCAGTTGAAACTTCAAAAAAGATGGTAATTAAATCAATTATTGGCGTACCGGCCTTTCGACCCACGGAGAGGTTTTCATGTTCAGTTTCAGTTTCAGTTAAGGCTACGGAGGTCAGCACTAAAGTACCACTCTCAGTCAGGCGCGCCTTACGATACGACCAATCAGGGGCCCAAAATCAGAACCTAATTTCAGATAATGTCCTAAGACTTAACATGCAGCTATGAATCTTTTTCAGAATCAACTTTCATGCATAAGCACAGTATTACATGTTATGATTTCATGTTTTTATGTTTGAACTTACTGAGCCCATAGCTCACTAGTTTGTTCACATGTTGCAGGTAATAGACCTATTCACCAGTAGTACACGGTGGACGATGGACAGAGTATGTACATGCCAGGGGGACTGGGCAAGGGATGATGGACTTACCATGAGTTTTTTGATGTGCAGTTTTAAAAATTTAAGTACAAAATTTCAAGAAAATGATTTTAAGTTAAGACTATGTGATAGGGGAATCATGATTCATGTATATGTTATTTTGTTAACATGATTTCCTTATCACATTCTCGAACAAGACATGTATATGTTTTCAAGTTGTTACATTGAGAAGAAAAAAAAAATTATTCCGTAAAATTTACAAGTAGTTTTCAAGTTAAGCATGATGCCGGCGACCTTAGAGGCCTACATACTATTACGATTAACTACAGAGTTGACTGTAATAACACTGTAGAACCTCTACAGTAAGGGTGGGCTGCCAAAGTTGGTATCAGAGCCCAATTTACGAGGGGTCTAGTTTAGAGTACCAACTGTTGCCACAGTTAGTACCAAAGAAAGTTTACGATGGGTCTAGTTTATAGTACCAACTGTTGCCACAGTTGGTATCAGAGAAGTGGGTAGACCATATTCCACCTGACTCCGTGCATGTCTTGTACGCCGATCCAAGTAAGTTAAGTTTATATTAAGATAAGTAACTAGTTATGTATGAAAGTAAAGGTCCGTAGAGACCTATACTTTGTAGTAAGTATATGTTGATATATTAATACAAGAAATGATGTGAATCCTCTTAAAGAGGATCTAATACAAATTCATCATGTGATTTTAGGATATAAAGTAGTACGATAGAAAACCAAGGCCAAGGCCAAAGACGGAGAAGGGGATGCCCAACTTTGTCTCAGAGAATAGAAGAGTTGCAAGCTCTTCTAGAAAATCAGATGAAAGAAAACGCAGAACTAAGACAGAGGTTAGAACAGATAAAACGGGGGCAGGGATCAGCGGGGACTCCTGCACAACAAGCAATTGAGGCAGAACAAGTAGTGCGACCAGCTACACCAGAAGTGGCTCAGGAACCACCAGTTAGGGTAAACCAAGAGCCACTATATAAGAGATTCCAAAAAATGAGGCCTCCAAAATTTAAGGGTTCAACCAATCCCCTAGAAGCAGAAGATTGGCTTTCTTCTATCCAGATGATTATGGATTTCATGAAACTAACCGAGGAAGAGAAAGTCTTGTGTGCACCCTTTATTCTTAGGAAGGACGCAAGATTCTGGTAGGACACAGTCCGTATGAGGAGGGACGTGACCATGATATCATGGGCGGAGTTCTTAGAGGAGTTCAATCAGAAATACTATGATCCAGCATCACTCCGACCACAAAAAAAAGAGTTTTCAGAGTTACAGCAGGGTGACATATTCGTCAGTGAGGTTTGTAGAAGATTTGATCAGCCCTCCCGCCTATGTCTGTATGTAGTGCCAATGGAAAGGGAGAAGATACAGAAGATGATAGGCATGTTCAGGCCTGAGATTTCAGTCTTAATTGACATTGGCCTAATCCTGTCAATCTCAGTAGCCGACTGAGTTAGTCGTGCTTTGAGAGCAGAGTACCATCTTGCCCGATAGAGAGAAGAAAGGGAAAAGGTATGGGAAGTCAGGAAGAAAGAAAAGATCTTGGCCAAGGCCTCTTAACCTGGACAACACAGTAAAGGCAATCAGAGTACAAGACCAGAACAGTCCAATAATCCAGGCCCTCAGTCCCAACAAAAGAGAAAGGGTAATTTCTAAGGAACTCAGAGTCAAGACAACAGAAATCAGTCAAGCAAGATTAACCCCACTACAGTACCAAGTAACCCCACCAGTCCTACTTATGGGAATAAACATGTGGGTCAGTGCAGAGCTGGCACAACTGCATGTTTTAAGCACGGAAAAGAGGGCAATTTCATCAAGAATTACCCCATGAACTGCTAGTCTGTGTCAGGAGTAAATTTTTCATGTCCACAGCAGTCACAGGCTCATGCACTTAGATTAAGTTATGAAAGCCTTCAGAAGTGCCTCCAGTAGTACAAGAAAGACAGGAAAGAGCTCCTCAGTCAGATGCTAGGGTAATGGCCTACACCAGAGAAGAGGCAGAGGCAAGGACGTCCAACGTGGTGACAAGTCAGATTTCTGTCGCTAACCACTTGGCATCTTTTCTTTTTTACTCTAGGGCCACTCATTCTTTCATATCATATGTATTTGCTGATAAGTTAGAATACCCTAGAGATCACATGAGAAGAACTTTTAGAACTGCTCTCCCTTCAAGAGAAATCATGTTGTCCGAGTACTAATTACCTCATGTGCCAATAATCATGGCAAATAGGGAGCTTTATACAGAATTGATCATGATGAAGATAGTAAACTACGATGTAATCTTAGGAATGGATTTCCTAGGAAAATACCAAGCCACGATCGATTGTAAAAACAAAAGAATAGTGTTCAAGCCAGAAGAGGAAGAAAGTTTTGAATATATCGATTCCTCAAAGAGGTCAAGCAAGATGATGATCAGTTCATTGAAAGCCAAGAAGCTAATAGCCAGTGGTTGAACTGGATATTTAGCTTATATGACAGATACACTAGAAAAGAAGAAGTTACAACCAAAAGATGTTCTTATTGTCAGAGAATTTCTCGAAGTCTTTCCTGAGAAACTACTAAGAGTACCTTCAGAGTGGGAAAACTCATTTGAAGTAGAGCTTTTACTTGGAATAACACCGATTTCCAAGGCACCGTATCGCAAGGCACCAGTAGAGTTAAAAGAATTACAAGTGCAGTTGAAAGATCTGCTTAACAAGGGATTTATTAGACCAAGCTATTCCCCATGGGGCGCTCCCATACTGTTCATCAAGAAGAAAGACGGCATGTTTCGCATGTGCATAGACTATCAAGAGTTGAATAAGATTAAAGTCAAGAATAGGTATCCATTACCTAGAATTGATGACCTATTTGATCAACTCAAGGATGCAGTAGTATTCTCAAAAATTGATTTAAGATCAGGATACTATCAGCTGAGAATCAAGGAAGGTGATGTTTCCAAGACAGCTTTTAGAACCCGTTATAGGCATTATGAATTTCTAGTAATGCCATTTGGGTTAACGAATGATCCAGCGGCTTTCATGGACCTGATGAATAGAGTCTTCAAGGAGTATCTTGACAAGTTTGTCATTGTGTTCATCAGTGACATCCTAATATATTCAAAGACTCACGCAGAGCATGAAGCACAGTTAAGAATTGTTTTTCAGAAGCTGAGAGAGCATCAACTCTATACCAAATTCTCAAAATGTGAGTTTTAACTAGATAGAGTACATTTTCTTGGACATGTAGTGTCTAAGAAGGGAAATACAGTGGATCCAATCAAGGTGGAAGCGATAAATAAATGGCCTACACCTAAGAGCGTGATAGAGATACGCAGTTTCTTAGAGTTAGCTGGCTATTACGAGAGATTTATGGAAGGGTTTGCACGATTAGCAGCATCTCTCACAACCCTCACGTGCAAGGAAAGGAAGTATGTATGGACAGATGAATATGAAAGAAGCTTCCAAGAGTTGAAGAGACGGCTGATAAGCACGCTGATCCTCACACTCCCTACTGAAGGGGAGAAGTATAAAATTTACAGTGATGCTTCAAGAGTGGGTTTGGGAGCATTATTAATGCAAGATGGCAAAGTGATTGCCTATGCTTTACGCCAATTGAAAAAGCACGAGAACAATTATCCCACCCATGACCTAGAACTTGTTGCAGTAGTGTTCGCACTCAAAATTTGACGACACTATCTTTATGGAGCACAGTGTCAGATTTACACGGATCATCAGAACCTAAAATACTTCTTCATATAGAAGGAGTTAACATGACACAAAGAAGATGGTTGGAGTTGGTGAAGGACTATGATTGTGAGATCCTTTATCATCCAGGAAAAGCCAACCGAGTAGTAGATCAATTGAGCAGAAAAACTACAGTTCTGCAACAGTTGCCCATTGACAAGTTATCAAGACCATTGCAGCAAGAAATTCATTTCCTTCAACTGGAGCTGATATCAGGAAAATTGTCAGCACTGCAGCTGAAGTCATCATTGTTTAATTATATCAAGGAAGTTCAGAAGTAAGATTCAAGTCTAACAGACTCTCAGGAAGAGATGTCCAAGGATGGATTAATCATGTATCAAGGGACAATTCATGTTCCAGCAGATGAAGAATTTCGAAGGTGAATCATGTCAGAAGCTCATGAAATCCATACTCAATTCATCCTGGAGCCACCAAGATGTACCAAGACTTAAAACTGTAATTTTGGTGGAAAGGGATGAAAGGAGATATTGCGAAGTTCGTGAGTAAATGCCTGACTTACCAGAAAGTCAAGGCTGAGCATCAGCATCCTGGAGGAAAGTTAAAACCTCTAGAGATTCCAGAATGGAAATGGAAGCATATTACCATGGATTTTATGGTAGGGCTACCTAAAACAAGAGAAGGATATGATACTATCTGGGTAATCATAGACAGGTTAACAAAAACAGCCAGATTCATAGCAATGAAGATCACCTATTCATTTGAGTAGTTAGCACACCTTTATGTAGCTCATGTTGTCAGGTTACATGGAGTTCCAAAGTCTATAATATCTGACAGAGATGCACGGTCTATGAAGCTTCACTGTTCCCTGGGATTGGCTTTGGGCTTTTCCTGCGCAGCTTAGGTGGAAGGCGAAGAAGGCCTCCTTCCGGGGGGGCCCGAGCCATCAGTGAGATACCACTCTGGAAGAGCTAGAATTCTAACCTTGTGTCAGGACCTACGGGCCAAGGGACAGTCTCAGGTAGACAGTTTCACTTCAAACTTTTGGGAGTGTGTGCAAAGGGCCATGGGCACAGAACTGAAGTTCAGTACAGCTTTCCATCCTCAGACAGACGGACAATCAGAAAGGACTATCCAGACTTTAGAGGATATGCTCCGAGCATGTGTAATGGATTTTCCAGGAGCTTGAAACGAGAAGCTACCATTAATAGAATTCTCATATAACAACAATTATCAAGCTTCCATCAGGATGGCACCTTATGAGGCCCTGTATGGACGAAAGTGCAGATCACCCATCCACTGGTATGATCTGAAGGAAAAACAACTGTATAAAATAGATTTCATGCAGGAAACTTCTGATGCAGTTACCAAGATCCAGCAAAAAACAAAGAGTGCTCAGAGCTAACAGAAGAGCTATGCAGATAGAAAAAGGAGATCCCTAGAATTTAAGGAAGGGGACTTCGTATTTCTGAAAGTGTCACCCATGAAGGGGATTATGTGTTTTGGTAAGAAGAGAAAACTTAGTCCAAGGTATATTAGACCTTATGAGATTATCAAATGCATTGGGAAGGTTGCCTACAAATTGGCATTACCTCCTGAGCTGTTAGTAATGCACAATGTATTTCATGTCTCAATGCTAAGAAAGTACATGTCAGATCCATCTCATATGTTACAACATGAACCAGTCCAAGTCCAAGAAAATCTAACTTATGAAGAACAGTCTGCTCAGATACTGGCTAGAGAAGAAAAGGTGCTGAGAAATAAGACCATCCCACTAGTCAAGGTATTGTGGAAGAATCACAACATTGAAGAAGTTATGTGGGAAAGAGAAAATGAGATGAGACTTTCATACCCTTACTTGTTTTAATTTTCGAGGATGAAAATCTTATAAGGAGGGGTGAATATGATAACCGAGAAATTTATCGCTCTCGGAAAATTTTGTACAAGATATGTAAATAAATGTATATTTAGGATGAGACATGTTATAGAATATAGAGTAGATGAAAATTTTGATTTACTGGATTTTAGTCAAAATTTGACAATGAATTAATGAATATAGTGTAAAAGCTAAACATTAATTTAAATTATGATGTTTTAAATTATTAGAAAAGTATGTGGAAAATACATATTAAGAGATCAATGGCTCACATGTAAGCCACCATGATCAATGGCCAAGATTAGCCAAACAATTGCCAATTTCTTTACAAAAAAAAAAAAGAATGAGAGAGATGAGGGAGAGTGAGCACGTGAGGGGCAGCAGCCAAGTGAAATTAATTCACTTCTCTTAGCTGCAGGAGAAGTGGTCGCGCAGAGAAAGAGAAAGAGCAGAAGAGGAAAAACCCTCCTCTGTGTTTTCCCTTTCAACAATTCAGATTCTCTCTTCAAACAAGAAAATCATTAAAGTTTTCAACCCAAGATTCCACAGCAAGATGTTCTCAAGTTTCAAGCAAGGTAAACCCTCTTTTTCTCATGTTTTTAGATGGAAAATCTGGGTTAATTTTAGGAAGAAAAAGAAAATATGAGTTTTGCATGTTGAGATTTCCGGTTAAATCGAAACATGGTTAAAGTCTAGTTGTTTTTAAACATGAATTCGTGAGTTGATAGTTTAGAAAATTAAGTTTCAGTTGAGTTTTCTTTTCAAGAAAGTTTTGATTTTTAAGGGTTGAGTCAAGAGATGTGTAGAAGTAAAATGTGAAATTTTGCTTATGAAACAATAGATAGATGATGGTAGAAATGTAGTTTATACCTTGAAACGGTCTTATAGATATCGATTTTGAGTGCAAGAAGTAGAACAAAGGCCAGGAAAGCCTTAGAAAAACAGAAATAAGGATTTCAGACTCAGAATCAAGATTCAAGGATGAACACGGGCATGTTCAGAACACGGTCCCGAACATGCCCACATGCATGACTGTGTTTCAAGAGAGTTTGAGACTCTAGAGTTACACGGCCAAGAACACGGCTGTGTATCGAGCCGTGTATAATGGCACACGGCAGTGGAAAGGGTGTGTAACAGACCATGTTCGACAATAGGAAACACGGCCGTATAGGTAACCATGTACACATGCATGAGTTACATGGCCATGTTGCATGAATTACACGGCCATGCACGTAAGTCCAAAGGATTACACGGCCACAAACACGCTCGTGTAGGAGGACGTGTCCGAAGCTAAAAAACAAAAAAAGAGTCTGGAAATATGATTTTCATATTTTGCCATGTTTCAAGTATAAGATAAATGTTGGAAATAATCAACGATTATTTCTTCTATAGGAGTTCACGCCAGACACCCCGAGACAGTAATCCCAGATCAGCAAAGGCTCACATTAGCAGACTTTCGGTAAGTTCAAGCATTGTCCTGACTGCAACATGGACAATCATGTTATGTTTTATGATGTTATGTTTGTTGTTTGGCGTGTATGTCAGACGTTGACCGTCTGCATCACGATACACATGTTAAGTTCATATCATGCATGTAGAAGTTCATGTTTCAAGTAGATAATTCATGTACACATGATAGACAAGATTTAAGCACACGAAAACATGTAAGTGCACAAGGCACTATAGTGAGATTAATAAAACTCACACCCCAAGTAAAATATATAATAGGTTCCTACTGTGGGGTAATCAGTATACTACCCAATTGGAACTTCAAAAAAGATGGTAATTAAACCAGTTATTGGCGTACCGGCCTCTCGACCCATGGGGAGGTTTTCATGTTCAGTTTCAGTTTTAGTTAAGGCTGCGAAGGTCAGCACTAAAGTACCACTCTCAGTCATGCACACCTTACGTTACGACCAATCAGGGGCCCAAAACCAGAACCTAATTTCAGATAATGTCCTAAGACTTAACATGCAGCCATGAATCTTTTTCAGAGTCAAGTTTCATGCATAAGCACAATATTGCATGTTATGATTTCATGTTTTTATGTTTGAACTTACTGAGCCCGTAGCTCACTAGTTTTTCCACATGTTGCAGGTAAGAGACCTGTTCACCAGTGATATACAGTGGACGACGGACAAGGTATGTATATGCCAGGGGGACTGGGTGAGGGATGATGGTCTTACCATGAGTTTTCTGATGTGCAGTTTTGAAAATTTAAGTACGAAATTTCAAGAAAATGATTTTAAGTCAAGACTACGTGATAGGGGAATCATGATTTATGTATATGTTATTTTGTTAACATGATTTCCTTATCACATTCTCGAACAAGATATGTATATGTTTTCAAGTTGTTATATTAAGAAGAAAAAAAAAATTTATTCCGTAAAATTTACAAGTAGTTTTCAAGTTAAGCATGATGCCGGTGACCCTAGAGGCCTACATACTATTACGATTAACTACAGAGTTGACTGTAATAGTACTGTAAAACCTCTATAGCAAGGGCGGGCCGCCACAGCCACAGATTCAGACTCTACCGTCTCCTCAACCTCACAAACCCATGGCTTTGTTTGGGTTGTTTAAAAAAAAAAATTGTCCAGTTTTTAGGGCCAGGAAAAATAGCTCTGTTTGGGCCCTGACACGGCCAAATTTTTGATGCTCACATAGTCCATTTTTAAGTTTTTGATGTGATGTATATTTTTCATGTTGAGATCGAAACCAGATTTGGACTCTAGGTTACCCATTTTTACAAAATCCCGAAACTGTCCCTGCTCCCAAGTTTCCAATCCCAGTTTTGACCTCTTGTTATAAAACAACCCTAAAGTCTATTTTAGCATCGTTTTTAACCTCAGCCTATTTCATTCAAAAATGTCATTACGAAATTTTATAAAACTTTTGTGTTATACAAAATCTCAAAATCTATCAACATCATGCTCAAAAATCTCAAAACTCGTGACTGAAAATAAGGACAGATTTACTTCTCATGCAAACCATAACTATCCAAGCATACCACAAACCATAAAAACAAAAACCATAACCACACAACCACATAACCACATGATAAAGTACTTAAAACTCAAAATAAACTTATTACAACCCATGTGCTCAAATACAAGATAAATTCCATTGAGATCAAAGCTTAATTAAAGACAATAGCCACAAAGAATAGGGTCTTAGCGATTACCTTTGTGTGACCTGAAGAATGAGTTCGATTCAAGCAACTTATGACAAATTTTTGGGTGTGTTTTTGGCTGAGAGGGCGTTCGGCTGGCTGAAAGGAAGAAGAAGAAAATTTGGTTGTTTTAGAGTGTGTGGGTGAGCAGGAAGAAAAAAATGGTTTAAATGGTCAAGGTGACCTATTTATAAACCGACCATAAACAAGTTTAATCAACTCTAAGCAATTTTATTAAGCTTAATTGGCTAAGCTTGGGGAGAACAAAAATTTTAGCTGCTACCCCATGTAGAAAACTGAGGGAGGCTAAAAAAAAAAAAACAGCCCACATTTGCATTTAAGGTTTTGCAAAAAGCAATAGTGCTTTGTCTTCTAAAACCCCCTTTTTTTAATTCAAAAATTCCGAGCATGTTTCCTTATTTCAAGGTAATCTTTTTCACCTTGTCTCTTGACTACTAGGGCCAGTTTTTTTGAGGTGGGAATTTATCTGTAAAAGCTTCTCTTATCAGTCTAGTTTCCTACAATGATGTTCGGTAATTGTCTGGTTGTGTTCCAAACCTTTACTGAATATGGATTCTTTCAATCCGATTCTTATTCAAATCATTTCTAATGGGTTGTAAGTGCTTATGAACTTACTCTGTGTCTGCTTACTATTCCATTCTAGTTTTGTGGTTGTGTTCTAAACTGCACTGACACTGTGCATGTATAGTACAACTTCTTCTTGCGAAAATTTACACATAGGCTATCTTGGCTAATTTAGGCGTGTTGATCATGAGTTTAACATTTTTATGCCCATCTGAGGTCGTCTTGATCAGCTTCTAGATACTGCGTGATCCCTACTCGGAAATCACTTTTTATGCTCAATCAACTAGGTTGAGCGTACTCACTCTAAATATATCAGTTTTGGGTTGAGAAAATGTCGTTTTGACCCTTTTCCTGATACTAGGTATATCGTTCATAACTTCACGTTTTGTGCTCAATTGACTAATTTGAGCATACTGATCATAAATATCAGTTTGGTGTCAAGAAAATGTCATCTCGACCATTTTCTTGATACTGCATATTTATCATTCAAAATTCGCTTTTGTGCTCAGATAACTTATTTAAGCATACTAATTATAAGTACATTAGTTTTGCGTCAAGAAAGGGTCGTCTTAACCACTTTTTTGATATTGTGTGTCACACACATGCACTCATATGTGATAAGGCGAACCGATTTATTTTCAGTTATCCCTTTCATTGTATAAATAGAAATTAAACGTTTCTTTACTCCGTTTAATTTATTCAAATTGCTAATTAGTCATTACTCATAAACTTAATTACTCATTACAAATTAATTACGTCACATGATCATGGTGGATATTACATCTTTCCTGTTTGTTTGCTTTTCAATTTGCTTGCTTTTCTAGCTTTGTTTTGGCTGGCGCATCACCTCCCCCCCTGTTCTTTTTCTTTTCTTTTTTTTTCTATTTTAGGTTTGTATGACGTTTTTCTTTTATTTATTAATTATATTTTTCTTATTTAAAAATAACAATAGATTTACATTACATAACTTTACTTGGAAATAAAAAAAAAATTCTTGTTATCTTAAAATCTAAAATAATACAATCTTAATTTCTCAAATTGAATTAAAATGTTTTCAATTACATGGATATTTTCAAAAAAATTGAATAGAAGTATATTTAAAAAAAAAATCTTCTTTAATTAATCTTGTTGATTAATTAAAACATAATTTGCTATTTTGCAATTACATTATTTCATATAATAAAACAAATTCATGGTGGTTATACATATAGCGTATAGATAATTTTATATCCGACTCTACACCAGGTGAGATATTTGAATACTCTACCCTCAAATTCAAAAATATATATATATATATTTGTATATGACAAATTCATATACATTCGAAATGCCTTCCAAGTGGGAGCAGAGTGATATATATAAAACTAGCTTAACATGTTAGAGGGGAAGAATTTAGAAAGGTGTTGTCTAGTGAGAAGCATTTTCATTTCTTTTAACTTAATGAAAACAGTGGCCCATATCATAAAATATATTTATGTATATGAATACAATCTACTCATTGATTGGAAAAAAGGTTGTCAACTTTCAGCAAAACAATTTCTAATGGCTCAAATCTTCTTTATTATTATTATTTTTATTATCTAATGCTAGCTATTAAAATTAAATTGCTTGGTACATCCAACAAAATAGATGCTACATAACTTCTCACTCCATTGTCAACCATGTACGTAGTGCATAGTTCATAAGCACAAGCAAGTACAAAAACAAGTAATTTTTAAAGTTTTGAGACAAGTTCCAACACATGTTGAGAGCCCTTTATTATTATTATTATTATTATTTGCTAAATAAAATTCAGAGTTCATTTATAACAAGTTCTTGTTTCTAAGAGATATTTTAACTCATAACCTTCAATCAGTTAACATTTTAAATATACAATGAGTTCTTGTTTCTACCAGTTTGTAAGCCTGTACGACCTTTTTTTTTTTTAATCACCCTACAAACTAGGCTTATTTTTATTAAGTTGGGACTTTGTGAGTTATGTGCTATCTCCTCTCTTTATTAAAAGGGAAAAAAAATATATTTTTTTTTTGAGTTATGAGCTTCAGTAGGTGCCAACTTTGTTATAATATGTTAAATTGTTTGTGATGCTGATTATAATTTGAATAGTGCCACTTGTACAAGTTTGATGATCTCTTTTCATTATGCTTTCATGAATAAGCTTCTAATTGTTTATCTGACTTGTTATTTTTCTTTATTTCCTTTTAGGTTTTAATAAAATCTTAGAATCTTTATGAAAACATAGGCAACTAGAGGACAAAACTTAACTGTTGATATATAATACGTACATTGCTAAATTTAAAATAAACTTAAAAATTTTTTTTATCAATATCTAACCTTCTAAAACCTCCGTATGTCGCTGATACTTCTTTGAAATTATTTTTAAATATCACAAAACTTTATACAAATTATATTGCATCTTACCAAAAACAATATATCAAACCGATGCTCACTTATGTTTATCGATATTTTGTAGATATTTTGACAGGAAAACTTTACACCCAAAATTTCGTTATACACTACCCTAAATCGAATTTCGAGTACATTTTTCTGATAACGAACGTTAAAGAAAAAAGAAAAGAAAAAGAAGACACCTGCTAATTGGAGAGAATTTGCAGGTAAATTGAATTGATTATTATCGAAGAATGCGTAAATTGGCTTTTATTTCAATTATTATATGATAATAAAACAATGAATTTTCTCAAGAAAATTCATTAGAATTGGATTAACTTGAATAAATAAGTAACTTTATCCACTTTACAAAGAATTGATGATGATTTACTCAAGCTTCAAGGGTAAATTGCTCATTTGGTCTCTAATCTTTTCACAAAGTTATAATTTGATACTCAAACCTTTTTTTTTTAGCTAATAAGTCCCTAAAATCTTTAAAAGGGTGTAATTTGGTCATTTAATTGGAAAAAAATTATAAAAATTTAACAATTTAACAGGAAAATATCATATGGAACGTATGATTTACTATTTTAGGGTAACTAAGAAAAAAATTTACATGATTCAACTTGTAGATGTCATATATGTAATCTATTTCATCTGATTTTTAATATTTTTGATAAAAAGATCAAATTATACCCTTTTAAAGAAGTTAAAAACCTTTTAACCGTAACAAAAATAAAGTTACGAGTCAAATTACAACTTTACAAAAAGGTCGGGGACCAAATTACAACCTTCCATGCTTTTCTTACCTCTTTAACTAGGCCCAAAGATACCATCTCTCCATTCCGACTTCAATTCCTTCCTTTGCCTTTAAGATAAGCATGTTAGGTTTATTGGACAATGCATCTAAAAAGGAAACAAATTAAGCCTAAATTATAAACAAAAATCCGAAACCTAGAATACCAACTTATCTCAGCACACGCATATGCGGCCATCGCCTTCTTTTATTCGTGTGCTTCGTTACAATAAGTAGATTTGAAGAGAGAGATCAGAGAGGTCAAATGGCAGCCAATAATACAGCTGGTAAAAGCAATATCACCCTGACAACGCCATATGGAGCACTGGCGGTATCATTCATCGTCATCGTCGGCACTCTCATCGCATTCACTTACTTGAACAGCAATTGGAGAAGGAAAAAAGAAAAGCCACGCGTCCTTAAGAGGTCGGTTTCGCTTGCAGCCATCCATGGAGGCCAACTGGCTTTACAGAGGTTGATCGATTATCATGAAGCTCGAGCAGACGCTAATAAATTGGACACTGCTATAAGTGAATTGACTGATTTGTTTAAAAAGAAAAGACTTGATGTTCTCGAGCTGCAGGTAATAATAAGTCGTGTAATGTTACCTATAATTTGACAAAAATCTGACGTTTGGTTGTTGTGAATAAAATAAATAAATAAATAATAAAAACCTTACTGCACGACAAGTTTTTCTTCTTGTATATTTAATTCAACATAAGTAGTTTTTGTGTTTTTACATGAAGAGGGTTGTTGCAAAGATGGAAATGAGTGGAAATGAAGCCGAAGCAGTGCAAATTCTTCGAAAAGAAGAGAAAGAGGCCCGAGAGAAAGGATTAGTTCTTGAAGAGTACGAGATCGAGATGTCAATTGTGGAATTGCTCATCTACAAGGTGGCATATTTTATTTTATTAGTTTCATATTTTTTATTTTTTTTATTTGAAGTTAAGAATTGAGAAATTCAAAGCTACACTTTTTTTATGAAGTGCGAAATTACCATTAATATATACTTGCAATTACATTTTTCCCTTTTTTTATTTTGAATAGGAGAAAATTTTATTAAGAAAAAAAAAAGGGAATATTACAAGACCTAACTTATAAAGAAACGAGACGAAACTCAAAAAAAAAAAAAAAAAAACCCCAACTTGAATGATATTAACTCATTCCTTTATTCTTTAAAGCTAAGGATTATCATCTACGTTAATATGTATGTATATATATACATATAGTATTGGCATACAAGAATAAATAATACAATCGCATCATGAGTATATACTTCATAACTGGTTAGAGGAAACATAACTTGATTATCTAGTTCGCTTCTCTCAAGAAATCAAGTTATTTATCTCAGTAATTTTGTCATCAAACCGATATCTCTTGAGTCTATTACATATGATCGATGTATTTCCAGGGTGATTTCAAAAACGCTGACCGGTGCAAATGCTTGAGTGATGAAAGCATTTCGGATGTACGTCGCCCACTCTACAAGGTATGATACATTCCATTTTCCAGTATACTTTCTTCCGAACCAAGCAAAGATAGTTCATGCCTTGCCAAATTTGCTATAAAGAGAAAGGATGGAGCTACATTTTTTTATATTTCAATCTAGTTTTCATTTACCATCGGTGGTGGCATGTGGCAGAGAAGTCTTATATTTAGAGTTTTCGCTTCTAGATTCTATTGACTCCTGAGTTCGAGCCTTGGCATGCACGTTTTGTCTAGTTTTTGATAAAAAGGATATGTGCAGCTGCTCTTGAAGTCTAAGGGTAGTTAGCTATTGAATGGTCTTAATAGATTCCAATATAATACTAAGAGGAAACATAAAGATATCACTAATCTCTTTTTTTCTACCAAAAAAATATAGTTTTCAATTTTCTTCACAGAAAATACTACACAATCTCATCTGTGGTCGCAATAGACTCCAATATAATGTTTGGAGAGGACACGAAGGAATCACATCCCTCCTTTCCTACTAAAAAATATATATAGTTTTCATTTTTCTTCACGGAAAATGCTACATAATCTCAATCATACTTAAAATATATTACTTCTGTCATAGTTTTCTAAATAATAATAATAATAATAATAATAATAATAATAATAATATTGTAAAAAAAATAGTGTAATTAATGTAGCTTTAATAATTTAGTATGAGTTTACTTGAAAAAATATAAATTCTTTGAAAGAAGTATGTCAGCAAAATAAAATATATTGCCACATATATACAAAAGTTGTCAATTAGGACAATAAACTTTAGTCTCTTCTTTGTAGCCCCTAGGCGAGCATGGTCAGCAGGGGCATTTTGTACAATTTATATTTCCCAACCATAAAAGATTAAACTCAAGACTTAAGGAAAAATTACGTATCAGTATTGTATGTTTCCCCGAAATAGTGGATCGGTATTATGTTTGGATAATATCAAATGAAATAATTACATAAATTGTATATTTTCCAGACTTAGAAAGTACCTTGAGTCCTTTTTTTTAAATACAATTTCTTTTATCTTCCTTTCGATTTAAAATAAGAAGTTTCTGTAATGAGATGAGCTTTTGTACCTAATTAATAACGTAAAATCTAACGATTATTATTTAATCTGAGGGATGGTGTATATGTTCTCTACCACATTAAGTTAAATCCCAAATATTTCAAATATTTCAAAAAATTAAAATAAAAACTTAGTTTGAGCTAAAAAATAAAAAATAAAAAATAAAAAAATCCTAGCAACTCCTTCACCGGCAACTGACCGAGTAATCTCCAATCAACCAAATGTTGTGATCTTGCGAGCACCTGAGAGTGGAGGACCTTCACCAGCAAGTTCGACAACAACAACCCTATCCATGTTGGTGGTTCGACAAGCCCCCTCCTCGCTGACGAAGGCCTCTCCACGGTGATCACCAAGCCCAATGACGCCACCGCCAGTTCCGGTTCTCATCGCTTAGGCATGCAGAATCACAGCTCTAATCTCGATCACAGATTGATTCTCGCCTTCATGACAATCACGCACGTCCCCATGACGACGGCATCTCAAGGGATGAAATACTCTCCTTCTCCAAAACACCGACATTGAAGGCCATGGGGGGATTGCGACGAAGACAAGGGGGAGATAGATCTAGCCGTAGCCATCGTCAGGTCTAGCCGCCATCACGGTTAAGAGTGGGTGGCCATCGATGTCTGAGGAACATATCCATTGACCACACAAGTTTTTTTTTAATGTTTTGATAAATAATTATATGGTGTGATAATATTCTTGATTGTTTGGTTTATCCACTTGATCTTAGTCATTGAAAATTCATCTAAAGATCAGAAATTTTTTTACCCTATTGATAGAGTAAAAAACTTTACCCCATAATAAAATCTTCCTTTAAATAAATTGAAAGGAGAAATAACCAAAAAAAAAAAAAAACCACTTCATCCTATTATAATTAAAACCAAAACAAAGCCAAAACTATAGAAAAACATCCAAAAGCAAACAAAACGTAAAGAAGCAACAAAAGAAATCGTTTTAAAAATTCTCAATTAAAACCATTTCCTTTACGAGCCCTAAGTTGTAACTTTTCTGTAACGATCAATTCCCTTGAAGGAGTGGCAGAAACAGAATTAAGGGCTTGTTTGAGGGGTGGATTGGATTCCACCTCATGAGTTGTTAAAGTATATTTTGTTCTTTTTTCTAATTTTTACTCTCAATTTTTACTAGTTTAATCTTTTTCAATCTTCAAATAAAGGTTTTAGTCCTTCCCTATAAGAGCCATAATAGATTTGTTTTCAGGCTTGAAAAGGCACTATATTCATATATATGAGCAGTCTTGTAGCTCATTGGATCTTGAATTGAGGATGACCAATAATCCATCATGGTTTGCTTTGTAGCAGTGGCCTCTAGGGAAGAAGTGTGACTTTTTCTTTTTTTGTTGTTGTTGTTGGCTTTTTTTTTTTTTTTTTTGGTATTTAAGCACTCCATGTGCACCCCACTCATATTAACTAGCTTATTACTAATTTTTTACACTGGCCAATGATTGATACTGGGACTTATTGCTTGGAAGGATCTACAGACCGATCTTCCTACGGGTTTAGGATTATGTGTTTCTGTGGCTGGACCAGTTTTTTTCGGTTTTTTCTTGTATTGAACCAAATAATGTTTGACCGCATGACAATTGATGCAATAATCCAACATTGTAGTCCTTTTTTTTTTTTTTCCTTTTTTTTTTAATTTGAGTACTGTATATATATACCATGACATTTAATTAAATTCTAAGATTATTCTCGTCTATATATCTTATTTTAACACGTTTCCACTTTAACCTCGTAAATTTAATAAACTCCTACTTTATCTATTAAACTTTTGAATTGTCTCATTTTACTATAATTTTTTGTTAAAATTAGATAAAAATAATAATAAAGAATTAGTCACATTAAACCTAGTTTATTAAGATTTATATGTTTAAAACAAATAAAAAAAATATCATATAATTGTATTTTACTTACTTTTTTTCATCTGTATTTAACTGAATTTATAACGAGAGAAGTTATGTGGGGGATAGTACACAGTTCAGCGGGTAGGCTGCTGTAGGAGATTTTTAAAGTTTATACGTAAAATTAAAATAATCTAAAAATTCAGAGAATATAGATGTGAACAATTCTAAGAAGGATTTAAAAAAAACATTGTACATTGCAAATAGTGTATACAATTTATACTTGAAAGTATTTTTATGAATGCAGGATATTGATTTAATATTATCTAAACTCTAAGTTAGAAATTCACTAATTTGATTATTAAAATACTAGGTATCATGATGTAATTGGTGTTAATAATCATCTTCTTGGATTTGGGATGGGTCATTTTTTGTTACTACTCTTTGCCCTCTAATTTGTTCATATGTTGGTGTATGCGACAGGCGATCATCTTAGCCGCATCAGACGGCGCAAAATTTGAAAAAGACGGAGATCAATATTGGCAAGACTTTAACGAAATGAGAGAACACTTTAAAGACTCTCCTTGCTTGAAAGAATGCCTGCAAGAATTCTTTGAAGGAAATGAAGCTCGCAAACTGGCAACAAATTTCGACGAGTTTAAGACGATTCTGTTTAGGTTCAAAGATGATATCAACGCCCAGGCAAAGAAGAAAAAAAGTTAGAAAATCTAATAATATTTATTATGAATGCCCTTACTTTCAAAATGGAGGCAGATCATTGATGTAAATCCGAAACCTCCAACGATAATATGTTCATATGGCACGAAAAATCATGATCAATTAGCTAGTAGGTAATTTCCGCCACAAATTGACAAAAATACTACTATATGTATATTTTGTAAAACTTTCCTAATCTGAATTTTAATTTTAGTATGTATGTGACAAAAATGCTGCTATATATATCCTGAAAAATTCTCCTCTATGTTTGATAAAAAGTTTTCTAAAAGTGTGTTTGGTTGAAGGGAGGGAGCGGAGGGAGGTAGAAGAAGATGGCATATCTATTGTTTGATTGAAAGGAGCAACGGGGAGAGGTGGAATGAGAGAGTCTCCCTCTAGTTCTATTGAATTGATTTTTCCATTTGTAAATGGATTCAAACTCTGGATCACACTAATTAAAATGACTATTTTGCTATCAAAAAATTAATTAACAAACTTATATATAAAAACAATATAGTAATTAGACAAATAGCGATCCATTGTTTTAGCTCTCCACTGGACCTAAAGAGGAGCCATTATATAAGAAAACGACATGAGTTCAACTTTGATGGATTTTTGTATCAGACTTGTAATTCTAAACAAATGTAACCATATCACTACATCAATTTTATTTTGTTTATAATTATTTACTTTTTGATTAAATTATAAATTATTGTGGCAACAATCTGATTACAACTTTATTCTTATATTATGTAATTCTTTTTAAAAAGTATTCACTAAGTTTATTTTTTTAATATTTATATTTAAAATTTAATATCTCAAATAAATTAAAATCACACTTTATAACCTCCCTCTATTATCCAAGGGATGGAAGTATAGAGGCTTTAAGTATCCCTTCTAATCAAGAATTGGAGTCTCGCAATTACTAGTCAATTCCATAATTTTGAAATCTACACTTTAAACATAGTTAAACTTTATTGCAAGTTTATATCATTTAAAGACATAAAAAAACAAAGATAGAAATAGATTAATGACAGTAAAATAAATTAGTGTTTTACTTTTATTTCAAAATTTTGATATGATTCACGCTCTCCTTTAAAAAAATAATAATAATGTCAAGCTCCAGAATTGGATTTGTGCCCCCCTTGAACAAAAAAATAATAATTCTGGCTCTAGAACTGGTTCCTATATTTAGAGGATTGGTGTTGTCTATTTAGCAGATCTTACGATTGTTATAACATTCCATGATTATTTTTCTCTTCAAAGAGAAAGAAAGAGAGAGACGAGTAAGATGAAATTTTATAGGTCATATATATTTTTTAGAGGCGTGAATTAAATAAAAATTTTGAATCAATATTATAATGTTAAAATCTTTTAGGATTATTTTCATAAATAGGTCATAAACTATAAATTTTCATTCAAGTTAGATCATATATGTTCAAAACGGGTCACTGTTGTGATAACCGAGAAATCTACGTTCTCGGAAATATTTGTACAAATATGTAAATAAATGTACATTTACAGTGACATAGTTTACAGAATAAAGAGCAGAGGAAAATTTTGATTAATCAAGTTTTAATCAAAATTTGAAAATGAATTAATGAATATAGTTTAAAAGCTAAACATTAATTCAATTTATAATGTTTTAAATATTTATAGAAAAGTATGTGGAAAATACATACCAAGATATCTATGGCACACAAGTGAGCCACATGGATCAATGGCCAAAAGAACTTGCCAAACAAGCCCTTACACACAAAAAAAAAAAAAGAGAAAGCAAGGGAGAGAGTGTGAGTGGCACGTGAGCTTAGAGGGAATTAATTCCCTTAGCTACAGCTGCAGCCGGCAGAAAGAGAAAAGAAAGAAAGAAGAAAAGAAAGAAAAGAAAGGAAAGGAAAGAGAGAAAGTGGCCGAGAAAGAGAGAAAAGAAAAGGGGAAATCCAAGCAAAGTTCGGATTTTCTAGTGCAAGCAACAGATCGATCAAGATTCAGTCAAAGACCAGCAGTAAGAAAATCTCATGTTCAAGTAAGGTAAACCCTCGTTTTTCTCTTGCTTTTTCGGATGAAAAATCTAGGGTTTGAGTGAGAAAAAGAGAATGTGAGTGAATCACATTTAGGTTTTCGGTTAAAATCGAAATGTGATTCGAGTCTAGACGTTTTCAAACACGAATCCATGAACAGATAATTTAGAAAACCGAGTTTAGTGAAATTTCTTCACTAAAACGCAGATTTTTCAAAAGTTGAGTCAAGAGTTGTAAATGAGCAAAATGTGGGATTTTTGCTTATGAAATCATGGATTTGTGATAGTAGAAGTGTAGTTGATACCTTGAAATGATCTTATGAAGATCGATTTCAAGTGTAAGAAGTAGAACAAAGGCCATAAAAGCCTTAGAAAATCAGAGCAGAGCAGTTCGGACCCAGAATCTTGATTCTGGTATGAACACGGGCGTGTACAAGGGCGTGTTCAGAACACGGCCCCGAACATGCCCATACGCACGACCGTGTTGCAAGAAAAATGAGACCCGAGAGGTACACGGTCAAGAACACGGTCGTGTATCGGGCCGTGTCAAGGAGCACACGGTCAAAGAGAGGCGTGTAAGTAACCGTGTAAGAGTACAGAGGAGTACACGGCCAGCAACACGGCCGTGTACCCACCCGTGTAAGCGTACACGGGCATGTTTCACGAATTACACGGCCAGGCTTCAAAGTCCAAAGAGGTACACGGGCAGAGACACGCCCGTGTAGGAGGGCGTGTTCGAAGCCAGAGAGTAAAAAAAAAAAAAAAAGTCTGGAAAGGAAAATTTACATGTTTTGCCATATTTTCAGTATAAGATAAATATGGTAAATAATCAATGATTTTTCCATTTATAGGAGTCCAAGCCAGAGACCCCAAATCAGCAGTCCCAGAGCAGTAGCAGCTTACGCTAGAGGACTTTCTGTAAGTTCAAGCATTGTCCTGACTGCAACATGGACAAGCTTACTTTATTACGATGTTATGTATGTTGTATGACGTGTTGTTAGACATTGATTGTCTGCATCACGATGTTATGTCAGTTTATGTCAGTCACAGCACAGGTCAGTTCATGTCAGTCACAGCACAGGTCAGTTCATATCAGTTCATGTCATGCATATAGAGTTGCATGTCCTAGTACACAGACCAGACAGTACCAGAACAAGAAAACAGTTAGGTGCACAAGGCACCCAAGTGTGTTAATTAATTCACACCCTAGTAATTTGATTAACAGGTTCCGACTGTGGGGGCAATCAGTATGCTACCCAGTTGGAACACCAGCAAGATGGTAATTAACCAGTTATTGGCGTATCGGCCTCTCGACCCACGGGGAGGTTATCATGTTTAGCATCAGTTAAGACTGAGGAGGTCAGCACTAAAGTACCGCTCCCGGTTGTGCTAACATGTCGGTACGTCCAATCAGGGGCCCAAAACCAGAACTTAATAACAGATAATGTCCTAAGACTAAACCTTCAGCCAGTACAGCATGTTTACAGAGTCCAGTCATGCATGAGCACAGTAGTACAGCATGAGCACAGCAGTACAGTATGAGCACAGCAGTACAGCATATCAGTTTCATGTTTTTATGTTTGAACTTACTGAGCTCATAGCTCATCAGTTTGTTCACATGTTGCAGGTAAGAGACCTGTTCACCAGTAGTATTGGTGGACGACAAACAGGGTAGATGCATGCCGAAGAGGATTGGGCGAGGGATATTGGTCACCATTTGATCTTCCGCTGCATATATAGATTTTGAATGTAATTTCAAACAGACAAGTTTTCAAGCCAGGAGTATGTGATAGGGGAATCATGATCAGTTGTTAACATGATTTCTTTATCACATTCTCAAACAGTTTATGTATTTAAAAAAAAAAATTTATTCCGCAAAATTAGCAGTAGTTACAGTTCAGCATGATTGCCGGCGACCCTAGAGGCCTGCAGACTATTGCGGTTAACTACAGAGTTGGCCGTAGTAGCACTGTAGAGCCTCTACAGCAGGGCGGGCCGCCACAACTGTGCTCTCCGATATACAGAAAATCGTTCAAAATGTCCTTTCTATTAAATTATCAATGGAAAGGGTATTTTGAACGATTTTCTACATATCAAGAGGGGTCATTTTAAATAATTTTGAATAAATAAAGATCAACTTAAGTGAAAGTTTATAGTTTAGGGATAATTTATGAAAATAATCTCTCTATTAAATTTTTATGAAATTTAAACTTCCATCAAAATCATAAAAAGATAAACATGAAATGAACATTTTAGATGATTTTCTACAAATCAAAGGTACAATAACTGATTTTAAATAAATAAAGGTTAATTTAAATAGAAGTGTATAGTTTAAAGGATATTTATGAAAATAATCCAATCTTTTATCATTATTTATCTATTTGTATCTTTTGAGAGATTTTCTTTTTCCTTATCTGAAGTAAACTTGTAATCTGATTTAATTTAATTTTAATATTTAGTTCAAAAATTGTGAGTTTATATTTTGATTCATTTAAAATGTTAAATTTTAAATGTGAAAATTTAAAATGTTAAATTTTAAATGTGAAAATTTAAAATTAAAAAAACGTAGAAATTTTAACGTTTTTTTTCCTGTTTACAAAACTTATGTAAGTATAGGATTAAAAGATG
Organism: Antiaris toxicaria; assembly: GCA_035233585.1. NCBI lineage: Eukaryota > Viridiplantae > Streptophyta > Magnoliopsida > Rosales > Moraceae > Antiaris > Antiaris toxicaria. Next base: position 93,939,520 of record CP141154.1, read on the forward strand.
GGCCAGCAAATAAGTGATAATGTGCAAAATACCATAACGAAAGTAGTATAAAAAAAATGTTTGACTTTGTGGGATAAAAAAAAAATTGGAATTTCGAAATATGTCCTCCTGCGCATAAAGTCCCTCAGAAAATTAGGGCAGGGAAAGGGTGAAAAATAAACAAGGATAGGAGACGGAGCGAGGGGAAAAACAATTTTCACTATTTTATATTGGTGTTTGTCATAATGAAAATAAAATCAAATAAAAATCTATTTCATAAAGACGCAAAAAACAAACAAAAAAAAAAAACAAAAGCAAAAAAAAAAAACGAGGAATTCTCTCACATGAACGATGCTCACTTGACATTCTTTAACCAATTTTACAATTTTGGACTATAATTACGATCATCATTTTACAATTTTAGATTACGTCTAAAAACAAGTCTATATCTTTTTTGGGTTGACGCTAAATTTTAACCCAAAAATTTCTAAAATAATCTAAAAAAACTAAAATTTGCATTGCCTCACCTTTTTTTGTTTTTGTTAAATACATTGGCAAGAGGCCGGAGGGAAGACCAACGTGACAACCTTTTTTAAAAGGAAATAATGTGTCAATTTCATGTATAATAATTTTTTAAATTGATGTGACAATTCACCTGTCATACAATATTTATCACTCGTTATTAAGCAATAGATAGAACGAAAAGAAAATTTAGCAAAAATAGTTTAATATGGTTTAACAAAAAAAGAAAAAGAAATTTAATAAATAAGGTTGATTTAGATCGAAGCCTAACAATTGTCACGGAATCCACAATAAGCCGCTGGAAGGAACAAGAAAAGCATGTAAATCCAACCAGGAAACGAAAAAGAAAGACGGAGATTCTTAAAAAAAAAAAAAAAAAATTAAATGGCTTATATGCTTCGTCTAAACTAAAAGTATAAATTCCTCTTTATAGCACCAACTACTGGAGTTGGAATTTTAGAAATGTTTTGTTGAAGGCTAATTAACGTTTAGAAACATATGTTTGATTTTAAAAATAAACTATCATAATTAAATAACAAAAAAACTTAAAATTTGTTTAGAAAAAAAAAACATACATATTATTTTGTTCTTTTTGGCATTATTTATAATTTGAAAAAATTATCTAATTTCAATTAAAAATAATAAATTTGTTGGTTTTTAAAATGTGTGTTTTTCAAAATGAGTGATAAAGAAGAGAGATTTTGAGATATAGATTTTAAAATTGATTTACTTTTAGAGAAAAGACAAAATGTAATTAGAAAACTCCTTTTGAAATTAATGCTCTTAGACGAAAATGCTATTTTTCAAAATAAATAAATAAACACATGTGGCTCAAAAATAATAGATAAAAATAACTTAATGAATGAATTACACTAATACTTTTTATATTTTTTTTTAAATTACAGAGTCATCCTTAACTAAAACTACTAACATTAATCTCTTTTATCTTTTAAAAAAATTACAAAAACACTTCCTTTGACCATGAGTTTGATTGTTTATTGTATTTAAAATATTAAAAATGTCATTTCTTGTATAAAAAAGTTTATATATACATAAAGGCATAAAATAACATTTTTATCCTTATTTAATACTAAAAATAATATTTATATTGATAATTCAAACATTTCTAATCATAATTCATACTCTAATAAAAAAATATTTTATTTTTTTAATTTTTAAAATATCCATTTTTAATTTTGATGGATAATATGACTTCTTATTAAAAAGCATACATAATTACAATAAGAATATAAAAATAAAGTTGTTATTCAAAATAAAATATTACCATAATAAAGAACCGTTAACATACTTTTAATAACATGTTATTATATAAACTAAAGTAAAGGCAAAAACCAGGCAAAAAATACTATTTATTCACTATTACTAAGACAGTGTTGTGTCGATATTATCCCTGATTGATTATGGGTTTTGATCATTATATATTTCCCCATGTAAATTTTCTTTTTTTTTTTTTTACCCTTTATTTTAATTCATTGAGCCCTTCTTAGCCATAATCCTTTTGTGATAACCGAGAAATCTATACTCTCGGAAAATTTTGTACAAAATATGTAAATAAATGTACATTTATAGTGAAACATATTACAGAATACAGAGTAGAGGAAAATTTTGATTAATTGAGTTTTAATCAAAATTTGACAATGAATTAATGAAAATAATTAAAAGCTAAGCATTAATTCAAATTAAGATGTTTTTAAATTTAATAGAAAAGTATGTTGAAAATGCATATTAGGAGATCAATGGCACACAAGTAAGCCACATTGATCAATGACCAAGAATAGCCAAACAAGCCCTTGCAAATTTCAAAAAAATTAAAGAAAATATGAGGGAGGAAGAGAGTCACGTGGAGGGCCTTAAGTAAATGGCCTAAGTTAATTTAAGTGAATTAATTCACTTGGTTCAACGGCAAAGATCTACAGTGGAGAGAGAGAAAGAAAGAGAAAGAGAAAAAGAAAGAGAGAAAGAAACCGAGAAAGAAAGAGAAAAGAAAGGGGAATCCAACAAGTTTGGATTTTTCTCTTCAAGCAGCAGATCGATCAAGCAATCAGCCAAGAATCAGCAGCAAAAAAATCTCAAGCTTCAAAGTAAGGTAAACCCTCATTTTCTCACGTTTTTCTTGGGGGAAAATCTGGGGTTTTGAGAGGAAAAAGGGAATGTAAGGAAATCGTGTTGAGATGTTTGGTTAAAATCAAAACATGGTTCGAGTCTAGTTGTTTTAAAACACGAATCCATGAGTTGATGGTTTAAAAAACCAAGTTTAATGAGTTTTCGTCAAGAAAGTTCTGAGTTTTTTTAAAAGTTGAGTCAAGAGATTTTTATAAGCAAAATGTGAAATTTTGCTTATGAAACCATGGATTTGTGATAGTAGAAATGTAGTAGATACCTTGAAACGATCTTATGGAGATCGATTTCGAGTGTAAGAAGTAGAACAAAGGCCATAAAAGCCTTAGAAAATCAGAGCAGAGCAGTTCGGACTCAGAATCTTGATTCTGGTATGAACACAGCCATGTACACGGGCGTGTACAAAGGCGTGTTCAGAACACGGCCCTGAATATGCCCACATGCACGACCGTGTTGCAAGAAAATTCAGACCCGAGAGGCACACGGCCAAGAACACGACCGTGTAACGGGCCGTGTCAAAGGGCACACGGTCAAGGGAAGGGCGTGTAGCAGACCATGTTAGACAGCAGGAAAACACGGCCAGTAACACAGCCATGTATCCACCCGTGTAAGTATACACGGCCATGTTCCATGAAGTACACGGCCAGGCACGTAAGTCCAGAGAGGTACACGGCCAGAGACACGCCCGTGTAGGAGGGCGTGTCCGAAGCCAAAAAGTAATAAAAAAAAAGAGTCTGGAAATAGAAATTTAATGTTTTGCCATGTTTCCAATATAAAATGAACATTGGAAATAATCAGTGATTATTTCTTTTATAGGAGTTCAAGTCAGAAACCCCGATACAACAGTCCCAGAGCAGCAGAGGCTTACGCTCGCAGATTTTCTGTAAGTTCAAGCATTGTCCTGACTACAATGTGGACAATCTTGTTATATTATGATGTCACGTTTTATTGTATGACATGTATGTTAGACATTGATTGTCTGCATCATGATATTCAAGTCAGTTCATATCATGCATGTAGAATTTCATATTCCAGTACACATGTCAGTCAGGTACCAGAACACGAAAACAGGTAGGTGCACAAGGCACCTTAGTGTGTTTATAAAACTCACACCCTAGTAAATCATGTAACAGGTTCCGACTATAGGGGTAATCAGTATGCTACCCAGTTGGAACACTAGCAAGATGGTAATTAAACCAGTTATTGGCGTATCGGCCTCTTGACCCACGGGGAGATTTTCATGTTTAGCTCCAGTTAAGACTGAGGAGGTCAGCACTAAAGTACCGCTCCTAGTTGTGCTAACATGTCGGTACGACCAATCAGGGGTCCAAAACCAGAACTAAATAACAGATAATGTCCTAAGACTAATCTTTCAGCCATGAGCACGTTTTACAGAGTCCAGTTCCATGCATGAGCACAGCAGTACAGCATGTCATGTTTCATGTTTTTATGTTTGAACTTACTGAGCCTATAGCTCACCAGTTTGTTCACATTTTGTAGGTAAGAGACCTATTCACCAGTAGTTTACGGTGGACGACGAACAGGGTAGATGCATGCTAGGGAGATTGAGTGAGGGATTGTGGTCACTTTTAATCTTCCGCTGTATAGTTTTGAAAACTTTAAACATGTAGTTTCAAGAACAAGATTTCAAGTTAAGATTATGTGATAGGGGAATCATGATTTATGTGCATGTTATTTTGTTAACATGATTTCTTTATCACATTTTCGAACAGGTTATGATTTTAAGAAAAAAAAAATTTATTCCGCAAATTAGCAGCAATTTTCAAGTTCAGCATGATTGCCGGCGAACTTAGAGACTTGCATACTATTGCGGTTAGCTACAGAGTTGGCTGTAATAGCACTGTAGAGCCTCGACAGCAGGGCGGGTTGCCACACCTTTCATCATTCTACCTAGGAGCTTAGAATTTCTAATCTCATGATAACATAAATAGTGAAGAATAACGGAAGATAATATATATGCAACTACTTTATCTAGAAAAATAAAGATAATAAACTCTAGATCTCTTTTTCTCTTATTTTGATCTTATCTCCCAATATACCTAATCTATCTATTTAAAGTTAACATGGTTTAATAAATACCAACCAAATGTGAGAAAGACAGCCAGGGGAGAGAGAGAAGTAGACAAAAAACCATCACCCGAAAGTATTAATATAAAAAATTTTGAGGACCCTCCATTATGTTTTAACATCCCATTTTACATCTGAGTAATATCATGTATAACCAAGAAAGCGTATGAACTTCTTCATTGTGTGACATAATCCATATTGAGAAGAAATAATTTAATAAATTATAATTGGAAAAATATTATTGGAAGAATCTAATTAAATAAAGCATAATTTAAATCACAATGTAATCATAAAATATAATTATATTACTAGTAATAAATAAAAGAGGAAGAATTACAATAGTATAAACTACAATAAAAAATTGAAAGAATAAAACTATATAAGAACAAAAATAAGAATAAAATTAGAACTTTTTTTGAGAATAAAACTTATAATAAAAATAAAACTCTTCTTGAGAAAGTTCTTCAAAAAAAATAAATAAATAAAACTTATGATAATTAAAATAATAAGAACCAATGATAACGCATTAACCATATTGCGAATTTTTTTTTAAACTAAAAGAAGGACTTTAGTGGAGCAAATGAAAGGATTAGAGAAATGAAAGGAAATGAGATGTGTGTTTGTAAAAATTTGAGGATGAATGGATTTTTAGGATAAAAACTAGCCGTTTATAGTTGTTAGAAGTAGGGAAAATTTTTGAATTTTTTATAATTGTATTTTTGAATGATGCAGATAAAATAAATACAAATAGTAGATGTACCCATTAAATATAATGTGTTTGTAAAAACTTGAGGATGAATAAATTTATAAGATAAAAATTAATTGTTTATAGCCATTGGAAGTGAGTGAAAATTTTTGAATTTGATATAATTGTATTCTTAAATGATACAGATAGGATAAATACATATAGTAGATATAACTACTAAAAAAATATTTAACAATTTGAAATTGAAAATCATTTGAAATTGTTATTAACAAAAAAACTTTAAAATATATATATTAATTAAAAATCAAATTAGTTTAAATGTTGCAGGAACATGAAAAATAATTTTTGTTAAATGCAACAATATTTCCTGTTAAAACGCATGAGTTTTTGACTAGTTTATAACTAATGACAAAATACTATTTATTATTTTATAACTTATTAATAAAAAGGAGGTATTATAGTTTTGCAGCTTATTAACAAAAAGGAGTTATCATGGTTTTTTTTTTAATAAATTCATTTTCCTTTTGAATTAAATTAAAACAATATTTCCCATTAAAACGCGTGAGTTTTTAACTAGTTTATAGCTAATGACAAAATACTACTTATTAATAAAAAGGAGGTATCATGGTTTTGCAGTTTATTAATAAAAAGGAGTTATCATGTTTTTTTTTAATAAATTATTTTTCTTTTGAACTAAATTAAAACAATTTAAATTGAGAAATGAAAAGCAAATGAATGGTTATGATCTAATTAGTAAGATCAATAATTGAGACAGAATTGATGTAGTTATTTTAGACTTAAGAAAATGAGATCTTGTTGTTATTAGTTTTGTTTAAGAGGATGTCTCTTTAATTTAAGAAGAAAATATAAAGAATGTTAGTGTAATTCACTTATTTTTAAATGACAAACATACCCTTACATATGGCATACCAAAAAAGAAAAATTTACAAACGAAACTACAAGTACAAAGTCCTTCACCAAATTTTGAATACAATGGTTAGATTTCCAAATTATATATTCAGTTTTTGAACAAAATGTGGTTGCACACGTATTTTAGTGATAATTTTATATTTAGTTCTATCTAAAAGTATAAAATTTAAATCCTCCACCCTCAAATTCAAAAAGAAAAAAGAAAAAAAAATAGCATAGTGAATGGGCAATTTTCATTCAATTAATAAAATTATTTACCAAATATGTGTTTTGCAAATTGAAAATTGAAAATGCTACATTACTTTACAAATTATCGCTGTAACTTTTTTTTTTTTTTAACTTGCATTTCATATATATTTACATATATAGTTTTATACATTTGAAAATTTTGTTTACTTCTTTTACATTTTATAAATAATTTTATAATTCCTAATTATAACCCAAGCAATCAAATTATTATAAGCGAGCTTTCATGATATTACCCTTCTTTTTGTGGTATTATCCATTACAATTGTTTTTAAATCTTTGGATTTAATTTTTTTAAAATTCGATACATAAATTCTCACTTTAAAAATTTATAGCGCATAACTCAAAATTGGTGTAGATATAAATAAATCATTGAAAAATTACTAAATTTACAATTCATACTTATAATATAAAATACAAAGTCCTATCATAAAATTTCTCCATATTTGTTGATAAATACTATAATTATTGATAAAATATAATCTGATATAGCGATCATACAAATCAAAATAATAAAAAATAAAATATCATTTACTCCCTTTTTTCTTCTTCTTTCTAAATATCTTTTCTTTGAGAGTTACAAATATTGTTCATAGCTGATTTGAGGTGTAAAACTGGAGTCCTAATCTCAATATAAATGAGAAGAAAGAAGTGAAAAAAAAAAAGGAGGAGTATAATTTTAAGAATATTTAAAATAAATAATATAAATAATAAATTTGTCAGATAAATTTTAATAAATTTGTTATTTATCTAATAAATTTATTATTTCTCTAGATATTTTTAATTTATAATATTTACTTTAATTATTTTGATAAAAACGTTATTTACTAAAAAATCTTTCATATAAATATTTATACCTATAAATCCTAGATTCTTTGATAAAAAATATTTTCCCAAAAAAAAAAAGAGAGAAAAGAAAAGCCGTTAAAGCAAGTGAAAAAAAAAAAAAATGGAAACAAACATCCAAATTGATGGCTTTGCTTTCATGGGAAAATCAGCGTCATCACCCCCTCCTACTCCTCTGTTTTTCCAATCAAAGCTGCTCTGTTTCTCTCTTCTCTCTCTCTCAACCTCACTCTTCTTCTCTCTCTACATTGCTCTCTCTAAAACCAAATGCCTCTTCACACCCTCTCTCCCCCAACCCCTCCCTTCTCCTACCCTTCTTCCTACGGCCAACACAAGTACGCAATCCCAACCCTCCGTTCCAGTTGCTCCTCCCCTGTTTTCTTCTCAGGTGCGACATTAAATTTTTTATTTTTTTGTTTTTTCTTCTTTTTATTTTTTTATTTTCCTTCCACCCTTTACGTCGTCCAATTTTGTTTCTGCGTTTTGCTGGTTGTCGTTTTTCTCAAATTTTTTGTGTCAGATTATGAGACGGTGGTGAAAGAGATTTAAGATTTGTGTGAAACTCCTTCGTCGTCCGTTTTGAGGTATTTTGAAGGAAAGTCTCAGAAATTTGGTGGGAATTTTAGTGCTCAAAAGAGATTTTCTTGTTTTGATCGTCAAAATGTTTCGATTCCAGTTCCTTGTGGATTCTTCAAGAGAGATTTTTTTTTTCTCATTTTAATTAATTGAGTTAGGGAGTTGATGTCACATAGATAAGATTTTAGGCGTTTGATAAACTTATTGTATTTTGATTATATTTAAATGAAATTTGTTTTTTGAATGTTGTATTTGGTTAAAAAGTATTTATTTTGTATTTGAATGAAATATGTGTTTGAATGAAAAGTATTTTAGAGTTGAAAAATTGATGTGATTGGTAAAAGTAAAGATAAATAGTGAAGTTGAAAAGCTGACGTGATTATTTTAAAAATGTTTTGAATAGTAATTGTTTTCGTAGTACTGTTACAAAATTTGTGTTCGGTATAAAATTATATTATATTTGAGTAAAATTAAAATGAAATTTTTTTCCCAAATGTTATCTTTATTTTTGTTCGGATACATAACTTTATCTGGATATTAATGGTCTCTTCTCCTCGTTAAGGGTTGAATTGATAACGGTACAAATCTAAAATTTTGATTTCAATTTTATCTTTTTTTGAAAAATCAACAAAATTTATAACTAAATTAATCAATTTATACTCAAAATTTTATTTTATTCTGGATTCGGCCTATAAATCATTCAACTTTTAGAGAGCATATAAATTCATGTGTATATATTTATACATAACATACATGTTGCATATTCGTATATATTGTGTAGAAAATAAAAGGTAGAAAAAAAAATCTTAATAGAATACAAATTTTGTTTTATTGACCAAAGTGTGCAATATAATGAATAACAACTATGTCGATTTTTAATCGGTAATTGAATCATAATTTATTTTTAAGCAAAGATATATTATTGAATAAAGATATAATACTAATTTTTAGTGAGAATAATTATAATTAGGGTCGGTAACTTGTATTATCATATTGTGTTTCTGTTGTATTATTATCCTTAATTGATATTGTTATACTAAATCCAAACCTAACTCATTTATTGTGACGGCCCGCCCTGCTGTAGAGGCTCTACAGTGCTACTACGGCCAACTCTGTAGTTAACCGCAATAGTCTGCAGGCCTCTAAGATCGCTGGCAATCATGCTGAACTGTAAACTACTTGCTAATTTTCCGGAATAAATTTTTTTTTTCTTTAAATTCATAAACTGTTCTAGAATGTGATAAGGAAATCATGTTAACAAAATAGCATGCACCTGACTCATGATTCCCCTATCACATAATCTTAACTTGAAAACTTGTTCTTTTAACTACATGGTTTAAATAATCAAAATCTGTACAGCGGAAGACTATCGGTGACCAATATCCCTCGCCCAATCCTGCCCGGCATGTAACTTCCATGTTCGTCGTCCACCATATACTACTGGTGAACAGGTCTCTTACCTGCAACATGTGAACAAACTGATGAGCTATGAGCTCAGTAAGTTCAAACATAAAAACATGAAACTGACATGCTATACTGCTGCGCTCATGCATGAAACTGGACTCTGTGTACATGCTTCTAGCTAAGAGGTTTAGTCTTAGGACATTAATCTGTTATTAAGTTCTGGTTTTGGGCCCCTGATTGGACGTACCGACATGTTAGCGCAACCGGGAGCGGTACTTTAGTACTGACCTCCTCAGTCTTAACTGATGCTAAACATGATAACCTCTCCGTGGGTCGAGAGGCCGATACGCCAATAACTGGTTAATTACCATCTTTCTGGTGTTCCAACTGGGTAGCATACTGATTGCCCCCACAGTCGGAACCTGTTAATCAAATTACTGGGGTGTGAATTAATCAACACACTAGGGTACCTTGTGCACCTAACTGTTTCTTGTTCTGATTCTGTCTGGTCTGTGTACTGAAACATGCAACTCTATATGCATGACATGGACTGATATGAACTGACCTGTGCTGACATGTGACTGATATGAATATCGTGATGTAGACCATCAATGTCTAACAATCACGTCATACAACATTCATAACATAATAATATAACAAGCTTGTCCACGTTGCAGTCAGGACAATGCTTGAACTTACAGAAAATCTTCTAGTGTAAGCTTCTGCTGCTCTAGGACTGCTGTTTTGGGGTTTCTGGCTTGATCTCCTATAAAAGGAACAATCACTGATTATTTACCATATTTATCTTATACTGAAAATATGGCAAAACATGAAATTTTCTATTTCCAGACTTTTTCTTTTTTTACTCTCTGGCTTCGAACACGCCCTTCTACACGGGCGTGTATCTGCCCGTGTACCCCTCTGGACTTTTAAGCCTGGCCGTGTAATTCGTGGAACATGGTCGTGTATGCTTACACGGGTGGGTACACAGCCGTGTTACTGGCCGTGTACTCCTCTGGACTCTTACACGGTTACTTACACGCCTCCCTTTGACCGTGTGCCCTTTGACACGGCCCGATACACGGCCGTGTTTGTGATAACTGAGAAATTCATACTCTCGGAAAGATTTTGTACAATTATGTAAATAAATGTACATTTATAGTGATACAGATTACAGAATAAAGAACAGAGGAAAATTTTGATTAATTGAGTTTTAATCAAAATTTTATAATGAATTAATGAATATAGTTTAAAAGTTAAGCATTAATTCAATTATGATGTTTTAAAATTTATAGAAAAGTATGTGAAAACACATATTAAGAGATCAATGGCACACAAGTGAGCCACATGGATCAATGGCCAAAAGAACTTGCCAAACAAGCCCTTACACATTTAAAAAATAAATAAAAGAAAGTAAGCGAGAGAGTGTGAGTGGCACGTGAGCTTAGAGGGAATTAATTCCCTTAGCTGCAGTTGCAGCCGGCAGAAAGAGAAAATAAAGAAAGAGAAAAGAAAGAAAGAAGAAAAGAAAGAAAGAAAGAGAAAGGGAGAAAGTGGCCGAGAGAAAGAAAAGGAAATCCAAGCAAAGTTCGGATTTTCTAGTTCAAGCAGTAAATCGATCAAGATTCGGTCAAGGACCAGCAGTAAGAAAATCTCAAGTTCAAGCAAGGTAAACCCTCGTTTTTCTCTTGCTTTTTTCGGATGAAAAATCTAGGGTTTGAGTGAGAAAAAGAGAACGTGAGTGAATCACATTTAGGTTTCCGGTTAGAATCGAAATGTGATTCGAGTCTAGATGTTTTCAAACACGAATCTATGAAAAGATGGTTTAGAAAACCGAGTTTAGTGAATATTCTTTACAAAAATGCAGATTTTTTTTAAGATAAGTCAAGAGAGATTCATAAGCAAAATGTGGAATTCTTGCTTATGAAATCATGGATTCGTGACAGTAGGAATGTAGTAGATGCCTTGAAACGATCTTATGAAGATCGATTTTAAGTGTAAGACGCAGAACAAAGGCCATAAAAGCCTTAGAAAATCAGAGCAGAGCAGTTCGGACCCAGAATCTTGATTCTGGTATGAACACGGGCGTGTACACGGGCGTGTACAAGGGCGTGTTCAGAGCACGGCCCCGAACATGCCCATACGCACGACCGTGTTGCAAGAAAAATCAGACCCGAGAGGTACACGGTCAAGAACACTGCCGTGTATCGGGCTGTGTCAAGGGGCACACGGTCAAAGAGAGGCGTGTAAGTAACCGTGTAGGAATACGGAGGAGTACACGGCTAGTAACACGGCCGTGTACCCACTCGTGTAAGCATACACGGGCATGTTCCAGAAATTACACGGCCAAGCTTAAAAATCCAGAGGGGTACACGGGCACGGACACGGCCGTGTAGGAGGGCGTGTTCGAAGCCAGAGAGTAAAAAAAAAAAAAAAAGAGTCTGGAAAGGAAAATTTTCATGTTTTGCCATATTTCCAGTATAAGATAAATATGGTAAATAATCAGTGATTTTTTCATTTATAGGAGTCCAAGCCAGAGACCCCAAATCAGTAGTCCCAGAGCAGCAGCAGCTTACGCTAGAGGACTTTCTGTAAGTTCAAGCATTGTCCTGTCTGCAACGTGGACAAGCTTGTTACATTGTGATGTATATTGTATGTTGTATGATGTGATTGTTAGACATTGATGGTCTACATCACGATATTCATATCAGTCACATGTCAGCACAGGTCAGTTCATATCAGTCCATGTCATGCATATAGAGTTGCATGTTTCAGTACACAGACCAGACAGAATCAGAACAAGAAACAGTTAGGTGCACAAGGCACCCTAGTGTGTTGATTAATTCACACCCCAGTAATTTGATTAACAGGTTCCGACTGTGGGGGCAATCAGTATGCTACCCAGTTGGAACACCAGAAAGATGGTAATTAACCAGTTATTGGCGTATCGGCCTCTCGACCCACGGAGAGGTTATCATGTTTAGCATCAGTTAAGACTGAGGAGGTCAGCACTAAAGTACTGCTCTCGGTTGCGCTAACATGTCGGTACGTCTAATCAGGGGCCCAAAACCAGAATTAAAATAACAGATTAATGTTCTAAGACTAAACCTTTAGTCAGTACAGCATGTTTACAGAGTCCAGTCCTCATGAGCACAGCAGTACAGCACGAGCACAGCAGTACAGCATGAGCATAACAGTATAGCATGTTAGTTACATGTTTTTATGTTTGAACTTACTAAGCCCATAGCTCATTAGTCTGTTCACATGTTGCAGGTAAGAGACCTGTTCACCAGTAGTATTGGTGGACGACGAACATGGTAGACGCATGCCGGGCAGGATTGGGCGAGGGATGTTGGTCACAGTTAAATCTTCCGCTGTACAGTTTTGGAAATGTAATTTTAAAAGAAACAAGTTTCAAGTTAAGAGTATGTAATAGGGGAATCATGAGTCAGGTGCATGTTATTTTGTTAACATGATTTCCTTATCACATTCTCGAACAGTTTATGTATTTAAAAAAAAAAAATTTATTCCGCAAAATTAGCAGTAGTTTAGAGTTCAACATGATTGCCGGCAACCCTAGAGGCTTGCAGACTATTGCGGTTGACTACAGAGTTGGTCGTAATAGCACTGTAGAGCCTCTACAGTAGGGCGGGCCGCCACAGGTGGTATCAGAGCAAGAGCTTTTACGACGAGTCTAGTTTAGGATACCAACCGTAGCCACAGTTGGTATCAGAGCCCACGTTTTAAAATGGGTCTAGTTTAGAATACTTACTGTAGCACAGTGGGTATTAGCAGAAAGTTGGTTGACCATATCCCGCCTGACTCCGTGCATGTCCTGTTCGCCGATCCAAGTAAGTTCAGTTTATGTTAATATATGCAACTAGTTATGCATGAAAGTAAAGGTCTGTATAGACCTATACTTTGTAGTAAGTACATGGTAATATGTAAATGCAAGAAATCATGTGGATCCTTTTTATTCAGGATCTAACACAAGTTCATCGTGTGATTATAGGATAAAACTAGCACGATGGAAAATCAGGGCCAAGGCCAAGGCCGAAGAAGGAGAAGGGGACGCCCATCTCTAACTCAAAGATTAGAAGAGATGCAAGCTCTTCTAGAAAACCAGATGAAAGAAAACGCAGAGTTGAGACAGAGGCTAGAACAGTTAGAACAGGGGCAGGGATCAGTAGGGACTCCTGCACAACCAGCAGCAGAGGCAGAACAGGTAGTACTACCAGCGGCACCAGAAGTGGTTCAGCAACCACTGGTCAGGGTGAATCCAGAGCCGCTATATGAGATATTTCAGAAGATGAGGCCTTCGGAATTTGAGGGTTCAACAAATCCTCTAGAGGTAGAAGATTGGCTTTCTTCCATACATATGATAATGGATTTCATGAGACTCACAGACGAGGAGAAAGTCATGTGTGCATCCTTTGTTCTAAAGAAAGATGCAAGGTTTTGGTGGGACACAGTCCGCATGAGGAGGGACGTGATCACAATGACATGGGTAGAGTTTCTAGAGGAGTTCAACCAGAAATACTATGATCCTGCATCACTCAGACCCCAGCAGAAAGAATTTGCAGAGTTACAGCAGGGGGACATGTCAGTCAGTGAAGTTTGCAGGAAATTTGATCAGCTCTCCCGCTTATGTCCGTATATGGTGCCTACGAAGAGGGAGAAGATACAGAAGATGATGGGCATGTTCAGGTCTGAGATCTCTACTTTAATTGACGTTGGCCCATTCCCGCCAGTTTCAGTAGCCGACTGTGTTAGTCGTGCGTTGAGGGCAGAGTTCCACCTAACCCGACCGAAAGAAGCAAGAGAAAAGGTCTGGGAAGTCAGGAAGCAAGAAAAGATCCTGGTTAAGGCCTCTCAACCTGGACAGCACAGCAAGGGTAGTCAGAGTACAAGACCAGAGCAGTCCAGTCATCCAGGCCTTCAGTCCCAACAGAAAAGAAAGGGGAATTTCCAGAGAGCTCAGAGTCAGGATAACAGAAGTCAGTCAAGGAGGACTCACACCACTACAGTTCCAGGTAACCCCACTTGTCCAAATTGTGGGAGGAAACATGTGGGTCAGTGCAAAGCTGGCACGACTGCTTGTTTTCAGTGTGGTAGAGAGGGCCACTTCATCAAGAATTGCCCCATGAACCACCAGTCAGTATCAGCATTAGGGGCAAACTCTTCACGTCCACAGCAGTCCCAAGTACATGCACTCAGACTGAGCTATGAAAGCCCAACAGAAGTACCTCCAGCAGTGCAAGACAGAGCTCCTCAGGCAGATGCTAGGGTGATGGCCTACACCAGAGAAGAGGCAGAGGCAGGGACGTCCAACGTGGTGACAGATCAGATTTCTGTCACTAACCACTTGGTATCTGTACTATTTGACTCTGGGGCCACACATTCTTTCATATCATGTGCATTTGCTGATAAGTTAGAATACCCTAGAGATCACATGGGAAGAACTTTTAGAACTGCTCTCCCATCAGGAGAAATCATGTTGTCAGAGTACTGGTTACCTCATGTACCAGTAATCGTGGCAAATAGAGAGCTGTATGCAAAGTTGATCATGATGAAGATCGTAGACTATGATGTGATCTTGGGAATGGATTTCCTAGGAAAATATCAAGCTACGATAGATTGCAGACACAGAAGAATAGTATTCAAGCCAGAAGGTGAAGAATGCTTCGAGTATGTCGATTCTTCAAGAAGGTGCAGCAAGATGATGATCAGTTCAATGAAGGCCAAGAAGCTAATAGCCAGTGGTTGTACTGGATATTTAGCTTATGTGACAGATTCAGCAGAAGAAAAGAAGTTACAGCCAGAAGAGGTTCCAGTTGTCAGAGAATTTCTCGAGGTCTTTCCCGAGAAACTACCAGGATTACCTCCAGCGCGGGAAATCTCATTTGAGATAGAGCTCCTACCTGGAACAGCACCGATCTCCAAGGCACCGTACCGCATGGCACCAGTGGAGTTGAAAGAGTTACAGGTACAGCTAAATGAGCTGCTTGACAAGGGATTCATCAGACCAAGCTATGCCCCATGGGGAGTTCCCGTACTGTTTATCAAGAAGAAGGATGGGACGTTCCGCATGTGCATAGATTACAGAGAATTGAACAAGGTTACAGTCAAGAATAGGTATCCATTACCTAGGATTGATGACCTGTTCGATCAGCTCAAGGGTGCAGCAGTATTCTCAAAGATTGATTTGAGGTCAGGATATCATCAGCTGAGAATCAAGGAAGATGACGTTCCCAAGACAGCTTTCAGAACCCGTTATGGGCATTATGAGTTCCTAGTAATGCCATTTGGGTTAACGAACGCGCCAGCCGCTTTCATGGACCTAATGAACAGAGTCTTCAAGGAGTATTTAGACAAGTTTATCATTGTGTTCATCGATGACATCCTTGTATATTCAAAGACTCACGCAGAGCACGAAGCCCAGTTGAGAGTTGTCTTTCAGAAGTTGAGAGAGCATCAACTCTATGCCAAAATCTCAAAATGTGAGTTCTGGCTAGACAGAGTGCATTTCCTCGGTCATGTAGTGTCCAAGGAGGGAATTGCAGTAGATCCAGTCAAAGTGGAAGCAATCAATCAATGGCCTGCACCTAAGAGCGTAACAGAGATACGCAGTTTCTTAGGGTTAGCTGGCTATTACAGGAGATTTGTGGAGGGATTTGCAAGATTGGCAGCTCCTCTCACCACCCTCACACGCAAGGAAAAGAAGTATATATGGACAGATGAGTGTGAAAGAAGCTTCCAAGAGCTGAAGAGACGGCTGACAAGCGCGCCGATCCTCACACTCCCTACTGAAGGGGAGAAGTATGAGATCTACAGTGATGCTTCTAAAGTGGGTTTGGGAGCAGTATTGATGCAAGAAGGCAGAGTGATTGCCTACGCTTCGCGTCAACTGAAAGAGCACGAGAAGAACTATCCCACCCACGACCTAGAACTTGCTGCAGTAGTGTTCGCACTCAAAATTTAGCGACACTATCTGTATGGAGCGCAGTGCCA
Source organism: Antiaris toxicaria (assembly GCA_035233585.1). Classification (NCBI taxonomy): domain Eukaryota; kingdom Viridiplantae; phylum Streptophyta; class Magnoliopsida; order Rosales; family Moraceae; genus Antiaris; species Antiaris toxicaria. The sequence continues at coordinate 93,955,967 of CP141154.1, forward strand.
GATATACACAGATCATCAGAATTTAAAATACTTCTTCACGCAGAAGGAGTTGAACATGAGGCAAAGAAGATGGTTGGAGTTAGTGAAGGATTATGACTGTGAGATCCTTTATCACCCAGGAAAAGCCAACCGAGTAGCAGATACCTTAAGTAGAAAAGCGACAGCTCCACAGCAACTGCCTATTGACAGGTTGTCGAGACCATTACAGCAAGAGATCCATTCACTCGAGCTAGAGCTGATATCAGGAAAATTATCAGCACTGCAGTTGAAGTCATCATTGTTTGATGATATCAAGGAAGCTCAGAAATAAGATTCAAGCCTGACAGACTCCCAGGAAGAGATGTCCACAGATGGATTAATCAGGTATCAGGGGAGAATTCATGTGCCAGCAGATGAAGAGCTACGAAGAAGAATCATGTCAGAAGCTCATGAGACGCCATACTCAGTCCATCCTGGAGCCACCAAGATGTACCAGGACTTGAAGCTACAGTTTTGGTGGAAAGGGATGAAAGGAGACATTGCAAAATTTGTCAGTAAGTGCCTTACTTGTCAGAGAGTAAAGGCTGAGCATCAGCATCCTGGAGGGAAGTTAGAACCTCTAGAGATTCTAGAATGGAAATGGGAGAACGTTACCATGAATTTTGTGGTAGGGTTACCCAAAACAAGAGGAGGACACGATGCCATCTGGGTAATCGTGGACAGATTGACAAAGACAGCCAGATTCATACCAATAAAAATCACTTACTCATTGGAGAAGCTGGCACAGCTGTATGTAGATCATGTTGTCAGGTTACATGGAGTGCCAAAGTCCATAGTATCCGACAGAGATGCACGATTCACTTCAAATTTTTGGGAGTGTGTGCAAAGAGCCATGGGCACAGAACTAAGATTCAGTACAGCTTTCCATCCTGAGACAGATGGACAATCAGAATGGACTATCCAGACCTTAGAGGATATGCTCCGAGCATGTGTCATGGATTTTCCAGGAGCTTGGAATGAGAAGCTACCACTAGTGGAATTCTCATACGACAACAGTTACCAAGCTTCCATCAAGATGGCACCGTATGAGGCTCTATATGGAAGAAAGTGCAGATCACCCATCCACTAGTATGATCTGAAGGAAAAACAACTGCATAAGACAGATTTCATGTAGGAAACTTGCGATACAGTTGTCAAGATCCAGCAAAGAATGAAGAGTGCTCAGAGCAGACAGAAGAGTTATGCAGACAGGAGGCGGAGATCCCTAGAATTCAAGGAAGGGGACTTCGTTTTTCTGAAAGTGTCACCCATGAAGGGGATCATGCGTTTTGGTAAAAAGGGAAAACTGAGTCCAAGGTACATTGGACCTTATAAGATTATCAAACGCATTGGGAAGGTTGCCTACAAGTTGGCATTACCTCCTGAGCTGTCGGCAGTACACAACGTGTTCCATGTCTCCATGCTTAGAAAGTACATGTCAGATCCATCTCATGTGCTACAGCATGAACCAGTCCAAGTCCAAGAGGATCTGACCTATGAAGAACAGCCAGTTCAGATACTGGTTAGAGAAGAAAAGGAGCGAAGAAACAAGACCATTCCACTAGTCAAAGTATTGTGGAGAAATCACAACGTTGAAGAGGTTACGTGGGAGAGAGAAGATGAGATGAGACGTTCATACCCTCACTTGTTCTAAATTTTCGAGGACGAAAATCTTATAAGGAGGGGTGAATGTGATAACTGAGAAATCCATACTCTCGGAAAGATTTTGTACAATTATGTAAATAAATGTACATTTATAGTGATACAGATTACAGAATAAAGAACAGAGGAAAATTTTGATTAATTGAGTTTTAATCAAAATTTTATAATGAATTAATGAATATAGTTTAAAAGCTAAGCATTAATTCAATTATGATGTTTTAAAATTTATAGAAAAGTATGTGAAAACACATATTAAGAGATCAATGGCACACAAGTGAGCCACATGGATCAATGGCCAAAAGAACTTGCCAAACAAGCCCTTACACATTTAAAAAAAAAATAAAAGAAAGTAAGTGAGAGAGTGTGAGTGGCACGTGAGCTTAGAGGGAATTAATTCCCTTAGCTGCAGTTGCAGCCGGCAGAAAGAGAAAAGAAAGAAAGAGAAAAGAAAGAAAGAGAAAAGAAAGAAAAAAGAAAAGAAAGAAAGAAAGAGAAAGGGAGAAAGTGGCCGAGAGAAAGAAAAGGAAATCCAAGCAAAGTTCAGATTTTCTAGTTCAAGCAGTAAATCGATCAAGATTCGGTCAAGGACCAGCAGCAAGAAAATCTCAAGTTCAAGCAAGGTAAACCCTCGTTTTTCTCTTGCTTTTTTCGGATGAAAAATCTAGGGTTTGAGTGAGAAAAAGAGAACGTGAGTGAATCACATTTAGGTTTTCGGTTAGAATCGAAATGTGATTCGAGTCTAGATGTTTTCAAACACGAATCTATGAAAAGATGGTTTAGAAAACCGAGTTTAGTGAATATTCTTCACAAAAATGCAGATTTTTTTTAAGATAAGTCAAGAGAGATTCATAAGCAAAATGTGAAATTCTTGCTTATGAAATCATGGATTCGTGACAGTAGGAATGTAGTAGATGCCTTGAAACGATCTTATGAAGATCGATTTCAAGTGTAAGATGCAGAACAAAGGCCATAAAAGCCTTAGAAAATCAGAGCAGAGCAGTTCGGATCCAGAATCTTGATTCTGGTATGAACACGGGCGTGTACAAGGGCGTGTTCAGAGCACGGCCCCGAACATGCCCATACGCACGACAGTGTTGCAAGAAAAATCAGACCCGAGAGGTACACGGTCAAGAACACGGCCGTGTCAAGGGGCACACGGTTAAAGAGAGGCGTGTAAGTAACCGTGTAGGAATACAGAGGAGTACACGGCCAGTAACACAGCCGTGTACCCACCCATGTAAGCATACACGAGCATGTTCCAGAAATTACACGGCCAGGCTTAAAAATCCAGAGGGGTACACGGGCACGGACACGGCCATGTAGGAGGGCGTGTTCGAAGCCAGAGAGTAAAAAAAAAAAAAAGTCTGGAAAGGAAAAATTTCATGTTTTGCCATATTTCCAGTATAAGATAAATATGGTAAATAATCAGTGATTTTTTCATTTATAGGAGTCCAAGCCAGAGACCCCAAATTAGCAGTCCCAGCGCAGCAGCAGCTTACGCTAGAGGACTTTCTGTAAGTTCAAGCATTGTCCTGTCTGCAACGTGGACAAGCTTGTTACATTGTGATGTATATTGCATGTTGTATGACGTGATTGTTAGACATTGATGATTTACATCACGATATTCATATCAGTCACATGTCAGCACAGGTCAGTTCATATCAGTCCATATCATGCATATAGAGTTGCATGTTTCAGTACACAGACCAGACAGAATCAGAACAAGAAACAGTTAGGTGCACAAGGCACCCTAGTGTGTTGATTAATTCACACCCCAGTAATTTGATTAACAGGTTCCGACTGTGGGGGCAATCAGTATGCTACCCAGTTGGAACAACAGAAAGATGGTAATTAACCAGTTATTGGCGTATTGGCCTCTCGACTCACGGGGAGCTTATCATGTTTAGCATCAGTTAAGACTGAGGAGGTCAGCACTAAAGTACCGCTCCCGGTTACGCTAACATGTCGGTACGTCCAATCAGGGGCCCAAAACCAGAATTAAAATAACAGATTAATGTTCTAAGACTAAACCTTTAGTCAGTACAGCATGTTTACAGTGTCCAGTCAGCACGAGCACAGCAGTACAGCACGAGCACAGCAGTACAGCATGAGTACAGCAGTATAGCATGTTAGTTACATGTTTTTATGTTTGAACTTACTGAGCCCATAGCTTATTAGTTTGTTCACATGTTGCAGGTAAGAGACCTGTTCACCAGTAGTATTGGTGGACGACGAACAGGGTAGACGCATGCCGGGCAGGATTGGGCGAGGGATATTGGTCACAGTTAAATCTTCCGCTGTACAGTTTTGGAAATGTAATTTTAAAAGAAACAAGTTTCAAGTTAAGAGTATGTGATAGGGGAATCATGAGTCAGGTGCATGTTATTTTGTTAACATGATTTCCTTATCACATTCTCGAACAGTTTATGTATTTAAAAAAAAAAAATTTATTCCGCAAAATTAGCAGTAGTTTAGAGTTCAACATGATTGCCGGCGACCCTAGAGGCCTGCAGACTATTGCGGTTGATTAAAGAGTTGGTCGTAGTAGCACTGTAGAGCCTCTACAGTAGGGCGGGCCGCCACAGTGTTCTTGGCCGTGTACCTCTCGGGTCTGATTTTTCTTGCAACACGGTCGTGCATATGGGCATGTTCGGGGCCGTGTACTGAACACGCCCTTGTACACGCCCGTGTACACGCCCGTGTTCATACCAGAATCAAGATTCTGGGTCCGAACTGCTCTACTCTGATTTTCTAAGACTTTTATGGCCTTTGTTCTACTTCTTAAACTTGAAATCGATCTTCATAAGATCGTTTCAAGGTATCTACTATATTTTTACTATCATAAATCCATGATTTCATAAGCAAAAATTTCACATTTTGCTTATGAACCTCTCTTGATTTAACTTTTGAAAAATCTACATTTTTGTGAAGAAATTTCACTAAACTCGGTTTTCTAAACCATCTGTTCATGGATTCGTGTTTGAAAACATCTAGACTCGAACCACGTTTCGATTTTAATCGGAAATCTAAACGTGATTCACTCACATTCCCTTTTTCCTCTCAAAACCCCAGATTTTTCCCAAAGAAAAACGTGAGAAACTAGGGTTTACCTTACTTTAATCGTGAGCTTTTCTTACTGCTAATCCTTGATCGAAACTCGATCGATCTGCTACTTGAACTAGAAATCCGAATTTTCTTTGGATTCCCTTTTCTTCTTTCCTTCTTTCTTTCTCGGTTTCCCTTTCTCTCTTTCTCTTTCTTTCTTTCTTTTCTTCTTTCTTTCTTTTCTCTTTCTTTCGGCTACTGTGCAGCTAAGGGAATTAATTCCCTCCCCTTTATGCTCACGTGCCTCTCACTCTCTCCCTTGCTTTCTCTTTTTTTTTTTTTTTTTGTGTAAGGGCTTGTTTGGCTACTTCTAGCCATTGTTCCATGTGGCTCACTTGTGTGCCATTGATCTCTTAATATGTGTTTTCCACATACTTTTCTATTAAATTTTTAAAACATCATAAATTGAATTAATGCTTAACTTTTAACTATTTTCATTAATTTATTGTCAAATTTTGATTAAAACTCAATTAATCAAAATTTTCCTTTACTCTGTATTCTGTAACATGTCTCACTATAATTGTACATTTATTTACATATTTTTACAAATAATTTCGAGAACATAGATTTCTCGGTTATCACATTTATTAATTGTATTAATTATGTCAACTCGAATTAACCTATTTAAATTAAATATGAATAAAATAAATGATTTATTCAATATAATTGTGATACTTTAATATTATTTATTAGATAGCATATCTTTTTTTTTAATGAAAAATAAGTGAAAATTACTTATAAAGTTTTAAAATTTATATTATTTGTATTATATTAGATATAAAAACTTTGTTTTATATCATATATAATAAAGTTAAAAATAATATATAGTATTATGGTGAGGGGGAAGAGAGACGGACAGGGTAAGGGGAGGGGAGGGGGGCCGGCGGTGATAGTGACAGGATAAGGGGCGACTGGTCACGTTATCAAGAAGATCAATGGGGTGAAGGGAAGGGAGGGGAGATGAGGTAAAGAGCAGAATTACAGAGGTAATAAAAGACTGAAAAAACAAAAGCAAGACTTGGTTTTTTTTTTTTTATGTTAAAAAATATATAAAATAAAATATATATTTTATATTTGAATTTCAAATTTTGAAAACTCAAAATTAAAAATAATAAAACATTATATAATAATATAAATACATTAGAGATTATAAATAGATAATTTACAGATTATGATCATGTCAATTAATATATAACATATTTATTAAATTGGTTATTTCTTATCAATTGTGGATTGATGGGTTCGTACAGATTCGATTTTTTATTTAATCATATTTAATATGTTTGACCCCCTTTTTGACTCAAACTCATTTAAGAAAAACCTAAATCTCTAACTTTGTACGAGTTTTATATCGTATTATCGTGTGGTAGTCTAAATTATCTCTCCTTACTATAATTTCATAATTTTTACAATTCCTATAAATTCACAAATATATACAAACCATTGAAATACATGACATGACAAACAAATGAAATTCAATGTTCAGTTTTAATTAAGGGCATGGAAGGGTGTGTGCACTTTTTTTTTTTTTTTTTTTTAAAGTATGTGTACATCTTTTACCAGCAAATTGGTTGCTGTATTATTTGGATTAAAAAAAAAAAACTCACATAAAGGACTAAAATGAAAGGAAAGACGCTGCTTGTTTAGACCACGGGCCAATATGAAACAGGTAAAATTATTAAATAGGCAAGGGTAACACGATATTTAAGTGATTTATTAATATTAATTATATTTTAAATTTTTTTATTATTATTATTATTTAATTAATCTTAATTTATTCAAATAATTAAGATAAATAATATGAATAATTTAAATAAATATCAATCATTTATACATATATTAAATAAACATGAGAATAATTTCTCTTGAAACAGTGGGTGCCGCAGTTGCAATATTGTCATAAAAGATGTTTTCAAAAGTTAGAGTCAAACAAAACTAAATAAACAGTAACGTTTTAAATATTTTAAGTAAACATCATATCTACAATAACTGATTTATTTATTCTTAATAAATTTTTTTTTTTTTTTTTGCAATTTAACAAAATTTACCTAATAAGTTTTTATTTAATTTAAGTATTTCTAAAATCTATTATTGATTCCCTTCTATATAATAAATACTAATTTTCAGAAAATAATTAAAGTAAATAATAAAATTTAAATAAATCAATTACTTGATATGTAAATACATTATTTATCTAATATATCTTATATAAATAAATTATTTACATGATAAATCAGTTTTTTACTTTAATTATTTTCTTAAATATAGTATTTACTTTATTTTTCCTTTGTTGTTTTAATTACTTATTGCAAACATACTATTTTTGGACCCAAATTTATTACACAAAAATTGCGCATAACAGCCTTCTTGATTTTGAGGACTTTATCATCTTTTTAATGAATTTATTTCTATGTCCTATATTTTGATCATTTTAAGGTGTAAATTCAGCAGTAAACTTTTACTTATAAAATCACTAAAAAAATAAAGATGATATAAATTATCAAATTAATTGTAACTAAATAAAAACAAATGCCAAATGTAAAGCGTCATAAATTCCTCCATAAAACAAGATTTAAAAAATACAACAAAAATTAAATATGTAAATATAAAACAAGCAAATAGGAGAATATGTTATTTTACTTTGCAAACGACATGAATTTTATGTAATAAGATGACTTTTTTTTTTTCTTGTTTTATTAACCTATAACAAAAATAGAACCTATTACGCTCAACAACAGTTTAACCATTACACTATCTCATATATCAAGTTATCATATCTTATTTCTGTTAATATTGTCTTTCACCTAAATTTACGCATTTACCCTACTGATTTCCTTTTGAAATTACGGGGGCGTTTGGTAAACGCATTGCATTTTGATTGTATTTGAATGAAATTTGTTTTTTGAATGTTGTATTTGGTTGAAAAGTATTTGTTTTGTATTTGAATGAAATGTGTGTTTGGATTAAAAGTATTTTAGAATTGAAAAGTTGATGTGATTGGTAAAAGTAGAGATAAATAATGAAATTGAAAAGTTGATGTGATTGTTTTAAAAATATTTTGAATAGTAATTGTTTTCGTAGCACTGTTATAAAATTTATATTTAATGTAAAATTAAAATTGAATATTTCTCCGAATGCCCCTGCATGTTTGATCAATAATTCAATTTTTAAACCATTAAAAAGACAAAACAATCCTCTTAAATTAAAGTTTACCCAAATTGCCTTTTCGTTTTTTGTGAAAGTGAAGATTCATGAACATATTCACCAGCTACAAGAAGTAAAATCTACCCATTATAATATTATATTTTGTGTGGATTCACATTCCACAAAAGGTGTGAGGAACCGTTGAAAAGGCGTATTTCAATTATTGAGTTCAAGTACAGTTGTAATTTTTTTTTCTTTTTATAAAATTATAAAATGACGGTACAATTATACTTAATACATGAAGGCATGATTAAAAAATTTTAAAATTTATAGGGAAACAACTCAATATTTTAAAAGTTGAGAGGGGATACTTCGCTTCAATTTTTCATTTGTTGTCTTTTATGATTTTCTTTTCTATTTTTTTGACTCCATCTTGCAATATTGAATAACATGATACTTGAACTTGTTTGTTTGCTTAATAGGGATCTCGGTTTTTAATCTTATTTGTGGTTTGGGTATTTCGTTGAATTACAGTCTAGTGCTCTTTGGAGTGATTTTTAATGAAATTGAGTGAGATTTGATAGAGGATTGAGTTGTCAGCGAGTACCAACTTATTTAAGATATATTAGTTACCATTGACACTAATTATTTTGGCTCATTATTCATAAGACAATAACACAATTTACGTAGGATATGGTAATATTACTTGACTTTAATTGTTCTCCCTTCCATTTAAAAAAAAAAAACAATAAATAATAACCATGACAGAAAAATGTCAGTGTAAAAAGAATTCCTTGTTATTTGAACTTTGAGAATTAATATTTCTTATGGATCATTGATAACAACACCCAATTCGTTTTTAAAGATGGAAATTCTATTTTTCATTTTTTGGGTAGAACATTTTAGTTTTAGAAGTAACAAGAGTGAAATATTTTTCACCAATTCACATTCCACAATATAATCTTTTTGATCAATTTGCATGGTAGTGTTTTCTGCAGGGAAAAAAAAAAAAGAATACATATATATATATAGGAAAACACACACATCTAGATTCAGATACTGGATTTTTTTCACTTCTAAACAGGTCATTATATATACCATGTTGGACAAGAAAGAGAAAGCAAAGACATCATGGAATGAATTTATCTTGGGTGGCTTTGATGGCGCACCAAATACAACATAAGCGTCTCCTTAAAGATATGCAATTATTTCGAACAAAAAATAAAGGGAAAAAAATAAAAAACCAAAACATTTGCTACTTTTATACATTACAACGTTACTATATCCTGGAAGTCCGATATTATCATGTTTGGTATACAATGTGCAAAAATATCCCTTTTAAAAGCATATTTTGTGTTTATTATATTGTCGCAGCATGAATGTTATTGTTTTAAAACACAATGAAAAGTGTTTTAATTTTTATCATATACATGTGTATGTATCGCGTACTTGTAGGTTTGTCCTTTCAATTTAAACTAGACATGTTTCAGGAGCTCATGATTTATGTTTCAACAAGTTTTGTTTGAAAATTAATGATTGACTACAAAGTAATCAACTGGCATCAAACTAATGACTATAAAAACTATTTATTCCTTTCCTAACGTAAAAAGTTTATGATACATAAAACTCAAAGAATTTGAATTAGGTACATATCTCAATTCTCAAATCTATGAGTGGATTGGTATAACATTTGAGTTTGATTGCTAAATTCTATAGCTCGAAAATTTAGAATCTCATTTATTGCCTTATTAAAAGTGAAAGTAAGAGCTTCGTAAAGGCCAAAAGAAAGGAATATGATTCATGATATTTATCAGGTTTGAAGAAACAATAAAATTAAAGATGTTAAAAAATATGCTTTAATACAAACCCAATTTTATTTTTGAAACGCCACTTTAAGAAGAAAATTGTACGATAAGTCTGACCTCTTACATGTTTGGAACTCGTAATAGAAGGGATTTATATTTATCAAATCTCAATGATTGCTCTAATATTGCTTCTTTCCTGTTTGTTTGCTTTTTAATTTGCTTGTTTTTCTAGCTTTGTTTTGGTCACTCTTTTTTTTTTTCTTTTCTGTTTTAGGCTTGTATGACGTTTTTGTTTTATTTATTAATTATATTTTTCTTATTTAAAAATAACAATAAATTTAAAGTACACAAATATACTTGGAAAAAAAAAACATTCTTGTTATTTTAATATCTAAAATCATACAATCTTAATTTCTCAAATTGAATTAAAATGTTTTCAATTATGTGGATATTTTCAAAAATTTTGAATAGAATTATATTTTTAAAAATAATCTTCTTTTATTAATCTTGTTAATTCATAAGAACGTAATTTGCTATTTTCCAATTACATAGTTTCATATAATAAAACAAAATCACAGTGGTTATAAGAGTAGTGTATAAATAATTCTACACCCGACTCCATAATAAAGTGAGAAGTTTGAAACTCTCCACCATTAAATTCAAAAATATATATGTGATAATCGGAGAACCTCATCATTCTCGAAGAATCGGTACAGGAAATATACATAATGTATTTTATGCTTAAAATGTATATTGTAGTGATTTTATGTATGTGTGGGTAACACAGTATCAAGAAATTGGTCAAGATGGTCTTTTCTTGATATAAAACGGATATATGTAGAATCAGTATGTTCAATTTAGTCAATTGAGCACAAAATGTAAATTTTGACTGAGAAACAGGCAGTATCAGAAAACTGGTCTAGACGACCTTGAATGAAATTAAAACTGATAAATTTGGATTCAGCATGTCTAAATTAGTCAGGATAGCCTATCAGCATGCTCAAATTTGATAATTGAGCACAAGGGTAATTTTTGACCGGGAATTTACAGTATCAGAAACTAGTCGAAATGACCTCAGATGAAAAAAAACTGATATATTTGGATTCAGGACATCCAAATTAGTCAGGATACCCTATGTTGAAATTTTGGGCGAAAAAGTATATAAGGGGTGAGAAATCAGAAATTGAAGAAAGGCCCATAAACTTTCTTCTCTTCTCCAATTTCCCCCCCTCCCACCCGCATAAATGAACAGTAGCTAACCGCCGGAAACGGTGTCTGTTTTCGACACCGCTGGTACCGTTGGGAAGCTCTCGCCGAGCTGAGTCCAACGGTGGGTCAAGTCGACGGATTGGACGTCGGAGCAGCCCGCACGCGCCGCCCGAAGGTCACGGTGGCCGAAAAATTCCAACGCCGATTTCTCCGCCGTCCGACCTCCAATCAAGGTGATTCCGGTCTCAAAAGACTCGTGGTGAAGAGTAGAACAAAACCCAGGTGGTGTTTCAGCCCAACGGCCGCCGGATCGCGCCGCCCAACACCGCCCATCGCCGTCGCCGTCGCCGCCGTGGAATCCGACGATTCCGGCGGAGTTGAGTTGCAAGGTTGGTATCAAAATGCTCAGAACAACACATAGATCAAAAGCCCCAAATCAATTTTGGGCAACGATCGTCGGAAAACAGAGATCCAACACTGCCATCGCCGCCGGTCTTTTGAGGGGTGATTTCCGGCGATAGAGGTGTCGAATGGTGAAATTGAAGCCACCAATGGATTCCTCTTGTCGAGATCTTCAAGATGGACTACCCACATTCCACCGCCGCCGCCGTCGCCGCCGGTCAACGGCGGTCAACGCCGATCAACGGCGGCCGGACCCCAAAAATTTAAGAGTGGCCTGTTGGCCTATTTTCGACGTTCCGAACACATTCGCGGCGTCGGAATTTCAAGATGAAATTTTAAATGTGAAGAACGGCGAATCAAAGTTTGTGCACGCGAGATCGAACAATGCATTCGATCGCCGATGGGACGATTTCGGTAGTGACTTCTGTCCCTTCATTCCTTAATTTTTATTTTGGAATGATATATGTTAATTATGTAATTTGGCATGTGAAATTGTAAGAAAAATGGATGAAAATGATGAAAAAGAAAGTATGCAGAAATGTGAATATTTTTACGTAAAAGTTAAGCTTTACGTAAAAATATAGGCCTCTGGTATAGTACGTGGCAAGATAGAAATAGGTTAGATGGTTTTGAGGCGTTTCCTAAACGCCGGGAACCTAAAAATTAAGCGGAAATGCTGTCGAAATTTCTAAAACGGCACAAAAAGGGTATTTTAGGAAACGAGGGATAAAATGTGGCCGGGATGGAAACCCGAGCCCCCTTGAACGATTTTAAGGATTAATAAATGAGTTAGGCTCAGAAAAGGACGACAGATGTTTCAAGGATAAAAAAAACCGAGAATTTCAGCAATTAATGCTGTAAAAGTTTGGTAAAGTATAAGAAAAATTATTTTATGATTGTTAGGCTTAGAAAATCTAGTCTAAGCATTTAAAATGAAAATGATACGACCTAAAGACCCGTCAAGAGCAAAACGGATATTTTGACTGAAAATTTCAGGAATGATAGAAAAATGCCCTAATGGATTTAAAACGAATTAAGTAAGATTCTCAGGGTCAGAACTAAGTTGTGAATTAAGGAAAAGTAAGGTTACAAAAAAAAAAAAAGAAAATCACGTTAGGGGCAAAATGGTAATTTTGTCAAAGTTTAGCAAAAATGCTATAAATGGGATATTAGGTCCCTAAGTTTATATCAGGGAATGAAGCGTAGAATTTTTATGTTTTATTAAGTTTTATGTATGAGATAAGTGCGGAAAGAATAACCATGATTCTTTCGGTTATAGGAACCGATCCAGACGCAACGAAGGAACGTTTGCGGATCCAGAAAGCAAGAAAGGAGATACTAGCAAAGTAACAGTAAGTTCAAGCATTGTCCTGACTGCAACGTGGACAAGTTTGCTTTATTACAATGTTGTGTATATTGTATGACCTGTTGTTAGACATTGATTGTCTGCATCACGATGTTATGTCAGTTTATGTCAGTCACAGCACAGGTCAGTTAATATCAGTACATGTCATGCATATAGAGTTGTATGTCCCAGTACACAGACCAGACAGTACCAGAACAAGAAAACAGTTAGGTGCACAAGGCACCCTAGTGTGTTAATTAATTCACACCCCAGTAAATTGATTAACAGGTTCCGACTATGGGGGCAAGCAGTATGCTACCCAGTTGGAACACCAGCAAGATGGTAATTAACCAGTTATTGGCGTATCGGCCTCTCGACCCACGGGGAGGTTATCATGTTTAGCATCAGTTAAGACTGAGGAGGTCAGCACTAAAGTACCGCTCCCGGTTGCGCTAACATGTCGGTACGTCCAATCAGGGGCCCAAAACCAGAACTAAATAACAGATTAATGTTCTAAGACTAAACCTTTAGTCAGTATAGCATGTTTACAGAGTCCAGTCAGCATGAGCACAACAGTACAGCATGAGCACAGCAGTACAGCATGAGCACAGCAGTACAGCATAAGCACAGCAGTACAGCATGAGCACAGCAGTATAGCATGTTAGTTACATGTTTTTATGTTTGAACTTACTGAGCTCATAGCTCATTAGTTTGTTCACATGTTGAAGGTAAGAGACCTGTTCACCAGTAGAATATACGGTGGATGACGAACAGGATAGACGCATGCCGGGCAGGATTGGGCGAGGGATATTGGTCACCGATAGTCTTCCGTTGTATATATATTTTGAATGTAATTTCAATGAGACAAGTTTTCAAGTCAGGAGTATGTGATAGGGGAATCATGATCAGTTGTTAACATGATTTCTTTATCACATTCTTAAACAATTTATGTCTTTAAAGAAAAAAAAATTTTTATTCTGTAAAATTAGCAGTAGTTACAGTTCAGCATGATTGCCGGCGACCCTAGAGGCCTGCAGACTATTGCGGTTGACTACAAAGTTGGCCGTAGTAGCACTGTAGAGCCTCTACAGTAGGGCGGGCCACCACAATATATATTTGTATATAAAAAATTCATATATATTGGAAATACCTTACAAGTGGGAGGAGAATGATATATATAAAACTAGCTCAACATGCTAGAGGGAAGAATTTAGATAGATGTTGCCTTATTAGAAGGGTTTTCATTTCTTTTTACTTAGTCAAAACAGTAGCCCATACAATAAAATATATGTATTCATATAAATACTACCTACTCATTGATTGGAAAAAAGGTTGTCAACCTTCAGTAAAACAATTTCTAATGACTCAAATCATCTATATTTTTTAAGTATCTAACGCTAGCTGTTAAAATTAAATTGCATGGTACATCCAACAAAATAGATGCTACGTAACTTCTCACTCCATTATCAGTTATGTACGTAGTGCATAGTTCATAAGCACGAGCAAATACAAAAACAAGTAGTTTTAAAAGTTTTGAGACAAGTTCCGATACAAGTTAAAGATGTCATTTTTTGAGTCTTTATTATTATTATTATTTGCTAAGAGAAATTAAGAGTTCGTTTAGAATAAGTTCTTATTTTTAAGAGATATTTTAACGCATAAGTTTCAAACCAGTTAACCTTAAAAATATACAATAAGTTCTTGTTTCTAAGAGTTTGTAAGCCTCTGTGAACTATTTATTTTGAATCACCCATCAAGCTAGGCTTATTTTTATTAAGTAAGGACTTTGTGAGTTATGTGCTATCTGCTCTCTTTATTAAAAAAAAAAAAAAGGGAGTTATGAGCTTCAGTAGGTGCTAACTTTGTTAGAATATGTAAAATTGTTTGTGATGCTGATTGTAATTTGAATAGTGCCACATATACAAGTTTGATAATCTTTTTTCATTGTGCTTCCATGAATAAGCTGACTTATTATTTATCTTTATTTATTTTTAGGTTTTAATAAAATCTTAGAATCTTTATGAAAATATAGGCCACTAGAGGACATAACTCAGTTGTTTATTTGTAATACGTACATTGCTAATTTAAAATAAAAATATATATTAATATTTAGCTTTCAAAAATCTCTGTATGTTGCTGACACTTTTTTGAAATTATTCTGAAATTTTGCAAAACTTTATACAAATTATATTACATCGTACCAGAAACAATATTTCAAACCGATGTTCACTTATGTTTATCGATATTTTGTAGATATTTTGACGGGAAAACTTTACACTTACACCACCCTAAATCGAATTCCGAGTACATTTTTCGAATAACGAACATTTTGAACCCATAAAACTTTGTATTCCAAATTGGCTCGGCCAACCACCTTTTAAACTTTTACCAGCTGAATAAAAAAACATTCAAGAAAAAAGAAAAAGAAAAAGAAGGCACCTGCTGGTTGGAGAGAATTTGCAGGTAAATTGAACTGATTACTATCGAAGAATTCGTGGATTGGCTTTTATTACAATTATTATATGATAATAAAACTATGAATTTTCTCAAGAAAATTCATTAGAATTGGATCAACTTGAATAAATAAATTCCTTTATCCGCTTTACAAAGGATTGATGATGATTTTCTTAAGCTTCAAGGATAAACTACTCATTTGGTTCCTAATATTTTCACCAAATTACAATTTGATCCTTAACCTTTTTTATAGCTAATAAGTCCTTAAATTAAAAGGGTGTAATTTGATCATTTTTACTTAAAAAAAAGGGTAAAAAAATTTAACAGAAAAATATTATGTAAATTACATATGATTTAATATTTAAGGGTAACTAAAAAAATATATTTCCATGATTCTCTAATCTTGGTCCCTAATCTTTACTCGTTTGGTCCATAATCTTATAACAAAGTTATAATTTGATCCTCAACTTTTTTTATAGTTAATAAGTCTCTAAACTCTTTAAAAGTATGCAATTCAGTCATTTTTACTAAAAAAAAAAAATATAAAACTAAAAAAATTAAAAAACGGAAAAATATCATGTGAATCATATATGATTTACTATTTAAGAGAAACTAATTAAGGAAAAAAATTTATCATATATGTGATATATTTCCTTTAATTTTTAACATTTTTGTTAAAAATAACCAAATTACATAATTTTAAAGAGGTTAGAGACCTTTTAATTAAAAAAAAAAAAAGAGTTGAGAGCCAAATCACAACTTTGCAAAAAGGTTAGAGACTAAGCAAGCAATTTACCCCAAGCTTCAATAACAACCTTCCATGCTTTTCCTTCCTCTTCAACTAGGCCCAAAGATACCATCTCTCCATTCCCACTTTCAATTCCTTCCTTTGCCTTTAAGATAAGCATATTACGTTTATAGGACAATGCATCCAAAAAGGAAACAAATCAAGCCTAATTTATAACAAAAATCCGAAACCTCGAATACCAACTTTTCTCAGCACACGCATATGCAACCATCGCCTTCTTTTATTCGTGTGCTTCGTTTCAATAACTAAGTTCAGAAAGCAAGATCAGAGAGGTCAAATGGCAGAAAATATTACAGCTCCTAAAAGAAATATCACCCTGACAACCCGATATGGAGCAGTGGCGGTACCATTCATCGTCGTCGGTGGCGCTCTCATCGCATTCACTTACTTGAACAGCCATTGGAGAAGAAAAAAGGAAAAGCATCGTGTCCTTAAGAGGTCGGTTTCGCTTGCGGCCATCCATGGTGGCAAACTGGCCTTGCAGAGGTTGATCGATTATCACGAAGCTCGAGCAGACGCCAATAAATTGGACACTGCTACAAATGAATTGACTGATTTGTTTAAAAAGGAAAGACTTGATATTCTCCAGCTGCAGGTAATAATAAGTTGTGTAATGTTACCTATAATTATATACTAACTTTTATAACAGAATTTAATAAAAATCTCACGTTTGATTGTTGTGATTAAAATAAATAAATAAATAATAAAAACTTTACTGCATAACAAGTTTTTCCTCTTGTATTTTTAATTCAACAAAACTAGTTTTTGTGTTTTTACGTGAAGAGGGTTGTTGCAAAGATGGAAATGAGTGGAAATGAAGCCAAAGCAGAGCAAACCCTTCGAGAAGAAGAGAAAAAGGCCCGAAAGAAAGGATTAGTTCATGAAGCGTACGAGATCGAGATGTTAATTGTGGAAATGCTCATCTACAAGGTGGTATATTTTATTTTATTTGTTTCATTTTATTTTCTTTATTTGAACTTATGAATTGAGAAATTTGAATACTTTATGAAATCAAGTGCGAAATACTGTTAAAATATACTTACAACTACTTTTTTTTTCCCTTTTTTGTCAAATAGAAGAAAATTTTATAAAAAAAAATAGGAATGTTACAAAACGTAACTCATAAAGAAACGAAACAAAAGTCTAAAAAATTTATAAAAAAAACTTGAAAAATTTGAACGATATTAACTTATTCCTTTATCCTTTAAATTCTTTAAAGCAAAGGATTATCATCTACATTTATATGTATATATATATTGGCATATGAGAATAAATAATACAATCGCATCATGAGTATATACTACATAACTAGTTAGAGGAAACAAAACTTGATCATTTAGTTCGCTTCTCTCAAGAAATCAGGTTATTTGTCTCAGTAATTTTGTCATCAAACCGATATCTCTTGAGGCTGTTACATATGATCGATGAATTTCCAGGGTGATTTCAAAAACGCTGGAAAGTGCCCATGCTTGAGTGATGAAAACATTTCAGATGTACGTCGCCCCCTCTACAAGGTATGATACATTCCATTTTTCAGTGTACTTTCTTCCGAACCAGGCTAAGACAATACATGCCTTGCCAAATTTGCTATAAAGAGAAAGGATAGAGCTACATTTTTTTTTTTATATATCAATCTAGTTTTCATTTACCATAGGTGGTGGCATGTGGCAAAGAAGTCCTATGTTTAGAGTTTTCGCTTCTAGATTGTATTGACTCTTGAGTTCGAGCCTTGGCATGCACGTTTTGTCTGGTCTTTGACAAAAAGGCTATGTGCAGCTACTCTTGAAGTCTAAGGGTAGTTAGCTATTGAAATCCTACGGTCAGAATTCTTATAATTTCATCTATGTTCTAATTAGACTTCAATATAATACTAAGAGGGGACAAGAAGATACCATTGCTCTCTTTTTTTCTACCAAAAAAATATAGTTTTCAATTTTCTTCATGGAAAATACTATACAATCTCAGCCGTAGACTCCAATGATGTTTGGAGAGGACATGAAGGCATCACATCCCTTCTTTTCTACTAAAAAATTATATATAGTTTTCATTTTTCTTCACAAAAAATGCTACATAATCTCAGTCATACTTAAAAGTGTATTACTTCTGTCACAGTTTTCTAAATAATAACAATAATAATAATAATAATATTGTAAAAAAATTTACTTTAATCGATGCAGCTTTAATACTTTAGTATGAATCTACTTGAAAAAATAGAAATCCTTTGAGAGAAATTTGTCTGCCCAATAAAATATATTGCCACATTGTCAATTAGGACAATAAACTTTAGTTTCTTCTTTGTAGCTCTTAGGCGGCCACGGTCAGGAAGGGCATTTTGTACATTTCATATTTCCCAACCATAAAAGATTGAACTCAAGACTTAAGGAAAAATTACAAATCAGTATTGTATGTTTCCCGAAATAGTGGACCGGTATTATGTTTGGACAAATATCAAATGAAATAATTACATAAATTGTATATTTTCGAGACTCAAAAAGTTCTCAAAGTACCTTGTGTCCATTTTTTATTTTTTATTTTTTAACGCACAATTTCTTTTGTCTTCTTTTAAATTTGAAATAAGAAGCTTCTATTATAAAATAAGTTTTTTTTTACCTAATTACTAAGGTAAAATCTAATAATTGTTATTTAATTTAAGAAATGCCGCCTATGTTTTAAGAAATCCCAAATAATTCAAATATTTCAAACAAAAAAAAAAAACTTAGTTTGAGCCAAAAAAAAAAAGACCCAGTGAGCCCTCCACCAACAGCTAGTCGAGCAATCTCCAGTCACCCAAATGTCGTGATCTTACGAGCACCTGAGAGTGGAGGACCCTTCCCAATGAGTTCGGTGACAACAGCCTCGTCCATGTTGGCGGTCTGACGAACCCCTTCATTGCTGACGAAGGCCTCTCCATGGTGATTGCTAAGCCCAATAGTGCCACCAGCCAATTCTTCTTCTCATCGCTCAGGCAGGCAAAATCGTAGCTGCAGTCCGAATTAGGGATTGATTCTCGCCTTCAATACAATCGCACATGTCCCCATGGTGATGACATCTCAGGGGACGAAATACTCTCCTTCTCCAAAACACTAACACCGAAGGCCATGGGGGGATTGCGACGGAGATAAGGGGGAGACAGATCTGATCACCGTCGAGTCTCTATCATCGCCATCATGGGTGAGAGTGGGTGGCCGTCGATGTCTGAGGAACAGACCCATTGACCACAAAAAAATTTTTTTTTAATGTTTTGATAAATAATTATGTGGTGTAACAATATTCTTGATTGTTTGGTATATCAATTTGATCTTAACCATCTAAAGATCAGAAATTTTTATAGCGTTAAAACCTTTTACCCCCTAAAAGAATCCTCCTTTAAAATAAATTGAAAGGAGAAATAACCAAAAAAAAAAACCCACTTCATCCTAATATAATTAAAACAAACACAAAACCAAAACTAAAAATATAAAAACATAAAAACTAGAAAAACATCCAAAAGCAAACTAAACGTAAAGAAGCAACAAAAGAAAATCATTTGGAAATTCTCAATTTAAAACCATTTCCTTTACGAGCCCTAAGTTGTAACCTTTCCTGTAACTATCGATTCCCTTGAAGGAGTGGGAAACAGAATTAAGGGCTTGTTTTGGGGTGGATTTGTTCTCAGGACCCTTAATAGATTTGTTTTCAAGAGTAGTTTGAAAAGGCACTATTTTCATATATATATATATATATATATGAACAGCCTTGTAGCTCGTTAAATGCTAAATTGAGGAAGACCAGTACTCCGTCATGGTTTGCTTTGAGTAGTGGCCTCTAGGGAAGGATTGTGACTTTTTCATTTTTGTTGTTGTTGTTGTTGTATTTTTTTTTTTTTTTTTTTTTGATATTTAAGCACTCCATGTGCACCCCACTCATATTAACAAACCTCATACTAATTTTTTACGTTGGCCAATGATCGATCCACTCATATTAACTAACCTATTACTAATTTTTTACACTGGCCAATGATGGACACTGGGACTTATTGCTTTGAAGGATCTAGAGACCGATCTTCCTATAGGCTTAGGATTATGTTTATGTGGCTGGACCAGTTCTATTAGGTTTTTCTTGTATTGAGCCAAATAGTGTTCGATCGCAAGACAATTGATGCAATAATCTGACATAGTAGTCTTTTTGTTTCTTTTTTTATTTTTTGTGTTATTTTTAAATTAAAGTATTGTATATACAAACCATAATACTTAGTTAAATTTTAGGATTATTCTCATTTATATCTCTGATTTTAGGTCATTTGTACTTTAACCTCCTAAATTTTATAAGCTTCTACTTTATCCCTTGAACTTTTGTATTGTCTTATTTTAATATTATTTTTGTTAAAATTAGACAAAAAATAATGAAGAACTAGTCTCACTAAACCCAGCCTATCAAGATTTATATGTTTAAAACAAACAAAAAAATATCACATAACTACACTTTACTCACTTTTTTTCCATCTGAATTTAACTGAAATTATAATGAAAGAAGTTACGTGGGGGCTAATACACAGTCAGTGGGAGATTTTTACAATTTGTGGGTAAAATTAAAATGATTCTAAAATTCGGAGAGTATAGATGAGTACAATTCTAAAAAGTTAAAAAAAAAAATGCATTGCACATTACAGAAAGTATAAATAACATATACTTGAAAGCATTTTTATGAGTACAGGATATTGATTTAATATTATCTAAACTCTGAGTTAGAAATTCACTAATTTGATTATTAAAATACTAGGTATCATGATGTAATTCATCTTCTTGGATTTGGGATGGGTCATTTTTTGTTATTACTCTCTGCACTCTAATTTGTTCATATGTTGGTGTATGCGACAGGCGATCATCTTAGCCGCATCAGACGGCGCAAAATTTGAAAAAGACGGCGATCAATATTGGCAAGACTTTAACGAAATGAGAGAACACTTTAAAGACCCTCCTAGCTTGAAAGAATGCCTGCAAGAATTCTCTGAAGGAAATGAAGTTCGTAAACTGGCAACAAATTACGACGAGTTTAAGAGGATTCTGCTTAGGTTCAAAGATGATATCATTAACGCACAGGCAAAGAAGAGAAGAATATTGAAAATCTAACAATATTTATTATGAATGCCCTTACTTTCAAAATGGAGGCAGATTATTGACGTAAATATGAAACCTCCGACCACAATATGTTCATGTGGCACGAAAAATCATAATCAATTAGCTAGTGGGTAATTTCGGCCACAAATTGACAACATACTACTATATGTATATTTTGTAAAACTTTCCTAATCTGAATTTTAATTTTGTATGTATGTGACAAAAATGCTACTATATATATCCTGAAAAATTCTACCATATATTTGATAGAAACTTTTCTAAAAGTGTGTTTGGTCGGAGGTTGGGAGCAGAGGGAGGTGGAGGAAGATGGCGTATCTATTGTTTGATTGAAAGGAACAATGGGGAGAGGTGGAATAAGAGAGTCTTCTTCTAGTTCTATTGTATTGCATTCTTCCATTTATAAATGGTTTCAAGCTCTGGATCACACTAAAGTTTAAAATTACTATTTTGCCATCAAAAAATTAATCAAAAAACTTGAACATATAAACAATATAGTAATTTGATAAATAGCTATCCATTGTTTTAGCTGTCCATTGGACCTAAAGAGGAGCCATTATATAAGAAAATGACATGAGTTCGACTTTGATAGAGTTTTGTATCAGACTTATAATTCTAAACAAATGTACCCATATCACCACATCAATTTTACTTTGTTTATGATTATTTACTTTTTGATTAAATTATAAATTATTGTGGCAACAATCTGATTACAACTTTTTATTCTTATATTATGTAATTCTTTTAAAAAAGAGTATGCACTAAGTTTATTTTTTAAATATTCATATTTAAAATTTAATATCTCAAATAAATTAAAATCATACTTATCTAAGGGATGGAGGCTTTTAGTATCCCCACTAATCAAGAATTGGGGTCTGGCAATTACTAGTCAATTCACTATTTTTGAAATCTACATTTTAAAAGTAGTTAAACTTTATTGCAAGTTTAGTTCATTTAGAAGCCAAATAAACAAAGATAGAAATAGATAAATGACAGTAAAATATATTTGTGCCCCTCTTGAACAAAAAAATAATAATTCTGGCTCTAGAACTGGTTTCTATATTCAGAGGATTGGCGTTGTCTATTTACTAGGTCTTACGATTGTTATAACATTCCATGATTATTTTTCTCTTCAAAGAGAATGAAAGAGAGAGACGAGTAAGATGAAACTTTATAGGTCAAAAATATTTTTTAGGGGCTTGAATTAAATAAAAATTTTGAAGCAATACTATAATGTTTAAATCTTTTTAGACTATTTTTATAAATAGTTCATGAACTATAGGTCTCTATTTAAGTTAGACCCTATTTGTTTAAAATAGGTCATCATACTCCTCGATATACAGAAAATCATTCAAAATGTCAAATCTATTAAATTAGAAATGGAAGGGGCATCAATGACAATGATATTTTGAATGATATTTTATGTATCAGGCTGGGGTGGAGCATTTTAAACAATTTCAATCAAATAAGGGTCAACTTAAATGACAGTCTATAGTTCAAGAGTAATTTATGAAAATAATTTCTCTATTAACTTCTCATAAAATTTAAATTTCCATTAAAATCATAAAAAGATATATACGAGATAGACATTTTAGATGATTTTCTATATATTGAGGGCACATTGACCGGTTTCAAACAAATAAGAGCTAACTTTAATTGAAGTCTATAGTTCAAGGGATATTTATGAATATAATCCAATTTTTTATCATCATTTATTTATTTGTATTTTTGAGGGTTTTTTTTCCTTTAAATGAAATAAACTTGTAATCTGGTTTAATTTAATTTTAATATTTTAGTTCAAAAATTGTGAGTTTATATAATAGTATAGTTTATTTTGGTTCATTTAAGATATTAAATTTTAAATGTGAAAATTTAAAATAAAAAAAATGTAGATAATTTAAAGTTTTTTTTTTTTCCTTTTTACAAGACTTATGTAAATATAGGATTAAAATATGGGCAGGCAAATAAGAGATAATGTGTAAAATACCGTACCGAAAGTATGCCCTTACACTATCAAATGGGCAGGCTTCAAGACCATGCAATGGATTTGGCGATTCCAACCTCACCAGATGCTTTCATGATCCATGTAGACTCTCAACAGGTTCCCACCTGTACCTATATTCCTCCACAGATTTCAACAGAGGAATTGAAAAAGATTCTACCCAGCTCCTGGATCTCAGACTACGAGCATCTACAATAACCACAACAGTCGGTTCAAACAACTGCCGAGCTAGACTATAAGACCTTCCAAGATGGATCTGTCTAGATTACCTTTGACAGAAAGGAAACCAAGCCTCCGGAATGTTTTCCAACGTAGTTCATGATGCAAGTTGTTCAACAAGGTGATCCTTTTAGACGGTCCAGTCAAAAAAGTTCTTCAGATAGACTTCTCAAAACCAGACTTGAGAATTATGATCCTCAAGTTGGTATTCTTGGGCAACCATCAGGGAAATTTGACTTTATTATCAAATACTCAGCTCCAACTCATTATGGAAGCCCCATGTCTAAACCTACAGGAGGGGATGACGACGACGATGATGATAGTGACGAATTCCATGATGCTCCTGAAGATGAGTTTCAAGATGCTCTTGAAGTCTTCTCAGAACCTCCTGCTCCCATAACAACGATGCCACTTGAGTCTTGCCGACTATAAGCACAAAGGAAAGCCCCACAAGTACCAGTACCAGCACCACCACCTGTTCCAGCTCTTATGATGCAACCTGTAGCATATGAACAGGATTCCCTCCTCTCCAAAAGTTCTCCAAAAAAGAAGAACAGGGAATCTTCAATCATCAGCCAAAGATCCTAGATCCGACTACTAGAGATGCTGATGGAGTCCTGAAAGAAACTTCTCCTGCTGAACGAGTTCTTAATTGGCAGACAGAAGCTCTAATAGCCCAAGGAAGGACCCTAAAGCAAATTGAGAAGCAAACATCATCCCTGGAGTCTCAGAATTCTGTTCTCAAGAAACTAGAAGCAAAGATCCAGCAGACTCATGAAGAACTAATGTGGATGATCAAAAACCATACAGTCCCAATACATGTATTTACTGACAAAGAAAGGGAGATGAAAGATTTGAAGGATCAATTTGAAGCTCTTCAAACAAAAGAATGGAGACAATTGTACGAACCACCCACTCCTTGGCAGTTCACAACAATAGCCAAAGAACCGCAGCCCCTTCCAACCTCTTCTGGAAGCTCAATTCTCCGTCTCAAGAAGATTCTTGAAGAACAGGACAGAGAACAAGAAAGAAAAAGAAGAGAAGAAAAAAGAAAGGAGAAGATGATCCAATCAACTCCAACTGAATCGCTACAAACGCGACAACAGTTTCCTCAAGTGCCAGAAAAGACGTACCAACAAGCCTTGAAGATCCAAGAACTAGTCTTTTCAACAGGCCAGATGATGGTTAACAGCCTACAACACCATACTCCTAAAAGATCAGAAGAGCTACAGACAGATAGCTCATGGAGCTCAGATGAACAAGAAGAATCAGAAAGCTCAGACGAACAGCTGAGTCCTGTTGAAGAATTCATCAATGAATCTTTAATCAAGACTGAATCTGACTCAACCGATCTAGATGATTCCCCTCAACTGATGATGGCTCAACCCAGTACCTCTACCCCTGTGTATGAGGAACTACCAGATGATAGAGATGAAGTCCTTGATGAAGAACAACAACCTCAGGAGACCAGCAACAACAGAATACCCAAAAGTGGGGATAAGACTAAATTTTTAGTCTTCTCCATAGACGATCTTCCTCCAACCAGATGGAAAGAAAGATTCCAAGAATTCAAAGCCTGAATATTGCTAGAATCACAAAAGCCTAGATCAGACACCAGAAGTGTGCTCCTTGGTTTTGCGTCAAGACTTACAGGAATTCTACATGATTGGTGGATGAGCTTAGAAGAATACAGACAACTCCAATATTTACAAGCAGATTCAGCAAAAGCCACACTGCTGTAGATTTACATTGAATTCTATGGTCAAGATGATCAGCTTACTGACAGACTAAGAGCATAATTCTTCAAACTGAAATACTGCTCCATGGACAGACGTGACCTCGAGAAACATCATAAAATGATCACTCAACGATTCTACCAAATCGGTGGGATTAATGATCCTAATCTCAAACAGGCATATTTGTCCTCGATTCCAGAACCTCTGGGAGAAGAAACCATATGGCTCTTTGCAGCAACCTCCAAAGACTTAAAGACGGTGACCATTGGAGAATTATTCCAGCTTGTTCTGAAAGCCTTAGAAAAAATGTGCTCACAGAATAAGTTCTTATAGAAATACATCAAGCAGTCTAAAAAACTTTCAAAGGTCTGCAACCACAAACACTTAACCATTAAGTGTAAAGAAAGGAGAATCCTCATGTAAATGCCTAGAGAAAAGACCAATCAGGAAACACAAAAAATTCAAGACTTTCAGATTTTCAAGAAAACGGAGAAAAGGCCCTCTCAAGTTCTTAAGAAGGAAAACCTCCTACAAAAAGACAGATAGATGTTTTATCTGTGGAAATAAGGGTCATTTTGCAAAAAATTGTCCCAAAAGAAAATCTGCCCGTCTTATTTCCCATATTGAAGATCTCACGAAGATTGATCTATGAGACCATGACCTGTAATCTGTAGTATCAACAGATGATGAAATCGGGTCTGAGACACTGTGTGTAATCCAACAGCTCTTGATTGAAGGCAACAACGCTTCTCCAGCTCACTCAGCCACTTTGGTTCAGCCTACAATGAAGGTGATGATACTCCCCAGTAAGTACTCCAAACCCATACAGGTGACAGCATTCTTTGACACAGGTGCCTCTTATTTCATGATGAATCCAAGGATTCTTCCATCAACATTATGGAAAAAAGAGAAACAATTCTTTCATGCTGCCAATGGAGATGTCTTCAGCACAGACCTGATTAGCAAGCCAATAAAGATCAGGTTCTTTCCAGAATGCTCGATCATTCACAAAGTTATTGGATCGAGTCTTCCAAGAAAAGATCTTATCATTGGATTTGATGTCTACCAAAAGTGTAAAAGACTGAGAATCCTTCCAGCCGGTCTTGCTTTCAAGAACCAATTCACACCATAGGAGTTCCTGCCGAATCAGTTCCAGGCAATGAAAGATCCGTTTGGACAACTCAGAAACAGGCTTATACAAAATTCATGTGCCAACTCTCATGCAGAGTTCTTGACAAAGTGTGATCATCCCCTCTAGAAAATGAAGACTTCTTCATCAGTCTACCATTCAAGCTGAATGAAGATATCAAACCTACAAAGGCAAGTCATCCAGGGATGAATCCAGAACATCAGAAGATGGTCATGACAGAATGCGAAGAACTGATGAACCAGGGTCTCATCGAAACAACAAGTTTAGATTGGGCGTGCCATGCATTTTACGTAAACAAAAGATCATAATAGGCAAGAGGTAAACAGAGACTTGTTATTAATTACAAGCCTTTAAACCAATTCCTTTCTGATAATAAATTCCCTTTACCAAACAAATCAGTTTTGTTTTCCAACCTAACCCATGCAAAAATATTTTCAAAGTTCGATCTCAAGGCAGGTTTTTGACAATTGGGAATTAACCCTGTAGACAGGCCCAAAACAGCTTTCTGTATTCCAAACCACCACTTCCAATGGACTGTTTTACCTTTCGGCCTAAAAACAGTCCCATCACTATTTCAGAAAGCCATTACCCGCATATATGGCCCAATTCTTAACCATGCTCTCATTTACATAGATGACATCCTACTATTCTCAGAAAATAAGTAAGCCCATCAAAACCTTCTGGCCCAGTTCGCAGATTTAATAGAAAAGTATGGAATCATGCTCTTTGAGAGAAAAATGATCATTGGCCAACCACAAATTGAATTCTTGGGTATGAAGATCATACAAGGTGAATACCAGGCCCAACCCAACATAGACCAAGAACTGTTGAAGTTTCCAGATGACAGCCTATCCAAGACACAGATACAATAATTTTTGGGTATAGTCAATTATTTACGAGACTTTATCCCAAACATATCTGTCTTGATAGAGCCATTGACGCAGATGCTGAAAAAGAAACCACCCACGTGGTCCCAAGCACAGACAGACGCTGTAAAAAAGCTGAAGAAAGTCATGCAGACCCTACCACCCTTGACGATTCCACACTCTGGAAAAAGAATCTTGCAGACAGACGCAAGTGAAAGTCACTGGGGTGCTGTGCTCTTTGAAGAAATAGACGGAAAGAGGAAAATCTGTGGATACAAGAGTGGACAATTCAAAGGAAGCCAGCTACATTATCACTCCACATTAAAAGAGCTGATAGCAGTCAAAATGGGCATCTCGAAGTTCGAATTCCATCTGATTGGACACCACTTTACAGTGAGACAGACTGTTCAGCCATTAAAGGTATGCTTAATCCAAGCTTGACGAAAACAAAGAATCCTCAAATGATTAGACTACTAACGTGGTTTCATCAGTTTCAGTTTGAAATTAAGCATATCCGGGAAAAAGAAAATATCATTTCAGATTACTTATCAAGAAAGCATTCCCCCAATACTGAACTAAGTCCAGCCATTCAGATCATCACTGCCCAGTTTCAAATTCCACTTATCTACATGATGGCCTCTTTGTCTAACCCCTCTTCCACCAACAAAGATTTCTTTATATGCTACTACCCATCAGACGCCATAAAGGTTTTCAAATCCCGAAATCCAAAAGAAAAAGCAATTGAAAAAGCCATGTACCAGCAGATCACCTTAGCCAAACATACCGGAGAAGAATATTTAAAAGAGTTAGGTTTCCATCTAACCTATCCATTTTCAAAAATATTCCCGGTCCAAGCAAAAAAATAGTATCTGCCCATTTAATTCACCCATGTCCTTTGGTACCTGGCTAGTGTTTTCACTATAGCCATTGAAGTCCAAACTATAGAGCTCAGAACTACTATCAGAAGCTATGACGACCATGAAGAATACATACCAGTTTTCCAAAGTCTGATAGACATGCTCCAATGGCTCCAGCCACTTTCTGTAGGAAAATAAACTGGTAAAAACGTATCAGAGTGGTGCAGCGGAACAATAAAAATTTTTAGATCGTTAAATATCTCATGATGCCATATACAATAAACTAACAACAATTAAAACTCATACCTCAAGGACGCCAATCTGCAGGAGGAGAATGACCGGAGGCTTCAACTAACTAGCCTTCTCTATTATTCTCCAATTCCCGAATGGCTGAGTGTGTGGGTACTCTGAACCTCGATCGGTATGCTAGCACTGCTAGTCTTCTTCCGACCACCCAGATCTCTAAAGAACTTTATTGTCACGATGAGCTGTGCAACAATAAGCCTGCTCACCTGAGAGTCTGTGGTCTGAGAGAACTGGAGTGGCAGGACCTCTATTTATAGACCTGTATGAGGTGATTCTCTGAATTTGAATTAGATTAGGAAAAGATATTTTCCCTTATCCTTAACCAAAAAATCTGAATTTTTCCATGGATAAATTCAACAATAAAATTCGGTTTTCTTAGGATAAATCCAATCCAAATCTAAACAAGATTTTAACTAGAATTTTATCTCCCTTTTTCAACCAAAAAATCTGAATTTTTCTTGGAGAAAATCTCCTCATAAATTTCGGCCATTATGGATAAGGGAGAATCTAAAATTCCACTAGGATTTTCAAGCTTGAATCTTATCTCAACCTTATCCAAATATAACCGAATTTCCTAGGAGAGATTCTCCAAATTTTCGGCCACTTTTCAGGGAGGAGAGAATCCAAATTCAACTGGTATTGAAACTTGAATTATTCCCTTGAATCTTATCCACAAAAATCCAAAATTTCCTTGAGGATTATCCTCAAAAATTTCGTCCACTTTTGTTGGGATTTGGATTCAAAATTCAAGTAGGATTCTAACAAGATTATCCTCTCCAAATTCAACTCAAATTCGAATTTCAAACCTTGTGGATTTTCCACAACAAATTCGAATCCTACTTGGACTGTGATTCAAAATTTGAATTTCAAATTTCAAATTCAAATTTCAAATTCGAATTTCAAATTCAAATTTCAAATTCGAATTTCAAATTCGAATTTCAAAATTCAAATTTCAAATTCCACAAAACGGTTGTGTTTCATATTCTTGTTCTCATGGATAATTTTTTACAACTCCAATCCAATCTCAAATAAAATCATGGCAACTTTATTTGGAGTTCGAATAATTATGTACTCTATTATCCAAAACAAAATCTGAATCCAACTGAAGAGAATCTTGTCTACCATCCTAATCCTGTGTCATCACCATCCATGCATAATAAACTAGCCAATAGCATACACAAATCAATTTGCCAAACGTTAAGGAATTATGTGGAGCTAGTAGAGGGACTGATTGGACATATATAATCGGGCTCCCGTGATTCCATATGATCATCATTCTTTACCGAACAACTCAATCATATGATCACTAGTTTCAGAGTCACACCACTATAAACCTGAAACTGAACTCCCAATTATATACCGTATTACGTAAGCCTGTGACGAGCTACTATCCAATGACCTTGTCATATATGCAAAACCCTCATATGATATCCATGATCAGCCTTAGGTCAAAGTCTGTTTAATCCTACTGATCAGACTATCTTAAAGTTCCATTATACTACCGAATTAAGAAAATGATTATTCACCATATGTGAATAAGAAGTCATCCGCCCAGCAGACGACTCAAGACCTTGTCCATTTTCACATTCAGTATAATGCCTTTAAGAGGATACCTTTAACTCCTCAGAGCTATGATTCTGATATCTGCAAACAAACCCTTCATCGTATACAAGTCATGCACCCAACGAACCGGTCTATAAGCTTACTACCTCTGAGATGCTTTAGCCATTGGAACATCAAAGTACATAAGTCATATACATGAAGAAGTTCATTCACTCAGGATTAAGGTTATTGCACAATGAACGTCAAAAGCAGATTGATCCACTCATAGCGGACTACGTAGATCAATCACGCTTTAGTCCCGGTCTAATATGTCACCACCGAGCAACATATCCATATCTCTACTTGGGAGTCCAGCTCCAGACAGTCAAGACAAACCGTCCCCTCTAAGGCTTTAGACAACATAATAGTCTTAACATGAGTTAGATGCTCGGTCTAACCCCATAGACTACAGACCATAGTTTAGACTGCTAACTTTAGAACATTGTCTTCTCGCATACAAAAGTCCATTGCATGCAACGTTCTAACAGTTTTAACACAAGCAGTCAGTAAGCCATATTTGCTTACATTTACTTTAACATGTAAATAAGACGAGGACAGATAGCAATGTAATGAATAATCTCTATGTATAATTTTATTATCCAGTTCAAAATGAACACATCAAAATGTCTCTAATACTTGGGGCATTTCCTAACACTTTCCACATGGGATGAACAACTCACGGATCAATGGAAAAAGATCCAAGCCAACAAAGCAGTTCTGTACATGTACCCAATGACACCATCTGTAATCATGTCACATGAAGGTTACACTATTTTTTTTTATCGTTAAATGCCAGATTAGACGAGAAAAGAAAATTAGTTGTTTGCAACCCAACGGTGGAGATCTACTCATCAAGCAGATTCCCCATCAAACGAGACGGCATTGAATACAGGGAAATCCAAAAACAGCTTTTCTGCAGAAATAAGACTATTCCAAAGCAACTATGGCCTTTGCCCGAGGATGATGCCTTATGGGAAGAATTCCCATCATCATACGAAAAAGCCATCAAAGAAGCGTTGGATTTCTTCCATCTGTACAATGAGCTGCCCGGTCACTTTTTCAAAAGTCCTCCTTAGCCTCAAAAGTCACAACCAGACAATACAAAAGGTCCAGTCGCTAAACAAGCAGGACCCACTCAGCCATCCACTCAATCACCAGATGACCCGTTCCAAGATTCTCAAGACCTTTGGAGTTATCTAGATAATCTAGGAATGGAGTGGGAAAATTCAAACTTGAGTTCAGACCATGAACCCATCATAAAATAGTCAAAAGTTGGTCTGACTACTTTTGTCTTTATTATTATTGCCTTTTTGAATTTTATTTGTCAAGATAGCCTTAGTTTTAGTTTTGGCTTTATCTTATCGTCATATTTATCTTTATCTTTATCTTTATCTTTTGCTTTGTAAAAGTCATCCGGATAAGATGACTCTTTTGTCTTTTATCTTTTTATCTTTAATCATGGTAAAGTTTATAACTAGAGTTACTTTTCCTTGAGAAAGACCTATATATGCAAAGGTCTTTGCTCTTAGTTTGTAACTTTTACCTTTGAACCTTTTAGTAAATAAAATATCAGTTTCCCAAAAATCATGAGCAGCTAAATCTCTTTATGGAACTAGTAGTAGTAATT
Source organism: Antiaris toxicaria (assembly GCA_035233585.1). Lineage (NCBI taxonomy): Eukaryota > Viridiplantae > Streptophyta > Magnoliopsida > Rosales > Moraceae > Antiaris > Antiaris toxicaria. The sequence continues at coordinate 93,987,398 of CP141154.1, forward strand.
GTAATATTCAGAAAATATGTGTTTCAATCGTCAGTAGCCATTACTACTGGAATATGAATCCTAAGGAATAGAATTTGTGAATGTTATAAGCCAGCATATGATCTGTTAGTAATCCCAGAGAGTTGTAAGGCCTGTTAGCCAAGGGGGCATTTAAGGCAGACTGGTGGATTACTAGGATCCTATGTGAACTTATGATTCTGATAAGTTTTAGACTGACCGAGTATATCGGCTGAAAACTATACAAGGAAGCTACCCTCGGGGTCGTAAGCCTTTCCGATCTAGATACAAAGCCACGCACTGGATTCATATTTCAGTAGGAACCCCTATTGGATTCATATTTCCGATCTAGGGTTCCTACTGAAATATGAATCCAATACGTGGCTTTGTATCTAGATCGGAAAGGCTTATGACCCCGAGGGAAGCTTCCCTGTATAGTTTCTAGTCAATATACTTGGTCAATCTAGAACTTATCAAAATCATAAGTTCACATAGGATACTAGTAATCCACCAGTCTGCCTTAAATGCCCCCTTGGCTAACAGGCCTTACGACTCTCTGGGATTACTAACAGATCATATGCTGGCTTATAACACTCACAAATTCTATTCCTTAGGATTCATATTCCAATAGTATTGACTATTAACGGTCGAAACACATATTTTTTTGAATATTACAATTACTGCTACTAGCTCCGTAAAGAGATTTAGCTACTCATGATTTTTGGGAAACTGATATTTATTTACTAAAAGGTTCAAAGTTAAAAGTTACAAACTAAGAGCAAAGACTTTTGCATATATAGGTCTTTCTCAAGGAAAAGTAACTCTAGTTACAAACTTTACCATAATTAAAGATAAAAGACAAAAGAGTCATCTTATCCAGATGACTTTTACAAAGCAAAAGATAAAGATAAAGAGAAAGATTAAGATGATGATAAGATAAAGCCAAAGCTAAAGCTAAGGCTATCTTGACAAAGAATATTCAAAAAGACAATAATAATAAAGACAAAAGTAGTTAGACCAACTTTTGACTACTTTATGATGGGTTCATGGTCCGGACTCAAGTTTGAATTTTCTCACTCCATTCCTAGATTATCCAGATAACCCCAATGGTCTTAAGAATCTTGGAACGGGTCATTCGGTGATTGAGTGGATGGCTGAGTGGGTCCTGCTTGTTCAGCGACTGGACCTTTTGTATTGTCTAGTTGTGACTTTTGAGGCTGAGGAGGACTTTTGAAAAAGTGGCTGGGTAGCTCATTGTACAGATGGAAGAAATCCAACGCTTCTTTGATGGCTTTTTCGTATGATGATGGGAATTCTTCCCATAGGGCATCATCCTCGGGCAGAGGCCATAGTTGCTTTGGAATAGTCTTGTTTCTGCAGAAAAGCTGTTCCTAGATTTCTCTGTATTCAATGCCGTCTCGTTTGATGGGGAATCTACTTGATGAGTAGATCTCCACCGTTGGGTTGCAAACAACTAATTTCCTTTTCTCGTCTAATCTGGCATTTAACGATAAAAAGAAAATAGTGTAACCTTCATGTGGCATGATTACAGATGGTGTCGTTGGGTACACGTACAGAATTACTTTGTTGGCTCGGATCTTTTTCCATTGATCCGTTAGTTGTTCATCCCATGTGGAAAGTGGCTAGAACCATTGGAGCATGTCTATCAGACTTTGGAAAACTGGTCTGTATTCTTCATGGCCGTCATAACTTCTGATAGTAGTTCTGAGCTCTATGGTTTGGACTTTAATGGCTATAGTGAAAACACTAGCCAGGTACTAAAGGACATGGGTGAATTGAACGGGCAGATACCATTTTTTTGCTCAGACTGGGAATATTTTTGAAAATGGATAGGTTAGATGGAAACCTAACTCTTTTAAATATTCTTCTCCGGTATGTTTGGCTAAGGTGATCTGCTGGTGCATGGCTTTTTCAATTGCTTTTTCTTTTGGATTTTGGGATTTGAAAACCTTTATGGCGTCTGATGGGTAGGAGCATATAAAGAAATCTTTATTGGTGGAAGAGGGGTTAGACGAAGAGGCAATCATGTAAAAAAGTGGAATTTGAAACTGGGCAGTGATGATTTGAATGGCTGGACTTGGTTCAGTATTTATAAGGGGGGAATGCTTTCTTGATAAGTAATCTGAAATGATATTTTCTTTTCCTCGAATATGCTTAATTTCAAACTGAAACTGATCAAACCATATTAGTAGTCTAATCATTTGAGGATTCTTTGTTTTCGTCAAGCTTGGATTAAGCATACCTTTAATGGCTAAACAGTCTATCTCCACTGTAAAGTGGTGTCCAATCAGATGGAATTCGAACTTTGAGATGCCCATTTTGACTGCTATCAGCTCTTTCAACGTGGAGTGATAATGCAGCTGACTTCCTTTGAACTGTCCACTCTTGTATCCACAGATTTTCCTCTTTCCGTCTATTTCTTCAAAGAGCACAGCACCCCAGTGACTTTCACTTGCGTCTGTCTACAAGATTCTTTTTCCAAAGTGTGGAATCGTCAAGGGTGGTAGGGTCTGCATGACTTTCTTCAGCTTTTTTACAGCGTCTGTCTGTACTTGGGACCACATGAGTGGTTTCTTTTTCAGCATTTGTGTCAATGGCTCTATCAAGACAAATATGTTTGGGATAAAGTCTCGTAAATAATAGACTATACCCAAAAATTATTGTATCTGTGTCTTAGATAGCTGTCATTTGGAAATTTCAACAGTTCTTGGGCTATGTTGGGCTGGACCTGGTATTCGCCTTGTATGATCTTTATACCCAAGAATTCAATTTGTGGTTGGCCAATGATCATTTTTCTCTCAGAGAGTATGATTCCATACTTTTCTGTTAAATCTGCGAACTGGGCCAGAAGGTTTTAATGGGCTTGCTCATTTTCTGAGAATAGTAGGATGTCATCTATGTAAATGAGAGCATGGTTAAGAATTGGGCCATATATACGGGTCATGGCTTTCTGAAATAGTGATGGGGCTGTTTTTAGGCCGAAAGGTAAAATAGTCCATTGGAAGTGGTGGTTTGGGATATAGAAAGCTGTTTTGGGCCTGTCTACAGGGTTAATTCCCAATTGCCAAAAACCTGCCTTGAGATCGAACTTTGAAAATATTTTTGCATGGGCTAGGTGGAAAACAAAACCGATTTGTTTAGTAAAGGGAATTTATTATCAGAAAGGAATTGGTTTAAGGGCTTGTAATTAATAACAAGTCTCTGTTTACCTCTTACCTGTTATGATCTTTTGTTTACGTAAAATGCATGGCACACCCAATCTGAACTTGTTGTTTCAATGAGACCCTGGTTCATCAGTTCTTCGCATTCTGTCATGACCATCTTCTGATGTTCTGGATTCATCCTTGGATGACTTGCCTTTATAGGGTTGATATCTTCATTTAGCTTGAATGGTAGACTGATGAAGAAGTCTTCATTTTCCAGAGGGGATGATCACACTTTGTCAAGAACTCTGCATGAGAGTTGGCACATGAATTTTGTATCAGCCTTTTCTGAGTTGTCCAAACGGATCCTTCATTGCCTGGAACTGATTCGGCAGGAACTCCCATGGTGTGAATTGGTTCTTGAAAGCAAGACCGACTGGAAGGATTCTCAGTCCTTTACACTTTTGGTAGACATCAAATCCAATGATAAGATCTTTTCCCGGAAGACTCGATCCAATAACTTTATGAATGATCGAGCATTCTGGAAAGAACCTGATCTTTATTGGCTTGCTAATCAGGTCTGTGCTGAAGATATCTCCATTGGCAGCATGAAAGAATTGTTTCTCTTTTTTCCATAATGTTGATGGAAGAATCCTTGGATTCATCATGAAATAAGAGGCGCCTGTGTCAAAGAATGCTGTCACCTGTATGGGTTTGGAGTACTTGCTGGGGAGTATTATCACCTTCATTGTAGGCTGAACCAAAGTGGCTGAGTGAGCTGGAGAAGCGTTGTTGCCTTCAATCAGGAGCTGTTGGATTACACACAGTGTCTCAGACCCGATTTCATCATCTGTTGATACTACAGATTACAGGTCATGGTCTTGTAGATCAATCTTCGTGAGATCTTTAATATGGGAAATAAGACGAGCAGATTTTCCTTTGGGACAATTTTTTGCAAAATGACCCTTATTTCCACGGATAAAACATCTGTCTGTCTTTTTGTAGGAGGTTTTCCTTCTTAAGAACTTCAGAGGGCCTTTTCTCCGTTTTCTTGAAAATCTGAAAGTCTTGAATTTTTTGTGTTTCCTGATTGGTCTTTTCTCTAGGCATTTACATGAGGATTCTCCTTCTTTACACTTAATGGTTAAGTGTTTGTGGTTGTAGACCTTTGAAAGTCTTTTAGACTGCTTGTTGTATTCCTGTAAGAACTTATTCTGTGAGCACAATCTAAGGCTTTCAGAACAAGCTAGAATAATTCTCCAATGGTCACCGTCTTCAAGTCTTTGGAGGTTACTGCAAGGAGTCTTATGGTTTCTTCTCCCAGAGGTTCTGGAATCAAGGACAAATATGCCTGTTTGAGATTAGGATCATTAATCCCACCGATTTGATAAAATCGTTGAGTGATCCTTTTATGATGTTTCTCGAGGTCACGTCTATCCATGGAGTAGCATTTCAGCTTGAAGAATTCTGCTCTTAGTCTGTCAGTAAGCTGATCATCTTGACCACAGAATTCAATGTAAATCTGCTGCAGTGCGGCTTCTGCTGAATCTGCTTGTAAATATTGGAGTCGTCTGTATTCTCCTAAGCTCATCCACCAATCTTGTAGAATTCATGTAAGTCTTGATGCAAAACCAAGGAGCACACTTCTGGTGTCCGATCTAGGCTTTTGTGATTCTAGCAATATCCAGGCTTTGAATTCCTGGAATCTTTCTCTCCATCTGGTTGGAGGAAGATCGTCAATGGAGAAGACTAAAAATTTAGTCTTATCCCCACTTTTGAGAGTTCTGTTGTTGCTGGTCTCTTGAGGTTGTTGTTCTTCGTCAAGGACTTCATCTCCATCATCTGGTGGTTCCTCATATACAGGGGTAGAGGTACTAGGTTGAGCCATCATCAGTCGAGGAGAATCATCTGGATCGGTTGAGTCAGATTCAGTCTTGGTTAAAGAGTCATTGATGAATTCTTCAACAGGACTCAGCTGTTCGTCTGAGTTTTCTAATTCTTCTTGTTCATCTGAGCTCCATGAGCTATTTGTCTATAGTTCTTCTGATCTTTCAGGAGTATGGTGTTGTAGGCTGTTAACCATCATCTGGCCTGTTGAAAAGACTGGTTCTTGGATCTTCAAGGCTTGTTGGTACATCTTTTCTGGCACTTGAGGAAACTGTTGTCGCGTTTGGAGTGATTCAGTTGGAGTTGATTGGATCATCTTCTCCTTTCTTTTTTCTTCTCTTCTTTTTCTTTCTTGTTCTTTGTCTTGTTCTTCAAGAATCTTCTTGAGACGGAGAATTGAGCTTCTAGAAGAGATTGGAAGGGGCTGCGGTTCTTTGGCTATCGTTATGAACTGCCAAAGAGTGGGTGGTTCGTACAAATGTCTCTATTCTTTTGTTTGAAGAGTTTCAAATTGATCCTTCAAATCTTTCATCTCCCTTTCTTTGTCAGCAAATACATGCATCGGGACTATGTGGTTTTTGATCATCCACATCAGTTCTTCATGAGTCTGTTAGATCTTTGCTTCTAGTTTCTTGATAACAAAATTCTGAGATACCAGGGAGGATGTTTGCTTCTCAATTTGCTTTAGGGTCCTTCCTTGGGCTATTAGAGCTTCTATCTACCAATTAAGAACTCGTTCAGCAGGAGAGGTTTCTTTCAGGACTCCATCAGCATCTCTAGTAGTCGGATCTAGGATCTTTGGCTGATGATTGGAGGTTCCCTGTTCTTCTTTTTTGGAGAACTTTTGGAGAGGAGGGAAATCCTGTTCATATGTTGCAGGTTGCATCATAAGAGCTGGAATAGGTATTGGTGCTGATACTGGCACTTGTGGGGCTCTCCTTTTTGCTTGTAGTCGGCAAGACTCAAGTGGCATCGTTGTTGTGGGAGCAGGAGGTTCTGAAAAGACTTCAAGAGCATCTTGAAACTCATCTTCAGGAGCATCATGGAATTCGTCACTATCATCATGGTCGTCGTCATCCCATCCTGTAGGTTTAGGCATAGGGCTTCCATAATGAGTTGGAGCTGAGTATTTGACAATAAAGTCAAATTTCCCTGATGGTTGTCCAATAAAACCAACTTGAGGATCATAATTCTCAAGTCTAGTTTTGAGAAGTCTTTCTGAAGAACTTCTTTGACTGGACCGTCTAAAAGGATCACCTTGTTGAACAGCTTGCATCATGAACTGCGTTGGAAAACATTCCGGACGCTTGGTTTCCTTTCTGTCAAAGGTAATCTAGACAGATCCATCTTGGAGGGTCTTATAGTCTGGCTCAGCAGTTGTTTGAACCGACTGTTGTGGCTGTTGTAGATGCTCGTAGTCTGAGATCCATGAGCTGGGTAGAATCTTTTTCAATTCCTCTGTTGAAATCTGTGGAGGAATATAGGTATAGGTAGGAACCTGTTGAGAATCTACATGGATCATGAGAGCATCTGGTGAGGTTGGAATCGCCAAATCCATTGTATGGTCTTGAAGCCTGTACGCCATTTGATAGTGCAAGGTGAAACCAATAGAAGTTAGATCTTGATCTACTCTGATTGTTTGGATTTCCACTTTGAACACATTGTCAACCTTCCATCCTTGAGAGACATGTTGAAATTAGGATACAGAGTATATAATGATGTTCCTGCATTTAACGTAGTCTCCATGGTAGCAATACTAGCATGTTGGTATTTTTTCAGCCTGGAATCCAAAAGAGTCATTCTAGCACTGATGGGAAGGCCTTTTCTGGCATGGTAGGTTAGGGCTAGTCATATAGCATCGAAGTGTATATGGGTATAACCTTGAGCAATCCACTGTGGAAGGAGTTCTAGTGGAATTTGTAAGGTAACAAACTGGGTTTTTGAGGTAGGAGGGAGAGGACACTGGCTAAATTTAGAAGCTTGGATATATTCTTTAGGAGCTTTGTACGAGGGTTTGACAAGAGCTTTTATGAACTTAGAGAAGGAAGTAGAGGACTTAGTAAAAGCAGAATATGGGTTGAGGTAAGGAAGAGACTCTAACAATATTTTATTATCATCTGGGATATAAGCGACTTCATAGAGGTAATCTAACTTAGAAGAAGAAGATTTGCGTAAAGAACCAGAAGAAGGAACATCGATAGAGGCTATATGCAAGTTGGTTTAGGAAGACGAGGCAATTTCTGAGGAAGACATATTGGAAGAAAGTGGAGCTAGTTTCATAACATAATATCCAGAAAACATAATGGCTCTGATAACGTAAAGAAAGAGGAAGACATGGAGGCAATTTCATAACGTAAAATGTTTGACTTTATGGGATCAAAAAAAAAAAAAAGAATTTCGAAAATATGCCCTCCTGGGCATAACGTCCCTCAGACAATTCGGGCAGGGAGGGGGTGAAAATTAAACAAGGTTAGGAGATGGAGCGAGGGGAAAAACAATTTTCTCTATTTTATATTGGTGTTTGTTATAATGAAAATAAAATCAAATAAAATTTTATTTCATAAAAACGCAAAAAAATTCTCTCGCATGCTCACTTGACATTCAATGGCCAATTTTACAATTTTAGACTATGGTTACAATCACCATTTTACAATTTTAGATTACGTCCAAGTACAAGTCTATATCTTTTTTGGATTGACACTAAAATAATGTTTGGTAAACGTTTTTTGGTATTACGAAAATCAATTTTACACTAAACGTAAAGTTTTACATTTAAATACAATTATTTTTAACAATACTACGAAAATAATTACTATTCAAAAGTTTTTTAAAATAATCACATCAATTTTTCAACTCTAACTATTTATCTCTACTTTTATCAATCACATCAACTTTTCAACTTTAAAATATTTTTAATCTAAACACATATTTTATTCAAATACAAAACAAATATTTTTCAACCAAATACAACACTCAAAAAAGAATTATATTCAAACGCAATTAAAACAGAATGAGTTTATCAAACTAACCCAAATTTTAACCCAAAAATTTCTAAAATAATCTAAAAAAACTAAAATTTGCATTGCCTTACATTTATCATGTATTTTGTTTTTATTAAATACGTTGACAAATTTTTTTAGAAGGGAATAATATGTCAATTTCATGTATAATAATTTTTTAAATTGACGTGACAATTCACCTGTCATATAATATTTATCACATGTTAAGCAATAGGTAGGACAAAAAGAAAATTTAGCAAAAAAAATTTTAATATGGTTTAGCAAAAAAAAAAAAAAAAGGAAGAAATTTAGTAAATAAGGTTGATTTAGATCGAAGCCTAACAATTGTCACGGAATCCACAATAAGCCACCGGAAGCAACGACAAAAGCATGTAAATCCAACCAGGAAACGAAAAAGAAAGACGGAGATGGCTTTGTTCCTTTCATAATGAAGATAGCAACAGAGATGCCGAGCAAAATTTGTTGCAGCAATTTCTTTTAAAAAAAAATTAAATGGATTATATGCTTCATCTAAACTAAAAGTTTAAATGCCTCCTTATAGGATCAACTACTGGAATTGGAATTTTAGAAATGTTTTGGTGAAGGCTAATTAACGTTTAGAAACATGTGTATAGTTTAAAAATGAAATATTACATGAAAACTTGAAATTTGTTGGAAAAAAAAAAAAAGGAACAATGCACATATATTTTGTTCTCTTTGACATCATTTATAATTTCAAAAAATATCTAATTTCAGCTTAAAATAATAAATTTATTGATTTTTAAAATTTGAGTTTTTTAAAATAAATTAAAAAGAGAGAGAATTTGAGGTATGGATTTTAAAATTGATTTGCTTTTAGAGAAAATACAAAATGTAATCACAAAACTTCATCTAGATGAAAATGTTATTTTTCAAAATAAATAAATAAACAAATGTGCCTCAAAAATAATAGAATAAGAATTACTTAGTGAGTGAATTACATTGATATCCTTTATGTTTTTTTAAAATTACAAAAACACCATTTAACTAAAACTAATAATGTTAACCTCCTTTAACTGTTAATTATACTTACAATATTAGAAATATCCTACCTTGTATAAAAAAGTGTGTATATATATAAAGACATAAAATAATATTTTTATTCTTATTTAACATCAAAAACAATATTTAAATTGATTTTTAAATATTTCTAATTATAATTCACACTCTAATAAAAAATATTTTTTTATTTTTTGAAATATCTATTTTTAATTTTGATGGACAATATGACTTGTTATTAAAAAGCATACATAACTATTGTGAAAATATAAAAATAAAGTTGTTATTCAAAACAAAATATTAGCATAATAAAGAACCATTAACATACTTTTAATAATATATTATTAGATATACTAAAGTGAAGACAGAAAAACAAGGTAAAAAATACTATTCATTCATTGTTACTACGACAATGTTATGTCAATATTGTTCTTAGTTAATTATGGGTTTTTAGTCCTTTTACATTTTTCCATATGAATTTCCATTTTTTACCCTATATTTTAATTCCTTAGGCCTTTCTTGACAATGGTCTTTTGGTCATTCTACCTAGAAGTTTAGGATTTTTAATCTTGTGATAACATAAATAATGAAGAATAACACAAAATAATACATATGCAACTATTTTATCTAGAAAAAGAGAGAGAGAGAGAGAGAGAGAGAGAGATATAGAGAGGTAATAAGCTCTAGATCTCCTTTTCTCTTCTTCTGATCTTGTCTTCCAAAATACATAATCTATCTATTTAACCAAATGTGAGAGAGACAGACAGAGAAGAGAGAGAAGTAAACAAAAAACCATCTCTCTAAAGAATTAAAATAAAAAATTTTGAGGACCCTCCATTATATTTGAACATCCCATTTTAGTCTGAATAATATAATGTATGACCAAGAAAGGTACGAGTTTCATCATTGTGTGACATAATCCATGTTGAAAGGATATAATTTAATAAACTATAATTGAAAAAATATTATTGGAAGAATCTAATTAAATAAAGCATAATTTAAATCACAATATAATCATAAAATATAATTACATTACTAGCCAAACATTATAGTAATAAAAAAAGAGGAAAAATTATAAGAGTATAAACTAAAATAAAAACTGAAAATCTTCTTGAGAAAGCTCTGCAATACAAATGAGAATAAAACTTAAGATAATTAAAATAATAAGAACCAATAATAACGCATTAACCATATTCTGAAATTTTTTTTTAAACTAAGAGAAGAAGCTTAATGGAGCAGATGAAAGAATTAAAGAGATGAAAAGGAGATGGGATGTGTGTTTGTAAAAACTTGATGATGAATAAATTTTTATGGTAAAAACTAGCCATTTATAGCTGTTAGAAGTAGGGGAAAATTTTTGAATTTGGTATAATTGTATTCTTGAATGATGCAGTTAAAATAAATATATATAATAGATATACCCACTAAATACAATGTGTTTGTAAAAACTTGAGGATGAATAAATTTATAAAGTAAAAATTAACTGTTTATAGCCGTTAGAAGTGAGGGAAAATTTTTAAATTTTGTATAATTATATTCTTAAATAATACAAATAAGATAAATAAAAATAGTAAATATAACCACTAAATACAAAAATTTAACAATTTGAAATTGAAAATCGCTTTAAATTATTATTAATAAAATTTTTTTAAAATACTTATATAAATTAAACATCAAATTAGTTTAAATATTGCAGTAACATAGAAAATAATTTTTGTATAATGCAACAATATCTTCCACTGCAACACATGGATTTTTGAATGATGACAAAATATTACTTATTATTTTATAACTTATTAATAAACAGGAGATATCATGGTTTTGCAGGTTATTAATAAAAATGAGATATCATGGTTTTTTTTAATAAATTTTTTTCTTTTTTAAATAAGTTAAAAAAGTTTAAATTAAAAAACAAAAAGCAAATGAATTGTTATAATTTAGTTTAGTAAAATTGAGATTTAGTAGAGGTATTTTATTTATTTTAAATTTAAGAATGAGGGATTTTGTTGTTATTAGTTTTAGTTAAAAGGATATTTTTTAATTTAAAAAAAATATAAAAGATATTAGTGTAATTCACTCATTTTTAAATGACAAACGTACCCTTACATGTCGCATGCCAAAATAGATAAATTACAAACGAAACTACAAGTATAAAGTCCTTTACCAAATTTTGAATAGTATGGTTAGAATTCCAAATTATATATTCAATTTTTGAACAAAATGTAGTTACATACATATATTAATAGTAATTTTATACTTAACTCCATTTAAAGATATAAAATTTGAATCATTCATCCTTAAATTCAAAAAAAAAAAAGTAGCACAGTGAATGGATAATTTTCATTCAATTAATAAAATTATATATCAAATATGTGTTTTGCAAATTGAAAATTGAAAATGCTACGTTACTTTTCAAATTATCCCTGTAACTTGTTTTTATTTTTTATTTTTACTTGCATTTCATATATATATATACATATATAGTTTTATACATTTGAAAATGTTGTTTATTTCTTTTACATTTATTAAATAATTTTATAATTCTTAATTATAACCCAAGCAATCAAATTATTATAAGCGAGCTTTCATGATATTACCTTTCTTTTTGTAGTATTATCCATTAGAATTATTTTTAAATCTTTGGATTTAAATTTTTTAAAATTTAATATATAAGTTCTCACTTTAAAAATTTATAACACATAACTCAAAATGTGTAAATATAAATAAATCATTAAAAAATTAATCTAATGACTAAATTTACAATTCATACCTATAATATAAAATAAAAAGTCCTATCATAAAAATATAAAATACTATAATTATTGATAAAATATAATCGGATATAGCAATCATACAAAACAAAATAATAAAAAATAAACTATCATTTACTCCCTTTTCTTTTTTCTTCTTTCTAAATTTCTTTTCTTTTAGAGTTATAAATATTGTTCATAGCTAATTTAAGGTGTAAAATTGGAGTCCTAATCTCAATATAAATGAGAAGAAAGAAGTTACAAAAAAAGAAAGAGTATAGTTTTAAAAATATTTAAAATAAATAGTTTAAATTATAAATTTTTCAGATAAATTTTAATAAATTTATTATTTCTCTAGATATTTTTAATATACAATATTTACTTTAATTATTTTGGTAAAAACGTTATTTACTACAAAATCTTTCGTATAAATATTTATACCTATAAATCCTAGATTCTTTGAAAAAAATAAATAAATTATTTTCCAAAAGAGAGAGAGAGAGAGAGAGAGAGAGAAAAGAAAAGCCGTTAAAGCAAGTGAAAAAAAATTGAAACAAACATCCCAATTGATGGTTTGGCTTTCATGGGGAAGGCAACGTCACCACCCCCTCCTACTCTGTTTTTCCAATCAAAGCTGCTCTGTTTCTCTCTTCTGTATCTCTCAACCTCACTCTTCTTCTCTCTCTACAGTTCTCTCTCTAAAACCAAATGCCTCTTCACACCCTCTCTCCCCCAACCCGTCCAAACCGCTCCCTTCTTCTACCCTTCTTCCTACGGCCAACACAAGTACGCAATCCCAACCCTCCGTTCCACTTGCTCCTCCCCTGTTTTCTTCTCCGGTATGACACTAAATTTTTTTTGGTTTTTTCTTCTTTTTTTTTCCTCCACCATTTACGTCGTCCGATTTTGTTGCTGGGTTTTGCTAATTTTCGTTTTTCTCAAATTTTTTGTGTCAGATTATGAGACGGTGGTGAAGGAGATTCGAGATTTGTGTGAAACTCCTTCTTCGTCCGTTTTGAGGTATTTTGAAGGAAAGTCTCAGAAATTTGGTGGGAATTTTAGTGCTCAGGAGAGATTTTCTTGTTTTGATCGTCAAAATGATTCGATTCCAGTTCCTTGTGGATTCTTCAAGAAATTTCCTATTAGTAATTCAGGTTAGCTATAAAGTTTTTTTTTTTTTTTTTTCTGTTAAGAGATGAGCTTATGAAGAAAATAAATTAATAACTTATGGATTTCCAAACTTTCTTTTTTTTTTTTTTTTTGGTAATGCGGGCTAATTGATTCATTTTCTTTTGATTTTTGTACTGTAATCAGATCGAATGGCTATGGAAAACTGCAAAGGAGTTGTTGTTGTCTCAGCAATCTTCAATGACCATGACAAAATCAGACAACCAAAAGGCCTCGGACCCAAAACCCGTGAAAATGTTTGTTTCTATATGTTTGTGGACGATGTGACACTAAAAGGCCTAAAAAAGCACAATTTACTTTCGGAAAAATCCAGTGAATTATCGATCGATGCTTGGAGAATTGTTGCCGTAAAAACCGATGATTTGTATGAGAATCCGGCCATGAATGGTGTCATACCAAAGTACTTGGTTCACAGGCTTTTCCCGAACGCGAAATTCAGCATTTGGATAGACGCCAAGTTGCAGTTGATGGTCGATCCGTTACTTTTGATTCATGCACTTGTTGTGTCACAGAAGGCAGACATGGCGATATCGAAACATCCGTTTTATGTTCACACCATGGAAGAAGCGATGGCAACCGCCAGGTGGAAGAAGTGGTGGGATGTTGATGGTTTAAAGAGACAAATGGACACTTATTGTGAGTATGGGTTGCAGCCGTGGAATCCCAACAAGCTTCCATATTCGTCAGGTAACTTTTTTTTTACTCTGGTTATGGGAGGATTACTGTCTGCTTGTGATGATCAGCGAACCAAAATTTTTTAGAGGTCTAATCTAGTCACATCTAAAAAATAATACTTAATATGAATTAAATGTCAAAATTATATATTTATAACAAGAGTAATAACATATATATATATATACATAAACGAAGTAAAGGCATATAGTGCTACTTTTAATTGTGACGGTTCGCAATATAATAAAATTTAGATAGTTAACATTATGTGTTAGTGCGATAAGCAGGCTCCATATAATTAGTACTTCTAGATGAGAATTTTGAAGGATTGTGCTTTAAAATGTTAAATTGCATATGTATTAATTTAGGAAAAGAAGAAAAAATAGGAATGATACTATGGAGATTGGCGTGCTTGTTGAAATAAAGGGGTTATAATATGTAAAAGAAATCTGATTAAGGAAAATTTTATTATGTTTTGGTTAGGTACAATCAGTCTCAGGAGTCGTTGACCTGTTTGATGCTCATAATATGATTATTTCAGTAGTTTTCTTATTTTGGAATACAAGTAAAATTGAGTGTTCTTTGACCTGGTTGTGAGGAATGCACTAATGATTTAATACTCAATTGTGGGAGGTGCCTTCCTCTGAATGCACTAATGATTTAATATTCAATTTTGGGTGGTGCCTTCCTCTGAAAGTTAACTGAGATACATGGGCATAACTTTAATGATTATATATTTATATATTTTAGTTAGACAGTAGCAATGACTTTGGGAACTGAAAGCCATGGTGTACAAAGTGGGGGAGGCTCATTCAAAAGTAGACGTTTGACAAACAATCATCATTTAAAAGAAAGCCATTAGTTTAATAGTTATTGTTTGAATAGTTAATCATCAACCAAATGTATATGACGTTAAAATATAAAATTATTATTAACCTACTTCTTAACCGTTTATGTTTTACTAATGGGCTGAAAAACTAACATGGTATTAGAGTAAGTTATTTTGGGTTTAATATGTTTTAATTGCACTCTTTTATCCCCCATATAAGGGAGAGTAGTAAAATATAAAAATATTCTTAACTCACTTTCCAATAGTTTAAGCTCTTATTTAATGTAAGAGTCATGACTGAATATTTTAAGTATAAATTATGGTTTAAGTTGAGTTGTACATTTGGCATGCATTTGAATTGCTAGAGTAAAAAGTGTAACAATTTAAAATGTGTTTAGAAAAAATATATATCAATTCTATGCAATTTATAAATAAAAAAAAATCTTATTTTGACTTGTAAATACAAAGTTGTAGACTTTTAAAATTTAAGTTTTTCAGTTGTAATCTAAACTGTTAAATAGTAAAACTTGTAAACTTTTAATAAAAAGACAAAAACTAAGTTGTAATTTTTTGGTTTGGATTATGTATCCAAACACAAACTAAAATTCTATAAATATTCTACAACCTCAACACAAGCGCTAGTATTAGAATATATAACTATTACCAACTGACGTCTTAATAATAGTTTAAATTTTTGAAATGGGTTGGTAAAATAATAGTTCGAACTTCTAATAAAACATCGTGAATGTGAAGAGTTAAGTTTTTATAAAACAGATTTTACAAGGAAAGGCGATTTCAATTGATTGTTTTATGGTGTTAAATCTTCTATTGATTTGTTTTCACTTCCAGACATAATGATTTTCATGCCTTGTAAAAGAAAATCATAAGGGTAGATGCAGCTAAGGCTAGGGGACAAAAATGTGGTCACAAAGTACCATGAAGATGAAGCTTTACCAAAATGTGGTCCAAAGAATTTATTAATTAGTGGAGTTAGAGTGGTCCTACATATGAGATATGCATCACGTTATAATCATAAGACAATTCTCAATTAATTGGGCAGTGACCGTCGCTTTGTAAGGTTAAAAATCACATGAAATAACATTGGCTTAATTGTCTTATTTGTCCTCGAATCTATTAAAATCTCTTAATTTAGTTTTCAATAACCTAGAATACGTGGTGGGCCAGCTTTCCGCATAACAATATGTTATATTGTATACTTCATGGTGTGTGAGTTTTCATGCAGACGTAAAGGACCCTCAGCCTCGTTGCTTCTATTCTCGTGGGTCTACTCAAATTCCCTTTTTTTTTTTTTTCAATTTAAGTTGATATGATTAGATGCCCATATCTTTTTTAGGTATAGATTTGAATTAGAATACGTCGGATGATCATTACTAGTGGTACCATGATAAATTTTTTATTTTTTATTTAGAGTGTAGAATTCAAACTCTACTGATGACAGTAGATGTCATGTATAAAATTATTGAAAAATTATACATTATTAGATGTTAGAAATGATAAAAATAGTTTTATTGTGGAAATTATTTTGTTATAGGTTTTCACATGACAAAAAAGCTTTCAGCCTTTTACTTTTTTTATATCTAATGTCAAAAAAAAATTTTTGTATGATACGAGCAGAAATAGCTAATTATACCGTAGCTCTAGAGTTAAGCATTATCACACATTTCTTTCTACTTTTTAAGAATACAGTGTACAATAGACTTCACATTAGTGCTCGATTATGAGATTCTCCCACTAATTTATATTTATCCTTAATGTGACGCTTATTTAGGAACTTAGCAAGCTTTCATTTGGACAAAATAATTAATTGGCTTACTTTTTTTCTTTTTTTTTTGTTTTTGTAGATGTCCCGGACAGTGCTCTTATTCTAAGAAAACATGACATGGAAAGCAATCTCTTCTCTTGCTTACTATTCAATGAATTGGAAGGTTTCAACCCAAGGGACCAATTGGCTTTTGCATATGTGAGAGACCACATGAGACCAAAGCCGAAGGTGAACATGTTTGAGGTTGAAGTGTTTGAGAGAATTTCTGTGGAATACAGGCATAACCTGAAGCCTGGAGGTGGGACCACTACTCCAAATGTTGGAGTTGGATCCAAAGGGTTCCACACTAGAAGAAGGACCAAAAGGGTGAGCACAGATTCGAGGTTTCTAAATGGAAGCTGTCAGAAGTACCTTTTGGAGATGTGGGGTGAATCCCATGATTGATTTTGTCTCTAACTGAATTTCACATGTACATATACACATACATATGCATACATATATATATATATAAGAGAGAGAGAGAGAGAGAGACCAAAAAAGTGACAAAGGGGGAAGTCTAGAAGAATGCTGCTAGCAATTAAAGTAGGGAAAGCTTTCTTTTCTTTTTGTATCTTCTGGTTTGTTTATTCTTTGGCAGGTGAAAAAAGGTGAAGACAGGTCCTAGTTAGAAAAAAAAGATGTGTTTAGCAAGAAGTATTATATAATTTATCCAAAAAAAAAAAAAGTATTATATTTTTTTGGTGGATAAAAAAGTACTATATAAATGTGTATGTATGTGCAAAAATGTACATGTGCATGCAAATGTATGTATTTATGCATGTATATGTCTATGTATATATGCATGTACATACATGTGTACAAAAACGCCTTATAGAATGTAGAGGCAGAAGAGACCTGCAGGCGTCAATCTATGAAACGCATTTATTTGGCTGCAAAATTCGGTCACAAATCGACAAACCAACCCCATTACAAGTTGGTCGTTCCACAAAATGCACTCAAAGAATATTAATGCTGAACACATGTTAAAAAGGTAACCGTATTGGGCTCAATAGACGTCCGCTGTGCTAAACTTTACACTTCTAGACGTTAATCGGCTTGCCAGCCACACCAATAATTGGTCCCCCAGTAGGCGACAACAAGTCACCTGGAATGCATTGTTATCACACCAGTTTGGGCTGAGCAAGTCACCGGGAGTGCGTTGTTGTCACACCAATTTGGCGTCTCCCAGTAGGTGACAATAAGTCACCTGGAATGCATTTTTTTCCCTTAGAGTCGCTTTGATTGGTCCATGCTGGTATCCAGTCAGCACTGCCGTTCAGAGTCGCCCGGCCAGTGACCCACTGTAGTCTGGTGACCAGCAACAATTAAAAAGTTAAAATGGGAAGGAAACGAAGAAAGAACAGCATTGACCAATAAAGTTGAAAAATGGAGTAGAAACATAAGTCCAAAAAGAACTTAGACAAAAATAAATAAATAAATCCGAACTCGTAAGGAGCGTGCTTTTTTTTTTTTTTTTTTCAGCAAAGAAAAAAGGAGCGTTTTTATTCCCCCCCTGAAAATTTTCCCTCACTTCAATTTGTTTATTGTTTTGGTAACCGCGAACATTAAGGAATAAAGTTTTCAGGGTGACTAACTAGTTTATACAGGGATAATCAATTTTAATAGAAGTAAAATGAAAAAAAATATAAAGTATTTATTAGTGAAATTAAAAAAACTTAAAATAAATTACCATGGGCAAAGCCTCACTTGCTCATAGCTAGCTCTGCCCTATTTAAGTTTACACCTAAACTTCATAAATTAGTATTTTAATTAGGTTTTTAAAATTTGACACAACAATGTACAATTATTATTAGTTTTTTAATTGTATTATTATTATTATAAATTAGGATAGAAAGAGTCGAATTCTATAATTTATAGTACAGTTAGTGAAATTCTTACTAGATTATACATTATTACTAAGTAAAAGGTGCTTTAAACTTTTGATAGATATTAAACACTATGGGGGCGTTTGTTTTTGTTCTTGAGAATGATTTTTCATTTTCAAAAACACAGAAAATGAAAACAGTTTCAAAATAGCGTTTGTTTATTCAACATTTTCAAAACTATTTTGAAAACACCGTTTTCAATTATTTTGTTTTTTTTAGTTTTTTGAAAACGAAAAAAAGTTGTTTTCACTTTTTGTTTTCATTTTCAAAAAATATTGTGTTTTTTTGGTTTTTTGAAAATGAAATGGATTTTGAAAAAATATAACTAAACAAAATTTTATTTTTATGTTTTTCAAAATATACATTCAGAAAACATAACCAAATATAGTTTCAGAAATGGTCTCAACACAGTTTTCAAAATATTCTCATTTTCAATTTTTTTGAAAACAGAAAATATTTCAAAAACAATATCAAATGCCACCTATGTGTTTTCAAGGCAAAAAAATATATATATATAAAAGAAAGCAAACATCATGTGTATAGGACAGGCATACATGCAATATATTATGAAAATTAAAAAATCTCATTTAGCGAAAGTCAAGAAAAATCTTTTGTCAAGAACATATTTATAAATCTTCTGTCAAGAACATATATATACATATTACATTTTTTTTTTCTATCACGTTGAAGGAAGATAATTTTATTGTTACATATCGGATCAATAAATACGTGTGCTATCACTGAACTCAATATGACTGTCCCGATTGTGATCCTTCATAATTTTGAAAAAAGATTGAGGAATTTTAAACCAACAAGTTTATATACGAAAAAAATTTAACTTTGAATCTTGAGCTTTTATGATCACTGCTAGCGTAATTAGCATGGTTAGTCTTGAATTTGCGAGCACTGTGATAATTCATTCCCTAAATTTTAATTTTTTTATTAATTACTCTCTAAACTCAACTTTTTTTTTTTTTTACAGTTTCAATCATTGGCGCTAAAATTATTGAAAGAGTTTTCAAATTTAACGTGAATTATGATGTAGATATCACATGATATCTTGAAATGGATATAATTGTTACATAATTGTTGCATAAATGTTCTCTTCACACCTTGTTAAAAGCCCTTAAAAAGTAGAATGTTTTACACTGAATATATCTATTTCTATAAAAGTTTCAATTATTATGCACAGGGAAATAATTATCTTTATTACATTTGAGAAGTCGCTTATAAAATTTAATTTCAAGAACTAAGGGACGTTTGGAAAAAATATTTCATTTTAATTTTACTCAAATACAATACAATTTTACACCAAATACAAATTTTACAACAGTGCTACGAAAACAATTACTATTCAAAACATTTTTAAAATAATCACATCAATTTTTAATTTTATTATTTATCTTTACTTTTATCAATCACATCAATTTTTCAACTCTAAAATACTTTTCATCCAAACACACATTTCATTCAAATACAAAACAAATACTTTTCAATTAAATACAATATTCAAAAAACAAATTTCATTCAAATACAATCAAAATGCAATGCGTTTACCAAACGTTCCCTAAATTTCTAAAACTCCTTAAAAACTAAAGTTCAAGAAATAATCTATCAAAATTAAAAATTTAGAGACAAAATTATCACAATGCTAATAATTTAAGAGCAAAAGTGATACTATCTCTTACTACTAATACACTAGAATTCCAATTTATGTTTCCCTTCTCTTTTCTATTCTAAATAGTTGAGATACTAAAAGAGCTTTGGCAATATCTCAGGAATAATAGTTCATGTGTTAAAATCATGCATCTCCCACTCAAATGAAGTGATCAAATATCTCTTTTTTTTTTTTGCTTTCTTTTATTTGCTATCTTCTAAATTTGTCAACATTTAACAACTTATTCATCAAATTTGTAAATCTGAAAACTTGTCTCTTATCTTTTTTAATTGTTGTAATATCTCATTTTATTAGCTTTTCATTAAATTGAGAATTTAAATTTTAAAAGATTTATATTAGGGTTGAATTGGATTTCCAAATTTTTTGTTAGATATGAGAGTTTCTCTCCTCACCTAACGAACATGTAGGTTTTTTCTTCACCTATTTAATAAAAAGTTAAACAAAATAGTCTAATGCTAATTTTCTTCTACTAAAAAGTAAAAAGTTTGAATTCTCTCATTGTAAGTTAAAAAAAGAAAAGAAGGAAGATAAAATAAAATTTTAAAAAATAAATTATTAAAATTAAAAATTAAAAATTAATTATCAAATATCGATATTAATACGGTAAAATAGTATATATCATTGCTAAAAGGATATTAATGTTTTCAAAGCAAAAAGGGTATTAATGTTTGGACTGTTTCCTATATTACAGTATCAAACCAACTTTTATTTTTTCTAAATCCGGTGCAAGAGATTCAAACTTTATTTTTTATGATACAATTACATGTAAAATTACTGATGGATTATATCAATAATTACGCATCAAACCACTTTTAATCCTTAAAACTCACCTTAAATTTGTACTATTCGTCCCTACCTCAGCTTTTTAACCATCTTTGGGCGTATTTACTAATAAAAAGTTCAATTTCAAAAGGAAAGAATTCTTCATTTGTCTCCTATTTACCATCCACATAATTAGAACACTTTCAAAATAAAAAGTAGAGACTAATCTCTTTTTTTTTTTTTAATAAGAACGTAGAGACTAATCTCACCCTTTACCAAATGTACTCTTATTTTAATTTACTACTTTAATAAGGAATATTTATTTAAGTTGTATAAGAGTCATTTTGTGTGATAACCGAGAAACTAATCACTCTCAAAAAATTTTGTACAAGATATGTAAATAAATGTACATTCATGATGAGATATGTTATAGAATATAGAGTAGAGAAAAATTTTAATTAATTGAGTTTTAATCAAAATTTGACAATGAATTAATGAATATAGTTAAAAACTAAACATTAATTCATAATATGATGTTTTAAATTTAATAGAAAATATGTGGAAAATGCATATTAAGATATCAATAGCACACAAGTAAACCACATTGATCAATGACTAAGATTAGCCAAACAAGCCCTTGTAATTTTCTTTAAAGAAAATTAAGGAAATGTGAGAGAAGGGAGCACGTGACGGGCCATAAGCAAGCAGCCCAAGTGATATTATTTCACTTGGTTGAGCTGCAAAAAGAAACGGCAGAAAGAGAAAGAGAAAGAGAGAGCAACCGAGAAAGAGAGAGAGCAGAAGAGTAAATCCAAGAAAGTTCAGATTTTTCTCTTTAAGTAGCAGATCGATCAAGCATTCAGCCAAGAATCTACCGTAAGAAGTTCTCAAGTTTCAAGTAAGGTAAACTCTCGTTTTCTCACATTTTTCGGGTGGAAAAATCTGGGGTTTTGAGTGAAAAAAAGAGAATGTGAGTGAATCATGTTGAGATTTCCAGTTAAATCGAAACATGGTTCGAGTCTAGTTGTTTTTAAACACGAATCCATGAGTTGATGGTGTAGAAAACCAAGTTTAGTGAGTTTTCTTGAAGAAAGTTCAGATTTTTCAAAATATTGTGTCAAGAGATATGTAAAAGCAAAATGTGAGATTTTGCTTATGAAACCACAGATTTGTGATAGTAGAAATGTAGTCAATACCTTAAAACAATCTTATTGAGATCGATTTTGAGTGTAAGAAGTAGAACAAAGGCCATAAAAGTCTTAGAAAACCAGAGCAGAGCAATTCGGCCCCAGAATCTTGATTTTGAAATGAACAAGGGCGTGTACAAGGACGTGTTCAGAACACGGACCCGAACATGCCCATATGCACGACCGTGTTGCAAGAAAAATTTAGACCCAAGAGGTACATGGCCAAGAACACGGCGGTGTATCAGGCCGTGTCAAGGGGCATACGGTCATGGGAAGGGCGTGTAGCAGACCATGTTCGACAATAGGAAAACACGGCCAGAAACACGGCCGTGTAAATGACCATGTAAACATGCACGAATTACACTGCCATGTTCCACGAAGTACACGGCCATACACGTAAGTCCAGAGGAGTACACGATCAGAAACACGGCCGTGTATCCACTCATGTAAGTATACACGGCCATGCTCCACGAACCACACGGCCATGCACGTAAGTCCAGAGGAGTACACGGCAAGAGACACGCCCGTGTAGGAGGGCGTGTCCGAAGCCAAAGTAAAAAAAAAAGAGTTTGGAAACAAGAATTTCATATTTTGCTATGTTTCAAGTATAAGATGAATATTGAAAATAATCAGTAATTATTTCTTTTATAAGAGTTCAAGTCAGAGACCTTGATACAGCAGTCTCAGAGCAGCAGAGGCTGACGCTAGCCGACTTTCAGTAAGTTCAAACATTGTCCTGACTGCAACGTGGACAATCTTGTTATGTTTATAATATTATGTATGTTGTTTGATGTGTATGTCAGACGTTGACCGTCTGAATCACTATACATATGTCAGTTTCATGTCATGCATGTAGAAGTTCATAATCAGTAGATGTTACAAGTACACATGTCAGACAGGTGTCAGGTACACGAATATATGTAGGTGCACAAGGTACCTTAGTGTGTGTTTAATAAAACTTACACCCCAAGTAAATCATGTAACAGGTTCCTGTTGTGGGGGCAATCAGTATGCTACCCAGTTGGAACTCCAAAAAAGATGGTAATTAAACCAGTTATTGACGTATCGGCCTCTCGAAACACGGGGAAGTTTTCATGTTTAGTTCTGGTTAAGACTGAGGAGGTCAACACTAAAGTACCGCTCCCAGTTATGCTAACATGTCGGTACGATCAATCAGGGGCCCAAAACCAGAACTTAATAACAGATAATGTCCTAAGACTAATCTTTCAGCTACGAGCATGTTTTACAGAGTCTAGTTTCATGTATGAACACAGCAGTACAACATGTCATGATTCATGTTTTTATGTTTGAACTTACTGAGCTCATAGCTCACCAGTTTGTTTACATGTTCAGGTAAGAGACATGTTCACCAGCAGTATATGGTGGACGATGGACAGGTTAGAAGCATGCCAGGTGGATTGGGCGAGGGATTGTGGTCACCATTAGTCTTCCGCTGTATAGTTTTGAAATTTAGAATATGTAATTTCAAAAAGAACAAGATTTCAAGTTAAGATTATGTGATAGGGGAATCATGATCTATGTACATGTTATTTTGTTAACATGATTTCCTTATCACATCATCATACAGTTTATGATATAAAAAAAAAATTATTTCACAAAATGCAACAAGCAGTTTTCAAGTTCAGCATGATTGCCGGCGACCCTAGAGGCCTGCATACTATTGCGGTTAACTACAGAGTTGACTGTAATAGCACTGTAGAGCCTCGACAGCAGGGCGGGCTGCCACATTTTGTAATCAAACATCATATCCCAATTCCTTCTAATTCTGTAGCAAAGATAGAAATTTAGTTTTGTAGAACTTAATTGCTTTTTATAATTTATTTTTATTCATTCAATTTCTAATTAATAAACGTACTCATAATAGAAAAAATAAATATGTTATGGACTAACTATTGCTTAAGTAGGCGTTTGATTAAGTAACTCAAAAAAAAAAAAATTCAATTTTTATCTTTTTCTAAAAGTCAACTAGTTTCATTTTATATTTACCAATTTAAAAATTTTAAGCACTCATTTAGGAAACTTTTGAAGTATGAATTTAGGAAATGTTTTATTTGAAGATGAGATGGATTTGAAAATGTGAGTTTAGAGTAAAAACTTAAAAAAAAAAAAAATTTGTTTCGAGGCTTTATGCTTAGGGGGCGTTTGGAGAAAAAATTTCATTTTAATTTTACTCAAATACAATACAATTTTACAACAAATACAAATTTTACAACAGTGCTACGAAAACAATTATTATTCAGAACATTTTTAAAACAATCACATCAACTTTTCAACTCCACTATTTATCTCTACTTTTATCAATCACATCAACTTTTCAACTCTAAAATACTTTTCATCTAAACACATATTTCATTTAAATGTAAAACAAATACTTTTCAACCAAATACAACATTCAAAAAACAAATTTCATTCAAATACAACCAAAATATAATGCGTTTACCAAACGTCCCCTTAATGGATGAAAAATTGGAAAAAGGTGTTTGTTGGAAATGTGTATATATCATTATTTAACAATAAAAAATAAAAGATTAATTTTTTTTTAAATTGTAAAATAGTTAGATTTTGGACAAAGGGATTTGGAACCAAGTCCACCTCCATACGTACTATTGGAGAAGAGACGGCATAATACCATTTCCAACTATACCAATAAACGGTTCTTAAAAATTCATAATTTTACATATAAAAAATCCATAATTATATATATATATAAATTTAAGTGAGATAAATTTTTATTTTAAAATTATATAAAATTTTAAAATAAATAAAATAAAATCTAATTAATATTTATTTTTAAATACATATTAAGCTTTTATATTTTTTAACTCCAATTAATTAAACACATACCAAATCAGCAACTCGACTCTAACTTAACTCAAATAAAAAATTTTCCTCCAATTACTTCCCCACACATTCTAAAAGTTTGAGAACAAATTGTACAGACCTTTTAAAAGTTCTGAAATTATTTCTATTTGATTTTTTTTCTCTTTGGGACTTTTTTTTTTTAATTTGAATATTATGCATCTTCTAATAATTCAGTGAGGGCCAACTAAACAAATAATACTTGCGTAAAATGCAATCCACACCATTATTATTATTATTATTATTATTATTATTATTTTAAGCGTGGAATTTCCATTGGATTTTCCTTGGCCCCTCACTTCCCGCCCCAAACTCTCACCCCTCTCACTTTCCTATATCACCAATTCACGCTGAAAATAGAAAATCCAAGGAAAGCCAGTAATCACAACAATGTCCTCCCAGCAAATCGCCAACCACCAAGAAGACGCCGAGATCTTCCACGGCGATGCCATCTGCAAGCAGAAGGCCGGTCAGCTGCTCCAAGAAATGTCACTTCCACGAGGCCTCCTTCCTCTAGATGACCTTATTGAGGTCGGGTACAACCGCACCACTGGCTTCGTCTGGCTCAAGCAGAGGAAGCGCAAGGAGCACCGTTTCACTGCAATTGGACGCACAGTATCATATGACAATGAGGTCACTGCATTCATCGAAGCGCGTCGGATGTGGCGGCTAACGGGGGTCAAGAGTAAGGAGCTTCTAATATGGGTTGCAGTCTCAGAAATCTTCATTGACGATTCCAATCTTGACAAGATCACATTCACCAATCCGACAGGGATTTCACGGTCATTCGCTGTCTCAGCATTCGAGATCAATGAGTAAAGTTGCTGTGGTGATCAGAGAAAGTAACCAAAGATTCTTTGGGTTTAGATTTCCGGAAAAAAATGTTGAATGGTGTATCAAATGGTGTGGCTAATTAGAGTTTTTGTATTTTCAACGGATGATTTCAAAAATCTTACCTTTATCATTGTCTGGCTTATGTTGGAAGCAAGAATTTTCCTCTCCAATGAACGTCTCCATTTTGATTCAACCCTGTCATATCAAATCACAAGCTCAACGTAGAGAACAGCCAAAAATAAAAATTTGAACACATTCAAAGAATATCAGCAGAACGTACACATCCAATAAAAATGTGTTTGTTCTTCTTGTTATCTCTATCCAGAATTTATATTTACAATAAAATCGAAAAAATATCAAAAAAATTATCTGCATTGATTTCCTTGAACTCAACTATAATTTGGACTTAAAATCTGGTTGCTCTTCAACAGAGATCCTTGAACAAACACACACACATATAATTTTTTACTATAGCGAACAGTAAATCTATCACCCAAAAAGTCAAGATCATTTTGGGAAAATCACTTGTAGACCCATCTCAGTCTCGTTTCCGATAGCTAATGGGGTTCTTTCATTTTGGGTTTAGTTCTCTCCCATCTCACATTCCTTTGTTTTGAATGACAAACCATCCCGAAGAGCAACATGATTAACAACCTGTTTCTTCGGAATTCACTGGTAGGGTAGCCATAAAATTCTCTTCAAGTTTTGTTAAATTGTTATACCTTTCTTAATCTGATAAGATTCAGCTGTGTTCTGATGATTAAGAACTATGCCTTAACGGTAGAGATTTTCAGTGCACCCTTTCAAAGAAAATTGTCCTGAATATGGACAGTTTAGGTGATGCACTAGAAACTTCACATAAATCACCGTTTCTCGTCTAGTTTTCTGCCTGACGCTTATGGTTTTTCACTCCAAGTATTTTAAAATCCCACACAGTTTCAGACAACTCATCCTGAGGCAAACTCAAACCTTGCCTTTTAACTGATCTATGCAATTCACAAAAGAATTTCGGATCCTCAAGTCGAATATACTCGTGCAACAACCTCTCGTGTTCCGGCACCCAGTTCCTTGGAAACGGAGTGTAATCACAAGAAGGAATCAAGGACATGTGAGAAAACTGAACCCTTTCAATTGCATCAACAAGCCCCATCCTCAAAAGATCAGAGTACTCTGGTGCTGAATTGTTGCTGCTCTCCCTCAACGGACCACTGAGATCCCTTGATGCAATTCTATAAACCTTGGCTCGAGATTTCAGTCTGTATCTCGCGGCATACAGCTTAGCCAAAGAGCTACGAATCACATAAGCACAAAAGCCAACAACTTTTTTACGATTATCGGCATATCTGTACCAATCAGCCATGGTCTCAAGGAACTTGTTCATCTGAGCATTAGTATGAGCTTGACCCGAGTAGAGCATTGGATTGCAGGGCAGTGGTTCAGGATCTCTGTCGCCCTTAACAAACTGAAGCCGCCTGAAATGACGGATACATTGTTGTAAGCTAGCTGTGACCGAAAGCAAAGTCCCGACACCTTTTTGGCTCACAATGCTACCTCCGCTAGCTGTGTAACGAAGTGTTGGATAAATCACCCTACGGCATATTATATGGTCCAAGAACTGAATTCCTTTAGCTATGTGTTCGATCTCCAACGTTGAAATATCCAATCTTAATCCGATTTTCCACTGGCAAAACTCGATTATTTGCTTACGGATATTCACTGCATCCTCTCTAGAACCTCTAATTCCAATCAAGATATGGCCCCCGTATCTGATGTAATCCATTTTTTTAGTCTTCTCCGTCCCACTAGACGGAACAAACTCCGGCCATGATGGGTTATGACACCCATCGGTTATTGATTCTTTCCAAATTGAATCAAGTTTCGATGGTCTAAAGAACTCAACTATCATATCTTCCACCATATGATCTAACTCATTAAGACACACATTGGAAAGTAAAGGACTAAGAATTCCACAACAGCCATAAGAAGGTACCTTTGCCGCCTCTTCCGGCGCGAAATCAAAGAACGTCCTCAACCAATACGGATCCGGCTTCGGCTCATTCTCGTTCAAAATCCTCTTCTTTGTAGCCCCCCTCTTCTTCTTCTTCTTCTTCTCCAATTCTGCATCCGAATCTCTCCGCGGCCGACTCCTAACCGGAGCTTTAAGTGCCGAATTCACCAAACCCAAAATCTTCTTATCCTTGACAGCCTTTTCCAAGCAACCCATAACCACACTTCTCTCCACATTATCAAAAATCTCACTCAAATCTCCTCTCAAAAACCAGAGGTACCCCGCGAAGTTACTCCGAATCGTGCGAATGACCGTGTGGGCATTCCGATTAGGCCTAAACGCGTGCGATCTCCGCGAGAATCGGGCTTCGAAAACCGGCTCCAGAATCATCAGCAGAACCTCCTGAACCACCCTGTCCTGGAAACACGGCTCGTCGGAGTTGAACAAGGCCTCAAGTTTCCGTCTTGACAAGACCTTCATGGCGGGTTTATCGTTCGGGCTGCGAACGATCTGCCGGGTCTTATCGTTCCATGAGAAGCAGCCGCGGACGACGGTGTTGCGGAGGGAGAGGAGGTCGTGGAGGGCCTGCGAGTGGATGGCGTTGCGGGGAGGGAACGTGCCGGTCACGTGGGCGCAGGAGCGCTGGTAGGCCAAGACCCAGAGGTCGAATTTGGAGAGGAAGCCGGTGAGGTTGGGGAAGGAGATTGTGGGCGAAGAAGAGAAGGATTTGACCCAAATGGACGAGCATATCTCAATTGGGTCTTGTTTGAGGAGAGAATGGGGATCTTGTTGAAACTGGGCGTGGGAGATTGTGGGTGATGGTGGGAGATATGAGAGTGGGCGAGCGAGGGGTTTGAGGGACGACTTGAGTGGGTATTTGCACACCAGGTGATTGATGAATGTCCTCACAGACATTTTTTGTTTTTTATTTGCAGGTTTGTTTTGTTTTCCTTTGTTTTGGCCGATGACAAGACAATTTTGGAGTGGAGATAGTTGTTGAGCTTTTCACAGCTTCATTTCAGATTCTGTGGTTCTTTTGGCGACCGCAATTTGAAGGTTGGCGGCAAAGGAGTTTGCTCGCCACCACTCGTTTCCCTCTTCTGGTTTCTTTTCTCCTTCCCCATGGAATTAATGAAAAAATAAAAAATAAAATAAAATTCACAAAAACAAAAAAGGTCTTATTTGTATAGACACACCTAAGGATTTTTTTTTTTTTTTGAATTTAGTAATTTAGTTTGTATTTGTTAAACCAGAATCAAAATTTTATATCACAGGTAGTTGATTTTTTAAAAATTTATCAAATTTAGCATTCCAAGTGTAGTTTAATTTAGCTATATCTTTTTATCTTTTTTTTTAAATAAACAAAAATTTAATATTTAGTTTTTACACACGATTAAATAAAAAAGAAATCCTGAATATTTATAAAGAATATCCAATTGTAAGTAAATATACTTTTAAATTAAACTTTCGAGTGATTCTTTTTTTCAAATATTAATCAAAAGGAATTTATAGCACGCTTGGTACACATATTTAATTTGTATTATATTTAAATGCAATATAATTTTCACTTAAATACAAAAACATTTCATTCAAATACTAATCACATCACATTTTAAATCCAATACAATCATTATTTATTATTTCACTTTTCTATTACTTTTAAATTAAACTCCCGAGTGACTTTTTCTTTCAAATATTAATCAAAAGGAATATATAGTGCGTTTGGTACACCCATTTAATTTGCATTGCATTTAAATGCAATGTAATTTTCACTCAAATACCAAAAATATTTCATTTAAATACCAATCATATCACATTTTAAATCCAATACAATCATTATTCATTATTTCACTTTTCTATTACTTTTATTAATCACATAATATATTCTCTTT
Organism: Antiaris toxicaria; assembly: GCA_035233585.1. Classification (NCBI taxonomy): domain Eukaryota; kingdom Viridiplantae; phylum Streptophyta; class Magnoliopsida; order Rosales; family Moraceae; genus Antiaris; species Antiaris toxicaria. Next base: position 94,016,871 of record CP141154.1, read on the forward strand.
CTCTCTCCTTTTTTTCTCTTTACTTTTACCCATCACATCACATATTTATTATTAAAATACAATGCAAATACTTTTCATTCAAATACATATTGTATTCAAATACAATACTAATACTTTTCCTCCAAACACAAATTACATTCATTGTATTGTATTCAAATGCAATATAAATGTAATGTGTTCACTAAACAGACCCTTAGAGCTCAAAAAGTGCACACATCTATTTTTTTTTATTTATTAACACACATCTAGAATTTTTCCCACTTATAATAATTTTAGGATTTTTATCATCTTTTAAGAAAAATCAAAAGTTAACCTAATATAACTTTCTAAAACTATCCCAAACTAGCCGAAAAAGTATTCAGGTATTTTACCAAAATATTATATGGTAATCTATCGGAAAACTGTTTGGTGATTTGCTAGAATATTGTTTGGTAATTCATCGGATTACCATTTTATAAGCCACCGCTAGAGTACTCTTTGATAATTCGTCATATAACCGCTTCAAATAGTGTTTGATAATCCATCGGATAACCGTTTTGCAATCCATTGTATTACTTTGTAATCAATTGGAATACCGAAAGATGATAATTTGTTGTAATACTATTTAATAATATACCAAAATACCATTTGGTAATCTGTCGAAGTACCGTTGAGTACTCCTCTAGGTATTCTACCAAATTTTTTATATTTTGATATATCATATCATTTCAAATATATTTTTTTTGAATTTAATCATTTCAAAAAATAGTATTTGTCAAATTATTTTGAGAAAAGTTAGGATAGGTACTGATTTAGCATGCGTTTGGTTAACGTATTTTTTTGACATTGCATTTAAATATAATACAATTTTCCTCCAAATACAAAAGCATTTCATTCAAATACCAACCATATCATATTTTAAATCAAACACAATTACTATTTACTATTTCACTTTTTCTATTACTTTGATTAATTACATCATAAATTCTCTCTCTCTTTTTTCTCTCTACTTTTACCCATCACATCACATATTCATTATTAAAATACAATTCAAATACTTTTCACCCAAACACACATTGCATTCAAATGCAATGCTAATGCTTTTCCTCCAAATACAAATTGTATTTAATACATTGTATTCAAACATAATGTAAATGCAATGCGTTTACCAAACGAGGCCTTATATACCCTAACAGCAGGACTGGTAAAGTATTAACGGTGGATTTGCAATTATGATTGCAAGAGGAGGGGGTCTGTGGAAACGAAAGGTTGGGATTTTTTACTTGAATTTTTTAAAATTTTTTAATACTATGAGTTATATTTCGTCATAATTATTATACACCAAATAAAATTTAACTGTATAATTATATCTAAATACTTTTTAAATGATTCCACAATTGTAATTGATGTATAAATTGAAACTTTTCTATTATTTTCTCACTCTATAAACAAATAACCACAAGATTATTTTAAAAAATAATTAAAATACTAAAAATTTATATCACAAAAACTACAAAAGTAAATTAAAATAAAACACTTGAGAATACAAAAATAAATAAACAAACAAATCTTTATAAAAAAAAAGCCACCATGCAGCGACGAGATTCCAACGACTAGCCAGATCACGGCGATGGTCGACAATGCGGAGGCTATTTCGCTGATATGGAGGCCAATCAGAGATGGTCTCAAATCCGACTTCCAGACAATATCGCAAACCCACAATCACGGCAGTGGAGACATTCGTGAGAGAGAGATCTACGGCAGCGGCGTTCGTAAGGGAGAGACTTGTGGCGTGGCTCTCGAGCAAATTTGGTGATGATCTACCTTGGATCTCACAGATTCACTACAGTGTTCTCGAGCAGATCTGGTGATGATCTACCTTCGATCTCACGAATTTGAGAAAGGAAGGATGAACTCGCTGTGGTGATCGAGGAATCATGAATCCATAGCCACACGATCGTCACAGTGACCGAACGATGATGACGCGACCCAAACCTCGGATCTCTTGCAAACTAGACGACGGAAACAACTTCTTCGAAAAGGCAGATGGGGATGGCAACAGGACTCCGACAGGGGGAACGAAGGAGATATACGAGAAAAAGAACTGAGGCGCGTTTGGTAAATACATTGCATTTTGATTGTATTTGAATGAAATTTATTTTTTGAATGTTGTATTTGGTTGAAAAGTATTTGTTTTGTATTTGAATAAAATGTATGTTTGGATAAAAAGTATTTTAAAATTAAAAAGTTGATGTGATTGGTAAAAGTATAGATAAATAATAGAGTTGAAAAGTTGATGTGATTGTTTTAAAAAACTTTTGAATAATAATTGTTTTCGTAGCACTGTTACAAAATTTGTATTTGGTGTAACGTTGTATTACATTTGAATAAAATTAAAATGAAATATTTTTGCCAAACGACACCTGAGATTAAGGGGGAAAATCCAAAATAAATGCATTAAAGAGGCTGTTTATGATGTTTCCTCCCTTAATAAACATTATTCACGGTTTTATATTTAAAATTTAAGACTGCGGAAAGAATTAAAAAATAAACAGCACCCTTTGCAGACGTGCAGATACAAGTATCAAAGATAAATAGAAATGCTAAGTTCATTGTTTCTGTCGTTCTCCCACTTTTTAAATTCTCCTTTTTCACTTGTTTTCTCATCTTCTAAGAATTAAAGAAACAAAAAAAATCTTAGAAACAGAAAAACTATCCTTTCTTTTGTCACATATTATAAAGAAAGCCATTCTTTCCAATGATAATGGGTATTCTACTTCTATACTTATTACAAGTATGGGAATGACTACGCCATTTACCTGCTTAGATTTTTACTCTGTCTATTTTAGCTTGTAACTAGAAAAATAAAATAAAAAAATTGAGTTCTGAGCCAAGATAATTAGTTGTAGTTATCAAAAGGCCTACACTTCATATGCTCACAAATAACGTTTACACAAAAAGATGACATCCTTACAAGTCCTCAAAACCTGCCTCTTTCGCTTGGGAGAGCTTGCTCATGTGAAGATGTTGCTCACTTTGGCCTTGCATTTTCACTATTGTCCAAAACGACATCCACAAAAGAAATAAATTACTTAAAGAAAATTAGTACCTTTCCTTAAATCTAAAATTGGGCAAATGCAAGAACCAAAACTAGGGGTAGCAATTCGTATTCGTGGGTTATATTCGTATCATATTTGATTCGTTTATTAATATGATAACCCTTGACACGAATACGACCCATTTAATAATTGTGTCAAAAAATAAATCCCAAACACAATCCTTTAATAAAAGAGTTGATAAACTAGTTATAAACGTATTGTATCAACCTACTTAACCCATTTACTAAAAGGGTTATAAATGATTCATTCAACCCGTTATTGACCTATTGAACTAACTTGTTATTGATCAATTTAACTAATCTGTTATCAATTTTAACACTAAAAAAACTCATTAAATACCTAAACAATAACCAAGTTATAACAACCAAATTAACTTAATTACAACTAAGCTATACCTACACTCAGTTCACAAAAAAATAAATACAAAACCAAATTAAAATATATAACCAAATTAAATTCATAACACAGGTCACAACCAAGGTAAAACAAGCAAATAAGTCTAAATCCAGATCATACCATGCATATAACTAAAATACAAAAACTAAAAAATAAACTCATGAGGCATTTGGTACACGTATTATGTCCACATTATGTTTGAACATAATACATTAAATACATCTTATATTTGAATGGAAAGTATTTACTTCATTTGAATACAATGTGTATTTGGATGAAAAATATTTAAATTATATTTTAAAGTTGAAAAGTTGTATAATTAGTAAAAGCAGATAGAAAAAAGTGAAATAGAGAGGGAATATGATGTAAATTGATTTTAAAAAATTTATTTTTAAAATATTCAGAAATAATAAATATATTTGAGACACAGTAGAAAAGTATTGTATATGAATGCAAAACTTTTATGTTTAGATAAAAATTGCATTACGTTTAAACGCAATATGAAAAACAAATACCCCATTAAACTTCAGTAATCTCCATATTTGAAAGTCTATTTAGCATTGACTGCAACATGGAGATAAAACACAAAACCTAGGTTTTCTATGTTAAAAATTTTCAAAAACATATTTATTAAAAAGTAAAAGATATATTTTATATTTAAATTTTGAATTTTGAATTTTAAAATCTCAAAATTATAAATAATAAAATATTATAATATATATAACAATATAAATATATTAAAAATTATAAATAAGTAATTTATGAGTCGTATTCATATTAACCCATATATAACACATTTATTAAACATATTATTTGTGTCAATTGTGAGTTAGTAGGCTCTTATGAGTTTGAATTTTTATTTAATCCTGTTTAATATATTCAACCCTTATTGATCCAAACTTATTTTTGTATGAATTTCACGTTGTGATCTAAATTGCCATCTAAATTGCCAGCTCTAAAACTTCAAGTTAGTTCTTTGTCGGTTGCTGTCGTAGCCTTATGTTTTTAGACATTTGGATATTAAATAGAAAATCATTGTTGCCATAAGGCTTTGAACACCACAAAACATCTTAGTGGCCATGCCAAAAATTTTTCATGGCACCGAGATCAGGCATTTTCTTGCGAACTATAGCAAAAGAAAAAGTATTCCATTCGACTTGTTTGATCTTTGAATTCTGCAGACTCCATGCTTGGAACAAAAAGATTTAGAATTTGCATGTCTAGTACTAAATTTGCCCTGCAGCTCTAATAAACTGGAAGGAGAAACTTGGAGGCCGCAAGAAATTAATATTAAAGCTGATATTAACAACATAACCTGTTTTTAGAAATTAATTGGTATGCTAAGGGAAGTACTTCCAAAGAAAATAAAAAACAAAAACAAAAACATAAGCTATTTAGCAATGTCTGCAACAAATGAACAATATTATTTTTTGAATTCATGTATTTATTTATCTGTGTGTGTGTGTGTGTGTGTGGTTTTCTTTTTCTTTTCTTTTTTGTTTTTTTTTTTGGGTGAAGATTGCATTGCCAAGAGTTTTAATGCCAACAAGACAAGCATAAGTTCAAGGTCAAGTATACGCAAGTGCAATGGTTCAACCGAATTTGAAATTGCCATTAAAAGTTAAGGTAAGTCTAATATTAAACCAAGTATTAGCAAACACCATAAGATGAAAATGCATGAGACCCTGTTGGGAGGACATGGACAGATTTAAACGGATAAAAACCAAGAAGGAGGAGATTGAAACACATAAAGGAACAATCACCAATAAAAGGCAGCAATACCTGGGGCTGAAGTATATCCTGCATTTAGAAAACAACATATCCTATGAACAATCATCAATAATTTACTTTGTGTTTACTGCCCCACATGAGAAAACATTACTCGACTCCAAAAACGTTCTTAACAGAGCCACGCAGAAGAACTAAACTACAATGCACAAGTCACAAGACTACAATTATTTTGTGTAAAAGTCATAAAAGCTTCCAAGGAAATTAACAAATATATAAGAAAACGACAAAACTATATTAGTTTTAGCATTTTCAACTCCTATCTATAGCAAAATACAACTATAAGTTTGTCGTTTTTTAACACTTCCTACTCTCTAAGACCAAATTTCCTCCTACCACAAGAAATAAGAGAAGACAACCACTTGCTCTTTTCTCTTCAATTTCGAAATCAAATATTCACTTTGATTTTCCATCACTGCCACTGTAAACAAATATTCACAAATTTATATCCAAACTCTCGTTTTGGAACCTACTATTCATATTGTTTGACCAATCCAAACACACTTCCCAGTTCTGCAATAGATTAAGCATGCACCTGCAACACTCAATGCAATCACCAATAATTCAACGAAAATCTGAGGACCTCTCCAGTTCGCTTACTTACTACCAACTAAGGAACCAAAAGTTAGTAAATGATTTCTCAATTTTCATCCGAAACTTTTCTCTAATATATATATATATATATATATTTTTTACGAGTAACAGCAATTGAGAGACATAGCAAAAGGCTAAAAACTAAAATCTAAAAATAAAAGAAGAGCATATGAGTGTTGAGATTTTCTTCCCTGAAATTATGGGATATTTTTGTAGATTGAATAGCTGTGATTTAGTTACCTGATTTAGAACAAATTTGTAGGCAATTAGTTTCCTGATTCTTGTGTAGATAGTTGCCTATTTTTTATACAATTGTACTCTATAAATTGGTTGTAAAGTCCTGTTCTAAAGTGTGAATGACAAAAGACTTACATTCTCTATTTTTGAGTTAGTATCAGAGCCTTCTCTTAAAAATAAAAAATAAAAAAATGGAGGTGAATTAGATCATCCCCTATTCTGAAACCATAGAACCATACCCCCCAGAAATCAACACCAAAAACACAAAAACCATCTACTGTCGATTAGCCTCTGCTTAGACAAGCCGCTTCAGACCCACAATAGTTTAGCTGCCCGTGACCCAGAGACCAAGCGTTCACCGCCGCGCCGCTGCTCGCTGCTCGTCACCACACCATTGCTCGCCACTCGTTGCTGCACCACAGCTTGCTTGCCTCGCGAGTCGCCATTGCCCATTGCTCGTCGCCATCGCAGTCGCTAATCGCCGTCTCTATTGCTCGTCGCCTGCTACAAACCCACTGACTCACAGTTCATCTGTAGTTTCTAATTTCTAGGGCTGGCAATTTGGGTCACGACATGACAACATGACACGAAACCCGCACGAAGTTAGAGGGTTTGGGTTTTCTTTAAATGGGTTTTGGTCAAAACGAGTCGAACCCGTCAAACACGATTAAATAAAGGGTTGAACCCGCACGAACCCACCAACCCGCAATTGACACGAAATAACCCGTTTAATAAATGGGTTATATATGGGTTAACACGAACACGACCCATGAATTACCCATTTATAATTTTTAATATATATTATATAAATTTTTAAAGTTTAAAAATTTAAAATTCAAAATTTAAATATAAAATATGTATTTTAGTTTTTATATGTATATTTTTAGTTTTGTATTTATCTTTTGTGATCTAAATTTAAGTGCAACTTGATTGTAAACTTAATTTGATTGTTATTTAGATGTTTAATAAGTTTTTTTAATGTTAAAATTGATGATAGGTTAGTTAAATAGGTTAATTAAATAGATAAATAACAAATTAGTTAAGTGGGTCAATAACAGATTGAATGACCTGTTTACGACCCTTTTAGTAAGTGGGTTTAGCATACACGACACGACACGACACGACACGACACGTTTATGACCCGTTAAGGGTTTAGTAGACACGACACGTTTATGACCCGTTTACGACACGACACGACACGTTTATGACCCATTTAATAAACGGGTCATAAACGTATCGTGTCGTGTCAACCCGTTTATTAACGGGTCGTGTTCGGGTTGTGATTTTTGACACGATTATTAAACGTGTCGTGTTCGTGTCGAGTGTATTCGTGTCAACAAACGTGTCAGACACGACACGAACACCACCCGCTGACACGATCTGCCACCCTTACTAATTTCTATACATTGGAACTGTTTATTGGTTTCAATATACTTCAAAGCAGCACGTGAGATGTGAAAATATATATATATTTAAAAAAAGAGAAAAAAAATATATATATAAAAGAAAGAAAAAAAAGGAGAAAAAAAATATATATATATATAAAAGGAGGAGGATGAGTGTAAAAAAATACCGAGATATCAGGATAAAATCAGTCCCCATAATTATTCAGTTAGAAAGTGTTTTTAATGTAACAATCATTCTTATGGAATCAAATTACGATATTTAGTTATAATTGATGGAGATACACATCATTGAACAGGAAAAACTCTCCTACATTTGGGGCAAGTCAGAGCCATCCACAGAGTCAGAAGATGTATATGAAAAATGATATACTGAAAATCAAAAGGTGAAGATATGGCTACTATTGTCCATGAGTCTAAAAATTATGAAGCATTACTTACGCTAAGCCACCACTAAAGAAATCTGGAGTGCTTTGTCAAGAGCCTTTTACGATGGAAGTGATGAGTTACAAGTTTTCAAGTTAAATCAAAAGGCCTTCAATGCTAGAAAAAGTGGCAAGTCTCTCTTTGAATATTATGGAGAGTTGACCGAGAATTTTCATGAATTGGATTATCGTGATAAGGTAGTCATAAAAGATCCCAACAACATTGCAGCATATGAAAATCTATTGAACAACTATGGGTGCACATATTTCTTACTTGATTGGGTAGTGAATTAAAATAAGTTCATCGAGAGATTCTACGCAAAGATCCAGTTCCTGATTTGAAAGAATGCTATGCATTGGTTCAACGGGAGACAGCTGGTTGTGCAATTTGATAGGGGAGTCTGACAATCCTGACACCTCAACCACGGTGACTCGACAACGATCAACTCAAAATTGGCAAGATCGACCGAAGGCCAACCATCCCAAAGCCACCACTTATGCTGATAAGTCTACCTTGAAATGCACTCATTGTAATAAAACTGGACATACCAAAAGTTATTGCTTTGAACTTGTCAGATACTCGAAATGGTGGGATCATAGTCATGATCAGCAGAAGAAGTATTCCAAGAAGAACTCAACTATGACCATTGTTGAAACAAAGACAAAAGATAATGTTGCCAAAAAGGTCTTAGCATTGATAGCCACTATGGATAATGGTGGTAAGGTTTTACATATTTCTGCACCTATTACCAATAGTGCATGGATAATTGATTCTAGTGTTACAATTCATATGACTTTTGATTCTAGACAGGTTTCACCCCTTAAACCCTCATCACAAAAAATTGTCTCCATAGCCAATGGTGATACAACCCCAACCATTAGAGAAAGATCCTTAACACTTACTGATACATTAAATTTGGATTCTGTTTAGTTGTTCCATCTTTGAATTACAATCTTTTGTTAGTTTCCCAAATCACTACAACCTTATCTTGTATTGTGATTTTTTGGCTTGAATTTTGTGTATTTAAGGACCTCCAAAACAGACAGACAATTGGTTGTGGTATTAGGGGAGGGAAGTTATATTACTTGGACTTACTGTCAAAGGACTCCAACAAGCTACGAGAAGCCTTGATAGTACATGGATTTGAGGGGGAGAAGAAGAAATCCAAAATTTGATTAAGGCATTGCTACTTAGGGCATCCATCGTTTAGATATTTGAAAAAGTTGTTTTTGAGTTTGTTTGCAAAGTGTAGTATTTCTAGTTTCCACCGTGACATTTGTGAACTTACCAAAAAGCCATCATGCTTCATTTCCGTTAATTTTGAATAAAAGTCCACTTCCTTTTATGGTTATACATTCCAATGTTTTCAGTTCATCTAAAGTCCCAACTTTGGGTGGATTATGTTGGTTTGTTACTTTTATTGATGACTGCACCAGAATGACCTAGTTATGCCTAATGAAGTCCAAAGGTGAAATGAGCTAATTATTTTAAAATTTTCACAAAATGATTTGAAATTAGTACAATGCACAAGTTCAGGTACTTCGCAGTGACAATGTTGGATAATATCAAAGTTCTAATCTTCAACAATATCTGGAAGCACTTGGAACCATTCATCAAACTACTTGTTCCAATATACCCCAGCAAAATGGTTTTGTTGAACAAAAAAATAGACATGTGTTGGAGATTTTTCGAGCTTCATTGATAGTAGCACATATGCCAATGACTTATTGGAGAGAAATACTTACTTCTGCTACATATTTATTCAATCTAGTTCCCTCCAGCTCTATTGACTTCTGAACACCTCTCCAAGCTTTGATTGATGCTGTAGTTGCCCTAACCGCCCCGAATCTGCTTCTTCATGTTTTTGGGTGTGTGGCATTTGTCCACCTCTATAAGCATTAGCGCAATAAGTTGACTCCCTATGCATTACAATATGTGTTTCTCAAATATGCCGTTCACAAAAAGGGGTATCGATGTTATCATCCTCTAACTCGATGATCGTTTATTACAATGGATGTGGTCTTTCATGAAGACTCAATGTATTTTTCCTCTGAGTTTGAACTTCAAGAGGAGGGCTATCAAGAAATTCAGACTCAAGATTATGATTATCACATTTCCGATGAAGGTGAATCTTCTACAAAGGAAACCTAAAAATAGGTAATTTGGATATAAGTTGTATAAACTTGAATCTTAGTGGTGAAAACTCACGATCTGGACCAATGAATCAAGAAGTGAGTGAATTGGATTTAAGATGAAAATATTGGTGTCGGTAAAAATATCAAAATCCAATTTTATAGCAATATTCTCCTAAACTTTTATGTGTTGCCTTTTATTATTTTTTATCTTTTTGTTTTTGAAGAAAATTATAACATGTTAGTCGCTAGTTGCTCTATCTCACCATTTGTTAAAAAAAAAATTATAACATGCTCATAAGGACAGTAAATAATAGAAATCTAAAATTTAAGAAATTTTCAAACCCAAATTTTTGAAACTTATTTGATATTTCCTAATATTTTTTTTAAAAAACTATTGCATTTTATTGATATCAATATTTTCTGATATTCCTTGATATTTTGATAGAAAAGATATTACACTTAAAAGATATTTCAATATCACTTAAACACGAAAATTTTGAGGAAAATTTTGAAAATATCATAGATATTCCATAACAGGTATAAAATAGCAATTGCTAGCTTTATGTTTGAGATAATTTGAGGAATAGCCCTTTTAGTGTACCTACTTCGGATTTTTGCTCCATTAAATGTTGGTTCAAATTTTGCCCTTTTTTAATTTCTTCATTTAACCTTTTTTTTTTCTTTATCATACATTAACAAAAATATCTTAGATTTGAAATCGTTTCCTTTTCTTTCAATTCTCCCTCTCTTTCCCACTCTCTCGCTTTTTTCTTCTCCCTCCTGTTTCTTCAACCACCTTCTCTCCTCTTTTCACCCATCCCAACTATCACTACTACCAGGTTGCTGTGAACGTGAAACGCCATCACCGCTAGATCTCAATGCAATCCATATTGGATCTGGTCGCTAGTTCGCCATTGATTACTAAGAAATCACGAGTTTTGCGATATGGACTTTGATTGAAAGAATTGCAATTAAGGTGAACAAAAATCTCGTAACCTGATTAACCCATCCAAACCCAACTAAGTTTAACCCGATTTAACCTGATCCTAAACTAAACCTAACTTACCCAACCTAACACAAATTTTCATTGGGTGGGTTTGGATTCAAATTTAGTAACTTGATATAAATCCAACTCACCCAATCAAATGTTTTTATATTAATAAAATATATTTTAACTAAATATCAATTAATTTTTATTATGACCTTGACATATGTTTTTTTAATTACACCATCAATGCTTTACGTTTGTATTTTCTTTGTTGTACTTTTTTAGAAATTAAAATAAATTTGATCTTGTGAACTTTATATAAAAACTATGTTACGAATTTATTATTTTTTCAAACATATCTTATTTAAAATTGCATTATTAGTTTTTTTTTTAATAATATGCTTAACCCAATCAACCCACCTAACCTAACCTGACTTTAATTGGATAAGTTGATTTTAAATTTTGGTTTGATTAGTTAGGTTAAAACTTTAATCAACTCATCCAAACTTATTTGGGTGGGTTGAAAAATCCCAAAAACCTACTAAACTCATCCGATATTTACTCCTAATCGTGATCATCAGAGTTTGGTCATGATCGTCAGAGCTTGGTGACGGGGTTTGGCTCTTGATCAACTATCATAGGCCACCAATTATGATCCACTTGCGAGCCTCCGATTGCAATCTGCTGGTGGCAATCTCAGCCACGACGATCTCTGCTCTCTTCCTCTGTAACTTTCTTTCTCTCCTCTCTTTCTTTTTCTCCAGCCTCCACGCTTCACTTTCTTTTTCATTCTTCAAGTTGTCATCGATGGCCCTGTGCAACTCGCCATCAAACTCCTGATTTTGACACCTCTGCGACTTGCTGATTACAACATTCCTTTACTCTTGTCGTGAACTTATCGAAGAAGAAGATGAAAACTTCCCTGTTTTCTTTTTTTTAATTAATTAAGTTTTTTTAAATTTTTTTAATAATTTTTTTACTTTTAGTTTTATTTTTAATTTTATAATTTTTGTGCTTTTTTATTTTTTATTTTAAAGAATTTGTAGCTAAATGGCCTTTCTTTAACAAGTTTTTAAATAAGTGGCTCAAGTTTTTAAAAATTAGGTAAAAGGCCTTTTTTTTTTTTTTCCATATAATAGTCAGTCAATTTTGTAAATAGTTAATCACTGATTAATCATATTTTATCGTTAATCATTGATTGATTTGGTCAATTACTTATTGACTCTCAATCAACTACTAATTAACCAATGGTCAATCACCGATTGGCTCTAAATCAAACTGATTTACTGACTGACTCTCTCTTTTCTCTCACTCTCTCTCTCGCTCACTAGCTCTCTTTCCTCATGCTTTCTCTTTCTCCTCTACTGCTTTCTCTCTAAAGCAAACATGTCATCATCGTTGTTTGCAATTTCATGATCTCTATTCACAACTTAAGATTGTAAGCAACTTAAGATCGCGATAATGTTTCCAAGCAACAACAGCTTATCGCATGAGCGGGAGTTCGACAAATCCTCTAGCAAGCAGCGTGGTTTAAAATGGATTTTTGGTTGTCATTTTCTTTGTCGATGAGGCTCTGTGCCTTGCACCTTCGACTCCAATTTACCTGCGATCACACCTCTCTCCTTACAACGGTGACTATTCCCAGCACGAGGTTCTTGAGCTTTGGTAAAGCAGGGTAGATTGAGATCCATGGCTGCTGAAGAGAGAGAGAAAGAGTATTTGAAAATTTTGACTATTTACCTAAAAAAATAAAAAGTTTAGCTATCTATTAATGTTAGGTTTTCAAAAAGGGCTATCTAGCCTAATTTTCCTTTTTTTTAATAAATTTTTTGTAATTCATTTTGTACATTTTTTAATTAAAAAAATAATATTATAAAATAGCATATCTAACATAATTAATATTTCAGTAAAATACCAAAATAGTATTCTAGTGGATCACCAAACAGTAATCTAGTATATTATTGAATAGCATTCTGGTATATTATTAAACGATAATTCAGTGTAATACTGAGTGATATTTCTCCAAATTATCAAACTGTATTCCAACAGATTATGAAATGGTATTCCTGTATATTATCAAATGTTATTTCGGTGGATTATCAAATAGTATTCCTATGAATTTGTTGGTTATAAATCTGCAAGTGCACAGATCGTTCAAGTAATACAGTGTACAAGAGTACGGATACCGTTCTCACGAGAACTATATCATAAAAATGTGATGTAGAAGTTGTAAAGTTCAATTTAAATGAATTGTAATCAAAGAGATTTTGACAAGATTGCTAGTAAAAATAAAATTACTGAAAAATAAAAAGTACACTTAACAAAGAAATAAAGTAGTGATCAGAATGAAGAAAAACAATGGAACAGAGATTTTGGTTATAAAACAAAAATGTGGATAAGCTAGGTTTACTAATTTCCCCATGATGCAAATCTGCTAACAAAATGCTACTGAAATGCTACAGCAATCAATATACCCTGTCAACCAAGAACACGTGAGAGCAAGGATTTTTCCAAATCTCTTTGCAGAATGATCCTCCTAACTTACTTCAGCATATTCCTATGTGAGATCAGCTAAAAGAATGCAAACAGAAGCTTAGGTTCTTTTGGGTTGTACATGATGAATAATATATTCCTATACCATCCATAAATCTACAAATTCCTTCAAGACCATACATGCATCATTCATGAGATCCAATTTAAATCAACCTTTCCAGAATTAATCCAAATCTGATATTCTATAAATTGATGGCCAGTCAAGAATAGAAATACGCATTAACACACATGAATGAACAAGAAACAATTGATTTCCATAACAAATTCAGCAATTAGTTAACAGTTTACATCCATGGTTCCATTAGCAAACCCAGCTAAAGAAAATTAGTTCATACTGTAATTAACAAAATCCATTATCCACAAATAAATCATGTCTAAATCAGCTCAATACTAAAAAGAAGGGTAAGCAACAGATGGAGAGAAGGAAAGTCTGCTGAAGCTTGATTCCTCTTCTTCAATGTCCTTGCTCCTTCTTTGGTACTTTCTTCTTTTTCTCTCTTGCTGGTACTCTCTGCCTTTTGTTTTTCTTGTGTATTCATCTCTGATGGAGGGGGTCTCCCAGAAGGTACTATTCTCTCCCTTTTTGTACTCGACGGCATCCTTCTTCTAAATGGGGAAAAACATTTGCTAGGGCAACAATCTTGCTGACTTGTCTAGTTTTGAGAGCTCCCGAGTGGTCCAAAATGACAGCTGCACAAAGCCCATGTGATATTTTGTCTTTTTCTCCAGGCTGTGTACTGACGTCACTTCAAATTTCCAACTCAGCTCCGTTCAAAAATGCTGCAGCATTCTTATCTCATTTTCATCCCCTATAAAACTGACTCGAAACACAACCAAGCTAAACACCAACTTTTTGCACAGTTTTGAGTCAAAATTCCTTTACTTAATCGAATAAGGCACAGAGACATTTTTGACTAAGGTACATGCATAAATTAAAAGATGAAAGACAAAAACACTACATAAAACAATAAACCCTCTTGGACAAGCCTATTTTTAAACGAGAAAATCAATGAATAACTCTAATTTCTTAGAGTTATCACACCCCCAAACTTGAATCATTGCTCGTCCTCGAGTAAAGACATAAAGAAAGTCATTAAAAAAAAAAAAATAGAAACAAACACTTAGCTAACAAAAGTATCAAAATAAAGACTCCTGTGGATGAATTCTCAAGATCTTTGCTTTAGCGGCTTGAACATGAGTTTAAGTCAAAACAAACGCAAGTTCCACCAAAAATTGATTCTTCGATTCAAAAGATTGCTTGCTCTCCAATTGCTTCTACCTGGTTAGTGTGTGTGCTCTCCCAAATGCTATGTCATTCTTGCTAATCTTGACAGTATAGTGCACACAAGTTCACCCTTTTCAATTTGAAAACAACTGCTTATTCCATAAGCCTACTTTTCATAACTTTGTCCACTAATGTAGATTAGCATCTAGCCAAGGATCATTAGGACTTTTCAAGGTTGTAATGCAAGGCTGGGTTAAGGGGTAGGTATAGGATGTCATTCCAATTAGGCTCACCCTGAATCACACCACCCTTCTAAGACATGAGCTTTTATTTCTTTTACTTTAGTGTCCCCCTTCCCCCCCCCCCCCCCCCCCCAAACTTGATATTTTGCAATTCTCAATTGTCACTTTTTTTTTTAATCAGTTATGTCACCAATACCTTTTGACGCGAATGCCAGCATTTATGATGAAGACACCTGGTTACTCAACAAGTTCACATTTGAGATGAACTGACATGTACTCATATCTTGAACTGCCGTTTGACGTAAAAGTACACATGGGGCTCATGTTACTCCTGGTAATTAAGCAGCTCAAAACAGTGGAGTAAAATTTTATATTTTTTTTCTTTTTTTTCTATTTTTCTTTATATATATTTTTTAACAAGAAACAATTGACTATTAAACCCTTCCCCCCCCAAACTTAAAACCAACATTGCCCTCAATATTGAGGAAGGACAATGCAAAGCTTAAAAGAGACTTAAAAAGGGCACTATGATCACGGGATGTGGGTGAAAAGAAAAGAGGAAAAGGATTAAATACAGAATTTGGGTGGCAAGGGCATAGCTTTCTTGGCTTAATGGGAGGTCAGGGATAAAGATATCACCAGGTCAGCTAGAAAGGTTCAACTGGGCCAAAGAAATGCCTAAATCATATCCTTAACACAATGCAACCTAGGATTTTGCCTTGAGAGCTAATCAAACAGGTTCTAGAGAGCAATAAAATGATTTTAAATAGTGCACATACTCTGCTCTAGAGAAGCAAGGAAATCTACAACACAAGGATTGTGTTCATCATGAAGAGAATGCATAATCAGATAGCAAGCAAAGATGTGAAGCTACAAATCAACAAATAGCGAAACCTATGTTTATCTCAACTCAAATTCACTTCAAAGTTAAACAATGTGATCGTAAAAAGAAATTCATCCTCATAGCAAATAAAGCCAAGAAAAAAAAAATCAAACCAAAGACACTAAACAATAAAAGAAATAAACAAAAGAAAAATAACATAAAAAAACACAGACCCTAAGAACAAGAAATAAAAAGAAAGCCAGGTAGTCAAAATGTGATTAGAAGAATAAGGGACTTCCCTGACTGAGTAGGAAAACTATTATCAATGCCCAACTGATTTTGCAGCACTCCGACGGGTGGATCGATGAGGAGAGGGCTCAGGGATTGGTGGCTGCTTCTTAGTATGCTGTGGTGGATGTTGGGTTGAGTGGGGTTCAAGGATCACAGGGGGTCGGTGAAGTTGGCTCAGCCTCTGAAGGTTCCACATCCTCGGAAAAAGGATGACATAAGTGCTCTGGAAATGCTGGAAATGTGTGGAATCACTTGGAGTTTGCACGAAAATGCTGCTGCATTGCCATATCTCTTTTCTGCTCATACTTCCAATAATCCTGTAGCATATGCATCATTTCGTACTACACAACTTCCATTTGGCTTACACGCTGCTCCGATCTCTGGAATTCTTCAGCAAAAGAAGCATAAGTCGATGTTGGTTGTGGAGCATTGGGGTCAGCAGGCTGCGGGGCAGTAGATGTTGTGGGCCGAGGTGCATTTGATGGCCTTGGCGGAGGTTCCTCCTGTATAAGTCTGGTGATAGTGCTTGTGGTAATTGGTGCAGAAGGTTGCTCAATGGGCTCTCCCTCTTCTATGACAACTCCATGAGAGATGCATAACTTTGTAATCAGTGAGGGAAATCATAAGCCTCCACTATTTCTACCAGTACAGACCCCAATTTGATGCTGTAGCAGCTTCCCTAGATTGAATGGATGCTCCTCCACAATACAGTATAGCAAAATTGCTCTAATCTTGTGCACCACATGGTCATGAGTCGAGGGCATTAGCCGATTCTTTAAAAAATGGAACCAAACTCGCGGCCCATTCTTGAGACATCGCCTGGGAAATGTCAATGGTTCATGACTTTTCTTCCAAGATGTGCCTTCTACACACAAAGACTAAAAAATTTCCTCCAACTGAGCATCATCCAAGTTGTCTGCAAAGTCTTGGAAGTCATTCTCATTGTCATCCAGATTATATAGGCGATTGATTGCAGCAGAAGAAATACAAACTTGTGGCCCACGAACATAGACAAAATCCGGTGTTTCTTCGTTATAATTAGCATAGAACTCGCGGACTAACTGTATTTTTGCTGCAGGTTGATGTTGGCCGAATGTGACCCAATTATGTGTCTATACCACTGTATGGACAAAATCTGGGTATCCCAACGTTTTGCTGAGCTTGAATTGGAAGCCTTTCTTCATAAGGAGAACCCTGGTATTGAAACCGGAATAAAATCTGGTTCGTGCTTCAGCAGAGGCAAATTTTTCTATCTCATTTGTCTCCTCCAACTCCTCTTCAGAATGAGCTTGTTGTTGTGCTGATGCTGGCTCCTCAACCTCTATTAAATTCTTGCCTTTCCTTCCTTTATTCTTAAAAGGCATGGTGAACAACCCAAAAATAAATCTTATTGTATTTCTCCTTTAAAACACCGATGTCACCTTACTCTATCCTCAAATATTCCTCTGCTCAACCCACAAATTACAGCCACAGCCTCTTATCCAACACCGAACCTAGGCCCCTTTTTTTATTTTTTTTATTTTTTAATCACATAAAACGCACACACCACCCAACACCTCCACAAATCACAACACACCACCACGCACTTCTATAAATCACAATGCACCACTTGAGACAAGAAAGAAGAGTGAGAATGCTTACGCTTCCAAGTTGCTCGGGTTCCTTCGAAAGTCCCTCCTTACATCAGTTTGTTGGAGAAAATGCCACCAAATGGTGAGAAGGGCCGTTGGTTTGATTGCAAAGACGAGAATAGAGAAGTTTGGGGGTGTGATTTTTAGGGAGAGGACCGACGGATTTGATGCATAAATGGAGAATAGAGAATGCCCGAAAATGGATGGAAATGAGGGCTGAAATGGGAAAAAAAAATTAATGAGGAGACTGCGTGGCTTACTCGGCTTTGACGGCGAGGACGATGAAGGTGGAGATTTCAGGCGTTTGAGAAAGTTGGTGGAGTGGAATATGGAAGCTTGGAAGGAGGGTGGCTATGGTGGGGGCGGCAGCTAAGAAAAGGAAATAGGAAAAGAAACAATAAGGGGCCTTTATGTAGGGTTTTCAAGGGCCCCCTTTTTTTTATATTTTTATATATATTATATATTATTATTATAATTATTTTTTATTTTTTTATTTTTTTATTTTTTAATATATATATTTTTCTTCTTCGCATTGCAGCACTCGGCCCTGGCTTTGTGAAGGACTTATATGGATTCCAGTTTTAGCAACTATGATGCAGCATTTTTGTAGCATTTTTGTTTCAGTTTCCATTTTGCTACTCCAGAGGCTTTTACTTCATTTTTCCTTGCAAACACATATCAGACAACCTATATTAATTATTAAAACGACGTACTCACTTTAATCTCACCAAAGAAAATCCACGAAAGAAAAGAGCAAATAATAAAAAAAAAAAACAAAAACAGGAAACAATAAAGCATTGGATTACCTCCCATAAGTGCTTGTTTTTAAAGTCGACAGCCCGACAACTTCCCTTTTTCTAATCTGGGTCTGTCAAGGATATTGCAGTCTTCTCCTTGTCGAAAGTGCCTCCCCAGTAATGCTTTAACCTCTGACCATTCACTTTGAACTTTCTTCCTGATTCTTCCTCCATTAATTCCACAGCTCCATGAGGAAAAACCTCACAAATCTTGAATGGACCTGACCAACGTGATTTCAATTTCCCTAGAAAAAGTTTCAGCCTTGAGTTAAAAAGAAGCACTCGCTGCCCTGCTTGAAATTCCCTTGGAAGAATTTTACTGTCATGCCATTTCTTAACTTTTTCTTTATACAGCTTGGCATTTTCATAAGCCTTCATTCTGAATTCCTCCATCTCATTTAATTGTAGCATTCTCTTTTCACCAGCTGCATGAGCATCCAGATTTAACTTTGAAATTGCCCAGTAGGCTTTATGTTCCATCTCAACTGGCAAGTGGCAAGCCTTTCCGAACACCAGCCGGTAGGGGGACGCTCGTAAAGGGGTTTTGTAAGCTGTTCTGTACACCCACAAGGTGTCATCCAATCGTACTGACCAATCTTTCCTTGAGGGGTTGACCACTTTTTCCAGAATTCTTTTTATCTCCCTGATGGAAACTTCCGCCTGCCCACTAGTTTGACGATGATAGGCTGTGGTAACTTTGTGGTGTACTCCATACTTAGCCAAAAGACTTTCAAACTGCTTGCTGCTAAAGTGCATTCCTTCATCACTTATGATGGCCCTTGGTGTCCCAAAGCGTGTGAAAATATTCCTATGCAGAAACCTCACAACCACCTTGGAATCATTGGTAGGAGACGTTAATGCTTCCACCCATTTGCTCACATAATCCACTGCCACCAATATGTACTGATTGCTATAGGATGAAGGAAACAGCCCCATGAAATCTATTCCCCACATATCAAATATTTCAACTTCCAAGATAATGTTCAGGGGTATTTCATGCCTTTGTGAAATGTTTCCCACACGCTGGCACCGATCGCAAGTCTTAGCAAACTTATGAGCATCCTTAAAAAGTAATGGCCAATAGAATCCTGATTGCAAAACTTTGGCTGCTGTTCTAAGCCCTCCATAGTGTCCCTCATAAGGAGAAGAATGGCACTGATGAAGTATCCCAACTATCTCTTCCTCAGGTACACACCTTCTTAAAATCTGATCTGCACACTGCTTGAACAAATACGGCTCATCCCAGTAATAGAACTTGGTATCATGAAGGAACTTCTTCCTTTGTTGGCTTGTTAGCTCTGGTGGGAGTAGACTACTAACCAAGTAGTTCACAATATCAGCATACCAGGGTGCATTCAACTGTTTGATCACAAAAAGCTGTTCATTCGGGAAAGTCTCCTTGATTGACCCTTCAATCTTCGCTGTCACACCTTTTTCCAATCTGGATAAGTGATCAGCCACTTGATTTTCAGTCCTTTTCGGTCTTTGATTTTCAAGTCAAACTCCTGAAGCAGTAAAACCCATCTAATCAATCTTGGCTTAGCGTCTTTCTTGGCAATGAGGTATTTAATTGCTGAATGGTCAGTGTAAACCACAACTTTGGTGCCTACCAGATATGCTCTAAATTTGTCGAATGCAAATACTATAGCCAACAGCTCCTTTTCTGTCGTGGTGTAGTTAAGTTGAGCGTCTGTCAAGGTTCTACTAGCATAGTAAATCAGATGAAATATCCTCTCCTTTCGCTGTCCCAAGACTGCTCCTACGACGTAATCACTAGCATCACACATCAACTTAAATAAACAAGACCAATCTGGAGCCACTATGATCGGCGCTGACACCAACTTCTTTTTCAATTCTGTAAAAGCACGCTGACAATCCTCATCAAACTTGAATGGTACATTCTGCTCCAACAACAAACAAAGAGGCTTAGAAATTTTTGAAAAATCCGTAATAAAATGTCTGTAAAAAGCAGCATGCTCCAAGAAACTTCTAATCCCTTTCACAGTTATAGGCGGCGGCAACTTGTCAATGATATCTATCTTTGCTTTGTCTACTTCAATTCCTCTTCTTGAAACCTTGTGTCCTAACACAATACCCTTATTTACCATAAAATGGCATTTTTCCCAATTCAGAACTAAATTGATTTCTTCACATCGCCTTAAGACTTTCTCCAAATTCCCCAGGCAGCTATCAAAAGACTCTCCCAAAACTGAAAAGTCGTCCATGAAGACCTCTAAAAATTTTTCTACTATATCTGAGAAAATCACCATCATGCAGCATTGAAATGTTGCTGGTGCATTGCACAACCCAAATGGCATTCTTCTGAAGGCGAACATACCATATGGGTAGGTAAAAGTAGTCTTTTCTTGATCTTCGGGTGCAATAGCTATTTGGTTATAGCCTGAATAGCCATTCAGAAAATAATAATATTCCTTCCCAGCTAATCGATCCAACATCTGGTCAATGAATGGCAGTGAGAAATGATCCTTTCTGGTAGCCTTGTTCAGTCTTCGATAATCCATACAGACTCTTCATCCTGTGACTGTCCGAGTGGGAATCAACTCATTGTTGCTGTTAGCCACAACTGTTATTCCTCCTCTTTTTGGCACACATTGAACCGGACTAACCCATGAACTGTCTGAGATGGGGTAAATGATGCCTGCATCAAGCCACTTAATTACTTCTTTCTTCACCACTTCTTTCATAATAGGATTCAGTTTTCTTTGCTGCTCTACCGAATTGCTATAGCATTCCTCCAACAAAATTTTATGCATACATATTGAAGGACTGATTCCTTTAATATCTGCAATAGTCCAGCCTAAAGCTTTTTTGAACTTTCTCAGCACTGTAAGCAATTTTTGCTCTTGGTCTGCAGTTAAAGAGGCTGAAATAATTACTGGAAGTGTTTCTGATTCACCAAGATAAGCATACCTAAGGTGTGTGGGGAGAGGCTTCAATTCCAAAATCGGAGGCTCTTCAATAAATGGCTTAAACTTTTTTATCTCACCATCTGACAGTCCCAGCGGCTCAAAATTCCTCCCCTTCCGTGAGCTAGTTAACTGCGTAGCAACCCACGCGGCTTGAGCATCATCTTCATCAGTCACCATATCCACTTCTATTTTCAAGGTGGGCTTAGAATGGTTTTCATGGCAGCTCTGCTCCAAATTTTCTGACACTACCGAGTCAATAACATTGACTGATGAGCACTCCTCCATTTCTTCTGGAAACTTCATCGCCTTTAACACATTGAAAGTAACTTGCTCATCGTTGTTAACTTACCTTTCTGTACATCGATGAGAGTTCTTCCCATGGCTAGGAATGGTCTTCCTAGTATAATCGGTACTTCTCTGTCTGCCTCAAAGTCTAATACCATGAAATCCGCGGGAAAAATGAACTTGTCCACCTTCACAAATACGTCTTCAATCTTTCCTTCTAGGTGAGCTATAGATCTATCGGCAAGCTGTAGCGAGAATGTAGTAGGCCTAGCCTCCCCAATTCCAAGCTTCTTGAAGATAGACATTGGCATCAGATTAATACTTGCTCCCAAGTCACATAAAGCTTTACCAAAGTACTGTTGACCTATTGAGCAAGGAATAGTGAAGCTTCCAGGATCTTTCAGCTTAGGAGGAAGTTTGTTCTGCAAGATGGCACTACACTCCTCCGTCAAAGCCACAACCTCAAATTCTCCAAATCTACGCTTTTTCGTCACCAAATCTATCATAAACTTTGCATAACTCGGCATCTGCTCCAAAGCTTCAACCAGTGGCATATTGATATGCAGCTGCTTCAGAACATCTAGAAATTTATGAAACTGACCATCCTTTTGCTGCTTCTGAAATCTTTGAGGAAATGGAGGGGGGGTCTACTGTTACTGATTTTTGCCATCTCAGTATGCTGCGGAAATGCTGCAGCATTCTGCAGTTCAGAATCTGGTTGCTGAATCTTCTATTCTGCTTCGGGCTGAAATTGATCCCCCTCTTCTTGGATTGAAGTGGGCTTCGTCTGCACAGCTTTGGGTTTTACTCTAGTTGGTTCTAGCTCTTTTCCATTTCTCAAGGTAATTACCTTACATTGTTCCTTTCCTTCACGCCTAGGATTCTCTGTATCGCTTGGCAATGCACCTTGAGGACGGTTGTTTAAAGCGTTGGCCAACTGTCCTACTTGATTCTCCAGATTTCTCAATGAAGCTGCTTAATTTTGAATGATAGCATCATTTTTAGCCATGTATTCCTTCAGAAGATTCTCCAAAGAACTTGATTGGTCAGCAGCTTGGCTTCTTTGTTATTGATGAGGAAATCCTAGTGGATGAGCAGGCCAGTAAAAAGCATTGACACCGCTGGAACTTGTGCCTTGATTGCTCCATAACAAGTTTGGATGTTGCCTTCCACCGTGATTATAAGTGTTGGGGTAAGGGTTATTGCTCCTGTTGAAATTTCCCACATAATTAACAGAAGCTGGATTTGAAGGACAGTCATCATACAAATGTCCCTCTCCACAGTATACACATGAAACTCCTGGAGTTTGGACTGCCTTCACACTTGCCTGCGTGTTCATTGTCTTAATCATGTTGGTTAGAGATGAAACTTGGGCTGAAAGTGCAGTGATAGGATCAACCTCCAATATTCCTACAGGTCTCCTTGCGTTGAGTCTCTCGGTGGGCCACTGATAATTATTATTGGCCATTCTCTCTAAAATCTCATATGCTTCATTGTAGGATTTAGCCAAAAGAGCACCATTAGTAGAAGCATCTACTATGGTTTGAGTTTGTGCATTCAGCCCATTATAGAAAGTCTCTATTTGAATCCAATGAAGGATCCCATGGTGAGGACATTTCCTTAGCAACTCCTTAAACCTTTCCCAAGCTTTATGCAAAGATTCACCATCAGCTTGTTGAAATGACGTGATGTCATTTTTGAGCTTAGCATTCTTGGTTGGTGGGAAGTATTTCATCAAGAACTTCTCTGCCAAATCATTCCAAGTAGCAACAGAGCCCGGTGCCAAAGAATTAAGCCAAGCTCTCACTCTATCCCTCAGAGAATAGGGAAATAGCTTCAACCTTAACACATCTTCTGTCACCCCAGGAATCTTGAAAGAATCACTCACTTCCATGAAAAGCCTGAGATGCAAATGAGGATCTTCAGTTGCCATGCCACTGAATTGGCCCACAGATTGCAACATCTGAAACATCACCGGTTTAAGTTCAAATTGAGTGGCTTCAATTTCTGGCCTGACAATCCCTGGGTTGAGCCCTTGCAGAATGGGCACAGCATACTCCCGAATTGCCCTGTTTTTGTCATCCATCACAGCTTGTTGTTGAATAGGGTCGTTATTATAAACAGGCTGTCCATTATTGGCTGCTGCTTCCTCTGCCATAACTTCAATAGCTGCTAGTCCTTGTTGTTCCCTTCTCCTAACTTGAAATGTCTTTTCAATTTTAGGATCCAAAGGCAACAACTCATGGGCCTGAGGATTATTCATACAGAAGACCAAGTATCCTGCCAAAAACCACAACTCAAAAGAATAAAAAGAAATGAAACGAAATACTTCTACAAAATTTTTTTTAAGATATTAGTTCCCCGGCAACAGCGCCAAAAACTTGTTGGTTATAAATCTGCAAGTGCACAGATTGTTCAAGTAATACAGTGTACAAGAGTATGGATATCGTTCCCACGAGGACTATATCATAAAAATGTGATGTAGAAGCTGTAAAGTTCAATTTAAATGAATTGTAATCAAAGAGGTTTTGACAAGATTGCTAGTAAAAATGGATTGTAAAATTACTGAAAAATAAAAAGTACACTTAACAAAGAAATAAAGTAGTGATCAGAATGAAGAAAAACAATGGAACAGAGATTTTGGTTGTAAAACAAAAATGTAGATAAGCTAGGTTTACTAATTTCCCCAGGATGCAAATCTGCTAACAAAATGCTACTGAAATGCTACAACAATCAATATACCCTGTCAACCAAAAACACGTGAGAGCAAGGATTTTTCCAAATCTCTTTGCAGAATGATCCTCCTAACTTACTTCAGCATATTCCTATGTGAGATCAGCTAAAAGAATACAAACAGAAGCTTAGGTTCTTTTGGGTCGTACATGATGAATAATATATTCCTATACCATCCATAGATCTACAAATTCCTTCAAGACCATACATGCATCATTCATGAGATCCAATTTAAATCAACCTTTCCAGAATTAATCCAAATCTGATATTCTATAAATTGATAGCCAGTCAAGAATAGAAATACGCATTAACACACATGAATGAACAAGAAACAATTGATTTTCATAAAAAATTCAGCAATTAGTTAACAGTTTACATCCATGGTTCCATTAGCAAACCCAGCAAAAGAAAATTAGTTCATACTGTAATTAACAAAATCCATTATCCACAAATAAATCATGTCTAAATCAGCTCAATACTAAAAATGTGGTGGCCCGCCCTGCTGTAGAGGCACTACATGGCTATTACGGCTAACTCTGTAGTTAACCGTAATAGTCTGCAGGCCTCTACAGTCGTCGGCAATCATGCTGAACTGTAAACTACTTGTTAATTTTGCGGAACAAAAATTTTTTTTTCATTAAATCATAATCTGTTCGAGAATGTGATAAGGAAATCATGTTAACAAAATAACATACACCTGATCATGATTCTCCTATCACAGAATCTTAACTTGAAAACTTGTTCTTGTAACTACATGGTTTAAATATTCGACTTGAAACTTGTTCTTTTTGAAATTATATTTCAAAACTATACAGCGGAAGAATTAAAGGTGACCACAATCCCTCGCCCAATCCTCCCCGGCATGCATGTACGTACCCTGTTCGTCGTCCACCGTAAACTACTGGTGAACAGGTCTCTTAGCTGCAACATGTGAACAAACTGATGGGCTATGGGCTCAGTAAGTTCAAACATAAAAACATAAACATGACATGCTGTACTACTATGCTCATGCATGAAACTGGACTCTGTGAACATGCTCTTGGCTGAGAGGTTAGTCTTAGGACATTATCTGATATTTTAGTTCTGGTTTTGGGCCCCTGATTGGTCGTACCGACATGTTAGCGTAACCGGGAGCGGTACTTTAGTGCTGACCTCCTCAGTCTTAACTGATGCTAAACATGATAACCTCCCCGTGGGTCGAGAGGCCGATACGCCAATAACTGGTTTAATTACCATCTTGCTGGTGTTCCAACTGGGTAGCATACTGATTGCCCCCACAGTCGGAACCTGTTATATAAATTACTGGGGTGTGAAATATATTAACACACTAAGGTGCCTTGTGCACCTACCTGTTTTCATGTTCTGGTACTGTCTGACATGTGTACTGGGACATGCAAGTCTACATGCATGACATGAACTGACCTGTGCTGATATGAGACTGACATGAACTGACATAGACATCGTGATGCAGACAATCAATGTCTAACATACACGTCATGCAACATACAATACATCATAATATAACAAGCTTGTCCACGTTGCAGTCAGGACAATTCTTGAACTTACAGATAATCCTCTAGCGTAAGCTTCTGCTGCTCTGGGACTGCTGATTCGGGGTCTCTGACTTGAACTCCTATAAAAGGAATAATCACTGGTTATTTCCAATACTCATCTTATACTGAAAATATGGCAAAACATTAAATTTTTCATTTCCAGACTCTTTTTTTTCTTTTTTACTCTTTGGCTTCGAACACGCCCTCCTACACGGGCGTGTCTCTGCCCGTGTACCTCTCTGCACTTTCATGCCTGGCCGTGTAATTCGTGAAACATGACCGTATATACTTACATGGGTGAATACACGGCCGTGTTACTAGCCGTGTACTCCTCTGAGCTCTTACACGGTTACTTACACGCCTCCCTTTGACCGTATGCCCCTTGACACGGCCCGATACACGGTCGTGTTCTTGGCTACGTACCTCTCGGGTCTGATTTTTCTTGCAATACGATCATGCATATGGGCATGTTTGGGGCCGTGTACTGAACACGCCCTTATACACGCCCATGTTCATACCAGAATCAAGATTCCGGGTCCGAACTGCTCTACTCTGATTTTCTAAGCCTTTTATGGCCTTTGTTCTACTTCTTACACTTTAAATCGATCTCCCTAAGATCGTTTCAAGGTATCTACTACATTTCTACTATCACAAATCTATGATTTCATAAGCAAAAATTCCACATTTTGCTTATGAATATCTCTTGACTTAACTTTTGAAAAATCTGCATTTTTGTGAAGAAATTTCACTAAACTTGGTTTTCTAAACTATCAACTCATGGATTCGTGTTTGAAAACATCTAGACTCGAACCATGTTTCGATTTTAACCGAAAATCTCGACATCATTCACTCACATTCTCTTTTTCCTCTCAAAACCCCAGATTTTTTGCCCAAACAAAAACATGAGAAACTAGGGTTTACCTTACTTTAATCGTGAGCTTTTCTTGCTGCTAATCCTTGACCGAAACTCGATCAACCTGCTGCTTGAACAAGAAAATCTGAACTTTTTTTGGATTTCCTTTTCTTCTCTCCCTTTTCCCGGTTTCTCTCTTTCTCTCTTTCCCTTTCTTTCTTCCTTTTTCTCTTTCTTTCTTTTCTCTTTCTGCCGGCTGCTTTGTAGCTAAGGGGATCAATTAATCCCCCCCTTATGCTTACGTGCCTCTCACTCTCTCCCTTACTTTCATTTTTTTTTTTTGTGTAAGGGCTTGTTTGGCACTTCTTTTGGCCATTGATCAATGTGGCTCACTTGTATGCCATTGATCTCTTAATATGTGTTTTTCCACATACTTTTCTATTAATTTTAAAACATCATAAATTGAATTAATGCTTAGTTTTTAAACTACATTCATTAATTCATTATAAAATTTTGATTAAAACTCAATTAATCAAAATTTTCCTCTACTCTGTATTCTGTAACATGTCTCACTGTAAATGTACATTTATTTACATATTTTGTACAATATTTCCGAGAGCGTAGATTTCTCGGTTATCACATTCACCCCTCCTTATAAGATTTTCGTCCTCGAAAATTTAGAACAAGTGAGGGTATGAACGTCTCATCTCATCTTCTCTCTCCCACGTAGCCTCTTCAACGTTGCGATTTCTCCACAATACTTTGACTAATGGGATGGTCTTGTTTCTCAGCTCCTTTTCTTCTCTAGCCAGTATCTGAACTGGCTGCTCTTCATAAGTCAAATCTTCTTGGACTTGGACTAGTTCATGTTGTAGTACATGAGATGGATCTGACATGTACTTTCTGAGCATGGAGACATGGAATACGTTGTGTGCTGCTGATAGCTCAGGAGGTAATGCCAACTTGTAGGCAACCTTTCCAATGCGTTTGATAATCTCATAAGGTCCAATGTATCTTGAACTCAATTTTCCCTTCTTACCAAAACGCATGATCCCCTTCATGGGTGACACTTTTAGAAATATGAAGTCCCCTTCCTTGAATTCCAAGGATCTCTGTCTTCTGTCTGCATAACTTTTCTGTCTGCTCTGAGCACTCTTCATTCTTTGTTGGATCTTGGCAATTGCATCGTAAGTTTCCTGCATGAAATCTGTTTTACGCAGTTGTTTTTCCTTCAGATTATACCAGTGGATGGATGATCTGCACTTTCGTCCATACAGAGCCTTATATGGTGCCATCTTGATGGAAGCTTGGTAACTGTTGTTATATGAGAATTCCACTAGTGGCAGCTTCTCATTCCAAGCTCCTGGAAAATCTATGACACATGCTCGGAGCATATCCTCCAAAGTCTGGATAGTCCGTTCTGATTGCCCGTCTGTCTGAGGATAGAAGGCTGTACTAAATCTCAGTTTTGTGCCCATGGCTCTTTGCACACACTCCCAAAAATTTGAAGTGAACCGTGCATCTCTGTCAGATACTATGGACTTTGGCACTCCATGTAACCTGCCAACATAATCTACATACAGCTGTGCCGGCTTCTCCAATGAGTAAGTAATCTTGATTGGTATGAATCTGACTGTCTTTGTCAATCTGTCCATGATTACCCAGATGGCATCGTGTCCTCCTCTTATTTTGGGTAACCCTACCACAAAATCCATGGTAACGTTCTCCCATTTCCATTCTGGAATCTCCAGAGGTTCTAACTTTCCTCCAGGATGCTGATGCTCAGCCTTGACTTTCAACAAGTAAGGCACTTACTCACAAATCTTGCAATGTCCCCTTTCATCCCTTTCCACTAAAACTGTAGCTTCAAGTCTTGGTACATCTTGGTGGCTCTAGGATGGACTGAATATGGCGTCTCATGAGCTTCTGACATGATTCACCTTCGAAGTTCTTCATCTGCTGGCACATGAATTCTCCCTTGATACCTGATTAATCCATCTGTGGACATCTCTTCCTGGGAGTCTGTCAGACTTGAATCTTGCTTCTGAGCTTCCTTGATATCATCAAACAATGATGACTTCAACTGCAGTGCTGACAATTTTCTTGATATCAGCTCCAACTCGAGTGAATGGATCTCTTGCTGCAATGGTCTTGATAACCTGTCAATGGGTAACTGCTGTGGAACTGTAACTTTTTTGCTCAATGCATCTGCTACTCGATTGGCTTTTCCTGGGTGATAGAGGATCTCCCAGTCATAATCCTTCACCAACTCCAACCATCTTCTTTGCCTCATGTTCAACTCCTTCTGTGTGAAGAAGTATTTTAAACTCTGATGATCTGTGTAAATCTGGCACTGTGCTCCATACAGATAGTGTCGCCAAATTTTGAGTGCGAACACTACTGCAGCAAGTTCTAGGTCGTGGGTGGGATAGTTCTTCTCGTGCTCTTTCAGTTGACGTGAAGTGTAGGCAATCACTCTGTCTTCTTGCATCAATACTGCTCCTAAATCCACTTTGGAAGCATCACTGTAGATCTCATACTTCTCCCCCTCAGTAGGGAGTGTGAGGATCGGCCGCTTGTCAGCCGTCTCTTCAGCTCTTGGAAGCTTCTTTCACACTTATCTGTCCATATATACTTCTTTTCCTTACGTGTGAGGGTAGTGAGAGGTGCTGTTAATCTTGCAAATCCCTCCACAAATCTCCTGTAATAGCCATCTAACCCTAAGAAACTGCGTATCTCTGTTACGCTCTTAGGTGCAGGCCATTTGTTGATTGTTTCCACCTTGACTGGATCTACTGCAATTCCCTCTTTGGATACTACATGTCCGAGGAAATGCACTCTGTCTAACCAAAACTCACATTTTGAGAATTTGGCATAGAGTTGATACTCTCTCAGCGTTTGAAAAACAACTCTTAAGTGGGCTTCATGCTCTGTGTGAGTCTTTGAATATACAAGGATGTCATCGATGAACACAATGACAAACTTGTCTAAATACTCCTTGAAGACTCTGTTCATCAGGTCCATAAAAGCAGCTGGTGCATTCGTTAACCCAAACGGCATTATTAAGAACTTATAATGCCCATAACGGGTTCTGAAAGCTGTCTTGGGAACGTCATCTTCCTTGATTCTCAGCTGATGATATCCTGATCTCAAATCAATCTTTGAGAACACTGCCGCACCCTTGAGCTGATCGAACAGGTCGTCAATCCTAGGTAATGGGTACCTATTCTTGACTGTAACCTTGTTCAATTCTCTGTAATTTATACACATACGGAACGTCCCGTCCTTCTTCTTGACAAATAGTATGGGAGCTCCCCATGGGGCATAGCTCAGTCTGATGAATCCCTTGTCAAGCAGATCCTTTAACTGCACTTGCAATTCTTTCAACTCCACTGGTGCCATGCGGTACGGTGCCTTGGAGATCGGTGCTGTTCCAGGTAGGAGCTCTATCTCAAATGAGATTTCCCGTTCTGGAGGTAGTCCTGGTAGTTCCTCAGGAAAGACCTCGAGAAATTCTCTGACAACTGGAACATCTTCTGGCTGTAACTTCCTTTCTTCTGCTGTATCTGTCACATAAGCTAAATATCCAGTACAACCGCTGGCTATTATCTTCTTGGCCTTCATTGAACTGATCATCATCTTGTTTGATCGTCTCGAAGAATCGACATATTCGAAACTTTCTTCATCTTCTGACTTGAATACTATTCTTCTGTTTCTGCAATCTATCGTAGCTTGATATTTTCCTAGGAAATCCATTCCCAAGATTATATCATAGTCTACGATCTTCATCATGATCAACTCTGCATACAGCTCTCTATTTGCCATGATTACTGGTATATGAGGTAACCAGTACTCTGACAACATGATTTCTCCTGATGGGAGAGCAGTTCTAAAAGTTCTTCTCATGTGATCTCTAGGGTATTCTAACTTATCGGCAAATGCATATGATATGAAAGAATGGGTGGCCCCAGAGTCAAATAGAACAGATGCCAAGTGGTTAGCGACAGAAATCTGACTTGTCACCACATTGGACGTCCCTGCCTCTGCCTCTTCTTTGGTGTAGGCCATCACCCTAGCATCTGCCTGTGGAGCTCTTTCTTGTACTGCTGGAGGCACTTCTGATGGGCTCTCATAGCTCAGTCTGAGTGCATGTACTTGTGACTGCTGTGGACGTGAAGAGTTTGCCCCTGATACTGATACTGACTGGCGGTTCATGGGGCAATTCTTGATGAAATGGCCTTCTCTTCCACACTGAAAATAGGCAGTCGTGCCAGCTTTGCACTGACCCACATGTTTCCTCCCACAATTTGGACAGGTGGGGTTACTTGGAGCTGTAGTGGTGTTAGTCCTCCTTGACTGACTTTTGTTGTCCTGACTCTGAGTTCCCTGAAAATTCCCCTTTCTCTTCTGTTGGGACTGAGGGCCTGGATGACTGGACTGCTCTGGTCTTGCACTCTGACTGCCCTTGCTGTGTTGTCCAGGTTAAGAGGCCTTAGCCAAGATCTTTTCTTTCTTCCTGACTTCCCAGACCTTTTTCTTTTCCTCTTTCTGTCGGGCTAGATGATACTCTGCCCTCAAAGCACGACTAACACAGTCGGCTACTGAAACTGGCGGAAATGGACCGACGTCAATCAAGGTAGAGATCTCAGGCCTGAACATGCCTATCATCTTCTGTATCTTCTCCCTCTCCGTAGGCACCATATACGGACATAAGCGGGAGAGCTGATCAAATTTCCTGCAAATCTCACTGACTGACATGTCCCCCTGCTGTAACTCTGAGAATTCTTTCTGCTGGGTTCGGAGTGATGCAGGATCATAATATTTCTGGTTGAACTCCTCCAGAAACTCTGCCCATTACGTTGTGGTCACGTCCCTACTCATGCGGACTGTGTCCCACCAAAATCTTGCATCCTTCCTTAGCACAAAGGATGCGCACATGACTTTTTCTTCATCTGTGAGTCTCATAAACTCCATAATCATCTGTATTGAGGAAAGCCAATCCTCTGCTTCTAGGGGATTTGTTGAACCCTCAAATTTCGGAGGCCGCATCTTCTGAAATCTTTCATATAATGGCTCTGGATTCACCCTAACTGGTGGTTCCTGAACCACTTCTGGTGCCGCTAGTGGCACTACTCGTTCTGCTTCTGCTGCTGGTTGTGCAGGAGTCCCTACTGATCCCTGCCCCTGTTCTAACTGCTTTAACCTCTGTCTCAACTCTGCATTTTCTCTCATTTGATTTTCTAGAAGAGCTTGCATCTCTTCTAGTCGTTGAGTTAGAGATGGGCGTCCCCTTCTCCTTCTTTGACCTTGGTCTTGATTTTCCATCGTGCTACTTTTTTCCTATAATCACACGATAAACTTGTGTTAGATCCTATATAAAAAGGGTCCACATGATTTCTTACATCATCATAACATCATATACTTATTACAAAGAATAGGTCTCTACAGACCTTTACTTTCATGCATAACTAACTGCTTATATTAACATAAACTTAAATTACTTGGATCGGCGAACAGGACATGCACGAAGTCAGGCGGGATATGGTCTACCAACTTTTCTGATAATACCCACTGTGACTACAGTAAGTATTCTAAACTAAACCCATTTTAAAACTTGGGCTCTGATACCAACTGTGTCTACGTTTGGTATCCTAAACTGAACCCATCGTAAAAACAAATGGCACACAAGTGAGCCACATTGATCAATGGCTAGAAGTAGCCAAACAAGGCCTTACATTTTCAAAAAAAAAAAAAAAGGAAGAAAGTGAGAGTGAGGGAGTAAGGCACGTGAGATAAGGGGAAGGCGTGTAGCAGACCATGTTAGACAGCAGGAGAACACGGCCAGAAACATGGCCGTGTAAGTAACCGTGTAAGAGCCCAGAGGAGTACACGGCCAGTAACACGGCCATGTATTCACCCGTGTAAGTATACACGGTTATGTTCCACGAGTTGCACGGCCAGGCATGAAAGTGCAGAGAGGTACACGGGCAGAGACACGCTCGTGTAGGAGGGCGTGTTCGAAGCCAGAGAGTAAAAAAAAAGAGTCTGGAAATGAAAATTTTAATGTTTTGCTATATTTCCAGTATAAGATGAGTATTGGAAATAACCAGTGATTATTCCTTTTATAGGAGTTCAAGTCAGAGACCCCGAATCAGCAGTCCCAGAGCAGCAGAAGCTTACGTTAGAGGATTATCTGTAAGTTCAAGTATTGTCCTGACTGCAACGTGGACAAGCTTGTTATATTATGATGTATTGTATGTTGCATGACGTGTATGTTAGACATTGATTGTCTGCATCACGATGTCTATGTCAGTTCATGTCAGTCTCATGTCAGCACAGGTCAGTTCATGTCATGCATGTAGAGTTGCATGTCCCAGTACACATGTCAGACAGTACCAAAACATGAAAACAGGTAGGTGCACAAGGCACCTTAGTGTGTTAATATAACCCACACCTCAGTAATTCATGTAACAGGTTCTGACTGTGGGAGTAATCAGTATGCTACCCAGTTGGAACACCAGCAAGATGGTAATTAAACCAGTTATTGGCGTATCGGCCTCTCGACCCACGGGGAGGTTGTCATGTTTAGCATCAGTTAAGACTGAGGAGGTCAGCACTAAAGTACCGCTCCCGGTTGCGCTAACATGTCGGTACGACCAATCAGGGGCTCAAAACCAGAACTAAAATATCAGATAATGTCCTAAGACTAACCTCTCAGCCAAGAGCATGTTCACAGAGTCCAGTTTCATGCATGAGCACAGCAGTATAGCATGTCATGTTTATGTTTTTATGTTTGAACTTACTGAGCCCATAGCTCATCAATTTGTTCACATGTTGCAGGTAAGAGACCTGTTCACCAATAGTTTACGGTGGACGACGAACAGGGTAGGTACATGCATGCCGGGGAGGATTGGGCGAGGGATTGTGGTCACCTTTAATTCTTCCGCTGTATAGTTTTGAAATGTAATTTCAAAAAGAACAAGTTTCAAGTCGAATATTTAAACCATGTAGTTACAAGAACAAGTTTTCAAGTTAAGATTATGTGATAGGGGAATCATGATCAGGTGTATGTTATTTTGTTAACATGATTTCCTTATCACATTCTCGAACAGATTATGATTTAAAGAAAAAAGAATTTTTGTTCCGCAAAATTAGCAAGTAGTTTACAGTTCAGCATGATTGCCGGCGACCCTAGAGGCCTGTAGACTATTGCGGTTAACTACAGAGTTGGCCGTAATAGCCATGTAGTGCCTCTACAGCAGGGCGGGCCACCACAAAAAAGAAGGGTAAGCAACAGATGGAGAGAAGGAAAGTCTACTGAAGCTTGATTCCTCTTCTTCAACGTTCTTGCTCCTTCTTCTCTAGTACTTTCTTCTTTTTCTTTCTTGCTGGTACTCTCTGCCTTTTGTTTTTCTTATGTATTCATCTCTGATGGAGGGGGTCTCCCAGAAGGTACTATTCTCTCTCTTTTTGTACTCGACGGCGTCCTTCTTCTAAATGGGAAAAAACATTTGCTAGGGCAACAATCTTGCTGACTTGTCTAGCTTTGAGAGCTCTCGAGTGGTCCAAAATGACAGCTGCACAAAGCCCATGTGATATTTTGTCTTTTTCTCCAGGTTGTGTACTGACGTCACTTCAAATTTCCAACTCAGCTCCGTTCAAAAATGCTACAGCATGCTTCTCTCATTTTCATCCCCTATAAAACTGACTCGAAACACAACCCAGCTAAACACCAACTTTTTGCACAGTTTTGAGTCAAAATTCCTTTACTTAATCGAATAAGGCACAGAGACATTTTTGACTAAGGCACATGCACAAATTAAAAGATGAAAGACAAAAACACTACATAAAATAATACACCCTCTTGGACAAGCCTATTTTTAAACGAGAAAATCAATGAATAACTCTAATTTCTTAGAGTTATCAGAATTACTAAACAATATTCTGATATATTACCAAACGGTATTTCGACAAATTATCAAAGTGGTATCCAGGCAAATTATCAAAGGGTATTCCAATGTATTACTAAATGGTATTTCTTCAAATTACCAAACAATATTTTGATGAATTATCAAACAATATTTTATGGGATTGCCAAATAATATTCTAGTAACAATTTTTTGTTTGGTTAGGGGTGTTTTTGGAAAAGCACATTAAATCAATATTTGATTTGCCTTAAAAGAAAGTGAAAATCCTAAACCTATTAGGACTAAATTATAAAGGTGCATATTTATTTGGGCATTCCTAAAAGCCCCTTCTTGTTTTTTTTCTTCCTTTTTTTTTTTTTGGGCTTTAGTAACTTGGAATTTCCTTAATTTTGGGGATGAGTACTTAGAAAGCACGTGATATATGTGCGGATTTTCAAGTATAAATCTATATTACCAGTCGGTGTAGAAAGATGGTCTTCTTGGAAATGTAGGGATCCGCAGACCTCGCATATTTGGTTGCATGGATTTCATCTATTTTTTTTTATATATAATTTTCTTTTTTTGTTATTATTAAAAAAATCATGTGGTTACAGGGTACACTTTGACACTAATACCAGAATTTGAATCCTCAATCCCACCCTCAACTTAAAAAAGAAAAACAAAATTGTAAGTAAAATCCCTCGTTACTTTTGTCATTTTGGAAATTCAAAATTTCACCCACATTTTTGCACACCGAGGGCTTGTATGGGATGGATTAGAATTTACACCTAATGGAATGTAACAATGTTTTTTTTTTTTAAATCTTTTTCTCCAATTTTTATTACTAATTTTTATTATTTTAATCTTCGCTAACCTCCTAAATAAATGTTCTAGTCATCTCCCGTATGAGCCCTAAACGCAAGGGCAGAATGAGATGAGGTCCTCCTAAAATTAAAAAAAATTCTATTTTAACCCCTAAAATTAAATATTCTTTGTAATTTCTTCCTTATGATAAATTATTTTACAATTTCATCCCTTATTTTCCTCCTAAATTTTTAATTACAAGATTTGCATAATTTGTCTAAGAAAACTTTAAATTTCACCCAAATCTTTTTTTATTTTTAGGTGCTTAAATTTAAAATTTAGTATTTTAAATGAATCAAAATCAATTTTACTACCATATAAATTTATTATTTTTTGAATTCTAAATTTTAAAATTAATTTAACTATTATTACTAGTTTAATTCATTTGGAAGACTTCTAAATAAATATGTAAATCGATAAATAATGACAAAAAATTTTACAATTGTAATTTTGATTTAATTTTTTTTTAAAATCACACCCTTGGAAAAATTTTATGACTTCGCTTCTGTCTAAACTTCATACAAAATACTCTACAATTGAGGGCTATGATATTGTCATAGAATATGGACTCTCTATGTAAAGATTGGAGAAGGCACATATATCGCAATTTGCATGCGTGGAGTACACGCTACGAAAAGGAAGTTTCAACCGCCCATGAACCCGGAGACCCTTAAACGATGCACATTCACATGCCGTCTTCTTCTTATATATTCTCATTTCCCTAGCTATTTCATGGCCAATTATATATTCAAGCATTAATTTTGAAAACTCATTGACTTTTTTACCAAAAAAAATGTTATACATATGTCAAAGTGACAGACATCTCTCGCTATACACGTCTAAACAATTTTTGACCAATATTAGTGCGTTTAAATTAGTGTCACATTAATATTTGCTAAAATTATAGGCATTTCTCGTGATATATGTCCCTTTTCTTGATTTTTTCCATTGTAAAAGAAAAAAAGGGAATGATTTTTTTTAATCGAGTTTATATTCCAAACTGAGTGGATCTTTTCCTGTTAACTTATATTACATTATGTCCTTTTTTTCTGGCTTAGAAGCAATAATATAACCATAAATATATGTCAAAACCATTAATGACGTATAAGTTAGACATTCGCAAATCATGTTGTGGAACAATTTTCAAGAATTTCCAGGAAAAACTTAAATTTGTTAAGTACAGCATTAAAATTAGCTATAAATGTGATTTAAGACAGAACAAGAAAATAGAAAAATCGAGATATTTTTTCAAAAAAAAAAAAATCGGGACATCGAAAAAATTGGAAATAATTAATACGTATCCATGACTCTTTCTTTGATTACGTTTTTATGTATATACTATAGTATTACAATATTTCTCAAAAAAAAAAAAAAGGTATTACAAGACTTTACCCTATGTGTTACAGGATTTAAGCCACCTTTTCTATCTATCAAAAAAAAAAAAAACACACCCAAGAAAAGACAAAAAAGAGATTCAATAACTTAACCCCAAAAGAGGCTAAAAACGAAAATCAAAACAGAGTCAAAATAATTAATTATATAAAACTCTCTATGGCTTTGGGGTGGTAACGAGGTCGCAGAAAAAGACGACCGAGTTGGGATTCTCGTTATGGCAAGGAGACGAACCGGAGGGAGGCACGAAGCCCTTGGGCAGCATCACGGAGAAATTTGGCCTATTCTTTTCAGTGTTCTTGATCTTCTTTCTCATCATCGCCGTCGTCGTCGTCGTCTTCATCGTCGTGATCTTGTTCCTCTTCCTCTTCTTGTTCCCGATGATCGGTCCACGACGTCGGACGTCCAGGGAGAACGGGGACGTGTTCTTGATGTAGAACACTTGGCGGTACCGATCGGGCGAATCGGAGCCGGTGATCTTGACGGGGTTGGTGTGATCATGCAGCACTGATGATGATGATGAAGAGGAAAGGAGGAGGAGAAAGAGAAGAAGGAATAAGAGAAACTTGACGATCAACGTTTGACTCAAGACGAAACCCATGAGATTTGAGAATTAGGGCTTATGACTTTCGGTTTGATCATTTGTGTGTGGGTCTCGATCTCGTGATCAAAAAGGATGTTGATCGAGTTGGGAATTAAGAGCTCTGGGGTTTGAGAGCCTAACCGTTAATCCCAAGAACAAGGACGAAGCTTTTTGAGTAACAGCTTCGAAAGAGAGACAGGGGGAGAGAGCTAGCTGCTCATTAAAAGGGCTCAAAGATATTTATACATGCTTGGTTGCTTAGGTTTATTTATGACAATTATTTTACTTTAATTTTATTACGTTTTTTTTTTTTTAGGATTTGAGCTTAATATCTCGAATACAGTGAAGATAGGCATATTTTAATAATAATTTAATATATGATTTCATATAAAAAAAATGTAAAGTTGGAATTTATCTATAAATTTATAAGTTCTAAAAATGAAGAAAATATGTCTAAAATGGAATAGCGGATGTAGTAGATATTAAATAGCGAAAATCTTTTATCAGACTCCATTATAAGAAGTAGAATTTAAATTAGTACACCCTCAAATAAAACAATCAAATAAAAAAATATGAAATTTGTCATCAATAAATTATACCTTATCATGATTTTTTTGTTAATTATATATATATAAATTTGAATTTTGATGTGAGAAGATTTAAATTTAATATCTTATAATAATCTAACAATAAGATATTATTGTTAGATTATGTCAACCATTATTAACTTTATATTAGAATAATGCTATTTACTTCTTCTGCCTATATTTTAATATTTTTTTAAAGGACGATATAAAAAATATCATACACCCTTTAAAAGTAGAAAGTAATATCTTATAAATAACACTATTTTTATTTTTTAATAAATTTTAATTTGAAAATAGAATGATTCAAACTCAACATTATACAGTGCAATTGGTTGTAAAATTATGCTAATATGTACCTGCAACCACTAAATAACACTAATTTTAGTTATATAATATATAATTTCATACCATCTCATGTTAATAATAATTACCATATATATCTCATAATTACCCAAAAAGAGCACGTTTTTGGAAATAATTTTCATGATTTTCGCGCTTTTACAATATAAAATAAAAAATGATTTTAGGTAAAATCTAAATCATGAGGTAAAAATTGAAAATATATATGTATATATATGTATATATATTGATGGGGCTATTTTCATAGTTTCATCTAGTAATTACCATAACTACGAGACTAATGTAACGCAAAACTGTTAGTAAGTAGTTATCATAATTATCAAAATAATGTGACGTTTAAAAGAATTTATTAGTGTTATAAATAAAAAAATTTCTATAATGGCATATAACAATAGTTTGGAGTGGAATATTGGAGAAGGCCGTAATTATGAGGGACAATGATACTTACTTCTCGTGGCATTTTGGTGGGTGATTCTGATAAGCTGTATTTTTATGTGTCGCCTGCCTGTGGCCAAACAGAAACGAAGGAATTAGTAATAAAGTGCTGCATTATTAAGAATATCCAAATATGTGTGCAATAAATTTGAGTAATAACATAATTTCTACTTCTTTTACCAACTTAGAATTTTGCCAATTATAATGTCACATGTTTGCCAAAGTGGGATAGGTTTTTTGTTCCTATTTTTTTTTAGTGTGAATTCCATTGTCAGTCGGTAGTAAAAGTTGTTGAAGTAGTTTTCTATAAATTTAGTATGAAGACAAAAAATTGAGCCAGAATATATATATATATATATGTATGTATATATGCATATGTATATATATGACAAAGACAGGCCTTTTGCATTTTTTTTTTTTTTTGCCATGAGTTGCTTTTTGTTGAGAAGTAAATATGTCATAGTTAATATTGCCACGTTCTTACGGTTTTCGTACTGGTATCAACATTTATGTTTGCAGGATCAGATTACCAAGCTTTATGGAATCAACATAAATTGATCCATGAAACCGTATGGTGTGTTTGGCACATAGTTAGGCTTGCAAAGAAAATTTCAAAAAAGATTCTAAGTTAAGTTAAGAATCTCTTGAATAGCATTAAAAGGGCAATATGAATGTGACATGGATTTCAAAAGAGTCAAAATTAAGTTTAAGTTGGATTAGATTCTTTTATTAAAATAATATTTAAATGTATGTGTCAAAAAAAAAATTTTTTTTTTTGACTACCTTGATCTAATTAGACCCCAACTTAATTAGAAGT
This sequence comes from Antiaris toxicaria, assembly GCA_035233585.1. Lineage (NCBI taxonomy): Eukaryota > Viridiplantae > Streptophyta > Magnoliopsida > Rosales > Moraceae > Antiaris > Antiaris toxicaria. The sequence goes on from CP141154.1 coordinate 94,056,797, forward strand.
CACAACAAACAATTATGTTGAATATGAAGCTTTTTATTGTAACTTTTGCACCCAAATTTTTTTCAACTTTGGGGAACTTGCCTTCGAACTAATGTTGACAATTTATTCCCCCACACTTTGTAATTGTTGCAATATTCCATACTTTGTTAACTTTTTGTTAAATTGGTGACAAAAAACTATGTATCCCTCAAGTGAGGATGAAAATTGCTTATCTGATCTAAACTTTCCAAATCAATTCAAATCGGCCTAATGCAACAAAATCGTCAATTTAATGCAAGTTAGCAAAATGAGACAACTTGTATGACAGGTTAAAAGGTTTGGATAAACTGTCAAAATTTAAAATTTAGAGGACAAATTTTCTAAAATCAAAAGATTTAAGAGGCAAGTTAAAAATCCAAATACAAATAATAGGACTAATAATGATAAAAAAAATTTTAATTGAAATTCAATAATAATCTGTCATATATTTTTCAAATGTTAATATTTTCTAATTTGTTTTGTAATCAAACAAAATTCATTTTCAATTTGTTCTTTTAAATTTGTAGGGGAGTACAACTTTGTCTAGTATCATAAATAAAAGCAATTTTTATAAAAAAAAAAAAAAAAAACTAAAAGTTGATTGTTTTAAAATGAAAAATGTGATGTTACAACATAAGTTGTATTTAAAATTTAAGATTAGAATTAGTATATTTCCGCTTTGCTATGACGCTATGCTATGCTTATAACAATTCTAATTTATTGAATCTTAAATAGCTATATAATAAATTAGAGTAACAATTTATATATTAGACCTATCAATAATAAAAAAGATAACTTATACATTATATAGGTTGATATTCAAAAATAAACATTAAAGCTAATATATAATTTAAACGTAAAATGTGGAGTTACAATCTCATTTCCAATAATAAATTAAAAAAAAAAAAGATATTTATAGGATCGGACGTAATTAACTTAGACAATTAGTGTTGTGTGGTACTTATTACAAGCATTAATTGATACTGCTACACCTTAGGCCAGCCTAGTTAATAAACAAAAGCTTCAAACTTTTAAATTGGTGAGGTGGATAACTTCTTTACTTGCAGTAGGTCTTTACGGGCCTGGTTTGATGATCTGTTCGGGTGGGTCTCGATCTCGTGTTAAAGTGTATTGATGAAATTTGGAATTAAGAGCACTTGGCTTCATAGCGTAACTGCCAAGATTTTTTTTTTTTTTTAAAGAATGCCTATATATTTTTAAAATATTATCTTGTCCCATTTATAATAATTAATCATTTTATAATGTTAGACAAAAGTAAATTTTAGAATAAAAATCTAAATCATGAAAATAAAAATAATAATAAGGGATTATTTTCACAATTTTTGAATCTTGTCTATTTTCTTTAAGGGTTATTTTCACAAATAAAAATTGATTTTAAGATAAAAATTTTACAATTTTTTCTAACTTTTGTTAATCTCGAGGACAAAGAGGAAGCTTTTCGGCTGAGAGAGAGAGAGAAGGGAAAAGAGAACTAGCCTAGTCATTAAGAGACTACGGGGTGTATGGGAGTGGAAGCTGGAGACATTAGTTTTGGGTTAGAAAAAAGTTATTTTAAAAAATGTGTTTGGGAGAAAAACTATTTTGGGTGAAAAAATAAAAAATTTTAAAAATTCTTTTAGAAAAAAAATATCAATATGGATATTGTTTCGTTTCTCTCAAAATTCTATACAATTTAAAAAAAATTATCTCATTTGAACTTGTATACATAAAGTTATGAACTTTTAAAGTTTAGAGTTTACTGTAACGTTTTGGAGATATAAATAATGAAAAATGGTGAAATTTTAGAAAAAAGCTGATTTTGAATGTTTGGAGAACGCAATCCAAACACCCCCTACAAAGATATTTACATACAGTTGGCCATTACCTAGGTTTACAATAGTCAGTATTCATAGTCAATATACATTTGATGAATGCATTTAACTTGTATTATATTTAAATATAATATAATTTTTATCTAAATATAAAAATATTTTTTTAAATATCAATCAAATTACGTTTTAAATTCAATATAATCATTATTTATTATTTTATTTTTTCTATTATTTTTATTAATCACATCATATATTCTCTTTCTCTTTCCTTTTTTTCTCTTTACTCTTACCCATCACATCACATATTTATTATTAAAATATAATTTAAATACTTTTTACCTAAACACACATTGCATTCAAATATAATGCTAATATTTTCCCCCTAAATACAAATTATATTCAATGCATTGCATTCAAACGCATTGTAAATGCAATGCGTGCACCAAACGGACCCTTAGTCTTTTTTTTTTATAAAGTAGGTGTGTGTATATTCTGACTTAAAACGAGAATTTGAACCTAATATCTCAAAATTTATGGTCTATTTATATACAATATTGTATTTATATTACGTTTAAATACAATACAATTTTCATTCAAATATACAAGTTTTACGTTCAAATATAATACTTTTCAACAGTATTTCAAATACATTTATTATTTTAAAGTTTTTTACGATTTTTTTTATTTAAATCATATTCTCTCTCTATCTTACTTTTCTTATCTACTTTTATTAATCATATCAATTTTTCAACTTTAAAATATAATTTAAATATTTTTCATTCAAACACACATTGTATTTATATACAAAGTAAACACTTTTTATCCAAATGCCAAATGCATTATGTTCAAATATAATGCAAATACAATATGTTTATCAAACGACCCATTAATAGTGGATGAAGACATATATTAACAATAAACAAATGCACATCAATCTCATTATTTAAGATATAGAATTTAAATTATTATAATTTCAAATTTAACAAATAAAATCTCAGTCTAAAATCAAGTAATTATATCGTTAGAATAGAGCTATAAGCACATAAATTACAGACTATTAATTTAGACTGCTTACTTTAAAATATTGTCTTCTCGCATACAAAAATCCATTATATACAACATTCTAACAGAGTAACAATAAGCAGTCAACGAGTCATATTTGTTTATATTTAGTTTAACATATAAATAGGATGAGAATATATAGTAATGTAATGAATAACCTTTAATATATTATTAATCAGTTTAAAAATAAATTGAAATAAATTAAAAATGTCTTTCCCACTTAAGGCATTCTTAAAAATCTCTCACTTGCCCTATGTTAGTAAATGTTCCATGTTTCGCATCCTCATCGCCTCTAAATACCTTTCAAAGTTTCTAACCACCAAAGTCTTAGTAAAGGGATCAACAATATTGTTCTCGGACACGACCTTACATACTAATAACTCTACAAAATAAAGTTATTTTACCACTTTTTCATGCATAAAAATTAGCTTGTTCTTGAGAATTTTTGTTGTTTTTTAATTGTTTTTAATTTATTTTGTTTTGTGTACTTTAATTTAGATTTTCATAAATTACGTAAAGTTTTTATTTAATTTTCATCTTGTTCTAATAGTATATTAAATAAGCTTAAAATCAAATATTTCCAATGAGTCTACTTAGAGCATTTTATTTTGAAAATATCTAATTTTAGCAGTTTGTTTTTCTGTAGCGTCAAAGAGGGCATCACTATTTATGTCAGGAAACTGTGAAAACCAAGTTTATCACGCATTCTATCACATTGGATCCTTCTTAATGTGCTACAGTAGCAGCACTGTAGCAAGCATGTACCAACACTGTAGCAGTATTATAGCAAGCATGTATCGAATACTATAGTACTGTAGCAAGCATGCGCCGAATACTGTAGCAAGCATGCACCGATATTGTAGCAAGCATGTATCGAACATTCTAGCACATGTGCACTGATCATTGTAACACCGTAGCAAGTTTGAAAATTTGCATTGTGTAGCACCGAATACTATAGCATGTTTGAAAATGTGTGTTGTGTGAGTACCGAATACTGTAGCAGGTTTGAAAAGTTGTGTGAAAGTTAGGTAGAATAGTGCAAATTTATGCTTATAAAAGAGGGCATTCTTAGAGAGTTTTGGAGAGAGGAATACACTTTGTCTCTCTCATTTTTTCCTTACTTTCATTCTCATGTTTTCTCTATAGAATTTTACGAAAATATTTTACAAGTTAGTCTAGAGTTCTTCGGCGAGACTAGAGATGATCCTATATGTGTAGTGAGCTTATTTGGGTTTTGATTCTTTATGATTTGTAATGGTTATACATTTGAGTAAATAATTTTCTTTCATCTCATTTATTTCTCACATCAATATATTGTGTTGACAACTTTTATATAAATTCAGTCAAGCTTTTTTTATGTGATTATTGTATGATACAATATATTGAAAAACATAGTTTTATAAGTAGTTTTTTACTGCATTATCACCGGTGGCATATTATCGATTTTAAATTTCTTATAAGATAATATTTTCTAGCTCTTAACGTGAGAATTTACTTACTCGAATACATTTAATTCACAAGTTCTTCAAATCTTATCTTCCGATTAATTATTTGGAATGTGAAACTTTCAATTGTGTCAATTTGGGAATCAAAATTCAAATAGGTGAACGAAACATATAGGGGATTCTCGATATCTTACCATTTTTAATTATTGAATTTTCTCTATTTTAAATTACATTATTTTTCAATCAAATTACTCTAAAATCATAAAAACGCTTTCTTTCTTTTCTTTTTTGATTGCATATCTCTTTAATACTTGTGTTCTACTAATCTCTTTTGTTTATTTTTATCACCTCCTCATAGGATCGACCGTCCTAATTGTACTATAACTGACTGCTTTGTTTTGTCACAATTTGGGCGTAATCAAATTTTTGACACCGTTGCTGAGGAGGTGTTTCAAGCAAGATTGATTGGTAGATTTTAAGTCAAAAGAGGTACGCTTAACTTTATTTTATTTTATTTTATTTATTGTGCCTTTTTATTTTCTTGTTCTTACAAAAAAAAATGAAAAAGAAAAAGTTAACAACTAGTTTTAATTTTGAGGTTAGTTTTTTTTAGGTTACCAATTTTAATTAGGTCTCATAATTGTATAACTCTAGGATTTAGAGTAGTGTTAACTTAGGGTACTAACATCTAACATTTAACATTTCATAAAACATGTCATAAAATTTAATAAAATTTTCAAACAATTGTGTGGAATCGTTGAAAAGTACAAATTAAGGGAGTTCTGTCTAGGAGACTGAGTTTTGTTAGCGTTCTACGCCACCAATCTTTCCTGGGAACGTTGCTCTGTCTAGGATGTTGGTTTTTAAAGAGACCTCGCCCCACCAATCTTTCCTGAGAGCATTCTTAAAGGTTACGATTCATGGTTTTACATTATTGTTGTTTTTGTAAAAAAAATTTTCCTTGTATTTAAAAATAAAAATTAAAAAAATAAAAATAAAAAAAATAAAAATAAAAGTGGTCGATTGGAACATGGGAAGAAGATGACAACTGCGTTTTTCAACAAATCTTTCCCACAATCTAAGACTAACGTTTTGACGTAATAGATCTCAACCTTTACCCAAAAGGATAATGAAACATTCTATCTAGCTTGGGAACGGTTCAAAGATTTGTGAAATCAGTGTCCTCACCATGGTTACGAGAGTTGGCGTCTCGTTAGCTGTTTCTACGAAGGACTCATAATCCAAGAGTGCCAGTTTATGGAGACGATGTGCAACGAAGAGTTTTTTCAAAAAGACCTCGAAGACACTTTTGAGTATCTCAACGAGCTAGCTGAGAAATCCTACACATGGACTAGACAAAGGGCTACTAATAGCAATAGTCGATCTCAACACGTTGGAATCTACCAAGGGAAGAGGACAACCTCAAGGCCTAAATCGAGTCTTTGACCCAACAACTTGAGGCCCTTAAAACCAAAAAAAGCAGAGGAATCCATATGATCGCAAGGGCCGAATCACAAGAGCCATGCTTTGTTTATGGAGGGGTGGAACATCTAGCTAAGGATTGCCCTACTTACGGTGAAATGAGAAGAGTTAACGAGGAGCAATATAACAACTTAGAGGCGTACAATAACATTTTCTTGAACACATACAGTGTTGGCTGGAGGAACCATCCAAATTTCAATAGGAAAGATTCCAATGGAGGACTATGGAGAACTGAGCAACAACTACAACCACCAAAGGCGTATTCTGCACCTCAATACCATGTACAACCATCAAGGAGTTCTTTTGAGAATACTGTGCAGGCATTCATGAAGATGCAGAATAAGACGAACCAAGAGTTTAAATTTCTTTTTACATAAATAATGGAAGAAAGAAAAGAGATAAAGAGCCAGATCTCAAAGTTGACTGAAATTATAACTGTTTTTATTGAAGAACATGACAAGTTCCCTTCACAAGCTCAATCTAACCAAAAGGGGCAACAAATGGCACAAACCTCTAACTCTGAAGATCATAATATCAAAGAGGACAATGCCATCACCACTCGTAGGGACAAGATTTTCGATGATCCATCAACAACTACAGTCACTTCAATTGGTCAAAAAGTCACCTCTAAGAAAAAGTAAACCAATCTTTCGATTAAAGTGCCTTTTCACCAAGATCTTCAATCCATTGGGAAAGTGTGGAATATTAAGATCCCATGTGGCCAACTCCTCTAAAACCATCAATAGCATTAATCCTTGGGGTCTATAAAGCAAAATATTCGAAACTAATTTTTGTAGGACACACGTGCCGAATTGCTCTATATTCAGCCAAGCTTGAGGGCATCATTAACAAAGACCCATATGTGGTATTGCATGACACCTATTATGGACGGAAGCCGCTTTTTGATAACATGTGTTTTGAAGTCAAGCCGATGACTATAAATTAAGCGCTTTTTAGGAGGCAACCTAAGCTGTCTTTTCTTTATTTTTTTTCTTAATTTTATTTTCCTTATGTGTGTGTTCTCTATATTATTTTCACATACATTTTTAACTTTCTTAGTTTTAGATATGGAAGGCACTCTATTAAAACTCCAGAATATGTTTCCTTCTCTTCCTCAGAATGCATTATTGAAAATATACAGATGCAGATTGAAGAGGATGAAGTTGCTCATGCATTTTGGCATACCAGAAGATCTGCATTGGATTATTGAGGTTAAGGTACGCTTATCAGGTGAATTTCCTAATTCATTTGATAAACATATGTCAGGAATGGGAAAAAGTACTTTTACCATGAAAAGAAGAGCAAAGAGAATGAGAGTCTGTTTTAGATGTGCGAGATGGAGCTATAATAAATGATGTAAAAACATAGGAATGACCTCCATAAATCGAGATGATAAAATTCAGTTCATAAAGGATTATTTGAGTAAAGAGTCACTGGATGATATCCTTTTGCCTCTTGATGCACATTCGAGTGGACAAGTTCAAGGTATCATTCTTGACCTATGGAGTTTATTCGTGGATGAACGGAAGTGCTACAGTCTAGGGAATCTGATGTTAAAAGACCCTGTTTGCCAGTTTATAAGAAAACTAGATGGGAAGCTCATCCTCGACTTATAGAAGGCGTTTAAGCCGTTATTGGACGTAAAACCAAAGGAGATGTGAGCCACAATCACAACTATTATATAAATCTTGCTTATTATTTTTTCTCATATTTCACTCTAATCATTATTATTATTATTTTGCATCGAGTTTGCATTTTTGACTTTTTTTGCATCAAGTCTATATTTTTGTCTTTTTCTTCTTTTTTTTTTTCATCAAACGTGTATTTTAAACTTTTTTCTTTTTGCATCGAGTGTGTATTTTTGACCTTTTCTTTGCATTAAGTATGTATTTTTTATATTTTTCTTCTTTTCGCATCGAGTGTGTATTTTTTACTTTTTCTTTTTATTTTTCAAAGTTTTCTGACAAACAGCCAATCTACCCTGTGATAGACTTAACTCAGCATCATCTTTTCTCACCTTATAAATATGCATGCATTTTTCCCATTTTCATCACACACATATCCATTTGTAAGTTAGAAAGAAGTAAGTTGAGATGGAGGTCCTTCAGTTCGTAAGTTTAAAACTTTTTGTGTTTTCGGTGGGACTAGTCTGGGAAAAGATAGAGAGTTTTGAAAGCAGTAAACAACCTTGGTAGGGTGTTAACAGCTAGACAAATTAATCTAATATATGAGGAAAGAAGTCTTGGGTTAATGGGTTGTGTGTTATCCAGTGCATATGTGAGGGATAGCAAAGTCTTACGTATCATTCCTAGTGCTTTAGCTGACAAAAAAATCACTGGTTATACTCTGGGTAATGAGTTAAAGGTCTTACCCATGCATGAGAGAATGGGTAACATAATGTGTAATGTAGATACCTTTATTACTTTACCTGGTGGCTTAGGAACCCTGAAAGAGATTTTCAACACTGTCTCTTGGGCGCAACTTAATCTTCATCAAAAGCCGTTAGGATTGTTAAATTTTAATGGCTTTTATAATGGTTTGTTGTCTTTTCTAGATCATGTTGTGGAATAGGAATTCATTACATCATTGGCTCGGAAAATTTTAATCTCAACTCCAACTACTGATCAGCTAATTGATCAACTACAGATCTTTGTGCCTCAACCTGACCCATTAATGTCACAAGTAGTATGGTCAACTACGGACAACAAAAGCAGTAAAAAGCGGTGGTTGGATCTGACGCTACAGTTGTAACATTCCTTAACTTGTTGGTTTTTCTCATAACATTTGATTGTTTTTTTTTTTTTTTTAGTTTCAGTTTGTCAGTTTTTGCCTTCAATAACACCAGATCAGGTGAGATTGTTCATTCTCTACTTATCTACATTAGACATTGGGGACAATGTCTTAATTAGGTTATGGGGAGGGAATAGTTTAGCCTTTTTGAAATTTTTTTTTGGTTTAGTTTCTTGTATTTTTACTTTAAAAAATTTTTTTTTTTTTAAAACAACTAGATTCATTATTTATAAGATGGTTGAATAAAGAGTTACTTTTAGTACTCTTGATGCGCATCTTATAGTAATGATTGTTTTCTTATGTCATTGTTTTGTCTTTATTTAAAAAAATAATAATTAAAAAAAAGCAAAAAAAAAAAAGTGATTTCCCATAAATCCAATGATGAAAATTTTAGTTGCTTTATTTTATATAGTATTCCAGAAAAGTATAAATTTTGGACAAATTTACATTAAAATTTTTGAGTTAGTCTAACTCAGTTGTGATATTCAATATTTGAGCACTAATTCTTGATCTATAAGTGGTGTGTTTGTTTAGAGAAAATTTTGTGAATATGAAATATTTCTAATCTCACAATTCCTAGAATTTGTTTGATTTTCTCTTGAGGCGAAATCCCAGACAATATCAAAAATTAAGAAAATGATTTAGGCATTTTTTTTGGAACGTTTGAGTTTTTGAAGCCAACATTTAAATATCTTTATCCTTAGTTTACCCTTTTTGAGCCTTATTTTATACAACGTTTTCTTTATTACCCACATTTTTAGCGGAGCCTTTAAAATAAAATATCTAACTTTTAGCCCTGAAGCATGTTGATCATTTTAGAAATTATTTTGAACTATGCTGAAATCTGGAAAGAAGGTTGGGATTACGAAATAAAAAAAAGAGAGAAAAAGAAAAATAATACTATATACTTTGTTTATCATAATAAGTTTGCGGATGTAGTAGTTCTTAAAAAATAATAATAATAAAAATAAATAAAACAAAAACAAAGAAAAAAAAAAGAGAAAAAAAAAAAGCAAAAAAAAAAAAGTTTTATTTTTGACAAGGGAAAGTTGTGAATAAGTTTGGAGGTATTACTTGGGTGTAAATAAAAAGCTCTACAACAAGTTTTAAAATGATTAATGTGTTGAAAGATGATCTAAGTCATATTATCCTATATCTTACCTTCACGTCAGCCACACATTACAAGACTAATAAAAGTCCTAATGATCCTTGGTTTTGTATTTGTCGACATTAGTAGAGAGAGAAATGAAAAATAAACCTATGGGATTTGATAATTATCCGAGATCGATTGTTTCATTTCTCAGAAACTCATTTAAATTGCATACAATTTAATGAAAAAGAAATTTTACACACATACACACGAAATATCCAACTATAAGTAGATATACTCTTAAATTAAACTCAAATTTTTGATCAAAATTTATGTTTTTTTTTTTTTTTCTGTAGACTATATCTTTTACAGCAACCTATGAGAAAATTTCTGGAAATCACCATTACTAATAAAATATTTTCTTTCTTTTCTTTTCTTTTCTTTTCTTTTCTTTTCTTTTGCTTGAGGACAAGCAAAATCTTAAGTTTGGGGGTATGATAACTCTATAAAATAGAGTTATTTTACCACTTTTTTATGCATAAAAATTAGCTTGTTCTTGAGAATTTTAGTTGTTTTGATTTATTTTGTTTTGTGTATTTTAATTTAGATTTTCATAAATTTTGTAAAGTTTTTATTTAATTTTCATCTTTTCTAATAGTATATTAAATAAGCTTAAAATTAAATATTTCTAAAGAGTCTACTTATAGTATTTTATTTTGGAAATATCTAATTTTAACACTTTATTTTTTGTAGCGTCAAAAAGGGCATCACTATTCATGTTAGGAAACTATGAAAACCAAGCTTATCACACATTCTATCACACTGGATCCTTCCTAATGTGCTACAGTAGCAATATTGTAGCAAGCATGTACCAACACTGTAGCAGTACTATAGCAAGCACGGGGCCGAACAATGTAGCAAGCATGCGCCGAACACTGTAGCAAGCATGCGCCGAACACTGTAGCACATGTGCAACGATCACTGTAGCACTGTAGCAATTTTGAAAATTTGCATTGTGTAGCACTGAATACTGTAGCATGTTTGAAAATTTGTGTTGTGTGAGTACCGAATACTGTGCAGGTTTGCAAAGTTATGTGAAAGTTAGGTGGAATAGTATAAATTTATGCTTATAAAAGGGGGCATTCTTAGAGAGTTTTGGAGAGAGGGATACACTTTGTCTCTCTCATTTTTCCCTTACTTTCATTCTCATGTTTTCTCTTTAGAATTTTGTGAGAATGTTTTGCAAGTTAGGTTAGAGTTCTTCGGTGAGGTTAGAGATGATCCTATATGTGTAGTGAGCTTATTTGGGTTTTGATTCTCTATGGTTTGTAATGTTTATACATTTGAGTAAATAATTTTCTTTCATCTCATTTATTTCTCACATTAATATATTTTGTTGACAATTTTTATATAAATTCAGTCAAGCTTTTTTTATATGATTGTTATATGATACAATATATTGATAAACATAGTTTTATAAGTAGTCTTTTACTGCATTATCACCTGTGACATATTGTCGATTTTAGATTTCTTATAAGATAATATTTTCTAGCACTTAACGTGAGAATTTTATTTACTCGAATACATTTAATTCACAAGTTCCTCAAATCTTATTTTCCGATTGATTGTTTGAAAGATGAAACTTTCAATTGTGTCAATTTGGGAATCAAAATTCAAATAGTGAACAAAATATATACGGGATTCTCGATGTCTTACCATTTTTAACTATTGAATTTTCTCTAATTTAAATTGCATTATCTTTTAATCAAATTGCTCTAAAATCATAAAAACGCTTTCTTTCTTTTCTTATTTGATTGCGTATCTCTCTAACACTTGTATTCTACTAATCTCTTTTGTTTATTTTTATCACCTCCTCGTGGGATTGACCATCCTAATTGTACTATAACTGACCGCTTTGTTTTGTCACAATTTGAGGGTAATCACATACATTTACTAGACCTGCCTCCAAGTGCTCTCTAATTATATGGTATCTCCGATCGATGTGCTTGGTCCTCTTATGGTGCGTAGATTCCCTTCTATTGGTAATTGCTGCGCTATTATCATAGTAGAATATGATAGACTTGTCAATATCCTGAACCACGTCAAGTTCTCTAAAGAACTTGTAGAACCAAACTGCTTCTTTAGATGTCTCAACTGCAACTACATATTCAACCTCCATCGTAAAGTCTACTATGTAACCTTGTTTGATGCTCCTCTACACAATGATACCTCATCCAAGTATGAACACTAATCCCGAAGTCGACTTCCTTGAATCCTTACAAGTTTAGAAGTTTGAGTTCATGTATCCTACAAGTGTTAAGTCTCTTCTAAAATATACCAAAATATAATCTCTCGTTTTCTTAATATACTTGAGTATATACTTTACGGCTTGCCAATAATTGATTATAGGATTCGCTTGATATCGACTCATTGTACCTACTACAAAACAAATATCAGGGCAAGTGTAAAGCATAGCTTATATGAGACTACTCACAGTAGATGTACAAGGGACCTTACTCATACGCTCTCTTTCTTCTGTTGTTTTGGGACAGTCGTTGAATGAATGAATTAGACTAGTAATAGAAGGTTGTGAACCTTTCTTTACCTCTTACATTGCATACTTTTTAATTATTTTATCTATATATGAAGCCTGAGATAATACTATCATTTTGTTCTTTCGATCTCCAAATAGACGAATGCCTAGAACATAATTAGCTTCTCTTAAGTCTCTCATATCAAACCGTTGGGATAACTAAAGTTTGATTGATGATAAGTTTCCTACATCATTTCTAATGAGTAGCATATCATCGACATAGAGTACTAAAAATATCACTTTACCATCCATTATATGTTTATAAACACAAGGTTCATTAATGTTTTGCTCAAAATAGAATGTTTTGATCACTTGATCAAATCTTTGGTTCCATAAGCTGGATACTTACTTTAAACCATAAATGGATCTAAGCAATTTACAAACTTTTCTTTCTTGACCTTTTGTCATGAACCCTTCAGGCTGTATCATATAGATACTTTCATCAAAATGGCCATTCAAGAATGCTGTCTTAACGTCCATTTGCTAAATCTCAAAATCGAAAACCACAACAATAGACAGAAGAATGCAGATAGACTTTAGCATTGTGACAGGTGAAAAGGTTTCGTCGTAATTGACTCCAGCCTTTTACATATACCCTTTTACTATAAGTTTAACCTTGAAAGTTTCAACTTTTCCTTCTGTATCCCTCTTTCTCTTGTAGACCTACTTGTACCCAATGGGTTTGATCTAATCTGGTAGGTCCATAAGTTCCCAAATAGAGTTGCATTTCACAGAATCTATCTCATTGTTCATGGTTAGCTTTCAAGATTTAGAATTAACATCATTTACAACCTCATCATAAATAACAGGGTCATTATTGTACTCATGAGCTTTAGCCTGGTAGACCTCAGCATAATATATGAAGAAGTTAGATTTCTTAAAAACCCTCCCACTACATCTGTAGCACCTCGCCTAGCACGGGGGATTGATACGTTAACTCATCTTTTTAATATCCTTTTTTTTATAACTTTAATAGTAATTAAAGTAGCCATAATTTACGAATTTTTTTTTCTTTTTAAACTAAAACCATTTAGATACTTATAAAACTTTAAAACCATTATACTATAGTATCAAAACCATTTTACTTATATATCATCACAAAATACTGTCTTACTTATATTTACAATCAAACATAAAATTCAATCAACACAAAACGTTTTCTTTTCTTTTTTGTGCTGTGGACAAGTCGTGACAGGACCATAACCGTTTTCATGACACTGCACCCTGTTCCACCAATCTAGCATTTTCATCTATACTCAAGTTACAGGTTGTTTACTTTGATTACCTGAATATGAACAAACTAGTGAGCTAATGCCTAGTAAGTTCAAACATAACACTCAAGTCTTAAAAACAATACTTTACGAAAATACTATTATGTCATGCATTTATTATGCTCAATTATTTGTTCTTTCTATTCATATCTAGTCTTATCTGTTTTTTATTATTATGGGTTCTTTTTAGTCGTACCATACGCGCTATTGAAAGGAGCTTGAGAGTGACCCACTAGCTTATTCTTATCAGTTGATCATAAAAATAACCTCACATCTTCGGGAGGTTAGTACGTCAAAATTACATATTTATATCACCATCTTGCTTACATCCGAATATAGTGACATTAGAAATGTCATATTCTTAAAAGTGTACTTTAATATCCGTCAGTCGAAATTGGATTGCCATTTTATGAAAAATATCTATTTTTTATTTAAAAATAAAAAATCAAAATGTAAATTCTAAAATAATCTAAAAAAAAACAATATAAATTTGCTTATGCATAGACAATTTAAATGTATGAACTTATAGAAATTAGGCTAAGGTCAATTTCTTAGAATCTCCTAGATCCTCTTTTTCTTTTCTCAAATGTCGTCCTAGAATAAAACAATTCAATGTTAATCTAAATTTTCTTAGATTAGTTCTAGAATATTATAATATTTTTTTTGATATTATCCTTTTTCCTTCTTATTTAACATCCTCCAACCCTAAATACATATTGTTCAACACATTTTAAAACCTTAAAATCAATTTTAAAATGTTTAAGTCAATTATAATCTGAAAATTTCGACATTATAATGACTTAAATTTTAACTTACCTACCGTACCAAAACTTTGCAAAATTACTTATTCCGCACGGTTTCTTTATTATGCCTATCCAACATCCCACTCAAAACATCATTTTCGCTTTTTTTTTAATAATTTTGTAATATTATTTCAATTTCAACTCAACAATTCAAAATATAACCCAAACTTCCAAAAATCACCTTAAATCATCATTTTTTTTTTCCACAAATAGTCATTTAATAACTTGAAAAACAAGCTTCTAAAAATTTTCCTCTAGGGTTTGATAACCCGATCTCATGTAAAATATTGAAAGGAAATAAACAAATTCATACTTTAATTTAAATTTCATAAATCACACCAAAATCAAGCTAAAACATGATTTTTGAACTTGATTTGAGCAAAATTAACAAAATCATCACAAATCCCATTTTGGTTCACATGAAGATTTGCATTTAAATCCACGAAATTCAAGATAAAAACAAGTTTTGAGAAGCTTGCTTGATTGCTTGTGTGAAAATCCCCTTAGTTTTGAAGTTTTACCACTTTGTCTCACAATTTTTGGTCACTTTTTGAAACTTGGGAGCTTGAAAATGTTTATAGAGGTTTAGCACAATTTTCTATAGTTTTTCCACTTCCATGAATATGTAAAATCAGATCCAAAAAGAGGGTAAATATCCTATAGGGTAAAAGTGTAATTTTCATAAGTTTAGAGGTCAACATGCAATTTTTGAAGGATCTTTTGGCAAAATGTTCGAGATAATTTCAGCTAATCTCCAGCCAGTTTCCAGCTGCTTCCCAGCCCACATTCCACATGCATGGCTTCTTGAAGAAGTAAATTTCTTACTCAATTTCTTTCTAATTTTAACTTTTGGTCAAAATTCCACAAATAAAATTCCAAAAATCCTCATTCATTGGATTAAAGTGAAATTAAATCTCATCAATTAAATTTGGATGATATCAAGCTAAATAATATTTGTTAATATTGTATAGGTTAAATTTAATTACAGTTTGAGCTTTATCTGTTGAAATTTGACTTGAAAGTCAAACCAGTCAAATTTCATGATTTTCTCCTAAGAATGCTGCTGGGGCCTTCCGAATCATTAAAACTATTTAAATTGCTCATAAACCCTAGATAATTCATCTTTTTTCTGTCTAGAGTTTATAGTCCATACATCTTTTGTTTCGGTAATAATTTTTCGATAATAATTTTTTTTTAGTATCGAAAATATACTGTTTAAAGCATTTCAATCCAAAATTCATTATGTAACTGTATTCTCAATTCAAAATTATTGTAAAACATTCATAAATTTTATTTAAATATTAGAAATATAATTCATATGTTTTTTTTTAGTCACATAAAGATATTATTTATTAATATTTTACGTCAGTTCGAGAACCGTAAAAGTCTCGGCTATCACAACATCAAAGCATCTTAAACTATTGATTGTTTGCAGGTCTTTCACTAGAACTCAAACTTGTGTCTAAGACCGAAACTTATGGAGTAATTCTATCACTCGATAACTCCTCTAGTATCAGTTTACTCTAAGGCTTAATTACATTCATGTAATTTTTCTCTAAGAATGTTACATGGATTGAGACAATGACTTTTTATTCCTTCAAGTTATGGAACAAACCTCCTTTAGTTCCTTTAGGATACCCTACAAATAGACACCATTCAGAACGCGGTTCCAATTTCTTCGTATTCCTATCCAATACATGTGTCGGGTAGTCTCGTATTTCCATATGACTAGGAGAAGGCTTCTTACCATGTCACAATTAGTATGAAGTCCTAGCAATTGATTTACTCGAAACTTAGTTCAAAATATAGCATGCCATTTATAGTGCATATCTCCAAAATGATAATGGTAGTGTTGAGTAACTCATCATAGACCATACCATATCCAATAAGAACCTGTTTTTCCTTTTGGCTATACCATTTTATTGTGGAGTATCAGGTGCGGTCAGTTGGGGTAAAATCCTATTTTCTACAAGATGTCCTACAAAGTCATCGAAGAGGTATTCTTCACATCGATTATATCGAAATGTTTTTATAGATTTATCCAATTGCTTTTTCATTTTTGCATGATGCTCTTTGAACTTGTCAAAGGTTTCACTCTTATAGTGCATTAGGTACACATATCTACAAAAAATGACATAATACTCATACCCTTTTCATACTTCAATGTTTATAGGGCCACATACGTCAGTATGCATAATTTCTAATAGTTAATTAACATTAGTATCTTTAGCTCCAAAAGACCTCTTAGTTATTTAACCCTTAAGGCAAGACTCATGTTGAGGAAGACGTTTTTCTTTCAGGGTATCCAAAGGACCGTCTTTCACCAATCATTAAATCCTATCTTGATTAATATGACTAAGTCTTAAATACTAAAGATATGTCTTGTTAGAATGAGAAACTTGAATCTTTTAGAGTTATCAACCAGTATCCAGTAGCGAGTACATCTTTGATTTGACCAAATAAAGATTTTTCATCATCCATCCAGAACAGATAAAAAACTTATTTTTACAAATATCAACTCTTTTAATAAAAGATAATGAATAAGAACCCTTTTTTAAACAGGCAACCGATATAAGATTTCTTCTAAAATTAGGAACATAAAAATAATCTTTCAATAAAATAAACCTAAATTCATCAAAATAGGGATGTACCTCTCCCATTGCTTCAACCACCACCAAGCTACAATCTCTAGACTGTAACGAAAGGCTCCTATCATGTAGACTTTTCATTTCCACAAACTCTTATAAAGAGACACAAACATGCTTAGTGGTTTCCAAATCAATGACTTCAGTGTCTTTCGATTCTTCTACCAAATATGCTTCTAAATAAAGAAGATCATTACCTTCTTTAACCTTGACAGTTAGAAATTCTTCATAAGACTTCTTGAAATAGCTTACATTCTCATAGTGAAAGCACTTGGACTTTTTAGGATCCTTGGACTTCTTGTTCTTCTTCTTTTTCTTCCCATCCGTGACAGGAGAATAGAAGAACTGGAAGCTCTTTACTTTTTCTTTGGCTTCTTCTTATTTCTAGAGGGTTTAAAAAATTCTACTAAGTTGATCTTTCCCTTAGTCTGGATCAGAACCCCATCATTGATCATTAGCTCATAAGCCTAAAATTGCTTCATGAGCTAGGTAAGTCCTAACTCCCTTATCACCAGATTGTATGTGACTTTGAACCCCATAAAATCCTTCAATAGAGTCTTGAACACTATCTTAATCTAGGTGTTGTAGTCCATCTCAGCACCATTGTCAACAGCCTCAACAACAAATGCCATCAGTATAAGCATATGGTCCTTCATTAGGGTACCTGTATTCTACTTAGAGTTCATTATACTTATGATAACGGATTTGTTGAGCCAACTTTTGTTAGCCTTCGAACATATCCTTTAAGTTTTTCGTGATCTTCCTAGCAATTTGATAAGTTTTATGTTGCTTTTGTAAAGCATTCGTTATGCTAACGAGGTACATGATAGGGACCTCTTCAACTGGTGCATTAGATCGGGGCTCTTGTCGGCAGAGTTCATTCAATACGAACTTGTGTCTCTTGCAGTTAAGAACTATTAGTAGTTTTTTTTTTAGTCTTTATAATTATCGCAGTTAAGCTTGTTTTTAGTAAGTATTGAGATTAGAGGTATTGGTGACGTTTTAAATTGAAATAAAATATAAAAGAACATCATACAAAACCCAAGCAAATATACAATATATTTAGTAAATAAAACATACAAGTATGTTCCAACATGAAACTTGATAAAAAAACACGTAGCATTGCAATGGTAATTCTCAGTATCTATTGTTCCAAGCCAACGAGAGATGGTCATGATACAAATAGCCAGAATATGGACCCTATTCTATTAATATATGTTGCCTTAAATTCTCCAAGGTTAAGACATATATTAATAACGATTTATTTTGGCCACCAGTTTAACTAATAGAGTTTCTAGGGAAGGTTAACAACTATATAAGTAGTGAATGTGTAATCATTGTTTACGTATTTCGATCTATGCCTTATCCAAACCATTGAGGGATGGTCATGAATAGAACATGCTCGAGCACGTTTTCCACATACAAGGTCCAATCTAGTATACTGACAGTGGAAAACACCTACTGAGGGGTGTGCTTAAGGCAGAATTGATGTGAGACTTTATCATACTTTCACATATGGATCAACAATCGAGGTTATAGGTATTGTTTGAAATCCTCTCGTACTTAATATTTTAAAAAATATACAAGTTTTTTAATGAACATGTATGATCAATATAGCTTGAGCTACATTTTTCTATCCTATATGATATATTATTAAATATGCATACAAATCATCCATTAATACATATTCATTCATCCATGATAAAACATAGAAAAAATAAATGATTGAAAAATAAATAACCTAATCATGGTCCTATCCTAGAAAAGAGAAAAATTAAAGATTATAAAATTACATATAAAGTATTCTATGGGTCTTGAATTTTTTTCTATTTTCATGTATTCATCTTCATGTAACTTCTCCATTTATTTCACATTTTAAAAATTATTTAAAATTCAAATTTTCAAAAAATTCAAATTTTAAATAATTTCAAATTTCATGTATAATAATATATAATTTCAAAATTTAAATTTATAATTACATGATATGTTATTTCAAAATTCAAATTTATAATTACATAATTTTATACATAATTTAAAAATTAAATATTAAATTTAAACAATTGAAAAATCGAACATCGGCCTGTTAGGCCACAGGCCTGAAGGCTTGTAGCCCCATTAGTAGCCTAGCCCACAGCGGGTTCGGCAGCCCTTACAGGGACTGCTTGCAACCCTAAGGGCTGCTGTAGCTCGCCATGGCTCATGGTTGTCACCTAACATAGAGCTCAAAGTACGTGCTGGTAGGCATACTGCCCCTAGGGTTTGGTTCTCGTATTTCGTGTCATATTCCTAATTTATCTATTAGGATCTCTAAAATAGAAAAAAATTGAATCCTAATTAAATTGAGATTTTCCACACAAAAAATTTCATTTATTAAATGAAATTTAATTCTTAGGAAAAATAAATTATGCCTTCAATCTTTATCTCTTTCGTGAATAATTACATAAAATTCCTATATTGTATCCCATGTACAAAAATTCCTATACTATACCCCATGTACAAAAATTCTCTAAAAAAAAAAGCTCAAAGAGATAAAAAATAAAATCCATGGGAATAATTATTGTGACAATAAACCGCTTCCATGACTATATGCAAAATTCTAAATATAATTGTTCTAAATTCTAAAGAATTATAACTGGTAAAATTAAACATGTTTATAATAATTTTAAAAATTAAAACAATCACATACACCATACATAATATATGATAATCACATAGAGGAAACCTAAAATGTCACTTTCTAAATATCAAATCATATATAAGAAAAAAAAACTATCGTTTAATTTATACAACATAATCATGAGGTGACTCTAATACAATTATAGGAAAAAATTTGTAAGATATACACAGTGGAATTTTAAGAATTTTTAAGATCATTAAAAACTCGTATTACTATATACAATAAATTGTTCAACAATCATTGTATCTTCAGAGAAGATCACTAAGAACGCGATGTAATTAAAGGGCTTCAATCAACTAGCCTTATCTAGTATTCTCCAATTATCAGATGGTTAAGTGTGTGGACACTCTGTTTTTTTATTGGTATTCTAGCACGACTTGTCTCTTTCTAACCACCCAGATCTCTGAGAATTTATTATTATTAGTGAAATATATAATAATAAATTCGCTTACCTGAAAGTCTGTGGTTTAAAGAAAATAGGTGTCTTGAGGGTTCTAATTATAAATTTGCATTAAGTGGCTTTCAGAATTTTGAATTGGTTTAATAAAAGATTTTTCTCTTTCTACAAACCCCTAAAGGCTGAATTCTTCCTTGGAAAACCCTTTAAAATTTGGCCACACTTAGATTTGGTGTACTTAAAATTCAAACAGGGTTCCATACAAGATTTTCCTCTCTCTTCTCCACATAAAATCTAAATTTATCCATGAGAAAAATCCCACATTAAAATTCGGCCTTATTTGAAATTTGTGATACAAAATTTGATTCAAATTTCAAACCTCACAAATCTTATGATTTTGTTTGCATGGATAATTTTTTAAAACTCCAATTTAAATTCAAATAAAATCATGACAATTTTATTTGAAATTCAAATAATTATGTAATCTCTTATCCAAAACAAAATTTAAATTGGGAAAAAATCTTGTCTTCCAAATCCATAAAGAAATCAACTTCCAATATTTGTGCTAGGACAATTTTTTTTTTCTATTTAAATTCAAATAGGATAATCTTTTAAATTACAAATATTTATTTAAACAATATTTTCAAAATTTAAATTAATCTCATATTTGTCTTTTAAAAAACAAATACAATTAATTTAAATTCTAAATGTTATTTTCCAAAGTAAATATTCACCTAAATTAAACATTTATCTCATTTATTGAATAATCTAAAATTATAATTTTAACTTTAGCACTTAGAAAAAAAACACTTACACTCAGAATAGGTGATCCGGATTAAAATCCCAAATATTATCTTCTAAAGTAAATATTCACCTAAATTAAATATTTATCTCATTTATTAAATAATATAAAATTACAATTTTACCTTTAGCACCTAGAGAAAAACACCCATACTCAGAATAGGTGATCTGGATTTTTCTCTTCACTAAATGTAAGAATACAAGTAATAAAGAATATCCAGATTAATTAGTATCCGTTAAGGAATTATGCGTATCTAGTAAAAGGACCAATTGGATATATATTATGTGGGTTTCCCTAATCCATATAACTATTATTCTATACCAAATAAACCCATTACATAATTGTTAGTTTCAGAGTCACATCACTATAAATATGAAATTACACTCCCAATGATATACTGTATTATGCAAGCCAGTGATTAGCTCTTGTCTAATTACTTTGTCATGTATACAATGCCCTCATATGATATCTATACTCAGTCTTAGGTCAAAGTCCGTTCGACCTGCTAATTATGCTATCTTAAATATCCATTATACACCTAATTAAGAAAATGATTATTCACTATACATGAATAAAAAGTCATCTGTCAAGCAAACGATTCAAGACCTTGTCCATTTTCATATCCATTATAATACTTTTAAGAGAATAACATTTACTCTTCATTAAAGTTATGATTTTAATATCTGTAAATAAACACTTATTGTATACAAGTCATGTACACAATGAACCAATTTATAAGCTTACTATCTCTAAGAGATTTTAGCCATTGAAACATCAAAATATACAAGTCATACATATGATGTGATTCACCTATTCAGAATTAAGGTTATAGTATAATAAACGTCAAAAGTGAATTAATCCACTCAAGTAGACTATGCAAATTAATTGCACTTTGGTTCAAGTTTGATACGTCGCTAACACGTAATATATTTATGTCTCTACTCAAGAGTCGAAACTTCATACAGTTAAGATAAACCGTCTCCTCAATTGACTTTAGACAACATAATAGTATTAACTTGAGTTAGATGCTCACTCAAAACCTATAGACTACGGATTATAGATTTAGATTGTTTATTTTAGAACATTCTAACAGTTTAACAATAAGTAGTCAATAAGTCATATTTATTTATATTTACTTTAACATGCAAATAAAATGAGGATATATAATAATGTAATGAATAATCTCTAATATATTATTAATCAGTACAAAAATAAATGAAAACATTAAAAATGTCTTTCTTGCGTAGGACATTCCTAACAATCATCCCTTTGTGAAGAGACTTTGTGCTCTTTACAATATTTCTCCCACTTAACTTATGCCCAACTGCTGGATCACATTCGCTGGGATGTGGATTCTTTGGCGCAAGCATTTCCAGAGGGACTTATCTATGGATGAGTTCCTCTATGTCCACTCTTTTTACTTGACGCTTAAGAGTCTAGGGTAGGGGTGAACATCGGGTGGGTTGGGTAGGTTTTTGAGAATTTTAAACCCACCTAATCAAGTTTGGGTGGGTTGATTTCAAATTTAACCTATCCAATTAACCCAAAATTTAAAATCAACCCACCCAATTAAATTTTGGGTGGGTTAGGTGGGTTAATCGGGTTGAAAATAATTAAAAAATAAAAAAATAAATATGGCTAATCATTCAACCTAAAATAAGAAATATATTGAAAAAAAGATAACTTTTAACATAATATTAGTGTTATAAAACTCCAAAATTATCTCATAAGTTATAAACTAATATAAAAATAAAATATAAGGAAAACAAGTTTAAATATAAAAATTGTAAACTAATAAACAAATAATAATAAAATTTCATGCAATATAAAATATAACTAGTTGTCAAGTAATTAATGTAAAATATAAAACAAATACTATATATTATGAGATATGAAATTTATTTATTTTTACATATTAATAGATTGGGTGGGTTCGGCTTAAGTTGGGTTTAAAAAAACTCAACCCAAACCCACCCAAGTAATAGTCGGTTTGAGTGAATTGGGTTGATTGGTTTGATCGGGTTCGGGTTATAACGGGCTGTGTTGGATGGGTTTTTCGGGTTGTTGGATTTTTTGTTCACCCCTATTCTAAGGTGGCACTATTTTGGTACCTATGCCTAGTCGAAGACTTCGGTTACCAATGTCTTTTTATATCAGTGGTCACTATGTAAGACATTTTACCGACACGCCCAACGCCGTAGGGGTTTAGTCCAGTTTTAGAAAATTTTGTATGTATCCTCTCGATCAATATTGCTTACTTTTGTTATATTTCATGGTAACTAAACAACTGTTGTTTTTCTCTCTGTGCAGTGCCCATTTCTCCTCATCTTGTCCTCGATGTGGAGTCACTTCAGCAAGTCCAGTTATTCCACGCTCTTTCCAAAGAGTAGAGAGATAAGATTTATCTCATTACTCCGAAGAACTCGAAGGAGAGTGGTTTTTGGTCGATCTTCCCCCTCCTCAAAATCCAATCGGCAGACCACCATCATTCGCCGCCAAAAAGTACATATTTATGCTTTTTGAATTTTCTATATGCGCATATGATTCAATAAATAACTCAATGATTTCTTAACTGGGCAGCCATAAAGTTCACCCTCCCATGAAAGAATAAGGAGGAAGAGGAGAAGAAGGGGCCTGGCGTGAGCTCTTTCCAGAGCAATGGCTCTAACAAACGGGTGCCCAAAAGAAAATGGACACCCCAAGCAACCAGGGGATTTTGGTTTGCCTCCAAGGGCCAAGAAGTCTAGTGAACCCGAGACAACCAATGTCGAGGACATCCTTGTTTTTCAACGATGCCTTGGAAAAGGGGTAGTTGTGGAGCAAGAGTTTAGGGTGCCCCCACTGTAAAGATCCTAACCCATGCTACTAGGACGAGGGTTATAGGCCTTCAATTAGAGGCTCCTAATGTCCCTGATGCCTATGGTAATTTGGTTCGTGAAGCTCCCCATCGCTTCAGCTTAGCCTTTCAAGCTATTTGTGACTGTTGTCATAAAAAATACTAGGAGACGGTGCTATACATAGGAAGCAGATACGTCAATGGCTCTCGGAAATTTTTCTCGTAGTACCTTGTCTTTTTCTGGTGTGCAGCGAGCCAAGTTGGGAGTCCAACCTTTTCTCTTTCAGTAAGTAAAGCTCATTGTTCATTAACTCGGACACTAAGAACTAAACAAAATAAATTTCCAAATGCAGGTATTCCTCAAAGCTTCCTTTTTTCTTCTGGGCGTTCCTTCACAACCATTAACGCTTAAAGCAACATTAGCACCATCGTTTATAGTGGTTGATAGCGACCTTATGTCTTGACTCCATTTCTACATTCTTAGCATATTTTGCCTCAGTCCCAGCTGGCACCTTGGCATCCTTATTTTTCTTCGTAGTGGCAGTGGAAAAAACTTCTCCACCAACCGGACCAATATCAACTCTGTTAGCCTCATATTTCCAACATTAATACTCCTACTTGTGATCTTCTCAATGCCCTTATCTCCTGACTCCACTTCAGCCCCTGCTAGCTCCATGGCATCTTATTTGCCTTTGTGGTGGCAATCAAAAAAAAAAAAAAAAACAAAGGGAAAACTTTAGGTTTGCATAGGTGAGGGTTTAAACCCCAGCCTTTAGAAACATGATCTCTTGGTATAATAATGGATGCAAAATATATTTATTTATGTTTTTGCTTTCCTTAAACCTGAAGCATTAAAAACTCCCACGTCGCTAGTACATGAATCTTTCTTACGAATCGTCTCCCTTATGTAAGCCTATATAATCACTGGAATTGAGATCTGATAGCCTCTAATGGGCCTTATGCAAGTGAGCTTTATTGAGTTGGACTATTTTTTTTTAGTGAAATTTTGATGTTAATAATGGTTAATTAAAAAAAAGTTCAAAAATAGAAGCTGATAGTTATAAATGACAGAAACTGAAAATTAGTGTGTTTTTTTTTTTTTTTTGGGTACAAACTGATACCTTTGGTGCGATTTTGGTTTGTGTTTTTCAAAAATCGATATTTTGGTTTTGGTTGATTGGTTTGGTTAAAAACCAATTAAACCAATTCTGTTAGCCTCATCTCCAACCGTTATATTTCCATGTGAAAAAAATAATAAATTTCAGGTTTGCATAGGTAAGTGTCAGCACCATTAAACCACATGATCTCTTCATATGACAATGGATGCAAAATTTATTTATTTATGTTTTTGCGTTCTTTAAAACTAAAACCTCAAAAATTCTAACATCGCTAGTGTATGAATCTTTCTCCTTTATGCCTATATAATCACTGGAATTGAAATCCGATAGCCTCTAATGGGCCTTATGCAAGTGAGTTTTATTGAGTTGGACTATTTTTTTGGTGTTTTTAGATGTTAATAATTATTAATTAAATAAATATTTCAAAGATTGAAGTTGACGGTTATAATTGACCGAAACCGAAAATTAGTGGGTGATATATATATATATATATGTATTTTTGTATAAACTGATACCTTAGTTACGATTTTGGTTTGTGTCTTTCCAAAACCGATATTTTGATTTTGGTTCGATTGGTTTGGTTAAAAACCAATTTAAATCGTCGGATGTTCTTCCTTGATAACAATTCCGTTAGCCTCATTTCCAGCAGTTATACTTCCATTTATGTACTTCTCAATGACCTTCTCTTCTGACTCTATTTCGGGATGCTCAAAACATTCTGTCTCAATTGCCTTTGTAACAAGGCTAACAAGTGTTGTAGTAGCTGTAGCATCACCCATGCAGAATGGTTCTACAAACCGAAGAGATTCTACGATCTTTTCTCCAATCAATCTATATTTGAGTTTCATTTTTGTTTGCCTGAGCCAACTATAAAGACAATAACAGAAACCTTTAAGATATCTAGATGAAGAAATCATTATAATGATTCCAAGCATCATTGTTTGCTCCACGGATTTTGTGAACAAGAAATTTAATAGAACAGGGTGAAAGTTCCAGGGAATGGCCTTGAAATTCTCCTTCTCAAGCCACCCATCGTCTGTATAGCCATATTCTCTAATTGCCTTGTTATTTCTCAGGACATTTACCATCACCTTCTTCTGCTCAAGCAGATTTTTAGATGCTTTAAATAGAATTGTGTTATCTAGGTGCAACTTCCTTCTTGTTACGTAGGCTTTGAAACTTTTCAGCCATTATAGCATTGGATTCAGGCTTTGGTGCTTTGTGAACAGCACTTTTTGTCAACGTTAAATGATTTACGATATCTTATTTCCCTCCCACAAGGTTCTTTTCGATAAGGGAAACAAAATCAACGTGGAGAGGGAAATGCCCTTAAAACACCTTCATGATGTTAATGGTAATGTCATGGATCCACTAAGATGTTATGGCTTGTTGAGCTCCTCATAATACTGAGATTTCACGGTCATTCAACCTGTTATTTCTTATCTGCTTCACGACCCTTTACAGATAACACAGGTTCAATCAAAACAAAAATCACATAACAGAATTTGGGGGCTTAAGACTTTTTTTCTTTTGTTCAAAATCAAAAAGAGAAAAGAAAAAACGGATTTTTCATTTATCAAAAGAATCACAATCAAGAAAACAAATTAACACCAATTTTCTTATTGTGAAAAATCAAAATGAAATTGAAAAAAAAAACATATTTTTTCAATCATAAAAAGAATCACAATCAAGAAAGAAACATCAATTTTCTATTTGTGTAAAATTGAAATGAAATAAAAAAGTTGGATTTTCCATTCATCAACTGAATTGCTATAAAAAAAAAAAAAAAGAAACAATTCAGTAACAAAAATAAATCAGGACAGAAAACCACACCTCAAATTTTGAAGGATTGGCCTTCTTGGCTTGTGCTTCCATGAAGAGGGAGAAGAGTGAGAAAGTGCTTGGCCGGAGATAGAGAAAGAAGAAAGGGGAAGCTAGAACGGCGAGTGAATGACATCGGGAACGAGAGAACGACGAGCACCTAAGGTCGGAGTAGAGGGAGCGACAATGGAAATCTTGATGGTGAAGACAAGAAAACAAAGCTTTGCTAGCTTGTGCTTCCGTGAACAGCGATTGGCGAGTGGCTGACTTTGGGAACGAAAGAACGACGAGCACTGGAGGCTGGAGTGTAGGGAGAGAGGAAGAGAGAGAGAGAGAGATGGAGAAAAAGAGAGAGGGAACGAAAAAGAATGACGGTCTGATACTGGGAGGTGGGAAACGTAACACCAATGTTATAATTTTTGAATAAATTCTATTTTTACCCTCTTACTTTACTTGCTCTTATAATTTTATCCCCAAAATTTGAAAACTAGTAATTATCTCTCAGACTTTGAAATATTAAAAAATACTCCTTAAATTTTAAACCTTTAACAAAAATATCTGTCCTATCATATTTTAACAAAGTAAAGATTTAAAAAACCTTTAAATCCTGTTTGATACATTGAACTAAATATGCTTATTAAGTCCAAATTGACAGATTAGATCGGTTTGGATAGGAAAAGAGTACATGAAATCATAACCTATGTTTGGTGCTTCTTCAGATTGGATTAATATATTAAAAATAATATTTTAAAATACATATTGAAATTTTTTTTTTGATAAAATATACCTTATTGAGATAACAAACTCCTTAAAAACTTTCAGAAATATTTTCTTAAAAAAAACTTTAAGAAATATGAATAAAAATCAAATAAATAAATAAATAAAAACAATTGTTATTGGGTTTGCAATAAATCTGGGTTTCATTTACCAAAAGGAAAAAAAAAAAAAAAGGTTTGGATTTCAAGTTGGTGTGAAAGGACAACAACGTTGTAGAGGTAGGTGTTGTCGATGCCTGGGTTTTGTCGCACTTGAGTTATCGGGCGACTGGGTTTCCAAGGACGAGGCTAAAGGCAGTTGGTTTCACAAAGGAAAGGACTGGCTTTTGGTGGAGGATGGCATTGTGCGAATGCGCATGCGTGCGTTGGGTGGAGGGTGGGTTATGGCTGAGGATGGTTTTTGCATACGAGGGTCGATGGTTTTGGCCGACAATAGTGTGGGAATGAGATCGATTTCAAGATTGCAGAGAGGGTGGAGGTAGGGTCACGATGGCGATGGGGATCGAGTTGGTGGCTTCTCCGATGAACTCCAACAATAGGATCGGTGACGGGGATCCGATGGGTGGAGGTTCCCGTGATCTTCAGTAGGGACTGTGGTGGGAACTAATGGGTGGGATGTAGTTCAACCCATGAGATTATAAATCCCATGATTTTTTTAAGAGTAAATTATCCCATGAATCCAAGAGTATTTGGGATTGTTGGACAATTTATCCAATCCTAGTGTAGTACTAAACACAGGACTAGAATTATTTATCCTAGTCTCGATCCCAATCCTCCGTAATAAACACATATTTATGTTTACCTTTAATTACATTTGTAATTTTATCTTTGAATATTGAAATTAGTATAGTAAATCGTTCAAATATTAAATTTATTTTAGTTTAACAGATATATCATATAAATATAATGATATGATATACTCAGTTTATTATATTATTTCTCCCTCAACTAAATTTTGATCTTGTGGAGTCCAAGTAACATGTGATTGTTTTATTTGTTTTTTTACCTCAGTTTATTATTTTGTGTATTTTTAGCCTATGATTGGCTCCGACCAAATTTTTCAAAAGATTTTTTTAATCTTTTTATTTGAAAATAAACCAATTTTACTATTTAAATCTTTAAATTTTTTTTAAAACTTAAACTTTTAAAATCTATAACACTTTTTTAATTTCAAGTTAAAATAACATGTTTTATTAAAATTGAATAAAATAATGAGAATAACGAAATAAGCAATTCATATTTATTATGTTTTTTAAATATATTTCTGATTTTTACATTTTTTTAATTTTAAATAGTTCATTTTTAACTAAACACACAACAATTTAACTCTAATTAAAATATCTTCAAAATTCTAATTAAACTATACACATCAAATGGGGCTTAATATATGCCCTCTCTAATCCAAAGGAGACGGTGGAAGCAATTTTTAATCAAAATAATACAAGATATTTGCATTAAATAAGTAATTATAAATATAAATTAATGAAAATATTGTATTTATGGTCCGTCTGAAATCAATGTCTGGAGATTTTTTTTTAGATTAGAAAAATGTTATTTTAGAAAATATATTTAGGAAAAGAGTTGTTTGGAGTAAAAAGAATAAAATTTTAAAAAAATTTTAGAAAAAAAAATTAATACGAATCTTTTATTTTTCCTTAAAATTCTATATAATTTAAAAAAATCACCTTATTTGAATATGTATATGTAAAATTATGAATTTTTAAATTTAAAATTTATTATAATATTTTAAAGATATAAATAATAAAAAAGTAATAATATATTAAAAAAAAATTATTTTAAAAATATTATTTAACCACTCAACACCCTCTTAATTTTATATCTTTATAAAGGTGCGGAGATTCGGATCTATATAGACTTAACAGGGAAGAGGAAGAAGAAGAATTAAAAAAGAAAAAAGACTAGATGTGCGGGCTTGAGAATTCGTTGACTTCCGAAACAGGCCCGTAAAGGACCCGTCTCCAACGACCAAAAGCCTCTCTCTCGCTCTCTCTCTCTATATTTTTTCTCTCTCTAAAATCGATCGGTCACTGTCGCTGTACATCATTGCCTGCTTTCGCCAATAACTCCCGCGATTCCCATCCCGGCCCTCGAGAAAGTCAAAAAAAGGAGAAACTTTCCGTCACTTTCTTGTGAAAACCAGCTTTTCGGCGGCAATCGGATCCGGATTCCGGCATAGTCGCGGCCGTGAGGCGGAATTGCCCTAGTCTGGCGATCTCGGATCGAGCATG
Organism: Antiaris toxicaria; assembly: GCA_035233585.1. Lineage (NCBI taxonomy): Eukaryota > Viridiplantae > Streptophyta > Magnoliopsida > Rosales > Moraceae > Antiaris > Antiaris toxicaria. Next base: position 94,086,504 of record CP141154.1, read on the forward strand.
TCGTCGTCCATGTCGCTGCCTTACTCCAAGAGAGATCTCCACTACGACAACGCCAAGTTCCGCCATCGCTCCTTCTCCAAGGTTCCAAATCAAATACTTGATCTCTTTCTCTTCTTTCTCTTCATTTGCTTGGACTTTCTGAATTAGGTGCTTGACCGATCGTTGGACCGGTGAATTGCGTCTTTTTCTTCTGGTTTTATCGATTTTGATTCGCTTTTTTTTTCTTGGTCAAAGAAGTAGATTTCGTGATTGAATACTCGAAATTTCTGGTTTTTGTTTGATTTTTATGGACTGCTAGTAAAGGTTAATAATTGTCTAGGAAAAAGGAAACCTTTAGATTCATACTTTAATTTTAGGAACAAGGAGTTCAGATTTCCTTGTTTTTTTGCAGCTGTTTATCAACTGGCTGCTTGTTGGGAGTTTCAAATGAAATTTATAGCCTGATGGTTGTCTACATGACTATATTTTTATCAGTTATGTGTTTCAATTTTTTTTTGGTTGATAGAGAGAAGTTTGCACGAATAGCTTCGAAAGTTCGTTAATTTAATCAGCCAGGCAAGTCAAATAGAGTCTGATTATAATTCTGACTTTACCACATTTAGCTTCGAAAAGGTGTCTTCGACCTGCTAGCGTTACGAATTCTGTTATTTAGTGCATATGAATTTTGCTAATGGTGATTGGTGAATCAACCTTGCCTTTCTATGAATGATGATCTTCAGCATAAATTCAAGACAAAGGATTAAATATCATTACCTTGGTGTTGTTTACTTTTTGATTTTCAGTTGTTCCTTTCCTTGCAAGGCTGTAGTCATTTGGTTTAGCAGGATTTGTTATCTTATGCTTTTGGTTTCCCAGGTCATTTCTCAGAGTCTTCTTACGAGTAATATTAAGCATGAGTGTATAAGCTGTAGCACTGGCAAGTTTCTTTTGTTACTATTGATAATAGGTGTAGCATCTCTTATGCTGACACGTACAAGTCCCAGTCAGTCTCTTTCTGATGGAAGGAATATGGGAGAAGGCAAGGTCACCATGTTTGGTGGCAGTAGACTTGGGAAGTTGTTGAGAAAACCACCAAGGCTTCCTCCCCGTTTACCTCCTGAAGATAATCTGAATTCAGAATCCAAATGGATGGAAAGGCAACAGAGTGTTAAGAAGGCTTTTATCCATGCATGGTCGGGTTATAAAAAGTACGCAATGGGTTATGATGAACTTATGCCGCTTTCCCACCGGGGAGTGGATGGGTTAGGTGGGCTTGGTGCTACTATTGTGGATGCTCTTGATACCGCCATGATTATGGGTGCCGATGACATTGTTTCAGATGCAAGCACATGGGTCAAAACACATCTTTCAAATAAGATTAGCCAGAAAGGGCAAGTTAATTTATTTGAAACAACCATTCGTGTCTTAGGCGGTCTTTTAAGTGCATATCATTTGAGTTCTGCAGAAGCAGGAGCAAACTCAACAACTAGCGCACCTAAAGCAACTGTTTACCTTGAAATTGCTAAGAACTTGGCAGATCGCCTGCTCTCTGCCTTTACTTCCAGCCCAACTGCTATCCCTTATAGTGACGTTATTCTTCACGATTCGTCAGCACATCCAGCTCCGGGGGGGTCGAGCAGTACTTCTGAGGTTTCTACTTTGCAGCTCGAGTTTAATTATCTTAGTACTATTTCTGGTGATCCAAAGTACTCTGTTGCAGCTATGAAGGTCTTGGAACACATGAAGACTCTCCCAAAGGTGGAAGGACTGGTCCCCATCTATATTAAGTATGGCCTTGATTCAAGCATACTATATTTACTCATCTTGCTGTTTTTTAAAGTATATTGTTTCTGCTTAAGATAGATATAAGTATGTCATTTTAGGTTCAGGACGTTTTTCTGTTATGAGAAATATTTTATCTGCCACAAAAGCCTGGAAATATGGAATGCAATTTTTTTTTTATTACCATGGTTATCTTGTATAGCATATCATGTCACCTTATTTGTATTTTGAAAAATAATTTTATTAGAAGTTTGCTGTTTCCATGAGTACTGGATGTTGTCGGGTCTTTGTGCTTCTAGATTTTGTCATATGATTACACTTTCTAAATAAGGATTAATACAGTATTCATAAATCTTTTCACCGCAAGAGATGTTATAATTTATGTCCCTTATGTCACTCACAACTCAATCTCATTTTTCTTACTTGCTTAGATTTATTTCTATATCAATGTTTGTTATTGTCTATTTATGTTCCCATGATCCCCAATTCTGAGTCACCATGAGGATTTTGTTGCTTTACCTCTTTTCTTTATTGATATTATATCCCCCATTTGTTTGATTCTTCTCATCTTTCGTCTTCCAATGGTTGCAGCCCCCACACCGGTGAATTTAGTGGAGAAAATATTAGACTTGGATCCCGTGGTGATAGCTACTATGAATACCTATTGAAAGTTTGGCTTCAGAAGAAAGCTAGTCAAGATACTAATGTGACTTATCTTCATAACATGTATGAGGAAGCAATGAAGGGTGTCAGGCACCTTCTTGTTAGAAAATCGATCCCTAATGGACTGGTTTTTGTTGGGGAATTACCTTATGGAGCTGATGGCGAGTTTAGTCCAAAAATGGATCACTTGGTATGTGATACTTCTCAACTTGTGGCATCTACATAATCGTGAGCTAATATCTTGCAAAATGGTTAGTATGATATAAGTGGTTCCAGTTCATACTTAGCCTGGAGGGTTGGAATGTTTACCACTAGGGATAAGCATATACTTTTTATTTCTTAATCAGCATTTCACTGCAAGTGAAAAGAAGGTTTATAGCCACGTCTTAGCTTCATGATATACATTCCTTACTCCAACAATATGACATTTAAAGAACAAGAAATGAGACATGAATTTTTTACTTTCCAGCAAACTTTCCCGTAGCACGACAATTTTATAGTGAAAAATACTCTTGTTAAACATGTTATTGCTGTGATCATGGTAAACTTGGTCTCATGATATATGAAACTTTAGTATATTTCTTCTGTAGAAGTTACAGTAAAGTCTGCTTGTTGACGCATAGGATCTGGATAGATTTGCATGGTGATAGTTCTCTACTTTTTTACTTTTCTTTATTCTTTAGCTGGGAGTCTACTCTGTCTAATCCATAACGTTTGGCACCCACAGCTTGGGCTCATGATATTTGCTATATAGTTTCTCTTGCATTCCTTCATCCTTCTTCCTAAAAGTAACATTCAGCCCTCCTTTTTCTTGATTCAAGAAGTTTCATTGATCAAACAACGTTTCCTTTAGATAGAAAAATATATTTCATGGTTATATTTTATTCATAAGGGTATCTTTCCTTACCATCTTGATCAGAAAATTTAAATGCTGAAATGCGGCATGCCAAAGTTTTATGGTTTCCTGTCATATCACATCAATATTTGACTCCAGTGAAGTTAAAATGCAGTACATTTTATAGTGCACGAGATCTCTTTGCTAAATATGAAACTTGATCTTTCTGTTTCCTGCATTTACTTCTGAGGCCATCTCTATAGCTAATAGATGAAGCAACTGAAGTTACTGGACTCAAGATTTTATTACTTTCTTACTAATTCTATGCGCGGTTTGGTATAACTTTGCATAAATCTTAGTAAAAGCGTTGGAATTTTCTGTCATTGTAACGACAATATTAAGCTCCTACTTGCTTGGCTTTAGATTAGCTCTTTAGATAACATTGTTACTGCTTTTTGCAGGTGTGCTTTTTGTCAGGTACTCTGGCTCTTGGTGCCACCAAAGGTTTTACTAAGGAAAAAGCTATGAGAGACAATTTACTTAACTTTGAAGACCTGGAAAATTTAAAGCTTGCGGAAGATTTGGCCAAAACCTGCTTTGAAATGTATTCAGTAACCTCTACCGGTCTTGCTCCAGAAATAGCTTACTTTCATACAGAGGTCAGTTTTTATCCGAGACACTATTCAGCAGGATTTGGTAAGGCGAAATAATTATGTTGCAAAGATGTGTCATGTAGATTTATGTTCTTATCTATTTTTGCATTGCTTTTTCTTCTCTAATACACGAGTGACACCTTCGTGGTTTAAGCAGGAATACTCTGAAGGAGGTCTTGATGGTGGAAACAAGAGTTCAGAATATGTCAATGACATAATTATTAAACACGCAGATCGTCATAATCTCTTACGTCCAGAAACTGTTGAATCACTATTTTTTTTATATCGTATCACAGAGGATCCAAAGTATGTTTTTAAGTGTTTATCATTGGCCACTTAAAGATTTAAATTTGTTTTCAAACCCCCTCACTTTGCAGTAGTAATTATTGTTGTTTAACGTTTTCATTCTTTTAACTTATTTGGGAGCAAATATTCTGCATTGTAGATATCGTGAGTGGGGCTGGCAGATTTTTGAATCCTTTGAGAAATTCACAAGAGTTGATAGCGGTGGATACAGTTCTCTGGATGATGTTACTACAATTCCTCCTCGTAAAAGAAACAAAATGGAGACGTTCTTTTTGGGCGAGACACTAAAGTATCTGTATTTATTGTTTGGAGACAGGTCGCTTATTCCACTGGATAAGTTTGTATTTAACACAGAAGCTCACCCTATACCAATTGAAGGTGCCATCAAGATAGAGTAATCCTCAATTGCATTCAATTTGATAGCAGTTATGGGAATAATACGAAAGAGTCCGGACAGAAATGCACTTTCTGAATATGCTGCTTTGTTTTCATATGGGTCTTTTTCACATGTTGATGCGAGCATCTAATACACAAGTTTAGTTGGAGGTGGCCTAGTTCGTTATTTGTACGATGCATCAGGAATTTTAACATGTATTCTTCTTGAACTGCCAAAGGCTTACAGAAAGGAAAATTTTCCAGACTTTCCTATACTTCTGGTCCTCTACACAGTGACAATATTGTAAGATGTATTTATTCAGCATAATATTTGATAATTATTGAATGAGGGTTATGATTTAGAGTGAAATGCCGTCACTAAAATTGATTTCTGTGATTTTTTAGTTGAATTGATGCATTTGGAAGTAACAATACAGTCAACTTGTTTTGTCAAATTTTGTTATCTTTCATTTATCATTGCGTAGGAGTTACAACCTATCTTTGCATGCGCATCTACATCTCTTTTGAATAATGTTAGGTTCCATCAACATCTATATTGTCACGGTCACAATCAAGTAAAAACAGATGATCCCCATCTCGGATGACACTTAGGTCATCGATTTCTGCATTCTCTGCATTGATGATTTTTCTAGGTCCGTTGCTTCCAAACTTTTCACCTGCAGTTTCACAAAGAATGAGAAAAGGAACTATGTGTGTGCAGACAGTTTTCTGATCCTGTTCAAGGTTTGAATTTTTCTTATCAATATTGCCATAACACTGAATTATTGTAGATATCATAGTTCTGTAAACTGTAATGAGTGAACAATTAACTTTTTGTGCTTCAGGTTTATCGTGAAGTACTTTTCTTTTTAGTCGATAAAAGGCTTACCAGCAATCTTCAACAGCTCGTCAATTGAATCAGGTAGGATTATTAACTTCCCGTGCTGTCGTTGTGCAGTTATGTTCTGAAACTGCATGTGGATAGTTACTCTCTTCCTTGTTGGTTCCATCCCCTTTCGATCACCAGCAGAGCTGGTGGTGCTCAAGTATGAGCTATATGGTGCCCTCTTTTGGTGTGAATGGAGAAATCCACTGCTTTCACCAGCTTCTGGCCCTATGAACTCGATTTTATGTTCATCTGGTTTTCTTCTGTTTTCATAACTTAGTAATAGGTTACACACGCTTTTATTTCGCTGCTGTTCTGCTAGACCTCTTAGTGTCTGTCCTCTTGTGTCAGGTTTGTTCGCATTTGGTCCTCCTCCAAGTAAATTCTTAACCACCTCAAGATGCCCCTTGCCAACAGCAGCATTTAGAGCCGTTTGACCATCATGAGTCATAGACTTCATAAGCAATGTTGGTCTATGAGGAGCTTGAAAATTGTCCATATCTCCCTTCTCCATTGCCTTTGGTCCTTGGAAATCCATACTCCTTTCTTGCATTAGTGTATTATCATACGAGTTACTTCGACATCCCGTGTAAGAACAACATCCTTCGGTCTGTCCTCCATCAGGCCACTCATTGATAATCAATCCTGGATCTGTATGTGGGTGTTCAAATTCTAAGCTTTCTTGTCCCTTAGTTTTCTGTGAAATTACAAAAACCGATCAGATTTGGAAGATTAGGTTGACACGCATGAATTTTTCTCAGCCCTTAGGAAAGTTTCTTATGATTTCACATACCAGGAAGAAGTTGTTCATGACAATGTGCCCATCTTCTGTATTTGCTTGTATGGTGTTCATGAGTGGGGTGATGTTGAGTCGTAATATCTGAGAAATCTCAGTGGTTCGAACTGTAAACGGCTGTGGCCTATAACACAAGACTCCGATTTCTCCAAACGTATCTCCTGCAAGTGCCTTTCCAAGAACCTGTACAAAGCATGTGGAGTGTGAAGGTTGGGACTATGTCCTCTCCTTCATTGAATATACAAACACGTCTTAAATTGTATGGAACACCAACCTAATCATAATTTTTGAACCCTAATCATAATTTTTGAACCAACTTTTAAGTTGTTACCTCTTTTATGACAGATTGTGGGAAATACAATCTCTTGTTTTTATTAATGTGACAATCTATATCAATGAAAGAATGAGAACTCAAAGTTGGTACAAAAAGATGGGAAAAGAATTTGTGTAATTAGTATTTTTCTTATAAATATAGTTTACGCACAGTAATACATTATAAGGGCCAAAAAAATAAAGATAGATATTAATTATATCTCTTCAATTTTAGGATCGTTCTTATTTTGTTATAAAAACTTTAAAAACTTCCACATTACTTTTTAAATTTTGGAGTTGTCCCACTTAATCTCTTTGTAAGTATTTTCATTGTTACAACATATGGAAAAAAAAAAAAAAAAAAGAAATTAATCTCACTTATTCACTTTATATAAAAATCAAATAGACAAAAACCATATGAGTACTCTTAAATCCCCTTTTTTTATATTATTTTTAATAGAAATTCTAGAAGAGGCGATTACGTAGGACGAATTCAAATTTCAAGAGCTATAATAGGAGTTTTCAAAGTTTATGGAGTAAATTAAGAGTGATCTTATGGTTGAGGGTTATATGTGAGAATAATCTGAAAAAATTAATAATAAACGAAAATAAATAAAAATAAAAAGACATACTTGATCATGCCCCTCAATATTGGATATGAAATCCTGCGGTCACATATTTGCCACGCGAACTATATGTTAGATATAGACTTTTTTCATAGAATTTTCTGGTACCATTAAAAAAAAAAAAAAAAACCGTAATAGATAACTTACAACCGCTCCTGAGACCAGTATATAGAGATCACTAGGAGCCTCATTCCGCAGAATTACGTCTTCTCTAGGTGGGTAGTATTCTGCTTCCATCTCTGAAACCTTAAAGGAAAAAAAATGGTATTTACTTCAGAATATTGTGAAATCTTGTGACCATTTATTCGTGCCAAAATAGTTTATAATTTCCCCCTTTTTTTTTTATTTTTTATCTTTCTTTTATTTGTTTACTTTTGTTTGTTTGTTTGTTTGAGTTTGTAAGGATTTATGCAATTGCCTTTGCCTTCCATTGACTCTGTGGGTCCGCCAGTAGAGATGGATGTTCATTGACTTAAAAGGGATCTTTATTAATTAATTAATAAATAAAAGGCCATGTTAAGCGTTACCAATTGGAAAAGGAAGTCTTGAGAAACCCCTTGGAAGAGGTAGACTTTTTGCACGATAGGGAAGAACAAATGGTAGGCAATGCTTGAACGTATGGCTTTTGGCAGACCATTCAAGGTCTCTTGCTGCTTCAATCCCTCCGTCTTGAACCTTAGACATAAATGTGACAGCATTTGATCCTGTATGCGGGGGGGCAAGTGGTTTCGTATTGTAAATTCTGAAGCAGCTCGGATTGTATCCCTCTGTATCATCAAAAGATGTCTTCAAATTAGCATTCTCAGACCACAAGCAGTTTTTAAAAAAAAAAAAAAAAAAAAAACATATTTATTTAGCTGTTAATTGAAGTCTTATTATCTTTCTCTTTAATTTTTTGCAACGTCAAGGAAATATGGTTTCACAGGGTTTGAAATTTGAAGATGTCATATAGTGAGATGTGGAGTACTGTTAAATGCACAAGAGAACGTAGATTTGCATGGGACCAAAAAATCTTGAAAGCCCCACTGGTCTTAATAGCCTTAAAAAGAAACAAAGACTGAGAAGGGCCATATAATTAAAATGACAAGCACCAAGAAATTAATTGCAGAAGGTATTTCTGCTAAAGAAAAATCTACTTCTAAATGCTCTTACTGTTTACAAAAAGCAAAATCTACTTCTAAATGCTCTTACTGTTTGCAAAAAGCATTAATCTTTTCAAAAAAGAGTGTAAACTTGTTTTTATGCTGTAACATGGGAAAGGAGACCGCTTTGTATTATATTGTTGAATGTGACAGGTCCATTTAGAATCCATCTAGAACCTGGTCTCAGTATGAGTTTAGTCTTGCAGGTGACAAAAACCAAGTGGAGCAGTAAAGATCCCGAAAGAGAGAGAGAAAAAACTCACGAAGTTTCTGGTGCGGCTGGTCCAATGAACAACCAAGTTTGTCATGTTACCGATGATGTAAGAGGTCAATCCCAAGTTGAAGAGCATGTAAAAGATGTCGAAAAGCATTTCCCTGGGATTTTCAGCGTGCAAGTCCCCATAACCGGTCGTGGTTAATGTCGTAATAGACCAGTACATTGCTGCTACATATCGGTTCCACAAGCTGTCTTCTTTGAAATTTGGATTGACTGCGCCAATCCAAGTTCGTGTTGGATCGGGATATTTATCTGCTATCAGATAGTTAATACATCCTCCGCAGTGGACGGCGAAAAGGGTTACCTGAAAATTCACCAAAGTGGAGGGAAAACCACAATTTAAGCTGTTAATGGCAAAATTCTGGTTTGGAGGATCAATGTTCGTAAAGGAAATGGAGGCTTTCGCGGTTTTCAGTGGCTGCTTACAGAGACAAGCTTTGTGCAACGAGTCCAGAAATAGTTGAACCGGAGATCCTTCTCGAGTCTGAAGGGAAAAACCGAAAAGATTGATTAACCATTTGTGATATTGTTTGTCTATTAATCAGAAATACTGAACAGAAGAAACCAAGACATGGGATCGGATAAAGTGATCATGACACCTTGAAAACAGGGAGCTGACGCGTCTGAGCCGCCAGAGTCTAAGCATGTTGAGCAGTTTAAAGCCAAGTTCACCGCTGTGATCTGTGAAGAGGAGGCTGATAGATTGAAAAGGTGCGGTGGAGCAGACATCGAAGATGAACCAAGTGGATATGTACCTATAATAAGTTGGTTTTTATGTGAAGAAAGATGAGAAGTTTCAGCTGAAGAAAGGTTTAAATCTATGCAAAGAGATCGAAGTCCAAAAAATGAAGGCTGCAAAGTTTGCTCACCTTATTGCAATCTTCTTCGGATCGTCCACAAGGAGATACGACTGGTTGTCGAGGTATGCAACAAAGAAGGTGAGGAAAATGTCAATGGCAAAGAAGCCATTGACAATGTTGTCGATTACGAAAAGCGCATCTTGTTTATAAGGCAGAAATGCAAACTCAAACGGGCAAATCCAGGCCGAGTAAATAACTAGTACAACCAAGAACATCTCCCAAGCCCTGGCCATATTGAATGAAAAGTAGGGTGTAAGTGAGAAGAACTTGTTAGTATTTACAAATATATGCATTAACGGTAATCACCTATAACGTGGATTGAAAGGGGAAATAATGTATTTCCGGAGTTTGGTTGCCTGATTGATTCTTTCTCCGAGTGATGGCAAGAGATCACTAGAGAAGAAGCTACTATGAGCAAGACTTCCCATTTGGTATTCCTCGATATAGAAGCGTCGAAGGAAGTTTTTCGTGCGGGAAAGTAACATTCCTTTTAGTTACTGCAGTGTTAGTCCTGGAAGCTTAGCTGAAAATACCGGAAACATCTAAACTTCGGTTGGAGAGTAAAGCCCTCTAAGAAAGGCTTATATATAGATATACATTATACACACACAAACACACAACAAGGGGGACAACTTGAGGTAGTGATGACTCGGAAAATATAGTCATGCTATACGTGCTATTATTATGCAGAAAGTTTATCATGACTAATTTAGCTAGATAGTAGTTGTGTTGATAAGGAAAAGAAACGAAAGTGGTGAAACAAAAAAGAGATGAAAGGACAGCTTTTCTTTCCCTTGGTGCTTCCACAATAGGGGCAAGTACAAAAGAGAAAGAGAAGAATTGGGAGAGAGAATTGAAGTGGCAGACATTTGAGGCTCTTCGTATTGTCTGTAATGCAGTTGCGGCAGAGAGAGAGAGACAGAGGGAGAGGAGGAGAGAGAAAGAGAGAGGAAATGATAATAGAAATGGTGTCTATGGCTGGTGGTGCTGCTGGTGGGAGCTCCATCATAGCTACATGTGTGAGTTGGGCATCATTTTATACATATACATACATATGCATACATATATATGTATATGTATACATATATAGCCTGGGATTGAAATTTGCCAAAAGGACAGATTTGGAGTGAATATATATAAATATATGTTGGTGTCTTGATTTCAAATATTCAGGAATGGACCAGACAGCTATAGTAGGATCATGAGGGGGAAGGGAGGGAAGGGGAGGGGTTGAGAGGAGCTAACTCATGGATGCCATGTGGACCAATAGGAGATTGTTTTTGAGGGGATGACACTTCTTCACAAAAGTCTTTCCTACAGAAGTAATATTACACAATTCCTACTCATTTTCGTAGTAAGAGCCGGGGGGTTGTTTGTTTATGTAAACTCAATCACAACCATAATTGTGAAATTGATTCCTGCCACATATCCACTCTCTCTATCTCTATCTCTCTATATATGTATGTATGTATGTATACGTATATATATGTGTGTGTATGTGATTCTGATATGTTTTTGACCTGTTTCTAAACAGCTGACTCTTGTATCTTTTCCTATTTTAATGTGAAAGCACAGTTAGCATTGCTTTTTCACCGACCGTTGTTATGTGGCCCCGTGAGCCGACTATGATTTCTTGATCATTATCTACCTTAATTTTGGTAGTTTTAACTCTAGGAGAACTGATTACTTTTGCTAATTAATTGCATGGCCAATTGATCATTATCTACTTATATTATACAGGTCTGGATTACCCTTTTTTATTACATGTTAGTCCTCTTTTATTTTTTTTTCTTTTTGAAGAATAATAGATGAGATAGATGGATTGGACTTGTGAAGGGCAGGATTTTTTTTTTTCTTTTGGCTTTTTTAAGAAAAGGGACATAAAAGCGGCATATTCCAAGGAAGGTAACACGAGTTATAGTGTATTTTCTGTTAAAAAATTAAATAAATAGTACATATAAAGCGCAAAAGAAATAATAATTAATGTATATTTGCGTATATCTTGAATACGAAATTATCATTAACTTAACATATGTGAAATGGTTAGTGACTTGCAAGAAATTAATGTATTATCGGCTTGCAAACCTACATATCTGATTAGCATGTGGATTGTCCCACGTGTTGCATTATGATATTGTTCCATTATCTTGTGTGGCATTAGGAAAAGGCCTCTTAGCCAGACAATTTTGTAACACGTTTCAGACGTTGACAACTTTTTGTGTGGAATTTTTGTTTTTCTCAGATGCCCAAGAAAAAAAAAAGGTTATATAGAGTAATAATTATAGATAGAAGGTGACATACCGATCAATACTCTTGACGATGTAAAACATGTTCAAATACGTGTTCCTAACCATTACTCAAATAAGAATTAAGGGAGCGTTTGGTAAACGTATTATATTTTGATTGTATTTGAATAAAATTTGTTTTTTAAATGTTATATTTGGTTGAAAAGTATTTGTTTTGTATTTGAATGAAATGTGTGTTTGGATTAAAAGTATTTTAGAGTTGAAAAGTTGATGTGATTGGTAAAAGTAGAAATAAATAGTGGAGTTGAAAAATTGATGTGATTATTTTAAAAATATTTTGAATAGTAATTGTTTTCGTAGTACTGTTGTAAAATTTGTATTTGGTGTAAAATTATATTATATTTAAGTAAAATTAAAATGAAATTTTTTTCCCAAACGTCACCTTAATGAAATCTAAAATCTCTTCGAACAGAACGATTTGTTTTCCATCATTCTATCTATTTTAGCATAATACTCGTTGCAAACATGTCAAAAGTTTTGACTCAAAACTGAGGGGGCGTTTAGTAAACGCATTGCATTTTAATTGTATTTGAATAAAATTTGTTTTTTGAATGTTGTATTTGGTTGAAAAGTATTTGTTTTGTATTTGAATGAAATGTGTGTTTGGATGAAAAGTATTTTAGAGTTGAAAAATTGATGTGATTGATAAAAGTAGAGATAAATAATGAAGTTGAAAAGTTGATGTGATTGTTTTAAAAATATTTTGAATAATAATTGTTTTCGTAGCATTATTGTAAAATTTGTGTTTGGTGTAAAATTATATTGTATTTAAGTAAAATTAAAATGGAAAACAAATGCCAAACGACAGCTAAAACTAGTCTACACAAAATTCGATATTGGAGCCTCAATAACTCGAAAACAAAATTATGTTAGTCAAAATAGAAATGAACCTTAAGTTTCGTATATGTACAAATAATTGAAGAGAAAGCCTACCTAGTGCCAGCCAACCTTTCGTGTAAATATGAACCAAAAAAAAAAAAAAATCCATTTTGCAACTGACTTCAGGCATGTGCATCACGTGCGTTATGGGGCAACTGGGTTTTCAATGTGGGACTAAAAAAAAAAAAACCATCCCTACTCGTTTATTTTATTTAATGATATAAACCAAATTTAAAACAAAACAAAATAAATAAAAAAATCCATGTCTGAGGAGCCCCATGGGTTGTCCTAACTCCTGAACTCTTGGGAGTTCCAAAGGCATAGACAGTTCAGAGTTAGAATATTGGTCTTATAATACTATCAGATCAGCCAAAGAAGTTGTATGGTTCTGCTAAATGTAGTCCCCACACGCTAAAACAAGTTCCATCATTTTTTTCTATGTCAGAGAGAGAGAGAAGTTCCATTAATTGTGTAATGAGTAGTGTGGCACAATACCTACATAATCTTATTTGAATTTCTTTTCTTTTATTTTCTTTAAGGGCTTTACATGAATTTATTTGTTGATATGGTAATCAAATCATATCCACTTTCTTCCTGAGAAGGAAAAGTTAGGGAGAGAGAGAGGGGGAAAAAAAACCATTTTCAATCTGACCATGAATGTTCAAGAGTAATCAAGAGAAACGCTGAAATTCGTCAAGTTAAGGAAGGGAGAATTTTAGCTTGCAACTTTTGTTAAGTGGGTTAGTTAATCTTGGGAGAAAATTAGACTGATATTGGTGGAGGCCTTTGAACCATTCATATTGAGGTTGGTTACTTGTATATAATGTGTCAAGTATACTATCTTTAAAAGCTTAATCTCCTGATAGTATCACGATCGATCTACATGTGAATTATGCCTATTTTTTACTTCTATGCACATAAAACTTCTTCTTTTAATCTTGATCATTGATACGAATTGATCTCGCGAAGCCTCGATTTTAAACGCGTAGATGGTCGCCTTCATTTTCATGTGATCGCAAAATAAGAAATCTCAACTTTTCATTGCCACACACGTTGTAGTAGTGCATACACACAAGGCATTGGATAGAAAAGAAGGAAATGAAAAGAAAGCAAGAAAGCAAAGCAAAGGGGGGTTGATAACACAGAGAACTCGTGATGGCCGTTAGGCCACGGGCAAAGATTGATTTGTTAGCCTGGTGGTCCTTTTAAAATATATGATAGTTCATATCACACATTTAAATTTGCCTGATATTTCTGCAGCTATAGCTAGCATTTCTCCATCATGGGGTCCTTTAATAGATCAGTTAGGAAATTCAGGCCAATTGCAGGAATTTTTTTTTAATTTTCCAGATTTGTTATATAGCTAATTTTTAAGGACCAAAAAAAAAAGTGCTCACGGTCTTCGGGCATATTGTGCTAATTTTTTATGGCATATTGTGGCACAAATTAGAGATTCATGTATATGTTCTATTGTTAATTTCGGAAGATTGTGCACTTTTTTTTTTATTTTTCTTCCTTAAAATATATTTTTCTTATTGGGTTTTGCCTTTCTTGAGTTTTAACGAGGTATCTTCCGCTTATTTGACCGGAAGAGTTGATATTCTATCTCGGAATTTTCGATTAGTTTATACCTTTCCTTTATATTTGTCTGATTTTTATCCTTTTCGACATGTTTATTTTATGTCTTGCTTCAAGGCTCGTTATCGTCTATCTCGAAAGTTTCAATTAGTTGATGCTTTTTCTTTATTTTTGTCTAATTTGCAATCCTTTTCAACATCCATATTTATTTTATATTTTGCTCCGGGCTTGTTCACTTTCTTCTTATTTATATTTTGTAAATTTTCAAATTTTGCAAGACAAATTGAGTAGTGACTTTGTGTGGGATGAGAGTTTTAGCAGATGCCAAGTTTATTAAAATGTACTAATATCCTTTAATGAGAAATATAAAATGTTAACAAATAAATACTAGATACACCAAATTTAGGCATAAAATTAATGAGAATGATTGTAGGTTTTATATTCAGTAACTATTATTACCAAAATAATTCACCAAAAAATATATTATTAATAACAAGATAAAAGCTGTTATATTGACTTAACTTTTATTAGTTTAAGTTTTTAAAATGATCGGCAATAATATCATTCCCAAAATGGTGTTACATTTAAATTTGCTATTAAAAAGTAATAAGCTTTTTACCTAAAGATAATGCACTTTTGGAAAGTTTTAAAAGATTGAGTGGTTGCTCCGTTGTTATTGGACGTCATCTATGACCATCCAAACAAACAGTCGTAAAACTGACACATTCACCATTGAGTAAACCATTAACTATATATATATATATTTTTTAAATTATTATTCTTAGAAATAATCCAAACTTTTTTGTAAATGATCATGATTCATGAAGATCACATTATCATCACAGTTTTTATGAAAACGATCTTGTTGACTAGACTTGTAGATAGATTTCGTTTTATGCTAGAATATTCGAAATTAAACCTAATTATTCGGAAGGAAAGACAAATCATTATTATGGTGTGAAACTATTGGGATGCCCTCCTTGTAAGTTTTGATGACAAATTATACTTTCGTAAAGATTTGAACTTGATCGGACGTCCCTAAAATAAGGATTGGTTTTATAATGAATTTCAATCTTCTAAATATGAATTGTTATAATATTTATTTTTAATTTTTATTATTTCTTATTATTTTAATCCTTTAAATATGGATTTTTAATCTTTTTTATCCTAATTTATACGTTAAAGAGTGCCTGGAGCTTTCTTTCTCATATAAAAAAACGAAATATTGGTAGATATATAATTATATATTGCATAGAAATCGGTAGGATAATTATTCCTTTTAGCTAAAGACATTTTTCACAGGCCCACCAAAAGAATAGCCATGTAATTAATCATGAAGAACTTCCTCTTACTTTAGAATCTTAACTTTTGTTTTGTCTTTTTAGGCATGGTTTAATGGTTATTTTACATTTGGTGGCATCTTGTCGAGTTTAAGTATCCTATTTTTAAGTCTAAAAAAAAGAAAATTAAATAAAATTTTTAATTTTATGTTTTTTCAAAATTAAAATTTTTATTTGTTATACGGTATTAAAACTATTTTAGTGCTTAATTATAATTGTTTTATACTATACTAATCCTATAGTCGCATTAAAAACTTTAAACACAAACCATAAATTCAATAGTGTAGCTCATTGTCTTGCTGTTTTAGTTTTTGATTTGGACACTGAAAGCTTTGAACTGATACAATTTCTTCGTTTTTTGCTCCTTATATTTTGGCTGATTTGACCTAATAAAATTGCAAGCAGTCTTTCTCTCAAATATATATATAATTAGTATCTTCATGAATATTTCTTAATAGCTTATTAATGAAAGAATTTTTCCTTGTCAGATTTCTAGAAAAATCATTTTTGGAAATTTTATTTAAAAAATTAAAAATGTAGAATAAACCATCATGATTTCTTTTTTGTTGGGGCATTTATAAAAGATGAATTCAAGTTGATTATGTCTCTCTCTGCACGTGATTTACGACTTTACAGGATCTTATTTTTGCTTCACGACAATAAATATATAAATTATATTAAGGCAAATTACTTTCTCTGGAAAATCTAAGAGGTATATTATTTCAACTTAATAAAATTTTTTATCTATATAAAGTCTCGTACCCAAAAAAAAAAATCTAACTTTAACTCTGATTTTTTTTATCCTATATAAAATATGACATATTTTTTAGGGAAAAAGAAGTAAATAGCAATTTTTAGAAAATAATTGAAGTTAATAATAAGTTTTTAAAATATAGGTAGGAAATAAGAGATTATCATGTAAATAATTTATTTAATCAAATTGAAATGATGTATTTTTATACCAAGTAAATGATTTGTTTATGTTTTTAATAAATAAATTATTTATTTACATCTTATAAATATCATTTTCTTAATAAATTTTCTATTTTCTTAAAAAATATGTTATTTTTTATAAATGTTTTAAAAATTTTATATTTGAGTCAATTATTTTTAGAACTACTATTTACTATAATTTTCTATTTGGGTTTATTGGTTAAGGTTTGAAAAATTAGCACATTAATTTAAATTAACAGAGTAATTCAATTAGCAAAAGTATGGCAACTTATGACTTTATACGAATAACTCTATATTAAAAAATAACGTTACTAAAATTGGTGTTCCTATGTCCTTTGGGTACATCTGTGTTTGGTAGAGTAAAAAAGGGAGAGGAAGGAAGTCAGAGGAGGGTGTTTAGAAAGGAAAATGAAATCTTAATTGTTTGATAGTGAAAAATGAGAAGGAAAGGAAATTGAAATTCCATGAGACCCACATAAATATGATCCTTCCAACTTTGGAAATGAAACATGAAGGAAAAAAATTTGACAAAAAAGTAATGTAAAATAAATATTATGACCTTAATCATAATCTTCTATTTTATATGAGGGTATAATTATAAAAATATATTAGATTTGACATTTATTTCATCTTTTCTTTCTATTCTACCAAACATCGTAAAAGAAAACCCCTCTCCTTTCTTTTCATTTCTCTTACCTAGGTATTTTACTCTTCATAATTTCTTTTCCATTTTCTAACCTTATTACCAAACATAGTGTAAAAAATCCTCCGATCTCTTGCATATATGGAAAGTTTGCTAAGGTCAGAGAATGTTGATGATGCTTTTTGACAAAGTAGGGTTAGATATCACTCTCTATCGACCATCATCATGAGATTATCTCTGAATTCAGTTTGCTAGATTCACGCTCTACCAACTGAAATTTTATGGTCAATTTATACCGACCTTCACTCTCCCAAAAATAAACTCTTCAAATTTTTATTTAAAAAAAATATTAGATGAAAAATCAAACACCAAAAGTTAAAATCTTCACGCAATGAGTATCAATTGTATCAGTGGTCAAACCACTGTTATATTTCCTCCATTCTTCTTCGAAGTTAGGTGGTTTGGACTTCTTCATACATATTTTATTCTGGTTCACCAAAAATTTATCCTTTTGTCCCTTATAATAATATTATATCAACTAATATCTTGAAGATGCACTGTTAATTTGAATATTTTTTAATATAACATCGAGAACATTCATTTAGTTATTAGTTATTCCGTTTCCATATTTTTAATAGTTCTATGGTTTTTTTTAAGTAATATTATAAGCTCTCTCTCTCTCTCTCTCTCTTCTAATTAAGTTGATGGTATATTTCATTTGAGTTTATGAGTCCAATAAATTTATTGGCAGCTATGACTGGATATAACTTTGCTATGCTTGCTAACAGATTAATGGCAAACCAAAAGTTTCAATATATATATATATATATATATGTATATGTAAGTTCTTAACTCTAGCAATGATTAATTGATATTTGTCATTTATTATTCCCGAAGAAATTAAAACTAACTATGGCGATTCTGGTCCTTCTAAATTACGTGTAACCTGAATCTTCTATTCCTTCTCTAACTAATTTTTCATATACATACATAGTAATACAGAGTATATATATATATATAAATATTATATAAGGTCAGAGTATTTATCAGTGCTATCATAAAAGGCTTTTTCACTTAAACAATGTTATGAATATTAATATTATTCAACATCATACTGATGAAGATTGGATCCTATAGTAAGAAATCTACGTATGGGATCCAACCTTTACAGTTAGCTATGATGCTCAAAGTGGTGTCTACCAATATTTTTCATTTCACTCGAGAGATTGTAAACGTCAATCTCACAAATAAAGCGTGATTCTCTTTAATAGACTAATTTTTAAGGGCACGTTAAAATTTCTTTTCTTTTCTTTTTTTTTTTTTTTTGACAGACTTGATGGTTCTATTTTTCCACTGATAATGTTTATGAATAAGACTTGATATTCTAATATATTTAAATGCCAAATTATTCTGTAGTGAATAATAATAGTCATGTATTATTATTAGAATATATTTTTATCACAATAAACTATCATTAGTTCCTGTTTGACATCACATTTTAAATTCACATTTCAAACTTTTTTTCATAGATTTTCTCTAATAAAAATTTGAATTTATTGTTCGAATTATAAACTTAAATCTATGATCCAAACATTCCCTTACAATTGCATTGACTTTATTTGAACGTGCTCATCCATTGGGGTATTTATTTCGGAAAGAAAAGAAAAAACAAATTATTGATATGTTATCATTGCCATCCACTGCTTGCTCAGGGAATCCCAAGCAGTTGCTAGGGTAAAAACACCAGGCGGCCACTGTGGAAATCCCTTCTCAAGTGACCACTAGGAAGCTAGGTTGCAATCGTAAGGGGACACTAAGGCAATGACTAGCGGCTGCTATGGAAATCCGACACACACAAATTCTGGAGGAAAAAAAAAATTAGGCACACTATTGATGTTAAACACCATCACTAATAAAAGATAAATTTTACCTAAATCTCAGATTGTGAGACCTATATTTTATTAATGAATAGCACCACCGATGCTTTATAGTAATGTTCAATTCTGGATCTTGATTGATGTGCCAAAATAATACAGTCGTCAACAATTATTGCTAGAGACAAATATCCTGAATCACTCTTCCATTAGGAGAGGAAACAGATTCAATCAATGCAAGAAGGAAACAAACCCTCTCATTTAATTACTCTTATTTTGAGAGACAAAGGTACGTACTTTTTGCTATACTGAAACTCTGTCAATTTATCCTTTTAGCTTCTCGACTTAAGCATTGGACTGTCATTTGCTGGTACCAGCCATTGCCCCCATTTACTTATTTGTTTTGTAGGTTTTACAGTATTCATCAAGTGTTCTTACCATGTTCTCAATTAAAGTGTTTGTTTTGATCCGAATTACGTGTTCAAGGACGAATTTTTAGGGTTGGACGACCAAATTTTGCATCACCATATTTTTGATAAATTTTGTCGACTAATTTTTTTAAGGAACAAATTAAAAACAATAATACTTTACTTGCCACACTTGGTTGGACTGATTTTTTTAAGGAATATTAAAGAGATTGAATTAAATCTCTCTCTCTCTCTCTCATGCCTCTTAAGGTTTGTTGCATGAGTTCATAGGTGGGGGCTGAAGCTTCTTGGTAGCACCCAGCCTACCTACCTCAGACTCTCAGCCCTAAAGAAGAGAATCTAGGGATTCAGGTATGGCACAAAAGGTGAGACGATGTGTGAGGCCGGAGGAGCATTCCCACAGTGAGAAGGTTGGGGAAGACGGAAAGCACAATGGAGGTCGAGAGGCCATTCTCATTGTGTTTCTCGTTGTGGATAAAATCCTCTCATTGGGATGGCATCGAAAAGTGGGAGTGTAGAAGAACAGAGTGTAGCAGAGGTGGATTTAGGATGATTGGTTTGGATCCAGTTTTGGGGTGTCACCAAAGCCGAGTCGTGTTGTGGTTTCCAATCTCCAAGATGGCCTAGTCCTTCTGGCAGTGGGCGTGGCCCTTTTGGTGGTCAGCAGTGGTAGTGCATGCCACCCACGTGTCATCACGATGGTGATTCTTTTGATGGCAGTTCCAAATCTAAAGTGCTCATGGTTTTTTTAAGTTTATTTATGGAGGTCACAACTCGCCTACTAATTGTGTCCATGTCCTATAGTGTATGGTTTCTTTTTATGCTTTATGGTTATGTTATCAGTGTAATAAGGGTGCTTTGAATGCTTATTAGGTATTTCTTTTGTTTGGTTGTTACTTTAGTTTTTGTTTGTGTTTGTGTTCTTGTTTTGTTAGTGACTTTTTTTAATTAAGGGTGGTGATTTCCCCACTAATCCCAAGTTTGGTGTTTTTAGCTTGTTGTCTACTGTCTCCCATTCTCAAATCTAGGCGTATTTGCCACAAGAACCTATTGAAACCACAGGTGTTTGGTTATGGAAGGGGAGCATAGGAGGATTGTTCGAAGCCATGGGAGGTGCATAAAATGTCGTCAACCATCCCCAAACCCGAGCACGTTAGCCGCGAGAACCAGGTGAAAGCGTGGGTGCCAAGTCATGGGAGGTTGGCATGTGTGAGGGTGACAAGCGTGTGGCCTCGCCCGTTATCATTTTGTTGGTCGGAAGCCATTGTTTGGCCAGATTTTGGTCAGTGGACGAAGGTTGCTCTTGTCCATCCTTTAGTAGGAGATTTGCTTCATATTTGGGATAGGGGGTTATCTCAGCAATCTCCAAGTAGGTTTAATTCTTGCATGATATCCTAGTAGCTCGGTGTGACTTGTTTGAGGTACATTGTGGCCTCACTATAGACTCTAGGTCCACCTATTATTCTAGCCATTTGGTGATATTCGGTCAGCTAGTCTGGCAGTGGCTTTCAAATTATACTTTGGTTTAATAGTTTTTGGTCTGTTTTGGCTGTCGTTTTTAATTCTATCCCACTAGTGACATTTTATAAATGATATACCTATTCTTTTGGTGTAAAAGAGAGAGAGAGAGAGGGAAAGAAAGGTTGAATGGTCCGAATTACCAATTAAAAATAATAATAATTTACTTGCCACACTTGGTTAGTTATTCTTACAACATTGGAATGAAAGTTAAGGAATGTAATAGAGATTGAATTGCATGAATTACGAATTAAAAATAATAAATTCCTTACTCTATTGTTTAGTTACCCTTAAAACACTAGGATGAAAGTTAAGGAATGTAAAAGAGATTGAATTGCATGAATTACCAACTAAAAGTAATAATTTACTTGCCACATTTAGTTAGATACTCCTAAAATAAATAAAAAAAGGATAAAATTAAGTAGAGATTCTTTTTTTTTTTTAATTAAGAGAATGAACAACTGATATCAGAGTAAGATGTTAACATCTTGTAAGGTTGTCACCTAAAATCTTCACTCCTTCCACACAAAGTCTGTGATAACCGAGAAACTTAACACTGTCGGAAAATTTTGTACAAGATATGTAAATAAATGCACATTTATAGTGAGATATGTTACGGAATACAGAGTAGAGGAAAATTTTGATTAATTGAGTTTTAATCAAAATTTGACAATGAATTAATAAAAATAGTTAAAAGCTAAGCATTAATTCAAATTATGATGTTTTAAATTTTATAGAAAAGTATGTGGAAAATACATATAAAGAGATCAACGGCACACAAGTAAGCCACATTGATCAATGGCCAAGATTAGCTAAACAAGCTCTTGTAATTTTCTTTAAAGAAAATTAAGGAAATGTGAGAGGAGGGAGCACGTGAGGGGCCATAAGCAAGCAGCCTAAGTGATATTATTTCACTTGGTTTGAGCTGCAAAAATAAGCAACCGAGAGAGAGAGAGAAAGAAAGAAACGGCAGAAAGAAAGAAAGAGAAAGAGAAAGAGAAAAAGGGAGAGAGCAGAAAAGGAAACCCTTAAACAAGTTCGGATTTTCTCTTCAAGCAGCAGATCAATTGAGTTTTTCAGTCGAGAATCCACAGTAAGAAGCTCTCAAGCTTCAAAGCAAGGTAAACCCTCGTTTTCTCACGTTTTTCTTGGGTGAAAATCTGGGGTTTTGAAAGAAAAAAGAGAATGTGAGTAAATCGTGTTAAGATTTTCGGTTAAAATCGAAACATGATTCGAGTCTAGTTGTTTTAAAACACGAATCCATGAGTTAATGGTGTAGAAAACCAAGTTTAGTGAGTTTTCTTTAATAAAGTTCAGATTTTTCAAAAGTTGAGTCAAGAGATGTTCATAAGCAAAATGTGAGATTTTGCTTATGAAATCATGGATTTGTGATAGTAGAAATATAGTCTATATCTCAAAACGATTTTATTGAGATTGATTTTGAGTGTAAGAAGTAGAACAAAGGCCATAAAAGCCTTAGAAAATCAGAGCAGAACAGTTCGGATCCAGAATCTTGATTCTAGTATGAACACAGGTATGTACAAGGGCGTGTTCAGTACACGGCCCCGAACATGCCCACATGCACAACCGTGTTGCAAGAAAATTCAGACTCGAGAGGTACGTGGCCAAGAACACGACTATATATCAGGCCGTGTCAAGGGGCACACGGTCAAGGGAAGGGCGTGTAGCAGACCATGTTAGACAGCAAGAAGACACGGCCAGAAACACGGCCGTGTAAGTAACCGTGTAAGCATGCACATATAGTCTAGAGGAGTACACGGCCGCGTATCCACCCGTGTAAGTATACACGGCCATGTTCCATGAAGTACACGGCCAGGCACATAAGTCCAAAGGAGTACACGGCCAGAGACACGCCCGTGTAGGAGGGCATGTCCGTAGCCAAAGAGTAAAAAAAAAAAAAAGAGTCTGGAAATAGAAATTTTATGTTTTGCCATGTTTCCAGTATAAGATGAACATTGAAAATAATCAGTGAATATTTCTTTTATAAGAGTTCAAGTCAGAGACCCCGATACAGCAGTTCCAGAGCAGCAGAGGCTTACGCTTGTAGATTTTCTATAAGTTCAAGCATTGTCCTGACTGCAACGTGGACAATCTTGTTATGTTTAAGATATTATGTATATTGTTTGACGTGTATGTTAGACATTGATTGTCTACATCACGATATTCATGTCAGTTTCATGTCAGTTCATGTCATACATGCAGAATTTCATGTTTCAGTACACATGTCAGTCAGGTAACAAGTACACGAAAACAGGTAGGTGCACAAGGCACCTTAGTGTGTTAATAAAACTCACACCCCAAGTAAATCATATAACAGGTTCTGACTGTAGGGGCAATCAATATGCTACCTAGTTGGAACACCAGTAAGATGGTAATTAAACCAGTTATTAGTGTATCGGCCTCTCGACCCACGAGGAAGTTTTCATGTTTAGCTTCAGTTAAGACTGAGGAGGTCAGCACTAAAGCACCGTTCCCAGTTGTGCTAACATGTCGATACAACCAATCAGGAGCCCAAAAACCAGAACTTAATAACAGATAATGTCCTAAGACTAATCTTTCAGCCATGAGCATGTTTACAGAGTCCAGTTTCATGCATGAGTACAGCAGTACAGCATGTCATGTTTCATATTTTTATGTTTGAACTTACTGAGCTCATAGCTCACCAGTTTGTTCACATGTTGCAGGTAAGATACCTGTTCACCTGTAGTTTACGATGGACGACGGACAGGGTAGATGTATGTCAGGGAGTTTTGGGCGAGGGATTTGGTCACTTTTAATCTTCCGCTGTATAGTTTTGAAAACTTTAAACATGTAGTTTCAAGAACAAGATTTCAAGTTAAGATTATGTGATAGGGGAATCATGATTCATGTGCATGTTATTTTGTTAACATGATTTGCTTATCACATTTTCGAACAGTTCATGATATTAAGAAAAAAAAATTTATTCCGCAAATTAGCAAGCAGTTTTCAAGTTCAGCATGATTGTCGGCGACGCTAGGGGGCTGCATACTATTGCGGTTAACTACAGAGTTGACTGTAATAGTACTGTAGAGCCTCCACAGTAGGGCGGGCCGCCACAGTAGGGCGGGCCGCCACAGTTGGTATCAGAGTAGTTACGATGGGTTCAGTTTAGAATACCAACCGTTGCCACAGTTGGTATCAGAGCCCAAGTTTTAAAATGGGTCTAGTTTAGAATACTTACTGTTGTCACAGTTGGTATTATCAGAAAAGTTGGTAAACCACATCTCGCCTGACTCCGTGCATGTCATGTTCGCCGATCCAAGTAAGTTCAATTTATGTTAAAATCAGTAGCTAGTTATGCATGAAAGTAAAGGTCTGTAAAGACCTATACTTTGTAGTAAGTATATAATGTTATGTTAATGCAAGAAATGATATGGATCCTTTCTATACAGGATCTAATATAAGTTCATCGTGTGATTATAGGATATAAAGTAGCACGATGGAAAACCAGGGCCAAGGCCAAAGAAGGAGAAGGGGACGCCCATCTCTAACTCAGCGATTAGAAGAAATGCAAGCTCTTTTAGAAAACCAGATGAGAGAAAATGCAGAGTTGAGACAGAGATTAGAACAACTAGAACAGGGGCAGGGATCAGTAGGGACTCCTGCACAACTAGCAGCTGAAGCAGAACAGGTAATACCACCAGCGGCACCAGAAGTGGTTCAGGAACCACCGGTCAGGGTGAACCCAGAGCCACTATACGAGAGATTTCGGAAGATGAGGCCTCCGAAATTTGAGGGTTCAATAAATCCTCTGAAAGCAGAAGATTAGCTTTCTTCAATCCAGATGATTATGGAGTTTATGAGACTCATAGATGAAGAAAAAGTCTTGTGTGCATCCTTTGTTCTAAGGAGGGACGTAAGATTTTGGTGGGACATAGTCCGCATGAGGAGGGACGTGACCACAATGTCATGGGGGGAGTTCCTAGAGGAGTTCAACCAAAAATATTATAATCCTGCATCACTCAGACCCCAATAGAAAGAATTTTCAGAGTTACAGCAGGGTGACATGTCAGTCAGTGAGGTTTGCAGGAGATTTGATCAGCTCTCCCGCCTATGTCCGTATGTAGTGCCAACGAAAAGGGAGAGGATACAGAAGATGATAGGGATGTTCAGGTCTGAGATTCTACCTTGATTAACATTGGTCCAAGCTCATCAATTTCAGTAGCCGACTGTGTTAGTCGTGTTTTAAGGGTTGAGTACCACCTAACCCAACAGAAAGAAGAGAGAGAAAAGGTCTAGGAAGCCAGGAAGAAAGAAAAGATCTTGACTAAGGCCTCTCAACTTGGACAACATAGTAAGGGTAGTCAGAGTATAAGACCAGAGCAGTCCAGTCATCTAGGCCCTCAGTTCCAATAGAAGAGAAAGGACAATTTCCAGGGAAACCAAGGTCAAAAAAATAGAAGCCAGTCACGGAGGACTAACACCACTATAGTTCCAAGTAACCCCACCTATCCAAATTGTGGGAGGAAACATGTGGGTCAATGCAGAGTTGGCACGACTGCATGTTTTCAGTGTGGAAAAGAAGGCCATTTTATCAAGAATTGCCTTATGAACCGCCAGTCAATATCAGGAGCAAACTCTTCATGTCCACAGCAGTCACAAGTTCATACACTCAGATTGAGTTATGAAAGCCCATCAGAAGTGCCTCCAGCAGTGCAAGAAAGACATGAAAGAGCTCCACAGGCAGATGATAGGGTGATGGCCTACACCAGAGAAGAGGCAGAGGTAGGGACGTCTAACGTGGTGACAGGTCAGATTTCTGTTGCTAACCACTTGGCATCTGTTCTATTTGACTCTGGGGCCGCCCATTCTTTCATATCATATGCATTTGCTGATAATTTAGAATACCCTAGAGATCACATGAGAAGAACTTTTAGAACTACTCTTCCATCAGAAGAAATCATGTTGTCCGAGTACTGATTACCTCATGTACCAATAAACGTGGCAAATAGAGAGCTGTATGCAGAATTGATCATGATGAAGATAGTAGACTATGATGTAATCTTGGGAATGGATTTCTTAGGAAAATATCAAGCTACGATAGATTGCAGAAACAGAAGAATAGTGTTCAAGCTAGAAGATGAAGAATGCTTTGAATATGTCGATTCTTCGAGAAGATCAAGCAAGATGATGATCAGTTCATTGAAAGCCAAGAAGCTAATAGCCAGTGGTTGTACTGGATATTTAGCTGATATGACAGATACAGCAGAAGAGAAGACGTTACAACCAGAAGATGTTCCTGTTGTCAGAGAATTTCTCGAAGTCTTTCCCGAAGAACTACCAGGAATACCTCAAGAGCGGGAAATCTCATTTGAGATAGAGCTTCTACCTGGAACAGCACCAATCTCCAAGGCACTGTACCGTATGGCACCAGTGGAGTTGAAAGAGTTACAAGTGTAGTTGAAGGATCTGCTTGACAAGGGATTCATCAGACCAAACTATGCCCTATGAGGTGCTCCCATACTATTTGTCAAGAAGAAAGACGGGACGTTCCGCATGTGCATAGATTATAGAGAATTGAACAAGGTTACAGTCAAGAATAGGTATCCATTGTCTAAGATTGATGACCTGTTCGATCAACTCAAGGGTGCAGCAGTATTCTCAAAGATTGATTTGAGATCAGGATACCATCAGCTGAGAATCAAGGAAGATGATGTTTCTAAGATAGCTTTCAGAACCCGTTATGGGCATTATGAATTCCTAGTAATGCCGTTTGGGTTAACAAATGCGCCAGCCGCTTTCATGGACCTTATGAACAGAGTCTTCAAGGAGTATCTTGACAAGTTTGTCATTGTGTTCATCGATGACATCCTTGTATATTCAAATACTCACGCAGAGCATGAAGCACAGTTAAGAGTTGTTTTTCAGAAGCTGAGAGAGCATCAACTCTATGCCAAATTCTCAAAATGTGAATTTTGGCTAGACAGAGTGCATTTCCTCGATCATGTAGTGTCCAAGGAGGGAATTGCAGTGGATGCAATCAAAGTGGATGCAATCAACAAATGGCCTGCACCTAAGAGCGTGACAGAGATACGCAGTTTCTTAGAACTAGCTGGCTATTACAGGAGATTTGTGGAGGGATTTACACGATTAGTAGCACCTCTCACAACCTTCACACGCAAGGAAAAGAAGTACATATGGACAGATGAATGTGAAAGAAGCTTCCAAGAGCTGAACAGATGACTGACAAGCGCACCGATCCTCACACTCCCTGCTGAAGGGGAGAAGTATGAAATCTACAATGATGCCTCAAGAGTGGGTTTGAGAGCAGTATTGATGCAAGATGGCAAAGTAATTGCCTGTGCTTCACCTCAACTAAAAGAGCACGAGAAGAATTATCCCACCCACGACCTAGAACTCGCTGCAATAATGTTTGCACTCAAAATTTGGTGACACTATCTGTATGGAGCACAGTGCCAGATTTACACAGATCATCAGAGTTTAAAATACTTCTTCACACAGAATGAGTTGAACATGAGGCAAAGAAGATGGTTGGAGTTGGTGAAGGATTATGACTGTGAGATCCTTTATCATCCAGGAAAAGCCAACCGAGTAGCAGACGCTTTAAGCAGAAAAGCGACAGTTCCGCAGCAGTTGCCTATTGACAGGTTGTCAAGACCATTACAGCAAGAGATTCATTCGCTCGAGCTAGAGCTGATATCAGGAAAATTGTCAGCACTGCAGTTGAAGTCATCATTGTTTGATGATATCAAGGAAGCTCAGAAGCAAAATTCAAGTTTGACAGACTCCCAAGAAGAGGTTTCCAAAGATGGATTAATCATGTATCAGGGGAGAATTCGCGTTCCAGTAAATGAAGAACTTCGAAGGCGAATCATATCAGAAGCTCATGAAACGCCATATTCAGTCATCCTGGAGCCACCAAGATATACCAAGACTTGAAGTTACAGTTTTGGTGGAAAGGAATGAAAGGAGACATTGCAAGATTTGTGAGTAAATGCCTTACTTGTCAGAAAGTTAAGGCCGAGCATCAGCATCCTGGAGGAAAGTTAGAACTCTGGAGATTCCAGAATGGAAATGGGAGAATGTTACCATGGATTTTGTGGTAGGGCTACCCAAAACAAGAGGAGGACACGATGCCATTTGGGTAATCATGGACAGGTTGACGAAGACAGCCAGATTCATACCAATGAAGATCACTTACTCATTGGAGAAGCTGGCACGCCTTTATGTAGATCATGTTGTCAGGTTATATGGAGTTCCAAAGTCCATAGTATCTGACAGAGATGCATGATTCACTTCAAACTTTTGGGAGTGTGTGCAAAGAGCCATGGGCACAGAACTGAGGTTCAGTACGGCCTTCCATCCTCAGACAGACGGGCAATCAGAACGGACTATCCAGACTTTAGAGGATATGCTCCGAGCATGTGTCATGGATTTTCCAGGAGCTTGGAATGGGAAGCTACCACTAGTGGAATTCTCATATAACAACAGTTACCAAGCTTCCATCAAGATGGCACCGTATGAGGCCCTGTATGGACGAAAGTGCAGATCATCCATCCACTGGTATGATCTGAAAGAAAAACAACTGCATAAAACAGATTTCATGCAGGAAACTTGCGATGCAGTTGCCAAGATCCAGCAAAGGATGAAGAGTGCTTAGAGCAGACAGAAGAGTTATGCAGACAGAAAACGGAGATCCCTAGAATTCAAGGAAGGGAACTTCGTATTTATGAAAGTGTCACCCATGAAGGGGATTAAGCGATTTGGTAAGAAGGGAAAACTAAGTCCAAGGTATATTGGACCCTATGAGATTATCAAACGCATTGGGAAGGTTACCTATAAGTTGCATTACCTCCTGAGCTGTCAGCAGTACACAGTATATTTCATGTCTCCATGCTCAGAAAGTACATGTCAAATCCATCTCATGTGCTACAACATGAACCAGTCCAAGTCCAAGAGGATTTGACCTATGAAGAGCAGCCTGTTCAGATACTGGCTAGAGAAGAAAAGGTGTTGAGAAACAAGACCATCCCACTAGTCAAGCTATTTTGGAGAAATCACAACATTGAAGAAGCTACGTGGGAAAGAGAAGATGAGATGAGATTTTCATACCCTCACTTGTTCTAAATTTTCGAGGACGAAAATCTTATAAAGAGGGGTGAATGCGATAACCGAGAAACTTAACACTCTCAGAAAATTTTGTACAAGATATGTAAATAAATACACATTTATAGTGAGACATGCTACAGAATACAGAGCAGAGGAAAATTTTAATTAATTGAGTTTTAATCAAAATTTGACAATGAATTAATAAAAATAGTTAAAAGCTAAGCATTAATTCAAATTATGATGTTTTAAATTTTATAAAAAAGTATGTGGAAAATACATATAAAGAGATCAACGGCACACAAGTAAGCCACATTGAAAAATGGCCAAGATTAGCCAAACAAGCCCTTGTAATTTTCTTTAAAGAAAATTAAGGAAATGTGAGAGGAGGGAGCACGTGAGGGGCCATAAGCAAGCAACCCAAGTGATATTATTTCACTTGGTTTGAGCTGCAAAAATAAGCAGCCGAGAGAGAGAGAGAAAGAAAGAAACAACAGAAAGAAAGAAAGAAAAAGAGAAAGAGAAAAAGGGAGAAAGCGGAAAAGGAAACCCTTAAACAAGTTCGGATTTTCTCTTCAAGTAGCAGATCAATCGAGTTTTTCAGTCGAGAATCCACAGTAAGAAGCTCTCAAGCTTCAAAGCAAGGTAAACCCTCGTTTTCTCACATTTTTCTTGGGTGAAAATCTGGGGTTTTGAAAGGAAAAAGAGAATGTGAGTAAATCATGTTGAGATTTTCGGTTAAAATCGAAACATGATTCGAGTCTAGTTGTTTTAAAACACGAATCCATGAGTTGATGGTGTAGAAAACCAAGTATAGTGAGTTTTCTTTAAGAAAGTTCAGATTTTTCAAAAGTTGAGTCAAGAGATGTTCATAAGCAAAATGTGAGATTTTGCTTATGAAATCATGGATTTGTAATAGTAGAAATGTAGTCTATATCTCAAAACGATTTTATTGAGATCGATTTTGAGTGTAAGAAGTAAAATAAAGGCCATAAAAGCCTTAGAAAATTAGAGCAGAGCAGTTCGGACCGAGAATCTTGATTCTAGTATGAACACGGGCGTGTACAAGGGCGTGTTCAGTACACGGCCCCGAACATGCCCACATGCATGACCGTGTTGCAAGAAAATTTAGACCCGAGAGGTACACAGCCAAGAACACGATCGTGTATCAGGCCGTGTCAAGGGGCACACAGTCAAAGGAAGAGCGTGTAGCAGACCATGTTAGACAGCAGGAAGACACGGCCAGAAACACGGCCGTGTAAATAACCGTGTAAGCATGCACATATAGTCCAGAGGAGTACACGGCCGTATATCCACCCGTGTAAGTATACCCGACCATGTTCCACGAAGTACACGGCCAGGCACATAAGTCCAGAGGAGTACGCGGCCAGAGACATGCCCGTGTAGGAGGGCGTGTCCGAAGCCAAAGAGTAAAAAAAAAAAAAAGAGTCTGGAAATAGAAATTTCATGTTTTGCCATGTTTCCAGTATAAGATGAACATTGGAAATAATCAGTGATTATTTTTTTTATAGGAATTCAAGCCAGAGACCCCGATACAGCAGTCCCAGAGCAGCAGAGGCTTACACTTGTAGTTTTCTGTAAGTTCAAGCATTGTCCTAACTGCAACGTGGACAATCTTGTTATGTTTAAGATATTATGTATATTGTTTGACGTGTATGTTAGACATTGATTGTCTACATCACGATATTCATGTCAATTTCATGTCAGTTCATGTCATGCATGCAGAATTTCATGTTTCAATACACATGTCAATCAGGTAACAAGTACACGAAAACAGGTAGGTGCACAAGGCACCTTAGTGTGTTAATAAAACTCACAACCCAAGTAAATCATGTAACAGGTTCCGACTGTGGGGGTAATCAATATGCTACCTAGTTGGAACACCAGCAAGATGCTAATTAAACCAATTATTGGCGTATCGGTCTCTCGATCCACGGGGAGGTTTTCATGTTTAGTTTCAGTTAAGACTGAGGAGGTCAGCACTAAAGTACCGCTCCCAGTTGTGCTAACATATCGGTACGACCAATCAGGGGCCCAAAAACCAGAACTTAATAACAGATAATGTCCTAAGACTAATCTTTCAGCCACGAGCACGTTTACAGAGTCCAGTTTCATGCATGAGCACAGCAGTACAGCATGTCATGTTTCATGTTTTTATGTTTGAACTTACTTAGCCCATAGCTCACCAGTTTGTTCACATGTTGCAGGTAAGAGACCTGTTCACCTGTAGTTTACGGTGGACGACGGGCAGAATAGATGCATGTCAGGGAGTTTTGGGCGAGGGATTTAGTCACCTTTAATCTTCCGCTGTATAGTTTTGAAAACTTTAAACATATAGTTTCAAGAACAAGATTTCAAATTAAGATTATGTGATAGGGGAATCATGATTCATGTGCATGTTATTTTGTTAACATGATTTCCTTATCACATTTTCAAACAGTTCATGATATTAAGAAAAAAAAATTTATTCCGCAAATTAGCAAGCAGTTTTCAAGTTCAGCATGATTGCCGGCAACCCTAGAGGCCTGCATACTATTGCGGTTAATTACAGAGTTGACTGTAATAGCACTGTAGAGCCTCCACAGTAGGGCGGGCCGCCACAAAGTCCCTATCTCCATTATAGTAAAAAATAATAAATTTACAATTGTTTTATGAAAAGAAAACCAAGATATTATAATCCAAAAGGAAATTCCATCCAAAGTAAAAACCACATAACTTGT
Organism: Antiaris toxicaria; assembly: GCA_035233585.1. Taxonomy (NCBI): domain Eukaryota; kingdom Viridiplantae; phylum Streptophyta; class Magnoliopsida; order Rosales; family Moraceae; genus Antiaris; species Antiaris toxicaria. Next base: position 94,118,366 of record CP141154.1, read on the forward strand.
AGAAACTGAAATCAGAAGGTTAAGTCAAAACTATGTCTTTAATGCCTTTAATCAAAATCAATTCCTATTGTAGACATCATTAAAAAAAATTAATCTTATTAATTAGTAGAACCTAAAGGGACTCAAAATCTAGTAGGAGAAAAAGAATGTTTACGCAAATTAAGTAGAGATATTATAATCATACATATTCTAAATATTTACGTGTGTATTGTTTGCGGCGTTAACCTTTACCTTGGGTTGAGTTAGCTTAAGCTATATACTCCTATTTGCATTTCTCATCTCTTTCCTCGTGAAAAGGATGCAGAATATGTTCTCCACCACAAAGTAATTGGCCAGCAAGTCCATTAACTTGCTAAATCGATGACACCGGGGACCAAGCGATTTTTCACATTATATTGCCGTCAAGAAGAGGTAGATGCTTTGATTCTTTTTTCCAACAATGTTTTGTAGTACAACCCAAAGGCCCCCTAATTATACGAGTGGCCATTTCTTTAAGTCATCTCACGTGATAAGGCATATTTCATGGTCCACACTTTGCTAGTGGTTGGAAATTGCACTTATCGCATTTACGAGATATAAAGAGATCAATGTGGGCTAAATATGGATGTAGAAGAACAACATCATGAGTATTAGAGCCAGCGTGCAATTTTAATCACAACATTCCCTAAATCACTTAAATGCCACGTTATCCAAGATTAGGCAACTCATTTTGCTCTTTTTGGGGTTTTCAAATCAAATAATATTCGAATACTGAAATTGTGCTTTCCATTTAATGTAATTGGAAGAGAAATGGAATTTGTGAATAAATCGGAATAACATTGCCGTGTATTTTCGTAAATGCACAAATTAAACAAATAATATAGTAAAGAGAAAAGTATTATTTTCATAAAAATAGTGTTATTATCGAAATTAATTAATTTTAATTTATTTGAGAGACCAAAATATATTAGAATTGAAAAATTAAATATATAAAATAAAATTACAAAAATAAATAAACATAAATTAACAATACACAATTAAACATATAGATACTAAGAATTATGATTTCACCGTAATTAATTATATTTAATTTTATTTAAGTATATTATTATGCTTTTGTGTTCATATTTGTTAATAGTCAATTATCATTTTTCTTTTTTGTACTCTTTTTCAAGTTATATATAAATTCTACATTTTTAAAATTAAATGTACATAAAAGATTAGTAAATTAAAATTTATGGTGAATATTACAGTATATATGAATAGTTTCATATATATGAATAGTCCAATACATGTAAACAATAAAAATATAAATCCGAATTCAATTATAAAAAGTGTTCATTGAGAAATCTATGGTAGTTAGTAATATAACCACACAAAAATAGATAGATATATTACTATTCTATCTCAAATTTTATGGTATTTATTCTAAAGTTATGTAATAAAAATCTCCTTTTGGTCTCATTTTATTTCTCAAATCATTTAAAGTTTCGTCAAAAATTTGAAAGTATTAAGTTTGAGAATAAATATGTTAATAAATATGATAATCATAATAACATATTTAATTTAATTAAATCATTATAATCAGGCTATGTCATAATTCCCAACAAAAATTTATTTAATTCATAATGAAAAATGAATTAATATAACAAGGTAAATTAAACATAATAACAAAATAAACATAAAATAAAGAAGTCTAGAATGGTTACTGATATTTGTACTGGTAGAATTTCTAGAAACTCTTTCTTTTATTGATACTAAAATAAAAATAAACTAAAGAAAAGAAAATGTATATATATTTTTTAGCTTCATAAGAAGCTTTATTTTTTACACTACATCACTCTCTATCTCCTTCTCTCCTCCTGTCCGCTCTCACAGCCTTCCTTTCTCTAGCTTTTATAGGCCACAAATTGACGTTGTTCCCTCACACTATGCACAAGATCAAGTAGCATTGCCATTGCAGACGTTCGACGCCAAAAAAAGAAAGCAAGAAGCAAAAGAAAAACAAAAAGAAAAGAAAAGAAAAAAAATATTTAAAAAAAGTAACTGTACATAAGTCCCAACTATCTTTTTATGGATCTGATTTGAATGATTTTTTTTTAAATGCTCGAATCGATGAGAGGATTAAAACAAAACCAATTAAAGGGGTAGACTGCTGATATGAATAGTGATGTCTGATGGGATCCACTTCCAATACATGTATTTTTACCACAATTTGACACTGTAGACAAATAAACTGTTAAAATTAGACATTTTCAAAATAAAATACTATAGGTAAACTCATTGTAAATATATGCTTTTAAAGTTATTTAATATAATATTATTAAAACAAAGCAAAATTAAGTGAAAATCTCATTAAATTTATAAAAATCTAAATTAAAGTAAATAAATCAAAAATAAGAATAAACCAATTTTTTTGCGTGAAAAAGTATAGTCATCAAACATCACAGGTAGTACATTTTCATTTTGTGATCTATTTGAATGGGGGATCAATTTCTTGCTAGGTAATCAAATGAGTTTGACGTTTTTCTTTTCTTTTAATCATATATTAAAGATGCTTTTATTTTTTTAATATAAGAAAAAAAAGAGATCGATGGTGTTCTCATGTTCTTATTTCAATAGTTATTTAGTAAGTCCACTAATTACATTATTAAGATGACAAATAACTTCAAGAGCAGACAGCTTATTACATTATTACATTAGATCTTCATAGTTAATAGATCGTAACTTCAAGAGCAGACAGCTTATGATCTTTCTTATTAAAGACTAAACTCTTTCATATGCCACGGCTTAAACTTAAGGCCTAATAGAAGTGAAGACTCTAAATAGGTTTCCTTATCATTATGACACCACCACCTATAGTTATTAAAGATGCCTTTCTTTTCTAAGAGAAAGTGAGCTAATTTTTTACTTCGTGTAGAAAGAGAGAGAGAAAGAAACCACACACACAACGAGAAATCAAAATCCGATATCCTCATCCAATCTTTGAGGTAAGAACTAAGGAAAAGTTGAGTAGTCTCTCTCACTGAAAGATCCAAACTTATCATTATGGTCCAATATTATTATTCAATCATTATAAGCACGTTATGATTAATTCATACTAAGTTGATGTGCTTGAACATCACCACGATTTTTTTTTTTAATTTCCTTTTCAGTTATTCAGATTACTTATGGTAGTAAGAGATAGAAATAATGATTTTGTAGGACCAAGTATAATTGTGGACGATAAGTGTATCTCATGTTTCTTTGTATCCGTCTTTGGTGATGATTATTTGAGCGTAACGAAAATTTTTTCATGTAAATCTTCAATTTAGATCCAGCTAGTGCTAGTTCAACGGATAAAAAAAGAAAAGGTTTAGATAAAAACACTTTAGATCCAAAATCTAATTCATTTTTTAATAATAAATAAGAATCATAGATCTTATGTGGTAAAGATATAATGTAAATTTTTAATTTGTGATTACACATATTATCAGTTCCCCGTGAATGTGCTTTTAGGTCTTCAAGAAGCCCAACTTTAAAATCCAAATTATTGCGCGAATTCAGTCTAAATTAGAGATATACTTTAAGTTGTACACCTACTTACATTTTGTAGAAACTCAATTTCAAGCTTTTACTTAATTTTTTTTCCGAAAGGTAAAAGAATAGCTCATATTAAGCGGTAAAACAAATGAAGAATGATGCAGTCATTTCTTACAATATATATAATGAATACAAAATACATAATGAAATCTTGAATTAGTTATATGGATTCCTCCTGGATTATATACCATATTTTACTTTACCTTCAAAATTATAAAACCATTTATCATGGTCTTTTATCTACATGAAACCATTCAAAATACACCATTTGTCTAATTTTGTCTATAAACTTAAAAGAATTGCTAATGTGAGATGGAATTCAGGAAGTAAAGTGAAATATGATACATAGTTTAAGGGGAATCCATATAACTAATCCTTAATCAAATACATTTTATAATATAAATACTTTTTATTAAAACACGTTAATAAAAAAAAAATCAAATAAAACTAAAAAAAAGTCCACATTAGAAATCTAAAAAAAATTAACTCCATTCTTACATTTCTGTTTTCAACCTAAAGATCCAAATTTAATTCAAATAAGAAATCTATTAATAAACTTCAAATACATGTAATAGAATACAAAAAGTGAAAACTCTTAACAAAAAATAATTTGTAATATCGATTCAGATAATCAAATTCTTAACCAAAATATGCTAAAATAACCATATCTAAGCTAAACTTTCACTAATAATTAAAACATTTCCTCACTAGAGTAGGAAAAAATAATAATAAATTTAACCCAAAATATAAAAATTATACCCAAAAAATTAATAAAATTCAAAATTGGACCCGAAAAAAAAAAGAAGAAATTTTTTTAAAAACCTGAGCAAAAATAAGCTAGGACTGACATCCCAAATGAAATGAGACAATCAACAATATGGTTTCTCTACACCAGCCCAAAGTGCAAACCCAAAAATAGAGACAATGAAGAAGAAGATGATGCGGATGACCCTGTTGTAAAGCTTTCCTTCAAAATCCTCTTCTTTGCCTTATTCTTGCTCCTTGATGGAAATTTTTGGGTGGTTTTTCTCAGTGAGTCTCACAAAAAGTGGAGAAATCTTGATTTAATGGTTATCTACCTTATTCTTCATCTCTTTTTTTGTTTTTTTGTTTTTATTTTTTAGTAATGCGTTTCAATAAAAAGTATTTATAGTTTTAAATATATTTAATTTAGGATTAATTATACAGATTCTCCCTAACTATATACCATATTTCACTTCATATTTTAAAATAAATTTATAATTTTTTTAAGAAGAGAATTAAGATTTTGAAAAGAAGAAGAAGAAATATTAGTTTTTATATCATGCAAATTAGAGAGAGAAATCAACTTTACAGGGAATCTCAACAGCATTTTTGAGGCATCTCAAAGGCATATGTATTGGCAACAAACAAGAAATAAATTAATAAAAAAATATAATTATTAATTTCATGTTAAAATCTAATAATAGTGAAAAATTTAGGCTATCACCTAGGAATCAAGACTTGTGTTGATAATATGCTAGCTTTTCGACCGCATAGATTCTATAGTGAAATAATAACATTTTGAGATGCCTAATAAGCCCAAATAGCCAAATGCTGCGGCTTTTCTTTTTGTGATAGAGCATGGAATCGAATACGCACCCCTCTAAATCCTAGACCCCATCCCATCCGACTACATGTCGTTTGGCTACGCGATTATGGCCAGCCAAATCCTTTAGCTGATCAAATAAGGAAATATGGATATTAAGACTTTGATCCTAGGAGATCTATATTTACACAGGTACTACTTAAGATCACATAAACTGGTAAGTTGTCATTCAGTTCCCATGTACAGACAATTCTATCTAGTGGATCTTATATATTCATATATCCCCGTTTTTACATATTAAAGCAATTGTATAAGATTTTAGGATTAGTCTCTAGTCCAGCGGTCATAACGGTTTGATAAATAACTTTTTTTTAGTCTCATTATATAACAGTTAATTGATCTTCATGTAACATTATGTAATTTTACGTGTAATACATGTTAATTTTTGAAACTTTTACTACAAATTACAAGCATCAACAAAAAATGTTAAATATTGATGATGCTAGTATATATTAACTGAAACTGTTACACATTAATGAGGCTACTATTATACGTCATTAATTAAAATGTCATATTGTCAAACCTATATAATTGTCAAACAGACCTTACGTAATACTATAGGGGAAAAAAATAGCTACATTAATACCTCTTATGTTTTGAAAAAATTACAAAGATACTCTCTTGGCTAACCAAACATTAACATCAACACCCTTGCTCTGGAATTTATTAATTTTAGATCTGAAGTGACAAAAATGTCCCGATAAGTGTCAGTTGTTGATCTTATTAGAGACTTAATCATAGCCCTTGGTTTCTTTATAAAGCTTCATTGAAGAGAGAAAACAGAGCCCTAGCAACACAAACGGCCACCCAATTCCAAACCTTAGCTTCGCCTAGAATTTCATCAAAGAGTTTGGGAGTGACGACTACAAGAAAAGAAGGGAAGGAAGTAGACAGAAGGGGAGGGGCGGTGGCTAGGGTCGTAGAGGGGCACAACTACTGGTGAAGGAGATTTAAAAGAACAAAAGAAAATAAAAATAAGGGATTTATAGCTAAATAGCCTCTCTCTTTTTTTTAGAAGTTTTCATATAAATGGCCCAAGTTTTTAAAAATTAGTTAAGAAGCTTTTTTTATTTCTAAAAATGATTAATCAATTTTATAAATAATCAATCACTGATTAATTCTTAGTCAATCATTGATTAACTCTTAGTCAATTATTGATTAACTCCTAATCAATTACTAATTAACTCTTAGTCAATTACTAATTGATCAAACATAAAATGACTAATTTTCTAATTAATCAATAATTAACTCTTAGTCAATCACCGATTCACTATTAAAAAAAAAATTTTAATAAAAAGCCAACCAATTCAACTCTTCTCCCTCTCTCTCCTCCCTCCTTCTTTCCCTTCCGTTGAAGAGAACCAAGTCGTTGGAGAAGATGAAGCTATGCCGCTATCATAGAACTCTTGCAAAGCTCGACATGCCAAGCTCTTGCCTTCCTGAGCTTCACTCCATCCCAATCAATTGCCATTACAAAGCTCGACCGCAAGGGGTCTTGTCATCGAAGTTCACGAGGGAGATCACTACTATAAGATCTCGCCACTCGAGTTCATGAGAGACCATGAAATCTCGGTCATTGAAGTTTGCGGGGGAGATCTCCATTACCGGAGTTCGATTGCAAACCTCCACGACTACCAAAATCATGAGGGAGATCACGACCAGCTTGGTTACCAGAGTTTGCAAGGAAGATCTCTGTCACCTGGCATGCAAACTGAGGACGGTGACAACCTCCATCACCATTGGTTGCCCAGTATTTAGAGAGAGGGAGACAAAGGTGGAGAGAGAGTGAGAGGAGGTGTTTGGGGAAGAGTAAAATTAATTGACCCAAATAATGTCATTAGGCCATTTACTTAAATAAATAAATAAAATTTGAATTATCTATTAGATTAAGTAATAAATATGGGCAATCCACCCTAATTACTCTAAAAATAAAAAATAAAAATTTTGACAATCGGTTCATTGACAAAAACTAAGTTTGTAAACCTGCCAGCAAAATTGCCAATATGTGGCAGTTTGGTTTCACTTACTAACGGATGTTGATCACAGCGCCCTACAATTATTTTCAGGGTCTACCGGTGCTACTTGGTTGCTGTCGGTTCTAGTTATTTTTTAGGAGACCTAGTTGTAGTTCTTATAATGATTGTTGCTATAATTGATGGGTTGTTAATTTGTTCTCGGTTTTTTTTTTTTTTTTTATTAATTGTTCTCTGCTAATTATACTACCTCAATTAGAACACAATATAGAGTTGGTGAAATAAGTTAGTATCTTCTGTTCTCAATATAGATAAGAATACATAAATTCAGAAAATAATATCGAATGGAATATCAACATTGCTCGCAGTCAAAAACATTTTGATTCCCTGATGAAGTATACACGTAGTGGGTGGAACTTGGAAGAAAAGAGAATAGATGAATGTTGAAAATTGAAGGGAGATCTTTGGTCTCAACTACAACAGACAAAAAGATATTGATTCCATATCTTGCAGAGATTTTTCACCAACATATATAGTGGAGAAAACTCTTAAGGCAAATTGATCAAAATTCAAACTTCTCATGCGCATTAATTGTTTGGCAGCCCCAGTGCAATCACATTCGTCGTGTGTCTATCATATTTGTATTCTGCAGAGATTTTTCACCGACATATATAGTGGAGAAAACTCTAAAGGCAAATTGATCAAAATTCAAACTTCTCATACGCATTAATTGTTCAGCAGCCCCAATACAAACATATGCGTCGTGTGTCTATCATATTTATACACAAGATGAAGCATGCTTTGAAGAGTTTGGTCATGTCAATTACTAAACAAGGCAGTGTTACAATTTTGATGGAGAGTTTACCCCACGTATACAATATGTACATATGTATATATATTTATATACAATATTGTGGTCATGATTTGTTGAATCATTTCATATCAAATGAGTAGTGCCTCTAGCTGGCAACATCACCAGCACAATATATTAAATATATGACAAAAAATTGTATATGGATCATACTAATGTTTGGATGGAGAATTTCCAACATTCTTCCAAAAATTTGGGTTCTTAATTCGGAGGTACCAACTTAATTGGAATATCTCTTAACTTCTTTATACATATTATGCTCCTTCTACAAATTTTTTTAAATTAAATATAATAAAAAAAAAACTCATATGTATACAATGTCCTAATTAATGTATGTTGATGTGAAGTGTCGATCCGAGCTGAGTGTGGAGTACGATGGGGCAAGTTAATTCAGATTTACTATTTTGTTAAGAGATATGTTAAATAAGACTTGAATATAACATTAGATCACCAGAATGACCTAAAGATAACAATCATACTAAAAAAATTCATAAGACTAGGTCAAGACATCTCTCTCATTAAATTCAAATCAAAGTAAAAGATAATTCACCTTTTAGCTAAGGGATAAACGGAATATAAAAGAAATCCAACCCAAGTTCAAATTAACGAGATCTTTAGCTGTATTATTATTATAATTTTATCTAAATAAATATAACTAATATAAGAGAAAACTAACACATCTTAGTTATGTTGATATCCATATTAGCAATCACATCCAACATCAAGTTCCGATCTCAATTTTATGAAAATAAAAGAAAAAATTATATAAAATAGCTAAGGGGATAAAAAAGAGCAAGTATAACTCAAAAGGGCCAAACCAACTCCACACTCCCCCACCCCCCAACCCAACCAAAGAAGAAATGTAGAAGAAAGAAATTAAAAGCCAAACAACTAAAACCACATGAGCAAAAAGATTTCCAGAGTCCAGTTGTATTATAAATACTATGGTAATGGCCATATCAGATAATCCTAGTTGTCCACGATTTTTTGAAATCCGATTCAATATTCTAGGGTTTTCGAACTACATCCACTATGTAAAAACTTTTTAATTGCTATTTGTTTTTGTGGTCCAAGATCATACGCAAGTTCATCATGTTGTGTGAGTTTTTAGATTTTTGCTTATATCCTCCTTAAATTTGTACTCGTTGGCACTTTTTCATTCAAATTTCAAAAATTCTCTCTATATTACTCGAACTCTCGGTTAGGACAAAACTTTTTAAAAGATGTTTTGGCTTTATAGGTCTAAAAGAATCTATTAGAAATTCTTCTAGATTCCAAAAGAACTTTAAATGAAGGCCAAAAAATGGGGCTTTCAAAAAAAAAAAACTCTTCTGAATATAACTTTTGGAAAATGTGGATCTTGTATCAGAATTTAAGTTAGATGATATGAACTTTACTTTAACATTCCTAACTTATTAGAAAAATTTTTAAATCATTTTGACCTCATAAGCTCTTTTAAAATTGGTTTCAAATATGTACTAAAAAACTATAGCTTTTATTTTTTTTTTTCTATTGAATAAAATTGTAAAGGCAAAAGCTCTACCAAAAAGACTTTCATAGAACGTTTTGGTATATGTATTGCATTTAAATACAATTTTAAGAATGCATTTTATATTTGGATGAAAAATACTTAAATATACATTTAAATAAAATGTATGTTTGAATAAAAAGTATTTGAATTGTATTTTAAAGTTGAAAAATTGATGTGATAGACAAAAGTAGATAAAAAAAATTAGAGAGAAAAAAAGGATGATGTGAATAAAAAAATTGAAAACCTAATAAATAATTGTTTTCAGAAAACAAAGAAATAATAATTATTTTTGTAGTACTGTTAAAAAATATTATATTTGAATATAAAACTTTTGCGTTTGAGTGAAAATTACATTGTATTTAAACGCAATACAAATACAATTGTAGTACCAAACACCCCATAAGTCTCATTTAACTCCCTTTGTTAGAATGCCAGTTAAAAACAACAGAAACAACAATGTAACCATGTGCAAGATACTGATATCAGAGGTTATAATAGTATGTTTGATTCTCCTAACTAGGGTTTTTCCTTTTAGGCAAAAGAAATTAAAAGTCATAATGCAAAATACACAAAAAATTCAAACAAGGAGGGTTGGAAATAGCAGCTCGTGAATAGAACTTGGTGGTAGGATTTATATCTGTTGTGAAATTTTTGAGATTGTATCTCTTGGAAAGAAATTACTCAACCCCATGAAACCGCACCCCCGAAATTTCATTTCACTTTACAAATTCGACTTTTTTCAGAGACTTCTTTATTGAAGCCATGGTTTGAGTAAGGTCAGGTAGCCGGAATGACGAGTACAAAAAAGATTTGGGGATTTTAAATCTAAGGTTCTTCAATAAGGGTAAAAACAACAATGTTATATTTTTACAACCTCATGTGCAGTTATTAATTTGATTTTTTTTTTTTGTCCATTTTTAGCGTACATTCTAACAAACATTACTATAAATGTTAGATTTCACAATGAAGATTCTGTGACCGTTTTTAAAAAATGATGCTGAAAACTACAACACAAACACGAAGTAGACATAACAATCCAAAATAGTCATATAAGCTGAGTTTTCACGACAATCTTATAAAACGATAGTGGAATCTTCTAGAACACGATCATGAAAACTATAAAAATTAAAAATTAAAAAAAATTAAAAATTTAGACCACTACCCTCATAACCCTAATTATTTTTACTGAGAACCATAACTTCTCTCTCTTTCTCTATCTAATCCTGATGCCTTCCCTCCTTCTCTTTCTTCTCCACTGTCACCGCTGCCCTCGCCTTCACTTTCACTGTCGTCGTCACATACCTTCCTGTTAGGTTTCAGAACCTTAGGTGATTGGATGGGTGGTTATTTAGCCTTTTTTTTGTTTTAGGAGGGCTTGATAAAAAATTGTTTTTCGTTTGGGTTTTGAAGGAATTTAAGTGGGTGTTGGTAGTTTGGGGTAAATTTTTTATTTATTTATTTACTTTTTTTCTTTCTGGTGGCTGAGGAAATAAGAAATGATGTTTGTGAAATTTGTTTTTTCATTTAGGTTTTGAGGGAATTTAAGTGGATGCTAGTGTTTTGGGGAAAAGCTTTGTTTGTTTGTTTTGGTCGCTAAGGAAAGAAGAAATGGTAGTTGTTTGAGGATGTGTAGGTGCAGAGAGAAGTAGAGGAAAGAGTCGTCGAGGCTGCAGATTATGAATAGGAAGTTGTCTGTGATGAACAAGTTGTTGATGGAAGAGAATGATCGGTTACAAAAGTAGGTTTCTCAGCTTGTCTGCGAGAATGGTTATATGCTGCAGCAACTGCACATTGGAAGCCTACGTTCATGGTTTGTTTTTTTTTTTTTGGTGGTTAAATGTTTGTTTGTTTGAATAATTTAAGGATTTCAAGTGGTAAAATGTGTTTATCATTGAAAATTTTGAAGGGCGTAGACTAGTAGGCAAAAAAAAAAAAAAAGTTTGCATCTTTAGTTAAAATATATAATCTTTGTTTTTAAAATAAGGAGTGAGATACGGTCTGAAATTCTTAAGGATTAAATTTGTTTAGTTTTAGATTCTACAGTGATATATGAACCAATTCTATATCTATTTGATTGTAGATTTTCTCTTTAATTTCTTGTTCTTTACCTGTTTGTCTTAATTAGGAATGTGAAGGAGAAAAAATTGATATTCCTTATGTGCACAAACATCACAGTTGCGATCACAAGCATCACAATAATCAATTTCTCGTGGGTTCTCTTCTCAACATGATGATTCTCTCAGTTCTCTCAGACCTCATTGGATGAGGCTACGGCAAATGATCAAGTTATATTTTGTTGCTTCATTGAATTTCACTTATACGTGTAAAGTGGACTAAAAGAAAGAACCAATAGTTAAGTTTCACGATAGCGTTTTGGATTTTTGATTTCGTCTCTAATTGATAACTTCGTCAAGCCATTTTCCTTATTTTTTTCATTTACTTTTTGATATAATTCTCTGACCAATTTGCTCTTGATCATTCGAATGTTGTAAGACACAAGGAAAACATGGGAGAGGCAATCTCAAGCATTTTACAACTCATTTAGATACAGATAGAGTAGGACAGAAATTTTTATTTTTTTTTATTTTCAACTAATACATTTCATGACCATTTTTATGAAATTAATGATTGTGAAAATTGAAGTTACCACAACTATTTTCACCAAAACAATCTTGATATCTTATATTTCACGACCTTTTTCTTAAAAACAATTATGGAATCCTTAACGCCAACTTCCATTAGCTCTACATAAGAAAATTCTATGATCGGTAAAAACGGTTATAAAAGATGAGATACCATGATCGTATTCAAAATAATCATAGAATCTTCTTATTTTTCATGGCTGTGGATTCCACGACCGTTATGAATGGTCATGATATCTTTCTACAATTGCTAAAAATGGTTGTTAAATTCTTTTTTTCTGCCAGTGAGATGTTAAATGACACTGACTAAAGTTTGGAATGATATTGAAGTGAGTTTTTAAAATGGTTAAAATAAAAACGGGAGTAAAGTTTAGAGGTATAAGTTCAAATAATCCAAACAAGAGAAACAGGGGGAGGGGAAATAGCGCTTCTGGTATCATAAAACAACACTAGGTGGAATACTCCTTTGTGATCAACACACATTATGACACCTTGCAAGTGCATGCCCCTTATAATTGTGCATGTTTATACACATACACATACACACATATATTTATATTTATATTCATATGTATTCACGTGCAAGTAATTAGGCAGTAAGTTCAATGGCCACAATTTTATCAAAAAAAAAAAAAAAGGTAATCGCCGCAATTCTTCTTCTGAACCTTATTTTCCCCCCAAAATCAATGGTGGCAATTCTCTTGCTACCTATAAAAATGTTACGACATGTTGCGTCCTTACTTTTGCCAAGTACGCTCGGCGTGGCACATTAGAAAGGATTATTTTCGTTTTTTATTCTTCAATTAGAGATCCAATTTTACGTGAATCCATAAATTTTATGATGTCCTAAAACCACACTTCTAACTATTAATATGTCTCATTATAACCCTTCCATACAAAACATGATAAAATATGAAGGTTAGTAATTATCATGTCAAGATCATGACATACATCTTGAGAAGGTAACCAGAACTTTCAAAATTTAAATCCAAATTTAACAGAAGATTCTAAGACATGAAAATAATGAAATTAATCTAGATTAAAATGCATTTTTTATCTTAAGTTAAGATTGGAGCTATAATGCATAGGGAAAAATAGTGAAATTTTAGAAGCTTGATATGATACATACGCGCGTCCCCTTTGAGTCCCCATAAAGAAGTAGGATCATGTATAACGTGCAGACCATATCCATTGATTTCACATTATTGGTAATTGGAAATGGAGTAGCAGAAATTAAAGACTAGTGGGTTCAATCGTGTGTTACAATGCGAAAATTACGCCAAGTCTTTTCAAGCACGCCTTCCGTGCGAGTTGCGACGGTGGTCGGAGCACTTACACAGACACAGACTTGTTGGTCCTCTCATAATGCTGCCTCAGACCCTCACACATCACAGCTACATTTAGATATATACATATATATATATATCCTACCTTGATCTTTGTATGGACGATACTTATCCTACGTGAACTAATATTTATTCCTATCGCCAAATGTTTCCAAACGCCTTGAGCTACATACCTAGCTTTTAGTTGACATTATTGGCGGCGAAGTGAATTGTGATGATGATTATACATATATACATATGTGATGATGATTATACGTCCAAAATGTATATGTATATATGTATTATATATATTTGACTTCGCGTGGGAAAGACATTCCATAGAAACAAGGTACTGAGTGAGGGAGTAATATTATACCCCACGTGGTCATCTTAACCCTAGCTAGCTAGTCAGCATCGTCACTTGCACCGAATCTCCATCTGTTTCTGTCATTTTGGACGTACTCTCTTATCTCGATTCTATATATCATTCTTGTGTGTGTGTGTATAAATATATATATATTTTTACAAATAAATTAGAATGAGAGTGTGATATAAAACGAGTTGTTTAATATGTGACAATTTAATTGAGATATATCAAGTTTCTCTTATGTCAATAATTTTACGTACTATCTCTCATTTACACAAAAATATTTTCATATTAATCTAATGATTAAGTTAAATAATCAACATCAATGTATTCTGAGTTAAACGTTTTTAACTTGTATGTAGTTACTAGTCAACATTTTGGCATTATGAATTGTTGATAGAGTTTATAGATCATGATGACCAACACATATATATAAGAATCTAAGGGGTCTAAGTGTGAAATTAATGTTTTAATTACGTATGCATAATATATATATTAATGAATGTATGTGTGTATATTTTTTTTATTTTTTTCTTTTATGTATTTCTGAAATAATATTATCATACCATGATAACTGAAATTTTTTTAACTGATACGATGTAATATGATATATTAGTTAACTTGACATTTCTAATTAATCAATATAATAATATAACAAGACATTTAAAAAAAGGATAAAAATAAGAGAACAGTACAAGAGTTAAATCCGTAATTCTGTGTCATGTATTTATAATGGTGGAGTGCCAGGTTTTTCTACCATAAGAGACGCTATTGAGAACAGTTTCTTAAGAATGTTAAATGTTTTCACGATTTCTTTTATTGCTAAGAAATTCAAAGGTGAGTGGTGCGTGGTGTAGTTGGACGCTAAACTTGATTTTTATTTTTTATTTTTTTTGGTTCTTTTTCCTCCCTGAAGAATTACTTTTTAAATTTGTCAAAAAAAGGGAAGAAAGTCTCAAAAAAAATATGACTAAATAAATAAAGGAGAAAGAAGGGAAGATAATTAAAAAAACTAATGCATTAAAACTCTTTAAAAAAACGAAAGGCGATGAAAAATAACCTAACAAATAAAATTAATTAAGAAAATTTTGAAGTTCAAAAAAAAAAATTGTAACGGAGTGAAAACATCAATTTTTTTTAAGTTTTGACCCCCCCTCTCATTTCCAGCCTGAAGTTTAATTTATATAGGACGTTTTCTTTTCAGGTCTTTATTCAAGGCTTTTTCCCGCTTATATTATCAAGTTTTGCCGATTTGTCCCAGGAAACAAAAAGTATCATCGACATATCTTCTGAGTAGTAGCATGATTGTTGATCATCAGTTTTGGTCCCTAATCATGGCTTGTACCGAAGCTAATAATTCCATTTATTTGATTATCATAATGTTAATTATTGGAGCTTCAAATAAGTAGGTTTATTTGGCCCCTAGCCAGTTTCACAAACCTTTGGAAGAGTTGATGGAATTATCCCTAGACATTACTACAGCCTTTCAGGATAATATGAAAATGACCCAAATTGGATCCTTGTACTTGGTGTCGCGTTAATTGATAATGTATGTGACACTAAAACATTGATGAATTTACGTGACGTATATTTTTTGTGATAATACGGATGTCAGTTGCACTTGAAATATTTATTTTAATTTTGAACTGACACGGCGCTTCCCCTATAGGGGGAACGTGCGCCCATTCCCGGGCATAGGTGGGGGCAGATCAACTAATTAAGAATAGGGAGGGAGTTTTTCCCTCCTACCATACTAAACTCCCTATTGTCAAATAGTTAACATCATAATTAAATAATAATCTTCTTACTTAAATATCAAATTTTTATATTGATACATTAATTTAATATTACATTAAAAATGGCTTGTCATAGAGGTGGACAGATGGAAACACGCTTATCTTTTTCTTCTTTCTTGGACGAAGAAAGAAATGAATGCATGAGATCAATACTCTCCAGTTTTAATGTCAGACTCCAAAACTTCTCCAAAGTTATGTATTGACAATAACTTATATATATATTTATATATAAATAGATATATTTAGTGCCACAATAACTTGAGGCAAATGAGAGATTACATAAGAGTAGTCCAGGCAATTATGCTGGACATTGTGGACACAAAATGGGAGCAGATAACCTTTATGTGATAACTTTCAAAGATATGATTCCCATTTAGCTCGTGCTATAAATATAATAATGGCCAAGGACCATGATAGGTAGTGCAACACTAAGCCTCCTGTATTGTGATTGTAATCTAGAGAATATACGTAGGGTCCATTTTGGATAGGATTACATAATGGTTCGTTTGGTGAACGCATTGCATTTGCATTGCGTTTGAATGTAATGTATTGAATGCAATTTGTATTTGGAGGAAAAGCATTAACATTGCATTTGAATGCAATGTGTGTTTGGGGGAAAAGTATTTGAATTGTATTTTAATAATAAATATGTGATGTGATGGGTAAAAGTAGAGAGAAAAAAAAGAGGGAGAGAGAATATATAATGTAATTAATAAAAGTAATAGAAAAAGTGAAATAATAAATAGTGATTGTGTTTGATTTAAAATGTGATGTGATTGGTATTTGAATGAAATGTTTTTGTATTTGGGGGAAAATTGCATTGCATTTAAATGCAATGCTAAAAAAATTTGTGTCCCAAAACGCTGCATGATTGAATTGGAATGTCTAATAAAAAAAAAAGAATTGAATAATCATCTTCTCTTAAAGGAGATAATCAAATCCGTTTATAAAATGATTAAATTATGAACTTATATATCAATCCGGTTTTTTAAAATTTTTAATCAAATAGAGGATTAAATTCAGTTTTATCATGTTCTCTTTAATTTTATGTACCAAATAAGTCCATAATATATATATATATATGTGTGTACGTGTGTGTATAGACGTTTTTTGTTTTAGAATGACCCTAATGGAGGATAGACATGATGAGTATTGCAATCCCTTCCAAAGTAGTCTTTGAAGCTCTCAAAAGTCAACTTTAATTATTGTACATATGCATGCATAGACACATGTTCAAAGATTATTTGTCGCTTTGTACACGTGAGATTACAATATATCATTTAAAGTATTAGTAACCACAAGATGTTCTAAGGGATAGGAATGACCTTGTATTTTTAACGCAAAGTTTGAAAAAATCGTGAAGAAAAATTAAATATTTGTAATATCTATCATTTCAAGAAGACGTTGTATTTGACACCATTAAGGAAGATATATACACACACATATATATTGTATATGCCATTGCATTTTTCTCATATATTGGTGAAGCCGTCAATGTCTCCATAAGAGAGATATTTTGTAATTAAATTGGCATATTCCTCGTTTTTTTGTAAAGGCATTGTCCTGGAGATCATTATCTGTTGTAAGAGATATTTTGTAATTTATTTGCATATCTTTATTTATTAGTCATTTCCATTTCCTTCTGAGTTCTTACGGCAAAATATTGGATATAATTTGTCATTGCATATTCCGTCACTCTCTGTCATTAAATGATAATTGACTCATCTGTTTTTGTCTGCCATTGCTCTTCTTTATCAAGTTTGATTGGAGTGACTGATCGATAGTCCTCCGAGCTATGGCACTCTTAGGATAAAAAATAAAATAAAATCATAATAAAATTTCACATATATATATATATTAATTAAAGAACATGTATATACAAGTAAAAAAAAAAAAGACGTGATGAGTGTTAAAAACATCATATGACATCTTTAAAGATATAGATGAATGATATTGTAATATATCATTCGCTTTTTTATAAAGTGGTATTTATATATATATATATATATGACACTTTAAACTGTGGATGAATGATACTACAAAAGTATCATTTGCATTTTTATAAAGTAGTATATATATAGTATATATATAATATATACTACAAATATTATATATCAGTTAAGGATAAGCCTAACCCTATTTTGGGGGCCTTATGATCAAGGTTCATTTTTCTGGTATACAGGTGCTTTACACAAATGAAACAACCCCAAACCAGCCTTACTGCTGGATTGATTTTTGGCATTAAAAATAGGTTTTAGCAGAAAATAACACTCCAACTTTTTAATATACCAATAATATCCTTAACAGTAACATATGTAGTACGCTATGCTTGGTCGTCAACCGGTAACTGACGGTATCCTACGATGAAACTGAATATTGTATGCAGGAATATTGAAAAATCTAGCCAATGGTGGTAGCGTACCATGCTACCGGCAGCGATAATACCAGTTTTTTCACCAAAATGTTATTTCTCACAAATTGAAAAAAGAAAAGGAGAAAAAATAAAAAACATTGGTGACTCCTTTGTCCCCCACGGTAGCTATATCCTTTCATGGCTCCCCCCGATCTCTTTGTGGACAGTGCAAGCAAAACTATAACGATCTAAACATGCTAAATAAATCTAAATATAGCATATAGATCATATGCGGAAAAAATTTCGAAACTGAAACATACCTCCAGCCATTGTTGGTTCTCAGGTGAACCTGTAAAACTTAGAACCAAATGTTAAAAAAACACACCAAAGGGCTTTGCCTTCAAAACTCTTAATTCTCTCAATTGATGGTGTAAAACTGAAGAGAAAAAATAGAAAATCAAGCTGCGGGGCCAAGAGCCAATGTCCTCCTTTTATAATCTCTTCCATTAAGAGATTTTCCATAACATTTTGGCTGTAAATTGAGGAAATAATGGTAGAATTCATGGACCATAAATAACAACGGTTACAAACCATTTAGTGTCAAAAAACTATAATGAAACTAAAAGTTTCTAACAGCAAAACTTAAAAGTAACCAACATTCTCTCACTTGATCCATAAATTCCAACATTCACTAAGTAAGAAACAAAGTATATGAATCATGGCGACAAGTCCTCTTAAGCACGAGTATTATCTTTCATGTATTACAATGCAATTTGTCTCTTTTAATAGCTCATATAACTCAATGAATAAACTCTATGTTTATTCTAAGTCCAAACATAAAAGATATTTTCTCAAGACTAATATATGTATACACGAGATGGTCAAAATGAGAAAACATCACAAAAGGAATTTTATTATAATAATAATATTGTTCTTATAACGAAATTACATAGAGGAACCAAGTCTTATTTTAACTACTTGATCCTTAAATTTCTGTGGTGGCATGCCTTTAGTTAAAAGATCAGCAATCATCAATTTAGTGCTAATGTGTTCTATAACCACAGATTTGTCTTCAACACGTTCTCTTATGGCTAGATACTTATGTCGATATGCTTGTTTCGACTACCGCTTTTATTATTCTTAGCTATAAAAACAACAACTGAATTGTCATAGTATATCTTCAATGGCCTAAATATCGAATCCACAATTTTAAGCCCAAAAATGAAATTCTTTATCCATACACCACGTGAGGTAGCTTTAAAACAGGACACAAACTCAGCTTCCATAGTGGAAGTAGTGGTCAAGGTTTGTTTTGCACTTCTCCAAGAAACAGCTCCACCGGCTAGCATAAAGATGTATCTCGAAATTGACTTCTGAGAATCAATACAGCTAGCGTAGTCTGAATCAGAGTAACCGTTACTTCCAAAAGATCAATCCATCTGAACATAAGCATGTAATTCTTGGTACCTTAAAGATACCTAAGCACCATATTTGCAGCTTTCTAGTGGTCTATACTTGGATTACTTTGATATCTTCCTAACAGCCCCACTGCAAACGCAGACCTGAGCATACATAAGGCTTGTGCAAACCTGAGCATACATAAGGCTTCCCACAACTGAACCATAAGGAATATTCTTCGTTTGTTCTTTTTCAAGATCATTCTTTGGACATTGATTCAAGCTGAGTTTGTCATCCTTCATAATAGGAGCTATACTTGGTGAACAATTCTTCATCCGAAATCTCTTTAAAACCCTATTGATATAGGTTTCTTGAGAATACCCAAAATACCACATATTCTGTCTCTATATATCTTCATCCAAATGACAAAAAACGCATCACCCATATCCTTCATATCGAAGTTTTTAGAGAAATTATTTCACCTCATGTAGCATACCCTTATTATTGGTCGCAAGTAAAATATCATCCACATACAGAATAAGAAAATAAATCTTGCTCCCACTGACCTTCTGGTATATATATTGATCTTTAATGTTCTCTACAAACCCAAATGGAGAGATAACATCATGACATTTCAAATACCAATGACGGAAAGCTTGTTTCAATCCATATATAGATTTCTTGAGCTTGCAAACCAAATGCTCACTACCACTACAGGAAAATCTTTCTGATTGTTTCATGTAAACCTCTTCCTCTATATCTCTATTGAGAAAAGTCGTTTTCACATCCATCTGTTGCAACTCTAGGTCAAAATGTGCAACTAATACCATGACAATGTAAAGAGAATCTTTCTTAGATACAGGTGAAAATATCTCTATGTAATCGATTCCTTCCTTCTGAGAGAATCCTTTTGTAACGAGTCTAACCTAGTATTTCTCAATATTACCCAGTGAGTCTTTCTTTGTCTTAAAGACCCACTTGCATCTAATGGATTTTGCACCATCAAATAACTCAACGAGGTCCCAAACTCTGTTAGATAACATAGAATTAATCTCTTCCTTCATACCATCATACCATAAATTAGATTCCTTACAACTCATGACTTTTGAAAATGTTTCAGGATCAATTTCAACTCCAATGTTATAGTCTGACTCTTGCAGATACACAATGTAATCACTAGGTATTGCTGACCTTCTTAGTCTAGTAGATCTTCTTAAAGTTGTTTCAACATTCTCTTGAAGATCGTGTTGATCAATTGGTTGTTCAACTATTTCTAGTACTTCTTGAATAATTTGATCTACTGGTTGATCATTAGCAGTTTGTGAAACCTCAACAACTGGTTGTTGAACACCAATTAGAACTTGAGACGTATTGATAATGACAAGCATCTTATACTTGATGTGGAAGACTAAGCATCATTATGATCTCTTTCAGGAACAATGTCTTGAAATCGATCGCTCCCACTAATCATGTTATTCTTAAGAAACTTCACATTTATAGATTCCACAATTCTAGTGTTGTGAGATGGACAATAGAATCCATATCCTTTAGACTTTTCAGCATATCTAATGAAATACCCACTAATAATCCGTAGATCCAGCTTCTTTTCTTGAGAGTTATAAACTCTAATTTCAGAAGGGCATCTCCAGACGTGTATATGATACAAACTCGGTTTCCAACCCTTCCATAACTCAAATGGGGTTTTTGGGACAACCTTAGTTGGAACTCGATTTAATATATACACTGCCGTTTTAAGAGCTTCAATCCACAATGGTATCAGGATTTTGACATTGTTGCGCATACTCCTAACCATCTCCATTAAAGTTCGGTTTCTTCTTTCTTCAATACTATTCTCACTCAAAGAATCAGGATTGGTGTATTGGGCAACTATTCCATGCTCTTCAAGAAACTTAGTAAATGGACCAGGAGCTTATCCTTCTTCAGTGTATCTACCATAATATTCTTCTCCTCTGTCAATTCTCACGATCTTAATTTGTTTTCCATATTGTTTCTCTACTTCAGCCTTGAAAACCTTAAAGGCGTCTAATGCTTCATTTTTATTCTAAAACAAGTAGATATACATGTAACGTGAAAAATCATCAATAAAGGAGATAAAGTATTTCGGACCACTTTGTATGTCCATATCTGGATAATAGATATCTGAATGGATGATTTCAAGTAATTTAGAACTTCTGTGTGTACTGTTCTTAGATATTTTGGTCTGCTTCTCCTTAATGCAATCCACACAGATCTCAAAATCAGCAAAATCCAAAGTACCAAGTACTTCATCATTTACTAATTTCTTAATCCTATCCTTGGAGATATGTCATAATCTTCGATGCCACAATATAGAAGAATTCTCATTTATAACACATCGTTTTAAATCAACGTGAACATGCATAGCATTATTCGTAATATCATTTTGTAAATTAATAGAGAAAAGACCATTAGACAAAATATTATTTCCAACAACATCAAATTCATAAGATAAACTGAAGGATGTCTTTGAAAATTTAAAGGAAAAACCCAATAGTACAAGCCTCGAAACAGATATCAAGTTTCTAGAAAAACTTAGAACATAAACGATATTTTCTAAATCCAAAATAAAGTCACTATTTAAAATTAAACTGCATGTCCTAATGGCCTCCACATGCGAGCCCATCTTATTTCCTGAAAGGATACTTTGCTCATTTCCCACTAGTTTCTGTATATTTTGCATACCCTATAAGGTATTTGAAATATAGATTGTAGACCCAGAATCAATCTACCATGTGTTATGACTAATATCAACCATATTAGATTCATAACAAATAAATAAGATTGGTTTACCTTTCTTTTCAAGCTATTTCTAGAATTTGGTGCAATCCTTCTTTATGTATCCCTTCTTCTTATAGAAGAAACACTTGGATTTTTTCTTAATTCCATATTGTTGAGGTATTTTGCCTTTCCCTTTCTTCTTAGCTTACTTGTCGTCCTTCTTGTCTATTACCATCATGACACTCTCACCTTATTCCATTGTCAACCTACCCTCTTCCTGAACACATATGGCCATGAGTTCATTAATTGACCACTTATCTTTATATGTGTTATAAGAAATCTTAAAGGGTCTATACTGAAATGGAAGAGTGTTCAAAATATAATAGACAAGAAAGATCTCAGACATCTTAACCTCAAGTGTTTTCAATTGAGTCGCAATATCCCTCATCTTCATGATGTGCTCTCGCACACCTTTCACTGTGCTGAGCCTCATTGATGAAAACTTCATTATTAAGGTGCTAACAAGTACCTTATCAGAAGTTTCAAACTGTTCATCTATGGCCTTTAGCAAATCTCGGACCTTTTCATAGTCTTTGATGGAACCACAAATACCAACAAAGATGTTAATCTTTATGAACATAACACTTAGGCGATTAGATCGCTCCCAATTTTCATAAAAAACAACATCAGCTTGAGTGTTGGCTTCAGTTATGGCAGGTGGTTCGCCATTCCTAATAGCATAATCAATGTCCATCCAGCCTAAATGAAGAAGAATTCTCTCTTTCCAAATCTTGTAATTATCACTCTTTAATTCGGGAATGTCACACTTAAAATCAGAAAAGTTCACAGGTTGCACAGCTGCATAAATTAAATATAAATGCTTAATTCACAATTTTTAAAACTAAAACTTAAGTTATGTTTTACTCAATTAAGTATCAAATATGAATCTAGTGACATAAAAATTGCCTGTGAGCTAAAGTTTTACTCAATTAAGTCCATCTCAAATAAATGATAAAACTATTAAATTATATTCCCTTTCTTAATTCCTGTGGGTAGATTAAGAAATATAATTTGATATTTCGTCCTAATTAATTGTACAAATATAACAAAATTGCTTATAAGGTAAATTTTATTATATTACATATAATTAATCACAACTAATTTTATAACGTGATCTTAAAAATTCTTAATATATAATTTACATAACTTAAAGATGCTGTAACTACTCTAAAAATTAAACAAAATTATATGGATCACATAACATTCAATTAACAAGATATCAATATATATTGCATAAAATTATAAGCAATATCAACAAAAATTAATAATATTACAAAAACCATAAGCAATATCAATAAGATTAATGTACTAAATTAATTAACTCAATGTTGCATGTATAATAACAAATTTATACACACAAACCTAAATAAATTAATTAGACATATTAAAATAAAATAATAATAAAAAAATTTTTAAAAAAATAGTTTGAAGAAAACAACAAAAATGGGCTTCTGGAAACGACATGTCATTTTAGCCATTACACTGTCACTTCCTAGCAGTCAAAACGACGTGTCGTTTTTCCCTGTTGACAGCAGCCCTTCACCTTATGAAAGGACACGTCGTTTTCTCAGTCAAGCACAAAAATGACATGTCGTTTCTGTTCATCTTCAACCTTCAGCCAGGTTTTTCAGACCCGGTTATGACCCGGTTTTGACCCGTAATGAAAGCCAATGATTTCTTGGCCTTCCAGACACCAAATTTCACATTTCAAAAGCCGAAATTGATAGAAATCGAATTATCTAATGATTTCTATTCTTATTTTTAAAAACAATGTCTCAAAATAAATAAATAACTAAACACCATGTTAACATATGGGTTTTTGAAAAATAAACACAGGTTCTAAAAACCAACAAGACAAAGGCATAAATGTGGCTCTGATACCAACTCCGAGCAAAACTATAACAATCTAAACATGTTAAACAAATCTAAATATAGCATATAGATCATATGCGGAAAAAATTTCGGAACCAAAGCATACCTCCGACCATTGTTGGTTCTCAAGTAAACCTGTAAAACTTAGAACCAAATGTTCAAAAAACATACTGAAGGGCTTGGCCTTCGAAGCTCTTAATTCTCTCAATTGATAGTGTAAAACTGAAGAGCAAAAATAGAGAATCAAGCTGCGGGACTAAGAGCCAATGTCCTCCTTTTATAATCTCTTCCATCAAGAGATTTTCCATAATGTTTTGGCTATAAATTGAGGAAATAATGGTGGAATTCATAGACCATAAATAAAAACGGTTACAAACCATTTAGTGTCAAAAAACTAAAATGAAACCAAAAGTTTCTAATGGCAAAACTTAAAAGCAACCAACAGACAGATCTTCACGATCTATTAGTGTCACAGATCTCTCCTACGAGCAACTGGAAAACCACATGAGTGTAAGCGGGTATTCCATTCACAATAGACTCCTCCTAGCATTGCTCGTCATGATCTTGTCATAGAGGCCTATGTGTCATTTGTTTCATGGGTTTAATTCACAATTTCGTAGTTTTTTCTACAATTCAAACGAGTATTCCATTCACAGCAGACTAATCCTAGCACTGCTTCTCGCGATCTTACCGTAGAGGCCTAAGTACGATTTATTTCAATGGGTTTAATATACAATTCAAACCTTTTTTTTATAGTGTTTTCAATCACCAAATGTTTAATTTAAATCAAAACTTTATGTTTAACCTATAAACCAAATGCCACCCTAAATTTATCGTCCTCACAATCCATCAGCAATGCAATCTTGTTGGTAAAGAGCTTAACGAGCATAAGAGAACAAGTGGGCGGACTTCTAACGGCAAGTTGGGAAAAGAGAAAGAGAGAAATGTGATTCAAGGGTAGCTTTAGCTACAAAATTTTTAGCACAAATATAGATTTGTAACTAAAAAGTTACATTTTGTGACAAAATAAAATTGTAATTAATACTTACTAATTGTTATAAATTATATTTATAGCAAAATATTTGACATTAAAGGATTAAAATTAAAATTTTGCCATAAAATTAAAGAATTTGGCTACAAAATTTAATTTTGTTGCTAATTATGAGAATTAGTGACAAAAAAGAATTTTGGCAAAATGCAATAGATCATGGAATCAGATCCTATGACTCCATTCATGTCCTCTTAATAAAATTTTGTCACTTCATTCAAAATTGTCATGTCAGACAAAATTAATGACGCAGATTGACGCACTAAATGTAAACTCACAATTAACCAACTTTAAAGAGAGAAAATTATTTAAAAAAAAGCTTTTCTTTTTTCTTTCTTTTGCACCGCCTGCAGTTCCTTTCCTAAAAAGGGAAAAAAAAGGAATTAAGAAAGAAGAAGAAGAAGAAGCTATCATCCCTTTCTCCTTTATTGTCAATCAGCCTCTCGAAATCTATTTTTAGCGTATATAATATTTGAAAAATGACAAAATTTGGACTCAAGTACACTCTAACTCATGACCACATGCGTATGAATTGTTCTTTTATGATAAACGCTTCCACCTTGAATATAGCTTTGTAAGATCTGTTTTTATAATATTTACCAGATTTAATTAATTAATCTAATTAGTTAATTACCAAAAGCAAGTAAATAAATAACACAGCCAATTTTAATGAGATTCGGCTTCCCTACTCCTCGAGGCCACGCCCAGACGTTGAACACTTCACTAACTATCAAAAGATTACAAGCACTAATGGACTTATGCAATCTAAAGACTCCATCTTCGTTATTACCGCCGGTCGTCTTGAATCCAGTTAATGAACTCGTTCAGCAAGATCCCCTTGCAAGCATATGTTGAAATCCATCCAACTACTGTTGTCTCCTCCCGAAGACGCCAAATCTTTCTCCCGAAAGACATAAATACTATAGAAAGCTTCTAAATCACCAAGGACTCTAAATCATACGATCTAAACTCTTACTCTCTGTCCCAATGACGAGTATTGTGAGTCCTTATATAGAACTTCAAATATCTCCTTCAAAATCTTGTATTTTTTTTAAATTTTGAAAATGTTACAAATAATGTTGCAACATCTGTTGTAACATCTCCAAAAATTCAAATTTCAAATATTCTGAATTTTAAAACCCAGGTATTCTTTAAATATTATCCAAAATATATCTGCACATTTTTCCAAATAAAAATCGCAATATATATAGCAAATCTTAGGATATTTGAAATCCTAATTTAAATAGGATTAGAAAATCCAATTTAAATTAGTTTATCCTTTTTCAAGCTTTATACATATCTTAACTAACTCTACAAATCCAGATTTGCCATGACACTCTCAATCCCAATCGAATTTTACAAATCTGTAGCAAAAACTCGATGTTACACCATATGTTGTAACATCTCGTAACACATCTGATACTTCACTGAATCTACGCAGATATTGTAATATCCTGTAGCACATCATGTAGCACATCTTGCAAAACTTACATAAATACCTGCAAAACCTGCATATACTTCTAATATTTCTGATTTTACCTATATTGCCATAAATGTCAATACTAAAAAACCTAACAAGCTTAATCCACCTTTTTTTTTTTCCTTTCATGAAGATGGGTGCAAATTATTTGTTGATTTAGAACCGGATATATATAAAATTGGCTGCAAGGGTCTCTGATTATGTGCTAATGATATATGTATATATACAAATATATAATTAGACATAAAATTTAGCAATTTATTTTTTCTAATTCGCGCCAACGTTTTTTTTTTAACAGAATATATTCAGCAATTAACAAAAAATATCTAGTAATGTATTTAGTGTTTGATTTTTTTTCTTTTATTTTTATGTTTGTTTCGTTGTATTCTGTACTATTTTGTAAGCATTCATATATATATATATTTCATAATCCTTGTTAAGGAATTTTTTACATTCAAAGCTGTTTCCTTTTATTGTAGATTATGGACAATAATGACAATTTTACAAATGAAGAACTTCAATTTACAGAGGAAGATTTCCAATTATGTCGAAAGTTAGATTTGACGATGAAGAAAAATTTGAAGGCAAAAGTGTTATGGAGTCTATTCATTCAAAGATTTTTTATGAGATGATTCCTAAAATTGAAGTGGAACTCGGAACAGAAAACAAGGCTTATAACTTTTATAGGGTTTTCGCTTATAAGGTTGGCTTAATTATTCGAAGACGTAAACCACATAAAGATAAAAATGGGAAGACAAGAAGTTAAACCTTTTGTTGCTCCTGTGAAGGTCGTCGTGAAGAAGATGAAGGGAAAGTTATTGTGAAATCTCATGGAGCAGAAACACGGTTTGATTTTGTTTAGCAAGACTGAAAATTAGTTTTCAGCAAACAAGTAAATATCGTGTTTTTGAAATTACTACTTAGCATACACAAGCGACATCATGTCCAAGTAAGAGTCATTTGCATAGATCTCAAAGGAGATTGACTCCTGGCCAAAGTGCTGAAATTGATTTAGCTAACAGCTTAGGAATTGCTCCCAATTCTGGTTGTGAGCAAATGGCTCAACGAGTTGGTGGATGTGAAAATCTTGGATTTATTCCACTAGATTATCATAATTATTTGTGAACTAAAAGAACAAGTCAAATGAGGTTAGGAGATACAGATGGTGTTCTTGAATATCTTCAGTGCATGCAATTAGAAGACCCTACTTTCTTTAGTGCCATACAACCTGATGTAGAGGATATGATAACCAATATATTTTGGGCAGATGCAGGAATGGTGGTAAATTATTCCTATGATGGTAGATTACTCCTACTTTGGTGACGTTGTTAGCTTAAATATAACCTACAAGAAAAATGAAGAAGGTTGACGTTTTGATATGTTTCTTGGACTAAATCGTCACAAGCAAACAATTATATTTGGAGCTGCACTATTATATGACGAAATTGCTGAAACGTTTATTTGGTTGTTTAACGGTTTTGTTGAAGAAATTTCAGGAAAAAAGCCGAGGACTATTCTCACTGATCAAGATGTTGCAATGGAAAAAATGATGGCTTCCGAGTGGCTAGAGACTTATCGTCGTTTATGTATTTGGCATATATATCAGAATGCAGCAAAACATCCTAGTGGGGTGTTTGAACATTTTCGAGAATTTTTAGAGGATTTTAGTAAATGCATATATGATTATGAAAAAGAAGAAGAATTTGTTGAAGCTTGAAAAATATGAGCTGAGAGAAAATGTATGGTTAAAAAGAATGTTCAATTTGAAAGAGAAATGGGCACTGGTATATGGTAGGGAAACATTTTGTTCAAATATGACAACCACTTAGTGGAGTGAAAGCATGAATAATTCAATTAAGAATTATATCAACTATATGTATGATCTACTTAGAGTTCTTGAGAATTTCCAAAGACTAATTGACGATCGCCCTTATACAGAAACAATTGTTGATTTAAAGCAACTCGAAGTAATGTCTCTTTATCATTGTCGGTGGAAATTCCAAGACAAGCAGCATAAGTATATAACCCAACCATTTTCAAAATGTTTGAAGCTGAATTGGACAAGGCTTTTGTCATTGTTTGTGATGATAGTTGTGTTAGCCTCTGCATGCTAGGAGAGTGATTGGATGATTGATTCTGGTACTTCATTTCATATTACTGCTCATGGTGATTTCTTTACTTCTCACTCTATCAGTGTTTTTGGTAATGTCAAGATAGGAAACAGTGATGCCTCTAAGATTGTAGGTATTGGTGATATTTGCTTGGAAACTAATCTTGGAAGTAAATTAATACTCAAGGATGTAAGGCATGTACTGGATATTCGCCTCAACTTGATCTTAACAAGTAGACTTGATGACGAAGGTCTCACTAATTATTTTGGTGAAAGTAAATGGAGACTCGCCAAAGGTTTTCTAGTGGTCACAAGAAGAAAGTAGATGAACACACTCTATATCACACAAGCAAAGCTCTACAAAGGAGAGATAAATGCTCTTTGAAAGGATGCAAGCATTGATCTTTGGCATAAAAGGCTTAGTCACATCAGCAAGAAAGGACTACAACTTCTTGCTAGAAAGCAATTCCTTCCTAGTTTACAAGGTATGCCTCTTAAAACTTGTATGGATTATTTAGCTAGAAAAACACATAGAGTTGCATTTCATACACACTTAACATCCAGAAGATCAAACATTCTTGATTTGTTTCATATTGATGTTTGTTCTATGCAAGCTAAAACTCTTGGAGGCATACTTTATTTTGTGACTTTTATTGATGACCATTCAAGAGAAGTTAGGGCTATTGCTTTAAAAACTAAATACTTGATGTTTGATGTCTTTAAAGAATTTCATGCCAAGACTAAAAGAGAGACGGGAAAGCAATTGAAGTTAGATCAAGCTAATAATGATGGTGAGTACAGTAAGCCATTTGAAAGCTACTGCAAAGCCCATGGAATCAAGCTAGAGAAGACTCCAACAAAGACACCTTAACTTAATGGTGTGGCAGAAAGAATGAACAGGACCATTAAAGAAATGATAAGATGCATGCTTTCTCATGCTATGCTTCCTAAGTCTTTTTGGGGGAGGCTATAGGGGCCGTAGTTGACTTGATTAATCTTTCTCCAGTTGATGCCTTGGTTGGTGATATTCCTAATAGAGTTTGGTCTAGGAATATGCCTCTTGTGATTATTTAAGAGATTTTAGTTGCAAGGCATTTTTTCATATTCCTAAATATGAAAGGTCCAAACTTGATGATAAAGGCAAAATTGTGCATTTTTTTGGGATATGGTCATAAGGAGTTTGGATACAGGTTATAGGATTCAGTGAAAAAGAAGATTGTCAAAAGCATAGATTTAGTGTTTCTTGAAGATTAACTTGGTGATGATATTGATAAAGTTGAAAAGACCAATTCCTTTATTAAAGTTCTTGTCATTTTGGATCCCATTCCTCCACCTATAATGAATACTGATCACAGGGGAGAAAGCAAGAAGAAAGAGGTGATACTGTCAATGATGATGCCTTCCAGTTGATGATGTTAACCTTCTAATTGATGAAGTTAAGCCAGTTAAGCAAGCACCGCCGCCGCCACTAGTAGAGTCTCTACTGAGAAGATCTACTAGAGTGTCCCTACCTTCTTGAAGATACAGATCCAATTAGTATGTGATGCTTACAAATGATGGAGAGCCTACAACTTACTAAGACACCATTTCTCATAAGCAAAAGAAAGTGTGGTCTAAAGCCTTGCAAGAAGAGATGAAATCATTGTGTTAAAACCACATCTTTGACTTGATGGAGTTACCGAAATGCAAGAAAGCGTTCAAGAACAAATGGGTTTACAAATTGAAGACTGAAAACAATGGCTCACAACAAAGGTACAAAGCATGGTTGGTTGTGAAAGGATTTGGTTAAAAGAAAGTTGTTGACTTTGGAGAAATATTTTCTCCCATTGTAAAGATTTCATCCATCAAAGTTGTTCTTAGTCTAGCAGCCCGCTTGAATTTAGAAGTAGAGAAACTTGATATGAAAACTGCATTTCTTCACAGTGACTTAGAAGAAGAAACTTATATGGAGTAGCCTGAAGGCTTCAAAATCAAGGAAAAAGTCTTGTGTGCAAGCTTAAAAAGAGTATGTGTGGCCTCAGACAAGCACCAACATAGTGGTATGAAAAGCTTGACTCTTTCATGGTGAGTCATGGGTACTCTAGAACTTGATCTGATCATTGTGTGTTTATAAAGAAACACTCTT
The DNA here is from genome assembly GCA_035233585.1 of Antiaris toxicaria. Lineage (NCBI taxonomy): Eukaryota > Viridiplantae > Streptophyta > Magnoliopsida > Rosales > Moraceae > Antiaris > Antiaris toxicaria. The sequence goes on from CP141154.1 coordinate 94,149,262, forward strand.
ATAATGATTTTATTATTCTCATGCTCTATGTCGATGATATGTTAATTATTGGCCATGATGCTAGTAAGATTAAGATGCTTAAAAGAGAGTTAAACAAGTCTTTTGCAATGAAAGACTTAGGCTGGGCAAAACAAATATTCGGCATGAAGATATCCTATGAGAGAAAGAATGGGAAACTTTGGCTATCTCAAGAAGATTATGTTGAAAAATTTCTTAAGAGGTTCAATATAAGCAAGGCAACAGCAGTTTGTTCTCCACTTGCAGGGCATTTCAAGCTCACCTCTAAGCAATGTCCTATAAGTGAGAAAGAAAAGGACAAAATGAGCAAAGTTCTCGATGCGTCAGTTATTGGTAGTTTGATGTATGCCATGTTTTGTACGAGACCAGATATTACTTATGCAGTTGGAGTTGTCAGCTGATTTCTCTTTAATCCTAGAAAAGAACACTAGGCAATAGTGAAATGGATATTGAGATATTTGAGAGGCATAGCTATGGTGTGTTAATGTTTTCGCAGTGGTAAGCCTATCTTAGATGGGTACACATATTTAGACATCACAGATGACGTTGATTCCAACAAGTCCAATTTAGGGTTCTCGATGACTTTTGTAAAGGGAGCAGTCTCTTGGCAGTCAAAGCTACAGAAATGTGTTGCTTTGTCTAGTATAGAAGTTGAGTGTATAACAATCACTGAAGCCTGAAAGGAAGCTTTATAGGTGAAAAAGTTTCTTATAGACTTAGGTCTACAACAAGAGAAGTACACGGTCTACCGTGACAGTCAGAGTGCCATCCACCTCTTTAAAAATTCAACATCCCAGTATATTGATATTAGATATCATTGGATTCGTGATGTGCTTAAAACAAAGTAATTACGCTTGGAAAAAGTTCATATAAGTGAGAATACATAGGATATGTTAATAAAGTCTTTGCCTAAGGAGAAATTTGATTATAAGTAGAGAGCAAGCTTGGTTGAACCCACTACATGAGGTAGAAGGGGAGAATTTTTGGGTCCACCCCATTGTGGGCTGGATAATTAATAGGCCAAAGGCCCATTGTCTTATAAAGTAGTAAACGAAAAAAAAAAAAAAAAGGTTTATTATTTGGCTTCTTTGGCAAGCCTTAGTCATTAGTAGCAAAAAGGAAGCGGCGATTGTTTTTGATGTGCAACAAAAACAGAGAAGAAAAAAGGAGAGAGAGAGAGAGAGAGAGAGAGAGAGAGAGAGAGAAATGTAGAGTTTTAGGTTTGTACAACATAATCGAGTGATGAAACGGTGTCTGTTAGAGCTCAAATTTGATGTGGTAAATCCTAGCGATGAGCTCTTCTCATCTACCTGTTCTAATTTTCGAATTGATGTCTCTAGTTGCTTTTTCCAAATATCCATTTGAGACTTAGAATTGATTTCTTTTGTTGCTATATGTTGAAATCTATTTAGTTGATAATGTATCTTGTTGTTTAGTTAAAATTGTGTTTAAAATTAACAAATATGAGCCTCTAGTTGTATCTAGAGAGAAATTTTGTAATCTCTTTATTGTTGATTTCCATTAGTTCTAGAGCAAATTAAGTTTTGTATTTTTGTTGTTTGTCGTCAAATTTTAACACAAACAACTACTTTGTTCAATCTATACACTCGTTTTCCTCTACATAAACTTCAACTTTAGGTGATGAATGAAAGACAAATATATAATGATAATAATACCCTTGCATGATTGAAGTATAAAAGAATTTGAAATTTAATCAGTAAAATAATTGTAGTAGATACAAATGAATACCTAGAACATTATTTTATTTGTAAATGTTTATCGATCAGATAAAGATATAAAAGCATGTTTTATAGACATTTGCCAAAGATTATTAGAAGGAAAAATGATAAAGGGTAAAAGCAATATTCGCATTACAGTTTTATCAAACAACCAAACCTCAACCTCAATCTTTAGTGGCCAAAAAAACCAAAAACAAAAGGTTTCGCGGTCTTGTCTCCCTTTTTTGGAGTTGGAGTTCGATAGTGGCTCCCAGTCGACCTTTGAATACTAAGCCCACGTGGAGGAGATCTCATCACCATTGAATAGATTTGGGTTGCAACATGACTATTCAAAGTCGTTTTGGACAGATAGGGAATGCAGAAGACAAGGACTTGTTGATTGCTTGGTCTTTCAGTGGCAAATGGTTCGGTCTTGGCGGGTGTAATAACTGAGTTGTTGCCAAAAATTTAATCATGGTGGTGAGATTTTCCTATTATAGTTTAGGCTTTTAATGTTAATAATGGCACCTTTGTTTCCATGTTTTAGGTTTACTGCTTTGGTATTTTATTTTATGTTATGGTTTGTAATAATGATGGTGGTTTCCCTACCTTTTGAATTGGTTTGTTATACACTAGAACGAAGAATGTGCAATGATTTAGTTTCCACTAGAAATGAATCTAGACAGATTTAGTAGTGGCCTTAGTACTATAGTTGGTAATCTTTAAATCGATCAGGAGTTTTCATTAATTATAGAAGAATTGTAGAAAAGTGTCTTATGTGTGCTTAATGGTAGTATGTCGAGTTATTATCCATTTTTCAGACCTTAAACATTTGTTTTTCCCTTTATACGTCATCAAAATGAATCGATGGAATCGGTTTTTATTAATTATTTTTTATCTCTATAATGCAGGGGTCCATCCTATATGTTTGTAATTTCTATTCTAAATTGAGGGCCCATTTAGGGGATATTTAGAGATAGAGTTTTGAGATTGGGTTGGAAATATGTGTTTTGATGGAAGACTTTTAAAAACAAATTGTGATATAAAAAATATTGAAAATTTTGAAGTCAGAAAAAAGTATGTACAATAGTTCATATTTTGTTCATCTCATCATAATGATCATTTTGACACAAAAATTATCTTATTTTGATTTGAAATAAGAGGTTATGGAATTTTAAATTTTAATTTTTTTAAATAGAAGAGAGAGAAAATGAAATGTAAAATTATGAGTTTTGGATCGGATGGTAATCTTTGTATGAAAAAATGCCCCCAAATGAAACCTAAATGAAATTTCTCCTTTCCAAAAAAAAAAAAAAAAAAGATAAAAGGTTAGTGTAGGTGAGCTCTAAATCCAAGCTTCTATGGAGTGAATTCTTTATACTTTGTTCATTTGATATATTCACTTTTGGAAGGGAGAAAATTTTTCATATTTGGAAAATAGATCATCTTAAATTTCTATACCTAAACATCAAAAACTTTTTCCCTTTAGAAAATTAAAAATGAGTTTCTCTCTGTAAAATAAAATTTTTTTTACTTATTTAAAAAATAGATCATCTTAAATTTATATACCTAAATATCAAAAACTTTTTCCCTTTAGAAAATTGAAAATACGTTTCTCTTTGTAAAATAAAAATTTTTTTACCTATTTTAAAAAATTTTATTTAAAAAAAATTCAAACAACTTTTTGTTTTTTAAAAGTGAAAATTTTTTATATTTTTTTTACACTTCTATGCAGATGCTAAATTCAAATCTTTGCTTTTAAGAGCCCCTCTCTCTTCATGTGCCAAATGTTAAGGACTCTCGTGATTGGAAAAAGAAACCCTTGATTTAAGGAGGCGTATAAGTTTTTAGTCATTTCGTCTAACTTTTTCTTGTTTCCATTTCTTGGTGAATAATGTGGACAATTAATGTCAACTTCAGTCCTTTTTTTCAATCTTGATTCCTTATATTTATTGTCTATATATTTCTAACGGTAATCTTTGTGTGGTTTATACACACACACACAAAAGATATGATTGAAGTTTAAAAGCACAACCCTTTCATAAATTTTATTCCAACTAAATCCTCCTAGTACTATGCTCTAATTTTTTTTTTGTGTAAATGTTGGACAGCTCTATATTTCATCATAATGTTGATAATGTTTTCTAATGTGGTTGTTAGACTCGACCACTAGGTTTCTTGTTGGACAGCTGGTAATTTTTGTTTTCTTTTTTAATTTCAATTTTATTTTCCCTTTCATATGCTTGACAGCACGGTATCTTCTTCTTTTTCTATTTTTTTTTTTTTTTTTCACAAAGATAGTATGTTTGGCTTTTTTTTTTTTTTATTTAAATGAGGTTGCTACTATGAACATAAGAAAAAAAAATATGAATAAGTACTTATAGATTATTAATAGAACATTTATGCTTTTTGCACTTTTTTCTTCATAGTTTAAGGCTCCGTTTGCCAGGAAAGAGAAAAATATACAGTGAGAAAAGATTTTATATGTTGTTTGGCAAGCATTTAGTAAAGAAAGAAAATTAACATGTACATAGCCATGAGAAATTAAATTTATTTTTCTTGATTAGTATTAGAAGTAAAATAAAGGGATCTAGAAGAAATATTATGTCTTTAAACTACCATTTTACTGTTTCTTTTTCTTCTTTTTATATATTTGTCTTAATAGATGATTGCTAATTTTTCTCATCTTTAATTTTGAAATTTCTTTCTCCACTTTCCATTTTTATTTTTTCTTCAAACCAAAGATGATAACCCATGCCAAAAAGCCAACTTTTTCAACTTTACTTCAAAAATTCCAAAAAATAAAATAAAATAAAATAAAATAAAAACTAAAACTTATCTTTTTCAAAAAAAAAAAAAAGAACTAAAATTTGTTCAAAAAATCCATATTTTTCAATAAAAAAAATCATCCAGACAAAATGCTTGGGGTGCCAAACTACCCATTTTTATGTTAGTACTAACTATACTTACTAATGCTTCGCAGAGGGATTAAGATTGAAGAGAAAGAAGAAAGAAAAGGATTTTTCAACTGGAAATTGACAAAAACTAGAAATACGATGCTCGTTGAAAACATCTTTTGCTCCCAAAATTAGAAGGAATAAAGATAAAATAGTTTAATTAAATAAAGATGATTAGTAATTGATAAACTGTTGAAAAAGAAAAATGAGAAACATTGCTCTTTGCCTCCCACGTTCTCCTTCAATGCCAAACAACAAAAAAGTGAATTCGTGCCCATTTGGATAGTTGGTTGCATTTGAATATTCAGTCAAATTGAACGTTCATATTCACATATGAAATTTGAATAGTATATTTAAATTAAATGTGTTTAAATAGTTTTTGTTAAAAATAATATTTGAATAATGTAAGGTTGAAAGGAGTTTGATACGTATTTTTAAAAAGTGAAAAACTATTAAAGATGGTGATTTAAACAAACTCATATTTCCACCCTATCTTACCAAACAAGATGAAGAAAAATAAATCCATGTTATCGAAAATAAATCCTTTTTATCCCCATTGATTTTATTATTATTATTATTATTATTTTCCTTTGCACCTTTTCTCTGTGTTGTTTTCTTTCCAGCTTCAACTGCGTTCAAATGGCGGCCAATCCACCAGTGATCAAAAACGAAAATTTAAATTCCAGACATACATGAAATCGCCATTTAGCATTATATAGGATTTAATTTCACCGCAATTCTAAAAGTCACACCAATGGTTTGTAAGGGCATCATAGCTCAAACTACGAAATGGGTAAGGATGCCACATTCAAACCTGTAAAAGTTTTTAAGAAATTGCTACATCTCGGAGAGTTGACACATTCATGACCATGAGACCAAGTTAAGCCTTGCCTTTTCCAGCCTGAAGAGAATGAATCCTCTGTTGAACCTTTAGGATCTACAAGATGACATACACAATGAATTAACATCCCTATATATGTGATACGCCGTACAACAATAGATCATAATTCCATCATTTACGTGAGAAGGTTAATTCTAGGAATATAGCAGTAACAGCGGGAAAAACAAATGGAAACAGTGGGAAGCAATTCCTCGGACAAAAACAATTAGAAGCAAACTGATTTCGATGAATAACTGTCCCGTTTCTAATATTATCGTCATCCATTAGACCTCCCTGTATAGATTAGCATGTCTATATACATTTTCATAATACTAGGGCTAGTAAAATTCGAGTCCAGCAGAAAGTTTTGTACAGAGAATAACCTAACCTAGTAAAGTGAATCAACCAAGAATCCAAACCAAGAACACTTTTCATGTTCCCAGCACAAAAGTTTAAGACAATGATTACAGGTGAGAATCATTCCCCTTTTAACATTCAGATAAACACTATAAAAGACAAACCAAAGTTCATGTTTGTGATTGGCACCATTGATTGGCACTATTCAGTTTTAGAAAGCAGTTTTTGTGAGAAGTGCATAGAAAAACAGTTTTCCTAATTAGGAAAGCACACTAAATCACCTTAATCGCATCTTGGGTATTTTCCCAAGAAGACGCATCTCGCTCAGCCAACAGGGAATTCGAGAGTGCCAAAAGTCTCAAATACAAGCACATGCGGCTATGATTTGTCGCCCAAATGTATTAACAACATTTCGAGATCTCATAATCATTTGATTTATCTCAATTATCTACGAAAAACAAATCAATACATGTTCCCACCAAGTAATGGAGCTAGACATAGGCAAGGCCTTAACCTGATTTACTGTTTGCTATTTACAAGACAACTTAGGAATAAGCAATAAAGCATCTATTCAACATTGTTTGCTATTTAACGGCTTACGGCTCCATTCTTGTTATATATTCGTTCAGTCATGAAAGTGGTGTGTCGCTCCAATCAAGATGGTCACAAGAAGATAACAGCATTCTATAAAAGTCCACTTGCGTGTATAATTTAATATATTGAATACCTCAAAGGGGAACGTAGACTGTGCTAGCACTATGATATAGCTCAATTAAATGTTGAAGCTGACAAACTACTTTGAGCAAAATTGACGCTAAAACCCCAGAAAAACATGACAGTACCCTAAAAACAATGCAAAGCAAAGAATATAGAAGAAGAGGGAGTTACTACTCGATCTAATTTAGTTATTTCAATCAAGTCCTAATCCTCTTACCAGTAGAAAGCCAAGCCACTGATAACTGATTTAGTTTTACTTAACTTTTTTAGTTTTCGAGACTAAAGCATCAATAATACGGTTTTGCTTGACGTTGGCTCAAGCTGTGATTCATATGTCATTGCTCAAGTTTTTTTTATGCGTGAATCGGCTTTACTTTGCTGCCTTATGCAGGTTTTGATCTAACTGCAGAACATTCAGGTTTAAAGTCCATGTCATATCAAGCTTAGGAGCAATAGAAGTATACATGTACCTAGCTTTTTTCTGTTTTGATTTATAGATAAATAAACTTCAAGAAAACAAATATTACCCAAGTTATATACTACTGAATTAAATTTCCCTATAAAAATCTTTAAACGCGAGACACACACACAATTTTATAGATCACCACTTAATCACACTAAATTTGACAGGAAAAACAGCAACTATGAAGACTGCAAAGGGAGGGCATAAACTACCAGGCATGGAATCAGGTTCTATCTAAACAAATTGCATCTAAAAAAAAGGAAAGAGAAAGAATAGAATACAAACCGCCTCTTTCTTGCTATTTTGCTTCTCTTCTAAATCTTGAAGAGCCGCATCGAGTCGCTTCCTATTTCATACGTAAACTAACAATCAATAATGTGCCCAAAAAAAAAATCCAACAACAACAAGAAGCAGAAATAAAAAGATGATATTAACAATCAGAAAATGCACGGTTTTCTTGTTGCTCCAATAAATTTGCAGTCTCTAAATAAAAAAAATGAACAGAAAATTCGTCAAAGCAGAAAATGCAACTCAAATTCTCCACAATAACACAACTAGGCTATCTTCATTTCGATTTGAAACTTCGAACTTTCCACGATTAAACAAAATTTAAGCTCCAAAATGATTTATATATAAGTACAATACATATATATATGTATATATAAAAGAAAGAAACAGAAGCATACAATTCAGCAGAGATGTATTCAATTCTCTTGCGCACATTCGCATTCGCCTCCGCCAAATCTTGCTTCACGAGAACCGGACCTATCAACTTGTACACATTCGCATCTTCCTGTAGCAGATCCAACTCCTGAAATTCATCAAAAAAAATTGAAAATTGAAAATTTTCTTTTTTTTTTTTTTTTTTTTGCCGCAGAACTGGAAAAATGCAAACAGCAATACAAAAAACACAACAAAAGCCACGCCAAATATAATTGTAAACATTCTTCCGATTTTTCCAACCCAGTTTCCCGGGAACCAAACAGAGACCTTCAGGACGAGCTCGTTCTCGCCGAGCTGGATGGTGTACTTCTTTCTAACTTGGTGATTCTTGGCGATATCTGAATAGAGCATTAACGGACACCATGTGAGGGGTTGTGGTAGGATCGAAGAGGAAAAACGAAGAGATTTGAGAGATTTGTTCATACCTTTTTGGAGTTTGCTGAGATCGTTCGCTTTGTTCTCGAGGTCTCGCTGAAGCTCCTTCACGGCCGACGAGGACGCCATTGTTTGGGAAGAGATCGAACTTAGTTGGTACGGCGATGACTTTGGAGAGGTTTTGGGTCTATGATTTGGGCCTCGTTGGGCCAGTGTCTTTTTTATGGACTGCCCTGCTCAGGATTTAAAAAAAAAAAAAAAGGAAAATAATACTAACCAGCAGTTGTAGAAAATACTTAAAATGAGGGTAGATTTTTAAAACATTCATAGTAAATATTAAATTTATCATATAAATATAAATTTTACAAATAAATGAAATGATGTACCATGATAAAAATGTAATTATATTATTTATTTGACTTATAAATTTATTATTTATCTGATAAATTTGAAGTAAATAAATTATTTATATGATAAAATTATTATTTATTATTATTTAAATATTTTTCAAAAGCTATTATATATTTCATTCTATAAAAGAAGAAAGAGAGAAAGAAGTAAATAGCAATTTTCAAAAAATAATTGAAATAAATAGTTGATTTTTATAATATTTATATTAGATAATAGATATATTAGGTAAATAATTTATTTATATCAAATTTATTTATTAGGTAAATGGTTTATTTATATTTTATTAGATAAATAATTTATTTAAATATTGTAAATATATCATTTACTTAGTAAATTTTTTATTTAAATGATAAATCTGTTATTTACTATAAATAGTTTAAAAACTTGTTATTTATTTTAATTATTTTCTGAAAATTGTTATTTATTATAATTTCCTAAGAAAGAAATTGAATAGCTCCTTTTAATACATATGTTTAGGAATCTTTTTTTTTTTTTTTTTACATTATACGAGGGTCAAATCCTTATTATAGATTAATAATATTATAGAAATATGCTATTTATTTTGCTTCATAAAGTCCCAAAAAAGGAGAAAATTGCCCAAATAACCACATTTTTCATTCAATGACTAACATGACATATATTCCCCTAACTTTACTAACATGACATAAATTTTAACATAATTGTGTTATATTGGTCTAGTTTTGTTATCATATTAATGTATTGATCTTTAAAATTGTGTCGTTTAGGTGTTTTCTATATATTAAAAAAAAAAACACAGAGAGAAAAGGAGAAAATTCAAAATAAATAGCATTTTATAGTAAGTAATAAAAAGAAACTAGCATATTTTATATTTACTTTCCATCAAATAATATTTTAAAAATATTTGGAGTAAATAATCATAATAACTAATTTATCAGTTAATTTATTTATCTATTGTTCACCCAAAAGGTTTCATTAACTTTAAATTTTGAATATAACAAATAATTTGATTGAAATCACTAATAAGCTTATCTTGAGTTTTAATTTAAGGCAAAATTACATTATTTACTTTTTAAATTCAAAAACTCGGATTAACAAATTATTAAAGAAGGATCAAGCTTGTGGACCAAGATCATATAAAGATGGATTAGAACTTCAAGATAAGAAAACTCATCAAGACCATGCTTATATAGGTTTGTATTATATTTTCTTAATTAGTCTTCTAATGAGTTTTGTGTGCATTCTTTAAAATTGTGAATTGAAGTTAGCTTATGCACTCACACACTTTAGAAAAATATTATATCTTTGAATTGCATAAAAATCTTTCAAATATATTTGTTCTAAAATGCTGTGAGGATTGTTTTTAACATCAAACATACCTTAAAATTGCATGAGAACCGTTTTCAATTTAATTTAATGTTAAAAACATAAAAGGTCTAGGTACTGCCTTTGTCTAGTTAATCAGATAGGAAGTCCAAATGACCTTCTTAGTTAGTCCGGTTAACCGAATGACCTGTCCGATCAACCGGATAGAATTTTGAAGCATAGCAATGCTCTTTACCTTTTTCGGTCAATTAGACATTGTTTGATCAACCAAAATATTCAAATGGCTCTATTTCAAACCATTGAAGAAATCCTTTTTAAGGGTTTTGAGTGAGTTTATAAGTGTAAAAGATGATTTTGAAGTTTTTCATGACTATTGAACATTGGATATTGCTCTAAACTTGTGGAAATCATTAAAATCTCTCAAAAAGCTCTCTTTGAACAAAAGCCCCCTTTTAGTTTCTCTTCTACATGCTTGAGCCAATCTTGATTTATATTTTCTTAAGCATTTGCAATTCTCTTCTAGGGTTTCAAGTTGTAATCTTCTCTTTTTTAGTTGAAAGTTGAGTTGTTCTCAAAAAATCCTTTGTATCCTTAGATTGATTTATATAGGTAGCCAATTTCTTGTAATTTGATGAGAGACCATAGCCAGCTTCTAAAGTTAAAGTCGGTGGTTTTTGTAAAAGGTTTGGTGCACTTTCGGTAAAGAAACCTTCACCAACTTATATTAAAGAATTCACGCTGAAAAGACGATCCATATAGTGAAGCGGTCAAGCTTAGGACAGCTCGATAACAGAGGGGTAGGCTTTTCGTAGAACCTCTATAAAAATTCCATTTGCATCTCTCAAAACTTTTTCTTTTTATTTATTGCACTTTAGTTATAATTCTTTATTTGCATATGTTTGTGTGGATATGTGTGTTTACACTCATTGTCATATTTCTTATTGCAATACTTTTTCATAGGATGTTTCAATAATTGTAAAAAGTTTTAAAAACCCAATTCACTCCCCTCTTCCGTAGCTATACTTGGGACAACATCTATCTCTAGTAACTTGTACCTTGTAAATTCGATATTTGTTGTTATTTACTTCTAATATCCTAAAATCACACTATTTACTTTGTTTAAATTTTAAAAAAAGTTATGCACTACAATTTTTGGGAAAATTATAAAAACAACCTGACACATAGGCATATTTATGTTCTTTATATTCTTACTACGCTAAAAATAAAAAAAAAAGATTTTAATCCTTTATATTTATTTAATCGAAGAAAAAAAAAAACTGAAATCATTATAACTGTGTTAATAATCTAGAGATTTTTTTTTTTCTAATGCAATCCTACAAATCACCAACCAATATTCATGAATGACACAAAAAGGACTTGGTCATTTGTAGGACTGCCATTCAAAAAGCATATTTATGGATCATTGCTCCGATTATAATATTTAATAGCTTCAATTTTTTTAACATCCAATAAAATAAGTATAAAAAGTCAAAAATCCAAGCAAATATTACAAAGGGACAAAAAATAAAAGATAAGCATAACTATTTAAGGGGCTATGTTCCACAATTTTCAATTTTAGATTATACCACCAATACCGAAACATATTATTTTTTGTTACACAAATTATTTGATTAATGTAACAAAAAATTCTAAATCATAATTAAATAATGACATGAATATGAAGACATGAAACTTGTGTTATGCGACCTAATTTTCTCCTAATTCATTGTCCGCGTAAATGGCTAAAATTTTAAATTTTAGTGTGATTTGGGGACTCGGACTTTTTAAGGTGCAATTGAAAAATAACGAATTTTTTTAACTAAACAGTAAAAGACTGTTATGTAATTCTTACCTATAAATCTCATATTTATTAACTAAAAAAGCAGTAAGTAATAAATTTATTTTTATTATTGAATCAATCCGGATTTATTTAACTAATGTAATTAGGGTGAAAAGTAAAATAAGAGCAATGAAAATACTTGTGTGACTCATTTGTTTCTTATTTTCTAAATTTATAGAGACAATTGAAGAAAAAATTCAATTAAAGAAATGAGATTAATGAAATATCCAATTATCCTTCATCAAAATGACAGTAAAATATATATGCAAACAATTTCTGTAAAGTAAGAGAAAAGCAACGTATGAGTAATGAGTGGTGTAATATCGCGTGAATGATATTTCTTCTACAATTTTTTTAATCTATTATTAATGAGAACAAGTAAACAAATTCATGTTTCAGATATACAACTTTGAAAGTAATATAAAGGAAATAAAAACTTGAATTTTAATTAAAGCTTTCTATTCATATCTATAAACGAAATACCATTTAGCTTTCTACTTTGTCTTTTATATGTGTTATTTAATCAATCTTTCTTTCTTTACTTCGTACCAAACTACAAATTGCAACCCTAATCCTATGTTTGGTAGGAGGGATGAAAAATAAAATGAAACAAAGAGTAAAATGTTTAGGTGAGGAAAATGAAAAGAAAACGGAAGGTCTTTTTTTTTTTTTTAACTTGAGAAAGGAAATTTAAATTCTTCACCTTATGATAGAGTCAGATATATAATTATATTAGGCAATTACAACTATGAAGGATGAATGTTTTCCTTTCTATTATTTGGTAAAAGAGAAAGAAAACATTGAAGAAAATGTTTAATTTAGTTACTTCACTCTTTTATATTTTTATATAAATAAAAAGATGGGTTGTGATTAAGATTATAATAGTTATTTTATATATCATTTGTTAATTTGTCAAAATTTTTCCTCCCTTTTCTTTCCAAAATTGAAATAATTAGAAATTTGCGAGATTTATGAAATTACAATTTCATTCTTTCCTAATTTACCAAAAAAAAAATTTGTTGGGAATTAGTTTATGACCTAATTCGAATAATTGAAAGCGAATAAACTAAAGAAAATAAAATACACAAAAACACACTAAGAATTTTATACAAGTTCATCCAATTGATAACTAAATCATATTTCTGTCATTGCAGATTTTATTGTGATGATGAAGTTTTACAAGAGAAATTTACACCCTTACACTGTGTGCAGTTTTTTTTTTCTCTAGTCTTTTTAATAATTAACCCTAATTAAGCATTCATTTTTATAAATAAAACTTAGGACAACCAAAATTACATGTGAAGTCCCAAGAGGAAGACTTTCCAACCTTCTGCCAACCCCCAAGTTGACCTTATTGCTAAGGTCAATTCACGTGTTGACTCTGTATAATGTGTTTTTTTTTTTAAATAAGGCATTAATTAAGGTGCACAACTTAAAAAATAAAAAATTCATTCTTTCCTAATTTCCTCTCTGTTAAACAGCTCAAGATTTCCTTTCTCTCTTCAAAATCCCTCATTTAGGCCTTGTTTAGGGCAATTTTTCTGGATGATATTTTGTTGTTTAATCCAAGATTCTTAACTCTACATCTTATGTTCTCTTTCTTTTATTTTAAAAAAATTCAAATTTTAAAAATTTATAATTTTCTTATTTTAAATTAAAAAAAGATGATTCTTATGTCAAAATATTTATAAAAATGAGATGAACAAAAAAAAATCTATTTTATATTTTTGATATCATATAGCTTTTTCAAAAATCATCTCTTAAACACATATTTTCAAGTCAACCTCTAAAATATTGCCTTCAAAAATCCCACCAATGATCCTTTAATTTTCTTTCTCTCCATTTTCCACTCTACTAAACATAAGCCAAAGCTTCAACCTAAGATTACTTGAAGATTGGTGGGACGCTTTTTTTTTTTTTTTTTTTTTTCCGGCTAAATGTTTGTATTCGAGTCGTCCGTACAACATTGGTTAGGATATATAAATAATCTATATATCATAAAAAAAAGGTATTTATCTTACGATGAATATACCAACCTCTACTTTTATAACCCTCTCTTTCTTATTTAATAAAAAAAAAAGGAAAAAAATAGACTACTTGAAGACAAGTAGGCAAGTGGCTTTGCCGCTCAGCTCCACTGTGGCATTGGTACCAGTGACAACATATCAAATTACGCGGAGACTTGCAGTGTTTCGGTGGACACAGATCTTTGCATTCCCACTTCTAGTGCTCACAACTGCCTTCCTTTTTGATTTTTTAATGCTTCTCCCTCTCTCTCTCTCTTGAAACTCAACACTTCCTTCTTCATACATAAAATATAATCATGAACGATTGTTCTTATTTTCGAAGATGTGAATAGTATATGGTTTTTATTGTTTAAATTTATCAAAATCATATCAAAATAAAATTATATACATAATAAATAGTTTTTAATAAAGATTTAATGTTCAAAAATAAAATTCATTCTGTATTTATTTTTTTTGTGAAGATTTAATATTCAGAAATAGATTCCATTCTGTAATTTTTTTTTTCTGATATGAAATCTCTGAAAGATGTTATCTACTTACGTTTATGGTTTCTTCCGGAAAATAATGAGGCATTGGAATGGTGCATATTCTATTCTTTTTACAAAAATCTATTCAATATTTGGCCCTGTCCCCTTGATTTGCCGCAATGCGATTATAAAAACATAGAAGGAAAATTATAATTAAAAAAAAGTGGTCAGTACATCATGAACCGGCTGTGAGTTGGGCCCACGTCGGGACCATGGTCTAAAAAAACGGAAGTGAAATAAAGAAGAAAAATCTATATCTTTATTACAATGTAAAAGAAATGAATGACAGTATTAGTCTCTGTTTGGCAGAGCGAAATGCAAAAAAAAAAAAAAAAATATATATATATATATATGGAAGGAGAGGAAGGAAGTTAGATGAGAGAGATTTTAGAAAGGAAAATTAGAAGGTGTTAAGAGAAGGTTTTAAATATGTACTCTTAAAAGTTATAAAAAAAAGAGTTTTAGAAAATATGTTTAGAGGGAAATATTATTTAGAGTAAAAAAATATAAAATTTTAAAATTTTTTATGAAAAAGAATTAATTTGGATTTTTTTTATTTCTTTCAAAATTTTATGTAATTTTAAAAAAATCATTTTATTTAGATTTGTATATTTAAAATTATAAACTTTTAAAATTTGAGTTTAGTATAGAATTTTAAAAATGTGAATTATAAAAAGTGATTGTGTGGTAAAAAAAACCAAAAAAAAAAAAGAGAATTCCTCGTGTTGCAACCCTAAAAAAAAAAAAACACCTTCCAAAATTTTAGTTGTTTGGAAGAAAGGATATTTTAAAAGAAAAAAAATTGAAAATCCATGGACTTTACTAATTTTTCATAGTTTCAATTTTAAGAAGAAAATATAAATAATATATCTATTTTAACTTTTCTCTTCTATTAAACAACATGATTAAACATTTTTTCTGTTGTCTTTTTCTTCTATTTAACAATATGAGAAAAAATCTCTTTCATTTTTATCACCAAAAGAGATTTTACTGTTCTTTTCTTTTTATTTTCTTTCTCTCTAAGAAAACAAAACATTATAATGCCCTAACACATCTTCTAAAATGTCATGTGGCAATTCTAATGCTCTATCACGTGGTTTTTTTCTCCATTATACTTTGTTTTACTTACCTATTACGTACATGATCTTCATCCGGCAAAAAGAAAAAAAGAAAGAAGATCCAAAAAAGAAAGATAGTTGTGCTGATGGAAACGCTTCGGTAGAAGTGGGAAAACTAGCAAGAGTGTTGTTTTTGCTTTTTCTTTTCCTTTTTCCTAACCAGGCAGGCCCTTTTTTCAGTTTATTTTGTCAAAATTTAACATATAGAGTAGTATATTTAAATATGATGTATTAAATATAATATATATTAAGATAAAAGAATATTTATATTATATTTAAATATAATATTTATTTAGATAAAAAGTATTTAAATTGTATTATAGGTAACGTGATTGATAAAAATAAAAAAATATATAATATGATTAATAAAAATAATAAATAAATAAATAAAGATAATAATAAATTTAAAATATAATATAATTAATATTTTAATAAAATATTTTTATATTAATATAAAAATTATTTTATATTTAAATATAATATAAATATAATATGATAAAAAATTAGCCATTATTAAAGTACCTTTGATTAAAATTATAATAATTACAACATACGAGCTAATTGAGTAAAGACGACCGAACTGGAATCTTTTGGATAAAAAGACAGTCTTGCTTGCTGCCCTCTTTTCTTTGTCACAAATAAACTCTCTATGCTCGCAACAACTCTTCTCTGAAACAGAGCTAGAGAGAGAAAGTGAGGAGAGAGAAAGAGAAAGAGGAGCTACAAAAATGGTTCGGAGCTCAACAAAGACCAAAGGGTTCTCTCTTTTTATGCTTATATTTGCTCATTTGGCCTCTAATACCCTAGCATTATTAGAAGACGGTAAGCTTTCCTTGCTTCTTTTTCTCTCATCTCTTTTTCTTTTTCCTTTTTTTTTTTCCTGGTTTGCAATTTTCCTTTGTTTCTCACTTCAAAAATTTCATTTTTTTGGTGGGCATTCTTTGTTTTCGGTGAATGTTTGAGATCTGATAATCATTGTGATTGCAACTTCAGAATATGTTATGTTTACATGTCATATCTATTGAGGTCCTGGTGTCATGTATTTGTGTGCAAAAAAAAAAAAAAGGCATTTTCGGAGGGGATTTTGAACTTCTATTGGTTCTGTATTAAAAATCCTTGTTTCAAAGTTAAGAACTAATTTCCTTGCTTTGCATTTGGCAAAAACCCAAGAAAGAGAAACCATTAAGTATGTCTTCAGAAGCTTAGATTGTATTTTCTTTCCTTAAAAAAAAATTTTTTTTTTGGTGCTACATTGATATTCCTTTTTGCTTCATTTTCATGTCACACAAATGGAAAATTTTTAGAAAAACTGGAATCTTTGAGCCTTCAAAGTTTAAAAGTTGCCTGAATAATAAGCAATTTAGTGTGGAGTATAGTTCTCTCTTTAGTGAGTGTGCTTAGATGGGTCTTCATGACTTGTCCAAGCCTTCAAGGCTATGAGGCCCACTTCTATGATGTTGTCCATGGCAATCTTGTTTTAGTCTTTAATGCCTAGTTGAGCCAAGTTAGATTTTGTTGTTGTTGTTGTTGATTTTTTTTTTCCCCTTTTTGTGAACTGAATTTTCTGTTTTATAATTAAAGTGATTTTTTTTTTGTTTGAGAATTATTAACTTCTTGTAGTTAAGGAGAGCCCACAAAACCCAAACGGGCCTATCGAAATCATGTTCAAATGTTCTATCATTTATACAAAAGTCTAGTCAGACGGCATGTTTTTCTTTTTCTTCGACCAAAAAGTGAAGGCACACACATTTTTTTTTTTTTTAAATGCTGAAGAGTGATCAAGACACACTTATGCCAAATGTCCTATTAATTTTAGATTTGGTTAAGGGGTAAGGCTCTATGCATAACCTTTTTTTTTTAATTTTTCTTTTTTATTGCGCTTTAACTATGTTTGTTAAGACCACTTTATAAGTTGCAACTTGCAAGAACCATTAGAGTGTTGCCGGGTGCTCCGGAAGGCTCATCACGCTAAGAAATAGTGGGTCCTCGTGCCCTTATTTTTTATATAGGAGCCTCGCATCTTTGTTTCTTTAATGTTCATTTCTCTTTGGATATTTTAAAGTATGATTGAAAGATATTTTTAGAAGTCAAAAAAACTACATTCAAAATTGTTTGGATAATTATGGGAATAGTTTTTAGCTTGCTGAAGAACTTCTTGTCAAAACTAAAATATGTGACTTCAAAAGGAGAAGGAAAAAAAAAAAAAACTCTTCTAACTAGAAGTTGAAATTAGATATTATAAATTTAATTTTAATGTTTTTATTATTTATCAAACGATTTTCAAAATCTTTTAATTTTAAAAGCTAAATGTAATTTCCAAATATTTACTTAAAAACCACAATTTTTGGTGGCATTTATTTGATAAAGTTTTTAAAAGCATATTTTTCATTTTCCAAATCATAGAAAACAAAACAGATTTTTAAAATTGTGTTTGTTTATTTAAAATTTTTAAAACCATTCTAAAAATACAATTTTTAATTTTATTATTTTTTTTATTTTTTGAAAATAAAAAAAGATATTTTCTGATATCATTTTCATTTTATCCATCTTTCTCTTTTTAATTTTTGTTATTTTCAAAATCAACGTTTAGCCTTTTTTACGAGTTATCCACTTTTAGAAAATTTAAAATTTTCACTTTTATAATAAAAAGATTTTCTTCAAAAATAAAAAATTATTTAAATGAATAAAGAAATTTTTTTAGAAAGAAAATTTTTTTATTTTGAAAAATCTTTTTATCATAAAAGTGAAATGAAAATTTCTGATAATTATATATAAAAATATAAAAAATTCACTTCTTTTAATTTTTACAAATAAAAATTTAAAAAATATATCTTTTTTTTACTAAAAACATAATCTTAAAAATAATATCAAATACAATCTTTGTTTCTGTTTTCTTTTTTTCTTTTTTTTTCAGTAAAAGCAATCCTTACTTTTAATCACTTTCGAAAAGCAATTGTGAGTGGCTCTATGTTTGCCAATAGAACCTCCACCGCACCGTCTTGGTGGTGTGTCCCGGACGCGCATTCCTTTTTCCGTACATTTTCATGACTTGACGTTTTATTTGCAGATTGATTTTTTTTTTGTTTAAATCAAGTGCTAGTTTTTGTAATCTTGTGTCCTTAAAATATTAAAAAATGCTTAGTGATGCTATTTATATGATGTATCATTATAAATAAAAAAATAAATTTTATCTATAGATTTTGCATTACATGACTTTTTTTATGTTTAGTATTATTAATATTTTTACAATAATATCGTTAAACATTGCACCCAAAAAAAAGTTCCTAACACTTTTTAACTTTTTTTTTTTTTTCCCCCATCTCATCGAGAAAAGCTGTTCTTTGCTTTTTTACTTGCTTGTTTTACTTAGAAAACCAAAGTATTGGGGGGGACCTAGGTAGGGTACTTTTTCGCTCAATTCTCTAAGGTTAGGTGAAAATGATGTTTTATTAGTGGAGCAAATTTCCCGCCGGATCATTACTTCCTCTTTATATTTTCTCTTATTTGACGAAAGGCCAGTGTCCTTTCTTTGCATAGGACGGTAGCCCCCATAAAATATTCTATTATTGTCCTTTTGTTGGTTATTATCCCGATTTCCAGCTGCGCACCGTCCGTAAAGCAATCTCTGTAAAATCCACTTTTCGCCGTTAGTCAAAGTGGGGAAGACAACCACGAGTGAAAATGAAAAAGTATAAATGAAAAAAAAATAAACAAAGAAACTGTTTGAAAAAATGTTTTAATTTACGGAGAGTTAGTAAACGTAGTGTGTATGTATTATATTCAATAAAATATGTATTAAGATAAAAAATATTTAAATTATATTTTAAAATTAAAAAATTAAAAAATATTTTTAAAATATTTTAAAATAATAAATATATTTAAAAACAGTTAAAAAGTATTATATATTAGGTTTGAATAAAATTTATGTTACTTTTAAATATAATATAAATGTGAAACTGTAAATAAATATTTGATTAGATTTAATCTGTATTAAATTAAATTATATATTTGGATCAAATTTAAATTTAGGTTAATAGATTTTATTTTAAAAATTTTTTATTTATATTTTTATTATTTTATTATAATTGTTAATAGAAGTTTAAATTAAATTTTTACATAATTTAATTTATTTTAAGTTAAATTTAAATAAGGAAATTTTTTGAGAGGTCATTTTATTTTGTATTTTCAATAGAAATTGTTGTTTTAAGTATTTGCTAAAATATTTGAAGATTCGATGTATAGTTGATTTAGTTTTATATTGCTAGTTAAAATTTAGTTTAAAGCTATAGCTTATGATAAGAAGTTAGTTAAAATGCCTAAAAATAATAAAAGAACTTTTATATAATTCTAAATATACATATGGAGAGTATTTTTATATAATTAAATAGATGATTAATATTAAAGTAAAAAAATTATAAAATCAAATAAAATAAATATTATAATTTAATTATTTAAAGTAATTTAGAAATAATGAAACTGAAGATTTGATTATTATAAAAAAAATGAAAAAAAAAAAAATTAGACGAGCGGTGGGGTGGGGCCCACGCGGAGATCCATGCTCGCCGATTGATGTTGGTGATTAGACACGTCTTCTTTAATAACAAGCAAAGTTCAATTCTTTTGTCGTTTAGGAGGAATGCTACAATGAGCCACCCACATGATGGGTTACTATAAACCCTGTCAATCTCTTTCTCTGTTTGTCTGCTGCTTTTTTCCTCTGGTCTTAAATTTTTGGAACCCTATCATCTATTTTCTCTCATTGCATTTTTGTGTGATTTTGGGTAAGGTTTATCCACACAAGTTGGTGAAACATTCTTGTTGCATTTGTTCTTTTGTGAGGGCTGAAATGTTTTAGGTGAAGCTAATAAGCTTAAGGAATACGCGTTTCGTGTTTATTAGTAATTGTTAAGAGCTGAATTGATTCCATATTATAAAATTATTCGACTTATGATTATTGAACATGACCTATGTTTTCTTTTAAATTATACAATTAAATTCTTATAATGCCGAACATTATTCTTATTATTATTATTATAATGCCGAACATTATTCTTATTATTATTATTATAATGCCGAACATTATTATTATTATTATTATCATCATCATCATCATCATCATCATCATCATCATCATCATCATCATCATCATCATCATCATCGTCGTCGTCGTCGTCGTCGTCGTCATCATTTTTATTATTATTGTTATTGTAATTTTTTCTCTCAAGACTGTTTGTAGGATTATTGTGGTCTGGTGTGATTTGTAGGATGTCAAGGCATATTGCTAGCCAAAAAAGTTTCATTTGTGGATGCATTTAAATGCTTATATCCAACATAAAACACCCTTTTATTTTTGAAAAATCGTTTGTGCGTATTTTCTGAAAAAGAACTTTATTTCCCACCTAAGTCTCTGTAAAGGACTTTATCACACGCCATTTTCATTTCTTTTTCTTTTGTTTTTAATAACTTAAAAGCTCACACAATCACACGTGCACCCAAAATGCCAAAATATTTTTCATATGAAAATCACGTCTTTGGTAGAGAATTGTGTCCGCTACTCCTTCCCACGGCCTCTGTATTATATCTGGCAATAAATAAAATAAATAAATACCATCTACCCATAAGAACTTATTTACATATGTTGGGTGGTGCTTTATTTATTTATTTATTTATTTTACAATTGCTTTGAAGCTCTTTTATAGTGTGTGTATATATATATATACACACACACACACACTGATACAACAATCTCTTTACAGCTATAATTGGATTTTTTTTTTCTTATGTGATACGTGACTCGTGACATAAAAAATATATATACATGTAGGTAAAATCTTACATCCAGCAATGGTCCTATTGTAAAACATATAACATAAAGTTAGTGATATGTAGTAGTAATACTATTAATATGTAACATGATACATATTATTTACAGTAACAATTTCAAATGAGGATTTATTTGTTTAGTGACACATACGATTATAAGTAAAATTAATTAGAGATTATATTAAGTTCGTTGGATTTAAGAGTTCTATTTATTAACTTAAAAAAAGCTGATATATTAAACGATAGTAAATTACAAATTTATCAACTATATAATTTGTATATTTAGTTATTATAAATATATTATTTGTCTACTTCAAAAAAAATAATTTGTAGCTAACAAGAAGTTTGTTTGTTTCTCAATTGGGCCATGTGACAGGCCCAATTCCGAATGGAGACTTCGAGACGAGCCCATTGGGTGGGTTCCCAACCGAGGCGTCGGCGATAGCAGACGGGCCGGCGGAGATCCCGAACTGGAAGCTAAACGGCACCGTAGAGCTGGTGGAGTCTGGGCAGAAACAGGGTGGGATGATCCTCATCGTGCCGCAAGGTAGGCACGCGGTGAGGCTGGGGAACGACGCGGAGATCAGGCAGGATCTGACGGTGGAGAAGGGGTCGGTGTACTCGGTGACTTTCAGCGCGGCACGCACCTGTGCGCAGCTCGAGTCGCTGAACGTGTCGGTGGGGTTGGCGTCGCAGACGATCGACCTGCAGACTCTGTACAACGTGCAAGGGTGGGACCCGTACGCCGTGCCTTTCGAGGCCGAGTCGGACGTCGTCACCTTGGCCTTCAGGAACCCCGGCATGGAGGACGACCCCACTTGCGGGCCCATCATTGATGATATTTCTATCAAGAAGCTCTTTTCCCCTGATCGTCCCAAAGGTAAAAAAAAAAAAAAAAAAGGGTAAAAAATATTTTTTAATTCTCTTTCACGTCTCTAATTTCATAATTTTTTTCTTTTTAAAACTATACAATTCACTTTAACGTACTAGTTAGCCTTAACTGGAAGGCATAAATATCCTTTTTTTTTTTTTTCCCTTTGAGTGGGTTCCCAGTGTCTTTTTTTTTTTTTTTTTGGGTTTTTGATTGTCGTCTGAACATACCAGGAAATGTTCCCTTATTTTATGTGGGCTCAGGGCTCTCCATTCCAAAAGCGAGAAAAAAATAGGAGAGTCTGCTTAGACAACTACGAGATGTATTTGGACGTTTTAGACCAATTGTCTGATCTATTTTCGTTATTTTCTACCCCCTGTCCACTCAATTTGGACTTTGTGCCGTTCACTCACGAATCCCACTAAAGTAATTGGATGATGATCTAGTTGTAACAATGATGCGTGTTTTAAAGCCGTATAATCTGCAATTAAAGTTTTAAAAAATGTAGGGGAAAAAAATTCAATACTTAGGATTCTTTTTTTAGCAGATAGATTTGTATTAAACCTTGTTAGTTTTGTATTATTTATATTTTGAAATGATTTTGATTGGATTTATGTACGAACATTAATGATAGATATCAAAGTTTTTGTTTTAAACGGAACCATGAAAACTCTGAACATGTATTTAACATAATTTTTCTTATCAAGAAAAGTTGTTAGGCCTCTCTCCTCTAAAAGTAATTAACCAAAAAAAAAAAAAAAGGGCCTCATTTTGTACAAGTATATTTTCAAGAGCAGAGAAGTGACTCTTTTATTCGAGTCCTTTTTTTTTTTTTTCCCCATTAAGTAGATACTTGTAATATTCACAAGCACTAATTGGTTGAATTGAAGTAACCACTCTCCATAGGGTACTTGCCTTTGTGATTATGCATTAAGTAACCCACAGAGTTACTAACAGAAATCTAATTTGCCCATTATGCAGACAATGCAGTGCTTAATGGAAATTTTGAAGAAGGTCCATGGGTTCCAAAAAACGTTTCACTTGGTGTCTTGCTTCCCACCAACCTAGACGAAGAAATATCCTCATTACCCGGCTGGAATGTGGAATCCAACAGGGCTGTGCGGTACGTTGATTCCTACCATTACAGCGTCCCGGAAGGCAAGCGAGCGATCGAGTTGCTCTCGGGCAAGGAAGGCATTATCTCCCAAATGGTGGATACCACGCCGAACAAGCTGTACACCCTGACCTTTGCTTTGGGCCACGCGGGCGACAAGTGCAAGCAGCCCCTTGCGGTCATGGCCTTCGCAGGGGACCAGGCGCAGAACATCCATTACACGCCGGATTCCAACTCCACGTTCCACACCACTAGCCTTAACTTCACGACCAAGGCGGAGAGGACCAGGGTCGCGTTCTACAGCATTTACTACAACACGAGGAGCGACGACATGAGCTCGTTGTGTGGCCCGGTTATTGACGATGTGCGTGTGTGGTTCTCTGGTTCTCATAGGAATGGGTTTGCAGGCTTGGGGTTGAGGCTTGTGGTTGCCATTTGGGTGCTTGTTTTGGTTTTGGTTTAAGAGTTCTTTTTGTTAGAAAGTTCTTATATAAAATATGTAGTGTATTGTTTGTTAGGTGTGGAGTGGTCTGGGAGTGTGGGTAAAAGACCACCATCCTTAGTTATGTGGTGGTGTATGTGATATTTGCTGTGATAATCTAATTTTGCCGACTTTTTCTTTCTTTCTTTCTGTCTTCTTCTTCTCTCTCCCTTATTATTATTATTATTTTTTGGTGATGATTATGGCATTGACTTGGGTAAAGGAATCTGAGAAGAAACAATTGGAATTTACCAAAAAGTTTTATGGACTTAGTTTGCTTCTAAAAGGCAAAGATCTCGTCTTATCTTGATTCATGAACCTTTCTACCATATTGATCATGTTGGTACTCCAAGGACAGTTACTTGTGATTCTAGTGCTTGTTTTTAAGTGAAAGTGGGATCGATTTGTGATATGAGGCTGATTGGGTTGCTTCTCTTAAATTTAGCTTCCATTGACACTTCATTTTAAAATTTCTGTAAATATATATATATGTATATACAGTTTCTTGCAATATTTTCTGTCACAATAATTTAAGTTTGTAGTTTGAATAGTAGGATTGAACCTATAATCCAAATAGGATATAATTTTTCACTTATTTTTTGCCATTAAACTTGCCGCCTATCTTCTTATTTAAGATGCTTACGAAGTTCAAGAGCAATCGAGTTCAGTTCGATTTCTAATGTATTACACGGCAAGCGAAGTGACTAGGATGATAAACTTTTCATTTTGCCTTTAGAAACAAAAACAGGGAGGCAGCTGCTGCCAAACATCGTACGTTATAAAAAATATGTCCCACAATGTAAAACCTGCTGGTAAAAGCTATTTTATATAATTGTGGCGCTCAAAGTACATTTCGGCCTTTGCCAAAGTTCGACCGTCGACGGGCTCATGTCTTAGTGGAGGCAATCTTCGTCGTTGAGATAGCGATCGATGATCGCTGGTTTGATGGCTTGCCCTTATGACTGGGGCGATGCAAGGGACGTGCCCTGGCATGTGGTCAACATTCTCGACACTTAGCTCTTGCTCATCACATGCAACTACTTGTAGAGAATACTTGCACTTGCCTCTACAAGTAGATATCACCAACAACCAGTTAGAGAATGCCGTATTTGCCACTGCAACTGCTCCGATGTATACCCCAGCCACATCATACTTATTGTATGTTGGGACCATGTCCCAACACACTACAAAATGGAGCTTAACTAGTGCTAAACTAGTGTTTTGGGGTTTCATAACTACAATGATAGTTAAATTTTTATCACTACAAGTTTAATTTATTTCGTTCGGACATTAAGTTTAAACTAAAGTTTTCGATTGAATTTTTGTCTTTTTTTTTGAAATATAAACAAAAATTATAATTAGTTTTTAAAAAGTCAATCAATTCTAACATTAAAATTCTCTTTTAAACCTTTATTCTAAATGGTAGCTAAAATGTTTTTTTTTTTCAAAAGATCAAGTTGAGTTGGATCTTGTACCATGAATAAAAAAAAAGGAGAAAGAAAATTTACCTAAATGCTCTCAAATAATTTCTAGTTCGGCATAAAAACGTTATGAAAATAAGTGTTTGGATCAAGCGTTTGGAGGCATGATTTTAGTGTTTCTGAGTTAAATTTTATTTACCTCTAATATTTCTCTAAACATCCAACAATACTTACACGAATTCTCAAATATTAATTTTTTATCACATAATTTAAAATCCAAATTCTCTTATTTTTATAACAATTTTTTTAAAAATATTTACTACAAACATAATCTCCAAAATCATATATGATTTTAAAAACTAACATTTTTAAAAACACATCTCTAAAAATCTATTCAAACACTCCCTAAACAAATGAAAGGGACAAAATACACATCCAATATTGAAATGACCAAAATCACCCCCCCAAAAATGACCTCTACTACCTTCAAAAGTACATTTCCACGACCCTATTTAAACACTCCCTGAATAAATGATAGTGACAAAATACACATCCAAATTTGAAATGACCAGAATAACCCCGCCAAAAATGACCTCTACCGTCTGCAATATAAAATGGTGGGAAGTCGAAAGAAAAACGGGAGAGCAGGGGAAGAAAATGAGCGGGGTGCCACTTCCGCATTTCTAACATTCGAAGGCTCTCTCTCCTCTTCCTCCTCCTCCCCTCTCTCCCACTCTGCCTATTTCCATGGAATCCGATGACGCCCCCACCGCCGACGCGTCACCTGTCGGAACCCCCGATCACGCGCTCGACGACGTGCACGCGCCTCCGTCCGACGACGATCACGGTCACGATGCCGGCCGCAGTGATGATCGCGTCCACGAAGAGGAAGTGGCGGCCGGAGCCGGTGGCCTCACTGAGGATCTCAAACGCAAAATCATTAAGCAGGCAAGCTCTGTCCGTGGCGGCTTTTTTTTTTTTTTTTAATGATTAAATTAAATTTAAACCCTAGGAGAAGAGTTGTTTTATTGCGTGCTTAGCGTTGTAATTTGGAGAAAAGAAAAGCCTTTGCGAACTTTTACTTGATCTAACATTTTAGTGTAAGAGTTATGAAATTTCTCAAGTTCTATTTTTTTTTGTTTATTAAGTATGTAATTTGTCAAGCTAGTGTTGAAATTGATTTTTTTTTATTTGGTGCTTTATGTCGTTAATGGATTTGGAATTTGCTTTCTCTAATCAGATTGTTACGCGCCGATTCAACTGACTAATGAATTGTATGTGGAGCAACTAGATTGAACGATGTTCTATTCAGTAATTTAATAAAAAAGAATGAAACAATTTGAAATAGATCGAATGCTGATTCCATTATCGGAAAGGGTGAAATTTGCCATACTAGAGAGGAAATTTGAAAATAATCGGAAAAAAAGTGAGATAGAAGTAGTTTAGTTGAGAAAGAGGTACAAATGTGGAGGGCAATTGTTTTTCTTCATGCGCATCTGGCTTTAAGAAGTATGCTGATTGATTCTAAGATACGGGAAACCTTGAAACCGACGTTCTCAAATATTTTCTCTTTAAGTTTTCTGATTTAAATTTAGTACCTTCAAAATTTCTTTAGCAATGACTGATATATTTTCCTTGTTGTTTTTGCAGGTGGAATATTATTTTAGTGATGAAAATTTGTCTACAGACAAACATATGATAAGTTTGATTAAAAAGAACAAAGAAGGGTTTGGTAAGTAAGTTACTCTATTCTGATTAAAGGTATTATATGCATAATGCCTATTATGGTTTCAGTTCTTGAAAGAACTTGTGTTCTTAAAAGAGACTAGCGGATATCTATATACATTTGACATGATGAAACTACTATGCATGGTGGCGTGCAACATGTTCCTGATTTATGGAAGAAGTTTTTAGGAGTTCTTCTTGATCTATGGTGTCATGTCAACGTTCACTTGGATATATATATATATATATAAATATATATTTATATATATATAAAACAAACTAGTGCTGAAAGAAAAATTCTATTAGCATCTGTAATATGTAGTACTTAACTAGATGAACTTGTTACATGTAAGTTTTTGCTTTCTTGATGTTGGAAGTTAAATTTTTAATAGGAATGCTGGTTAAACCATTTTGGTTGAGTCTTTGATAGTAAAGCTTCCTGCCCTATATCTTTATTTTCTATCTTTAATTTTGTATGCGTAGTCAGACTAGAGAATAAATTTATCATTTTGGCATGTTTAAAGTAGATTGGTTAGTTTTAATTGTCTTCTGCAAATATTTTATTATAGTTTTATGGCTTTACTCTAGTCCTATCGAAGATGGGTGCTATACTGAGTCCTTCCCCTTCTTGCTCTATTACGTTTACCAATAAAAGTTCACTTCTTGACAAGATCACGAATCCTTACAAGACACTTCCTATGCTAATTGGAAGTTTTGAAAATGTTTAAATTGCTTAGTCAGCAGTAATAATTTTTTAAGCTATAATTGCAGATTTCTGATCTCTAAAACTGTTTTCTTATTAACCCCCCCATCTAATGCATTTCTCAGTATAAAACAAATCTAGTGATTATTTCGCCTCCCAGTCAAAGACAGATCTAATGGTGTGTCCTGGGTATCCTGGCTTATGATTGTTTTATTTAGTCTCAAGTTTTAACATGTTAACCATGGAAGAGGTGGATTTAATTAAACTTTTCCCTAGCTTCTGAAGAACTTGAATTGTTTTATGTCAATCATGTTGTTGAACGCACCTAGCAAGACAAGAATAGAGAAACTGAAGGTGATGAGTGATAGCAGGTACTTCTGACTGGTCAAATTGCCCAGATGTTTTCCTGGCGCTACCAGATTTGGCTGTGCCGAGCATCTGAGATTGGGCCGAATGACTATCAATTTACTGCTGACTGATTTCTTCTCTATTCATATAGATCCTTTTGCAGGATGGTCGCAATCTACACATATAGCCACTGTTCTTTTTTATTTTTTATTTTTTATTTTTTAAATTTTGTTTCAGTTTTCATGTCTCTATATAACTAGCATGTTCAATATCATGGTATTTTTTTTTCTAACTTCCGTATCGCATCATGTTACTAGTTATTGTTCAAGCTTAATGGGAACTAACATTGAATTCTGATGCACTTGTAGCTGTTTCTCGGATAGTGTCTGAACTTTAGGTCGTCCTGTTTTTTTGGGATGCTTAACAATTATGTAACAATTGAACCAAGAAGTTAGGAGCTAAGATCTGACAGCACAATTGCATCGTATAACTAGAAGCCTACTTGCATATTCAACGTGTTATGGCATGTCAAATTCCAAAAATTTTGAATAAATGACAACAAGACAAAAGTCTTAAAAAGGTTACTGGCTTAGGTGCAAGCATTTTTGCATTATTTTGCTAACAAGATATCATGTATTTTGTTGTGATACACTCTACGCATTCAATTCATATCTTCTAATTAGACTCTTTTGAGTTCAGTCTGATTAATCTTACCCAAGTCTTACTTACAAATTTTTGGGGTAATTATTTTTTGCAGTTCCTATAGGAGTTATTTCTTCCTTTAGGAAAATGAAAAAGCTTGTCAGAGACAATGCGTTGGTTGCCACTGCATTGGAGGAGTCTTCGTTTCTTGTATATCTTCTTAACTTCTCTTCAAAGTCTTTAGTGTAATGAAGTCTTGGACTTGCTTAAAGTTCTTTAATTGCACTTCTATTCCCATAGGTTGTGAGTTCAGATGGAAAGAAGGTGAAGCGACTTCATCCTTTTCCATTATCCGCGGTCAGGGATTCAAAGGTAACTTTTGGTCCTACGTTCATATATCTTTCTGATTTCTGTAGCCATCTAATTTGCACACCCTAGTTATATACTGTTTTGGTAGAGAATTTACCCGAGGATCATTCAGTGGAGAATCTGCGGAGAATATTTGGTGAAGCTGGAAAGTATGTCCCCTTTATCATTTCTCTTCACGTTGCTATATTGGTGCTTTCAGCAACCTATGATTGTGATGTCTTTTTCTAATTTTGTTTCCAGCATAAAGCACATATGCGTTCGAGACCCGCATGCATCAGAAGAGTCATCAAAAGGTGACAAGGCTGAGAAGTTTATCAGTAGTAAGGTAAGAAACCAAAAAATTGTGGGCCTCACCTCCTTGTCGTGTGAGATTGAAAATTTTCTTTTGGGTAACTATGTGTGAATTTATTCTGCTTTTTCTATGTAGTTACATGCGCTTGTGGAGTACGAGACTGTTGAGGCTGCGGAGAAAGCTGTGAGTTTCTAGCTTCCTTCAATATTTTTTTGTGTGATTAATGTTGCTTAAATAAAATTATTCTAATGGCCAAATTTCTGCTGGAAATTGGATCAGGTGGCTAGTTTGAATAATGAACAGGACTGGAGAAGTGGCATGCGGGTCAAGCATCTGAAGAGAATGGTATTGTTCCTTTGACATCTTTCTCATCCTCAATCCTTGGCAATTAGGTGGAACTGAAGTTAGTTTTATATGCCTTCAGGCAAAGCATGGGCAGAAAAAACAACCTTGGAGAGGTCCTGATTCTGAGAAGACTCATGCTGGCCGATTACCTGATCGGACAGGAGATGAGGGGAATCATAACTCAAGTGAGCATCATGATGATACACCTGATGTAGAGGTAAATTGGTCTGAACATTTTTTTGCCACAGAGAGAGAGATAAAGGGAATTTACACTTTTTTTTTTTCCGTAGTCTTGTGTATGAATTTTATCCGTGGCTTTTCTATCATCTTAGAGTGGGCCGCATTCGCACAAAGAGCAAAATGAGCAGAAAGGCCGAAATCGAGGACGCTCGGGCAGACAAAAACATCGTGGTCCTAATGGGATGGGTACTTTCAGATAAACTTTTACTTTTGTTATTTCTTTCATTTTATGCAAAAGTTTTATTTCAATTCAACAAAGGACATCTGTCCCTCAGGTCATGGAACTACTTGGTCAGGTCATTCCCATGAACCACCAAAGCCACCGCCTGGCCCGAGAATGCCCGACGGAACTAGGGGATTCACGATGGGGCGTGGTCGACCTCCGATTTCCAATGAAAGTTAACGGACTATTGATCATATCATAAGTTTAGATGTTCCTGTGAATCTATCCGTTTTCCATGTATTGTAATATATGGAAACTTGGAAGTTTGTATGTTTGAACGTGCGTGGGCGTATGGCAAAATGAAATCCGTATTTATATTTTGTAATATTATGTATGAAATTGGGCTTTCATGGTGTTTATTAGACGCATGTTGGAATTACCTTCTAGATCGACATAATAAAGAAAGGATACGGCTTCTAGCCTAGTATGATAAGTTAAACTCTTTTTGGCATTTGAATTCTCTGTAACATATATAAGAATTTTCATCAGCAAATAAATTGAGAGAGGGATGGACCTGCTCGACTAATCTTAGTGCCTGCAAAATGACCAGCTTGGCTCTACCTTTTAATCAATCGGGAGAGTAATTCATTGCC
The DNA here is from genome assembly GCA_035233585.1 of Antiaris toxicaria. Lineage (NCBI taxonomy): Eukaryota > Viridiplantae > Streptophyta > Magnoliopsida > Rosales > Moraceae > Antiaris > Antiaris toxicaria. The sequence continues at coordinate 94,179,888 of CP141154.1, forward strand.
AATTATAAACGGGCAAGGGGAAATAGGATCTCCTTTGCGAAGGTCTCGATCTAGGTGGAATCTCCTAAATGGTCTACCTTTAAAAAGCGCGAACATCGAAAGAGTCCTAATGCAGCCGTAAACTAATTTTACCAAAAGCTCGGGGAATCCAAAATTAATCAGCACCGTTCCAAGAAAATCCCAAGAAACTGTCCCAAGCCCTTACCATATCCGTCTTCGATGAGGCGGCCACCTCTCCCTTTCATGGCCTAACATTTGATATTATTTGACAAATGACAATAGGACTCGATGCCCTTTTTTGGGTTGAAATTACTGCACCATAGTTTTTGTTTAAAAAAAATTAAATAAATGTATATTTATGTATAGTATCTTGCTATTAATTAACATGATAATCTATATTAACAATTCAAAATTAATAGTAGAGGTTGTAAGAAGATTAGAATTTTTTGAACTTGTTTACGGTAGAGTCCAATTTGACATTATAGTTAAATTATACCTACAAGGTTGAGTTTAGAAACGATATCTATTGAGGAGCTAAACAAAATGACACATAATGGTGTCAAAACACAAACCCATGAGACAGCTGGGATGTCTAAATCACATACATGTGAATGAATTTGCTGATACGTGCCATGATATTTTTTACATATTCTAGATTACTTTTTTTTTTTTAACAAGAATTGTTGAAAATCTTGCTAAGTCATACGTGGTACTACCTTGGTTTTAACATTGTATATTCAATATAAATATAATACCATTCAGCCCTCTAATATGATTTAAGAGAGGTACGAATATTCCTCTACATTTTATTCTTCAGTTTCCTTAAGTGCTGCATTTCCCAATAAAACCTAAAGTGGTCTTAAAGCAGCAAGAGACAAGTTTCAAAAGCCTCAAGTCGCCTCCATCGACTTTGGTGACTCAAAACGCTGCTAAAAAAAAAAAGGGGGGGGGGGGGGGGGCGGGGGGGTTTGGTAGCTCTTCTGGAGCAAGCAGCTCATCTGCTCTTCTTGGGTTTAATGGGAACTTGAACTTTGTGTTGCCCATTAAGCTTGAAAGGACCAATGTTTTGGTGTGGTGCTTTTAGGTTATGCCTATTCTCCGAGGTTATGATCTAGTGGGATATGCTAATGGCATGAAACATTGCCCACCTGAGTTCATATACTCTGACCCAAATATCGCAGGTATCGCTCAGGTCCTCGTTTGAATTTTTTTGCTTGGAGAAGTCAAGTTGTAGGCAACATCATAAATATAATACTATTCACTGAAGGCATGTTGGGTCAAGTTGTGGGTTGCTCCACTTCAGTTGAAACTTGGGCTGTTCTTGAACATCTCTACGCCTCACCATCTAAGTCCCGAGTTCTTCAATTGAAAATCCAACTCCAAAGCACCAAAAAGGGTGCTATGGCCGTTACACTGTATCTTCAACATGAAAACCATCTCAGACAGCCTCGTTGTTGCTGGTGTACCAATTGCTGATGATGATCCATGCATAAAAATAAACTTTTATTCATTTCAATTATTAAATAATTTAAATTTTAATTAGATATTTTCAACATTTAATTCAAAGCATTTTATTTTAAGAATATTTATTTTTAATTTATTTTATTTAATAACTCATTTATTTTGTTGTGTTTTTGGATTCTCTTTTTCTTTTCCTTCTCCTTTCTTTTTCATTTTTCTTTTCTCTTTCCTCCCCCCTCCTCTTCGGCAGGCTCGCGCCACGTGTCCTTTCCTTGCTCAGCCTCCCGCGTGCAGAATTTCCTCCAGCCCGTGTCTCTTCCTTCAGCTGGGCCTGCATGACATGCAGCCCACGTCTCTTGCTTCACTATTCGCGAATGGCTGATCTGTTGGGCCGAAAATCCGCAAGCAAAAAGACGTTTTTCTCAGCCTATTTTTCGGCTGAAAGTTAGAATATTGTTTCTGTATTTTTCTTCTTCTGCTTTTTGTTTTTTCATCTCATGATTTCTTTTAAGAATTTTGTGAGATAAATTCTAAGTTAGGTTAGACACTTTGATAAGACTAATAATAAACTCATATATTGAGTGATATAATATGGATTTGATTTTCATGTTTGTTTTATAAAATTTATATGTTTTAATAGATTGACTCTTTCATCTAATTTGTTTATATTTATTTATAATATTTTGTATCAATCTTTTATATAAATTCAATTTGTGTAATATTGTCACATAATTATTTTGACAAGATTATTTTATTAGTTGTCTTTTATTATAAAATTGTTAAAAAGTATTTTGTCGATTTTATATTACTTGTAACAATAAATCCATTTGATTCAAATGCAAAAGATTCGATTCACTCGAATACATTTCTTATTTTTATTGAGTTTAAATTCCATATTTTTCAGTTGCTTGTTTGATATGTGAAACTTTTAATTAAATCATAAGTTAAAATTTAGATTCAAATTATAGAACGAAACATATGAATGATTCATGGTGCCTTATCTCATTTATTATTAAGTTTTGTTATACCTAAACCTCCTTTTTGTGTTTTATTTATTTTCTTTGTTACAAAAATCCATCAAAAATATTTTCTCTTTTATTTTAATTTCTTAGCTTTCTAGTGTTCATTTCCACTAATTTAATTTGTTTTTGTTTGTCACATCTTTATGGATAAGATTGTCTAATCTATATTATAATCGACCGCTTTACGAGTGCATCTCTGGGCATTAATTATCTAGCTATGTACAGCCTAGATGGTGTTGGGTCTGAGGATGACCCTGTAGTTGTGAGCGTCACTGCTCCTTCTGAAGCATTCACTCTTCAAGATGTTTGCTCTATGCTTCTAAGCCAAGGGGCTCGCACTGAGCATTTGAACTCATGCTTACAAGTTGAATAGCAAAATGCTTTAGCCGGCGTTGCTGCTACTGGCTAGAAAGGAAGCCATGATTTCACATCTTTCTTTGCCCCAAATACTGAAAGGCTTACAATGGAGGTAGTGGAAGCAGCAACAACAACCTCAAAATTCGAAGAAGAAGCCATCGTGATGGTCGAGGACGTGGAAATGGTTTGAGACCTACGTGCCAAGTATGTGACAAGCAAGGCCACATAGCAATCAACTACTATCATCGCTTTGATCGTGCATACCAATCTCTGTAGGCAAGTCAAATTGCAGCCATGATTTCTACTCCTCAAACTGTGGCTGATCCTTGTTGGTACTTCGACGGGGGTGCTATAAATCACATCACCAATTATTTGACCAACTTCAGCTTGAAATTTGAGTTCACTAGAAGAGAACGTGTCACCATGGGAAATGGACAAGGTTTGCCTATAAAACACATTGGTTATGCTTTTTTACCTTCCCATCTGTAAAACTTTCACCTCAAAAACATTTTACATTGTATTTAAATCGCTAAAAACCTTTTAAATGTAGCCTAACTCACCGCTGCTAACAACATTTTTGTTGAATTTTATTGTGATTGCTGTTTTGTAAATAATAAGACCACGTGAAGAGTTCTACTGCAAGGTTCACTTAAGGAAGGTCTCTACAGTCTGGACACATTGGTGGTTTCAATCTCTACGACTAATAAGCCTCTGAGTTTTGTGTCGTGTAAGGGTGCTAGTGTGTCGTTTGAGTGTCTATCATCCCCTGTTCTATGTCTAGTTCGAGTCTTCGGTTTTGGCATTTATGCCTTTGTCACCCTTCTCTAAAGGTTCTCAAAAAATCAGATGCACTAAAAACCTTTATTTCCTTTAGAAAAATGATTGAAAAACAACTTGATGTCCCCATCAAACAAATCCAAACCCAACTGGAGAAGATAGTATTGTTTTTTTTTCTTCCTTTCCAAACTAATAATTAGGGAATCCTATTTCGCCATTTGTGTCCACATGAACACCAGCAAAATGGTCGTGTTGAGTGAAAGCATTGACACATCACCGAATTAGGACTCACACTTCTAGCTTAAGCTGTAATAACAGAATCTTTTGATAAGCAATTTTATAAATGTTGTATTGTAATTTACTAAAATTCACTATATAAATATAAACTTAGGCTATAATTTAACCTAAGGCATATAATAAAATGTTTGTTGATGTAGCAAATAAAATCTAGGTCTCACAATTATAATATAGTGTGATCAAAATAAAATATTATAGTGATTTTATAATGTGACACTTAAATATCACAAGAGTTAAAGTTATTAAAATAAAGTAATTTTATAATGTGGAAATTTATGTGACAAGATTATAAAAATTGTTACTAATATCACATTACTTTATTTAAGTAACTAGGTGATAGTGACCAATTAAGAAAACATCATGGTGGATGTCAAATTCCCAAAATAGCAATCCAACAAGTCAGCAGTATAGTAGAGTGAATTAACAAGTAAGATTTTTATAGTATGATAAGGACAGTGTGAGAATCTAGGCATCAAGGAACAAAACATAGTATAAAATTTACATTGACTATCTATTAGCAGATAAGTTTAGAAAGACCATTCTATAGTAATGTAGGAATTTGAGGATTAGATTGGAGCATAGATAAAATTTATACTAATCACTCTATAAGTGCAAATACTTGGTGATGTGAATTAAAAAACGGCTTTAATGGAACCAATCAACGTCAAGGGAACCAATTCAAATACCAATTGGGCCGGTTACAAGAGCGAGAGCAAAGAGATTTAAAGAAGCATTTAATGGGCTAATTCAAGAGGTTTGGGCTCAATCAAATTCGTGGCCCATTGAGCATGATTCATGATACATTAACTTAATTCAAGCCCATGAGGAATTCAGCTAATTCAATCAAGTCCAAAACGTTTTTTAACCAAAAATTTTCGAATTTGTGGCAGAATAACTACCTTCCTACATTTACGAATTTGGTTAGGATTAGATTTTCGGATTTGTTAGAATTTAGGAGGATTTAGGATTATCTTTTGTAACAAATTTCAATTAGGATTTAGGATTATCTTTTGTAACAAATTTTCAAATAATTTTCGAATTTTTTAGGCTTATTTTTTTCAGATTTTTTTTAGGAATATTCTTTGTAACAATTGCCTATAAATAGGCGTCCCCATAGCAATAAAACAGATCACATCAGTTTAATTCATAAATTTGAGAGTTTTAATTCTCTTTGGTTCTTTGAAGAACTATCTGAACTTATCGGAATTTTCCATGGCGTTCGCTTCTGACTTATCAATCAACCCTTCCATAGTTGATTGTGACGCCTTCAATATACCAAGGTTCTTGTTTTTGCTGAAGCAATGGGTCGAGGTCTCCCACCCATTCGAACCTGATTTTTAGAACGTTCTTGGGTTCATAATCTTGACGGGTCTCGTTATTCTTAGCGAGGTTCGTATCACTTGGAGGCTTAATCTTTAAATTACTTTAGAAATTTATGTAGTTAAGTGTTCAAGCAGTATAAACTTTGGGAAGTGTGTTAAGGGAAAACAGAAGAATATACTAATAAACTTCAAAAACAGATCAAATTATATCTATTATAGATAATATCTAGATAAAATTTCTATTTATCTTAATTAAAAAAAATTGGACATATTGATCCAATGTCTAGAAATAAGGTGAGATCAAATATAATCAATGGTAGAAAATCAACCTAGTGGTTACTTTCATCTTTCCTAATTTGTGGTACACAAAAACTTACCACTCTAGCTTTTATCATTCAAAGTTAAATGTAATAGTAAATCAAATATGACTATGATTTGAATCTATAATTAATAATGATTAAGCGTGTGGAAAGCTTTAATGTGAGTGGAGTATGATAACCTGACAAATCAAATCACATTAATCATGGGCTTATAAATAGGACCATCCATCACTCATTTTTACCACACCAAAAATCATCTTTATAATAATTCATCGCTAGTAACTTCTTAGTAGTTTTTCATTAGTAAATTTCACTTAGTAAATTTTCTTAGTAAAATTTTGTACGAAAATCGGGTAATTTACGCAGCAGAATTAAAAAATTTTTTCTTTTGATTGTACTAACTCATGTTGTCATATATAATAAATTATTCAACCATCTTATAGAAAATGACAATATTGTAGGAGAAGGTGAGTAAAAAAACTTCAACCAACTAACCTTCTTTACTATTATCCAATTCTTAGATGGTGAAGTGTGTGAACACTTGGTCTTTCAATTAATATTCTTATACGACTTTCTCCTTCCAATCATCAAAAACTCTTGCAGTTTATTATTGTTATAATAGGTGAATAATAATAAACTAATTCATTTTAAAGTCTATGGTCTAAGTTAAATAGGAGCCAAAAGGGAGTGAATAAACTGGATGAGTTTTAAATTTGAACAGGATATTTGAAAATAATTTTTTTCTCTACCGATTTGGCTTTTTGTCTCTACTTTGGAAGGCTCCAAAAAATGGCTTATTCTAGGTTTAGGAGACTTAAAATTGGATTCAAATTTCTATATATATTTATCTTATAATTTTATTTGCATAGATAATATTCTATAAATCTAATTTAAATTCAAAATAAAATCATAATAATTTTATTTGAATTAAATAATTATTCAACTAAAATCAATAAGGAGAAAATTTTTTTCTTTACCTTATCCCAGTGGAAAACATCTTCTCCTAGTAGACAAGAATAAGATTTTGTTTCAATTCATATTCAAATAAGATAATTATCATATTTAATTTAAAATATTTATTTAAATAAGATTATCTATATATTCAAAACAATATGAAAGAATTTTTAAGATTTTCAAGAATGAAAGATATGAAAATTTGAAATAAAGATTTCATCAAAATTAGTTTTAGAGATTGAAAAGTATCAAATTTTGATCTTTATGGGAAAAAAAAAATACAAGCAAAATTAAGCAATTTCATGAACATGAAAGTTTTAGATGATATCAAGATGAACAATTCTCGTGAAAAAAATTTTAGCAAAATCTTTATGGTATGAAAGATAAGAACTTTTTAAGAAAAAGTTAAAAATGGGGAAAAATAAAAATTTTGGCCTCGAACTTGAGCACTGTAACACCAACCCACGACACCAAGTAGTGTTACATAACACAGATTGTCAATGGTACAGCCCTAGTGATAAAAAATTTTTTATTTTTTTTGGGGAAAGTTTAGTTTTAAAAAATAATATATAAATAAATGTAAGAAGTAAATAAATGAACAAATAATAATAAGTAAATTATTTTACATAATTATTTTTGAAGGAAGTTTTACATTTTTTTAAGAAAGGTGTTAAATCAAATTTGTGATTTTGACATTAATATAAGAATTTATCTTTTTAATCCGAAGTTGATTTAATCAATTTAAGACTTCATAATCATAAAACCATGCTCAATTAAGGATTAGTTGAATGAGTCTTTTAACTTGTTCATTTTTTTTAACAAAAGAGTTTAGAAAGATTATATCCAAGGGCATTAAGAAAGTAATACTTGTCTTGGATATAATTTTTAAGAGATAAAGTTTAGATCACAAGTTTATTTTACGTGCTAAAATCGCTATGAAAAAGGTAAGTACAAGCCTCGTTTATAGTATAAAAATATTATTATTTTCAAACTATATAATGGGCACATAATAAGTACAATGTTGAATATATTGTTATATCATATCTCCTATGATGAACTTGCATTTGGTTGTGGATGTGTGCACCTTAAGATATTCTGTATAAGAAGACTATGTATTAAATGAGACTTTCGTAATTTCCTCTAACCTTTCTTAAAAACTTCTTAGATATTCTTAAATTGTTCTTTCTAAGGAGATTAGAATTAATAGAAAATGATGTTACCTTCCCAACCTTTTCTGGGAACCTTTTAGTGGGAGCTATTCACAAATATCACATAGGTTTCATCAAGTTAAGATTTGACATGAATATGTGATAATATAGTGTTCTAATGATCATGTAACTATTATGTCATGATTTATGCTTATGCCATGATCACAAATATGCCATACTTCCATAGTATGCTACTTTTATACTATTGTCACGGATTTCATCAGTAATACAAATTTACATAATTGTCATGCTTTACTAAATACCATGGATTAAGTTTATATAGTTTCATGTCATGACATTTTTTATGCATTATGACTAAGAAGGTCGTAATATAAATACCTTAAGTGCAAGTATGGTAATAAGCATACCCGAGTATGATTAAGTAAAGACTAAGACTAAGAAAAGTAAGTGTCATACCAACATTTAATCTAAGGAAGGATTATGTTATAATATGATCTAGGTTTTGTTAGGGCCTTACAAACCCTATCATTCCATAGATCGCGTGCACTTAGTATGTAAAGAAAAAAAGGCCCATAAATTAAAAAAAAAAAGTAAATCATAAGTTATAGTAAATGGATCCATGAAAGAGTATAATTGGATCATTCTCATGTGTATGAAATATCCTTTATCATGTTTTTATGCGAGATTAACTTTATACTTACTGAGCAAACGTTCATTAGATATATTCACACTATAGGTAAGAAACTTACAATTTAAATAATAATGGGCATTATCGATAAGGAGCAGTAGCGAAAGTAGTGTAAGATATCACTATGCAAATCTTTTCACAAACCTATTTTGAGTTACTATATATATTATAGAAAAATAAAAGTACATGTGAGATAATGAAAGACAACATATATGGAGTGTTTTATAAGATAGATACATATGTGTCATTAACCTAATTAAGTTATTTGTAATGTAGAATATTATTACTATGAATAAATAAGTATGTTTTTTTTTTAAAAATTATCTTTAAATTTCTAAGTATTATTAAGTATTTATAAATGATGATGAGTCTAAGTGAGTTAAGTAAGAGCTTAAGTATTTGGGTCATTACACAAGCTTCCCTCCCGTTAAAATTATGGTGGGAAACATTTCAAGTCATTAAGTATTTAATTAATCGAATGCCAACCTCTCTTTGAATTTTCTATCACCTTTTCATAAACTTTTTCAACAAGAACTAGATTATGCTTTTCTTTGTGTCTTTGGTTGCTCTTATTTCCCACATCTCAGGCCATATAACACCCATAAGTTTGACTTCTACACCACCAAATATATTTTTCTTGAATATAGCTTTCCTCATAAAGGCTGTAAGTGTCTTTCTCCTTTAGGATGAGTTTTTATCTCTATGAATGTTGTCTTTAATGAAGATGAATTCCTTTACAAAACTGACTCAATTTTCAATCCTTTAGTATCTGGTCATATCTCTGTAGAAACACATTTAATACCTCTAGTTGTGTTTGAAACTACCACTGTCAGCAAATCATTGGGATAACGACCTTCTTTACGACAAATTTCTAAACGTACAACAAGCTTTTCTTCGTGCTTAGTCCCTATGCTAATCTTACCCATTTCTGTTACTAGCCTACCATCAAACTCACTAATTCCTATTCCTGAATATCTAACACCTCTAAGCACTACTAGACCTCTCACCTTTTATTTCCACTCTCCACCTCGCCAAATAATGACCAAATCTAAACATTGAATTTTTAAGCCTGAACTTTACACAACCTAACTTTCTCCACCTAATTTGGAACCATGTTTAGTTGTTGAGGCCTTGCAAAACCCACTTTGGAAACGAGCCATGTTTGAAGAATATCAAGCTCTTTATAATAATGGTACTTGGAATCTTACCATACCCATTTGCATCTATAAAAATAATAGGGTGTAAATGGGTTTTTAAGCTTAAACATTTGATTTAGTAGTATAAGGCATGTTTGGTCACTAAGGGTTTTCATTAAACAATTAGTGTTGATTTTTCAGAAACTTTTATTCCTATTATCAATTTTGCAATAGTTCGAATTACCCCACTCTAGTTATCTCATATGGTTATAAAATAGTTGGACATCAACAATGCGTCTCTCAACGACAACATAGCAGGGCAATGTACATGATACAACCTCCTAGCTTCAAGGATCCTTCACGCCCCAACTTTGTTTATAAGCTCAATAAGGCTTTGTATGGCATCAAGTAAGCCCCATGGGCTTGGTTTGAATATCATCAGCTAGCACTCTGACAATGGGTTTTGTTAGAAAATTCTTTAAAGATGAAATCCTTCATCAACTAACCAAGATCATTCATGTTAAATCATTGAAAAGAAAACTAGAAGGAGAAGCATACCCTGATCTATTGGGACGTAGATGATTGTGAGTTAATTGTTCTTCTGAATCTCCATAATTTCCTTTAGAGATTGGGAAATCTCAGTATTCCTTCTAATGATAAGATGTAAGTGAGGAATAGGAATCGTATTGTGTGATTTGGGGATTATAACCCTAATTATATATTTGTCTATTTTTAATTTGGTCCATCATAAAATTAGAAATTAGACTTTGAGTTTCTACACAAAATAATGTCCATACCTTAATTAGATGCCTTAAAACCCAATAACTTTAGGTTTTAGTCAGATCACTTTATTTGGACTAAATTTTAAGATAGCTTATAATACACATCTAATTACATATGTAGGCTCATATGATCAATTATTATCCAACAAGTTTCACTAATTCCACTAATGATATCTCATTGTTTTTCCACTTCTACAATGATATTTAACTCCTTTCTAGTGTATGTTGATCAAATTTTGATCATTGAGAACAACACCACTGTAATTGAAAAGCTGATCACCCGTCTTGAGCAACAGTTTGTTGTCAAATGTCTCCACATTTTGCATTACTTCCTTGGTGTCAAAGCACAATGGTATTCTAATGGTCTTCACCTATACCAATCAAAATATATCAATGATATTCTTTGCAGAACCAAAATGAACGAGGCAAAGTCCATCTCTACCCCTACCAGCACATGTACTAAACTGAGCCTCTAAGATGATGACCCTTTTGATAATTCTTTACCACAATACCATTGATGCTCTTCAAGATGTCATCGTTACTCATCTAGAACTTGTGTACATCATCAACCGACTAATCTAGTTTGTGTAAAATCTCACGGTTCTCCATTGGCAAGCTTGCAAATGAGTTTTAAACTATCTTAAAGGCTCATCTACCTTTGGCATCATGATCTGTCTCTTATCTCTTTTGGACCTTGTCACCTTCTCTGATGCTGATTAGGGGAGTGACATAGATGATCATCGATTAGTTAGAGGTTTTTGCCTTTTTCTTGGTGGCAACTTGGTCTCGTGGTCATCTAGAAATCAATGAGTGATGGCTTGCTCGAGCGTCGAATTAGAATATAGGGCCCTTGCACAAGTTACCATTGAATTGGCTTGGGTACAATCTCCTTGAGGAGCTGTAATTAAGTTTACCTCGCAGCCCTATTGTTTGGTGTGACAACATTAGTATCGTTGCTCTAGCTATAAATCTAGTTCTTCAGTCACACTCAAAACACATTGAAATTGTTGTGCATTTCATTAGGGACAAAATGGCTTGAAAGGAATCACAAATTCACTATGTACCCACTTTGTAGCAAATAACACATATTGGTGTTAAATGATAGTTGTGCTTAAGGGGGGAGTATTGAGCAGCTAAACAAAACAACACATATTGGTGTCAAAACACAAACCAATGTGACAGCTATGATGCCTAAAACATATACATGTGAATGAATTTGCTGATATGTGTTATGATATTTTCTACATATTCTAGATTGTTATAAAACAAATGCAAAATAGCATCAAAGATAAAATATAATGCATAAGTAAAAGAGAGACACAAGAAAAATAGTGAAGAGCCAATATTATTGTTATTATTGTTTATTTGTACGTTACTTTCTCTCAAGGGTCATATATGCAGGCCTACAATTATAAAGTAAAGAAAGCCCAAAGCCTTGAGTTACAACAATAAAATACCACTTACAGAGTGTTAACTAGAAGGTTATGAACTGTTTTGGGATACCAAATATAAGTGGAGATAATGTGACTCATTAAAGGAATATGGAAGATGAACATTCACAATTAATAAATTCTTAATTTATTTATAACATAGTTTAATTTTTTTTATAAAAATTGTTGTAATTATCTTACAAACACGTATCTAGTACTACCATTGTATATCTATATAAATACAATACTATTCAATCCTCTAATATGATTTGAGATAGGCATAAATATTCCTCCTTTTTTTTTGTTCATTGGCTTCCGTAAGTGCAGCCTTTCTCAGTTAAACCTAAAAATATCTATAGAAATTAAAAAAAAAAAAAAGAAAAAAGAAAAACATACAGCCTCTAATATTCTATCAAAAAGTGTCTCTTATGAATCTACACATAAAAGGATAGCTCAAAGTGCACTTATTATTGCACTTAAGTTTTGTTTTGGATTAAAAATTTGTTCTTTTAATCCTCCTTTTTTTTAGACCATTTTTTTCTCATTTTATTCCTTTTTCCCATTGATAAATTTATTTCATTTCATCCCTGCCCCTCTAAGGGGTGGGTATCCGCAACCATAAAATAAAAGTATTCCAAATTAGAGGCCGTTTCACAAAAAAATTACATTTTAATTATATTCAAATGTAATGTAATTTTACACCAAACATAAATTTTACATTCAAATATAATTCTTTTCAATAGTGTTACGAAAACAATTACTATTCACAAGTTTTTTAAAATAACTACATCAACTTTTCAACTCCATTATTTATCTCTATTTTTACCAATCATATCAACTTTTCAATTTTAAAATACTTTTCATCCAAACACACGTTTCATTTAAATATAAAATAAATACTTTTCAACTAAATATAATATTTAAAAAATAAATTTTATTCAAATATAATTAAAATACAATGCGTTTACTAAACACCTCTTTAGTAAGAAAAACAAAAAGGAAAAAAGAAAAGGAAAATGGAAAATGGAAAATGGAAAACGAGAAACAGAAAGACATTACCGAGATTGTCGAAGCTTCCTCGGTCTCTTTCTACATTTGCTTTTCCCTCGGTTCCTCGTCTGTTTTGTTTGTTTCGATTCGGATGTTTGTTTGGATTGGACTCTCCAGAAAATAAAATAAAAAATAAAAAATAAATAATAATAATAAAAAAAAAGAACCAGAACAGTAGCGTCGATTATCCCAACCCCACATACACCACCAACGCGCGTTTCCTCTCTCCTCCTTTGATGGCCTCCTCCTTTCCAAATCTCCCATCTCCTCTTCTTCTTCTTCTTCTTGTTTGAATCTATGAAGCTTCACTCTCGTCCTCTGAATCTTCCCCTTCTCTCTCCTCCACTTCCAGTCCTTTCTCGCTCCTCCGGATTCTGCTCCCTTTCCACGCTTTCCAAATCGCAATCCGCTTTCCTTCCTCACACTTCCGATTCTTCTAAGGTATTTTTTTATTAATTGTATCACCGATTTCAATCTTTCTTTGTGTTTGTCGGTTTTCTTGATGATAATTACCTGTTCGTCCCGAGAAATTGAATATAAATAATATGTGTGTATCTGTGTGTGTGTATATATGTATATTGTAATTGTTTGAATTTTTATAGTCCTCTGAGCTTTAGGAATAGTTGAAAATCATGGGTTAGTAAGAAATTCTGCACCAGTTCATTTCGTCAGTTTGATGACAACATTTCCTATTGCAGTTTTACGGATCGAAAACCCGAAGACGTCGCCAGAAATTGAGAAATAGACATGTCCGATTCATGGTTTTTAATGATGTGAGTTTTTTACTTTGATTCCATGATCCATTTTGATTTATCTGAGCATATAAAATAACAAGTGGAAAATGATTCAAACTGGTAACATATAAACTTGTAAATGGGTGAATAAGTTGGGACAAGATTGGCATATATGTGTACATGACTTTCACAGATGAATTCCTTCATGACAATTTGAAGAATTTCGTTATTTTTTGTTAGGATTCGGCTGATACACCGTTACTTGACGATTGGGGTGACAATGATGATACAAATGGGTACATAATATCTTCAAGTGAGGGCGAAAATAGTGACACTGAATTTCTAGTAACTCCTGTTACTGAAGTTGATTTGCCTACTTCAAGTGTATTGAGTAATAACGACGCTCTAAATGTGGCGACTCATCGGCTTGGAATGGTCGGAAGAGGGCACAGGAGACACAGGCAAGTGTTGCCACCTTAGACTTATGGACAAGCCAAATGTTGCTTGTAATTTGGATTACTTGTTTTGCTAAGTAAATCAATCTCTGAGGTCAATGTTCAACTTAATGCTTGCTGGTTATAATTCCGAATTTTGATCCTGAAATCAATTTTTCCATGGATTCTAATGATATATAGTTTCCCCACTTAAAGTAATTTCCCCATTTAAAGTTTAGCTATTTGGGTTCGATGTTTGTTGTAGTTGTTAAACACTTGTTTTGTAGTAGGGGAAAGTGTGGAAGGAGGGATAGAGGTGAGAGGATTGGTGGAAGGATTTTGGGACCTATGGTTGTTTTGGCAGGAGGGAAAAGAGGAGGGAATGGATTGGGAGAAGGATTTCAAATCTTAAAAAAAAAACCCCAATTTTTATTCTCTCCCATAATGGAGGGGTTAGAGGAGGGAATCCGTACCAAATGCAATAAGAGAAAGGTCCACCCCATCCTCTCTGTTTTCGTCATCAGGGTTTATATTCCTTTCACTTTTTTTTTTTTTTTTTTACCTCTTATCATGCACAGCCAATGACGGCCATTGTTTTCTGTTGTTAGATATATGTATGATTTGTAGTTCCACTCCATTTAGTTTGTAGCTAGAATAAATATTGTAAACAAAATTTCACATACGACTTTACTGACCTTTATCCTTTTTTCTGTTGATGGCCTCAGCTCTTGTGTGATACTTAGTGGTGACCGCTGAAAATTCGAATAGTGGATGAAATATATAGGGGTTCACTTGACCAGTCTTTGACATACTTATCCTTGCAGGGTTAAACATGGAGTGTTGCTCAATGCGGGACTGATAATCTTCTTGACCATCGTACTTGTGTACGTGGATTGGTGTGCATGGCGTATTGTTAGACTACCTTTAGTACCATTTCATTTGACCCGCCCCTTTTTCATATCAGCTGCACTGGCCTCCTGTGCTGGATATGTTTGCATCCCTCTACTATATGGCTTGAAGATGTATCAAATTATCAGGAAAGAAGGGCCTGCTAGGCATTCTGTGAAAAAGAGAACTCCGACAATGGGGGGATTGTTTTTTGTGCCTATTGGTGTAGCTGTTGCAATGTTTACTGCTGGTTCCTCTAGTCCTGAAGTTTCTGGAGTGGGTGCAGCAACTTTGGCATTTGGTGCGATTGGGCTACTTGATGATATCTTCATCTTAATTAAGAATCATAATAGTGGTTTATCTGCACATCTAAAACTTCTCTTGGAGGTGAAGCTTTCACACTTGTTACTTCTTTCAGAACTTTAAATATTTATTGCTTTCACATGTGCTCGTGGATAACTCTAAGTTGCAATGATTTCCAGATTGCTGTTGGGGCCTGCTTTTCATTTTGGTTGAGTACCACAAGTATCGCATCACCTTACGGCATGTATAAACTCTTGTAACTAATCTGATGAGCATTTTAGTGATGGTAACTCACATTTCTATGCTTGGGATAAACATACAAGAGGAGGAGAAAAAGAAAAGAACAGAAAAGAAAAGATATATCATTATAGTTACAGATGTTATAAGCATACTGGTAAGAGAAATAGGCGTTGAAAGCTATAATTGATTAAAATTGAATAGAAAAAGAATATAACGAATGAAAATATTGGATTTTTTAATTGATTGCTATTTTAGCCAATTTCCTTGACCATGAATAGTTACGGGTAAGATTGATGCCAATGCCATGCATAGCATCTTATTTCATTATTGGAAGAATATTTGTGAATTCTCTTTAATTCATGTTACTATTTATGATGCAGCAAAATGTTGGTTCCACTTCCTGCGCCACTGGGTCTTGTTCACTTGGGAAAATGGTATCTAATGTTGACTTCATTTTGTCTTGTTTCCATGGGAAACGGGGTTAACTTAACTGATGGTCTTGATGGACTAGCTGGGGGAACTGCTGCTTTGGCCTTTGTAGGAATGTCTATTGCTGTGCTTCCAATATGTCCCGGTTAGTACAGATTTATGTGTTGTTTTCTCTGAGTTTTAACCTTTTTTAAAGTTTTTTCTGTTTCATGGTTTAAGCATATTTGGCAAATTTGGTGCGAACATGGTACGAAATAAAAGATCTGAAGTAAACAGAGATTGAACAAGTATTCGGTCAACCTGTTTGCTAAAAGAAAGCATAACAATGTTCAAGAACAGCTGTTGATTTGTTACAACTGTTTAACTTGTTTGTCATATGCTATGTTAAGATTTATCTATGTATATATGCATCCTGTTTGGCAGAGCTTCCTAGAAGCTTCTTTTGGCTTTCTAGGTGCAAAAGTAGCTTTTAGAAGTGTTTGGATGATCTATCAAAAGAGCTTCCAGTTTCCAGCAGTGCTTTCTGTCAAAGTAAAAAAATGTGGCTTATGGTAAAAGCTTTTCTAAGTATGACTTTAAGGGCTTGTATGGGGGTGGATTCCAATCCATGCTCATGGATTACTACAGTGTTTTGTTTGTCTTTTTCTTTAATTTTTACTATTTCAATTCTCTTCAACTTTCAAATAAAAGCTCCAGTCCTCCCCTCTATACGAGCACAAACTTGTACTAAAATTTAAGTTAGACATTATAAACTTAATTTTAATATTTTTATGAATTATTAGGAAACTTAAAAAGATCATTTTGACCTCAGAAGCTTTTTGCTGCCTAAAACTTACTAAGAAGCCGCAATTTTTGCTTCTTTTCTTCTACTGGCTACAAGTAAAAGCCCTCCCAAACGAGCATAGGGTTTTTGCTATATTAGCAATCTAGCCTTTGTGGACAAAAATTTCTTGAAGAGCTAACCAATTCCTTTACATTCATTACCAGATGTTTCTATGTTTGGGGCATCGATGGCAGGAGCCTGTGTTGGTTTCCTTTTGCACAACAGATACAAAGCCTCCGTTTTCATGGGTGATACTGGATCCTTGGCACTAGGTGGCGCATTAGCCGCAATGGCTGCTTGCACGGGAATGTTCTTTCCATTATTTATATCATCTGGTATCTTTGTCATCGAAGCATCATCGGTCATTATGCAGGTTTATAGCTAAACTATTTAACCTGTTAAAGTTCTGTGTTTTCCTTGTTTTCACTGCCTCTCTGCATGTTCGCATTTTTGTACTTTTCCATCGTTGTTGGATGTTATAACTGCAGTTTTGCGGTTCTAATGCTTGTCGTTATGTTTTAGGTTCTATACTTCAAGACAACCAAATACTTCCAGGGTGCCGGTCGCCGCCTGTTTCGAATGGCACCCATTCATCATCATCTTGAACTATGTGGAATCAAAGAACCATTGATCGTTGCTGGGGCATATGTCCTTTCATCTGCTTTGGCTTTGTTTGCCGGCTATTTGGGCCTTATTTCTGCGTAGGAATTGTAATCTTCGAACTTGTAGTTAGTTCAAAGAAGAAAAAGAAAAATAAAGTTTAGCTTAGGATTACGTATTCTTTTTCTTCATTTTTCTCTTTGATTCATTATTTTGGGTTCAAAGGTCTTCCTTTGAATTCACTATATAACACCTTCATAGGAAAAACGTGAGTAATAGGAAACTAGAATCTGGTTTGCACGTCAATTCCACACCAATTTTGACGATAAAGAGCAAAGATTGTAACTTGAGCCTGTAAGCTTAACACAACTATTCACCTGCGTATTTAACTTATACATTATATTTTTACTTTGCAGTAAAAATATTTGTATTACAAAAATATTGATGGATCTTATTTTATAAGTATACTGAAACTAACCAATGGCCCCGTCTCAATAACTATGTCTTCCTCCAGGGAAATCAATCACCTCTTCTTCCAATTCTCACATAGCTTCTATTAGTGTACCTTCCTCTATTTCTTTACGTAAATCTTCCTCTTCTAGGTTAGACTGCCTCTATGAAGTCTCATATATTCCAGATGATAATAAAATACTTTCTGAATCTCATCCCCATCTCAATCCATACTTAGCCTTTACTAAATCTTCCACTTCCTTTTCTAGGTCTATCAAAACTCTCGTTAAACCTTCTCCTAAAGCTCCAAAAGAATACATTCAAGCGTCTAAATTCAGTCAGTGTTCTTTACCTGCAATTTCAAAAACCCAATTTGTTACTCTATAAATCCCTCCAGAACTTCCAACTCAGTGGCTTGCATAAGGATATACTCATATCCATTTTAGTGCGATTCGTCTAGCCCTTACTTATTATGCCAGAAAAGGCCTTCCTGTAAGTGCTAGAGTTACTCTTTTACATTCGCGTCTTAAAAAATATCAACACGCTAGCATTGCCACCATGGAAACTACACTAAATGCGAGAACAGCGGTCTATACTCTGTATCCAACTTCAATATATCTCTACGAGATGAAAGGCTCACTGATGTTTTCAAGGTTGAAGTACAGACAATAGGAGTGGAACAAGATCCTAGATCTATAGGATCAACTCTCCGTTATCAGATGGCGTATAGGTTACAAGATCATGTCATGGATCTTGCCATCCCTACTTCCCCAGATGCCCTGATGATCCAGGTGGATTCCCAATAGGTACCCACTTGTAACTATATGCCTCGCCAAATCTCAACAGAGGAATTGAAGAAAATCTTGCTCAATGCATGGGTTTCTGACTACGAGCATCTCCAACAACCTTAACAGTCAGTACAAACAATGTCAGAATCGGACTTCAGGACTCTACAAGACAGATCAGTATAGATCACTTTCAATAGGAAAGAAATAAAACCCCCGGAGTGTTTTCCAACTCAACTCATGATGAGATCAGCAACAGTTGAAGAAGTCTGCAGGAGACCATCAAGATCAATAGACTCAGACCTCAAAAGAAAGTATGAGCCAGCAGACCGTCAAGATAGCCTACTCGGTCAACCATCAAGGAAATTTGACTTTCTAGTCAAATATTCAGCACCACCATCATATGGTCAATCAATGCCTTCCCCGACTGGATGGGTTGATGATGATGACCATGATGATGAATTCCAAGATGCTGATAATGACCAAGATGAATTCCAAGACGCTCTTGAAGATCTCACGGACTCATAGTCTCAGGGGGCGTTTGGTAAACGCATTGCATTTTGATTGTATTTGAATGAAATTTGTTTTTTGAATGTTGTATTTGGTTCAAAAGTATTTGTTTTGTATTTAAATGAAATGTATATTTGGATGAAAAGTATTTTAGAATTGAAAAGTTGATGTGATTGGTAAAAGTAAAGATAAATAGTGGAATTGAAAAGTTGATGTGATTGTTTTAAAAATGTTTTAAATAGTAATTGTTTTCGTAAAACTGTTACAAAATTTGTGTTTGGTGTAAAATTGTATTGTATTTGAATAAAATTAAAATGGAATTTGTTCTCCAAACGCTCCCTCAATCTTTCTTGGAAACAACAGCTCGTCATATTCAAGCCCAAAGAGAAATTCTAGAAATGCCATCACCACTCCCTGTTATAGCTCTTATGATGCAACCAGTCACATGTGATCAAGATTTCCCTCCTCTTCAGAAGTTCTCTAAAAATGAAAAACAAGGAAGTGCGAGTCACCATCCGAAGATTTTCAATCCGACAATCAGAGATGCTGAAGGAAATCTGAAAGAAGTTTCTCTAGCTGAAAGCGTCCTCAACTGGCAAACTGAAGCTTTAATCGCACAAAGCAAAACATTGAAGAGGATAGAGGAACAAACTTCTCTAACCTCATCAAACTCAATTCTCAGGAAACTTGAAGAGAAAATTCAGCAGACCCACCAAGAGCTGATGTGGATGGTTCGAACAAACACTATCCCCATAAAAGTCTTCACAGAAAAGGAAAGGAAGATGAAGAATCTCAAGACTCAATTTGAAGACCTAAAGTCTCAAAAATGGAGATCAACATATGAAGAGTCTACCTCATGGAAGTATACAATGATGGCCAAAGAAACTCAACCACTACCAACTTCTTCTGGAAGCTCAATCCTACGTCTCAAACAAATACTTAACGAACAGGACAAAGAGCAAAGAAAGAGAGAAAGAGAATTGAAGAAAAAAGAGAAGCAGCCGATTCAACAAGAAACTCCAACCATGATGACAGCTTCAATGGCTCCAACTACTAAATCATACCAGCAAGCGCTGAAGATACAAGAACCTCCAGCATCATCAACACAAATGATGGCGAGCCAGGCAATCCAGTATTCTCCCCAAGAATCAGAAGATGATCAATCCATAGGAGAAACATGGAGCTCAGAAGATGAAGGGTCCCAACAACTCTCAGAACCAGAAGTTGAAATAGATAACTCAAAAACCTCAGAAGGATTGGAAAGTTTAACAGACTTTTTAGATATAAATGAAGAATTCTAGCAGCTGATGGTCCAACCAAGTGCTTCTACACCAGTTACAGAAGAACCTCCTGATGAGGACGATGAAGTATTAGATGAGCAGCCTGAAGTAGAAAGATCTCAAAACAGTGACGATTAGAGAGTTGTTCCAATTGGTTCTAAAAGCTTTGGAGAAAATGTGCTCTCAGAACAAGTTCCTCCAATAGTATATAAAGCAATCAAAGAACCTCTCAAAAGTCTGCGGCCATAAGCATTTGACGATTAAATGCAAGGACGGTCATCTAAAGTACCATTGCCAAGAAAACTCCAGAAAACACAAGGTCAGGAGAAGTCGGAAATTCAAAAACTTCCGATTCTCAAAAAAATCAAGAAGACCTCTGAAGTACATCAAAAGAAAGACAACCTTCAAGAAAAAGGATAGGTGCTTTATTTGCCGACAAAAAGGTCACTTTGCAAAAAAGTGCCCTAAAGGAAAATCAGCCAGGCTAATATCTCACATCCAGAACACAACTAATATCGATCTCGATGAACATGATCTAGAGTCTGTTTTCTCTACATAAGATGAGATGAGCCTAGAGACAATCTGTGCCTTTGAGCAGTGCATGATGGCGGATCAAGTACCAGCTCCTGCAACAACAATAAAACAGCCTACGATTAAAGTCACAGTCCTACCAATCAAATACTCTAGGCCAATTCTGGTGCTGCATTTTTTTACACTAGAGCCTCTTATTCCATGATGAACCCCAAGGTTCTTCCAGAATCGTTATGGAAAAAGGAAAAGTAGCATTTTTATGCAGCTAATGGAGAAATTTTCAGCACCAATCTTATCAGTAAACCTATTAAAATCAGGTTCTTTCCTGATTGTTCCATAGTCCATAAAATTATCGAAATAGATCTTCCTGGGAAAGATTTTATTATAGATTTTGACATTTATCAAAATTGCAAAGGACTGTAGATCCTTATGGACGGATTAGCATACAAACAAAGATTCACATAGTGGGAAAGTCTTCCAAATTGTTTCCAAGCTGTTCAGAATCTTAATCCGTTTGAAGAAATCAAACAGAGGCTGATACAAAATTCCTGTGCCAATTCTCATGAAGAATTCTTAAAGAAGTGCGACCATCCTCTTTGGAGAAATGAAGATTTCTTTATTAGGTTACCTTTCAAGCTTAATGAAGACGTCAATCCAACAAAAGTCAGTCATCCAGGGATGAGTCCAGAACACCAACAGATGACAACACAGTAATGTCAGGAACTAGTGCAACAAGGACTAATCCAACCAACCAACTCAGAATGGACATGTCATGATTTTTACGTCAACAAAAGATCAGAGCAAGTAAGAGGTAAACAAAAGCTAGTAATTAATTATAGGCCTTTAAACCAATTTCTTGCAGATGATAAATTTCCATTACCCAATAAATCTGCCTTGCTAGCTAAGCTAGCCAAAGCCTAAATTTTTTCTAAGTTTGATCTTAAATCCGGTTTTTGGCAAATAGGAATTGATCTAGTTGATAGGGCCAAAACAACCTTTTGCATTCCTAATCACCATTACCAATGGATTGTCCTTCCTTTTGGTTTAAAGATATCCCCATCCATTTTTCAAAAGGCCATGACCAAAATCTATAGCCCAATCCTTGATCGAGCTCTCACTTTCATAGATGATATTCTATTATTTTTGGAGGATACCAAAGCCCATAAAGCCTTGTTAGCACAATTTTCAGACATAATTGAGGCCCATGGAATCATGTTGTCTGAAAGAAAGATGATAATCGGCCAGCCCGAGATTGAATTTTTAGGAATGAAGATAGCTCAAGAAAAATACCAGGCCCAGCCCAACATAGGAAAGGAGCTACTCAACTTTCCAGATTCAAATCTGACGAAGACCTAGTTCAACAGTTTCTTGGTATTGTCAACTATCTCAGAGACTTTATTCTGAGAATCTCGAGTCTGATGGACCCCCTCTCATCGATGCTGAAGAAGAACTCACCACCCTGGTTAGAAAAGCAGACTAAAGCAATTTAACAGCTCAAGCAAATAATGCAAACTTTGCCATCTTTGCAGATTCTCCACTCAAGAAAAAGGATTCTACAGACAGATGCAAGTGACACAGCATGAGGAGCTGTACTGATTGAAGTAAAAGACAGAAAAAGGAACATATGTGGCTATAAGAGCGGTCAGTTCAATTCAATTTAACAACACTACCACTCCACTATGAAAGAACTATTGGCGATAAAAATGGGAATCACAAAGTTTGAATTCCATATAATCGGATATTGTTTTACCGTGGAGACAGACTGCTCAGCAGCAAAAGGAATGCTACAGTCGAGGCAGGTAAAAACAAAAAATGCCCAGATGATTAGACTAATAAATTAGTTTGATCACTATTCCTTTGAGATAAAACACATTAAAGGGAAAGATAATGTAATCCCCGATTACTTGTCCAGAAAAAGTTTTTCCTATAAATACTGCTGCACCCCAAGCCATTCCGGTCGTAACAGCCCAGTTCCAAATCCCTCTAATTTTCATGATGGCTTCTTCTTCTTCTTCTCCAAAACCCAATATGTTTGATCATTTCGATTGGACTTACCCTTCTGATGGAAAAAAGATTTTCAAATCAAAAAACCCTAGGGAAATTGCAACCCATAAAGCCATAAATAAACAAATCCAGCTTGGCAAACACACCGGACCTGAATACCTAAAGGATTTAAGGTTCCACCCGACTTACCCTTTTTCCAAGGTTTTTCCTTTCAGTGTCAAGCAATGGTTTCTTCCTTCACAGTTGATCCACATATACTGGTATCTTGCCAGTTTCTTTACAGTAGCTGTGGAATTCCAAACAGTAGAGTTAAGAATCACCATTAGGTCATACCTCCAACAGGAGCATTACCGACCCCCATTCCAACCTATCATAGACATGCTTTTCTGGTTCCAACTTACTCTTGAACACTAGGATGCTCTACTGACAGAGCAATTGGAAAAGGTTAAGGAACAAAGCCTGTAGTGTTTGTCTATCCAACAACTCAGAAAGTCATTTAACCACACGAATGCTACACCATTATGTTCCTATTATTAAATGCTAAACCGGATTTTAAAAGAAATCTGGTACTCTGCAATCCCACCATAGAAGTCTACTCCTCAAGTAGGATTCAACTCAACAAAGACGGAGTAGAATACCGAGAAGTTAAAAAGCAGCTGTTCTGTCGTAACAGAATAATTCCAAAACGGATATGGCCTGAGCCTGATGAAGATGCACCATGGGAACATTTCCCATCAGCTTACTCAACGGCTATAAAATCCGCTTTGGATTATTATTACTTACAGCTGCCATCACACCATCATCCAGACATCCCATCAAAGATCTAGTCCAAAAGCATTGCATCTGACCTAATACCCTGTCAAGACAAAGACAGCACAGACCCTATCAACGAGCACACGGAAAAAGAAAAAGAATCCAATGAAGGAAAAGATAAGATGCAAGTGGACAACCCACCAGCTGGCTACAGTCCAATCGACAACCCTGAACTCTTTCATGATTCCGAATTTTAGTGGGACACACCAGACAGCCCCGAGGACCACAATTTGAGCCCAAGTCACGAACCTATCACCTTTAAGTGGTGAAAATCATGCTAACAGCTTACTCACTTATCTATATAATTAGTGCTTTCTTTTATCTTTTCAGAATGGATTGTAATTTTCTTTTGTGTGTCGGCCATTACCTTTGGCCTTTAGCAATCAGTGTGGTTAACCCAAGTTACTTTTGTAACCAGGGTAGAGTGTTTGTAACTAGAGTTATTTCTAAGGAGAGCACTATAAATTTTGAAGCTCTCACTCTTGTTTGTAAGGAGTGAACCCCTATGAAATAAAATATTGGCTTTCAGAAAAACATGAGTTTCTAAAACACCCACAAGGGGCAAAAGAATAGTACTTATAATATACTGAAATATATATATTGGTCATTAGTAGTTTATTACTATTGGAATATTAATCTTGTATGAATCCTATAGAAAGGAATTTATTTATGTCAAAAGCCAGCTTATGATTTGTTAGTAATCTTAGATAGTCGTAAGGCCTGTGAAAGCTAGGAGGGCATGAAGGCAGACTAAGTAGATTACTAGAATTTTATGTGAACTTATGATTGTTATAAGTTTTGGACTGAATCTAGTATATTGGCTGGAAACTATACAGGGAAGCCACCATCTGAAAAATAAGTCTTTCCAATCTAGATACAATGCCACGTATTTGGATTCATATTTGATTAATATTTTAGTAGAAACCCCTATTGGCATCATAATAAATACATAGTGAAATTTAGTAGGGGGTAAATGTTAGCTATAATTCTACATTTGACATAATTGAAAAAAAGTAAAGAATTCGAATTTATTCATTTGCAATTTAAATATATATATATAATGAAATATTTGCTTAATTTACCATAATTGTATAATTCAATTACAAAGTATTAAGAGCCTATTTGGCAAAAAAATTACATTTTAATTTTACTTAAATGCAATACAATTTTATACTAAACACAAATTTTGCAATAGTGCTACGAAAACAATTACTATTCAAAACATTTTTAAAACAATCACATCAACTTTTCAACTCTACTATTTATCTCTACTTTTATCAATCACATCAATTTTTCAACTTTAAAATACTTTTCATCCAAATACACATTTCATTCAAATATAAAACAAATACTTTTCAACCAAATACAACATTCAAAAAATAAATTTCATTCAAATACAATTAAAATACAATGCGTTTACTAAATGCCCCCTAAATTTGTATAAAATAACAAACCAAAGTCATTTTTTTTAATTTGAGGAGTTAGATATAAAATTATTGCAATGTTTATAAAATTAAAAGTGTTAATTATTTTGTAATTAAAATTCATGGGTTGTTGATTGCTTTGACAATTTTTCTAAGCACTCCCAATTTTTCTTTAAAATGTTAGTAATTCTTTTTTATCAATTATAAAAATTTGTCCATTTAGCGAAAATGTGTATAATTAAGAAAGAGAGAGAGAGACACAAATACCTTCATATTTATTGGTTCAATCACGAAAAATCTAATTCAATAATTTTTCTTTCTTTCCGTTGGCTTTCTAAAAATAATTCAACATTTTTTTTTATTTCTAAACAATTCTACACTAATTAATAATTTTTTTCCTTTAATTTGGTTTTTTTGCAAAATAATCTGATCACAATCTGATTTTTTTTTCTTTCTTCCATTTTTCACAAAGTAATTCGACAATGTTAATTTATTTTCTTTTAATATAAATAATAAATTATATAAATAATTCAACAAAGTTTGTAAACCATTTTTGTGCAAAACGCATGTGCAAAATGGAAAGGGGATGCTTAATTTAATGGATTACAACTTGGGGCTACAAATGAAAAATATAAAAAATAACATTGCCTCGTAAATAATACATTACAAGTGAAAGGGCAATACTGTAAAATCGAATATTGAGGATCACCTCGCAAAACCCTAGTGAACTCATATAAATCGGAAGTGAAACACAGACCTCAAAAGCCTCACCTTCTTCTTCCTTTGATTTAGGGTTTCTGCAGCTCTTGAAACTTCTCAAAACCCTATCTCCTCGCTTCGTTAACATGGTAAGCCAATTCGAACTCGACTTTTTCCCTTCCCAATTTCCTTTCCTAGAGTTGGCTGCAAAAGATTTTTTTTTTCTTTTTTTTTTTTTTGGGGATCAAAACTTAGGTTTAGGTTTTGATTTTCTTTCACCACAGACCTATATTTATGGACTTTTTCTTTTTCTGTTGTGAGATTTTAGATTTTGAATTTGGGATAAAGGAATTGAAAATGTAGATGAATTACATTATGCGGACGTTTATAAGAGTTTGTGGATTTTGATTTTCTTGTTTTACTTGGAGATACCCTTTGTTCTGAGTTTGATTTAATTTTAGACTGTTGTTTAGTTAGACTTATTGGTAGATCGGTGCAGAAAGTTCTTTTTTTGTTCAGCAAAAAAATGTTTGTGTGCGTGTGTGTGCGTGTGTGTGTGTGTGTGTGTGTGTGTGTGTGTGTTTGTTTTTTTTAATTGTTATTTTTATAAAAAAACTCTTGGTTTCTGTTCATCTTGCAAGTGGCATTTTGATTGGGTCTAATTTTTGATGGAGGATTGGGAGGAATAAGGACATGTATTTAGGCATGGGTGGGCTCGGTCTTGTAAAATCTCGCTACAGAGAGAGACCCTGCGTTGGCATCTATATGACTATGTCTGTTGTTCTTTCACAAATTCATCTCTGAATTGTATAGTATTTGTTATCCAATAATGATCAAATTTTTTGGGACTCTCTAGTTTTTGCCTAAATTGATGTGATATCCTTTTACAGGCATCTAAGAGGAAGAACAGGGAGCCAAAAGAAGAAAATGTTACCCTTGGACCTGCTGTCAGGGAAGGAGAACATGTTTTTGGTGTTGCCCACATTTTTGCTTCGTTCAATGACACTTTCATCGTAAGTCTAAGTTTGTTTGTTTAGTTGTTGAGTGGATATCTTGTATGATATCTGGCTTTAATGTTCATATATTTCTTGAATGCAGCATGTGACTGATCTTTCTGGAAGAGAAACCCTTGTTCGCATTACTGGTAGGGAATATTTTTATTTTTGGGAAACCTTGTATGTAACCATGATGAGTTTTAATTTTTTTTATATTTCTTTTAAAAATCGTAGTCATTCCTCAAGAAACATGGAGGAGTGTGTTATGGTGATTTTCTTTCTTGTACTTAATAGGAATAAAATATGGAAGTAATGATACTAGTTTCCATGTTAGCATCATAATTTATGGTACCTGTCATATTAGCCCTGATTTATGCTAAAGTTGAGTGAAATAAATAGTTTATTATTGCTGTTTGGTATGTCCTTGTTGGCGACTAATGTTTTGTAGGTGCGTCTTTAGTGTATCTGATGGGATTGAGTCATAAGTTTTAAGTCATGGAATTTTATAATTTGATATAGTTAAATGTATCTATTAACATAGTTACATATTGTTAATATGTGGTATGAAGGTGGTATGAAGGTGAAAGCAGATAGAGATGAATCTTCTCCGTATGCTGCCATGCTTGCAGCACAGGATGTTGCACAGAGATGCAAGGTTGTGATGCACTCAATATAAGCTTTATCAATTTTTTTAGCTTGGCATTATCTACTTGTATTAAATTGGGCGTGTTACTTCCTATAATAATACTGCTAAGTTCTAATTTTGATCATGCAGGAGCTGGGCATTACTGCTCTTCACATTAAGCTCCGTGCTACTGGAGGAAACAAAACAAAAACTCCTGGTCCAGGTGCCCAGTCTGCACTTCGTGCTCTTGCTCGTTCAGGAATGAGAATTGGGCGTATTGGTAAGGCACTCTTTTCTCGAAGTCTTTCTTAGCTACTCATTTGGAAGGAGAAAAAAAATGGGATCTTGTTTATCTACTTAATTTTAAGGCCTGTTGTCTTCTTTTTATGACTTTTTTAGTAACTACCTGTTGTCTTCTTTTTATGACTTTTTTAGTAACTGTCTAAGCAATGCTGTATGTTTGTTGGCTACAATAGGTAGGATCATTTGTTTGTGCCGTCAGTGTGCATACAAACTTTGGTCTTTCCTCTTTATGCACTCGCCTCCTCTCTTTTCAGTATTGCTATTTTTGACAAAATCTAGTTAGTAGCACGTATTTGCAAGTGTTGGGATGTTAAAATGAGATTTTACTAATGTCCTGTTTTACAATTCTTCAAATATTTTTTATCATGCCAATTTCCATTTGAGAAGTGTTTGATTCATGTCATGTTATGTTTCAGAGGACGTCACACCAATTCCTACTGATAGCACCCGCAGAAAGGGTGGTAGAAGAGGTAGAAGGCTGTAAGCTTGTTTCTTTTGCGAGGCCAGGGCTGAGCTATGTCGTTGCAATTGTTGTGCCTTGCGGTGGGATGAGAGACTTTGCTATAGTTAGGTTAATGCTATGTTTCCAGTTTTGAACTGATATGTAGTTTTCTGGACTGAGACTACAAGTTTTAAAGATTTGTTTCAAGCTGTAGAAAAGAGTGTGGGATTCTTCTTTCTATTCATATCATGTTGCGTTTGCACTTGTATGCTTTTTGAATGAATTTCTTGCCCGTCTATTCTTAAGTCAACTTGGGCATCATGAGTAAGTTATATTCATATTCGAATGATTCTGACTTTTTTTTTTTTTTTTTTAATTTCTTATCCTCGATTTCCATTCGCAAGTTGGCTCATATTCTTGGTCTGAAAGTGCAGACGTTTTGTGCTGTTGTTGCACTAGATTTGTGTTGTGAGCTTTGACAACAATCTTGAAATGAGTTTTTTGTCGTCGAATTATCATCCGTATGTAGGCTCATATTCGTGGTCTGAAAGTGCCGACGCTTTGTGCTGTTGTTGCACTAGATTTGTGTTGTGAGCTTTGACAACAATCTTGAAACGGGTTTTTGTTGGTCTGAAATTTCGAGATTTGAAAATTTGGTTCTGTAATACAATCTTCATGGTGCATGCTTGAATTTGATCCACCTTTTAAGTTTTTATGGTCTCTCTACTGTCCCTTAGTGTGATGGTACTTCAATTGTAACTTTTTCTGAAACAAGCAGTAGACTTGTTTATTAAGAAAGTAAGAGGAGTGTTGAACGTTGCATGATAGTCCTTCGCATTAACCTAATAATCTCAATATTCAAAAAAAAAAAAATTCATGGGAAGTCAAAATATTCGACCTTTAGCCACATCAACTTACACTTTTTTGTTTTTTTGGTTTTTTCGATATGTGGGGTTACACGCAAGAAGAAGCGTGCACAGTAAACTCGCGGGCAGTTCTACAATTATAGTGTCAGTATTTGTACTCATTTTTTGGTAATGCAGTACTCTTATTAACTACTTTGCAACAGATTTCTATTCGGTAAGCGTGATTCGGCAGTACTACAATTGCATACTTTTTTTGGCACCGCGTGAGAAGGGCCAAACTTTTTTTTTTTTTTTTTTAAATCGTGTGTCCTCTTAAAAAAATTTAAATTATTGTGCAAATGTACTTTTCAAGCTTGTAATTCAACTACGTGCTTAGGGGTAGTAATTATATTTTAATTGTATTTAAATGTAACGTGATTTTATATCAAATTTAAAGTTTTATATTTAAATATAATTCTTTTTAACAGTATTACGGAAATAATTACTATTTAAAAGTTTTTTAAAATAATCACATCAACTTTTCAACTCTATTATTTATCTATATTTTTACCAATCAAATCAACTTTTCAACTCTAAAATACTTTTCATCTAAACACATATTTTATTCAAATACAAAACAAATACTTTTCAACCAAATACATATTCAAAAAATAAATTTCATTCAAATACAAAACAAACACTTTTCAATCAAATACATATTCAAAAAATAAATTTCATTTAAATACTATCAAAATGTAATGTGTTTACTAAACGTCCTCTTAGTTTCTTTGAGTTTCTTCGTGGATGATTTATTTGTCTTCCCCTCTTAAATTATATGTTTAACAAATATGACCATGATAAATGCTTTCTTATTAAAAAAAAAAAAAAAGTCCATGTAGAAACGATGATCACCTCATTTTTTTTTCAACTTTCTTTTCTATTTTTGGCAAATGATAAACTTTACTTAAAAGTTAAAGAGGCAAGAACTATAGTAGAGAGGCTAGCAAAGTGCTCAATTAAAGCTGACAATTTGGATTATGACACGACAACATGATACGAAATCTGTACGAAATTAAAAGGTTTGGGTTTTTTCTAAATAAGTTTGGGTCAAAAAAGATTGAACCCGTCAAACACGATTAAATAAAAGGTTGAACATACCAACCTACAATTGACCTATAATAACCTGTTTAATAAATAGGTCATATATGGATTGATACGAATATGATCTATGAATTATCTAATATATTTACATTGTTATATATGTATATATATATTATTAGTGTTTTTAGCTTTTGAGTTTTAAACTTTCAAATTCGGAAGATAAAAAAAAATCTTTATATTATATTATATTATATTTTTGGTTAAAAATATTTATCCTCTTAAAGACTAAAAACTAAAGAGCCTTCTAGATCTAGGATTTTCTTTCCTTCTTTTCTCTGCCTCGAGTGGCTACCGCCTCTCTCTTTCTTATTTCTAATTTATTCTTCTCTATTCTCCTCTTGTTTCTCTCGCTGTCACCCTTCCTTCTTCCTCCTATACTCCATTGCTTTTTGTTTTCTTCTTCTCATTTTTCTTCTTCTTCTTCTTTGTTACCTCCATTCTCTATCTCTTGCCGTCACCCTTTCTCTTTGTTCTTCTCGCAGCCTAGCTTAGGTTTTCTCTCAACTTCTTTTGTTTTTTTTGGTTTTATTATGTTTTAATGTCTGATTCTCTTTTTTTTTCCCCCCGGATTAATATGATTTTTGAATAGACTTTTAAACCTGGTTGGCACTAATTGAGACTGAAAAATAAGATTTTATTGATTGATTTTAATCATGTGAAATGTTTTTTATGTGACCAAAATAAATTTAAGGATTATTTAAAAAAAATCAAATTTTATAATTCACTCACTAATATTTTAGAAGTTTTCTAAAATATTTTACAATTAAAATAATTCACAAAATTCGAGTTTTGTTCCATAATAAGATTTTAAAACTTAAAATTTCTAGCATACAAATAAATATGATTAATATGATAGAAATCTAAATCACAAATAAATTTTTATATGAATCTAAAAACATATAAAAGTTATGGCATGTAATCTAATTTTCTATTTTGAAAAACTCGCTACAACAAATCTAGAATGCCTAATGCAACTTTGAGATTATGATATCAGGTCATCGGTAGTAACCCACCAATGACCTGTGTCAGCTGCAATCTACTATACTATCGACAGCAATCTACAATAATACTGAAGATAGTATGTCATGTTACTGAAACTATCTCAACGCTAACGTGTTACCAGCAGTAGTTTACCATCCTACCTAGGGAAACTTGTTGGAATAACAAAAGGATGGAAAATACCTAAAAGAACACATCTCTAGAACATTATTCCATCCATAATGATTTCAGGATCTTTACTCTCTTATAATGTGTAATAAAAAATTACTTCAGGTAAAAATCCTAAATATGTGTACTAAAGGGACTATTTTCATAATTTCCTCGTAGCCGAAAAGAAAATGTATTTGGCTATAGAACCGATATAAACATGGGGGAGGGATCTACATGGCAGGAGACTCAACGACAGTGTCACGTGCTACGGGGCTGGGGCCGAGTGGTGGTGTATTGCAGATTCGCGTCACAGGACCCATCAGAGACAAAGGAAGGAGAAGAGAAAGATAAAGGAAAACTAAAGGAAGAGAATGATGAAAGTGAAACGAGCCAAAGTTAAAGGACACGACTCTATGCAAAGATTGGAAAATGTTTACATGTAAAAAAAATCAATATAAAGATTTTTTTAATAAAAATATTATCAAATTTTAGAATTCAGTCATTAAAATTGGCAAGCTTACCAAAATCATGTATGTTTTTCTCATGTTACAGAAAAGTGAAGTTATCTGCTTGTTCTAGAGTTTCTATGTACCAGTATTATTTTTAAATATGTAATCAAATAATAATCCAACCTGTTTGAAATAATAATGAACATATTTCAGTATGAGTTCAGTATCATACTCAATATCCAAAACAATAAAAGAGTTCAAGTATAACACTCTAAGTGAGGATTTCTCATTCTCACACCGGCCTTAAATTAAGTGGCCTTATATTAAGTGGATGGGTATAATTGGAATGGGCAAGCGGGCGGGCAAAGTATACCAACCTCATCCCATTGTCATCTCTACCATTGAATTTTTTTTTTTTTTGGTCATACAAATTAAATTATCTTTTCAGTATTTTTAATATATGTTTTATTTTAGCATGTATATATAAACATATACACACACACTCCTTCCTTTTTTTTTTTTGGTAATATATATATATATACATCTTCCTTATTTAAGTTTATACACACACACACACACACACATTTTTACGTTAACATATGTTTCAACACTATAGAATCAATCTTGGAATTGGACGTAAAATTCGCCACAAAATAGCCAGTAGTTCATGGTAATCGGACTGAGAGACTAATTTATCTGGTGAAATATAGTAGTTTGTTTTTTTTCTTTTCTTTTCTTTTCTTTTCTTTTTTTAATCTTATTTTATGGCAAAGCAATGGTGAGATAAAGTAGTTATACCGTACATGCATGAAGTTATATACAGTTGATTAGTGCAACTATTTCAACCAAAACTTCAAGTGCAAGTATTAAAGAAAATTAACAAACAACACATCCATATTTGAATTTAACTTTGTGAAATATATATTTATAATTATCATTGATTTATCAGTACAATTCTCTGCCCAGAACTCCTTGACTCTATGCGGAGCTGCTCCACATGATAAGTCTCATGCACGTCCCTCATATGGAGCAGGCTTCGCACATATCCTAACAACTCTGCTCTCTATCCCTACCGCTTGTATACATTTTACATCACCACATTAATTCATAAACTGCCTATTAATTTAATTGGTCATTTCATTTTGCTTTATTGGACTCTTCTTAACTAAAAATTTTGAAGGATGTTTTAAATGAGGCAAGCAAATTGCATAAAATGCTTTATATATATAATAAGAGTACACGACGTAAACAAAAATATTCATTTTTCTTCCTCCCATCCCCCAACTCCTATATACCATACTAAAAGCATGAATAGGCATTTCAACACTAACATTTCATCCTTGGACTACCTCGTGACAACCTACATGGCTTGTCCATCAATCGCCATGTGTTCCTTTTTTTTTGTTTGTTTTGTAATTAATACTTGTGTTCGTCAACTAATTAACATATAAATTAACAACAATACTAATTCACGTTTCTTATTTTACACCAAACGTGTAGAAAAGCATACATGCATATAAAAGGACTCCATCATGCTAAAATAACTGCTACAAAACGTAAACTTGCATCTTTAACTCCATACGAGAATAAGAGGTAGACATCACACCTTAAGTGAGAGTTAGGAGGTGTGCCCGCACTTGACTGCGAGATCACCCCTTACTTCTTGCGAAGCCAAGGTTGGTGGCCCCTTAGCTTTTATATTATTTTATACCTAAACACACTACTTATCTTTAGCTTCAACATTTAAAATGCTCCTAAAAAAATGGATGGATGGCAAATTATTAAGTGCCTAAGCCATAGATATGAATCTTAAATCTTCTTTTAGACAACGTAATTACGTTATTGTTATTGAACAATAATGCAAACGAATAATAGCTAGGTTGAGTGATGTAAAGAAATATGAGAAGGTGGATCATATTTTGGTTCATAGCATGAGTGGTGTTTGTAGTTGTTTTGTTTCATTTTGTTCGTTTGTTTTTTTCTTTTCTTTTCTTTTTTTAAGGATAATCCGATAGTTATTTAATGGTGAATGGATGTATTTGTATTACAAAATTGTCATGGACCTATCTTTGCTCATATATAGATATATACAAGGATACATATTTTTTTTCCAACGTCTCCCCAAAAAGGAAATTAAAAAAAAAAAAAAAAAACCTTTCATTCTTGTCTATATATCTTTAACAAAAGAAAAATAATAATTATCTCGTCCGCGCCGCACAATGAGTTGTCTGTCGATTAGGACGAAGGAGTACACATTATCAGTTATGCTTGAATTTTGTTGTTTTGTTAATAATAATAATAATAATAATAATAATAATTCGTATCGATAGAAAAATGTTTGACGTAAAGATTGGCTAACCACTTTGGATCAAAGGCAGTTAATCAATTGACAGTTGTTATTCAATTATTTTATTATTTTCTTTTTCTTTTTTGTTTACTTCAACATTAATATATTATTTATAATGCAATTCTTGCTATCATATTCAATTGACAAAGATATCCTTGTAATTGACGAAATTGACGAGGTGTGGAAAATAAAAGAAATATCCAAGTCCCATGTTGATCTCGAAACGTTGATATCTTCAGTTTTGTTGTGAGGAATAGAAGCCACAACCCTATTTTAAGTAACTCTTTATGGCGTGTTTATTTTCATATAATTGCGCAAGATTTAAAGTCTGAATAAGTTATTTACTTAGATTTATAGGATTTGGAATTGAATTTTACTACGAATTCCGTTTATACATTTACTTAGACAAAATCCAAATAAACTGTTGTAAATCAACTTATATATACTAATTTCTAATTATATTTTCATATAAAAATTAAAAACTAATTTGTTTATTTATTATAAAATTATTAATCATAATAAAACTGATTATTATAATATTGACAATAAATATTAAAAATACAAGTTGTGTAATTATTTATATTATAGAATTTTGAAAACAAATGTAAAAAACTTGAATTAAAATAAATAAAATAGCAAATAAAATCTCAAAAATAGATATATATTATTTGAATCTACTATGGTCTTTTGATTGATGTAGAACAATATTATAATTTAAACGACATCTTTTGTTATCATGTTATTAAAGAGACGTAAATAGAATATAAATAAAGAGATGTCGAATCAAACTCGAAAAAATAAAAAATTAAAAAAGTAGTAGTAGTATTGAAAGTTTTATTACTTATAAGTGGAAAAGTTATTTTAAACAAATTATTGAAGTAGAGTTAAGTACTTAAAAGTTTTACTGGATAAAGTTATCGTACAATGATTGTTTTAGGGCGCTGTTGTGGTATTCCCAAAGTGCGCGAATCCATCTTGTAATAAAATAATAAATAAAATATCATCTTATCAAGATAATATTATGCACGACTAAAATTAATTAATTTTAATTTTATTTTAACGATTAAAAAATATTATAATTAAAAAATTAAATAAATAAAATTTTAACAATAAATAAACATAAAACAATCAAACACATATATATTAAAATTATAGTTTTATCATATTTAATTATATTTAAGTTATTATTATGATTTTATATTTATATTTGTTGATTATTAAATACTTTTTTTTACTTTAAGTACTTTTTTCGAGTAATATATTAATTATATATTTTTATAATTAAATTTATATAAAGGAGTAGTAAATTAAAATTCATAATGAATAATATCGTATCTGTGAACAATACTGTATATATAAATAATATTATATATGTGAATAATAAAAATAAAAATCTAAATTTAATTATAAAAAGTTTTCGTTGAGAACTCTGTAATAGTTAATAATATGATCACATAAAAAAATATATATCTCTATTTTATCTTAAATTTTATGATGTTTATTCTAGAATCATGTCAAAAAAATCTTCTTTTGATTGCATTTTGTTCATTAAATCATTCAAAAGTTAGTCAGAAATTTGAAAGTATTAAGTTTGAGAATGAATATACTAACAAATATCACAATCATAATAACATTTTTAATTTAATTAAATTATCATAATCGGACTACATCATAACTCCTAGTAAAAATTTATTTAATTCATAATGAAAAATAAAATAACACAACAAAACAAATTAAACATAATGATAAAATAAAAATAAATAGAAAGGAGTCTAAAATGGATACTCGATATTGTAGGAAAAATCGTTAAAGTACATAGTGGAATTTTAAAAAAAAATTTCAAAGATCGTTATAAAACTCGTGTTGTCATATACAACATATTTTTAACAATTATATACCTTTAAAGAAAAACACCAGGAATACCAGAGGAAGTAACCAAAGGGCTTCAACTAACTAGCATTCTTTACTATTCTCCAATTCTCGAACGATGGAGTATGTGGACATTCGGTTTCTCGATTGGTATTTTAGCAGGCCTTGTCTCCTTCTAACTACCCAGATCTCTAAGAATTTATTATTACTTGTAAGATGTGTAATAATAAATTCGCTTACCTAAAAGTCTTTGGTCTAAAGAAAATAGGAATACCAAAATCCTTATTTATAAAATTACATTAGGTGACTTTTGAATTTTAAATTAGAACAAGAAAATATTTTTCTCTCTCTCAAAAACCCCTCAAGGCCGATTCTTACCCTGGAGAATCCATTCAAAATTCGGCCATCAATGGTTCAAAGGAATTCAGAATTCAAATAAGATTCAAATAAGAATTTTTCCTCTCCCTTATCCACTTGAAATCTGAATTCTTCATGTGGATTTTTCAATATAAAATTTCAGCCCCCTTTGATAATTGTGATTCAAACTTTGATTCAAATTTTAAACTTTACAAATCTTGAGATTTTGTCTCCATAGATAATTTTTCATAACTCCAATTCAAATAAAATCATTACAATTTTATTTGAAATTTAAATAATTATGTAATCTTTTATCCAAAATAAAATTTAAATTCAAATTAGGAGAAAATCTTGTCTTCCATTCTTATCCAAAAGTGGACGTCACCTTCTAGTGCTCTAGACAAGATTTTGTTCAATTTAAATTCAAATAGGATAATTTTTTAAATTTCAAATATTTATTTTAAGACAAAATTTTCAAAATTCAAATTAACCTCATATTTGGTTTTTGACAAATACAATTAATTTAAATTTCAAATCTTATTTTTCAAAATAAATATTAATTAAATATTTATCCTATTTATTGAATAATACAAATTATAAATTTGCCCCTTTGGCACCTAGAGAAAAACACCTACACCCTGTAGGAGGGTGATCCGAATTTTTCTCTTCACTAAATGCAAAACAACAAGTAATAAAAAATATCCGACCAATTATTATCTATTAAGGAATTATGCAGAGCTATTAGAGAGACTAATTGGATATATATAATGTAGGCTCTAATAATCCATGTAACTATTATTCTATACCGAATAAGCCTATTACAATTATTAGTTTCAGAGTCACATCACTGTAAACTTGAAACTACACTCTCAATTATATATACTCTCAATTAATAATCCATGTAACTATTATTTTATGCCAAATAAGTCCATTACAATTATTAGTGTCAGAGTCACGCCACTATAAACTTAAAATTACACTCTCAATTATATACCGTATTACGTAAGGCAGTGATAAATTATCGTCCAATGACCTTGTAATATATGCAAAACTCTCACATGATATTCATGATCAGCTTTAGGTTAAACTCTATTCGACTTACTGATCAAGCTATCTTAGAGATCCATTATACTTCCATATAAGAAAATGAGTATTCACCATGTGTGAATAAGAAGTCATCTGTCCAATAGACGACCTAAGGCCTTGTTTATTTTCACATCCAGTATAATACCTTTAAGAGGATAATCTTTACTTCTCATCAGAAATATGATTCTAATATCTATAAACAAACCCTTCATTATATACAAGTAATGTACTTAACGAACCAGTTTATAAGCTTACTACTTTGAGACGTTTTAGCCATTGAAATATCAAAGTACACGAGTCATACACATGAATCGATCCATCTACTCAGGATTAAGGTTATTGCATAATGAACATCAAAAGTAACATGATCTACTCAAGTAGACTACGTAGATAAATTATACTTTGATTTCGGTCTAATACGTCACCACCAAGTAATATATCTACGTCTCTACTTGGGAGTCGAAGCTCCAAATAGTCAAGATAAACTGTCCCCTAATTGGCTTTAGATAACATAATAGTCTTAACATGAGTTAAATGCTCAATCTTACCCCATAGACTACGGACCATAGGTTAGACTGCTTACTTTATAACGTTGTCTTTTCGCATACAAAAAGTTCATTATATATAACATTATAACAATTCAATGCAAGTAGTCAGTGAGTCATATTTGCTTACATTTACTTTAACATGTAAATAGGATGAGGACATATAGTAATATAATGAATAACCTCTAATATAATTTTATTATCTAGTTTAAAATAAATAAAATATATATAAAATGGCTTTCCCACTTATGACATTCCTAACAGATATTTTTGCTAGTGGAAATTTCCGAATCTCTTCCTTTTAAAATAAACTAAACAAAAGAAAAAAAAATATTTTTTAGCTTTATTAAAAGCTTTATTATTTCTACACTCTAATTCTCATTTTCTATTTCTATTTTTTCTCCAAGCCCATAAGCCTCCATTTGTATGGCCTTTTATGGCCTTTAATTAGCACTATTCTAACAGCCCCTGTATGAACTGAAGGTGAAAGTTCGACTGCTACAATAAGTTACAGTAAGTAACAATGACGGCGCAGAAAAAGTTAGCTTTGCTATAGTAAGTTACAGTAGCTACAATGATGATGCATGTGATTAGGAAGGATTCAATGTGGTAGGTTGTATGATAAGTTGGGTTCTAGTTTGTTGAAACCAAGAGGATGCCACATGTCACATTCTTATTGGTTTCTTTTCAGCCTCCATCATGTGTCGTGTCATTATTAAACCAAAGAAAATGAGCTCACGTAATCTTAGATGCACTGAATCCTTATTTTAAAACATAATAATATGCATAAGACCTAGATGTCTCCTTATTATCTAATCTTAGAAATTGTCATAATTTTTTCATACAAGTTCTAATTGGAGTGATTCTTTTTTTAAAATCTCATATTGATGAGAGAATCAGATAAGATCAATCAAGCCCATAGTTTCCTGAAATGAATAGTGAAATCTGGTGGGACCCACTTCCAACACATGAATTTTTCACTTTAATTTGACATTGTAGAAAAATAAAGTTTTAAAATTAGATATTTTCAAAATAAAATGCTATAAGTAAATTTATTAGAAATAGTTAATTTTAAACTTATTTAATATACTATTATTAAAAGAAAAAAGATAAGATAAAATTAAATTAAATTAAATAAAAATTCACAAAATGTATAAAAAATCTAAATTAAAATAAACAAAAAATAAATAAATCAAAACAAATCAAAGAAAAATAAAATTATCAAGGATTAGCCAATTTTATGTATGAAAAAGTGATAAAATAACTTTATTTTATAGAGTTGTTACACCTCTAAACATAAGATTATGTTTGTCCTCGAGCAAAAGAAAAGAAATGAAAAAATATATATATTGTATTAGTAACGGTGATCTCTAGAAATTTTCTCATAGGTTGACGTAAAAGATATAACCTACAGAAAAACATAAATGTTGACCAAAAATTTGAGTTCATTTTAAGAGTATATCTACTTACAATTAGATATTCCGTGTGTGTTTGCGTGCAGAATTTCTTTTTCATTTAATTGTGTGTAATTTAGATGAGTTTGTGAGGACATGAAACAATCGATCTCAGATGATTATCAAATCCCACAGGTTTATTTTTTATTTCTCTTTTCACTAATATTGACAACCATAAAACCAAGGGTTATTGCGGTTTTATTAAACTTGTAATGTGTGACTAGGGTAAATGTAAGATATAAGATAATTATATAACTCAGATAACCCTCTAGCACATTATTCATTTTAGGATCTGTTGTAGAGTTTTTATTTACACTTAATTAAAACCCTCAAACTTATTTACAACTTTCCTTTGTCAAAAAGGATTTTTTTTTTTTTTTGTTATTTTTAAGAGCTATTACATCCTTAAACTAATTATGATAAACAAAGCATACAGTACTCTTTTTAATAATTTTTTCCATAATTCTAACATTCATCCTAGATTTTAGCATAACTCAAAATAATTTTTAAAATAATCAACATGCTTAAGGGCTAAAGGTTAGACATTTTATTTAAAAGGTTAGGCTAAAAATATGGGTGATAAAGAAAAACTTATATAAAACAAGGTTCAAATGAGATAAATTAGGAATAAAAACATTTCAGGATTGGCTTGAAAAGCTCAAACGTTTTAAAAATTACCTAAATTATTGATAATTATATAAAATAGAGTTTTTTTTTCCATTCATGCATAAAAATTAGCTTATTCTTAAGAATTTTATTTGTTTTTGATTTGTTATGATTTATTCAATTTTGTTTATTTTAATTTAGACTTTTTATAAATTTCGTGAAATTTTTATTTAATTTTGCTTTATTTTATCTTATCTTTTTCTTTTAGTTATAATACATTAAATAAGTTTAAAATTAAATATTTTTAATCAGTTTACCTATAGCATTTTATTTGAAAAATATTTAATTTTAGCACTTTGTTTTTCTAGTAATGTCAAATTATGATAAAAAAATTCAAGCGTTGGAAGTGGATCCAACCAGGCTCATTATTCATGGTAGGAAAACTGTAATTTGATTGGTCTTGTTTTGATCCTCTCATTGATATGAGCATTTTAAAAAAAAATCATTTAAATCGGAGCTCGTATGAAGAAGTTATGACAGATTTTAACTTCGAATCAGTAAGAAAATAACTATGACCTATAAATAGTTATTTTGTTTTGTTTTCCTCTTCTTCTTTTATTTTTTGTTATCTCTGCATCTTACGCTGAATTCTGTGTCAAACCAGTGCCACCCATTTGCACCCAAAAAAAAAAGTCTATGCATAGTAATATTTTTTTTAGCTTATAAAAAGAGTAGAGGAGAGGAGAGAGAGCAAAGCGGAGTCGAGAAGAGAAAGAGATAAAGAGATGTATTATAAAAAAAATAAAGCTTCTTATGAAGCTAAAATGATATATTTTTCCTTTTCTTTAGTTTAGTTGTATTTTAGTATCAATAAAAGGAGAAGTATTTGGAGGTTCTGCTAGCATAAATATCTGTAATCATTTTAGAATTCTTTCTTTTATTTTTTTTTGTCATTATGTTTAATTGTTTTTTTGTGTTATTCTATTTTTCTTTATGAATTAAATAAATTTTTGCTAAGAACTATGACATAGCTTGATTATGATGGTTTAATTAAACTAAGCATGTTGTTATAATTGTCGTATTTATTGACGTATTTATTTTTAAACTTAATGCTTTCAAATATCTGGCCAACTTTTAAATGATTTGAAGAACAAAATGAAACCGAGAAGAGATTTTTATGATATGACTCTAAAATAAATACTATAAAATCTAAAATAATATAGAGATATATCTATCTGTTTTTGTGTGATCATAATATTAACTACAACAAATTTTTCAATGAACACTTTTTATAACTGAATTCAGATTCCTATTTTTACTATTTACATAAATTGACTGTTCACATATATAATACAATTCACATATTTGGTACTATTCACATATATAGTACTAATTACATGTATAATGCTATTTATCATGAATTTTAATTTATTAATCCTTTATATAAATTTAATTACAAAAATATAAAATTTATGCATAACTTGAGAAAAAATATATAAAGCAAAAAAAAAAAAAGTTAACCATCAATGAATATGAACACAAAGTAAAGTTGGAAGAGCTTTTCTCATTTTACTAACAACCTTAGAAGAGCTTTAAAAAAAAAATCACAAAAGATATAATAATTTTACCTTAGTACCTTAGAAGAGCTTTAAAAAAAAAATCACAAAAGATATTATAATATAAAATTATTATTGGTTTACATCGTATCTAAATTTCTTGAGTAATTAAATGATACAACAATTGTAGATATTGAATGCTTAAATCACATCATTAATTTATTTCAAAAAAAAAAATCACATTATTGATGGGATAGAGATAGACATATATTTTAATAAGAATGCGATACTAACTTTAAAAATAATTATGATAAAAATATAAAAATTAAAAGATAAAATTTTAGTAGAGTTATATGAAAATTTTAAATATTTAGTAAGAAAAAACAGAAAAACCATAAATTTGTTATGGTAAACTTAATAGTGAGGTAACGTGAGAATTTTTCATTTTTTTATAGAGATAAAAATAAATAAATTTCTGAGGTAAAAATTAAAGAAAAAATTTTCAATAGTACGGTAACCTGACTCATCTCAATATATATCCGTTGCCGATAAGTGTGTGTGTGTCTATACATATGTATATATATGTATATATATGCATATATATATATATGAAACGTCTACCATACAGTCACCGTATTCTTCCACCCGTTGCATGTTGACTGTACGATAAACCATAGACGGCCACGAGTGATTGGCGAAAGTCAAGCTTGTAAATTGGTTTTGGCTAAACGTAACTCCCTGACTAGTCTGAGTATAGCAACAGACCTTCGGTCAATCTCTCTCACTTCACATGCAATAAAAACAAAAAGTATCCCACTAAATTACAAGAAGGGAATGAAAAATACAAAAAAACAAAAAAACAAAAATAAATCACACTAACGCACTAGCCATGTGGCAAATAGGAAAGGTTCATCTTCTTCAAATTGACAAAACACAGCATTTTTTTGTTCTTGAGGATGAAACATGGGTTAATGCCATATATCTGCTTGTGCCGAATGAGTTGACGCGAACAGCTCAAAAAGCTTCACCAAACTATAAAAGAAATACCTTTTAGTAACGATCTCCTTTCCAAATAGGCTCGCAACAGTAAGGCCCTTCTATACTGCATCTAACCATGCACTACAGGCACAAGTAATAAATTTCAAATAAAAATATCAAATGAACCGTTGTTATTTTCATATATAGAGTTCAAATATTTCACAAAAGAAAAAACATAAATAAAGGATATTCTACACTCAATAGTCGAACATCTTCAAAAAGGGATTGAAATATAATAGTGATAGCAAAGGATTCAACCCAATTCTAACAAGACTCCATATCATTGACAGATGCTGCAAAGAACAACATAAACTTTTCTGCAATACAGCATCCTCTGTCGATCAAACTCGTTTACTAACGTCAAAAACGGCAATAATTATTTAACAAATCCATGCATGTGTTCTGTACACCAGGGGCTTTGCTATTTGTCCATTCTTTATCCATACCACTTGCTTTCCGTTTCAACCCAAACGCCTTGTCGTTACTGCTATCAATTCATCAGCCTTGTCGTTTCTTTAGTTTTGTCGCCTCCTGTCGTTCATACACCTTCAACAGACCTCACTCGATTCCAAAAAGAAAAAGGCGGAAACATGATCAAACATAAACGTGAAAGCGATAACCCCTCCCTCCCACGTCATTTATTTCCACATCAACACATTAAATTTTCAAGAGCAGCCGACATTCTTCATTGCGTTTTTCTTCATTGCCTTTTTGCACTGTGTGTGTCTGTGTGTGTGTGCGTGTGTGTGTGTGTGTGTGTGTGTATATATATATATATATATATAAACAAAGGCCGCCAATTAAGATGATAGCCGAGTGGTAAAGGTACCTCATGGCTATTAATCTTGAATTTGAGTTGTAGCAATTTCCAGAGGGTAACGTATACGACTGAATTAAGACCATTATTGTACAATTGTTGGCAAGGTAATGCGACGGTCAAATTTTCAAAAAAAAAAAAAAACGATGGTCAGGCTTGTTTATCAAGGAAAAAAAAATATGGTCAAACCGAACATATGTAGTAATAGAAACCATTTTTGAATTCAATTTAACTATATATACTAATTGCATCACACATGACAAAAGCACCTTTTGAATTTTATAAAATAAATAAAGTTTTCTATTTTCTTAAGATCTTCAATCATCGGCTCTAAGAACTTTTTGTACTTTTTTGAAAACTAAAAGAAAATCGAAGAGCTCTAGTCAAACACAAACCAACAAGCAATTTGTGACGCCGACATCCCCCAATAAGAGTTTTTGTTTGTTTGTTTTTTCTGTAAGGGGGAAAAAAGAGTACAGCATAGTATATTTTAAATGATTATGATAAAAGTCAAAAAAAAATTCTAGATATTCGTTTGGAGAATATTATGCACTTTTGGATTAGATAAAATCTCTCAAAATTAGGATTTGATTGTCGGGCATTCAATGAATATTATTGTCAACATCTAAAAAGTCTTTTGGTAACCGTAAAAAAAAAAAAATGTAAGTTTCGTATGCTTTCCCCACTTCTTTTTTTGGCAAAAATAAAAAAATCCCGTAAAACAAATAAAAGTACCTTAATTATTCTCTCCTCCTTTTATCATTGGATAGGATCAATCTTTCGTTAGATCTTTCTTTTAATTCAAATAAGTTTTCCTTATTAACAAATTGTAAAATCCTCCACATGATCAATCCTTCGTTGCGATTGTTGATTTTTTTTTTTTTCTCTCACTTAGTCTCACCATCAGTGTTCTCTACTCCTTGGTCTCACTAAGTCTCGCCATCAACGTTCTCACCTTAATTATTCTCTAATCCTTTAATCATCGGATAGGATCCATCCTTCATTGGATCCTTCCTTATTAACAAATTGTAAAATCCTCCACATGATCAATCATTCGTTGCTATTGTTGATTTTTGATTTTTCACTTAGTCTCACCATCAATGTTCGAACCCAAAACCAATCCTCATTTTGAAGTCTAGTTTTAAAAGTGACATTTTATGTGAGAACTATATATGAGCTTTGTGAT
Organism: Antiaris toxicaria; assembly: GCA_035233585.1. Taxonomy (NCBI): domain Eukaryota; kingdom Viridiplantae; phylum Streptophyta; class Magnoliopsida; order Rosales; family Moraceae; genus Antiaris; species Antiaris toxicaria. The sequence goes on from CP141154.1 coordinate 94,224,430, forward strand.
GGAAGAGACAATTCAGGGCTAAACCTGATAGAGAAATGGATTTGCTCTTAATAACACCCGTGATTTTACTAGATTCTTAAATAAATGAGCATGTGAGAACACTGCCATTTCCCTTCTTTAAATTAGAAAAAATTGTATGCCCCATTTGGTACATACTTTCAACTTGCATTGCATTTAAATGCAATGCAATTTTCCCCCAAATACAAAAGCATTTCATTCAAATACCAATCACATCACATTTTAAATCCAATACAATCACTATTCATTATTTAACTTTTTCTATTACCTTTATTAATTACATCATATACTATTTTTCTCTCTCCTTTTTTCTCTCTACTTTTACCCATCACATCACATATTTATTATTAAAATACAATTCAAATACTTTTCACCCAAACACACATTGCATTCAAATGCAATGCTAATGCTTTTCTTCCAAACACAAATTACATTTAATGCATTGCATTCAAACGCAATGCAAATACAATGCGTTCACCAAACGGACCAGAAATGTCTTTGCCACAGATCCATCAGCACATTTTTAGTACCTGCCCATTGAGTTGGAGCATCCCCATCACGTTTCTTTATCTGTCCATCCTTATAGGGATGAGCATCGGGTAGGTTAAATGGGTTTTTAAGATTTTTCAATCCATTCAAACTTATTTAGATAGGTTGAAAAAAATTTTAACCTACCTAAGCAACTTAAAGTTTAAAATCAACCTACCTAATTAAAGTCGAGTTAGGTTAGGTTGGTTGATCAAATTAAGCATATAATTAAAAAAAACTAATAATGCAATTTTAAATAAAAAATGTGTGAAAAAATAACAAATTCTTGACTTAGTTTTTATATGAAGTTGACAAGATTAAATCTATTTTAATTTCTAAAAAATTATAATAATGAAAATACAAAGATAAAAAATTAACAATGTAAGTATAAAAACATATGTCATAAGTCAAATAAAAATTAATTGATATATAGTTAAAATATGTTTTAATAACATAAATAAACTTGATTGGATAGGTTGGTTTTATATTAAGTTATTAAATTTGAATACAAACCCACCCATTGAAAACTCGGATTAGGTGAGTTGGGTTAAATTTAAGATCAAGTTAAATCGGATTGGATTAATTAGGTTAAACTCGGATGAATTTAAATGGATTAACTAGATTGCAGGTTTTTTTTTTTTTTTTCATCGCTGCATCATTATGTTATGCTTAAAGGAAATGGAAATAGTTCCTTTCCGACCCCTTTTCTTTAAAGTGGTTTCTTTTAACGTCACACATCACATGCACAACATAGAAATTAAAAAATATATATACATTATAAGCTCTCCTTCATTGAAAATATACGAAAACAGTTTGCTGCCAAGAGTTAAGACGAATAATCACAGCTATTTTCTATTTCTTCTTTTAACCCGAGTTTCATATGATGTAAAGGTAGTGACCCTTTTTTTTTCTTAAAAAAAAAAAGGCAGTGTCCTTTTTGCTTGCAAAATAAAAAACAATAATAATAATAAAGATAGTGTGCTTTTTCTTATTTTGCTGAATTAAAAAGAAAAGGTAAAGTAATATTAACACTTCATCGCTTGCAACTAAGGGGTACGTAAACATGTATAATCACATATCAACATCAAAACATTTTTTTAGTCATTATTTAAAAAATAATAATAATAATTCCACATAATTCGTTCTCGCACGGACTTGTCCACATCCGTGAAGTCCGACAATTTTATCATATACCACTACAAAGCATCTACAAGGCGTCTAGAATATAATCACGATGCATTTTCAAATACGTATATATAGGCCATTTCTGCATTTCCACAAAAATTTAATGTGGAATGCCTATCAACATTAATGGAGTATTATAAAATGAAGGTTTGTAACGGCCAAGCCGGTTATATACTTAAAAAGTGTTGCTTTCACAAAAAAAAAATAATAATAATCATAAGAAAGTAACTTGGGCATTGTTTACTTTGTAGAGGATGGTTTTGTCTTTTAGATGATTAACAAAACATCACCGTAAGCAAATACGTAAATTCAACGGGGAAATCAAAGGGGTAAACACCTAAATTTAGGTTAAAAAAAAAAAACATAATAACTGAAAACAAGAGATTGTAACACGTTACTAAGTGAATGTAATAGTTAAAGTATTGAAAGTAATGTATGTTTTTTGAGTTGCAGACGAGAAAATAAAAAGTTAAAAAATTGTGTAAAGTTGTTGTTTTGTAATTCAAATATCTTTTTTTTTATAAATAAAATGACATTTTCTCTTATCTGCTTGTTTTATGTTGACATATTTACCCTCCGTTTATTTCAATTATTTGATAATATTTGTGTCATTTCATTTGTGCTAGCTATTAATGGTATCAAATTGTCCATTCGACCAGTTAGGAGGGAAAAAAATATTGGCTTTCCCTTAAATTTGGTTCAATTTGAGTAGATATTTAACTGTAATATTTATGTTATATTAATTAAAACAATGTTTCCCAAAAAAAAAAAGAGTAATATTTATGTTATATTAATTAGTAAATGTTTCCCTAAAGAAAGGACAAATTACATGAACTTTAGGACTTGTACTAAATACTCCTAAACTTTATTTGTAACATTTGTTCTCTCTAAATTTTTGAACATTTGCAAATTTTCCATTTCTGTAAGATTTATTAATAGAGTTTTTTTTTATTTACAATTTATTAACGAAGTTTCCACATGTCAAAATAATACTTAAATTCAAAAGGCTATTTTTGTAAAAGCCTAATTAAATTTATAAAAGAAATTCCCTTAAAAATGAAAATAATATATTATTTACTTAAAAAATAATAATAATGCAATACATATCCTTCCCTATCGACGGCATCAGACATCCCTAACGGCCATTGAGAACAAGCCCTCCGCCAAACCTACTCTCTTCTTCCGGCAATGCATCTTCCCTACTCCGGCGACGACACCTCTCCCCCAAAGGCCGCAACCTCCCCACCCACCCTACCCCGAACTTCCCTTTGCCTCCCTCCTTGCGTGAGATCTGCTTCACATTCTTCCCCAACACAGTTTGTGAGCCAGCCCCATTCTCCGTGGTCTCGTCACTATCGGAACACAGTTGTTTTTCATAGGCTGGCAACGCATTTCGGCAAGCCTAGTCACCTCCTCTCCAGATTCGCTCAGCTCGTCAATCTCCGCCGCTAAATCCTCACCTAATCCATCTCTCCTCGCCTTTGTCGCAAGTTCCTCACCTAAATCTACTTCCTTTGAACTTTGGCGACAATTGCGACGTTTTCTGCATTGATCTTCCATCTTCAGCAAATGAAAACCCATATTTCAAGATTCAAATTTTCTCCTAAAAGTCTCTTTTAACGATAGCAAATAAAAATTGCCAATAGATTTCATTTCCCTTCTTGGTGATTGATCGTAGCCTTTCTTGACGTTAAGATAACCGTTTGGTAAACGTTTTTTAGTGTTACGAAAACCAATTTACATCAAAGGTAAAATTTTACCTTTAAATACAATTATTTTTAATAGTGTTACAAAAACAATTATTATTCTAAAGTTTTTTTAAAATAATCACGTTAACTTTTCAACCCTGACTATTTTTCTTTATTTTTATCAATCACATCAACTTTTCTATTATAAAATACTTTTCATTCAAACACACATTTTATTCAAATACAAAACAAATACTTTTCAACTAAATACAACACTTAAAAAAAATTATATTTAAACACAATTAAAACTCAATGTGTTTACCAAACGCCTCCTAATTCTCCATCAATTGTTCGTTATTCTATTCGGGCTCCTGCCTTCCTTTTTTGTTTGGTTAATGAATTTTTTTTTCTTTCAGCGAAAAGAACACCTTTGAATTTTTTTTTAAGGGATTTTGTCTTTCATCGGCACATACCGGTTGTTAGTAAAAAACATTTCGCCTACCCTTCAATACCCTTAATTAAAGTTGACCACTGGATCTCATCAGCTAGCCATGTTAAAGATCTCAATGGTACAATATTTTTGTGGAATTATAAAAGTTATAAAATTATAAAATTAGAAAAAAAATCATAAAACTAAATAAAATGGATGTAATAATTAAATTATAAAACTTATATGGAACGTATAATTATAGATTTGACCACATATCTATATTTACAATGTAATTATGTCTGATTAGACAAAGCAAAATTCAAATATAACATCTCAATCGTATTCAAAAAAAAATTATCGGCACAATACAATATGAAGCACTATAAATAGTACAAAGTGACCCTATAGCCAGTAACATTCTTCATTAAGATAGTATATAAAAAAGTTATAGGAAATTCTTTGTTAAATGGGGACATAATTAGTTTTTTTTTTTTCCTCCATAAAATGGGAGTATAACTAAGTTGAGTGGGGATTTATCTAAAAACTAGGGGTAAAATCAAAATTTTACTATGTTAGTGCCTATCTATGTATAGGTGACTTCATTCATGACTTTAGTCGTAAACAGTCTCATATTATGAAATCTTATAAAATACCTTATTTTATTAATGTAAAATACTCGATGTTAAATTATCTATCTATTTATATTAAAATCTGATTCAAGGACAAACAACGAAATACAAAACTTAATTAAAACTACTAATTCTAAAAGAGAAAACTCTTATTCTTTCCTCAATTTTAAATGTTATCGAAAGCATAAGAATTTTGTCTACTCCCTCTATATATGGTTTTTTTAGGTGAGGTTCTATCATTGTCTATCCTTGTATTGCTTATCATCTTGTTCTTTCTTCGTGTCCCTCTACTTTTCTTCTGATGTTCTGCACTCTTTCTGATCAGTTCACCTTTATTATAACAACGTTGTTTCATTATTTCACTAAAATCTGTCCCCACACTGCCCTGTACAGTACTTATGGGACCTCTAAATATAACTCCTCTTTATTTAAGCAGACAGAAAACGACTCTACGCAACTTCTTAGATATTATAAATGCATGCTCACCGCTGGCCTGATGAAACCTTTTGATAACCAATTGGCATTATACCTTTTTTTTTTTTTTTCCTAAAAAGATAAATAAAGAAAATCACTACCTCATCAATAACTTGATACCTTTGGAAATCAGATCAAAATTCAAAATAAAAAAATTCAATAAAATTTAATGAATAATATTAAAGACATTAACTTTAAACCTAATTTTTTAAATATTAATTAATTTATTTTATTTTTATTGATAAATATAATAAAATTATATGATAATATTTTAAATATTTATTAATAAATAATAATAATATATTTATAATGTAAGATATTTAGGTGGCGTTTGTTTTTGTTCTCGAGAATGATTTTCCATTTTTAAAAATACAGAAAATGAAAATAATTCCAAAATAGCGTTTGTTTATTCAACGTTTTTAAAACCATTTTGAAAACATCGGGGGCGTTTGTTTTTGTTCTTGAGAATGATTTTTCATTTTCAAAAACACAGAAAATGTAAACGGTTTCAAAATAGCGTTTGTTTATTTAATGTTTTCAAAACCATTTCGAAAATATTGTTTTCAACTATGTTGTTTTTTTGAGTTTTTTGAAAATAAAAAAAAGTTGTTTTCATTTTTTGTTTTCATTTCTAAAAAATATTGTGTTTTTTGGGTTTTTGGAAAACAAACAAAATTTTATTTTTATGTTTTTCAAAATATACACTCAGAAAACATAACCAAACACAGTTTCAGAAATAGTCTTAACATAGTTTTCAAAACATTCTCATTTTCAAAATTTTTAAAAACAGAAAACATTTTAAAAACAATACCAAACGCCACCATCGTTTTCAACTATGTTTTTTTTTTGTTTTTTGAAAACGAAAAAAAATTGTTTTCACTTTTTATTTTCATTTTCTCCCTCCATCTCCTCTCTCTCTTTCTCTTTTTGTCTATACAGCGTCAGTGATGATTATGCCCAACGATGGCATTCATCTCTGACGAAAGCTAATGATCATGGGCTAATGACAATGACGACGACCCCCTTGCGACGATGACTATCGACTTATGACCTAAATCTAGTCATCACCGCCACCTAAAACTCAGACCACCAATCTCTTCCATCCCTATCACTCATTACAAAACCTACCACAAAAGTTTTTTTTTAATTATGATTGATAATTTATTTTTTATTATTTTTTAAAATTAAAAATAAATATGTTTTTATAAAATACTCATTTATAAAATGAGTTTTCAAAATATATAATCAAACAAAATTTTATTTTTATATTTTTCAAAATATACATTCAGAAAATATAATCAAACACAATTTTCAAAACATTTTTAATTTTTTTTAAAAACAGAAAATATTTTAAAACTAATATCAAATGTCATCTTAAAAATTAAAATTATAATTAATATCTTGTTATTTTTTTTAACTACATATCTCATTTTTTAAAATAGCCCCCGTCGGTGTCTTGTCATAAAGATAACATAGTCAACATCAAGAGCACAATTTCTTAATCCAGCGATGGCGGTTGCGGACGTTTTTATAGGCGTGTCAGGTTCTACAATCAATAATTGCTCAAAATTTCACGATTCAACATTTTTATAATTTTTTATAATTACAACTTTAGACCCTTAAACTTTCAATATTCAAAAACAAACGGACGAGCTACGTGACTCTCCCCAATTTCTCCTCCTCGCGTTTTTAGTTGTGAATCAAAACTCCCATTTAAATAATAAATTTAAATTTTTATTAAAAAAAACACTATGAAAAAGTTTGAAAGGTAATGCAAACGAGGTAAATAAATTAACGAGCCATTTGATATTATAATTGTATTCATATTATGTTTAAATTTAAATATAATATAAATTTTATTTAAATATAAAAATTTTATATTTAAATATAATATCTTTCAACAATTTAACTAAAAAAATTATTATTCTTTTATTTTTTAAAAATAATTATTTATTAGGTTTCAATTTTTTTATTCATATCATCAGTTTTTTAAAATAATTATATTCAAGCGAACAGCAACCTATAATTCCATAATTAATTTTTTTATCTATTCTTTCTCTTTCTAACTATTTTTTTTATCTATTTTTATTTATCATATCAACATTTTAACTTTAAAATATAATTTAAATATAATAAGATTACCAAATACCCTGTAAAAATCCCATAATTGCACGCTGCTCTGCCACCCGTAACGGACAACCTATAATTCCAAAGCGAACAGCAACCGTGAAGAGCAAAATTTAATTAATTTTTTTATTAGATTCGTATTTTATATTTTTAAATAAAATTAAATATAAAATTATAATTAAATATTTCTGTAATTATTAATTAATTTTGTCTCTCAAGGAAAAACTAATAATAATAAAATGACACCAAAAGAAAATACAATTTTATTTTAAAATTATTTGGTTCCACCACCGCACACACACCATTTTTTTTTTTTTTTGGGTTAAATCAATTTATCCACCAAAACAATTTGCCAACACAACATCCCCAAAGAATCCTAGCTATATTATGCACACCTTTTTGAATAAACAACCACAACTAAACAAATTTACCACTTTGCCCTCCGCAAGCGCGGGAAACTACAACTTCTACCCCGACCGTCGTGTTTCCCACAGAGAGAGAGAGAGAGAGAGAGAGAGAGAGAGAGATATTATAGTCAGAACGTTGAACTTTCCAACTCCAATCATGGCGACGAAAACTCCGGCCACCGGCTACACCGCCGGCGGAGGAAAACCCTGCAATCGTCCTTGGGACAGATGGTGGGGACGTAGACGATGTCATCGCAGCCGTCCGTTCTCTGCCTCTCGAAATCAAGAAGCGTCGTGAACATCGCGATGAACAGAACCAGGTGGTTGATCGCGTATCTCTGCCCGACGCACTGGTGCGCTCCGGCGCCGAACGCCAGGTAATTCCTTTTGTAAGCCCGGTCCTCCTGCCGCTCGTCGGAGTACCTCTCCGGATCGAACCGGTCCGGCTCGGTGAACCCCTGCAGGCACGACTCGTAGGTGGAGGGGAACACAATGGCGCCCTTTGGAATCGTGTACGACTCCGTCAGTGGAAAATCCACGGCGGCGATGTGAGGGACCAGTGTCGCCGGAGCTCGGTACCTTAGCACCTCGCGCGCCACCGCCTGCGTGTACTTCATCTTCGACAGCATCTCCGCGGTGATTAGCGACCCCGATTCTGGCGACCAAACTCTGGCCACCTCCTCGCGCACTCTCCGGAGAACATCGGGGTGCGAGTCGAGGAGAGCCACCGCCCACAGTAGCGATGAAGTGGAAGCGTCCTGAGCTGCGAAGAGGAAGTCGAAGAGGTAGGAGCCGATGTGGAGGTCGGTTAAGTTAGCCGGCTTCGGCAAACCGGCTTCAGCCGCAGCGGCTTCCTCCTTCACAGTCTCCCGCATCCAGAAGTCGACGAGGCAGGCCGGCTCGTGGTTGCCGCTCTCCACTCTCCGCCGGCTCCCCTCGGCGCAGCCGGCTAGGGTATCGACTAGCCGGCTCACTGCCAGCCTGGCGTTGCGGAAAGCCGTGCCGGGGAGGTCAATCGGGAGCTTCATCAGGCCCACGTTGAAGAAGTTGTAGTCGGCCTTGAACCGCTGGCGGGCCTCCGGGCCCAAATACGGCCCAACAAAAACCGTCTGAGAAGTCTCCAGATTCATGTCGCGAACCAGCAACCGGAGAGTCACCGGAGAAGAAGAAGACGACGACATTTCGTTCGATAGTCTTTCCCATTTCTTGAGGTGGTCGAGGATAATAATCTGCTGCAACGCGGTGTAGGTGGAGAGCGCTTTAGGGGTGAAGTTTGGGGCAATCCGACGGCGGAGGTCTTTGTGTTCTTGACCGGTCATGTAGATGAGATTGTGCTCGCCGAAGAGCTTCTTGCCGAAGGGGTGTCCGATGAGGGCGAAGGCATCGGGTCGGACATTGGAGAAGATCTTGTGGCAGAGCTCGGTGTCGCGGATGAAGAGGATGAACTTTCCGACGACGTAGTCGGCGCAGAAGCCGAGGCCGGAGGACTTGGCGACGGCGGACTGGCGGTCCCAGAAACCGGAGGGGTCGCGGACGAGTCCGACGGCGCTTCCGATGAAAGGAAGGACGAGAGAGGGGCCGGGGACGAAACGTTTCTTCTTGAGGTAAGAGATCTGCTCCAGGAACAGAAAGAGGATCAATAGAGAGAGAAGGTAAGGTAAAAGAGGAGAGAGAGAGGTGAGGGTGGAATTGTTGTCGACGGTCATTTTCGGAATGCGGATTCGGATGTTTGGATGGATAGATTGGGAGGAGGGGTGTATTTATAGTGGGGGAGGAGTCAAAGAGGAGAAGAGAATCAAGAATTGGATTTGAAAAGGGGAACGGAAAAATGGAGGGAAGGGTAAGAAGGCGTGTTGGAAGGGGAAAAGTGGGAGAGGAGATTCTCGGGAAGGGAGGCCCAATGGAAGAGGGAGTCAGGTGGAGATATATAGACTTTGGTTCGAAGAGACTGCAGACAACTCTGAACGACATCGGTTGTCGGAGTTAGCCTATTTGCATTGAAAAATGTTAATTACTTTGGGAGTAAATATGAATTTCATTTCCAAAAAAAAAAAAAAAATTTACTCATTCATAGAACAACCAAAATGAATCAAACTCATTTACGTTTACATATCCCCAGTATCAATGTCTCCTCCGCTGGATGACTACTAATTCACGTTAAAGAACCAAATCGGTGCTCGCTATCATCTTCTTGCCTTGGCCACATCGAAATTTCAACACAACACGATTTCGAATAAATGTTGAGTTTATGGAACCTAATAATTGTCGCATTTCAGTACATCACGATTACGAATAAATAAATGGAGTAATGAAACCTAATTATTTGTCTAGAAACGGAGACGGATGAGCCCAAAAAAACTAAGGTGGTGTTTAGTATTGTTTTTGAAATGTTTTCTGTTTTCAAAAAAATTAAAAATGAGAATGTTTTGAAAACTGTGTTAAGATCATTTTTGAAATTGTGTTTGGTTATGTTTTCTGAGTGTATATCTTGAAAAACATAAAAATGAAATTTTGTTTGGTTATATTTTTTCAAAACTCATTTCATTTTCAAAAAACCCAAAAAAACACAATATTTTTTGAAAATGAAAACAAAAAGTGAAAACAACTTTTTTTCGTTTTCAAAAAACAAAAAAAAACCACATAGTTGAAAGCGGTGTTTTCGAAAGGGTTTTGAAAACGTTAAATAAACAAACGCTATTTTGAAACCATTTTTATTTTCTGTGTTTTTGAAAATGGAAAATCATTCTCAAGAACAAAAACAAACGCCCCTTTAGTAAGTTTTTGGGTTTCACACTAATCGGTTGTCCCAATTTTTTCTTTCAATTTAATTTTTATATCCCCTTATTTCTGACTCTTTATGCTTCTCCCAAAAAATTATAAGACGTCATTCAAATATTTTATTTTAATTAAAATATTAAAGCATAATATTAAAATAAAGCTATATTAGTTAATATACATCACAATATTGTTACAGCGGTACATTAGGTAACATAAAAAACTGAACATATGAGTCAAATACTATAAATAAAAGGAATCATCTTTAAGGTTAACTATTCGATATAGGAAAAAAAAAAGTATAAAAATTTATAAGTTACATATATTTTTTTTTTATTATGATGAATTATTATAACAGGTAAAAGAGGATGTAAGTCTCATGTTATTTAATATGTATTTTTGTGTATTTTTTTATGTGATTTTATTACTCCTGATAATCCAAAATTAGGATCTCTAATTCATAAGAATCAACCGGCTGTCAAAAAATAATTTAGTAGCAGGAATTTCTTTCCTATACCTCGATTGCATTCATCAACCATTTTGATTCATTTAACAAGCAAGACCAACCTCAAAATTACGTTAAAAATGATTGAATTACAGTTCTTTTTCATCAAAATTGTTGAAAGTAAATTAAAGACCTAAGAAGAACAACAAGATTATTGTTATTATTTTTAAATTTAAAGGTACATAATAGCAGTGAGTCTGAATGTTAAAGAATGTAAGACTCCCATATTGTTGCAAATATTCACTTTCAGGACATGTTTGATAGATCTATTTTATTATTATTAAAATAATATTTTTTTCTGATAGCATTTACGTATTGCATTAGTTAATATAGAAGTAATCATTAATTCAATATGAACTGTGATATTTAATACGATAAGAAACCTCTATATTAGGCTGCTTTGAAAACATTGTATCAGATATTACATTACGTATTGTATTAACAAAAAAATTAAGCATACGTAATTAAAACCCTCACGCATATTTTTTTTCTGGTGTATTAGGAGATCGAAATCGTATGTTAAAAAAAAAAAAAAAAAAGGGTGAGACGTACATATATACCTTGCACAGAGGAAGCTATATCATACGATGGCCCATGCATGTTTCCCATGTGTCCTAATCTGATATAATTCCTTGATTCTTTCACTATTTTTAAATAAAAAGTGTACGCATCGAAATGGGAAAACATTACTAATCTAGGCAGTCCGATGCTTGAATTGACAAATGATTATGAGCAGCTTGCATCGGTTTCAAGCTTTGCATACACAACAATGTTGGTTCATTGGTTGTAGAACTTCTGCACTCAAGGTGGTAAAATAAAATAAAAAATAAAAAAATAAAAAAGTCAAAATAGCTTACCAAAATATCATACAGCTAATCTTGTATTCCCAATGATGGTTTAACTTTTCATTACGTAGATTTTGTCTTCATTTGTAGCTAAAGCAAGCTAAGAAGTTATTTCTGATTCCCTTCCCACTAGCTTTTAAACTTGTCACTCTTCACAACAACTTATCTCTAAATTTATTAAGAATTTACCTCTCAAACTTTTAGATTATTGCAATAACTTTCCATTAAATTGAGGGTTTAAATTTAGAGTTTGTACAATTAGATTTAAAACCCCTTTTTTTTTTTTTGCTATAGATGGAGTTTTCATCTTCATATGAAGTGTACTTAGATTTTTCATCTTCACATGAAGCATGTATGGATTATATTGTAATAATTTAAAAAATAAATAAATGATAAGCTATCAAAAGTAAAAGTTTAAAGAGCTAGTTGTCAACTGATAACAACTTTAAAAGGCAAATTACAAAACAGATGACAAATTTAATAGATTTCAGTGCTAAATATCCGAAATATATATCTATAATTTAGAGGCTACTCCAATTAAAGATGCAATAATATCGTTTATTTAATTATAATATTAGTTTTGGAGCTTTTTCAAAATATATATATATTCTGAATAATGCATGTTTCTATATTTAATAAAAAAAATTATGCTAAAATGGCAAAAACTATTATCAATCTAACAATTTAAAACAAAATCCTATCATGATCAGTGTGGGTGTTTTTTTATATCCTATATTCGTTTATGTAATGATGACAGTTTTAGTCATTTATGCAGAAATCCACCCTAATAGGGTATATATGAAGATATTATATGAGTATGGGGGTGGATATGAGAATAAGATTAACCCCAAAACAGGTGTAGGGTGTGTGAAAAGTACTGTTCTTATAAAAATTCAACCTATATATTAGTAAAGGTATTTATAAGTTCACTGCCCTGTTAATGAATGCTTCCGTCTGAAAGCTACGAAATGAGTTTCAGGGATTTATTCGTTTGCAATCTGAACTTGAGGATATCTGTTGACTTCCTTCAAGCTACTAGTGCTAGAAGCAAATACAAGATGAGAATGATTTTGTTCAAAGATAGAAAAGTAAAGAAACATGTATTGTATTGTTCGGTATAACAAGTATCTGTGGTGCACTAATTTTGACTTTGAAAATGTTTATCTCGAATTCTCGAGTATATCTTGAAAAAGAAGGCTTTCGTGGGGTATAAGTCTCTTTTATTTTCAATGTCAGATCAAGAACAAGGATGGTTAAAAAATGTGTTGGAAAAATGGTTTTTAAACCTTTGAGGAGCTACTTTGAGGCCCAAATTTAAGTAGAATCCATTTTATAAAAGTGTAAGGTCTTGGTGGATTTGCGTTCATTGTTGCAATAAAATCGAAATTGTATATTTATATGCTCAAATTAGTAATCGAGTAAATAAGAAATTAATACTCAAATTGTACCCGTTGAAATTGGATTTTTGTTTGAAAAATTGCTAAAATGTGGAGTCTCACATTACTTAGGCATCTTGACAATATGGATTTATAAGTGATCATATTTTTGAACTTAGGTAAGATGGTGTACCTAAGATGCTCGCTCACATGTAAGGGGGAAGGTGCAAATTACGGACCTAATGAGTTAGGAGCCCAATGAATACGCATGCACGATGTGAGCGATACGAATGTTGGTCCATCAGGTTTGTGCGAGCTACGTTTGACAAATTTTTTATTTGCATTTTCTAACTTTTAAATCTAAATTTTTTACTTTTTATTTTTAGTTCTTAGAATATCAACAGTTTCATTTGTTGATATTCTCATGCTTTAGTATATGTTAATGGGCACTGATGTTCTGCCCATTAGTGCTTGATTATGAATGGCTAAGGTCATTGCTCATGGACATACTTGGACATGTTTTTGAGCATTGTGAATTTAGAATATGTATGATTGTAACCTAAGAATTTAGATGGTTATAACCTAATATATAATTCTCATTAAACCAGTTCAAATCCTATTTATTCCAAACATGTAACAATCATGTTTTAGAAATTAGAAATTAGAAATTCTCTCTTGTTTCCATTGTATTGTTAGGTGAGTTTTCTATAGTGGTTTTTTTAGGAGTTTTGGTTATAGAGGGAAGGCATAGTTTCAAGTTTGCCAAAAATAGTATTTGATCATGCTTGAAGTACTGTTGTTGTCGTTGTATTCTAAAAGACAAATATCTATTGAAAGCGGGACCACTTATCTGAAGTAACAAATTTGTTTTAAGAAAAACGTGAGCTTTACGTTCCTTGATATTTATCAAGTTTTAAATTTCGGGTTAAAGTTGAGTTCTAGTTATTATAATAGTTTTAATTTCCATCTCTTTCTATAATATATATATTTAGTTTATATTTGATAACTCTATAAAATAGAGTTCTTTTACTACTTTTTTATACACAAAAATTAGTTTGTTCTTGAGAATTTTAGTCCTTTTTAATTTGTTTTTGATTTATTTTGTTTTGTATACTTTAATTTAGATTTTCATAAATTTCATAAAGTTTTTATTTAATTTTCGTCTTTTTCTAATAGTATATTAAATAAGCTTAAAATTAAATATTTCCAATAAGTTTACTTATAGTATTTTATTTTGGAAATATCTAATTTTAGCACTTTGTTTTTCCGTAGCATCAAAGATGCATCATTATTCATGTCAGAAAACTGTAAAAACCAAGTTTATCACGCATTTTATCACACTAGATCCTTCCTAATTTCATGCACTGGATTGAAGCTAATATACTACTGTAGCAAGTATGCACCGACACTGTAGCAAGCATACGCTGAATACTGTAGCAAGCATGCGCAGACACTATAACACATGTGCACCGATCACTGTAACACATGTGATCAGCATCACTGCCATCATATTATTTCCTTATATTGACGATCATGGCCAGAATACCCAAAAAAACCCAACCCCAAAAGCAACCGGCCAAACGACCAACAACACTAAGAACAAGGGGCAAAAGTGTAAATCCATAGACCAGAAGCAAAACGAGAATTTCACTATAGAAACTATAGTGAAATCCGGCTTCAATTCAGTTATATTATATAATAATGTGCTGATGTTTCGTCTTAATTAAGAAAAGGGCGTTCATATCAATTAAAAAAAAAAATCCACGTCTTTCAACCATGAATTCACCATAATTTCCTAATAAAGCTCGTTTATACGTACTGTTGGTGTGACTGGGATGTCCCAACTTTCGAATATACTCCCCACGTGGCATCAAATTCCGGCTAATATCTACCACGTCCCTTTGGGTGCATGATTCTAGACCCTTTTCAACTTCTAGAAATAAACCAAAATTGAACGCCTTCAAGGAGGAAAAAGACCATTGAATATGTATTTGACTTTATTCTCTTTCTCCTTTTGTTAACTAGCTAACGAGACTATCTCTCAATTATACCTCTAAATTTTAAACTCATTCTTATTCTATCATTTAAATTTTCAAACCTCTCATTGTATTTTATAAATTTTATAAGATATTTAATAAACATATTATATTATATTTGAATATAATTTATTAAATATATTTTATATTTAAATAAAAATATTTATTTTACATTTGAATACAATATATATTTGGATGAAAAGTATTTAAATTGTATTATAGAGTTAAAAAATTGATGTGATTGATCAAAATAAATAAAGAAAGTGAGATAAAGAGAATATGATATGAATGGAAAAAAAATTATTTTTAAAATATTTTAGAATAGTAAATGTATTTGAAGTACTGTTGAAAAACATTGTATTTAAACGTAAAAGTTTTGCGTTTAAATACAATGTAAATGTAAAACTGTAAACAAATACCCAGTTAAATTAGTATCATTTGACCCATTTTGTTAGAATTGTAAAAAGAAATATAAAAAAAGAGAAAAATTAGTCTTATTAAATATTTTTTATTATAATTTAGATTAAAAACAAATGGAAAAATATCATATGAATATTATCTTGTCATATTTTATATTGCATTCAGGAATACAGCTCACTATTAGGAAAAAGAAATATTTCACTAACATTTATGTTTATTAGTCATTTTGAATTTTTTTTTAACTCATTCGTAATTGAGTGGTTTTATCAGCATACACATTTTGACTCTCCACAATCCATACCCCCTTCTAAACCCACATTCCTTTTAAATTTAAAATGATTAAATTTACATATTACAATATGTTTGCAGCACATAAAAAGTTGACATATTAGGACCGAAACTCAATCTAAAGAGCATTTTTATTAATTTTTAAATTTATTTCTCCACTCTATTTGTAGGTTAAATTAAAATCTTTGCGAGAAAAAAAAAGTTTTCAAAAATTAAAAAAAAAAGCAGACAATAAAAGAAATTCATATACATATATGTCAGCGAAAGAATATAATACAACCAAAAAAAAGCCAACGTTAGGCATCCACAATTGAATTTAAAAAAAAAAAAAAAGGCCAAACAATACAACATTCAAGGAAAAAAAAAGGTTAAATAGACAGTAAAGCATAACTCACGCAATAAATAAGTAAATAAATAAATGTAAAATTATTACACAGAAGATTAACACATCTCTAAGTAATCTTTTTAGAATATCCGTTGAAGAGTAAAACTTACCCTCCGTCTGTTTGACACGTTCAAATTTGGAAAATAAAAAATTTTTCATTTTAAGAAAAATGAACATTCCTAAATTTCCGTATCTGAACATC
The DNA here is from genome assembly GCA_035233585.1 of Antiaris toxicaria. Lineage (NCBI taxonomy): Eukaryota > Viridiplantae > Streptophyta > Magnoliopsida > Rosales > Moraceae > Antiaris > Antiaris toxicaria. The sequence continues at coordinate 94,240,748 of CP141154.1, forward strand.
TAATATTTTTCATTTTTGAAAAATGAAAAAAAACTCTCTAGAAACAAAAAGTTTTCACCTATCCAAACAACTTTTCACTTTTAAAAAAAATTCCAAACAACTTTTTATTTTTCATATCTAAAAATTTTTCATTTTCCAAAAACAAACACCCCATCCAAACGGATCCTTAGGATGAAAATTAGGCTTGTTATACATTTCAAAGTAGTGTCCTTTATAAGTTATTTATCCAGATATTTAATTCATAGATGTGTCTAGAAAGAAGGGAAAAAAAAAAAGTATAATTGAGTTTCTTTTTCATCCTAGAATTTTATCATGCAATTAATTATATGGACTTTTTTGGACTATATGCTATATTTTACTTTGTTCTTGGATATTCAAAATCATCTATTATACTTTCTAAACTATATAAAATCAACTATTACTTCCTTCGATAACTTAACAAAACTAGTGACATAGCACTTTCTTTCTTTTTGTTTCATTCATTCTCCATCCTTTTTTTTTTCAAGTTGGAGTTCTTTTTTTATTTTTTCCACCTGAACTTCAAAGCTCTGAAAAAAAAAAAAGCTTAAAATCTCCGGCGACGTCGACAACGACGTCCTTGGGAGCTGCAAACTCCGCAGTGTTGAAGGACCACCCAAAGCTTCAGATTCGCAGCTTTCATGGCCTCGAACCTGCCAACTATTTGGCCCTCTCCATTCGCCACTAGCATGCCTTCTGGAGTTCTTCTTCTTCTTCTTCTTCTTCTTCTTCTTCTTCTTCTTCGTCCCGTTCTCTCCTTCGAGCCGTTTCCACGATGCGTTTTTCAGTTTTGCAATCCGAAGCTTTTTGACTTCTTGTGGTTTTGGTGTTTTTGGGTTCATTTTGTTGCTCTGTTTAGATGCTGACATGAAAAAATAAGGAAAAGTAACGAACTTTCTTTTGTTTCTGTTCTCTTTCTGAGGCTTTAACTTTCTTTTTTAATCAAAATCTTAACTTTCTTTGTTTTTCTCTTATTTCCTTCGTTTTCTGTTTGGATGGTGAAAAATGTAGATTCATTGAACTAGTTTTATTTTCTGATTTTGGTTTATAAATCTATGAGACCATAGAGAAATGGTGGAGTGAAAAAATTACCATCTTTTTTTCCTCACCTGTTATTAGATTTGGTGAAGCTCATTTCTATTTCATTATTCAGATTTGAACAATTCTCTTCCCTGTGTATGTTTTTCCTGATTTATTTATTTATATATATTTTTTGCATTCTCTCAATATGCAGCTCGTAAAACCAGACACAGCTGCAAAGCCTAACCGTAGTAAGGTTGAATATTAAAAGGACAAAGCAATTTTATGAGATATCCTCTTAATGAAGAGACATTAATAGATGCCCCTAATATAAACGAGGCTGCTACACAATTGATCAAATAGAAGCTATCAATAGTAAAATAGAGATTGCAGTACAATAAGATTAATTTGTTTTTTGTTAATATTTTTTTCAATAACATGGATTTATATTTTAAAAAATATTTGATTAATTTTTTTAATGATATGTTACATCAATAATTCTGTTATGTTTATTGATAAAAGTGAATGGAGAGAGTAAAATAAATAGTTTTATATAATTTGGTTAGTTTTGAAAATTTAGAAAATAAAGTATATAGTTTAGGAGTAATCCATATAATTAATCATTTATTGTGTAATTAAGTCTCTTTAAGGGAATTTGTTTTAAGTAAAGGATTTGACTCATTTGAGGCATGGAGAGTTAAAAAGGCGTGCCGTAGAGCTACCTTTTGTAATTTGGGAGTTCTGTTGATTTTATGAGATTCGTCAACTTTAAATAATTTACACAATGTAATGGGAGAAGGGGATATTGGCCAAAACTGAATCTCAATAAAAGTAAATAGTAGAAAAGGTTTTGGTAGTTAGTAAATGATATATTTTTGGTGATTTATCATAATTTATAATTTCAAAAATACTCTTATGTGTAAATTTTGATAAATTTATTTAGTAAATTACTTCTTAACTTGATAAATTATTTATTTATCGATTTAAAATTTTGATAAATTTATTTGATAAATATTTTTTTTACTTGATAAATCATTTATTTACCAGTTTTGGTAAATCATTTATTATTTGATAAATAATTTATTTATCATGTAAACAAATAAATGTTGACATTGTAAATCATTGATTTACCAATATAATTAAGTATTAATTCTTAATTGACCATTATAAATTCTTGATTGACTATGTAAATCATTAGTTTACTGATTTTGCAAAAGAAAGGAAATCCCAAATTGAACAATCGCTTTTATTTTGACAAATAATTCATAAATGTTTAGTTTACAACCGTAATTAGTTGTAAATACTTGATTTTACTGATGTAAATTATTGATTTCATGAATCATTAATTTACCAATATTGATAAATTATTTATCAATTTTGAAAAATAATCCCAAATTCAAGATATCTAAACCTTAACCCAAAATTGACCTAAACATGCCAACCATTCAAAATCCAAAAAACCATCGCAGCCTCCACTACTTTACTATCTCCTCGCCATCGCATTCGAAACTCCATTAGATCTCTACAATTGATGGCCATGATTGAAGCTCGATGAGAGATCACAAAGCCATAGAGCTTCCACTGGTTCACGATATTGGAATCTCAACACTGGCCTTGTGTGGCGGTTGGATCTCTATGGAGACAAAGATCTCAGTGGCTGGAAGCTTTGACCAGATCATGATGGTAGAAATCACTATGGAGATTAAGAGCGTGACACTGGAAATCTTGACTCGACAGGTTGCGAGCTTATAGTAAAAAAAAATGGCGATCGTAAACTTCTGTTCGCTATTCGACAGTCAAGATCGCAAGCTTACCGACTGGGAAAAATAAAGATATGACTCCAATGAGAAACTTGCAAAAAAAAAAAATCACAAACTTAAAGAAAGAAAGTAAGGAGTGAGAGGAATCACGACCAAAGGCTCAGCAATCAGAGATTGCAAATCTAACAAGTTTGACCACGAGCTCTCCATCATGAAGTCAAGGACAATCACAATCTCCTCTGGCAACGATATAGGAAAAATATAAAACATGCGCAATAAAATTTTAAAAATTTTCTAAAAGTTTATACTAACTCATATTGCCATATACAATAAATTATTCAACAATCTAAATACCTTATAAGGAAAATATTAAAGACACTAGAGAATGTGATTGAGAAAGTTTCAACCACCTTACCTCCTTTAATATTTTCCAGTTCCCATATGGTAGAATGTATGGGCACTTAGTTCCCCAATCGTTATTTATGTAGCTTGTCTCCTTTCAACCACCAAGAGCTCAAGCAATTATTATGAGTGAGAGTTATAGTAATAAATTCGTTTACCTGAGAGTTTATAATCTAAGTAAAATAGGAGCCCTAAGAGTCCTATTTATAGTGAATGCATTAGGTGAATTTCAAATTTGAATAGAATATTTAAAAAAGATTTTTCTCTCTCCTTACATCATAGTTGGCATTTTTTTCCCTAGGGTCAATAAATCATCTACTTTTAGGTCTTGGAGACTCAAAATTTGATTCAAATTATCATTTATCTTGTGATTTCATTTGTAAGGATAATATTTTATAAATCCAGTTTAAATTCAAAATAAAATCATGACAACTTTATTTGAATTTAAACAATATGTAATAATTATCCAAATAAAATCAATAAGCCTTATCCTTAGAGAATACGCATACCATAAGCACATAAGGCCAAAATTTTGTTTTAATTCAAATTCAAAAAGATAATTTCTATATTTAATTTAAAATATTTATTTAAATAAGATTATCTAGATATATAAATTAATTATACAAATAATTAATTTATCCATATCTTTTAAATTTAAATCAATCTCATGTTATTTCAAAAGATAAACACAATCAATTTGAATTTCAAATCTTATTTTCCAATTATATATTTATACAAATTAAATATTTGTCTAATTAATTAAATGAAATAAAATTCCTATTCCACCATCAGCAAGAAACCGCCTACACCTATAGAAAGGTAATTCGGATTTTTCTCTTCTCTAAGTCCAAAAATTAAAGTTATAAAAAATATCTCGATTAATTACTATTCATTAAAGAATTATGCGAAACTAATAAAGAGACCAATTGGACATACATAATGTGGACTCTAATAATCTATGTAATTAATTATTTTATACCAAATAAATCAATTACACAATTATTAGTTTCAAAATCACACTATTATAAACCTGAAACTGCACTTTCAATTATAAACTGTATTATGTAAGCTAGTGAATAGCTATAGTCTAATGACCTTGTTGTATATGCAATACCCTCATATAATATTCACGATCAACTTAGGTCAAACTCCATTCAACCTTTTAATCACGCTATCTTAGAAATCTATTATACATCTAATAGGAAAATGATTATTCACCGTATATGAATAACAAATCATTTACCAAGCAAACAACCTAAGACATTGTCCATTTTCACATCCTGTATAATGTTGTTAAGAGAATAACCTTTACTTCTTATTAGAGTTATGATCCCAATATCTATAAGTAAAGCTCACATTATATACAAGTCATGTACCCAACAAACTAGTTTAATAGCTTACTACTTTGAGGCTCTTTAGCCTTTGGAATATCTAAATACATAAGTCATACACATGAAATCATTTACTTACTCAAGATTTAGGTTATTACATAATGAACATGCAAAGTGAATTAATTTATTCAAGTGGATTACATAAATTTACTACACTCTAACGCTCATGCAATACTGTTGAAAATGACCTACATGCGTATGATCTAGCTCACCTGAGGGTGATCGATGGGTTTGGTTGAGCATGCGGCACTCATCCCTATCTTATGCGTGGGATCTATTTGTTGTCAAGTTTAATTTAAAATTTTGACCCCTTTTAAGTATTTTTAATCACCATTTTGCACCATTTTTCACTTAACAAAATTACAAAAATGAGGAAAATCAATTATTGAAATGGGAAGCTAAATAACAATATATTTACATTAATTTGAACTTAAATTAAATTAAACAAAATTTTACAAAAAAATAAATCAAAATAAACTAATATAAAGTAAAATTAAGCTAAATTAAACTAAAATAAATAAAAACGCTTAAGAACATAATCAATCTAATGTTCAAAAATAGTGAAATAACTTTATTTTTATAGAGTTATCAAGCTACCCTTGCCAATTCTTTACTTAATGATGCCTCCCTAGTAGTGAAAGCTAAAATTTGACTCGTCAAAGCTGATAGAAAGAGCAACTAATGAATCAACCTCATGAATACTCGCGACATTCTTCACCATTGAATGCTCATTAGGCCATTGATAGTTGTTGGAGGCCATCTCCTCCAATAGTTGTTAAGCTTCCTCTGTGGTTTTGGACAAGAAAGTACCCTTGCTATGGCATCAACAATGGTCCAAGTTTGCCTATTCAATCCATTATAGAACAATTGGACTTGGAACTAATCTTGATGTCCACGTTGCGAGCACCTCTGAATGGGAAACTTTTGTGCCAATTCCTCCTAAGTGGCAATGCTACCAAGTTGCAAAGATTGGAGCCAACCTCTCGCCTTGTCCCTAAATGAAAAGGGAATAATCACATCCACACTCCATTCATCTTGATAGTGTTTTTAGTCTCCAAGAACGTAGTGAGGTGCACATTGGGATCTTCATGCACTAATTCACCATATTGGTTTTGTTGCACCATATTAATTAGGACTAGCTTCAACTCAAAATTATGGCATTAACAGCTTGATGCCAGATTCCAAAGTAATTCTCATTGGTAATAGGCTTGAAATAATTCTATAAAGCCGGTTGTTGATTGTTGTTGTTGTTGTCTTCGTCATGACTTAAGTTCTAGCTTGTCTCTTTTTTCTTAATCTCCTTAAAGTCTTCTTAATTTCCAAATCAAGAAGAATGAGTTCCAAGCTTTTAGCTCTTCGCATGAACTATCACAAACACAAATTAAACAAGCTTAAGACAATTAAAATAAAAGAAACTCCTAAATTAAAACTGAATCACTTAGTTGCAATATTAGCTACAATTCATAAAACTTTCAATCCCCAACAATGATGTCAAAAATTTGTTAAGTGTGATTTCAAATGTGTGCTCGAAAGTATAGATCACTTCAAGTAATAAAGTGACAAAAGTCAACTATCGTCCCGCAAAGATTGAATTTTAGAGAATAGCTAAGTACTGCAGTTAAAATGACTCAATTTTATATAAGCAATCGAAATTAAAAAGGAAATTTAAACTAAACAATTAACTTAAACTAGAAATTAAAGAAATAATGCTAACGGAGAAAAATGATTGAATGGAACTTAATGATAAAAAGACTAGGGGAATAAGACTTCACCATACTAGTCTACTAAGTCTTTCAAATGTAAATTCACTCCTCCTGTGGGTGGAGCAAACTAATATGTAAAGATAACCAATTCAACATTCCTATTAAATTGTTCAATTTAAACACTCATTAAGTAAGCCTATCTAGCTATTCCTAAGCATAAAAGCTTTTCAAACACAATATGACTATAGGTTGTGCTTCCTAAGTCTCAATATGTGAAATTCACTCTCCCAAGTTAAATTCTACACATCTAAAATTATCAATTTAATGGGTAATTAAATTGAAACAAAAAGTAAAGAGAAAAACAGGTGCATTGATAATCAAATCAGCCAACAAATATTCAAATCAACAAAACATAGTCAAATGTCAAGCAACATCATATCCCCTAACTTATAAGTTTAGTTAGACATCATATTCGCAAAACCACAAACAAATCCAAAGCAAATGAAAAACCTATAGTTCAAGCACAATTCAAGAAATAAATACAATTTTACGAACTAAAGAAAAGAAAAAGAAAGGGAAATGAAGTCTTAGATCTCCTTTAAAAAAGCCATCAAGAACTTGATGGTTTTTGCTCTTTTCTCTGAAATTTTTGGTTTCCAAAAGCTCTCATTTAATTTCATCTTATTTTTCCTTTATAGTCTTCTCACACGTCATTATATGGCACAATTTTTGAGGTTTCACATGTGATTGATGCTGTAGCGGACCAAACTGGGACTGCAGCACTGCCACAAAATTGCGGGGGCTTCACTAAGTGGCGCTACAGTCGGCCCTGTGGCATACAGTGCCACAAATATGGTTTGTAAGTGCACGGCCTGGCACTGCAATGCCAGGCCCAACTAGGAGGCACGGCCTAGCTGGAGCTGCAGCACCATTGCTTGCAGCAGTGCTGCAATGCTAGGCTTGGCACTGCAGCCTGCGCCAAGTCTACTCTTTGGACCTCATGGTGCTGTAGCCGATGGTCGAGGGCTGCAACACCATTCCTCTAAGCTTTTTCCTCATTGCATTTGTGCACGAAATCCCTCGAGGATTCCATCTTGCTTGGAACCTAAGAAAGACAAAAATAAAATACCATAAAATACCAATGAAACAACAAAATACTAATGGAATTAATTTGATAAAAATCAATTTATCAAAAGATTCACCTGCTGGGACTTTAAAAAAAAAATTCAACAATAAATGAGAAAGGTGAACTAATCCAACAAGCTCAATGTAAGTTTTATCGTAAAATTTTATTTTCTAATTCAGTAAATGGAGTGACTCATTCGACTGGACACGATAAATATGTTTTGAAAAACATAATGGTGAAAAGGAGGCTAGGCGAACCCAACTAGCATTCAACCCGGATGGTTCTTGCTCATATGATCCTGCTGTGGCTAGTCTCTAGCCCGATTTATTGCTTCTACTGATTTGCCTATTAGCACTGGTGAAAGACCTTTTGTTGAAGAGCATATTGTCCACAATTTCAAAAAGTTAGTAGAACCACTACTAGGAATGATTTGTTTGCATATTATCATAAAAATACGTGAAGCACTGAAATATGAAACGTGTTCTTTAAATTTTTCTACTGCATTGACATCTAACAATTGGGGTGCTTGATCTAATGAAGATTATTTAAGTGTAGTTGCCCATTATTTAGATTCTTAATGGGTAATACAAAAACGAATTATTGGTTTTAGGCTTATTAATGCCAAACATAACGCTAACAACCACGTCATCTCTATTACTCTAGATAATGCCAAACGAATTTCCGAGTGCATTGTAAGTGTTGTAGAAGAGTTTTACATAAACAACCACGTCATCTCTATTACTCTAGATAATGCCTCAGCCGACACAAGGGTAATTTCTCTGTTGGAAAATAGACTGAGTTCATACAGTGGTGGATCCTTCTACGTCAACGGTGTGCATGTCATATCATTAACCTCATTGTCAAAATCAGGTATGAAGGTGATAAGTCGATCATTTAACAGCATTAGTGATGCTTTTTCTTGAATTAATCATTCAAATGTTCGCATGGCTGAATTTAAGAGGTATTGCAAGGCTGAAGATATGAAGCCTTGAAACTTCGGACTTGACATGCCCATAAGGTGGAATTCGACTTATTTGAGGTAGAATAATGCAATAGGTTACAAAGATGTTACGACTTCCTATAATAATATGACGAGCGGTACACAATGTTGCAAGATTTTGACTGCTTTTTATGATATTACTGTTGCTTTATCCGTTGTTTATAATCCTACTTCTCCCTTGGTGTTGCTTCAAATATTAGAAATGGTTACTATGTTTAACTTGCATAAAGAGGATAAGTTATTTAGACCCATAGTAGAAGTGATGGAAAGAAAATTGAAAAAATATTGGGATGAAATTCTTCTTTTGTATTGTTTCGCCTTTATTTTGGATCCCAGAGTTAATTTTAATGGTCTTAGTTGTATTGTTTCTGATATTGGTGATCAACTGAGTTTAGATATTCTTCACAAATTACTAATGACCGTGAAAAGTTGTCTCAATTGCATGGCATGTATGAGAACAAGTTTGGCAAGTTGAGGCATCAAGAGGCATAACATGTCCATATCCCAAGTACAACGAGGAGTTGGAATTTGTTGGTAGGAGTGGCAGGTAGCTTGTCAAGATCAAGATTTTCAGGAGCGACAAATATGTAATACTTGGAGCTTAAGAAGTATCTCGAAGCAGATTTTGTCTCCTTGACGTCCCCAACCAAAATTTCAACATTTTGAACTGGTAAAGGGTTAAGTCTAAAAGATTTTTAGTGCTTTTACAGACATCTTAATTATTCCTGTCTCAACGGCGTCATCAGAATCTGGCTTAAGCACAGCTGGGAGGATAGTAGAAGAGCGAAGGACTTGTGTCATTAAGTACTTAAATCTAATTACGTAATAATAATATTGCACTCGTTTTCATTTATAAAGAGTTGAAGATTTTGTCATCAATTACTTATCTCGTCCTATTTATTTAGTCATTTCAGTTTGAAATAAATAAATAAATAAATAAACAACAGCAACAACAACTTGGACTACTAGTCCTTTTAGTTTGAAAAATAGCAGTTATCGCAAAATCAAAAACAATAACAAGTTGAAAACAAGACTTCTGGAGGTAATCGAATTGAAATCCATGGAATTCTAGCCCCCCACGGTCCCTGCCTGCCTATCACCAGATCCAATTAGCATTGAAAAAAGTAACCAAAAACAAAACAAAACAAAAACATAAACAGTAAAATCGTCTTATTTTTTTATCCCGGCTATCTAAAAGACTGGAATTTACCGAAGCATTTAATATTATTTTTAAAATATTTTCTATTTTCAAAAAAACTGAAGATGAGAATGTTTTAAAAACTGTGTTGAGACTATTTCTAAAATTGTGTTTGATTATGTTTTCTGAGTGTATATTATGAGAAATATAAAAATAAAATTTTATTTGATTATATTTTTGAGTGCCCATTTTATAAATAAGTATTTTATAAAAATATATTATTGTTAAATTTAAAAAAATAACAAAAATTAAATTATTCATCATTGTAAAAAAAAAAAACCCTTTAGTGATGGGTTTTGCAATGAGGGGTAGACATGGAAGATATTGATGGTCTAAACCCTAGGTGTTGATGACAGCGAGATTTGGATCGCAAGTTGGTAGTCATCGTCGCAAGGTGGCCATTGCCATTGTCACTAGTCTATGGTTGTCTCCTTGCACCGAAGATGGAGGCCATCGTCGAATATGATCGTCGTCACCGATGTTGCATAGGCAAAGAGAGAGAAAGGAAAGGGAGGGAAAAAATGAAAACGAAAAAGTGAAAGTAATTCCTTTCATTTTCAAAAAACCCCTAAAAAACAACATAATTAAAAATAGTATTTTTGAAATGGTTTTGAAAACAGTGTTTTCAAAATAGTTTTGAAAATATTGAATAAACAAACGCTATTTTGAGATTGTTTTCAATTTTTATATATGTGAGTGTATTACTCATATATATATATATATATGTGTGTGTGTGTGTGTATAGTTGCATACCATTACCATTATACCATATAACTTGAAGTGGTGAAGTTAGAGTTTAGACTCACCGCATGAAGCCGTGAAGGAGGAAAAACCGTGAGATACAAAATTGGGAGGCTTTTGAACTCTCTTTTTTTTTTTTTTAAAGTGTTGGTAGGTATAGCCTTTGATTTAGGGGTGAACAAAAAACCCTATCACCCAATAAACTCACCCAGTCTACCAAACCCGATCTTAATTAGGTGGGTTGATTTGCTATATTTTGTTGATTGGGTGGGTAAAAAAAAATTTCATCCCACCTAATAAAAATTAGATGGGTTGAAAAAATTTCAAAAAACCACCTAACCCACCCAATATTCACTCACTTACTATTTTTTCTTTTTTACTAAATGATATTCACCCCTAAGTGTTGTTTAGATTATTTAAATATATAAAATACATTACTTGATATTCAATATGATGTAATTTTTGGTAATTTTGTAAAAAATACGACTAATTACTTCAGTATTCTTGTATTTTTTTGTGATTCTTATAACTTATATTTTTTTTACATTTGACTATTAATGAGATTATTTTTTATTTGTGCAAAGTCTATGATAGAATTTGTTTTAAAAACTATGTCATAAGTTTAATTTCTTTTTTTCCCATTAAATGTTTTATTTGTTGTTGAATGTTTAGTATCATTTATTATTTTTATTAATAAAATACATAAACTACCCAACCCAATCCGATATTAATTGGGTGGGTTGATTTTTTACATTGAGTTGATTGGGTGGGTAAAAAAAATTATCAACCCACCTAATATTCATTGAGTGGGTTAAAAATTCACAAAAATTCACCAACCCACCTGATGTTCACCCTTACTTTGATTGATTTCATAACTTTCTTTTTTTTTTTTTATCAGGAGTTTTTTTAATTATTATTATTATAAAGCTCATTTATTCGGCTCGAAATTAAGCCCATCTGGCTTTAAGGCTGGACGAGACTTGTATTTTCAAAGTTTGGTGGGCCTACCTGGCTCACTAATTAATCGGGGTGGACTCAATCTGATTTGATTTTCACTTTCAACCCATCAAGGTCAGGCTGGGTTGCCTTAATTTACAGCACTATAGACAACTAGCATTTGTGAATAGCTACTTTGTCTTAGGCCTCGTTTGGTGAACACATTACATTTACATTACGTTTAAATGCAATGTATTGAATGCAATTTGTATTTGGAGGAAAAGTATTAGCATTACATTTGAATATAATCTGTGTTTGGGTGAAAAATATTTGAATTATATTTTAATAATGAATATGTGATGTAATGGGTAAAAGTAGAGAGAAAAAAAGAGAGAGAGAGAATATATGATGTACTTAATAAAAGTAATAGAAAAATTGAAATAATAAATAGTGATTGTATTTGATTTAAAATGTGATGTGATTGGTATTTGAATAAAATGTTTTTTGTATTTGGGAGAAAATTGCATTGCATTTAAATACAATGCCAAAAAAATGCATTAACCAAACGCATGCTTAGAGTTTGAGGTGGTAAAGGATTTAGAGAGAGAAATTTTCCAAAAGGGAAAAAAAAAAAAAGAGGTTTAGAGAGAGAAATTATATTAAAAAAATGTTTAGAGAAACAAAAGGAGAGAAGGGAAAACACTAGGGCGTACCTAAAAGATTGGCCTAGGGCAGGGTTGGATAAGTAGGGATCATGACTTGTATATATATTTGGCATTTTTAGCAAATTTATCTTTCTTTTTTTTGTTTATGTTATTAATATGTATTTTGATTGAACCTTAGTCGTCTCAAAAATGAGAATGTCTCAAAATCTGACTCTTACTTCCATCTTGAAATCCAATCTTATGCCCAAAACCCGACTCATATCTCGAACTTAACCTCTATCTCAATTTTGAAACCTTATCTCAATCTAGAAACTTGACCCTGGTCCAGGCCCTGGTCCTGAAATCCAACCCAACCTTAACCCTGACTTTGGTTATAAAACCGGAACACCATCCCAAAACCTAGCCCTAATTCTGAAATCCCCCATCCCGAAACCCAAGTACTCTGACCCTGGTCCCAAAACGTATACTAGCCTTGACTACAAATCCAAACTGGACTTCAATTTCAGACACGTTTCAAACTTGGATTATGTTTGGAATATTTCATGTATTTCTTAATACAGTCATTTAAGTTATATTATACAATACGACCTAATATGGAGGTATTTTATCGTATTAGATATCATATTATGTTTTGTATTGATTTTTATTTCATATTAAATTATACAACATGTAGATGTTGTCAAACATCAATTATTCTAAATAATACAGTATGGAATGCTTATACGTTGTATCAAAGATTCACTAAATAATATACTAATATAAAAATACATATTTTAAAATGTAAAGTATACTTTTTGAATAAAATCAAAATACATGATGTAAAAGTAAACAATCCAAATTTTAGTTTTTCCTTTTTAGATTATTTTGGGTATTTTTAAATCAAAATTAAATATTGACTGAGAAAAATATACGGTTTGTATATTATGTGTAATCTGATGATGTAAAAATATAAAATTCCAACTTGCAAAGTATATTTTATAAATAAAAGAAAAATACAGGGTATTAAAATATAAATGGCCCTTTATTATATAGGGAAAATTAGGTAAATATGTAGTTTCTAAACGCTTATTTAAGGAAATGACCAAAATTTCTTTTATTTAGGGAAATGACCATAAATCAATGAAAAACACATATTAATATTGATTAATCACTAATTAATCATAATCAATTAGTTAATCACTGATTAATATTAAAATGGTAATAGATTGAGATTGCCATCGTTGTGATTAGTCGCATTGTTAAATTTACAAGTGTTTTACCCATGTAATTCTATTGATCGATTTCCATAGTTGTGTATTATTATTGTTATTTTAAAATATGCAAAATTAATTCTTTTACGTTTTCCACAACTCTATTTCAATTTATTGTCAATATCACTACAACATATATTTACTTATTGATGCTTAATATTTATAATAGGATATGTTGAATTCTACACTTTATAATAAAAACAGATAAAACTCACTAATCCAATTATTTGCAGTAGTTCACTTATATATAACTTTGGTTCTGATTAATCATAGTCTAATTTTCAGTTTTTAAATTTCATGACTTGTACAAAGTCCCTGCTTTCTTTTAAATCCTAATTCGATTCCTTGCTTTTGCCATGTCAATGCAGGATAAAATGAACATAAGATTTATTTAAGATTGGCCTAAAAGGGGGAATTCTGCATCCGCATATGGCGCATGCGTGTTAATTGTTATTTGTGTGTATAAAATATCAAATGGTAACTCACATGCCAAACATAAAATTTTGAAAAGGTTCAAAAAAATTTTCTACATCTTTGCTTCTAATATTCCAAAATATTTTCATATAATGTCAAGCTCTCTGGCTGATATTACACTTTTTAATTAGTTAGATTATTTAAAAAATAATAATTAGAAATCAATATAAAAAAATGTGGGGGGATTTGTGTCATAATCAAACTTATACGACAGGTTGACAAAAGAAATTTTAATTAGGTTCACTTAATTAATCCTTAAAACTTCCCTTGTCATTCTCATTTTTTAACTAACGTCAAATTCTATATTTTTTTCCCTTCTTTTTTCAATAATATATACATGGATGACCTAGAATATATGTTATTCAGTAATTGACTAATTAAATCTTTTAATAGGGTGTGCCAATATAATATGTCTGATTATAATTCGAATTATGTCTTCTCATAACTTGTCTCAACTTCAATTGCCGTCATTTGCCAAAAAAAAAAGGATACTTTCAACTGCGGTCCTTGTATTTCTTCTTAAATAATGTTATGTATAAGCATAACGTATGATGATGATTTTGGTCAAATCCCTCTTTGTCGTTCCATGTACTTTCTTTTCAAACAAAGAGGAACCCCTTTATGTCTTTGTCACCTAATAAGTACATGTTATGACAGTCGGGATATTTTATACAACTACCTTTTACACATGTGTAACAAAGCCAAAATCAGAATTTTGATGGTTGCAGTCGGTTCGCCTTTGGTTTTAACAGTTAGAACATACTTTTTGGTTTAAACAAGACATGAAGTGTTTAGGGAGGTTCTAAAGATATATTTTACATGTTGGAAAAAAAAGTGAGTTTTAAAAAAATATATTTAAGGAAAAAACTATTTAGGGAGAAAAAGTATAAAATTTTAAAAATTTATTTGAAAAAAAATTATAAATATAAATTTTATTTTATTCCTCTTGAAATTTTATACAATTTAAAAAAAAATCATCTCATTTGGACTTGTATATATAAAGTTATGGACTTTTAGAATTTGAGTTTAATGTAGAGTATTGAAAATGTAAATAGTAAAAAATGATTATGAGGTTGAAAAAAGTATTAAAAAAGTGTTTAAAATGTGTCCTCTTGAAATTTTATGCAATTTAAAAGAAAATCATCTCATTTGGACTTGTATACATAACATTATGGACTTTTAGAATTTGAGTTTAACATAAAGTATTGAAAATATGAATAGTAAAAAATAATTATGAGGTGAAAAAAGTATTAAAAAAATGTTCAAAATGTGTCCCCAAACAACCCCAAAAAAACATTGGTGATGTTAAAGGCTACTAACTAATATAAAAAAAGTCTCATAAATGAGGTTTATAGACAGGATTTATCTTGTATTAATAGTGGTATTTAGCACTAATATTGTACTTAAGCATTTTTCTTTTTGCTTAACAGAATTAAAACAGGGAGTCGAACATGCCCTAAATATACAACACAACACATTATTTTATCTTATGAGTACAACATGATTTTATTTTTTCCCATTTAATTAAATTTTAATTGTTTAATATATAGATAAGAACACTTTTGTATCGAATAATCTTTCAAGAAGTTTATATATTAGTTATGAGTAAAACTGTGCATTATACAACACAAAAGTGTTCTCATTTATATATTAGACGGCTAAACATACCATAGAAGTAGGACAAACCAACATATCCTACCATTGATTTTTATTTTTTTCATTTTGGTGGAGAGATTAGAGTCTACAAATTTTTTTTTTTTTTTTTTGATAAGTAGATTAGAATACTCTATACTTCTCCATTTAATTAGTGACACATGACCTCTGTCCCCAAAAGATAAGCACAATAGTGTAACACTAGCTTATCTAGCTAAAACTATTATTAATAACGCCAAAATGATATCACCAATTATTTAATTAACCAACAATTTGAAAGCTGACATGCTCATTTCTATGTCTCCTCAGCATCCGGTGTCTTGCATTTCCTTCATTTTCATTTTCATTTTTCTTTTGCTTTTGATATTTGACATTTTTAAGCTAATCTAATTGGATTCAAATTGTCATAACTTGAAACCTAAAAAAAGACAAACAAGAATAGCGTCAAATGACTATACGCCAAGGAGTAAGGGACACAACAGAGGTACAATTCACCAACTTCATCCAATCCAACCAACTTGTACATCATTTGAGGAATAAAAACAAAACAAAACAAAACAAAACAAAATTGAAGTAAAGGGTCATTTCAATTATCTCGATTGAATACTGAATGAAGGAAGGGATATGCATATACAACTACATGTTTGGAGAATGCAAATTATTAATGAAGTGAGTTATAGAAAATGAAAAATACTATAAATATCAACTTTAATATTAATTTATAAGTATCAATATATATGGCATTGAATCTATTTATTTCTTGTAAATAAATTATTTATCTGTAAATTTACAATTTATTACTATTTACTACAATTTTTTAAACTTTGTTTTTTAATAATTTCGTAAAAAATATTATTTACTACAATTAGTGAAAAAATTTAATATAATATGGTAATGTGTGCACACAAAAAAAAAAAAAAAGAAAAGAAAGTTTCACTAGTATGGCCAATTCATATGGGCTCCTAATATAAAAATGCAAATTATTTGAAGTTAACAAATCTCATAAAATCAAGGAACTCTTGAATTACAAAAAGTGGTTCTATTGCCATACCTTTTCTTGACTCTCTACACTCTAAATTAGTCAAATCCTTTAATTAAAAAAAACCCTTAAATAAAATGACATAAAAGGAAAACGATAATAGACTTAATTACATAATAAATGATTAATTATATGGATTTTCTCTGAATTATTCCCGCAAACTTCAAAATTGTTTGTTGTACACTTAAAACTACGGCTGTGTTTAGATGAAAGATTCACTTCCGGAATAAGAAAAATTTTTACAAACAAACATTTGTTTCAAGTTTTTCCATCATTTTTCTTATTTTGGAAAAGGACAGCAAATCTTTTTTCTAAATATATTTTCTATAATTAATTTAAAAAAAAAAAAAGAAAATGAATCTTTTCTAATCCTATTACAGTACACATTTTCTAATACCATTTTTTCTCATTTCAAACGACTTTTTGTTTCAAAAAAGAAAAATCGTTTTCCAAGAAAAATGAAAAAGACTTTTTCATCTAAAATAAGAAAACTTTTCTTTCTATAAATAGACCTCCCACCCAAACGAGGGTACATAAAATCATTCATTTTGCCCCCTCCATCCACTTCCATCTATAAACTTAATAGAATTGCTGACGTGGCATATCATTAGAAAAATTAATCAAATATTTTTTTAAATATGAACCCATATTATTGAAAAAATATCAATAAAAAAACAAATTAATCTTATTGTATTGTCATCTCTATTGTACAGCTGATAGCTTCCATGGAACTAGATCAATTGTGTAGCAGCCTCTTTATATTAGGCTGCTTTACAAATTTAACCTTAAAATGGTCATCCCATTACATCATTAACCTTCAAGAGAAATGAAACTTTTATATTCTCTAAAATGCCCTGTCATAAAATAAATAAAAAAAACCATATATTATTCTTCAAAAAAAAAAAGATCATCTTCTTCCAAAAAAAAAAAAAAAGAAGAAGAACACAAAATACACACATATTTTCCAAAAACCTTCACTCTCTCTCCACCACCCCATCCCCTCTCCCACCACCATTGCCGCCCGCAACTATCATCTGACCACCATCATCCACATATTTCAGTTGACATCCTTTATATGTTAACACTTTAGCTGTTGCATAGGAGAAGTAAAGATTCAAAAGCTTTGTGAAATTCCAAAGTTTTGTAGAATCAAGCTTTAAATTGTTATTCAAAGTATGGGTATTTATATTTATGAGTTTAAATAGGAAAAACAACAAAATTCAACCTTTTTGCACCATTTTTCGACCTAAAAAATATGTAATTTCGAAGAAGAAGATGATATGAGCAGTAAATTAAAGACTGGTCAAACCGAGCAAACCATTTGCATTGGTTAGTATGGTTAGAACTGTTGGGACAGTCATCTCAATCAGTTTAACAGAAATTTCAAGGTTTTTTCTAGAATTTCTAACTTTAGTATTAAAATTATCAAATCCTAACTTTACATATGGAGTATGAACATATTATTAGCATCATATTACAACAAATAGTAACAATATTAAATTCACAATAATTTTTGAAATGTTATTGAAATCAAAATAATTTACTTAATTTAATCTTTTTTAATCAATATTATTTTAGCACAAGTGTCAAACTATTACCATGATAATACTACTAAATTCACAAGTCACATTTTAATTAATGAGTATCTAGTTAATATATAATTACTGATTAAAAAATGTAAAGGTAGAGTTGATATTTTATAATTTAAGATCAAGAAGATCGTCTTATAATACAATGGTTTTGCACAGTCTGTGTGAACATTTCGCATATTTTGCTTGGTCTGCTTATATGATCGAGGCCACAATCCACTTGGTTTGCTTGGATCATGAAACAATTAATACCTAATAATTGATAAAATGTCAAACTATAATTTTCAAGTCACCATGATGTGATTTGAAAGGTGATTAAAATTGGATACTAATTCTTATTTTTTTAATCATAATTTTACTTAATTAAGAGTTTCTAATCATCATTCCACATTTGTAGTGTGATTGAATTATTATTTATAACACGCATTTCATAGCATTTTACTATAGGTAAGATAATTAATTTTTTTATAAATTATAGGATACAATCACAGTATTAATGTTGGATTAAGTGTTCTTATAGGTGACGATGTTAAAAACTTTAATACATTTTAGAAATTTATGTTTAAATAATAAGTATTAAGAATTTTACTTAAAAAAATATGGTTTTGTATTCAACCAAAAATTTAATTAGGAAAAGTCTAAATTAGACAAAAAGTTCTCATTTCAAATTGTAGATCTTTTTGTTAACTTTCCAACATTTACTGAATCGTTAGATGATTCTGATATCGGAGTAAAAAGCTATGATCAAAATACTATAGGAGGGTCGGATAAAAAAAAGTTAAGGCGGTAATGTTGCAACATACAGCGCTGGCCTAAAAAAAAGGGGATTTTAAATTAGGGCCAAGTTTTGGTGTTTTAAGCCTATTTTTACCCTTAGATCATAATTTAACTTTTAATACTAATTTTAAATTTTAGGGAGTGGTTATTAAAAGGCCCAAACTTTTCAGATAAACTTCATATACATTTTTTTTTTTTCAAAAGCCTCTATCCTTTACTCAAATCACTTTTTTCTTCTCCTCCCTTAGAAGATTTATTTATTTCAAATTCCACCACCCAAAATCTCAAGGATTTGAGTCTCTCAAAAGCTTTAAGGTTTGATTTCATTGGAGATTTAAGGTAATTATATTCTACCTCTTGATTTTGGAAAATTTGAATATTAGAGTTTCAATGAATTTGAGATTTTGATAAATACTTGAATTAGATGATGAAATTGATGTTCTAGGATGATGGATTTAAGAATTTAATGGTGGGATTTCTGAAATTAGATTGTTAGATTTACATATTATGTTTTCTTGATTTTTCTTGGAAACCAAAATTAGGGATTTAATAGATTTGGACAGATTGAGTAAATTATAGTGTTCGATGATGAAATTGACGGTGTACAATGATATATTAGGGGGTAGACATAATTTCAATTTGTTTATTTTAATTCTAAGGAATTGAAATTCTAGAGTTTATAGAGAATTAGAAATTTGTGACTTTTTTAACTTTCTGGATTTTTTGGATTTTTCCTAATTATAGAACATTGATGTTATGATTTTGTAATATAGACCTTATTAAGAGTGAACATATCAAGGTTTCGAAGCGTCAAGTCAATAAAATAGGAATAGCAATAAGTTTTTCAAGTAAGGTAAGTATATCTTTCACTTGCAATATATTTATTTAAAATTGAAATAGTTTATAATTAGTGTAATATTTTGAAAGAATATATTAAACTCTGTTATGAAAGCTTTGATATGTTTAACAAAAAAAGATATTGTCTATGCTATAGATATATATATACACCTTATTGGTTTTGTTATTCTTTTGATGATATATGTTACTTTCTCAATAAGAATAACTTTATAAAGAACTATGTATTATTTCAAAGATTTATATTGTGATTTATATGCAGAGCCATGTTTTAATTAAGAGTTATATTCTCTTTTAAAGAGTAATGCTTTTACAAAAGTTATGATCTTATTATACTATAAAGAGCTACATTTTCTTTTAAAGAGTTATGCTTCTTTTGAAATAGTTGTATTGTTATAAAAGTTAAAATTTTGATATATAACTGAGAGTTATGATTTGGTTCATGAAAAGTTAAGTTCATCAAAACAAAAATGGTATTAGGAAACATATGCCGAGGATCCGTCCTAAATGATAGTAATAGTTTGCACCTGAGCTACTAATAGCTCATAAGACTCAAATAATAACAGTTTAATAGTTTTCGTGACGAGTTTGGAACTTGCAATTCTAATCTCACTGCGGTTGTGCGCAATGGTACATTGCCTAAGGCCGGATAATAATAGAAAAGAGTAAAAAAAGATAATGTGAGAGAATAAAGAATAAAAAATGTGAATTAATTGATGCGTGTTAAGATATGTATGGTTCGCGTTTTACATTGATATTTTATATCATGTTTAAAAATATTAATATATATATTTATGCCAATATCATAAACTAAATATTTTTGTGAGATAATGGATATACTTACTAGGCATTCACCTAATATGGTTTTCGCATGTTATAGGTAAGGAAAAGTTAAAGCATAGGATTGGAAGAAACTCGACGTGGAGCTGTGTGTTAGCAAAGTAGGTTATCGAAAATATCCTGTTTGAAAAGGATTTATTTTTATTTTAAAAGGAGTTTTAAGTTTATGATTTGAATTTAAAAGTTTCGTTTTTTTATTGTTCATTTATAAAGTTCTCAAGATTTTTAAAATTCTTTTTAAGACTATGTTTTTCCACCATCACAAGATTTTTATTAAAGTATAAGATTTCGAATTAATTTTAATAGCATAATTTGTTACCGTATATTTAAGTTTAGTTTTCTATTTAATCACACAGATATGAGATAAACAAATATTTTAGTAATTATTATTTTTAGAAAAAAAATTTATTCCTATTTTCTGCATTACTTGACATAGATATTTATTGTTATTATTATTATTTATTAATATATTCCTATAAAAGTTACTTAGTATGTTATAATTAAAAATAATCAACTATAACATCCCGCTAAGTGGATATTACATTATTATTGTACTATTATTTGATAACACTATTAAACTCATAATTAAATTTTTAAAATGTGTTTGAGATCATAATAATTTATTTAATTTAGGCTTTTTTATCAACATGATCGGGGTACTATTGTCACGCTATTACTATGATAACATTATTAAATTCATAAGTCACAATTTAATTAATGAGTATATAATTAATATATACATGCTAAATTAAAGAACTTAAGATAGGGTTGATATTTAATAAATTGTAGATCAAGAAAATTGTCTTTAGTTAGAATGGTTTGCAGGGTTTGAAGAGATGAACCATGTAACTATTTGCTTCATTTGCTTATATGATCGAGGTCATAGTCCGCTTGGTTTACTTGGATTATAAAGCAATTAATATTCAATAGTTGATCAAATCTCATAACATAATTCTCAAATCACCAAAATGCATTTTAAAAAATGAGTAAAATTGGATTAGCTCATATTTTTTTAATCATGGCTCTACTTAATTAAAACCTTTTTAGCATAACTTAATGTAAAAAGTGTGGTTGAGTTACTATAATCATACTATTAGAATTGAAATAATAACAAAATTTAGATTAAACTTATGAAATGTGACTAAAATCGAAATAATTTACTTAATTTAGGTAGTTATAATCATTGTGACTAATATATTATTGTCACACTATTAGTATGGTAACACTACTAAATTTACAAGTCATATCTTGATTAAAAAGTGTCCTATTAATATGTACTTACTAATGAAAGAACTTAACATGTGGTTGATAGTTATTAATTAATCAAGAGGACCGTATTAGAATAGAACGGTTTGCATGATTTGTGTGGATAAACTGTGTAATAGTTTACATGATTTGCTTGGTTTGCTTGTTAACTGAGATCATGACCTGCTCAATTTATTTAGATCAAAAAGCAGTTGGTACTCAATATATTTAATAGAATCTCACATTATAATTCTCAAAATTATAATCACCATGACAAATTTTGAAATATGATTAATATTAGATAACTTTATATTTTTTTAATCATGACTTTACTTAATTAAGACTTTGTAATCATATATCCATATATATATATATATATTATGATTGAATTATTATAACCTTATTATTATTGTGAAAACACAAAATAAAGTTTTAAACAGGATTGGAATATTAGTAATTTACTTAATTTAGGATTTTAATCTATATAATTAGGGTATTATTGTCGTAATATTACAACGATAACACTGTTAAACTCACAAGCAATATTTTACTTGACAAACATGAAGTAAGTATAGACTTGCTAATTTAAAAATAATAATAATAAGTTGAGTTGAATGCGGAGTTTTAGATCGAGAAAACCATCTTAAAATGTAGCATTCAACACAGTGCACTTAATCTACGTAGACGGTTCATACGGTTTGTTTGGTCTTCTTATATGATCAGGACCATAGTTTGCTAGTTTGGTTTGGATCAATATGCAATTAGTCTTTAATAATAGATAAAACCTCACACTATAACTCTCAAATCACCATGATACATTTTAGAATATGATGAAAATTTGGCCAGTTTATATCTTTTTAATCATAACTCTACTTAATTTAGACTTTCTAATCATGTCTATGTATATGGTATAATTTGTTATTCTATTATTATTATGGTGACTTGGGAATTATAGTGTGAGATTTTATTAATTATTAAGTTCTTATTGCTTTTTGTCCAAACAAATCAAGCTTATTATAACTCTAATCACAAAAGTAATTTAAACAAACTATGTGAACTGTTACACGGTTTGTCAATGCAAACCATACTAACCATTGTATTATAAGATAGTCTCCTTAAAATAAAATTTCTTAAACATCAAGTATACTTAAGTTCTTTAAATTAGCAAGTCTATATTGCTAATATATGACAACATAAGTCACTTTTACACAAAAGAGAAAAAAAGGAAATACTAAGGAAAAATATGAGAAAACCATATATATTGCAAGAACGGTTGGAATGGCTGCTCGAACTAACCATGTAAGACTGACAAAAATGATCATCATGACCGTTCCAACCGTCCCAGTCAACACAAACAGTCTGCACAGTCTTCCATGTACTGTTCATGCTATTACCACTTACGAAATTCTAGATTTTTAGGCAAGGACAAAAAGGATGAATCTTGTTGTTTTCTAATTTAAGTTCATAAACATGAAAGCCCATATTTTGAATAATAATTTTAAAGCTTGATTCCTTGATATCTAGAGTGTGAATGAGTAAAGAACGTCAATGAGAAAGTATGGGCTATGACTGGGATGGTGCCAATGATAGGGGATGGTATAAGGAAGAGGTGGTGAGTGTGTACTTTTTTTAGGAAATGCGAATTTATTTTTGTTAATAAGAAAATTGGGGGTTTTGAGAGACGTAGATCTTGATTTATGAATTTACGAGTTGTATAATACGTACTTCATATGTGCGAAATAAATAAGTAAAGCAAAAGCAAAATAATAAAATAAAATCAATATTTAAAATATGTATTAAAAAAAGCCATGTGGCGGCATGCTAGGAGGATGAGAGGGGAAAATTAAAAAAATTTTAAAAATAAATTATTTTTTATTTTTATTTCTTTAAATTGAAAATTTTTTTTTGCCATGTGGCATGCCTAAGATCTGCCACATGGATGTTATTGATGAAAGCACTGTTGCTAAGTGCTGTCGTATTTTATTTTAGGATATTAGCATGTGCTTCACATAAGTGGGTTAAATTTGTGAAATTTTTAAATATAATGAAAAAACTTTTAAATAAGAATGTGTTTGGAAAAAATAATTTTAATATAAATAAATAAAAAAGAATTTTTTAGGATGTATAGTTAAAAATATTAGACTTAAACAAAATAAATGAACAATAAATAACAAATGAAAAAAAAAAGATTTATTTGGGAAAATTATTTTAGTAAGGATAAATTGAAAAAAAGAAAGATACGAATGAAATAAAAAGAGAAAATGTTTAAACAATAATAAATGGAATTATTATATAAAAAATTAGCTATAGTATATATTAGAAAGAAAAAAAATGTTAAAAAAAAGGGAAACTAAAAAAGCTATTAGTGTAGCACCTAATAATTTCATACCAATTTAATATAGGCAAGACATTTAATTGTTTATAAAGTATTGGCTATAGTTACGTAAATGTTAAATTAAGTGTTTTTATAGTTGACAGCATTAAGGATTTTGATATGTTCAAGAATTCATGTCTTATGTAAAAACTGAGTAAAATAGGAATTTTACAGTTTTATGTTAATGTTATGATGATCCTAGCATATTAGTTTTGCCCAAATATGTTTTATCTTGTGTAAAATAGGTTAAGGTATGCTTGTAAGCGGTTAAATGTTAAGAGTTTTATAAAAAATAATATGATTCTATATTCATACAAAATTTTGATTAGAAAGATGTTCTAATTAGATCAAAGTTGTAGATGTTTTCATTAGCTTTCCAATGTCTCTTGAATCATCCAATTTTGATATTAGAGTAAAATGTTATAGCCAAAATACTACGAGAGGTTGAATAGCTAAAAATATATATATAGGGTTAGACGTCGAGAGCCTGGTGCAACAGCGCCTCTCGGCTACGTAGGTGTTCCATAACTGCTGTAAAAAGAGAGAGAGAGAGAGAGAGAGAGGGAGAGAGAGAGGGGAATTTCAGGAATTAAAAAGGAGCCGACTTGGTGGATTTTCTAAGCCTATTTTAACCTTTAGATTAGTATTCAACTTTTAATCTTAACTCTTGAATTTTAAGGATTAGTTATTAAAATTCTAAACCTCTCAATCAAACATCATTATAGTATTTTTTTGGAAATTTTGCTTTCCTTCTCTCCCAAATCTCTCTCTTTATTCTTCCCTTTAGAAAATCAAGTGAATGTGAATTCCATCACCCAAATAGTAAGTATTTGATTCTCTCAAGAGCTTCTAGGTTTGATTTTGTTAGAAGTTTAAGGTAATTTTATTTTCTTATGATTTATTTTTTTAAGGATTTTGAATTTTAGGGTTTTGTTAAAATTAGGGGATTGATTAATTATTGATTTGGGTGATGAAATTGATAATGTAGAGTGATGAATTATGGGATTGAAAGATTGAATTTTAAATTATTGATGTCAATTTATGAAGTTGAAATTCTAGGTTTATGGAGAATAGGAAAATTGAAACTTTTATGATTTTTGGGATTTTTAGGATTTTTCCTACTTATAAAATATTGATACTATAATTTTATAACATGAATTTGGTTAAGAATGAGTGTACCAAGGTCTTGAAGCGACACGTCACCAAACAAGTGAATTTGTTAGATTTGTTCAATAAGGTAAGTACATATCTAACCTGCAACGTGTTTGTTTAAAAACTTAAATCAATGTTCATAATTCATGTAGATTTCATGGAATACTTTATTTATGATTAATGTGTATTTTATTGATGTTTCAATGAGATTTATAAAGAAAGTTTTGTATATGTACATATATCTATATTGTTATCTCATTGATTATATAATTGTAATGATAATGGAGATGAGAATGGATTAAAAAGTAATTAGAAGGCATGTATATAGAACTTTTTCACTCTTGTGGTAACGGTTTATTGATAATTGTTGTCTTGGTGAGGGTTGATTCTGGGTAACTCACCCTCATCATGATAGCACGCATTAGTATATTGCCTAGGGCTCATTATTATAGACAAGAGTAATAAAAAATAATAAGGATTTTTATATGTTGTTTTCAAAGTTATGATATATGTAATATTCAATTGTTTTTATGCTTAGAGTTATACTATATTTTATTGTATATGTTATTTATATCAATTAATGAGCCCGACGTTTTGTGAGAATATATATGTATTTACTAAACAATTGCTTATTAGAGTTTTCATAGGTTGTAGATAAAGGTAAAGGTAAAGTCGAGGTAGAGAGTGTTTGACATGGATGTGCATACAATAACGGAGCTGGTTATCAAATTTCCTTATTTGATACAACCCTTAATTATTTTTTAAAGTATTTTTAAATTTAGCTTTTGACATGATGTTGTTTAGGCTTCAAAGTTTTTTCCTTTAGTTGATTAGGTTTATGGATTGATTAAGCTCTATTAAATTGCGTTTTCACCATCATAAGATTTATCCAATTTTGTGTTTTCAAGTTATTTATGATAAATGTTAAGTTTTCAATTTTATAAAAAGAAAAAAAAATTATTCCAACTTGCACTTGATTTATTTTTTATATCCTAATATACATACATGCTAAGTGTAGAATATTTATCATTTTCTGCTTTAATATTATGAAAAGATAGTTAATATAACATCTCAGTAAAAGGTATTATAATTAGATAATTAAAGCTCTAGATTGCGAAATGGAAAAGCACATCGTAGAAACAGCTTGAACAAGAAAACGGGACGGAGAAGAAGAAGAAGAAGAACTCTAGAAGACATGCAAGGGGCAAGTAGAGAGGACCAAAGAGTTGGTGAATTTGAGGCCATGAAAGCTGCCAATTTGAAGCGTAGGGCAGTCCTTCAACACCGTAGTGTTCGTAGCTCTGAAGGACGTTGTCGTTTTCATTGCCCAAGATTTTAAGCTTTTATTTATTTATTTTCAGAGCTTTAAAATTCAAGTGGAAAAAAATCCTAATTAAAAAAAAAAAGGGAATTTGGGGGATCAAAGGAGGAGAGTGAGCGGAGCAAATAGAAAAAAAGCGCTATGTCACTAATTATGTTAAGTTTCTAAACGAAAGTGGATAGAAATGGTAAAATAAGTAATTTTATGTAGTTTAAGGAGTACAACGAACAATTTTGAAAGTCTGGGGAACAAAATGAAATATGGTACATAATCAAGAAGAATTCATATATTTTATGTTACACCACAAAATCCATGACAATGATGTTTAAAATAAATCAGGTAATATCTTAAATTTTTAGGTCTACCTTTTTTGTTTAAAAATATTTACTATCTCTTTTAATTTTTATGTTTCTGATTATGATTGGGTAAATTATTTAAACATTATCATTTGTATTTTAAATATCATGGCAAGGTCTTCATACCTCGTAAATGCATATTTAGATAAAATAAAATAAATTACAAAAACAATAATAAAATTTAAAATTTACAGTCCCGAAACATTCAATACTTAATTACATATATGTTTTCAAAGCAAAGAAAATAATATTTTTGTTTTTAGTCTCCAGTCTCTAAGGTTGATTCCTCAATACTCATATCTTTTAATCAGCTTTTTCTTCTGCAAGTTTACTAGTTTTAAACAATGAGCAAAAAGCCTAGTAGGATATTTTTAAATCAATTTTCAAATATATTATTTTGAACCAGCATAGTAATAATATATCAATGCAATTTAGAATATTAAACGTGGAATCATGATTATGTAAATTGTGTCTCAAAATACATCTAAGTCGTGTATTGTTCGTATGAGCCTCCTCATCAAAAAATTCATGAGGAGTTATCCTTGATTATAGATACGCTGTATTATTTTAACAACCAAATCAAAAAATTCACGTGTTTTAGCACTCCCGATTATAGATTTTAACAATCAAATCCATTTTTCCAAATTTCCTATGAAATTATGATTTACATAATAAAATATGCTGTATTATTTTCTCAGGCATCTGTAATCAAATATTTTTTCTTTAATTTCTAAAATCATGATATTTTTTAAAAACACAGAATTTATAAAATTTTACAAATTCATTTTTCTTAAATCAACCTTTGGCTAAATTGCTAAAAACAAAACTGACTACAAGAAAAAAATAAGATATCCTATCTGTTTGTAATATATCTACTGATAACTTTTAACACGTATTCTGAAGCAGTCATTTTCTTCAAATTCTGGTCAATGAGTATAGAAAAGAAAAATAACGGATAATTTAATTATCTGTCCTAAAAATCCCGAAATCGTAATTACTATAAATTCAATTAATCAATATTCCATATTCTTTAAATTTTTTAAACGATATCTTATTTTAACACTCAAAATTTTAAAATAGCATTTTAACTTGATATATTTTTTTTAAATTTTAATATGACCTATTTTAAAATATTGACTATTTAAAAACTCCAAAATGCTTCAAAACTTGTAGAAAATCAAATTCTAAATTTTAAAACGGTTCAAATATAGTTTAAATTTTAAGTATCAGAGTAATTTAAAACATTTATTTAAAAATTATTATTATAATTATTGTCGTTATTATTGTTATGTGTTATACACATATATACATAGACAGAGACATAGATAGTTATATATTTTTTATTATTTTTTATTAATATTATTATTTATTATTATTATCGTTATTATTTTGGTGTCGTTGTTTTTATTATATATATATATATACAGACATACACATACAAACATATATATATATACACACACAGATACACACACGTATAACAGACACGTGCACACACAAATATATATATATATACATGCACAGACACACATGCGCACACACATATATATACACAAATCCCATATGTACAATAATATATAATTATATTTCTATAATTAAATACAAACACACACGTGTATATATATATATACACACATAAACACACACATATATATATGTACACAGACACTCACACACAAATATATACATATAGACAGACACATATACACAAATATATATATATACACACACAAATACACATATATATATACGTTTGGGGGATGTTTCGGCTGGCGACGGAGGCAACTACACGGCGGAGGAAAACGAGGGGCGAGTGGTGGCTGGGCTAGCCCGGCGGGATGGACAGTGGCTGCCGCGGGAGGGCGAGGTGGCTCACGAGGTTGGCGGCACGGCCCGGTCGGCAGCAAGTGACGGCATGGCTCGGGTGTTAGGTTGTCGTGCGTTGGGTGGCTGAATATTTGAGAGGGAGAAGAGATGAGAGAAGAAGAGAGAGATAGTGAGGGTTAGAGAGTGAGATGTGACGGAGAAGGCAGAGACAGAAAGAGAGATGATGAGAGTTAGAGAGAGAAGTTTGAGAAATTTGAAGAATAAGAGTAAGAGAGAGAATCAGTGAGGAAATGGTGAGAAAAGAGAAAAACGAAAGGAAAAAAAAAGGAGAGAATGAGAGTGACCGAAGAGTGTGTGAGAATAGGTTAGTGCGTGTTTGGTTTTGTTTCCAAGACAGATTTTACGATTTCTTAGGAAATTAATTTCAAAATCGGTGTGAAATTGTGTTTGGTTTGTATTGTTTTTAAAAACAGATTTCAAAACGAATCCAAAATCTCCTTTACTCCCAACGTAATTTTCTCTGATTTCATTTTTCCAATTTCTCCCATTTCTCTGATTTAATTATTATTTTAATTATTATAGTTAATTAAGATTTAATTGATATAATAATTACTTAAATATTATGATTATTAATTTTTAATTCATTTTTCAATTAAAAAATTTTATTAATTTTTAATTTTTGGTATTCATAATAAATTTTTTTTAAATCAAAAATAAATATGTTTTTATAGAATACTTATAAAATGACTGGTTTTCAAAAATATAATCAAACACAGTTTCACTTTTTTGTTTCTCAAAACATACACTCAGAAAATAAAATCAAACACAATTTCAGAAACGTTCTCAGAATTATTTTCAAAACGATATCAAATATAACAGATTTCAAAATCAATACCAAACGCTACCTTAGTGTTTTGTTTTTTTTATTAATTAATTAATTAATTATACTTTTTGTAATAATATTATTTTATAAAATTTAGGATAAAATTGTAAAATTTTGAAAATTTACCAAAAGATTTAAAATATTTTTAAATTAATAGTTAATATATAAAAAATTTTAAATTAATTTTTAAAGTACATTAATAATTAAATTTTCTATTTTTACATGTAAATTTTAAATTAAATTTTTTTTAATATTTCTTCTTTAAAAAAATTAATCATAGAATTAAAAAAAAAAAAAAACAGTAGTGTAAACTAATCTTCTTCCTCTTTAGTAGTTGAAGTCACCGCTGGTCGAGATCGCGGGGTTGGAGATGGAGGAGAGAAAGATAGCGTCGAGAACGCACGGCCAGCGTTGGACTTCACCAATCTTGCAGATCGCTCAGCCGCCAACACTATGACGCCGAGATCTGCACCGAAGGAGAGACATCGTCCGCGACCGGCGACCACGATCAGAGAAAACAAAGAGAAAGGAAGGAGAAGCGAAGCCTCCACTGGCAGATATTGTGAATCTACACTCCTTCGGTGGCCACCACGAAGGCAGAGCAGAAAGAGGACTTGACGTCGACAACCGTGGCCAACCTCTGGCGATATCTACAATCCATAGGCAACCTGGCGACAGCTGCAATCTTTAGCCAACCTGGCGACGACGAAAGGAGAGTGAGAGTGAAGAGAGAAAAAAATAAATTTAAACAAAAAAAATCTGATAAAAAAAAACCAATAAATGAGAGAAAGATGGATTTTAGCGCCAGAGAGAGAGATGGACTTTAGAGAGAGAGAGAGCGTGAAAGTAAAAAAGAGTTGGGAGAGACATTGAAAGAACCCTTCAGTCAGGGATAAAATCAAAAACCAATAAATGAAGAAAAACAATCAAACAACTGAAACTTACACGACACATGCAGAGAAGCAAAAGATTTTATAACAACAATGACACCACATGTCGTTTTTCTGCTTTCTGCTCACCTCCACAAGGAATAAATAAGGCCCACCAGAATTAGGAGCCCATATTAGAGTGGATCAAAGTCCAACAGATGCCCCACTGCAATCTGTCTATTTCGGGCCTAACTTGCCAGCTCATCTCCCATATCCACCGCCAAACCCCAACCGAAAAAATAAATTAATTAAAAAAAAAAAAAAGAACAAAGAAGTACAAGAAAAGAGAGAAAGACTTCCTTATTAAGGTTTTTTTGCTTCATTTTCTTTTCGTGGGACTGGAAAAGAAGAAGAGGACGAGTTACGATTTCTTAAATTAGATCATCGGAGAAAACTAAAATTAAAAAAATATATATATATATTAGAAAAAAATGAGCGAGGAACCGAAGAGCAGAGGAGTAACCGGCGACCCGGAGAGCCAGTACTACGGCACCTACCAAGGCGTCGCCAACTACTACCACCCTCCCCCCCAGCAGCCACCGCCTCATTCCGTCGTCGGTTTCCCTCAGCCCTCACCGCCTCCCGGCGCCACGGGTCACCCCCGGTACCCTCACCTTCATTATCAGCATGCTTATCAAACCGTCCCAGGTAACTCTTCTCTCTCTCTCTCTCCCTCTATCTCTCTCTATATATATATATTATATAAATATGTACGAATTATGATATGGATAATTTATTTAGGTTTGGGCTATGGATGTTTGTTTATTGTTTATTTTTTATGATCATGAAATGAAATAGCATATTTTTGGTATGATTCATTAGTGTGATGATCAAATATATATGGTTCAACATGAGATTATCATATATTAATATTTGGGGGTTTCATTTATACCTTATTGCTTATCAAACCAAAAGCAAACTTCATTTTGAAAAGCATGTCTTGAGTTGAGTTTTCATATCATTAACTCAACTCTATATACATTATGTGAATTCGTACGCATGTAAGAGATTATCAACTTAAAAAATGAACATCGTTTAGAAGGGAATGTGAACATTTTAGAATGCATTTGTTTTGGACGTAGTTTTGGATTCATTGAAGAGACTCAGAACTTGACAGATTTAGATTTACTGCTACAGCTGATAGAATACAAAACTCTTGTTGGCCCACCTCCTGAAAGTTCGAGCTTTTGGGTTGGAATGGTAATTTATAACATGGTATAAGAACAAGAAGTCCCGAATCGAACCACCTGGAATTACACTCTCTATTGGCCTTTGAGG
The DNA here is from genome assembly GCA_035233585.1 of Antiaris toxicaria. NCBI lineage: Eukaryota > Viridiplantae > Streptophyta > Magnoliopsida > Rosales > Moraceae > Antiaris > Antiaris toxicaria. The sequence goes on from CP141154.1 coordinate 94,272,550, forward strand.
TGCCTCGGGCTTCTTATTTGTGTTGGAATTTCTATCAATATTTACTAACTCGTTTGCTTTGTCTGGCCCAGACGTGAAGGGGAGTGTGAGAATATAAAACTATAGTTGACCCACCTCCTAAAAGCTTAAGCTTTTGGGATGGATTGGTAAACTAACAATATCAATTTTGTTGCACTTATATCAAGGCTGTTAATATATGAGTTCTAACTAAGGCATGAGTAATTGGTGTAATTGTATAGTGTAAAAATTTGTTTACTTATCTTTGATTGTCTCTTGTTCTCTTGTTATTGTTGTTCCTGAAGGTTATGCTGTTGTCGAGGGACACCCTGTTACAGAACCTCGCCTTCCTTGCTGTGGCCTCGGCATGGGCTGGTTTTTGTGAGTTTGTTTAGATTTATCCTTTTTCATATTCAACCATGATTGTTTGTTTGTCTTGTCATGTTTTAACGGAAGAAACATTGTCTTGTCGCTTAACAGACCTATGTATTCCAGTGTAGTCAATCCATATCGGAATGAGAAAAGAACTAAAGCAACTTTGGGTCTTTTATTGTCAAAAAATTATATATGATGTAAAATTAAAACATAATATACAGAATTAATAAATCCTATGATCTATGCCCCATCTGTGATGCATGTTGACTAAATGCCAAAAAAAAAAAATGTATATGTATATGATCATTAGTGATCAGGCTCCCTTTGGAATTCGTTATTAAATTACATATTGTGTATGTATCCTTTAACCATCTTTCAGTGATTTTGAAAGTTGTCCTTGTAAATGTTAATTCAATAATTTATCCAGATCCCAGTAATGATAGGTGTTTTCACTGTTTCTTTGGTCAGGTTTTTAATTGGTTTCTTTCTCGGTGGAATTCCTTGGTATGTGGGAACTTTTATACTACTTTGTGTACGAGTGGATTACAGAGAAAAGCCTGGATATGTGGCCTGCTTGGTTGCTGTAAGTATCCTCTTTGTTTTCCGTTATTATCTTCTTATTGTTATTATTTTGACTTGCTACAAACGTTCTTGAAATTCAATTTTATTTTGCAACTTACATCTCCAAAGTATCTTATATTTTTTAACGAGTCTAATGACAAGGAACTTCTGCAAAATGTAATATAGTTCAGTCAACTTTATTCAAAACCCACTCTTCGTGTGCATGTTTTTGTAATTTGTGACGACAATTTTGGCAGCAGTAAATATGAATTAGCATGACCGTGAGCTAGAATGGCAATATAAAAATGATTTTTCTCAGTTTGGAGATTGCTTGTTGACATAGTAAATCATACACCTAGAGACGCAGGGCAGTAACAAAATAATAAGACTATGAAGAGAAAGAGAGAAAAAAGAAGAAGAATTAGAGAAGAGAGAAAGAGTTGGAAGTTAGATAGAGAAGAAGATGAACAAAGGAAATCTTAGTGTTCGTATGGTTAATCCAGTCTTTAGTCTTGCAATGACAATCTCCTCCTGTTTATAGGGAAGAAAATAAAGCAGCTAGGAAAGTAAACTAACAAATACTGTAAACTGCTTAAAAATCCGTAATATGTAACTAGCTGACATAGCTTTGGGAAACTCATTAAAGCTCTAATAAAGTATTTGGACATTAATTTAGTACTACTTACTATATTTATTCTTCTTGCTCCTCATCACCTTGGCCGTTCTTCTCCATTTCCTGGTTTACCATTATTCCTGTTATTGTGTTACCAATGCCGATTAATGTCTTACTTCAAACACTGAGGACTATTTAGACTGTGCATGATGTGTTGCAATCTCCTTAATTTAGATTTTTTGGGAAGGAAAAAAATCCATATGCACCTATGATGTATTGCTTTCTGTTACAACCATGACCTGTTTGCAAATGATTGATAATTTGTCGTCGAGTGTTGTTGCATGCATTTTTTGTTTGATTTCACATGCGTCACGTTGTTTGTTGGAATTTTGTCGATTTCGACATTTTATAGTCTTGTCTCATGTTGTTTGTAGGAATAGTGTTGATTTCGACATGTTAAAGTCTTATGCATTATTGTTAATGTTCTTTCATTTTTGGTCCCCAAATTAGGCCTAATCTCATTTTGATCGTTGACTCTTAAAACTTCCCTGAATGAGCTTCCTATCTGCTAAGTTGTCCTATATCAGTCTTGTTGTCTATTATCAGATCATTAAAATCTCAATGGAAAAAGGCACAGGGACTGTCGTGTTAACATTTAAATCACACTTGGTTCTCATGAGCCTTTTTCTGACAAGATTTTAACAGTAATGGATGGTAAGACTAATTCGGGGTGACTTGATGTACAATGCGATGTTTCAAAAGTCCATAACCAAAATAGATTGATTCATAGTTTACAGATTAATAATGTGATATTGTTACTCGTTTAAGTCGCTGTATCATTTCTAAATTTTATTGGAAATCCAATTCACTTGCCGTTCACTTTTCTTGTCTCCTCCTCATTCTCCTTCTCCTTTGTGAAAATTGAATTTTATCTCATTGAATTACACGTTCTTGCATTTTCAGACCGTACTAGCTGTGATTGCCATAACACTTGGCGTAACGAAGGGAAATCATGCTTGGTGACCACAAAAAATAGTCGTGAAGATCGTCGTATATTCCTTTCCTGCCCCAGTTGAATACAACAGTTAGTTAATACAGCTATCTGTAATTAAAGTTTGGAGGTTGTTATTATGAATTCTTGAGTATTCGTAATCTAGTCGCACATTTGGTTTTCTTCTGAATTTTCTATCAATGCATATTGAAATTACAAACTAGTCTTCTATTAAGTTTTGGATAGAAATGGCTAAGAAAAATTGAAAAATTTCTTCCAAGCTTTGGTCGACATACCAATATGTCACTTTTTTTTTTTTTTTTTAAGGAGTGAATATGTTGCCGGATGGCGTTCCCCATGGCATCTCTTCTTCAACAAAGAAGAGAAGGCGTTCATGGAAAAGCCAAAGCTGAGAGCAAAGACTAGAGTCTTGTTTGGTAATTAGGTCTGAATCTAAATTTTTAGATTCAATTTTGATTTTTTTTTTCTAAAAAATTAATAAAAATTATAATTAAATTAATCAATTTGAATATAAAAATTTTATTCTATTCCAAGCTAAACTCATGAACCAAACGATCATGAATCAAACGAGCTTAAATTACAAAATAAATTGCATAATATGAATGAAACACATATTTCTTATATGATAATCCTCCTCTTTGTTTGGCATTGCACAAAAGGAGGTCGTGACACGTATTTCTTATACGATGATCTGTACAAAAGTAGGTCGTAACGGTAAGAGTCTCCGACAACGCAAGGCCATCAAACATCTATTCTAGGGAGACGCGCTGAAGTTCATGCAAAGGTGGCAAAATTGAATGTGCCGAGCGCGCGAATGAGGGGGAAAGCAAAAATGGTGAAGTTTACAGCATGTGTTGCTATCTTTCCCTTTCGCCTATGATTGGGAGAACGGAACAGGGAGATAAAGAAAATAGAAGAGGGATTTTGAATAATAAATGGAAGTCTTAGGTTGTTTGGTAAAGAGGAAATTTGGAATAAAGAAAGTTGTAAATCTATAGGATTAATCATTCATTCTTTAACTCTTTCAATTGTGGAAAGAACAAAAATAGAAAATTTTTGACAAAATAAATATTTGAAAAATAGCTGTTTTGATCTTAATTATTTCTTTTCTTAATTTTTTTTATAGGGTATAGCTTTAAATTACACGTGATTAGACTTTTTTTTAGTTATTTATTCAGTCTTCAACAAAATAAATATTAAAGAAAATAAACCTCATTTATTTTTAATTTTCTCATCTTGGGGTTTTACTTCTACCAAATACAGTATCCATATAATCGCACTTTTTAAAGCAATAGAATGAAAAACGTAAAAAAAACTAACATTTGCACATTGATGCTGAAGTCAACAAAGGTTTGGAACTAAGGTTTGGAATTGAATTTTGAAGTTGGAGTTGTTGATTTTTTATAAACTAGTTATAATTTTTGTTTACTTTTCAAAAAAAAAAAGACAAAAATTTAATCAAAAATTTTAGTTTAGATTTAAGAAAAGGTGAATGATAAAATTTCATACGATGGAAAGGACAGGAAATTTTCTTTGTCAAACAAAAAATGTCTTTAGGCTGCCATTGCATGACCGGAGCCTCTTTTGGGCTAATCCTAGTGCATGAGATGATGCTTTGCTTTGATTTGCTTTGCTTTCATATTCCATTTTCGCTTTGATTTTAATATATAATTTAAAGTCCAACCACCAAGCACAAAAAGCATATGATTACGTTCACTTGAATATTTGTTACAAGAAACTTGTTAAACTGATTCGAATTTTTTTTTTTTAATGTTCTTACTAATATTGAACTAATTTTGAGTCAAGGTGTTGAAGAAGAAACTAGCCAAGTTGTGGCTCTTATGAGGTTGGAGCACCGACCTCTTCGCTGTCATCGTCCTCGAGTGGGTAAAAAATTACTTCGATGATCGACTTTGGCAGATGGCTTGGATGACTTGGAAAACAGGGTAAAAGTGTGTATAAGAAAGGGCGATTCTGAACCTTTAAAGGGGACATGTGGCCCACTCATGTTTTTGAAACTTAAAAAATGACCTACATATTTATAAATTCATGCACTGTTGCCTCTTAAGTGCTCTTACGTACTTTTTCTATAATATTAATGCTAATTCTATATTTTAAATTACTTTGGCATTGCTCCTTATATTTCACAACTAATAAAGCATTTTGGTAACCCATTATATTTATATCACATTTAAATTTAATATTAAATGTAATTTATATTTAGATAAAAAGTATTTATATTATATTTGAATACAATATATATTTGAATAAAAAGTATTATATGATATGATTGATAAAAATAAAGAGAAAAAAGATAATATGTGATGTGATTAGTAAAAATAGTAGAAAAAGTGAAAGATGAATGATAATTATATTGGATTTAAAATGTAATGTGATTAGTATTTGAATACAATACTTTTGCGTTTAGATAAAATTTACATTATGTTCAAATATAATATGAATGCAATGTGGTATACAAACTGGGCATAAATGTTATTTTATATTGCTCTTGGGGAATTCTACAGTAGAGTACACTTTCATTTCTCCATTCACGGGTACAAAATTTAGACCTCTGTATCAGCCATCAATGCTTAAATATTATGCTACACATGGAAACTAAAATAAAGATTATCTCATTTGAACAATCCTTCCTTCAAATCTAATTATTTTAGAACAACCCGTATGTTTTATGAAATATCACTTTTTAACCTATAGTTTAAGTAACAAAAAACACATTTATTTTACAACTATATCCAGACTCCCCCCTTACCTTTTGGCTTTTGCCCATTGCAGACGTCTTTGGCAATACTTATGTGTATACGGTTTTTTTTTTTTTAAATCAAAATACTTATATGCAGTTCTTGGTTTTTCTTAATGCAATTTTATAGAACCAAAACACTCAAGTAATGAATGAAATGAGAAAAACAAACACAATAAAAAATTAAACTTCAATGGCATCAGATGTAACATGTCAAACTTCAGAAATACACATTATACCCCTGAAAAAGCATACACAATAAAAAAAAATTAAAAGAAAAACTAAAGAAAAACAAACTTCTTCTTCTCCGATGGACTCGACGATCAGAGAAGAGACCTATAAGGGTTGCAAGTAGTGGTCGGAGAAAGAATAACTAAAGTTCGGTTGCTGTCGTTTGTCTCACCGGTGTTCTCTAGCTGCCATTACCTGCAAAATTTAGGTTTTCTTTTTTTCAAAGCTACTTTCAAAAACTTTTGTGAGATAAAGAATATAAGGTAGTATTCATATTTTCATAAAACATAGAGGTTGATTTTATAATTGTTTCTACTCTATTTGACTACAATTCAGTGTTATAAGAAACTTGTGCACTCTTAATCTAATGTAATAACCATTGTTGGATGTTACCATGGACGGGATAAAAAATGTGTACCCTAGTAAAAGTCCTTACTTACTTATTGTCTTATTTTTTGAACTTCAATTTTGTTACCCCTCTGATATCTTTCTTTCTCAAATCCTTAATATTAACAAAATTTTATATTCTATTTTTAACTAACAAAATTTTATATTCAATTTTAGCCTAATATATTAGTAGTCAATATTGGAGTTTTATTCCCTAAATAAATATTGGAGTTTTATTTTTATTGTATTTGTAGTTAATTCAAATATTTCGTCCTCATTTCCTCAATAATATATATTTTTTATATTAACAATAAACTAAAATTTTGGATTCCTCACTGAGGAGGGTCATAAGGAGTGACATTCCTTTAGTTCTACCCTTTTATTATTATTATTTTTCTAAAAAAAAAACCCCAAATTTGTGGGACATGGGACATAGGGATCAATATTTAAAAAAAAAATCATGAAATATGAGGTGTATGTTAGAGTGTTTGAACTTTTTTTTTTTTTGGAAGTAATGTATTATATGTTAGGTAGAGGTGTCTGATAACTCTAAGAAATTAGAGTTATTCATTGATTTTCTCGTTTAAAAATAGGCTTGTCCAAGAGTGTTTACTATTTTATGTGATGTTTTTGTCTTTCATCTTTTAATTTTTGCATGTGCCTTAGTCAAAAGTGTCTCTGTGTCCTTTTTGATTAAGTAAAGGAATTTTGACTCAAAACTGTGCAAAAAGTTGGTGTTTAGCTTGGTTGTGTTTCCAGTCAGTTTTATAGGGATTGAAAATGAGAGAAGAATGCTGCAGCATTTTGAGCGGAGCTGAGTTGGAAATTTGAAATGACGTCAGTACAAAACCTGGAGAAAAAGACAAAATATCACATGGGCTTTGTGCAGCTGTCATTTTGGACCACTCAGGAGCTCTCAAAGCTAGACAAGTCAACAAGATTGTTGCCCTAGCAAATGTTTTTCCCCAATCAGAAAAGGGACGCTGTCTAGTACAAGAGGAGGAAATAGTATCTTCTGGGGACACAACCATCAGAGACGAATTTACACAAAAACAAAAAGCAGAGAGTACGAACGAGAGAAAAAAAAAAAGAGGAAAGTACCAGAGAAGAAGGAGCAAGGACGTTGAAAAAGAGGAATCAAGCTTCAGCAGATTTTCTTTCTCTCCATCTATTGCTTACCCTTTTGTAGTATTGAGTTGAATTGACATGATTTATTTGTGGATAATGGATTTTGTTAATTACAGTATGAACTAATTTTCTTTAGCTGGTTTACTAATGGAATCAAGGATATGAACTGTTAACTGATTGCTGAATTTGTTATGGAAATCAATTGTTTCTTGTTCATTCATGTGTGTTAATGCGTATTTCTATTCTTGACTGGCCATCAATTTATAGAATATCAGATTTGGATTAATTCTGGAAAGGTTGATTTAAATTGGATCTCATGAATTATGCATGTATGGTCTAAAAGGAATTTGTAGATCTATGGATGGTATAGGAATATATTATTCATCATGTACGACCCAAAAGAACTTATGCTTCTGTTTGCATTCTTTTAGCTGATCTTACATAGGAATATGCTGAAGTAAGTTAGGAGGATAATTTTGTAAAGAGATTTGGAAAAATCATTGCTCTCACGTGTTCTTGGTTGACAGGGTATATTGATTGCTATAGCATTTTAATAGCATTTTGTTAGCAGATTTGCATCCTATGGAAATTAGTAAACCTAGCTTATCCAAATTATTGTTTTACAACCAAAATCTCTGTTCCTTTGTTTTTCTTCATTCTGATCACTACTGTATTTCTTTGTTAAGTGTACTTTTTATTTTTCAGTAGTTTTACAATCCATTTTTACAAACAATCTTGTCAAAACTTCTTTGATTACAATTCATTTAGATTAAACTTTACAGCTTCTACATTACATTTTTATGATATAGTCCTCATGGGAACGATATCCGTACTCTTGTACACTGTATTACTTGAACGACCTATGCACTTGTAGATTTTAACCAACAAGTTTTTGGCGCCGTTGCCGGGGACTTAGTATCATAAAAAATTGTGTAGAAATATTTTGTTTCATTTCTTTTTATTCTTTTAAGCTGTGGTTTTTGGTAGGATACTTGGTCTTCTGTATGAATAATCCTCAGGCCCGTGAGTTGTTGCCTTTGGATCCTGAAATTGAAAGGACATTTCGAGCTAGGAGAAGGGAACAACAAGGACTAGGGGCTGTTGAAGTTATGGCAGAGGAAGCAGTAGCCAATAATGGACAGCCTGTTTATGGTAACGACCCTATTCAACAACAAGCTGTGATGGATGACAGAAACAGGGCAATTCAGGAGTATGCTGTGCCCATTCTGCAAGGGCTCAATCCAGGGATTGTCAGGCCAGAAATTGAAGCCACTCAATTTGAACTTAAACCGGTGATGTTTCAGATGTTGCAATCTGTGGGCCAATTCAGTGGCATGGCAACTGAAAATCCTCATTTGCATCTCAGGCTTTTCATGAAAGTGAGTGATTCTTTCAATATTCTTGGGGTGACAGAAGATGTGTTAATATTGAAACTATTTCCCTATTCTCTGAGGGATAGAGCTAGAGCTTGGCTTAATTCTTTGGCACCAGGCTCTGTTGCTACTTGGAATGATTTGGCAGATAAGTTCTTGATGAATTACTTCCCACCAGCCAAGAATACTAAGCTCAGAAACGACATCACTTCATTTCAACAAGCTGATGGTGAATCTTTACATAAAGCTTGGGAAAGGTTTAAGGAGTTGCTAAGGAAATGTCCTCACCATGAGATCCTTCATTGGATTCAAATAGAGACTTTCTATAATGGGCTGAATGCACAAACTCGAATCATAGTAGATGCTTCTGCTAATGGTGCTCTTTCGGCTAAATCCTATTGTGACACCCTGCCTCGCGCGGGCCTGTCACTTGACATCTTTTCTTACTTCTACTATTTGTTCTTTTCATATTGAAATAAAAAGGTGCGGAAATTTTTTTTTTTTTTATATACATACATACTTACACTTACTCTCTTTCTCTTTTTCTATCTAACGGATTAAGCATAGCGGGTCCATAACCTTTGACATGACATTCGCAACCCATTCCACCAATCCCGTATCTCAATCAACTCAAAGGGCAGGTTGTTCAACTTTATTACCTGCACACGAACAAACTGGTGAGCTAAACGCCCAGTAAGTTCAAACATAAAAACATAAATCATAAAACAGTATATTATACTGTTATATTCTGTCATATAAACATATATACTATCTGTAGTATATAACTACTAAAAACATATCGTGCATTAATACAAATAATCACATAATTTGTGATAACTTGTAGTATTTTATAAAATTAGAATAACTATAAATATACCAACTGTAATAACAGTGGTATACTCTGATGTCACTCATGTCATCTCTTTAACTTTACTCTGATGTAATGACAAATAATCACATAAATTGTGATAACTATAAGTATTTTATAAAATTAGAATAACTATAAATATACCAACTGTAATAACAGTGGTATCCTCTGATGTCACCCAAGACATCTCTTAAAACTTTACACTGATGTCTTAACTTAACATCACATATAGGGTTAGCACAAACATCACATCATGTGGTAGTGCTCATACAATACTCATTTATTCCTTTTTTCATGTTTCTCATTATTTCTTTCATTACATCATTTATTGCTTTCAGTTTATGGGCCTTGCGCCCGTCATATTATATGGGCCTCGTGCCCGTTAAATTGTAAGGGCCTCGTTCCCGTTAAACTGTAGGGTCTCACGCCCTATATATCATGGGCCTCGCGCCCGTTAAACTGTATGGGTCTCGCGCCCTATATATCATGGGCCTCACGCCCGTTAAATTGTATGGGTCTCGTGCCCGTTAAACTGTATGGGCCACGTACCCGTAGTGCTATATCTTTAATAATTAGCACATGTAATTTATAAACATATATATACAAATGCACATAACATATAAGTTAGCGCAACACATTGCAATCAAACACAACAATTATGTCTTAAGTGTTTTATGCTCAGTTTTCCGATTTATTCTGTTCATTTATTATCTTATCTGTACTTTAACTCTGTATGAGCCCGTTTTGATCGTACCGAAAAGCACACTGTAGAGGGGCCTGGGAGCTACCCTGGCTCTCCCTCATCTGTGCTATGTCTTTTGCTTTAACAATGAAATAACCTCCCCTCGCGAGAGGCCGGTACGCCAAAACATTAGGTTTTCATTACCCTGTTGTTTAATGTCCAAGTGTACATATAATAACATCTTTATTGTGCAGTCATAAAGACTGTAAACATCACATATTAATACTGTGATTTATCAAATATTAATACTGCTCTACGATCATAACGTAATAACTGGAATCATAAAAATGGAATCCAGTAAGTTTGGAACCTCTCGTCCAAACCTGTCACATATACAGAACAGTACATAAATTATACTTAATTTATTTATTCTCATTATTTTCATCGTTTCTTTAAAACGATACCTCACACTCTTGGGAGGTTGCCTCATTAATTATAAGGCATGCAAATACTCAATGCAATCATGACAATATAAAGAATCAGATTCTCGTGAATCTGAAGCAATTGTAACAATAGTATAAATTAAATAGTCATACCATAAACCATACCGTCTAGTACACAACTATACCAATAGTTGTGCACCCGTCATCAATCACAAATCAAACAATTCTATAGTTTAGGGGAAAAATATATTTTTCCACCTAAACATAACCATATCAATTTGTTCGTGCACAGACAATTAAATGTCTGAACTTAACTCAATTCTGCTAACATCAGCTTTCTGTGGTTCCTCGACAGTCCATCATCACTGTCCCGTTGAACTCCTATAACCGAAAAATTAACGGTTATTTAAAATCTTTATTTCATATATAAAACTTTATAAAACGTAAAAATACTACGTTTTATTTCTTAATAAAGAACTTAGGAGCTTAGCATTTCATTTTTAACTTTTCTGTAAACTTTTGGCAAAATTACCATTTTGCCCCAATCGGAACTTTTCTCATTTTTTTCATGCTTAACTCTTAACTTTGGCCTTTAAAACTTTAATTAAAGCCTTAGGATTATGTTCTAGGCTTTAACGACTCTTTTTCTAACTTTCTGAAATTTTTGGTCAAAATGACCGTTTCGCCCCTGACGGGTCTTTGAATCTTAACCTTCTCGTTTTAATGCTTAGATTGAATTTTCTAAGCTCATAAATCATCCATTTGACTTTTAAAAACTTGCCGGACCTTTTCCAGGTTAATTTCTATATTTTTCACAATTTTTACTATTCCCGGCCCTCGGGAAGTTCTATTCCGACATAAAAGTCAGTTTCTTGCTTTTCTTACATTTCAGGTCTCGAAAGTCGTTTTACAATTTCTTAAAACATCCCCTTTTTCCATTTTTCATTTTTAATTCATAAGGGGCTCGGGTTTACTTGCCCGATCACATTTTTAAACCCTTATTTCCAGAAATGCCCTTTACGCCATTTTAAAAATTTCGACAGCATTTCCTCTAAATTTTTAGGCTCCCGGCGTTTAGGAAACGCCTCAAAACCATCTAACCTCGTCTAATCTATCACGTACTATACCAGAGGCCTAATTTTACGTAAAAGACACACACTTTTTTACGTAAAATTTACACATTTTCATACCTTTTTCATATCTGCTATTTCATCCATTTTTCTTTCTTTCTTTTACAATTTCTCATATCAATACATCTCATTAACATACATTCATCTCAATTAATAAATTGAGGAACAAGAGTGGTCGAGATTATACCGAAAATGCCGTTCGGTCTCGATCGCACAAACTTTATTCTTTCATTCTTTGCATCTGGAATTCCGTTTTGCAAATCCGACTCCGCGGATGCGTCCGGAACGTCGAAAATAGGCCAATGGGCCAATCTTCAAAATTTGGTCAACGGTCGCCGTTGACCGGCGTTGACCGCCGTTGACCGGCGTTGACTCGCCGTTGACCGGCAGTTGACGGCGGCGACGGTGGCAAGTGAGTAGCCCATCTTGAAGAGCTCGACGAGAGGAATCCATTGGTGTCCTCAATTTCATGTTTGGAGGCTCCTATCGTAGGAAAATCCCCCCGAAAGCCACGGCCACGGCGGCGACGGTGGAACTCCGCCGTGCCGGACTTTTTCCCCGAAATTAGTTGAGGGCTTTTGCTCCCCACAACCCCACGACCATTTCTGCACCGGTGGCTCTCTTCAATTTGGCCGGAATCGGCGAAAATCGACGGTGGATCCCACGGCGGCGACGACGGAATTCTCGAAGCTCGGTCGGCACGATACGGCGGTTGTTGCCGTGAACCACCACATGGGTTTTGTAGTACTCTTCACCACGAACCTTTTGGGACCGGTTTCGTGACAAACGGTGGCCGGACGGCGGAGATACGGCCGTTTGAATTTCGCGGCTCCGGCGAGCTTCGGGCGGCGCGTGCGGCTTGCTCCGGCGGCTGCTCCGTCGCGTCGACCCACCGTTGGACTCAGCTCGGCGAGAGCTTTCCAACGGTGCCGGCGGTGTCGTGAACGGAGGTCGTTTGTGAAAGTTGGTCACTGTTCACATTTGAGAGAATTTAGGGATAGAATTTCGGATTTTTGGAAATTTATGAGGAATTTATGAATTTAACCCCCACGATTTCCTATTTATACTCCTCTCCCCAAAATTTTTAACTTGGGCTATCCTGACTAATTTGGACGTGCTGAATCCAAATTTATCAGTTTTATCTTAATCCGGGGTCATCTCGACCAGTTTTCAGTACTGCGTATTTTTCGCATTCCCAGTCGAAATTTCTGTTTTGTGCTCAATTGACTAATTTGAGCATCCTGATTTCCAAATATATCAGTTTCAGGTCGAGAAAATGTTGTCTTGACCCTTTTCTCGATACTGTACATACGATATACACATTTCCCGAAAACAGTAAAATTTTTCCGGCTGTTACACCTATAATGAAGCGTATGAGATTTTAGAAAGAATGGCCAATAATAATTATTAGTGGCCCACAGAGAGACTCAACGCAAGGAGACCTGCAGGAATATTGGAGGTTGATCCTATCACTGCACTTTCAGCCCAAGTTTCATCTCTGACCAACATGATTAAGACAATGAACACGCAGGCAAGTGCGAAGGCAGTCCAAACTCCGGGATTTTCATGTGTATACTGTGGAGAGGGACATTTGTATGATGACTGTCCTTCAAGTCTAGCCTCTGTTAATTATGTGGGAAATTTCAACAGGAGTAATAACACTTACCCCAACACTTATAATCATGTTGGAAGACAGCATCGAAACTTGTCATGGAGCAATCAAGGCATAAGTTCCAGCGGTGTCAATGCTTTTTACTGGCCTGCTCATCCACCAGGATTTCCTCATTAACAACAAAGAAGCCAAGCTGCTGACCAATCAAGTTCTTTGGAGAATCTTCTGAAGGAATACATGGCTAAAAATGATGCTATCATTCAAAATCAAGCAGCTTCATTGAGAAATCTGGAAAATCAAGTAGGACAGTTGGCCAACACTTTAAATAACCGTCCTCAAGGTGCATTGCCAAGCGATACAGAGAATCCTAGGGGTGAAGGAAAGGAACAATGCAAGGCAATTACGTTGAGAAATGGAAAAGAGCTAGAACCAACTGAAGTAAAACCCAAAGCTGTGCAAACAGAGTCCACTTCAATCCAAGAAGAGGGGGATCAATTTCAGCCCGAAGCATAACAGAAAATTCAGCAACCATATTCTGAACTGCAGAATGTTGCAGCATTCCCGCAGCATACTGGGACGACAAAAATCAGTAACAGTAGACTCCCCCCACCATTTCCTCAAAGATTTCAGAAGCAGTAAAAGGATGGTCAATTTCGTAAATTTCTAGATGTTCTGAAGCAGCTGCATATCAATATACCACTAGTTAAAGCTTTAGAGTAGATGCCAAGTTACGCAAAGTTTATGAAAGATTTAGTGATGAAAAAGCGTAGATTTGGAGAATTTGAAATTGTGGCTTTAACGGAGGAGCGTAGTGCCATCTTGCAGAACAAACTTCCTCCTAAGCTAAAAGATCCTGGAAGCTTCACTGTTCCTTGCTCAATAGGTCAACAATACTTTGGTAAAGCTTTATATGACTTGCGAGCAAGTATTAATCTGATGCCAATGTCTATCTTTAAGAAGTTTGGAATTGGGGAGGCTAGGCCTACTACAGTCTCGCTACAGCTTGCCGACAGATCTATAGCTCACTCAGAAGGAAAGATTGAAGACGTACTTGTGAAGGTGGACAAGTTCATTTTTCCCGCGGATTTCATAGTATTAAACTTTGAGGCAGACAGAGAAGTACCGATTATACTAGGAAGACCATTCCTAGCCATGGGAAGAACTCTCATCGATGTACAGAAAGGTGAGTTAACAATGAGGGTCAATAATGAGCAAGTTACTTTCAATGTGTTAAAGGCGATGAAGTTTCTAGAAGAAATGAAGGAGTGCTCATTGGTTAATGTTATTGACTCAGTAGTGTCAGAAAATTTGGAGCAGAGCTGCCATGAAAACTATTCTGAGCCCACTTTGAAAACAGAAGTGGATATAGTGACTGATGAAGATGATGCTCAAGCCGCATGGGTTGTTATGCAATTAACTAGCTCACGTAAGGAGAGGAATTTTGAGCCGCTGGGACTATCAAACAGTGAGATAAAAAAGTTTAAGCCGTTTACTGAAGAGCCTCCGGTTTTGGAGTTGAAGCCTCTCCCCGCACACCTTAGGTATGCTTATCTTGGTGAATCAAAAACACTTCCAGTAATTATTTCAGCTTTTTTAAGTGCAGACCAGGAGCAGAAATTGCTTACAGTGCTGAGAAAGTTCGAAAAAGCTTTAGGCTAGACTATTACAGATATTAAAGGAATCAGTCCTTTAATATGTATGCATAAAATTTTGCTGGAGGAATGCTACAGCAATTCGGTAAAGTAGCAGAGAAGACTGAATCCTATTCTGAAAGAAGTGGTGAAGAAAAAAGTAATTAAGTGGCTTGATGCAGGCATCATTTACCCCATCTCAGACAGTTCATGGGTTAGTCCAGTTCAATGTGTGCCAAAAAGAGGAGGAATAACAGTTGTGACTAACAGCAACAATGAGTTGATTCCCACTTAAACAATCACAGGATGGAGAGTCTGTATAGATTATCTACCAGAAAGGATCATTTTCCGCTGCCATTCATTGACCAGATGTTGGATCGATTAGTTGGGAAAAAATATTATTGTTTCTTAGATGGCTATTCAGGATATAACCAAATAGCTATTGCACCTGAAGATTAAGAAAAGACTACCTTTACTTACCCATATGATACGTTCGCCTTCAGAAGAATGCCATTTGGATTGTGCAATGCACCAGCAGCATTTCAACGCTGCATAATGGCGATTTTCTTAGATATGGTGGAAAAATTTGGAGAAAGTCTTAATGCGATGTGAAGAAACCAGTTTAGTTTTGAACTGGGAAAAATGCCATTTTATGGTAACTGAGGGTACTGTGTTAGGACACAAGGTTTCACAAAGAGGAATTGAAGTAGACAAAGCAAAGATAGACATCATTGACAAGTTGTCGCTGCCTACATCTGTGAAAGGGATTAGAAGTTTCTTGGGGCATGCTGGTTTTTACAGACGTTTTATTAGGGATTTTTCAAAAATTTCTAAGTCTCTTTGTTCGTTGTTGGAGCAGAATGTACCGTTCAAGTTTGATGAGGATTGTCAGCGTGCTTTTACAGAATTGAAGAAGAAGTTGGTGTCAGCGTCGATCATAGTGGCTCCAGATTGGTCTTGTTCATTTGAGTTAATGTGTGATGCTAGTGATTACGCCATAGGAGCAGTCTTGGGACAGCGAAAGGAGAGGATATTTCATCCGATTTACTATCCTAGTAGAACCTTGACAGACGCTCAGCTTAACTACACCACGACAGAAAAGGAGCTGTTGGCTATAGTATTTGCATTCGACAAATTTAGAGCATATCTGGTAGGCACCAAGGTTGTGGTTTACACTGACCATTTAGCAATTAAATACCTTATTGCTAAGAAAGACGCTAAGCCAAGATTGATTAGATGGGTTTTATGGCTTCAGGAGTTTGACTTGGAAATCAAAGACCGAAAAGGGACTGAAAATCAAGTGGCTGATCACTTATCCAGATTAGAAACAGGTGTGACAGAGAAGATTGAAGGGCCAATCAAAGAGACTTTCCCAGATGAACAGCTTTTTGTGATCAAACAGTTGAATGCACCCTGGTATGCTGATATTGTGAACTACTTGGTTAGTGGTCTACTCCCACCAGAGCTGATAAGCCAACAAAGGAAGAAGTTCCTTCATGATACCAAGTTCTATTATTGGGATGAGTCGTATTTATTCAAGCAGTGTGCAGATCAGATTTTAAGAAGGTGTGTACCTGAGGAAGAGATACTTAGGATACTTCATCATTGCCATTCTTCTCCTTATGGAGGACACTATGGAGGGCTTAGAACATCAGTCAAAGTTTCGCAATCAGGATTCTATTGGCCATCACTTTTTAAGGATGCTCATAAGTTTGCTAAGACTTACAATCGGTGTCAGCATATGGGAAACATTTCACAAAGGCATGAAATGCCCCTGAACATTATCTTGGAAGTTGAAATATTTGATGTGTGGGGAATAGATTTCATGGGGCCATTTCCTTCATCTTATAGCAATCAGTACATATTGGTGGCAGTGGATTATGTGAGTAAATGGGTGGAAGCATTAGCGTCTCCTACCAATGATTCCAAGGTGGTTGTGAGGTTTCTGCATAGGAATATTTTCACACGCTTTGGGACACCAAGGGCCAACATAAGTGATGAAGGAACGCACTTTAGCAGTAAGCTGTTTAAAAGTCTTCTAGCTAAGTATGAAGTATACCACAAAGTTGCCACAGCCTATCATCCTCAAACTAGTGGGAAGGCTAAAGTTTCCAATAAGGAGATAAAAAGAATTCTGGAAAAAGTTGTCAACCCCTCAAGGAAGGATTGGTCAGCACGATTGGATGACACCTTGTGGGCGTACAGAATAGCTTACAAAACCCCTTTAGGAGCGTCCCCCTACCGGCTGGTATTCGGAAAGGCTTGCCACTTGCCAGTTGAGATGGAACATAAAGCCTACTGGGTAATTTCAAAGTTAAATCTTGATGCTCATGCGGCTGGTGAAAAGAGAATGCTGCAATTAAATGAGATGGAAGAATTTAGAATGATGGATTATGAAAATGCCAAGGTGTATAAAGAAAAAGTTAAGAAATGGCATGACAGTAAAATTCTTCCAAGGGAATTTCAAGCAGGGCAGCGAGTGCTTCTTTTTAACTCATGGCTGAAACTCTTTCCAGGGAAATTGAAATCACGTTGGTCAGGTCCATTCAAGATTTGTGAAGTTTTTCCTCATGGAGCTGTGGAATTAATGGAGGAAAAATCAGGAAGAAAGTTCAAAGTGAATGGTCAAAAGCTAAAGTATTACTAGGGAGGCACTTTTGATAAGGAGAAGACTGCAATATCCTTGACAGACCCAGATTAGAAAAAGGGAAGTAGTCGGCCTGTCGACTTTAAAAACAAACGCTTATGGGAGGCAACCCAATGCTTTATTGTTTCCTGTTTGTGTTTTTATTTGCTCTTTTTTTTCGTGGATTCTCTTTGGTGAGATTAAGGTGAGTACGTCGTTTTAATAATTAATATAGGTTGTCTGATATGTGTTTACAAGGAAAAAGGAAGTGAAGGCCTCTGGAGCAGCTAAATGGAAACTGAAACAAAAATGCTACAAAAATACTGCAGCATAGTTGCTACAACTGGAATCCAGAAAAGTCCTGCACAAAGCCAGGGCCGAGCGCTGCAGTGCGAAAATATATATATATATATAAATAAAAATAAAAATATATATTTATGAAAAAAAAATATATTTTTTAAAATAATAATAATAATAATAATATATAATATAATATATATATTTAATAAAAAATAAAAAAAGAAAGGGGGGCCTCGAAAACCCTATATAAGGGCCCCCTTATTGTTTCTTTTCCCATTTCTTTTTCTTAGCTGCCGCCCCCACCATAGCCGTCCTCCTTCCAAGCTTCCACATTCCACTCCACCAACCTTCTCAAACGCCCGAAATCTCCAATATCTGCTACATTACTGCCATCCTCATTCCTAAAACTAACTTCATCTTCCACCTTCATCGTCCTCGCCGTCATAGCCGAGTAAGCCACGCCGTCTCCTCGTCAATCCTTTTCCCATTTCAGCCCTCCTTTCCATCCATTTTTGGGCATTCTCCATTCTCCATTCGTGCATCAAATCCGTCGGTCCTCTCCCTAAAAATCATCATATCCATTCTCATCTTTGCAATCAAACCAACGTTCCTTCTCACCATTTGGTGACATTTTCTCCAACAAAGCCGATGTGAGGATGGACTTTCGAAAGAACCCGAGCAACTTGGAAGCGTAAGCATTCTCACTCTTCTTTCTTGTCTCAAGTGATGCATTATGATTTATAGAAGTGCATGGTGGTGTGTTGTGATTTGTGGAGGTGTAGTGTGGTGTGTGCGTTTTATGTGATAAAAAAAAAAAAAGGGGCCTAAGTTCGGTGTTGGATAAGAGGCCGTGGCTGTAATTTGTGGGTTGAGCATAGGAATTTTTGAGGATAGAGTAAGGTGACATCTGTGTTTTAAAGGAGAAATTCAAGAAGATTTTTTTTGGGTTATTCACCATGCCTTTTAAGAGCAAAGTAAGGAAAGACAAGAATTTAATAGAGGTTGAGGAGCCAGCATCAGGGCAACAACGAACTTATTCTGAAGAGGAGTTGGAGGAGACAACTGAGATAGAAAAATTTGTCTCTACTGAAGCACGGATCAGATTCTATTCCGGTTTCAATACCAGGGTTCTCCTTATGGAGAAAGGCTTCCAATTCAAGCTCAGCAAAACGTTGGGATACCCAGATTTTGACTATACAGTGGTACACACACATAAATGGGCCATATTCGGCCAACATCAACCTGCAGCAAAAATACAGTTAGTCCGCGAGTTCTATGCCAATTACAACGAGGAAATACCAGATTTCGTCTATGTTCGTGGGCAACAAGTTTGTATTTCGCCTGCTGCAATCAACCGCCTATATAATCTGGATGACAATGAGGATGACTTCTAAGACTTTGCAGACAACTTGGATGATGCACAGTTGGAGGAAATTCTTCAATTTTTGTGTGTAGAAGGCACATCTTGGAAGAAAAGTCGTGAATCATTGACATTTCCCAGGCGATGTCTCAAGAATAGTCCACGAGTTTGGTTTCATTTTTTAAAGAATCGGCTAATGGCCTCGACTCATGACCATGTGGTGCACAAGGTTAGAGCAATTTTGCTATACTGTATTGTGGAGGAGCATCCATTCAATCTAAGGAATCTGCTGCAGCATCAAATTGGGATCTATGCTGGTAGAAATAGTGGAGGCTTATGGTTTCCCTCACTGATTACAAAGTTATGCATCTCTCAGGGAGTTGTCATAGAAGAGGGAGAGCCCATTAAGCAACCTTCTGCACCAATCACCATAAGCACTATTACCAGACTTATACAGGAGGAACCTTAGCCAGGGCCATCAAATGCACCTCGGCCCACAACATCTACTGCCCCGCAGCCTACCGACCCCACTGCTCCACAACCAACACCGACTTATGCTCCTCTTGCTGAAGGATTCCAGAGATTGGAGCGGCATGTAAGCCAAATGGAAGTTGTACAGTACGAAATGATGCGTATGCTACAGGATTATTGGAAGTATGAGCAGAAAAGAGATATGGCAATGCAGCAGTATTTTCGTGCAAACTCCAAGCGCTTCCACACATTTCCAGCATTTCCAGAGCACTTATGTCATCCTTTCTTCGAGGATGTGGAACCTTCAGATGCTGAGCCAACTTCACCGAGCCCTATGATCCTTGAACCCCACTCAACCCAACATCCACCACAGCATACTAAGAAGCAGCCACCAATCCCTGAGCCCTCTCCTCGTCGATCCACTCGTCGGAGTGCTGTAAAATCAGTTAGACATTGATAATAGTTTTTCTACTCAGTCAAGAAAGTCCCTTATTCTTTTAATCACATTTTGATTACCTGGCTTTCTTTTTATTTCTTTTTCTTAAGGTCTGTTTTTTATATTATTTTTCTTTTGTTTATTCCTTTTATTGTTTAGTGTCTTTGGTTTGATTTTTTTTTTCTTGGCTTTGTTTGTTATGAGGATGAATTTCTTTTTACGATCACATTGTTTAACTTTAAAGTGAATTTGATTTGAGATAAGCATAGGTTTCGCCATTTGTTGATTTGTAGCTTTACATCTTTGCTTGCTATCTGATTATGCATTCTCTTCACAATGAACACAATCCCTGTGTTGTAGATTTCCTTGCTTCTCTAGAGGCAGAGTATGTGCACTGTTTAATATCATTTTATTGCTCTCTAGAACCTGTTTGATCAGCTCTCAAGGCGAAATCCTAGGTTGCATTGTGTTAAGGATATGATTTAGGCATTTCTTTGGTCCGATTGAACCTTTCTAGCTGACCTGGTGATATCTTTATCCCTAGTCTCCCATTGAGCCAAGAAAGCTATGTCCTTGCCACCCAAATTCTGCATTTAATTTTTTTTTTCTTTTCACCCACACCCTGTGATCATAGTGCCCTTTTAAGCTTCTTTTAAGCTTTGCATTGTCCTTTCTCAACATTGAGGGCAATGTTGGTTTTACATTTGAGGGGAAGGGTTTAAGAGTCAATTGTTTTTTGTTCAAAAAAAATAGGCAAAAAAAAAGGGAAAAGAGAAAAAATAAAATTTTACTTCACTGTTTTGAGCTGCTTAGTAACCAGGAGTAACATGAGCCCCATGTGTACTTTTGCGTCAAACGGCAGTTCAAGATATGAGTACATGTCAGTTCATTTCAAATGTGACCTTGTTGAGTAACCGAGTGTCTTCATCACAAATGTTGGCATTCGTATCAAAAGGTATTGGTGACATAACTGATTAAAAAAAAAGTGATAATTGAGATTTGCAAAATATCAAGTTTGGGGGGGAGGGGGGGGGGGGGGGGGGTGGTGAGACACTAAAGTAAAAGAAATAAAAGCTCAAGTCTTAGAAGGGTGGTGTGATTCGGGGGTGAGCCTAATTAGAATGACATCCTATACCCTACCCCTTAACTCAGCCTTGCATTACAACCTTTAAAAGTCCTAATGATCCTTGACAAGATGCTAATCTACATTAGTGGAGAGAGTTGTGAAAAGCAGGCTTATGGAATAAGCATTTGTTTTCAAATTGAAAAGGTTGAACTTGTGTGCACTATATTGTCAAGATTAGCAGGAATGACATAGCATTTGGGAGCACACACACACTAACCGGGGAGAAGCAATTGGAGAGCAAGCAATCTTTTGAATCTAGGAATCAATTTTTAGTGGAACCTGCGTTTGTTTTAACTTAAACTCATGTTCAAGCCGCTAAATCAAAGATCTTGAGAATTCATCCACAGGAGTCTTTATTTTGCTACTTTTGTTTGTTAAGTGTTTGTTTCTTTTTTTTTTTATGACTTTCTTTATGTCATGACTCGAGGACGAGCAATGGTTCAAGTTTGAGGGTGTGATAACTCTAAGAAATTAGAGTTATTCATTGATTTTCTCGTTTAAAAATAGGCTTGTCTAAGAGTGTTTATTGTTTTATGTGGTGTTTTTGTCTTTCATCTTTTAATTTTTGCATGTGCCTTAGCCAAAGTGTCTCTGTGTCCTTTTCGGTTAAGTAAAGGAATTTTCACTGAAAACTGTGCAAAAAGTTGGTGTTTAGCTTGGTTGTGTTTCCAGTCAGTTTTACAGGGGATGAAAATGAGAGAAGAATGCTGCAGCATTTTGAGCGGAGCTGAGTTGGAAATTTGAAGTGACGTCAGTACACAACCTGGAGAAAAAGACAAAATATCACATGGGCTTTGTGCAGTTGTTATTTTGGACCACTCAGGAGCTCTCAAAGCTAGACAAGTCAGCAAGATTGTTGCCCTAACAAATGTTTTTCCCCAATCAGAAAAGGGACACCGTCTAGTACAAGAGGAGGAAATAGTACCTTCTGGGGACACAACCATCAGAGACGAATTTACACAAAAACAAAAAGCAGAGAGTACTAGCGAGAGAAAAGAAAAGAGGAAAGTACCAGAGAAGAAGGAGTAAGGATGTTGAAGAAGAGGAATCAAGCTTCAGCAGACTTTCTTTCTCTCCATCTGTTGCTTACCCTTTTGTAGTATTGAGCTGAATTAGACATGATTTATTTGTGGATAATGGATTTTGTTAATTACAGTATGAACTAATTTTCTTTAGCTAGTTTGCTAATAGAACCAAGGATATGAACTGTTAACTGATTGCTGAATTTGTTATAGAAATCAATTGTTTCTTGTTCATTCATGTGTGTTAATGCGTATTTCTACTCTTGACTAGCCATCAATTTATAAAATATCAGATTTGGATTAATTCTGAAAAGGTTGATTTAAATTGGATCTCATGAATTATGCATGTATGGTCTTGAAGGAATTTGTAAATCTATGGATGGTATAGGAATATATTATTCCTCATGTACGATCCAAAAAAACTTATGCTTCTATTTGCATTCTTTCAGCTGATCTCACATAGGAATATGCTGAAGTAAGTTAGGAGGATAATTTTGCAAAGAGATTTGGAAAAATCCTTGCTCTCACGTGTTCTTGGTTGATAGGGTATATTGATTGCTGTAGCATTTCAGTAGCATTTTGTTAGCAGATTTGCATCCTGGGGAAATTAGTAAACCTAACTTATCCAAATTATTATTTTACAACCAAAATCTCTGTTCCTTTGTTTTTCTTCATTTTGATTACTACTGTATTTCTTTGTTAAGTGTACTTTTTATTTCTCAGTAGTTTTACAATCCATTTTTACTAGCAATCTTGTCAAAACCTCTTTGATTACAATTCATTTAAATTGAACTTTACAGCTTTTACATTACATTTTTATGATATAGTCCTCGTGGAAACGATATCCGTACTCTTGTACACTGTTTTACTTGAACGACCTGTGCACTTGCAGATTTTAACCAACAGTGT
This sequence comes from Antiaris toxicaria, assembly GCA_035233585.1. Taxonomy (NCBI): domain Eukaryota; kingdom Viridiplantae; phylum Streptophyta; class Magnoliopsida; order Rosales; family Moraceae; genus Antiaris; species Antiaris toxicaria. The sequence continues at coordinate 94,295,601 of CP141154.1, forward strand.
CTAAACTTGAAAATTTCCGAAGTTTTAACCAAAACTTTGCTTGGTTAAAACCAAATTTTTCTATAGTTTCGTTTCAAAGAATCAAAAAATTTTCTTAAAAAGGGAGATTTTTTTTAAAGATGAAAAATTTTTTACCCATTCAAGCACCTTTTCACTTTTTGATTAAAAAAACTTTCTTATCTCAAATAAAACTTTTTTTTCTTTACCAAAAATCGACACCCCATCCAAATGAAAACATAGGTAGGAAGTACATGAAGCATTTTGTTTTGATAAATATTTTTTCCCTCTTTTTGAGCATATGTTTAGGGGATTTTAAAAATTTTCACATTTTTTTTTATAGTGAAATTAGGTGTAGAATTGAGATTATATTATACTTACAACTACAAATTATAAGAAGTGTTACCCTTTGTTCATTTGACACATTCATTTTTAGAAATGAAAAATTTTTTATTTTTGTAAAATGGATCATTTTAAATTTCTATATCTAAACATAAAAAATTTTCGCTTTTAGATATTAAAAAAAGAGTTTCTTTCTAAAAATGGAAATTTTTTACCCATCCAAATAACATTTCACTATAAAAAAGTTTTCCATTCTAAAAGTGAAAAACTTTCACTTTCTAAAGGTGAATACTCCATCTAAATGGAAGGTTAATATAAATATATATTGCTAACATAAGGTGTTGATATTGATCAAAATTAAAATGATTTAATATATTTATAAAGAAAAAATAATTTTATTTAAAAATATTAAGTATTAATGAATTAAATAACAATTTTCAAAAAATAATTGAAGTGAACAAAATGTTTTTAAAATATTAAAGTAAATAGTAAATTTACTGTCTAACTAGAAATTTTAGTAAATAAATAATATATTTGCAAAACGTAAATAAAAATTTTATTTGTTAAAGATGTAAATAAACCATTTACTGGATAAATAAATCATTTATTTGATATGTAAATACATTATTTACCTAGCAAATCTAATGTAAATAAACTATTTGTATAGTAAATATGTTATTTACGATAATTATTTTAAAAATCTACTACTTATTTCAATTATTTTTTAAAAACTACTATTTACTATAGTTTCTTTTTTAGAACTACCTTCTCTTTAGGGAGAATGGACTCTGTTTGGATGAGAGGTTTTTTTTTTTTTTTTGAAAATGGAAAATTTTTAGATATGAAAAATAAAAGGTTGTTTGGAATTTTTTTTAAAAGTGAAAAGTTATTTAGATGGGTGAAAAATTTTTTTTTAGAGAGCTCTTTTTCCATTTTTCAAAAATAAAAAATTTTGGATGTTCAGATAATGAAATTTAGGAAGGTCCATTTTTCTTAGAACTAAAAATTTTTTATTTTCCAACTTTGGAGGGGTCAAACAAACAGAAGGGAAGTGTAAATAACAGTTTTCAAAAAATAATTAAAATAAATAAAATGTTTTTTAAAATACATATATTAAATAGTAGATTTGTTGCATAAATAATATATTTACATTAAATTTATCAGATAAATAATTTATTTACGTATCATGTAAATGACATGTTTACGTTTTTATCAAATAAATGATTTATTTATGTCTTATTAATATATCATTTACTAAGTAAAATTTCTATTTATCTAATAAATATACAATTTACTGTAAATATTTTAAAGGGATAATTAGGAGGATGCCATAAAAATGGAGAGTGGATTAATTTTTACCATAGATTAAAAAGTTTTATAGAAAATATCATAAAATTATTTACATTTGGTAAATGAAAAAATTTTATGTTCTCTCTCTTTCTTCTCCACATTCACCCTTTCTCTTTCATCCCCCTTTGTTATCCTAATGATCCTTGTTCGGTGATGAAGAAAATTGAAGCTCAATCATGATAGTGATCGATTTTTGGTAGCGACGGGATTGCGGCTCCATTTGTCATTCTCCGTTGGTCTTTTTACTGCAATTCGGCCTTGAGATCTCTGTTTGTGGCTCCAATTTCTAGATCGCGATGATGAATAATCTTCTTCACACTCGACAACAACTTTGGATCTCGTGATCAAATGCGATGGGATATCAAGTCCATATGTGGTTAGGGAGATTGCAAGTCCTTGGATCGCCAGTGAAATCACAAGTATCAAAGTGTTGCAGGTCGTCAAAGGAAGGAGAGAGAAAGATTGAATCATATTACTAGCGAACAAGATCGAAATGGCGACAAAGTTATGCAAAAACCAAGCAGAGAGAGAATGTTGGTAGTGGAGAGATGATTGCTATCGGGCTTTGCAATTCTGATCGTGAGACATTGATGCTCTGATCACTCTCACGGTTGTAATTGAGGTTGTGGTTGATCTCTGGTGTCCACCACCTTGCCTCGACGGAAGTTTCTTACCCGTAGGTTGCTGTAAATGGAGAGGAGAGAGAGGAGAAAGAGAGAGAGAGAGAGAATGTTAAAATTAATGATGGTAAATAAATAGTAAATGAAACATTTATTTTGGTAAATAAATCATTTATTAAAAAGAATGGTAAATGAATATTTTTTATTGATAAATGATTCATTTACCAATGATATTTTTTACAAGAGATTTTTTATCTGTGATAAAAATTAATCTAAAACATGATTTTGTGATCTTTTTTCTAACATTCCCTATTTTAAAACCTTACTATTTACTTTAATTATTAAAAAAAAAACAGTTTTTTACTATAATTTCCCATTTTTGGGTGGGTCAGCTTAACGGGCCTGGATTCGTTAATCTAGCCCAACCTCTAAATGGGCTTGCTAAATCTAGACTAACCTCTCAGTGGGCTTCTATTGGCAATTGGGCGTTTGTGTGTGAGTTTTACGGACTAGGGTTTTTCCGTCTCTCAGCCCCCACCGGCGTCTCGTATATAAACGAAAGAAAACCCTAATCTCCCTCTTCTTCGTCTAGCGAGAGAGAGAGAGAGGGCGAACCGAACCTCAGAGATCTTTCTGTCTTCTCTGTTTCTCAGAAATGGTTACTTTCAGGGTAAGCCCCCGCAATCTCTCCTCCTCTTACGATCTCCCCCTCTCTCATTTGCCCTATTTGTTTCCCGAGAAAAATCAAATTTTTAAGTTTGAGATTTTTGAAATGTGATTGTTATTTTTTGTTTTTGGTGGCTCAGTTTCACCAGTACCAGGTTGTCGGGAGGGCTCTCCCATCGGAAACCGATGAGCACCCCAAGATTTACCGCATGAAGCTCTGGGCCACCAACGAGGTTCGCGCCAAGTCCAAGTTCTGGTAAGATCACTGATTTGATTTTATGCTGCTTTTTTTATTGTGTTTTTATTTGATTAATTTGGTGTTTTTTCGTTTGATTATCTGGTTCGTGCTTGTGATTGATTGGTGTTTGTTCGGTTAATGAATCTGGATTTAGGTATTTTCTGAGGAAGCTGAAGAAGGTCAAGAAGAGCAACGGACAAGTCCTTGCTATCAATGAGGTTTGTTCTTATTAACCCTTTTCTTGAAAATATTGTCGAACATTAATAGAATTATTTGTTGTATTTTGGTTGTTTCCGTATATGAATGTAAAAATCTTGTTCATTTCGTTTTTTTTTCCTTGTATGTTCTTTTATAGATATAATTATTACTTAGGAAAATCAGGGTAAGTCCTGAACTACGGGAATGAAAAATTTTTTATTTTATTTGTGAGTTTGCATAATTTTGGTTGATCAAGTTTATTTAAAATTTTATGTACCTTTTATTATGGTCGGAGTGTTTTTCCACTTACATTTACTCGCTTTCTGGAGTCTCTTGGAAGCATATTGTGTAAGAGTAAAGTTTGTTGATTGATTAACAGAGTGGTAATTAAATGCGACACTTGTAGGGAGAAATTTGACAAAATGACATCCTTAGAAAGTGAAATTAGAAAAATGACCTATGTCATTTTGGGTTGTTCCAAAGTCATTTTGTAGATAACAATTTTCAAAATGTTGTTTAATGAATGATAGTGTGTTATAAGACATTTTGCAAATCGTCTTGATTGTACAAGTGCTTTGTAAAAATTGATCGGATGAGAATCTTATTTGCATTATGGCTTTTCAAAATTTGGTGCAAAAGACTTTGGTGCATCTTGCTTTTACATTTCACGCCCAGCAGGGCGCTCAGTGTAAAAATAGAAAAAGGTTATTATGTTGATTAACTTTCTAAGGTTGTCATTCTAGAAAATTCTTTCAATAGCTGGCTGGAGCAACAAATGTTAATTTCAAAATCACATGTTGTTTTTGACTAAGTACGGTGCCATTTTTAGTCTTATCACTTGGCCTAGAACTTGGGCAGGGGAAACTACTTGTATATTCTAGCACAAACATGAGTGTTGATTGTTCTTTGTTAATGATTTTGTAAGTAATTATCATTTGTCTTGGTCCGTTTCTAGTATGAGATTTCTTAACATGTATGTGTTAATTTCTTGCAGATTTTCGAGAAGAACCCAACCAAAATCAACAATTATGGTATTTGGTTGCGTTATCAGAGCAGAACTGGGTACCACAACATGTACAAGGAGTACCGTGACACCACCCTAAATGGTGCAGTAGAGCAGATGTACAACGAGATGGCTTCTCGCCACAGAGTCAGGTTCCCTTGCATCCAGATTATCAAGACTGCAACCATCCCTGCTAAGCTTTGCAAGAGAGAGAGCACGAAACAATTTCACAACTCAAAGATCAAGTTCCCATTGGTGTTCAAGAAGGTTAGGCCGCCTACTAGGAAGCTGAAGACCACATACAAGGCATCAAGGCCCAACTTGTTTATGTAACTTGGTCATTTTACGATCAAGCTTTAAAGAGAAGTAAGCAAGGCTATTCCTGGATCTTTTTTTTGTTTTTGGTAGTAACCTTTTTTTTTTTTTGGGTGGTCCCTTTTTGTTATTGTTTATCGGATATTTTGTTATTTGAGCATCTTAGAACCCCAATTTGGTTAAGTTTAAAGTTCCAAAATTCTTGTTTGCTTAATACATCTTAAAATGCTCCATTATGGTTGTCGTTTGATTCAGTTTGGACTTGGGAGTCCGTATTTACTCAAGAATTTTGCTGTTGTGTTTTTGTTTTGGTAAATACTGTTATTGTGCTTTTTGTTAAATTATTAATTATTATTATTAGGCTGCGTTGTGTTATCAGATTAGATTTCAGCGCCAGTTTGTCTACTAACAATTTACAAGCCAACTAGAAGTATTGGATCTCCCGTGTATGATAGGTTTAACTTTAAACTCAATGCAAATTTTTATACAGCCTTTTTTTTGATAAACATCTATTAAATTTACTTTTTATATTCATATTCTAGACTGAGCATTTCTTACTCAAAAATATTTGTACTATCAAATTTACTTTTTACATTTATATTCTAAACTGATCAGTTTGCTATTGTTTTTTTGGACTCTTTAACTAAACATAAATGTAAGAATTATTCTACTGAGTTCTCTCATCTCTTATCTTACGTATATATGATAACTCTCTCTCTCTCTCTCTATATATATATATATGCAGAAACTACAAAATCGATTATTTTACTAGATGAACGTCTCTAATCCAATGTTAAAAAATTAGTGCGTTAATTTTGATATTTGGACTAAAAAAATGTTATCTAATATAATATTATATTTTATATTAAATTTATCATATGTTAAATTTTGTCAAATTTGATAAAGATATAATCAATATTAAATTTTATTTTTGATTTTTATTGATTTTTGTGTTGTATATTTGTTATAAAATTTTTATATAAGGTCATTTTTACAACTTTTAAAAGATAATAATGATAATAAAATATAAAAACAGCATTAGTAATAACATAATTTATTGAAGTACAAGTAAGATAATAATGATAATAATGATGTTTTTCATATTATTTTTAAAAAATACAGTATTAACATATATAAATTAATTATTATGGTCTACAACAATTACACTAATCAATTCAGAAAAGCATACTGTAGGCTTGTAAACAAAGTGCGGAATGACATGTTTTTGCGTCTATTCATCAGAGCTTCTCTCGAGGGTGTTTTGTTTGATTTATGAGCTAGTTGATGGAAACTGATGGCTCCATGTCATATCCTGTCACATCGTAAGTAGTAAATTCCACCAGTTCACACGACTTGAGATCGTGTTTAACATTCTCATGGCTGCTCGGAGATGAAGCAGCAAGCAATCGCTGTGTCTCTTCGTCCTTGGCGTAAGTCTTAAGCTTTCCGTTGAGGTCATTCAGCCTTGTAAGCTCCTCCGCCACCTCTTTCATGGCAGGCCTTTTCATGCCATTACTCTCCAAACATCTTGTTGCAAGCTCCGCCACCGCTTCTATCTGTTCCATCTCATCTTCATCACAAACAACCTCAGAGTCTAAGATTGTATCCACATAATTTTGATGACTTTCTCTAACTTTTAAAATGAAGTACTGAACGACGTTGCTCTTTGCTCCAGTTCTACCATTTGAGATTGGCTTCTCTCCTGTTATGAGCTCGACGAGAACAACACCAAAGCTGTACACGTCGCTCTTTGTAGTCAAAGTGCCGGTGTTAAGGTACTCTGGATCTAGGTAGCCGAGAGTTCCTTGAACTGTTGTGGCTATACCTGTGTGCCCCGGTGGAATGAGAACCGAGGCTCCAAAGTCCGAGACTTTTGCAGTGTAATTTTCATCCAGGAGAATATTGGTCGACTTGACATCTCTATGAATGATCGGAGGGTAAGCCAGAGAATGCAAATAGTCAAGCGCAAGTGCAACTTCTGTGCCAATTCTCAAGCGGGCTTTCCACGATTTTAGAACGGCCGATTTCTTGCTGTGGATGTGTTGCGAAAGCGTTCCATGGGATACTAGCTCATAAACCAAGAGTGGGATTTTGGTCTCTAGACATAAGCCTAGGAGTTTGACGACATTCCTGTGGTTAACTTGGGAGACAATTGCTATTTCTTCGTGGAATTGCTTGCTGTTTATTTGAGTCTTATCGTCCTCTTTCGGCTTCTTGACCGCAACTGGGATACTCTGTTCGTCTATTGGAATCGATCCCCTGTATACAGATGCAAATCCCCCTCTACCAAGAAGCTGACTTTCCTTGTAATTGTTGGTTGCTTTGGCCAGGTCTGCCTTGCTGAAGATTCTTACCCTTTGGTGTTTCAATACCAGCCCGCCATTTTTTCTGAATAATTTTTCACATTTTCTCCTCTTGCAATCGTAGACTATGAATAGAGCTATAATCACAACGAAAATGCTCGCTCCAAGAACTGTGACCAAAACAATAATAATTATAATATTAATTAGATAAGTTGATCCCTAATATGTAGTTGTTTGTGTTGAAAATCATTCAAAGGACAAACAATAAGATACAAAGCATAATCGGACTCAAGAATTAAAAGAAAATAATCTCAAAGAAAATTCTAATTAACTAATGGAAGAGTTTACATGTTTATATATACCTGAGGCAATTGCTGTAACTCGAAAACCTTGACAACCAACCTTACCGTCGCCGCGCATCCCAAGAGGGCATTTGCATTCGTAATCTCCAATTTTGTTTTTGCATTTACCTTTACACGGATATGCTTCTGGTTCTTTGCACTCATCAATATCTAGGACAAAAGCAAAATTAAACCTTCAAACATATGAATTTAAAATTATTAAAGAAATAAACCATCTTTGGTTATGACCCAATGGAAGTATAATAAATAATAGATAGTAGAGTAGTGATAAAGATATTCAACCTTATACATATAGCGGTGAATTGTAGTGTGTGTTTATATATATATATGTTAATTTTACTGTTAATATTGAGGCGATAAATTTTTAAACATGTACGAATAAACAAAATCATCTCTCACATCTTCAGATGGAGTTAGAAATCTTTCTCAGTGGTGGTATAAGGGGTGTAAAGTAAAACTATTGTTTTAGAAATATATATTTATAATATTTTAATATCAGGGAATCGTTGAAAATTTTCTTATTGCAGGGAGTACAATTGAAATTATAAAGAAATTTTATTAGAAAAAAAGTCATAATTTTAAAATTTGAGTGTAGACACTTACCCCACTTAGATTAGTGTAGCTTCGATAGTAGTTGGAATTAAAACAATTAATTTGGACTATTTTTTAATGTTATTTCACCATTGGTCCTTGAACTGTAGGTTTGATTTTATTTTAATTAAACGTCTTAGAATCAATGTCAAAATTGTCTCACATTTGTCCTTCTGTATAAAACATTTTTAAAGTTTATACATGGTTCTCACATGAAGATCAAAAGTGTATTTTAACTAACACTAATTTTATTATATATTTTCATCCCAGAACCTTTTTGTAAAGTTGAGATTGTAATTTTGGAAGTTGTAAATTCTAACCTTACATGGTAACTCTTGTCTAATTTTAAAAGTGTTTTTGACTCTACATGTAAATACTAGAACATATTGATAGTTTGAGTCAGAAACTAAAATAGGATTTGACATATAGTTTGGGAAAAAATTTAGATAAATCCTTGGTAATATAATCTCACAGTAAAATCTGAAAGATTACCTTGACATCCTTGTTGGAGATATGGATTCCCTCTAAACCCTTTCAAGCAATGACAACGATATCCAAGAGCATTGTCTGAGTAAGAGCAGTCAGTATTATCCCCACATGCATAAGTCGATCCAATATTCATTTTGGCATCATCACACGTCTTGTTCTCCACCACCCAGTCCAGCAGGAGACTCGAATTCTCAAATTCTTGTGGCTGAAAATCGAGTCGCATCTTCGATATGTCGAAGCTTCTCTGGTCCACCAAGAAGGCGAAATCGCAAGGGTTGAACTCCAGAATGCCGCTGTGGTTGTATATGCTCACGAGCGTAATCTGCAGAGTCTTGACATTCTTCGGAAAAGGGGTCTGGCAACAGCCGAAACCCGAACAAGAGCCCTCCTTCGCCAAGCTAACGCTCTCGTTGCACAAGGATATGCAGCCGCCACCAAACTTGTTGCCATCGCCGGCCATAAAGGCCATCGTGTCGCAACCGAGGCCGATGAGCTTGTTTTCGGTGTTGGAGAACGTGAAGGGACTGTTGGTTCCTAGCGTAATATCCTGATCGAAGTAGTCCCGCACACCGGACTCGTTGTAGCAGGCGTAGGCTTTGTCGATGAGGACGTTCATGGTGGCCTCCTCCACTGATATGTTGACGACTTGGATGTTTTCTCCCGCAAACAGTGTAGGAGGAGAGTGGCTGCGGCTGCAATTGAGCATGAATGATGTGTCCTTGGCACACTTTGGATCGTCGATTCCAAAGGGGTAAGGCACTTCCACGTTCCCGCAGGTTCTGTCACAATCCGAGGGGCTTTTCGCCTCCGTAGAAGCACTACTAATTGTCGTCGTCGTCGTCGTCGCCGTGCATATCCATGGCCACAGTAACAGCAGCACGCACAAGTAGTTCTTATGAGTTACTTTCATCTTGATTTTAATTATGTATATCTTTGTCTTCCTTGAGCTCTAGCTAGGCTTGCTCTCTCTCTTGTAAACTAAACTTTCTTTTCTTGTATCTCTAAAATATAACCATTACACTTCAATAATTGTTTTTTGGCTAATTATTCTAATATGGATTCGTGTGTATACTTTGTCAAATTTCTAACGAGCTTACGCCGCCTGGTTTTTCCATGTGCTTATTCTTTTGGAAAAGGGTTTCATTTATTTTTTTTTAAAGTTTGGCACGCCACTTCGTTTTTCCATGTTTTATTATTTTAAGTAAGTTTTGTTTTGTTTTGTTTTGTTTTTTTTCCCTTTTCAACTAATTATCGCTTCTCCTATTTTTTTTTTTTTTAATCAGTTTCATGTCAAAGTCTTGGTCCAAGTCTTCCTCCAATGGCATGTAATTAGACAATTTATATGGAAGCCGAAAACAAGAGGCTTTTGGGCCATAGTCATTGGGCAAATTAAAATAAATAGGTCAATTTTATTAATTAATGAAAGTAAATAACATATTTATTTAATTTAGAAAATAAATAACAATTTTTGTTTAACAGTGATATAATTTTATAATTGTACCTATATTTCTCTCTAGATTTTATTTCTCTCTCATTCCCTTTCTCCCTCTCTATCCCTCTCAATGTTCACAATTAAAGATCTAAGCACTACCATGGTTGTTGCCGAACATTGCTGTTGGAGATGTGAATTGTTGGAGAAAAAAATATGGCTTGCAGAGGTAGGGGCCCATCGGTTTGCAATCTAGATTTTGCGATTTTCACCGTTGCAAAGCCTCATCGCCATCATTGTCGATCGCGGCCTGAAGATCCCTGGCCCTAAGGCGTCATCTTCTCAAATGATGGTGTACTGTTGATCACGGCTTCACAAGGGCTAGATCGATCACGAAAATGAGATCTCTTACAGCATCATCACTTTCGACAATGATTTGGGGTTTTCATTTTGGGATTTTTGTTTTCACAAAATTAGTAAATTATTGATTTACACGGTAAATCATATCAACGATTAATGTAATAAATTAATGATTTACACATGTAAATAAACAATTTACAAATAGAATTTGATTTACCAGATAAACTTATCAAAATCAGTAAATAAATGATTTATTAAGTAAAATGTGATTTACCAAATAAATTTAACAAGATTTACACATAAGGGATAATTTTAGAATTTTAGTTGTGGTAACTCATGATTTATAAAAAATATGTTATTTATTAAAAGTCTACAACTTTTTTACGATTTATTTTTATTCAAATTTAATATTAGCCTATTTCCCTCCTTCTCCCTAGTCATTTGAATTTTATTTCCTTGGTGGCCATAACAAGCCAACATGCAAACTTAGGGGCCGTTTGGGATCATATTGGAATTTGGCTTCCAAAGGTTTTTTTTTTTTGTTCTTTTTCTTTAACTCAAACTTCCTCCTCATTATTTACATCTGCGAATGTCTATAGTAAATTTAAACTTTAAATGTCCATGATTTTATTATTTAGGTCCAAATAAGATTTTTTTTATATACAAAATTTCAAGAAGAATGTAGATCCATATTTATTTTTTTTTTGCTGAATATATTTTAAGATTTTGCACCTTTTCATTTAAAATATTTTTCTCGAAACGCACATTCCAAATTTACATCTTGTTTCCAAACTAAAACACACCTTAAAATCTTCCCCCAAACATGCCCTAATTTGCTTTGATGTTTGATTGACGTTGATGGCCTAATATTGAGAAAATTGTATTGAGGCCTTTGGTAAGTCAATTAGAGTTGGAGTTTTGAAGATATTTTAATTAGAGTTGAGTTGGATTTAAAATATATATATTTAGTTGAAAATGAACTGTTTGAAATTAAAAAGTGTAAGAATTTGAAATATGTTAAAAAAAAAGCATATGAATATTGTTTCATTTCACTCAAAATTCTATATAATAGGAAAAAATCTCATTTCAACTTTAAATAGCAAAGTTACATACTTTCAAAATTGGAGTTTTTAAAGAGAGATTTGAATATGTGAATGGCCCAAATTTTTTTTACAATTTTTGTCCTATGATAAAATGTTTTTCAATTTTTTCTCTTTTTTGCCCCCTTGAAAATTTTTAATTACTATATTTATATGATTTTTCAAGAAAACTTTAAATTTCACCCAAATTTTTAATTATTAAGTGTTCAAATTTAAAATTTAGTATCTTAAATAAATCAAAATCAATTATGTTATTCTGTAAAATTCACAATTTTTTGAATTCTAAACTTTAAAATGAAATTAAACTCTATTACAAGCTTAATTCATCAGGAAAAAAAAAAAAATCAAAGATACAAATCGGTATATAATGGCAAAAGATTTTAACATTTTAATTTTGGTTTAAATTTATTGTTTAAATCACGCCCCCTTAAAAAAATTTTCTGACTCTACCATCGTGTGAATAATGAAATTGTGTTTACTTTTTAAAAAAGGCAATAAAAAGTTTTAGAAATGTTTGATTAATGTGAACTAAACAAACATTCCTTGACTTAGGGTTTGTTTGGGTGGAAGACTAGAGCTTTATTTTGGAGATTGGAGAATCTGGTTGAGTTTTAGAATGCTTCATTAGTAAAAAATGAACTATTTAAAATAAAAAAGTATAATTATTTAAAATGTGTTAGGAAAAAAATTAGTAATATAAATTTTGTTTCGTTCTTTCCAAGTATTATAGAATTTTAAAAAATCACCTTATTTCAATTTAAAATTAGATAGTTATAAATTTTTAAAGTTTAAATTATTTAAAAAATTAACCGGGATTCGAACCTTCCAAACAAGCTCTAGAGTCTTTGTTTTTCGTTATTAGTATTTTAAAAACCAAAAGATCACAGCTTACAATTATTTTACACATTTTTAGTTTAAAAATTTTTGTACTTTAAAATATCAAATTAAACTCGATAGATCTAGTCAATGCTTCAGCCTCCGCGTTTGGCAAAGTAATGACCAAGTTGTTGTGCAGAAGGTTCATTGAACATCGCTTAATAGACGTCGCTTTCTGAGTTGTTGTGCAGAAGGTTCATTGAACACCGCTTAATAGAAGTCGCTTTCTGAAAGCGACGTCTATACTACTTAGTAGACGTTGCTTTCTGTTGATTATACACGTCTGTTGATTTGAAACTGATGCATAATACGTAAAAGTGAAAAAGAAAATTATACCAAATGGCATATATTTGATATTTATTTTAAATATATAACATATTTTATTATTTTTGTTAAATTATCATATATTCCTATTTATGAATATTTTAAATTCTTTTATCTCGTCGCCGCCAACAAAGACGAAGGTTTGCCATCTTTGGAGGTCACGATCTCGATATTGAGTTGGTTGTGTTTGCTGTCGTGTTCCCTATCGTCGTCGGCGGTACTTCACTGTGTTGGAGAATCACGCCATCTTCTAATCGTTTTTCCTGTCATCGTCATCGGGATTTCACCATGCCGGAGATGAGAGACCGTCTTGCGACTTTCCGTTCCTGCCGTAGACAGCGACAGAAGCGTAGACGACGAGGTCACCAGGGACGGAAATGACTGCCATTTTCTGGGTGTGGGATGGAGAGAATCCCAGGATAGGAGGCAAAGGAGAGAGTTTGATCGGAGGAGAGAGGTGGAATGTACAGGAGATAAGAGGGGGAAGAGAGAAAAAAAAAAAAAGAATAAATTTAATATTTTAAAATATAATTAATTTAAATTATATTATTTAATTATATTAATTTTAATTTTATTATTATTTTAAATTATCATACTTAAATATTTTAATCAATCTCTCATGTAAAACCCTGCAAATTAAGGGTTATGATCCTAACTTATTTGCAACAAAAAAAAAAAAAAAACTCGGTAAAAAGTCTAGGAATCTTCATATATATTTTATTTTACAAAAGGAATTGTCTTTTTTAAAAAAATAATTTTTTTCCTAATTAGTTCTTTTAACATTGCCTCTATTATATATCAAAAATAGTAATATCTGTTGCCTAATAAAATTACATTCCCCGTACAATTTTTTTCTCTTTCTTTTTCTTGGAATTGATAATCTTGTGAAGTACAATTTAAAAAAATATAAAATTATTTATATGTTAATAAATAGAATTAATTACATTGACACCCCTTCTATTTTTTTTAAATTATAAAACATCCCTTTAGTTAAAACAATATATCTCCTAATTTTTAAAAAATTACAAAGGTATCCCCTCTATTTAAAAAGTAAGTTTTCCTTAAAAAAAAAAAAAAAAGGTCTTGAGAAAGAGGGGAAGAACTGATGGCAAGCTAAATTTTCTGTTTTGTTTGTTTTTCAGGTTTGCCTTTTTCATTCAAATTTGAAAAAAAAAATGTTAAGGTCATTCTCTTTATATATATATATATATATTTTTTTTACTTTTTATGTTTTTTTTTTGGTGCTAAGTACCAAAAAAAAAGTAGTCTAGTGACAAACCAAATTTTTATAGTATGTTACAAGTCTGCCACTAGCATGTTTAAAAAGTAACAAATAACGTTGGAGAAGAGATATTGTTGAATCAATTATCAATTAAGTCTATCATTGACTTAGCCTTAATCTCGTCTGAGATTGTGCAGCTAATACCAAGATTGTAGAGATATTATTCTTGTAGTTAATGCTTAGATTATACAGTTGTTCTTAATTCCTTTTTAAGATATGGTAGAAATTGTATATATTACCATGTACATTATTTTGACAACTTGAATGAGTGGTTTCTAAAAATCACTTCCGTGTTTCAAAAGTTGTCAAATGAGGAAAACAAATAATCCTTTCAAGGAAAAAAAAAAAAAAAACTAAATAATTTTCAATAAAAACCAAAGTACAAATCTTATCTTCAGTCCGTGATTTACGATTTTTTTTTTTTACTTAGCATATATATATATATAGAACAACAAATATATGTAAATTGTACGATACCCTTTTTTTTTAATGTAAACCAACAAAATAATCCTCATTAGTACTAAAAAAAAAAAGCCCTGCATAATATTCACCCACGTACTGCTTTTAGCTCTATAATATCTACAAATTTTTACCTTGAGGACAACATATATGCACTTGCATAAGCAAATAATGATAAGTATAGGCCACTATATATACAAAAATAATAAACTTTTGGCTGTTTTTTCTTTTAACAAAAAAAATTCGGATCCATCGACCATTACTTTTCTAAGGGACAACATCCAACTCAAATACTAAAAAGTAAAAATATTATTTTTGTTTAAAAAAAATTAAACAAACAGTAGATTTTTTCTCTTTTTGATAATTACGAACAGTAGAATTTCAAAAAAAAAAAAAAAACAAAAAGAGCAATAGATTATTCTCAGTTCTATTTTATGCTTTTAAACATGCTAGTGGCAGACTTATAATAATGTATAAAATTTTGGTTTGTCATTAGACTCCACTTTTTATGGGTAAAGTCAAGACACTTGACATAAAAATAATATAAAAAATAATAAAAACAGTGATAAAAAAATATGACTCTAATATTTAAATTGACTATTTCGATAATTTTCATTTTTCTTTTCTTTTGTCAATTTCTGAGGCGGTACAGAAAGTTCATACTATTAGTTTTTGAATTGTTGCTTGTACATATACATATGTTTTTCATTACGTTTTTATTTTTTTTCTCTCTCTCTCTCATTACAGCAATCAAGTTCCTATAGAATGTATTTTATTTTATATATTTTCGTATTGTGGTTATTTATCTGATGTTCAAGAGCACATGTAGTAATATAAATCAGTATCTTAATTAGAGCTTGTTAGCAATGCAACCAAAAAAATAAATAAATAAAGACATTGTTCTTATTAATCAACGATTTAATTATTTAATTTGCTTAATTTTGACTACATTTGATCCACTAGTGAAAGTCTTTTCTTTACCTATTTTTTTTTTATAAATGAAATCCACAGGTTATTTCAGGTCCCATGAACTCTGAAAGGGATAATTGGGCAATTAGTATGATCGGAGTGAAATTCCTAAGGTTGACAAGGATATTGAGATATGCATCAACATAAAATCCAAACTCAGATCGGCAATAGTGAAGTTCTTTTTCTAATTGATTCGCTAATTTTTGCAAATATTGGAATAATTTGTGTACTAAGTTTGTGTTTACGCGTTTGTATTTAAAGGTTCTAATGGAAATCATCTTTTTAGAGGTTTTGACAGGATTTTATTTTTGAATTTTGTTTTCTGCAGGATTGGAATATCAGTGAAGAATACTATTAGCAGGGGCCTGATAAACTATCTTAGGCGACATTAAATGTTACATTTTTACTACGTAGCTTTATTTCCTGCAGTAGGATACTATTAGCAGGGGCCTGATAAACTATCTTAGGGTATATATGTTTGGTAGAAAGAGAGAAAATAGGAAGATAAAATGGTAGATAACATAAGTGAAAGAAACGAGGGAGGGAGGAGAGATACTTTCTTTTATAATATTTAAAATGTAATCTGTTTATATACTCTCTTCAAATTAGGATAAATAAAAAATTTGGCTATTTTGAGGGATTGAGAGTCCCTCTCATGATCTCTGTTTTTCTCTTTTATCTTCTATCAAAACAATCATAGATGACAAAAATTTTCCATTAATTATTTAATCCCTCTCATTCCTTCCACTTTTCTTTCCTTCCAAACACATTCTTAGGGATTTCCACATTTGAGGCTTTTCGTACTTCAATATTAAGGGTCTTTGTTGCAGTGGCCATGTAACAGTAACACAAGTATTTCTGCACTACTTTCATCTTGATCGTGTTTTTCTTAAACTCTAGGCTCTTATAATAGTATTCTTTTCTCCCATGTTTAGTTTATAGTCAGTAGACCTTTCTTTTATTTTACCAGTAGTGATGACATAGTAGAAATAAAGACTTACTTGTTACATTCGTTTCTATGCGTTTAATGTTCAAGTTATGCGCATTCATAGATTCTAAAAATCATGGACTAATACATTGGTGTTAAAAGCTTACAAATAAGATCCTTTTCATCCCCTGTGGTTTCAGTACAAGGATGTGAAAATACCACGGATCATTTTTTATTTTTTATTTTTCACAGAATATAAAGGATTCAGTGTACACTTACGTGTGTCTGCGAGTTTCGTTTTAAAAGTCTTGGTCCAAGTCTTCCTCCAATGGCATGTGATTACACAGAAAATGATAAAGAAGTTAAGCCGAAAACGAGATGTCTCATATTCATGGTCCATTTCTCCTGCCGATCCACTTGATTAAATTCGATTCCTTTTTGTTTGTTTGTTTTAAGTATGGATAGGACTCACACGTCAAAATAGAGGCTGTATTAACATATTCAATTGTTAAAAAAAATATTAGAAACTTCAAACACGTAATACGTTATTTTGAAAGCGTTATTTGTTCTTTCTTTGAAGAGATTATTTTGGATTTCAATAGCAAATTATTCTCAAGATATGAAAAGTCTCACTTAAATTTGTAACAAGTAAAATTAGAAATTCACATAAAAAAAAAAAGAACATTGTTTGAATATTTGGGAAAGAGAGAAAAATTAAAAACAAAAAAAGTAAAAAACTGTTTCTGATTTTTCCCTTAAAATAGAGTTAATGGCACTCATTTATCAACATATGTAATTATTATCACAAACAATTATTTTTTAACTACTATTATTTCTAAAGAGTTACATTTTTTTAGAAATTCAAATTTTAAATTAAAATTAATTAATTTTAAATATTAATAATTGTAATTATTTTTTATATAAAAATAGTAATAAATATAAAAAATAATTATTAATTGTAACATTTAATCTCCACATGATACATGTCAAGTGCGCCTAATAAGCACCAAAAGCACTTTTACAGCCTCACTGTCCAGTCCATGTGCTCGCCTATGCAAGTTGTATAGGTATGTTCTCTTACTTACCACATGATTGACTTGCTAGAAAGATACTTTCTTGTAAATAGCTATGACTCTTTATTTTCTTTTTATTTGGGACTTTGGTATTCCTTTTTACACTTATAGTTAGGGATATGCATGGGTGGGTTTAGCAGGTGGCAGTTGGGTTGGAAAACAAAAATTTTTTCAAAATCCCAAACAAAAACAACCCAAAATATAGGCGGGATGAGCAGGTTAGATGTGGTGGCCGCCCCTGAATTGAGGCTACTGTGGCGGCCCGCCCTACTGTAGAGGCTCTACAGTGCTATTACAGTCAATTCTGTAATTAACCACAATGGTCTGCAGGCCTCTAGGGTCGCCGGCAATCATGCTGAACTGAAAACTTGCTTGCTAATTTGTAAAATAATTTTTTTTTTAAATCATAAACTGTTCAAGAATGTGATAAGGAAATCATGTTAACAAAATAACATACACATGATCATGATTCCCCTATCACATACTCTTGACTTGAAACTTGTTCTTTTTGAAATTACATTTCAAAACTATACAGCGGAAGAATTCAAGGTGACCACCATCCCTCGCTCAATCCTCCCCGGCATGCATGTACCTACCCTGTTCGTCGTCCACCATATACTACTGGTGAACAGGTCTCTTACCTGCAACATGTGAACAAATTGATGAGCTATGAGCTCAGTAAGTTCAAACATAAAAACATAAAACTAACATGCTGTACTGCTGTTCTCATGCATGAAACTGGACTCTGTAAACATGCTCTTGGCTGAGAGGTTAGTCTTAGGATATTATCTGATATTTTAGTTCTGGTTTTGGGCCCCTGATTAGTCGTATCGACATGTTAGCGCAACCGGGAGCGGTACTTTAGTGCTGACCTCCTCAGTCTTAACTGATGCTAAACATGATAACCTCCCTGTGGGTCGAGAGGCCGATATGCCAATAACTGGTTTAATTACCATCTTGCTGGTGTTCCAACTAGGTAGCATACTGATTGCCCCCACAGTCGGAACCTGTTACATGATTTACTAGGGTGTGAATTTTATTAACATACTAGGGTGCCTTGTGCACCTACCTGTGTTCGTATTCTGGTATCTGTCTGACATATGTACTGAAACATGCAACTCTACATGCATGACATGAACTGATATGAACTGACCTGTACTGACATGAGACTGACATGAACTGACATAGACATCGTGATGCAGACAATCAATGTCTAACATACACGTCATGCAACATACAATACATCATAATATAACAAGCTTGTCCACGTTGCAGTCAAGACAATGCTTGAACTTACAGATAATCCTCTAACGTAAGCCTCTGCTGCTCTGGGACTGCTGATTCGGGGTCTTTGGCTTGAATTCCTATAAAAGGAATAATCATTGATTATTTCCAATATTCATCTTATACTGAAAATATGGCAAAACATTAAAATTTTCATTTCTAGACTCTTTTTTTTTTTTTTTACTCTCTGGCTTCGAACACGCCCTCCTACACTGGCGTATCGCTACCCGTGTACCTCTCTGCACTTTCAAGCCTGGCCGTGTAATTCGTGGAACATGGCCGTGTATACTTACACGGGTGGATATACGGCCGTGTTATTGGCCGTGTACTCCTCTGGACTCTTACACGGTTACTTACACGGCCGTGTCTCTGGCTGTGTTCTCCTGCTGTCTAACATGGTCTGCTACACGCCTTCCCCTTGACCGTGTGCCCCTTAACATGGCTCGATACACGGCCGTGTTTTTGGCCGTGTACCCCTCGGGTCTGATTTTTCTTACAACACGGTAGTGCATATGGGCATGTTCGGGGCCGTGTACTGAACACGCCCTTGTACACGCCAGTGTTCATACCAGAATCAAGATTCTGGGTCCGAACTGCTCTGTTTTGATTTTCTAAGACTTTTATGGCCTTTGTTCTACTTCTTACACTTGAAATCGATCTTCATAAGATCGTTTCAAGGTATCTACTGCATTCCTACTATCACAAATCCATGATTTCATAAGCAAAAATTCTACATTTTGCTCATTTACAACTCTTGACTCAACTTTTGAAAAATCTGCATTTTTTGTGAAGAAATTTCACTAAAGTTGGTTTTCTAAACCATCTGTTCATGGATTCGTGTTTGAAAACATCTAGACTCGAACCATGTTTCGATTTTAACCGAAAACCTCAACATGATTCACTCACATTCTCTTTTTCCTCTCAAAACCCCAGATTTTTCCAAAAAAAAAAAAGTGAGAACCTAGGGTTTACCTTGCTTTAATCGTGAGCTTTTCTTGCTACTAATCCTTGACCGAAACTCGATCAACCTGCTGCTTGAACAAGAAAATCTGAACTTTCTTTGGATTTCCCTTTCTTCCCTCTTTTTTTCTCGGTTTCCCTTTCTCTCATTCTTTTCTTTCTTTCCTTTTCTCTTTCTCTTTCTTTCTTTCTTTCTCTTTCTACCGGCTGCTTCTGCAGCTAAGGGAATTAATTAAACCCCCCCTTATCTCACGTGCCTTACTCCCTCACTCTCACTTTCTTCCTTTTTTTTTTTTTGAAAATGTAAGGCCTTGTTTGGCTACTTCTAGCCATTGATCAATGTGGCTCACTTGTGTGTCATTGATCTCTTAGTATGTATTTTCCACATACTTTTCTATTAATTTTAAAACATCATAAATTGAATTAATGTTTAGCTTTTAAACTATATTCATTAATTCATCCTCAAATTTTGATTAAAACTCAATTAATCAAAATTTTCCTCTACTCTTTATTCTGTAACATGTCTCACTATAATGTACATTTATTTACATATTTGTACAAATATTTTTCGAGAGTATAGATTTCTTGGTTATCACAGCTACAGTACTAGTGTAGTAGAGCTTTAAAGTCCGCTATCATAGACTGTTATTTCAATGGGTCGCCGATACCTTATTTATAACTTGTTCTTGTTAAATTACTATTTGTAATTAAGATGATTTTTATTCTGAAAACCGAGGGATTTTTTTTTTAAACTGTTGATGATTGTAAACTGTAAAAAAAATATAAGCATCATAAAACATATGATACACTACTATCATACTGGTCGTACATAATTTACATCATGATGTATTTTCAAAATATAATTCAAAATCTGCTCTCAAAACAATACTCAAAATCTGCACAGCGAAAAACATCAGCAGGACCATTCCCCTCGCCCAGCCCTGGAGGCAAATGCAATCCTGCTCCTCGTCCATCCACGGTCTGCTGGTGTACAGGTTTCTTACCTGCAACATGAATAAACTGGTGAGTGACAGGCTCAGTAAGTTCAAACATACATGCAGGAACATAAAATACAAAATCATGAAAAAATACTATTCATATAAATAGTAATTTTGACTTTTGACTATAAAGAGTAAGGTTGACTTTGATTGATACTATTCATGTTAACTGGTATCTAAACTACTACACACGCAGTTAGTACGTTTTATGCTCAATTATGACAGTTCTGAAATCTTAAGTCTTTATCTGATGTTGAATTCTGCTATTGGACCCTTGAATTAGTCATACCGTAATGCGTGCATAACTGAGAGGGATTCTGGGAAGCGACCCACTGACCAATCTTCTACAGTCTGAATATATCAGACTTCCAAACCTAGGATATATCACTAGCAGTTTGGAGTCCTATTATAATTGTAACTGAAATATGAGAAACCTCCACCTGTGTGAGAGGCCGGTACGCTAATACTGATTTAATTACTGAGTTTCTGGTGGCTCATGACCGGTGGCAATTATGCTGTTTCTAGGGTCTGGAACTCTTTAAATTTATTCTGTACTTTATTCGATAATTTTCTTAAGATTTTACATCTTATGTTAGTGTGCATACAGTACCTGATTACTAAATTTCTATCGTCTATATCACATAAACACACTGAGTAAATTCATGCTGCAGACAAATAAATGTTTGAATTTACCGATATTTTAGTAGCGATTTCTTTCCTGAGTCAACCGGCATCCTTAATTTTCCTTTTGGTTGCTTTCCTATAACCGAAATAAATTGTGGTTATTTTTAATATTCATTTCATATCTAAAATATAGTGAAAGTATAAAATTTGTAATTAGAACTCTTAATTACTCATTTGGGATTCATATTTTTAATTCTGAAATTATTATGCTGCATGAAAAACTATTCCGGTCCTTAATATCACTTTTCTGAACATTTTGGTTAAAATGACTATTTTGCCCTTGATGGGATTATAGACCGGGAAATCCTCGTTTTATCGTTTTATCTAGATTTTCTGATCCCAAAAATCCTAAAATAACGTTTCTTAAGTCTTACCGAGTTTTTACGGCATTTTCTGCCAAAATGCTCGGGTTACTATTCATCGACCCTAGAGTGATACTATTTCAACCCTCGGGGTCGTTTTTCGTTTTTTAACCTTTCGGGACCTTAAATGGCTATTTTACTAGTTATGTAATCGTTCCTTATTCTCTTCTTGAGCTTAGGTTTCCGAGAGGGCTCGGATTTCCGGTTCTTGATCATATTTTTACCTTTCATTTACCAAATTGCCCTTCGGGCGTCCTGAAAATTTCGGCAGCATTTCCACTGAAATTCTAAGTTCCTGGCGTTTAGGAAATGCCTCGAAACCATCTATCCTATTCTACCCTGTCAAGTACTATACCACAAACCTAATTTTACGTAAAAGTTTCAAATTTTTTACGTAAAATTTCATCACAAAACTTGCTCATTTTTAAAGGGATTTCAACCCGTTCTTTATCATTTTTAGGCCCAGTTTTATATTCAAATCACACATTCACATGACTTAGCAAAACTTTCTCATTTTCCACTAAACCTATACACGGTTTTTCTCAAAAACCATAAACAAAAATTTTTGTTTTATAACTCAAATTTTTCTTGTTTATTTTTCTACATCAACACATTCCTTTTCGTCACAAACCATAACATGATTCATAAATTTTTTTCACACATTCACCCTTTAGAAGCCCACGGCTTTTCAATGGAATTCAAGCACAACTTTTATTTTTTTTCCTCATCACATTCCCTCATTTAAATTCATCAACATATTAATATCAATTTTCCACATTCAAATCAACTACATAAATTTCCATTTCTTTCCTAAGGTGGCCACGGATTCTTCTTGAAAAACAAACATAAAAATTCATATTTTTCATTTCCTTTATCACATTCCCACATGAATTTTAAACACTAAAAACCATGCAAAGCAACATGAAAAATTCATCATTCCATTCCATTTACAACCCACGGATTTAGTAGGCAAAATGCACATAAAACTTGATTTTTTATGCTTTTATTTTTTGTTTCACTTAATCTCACATCATTCACACACTTTCAACCAAAAATACATGAAACAAAAACTGATTTTCTTCTCATTAAAATAGCCCATTCACACGGATTTTTCCTCATGAAAATCAAGAAGAAATGATGCCAAAATGAAGGATTACCTTGCTTACTTGGTAACTTGAATCTTGTGATAGATTTTTCACACTTTCTTGCACAATTCTTGAAGAAATTTTTGAGTTTTCAATGGGGGAGACACACGGCTTCAATGGAGGCTGAAAACCAGAAATTTTTTTGGTTTCTAATGGCTTAAAACCGTGTACTTATGCAGCCAAAAAGGAAGGACCAAGTTGCAAATGATTTAAGGGTATTTTAGCAAACTTTTTATGTAATTTTTCTACTCTTTAGGGGCTGTTTTATAATTAAACAAAAATGGTCAGATTTTTATCTGATTTTGGCCCCAAAATCCGCCACCTTTCAACCCTAGAAACTTCTTGAATTTTTGCTTAAGCTTCCTTTGACTTTTCTAGTTGACTTTGCATCTTAACCATTGATTTTTTTTTTACTTTAAACCCGAGCCCTTGGATTGAAATGTATCCTTACTTCCTTTCAAAGATTAACACTCAATCTTTGACTCCTTATATATATTTGGAGTCAAACTTTTGACCAAAAGTCAAACCGAAAATTTTTGCACTGAAATCGCGTAGACGAGTTCCTGAGGCTATCCGCATGATTGGTTTTCCTTATTTCGCTTCGGTTTGCCTAAAAATCAATACCATAAGTATTTCCTCTTTTAGTGGTTTACAGTATATTTTCAAAATTTTTGAAACCGAAAAATATTTTGTCCGATTTCAGTTCGGTAAAATTTTTCGTTTCTGATCACACTCTTATCTACACTGTCCGAACATTTCATCACATTCTAAATAGTATTAAAACATATGTTTTACAGTTTTACACAAGTTATATAAAATTTCTAGAAACAGTAAAATTTCTCGATTATGACATTAGAGGTCGGTGAGGACGGGGGGCCGGGCACGAGAGTGTGGTTTGGTGGGTGGTTACTAGATAGTGTGATTCCAAACATCCAGTTGAGTTCTACCTTTTTTTTTTAACTTTTTTTCACATCTTTTTGGTTGCCCATAATAGTAGGATCATGCTCATCTTCCCACAACTATTATCATCAAGAATGTGATTAATTGGCGAGAAATCCATAGGTAAATTATTAAAAAAAATTAAACAGAGACTAAGATTAAAACAAAAAAGGCTTGTAGTTATATTCAAAAAAATGCACACCAAGTCATAGGATTAGGAATTTAAAAAATAAAAAAGAAAGAGTTTTTGTCATATCTCCAAATTAAGGAATATTGCAACAACATTATGCTTTGATTAACATATTTGTTTTCTAGTTTTTTAATTGTTCATATATTTTTTTAATAGTCAAAGTTATTTACGTAAAAATATTCCCAAAACAAAGGTCAAAGAATTTTTTTATAAAGAAAAATATTATACAAACATATTAAATATATATTGTTTCTAAAAGTGGTAGGTCTACGAGTTCAACCCGCCAACAAAAAAATAGAAACCGCCCTCACCCACCTAGTTGGTGGGAGGGTAAAAAAACCTGCCCAAAAATAAGCAGGTGATAATGTGGACCCGTAAAAACTGGTAGGGCAGATGCGGAGCGATTGATTTAGGTGATTTGACGGGTTTTATGCATAACCCTACTTATAGTTAAACAATTCCAACATCAATTTCTTTGGATGTTAGGGGAAAAAAAAAACTTTGGATGTGTCACGTCTCAAAACCCGGGACAGCGACAGGTGTCACTTCCCAAAAAGCCGGGATAGTGACGGATATTAAAATTTAAAAGAATAAGAGAAGGGAACGCTCAGATTCCTAAGTCTGTCAGTTTTTAAATCTTACCATTTACCGACTCTTTAAACGGGTTTATAAATTATGCTTATATTTTAAATTTTATTAATATTTGTCTCTCTATTTTTATCGCAATATTAGGTGGTGAGGTACCCATATCCCACAGATGCATACTTGGATAAAATAAAATAACTGAATTTGCAAAAAAAGTAAAGTTTAGAATTTACAGTCCCAGAATGCTTTTATACATACTTTGTTCTAATGTACAGGTCACTACTTCAAGTCTTTTGACCTTGTCGTCCACGGTCGGTTCCACGTCACCTGTATCTCCTAATCAGCTTTCTCTCCTGGAGGTTTACCAGTTTTAAAACAGTGAGCGAAAGGCCCAGTAGGATATTCTAAAAAAAATGTTTCAACATTTTAATTTAACCATCATACTAAGTATGTCAATGCAATACCGAATCATAAACGTGAAATCGTGATTATGCAAATTGTGTCCCTATATACATCTAGTTCGTGTACGGTCCGTATGAGCCTCCCTCACCATGTCGAAGCATAATGAGTGATCCTCGATCGAGATGTGCACTCTTCGCACGTATGTGCTGGCTCCCGGTATACTTTAACACCAAATCCACTTTCAACATTTCGTATGAACATATGATTCACATAATAAAAATATACCGTATTATTTTTCAAAAAAAATCCGTAAAAGGATATTTTTCCTTAAATTTCCGAAATCGTGATATTTTCTAAATCACGAAAATTTCAACGCTTTATAAACACATTTTCTTTAAATGATTTTGGCCAAATCATTAAAACAAAACTGACTACAAAGAAAGGGTAAGATATCCTACCTCGTTAGCAATTTGACCTACGGTCAATTTCTCGCACGAATTCCAAGATAGTCTTTCTTTTTAAATTCGATCTACGAGTACCTAAAACAAGAAACACAGATAATTTAATTATCTGTCCAAAAATTTCGTAATCGAATTACGGTAAACTCAACTAATTAGTATGCCATTGAATTTTTTTAAAATTTAAAATGATACTTTATTTTAACACCGTGATTTTAAAATAACAATTTTAACACAAATATCCAAAATATATATGTATGCTTTTAAAATTTTCGGCATGACCTGCCCTAAAAATAGGCTTCTCCAAAAGCTCCAAAATGCTTCGGCGAGGCAGGTTCGGGCAGGACGAGCTTCGGCCGAGCGACTTCAGCTTGGACTGGCGATCGGCTGTGGCGGCGAGGAAGGCGAGGCGCGGTTGGCTTGGTGGTTGGTTCGGGTGCCGTTCGGCCGGAAGAAAAGAAGGAAAGAAAAAAAAGAAAAGAAAAGGGAGATAGTGAGGGACGGTGGCTTTCGGCCGAAAGAAAGAAGAAAAGAAGAGAAAGAAAAAAAAATGGGGAGGAGAAGAGAGAATCGGCGAAGAAGAAGAAGAGAAAAGAAAAGAGGAAAAAAAAAATATAAATGCGTGAGGGAGAGGACGCGAGAAGCAGAAGAAGAAAAAGAAAGAAAAGAAAATAAAACAAGGGTGAGAGAGGGAGAATGAGAATCGGTGGAGGGAGTGAATAATTTCAGGGAAAACAGAGGGAGGGTGAGGCAGAGGGAGAGTGAGGCGGTGGGAGGGTGAGTGAAAAATAAAGAAAAGAGGGAGAGAGGAGGGTCGGTGAAAAAAAGCAAAGAGAGATGAGATAGATAATTAGGAATAATCCGGAAAGAGGAAGAAGGAAAGAATAAAATAAATAAATAAATAAATAAATAAAAATGATATTTGTTAAATTGATTAGGTAAAAATGGTTGTAATTTTAAAATTGGTAAAAATGTTTTAAATTTTCCTCAAATTAATATTTAATACCCCAAAAATTTAAAATTTAATTCCCATGAAAATAAAAAAAATTTTATTGGCATACTAACAAATTGAGTTTATACATTCACGCGCGAAATTTTAAGTTCAAAAATTTCGTAGCGTGACAATTCTCCCCTCCTACAAAAGAATTTCGTCCTCGAAATTATAATTATCTAGATTTTCAAACAAATGAGGGTATTTCTCTAACATCTCGCTTTCTACTTCCCAAGTAGCGTCTTCACTTCCGTGATGTTGCCATAAAACCTTAACTAACACTACCTCTTGATGTCGTATTCTCTTGACCTTTCTATCAAGAATTCGTACTGGTACCTCTTCGTAGGAAACATCTTCTCGAATTGGTATGTCCTCGGGCGAAACTATCGCAGTAGGACCCGGTTCGCATTTCCTGAGCATCGATACATGAAATACATCATGCACGTGGGACAACTCTAATGGCAACGCTAAACGATAAGCAACTTTTCCAACTCGTTGAATAATAAGAAACGGTCCCACGTATCGAGGAGCTAATTTCCCTTTCTTGCCGAAACGAGAAACTCCTTTTCGAGGGGAAACCTTTAGAAGCACGAAATCTCCTACCTCAAATTCCAATGGTCTCCGTCGTCTATCAGCGTACCTCTTTTGTCGGCTCTGCGCTGTTTTTAAGTGTTCTCGAATAATGCGAATTTTCTCGGTAGTCTCCTCGACAATAGTTGCTCCAGTATGAACTCGATCTTCAGGTTCGATCCAGCATATAGGTGATCTATATGGTCTTCCGTAAAGAGCTTCAAATGGTGCCATTTTGATGCTAGATTGATAACTGTTGTTGTAGGCGAACTCTGCTAACGACAAATTATAAATCTATTTGTTCCCATAATCTAACGCGCAGGCACGTAACATGTCTTTAAGGATCTGAATAACTCTTTCGGATTGTCCATCGGTCTGCGGATGGAAAGCGGTGCTGAATTTCAAATCTGTCCCAAAAGTTGCCTGGAAACTCTTCCAATATCGAGCGGTAAATAAAGGATCTCGATAAGAAATAATACTTAATGGAATTCCATGATATTTCACTATCTCGTCCAAATATGCTTTGGCTAAGTTCTGCCTACCATATGTGGACTTGATAGGAATGAAGTGCGCTGATTTCGTCAATCGATCTACCACTACCCAAATTGCATCGAAACCATTTCGTGTTTTTGGTAGTCCCATAAGAAAATCCATGGTAATTTCTTCCCACTTCCACTCTGGAACAGGTAGCGGCTGTAGCATCCCTCCAGGTTTCTGACATTCCGCTTTGACCTTAAGACAATTCTGACAAGTCTTCACATAATTTGTCACGTCATTTTTCATGTTTTGCCACCAGTATTGCCTCTTTAAGTCCTTATGCATCTTGATGACTCCTGGATGTATTGCAAATCGAGATTTGTGAGCTTCATCCATGATTGCCTTCTTCAATTCTGGTATTTGTGGAACAACTAGACGATGTTTGAAATACAAAACTCCATCACTACGGATGTTCCAATGTTCCAGTTGTTCTCCATTCTGAAGCTTGGACCAGACGTTTTGCAAATGGCTATCTTTATGTTGATTCTCCTTAACTTGCTGAATCAGGTAGGGTGGAGTCACTAAATTGTACAGAGTGATTGAATTTTGATCCTCAAAAATCTGAAGATCATAATCCTCAACCACTGCTGTTCTTTTCCAATCAAGCACTGCTAACGAAGCAAGAACACGGGCACCTTTCCGACTAAGAGCATCCGCTACGACATTAGCCTTACCTGGATGATATTCCAGAGTAAAGTCATAATCTTCCATATACTCTACCCAACGTCTTTGTCTCAAATTCAGATCTTTCTGAGTAAAGAGATACTGCAAACTCTTATGATCAGAGAAAATCTGAAATGAGACACCATAGAGATAGCATCTCCAAATTTTTAAAGCAAAAATAATGGCTGCCAACTCTAAATCATGTGTTGGGTAGTTTTTCTCATGCGTCTTCAATTGTCGAGATGTATATGCTACGACATGTCCTCTCTGCATTAGAACACATCCGAGTCCTTCTTTCGATGTGTCAGTATAAACTTCATAAGGTTCTTCAGGCTTGGGAATTATAAGAATTGGAACGCTAGTCAAACGAGTTTTCAATTCTTGAAAAGCGTTCTCACATTTGCTGTCCCAGTCAAATCGAACATCTTTTCTTGTCAATCGTGTCATTGGAGCTGCAATTCGTGAAAAATCCTGAACGAATTTACGATAATATCCCGCCAATCCCAGAAAACTTCTGATTTCAGTTACATTTCTAGGTCGTTCCCATTTTAATATTGCCTCGACTTTTGTAGGGTCTACGGCTATGCCTTGACTAGAGATAACATGCCCAAGAAATTTGACTTCGGATAACCAGAAGTCGCATTTCTCCCTCTTAGCGTACAGCTGATGCTCCCGCAGAGTTTGTAGGACCAGTCTTAAGTGCTGTTCGTGTTCTTCCCGAGTCTTAGAATAGATCAGAATATCATCAATGAAGACGATGACAAACTGATCTAGAAAGGATCGGAAAACACGATTCATCAAGTCCATAAAAGCTGCTGGAGCGTTCGTTAAACCAAAAGGCATAACCAAGAATTCGTAAGATTCATACCGAGTCCTAAATGCAGTTTTTGGGATATCTTCCTCTCGGATTTTCAATTGATGATATCCAGATCTCATATCAATCTTTGAGAAGTACTGAACACCTTCAAGCTGATCAAATAACTCGTCGATTCTTGGCAAAAGATATTTATTCTTGATAGTCACCCTATTCAGTTGTCTATAATCAACACACAGTCGTAAGCTTCCATCTTGTTTCTTTGCAAATAGGACTGGTGCTCCCCATGGTGATTTACTGAGTCGAATGAATCCTTTAAGTTCTAACTCAGTCAATTGCTTCCGCAATTCAGCTTTCTCCGCAGGTGCCATTTTGTAAGGCGGAATTGATATCGGAGCTGTGCCGGGAATGAGATCAATGCAGAATTCTACCTCTCGGTCAGGTGGCAAACCAGGTAAATCTTCAGGAAATACATCCGGAAATTCATCTACCACTGGAGTGTAGTGATCACCTCTTTCCACGTTATTGTCACCTTCCAATGCGAAAATAATGGCAGCGCAAGATAGCTTCCGTCGACCATCGAGGGCTGATCTCAACAACTCACTGGTCATCACTCGGTCTGGATCTTCGAGTTCGACCACCGTCGGGTTTGGCTCTATGAATAATATCACCTTTCGGTGATGACAATCTAATGTTGCCCTATTCTGAGTTAACCAATCCATACCAAGAATCACATCATAGCGTCTCATTGGTAGGATAATGAATTGGACATTAAATTGTTCGCCTTCTCGCGTAACAACATTAGTTCAACATATCATTAAAGCTTCGGCTTTTCCCAGTGGCGTACTTAGGTGCAAAGGTGACTCTAAAGGTTTGATTTCTAATTCTAATGCTGTTGCAAACGTGGATGCAATAAAATAATGACTGGCACTAGTATCAAACAATACGTGTGCCCAACTAGAAGAGATCAGAATCATACCTTCCATGACCGTGGGACTGTTCTGAGTTACTGGTTCTTCCCCTTCCACAACATACATTTTCCCTTTCCCCTTGTCATTCATACTGTTCCTCGAGGCAGTGGGTCCCGTTGGCCTGAATTGTGGCGGTTGCAAAAAAGCTTGCCTACTAGTGGACATCTGAGGTCTCCATTGTGATTGGAATGATTGAGGTCCAAAACTGGGCTGATAAGGGGCTTGTGGTGGTCTATATTGTGGCTGGCCAAATCCTGACTGTCCCTGATTACCCTGTCCCTAGGTAAATTGTCCCGATCCAGATTGACGAGATCCGACTGATGATTGGCTGGACTGCTGGAATTGTTGAGACGGCTGCTGTTGCCTGTAAGGACAGTTCCTCTTTAAATGTCCTGTTTGGCCACAGTTATAACAGCTCCTCTCATATAGGTGTACTCTTCCGGTAGAGGTGTTACTAGTACTGTCAGTTCTTCTACCTTCAACGTTGACCCCACTAACATGAGTACGATTCCCACGTTGACTTCTGGTTCGTCCACCAGATGTCCTTGGAGCTTCAGATTTCTCCTTTTGGAAATTTTGATTATCCTGCTCAATACGCAGGGCAGCTGACACGAGCGTCGGGTAGTCTCGAATCTGCATACCCACCACCAGTCTTCTTATCGATGGTTTAAGTCCCTGCTCAAACTTAATACATTTGGTGCGCTCAGTCGCCACCATTGTAGAGGTAAATCTGGATAATTCTCCAAACTTTGACACGTACTCGAATACGGTCATATTTCCTTGTTGTAGGCTCATGAACTCTATAATCTTTTGATCCCTAAAGCTCTCAGGGAAAAATTGATCATAGAATAATTTAAACATCTCTCAGGTCATTTCTTGGAGATTGTGCGTTCTCCTAATTTGTCTCCACCATATGCCAGCTTTACCATCCAAATAGGTAGAAAGAATTTCAATCCGGTATTCAGGTGGGGTCTGGATAGTGTCCATCTTCATCACCACACTTTGGAACCAATTGTCCACTTCTTGAGGATCGCCTTCACCAGTAAAGGCTGGAACTCGAAAATGTTGAAAATCGCGTAGGCTCCGGTTCATGTCACGAACGACCGGTTCATCTCTTGCACGAGCGGCCATGTTTTGTAATACTCGATACATCGCTTCCGTGACGTTAGCCTGGTCAGGCTCTGGCGTCGGTGCTGAGGTCGGGGTCGGAGTGGTTGTCGGGACGGTTCCCCTTCTACGTCTGGGCGGCATTCTATAAAATAAAAATTCCGGGTTGTAAATTAGCATTTTATTTTACTCCAAGTATGCATATAATTCCTATGGGAACCCCAAACCATGCTCTGATACCAAAAATCCTGTCACGTCCCAAAACCCGGGACAGCGACAGGTGTCACTTCCCAAAAAGCCGGGATAGTAACGGATATTAAAATTTAAAAGAATAAGAGAAGGGAACACTCAGATTCCTAAGTCTGTCAGTTTTTAAATCTTACCCTTTACCGACTCTTTAAACGGGTTTATAAATTATGCTTATATTTTAAATTTTATTAATATTTGTCTTTCTATTTTTATTGCAATATTAGGTGGTGAGGTACCCATATCCCACAGATGCATACTTTGTCCTAATGTACAGGTCATTACTTTAAGTCTTTTGACCTTGTCGTCCACGGTCGGTTCCACGTCACCTGTATCTCCTAATCAGCTTTCTCTCCTGGGGGTTTACCAGTTTTAAAACAGTGAGCGAAAGGCCCAGTAGGATATTCTAAAAAAAATGTTTCAACATTTTAATTTAACCATCATACTAAGTATGTCAATGCAATACCGAATCATAAATGTAAAATCGTGATTATGCAAATTGTGTCCCTATATACATCTAGTTCGTGTACGGTCCGTATGAGCCTCCCTCACCATGCCGAAGCATAATGAGTGATCCTCGATCGAGATGTGCACTCTTCGCACGTGTGTGCTGGCTCCCGGTATACTTTAACACCAAATCCACTTTCAACATTTCGTATGAACATATGATTCACATAATAAAAATATACCGTATTCTTTTTCAAAAAAAATCTGTAAAAGGATATTTTTCCTTAAATTTCTGAAATCGTGATATTTTCTAAATCAAGAAAATTTCAACGCTTTATAAAAACATTTTCTTTAAATGATTTTGGCCAAATCATTAAAACAAAACTGGCTACAAAGAAAGGGTAAGATATCCTACCTCGTTAGCAATTTGACCTACGGTCAATTTCTCGCACGAATTCCAAGATAGTCTTTCTTTCTGAATTCGATCTACGAGTACCTAAAACAAGAAACACAGATAATTTAATTATCTGTCCAAAAATTTCGTAATCAAATTACGTTAAACTCAACTAATTAGTATGCCATTGAATTTTTTTAAAATTTAAAATGATATTTTATTTTAACACCGTGATTTTAAAATAACAATTTTAACACAAATATCCAAAATATATATGTATGCTTTTAAAATTTTCGGCATGACCTACCCTAAAAATAGGCTTCCCCAAAAGCTCCAAAATGCTCAACCTGCAGAAAAATTTTCCAATTCTCATAACAGTTCAAAATACAAATTTCAAATCAATTAAAAATTAAAATCTAAAATCATTATTATTATTATTATTATTATTATTATTATTATTATTATTATTATTATTATCTATATATATATGAAAACACACACACACAGATATATATTAATATATATATATATACATATACACGTTTTTGTTTTTTTTTTTTTTTTTTTTCTGTTTTGCTGAATAGAGTCGGCCGGCCGGAAGAAAAGACTCACGGCGGCAGGGGCGGCGGCGGCTGGCGTCGGGCACGGCGGTCGGAGGCGCGGCGAGACCAGCCGGCGAGGTGAGGACGAACGGCGAGGCGCGGCTTGATGGTGGCGTAGCGGGGAGAAAAATCGGGCGTGGTGTCCGGCGTGGCTCAGGTTGGTGAACGGCGGCGAGGGCGTTGGTGGCTCGGGCTCGCGAGGGAACGGCGGCTGTTCGACGCGGCAGGTTCGGGCGGGACGAGCTTCGGCCAAGCGACTTCGGCTTGGACTGGCGATCGGCGGTGGCGGCGAGGAAGGCGGGGCGCGGTTGGCTTGGTGGTTGGTTCGGGTGCCGTTCGGCCAGAAGAAAAGAAGGAAAGAAAAAAAAGAAAAGAAAAGGGAGATAGTGAGGGACGGTGGCTTTCGACCGAAAGAAAGAAGAAAAGAAGAGAAAGAAAAAAAAAATGGGGAGGAGAAGAGAGAATCGGCGAAGAAGAAGAAGAGAAAAGAAAAGAGGAAAAAATATATATAAGTGCGTGAGGGAGAGGACGCGAGAAGCAGAAGAAGAAAAAGAAAGAAAAGAAAATAAAACAAGGGTGAGAGAGGGAGAATGAGAATCGGTGGAGGGAGTGAATAATTTCGGGGAAAACAGAGGGAGAGTGAGGCAGAGGGAGAGTGAGGCGTTGGGAGGGTGAGTGAAAAATAAAGAAAAGAGGGAGAGAGGAGAGTCGGTGAAAAAAAGTAAAGAGAGATGAGATAGATAATCCGGAATAATCCGGAAAGAGGAAGAAAGAAAGAATAAAATAAATAAATAAATAAATAAATAAAAATGATATTTGTTAAATTGATTAGGTAAAAATGGTTGTAATTTTAAAATTGGTAAAAATGTTTTAAATTTTCCTTAAATTAATATTTAATACCCCAAAAATTTAAAATTTAATTCCCATGAAAATAAGAAAATTTTATTGGCATACTAACAAATTGAGTTTATACATTCACGCGCGAAATTTTAAGTTCAAAAATTTCGTAGCGTGACAGGATGTTATTTCCTTATCTTGGTCATATACACAGCAAGACGCAAACCCTTTCCCTATGGACTTTGGACCAAAACAGATTCATTTTCATTAAATTTAGGGGGCATTTGGATAATATATTGTGTTCACAGTGCATTCAAATACAATATTTGTTTAGGCAAAAAATGTTTGAATTGTATTTAAGTATTAAGTATATGATGTAACTGGTAAAAATAGAGAGAAAAAAAGGAAGATATAAAGAGAGTATGTGATGTAATTAGTAAAAGTAATGGAAAAAATGGAATGATGAATAGTGATTGTATTAAATTTAAATTATGATGTGATTGGTATTTAAATGTAATATTTTATGTTTAAATAAATATTGTGTTGCATTTGAATGTAATACCATTTTCAAACGGCCATCATCATCATCATCATCATCATCATCATCATCATGTTGGTGCTCTTCTACTTTTCTTCATAAAAAATATATATATATTTTGAAAGGGAATCAAAACATTTTCTTTCAATAAACTTTTATAAGATAGCCTCTTCTAGTTTTCCTACAGAAGTACATAACAATATTTAAAAAATGCTATTTTCATAAATATTTTTAATTTCTGAACACCCGTTGAAACACTTTCTTTACAAGTTTATCCATATTTTAATTTAGTTATTCCATACTACAATTTACAACGCTCGATTGAGAATCTTAGAACCCCAAATTGGTTAAGGTTCCAAAATTCTTGTTTGCTTACTGCATTTATAATGCTCGACTATGGTTGCCATTTGGTGCAGTTGTGCGTTAGTTATTAATTCATTGTTTTGGTAGCAGAAACAGTATTGGAGGAGACCCGCAGCTTCTATTGTAATCCCGGGTTTTTGCCTTCATTTTACCACCACTAATTGTCGTCGGCGTTGTTGCTGCCGCCGCTATGCATGTCAGCAACACACATAAGTCTTTCAGCGCCACTTTTATCTTGAAATTTTACCTATGTAATTTTATCTTTGTCTTGCTTAAGCTCTAGCTTGCCTAGTTCGACTTGTAAATTAAACTCTCCTTTCTCCTAGGTTTAATATATAGCCAGTACACTTTCAATTATTTGTACATTTTTTCTGCTTAATTATTCTAGTATGGATTCCACGTACACTTGTGTTTTTGTGTCAATTTAGTGTCAAAACTCTTGGTCCAAGTCTTCCTCCAATGGCATGTCACGAAAAAATTTAGTCAATGTCTCTTACCGACCCAGATTTTTTTGTTTTTACACATCTCATCAAATAGAGGCAATACTATGGTAGTAGATATAATTTATCACCTGGTAATTTTATACTTAACTTCATTACAAAGTATTGAGTTCGAATTCCCATCCTCAAGTTCAAATGAAAAAAAAGAGGTAATACTAATGGACTTGATAATTCCTTTAGATGTTATTTCCTTGTGGAGCCATGGTACATCAATATCTTCATTAATTGGTACTCTAGCTAACTATAGAGGAGTGTTTGGTATAATTAATCCATGACCGGTGTTGCCCTTCATTCTTTTGTTTCTAACATTTGCTCAGTCATCTCAATCTTTTATATCTAACTGAAGAGTTTAGGAACAAACAGACAACACGGTTAAATTATAAATTTAGCAAGTTATAACAAAATGTCACATGGTGATTATAAAGCTTAGTTATAAGAACTTTTACTATACTTTGGCAGAACAAACATTTTAGCTGGTTTCCTCAAGCTAAAAAAAAAAAAAAAAAGAAACCTCACAAAGCAAATTATTAATTTCTCAACCGTGATATTTCTCTTCATTGCTTTTGTTAACTCTCTGGATGATTAGACGTCATATTTTCATGGTTCACATAATCTTTTAATTTTTATTGATGGAACAATAATTTTTATTCTTACCAATTAAAAATTAATGATGACAACTTCAATATTGTATAGATTGGTATCAAAAAGTTGACATTAAAATTGATATTTCTAGTTTTATTCTTAATCATTTTGCATCAAAACTAGTCCTCAAATTAGTATCACTTTCTTAAATTAAGAGTCAGAGACACATATAAGTATTCCTTTGATACTACTGAGTGGTGTGGCCTAGTGGTTAAGGTTTATGGTGGTGGGCTTGTGGTTACTAGTTCAAGTGCTAGGTTATCCTTTTGGGGTATTAAATATAAAGGCTTGTTTCTTACCCGTTTAGTACTTGATTGAGTGTATTTGAAACTTGAAGAGTGCTTGGGACTATACCCTATGTGACTTTACCACTAGATCATTTAGTGGGGCAGGGTTGATGAGCTCGACATAATGGGTAAATTGAACATCCTTTTTAGCATCTAAGGACCCCTTTGATCACTTCTAAAAGTGTATGCTAATGCTGGTCACCCCCAGCCCCTTCTCCGAACATTCTTCTAGAAAAAAAAAAAAAAAAGTACTCCATTTGAACGTATTAACGAAGGGATGTTAATGAAAACTACCGTCATGTAATATAAAATGACAAATTTTAATGTAATCTAATGAGGGGTATTTGGGATAGTGGTCCTATTAATGAGTTACATTGGTCCTTCTACAGTCCCCTAATTTAAACCATGGGGACCAATCCCCATGTAACAAATCTGTCCCTGTTGCATTGAGGTGTCACCTTTTCTAAATCTAACGGATGGGTAACGAGGGCATGGGCTACCGGTTTATGTTATGTACATTTGACTTAAATTTGCAACTTATTAAATAATATATTATAGTGCAATCATGTTTGACTCATTGAAACTTTTATAGTAGTATTTCTTCTGCCCCACTGATAAAAGCTGTTTTTTTAATTATTAGATTCACTTTTTAATAATTTAATTTATAATAACTGATACAGGATAGGGTTTTAGAAGTTGAAGATGAATTGAGTTTTAAAAATATACGTTTCATGAAAATGAATTATTTGAAGTGAAAAAGTATAAAAACTTAAAAAACGTTTTCGTGACCAATTTTCTCTAGGTTTAGCACTAATGGTAACCATGTACTTGATTTAATAATTTTTATAATGACCATGAATAATTTTATGTTGATCAATTTTAGCAATTGTAGTTATGACTTTTAATAATTTTTATTATACCTTCTGTTTCTTTATATGCACGGGCTGCCAATTAGTTTGAGCATGCCATCACTAACTCAACTGCTCAGACTTGGATTGTGGATGAGACAACAAATATGTACCTATAGACAATTTCAAGTGATCAATTACCTTGTTCTCATGCTTTGTCAGTGTGTAACCGCTGACAAATGAGTCCATATAATTACTGATCTAAGTACTACACCAAAAAGGAACTTTATGCAGCTTATGAACCTGTTATACATCTGATTGGTGGTGCTGAAGGATGAAATGTTTTGAAGAAGTGAAGAACCAAGTTATGAATCCTCCTAAAACTAAGCATCAGCCTGGAAGGCCTCCAATTACCAGGATTTTGTCTCAAGGTGAAGAGCTAGAGATGAGTAGGTGCAGCAGATGCCATGCTTATGTACATAACAAGAAAACTTGTACAAACCTAGTTTCACTCCACCCAAGCACATAATTTTACCAGGATTCAACATAGAAATTACTAGTATTTAACATAAAAATTAGCAAGAGCCAACATATTAGTTACCATTGGTAAACACCAAAATGACAATAAATATATAAATGACTTACTTGTTTGTTTGACTTGGAACATCCATGATGGTAACTGGAATAAGATATAATTTCGAACCACTTCTGGGCTTACTGGCAAACAAGTCGACTTTATCGGCAATAACTGACAAGAAATTGAACATTGCATCTAGTGCATCTTTGAGGTAGTCATTGTATAGTCCGTTGGATGCGATTACATCATATACCTCTATGGTCCAAGTATGTAGGTCGAGGATTGACAGAACCTAATGGTTAAATTGGGTATGCTTATTGGAATTAACACCTTGTCAACCTTAAACCACGACTAATTACACATGATCTCACTATCTAAGATGTATTTGCCTAAGTTTTGCACCTGCCTTTACTTATAGTCAGTTTTCTACTCTTTTAGTTGGGGCCATGCTTCATAGATTGTGAAATCAAAAAAAGTGTAATTCATAGTGAATGGTATCTTTATATAGTCAGGATAGTGCTTTTGGCTTTTCCTCAAGTAGTAAAAGGTAATATCGATGTGCTGCTTATTACACAAACAATATACAATCCAAGTAAAACTCAAACACAAAACCTAAAGAATACCAATTCAGAAAGGAACATCAAACCACATTACAATTACTTACATCATTCCACAACCAAATTCTTGGGGTCATAATCTTGTAGAACCAGCTCTTTTTCGTGACATGCATAATCCTTATATCATAGGCGTTCTCCTATTTGTTGTGTTTAGTTGTGCATTATGCAGGATGCTTGCTGAAAGCACTGATTCACATACACAGTTATCATTACATAGATCTCTAGTAAATATAAATATTTCTCATCATTATCTTTTGTATTCTTCTCTCTAAGATGCTCTTCATTTGCATCATCCTCATCATTTTTCTCTTCCTTTTCCTCCTCATTCTCATTCCTATCCTCTTCCATTGCTTGTAGGTAATTGTCATG
Organism: Antiaris toxicaria; assembly: GCA_035233585.1. Lineage (NCBI taxonomy): Eukaryota > Viridiplantae > Streptophyta > Magnoliopsida > Rosales > Moraceae > Antiaris > Antiaris toxicaria. The sequence goes on from CP141154.1 coordinate 94,333,802, forward strand.
TTGACCACTAGTCAGTATAATATTTACCAGTAACTTCATTACAAAATAGAAACATTCAGTATCTTTGTGGTAGAAAGAAAGGCTGTGAATGCTTGGACACCCTTGTCTACAACAATATCGACTTCGGAAAAATTGAAAATTTGTCCTTTATCTTTAGGATTAAAGCTAAAGTCAACATTATCAACTGACCTTGGACATACTTTTCTCAAATAATAAATGGTATAACTAGATATAGGGTTCCCTTTCATATTATCATTTGGGTTGTACAGCATCGAAGGACTTGCTTCAACAGATTTTCTGTGTTCCTCCATCCTTTCTCCTACTAACTTAACCTTTCATTAATGGAGTTGACCTAACCACGGATTTCATTCTAAAAATTAGTCCACGAAGGACTAGCCATTGTATGTGAGGCTTCAGCTTTAGTCTTAGACTTCTTATGTGTTGGCATTGTATTTGCTATCACTTCTTGTTTCTCCTCTCTTGAGTACAGGTAGGCTATGTATAGGATTTTCATTTCTTCCTCTGTAGGAATCATCACATAACATGCAGGCTGCATAAAATTACAAAAAAAAAAAAAAAAAAAATACGAGTGTGTAAATTTACAATGTTAGCAAAATTACTAGATGTAGTTAATGGTCTTATGATGTCCTCTTTATTCCCAATAAAGGCCCGTTTTACTTGGTCAAACATCACAGAGTCCAATAAAAAACATGAAAGCAGTCTTGAAATATTCTCAATTAAATGTGTCATAAAAGAGGTTGCTATTCCAAGTACGATCTTAAAGGCCTAAACAAGCAACTTGTGAGGAAAATCAATACGAGTATGGTGCATTCCACCACCTTTCTCCTTGCCCTAAACCTTATTCATGACTGCAAACCTAATGGTATCTCTTGTCATCTCCCATACAAGTAATTCCCAAGGATAATCCTTGAATGCTTGTAAATCATCAACATGCACAACATATATCTTTGGAATGTGGACCTGCTTGCCATTTGCAAGGATGACTCTAGAAAGAACATACAAAAGCCCCAACTTTATAGCATCATTATCATCGTCATAAGTGCTTTTGTGGTTGGTCTTGGTCAGTGTATCCTCTAAGGCTTGCCTTGTAACATGCGGATAAGATGAAAAGTACTATTGGTGCAATCGGCTTTATTATGTGGCTGGCTAAGGAAAGTTGAACCCATACATTTCAAACCAGTGATGGCGGAAAACTGGCCCATGTCTTTCCCAACCTCAAACTATAAGGTGTCTACCATTTTGGCATGATCTGTCAAGTGTATTACCACATTGTGAAGCACCTACCCAGCCTAACCAAGCTTAACCAAGTTTAAAAAGTTTGTGACAAGCAGCTATTTCTTCAACCGCTTAAATTGAGAACTTGAAAGACTCTCCTGTATTTTTCTAGTAGTTTTTTTCAAGGTCACCTAACGATTAATTTTACCATTGGTAATCTCATTATCAAAAAATCTTCGCATGAACTATCTTCACATGAACTACAATGAAAAATACATAGGAAATATTATCAGTCATTATGGCAATGACTAATAGTCAATTTTAGAAATTACTCTGTCAAAAAAAAAAAAAAAAGGTTTAACTCAATACCAGAATACACACAATCAATATTAAAAAAAACCCTTAGTCATTTAGAAATTCTCATATCATAACATGGTCAATTCAATGTCAGAATATACATAGTCAACATAAAATAGCTAGAAATCATTTTAGAAATTAATCATGTCCTAATATGGTCAATTCAATACTAGAAAACACACGGTCAATATAAAATATCCTCTAGTCATTTTCAAAATTTTTCATATTATAACATGATTAATTCAACACCAGAATATACATAGTTAACATAACCAGAATGAATGCAGTCAACATAAAAAATATCCCTGATTATTTTAGAAATTACTCATATCATCACATGGTCAATTTAACACTAGAATACACACAGTCAAAACATAAAAAAAATACCCTTTGGTCATTTTCATAATTACTGATGTTATAACATTGTTAATTCAACATAAAAATACACAAAGTCAACATAAGAAAGACCCCTAGTCATTTTAGAAATTTCTCATGTCAGAACACGATGAATTCAATGCTAAAATACACTCAATCAACATGAAATTTACCCTTGATCATTCTAAAAATTACTAATGTCATAAATGGTTAATTCAACACCAAAATATATATAGTCAACATAAAATGACCAGAGTTCATTTTTTTACCAAAATAACATGGTCATTAGCTAAATAGAGCTAAATCAACACTAGAAAACACATAATCGATCCAAAAAACATGCACAGTCAACATAAAATCACCTTAGACATTTTCCTAAAGACTCATAGTAAACAAGTTTTTATCAAATGCTTAAAATTACCATCGGACTCATAAATACACAAACAAATCTCAGTTTTCAAAATGGGATCTTTTACTTACCTTGTAAACATTAGCTTGAAAGTTAGAGGGACTAGATTCGAAAGTTCATTATCCTCTCCATCGTCTTCAGACTTTTCTTTGTGTTCCTTTTCTTGACCTGCCTTTCTCTTCTACTGGGTGTTTTTCTTCTAAAACCAAATATGCGCGGTAGTTTAAATTAACATGAACAAAAAATAAAATAACCAAACACATAAAAATGACAACTTTTTACTTACCACGTCTTCAATATTTTTTTCCCTTCTTCTCCCGCCTTCTTATTCTTTTAGGTTTTTTTTCTTCTTCTTAAGTGATGGATTCTTCTCTGGTAATAGCATCAGTTGTGAAGATTTCTCACAATCAATCATTGGTCTATGGGTTTCGACTTTTCAGTTTCACGGGTAGGTCCATGGGTTTTGGGGGTTGGTTTTTAGGTTTCGTGGGTGGCTCTTTAGGAATTGAGGGTGGGTTTATAGGTTTTTGGGTTGGATCTTTGGGGTTTTGGTGTGGCTATTTGGGATTCAAGCATGGTGATTTGGGTTGCTCCATGGCTTTCGATTTGTTTTCCTTAGGGTTTCGAAGCAATTCTCTTTGTGCTTTACAGAAAACAATCGATGGTTTTTTTTTTTTACAGTTATCAAAGGTTACGGATGAATGGTTACTAGAGGGAGGGAGGCTTTCATGACTCTTTCTCTCTTTTTATTTGCTCTCTCTTTCAATGTTCTGCAAATGGGTTTCAAATTCAAAAAAATAAAAATAAAAATAAAAACATAAAAGGGGAGTATTTATTTTCAGCAGGAAGAGGGAATGGGAAATTTGGATAATGTTGCTTCCTCAATAAGCCCTGAGCCCTAAATTAAATGGAATCTACTGATGTGGCAATGCTATACTGGAAAGTCATCAAAATTAGTTCTAAATTAAGAATATTTTTCTAATCGTTATATTTTTGAAATTTACCCAATATATAACCATTACACTTCAATTATTTTTTTTCCTTTTTAAGTTTGATACTAATTATCAACTCTCGTCACTTCATTGAAAAAAAAAAAAAAAAATTAGTGTACACTTGTTTGGATGTCAGTTTCATGGCGTTAAAAGACTTGGTCCGAGTCTTCCTCCAATGGCATGTTACTAGCCATAAATGTTATGGAAGTCAAAATAAGAGGGTTTTTTTTTTTGTTTTTTGTTTTGTTTCTATCAATCTTGTCTTTTGCTATCACGTTGATTTGATTCCTTTTTGTTTTTTGTTTGGGACATGTTGACATGGTTGTAAAATAATGACCATGTCAACACGCAAACTTATTGTTGTGATGTTTGATCGACGTTGATGGCCTAATATTTGAGGAAACTGTATTGTGGCCTGTTTGGTAGGTATACTTAAGTTGGAGTTTTGATGTGTGTTTGGTTGAAAATAAATTGTTTGGATTAAAAAAAATATAAAAATTTGAAATGTGTTTAAAAAAAATAACAATATAGATTTTGTTTCGTTTCTCTAGTAATTTTATGTCATAAAAAAATATTTCATTTCGATTTAAAATAATAAAATTATGAACTTTTAAAGTTTAAGATTTTAATAGAGATTTAAAAATATAAACAGTAAAATTGTGTTTTCTTTGTATAGAAAAGCAAAAACAAAATGCAGAAAATGTTAATAGCACCACTAATTTAAGAGTTTTTGTTTTTTGTTATTGGTATTTCAAAACTCGTAAATCGATATCTGACAGATATTTTACATATTTAAGTTTATAAAATTTTTGTATAAAAAATCAAATTAAACTCGATCATATACAGATAGACTTAGTTCAATACTCGAGCCTCCACGTTTGACAAAGCAATGGCCAAATTAGATTTACTTCCTGGAGTAAGACTCTATGTGGCTTGATCAATTGTCTTAGGGTATGTTTGACAGAAAGAGCGAAAATAAGAAGACAAAATGGTTGATAACCTAGGTGAAATAAAAAAGAATGAAAGGAATGGTCCTTTTCTTTTTATGATGTTTGGTACGTTTTAATTTCATTCTAAACTCCAGTGACATAAGCATGCTACATAAGCATATTTGAACAAGTTAGCTTCTAATGTTTTCTTGAAATTCTAGCCCTTGATTATTTGTACTCCTAAATCCTAGCTATTTGATCACACTTTTTTTTCTCTCAAATTTAAAATAGTTGAAGATAAATTTGGATATTATTTTCAACAGATAAAATTTGTATTGTTATGTAAGGATAATAATATTTCTCCCTTCTACCAATAGCATACATCCCAATAACTTATATTGTAAAAGTTGATCTATACTAAAAAAATTAACTTATATTGAAAAAAGTTCACTTATGCTGCAAAAGTTAACTTATACTGAAATGTAGATTAGTTTAATTTTTGTCTGTCAAATAGTAGACAAATAAAATATGGATTTGTCTAGAATTTTGCTGTCTAATTCTAATATTACATTTTTATGTGCAAAAAAAAAAATCATATATGAGAAATCCTTAAAATTGTTAATTTATATACCACTAAAGTTGTTGGAATACTATATTAGTAATTTAAAAACTTATCTACACTTTTATTATTTGATCACATTCCCTATTCATACTTTGGAATAAAATAAAATGACTTTATATTATATGATCAATTATATTATTATCACATTATAAAGTGTATTTGAATAACATTAGGTTAAAAATTATAACCGAAACTTTAATTTACATAAGCAAATTTATAAATTACATTATTAATTCACTAAAATTCCTTATTTAAAAATTTCAGGGTATTACATGGAGAGGTTGAGACTTCAAAGGGGCAGATCTTGAAGTAGTCAACACTTGAAAGGGGGTATGGTTTTTGTTTGGCACGTGGACAAAACTACATAATTCTAAAGTCTGGAAAAATTCTAAAACTTAACCTCCTATTTTAGAAGGGTTAAGTCTTGAATTTTCCTTATAATATCATGTACTAATGGAAAAATGAATTTTGTGACAATAAATTTAAAATTTCATAATTTTAAATATTGTATGTTGATATCAGTACAAACAATGAAATTTACACTATAATAATTTTATCGAGGTGAGTTACATTCATGAAAATTTAATTACTTAGTTCTTGGAAATGTCCAATTATAAAACTCATAGCATAGATGTAATATTGTGCCAAGTGTTAAAATAGCATACCGTTTAGAAACTATATGTTATCTAACACTAATTATATGAACAATATGAATAAGCTTGGAAATACAAAAAAAATAAGTACAAAAATCATCGAAATAGCCTAGCTCAACTAGTATAATGTAATGACCAAATTTTTACTAAAAATTTTAATGAATTAAGTGTGTACTTCATAAAATTTATTTATGTATAAATATAATCTTATGTTATAATTTTAATTTAAGATCAAGAAATAAATTTCACAGTGTGGCAATTTAATTCTGTGTCACAAAGATGGTTGCTATATTTTAAAATATGATTTATGATATATACACTCTAGTAAGATCAAAAATAGATTATATGGTGTGACATTTAGCCTCTGTTTGTTTATAGCATTATATTTACATTGCATTTAAATGCAATGCAATTTTTATCTAAATACAAAAATATTACATTCAAATACTAATCGCATCATATTTTAAATTTAATACAATCATTATTCATTATTTCACTTTTTCTATTATTTTTTACTGATCACATCACATATTCTCTCTCTCTCCCTTTTTTCTCTTTACTTTTACCCATCACATCACATATTCATTATTAAAATATAATTTAAATATTTTTTATCCAAACACACATTACATTGAAATCCAATGCAAATACTTTTTCTCTAAATGTAAATTATATTCAATGTATTATATTCAAACGCAATGTATTTGTCAAACGGAGCCCTAATGTCATAAAATATAAGTTATTTTTATGAAAAATAAAATAAAACAACTTTATAAGACATAGTGTAAAGTTTAATGATGTGATAATAATTAGTTTTGTCAGCAAACATATGATCACATAATATTTAAAAAGTGTGAATAATAAGGTTGATCTGGTCATTCCCACACGGCCGGCGGCGCCCCCACACACCAAAACGCGCCCCCCACACCCCCCACCCCAAACCCCCCCAACCCGACCCCACCCCCCCTCTTTTGTGTGAATTATGAGCTAATTGAGACTGATGGCTCCTCATATCCTGTCACATCGTAAGTAGTAAATTCCACTAGTTCATACGACTTGAGATCGTGTTTAACATTCTCATGGCTGCTCGGAGAAGATTCATCAAGCAATTGCTTCGTCTCTTCGTTGTTGGCGTAAGTCTTAAAGTTTCCATTGAGCCTATTCAGCCTTGTAAGCTCCTCAGCCACCTCTTTCATGGACGGCCTTTTGATGCTGTTACTCTCCAAACATCTTGTTGCGAGGTCTGCCACTTCTTCAATCTGTTCCGTCTCATCTTCATCGCGAACGACCTCGGAATCTAAGATTGCATCCACATAGTTATGGAGGTTTTCTCTAACTTTTGAAATAAAGTACTGAACTATGTTACTCTTTGCTCCGGTTCTACCATTTGAGATCGGCTTCTCTCCGGTTATGAGCTCGACAAGAACAACACCAAAGCTGTACACATCGCTCTTTGTAGTCAAAGTGCCCGTGTTCAGATACTCAGGATCTAGGTATCCGAGAGTTCCTTGAATTGTTGTAGCTATGCCGGTTTGCCCCGGTGGAATGAGAACTGAGGCTCCAAAGTCTGAGACTTTCGCAGTGTAATTTTCATCCAGAAGAATATTTGTTGATTTGACATCTCTGTGAATGATCGGAGGGTAAGCGAAAGAATGCAAATAATCAAGTGCAAGTGCAATTTCTGTTCCAATTCTCAAGCGGGCTTTCCACGATTTTAGCACTGCCGATTTCTTGCTGTGGAAGTGTTGCGAGAGCGTTCCATGGGATACTAATTCATAAACCAAGAGTGGGATTTTAGTCTCCAGACATAAGCCTAGGAGCCTGACGACATTCTTGTGATTAACTTGTGAGACAATGGCTATTTCTTCGTGGAATTGCTTGCTGTCTATTTGAATCTTATCGTCTTCTTTCGGCTTCTTGACCGCAACTGGGATACTTTGTTCATCTATTAGAATTGTGCCTCGATAAACTGATGCAAAACCGCCTCTGCCAAGAAGCTGACTTTCGTTGTAATTGTTGGTTGCTTTGGCCAGGTCTGCCTTGCTGAAGATTCTTACTCTTTGGTGTTTCAACACCAACCCCCCATTTTCTCTGAATAATTTTTCACGTTTTCTCCTCTTACAATCATAGACTATGAATAGAGCCATAATCGTAACGAAAATGCCTGCTCCAACAACTGCGGGCAAAATATATTTGTTTGAGAAGGCTGTCAATTGTGAACCGTTGTATATATATATATATATATGTTTGTGTTAAAAACCATTCAAACGACAAACAATAAGGTACAACACTTAGGACTCGTATGGGGAGGATTAGAATCTTTGTTTGAGAGATTGGAAAAGATTAAATAATAAAAATTAATAATAAAAGTTAGAAAAAAAACAAAAAACACTATAGTAACCCATAGAGGGTGGATTTCCTTTAATCGAGACTCAAGAATTGAAAGTAAACCTCAACGAGAAGTAATATACCTGAGGCAATTGCTGTAACACGAAATCCTTGACAGCTAATCTTACCATCTCCATGCATTCCAAGAGGGCATTTGCATTCGTAATCTCCAATCTTGTTTTTGCATTTACCTTCACATGGATACGTTTCCGGTTCTTCGCACTCATTAATATCTAGCAGGAATGCAAAATATAACTGTTAAAAATACGAATTTGCAAAAGTAACAATGAGATAAACCCTATTTGGTTATGAAACAAGGGAGTATGATATATGATAATGAGTAGTGTTTGGGATATCTAACTTTAAGCACATTAGCAGTGAATTATTCTTTCTTTTTTCTTTTTTGTTGATATATGTTATTTTTAATATTAATTGAGGTGATAATTTTTTAACCCCGCACAAATAAACAAAATAATTCTCACATATCCAGATGGGGCACAAGAAATACTAGATAATTTTAGATAGTGGGCACAAGAAATACTAGATAAAACTTTTCTTTTGGAAATATAGTTCTAAGTTTTAAGTATCGGTGGGGCATAATTGTTAACTTTCTTATTAAATGGAATTAAAATTAGAAAGAAAATTTGATTAAAAAAATCAAAATTTTAAAATTAGAGTGGTCACTCTTACCATTATTTGGGTGAGTGTGGCTTCGACAGTAATTGGTATTAAAACAATTAATTTTGGGATGCCTGACATTATTTTTTCTTAAGGTTAATTTCACTTTTGGTCAACAAACTGCAAGTTTAATTTAATTTTAATTCTTAAATTTTAAAACATGATCTCAGAAACCAGTCTCAAAACTATTAATTTGTCTTATATTATAGTCCTTATGTCCAAAACACTTGATAAAAAAAGATATGATTACCACATGACTGTAATGATCCGTTTTTTTTTGGGTTAAATTTGGATTTTAATTTTGAAAGTTGTAAATTATCAAAACACACATGATCTTGATTCTTGAAATGGTAACCTGTACATTTTTTAAACAACGTTTTAATTTGGACGAAAAAACTATTCGTTGGATAGATAGTTTGAGGAGTACTATTAGTTATAAGATGTTTTGTAATTTTGAAATTTAAATATGGTTGGACCTATAATTCATGAACACAATTGAAATAAATACTTAATTGGTAATATGATCACACAGTAAAACAAAAAAGATTACCTTGGCATCCTTGTTGGAGATATGGATTCCCTCTAAACCCTTTCAAGCAATGACAACTATATCCAAGAGCATTGTCTGAGTAAGAGCAGTTAGTATTGTCCCCACATGCATAAGTCGATCCAATATTCATTTTTGCATCATCACACGTCTTGTTCTCCACCACCCAGTCCAGCAGAAGACTCGAATTCTCAAACTCCCGTGGCGAAAAATTGAGTCGCATCTTCGATATGTCGAAGCTCCTCTGGTCCACCACGAACGCAAAATCGCAAGGGTTGAATCTCCAAGTGTTGCTGTGATTATAGGGACTAGCAAGCGTTATGTTGAGAGTCTTGAGGTTCTTTGGAACGGAGGTCTGGCAGCAGCCGAAGCCCGAACACGAGCCCTCCTTGGTCAGGTTAACGGGCTCGTTGCACAACGAGAAGCAGCCGCTGCCGAACCTGCCCTGGGCGTCGCTCATGAGCGCGAGCGTGTCGCAGCCAAGGGCGATGAACTTGTTCTCGGTGTTGGAGAAGGTGAAGGGGCTGTCGCTTCCCAATCTGATTTTTTGTTCGAAATTCCACTTCAAACCGGACTCATTATAGCAGCGAGCGGCGTTGTCGACCTTGACGCTCACCGTTCCCTCCTGCACCGATATGCTGACGACTTGGATGTTTGGTAGCAGAAACAGTATTGGAGGAGAATAGCTGCGGTTGCATGTGAGCAAAAAATATTTGTCGTCCTTGGCACAATCTTGATCATCGATTCCAAAGGGGTAAGGCACTTCCACGTTCCCGCAGGTTCTGTTACAATCCGAGGGGGTTTTCGCCTCCATAGAAGCACTACTAATTGTCGTCGTCGTCGTCGTCACGGTGCATATCCATGGCCACAGTAACAGCGGCACGCACAAGTAGTACTTATGAGTTACTTTCATCTTGATTTTAATTATGTATATCTTTGTCTTCCTTGAGCTCTAGCTAGGCTTGCTTTCGCTCTTGTAAATTAAACTTTCTTTTCTTCTATCTCTGAAATATAACCATTACCCTTCAACAATTTTTTTTTTGGCTAATTATTCTAATATGGATTCGTGTGTATACTTTGTCAAATTTCTAGAGAGCTTGCGCCACCTGGTTTTTCCATGTGTTTATTCTTTTGGAAAAGGCTTCATTTTTTTTTCCTTTTTTTTAGTTTGACACGCCACTTCGTTTTTCCCATGTTTTATTATTTTTAAGTTTGGTACTAATTGTTCCCTCTCCTCTCTTCATTAAAAAAAAAAAAAAAAAAATCAGTTTCATGTTAAAAGTCTTGGTCCACGTCTTCCTCCAATGGCATGTAATTAGACAAAAATGCTATGGAAGCCGAAAGCGAGAGGTTTTTGGTCTGCTTTCTTTTACCTATCCAGTTGATTTTGATTATTTCTTCCATGGCGATAACAAGTCAACGCGCAAACTCTTTGCTACGATGTTTGATTGACGTTGATGGCCTAATACTTGTGGCTGGCCTGGTTGGCCCATGTGAGCTGCAGTTTGAGGATATTTTAACCGGAGTTGCTTTCAGTTTTGAAAATATGTATTTAATTAAAAATAAATTTTTTAGAATTAAAAAAATAAAATTTTGAAATATTCTAAAAAAATAAAAATAATAAAAATATTATTTTATTACTCTTAAAAATTTTATGTAATTTATATAAACAAGTATCTTATTTTAATTTGAAATAATAAAATTATAAATTTTTAAAATTTTAATTTTTAAGAGATATTTGTAAATACAATTAATGAAATTGTGTTTACTTTTTAAATAAAGGCAAAAATTTTTTTAAAAACGTTTGATTGGAGTGAACCAACCAATCAACCCTTGATTTAAGAGTCTTTGTTTTTTGTTCTTAGTATTTCAAAACCCAAAAAAACCAAAACTTACAGATATTTTACATATTTAAGTTAATGAAGTTTTTGTACTCTAAAAAATTAAATAAAACTCAGTTATATGTAGCTAAACTTAACCAATTCTTCAGCCTCCACGTTTGACAAAGTAATGGTCAAGTTGGCTTTATTTCCTTCAGTAGGATTCTACAGCAGGGCCTGACCAACTGTCTTAAGATATGCTTGGTGGAAAGAGAGAAAATAAGAAGATAAAGTGACAGATAATTTAGATGAAAGAAATAGGAACTGAGAGGTCTTTCCTTTTATAATATTTAGTGTATATATCTTCAATTTAAGATAAATAAATAGTTAAGGTTATTTTGAGATATTGAGAGTCAAGGTTGTTTTGAGATATTGATAGTCCCTTGCATGGTCCCTGTTTATCTCTTTTCTTTTCTGCCAAACAATCATGGATATCAAAAATTTTTCATTAATTATTCAATCCTTCTCATTCCTTCCACTTTTCTTTCCTACCAAACATATTTTTTGGGATTTCCACATTTGTGGATGTTTATACTCAATATTAAGTGTATCTGTGACATCAGTCCTTACAAGAAAAATTATATTACTTGAGAATGGATATATATGATATTTCATAAGTAAAGAGACCACTTCCTAAAGGTGTAAGACCTTTTGAGATAAAGCTCAAGAGTAAAACCATGTAGACCAAAGTCCAAAGTGGAAAATATCATATCAAAATAAGATGTATGTAGTTAGAAATGGTTTAAGTGTTGGAAAATGGCTTATTTAAGCCATAATAAAGGCCCATTTTGAGGTCCGATTTTGAATGAGGCCCGATTAGAGTTTGGACCGGATCTTGATGGATTTGCGTTCTCTATTGCGAGAAGATCAAAATTGGATATTCACACGCTCAAAATGATAATCAGATGAATGAAAAATTGATGCTCTAAATGTGCCACTGAAAATGGTAGCTTGGAAGGGAAATTGTAAAAATCCCACATTGGCTAGGAGTGAAGCCATGGTGGTGTATAAAAGGGATTGCATTTCAAGACCTAAGTAAGCATGTATACCTAAGAGGCTCTCTCACATGCAGAGGGGTTGCAAATCCCAGACTTGGTGGATTAGTGGCCCATCGTGTGCACTCACGACCTGCAGACATGAATACTGGATCAGAAAAGCCCACCTAGTGTAGGTTTTGTTTTGCAATTTTCTTTTTTTTTTTTTTTTTTACAGCCCAAGAAAAGCCAAGACCATTTATATTCTCCTCGAAACCAAATTTGCTTGGTTAAGGAGTTAATTAGCTTAGTTAAGGAGCTTAATGGGAGGAATAATAGAGCTTAATAGAGATCACCATGAATATCCATGAATGTGGGAGTTTTTTTTCTTGAGAATGCAAACTACCGGACTGGAAAAGCCCACCTAGTGCAGGCTTTGTTTTGTAATTTTCTTTTTTTTTTTTTCGGCTCAAGAAAAGCCAAGACCATCCATATTCTCCTCAAAACCAAATTTGCTTGCTTAAGGAGTTAATTGGCTTGGTTAAGGAGCTTAATGGGAGGAATAATTAAGCTTAATGAAGATCACCATGAATGTGGGAGTTTTTTTTTTTTTCTTGAGAATGCAAAAGGATTTCAGTTTCCAATATAGAAAATCCGAACTTAGACATGAAAATGGCCAAGTGCAATGCAAGGAATGAAACTTATGAATTTAAGGGTTAAATTTTGGTTTAATGGGTGATTAATCCCACTAATCTATGCATGTAACATCCTATTTTGTGAGCTTATATAAAGGCCATTCTCCACATAAAAAAACACACAACACAAACATAAAAAACACTAGCTTTCTTCTTTTCTTTTGTTCTTGTGTTCTTTTTGTAGCTTTGTAGTCGATTTTAGTGATAGAGGAAAGGTACAAGTTCGAGTTTGGTGTGACGGTTCCGATAGTGCTACGTGATACGTCATTATCATTGTATCATGAGAAATAGATATTCTATGTATCTTCAAGCACTCTTGGAGGGGACGAATTTGTTTTAAGGAAAACGTGCTTCACGTGCCTCAACATCATCTTTGATTTCATTTAAGTTAAGTTGAAGGTTGAATTCATATTGTAACATTTCCCTTATTGTAACAAGTTGATTAGATAAATTATTCTTATTTATATTTTCCATATTTTGCCTAACAATAAGATCCTACATCCAACAAAATATGTGGCCAACGAGTATGCTAAACCCCTAAAGAAGGGGTGATATTTATGACAGTCATCAGTTATTTCAAAGGAAAAGGATAAGTTGTACGATCTCACGTCATTTGAAAATGGAAAAATATGATGGTTTATAAATAACGAGACCAACTCCTAATGGTATGAGGCCTTTTACAGTAAAGCTCAAGAGAAAGATCGTGCATGCCAAGACTTAACATATAATATCATACCAAATTAAGAAGGCATGGATTATTACAATTAGTTAAAAAATAAATATTGTTTCAGTAAATTATAATTTGGCTAAAATGATTTTTTTGAAAGAAATTTGAGGTTACACCAAAAATGTCCAATTTTGTTAAATGTCCATATTTAACTTTTTTTTTTTCCAAAACCAATCGTTAAAAGTGTAATGGTTGAATTTTATGCGTGTATTCAACTATGTTTAAACCATATTAACGCCTTTACAATCAAATACTAAAATGTAGAGTGAAATTTCCAATTTTGAAGCATTTAAAAATTCTCTAAAAATTTTGACAGCATCTCCCCGTATCTTAACACTCCCAAAAGCTTAATATAACTATGTTTTGCCTAAAAATAAAGTAAATCTCACCAAAAGATTCATAATTCACAAAAGCTTAATTAACTATGTTTTACCTAAAAATAAAATAAATCTCACCAAAAAGATTAATATTTCACAAATCATTCTCAATTTTTACAAAATTTCATAAATCTCAAACATCGAATAGCACTCAAAATTAACCATAAGTCAAGTCATAGTTCTCAGTTTAAAAGATACTTAAGAAAACAAGGTAAACAAAATAGAATTCTCCTAAACATTTGCAGCCTAGAGCTAGGTTCGGTTACAGGGGCATACTTCTCAACTCACACCAAATTTTGCAATTATATTTTATGAAGCCAACATATAACCCTACATAGCCTCAAAATTTCAACTCAAACAAAGCTCTGTAGCATAGGCAAAAGTACTAAAATCTGAGCCATGCAAAATTATCACCTAAAACAGGCAGTATCTCAAAAAATGCATCAAACCTCCACTTGCTAATTAAGTTAGCAAGCCCTTTTACAGGTATAATCCTAACATATAAAACATAGTGTGTCTTAAATATCAGCCTAAAATTCTCACCGCCATCTTTGAGGGGACCGTGGAGAGGTGAAGTTAGCTACTGCCATGGTGATAAAGGTTTTATTATCCATACTTTTGATCCTGTTGAAGTCAAACTTCATTCACCTATGAATTGCACATGTGGCTTTTATATGCAATTGGATGTTAGATGATTCAAAGTTGACTTGATATTTGTTGGATCATCATCGTAGACATTGAGTGTCAAACACCATATACCTCCAAACTGTGTTCAAAAATTTATCTCTTTGGTGATTGATTACTTGAATGTTTGTTATGTTGCTGTTATCATTTGATGATCGAAACGGTAGGCTCAGATGATGTCTCCAACCATCATTCAATGATCTGTTGCTCGCATAATTGGCATCGGCTCTTGTCAAAACCACATACTGATGTTTGATATCCTATGGGTTTACTGGGTAACCCCTAAGGATTCAGGTCCCTAGGAATTTAGCTTTCATCTTTGATCGTGTCCATATAGAGTCCATGATCTCAATAACATAAAAAGTGGGTTCATGGTCCACTAAGTCTCGAAACCTTGGAAGCCGTCGTCTGCTACTCTCCCTCTATAAATAGAGAGAGCAAAATCCCCAGGGGACACATATTTTTTACATATACTATTACTCTGCCAAAATCATGATAGACTTTATATTGTACCTATCTCAGACTATAGTGAAGAACTCTTAGAGGATGTAGCACATTCTGGTGACCCTATTTAATTTTGGTGTCCTTCTTTAATTTTGGTGTCCTTTATTCTTTTGAATTTTATTTATTGATTTAGACTTTGTATAGTTTGCTTATTCTCATTTACAACGTTCAAGGACCCATCTGATTTAATCCGATAAACTTGTTAAAATGAATTTTATCTGACTATAGATTTTTAACATGTACAGTTTGGCACCCACCATGGAGCCTTTGGTCACTTTACACTAAGGATTGGTGAATTAAACTTGTCTTCATCATAATAATCATTGCCTATGCAATAGAGTTCGAGAACCAGTCATCAAGCTTTACCATCATAATAGAGTGAAAAGTCACTAGTTGCCTTAAGCTTTGAGCTCACTAACCTAAAGCACCTAGTCAAACAATTGACCGACAAGCCAAAAACCTAGCAGCAGCAGTTCAAAAGCATTAATACAGAAACCAGTCCCCTACATGAGTAACTTTCTGCCATAAACATGCAACAAGCCTATGGTTCGTAATATTATTACCCTTACTGTGGGTACTCAACAGTTGCTAATGTTGGAGGCTGGCAGAAAACGACACTGAGCATCCCACAAGGCCCTAGGTCTAATTATAGCTTGATTGCCCCTAAGTAACCACTATCCACACCGGATGCTGCACCCGAACCCAGTCACCAGTATACCAACGGAGGGCAATAATGAACGTCAACAAGAGAAATAAACACAGGGCATGGTGAATAGCCATCAGAGTTACCTTCACTACCTCGTGGCATAATTCTTCATGGAACAGCGAACATAGAAGATGTCATGAGGGGCTTGTTGATAGAGAAGTTGACGCAAATAAAGCAAATATTTACTTCATAGCTACATAAGGCTATTAGCTATACTCTAAGAATCGATGATCTTGCGAGAAGCTTGCAAAGAACTACCTTGACAAGAAGAACTATAAGCACTCATGCCCCAAAGTTTGGAAACGTCATCTTTCCAAGGTTCAATGGGTTGTCTAATCTATATGATCATATTATGCAATACAAGCATGTCGTCCATTCGACAACTATTCTATCTGAGATGCTCGATGTCATGATTTGCAAATTTTTTGCATAGAGTTTAAAGGCACCACTCTGGTGGTTCTACAACCTACTATCGGAGTCGATGGATTCCTTCAAGGGGTTGACGAAGGAGTTCATGTGCAACTACTCAATCCATATCCAATCCAGTAAGATTACAATGGATTTGTAGAGTATCATATAGGGCCCTAATAAAACCTTGCATGCTTACATTAAGTGGTTCAGTAAGGAAATCTTTGAAATCAATAGGCTAGATGATAGGATGGCCTGCGAAGCTTTGAAAAGAGGACTACTACATAAATCCCTTTTTAAAAAAGAGATTTGCTCCAAGTATCCTGCAAACATCTAGGATGCTTTACACTATACTAAGGGATTCATTAACCTTGAAGAAGAGGATGAGTGAATAGAAAGGGAACTTGCCCGAATGAGAGACAAAATTCAAGCTATTAAGATCAAATCATGAGCTTCAAAAAGGGGGAGAACGAGGACTCCTAAGCAGCAAGAACGAAGAGAAGATTAACCTTTGAAGAGGGAATCACACAGGCCTCTTTCCCCTTCTAAGTATGCATAGGACATTAGTGCATTAGAGCTCATTGATCATTTGAAGGGGAAAGACTACTTGACTTGGCCAAAGAAATTCCTAGAAAACATTACGCTAGACATGACCAAGTACTGCAAGTTTCATACAAACCATGGCCATCATATAGTCGATTGTCAAGCACTTCTAGCAAAGATCGTATAATTGCTGAATAATGGACATCTCAAATAGTTTCTCAGTGAGAAAGGAAGAAAGACTTACAGCTTAGAAGCCGAATCGAGCACAAGACAAATATAGCAAGTTGAACAGACTCCATCACTAACACCAGTGGGGAAGACAATCGATATCATTTGCAAAGGCTCAGTTTATAGTGAAGACAATGTCTTCGATCAAAGCTCACTGTAGAAAGGCCATATAACCCATGTCCAGCATCTTACCTGAGGACCCCATAGACCATTTGATTATTTTCTACAGTAGCGAGGCTTGAATGTTGTGCAGGCCCTGTGACGATGCACTTATATTGACACTCAATGTGTCAAACTATGAAATAGGGAGGATCCTCATCAACAATGGAAGCTCGGATAATGTGCTTTTTATATCAACCCTATGAGAGATAGAGATTGATGATAAAGAGATTGTGAAGACAAGCACAACACTCATTGATTTCAACGATGAATCCATGACTTCGGTTAGAAAATTCAAGCTCCCCATGTCCGCAGCAAGTGAGAAAAAGCTGACTAAATTTTTGGTCATGGATCGTCCATTTGCCTACACCATGAAGGCTATACCATTAGTTTATTCGATTCTTGACAAAATGAGGAATTCGTGAGATTCGAGGTAACTAAGAGTCCTCCCAAACCTACTACCTAACTTCAATGAAGATGAAGAATAGACCCCACTCATAGCAATTACAGGCTCCTAAGAAGGTCAGTCAATCGAACGATGCCTGAAGTAGAGTTACTAGGCAAAGTCCATATTGACCTAGAAGACCCTAATAAATAAGTCAGTATCGAATCAACACTTGACATCTTGATCCAAAGATACCTTACCAATTTCCTTGTTGACAATAGAGATTATTTCACATGGTCACAAGAGGACATGCCAAGAGTTGACCCCAGCGTCACAACTCATCACCTTAATGACGATCCTAACTATAAGCCGATGAAGCAAAAGAGAAGGAAGTTGGGCATTAAGTGTAAAAAGATTATCAACGATGAAGTTCATAAACTAATCTAAGTAGGATTTATTCATGAAATGCAATATCTAAAATGGTTAGTGAACTTCGTAATAGTAATAAAGAAAAATGACAAATGGTGAGTTTATATTGACTTTATAGATTTGAACAAAGCTGCGCAAAGGTCAATTTTCCTTTCCCACACATCAATTGTCTCATTAATGCAACTATGGGTCATGAAATCTTATCTTTCTTAGATGCATTTTCAGGATAAAACCATATCCCCATGCATCCTGACGATCAAGAAAAGACTTCTATGATTATCGAAAGGGGCATTTATTATTACAAAGTTATGCCATTCGATTTGAAGAAAGCCATAGCAATGTACCAATAGTTACTAAACGCAATGTTTGCTAACAAGTTAGGTTGAACAATGGAGGTATATATAGATGACATGCTTATAAAATCCTTATGTGTAGAAGATTATATCTCGAATCTTGCAGATTGCTTCTTTGTTCTTCGATAGTACAACATGTGCCTTGAACCATCGAAATGCTCATTCAAAGTTTCATCAGGAAAGCACCTCAATTAATTGGTGACTCAGAGAGGGATTGAGATGAATCCTAACTAGATCAAACATAGTCAAACATGGCTTCACCAAGAAGTAAATGAGAAGTTTAAAAGCTTGCAAGGAAAGTTTTGGCCGTCAATCGGTTTATCTCCCAATCACCGATCAATGCTTGCTTTTCTTCTAACTACTCAAAAGAAATAAGAAATTCGAGTGGTCAGAGGATTACAAAAAAGCATTCCATGAGCTTAAGCTATACTTGTCCCGTCCGCCAATCCTATCAAAGCGCATTGAAGATTAGACATTGTATTTGTATCTTTTGGTGACTAATGCAGCGATCAATATAGTGTTAGTTCAAAAAAAGATAAATGAATAGCAACTAGTGTACTACATCAGTAAATTATTATTTGATGTTGAGACACAATATTCTCTCATCGAAAATTAGCCTTGGTCCTAGTGAGTGTTGCAACGAAGTTGAGGCCTTGCTTCCAGTCCCATACTATCACAGTTCTAACCACATATCCGCTGCAAGCAATACTTTATAGTCTCAATCTCTACGGCAGACTTACGAAATGGGCCATTAAACGTAAGGAATATGACATTAAGTGTTTGTTTGGATACGAGATGTAATCTAATATAGCTTAAAAATTAAGTTAGATCGAACGTTTTGTAATTTAACCTAAAAGTTAGATTGGATATTTTATGATTTAACTTAACTTAAAAGTTAAGTTAGATTGTCCATTTTGTGCATAATTTAGCTTGAAATTTTTTTAACTTCATCTTGAGAAGTGTGCTTGACTAGGGAAATGAAAAATTTTTAAAAATAGTTAAATTTCCACCTAACTAAAAAAATAGCTAACTTCATGACTCATCTTTTTCCCTTCCACCTAGTAGATTGTACGCAAAAAAAAAAAAAAAAAAAAAAAAAAAAAAAAAAACAAAAAACAAAAACAAAAACAAAAACAAAAGCAAAAACAAATAATCATCAATGTTGTTATTCTCGTGATTGTTGAATGCCACTGTGGGAGATGATAGAAAAGTGAGACAAATTTTGTCATTCTCCCGTTAGCTAACATGTTGGATTCAAAACTATATCAAACAAAAAAAAAATCTCACCCCTATTTATCTCACTCCTACTCTTTAAATCTGAAAAAAAAAAGGCAAAAAAAAGTTTGTTTAAAGTTATGAAAGTATTTGTTTAAAGTTATGTGGTACTGTATAGCTTTAAAAAAAAGTTTGTTTTAAGTTTTGAGACACTAATTAACTTTAAAAAAATGTTTGTTTTAAGTTAGATTAAGTTAAGTTAGATTATCCCAAAATGATCAATGTTCTAGAATTTAAAAGCCAGATTAAGCTGGATTTCTTTACCAAACACACTTTGAATATCAAGCAGGAACGAGCCTTAAATCCCAGGTACTTGCCGATCATGCACTCCCCAGGATGAGAACGAACCAAGTACAGAATGGACCTTTATGGTCGATGGATCATTGAATGCAAAAGGTTACAGAGTTGGCATACATTTGACTTCCCTTACGAATGAAGTCATTAAGCAATTTTTTCAGTTAGGATTCAAGGTGTTGAATAACAAAGCCGGGTATAAAGTCTTGATAGCTGGATTAAGGCTTGCGCCAACAGTAGTGTATGCAGTTTGAAAGTGCTAAATGATTCCTAGTAAATCGTGAACCCGGAGAACCGAGAATACTTAACAAAATATACTCAAATGGAAGCCTAACTGGGCATTGTTAGGTCACTTAAATCCCAATTCAACAGGTGTACAATCGAGCAGGTTTCTTGAAGTTTGAATGGGAGTGCAAACACACTTACTTGTCTTGGTTCAGCATTAAATCCTGCTTTAAGGTGAACAATCCCTGTTGAGTTCATCAAATCATCTAGCATCACTCTCGGTTCGACTATTGCCATTAAAGAACCTGACAATTGGCGATCGTTCATCTTAAAGTATCTATAGAATGAAAATTTTACCAATGACAAGTTTAAAGCTGGAAAAATGAAGTGCTTTGCAACACGTTTTTCAGTTATTGATGAGAAGCTCTACTATCGACCTTTTTTCGATCCCTACATCAAGTGCTAAGGAAAAAAGGAAGCAAACTACGTGTTTAAAGAAATTCACAAGGGCAAGTATAGGAACCATTCTAATGGTCGATCATTAGAAAATAAAGTTAAACATCAAGGATACTATAGGCCAACCATTTTCACCTGTAGTGAGGCATTTGTGAGGAAATGTGATAACTGTCGAGGCCATGTGCCATCAATCCATCAGCCAGTAGAACAATTGTCAAATGTAAGGTCAACTTACCCCTTCATGGAATATTCAATGAACATCGTTGGTCCACTTCTGGTTGCATTAGGACAATGCAAGTATTTGCTCACCTTAACAGACTATTTTACAAAGTGGGTTCAGGCTAAGGCATGTTCAGATATCAAAGATGTGGATGTTAAAGCTTTCATTTGGAAGAATATCATATGCAAGTTTGGCATTCTTTAGGAGATCATGAAAACAACGGCTATCAATGGGAAATTTTTGCACTTACTAGAAAATCAAGTTAAGTTTTTCTACCCCTCGATATCTATAGGAAAATGGCCAGGCCAAAGCAACAAACAAAACGATTATGCAAAACTTAAAGAAAAAGCTCAAGGTTGCAAAGATAGATGAGCCGATGAGCTTTAAGGTGTACTTTAGGCTTATCAAACCACCCTCGGTGTGCAACTAGTGAGTCTCTATTTTCATTGGTGTTCGGTTCCGAAGTAGTCATCCTCGCAAAAATTGGAGTTCCTAGCCTTCGACAAAAATATGCCCTCGAAAATGAAGGTACAAACCAAGACATGCTTCGAGATGAATCAGATGCTCTCGACAAGTGAAGAAACAGAGCATTAGTATGAATGGCAACATGCTAGTAGTCAGACTTAAGCTACTACAACACCAAGGTTTAGGCAAGAACTTTCAACAAAGGAGATATCATCCTTTGACGAGTATTTCAGAACACTGTAAAGCTGAACACTAGTAAATTGAGGGTTAACTAGGAAGGTCCCTACTAAATGTTGAAGGTCATTTGTCTGGGAGTTTATAGGCTTGAGACACATGATGGAATAGAAGTTATTTGAAGTTGGAACGTGCATTATCTTAGAAAGTACTACATGTAACCTAATGTATTCTTCTGCTTCTCGTGTCATGTAATTTAGTCATTCATGAACTTATAGTATTTTCTCTAGGTCGATCCTTTATGCATGATGTTCATTTTCATGAACTACGTAGGCTGATGCCATTAAATTGTAACAATCAAACTACGTTCAGGCTTAATCCGTAAACATAGGTATATAGGCAGCTCGTGAAACTATAAATAAGTCCAGCCCCTTTATAGAAAACAAAACCTATCTGCCAAAACAATAATGGAAACATGTTCGTAATTACAAATTTGTTGCTTTCATTCAATAGTCGATAATTGCAAGTACATGTCTATTACACTATTACTCTTCAATGTTAGCTTACTATTAATAGTAAATCTCTGTCTGCCTATTGATAATCTATTCACTTGGCTACCAATGAAGTATGTTTGCAAACTTTGCTTTGCAGAATGAAATGTAGGGCAATGCCATCATTCGTCGTATATACAATGTCATTACAAGTTAAAACAACACAGGAATCAAAGACCTTATTATTAATAATCCCTAGCTTGATTGGCAACGATGGGAATTTAATTACAATTTTCACTAAACAATTTATTGCATTAATCTGAAGCGACTAACCAACAAACAAATTTTGACAAATGCAATTCATGAACTTTCCAATTTGTTTAGTCCAATTACAAACCAGCGATTTACTGAACTACTAGGCTATTACTGAAGTAATTTGCAAATTATACTTCACAAATTGGTTAAGTGTCATCATTTGGTAAACAACTAGTCATTCCTATCACTAGCAAAGATGGAATTCGACAAACAATGGCTACTATAAGTCAAGTGCTCGCAAAACACGTTTGGTAAAAAATCAAAGAACTAAATGCTCTCTTGGGTAGTGTTTGAACAAATTAAAAATTATAGGTCTTGTGACTGCTGTTTGAATGTGCCTGGCATGCAAGCTAGAATTCAATGTGGTAATAAAATAAAGTTGTTAGTCACCAGTTATCCTTAGATTGTTCAAATGTCAGGGGGTAGGGCTTATTCACTAACCTTAGTCATTGGTTGATTGACTAGAATTTGGTTTCCCTAAGCTTTGCTATCAGTAAGAGGCACCTCAGTTTTCGCTATGGGGACATCTTCAATAAGCTCTTCATATGTCTCAATCGCCCAATTTACATCCCATTGGGTGTGGAGACCATCTTTATATTTCATAAATAGTTTATATCGAACCCCAAGCGTTGATTACTCATGTCGTTTGATGACACAAGCTGCAATAATTGAGAAAATTCTTCATTCTCAAAGAAATGTGTATTATATATAATACAATAATTTTTATGTTTAAAGAATGTAAAGGGAATAATTTAATACTGTTTAGAATACAGTAAAATGTTCTAATAGTGTTAAAAGTTAGGAGTTCTGGGATAGAAACTTTTATCGAGCTAAAATAAGAGAAACGGTGTCAAATTGGCATAGAAAACCCTAGGAACTGCAAAAATCGCACTAAAAGACAAAAATGTTTGACTGAGATTTTTAGCCAAACAGAAGAAAAATAAGGCAAACCGACTGCACCGGAGGCCTCAGGAACCTACCGGGGCGATTCTGATCAAGTTTCTTCGGTTTGACTTTTTGGTCAAAATGAAGATTGAATTAATGTGAATAGTAAACATATAATTAGAACATATGATTAATTTAAATAATTTCACAAATTATGACATCATAATTGTTATTTTCTAAAAAGTAAGAAAAAGTATTAGGAAATCCTACTGTTAGGATTTGACTTTATCTCAATCCAAGGATTAGAATTAAGTCAAAATTATCCTATTTTTATTTATGGGAAAATTGGAAAGTATTAGGGTTGTTAAGTGTCAACATCTCATTGGGAGGAGGGTGAACTAATTGGTTTTCTTAGTGGATAAGAATGGATTAGAAATTGGCAAGAAAAGCCCTAAAATATTAAGCCATTTTCTACAAATTTTGTTCCTTATGCAGCCAAGAGAAAACATAAGCAATCCCTTCCTAACCAAGAGTTTTCTTCAAAAATTTCACACCAAGCTTCAATCACAGTCTTCTAGGAGCAAGAAGATCTCTTTGGTGACAAGGTAACCATAAATTTCTTAATTTTCTCATGAGTTTTTGAGCAAAATTCGTGACCTCTAAATGTAAGGTGAATGATGAAATCTTGAATTGAAATTTTGATGAGTAAATTTATTAAAAAGATTGGTTGTAAAAAAAAAAATAGTATGTTTGGTGTTTTTAAAAAAAAAAAACCAAAAACTTTGATGTATGTTTTCAAGAAAACCAAGGACATGTGTGTGATGGATTGTGGGATATTGAGTTATAATGTTGTTGGTAAAGGTTTAAGAAAAAGGATTTGGCATGTAAAATTATCAGAAAAATTCATGTAAGTGAAATTTGGGAACAAATATGTGAAAAAAAAATGTCATGACATAAGTTTTGTGATGGAAATGTTGGTTTGGATGATGTTGTTTATATGAGCATTTTACGTAAAATGTTTAGAACGTTTTATGTAAAATTAAGCCTCTGGTATAGTATGTGATAGATGAATTAGGATAGATGGTTTTGAGGCATTTTCTAAACGCCGGAAACTTAGAAAATTAGTGAAAATACTGTCGAAAATTTTTAAGAATGATACCAATGGGTATTTTGAAAAATGAGGAGTAAAGTAAGGTTAAGGTTGAAAACCTGAGCCTTTAGTAACTTAAGTTGGGGAATAGGAAAATGAACGTTTTAAAGACTAGTGAAACATCCATTTAGGATTTAGAAAAGGGAGGAAAAGAGAATTAATGACTAAATGATTTTGTAAAATAGTGCCCTTCGAGAAACAGGATAGGGTAAATTAAGAAAATTTCTGAAAATACACGGAAATAGGCTAAATAAATTTAAGAGTCAAAACTTAGGTTTTTAAAGTTAAAAATAAAGTTTTGTATAGTATACATGTGTGTATTGAAGTACACGAGCATGTAATAAGGAAAAACAAATTCCAGAGAAGTACACGGCCAGAAACACGCCCGTGTATTAGGCTGTGTGCATGCAATGTTCAGGCTACACGGGCAAGCTACACGGCCGTGTAGTGTTAAGAGAAATTCCAGAGGATTATACTGTCAGAGACACAGCCGTGTATATGCACTGTGCAGGTTACACGGATAGGTTACACGGCCATGTTGGGAGGAATTAAATCATAGAGAGGTACATGGCCAAAGACACGGCTGTGTACCAAACCGTGTACATGTAATGTACAGTTCACATGGCCATGTAACACGGCTGTGTAAAGAAGAAACTATGTAGACAGAGAGGTACACAGTCATAGACACGACTGTGTACCAGACCATGTAAAAAAAAACATTTAGATTTCTAAATAGGATAAAGGTAGTTTAAAGAAAGTAATTAACTGACAACATTATTGTCTGTAGGAAACATCACAAAAAATAAGGATGAAATTGCAAAGGACCAAAGGACGACCACGTTAATGCAAGTTTTGTAAGGACATACATTTACTTGTCTACCCACAAACTGACTGGATTGTACTAACTGTGCTGAATAAATCGTATAAAAAGAAGATTTGGGTCTAGATGAAAAGTTTAGGAAAAAGAATGATCAAGAATGTGAATAAGTAAGATAATAAGACTGAAAATTTAAATGTTGATGTATCGGCCTCTACAAGGGAGGTTTTCAGGTCTATAACCTCCACACAAATATAATGTTACCCAAGAGAGAGGTAGTTGGCTGACCCTACCTCACAAGGGTGGTAGCTACAATCTATCCATAAAAAAAAATGGTGGATTGATATGGCCATGTGATAGGATGGTAGGTCACTCCCCCTCCTCCCACTGGCCTGCGCGCATTCGGTATCGTCCAACATCGGGCCCACAAGTAAAAGTAATGAAAGTAAAGAAGGAAAGAAAAGAAAGAAAGTAAAGCCAGAATGTATGGAGAGAAAAGATAGACAAAGAGTAGAACAATATAGTTCATAATAAGAAATATAAAGAGGTCTAAAACTAAAGTACAGAAGGCCTAACAAAAAACCCTAACGTAGAATAGAAAGTATAGTAAGGCTAACCCTAGAAGCTACACATATCGATTTGTATGTATGTTTGTCCTTACTGGACTTTAGCTCACTAGTCTGTTTGTGGTGTAAGTGACAAAAGTGAACAGCAATTATAGTGACGAATGAAATTGATGGACTAGTGGACAAATTCCCGAGATGTCATTAATAGGAAAGTGGACCCGCTAGGTTTTCTGCTGTGAAAGAAAAGTTTAATGGTTATGTAAAGAGAGAAACAAGAAAGTTAAAATGTATGATACAAGTTATGTATATGTATGTATGTATTTTCAGTAGATTATATAAAAAAAATCTACAGTTTTTCACATAAAATTTCTAAAATCATCAGTAAGTTCTTCGAATACGTTTCCGCAAAATAAAAAGTAAAATTATGCTACGTAAGAGTAAGAAGAAAAGAAAGTAGTTGACGGCCTGAGCAAGTCGGGTCACCGACACAAGCAACTAACTCTTTGATCAACTCTTTTAGATTAGCATTCGCTCCACTAAGGTTAGCATTCGATGACTAAGTTCATCGATATGTTTCTCGGAAGTCTTGTCATTTTCCCTAAGCTTGTTCATTGTCTTTTCTAGCTCCTTGTTTTTACCAACGAAGAGCTTCATGTTGTCATTCACCTTTTTAAGTGAACTTACGAGTTACACATTGGTTTGCTTCTAAGACTCAAGCCTCTTAGAAATGTTCCGCCTTTCATTGTCCAACCTATAAAAAATGGAGGCTCTTCTGACCACGTTCTATGAAGCGTACATGTTAGGTCAAGACAAGGTTGAATTTAAAAAACAAACGCATATGTTGGACAATAGTTCAACACATACCTTGAGCTCCTCCCAAGCCCATTCATCGAAGTGCTCCCTCAACGAGCCTTGTTTG
The DNA here is from genome assembly GCA_035233585.1 of Antiaris toxicaria. NCBI lineage: Eukaryota > Viridiplantae > Streptophyta > Magnoliopsida > Rosales > Moraceae > Antiaris > Antiaris toxicaria. The sequence continues at coordinate 94,360,292 of CP141154.1, forward strand.
ATCGTCGATTAATCACCCTCAAGGACAAGGTTTTACAAGATCTTGGCAGCCAAAGTGTTGTCATGGAAATTATTTGCCCCCTCTGGCAAGTTGATTAAAGGATATTGCTTGCTATCAACAGCCAGTTCAGTCATCCAATCAACTTGTTGGACCCCCATTTCTCGTGATAAGGCCATTTTCTTACCTTTAAAAACAGGAACCTTATTTGTTTAAAATTAAAACAACTCTAGAAAATAAATCTCTAGATTTTAGGAATTTATAATTCAAACAAATATTTAAACTTTTAATTTTATCAACTGCACAAATTTGGGATCCGAAACTTTCCACACTGCCCTTCAAGTTGGTGAATATATATTATCACCTGTAAAATCAAACATTAACATTATAAGTTTATACTATTATCAGGATCACTTAGATATTTATGTTTATTAAATTACTATTAAAACTCTATATGCTACAATAACCATACCCCTAATACTAATCATGATACCAATATATCTATACCCATAAATTAGAGAGTAAAACACAAGGTATTTTGGTTGGAAAGACTACCTCAAGATTGTCCCTCCATCATGACTACCCTTAGAACTCCTTACAGATCAATTCTCAAAGAGGAACTTTGAAGAAATTCTTTGAGTATGGAAGGCTAGGAGGCATTTGTCTAGAGAGAAAGATGAGGGAAAATGTGGGAAAATATAAGAAAATAAAAGAGAACTAAAGAGGATTTTTACTAAGAACTTAGGTTTTTTTTTTTTAGACTAAAAACTAGAGAGAATTTTACTAAAGGCTAGGGAGAATTTCACTAAGGGCTAGAGGTGATTGTTTGATGGTGAAATGTGGCGGTGAAAGGCTTTCTTATAGGCCTTTGGCTAGTGAGATTAGATTAACAATGTTAATCATAATCTACTCTCATTAGGTGCCACCAACAACTTAAGTATGCTTAATTAAGCTTAATGAAAGTTTTCAAACCTTATTCAAATGTAATTTACTATTCTACTCATGTTTGAATAGTAAAAGTTAAGATAATAAGCTTTTGTTGGTCACATTTTGAGAAAAAGATGGACCACTTCTAAATTGAATCCTAGCAATTGATCTTTTTGATCTAATCTTCTTCTCAACCATTGGATCAAAATATCATATTTTCTTTAATTAATCTAAATGGAATATTTCTTCTAGATATTATCCAATATAGATATAATTTGATTTGTTTATAGAATCTATCAGTATTTTTCCTAGTCTACCACTAACATATTTCCCAAAGCCCATGCTGTTAAAAGGCTTAACAACATAAATTTCTATTAAAATTGAAAACTTGGCCTCTAAGTATTCATTCTAGTAAAGTGGATTAGTAAAAAATTTATCTGTGATACAACTTAATCTCCAAATATCTATACTACTAAAAGGTTATTTTTTTAGATTTTTCTACTAATAGGTAGACGATTTAAAACTTGTACCATGTTGAGCCTTAATGTCCAACACAATAAAAGTCCTATATGCTAATTCTCTTTACTATACTACTCATATTGTTGAACCATAATATTAAATGATTTGATATCTATCATTACCCATTCATAAAGAAATATGGCTTTACATTAGGTAACAAACTATAAATTGTCACATTATACTTATATCATATAATATTTTCTATGGTAACATTTATTTATTTTTACAACTTTACTTTATGTGATATTAAATTGTCACATTAAAGATCTTACAATATTTCTTTTTATTTGCCCACACTATAATATTGCAAACATATATTATAACATTTAATTTTTGTCACATCATCAAAACATATTAATAATAACTTTAGGTTAAAATATAACCTAAACTTTAATTCATATAAGGAATTTTGGTCAATTATATTATTAATTCTCTGAAATTCTTTACAAAAATTTGGGAATTATAGTTAGGTTGGATGAGTTCGGGTGGATTGATTGTGTTACAAGTTTTTTGCTCATCTCCAATTAAAAGATATCATGATGTGAAAAAAAAAAAAAAAAGGTTAAAAGCAATTATTTTGATCAACCTATCTTTAAAAAAAATCTCATTTTCATATAAAAGTTAAAAATCATTTCCAATGGAAGAAAAATGCAACAAAATGGATTATTTTACCATAACAACACAAAATTACTCAAATTAAAAAGACACACTGTAGCTTTGTAGGTAATTGTGGGATGGCATAAAAGGGTGTTTTGTTTGTTTTATGGCTAGATTGATAGAAGCTGATCGCTGTTTCGGGATTAAATTAAAAGGAGATGGACTTAGAACTACTTAGTAGGGAACAATGTCGTGGGACAAAGCTTGAAAGGATAGAGCACAGCATCATCTAATTAGAAACCCACATAATAGTGAGACTTGTTTATGATTCAGAAAAGCCCCGAAGCAAGTCCTATACATAAAAAAGTAAGTAAGAATAATGAAAAGTAATAAATAATAAAAATAGTAAAAACATTAAATAAAATAATAAAATTAGAGAAATAATTGCTTGCAAAGCAAGGTCACTTGCCACCTCCAGCAAGGACAGAAGGGAGAAACCAATGACAATTCCCACTAGCTATCTTCATCAAGGGTAAAAATTAGTGACACAAATATGTCAACAAATTCAACATGGCCTTGACAAAATAAACGGCAAGGAGATTATGATGAAATTTATATCAAGCTCATGCCGAATCAAGAAGAAGGGGGGCAAGCCCTCATTGGCTATAAATAGAAGTACCACTTCTAATGAACGGCAGATCACAAGGAAGAACAAAAGGGAGATTACAAGAGTGGAAAAGAAACTAGAGAGAAGATATTAGGAGACAAAAAGAATAGTCTACGACCACAAAAATGGTAGAATCAACATTTACAAAAGAAGAATCACGTAAATGTCAAAAAATGTGATAAAATGAAGAGTTATACACAAAGTTAGGAAGGAACACATAAGGCAATCCATCTTATGAGATTGATCACTATCAAGTGGGAGTTGTACTCTTCCCGGGCGATCATTTGACATTGTTCAAAAATTTATATCTGACCAATCGTTCTCTCACCTTTACTATTTAAATTATCCTAACCAAGACAGTTAACTGTACAGGTAAAATAAAGAATACTTTTTAATTCCATTATTTTAAAATCAATGTAAGTATTTTATTATCTTTGTTTTTATATATCATCGTTATTTTAATTCTACATAATTTTTTTACTTTAATATCGCTTCTATATAAGCACATCTTCGTAAACATACACACACATATTCATATACTAAAAATATTCTTATATTAACTCACCAAAGGTTGAATGGAATTATACACATCTAGGAATTATACACGTCTAGCTATGTATCTAACCATAGTGAATAGGTACTATGAAACAAGATACCCATGTTCCTCCACCAACCCGGGAACAATCGCTCCATATCATGTCCTGTCATATCTTATGTAGTATATTCCACTAGTTTATACGACCTGTGATTGTGTTTATTATTCTCATGGCTGCTGGATTATTATTCATCAAGCAATTGCTCTATAGCATTGTCATTGTTGCGAGTGATCTTGAATATTCCATTGAGCTTATTCACCCTGGCATGCTCCTCTGCCACCTCTTTCATTGATGATCTTGTGATGCTGCTATTCTCTAAACATCTTGTTGCAAGCTCCGCCACTACTTCTATCTGTTCCATCTCATCTTCATCACGAACGACATCGGAATCTAAGTTTGTATTCGCATAATTATGATGACTCTCTCTAACTTTATTTGTACCGAATGATGTTACTCTTTGCTTCAGTTCTACCATTTGAGATCGGCCTTCTCTTCCGTTATGAGCTCGACAAGAACAACACCAAAGCTGTACACATCACTCTTAGTAGTCAAAGTGCCCGTGTTCAGGTACTCTGGATCTAGGTATCCGAGAGTTCCTTAAATCGCTGTGGCTATGCCGGTGTGCCCTAGTGGAATGAGAATCGAGGCCCCGAAGTCCGAGACTTTTGCAGTGCAATTTTCGTCTAGGAGAATATTGATTGACTTGACATCTCTATGAATGATCGGAGGATGAGCCAGAGAATGCAAATAGTCAAGCGCGAGTGCAACTTCTGTGCTGTTAGGAGAGCGTTCCATGGGATACAAGTTCATGAACCAAGAGTGGGATTTGGTCTCTAGACATAAGTCTAGGAGTTTTATGACATTCTTGTGGTTAACTTGGGAAACAATGGCTATTTCTTCGTGGAATTGCTGACTATTTATTTGGATCTTATCGTCTTCTTTCGTCTTATTTCGATATCCATGAGCGTTGTCGGAGTAAGAGCAGTTGGTATTTTCCCGACGTGCATAAGTCGATCAAACTTTCCGTCTGGCTTCATCACACGTCTTGTTGTCCACCAGCCAGTCCAGCACAAGACTCAAATTCTCAAGATCTAGTGGCTCGAAATCGAGTCACATCTTCGACACATCGAAATTCCTTTGGTCAACCAAGAAGACGAAATCGCAGGGGTTGAAGTCCCAAGTGATGTTGTGATCAAACGAACTCCAAGCGTTATGTTGAGAGTCTTGACATTCTTAGGATGCAAGGTCTGGCGGCAGCCGAAGCCCGAACAAGAACCCTCCTCGGTCAGGTTAAAGTGCACCCCACACAAGGAGAAGCAGCTGCTGCTGTATCTTCCCTCGGCGTCACTCATGAGAACGAGCTTGTCGCAGCCAAGGGCGACGAGCTTGTTTTCGGTGTTGGAAAAGGTGAAGTGGTCTCCTAGTGTGATTTCCTGGTTGATTTCATAGGTCACTCCGCCGGACTCGTTATAGCAGCGACTGGCTGTGTCGATGAGCGTTAACGGTGCCGTTCTCCAGCGATATGTTGACGACTTGGATGTTATCTCCCAGAAACAGTGTAGGAGGAGAGTATGTGCGGTTACAGTCGAGCATGAAATCTTCGTTCTTAGCGCACTTTGGATGGTCGATTCCAAAGGCGTAAGGCACTTTCACATCCCCGCATGTTCGGTTGCAACTCGGTGACTTCACATCCGAATTATAATTCGTCGTCGGGGGCATCGTCGAAGCAACGGCCACCACCTGTAACCATATCCACGATAGGACCAATACGAAGAATTAATATTCCTGCAACACATTCATTTTAGCGTTACTTTTCTTCGTGATCATAGCGTCGTTCAATAGTCTTCTAGCTAATTAAGCTAACTCTCTTTCTAGGTACCTGTGTTCTTCCTTGACCTTGTGGTCTACATAAATATATATGTACATATAAATATACGCAGTACGAATGTTTGTAAGGATGAAATTATTATATTATGGATTTCGAGTAGAACACGTGTGCAGTTTCATGTTAAAAAGTCTTGGTCCAACTCTACTTACCACCTATATGGCATAAAAAGAAAATGTTATAGATATTAAGCCCAAAAACGAAATGTTAAAGAGAAGAAAAATCAACCATTTATTTACATGGGTGGTCAAAAAATAGCCACTCACCTGACCTCCTATAAATTTGACTCACTTTTCACTTATGTTTAATATATGGTCAGGATAATTTCATTTCATATATATAAGGCCGTTCTTAAGTCCTTCATTTAGGTATAATAGTTGGACCGGCCAGTTCTTTGCTTGCTTCAAATTCACCATATGAGAAATCAATGGTTAGTGCCAGTTGAAGGGCATCCTAACATATGAGCTAGTAGAATCAATACTTCGGAATAAATTAAATATTAATGCGTTCGTCTTAGAACGAAAGAGATAATTTAACCGTAAAGAGATAAATGAACTAAATAGGCTATCTATTTGTGCTTTTGAAATAAATAGTATAATTTCAAACTTTTAAAATTAATAATATAATCTGATTTTAATGTAGTTAATATTTTTTTTGCCACCCTTGTTATGGGTTTTTTTACCTTATTTTTTTAAATCCCCAAAATCCCACTCATTTCTCTCTCTTTCTTTTCTCCACCTCTTCACACACCCTCTCTCCTTTCCCACCCCCCACCCAACCCTCCCTCCCTCCCTCCCTCCCTCCCTCCCTCTTTTTCCTCTGAGTCTCACTTGGTCATCTTTTTTGCACCATTTTGGTTGTCGTCTCTGGCGACAATGACGAGGACTACTCCAAATGACGCCATTGTTCTTCCTAGTGATTGTAGGTTCGTGACCTACCTTATGGTTGGCAACTCGAGTTCTCCTCAGTGATTGGTGATTCACAGTCTCAGAGATCTCAAAGCAATCTCCCCAATGCTTGTCATTCGCATTCTCCTCAGCAATAGAGGCAAGACTCGTGACTGGACAATGAGTCTCTACGTGAATCTCTGGATCTTTACGTGATTATCCAAACCATTATACTGAGCTCTAATGGCAGTGAGGTTAGGTGACAAGAGGTGTGCCATCAGTGTTGCTTTTTAGGAGAGGTTATAGTCAGTCTCAAGCTCTCTGACGACATCGATGGTAGCATCGCTTCTAATAGGACGACTATGGTAGGTCGACACCTTAAGGGTGGTTGGCATATTTGGGCTTAGAATTAGGGTTAGCGTATGTTCAATTCAGGAATAAATGATTTAACAAAATCTATAAATTAATAATTTATGAAATTAATAATTTACACCAACGTAAAATGAAGGCAAATTGAAGAATTTACTACTAATTGCACTAGTAAATTAATAATTTATGAAATCAAGAAAAGAATTTACACAAATGAAAACAATTATTATTTACATAATATATAAATGATTTACCACGTAAAAATATGGTTTACTAGATTTTGATTTACCATAATTTATCAAAATTAATAAATTTTTTTTAAAATGATAAATATTATATTTACTTGATAAACTTTTCTATTTATAAGAGTAATAATAAAAAATTTATAGGTAAATCAGAGATTAAACATGTATATAAAGAATTTATCGGTAAATTAAATATTTACACATAATTGGTATTTTTGAAATTTTAAGTTATCGTAAGTAATGATTTATCAAAAATATGCTATTTACCAAAAATCTAACACTTTTATGCTATTTATTTTTACTCTTTTTGGCCTATTTCTCTCCTCCTTAAAATTAATTATAAAGAATATGGTAAAAAATTGAATTTAAGAACTAAGCTCTCGATTTGATACTATGTATTAAAATTCACTATTCAAACTTCCTTTTATATGTTTTCTCCCACAAAAATTTGAATTGTAAATTTGAATATATGATGCAAAGTGGACATAATTAAATTTTCAACAAATCTTAATGTTATGTTAAACTTCAAAAAAATTTTCGTTGTGTCCTCGGGGGCCCATTTAAATCCACTTTAAAATTAAAATTTTATTTAGTTTAAACTTTTTGGGAAACCGATTTTTTTTTTTTAATATAAACTCCTTTTAACTTAGTGATTTAGATAGTTGTCGTAATTAATCTATTATGAAGACTGAAATACGATGAAAATTTTAAGGATATGAAAATAAACATTTTCTTGTGATAGTTGTTGTACAACGTTTAAATTTGAGCGACTAAACTTCAGAAATTACTAGTAATTCACAGGATTCATAATTTGTTATATTATGTAGAGTGTTATATGTATTGTATTGGATTATATTATAATATAATTATATAATTATAAAATAATATATAGTTATAAATATTATAAAATATTTATAATTATAGATGTTAATATAAAATATTTATATTTATAATGGTGTTGCAGTATATTATGATATGTTATATTATATAGTTGAAAATGTATAAAATTTAAGTTATATTATATGTATTATATTCGATTATATTATAATACGATTATATAATTATTAAATATTGTATAATTATATATGTTTACAAATTATTTATAATTATAAATAATTATAAAATATTTATATAATTACAGATGTTAAGCTTCTATGTCACAGTTTTTATTTACCTTTCTTTTACTGTTCTTTGTCATTGTGATGAAAATTATAGTTATTTTAAAAAATAGTATAAATGTAGCATAAAAATATTTATGCTACTTGTAAATAAATTAATTACCTAATTAATTTACATTTTGTTAAGGATTCTATTATTCTTACATTAACACTGAAACGATAAAATATATCATTATTTCTGTTAGTGCTTTTTTGAAAATATATTTTTAAAAACCAATATGCCCAAAAAAAAAAACCCAAGTGAAACAAGAGGGCAAAAGCAACAAACACCACACCAGAAACAAAGATGGGAATTCACTATATAAATAACAGTAAAAAATGCTTCTTCAAAAACCTATATGCTAAAAAAAAACCCAAATAAAATAGAAGGGAAAAAATGACAAAACACTACATTAAGGGTAAAAATGAAAATTTACTATACAAAAAATAGTAAAAATGGGTTTCTTTTTAGTTATATAGCAAAATTCCAATATACCCAAGAAAAAAAAAAAAAAGAACCCAAATAAAATAGAAAGGTAAAAATTACAAAACACCGCGTTAAGGGTAAAAATGAAAATTTACTGTAGAAATAACGGTAAATTTAGTTTCCTTTTTAGTTATTATAAATAATTTCGAGAAAACCTGTTAAAGTGTCGAAGAGAAACGAAGAGTATGTTTGAAAATAATTGACTTATTATCAAAGTGTTAATTGTACGAGGAAATTGAGATGATTAATGTTACGAGTATAAGCATCATTCGGAAAAATTTGAAAATAAGGTCTATCTTTAGCACGTTTCATAAAAATAGAAAGGAAGTACAAATGGCCTAATGAAGTTCCGCTGAAGATTTGTTTTAATATTTACATTTTGCTTCCTTTTTTACCCCTATTCTATCCTATGAAAATTTAGAAAGTCTAAAGTTTATATACTTTGTGAAAAAAGTAGCCGACTCCCACTTTTTAGTACTTACAAATATTTTTTATTTTAAATTTGTATACTGGATTCCATCTACCCTTGCGTTTGTGTGTGTGCGTCTCGAGTTTAGAGTATTGGTCGAAGTCTTCCCCCAGTGGCACGTAAACCCAAAAAGGTATTCCAGAAGCTGCTAAAAGGAATGGTTTTGCTTTGGACCAAGACACCTCCAAAATAAAGGCAATGTTAATATATTTTTCATTAACTCCTTTTGTATATTATTTCTTTTTTTTTTTAACGATAATCCACATGTGAACTTGATAATTACTAAGCCCACATTTTGACAATATTTTTTTTTATTATATTTGAAAATAATGTAATTTTTCTTTAAATATAAAAACATTTCATTCAAATATCAAGTACATCACATTTTTAATCTAACAAAATCATCATTTATTATTTTATTTTTTTATTATTATTTTTAATTACATCATATATTCTCTCTCTCTTTTTTTTCTCTCTCTACTTTTACCCATCACATCACATATTCATTATTAAAATACAATTCAAATACTTTTCACCCAAACACACATTGCATTCAAATACAATGTTAATGCTTTTCCTCCAAATACAAATTATTTTTAATGTATTACATTTAAACACAATGTAAATGTAATGCATTCACGAAACGAACGCTAAATAGAATAACGCTTGGCACGATGTTGACGCTCTGCTCTTCATTGTTTATTCTAATGTTCGCCTGTTTTATTTTTTTCCCTCAATATTAATATATATATACAGCATTAACTTTTAGCTACGTATAACAATATCACATAATTACACGGGGTAAATTTTATTATTGTTGTCCCTCAATTATAGGTACAATTTTATTTTAATCCCTAAACTTTAAAACATCTCAAAATCAATCGTTATATTATAAATTTATCTCACATTAGTCTTTTAGTCCAAAATACGATTAAATTTTGTCATTTTCACAGTTCATAACTTTTATTTCAATTTTGTAAGTTATAAATGCTCAAAACGAACTTGATCTTAATGTGATGATTGCAGTCAATTTTTATTAGTGTTTTGAATGGAAAGACTATTGTGAGACAATTTATTAGTTTGATATTCTAATATTTTTAAAATTTATGGATTAAAATGATATGGGATCTATGTTTCAGAGATCAAAATGAAATAATCCGACTAACATATTACTAAGGCTAGGGGGTGTTTGGGGAGGGTTTTACAGACTAGGTTTTAGTTTCTTTAAGTCAAAATGTGTTTGCATCCTTTATTGCTCCAAACCTCTAACAGTCCATGTACATATTCCCAGACATTCATATTTTACCATAGATTTTTAAATTTCTATACATTAATTTCTGTAACAACTTTTTTTTAAAAACATCTCTCCCAAACAAAATCTCCAAAACCATATCTGATTTTTAAAACCAACATCTTCAAAAATACATCTCCAAAACTTCATCCAAACACCCCTTTAATATAAGAACTTTCAATATACATTGGAAGAACAACATTTTAGTTTGTTGCCTCTAGCTTATAATGTGAATAAATCTCACAATGCTAATTCCTCAAACATGACGATTTTATTCACTAATTTTTTTTTAATTTAAGAAAGAGGAATTTGAATTATATACCTTTAGGTGGAGTCGAATGTGAAATTATTATTAGGTTATATCTGTAACCACTCTTTTTATTTAATATTATTGCCAAAGCTTTAAATATATATTTTATCTCAGTAGATGAATGTCAGATTTCATTGATTAATATACTTTTTTTTTATTCTAATAATATAAATTTTTTAACCACCTACTTAACAACTCAAAGATCACGTAAATTGACATTAACATATTAAAATTATAATTAGTGTCCCATTTATTACTTATATTGCATCAAAACTGGTCCTCAAATTAATATTGATGTCTTGAACTTTCGAACTACCGAATGGAGCTTCGTAAAAAAAACGTAGATTCATGTAATATAAAAGATAAGATGTGAGCTAATGAGGTGTATTTGGGACAGTTGTCCTATAATTATCCTCTCGCTCAATGTGCCATACTCTTTTGAAATTTTCCCCAATTAATTAATTCGTTAATTATGAAATTATCGTAAAACATATATTTTAGATTCATGATTTTCTTTCTCCTCTTAACTCTTGAAATATATATATATATATTTTGTTAGTTTCAATTATTCCCAGCTTTCACAGACTGCTTCTAGTGGTATTCTTGTCGAATATTTATCTTTGCAATATTCTTGTTCCCCTTTTTATTACCAGGAGCAGGATGTGCATTGTTAGGGTTTTCTCTAGAGAATTTTCAATGGAATGGTCCACCGCACATCTATTGGCACTTGTTGGCTTACCAATTTATTTCTAAACTTATGCGATTAGGAGATGAGCTAATAATAATTTTAACACTAAAATTCATAGGTTTTGTACTCAACGTATATATATAAGTGAAAAACTGCATCCATCCTTCTCCGCCATCAGCGAATCCGGCAAATACTTTGATAAGTCCACACCAACAAGAATATGTGCATGCTAATTACCAAAATCGCCATCAAGAGTGGCCTTGTCAATTTTCAACAAAGTTCCAGCCAGCGGCCTCTACCATTTTTTTTTGGTAAGATCTTAGAATATATGTCAGTGTTCCCATCCCAATTCATAAAGCTTACACCAAATTATAGCATTTGTTGGCCTTTGATTATGGCCGGATTACAGTATGGAAAGCCACAGTTGCAACTTGCAACCGACTAACTGTAGGCTTCAAATTCGAATCCTTACTAACCAAACTAATCCGTGTCGGCTTAATCTTAATAGTGTACATTAAAGAAACCTTTGCCCAAAGAAGTAAATTGCCAAGCATCAATGGGATTCCAAATTTCCTGCAACCGATCTCTTACAAAGATCGATCCGAAAATTTCCATTACCTTGAATTGAATAAATCTCCCTATCATGGAGGCTCAACACATGGCAACACATTGCTGCTATGTTTGTTGTCATAGCATCATCACCATTGCCGTCATTTTGCTCCTTTTGCCATCGTCATTGACACATATTTTCGATCTCCTTTTGGCCGTCACTACCAGCACTTTGTTATCACCACTGTTCTCGCCAATCTTGTTATTTCCCTTTTGATTTGTGTCAATTTCGATGCTAATTTGTGGTAGGTACCTCTTTGTCTGCGTGTTAGCAATATTGTCTCGCTTTATACATAATGATTCATAAGATCACTGACGGAAGGCCTCAAGTCGCATTTATCATCTTATACATTTTCCTTTTACCATTATATGCCTTCACTTAATTATATTTATATATAGATATATACAGACTTGAATTAGCATGTTTTTCTCTATATCGTGTAAGCAAATTTTTTTTGTGCTTATCGAACAGCTCGCATTATTGTCTGTCGATCTTAACGCTAGGATGATAAGTTGTCGTTTTTCTTTACTAATGAATGATATAGAGTAATGCAACGAGTGATTTTATAAATATATGTATATGTGCATGTATATATTGTATTTGTCTGCATAAATATTCAACATGGGTTTTTTTTTTTTTTTTTTTTTCCTTAAGACCCTGTCACAGGCACTTTAGTCACCATGCAGATAATGGCATCTCTTTGTCATGATCAAATTGAAGAAAACTAATTGATTGCAATGCATTGCAGCTGCGACCTTCCACCATATATATGTGGCTTTTAAAGGTTTAAAGAAAAACAAGTGGCATTAGTTATAAGTTTGTCTCGTACGTTATTTGCGAAAAAAAGTTTGTCTCATGTGTTCGAGTTGTTTCGGATTTGTAACAAGGAGAAAAAAGAAGATGCCTTTATGTTTGTACCTTCTGTAAAGATTGGTCGGTGGGTTGGTTGCCAGTACTATCTCACTGGCATCAAATTTAGAAAACATTTCCGCTAGCCTGTAAGATCAGTCCGTCAACTACAAGACGTCACACATAATTTTCATAGGGAATTGAAGAGTTGACGACGTCAGTTGTTCCTTTTTTTTTTTTTTCTGTTTTTCTAATTAAATTTTGATGCTTGCAAATAATTTTAGTTTTTACCTCCTCGTTACGCAATCATACTATGAAATTTAGATGACATAATAAATAAGAGAATGTTTGAATAACGTATTATATCCGTATTATATTTAAATATAATACATTGAATTGAATGTAATATGTATTTGAAAGAAAAATATTTGTATTATATTTTAATATAATATTTGTTTAGATAAAAAGCAGTTAAATTGTATTTAAATATTAAGTATGTGATGTGATTGTTATAGTAGAAAAAAAAAAAAAGAGAGAGAAAAATAGTATGTGATATGATTGATAAAATTAACAGAAAAAATAAAATAATAATTAGTGATTGTATTAAATTTAAATTGTGATGTGATTGATATTTAAATACAATTTTTTGTTTTTAGATGGAAATCGCATTATACTTGAACGCAATGCGATAACCCAACGAGGTCTAAAAAGTGAATAAATAGCTAAAAAAATAGGAAAAGAGGTGCAAAAAATTTGAACTCAAAATTGGATAGTTTTAAAATTCGAATCATAATAAAAATGTTTAAGATGGTTTAATTGACCGATCAAAAATTAATAATTATTCGCTAGTTGACTTGCCACATCAAAATTACAGAGTATAGATTACAAGAGATGTCAAACAAGACAGTCTGATCATACTTATTTATTTTGAACTCATTAGTACTTCATGTTATACTCGTATTAATCCATTTAATATATGTATTATGTTGTGCCATGCTCATTTTTTTTAACTAAAAAAACCTTAGAAATAGCCCATTCAATGCACCTACTTAAAATTTTTGTCCTACTAAAATACAGGTTTGGTTATTTGCCATTTTTTAAAACTCATTTGACTTTGTTTTTTACTTAATTGTACAATGACAAAGGTACCCTAGATCACCCTTTTCTCTATCTCTTCCCATTCTCTTTCCTCTCTCTCTCTCTCTCTCTCTCTCTCTCGTCCCACCACCTATTCCTCTCTTCTCTCCTTTTTACCATTTTCGTCACCATCTACAGCTGAAGCAATTTGATCGCAGGCAATTGCAATCTCGTCGTCATGACTGGAAGGTTGTCGGATCTGGTTGTTATAGAGAGATCGCGATTTTCATGATCTAGACTTTGACCAAGAGAATAGCAATCATTGGAGTTAGGTCGCAATTGATTAGAGCTTGGCAACGGTGGTCTAGTCTTGATCTATAGCATCATATTAAGTATTTTTTACTTTTAGAAATTTTTGTTTTTTAAAATATTTTTATTAATTATTTTTTGTGATTCTTTTCAATTTTTTATTTTTTAATTAAAAAATAAATATTATAAATAACTTATCTAAAGTAATTAATTAAAAATATTTTAGTTAAATACTAAAATGGTATTCAAGCATATTATTAAATGATATTCTGACGGATTACCAAACAATATTCTAGAGTATTACCAAACGGTATTCTAGAGTATTACCAAATAGTACTCAGCCAAATTACTAAACTTTATTCCGTGGATTACTAAATGGTATTCCGATTGATTACCAAAAGTGAATTATCGAATGGTATTCCAATAAATTACCAAAAGCAAGTTACCAAATGGTATTTCAGCAAATTACTAGAAGGTATTCTAGCCAATTATCAAATAGTGTTTAGACGGATTATCAAAAGTGAATTACCAAATGGTATTCTAATAGATTACCAAAAGATATTCTAATAGATTATCAAACGGTATTTCGGAGGATTACCAAAAGCAGATTATTAAACGGTATTTTGTTGTATTACCAAATGATTTTCTAGCATATTACCTTTTTGGTTGATCAGGGGTACACTACTAGAAAATTTGGATTCCACGACTACGATTCCACAACCGTTTTTTACAATTGTCAAAAACACATCAAAACACGTGGCCTGTACAATTAAAAAGAAAATGATCGTAATTATTTAGGATTACACAATTGTTTTATTAAATAGTTGTGGAAACCCTGTACTCCATAATCGTTTACTGAAATAGTTATGGAAGCATAAGTCTTCCATGACAGTTTCTAGTAAATGGTGCTTCCATGATGGTTTCTAGTAAACGATCATGGAATCCCTCCATTAAAACCTTTTTATCCTAGCCTAAACCTTGTTTTGCAAGATACTCATATTGCAGCAGTTGAAAACCTCAAAAACAGTCCCTTCACCTCCATTGGATTTCTCTACCAAATCTACCATTCCATTTACTCATTTTTTTGTACGTAATTATAAATTTTTTTTGTTATTTTTACATTATTATTGTTATTTTAGATGTTAAATATATCATTTTTTTTTATTTTGAGGTTGTTGTTTTAGTTTTAGTTTTAGAAATTTTTTGAGTTTGTTGTGTAATGGGTATTTGTTTAATTATTTCAACAGCTTAAGTATTTATTTGTGACAGCCGAGACTTTTACTATTCTCAGAATTAATGCATATTATGAACAAAAATTTACTAAGACTGGAAATGTTCTAACCGTAGAGCCGAGATAGGAAATAATGAAATATCTAGGGTTTATGGAGTGTTTTAAACAATATGAATGAAACAGAAGGCTTTGGTAGCATTCCAGAAGGAAAACTGTAAAATTTGACTAGTTTAACTTTTTGGTCAGATTTTCGACAGATGAAAATTAAACTGTAATTAGAACAAAGTTTATACTAAATAAAAAAATAATATTTGCTTATCATCATGAGAATTCAAGGGGTGAGATCAATTTTACTATGATCCAATGGTGGAGTAATTTTGAAAAATTTTTGACCAAAAAATTTAATTTGACCTAGAAAGAATTAAGCAACAATTAATGTTGCTTTAGCCGCTCATACAAGTGGAGAAAGGGGGGAGGAACAGCTGGAAAACCAGCTGGGAAAGCTCCAAAAAATTTTCAAAAATGCCCCCATAAAATTTACATTTTGACCCCAAAATTTTAGAAAATTACAAAAAGGCCCCCAAGATTTTTTATAACTTTTTCCCATCTACTATTTACCTCCATTTGCAGCCAAAAAACACAAAATTTCTCTGCATTTCATCTTCTCCACGTCCCCAAGCTTCCAAAAATCTCAAAACTCGTAAAAATTATGAGAAAAAGTGAATCAAGCTTCAATTTTAACGGAGTTCCACACAAAGGGCCAAGTAAGTAGTTCAAAATCAAGCTTTGATGTTGTTTTTCAAATTTTTTCATGTTTATGCAATTGAGGAACAAAAATGGGGTTGAGTTTATTTTAGTGGCTTTGGTGAAAATCAAGTGAAAATCATGTTTTTGTGCTTGGTTTTGAATGGTTTGTAAGGCTGGAGTTTGAAAATGATTTTGGTTGTTTAGGGTACTCATTTTGTATAGGAGGATGAAATCATATTATGTACTAGGATTTTGAGCAGGTACATAAGGAAAACTATGCCAAACGATATATTTCGTGTAGTTTTGGCATAGTAGGAAAGTAGAAATTTAAGCCATTATAATGTCGAAATTTTCGGATTATAATTGAAACTAAATGTTTTAAGAATGACAAAGCTCATAAGAAAAGTGTTGAAATGTTCTAGTGTTGGCCTATAAACATTCCACTTAATGTTGAATTGTTTCGTCATAGGACAACGACTGGAAACCGAGAGGATGGAACGAAGGAATCAAACCAAGGAAACCTTAACAAATTTCTGGTAAGTTCCAACATTTAACTAATTGAACACGAGAATCTTGATGCATATGTTGTGTAGAGATGTGTATACTATTTAAATTATCTAGCCACTCCTTGCTAAAAGAGTATTCTGAGGTGATTGTGACGTCGAAATGCCAAAATTTGGCAAGTACATGAGTGTGTACTGATACAACGTGAGTACGTATTAGTAAAAGTATGGGTTTTTGGCCCTAGAATGTCTTAATTATACTCTAGGGTGAATTGAGATTGAATGAGCTAAGTTTTATGCTAGTTTGATGTTAAAAATTTAATCTAGCCGAAGTCAAGTGCCAGGCGCTAGGTATGGAGTGCCCTGGCGCTGAACTATAGGCTAGATTTGGATGTCAAAATTGTTGAAGGAGTGCTAGGCACTAGGGATAGAGCATCGGGTGCTTGCACTGCTGTAAAGGAGTGCCAGGCGCTAGAAATGGAGCGCCAAGGCGCTGAGCTCTCTGCCAAAAATTTTATTTGTAATCCTAATTCAAAGGCCAAGCGCTTTTACTGTTCTAAATTTTTCAACTTGAGTTTTGTGTCTCGTTTCTAATCCCAATCATGCCCGTTTGATTTTATCGCATGAATTATGACTGTAAAGCAATATTAATGACTAATTAGGCATAGAATCAAGTATATAATGTTCATAATATTATGAATAAACAGTAAACAAGATGGTAACAAGAACATGAGATTTTTGGGGTACCGACCTCTTGCCTAAGGAGATTATTTTGTTACAGATGATAGACAGATTATTGATGAGGGAGAGACAGAGTCGCTCCCCGGCCCCTCTTACTACACGCAATACGGTACGACCAAAAAGGGCCCGTAAAGACAGATGATAGATAAGACAGTAATTGAGCATAATGAACTTAAGATATGATTGTTAAGTTAGACTATAATGTTTATATATTTAAACTGTGATGTCTGAACTTACTGGACTATAGCTTACCAGTTTATTCGTGTTCAGGTAATCGAGATAAGTAGCTTATAACCTGAACATCACTGAATGGATTGGGCTAAAGGATGGAATGCCAGTGTTGTGAGAAAGGTTATGGACCTGCCAAGCTTATCCACAGCTTAAGGAAAACAAGGAAAGAAAAAGAATACGTATGATATAGTATAGACTGAACCTATATGTTATACTATGAATAGTTCCAAGACAGTATTTTGTTAAAGTTGTATAAATACTAAGAAATAGTTTTCAAGCCACAATGTTACAGTTTCAAAAGTTTTATACAACTAAATATATAGACGACTATGGGTTTTAAAAAAAAAATTTCTGCAAAATTACTACAAGATGGTTATATAAAAAGAAAAGATGGAAGTATGGTGTAAGAAAGAGCAGTATTCCCTGCGCGAGGTGGGGGATTCCACATTGTTTGATTCCAAAATCTTGATTATTCAATATGTACTATGATCTTTTGATTTAAGGATTGCATATATGGATAGAAAATGGATATGGTTTGATAGATTGAGTAAAAAATTTAAAGAGAAAAGATTTGAAAATGGTGTTGAAGAATTTTGTCATTTATCAAAGCTCACATGAAATATGATAAGATTCAATGTCCCTGTGTTGAGTGTGGAAATCATAGATCTCATTCAATTGATGAGGTTAGATCACATTTGCATGTATATGAGATTATTTGTTCTTATCAAACGTAGTATTTACATTGTGAAGCTTATTTCTGTAATAACCGCCTATGTGGGTTATGACTATACTACTTAAACTTTACTTGTGAGTAATAATAATTTCGTTAACAAGATCACTAAAATTTCATAATAATTTTTTTTTTAATAAAATACTTCATCATGCATTAACCATTATCTTGAAAAGTTACAATCATACTTATCATTCCCTTTAAGGTCTTACATATTAGGTTCTATTTTTTTATACAAATATTCAAAATTTCAAAATATCATAATTATAGTCGAAATAGTCATTACGGAAAAATCAGCACAGTGGTATCCCTCACGGCCTTCGTTTGCTTCTCATCCTCATCCACAATTACCATCATGCATCATGCTACAGGTTATTTACCTATAATATGAATATATCTGAAAAGTTTTTGCTTAGCAAGTACAAACATGTATCTCGTAAAACATGAAAGGATGCATAAACTAATTATGTTTTATTTTAGAGCTAAGATGCAGTCCATTTATTCTTAAATATAGATGTATTTTTTCCATTATAAACTTATCTCTTTACTTTTCTTACTTATCTGTGGGCCTCTACATGTACGTATCAGATGTGTGTGATTAAAGAAAGTTTGGGTTTATAAGATCCTTAACAATATCGAGATCTTAGTTGGAATTTATCCAACTCATAACTTAATCCTCTACTATCCGAGGAAATTGGTACGATACCTTATCTTATCTTATTTAGTCTTAGCTTTTATTGAATTTGAGTATATCACATACTACTTAGGTCTTATACATGGGCTAGTCTTAAGACTTAAGTTTCTTAATTATGAACTCATTGGTCATGATGCAATGGCATGACATGGTATAAAATCATAAATCATAACATTCATGTGCACTTGGTGTAGACTGTGTCATGTACATAATTATGGCATACTTGTGAATTGTTTCATGACCATAACTATAACATATCAGGGTATGGCAATCACATAAAAAAAAAATCTACATCACAACAAAATACTCCTAACTTGATGAAACTCATGTGGTAATTATGAATAATTCCCGTAAAGAAGTTTTCTAGAAACAGCTAGAGTAATCACATCGTGCTCACTTAAGATCTAGTCTCCTTAGATAGAACAATTTTAGCTTATCTAAGAAATTCCTAGAAAAGCCTGGAGGGGTTACGAAGGTCTCACTTAATAACCAGCCTCCTTAAATAGAATGATCTTAGGGTATACACATTCATGTAACCAACATAATTCTATCATAGGAGGTATTAAACATATTATACTAAACATGTTTAACTCATTCCTATCATATGCCTATATTTTGGAAAATAATAATAATATTTTCATACTGTAAATGAGGTTTATACTAACCTTCCTTATAGCAATCTCACTTCTAACTTAGGCCACAATCTAAGTTTTATTGCCTGAAAACATATCCAATGTTGAGTATTAATTCTATATACTCATTAGATACAATTTTCTCTGTTCCTCCTATGAATAGAGATTTAAAGTTAAGTTTTCATGTTTTATGGTGTATATTTTAAAACTTGAATAATAAATATTTATTATGATTTATTATTATTCAAAGTTAAATAGAATTTATATTTAAAACCTCAAATCCATTTGCTAACTTTCGACAAAATCAATACTTTGATACTTAAAAGTAAAAAGTTTATATGTTTTGAAAAAATATATTACACTTTCTAAGAAAAGTCTCCAAATTTGAATTTTGAAAATTCATTTTTTTAGGCACTGCAACACCCATTTTAGGGCTATAGCGCTTGGCCTCAGGGCTTATTAGTGCTGCAACACTCTAAACCAACACCATGGTGTTCTGGCCCTTAGGCAGGTCCTACCTAGCAGTGCCTAACAAGTCTGAGCACTTTTTTTTATAAATCCATTTAGAATTTGAAAGAACTTCCTTCTAAAAAAATGTTCATTTTCATGTTATTTACATTTCTCATGTTCATGACAAAGTCTAATTTTGTCTATATAAACCCTAATTTCTCAAAATCTCATAATACATCAATTTTGAGTTCTCTTACAAAAAAATTGATTTTTTCATTCTAAAATCATGATTTTATTCTTGTAAAAATCCTTAAAACATATATACACCATATCTCTTTTTTCTTAATCTTTTTCAACTTCCTCATGAGTTTTCTAGCTCATGAAAAACATTTTTGTTGCTAGCATTTAAATGAACAAAGTCGCAATTTTAAATTGCTGATTTAAGTTCATTTTCTAAACTTTTTTGCGAACAAAAACTTCAAACTTTATGAAATGAATATAATCAATGAAAAACATATTCATAACTTCTACTTTTGTTAAATCACCAAATCTAGCTCATTCTAACAATTCCAACCTCAATAGTTTAGAGAGTCTAGAGTATTATCTCAACATATTTTTTGGGGTTTCTTGTGCTCTAAAATTCCCAAAAAGCTAAAAACACACACATGAACAATTTCTTACTTTCTAACTCATTAAAATTACATACTAAGAGAAACAAAAGTTTTGATCAGAAACGACCTTAATTGCCAGAACTTGGCTCGAATCTCTTGACAACAACTTCTAAACTTCAAGAAATTCTTGATTCTAAAAAACTAAGGAGAGTGTTTAGGCAATGGGAAAATAGAAGAGAAAATATGAAACAACAAGTAAAAGTTCTTTAAAAAAACTTAAGAAAACTTAGAACTAAACTGGAGAGAACTACTAAAAGAATTAGAGAGCATTTTGAAGTGGTGTGAAAATGATGGAAAATGGGTCCTATTTATAGGCTTGAGGAGGATTAACTTTCTAATTAAACTTAGTGTTGTCTAGATTACTTAATCACATCTAACCCCTTTCTTAACATAATTTAAACCTAAGCTTTTATAGGTCATATCCTATGTTTTCATGTCATCTTGTGTAGTTATTCCATTCTAGAATTGATGGAAAAATTCACTAACTTTGGTCATATCATCTTGCTGTGTGGAAGAAGGTAATCCAAAACCCTTAGCTAATTTCACCCATTGATCCATGTACTTGGAAATTTTAAGCTATTAAATCAAAATTTCCTACTTTTATTAAATGTTTAATTTTGATGGAAAATCTCACTAGTTCTAGGCTTGTCATTTGGTGTTGATAAAAAGGAAATTCAAAGTTTTTAACTCCCCAGCCATTGATCCTTATGCAAATCCTTAACCATTAGATCAAAATCTCCCATCTAGATATTATCCTAAACAAATACATTTTGATATGCTAAGTAGACATAATAGTATATTTTTTCTTAACTATTCCCAACACAATTTCTAATGTGTTATACTAGTAATGAGACAAGTGCTAGTAATTTATTATGTATTGAAAACTCAATCTACAAGTTTCCATACTGAAAAAGGAATTTAGTATAAATATTATCTATTATCAAAACTTATCTTCCAACCTCATATACTAAAAAAGTAGATTGGTCTAATTCTTATCTATCAAAAAGATGACAGTCTAATTTTTATCTGTTTAGGCTTTGATGTCTACTTTTTGATATTGTATTTTTATATACAAAAAATTCCTATATGTGAAACCTTAAAACTACTAATTCTCACACTATTAAGATATTGAAATACTGTATTGGTGATTTAACAATATATCTAACTTTATCAAATGGTCATTTTTTCTATTCAATTCTTTGAATAAGGTAATGACTTGAAAACATGTGACAAACCATTAAATTGTCACATCATTCTAAATTTCCAAATCATGGCATACTTTATACCAAAGGCTTTCTTATTTTATTTTCATAAAGTATGAGAACCTTATGCTATGCGACATTTATCATCACATTATAGGATTTTTATTATAAATCCTATCTTGAGGCTTATATCAAAAGGTTACATCATAAAATTTTGCAACCATCTTTATGATATAAAATAAATTGTCACACCAAGAAATTTATTTCATTTTCTTTATGTTAAAATTACAACCAAAGCTTTAGTTTTCATACGGAATTTTATGAATCACATAATTAATTCATTAAAATTTCTTATCAAAAATTTTGCATATTACAATGTCAATATTAATCAAACATCAACGAGTAAAGGAAAAGAATATATTCATGTTGAGGAAGATTTAGGTGATAATATGTATAATATGGTAAATGATTTGAAAGAACACTTTATACACTATCTGAAGTTATTTGAAGCAATTGTATGACAGGTGTACAAAATATACAAAATTGTAGACATTCGTTAAATTATGGAACATGAAGGTGTCGAGAGGGTGGACAAATTCTAGTTTCATAACTCTTTTAGAATTTATAAGAGATGTTCTACTTGATGATACCAAAATACCACTAAGTATATATGAAGCCAAGAAGACATTGGGCACTTTGAAAATTAAATATGGGAAAATAAATGCTTGTCCAAATGATCACATCCTTTACTTGAAGGAGTGTGAAAATGAATGCTCAGTTTGTAAAGAGTTAAGATGAAAAAAGAGCAAGAAGCCATTGAATGATAGTAGAGGAGTGCCGGCAAAAGTGTTATAGTACATTCTATTGGCTCCATGTTTTTAGCGTTTATTTTGTAATACCGAGCATGCCAAGAATTTAACTTGGCACCTTGATAAGCATGTTGACGACGATATGCTTAGACATCTAGCTGATTCACCACAATCGAAGACCTTAAATGCCATTCATCTAGATTTTAGTACGGAACCAAGGAATTTAATCTTGATTTATCAACGGATGGAATGAACCCACATAGTAATATGAGTAATAGGCATAGTACTTGTCCAGTCATATTTGTAAACTACAATCTCCCTCTAAAATTGTGTATGAAGCAGAAGTTCTCGTTGCCAACTTTATTGATCTCGGGTCCTCAACAATTAGGGAATGACATTAACGTGTACTTGATATCATTAATTGATGATTTAAAAAGCTTTTGGGAACATGGGATAGAAGTTAGAGATTCTTACCTTAAAAGACATCAAAATCTCCATGCAATGTTAATTTGGTTTATCAATGACTTTCTTGCATATGGTAACCTATCCGGTTATGCTATGAAGAGTTCTATACATTGTTCTATTTGTATAAAGGAAATATCTTCTATCCAGTTAAAAAAGTGTAAGAAAACTGTTTTTCTTGGCCACAGAAGATTCTTGCCAAAAAACCATCATTACCACAAATAAAAAAAGGTTTTTGATGGCAATGCTAAAGAATGAGCCCCTCTTTAGGTTTTGATGGGCAAAGATGTATTTAAAATGGTTAAAGATGTGAAGGTAGTTTTGGAGAAGACAAAACAAAAAAAAAGATCAAATGATTAATGAACTTTAGAAGAAGAGGTCAATCTTCTATAAACTACCATATTGGAAGTCACTTTACATTCATCATTACTTGGATATTATGCATATTAAGAAAAAGGTCTATGAATCGATAGTAGGCACGTTGCTTGGATATTATGTTAAGGTAGCTAGTGATATGTGTTGCTTTCTTAATAAAAATTTAAAGATTCCTAGTTGGGTGATGCTTGTGGCATAATCACTTTTCACCCTTTTGTATGTTTTTTCGTTGGGTTTACTCTTAACGTTTTTAGTGAAATCTAACATAACCAAAAGTAAAATTTGGGATTGGCGTCAATTCGTACTTGATCGTTTGGTTTTATTTACAATTATTCAATTTTTCGTTTCCTTTAAGGTTGTTACTTATATCCTCCAAACTTTTTTTTTTCTAGTCAAAATTAGAGTAAGAGATTTAAACTCTACACCTTATAATAAGTTAAGTATGTAAAATTACTGTTAGACATGCCTACAGTCTCTACAAAGTATTTTTGATGTATTCCTTTTTCTTCTTTTTCTTTTTATAAACAAAGCTAACTGAGATGCTTAGTGTGGGATTAATTTAGCTTAAGACAAGTACTAACCTAGTTGAGTAGAA
Organism: Antiaris toxicaria; assembly: GCA_035233585.1. Classification (NCBI taxonomy): domain Eukaryota; kingdom Viridiplantae; phylum Streptophyta; class Magnoliopsida; order Rosales; family Moraceae; genus Antiaris; species Antiaris toxicaria. The sequence continues at coordinate 94,384,301 of CP141154.1, forward strand.
AACCAGAATAACTAATTATAGTATAGGCATGGAGGAACTAAAAATGTGTCTTGCTACACTTCAATCTATACATGATTTACCTGTATAGCCCATACTTATTGAAAGAGTAAAGACAAACCCAATACCAATAAACCATGCATGAAAACTTATAATTAAAGTGGCAGCATGGATGCAAATATCCAACATATTTCTAAATTTTTCACTGAAAATTTTATATTTGAAGGGTATTTGAAAAAGAGTCAGAAGAAATGGTTTGACCCTCTTATATTTATTTCTCGAACCGAGAAATCCATGAATCGGGATCCTAATACATATAGACACAAATGGTCCAATGGGAAAAAGAATTTATAGGAACATTTCATTTCTAAGCAGAAGAGCCGTTTTCATTTTCAAGTAGTGTTCAATTGATTACGTATTAATCAATATTCGATTGATTGGTCTGAGATTATCGACAAAAAAGATCTGTCTAAGTCACTTCCTTTCTTTTTGACCAAGTTACTTCTTTTTTTGTCCAAGTTTCTTCTCTTTTTTAATGTCTTTTTCATAAAAATATTAAGGAAATATCAAAAAATATTGATAAATGTATCATTGTCAGAAAATTTTAGTGTAATTTTTACAAAATATCACGAAATTTCAGTAGATTGGAAATTTTAGATTTCCTTTTTTCCTATCGTTTTTAAGACGCTATAATTTTCTTTAAAAAAAAAGTAAATTTAAAAAAAAAAAAGGGCAAATGAAAGACAAACATAAAAGCTAAGAGAATATAACATATCACTGTATTAATATTGCTTGAATCAGGATGGTATCCAACCATGTTTGAACCTCACATGTAGGACTTCCATTAATATTAAGATATGTAAAATATAAGATATTTTTTATGTGTAACTTGTGTGTTTATGCATATTTTAATATTTGTGTTATTCTAAAATATTATAAATATATTTTAAAATAAATTTCTGTAATATTTTTCAATATTGTTAGTAATATTCTTCCAATACTGATATTTTCATTAGTTGATGGTGGTAGACACTATTGTAGATAGAACTTTCTCTAATTCAAAAATACTATTTTTTTTTAAATTAGAAACGAGAATTCAGACTACATACTTTTAGATGGAGTTAAATATAGAATTATTATTAGATCACATTGCCATTAAAATTTAAAAACATAATTTATTGCTAAAAAGTTGTAAATTATTGATTAACTGTCACATTCTTTCGCACTATATATAACCTTTTATATATGCATCTTAGTTTTAGGTATATCCATTTTTCTTTTTCTTTTTCTTTTTCTTTTTTTTTAAATGGAGAACCTTTACTTTGACCACCCTTTTAATGTGTATTTATTTATTTCTTTTACCATGAACCATTCGTCCCCACAATCATCATTTATATTAACGAGTGTAATAATATTGTCACGGAGTGTATAGAGATGTGGCTATTTGATTTATCGATCAGCAACGTGTAGAACTAGCTAGAATAATCAATTGAAACTAACGTAAAGGACATTTTTAAAAAATTAATAATAAAGAAAGAAAGAAAGGAGGAAGGAAAAAGAAAATTAGATGAATTTCTAAATATGGCCCTTAGTTCATGATTACATCACTTGAAACAAATAAATGTCGATTTCCATGACAAAATCGATTTGCGCGCTATCATGTTGACGTTGAAATTGGATTCAGACGTTATCCAACAAAATTTTTTTTTTCCCTAAAATTTCTAAAAACAAATCCTATGATAAGGTATCATTTTTATTCCGAAGTAATGGTAAAGTATTCTAATAAAGGTGTTTTAGAATGTTAAATCTAGCTAAGATATGTTAAACTATTAGAAAAATTACATAGAAAAGAGAACAGGTGATTCAAAATAGGGAATTTCTACTGCATTACACCTAATTTTATATTATCAATAAGAATTATTGTTTTAACTTCTCTCTCTTTCATGTGCGTCTAAGGTTAGCTTTGTGAGATAGTAGGTAGAGGTCGAAGCTCCTTGGCGATGCCTAGCCTACCTCGAACTCTCGGCCTTGGAGGAGAGAAACCAAGGTTTCGAGGAAGGAGCTGAAGGAGTGACAGTGTGCAAGGTCGGAGGTGTTTTGTTCTAGCATGGTGAGGGGGAGAGGCCTTACTTTCCATGTTGCTCACCCTGGTCATCAATCTACTAGTCAGGATGGCATTAGAAAATGGGAGCATGCACGGAATTGGTGTAGTCAGAGGTGGGTTTTTTGGGGTGGTTGGTCCATATCTAGTCCGGGAATGGCATCAAAATTGAGTCATGTTAGGGTTTCCAATCTCCGAAATAACACAATCTCTCTAAAAGAGCACATTGTCTATCTGATGGAAAGCAACGACATACATTGTCATGGTGGTTCTTCGGTGGTAGCTCCAATTTTGATAATGCTGGTTGTTTCTCGTCCCTCTGCAAAGGTCACAACCCACTTACTGTTTGTGTCCTTATCCCGTAGTGTCTATTTTCTCTTTGTACTTTTGTGCTTGTGTTTCATTTGTAATAAAGGTACTTTGGATGCCTATTAGGTACTTTCTTTAGTTATTTGTGTTAGTAATAAGGGTGGTGGTCTCCCCACCCGACTTGCCAAACTTATGTTTGGGTTGGCTATTTGTTTCACTAGACTTAAGTCTATATGAAGTAAGTGGTGACCTTCGTGCTACACGGTCTTTCCTCTGAACCAATTAGAAGATTCCATTAATTGTTGAAGTTTTTTCCAAAAGAGCCTTATATGTGCTCAATATTAATGTGTTAAGGTACTTTTCCGTTTTCGAACTTCAAGAATATGTTTCTCATTTTGTGGCTTATTAGATTTCACTGGTAGATCCAATCACAATTAAGGGTTATATCCATTGTATTACAGGATTATTGCATTATCATCTTTCATATGTACTAATTTATTAGTGTAAATGTTATTTCCCCTTTCAAAACAATTATTGATTTAATTGTTACTTTAATTTCCGATCTAATCTATTAGTGTCACCTTAAAAATTAATCTAATAATATAAAAAGTAATTTGTACTAATAATGCATAAAGCTATAAAAGGACCTTCAAAATAATGTCATGTAAATATCAAATTCCACCATTTTGTTATCATTATTATTATTATTATTATTAACGATGAAAACATATTTAGTTAAACAAAAAAAGTCAACCAAAAACTTTCCAAAAAAAAAAGATGTGAATGATAATTAAATGCTTTAAAAAAAAAAGGAATTTCAGCTAGAAAATACCCCCTTTATGAGTTGTAAAATATGTTGTTTTTAGGAATGGCAACTGTGACAATCAAGAAATTTCACCATTCTCGAAAAATAGATACATTGAATATACATTATGATTTTTAGGTTTAAAATGTGAAATGAATGATTTAATATTGTTTAGAACATGATAAAATATTCTGACAATGTTAAAGGTGAGAAATTTGGTTGTGGAAAAATTTCACAGAACCGAAACAGGAAAAACAGTGCCCTTTCGGTATCGAGAGCCCTAAAAGTTGACTTATAGTAAGACAAGTCCACTAAAAAACGAAAGAGTTACGGTAGTAATGTTATATGTGTATGCGTGTGTATTACACGTAGTATCAAGAAATTAGTCAAGATGACCTTTTCTTGATATAAGACTGATATATTTGGGATCAGAATGCTCAAATTAGCCATTTGAGCACAAAAAGTAATTTTTGATCGGGAAACATGCAGTACCAAAAAACTAGTCGAAATGACCTTAAATGAAGTTAAAACTGATAAATTTGGGTTCAGCATGCCCAAATTAGTCAGTATAGCTTATCAACATGCTCAAATTAGTTAATTGAGCATAAAAGGTAATTCTTGATCGGGAAATATGCAGTACCGGAAAACTGATTAAGATGATCTTGAATGAAAATGAAACTAATGTTTTGGGTTTAACACACTCAAATTAGTCAGGATAGCTCATGTTGAAATTTTGGACAAAAAAAGTATATATAAGGGCAAAAATTTTGATATTTGTAACAAAGGCCCATAACTTTCCCTTATCTCATTTTCTCCCCACACCACCCAAATGTGAACAACAACCGACCATCAGAAACAGTATCCGTTTTCGACACCGTCGGCACCGTTGGAAAGCTCTCACCGAGCTGAGTCCAACGGTGGGTCGAGTCGATAGGACGACCGTCCAAGGAAGCCGAACGGGCAGCCCAAAGTCATCGGAGGAGCAAATTTTCGAGCGCCGTTTCTCCACCATCCGAAGTCCAAATGCCACAGTTCCGATCCCAATGGATTCGTGGTGAAAAGTAGAACAAAACTCAGGCCTTATTTCAGCTCAACGGCTATCAGATCACGTCACCCGAGCTTCACTGTCGCCGTCGTGGAATCCGTAGATTTTGGAGGAGTTAAGTGACACGGTGGGTACTAAAATGCTCAGAATATCACGAGGAACAAAAGCCCGAAACCAATTTCAAGAAACAAAGCCAGCACGGCAGAAATCGAACATCGCCGCAGCCGTCCACCTTTCGAGGGTCGATTTCCGACGATAGGAGGCTCGATTGGTGAAATTAACACTCCCAATGGATTCCTCTCGTCGAGCTCTTCAAGATAGTGGCCGCCTTTTTCCTCGCCGGCGCCAGTCAATGCCGATCAACAGCAATCCGGTGACCAAAATTTGAAGAATAGCCCGTTGGCCTATTTTCGACGTTCTGGACACATCCGTGGCATCAGATTTGCAAACCGGAACTTGAAAAGTGAAGAATGGTGGAATAAAGTTCGTACGCTCGAGACCGAATGGTTCGTTCGATCGCCAGTGGGACGATTTTGGTAGTGTTTTCGGTCCCTTCATTCCTTAATTTATATTTTGAAATGATTATATATTAATTATGTATTTTTACATGTAAAATTGTAAGAAAAATGGATAAAAATGCTGGATAAAAAAATGTATAGGAATGTGAAGATTTTTACGTTAAAGTTAAGTTTTACGTAAAAATATAGGCCTTTGGTATGGTACGTGATATAATAGAATTTTGTTAGATAGTTTCGAGGCGTTTCCTAAACGCTGGGAACCTAAAAATTAAGCAAAAATACTGTCGAAATTTCTAAAACAACACAAAGAGGTATTTTAGGAATCGTATGGTAAAATATGGTTGAGATAGAAACCCGAGTCCCCTCGGTGACCTAGGGTCGGAAAAGTGCCACCCGAGAGTCGGTGAATAATAAACAGAGAAATTGCGGCAAATGATGCTGTAAAATTTAGTAAAGCCTAAAAAACATTATTTTATGATTTTTGAACTTAGGAAATCCCGTTAAAATATCAAAGTAAAAACGTTACAGTCCCAAGATCCGTCAAGGGTAAAATGGTTATTTTGACCAAAAATTTTCAAAATGCTCGGAAAGAACCATGAGTGCCTTAAAATAGTTAAAATAATATTCTAAGGGCTAAATTTAGGTTTTAAACTAACGGAAAGTGGGTTTACGGTGAGAAAAGTGAACTAGGGGCAAAATGGTCATTTTGTCAAAAGTTAAGGGTAAGATGATCATTTTGTCAAAAGTTGGGAAAATGGCCATTAAGGCTAAAAATGGTGTCCTAAGGCCATGTTTGAGAGTTTTAAGGCACGGTTCAAGAATTAAGAAGGAAAAAAATGAGAAAATTCTGTTACGAGTAAAATGGTAATTTTGTCAAAAGTTAGCGGAAAAGTGGAAAATAAGATTTTAGACCCCCTAAGTTCATGATTGGAAAATAAAACGTAGAATTTTTATGTTTTGTTTAGTTTTATGTATGAAATAAGTTTGAAAATAACAGTTGATTTTTCAGTTATAGGAACTCGATCCAAACACAACGAACGAACGTCTGCGGACTCGGGAAAGGAGATACGCGCAAGAGTATCTGTAAGTTCAAATATTGCATTGTCTGCAACATGAACTCACTACCGTATGTATGTTTTCATGTCAAGATGCAATGATATAAATGTTATAAAAGCCATATTATGAACTATGTATTATGTCTAAGTCATATATAAATTGAGTTGACATGTTTATGTCCATGTGTTATATGCAGTAAGTTCAGACATTTAAATTTGTCTGTAACATAAAATACTGTGATGTTTAATTATTACTATTTATACATTAAATGCAAAGACCTACGGGCACTAGGGTGTAGTTAGACTAACACACCCAATGAATTGATAAGGTGAGATGTGTACTGAGGGTACACTGCAGAAAGAGTGTGATTAAATTTAGGACACACCCATAAATGAAAGTATGTAAAAAGACCTACAGACATTAAGGTTCTTGACTTTGAGGTGATGATTAATGCTACTTGGTCGGAATAATAAGAAAGATGGTAATAAAACCATTTTTGGCGTACCGGTCTCCAGTAAGGTAGGGGTTTACAAGTCCTACAGGGACATAATGACCGCTTCGAGCAATGATAGACTGGGGAGGATTAGTCTTAGGATAGCTCCCAAGGTTCCTCACAGTCAGCGCGCACCATCGGTATGGTCAATATGGATCCAAAACCAGAACTAAATAAAGGATAATTACCCAAAGCTGAATTAGAAACCATAATTGAGAATAATAGACACTAACTGTACATTTAGTGGTCTTGGCCAAAGTTGATGTGAGTAGTATATGGTCAAAGTCGAGGTACTATTCTTGATTAATAGTACTATTTATGGTTAAATTTATTATTATGGTTATTGATGCCACAGTTTGGTATCAGAGATTAATACTCGGTACTATATGGTATGAGTATTCTATATGTATAAATGATACTGTTACTAGTATATGATACTAGTATGCGATGTGTTGTGAAATAAGCTTACAAAATATAAGTAATTTAAAGTATGATATAATATCAAGTATGTTTATGATGTTCAAGTAAGTGTTAAGTATGCTTACTATGTTACATATGAATGTTTTAAAGTAATGAATGGTGTATACTATATGTTATGTTAATACTCTAATGCCATAGTTAATAACAGAGCTATGTTATATGTTATGATTACTCTGATGCCACAACTGATATCAGATATGCTCGTTACTATATGGTAAGAGCTTTTATATGTCACGTATTTATATTTGAACTTACTGAGTTTTAACTCACGAGTTTGTTCATATTGCAGGTAAGAAACCTGTATCTCAGCAGTAGAGTGCAATGGATGATGGCGGGATTTGCGTGTGCCAATAGGGTTAGAGAATCCACTGTGGATATGGTCCTGCTACCAGTCTTCCACTGAGCGAGTTGAAAGAGAAGATTTGAAGATAAGAGAATTGATGTATTTTATGTGCAAAGCTGAAATAAAATATTTCTGTAAATTATGCTTTACAGAAATATTTTGTGAAATAAAAATTATGTGTTTTGAGAAATTATGTATTTCTTCAAAGTAAAGAAAAATATTTTAAGAAAGAAGTTTAAAAAGGAAAAAAAAAATTTGTCCTAAACTATCGAAAGTTTAAAAATAAGAGAAGGTTTTAGGCGACTCAACGAGGTTCACGGTCCGTTGCAATCAGCTATGGAACGGGATCATAATAGTTTCGCGTGACTTGCGTCGGGAGGCACCACAGGTGGTATCAAAACAAGTTAAAAATAAGTTTAAAGTAAGTTACTGACGACCCATGAGGTGACGGTCTATCGCAGTCGGTTTCAGAGCTCGACTGTGATGGTACCTTCTGGCCTCCACGAAAGGCGGGCCATCACAGCAATGGGGTGACCAACATCGCCCATCTCCTTTATTACCTTCCGTATTTGCCTTCGCATCTGCCTAATTCAATGAGGATGCGATGCAGGAGAGGGGTGGAGCTAGATAATCCCAATGAGGTGTTATATTCATATTCTATCCATTTATTTATTTAGAGTTAAAAAAAAAAACTTAAAATAAATTTCATTAAAATTTTCATAAAATTTAATAACATAATTATAAATATAATTGAAAATAAAATTTAAATCTTAAAAATAAATTCAAACTTTAGAAAACTATAAACTAAATTCAAAAGGCAAATCAAAACATGAAAACACTAAAAATTCAAAATTTTATATACAAATATATATTTTTAAAAGATTGAACATAAATTTATAAGCAAAAATGCCATCCCTAAATATTTTAGTTATTTGATTAAATTTCTAACTGTCTAAACTATGAAAACATTATAAATTTTTAATATGAAGATTATAAATCATGATAGAAATATTCTAAAGTAAAATTTTCGTGACATGATTAAGGAAGACAACAGAAAATGATTCAGCTCTGTTTGTAATCATTAAAAAGATTTCGGATTTATTTGTAGAGTGAGTGTGAGGAACGATCATATTATTGTAGCAAAAGCTAGCCTTAATGAGATCCACGTCAAGACAAATTGTATGAAAATTAGATTAGCTTCGTCGACGTGTCAAATCAATTCAGGTGAATCCCTTGACCTTTTTTATTAAGGAATTTCTATTATAAATTCCCTTATTCTATTCTATTGAATTATTATTTTTGTATTTGGATTAAATTTTTTATGATTAAATTTATAATCAAGTAATTTAATTTGTATCGTGTATTATAAATTTTTAAGATAAACGCTTATAAATCATATTTTTAAAAATCAATCTAATAATTGAAAAGTTATTATTACCTATAAAGTCTTAACGTAAAAATTTCCTTTTTTAATTGTGAAAAATTATTCTTTACTTTTTATTTTTTTTCATAGATGCATATCATGCATTAAAAAAATAATGTCATAATTAATCATGAGCTTAAGTGGGCTGATCTCTCCTGTTTTAATTTCATTCAAAATAATAGCAGCGCAAATGTTGATTCATACTTATGAATAATATTAATTTGTCGATGCAACCTAAAGCATGAATCACGTGCTTGCGTAATAATTTCTACTTTTAGCTAGAACTTCTGCATATTTGAAGATAATATCTTATTTAATTAAGATTATAGAAGTATATAATTTTCAGTAATTTATTCTAACTGTAAATCTACTAGTCTCAAAATAAAAATCTTATATATGAACTCCTCACTTCTTCTAAGTTTTTTTATTTTTGAAGAAAGGGAGAGATAGTAGAAATACGTCCTGGACGACCGCGTTTTATCCATTAGTAATTAGTTCCTGGCTAGCCTGATCAACTCTCCAATTATTTTGGCTTTGACTTATGAGATTCTGTAATCCTTAAATGCTCCTTTGGAGACACAAAAGATAAATCGGTGTCAACCCTACTTTGTTGAAATTCTTGATCTTTCGTAAAATTCATGCCCTCCACAATTCATCCACTTTCTTTTTTTTTTTTTTTTTCTTTTCATCACTTTATAAATGTAGGAGACAAAATTTTATGACATGAACTATAATTTTAACTATTAAAATAATCTTTAGCTATTAAAATAATCTTTTAACAGTTTAGTCAATTAAAAAAAAAAAAGTTTTACGTATCATATTATAAATTTTTAATATGAATATTCATTAATCAATCATCTAAAAAGTTAGTTCAAAAATTAAAATAGTAATACCTATAGATAAGATTAAAATAGAATTTGTATCATATATTTTGCTATATATTCCTTCTCTCATCACATACCAAACAAACTAATGCCTCGTTTCGTAATTAGTTTTGAACCTAAATTTTTGAGTTCAAATTTACCTTTTTTTTTAATTAACAAAATTATAATTAAATCAACTAATTTAAATTTAAATGTTTAATTTTATTTTAGACTCAATTATAAACCAAACGAGCCTTAAATAAAGTGCACTAGCTAGTCCACGCAACTCATAAATCCATAGCTATTACATCATTGTTATAAAACTCACTCAGGACTTTAGAAAAGTAAATGCAGTGATCTCTGGATCTCTTGAAACACTTTTACGTATATCATTTCTCCTTAAATTATATATCTTCAAACCACTATATATAAATTAGTAGGCTCTATATATATAGCTTATTTGTATGGTCTATATTCACTTATTACTAAACATCAATGATGAAAAGCTGAGAGTGGAGAGAGAGAGAGAGAGTGTAATAATTAAGTGTTAAAATTATTTTGTTAAGCCTTTGCTTCAAGTGGCCATATTGAAGAATGCAGAGCTATCCCAAGCTAGCAACTCTAATTACATTTTGTGTCTATTGTTTTCTTCATCTTCTACCTTTGGTTGCCTGCTTTTCCTATGAAGATGGAAATCGACCCACCACTCACAAGCTCAAGAAAAACAACATCAATCACGAGGTAATTAATGAAGAAATATTATTAATTTCAAGTCATTTTTCTTATATATAGACTCATTTTTCTTCTTCTTCTTCTTCTTCTTCTTCATCTTCTTGATCTTCTCGAGGGCCTATCTCCGTCTGGCCTAAAGAAACCTTTACATGTCTCTGTTACCTTTTTGGAGGTCTACACCCTTAGAAACTGTATACCTGAGACTGTCTTTCTTTTCAATAATTTGCAGTTGAGTCCTCAGTTGATATCCCATATTACAATTCATGGAATTCTTCTATGGATCTCACTGGGGTTCTTAATGCCAGCTGGGATACTTGCCATCAGAATGTCAAGCAGAGAGGAACAAGGTTCAATTAGAGCCAAAGTCTTCTTCTATCTCCATTTTATTTTGCAGGCAAGTTTCCATATATTGTTTTTGTGAAACTGCTCGTATTTTTCTTTTTTAATGCTTTTTTTTTTTCATGAACACCTTAATTTAGAAAATAAAAGCCTCAACCTGAACTTTAAAAAAAAATTCCTCCCTTTGAAGAGTTATTATCATGAATTTCTTGAAATTAATCGTTTATTGTAATATTTCTTGAAAACAATGCTTGTCACAAGATATAATATTTGAGCCATTGTTTTTGATATGAAATATGAAACATCATCATGTCCTGCTTTAACTTTAATGATGACGTCCACTTAATTTCTCTTATTTTTTTAAAATGTTTTCTTACACACAATAATTAAACTCTAGCAAGCAAATTGGACTTAATTATATTGTGAATAACTTGAATTTAAAGAAAAGAAATAATTTTTTTTAATTGGACAGGTTAATGCTTGTTATGATCTTTTTTTTTTTTTTAATTTAAATGGCATACACTTCCCTTCCTGTCACCTACCAACTGTATAATATTTCACTGCCAAAAAAATGTATAATATTTCACGTAAACCACACACCCAATTTGATGACAAAATCATAAAACATTTTAGTCTAATTTTATATAAAAACAAGACATATTATTAAAAAAAATGGCTGCCAAAGATATTGATAAAAACTTGCAAAATTATATATGCATAAATATATTATATGAACATTCCATGTCAATTGCTGTTACTCCCCACTTAATTGTTCTTTCATTTTCTGAGTTCTAATTATTATACGATTTCTATGATCCCAAACAGATGCTTTCAGTTCTTCTGGCAACAGTTGGGGCTGTGATGTCTATTAAACACTTCGAGAACTCATTCAATAATAATCATCAAAGGATAGGTCTAGTTCTCTATAGTGCCATTTGGATACAAGGCATGATTGGATTTTTCAGGCCTCAAAGGTAAAATTTATACTCCTAAAAATGCATCTTCACCAAATCTATTCTTCCCCATTTATACATCTCTAGATATATATATATTTTTTTTTTTGATACATTAGACATTCTTGGGATTTGAATCTTGATCTCTTTTCTAACTTACTCCATCCTTGTTAACTAAATTAGCACTAGTTGGCAACTCTGCAGTTATTAATTTTTATTTTCATAATAATATGACCACAACACTTTTATGTCAAAAAGGTTTTTTTTTTTTTTTAATGCTCCTACTTATAAAGAAAAATAAAAACATTTTAAGATTCTGAAGCAAAAAGTTCCTACCTAAACTTCTATCCTCCCCTTCTACTAGTTGAGCTAGCCTAAAGGTAAAATTTACCCTTTTTTTTTTCATTAAATGGCTTCTAATTAATTTGTATAATGATTCACCAAATCTTTACATTGCCCATTTATATTTCTCTATTTTTAAGTTTTTATTTTTTGATACATTAATTCTTAGAATTTGAGTCTGTAATCTCTATTTTAATACATTCCATCCTTACCAATTGCGCTAGCACTAGTTGGTTACTTAGCGGTCATCGAATTTTCTTTCTATTACGCTCCAATAGAGCTTAAGTTCTTGGCATATGCAGGGGAAAGAAAGGAAGAAAAGTGTGGTACCTTGTACATTGGATCCTTGGAACATTGATATCATTGGTTGGTGTTATAAACATCTACACAGGCTTGGAGGCCTACCATAAGAAGACATCTAGAAGCACAAGACTTTGGACCATCCTTTTCACTGCGGAGGTCTCCTTGATTGCTTTCTTTTACCTCTTTCAAGACAAAAAGGACTACATTCAAAAGCAAGGAGTAATTCTGGGCAATCTTGAAGCTATTGCACCTCATCATCAAGAAAGTGGTGAAATTAACATTCCTCAAAGCCACATTAATCAAAAGGAGTTGTTGCCTGAGCCATGTGGAAAGCGAAATGCACTCAGGAACTTGTTTGACTAACGTGGGATTCTTATATATATATATATATAATTCGTCTTGTTTTTTCTTTTTCTTTTTCTTTTTCTTTTTCTTTCTTCGGTTTTTTTTTTTTTTTTAATTTTACGTAGTGGGTGCTCTTTTCTCTTTTGCATTTTACTTTTTTGATGCATGCACTCCATGGCAGTGGAAAGTAAACTAAGAAATTATTATTCACCCTTTGGAGTGCATGCATCAAAAGTGGTGGCATTCTTATATATATAGTACTTATTTTTATCTTTTCTTTTGATCTTTTTTTTTTTTTTTTTGGTTGTGAAAATATGGGGTTTTTAGAAACGAAAGTGGGCATTGTTATATGTGGTACTATGGGAACTTTGGTACATATAAATGGTGGATGATTGTTGCATCCTGCTCTGTATTTAATTATGATCATATAGCACTTTCTTTGGTGTGTGTGTGTGTGTGTGTGTGTTGTACTTTTGTAGGGCTAATTCTGGGCATTCCTTATTGTTCTCGCTAATAGAATATAAATATATATTTTAAATTAAGTAAAAATAATTTGTAATATCATTTTTGGGCAGTCACATGTAAGTCACCTGTTAAAAAAAAAGCCAAAATTTAAAGAATGTGAACAAAAGGACCGACAATACCAAATAAGTTCAAAAGATTGATTGTCAAGAAAAAAAAAATTATGGATTAAATTGTTAAATTCAAAAAAGTTAAGGCCGTTTGTACAAAGGATATTTAGCACTACTACCCCTACCATGTCAGCTTTTGTCTGCACACAAAACTTTTAATTTTAATAATTTACCCTTTAAATTTTCCAAATTTTTACAATATGCTCAATTTTGTTAACTTTTCATTAAATTAAAGATTTGAATTTGAAGATTTGGATTATGATTTGGATTAGATTTGCAAACTTTTAGTTATAAATATGGGTGGGTTTCCATTTTCATATATTGTCACCAATTTAACAAGAGGAAAAACAAATGGAACACATTACAACAATTTAAAAAGTTCAAAGATAAACTATAAAAATTAAATGTTTAAAAAGCGAGTTATCAAATTTTAAAATTTGAAAAATAAGGTATTAAAAATATCATTTGGAAACAATGATGCTAAATACCTCTGGTACAAGATATTTTATTAATAGCTTGTTTGGATTATAGATTATATTTGAATACCCATTCAAATTGAATGTTTACATTAAAGTATAGAATTTGAAATGTCCATTCAAATCAAATGAGTGTTTAAATAGTTTTTACTAAAAGTAATATTTGATTAATAAGTTATTAACAAATAACAAGTTTGGAGACAACTATGCTAAATATCCTTGGTACAAGATAGCTTTTGATAGTTTGTTTGAATCGTAGATTGTAGTTAAATACTCATTCAAACTCAACGTTTGCTTTAAAATATATAATTTGAAATATGTATTCAAATCAAACGTTGTGATAATTTTTGTTAAATGTAATGTTTGAATAATATACAAATAAAAAAATGAGTACACAGATTTTTAACAAGTAAAAAATTGAATAGGTAAAAAATTGAATTTGAATTTGAACTAAATTATTGTGAAATAATAAAGATATAAATGAATTAATGAATTAACCCTAATCCAAATATCTATTCTATCTATACGAAGGTGTTGTCCCTATTTTTTTTTTATTGCTTAATTCCTAAACTTATTAGGGCTTGTTTGGGGTATCATATCCAGACAACTCTCAAATCTACATTTTATATTTTTCTTTATTACAACCTTTAAAAAAATTCCCCTAGACTATCTTAAAATGGTGTAAACTAATCCTTCCTAATTCCGTTAAAAGTTTACAGATATTCCACATAATCTATTTTTCATGAGTGATTAAGAAAGTTGATAAGGAAAAAAAATATAAACTATTTTTCAAAAATAAAAAACAAAAGAAAATCCTAACAAATAATAAATAAGAAATAAATCTTCCTTCACATTCCTCTCTCTCACTCTCTTCCTGCAGACCACAAAACGAAAGCCCACACCTCCCCGAACGCGAGCCAGAAGTGGCCGCCCACACTTCCCCAACGCGAGCCTAAAGCTCCGTTGACCCCTGGACCCTAAGAGCGTGTTTGGTTTTGTTTCCAAAACAGATTTCACGATTCCCTAGGAAATCGATTTCAAAATCGGTGTGAAATTGTGTTTAGTTTGTATTGTTTTTTAAACTAGATTTCAAAACGAATCCAAAATCTCCTTTGCTCCCAACGTAAAATTAAAAACGACTAAAAGTCGTTTTCTCTGATTTCATTTTTCCCATTTCTCCTTTACCCCAAACGATACCCCGCACCACACCGAGGCACGCCAGCCTCGCGAACCCGATCGAGCTGAACCCGAACTCCATCCGCCATAGCCACCTCATTTTTTAATGATTTTTAGTTAAATGTTACTTCAACTATTAAAAATTACTTTGTAATATAGTTGTAATTAATTATTATGGTTAATTAAGATTTAATTGATATAGTAATTACTTAAATATTATGGTTATTAATGTTTAATTCATTTTTCAATTAAAAAATTTTATTAATTTTTAATTTTTGGTATTCATAATAATTTTTTTTTTAATCAAACATAAATATGTTTTTATAGAATACTTATAAAATGACTGATTTTCAAAAATATAACCAAACACAGTTTCACTTTTTTGTTTCTTAAAACATACACTCAGAAAATAAAACCAAACACAATTTCAGAAACGTTCTCAGAATTGTTTTTAAAACGATTTCAAATTCAGAGAATTTGAAAACATAACAGATTTCAAAAACAATACCAAACGCTACCTAAAGGTCTCCCACAATGAGACTCCCTTTCGCATAATTTTTGCTTTCTCTCTCTCTCTCTCTCTTTTTTTTTTTTTTTTTTTGGGAACTTGCTAGAGAATGTTTTATTAGTTGCACAAATGTTTGTGTGGGATTTTGGCATTGGTTTTTATAGGAGAGAGCATTTTCGAATGGGGGAAGAGGAAATAA
The DNA here is from genome assembly GCA_035233585.1 of Antiaris toxicaria. Taxonomy (NCBI): domain Eukaryota; kingdom Viridiplantae; phylum Streptophyta; class Magnoliopsida; order Rosales; family Moraceae; genus Antiaris; species Antiaris toxicaria. The sequence goes on from CP141154.1 coordinate 94,399,739, forward strand.
ACTTCATTTTCGTTTTCGTTTTGATTTTCATTTTTTTTTTTTTTAGTTTTGAAAATTGGTCAATAGATGTGTTAGGGGTAGTTTAGATTTTTTTCAAGGTGAATTCAGATTATTTAACAGAAAACTTTGAGTTTTTTTGTGCCTTTTATTGAAAAGGACCAATTTATACTCTTTTAATTAGGTGATAGATTAATAAAATAAAAATTTAAGGACCAAACGACACCTTCATGAAAAGTTCAGGAATTCATATAACAATTTATCCTAAACATTACAATAGGTCATTGAAACAAGCACTAATGAAGGGAGGGGGGACATGGCCCCCAGATCTTTTTTTTTTTTTTTTTTTTTTTGATAGGGTGGGCTTGTTTGTATTTAGGAAATTACATTAAATACGTCAAATTTTTTGTGATTTGAAAGTAAATAATATAATTTGAAATTATTGAAAATTAATAACATATATTATTTTTATTTTTATTTTTATTTACTTTTTCTCTTTCTCTCTCTTATTTTCTTGTCCCTCTTCCATCTCTCTTCTCTCTCTCCCCAACTTCCAACAGTGATGGAGTCTCAACAGCACCAGATCATGGTGGCGATCGATTCTCTCTGGTGAACAACATTGTTGGTCATAAATGTTCTTTCAATCGCGATTCATCTCACTCCTCTCTTTCTATTTCTCTAGCTTTGCTTTTTTTTTTTTTTTTTTTGCAGATTTGGAGTCACAATCTTTTCTGGTCAACCATGGGCAAAATCGTAGGTTTCGTCGACAGACAATAGTGAAATTGAGTTTGCAAGTAGAGAAATCAAAGGTTTTCAGCCAATTGTGAGTGAAATTACAGGTTTTGTCAACTGCCAACATTGAGATCGAGTCAACAAGTGAATACATCAGTGGTTTCTGATGACTCGAGATCTTCCCATTAGCACTCTAAACAACCTAGCAATTGGAGTCAGTTTGCGATCGTTGAAGCCAATGGTGAGGGTTGGCTTTCGATCCACAACATCGAAGCCTCACGAACTCTGTCCTTACAGATCTGCTTATTAGTCGGCAATCTGTGGCATTGGGCGGCCTCAATGTCATTGCCAATCTCGTTACTGGATGGCCACCAAAGAGAAAGAGAGAGAGAATTTGGGTCAATTTTGTGGTTAGGCTTAGGACTTGTTCAATTTAGTAAATGATTTAGATTGAATTTAAGTTGAATGTAAATTGAGAGTAAATTTTACATTTACAATGTAAATTGAGTTTACATAATGCATTTACAATGTAAATTATTGAAAGGTATTTTTGAGATTTCAAATAAATATAAATTCTAATTTACACTTGAATTTGCTATTTGCTATCAAATCAAAACTTTTAGTCTATTTATTTGTATTTTCTCTTATTTTTAGCCTATTTTCCTCCTTCTCTCTTTTTATTTTCTATATAGTAGGTATGTGTATATATTAATCTTGACTCACTTAAATTAATAGTTCTCTATATTTTATTGGGCAAACAATTTGAATTTTAAAAAATAAAACAGTTTTATTAAATCTCCAAACAATAGTGGGCCGAGTGTTTTGACATAAAATTTAAATATGAATTATAATTTTAATACTCCAAGTATATTAAAAGACTAATTCATTATATGAAGTAATATTTTATCTTTACATAAGCTAAAAGCTTTCAAGAGAAGCTATTTCTTCGCTTTTCCATTTAACAAATCTTGGTTTGGAAATTTACTCTATTATTAAAGGTTAAATTTTATTTTATTTTTTCTTCTCCTTTTCTTTCTTCCTTTTATCATCTTTTTTTTTTCCATATATTTCAATATCTAATTTACGTATTCTAGTTTCATTCTTTTTCGTGATAAGTTTAAAAAATTTCATTATATTACTTAATTTGGGTATTCTAGTTCTTTTATTTTTTATATTACTATTATAAATATATGTAAAGATTTATAACAATAAAATAGTTAAGTTGGAAAAAAAAAATTTTTTGTATTCCCTTACTAATAAATCATACTCTATCATTAGAAACGAGCACAAAAATTTTTCATTTTATATAGAAAAATATTAAAAATACTAATTGTAATTCTAACTTTTAAATTTATATATCATGTAATTTTTTTTATTAATAAATGTTTAAAATATTATCAATTAATTAATTATATTTTTTAATAAAAATATACTATATAAATTAATATTTAAAAAAATTAATATAAGAGTGGATATTTACTACTCTTTTAGCATTTATAAAAGGCCAAACTGAAGTTTGAAAGTCGAAATTGACGAGGTGTTTGGTAAACATATTGCATTTTGATTGTATTTGAATGAATTTTTTTTTAAATGTTGTATTTGGTTGAAAAATATTTATTTTGTATTTGAATGAAATATGTATTTGGATGAAAAGTATTTTAGAGTTAAAAAGTGGATGTGATTGGTAAAAGTAGAGATAAATAGTAAAGTTAAAAAGTTGATATGATTATTTTAAAAATATTTTAAATAGTAATTATTTTCGTAGTACTGTTATAAAATTTATGTTTAGTATAAAATTATATTGTATTTGAGTAAAATTAAAATAAAATTAAAATAAATAGTAATTATATTGTATTTGGTGTAGAATGAAGAAGTCAGTTAAGTTTGGCCAAAGCATGTGGACATTGCTCAAAACACGTGTCCTTCCAACGTAATTACAATTGTACGCTGTTGATACTGTATAACTGTAACGCATGAAATCTCTAAGAAGGGGTATTTCAGTAATTTAACGTACTGCCGTTATCTATACACCTTTTCCCCAAAGATGTCTAACCACTTTGACTTTCGGTGCCTCCACTCCGCACAAAGCATTCGCTCGTCGGAGTGGAAACAAAACTTTGCAGTCCATGGCTTCACACGACGACCACCACCATCATCGTCATCCCCATGATCATCATGGTCACGATCACCATGATGATCATCATCACCATGGGGATTCGAGAACAGAGTCGTGGGTTGGGCCGGACGGGAGGGTGTACCATAGCCACGATGGGCTGGCGCCGCACTCGCACGAGCCCGTATACTCGCCGGGGTTCTTCAGCAAAAGGGCACGGCCGCTTTTGACCAGGGATTTCAATGAAAGAGCTTTCACTATTGGAATTGGTGGACCAGTCGGGACCGGGTATAATAATATAAAATCTCCCAGTTTTTCCCTTTTCTTTTCTTTTGATTTTTGATTTATAGATTTATTTGCTTTTTCTCTTTGTCAAAGAGTATATATATTTTTTAATATCTTTTTCTTAGGAGTTAATGTTAATCATGTTTATATTATACGTAATTTTATTCAAATATGATATTTGTTTTGAATGTAAAAGATTTAAATTATATTATATGTCATTAAAAAAAATAAAGAGTAAAAGAGAGAGAAGAAGAAGAAGGTGTGATATGATTGATAAAAAGAGTCAAAAAAAATGAAATGATAAATAATAATTATATTAAATTTAAATTGTAATGTAATTGGTATTTGATATAATATTTTTATATTAAGATGAAAATTACATTACATTTAAATATAATAAAAATGTAATATGGTGAAGAAACACATTATAAATATCTCTATTTTTTTTATGTATAATTATTTGGAGATGTCTATTCTAACTGTCATTTTTTAATAGCAATTTTACCTTTGAATTGATGTTTAATTTTTAAAAGCCTCTGTTTTTTTCCAATATTACATTCGTATTGTGTTTAAATACAATGTAATTTTTATCCAAACGCAATAGTATTACATTCAAATGCTAATCACATCACATTTTAAATCTAATACAATGACTATTTATTATTTTAGTTTTTTTATTTTTTAATAATCATATCACATACTCTCTTTCTCTCTTCTTTTTTCTTTTTACTTTTACCTAACACATCACATATTCATTATTTAAAGATAATTCAAATATTTTTCATCCAAACACATATTGTATTCAAATGCAATACAAATACCTTTCCTCTAAATGAAATTGCATTCAGTACATTGTATATAAACACAATACAAATGTAATATGTTTATCAAATGGAGAGAGCAGTTTTATTTCAGTTAGACACTAATTGAGAAAAAATAATAAGAAAAGATTGTTATTAGCTTACTTTATGAGTACACAACTTTATTGGTGCTGGGGATAAAATCTACCTCATTTCTGGCTCTCCTTTTTTTTTTCCCGGCCAAAATGGCCAAAATGTTGAAAGGATGTTGGTAGGATCCTTTTTAATTTTTGAGAAATGTAAGCTTTGAACATAGGTAGTGAGTGTTTTCTAACCTAAATTTCATTAAAATCACGTTCAAAATTAATTAAAAAAAGTAACTTGATAGATATTTCAGCCTATAAAAAAGTTTTATCTTTTATTTTTATTTTTATTTTTACTTTTTTGAAAATCTGCGTTGGATACGATTTTTGTTGTTAGGTATTCATGAATTTTCTGACGAGATTTCTGTTTCACGTCATGTAGGAAAACAGCTCTCATGTTGGCTCTCTGTAAATTCTTGCGGGACAAGTATAGTCTTGCTGCTGTAAGTGACATGTCAGAATGAATTCTGTCGACCTTATTGTTTGAGCTTTTAGGTTTTTCTTCTCTTGCCGAATTTAGAAATTGGAGAATTCATTTGCAATGTAAAAAAATTATACCAATAGGCACGGTTTAAAACTGTTATCAGATTGATTTTTTCATATCTTACCACAGAATTGTAGTTAGAAATATCGAGCATTTCTGAAAAGATTACTTTGTTTACTCTTATAAAAGATGCCCAAGTGCCTAAATGGCTCACAGTCTTAAGTATTCAATTAGGATCTGTCGTCGATTTTACCATATTAATATTGCATAGACTCATAGTCAATATAAGCCTGGATTGAAAAGTGAGGATAACTTGTTGTGGATTTAAGTTCTTTTTATCTTCGATGTTAGAATGACCATAAGAATTTCAGGTGACAAATGACATATTCACAAAAGAGGACGGTGAGTTCTTGGTGAAGAATGGAGCACTTCCTGAGGAGAGGATTCGCGCTGTAGAAACTGGAGGCTGTCCACATGCGGCGATTCGTGAAGACATCAGCATTAACCTTGGCCCTCTTGAGGAGCTTTCTAACTTTTTCAAGGCAGATATACTACTTTGTGAATCTGGGGGAGGTATTGTTTGAAAAACATAAGTTAAGCACTTACGTTAGTCTCTTCAGATTCTCATTAGCAGCTTAAGCTGTGTTGATGATTTTGATACTTTGTTGACGATGTTTGAAAGTAACCGACATTGGTATCACGTTAAATCTTGATAGTAATATGCAATCAGTGGTTCAATTAGTTTGAAAGCTGGTAGTGTTTGTAAAACCTTGTATTTGTAGGAAAAAAAAGGCTATAGATGAGTTTCAAGGAAATGGAAAAAGTTCCCGATTAATCTTTAGTATGTAACCGGGAATTATATCGAGCTTTTAATTAGAAAAGATTCAACAGTCTCTTGAATTTGTGTGGCTGCAGATAATTTAGCAGCCAACTTTAGCAGAGAACTGGCTGACTATATCATATACATAATCGATGTATCGGGTGGCGATAAAATTCCTAGAAAAGGTGGACCTGGTATCACTCAAGCTGATCTCTTGGTATGTGCTTTCTGGCACCAACTAAATGTACCTACATTAATCATGTTGATCATGTTTATGACATTATACAATCTGATGGAACGCTCTCTAATTGCAGATAATAAACAAGACCGACCTTGCAACAGCTGTCGGAGCTGATTTAGCAGTCATGGAACGCGATGCACTTCGTATGCGAGATGGGGGTCCCTTTGTCTTTGCTCAGGTTTGTTGTTACACACACACTCTAATTTGTCCAGCAGCATTTTTGTGTCATGAACATGATCAGAATTTGATGTCTCTCTTCTCTGAATCTCTGGGTTTGCACAATTAAACAGGTCTGTTTTGTTATTTAGTGTCCCAAAGATCATATAATTTTTCAATTCGAGTTTCGTGTATACAACTAGAATTCAATTTATAGTTCCTTGGATGACAAAATACGTCTTCTAGAATTAGTGAAACGGGTATACTTGTGTCAAAATAATAACATAAAGGAAACATGAAAAGATTACCTGACATTTACATGTATATACAGGTAAAGCATGGGGTTGGAATAGAGGAAATTGTTAACCACGTTTTACTGGCGTGGGAAGCTGCAACAGGGAAAAAGCGCCACTAAACTTATCAAAATTTGATTCATACATCGTTTAGTGAACGCATTACGTTTTAATTGTGTTTGAATACAATTCGTTTTTTGAGTATTGTCTTTGATTGAAAAGTATTTGTTTTATATTTGAATGAAATGTGTGTTTGGATGAAAAGTATTTGAATTATATTTTAGAGTTGAAAAGTTGATGTAATTGATAAAAGTGAAGATAAAAAGTTAGAGTTGAAAAAATTAATGTGATTATTTTAAAAAACAAATAAATAATAATTGTTTCCGTAACACTGTTGAAAAAGATTGTATTTGAGTGTAAAACTTTACGTTTAGTATAAAATTACATTATTTTTTAATATGATTAAAATGTAAAACTTTTACCAAACGAGGGCTCAGTTTTCTTTTTTCTTCTTCTTTTTCTTCTTTTAATAAAATTATTCGGCTCAGTTTTGTTAAACACTCGTTTTCTTGTATTTTGGTTTCTTCTAGATGTTTTGCAACTTAAATTAAGCAATAAAATGCGGCTATAGATTTGTGCTGTTTTGTGTAATTCTCCTCTGACCTCTCCTCGTGTATCAGTTTATAAGGTTTTTAGCATCCAAAAAATTAATTTACCGGATTGATTGATTTTCTGGCTTTTGAGTGATGAACAACAGAAGGCTGCAATCCATTTCTATAAAGTTAAATCTTCTCTTATAATAAAGTCAAATGTATTATAAAATCAAAATATGAAATTATCGTTGAGTTTTAAAATCTAGTAATATTGTCTGCATTGCTGTCTCATTAACTATCCCACAAATAAAAATTCACCACGTCAATTGAATGGTTTAAATTATTTCTACCAAAAACAAAGTTGCTAACATCTGTAAAGCATTAGATCACCTTCTGAAAAGGGAGAAAAAAAAAAGGGTCATATTTTCCATCTCAGGAAAAAAGTCAATAGAGAAGGGAGATTGCTCAATAGATTTGGGGATTTTTATTTTTTTCCTGGATTATATTCTTGAGTAAACTGAAGAACCACTAAGTATGTTAGCAATTCTACTTGTGAGTGAAAATGACTCCATGTCTTTAACTGACGTGACAAAGTTCTATTTGTCAGATAGTCATTAGAGGATAGAAAGAAGATCTAGGCTTTAGGTTTTGTCCGTAACCATTGCAAGGGCAATTTTGAACAGCAAGTTAGGTTAGATAAAATTTCCATAATGGTTAGATAAAATGAACAATGAACTTAAAAGAAGTCTTACCATAGTTTTGATATCTTAACCTTTTAAGATGGGTTTATGTTTCGTTTATGTCAAGGGTTTAAACTTAAAATTGTCTAGTATGGACCTTGAATTATTCACTATATCTCATTTGGCTCCTATTTTTCTACTCATTATATTTCCCTAAACTTTTCTATTATTACACTAATGATTTATTTATCAATTATATATATATAATAAGTAGAATTGAACACATTCTAATCGCATAAGCTTTTATTGATTATTAAAATGATAATTAAATATTTTTTAAAAAAATTATACCTTAATCAGATATATTTAAGAAGAAACCTATGCTTTATTAAAAAATATATATATATAACAAAAACTATATTTTATTATAAAGATATATAACATTATAGAGCTTTTTTTAGAGGTATAATTTCCTTTAAAAAGTATTTAAGGGAGAGTGAAGTAAATAATAGTTTTCATAATATAATTAAAGTAAATAACATATTTTTAAAATATTTGTAATAGATAACAAATTTTTCTTGTAAATAATTTATTTATATTAGATTTATTATCAGTTAAATAATACATATAAGTATCAAGTAAATAATTTATTTATATATTTATGGAGTAAGTAATTTATTTATATATTTATCAAATAAGTAATTAGTTTATGTGTTATAAATATATTATTTATCTAATAAAATTTATATTTATATAATAAATTTACTATTTTTCATAATAATTTTAAAATTATATTATTCATATCAATTATTTAATGAAAACTGCTACTTGTTATAATTTGTTATAATTTGTTAATATGTATTTTTTTTAATTATAATTTGGACCTTATTAAAGCTCATATATAATGAGATTGGACTCGATGGGCCCCAAAAAACGCATCAAAATGGGCCAGACTAGCCCAAGCCTAGGGCCGCCACAGAGGGCCTAAACTCAGCTAAAATAGCCCGCCTCTACGTTACTGAAAAACTCGGAATTCCCCAGGTCAGAAACACGACAATCTCATCAGTGTTTCGATTCCCAGAGAAACCGAACCAAACCAATCAGGCTAAAACCCGACACACACAGATTCACACCAAAAAAAAATTGGGGCAATGGGAGAGGAAGAGGGGAAGACGAAGAAGAGAGTGGTGGTGGAATCGCTGGGATGGCTGACGGAATCCTCCATCATGCCCAAGAAGCACCGAGCCATCTCCGGCGTCGGAGCTTCCTCCATTATGGCGCTCAAGGCTCAGCTCTATCAGTCCCAGGAGGACGCCAAGAAGTCCAAGGAATTCGCGGCCTCCGACCTCGAATTCCACCGCGCCAAGAAGAAAATCTCCCCTCCCGATTCCTTCTCCGCCAAGAACTCCGGCGTCGAAGCCCGTGCTCACAGGTACCTGCCCTCTCTCCCTCTCTTTCTCTCTCTAGGTTTTTTTTTTCTCGTGGAATTTGTTGAAGAATTCTGACCCTCTTTTTGTTCTCTGGTTTTCGATTTATTTTTCTGGTCTTGTTCATTGTAAAAGCTTCGAATTTAATGCCTAAATCGATTTTCTGGAATTTGAATTGGAATTGGAATTGGAAATTGAAATAGCCATTTTATCTGCAGCTGATTTAGCTATAAATTACACAGCTCCTTTTTCTTTTTCTTTGTGGGTTTTGAAAAGGATGATAAACTGATGTGAGGTACATTATTGCCTTGGATTATAAGCCAACTTGCTAATTTTTCTTCACTTGGGATATTGTCTCTTGTATGATGAAGAGAAAAAGAAGTGAAATATATCTATATGCGTGTGTATGCATATGTATATACGCCCATTAGATAATTAAGGCTCTGGTTCGGAATTTACAGCTAAATAGGTTTTTTCCTTTTTTAATAAGTTTTTTAATAAATGAACTAAGATTTTAAAAATTAGTGAAAAGACTATTCTCTTAAAATGATAAATCAATCTCCTTAAGTTGTCAATCAGTTGATCAAATTACGGTCCATCATTGATTAACCATAAATTGATCAATTAAAAAAAAAATAACAAACAGACATTTTGTTGGATTAAAAAAAGTCCAAATATCTATTAGAATGGGTGATAAAAAATGGGCCACACAGTCTAATTTTTTCCTTTGTTATTTTTTTTTCATTTTAGATATATGGCATCATTTGACGGTGCCTTTGGTTTTGCTAATTGAAGAAGAGGAGTAAACGTTGTGTTGTTTCAGTAATGTTTGAAGCCACATTTTAAAAGGTTCTTAATAGGTCAATATAGTTTCAAATTTTTCTAATAAGCAATCGAATGTTAGAAAACGGTTTATAGCGTCTTATTGAAGTTATATTTTATGGGTTTGACTGAAAGTTCTTTTGGAGAAGCAAATCTCTTCTAACAAATCATTCCAAACACTATTAGAAGAAGCTTTTGGATCCAAGAAGCCGAAAGCAGCCTCTAGAAAGTTTTGCCTCTAGGTGGAATTTATTCCATTGTTGTATTAAGTCAGTCCAGTAATAGTCATATTGTTTATAGTTTTCTGGATATTATGCTGTCCTTGCTGCTAGATTATTCATGTTCTGTGATGTGATCGATAACCAGGGACAAGCTTGAGCTGAAGGCAGAAAAGGATGGTTCAGCTAGCTATGCGGCATTAGAGAGGAAGGCCGAGTTATATGAGAAGCTAGTGAGGGGTGAGCTTTCTGATGAGGAAGAGAAGGAAAAGTATTGTGTGGATTTTTTTGGCAAGAGGCTTGAGGAAAATGACTCGCAGAAGACAGAACGTCATGATTCTTCTGGCGCTGTACCACCAGAAAATGAAGACGATGATAATGATGATCCTGTGCTTTTTAATATGAAATCCGTGCGCCTTGGCCAAACTGCTGCCACAAGAGACAATAATGAGCATAAGCGATTTGTGAGGTAACTGTTCAAACTCATTCTTCCTTATGCATAACTTGTCTAGCTTTATATTTGTCTTCGTAAATTCCAATTAGATCTCGTTGTTAATAATGAGTTTTTATTGGGTTAATAAATATAATAGTTAATATCGATGATAATAGCTGTGGATCTGCAGTTGAACCTTATAGTGGTCCGTATCAATGGTTTTCATTTTTGCATTCAGGGTATGAAAGTGTGACAGAAAGTTGGAATCTTTATTAGCTGTTTTTTAACTGGTCAAGCCCAAATATAAACTTCTACATATAGCAGCTCTATGACATGCGATTCCTGTGTTGGCATTATGTTTTCGAAAAAATGGTGATGCCATGTTTCTAATCCATACCTGTTAGGACAAAAATAATAAGCCGACAAAAGTAGGGCGAATGCTAACCAGTTCCACATACTTTGATGTGAATGCGTGCAAGATTGTCACTCTCTTTTCAAAGAACCGTGCATGCAAGATGCATTTATGAGAAAATTTGTGCTTGTTGTACAAATTCCACAAAATTTTGAATTCTAACCGATATAGCATCTTGCTGGCAATATAATGTTTTGTTTAAGAACACTAGAGTGCTCACTCTTATATAGCTGTATGCTTTAGTTGTGCTAGTGTTTTTCTCTGATCTGCCCGTGAAAGAGGCAATTCTTTTGGAAAATAAGAAAATCCCAAATAAGAAAATCCCAAATAAGTGGTATTTGTGGTATATTTTAGATTCAAATTCCCTGTGCAACAATGAAGTCTTCGACTACTACTTTCCATTCCTGGTAGTCTTTTTGGAATCACGTTCTTTGATTTCGATCTTGGTTACATGGCTTTCTCATTAGAATTGTAATGTGGGTTTCTGCAGGGAAGTTCACGAAGAAGCAAAACGAGCGAGAGAAAAGGCATATGAGCTCAAATCACGGAGGCAAGAGCAGGCAGCTGCCCATCGTGAGAAACTAAAACAGGCTTATCTCCGGAAACAGCTGGAGAAGCTAAAAGCTGCATCTAATGCTGAGAAGTCATGATAACAAAATTAAAACAGTGCTGTTTAAACGATTCTACTGGTTGTTTTACACCTCCTCGCCAACGTTGTCAAAATTTCTACATAGTCAATCCTGCCGTTACAACATGGATAGTAGGAAACAATACTTGGCCAATGCAACTTGTATTCTATTTGTAACTTTTTTTAGCTTCTGTTAATGTATCTAAATTTTGTCTATGTATATTGTGCCCATGATTTATGCAATGAAAGGGCTGTGCGTGGATGGATTTAGCAGGTGACGGCAACGACAGAGGCCGGATTTTTTCAGTGGGGCCTTGAAATTTATTGCTACACCTTTTGTGAAGACAAATTGAAGTTTTTTACATCCAAGAGGAAAAATACAAAAACTCTCCTTCAAAAACTAAGTACAAAAAATTAAAAATTAGGAATTAAAAATATCAACGAACGACTCCGCTGGGGATCGAACCCAGAATCTCTGGTTCCGTAGACCAGCGCCTTATCCATTGGGCCACGGAGTCACTTTTGATCGTAAGCGTCATACTATACAGTATTACTCAACATTTCTTTCCCAAAGCTGGCAAAAAACTTTTTTATTTTTTAATCATCTCGGTTGTAAAAAAAAAAAACCTTTGCTCTTCTTCTTCTTCATCATCACACATAACATATAAAGTTGTCCTATTATAAATAAATAACGTTGTCCAAAAAGCCTACATGTAACATAGAGGAATTCAGACTTTTTTGTCCTGTCCCATTAACCATTCATCATATTAAATTTTAACATCTCCTCGTTAAAATTACTTAAATACTAGACCTGGTCCATTGAATACGTCTAATTACTTGAATTTCAAGTATGAACTCAATAGATATCTCGTTTGGCAAACAAAACTCATGAATCATAGTTCCCATGCAACACAACAGCAAACACATTCAGACAAACCATATGTGCAAATTCTACAAAGTTGATGATTACAGATATAGTCTATCCTAATTTTGATAAGTTTCGATTCTACCACATTTGAATCAAAAATATAAGAGATTCCAACTATCAAACACTTTTACACTACTTCGAATTGCACTCGCACAAACTACAAAAGTGGTGTAATATTACACATAGTCTATCAATAATTTTATATCTACATATGTAACTCTATGTAACATATAAAGTTCGATTGTACCACGTCTAAATCCAAAAACATAAAATAAAATCCAGCTGTCAAACACTTTTATACTACGTATAATTACAATGTACAAACTACGCACGTGGCTAACATGCAACACACATTAGCATTGCATGCAAAAACTACCGCCAAAAACTACACAACCCGATCCTCTTTGGTGGCGCCGCCACCAATCACCGTCTCTTCATCCTCCGCCTCCGCCTTCGTCTCCTTCACACTAAACGACAAAGACTTGCTCCTTATCAAGAACCTCCCTTTCGGCGGGACCCACAGGTTTTGCAGCCCCTGAGGCCGGCCAGACCGCCGCCACACCTGAACCGGCTTATCCGCTGGCTCGGCCGCGTCCCCATTCTTGAGGACGTCACAGAGGAGCACCCGAGCGCTGCCCACGGGCTTCTCCTTGAGGCGGCCGTGGGCGTAGATGTCGACGTTGAGTGCCGCATGACGTCACTCTCCGGCAGGTCCCGCCCAAACTTGACCCTGACCGTATGGTTCCGCGTGGGGTTGGTCCAGCCTTGCTCGTCCACGTGGGTCATCGCCACGTGGCGGTCCTCCACGTAGACCTGCGCGTAGGCCCTCATCTTGGTCACGTGCTTCGCGTTTTTCAGGCCTTCCGCGGAGATTATGAGGACTTCGATCTCTCGCAGCCGTGGCTTCGTCGCCACCGCCGCTGCGATTCTTGGTCGGCAGCCTGCGGGGTGAGAGTGGCTCATTTTGTTGATCTTTGTCTCGGGAAAACTCCGGCTTGTATTTGAGGGCTGAGTGGGTGTTTATATAGATGTGTGTGCGTGTGTGCGCAAGCGCTTTTGGTTGAAAAGGAATTGTTAAGCGCGTCTCCACGAATTAACTTTTTGTTAAGACACATTAGGAAGGGTTTTTTTTTTATTTGGGTGGGTGTACATAAATGAAGTTAAAACATAGTTAATTTTAGAGGCAAAAGGTAGTTTTACATATATATAAATAAATTTATTTTAAAAATTAGAAAATAAAATAGAAAAAATTAGAATCCACCAACAGTCAAAATGAAAAAAAAAAAAAAAAAAAGAAAGAAACAACTCTTCGCAAAAGGCAAATAACCAAGATTGAATTCGTTTACACATCGTGTAAACGCTTTCTCTTTCGACCCCCAAAGCTTATAGACACTTTTCTATTCGTATTAGTGGTTATGTTTTGTTGCATGATGTTGAGTTCTTTCAATTTATCTCATAATCTTATAATCACAATCTCTACTTCTTTACTTATGAGTACATAATTATCCTGTTTCTCTCTTGACTTGTCGTTCTTGGTGTTCGAAAGCTCTTCAACATCTGTGTCTCTATTCAAAGATGGCGCATAATGACTTTGATTCTTGTTATTACATTGTTTTCTTCATTTGACAGACATGAACACTCCTGCTTCCTCAACTTAATCTACCTAAAAAAGACTGGCCACGGCATTGGCATCCTCCATAGCTTGCCGTGCGAGTACATAATTATCATATTTCTCTCTTGACTTGTCCTTCTTGATGTTCAAAAGCTCTTCAACATCTGTGTCTATACTCAGGAATGGCGCATGATTACTTTGATGCTTGTTATTATATTATTTTCTTGATTTGACAGACATGAACGCTCCTGCTTCCTCAACTCAATCTGCCCAAAAAAAGCGGCATTGGCATCCTCCATAAATTGGTTGGTTAATGCAAAATTCTCAACAAAAGACACTGTAATTGAAACATTGCTTGATTGATTGTTGATGTTTTTGTGATTAATTCTTGAGTACATTCCGAAAGTTAGCGCTTTGCGATGACTCCACTGACCCTTTTTGATGAAACTACCAAGATTTCAGAGATCCATATGTAGAAGAGATCAAACCATTATTGGCCAGGGTGTGGCAGTAGTACTCTTTTAATATTTTCTGTAGGCGCTAGTGATTGCAACGGACAGTCTGAAGCTGCATCATATTAAAGACAAAAGGGAGTTTAGTTTAGTAGTAATACACATTAAAAAAAAAAATTTTTTGATTTAATGAACTTATTGTAAAAATAGAAACATACTTATCATCAACATGACGTCCACTTCAATATTGAGGTCTTGAGGTTTTTGTTTTTGGTTTTTTAGGGATTGAGGTCTGGAGTTTTGGAATCTCGGTTTAAGTAAAAAAAGAACAAAATGAAAATAAAATTAATATTATAGGTGAAACTAAACATTAGCATTTCTTTTTACACTTAGCAAGTTCAGTTTTTAATGACATTGATACAAGTTCCTTTTCATTCTTACTAGAAAGGAATTCCAAAAAATTTTAACACGATTCATAACGTAGACTAGGAAAATTTTTACTTCCCCTTTTCTTGAAAAATACTCTCACTATATTTTAAAAAGGACCAATTTTGTTCATATCCCTTAAATTATTAGGTCTCTCATCTTGTCTTCAAACTTTAAAAACTCGTTTATAAATTTTGAATTAGTCTCGTTTAATTCCTTTTTGTTAGAAATTCTATTAAAAATTATTGAAAAAGAGGGATTTGTTAGAGCATTACTCCACCGTTCTCCATCATGTTCTTTTGCTCTCCATTGTTGGGGGCGCCAAGGTACCTGCACTCAAACACTCAAGTTAGACAATCAGATGTGGAAGAAGGGAAAAAGAAAAGGTAAAAAGTTGTTTATTATGCATCCAAGTACTCTTATTTATGGATGGTTGTCTCAATCATTATGATTTCGACCTTTGGATTTTTTCAATAGGCGTTAAGTGCTGTCGTATTTTCTTTTAGTTTTTAACAAAAATTCTAACAGAAAGACCAACAGACCTCACTACCCTTTTCTCTGTCTATTTTTAGTAAAAATTATAACAAAAAATGTTAAGTGGGATTAATTCCAAATTTAAGAAAAAAAAAATGGGAGTTCTAAAATTGGGTGGGGGGGTATGGCGAGGGGTTATAACACTATAATTCGACAGGCAAAGGAGAGTATAATACTTTATAAAAAGAAAGGTTTTGCATTGTGTGATGTTTAGATTCTGATGACTATTGGTAGGATTTTAGAACTATTCTCTTATCTATGAAGCGACTCCACTACTCAATAATAGAATACCACAAGTTGCCAGCATAACGAGAGATGACTACCAGTGCCATTTAATAGAGATGAGAAGTAAAAAATAAAAAAATAAAAGCAATATAATGGGTGATACTACGTCCTGAAATGTCAGAACATGTTAAATTCATAAGTGAAATGTGGCACTTTCTTTCTCCATTTGACACAAATATAATTGGGCTTCTAGTCATTAATTTAGGCTAGGAATAGGCTTTCGTCTGATTTGGATCCTAAAAACATAAGTGGACTCACTAGAAAAAACAAAGGCCCAGTAGAAAGAGTTTAAAATATTGTCAAGAATCCACAACCAAGATACAGTAACATGGCCCCCCATCCCCAACGAGCTAGTTTTTTGTCATGATTAAGCGTACTAGGCAATTATATTTTCATTGTAGGATGCCAAAAGCACAAGCATCCTCATTACAAACAAGTCCTATGTCAAGCGTCTCCAGAGTTTATATATATATATATATAAATATATATATATATATATATAAACAAAGAGGTTAAGAGTCATTATACTACTTGATTGCCTGTGCCGTTACACAGTCCGTCCAGGCTGGTACAGAGTTTTTATAGCAAGTAAAACTTGAAAATTCAAACGAAAAACCCGCTGTCCCTCAAATTATTCTGCTTGTTGTTCAACCAACAAAATATAGCTGTCAGATTCTTGCTACTTCCACAATATCTTCCTATATAAGCATTTTTTATTCAGTCTCATTTTATACCACACAAGCAGAATCCACTTCAAATTAATAAAACTTCTAGTTTCGTGAGTACCTCGGAATTTGTGAGTTATGGAGAGCTGCAAATTGGCCATGGCTATCGCCGTCTACCTTGTGGTTCTTCTCGCATTTGCTGGTTTTGGAGCCGCGGTTGTAGTCGAAGATGTTGGAGCAATTCCACCAACGCCAATGCAAAGCGCTGCAAAGGCTCTCAGTGTTCCAGCTGCATTTGCAGCCGTAGTTTCTCTGGCTGCGTGGTTCTTCTAAACTTAATTGTTTCATTGTTTATTGTTCTTGCACACTCGATGAGTCTATATTATGACTCGTATGTGAAATCTCTTGTCATTTCAAATTATTGAATCTTAAGCCAAGGGTGGTTCTCTTTTTCTTTTTCTGATAAAAGTCATGATTTTTAGTTTCTGAGTTATAAGATTAAGGAATCATTCACAGCAAAAAAATAAAATAAAATAAAATAAAATAATAAACAAAAATCAGATAGAAAGAGAGAGTGAATAGAAAGAACAGACATCATTTGGCCAATGTGAGTCACAGATAAAAAATTTAACTGGCATAGTATAATGAACCCAGACACAAGACATAAGCCGTAGGTGATGAGGACTAATAGAATCAGGTGAGGTAATTCTATCTGTTATCATTGTTCTTGCTATTCTAACCCAATTTTCCTACAAAAGATAGTACTTAATCCACTAGCGACATCGACGAAATGCAGCAGCTTGAGAGGCGTTGAATGGTCTACATCTCGATGAATGTGAATGATTTTGAAGCAACACTAGATAAGGGATTTCGTAAACGATCATTCTGGCTCTTCACATTTGAATATCCAAAAATAGGCCTCCCCTAATTTCAGTGGAATTGACTCAACACAAAATGGAAGGCAATAATTGATCCGTTTAGTGTGCATATTAAATTGTTCGGCTTTCTGAGTATTAAACTTGAAAATGATCTGTTTATTCCAGTTAGGTCAATTAAGGACTCAGTCAAATTAACTGAACAAAATTAGTATGCTCGTTTTCACAGAATTTCATGAGTATTCTTGTATATGCTTAAGAAGGGAAACCTGAGATAATAGAAGCTTAACCTGTCTACAAAGTATGAGATTATCATGCCAACAGGCAACAGAAATGATCACACCATGAGGAACACATGCAACAACGTGTCTGCCACCAAATGCAACTAAGAAGTTGGGACCTCCACCGGAAAGGGTATCTGAATTTGAAAGCAAAGGTTACCGTTGCTTTATGGAACCAAAAAGATCCTGGTAGGAACGCTTTGGAGCGTCTGGACGTGCAACAATCTCCACAACTTTGTAGTGTGATTCGGGATGGTCCAATGCCTCAACAGCTACTTCTGCTACCTGATCCCTCGATATGGTGCCTTCATAAAGTGTGTCCTATGGAAGAGAACATAAAACATGGAGCTAAAGTTGGAGTTTAACGGCCTATAGGAGTACGTTGAGAAAATAAGATATGAACAAGGGACGTCACCTCAGGCTCCATCACAACATTTCCTGTTGGAGGCTCATTTCTCAACCCACCAGGCCTTATTATTGTGTAGTTTATTCCAGATTTCCTTATATATTGCTCTGCCTGAAGCTTGGCTACTAAGGTGAGTCCGAAAACGTTAAGAAAGATGTAAGCTGGATTGAATATCTGCCCCATTGCTGCTCCATTGACTAAAATAGAACTGATTAGAACAAATCTATTTACATTATGTTTACGGCACGCTTCGACAAGGTTGACTGTGCCAAAATTATCAACCTGTATTTGGTCAGTTGAAGAAAAAGAATGCCTTAGAAGTCCGAACATTTGAATAAATTCGTCTTGGAAAGAAAAAATATGAAACCAACGGCACGAAGCTGCACAAGAAAACAAACAATGGATGTTCATATTCGAATACCAATACTCCAGTATTTATGGCCAAAGAAAGAAGTTCATGTGCAAGTGTTCACTATAATCCTTAATGCATAACTAGTTACATATGCCAAAACGTTGATCTAAGAAGGGGGCGTATACCAAGAATATGTGCTATAAATTTGATTATTTCCGAGGTTGTATGCCTAAGATCTCTTACTTAAGTAATGTTATCTGCGTATTCCTTAGGAAAGCATTTCCCAAAACATGACATCTATTTCTTTTTACATCAGGATTTTCTGCTTATTGGTTTAACTTAAACTCAAATACCATTATTTTTCTTATACAAGGTAAATCTTGAGCCTCATGCTTTAAGAACATCAACTCAAAAATAGATCATTAGCGATAGTTGCATTCCGAAGAGTTGATTTTGCTTCATGTAAACTAATGCACTATTCACAACATGTTGGTATTAATGCAGGTAAACGGGATAATTAAGATAAAACTGGCAAAGCAATTGCAAAATGCTAAGAGTCCACAGCCTAATTTTCCGCCCGACGAAGATTTAGCACATACAATCAACGCATGGAGCCCAATTGTTGCTCTAACACAAGCCTACTTCTCTTTATATTATTGCTAGAGGATTATGGCGCAAAATCAGTAACATGGATGAAAAATCACCTAACCTTCCATGGAGCAAACAAGTCCCAACCCGGCTTAAACCCGGTGGCACAAATCACAGCATCCGAATCATTGCCTATAGCTTCAGCCAGCTTCTCAGAGCCCTCAGTGACATCCGCTCTCACCTAAAAAATAAACAAACACAAAAACACAATTCCATCACAAACCCAAAATGAAAGCTGCAAATTCTCTTCACATATTCAAAAGCATGAACTCCCAAAACCGAAAAAACTCACAAATTGGACATCCCCTGGGTTGGCCCCGGAAAACGCCGTCCTAGCCTTGTCCAAGTCCCGAACGCCGGCTTTAACCGAAAAGCCTTTGGCTAGCAACTGCTCAACAATTCTTTTACCTGTACTTCCAGTAGCACCGGCCACAAATATTTTCTTCTTTCCACTGGGGCTTGATTTCTCACTCGTTTCCTCTGTAATTTCGTTTCCTTGCATCTAAACCACACAATCATGAACAAGACAAAATGTGACAATACTAAAGAAAAGGACTTCAACCCAGATTGTGAAATTTGAACTTCAAACAATTTGCAGAGAATAAATTTCCAAAAGAGTGGGAATTAGTACATTGTGAGTTGGTTACCTTAGTGGAAGTGAGGACAGAGAAGGACCTGGAGGGTTTGGTTGTGAGAAGAAGAGGGTGTTTGTTATGGAGGTGGGTTTTGGTTTGGGAATGAAAGTTGCACAGGAAGAGAGGCAAGCGAGTGGCCATTTGCATTTACTCCAGATGAGGAGAATATCCTTTTATACGACAATTTTCACTCTTTACACGACAGCCAGTTCCTGGGATTTCTCATTTGTTCTATAGCTGCCACGTGGCTGCAATATCTAGGGCTTTCATGTTGCTTCCAAAATACAAACGCCGTTGCTCTTTTCGATCCCCATGCACCGATCTGAAACAAAACCACCCGGATGCATCGAGTATTAATTGTAAGAGGTCTAGGAAGTCATAACCAAAATAGAATTTGACTATAATTTAAAGATTAAAATTTGTCGGATTTATGAACCTGAATATAATTTTTTATATTTAATTGTATTTTTTTAAATTAATAAAAATTAGAAATAAATCAACTAGATGTTAAAATTTTTTTTTTTAATTTTAAATTTAACTCAGGAGTCAAATCCGAAATGAGGCTACCGCTTTCTTTTTCTTTTTCGTTTTTAAACTCATCACCGTCATAAAACTGTTTTCACCTTTATATAATAGGTCATTTACATAATTATATCTTGTAGTTCCAATTATTTCTCAACTAATCCTTCTGTTTTTACAAAAATACAAAGGTTTTGATTGAACTTAGAAAACTCATTTCAATTTCATCCTTGCGTACTTTGTGCATGTAAATAATTTGGCGTACGGCATAAATAACCTTAAATTAACCCAAACCAAAACATCAAATAAAAAAATATTAAAATATTTTTCAAAATACTAAAGGAAAATTATTTTTCATGAAAATGTTCGGTCTAATCAAGGTATATTTGTCTTTTCATCTTTTTTCTTTCAATGTCCACAGTAGGTGTGAAGGATGAAACTAAAACAGTTTTTATTTTTTTAAATTTATAGAATACTTTGTAGTTTTTTAAAACAAATTCATAAATTAAAAAATAATTAAGACTAAACAGTATAATTAAGTAATTAATCCTTTATACAATAAGCCCTTTAAATGTAACCGAAATTAATATATTTCTTTAAATTGCTAAGAGAAAAACATTAATACACCTCAAGATTTTGGCATTTTACTCCTGTGTTTTGGTAAATTGCTTACTAAATTTTTGCTTTTGTGATAAAATCCCGTTTTTCTATTGCTAATTTAAGCAACATTATCAATTTGGACCATATCACAACACAAGGATATTTGTGGGGATTAGTATAATTATGGATAATCATGTATAATATATGCTATATTTATATTCCAGGTTATAATGATAAGATTGATCCTCGTGCATTCCCTAGCCATAATGGTTTGATCAGCCTGGAAGACCAAAGAACATCTCAGTATTGATTAAGGCCAAATAGTCCACTTAAGATGTGAGCCTATAAAAAACAGCCTTAAACACCCTATGCAATCTGGCCATATTAGGTGCGCGTACATGATTAAAACCGTATCAGGAAGAGCACGAGGAGATACCATCAAGCTCAGCCTGTTTTGACAGGAATCAGTCGGCTGGATTCTGGTGAACAACGGCGGCTCCGTCACCACCAAGTTTGGAAGGCGAGTCTTGAACGTCTTAGATACATGCTATGCTTTCAAACTTAAAATGGATAGTCTTTAAAACCAACAGGCAACAGGCGCAAATGACTACTTATGAGTCGTGACTTGAATACAGCGGCAACAGGCCGTTTTGCTCCTGAAAATGGAGATGGAATTGCAATCTTATAGCAACTGTTACCGTTCTCTTTTCAATATGATAGCCTGCTTCATTTGACTTTTATGAACTGGACACTAAGGAGCATAGTCAATAGTGAGAATAAATTGTAATAAATTAAAATGAAAGGAAGAAGATGACACGTTCCATTGACTGGCAGTTTACAGGACGCAAAAGTTAAACATTGCAATCTTCCAGTTTTCAGTCTTAAAAGCTCAAATGTCCACACGGCGAGCAGCGATCCAGAACTAAACAAATACTTCTCCTTCGTAATCGTCGGCTAATCTGGCCAATTATGCTCTCCCTGCTACCATTACATCATCTCAGCCATATTTCTTAAGTGAAAAATAGTCTGGAGATTTACACAACTACATCCAACCGGGTCTAGCCAATGAAAGAGTCTACTCGTTACTCAAGATATCATATGCACCGTTCCGTCAACTACCATCACTCTGTTAGCATCTTGCAGTTTCTGGAAAATAATTAAAATGGATGTCACTACTCATCTTTTTGATAAGTCAACCGCCATATAAAAATAAACAAAAGCACCGTAACATCTTCTGTCAGACACTAGAACAAAAATATCTAAAATATGAATATATGCGAGGGCTTCTCTCCAATGTTTTGTTCAATGAAAAAGCAGTTATTTGAAGGAACTATACCTCTAATAGGAATGTTATCTCTGCCCTTGAGAAGCGGACATCTGCCCTGGAGTTGACAGCCTCCTCTACATCCTGAATGGATATCAGATCCAACCGGTTGGTCCGCATGTGCTGGCCAAATAAAGAGTTAAATGCTTCTATTCTGCAAGACACAGCAGAGAAAACATATTAAAACTGAAACTAGCAATAAATAAATAAACAAACAACTTCTAGACTAGGGAAAAAGAAACAATTTCTTCCTCTATAGACCTCTCTGGAGAAAGATCATCAGCAGATCGGGCTGGAGGGTCGTCTACTTCCATTGGATCAGTTGTTGAACTAAGCAAAGCAAAAGTCACAAGGAAAAGATCAGCACAATGTTATGGTGACTAATAGTGGGGAAATGAAAAGGTCTGAACAGATATTCTTGAGTCTAGTAAAAGACACAATCAAGCAACATTTCCTCGCTATTTATCATATCAAAAGCCAAACGTGAAATTTAACTTCCTTGTACGTTGTCTAGGAAGAAAAAATACCATGAAACATATAAAAATTTTTCTTATCAACAAGAAAACAAACTGTCATGGAATTTAGTATCATGAACGAGACTTAAAGAACCTAAGACGACCTGTAAAAGCAATACAACTTAATCACTTAAACTTACTGCCACGTTACTTACCCTCCTTTATCAGCTGTACCACTTTCAGGTCTATCATTTTCATCTGAATGACGGTCAGCCCTGCGTTTGCTCTCCAATTCTCTCTCCCTTTCTTGCTCACGTTCCTCCATCTCAGTCAGTTCTTTGTGATATATAGCAAAATTTAGAACTTTCAGAGCTGCTTCGACATCAGACTTTAAAACCTGTTAAAGACAGATTATTAACCACCTGGTGGTGTGACGAGAAGCAATAACAAAATGATACTGAGCTGAATTGATGAAGAAATATAACCTGAATATGTGAAAGGAAAGGAATAATGTTGTTAAATCACTAAACGGTGAACAACTTGTTACCTTCCTGCTCAACTTCAATTTGGCATGAGCAGTTGAGAGACGAATAATGGTTTCTAAGGTTCTGGCAGTAATTGGAAGTGTCCCTCCAGTCTACAGAATGCAAACACCATATTAGCTAAAAGGAAGAGAACAATTGTACGTCTGATATAGTTTCCAGATGATAATTTGCACTACCTTTGCATTTGAACTTGAGTTTCTAAGTTCTGCATATGCGGTTGCAATGTGTTCAGATGCCTGTAGTCAAAAGATTGTCATATTAGTCCTATAGAGGTCGCATCAAGTAAGGTGCAGCTAACGAAACAAGTTATAGAAATAGGACTATCATATCAGGCTCTTTACTATGAGAGGAAAAGGTGAAAAAAAGGTTAATTGGCAATGTCATATTTCAAAGAGATGTTGCATTCACAATCACAAGATAAGTAGAAGAACCAGGTAAAAAGATTATCAAACAACTGTACAAGTACTAACGCATCAGGACCTCATCAGTAAGCTCAGGCTGAATTCTGTGCTTTGCATAATGAATGTACTTTTTAAGAAACTTGATGGTTAGCGTATCACGCTTTCGACCCCTATCAGTTTTCTTTCCATGCAGCATTCGGTTATACTTAACAAACACAGATGAGTCATTATCAGCTTCATCTTCCCTCCCGTATCTTGAACTCCCATTAATGGTTGCATCACCTGCAGTTTCATGTTCATCTGATTCAGTATTGTTCAAGGACCACAGCTATCAAGCAAGAAAAATACTGTAGAAATATACCTCCATCAATAGCAGAACGGAACCGATGCATACGCAAGACGTGCTCTGAGATGTGGCGATCAATATCAGCATCCATTTGATCCAGTACGATAAACAGTAAATCAAAACGAGAAAGTAAAGAATCAGGCAGTCCAATATTTTTTGTCGGAGTCAACGATCGATCGTACTGTATGTCAATTAAACACAAACCATAGATAAATAAACAAATTAAGCAATACAAGGCATCAAATCCCATGCATGTAAGTTCGGGTTGAAAGTGTACTAACAGTTCCATATATAGGATTTGCAGCAGCTACCACACTGCAACGAGCATTGAGTGATGCATGGATGCCAGCTTTAGCAATAGTGACAGTCTGCTGCTCCATAACTTCGTGAATAGCAACACGATCCTGATCATTCATCTTGTCAAATTCATCAATGCAAACAACACCGCGATCGGCAAGAACCATTGCACCAGCTTCTAGCCTTCTCTCTCCTGATTACATGGAGAATGCAGTTAAGATAAATTCCATAATGTAAAGTAAGCTGCAAAATCCTAGTGTGGATTATTACCTGTTTCTTGATCTGATGTAACAGCAGCTGTCAAACCAACACCAGAAGAACCACGACCAGTAGTTGATATGGCCAATGGAGCAATATTCATAATTGCTCTCAGAAGTTGAGACTTGGCAACAGAAGGATCACCAACCATCATCATGTTAATGTCACTAGAAGGAAAAAGAAGGTGGGTTACACAGGATTACATTACTTAGGCATGGCTATAAACACTACAAGGGAAAGAAGGGAGGATATGCGGCTGTAAGCCAGCATCAACATAAAGGTTTGATGAATTCCCGTTGGATTAGTTACATCTAATGCAAACAAATGACAATTACAACAACGAAAAATTAAGATAAGAAGTATAGCTCACCCTCTTAAGTGGGTTCCATTCTTTAAGTTCTTTTCAACTCCACCAAGCATTAATAGTACCACCGCTTTCTTTATCCATGAATGTCCGTATATTGATGGTGCGAGTGAATTACCAAGCAGGTCAAATGTGTCATCTCTCTCAGCAATTTTCTTGATGTTCCTCAAGTCTTCAGGGCTGTATATTGGTGCATTTGCCTCTTTGTTGAGCAGAGAAACATTGTTAGCTATGAGAACAGTCCTACATGACAAGTTCACTTAATCAAACATTTATAAACTGGTAAACAGTTGCATATGATGAACTAGAATAAATGCAGTTCTTCCATTCCACATAGTAGAAACTTACCTGAACACTCCATTCACACTGCCCTTGCTTTTACCAGGAAGTGCTTTGTATACCCCTACAATAGCCACTCGATCTCCTGGTTTGCATGAATCAACAAGGTCATCTTCAGCTATGACATCTACCGTTCTTGGCAGCTGACCAGGAGCAGAATTTTCCGGTACTTCTTGCATTGACAAGGTTTGATGGTCCTTATACTTGCACAATCCATACTCAGTCACCAACAAGTTGCCATTTTCATCCTGAGAAAATTATTTCTTTAAGAAAGAGACTCCTCCGAGAGTAACAAACAAGTCATGAAAGAAAAGAGGCTTGAGATTACCCTTGTAGGATAAACAGTTCCTGTGGGCAACCCCATGTTGGAAGTAATGTCACGATATTCACGAGTGGTGAAGTTTCCGGTCGTAGGACAGAAATGAACGCTCTTAACAACTTTTGGTCTTACGAGAGAACCTATAAAGGAGTCAGCTAGACAGTTAGTTCCTCTATTCTAGTACTGAAAACCACGATAAAAGATGCATCCTAAGATTATGGGTATTGTATCAGCTGAAATTTATTTGAACCCAAAGGGAAGCTATCAACTTCAAGCTGCTGAATCTCAAGTTACCAAACATGTTAGCAAAAGAATTTTTTCATGTTTTGCATCAAGTCACCAAACATGTAAGCAAAGTTACCAAGGTCATAGCTTTTGCATCAACTGACATTTATTGGATCCCAAAAGGAAGTTATCAACTATACGCTACTTTATCACGAGTTGCAAGCATGTCATAAAAGTAATTTGTCCATGTCTTTTCGCACATGTGAGCAGAAAATTAACAAAAAGAAAATGAAGACTTCCAATTAAAAAAGATGAAGCTGTGGGGGGAGAAAAATACATTTGGTGATAATGCCTTCAACACAGACCATGGAGCCTATGAACTGAGAGAGCAGTTCTCGTGGCGTGACGCGGCGAGAAACAAAAGGGCCTTCGAATCCCACGAGAACCTGCTCCCCTTGCTTCAAGTATTTTCCATCGATTTTGTTAGCAACTTCAGTGGCGGCATCGCAGAACGCTTGCATATACTCACTCGGATTCCTAAGAATCCTGTGTAGTTCAAAAGAAGTAACCAGAAGGGAAAAAAAGGTCAATTTAATTTCAATTCATCACTATCAAAAGGTAGACGAAAGATTGTAGCAATTTAAGACTCCGCAGGACTAACTATCCCCTAAATTTGAAGTCAAATTCAATAAATTTACATCCAGTGTTTTTTTTTTCCCTCGGCAACGAAACAGCGAAATAGTACGGACAGACGAGAGAGGGGCAAACCTGGTACCCAAGTCACCGGAAGCGTGGAGATCAGAGACGTTGACGATGAGGCGGCGGCGCTTGTGGTTGATCATGGCCTTGATCTCGTCCATGTAAAGCTGCACCACCATTTTTAACCTAAATTAAAAAAAGAAATACACACACACACACACACATTCATATGTAGAGAGAGAGAGAGAGAGAGAGACATACGCCATCCTCGAGGAAGGCCATGAGCTCACGCTTGTGAGCGGCCCTAACTTCTTCGCTGATGTCCATTTTCTTTGCTCTTCGCCTTCCGAATCGCGCAGAGAGAGAGAGAGAGTAGAGAGAGAAAGGGAAGGAAGGCTCTCTATCTGGAGAAATCGGCAGTGGCTTTGTGTTTTTTGGGGGTGGCCATGAGATTTGGGGGACTTTTTTTGGCGGGAAATTAGAGAAGTTTCTTCCCTATCTGGCGGGAAATGTTTTGGGACAGACACCTCACTCTTCCCCTTTAGCGAATCTGTAGTTGACACGCGTCTTCCTCTTTTCTTTTTTTTTTTATTTTTTATTTTTATTTTTATTTTTATTTTTATTTTTATTTATTTATTTATTTATTTATTTTTGGTTGAAAGAGGATTTAGCGATGGAATTGGGGGTTTGGGCTGACCAGGGGAAATTTTACGCACGACAAATGGGCTTCTCTGTAAGATTTGTCAAACGTGCTGGCGGTCCGGTCCAGACTGGGGTTACGTATATGGGCTGATCGGCCCGTTCGCCTATGGTCTTTGTTGTTTTAACCCCAACCCACTACGTTATCCCCACCGTTTGTTTCATTTGAAATGAGGTTTAGGCCCCGTTTGGAGCAGGGTCTCCAAACCAAAAATTTTACCTTTTTTTCAAAATTTTATCACTTTTTACTATTTATATCTCCAAAATACTACAGTACATTTAAAATTTTAAAAATTCATAACTTTGTGTATACAAGTCTAAATGAGATGATTTTTTTTTAAATTGCATAGAATTTCGAGAGGAACAAAACAAGATCCATATTGATATTTTTTTCTAAAAAAATTTTTAATTTTTTCACCCCAAACAGTTTTTTCTCCCAAACACATTCTCTAAAACCAACTTTTTTCCAAACCTCAAAACCACATCTCCAAAACCTCCCCCAAACTCCCCCTTAGAAAACGACACTCGAAATGGTATGAGATATTTTAAAATATTATCATTTACAATTTTAAAACAAAATTATAAATTTTAGGGGAGGTACCATTTTAATTATTTGAATATATATATTTCTTTAACAATACTAACGGTAGTGTTGGAAACATAATTCATTTTATATTACATTTTAATATAATACAATATACATTTGAATATCTTATGTATTCCATTTTAATTTAAGTATATTTAAATACACGTCCACTCATTTCTCTATTCATTCATTTTCTTTGTCTATCTACTTTTAACATTATCATCGATATCATATAAGGCATGTTTGGGAGAGCTTACTAGAAACTGCTTTTAGTTTCTCAAGTCCAAAAACTACTTCTAGAAGTGTTTAAATAATCTATCAAAAAAAGCTTCTAATTTCTAAGGGCTATATGGGGATGGATTTCAATCCACTCTCATGGATTGTTCCAAATTTTTCCTTTTGTTTATCTACTTTTACCATTACCATCAACATCATATAAGGCCTATTTGGGAGAGCTTTCTAGAGCTGCTTCTGGTTTCTTGAGTCCAAAAACTACTTCTAGAAGTGTTTAAATAATCAATCAAGAAAGCTTCTAATTTCTAAGGGCTTATATGAGTGGTATATTCCAATTCACTATCATAGATTGCTACGCTTTTTTTTTTTTGTATTTTTTTCTTAATTTTTACTATTCACTTTTACTATTTCAATCATCTCTAACCTTCAAATACGCTCTTACTATTCCAATCATCTCTAACCTTCAAATACAGGTTCAAGTCCTCTCCTCGTACAAGTCCCAAAAGAGCTTCTTGACAAAATCAAAAAAATGACTCTTGAAAAAAAAAAAGAATTTAAATTAAATATTATAAACTTTATTTTAACAATTTTATTACTTACTAAAAAATTTTAGAGTTGTTTTGACTTTAAAAACTTTTAAAAATATAATTCCCAAACATTTATTAAAAAACCACAGCTTTTTGCTTATTTTCTTATACTAACTAAAAACATAACAAAAACTTTGACAAACGGACTCGTACTCTTCTCTCACCATCTCTCACCAACACACATTAATATAAATAATCCAAACACACATCAAATTAGAATACAATGTACATCATATTCTACAAAATATATGTATCTTACAAACAACCCATAAATATAATCTCATGAGACTTTTTCATTTTTTTTTTAAGAAAATATCTCATGAGTTTTTGAGATAACAATAATAACTATAAAAATAATCTCTAGCATTACTGCATAATTAGTACAAATTTTTTCACTTTATGATTTTGACGGTTGTTTTTTTTTCTATATATATGAATTTTTTACCCTTATATTTGAATTATGATTTTCTCTAGAACAAGATATTTGGTTTTTCTTGTTTACTTTCTATATTAAAATTGAAGGGGAAAAAAAAAAGCCACATTGACTTACGACATATGCAAACACTTGAAAATAAGGAGTAGGAATGCTCTGATGAGTTTATACTTTTCGAACAATTGGTTTATATCTTTCTAGAGACACACCGGACGCTATGGACTCCGGGATGTTTATTGCCTCAAAGCCGTTGAAAGGAAGGAAAAAAAAAAGGCCAAGTTGAAAGAAAAGGCATTTAAACATAATTTTCCCTTTCTTTTCTTTTCATCCACTCCATATTTCTCTTTACGGCACTTTCCATCCACCATTTGGTTTCGTTAACTACAAGAGAACATGATACCAACCACAATAAACCCAAAAATTATGGGCAGTTCAAATAACAAATGGCCTAGAAAGTCCTTGCACTTGACCATGCAGAGTTAACGCTTGAAACTATTGCATGATAAAATAAATGGGCTGAAATGAACTGCATAAAATTCTGGAACTTGACAACATGAAGAAGCCTCAATAATAAATTGGACCTATTCTCAACTGAGCATGGTTGATCTACAAAAATGGGCTAACAATCTTTTGATGTGATCAAGGCTTGAATGCAGAGAATACCACCACAGAGTTGTGTCCACCGAACCCAAACGAGTTTGATATGGCTGGGAAAATTTATACAGAGAATCAACGAGTTAACTTCATTAATGACTAAAAAAATTGCAGATAAGTTTAATGAGGTTCAAAGGTTTAGCACTCACCAACATTGACCTCATGCTGCTGCTTTTGATTAGCAACGGTATCAAAGTCAACCGCAGGCTCTGGATTCTGCTTTTTTTTTTTTCAAGTACAGAACATGTTATGCATCTAATTGTCAACACTAATGCAGAATGATGAAACCCTTAAATTGAAGATCAAAGTTAAGTACTAGCACATTTAATTGCTATAAGGAAAAAGGAGCAGCAAAAGGACATACTTGAATCTGTCAATATAGAACATGTATAGAACATGTCATGCATGTAATTGTCAGCATTAATGCAGAATGATGAAACCCTTAAATTGCAGATACTAGCACATTTAATTTCCATAAAGAAAAAGGAGCAGCAGAAGGACATACTTGAATCTGTCACTAATATTAGCCACATTATGCATTTTTTTTTTAATTTCTTTGAAAGCTCTTCACTACTAGAAGAAGCGAAAACTTGGAAAATATACGTGTGTGTGTGTGTGTGTGTGTTTAACTGGGAAGCTCTATGATGTTTAACATATTCTCATAAAAAGTCTAGTAAAGTCCAACAGAAGAACAAGATCAAGTAGAAATTGGTATCACATACAAATTGATTAATAGTGGGATGCAACCACCCAGTTGTAATGGCTTTCACTGTGGCGATGGCTTCCAGACCTCCAGCAGCACCAAGACAGTGCCCTATCATAGACTGGAGCAAATTGAATAAAAGAACAAATTATTTATCAGCAAATGGGCACAACATACTCAAACTAAGAAGATTTTGAAATGGCGCACATGAATATAGAGAAAGAGGGAGATATTGCCTTGGTTGCATTGATCTTGATATCTGAAGTGTTCTTGAAAACCTTCTTTATAGCATTTATCTCAGCCAGGTCACCAGCAGGAGTGGATGTTGCATGTGCATTAATGTAGTTGACCTAACAACATTGTCGACTAGTTAACTTCATAAAATACGAATCCAGAAATGAAGACAATAAACCACGATGAAGACTGATAAGTCAAATGTAATCTCTGACAAAGTCTGAAAGAAGTAACCATATGCGCAACATCTATGGAAGACCTTAAGAAACTACTTCCCTGTATCTCAAGCTTCGGCACACAATACCATTCAATTCCAATCGCTAAAATTAAAGTATATAAATAACAATAATATCTTTTTTAAAAGATTGCTACTTTATTAATAAGACAAGACCAGAACTAACTAAAATTAGAAACAGAGATACGCTTACAACAAGTGCATTTAAGACAAATAAACAAACATTATGTTGGACGAAAACATAAAGATTATGAAGAAAAACAACCTAAACAAAAGGACTTGGAGAAAAAGAGAGTTTTATAAATGAGATAGCAATTTTCTAGTTTGTTCTTACATACATATATAAAATTCTGAAATGCTGCATGTAGCATCAAACGTCAAATATATCAAAACATAGCACAACGTGTGTGGAGGAAAAGATAATGTGAAACAAATCATGAACCTGCCGACCCCAAAGTTAATCATTATAGAACATTAATAATGGGAATATTAGGAAAGGGAAAGCCCATTACCTCCTCAGGTGACACACCAGCATCTTCAAGGCTACTCTCTATGCACGAAGACACGCCCAATCCATCAGCTCTTGGATCGGTCATGTGATAAGCATCACAGTTAACAGCACCTCCCAAATACTCTGCAATAATTGGTGCGCCTCGTTTCATTGCGTGCTCTAAGCTCTCCATCACCTGTCCAGAAACCCAGATGTCTTCATTGATAAGAGTTGTGAAACTAAATTCACGAAACAATCAATTCAACAAAATAATAAGCATCCCGGAAACAAAATTTATAATACAAAAATAATCATTCCTCTCCAAATAGGGGATCATCTAATCTACATCAGCTACAATCATTTTGATGTAACAATAACATGATTGACGAAGGCTTACCAAAACTCCAGCACCCTCACCCATGACAAAGCCATCTCTATCTTTGTCCCACGGCCTAGAGGCAGTTTTCGGATCATCATTTCTCTGAGAAAGGGCCCTGCATGCAACAAAACCACCAAGGCCGATGGGTATAATAGCAGCTTCAGTTCCGCCAGCAAGCATCATATCGGCCTCACCTCGACGAATGTGATTCGCAGCAGCGTAGAAGCAGTAATTCGAAGTAGCACAAGCGGTGGAAATTGAATAATTTGGACCCATGAAACCTAGATCAATTGCCAGCAATGCAGATCCCATGTTTGTAATAGCATAAGGAATGAAAAAGGGTGTTATCTTCCTGTGACCTTTCTCAATCAGTGCCTGGACACCATCAGAGAAGACTGTAAGACCGCCCATCCCCGTTCCAACAAGCACGCCTGCTCGTTCCTTATCAATCTGTGGAAAAGCAAATGTAACAACTTTAGAAGCATATCAATTTCTAATCTTCTACCACCTTTCCTCGGCAGGAATTATTCATTGAAAAACATAACTTTACTAATAAATGACCATATTTTATTTTCATAATAAAACAAACACTTGTGATTCGGTTCAAAGGAGAAATCCTCATATGGCTTTGTCACCATCTTGCTGTGTTATGTGCATGGAGAAAGAAGAATCTTTAGACCATCTGATGCTTCATTGTAAGGTCGCTAGATATCTTTGGAGGAAGATAGCACATCAAGCAGGTTTCCAATGGGACGTTCCAAGAAATTGCAGGTCTATTATGTTGGAGGAAATGGTGAGTTTGGGTTCGAACTTGATGGCAAGAGCACTTTGGAAAGCTTTGGTTTTGTCATTGCTTTAGAATATTTGGAGGGAAAGAAATTCCAGAATTTTTTAGGAAAGGAAATTGGATTTAGAGGATTGGTTTGACAAAGTGAAATTCTCTGCTGCTTTGTGGGCTTCAACAGATAAGGCATTCAAAGATATTCCTTTCCAATTGATCATTTTAAAGATGTGATAGAAGATAGAATGGTGTCAATTTAGTTGTTCTTAAAGTTTTGATTTCTCTTTGATTGTTCTTGGATTATGTCTAGTTTTGTTTGGAGGATACCTTGTTCTCCTTCTCTTGTATTTGATAATTTCTTTGATTATCAATAAAAGAGGTTTTCTTGATAAAAAAGAAAATACATATAAATCCCATATAACATGAAACTCCTCCACAACCGAAAGCCCAATTTCAAGCTAATGCATAAAAGGATCTCACTTATGGTAAATGGACCAGATGGGTACGAGCATGTATAAATACAAAAATATATTATATACCAGAAACATGAAGATTGCAGTAGCAATTCCACAACATAATCCCAGGACGAAAAAAAAAAACGAACAACAACAAATTGTTAATTCAGCAAGGTTCGTATCCAATGTGCAAAACATTTTTGTCGTGCCCGTTTAGTATCTTCCTAATGACTCCAATATAAATGCATAAAGCATATACATATATACATATATATAT
Organism: Antiaris toxicaria; assembly: GCA_035233585.1. Classification (NCBI taxonomy): domain Eukaryota; kingdom Viridiplantae; phylum Streptophyta; class Magnoliopsida; order Rosales; family Moraceae; genus Antiaris; species Antiaris toxicaria. Next base: position 94,432,553 of record CP141154.1, read on the forward strand.
ATAAGATCTCAGCATGCATATTTCTGCACATAATTAACAAACGCAGAAGGCCCAGATCCACCATTTCCAAATTTCAAAGCTTGGCAATTAATCAATCCGATTGGTTCCAGAACAACTAGGGGCAAAAAAAAAAGGAAATTCGAGAATCCCTCGAGATCAACGAAATCGAATTACGAAAGAAAAGATTTTGAGAGTTGTACCTTGGAGAGCTTATCGCCGCCGAGATCAGCGTCGACGAGAGCCTTCTTGCCGGCGACGAGGCAGTAACGGAGGCAATCGTCGAGACGGCGGTCGTTCTTGCCGTCAATGTAGCCCTCGGAGGTGAAGCCCCGGATCTGGCCGCCGAACCTGGTGGGGAACTTGGAGGCGTCGAAGCGGTCGATCGGGGCGATCCCGCTCTCGCCGGAGAGGAGCTTGTCGTAGTAAGCGTCGACTTCGTTGCCGAAGACGGAGACAAGGCCCGTTCCGGTGATGACCACGCGCTTCTTCGGGTCCTTCTCGCGCTTGGGTGCGGAGACTGTGGACGAGGCGGCGCAGATGAAGGAGACCTTCTTGGTAGTGGGGCGGGCATTGGGGACATGGAAACGGGGACAGCCTGAGCTTCGCTTGCGGAGCGGGTTGAGAGGGGAGGCTCGGAGAGTTGGAGCTTGGATTGCTTGCATGGCGGATTTTGGGAATGGGGTGTAGAGAGAAACAGAGGAGAGAGAGAGTGAGAGAGAGAGGGAAGGTGACGATGATAACGATGACACAGAGCTGGAGAGAAAAAGAGATAGAGAGAGGAGATGTTTCTTTGAGAGGAAATGAAGAGAGAGAAAGTGGAGGAGGGAGACTAATACCAGTGGGAGAGTAAATTTTGCTCTGCCATATATCCATGCCACGTCACTCATTGAGGGGGAGAGTTGGTGCTTTGAGCTGAAAACGCTTGAAGAGGCGGATGAAACGTTGTCGTATGGTTTCGAAACGTGCTATGACCTTTGTATGCAAAACTTCCTACAAAGAAAACTCTGACGTATTATAATGACATGTTTGGAAAACGTGTTTTTTAATGTTATGAAAATTAATTTTATATCAAATATAAAGTTTTATATTCAAATATAATCATTTTTAATTGTGTTATAAAAATAATTAATACTCAAAAATTTTTTAAAACAATCACATCAATTTTTTAACTTAACTTTTTATCTCTATTTTTACTAATCACATCAACTTTTTAACTCTAAAATACTTTTTATCTAAACACACATTTTATTTAAATACAAAATAAACACTTTTCAACCAAATATAACACTCAAAAAATGAATTGTATTCAAACGTAATTAAAACGTAATGAATTGTATACTTTTATCTCTATTTTTACCAATCATATCAACTTTTCAAATCTAAAATATTTTTCATCCAAACACACATTTCATTCAAATACAAAACAAATACTTTTCAACCAAATATAATACTCAAAAAGTGAATTGTACTTAAATGTAATTAAAACGCAATGCGTTTATCAAACATCCCATAAATTCTGTGAATGACTTGTGAGAAAATGAAAAATACTAAAAATATATATATAAAATATCGAGCACAATACATGGTTTTTTTTATATATTATTATATATAATATAATAAATGATAAAACTGATCTAAATAATTACCTTTTTTCATCCATTAATCAATTAATTAATATTATACAAATTCTCTTTCCTAAATCAACGTAATATAAATTTTAGTTCTATTTATTGGGATTTTTATTAATTTTTTATTATGAGTTTACATATTAAATAATAATTATATTATAGGCTATTTAATTTAATAAGATCATATAAATTATCTATTAATTAGATTTTAGATATATCTATTAGGTATGGACTTTAATGTTTAGAAATTTAATACTAATTAAATTAAGATTAATGAAACTCTAATTTGAATTAATATATAAGAGTAATTATGAAGGTTGTAGTCCACAAGTAAAATCATATGTAACACTTGCACCCCTCTTCTTTTCCCATTCAAGAAAAAGAATCCATAAACCATCTTAAGAATTCAAGGAGAATTGATTGTAAAAGACTATATTCTTCTCTAATTTACCAATATAGATTCAAGTATACCTTCTCTATAATTATTCTTGATAATTTAAAATGATGATAATAGGGTTTCAAGATTTGGGATTTAGGAATACATTTCAATAAGGAGGTGTTCTCCGGACCTCAAAAATCATTTTTTTTTCTAAAATTTCACCACTTTTTACTATTTACATCTCCAAAACGCTACAGTAAACTCCAAATTTTAAAAGTTCATACCTTTGTGTATACAAGTCCAAATGAGATAATTTTCTTTTAAATTGTATAGAATTTCGAGAGGAACGAAACAATATTCATATTGATATTTTTTTTCTAAAAAAATTTTTAAAATTTTTTATTTTTTCACTTCAAAGAGTTTTTCTCCCAAACACATTTTTCGAAACAACCTTTTTCCAATCCAAAAATAATATCTCCAGCCTCCTCCCCCAAACACCCCCTAAGTGGTATCAGAGTGGTTATCATGTTAAATTATTGAAAAATATTTTCTTATCTTTTGATGATGTATGATATATTTTTTTTGCCATATTTTTTCAACCTGATATTTTTGTTTTTGTTGTTATTTTTATTATCTAATATATATACTATTGTTTTTCGGGGAATTTTTGGTATATATATATATGTATGTATATTAGTTGAATGTTACTTGAGTTTTGGATTCAATGAAGGTATTTACGTGTTATTATGTTAAATTCAATTTCGGCCATTAAAATGGATTCAATTTTTGGAAAAGAAAATGATTATTTTTGTATTAGTTTTGTTGAATCAGTTTCAACTTTGGGAAAGAAGAAAAAAAATAATTATGGTGGATGGTTCTGAAGTGTTTTTTTTTTTTTTTTTGGCTCGAATGTTCATAGTTTTCTATATTTAAAATTTTAAAGGACCGACCCTGAGCCCATTATGCTTTTGGGGCTCAAAATTGAATCAAGTAATGGATTGTTGGGATAGGATAAGGAGTTAGGGTTGACCATATTCGTAAAATACCCTACCCATGCAGTATCAGTCTGTACCTAACTCGATTGATCTGTTGACCCTTCGAGCAAAAATTTTTTTTCTTCGTTCTAAAAATAAATTGTCTGATATTTCAAAATAAATTGATTAAAAAAATATTATCAAAGTAACCTCTATAATGTAAATTTATTTATTTTGAAATATTAAGACGTGTATGTCTATTATTTACACGAATATTAACTAGCTCAAAAGAAGGTTATTGTTTAGCCAAATAATAGGCATACATGTGGTAATAAATTTGTGATGATTATTAGGTTTTCCATGTAAGTAATGAGTCGTTCCAAAGAAAAGCTTATTGTCTGACAAGACTAATTATCAATATTAGTTTGTATGGATACCACTTACAATTGATATTTCTGTCTAAAAACTAAATATCAATGTTATGCTAAGTATTTTGTATTATAGTGTCGTTTGTTTCTTACATTACATTCATATTATATTTAAATGCAGTACAATTTTCATCCAAATGCAAAAATATTGTTTTTAAATGTCAATCACAACATAATTTAAATTAATACAATCACTATTTATTATTTTACTTTTTCTAATATTTTTATTAACTCACATACTCTTTTTTTCTTTTTTCTCTCTACTTTTACCCATCACATCACATATTTATTATTTAAATATAATTCAAATACTTTTCATCTAAATACATATTGCATTCAAATGAAATGCAAATACTTTTCCCCCAATTACAAATTGCATTCAATACATTGTATTTAAATGCAATGCATTCACCAAACGGAGCCTAGAGCCCACCATTCTGTAAATTGCTTAATCATGTCATGAATTTATTAATTCAGTATTCTGGTATTATGACATGATTATTGATTGTAAACTTATTATTCTATTCTATTCTTGATCAGTTGTTGCTTTTGCTTCAACAAAATCTAAGAATATCAATTCCATTCCTATGTTTAATGGAACAAACTTCAAGAACTGGAAAAAGAACATTTTGATTATTTGTAGTTGCATTAATCTTGACCTTATGCGTTAGGAAGAACAGCCTGCACCTCTAAATAAGGAAAGTTCCATTGATGATAAAAGGAACATAGAGAGGTGGGACCATTCTAATTGCATGAGTGTTATGATCATAAAATGTTTCATTCTAGAAACTTTTAAGGGCTTTATATCCGAAGACAAAAATACTAAAAAGTTCATTGAGGAAATAAAACAACATTTTACAAAAAAACAAAAAAACTGAAACAAATACTATTTTGGTAAACCTTGTTTCAATAAAGTATAAAGGAAAATGGAATATAAGGTAGTACATTATGGAGATATCTCATATCGCTTGAAAATTGAAGGCAATAAAGTTAAAGTTGTCTGAAGACTTATTGGTACACTTAGTTTTAATTTCTCTTCCTACATTACACGGTCAGTTTAAAATGAGTTACAATACTCAAAAGAACAAATGAACTCTTAATAAGCTCATATCTCATTGTGTGCAAGAAGAAAAAAGGCTAAAACAAGAAAGAGTTAAAAGTGCTAACTTAACAACCACCCCTAAGGACAAGAAAAGAAAAGAAGGAAAAGAAGCTGCAATTAGGACATCACAACATAAGGCACAAAAGAAACAAAATGAGGAGTTTACCTGATACTTTTGCCACAAAGCTGGACACATGAAAAAAGAATGTCCCAAGTATACCAATTAGCGTGTAAAGAAAGGTATGCTTCTCACTTTAGTTTGTTTTAAAGTTAATTTAGCTTTTGTACCTAAAGACACTTGTTGGATAGATTCTAGTGTCACTACTCACATAAGTATATCTATACAAGGTTGCCTGTGGAGCCAACAGCCAAGTGATGCTACAAGATTTATTTATATAGGTAATGGCAAAATAGTTACAATAGAGGCTATAAAAACTTTTAGGTTATTGTTAAAGACTGGTCAATTTTTGAATTTGGAAGAGATTTACATAGTATTGTCTTTTAGACAAAATTTGGTTTCAGTTTCTGTTTTGGACAAACTCGGTATCTTGTTCATTTAGAAATAATAAATTTAGTCTTTTTCAAAATTCAAAACTTATCAATACCGATTTTTTATCTTTGCATGATAGCCTATATTTGTTAGATACAATTACCTTATTTAATGAAACCTTGTATACAAGCTCACATGGTACAAAAAGAAAATTAACTTACAGGGATCTACAGCACAAGCGCTTAGGCAATATCTCTAAACAGAGAATTCAAAGACTTGTGTCTGACGAGATTTTAGATCCCCTTAATTTGATAATTTTCTAAGTCTGCATTGAGTGTATAAAGGGGAAACAGACAAATATTAGGAAATTAGATCCTAACAAATATTTTAATGTCTTAGAACTAATTTATACTGATACTTGTGGAACATTTTCTATAGCTTTTTCGAATAGTCAACAGTATTTTATTACGTTAATAGATAACTATTCAAGGTACTGGTATATATGTTTGATTTATGAAAAGTCTTCATTCTTGGATGTATTTAAGGCTTTCAAAGCTGAAGTTGAAAATCAACTTGGCAAGAAAATTAAAGCTGTCAAATCAAACTGTGATAGTGAATACTATGGTAGATATGACGGATCCAGTGAACAATGTCTAAGACCTTTCGTGAAATGCCTGGAAGAATGTAGTATCATCCCATAATACATAATACCAAGCAAATCTAGCATGAATGGTGTTATTGAGAAACAGAACAAAACGAATTGTAGCATATATCCTTTACAAGATTCCAAGCAAAGTAGTAGTTAAAACCCTTTACGTACTATAGACAAGCAAGAAGTCTAGTATTTGACATCTACACATTTGGGGTTATCCACATGAGGCAAGGCTTTACATGCTAAATGAAAAGAAACTAGATTCCAGAACTTGCTACTTTGCTGGGTACTTTAATAGGTTAAGGGGTTTCAAGTTTTATAATCCCACTACTAGGATATTTTTCAAGATAGGCAATTCAAGTTTTCTTAAGAAAGTTGAATTTGTGAGAGGAGATAAAGTTAGAGACATTGTCTTTGAAAAGGAATTCATTTCTCTTCTTGTTATTACTATTGATAGTAATCAGGCTTTTATTCCTGACATTGTTCAAAAAGCAAATCTGAACTCCTAAGATAATGTAGAAAAACTCTTTGTGGAAAATGAAGAAATTGTACCTGAAATGCAAACTCAACAACCTCAAGATAATACGCTATTGAGAAGATCCACTAGAGAAAATAGAAGTACGATCCTGAATGATTGTGTCGTTTTCCTCCAAGAACATAAGGTTGATATAAAAGTTGTGAAAGATGATCCAATCAACTTTTATCAAGACAAAGAAAGTTCTACTTCTCAAAAGTGAATTAATGCCACGATTGATGAGATGAAATCCATAAGCAATAATGGCATTTGAGATCTTGTCAAATTTCCTGAAGGTGCAAAACTTATTAGTTACAAATTGATATTTAAGACGGAAAAGAATTCAAAAAGTAATGTTGAAAGATGTAAGGCTCGTCTAGTTGTTAAAAGTTTCACTCAAAAGGAAGGCATTACTTACAAAGAGACTTTCTCTCTATTTTCAACGAAAGACTCTTTTAGGATCATAATGACACTTGTGGCTCATTTTGAATTGGAGCTACATTAGATAGATGTAAAGATTGCGTTTCTCAATGGTGATATGGATGACACGATATATATGATGCATCTAGAAAACTTTGTATTTGGTGATCTAAATAAAATGTTCTGTAAACTGAAGAAATCCATTTATAGTCCCAAACAAGCTTATTGTCAATGGTGTCACAAATTTTGTTAGGTCATTATCTCATATAGGTTTAAAGTAAATAAGGTTGATGATTATGGATATCATAAGTTTAGTGAGAGTAAATATATATGTTTGGTATTATATGTCGATGACTTATTGCTTGCTAGCAGAGATATAGGCTTGTTGCATTAAATCAAAAGATTTCTGAACAAGAATTTTGAGATAAAAGATCTTGAGGATGCCTCTTTTATATTAAGAATACAGATATATCAAGATTGCTCTCAAGGTATCTTTGGATTATAATAAAAGAGCTATATCGAAAGAGTTTTTAATAGATTCGACATGAAAGGTTGTGTACTAAAAGATACCCCTATTACTAAGAGAGACAAGTTCAATCTCAGTTAGTACTCTAAGAACAAGTTAGAATAAAAAAAAATGTAAAAGTTTCCTTATGCGTCAATTATACGAAGGCTTATGTATGCTCAAGTATGCACGTGTCAGGATATTGTGTTCATAATGGGAATGTTAAGCAGTTATTTAATTAACCCAGGGATGGACCACTGGAAAGCGGCCAAATGAGTTATGTGTTATTTGCAGAGAACAAAAGATCACATGTTCACTTATCGGAGATCGGATCATTTGGAAATCCTTGGATATTCTAATTCTGATTCTGCTAGATGCCAAGACAATAAAAGATCCACATCGGGCTATACTTACCTATTAGTTGGAGGAGCTATTTCTTGGAAGAGTACTAAGTAGATATCCATAGCTTCTTCTACTATGGTAGTTGAGTTTATTATCTATTATGAGGTATCTAATCATGGGATATGGCTGTAAAATTTATTCATGGGACTGTGAATTATGGATGGTATTGAAAGACTATCAAAGATATATTATGACAATAATTCAATTATATTTTATTCCAACAACAACAAAAGCTCTACGAAGTCGAAACACATAGCCATCAAGTTTCTCATTGTTAAAGAAAGAGTTTAGAGTTATCAGGTAGCTTTAGAACATATTAGGACAAATTTCATGATTATGGATCTACTTACTAAGGGTTTACCACTCAGGGTCTTTCATGAGTACACTGCTTATATGGATGTTGTTTTATTTGACGATGTGCATATTTAATGAGAATTTGTATTTTGATGTTCTTTGTAACAGACACATTTTATGTTTGTATTTTGCAAAATAAAGTATATGGTTCATTTATAACTTTGAATGTTATTTGTGTTTGATCTCACTAAAAAATAAAGTTGGACCAGTTAAAAATAAGCATGTTTAAGATCACATTGTATATAATTACATGCTACGCATCCATACTCGATCTATGTCATTGAATATATTGGTATGATAATTATTGATGGGTCTAGTTATGAATACATGTAATGAAGATCATTTTGATTCCATGCTAATATAATAGATGGACCAGATTATAACTAATGAGCTATTTTAAAATAGATAGATTTTTAGTGTATACTCAAGATTATATATAATATAATTGTTTTAAGAAACATATACAGCCTTAGTAGAAGATTGTTCAGATTTATATTAATGTTTTATTATGAGCTTACATATTAAATAATAATTATATTATAGGCTATCTAATTTAATAAGGTTAGATAAGTGATCTATTAATTGAGTTCTAAAAATATCTATTAGGAATGGGCTTTAATATGTAGAAACCCAATATTAATTGAATTGGGGTTGATGAGACTCCAATTTGAGTTAGTATATAAGTTTCATTGCAAGGGTTTTGTTTTCAAGTAAAATCACATGTAATATTTGTTCTCCTCTTCCTTTTCCATTCAACAGAGAGAATCCATAGAGTATCTTAACAACCTAAAAAGATTTGACTGTAGAAGACTCCATCCTTCTCTAATTTGCCAATATGAATTTAGGTATATTTTCTCTATAATTATTCTTGATAATTTGACATGATGATTTTAGGGTTTCAAGATTTGAGATTTAGGAATCATTCCAACATTATTAAGTTTAGAAATTTAATCCAACAATCTATTTGCTACTAAATTGGTTCTTATCCAATGTGTTTATATTTTAGAAAATTCGTATCCTAATTTACCTAAACAAAAGTTTGAGACCTAAATGGTTTGGTTCAAATTGAGTGTGTTGATTAGGTTGAATGGTTTTTGAACCACTATATCTATATCATATTATACTGTACATTTTGCGTATGAGTCAATGGATTATGACTAAAACATATAATAGGTAATGTGTAGCTCAACAAATTACATGATTAGGTCAACTTCACTAAACTTTATTAAAAGAACCTTTTATTTTATTAGAGGTTTGCAAATGATGAATAAAGCAACAAGGATGGATGGATTTTTTTTTTATTTTTGCTAAATAAACAATTTTAAGTGATGCAAATATTATAAATTGTAAAATTTTCATTATTACTTGTCAAATTTATTTCTTTAAGAAGGAAATTTTTAAAAAATATAGAGCATAAAGACGAACAAATTCAATATGATTAAATGAAATATAACAAAGAGACAAAAATTAAATTATTATAACCAGAAATTCAATTTTAGCCCGAATCAAAAACCATATGAAGAAGATTAACGTCGAGACACGTAAAGCTCACACTTTCCTTAAAGCAAATGCATCCCCTCTTATAAGTGCTTGAGAATTTAACGAATGTCTGTTTTCTAAGATACAATGACAACAACGGTAATCAAAGTATAATTAAATATCACTTTCAACGTACTTGAACCTATGTCTTTCCTCCTATCACCAAAAACACCTAATACTTTAAAGAATCTTAGCCTAAGAATCAAAATCAACCTGTGAAATTGTGAATTTGGTGTATGCAAACATGAGGTGAAGGCCCCTTATATAACTGCCAATGGGGATTGTTACAAAGCAAAAATATAGAGAATTAAACTTGAGTTTAATGAGAATTATGTCCTTAGGTTACAATCATTCATATTTAGAATTAACATGCCCAAAATCATGTCTAAGTTCATTCATTAAACATGAACTAAAGTCTTTCGCTATTCATCTCCACCATTAGACATGTATTAAAGTCTGCAGCCATTCATATTCTCCATAAAACATGCACTAATGCCTATGAATATCAATATATTAAACATTCATATTTAGAATTAACATGCCCAAAATCATGTCCAAGTTCATTCATTATACATGAACTAAAATCTTTAGCTATTCATCTCCACCATTAGACATGTACTAAAGTCTATAGCCATTCATATTCACCATTAAACATGCACTAATGCCCATGAATATCAATATATTAATCTATTCATATTCTAAACTTAATGCAAAAAGAAAAAAAAAAGATTCATGTTGGAAAAATGCAAATAAAAAAATTGCAAAACGTTTCCCACACAAGCCTAATGAAGTGACATTCGTGTCACCCACATCGTGGGTGTGCACTCATTAGGCCCTTAATCCATTGAGTCTGTGATTTGCACCCTTCTCCCCTATGCATAAGAAAGCCTATTAAGTATAGCATATTTCTTAAGTCCAAAAGTGCAATCACTTATAAACTCCATAATATCATGTTGCCTAAGCAATGTGGGACTTCACATTTTTAGTAACTTTTTACAATAAAATCTAATTTTAACGAGCACACTTTGAGTATCAATTTCTCATTCATCTGATCACCATTTTAAGTGTATGAATATATAATTTCGATTTCCTTGTGACAAAAAACACAAATCTACTAAGACCCATTTCTTCTACAAACTGGGTCCCACCCAAATTTGGATCTAAAAATAGCTCCTCAAAATAGTTTAAAAACTATTTTTCCAACAAAAATTTCGTTCAACCAGAAAAGCGATTATCGTTACAAAAACACACAAAGAATTAGGGGGAATATTGGGTAGATTGGGTGGGTTTTTGTGAATTTTCAACCCACCCAATAAATATTGGGTAGGTTAACAATTTTTTTTTATCCATCCAATCAACCCAATGTAAAAAATCAACCCACCCAATTAATATCGGGTTGGATTGGATGGGTGGTGTATTTTATTAATAAAAATAATAAATGATACTAAACATCTAATAACAAATGAAAAATTTAATAGGAAAAAAAAAATTAAACTCATGACATAATTTTTAAAATAAATTCTATCATAGATATTGCACAAATAAAAAAATTTCTAATATAATTTCATTTACAATCAAATGTAAAATAAATATAAGTTATAAGAATCACCAAAAGATATAAGAATACTAAAGTAATTAGTGGTATTTTTTACAAAATTATCAAAAATTACATCCATATTAAATATCAAGTAATACATTTTATATATTTAAATAATATAAACAATACTTAGGGGTGAACATTATTTAGTAAAAAAGAAAAAATAGTAAGTAAATGAATATTGAATGGGTTTGGTGGGTTTTTGAAATTTTTTCAACCCACCTAATCTTTATTGGGTGGATTAAAATTTTTTTTTACCCACATAATCAACTAAATATAGCAAATCAACCTACCTAATTAAAATCGGATTGGGTAAATTGAGTGGGTTTGTTGGGTAATCGGGTTTTTTGTTCACCCCTACAAAGAATGACCTCACCAAATGAAAATTCAGACCTTCAAAAAAAAGGTAATAACTCTCAGAGGGAAGGCAAATGCTTAGGACCCGATTATGGGGAGTACTTCGACATTACAAATTGAGCACGCAATTGGCTCTTTTCAAGACCCCTCTTATCAAATAGAACCCATTAATAGAGGGTTAGAAAATCAAAGCACTAGAGTCATTAAAACACACTATCTGGAGATAACTTGAGCAAGATAAAACTAAAACATGAACAAAACATAAATATGACAACAATGACAAAAAGTACAAAACAAGGGGTCAAATTTATGTACTATTGAATTAAAAATATGATTCAACTTAAATAAAGCACATCATTAGAGCTATTGACTAAAAAATTATCTGAAAAATACATAACAACTTTCACAAATTCTTTATGTTCTTGTACTTCAATTCCCCACAAATGAATATTGAATTTATCTTAATCTATTGTTGGTCCTACATGTCATTTTTGAGAGGCATTAAACCACTCCAAATGATTTATGAATCTCTCTCAATTTGAATTGTCTATATATTTCAATAAACATGACCGTCTTAAGTCTCAACTTAAGCCTATGATTTCTTGTATGGATAATTAAAGGGTTTACCATCCTAGCAAGCTCTTAGTCTAATTTTCATTTTATTTTCTTGGACAAATTTAACAAATTTCTCTATATATATATATTCTTGTATCCGAACTAATCTATCTGAAAATTCAACTAAACATGGTCTTAAAATGATTATAACATCATATTTTTTAAAAATTTTATATTTGTTTTCATATTAAGGACTTGTATAAAGATAGACTAAAATTTTTATTTAAGAGATTGAAGATCATTAAAATAATAAAAATTAGAAAAAAAAAGATAAAAAAAAAGAATCCATTAGATTGAAATTCACCCCTTACAAGTCAGAAATCAAAACCATGTAAAAAATGCTCCAACACAAACCTTTATGGTTCGTTTGGTGAATGTATTGTATTTGTATTGCATTTAAATGTAATGCATTGAATGTAATTTGTATTTAGAGAAAAAGTATTAGCATTGCATTTGAATGTAATGTATGTTTGGATGAAAAGTATTTAAATTGTATTTTAATAATAAATATGTGATGTGATGGGTAAAAGCAGGAAAAAAAGAGAGAGAAAAAGAATATATGATATAATTAATAAAAGTAATAGAAAAAGTGAAATAATAAATAGTGATTGTATTGGATTTAAAATGTGATTTGATTGACATTTGAATAAAATGCTTTTGTATTTGGGGGAAAATTGCATTACATTTAAATACAATGTATTCTAAATGTGTGTACCAAACAAACACTTAGTTTATATCAAATTAGATTACTTCCAAGTCCATTTTATGGCCACGCGTAAGGATAATTTTGAAGGATAAAATTATAATCAACATAAAATCAGAGAAATTTGTTAAAGTTGTCCAAGAATGAACATTGAGGACTCATTTAGAGAAGAATGACCTTCAATCTTTTTTTTTTTTTTTTATCAATTATTATAATATTTTTTAATTTTTATTATTTTAACATATTTCAATCTGTTAAGAATCTCGTTCGAACGCGAGGTATAATCATGACCTGACTATTTTCCACCTCTCACGTCCAGCGTTTAGATTATCTAAAACGCACCGTTTTAACTGATAGGTGTTCCAATTGCATGTACCCAAAACGCCGCCGTTTTACCACGAAGACCCAAAAACCCAGTCTTCGTCTGGAAAACCCAGTCACCTTTACTCAGTGGCGACGGCAAAAGGAGAGGAGAGCAGAGCGGCACCGCTCGAAGGACTCCCATGGCTAAGCAAGTTAAACACTCCCACAAATCTCGCCATTCCGAACCCACCCAAAGTCCTCCCACCCAGTAATAATCATTTTTCATCCTCTCACTTCTTTCCCTTTCTCTTTGTTTGGTTCCCAAGAAAATCCCAGGAAAAAAATAAATTCTCTCTCTTGGGTTTTCCTTAAAAATGAGAAATTTTATCTTTATTTATTTTCTGGGTTGGTAAATGTTTGTTTGGTTGAACGATTTCAGGAGAATGGTTTTGAGGGTAAGAACAACGGAGGGCAACAAAAGATCGGCAAGAAGATTGAGTAGTGTCGACGATGTGGAAAGCGAAACAAGGGTGAAGAAGGCCAAAACCAAGCAGAAGAACAAAGGCAAGAATTTTGATGCCAACAAGCCCAAGAAGCCCCCAACTGCTTTCTTCTACTTCTTGTAAGATTTTTTTTTTCCTGTTCATTATTTGTAATTGAGTATTTATCATTGTTGCTCTCTAAACCTGTCGTCCTTTGGCAATTCTTTCACTAAACTTCTAATTTTGATAATTTACCCTTGAACTTTCTAAATTATTATAGTGTATCAAATTTAGCTTAAGTTCTCTTTTAATTGGTGAGAGAAAGCACACGTACGCCTCTGTGAATAAGGAAAACCCCAGTTCTAACCAAAAATTTTCAAATCTAATGCAAATCTTCGGAATTCAAATCTTCGATTTAATTAAAGGTTAACGAAAGCAGACAAATTGCAACAACTTAGAAAGTTCGTGGAGTAAATTGTCAAAATTGAAAGTTTATGGGGCAATAGGGTGATAAGTTTGGGGGGCAATAACGCAAAATACCCTATGTGATTAGTAAATGGATTTTTGTAGTGCCTGAAATGCACATTTTAGGTTCATGAGACCAAATGCAGACGAAGTGCTTGCTTGAACTTGTTGAGTGTGTGATGATTTTGGTTTGATTACTGACGAGAGCAATAATATAAAAGGAAGGCAAGAAACCACAGGCAGGATTTATAGAATGCCCACTTTCGGTTGCCGTAGGATTTTACTACTATAAAGAAGAAAATTAGAAGAGAATCGCAGCCTCACGTTTGTTTGCATGCTAATTCTATGTTGGGGAGATGATTAGGCTCCACATACTTGATACGTTGTTGTGGGCTTTAGGCACGGTTATGCCGCGGCCTCAAAGATTATCGGTAGTGGATGTGTATTCATCAAAGATTATAGGTTATGGATGTGTGTTCAGGTGGTCTCAAACTAAAGAAAGTAGTTGGATGTTGACCATCTTACTTAGGAATACCGTGCTAATTAATGGTAACCTATATATATTCAATGGAAGTACTGAATTGATAAAACTAGGATTTTGTGCTATTATGTGGGAATGCTTTTGTTTGTATATATGGTGGTTTTTTGCATTACAATTAGCTTATCTGGATTGTCTTTTACGTCGGATTCTCGATGAATGAATGGCGAAAGAAAGGTGGATAATTTTTCCTTGTTTTCATCATATGCTCATTTTTACACCTTTGTGGCTTTGTTTTAGGGGTTAATTGTTCTTCTTTGGAGCACTGCTTGAAGCATCACTTTGTAAGTGGGGTTAGCTTTGCTAGTTAGAAGACAAGATAGTTAAAGATACTTAAATGATCTTGTTTCATTTTATTCCATTGAATAAACTTTAGTTTCCATCTCAAGAATCTTTTTGTGTTTTTCTCCTTGCGAAATTGACCATTGGAGCACAAAAAGAGCAACTGTCTACAGCATTTCCATATAGAAACCGGCCCAGTGCCAATAATATAGACTGGATTATAGGTACATAATTTCTGGTCCTGTGCTCTTTAAATCTCCATAGTTGATTGCATTTATTTCTGAAATCCAAAAGTAATTTAAGCCTCTTGCGAATGCAAAGCAATTTAGACATCAATTCCATTCCATGGTTTTTCTTTTGAATAGTATTTGGTTACTGTTTTCACATTTTAAGTGTCTTTTGCAAAAGTATATCCAGCTTGGATTGAGTGTTACTTATCGGTATTAGATCTGTTAATTTTGAAGTCTTGGCTCCACAGTTCTTTTGAGCTGCTTATTTTCATTTTGACTGTTACATATCATTTTCATCAACTTAAGGTCTATATGCTGGCCAGGTTACAGCTATTGGCTTATTTCGTCGTCCTTAATCTTTATGTGGATTTGAGGTGTTAGGAATTCATTTTCTGTTTCACAATATATTCTTATTTATGTTCTTCATTTAGAGCTTTTACACTATATATTGTGGTAGTGTCTCAGTTATAGCATTTCAGTGGAGTTCTTAGTTTGAAATTTTCTTTCATATACAAAGAGCCATATGATCTTCAAAATCTTCAGTCTCCTGAACTGAATTTGCCGTTATTTTCAAGGGAGGACTTCCGGAAGGAGTTTCAACAGCAAAATCCAGCTGTCAAATCGATGCGAGATGTAAGAGTGTTAGTGTAGTACATATTCCATACCATTACTTCTTTAACTTCCCTTAGATTTTTCCCGCACTTGTTGCTTTGCTGTGTCCTGTTCACTCCTTAATTCTTTTTATTGCACACGAACCGTGCATATTTTCCCATTTCAGATAGGAAAGGCATGTGGAGAGAAGTGGAAAACAATGAATTATGAGGTTGGTGCTACTTTTGTACATGTATTTGATTTCTCAACCTATTTTCTAATTTGGTATTTTTGTTATTATTTCAGAAAACGCCTTGGTATTATATTTTAGTGCAAAACTCGATTCAGTTTCGGATTCTGTGGCTTAATAAACGTGTCAAATCTTACTTTGTTAGTTGATGGACTATTTTTTTGGGAAAATTATTGTTCATGTTTCTCACTTATAAACTAATCTTCCTAGATGCTCAACTAGTACCAAGCATCTAGATATCTGTCATCTTTGACTGTTTAGTCTAAACCCGTTTTGAGCAAATCAGTATAAAGTTTGATTTGTGACGGAAGAAGTTCATAGCATTCTAAATTTTGTTCTGTTTGTTATAGGAAAAGGTTCAATATTACGACATTGCCACCGAGAAACGAGCAGAGTTTGATAGAGCCATGGCAGAATACATCAAGAGAAAAGTAAGTTTGTTATGATTCCCCATATTATTTGTTAAGCCTGTCTTTAAACATTTCTTTTGTCTCCGTCTTGAAAAGTTTTAAAACGTGGGTTTTCTTGCAGGAAAGCGGCGAAGGTGAAGAAACTGAGGACGACGAGTCAGAGTTCGATGAATAGGTGAAATCGTGAAGAAAAGAGGTGATTTTATGTGAATGGCGTAGGTAACGAGTTGTATATTGGACGCTAGATATATGTCTTCCAGACACAATTGCAGATATCATTCTGTGTAAATCAAGGCTCGCAAAATTGCATGTTGGTAAAATGACAATGTGGATTCAATCGGATAGAGTTGAGAAAGAATTTAGAGTTCTCTCCTTATTTGGCATCTTGATTCTTACCAACCAGCCACTCATGTATATGAATTACGAACTTCATGACCAAATAATAATAATAATAATGACATAGATTTCACTTTGGAAATGTTGAGGACACATTTAGACATCATCTAAACCATTAAATTGAACTACTAGTTTGATTGCGCAGAAAAGAGAAAAGCAATTGAAATACTAGAATCACGATACTAGGAAAAGCTAATTTCAAAAGGACTGCAACACCTGGATGCTCTATATTGGCCAAAGTTTATCAGAAATTAAACAGCAGCAGAACAATGCAATGAACTTGGGGGTGGGGTTGAACCCGAGGGTTAAAATGAACCTGGCCTTGGCTTACTTGCATTCATGAAATTCTCTTTTAGACCCACTCTTTTCAAGAGAAGATTATATATAATATTGTTTTTTTTTTAAATTGAAATTTGAGGGGAGAAAATTAATCTAGATATAATATGATGCAAAATTTATTTAACTGTACTTTTGCTTTACTGATAAAAAATACTACTATGATTTTATAATGATCTAATATGTGAGTGTGCACGAGAAAAATTTATAGCATTGCGTACAAGAAACACTGTTTCTCGTACTTTAATGTATAGGTTTGGTGACCATTTGGCCAACAAAACAAAATTTTTATCCTATGTTTTATATAATTAGGAGAATGGCTGAATCAATTAAACAAATATTTTGAGTTTCCGGCTTTACCCCGTTAAAATAGAGTGTGACCTTGCTGTCCTTCTTCTTCTTCTTTTTTTTTTTTTTCGTTTTAAACTTTCACCATGAGTTGTTAATGGCCGTTGCTTTCACCGTGAAATTGTTCATGACCATTGACTATGTAAGGAGGAGGAGGAGACGGCGACTTGACAGTAGAATGTAATAATCACTTATTGATTCACGATTTTATTATCTCGGACTCTAAAAAAAACATTAACAAACAATTAATTACTGACTGATTTTAGTTAATCACTAATTTACTCACGATTTTATTATCTTAAACTTTAGTAAAAAATAACAAACAATCAATCATTGATTAACTTACGATCTCATTATCTTAGACTTTACCAAAAACAATAATAAACAGGAAATAAAAAAGTGTAGGTTCTTCCTATTATGAAAAAATTGGCCAATCATTCAATTGATTTCAAATACTCAGTCAAAATAATACAATAATTCATTTTCTAATCACCAAATCAATAAGTGAAAAAAATATATATATACAATTTGGTCTATTTTATTAAAAAGAGGTTAAAAATTTAATTTAACAAAAAAATGTAACATGTATCATACAATCATTTAGTATTTAAGAACAACTAAAGATTAGGACCAAATTATAATTTTGTAAAATAATTTGGGAGCAAGTGTATAATTAAAAAAAAAAAAAGTAGAGAAGCTTTTCTACTTAGAAACAAATTTGAAACGCCTAACCATCACTCTCTCACGGATTTAGTTAATATGTTTCTTTATTTGTTTCTTAATTTCCATTCGTTAAATAATAATTTGTTACATATATAACTAATTTGATATTTTAATTTATATAATATGAAATTATAATTAATTATATATATATTTTTTATATGGTATGATATTATTGGATTGTGGACATAGAAAGGGACATGAGACACATAAGTTGTTTCCCTCTCCCATCATCTCTCAGACTCCCCCCGCTAATCTCTCATGACTCTCTCTCAACAAAGGTATGCGAATAATGTAATTTTTTTTTTTTTTACAATATTTCTGATATTTTTCCTGTTGAGTCTGAATTTTCTTTTCCTTTGATCCTCTCTCTCTCTTTTGTTATGATTCTTCTTGTGTCTAGAGATATTATATATATGTGATATATATATTTGTCAGATAAATATGCACGAGGAAATTCTGTCGTCTTTTTTGGTAGTATTTTTCTTGGACATACATTGTCATAGCTGTGTTTTGTTGTTCATTTTATTTTTCCGACTTTGTTGTTCCATCTTAATGACATTGTGATTATTTTATCTGAGCATTTTTGATATATCTTGAGTACTTATAATATTTGTGGGACTTATTTCTGTTCTTTAATTCACGTTCTTACCTTTTTTTTTTTTTTTTTTTTCTTACTGAAGTTCAATTCCTTTTTTTTCATAACTCTGTTGCCATGGCGAATTTTGGTGAAAAACGAACTGAAGAAGGTACCTTCACTTTTCCACATATTCTGTGTAAAAATGCTATATTTATTGGATACTTTTGACATTTGTTTGTTAATTTTCAGTGTGCAACTTCCTTCCGGAAGTCTTAAAAGGATAAAAATTTTTGGAAACGAGCGGTTGAGGAAGATGAAACTGAATCAAAATCCTAGAGCACATTCTTGTGCAGTCGGAAGAAAGTGCCTAAACCCGATAATCAACTCTATTTCTCTTCCGGGCAGTCGAAGAATTCTGCATTTGGCACTCCTGTCTTCCAGTTTGAATCTTCGAATGAAATCCAGGTCAAACATGACAGTAGAGCGACAGCAACTCTAGAAACCGAGACCAAATTCTCTAAAGATGCATGTGCAATTCACGAGAGAGTTCTTAAGTGTGCAGAGGAGGGTTTGAAGGGGAAAACGCCGAACACCGGTGATGAGAAGCTGTACAAAGGGATTCATGGATACACAGATTGTAGGGCTGGATTCCCGAGGGAGCAAACGGTTGCTGGCGAAAAGGCGGGAGGGTCTCATGGCCCTCTCAGGGCTTCTGCTTACATTCGAGCGACATGGAGAATTGATTATCAGCCAGACTTATGCGAGGATTACAAAGAAACCAGTTACCGCGGATATGGGGACTCAAGCAAGTTTTTTCATGATCATTGATGGTTGTTTGTTCTATTCTCAGTCTTGGTCTTTTAATGGAGGTTTTGGTCTGAAATGAGATGTGTATATGACTATATGTTGTTTGAGACAATCTGATGTATATAGATCATGAATATCAACAGATGAAATTTGGATTTAATAGCTGCTTTAATGTTGAATCTAACAAAGGATTAAAATGACTAAAAACCATTTTCCAATTAACTAATTCATGGTAAATGTTGCTCATAAATCGGCGTCTTTGTTAACTTTCTAATCCCGGTACAAAATTTAAGGATTTTGTATGGTTATAAGACCTTTCATTGGGAAGCGCAGAAGCTAATGAGCCAATCTAATCCTAAACAAGCAACATGGAGTTACAGTTTTAGATGCTGTTCTTCGGTTGCAGCCTGCCTTTCAGCTGATGCTAATGAATTGGAAATGCTCCTGACTTCGGCAATCATGGCCACAACATCGTTAAGCTTGTTAATGGCCGATCCAACACCCTGCATACAACCAACGATTCAAATCACAATGTCACTTTCAAGTAACAAAAACAGGACATAATTGCGGGGAGATGAGCGGTGAAACGAACTGCATACCACGCCAGCAGCTCCGGCTGTGATGGCCATTGGTGCTGTGACCATACTTAGTCCAGATGAACACATGACGGGAATCTTCACAGCCCGCGAGATTGAATATGCTGCTGCTAATGTTGGTGTTGCCTGAAAATTCACCATTTTGTGATCAATTATGCTTTGCCAAAATCAAGGCCTAATAAAGGAGACAAGTTCTGTTCAGTTTCTGAAGTTACATGCATTTTATACCGCAGAAACATAAATGTTTATCCAAGCAATTAACCAAGAAAATGCGCCCTTTTAAATATTTCATCCTTGAGAAGTTAAAAAATAAAAGATGCCAAGTAACATAAAGAGCAAAAAAACATTTTTTTGGTAATATGAATGTGTACAACTCTTTGTAATAATACCTTCTCGATCAAACCAAGGACGCCAGATTTTGAAGGCTTAGAGCATTTTCCTCCTTCAGTTTGAATGACATCGACACCTTCCTGCTCCAGAAGCTCTGCAAGCTTGACCTGTTTTTATTCAAATACTCGTTCTTAAACCAATAAACCATGGCAAAACATAGATTTTCACCCTTCAAAAAATACTGTTTTTTACCTGATCAGGGAGGCTTAGTGTATGAGGCACGGTCACTGATAATGTCACAGATGGAAGAATCCTCTTGGTCTTTTTTGTTAAATTCAATATCTGCAGCAAGAAGAGAGTTCTTGACCAACTTGCTAGCAAACAAAATCCAAGAAAACGCTCAATGCCATTAAGTATTTGTTGGAACTGAATTTGGTTGTAAGAAAACCATCAATTTCTCTTTCTTGGTTTTGATAGATTTTCCGGGACTGAATTTTTACCTGCTCTGGAGAGAAAATCACACCTCTCTCATAGAATGAATCATAATTTCCGATCTCAACCTGCGTAAGCAATAAGCTTTATTATAACAATCAACAAAGTATTACTACAAGCCATTGAGAACTAATATAGGTCGACGAGAAAATTCTAATTCAAAAGTAACGAGACTAATTGTTGGCAAACCATCCTTGCTCCTGCTTCCACAGCAGCCGGAAATGCAGCTGGATCTACAGAAGAAACGCAGACCTGACAAGAGATGATATGTTTAGTCAATTGATAATCTTTTTAGTACATTGACACAGGAAGTTAAAGTATGATATGGAAGTTGACATTTTGTCAAGTCCATGAAAACATATCCCACTTTGTCAAGTACATGAAGACATCAGGAACTTCTAAAACTCTCGAGGTTTAATGGTTATATCAGATGCTGATGGGATTTTGTAACAAAGTTTTTATTCATGTTTGCAATCTCTCCCAACTCCGTGAATGTTGACCATTCCTCAAGGAAAGAGACCACAAAAGAGAACATCACACCTTCCATATGCATTGTAATTTGGCAAGTGAAATGAAGTTTCGAAGCGAGTGTGGATTACATAAAAACCATCTTAGTCTTCTCTGAATAAAAAATTTTTACTCAAGACAACAACTATCAACCCACAATTCACATACCACAGACACACAGACACACACACAGACACACACGCACACACACACACACATATTGAAATGTAATAACTTACCGGAAGAGAAGTTAAACCAATGGCAAGCTTCACCAACTCGGGATCGCAAGCTATATCCACATGGGTTGCTCCTCCCTGTAAATGATCATGAAGATGTGCAATTTTTCTAGGAAGAACAAGACACTTTGAAGAAAGCATAAAACAGAAGAATTAAAGAAGATACATATATATATATATGTACACATATACATATAGGAATAAGTACACACACATAGCATATGTGGTGTAAACACCGGAAAAATAAGACCAACCTTGTCTGCAGCAGTAACAACCGAGGCGACATTTTCCTTATCAAAATTCTGCAATCCTGCTATAATCTGTGAAGGAAACAATTCAACATAAATTTTATAAGGTGAAAATGCATTTCACAACATGTATATTCAATGGAACCAAAAAAAAAAAAAAAAAAGGGAATGGAATTATCTTAGTATTCTAGGAAATACCAAATAAACCATTCATTTACAGCCAAAATATGAAAAATGATAGAGACTTCACTTGTAAAACAGAAAGGTCGCTCCTTCAGTGAAAATCAATTTTACGAACTTAAAACTAATATAGCAAAAATGCCCTTTTAAACTAAAGCATTAAATTCGTCCATAACAAAAAATAATTAAAAAAACCCCATTTTCTCAGAAACCAAACAGAATCAGAACGAGAAAATATAAACCGAGAATCGAAATGGGGTTTCCTCAAACCATACCTTGAGGGCCTTGCGTTCATGAAATTCTCTCAAGATCAATTCTTTTGATGTTGATAGAAGCGCTCTGGTTATTGAAGAAAACGCTCTTCTTCTGAGAGTCAAACACTGTCTTGAAGAAGAGAAAGATTGGCCGAGAAAAAGATTGTGAGAAGCGGGTTTAACAAGTGAAGATGGTGAAGTTGTGATGCATACTGAGGCCTGCATTTTTTTTTTTTGGTTGAATTCTAGAAGAAGAGATAAGAAGAGAGTCTCTCAGGCAATGGTATCTAGTGACTTGTTTTAAGAAGAGGAAGAAATAAGAAGAGATATTTCTGTCGGTTTTATTCGCTCCTTCTCTATCTTGTTGGCTGCCACTTTCTGCAAACCATGCAATATGTCTCAATTTTCCTCTTTTTTTTTCCCCCTATAAGTTATTATATTAACAATTCTTGAACGTTTTTTCTTTAATAAAACTTAAAAAAAAATTCACATATGCTGAAAAAAAAAATCACATATTACAAAATAAAAATATGTAGTTGTAAGAAATATTATAATGATAATTTTATATTTGATTTTAGATAAAACAAAAAGAGTTTAAACCTTTTATTTTTAATTTTAAAATAACTAAATAAATAAAGGTTCTATATTCTTTATATATATATTTTATTCTACACACCCTATCTCATTAATAGGGTTGTACATCGTTGTTATTAGCATATAGTTTTTGGAAGTGATGTTAAATCATTTAAATTTAAAAATTTAATCATATAAAAATGGTTAAATATTAAAAATTTTTAAATAAATTAATGAAATATCGAAATATTATTAAAAAGAAAGTCATCAAGAATAATGACATAACTTAATAGATTTGGACTTATAGTTTTAAGCGATTTGATTTCCGACCAAATTCACCGTTGGTTTTCAGGATACGGAACAAAACACCGAGCTGAGTATGGGAAATTTGGTTGATTTAATGACTAGTGCTTGTTGGTTTTTGATGGTTTAGAGTAGTAATTAGTTAGTTCAAAAAAAGTAAGCAAATAGTTTAAGAGCCGTAAAATGACACTTTTTATATATATATTATACACATAATGTTATATTTTCTTTGTAAAAAATTAAAAAAAAAAAAGGATTCCCTCAGTTTTGGTTCCTGATCAAGTCGAAGAAGCTCTACTAATAGCCGAGTTGCCCATTGCTTCGGCGTTTCGGTTTGCCTACGACAGCTGTTGTTTTTCACTCTTTTGGTTTTCTGGGTCGACTGTAGATAGAGAGACGGTTAGGCCCGGGGGTGTTTGGATAGAGTTTTAGAGATGTATTTTTGGAAACATTAGTTTTGAAAACTAAATATGATTTTGAAAATTGTATTTGGAGTAAATGTTTTGGAAAAAATTTATTATAGAAATAAGAGAATTTGAATTTTAAATTATGTGATCAAAAATTAATACTTAAGAATGCATACAAGTACTGTTTAAGATTAAGAAAAATATAGAAGACAAACATATTTTAACTTGGAGACACAAAAACCATGCCTCCAAAACCATATACTAAACACTCCTTCAGTTTTTCGGTATCTAAAACAACAGGAGTCCCCACTGTTAGAATATAGTGAATGTGATGTGCTTAAAAGATGACATTTGAAGAAAGAAACACCATGTTTGATACTTGTTAGTGGCGGGAAATATTGAAAATAATATTTAATTACAGTTAGTAAAAGAAAAGTTGAGAATTTATCATATATAATGACTGTTAAATATAAAGGGTCTTTAAAACGTCTTTACTTCCCGGCAAATTTTTTTGGTGTAGTTGTATTAAATGACACTCGTAAAGTGACCGCCATTTAAATCACTAAAACATTGTTTATACGGCAGTTGCTAAACAATTGCTATCTAAAAGTATGGTGTGAAATAGTTGTGTTGTATTAGGACAATTCAACCTAGTGATATTCTCCTAGGTTCAATAGGTAAAACAAAAGTTCAAACAAAAAAAAGTTGAATTACAATTCTAGAATTTAAAATTTCACTATTGATTATGTTGATTTAGATTATGATTTTAATTCTTTTATAATTAATTAAAAATTAATAAAGAGAGTGTGTCAATATATAAATATAAATATAAATATAAATATAAATATAAATATGAATAAATACATGCATTCCTTAGGACGTTCATGGTTAGATCAATGTTATACAATTCGGTTTTTCCCTTTTCTTTTATTATATATATATATATTATTTTCCCTTGTAGCTTATTGACAAAACACATTTGTAATTTTTCATATATAACTGCCTCACTAATACTAATGATTCTTTGTTAACCGCGTTGAGTTGGTATTGGATTATGATCCAAGTTTTTTTTTTAAAAAATTTATTGTTCATATTAGAATTAATTATACTAATAATGAACTATTTATATTCATTTTAAATTATCAAGATATCTTAATTTTGTATTATTTCTTTTACATTATATATCATTCGTTTTAGGAAAAGGACAAATTTATTGTAGGAATTATGCTTTATCTTCTTGGTAGAGAAGCTTTAAATTTTAAATGATGAGATTTTGAGAAAAAAAAAAATTTTTAAATGAAAATTAAAAGCATTGAATTTTCATTTTAAAAATATATATATATATATATATTACATAAAGGTAGTAGTTAACATAGCCATGCAAAATTTGCGCTCTTATTGGTATTATAAAATAATAAAAGGGGTCTTTAAATTTAAAATTGAAATACATGTATATTTGAAAAAAAAAAAAAGGTAAATATCTTGAAATTGAAACACATGTATGGGATCTTTAAATTTGAAATTAAAATTGAAATAAACGGATCTTCAAATTTGAAATTGAAACACATATATGTTAGAAAAAAAAAAAAAGCAAATATCTTGAAAACTAACCGTGATTCAAATTATAGATTTTATATCATCTTCCATTCATTTTTTTAAGTTTCCATTCGTTATTTTATAACACCAATAAAAACTACCTTTATTAAAAAATTATATACATATTTAACTTTACGCTAAAAAGCATTGAATCTCATTTACAAAAAAAAAAAAAAACTTTGAATTTTTGAATGAAATTAACATGGCGTTTGGGACACAAATTTTTTTGGCATTGCATTTAAATACAATGCAATTTTCCCCCAAATACAAAAACATTTCATTCAAATACCAATCACATCACATTTTAAATCTAACACAATCACTATTTATTATTTCACTTTTTCTATTACTTTTATTAATTACATCACATATTCTCTCTCCCTCTTTTTTCTCTCTACTTTTACCCATCACATCACATATTTATTATTAAAATACAATTCAAATACTTTTCCCCCAAACACACATTGCATTCAAATGCAATGCTAATACTTTTCCTCCAAATACAAATTGCATTCAATACATTACATTCAAACGCAATGCAAATGCAATGCGTTCATCAAACGAACCTTAGTACACGTTTGGTACTAGCATTTTTTTAGCATTGCATTTAAATGCAATGCAATTTTCCTCCAAATACAAAAATATTTCATTCAAATACCAATCACATCACATTTTAAATCTAACACAATCACTATTTATTATTTCACTTTTTCTATTATTTTTATTAATTACATCATATATTCCCTCTCTCTCCTTTTTTTCTCTCTACTTTTACCCATCACATCACATATTTATTATTAAAATACAATTCAAATATTTTTTCCCCAAACACACATTGCATTCAAATGCAATGCTAATGCTTTTTCTCCAAATACAAATTGCATTCAATACATTACATTCAAACGCAATGCAAATACAATGCGTTCATCAAACGAACCTTTTAAAGTTAGCTTCCCTCCACCTCTCTCTCCGCTACTCTGCCCTAACCTCCACGAAACTCACAAGGCCCCGATCAATCTTCTTTAGGTATGTGATTCTCTCTTTAATTTCTCTCTCTTTCAATCTTTTATTTTTCTTGAACATTGCGAATGGAACTTTGAGTACTAAGAAATTGTTTGAAGTAGATTTTGTTTTGTATTGAATTTTTGTTGGTTATTGGTATTTGATGTTAACCCATGATAAAGAACAGAGTGGTTCTTGGTATTTCATGGCTTTTTGACTCTGTTTTGCGGCAATTGAAAAAAATTACCTTAGTTAGAGCATGTTTAGGAGAGATGCTTGGAGACTTTTTTTTTGGATTGGAAAAAATATGTTTTGAAAAATATGTTTGGGGAAAAAATTGTTTGAAGTGAAAAAATATAAAATTTTAAAATTTTTTTAGAAAAAATATCAATATAGATATTATTTTGTTCCTCTTGAGATTTTATGTAATTAAAAAAAAACATCTCATTTAAATTTGTATACATAAAGTTATAGACTTTTAAAATTTAAAGTTTACTGTAATATTTTAGAGATATAAATAATAAAAAATGATAAAATATTAAAAAAGAATGTTTTAGATGTCTTCAAAACAATACCTCAAATGGCCTTACTTTAGTAACTGAGCCTTATCTGAAAAGATCGATGTCAAGTCAAGAACTACGAATGAATTCAAGTCTTTTGATCTGGAAGAAACAAACAGAAAGAAGATGTTGTTTTCATTGATATGAGGATTTACTAGAAAATGTTTCAATCTACTTTCTCATATTGATTAATTTTCCATAATTGACACACGTTCTTTAAGACAGGGAAATAAATATAATATTTGACTCCTGCAGTATTGGAATGAGACAATTTCTTAAGTCAATTTACTTGGTAAACTTACTGTTCAAATTTTCAATTGTGTCTATAAGGAAAAAATTTCGTTTGAGAATTTCATCTGAGCATTGTACCCTAACCCCTGCCAATCTCATGATCCCTAATTAATCTTCTTTAGGTGTGTAATTCTCTTTTTAACTCTCTCTTTCAAATTATTTTGATCACTGTAACAATAATAAAGATATAGACTTTCATATTAATCTATTGAATATTACTTTATTTGTAGTTTTAACCTGCTTGTTTTCCTTTTATGTTTCTCTGTGAGGATACATTATCCTGTTTGTAATTAATTTTTTTTAAGGAATCATTTGATTGATTTATAGATCTGTAAAAAGAGTTTTTCTTAACATTAAAAAGTAAAAAAAAAAAAAAAAGAATATACTTTTCTATGGCTGTGAAAAATGCTACATATACTTTTGTGTTTTAGAAGATAAATAGCAAGTTCAGATTTTTGATTTACAACAAAGTTTTATTACGAGCTTCTTCTTCTTCTTCTTAAACACAGCTGTCATTTTTTCAACTTTCTTCTTCTTCTTCTTTTTGAAATATTTCCCTTCACAATATAACATAAAGAATATCATCATGTATTTTTATTTGCATGAGTTTTTATGTAATTTCCTATTGCTTTGTGATAGATGGCCCCACTTAGAGAAGAAAACAATCCCAAAAAAATGTAACTAGATTAGAATGGCACAAGATGTGGCAAAATAAAGAAAATAAGAGGTAGTACAATAATGAAACATCTTATCCATAGTAGGAGCAACAATACCACAGAATGGTACGTTACAACAAGAATAACCAAGCAATTGGAATAGAGACTAAGCATTTACAGGGTTATTTTGGTGTCTTAACTCGTAACTTGGTTCCCATTACTATTGAAAATTAACGGAAAATAAAAGATAGTACCAAAGATAAAGATTTAGGAACTTGTTGAGGTAAGTTACTTTATTTAAGTTTGATTTTACTTTTGTAATAGTTCGTGCTTTAATTTTTTTCCTTATTTTATTTGTTTTGTTTATAAACAAAATACTTTTGAATTGGATGAAAATAATAGAAATGAACATATAAAATCAATTAGAAGAAAATAGAGCAATTCTAAAGCCCGTTTGAATAAAAATTATATCCAACCGATTTTGAAGGCCGAAGACTATGTTGCACTTAAAGAACCTCTTAGTACTTACCTCGAGATAGCTGAGTAATGGATAAATTTTGTGAGATTTAGAACGTCACAAAATCTTTTGGTCAGTTTACTTGTTAACTTTCATATGGTTGAGGAGGAAGAAAAACACACCTATGTTTGGCGAGTTGACAGACTTTACATTGAAAACAAATCATAATTCCTAAACAACGAAGGAAAAATATGATTTAAATCTAAAAAACTCAAATGCCCTAGTCTACAATGCAACTAACACTACTCACAGAAAGATTATTCGCAAAATAATAAAGTCCAGAAAATTCCTTTGCACTACCAATTATTCCCCCCAAATTCTGGTCCTGAAAAAATACAGAAAGAGGATGAGAAATTAACCACACAGTCCAAATCCTTTGTAATTTTGCTAATGGACAAAAGATTACAAGCTAATTTAGGAATACGAAGGACTTCCTTAAGAATTATATTTGGACTAACTTCTATTGAACTAGACCCTGCAACCACAGTATATGATCCATCTGCTATCTTAACTCTATGATTAATAGGACAAGGTGAGTAGGGTTTTTGACAATGATCACACCAAGCCCGTCCATTCTTTTTGTTTGACCGAGAGTCATTCTTGACTGTTAACCCAGAGGAATCAACACTTGAAGCCACCGTACCAAGCCTAACACGTTTGCTACTCTCCTCACAACGGACCTCGCCAAAAGCTTCATCAATGGACAGAACAGGTTTGACACCAGAGAGGCGACCTCTCACTTCATGCAGATCCTTATTGAGCTAGCCAACAAGTCATAAACACTGTCTCAGGCAAGCATTTTGTTGTACATAAAACCATCCTCAGGATATTTCCGCATGAGGTGATTGAATAAATCTAGTTCCGGCCATAGTTTCTCAAGGGAGTTGAAATATTGGGCGACAGTTTGATCGCCTTGTTTCAAGTCTCAAGCACGATTCCTCAATTCGAACACTTGGGAAGAGTCTTGTAAATTTGAATAGGTGAGAGAGACTGCATCCCAGATTTCTTTTGTGGTCGAATAAAGAAGATAAGTGTCGCCGATGTGATCTTCCATGGAGTGAATAAGCCAAGCCATAACCATCGAATCATGTGCCTACCAAAGGCAGCCGATTTTCCTTTTTCCACAAATCACCGTTTGAACTTACGAGACCACTTGAGAAAATTTTTATCATAATATGTTCAGTATTTTTACTGGGAACAATTGTAGAGGACGGTTGAGAATTTCCTGAAGAAATGTCTAAACCATTGACCCTGTTTGCTCCGATCATGGCCATCTTGACCATCATCTCCCTCAATCTAGTATTAGACAGATCACTTTGATACCATACAAGCTAATACAAGGGAAGGAAACGAGAAATATATTGCAGATGAATAACTCGGCTTTATTCTTTTATTGAACACAGAAGCTTATTTATCTTTACAACCTCCAGTAACCAGAAAATAAAATCTTAAAAAACTCCTAATAAATAGGAAACAATCGAACCACTACCAAATAACACATAAAAAAACTAATTGAAACGTCAATATATATTCTTACTAACAATAAGGGTATACGTAAAGTAAAAAGAGTTTTGTTCTTTTAATAAATTAAAGTAATTTTTCCTTTGTCAAAATTCTCCAATTTTTTAATTAGGTCAAATTCTCAATAAAAGTGCGGTAATTTGGTATTCAACTAGTGAAAGTGTATAATAAATTCAGACGTGTCCTTCCTAATAGGGTTTTTCTTTCATGTATAATACCCACATTGTAAAGTGGTGCCCCCACAAAGTTAGTAGTTATGATAGCTTTTCACCTTTTTTTTTTTCACTTTATTTTTTTTTTAGAGTTCTATAATAGGAACACCCTACTTTTCCCTTTTAATAGGGATAATTTTGAACTGTTAGATGGATTTTCAATAATCTAAATAGAAACGAAACATTGAGAAATCTTGAAATCAGTCATACTTGATTATTTGTTTTATAAAACATTTAAAAAAAATAAAAATAACAAAACAAAGCAAAATTTTGAAACCCATTGGCATCCTTTCCCACACCAGCAACCTTCCCCTGCTAGTAGACCCTCAATTGCTGTCAGCCTTCCTAACTTGTGAGATCCGAGCTCCCCCCTACACAATATTGGTACCCCTTACCCCCACATGCATAAGATTCGAGGCCCCCCCCCTCCCACCTCGCTTCGTAGCCACCATCGTGACAAAATAAAGGTAATGTTTGGTATTGTTTTTGAAATGATTTTTGT
This sequence comes from Antiaris toxicaria, assembly GCA_035233585.1. Lineage (NCBI taxonomy): Eukaryota > Viridiplantae > Streptophyta > Magnoliopsida > Rosales > Moraceae > Antiaris > Antiaris toxicaria. The sequence goes on from CP141154.1 coordinate 94,462,933, forward strand.
TTTCTAAAATGTTGAAAATGAAAATATTTTGAGAATTGTGTTTGGATCATTTTTGAAATTGTGTTTGGTTTGGTTTTTTAGTGAATTTTGAAAATGTCATATATTACTCATAAAAATTTGAAAAAACCAAATAAAAAATATCCCATTTTGGGATTCCCTTAAGCCATCCCCTGCGGCTGATTGCCCCCAAGTTCCATCTCTAGCACTGACTGTCAACCGGGAAATTTTGCTGTTCTCGAAAAATGTGTATATTGTATGTACAGTATCGAGAAAAGGGTCAAGATGACATTTTCTCGAACTGAAACTGATATATTTGGAATCAGGATGCTTAAATTAGTCAATTGAGTACAAAACAGAAATTTCAACCAAGAATGCAAAAAATACGCAGTATCGAAAAATGGTCAAGATGACCTCAGATGAAGATAAAATTGATAAATTTGGATTCAACATGTCTAAATTAGTCAGGATAGCCCAAGTTAAAAATTTTGGCGAGGAGAGTATAAATAGGAAAGCTTGGGGGTTAAATTCAAAAATTTCCCATAAATTCCAAAAATTTGAAATTCTACCCCCAAAATTCTCTCAAACGTGAACAGTGACCAACTTTCACATATCACCTCCATTCACGACACTGCCGGCACCGTTAGAAAGCTCTCGCTGAGCTAAGTCCAACGGTGGGTCGATGTGACGAAGCAGCCGCCGGAGCAAGCCGCACGCGCCGCCCGAAGCTCGCCGGAGCCATGAATTTCAAACGGCCGATTCTCCACCGTCCGGCCATCGTTTGTCACGAAACTAGTCCCAAAAGGTTCGTGGTAAAGAGTACTACAAAACCCATGTAATGGTTCACGGCAACAACTACCGTATCGTGCCGATCAACCTTCGAGAAATCTGCCGTCGTCGCCATGGGAGCCACCATCTATTTTCGTCAATTCCGGCCAAATTGAAGAGAGTCACCTGTGCAGAAATGGTTGTGGGGTTGTGAGGAGCAAAAGCCCTCAATCAATTTTGGGAAAAAAGTCTAGCACGGCGGAGTTCTACTGTCGCCGCCGTGGCCGTGGCTTTCGAGGAGATTTTCCGGCGATAGGGGCCTCCAAACATGAAATTGAGGCTACCAATGGATTCCTCTCGTCGATCTCTTCAAGATGGGCTACTCACTTGCCACTGTCCCCGCCGTCAACCACCGGTCAACGATAAGTCAACGTCGGTCAACTTTGGTCAACGGAGACCGTTGACCAAATTTTGAAGATTAACCCGTTGGCCTATTTTCGATGTTCCGGACGCATCCGCAGAGTTAGATTTACAAAATGAAACTCTAGATGCAAAGAACGAAAGAATAAAATTTGTGCGATCGAGATCGAACGGCATTTTCGGTATAATCTCGACCACTCTTATTCCTTAATTTATTAATTAAGATGAATGTATGTTAATGTGATGTATTGATATGAGAAATTGTAAAAGAAAGAAAGAAAAATGAATGAAATAGCAGAAAGGAAAAAGTATGAAAATGTGTAAATTTTACGTAAAAAGTGTGTAACTTTTACATAAAATTAGGCCTCTGGTATAGTACGTAATAGATTAGACGAGGTTAGACGGTTTTGAGGCGTTTCCTAAACGCCAGGAGCCTAAAAATTAAGAGGAAATGCTGCCGAAATTTTTAAAATGGCGTAAAAGACATTTCTAAAAATAAGGGTTTAAAAATGTGATTGGGCAGGTAAACCCGAGATGCTTATGAATTTAAGATAAGAAATGGAAAATGGATGTTTTAAGAATTGTAAAACGACCTTCGAGGCCTGAAATGTAAGAAAAGCAAGAAATCGACTTTTATGTCGGAATAGAACTTCCCGAGGGCCGAGAATAGTAAAAATTGTGAAAAATATAGAAATTAATCTGGAAAAGGTCCAGTAAGTTTTTAAAAGTCAAATGGATGATTTTTGAGCTTGGAAAATTCAGTCTAAGCATTAAAACGAGAAGATTAAGATTTAAAAACCCGTCAGGGCCAAAACGGTCATTTTGACCAAAAATTTCAGAAAGTTAGAAAAAGAGTCGTTAAAACCTAGAACATAATCCTAAAGCTTTAATTAAAGTTTTAACGGTCAAAATCAAGAGTTAAGCATGAAAAATAAGAATAGTTCCGCTTAGGGCAAAATGATAATTTTACCAAAAAGTTTCCAGAAAAGGTAAAAATGAAACGTTAAACTCCTAAGTTCTTTATTAAGAAATAAAATGTAGTATTTTTACGTTTTATAAATTTTTATATATGAAATAAAGATTTTAAATAACTGTTAATTTTTTCGGTTATAGGAGTTCAATGGGACAGTGATGATGGACTGTCGAGGAACCATAGAAAACTGATGTTAGCAGAATTGAAGTAAGTTCAGACATTTAATTGTCTGTGCATAAACAAATTGATATGATTATGTTTAGGTGGAAAAATATATTTTCCACTAAAATATATGATTGTGTGATTTATAGTATGACTATGTGATTTATACTATTGTTACAAATTGTTTTAGATTCACGGGGGAATCTGATTCTTTATACTGTCATGATTGCACTGAATATTTGCATGCCTTATAATTAATGAGGCAACCTCCCAAGAGTGTGAGGTATCGTTTTAAAGAAACAATGAAAATAATGAGAATAAATAAATTAAGTATAATTTGTATACTATTCTGTTTATGTGACAGGTTTGGACGAGAGATTCCAAACTTACTGGATTCCATTTTTATGATTCCAGTTACTACGTTATGATCATAGAGCAGTATTAATACTTGATTAATTACAGCATTAAATATATGATGTTTACAGTCTTTATGACTGTACAGGTCTGAGTACAGCTACTGTATTAGACTACGAAAAGTTAATATACTGCACAGAAAGATGTTATTGTATGTACACTTAAACATTAAACAACAGGGTAATGAAAACCTAATAGTTTTGGTGTACCGGCCTCCCGCTAGGTGGAGGTTATTTCATGTCGAAGCAGAAGACATAGCACAGATGAGGGAGAGCCAGGGTAGCTCCCAGGCCCCTCTACAGTGCTCTTTTTGGTACGACCAAAACGGGCTCATACAAAGTTAAAGTACAGATAAGATAATAAATGAACAGAATAAATCGAAAAACTGAGCATAAAACACTTAAGACATAATTGTTGTGTTTGATTGCAACGTTTTGCGCTACCTTATATGTTATGTGCATTTGTATATATACATGTTTATAAATTACATGTTGTGCTAATTATTAAAGATATAGCACTACGGATGCGAGGTCCATACAGTTTAACGGGCGCGAGGCCCATGATATATAGGGTGCGAGGCCCATACAGTGTGACAGGCGCGAGGCCATAAATTGAAAGTAAAGAATGATGTAATGAAAGAAAGGATGAGAAATATGAAGAAAAGAATAAATGAGTATAATATGAGCACTACCACATGATGTGATGTTTGTGCTAACCCTATATGTGATGTTATGTTAGTATTTCAGAGTAAAGTTTTAAGAAATGTCATGGGTGACACCAGAGGATACCACTGTTATTACAGTTGGTATATTTATAGTTATTCTAATTTTATAGAATACTATTAGTTATCACAAATTATGTGATTATTTGTGTTAATGCACGATATGTTTTTAGTAGTTATATATTACAGATAGTATATATGTTTATATGACAGAATATAACAGTATAATATACTATTTTATGATTTATGTTATTATGTTTGAACTTACTGGGCGTTTAGCTCACCAGTTTGTTCGTGTGCAGGTAATAAAGTTAAATAACCTGCCATTTGAGTTTATTGAGATACGAGACTGGTGGAATAGGTTGCGAATGTCATGTCAAAGGTTATGGACCCGCTATGCTTAATCCGTCAGATAGAAAGAGAGTAAGTGTAAGTATGTATATATATATAAAAAAAATTTCCGCACCTTTTTATTTCAATATGAAAAGAACAGATAGTAGCAGTAAGAATAGATGTTCAGTGACGGGCCCGCGCTAGGCGGGGTGTCACACTGACTGTCACCTGGTCCATCTCTAATGCCGACTGTCGCCGTCGTGACCGTGAGGCTGGAGACGAATGCTTGTCACAATGGGGAGTGAGCTCTCGCGAGTTCAAGATCTGGGTTTCATGGAGTTTTGCAAAGGTGTGGTCGATCAAGGTAGAGTTCTCGAGTCGAGGCAAGATAGTGGCATTTGGCTGAGAAGGAAGAAATCTTACCATTAACCACGAGGCCGCTAAAGAACGCACTACAAACCAAGATCACTGTCATGACCACGAGTCTGAAGACCAAGCTCTCACAAGCAAGATCTAGGTTTCATGGAGTTCTGTTGACGTGTGGTCGATGGAGGCAGAGATCTCAAGTCAAGGCAACGTGGCAGCATTTGGCCGAGAGGGAACAGATCTTATCGTTGACCATAAGGCTGCCGAAGATGCACCACAAACCAAGATCACCATCGTGACCGTGAGGCCGGAGACCGAGCTCTCACGAGCAAGATTTGGGTTTCGTGGAGGGCAACTAAGGTTGGTTAATGGCCTGTCACTAGAGATGAAGAACCAAAGGTCAGAGGGCATCCCACTGGTGATCTTCCCTCTCCATCGACCTCGCCATGGTAAAAAATCTTTGGGTTCAATAGGGATGTTCGCTGTGGTCTACTACTCATGGTCAGAGGCTGTCGCAATTTTGACGAGTAACCTTCACCGGAGTTTGCAATGGGGGAAAGAGGAGAAAATGAAAACAAAAAGAAAAAATGGATTTTTGTTGTTTTCCAAGTTTAGTGTAAAAAAGCAAAATTGTTTTTTCTGGTTTCGCAAATGAGTTTCGAGAATGGGTATAAACAAACAAGCTTTCAAAATCATTTTGAAAATTTTAACCTAGAGAATTGTGAAAACCATCTCAAAACCATTACCAAACACAACAAAAGAAATCGTCAGGTCCAGTGATGGCAAAATAAAAAAAGAGCCCATATCTGACACATTCGTATGGCAGTAGAATGGGGGCAGGGAGGGGCGGAAAGAATGGCAGTCTTGTGGGGAGGTTGAGGGGCAACGATGAGAGGCTTGGCCATGGAAGGAGCAAAGAAAGAAACCATGGAAATGGAGGAGAGAGAAAGAAGAGAAAGAGTAGAGGGAGGCCAGTGATGGGGTTGATTGAAGAAAGAGAGAGAAAGACAAAAGAGAAAGGAGAAAAAGAGTAGAGGGAGGCCAGTGATGGGGTTGATTGAAGAAAGTATGGTCACTGACGACTCCTCGTATGGGCAGTGATGATAGGGTGGTCGGTGGAGGTTGCATAACCGGTGATGGGCTCAGTTTTAATGGATGGGAGAGAAACAAAAAAAAAAAAAAAAGAGTCTATACGCCGCATGGTCAATCAAAAATTTTGTCTTCAAAACACCATTTTTGGTGCTTTTTTCCACCTTACCACAACTTTTTACTATTTGTATCTCCAAAATACTATCTTATATTCTAAACTTCAAAAGTTCATAATTTTATGCATACAAAGAATCTCAATTATGTTTACAGCAACCTCCTCATCACAGTAAAGAATCTCAATCACTTCGGTTTTTACTGACGGATAAAATCCCCGAGGCTTTCATTCTACCTCCGCACAATTGAGGAAAGGGAACTGTTACCTACTCTTCTGTGGTCGACAGAAAATGTAAACCAATTTACAAAGGCGTGTGCAGGTTCAAAAAAGTACTTGGCTGTGTAACTGTGTTCGTGAGCCATCTAAACGCCTTTCCCTTGCAGGCTCAGCGCGAGCGTCTTGCGCATCATGGCATCCTTTTTCTTGGCGAGGGATGCAAAGGCGGGTCATTTAGCGATTTGAAGTACAAAATTTGGTCCACCGCTACCGGCTCGGTTGTGCCATTGTAGCTTCGCAACTCAAGGGAACTACAGTCATCAGGATCTTTGCGGGTTCCATGTGGAAACCAATTAGCCATCTGCCAAAGAGAAGTCATGAACATATTATGAGTACAATAAGTCTCGAGGAAAAGAAAAATGACACATAACATGAAAATGTAGATTCATGACATATCATAAAGCAAAAATATAAGCTGTTAAGGGTAAAAAAAAAAAAAAATCTAGAAGAAAATGGTCATTTCGATTATACATATTAACCCATACAATATTTTGTTATTGTGCAAAAATTTTTTTAAAAGGTTTTTATTACTCAATGACCAAAAAATTACACACAAGTCCCAATTTGATTACTCCAATCTCCTTTTCTTTTCTCATTTTAAATTGAGAATAGATTTACATTGGTAATATTTGTTAACTCCTGAATCTTAAATTAGAAAATCAGTGAAAAAAAAAAAAACGAATTGGAATGAACTCTGGCTCAGTGAACCTAAACAAATTAAGCAATAGGTTAAACAGATAACTTTAACTCAATAAAAAAATCCACGGCCCTTGCTTCAGAAAACCAAAAAAACAAAAAAAGTAAATAAATAACACTGCATTTATAATTATAGTTAATCACCAGCTAATCACTTGAATCAACTAGGTGAAAATCCGACTGAGTTTTTCGAGGAATGCCCAAAAAGTGCGTATTTTTAAAATATTATCTAATCTATAAGATGTTAAAAGTTTTACCTCTTATAACATTAAATAAAAAATAATTTCAGCATACAAATTCAGGCCTCGATTGGTTGTGTTTTGGAGCTTTTTTTAGGTTAGAAAAAAATTGTTTTGAAAAATATATTTGAGTAAAAAAAATTATTTATTGTGAAAAAATGTAAAATTTAAAAAAAAAATTTTAGATAAAAAAATATCAATATAGATATTATTTCGTTCTTATCAAAATTATGTGTAATTTAAAAAAAAAATCTTATTTATATTTATTTATATTTTTAAAATTTAAAATTTATTGTAATATTTTAAAAATATAAATAATAAAAAATAATAATACGATGAAAACAATTATTTTGAAGATGTTTTTTCTTCCCCCAAAACACCGCCTCAAATTATATGAAAAAAATCCTAAACAACAAAACTATACCCATGCTTTTCTCTAGACAGGTTGGCAAGCCCGGCCCGCTTTAGTGAAAGAAAATTTGGACTCCGACATTTTTCATTTATTGGGCCTATTATAGGGCCAGTCCGTCCTTTTTATGCCAGAGTGATGCCACGTCATCAATAAGCTTTTGGGATGGGAGCCTCTCCGTCGCCGCCACCATGACAAAGAAGGAATTATCTCGGAAAGGAGCAAATATTAATAGCATTCAACTCTATTCAACACAGAGAGAAAGGAATGCAAAATTCAAACGAAAATTTTTGGACAATTTAAGGCAACTCTGAAAAAGTTTAGCTGACCATGTGGACATCCCACTAAGTAAAGTCATAAAAAGCTTCTTTCTTTGACTCATGTTGTCATTTAACCGTCAATGGCCTGGCCAACAGAAGAAGAAAATTTCTTCTAAATTTTGGAGGGCTTGAATTTTCTTCTTCCTCTTCTTCTTCTTTCTAGTTCATTTTTTAATAAATTGAGTGTATTACATTATCATACATAGGTGATACATTTATCTAATAAGTAATTGATGTTTAAACATATTTGAGGCATAAATTCAAATTGTAAAAATTCAATTTTGATTGAGAATCTACATTAGATTGGTATTTAAGAAGATAAAAAAAAAAAGAGTGATTTGAATTTGGAAAAAGAAATTGAAATATTCAAGTTGATTTGATTTGGATATTGGGTTTTCCAATCCAAAAACTTTATCAGTTATGGATAAGTGATATGTAAATGTCAATTATATATATATAGAAATTGTCTAATGTCAGGTACCATATGGTATATGACACTTTTCAAAATGTAAATTTTAATTAATTGAGATATGAATTTATACAGAATGAATTGCAAATATAGGAAATTCTTATTCCAATGTGAAATTCAGTTACCAGATATGTGAATTTATATAATAGAAAATGTCAATATGGGAAAATTCATGTTCAAATAGTGTTTTTTCAACAACTTTAAACTCTAAACCCTTTCGTAAACCCTAAATCCTAAATCTTTCTATATAAATTCATATTTCTAGTAACTGAATTTAACATTCTTGTTAATTTTTCCATACTTATATTTCCCTAAACCCTAAATCTTTCTATATAAATTCACATTTCCAGTAATTGAAGCTAACAATCATGTTAATTTCCCATATTTTTATTTCTCTAATCCTAAATCTTAAACCTTAACTCCTTACTAAATATGTGAATTTATGTGCAAGGAAATGTAAATATTGGAAAATTCACTTACAAATAGTGTTTTCTCAATAACCTTAAACCATAAACCATAACTCTGAACCCTTTTCTAAATCCTAAACCCTAACCCCTTAACCTTTCTATATAAAATCACATTTCTAATAATTGAATCTAACATTCATGTAAATTTTCTATATTTATATTTCATAAACTCTAAACACTAAATCCTTTTAATAAATTCACATTTTTAGTAACAAATTCTAACCTTCATGTAAATTTCCCTAACCTTAAACACTAAATCCTAACCCCTAAAATCTAAACCCTAAACCCTAAATCCTTATACATAGTTTATATTTCTAGCAACTGAATTTAACATTCATATGAATTTTTCATATTTACAATTTCTTATACATAAATTCACATTTTTAGTAGCAAATTTTATATTCATGTGAATTTCCCATATTTACATTTCGTTATACATAAATTCACATTTCAATTAATTCACATTTGAATAAATACCGAATATCATACGGTGTCAGATTTTAGAATTTGCCTATATATATAGTGAATTTAGGGATGGAAGAATTCGAATCCCTGTACCTTCTGATAGAGTTAAAGTATAGAATCATCACTATATTATGTCTATAATCACAAATATTAATTATTTATTAGATAAATAAACCATACAATCACAATGATATATATTATTTAATAAACACAATTGTTTATTAAATAATTTCTCATTATTTTATTAAATAAATAAATCATATAAGTACAATGATATATATATATTACACCTAATCTATTATATAATTTCTTGTTGGAAAGGTTTTAACTTGCAAGCAAAAAAATTCCAAACAACGAGCAAGGTTTTCCTTCTAGATTAAGGCTTTCTTTTGTCTTCGTCCAGCTGTTTTTATTTGATATAATTCGTGGCTTTGAACTTTGACCACCCAAATGCAAATCTCACACGCAAACTTATCTGGATTTTGTCTGTTTGGCCTTAAATGGGAATTAGAAGTTGAAACGCACACCATACATTTCGTTTTTAGGACACTGCGACCAAGAAACAAAACGTAGTACAAAATGTTGTAGATTTAAAAACTAAGGGGGTGTTTGGTAAACGTATTGCGTTTTGATTGTATTTGAATAAAATTTGTTTTTTAAATGTTGTATTTGGTTGAAAAGTATTTGTTTTGTATTTGAATGAAATGTGTGTTTGGATGAAAAGTATTTTAGAGTTAAAAAGTTGATGTGATTGGTAAAAGTAGAGATAAATAGTAGAGTTGAAAAGTTGATGTGATTGTTTTAAAAATGTTTTGAATAGTAATTGTTTTCGTAGCACTGTTGCAAAATTTGTTTTTAGTGTAAAATTGTATTGTATTTGAGTAAAATTAAAATTAAATTTGTTCTCCAAATACCCCATAATGATTCCTTTATTTATATCATTATATTTATCTTGTATTTAAATATAATATAATATTTATTTAAATATAAAAATATTATATTTAAATATTAATTATATCATATTTTAAATTTAATATAATTATTATTTATTATTTTTATTAATCACATCACATATTTTTTTCTTTCTCTTTTTTTTTTATTTTTACCTATCATATCATATATTTATTATTTAAATATAATTAAATATTTTTATTTAAATAAATATTATATTCAAATATAATATAAGTATAATACGTTTATCAAAAATTTCTTAAAAATTATTAAATGGCTATTTTTTTTAGTTTTTTCTTTTTGCCCTTTTGAAAACTAGTAACGAAATTCCAAGGAAACGTACAGCATGATGAGAGCAGACGGACCAGACAGTGATTTCTACAATTTAAAATAGAGAAGACGGGCAGTGATAATAAAGGGGGAGTTTGGGGAAGATGGTCGAAGATGTTTTTTTTTTTTTTTTTATTGAGAAAAAGTTGTTTTAGAAAATATATTTAGGGAAAAAAAATTGTTTAGAGTGAAAAAATATAAAATTTTAGATTCTTTTAAAAATATCAATATGGATATTGTTTTTTCTCTCTCGAAATTTTATGTAATTTAAAAAAATCATCTTATTTGGACTTATATACACAAAATTATAGATTTTTAAAGTTTAGAATTTACTATAATATTTTAGAGATATGAATAACGACAAATGATGAAGTATTGAAAAAAAATTGATTTTAGAAAAGATAAAACTTGCCCTAAAATACCCATAATTTATATGTAACATAGCAATCAAAGTCGCTAGAGCAAATACTTTTACGATTTACACGACTCTCTATACTTCAAATTTTGTAGTGTGAGTCAAAAATACCACCAGCGGAGGCACAATATACAGAAGAGTAGATGGTCTAGAGATTATTTTTCATTTTTGTTCAATGAGGATTTTGGCGTGTTTACTAATAAATTTAATTTTGATGAAAGTGAATTAGGTTTTCTATTATAAATTCCGGTTTTATTTTTGTATTTAAAAATTAAATGGCGTGAATCCAACCTAAAATAAAGAGAGAAGGTTCATATATAGGAGGAACTTGTCTCTTACCTGTATATACGTAATTAAAGTTAATTTTGGGGGAAAAAAAAAACCAAGAAAGGGACTAACTAAACTTATTTACCAAATGTATCCTTATTTTGTTGTTATAGCATGACATAGTAATAATTTCATACCTTACTCTACAATAATGAGATAAAGTGTTCAAATTCCCTAATATCTAAATTAAAAAATATATATACTTATACTGTTATCTTAATTTAATTATTTCTTTCATTTATAAGGCTATTTTTATAACTATGCTTTTTTTTTTTTAGGCAACCCAAATACTTTTTAATTTGTTACCAGGAGCCAAAAAGTTTAACTATTTACAATAAAAAAGCTTTTTTTTTTTTAAGTTTAATTTAATTAATTTAACATACAGGACGTTTGGTAAACGTATTGTATTTGTATTGCATTTGAACGTAACACATTAAATGCATTTTGTATTTAGATGAAAAGTAATTACTTTATATTTAAATGCACTATTAAAAAGCATTGGATAAAAATTATATTACGTTTAAAAATAATGCGAACATAAAACTACAAACAAACACCCATAAATGTGCTTTTTTCCCAAAGCACCTCAATTGAAAAGTTTCCAACGTAAATTTTTTTTTTTTTGGGGTTAAATTTGGGCCGTGCATGTGTATATTTACGGTAGGTTGAGCGTGTATATATATATATATATCTAAATGGTGGTGATAGAGGTTAATCATATAACTGCAATTTACATTTAACTCATGATATAACAAAATATTTGAAAGTATATACAAGCTGAAAATCCAATATTACTTGTTATTGATATTTATTAAAACTAAGAGAAAGAAAACACTAAGAAAGAATCTGATATGGAATGTTAATTCTCATTACCTTGTGAAGGCTTAAGCCAGTCTATAAATACACAGTTAGTCCATAACACCCCAAGACTGACCAATAACGGTGACCCACTTGCACAACACTCAAACTAATTCTATTACAATTAGTTACAGCTAAACTAATCAGTTACTACTAAACTATAAGGTGACTAGCTTTCTCCTTTGGCTTAACAATATTAAACAAAAATCCACCCCTTTGGTCAAAGGCTGCTTCGTCTGATTAAAAAAAAAACGTGTTAATTAAGGTCAAAGCTAATAATTGGGGCCATCAATTTGGAAACTTTGAAAGTTTCGTTCGAAGAGTTGAACTTCCTCAAAGTCCTCGAGAACTTGTTGACACGATATCCCAGACTAGTTGCATTAAGACTCAAAAATACGTCCATATAAACGTTTTTTTTTTTTTATTGTGCTTTAAAATTTTTTTTCAACCAAAGAAATAAGACGTTTGTTGAAAGTGAACCAAATTAAAGCAAACTTCTAGTTCTAGACCGAATTAGCAAAATGTGACCCTCAATAATGAAAAGATTGCACTACTTAACAGGTCAAAATAAAGCATATATATAGGTTTTTTTTTTTAATTAAGAGTAAGAATAGAAGCAAAATGTGTATTTAAATGAGAAAAAATGTAGCTATGAAAGTCACATTCGAAAAGCAAATTAAAAAGACAAAAAGTAAAAAATAAAAATAAAAATAAAAAATGAAAAATGATGTTCAACTAAAACGAGCGCTTTGGTTCAAACGGATGAATGGTGTCAAAGATTAACACTTCAAATCTACTGCATACATGTATATGTACTTGATGGAATCGAAGTTATTTTCAAGACAATGACAATGGGTAATTAACAATGCAAAAAAGCACATTCTAAAGATATATTTTGAGATTTCCTGTGACTACGATATTTGTTTAATCTTTTTGTATTATTATTATTATTTTTTTTGCTAGAATTTGTATTATCTTTGTTTACCATTGACATAATTGGCGAGTTGATAGGGCACGGAATGGAGGGGCCAAAAGTTGGGGAAAGAAGTGGCCAACAGGCCATCTAAAATGCTAACATATGTAGCGTGTCCAAAATGTAGTATTCGGCTTATATGCTATAGATTTAAAGAAATTAAATAAGAAAATAATAATTAAAATAAAAGGTGGGAAAGGAAAGAACGAGGACACCACAATAATATTTCTATGTCCACGAACTAGGTATAAGAGAAGAATTCACTAGTGAGAAGTACTGCAAATGAGCTAGCATGTAAATATAAATTTACGATTATAAAATCTAGTAAATTACTTAATACAAACAAATCCAATAAAATCAAGACATATTCTAAATTACAATAAATACAAATGAATCAAAAGTTTCTAATTAAGATGATTGCATATAAAATAATCACTTTTTCTAGTTTAAATACTAACTTTCCCAATAAAATTCAAATGTATATTTTTTGCTTTTTACTTTCTTTTTTTTATTTGGAAAAGTTTTGTATTCAGAAGAAAATTCATTATCTCGTTTGCTGGTTGGCATGATATGTAAAATGTGGCAGGCCAAAAACAACATGTTGCGCTTGTCGCATGTTAAGCCACGCACACAAAAAATTATATGATAAGGAATAACTAGACAAATGTACAATGTCATGTAACTACTAAACAACCACCGTGGTGGGTAGGCAAGAGAATGAGCAATTAAGGTTTTTGTCTGGCATTCAGATGTCAATCTTGTCAACCAACTATCTTGCTGTGAGGTTATAATTATGCCTTTCTAATAACTTGTCAAGTTAGAACATCCATGATTTTGAATTCTCTATATATTAGATAAGAAAGACTGATCATTTCATTTCACTTAGATTCCTAAAATGATGTTGATCCAGGAATATGAACACGATACTAATTCCTTCTTCACTAGCCAAAAAAAAAGAAGTTTAAGTACTAATTAGTTAATTACAATATATTTCACCACTCAAAATATGTATGACCTTTTCCTTTCAACTTCATTTCCAACTTCTGTCCTCATCAAGTATTGACTACTAAATAGTAAGGTTAAAAGAATAGCTTTAGCTATCTCTATCTACACATGTGTATATATCTATAATTAAATATAAAAACACAAATAAAAATTTTCATCTTTACTTTAATATTTATCACACGACAGATGACGTGGTTGTCCATTAATGTTACATGACAATTTTTTTTACACATATTTGTTTGTCTATTCCACACATACTACTTAATTTGCATCTATATATATATATGCATATCTATATATTAAAAAAAAAGTTTAATTAGTTGCTTCTTCTTCACGTAGGATGATGACTCATTCTATTTGTTTGCTGTGTCATTAAATTCAAATAATTTATGACTGGGTAGATGTTTATCAGCCAGTGAGGACTAGCTTAGGAATATGCTTTTATAAGTCGCAATCAAAATCTGTATTTGTTGCCAGTTGCAAACCACCAACCGATCCATATAATAATCTTTTAACCCGACATTTAAAACGTAGTATATGTAGATAAGATTAATTGGTTCCATTAATCTCACTATTATATATACTCATCACCTTAAGAATTTAATTCTTCTTATTATATGATTTAATGATAATTTCACATCTAATTTTATCACATACAATTCGAATTCTCAATTTAAAGTTCAAGCTATAAAGAGAAAGAATATCAATGAAAGCGGATCATCACGTAAATGTATTAGTGATGTGCACGAAGGGGATACATTATTGTTTTCCTTAAACTCTGGAGTTAGACGGATTTCTAGTTGAAACCCTTGACATTTAAATTATAATTACACAAATTAAAAAAAAAAAAAGAATGCTGTCCCCACCAGGCCACCACAAAAAGAAAATCTGGTATTGTTGGAAGCCAGCAAGAAACTGCTGGCTCTTATAGGAGAAGCTAAGCAGTTGAGATTTCAATAGTGGAAAAGGCAGGCAAGAACTGGGATGGGGACAAACTAGGCAGATTGGATTCCTTTAAAATATTTAGTTTACAACTTTTTTTTATAGAGAATAATAATAACAATAAAAAAAAAATGTAGTTTAGAACTGACTAGATACAAAACCTAGATCACTTTCATATATTGCCCAAAACAACGACTGAAAAAATATCGTACAGATTAGCTAATAAGAGACTTCGTACACCTGATGGTAACTGGAAAACAACAAGAAAATTGAGAAATAAGCTTGAAGGAATTATGGAACTTTACAGAGAACCATGTTACTGATATAGTCACTTTATAACTTGGACAAGAAGCCAACGGGATCAGATCACATGAACAAGAGTTGTCTATATATAGATAGATGTATATATATATATGTATGTATGTATATTATACATATATATTGGTGGACATTGACACATGTACACATGTTTAGGTGTAACGCGGTTTTGGAAATTTCATCCATTTGCAGCAAGCCAAACCCCATTTTTCTGGTTTGAAGCAATCAAAAAAAAAAAAAGGGGGGGGGGGGGGTGGGGGGCGGCGGCGCGCGCGCGGGGGAGGGAAAGAAAACAAAGTATAATTTGCAAACTATGAACAATGTTTGTTAACAAGAAGAAATGAAAGATACAGCAAGAAACAAGTTAATTATCGAAACCAAAAAAAAAAAAAGGGTAAAAGTTAAGTAAGATGATAAACTAAGTACATTATCTTTCTTTTGCACATAGAAAATCTCCGTATTGGCAAAAACTAAACAAAAACAATAATAACAGTAATTACCCCAGTTTCCACCTCCACTTTCCTCCATAACCCAAGCCAAATACTGTTACATTTCTTGTAAACAGACGGTGATCTTTTTAACTCTCAAGAGCTTGATGCTTATTACCAGCCGTTGATTTTTTTTCTTTTTTGTGGGGGTCCAATTTTCAAATGCCAAAAAAAAAAAAAAAAAAAAAACAGGGCAGGGGAAAACAGAGCATTTATTTTAGAAGTGGCATCCACAGAAGAGGTAGAAGAAGGCGAGGGTGATGACCAAAACGACAGCCTCCAACACCGAAACGACTCTGAAAAGCAAGTCGTCGAAGAACGACAGCTGAAGGTTCAGCCTCCGCCACTTGAACGCCGACCCGAACAACCTCCACCTTTTCTGCGGCAGCGGCAACGGCGGAGGAGTAGATGCCGCGGCCGCCGCCGCCGAAGAGCTCTCCCTCCTCAGCTTCCTGAAGAACATCCATCTCTTCTTTCCCATCATTTTCTCTCTCCTTAAAATTATTTTCCGGGAAAATATTCCTCTCTCTCTCTCTCTCTCTAGAAATGTTGTTGTATGGTTTTTTTTTTTTTCCCCTCTTTTCAAATTCCTTGTTGTGCTGCGAAGGGAGAGCATGGAATTGAGGCAGTATATATTGGGAAGAAAAGAAGAAGATTCGGTTTTTATTTATTTAATTATTATTATTATTATTATTTTTGGAGTTTTGGACTCCAAAAAAATGAATTAAAAATCAACACGGTCGTTTGAGGAAGTGTGGGGTCCACGAATGAATAGGTATATGTGTTGTAATAAAATAAAATAGCGATTAAACGAAAAAAAAAATGCGAAAAAAGGGGTCAGGGACTAGAAAGGAATATTGGAAAAAGAGTAGGGGTGTTTTTGGTAATTTAGCGAGAGTAGTGGAGGGAGTGGAACTTGGAAGAAGGATAACTGAACCGCGTTTTGATCATGTCATAAAGAAAGTGTTACGTGGGGCAGTTTAGTTATGAGTTAGGTGTTAGGAATTAAAAAAAAATAAAAAGGTAATAAAATAAAAATAAAATACATTTACACCTAAACTGGTTTACTAAAATAAAAATAAATTTCAGTTGTAGTCATTTTTAAAATGAAATGATTTTTAAATGTGTGCTTTTAATTACAAAAAAGAGAAAATCTGAATCGTAATTTTTTAATGGGAAAAAAATTGGAATTTCAAATGTCACTTATCTATTAGCGGTGACGTGACTTTTACTCTCTTTCTCTTTTCATGGCCTATTTGTCCGAGGGTGTTTTAAGAATTCATGTCTTGATTATTTATAATATTATATTTTTATTATATTTATATATAATGTAATTTTTATTTAAATATAAAAATATTATATTATATTTAAATATTAATTATATTATATTTTAAATTTAATATAATAGTTATTATTATTTTTTAATTATTTTTATTAATCACATCATAAATTTTTTTTCTTTTATATTTTTTTCTTTATTTTTACCCATCAAATCATATATTTATTATTTAAATATAATTTAATTACTTTTCATTCAAATATACATGGTATTTAAATACAATTTTCATCCAAATGTAAAAATTTTATATTTAAATATATTTTTTTTCAACAGTACCTTAAAAATATTTATTATTTCAGAATATTTTGAAAATAAATTTTTTTTCTATTCATATCATAATCTCTTTTTATCTCATTTTTTCAACCTATTTTTACCAATTACATCAATTTTTCAATTCTAAAATATAATTTAAATACTTATTATCTAAATACACGTTGTATTTAAATGCAAAACAAATACTTTTCATCCAAATACAAAATGTATTCAATGCATTGTATTTAAATGCAATACGTTTTTCAAACGATCCATCGTGTGATTGGACATAGGGGTGATAATTTGTGTTTGTGTATCGTATTCGTGTCGTATTTGATTTATTTATTTACATGATAATTCTTGATACAAACACAATTCATAATAATCGTGTAAAAAAAAAAACCCCAAACACGATCCTTTAATAAAAGAGTTGACACGACATGATATGTTTATGACTTGTTTATCAAACGAGTAATAAATGTGCCGTTTCAACTTATCAAACTCACTTACTAAAAAGATCATAAATGGGTCATTTAACCTGTTGTTGGCTCATTTAACTAACTTATTATTTACATATTTAACAACATATTGTCAATTTTAATACTAAAAAAAACTCATTAAATATCTAAATAACAACCAAGTTATAACAACCAAATTAACTTAATTACAACCAAGTTACATCTAAACTGAAACACAAAACTTCGGTTTTCTATGTTAAAAAATTTTAAAAATATATTTATTAAAAAGTAAAAGATATATTTTATATTTAAATTTTGAATTTTAAAACTTAAAATTAGAAATAGTAAAATATTATATAATATATGATAATAATATAAATATATTAGAGATTATTAATGGATAATTTATGAGTTGTATTCATATTAACCTATATATGACTCATTTATTAAACGGATTATTTTGTATTAATTGCAGGTTGACGAGTTCGTACAAATTTGATATTTTATTTAATTGTGTTTGACGGATTCGATCATTTTGGCCCAAACCCATGTAAAAGAAACCCAAATCCTCTAATTTCATATGGATTTCATGTCATATGTCGTATCATAATCCAAATTAATAGTCTTAATTGGATGAGACTGTGAATAGAGTTAAAATATGTTATCTTATTTTTCTCTAATTTTAGTTTGACAATTTATTAATTTATTAAATATTTTTAATATTAAATATTTTTATATGATTAAATTTTTAAATTTAAATGATATGCATATTGAATTTTAGAATAGTTGATGCGGATTTCTTTCAAGTAAAATTCAAACTTAAAACAGAATAGAAGTGCATGGAAATAGCAAGGTAGAGGAGTAGAAAGTAGATTTTTTTTTTTTTTTGGAAAGACTTTGGATATATATCTTTTTGGATATTTTATCATATATGTCAATGTCTTGTAGCATTAGAGCTGATAGTGCCAACGACAAGGTGGTGTGCTTGGATTCAGCCAGGACAAAAAAAATGGCAGTGCTTGGGTTAATTTACTATTGAAAAGGAAAATGAGTCATATCATTTGGTCTTTTTATTATTAACATTTTTGCTCTCTTTTTCAAGGGTTGGCTGTGGTTGAGTGGCTTCAATTTGGATATGCTTTTGGCTATTCTGGTAGATTTTTGGAAGTCATCTTGTCAAACAAGAAACAACTGACGATTCAGCATTAAATTGATAGTTTGCTATGTGTAGCATGTTCGAATTTTAGAGTGACGGAAACAAAAAGTAAGTGGAAAATTTTCTTAGCAAATTCGTTTTTTTAGTATTTAATAAAAGTTTGACGATGTTCAAACATGTATTGTATATATCTCTACAGTTTTAAATGGGATATTGAACTTAATATCTTGTGATTGACTTCAAATTAAAAAAAAAAAAAAAGGGAAAAAGGGTTAATGATTCCTTTTCCATAAACAATTATTCCCTTGATCAAGTTTCTCTTGCAAATTAGTGAGTTCCCTAATCTATACACGATAAATTTGCATTGTGATAATAACAAGTCAATTACATAGCTAATCTAGGAGAAATGATACATGTCACAAATCAAACGAGAAATACATCAAGAATATAATTACAAACCTAATCTAATATATATATATATATATTTGATGTTGTAAAGGAAATCAAATTTTTACGGCTTACAATGAATTTATGTGTAAAATTATGTATTCTTAGATTATATGTATAATTATACTTAATAATAAATTTATAGATAAATATATCAAAAAACGTAATGTTTAAATTCCTCATTTCCCTTTTAAAAAAAGAAATCATTCAGTTTAAAGGTGTGAAAACAAATTAAATAAAAAAAGACAAAAAGCAATAAGAAAAAGAAAAATTTAGGAAGAGTACCACTACTATTATACACTGAATTAAAAATTGACAAGCATTAACATCTCTACATGTGATAAATCAAATAATATTCCACGCACTTTATTCTGGATTTTTAAGTGGTGGCATACTGTGGCTCTGGCAGCTGGTTTTCAACAGATGACATGGTAGTGGTGTATGTGAACATGATGTGTGTGTGTGTGTGTGCTTGTAAATATATATATATTTATATATAATGATATGTGATATATAAGGGGAATAATCTTTCCGAAAGTTGTGAAAAAACGCAAGGAATTTTATGAGCTTAAGTGCCTTTTGTGTGATAACAACCCAATTATATTCGATTTCGGTTGTCTTACATTTGATGGAGCAAACATTAATATTGTACGTGTGTATGAAAAAGAAAGAGGGTTGCATTCGTGGTTCTACAACTTCCACTTGTCAGCAGAATTCTGCAATACCAGTAAATGCTTACTTTTGATCAGCAGTTCCCATTGGATAAAAAGTAATAACCTGATAGGCTGATCTAACACTTTAAGGCGGGGGAAAAAAAAGTTCAAATGCAGCAATTCCACATATCTAATCCTACCATAAAGTAGAGTTAAAATATCTCCATATTTAAAAAAAACAAAAATCATATAATCCGAGTTGGTGCTTCAAAGATTTTAATAATTTAATTGGCTGATGTAACGTAATGTGGACCTAGGTGACTTTAACTTGCAAGATAGGAATTTATTACGTACACATAAAATAAAGGATTAATATCAGTTTTAGTCTATCAAATCTTGATTTTGCTTCTTGAATTTTATTAAGTCTCCAAATTATGCAAATTGTCTTTGAATTCTAAGTAAGTCTATAACGACACATGGTTTATGCCCACTTTTATGAGGATTAATTTTGAGATTTAAGTTAATGGTGCGATTTAAAAAAAAAAAAGAAAGAAAATTATGCTTTTTCTGTTGAAATTTTATCACCCTTGTTTAAATTTTTGGTTGTAAGAACAATTTCACCTCCGTTTAATGAAACAAATTTTTTAGAGAAATTAATCAGTAGTATAGACGAGTTATATTATCATATTTATGTGGTACACCTTTTAAAAATAACTAATACTTGGACGACTTACCAATGACAACTTTATCCTAAATTCCGAGGTATCATACTCTTATTTGATAAATTTTATCTTATTCTTAATTTTTTTTAAATAATTTTTCATGTAAGTATGGTGACATTGGCTGCATTAAATTTTTCAATAGTTTTTATTGAATAAATTAATAAAGTGGCTGCATTTAAAACATTATATATATTTTTTCAATGCATATGTTCAACAAAAAAAAAAAAAAAAAAACATGCAAAGAGGCGATTGTACAATTAATTTGTAAGAAAAGGAAACCTATACATTGTTGTATACATGTACGCAGCCAGAGATACTACATCTACATTGTGCTGGAATAAAATGAAAGAATCTAATAGAATCTTTGCTTTATTTATTTATTTATTTTTGACAAAATCGGATGAAAGTTTTATTTTTTTTTTCTTTGGAGATTTTCTCTATGATTTGGGAATAATCTTTTAAAATATTTTACCCATTAATTCAACAAATTCAATTCAAATACTCCGTGCATAATAAGCCGCTGAGGATCTCCTTTCTGTCGTCACAGAAATATAGCATTTTTTTGAAAACCTAGACAGCCCATCGCCGTCTAATCAAATTTGAATGGAGATTTGAAAATGTATTTTTAGATTTATTAATTTTAAAAGTCAGATATGATTTTAAAAATTGTATTTAGAGTAAATATTTTAAAAAAAATTATTATAAAAATAATAAATTTTAAATTTTAAATTATATAATAAAAAATTAATGCTTGAAAAAATATATAAATATTATTAGAGATATGAAAAAATATTAAAAACAAATAAAATTTGATTTAAAAATATCAAAATCATGTCCCAGGCCCCTAACGTAAACAGTTTATTAGACAGTGGATATGTGGATCACATGCGAGTACAAAATAACAAAAATTAAGGAATAATCCTCTGGATTCGAATGAGCAATTGACAACGAGTGTTTTTTTTTTTTTTTTTTAATTGCTTTAACGGCAAGACTACCGACCAAATAAAAAATATTAATTTATTTTTTGATTGATTTGACTGATTTGAGATTTTTTTTAATCTTCTTCAGAAAATCAAGCCAAATTCCTGTTTTTGAAGGATATTTCTAGATTATTTCTCTTCCTTTCACGATAATATTGTATTCGATATAATATAATTTTTATTAGAATATAAAAAGATTTTATTTAAATATTAATTATATTATATTTTAAATTTAATATAATTATTATTTATTATTTTATTATCTTATTAATTTTATTAATCATATTATATATATATTTTTTCCCTTTATTTTTATCTATCACATTATATATTTATTATTAAAATATAATTTAAATACTTTTTACTCAAATACTCGTTATATTTAAATTTAATATAAATACTTTTCTTTTAAATATAAATTATATTTAATATATTATATTCAAATATGATATAAATATAATAAGCATATCAATCATAGCATTCAAAAACTTAAAACAAATTAGTGTTCAATAAATCTTACTTATTGTTTTCAGATATATATATTCGAAAGTATCAGTTGGTTGATTGGTGCTATGTTTTCAAAGATAGAAACAAGGCAGTCCACTTGTTGAAAAATTCTTTGATTCCTTTCTAACTATCTTTTTTTTAAGTCGAGCCTCTAACCGTCAATTTATGGTGCATTGAGGTTGCTTCTTTATCTAATTAATGGTGAATATCCATGTTTTAATCAAATGATATGAATCGATCGTGTGGTCGTAATAAATTGATATTTAACAAAAATCTCTTTATTAACAACGAGATATCTACTTAATTCTATAATTATTAAAGAACATATTTATTGAAAACTCATTATACAGTTATTAATAATATAGTTGGCTGTAAGTATCAAAGAAAGAAGTACCGAGATGATTTGTGGAGGGCTAGGGTACAGATATAGTGTCCAATATCATGCATAGATATGCATGATAAGTTGGTCACGTTTGCCAAGGGTATGTTTGGGACCTAAAAACAACGTGAGGAAAAGGAAAAAACTGTGAGGAATTTTACCTTCCATTGTTTGGAACTTAAAAATATGGAGGAAAAATTTAGAGAAAAAAATATGAGAGCAAATTTAAAAAAGAAGTGGTGGATTCTCTTTTTTTTCTTTAGAAAAATGTGAGAAAAATCAAAATTCAATAACATGTTTGAAATCGATGTTAGATTTCAGAACGGGAATCGGGGTTGGGTTTTGATGTCAGATTCGTAGTTACGTTTCGAGATGGGTTGGTATCAGATTTCAAGACGGGTCGAGTTTCAAGAAAGGATTGAGTTAGGATCAGGGTCGGATTTTAAGACGAGATTGGTATTCGAATAAAAGAGAAATGATGTCAATTATGATAAAAGGACAATATAGGTACTACATATATTTGCTTTTTTAAAAGTAAACATTTACATAATATTATTAAAAAAAGGGATATATTTTAATATGATTTTTTAAAAATGGATATTTTATATAATTACTTCCCTTTTAAGTAATAGCCTAAGTACCCTCGGGGTTGAGCTGGCTGTGACTAACAAACAGAGCAATGAAAACAAAAATCAAGGCCTAGATCAGACAAAATTGAAAAACAAGTTAGGAGGAACTTCAACGCACTCGTCCTAGCAATACAATTCATTTGCTGATGCACATTTCACAACATTATGAGCCATTAAATAATAGTTGTTTTTACAATTATGGTATGTTTTATATATCGAAAATCATTTTTTTTATAATAGTTTGCTTTATTACAAGGAAAATTAGAGAGATTTTATAAACATCCTCTCTAATTAATATGTTTATTTTTTTTTTGTCCTCTTTTAATGTTTGTTTGGATTTTTGACCCTTCATACTTGCATGATTAAAGGAAAAAAATTAGAGTTAGAGCAATAATTTAGAGACATTTTTTGAGTGATAATTGCAAATCACCTTTTTGTTTACCCTATTATTCTTTGGCTCTACACTTTTTTGTACATACAAATGGGAGCTTCATTTTTTTTTTCCCACTTTAAATAGAGCATAGGTTAAAAGTCAACACAATAATAGGTCAAAAGTCAATATTATTTCCTATACAGAAATTGTTCTTGTTGGTAAAAAAGGTAATTTAATATATTATCACTCGTAATCTACTAAATATCACCGGAATCAATATTTGATCGTTACAGTCTCCAGTCGCTTGTTTTGCGCACTGGAGTTTGTTGTCAAGAGTTTTATTGTGGATTACTTTTGATGATCTACCAAATTATTTTTTTATTTTCAACACAAATAGTATTTTTTTTTAAATTTTCAACACAAATAGTTGGCCGTCTACGACATCGGTCATCATAGAGTAATCTAGCATATTACTTTTGATAATAAACCGGATTATTCTCATTTTCAACACTAAATAGTTGGCCCTTGTGCTAGTTACACGAGAGTATACTGGTAGATTACTTTAGATAATCTACTAGATTATTGTTGGCCATCTCTGACTTTTATCGTCGGACGGATGGCATTCTAGTAAATTAATTTTGTTAATCTACTTGATTATTTTTGTTGATCTACTAGATTATTTTTCATTTTCAACACAAGATTGCAGACTGGCTCTGATTACTGAAGAATAATACGGTAGAATACTCATGATAATTTATCAGAATATCTTCATCTTTAATAAAAAAGGGTCAACCATCTCCGGTCACCAACGTAGGCAAGCATGAAAGAAATTGGACGGCACACCATTACGCCATTGTAGTCGATAAGTCAAGTACTCAATCACCATCTCATTTGACTAAAAATTTCGTAAGCTACAACACAACACCTAATTAGTCGAAAACACTATGAAAACACAAACTCGCATTGCTGATCGCAACGGAGCTTTCCTCGTTCCAAGGTATTAATAGCGCAAGATCTCATCTGGGAGATTGCAAGAGGAGCTTGTCGTAGATTATCCGCCTTTGTTGCAGATCTACGGTGAGCGGCACCGTGAGATCTTGTTGAAGTCTGTGACGAGATGTTGCGTGATGGCAGCCCACACCAGTGCCGCGACGGCGATGTTGCCTTCTTTTTTAAAATTTTGATTTAATTTAATTTAATTAAATCTTTTTTTAAAATTTTGAAAAATCTTTTTTTAATTTAATTTAAAATTTTGAAAGCCACTTAATGCAAATTTATAAATTGAGGTTTTAGTACTCCTATTTTCTTTAATACTCCATTGTTCCTAATGTTTTCCTCCAAAGATATAATAATTGTTGAATAATTTATTATATATAATAACACAAGTTTTTAATGATCTTAAAAAATGTTTTTAAAATTTTGTTGCATACTGTTACTAATTTTTGCTACATGATCATCGTTTGATGACTAATGTGACAAGCTCAGATGCTATCTTTGATCAACATCCGACAACCATTTGCTCACGTGATCAGCATTTGATTCTTGTTTTGTCAATCTCCCTTGCCACATATCGACGTTCATTATAATGGTGAGTGTCAGCCAATTCTTAATGGGTCACATCCCTAAGAATTCAGTTCCAAGTGAATTTATGGTCCACTAAGTTCCTAAACTTTAAAGACCATCATCAGTTACTCTTCCTCTATAAATAGGGGAAGAAGTCTCTCAAACGAGACATCATTTTTTACATACCGTTACTCAGTCAAAATTCATATAGAACTTGTTTGTATCTTGTATTTTTGCTGATCATAGTGAAGGACTCTCATAGAGGACGTGGCATATTCTGATAAACTTTTCCAAATTTTCAGTGTCCGTTATTTTTAAGCATTTTATTCACTACTTTCAATTTTAATTTATTGATTTGCTTGTCAAGTATACCACATCCGATTGTATTTTGCTGTTTTGAAATGAAGGATTTCGACTTGCTATATTATTTTTTGCATATCGAAGTAGTCTCTTCTCCAAAAGGTTGTCTTTTCTCTCAGTCTAAGCATGTAGTTGACATATTTAAGCATGCTCATCTTACTAATAATAAGAGGTTGATACACCTCTAGAGCTCAATGTTTGGTATTCTCCTTCTAATGGGATTCCATTACCAGATCCAATTTTATATCAAACTATTGTTGGTAGCCTGGTTTATCTCACTATTACTCGTCTAGATATAGCATATGTTATTCATATGGTTAGTCAGCTTGTTACTCTGCCTACTATAGTTCATTGGGCTATTGTTCTTTGCATTTTGAGGTATTTTCGAGATACTTAGTTTCTGAGTCTTTTACTTTCGTTTTCTTCATCCCTAGAGCTATTGTTTATTTTGATGTTGATTAGGCTCGTAATCCCATAAAGTGTTAGTCTATCACTGGATTTTGTATATTTTTAGATCATTCTCTCATTTCTTAGAAGAATAAGAAGCAAGATATTTTTTCCAAATCTTTCATAAAGGCAGAATATAATACCATGGATTCTACTATTTTAAGATAGTTTGGTTACATTGGTTGCTTACAGATATTGGTGTTTTTCTTCATCAACCTACTCCATTGTCTCGTGACAATAACAAGTGCTATCCAGATTATGCATAATTTAATATTTCATAACGAAATAAACATTTAGTATTTCATGAATGAACTAAATATATTGAGATTGATTATCACATTCCTTAGCTTCATTATCAAGTAGGAACTCTCACGCTGCCTTTTGGCCCTTCCATACAAATTGCCGATTTATTTACGAAGTTGCACACCACTTCATGTTTTCGTTTTCATTTTTGGCAAACTCTTGATGTTGTTTGCAGCCGTATCATGAGTTTAAAGGAGGATGCTAGATTATAGTTTTCATTAATCATTTTGTTATCTTTATCGTCAAAGAAATAATTGTCTTTTATCATTAAAGGCATAATAGTCTTCTATTTATTTTTTGGAACTCTATATAAATCTCTTTCCGGATATATTTTTTTGGTTAAGTAGTTTAATAGAAACCCTTGTTTTATTTCATTTTATAATATAGTTCTTAGTTTTCATGGGGATAAAATTCAAAAGCATGCACATTATAGGACACTTGCTCAGATTTTCTCATTTGCATAAAATTTCGGATTAGCACATGCTGATTTCTTGATTTCACAGCCAAGCTATCTCTACCATATTTATTGCCTACCTCTACTGCAACTTCCAAGACCCTTTATATTTATTTATTTATTTATTTTCTGGGGAAAGGAATGTGAAATTCAATTCTAGCCCAAGATCAACACTTGCCAAGGACTGCATTATTTTATTAACAAGACACTTTGGAGAAAGCCAGAGCCAACCACGCAAAAACAAACTAGACAGCTAAAGAATAGGCAACTCTTGCAGCAACAAAATGAAAAACAAAAAGGAAAAACCAGACTCGGGAAAAACTAAAAGAAAATAAAAATAAAAACCAACAACAACAGCTTAAAATCTATGCTTTTCACCTTACAAATGGCAAACCAGATGGAACTTGTTCAGCATATTCATCATATTGTGAGCCAAAAAACTCCCTCAAGAAATACTCTTCGGTTTGTATCCGTTGAGAACAGAACCGCCAAGCCGCAATTGCACGTTCAACAGTTGAAATCGGATTACAAAGAAGTATCTGAGTACCAACTGCCCAGATGAAGAACCCACAGTAACCTGGATGCCTCATTTACTTGTAGATTCCCTGAGTAACTAGTTTGTGGCGCTCATCACTGCGAGTCCTGATAACGTGTGTGAAGGCGGTACCGGCAGTGATCATTGCCACTGTACGAATAATTTCCCCTACCACAACCATTGCAAGCCCTAAGTTGCTTATCCACCACAATTCCTTCAGTTGAGGGAACAAAAGAATTTCAATGAAGTACTCTGATAATGAAAATGCCGTCTTGATAATTCCTTTTTTTTTTTAATAAGAAGCGATTCGAGAGTAACATTTGCCCTCCCATGATTGAAAATAGCTATAAGGTACTCAGAACTATGCATAAATAGTTTTGCCAAAAACAGGAGAAACAAGCTGTGGGAGAGAAAACGTTGGTTCTCATATTTTTGTTATATATATAAGCGGGGAATTTTAATCAAATTATACTCCCTATGTAGCGTTCTGACGAAAACTGAGTTACTCAGTTGTCTCAAAGATAAAGGATAGCTAATTCTCTGTAAGCTTTAATTAGAAAACTTATAGAGCAGGGCTTCCTTCAAACCTGAAATAAATGAATAGAGAACACAGCTGACATTAATAACGGAATTTGTGTCTAGATATATAATCAAATATGCCTCAAGAATATCTACATTACGTATTCCGATGAAATAAGGGTTAAAACAAAATCAATCACAGCTTGTGGAGGCATTTGTATTGATTAATGATGGGAAAACACTGAGCAAGAGAATCTAAAAGTGGATTTAGGAGTTTCATAAGACATACAACATGATAATTCTATGAGAGGATACTTCACTGGTAATGCTGGTTTTTCAGCATTAGATATGATCAAAATTACATCAAAACAAAAAGAATAGCAAAAGGAAAATCATTACGTGCTATGGACACGTAAATCTTTCGGGGTCGTAGTGGTTTATTTTCTGTAGCTTGTTAAGAGATTTATTTCTGTCTTAATTTAAGTGCTCTAGAACTCATTTTAGAAATAACTTTTTACCATTGCAACAAGTTTTCTTCGTCCAATCGCCTCAGCAACTCATAGAAGAATTATTTGATTATACAAGAAAGTGTCATTGGTCAGATAAATTTAAGGACTGAGAATCTAGTGTACACTCAAAAATTGGTGCATAATTATGACTACCTAAGTACACTTGTATTTTCACCCAAAAAAAATAAAAAGTCCTATTGTATAAGTAGGAGTTGAAATCAGTCATAATTAACATTGGAGTTAAACAGCAAAAAAACTATTGAAAAGAGAACTAAGCGCTAATTTTTGAGGAACAGGTAGGATTAGCATGAATAACCTCATAACTAAAACTAACATTCAAGCAACATGGATAACAAATAATATAAGTTACAACCAACCTTATTTTTCCTATTATGAGCTTTTTTTCCCCCCCTGAAAGAATTCTAAGCTATCATCTACTTAAAAAAAAAAAAAAAATCCCTTTGTTGCTTCTTTCTGCATCATACTTTTCCTTGTCTTATCATGATGCTTGGATCTTTTCTATTGAAAAAAATACAGAATATAATATAAAAGAGCACATACAAAAACTTAGCCCTCATAAATTTCCCAAAACGAATACACACAGATGCATCTGTCAACCTAAACAAACACACAAAGCCTCTCATAGGTCATGTAAGCAAGATTTTTTAGAGGGCTAAATAAATGCTAAAGCAATGTTCACATGTCAAGATATTGGTAAAAGAAAATATCTGGACAACTTTATGTATATAACATGTGCCTTTTTCATGGGACCAAATTGCAAAGAGAATCCCCTTTTTTTTTTTTTTTTTTTCCTTCCCTACATTGAAAGAAAGCATAGAAACTTCTCATGGACACTTGTTTTTCATCTGGACAGTTCTTTCTTGACGAAACCTGTTTTTGTCTTTCCCTTTTCTTTTTTTTTTTTTTTTCCCCTTCGGCCTAAATTTTTTTTCCATTTTAATATTATCTGTATTTTTTATTTATCTTTTTCATTTTAATCTTTATATCATTTTAGTCCTTTTTTATGCCTATGTTTTTTTAATCCTTTGATTACTTTTTTTTTGATTTTTTGGTCTAATTTGTTTTTTATTTTGGTCTTTTCATTTTCCATATTGAGTTTCTTCATTTCATATTATGACTTGTTTGTTCTATTTTTTTTTTTTCCGTTTTAGTACTTTTCCCCCCTTTTTGGTCTTCAATTCATGTTATGGCTTATCTCGCACACAAATTTAATTTAAACTAAACTTTTTTTTTATCTTTTTTAAAAAATCAATAAAAATTATAATTAGTTTTTTAAAAATTAATTAACTTTTTTATATTAAATTAAACTAAATCATTGTTTTAATCGAGACATTAGTTTTTTTTTTGTTGGTTTTTATTTTTCTATGTCTCATTATTCTTTTAATTTTCCTCTTGTAACAGCCGAGATTTTAAATTGTTCTCGGGATCATTGTATAGTGAAAATTTATATATATTAGTGTGACGGAAATATATAAATTTCACTCTAATAAACCATCATTAGAGTTGATGAATATATTTATTAGAATTGATAAATGCTTTATGGCAGCAGAGGTAATGATTTTCGAATCGGAACGCCTCAAATAGTGCATTTTCGGTATCGAAAAACAGAATTCTACTGAGACTCAAAATGTGGCAAAAATAGATCCCAGATGGAAAATAATGAAATATCTAGGGTTTATGGAGTGTTTTAAATGATATAAATGCATCGAAAGGCTCTAACAGCATTTCGAGAGGTAAACTGCAAAATTTGGCCAGTATAGCTTTTCGGTCAAAATTTCGACAGATGAAAATTATACTGTTATTAAAGAAAAACCTATACTGTATAAACAAATAATATTTTCTTATTAATATAGGAATCAATGGATGAGATCAAATCATCCTTTTTGATCCAAAGGCTATCAAAATTAAGGACATTTTGGATTTTTCTTTTAAAATCAAATTGAGAAAGAAAAATTAGCATTAAATGCATGATGATCTGCTCATGCACGTGGAAGAGAGGGGGAGAAACAGCTGTATTTCAGCTGAAAAAGTTCACAAAATTTTGCAAAAATGCCCCCAAGAAATTTTCATTTTGACCCCAAAATTTTCAAAAATTACAAAAATACCCCTAAGGATTTGTATAAACTTTTTCCCCTGATTTTTCACGTCCCCCACAACAGAAAACTCCATTTTCTTCTGTTCTTCTTCTTCTCCCACGTTCCCTTGCTCACAAAAATTTCCAAAGTTTCAAAAGTTGTAAATTTTGAAGAAAAAGTGTGAGAAAACTTCAAGTTGAGGAGTATTCACCTCAAAGCTCAAGCAAGTTCTTCAAAATTCTGTTTTAATGCTTATTTTTAAATGTTTTTGTGTTTATGTGAATAGTAGAACAAAATGGAGTTAGAGTGTTTTTGAGTGTTTTGATGAAAATCATGTGGAAAAACATGTTTTGAACTTGTTTTTAAAGTGTTTGTGGGGTTAGTTTTTGAAAACAAAAGTGTTTCATAGGGGAGGGGAAAATTGACGTGAAAAAGAGGGTGAAAATCCTTATGGAATAGAGATAATTATGTATGATGAAGTGGAAAAGAATTTGAGGTGGTATTTGAGTGTTGAATGGAAGAAAAACAAAGAGGAAAATGTAGGGTTGTGAGTGAAATCCTAAATTTTTGGAAATAATGCTATACCCTGATTTTGAGAATGAATTATTGTTATGTACTGGGATTTTGAGCAGGTTTATGATGGAAACTGTGTTCAATAACGCGATTTAAGCGGTTTTGGCACAGTGGGAAAATAAGAATTTAAGCCGTTATAATGCCGAAATTTTCGGGCTTATAACCAAGGCTAAGGGTTTAATGATAACAATGTATAGGAGAAGTGTTTAAATGTTCTAGCGTTGACCTATAAACATTTCACTGAATGTTGAACTGTTTCGTTATAGGGCAACGAAGGAAAACTAAGGAAAGGAAACAGAAGCAAATTTCTGGTAAGTTTTGGCATTTAATTGTCTGAACATGAACAACTGGAAGTATATGTCATTTTGGAATTTCAAAATATGTATAGCCTAAATTCTTTGGTTAGAAATATTATATGTTGTTGTGAACTCGTTAATATGCCTAAATTGGCGAGTATGCGAGTGTGCAGTGATGTGTTACCTGTAAATGATTGTGTTTCATGAATTTTGACTCTAGAATGTTTAAAACATGTTTTAGGGTTGAATGTATGCATGAGAATTGGTTTTTATGTCAAAATGTGTTTAAAAACCTATTTTTACCGGAGCCAAGTGCTAAGCGCTAGTTAAGGAGCGGCCCGGTGCTGAGCTCTCGGCCAAAAATTGGTGTTTAAAATTCAATAAGAGCGCCAGGTGCTAGGGTATGAGCGCCAGGCGCTAGTGTAAAAATTGGCTAAAGCGCCAGGCCCTAGGGTATGAGCGCCAGGCGCTAGTGCAAAATTTAGTGGAAGCGCCAGGCCCTAGGGTATGAGCGCCAGGCGCTAGGGTAAATATTCAGTAGGAGTGCCAGGCACTAGGGTATGAGCGCCAGGCACTAGTGTAAAAATCAGCATGAGCGCCAGGTGCTAGGGTATGAGCGCCAGGCGCTAGTGTAAAGTTGTCTGGAGCGCCAGGCGCTAGTGTAAAGTTGTCTGGAGCGCCAGGCGCTAGGGTATGAGCGCCAGGCGCTTGCACCGGATTTTCAAAAGCGCCAGGCGCTGTAAAGATAGCGCCGGAGCGCTGGAGTCTCTGTCCTAAGTTTTTACAGAAAAATAAAATGAAGGGCCAGGCGCTCGGGGATGAGTGCCAGGCGCTTCAACTGTTCCAAAAATGTATAATTAAAGTTTTGTGCCTTATTTTCAGTTCCAATCACGCCCCAATGTTTTAGTGCGTGGATGATGATTTTTAAACAATATTTTTGGACTGAATAGACATAACATTGAGTACATTATTTATGAATATGTACACTGGAATAGTTAAGACATCATAGTAAGTAACATAGCACAGTAAACAACAAGATAATGAAAAAGACCTAAAGTTTGGCGTACCGGCCTCTCGTGAGGGGAGGTTATTTTATGTCGAAGCAAAAGACATACCATAGTTGAGGGAGAGTCCGGGTCATTCCCAGACCCCTCTTACAGCGCGCACACGGTACAACCAAACCGGGCCCATAGACATAGTAAATGAATAACGCAAAGTGTAAATTGAGCATAATGAACTCATGCATTGTGTAGAGTTGCATTGTAGTGGTTTATTGTTTTATTATTTTGAATGTTATGTCTGAACTTACTGGGCATGTAGCTCACCAGTTTGTTCTTGTTCAGGTAATCGAGGTAAACAACCTGTAACCTGAACCACAGTGTATGGATTGGGCTGCAGGAATGAAGTGCCAGTGTCATGACAAAGGTTATGGACCTGCCAGGCTAATTCCGCAAAGAAGAAAGAAAAGGATAGAGAAAAATACAATTGTATAATATTGTATAAGTTACACTGTTATGTTTAACTTAACTATTTTTAATACAGTATGACAGTAATATATGTAAGTAATATAAAATAGTTTTCCAACTATGATAACTTAGTTTTGGAAAATTGTAGTACTATGTATAGCAATGGTAAAAAAAAAAAAAAAAATTTCCGCAATCTATTTTGTTATGATTTGAAAGAAAAGAATTAAAGTAAAGCAGAGTTTTCAGGTGACGTCCCCCGCACGAGGCGGGGGGTGTTACAAGGTGGTATCAGAGCGGACGGTTCTCCATAACCTGTTATGACATTGCGAGCATTTCCTTCTGCACAGTCCAAGTAAGTTAATGTTTCATTGTTTTCTTATTCTAAATTTCATACGTAATGCATGAATACTAGGATTTGAAAATGAGTAACCGACCAGATTCCCGAACAACTGGGAAAAGACTTCTTATTCGCTTCAGAATGACAAGAATGTCGGAAATGACTCCTTCAACTGCAGACGTACCATCGTCATCAACACCACCTATAGCTCCAACGTTTACAGAGGGTCGAAATTTTGTTATGAAAGCAGAGAATTTTAGGATGCATCTGTCATATACGGTAGTATCCTATGCAGCTCGTTTTCGGGATGAGATTATTATGAGTAGTCCTTGGCCAACCCTGACCGAAGAGGAGCAGTGTGCAATGCTTTGGAGAGGATTAACTCATGAACTGAAGTTTCGAACGGTTCCTACACTTAACGAGACACTGGAGCAATATATTACTTCAGTGAGAGAGATAGAAAGAAAAATGTTGATAGAAAAATATGATCGGATAATGAGAGATAATGACCCCCGCGGTGACGTATCCTCCAGACTTGATGAACCACCACCGGTGAGGGAGAATGACGATGTGAAATCCTCAGGCGAATCATGTATTGCGGGTCCTGTACATGTAATTAGTGATTCGACCAATGAAAATGAGGATGACAGTGAAAAAGATCCAGAGGAATTTCCTTTGGACAGTGATGAGGATAGAAGTGATACCCCATAAGTTATTGAAATTAACTTATGTGTATATAAATACAGGTTTTGTATATTATGGAAACTGACTGGAATATGTATAAGTACTAGATGTGAATTATTTGTATGTGAATACAAGAATATGTTTATACATGGTCGCTTACTTAAGACTAAGTGATTGCATATTCTGTTATGATTTTGTTGGTGAATGAAATTACCTAAAAATGATGATAAATGAAAAGAGAAAATTAATGATATTTCTCTCAATATCGATACTGAACGTTTGATTTGTGTTGATAGATTTAAAGAAACCAAATGGCACGAAGGAGAGTCCAACCTCCTAGACGTGATAGACCTCCCACCCTGACTGAAAGGGTGACCGAATTAGAAGTCTTATTGGCAACCCAAATACAAGAGAATCAAGCGTTAAGAGATCAACTAAATCAGATTCATCACGAACGTGCTGAAAGGGAAGCTTCACCACCACCCATGGCACCAGAAGCTCCTGTAGCTCCGGAAGTTGAACATAATTCCCCGGCAGTCTCAGCTTCGGGGGAAAGGATTTCGGAACCACAAATTATTGTTCCACAGGAACCCTTATATGAAAGGTTTCGACGAATGAGACCACCGGAATTTGATGGATCCTTAGATCCGTTAGAAGCTGAAGAGTGGCTATCGTCTTTTCAGAGGATTATAAATTTTATGAATTTGACCGATAGGGAAAAAGTCCTCTGTGCTTCGTACATGCTGAACAGAGATGCACGATACTGGTGGGAAATGGTTTGCTTAAGAAGAGACGAGAGCCAGATAACCTGGAATGATTTTGTGAAAGAGTTTAATCAGAAATATTACGACCCTGCTGCTCTCGGACCACAATAGAGAGAGTTCGAGAATTTGAAGCAAGGAAACATGACAGTGATGGAAGTATGTCGCAAGTTTGACCGGCTGTCGAGGTTATGTCCCTATATGGTCCCTACTGAAGGGGATCGCATTCGAAAGATAATTGGGACATTTCGACCAGAAATTGCCGTAATGGTCGACAGTGCAGCATCTCCACCCACGTCAGTGGCTGAATGTGTCTCCCGAGCATTGAAAGCTGAATTTCATTTGACAAGAGCCAGAGAAGAACGGGCTCAAGCATGGGAAGCTCGGAAAAAGGAGAGACAACAATTGAAACAAGGTCAAGGTGGAAGTCAAACACCACAAGGAAATCGCACCAACCAGTCCTCAAAGCCTGGACAAGGAGGTGGACAGAGGCCTCAAAATTCCAATAAAAGAAAATGGAATTTCAGGGGTAATAGGAACCAGCAATAGAAGAATGCAGCAAGTGCTGGTCCTAGTACGCTAGGCCCTATGAGCACTCCAAATTGTCCAACATGCGGAAAGAAGCACTTGGGAGAATGCAGATTAGGCCACAATGTTTGTTACTACTGTGCAAAGAAGGCCATTATGCAAGAAGTTGCCCAAGTAATCGACAGAATCAAGCTGGCACGGTTTCTCAGCGTCTGCCAAATCCTCAGATGCATGCTATTACAGCAAAGGCAGAAACGTCATCACGACAACAGGAGCAAAGTGAAAAGGCACCTCCAACCAACGCACGAGTGATGGCATACACAAAAGAGGATGCAGAAGCGGGCACATCCACTGTTGTTACAGGTCATATTTCTATCGCTCAACACTCGGCATATGCTTTATTTGATTCGGGTGCTTCACATTCATTTGCATCACAAGAATTTGCCGCCAGTTTAGAGCATGCTAAGGATAGAATTGGAATGACCTTTAGGACTATGTTGCCTTCGGGTGAAGTATTGTTGTCAGATTACTGGTTACGACATGTGCCAGTAATTGTGACAGATAGAGAGTTTTTTCTTGATTTGATTGTGATAAGGATAGCGGATTACGATGTAATCCTAGGAATGGATTTCCTGGGAAAGTATCAGGCTACAATCGACTGCCGCCATCGAAGGATAATCTTTCGACCAAATGGAGAAGAAAGCTTTGAATATGTTGCTTCACCTCCAAAGCCATCGAGGATCCTGATAAATTCAATGAAGGCGCACAAGCTGATAGCTAAAGGATGCGTGGGATATCTAGCTTTTGTAACTGATGTGACAAAAGAAGAAAAGTTACAACCAAAGGATATTCCCATAGTCAATGAATTTGTGGATGTATTTCCAGATGAATTACCTGGATTTCCACCGGAGCGGGAAATTTCTTTTGAGATCAAACTAGTACCAGGAACAGCACCGATATCCAAGGCCCCTTATCGGATGGTTCCAGCTGAACTGAAGGAGCTACAAACGCAATTAAAGGAGTTATTAGATAGAGGATTCATTCGACCGAGCTATTCGCCTTGGGGAGCTCCGGTTCTATTCGTGAAAAAGAAGGATGGAACTCTACGAATGTGCGTAGACTACAGGGAGCTGAATAAGGCCACCATCAAGAATAAGTACCCACTACCTAGGATCGACGATTTATTTGATCAACTGAAGGGAGCCTCAGTGTTTTCGAAGATTGATCTACGTTCTGGGTACCATCAGTTGAGAATTAAAGATAGCGATGTAACAAAGACGGCATTCAGAACGAGATACGGACACTATGAATTTCTGGTGTTGCCGTTTGGATTGACGAATGCTCCAGCTGCTTTCATGGACTTGATGAACCGAGTCTTTAAGAAATTTTTAGATAAGTTTGTCATTGTGTTTATTGATGACATCCTTGTTTATTCGAAGACCCGGGAAGACCATGAAGAACACTTGCGATGGGTACTACAAACACTCAGAGATCACCAGCTATACGCCAAATTTTTAAAGTGTGAATTTTGGTTAGATCAAGTTCATTTCCTAGGACACAAGGTGTCTAAGAATGGAATTTCTGTTGACTTCGCAAAGATTGAAGCTGTTAGCAAGTGGCCTATCCCGAAAAACGCTACTGAAATTCGTAGTTTTCTGGGATTAGCCGGATACTACAGGCGTTTTGTGGAGTGATTCGCTAGGCTTGCTGAACCTCTCACGGCGTTAACTAGAAAGGAAAAGAAGTACGAGTGGACAGCAACATGTGAAGAAAGCTTCCAAGAATTAAAAAGGAGATTGACAAGCGCACCTATCCTTGCCATTCCTACTGATGGGGAAAGATTCGACATCTACAGCGATGCTTCGAAAGAAGGATTAGGAGCGGTATTGATGCAAAACGGGAGAGTTATAGCTTATGCTTCACGACAACTAAAGAATCATGAGAAGAATTATCCAACTCATGATTTGGAACTAGCTGCAGTCGTGTTTGCATTAAAGATTTGGAGGCATTATCTATATGGTGTTCAATGTCAAATTTTCACAGATCACAAGAGCCTGAAATACTTCTTCACTCAAAAGGAGTTGAACATGAGACAGCGGCGATGGCTAGAGCTCGTAAAAGATTATGATTGTGAGATCTTATATCATCTAGGGAAAGCGAATAGAGTTGCTGATGCACTGAGTCACAAATCAATATCGGTACAGCAATTACCTATCGATGGATTGTCCAAGCCGCTACAAAAGGAGATTAATTCGTTAGAAATAGAATTGATTTCTGGAAGTTTGGCTATGCTACAATTGAGACCGACATTGTACGATAGGATTAAGGAGGCTCAGAGACAAGATGTGTACTTGGAAGAGATGAGAGACCGAGTCAATAAAGGAAAAGAAATTGACTTCAGCATTGAGACAGATGGAATGCTGTTGATGAAAGGAAGAATTTGCATACCTGCCAATACAGAATTGAAGGAGCAGATTATGAAAGAAGCCCATCAAACACCCTATTCTGTTCATCCAGGAGCCACCAAAATGTATCATGACTTAAGATTACAATTTTGGTGGAAGAGAATGAAGAATGACATTGCTGAGTTTGTTAGTCGATGTCTAACTTGCCAGAGAGTCAAAGCTGAGCACAAACACCCAGGCGGGAAATTAGAACCTCTAGATATTCCAGAGTGGAAATGGGAGCATATTACCATAGATTTCGTGGTAGGGCTACCCAAGACACGAGGAGGTTATGATGCCATATGGGTGATAGTAGATCGACTGACGAAAACAGCTCGATTCATAGCGGTGAAAACGACATTCACATTGGAGAAATTAGCAAGCTTATACGTTGCGAATGTGATTAGATTATATGGAGTTCCAAGATCCATTGTATCTGATCGAGATGGTCGTTTTACCTCCAAATTCTGGAAGTGTGTACAACAAGAAATGGGCACAGAATTGAAGTTTAGCACGGCTTTTCATCCTCAAACTGATGGACAATCTGAGCGAGTCATTCAGGTTTTAGAGGATATGTTACGAGCTTGTGTCATGGATTTCCAAGGAGCATGGAATGAGAAACCGTCGTTGATCGAATTCTCTTACAACAACAATTATCAAGTTTCGATTGGAATGGCACCCTATGAAGCTCTTTATGGCAGGAAGTGCAGGTCCCCAATCCACTGGTATGATTTAAAAGAGAAGCAACTGCATAAAACTGATTTTGTTCAAGAGACTTCAGAAGCAGTTGAAAAGATACAGAAGCGAATGAAAACAGCCCAAAGTCGACAAAAGAGTTATGCCGACAAACGACGCAGATTTCTTGAATTTCAAGAAGGCGACTTTGTATTTCTTAAAGTTACACCTATGAAAGGAGTCATGCGTTTTGGAAAGAAGGGCAAACTCAGTCCGAGATATATCGGACCATTCGAAATTATCAAACGGATTGGGAAGGTGGCTTACAGATTGGCATTACCACCTGATTTATCCAACGTACATGATGTTTTTCATGTCTCTATGTTGCGTAAATATGTATCTGATCCATCGCACATTTTGAGATATGAGCCGATACAAGTACAGAGTGACCTGTCTTATGAGGAAAAGCCTGTTCAAATACTCGCACGAGAAGACAAGGTACTCAGGAACAAGACAATCCCATTAGTCAAAGTGTTATGGCGTAATCACCAAATAGAAGAGGCTACATGGGACAGAGAAGATAAAATGAGAGCCCTATATCCCCACTTGTTTTAAATTCTCGAGGACGAGAATTCTTTAAGGGGGGAGGATTGTAACAGCCGAGATTTTAAATTGTTCTCGGGATCATTGTATAGTGAAAATTTATATATATTAGTGTGACGGAAATATATAAATTTCACTCTAATAAACCATCATTAGAGTTGATGAATATATTTATTAGAATTGATAAATGCTTTATGGCAGTAGAGGTAATGATTTTCGAATCGGAACGCCTCAAATAGTGCATTTTCGGTATCGAAAAACAGAATTCTACTTAGACTCAAAATGTGGCAAACATATACCCCAGATGGAAAATAATGAAATATCTAGGGTTCATGGAGTGTTTTAAATGATATAAATGCATCGAAAGGCTCTAACAGCATTTCGAGAGGTAAACTGCGAAATTTGGCCAGTATAGCTTTTCGGTCAAAATTTCGACATATGAAAATTATACTGTTATTAAAGAAAAACCTATACTGTATAAACAAATAATATTTTCTTATTAATATAGGAATCAATGGATGAGATCAAATCATCCTTTTTGATCCAAAGGCTATCAAAATTAAGGACATTTTGGATTTTTCTTTTAAAATCAAATTGAGAAAGAAAAATTAGCATTAAATGCATGATGATCTGCTCATGCACGTGGAAGAGAGGGGGAGAAACAGCTGTATTTCAGCTGAAAAAGTTCACAAAATTTTGCAAAAATGCCCCCAAGAAATTTTCATTTTGACCCCAAAATTTTCAAAAATTACAAAAATACCCCTAAGGATTTGTATAAACTTTTTCCCCTGATTTTTCACGTCCCCCACAACAGAAAACTCCATTTTCTTCTGTTCTTCTTCTTCTCCCACGTTCCCTTGCTCACAAAAATTTCCAAAGTTTCAAAAGTTGTAAATTTTGAAGAAAAAGTGTGAGAAAACTTCAAGTTGAGGAGTATTCACCTCAAAGCTCAAGCAAGTTCTTCAAAATTCTGTTTTAATGCTTATTTTTAAGTGTTTTTGTGTTTATGTGAATAGTACAACAAAATGGAGTTAGAGTGTTTTTGAGTGTTTTGATGAAAATCATGTGGAAAAACATGTTTTGAACTTGTTTTTAAAGTGTTTGTGGGGTTAGTTTTTGAAAACAAAAGTGTTTCATGGGGGAGGGGAAAATTGACGTGAAAAAGAGGGTGAAAATCCTTATGGAATAGAGATAATTATGTATGATGAAGTGGAAAAGAATTTGAGGTGGTATTTGAGTGTTGAATGGAAGAAAAACAAAGAGGAAAATGTAGGGTTGTGAGTGAAATCCTAAATTTTTGGAAATAATGCTATACCCTGATTTTGAGAATGAATTATTGTTATGTACTGGGATTTTGAGCAGGTTTATGATGGAAACTGTGTTTAATAACGCGATTTAAGCGGTTTTGGCACAGTGGGAAAATAAGAATTTAAGCCGTTATAATGCCGAAATTTTCGGGCTTATAACCAAGGCTAAGGGTTTAATGATAACAATGTATAGGAGAAGTGTTTAAATGTTCTAGCGTTGACCTATAAACATTTCACTGAATGTTGAACTGTTTCGTTATAGGGCAACGAAGGAAAACTAAGGAAAGGAAACAGAAGCAAATTTCTGGTAAGTTCTGGCATTTAATTGTCTGAACATGAACAACTGGAAGTATATGTCATTTTGGAATTTCAAAATATGTATAGCCTAAATTCTTTGGTTAGAAATATTATATGTTGTTGTGAACTCGTTAATACACCTAAATTGGCGAGTATGCGAGTGTGCAGTGATGTGTTACGTGTAAATGATTGTGTTTCATGAATTTTGACCCTAGAATGTTTAAAACATGTTTTAGGGTTGAATGTATGCATGAGAATTGGTTTTTATGTCAAAATGTGTTTAAAAACCTATTTTTACCGGAGCCAAGCGCTAAGCGTTAGTTAAGGAGCGGCCCGGCGCTGAGCTCTCGGCCAAAAATTGGTGTTTAAAATTCAATAGGAGCGCCAGGTGCTAGGGTATGAGCGCCAGGCGCTAGTGTAAAAATTGGCTAAAGCGCCAGGCCCTAGGGTATGAGCGCCAGGCGCTAGTGCAAAATTTAGTGGAAGCGCCAGGCCCTAGGGTATGAGCGCCAGGCGCTAGGGTAAATATTCAGTAGGAGTGCCAGGCGCTAGGGTATGAGCGCCAGGCACTAGTGTAAAATTCAGCATGAGCGCCAGGCGCTAGGGTATGAGCGCCAGGCTCTAGTGTAAAGTTGTCTGGAGCGCCAGGCGCTATGGTATGAGCGCCAGGCACTTGCACCGGATTTTCAAAAGCGCTAGGCGCTGTAAAGATAGCACCGGAGCGATGGAGT
This sequence comes from Antiaris toxicaria, assembly GCA_035233585.1. Classification (NCBI taxonomy): domain Eukaryota; kingdom Viridiplantae; phylum Streptophyta; class Magnoliopsida; order Rosales; family Moraceae; genus Antiaris; species Antiaris toxicaria. Next base: position 94,503,622 of record CP141154.1, read on the forward strand.
CTCTGTCCTAAGTTTTTACAGAAAAATAAAATGAAGGGCCAGGCGCTCGGGGATGAGTGCCAGGTGCTTCAACTGTTCCAAAAATGTATAATCAAAGTTTTGTGCCTTATTTTCAGTTCCAATCACGCCCCAATGTTTTAGTGCGTGGATGATGATTTTTAAACAGTATTTTTGGACTGAATAGGTATAACATTGAGTACATTATTTATGAATATGTACACTGGAACAGTTAAGACATCATAGTAAGTAACATAGCACAGTAAACAACAAGATAATGAAAAAGACCTAAAGTTTGGCGTACCGGCCTCTCGTGAGGGGAGGTTATTTTATGTTGAAGCAAAAGACATACCATAGTTGAGGGAGAGTCCGGGTCACTCCCAGACCCCTCTTACAGCGCGCACACGGTACAACCAAACCGGGCCCATAGACATAGTAAATGAACAATGCAAAGTGTAAATTGAGCATAATGAACTCATGCATTGTGTAGAGTTGCATTGTAGTGGTTTATTGTTTTATTATTTTGAATGTTATGTCTGAACTTACTGGGTATGTAGCTCACCAGTTTGTTCTTGTTCAAGTAATCGAGGTAAACAACCTGTAACCTGAACCACAGTGTATGGATTGGGCTGCAGGAATGAAGTGCCAGTGTCATGACAAAGGTTATGGACCTGCCAGGCTAATTCCGCAAAGAAGAAAGAAAAGGATAGAGAAAAATACAATTGTATAATATTGTATAAGTTACACTGTTATGTTTAACTTAACTATTTTTAATACAGTATGACAGTAATATATGTAAGTAATATAAAATAGTTTTCCAACTATGATAACTTAGTTTTGGAAAATTGTAGTAATATGTATAGCAATGGTAAAAAAAAAAAATAAAAATAATTTCCGCAATCTATTTTGTTATGATTTGAAAGAAAAGAATTAAAGTAAAGTAGAGTTTTCAGGTGACGTCCCCCGCACGAGGCGGGGGGTGTTACACCTCTATTCTTATAAATTTTCTTAAATATGTCCAATTCATCAAGATAAATACACATGTGAATGGCGCACACACACACACACACACATATATATATATATATAGTATACAAATTATGCGCCATCAAGTAGCTAAAATTGACATGGGATATTATGTAGTTACTTTGGATTTTAAAGATTTCACAGTTCTTTTTTTTTTTTTTAAGCAAAATTCACTAACAAAGAAACAACAAAGCAAAGCCTCACAATGTAGAGCAATCGTAATAAAACTGAGGCCAAAATAGAGACAATTAAAAAAAAAAAAAAGCTCTAGGAGGAATTTCAACACACTCATCCTAGCAGTATAATTTATTTGTTGACGCCTATTTCGTAACATTATAATCCACAACATTTTAACAATACTTGTTTATAAATCACGGTATATATATTTTTTTATTACTATACAATGAGTTTATTTTTTAATAAAGATTTTTCAGAAATCATATTAAGAAGTACAAGCTGCACAAACTAAACGGAACCAAATCATATTTTCAAACCTTACTAAAAAGTCTGCTAAAAATAAAGAACTTGTCGTGAATGGTAGGTAAAAATTTCAAGATATTGAGATAGATAAATAATGAATAGAACACAAAATTAGAGAAGATAACCTTACCTATTTTATTACTTACAAACTCCTTTCTTCTCCTCTCTCTCTCTTTTCTTTTCTCTATTTCTCTGTTCTCTCTCTCTCTCTGGCTGTTTCTCTCACTTTCCTCTTTACACACACTCTTGGTGTTTTTGAATGGTATGATAAATGCCTTAGAATCCCTTCTATTAATTATAGAACGAAAAGTAGACAGCCCTGTGGTTATAAAGTAAGCTTCACTACAAACCACAAACTCAAAAGCTTGTGGGCAACACAATCTGATTGTTTACGTGACCAACACTGTAGTCACTATTATCAAACGTATGCCATTATTGGGGGACATCCCATATACACACTCCCTCTTAGGCGTCTATTAAAATCTTACCAGCAAAAAACTGGGCTAGAAAAAATCCAAATGAAGGAAAAATTAATAATACAGTATTCTTATTTATATTATGTTTTTGAAAAACTATTTCATTAAAAATCTTAGTAGGCAAAACTTATGAGGCATTTGGTAGACGTATTACGTTTACATTACGTTTGAACGCAATAGATTGAATACATTTTGTATTTAAATGAAAAATATTAACTTTGTATTTAAATATAATATATATTTGAATGAAAAGTATTTGAATTATATTTTAAAGTTGAAAAATTGATGTGACTGGTAAATATAAATAGGAAAAGTGAAAGAGAGAGAATATAATGTGAATGGAAATAAAAAATTTATTTTTAAAATATTCTAAAATAATAAATGTATTTGTGGTATTGTTGAAAAATACTATATTTGAACGTAAAACTTTTGTGTTTGATTAAAAATTATATTATATTTAAACGTAATATGAATATAAAATCATAATTAAAAACCTCATCAATGAGACAAAAAAACTTAGTTAAGAGAAAAAGAGTGCAAAGCGTATTTATCTGTTCTTCATGTAAACATCATTAGTGCTGTTTTGATATCCATCAAAGATCTTTAAGTTGACACATTCCAATTCATGCACAAATTTCTAAAATGTTGCAATAGGAAGAGTTTTGGTGAAGAGATTTGTTAAATTATTACATGGGCGAATTTATTAAACGTCTATATCACCTTATTTTTGCAATATATGTGTGAGAAAGAACTTTGACAATATATATTTTGTTCTATCACCTATGATATAGCCTCCATTAACTTTTAACTATACATTCAGTATTATCTTCCTATAGCATTATTGGGCTCCCATACCACGTATAATATAGGACTATCTCTGAGATTTTCTCACATGCATAAAATTTCGAACCTGCAAATTCTGATTTCTTTGGTGGCGTTTGTTTTTATTCTCGAAAATGATTTTCCATTTTCAAAAATACAGAAAATGAAAACGGTTCCAAAATAACGTTTGTTTATTCAACATTTTCAAAACGATTTCGAAAACATCGTTTTTAACTATGTTGTTTTTTTGGGTTTTTTGAAAACGAAAAAAAAGTTGTTTTCACTTTTTGTTTTCGTTTTCTCCCTCTATCTCCTCTCTTTCTCTTTCTGTCTGTACAGCGTTAGTGATGATCATGTCCAATGATGGCCTATATCTCCGACGAAAGTTGATGACCATGAGCTAGTGACAATGACAAAAGTCCCCTCACGACGTTGATTATCTACTTATGACCTAAATCTAGTCATTACTACCACCTAGAGCTCAGACCACCAATCTCTTCTACCCCTATCGCTTATTGCAAAACCTACCACCAAAGTTTTTTTTTAATTATGACTATAATTTATTTTTTATTATTTTTTTAAAATTAAATATAAATATGTTTTTATAAGATACTCACTTATAAAATGAGTTTTCAAAATATACAACCAAACAAAATTTTATTTTTATGTTTTTTAGAATATACACTCAGAAAACATAACCAAACATAATTTCAGAAATGATCTTAACACAGTTTTCAAAACATTTTCATTTTCAATTTTTTGAAAACAGAAAATATTTCAAAACCAATATCAAATGCCACCTTTATGTCACAGCCAAGCCAGCTCTGCCATATTATTTGTTGCATACCTCTACTTTCCAGTAAACTTCATCTTCCATGATCTCTCTCACTCTCTTCTTTTTTTCCTTTTTTGGAGAAAGGAAAGTGAGATTCAGAGGCCTTTATGTTTTATGTTTTAATTATATTTAAATATAATATAATTTTATATTAAATATAAGATTTTATATTTAAATATAATCTTTTTCAACAATACTACGAAAATAATTACTATTTAAAAGTTTTTTAAAGTAATCAACTCAACTTTTTAAATTTACTATTTATCTTTACTTTTATCAATCACATCGACTTTTCAACTCTAAAATACTTTTTATCTAAATACATATTTCATTCAAATATAAAACAAATACTTTTAAATTAAATATAATACTTAAAAAATAAATTACATTCAAATGCAATTAAAATACAATACGATTACCAAACGTCCTATCAATATTCAAGCCAAAGAACAGTTACCAAGGACTATATAACTTTATTAACCGCTCGTAGACAAAGTAGATAGCTAACGAATGGGTAACTCTTGTAGCAATTATGAAAAACAAAAAAAGGAAAAACCAGACTCGGGAAAAATTAAAAACAACAAAACAACAACTTAATATCTATGCTTTTTCACCTTATAAATGGCAAACCAGAAGGAACTCCCTTAGCATACTCATCATATGTGAGCCAAAACACTCCCTCAAGAAATACTCTTCGGTCTTTATCCGTTGAGAAAGGAATCGCCAAACCGTAATCGCAACTGCAATAGGTGAAATCAGATTACAAAGAAGAATTTGGGTACCAACTGCCCAGATGAAGAACCCACAGTAGCCTGGATGCCTAATGTACTTGTAATTTCCCTGCGTAACTAGTTTGTGGCGCTCATATAGCTGCGAGTCCTGATAGCATGTGTGAAGGCGTTACCGGCAGTAATCATTGCCGCTATGCGAAAATTTCCCCTACTAAAACCATTGCAAGCCCCAAGTTGCTGAGCCACCACAATTCCCTCAGTAGAGGGATCAAAAGAATTTCAATGAAGTACGCCGATAAAGAAAATGCCATTTTGAGAATAGTTTTTTTGTTGATATGAAGCGATTCGAGAGTAACATTTTCCCACCCGTGATTGAAAATTGCTAAAAGGTACTCAGAACCACGAAAAAATAATTCTACCAAAAATAGGGAAAAAAATAGCTTGCATGCTGTGGGAGAGAAAACTTCAGTTCCCATATGTTTGTTGTACATATAAGCAGGCCAAATTATACTCTCTAAGTAGCGTTCTGATGAAACCTAAGTTACTCAGCTGTCTCAATTAAGGATGAAGGATAAGTGTTGTTTCCGTAAGCTTTTAATTAGAAAACTTGTAGAGTTTCGCTTCCTTCAAACCTGGGAAAAAAAAAAATAAATATAGGGAACAGAGATGACATTAGTAATGGAAATTGTGTCTGGATATATCATCAAATGTGCCTCAAGAATGATCACATAACATATTCCGCTGAAAAAAGGGTCAAAAGAAAATCAAACATACCGCTTGTAGAGGCATTTATATTAATTGTCAGGAAATCACTGGAGCAAGAAAATCTAAAAAGAGATTTGGGGGTTCCATAAGACATAAAAAGATTGGTTTTATGAGTAGGGTACTTCTATGATAGGGTACTTCACCGATAATGCAAGTTTAAGAGTATTAGATATGATCAAAGTTACATCAAAATCAAAGGAATAACAAATCCAAAAAAGAGAAAAAAAAAAAAAAGAAAGAAGAATCATCTCGATAATCAAAAGGAAAATAATCCATATCATGAAACTAAAAATTAACTTGTTAGGGGTAAAAAAAAAAAAAAAACAAAAGGCAGGCAATCATTTATATTTTGCAAAATCTATAGAATTTGGATATTTATGGGACATTTGTTTTTGTTTTTGAAAATGATATTCCGTTTTTAAAAACATAAAAAATGAAAACTATCCCAAAATAGCAGTTGTTTATTAAACATTTTCAAAACTATTTTTTGAAAACATCATTTTTAATTATGTTGTTTTTTTAGATTTTTTGAAAATGAAAAAAAAAATTGTTTTTACTTTTTTGTTTCTATTTTCTCCCTCCTTCTCCTCTCTCTTTCTCTCTCTCTCTCTCTTTGCGCATGTGTAACGTCGGTGATGACGACCATGTTTGACGATGGCCTTCATCTTTGGCAAAGGATGACGATCATGGACTCGCTACGACGTTGACTGACTCGCGGCGACGACTATCGACTCATGATCGAAATCTAACCATCTCCGCCACCTAAAACTCAGACTACTAATATCTTCCACCACCTGATTGTAAAACCCACCATCCCTGATTGTAAAACTCATCACCCAAGGGGTTTTTTTTTTAATTGTGACTAATAAATTATTTTTTGTTATTTTTTAAAAAATTAAACATAAATTTGTTTTCATAAAGTACTCATTTATAAAATAGGTTTTCAAAAATATAACCAAACAAATTTTCATTTTTATGTTTCTTAGAATATACAATTAGAAAATATAACCAAACACAGTTCAAAAATTATCTTAATATAGTTTTTAAAATATTCTCATTTTAATTTTTTTTAAAACTAAAAATATTTCAAAAACAATACCAAATGCCATCTTAAGAATTCATTATGTTTATAATAAAATTTTTCATGATATATATCATTGTTCTTACTAGAAGCATCAAATTGATTCACCAAATTCACTGGGAATAAATTGAATTTTTCAAAGGGTAAGAAACTATAGATTAGTTGCATTGCAACGTATTTTTAATATTGTATTTAAATTGGAGTCTATAAATAGGTTTATTATATTTAGAGTTATGTGTGATTTAAAAAAAACAGAAAAAAAAAAAGAGTGTCTCATTTAGAGAAAGAGTGAGAAGAAATGTAGACAAAAGGTGTAAGAAGTTTTGGATAAAGAGATTAAGAGAGTTTGATAAGTGTGTAATTTTAAAGTTGCTAGTTAAGAATTTTTTATTTTCTATCCTCCGTGAGCCTAAGTAAATTTACTAAATTACGTAAATCTTTATCTTTTATTTATTTCTGTTTAAGTTTATTTTTTGCTGTGCAGTGTTTTTCCCTACACATATAACTATGATAAAGTGGAATAAGTGAAGAATTGAATGCAAGCTATTTGTAGAGTATGGGACATATTAATCACGTTAATTAGTTGTGCGGACATAATAATTCTTTTCTTAAAAAAATTGTTGTGCGCAATTAATTATTTTGAGTTACTAGTATATCGGTTTTTTTTTTTATTTAAATTTTTTTAAAGAGCTGTTAAGTGTATATTATTTTGGGAGAACACGCATGGCAACGATTTGAAATCAGAGTTATGATCAATAGCAAAATCTATTGAACTTGTTTTCTTGAGAGAGACGGCCAAGAAAAAAAAAATCGTCCACTGGATTTTTTTTTCATCCAAAAAATTTTGGCAACTAATTTTCTTTGGTTTTTTTTTTTTTTTTTTCTGGGTGGGTGGTGTGTGTGGTTTCAAGTTTTCCAAAGGATTTAGATCCAATCTCGAGCACATTTGCATTGAATTTTTATTTTATTTTATTCTTAAGAATAGATGTTTAAACTGACTTGAAAAGATCATATTTTGGTGGCTAAAAGATCTATCTGGAATCGTTTTGAGATTTTTTTTAATAAAGAAAAAAAGAGTTGTACCTATCAACTTGGAATTAAATTTAAGGGCTGACAATCTAGTATACATTCAAAAATTGGGGCATAATTATGACCATCTAAGTCCTCTTGTATGATTAAGAGTTCAAATCAGTCATAACATTGGAGTTAAACAGCAACAACACCATTGACAAGAGAACGTGCTAATTTTTGAGAAACATGTAGGATTGGTAACCTCATAACCAAATACTGTTTTTCCTATTATGAGGATTTTTTTTTTTCTGATGATGAAAGAATTCTAAGCTACTTGTTTCATCATCTACTAAAAAAAAAAAAAATCCCTATGTTGATTCTTACGTGCATCAACCTTTTCTTTATCCATATCATGATGCTTGGATCTTTCGTGTTAAGAAAAATTCAGAATAAAATATAAAAGAGCACATAAAAAACTTACCCCATAAGAAACCAAGCAAAAATCTGGCTTTGAGTATGAATTTCCAAGAACAAACACGCATAGATGCATTTGTCAACCTAAACAAACAAACAAAGCGCTCATAGGTCATGCGAGCAAAATTGTTAGAACATCAAATAAATACTAAAGCAATGTCCACATGTCAAGATATTGGTAAAAGAAAATATCTGAACAACTTGATTACCTTTTTCGTGCAAGATTTATGTCAACTTGAAACTGCATAATTCTCGGCTTTGGCCTTTCCAATGCAAATCATAGTCAGCCACGAAGAGAAAAGGGTCTTATAAAAACCATGAGTCCGTGGCAAAACAACCTACCTGCAAGAAGAGACAATGAATCGGGATGAAAGGAAAAAAAAAAAAAAAGTGCAGAAAAGAACAAGGTAAGGAAAGAGAGAAGAAAGAGAGTGGCTGTGGAAGATAAGAAGCAGAGAAAATAATCTTTTTATCCAAAAAAGATTTCAGTTGCTACAATGATAAGACCAATATATCATATCTCTATTGTTTCTTTATATCCAGACAATGCGAAATGATGAGTTGGTTATTAGCTCATACTATGGGCTGGTCTTTTTTTTTTTGGACTCGAACACTAAAAATATCAACGAGTCACACACTAAGCATAGCAATTATAATTATATCGAATCAAATGATTAATGGAATTTTTATTCAACTTAATAGAGTTATTGCTTTTGTTTTGAGTTAACAGACAAAAAAAAGAATAAAATAATTTTTTTTGTTCTATTACCTGATAGATCTAAAGATAAGACAAGTAAAGACTTTATTATTACTTGTTTACAAATATCCAAATTTTGATACCTAAAGCCCCATAGATAGTTCGAATTGTATAGGAACAGTAATCAATTTTAGCCCTAAGGGCTTGCAGTGGTCATGTTCTCTGTTTTCAGTTTTCAAAATAGAGTTGTTAAAAAAAAAAGAATATAGCAATCTAAAAGAGGCTTCCCTATGTCTTTGAACTTTATAATGCCAAAAAAGAAAGGAAAAAAAAAAAGGAATATAGTAATATAAAAGAGGCTTCCCTGGCATTGAACTCTGTAATGCACACCTAAATATGCTGGTGTCCTAATATTATGTCTGAGAATATAGCAAAACAACTTTGTATGTGTGTGTGTTAAACACCAAACAAACACTTAAATACAAAATACAAGACAAACAAACAAACACCTTCTGAACTCTAAAGTCAAAAGAAAAAAAAATACCAGTATTTGAGGGGGCAGCAATGGAGGTTGATGAAGGAAGTGACAGAAGTAGACGGAGGCAATGATGAAGGTTGATAAAGGTGGCGATGGCGATGAAACCATGGATGACAGAAGTGGATTCCTTGATATCTATAAGCGCACTGAAAAGGAGGGGGGAAGAGAGAGAGAGATGATGAGATGGGAGAAGAGAGAAGATAGCAAGAGAGAGAGAGAGCGAAACCTGACCTGTAGAGAGAGGGAGAGAGAGGACCTGTAGAGGAGAGAGAGAGAAACCTTTACGCGGAGAGATGAGATTTTGGATGTTTTCATAAAACTTTAGAAAATAATATTTTGATGTTTTTAATTTTTATTAATTTTTTTAACTTTACTTTTAAAAAAGAGTTTTTTGAAAATATTAGCCAAATAATGTATATATATATTTTTTTGAAGACAATTTTCTGTTTTTAAATAAAAAAACAGTTTTTTAGTTATATGGCCAAACAGACCTTAAACTTTTAAGTTTGTTTTAATCAGAATGCTTGTTTTGACTGAAATGAGCGTTTTTAGTCGAACAAAAGTAGAACGCATTCTATTTTCTCTGTTGTTTATAGATAAACAAACTCATTTAAAAAAAACAAAAACAAAAACAAAAACAAAAACATGAAAACAAACTCATCCAAAAGTTCAACTAAAATTTCAACACACTCATCCTAGCAGTAAAATTTATTTGCTGACGCCTATTTCGCAACATTATTAAAATTTTTAGTATTCTTGTTTATAAATTATGGTGTGGTTTATATTTCTACACGATGAGTTAAAACCAAAAAAAAAAAAAAAAAAAAGATTTTCTAGAAATCATATAAAGAAGTTGAAACTGCACAAACTAAATTGATCCAAACCAAAAAAAATGTAGGTTGATCATGTGATGAATTATGGTGTGGATTAGCTTGCGAAAATGATCAATTGATATTTATGCTAATTTAGCTTGTGGGTTGGCCTCTAAACCGTGAAAACCTACCCCAGAGCGCCCCTACTCACATCTTTGGTAGTCTCGTTTTATATAACAAATCATGATTGAGCCTTGACATCCCAGTATTTTAGAGTGACAAAGAAGAAGTATAACCTTAGAGGCACGGCTAAGCAATACTGGATTGAGGAATAAACAAAACTAAAACATCGTTTTTTTTTTTTTTGGAAGAAACTGAAAACATCGGTTGGGGATCAAAGAATGGTGCCACTGCAACAGTGGGATGTGCTTGGGCAACTATTTCTTCATAAAGGCTATAAGTTTTTGGATTAGGTTTTTTCCTTAATTTCAATGGTTTTCTAAATTTTATTTATGTTTTTTAGATTTTAAATTTGAAGTTGATGGTTAGGTTTTGTCGGATTAATTATAATTTTTTTCATTTGAAATTGATGGCTAGATTTTTCCCGAGGTCGATGTTTAGGATTAGTTAGGAATTTTTGCCATGTTGCGCAAAAAAATGAGAGTGAAACATATAGGGCATTATGCAACATATAAATGTTAAGGGGGCGTCCTTGTAATATAACAAAAATAAAAGTGGAGAAAATGCAGTTACCTTTATGATAGTTAAACAAATTAGAGAAAATTAGCTGGAGTGCTCCCTTTTTTTAGTACCTTCTTATATTTATACCTAATATTATATTGATGTTTATAATTTTTCTCTTTTGTATTTTTTAATTAATTAATTTATTTATTTTTCCACTTTTATCCATGTTTAAATGTATGGATTTAAGTTGAATTTCATTTCACATTTTCTCTCACTCTTCAGTTTTCTTATTCTGTCTAAAATTAGGCCTCTCTCTCTCTCTCTCTCTTCAACTCACAAACCCCTCCTCTCTCTCTAGAATTCCCGGCCCCCCTCTCTCTCTTTTTCTCTTTCAATCTGGAGTCTGTGCTCATATCTTGGATGCTGGAGATCACTCGAAGTCCTCCGGCACCATCTTTGAAAGAGATCAGTATTGTCATCAATGGTGGCACCGACAGAATCGTGCACCACAGATCCCACAGAGTTGACAAAATTGCTCGACAGCTATTGTAGCTTGCCTTGCTTCCAGTGAAGATCTTGTTGCAATATACCATTCCTCTCCCTCTCTCTACTGCCGATCCGACGTTTGATCTCCTTCGTAGTCATCGGTTCCTTTAGGTTCGAGCTCTGAACTCCTACACCACAAGCAACCATCTTTTTCACCTCCTTTTTCGGCCGATCTCAGCACAGTAAATATCTTAATTGATTATCATCTATTAAGAAATTATGTGAAGTTAATAAATGAACCAATTGGATATGTATAATATGAGGTTCAAATAATTTATGTAATTAATTATCCTATACTAAATAATTAATTACATAATTATTAGTTTCAGAGTAATATTATTATAAATCTGAAATTATATTTTCAATTATATATTGTAATATGTAAGTCAGTGTATAGGCACAGTCTAATGACCTTATTATATATGCAATACCCTCATATGATATCCACGATCAACTTAAAGTCGAAGTCTATTATTTTTTTTGATCATGCTATCTTAAAAATCCATTATACATCCAATAAGAAAATGGTTATTCACCATATATGAATAATAAATTATTTACCAAGCAAACGACCTAAGGCCTTATATATTTTCGCATCATGTATAATGTCGTTAAAATGATAACCTTTACTCCTTATTAGAGTTATGATTCCATATTTTTAAGTAAAGCTCACATCGTATATAAGTTATGTACCCAACGACTCGGTCTGTTAGCTTACTATTCTGAGATGCTTTAGCCTTTGGAACATCAAAGTATACAAGTCATATACATAAAGCCATTTATTTACTCATGATTAAAGTTATTGCATAATGAATGTCAAAAGTGGATTAATCTATTCAAGCGGACTATATAAATTAATTATATACATAGATTAATTATACTTTGATTCAAGCCTAATATATTATTACCACTAGGCAATATATCTATGTTTCTACTATCTAAGGTGTAATTTAGCAAAGAAAAAAATTATATCAAATGTGTTAAAGCTTTCATAATATTTAGTAGTGAGAAAAACACAAATTCTAATTTTAAAATTTGAGTATCAATTTACGTGGCGATAAGTTATCGTCTTTTTATTAATAGATATAATCGATTGATGTAATAATTTTAAAATATTTTATTAATAAAATTATGATAACTTACATGTGACGGTAGGTTTGTACTCAAAACCTGATGTTATAATTAGTATTTTTAATAGTAATACTATTTAAGAGCACAGTAATTTGAACTTAAAAAAAAAAAAAAAACAACAACAACAGCAACGAATTTTTGACGTTAAATTAATTAAAATTACAATGAACTCATACTACAACAATGACACCGACGCAGTGACGTCACTGTAATAGACCCATGAATTAGTGACGGTTGCTCGACTCTTTACCATTTCTCTTTTCCTAATCATCAATTAATAAAGCTTCTCATCCCCTTGGGTATTTACAAAACGAATAAGTAGATATATAAATAACTATCCCTTGCCCTCAGTGCCCAAAAACAGTCAATACCGGATGATCTTCTTATTCTTCTTTTTTTTTTTTTTTTTTCAATAAATTTTTGGAAGGGGTCAATTCTGGATGATCTACTTCTAGCAACACCAATCAAACGTCAATGTTTTTGTCACCAAATTGATACTACCTCAGTTAATGTTCTTCCATTATCATATGTCTAAAAAGGCATTCCCTAGATACCAAAAAGGTGCCTAAAATCACCATATATATTATATGTACATGTCTATCAAATAAATGATCATTTGTCGAATCAAATATTATCAAAAATTAGACATTGCTGCCATTATAAAAAATAAAGTTTGAATCCTTCCAAAGTAAAATTAAAGGGAAAAAAAAAAAAGAAAAGAAAAGAAAGGGCATTAGCAATTCTAGCAACATTGATGTTAATTGGACAGATTGTTCTAGAATCAAACATATGAAAACTTCAAAAAATTCAGGACAAATGAAGCAGAAATATTCAGTCATTGAGAACAATCTCACGGACAACTTCTAATTCAGCAATATTATAATCATGATTAATTTGTACTGCTAAAACATTTTAGGCAACATCTCTAACAGTCTCTTAATCATGATATTAACAATTAATCAGCCTCTGAAATCCTTGGACAGCATCAACAATGTCGACGACGCCTCAACCTCGCCCACTCTTTCCTTCACTTTCCCATGAAACCCTTCCAGAGTCGTCTTCATTTTCTCGAGATAACCAAACCCAAGATCGTTGATAATTTCGGGCAGCACCTTTCCTCCTCCAGCCATTATTTCCTTATCTAGCATCTCTCCTCGTTTCTTCACATCCTGAAACTCCTTCATCCGCTCGTTCAGTTGGTGGTTCAGCTTCTCCGCAGCCATGCCATTCTTCTTGCTCTTCGACAGCGCGGTGATCGCCTTATCGCGGTTCGGTTTGGACTCCAGTTTTAGAAACCTGTCCGCGACAGTCTCGAGGTTCGGTTGCCCGAACGAGAAGGGCTTTCCGCCGGGGGAGAAGACGACGACTCCCACCTCGGCGCCGCAGAGAGTGGCGAGTTCGTTCGCCTTCTTGAAAAGGCCAGTTCGCCGCTTCGAGAAGGTGACTTGGCGACAGCTGGTGTCCTTCACCACCTTCATCTCTATCTTTCTACGGCCCATGATGTTTGGTTCGCTAGAAAGTTTTTTGGGGAAAGAATAGGAATGGAATATTGTCTGTAAGAGAGGAATAAAATGAAGAAGGTTTGGAAGGGTGTATATATATATATGGGATACAGAATATGCCTCAGTTACTAGGTTCAGTGTTTCTAATATTGGGATTTAAGTCTTGGTCATTTTCGTTAATTTTCTATGTGTTTTATCGTTCCTAATATGGTAAGTTTTTTATTATTTTGCCTTTAGTGCATAATCTGCTCATGTGAGAGTGCGAAAGCAAGAGGAGTCATTGGTGACCTTTATTGGCATCATTTCATTCAGGGGGGGTGAGAAATTATTACAGATTATGAGAAGGGAATTAAATCTTGGCAACAATGTTAATTGGATTCTGCATTTAAAGATGTTCGTTGCAATTATTTTTGTGTACATTTGGCCACAATTTTGTAACCATTTTCTTCTTTTAATATAAGGTTCTTTCTTTGATTAATGTTTCATTGTACAAATATTGGTTCGGTTAATTAGCAAGAAAATAACAAAAGAAAATTTTTTGTTAATAGGGAGTGTGTTTTGTTATGATCAATTAACAAATGATTTGTGGACTTCATGAAGAAATGAAGTGCCGATAAAGGCCACACTCAGTATAATTTATATGGTGACGTATGTGTTTCCGCATGATTTTCAATTGTATCAACATTTCTTAATCTCTAAGAATGAATAGTAGAGGTTTCTATGTATAGGAATGCTGATTTGAATCAATTAATGGCTTACTAAAAACTTGCATCATGACATATTAAGACTGTTATTGTGGCACCATAGAGTAAAGGAATATATATAACTGCTAGTTTTAATCGCATCGCATTGGATTATTAATGACGTCAGTTGTCATAGGTATTTGAAATTTTATTCTTCTTCCTTTGTGGTATTACATTCAAATGTAAAAGTATTATATTTAAATACTATTCATATCGCATTTTAAATTTAATATAATCACTATTTATTATTTTATTTTATTTATTATTTTTACTAATCACATAATATATTCTCTTTCTCTCTTTTTTTTTTCTCTACTTTTACTTATTACATCACATATTCATTATTAAAATATAATTTAAATACTTTTTATCTAAACATACATTGCATTCAAATACTATGCCAATACTTTTCCTTCAAATATAAATTGTATTCAATATATTGCATTCAAACGCAATGCATTTACCAAATGAAGCCGATCATTTGGTTCCCGATTGAAATTTACAAGGACAAATATCCTCTTAATTAATTTCTTTACCATAATTAAGTTCAAATTGTAAACTTCTATGCTTCTTCTAGATGGCCAAATGTTGAAGTGCTGCAAAAATATCTCTGCCCAAACCCTCCCTCAAAACCCTGAACCGGCTTGTGTGACTCCCGTCCTCCGGCAAGGCAACCTCCCCTACAGTTTCCTTTTTGGGGTTCAATATCCATTATTTCTCCAATGGAAACCTTAATCCTAAACATAGAATACAACATAATCAAGCTCGAAAAGACAAAACGTTGAAATGGATTGTTCTAGTGTTTTTAAGGGGTTTTACTAAAATTAGTACTTGTTGTTTTATTTTCAAATTACTTCTTAAATTAACAAAAGGAAAGATAAGATTACAAAAATATAATTGGAATTTTTACTACAAGAAATGCCGTGATGCTTTTACCAACAACATTTTTAGCTGCCTAGTCATTGAAATCAACCTTCAATAACGACTAATCGTTGAAAATACTATTTCTTCACCATAAAATTTAATTTTCTTTTGTTTTTTCAGAAAAGGGCATGTCATAACGAAAGACGTTTAGCAACGATATATCTTTGTCAGGGTCGTGGCCACCATGAGCTGGGTGGGTTATTAGCCCATTGATTTTTTTTTTTAATCAAAACTTTTGGTTAATCTCCATTTCTCCTCTTTTAATCCCCTAAAATAATATTTATTTAATAAAAAAATCCATTAAATAAGATTTAACTTAATTCAAGTCTTCCTAAATAAAGTCTTGCTAAATAAATTTATTGGTTTCATCCCTTATCTTCATTAAAACCAAAGTTTTAGCATTAACAAGTCATTGTAAAAAAAAAAAAAAAAAAAAAATTATAAGGGTGGAGGCTTTGGAGCGAAGGCCCGCTTTGTCATTGCGAAAATGATTTTTTCATCTTTTAAATTCATTTGTAGGTGGCATGGAAGATCATGTCAAAAGTATTTGTTGTCCCTGAGGCCAACTCCAACCCACACCTTTTTGACGTGAGAAAGAAGGAATGGTGTTGGACCCAACACCTAATCAAAAACCATTTTTGGTGCGTTGAATAATGAAACATTAAATTTGGCGTTTCACTGTTCATTCACATTTTTTTTGTTTTTATTTTTTTAATTATAAAAAGGACCTCAAAATATTATTTATTTTTAATTTTTAACCTAATTTTTTATTTTTGGAATAATTATTTTTTTCATTTTGGTGACCATATATTAAAAGAAAAAAATTTCTCTACATTGTTAATTTTGTTTTAATATAGTTAATTTAATATGAAAAAATTAATATGTAAATAATATGAAATACAATTACATAATTAAAAAGGATAAAATTTTTCTAGAATATTATTAAATAATAAAATATATTTTATAGATGAATATATGAAAATTAATTATATACGAGCAACATTTATGAAATAAAAAAAAAGTATGGAGTTAATAAAAAGAATATAAAAAAAAAAGGTAAAAGGGAACATGTATAGAATATTTTTTTTGTGTTAGAAATAATATAATAGATTAGAGATGAGTTTATTATTTAATATGATATTTATATTATTTTTACGTGAAATTTGATGTTTTAGATTAGAAATGCTATGAACTATAGCAAATGGCGTAATGTTTTTGCAGCGGCTCATGCCATATTAATTCGTTAACATTCAATGACCACAAATAGGACTCTTTTAACTGTTCTAGACCTCGACTTCACTAAGAAATTAAGCACTTGTTCACCTTTGCAAAAATATTCCAATCAAGCAATGTGATAGAGCCCGCAAAATTTGTAAGAAGGATTTGAATTGAATCAAAAGTTCGAATCAAGACTACAACAATAAAATTTTTAAGATAGGGTAAAATTAATTAAATAACATAATCTAATATCAAGATTTAACAAAACAGCATTTTTAAAATATAAAAAATAAAAAAGTTATACCATATTTAGTTTCAAATTTCCGATTTTACCCCCACCTTCTCCAACTCCTCAGATCTATCGTGTCGTCACAGGCACCAAAAAGCATCATCGTCATCGTCAACGGCGGTACTGTGCGCAGTTGACGGAGGTCCCCCCGTCGTCGTCGTCAGCGTTAGAAGCCGGAAGCCTTGGTGGACAGATCTCGCGAACTCGGAACCCAGATTGCAACGACGTAGCCCATAGGAAAAATCGTTGCAGGAAGCGACAATGGCGGTGACATTCAACCCAGATCTTGGGGGAGAAAAAAGCTCGCGTATCGCCAGGAAAATCGCGACTTAAATTGGTGGGAAATCGTCGGACAATCACGACTTAAAGCACCACTAAAATCGGTGGAGAATCGTAGGGAAATCGCCGGAAAATGGCGAGGAAAATCGCCGGTGAATCACCGTCCATCCTCGTTGCCATAGGCATCGGATCTCTAACCTCCCCGCAGTGGTTTCTCCGACAGTCTTTAGTTGTCGGACTCCTTGGTGACGATGTTCTCTCGTCGGAGATGGAGAAGACACGCGGCAAAGAGGAGTTCCAAATTTGGGCGAGAATGGGGATCAAAGAGAGAGGAGCTGCGACGGGCACGAAATCGGATGGTCGGCGATGACATTCTCTAGTCGGAGATGGAGAAGATCTGATGACAAATAAGAGCTGCGATCTGGTGAGAATGGGAACCAAAGGGAGAGGGCAGGAATAATTGAAAAATATAATTAAAACATGTTATAATTTACCATGCTAGAATTTTCATTAATATATTTTAATTATGTCATAAGGTATAACTTTATACTTTTTTTCTTGTCATCTTTATTTTTTTTTGTGTCTTTTTTTTTTTTACTAAGACTTATAATAAAGTTTAATATAATTTTAAAATTTAGAATTCAAAAACTAATGAAACTATATAATAGTTTAGTTGATTTTGATTTATATTTGAATTATTAAAGTATAAATATTAATATAAAATCAAAATCTATGGGGAAACAACATAGAAAATAATTAAAAAAATTTCATAATTGGGACAAAATTACAAAGTTGTTCTTTATAAAGGGGAAAAGTAAACAAAAATTTTGAGTAGGCCCAGAGAGTAGTTGCTTACCCGTTGCTTTGTTATGGAAATCCCAGCTTCCACCCCTCCACACCTGGTCGCCATAGCACCGACTTTGGACGACATATCTAGGGCCTTGCAAAACCAACAGCGACCAGCCACCACCACTGACGTTGAGGCGATTTCCAGGTCTTAGGTTCCACTTTATGATTTTGTGATTCAATTTTCTCACTATACATTTGTGTGTATACATACATAAACACGATTAACTTGAAATAAAACAAGAAAACAACAAGAAGCCTAGACGACACTGCTCCACCTCTGATTCAGTTGTGGAGAGCAAAGACGAGATTCATGGATGCCCTGCAGCTGAGGAAGAACTTCCACAAACTTTGTAGCCGTCGCGAGTCAGAAACTCGTCCACCTCAACCGATTTGGACTTTGACGTTTCATTTGTTTTTAGTTTACCCGAAGGGGATAACTTGGGTCGGCATGGTCATGGTAGATGGGCAGATATGTGCCATAAGCAATTAGATCAGTGTTTCGCCTTTGTAAAATGTTTAACCTGCGTGATGGTTGAAGTAGGACTAACTTTGTACCTCCACAACTCTAACTGCCTTTGCCGTTAGTTCATCACCAAAACTCCTTCCTACTTGATGTAAATAGTGCCCTTTACCTAATAGTTGTTTATCTAGGGGTTTTGAGAAAATTATCTTAGACATGTTGACATAGCATAAGAATGTGGTTATTGAATCTTCCATTTACATTGTGGAAAAATTATGTCTACCACAACCTCTTGACATTATGTATGTTTTTCGGATATCTTAATCTGGTATCGGTAGACGAATTACTGTTTGTGTGTGTTGTCCATGTATCTTAGTAACTTGTCTGTCACTTAATTAAACTAGTACTACAAACATCTTGATGTGTGCTATTAAACAAAATTACTAAACTTTATCTATAGTTGTATCAACAAAAATTGTATTGATCTATTCACCAAAACAAATGTATTGATGTACCAGTCCGGACGTATCCAATGCTATTCACAAAGGTTACACTTATAATATTAGCCTTCATCACCATCCCTTACATTTTAATCAATGTTCTACAAATAGTTATGTCACGTTGTCAAACAATATTCCAAATAAAAAACGACACTGCTAATAAAATATGCTTGGTGTTTCGTCTCTAATTGAATAAACCCTAAAGTCATCAAGACAAAAATTAAGTTACATTACCATCTCAGTACAATCACGTAAAACTATCATCAGATTTTTGGTACAATCCATGTTGTTATTTTTCCGTCTCTCTATCTCCTCCTCTTTTGACTCTTCTAGGTTCTAGTCTACCTCGCTTTTTTTTGAGCTTTGGTCCTATATCGCTTGTTCGCCTAACTAGGGTTCTGTACGATAACTTCACATGTTTATGGTTAATAGACGATGGGGTTGTTCTTGAATTCTTACTGGGCTTTGACAGCGATCTTAAATGATCCATTGCTGCTGTTACACACTCTGCTCTTCCAGTATTCAACTTTGACCGATTCATCTAAATTCCCAAACAAAACCTGGCCTCAACTGAATCGAACTCTGAAAAAGTTTGCATGACAAATGACACCGCCCACATTGATTTCATCGTGTATATTCCATAATCATGTCCATTTCGTTGTTATGGGACATCAAACTTGTGCTCTATCTTGATTCGATTGAAGCACAACCCCTTCAGGTAAGCAATCTAGATTTCCATCTTCAAAATGGCCTGCAATAAATTTACCTGTGTAATTGGTTCATAAATATATAAATACAGGTTCACTCTGTCCCTCATGGCTATAAATCACATCATCGCAGTTAAATCGTACCATGCGGACCTATGTGAGTACTGAAAATGGGAACATACGGCCTGAATGACTTACCGTTTGAATGGCAATAGCTTTGCGTTCTGTTCTTCTTCTTTTCGAAGACAACGAATCTCATACCTCTATTGTGCCGTATCTCAGATTATGCATAACAATAAACCAGTGCTTATCACTGTCCGCATATATGGGCAGGACAATCTACGCTTGGCAAATGTCAATTTAGTTAACTACTATTTTCATAACATATAAATTGCGGATTATTTTACAGATTCCCCAGTTAACTAAGTGGCCATCATGCAAAGTTAAAACAATATTAAATTATCTTCACACATCAAGCAAAATCCCTGAAGAACTTCTCCCCCCAACCTTCAGACTCGCAGACGTGCTTGACCGCCTATATCTTCTCCTTACCGTGATAAAGAAGTGTTGATTCCAATCCCTGCATATATCATAGATACAATACCATCTTATTAACTCATGTTATGCTTGTGCCCTGTATCTCAAAAAAAAAAAAAAAAAAAAAATATATATATATACATATATATAAAAGACCGGTTGCTAACTATCCTACTTAATTAAACATCTAATGGCCCCAAAAATTTCTATCGAAAATTTACTTGGAAGGCACCAAACAACTTGATGTCCCTCACTCTCACTTAGAACCCTGTTTGCATTACATATGCAAAATGCATGGTAATCTAGGACCTGCCAGATTTACACAATTAAACAACCTACATTAGGAAGTCATATTTTTAAGTCTTACTTACTAGTGACAATTTCATTATTTATGTTGTGGGGTAATAATCAAATTACTCAAAATTGTTTATCAGCTTGAACTTCTCAAGTTGTGGTATGTTGCTTTGCAAGGCTGGTCGGCTGATCCACTTGTTTTATCCTATAAGCTGCTCGATAGAAGATGCAAAGTTGTGTGGAGCAGGATGCTGTCCAGCAGCCGAACAGAAAAGTGATCTTTACTCTTCTACGCATAACCCTGACTCGCAAGTGAGAAGCACCTATTGCTCTTCAACTCTCTTGCTTCTTCTAGACATATATTGGGAATACAACGGGTTTGTTATGACAAAATCAGGAACTATGGTTGTTACTCCCCAACAACTCGACACAAGGCAACCTTGATGCGGGATACGTGGTACCTAGTCTGCCTCCCCTAAAATAGTGACTCAAACTTTCAACTCCGACCTAAGACATTTCATCTTTGGGATGCATGGCAAAACCATAACAAATCATCAAACTCCCAAGTCAATGACCCCCAGCGAGGAAACCTAACCCTGCCGATCAGAACTCTTTTCGATCAATGCCTTATAAATACTGAACTCACTGAAATAGCAGGTATGGTGATTTCCTTTCCTAAACAACACTTTGTCTCACTCCAAGCCTCTCTATTCCCTGCTGATTTTAGTGTCAGAGTGCCTTTGGTAGACACTAAATCGGTGTCCCTTTACTCCACAGCTTTTCTCTTCATCTTTGCAGGTTTGCCAGGTAGAAAATTACCGTGCTCCACCACACGAGGTCTGTAGCTGTATTCTTCACCTTTGCAGGCTTGTCAGATAAAAGACCACTATGTTTTGCTGCACGAATCCTGCAGCTCTACTTTTTAACTTTGCAGGCTTGCCTGGCAGAAGACCACTGTGCTTCGTCGCACGAGGCCCATAGCTTTGCTCTTTACCTTAGTAGGCTTGCCAGGCAGGAGACCACCGTGTATTGCAGCACATGGTGTTGAGGCTTACTAGGCAGAAGACCACCATGCTCTGCTATACATGGTGTTGGGGTTGAATTTCAACGTCAACATTTTGGCACTAGAAAGAGGGCTTTTGCCTTTCTAATAACCTTTCAATATTTTTGATTCTTCTATACTCTACCCAGTAGAAAAATGGGGAACTATGGAGCTTAAGAGCAACCCCAAGATTCAAGTGGTTCTCGACAGCCTAACTCAATAGTCAGATGTCGCTAGGCTGCCTGGCACTGCGACCGCTAAGAGCACTCAGCAAGCTGGGTC
The DNA here is from genome assembly GCA_035233585.1 of Antiaris toxicaria. Classification (NCBI taxonomy): domain Eukaryota; kingdom Viridiplantae; phylum Streptophyta; class Magnoliopsida; order Rosales; family Moraceae; genus Antiaris; species Antiaris toxicaria. Next base: position 94,525,354 of record CP141154.1, read on the forward strand.
CCTACAGGTCTTGCTAGGCAGTCAAGGGCATGCAAGAACGATGACCAAATAGCCTAACTACAATGGCAAGTAGACTTGCTAATGAACCAAAGATATGGCCTGGAGTATGCAAGGAGAATTGATCCCCTTTTCACCCCAGACATTATGGTATCCCCATTCCTGGAGAGATTCAAGATGCTAACCATAGCAACATATGACAGCACTATAGATGCTGATGTACATTTGGAGAACTATCAGGTGCTAATGCTCATGCAGTATGGCAATGAGGCTACTCTATGCAAGGCTTTTTATTTGATGCTGTCAGGTACTACCCGACATTGGTATAGACGACTCATTCTAGGATTCATCAGCTCTTTTTGTCAGCTTTCTGAAGCCTTCTTAGCAGTATTCTTGAATGCCACAACTAGAAAGAAGAAAACTTTTTACCTGTATCAGATCAAACAAGGTAAAGATGAACCCTTGAAGGATTGCCTCAACAGGTTCGACAAGGCTATCATGCAAGTCAAGACCTGTATCGATGCTACCTTGATCGATGCCTTTAGGGAAGGAGTAAAGGATGAATTATTATGGATCATCACGTACGACGCACCCCCATCTTTTGCTCATCTACGGGCATCACCTAAAAGCATTACAGTGCTGAAGAGTACATCAAAGGGCAACATAATGCCAAGGAGACCAGTAAAACAGGGGAGAAGAACAAGAAAAAAGAGGATGTCAAGTAAGACTCTACACCTGCCATGCAGAAAAAACCAAAAAAAGGACAAATCTCTGATGTAAAGACCCCTACTGGGAAGTTTTAGTAGTATACCCCCTGGTTGCCTCTATCAACCATGTCCTAAATTAGATCAATGGTCACAAGCTCCTAAGGGACCCCCCACCACTTAGGTCTGATAGAAGAAAAATGAATCAGAGCAAGTATTGTAACTTCTACAGAGATGTGGGAAACAACATAAAAGATTGCATATAACTCCAAGACCAGATCGAAGTACTTGTTCGTGAGGGACACCTACAAGAGTTTGTAGAGTATGTCCTAACATCGGTCTGAAGATGTGTCGAGCAAGACGACCGGGAAGACCCGACCACTAAGGGCCCCTCTAAGGGTAGGAGGTGGTGGAATTGATGCTACGGGGCAGGCTGGCCATGATCATATTTAGCGGGGTAGCTACTAGGGATACCTCAAGCGGTGTGCGCATGTACGCCAGAGAAGCTCGGCATGTAATGTGGGGTGATTTCATTAACATGGTAAAGCACATAGCTAAAATTTCCTGATAGGAAAGTGTATTAATCATGTTTACAGAATAGGAGGCCGACAAGCTTCTACAACCCTATAATGATGCCTTGGTCGGAAAGGTCTAGATTACCAATAACATCATTCTCTGAATCTTGATAGATAATGGGAGTTCGGTGAATATCTTATTTATGAGCACCTTTAATAGGATGAAATTACAGAAATAGTTTTGAGACTAGTGCAGACCCCATTGTATGGCTTTGCCAAGGGATTGTGTCCAAATAGCTAGTTTGATTGACTTGCCAGTCATAATAGAAGATGGTGTGAAGAAGGTCACCCACATGATCGAGTTCACTGTGATAGATAAATCGTCAGTGGCAAACCAACTTTGAGCACCCTTAAGACCATTATCTCAACTTACCACCTTGCTATGAAGTTCCCCACACTCATGGATGTAGGGATCTTCAAGGGAAACCAAGGTAACACTAGGAATTGTTATGTTTAAGTGGTGAACAAAGTCTGTCGAGCAGCTTCTATGTTCATAATTTTCAAAGTCAATGACATTGAGTTCCTAGAAGGATAATTGAAAAAGTTAGACGACCTAGACCCTAGACTACTAGAGGAGGAATCCCATGCCGTGCCAGCAGAGGACCTCGTGCCCTTCTCCTTGGATGCCGAGCACCTTGATCGAACAATCCACCTAGGATCCCAGCTCCAGTTAGAGATTAGAGAAGAGTTAGAAGTGTTCCCACAGGAGCATAAGGATGTTTTTGCTTGGTTGCATAAGGACATGCTAGGTATTGATCCCTCTATCGTATGCCACTAACTCCATATAAATCCTAGGTTCAAGCATGTGGTGTAGAAAAAGAGAGCTTTCAACCCCAATGCTATACAGTAATTAACCAAGAAGTAAAGAAGCTCCTTGATGCCAATTTCATCCGAGAAGTAAACTATCTAGAGTGGTGTGCAAACGTAGTGCTCGTTAAGAAGGCCAATGGGAAGTGGCGAGTTTGTATCAATTATGCAAACATGAACAAGGCGTGCCTAAAAGATTGTTTTCCTCTAGTCTATATCGACTAACTTGTGGACGCTATGGAGGACATGAGCTACTAAGCTTCATGGATATGTATTCAGGATATAATCAAATCTTGATGAGTAAAGCTGACTAGGCGAAGACAGCTTTCACTACAGATCAGGGACTCTATTGTTACCAGGTAATGCCCATTGGATTGAAGAACACTGGAGCAACATACCAGAGGTTCATGAACAAAATGTTTACAGAGTTGATTAAAAAGACAATGAAGGTATATATAGAAGACATGCTTGAAAAAAGTGAGAAAGCTGCCCAGTATATGGAGGACCTGAAAAAGTGCTTCGAGATATTCTATAAGTATAGAATGAAGCTGAACCCTACAAAGTGCACCTTCGGGGTAGATTTCAAAAAATTTCTTAGGTTCATGGTGAATCACATTGGGATTGAGGCCAACCCTGTGAAAGCCCAAGCAGTTATCGACTTGTATTCTCCACGATCCGTCAAGGAGGTGTAAAAACTAGCTGAGATGATCATGGCCCTATCCTGATTCATGGCCTAGGTAACAGATAGGTGCCACCCCTTTTTCCAAGCTTTGAAAGAGGTCATAAAAGACAAGGACAAGTTTAACTGGGGAGAGAAGTATTAGTAAGCATTTTAGGATTTGGATGCCTACTAGAAAAGTCCACCATTACTAGCTAAGCCAAATAGAGGTAAAGCCCTATACCTCTACTTGGCAATCTCTGATAAAGCCATAAGCGCAGTCTTGGTCTGCCAAGACAGAGGAACCGAACGCCTGGTATACTATAATAGTAAAGCATTCTAAGGTGTAGAGAGGTACATTCTGCTAGAAAAGTTGGCACTCACGTTAGTGACTGCTGCTCAGAAGTTTCGGTTGTACTTCTAAGAGCATCCTATCAAGGTGTTTATCAACTACTCGTTACGATAGGTTTTACAAAATCTTGAGCTATCAAGAAGACTTGCGAAGTGGTCAATCAAGCTAAGTGAATTCGAGATTGAGTATGTACCCTGAACTGCCATCAAGGCTTAGATCCTAACAGACTTTCTAGTAGAATTCACTAACTTGCTAGACATGACCAATAGATCTTAGAGAAGGGGGTGTAACTCATACCAGAGCAACCTTTTCCTAGTTCTTGCCTGATAGAAAGGAATATTTGGAAGTTGTACATTGATGGGTTATCCTACCAAGAAAACTATGGAGTAGGAATTATCTTGGTTGAACCAAACAGATACAAGACAAGTTACGCACTGCAGTTCGGGTTTAGAGCCTTTAACAATGAGTTTGAGTATGAAGCTATGATCATAGAGCTTGACTTAGTAAGGGAGATAGGAATAGATGATATTGAGGTCTTCAATGACTCAATGCTGGTTGTGAGCCAAGTTATCGGGGAGTTCCAAGCAAAAGAAGAGAGGATGGTGGAATACCAGAAGGTGATTCTAGGATTGTTAGGGCAATTTTAGAGCCACCAGATAGAACGTGTCCCCAGGAACCAGAACAGTGAAGCTGATGCGCTAGCTCACTTGGCTTCCAGACTAAAAGATGAGAGCCTAGTATTTGTCCATATAGAAAGACTAGAGTTGCCCAACATCAAGGCAACCAAGCAAGTTAATTACACCTTAGACGAGCAAGGGACTTGGATGGACCTTATAATTCGATACCTTACTTTTGCCATGCTCCTGGAGGATCGAGAGGACGCCCGTAGAGTGAAAAACTCCTTAGCAAGATACATGATGTTGAATGGAAAACTTTATCATAAAGGCTACTCGGCTCCCCTTCAGCGCTGTATAGGACCAATGGAAGCCAATTACATAACGAAGAAATTCATAGCGGGGTGTACAGAAACCACTCTGGAGGTCAGACGTTATCCCTCAAGTGCCTCCGGCAAAGGTACTACTGGCCTACCATGGATGCTGACACAAAAGAGTTTGTACAGAAATGAGCCAAGTGCTAGTACTTTACTCGAAGGATAGGCTACCACCCCAAACCATTAAATTCTATGGTCTGCATATAGGTGATTGCTAAGTGGGCCTTAAACCTGATCGACCCCCTACCTATGCTTAGTCTTAGTTTAAGGATTATGTCATTGCTATACATTACTTAACTAAATGGGTAGAGTGTTAGGAAATGCCCTAAGCATTAGAGATATTTTATGTATTTATTTTGAATTGGATAATAAAATTATAATATAGAGGCCATTCATTACATTGCTGTTTATCCTTATTCTATTTATATGTTAAAGTAAATGTAAGCAAATATGGCTCACTGACTACTTGTGTTAAAACTGTTAGAACGTTGCATGCAATGGACTTTTTGTATATGAGAAGACAATGTTCTAAAGTAAGCGGTCTAAACTAAGGTCTGTAGTCTATGGGGTTAGATCGAGCATCTAACTCATGTTAAGACTATTATGTTGTCTAAAGCCATGGTGGAGACGGTTTGTCTTGACTGTCTGGAGCATTGACTCCCAAGTAGAGACATAGATATATTACTTGGTGGTGATATATTAGACTAGGACTAAAGCGTGATTGATCTACGTAGTCTGCTATGAGTGGATCAATCTACTTTTGACGTTCATTGTGCAGTAACCTTAATCCTGAGTAAATGAACTACTTCATGTATATGACTAATGTACTTTGATGTTCCAATGGCTAAAGCGTCTCAGAGATAGTAAGCATATAGAACGGTTCGTTGGGTGCGTGACTTATATACGATAAAGGGTTTGTTTACAGATATCGGAATCATAACTCTAAGGAGTTAAAGGTATCCTCTTAAAGGCATTATATTGGATGTGAAAATGGACAAGGCCTTGGGTCGTCTGCTAGGCAGATGACTTCTTATTCACATATGATGAATAATCATTTTCTTATTCGATAGTGTAATGGAACTTTAAGATAGCTTGCTCAGTAGGATTAAACGGACTTTAACCTAAGGCTGATAATGGATATCATATGAAGGTTTTGCATAAATGACAAGGTCATTGGACAGTGGCTTATCACAGGCTTACATAATATGGTATATAATTGGGAGTTCAGTTTCAGGTTTATAGTGGTATGACTCTGAAATTAGTGATCATATGATTGAGTTGTTCGGTACAGAATGATGATCATATGGATTCATGGGAGCCCAATTATATATGTCCAATTAGTCCCTCTACTAGCTCCACATAATTCCTTAAGGATTGGCAAATTGATTTGTGTATGCTTATTGGCTAGTTGATTATGCATGGATGGTGTTGACATAAGATTGGGATGGTGGACAAGATTCTCTCTGATTGAATTCGGATTTTATTTTGGATAATAGAGTACACAATTATTCAAACTCCAAATAAAGTTGCCATGATTTTATTTGAGATTGGATTGGAGTTGTAGAAAATTATCCATGAGAACAAAATTTAAAATACAACTTTTTGTAGAATTTGAAATTTGAAATTTGAAATTTGAATTTTGAATTTTGAAATTTGAAATTTGAAATTTGAAAGTTGAAATTTGAAATTTGAAATTGAAATTGAAATTTGAAATTTGAATTTGACATTTGAATTTGAAATTTAAATTTGAAATTTGAATTTTGAAATTTGAACTTTGAAATTTGAATTCAAATTTTGAATCACAATCCATGAAGGATTCGAATTTTTTGTGGATAAATCCACTGGGATGAAATTGGAATTTGATTTGGATTCTGTAGAGGAAGATTTTGTTTAAATCCTACTTGAATTTTGAATCCTAATCTTAACTAAAAGTGCACAAAATATTTGAGGAAAATCCTCTAAGATATTTTTAGAATTTTATGGATAAGATTCAGGGAAAAATTCAAGTTTTAATCCTAGTTGAATTTTGATTCTCTCCCTACCTTAAAGTGGACGAAAATTGTTGGATAATTCCAAGGAGATTTTTTGGTTATTTGTGGATAAGGGTGAGATAAAATTCAAGCTAGAAAATTCTATTTGAATTTTGATTCTCCTCACATTAAAGTGGCCGAATCTAGCCTTGTTTATGGCCTAGGGAAATTCGGTTATTATGGATAAATGAGGAGATTAAATTCAAGTTAAAATTCTGTTTGAATTTAGATTGCAAAAATCCCAAGGTTGGCCGAATCTTCCCATGATTGTGGCCTATGGGATTTTCGAATTTTATTAATGGATAAGGGAGAGAATCTTCTTCTAATCCAATTCAAATTCAAGGGATCACCTCAAGCAAGTCTATAAATAGAGGTCCTACCACTCCAGTTCTCTTAGACCACAGACTCTCAGGTGAGTAGGCTTATTGTTGCACAACTCACCGTGACAATAAGTTCTTTAGAGATCTAAGTGGTCGGAAGAAGACTAGTAGTGCTAGCATACCGATCGAGGTTTAGAGTGCCCACACACTCAGCCATTTGGGAATTGGAGAATAGTCGAGAAGGCTAATTGGTTGAAGCCCTCTGATCATTCTCCTCCTGCAAATTGGCGTCCTCTGAGGTATGAGTTTAATTGTTGTTAGTTTTTGTATATGGCATCATGAGATATTTAATGATCTTAAAAAATTTTTATTGTTTCGCAACGCCTCTGATGCGTTTTTACTGATTTATTTCCTACAATTGGTATCAGAGTCATGTCATGCATATGCCATGTACATAAATTAGACAATTAATTGGTCTTTTTATTTATGTATGGATTTGATATTTAGAAAGTGGCATTCTAGGTTTACTTTATATTGTTATCATGTATTATGTATGTAGTATATGGTTATTTTAATTATTTAAATTATTATAAGCATGCTTGTTTTATGCCGATTATGGTTTCTTAGAATTTAGAAAATTGTATCTAGGAATTTTTATGTAACCATGGGAGTGGTTTATAATCACCGTAATTTTCCCATGGATTTTTAGTTTTATGTCTCTTAGAATTATTATGATTAGAATTTTGTACACCAGAAACGGTTTAGGAAATTTTATGTAATTATTCTTGGAGGAAATTGAAATTTGAAGATCGTAATTTATTTTTTCCCAAAAAGTTAAATTTAATTTAAAGGTTGAAATTTTGTTTGTGTGAAAAATTCCAATTTAATTGGGATTCAAATTAATTTTTTGGAGATCCTAATAAGTAAATTAGAATATGACACGAAAATCGAGGACCGACCCCCTCGGGACGGACCACCGACCTTGGTAGGGCTGCAGCCCCTGCCCTCGGGCAGGATGGGGCTGCGGCAGGCCCTGCCCAAGGCTGCACCACCCACGGCCATAGGCTCTGCCTGCAGTCGAGGGTGGCCGTGGCCACCCAAGGGCTGGCTGTAGCCCATGGCTGCAGGCGTCGCCTGCAGCCTGGTGGGCTGCTGCGCCCACTCGGGCATGCAGCCTGCGACTGCAAGCTCAGCCTGTAACTCGATAGGACTGCACCAGGCCTACGGGCCATGGGCTGCCAGCCCCCCCAGGGGCTGGGAGCTGCCCACGACGGTTGTCGGCCTCAAGGGGCCGATGGATCAAAAAACAAAATTTCGATTTTTAAATTTGAGATTTAATTTTAAATCATGTTTAAAAATATGTAATTAAAAATTTGAAAATTTTGAAATTACATATTATTACACATGAAATTTAAATTGTTTAAAATTTGAATTTAAAATTTAAATTTAAAATTCGAATTTGAAATTTGAAATTTAAATTTTTGGAATTTAAATTTTAAATGATTCTTGGGACGAGAAACAAATGGAGAGGCTACATGAAGATGGATACAAGAAGACGGAACAAAATTCAAGACCCAAAGACTGCTTTGGATGGAATTTTGTAATCTTTATTTTCTTTGTTCTAGGATGGGACCATAGCTTGGTTATTTTTCTGTCAATTATTTTTTCTATGATATGTCATGGATGTATAAATATGTATTGATAGATGTTTTGTATGCATATTTGATAACATGTCATATAGAATAGGTGAATGCCGCTCAAACTATATTAATCATACATATTTGACAAAACTTGCATATTTTCCAAAATATTGAATGGGAGAAGGTTTCAAACAAAACCCACGGCCTCCATTATTGATTCATATGTGAAAGCATAGTAACGCATCGCGTCAGTTCTGCCCCGACCACACCCTCGGTAGGTGTTTATCGCCGTCAGTATACTAGGTTGGATCTCCTATGTGGAAAACGTGTTCGGGTACGATTCTATTCATGACCACCCCTTAGTAGCTTGGTAGGACGTGGATCGGGCTACGTAAACAATGGTTATACACTCAAGACTCGTTTAGTTATTAACCTTCTCTAAAAGCTCTGTTAACTAAACTGGTGGCCAAAATAAGCGGTTATTAATATATGTCTTAACCTTGGAGGATTTAAGGCAACATATATTAATTGGACGGGGTCCATGTTCCTGTTATTTATCTCATGACCACACCTCGGTGGCTTGGGGCAATAGGTGCTTAGAATTACCATTGCAATGCTGCATGTTTTTCAAGTTTTATGTAGGAACATACTTGTATATTTTATTTGCTAAATTATCTGTATATTTGCTTAGGCTTTATAATGATGTCTAGTATAAGCAACAAAAATGAATAAGGAATGGTATTAAACTAACAATTAACAAAATATTCAAAACATAGTTCAAACAAAGCTACATCAAGCCCTAGAATATAAAATTTAGCTCAGCATAGAGGAATATATAACTAATTTTTTCAAGAAATCTATAAATGAAAACATGTTCATACAAGAATCTCAAATATAAATTTCAATAAAGATTAGGGTACAAAAAAAGGAAGAGAAAACTCTTTGTGAAGATGAACTTCAAGTCTTCAAATATTCAAGAATCTCTCCCAAGCATTCTTTAAGAATCTCCAACTCCAAACTCCTATCTTTCTAGGAATTTTTTTGTCTTCAACTTGTGTTTCCTCCCAAAAATCTCTACATTAGGGGTTTGAGGCTTAAGAAGACATATATAGAGCCATAAAATGGTCAATTTTTGGTCATTCGATTAAGATAAATAAGCAAATCTTGACCATTTAGTGAAGTAAGGTGCAGCTACGTGTCCTTTGGGCTTGCCTATCGAGCTAGGTAGGCATGCAGTTATGCATCCAGCCTGGCATGGCCCAGCTTGGCCCTCTGCCATACCTAGCTGGGCAGGTTTTGGGCATGCTGGTGAGCCTAAACCTAGCATGGTCATGCCTAGCAATCAGTCTAGGTTGCTCAGGCATGCTTGGTGCTGGCAAGCTAGACACCTTGCCAAGGCACTCTTTGGCTTTATTTTTTTTAAATGAAATTGGTATTCTTTGATGTCAACTTACTTTGGTTTACTTTTTCATTTATGGCTCTTTCCAATTTCTTCCAAAATCTCCCATTTTGACACATTTTCATCTAAATCCTCTTTTTATTTATAATGCTTACAAGATCACATCAAAACACATTAAAGTAATAAAAGTACTTGGGAACTTACAAATATTTGAGCTCAAAAGTACTTGATTTGTCAGTAAATAATCTCCTTATAGTAGATAATACAACTGTAGTAGCTTTGCGTTTGATAACACAACCACCAATGGTAAAAGCGTACCCTGTAAGGGATCTTCCTTTATCAATGTCTCTAGCAAAATCAAAATCAACATATACCCACCCAACAACTCCATCTCTAGTTCTCTCAAAATGCAAACAAACATTAGTAGAGTCATGCAAGTATTTGAAAATCAACAGAATTTTTTTCCAATGTTCTTTATCAGCATTTGTCATGTATCTACTAACTACATTGATTATATATGGTAAATTTGGACATGAAAACCATAATATATGTGAGAAATCCTACTGTACTAGAATATAGAACTCATAGTATATAATCAACATCATCAACTGATTGTAGAGATAAAGTAGATAAAAGTCTGAAATAAGCTGCTAATGGAGTACTAAAAGGTTTTGACTTCTGCATATTAAATCTACAAAGAGCTTTCTTAATGTATCCTTTCTGACCTAAGTATAACTTACCTATATTTCTATATCTTAGAATTTTCATTCCAAGTATCTTTTTTGTCACTCATAAGTCTTTCATCTCAATCTCCTTACTGAGCTAGACATTGACCTTGCCTATTTCTTCCATATCCTTGGTTGCTATTAACATATTATCAACATATAAGGGTAGATATACAAATTACCCATCATTACTCTTCTTAAAATAGACGTAACTGTCATAACTACTTCTTTTGAAATCATAAATTGTCATAAATGAGTGAAACCTCTTATACCACTGTTTGGGTGATAGTTTCAGGTCATAAAGAGATTTTTTTAGAAGCACATAGTCCTCTTTACTTAAGACTATAAAACCCTTTGGTTGCTACATGTAGATATCCTCCTCAAGTTCTCTATTTAAGAATGTTGTCTTTACATACAACTGGTCAAGCTTAAAATTATGCATGGCCACAACACCAAGCAAAGCTTGAATCAAACTATGCTTTACAAATGGGGAAAACACATATGTGAAACCTATTCCCAGAACATGACTGTAGCCATTTGCAGCAAATCTTGCCTTATACTTGGCTTCTTTAACACTTTGTGTTTCTATTTTCCTTTTGAACATCCATTTGTAGCAAACAACCTTTAACCATTAGGTAGTCTTACTAAGTTGCATGTGCCATTCTTATGAAGCAATTCCATCTCCTTTTACATGGCAGTCATCCATATGTCAGAGTTGTCACAACTAACTACCTTTGAGTTGGTATCGCATGAATTAATACCTTCAGTCACATTTAAGGCATAAGCAACCAAATTAGCCTCAGCATACCTCTGTGAAGGTCTAACATCTCTTCTAGGCCTGTCTTTAGTAATAGAATATTGTGATGGTATTGGTAATGATGAGAAAGTAGCACCACCCTAGATCTCTGAGCTAAACTAAGATGTAGGCTCTGATATGGATCCTAGCCCAATCTCAAACTTCACTTGTGTGCTTGATTTCTGTTGCTATTTATCATAAGAATCCCTAAAAGATGAGTAATGAAACATAATAGTTTCATTAAAAGTAACATCTTTACAAACTGTGACTTTATTTTTTTCTGGACACCATAGCTTATATCTCTTAACACCAGACTTATAACCAATTAAACACACATTATAAATCTAGGTTCTAGTTTTCCATTAACAATATGTGTATAAGTAGGATATCCAAATATCTTCAAATCAGAATAAATAACAGTATACTAGAGCATATCTCTTGTGGAGTCCTTTTATCAATAGCAGTTGAGAGAGAGTAATTAATAAGAAAATAAGCTATATAAGTAGCTCTTACCTAAAAAGACTTAGGTAAACCAACATTGGAGAGCATACAATGTACTTTCTCCATCAAAATCCTATTTATTCGCTCTACCATACTATTTTCCTACAGAGTACGATGAACTGTATGATGTGTCATATTTCCTTTTGCATCCTAAAAATGCAATGCTCACAGAACTTCAATTTATTAATACTCTAACCAGTAAGAAGTCCTCTTCCACTTAAACATATGCCTAAGATGTGTATTCCAGAGTCTAGTAACATCACCATCTGACAAGGAAGGAGTAATACTAGATGCATCACCTGAAACTATAGAACCTTCTATGACATATAAGTTGGTAGACCTTTTCTGCCTTATCATCATAAAAAGGCACTTTTGCTAACCTTTAGGACTCCACCTTCGCAAGTGTACTTGTACCATTTTAAATCTGGAATACTTAAAGAGATAAGATTCCTCTTTAGATTTGAGATGTGTCTTATATCACTATGTGTATTGACAACCCCATTAAACATTTTGATTTTGACCGTTCCAATATCAGTTATCTTACAAGATGCATTATTTCCTATTAACATTGCACCTTTAAACACTATTTCATTTGTTGAAAACTAGTTCCGATTAGGATACATATGAAACATGTAACCTAAATCAAGAATCCAATCCTTGCAAGGTTTGGAGTCACTATCAGAAACAACTAGGAGTTTTCCATACTTGTCTTCATATTCTACAACATTTGCTGCACTAGAATTTTCTAGTTGTTTTCCCTTCTAATTAGCAACAATTCTCTTATTCTTATTCTACAACTTATAGCATTCAGATTTGATATGCTTCTTTCCATTGCAGTACTTGTAGGTTTTATCTTTAGTATTAGATTTCAATCTACCTCTCATATCACCACCAAAATTTATCTCTTGTGTCCTCCCTCGAGCAACAAGGCCTTCTGCATAAACCATAAACTACTTCATCTTTTCCTTTTGAGAATAGAGCATCATACACTTCCTTTAGAGTAAGAGTGTCATGTGGATGCCGTTTGACCAGAGCGTCGACCATTATACTTTACTTAAACTTATTTCTTTACGTCCTATATTTTTTGATTCACATTTTTAAAATCCATACTATATATATTCTAAAACTTCATATTTGAAAAATACTGTTTTTTTTATATATATATTTTTTCTTTGAAACTTTCATTAAGTACATAATTCATTATTCCACAAGAAAATGTATTTTTAAACATACTATACATTCATCCTTATTTCATTTCTTTACAAAACATATACTTTCCATTGGCAGCTAAAAATCATAGTGAGATCCATTTCCCACACCATGACACTTCTGAAATCTGTCTGCTAGTCTTTTCAGTTATCACTTTCATGGCATCGGTTGCTTACCCTTATTCCCTACAACATGAATAGACTTGTGAGCTAAGGTTCAGTAAGTACAAACATGCATGTATGACATTACATATGTACGTGCAACTATGTTAGTCACCTTATGCTTAGTTAACTTTCGTTCTTTCATTCTCTTTGTTCTTTCTTTTATCCATAATATATTATTCTTTTCTTTCCTTTACTTGAGTTTAGTTCACTTCTGGGCCCCATTCGATGGTCGTACCGTAATGCGTACAGACCAATGAGGGAAGGGGGAGTGACCCACCAACCAACCTCACGGCCGAATTTTAACATTAAACTTCCGTACCTTCAGGGTAGAGTCCCATTGGATTGGATAGCCATTCTTTGAAACCTCATTTTATAAGAGGCCGGTACGCCAACATTTAACTTTTCAGTCTTATTATCTTGCTTATATTTATCTTTCGTTATAACATTTTATATTATAACTTTCCTATCATGGCAGGGTGAAATTCAGTAATAAACATACAATAGTCAATTCGTGAGTAGATAAACAAATGTTTATACGTACAATACTTGGGCTAAGCTCAACTTCTTTGATTCTTCCAATATTCCTTTATCGCTTCCCGATGGAATTCCTACAAACCAAATATTATCTGTTAATTAATTTTATAAAATTTCTTCCCTTTTTTTTTAAAACACGGTCTGGTATACGGCCATGTCCAAGACCATGTACCTCTCTGTCTACATAGCTTCTTCGTTACACGACCGTGTTATATGGTCATGTAAACTGTATATTACGTGTACACGGTCTGGTACACGGTCATGTCTCTGGCCGTGTACCTCTTTGTGATTTAATTCTTCCTAATATGGTCGTGTAAACTACCCGTGTAACCTGCACAGTGCATATACACGGCCCCATACATGGCCGTATCTCTGACCATGTAATCCCCTGAAATTTCTTCTCTCGCTACATGGCCATGTAGCTTGCCTGTGTAGCCTGAACATTGCATGTATATGGCCTGATACACGGGTGTGTCTCTGGCTATGTACCTCTTTAGAATTTGTTTTTCCCTATTACACGTCCATGTACATTTAGTACACGCCCGTGTACTGCACAAAAATTGATTTTTAGCTTTTAAAACCTAAGTTTTGACTCTTAAAAACATATTTGAACTTTTCTATAACATTTTAGCCCCTTTTCGTGTATTTTCAGAAATTTTCTTGACTTAATCTACCCTGTTACTTGAGGGCATTATATTAACAATCCTTCAGTTATTGATTCTCTTTTTCTCACCTTTCTAAATCCCAAATGGATGTTTCGCTAATTTGTACACTATCCGTATTCCTTTTCCCCAACTTAGGTTACTGAGGGCTCGGGTTTTAACCTCCACCTTAGTTTTCTTTTCATTTTCTAAACACCTTTTAGTATTATCCTTAAAATTTTCGACAACATTTTCACCAATTTTCTAGGTCTCCGGTGTTTAGGAAACGCCTTAAACCATCTATCCTATTTTATTTACCATGTACTATACCAGAGGCTTAATTTTACGTAAAATATTCTAAACATTTTACGTAAAATGCTCATATAAATAACATCATCCAAAACCAACATTTCCATCTCAAAACTTATATCATCACATTTTATTCTCATACTTGTTCCTAAATTTCACTTACATGAATATTTTTTTTTTATAATTTCACATGCTGAGCCCCCTTTTTCTTGAATCATTCACTTCTAACAATATAACTCAAAAATTTCATTACTCATATACTAAACACATATTTTCACAACCAATTCTCTAACTAACTTATCAACCAAAACCCCCAAGTTTCATTTCAAAAGTTTATCATCAATATTATACTTTGAAGCCATAAATTTTCAACTCAAAAACTCATAAGAAAAATAGGACATTTATGGTTACCTTGTCACTAAAGAGATCTTCTTATACCTAGAAGATGGTGGTGGGAGCTTGGTGTGAGATTTTTGAAGAAAAAGCTTGGCTAAAGGGAGAAACACACAAAATTTTTTTGGCTGAACAGGAAATGAAAACTGCAACAAAAATGGCTAAATCTCTCTCTCTCTCTCTTCTTTCTTCTTCTCTTCCCCCCTCACCCCCCCTTTTTTTTTCTCCGGTTCTTTCCTTGCCAAATCCGATGCACCCCTTCTTGTTAAGTGAAACCAAATTAATTTACTTTCCTTCCACAAGATTTTGACACCTAATACTCCTAATACTTTCCAATTTCCCATAAATAAAAATAGGATAATTTTGGCTTAATCTTAGCCCTTGGATTAGGATAAGATTGAATCTTGGCCTTAGGATTCCTAATACTTTCTCTACCTTTTTAAGAAATAATAATTATGATATCATAATTTGTGATATAATTCAAATAAATCACATGTTATATTTGTGATTACTATTCACATTAATTCAATCCTCATTTTGACCAAAAAGTCAAACCGAAAAAACTTCACCAGAATCGCCCCGGCAGGTCCCTGAGGCGTCTGGTGTAGTCGGTTTACCTTATTTTTCTTCTGTTCAGCCAAAATTCCTGGTCAACCGTTTTTGTCTTTTAGTGCATTTTCTTGCACTTCCTAGGGTTTTGATGCCGATTTGGCACCATTTCTCATATTTTGGTTGGGTAAAAAATTCTATTCCTAAATTCCTAACTTTTAACACTGTTAAAACATTCTTCTACATTCTAAATAGTATTAAATCATTCATTTTGTATTTTTAAACATAAATTTTTTTGTATTATATACAATATACATATCCCCTAGAATAATGTATTTTCTCGGTTATTACATTCACCCCTCCTTATAAAATTTTCGTCCTCGAAAATTTAGAACAGATGGGGGTATTTAGCCTTCATTTCCTCCTCACGTTCCCATATGGTTTCTTCTACATTATGGTTTCTCCATAAAACATTGACTAGTGGGATACTTCTGTTTCTTAACATCTTCTCTTCTCGAGCAAGTATTTGAACTGGTTGCTCTTCATAGGATAAATCCTCCTGAACTTAGATTGGCTCATACTCGAGGATGTGTGAAGGATCCGATATGTACTTCCTCAGCATCGATACGTGGAAAACATTATGCACTGAGGATAATTCAGGGGATAGCACTAACTTGTAAGCTACTTTTCCTACTCGACTGATAACCAGAAAAGGTCCAATATATCATGGGCTTAACATCCCTTTCTTTCCAAAGCGCATAACACCTTTTATCGGTGCTACCTTTAGGAACACGAAATCTCCATCCATGAATTCCAGAGGTCTTCATCGCTTGTCTGCATAACTCTTTTGCTAACTTTGTGCTGCTTTCATCCTTTGCTGTATCTTCTTAAAGGCATCTATTGTCTCTTGAATGAACTCAGTCTTATGTAGCTCTTTTCCCTTAGATCATACCAATGAGTGTGAGATCTACATTTTTGTCCATATAGTACTTCGTATGGAGCCATTCCAATAGAAGTTTGGAAGCTGTTGTTGTAAGAAAATTCTATCAATAACAGCTTTTTATTCCACGCTCCCTTAAAATCTAGTTTGCATGCTCGGAGCATATCTTTTAGCGTTTGAATCGTTTGCTTGGATTATCCATCAGTTTGAGGGTGGAAAGCAATACTAAACCTCAGTTCTGAGCCCATAGCTACTTGTACATTTGTCCAGAAATTTGATGTGAACTGACTATCACGATTTGACACTATCATTGTCAGCACTCCATGCAAGCTCACAATGTTAGAAATGTAAAGCTCTGCTAGCTTTTCTAGCATGTATGTAATCTTTACGGGTATAAAATGGGCTGATTTTGTCAATCTGTCCACCACTACCCATACTGCATCAAATCCTTTACTTGTCTTCGGTAGTCTAACTATAAACTCCATAGTCACTTTTTCCCATTTCCATTCTGGGATTTCCAGTGGTTGTAACTCGCCTGTTGGTCTTTGATGCTCTGCCTTGATTCTTTGACATGTCAAACAATGATTGACATATTTGACAATATCATTTTTCATGTTTCTCCACCAGAATTGTTGTTTCAAATCTTGATACATCTTGGTGCTACTAGGATGTATTGAATAAGGGGTATCATGAGCTTCTGTTAGGATTCTTCTTAGCAATTCCTCATTGTCAGGTACACAGATCCTTCCTTGAAACAATAATACCCCATCTTCAACGAGGTGGAATTCAGACTTTTTATTTCAAGAAGCTTCATCTTTAAGTTTTTCAAGAATTGTATCTTACTTCTGAGCCTCCTTAATTTCCTCAAAAAACATTGGCTTAATTTACATAGCGGTTAATTTTCCATTCCTAGTGAGAAAATCTCGTATTGAAGCTGTTTGGGCAGTTTATCGATGGCTACCCACTTTGGCATCGTAGACTTCCGACTTAGCACATCTGCCACTCTATTCGCCTTGCCGGGATGATACAAAATCCCATAGTCATAGTCTTTAACCAACTCGAGCCATCTCCTTTGACTTTTGACTTAAACTCTGATGGTCTGTGAAGATTCTGTACGGGACTCCATATAAATAGTGCCGTCATATCTTAAGAGCAAATAGAACGGCTGCTAATTCTAAATCATGAGTCGGGTAGTTTTTCTCATGTTCCTTGAGCTGTCTAGAAGCATATGCTATTACCTTTCCGTCTTGCATCAAAACAGCTCCCAATCCCATTCTAGAGGCATCACTGTAAATGTCAAACTTTACCTCGTCCTTAGCGATTGTTAAAACTAAGGCACTAGTTAACCGCCTTTTTAATTCTTGAAAACTTTCCTCACATTTGCTTGTCCATTCAAACTTCTTCTCCTTGTGTGTGAAGGCAGTGAGAGGGGCAGCTAACCTTGTAAATCCCTCTATAAACCTATGGTAGTATCCTGCTAATCCTAGAAAACTTTGTATCTCAGTAACATTTTTCAGAGTAGACCATTTACTGACTACCTCTACCTTTGCAGGGTCTACTAAAATCCCATTCTTAGAGATAACATGTCCTAGGAAATAAACTTCGTCCAGCCAAAATTCACATTTCGAGAATTTAATGAACAACTGATGTTCCTTCAAAGTTTGTAACGCAATCTGAAAATGCTCATCGTGCTCTTTTCGATCTTTCGAGTAAATAAGGATGTTGTCGATGAACACAATGACAAATTTGTCCAAATATTCCTTAAATACTCGATTCATAAGATCCATAAAAATAGCTAGTGCGTTTGTCAATCCAAAGGGCATGACCAAGAACTCATAATGCTCATATCGCGTTCGAAATGCTGTCGTCAGAACGTCTTTATCTTTAATCTTCAGTTGATAGTAACCAGATCGAAGATCTATCTTGGAAAAGATTACGGCTCCTTTGAGTTGGTCAAATAAATCATCGATCCTCGGTAGTGGATACTTGTTCTTAACCGTAACTTTATTGAGCTCCCGATAGTCGATGCACATCCAGAGCATTCTATCTTTCTTTTTCACAAAAAGAATTAGAGCTCCCCATGGTGAAAAGCTAGGCCTAATAAACCTTTTCTTCAGTAATTCTTTCAGTTGGACTTGTAATTCTTTAAGCTCTGCAGGGCCCATCCTGTACAGAGCTTTCAATATTGAAGATGTACCAGGCAATAGGTCGACTCAAAAGTGATCTCTCGATCAGAAGGAAGTCCTGGTAATTCTTCTGGGAGTACTTCTAAAAATTTGTTAACCATGAATACGTCATTTGGTCGCAGCTTCGGCTCTAAATTCATATCAATGATATAAGCTAAATATCCAGTGCATCCACTAGATATCAGTTTTCTCACCCTCATGGAACTGATCATCATGTCAAATATTTTTGGAGCACGGTCTACATACTCAAATTGGTCCTCTCCGTCCGACTGGAACACTACCTTCCACTGTCAGCAGTCAATTATGACTTGATATTTCCTAAGGAAGTCCATCCCTAGGATGACATCATAATCGACCAACTTCAATATAATCAAATCAATATATAGCTCCCTGTCGGCCACTATTACTAATACATTACATAACCAATAACTAGACAATAAAACTTTACCAGATGGCAAAGTGGTTTTAAATTCTTGTACAATCCTATCCTGGGCATGACTAATTCTTCTTGCAAAGCTATATGATGTAAAAGAATGTGATGCATCTGAATCAAATAATACCTGTGCAGGACTTTGAGCAACAAGGAGCTGACCTGTTACCACATTAGATGCACCTGCCTCTACATCTTCCTTAGTGTAAGCTAGAAGATATGCATCTGTCCTTTGTGTAGCTTCCAGTCGTCCTGACTGACTGAAAGATCCTGGCATAGCGTGTCCTTGCATGGCATGCATTTGGCTAACTAATCTGGGTGGAACAGGTCCTGATTGATACTGCCGATTAAAAGTGCAGTCTCTAACAAAATGACCCTCTTTACCACATTTGTAGCAAATATTCATGCTAACCTTACACTCTCTCTAATGCATTCTTCCACATTTGGGGCAGGACGGTCGACTCTGACTGGTATTCTGATCTTGTCTTTGTTGGACATTTTGTACATTCTGGTTTCAATTTTCATTTGGGTTTCCTCTTCTTTTATTGGAGCTTGGTTGGCCTTGGTTGTTACTCTGACCAGACTTGGAACCCTAATTAGGCTTGTTGGCCTGCTTTGCTTGATTGTTCTTTTGACCTTACTTAGCGAGCTCCTTTTTCCTTCTTTCTATCTTCCCATACATTGGTTCTTTCTTCTTTAGCGAGGGCCAAACAATGTTTTGCTCTCATTGCCCGGCTAACACAGTTTGCTACTGTGTTGGGTGGAGTCTCTCTACTTTCCACTAGCATTGCAATATTGGGCCAGAACATGTCTATCATTTACCGAACCCTCTCCTTTTCTATTGGGACCAATTGTGGACATAACCATGCTAGTCAATCGAACTTGCGGCAAGCTTCAGTTACTATCATTTCTCCCTTTTTTAATTTATTAAATTCCCTTTATTGAGGTCGTAGGGTGTCGAGGTTGAAAAAATTTCTGTTAAACTCCTCTAAGAAGTCGTTCCATGTCATTTGCAAGTCATCTTTTTTGCATTTTAACTGTCTCTCACCAATACCTTGCATCCTTCTTCAATACATAAGATACACATAGAACCTTTTCTTGATTCGTCAAATTCATGAAGTCCAAGGTAAGTTGTATTGACGCTAGCCATTCTTCCGCATCTAACGGATCCGTAGAACCTTCAAACTCTTGAGGTTTCATTTTTCTAAATCACTCATATAATGGCAGCTGATGGACCACAGCTCGAGTACCTACAACCAGCCCTGGTTCACTTAGCACCGATGGTCCCATAAACGTGGCTGCCAATTATGATGCTGGCACTGACATTGGTGGCGGGGAAGAATTTACTCATTCCGTATTTCTTGATTCCAGTAATTCCCTTAACCTCTGATTCTCTCTTTCTTGTGCTTCCAATCGAGCTTGTATGTTGGTTAGCTGAGCAGCGAGCTCAATCTCTTGAACCGATCTAACGTTTGTAGCTCGTGTTCTAACCATGTTATCGTGTACTACCTATTACAGCCAATAACAACATGGTTTAGTGCTCATATCAAAATAATATTTATCAAAATATTAATTTACTTGGACTGTACAGAAGCAGATACTTGAAATGTCATGGGTGGTCAACAGAAAAACTGCTCTAATACCAACTCTTGTGGACGCCATCTGACCAGAATGTCAACCACTATACTTTACTTAAACTTGTTTCTTTACGTCTTATATTTTTGATTCACATTTTTAAAATCCATACTATATATATTCTAAAACTACATGTTTGAAAACTACTGGTTTATATATATATTTTATTTAAAACTTTCATTAAGTGCATAATTCATTGTTCCACAAGAAAATGTATTTTTAAACATACTATACATTCATCCTTGTTTCATTTTTGTAAGGACCGCCCCATCCTCGTACCACAAATTTCATTTAATGAGAAATTTAGGAACGATTTGATGCATTTAGTGCAAAATTTGAGGAACACAGGCACACACACGGCCGTGTGTATGGCCGTGTACTGCCTAGACTGTGCACATGCATGAAGCCATGTAATTGAACATGACCGTGTAAGTAAGACACGACCAGGTTCACACCCGTGTAGGCAGCCGTATATCATCTGCACTGTGCACGAACATAAGGTGGTTCGAGTGAATAGGGTCGTATTAATGAACATGGTCATGTACACGGCCTTGTAAAAGACCGTATACTGATCGGGTTATTGAGATGTCAAGTGACATGTTGGTGGAACATGGTTGTATAGAGAGACACGCCAAGGTGCACGGCCGTGTGTGACTCCATGTAAAAGTCAGAAAATAAAATTTTCCGGGACACGACCGTGCTGAACAAAGACATGCTCGTGTATAATGCACACGCCCGTATATGGGATCGTGTGTGCCACCGTGTACTAATCAGGAAAATGAAATTTTTCCACGACATGGCTGTGTTTAGCAAAGACATGCCCGTGTATCCTTGAACACGCCCATGTAGGGAGCTGTGTAAATAGAAGAAAAACCCTAGCAAGGAATATGGTATCGGGAGAATGGTTTGGTTAACCTTTTCCCACCAAAGGACCAATAAAATGGGCTAAGCATGGCCAACTGAGTCGAAAGAAACTGTATTGGAAACATCATGCCCAAAAAATGCTTCGGTATGCGTGTGTGAATACAACACAGTGTAGACACAACCATAGTATAGAGTATGAATGGTAATTTAGTGTAGAATAGGCTCATAGAAAATATAACCAACTGGAAATCATCTACATAGCAATCAGATTCAGAAAATCTGACTTCCGGATGTTTATTTGAACACTAATGAGAAATGATCGAAAATCGCAGTATAAGACTGGACTACGAATAGAGCAACATAGATAATTTCCCTTCACCCCAAAACCATGTACTCTAACTGGAAAACTAGCTGGTTTTCAGTAGCTAAAAACCCCAAAAAGTGACAAATAAAATATTGGGGTGGTTGATGACACAATTATACAAACAATTGCCAAAAATTTCACATCACCTTCCCGTCATCATTCCTTTCTCACCCTCCCCCTTAAATGGATGCTTGCTTTCTGAATTTGTGACAACCGGGAAATTCAGGCAATTCTCGGATGAAAATGTACAAATGTATGTATATAACAATTTGTACTATTTAAAGAGTGAAATAAATATATTTATATTGTTTATAATATATGAAAATGTTCTAACAATACTGATGAGTAAGAATTCAGTGTTGGAAAAATTCACTGAGTTGAAACGGGTGAAACGGTGCCAAAACCGGCATTGAAAACCCTAACCGGGGCAATAAAAGATGGAAAACTTCCGGGATTAATTTTGATCAAACGGAAGTAGTTTAAATTGATCCGACTGCACAGGAGACCTCAGGAACACGCCGGGACGATTTCAGGAAAATTTCAGCTCGAACCGGTATCGGTCAAAAAGTAGTCGAATTAATGTGAATAGTGAAAGTCAAAGTCAACTTTTGCTTTAGCATTTATGATATCATAAATCCATTTAATAAATGGAAAGAAAATGGTGGTTGGTAGCATTAATGGCCATGATTTATTTGCTTTTTGATCTAAAGGCCAAGATTTGGCCAAAAATTCACCATTTTAAATTTTTGAAAATGTTGGAAAGAATTAGGCTTGAAAGGTGTTTAATTCTCATTGGTTGGTAGCCAAATTAATTGCCTTATTTCATGCATAAGTCTGCAACTTTGGGAACATTTGGCCGAGACATATTTTGAAAGCCAAACCAAAGAACAAAAATTTGCTAAGTTCTTTTCCTTGGTGGAGCCGTGAGGAACCAAGAGGAACCAAGCTATTCCTTCAATTTTCTTTCACAAAAATTGTGTCAAAGCATTCCTTGAAGACAAAGGAAGCAAGGGAACAAGGTAATTCCCCTTGGATTGAACTTTTTCTTGGTTTTTTTTTTCATGGAAACCGTGTGATGAATAGTGAAAAAAGATGGAAAAATTTTTGGTTGTTTTCAATGATTTGATGCTTGGGTTTTGTTAAGGGTGTAATTAGGAAGAAAAACATGCAATTGGTTTAAAGAAAAACCAAAATTTTGTTGGTTTTCCAAGGGTAAAACCGTGGGTTACCAAGAGTAAGCAATGAGCAATTTTTGTGGTTTAATTGTTAACATGCTTTCAATTTAAATTTTGTTAAGAATAAAGTATGATTTGCATTATGGAAAGCTTGGAAAAAAATTTTGGTGAACCTACCCTAATGTGGCCGTGGGGTAACAAGGGTTTGGTGGAAAATTTTGCATGGTTTATTTGAGATTTGGATGATTGGAATCATGCATTCTATAATGTAAATGATGAAATTGGGAATGAAAACAAGAAAAGAAAATTTTGGAGTATGTTTTCCCTAATTGGCCGTGGGTTATATGTGATTAAAAACCCTAGGAAAATTGTTGAAAAATGCAATGAAAATGGGCTTGAAAATGTGTTAAAAAATGACATTTTAATAGCCTAAAATGTGGTGGAAAATTTGAGAAGTTTGGTTTGGTTTGATTGTGAAAACCGAGACCAAAACTAAGGGTAAAAATGAAAAATTTCTGGTGTAATGTGGGTTAAAATGTAAATTGGAATCTTGTGAGCTTTTATGTAAAAGTTTGGAAAACTTTTACATAAAATAGGCTTGTGGTATAGTACGTGGCAGGTACATATGGTTCGAGGCGTACCTAACGCCGGAAGCCTTAAAATTACGCCGAAATGCTGCCGAAATTTTGAAAACAGCATTTGGGGTAAAATGGAAATAAAAATAAAAAGTTTGGGGTCGGGTCCGAAACCCGAGTCCCTAACGGAAAATTTGATAAGGAAAACCTAAGGAGTGGTTCGTGAATAGTAATCCGTCCCCTTGAAAATGTAAAACGTGAGTGAAATTGAAAAAAAAAAACCGACCCCGAGGGGGGGCGTTTTTGGAAAAAAAATAAAGGTCCGAATCGGGAACGGAAAACCCGAGCCTCGGAGACTTAGATCGGGAATGTCTAGATGAACGTTTTAAATACTAGTGAAACGTCCATTTGAGACTCCGAAACGATAGAAAATCACTAAACCGACGTAAGAGTCGGAATAGTGCTTCCCGAGGGTCGGGAAAGTGAAAAGTGGAAATAAAATAGAAATGAACCCGGTAATGATTAGAAAAGAGTCAGAAAAGTTACAGAGAGCCAAAAATGCAGTCTGGATCGGGAAAATTTCCGTCAGGGGTAAAATTGTAATTTTGCCAAAATATAGGGGTAAAATCGTAATTTTATCAAAATACAGGGGTAAAATTGTAATTTTACCAAAATATAGGGGCAAAATCATAATTTTACCAAAATACAGGGATAAAATTGTAATTTTACAAAAATTGAGAAAAAAAATGGGGAAAATGATAAATAAAGCCTAAAAAGTTATAAATAGGTTTTATTTAAGCTTTTAAATGAAAAATAAAAGCTATAAATAGAAATGAAATTAACAGACAAAGTTTTGTCTGTAGATTCAAAAATCGACCTACAAGGAGGGCGATCAAAGATCCACGAGAGGAAAAGAGAAGAGACTGATAAGGTAAGTTCAGACATTTACCTGTCTGCAACATATAGCATTATTGTTGCTAACTTTAATGTACTAACTATAAGTTAGGTACATATGTGCTACGGGCACTATTATAGAGTAGAGAGAGAGACGTAATGTGCTACGGGCACTATTGAGAATGGATACATTGTTAATTGTGCTTCGGGCACTAGAGCGAGGTTAATGAAACTCACTCACCTAAAATTAAAATGTGAACCATTCCTAACCACGGGGCAATGTGAAGTCACCGGGTTAGAATTTTAAAAAGTCGGTAATGAAACCACTTTCTGGCGTACCAGCCTTCCGTACAGGGAGGTACTATTTGCCTTCGGGGCTATGAGATTAAGGCTGCGGAGGTCAGCACTGATGTACCACTCCCAGTCATGTACTATTTTGCCTTCGGGGCTATGAGATTAAGGCTGTGGAGGTCAGCACTAATGTACCACTCCCAGTCATGCGCACTTAAATGGTACTGTCAACCTGAGCTCAAAACCAGAACATAAGCACAGATAATCACCTAAAACTGAAACTATGCCATAAGTGAGCATAAGACAGTTTAGTGAGAGTACTAACATTGCGGTAGATGTACTGTTGTGACACTGTGTTGTGGTTAACCTTACTATTCATGTATGAATAGTGGTCAAAGTTACTATTCATATATGAATAGTAGTCAAAGGTACTATTTACGATGAATAGTACTATTCATAGAAATTTTATTTCTTGCATGTTTGAACTTACTGAGCCTGTAGCTCACCATTTTTGCTAATGTTGCAGGTAAGCGACCAGCTCAGTAACTTATTTGATTGGATGCGGACGGGATGGCGCGTGTCAAATGGGATAACTGGGCGAGGGATATGGTCCTGTCAGAGTCTTTCCGCTGAGCGATAAAAAGGGAAGGAAAAAAAAAGAAACAGTCTTTTGTAATATTATATATTTACGAAAGTACTGTAATATGTAAATTACTTTGTACTTGCCAACAAAGTAAATAGTGGGAAATGTTTACATGATGTTTAAAGAGAAAAAAAAAATTTCCCAAAAAAAAAACCCGTCATGATTTAAAAATAGAGAGAGATAAGCCGCGACCCATGAGAGTACAATCTATCGCAGTTAGCGATAAAGCTCAACTGTAATAGTGTTGTATGATCTTTACGAGGGGCGGGCCGCCACAGAATTGGGGACTGAAATGGGCAAGTTTTTGTCCACAAAATTAGCCTAAAGATGGCTTGATTAATCAAGCTTAAGATTGCTAAGTGAAATTAGGATTTGTCAATAAAAGGAATGGCCATACCTTTGGGTTTAGTTTCCTCTTTTCACACTTCAATTTTTCAGCTCACGTTTTCTCTCTCCCCTTGCTACAATCGACCACTTCTCAGCCCCAAAACCACCTATTTTCAAGTTCAAACTCTTGCCAAAAATATACCAAAAACAAACCCTTTCAAATTCAGATTTAGAGGGATCATTTTCAAGTTGTTTCAAGTCTTTTAAGGGTAAGATTCTAGACTGATTTTGTGGTTTTTGTTCTTTGTTTTAAGTTAATGATTAAGAGAAAATATTTTGGTGTTTGTTAACACAAGAACTTACCCCCATTCCTTGTGATTTCCAACGGTCACTTTCTCACCCAAGCCAAAGTTCAAAGCACCAAAAACGTAACAACCAAAAAACCCTTGTGTTGTGGTTAGTGATTTTTAAGTTTTGATCAAAGTCATTTATGTGTATTTGTTTATGCATATGGGTTGTAATAATTTTATTTTGAGCCCTTAAGTTCCTATTTTATGTTATGTGGTTGTGATTATGTTTACAAATTTTTACCTAAGGTTAAGAGTGTAAAGTTTAGTAATATGGCTGGACATAAAATTATCCTCAAGATAGGCCATGGATTTTGGCCATTTCGACCCACTTAGGGTCTGATTTTGAGATTTGGTAAAACACAATATTTTCAGGAAATTTCATTACGGCGTTTTTACATCAAATAGCCTTTGGGCAAAAATGATATTAAGATAGGCGTTTTGAGTGTTTTTCACTGAGTGCCTAAACGGGGAGCAAAACTGGGAATAGGACCCAACCCCAGACCACAGTCTTGGTTTTTATTGAAAACGGACCCTTTAGATTCTGAACCAGACTTCGGGCTCAACACGGAAGTTGTAGATCTCATCGAGATCTTGAGAATGACCTACACGTTTCTTAAAAGTTCAGCCGTTTCAGTCCTTAATCAGAGCCGTTTTCATAGAAGTGTAAAACTAGAAGTTTTGTAAAAACTGGGTACAAGGCCCACGAATTTAATGAAATTAGGAACTGCTAGAGTTAGAATTATGCTCCGAGATAAACACGAGATTTGTTCATCTCATTGAGGATAAAAACTTTTATGTTTGCTAAAATCACAAATGAAGTCATTTCGACTTATTTCCAAAATAATTTTCAAAAGTGATTCAAAACCACCTTTAAAATACAAGCAGTAAAAATGTATTTTCACATACCTCAAATAATTATGTATTTTAACATTTCTAATATATGGACATAAATTTCTCACAAAACGTCCCTTACCTTCCAACGAGATGACGAAGGGACGGGATCCAAACACACGATTTGTACCAAGAATTTTTATAAGTAAACCAAAACATTTTCTTGAACAAACCAAAATAATGAGGGTAGCTCGGTAGGCTACCACACCAAGAGCGATCTAGTAGCCCGGTAGGCTACTATATCAGTTGAGCCATAGTGGCCCGGTGGGCCACTGTACCAAAGAATAGTAGCCAAGAAGGCTACCACATCCAATAGGCAAGTAACCTGGCCGGTTACTACACTTAGTTTATACTTAGTAATCCGGTAGACCACCTAGTTGTCCATGCGCGAGATAACTGGTCGGTTGACTGGTAAGCAACCAGTCAAGGATCATGTTTTGTACAATATTGTGAGGAATGATGATTAATTTGTCAAGAAGATAATTAATCAAACAACGATAGGAGTTGATCACCAAATTCTCAAAGTAGGCCAATGGGGTACCGACGGGCCTCGGTACCACATAGAGACATAAGTACTAGTCACTAATGGTATTAGTGGTCCAGCAAAGATGCTGATAAGTAACCTTATTGATGACAGGTGATAACTTATGAGTTGATAATGGTGCGAGTACAAGTACGAAATTGCTTGCAATTAGGTATGTACAACTCTGCCTACAGCATGAATAAAATGAATTTAAAATGATGGTTTTCCAGTATTTTAAGTATGTATCATGCACACGATACTGCAGAGCATGCATAAGAGCATATAGTTTCACAATCGAGTAGATTGATGAAAGAACAAGATAGAAGTCATACGTCCCCGCCGCGTAGGCCTTGGGATAGCTTAGAAAAGCACATGGCTAGAACAGATAAGCAAGATGGAATGTAATAGGCATGTCGTACCAGCTCTTTCTGTTGAAAGGGTTTTCAGAATTAAAGTAAAAGAAGACAGAGAGTTGAGCATTCGTTAATGGTCCTCTAGCCTATTTAGTGACCTCGGCATTACCGTTGGTCTGCGTATACTCGGTACCGACACAGGGGCCCAGAGTAGACAAGATAAAGAAAAGAAAATGTTGAAGCATAAATGAACATAACCGGATCATGCATTGATCACCATATGCGTTAGTTCTCTATGCTTATAGTCTCCATAAGTTGCATTCAATATATGATATGCTATGTTATGCATTCAGTATGATGTGATGATGTATTCTAAGATGCGATACATGATGTTATGATATATGATATGTTATATGTTATCTGTGATGACTGGTGTGCTCACATGAATTGAAGTATGTATATGTTTAAATGTATTTTACGGTAAACATGTTGTACTTACTGGGTGTAAAGCTCACAAAGTGTGTTCATGCTGTAGGTAAGCGTCCTATGACTTAATCACCTATGGGCGATAACGGCGGCGAAAGCGGATGTGAAGGGAGGTTGTGGACATGTCGCAAGTATTCTTCTGTACAATATGAGTAAATAGTATTTTGAATGGTGACAGTTAAATAGTATTTTAAATAGTAAAGGTTAAATGGTATTTTGGAACAGTAAACAGTATATGTATGAATAGTATATTTAAATAGTATTTGATGAATAGTAATCAGATAAACAAGTATATAAGTGTGTATACATAATTGAAACCCTTATGTTTTTCAAATCCCGCATTTTAGAAGTATACATACGTATATAAAAAAAAATCCCTAATATTTCGTGTTAAATCTAATATAACTTATATGTAAGTATAAGTATCAGTTGAAGAAAAAACGTTTTTAGTGACGGTCCGGGCCACTAAGGGCACGGGTTGTCACAGTTGGTATCAGAACGGTTTCCTACCACCCTACCTCACATCGCCGAATGCTTGCCTTATCTGTCCAAGTAAGTTAGTTTTTGTTTTTAAATATTAGTATGTAAGTTGACATTTGAGTTGTAGTAGGAGGATGGCTGCACCAGTTGACCCCGAATAGATACGAGAGGATCGAGAAGCAAGCATAGCCTTCGCTGTCATGCAACCGCACATACATGACAGCAGCAATCCATATGAACTCCCCTACTGGATTTATCATATGGAGGCAATCTTCAAAGGGTGCCATATCCCACCCCATCTACAGGTGGTAATGGCTAGTAGCCGGTTGCGAGGACTAGTAATTACATGGTGGAATGATCGACGTAAGATCAGGGGTCCAGCAATGTAGTGGGCTGAGTTCTGCCAAGACCTTCGCAACTTTGATGGCCTAGCTAAGAATGCAGACATCTGGAATGATATGTATGAGAGGAGATATTAGGTCCTCTCTGACATTTGGGACATTTATAAGGGAGAGACCATGGTACACTATTGCCAGCGATTTTTAGACACCATGTTACTGAGCATCCCTGTAGACAAGCCTTTTGCGGAGGTGACTGACCTATTTTGGAGAGGGATCCCATGGTACGTAAGAGACCTCATCCAGTATCCCCTGCCATATGAGAACCTACGACGCCTGGTCAGGGATATAATGGACGCTGAACGAGTAGCACTCAACCCTGACCTAGCAAACGCAGCACCTCAACCGGCCAACGAAGGATTCGTGGCTGAACTGTAGCCAGCAATACCTGAAGACAATAGAGATCCGATGGCAGACCGCGAGCTAGTTCTTCAGTCTCCCGAGCACCAGATGGATGAAGAAGGTGATGAGGCCATCCCTGATGCTCAACCTAATGATGAGGAGGAGGAGATCCCCGACCACATCAGCGACGATGAAGGGGTAGAGATGTATGAGCCCCAGGTTATTATTGCCAGTGACGATGAAGGTAGTATTATTTGGGGAGATGAAGATGAAGATCCTGAGGAGTTCCCCCTAAGTGACAGTGAGGATGAGGAAATTTCGAACACCGAGTCTACGATATCCTCGGAATAATAGGGACGTTTTACACTGGAATATTGTTTTGAAAATGTATAGGGGAACAGTAGCTTCCCTTCTGACTTAGAACATGTACTTTTGGGATCGTATTATGGGAAGTATATATCACTCCTACCAAGTTAGAAGTTGTACGCGTTTTGATGTATATATGTTTATTATGGAATATTTGATGAAAGAAAGTATTATTTTGCCCTAGGGGCCAGAACGTGACTTTTCCACAAGTAAAACCAAAGACTAATGAGGAGTGCAGGATGGTTCCTGACACTCAGTGGATGTCTCAGATACGATGTGGTAATTGTATTAGATGTCACAAGAGCAAGAAAGGAAGAGAAAGCTATAACACGTATTTTATCTACGATGTTTAAGTTAAGAATATGAGATGTAATATGAATCCCAAGTACAAGATTTAAAAGACTTATGTTCTCATTTTTCATATGTGATAGGGTCACATAGGCAAAAATGGCAAGACCGAGAGCCCGTAACAACCAAGCTACGCGAGATGACGAACTGCTTGCACATCTTGTAACAATGTAAGAAATGATGATGAACTAACAACAGGAGCTCAACTAGCTTAGGGAACAAATGAACTAACAACGACAGACACCACAACCGGTAGAGGTGCTGACTCAAATAGCTTCAATAGCCACCAACACACCTGGAGAGTAGGTGGTCCCACCAGTCCAGACCCCACCAGTACCACCAGGCATGGCTACTCCCGCAGCGGCCAATGTCTAGGTGCCAGCTTCGAGAGATGGTGACTTGTATGAATGATTTAGGCGCATGAAGGTGCCAAAATTCGAGGGGACGATGAACCCTATTGAAGTCAATGATTGGTTAACCGATGTTCAGGTCATTCTCGACCTCGTAGGGCTGACTAAGAGAGAAAAGGTGCTATGTGCATCCCTTGCCTTACGCAAAGGAGCACGTCAGTGGTACAAAACCGTGGCAATCAGGAGGGACATCAACGCAATAAATTGGACAGACTTCATTTCTGAATTCAAAGAAATGTATTTTAACAACGAAGCCTTAGCCGTGCAGCAAGATGAGTTCAACAACTTGTGCCAGGGTAATATGACAGTCATGGAGGCCATAAAAAAGTTTGAACAATTGGCTCGACTATGCCTAGATCTAATACCGACCGAGAAGGAAAAGGTTTGTAGGATGCTAAAGATGTTCTGGACAGACATCACCGTCCAAGTTTGCAACGACAGCCATAGTCCCGCGACTGTGGCAATAAGGCCATTAGAGTTTAGTACTGGTTAGCCCAGGATAGAGAGAGGAGGGCCCAGCTTTCCAAGGCAAGAAGAGAAGAGAAGAATCAGCTATGGCAATTCAAGGGAAGGCCAACTCCCGACTCACAACACAAAGGGCAGAATACAGGGACCAGCCCACACTACTGATAGCCCAACCAAAATAATAAGAGAAAAGGGAATCCAAGTAACCAGGGGCAACAAAGGAGTTTCCCTCAGAAGAAGAACAACCGTGGGGGAAATAGTAGTCAGCAATCACCATGCCCGAAGTGCGGGAAGAACCACCCGGGAGAATGCCGCCTAGGCACTAGCGGCTGCTACATCTATGGCAAGGAAGGCCACATCACGAAGTACTGTCGCTCGAACCCCCAAAATCAACAAAGCCAAGCTTGTGCCGCAGGAAGATAGCACAAGCCACCCAAGTAAGAATTGAAGGCCTCTCCATCAACCAAGGTAGATTAGAAGCTCCAGAGACATAGGGGAGAATCTATGCGTTCACTAGAGAGGACGCGGAAGCCAGAACTTCAACCGTGGTGACAGGTCAACTTTCTGTCACCAACTTCACTGCATCCATTTTATTTGATTTTGAAGCTACACATTGATTTGCATCAATAAAGTTTGCTAGGAAGATAAGCCAGGTTGTAGATAGAATGAAACAAAATTTTCAAATTGCCCTTCCCTCCGGGAAAGTATTATTGTCAAATTACAGGCTACGCCATATACTAGTAATTATCTGTGAACGGGAGCTGAGCATCAACTTAATCATCCTCAATATGCACGACTACAACGTGATTATAGGAATGGACTTCCTCACAAAGTACCACCCTGTCATAAATTACCGAAGACGAGAAGTTACCTTCGAGCCGGACGGACATGAGAAGTTTGTATACGAGGGTTTATCATTGAAACGGCCCAGAATGATGATTTCTGTCATAAAGGCCTACAAGCTTTTATCTAGTGGATGCAGCAGATTCCTTACCCACCTCATAAACAAGTCTCAGGAAGTCGAGACAACACCAAACAGTATACCTATAGTTTGAAAGTTTGTGGAAGTGTTCCCTGAAGATCTCCCAAGACTTCCACTGGAGCGAAAGATTTCATTCGAAATTGAACTGTTTCCAGGATCAGCCCCTATATCTAAGGCCCCGTACAGAATGACCCCGCAGAGTTAAAGGAGCTTCAAACCCAGTTGAAGGATCTGGTGGATAAAGGATTCATTCGACAGAGCTGTTCGCCATGGGGAGCACCTGTATTATTCGTTAAGAAAAAGGACGAAACCCTGAGAATGTGTATTGACTACAGGGAGCTGAACAAGATCACGATCAAGAACAAGTATCCGTCGCCTCAAATCGACGGCCTATTCGACCAACTCCGAGGCACTGCCATATTTTCAAAAATCGACCTACGATCCGGGTATCATCAGCTACGAATTCGTGATATAGATGTACTCAAGATGGCTTTCCGAACATGTCATTTGGACTGACGAATGCGCCTGCAGCTTTCATGAACCTGATGAACCGTGTCTTCAAGGAATTTTTGGACAAGTTCGTCATTGTATTCATTGACGACATACTCGTGTATTCTAAGATGAAGGAGGAGCATGAGGAGCACCTGAGGGCCGTCCTACTCAAGTTAAAGGAGCATAAGCTATTTGCCAAATTCTTTAAGTGTAAATTTTGGCTGGAGAAAGTCCACTTCCTTGGACATGTGGTCTCCAAGGAAGGAGTATCCGTAGACCCAATAAAAGTTAAAGCAGTTAGCAACTGGCTGACTCCAAAGAATGTAACAGAAATCCGTAGTTTCCTCGGTTTAGCAGGCTACTATCGACGCTTCGTGGAAGGATTTTTGAAGCTAGCCACACCACTCACAGCACTGACCAAGAAGGAGAAGAAGTATGAATGGACTGATAAATGCAAGAAAAGCTTCCAGGAGTTAAAGAATAGACTCACGAGCGCTCCAATTTTGACCATATCAGATATGACACAAGGGAATTTTGTGATCTACAGCGATGTGTCCAAGACTAGGCTAGGAGCCGTACTTATGCAGAATGGTAGAGTAGTCGCGTACGCTTCGCGACAACTTAAGAACCACGAAGGGAATTACCTGACACACGACTTAGAGCTTGCAGCAGTCGTCTTTGCACTTAAAATATGGAGACACTACTTATATGGTGTCAAATGCAAGATCTACACAGACCACTAGAGCCTCAAGTATATCTTCACACATAAAGAACTTAACATGAGATAACGAAGGTGGCTGGAGTTGGTAAATGATTATGACTGTGAAATCCTATATCACCCAAGCAAAGCCAATAAGGTGGCCGATGCACTGAGTCGAAAGCACTCTTCAACGCTCAAAACGATTCATGTTTTACTGGAAACACTGCAAAAAGAGCTACACAGCGGAGAAATTGAGGTCTTAATGGGAAGATTGTCTGAAATGACCCTCCAGTCATCCCTTTTGGAGGAAATCAAGGACGGTCAAGACATCGATTCGACCTAAGTTAAGCTTAAAGGGGAGGTGGCAGAGGGATAAAATTTAGAATTTCAAGTCTTTAGGAATGGCATACTCTATTTCAAAGATAGGATATATGTTCCGAAGGATGAAGAACTCAGGAAAAAAATCCTATCCGAAGCTCACGACACACCATACTCAATACATCCAGGAGCGAATAAGATGTACCCAGACTTGAAGGCAAGCTTTTGGTGGGCAGGAATGAAGAACGACGTAGCCAATTTTGTAGTAAAGTGTCTCACCTGCCAAAGAATCAAAGTAGAGCATCAACGGCCGGGAGGAGAACTACAAAAGATTAAACTACCGGAATGGAAATGAGAGCAAGTCACGATAGATTTCGTGGTCGGATTGCCTAGAACTTCAAATGAAAATGATGCCATCTGGGTAATTGTAGACCGATTAACGAAATCAGCCCGATTTTTAGCTATGAAGCTAAGCTACTCAGTGGAGAGGCTAGCCGAATTATATGTGACCCAAATAGTTAGGCTCCACGGTGTACCAAAGTCAATCATTTCAGATCGTGATGGATGCTTCACTTTGAGGTTTTGGCAAAGCATTCAAGCGTTAATGGGCACTAAGTTAAAATTCAACACAGCTTTCTATCCTCAGATGGATGGCCAGTCTGAGAGAACCATCCAGATGCTAGAAGATATGTTGAGGGCTTGTGTCCTAGACTTCAAGGGAAACTGGGACCAGAAGTTACCCTTGATAGAGTTTTCATACAACAACAGTTACCATTCCTCAATTGGGATGGCACCGTATAAGGCACTCTACGGAAGGAAATGCAGATCTCCATTACATTAGCATGAAACTGGAGAGAAACAGCTCACCAGCACGGACTTTGTCAAAAGCACAACGGAAGACGTGAAGCTTATACGAGAAAAATTGGATACAGCTCATAGCTGCCAGAAGAGCTATGCAGATAAACGATGGAGGCCTCTCGAATTTTAAGAAGGTGAGAGTGTTTTCCTCAAGATGGCAACTATGAAAGGGGTGATACGCTTTGGGAGGAAGGGAAAGCTCAGTCCTAGATACATAGGACTTTTCGAGATTCTCAAGAAAGTTGGGAAGGTGGCCTATAGATTAGCCTTTCCTTTTGAATTGGCCTCGGTACATAACGTCTTTCACATTTCCATGTTAAAGAAGTGCGTGCTGAACAGTTCCCATATTCTGAGCCAGGAACCAGTAGAAGTACACGCTGACCTGACGTACGAGGAGAAGCCTGTGCAGATTTTAGCCAGAGAAGACAAAGTCCTCAGAAACAAAGTCATTCTGCTTGTAAAAGTGTTGTGGCAAAACCACAACTTAAAAGAAGCTACATGGGAACGGGAAAAGGATATGAGAAGAAACTTCCCGAATTTATTCTAATTTTTAAGGACGAAAATTTTTGTTAGAATGGTAGGTTGTAAGGACCGCCCCATCCCCGTACCACAAATTTCATTTAATGAGAAATTAAGGAATGATTTGATGCATTTAGTGTAAAATTTGAGGAACACGGGCACATACACGGCTGTGTGTATGGCCGTGTACTACCCAAACTGTGCACATGCATGAAGCCGTGTAATTGAACATGACCGTGTAAGTAAGATACGACCAGGTACACGCCCGTGTAGGCAGCTGTGTATCATCTACACTGTGCACGAACATAAGGTGGTTCGAGTGAACATGGTCGTATTAATGAACATGGTCAAGTACATGACCGTGTAGGAAACCTTGTACTGATCGGGTTGTTGAGATGTCAAGTGACGTGTTGGTGGAACATGGCCGTATAGAGAGACACGCCAAGGTGCACGACCATGTGTGACGCCGTGTAAAAGTCAGAAAATAAAATTTTTCGAGATACGGCCGTGCTGAACAAAGAAATGCCCGTGTATAATGCACACGCCCGTGTATGGGATCATGTGTGACACTGTGTACTAATCGGGAAAATGAAAGTTTTCCATGACACGGCCGTGTTTAGCAAAGATATGCTCGTGTATCCTTGAACATGCCCGTGTAGGGAGCCATGTAAGCAGAAGAAAAACCCTAGCAAGGAATATGGTATCGAGAGGATGGTTTGGTTGACCTTTTCCCACCAAAGGACCAATAAAATGGGCTCAGCATGGCCAACTGAGTTGAAAGAAACTGTGTTAGAAATATCACACCCAAAAAATGCTTCGGTATGCGTGTGCGAATACAACACAATGTAGACACAACCATAGTATAGAGTATGAATAGTAATTTAGTGTAGAATGGGCTCATAGAAAATATAACCAACTAGAAATCATCTGCATAGCAATCAGATTCAGAAAATCTGACTTTCGAATGATTATTTGAACACTAACGAGAAATGATCGAAAATCGCAGTATAAGACTAGACTGCGAATAGAGCAACACAGATAATTTTCCTTCACCCCAAAGCCATGTAATCCAGCTGGAAAACCAGCCGGTTTTTAGCAGCTAAAAACCTCAAAAAGTGACAAATAAAATATTGGAGTGGTTGATGACACAATTGTCTAAACAATTGCCAAAAATTTCACATCACCTTACCATCACCATTCCTTTTTCACACTCCCCCTTAAATGGACGCTTACTTTCTGAATTGGGGATTGAAATGAGCAAGTTTTTGTCCCCAAAATTAGTCTAAAGATGGCTTAATTAATCAAGCTTAAGATAGCTAAGTGAGATTAGGATTTGTCTATAAAAGGAATGGCCATACCTTTGGGTTTAGTTTCCTCTTTTCACACTCTAATTTTTCAGCTCACGTTTTCTGTCTCCCCCTTGCTACAACCGACCACTTCTCAGCCCTAAAACCACCTAGTTTCAAGTTTAAACTCTTGTCAAAAATATACCAAAAACCAAACCCCTTCAAGTTCGGATTTAAAGGGATCATGTTCAAGTTGTTTCAAGTCTTTCAAGTGTAAGATTCTAGACTGATTTTATGGTTTTAATTCTTTGTTTTAAGTTGATGATTAAGAGAAAATATTTTGGTGTTTGTTAGCACAAGAACCAATCTCCATTCCTTATGATTTCCAACGGTCACTTTCTCACCCAAGCCAAAGTTCAAAGCACTAAAAACGTAACAACCGAAAAACCCTTGTGTTGTGGTTAGTGATTTTTAAGTTTTGATCAAAGTCATTTATGTGTATTTGTTTATGTACCTAGGTTGTAATAATTTTATTTTGAGCCCTTAAGTTCCTATTTTAAGTTATGTGGTTGTGATTATGTTTACAAATTTTTACATAAAGTTAAGAGTGTAAAGTTTAGTAATGTGACTGGACATAAAATTGTCTTCAAGTTAGGCCATGGATTTTGGCTATTTTGACCCACTTAGGTTCTGATTTTTGGATTTGGTAAAACATGATATGTTAAGAAAATTTCGTTATGGTCGTTTTTGCGTCAAATTGCCTTTGGCCAAAAATGACATTAAGATAGGCGTTTTGAGTGTTTTTCACTCGGTGCCCAAATTGGGAGCAAAACTGGGAACAAGACCCGACCCCAGACCACAATCTCGGTTTTTATTGAAAATGGACCCTTTAGAGTCCGAATCAGACTTCGGGCTTAACACGGAAGTTGTAGATCTCGTCGAGACCTTGAGAAGACCTACACGTTTCTTAAAAATTCAGCCGTTTCGGCCCTTAATCAGAGTCGTTTTCATAGAAGTGTAAAACTGGAAGTTTTGTAAAAACTGGGTACAAGGC
Source organism: Antiaris toxicaria (assembly GCA_035233585.1). Classification (NCBI taxonomy): domain Eukaryota; kingdom Viridiplantae; phylum Streptophyta; class Magnoliopsida; order Rosales; family Moraceae; genus Antiaris; species Antiaris toxicaria. The sequence goes on from CP141154.1 coordinate 94,562,593, forward strand.
CCACAGATTTAATGAAATTAGGAGCCGCTAGAGTTAGAATTAGATTCCGAGATGAACATGAGATTTGTTCATCTCATCGAGGACGAAAGCTTTTTTGTTCGCTAAAATCGCAAATGAAGTCGTTTTGACTTATTTCCAAAATAGTTTGCAAAAGTGGTTCAAAACCACCTTTAAAATACAAGCATTAAAAATGTATTTTCACATACTTCAAATAATTATGTATTTTAACATTTCTAATATATGGACATAATTTTCTCATAAAAACTTCTCTTACCTTCCAATGAGGTGACGAAGGGACGGGATCTAAACACACGATTTGTACCAAGAATTTTTATAAGTAAACCAAAACATTTTCTTGAACAAACCAAAATAATAAGGGTAGCTCGATAGGCTACCACACCAAGAGTGATCTAGTAGCTCGGTAGGCTACTACACCAGTTGAGCCATAGTGGCCCGGTGGGCCACTGTACTAAAGAATAGTAGCCAAGAAGGCTACCACATCCAATAGGCAAGTAACTTGGCCGGTTACTACACCTAGTTTATACTTAGTAATCCGGTAGACCACCTAGTTGTCCATGTGCGAGATAACTGGTCAATTGACTAGTAAGCAACCAGTCAAGGACCGTGTTCTATACAATATTGTGAGGAGTGATGATTAATTTGTCAAGAAGACAGTTAATCAAACAACGATAGGAGTTGATCACTAAATTCCTAAAGTAGGCCAATGGAGTACCGACGGGCCTTGGTACCACAGAGAGACGCAAGTACTTGTCACTAATGGTATTAGTGATCCAGCAAAGGTGCTGATGAGTAACGTTATTGATGACAAGTAGTAACCTGTGAGTTGATAATGGTGCAAGTACAAGTATGAAATTGCTTGCAATTAGGTAAGTACAATTCCGCCTACAGCATGAATAAAATGAATTTAAAATGATGGTTTTCCAGTATTTTAAGTATGTATCATGCGCACGATGCTGTACAGCATACATAAGAGCATATAGTTTCACAATCGAGTAGATTGATGAAAGAACAAGATAGAAACCATACGTCCCCGCCGCGTAGGCCTTAGGATAGCTTAGAAAAGCCCATGGCTAGAACAGATGAGTAAGATGGAATTTAATAGGCATGTCGTACTGGCTCTTTCTATTGAAAGGGTTTTCAGAGTTAAAGTAAGAGAAGGCAGATAGTTGAGCATCCATTGATAGTCCTCCGGCCTATTTAGTGACCTCGGTGTTACCGTTGGTCTGCACGCACTGGGTACCGACATAGGGGCCCAAAGTAGACAAGATAAAGAAAAGAAAATATTGAAGTATAAATGAACATAACCAGATCATGCATTGATCACCATATGCGTTAGTTTTCTATACTTCTAGTCTCCATAAGTTGCATTCAATATATGATATGCTATGTTATGTATTCAGTATGATGTGATGATGTATTCTAAGATGCGATACATGATGTTATGATATATGATATGTTATATGCTATCTGTGATGACTAGTGTGCTCACAGGAATTGAAGTATGTGTATGTTTAAATGTGTTTTGCGGTAAACATATTGTACTTACTGGGCGTAAAGCTCACAAAGTGTGTTCATGCTATAAGTAAGCGTCCTATGGCTTAATCACCTATGGGTGATGACGGCGGCAGAGGCGGATGTAAGGGGAGGTTGTGGACACGCTATGAGTATTCTTCTGTATAGTATGAGTAAATAGTATTTTGAATGGTGACAGTTAAATAGTATTTTGAGTATTAAAGGTTAAACGGTATTTTGGAATAATAAACAGTATATGTATGAATAGTATATTTAAATAGTATCTGGTGAATAGTAATAAGATAAACAAGTATATAAGTGTGTATGCATAATTGAAACCCTTATGTTTTTCAAATCCCGCATTTTAGAAGTATACGTACGTGAATAATAAATATGTACGCGTATAAAAAAATCCCTAATATTTCATATTAAATCTAATATAACTTATATCTAAGTATAAGTATCTGTTGAAAAAAGATAGTTTTTAGTGACGGTCCGGACCACTGAGAGCATAGGTTGTCATAATTTCTTTATAAAACATATACTTTCTGTTGGCAGCTGAAAATCGTAGTTAGATCCATTTCCCACACCATGACACTTCTGGGATCTATCCGCTAATCTTTTTAGTTATCACTTTCATGGCATCGGTTGCTTACCCTTATTCCTTACAATGCGAATAGACTTGTGAGCTAAGACTCAGTAAGTACAAACATGCATGTATGATATTACATATGTACGTGCAACTATGTTAGTCACCTTATGCTTACTTAACTTTCGTTCTGTCATTTTCTTTGCTCTTTCTTTTATCCATAATATATTATCCCTTTCTTTCCTTTACTTGAGTTTAGTTTCACTTTTGGGCCCTATTCGATGGTCGTACCGTAATACACACAGACCAATGAGGGGAAGGGGAGCGACCCACCAGCCAGCCTTATGGCTGAACTTTAACATTAAACTTCCACACCTTCAGGGTAGAATCCCATTGGATTGGATAGGCATTCTTTGAAACCTCATTTTATAAGAGGCTGGTACACCAACATTTAACTTTTCAGTCTTATTATCTTGCTTATTTTTATCTTTTGTTATAACATTTTATATTATAACTTTCCTATCATGACAGGGTGAAAGTCAGTAACAAACATACAATAGTCAATTCGTGAGTAGATAAATGAATGTCTATACTTACAATACTTAGGCTAAGCTCAACTTTTTTGATTCTTTCAATATTCCTTTATCACTTCCCAATGGAATTCCTACAAGCCAAATATTATCCATTAACTAATTTTAAAAAACATGCTCCCTTTTTTTTTTAAACATGGTCTGGTACACGGCCATATCCAAGACTGTGTACCTCTCTGTCTACATAGCTTCTTCCTTACACGGCCATGTTATATGGCCGTGTCTCTAGCTATGTACCTCTCTGTGATTTAATTCTTCTCAACATGGCCGTGTAACCTACCCATGTAACCTGCACAATGCATGTACACGGCCCATACACAACTGTGTCTCTAGCCGTGTAATCCTCTGAAATTTCTTCTGTCGCTACATGGCCATGTAGCTTGCCCGTGTAGCCTGAACATTGCATGTATACGGCCTGATACACGGGTGTGTCTCTGGCTGTATATCTCTCTGGAATTTGTTTTTTTCTATTACACACCCGTGTACATTTAGTCCATACTCATGTATTGCACAAAACTTGATTTTTAGCTTTAAAAACCTAAGTTTTGACTCTTATAAACTTATTTAAACTTTTCTATAACATTCTTAGCCCATTTTCATGCATTTTCATAAATTTTCTTGACTTAATCTACCCTGTTACTCGAGCGCACTATATTAACAATCCTTCAGTCATTGATTCTCTTTTTCTCACATTTCTAAATCCCAAATGGACATTTCGCTAATTCGTAAACCGTCCGTATTCCTTTTCCCCAACTTAGGTAGCTGAGGGCTCAGGTTTTAACTTCCACCTTAGTTTTCTTCTCATTTTCTAAAACACCTTTGGCATTATCCTTAAAACTTTCGGCAACATCTTCCCCAATTTTTTAGGTTTTCGGCGTTTAGGAAACGCCTTAAACCATTTATCCTATTTCATCTACCACGTACTATACCAGAAGCTTAATTTTATGTAAAATGTTTATAACATTTTACATAAAATTACGTAAAATGCTCATATAAATAACATCAACCAAAACCAACATTTCCATCTCAAAACTTATGTCATCACATTTTATTCTCATACTTGTTCCTAAATTTCACTTACATGAATCTTTTTTTTTTTTAATAATTTCACATGCTAAGCCCCTTTTTCTTGAATCATTCATTACTAACAATATAACTCAAAAATTTCATAACTGATATACTAAACACATATTTTCACAACCAATCCTCTAACTGACTTATCAACCAAAACCCCCAAGTTTCATTTCAAAAGTTTATCATCAATCTTATACTTTGAAGCCATAAATTTTCAACTCAAAAACTCATAAGAAAAATGGGAGATTTATGGTTACCTTGTCACCAAGAGATCTTCTTACACCTAGAAGATGGTGGTGGAAGCTTAGTGTGAGATTTTTGAAGAAAAAGCTTGGCTAGAGGGAGAGACACACAAATTTTCTTGGCTACACAGGAAATGAAAACTGCAACAAAAATGGCTAAATCTCTCTCTCTCTTCTTTCTTCTTCTCTCCCTTTTTTTTTTCCTCCGATTCTTTCCTTGCCAAATCTGATGCACCCCTTCTTGTTAAGTGAAACCAAATTAATTTACTTTTCTTCCACAAGATTTTGACACCTAATACTCCTAATACTTTCCAATTTTCCCACAAATAAAAATAAGACAATTTTGGCTTAATCTTAGCCCTTGGATTAGGATAAGATTGAATCTTGGCCTTAGGATTCCTAATACTTTATCTACCTTTTTAAGAAATAATAATTATGATGTCATAATTTGTGATATAATTCAAATAAATCACATGTTATATTTATGATTACTATTCATATTAATTCAATTCTCATTTTGACCAAAAAGTCAAACAGAAGAAACTTCACCAGAAATGTCCCGGCAGGTCCCCGAGGCCTCTGATGCAGTCGGTTTGCCTTATTTTTCTTCTGCTTGACCAAAATTTTTGGTCAACTATTTTCGTCTTTTAGTGCAATTTCTTGCACTTCCTAGGGTTTTCGATGCCGATTTGGTATCGTTTCTCACATTTTGGTTCGATAAAAAATTATATTCCCAAATTCTGAACTTTTAACATTGTTAGAACATTCTTCTGCATTCTAAATAATATTAAATCATTCATTTTACATTTTTAAACATAAAAATTTTTTGTATTATATACAATGTACATATCCCTTAAAATAATGTATTTTCTCGGTTATTACATGTCATTACTAATAAAATAGTATTTCTGAAAGTCGCAAATGTGGAAGGTAGCAAACACAATATGACCAACCCTAAATTTTCTTCATCATACTTAGCTCCAAGATCTCTAGATCAGAGATAATTTTCTTAAAAGTGGATAAATGATCTTCTAAAGATGTACCTTATGTTATACGGTGAGAATACAATTGCTGCTTCATATTCAACTTACTTGTTAGACTTTTCATCATGCATAACTACTCCAACTTTAACCACAATGTAGTGGAATTTTTCTCTTTCAAAATGTCCTATAGTATTTGATTTGATAGATGAAGATGAATTTAAGATAGGGCCTTTCGATCCCTATGTTTTTCCCCTTTTGATTCCTATGTTGTTTTTCCTCCATTGTTCACGATGATGGCATCTTATCAAACACCAACAATGCATCATCCAAATCCATTTGCACGAACACAAGCTACATCTTGACCTGTCATAATGAAAATCTAGTGTTGCAATCCAAAAGCGAAATATCGTATTTCATAGTTGCCATTGTCGAAATCAAGCCTAGCATACTTGGATACCAGCTTATTACAAAATAGCAAGAATTGGCAATATAGAAGTAGAATAAGAACACAGATTTATGTAGAAAATCCTAAAAGGGAAAAAACCATAAGTAGAGCAGAAGAAATCCGCTATATAAAAAGATTGGTACAAGAAGAGAGTATTTTGAGCTGTTACAATAAAATCATAATCATCATAAAACCCTAAAACTATACATCGTGATGTATATTTATACATATGTGAGAATAACAAAACAGGTTGCACCAACACAGACTCAAAAAAATCTCATAATTATATCTCTACTACATATGTCGAACCACAAGCTTTTTAGATTGATCTAAATAGAATATGAGTCATTGTATTCCAACATTACACATGATAGTAGTTAGGAACAAAGTGACAACCTACTAACTGACAATGTATTGGTCCGAAACAAAACAACACTCCATATACAGTTAATATTTGTGATTTGAAACTATACTTGTCTAGTAATTGATGACCAACAATCAACGGTTATGAACGGCTGATCACATGATAAACGCATTAGTTGGAAACAAAAAGACAATCGATGATTAATATTGTATCACATGACAATATATTGGAGAAGAAAGTGACTGCAACTAACTTTTTAAGTTTATGAATAACTTGGCAGTATATCAGTTAAAAATTGAGTGATAGTCGATCATCTGGTAATGTGTAGTTCGGAAACAAAAAGAACGAATAAGTAATATTATGTATCACATTGGTGGAAGCAAAGGATGATCGACAATTAATATTGTATCACATTTTCAGAAACAAAGCAACAATGAATAATAATATTACTTATCTCATGATGGTATAACAATTAGAAAGAAGAAGACAATAGATTATGTGGTCATGTTTTGGTTGAAAACAAAGCAACAACCAACAATCATTGTATCATGAAAATTTATAGAACATAAATAGAGAAGTATTCCGAATTGTTGAAAGCCAAGTATTTTTATATTCTCAACGAGGACACTCTTACAACTAAGATCTTTGCTACAATAAAATTCATGTCATTTGAAAGATTTAAAAAATCCCAATATCATTGTTGAATTAAAAGCAAGTTGATTACTAAATTAGGCACAGTTGGTTAACACAAACATAAGTACTAAGCGACTTCGTTACTAGATTAAATACAAGAGGTTAACGCAAAAACAATTCGGGAAATTAATCCAAATCACAGCAAACACTCATGACCGAAAGCTAACTTAATTAAAAAGAAGTTACATAGAAATTATTATAACTATTTCAAGATAGAAAGAAACTCCCAAATGGAGTCTTTATGACCCATATGAAATTAACAAACGACAACGGACAACATAAGAATTGAAAGACACCACAACCTTAACAGACAATCTAATTTTAATTAGAACTAGTCAATCTAGTATTGCTCATTATTATTGTTCCCCTTGCCATAGCCTGGTGTAGGAGGAGGAAATCCAGTCCAAGGATAAATCTGCTCAATAGCCTGATTGCAAGGCATGTAATTATCACCACCACCGCCGCCACTCAGATCCTTCACCGGAGCAACTCTCGGCCCCTCGGCACGGTGAAAGAGGAGCAACGTTGGCACCAGAGCAAGTACTATTCGCGTTAACTATCCTTTCCTTGACATGGCTGCTGAACTTTTTATGAAGCTCCTGAAAAAACCTGTACTTCTCCTTAAGCGCATCCTCAGCGAGACCCTTTAGGGGTACCTCCCACCACTCCCTCTTGTCCTTCTTTGCCTCCTCCTCCTCCTCCTCCTCCCCGTCTTCTTCGTCCTCTTCGCTCATCGCCTGCCTTTGCTTCCTCCTATGGAGGATCAGCACTTCACTCAGCTTCTTCTTCAGTGCCCTTTGCAGCGCTTTTTCTTCCTCAAGGCGCTCAAGGAGGCTATCGTTGAGCTCATTAAGATCCTCGATCTTCCGGCGCCGAAAGGCCTTCACGATGGCGTTGGAAGCTGAGTCCACCGGGGCTCCGTTGCTGTTGGCTATGAACTTATCAATCACCGCGTCCGGTGAGAGGTGGCCGAAGGAAAACGGCTTCCCGGACGGTGAGAAGATCACCACCACAACTTCTGAACCGCAAAGTGTGACGATTTCACTTGCCTTCTTAAAAATTCCAGTCCTTCTTTTTGAGAAGGTGATATGACGATCGTCTTCGTTATCTATCATCTTCATGGCTATCTTTTGCTTGCCCCTTGTCTGCTTATAACCTTGATCGCCTGCCATAAGAAAATATAGGGAACTTTTCTCGGAAAAATGGAGGAAAAGAGAATGAGAAATTGGAGAAAAAGGAAAGGAATCTAAATGAAGCAACAAAGAAAGAAATCTAAATGATAATAATATTGGTGAGAATTCTTAAATGGGGAGTTTAGATAGGCAAGAATATAAGGCAGGTAACACGAAATTGCTTGCATACTTCTACTGATAATCTTACATTTAACTTTTTCGTAAAATATAAAGTTGAAATCTTCTAATTTTCAAGTTTAAAAGAAAAACAAAAAAGAAAATGATTGCATGAAATGAGTTTTTTTTTTTTTTTTTTTTTTTTTTTGTGATATAACATTTGATTTCATCAAAATATACAAAATCTGACTTCCTCGTGATAAATTAAAATGAATTTAAAAATTTTTTCTTTCTTTTTTTTCCTTTATTACCTAATATTATGTCATTATTTGTTTTATCTGTACTCCTTTTTGAAATATAACTTCTTATCTTGTCGTTTAATTTCGGCCGTAACATTGTTCGGTCACTTTATACTTTTGTGAGGCGCGGTAAGTAATTATGACACGGGTCAAATTTTACGTTTTATTATTAATTTTATTCAGTCTCTTTCTTACATGTGTGTGTATGCATGTAAACTAATAGTAGTTAAAGTTTATTTTTTATTTTTTGTACTTGTATAAAAAGATATTCTTTATGCAATTATAAAATATGCCACTAATTAATGTTTTTCGTTTATTAGTTTTGGAGTGATTTTTTTTTTCCTTTTGGGAATGCAGTTAATTAATTTGAGTTAAATAGAGTGAAATCTCACTACTATTAAAAGTTTTCTTGTTTTTTTATTCTCTTGTTACATTAATAAATGGGGTTTTTCTTTTTCTTTGTATTATCTGATTATGAATACGTTGCCATTTATTATAACCAGATTCTCTGAAATCTGGATTTTTTGGATTCTCAAATCTATGGGTGGGAAGGAATTTATGATAAAACTAATCTCAAATTGAGCTTGGATTTGCTATCTTATTATCTTATTTCAATAGTTATTCTCTCAATAATGTTTTGACATCTCATCAATTTGTTTAAGAAATCTTTATATTTAACCTTTTTTTATGTAATTAAATTTTTAAATTTAGATGATTTGACACAACGTTATTGAGAAACAACCAATTTGTTTAAGAAATCTTTATATTTAACCTTTTTTTATGTAATTAAATTTTTAAATTTAGATGATTTGACACAACGTTATTGAGAAACAATCAATGAGACAAAAAAATCCAAGATAATATATCTTGTTCCCCTAATCCACACACACCACATATAGTCTAATTGGTACTTTTTAAAGGAACTAATTAATTAGTTGTCTTTGTATTACGATTTTTTTTCTTTTTAAACAAGTGGATTTAAACTTTTTACCTTTTATAAAATTAAATATGAAATTATTACAAAACTATGCGGGACACTTTGTATTACTATTATTGGATGTAGCATGTTATAATTTCTCGTCAAAAAGCTTATATAATGATATATTTTCTATATGTATTAATTAGTTTTTTTTCCGGAAAAAATTGTCATGAATATCTTAAGTAAGTTAATTAAATTGAAGTACTTCATTAACGTTGGCCGTGGGACGAAAGCTTTTTAAGTGGATTGGAGATGAGCAATATCTAGAGATGGCAATATTCCCCACAGGACGGGTCCTGCAGGGATCCATCCTGAAGGAAAAAAAAAAAAAAAAAGGGGGGATGGGAGACAATATTCGAGAATAGGGGTTAAATTTAGTCTCCAAAGGTTGGCGAGGACGGGGAAAGTAGCCTCTGCCCCCACCTGATATATATATATATGATATATATATATTTTTATAAATACATATACATATTTTCAATATTATAAATAATTATATTTAAATATTATTAGTTTTTTATTAAAAAAGAAAAGCATACTTTCTACTAAATACCCAAAAAAATTATTAAAATGCAATTGTTATATGTATAAGTTTTTTCAATTAAAAGAATGATTAATCTTTTTTTAACACATACTATTGTAATGACCTGCCTAGGTAGATAATTACTTACCTTCTAATATTTAATCGCAAATAACATATAAGTACTTACTTGAGTACTTAAATTACAAAATAATTTTTTTTATAACTTAACATAAAACTTTTTCATACATTATCTTTTTTCATAACTTTTTACAAAAATACTTATCATATATATAAGAGTAATTTTTCAGAGAAACTTATTCATTTGTTATCTTTCTTTATAAAAAATACTTTTATAAATATATGAGAGTAATTTCTCATAAATTTTTTAAATTAGAAACTCACTACTACGTACATAATTATATGCTTAATAACATATTAATAACCAAATAACTTAGGCAGAAAATCTGCATAGTGCCTTTGCTCGCTCTACATCTCTGTCCGCAGTTGCCTTCCAAGTGCAATATTAGAATTTTTTTACCTATAGTATACATACAACCAATGAGCTTTCATTTAGTAAGTACAAACATATATCTCACAACGCACATACAACATATATGGATGCACAATCTAATTATAATCTCTTATGGAATTAAGATGTAATCTAATTATACTCAATTATGGATGTCTTATTTTTTGTTATGAACTTATTTTTTTACTTAACTTGCTTGTCTATTGACCCTTATATGTACATTGATCAACGGGAGGCTAGGATTTGCTAGGTCCCTGACAACATCAAGATCATAGACTGAACTTACTTTAGAGTATAACATAACATAATCCTCCACCATCTAAAGGAAGATTGGTATGACACCCTATTTATCTTGAGTTAGTCTTGTCATTTACTTTATAGAAATTTGAGTATGTCTAATATTCTAACGTAAACATCTTACTCAAAGACTAAGTTTGAAACTTAAGTTTTCTAATTATGAACTTTTTAGTCATGATGCATATATAATGACATAACATAATAATCTATGACATTAACTGGAACTGTTAATAGGGCATATGTGAAAACATGGCTTACTTGAAAACGTGGCATTTTTCATCATTCACAGCATTTATCATGGCATAGCATATCACATTAACGTAGTTTATTGGAAAATATTTAATATTTCAATACTTTAGGTGAGGTTTGTACTTATCACATAACTTTTCTATTTGCTAAATTAGTTGTGGCTTAAATCTTACTGTCTGAAAATATATCGGTGATGAGTATTAAATTAATACTCCTATTATATATAATCATATCTAAATTCATTTTGCATAAAAGAAAATAATTCCCTACCAAGTATGGTTGTAAGGTTATGGTATATTTAAATCTTAAAATAATTTCTATTAGCTTAATAGGAATCGTATTTTAATTCATTGGTTTTTTTTTTTTTAACTTAGCATCAAAATTGAAAATTTTTATACTCCTTAAAAATCCACATTTTTTTTTATGAAATATTCATTTTAAAACAACTTAATTTAACACTTCTTAGATAAACTCTTATCTAAATTCCATTTTATAATAGAAAAATCAAAATCTAATCCATATAAAGTTGTGGTGAAATTTGAAACTTAAAACACAATTGGATCTTAAACATATAAAATATTTCTTTAAAAATTGGGATAGAAAATCTAACTCTATTTTTCAAATTTTGTGTCAAAATAGTAACACTTTATAATTTGAAATTTCATATCTTTCAAAATATATAAAAAAAGTAATCTTATTAAAAATTTAGAACTTATCATTTTCTAACAAAATACTCCTTTTAAAAACCATGTAAGATCTTCAAAATCCTCTCTTTCTCCCACACACTTTCTCTCTTTTTCTAGGCCTGGCATTGCAATGCCATTGCTCAACCCAAGTTGGCGCTACAATGCTAGCTCTAACACTGAAGCATAGGCTGTTGTAGTGGCCTATTTTGGCCCCTCCCAAAATTTGGTTGTTTTTGCTAAACTTTGAAAAGGTCACATCTTTTAAATCATCAAAAATTTGATTAAATTTTCTTCACAAAAAATGTTCATCTATATGTAATCTAAAATTTCGTATTTATGGAAAAGTCTAATTTTGCCTATAAAAAATAATTTTTGTTAAAAATCTATAATCAATCAGTTTCCAATCATTTTTATTAAATGGTCGGTAACACTTATCTAAATCATGATTTGTTTTCCAAAAAATCTTAAAACATATATATATATACCATAACTTATGTCCCATAAACTTTTCTAAACTTCTTAATGGTTTTTAAACTTATAGAAACCCATTTTAATTTCTAAACTTTTACTATTCAATCATAAATTTTGTGCATATTCATAGCATAAACTCAATCTTATTATTAAATCACCATTTTCTAAATTCATTCTAACATTCAAACACTATCATCTTGAGCTTGAAAATTTTCTAGAAAACTGTGTACTCTCATTATATTTACTTAAATTTCAACCCACTAAAATTTGTAAATTTAAAGAAAATTAACAAGAGTTTTAGCTACAAAAGTATGTCAGCAATTGGTTTTTCTGCTAGAATAAGGACTAGAACTCCTTAGAGGGTGACTTCTATGGAAGCTTGAAGAACTTCCTTATAATTCTAGAAACCTAAAAAGTGTTTGGGTGGTAGCAAAATGGGAGAGAAAAAGCAAGAAAATTCAAGAAAAATTTTAAAGGACAAAAGAAAATTAAAGAGAACTTTAAGAGAGCTAGAGAGAAAATTTAGAGGGTTAGAGAGTTTGTATGTTTGGTTGTGGAAAAAACGGTGAAGGGTGGATGCCTATTTATAGGCTGGAGTTAATGACAAATGATTAATTTACTAATCATGATTTGTCTTAATTATGCTATTTAGAAAGCTTAAGTAAGCTTAATACAAATTTAAACCTACCTATATCTCTACTTAGGAGTTAGCTCACTCTAGAAAGTCAAAATAAACCATCTACTTAATTAGATTTAGATAATATAATAGTCTTTATATGACTTAGATGCTCACTTTAACCCCTTAGAATATGGACTATAGATTTAAATTACTTACTATAGGACATTGTCTTATTGCATACAAAATCTATTATATGCAACATTCTATTAATTTAAATACTAAGTAGTCAATGAGTCATATTTGTTTACATTTACTTAACATATAAATAAGGATGTGAATAGTATAGTAAAGATGTAATGAAAAATTTCAAATATATTATTAATTAATTCAAAATAAATAAAATACATTTTTAATGTCTTTCTCTCTTAGGACATTCTTAACACATTTGGAGACTAATAACTCTTCTAGCAAATCATTCAAATACTTCCAAAAAGCTGCATTTAGATTTAAAACCTCCTTAAACGAATGCCATAGTTCACTATCTTTAACATTACATATAGGACAATGTTCATAGAATTACAAAATAATAAATACGAAATAAATATCTTTTAAATATCAATGCTAAAATTAGGAAATTTTTTTTAAAGCGCAGAACCTAACTCATTGTATAATAATAACATAAAACACTACATTTTTTAAATGTTACTTAAAAAAAATGAAATAATTTTAATCAACTTTAAAACATCCGACGGAATCATAAAAAATAAATGAGCAATTCAATCGAAGTTAAACTTATAAACCCTTAATAATATAATCATAAACTCAGCCAAAACGAGAAAGTTCCAATAATTCACTCTATCACAATGCACACTTCCACACTGAGCTTTCTCTAATCCTAGGCCTTAGATTCGCCTTTATCTACAACATGTTAAGAAACTATATTAGGTAACTACCTAGTAAGTACGTATGTGTTCTAACAAAACTTTTAGTTTATAAATTTGGTGTAAATAAAAATCTAAGAAATTTAAACATGACATAGAATATAAATGTAAAAAATGGTGATTATACATAATTGAATGCACATAAGTTACTTATTTTATTTAATTATTCTTTTATACGGTGTTGGGTCCTAGGCCATGTACTAATGCGTGCAACCATGGTGAGAATGGTTTGCAAGTTCCAAGCTCACCAAGACAACTATAAAACTATAACTGTAGCAGGCTTTAACCCAACACCTACTGTAAGCTGGTAGTGGCTCAGTTGTTAGCTAGAATTGTAATTTGGGATGAATCATGGTACATACCTCCTAACTATCCTCATTTTTTATATTTGTTAGCTCTTAACTTAATCTTTCATGATCCAAAATCATAACTCTTTATAAAAAAAAAAAAAAATTTCATAACTCTTGATACTATAACAAAAACCATAACTATTTCTAAAAATATAATTCTCCAAAAGGATACATAACTCTTTAAAAGGAAATGTAACTCTTTATAAAATTTCACAACAAAATCATTTTTGAAAAAAATACATGTACTCTTAAAAGATTGACCCCAATTAAAATTCATATTAATTTTAAAACCAATATGCTGCAAGTGAGAGATGTACTAATCTTACTGAATAAACTTACTAAATTCACTGGTTTAGTGACATGAAGTCTTAGAACCCCAATACACTTGCTCCTTATTGAAATCATGCTACATAATCATCAAATCAATGTTATATATACAAGAAAATTCTTGAAGATCCGAAAAGCCCCAAATTCAAATTTTCCATAAACCCTAGAATTTTAATTTCATTAATATAGTTAATAAATCTATATTCCCAATTGAAGATTTCGTCATCAATTCTCTCTTAAATCATGATTCTATATCGCCAATTTCATTATCAAACAATATAATTTATTCAATTAATCCAAATTTATCAAAGCTCTAATCTATTTGAGAAAACTAAGAACAACTAATATATAAATCTAGCAAACTCAATTCAAAAATTCCACCATCAAATCCTTTAATTCATCATCCTAAAACATCAATTTCATCACCCAATATAAAAATTTTCTGAAATTTTTTATTTCCACCAAACTCTAGATTTCAAAATCCCCAAAAATCATAGCACAAGGAGAATTACTTGGCCACCTAATAAGCATTACTTCATGATGTTATTCGGTTGTATGTACAAAACTTCTTGGCCACCTTGGTCTACGGGCTAATGGCTTCGACATGAAGCATTTATACTTGGGACACGTGGCACCTAGCCTGCATTCCTCACAATAGAATCCCATATTCATTGTAATGATCTGAGCCACTCTTCATATCTAGGACAAGTGACAAATCCATCAATAATCTACTATTTACTGGGTTAACTATCTCTTCAAGTCAACTTGCCCCTTCTAGGTAGTATCCAACCAGGACCTACTCGAACAACCTTTCTATAAATGCCAAGCTTACATAGCTTGACAAGCACGGATTTTAACCTATCAAATACTCTACCTCAGTTCAAGTCTCTTAGTTCACTATACTGAGTCAAGTGTTAGAGTGCCTTTCGCAAACACCTCACTAATGTCTCCTTACTCCGCAGCTTTTCTCTTCTTCCTTAAAAGCTTACCAGGCAGAGGACAAGTCTAACCATCGTGCACCACTGCATGTGGTGTTGAGGTTAATTTTTGGCATTAACACTCATCATTTAAGTTAGTAAAGTAGAATAAAAAGATGTTTTAATAAGGAATTAATTAAAGTGATAAATGCGTAAGTAGAGGCTAAAGTGAAATTAATTAAAACACGCATGCAGACGTCAAAATGCAAATTGAATAATAAAAAAGTTCATACGTAGACGCCCAAAAATAGCAGGAGGTCACACTCTCAAAGAATCAAGCCGGAGTTATCATCTTGATAGTAGGATTCAAACATGCCTTATTAAATTTCCTCTAGCCAAAACCCAGTGTGTTAAAGATTAGAAAGGGAAACGAGTACATGTTAATTGAAGAAGTCAGCTTGTTAAAAACCTATAATGGGCAATTAATCCATTTGAAGGCGTGTGACATAGAAGTGCTAGCTATTAAACCACCGAGAGGTATTTTAAAGATTTACTACGTGAGAAGCAAGTTTGTCAACTACATGACGTCCTTCCCAAGAGTTGCGACTTCCGAGAAATATTCCTGTATGAAATTTTCTCTTAATGCTTCATGGACATGGTCATGGTTTATCTTAAAAATTGACCCATTGTCAAGATTTACATTAAAACTAGACCATTGACAGATTCGATCAAGCAATGGATACAAACCTCGACTTTCCTTTAATGGCTTCAAACATTAATGTGTTAACACTAAAAGACGAGATTAAACTTTCTTAATGTTGTGGTTATTGGTTTCTGGTTTGTTTACGACTTTTGTCATGATTATCAATTTATTAGACCGGCCCGTTAGTGATTGGGAAACAACTAAGGAGAAAGAAAGAAGTGGAAGAAGGAATCACGGTCAAAAACTGAACGACGGGTGAGGATAAAAAAGATGAGAAAGATAATATCCGAGAGCAAAGGAAAGAGCATTTACAAATAGTGATGGAATCAGTAATTCTGTAAGATAATAGGAAATTTTATGAGTGGCGTAAATTAGAGAGCACTAATATAAGAGATTATGTAAGCGAGAATAAAGAAGGCAATGATTTTTCCCCCCCTAAAAAAGGTTCAATTGTGACTTTAAATTTTTTATACACATTTAATAATTATGAATGTGTCAAATTTTAGTTTAATTTTTTGTATCTAGTCTCCATCTCTTGTGTCTGTATGTTTCCGGTACGTTTAACAGTTTCTTTATGTAATTAAGGAATGTGACATCAGTTTGTGAGTGAATTAGTTATTTCTCTGAGGAAATGTAGTGAATCAATTTTGGTTTATGCTACTTGAGTCAAATCTTACTATTGTCAAAAGATATTTCTTATGCCTTTTCGTTTATTAATATAATGATAAATACATTAATGCTTTATTATAACCTGATTATGTGGTTTTGTGGTAAACATTAACATTGTAATTACTGAAACTGCCTTTTATTTATCCAATACGGTCTAATGAGTACTTCTTTTAAGCGATTAATTACTTGCCTTTCCTGGTACTACTTGAAGTCTATTGATGTCGCCGGCGTCTAAAATGGATGACCACATTGCAGTCCTATGCTTTTGCGAATGCATTTGATTGAAGCTATTAACCTAATAGCTAGGTTTTTATTTTCCCCTCAGTGCACACGGTATTGCAAAAAGTGTAATAAGAAGGGGAAAAACAAGAAAGAAAAAAATGAAAAGAGAGAGAGAGAGAGAGAGAGAAAAAACATACATTGAAAAAAATTTTTGACAAAAAAAAAATCATAGCATTAGTTGTTGTACAACCGTGAAAATAAAAAAGTTTGAATTAAAAAAAAAAGGAGACAAAAAGGAAAAAAGGAAAGGAGTATATAAAAAAATGAATTTGAAAAAAAAAAAGATAGAATCATTCTTTATCCGTGATATCCCCTTACTTCCTTGATCTTTTTGATCATTTGATCCGTGATTTCGTAATTCCATTTGTATTTAATCTTGTTGATCTTATTAAATCAAAATGAAGCTTGTGTTGTGAAGCACATGAGGAATTGAGCCATGAATGTGAAGCTTCTAAAAATTGATATGCTGTGAAGCTCTTGCAAACTTGAACTAAGCATGTAAAATCATTGGAGTTGTTCTTAAAGAATTTTATTAAGTTGGTATGCACCAACTTGAGAAGTGTTGAGATTTGAGATTATTATCAAATATTTATTAAAATTATCTTTTATGATTTTTATATTGATTGATTATAATACAGGAGATTTGAATTTATGTAAATTATTTTTATATTAAAAAATAAAAAATCTATTTATTTTAAAAAATTTGACATTTTTAAATAATTTATTCATTTTTTTATTTATATAAAAACTCATTTATAATACTCCATGTAATACTCCATAATACTCAATCTTCTGTCTATTCCTAAACCATGGATAAAACCACATTAATCATTTGTCTTTTCTTCTACCCACTATCTTTTTTATTTATTTGTTTATTAATTATTTATTCAAGAGTCCACATCAATCATATCAACAATTTCTTCATAAGCAAGAAAATTAGGAATACCAATAAAAATGTTCAGTACTACAAATAAAGTCCAATCGGATCTTTTAGCAACTATAAAAAACGCATCTTCTAGAACCATCCGTCTCAAATATTCTAGTACAGAACTTTCAAAGATAATGATGGAGAGGGTAAGTAGTTGAGTCATAGTTTAGTTTGATGAGGAAAGTTTGTCAAAAAAGGACGAGCGACCAAGCAACCCAAATAGCAAATCCCAATAATCAAAGGAGTTGACAATCATAATAAAAGAGCAATTGTAGTAAATCTTTCCGTACAAAGACAAGAAAAGTTGGACATGGATGATATTTGTAACAATCAGGAAAATTCATATTTCTCGAAAAATAATTATACAATGAATTTAAGCGTTAAAATGTAAAATTAAGTGATTTAATATTGTTTAGAACTAAATAAAATGTTCTAATAATGTTAAAGGATGAAAAGTGAGTAATAGTGATATTATGTGTGTGCACGTGTGTGCCACTCACAGAATTAAGAAGTAGGTCAAGATGATATTATCTTGACATAAAACTGATAAATTTGGGTTCAGCACTCCCAAATTAGTTAGGATAGCCTATCAGCACGCTTAAATTTGACAATTGAGCACAAGGGTAATTTTTGATCGAGAATTCACAGTATCAGAAACTAGTCGAAATGACCTCAGATGAAAATAAAACTGATATATTTGGATTCAGGACGCTCAAATTAATCAGGATAGCCCATGTTGAAATTTTGGGCGAAAAAGTATATAAAAAGCGAAAAAAAGGTGAAATGTCCTCGTTTGTCCCCATGTTCTCTCTCTCCTCACTTCTCTTTCTCTCTCTACCCGAATGTGTACAGTAATCAACTTTCACGTACGGCCTCCTTTCACGACACCGTCGGCACCATTGGAAAGCTCTCGCCGACTTGAGTTCAACGGTGGGTCGACACGACGGAACGGCCGCCGCATGCGCCGCCCAAAGCTCGTCGGAGCCGAGAATTTTGATCATCGATATCTTTGCCATCCAGCCACCATTTGCCACGAAATCGGTCCCAAAATGTTCGTGGTGAAGAGTACTACAAAACCCATGTGGTGGATTGCCTCAATACCGGCAGAATCGCGCCACCCGAGCTTCGATGAATCCGACGAAACGCCGCCGTGGAGCCGCCATCGAAACCGTCGATTCCGGCCGAGTTGAAGCACGCCGTTGGTGCAGAATTGGCCGTAGGTTGAGGGGAGCAAAAGCCCTCAACCAATTTCGGGGAAAAAGTCTGGCATAGCGGAGTTCCACCGTAGCCGCCGTGGCCGTGACTTTCGAGGAGATTTTCTGGCGATAGAGGTGTCGGATAGTGAAATTGAGACCACCAATGGATTCCTCTCGTCGATATCTTCAAGATGGACTACCCACATTCCACCGTTGCCGCCGGTCAACGCCGGTCAATGGCGACCGGTGACCAAAAATTGAAGTTTGGCCCGTTGGCCTATTTTCAACGTTCCGGACGCATCCGCGGAGTCGGATTTGTAAGATGGGATCTCGGATATGAAGAACGAAGAATTAGGGTTTATGCCGTCGAAACCGGACTGCAATTCGGTATAAATCCCAACCTCTTTACGTTCCGCAATTTAATTATTTGGGACTATTAAATGATTTTATAATTATTGGTATGAAAATTATGGAAAAGAATGTATGTAAAATGAAGAAAATTGCTGTAATGGAGGAAAAGAAAAATATGTGATTATGTAACGATTTTACGTAAATAGTATGGGTTTTACGTAAAATCTAGGCCTCTGGTATAGTACGTGATAGAATTAGATCAGGATAGATGGTTTTCAGGCGTTTCCTAAACACTGGAACCTTAAAAATTAAGGGGAAACTCTGTCGAAATTTCTAAAAACGGTACTAGGGGTAATATGGGAAACGAGGGGTAAAAATATAATCAGGAAGGGAACCCGATCCCCCTCGAAGAATTAGGGTATGGAAAAAGGAATGGGCAAGTTACAATTAGTAAACCGACCCTTCGAAACCCTAGAATGTAAGAAAAACATGAAAAAGACTTTTATGTCGGAATAGTACTTCTCGAGAGCCGGGAATGTGAAAAATTGGCAAAATGATAAGAATTGATCCAGAAAAGGTCCGATAAGATTTAAAAAGTTAATTAGATGATTTTGGGTTTAGAAAATCCAACCTAAGTATGAAAATGAAAATGTTATGATTAAACGATGCATCAGGGGCAAAATGGTCATTTTACCCAAAGATTCTCAAATTATGGGAAAAGAGCCCCAATGACCCTGGAATAGGTTAATAAAGTTTGTGAAAGCCAAAATTAAGGTTTAAGTTATGAAAAATCACGTCGAGGGCAAGATTGTAATTTTGTCAAAAGTTAGGGGTAAAATCGTAATTTTTCAAAAAGTTGGAGAAAAATTCGAAAATAGCCATTAAGGTTTAAAAAGCTGTCCTAAGGCTATAATTGAGGGTTATAAGATCAGAATCAAGCCTTTTAATAAAATAAAAGTTATAAATAAAAATGTGATTAACGGACAAAGTTTGTCTATAGGAACCCGATCTAGACGCGACAAAGGATGTCGATGGATTCCAAGAAGGGGATAAGCACGCTATGGGTAAGTTCAGATATTTACCCGTCTGCAACTATGAACAAGTTTATCGTGTTTATATGTTTTGTATGTAAATGTTATGATGTGATTTACGATGATACTATAGTAATACTATAGTAATACTACGATGATGTTAAAAGATATGTTTTAATAAATAATTTATAAAAAAATATATATATATAAATATATGTATATATTGAATTATGAAGGAATTGTATTATAAAAGCTTTATGAGAGTAATGATGTGATAAAGAGGGATAGAGGAATGGAAAAAGTAAGAATGAGAATATTATGATAAAATGCATAAGAAAGAGATGAGATATGAAAGGAAAGAATAGATGTTTTATGAAAAGTTTTATGGAAGTTAAGTTATGATTGATAGAGCAACGATGATCGATGATGAAAAGAATTAAGAAATGGTATGTTTATGAGAACGAAAGGATAGATGTTTTATGAAAAATGATATGAAAGCAAAGGGTTAGACAAGAAAGAGAAACAATGATAGGTTATGATGAAAGGTATGATGAAAGGATTAGAACATAACGATAAGATGTGATTGATAGAATAGAACGATAGGCTATGATTGATAGGAATATGATGATAAGATACGATAGATAGAATGATGCAAAGGATAAACAGAGAATAATTATCTGCACTTAATTAAATGAGTTTTTGTTTGTTATGATGTGATGTGATGTGATAATATATAAGTAATATGTGCTATATATGTTAAAGTGTGATTAACCTAATTCACACAAGTGAAGTAAAGAATTAAGAAAAGAAAAACAACGGAAGAACAAATGTCCCATGAAATGATTTATGAAAAATGAGAAATGAAAGATGATGAATGTCATGAAAAAGATGTACAATGAAAAAAAAAATTAATATAAGAAAAATAAAAGCCTACAAGATAATAAGACTGAAAACTTAAGTTGTTGGCGTACCGGTCTCCCTACAAGGTCGAGACTTCCGGTTTATATCCTCCACGTAGATGTGGTGCTACCCCGAAGGTGTGGTAGATTATAGGATGGACCAACCCGGAAGGTGTGGTTTTTATGTGACTGTGAGGTAGGTTGGTGGGTCGCTCCCCTTCCTCCCGCTGTCCGCGCGTAAATAGGTACGTCCAACAACGGGCCCATCAAAGGAAAGTGGAAAGAAAAGAAAAGAAAAGAAAAGAGAGGAAAAGAGAGTGCGTGAAAAGAAAAGAGAGGAAAAGAGAGTGCGTAAAAAGAAAAGAAAGGAAAGGAGAGTGAACATAAAAAAAAAGAAAAGAGAGTGAAAAGAAAAGAAAGGAAAAGAGAGTGGAAAGAAAAGAAATGATACGAAAAGAAAAGAAAAGTAAAGAACGATAAAAAATGAAACGAATGATATGAAAGAATGACATAATGAAATCGATGAAAAATAAATAAATAACAAAATGAAATTTAAAAGAATATAATAGAATTATATATGTGATGTGATGTGTTTGATGTTATGTGTATGATGTGAATGACACGTTTTTACGTGATGTTATGCTAGTGTGTATATTACTAGCTTTTAAGATAGGAAATGTTAAGAGATGACGATAAAGCGATAGAAAAGTTATAAAGGTTTAGAACAAAAAGTTAAGAAATGATAGGAATAAAAAGCAAAGAAATGATAGGAATAAAAAGCAAAGAAATGAAGAGATTAGATTAGAATGATAAGAGATGATCGATAGAATGATAAGAAATGATGAACGATGAGATAAATGAGCATGAAGAGGCTAACATAATATGTTATGTTTCGAGGATATGTATAGACGATGTGTATGATGTATGTATACATGATGTCATATATTCTAGTAATAATATATATATAACTAGTATTTATAAGTTAATGAATGTATGTTTGAACTTACTGAGCATCTAGCTCATTAGTTGTTTATATATTGTAGGTAAGTAACTTGTTAGTTTAAAGTAATATGATGGACAACGGATGGATCTGCACATGCCAAGGGACTGGGCGAGGGTATGGTACTACCATGAGTCTTTCGCTGAGCATTCAAAAAGAAAGTTGAAAGAAAGAAATTTATGAATTATATGTTATAAGAGTATGATAGAGATATAGGTATAATATGTAAGTTAAAAGAAAAAAAAAATTTGGCTATAGAAATTGCTTCCACTTTAAAATAAGAACGTTAAGAATGGAAAGTTAAGTATGTTAAGTAAGAGGATAACGACCCACGAGATTGCCAGCCATCGCGGTCGGCGTCAGAGCTCGGCTGGTTGGTATGGTAACGTACGTGGGGAGCGCCATAATATTGCAGAATCATCATAGGGTCAATAAGATTATATTGCATTTAATTCCCTTTAACTTAATTTTTCTTTTAATTGTAACTTTCCTCTAATTCTTGTACTCTGGAAAATTCCACTACATTTATATATATATGTGTGTGTCTAGCAATAGAATAAGACACACAACTTCATGTATTTAAAAAAGAGTTTTCATGGTATCAGAGCCTTGAAACTCACAAGCCTAAACACTAGCCTACCGGCCCATTCTAAACACTAGCCTACTCATCCTTATCCCTTACCAAGTTAAAATGGAAGAGCCAAGGCTTACTATTCAGTAATTCCATCAATGTGCTAGCCTAGTATCGATCAAACTAGGCTCTAACAATTATATATTCCGGCGTTCACAAATTCTTCATCTTGCTTATAGTCTCGGAGTACTCCATCATCTAGCAAAAGGTGGTGGAAAACCAGAGGTGCAGTTAGAAGACAAGAGTGTGAAGCCGGCCTACTCTTTGTGGGAAACCAACGATGGATTACTCATCTCATGGCTTCTTGGCACAATAAAAGAAGAAGCCCAGCCATTTTTCAATGAAGAGGCTACAGCCTATGATCTCTGGAGTTCGTTGGAAGAACAATTACTTCCAACACTGGTTGAAAAGGAGGGACTACTCAAAAACATGCTCATGACCATCAAGAAAGGGTCACGTTCCTTGAAGGAATATGCAAGGGAATTCAAGTCAATTTGTGACAATCTTACTGCCATCAAGAAGCCTGTTCTTGACCTCGACAATTTCACTCCAGCAGGGTGCTACGACAATCAAAATAGCATCAATCACAACCATGGATCCACCTCTAATAATCCCACGAAGGAGAAAAGGGAAACTGGACAAAATCAAGACACCAATAAGGATGGTAGAATGTCATATTTGTGGAAAATTGAATCATGTTGCTATTGATTGTTGGCACAGATTTGATTATTCATATCAATCAGAGGATTTTCCACAAGCTTTGGCCACCCTTACACAGAACAACAAAGATTATCCATCTTTCTATATGGATTCGGGAGCAACAGCACATATGATAAATAATGTAGGTATATTGTCTCGTCTAAGACCATATAAAGGAGATGATATTGTTTATGTTGGAAATGGAAATAAAATTCCTATTACACATGTTGGAGATGCTCATATTGGAAAGCTAAACTTGAAAGATGTTCTTGTGGTTCCCCAATTAAAGAAGAACTTAGTTTCAGTGAGCAAGATTACTTCTGATAATGTTTGTACTATTGAATTCACATCCTCTGATTTTGTTGTCGAGGACCAAGACTAGAAAATAGTGGTGAGGTGGCGTAGATGAGGTGAACTTTATGCATTGGATCCTGGTTTTCAAGAGGCATTAACAACAATAAAATGTAGTGGCTCATCCTCATTGTGGAACCAACGACTTGGACATCCAAGTTCAAAGATCTTGTCTTTGTTGAGAGGAAGAAAAGTTATTGATGTCACTAATTGGAAAACTAAACCATCTGTTTGTGTTAGTTGTCAATTGGGGAAAAGTTGTAAGCTACACTTCAATTTAAATAATAAAATTTCAAATTCACCCCTTGAAAAAGTACATTGTGATCTTTAGGGTCCTGCTGCAATAGCTTCAAACCAAGCGTTCAGATTTATGTTATTTTTATAGATTATTTTTCACGCTTTACTTGGCTCTACCCCTTGAGAAGAAAATCAGATTTTTATACATGTTTTCTCAAGTTTTAAAGGCTTGTTGAAAATCA
This sequence comes from Antiaris toxicaria, assembly GCA_035233585.1. Lineage (NCBI taxonomy): Eukaryota > Viridiplantae > Streptophyta > Magnoliopsida > Rosales > Moraceae > Antiaris > Antiaris toxicaria. The sequence continues at coordinate 94,586,801 of CP141154.1, forward strand.
ATTTGATAAAAAAATTAAGAATTTTCAACGTGATAGAGGTGAAGAATTTAATTCCTTTGACTTTCTTAATCATGTTAGGAACTGTGGGATTCAATTACAAATTTCTTGTCCAGGGACCCCAGAACAAAATGGAGTTGCCGAGCGAAAACACCACCACATAGTTAAAATGGGTTTAACCATGTTATTTCATGCAAATTTACCTCTATCCATGTGGCTTGAATCTTTTCTTACTGCCACTTAATTAATAGGATGCCCTCTTCTATTTTGCATGATGAAACTCCATATTCAAGGTTGTATCAGAAGGAACCAAATTACAATGGCTTGTGGGTGTTTGGAATCTTGTGTTTTCCTTCTCTACGACAAAAAGAGGGCAACAAATTTGTCAAGAAAACTTACCCATGTGTTTTTGTTGGTTATAGTCCAATTCACAAGGGGTATCGGTGCTTGCATCCTCAAACCAAATGTATATATATTTCAAGACATGTTGTCTTTGATGAGGGAAGATTTCCTTTCAAACCATCCCAGTCATAGTTAGTTTCCACATTCACGAAGCTTACGGAATTTCCGTCATTAGATGAATGGATTGGGATGTCGAAGAATATCACCTCGTCAAAGGAGACAAAAGAGGAAAAACTTAATGCAGAACAGCTTATTTTAGATACTAACTCTTGTTGTGATGTAGATGTTGAATCTGTCAACAGTACTTCTTTTCCTGAAGGCCACGATGCTCTAGACATTGATCAAGCCATTGCCACATCTCCAACAGGTGCTTCCATAGATGCTCATGATTTCGAAGTTGGTGATGTCGTCTCATCATAATTTGCCCTTCATCTATGGTTAAGATTTAATTATTAAAAAAAAAAAACCCTTAACGATTGGAAGATTCAATAAAGCAAAGGATACTATAAACACGACTTTTCTTTCATTGCTTCAAACATTAATAATGTATCAACATGACGAGATGAGATTGAACTTTTTATTACTTTTGTTGTTAAGATTGAACTTTGTTATCGTTTTCAGTTTTGCTAATGATTTTTATCATGAATCTCAGCATGTTGATTGGTGCGTGAGAGACAACGAAACAGTTGAGGAGAAAGAAAGAAGTGGACGAAGGTATCGGAGGACAAAAACTAGACGAGTGGAAGAAGGTAACTGTCAATTAACTAGTTGGCAGGCGTATGCATAGACAACAAAGGGAAAACAAAACCAAAAAATAGAATAAAAAATTGAATTAAATTAAACTTTCATGTGGTCGTGACGAACCTTGTCACGTAACAACCTAGGAGAAATAAGGAATGCACCGTAGAAAGTGGATTTTGTTTTTAATATTAGATAAGAGATTTACCAAAAAAAATTAATTGCGACTTTCAATTTTTTTTCAGATATTAGTAATTATGAATGGTTAAATTTCACATTTTTAGATACTTATATTTGTCTCTTTTGGACGTGACTGTTCGTTTCCTGTACATAACGTTTAAAAGTTTACTTTATGTAATTAAGGAATATGACATCAGTTACGATCATAAACATAACTGAATTAAATTATAACTGAAAGGCAAAATTCATGATTTGGCTCTTTGGCAAATGATTGAAAATGGAAAAGACGAGATAAAGGCTACATTACGACAACAGAAGCAATAAAACGACAATTAAATCAAGAACTAATTATTATGCAGATTCGGGGTTTTTCTAGGATAATGTGCTTCCAACCCTAATTAGGGTTTGTTATTATTATTATTATTTTTTTTTCGGAGTTCCTAAGAAGCATTGGTATTATTGTTGGTCTTCCTCCCTCCATTGATGTGATTGCACAGCTTCTTGTGAAAATCTTCTAATGAGTCATTCATCTGAAGCAGCTCCTTACACCCGAGGTTATCGAGTGGAATCTCCCACCAACCTTTCTCTGACAGGTTCTTCCCCGCAGACTTCTCCACTAACTTCTCGATGGCCTTGCGGTTCTGCTTCTCCGTTGTGAGGTTGTTCACAAGCTCGGTATAGTGCTGGTTCAACCACTCCAGCTTTGACTGTTGGTGAGCCCTCAAAAGAGGATGGTCATCAGATATGGTGCTAGGGTTAATCCCAGGAGGCGGGTTTTCGATGCCAATGAGCTGATTTTCTATGGATTCTATAGAAGGCTGAGCAAATGAGAAGGGCTTCTCTTCAGGAGAGAAGGTCACAAAGCCAACATCGGCCCCACAGAGGGCAGCTAACTCAGTAGACTTTTTGTAGATCTCCGACTTGCGTTTAGAAAAGGTTGTGATACGATCTTCTTCTTTCTCAATCATCTTCATCTCAATCTTTTGTTTTCCCTTTATTTTGCGCTTGTCTGCCATGGCTTAAAGGCAGAAAGCTTCTGCGAGGAAAACTTGGAGAAGAAATTAAGGAAAAGAAAGGTAATGGCTTCCAAGGTGTGCTTTTACCTTGCTCTCATTAGCCGTATAAATAGAGGTAATGTCATAACCCAATTTTTTACCATAAAGAATTTTTAATTTAAACTTTAATTCACCTAGTATGGAATGCTGTTATATTATTTTAATTTTGATACATTTACTAGCCTAGAAATTACCCTGTTCTTCTTTCAAACAATTTTTTTTTCCCCTTCCCCCCCTCATAATGACAATGCCATCAAATGCATGCACTTTTACACTATCCAGCGAATGCTTATCTACTATCTATATATGACATACTAAGGATAATGTCATTTGCCTGTTTCACTAGAGGAATATATAACTTCCTATTGAGCTCTCTTGCATACATTTTTTTTTCCGTATTTCCATTATTTTAACAATATATTTAATTGAATGACAAAACCTGATTTTAATTTTTAAATAGTGTTTCAGAAAATTTCTATAACTGGTATTGATAATGATCGAATAAAAGAAACTTAATTAGCTTGGCTTGTTTCACAAAATTTCTTGTCGATCGGAAATTATGCATGCAGCATTATCAATAACCAGTAGAGTAATTCCCAAATGTCAAATTAATGACCATAACTCGAATCTATTTGCATGATGTAATTATGTGATCATTAGAAATCTCTCTCTCCCATTTTTTTTTTTTTATGCTTCGACGATGCATCTCGAGGACATCCATACCCACTTGTATGATTGTAAGTATTTTTTTTTTCATTTCTTGTTTTGAAGACTAAGGGGGCATTTGGTAAACGCATTGCATGTTGATTGTATTTGAATGAAATTTGTTTTTTGAATGTTGTATTTGGTTGAAAAGTATTTGTTTTATATTTGAATGAAATGTGTATTTGGATGAAAAGTATTTTAGAATTGAAAAGTTGATATGATTAGTAAAAGTAGAGGTAAATAGTAGAATTGAATAGTTGATGTGATTGTTTTAAAAATGTTTTGAATAGTAATTTTTTTCATAGCACTGTTGTAAAACTTGTGTTTGGTGTAAAATTTTATTGTATCTGAATAAAATTAAAATTGAATATTTTCTCCAAATACCCCCTAATAACTCTTTTAATAGATTATCTAAATACTTTTAGAAATTGCTTTTACAACTAAAAAGTCAAAAACAACTTATAGAAGCCTTTATCAAACATGCCCAGACTCCTTTTTTTTTTTTTTTACTGTTTGTACATCTAAGATGGACAATATATGGTTTCAAACGACTTCAAATCCACTTTTGAGGTCTTTTCTTTTTTATTTGTCTTCAGTTTTTGTTTTAATCATATTTAAGTTCTGATGCAATACGTAAATAGATTCTAGTATTTTTTTTTATGTTAACAAGTGATGGGGATATGAATCGACAAGTATACTAATAGATTATGACTAAGTTGGCGCCCCCAACTACCCTCATCATTTACCGGCCCATGAGTTAGTAAAGTAGAATAAATAGAAGTTCTACAAGGAATAAACTAAAGACCAGGTAAACCTCTACATATGTCTTAATAATAGATGCTGACCATGTGCCCCTCTATATATCCTCATCATCACCACTATACATACATGCAGTCATCAAAATGCAAATCAATTAATAGAAAAATTATTACATAAGCGCCAAAAAATAGCTCGAGGTCAGACTCTCAAAGAATCAAGCCGGAGTTCTCATTTTAATAGTAGGTTTCAAACATGCCGTATTAAATTTACTCAAGCCAAAACCAAGTGTGTAAAAGAAAGGTAGAATAGTACACGTTAATTGAAGAAGTCAACTAGTTTCAAAAATATGTAGATCAAAAATTGAACGACGGGTGAGGACAAAGAAAGATGAGAAAAATATGTCGGAGAGCAAAGGAGAGAGCACTTACAAACATTGATGGAGCCAAGAATTCTATAAGATAATAGGAAACGTTACGAGCACAAATTAGAGAGCACTAGTACAAGGTAAGCGAGACAAAGGAAGGCAATGATTTTTTATTATTTAACCAAATACCATACTACCATTTCTGTGCCTTTGTCGTTTTACAATTTTGCAAAAGTTCAATTGTGAATTTAAATTTTTGTCACACATTCAGTAATTATGAATTTGTCAGATTTTATCTAAATTATTTGTATCTAATCTCTTTCTAATGTGTGTGTACGCTTCCTGTACATAACCTTTAAAAGTTTCTTTTTGTAATTAAGAAATAATATGAAATCAGTTTGTGAGTGAATAAGTTATTTCTCTGAGGACAGTGGTGAAATTCTGGTTTATACAACTTGAGTCAAATTTCACTATTGTTAAAAGATTTCTTGTTTTTTCCTTTACTAATCTGATGACAAACACATTTATGATTTTATTTGTAACCTGATTATAAGGTTTTGCGGGAAGCAAAGCAACATTATTTTCACTACTGAAACTACTTTTTATTTACACAATACTGTCCAATGAGTACTTCTTTTAAGTAATTAGTTACTTGTCTTTCATAGTACTACTTCTATAGGATTTTGTGTTTGAATATAAGGTTGGGGTGATTATTTTTTAAATGAATTAATAATTTACCTTCAAAATTAGGCTTTCATATTTTCTGTCTTTAAGTAATGTACTTTAATTAAATATGCCTTGAATTAATTAGTCAAAGTATATACTATACAAAATAATATACTTTTATTTTTTTTTAATGTTGAAAGTGTGAGAATTCAAAATCTTTATCTTTTGATATAGCTTTTGATATAGCTTAATGTAGAATTATTGTTAGCCTTTAAATGCCGGCAACTACAATATAATGTAGTTTAATCATAATATTTTTGTACAATAAAATGTAAATTTTAATCACAATCTCTTGACTAACATGTATCCAAAAATTTTGCCACAAAAGTTTTAATCACCAAGTAAAGTTTTTCGCTACACTGTGCTAACGAAGTGGGACGTAAACTTCTTAGAAGACAAGATTAATTAGTTAAGCAAAACCTTATTATGAGCCATATCTTGCATTTTTAAACAATTTATCAAAAAACGCATTTAGAAACGGTCATCATGCCATCTTTGTTGGAATCATTGTTTTAGTCGCCCAAAAAGAAATTTGGTTAAAGGGAAAGAAAAGGGAAAAAAAAAAAAAAAACCGAAACCACTAGGTATATACGTGATATTCTGTGTGAGAATTGGGGGAGTACGCCTAAAACTTAGGCCTTAAAGTTAAATACAAACATAACAAAAACAGGATACTAAAAAAATGAGGATGCAATGACACTTTTCCCAGCAAACTCTCTGTTGGCCCTAATAAATGTTGTGTTGACAAAGATAAGTTTAAAACTATATTGAACGTTATGCTAACAAAGTTAAGTTTTAAACTAAAATGCTAACGTCTTAGTCATCGATATGGACAGTTATCCAAACTGAAACAGCAAGATGACCAAGCATTTCTTATCCCTTTTTAGTGTTTTTCTGGGGTAAGATGTGTTATCCACCCTAGTTTGGGCTTATTCCAGAATCCCTAAGAAGCATTCTTTATTATTGTTGGATCGCCTCTCTCCATTGATGGTTGCACATCTTCTTGTGAAGATCTTCCAGATGTTCGTTTGGGGCAGTTCCTCGTACCCGAGGTTGTCGACCAGATCTCCTACCGGAGTTTCTGATGCATTCTTCACTGCATAATTTTCCACTAGCATCTAGTTGCCTTACATTTCGCCTTCTCCACCTTGAGGATGCTCGTAGGTGTAGTGATAGTTAAGCCCCTCCAACGTTGACTGCCGACGAGCCCTCACAAGATGATCACCGTAGAGGTTTGTCAACACAATTTTTGTGTATAAATAGAGGTTTGTCCACCCTAGTTAGGTTTTTTTTTTTTCTTTCGGAGTTCCTATGAAGCATTGGTATTATTGTTAATATTCGTTTCTCCATTGATTTGATTGCACAGCTTCTTGTGAAGATCTTCTAATTACTCATTCGTCTGAAGCAGTTCCTCATACCCGAGGTTATCGAGTGGAATCTCCCACCGAACTTTCTCTGAAAGGTTCTTCCCCACAGATTTCTTCTCTAACTTCTCGATGGCCTTGCGATTCTGCTTCTTCGTCGCGAGGCTATTCACAAGCTCGGTATAGTGCTGGTTCAGCCATTCCAGCTTTGAGTGCCAGTGAGCCCTCAAAAAAGGACGCTTAGCATAGATGGTGCCTGGGTTAAACCCAGGAGGTTGCCAATGAGCTGATTTTTTACGGACTCCATTGAAGGTTGGGCAAATGAGAATGGCTTCCCTTTAGGAGAGAAGGTCACAAAGCCAATATCAACCACCGAAGAGGGTGGCTAACTCAGTAGCCTTTTTGTAGATCCCAGATTTGCGTTTAGAGAAGGTATATCCTTCTTTCTCAGTCATCTTCATCTCTATCTTTTGTTTTGCCTTTGTTTTGCCCTCGTCTACCACGGTTAAAAGGCGGAAAGCTTCCTATGGGGAAAACATAGAGAAGAAATTAAGAAAAAGGAAGGTAATGGCTTCCAAGTTGTGCTTTTACCTTGCTCTCTCATAAACCATATAAATCGAGGTGATCTCTTTAACCGGTTTTTTAGCATATAGAATGTAATTTTTTGAACTTTAATTTGCATAATATGGAATGCTGTCATATTATTTTAATTTTGATATATTTACTAGCCTGAAAATTACGGTTTTTTTTTTTTTTTTCCTTTTCCCCGCTCTCATAGTGACAATGCCAACAAATGCATGCACTTTTACACTATCCGGTGATTTCTTATATACTTTCTTTCTCTCTCTATATATATATATACATATGACATACTCACGATTACGCCATGTGCCTGTTTCTCTAGAGGAATTACTTCCTATTGAGCTCTCTTTCAAACATTTTATTTTATTTTTTCCGCATTTCCATTTTTTTTAAGAATATACCTAATTGAATGGTATAATCTGATTTCGCTTTTTAAATATTGATTTGGAAATTTCTGCAAGTGGTATTGATAGAGATCGGATAAAAGAGACTTAATTAGCATGCAATGTTAGCTACACATGCCACTTAGTGAAAAAAGAACAAGCAATGTAAGCCATCCAGGTTTTTGGTGAGGCACCTCAGATTTTGAAATTAAAATATTTATATATAGCAGAAAGACTCATTAGCATAAGAGTGAATATACTAACACACCTTGTGTTTTCCTGAAATCACAGAAACACACCTTTAATAAAATATGATAGTGTCAACCCTCTAACATTTGAATAAAATTACAGATACACCCATTTTGTTAATTAACCATTAGTTTGACTATTAATTATGTTAAAAATACCAGAAGTACCCCTCATTACAGTAAAAAAATTTGAAGCCATTTACCTAACTATAAATGACACTTTTACCCTTCTTTGATACAAAAAAAAATATATATATTTACGTTTGAGTTTTAAACACTTTCAAAAAATTTCATATCACAATTAGACAAACTTTATCAATTTATAACAAAAAAATAAAATCAACAAAACCCTCTTTTATCAAGCTCAAAAATTCACATCATAATTAAATAAATTTTATCAATTTATAACAAAAAAAAAATCACCAAAACCTCTTTCATTAAAAAAAAATCAACAAAACCCTCTTTCATCAAACTCAAAAATTCACATCACAATTAAACAAATTTCTTCAATATACAACATAAAAAATTAACAAATCCTCTTTCATCAAACCTAAATTTTCACGTAACATTTAAACAAAATTTATCAATTTATAACAATAAATCAACAAACCTTCTTTCATCAAACTCAAAAATTCACATCACTGTTAAACCCAATTTTATCAATTTACAACCAAAAAAATCGACAAAATAGACACAAAAGATTTATTAAAAGAAAAAAAAAACATTTTCATAGAAGATGATGTCCTTCATGGGCGATGGTGAAATTCATGGCGAGGGATTGCTTCACAAGCAAGATTAGGTGACGTATGAATGATGAACCTAGTGACAGACAACAATCATTGAGAATAATGCTTCTCAGGGCAACGGTGACGACATTATCTACCTCAGGCTTCGACTCAGGGTGACTCATCCGGCTTTAGCAATCTCCAATGCAAGCTCCGACTTGGACGATCTTCGATGCAAGGGTGTCATAGGAGTAGTATCTCTAGAAAAGGTTGATTTTTTTTTTTTTGAAACAATTTTAGGGTTTTTTAATATAAGATTAAAAAGACATTAGAAAAAATAATAAAAAATTAAATAAAAAAATAAGCAGCTATGATCTTTTTTAACAGGATTGATGGTCATGAATCATTAGGGTATTTCTATCATTCTACATCTAAATTTAACGTAGTCAAGGAGAAGGGAGTTTGGTATTAATAGTTTTGATCAATAGGGTGTCTTTATAACTTTAAAAAATCACAAGGGGTGTCATTGTAATTCACTCTTAGTATACAATATAAATTTAAATAGACTAATATATTAATACAAAATATGGTAAGATCTAAGTTATTTTAGTTATGCTGTGTGTAGAGTTTACTAGTTTCTCGAGAATTAAAAAATGAAAATAGTAAACATTACTTTTTATTTTAATCCAATAAAGGAGATAAACAAAAGTTGTAGTACTTCAATATGTGTTTAGCACTAAAGTGCTTCTAAAGTCTACATGATCTTTAAAATTTTCTAATATGTAACAAAAATATAAAATTGAGTTCATATTGTCAAACTTAAATTTTGTTGCAAGTTTTGAGGTCTATTCAGAAGATCTTTTATTGGAAGCCACATTTTTTAGCTTTAATCAACAAGAAGCACTTTTGGAGACTAATGGCTCTTTTGAATGATCATCTAAACACTTTTAAAAGCTGCTTTTGGATGTAACACCCCTTTATTCGGATGTCACAATTCATTATCTTTAACACTACATATAGATTAATATTCACAAAATTAAAACTAATAAATAATAAATAATAAATAAATATCTTCCAAACATCAATGCGGAAAATAGGGAAAAAAATTTTGTTAAAGCATAGAACTTAATTCATAGTATGATAACAAAATAAAACATTACACTTTTTAAATCTTGTGTGAAAAATAATACTCTTGAAACAATTTAAATCATCTTTAAAACATACTAAGGAATCATAAAAAATAAATGAACAATTCAATCGAAGTTAAACTTATAAACTCTTAACAATATAATCATAACTTTGTTAAAATAGAAAAGTTTTGATAACCTACTCTATCACCACTCATGCTTTCATGTCGAGCTTTCTCTAATCCTTGACCTTAGCTTTTACCCTTATCTGTAACATACGAAAAAACTATATTAGATGATCGCCTAGTAAGCACATATGTATTCTCACAAAATATTTAGTTTATAAATTTGGTATAAATACAAATCTTAAATATGTAAACACAACATAGAATATAAACGCAAAAAATAGTGATCATACATAACTGAATGCATATAAGTGAACTTAATTTATTTAATTGTACTTTTATATGATGTTGAGTCTTAGGCGATGGGCCAATGCACACAACCACAATGAGAGTGGGATTGCAAGTTCCAAGCTCACAAGGCAACTAAAAAATTATAACTATAACAAGCATTAACCCAACACCTACTTTGAGTTGCTAGTGGCTTGGATGTTAACTTGGAATGAATTTTGATACATATCTCCTAATTATCTTCATCATTTATATTTGATAACTTTTTAACTTAATCTTTATTTCATGATCCAAAATCATAACTCTATATAAAAATATTGTAATAACCGAGAAAATTCATCATTCTCGGAGATATGTATATTGTATGTAATACAATAATTATTATATTTAAAAATATAAAATGAATGATTTAATACTGTTTAGAATGCAATAAAATATTCTAACAGTGTTAGAAGTTAGGAATTTGGGGACAGAAACTTTTATCGAACTAAAATATGAGGAATGGTGCCAAATCGGCATCGAAAACCTTAGGAGGTGCAAAAATCACACTAAAAGACGAAAATGTTTAACCGGGATTTGTGCCCAAACAGAAGAAAAATAAGACAAACCGACTGTACCAGAGGTCTCAAGGACCTGCCAGGACGATTCTGATGAGGTTTTTTCGATTTGACTTTTTGGTCAAAAAGTGGATTGAATTAATGTGAATAGTAAACATACAAATAAAATATGCTATCACAGTAAATAATATCACAATTATGACATCATAATTTATAATTCTCAAAAAGCAAGAGAAACTATTAGGAAATTCTAAGGCTATGATTTGACCTTATCTTGATTTGATGATTAGGATTAAACCAAAATTCCTCTAATTTTGTTTTAGTAAAATTGTGAAAGAATTAAGGGAGTTAGATGTCAAAATCTCATTGGATAGAAGGTGAATTAATTGGTTTTTCTTAGCGATAAGGATGGATCTGATTTTTTTGGTAAGAAAGCACCAAGAACACTTAGCCATTTTGTTGCAACCTTTGTCCCCTGTGTAGTCAAGAGAAAACGTGAGTATCCCTCCCCCTAACCAAGTTTTTCTTCAAAAATTTCACACCAAACTTCAACTACAACCTTCAAGGAGCAAGAAGACATCTTTGGTGACAAGGTAACCAAAAATCTCTCCATTTTCTAGTGAATTTGGGAGTCAAAAATTCATGGCCCTAAGTGTAGGATGGATGATAAAAAGTTGATTTGAAACTTGATGGATTTGGTTGATAAATTAGTGAGAAAAGTTGGTTGTGAAAATTAGTATGCTTGGTGTTCTGAAGTAAAAACTTTGAGGCATGTTTTTAAGCAAAATAAAGGGTTGTATGTATGGTATGATGAATTGATTTGTTATTGGTTAATGGTTTAAGAAAAAGGATTTGGCATATGAAATTATTAGGAAGATTCATGTAAAAGAAATTTGGGAACAACTATATGAATAAAATGTGATGACATAAGTTTTATGATGGAAATGTTGGTTTAGACAATATCGTATATATGAACATTTTATATAAAATTAAGCCTTTGGTATAATACATGGTAGATGAATTAGGATAGATGGTTTTGAGGCATTTTCTAAACGCTGGAAACCTAGAAACTTAGCAAAAATACTACCAAAAATTTTAAGAATAATATCAATAGATATTTTAGAAAATGAGGAGTAAACTAAGGTTGAGGTTAAAACCCGAGCCCTTAGTAATTTAAGATGGAGAATAGGAATACGGACATTTTAAAGATTAGTGAAACGTCTATTAGGGAATTCGAAATATGAGAAAAAGAGAATTAATGACTGAATGATTGCTAAAATAGTGCCCCTCGAGTAACAGGATAGGGTAAATCAAGAGAATTCTCGAAAATGCATGGAAAGGGTCTAAGGGTGTCATAGAAAGGTTTAAATAAATTTTCAAGAGTTAAAACTAAGGTTTTTAAAGCTAAAAAAATTTTGTATAGTACACGGGTATGTAATAAGGAAAAATTTTGAACACGTCCAGGTTACACGGCTATATGGTGAAAATACCAACCATTCGAGAGTTACACGGCCAGGAACATGGCCATGTATCAGGCTGTGTACATGCACAGGCATGTACAGGTCACACGGTCATTTAGGGATAAATTTAGAGGTCAGAGAAGTACATGGTCATAGATACGGCCGTGTACCAGACCGTGTATTGGAATGAACAGGTCACACAGCCATGTCGAGAAGGACTTTAAAAGATAAAGAGGTACATCATGGACACGGCCATGTACCAGACCGTGTACTGTTTATAAATAATAAAAATGTTTCAAAATATGTTGAAAAAGTGAATGAATGAAAAATAAATATAATAATAATAAAAAAACATTTATAAATTAATTAACAGACAATATTTGGTCTGTAGGAAACCAATCGAGAAGCAATAAAGGAATGACGGAGGAATCAAAGAAGTTGAGTTTAGCACAGTTATTATAAGTACAAACATTTAATTATCTACCCACAAACTAACTTGTTTGATTGACTAACTTCTTTGAAATAATGTCGTGTTATATATTTAGATGATCACTTAAGGAAGAAGGAAATGTTCATAAAATAAGTTAAGAAATAAGGAATAAAAGAAAGAAAGATAATAAGAATGAAAACTTAAGTGTTAGCATATGACCTCCCGTAGGTGAGGTTTTATGGTATGATTTCCACTACAGTGAAATGCTACCTCCCTTAGGTAAAGTTAATGGCTTACAGTGGAACACTATCTCCCATAGGTGAGGTTAATGGCTAAAAGTTAAAGATCAACCGTGAGGTAGGTTAGTAGGTCACTCCCCCTTTCTCCCACTAGTCTGCGCACATTAGGTACGTCTAACACAAGGCCCACAAGTGAAAGAAGAAGAAGAAAAAAAAAGAAAAGACAAGAATAAAGCAAGGAAAGAAATGAAGGAAATAGCATAGTAGAATAAGATATGATCTATAGAACCAAAAAAAAAAATGATTCAAGAAAGAATGAAACATTATGAGACTAACCCTAGTCACCATACGCCTAAGCTAGATTCCATATATGTTTGTACTTATTGAGCTCTAGCTCATTAGTTTGTTTGTGGTGTAAGTGATAAAGGTAAGCAGCAGTCAAGATGAAAAGAAAATACATGATGGGCTGGTGGGTAGATTCCTGAGATGTCATGGATAGGAAAATGGACCCGCTAGGTTTCCAACTGCCAAAAGATTTCATGAGTTGTATAGAGATAGCATGGTATGAATGTAAATGTATGTACAAAGTATTTTATGGACCAAGAACAAATATATTTTTGAAAATATATATATAAAAAAAATGTCCGCAGTTTTTCTAAACAAATTATTAATTTAAAAAGTGAGTTTATAAATATGTTTTCATATTTTATAAAATGAGATTACGACACGTAAGAGTAAGAAGAAAAGAAAGCGGTCGACGGCCTGGGTGAGCTAGGTCACCGAAAAATATATATATCATAACTATTTATACTATAACAAAAACCATCACTCTTTATAAATATATAACTCTCTAAAAGGATAGATAAATCTTTATGAAACCTAACTCTTTAAAAGGAAACATGACTCTTTGTAAAAATATTCACAATGAAATCTTTGTAAAGAAAAATACATGTACTATCAAAAGATTGACACCAATTACAAACTATATTAATTTTGAAACCAATATGTTGCAGGTGAGAAAAGTATTTATCTTGCCGGATAAACTTATTAAATTTACTAGTTTAATGACATGACATTTTGGAACCTCAATATACTCATTCCTTCATGTTACAAAACGATCAAATTAATGTTCTCTATACAAGAAAATTCTTGAAGATCCTAAAAGCTCCAAATTTCAAATTTTCCATATACCCTAGAATTTGAATCTCATTGATCTTATTAATATATCTATATTCCTAATTCAAGATTTCATCATCAATTCTTTCTTAAATCATGATTCTATATCGTTAATTTCATCATCAAATAATATAATTTATTCAATCCATCCAAATTTATCAAAGCCTTAATTTAAATCTTTGAGAAATTCAAGAACATCTAATGTATAAATCTAGCAATCTCAATTCAGAAATTCCACCACCAAATCCTTTAATTCGTCATCCTAGAACATCAATTTCATCACCTAATATAAGAATCTTCCCATATTCTTAATTTCCGCCAAATCCTAGATTTTAAAATCCCCAAAAATCAAAGCACAAGAAGAATTACCTTAGGAAAGTGAATAAAAAGATGTTTTAATAAGGAATAAATTAAAGTGATAAATGCGTAAGTAGGGGTTGAAGAGAAATTAATTAAAATACGCATGCAGACGTCAAAATGTAAATTAAATAATAAAAAGGTTCATACATAGACGCCCAAAAATAGCTGGAGGTCTCACTTTCAAAGAATCAAGCCTGAGTTACTCATCTTGATAGTAAGATTCAAACATGCCATATTAAATTTCCCCTAACCAAAATCCATTGTGTAAAAGATTAGAAAGGGAAAAGAGTACATGTTAATTGAAGATGTGAATTGAAGAAGTCAGCTAGTTAACAAACCTATAACAGGTAATTAATCCATGTGAACGGCGTGTGACATAGAAGTCCTCTCTATTAAACTACCAAGTAGTATTTTAAAGATTTACTACGTAAGAAGCAAGTTTGTCAGCTATATGACTTACCTCCTGAGAGTTTTTACTTTCGAGAAATATTCCCGTAGGACATTTTTTCTTAATCCTTCGTGGACATGGGCAAGGTTTATCTTAAAAATTGATCCGTTGTCAAGATTTATATTAAAACTTGACCATTGGCAGATTCGGTCGAGCAATGGATACGAACCTCGACTTTCCTTTAGTGGTTTCAAACGTTAATGTGTTAACATTAAAAGACGAGGTTGAACTTTCGTAATGTTGTGGTTATTGGTGTCAGGTTTGTTAACGATTTTTGTCATGATTATCAATTTATTAGATCGGTGTGTTAGTGATTGGGAAACAATTGAGGAGAAAGAAAAAAGTGGAAGAAGGTATCAAGGTCAAAAATTGAACGAAAGGTGAGGATAAAGAAAGATGAGAAAGATAACGTCGAAATGCAAAGAAGAGAGCTCAACATATAGTGACGGAGTCAGGAATTTTGTAAGATAATAGGAAATTTTACGAGTGGCGCAAATTAGGGAGCACTGATAAAAGAGATATATAATGTAAGCGAGAATAAAGAAGGCAATGATTTTTCCCCCCCCTAAAATAGTTCAATTGTGACTTTAAAATTTCGACACGCATTCAATTAATTATGAATGTGTCAAGTTTTACGTTAATTATTTGTACCTACTCTCCATCTTCTGTGTCTGTACGTTTCATGTTATCCTCCATGAAAAATAATTCTTTTGTCCAATCCAAACTTGTTTCGCAAATCTTCAAAATTGCACAGCAGTTGAAAATCCCAAAAACAATCTCTCCACCTTCATTGGACATCTCCACCACATCTACAATTCCATCTGCTCATTTTTCTTTTGTAAGTGATTATTAATGTTTTTTGTGTTTTCTTAGATGTTAAATATATCATTTTTTATTTTGAGATTATTGTTTTAGTTTTATTTTTTGGGATTTTTGAGTTTGTTACAAATAGGTATTTGTTTAATTATTTGATTTCAAAAACTTGATTATTGAATATATATATATTATGATCTTTAGGGATTGCATATTTGGGTAGAAAATGAATGTGACTTGTTAGATTGAGTAAAAAATATAAAAATAATATTGAAGAATTTTTGTAATTTACCAAACCTCACATGGAACATGATAAGATTCGGTTCCTTGAGTTGAAAGTAGAAATCATATATTTTGTTCAATTGATGAGATTAGATCACATTTGCTTGAATATAGGATTATTTGTTCTTACCAAATATGGTATTTATATGGTGAAGCTTATTTTAATATTAATCAAACATTGACGAGTAAAGGAAAAGAACCTATTCATGTTGAGGAAGATGTAAATGATAATATATTTAATATAGTAAATGATTTGAAAGAACACTTTATGTATCATCCGGAGTTGTTTAAAGCAATGATGAATGATGCCGAGACACCCTTGTATTATGGGTGTAGAACTAAAAAATTGTTGGTGTTAGTTAAATTATGGAACAAGGCATCCAAGGGTGGAAAAATTCTAGTTTCGCAACTCTTTTAGAATTTATAAAAGATGTTCTACTGGATGATAATAAAAAACCACCACGTATATATGAAGACAAGAAGACATTGAGTATTTTGGGAATGGAATGTGAAAAGATACATGCTTGTCCAAATAATTACATCCTTTACTGGAAGGAGTATGAAGACTTAAATGAATGCCTGATTTGTAAAAAGTTAAGACGAAATAAGGGTAAGAAGCCATCGAACGGTAACAAAGGAGTGCCAGCAAAGGTGTTATGGTACATTCCATTGGCTCTCCATGTTTTCGGCATTTATTTCATAATACCAAACATGCCAACAATTTGATTTGGGACCAAGATAAACATGTTGACAACGGTATGTTTAGACATTCAATCGATTCACCACAATGAAAGACTTTTGATGCCACCCATTTAGATTTTAATACAAAACCAATGAATCTACATCTTGGTTTGTCAACGAATGGAATAAACCCATATAGCAATATTTATGGTAGGCATAACACTTGGCTAGTCATACTTGTTAACTACAATCTCCCTCCAAAAGTATGTATGAAGCAGAAGTTCTTGATGCTGACTTTATTGATCTCAAGTCCTCAACGTTTGGGGGAATTACATTGATGCATACTTGGTACCATTAAACAATATTTAAAAAACTTACAGGAAATTTGAGAAAGTAAATTTTTTAAGGATGACCTTACACAATCGTTTGAAAATGAAACAATCAAGGAAGACTAATAAAACACGACTATTTTCTATGAAAATGATTATGTAAAATTAAGAATTCATGAACGTTTCATTCCAAATGGTTGTGGATTTTAACAAAGGTGTGGGACTATACACGATCATTTTTTCCAAAATGGCTGTGTAAAGTCAATTTTACAAAACCATTAAAAAAAGGTCGTGTAAGCCATGAATTCCATGACCATTTTTAAATGGTCGTGGAATCCCTTACTTTTCATGATCAAGGATTCCACAACTGTTAGCTAGTGGTGGTGGAAAGTTTTCCACGATCGTTTAAACCAGTCGTGGAATCCTTTTTTTCTACTAATGAATGGAGTTTTCCACCAATCTTTCTCCAACATGTTCTTTGATGTAAACTTCTCCTCTAACTTCTTGATGACGTTGCATGTGGCTGGCAATTTGAGTTACGACATGACAACACGACACAGAACGAGCACAAAGTAGAGGGTTTGAATTTTCCTTAAATGGGTTTAGATAAAAAAGGGTCAAACTCATTAAACATAATTAAATAAAAGGTCAAACTCACATGACCCTACTAACCGGCAATTGACATGAAATAACCTATTTAATAAATTCACCTAACCAAGCAAAACAAGAATGAAAAGACAAGAGAGAAAAATAATAATTGCAATATAAGATAATAGACTACTTGAATGACTACTTACTAAAACGACTTAAAAACACATGAAAAACCACTAAAACTACCTCCCAACTCACCCTCTTCAGCTAACCATATTTTTGGAGAGATTGTAATTCAAAAACTTCAATTTTTACCCACAATAAGGTTTGAGTTTAAAATGTTTTAAGGTAAACTAAAAACTACTCTTTTCTCTCTCATAAAGAAAACCACACAAGCAAATAAAAGCTCTTTCTCCTCCTCCTCCCTTCATTGTGAATGAAATTTTTAGCTAAAGGAAGCCAAAGGATATTCTTCATTTCCTTCCATCCACTCTTAAGTTTATTTTTTAGCAAGGAAGAAGAGCCATTCCAAGTGTTTTCCAAGGTAAAAACCTACATTTTTTCACTTGCTTTTTTTGAAAGAAAAATGATGTTTTAAAAAAAATTTAGAGTAATGTTTTATCTCCATTCTAGCCCCCTACCTTAAGGATCCAAGAGTGATTCAAAGCCTTCAAAAGGAGCTGAAAACCCACTACTTTTCTAAAAAGTAAATGTTTTATAAATTAGTGGTTTACCAAGTTCTTGGTAGCTTTTCTTTCACAATGAGTTCTTACATATATATTAAAAAAAATCTTGGCATGGTAAAGGATTAAATGTTGTTTTGCTTCCTAGTAAGATAATATATATGTTTGCCATGATTTAAAATGACTAGAGAATATGATTTGTATATGAAATAGAATGAAAAATATGTTTATGTGATTTTTTTATGGTTATTTGAGATGCAATGAGTATTGATACACGAGAATAAGAGACTATGACATGTTGATATGTTATGTCCTCTATTAATGGAAGCATGAATGATGAGGAAAATATTTTTATATCACAAATAAGCTAGAATAAGATTTAATGGATAAGAAACTTAAAATATTTTGCAGTCTTGATTAAAGACTTAAAATAGACCTTGTGTCAAATTTTGGTGATAAATGGATAAGAAATGACCAAAATACCATTTTGGGGTCAAAATGTAAATAGAGAAAAATTAGACAAAATCTTAAAAAATAAAAATTTGTAAAAAATGAGCCATGATCCTGTGAGAAAACTTTATAAGGACATTAAGTATAAAAAAGGTGAACCAAAAGGTGTTGGGAACTAATTGGGGTTAAATAAGGACTAAAATGCAAAAATAAATAAATTGAGGGTCAAATTATAAAATCTGCTTAAACTATAATTCGACAGCATCTTTATCACCCTTAAAATAATATATTAAGCTAAATAAATATAAGAAATAATATGGTTTATGTTATAGCCATGTACAACCTTTAAAAACATAAAAGGCTTAAATGTAATACTTTTAGTTAATTGTGTTTAAAAATGTGATAAGTTACGAAAATCATTTTTATTTTTTGAGCTTAAGGGTACTGCAAACATTATTCTAAGGCTCTAGGATAATTTTTTTAAAGCCACCCAATAAGTCCAGAGCAAAAAAGGTATGTCTAGTGGCAAAATTATAATTTTGTCAAACTAAGGGGTAAAATGATAATTTGATGGGAAGACATTTTTAGGCTATAGGTAGAAGTTTTGTGGACCTATAAAACTACAAGAAATATTTCTAAAAGCTAAGGTTATAAGATTTAATAAGTTTAAACTTAAAAATACTTGAATCACTGAAATAAGAGCAAAATGGTAAATCAGCACCTGAGGGCTCAGTGATTAGAAATGAACCTGCCACTAGGCTCATTGGGATGCCATGTGATTGTTGACCAAAACTTGATAGAGACAACCAAGTGTAATGGGCCTTAACAGATCCAAAATGATACAAGGCCAAAAATACTTTTTTTAAAAAAGGTTTAAGCCTAATTACAAATAAATGGACCACAATAGACCCAATAAGCTCACAACTCATAAAGATGGCCTAATATGATGTTGGAAGACCATGGTTACCCATGGTCACCTAATGGGCCCATATATAAATAAATTAGAATTAAATAAAATAATGAATAAGGAATTATATATTAATTAATTAACTCATTAATATATTAATAATTAATTAATTTAAAATTTAATATTAATTAATTATTAATTAAAATTTAATTTATGATACTTATCTAATTAATAATTAAGGATATTATTTTCTTAAGACAAATATTTAGAGACAAATTAATAATTAATTAAAATTAATTGTTAATTAAGAGAACACATGTTCATAAATGAACACGATTCAAAAACCTTCCTCTAAATATTAGATGTCAACTTAAAATTAGGATACCTCATCAACTTATGGGTAGAGTTAGAACCAATCTACGCAGATACACAATTACGTAATCTTCTGTAAGTATAGACCCCACCTATAGCGTGGTTGCTTATATACTATGTATGATGTGAGCTCGATGTTTATTTTTAATGATATAATATGATGGCTTGATGATGTGTTTATTTACATGCTTTACGAAAGTATATTATGATGATGAGTTTATTTATATGCTTTGTGAAAGTATGCCATGATGATGTATTTACATACATGGTTTTTGAACATGCTCTTCTTGCATGCTCACCGTATAGTTTAATATTTAAGAAAGTGAAACTAATGATGTGTCGTGCCAATCTCCGATCGAATGGGAGGATATTCACTCGTCAGCCGAATGGCAGATAATAAGATTGATCAATGAAGTCAAAATTATGACCTTGGGTGTTAACGGATTGGGTCGCTCCCCAGTCTTTCCTATTTAAGGTCGTGCGTACTCCGACACAAGCATAAAGGCCCATAAGATATTAAATGAATAAATAGACAATTACATAACTAGCCATGCATTTCAATTATATGATTTTGTAGAATTGCACATCTATGCTTATTAAGTTTATCTCACCCTATTATGTTTGCCATTGTAGGTAATTCAGGCAAGTTGCCTATAACATATTAAACATTGATGGACTGGTGGTGCGGATGTGTGAAGGTTGAAAGTATGATGGGTTCTATAGATGCCACCTGCATTTTATATTCCGTACATATTTTAAGAACTTTGTTTAGCGTTATTTTGATGTTAGTACAATTTAATACTTTGGTATGACTAAGTATAACATGTTACGTTAGTATATTTTGTTTAAAATTAATTTTAATTATTATGGTTTTTAAATAATCATTTCTTTTGCAGACCAGGTTTTCTAAAAAAAAATTTCCCTAAAATTTTAAAGACCTAGAAATGAACAAGTAATGATTTAAATAAGATGATAAACCAAGTAAGTAAGTTTTAAATGACAACCTAAGAGGTAGGGTTGTCATAGTTGGTATCAGAGTAGGTATTCTACCATCCTAACTTTCACTATCACCCATCAGCTTCACTTGTTTAAGTAAGTTTATTTCCTTACTATTAATATGTTGGGGTATCTACTTATTATTATATGCCTAGCAGAATTGTCGATATGTTGAGCTCTGTAAGATCTAGTTCAAGTTCACAGCAAGGTCTCACAGGAGATGCAACGGTGGCTGCTTTTGTTATGAATCAACCAATTGATTTTTTAGTAAGCTTACACCCATTGGCTCTCCAAAACTGCCTGCATCACACGAGGTATATTCTACACATATGTGATATCACCCTAGATATTGGACTGGTCTAGCCATCATGCAACTGACCAATGCCGTCCTAGCATGGTAGGAAGCAACTAAGAGGTCTGAAAACACAACAGATTGGGAGACCTTCGAAAGTCTTATCCGTATGCATTTTCTAACAACTGAGGAACCATTAAACGAAGTGGCACCCTAGAATCTGGATCAAGGGATCAAGTTCTATGAAATACTTAACTCATGAAGGCCATTTAAGCGAGAAAGAATGGTAGATTACACCGAGAGGTTTCTGAAAGACCTGATTTGTAACTGCCTTTTTCCACTTTTTCTAGAGGAAAAGAACTCCCTTTATCTACTTTGTGTCCTTGAGAACATCAAAGCAACCATTCATTCTTTTGACTACCACAACGACTTTGAACACCTCCGTTCAACTGTCATCTATGCAGATATATATCTAAGAGCCAAGGAAAATGCTGATACTCCTCAGGAAGAACAACGCAATGCTAAGATGGAGTGTTACAAGAATGAAAAATGCAAGTAAGAGCACCATGACGAGGAGGTACACAATGGAGTTGAGCACGAACACTTTGGGAAAGCTTTGGTAGAGATTCTGGAATGTGACGTTCCATCGTCCTGTCAATGTCCGATTAAGAGTATTGCTATAAAGAGTATGTAGAAGAAGATTTTGAAGAGTATCCTGAAAAGTATCTAATAAAGAGGATGACCCTATAGAGGAAAACAAGATAGCACTGGACAAAATAGTTTTAGTTACTCCCTATTGAGTCCTAATTATTCTCCTGCTACCCCTAAGCATGCTTGAGGTAGCTCAGACTACACTCCAACAACACCCTAACTATATTATCGGAAACGATCCACAAGAGCGTATCGCCGACGAGGATGGCCATAGCATGGAGTAGAAGACTAGTTATTAGGTTATTAGGGGATGGGTAGTGTATATTTTGTGATATAGTTATATTAATCTTAATTGGTGTGTAGTATTTATTATGGCAACACTTATCCATGTTTTATGATAATATGTAATTGAGTGAACATTTATGTGACTTATAATAGCTCATATAGTTATTCTTTTATATGTTATAATAAATAATGATGGTAATGATGCATATGTGTGAATGAAATATGCTTATTATGAGACCATAATTATGATAAATTAAATGGTTGATTTTTATGATTATAATTACGTTATAACAATATGATGATATGATGACAAGTATATAATAAAGATAATATGTGATAAAGGAATATAAAAGTAATAGATCTTGTCACTAATAGACTATGTAACTTCGAGCTAAACCATAATTTTATGAATAATAGGCTTACGATCACTGAACAATGGTGTGCCTTAGAGCCACTGCTGCCCACATGGCACCTGATATGGGTATAGCTACGATAATTGCTGACTTGATAGCAAGACTGGAAATTCAAGAATGCGAGATAAGGGCACTTCACCAACAACTAGCCCAACAAAATGAAAGTCAACGATGGGAAGGAACCTAACCCTACCACCACAACCAGTTCCACATACTCCTTTTGCAGTGGAACTGACAACACCACAAGCCCAGCTATTCCAACTATGCGAACCCAACAAGTTGTCAATCAAAAACCTTTGTATGAGCATTTTAGACGCATGAAACCCCCTAAGTTTAAGGGTTCCATCGACCTGTTAAAGGCTGAGGATTGGTTGTCTTCTCTTCAAGTTATTCTAAACTTCATGAAATTAATAGAGTAAGAGAAAGTGTTTTGTGCGTCTTATGTGCTGAAAAAGGATGCTAGATATTGATGTGAAACAATGATGATGAGAACAAATATAATGGATATGAACTGGGAGGACTTCTTGGAAGAATTTAAGAAGAAATTTTGTGATCAGATGGCCATGAGAGCTCAACACAATGAGTTCAATGATTTAAAACAAGGCGACATGACAGTTACAGAGGCTTGTAGGAAGTTTGATCGATTAGCATGTCTATGCCCAAAGTTAATGTGGATTGAGACCCTTAGAATCTAAAGGATGATAAAGATGTTCCATCCTGAGATTGCTTGATTGTTGATAGTGGTAGTTAACCCCCATCCATCGTATCTGAGTATATGAGCCAGGCACTTCGAGCTGAACATCATTTGACTTAATCGAAGGCAGAAAAGGGTAAATACTAGGAGGCAAAAAAGAAGTACAAAGCTCAAAGTAAGTAGATTCTTGTAAATAACCAAGGTAGACAAGGGAGTAGAAACAGACCAAACAACAGCCAAAACAACCAGAACAATAACAAAAGGAAAGGAAATTTTAACAACAACAATAGAAACCAAAGAAACTAATGGCAGTGAAAGAACTACAACAACCACAACAATAATAATAACCATCCCTCATACCAGAATTGCATTAAGAAGCATCTAGGAGAGTGTCATCAGGGAACTAATGTATGCTACATCTATGGTAAAGAAGGCTATTATGCCAAGAATTGTTATTCAAACAAACAAAATCAATAGAGGCAGTCAGGAGCTTAAATTTATAACATCCAAGCTAAGATTGAAGGCCCATCAATCAATCAATGACACTTAGAAGCCCCTCCAGCATCAAATGCATAAATCTTAGTAGTAGGAACTTCAAACGTGGTTAAAGGTCATCTTTTCATTGCCAAGCAAGGTGTTTTTGTTTTGTTTGACTCTAAAGCATCACATTCCTTTGTATCATGTGCATTTGCTAGGAAGTTAGAACATCCTAAGGGTAGGATAGAAAATACTATTAGAGTCTCTCTACCTTCTAGAGAAATCTGAATATCAAATTACTGGTTACGTGATGTACCGATAAATATCTACTATTTACTGATCTAGTCATACTAGAAATAGTTGAGTATGATATCATTCTGGGAATGGATTTCTTAGGAAAGTATAGAGCTATAATTGCTTATAAATAGTGTAAAGTTACCTTTCGACCATAAGGAGGCGGGAGTTTTGTTTACCCCGACACCTCTTAGAATAAGTCCAAAATGATAATTTCTACTATCAAGGCAAGGAAGATGTTGTCCTGTGGTTGTGTAGATTATTTGGCAAATATCGTGGACACAACTAACGAGGAGAATCCCTAACTAGAAGATGTACCAGTTGTTAAGGATTTCGTCGATGTTTTTCTTAAAGATCTTCCTAGACTACCTCTAGATCGTGAGATTTCTTTCAAATCGAACTAATATCGAAGTCTTCGTACTGTATGTCCCTAGCCAAACTCAAGGAGCTTCAAAGGCAACTGCAAGAATTGTTGGAAAAGTATTTTATTCATCTAAGCCATTCCCCATGGGGAGCACTAGTCCTTTTTATGAAGAAGAAATATGGCACATTACGGATGTGCATTGATTATCGTGAGCTTAACAAAATTACCATTAAGAACAAGTAACCATTACCCCAAATTGATGATCTTTTTAACTAGTTTAAAGGAGCAACAATTTTATCTAAAATTTACTTGTGTTCGGGCTTTCACTAACTCAAGATCAAGGAGGGTGATGTACCAAAAACCATATTTAGAACACGATACGGCCATTATGAATTCCTCATGATGTTGTTTGGTCAAACAAATGCACCTGCTACATTTATGGACATAATGAATCGTGTTTTCAATGGATATTTAGATAAGTTCATCATTGTCTTCATCGATGACATCCTAACTTACTCTAAAAGTCAGGAGGAGTAGGAATAGCATCTGAGGATAGCCTTGTAAATCCTGAAGGACCACCAGCTTTATGCCAAATTGTCACGGCCCAAAATTTAGATAGGTGACACGGCAGCCAAATCATAATATCAACCCGAGATTTAAGGACAAACATTTATCACGAAAAGCGAGTCAACATCATAATTTAGCTAAGCCTAATTATTTATAAAGTAGCATCATAACCACATAATAAAATAAAGTAGAAAATAAATACTTTTTAATGCGGAAACCAAACACAAAATCGGTCTTCAAAAGAAATTACCAACCATAAAATATTCCCAAGCATGAAATTTAAATAACGTGAAATAAAGTCCAAACTTAAAGTCTCATTACATCAGAACGAGAAACAAAAAGAAGAAGATGGAGAAAACAGATAGCATCATCTTCGGTAGAAATGGATAGCTCAACGATTTTCGGAACTGCTACCTCCCGCACCTAGAAGTAGTCATTTCGAAATCACAAAGAAAAGGGACGTGAGCGCTGGCTCAGTAGGACAGAAACAAAGGTGGATTAAATAGGTAACATTTAAAAGTATGACATAATATTCATTTCCAAGAATAATCAACAATTTAATGAAAATATTTTTAATATAAGTTTTATTCTGCTGAGGACTTAGCGTAGCTGAAATATACATGCCCCAATATTAAAAATAATAAATCATTAAAATAAACCATCATATTTTGAGTGAGGACTTGTCGTAGATATAATATACGTGCCTCGAATTGAATTATCCTAGATCATCTCGTTACAGTCTAAATAGGCCGAACGGTCGTGCGCAGGTTTAGGGACCTTCCCCCATGGCGTCAACTTTGGGACGCACGCATCATTTATAATGATCGTGAACTAGAGCTCAATTTTGTTCACCGGATTATTCAAAAGATGGTATTTACCAAGTTATATTATGCCATTAATCAAAACACGCTTTAAAATACACATTTATTACAAAACACTTTGCATGCGTTTATTTCACCAAAAACAGTATAATAATTCCATAAACTGAAAACAGCATGCCATCGATAAAATAGGGAAATTTAAAACACTTGACTACTCTCAGAAAAGGCTAGAAAGTCCTACCTCGATTATCGCACAAGCGTTGCGATAACGTGATCCACAAATCAAGCAAGAACGTCAAATAAATCCTATAATCACAACATATGATCAGTCTAGGTCTAGACATAATCATCCAATTATTTTAGTGTACCACAAAAGGATTTTAAAATGTTTAATAAACATTTGGGATTTAAAATTTGTGAAAAACCCTAAGTTAGGATATTACTGGACACGGGCAGACTGACCTAGGCTGACTGTAAAATCAATATTAATTCATTTTTAATCCCAAAAATTCTAAATTTTTAATATGTTAAACTAGACATCTGTAGCTTTAATTTCATATAATTTTTATAATTTTTAGACATCATTTGATTATTCAATTAGGCCAAAACCAGAGGGGTTGTTTTCAGGCATAAAATTAGGGTTTCAGTTTCAGTTCAAAAACTGGCAGTTCTGTCCATCTATCTTAGAAAAATATTTTGACTAGGCCAACGGATGAGTTTGGTTCTGAAATTTTGCAGGTATTTAGGGGACATCTTGAATTTAATTTTAGGCTCAAGATTCACTCAAAAATCATTTTTAAAACTCAAGTTATGGCTGACAAAAAATTACTGTTCATATGGTAATTTTCCAGATTTCCGTTTTTCTGTCTGAATTTCAATTAGCCTCAAACCAATACAATTTTCATCCAATGATCATGAAATTTTGTGGAGAACCTTATTTATATGTCATTAACACAACCCAATAATCAAATTGGCAAAAATCATAAAATTTTACACATGTGATAATAGGGTTTTTGAAAGGGGATCAATGAGGCAAAATTTTTAGGGTTTTAGAGAGAGAAATTCACACCTTGTTTACGCTGCACTATTTTTGATGCTTGGTCTTCCTTTTGGCTGAATTTGTGTGAGTGTTGGAGTCTTCAAAACAGTAGTGAAAACAGTGGAGAAAAACCATATAAATTTTGGGGTTTAAATCAAAAGGAGAAGGAAGGAAAAAATTGGTTTCTTACCTTGTTTTTATCTCAAAAATTGTTGAATCTTTGAGCTGCCTTTAGGTAGGTTTTGCTTGCTGTTTTAGTGTGTTTTGGGAGAGAAGAATTCAGAGAGGAAATAAGGTGAGGCTGGCCGAATTTTGAGAGTGAAAGGAAAGGTGAATGAGAGTTAAAAGAGGGTTCTTATACTAGTTTTTTTTTCTTTTTTTTTTAATTTTCTTTCCTTTTTGTTTCCTTGCTTGGCCGAATATTTTGAGGGGCAAAAGGGGAAATTTTGTGCTGTTTTGAGGCTAGGGTTTTTCTCTCCTTATTTTTCCTTAAGTGGCTGAAATTATCCATTAGTTTTTTTTTTTAAGGAAAAATAATTTGAATTTTGATTGAGTTTTGACCTAGCTTATAATTCAAATCAAATTTCCTTTATTTCCTACACTTTATGGCCTAATTTCTTCTTTATATTTAAGGGATGAAATTTGAGTTTGAATCCTCCTTGGATTTGTGGGATTTAAATTTTAATTAGAAATCCCAAGTAATGGCCGAATATTTTAGGGTTTTTGAAGTCAAAATTGTTGACTTTTTGAGTGGAATTTGACTAGAAAACCAACCTAGGGTTTCCAAAAGATTTTTAATTAATATTTGGCACACTAATTTTATTTAAATTATATATTGATCCTTAAATAAAATTTAAGGCGTCACAAATATCTACCACTAAAAATAGTTTCGCCCTCAAAACTTTAAGAATTACTCCATACTAAAGAAGATAATAAGAATATGAATAACTTCTCATTTCATGAAGCAATCCAAATGCACCTTTCAAAACATATAATGGTATATCTACCACTATGAACAGAATAGGGTTACAAAATAAACTTAGGTCGACTACACTACATGTACTCTGCTGCTTAGCGAACCATTCAGCATGGTTCTCGCGCATATCTTTCTCGATTTCCCATGTGGCTTCCTCTTCACCATGGTTACTCCAAAGAACCTTTACCATGGGTATTGTTTTCGTTCTCAGCTACTTAACCTTATGATCCAAAATCTTCACCGGAACCTCGACGTAAGAGATATCTGGTTGGATTTCTACATCATCTGTTGAAATGACTTCGGACTCTATTCGTGTACTCTTCCTCAGCATCGATACACGGAAAACGTTGTGCACTCCCAAGGTGTCAGGTAACTTCAGCTCATATGCAACCTTACCAACTCTGCGTACGATCTCGAAAGGTCCAATGTAACGCGGTGCTAGCTTCCCTTTAACTCTGAAACGAGAGATACCTTTCTTCGGTGAAACCTTTAGCAACACAAACTTTCCGACCTCTAACTCTAACGGCTTTCTGCGCTGATCTGCATAGCTCTTCTGTCGACTCTGTGCTGTTAGAAGTTATTATTTGATGATGGCAATCTTCTCGTACTGGTCTAGGATCATATCGGGTCCACCCACTGGTGCTTCCTGGTTGTCAACCTAATAAATGGGTGATCGACAAGGCTTTCCGTACAACGCTTCAAAGGGTGTCATTCCGATACTCGCTTGATAACTGTTGTTGTATGCGAACTCTGCCATGTAGAGGTGTTTGCTCCATCCATCTCCAAGATCAAGAACGCAGGCACGTAGCATATCCTCGAGAATCTGTATGAGATGCTCCGACTGACCATCTGTCTGCGGATGAAAAGCGGTGCTGAAGTTCAGTTCTGTGCCTAGAGCTTCCTGTAGACTTTACCAAAAGCGAGCGTTGAAGCACGTATCACGATCAGAAACGATCACTGAAGGGACTCCATGCAATCTGACTATGTTCTTCATGTAAAGCTCAGCTAGCTGGTTCCTGTTGCAAGTCGTCTTGAACGGGATGAAATGCGCGGTCTTCGTGAGACGATCTACAACTACCCAGACTCCATCAGATCCATCCTGTGCTCTCGGTAAGCCGGTTAAGAAGTCCATTCCTATACTATCCCATTTCCACCGAGGTATTGGAAGTGGTTGGGGCAGACCTGCGGGTCTCTCCCGTACTGCCTTTACCTTCTGACACGTCAAATAGTTGGCCACGAAGTTCTTCACATCTAACTTCATACCTCTCCACCAAAGCTGCCGTCTTAGGTTTTGATACATCTTGTTTCCACCTGGGTGCATGGCGAACCTCGATTGATGAAACTCTGACAAGATCTCCTGTATAAACTCTGGGATGTGTGGCACTGCTAAGCGACCATCATTGTAAAGAATTTCACTGGAGTCCATCGACCACTCTGCAACATGCTTGCCCTTTAACAATCTATCTCGGATGTCAACGAAACGTGTATCTACCAATTGATTCTCCTTGATCCTCTGCACGTAGTCTGGTTCCATCACTAAGTTGTACAACACTGGGTGACCCTGAACTTCGCCAAAACGAACTTGATAAGCTATAAGAACTCTGTCCTTTTCCCACTCATCTATCTACATAGCCATTATAGAAGCATCATGATCAGGATTGGGAACTGCTTCTCTTTTCCTACTTAGTGCATCTGCAACCACGTTTGCTTTACCCGGATGGTACTCGACTTGGAAGTCATAGTCTTGCATGTATTCTACTCATCTTCTCTAACACAGGTTGAGATCTTTCTGTGTAGCTAGGTATTTCAAACTCTTGTGATCTGAAAACAGTCTAAAACTGGCACCATACAGATAACAACACCAAATCTTAAGCACGAACACTACTGCAGCTAAATCTAGATCGTGTGTAGGGTAGTTTCGTTCATGTTGTTTCAGCTGTCGTGAGGCATAAGCGACAACTCGGTTCTGTTACATCAAAACTGCTCCAAGACCTTAATGAGAAGCATCGGTGTAGACGTCATATACTTGATCCTGATCCGGAATGATAAGGATAGGTGCAGACGTCAAACGACTCTTTAACTCCTAGAAAACTGACTCACAGCTATTGTCCCAAATGAAAGGTACATCCTTGTTTGTTAGATTGGTGAGGGGAGCGGCGAGCTTACTGAAGTCCTGTACAAAAGGTCGATAATATCCCGCTAAGCCCAAGAAGCTTCGGATCTCTGGAACATTCTTCGGTCGTTCCTACTTAAAAATCGCTTCAACCTTGGATGGATCAACTGATATACCGTCTCCTGAGATGATATGCCCGAGAAACTTAACCTCTGTCATCCAAAACTCACATTTTTCTTTCTTGGCGTACAACTGATGTTCACAAAAAGTCTGTAAAACTATACTGAGATGCTGTGCATGATCTTCACGAGTTCGGGAGTAGATGAGAATGTCGTCGATGAATACAATGACGAATTTATCAAGAAAAGGTCGGAAGACTCTATTCATCATATCCATGAAGGCTGCTGGTGCGTTTGTCAAACCAAAAGGCATTACTAAGAACTCATAACTACCATACATTGTTCAGAACGCTGTCTTCGGGATATCCTCCTCTCTAACACGAAGTTGATGATAACCGGATCTCAAATCAACCTTGGAGAAGAAACAAGCTCCACCCAACTGATCGAACAAGTCATCTATACGTGGTAACAGATACTTATTTTTGATGGTCACACTATCGAGTTTTCTGTAGTCCAGACAGAGACGTAGCGAACCGTCGAATTTCTTCACAAAAAGGACTGACGAACCCCAAGGTGAGTTACTGTCTCGGATAAAGCCCAGCGATTTCAACTCATCCAGCTGCTTGCTCAACTCTTTCATCTCTAGAGGTGCCATACGATACGGAGCAGAAACAAAAGGAGCTATTCCGGGAACTAAGTCGATACGAAACTCTATTTCTCGATGAGGCGGTAAACCTGAAAGAGCTTTTGGGAAAACATCTGGAAAACTATCGACAACAGGTATAGGTTGGGTACTCTTTTCAAAACTGGATCCTTCCACTGCACACAAGGATAAGAAGCAAAGAATACCCTGTCTACTTTTCGACACTAATCTCAGAGCAGATCTATCAACATCTGAAACTAAGCTTAACTGATAGGACACTACATGTCTGAAATCAGTTGTAAAGATAACGTGACGATTACGACAATCAAGCATAATCCCATATCAAGAAAGCCAGTCATATCTCAGAATAACATCATAAGCAAACATAGGCATTACCACAAGTGATGCCTCCAAACAAACATCCCCAACATAAACATAGGCTTGACACCCATCACCAACGGTAGTCGTGCCCAACGGGGATTTCACACATAAGGGAGAGTCAAGATTTTACAGTTTTAAACCAAGTGAACGAGCATAATGTTGGGCTATAAAAGAGTGTGTAGCCCCGGTGTCAAACAAAATATGTGCATATGTACCAAAGATAGGAATTATACCATCTAATGCAGTCGGTGTATGATCTATCTCCATGCTGTCAGCTCCAAGAGCGTGTACCTGTGGTGCCTTACCACGATTTTGAGCTGTATTCCCTCGCTAATAGCCCGTACTCTGACCCTGTGGTGGTGGTCTCTGATAACTCGACACTGGGAACTACTGTAGCGGTGTAGCATGTGGAGCATAAGGTGCAGTGTACTGGCTCGTGTGCTGAGGCTGATAGGGAGCCGGAAGCTGAGGGCGCTGTGATTGTGAAGACTGGGAAGTAAACTGTTGCCTCTGTGGAAGACCATTCAGATTCCGCTGATGATGATGTCTATGAGCATTGTCTCTTGACTGTCTCTTCGGGCAGATATTTCTTTTGTGGCCTTCATCACCACACTCGAAGCAGGTAATCACATTCACCTGACCCTGTCGCTGTCCAGAAAACTGATGAGAACCCGATCCCTGAGACTGCTGGTTCTTCTGGTAAGGAGTCTGCGGCTTGTGCTGAGGCTTGTTGTGGATTGGTCTAGACTTGTTTCTGTTACGAGCTTCAAGGAACTCCTTGTCGCCCTCTTCTACTGTCAACACCTTAGCAACTATCTGCAGGTAGCTATCCCTGATCTGGAATGGTTGTACACCCCTCTTCACATAGAGGCTAAGCCCTTCCTCAAAGCAGAGACACTTAGTAGCTTTATCCAAAACCTGATTCTTCGCATACCGGGCCAACTCGGTGAACTTGGCTTCATATTCCCGCACTGACATAGACCCTTGCTTCAAACGGACGAACTCCCTAGCTTTTCTGTTGCGGAACTGAGCTGAAAAGAAACGCTCGTGAAAACGCTCCTCGAAAACTGTCCAAGAAGACCTCTGCTCCTCTGTCAAACCATCCTCGATACTAGCCCACCAGGTAGAGGCTAGACCCACCAGCTTGTTGGAAGCAAACTCAACCCAGAACTCTATGGGTGTGGCGGTCAACTTTAGCTGCTTACGAATGGCATCAAACCAGTAGTCGGCATCCATCTCTGTGCTCGTGCCGTCGAAAGTGGATACGTGAGGCTTAAAGAAAAGAGTTAGGGCTGCCTGTTTAGGATGTATCATAGGCTGGGTAGGTACTGCTCCAGAGGTAGGGTTTTCGGTGGTAGGCGTTTGCTGAGGAGTCTGAGAAGAACTTCCCGCTCTCTGGGTCTCATTAGGAACAACATTGGCTACAGGAGCTGGGTTAGGTGTTCCAAAAAGTAAGACGGTGAGGAGAGCCTGTATCGCCGCCGTAAGATTCTGCATCGCCGTTAGCTGATCATTCGGTGCAGGAACCGCTGCATTCTGACTCCCTTGAGGCTGCGTGTTCCCGAGGTTCTCTTCGTCGTTGCCTCTCTGCTGCCTCTGACTACGCGTGCCGAGACGAGCCATTTTGCTGCATAAGATTAAAGGAAGAGGAAATCCTATAAGATTCTAAGAGTAAGAAATCTATGCTTGGCTATTTTGAAAACGTTTTGATGAAAACCCTTTTGAAAACCTGGCGCTCTGATACCATTATTTGTCACGGCCCAAAATTCAGACACGTGACACGGCAGCCAAATCATAATATCAACCCGAGATTTAAAGAAAAACATTTATTACGAAAAGCGAGTCAATATCATAATTTAGCTAAGCCTAATTATTTATAAAGTAGCATCATAACCACATAATAAAATAAAGTAGAAAATAAATACATTTTAATGCAGAAACCAAACACAAAATCGGTCTTCAAAAGAAATTACCAACCATAAAATATTCCCAAGCATGAAATTTAAAAAACGTGAAATAAAGTCCAAACTTAAACTCTCATTACATCAGAACGAGAAACAGAAAGAAGAAGATAGAGAAAACGGATAGCATCATCTTCGGTAGAAACGGATAGCTCAACGATTTTCGGAACTGCTACCTCCCGCACCTAGAAGTAGTCATTTCGAAATCATAAAGAAAAGGGACGTGAGCGCTGGCTCAATAGGACAAAAACAAAGGTGGATTAAATAGTTAACATTTAAAAGTATGACATAATATTCGTTTCTAAAAATAATCAACAATTTAATGAAAACATTTTTAATATAAGTTTTATTCTGCTGAGGACTTAGCGTAGCTGCAATATATGTGCCCCAATATTAAAAATAATAAATCATTAAAATAAACCATCATATTTTGAGTGAGGACTTGTCGTAGCTATAATATACGTGCCTCGAATTGAATTATCCTAGATCATCTCGTTACAGTCTAAATAGGCCGAACGGCCGTGCGCAGGTTTAGGGACCTTCCCCCATGGCATCAACTTTGGGACGCACGCATCATTTATAATGATCGTGAACTAGAGCTCAATTATGTTCACCGGATTATTCAAAAGATGGTATTTACTAAGTTATATTATGCCATTAATCAAAACACGCTTTAAAATACACATTTATTACAAAACACTTTGCATGCGTTTATTTCATCAAAAACAGTATAATAATTCCATAAACTGAAAACAGTATGCCATCGATAAAATAGGAAAATTTAAAACACTTGACTACTCCCAGAAAAGGCTAGAAAGTCCTACCTCGATTATCGCACAAGCATTGCGATAACGTGATCCACAAATCAAGCAAGAACGTCAAATAAATCCTATAATCACAACATATGATCAGTCTAGGTCTAGACATAATCATCCAATTATTTTAGTGTACCACAAAAGGATTTTAAAATTTTTAATAAACATTTGGGATTTAAAATTTGTGAAAAACCCTAAGTTAGGATATTACTGGACATGGGCAGAGTGACCTAGGTTGACTGTAAAATCAATATTAATTCATTTTTAATCCCAAAAATTTTAAATTTTTAATATGTTAAACTAGACATCTGTAGCTTTAATTCCATATAATTTTTATAATTTTTAGACATCGTTTGGTTATTCAATTAGGCCAAAACCCGAGGGGTTGTTTTCAGGCATAAAATTAGGGTTTCAGTTTCAGTTCAAAAACTGGTAGTTCTGTCCACCTATCTTAGAAAAATATTTTGACTAGGCCAAAGGATGAGTTTGGTTCTGAAATTTTGTAGGAATTTAGGGGACATCTTGAATTTAATTTTAGGCTCAAGATTCAGTCAAAAATCATTTTTAAAACTCAAGTTATGGCTGACAAAAATTTACTGTTCATATGGTAATTTTCCAGATTTCTGTTTTTCTGTCCGAATTTTAATTAGCCTCAAACCAATACAATTTTCATCCAATGATCATGAAATTTTGTAGAGAACCTTATTTATATGTCATTAACACAACCCAAGAATCAAATTGGCAAAAATCATAAAATTTTACACATGTGATAATAGGGTTTTTGAAAGGGGATCAATGAGACAAAATTTTTAGGGTTTTAGAGAGAGAAATTCACACCTTGTTTACGCTGCACTATTTTTGATGCTTGGTCTCCCTTTTGGCTGAATTTGTGTGAGTGTTGGAGTCTTCAAAACAGTAGGAAAAACAGTGGAGAAAAACCATATAAATTTTGGGGTTTAAATCAAAAGGAGAAGGAAGGAAAAAGTTGATTTCTTACCTTGTTTTTATCTCAAAAATTGTTGAATCT
This sequence comes from Antiaris toxicaria, assembly GCA_035233585.1. Taxonomy (NCBI): domain Eukaryota; kingdom Viridiplantae; phylum Streptophyta; class Magnoliopsida; order Rosales; family Moraceae; genus Antiaris; species Antiaris toxicaria. The sequence goes on from CP141154.1 coordinate 94,621,275, forward strand.
TTGAGCTGCCTTTAGGTAGGTTTTGCTTGCTATTTTGGTGTGTTTTGGGAGAGAAGAATTCAGAGAGGAAATAAGGTGAGGCTGGCCGAATTTTGAGAGTGAAAGGAAAGGTGAATGAGAGTTGAAAGAGGGTTCTTATACTAGGTTTTTTTTTTCTTTCTTTTTTAATGTTCTTTCCTTTTTGTTTCCTTGCTTGGCCGAATATTTTGAGGGGTAAAAGGGGAAATTTGTTGCTGTTTTGAGACTAGGACTTTTCTCTCCTTATTTTTCCTTAAGTAGCTGAAATTATCCATTAGTTTTTTTTTTAAGGAAAAATAATTTGAATTTTGATTGAGTTTTGACCTAGCTTATAATTCAAATCAAATCTCCTTTATTTCCTACACTTTATGGCCGAATTTCTTCTTTATATTTAAGGGATGAAATTTGAGTTTGAATCCTCCTTGGATTTATGGGATTTAAATTTTAATTAAAAATCCCAAGTAATGGCCGAATATTTTAGGGTTTTTGAAGTCAAAATTGTTGACTTTTTGAGTGGAATTTGACTAGGAAACCAACCTAGGGTTTCCAAAAGATTTTTAATTAATTTTTAACACACTAATTTTATTTAAATTATATATTGGCCCTTAAATAAAATTTAAGGCGTCATACAAATTCTCTAAGTGTAAATTTTGGTTAAACAAAGTCCACTTCCTTTGACACCTAGTCTCTAAGGATGGAGTAGCCGTTGATCTTGCCAAAATCGATGCCATAAGCAAATGGCATGCACCCCAAAACGTGACTGAAATAAGAAGTTTCCTCAAATTAGCTGGTTATTATAGGCAATTTGTTGAGGGATTTTCAAGAATGGTCACCCCTTACTACACTTACATGAAAAGGAAAGAAGTACTAATGGATCGAAAAATGTGAAGAAAGTTTCTAAGAACTAAAGAAAAGGCTTACAAGTGTACCAATCCTTACTACTCCTACCAATGATGGGGATTTCGATATTTATAGCGATGCCTCGAAGCTTGGATTAGGAGCTACATTAATGCAAAATGGAAAAGTCGTGGATTATGCTTCAAGACAGTTAAAAGAGTATAAGAAAAATTATCCAACGCACAACCTCGAACTTGCAATAGTTTTTTTGCACTCTTAAAATATGGCGTCACTTCATTTCTGGAGCTAAATACAACCTATACATCGACCATGAGTCTCAAGTATATCTTTACTTAGAAGAAACTAAACATGCGCTAGAGGAGATAGCTAGAATTGGTTAGGAATTATGACCATTTGGGAAAAGCGAACAAAGTTGCTGATGCGCTAAGTTGTAAATCAACAGCTACCCTTATGTTAATTAACATGCTGCCTCAACCATTTCAAGATGACATTAATGACATTGGTTTGGAGTTAATTATAGGCCAGCTATCCACTTTAACCCTTCAACCAACAATTTTCGATGGTATAAAATAGGCTTAAGAATTAGACCTTAAACTCCTTAAGATTAAGGAAAACATTTCTGTTAGGAATGAAACTAAATTCAACCTCTTAGATGATGGTATTCTTCACTTCAAGGGTAGGTTATGCATTCCAAATAAGGAAGAACTCCATAAACAAATCTTTTATAAAGCTCATGAAACACCATACTTTGTTTATCTAGGAGTAATGAAGATGTATGAAGACTTGAAAAAGCACTTCTGGTGGAACCGAATGAAGAATGATGTGACAGATTATGTGAGCAAGTGTTTGACTTGTCAGAAAATTAAGGCTGAGCACAAGCATCCAGTTGGAGAATTGCAACCAATAGAGATTTCTGAATGGAAATAGGAGCAAATTACTATGGATTTTGTGGTCATATTACCTTGAACAACCGAGGATTATAATGCTATTTAGGTAATAATCGATCGTTTAACCAAGGTCGCTCACTTCTTACCTATAAAAGTTACATATACTCTCGAGAAACTAGCTAAGTTATATGTGGTTGAGATTGTTAAGTTACACGAGGTAACGATATCCATCATCTCCGATCGTGATGGTCGGTTCACTTCAAATTTTTGGAAGAGCGTCTAAAGAGCCATGGGTACCAAACTAAAGTTTGGTACTGTATTTCACGCACAAACTGATGGTCAGACTGAACAAACTATCCAAACCTTAGAAGATATATTACGAGCTTGTGTATTAGATTTCAAAGGATCATGGAATAAAAGGTTGCCACTGACTGAGTTTTCGTATAATAATAACTATCAAGCTTCGATAGGCATGACACCCTATAAAGCATTTTATGGTAGGAAATATAGATCTCCAGTTCACTGGTATGAAACTATAGAGAAGGAGATTGAGAAGACGAACTTCATCAAAGAAACTACGGACGTGATCCAGAAAATCTGTCAGAGGATGGAAATAGTGCAGAGTCATTAGAAAAGTTATGTGGACAAACGTAGAAGACCTTTAGAATTGAGGTGCTCAAGGTTTTAAGAAATTCTTCTTAGTCTTTACTCAAATTTCTTGATGTTCTTAGTGCCCACTCATCTTTTTTTCTCTTAGGTTTTGTTCTTTGGGACTTGTCAAAGTCTATTCAATGTCGAGGGGATGGGCTTCTAGAATTTGGGAAATTATTCTACCATTTCATTTTGGATTTTTTTACTAGCATCATCTTCTTGATCTTGCCAGATTTTATGAAGTGCTGATCACCATCTGTTCAACTCCATAAGCATAGAATCTCCTAATAAGACATATTCTACTACTCAAGAGGTTGAGCTCTCAAAATGTGGGAAGTTCTTCATTATTCAAATTTCTAATCTTCTTTCTATTTTGAGAGCTTCATCCTCTTGATTTCATTCCGTCCTTTGTGCCTCTTATATTGGTTAGGCTCATCCTTTCTTATATTTTGTCGCAAGGCTTACGAGGCTTGATTTCAAATTAATTTTCATCTATCTTGTTTTTTTTTTTTTTTGGTTTCTATTTTGCAAGTTTTGGAATTTTCAAATCCCTTCTTCATTCTCCGCTCATTCCAAGACCTTTTCAAGATCATCTATTGGAGCATTTGCCCTTTAAAACTTAAGTACTTAATTTTTGGTTTATAATAAAATGGCTTTTCATGGCATTGTATTTTGTATGGCCTGCACGCCTTTTGATTGTGTCCCTTGTATATTGTAATCATTTATCTATTTTCAATAAAGTTAATTTTTCATATTTGTACTGTTCAAAATTCATGAATTTGGATCTTAATCCTGAATTCTGCAGTAATTCCTGTTGACGTCAAATATTTCCTTTTGAGTGAATCATACAAGTGTTTCTGTATGCACTTTTCATAACCAATGAACTTTGGTAATGGTAAGTCTCATATGAGCATTAACTTTTGAATCTCAATATCACCAAAAGCTCAAAATATAAGCAATTTCTTACTTCTAAATTCTCATTATAGAATTTTATTTCAAGGAATGTGTCCTTAAATTTTCCTCATAACTTTGACTTTAGATCATAAATCAAGTCAACAAAATCAAACTGGTGAATTTCTCATGAAGCTTTAATTTCCAAATTTCACAATCTAACTTCGAATTCATAAAATCAAATTGCATTTATGACCAGTTCCTTGAAAATTGTTCAATCTTTCTGAACTTAGCAAGATCTCACGCTTTTGGAATGCCCTTCGCTGATTATTGTTCTCAATTTCGGTGCTTATTTCTTTTCTTTTCTTTTTTTTCTATTTCACAATCTCTTCTAGATGGTTTTTCTTCTAATAAAATTCTTTCAATACTACCATGTATTGATTCTTTAAAGGTACCTTCAGTACCTTTCCATTTCATTCTTCTTAAATAGCAACTTTTAATAACATTCTAAAAGACTACAATAATACTATTTTAATTTCGTTCTTTACTAACTCTGAACAAGAACTTTTTTCATCATTCTGTGTCCTAGGTTGAGGTAGAACCATGTCACTTCTATTCACCATAGGCTTTTATGCTGAATTGTTTTGTTTTGATTAATTTTTTAAATCATTTTCATAGGTTCCTACAAGAACCATTTCAGTATCGTTTTGTTTCGATCATTGATTGAACTATTTAATTCTACTCTGCTTTGGTTGTAGACAGAACCTATTCTATACTGTTTTGTTTTAATTTCTTAAAAAACCTTTTTGGTTACCGTTCTGCTTTAATTTCTGACAGAATCGTTTTGGTTACCGTTCTGCTTAACCTACTTTCTTTTAATACTGTTTTGCTTTAGTCTTTGCATAACTTTTTCAATACCATTTTCCTTTAGTCTTTGCAAAACTTTTCAATTCCATTCTACTTCTATCTTTTTCTGCTTCAATCTTTGAGAGAACATTTTCAAGACTATACGGCTTTAGTCTTCGACAAAAAATTTTCAATTTTGTTCTGCTTCAGCCTTCGACAAAACCTTTTATCATCATTCCACGTCATTCTTTATAAAACCTTTTCAGCACCATTTTGCTTTGGTCTTTGCATAACCTTTTAAATAATGTTCTACTTCAATCTTCAGCAAAACCTTTTTAATGCCATTCAACTTCAGCCTTTGCAGAACATTTTCAATACCGTTCTACTTCGATTTTGACATTAAAACAACATAGCATAATTTAAAATCAACTGATAGTTAAATCAAAATAATCACCCATTGTAATAACTTAGAAAATTCATCATTCTCAAAGAAATATACATTGTATATATTATGATAATTTTTATGTTTAAAAATGTAAAATGAATGATTTAATACTATTTAGAATGCAGTAAAATGTTCTAATAGTGTTTAAAGTTAAGAATTTGGGGATAGAAACCTTTACCAGACCAAAATGTGAGGAACGGTGTCAAATCAACATCGAAAACCCTAGGAAGTGCAAAAATCGCACTAAAAGATGAAAACAGTTTACCTAAATTTTTGGCTAAACAGAAGAAAAATAAGGTAAACCGACTGCACCGAAGGCCCCAAGAACCCATCAGGGTGATTCCGGTGAAGTTTCTTCGGTTTGACTTTTTGGTCAAAATGAGAATTGAATTAGTATGAATAGTAATTACATAAATAAACATATGATTAAAACAAATAATATCACAAATTATGATATCATAATTAGTATTTTCTTAAAAAGTAAGAGAAAGTGTTAGGAAATCCTAAGGTTAAGGCTTGATCTTATCTTGATCAAAGGGCTAGAGTTAAGCCAAATTGATCTTATCTGCAATTTTCATTCCCTGTGCAACCAAGAGAAAACGTAAGAAATCCCTCCCTTTAACCAAACTTTTTCTTCAAATATTCCGTACCAAACTTCAACCAAAATCTTCTAGGAGCAAGAGGATCTCTTTGGTGACAAGGCAACCATAAATTTCTTAATTTTCTTGTGAGTTTTTGAGTTAAAATTTGTGACCTCTAATTGTAAGGTGAATGATGAAATCTTGAATTAAAATTAGCGGTTTTGATGAGTAAATTAGTTAGAAAGATTGGTTGTGAAAATTAGTGTGTTTGGTGTTTTAAAACCAAAAACTTTGATGTATGCTTTAAAGAAAACCAAGGACATGTATGTGATGAATAGTGAAATTTTTTGAGTTATAATGTTGTTGGTAATGGTTTAAGAAAAAAGACTTGGCATGTGAAATTACTAGAAAGATTCATGTAAGAGAAATTTGAGGATGATTATGTGAATAAAATGTGATGATATAAGTTTTATGATGGAAATGTTGGTTTGGACAATGTTGTTTATATGAGTATTTTACGTAAAATGTTTAGAACGTTTTACATAAAATTAAGCCTCTGATATAGTATGTGATAGATGAATTAGGATAGATGGTTTTGGGGCGTTTCTTAAATGCCAGGAACCTAGAAAATTAGCGGATATGCTGCCGAAAATTTTTAAGAATGATACCAATAAGTATTTTGAAAAATGAAGAGTAAACTAAGGATAAGGTTAAAAAAACCCGAGCCCTTGGTAATTTAAGATGGAAACTAAGAATACGGATGTTTTAAAGATTAGTGAAATGTCCAATCAGGTATTTGAAATGTGAGAAAAAGAGAATTAATAGCTGAAGGATTGTTAAGATAGTGCCCCTTGAGTAATAAGATAGGGAAAATAAAGAAAATTTCTAAAAATGAGTAAAAAGCGGCTAAAGGTACCATAGAAAAGTTTAAATAAATTTACAAGAGCCAAAACTAAGGTTTTCAAAGCTAAAAATCAAGTTTTGTATAGTACACGGGCATGTAGTAAGGAAAAAATTTTGAACACGCCTAAGTTACACGACCATGTGGTGAAAAAATCAACCACCCAAGAGTCACACAGCCAAGAACACAGCCGTGTACATGCACAGGCATGTATCAGTCACATGGCTATGTTACACGGCCATGTAAACATAAATTTAGGGGTTAGAGAGGTACACGGTTATAGACATGACCATGTACCGGCCCGTGTATTAGAATAGGAGGTTACACGGCCATGTTACATGGCCATATAGGGAAGGACTTTAAAAGACAGAGAGGTACACGGTCATGGACACGGCCGTGTACCAAACCGTGTACCAGACAGTGTACTTTTTATAAATAACAAAAATGTTCCAAAATAATGTAGAAATAGTGAATAGATGAAAATAAACAAAATAATAATAATAAAATGTTCATAAACTAATTAACAAACCATATTTGGTTTGTAGGAATTCAATCGGGAAGTGATAAAGGAGCATTGGAAGAATCAAAGAAGTTGAGCTTAGCACAATTATTATAAGTACATACATTTATTTGTCTACTCACGAATTGATTATTATATGTGTATTACTGACATTCATTATGTCATGATAGGAAAGTTATAATATAAATGTTACAATGGAAAATAATAATAAAAAAAGCAAGATAATAAGATTGAAGAGTTAAATGTTGGCATACTGGCCTCTTATAAAGTGAGGTTTCAAAGAATGACTATCTAATCTAACGGGATTTTATCCCGAAAGTGCGGAAGTTTAACGTTAAAGTTCGACCGTGAGGTTGGTTGGTAGGTCATTCCCCCTCCCTTCATTGGTCTATGCGCATTACAATACGACCATCGAATGGGACCTACAAGTGAAACCAAAGTAAAGTAAAGAAAGAAAAGAGAATGATACGATACGAATGAAAGAAAAAAAATGAAATAAGCATAATGTGACTAACATTAGTGCATGTGCATCTTTAATATCATATATGTATGTTTGTACTTACTGAGCTTTAGCTTACAAGTCTATTCGTGATGTAGGGAATAAGGATAAGCAACCGGCATCACGAATGAAATAACTGAAAGGGCATGCAGACAGATCCCATAAATGTCATAAAGTAGAAAATGATCCTCACTATGATTTCCAGCTACCAATGAAAAGTATATGCTATGTAAAGATATTGTATAAAGATGAATATACAACAGATGTAGAAAGATGTTTTCAATGAAACACTGATACATGTACTTAACGAATGGTTTCAAAAAAAAAAGTTACACTAAAAATCAGTAGTTTTCAAATATAAAGTTTTAGACTATATGTAATAGAGAATTTAAAATGTGAAGCAAAAGTATAAGACATAAAGAAGTAAGTTTAAGTAAAGTAAAGTAGTCGACGGCCTGAGCAAGTCAGGTCGCCGACACCCATTTTGTGAAATTCTAGATTGAACTTGCCCCTTTTCATTAACTTATCAAATTGTCATACATAAAACTTAGTGATCTGTATAAAGCTTTGCGTAATCTGTATAAAGCTTTGCCAATTATTTTATGTAGTTCAAACCAAATGCACATATTAAATATAATACTTCCTAAATGCAAGGCATTCCAAGTACCAGAAGTTTTCTTTTGTAGGTTCTAGAGGTCTTCCAGCTTATAAGCTCTTTTTCCATAGACTTTGGTGATTTTGTAAGGGCCTACCCACATAGGACATAACTTTCTTGCATTCTTATCTTTTGTGTTGTCCATTAGCTTTCTTAATACCCAGTCTACCTTGTCAAACTTAATCTTCTTGTTATATTTTTGAATCATCTTCTACTAGTATGCCTACAATTTAATTACTACGATCTCTCGAGTTTCTTCTAAGAAATCTAAGTTCTTCATTATCAATGTGCGTTTAATTCCTCTCCCTTTGTGGCTAGTGTCTTCAATGTTGGATATCCAATCTCTATTGGAATTACGCCCTTAATTCTATAAGTCAATGAAAACAAGGTCTCTTCAGCTGACCTTCTTTGGTTGATTCGGTACGCCTAAAGCACATTTGGTACCTCTTCTGCCTATGTCCCTTTCTTTTCTTCCAACTTCTTCAAATTCTCAAAAATAGTCTTGTTAGAGGATTCTATACTTGACCGTTTCCCTGGGGTAGATTTGCAATGCAAAACTTAGGTTGATCCTTTGTTGATCATAGAACTTCTTCATTCTCCTTCCTTTAAACTGCATATCATTATCATCTATGATCTTATAGGGCATGGCAAACTTGCATTTGATGTTCTTCTAGACGAACTTAATTACTTCAGTCTAAGTCGCCAAGTTATAGGCTTCTACTCTATCCACTTAGTGAAGTAATCCATTGCCATTATTGCATAATGCTTCCCAGAAGGTGTCATTAGAAGAATTCCATTTATGTCTATTCCCTAATGCCAAAATGACAGGGTGCTCAACACACTTTTCAGTTTTCTTGGTGATATGTGAGTTTGATGGGTAAATCTCTAACATTTCTTACATGATCTGGTATACGACTTTGAGTCTATCATCATTTTTGGCCAGAAATACCCTTACAGGATCGTCTTTCTATCCACCTGAGTGGTTTCCACACATCCCTTCATAAATCTAGAATAATAGTTTTTTTGCCCTTCTTCTATAGTTAAGCATTTCAAGTATGGTCCTCTATATGACCTCCTATAAGGTTCCCCATTAATCTTTGAAAATCTTCCCACCTAAATCTTTATCCTTCTAGCCTCTTCAGGGTCTTTAGGGAGTTTTTATTCTCAAGGTATTGTATTATTGAGGGCTCTGGTGGGTTTCTATGTGACGGTCCGCCCTTCGTGGAGGCGTACCTAACGCCGGTAGCCTTAAAATTACGCCGAAATTTCGAAAACAGCATTTGGGGTAAAATGGAAATAAAATAAAAAGTTTAGGGTCGGGTCGGAAACCCGAGTCCCTAATGGAAAATTGAATAAGGGAAATCTAAGGGGTGGTTCGTGAATAGTAACCCGTCCCCTTAAAAATATAAAACTCGAGTGAAATTGAAAAACCGACCTCGGGGGGGGGGGGGGGCGTTTTTGGAAATGAAATAAAGGTCCGAGTCGGGAACGGAAAATCCGAGCCTCGGAGACCTAGGTCGGAAATGTCTAGATGAATGTTTTAAATACTAGTGAAACGTCCATTTGAGACTCCGAAACGATAGAAAATCACTAAACCGACGTAAGGGTCGGAATAGTGCTTCCCGAGGGTCGAGAAAGTGAAAAGTGAAAATAAAATAGAAATGAACCCGGTAATGATTAGAAAAGAGTCAAAAAAAGTTCCTAAGAGCCAAAAATGCAGTCTGGATCGGGAAAATTTCCGTCAGGGGCAAAATCGTAATTTTACCAAAATATAGAGGTAAAATCGTAATTTTGTAAAAGTTGAGAAAAATGGGGAAAATGATAAATAAAGCCTAAAAAGTTATAAATAGGTTTTATTTAAGCTTTTAAATGAAAAATAAAAGCTATAAATGGAAATGAAATTAACAGACAAGATTTTGTCTGTAGGATCCAAAAATCAGCCTACAAGGAGGGCGATCAAAGATCCAAGAGGGAAAAACAGAAGAGACTGATAAGGTAAGTTCAGACATTTACCTGTCTGCAACATATAGCATTATTGTTGCTAACTTTGATGTACTAACTATAAGTTAGATACATATGTACTACGGGCACTATTATAGAGTAGAGAGAGAGACGTAATGTGCTACGGGCACTATTGAGAATGGACACATTATTAATTGTGCTTCGAGCACTAGAGCGAGGTTAATGAAACTCACTCCCCAAAAAAAATTAAAATGTGAACCATTCCTAACCACGGGACAATGTGAAGTCACCGGGTTAGAATTTTAAAAAGTCGGTAATGAAACCACTTTCTGGCGTACCAGCCTTCCGTACAGGGAGGTATTATTTGCCTTCGGGGCTATGAGATTAAGGCTGTGGAGGTCAACACTGATGTACCGCTCTCAGTCATGTACTATTTTGTCTTCGGAGCTATGAGATTAAGGCTGTGGAGGTCAGCACTAATGTACCGCTCCCAGTCATGCGCACTTAAATGATACTGCCAACCTGAGCTCAAAACCAGAACATAAGCAAAGATAATACCTAAAACTGAAACTATGCCATAATTGAGCATAAGACAGTTTAGTGAGAGTACTAACATCGCGGTAGATGTACTGTTGTGACACTGTGTTGTGGTCAAAGTTACTATTCATGTATGAATAGTGGTCAAAGGTACTATTCATGATGAATAGTACTATTCATAGAAATTTTATTTCTTGCATGTTTGAACTTACTGAGCCTGTAGCTCACCATTTTTGCTAATGTTGCAGGTAAGCGACCAGCTCAGTAGCTTATTTGACTGGATGTGGACGGGATGGCGCGTGTCAAATGGGATAACTGGGCGAGGGATATGGTCCTGCCAGAGTCTTTCCGCTGAGCGATAAAAGAGAAGGGAAAAAGAAACAGTCTTTTGTGATAGTATATATTTTACAAAAGTACTGTATTATGTAAATTACTTTGTACTTTCTAACAAAGTAAATAGTAGGAAATGTTTTACATGATGTTTAAAGAAAAAAAAAATTTCCCAAAAACGTCATGATTTACTGAGAGAGAAAGATTAGCCGGCGACCCATGAGAATACAATCTATCGCAGTTAGCGATAAAGCTTAACTGTAATAGAATTGTATGATCTCTACGATGGGCGGGCCGTCACAGTTGGTATCAGAGCAAGGTTTGAGATTGGTCTAGTTTATAATACCAACTGTTGCCACAGTTGGTATCAGAGCGGAATTACGATTGGTTTAGTTGGATTACCAACTGCAGTCACAGTTGGTATATCAGAGCAGTGTTGACCATATCCTGATTTGACACTTCGCGCATCCTGCACCGCTATCCAAGTAAGTAGTTTACTTAAGTTTAGTTAATTATTTTCTTATGTGAAAATAATTATCTTATAGGTAGCAAGATGACCAGACCTCCTTATGTGAGACCACCGCTACCTCGACCGAGAGGAGTATTACGGGTATGGACGAGACCTATTGTGAGGCCGTCTATGTCCCAACGACGGTAATTAGACCCCCGGTGCCCGAGAGACCTCCAGCACCAGTACCAGCACCAGCACCAGCGCCAGTAGATGTAGTACAGCCACGACCGATAGTTCATCCATCGGTAGTAGTGGACATTCCAGTTGTTGGTGGACGCCAACATATTAGGGTGAGAGTTTCAGCTCGGGCAGTACAGGCATTTCGAGCTAGCAGTCCTCCTATGTTTGACGGTGGACGACAATCGATGGAGGCGAAGGACTGGCTCTATGTCATCGAGAGGATTATGGTGATATGCGACATCAATCAAGATATGTGGATTCAGTTGGCCATCAGTATGTTTCAGGGAGATGCTCGAGTATTTTTGGCAGTATTGCGACCAGGAGATTTTATTAGGATTCAGTTGGGCTGAGTTCTGTCAGCAATTGGCTGATCAGTTTCCGCCTAGGGATCCGGCGCCTGCTCCAGCACCTCCAGAGAGACGAGAGGCTGATACACCTGCGTATCCCAGATTTGATGAGGTTAGGGACTACATTCTCCAGACTGAGAGGATGGTCATGTTGTCTGGTGAGACGGTGATGTCTTACGCAGCACGATTTGAGGAGACCATTAGGAGAAGATGTCCGTTGCCCAACCTCACGGAAGCAAACTGCTGTGAGCTGTTCTGGAGAGGTTTACCCATGGAGTTGAGACAGAGGGTAATCAAGCTATTTCCTCCGACGCTCCAAGAGTTTGTGGTGACGATCAGGACGATCCAGAGGGAGATTCTGATCAAGCATCTGACGCAGAGTCGACAAGAGACACTTGGTCAAGATGAGATGTTTGCACTCATCTTCGGGCCGAGAAGAATGATGAATGATCATGAGGCTGGACCGTCTAGACCACGAAGAGGTGATGACTCAGGACAGGGAGCATTGCCTAGGGGCGGTGACGATTCAGATGATCCCGATGACGATGAGGATCCAAAAGAATATCCTCTAGTCCCAGATACAGGAGATGCGTGACCAGGAGATATGTATACATGTACATAAGTAGCTTAGAGAGAAAAGCTCTTTTGTATAGACTTGTGGCTAAGATGTATAAAATGGCCAATGTATATATGATTGGTGATGATTATGTATGACATATAAATGTTTTGCTATGAATGAAATATCAAAATGATTATATGTTATACGATGACGTGTTACGATGATGTGGCTTTACATTACCCTAAATTTCATAAATTGATATGATGTTACGAATGTGGTTATGCAAAGCTAACGGTGAATTATTGTGCCATAATAGGACAATAGGCAAGATGGTGGATTTACGTAATCGACCAGAGGGACGAGAGCGACGTCCTAATGTTATGGAGAGAATGGATCAGATACAAGCTCTGCTAGAAGCTCAGATGCAAGAAAATGCTAATCTGAGGCGACGGGTAGAGGAGCTAGAACAAAGACAAGGCTCTGAGGGTACCCAAGTAGAACAGGAAGCTGAGGTAGATCCAGTTATCCCTCCAGTTGCTGTAAATGAGAGAGTTCCTGAACAGCAACCAGTATTAAACCTGGAACCCCTCTATGAAAGATTCAGGCGTATGAGGCCGCCAGAATTTGAAGGGTCTACAAATCCTCTAGAGGCTGAAGACTGGTTGTCGTCATTGCAAGTGATCATGAAATTCATGAACCTAACCGACCGGGAAAAGGTTGCATGTGCGTCTTTTGTGCTAAGAAAAGATGCTTGTTTTTGGTGGGACACTGTACGAATGAGAAGAGATGTGTCTACCATGAGTTGGGTAGAATTTCTGGAAGAATTTAACCAGAAATATTATGACCCTGCATCTCTGAGACAACAGCAGAAAGAGTTCTCAGAATTGACGCATGGAAACATGTCGGTAAGCGAAGTTTGCCAAAAGTTCGACCAGTTATCCCGGTTATGTCCCTATGTAGTCCCTACTGAGAGGGAGAAAATACAGAAAATGATCGGGATGTTCAGGCCAGAAATTGCTGCATTGGTAGATACTGGTCAGGTACCGCCTACTTCTGTAGCAGATTGTGTGAGTCGTTCCATTAGAGCTGAGTTTCATGTAGCCCGACAGAAAGAGGAAAGAGAGAAACACTGGGAGGCCAAGAAGAAGGAGAGAGCTTTGGCGAAGTCTACACAAGCTGGTCAATCAAGCAAGCCAAGTCAGAATGCTAAACCAAGCCAGGGCAATAATCAAGGATCCCAGCAAAACAAGAGGAAAGGCAATTTTTCTGGAAATCGCCAGGGCAATAATCGAAACCAACAGCGAAGAACAACTGGTAATGCAGAATCCAATGTGCAAAATTGCCCTACATGCGGGAAGAGACATTCTGGCCAATGCAGATTTGGGCCACTTGTTTGCTATGAATGTGGAAAGGAAGGCCATTATGCCAGGAACTGTCCAAATAGACAGGGTGGACAAGGCACTTCCCAACAGCACCAGACACGCCCACAAGCTCATTCCCTTCAGGCCAGAGTTGAAGAGTCCCCAGTAAGGCCGCAACGCCAGCAGCGTGTGCCACGTGCCGATGCTCGTGTGATGGCCTACAGCAAAGAGGATACAGAGGCAGGAACATCGAACGTGGTGACAGGTCAGCTTCCTGTCGCTAGTCATGTAGCCTCTGTACTATTCGATTCCGGTGCTACGCATTCTTTTGTTTCCTATGAATTTGCTGACAAGATAGGACTTCCTAAGGATTACATGGGAAGGGTATTTAAGACAGCTTTACCCTCTGGGGAAGTATTGTTGTCCAAGTACTGGCTACCTCATGTACCAGTATATGTGGCAAATAGGGAACTATATGCGTAGTTGATCGTAATGAAGATCATGGATTACGATGTGATTCTAGGCATGGATTTCCTAGGGAAATACCAAGCTACGATCAAGTGCCGAAATCGAAAGATAGTATTCCAACCCGAGGAAGAAGAGAGTTTCGAGTACGTCGACACTTCTCGAAAACCCGGGAAGATGATGATCAGTTCACTGAGAGCAAGCAAGCTGATAGCCAGTGGTTGTATGGGATATCTGGCATATGTGGTGGACACTACAGAAGAACAGAAGCTTCAACCTGAAGATGTTCCTGTGGTTAATGAATTTCTTGACGTATTTCCGGAAGAGTTACCAGGGATACCTCCAGAGAGAGAAATCTCGTTCGAAATTGAGTTGATGCCTGGAACAGCACCTATTTCTAAAGCACCATACCGCATGGCTCCAGTGGAGTTAAAGAAGCTGCAGGTACAACTGAAGGAGCTTTTAGATAAAGGATTCATCAGGCCGAGTTTTTCTCCATGGGGTGCACCTGTGTTGTTCGTCAAGAAAAAGGATGGAACATTCCAGTTGTGCATTGATTATCGGGAGTTGAATAAGGTCACGATCAAAAATAGGTATCCGTTACCTAGAATTGATGACCTATTCGACCAGTTAAAAGGCGCAGCGGTATTTTCCAAGATCGACTTACGATCAGGATATCACCAGCTGAGAATTAAAGAAAGTGATATTCCTAAGACGGCGTTTAGGACTCGTTATGGTCACTACGAGTTTCTTGTGATGCCATTTGGATTAACAAATGCGCCGGTAGCGTTCATTGACTTAATAAACAGAATTTTTAAAGATTATTTGGATAAGTTTATCATTGTATTCATTAATGACATTCTTATATACTCGAAGAGTCATGAGGAGCACAAGGAGCATCTGAGGATCGTGCTGAATACGATAAGGAAGCATCAACTATATGCCAAATTCTCAAAATACAAGTTTTGGCTGGACAAAGTACATTTCCTCGGACATGTATCCCAGGAAGGTATTGCTGTAGATCCGACAAAAGTAGATGCAATTAACCAGTGGCCTGCACCCAAGAGTGTGACGGAAATACGCAGTTTCTTGGGGTTAACTGGTTATTATCGGCGATTTGTAGAGGGATTTGCGCGTTTAGCTGCACCTCTTACTGCTCTTACACGCAAAGAAAGGAAGTACGAGTGGACTACGGAATGCGAAAGAAGCTTCCAGGAATTAAAGAGACGGCTGACAAGCGCACCAATCCTTACGCTTCCCACTGAAGGGGAGAAGTTTGTGATCTACAGTGATGCATCTAAAATAGGATTGGGAGCAGTCCTGATGCAAGACGGCAAGGTGATTGCCTATGCTTCCCGTTAATTAAAGGATCATGAAAGGAATTACCCTACGCATGACCTTGAACTTGCTGCAGTAGTGTTCGCACTTAAAATTTGGCGACACTATCTCTATGGAGCTCAATGTCAGATTTTCACTGATCACCAAAGCCTGAAGTATTTCTTCACGCAAAAGGAGCTCAATATGTGACAAAGATGATGGTTGGAACTGGTGAAGGATTATGATTGTGAAATCCTATACCATCCAGGAAAGGCCAACCGTGTAGCAGATGCTTTAAGTAAAAAGTCTACCATATCGCACCGACTACCAATAAACAGGCTTCCGAAGCCATTGTAGCAAGAGATAAATTCGTTGAACTTGGAGCTGATATCTGGAAGATTGACTGCACTCCAAGTGGATTCATCGCTATTTGAGAATATAAAGGAAGCTCAGAGGCGAGATCCAACGATGACAAGTTCTCAAGAAGGAATTTCCAAGGATGGAATGATCCTTTATCAAGGAAGAATTAATGTTCCAGCTGATGAGGAACTTAGAAGACGGATCATGTTAGAAGCCCATGAGACACCTTATTCGGTTCATCCCAGAGCTAACAAGATGTATCAGGACTTGAAGTTACAGTTCTGGTGGAAAGGGATGAAGAACGATATAGCGAAATTCGTGAGCAGATGCATGACCTGTCAAAAAATCAAAGCGGAACATAAACATCCAGCAGGTAGATTGGAACCGTTGGAGATTCCTGAAAGGAAATGGGAACACATTACGATGGATTTTGTAGTGGGACTCCCAAAAACCCGAGAAGGTTATGATGCCATCTGGGTTATCGTGGATAGACTGACCAAGACGGCACGGTTTATAGCTGTCAAGATGACCTTTTCGTTGGAAAAGTTTGCTCAGCTGTACATAACTCATGTCGTTAGATTACATGGAGTACCAAAATCCATTGTATCAGATCGAGATGCACGGTTCACTTCGAATTTCTAGAAGTGCGTGCAAGAGGCCATGGGTACTGAATTGAGACTAAGTACGGCATTCCATCCGCAAACAGACGGACAGTCGGAGCGGACAATTCAGACGTTAGAGGACATGCTTCAAGCTTGTGTTATGGATTTTACGGGAAATTGGAACGAGAAGTTATCATTAATTGAATTCTCGTACAATAATAGTTACCAAGCTTCTATAGGCATGGCACCTTATGAGGCTTTGTATGGACGGAAATGCAGATCACCATTACACTGGTACGATTTGTGAGAGAAGCAGTTGCATAAGACAGATTTCATAAAAGAGACTTTCGATGCAGTTGTTAGAATTCAGCAACAAATGAAAATTGTGCAAAGCCGACAAAAGAGGTATGCGGACAAGAGGCGGAGATCCTTAGAGTTTGATGAAGGAGACTTCGTGTTTCTCAAAGTATCACCTATGAAGGGGATTATGCGTTTCGGTAAGAAGGGGAAACTTAGTCCAAGATATATTGGACCTTATGAAATTATCGAACGCATTGGAAAATTCGCTTACAAATTAGCGTTACCTCCAGAATTGTCGGCAGTACATAATGTATTTCATGTGTCGATGCTGAGAAAATATATACCAGATCCGTCCCATGTGTTGAAGCATGAGCCTATTCAAATCCATGAGGATTTGACATACGAGGAACAACCTATTCGAGTACTAGCTCGTGAAGAGAAAGTACTGAGGAATAAGACAATCCCACTAGTGAAAATTCTGTGGAAAAATCACAACATTGAAGAAGCTACGTGGGAACGAGAAGATGAGATGAGGAGTTTATACCCCCACTTGTTCTAATTTTTGAGGACGAAAATTTTATAAGGAGGGGTGAATGTGACAACCGAGAAATTCAGGCCATTCTCGGATGAAAATGTACAAATGTATGTATATAAAAATTTGTACTATTTAAAGAGTGGAATAAATGTATTTATATTGTTTAGAATATATGAAAATGTTCTAACAATACTGACGAGTAAAAATTCAGTGTTGGAAAAATTCACTGAGTTGAAACGGGTGAAACGGTGCCAAAACCAGCATTGAAAACCCTAACCGGGACAATAAAAGACGGAAACTTCCGGGATTAATTTTGATCAAACGGAAGCAGTTTAAATTGATCTGACTGCACAGGAGACCTCAGGAACACGCCGGGAAGATTTCAGGAAAATTTCGGCTCGAACCGGTATCGGTAAAAAAGTAGTCGAATTAATGTGAATAGTGAAAGTCAAAGTCAACTTTTGCTTTAGCATTTATGACATCATAAATCCATTTAATAAATGGAAAGAAAATGGTGGTTGGTAGCATTAATGGCTATGATTCATTTGCTTTTTGATCTAAAGGCCAAGATTTGACCAAAATTCACCATTTTAAATTTTTGAAAATGTTGGAAAGAATTAAGGTGAAATGTGTTGAAATTTGATTGGTTAAAGTCCAAATTAATTGGCTTATTTCATGGTTAAGTCGGCCACTTTTTGGGAACAAAAGGCCGAGACATATTTTGAAAGACAAAAACCAAATAAAATTTTCTAAGTGTTCTTCCATAGTGAGCCGTGAGTAACCCAAGAGGAACCAAGCTATTCCTTCAATTTTCTTTCACAAAAATTTGTCAAAGCATTCCTTGAAGACAAAGGAAGCAAGTGAACAAGGTAATTCCTCTTGGATTTAACTTTTTCTTGGTTTTTCTTCAAGAAAACCGTGGGATGAATAGTGGAAAAAGATGAAAATTTTTTTGGTTATTTTCAATGATTTGATGCTTGGGTTTTGTTAAGGGTGTAATTAGGAAGAAAACCATGCAATTGGTTTAAAGAAAAACCAAAAATTTGTTGGTTTTCCAAGGGTAAAACCGTGGGTTACCAAGAGTAAGCAATGAGAAATTTTTGTGGTTTAATTGTTAACATGCTTTCAATTTAAATTTTGTTAAGAATAAAGCATGATTTGCATTATGGAAAGCTTGGAAAAAAAATTTTGGTGAACCTACCCTAATGTGGCCGTGGGATAACAAGGGTTTGGTGGAAAATTTTGCATGATTTATTTGAGATTTGGATGATTGGAATCATGCATTTTATAATGTAAATGATGAAATTGGGAATGAAAGCAAGAAAAGAAAATTTTGGAGTATGTTTTCCTTAATTGGCCATGGGTTATATGTGATCAAAAACCCTAGGAAAATTATTGAAAAATGCAATGAAAATGGGCTTGAAAATGTGTTAGAAAATGACATTTTAATAGCCTAAGATTTGGTGAAAATTTGAGAAATTTTGGTTAGGTTTGATTGTGGAAAACCGAGACCAAAACTAAGGGCAAAATTGAGAAAAAAAATTTTGTAATGTGGGTTAAAATGTGAATTTGGAATTTTGCGAGCTTTTATGTAAAAGTTTGGAAAACTTTTACATAAAATAGGCTTGTGGTAAAGTACGTGGCAGGTACATATGGTTCGAGGCGTACCTAACGCCGGTAGCCTTAAAATTACGCCGAAATTTCGAAAACAGCATTTGGGGTAAAATGGAAATAAAATAAAAAGTTTAGGGTCGGGTCGGAAACCCGAGTCCCTAACGGAAAATTGAATAAGGAAAACCTAAGGGGTGGTTTGTGAATAGTAACCCGTCCCCTTAAAAATATAAAACGCGAGTGAAATTGAAAAACCGACCCCGAGGGGGGGCGTTTTTGGAAATGAAATAAAGGTCCGAGTCGGGAACGGAAAATCCGAGCCTCGGAGACCTAAGTCGGAAATGTCTAGATGAACGTTTTAAATATTAGTGAAACGTCCATTTGAGGCTCCGAAACGATAGAAAATCACTAAACCGACGTAAGGGTCGGAATAGTGCTTCCCGAGGGTCGGGAAAATGAAAAGTGAAAATAAAATAGAAATGAATCCGGTAATGATTAGAAAAGAATCAAAAAAAAGTTCCTGAGAGCCAAAAATGCAGTCTGGATCGGGAAAATTTCCATCAGGGGCAAAATCGTAATTTTGCCAAAATATAGGGGCAAAATCGTAATTTTGTAAAAGTTGAGAAAAATGGGGAAAATGATAAATAAAGCCTAAAAAGTTATAAATAGGTTTTATTTAAGCTTTTAAATGAAAAATAAAAGCTATAAATGGAAATGAAATTAACAGACAAGGTTTTGTCTGTAGGATCCAAAAATCGGCCTACAAGGAGGGCGATCAAAGATCCAAGAGGGAAAAACAGAAGAGACTGATAAGGTAAGTTCAGACATTTACCTGTCTGCAATATATAGCATTATTGTTGCTAACTTTGATGTACTAACTATAAGTTAGGTATATATGTGCTACGGGCACTATTATAGAGTAGAGAGAGAGACGTAATGTGCTACGGGCACTATTGAGAATGGACACATTGTTAATTGTGCTTCGGGCACTAGAGTGAGGTTAATGAAACTCACTCCCTAAAAAAAATTAAAATGTGAACCATTCCTAACCACGGGACAATGTGAAGTCACCGGGTTAGAATTTTAAAAAGTCGGTAATGAAACCACTTTCTGGCGTACCAGCCTTCTGTACAGGGAGGTATTATTTGCCTTCGGGGCTATGAGATTAAGACTGTGGAGGTCAGCACTGATGTACTGCTCCCAGTCATGTACTATTTTGCCTTCAGGGCTATGAGATTAAGGCTGTGGAGGTCAGCACTAATGTACCGCTCCCAGTCATGCGCACTTAAATGGTACTGCCAACTTGAGCTCAAAACCAGAACATAAGCAAAGATAATACCTAAAACTAAAACTATGCCATAATTGAGCATAAGACAGTTTAGTGAGAGTACTAACATCGCGGTAGATGTACTGTTATGACACTGTGTTGTGGTCAAAGTTACTATTCACGTATGAATAGTGGTCAAAGGTACTATTCATGATGAATAGTATTGTTCATAGAAATTTTATTTCTTACATGTTTGAACTTACTGAGCCTGTAGCTCACCATTTTTGCTAATGTTGCAGGTAAGCGACCAGCTCAGTAGCTTATTTGACTGGATGCGGACGGGATGGCGCGTGTCAAATGGGATAACTGGGTGAGGGATATGGTCCTGCCAGAGTCTTTCCGCTGAGCGATAAAAGAGAAGGGAAAAAGAAACAGTCTTTTGTGATAGTATATATTTTACAAAAGTACTGTATTATGTAAATTAATTTGTACTTTCTAACAAAGTAAATAGTAGGAAATGTTTTACATGATGTTTAAAGAAAAAAAAATTCCCAAAAACGTCATGATTTACTGAGAGAGAAAGATTAGCCGGCGACCCATGAGAGTACAATCTATCGCAGTTAGCGATAATGCTTAACTGTAATAGCATTGTATGATCTCTACGAGGGGCGGGCCGTCACATATCAATATAAACATAGCATATTAAATGTATGCTTAAATGTCTTAAACATACTTAAAATTGTAAGATTGACTTATGCATATCAAATTATGCATATCATAACATATGCATACATGTTAGTCTCATTATGCTTGTTTACTTTTCGTTCTTTCGTTTTCATTGTTCTTTTGTTTTTTTTTTCTTTCCTGTCTTTCTTTTCTTTTCTTTTCTCCCTTAACTTTCATTTTCATTGATTGTTCTTTCATTCATATCATGTCGTTCTATTCTTTTCTTGCCTTATCTTATCTTATTCTTTCACCTATGGGCCCAGTGTTGGATGTACTAAATGTGCACAGATCAGTGGGAGGAAGGGGGAGCGATCCATTAACCTACTTCACAGTCGATCTTTAACTTTTAGCCATTAACCTCACACCTTCGAGAGGTAACGTTCCACTGTAAGCCATTAACCTCACACCTTCGGGAAGTAGCATTCTATTGTAGTGGAATTCATAACATAAAACCTCACCTCCAAGAGGTCGGTACACCAACACTTAAATTTTCAGTCTTATTATCTTGTTTATCTTTCTCTTTCTTTACTTTATCTTTTTGTTCATTCGCTTGATTCCACCCAGGTGACATTCCCATTACCCCTTGGTATGGAACCCTTTTTCCTTTTCCATTACTTTCTTTCTTTCTTTTGTTCATTTCTTTTCTTTCATTTGCATTTCATAAATCATTTTTTTCTTAACATAGTTTATATAGTATGCGTTATGTTAGTCACACTTTAGTACATATTGCACTCACATACATAACTTTTATATAACACATAAAAAAAACAAAGACATAAACGTGTTAGTTCATGTTGCAGACAAATAAATGCTTGAACTTACAAATACTTCTTTAGCATCTCCCTTTTAGCTTTCTAGATCCACGAACATTCTTTTGTCGCGTCTGGTTCAGATTCTTATAACCAAAATAATCACAGTTATTTTCAATACTTATTTCATATATAAAACTTAATAAAACGTAAAAATTATATATTTCATTTCTTGATCATAAACTTAAGGGTCTAATATCCTATCTATAACTTTTCTGTTAACTTTTGATAAAACTACTTTTATGTCCTGAACTTTTGACAAAATTACCATTTTGTCCCTAACGGGATTTTTCATAATAATCTTACTTTTTTTTGATTTACAACTTAGTTTAGCCTTTAAAAACTTTATTAAGCCATTTTAAGTCCATTAGGGCCCTTTTCTATCATTCTTGAAATTTTCAGTCAAAATGACCGTTTTGCCCCTAACGAGTTTTTAGGTCATATAATTTTCATTTTAATGCTTAGATTGGATTTTCTAAGCCCAACAATCATAAAATAATTTTTTTTCTTAGGCTTTATCGAGCTTTTACAGCATTAATTGCTGAAATTCTTAGTTTACTAATCCTTAAAACATCCGTCCTTCTTTCTCGGGCCTAGATCATCGAGGGGGGTTCGGGTTTTCATCTCGATCACATTTTTTCCTTTTGGTTCCTAAAATACCCCTTTGTGCCATTTTAGAAATTTTGATAGTATTTCTGCTTAATTTTTAGGTTCCCGGTGTTTAGGAAACGCCTCGAAATCATCTAACATATTCTAATTTACCACGTACTATACCAGAAGCCTATATTTTTACGTAAAACTTAACTTTTTACATAAAAATATTTTCATTTCACACATTTTCTTATCCATCATTTTCATCCATTTTTCCTACAATTTCACATGCCAAAATACATAATTAATACACAATTAGTCCAAAACATAAATTAAGGAATAACGGGATCGAAATCATTATCGATATCATCCCATTGGCGAGTGAATGCACCGTTTAGTCTCGAGCGCACGATCTTTATTCCACTATTCTTCACTTTCCAAGTTCCGGTTTGTAAATCTGATGCCACGGATGTGTTCGAAACGTCAAAAATAGACCAACGGGTCATTCTTCAAATTTTGGTCACTAGACACCGTTGACCACCGTTGACTGGCGTTGACTGCGGCGGCGTGGAAAAAGACGGCCATCATCTTGAAGAACTCGACGAGAGGAACCCATTGGTGGTGTTAATTTCACCAATCGAGCCTCCTATCACTAGAAATCGAGCCTCGAAAGGGCGACGGTGGCAACGATGTCCGTTCTCCGTCTTCCTGGTATTGTTGCCCAAAATTGACTTAGGGCTTTTACTCTACGCAGGATTCTGAGCATTTTGGTACCCACCACGTCACTCAACTCTGTCGGAATCATCAGATTCCACGGTCGCGACGACGATAGGTGGACTTGGGCAGCACGATCCGGCTGTCGTTGAGCTGAAATGAGGCCTGAGTTTTCTTCTACTCTCCACCATGAATCCATTGGGACCAGAATCGTGGCATTTGGACATCGAACGGTAGAGATACGGAGGCGGGAAAATTTTATGCCTCTAGCAGTGCGTGCAGTGTCCTCTGGCGCCCATTCCGTCAACTCAACCCACCGTTGGACTCAGCTCGGCGAGAGCTTTCCAATGGTGCTGGCGGTGATGAAAACGGACACCATTTTTGGTAGTCGGTTACTGTTCATTTTCGGTGTTGGTAGGGGAAAAAAAAGAGAAAAGAAAATTTGGGGGCCCTTTTTGAATTTTTGAAATCCCCCCCTCCCCCTCTATTATACCTTTTTTTTTTTTTTTTACATGGCCATGTCCATGACCGCGTACCTTTCTATCTAAATAGTTTCTTCTTTACACGACCGTGTAACTGTATATTTCATGTACACGATCTGGTATACGGCCGTGTACCTCTTTGTAATTTGATTTTCTCACTATATGACCATGTAGCTTGGGCATGTTTGAGTTTCATTCTCACTACACAGCCGTGTTCCTTAAGTACACACCCGTGTCTGTTAAAAAAAATTATATTTTATGGTCAATTGATTAATTTGAGCATACTGATTCTAAATATATCAGTTCCATTTCAAGAAAAGGTTATCTTGATCAATTTCTTGATACTGTATGTGACACACACACGTACACATATAAAATCACTACATTTCACATTTTAAATATAAAATTCATCATGTACATTCCATGTATTAATTTTTCTGAGAATGATGAAATTTCCCGGTTGTCACATTCTACTTGGTAAACTAATAAAACTCTTTCTTCCTCCAAGTGGCCCTTTAGGCCGTTTTTCCAGCTTGCATGGTGGCAGATTTGGCTAGTGGATCCGCATCTTAGTTATACTGTGGGTATCTACTGAATATTGAAGCCATCAAAGCCTTGTTTACATTGTTTTGCTTCTATAAAATACTTTGCTAAATTCCTTTCTTTTACTTCATAAATTCCTTACAGCTAGTTCAACACCAATTAAGAATCGCTCTCAACCTGTACATTTTTTGCCCCCAAAAACTTTGCTAAACACAAAGCTAATAACAAGGCTTCATATTCTGCTATGTTATTAGTGGCTTCAAACATTAGTTTTGCGGTATATTTTAGCGTTATCATGTCTTTCCTCAGCACTATACCCACTCCAGCTCCATACTGATCACTAGCCCCTTTGATCGCACCAACCAAGAATTGTCCCTCTCCTATGAAGAATTTCTTTCGACAGTTTTGTTTCATCCCTTCTAGTATGTATTTTACATTCTACAATAAAGTCTGCCATGACCTGTCTCTTCTTAGTTGCTTGGGCTTTATGCTGATGTCATACATTTCGAACTCAATAGCCTATTTCGTCATTTCGCCTGTCAGATCGGGCTTTGACAATACGGCCTTCAACAGTTAATTAGTCAGAACAACAATCGGATGTCCCTTGAAATGGTGTCTTAATTTTCTTTTGGCATTAATTAGTGATAGCACTAATTTCTCCATTGCTTTGTATCGCTTTTCCGCCCCTGCCATCAATTCTGCTGAATAAAAAGCTGACATCTATTTTCCATACTATTCTCAAAACAGTACTCTAGATACTACTACATCCAAATGTGCCATATACAAGTACGATTCCTCTTTGGGTTTTGATGTAGATAGAGTGAGTGGTGTCACCAAATAATTCTTTATGCTTTCCAGGGCCTCATCTTGCTTAGCTCCTCACTTTATCTCTTTGGTTTTCTTGATGCTCTTCAAGAAAGTTTTGCACCTATCAGAAATTCTTGAAACGAACCTGCCATCGCTACTATCTTTCCAACCAAAGATTGCACGTCTTTTACGGCTTTCGCCCTCTCCAATTCTATGACCTTCTTTACTAATGTCGAATTCACCTTAATTCCCTTTTTACTCATGACATGTCCCAAAAACTGCCCTAGGGAAACACCAAAAGAATAATTGGCTTAGCTTCATTCTATATTTCCTTAAGATGCAAAACGTATCGTGTACGTCTCCGATGTGATCTTTTTTCATTCTGGACTTAAAAACCATGTCATCTATGTAAACTTTCATGGTTTTTCCTATCAAATTTTTGAACATTTTGTTCACTAGCCTTTGATAGGTTGCTCCTTTGTTCTTCAGTCCAAATGGCTTTACTTTATAACAATAAAGTCCCTTCTCTGATCGTTCCATTCTGCAGCAACCTATATACTTCTATCGTAATTATTTCATTCCTTTATGGAGCAAATTTTCTTATTTTCTGTTTTACAAGCTTATGATCAATTTTGACACTCAAGCAATGAACCGATTTTGTCAGGTCAATTCCCACCATGTCCTCATGGTTCCATGCAAACACATATTTATTCTTTCTAAGAAATATGATTAATTCTTCTATTTCTCCACCTTCTATGGGGTTACCCAGTAGAGCCGTTTTCTCTGCTTTTGATGGGTCTCACTACTTCAGATAACTCTTTTCTCGTTAACAGTTTTGCCTCCTTTTCTTTCTTTACCTCTCCGGGTGGGCCTTTGTTTGTTTACTAATCCAGCTTCTTTTCCTATTGTCTCTCTTCTTTAGTTTCTGTGCATATAGTAACATGTCTGAGCCATTAACTAGTCTCATCTAATTTCCACAATGGATCTGCCATTCGGAGTCAAACATCTCATGACTTGGTGAAGGGTTGAAATTATTTCCTCCATTATGTAGATCCATCGCCTTCCATAATGGCGTTGTAACTATATGGTGCATTTACCACCACAATATCCATATCCAAAATTCTTCCTCTGGCTCTTACAATGAGATCTATGGATCCTCTTGACGTGACCTTTATTCCTTTAAACCTATTAATGTATGAAAAATAAAGTGTTTATGCAGCGGAATTTTAAAAATTTTTCTTAGATCGTACTAACTTGTGTTGTTATATACAATAAATTATTCAATAATTTCCATATCTTGCAAAAGATGTCAGAAATGCTGAAGAAAATAACTAAGAAAACTTCAATCAACTAGCCTTCTTTACTATTTTTCAATTCCCGAACGATAAAGTATGCGGGCATTTGGTCTCCCAAATGGTATTTGTGTGTGGCTTTCTCCTTTCAACTACCTAAAACTCTTGTAGTTTGTTATTACTATAATAGGAGAATAATAATAAACTCATTAACCTTAGAGTCTATGGTTTGAGTAAAATAGGAACTCTAAAGGTTCTATTTATATTGAATGAACTGGGTGGATTTCAATTTTGTACAAGACATTTGAAAAATATTTTCCCCTCTCCTTACACCTAATTAGTGTTTTTTGTACCCCTGGAATGAGCTCCAAAAATTCACCCACCTTAGGTATAGAAGACTCAAAATTTGATTCAAATTTCAACCTCTATTTATCTTGTGATTTTATTTGCATGGATAATATTTTATAAATCCAATTTAAATTCAAAATAAAATCATGACAACTTATTTAAATTAAATAATTATGAAATAATTATCCAAATAAAATCAATAAGAAGAAAATCTTCTTATCCTCTTAGTGGAAACTACCTATATATCGTAGATAAGGATAAGATTTTGTTCAATTTAAATTCAAATAGAATAATAACTATATTTAATTTAAAACATATATTTATATAAAAGTATCTAGATATTTAAATTAATTATTTAAATAATTAATTTATCCATATCTCTTAATTTAAATTAATCTCATGTTTATCACAAAAGATAAATACAATTAATTTAAATTTCGAATATTATCTTTCAAATAAATATTTATAAAAATTAAATATTTATCCAATTAATTAAATGAAGCAAAATTTCCATTCTACCCTTAGTGAAAAATGCTTAAACCTGTAGGAAAGTGATTCGTATTTTTCTCTTTACTAAGTCCAAGAATTAAAGTCATAATGAGTATCTCAATTGATTATTATCTGTTGAGGAATTATATTAAAGTAGTAAATGGACCAATTTGACATATATAATATGGGCTCGAATAATTTATATAAGTGATTATCCTATACCAAATATATTAATTACGTTATTATTTGTTTCAAAATCATATTGTTATAAACCTGAAACTGCACTCTCAATTATATTCCGTATTACATAAACTAGTGTATAGTCGTAGTTCAATAATCTTATCATATATGCAATATCCTTATATGATATCTGTGATCAACTCAAGGTCAAAGTTTATTTAACATTTTGATTATGCTATCTTAAAAATCCATTATGCATTCAATAGGAAGTGAACCATAGTCTTATCCTATTTCACATCCTGTATAATATCATTAAGAGGATAACCTTCACTTCGAGTTAGAGTTATGATTCCATATCTATAAGTAAAGCTCACATCATATATAAGCCATGTACATAACGAACTAGTTCAACAGCTTATTACTTCGAGATGCTTTAGTTTTTAAAACATCAAAGTACACAAGTCATACAAATGAAATTATTTACGTACTTAGGATTTAGGTTATTATATAATGAATGTCTAAAGTAAATTAATCCATCCAAGCAAACTATATAGATTAATTAAACTTTGGTTCAAGTCTAATATATTAACACCACTAGGCAATATATCTCTGTCTCAACTTAGGAGGGTGCTCACTCCTGATGGTTAAGATAAACCATATCTCCAATTAAATTTAAATAATATAATAGTCTTAACATGAGTTAAATATTCACTCTAACCCTATAAACTACGAACTATAAATTTAGACTACTTACTTTAGAATGTTGTCTTCTCGCATATAAAATCCATTATATACAACATTTTAAAAGTTTAAACACCAAGTAGTCAATAAGCCATATATGTTTATATTTACCTAAACAGGTAAATAAGGTTGAGGATAGAATAGCAAAGTTGTAATGAAAAATTTTAAATATGTTATTAATCAGTTCAAAAAAATGAAATGCATCCTAAATATCTTTTTTTCTTAGGGCATTCCCAACAATCAGTGGCATCACACTAGAAATCAAGTGGTTCTCATTCAACCACATTCTCCTTAAAGCTACAAGAAGAGCACATGTGCACTACTTCCCTCATCTACTAAAACTTGGCAAACATTCACAAATGGGGGACCACCTTAGTCCACTAGCTAATGGCCAAACATGAAGAATCTAGACTTGGGACATGTGGCGCCTAGCCTTGCATTCCCAACAACAGAATCCCATGTTTATTGCAACGGTCTGAGCCATTGTTTATATCTGGGACATGTGACAAATCCATCAACAATCTTCTATTTGTTGGGTTAGCTATCTCTTTGGGTTAGCCTGACCCTATCGAGTAAGATCCAACTAGGATCTGCCCCAACAACCACTCTATAAATACCAAATTTACATAGCTTGTTAGGTACGAACTTTTAACCTACCAAATACTCTACCTTATTCCAAGCCTTTGAGCTCACTATGCTGACTTGAACATTAGAGTGCCTTTGGGAAACATCCCACTGGTGTCTCCTTACTCTATAGATCTTTCCTTCTTCCTTGTAGGCTTACCAAGCAGAGGACAAGTCTGACCACCATGTGCCACCGCACATGGTGTTGAGGTCAATTTTTGGCATCAACGTTCATCATTTAAGTTAGTAAAATAGAATAAAAATATGTTTATAAGGAATAAATTAAAGTAGGGGTGGCAAATCGTATCAACGGATCGTGTTCGTGTCGTGTCTGATCTGTTTGTTGACACGAATACATTTGACACGAACACGACTCGTTTAATAATCGTGTCAAAAATCACAACCCGAACACGACCCGTTAATAAACGAGTTAACACGACACGACACGTTTATGACCCGTTTATTAAATGGGTCTTAAACATGTCATGTCGTGTCGTGTCGTGTCTGCTAAACCCTTAACGGGTCATAAACGTGTCATGTCGTGTCGTGTCTGTTAAATCCACTTACTAAAAGGGTCATAAACGGGTCATTCAATCTGTTATTAACCCATTTAACTAACTTGTTATTGATCTATTTAATTAACCTATTATTGATCAATTTAACTAACATATCATCAATTTTAACATTAAAAAAACTTATTAAACATCTAAATAACAATCAAATTAAGTTCACAATCAAGCTACACTTAAATTTAGATCACAAAAAATAAATACAAAACTAAAAATATACATATAAAAACTAAAATATATATTTTATATTTAAATTTTAAATTTTAAATTTTTAAACTTTAAAAATTTATATAATATATATTAAAAATTATAAATGGGTAATTCATGGGTCGTGTTCGTGTTAACCCATATATGACCCATTTATTAAACGGGTTATTTCGTATCAATTGCGGGTTGATGGGTTTGTGCAGGTTCAACCCTTTATTTAATCGTGTTTGACGGGTCCGACCCGTTTTGACCCAAACCCATTTAAAGAAAACCCAAACTCTCTAACTTCGTGCAGATTTCGTGTCGTGTTGTTGTGTCGTGACCCAAATTGCCAGCCCTAAATTAAAGTGATAAATGCTTAAGCTAAAAAGAAATTAATTACAAATACGCATGTAGACATGAAAATGCAAATTAATAATAAAAAAGTTCATACGTACACGCCCAAAAATAGCTGGAGGTCACACTCTTAAAGAATCAAGCCGGAGTTCTCATCTTGATTGTAGGATTCAAACATGGCTTATTAAATTTCCTCTAGCCAAAATCCAGTGTGTAAAAGATTAGAAAAGTAAAAGAGTACATGTTAATTGGAGAAGTTAGCTAGTTAAAAAATCCGTAATAGTTAATCAATCAATATGCACGGCGTGGGACACAGAAGTCCTGTAACACCCCCCGCCTCGTGCGGGAGACGTCACTTGAAAACTCTGCTTTACTTTAATTCTTTTCTTTCAAATCATAACAAAATAGATTGCTGAAATTTTTTTTTTAAAACCATCGATATACGTAGTATTACAACTTTCCAAAACTAAGTTATCATAGTGGGAAAACTATTTTATATTACTTACCTATATTACTGTCATACTATATTAAAAATAGTTAAGTTAAACATAACAGTGTAACTTATACAATATTATACAATTGTATTTTTCTCTATCCTTTTCTTTCTTCTTGCAGAATTAGCCTGGCAGGTCCATAACCTTTGTCATGACACTGGCACTTCATTCCTGCAGTCCAATCCATACACTGTGGCTCAGGTTACAGGTTGTTTACCTCGATTACCTGAACAAGAACAAACTGGTGAGCTACATGCCCAGTAAGTTCAGACATAACATTTAAAATAATAAAACAATAAAACACTACAATGCAACTCTACACAATGCATGAGTTCATTATGCTCAATTTACACTTTGCATTGTTCATTTACTATGTCTATGGGCCCGGTTTGGTCGTACCGTGTGCGCGCTGTAAGAGGGGTCTGGGAGCGACCCGGACTCTCCCTCAACTATGGTATGTCTTTTGCTTCGACATAAAATAACCTCCCCTCGCGAGAGGCCGGTACGCCAAACTTTAGGTCTTTTTCATTACCTTGTTGTTTACTGTGCTATGTTACTTACTATGATGTCTTAACTGTTCCAGTGTACATATTCATAAATAATGTACTCAATGTTATGCCTATTCAGTCCAAAAATACTGTTTAAAAATCATTATCCATGCACTTAAACATTGGGGCATGATTGGAACTGAAAATAAGGCACAAAACTTTAATTTTACATTTTTGGAACAGTTGAAACGCCTGGCACTCATCCCCGAGCGTCTGGCCCTTCATTTTATTTTTCTGTAAAAACTTAGGACAGAGACTTCAGCGCTCCGGCGCTCCCTTTACAGCGCCTGGTGCTTTTGAAAATCCGGTGCAAGCGCCTGGCGCTCATACCCTAGCGCCTGGCGCTCATGCTGATTTTTGTACTAGTGCCTGGCGCTCATAACCTAGCGCCTGGCACTCCTACTAGATATTTACCCTAGCGCCTGGCACTCATACCCTAGGGCCTGGCGCTTCCACTAAATTTTACACTAGCGCCTGGCGCTCCTATTAAATTTTAAACACCAAATTTTGGCCGAGAGCTCAGCGCTGGGGCGCTCCTTAGCTAGCGCTTAGCGCTTGGCTCCGGTAAAAATAAGTTTTAAAACACATTTTGACATAAAAACCAATTCTCATGCATACATTCAACCCTAAAACATGTTTGAAGCATTCTAGGGTCAAAATCCATAAAACACAATCATATACACATAACTCATCACTGCACACTCACATACTCGCCAATTTAGGCGTTTTAACGAGTTCACAACCACATATAATATTTCTAGCCAAAGAATTTAGGCTATTCATAAATTGACATTCAAAAACAACATAGGATTCCAGTTGTTCATGTTCAGACATTTAAATGCCAGAACTTACCAGAAATTTGCTTCTATTTCCGTTCCTTAGTTTTCCTTCGTTGCCCTATAACGAAACAGTTCAACATTCAGTGAAATGTTTATAGGTCAACTCGAGAACATTTAAACACTTCTCCTATACATTGTTATCATTGAACCCTTAGCCTTGGTTATAAGTCCGAAAATTTCGGCATTATAACGGCTTAAATTCTGATTTTCCCACTTTGCCAAAACCGCTTAAATCGCGTTATTGAACACAGTTTCCATCATCAACCTGCTCAAAATCCCAGTATATAACAATAATTCATTCTCAAAATCAGGGTATAGCAATATTTTCAAAAATTTAGGGTTTCACTCACAACCCTACATTTTCCTCTTTGTCTTTCTTCCTTTCAACACTCATACACCACATAAATTCCTTTTCCACTTCATCATACATAATTATCTCCAATCCATAAGGGTTTTCACCCTCTTTTTCATGTAAATTTTTCCTCTCCCATGATACATTTTTGTTTTCAAAAACTAACCCCACAAAAAGTTCAAAAACAAGTTCAAAACATGTTTTTTCACATGATTTTCATCAAAACACTCAAAAACACTCTAACTCCATTTTGTTCCACTATTCACATAAACACAAAAACACTTAAAAACAAGCATTAAAACAGAATTTTGAAGAACTTACTTGAGCTTTGAGGTGAATACTCCTTAACTTGAAGTTTTCTCACACTTTTTCTTCAAATTTTGCAACTTTTGAAACTTTGGAAATTTTTGTGAGCAAAGAACGTGGGAGAAGAAGAAGAACAGAAGAAAATGGAGTTTTCTGCTGTGGGGGACGTGAAAAATCAGGGGAAAAATTTTATACAAATCCTTAGGGGCATTTTTGCAATTTTTGAAAATTTTGGGGTCAAAATGAAAATTTCTTGGGGGTATTTTTGCAAAATTTTGGGAACTTTTTCAGCTGAAATACAGCTGTTTCTCCCCCTCTTTTCCACGTGTTTGAGCAGATCAACATGCATTTAATGCAATTTTTCTTTCTAAATTTGATTTTAAAGGAAAAATCCAAAATTTCCTTAATTTTTAATAGCCTTTGGATCAAAAAGGATGATTTGATCTCATCCATTGATACCTATATTAATAAGAAAATATTATTTGTTTATACAGTATAGGTTTTTCTTTAATAACAGTATAATTTTCATCTGTCGAAATTTTGACCGAAAAGCTATACTGGCCAAATTTCGCAGTTTACCTCTCGAAATGCTGTTAGAGCCTTTCGATACATTTATATCATTTAAAACACTCCATAAACCCTAGATATTTCATTATTTTTTATTTGGGATCTATGTTTGCCACATTTTGAGTCTCAGTAGAATTCTGTTTTTCGATACCGAAAATGCACTATTTGAGGTGTTTCGATTCGAAAATCATCACATCTATAGCCATAAAGCATTTTTAAACTCTAATAAATATATTCATCAACTCTAATGATGATTTATTAGAGTGAAATTTATATATTTTCGTCACACTCGTATATGTAAATTTTCACTATACAATGATCCCGAGAACGATTTAAAATCTTGGCTGTTACAAGTCCTAGCTATTAAACCACCGAGTAGTATTTTAAAGATTTACCACGTAACAATCAAGTTCATCAGCTACATGACTTAATTCCCAAGAGTTGTGACTTCCGAGAAATATTCTGGTAGGAAATTTTCTCTTAATGCTTCATGGACATGGTCAAGGTTTATCTTAAAAATTGATCCATTTTCAAGATTTATATTAAAATTGACCATTGGAAGATTCAATCAAGCAATGGAGGCGAACCTCGACTTTTCTTTAATAGCTTCAAACATTAGTGTGTTAACATTAAAAGACGAGATTGAACTTTCTTAATGTTGTGGTTATTGGCGTCAGGTTTGTTAACGATTTTTGTCGTGATTATCAATTTATTAGATCGGTGCGTTAGTGATTGGGAAACAATTGAGGAGAAAGAAAGAAGTGGAAGAAGGTATCAAGGTCAAAAACTAAACGATGGGTGAGGACAAAGAAAGATGAGAAAGATAAGGTCGGAGAGTAAAGGAGAGATCATTTACAAACAGTGAAGGTGTCAAGAATTTTGTAAAATAATAGGAAACTTTATGAGCGGCGTAAATTAAAGAGCATTAATATAAGAGATTATGTTAGTGAGGATAAAGAAGGCAATATATATATATATTTTTCCCTAAAAAAGGTTCAATTGTAACCTTAAAATTTTGACCCGCATTCAATAATTATGAATGTGTCAAATTTTATGTTAATTATCTGTATCTAGTCTCTATGTTTTGTATCTGTACGTTTTTTGTACGTTTAACAGTTTTTGTTTGTACTTATGGAATATGACATCGGTTTGTGAGTTAATTAGTTATTTCTATGAGGAAATGTGTAAATTAATTTTGGTTTGTGCTACTTGAGTCAAATCTCACTATTGTTAAAAGATATTTGTTATGGCTTTTCCTTTATTAATCTGATGATAAATACATTAATGATTTATTATAACCTGATTATGTGGTTTTGTGGTAAGCTTCATTGTTATTACTGAAACTGCCTTGTATTGAAAAAAGAATGAAAAAAATGAGAGAGAAAAATATGTATTGAAAAAAGATTTTGACAAAAAAAAAAAAAAAAAGAGGCAAAAAAAATCATAGCATTAGTTTTGTGTGTCATACAACCATTAAAAAAAAGGTTGAAAAAGAGAAATTAAAAAAGGAAACAAAAAAAAGAGTATATAAAAAAATGAATTAAAAAAAAAGAATTATTCTTTATCCTCGATCTCCCCTTGCTTCCTTGATCATCATTTGGTCCAAGGTCCATGATTTCTTGATCCCATTGATTTTTTATTCTCTTGATTTTATTAAATCAAAATGAAGCTAGTGTCCTAAAGCTCATGAGGAACTGAGCCATGCATGTGAAGCTTCTAAAAAATGATATGCTGTGAAGCTTTTGTGAAATTAAACCATGCGTGTAAAATTTTTAGAGTTTTTCTTGAAGAATTTGTGGCAAGTTGGTATGTACTAGGGGAAAGTTGAAATTTGAGATTATTATCAAATACTAATTGAAACTATCTTTTATGATTTTTAGATTGATTAATTGTAATATAGGACATTTGAATTTATGTAAATTATTTTTATATTAAGAAATAAAAAGTTTCTTAATTTTAAAAGATTTGACATTCTTGAATAATTTATTTATTTTTATATTTATAAATTTATATTTATATAATAGCTTATTCATGATAACCCTGTTAATCTTTAATCCATTCCTAGTGTGCAGATAAAATTATCTTTTATCCATCCCTTGTTAGAACCATCCGTCCCGAATATTCTAGTATTGAACTTTCAAAAAACAAAAAAACAAAAAAACTGATGGAGAGTGTAATTACTTAACGTGGCTTTTAATTAACTATTGGTAGGCACATGCATAGACAGAAAAGGCCAAAACAAAAGCAAAAAAAATTAAATTAAAATTAAAGTGAATTAAATTTATACGTGATGGTAATAAGCCTATCACATAACAGCCTTAAAGGAAGGAGGAATGTATCGCAGAAAGTGCAATTTGTTTTTAATAACCAAAAAATAAATAAATAAATTGTGACTTTTAATTTTTGTCAGATATTAGTTATTATGAATGGTTAAAATTTTACGTTTTTAGATACTTGTATTTAGTCTCTTTTGGCCGTGACTGTTCTCTTCCTGCACGTAACGCTTAAAAGTTTACTTTATGTGATTAGGAATATGGCATCAGCTAGTAACTGACTTGGTTTTATCTCTGAGGAATGCAATAAATTAGTTAGGGTTTAGTACTTGAGTCAAATCTCAATTTTGGTAAAAAATTTCTTTTTGTTTTTTCCCCCTTTATTGATGACAAGTATATTGATGACTTGTTAAAACCAGATTATTAATTCACACTGTCTAATGAGTACTTAAGATTGGAGTGATTTTTGTTTAAATATTGATTTATATTTTATCATTCCAAAAAAGTTACCAAATAACTATTAATCAGAAAATGACAACATAATTTGATAATTCCACAAGACCTCTCTAAGATATTATTTTCAGGGGGCAAGACAAGCTCCAAACAGACAGAAACATAAGGATAACTGCATAAAATTGTAACTAAAAGGCAAAATTCATGATTTGGCTCTTTGGCAGATGATTGGAAATGGAAAAGACGAGAAAAAAAACTACAACACGACAACTCATGAAACCATAAAACGACAACTAAATCAAGTATTAACTATTATGCAAAGGCAGGGTTTTTCTAGGATAATGTGCTTCCACCTAAGTTAGGTTTACTTTTCCCCCCTATTTTGGATTTCCTAAGAAGCATTGGTATAATTATTAGTCTTCCTCTCTCCATTGATGTGATTGCACAGCTTCTTGAGAAGATCTTCTAATGACTCGTTCATCTGAAGCAGCTCCTCATAACCGAGGTTATCGAGTGGAATCTCCCACCAACCTTTCTCTGACAGGTTCTTCTCCGCAGACTTCTCCTCTAATTTCTCGATGGCCTTGAGGTTCTGCTTCTCCGTTGCAAGGCTGTTCACAAGCTCGGTATAGTGCTGGTTCAGCCACTCCAGCTTTGACTGTCGGTGAGCCCTCACAAAAGGATGGTCATCATAAATGGTGCTTAGGTTAATCCCAGAAGGCCGGTTTTTTATGCCAATTAGCTGATTTTCTATGGATTCCATAGAAGGCTGAGCAAATGAGAAGGGCTTCTCTTTAGGAGAGAAGGTCACAAAGCCAACATCAGCCCCACAGAGGGTGGCTAACTCAGTAGCCTTTTTGTAGATCCCCGCTTTGCGTTTAGAGAAGGTTGTGATACGATCTTCCTCTTTCTCAATCATCTTCATCTCAATCTTTTGTTTGCCCTTTGTTTTGCGCTCGTCTGCCATGGCTAAAAGGCAAAAAGCTTCTGTGAGGAAAACTTGGAGAAGAAGTTAAGAAAAAGAAAGTTAATGGCTTCCAAGGTGTGCTTTTACCTTGCTCTCATTAGCTGTATAAATAGAGGTGATTTCTTAACCCAATTTTTTAGCATAAAGAATTTTTTAATTTAAACTTTAATTTACCTAGTATGGAATGCAGTTATATTATTTTAATTTTGATACATTTACTAGCCCAGAAATTACCCTTTTTCCTTAAAAAAAATTACCCATTTTTTTTTTCCATTTTTCCCCCACCATAATGACAATGCCATCAAATGCATGCACTTTTACACCATCTAGTGAATGCTTGTCTACTTTCTGTATATGGCGTACCAAGGATAATGTCAAGTGCCTATTTCACTAGAGGAATATATAACTTCCTATTGAGCTCTTTTTCACACAATTTTTTTTTTCCGTATTTCCATTATTTTAATAATATACTTAATTGAATGACAAATACTGATTTTAATTTTTAAATATTGGTTTAAAAAATTTCCATAAGTGGTATTGATAATGATCGGATAAAAGGAACTTAATTTGTTTGGCTTGTTTCACAAAATGTTTTGTCGATCGGAATTTTTGCATGCAGCATTATCAATAACTAATAGAGTAATTCCCAAATGTCTAATTAATGACCATAACTTGAATCTATTTGCATGATGTAATTATGTAACCATCAGAAATCTCCCTCTCTCTTTTGATGCATCAACCATGCATCTTGAGGACATGCATACCCATGGGTATGATTGTAAGTTTTTTTTATTTATTTTATGTTTTGGATATTGATAACTCTTCTGATAGATCATCCAAATCCTTTAAGCTGTTTTAGAATTAAAAAGCCAAAATCAATTTATAGGAATCTTTATTAACATGCCCATACACTTTTCTTTGCTGTTTGTACATCTAAGATAGACAATATATTGTTTCAAAAGACTTCAAATCCACTTGTGAGGCTTTTTCTTTAATTTTTTCCTTTAGTTTTTGTTTTAATTATATCCAAGTACCGATGCAATACTTAAAAAGATTATAGTGTTTTTTATTTTAAGAAATGATGGGGATATAAATCGACAAGTGCACTTATAGATTCTAACTAACTCGGCACCTTTATATATATTTATCATTTAGTAGAGTAGAATAAAACCAAGTTTTACAATGAATAAACTAAAGACCAGGTGCACCTCGACATATGTCTTAATAATGGATTCTGACCATATGCACCCCTATATAACTTCATCATCATCTCTATACATGCATAAAGTCATCAAAATGCAAATCAAATGATAGAAAAATTTTTACATATGCGCCCAAAAATAGTTGGAGGTTAGAATCTCAAAGAATCAAGCCGAAGTTCTCATTTTGATTGTAGGTTTCAAACATGCCTTATTAAATTTCCTTTGGCAAAAACCAAGTGTGTAAAAGAAAGGTAAAATACTACATGTTGATTGAAGAAGTTAACTAGTTTAAAAAATATGATGATCAAAAAATGAACGACGGGTGAGCATAAAGAAAGATGAGAAAGATATATCGGAGACCAAAGGAGAGAGCACTTGAAAAAATTAATGGAGACAAGAATTTTGTAAGATAATAGAAAACATTATGAGCGCAAACTATAAAGCACTAGTATAAGAGATTATGTAAGCGAGGCCAAGGTAATGATTTTTTTTTTAACCGAATATCATACTACTATTTCTGTACCTTGTCAGTTTACAATTTTGCAAAGATTCAAATGTGCGTTTAAATTTTTGTCAGAACTTTCAGTAATTATGAATGTCAGATTTTACGTTAATTATTTGTATCTAATCTCTTTCTTATGTGTGTGTACGCTTCCAGTACATGACGTTTAAAAGTTTCTTTGTGTAATTAAGGAATAATATGAAATCCGTTTGTGAGTGAATTAGTTATTTCTCTGTGGACTGTGGTGAAATTCTGATTTATACAACTTGAGTCAAATTTCACTATTGTTAAAAGATTTCTTTTGTTTTTTCCTTTTATTAATCTGATGAGAAACACATTTATGATTTTATTTGTAATCTGATTATGAGGTTTTGTGGGAAGCGAAGCAACTTTATTTTCATTACTGAAACTACATTTTATTTACACGATACTGCCTGATGAGTACTTCTTTTATGGAATTAATTACTTGTCTTTTATAGTACTACTTCCATAGGATTATGTGTTTGAATAAAAGATTGGGGTGATCATTTTTTAAATGCACTAATAATTTACCTTCAAAATTAGGCTTTCGTATTTGCTGTTTCGTATTTGCTGTCTTAGTAATGTGCTTATATTAAATATATCTTGAGCTAATTAGTCAAAGTATATACTAGACAAAATAATGTACTCTTTTTTTTTTTTTTAAAGGTTGAGGGTGTGAGAATTTCAAATCTTTACCTTTTGATACAGTTGGGTACAAAATTAATATTAGCTTATAAATGCCTACAACTACAATATAATATAGTTTAATCATAATATTTTTGTACAACAATGATTAACATGTATCCATAAATTTTTATTATGGCTAAAACTTTTTTGATAAGGTTTTTAATCACCAAAAAAAGTTTTTTTGCCATATTGTGCTAACAAAGTGGGGCATAAACTTTTTAAGAAGACAAAATTAAATAGTTAAGTAAAACCTTATTATGAGCAATATCTTACAATTTTAAACAACTTATCAAAAAACGCATTTAGAAACGGTCATCACGCCATCTTAGTTGGAATCGATGTTCTAGTCGTCCAACAAGAAACTTGGTTAAAGGGAAAGAATAGGAAAAAATAAAAATAAAAACAAAACGAAACCACTAGGTATATACGTGATATTCTGTTTGAGAATTGGGGACTACGCGAAAACTTAGGCCTAAAAATTAAAAACAAACATAACAAAAACAAGATATTAATAAAATAAGGATGTAGTGACACTTTTCCAGGCAAAATTTTTGTTGGCCGTAATAAATGTTATGCTAACAAAGATAAGTTTTAAACTATATTCAACGTTGTGCTAACAAAGTTAAGTTTTAAACTAAAATGTTAGCATCTTAGTCATCGAGAGAGACCCTCATCCAAACCAAAACAGCAAGATGACCAAGCATTTCTTATCCCTTTTTAGTGTTTTTCTGGGGTAACATGTGTTACCCACCCTAGTTTGGGCTTTTTCCAGAATTCCTAAGAAGCTTTCTTTATTATTGTTGGATCTCCCCTCTCCATTGATGGTTGCACATCTTCTTGTGAAGATCTTCCAATGAGATGTTCGTGTGGAGCAGTTTCTCGTGCCCGAGGTTGTCGACCAGAGTCTCCTGCCAGAGTTTCTGATGCATTCTTCACTGCATAATTCTCCACATACTTCGAGTTACCTTAAATTTCGCTCCACCTTGAGGATGCTCGTAGGTGTAGTGATAGTTAATCCCCTCCAACTTTGACTGCCAGGTAGCCCTCACAAGATGATCATCGTAGAGGTTTGTCAACACAACTTTTGTGTATAAATAGAGGTTTGCCCACCCTAGTTAGGTTTTTTTTTTTTTTTTTTTTTTAATTCGGAATTCCTAAGAAGCATTGGTATTATTGTTCGTTTTCCTTTCTCCATTGATGTGATTGCACCGCTTCTTGTGGAGATCTACTAATGACTCATTCTTCTGAAGCAGCTCTTCATACCCTAGGTCATTGAGTGGAATCCCACACAACCTTTCTCTGAAAGGTTCTTCCCCACAGACTTCTCCTCTAACTTCTCGATGGCCTTGCGGTTCTGCTTCTCCGTTGCGAAGCTGTTCACAAGCTCGGTATAGTGCTGGTTCAGCCATTCCAGCTTTGAGTGCCGGTGAACCCTCAAAAAAGGATGGTCATCAGAAATGGTTCTTGGGTTAAACCCAGGAGGCGGATTTTCGACGCCAATGAGCTGATTTTTTTCGGATTCCATTTAAGGTTGGGCAAATGAGAAGGGCCTCCCTTTAGGAGAGAAGGTCACAAAGCCAACATCAACCCCCACAGAGGGTGACTAACTCAATAGCCTTATCGTAGATCCCAGATTTGCGTTTAGAGAAGGTTGTGATACGATCTTTTCTTTCTCAATCATCTTCATCTCAATCTTTTGTTTTCCATTTGTTTTGCGCTCGTCTGCCATGGTCAAAAGCTAGAAAGCTATCAATGAGAAAAACATAGAGAAGAAGTTAAGAAAAAGAAAGGTAATGGCTTCCAAGGTGTGCTTTTACCTTGCTCTCTCATTAACCATATAAATAGAGGTGATGTCTTTACCCAATTTTTTAGCATAAAGAATTTTTTAATTTAAACTTTAATTTACCTAGTATGGAGTGCAGTTATATTATTTTAATTTTGATATATTTACTAGCCTAGAACTTACCCACTTTTTTTTTTTTTCCCCTTTTTTTCCCCTTTCAAAATGACAATGCCATCAAATGCATGCACTTTTACACTATCTAGTGAATTCTTATCTACTATATATATATATATGACATTGTCACGATTATGTCATGTGCCTGTTTCACTAGAGGAATAACTTCCTATTGAGCTTTCTTTCAAACATTTTTTTTTTTTTTTTTTGCATTTCCATTTTTTTAATAATATACCAAATTGAATGATATAATCTGATTTCGATTTTTATATATTGATTTGGAAAATTTCTATAAGCGGTATTGATAGTGATCGGATAAAAGAGACTTAGGGTTCGTTTGGTGAACGCATTGTATTTGTATTGCGTTTGAATGCAATGTATTGCATGCACTTTGTATTTGGAAGAAAAGTATTAGCATTGCATTTGAATGCAATGTATGTTTGGGGAAAAAGTATTTGAATTGTATTTTAATAATAAATATGTGATGTGATGGGTAAAATTAGAGAGAAAAAAAAAAGAGGGAGAGAGAATATATGATATAATTAATAAAAGTAATAGAAAAAGTGAAATAATAAATAGTGATTGTGTTAGATTTAAAATGTGATGTGATTAGTATTTGAATGAAATGTTTTTGTATTTGGGGGAAAATTACATTGCATTTAAATGCAATGCCAAAAAAATTTGTGTCCCAAACGCCTACTTAATTAGCTTGTAATGTTAGCCACACATGCCACGCATCCCTCTCAGTGATAAAAGAACGAGCAACGTTAGCCATCCATGTTTTTCGCGGGACACCTCAGATTTTGAAATTAAAATATTTATATATAGCAGAAAGATTCATTGGTATATAAGTGAACTACACTAAATACTTTTGTATTTTTCTGAAATTATAGAGACATCCCTTAACTAAAAGTAAATATATTAATCTATTTGAAAAAAAAAATTACAAAAACACCCATTTATTAATTGATCGATAAATTAAGTGTTAATTTGACCATTAATTATGCTAAAAATATTAGAAATACCCCTCGTTAAATGGTTAAAAAAAAAAGTCCTACGCCCATTTACCTACTATAAAATGAGACACAAAAAATGTGTTATGCTTGAGTTTTTAAACATTTTTGAAAAGTTTCATATTGCAATAAAACAAATTTTATCAATTTATAACACAAAAAAAAAAAAATCAACAAAACCCCCTTTAATCAAACTCAAAAATTCAAATCATAATTAAATAAATTTTATCAATTTATAACAAAATAAAAACTTTAACAAAACCCTATTTCATCAAAAAAAATCAACAAAACCCTCTTTCATCAAACTCAGAAATTCACATCACTATTAAACAAATTTTATCAATTTATTAAAAAAATTAACAAACCATCTTTTGTCAAACTCAAAAATTCACATCACAATTAAAACTCAAAAACAAAACAAAACCCTCATTCATCAAACTCAAAAATTCACATCACAATTTAACAAAATTTAATCAATATATAACAAAAAAATCAACAAACCCCCTTTCATTAAACTCAAAAATTCACATCATAATTAAATAAAATTCATCAATTTATAACAAAAAAAACCAACAAAACCCTCTTTCATCAGACTAAAAAATTCACATCATAATTAAATAAATTTTATCAATTGAAAACTAAAACATCGACAACACAGAGACAAAAATTTAAAAATATATATACACTATTTTCACATGGGACAGCGACCTTTATGGGCAACTAAGAGATTTATGATGTGGGGACTGCTTCACGGGCAAAATCAAGCGATTTACGAAAAGCAAACTTGGTGATGAAGGACGATCTTTGCAAACAAAGCTTTTTGGGGCAATGACAATGACTCTAGCTACCTCAGGCTCCGTCACAGGGTGACTCCTCTGGCGTCGACAATCTCTGCTACAAGCTCTGGCTTCGGCAGTGTCCGGCACAAGAGGGTCATGGGAGGAGTGTCTCTAGAAAAGGTTGAGTTTTTTTTTTTTTTTTTTAATAATGTTAGGGTTTTTTTTTTATCATAGATTAAAAATATTAGAAAAAAATTAAAAAAAATAAGCGGTTATGATATTTTCTGATAAGATCGATGGTCTAGATTCATTAGGATATTTCTTTCATTTTACATCTAAATTTAATATTGTTAAGGAGAAGAGGCCTTGGTATTGTTAGTTTTAGTCAATAGTGTGTCTCTGCAATTTTCGAAAAACACGGGAGTGTCGATGTAATTCACTCTTAGTTCATAGTAAAAATTTAAATAATCTACTATATTTATACAAAATATGGTAAGATCTAAGTTATATTAGTTATGTAGTGTGAAGTGTCTACAAGTATCTCGAGAATCAAAAAATAAAACTAATAAACATCATAGGTAGAATTCTAGCTAAAGCTTTTGCTTTGCTTCCCTTCTTCTTTTACTAACAGAGCTTTTGATTTTGCATTTACTTTAAGCCCATAAAAGAAGATAAACAAAAGTTGTAACTTTTTAATACGCCTAGCACCAAAGTGCTATAATTTTCTTATATGTAAAAAAAATATAAAATTAAATTTATATCGTCGAATTTAAATTTTGTTATAAATTTTAAATTCTACTTACGAGATCATTTATCAAAAGTCAATACAATAGCAATACCAGAATCAAAATTAGTGCCAAAACCAAAAACCGTACCCCTGTCAAAAAATACCAATGGCCAAACTCCAAATCCACATAATTCCAATGCAAATTATTCTTCCCATCCAAATGTACACTACACTAATTGACTGAACCGAGTCATCTCTTCCACCAATCATTACGAAAAACAAAAAAGTATCCGCGAAAACAACGAAACATAGATTATCCAAGTAAAAAACAAAGCGACGACATCAGAAGCATAGACCTTTTTTTTGCTTTTTGTGTTTTGTATTTTGTTTTTTTGTTTTTATACGAAAC
Source organism: Antiaris toxicaria (assembly GCA_035233585.1). Taxonomy (NCBI): domain Eukaryota; kingdom Viridiplantae; phylum Streptophyta; class Magnoliopsida; order Rosales; family Moraceae; genus Antiaris; species Antiaris toxicaria. Next base: position 94,664,825 of record CP141154.1, read on the forward strand.
ACATGACTCCAAAAATCCGAATTAAAGAAAAAAAAAAAAACTAAATCCGTCTCCAAAATCCAAATCAACAAACAGCCAACCAAATTATGAACTTTGAGACAAACATAGAAACCAACCAGTTTGCAAACCTTTATTCATTGTTTTTTTTTTTTTTTCCTTAACCCACAGCTGCAATTCAAATTGCACTCACTGTTTTCAAAGCCAAAACCCAACCCAGAGTCACCAATCTACGAGACGAAACAACCGAGAACCCAACAAACACAAATCTGAAGTACAATGCACGAGCACAAAAGAAATTGCACAATCGCATCTGTTCTCCCACGCCGCGCAACTGCCCAAGCCACAAATAAAAGAATTCCCAACGAAGTGAATAATTAATCATGCAACAGATACCGCAGACGAAATGCAGCAACACCAAAAGCACAAAATTAATAATATAATCCAACCAACAGTAGCACCATAGATGCTACAATGTTCGTTTCTACAACCAAATTTGACTTTGACGGCAACAAATCAATAGTTGGTCGTTGCCTTTTGCATCTAGTTAGTCCTTTTCCCGCTATTCAGGTACATTCAAAAATTCAAAATTCAGAAAAAGGGGTCACTCTTTATTTACCACCTTCACCTTCTTCTTCTCTCATTTGTTTATCCAGTGATTTTGATTCATTTTCTTCTGAACCTTTTTTGTCTCGCAGCCATTCCATGATTCTTTGGAGCAATATTTCTAAGAGAGGAAGATCTTCTAGCAGATCGACTCACTCTTCCAAGCCCCCTACTGCTTCCCACAAGAATTCTTCAAATCAAAATTCTTCTTCACAATCTAAAAAATGTTCTAGAAAAGATTTTTCCAAAAGGTTCAATTCAAACCCTAGCTCTCAACCCCCTGTACATTCTACCAGACCAAGCAAAAGCTATGATCCGCTCCCTGACTCTCCTCATGCTCTTCCTGATCTTGTACCATGGAATCCCGTCCTAAGAAAGCCAAATCGCTCCCTAATCCTCTACAATGAATCTACATTTGACCCCTTTGTAGGCTCCATTATTAGTTCTACCTTTAGCACTCATGAGGATCTCAGAATCTTTGCTGGCAGAACCTTTGAGGAAATTGATAGAGTTGTTGCTTCTGCCGTTTGTTCTATCAATGGGGTTAACAATAATATACGAGCTAAACTTTAAACTTATAAGGACAAGTCAATTATTGCATGTGATTACTTAACAGAACTAATGATAAATACAAGACTAAAGAAAATGTTTGTCATCGGTATGAATTGGATTTTGCTAAGTTTCAAGCTCAAGCCAGTATTCTGCGAGAGAGACTTGATGCCGAAACTAGGAAAAAAAAAAAGGCTGAAAACAAGCTAAAGGCTGCAATGGCTAGTTCTTCTAGTTCCAATCCTGAGAACCCTCCTTCTAAAGCAAAGAAGGTCAGGGTCGCCAAGTTGCAACATGATCTTGAGGCTACCATTGCCTCTACTTTCAACAAAGATGCTGAAATTAAGGAACTTAAGGACAAATTGGCCCTAAAGGAGAAAGAAATTCAACAGCTTAAAGCTAGAATCTGTCAACAACTCTCCTCCTTCAATAAAGCCAAAGTCGTGTATGAGAGAACTGCAATAGAACAAGCCTCCACTGCTATTCAGGGGAAAGAACATGCAGAGAAACAACTCTTTGCTTTACGATCTGAGGTGTGTACTATTCTTCTATCTAGTATAGTCAATGTTCCTACTGATCATGCGATTTCTACTCTTCGTTCTAAAATTCATTCCATACAACAATCTTTGAAGGAGAAGGAACTAGGTCAGTCTGGGCTTCTAGACAAAGTTAAGGAACTTTAAGCCAAAGCCTCAATAAAACTGAGAAATTTACTTCCGTAGGAACACAATGATCGCCTTGAGAAGCTCGAGTCTGAATTAAATCAATTAGTCAGGATTCAAGCATGTCAAGCTTTCAAAGTAGGTTTCGCTCAAGTTCAACTTCTTGTTAAAGATCACCTATTTTGTAACCCAAAAGATTACTTCAAGGCATGCGGCATAGATTACCCAACTCATACCTACTAGAAGCTTATGATTTTTGATTCAGCAGAGAAAGAAGAGGAAGCAGCAGAAGAAGAAATAGATGAAAGAGAATCAGAAGAAAAACAGATAAAGTTTCTTTATATTTCTTATTATTTGTACTTCTGTCAACTTAGTTCTATATTTTATACTGCTTTGTACTCTCTTTTTCTATAAAATTGGATTTCTTTCTGCCTTAATATTTCGCTTTTATTTATTCTACATATTTCCATCTATCATAAGTGGCAATTTTTTATGTCATTCTATCTTTTCATTTTCCACCAATGGGGTAATCATGACTAATCTATGCCAAAATTTCATTAGGCCATTACTTTCCTGATTTTAAAAATTTTTTAGAACTTGCAATGACCGTTTGTGTAACTTCCCTTCTTTTTCTCCAAACAAACAACTTCCTTGTTTTATTTTTCCTTATCCCAAAAATTTTTTATTTCCTCTTTCTTTCTTCTGCTATTCTCACAATCATATTTTATTCAAAAAAAAAAGCGCACTCTTTTTTTACCTCCTCCGTACTATCATTCTCTTGCTCTTTCGAACAATCATCATGGCTTAGAACACTGAATCATTTTTGGAAGAAATCCAAGTTCCTAAGGGTGTTGAGGTTTCACTATTTAGTTGTGATACCAATCAAGCTATAGATGGTGATCTAATCATCACCAAATGCCAATTTTGGTGCTTGGATTTTTCCTTTATACCTGTTCTTTAGTTAATTCTTCCATCGAATCCAGATTCATCCTAACCAATTGAATGCTAATGGTTTTTGCATTCTTATTGGTTTCATTCTTTTTGCTGTTCTTGACAATTTTCCCATTGATGTGCTAGACATTTTCCACTTTTTCTATATCATCCCCAAAACTGAGTCTCTTAAGAGTGAAAAAGTAGAAAAAGGTAAGAAGTCTAAAGAAAAATCTCATTTTCTGAAGAGCATGCTGAGAGAGATTCTTAAGGTAAAGTAGTTTAAAAATCAAGTGAACTTCCAAAGAGTCCCTCCAATCTTTTGGTTTGTTATTTCCATTATAGGAAGGATGCCATCAAGCTCTTTCATAGGAGTAACACAACAGAGAAAGGTTGAAGAGACAACCTTCTCAGAATTTTTGGGACTTGGAAATCTCCTATTGTCAAGCAATACACCATACTTATCATAAAATAGACTTATGTCGGTCTCACTTTCAGCAGATCCTTCCAGAGTCTTTCGCTTGAACTAGTTGGCCAAGGAATTTGCCCATAGGCACCTCAAGGCTATCAACGTTTTCGGTCATCATTTTCTTTCCATGCTCAAGCCTTAGCGAAATTTTGATTTTGCCATAGCGAAATATTATAAAATAAAGATTTTAGAGAAATACCAAACCATTGTAGCTATGGCAAATGGAGTAGAAAAGGCTAATATAACTGCTCGCCTTTCTCTGAGTCTCACAACTCTACTTCTATCAATTCAGCTTCTTCTGCTGTTCGAGTAGAAAATGCAAAAGGCTCTGTCACCCTACATAAACAACTGATTAGAAAGAGAGTCTTGCTCTTTCTATAGAAGCGTCCAAGTAGGTGGAAGTTCCAATTAAGCCCTAGATTTTTACTTATAAGTTGTATCCTACCTAGGCAAGTCTAGCCCCATTCCCAAATCATTAGGTAAATGCTCTCATGATGAAATTTATTCCATTGATTCCTCTTTCATGTGAGAATCTATTATTCATAAGCAACTCCACTTTCTGAAAAAAGCAAAAGTAAAGATTGGAAGCAAAAAGGCAAGAAATGACGACCTTGCTTCAGAAGTCTCTCTAGCGACCCTTCTTTCTATTCCAGAAGAAGTTTTTTTAGAGCAAGTAGGGGTTCCTCAATCCGAGCAAGTTCCTGTCACTTCTAGCTCTGCTATTGTTGTAACTTCTCCATCTACTTCTTCCCTTGTACTAACTTCACTAATTCCTACAATTAGCACCCATTTTAAAGCTCATATATAGGTTATTTCTTCCATTTTTCTAATTGGCCCTAATGTTCAAACTCCTGCTTGGTTTCTTTTCCTACCAAGTCTTCTTTGGAAACTTTAGATAGTTCCATCTCTAATTCTGCTTCCACAGATTCATCTTCTTCTATAAGTTCTTCTACAGTTTTGCCAGTCATTCCCACTGCTTCTTCTTTTATTTCTTGTTCTGCCATCACTTATAGTCCTTCTACCAATTCAAATAGTAGTTATGTTTCTCAAGATGTTATTACTTTTTTGTTGTCTCCTATTCTTCCTTTCAAACAGCCTTTTGCTCCTGCCTTTAGTTTAATTAATTACAGTATCCCTCTATCAAATTATTTTTCAGTGCCTTCTGCTTCATTCATTCTAGCCCCTCAAAGCTTCTGGAGTTCCCCTCTTAGAATTCTTGGCTGACAATGATTGGAAATCATTGCTAGCTGTAGAGGATGTTGCTTACGTCCAAGAACAAATCCAAAAGAGGAACAAGGAATATCTACATTTTACCGAACTAGAGCTTGGTCTTTTAGTTCGAGGTTCTTCAATACTACATCCAGATGCTTGTCCCCTTATAGAAGGTGCGATTCCATGTGTGATCCTAATGTCCTGCACATAGTCCTTCCTCAACTGCTTACCTCCAAAGACCGTTTGACAAATTCGGCATTTGCCTCTGAGACTAAAAAGGATTTGGTGTTCGGTCTAAGTTCATTGGTAATTCCTTTTCTATTGCTTAAGTTTAAATAACAAATTCAATTCTTTGGTCCCAATTTCATTTTATAATTCTTTTATCTACGCTCTGAAATTAGTTACTGCCACCGAGTCTAAATAGCATTAGTCAGAGGCTTTACTGGAGAGTTTAAGATTAGCTTTATTAAGATTGTCAGCTTGGTCCAAGGCCCAATTAGACGCTTTGCAATCCGTGTAGAATTCTACTGTAACTAAGCTTGAACTTGTCCTTTCTTAGCAAAAGACTGAGCATGATATACAGATCAATGAATTAAAAAGTCAGCAACATCAAAGATATTTGGGAGGCTCAATTCAAGATCACTGAAATGAAGAAGAAACTCTTAGCTATTGATTCTACTCAAGCAGATCTCGATTCCAAGTTGAATGTTGAATGATCTTAGAAGGCCTTCCTGCATGCCTCTTTGGAATTTGCGAGCTCTAAGATCAAGTATTTAAAACCTTCCGCTTGTGTTGCTACTCTTGAATAGGCTCAATTGGCACTGGCAGCCATCAGATCTAAATTGCACACTCAAGCTTGCCAATACTGCAATATGGCATTAAAGGATTCAGTTCTCCCTGAGGATCAGAAGAGTTTTCAGGATGCTTCTACTTTGATGGGGGCTTTGGAAGTTTTTCCTAATCAGATCAAGAATTTACCCCCACTATCTCTACTCTCAGTTCCTAGCCATTTATCAATAGCTAACCTTCTAGATTCGAGCATATCTCTTAAGGATCTTCGTTTTGCTTTAGCTAGATCTATTCATTTACTGAGTCTCACGGTCTAGCAAGACCTTGAGAAAGATCTTCCCACATCTTACGTGTGAATTTTTAAGGAAATGATAATTAATAATTTTAAATTTTGGACATCTATAATTTAATCGGTCATTTGTTTTGTTATTTCATAGGAATTCTTCTATTTTCTTTTAATTCCATAGTCGTACTTGAACTGTAATGCTTGTCGTTTTGACTTTATTTTGATTATTGATAATACTTCTCAAATAAATTTCTTTCTGCAAGGTTTTTATTGCTTGCTTTTCTGAATATCTGCTTCTAAATTTGTAGTCTCCTCAAGAAGCTATTTGATAGCAAATTATTTAATCTTAACTAACGGTATGACTTCATTCTGCTTGATTATCCCAGTAAAAATACATTGCTTCTAACATTATTTTCGTTCATTAATATTCCACAAAGTGTATCTCTGATTGATGTGGCTTTTGATTTGCTTTGATTTGCGGCCAACTTTTCAATACTTTCAATAGTTACTTGTTTTTACAAAGAGTATATTCAAATGCCTTCCATGTTTTTCCGCTTAACCTTCTCAGGCTTAGTTTTCCTCTATAAATAATACTTCTTCTTCCTGTTCTTTGCATTTGATTATTTTCCCACATTTTCTCCGTTAGACTTCGTTAAGCTCTATACACATTCCATTACTGGCAAAATTTGATTGGGAAGAAGCTAGGAGGCGTTGAGAACACTTTCGAATTTTTCTTATATTCTCAACGCCTCTTCTACTTCCTCTTAATCGAGCTTTGCTGTGTAGATCCCATTGAGATTTATTAAAAAATAAAGGATTGGAGCTCCGGAAGTTGAGGAAATTTTTTAATCCTTTTGGCTTGGGTTTCTGCGGTTTCCAAAGCCTCAGCTTCTTGATTTTCTATTTTCATGAAACTTCAAATTGTGCACATTTGCTTTCTTATTTATTTCATAAAGCTCAAAAAAGAAGATATTTGGGGTGCTCAGGGATTTGAGAAATTCTTTTGAGTCTTTACTTAAACTTCTTAATGTTCTTAATGCCTACTCATCTTCTATTCTCTTAGGTTTTGTTCTCTGGGACTTGTTAAAGATTATTTAATGTGGGGATGGGCTCCGAGAATTTGGGAAATTCTTTTACTATTCATTTTGGATTTCCTGTTATTCTCTAAACATTATCTTCTCGATCTTGCCAGATTTTATGAAGTGTCGGTCATCACCTATTGGACTCCATGAGCATGGTATCTCCTAGTAAGAAGGGGTCTACTTAACTCAAGAGGTTGGGTACTCAGAATGTGGGAAGTTCTTTGTTATACAAATTTCCAAGTTTCTTGCTGTTCTGAGAGCTTCATCCTCTTGATTTCATTATGTCCTTTAGGCTCTTAGTGTAACATCCCCAACTTCTGCGGAGGCCAGACGATACCATTGCTGTCAAGCTCTATATCCAACTGTGACGGACAGCTGCCTCATTGGGTCGTCGATGACTTACTTTTAACTTACTTTGATACCAAACTATGGCAATTGGTATCTTACTTTCAACATACTCATTTTAACTTTTCATTTAAACATGAAAATAGGGAATAATATTTTTTTTTTAAACTTCTTTCTTGGAAACTGTATCATCATAAAATATTTACTAAAGTAAATATTTTACATTGCCATAACTTCATTTACATCATAAAATATCATTTCAATACTCTTTTTAAATAGTTTAGTGGAAGACTCATAACAGTACCATAACCCTCACCTAGTCCCTTGGCACATACAGATCTCATTCGTCATCCATCACTTGTCTTATCGTCGTGCAGGATGCTTTACTTACCTGCAACATGAACAAACTGGTGAGCTATTAGCCCAGTAAGTTCAAACATACCGTCATAGTCATAAAATAATAATAATACCTTATTAAATAGGTATACCATTGTATCACTCATTTGTTATGCTCAGTTATTATTTATTCAGTCTGTCTTTCAGTCTTATCAGTCTTCTATCAATTTGGGCCCTTTTGGTCGTACCTTGCACGCAAGAGTGAGGAGCCGGGGAGCGATCCTAGCTTGTCCTCACCTGTCTAGTCATCAGTCATAAAATAACCTCCACCTCGCGGGAGGCCAGTATGCCAAAATTACATCTTTACATTACCATCTTGTTTATTCTTAACAGTCATATCACTCTCATCGTTCCGTCAAAACAGTACCTCTCACCTTTGGGAGGTCATCCTATTATATATATAAAGCGTTCGTCTCATCAGTCCAGTCTTAATAATATAAAAGTCAAATTCATGTGAGTCTAACACAGTTTGTAAATATCCAGTCAATTATAAAACATATAGTCTAGTACACGACCCTACCAGTGGTCATGCATTTATCATTAAACATATGTCACATAATCATATCAATTCGTGGAAAATATGTTTTTCCACGAGAACTCAACAGTATCAATTTGTTCGTGTACAGATAAATTATATATCTGAATTTACATACTATACATAGAATACATAAACATGACCAGTCCATTCATGTTGTAGACATAGAAATATTTAAACTTACATGCTGCACATAGAACACATAACACATAAACATGTCAAGTAAATTCATATTACAGGCAATTAAATGTCCGAACTTACTGCATATAATACTTAAACATAGAAGTCAATTCATGTTTGACTTAGACCTAACACATAAACATCCAACGTTTAAAGCTTCAGTCTTACTATCTTGCTTATTCTTGTCTTTCCTTACTGTCTTTTATATGGTTCTGACCAGGTGGCATTATCATTGCCTCCATGGTCTGGAACACTTCTCATGTCTTTTTTTCATTGTGTGTATTTTATTAAATACACCTTTATGCATATAACACCTTATATATATACTTTACATTTTATACGTAACATATAAACATATTACGTAAATTCATATAGCAGACAATAAAATGTCTGAACTTACTACATATAACACATGGACATAAACATGTCAAGTCAATTTACATTTGACTTAGACATAACACATAGACATAGGCATAGCAATCATCTTATGTTACAGACAAGAATATGTCTGAACTTACATCATATAATACTTAGACATAAATATGTCCATTCATATTGCAGATATGAAAATATTTAAACTTACCACATATATCACTTAGACATAATAGTCTATTCATGTTGCAGTCAATGCAATGTTTGAACTTACTGATACTTCTGTTCGTATCTCCTTTCCTACTTTCTTGGTCCACATACGTTCCTTTATCACGTCTGGAGTGAGTCCCTATAACCGAAATAATCACGGTTATTTTAATTTCTGATTTCACACATAAAGCTTAATGAAACATAAAAATTCTACGTTTCACTTCCCAATCATGAACTTAGGGGTTTAATATCCCATTTATAACTTTTCTGTTAACTTTTAACAAAATTACCATTTTGTCCCTAACGGGATTTTTTTTATAGTAACTTTGCTTTTCTGATTTACAACTTGTTTTTGGCCCTTAGAAACTTAATTAAGCCATTCTAAGTCTATTAGGATCATTTTCTATCATTCCTGAAATTTTTGGTCAAAATAATCGTTTTGCCTTTGACGGGTCTTTGGACTGTATCATTTTCATTTTAACATTCTGTTGGGCTATTCTATGCTCAAAAATCATGAAAATTTTTCTTAGACTTTATCGAGCTTTTACAGCATTGATAGCTGAAATTCTCGGTTTATTATTCATCGACCCTTGAGTGGTACTATTCTGGTATCGGGGTCGTTTTTCTTCTTTTTCGGGCTTAGGTCACCGAGGGGACTTAGGTTTCCATCCAAACCACATCTTACCTTTCGGTTCCTAAAATACCTCTTTGTGCCGTTTTAGAAATTTCGGCAGCATTTCCACTTAATTTTTGGGTTCTCGACGTTTAGGAAACACCTCGAAACCATCTAACTAAATTCTAGTCTACCACATACTATACCAGAGGCCTATATTTTTACGTAAAACTTAACTTTTACGTAAAAGTCTTTACATTTAACCATTTTCCTATTCAACTATTTTTTATACGAATAGTCCGTAATTAACATTTAATCATCCCAATTAATAAATTGAAGAATGAAAATAGTTGAGATCAATATGAAGTCGTTTAACGACATCCACTAGGTAGGTCAACTCCAATCGACAATCAACGGAGCCATTTGATCTCACGTGCACAAACTTTGTTTCTTCGTTCTTCACGTTTGAAATTCTGTCTTACAATTCCGACGCCACGGATGTGTCCAGAACGTCAAAAATAGGCCAACCGGCCATTTTTCAAATTTTGGTCACCGGGTTGCCGTTGACCAGCATTAACTTGCCGTTGATAGGCGTTGACCGGTGTTGATCCGCGTGGGCCAAACTTGGTACCAAAATATAGATCTCGACGAGAGGAACCCATTGGTGGTGTCAATTTCACCAATCAAGCCTTCTATCGCCGAAAATCGACCCCCGAAAGTTGGATAGCGATGGCGATGTCCGTTCTCTATCATGGCGGCTTTGTTGCCCAAAATTGATTTAGGACTTTTGATCTACGCATCATTCTGAGTCTTTTGGTACCAGTGGTGTCGCTCAACTCTGCCGAAATCGACGGATTCCATGGCGGTAACGGTGAAGCTTCGAGCGGCGTGATTTGGTGGCCGTTGAGCAGAAATGAAGTCTGGGTTTTGTTCTACTTTTCACTATGAATCCATTGGGACCGGAATTGTGGCATTTGGACGTCAGACAGCGAAGATACGGCGGCTTTAATTTTTTGGCAGCTGACAGCTTCGGGCGGCACGTACGATGTTCTCTGGCGTCGGTTCCGTCGACTCGGCCTACCGTTAGACTTAGCTCGACGAGAGCTTTCCAACGAGACCGACGGTGTTGAAAACGGAGACCATTTCCGGTCATCAATTACTATTCACTTTCGGTGTAAAGGGAGAAAAGAGAAGAATAAGAAAATTATAAGGGCCTTTTCTGAGATTTCTGACTTTTTCCCCCTTTTATATTTTTTTTTTTTAATTTCAACGTAGGCTATTTTAACTAATTTGGACATGTTGAACCCATATATATCAGTTTTATTTTCATCCGAGGTCATCTCGACTAGTTTTCTGGTACTGCGATTTCCCAGTCAAAAATTACTTTTTGTACCCAAATGACTAATTTGAGAATTCTGATTCCAAATATATCAGTTTTATATCAAGAAAATGTCATCTTGACCAATTTCTTGATACTGCATGATTCCTAGTCAAAATTTACTTTTTATGCTCAATTGACTAATTTGAGTATATTGATTCTAAATATATCAGTTTTAGATCAAGAAAAGATCATCTTGACCAATTTCTTGATACTATAAGTGATACACATGCGTACACACATAAATCACTATATTTCACATTTTAAACATGAAATTCATCATGTACATTCTATGTATCTATTTTCCGAGAATGAGGAAATTTCTCGATTGTCACACTTAGACTAGTTAGGCTCATCCTTTCTTAGATTTTCTTGCAAGGCTCATGTGGCTTGATTTCGAATTAATTTTCATCTATCTTGTATTTTTTTTTTCTATTTTGTGAGTTTTAAATTTGCGAATCCCTTCTTTGTTCTCCGCTCGTTCCAAGACCTTTTCAAGATCATCTATTGGAGCATTTTCCCTCTCAAAATTCTGTATTTCATTTCTGCTTTGTAATAAAATGGCTTTTCATGGCCATGTATTTTGTATGGCCTGCACGCCTTTTGATTATATCCCTTTTATATTGTAATCATTTATCTATTTTCAATAAAGTCTATTTTTCATATTCTTGTTGTTCTGAATTCATGAACTGGATCTTAATCCTGAATTTTGCAATAATTCTTGTTTGCCTCAAAACATTTCTTCTTGAGTGAATCACATTCATGCCTCTCCAAGTGATTCTGTATGCAGTATTCATAACCAATGAACTTTTGTAATGGGAAGTCTCAAAACAGCATTAACTTCTGAATCTTAGTATCATCAAAAGCTCAAAATATAAGTCATTTCTCAGTTCTAAATCTAATTAAAGAATTTTATTTCAAGGAATGCATCCTTAAATTGTCCTTATAACTTTAACTTCAAATCATAAATCAAGTCAATAAAATCAAACTGGTGAATTTCTCATAAAGCTTTAATTTCCAAATTTCACAGTTTGACATTGAATTCATAATATCGAACTATATTTATGACTAGTTCCTTGAAAATTGTTCAACCTTTCTAATCTATGTGAGATTTCACGCTTTTGGGATGCCTTTCCTTGATTATTATTATCAATTTCGGTACTCATTTTCTTTTCTTCTATTTCACAATGTGCCAACCAGAAAATTTCATCATTCTAAGAAAATTGGTACGTGGAATGTATACAATGAATTTCATGTTAAAAATGTGAAATATAGTATTTTATATGTGTACGCATGTGTATCACACACAATATCAAGAAATTGATCAAGATGACCTTTTCTTGATATAAATCTGATATATTTAGAATCAGTATGCTCAAATTAGTCAATTAAGTATAAAATGTAACTTTTGACCCACAGATATACAGTATCAAGAAATTGGCCAAGATAGCATTTTCTTGAAATAAAACTGATATATTTAAAATCAACATGTTCAAATTAGTCAATTGAGCACAAAAAGTAATTTTTGATCGGGAAATCACAGTATTGGAAACTAGTTGAGATGACCTCGAATGAATGTAAAACTAATATATTTGGGTTCAGCACGGCCAAATTAATCAGTATAGCATATGTTAAAATTTTCACACAAAAAAAAAGTATATAAAGGTGGAAAATTTGGGTTTTTGCAATAAAGTCCCCCGTTTTTTCTTTCTCTCTCTCTTTCCTCCCCCACACTGTGAGTGAACAATAACCACGAACACGAAACGTTGTCTGTTTTCGATACCACCGATCTCGTTGGAAAGCTTTCGATGAGCTTAGTCTAACGGTGCGCCGACTCGACTAGAACCGTCGTCGGAGAAAGCTGTATGCGCCACCCGAAGCCGTCGAAGGAGCGAATTTTCTGACGTCGTATCCGATCGAGGTGATTCTGGTCCCAATAGATTCATGGTGATGAGTAGAACAAAATCCATACCTCATTTCACCTAAACAGCCATCGAATTACGCCGCCTAAGGCTTCGCCATCGTCGCCATGCCCCCTCCGTGAAAGTCACTGTTTCCGATGGAGGTGAGCGACACCGCCTAGCCCAAAATGCTCAGAATAGTATGAAGAGCAAAAGCCCTATGCCAATTTCATGAATTGATGCCGAGACGGTGAAGATCGGAGCTCGCCGCCGCTATCCACCGTTAGGGGGTTAGTTTTTAATGATTGGAGCTCCGATTTGGTAAATTAACACCGAAATTGGGTTCTTCTCGTCAAGATCTACGAAATGGTGCCCATCTTGGCCCACACAGCCACCGGTCAACGGTGAGTTAATGCTGGTCAACAGCGACCAGACCCCAACTTTTGAAAGATGGCTCTCTAGCCTATTTTCGACATTCTGGACATGTCCGCGCATCGGATTTGCCAACCAAAATTTCAAATGTGAAGAACGGTGAATAAAAGTTTGTGCCCGCGAGATCAAACAGCTCCTTTGATTACCGATTGGAGTCAACCTATCCATTGGATGTCGTTGAATGACTTCGGTAGTAATCTCGACTTCTTTCATTCCTCAATTTATTAATTAGAATGATTATATGGTAAATTACGGATAATTAGTATGAGAAATAGTCAAATAAGAAAATATGTGAAATGTAAAAATTTTTACGTAAAAAGTTTAAGGTTTTACGTAAAAATTAGGCCTTTGATTTAGTATGTGACAGATTAGAATTAGTTAGATAGTTTTGAGGCGTTTCCTAAACGTCGAGAACCCAAAATTAAGCGGAAATATTGCCGAAATTTTTAAAACAGCACAAAGGGGTATTTTAGGAAACGAGGGGTAAAAATGTGATCGACATGGAAAACCAAACTCCCTCGGTGACATAGGCCAAGAAAAGGATGATGGATATTTTGAGAATTAATAAAACATCTATTCAGAACCCCAATGTTAAGTCTGCCCTAACTACCTCAACTTTAAACTTACTCTTAAATTTGCTCTTCTTAATTTTACTTTTCTTAACTTTACTCTTCTTAACTTTACTCTTCTTAACTTCATTCTTTTAAAGTACCTTAAGAAGTACTTTCTTTAATATACTCATTTTTTACACTATTAAACTTTGTCATATTATACTTGGCATTTAAACTTACTTGCGAAAGCGATGTTTAAAAAATTACTGATAAATTTTTTTTTCTTAAAATTGATTTAAACATATGAGTTTTCCAAAAATATTTGAAATATATCATAACTTAACTTACATTAAACTTTGTCTCTTTTCGTTATATTACATATATATTTTCCTTTAAATTGCAGCGGAAAATCATAGTGAAAACCATAACCTACCCATGACACCTTATGAATCTATCTGCCTGTTAGGACTACCCTAACTGCCTCAACTTTAAACTTACTCTTAAATCTGCTCTTCTTAACTTTACTCTTCTTTGACTTTACTCTTCTTAACTTAGCATACTTACTTTACTTCTTATATTTTTCTTACTTTCTTTAAACTTTTCACTTAACTTCATTCTTTTAAAATACTTTAAGAAGTATTTTCTTTAACATACTCATTTCTTACTATTAAACTTTATCATTTTATACTTGGCATTTAAACTTACTTGCGAAGCAGTATTTGAAAAATTACTGATAATTTTTTTTTCTCTTTAAATTTAAACTTAAACTTGATTTGAACATATGAGTTTTCAAAAACATATTGAAATACATCATAAAATTAACTTACATTAAACCTCGTCTCTTTTCTTTACATTACATATACATTTTCTTTTTATGATAGCGGAAAAATCACAGTGAAACCATAACCCACCCCATGACACTTTGGGAATCTATCTGCCAACCCATCAATTCCTTTCCTCATAATCAGGCAGCTTACTCTTGTTATCTACATCATGAATAGACTAGTGAGCTAAAGCTCAGTAAGTACAAACATACATATAAAACATTACATGTTCATATATATATATGCTAAACTTTATATAAATATGACATATATTTAAAACTTTACTTAAACACATCAACTAATAACGAAGGCCATTCAGATTATTTTTACTTATTTTTCTTCTTCGTTCTTATTGTTCTTTTTGTTCTTTCATATTCTTCTGTTCTTTTCTTTTCTTTTCTTAACTTTTCTTCGCTTTACTTGTCTTTTTTTACTTTACTTTCTTTTCTTAACTTTTCTTTGCTTTGCTTTCTTTTCTTTTCTTTTCTTTTCTTTCACTTTCTTTCTTTTACTTTCTTTCTTTCACTTTCTCTTGTGGGCCCATGGTTGGACGTACCTAATGTGCGTGGACCAATGGGGGAATGGGGGAGCGACCCACCAATCAACCCCAAGGTCAATCTTTGAACTACCTATCTTGGGGGTAGCATATTGAGCCATTAACTACCATATTCTTGCGGTAGCACCATACTTCTGGGGAGGCTATTTTTATTCTTAAACCTCACTTTTGGGGAGGCCGGTATGTCAATCTTAAATTTTTAGTCTTATTATCTTGCTTATCGTTATCTTTCTTTTCTTTAGCTTTTCGTGCATTTCTGACTTTGTGAACATGTTAGATTATCATGTCACAAAAGTATAACTTATATATATAAAACAAAGTTCTATGACAAGTCAGTTCGTGAGTAGACAATTAAATGTCTATACTTGCAAAAACTTTTGCCGTTATCCCTTTCTTCATTTTTGGATCTCCAAACGTTCCTTCGTCGCCTCTAGGTCGGATCCTTATAACCAAAATAATAACGGTTATTTAAGTCTTCTCTTTATATATAAAACTTAGTAAAACATTAAAATTCTACATTTAATCTCCAAATAATGGACTTAGGGGTCTAAAATCCCATTTCTAGCCTTTCCGCTGACTTTAGGTGAAATCACCATTTCGTCCCTAACTTTTAGTGAAATGACAAATTTTGTCCCTAGCGGAATTTTTTTTACTTTTCTCCTTCTTAATTCTTGATTCTGGCCTTAAGAATTCCACTTAAGCTATTCTAAGGCTCTAATTAGGGCTAGTAATTTGGATCACGACACGAAACCAGCATGAAGTTAGAGGGTTTAGGTTTCCCTTAAATGGGTTTGGGTCAAAAAGGGTCGAACCCGTCAAACACGATTAAATAAAAAGTCGAACCCGCACGAACCCGTCAACCAGCAATTGACACAAAATAACACGTTTAATAAATTGATTATATATGAGTTGACATGAATACAACTCATAAATTACCCATTTATAATCTTTTATATATTTACATTGTTATATATTATATAATGTTTTACTATTTTTAATTTTGAGTTTTCAAAATTCAAATATAATACATATATTTTATTTTTTATATATATTTTAAAATTTTTAACATAGAAAAGAAAATCTAGATTTTACTTTTTTTTTTAGTCTTTTATTGCCTTTGCAGCTTTACTCACCTCGCCTCATCGCCATCCCCTTCCCTTACTCCATCGACTTTTGCAACAATACGACTAGTCATCCCTGACCTTATTGTCATTATTTTATTTATATTTAATTTAAATAGATTAATTTGGGTCAACACGATTAACACAATTAATAAATGGGTTGGGTTTGGGTTTGAGATTTTAGCACGAATATTAAATAGGTTGGATTTGGGTTTAGTTAATAGTATCAACTAAAGAGCATAATACGACACAAACACTACAAGATAACACGAATTGCCAACCCTAGCTCTAATGGTCCTTTTTAGACTTTTCTAGAACCTCTCTTTCTTTTTTTTTTTTATACACGATCTAGTACACGGCCATGTCCATGACCGTGTACCTCTTTGTCTACTACAGTTCCTCCTTACATGGCCGTGTGACGGTACATTTTATGTATACGATCTGGTACACGACCGCGTCTCTAGCCATTTACCTCTCTGTGATTTCTTTCCTCACAACATGGCTGTGTAACCTAGGCATGTAGCCTGCATATTGCATGTGCACGGCCTCATACATGGCCTTGTCTTTGGCCGTGTAGCTCTCTAAAATTCCTATTCCCGCTAGATGGTCATGTAACCTACTCGTGTAGCCTGTACATTACCTGTACACGACCGTGTCTCTGGCCATGTACCTCTCTGTGACTTGTTTTTCTTACTACATGGCCGTTTAGCTTGGGTGTGTTCATATTTTTTTCCCTACTACACGCCCGTGTACAGAAGTACACGCCCATGTACTGTTAAAAAAATTTAATTTAACCTTAAAAATCACAATCATGGCATTTAGAATCTCATTTAAGCCATTCTAGGGTGCTCTCTTGATCTTTTCTAAACCCAAAAATCATAACATAATAATTTTTCTTAGGCTTTTCTAAATCTTTACCATCTTTATTTCTCGGTTTACTCTTTACTGTCTCTTGGGAAAACTATTTCGACACTTAGTCATTAGTCTTCTTTTTCTCGTATTTAGAAGCTCCAAATAGACATTTTACTAGTATTTGAAATGTCCGTCACCCTTTTCTCCTACCTCATTTACCAAAGATTTGGATTTTTGATACTTGACCTTATTTTACTCTCCATTTCTCAAAATACCTATTTGTGTCGTTCTAAAGTCTTGGGCAATATATCTGCTTAATTTAGGTTTTCAACATTTAGAAAACGCCTCAAAACCATTTATCTTATTCTAACCTGCCACGTACTATACCAGAGGCCTAATTTTTACGCAAAAGTATAAACTTTTTGTGTAAAAATTCTTATAGAACTTATTCGTTTTCTAATAACCTTTCATTCATTCTTTTTCCTTCTCACTCTTTGTTCTTACACACACATTCACTTACAAACTTTTCTTTATAAAAACTTAATCAATCTCATATACTTAATATACGGTTTTTCTTTGAAAACCTAAACAAAATTCTCAGCTTTTCTCTTGAAACCCTATGTCAAATTTCTGGTTTCAAGTTTCTAATTCCTTTTCTAATCATCTCGCATGTAAATTCATATTTTTGAATTATTAACATCAAACTTAAAGCTTTAAATTTTACTAACCACTCCTATGCATACTCACATGGTTTTTTCTTTGAAAATCATGAGCAAAATTCAAGTTATTGTTTCTATCCTCACAAGTTCTCACATAAATTCTTTCTTAGCTAATTTGTACTTCAACTAACAAGGTTTGAAACTAAAATTTTCACAACCATTCCATACTTAAGCCACTGTTTTTCCATAATCAAAACCAAGAAAAGACTTAAGTTTCAAGGCTTACCTCACAATTAAGACTAAGTCTTGCTCGGTACACAATTTCCGTTGCTAATCTTGCGAAAACACAAGCTTAAAGGGGGAGGAAGTCACGGCAGTCATGGCTGCTTAGAGGGCCAATTTTTCCTACAGTTTTTGGAGCTCTATTGCTGTGTGTGAAGGCCTGAAAATCAGCCTAAATGCTTCGGTCAAATAAGCCACCTAACACCATTTTTTTCTTGATTTTTCTTTACTAAAATCCTTGCATTTAGATCAATCAAATAGCTCCAAGCATGCTTAATTAATCTCATTTCTAGCCATCCTCATCCGGATCCCATATTGGGAAATTTCCCAAATTTTTCTTAGAATCTTGCTTGCAATTTTGGCAAGCTTTTGGCATTAGGATCAAGATCACTTTAATTCTCATCCTTTGGATCTACCTACCACCTTTTCCACATATCATTTGCCATCCATCCGGTTTAATGGGGAAATAATTCCTAAATCTCAAATTTTTCAAAATAAAAATTCTCATTATATTAATTCGGGGTCAAAGTTTGACCAAAAGTCAAACCGAACGGAACTTTACCGAAATTGCATAGGCGAGTTTCTGGCGTTTCTTATGCGATAGGTTTGTCTTATTCTATTGTCGTTTGGCTAAAAATCAAAACCGTAAATTTTTGTCTTTTTCCTTAATCTTGGTTTACCTAAGGTAATCTCTTGAGATTTTTGGTTTCTAAAAGCATCATCATTTTTCTGAAGATGATGAAATTTCTCAGAAAATGCACTGGAGAACTTATCTAGCCATCTGTGTGATTAGTTTGATCTAACTCAATCTCGAAACTCTTAAAAACTCTAAAATGCTTTTCTTACCTTATCTTTGCTTTGACTTGCCATTTTCTTATATCTATCTTTTTCGGATACCGAAACCACTCCACTTAGGCATTTTGGTCTGAAATCACTTTCTCGGTTATGAACTTTATTCTTTGACGATTTTTGGAGATTTTAAATCCTCCAAAATATTTATTTATTTTTATTTACATTATTATTTATTTATTTATAAACGTAGTGTTCTTACATATTTTTTTATTCATAGAAATTCCTAGAAAACCCTTAGTTTAATCCTAGATAGCACTGTAGGAAATTTTTGATCTGTTACACCCAAGACGTAAGAAAATGAAGAAAAATGACCCTTATGCTGGAATAGTACCATCCAAGGGGCGGGTGTGAGCTAAGTATGAAGATTTGGGACGATTAAAGCGGTAAAGACTTGATAAAGACTAGAAAGTTGATTTTATGATTTTAAGCTTAGAAATCCAGTCTAAGCATTAAAATGAAAATGATACGGCCCAAAAACCTGCCAGGGACAAAACAGTTATTTTGATTAAAAATTTCAAGAATGATAGAAAAGGGCCCTAATGGACTTAGAATGACTTAATTAAGATTCTAAGGGTCAAAACCAAGTTGTAAATTAAAGAAAAGTAAGGTTATGATGAAAAATCTCATTAGGGGTAAAATGATAATTTTGTCAAAAGTTAGAAGAAAAGTTATAAATGGGATATTAGACCCCTAAGTTTATGATTGGGAAATGAAACATAGAATTTTTAGATTTTACTAAGCTTTATGTATGAAATAATGATTGAAAATGTTATTATTTCAGTTATAAGGACCCAACCCAGATACGACGAAAGAACGTCTGCCAATCCAAAAAGTGAAAAAGGATATGTGAGCAAAGTATCTGTAAATTCAAACATTGCACTCTTTGCAACATGAACTGATATATTATGTTAGGTCTATGTTTATATATTATATGAAAGTTATGTATATAAGTGCTATATGCACTAAAGTATGACTAACATAATGCACACTATGAAAACTATGTTAAGAAAGAAACCATTTATGAAATGCTTATGAAAGAAAAGAAATGAAAGAAAGTACCAAAGAAAGAAAGTAATGTAAAGGGTTCCTGACCAAGGGGCAATAGGAATGTCATCTGGTTGGCAATAAAACTGAAGCTTTAAATGTTGGTGCACCGGACTCCGACAAGGTGAGGTTCTATGTTAAGGCCTCCACTCAATGTGGTGCTACCTCGAAGATGTGGTAGTTTAATGCCTCCACTCAATGTGGTGCTACCCTAAAGGTGTGATAGTTAAAGGCTTAAAGGCACTACCCCGAAGGTGTGGTAGTTAACGTTAAAGTTCGGTCGTGAGTTTGGTTAGTGGGTAGCTCACCCTCCCCTCATTGGTCTACGAGCATCAGGTACGATTATCGAGCAGGGCCTGCAAGTGAAACTAAAGTAAAGCAAAGAAAAAAAAAGAATAGAATGATACGAAAGAAAGAAAGAACAACAAAAATGAAATCATGAAAATAATTGAGCATAATATGTACTAACTTTATATTTGATGCTCTGTGCTATGAACATAGCTTTATGTTAACTATATTATGTTTACGATGTTTATACATACGTTAAAAATGCTATGTCTAAAATATGATATGTTTACGATGTAAAGTATGTTAAATATGAAAGTATGTTCATGATGTTAAGGATCTTAAGTATGTTCAAGATATTAAAATATGTTAAGTATGAAAGTATGTTTACGATGTTTAAGCATACGTTAAGTATGTTCACAATGTTAAAGTATGTTAAGTATGAAAGTATATTTACGATGTTAAGAATGTTCACGAGGTTGAAGTATGTTAAGTATGAAAGTATGTTCACGATATTAAGTATATTAGGTATGTTAACGATGCTAAATATGTTAAAGTTAAGTATGATCACGATGTTCAAGTATGTTAAGTATGTTCACGATGTTATACTATGTTAAGTATGAAGTTTAAAGTAGTGTATGATATATATTATATTAAAGTTTTGATGCCACAATTAGTATCAGATATACTCTGTCCTATATGTCATGTATGTATATTTGAACTTACTAAGTAATTAGCTTACAAGTTTGTTCATATTGCAGGTAAGCAACTTACAATAAGATGAGTGATGGATGATGAATAAAATCTGCATGTGCCAAGGGACTGGGCGAGGGTTATAGTATTACTATGAGTCTTCCGTTGAGCTATTTAAAAGAATGTAAAGTTAAATGAATGTTGAAACGAAATGTTTATGATGAAATAAAGTTTAAATTATGTAAAATGTTTACGTAATAATGATTTACGATGGAATGGTTTCAAATACAAAACATCCAGTTTTAGTTTGTTCATGTTGCAGGTAAACAATCTGTGATAAGATGAATGACGGATGACGAATGAGATCTGCATGTGCCAAGGGACTGAGTGAGGGTTATGGTACTGCTATGAATCTTCTGCTAAGCTATTTAAAAGAATGTAAAGTTAAATTAATGTTGAAATGAAATGTTTATAATGAAATAAAGTTTAAATTATGTAAGATGTTTACGTAGTAATGATTTACGATGGAATGGTTTCAAATACAAAACGCCCTGTTAAAAAAAAAGTTTAAAAATAAACTTATACGTGTTAAATAATAAAGTTAAAATGACAAAATTTAAAGGTATAAAAGTAAGTAAGTTTAAGTATGTTGCCGGCGACCCAAAAAGGTGGCAATCTATCATAGTTGACTTCATAGCTCGACTATGATAGTACTGTCTAGCCTCACAGAAGGGTGGGTCGCTACACACAATCTCTTCAAGATGGATTTTCTTCTAACAGAAGTCTTTCAATACTGTCATGTATTAATTCATTAAGGGTGCTTATAATACTATTCCACTTCCATTCTTCTTTAATAGAAACTTTCAATAACATTCTAAAAGGTTGCAATAATACTATTTTAATTTCATTCTTCACCCATTCTAAACAAGAACATTTGTAATCATTCTTTGTCTTGGCTCAAGGTAGAACCATGTCACTTCTATTCATCATAGGCTTTTAGTCTGAATTGTTTTGTTTTGATTAATTCTTCAACTTATCCACGTAGGTTCCTACTAGAACCATTTCAGTATTGTTCTATTTTAGTCATTAGCAAAACTAGTTCAATTCTACTCTACTTTGGCCATAAGTAGAACCTTTCTACACCGTTTTTGTTTTAATTCCTAGCAAAACCTTTTTAGCTACCATTCTGCTTTAATTTTTAATAGAACGTTTTTGATTACCATTCTGCTTAACCTTTTTCCTTTTAATATAGTTATGCTTCAGTCTTTACAGAATCTTTTTACTTTTGTTTTGCTTTGGTCATTGTAGAACCATTTCAATATCATTTTGTAGAAAAAAATGTTATAGTGTGCAACAAAATTTTAATTTTTTAAAAAAAAATCGTTAAATGACTCGTGTTTCCATATACAATGAATTATCAATAACCATATATCTTCAAAAAAAAAAAAACACCAAGAACGCCAAAGGAAGTAACCGAGGAGCTTCAATCAACTAACCTTCTATATTATTCTCTAACTCTCGGACGGTGGAATATATAGGCATTCGATTCCTTGATTGATATTTTAGCGCGACTTGTCTTCTTCCAACTACCCAGATCTCTAAAAATTTATTATTACTAGTAAGATATGAAATAATAAATTTGCTCACCTAAGAGTCTGTGGTCTAAAGAGTATAGGAGTAGAAAAACCTCTATTTATAAATTACGTTAGGTGAATTTTGAATTTTGAATTAGATCAAGAAAAGATTTTTCTCTCCTCTACAAACCCCAAAGGCTGAAAATTCCCCAAGGATAAGGCCTAGAAAATTCGATCATCTTTAGGTCATGGGATTCAAAATTTATATAAGATCCAAACAAGATTTTCCTTTTCCCTTATCCACTAAAAACTGATTCTTTTTTTATTGTTTATCCACAAATAAAATTCGGCCATAGCTACGATTTGTGATTCAAAATTTGATTCAAATTTCAAACTCCACAAATCTTTGAATCTTATCCACATGGATAATTTTCTACAACTCTAATTTAAATTCAAATAAAATTATGGTAACTTTATCTAAAATTCAAATAATTATATAATCTCTTATCTAAAGCAAAATTCAAATTCAAATTAAGGGAAAATCTTATCTTCTACCCTTATCCATTGTGGATGCCACCCCTAGTAGTATTAAGATAAGATTTTGTTCAATTCAAATTCAAATAAGATAATTTTTTAAATTTCAAATATTTATTTTAAGACAATATTTTCAAAATTCAAATTAATTACATATTTCAATTTCAATTTCAAATACAATTAATTTAAATTTCAAATCTTATTTTTCAAAATAAATATTAATTAAATATTTATCCTATTTATTGAATAATACAAAATTATAATTTGCCTATCCAGCACCTAGAGATAAATGCCTACACCCTGTGGGAGGGTGATCTGGATTTTTCTATTCACTAAATGCAAGGCAACAAGTAATAAAGAATATCTCAACCAATTACCATCTGTTAAAAAATTATGCAGAAATAGTAAAGAGACCAATTGTACATATATAATGTGGGCTCCAATAATCCACGTAACTATTATTTTATACCAAATAAACTCGTTACAATTATTAGTTTTAGAGTTACACTACTATAAACCTGAAACTGCACTCTTAATTATATACTATGTTATGTAAGCTAGTGATAAGCTATCGTCCAATGACCTTATCATATATGTAAAAATCTCATATGATATTTATGATCAACCTTAGGTTAAATTCTGTTCAATCTACTGATCAAGTTATCTTAAAGATCTATTATATTTCTAAATAAGAAAATGATTATTCACCATATATGAATAAGAAGTCATCTATCTAGTAGATGACCCAAGGCCTTATCTATTTTCACATTCAGTATAATGTCTTTAAGAGAATAATCCGAAAGACCTCCTAGTTATTTTACCCTCAAGACAAGACTCACATTAAGGAAAGACGTATCTCTTTCAGAGTTTCCAAAAGACCTTGTTTCACCAACTTTTGAATCTTATCCTGATTAATATACCCAGGTCTTAAATGTCAAAGGTACGTCTTGTTAGAATGAGAAACATTCAACCTTTTAGATTTATCTATTTGTTCAATGTCAAGCAGTGAGTACATCTTAAGTTTGACCAAATAAAGGTTTCCATCCATCTATTCAGAATAGATAAAAGACTTATTTTTCTGAGTATCAACTCTTTTATTGAAAGATACTAAATAAGAATCTCTTATTAAATAAGCTATCGATATAAGGTTCCTCTTAAAATTAAGAACATAAAAACAGTCTTTCAATAAAATAAACCTAAATTCATTAAAGTAAAAATACATGTCTCCCACTGCTATAGCTACCACCAAGCTACTGTCTCCAGTTCACAACGAGAAACTTCTATCATATAAACTTCTCGTTTCCATGAACCCCTGCAAAGAAATACAAACATGATTAGTAGCACCCAAATCAACAACCGAAGTGTCTTTTGATTCTTCTACCAAACACAGTTCCAGATAAAGAAGTTTCTTACTTTCCTTGCCCTTGATGGCTAGGAATTCCAAATAAGCCTTCTTGAAATAACCGACCTTCCTACAGTAGAAGCATTTGGACTTTTTAGGTTCCTTAGGCTTCTTGTTCTTGTTCTTGTTCTTCCTATCAGAGACAGGAGAAATAGATGAACCAAAAACCACCTATTTCTTATTTGGCTTTTTCTTGTTCCTAAAGGGTTTAGAAGATTATGTCAAGTTGGCCTCTCCCTTAATTTGGACCGCATCCCCATCATTGATCAATCGCTCATAAGTTCAGAGTTATTTCATGAGTTCAGTAAGTCCTAACTTCTTTGTCATCAAATTATATGCAACTTTAAACCCCATAAAATCCTTTGACAGAGTTTTGAACACCATCTCAATTTGAGTGTTGTAGTCCAACTTCGTATCGTTTTTAATAGCCTCAACAAAGAATCCAATAAGTGTAAGTATATGATCTTTGACTAGAGTACATGTCTTCTACCTTGAGTTCATTATACTTGTGATAGCAAACTATCAAGCTAATTTTTCTTGGTCTCCAAACATGTCCTCCAAGTTATCCATGATCTCCCATATAACTTGATAGGTGTTATGTTGTTTTTGTAAAGCGCTCATCATTCTAGTGAGGATGTGGCATCAAGCTATTTCATTGGATTTTCTACAATAAGTAAATATAATAGGGACCTCCTTAAGTGGCACATTAGATTGGAGCCCTGGTAGGCATAGTTCATCTAATACAAACTTGTATCTCTCGCAGCTGAGAACTATTAGTAAATTTCTTTTCCAGTCTTTATAATTACCCCTATTTAGTTTGTTTTCAGTGAGTATTGAGATTCGAGCTATCGGTGACATTTTGAACTGAAATAATATTATACAAGAACATCATTACAAAGCCCAAGCAAATTAAAGGAAAATTTAACAAATAAAACATACGAGTATATTCCTACATGAAACTTGAACAAACATGTAGTATTGCAACATAATTCTCAACACCTATTGCCCTAAGCCACCAAGGGGTGGTCATGACACAAATAACCAAAACATAAACCTCATCTAATTAATATATATTGTCTTAAATGTGATAACCGGGAATTTTAAGATTCTTGAAAGAATTGAAAATTGTATGTATATGACAATTTTAATATATAAAATATGAAAAAGTTGTGTTTTAATACTGTTTAGAATGTGATAAAATGTTCTAATAGTGTTAAAGTGTGTGTTTTCAGAGATGGAAAATTTTTCCAAATCGAAACGGGTGAAACGGCTCTAAATCAGAGCCAAAAGCCTTAGAGAGTATACCGAATGTACTAAAAGACGAATAACTTATGGTTGTGATTTCTGGTCAAACGGGAGCAAAATAAGGCAAATCGATCGCATAAGAGGCATCAGAAACCCGCCCACGCGATTTCAGTAAATTTCCATTCGGTTTGACTATTGGTCAAACTTTGACCTTAGATTAATATAATATTGAAAAAATAGATGATGTCACATGGGTGATGTAATAAATGAGAAAGTAATAAGTAATTAAGGTGGTAGGTAGATCTAAAGGCTAGCATTTATTGTGATCATTGATCAAGGGTTAAGATTAGGCCAAAAATGCAACAAAAAAATTAGCAAAATATGGGATTTATGGGCTGGAATTAGAGTCGGTGGAGGCTGAAATAATCATCCAAAATCTTGCTAATTAATCCCCCAAAAAGTTACCAAAAGATCCCTAAACTTAGACCAATTTGATGGAAACTTTTGCAACTTAGTCCCTTTTATTTTTGCTTATAAATACAAGTGAAAATTGGCCATAGAAAAATCAGAAAATCTGCCCTTATGCTGCCCATTTGAAACCATGAACTTCCCTCCCTTTCTAAGTCAAAATCTTAGCAAAAACTTCACCAAACTAGTATCAGAACCTCTCCCAAGCATCAAGTGATCAAGTCAACAAGGTGAGCCTCTATTTTGACACCTTTTCTTGCCATTTTGACATTCAAAACCATGCCATGATAGGTGTGAAAGAATGGTGAAAATTTGGTGTTAAACTTTGTTGTTGATGATGATTGGTTCGGTTGTATGATGATTAAAGTGTATTTTGGAAACTTGAAATAAGCAAATTTTGTGTATGTTTTCATGTAAAACCTGTGGATATAGAATGGGGTTTGGAATGAAAATTTGTTTGGTTTTGATGGGGAATTATGCATTAGAAACCATATTATTGAGATATGATAAATAAGCTTAATGGTGAAAAATTTTGGTGTTGAATTGCATAGGAAAAATGATGGAATTTTGTGGTTGATTGAATAATTGTTAATGTGGAAAGTTTTACGTAAAAGTTTGGTAACTTTGTGTAAAATAGGCCTTTGGTAGAGTATGTGGCAGGTACTAAGGTTTTGAGGCGTACCTAACGCCGAGAAAACCTAAAAGTTAAGTGGAAATGCCGTCGAAATTTTGAAAACGGCAATAAGGACATTTCAGAAAATGAGGGGTAAATCTATGGTCAAGAGGAAAAACCCAAACCCCTCGGGAACCAAGGCTTGGGATTAGGATAATGAACTTTTCAAGAGTAGTGAAATATTTATTTGAGACTCTGAATCATTAGAAAAACAGGATAATAGAATTTTATGGTCCTGAGACTGCCAAGGGTAAAATGGTCATTTTGACCAAAAATATCCGAAAGACTCGGAAAGGACTATAAAGGATTTAGAATGATTTAAATAAGATTTTTAAGGCAAAAATCCAAAATTTGTGAAGAACATGAACGTGTAAGGGGGTACACGGCCGTGTATTGAAGAAATTAAGCCACCAAAGAGGTACACAGGTTTGAACACGAGCGTGTACCAAGCCATGTACAGTTACATGGATAGATAGTGAATTATACAACCGTGTGAGAGAAAAACAGAGAACTACACGGGCTTGAATACAGGCGTGTACCAAGCCGTGTACTATTACACGGGTAGACAGTAAATTACACAACCGTGTAAGAAAGACCCGAGAGTTACACGAGTTGGGACACGGCCGTGCATCAAGCCGTGTATTACCTAAAGAGATGAAATTCATTGTAAAGTTAATAACAAAATAAATATATCCAAATTGATAAATGATAATGGGAATTAACAAACAATATTTTGTCTGGAGGGACCCAAATTAGAGATGATACAAGAACTGCAAAGGAAGTCAGAGATTGGGCGCTAGCACAGTTCTGGTAAGTTCAGACATTTAATTGTCTGCGACATGAAATACTGTAATGTTTAATTATGTACTATTCGTACATTAGATAAAAAGTCCTATGAGCACTAGGGTATAGTTAAACTAGCTCACCTAATGAACTGATAAGTATGAAATGTGTACATACAGTACACTAAGGAAAGAGGTGCGGTAAGCACTAAAGTATGATCAAATTTAAGACACACATAAATAAAAAGAATGTGAAAGTCCTACAAGTATGAAGGGTTCCTGACCATGGGGTGATAAATGCTATCCAGTAAGAACTATAAGAAAGATGGTAATAAAACCAAAACTGGCATACCGGCCTCCAGTAAGGTGGGGGTTTACAGGTCTTTCGGGGATATGATAACCGCTTCAGGTGATGATAGACTATAAAGGAGTGGCCAGTGGATAGCTCCCCAGAGTCCCTCCTAGTCAGCGCAAACAACAGTACATCCAATGATATGATGGGACCCAAAATCAGAACATAATAAAGATAATGACCAAAATTATAATGAAAGCCATAAATGAGCATAACCGACACTAATGTTACGTATAGTGTACTTGGTCAAAGTTGATGTAAACAGGTTCTGGTCAAAGTTAAAGTTACTATTTACTTGTCAAAATCAAAATTACTATTCATGGGAAAATTGTATTAATTATGTTTTTGAATCTATATGATTCCTAGTATATGTATTTGAACTTACTGAGCCTGTTAGCTCACCAGTTTGTTCATGTTATAAGTAAGAAACTATCTAGTAGATACTCTGGATGGTGGCAGGATATGCGATGCCATTGGGATAGGGAATTCCACTGTGGATTATGATCCTGCTACCAGTTTTCAGCTAAGCTTTGAAAGAGAAGATTTGAAGAAAATATACTTTGAGATACAAAGTTGAGAAAATGTATTTATGTAAATTATGTTGTATTATAACAAGACAACTAAAGTATAGTTTTTAAGTACTTACATGACTTTCATACAAGAAAAGTATTTAAAAAAAAAAAGGCTCCAAAATACAGCGATTTGAAAATGAAGCAAAGTTTTTGGCGATCCGATGAGGTTCACAGGCTATTTTGATCAGCTACGGAATCTGACTGGAATAGTTACGCGTGGCCAAAATCAGGGTCACCACATTAACTCCTCCAAGGTTAAGACATATATTAATAACCACTTATTTTAGCCACTAGTTTAGCTAACAAAACTTCTAGGGAAGGTTAATAGCTAAACGAGCCTTGAGTGTGTAATCATTATATATGTGGTTCGATAAATATCCTACCAAGCCACTGAGGGGTGGTCATGCATAGGATCATGCTAGAATAAGTTTTCTATGTAGGAGATCCAACCTAGTATATTGGCAGCAGTAAACACCTATCAAGGGATGTGGTTAGAGTAGAATTGACGCGAGACATAACCATGCTTTCATATATGAATCAACAATGGAGGTCGTGGGTTTTGTTTGAAACCTCTCCCACTCAATATTTTGAAAACATGCAAGTTTTTGAATGAACATGTATGATCAATATAGTTTGAATGGCTTTTTTTTATCCTATATGATATGTTATCAAATATGCATTCAAATCATCCATTAATACATATTCATCTATCTATGACATAACATAAAAATAAATAAATAATGAAAATTTTAAACAACCGAGCCATGGTCCCATTCTAGAAAAAGGAAAAACTAAAGATTACGAAATTATATCCAAAGCATTTTTTTGGTCTTAAATTTTGCTTAATCATCATGTAGCCTCTCTATTTATTTCTCATCCTGAAAATTATTTAAAATTCAATTTTCAAAATTTAAATTTTAAACAATTTCAAATTTCATACATAATAATATATAATTTCAAAATTTAAATTTATAATTATACATTTTAATACATGATTTAAAATTAAATCTTAAATTTAAAATTGAAAATTTCTAAACCTCGGCTCCTCGGGCCACGGGCTCGAAGGTCCCTAGCCCCTAACGAAGCTAGCAACCCACGGCAATGGTCGATTCCTAGCCTTTTTGAATTTCATGCCATATTTTAATTCACCTATTAAGATCTTTAAAAAAAATTTGAATCTTAATTAAATTGAAATTTTCACATACAAAAAAAAATTTTAAATCATTAAATTAAATTTAATCTTCAAAAATAATAAGTTATAGTTTTCAATCTTCAATCTCCTCCAATAATAATTACATAAAATTTTATATATCGTTTCTGGAGTACAAAGAATTCTAACTAAAAAATTCTAAGAGACAAAAAATTAAAATTCAAAGAAAAATTACAGTGATAATAAATAGCTCTCATGGTTACATGAAAAATCTTAGATACAATTTTTTTAAATTCTAAGGAACCATGATCGGTAAAATTGAGCATGTTTATAATAATTTTAAATATTAAAATGACCATATATATCATACATAATCTGCGATAACAACATAAAGGAATTATAAAATGCCACTCTTTAAATATCAAATCCATATATCAAGGAGACAAAAAAAAAAGATTGTTTAATTTATGTATATGACATAATCACGAGTTGGCTTTGAACTACTTGTAGGAAAAAACGTTATAGTGTGCAGTATATTTTTTAAAAAATTTAAAGATCGTTGAATGATTCGTGTTGCCATATTTAATAATTTATCAACAATCATATACATTTAGAGGAAAACACCAGGAACGCCAAGGTGGTAACCAAGGGACTTCAACCAACTAAACTTTTTATTAGGAAATACCCTAAGTATTAGAGACATTTTGATGTATTCATTTTGAACTGGATAATAAAATTATACATAGAGGTTATTCATTACATTGCTATCTGTCCTCGTCTTATTTACATGTTAAAGTAAATGTAAGCAAATATGGCTCACTGACTGCTTGTGTTAAAACTGTTAGAACGTTGCATGCAATGGTCTTTTGTATGCGAGAAGACAATGTTCTAAAGTTAGCAGTCTAAACTATGGTCTGTAGTCTATGGGGTTAGACCGAGCATCTAACTCATGTTAAGACTATTATGTTGTCTAAAGCCTTGGAGGGGACGGTCTGTCTTGACTGTCTGGAGCTGGACTCCCAAGTAGAGACATGGATATGTTGCTCGGTGGTGACATATTAGACCGGGACTAAAGCGTGATTGATCTACGTAGTCCGCTATGAGTGGATCAATCTGCTTTTGACGTTCATTGTGTAATAACCTTAATCCTGAGTAAATGAACTACTTCATGTATATGACTTGTGTACTTTGATGTTCCAATGGCTAAAGCGTCTCAGAGGTAGTAAGCTTATAGACCGGTTCGTTGGGTGCATGACTTGTATACGATGAAGGGTTTGTTTGCAGATATCGAAATCATAGCTCTGAGGAGTTAAAGGTATCCTCTTAAAGGCATTATACTGAATGTGAAAATGGACAAGGCCTTGGGTCGTCTGCTGGGCGGATGACTTCTTATTCACATATGGTGAATAATCATTTTCTTGATTCGGTAGTATAATGGAACTTTAAGATAGCCTGATCAGTAGGATTAAA
Organism: Antiaris toxicaria; assembly: GCA_035233585.1. Taxonomy (NCBI): domain Eukaryota; kingdom Viridiplantae; phylum Streptophyta; class Magnoliopsida; order Rosales; family Moraceae; genus Antiaris; species Antiaris toxicaria. The sequence goes on from CP141154.1 coordinate 94,695,710, forward strand.
CGGACTTTGACCTAAGGCTGATCATGGATATCATATGAGGGTTTTGCATATATGACAAGGTCATTGGATGGTAGCTCGTCACAGGCTTACGTAATACGGTATATAATTGGGAGTTCAATTTCAGGTTTATAGTGGTGTGACTCTGAAATTAGTGATCATATGATTGAGTTGTTCGGTACAGAATGATGATCATATGGAATCACGGGAGCCCGATTATATATATCCAATCAGTCCCTCTACTAGCTCCACATAATTCCTTAACGATTGGCAAATTGATTTGTGTATGCTATTGGCTAGTTTATTATGCATGGATGGTGATGACACAGGATTAGGATGGTAGACAAGATTCTCTCCGGTTGGATTCAGATTTTGTTTTGGATAATAGAGTACACAATTATTCGAACTCCAAATAAAATTGCCATGATTTTATTTGAGATTGGATTGGAGTTGTAGAAAATTATCCATGAGAACAAGAATATGAAATACAACCGTTTTGTGGAATTTGAAATTTGAATTTTGAAATTTGAAATTTGAAATTTGAAATTTGAAATTTGAATTTTGAATTTGAAATTTGAATTTGAAATTTGAATTTGAAATTCGAATTTGAAATTTGAATTTGAAATTTGAAATTTGAATTTGAAATTTGAATTTGAAATTTGAAATTCAAATTTTAAATCACAGTCCAAGTAGGATTCGAATTTGTTGTGGAAAATCCACAAGGTTTGAAATTCGAATTTGAGTTGGATTTGGAGAGGATAATCTTGTTAGAATCCTACTTGAATTTTGAATCCAAATCCCAACAAATAAGGGACGAAATTTTTGAGGATAATCCTCATGAAAATTTCGGATTTTGTGGATGAGATTCAAGGGTAAATTCAAGCTTCAATCCTAGTTGAATTTGGATTCTCTCTACTCCCTAAAAGTGGCTGAAATTTTGGAGCCTTAATCCTAGGAAATTCCGTTATTTTTGGATAAGGTTGAGATGAGATTTAGCTTGAAAATCCTAGTGGAATGTTGATTCTTCCTTATCCTAAAAGTGGCCGAAAATTTGGAGAAGATTTTCTCCTAAAGATTTCGGATTTTTTTGGTTGAAAAAGGGAGATAAAATTCTAGTTAAAATCTTGTTGAGATTTGGATTGGATTTATCCTAGAAAAACCGAATTTAATTGTTAGGATTATCCTATGAAAAATTCGGATTTTTTGGTTAAAGATAAGGGAGAAAATCTTTTCCTAGTCCAATTCGAATTCAGAGAATCACCTCATGCAGGTCAATAAATAGAGGTCCTGCCACTCCAGTTCTCTTAGACCACAGACTCTCAGGTGAGCAGGCTTATTGTTGCACAGCTCATCGTGACAATAAAGTTCTTTAGAGATCTGGGTGGTCGGAAGAAGACTAGCAGTGCTAGCATACCGATCGAGGTTCAGAGTGCCCACACACTCAGCCATTCGGGAATTGGAGAATAGTAGAGAAGGCTAGTTGGTTGAAGCCTCCAGTCATTCTCCTCCTGCATATTGGCGTCCTTGAGGTATGAGTTTTAATTGTTGTTGATTTATTGTATATGGCATCATGAGATATTTAACGATCTAAAATTTTTATTGTTCCGCTGCGCCACTCTGATACGTTTTTACCGGTTTATTTTCCTACAATTGGTATCAGAGCCATCTCATGACTATGCCATGTATATAAATTAGACAATTACTTAGTCTTTTTATTTATGTATGGATTTGATATTTAGAGAGTGGGATTCTAGGGTTCCTTTATGTTGTTATCATGTATTATGTATAAAGTATGTGGTTATTTTAATTTTTTGAATTATTATAAACATGCTTGATTATACCGGTTATGGTTCCTTAGAATTTAGAAAAATTGTATCTAGGAATTTTTATGTAACCATGGGAGCAGTTTAATTAACACTGTAATTTTCCCATGGATTTTATTTTGTCTCTTAGAATTTTTATGGATAGAATTTTGTACACCGGAAACGGTATAGGAATTTTTTATGTAATTATTCTTGGAGGAGATTGAAGATTGAAGACCGTAATTTATTTTTCCCAAAAAGTTAAATTTGATTTAAAGGTTGAAATTTTGATTGTGTGGAAAATTTCAATTTAATTAGGATTCAAATTAATTTTTGGAGATCCTAATAGGTAAATTGGAATATGGCACGAAAATCGAGACACGACCCCTCGGGATAGGCCGACGAGCCTTGGTGGGGCTGCAGCCCCTGCCCTCGGGCAGGATGGGGCTGCGGTAGCCCCTGTGCAGGCCCACACCACCCACGGCCGCAGGCTCTGCCTGCAGCCGAGGGTGGCGCAGCCTGCCCAAGGCTGGCCGCAGCCTGGGCGTGCAGCCACTGGCTGCAGGCACTGCCTGCAGCATGCCGGCTGCTGCGCCCAGCCTGGGCGTGCAGCCTGGCACCGCAGGCTTGGCCTGCAGCCCGGCAGGCTGCACAAGGGGTGGCCGTGGGCTGCTAGCCCTTCCGGGGTTGGTGGCTGCCCACGGCGGCTGCCGCCTTCACGGTGCGGCGGTGCAAAATCAGAAAATTTTGATTTTTAAATTTGAGATTTAATTTTAAATCATGTTTAAAATTATGTAATTAAAAATTTAAAATTTTTGAAATTACATATTATTACACATGATGTTTAAAATTGTTTAAAATTTAAATTTGAAGTTTAAATTTGAAATTCGAATTTGGAATTTGAATTTGAAATTTAAATTTTTTGGAGATTTAAATTTTAAATAATTCTTGGGATGAGAAATAAATGGAGAGGCTGCATAAAGATGGATACAAGAAGACGGAACAAAATTCAAGACCCAAAGAATGCTTTGGATGGAATTTTGTAATCTTTATTTTCTTTGTTCTAGGATGGAACCATGGCTTGGTTATTCTGTCAATTATTTTTCTGTGATATGTCATGGATGTATAAATATGTATTGATGGATGTTTTGTATGCATATTTGATAACATGTCATATAGGATAGGTGAGTGCCGCTCATACTATATTGATCATACATAATTTGTTAAAACTTGCATGTTTTTCAAAATATTGAGTGGGAGAGGGTTTCAAACAAAACCCACGGCCTCCATTGTTGAACCATATGTGAAAGCATGGTAACGCCTCGCGTCAGTTCCGACCTGACCACACCCTTCGGTAGGTGTTTACCGCCGCCGGTATACTAGATTGGATCTCCTATGTGGAAAACGTGTTCAGGTGCGATCCTATTCATGACCACCCCTCGGTGGCTTGGTAGGACGTGGATCGGGCTACGTAAACAATGGTTATACACTCAAGACTCGTTTAGTTATTAACCTTCCCTAGAAGCTCTGTTAACTAAACTAGTGGCCAAATAAGCGGTTATTAATATATGTCTTAACCTTGGAGGATTTAAGGTAACATATATTAATTGGATGGGGTCCATGTTCCGGCTATTTGTTCTCATGACCACCCCTCGGTGGCTTGGGGCAATAGGTGCTGAGAATTACCGTTGCAATGCTACATGTTTTTTTCAAGTTTCATGTAGGAACATACTTGTATGTTTTTATTTGCTAAATTATCTGTATATTTGCTTGGGCTTTGTAATGATGTCTAGTATAATTTTATTTCAGTTCAAAATGTCACCGACACCCCTCATTTCAATACTTACTGAAAATAAGTTAAATGGCGACAATTATAAAGACTGGAAAAGAAATCTATTAATAGTTCTCAGCTGCGAGAGACACAAGTTCGTACTGGACGAACCATGCCCACCTGGGCCCAAACCTGACACACCACTTGAGGAGGTCCCGGTAGCCTATAATCGTTGGAGAGAATCCAATGAAATAGCTCGATGCTACATCCTTGCTAGCATGACGAGTGCTTTACAAAAGCAGCATGAGACTTATCAAGTTGCTGGGGAGATCATGGAAAATCTGGAGGACATGTTCGGAGGCCAAGAAAAATTGGCTCGACAGTCCGCTATCACCAGCATTATGAACTCTAAGCAAAAGGCGGGTGCTCCGGTGAAGGACCATATGATCACTCTAATGGGATTCTTCGCTGAAGCTGCCGAGAATGGTGCTGAGTTGGACTATAACACCCAGATCGAGATGGTGTTCAAGACTCTGTCTAAAGATTTTGTGGGGTTTAAGGCCGCATACAATCTGGCGACAAAGGAGTTAGGACTTACCGAGCTCATGAAGCAACTACAGGCTTATGAGCGGATGATCAGGGATGAGGATACGGTCCGACCTAAAGGAGAGGCCAATTTAGCGGAATCTTCCAATCCCTCACGGAAGAGGAAGAGGCCAAATAAGAAGCAAGTGGCTTCCAGTTCTTCTAATCCTCCTGTCTCGGACGGGAAGAAGAAGAAGAAGAACAAGAAGCCAAAGGACCCTAAAAAGTCCAAATGCTTCCACTGTGGGAAGGTAGGTCACTTCAAGAAGGCTTGCTGGGAATTCCTAGCCTCCAAGGGCAAGGAAGGTAAGGAACTTCATTACTTAGAAGCGTGTTTGGTGGAAGAATCGAAAGACACATGGGTCATTGATTCGGGCGCCACTAATCATGTTTGTGTTTCTATGCAGGGGTTCGTGGAAACGAGAAGTCTACATGATAGGAGCCTCTCGTTGCGGACTGGAGATGGTAGCTTTGTAGTGGCTGAGGCAGTGGGGGACGTTCATCTTTATTTTGATCAATTTAGGTTTATTTTATTGAAAGACTGTTTTTATGTTCCTAATTTTAGGAGGAACCTTATATCGGTAGCTTGTTTAATAAAGGATTCTTATTTAGTTTCTTTTAGTAAAAGAGTTGATATTCGTAGAAATAAGTCTTTTATCTGTTCTGGATGGATGGATGGAAACCTATATTTGATCAGACCAAAGATGTACTCACTGCTTGACACTGAATTAATTGATAACTCTAAAAGGTTGAAAGTTTCTCACTCTAACAAGGCGTATCTTTGGCATTTAAGACTTGGTCATATTAATCAGGATAGGATTCAAAGATTGGTGAAAGACGGTCCTCTGGAATCTCTGGAGGAGGTACGACTTCCCCAATGTGAGTCTTGTCTAGAGGGTAAGATGACTAAGAGGTCTTTTGGAGCTAAGGGTACAAGGGCACAGGAGCTCTTAGAAATTGTGCACACTGACGTATGTAGCCCCATGAACGTCATAGCACGAGGAGGGTTCGAGTACTATGTCTCTTTCATAGATGATTACTCGAAGTATGGATATGTGTATCTGATACACCGCAAGAGCGAAACCTTTGATAAATTCAAAGAGTATCGTGCGGAAGTGGAAAAGCAATTGGATAAATCCATAAAGACACTTCGATCTGATCGAGGTGGCGAATACCTCTCCGATGAATTTCTAGGACATCTTGTAGAGAATGGGATATTATCCCAATTGACTGCACCTGGTACTCCACAACAGAATGGTGTAGCCGAAAGGAGAAATAGGACCTTATTGGATATGGTACGGTCCATGATGAGTTACTCAACACTGCCATTATCATTTTGGGGACACGCTTTACAAATGGCGTGCTATATTCTGAACCAGGTTCCGAGCAAATCAATTCCTAGAACTCCGTATGAATTGTGGCGTGGCAGGAAGCCCTCCCTTAGACATATGAGAATATGGGGCTGCCCGGCACATGTACTGGATGGGGATGCGAAGAAGTTGGAACCAAGATCAGAATTGTGCATGTTTGTAGGGTATCCAAAGGGAACTAAAGGAGGTCTGTTCTATAACCCGAAGGAACAAAAGGTCATTGTCTCAACCCATGCGACATTCTTGGAGGAAAGTCACATGAATGCCTTTAAGCCTCGAAGCAAAGTGGTGCTAGAGGAGTTATCGGGTGAAAGAACTGCTCCACAGATTTCGATCTTGGACGCAAGTCCGAGTTCCAGTGAAAGACCTGCAGACGATCAACAATTTAGGGTGCCTCGTCGTAGTGGGAGGGTTTCTAAGAAACCTAATTTCTTTATGTATGATGCTGAGGTATACCAGGCCGAGGCTCATGAGCATGAGGAAGATCCGGTCACATATGATGAAGCTATAAAGGATATTGATTCTAGATCTTGGAAACAGGCTATGAACAATGAGATGGATTCTATGAAATCCAACTCTGTTTGGGAACTTGTAGATTTGCCGGATGGGATAAAACCCATTGGATGCAAATGGGTCTACAAAAGAAAGAAGGATGCGGAAGGGAGAGTGGAAACTTTCAAAGCTAGACTGGTTGCAAAGGGATACACGCAAAAGGCTGGAATCGATTATGAGGAAACCTTTTCGCCTGTTGCTATGCTGAAGTCTATCCGTATTCTTCTGTCCATTGCTGCGGCTCTCGATTACGAGATCTGGCAAATGGATGTCAAGACGGCATTCTTGAATGGCCATCTTGAAGAGTGTATCTATATGATACAGCCCGAAGGGTTCGTAGCAAAAGGCCAAGATAAGAAAGTCTGCAAGTTGCTTAGATCCATTTATGGATTAAAACAGGCATCCCGCTCATGGAACCAGAGGTTTGATCAAGCGATTAAGACATTTGGTTTTGAGCAGAACGTTGATGAACCTTGTGTTTATAAACGTATTAAGGATGGAAAAGTGGTCTTTCTGATACTCTATGTCGATTATATACTACTCATTGGGAATGATGTAGGGAATTTATCATCGGTCAAGCTTTGGTTACACCAACAGTTTGACATGAAGGACTTGGGAGAAGCTAATTATGTTCTAGGCATTCGTCTCTTCAGAGATCGAAAGAACAAAATGATAGCTTTATCCCAAGCTTCATACATAGATAAAATAATTGACAAATATGCAATGCTAGAGGCAAAGAAAGGCTCACAACCTTCTATTGCCGGTTTAACTCTTTCATTGGATGACTGTCCCAAGACATCGGAAGAAAGAGAGCGTATGAGTAAGGTCCCTTATGCATCCGCTGTGGGTAGCCTTATGTACGCTATGCTTTGCACTCGCCCGGACATATGTTTTGCAGTAGGTATGGTGTGTCGATATCAAGCGAATCCTGGAACCAAGCACTGGCAAGCAGTAAAGCATATACTCAAGTATCTTAAGAGAACGAGGGATTATATGCTAGTGTATTCTGGAGGGGACCTAACACCCGTAGGATACACGGACTCAGACTTCCAGACTTGTAAGGATTCGAGGAAATCGACATCTGGATCAGTGTTTTTACTCGGAGGAGGCGCCATTGTGTGGAGGAGCGTGAAGCAGGGCTGCACAGCTGACTCTACTATGGAGGCTGAGTATGTGGCTGCGGCTGAGGCATCTAAAGAAGCGGTTTGGCTCCGCAAGTTCTTTAGAGACCTTGAGGTCATTCCGGGTGTTGACAAGCCTATCACACTTTACTGTGATAATACAGGGGCTATTGCCAACACAAGGGAATCTCGGCACCACAAGAGGACCAAGCACATCGATCGGAGATATCATATTATTAGAGGGCATGTGGAGACAGGACAAGTGGATGTATGTAAGATCGCGTCTGAGGACAACATCGCTGATCCCTTTACTAAGACTTTGGTAGCTAGAAGCTTTGAGAGGCATGTAGAGGCGATGGGGATGCGTAACATGGCACATCTACTGGCTTAGGGCAAGTGGGAGATTGTTAGGAAATACCCTAAGTATTAGAGACATTTTGATGTATTCATTTTGAACTGGATAATAAAATTATACATAGAGGTTATTCATTACATTGCTATCTGTTCTCGTCTTATTTACATGTTAAAGTAAATGTAAGCAAATATGGCTCACTGACTGCTTGTGTTAAAACTGTTAGAACGTTGCATGCAATGGTCTTTTGTATGCGAGAAGACAATGTTCTAAAGTTAGCAGTCTAAACTATGGTCTGTAGTCTATGGGGTTAGACCGAGCATCTAACTCATGTTAAGACTATTATGTTGTCTAAAGCCTTGGAGGGGACGGTCTGTCTTGACTGTCTGGAGCTGGACTCCCAAGTAGAGACATGGATATGTTGCTCGGTGGTGACATATTAGACCGGGACTAAAGCGTGATTGATCTACGTAGTCCGCTATGAGTGGATCAATCTGCTTTTGACGTTCATTGTGCAATAACCTTAATCCTGAGTAAATGAACTACTTCATGTATATGACTTGTGTACTTTGATGTTCCAATGGCTAAAGCGTCTCAGAGGTAGTAAGCTTATAGACCGGTTCGTTGGGTGCATGACTTGTATACGATGAAGGGTTTGTTTGCAGATATTGGAATCATAGCTCTGAGGAGTTAAAGGTATCCTCTTAAAGGCATTATACTGAATGTGAAAATGGACAAGGCCTTGGGTCGTCTGCTGGGCGGATGACTTCTTATTCACATATGGTGAATAATCATTTTCTTGATTCGGTGGTATAATGGAACTTTAAGATAGCCTGATCAGTAGGATTAAACGGACTTTGACCTAAGGCTGATCATGGATATCATATGAGGGTTTTGCATATATGACAAGGTCATTGGATGGTAGCTCGTCACAGGCTTACGTAATACGGTATATAATTGGGAGTTCAGTTTCAGGTTTATAGTGGTGTGACTCTGAAATTAGTGATCATATGATTGAGTTGTTCGGTACAGAATGATGATCATATGGAATCACGGGAGCCCGATTATATATGTCCAATCAGTCCCTCTACTAGCTCTACATAATTCCTTAACGATTGGCAAATTGATTTGTGTATGCTATTGGCTAGTTTATTATGCATGGATGGTGATGACACAGGATTAGGATGGTAGACAAGATTCTCTCCGGTTGGATTCAGATTTTGTTTTGGATAATAGAGTACACAATTATTCGAACTCCAAATAAAGTTGCCATAATTTTATTTGAGATTGGATTGGAGTTGTAGAAAATTATCCATGAGAACAAGAATATGAAATACAACCGTTTTGTGGAATTTGAAATTTGAATTTTGAAATTTGAAATTTGAATTTTGAAATTTGAAATTTGAATTTTGAATTTGAAATTTGAATTTGAAATTTGAATTTGAAATTCGAATTTGAAATTTGAATTTGAAATTTAAATTTGAAATTTGAAATTTGAAATTTGAAATTTGAATTTGAAATTTGAATTTGAAATTTGAAATTCAAATTTTAAATCACAGTCCAAGTAGGATTCGAATTTGTTGTGGAAAATCCACAAGGTTTGAAATTCGAATTTGAGTTGGATTTGGAGAGGATAATCTTGTTAGAATCCTACTTGAATTTTGAATCCAAATCCCAACAAATAAGGGACGAAATTTTTGAGGATAATGCTCATGAAAATTTCGGATTTTGTGGATGAGATTCAAGGGTAAATTCAAGCTTCAATCCTAGTTGAATTTGGATTCTCTCTACTCCCTAAAAGTGGCCGAAATTTTAGAGCCTTAATCCTAGGAAATTCGGTTATTTTTGGATAAGGTTGAGATGAGATTTAGCTTGAAAATCCTAGTGGAATTTTGATTCTTCCTTATCCTAAAAGTGGCCGAAAATTTGGAGAAGATTTTCTCTTAAAGATTTCGGATTTTTTTGGTTGAAAAAGGGAGATAAAATTCTAGTTAAAATCTTGTTGAGATTTGGATTGGATTTATCCTAGAAAAACCGAATTTAATTGTTAGGATTATCCTATGAAAAATTCAGATTTTTTGGTTAAAGATAAGGGAGAAAATCTTTTCCTAGTCCAATTCGAATTCAGAGAATCACCTCATGCAGGTCTATAAATAGAGGTCCTGCCACTCCAGTTCTCTTAGACCACAGACTCTCAGGTGAGCAGGCTTATTATTGCACAGCTCATCGTGACAATAAAGTTCTTTAGAGATCTGGGTGGTGGGAAGAAGACTAGCAGTGCTAGTATACCGATCGAGGTTCAGAGTGCCCACACACTCAGCCATTCGGGAATTGGAGAATAGTAGAGAAGGCTAGTTGGTTGAAGCCTCCAGTCATTCTCCTCCTGCATATTGGCGTCCTTGAGGTATGAGTTTTAATTGTTGTTGATTTATTGTATATGGCATCATGAGATATTTAACGATCTAAAATTTTTATTGTTCCGCTGCGCCACTCTGATACGTTTTTACCGGTTTATTTTCCTACACTTTTCTAGTATTCTCCAATTCATAGACGGTGCAGTGTGTGGGCATTCGATTCTTTGATCAGCATTCTAACGCGGCTTGTCTCCTTCCAACCACCCAGATTTCTAAGAATTTATTATTACTAGTAAGATGTATAATATTAAATTCGTTCACCTGAGAGTCTGTAATCTAAAGAGTATAGGAGTAGAAAAACCTTTATTTATAAAACTACATTAGGTGACTTTTGATTTTTGAATTGGACTAAGAAAAAATTTTTCTCTCCTCCACAAACCTCAAAGGCTGAAAATTCCCCAAGGATAAAGCCTAGAAAATTCGGCCACCTTCAGTTCATGGCATTCAAAATTTAAATAGGATTTAAACAAGATTTTCCTTGCCCCTTATCCACTAAAAACCGATTCTCTGCTTGTGGTTTATCCATAAATAAAATTCTATCATAGCTAGGATTTGTGATTCAAAATTTGATTCAAATTTCAAGCTCTATAAATTTTGAATTTTATCCACATGGATAATTTTTCACAACTCCAATTTAAATTTAAATAAAATCATGGTAACTTTATTTAAAATTCAAATAATTGTGTAATCTCTTATCAAAAAAAAAAAAATTCAAATTCAAACTAGGGGATAATCTTGTCTTCCACCCTTATCCATTATAGATGCCACCCCTAGTGGTGTTAGAGCAAGATTTTATTCAATTTAAATTCAAATAGGATAATCTTTTAAATTTCAAATTTTTATTTTAAAACAAGATTTTCAAAATTCAAATTTATCACATATTTGAATTTCAAATTCAAATATAATTAATTTAAATTTCAAATCTTATTTTTTAAAATAAATATTAATTAAATGTTCATCCCATTTATTAAATCATACAAAATTACAATTTTGTCTCTCTGGCGCCTAGAGAAAAATGCATATACCCTATGAGAAGGTTATCTGGATTTTTCTATTCACTAAATGCAAGATAACAAAGAATAAAGAATATCCTGACCAATTACCATCCGTTAAGGAATTATACAGAGCTAGTGGAGGGACCAATTAGACATATATAATGTGGGTTTTAATAATCTATGTAACTATTATTATATACCGAATAAAACCATTACAATTATTAGTTTCAGAGTCACACTACTATAAACCTAAAACTGCACTCCCAATTATATACTTTATTACATAAACTAGTGATAAGCAATCGTCAAATGACCTTGTCAGATATGTAAAATCCTCATATGATATCCATAATCAGCCTTAGGTTAAAGTCCGCTTGACCTACTGATCAAGCTATTTTAAAAATCCATTATACTCACGAATAAGAAAATAATTATTCGCCATATATGAATAAGAAGTCATCAGCCCAGCAAACGACTTAAGGCCTTGTTCATTTTCACATCTAGTATGATGCCTTTAAGATGATAACCTTTACTTTTCAATAGAGTTATGATTCCAATATCTATAAACAAATCTTTTATCATATACAAGTCATATACCTAATGAACTGGTATATAAACTTACTACCTATGAGATGCTTTAGCCATTGGAACATCAAAGTACACAACTCATATACATGAAGCGATTCATCTACTCAAGATTAAAGTTATTACACAATGAATGTCAAAAGTGACTTTATCCACTCAAGTGGACTACATAGATCAATTACACTTTAGTCCCAGTCCAATATGTCACCACTAAGTAATATATTTATGTTTCTACTTAGATGTCAAAGATCCGGACAGTCAAGATAAATCGTTCCCCAATTAGCTTTAGACAATATAATAGTCTTAATATGAGTTAGATACTTAGTCTAATCTCATAGACCGTGGACCATAATTTAAATTACTTATTTTAGAACGTCATCTTCTTGCATACAAGAGTTCATTATATGCAACATTGTAACAGTTTAACATAAGCAATCAATGAGTCATATCTGCTTAAATTTACTTTAATATGTAAATAGAATGAGGACATATAACAATGTAATGAATAACCTCTAAATATAATTTTTATTATCCAGTTAAAAATAAATAAAATACATATATTATGTCTTTCTCGTTTAGGTTATTTCTAATACATTTTGCTTTGGTCTTCGACAGAATTTTTTTAGGAGTTTTGCTTCAGTTTATGCAAAACCTTTTCAACACCATTCTGCTTTGGTTTTTGCAAAACCTTTTCAGTACCGTTCTACTTCAATCTTCAACATAACCTTTTTAGTATCATTCTACTTTGGTCCTTGTAGAACCTTTTCAATACTGTTTTGCTTTGATCTTTACAGAACCTTTTTAGCACCATTCTTCTTAAGACTTTGCATAACCTATTTCAATACTATTATGTTTTGGTCTTTGCAGAACCTTTTCATTACCGTTCTCGAATTGTCTTACATGAAACTTAGCAATCTATACAAAGCTTTGCCAATTATTTTATACAATTCAAATCAAACGCACATATTAAATGTAATACTTACTCAAATGCATGGCATTCCAAGTATTGGGAATCTTCTAGCTTGAGTTTTAGAGGTCTTCCAACTCGTAAGCTTCTCTTCCATAGACTTTGGCGATTTCATAAGGGCCTCCCCACATAGGACCTAGCTTTCCTACGTTCTTATCTTTTGTCTTGTCCGTTACCTTTTTCATTACCCAGTCTCCCTTCTCGAAAACTTCCTCCTTAATCTTCTTGTCATATCGTCAAGCCACCTCCTATCGGTATGCCTGCAATTTAATTATTGCTATCTCTCGAGTTTCTTCCAAGATATCTAAGTTCTCTGTTATAAGTTCTACGTTTAATTCCTCTTGCTTTATAGCTAGTATCTTCAATGTTGGATATCCCATTTCAATTGGAATTACAGCCTTAGTTCCATAAATAAGTGAAAATGGGGTGACCTTCTCTGGGGGTTCTGTAAGCCCAAAGCACATTTGTAGTTGATTTTATTGAAACATTTTATTAAAATATTTTTTCAATGATACTCATCTTTTACATTAATATTTTTAAATATAATATCATATTTCAAGATTTTAAATAAAAAATTATATATAAATCAATTAATAATTATAATATTTTAAATAAAATGTTTCAATTGTCTAATTATCTGATTATTGAACTTGAGTCATTTTGTTTAAAAAAAAACAAAAAACTAAATATAACATTGTAAGGTTTAAGATATCTGCTCTTTTTCTCTTACAAAATTCTATTCTTTTATTGATTAATTAATTTTATTAGTAAATTATTTATTTGATCTTATTTTTTTTACAAAATTACAATTTGATCTCTATTCTTTTTTTATTAAAAAATCTTTATACTCTTTAAAAAAAATACAATTTAATCCTTTTTATTAAAAAAGTTAAAAATTAAATTATACAAATTTTTTTAATTTTATCTAAATAATAAATTATATATAATTTATATGATATTTTCTGATAAATTTATTTTACCTTTTTTTAATAAGATCCCAACAAATTGCAATTTATCTTTTTTTTTTTAGGTAATTTATTTCGTTTTTCTAAATTCAAGAAATCTACCTCTACTGAGAGATAAAAGGTGGGGATGATTCGAATCGCAAGTCAAATCTCGTGGTTGGGCAAAAAGCGTTTACCGGAATCTTCTTATGGATCTGTCACAAAGGCCCTCCGTATCTTTTCTTCCACAATCACATACCCGAAATAACCATTCCACCCTTGTCATTCCCATCTATTTACCAAAATTACCACCCAAACAAATTTCACCCCAAAAAAAAAAAAAATCCGCAGCGACTCTCTCTCTCTCTCTCTCTCTCTCTCTCTCTCTCTCTCTTTCTCTGTGTATGCGATTCTCGAACAAAAGAAAAGATTTTAATGGAGGCCCAATCTTCGGACACGGATTTTCTTCCTCGTCTGCCATGAAATATTCAGTCAACGAGGTCTCCTTCTCGGTCGGTACGCTTCCCCTTTTTAATTGTTAGAAACAAGATATAACAAAAATACGAGACTGGGTTTTGTCGGGGTTTAGAGAGAGAAAGTGAGGAGAGAGAGAGGGGGGAAAGGGGAGTTGGGATGATGGAATTGCGAGATTGGTTTTGCTTCCCGAGGGGCTTGGTGGGCGTTAATGTCGGTCTCGCTCTCATCGATGGAGTTATTTCCGCTCTTGCATTTGCTCAGGTTTGTGCTTTCCTTGCTCCGCCTTAAACGCTCTTTCAAGAATCTGGGTTTGGATGAGAATTTGGTATTGGCCAATGTAGGCTTTTGTGGATGGAAATTCGATGAATGGGGGGTTGGTTTTTCTATGCGGGTTTAAATGAAAATTTACAAATTGAAAAATGGGCATTTCTTGATTTGTAAAACACAGGGGATATGAATAGCATTCTTGAAAAACAACAGGGTGAAATGCAACATCTAGATAAAAAAAGAGTGTTTTTGTTATTGACCCATTGATTGTTGTGGAAAAACTGTAATTTACTAAGTAAGAATTTGTATTATTGGATTGATGTTAAAATGGTTAGTGTGAAAGAGTTCTGAGATTGCTGCTAAATCATCTTATTCCCGAATTTTTTTAGTTCAACCAATGCAACTCTTTATTTTAAAGTTTTATTTTTATTTTTTGCTGTATATTAGAATGAGTATTACTTTGTTGCTCTATTTATTTCAGTTAATCAGGATTCATTCGAGGAATTCACAACTTGGCTGGACTCGGCACAAAGTAAGTGTTGCATTACTTGGATAGTTTTAGTTCTATCCATGTTTAAAGTGTGTCTCGGCACACGTATACAATATTGCAAGAATGGTACTGCTGGTTGGTTTATTTTGGTTGAACTGAAGGAGTTGGAAGTGATCTATAGCTAATTAGCTAGCCCAATTGAGTAGCATAACGATTCTTGTTAAGAATTTTTGGTTGGCTCATCTGAGTGGCTTATTCTTTGGAGGTGTTGGCTGTTTGATATCATGTTAAATATATAATACTAGTAGTTCTAAAGATGGTGAAAACTTACTCTAAGTGTTTAAGAGATGCATATATGCGGTGGAATTGATAAGACGTACATGTGCAAATGACATGAGAGTACAGTATGCTTTTGTTCAGCGGAGCTTGCTGATATGATGATTGTTCATTCATTTTACCAAAGTCTTCACCTCCATAGACTTGCGTAGACAACTGTGTACAAGTTGGTGTATTACGCATTGAGTTTGAATGCTCTACATAATTACGTTTGTTAAATTGTTGATGCATTTTTGTGATTATAACTTACATTCTGTGACATATGTTTTCATACTCGAATAAATCCATTTATATTCTAATTATCTAGTATAGTTACTTCCTTAGTGATTTTTATTGAAGAATTTTGTATTGAAACATGAAAATTGTAATTTACAGGTGTTTCATCTTATGGTTGGCTCTTCTAACTTGGGTAAGAGAATCTAATTTTGCAAGATCAGTTAAACTTTAATTTTAGATATTTCTTAATTTTTTTAATAGTAATGCTATGTTTTACTTCATTATTAACCTAATGAATTAACGTATAGGAGTTCTACAATGCAGGTTACTTTTTATATTTTCTACTAACTCTTATTGCTGCTTGTGAGAGGTGGCAGTGTTGGTCTCACTCATGTGGCTTTATTTTCATGGGTATATTCCCTGTTATGTTGGCAAGATGTCTATCTGTTTAAATTGCTTGTTGGCAGTATTTGAACAGTGAAAATTTTGCTTTGCAGCTATCCCCAATATCATGTTTTTTGCAGCGTTTCTTCTTCTTTTATCATTCTGGTATGTTTTCCTTTTTCGTTAGTGCAAAGGTTCAAAATTTTATTTAAGATACAATTCCAAAACCAGAGAAGTAGTGTTGTTTTGGATATTGTTTGCATCATGAATGCAACATTAAATGCTTGTTGCTTTGCAAATTCTCATATATCCTTTTCCTTACATGTTCTTGTAAAGAAGGGTAATAGCAAACAATTAGTAAGACATAGCATGTTTGACTTGACGAGGGAAGCTTTGTGTTTGTGAGATTTCCCTTCTTTATGTCACTGATGTAAAGTTATTTTCTGCTGAAGCGTATGAAGATTTCAATGAATGAATTTAAACACCTTATTTACTTCTCTAGTTGAGTAGAGATTCTTCGTTAATGCGTGTACAAGGATCAAAACAATGGAGCTGAAATGGAAAGCTTTCCTATTTTTACTTCCTTTTTTTATTTACTTTCTTTTCTTCATGGAATGATTGGCCTATTCTCTAGTCAGTTTGAGCCTCGGCCCAACTCTTATAAGCATGCTATGTTCTGTAACTGATGTTTTGCTGCTTTTGCTACTCATAAAAAACCTATACTAGTCAATAATAATGCCAGAACAGTCTAGTTAATCAACTGTGTTCATCTGTATTTTGGAAAGTTGTATGAACTAAAAGGCTATTGATCCTATAATGCTGGTGTCAACTTAAGAGCATTTTATGTGCCCTCCGTTTTGAAATGTGGCATACAGCACGTTTTGGTCTTTTTTACTTTTTCTAAAGATTTTGGTCACTCATTAAGGAACAGATTAGATACAAGCAATAATTTTGGTTTGACAGCAAATGGCCCTTTTTTGTGGGTGCTTGGTAAGTGATAAAAAAACATAGGCCAGATATTGCAATTGTTTGTGAAGCAAGATATGATGGTTGACAAACTTTATCAACAATAAAGAAAGTAAAAACGAAGTCTGATTTGTCTTTCTCAAGTTCATAATTTTGCTATTAGTTTCTTATTAGCTGTATCTGGTGTTACATGGCTTCTCTCTCCACGGTTTCTATAAAAGATAAATTTCCTATAGGGTTGATCTCTGCCATCAAGCAGATGACGAGGATGAGGAGGAAGAAGAAAACAACTTGCAGGAATCTTTGTTACAGAAGACATTTAATGAACGAAGTTCCCCAAATACAGAACATTATAGGAGATGTTTACCTTTCCGGCTTGTCCATATTCGGAGCCGCCAAAGACTTGTGATTTTGGTATGGAAATAATTTACGGCTTCTTCCTGTGTAATATAGTCGTAATTGTTATATTACCTTCTCCCATGTGATTAGAGGGGTTTGTATGCTACTTTATTTCTCAAAATGCATTAACTTAGCACTTATTTATCAGGTTACTCTTCTAGTGTTTGTTATAATGCTGGCATGTGCTGTGGTAATCTGGATTGGAATGCAGAAAAATCCCATTGATTCTGCAATGGTGGCCCGGGTATGGATACATTATTTAAATATTTTTTCCATTCATAAAATAGTCGGTACTAATTCTGATGATGCAAACAATGTCATTATATATATCTATAAATTTTTTTTTCTCGTTTTCTTTTTCAATAACAAATGGCAGAGCTTAATGGAATGTGTTTATTACTTGAGCAGGTATATGTAGATATTTTTGCTGTAGCAACACTTCTGTTAGCAGGAGCACTAGCTTGTTATGGTGGGCAACCATCGAACTTGGTTTGATTTGCTTTCAGTTTCAATAACTCTGCATGCCTTTCCTGTTTAGCTTTTAGCATTTTAATTTGGTCGTCTAGGAAAACATTAATTACTTTTACTCGATGTAATGACCAAGCACGTAAGTGCTTTTGTATTACAGCACTAAAATCAGTAATTAAAATGCTCCAAGATGCTAATAACTACCTTTTAGTTTGATTGTTATTACAGGTAATTCTGAAAAGAGTGCTTGATTTAATTGTTTATGAGCAGAATCTCTCTTGCACTCATGGTTTGAACAAAGTGCTTTCTAATTAGGTTGCGTGATACTTCCAAAAGAAAACAATTTCTGATCACTGTCAGATGAGTTAACATTAAAAGCAAAGTTGGGTATACCCAAGTAGCTGGAAATATCCGTTTGTTATTTAGAAACTGATTTTTATTCCCTGAATTTTAGGCCATGTTTGGTAGGAGGGATGGAGAGAGTTAGAGGGATGGAGAGGATTATAAGAATCCCTCATGTCGTTTGTTGAGAGGGAGGGAAAGTTGAAAGGATGGATAGTAGTTATTTATATAATTGCTGTACTGTCCTTTTATAAAATCTTTTTTGTAAAATTTTGAGGGCAAAATTGTCTTCTCAATTTAAAATAGAGAGGAGAGCTTGCATCCTCCCATTAATGGAAGGATGCAAGATGGTGGGACTGGAGGGAGAGGGCATTCCCTCCATCTCTCTTCTCCTTCCTTTCTTCCCTCCAACCAAACAAGGAAATGGGCATCTCCCTCCACCTCTATCCCTCCACCCCTCTTCCTTCACCCCTCTCCCTGCCTCCATCTCTCCCTCCAACCAAGCAAACTGTTATTGTTGAGTTAACTGTTTATCATTTGGAAACCAAAGGTTTTAATTCCTTCCCAAACGAGTCCTCCACTCTCTTCATTGAAAAAAGAAGGGTGCATATTTTAAACCAGTGAACTCTTGTTTTTACCTTTTTTTTTTTTTTTTTTAACTGTGTATTTGCCCTTTCTCTTTCAATTAATATGTACTTCTTCTGTTCCATTAAATATGTGTGCTCTATTCTCATACCTTTTGTGTTCAGGAATTGTACTATGCCTGAAAATGAGTAAAGTCAGAATTGAGAGAGCTTCATCAGAGCTTTGGAAGGTAACCGGATGATCGTTCATGCTCAAATATGATACTTATTTTCCCTTGTAGCTGTTTGGCTCTTAACCAAACCTGAAACTACACATACCTTGATTTAAAACTTTGTAAACGGATTTGAATGTTTAGAAAGTCCGTTGTTCAGCCTATACTTGTGCATCTATCGTCTTTTGCCTCATTTGTTTACCACATTACATTCGTATTGCGTTTGAGCGCAATGCAATTTTCATCCAAATGCAAAAGTATTACATTTAAATACCAAGTATATTATATTTTAAATCTAATATAATTACTATTCACCATTCCATTTTTTCCACTACTTTTACCAATTTCGTCACATACTCTCTTTCTCTCTCTTTTTCTCTCTCTAATTTTATCAATCACATCACATGCAATACAATTCAAATACTATTTATCTAAACAACCATTGCATTTGAATGCAATACAAATACTTTTTATCTAAACACACATTGTATTCAATATATTGCATTTAAATACAATATGAACATAATGCGTTACCCAAACATTCTATTTATTTTTGTGCCCATATTGATTTTCTTTATTCAGTGCACGCACCTTTTTGTTCACAGGTTGCAGGTTTAGCTGTTGTTTGTGTTTTATGTTTCACTTCAAGAGCTTTTGTAGCTCTGTTAACTGACATTCCTGTAAGTACCTTTCTGTTGGGTGTTAAGATAGTTTGTATATCACCCCGAATGTCTAATTTACCCAAATAGATCTCTCAAATGCTGTTCTTGATTATTTCCGGGGCAGATGATTTATCATTGGCATGAAGAGCAAGTGAATGATATTCGTACATGTCTTCTACTGATTTTGTATTACTTTGTAGGTAGGTAAATTGATCACCCCTTCCAGATTCACTCAATTGTGAGCGTAGTTCTAATCCTTGGTTGATTAGCTTTACGTTATTTGATCTTTTGAGATAGATTGGTAAGCTAACAGCTTGTGACTCCAGGTTCATCAATCCCCTCAGCCTTCCTATTGTGGGTCATGAGAGAAGTACCACCACTGGTAACAACTAACGTTCAAGAATCTGCTACATTAACTTTCATAAGTGATGGTTCTGCCGCAATACAAAATCCTCAGCGCTGGACAACCATAGCAAGCGTGAGTAATCAGGTCTGCATGTTTTTCGCCCTTCACGTTATTTATCTGATTTTTTTACGAGGCAGTCACTAACTTAGAGATTTGACTTGCAGACATCGAGAGCAAGTCCTATATGACACGGTTTCATATCAATGCATGTTCATTTTTCTGCTAAGTTGTGTTTGCGCAATGGATTCAATGAGCAATCTTCTTCGGCGGAACAGCTTGTGAGGCTTGGAAGATGAGATTGAAAGAGGCTGATGGATATGACCTCAACCGGCAGTTGGAGTTTAACCGTAAGGTTGCCAATGCCATGGTTTTGACTGTTAACATTTCGGTTCAGGCATGTAAATAGTATCAATATGCACGAGGGATCGTTGTCCTGTGATTAATATATTTGGGGCTTTTCTATATGGTTCGTTAAATGTGAATCTGCTGTTTCTTAGCTCGTTTTCTCAGTTAACTCCGTTTTTCTTCTCTCTCCAAAATTTCAAATTAACAAGGTGCTTAACATCAAGCAAAGACTGGGTAAGGAAAACATATGTACTAGGGAACACAACATGAAATCCTCTAATATTTTTGGACGATCTGCCTTAACTTCATATAAACGTTTACGTTTAGATGTGCAGGGTTTTTCAGGACTTCACACGTCCCAGCATGGTACAATGTAGGCTACAATACATATTACAAAGGCCAGTAATTTTTATAACAGTACAGTAATTGGATACGAAATTAAAAGGTTTAGATTTATTATAGATGAGTTTGGATCAATAATAATGGTTAGAGACGCTTAATATTTATGTTTGGATTGCAATTTTTTGATATGATTAATGAATGGATTGATACGGATTGGACACAACCCGTTTAACACAACTTGCCATCCCGTCATATTACATTGTCCCGGACTACCAATATGTACATAAAATTTGTTGGCGATTTACAGTTTTTCATCATGAGATGCTTGTTTGCTTGAAGAAGCATATTTCAATTTAAAGTGTGAACTGTGGCCATTTATCACCGTAACCTGAAAAGTTGACTGTAGGAGAACACTACGCGAGAGATAGAGAGAGAGAGAGAGATAATAAAAAATAATTAATTGAAAAAAAAATCCCATTGTAAAAGTCATTTCCGTAGAACCTCAAATGAATTTATCAAATACGTAGCATTGTATTAGAATTCTTCAAACTGCATGAAAGGTTCTGTGCCAACGTTAAGCATTTACTCCTGAAAATTTGAGTTGAAGCTCTTAACAGAATTGTTTGACAGGGATGCCGAAAATGCATTAAATCTCAACCACCGTAAACCGACTCAATTGGTACCATCATCCAATCTTTGCAAATTTTTTCCATAACATTGCTTCAATTCAGTGGCTTGTACTTCTACCTGGATTGTTCAGGCACAACAACCTAGGATTTCTAGAAAATTGGAAGTTTTCACCGTCAAATGTCTCTTCTAGACTTTCTATACAGCTTCAGCAGAACATAAACCCTGCAGATAACTCAACTGATTAACAAAATTTGTGCCTTGGGCTTTAGAAAAACAAGAACAAAATGAAATCCAAAGTACATATAAAAAGCAGCTTCAGGACAGATTGGTAAGACAAATGAATTCTTTGCCAAAAGGTCTTCAGCTCAAGACATGCCATTGCGGTGATCGGATAATAAGAGCATGTGCGGCTGTCAAATATCTCATGAAGTTATATCAGAACATCAAACATTCTTCTACTAAAACTTTCCGCCGTTTTCTTAAGCCAGAAAAGGAGAACAGAGGCCTTATGTAAAAGCCTGTTGAGCGATCGTACCTCATCCGAGGGGGGGATCCTTCTCTCTGCTATTCATCAAGGAGCCAAAATCTTTGGGCGGCCATATCTATTGACAAAATGAGAACAATAAGAAAACAATGGCGCCATAAATCTTAGTAACAGGAAACGAGATTCATTATCTAATAAACAGGAAAAATCTAGTATCCACAATCTACGAGCATAACTAGAG
This sequence comes from Antiaris toxicaria, assembly GCA_035233585.1. Classification (NCBI taxonomy): domain Eukaryota; kingdom Viridiplantae; phylum Streptophyta; class Magnoliopsida; order Rosales; family Moraceae; genus Antiaris; species Antiaris toxicaria. The sequence continues at coordinate 94,717,416 of CP141154.1, forward strand.
TAAGAAAGTACTGTAAGAATGGCTATCAAATGCAAGGACACAATGGATAGAAGAAAACAGTAAAATGTTTGGGAACATTTGTAAAATTGTAAAGTGGATCATGTTAACTATGAAGCTTTCAAAGAAGGAAAGAACACATACCCTCCAGAAGATTTTCCCTTCAATAAGACCATAAGGAAGGGGCCCGTATATTCTTGAATCCCTGGAATTATAGATATTGTCTCCCTCCACCCAAACATGCCCCTTAGGAACCTAAAAACATAAAAGCTAAAACGTAAACATTAAAAAAATATATATTAAAAAAAATAGCAACAAATAGAGATGTTTGGGTATTAACATTTAAAAAGAACATTTGGATGGAACCGTTTGATTTATTTGGATAGTTGGTGAATTGTTAAAGTTAAAAAAATGTAAAAACTTAAAATGTGTTAAGGAAAAAAAAAAATCAATATTTCTGGTTGCACAAGCACCACCCGACTAAGGGGGAACGGGGAAAGCTACAAGCCCAAAACATTCAACCCTTCTTTCAAAAAGGTGGTGCCCGGAGCACCTCATCTTGTCATTTCGTCATTGCTCATTCCCGTTAGGCCGAAGTGTTTGGCATTTCTTTCTCTGCATCCACTCACGCTTCGCTAAGCTATCACGTGCTGAAGAGAAGAGAGTACGAAAGAATAGTAAACCGAACACACCACAGAGAGATTCTAAATACAAGAAGTTTTCGTATCGAAATTTTATGTAATTTTTTTTTTAAATTATTCTATTTAGACCTGTATATATAAAATTATATACTTTTTAAAGTTTGTGTTTTAAAGTTATAATAGTAACTGTAAATATTAAAACTGAGCTTGACCTTCTAAAAGACAAAAAAAAATTTATATTTGACCGTCTTGATTGAGTGTTTGATGTTTAAAACATATATATATATATCTCAGTCTCATAAGATCAATCTCATAAGATTGTGTAGATAAAATGGTAACCATTTGACAAAATGGTTCAAACAAACAGGGCGATAATATTTTTGCAGTAAGTAAAAACCCCACCAAAACCCATACTGCATATGACATGGAGAGAAGATTGCAAAACATCGAACAGTTGGTGGACAAAACAAAAAATCCTTCTATAAAAACGCAAAAGATCAAACACTTTCCATACCAAAACCATATACCAAATTAGATCCATTAACCCAAAAGCTCAACACTTCACTAGAATTCAAAGATAGAACCCAAAAAAAAAAAAATCCAAAACCAATCATAAACTTCAAAACAAAGCCTCAAAAACATACACAATGTGCATAAAAAGACAGACATATACACACACACATATACAAACATATATTTATGTATATATATATATAGATATTGTTATCATATATACCACAATGGTTTCACGCCTATCACTCCCCACAGGGTCGACAACGTACGTGACAGAGTCACCTTCGACGCCAATCAAGCGCTTCGTTGCGACGGTTCTCGGGTCCTGGGGTGACCGTACGAGGACGATGTCGCCCGGCCCCACCAGGCGGAATCGGGCAGAGATCCGCTCGGCGAGGAGAAGATTGCCGGTGAGCGGCAGAGTCGGGAGCATGCTGGGGCCGTGGGGCTGCACACACCGGATCACGAGAGTTTGTCCTTTTTGGTCATTTCGCGCTCGGGGTCTCAAGAAGAGAACAAGATAGGGTGAGGGAGTGACTTACCTGAACTACGGTGGCAACGTAGGCGTTGATGACGTGGAAGCCGCAGAAGCACTTTGCAATCAGGAAGGTAACATCCCATGCTTCGCGGACCACGCTTCTCTCTTTGATGAGAGATAGGATTTCTCTGACCGCAGTTTTGATTCCACTCGGGTTTCTCTGTGTCATTCTCTCTCTCTCTCTCTCTCTTTCTTTGTTTTTTGTTGAGCAATATTTAATTAGTGTCACTTATCATTTTGTGCTATGGAAAAATTGTTCATGAGCCCATTCTTGTGGGCTTGGGCCTCGATACTTAGGGGGAGCCCAGCATGCATGAATTTCAAGCATTGAAAATTGTAATAAATAATATTTTTTTACATAATTACAGAAATTTGAAATAAACAGCAGTAAAGGATTTTGATTATTATTATTATTGTATGGAGAGGTGCGAAGATATTATTGATCTTTTTTTAATAAGAATATAAAAATTTTTCTGAGTTTGTTTAATAACTTACTTATTATTGTTTCGTCCCAAATGTTTTTAAAATCTGTTATCTGATTTAATTTTTATTAATAGGGCATTTATTTTCTGTATTGCGATCGCATTACGTTTTAACACAATACAATTTTTAATTCAACGTAAAAATTTTGCGTTCAAATACAATTTTTTTTATAGTGTTTCAAATATATTTATTATTTTAGAATATTTTAAAAATAAATTTTTTTTCCATTTAAGTCATATTCTCTTTCTATTTCACTTTTTCTATCTACTTTTACCAATCACATCAACCTGTAAAATACAAAACAAATACTTTTCATTTAAATATAAAATGTATTTAATACATTACGTTTAAATGTAATGCAAATGTAATGCGTTTACCAAACACCTATGAATGTTATTTACTCCTTTTTTTTTTCTTTCTTTTACTGCGAAGTATCAAAGAAGTTAATCTTGGTACGTTGCTAAGTTCGGAAAGTCCTCTATCGAGCATTTTTTTTCCCCTTTTCTTAGGTAGCATCAAAATAACTAATTTGTCATGTTACAAGACTTAGGAAGTTTTATTTATTTATTTAAATTGATGTGTCTCTTTATACTTTTGTCGCGTTGAAATTGGTGTGAAGTATGAGAAATTGTTAACATCGCTCTCTTAAGCAAGTGCGTAAGATGTTGTTGGATAACTCATCATTGTTAATTTGACATTTAAAATATCAAACAAACCTAATTTGTTTTTGTTGGTGTGTTGCTTTCAAAGTTAGGATTTTATACTCGTGATTTTCCAAAGTTCCATTGATGGCCTCTATGTTACTTTCAAAGTTGGAGTGCCCTCTCTCTCTTTTCCTTCCTCTTGTTTTCCTCCTTTTGTAATCAACAATAATAGTTTGCTGTAGTTGTTACTAAATATGCTTCAATGATATTTATTGCTTCCAAAAGTAATTTAACAATTGATTTTATCATAAGATATAAAGTTTAAACCTCTTATCTTAAATCTAAAATTAAAATATAAAAGTTAAAAGGGAGAAAGAAGTAAGTAGCATTTTTTACATGTATAATTAAAGTAAATAATAGATTTAAAAAATATTTAGAATAAATAATAAATAATAATAATTTATAAATAAATAATTTATTTATTTATTGTAAATATGTTATTTCCAAAATGAATTTACTGTTTACTTAGTAAATTTTCTATTTACTTTATAAATTAGTTGTTTATTTTAAATATTTTAAAACCATGTTTATTTACTTCAATTTTTTATAAAAATTCTATTTACTATAATGTCTAAGATAATGGGAAATATTGTTGAAGACCAATTAAATTTATAATATAAAATATAATTATTTAAAAATTTTTTACTTTGTTTTAGAATTTTTTTTCTATTTATTTAATACTTAACATTTTATATAAGGGTTGGTTTACTAAAACTTGGGATGTTTTTATTACGTATTTTTAGTAGGACAACAGAAAAAAAAAAAAAAAAACTAGACAGATATAAAGATAAGGTATAGTCTTTTTTTTTTTTTTTTTTTCTTTTAAAAAATTTGGGCTCTAAGAATTTTTCTAGATGGACTTACATGACCATTAGAAGATATATGCACTGCATGGCATGTTTATAATAAGTATATATCAGGAATGGCAAGGTTGTGTTAGAATTATTGCAATGATTTTACATAGTAATCATTTGATTCTTATTTTTACTATTTATGAAAAAAAAAAACCCAAAACATTTTTATCCCTCTAATCATAAAACATTTTGCAAAAACTGTCATAAAATAACTCATGAAATGATTAAACTTTCGAGAATAGGAAGACTACTCTCCATCTTTATTAAATGTTATTTTAATTATACCTGAACTAAGAATTATTAAAAATATTTGTAAATATAGACAATTATTTCAATTTTTATTTTTTGAATTTTGAGATTAGATGATTTGAATTCTTTTAATGAATTCAGATATGAAATTATCGTTATATTATACCTGCAACCACATAATTATTTCAATTATGTTTGAGCATTTTTTAAGTTTGAATACTTGTTTTATTAATCTTTCAATTTAATAAATATTTTAAATTGCAATTAACACAAACTTTGAAGGATTCTCTTGATATTATAAAAAACGTAATATTTCAAAAGTAGTTTTGTGACTAATTTTACGGATACAAAAGAGGTTTTGAGTATTTGTATTATAAAATATGTTTTAGGTAATTTTCACATTTGTGAAACCTTCTAAATATCTTACTATATTTCAATGTAACTAATAAAATATATATCACTGACCAACATTGTTTTAAATCTTTTTGTCTTGTGATATAAACCAAACTTGTGAGGAATGTGAATGGTGGCCTAAGGCCGGCCAATTTCTTACTTGTCCTATTCAGAATAATTGTGTACTCCCATCCCATGAACTCTGTGTTTCTAGAGTCATAGTGCTTCCTTTACAAGAGAACTCTTCTGGCTCTTTTTCATTTCCTTTTTTTTTTTTTTTTTGGTAAAAGAGACTCTCTGGCTTTGCAACTAATTAAATCTTTTACAAAGAGCTTGTCCCAACCTCTTCTTAAGATTGAATGGTTGATAAATGCCTAACTTGATCAAAGCAATCAAATCAAAGATGGTTGATATTGTGCAGGTCGGGGCCACCAGCATCTTGAAAAGTGCCTTGAAAGAACATAAAAATGGAGATCCCTCTCAATTCTTGTGTCTCATTATCAAGTTCTTCCGTTTGATTTAATATTTTTCACCTAGAAACATTGATGCCACTTGACAAGGCCTAACATAATTATTGTTGAGTGGATTTAGGTTCTGCTCCCCAAAAGTCAACTTATGGGCTATTAATATAAATTAATAGGGGTCGTTTTAAACCTCTCAAAACTTTCCAACACATTTGTGTCGTATAGAAAAATCACCTCCTTATATAATGCTATCTATAATGCTGAATTTGACAGTTACCATACTTTGTAACAAATTTCTCTTCAATTATAAAACAGTTAAACTTTACATCCGGTTATTATTAATTAAATAAAATATTTAAATAATATTATGTATTGTATTATAAAGTAAAATATTGAAGTATGTAATTCTTTTTTTGGATAAATTATAAAATTGATAATTGCATGTGAAATAGTCTTGCATCCAAAAGTAGACACAACTTCTTATCATTTTCATACTTGGAGGACACTAAGTCAAAGATTTTCATCAAGCACAGTGTAAGAACGCTTTTAATATTTCTAGTGTCTATACCATTTGTACCAATTAAGATGAAGTGAGTTTTTGAATTTATGAGTGATGACAAACAGGCTATAGCTTTGAATTAAATAAATTAGTGAGATACATGCCAATTCAGAATGAGAACCTAGTATTCTTTACCTAATGTAATTTTATTGTATCGAGGAATTCCTATTGTAACATAACAAGGAAAGTTTGACTCCATGATTTAGGGAATCGTAATAATTTGTATATATATATATGTGTGTGTGTGTGTGTGTGTGTGTGTATTGATTTTCATATTTCTGAGCTTTCCAATTGTACAGTTTTCTTTTTTAGTTAGGGTACGCTTCTACGTTTAATCTTATGATCATGTAGGGAAGTTGGCTAAACCCTCCAAAAATTTAATCTTCATTTCTGGCCTCCAACTTTTATAAAATATTCGGAAAATGTGTACGTTGACATGGGTTGATTTTTGTTTGCATTAGTCATGGTTAGGTTCGAACTTTTTCTGGCAATAAATTAATATATATGTGAACACACACGCACACACACACACACATATATATATATATAAGCTCTTATTTCAATAGCACGCGTACTAAATTGTGTTCGAAATGGTGCGTCAAATTGAGGAGTGTGAGAGTCATAATCTCTATTGCATTATTTACGCGGTTGACGAAGTGGTAATTCGAATCAATCAAGAATCCCATTTCCTTGTACCCTTAAATCGGGAATTATGTACTTAACTTGCAAATTGGCCTTTTATACATCAAACTAGGGAAAAATACACACAAAATGCCTTGAAATGCCTAGAAAATAACACCTCTCTGAAATATAATGACTTTTTTTTTTATTTTTACTCTCCTAAAATGTAAAATAAATGTGATTCCATGATTAAAATTCAAATTATAAAACAAAACTCTAAAATATATGCATTAAAGAGGTTATTCCCATAATTTACTCAAAATGATAACACACAACTTTAATTTTAACTTTTTATGTTAATTTTAAGTTGATATTAATAATAAAAACACACTCTAATCCTAATATTTAAATATCAGCCTATCTTATATGCAAATTATCTCTTTTTTTTTTTTAATTGATAAGTCTTCAAAAAATTATCATATCAATCAAGATTAAAAAATTGCATTTACTAGTAGATAGATTATAACTCAATATCACATGAATTGATATAATATTTAGGTCACATTGTTAGGTATGCCCTAAGCATGAAAGACATTTTAATATATTTCATTTATTTTGAATTGGACAATAAAATTATATTTAAAAGTTATTCATTATATTGCTGTATGTCCACATACTATTTACATGTTAAAGTAAATGTAAGCAAATATAGCTCACTGACTGCTTGTGTTAAACTGTTCGAATGTTGCATGCAATGGACTTTTATATGTGAGAAAATAACGTTATAAAATAAGCAGTCTAAACTATGGTTCACAATCTATGGGGTTAGACCTAGCATCTAACTCATGTTAAGACTATTATGTTTTCTAAAACCATTTAGGGGACGATTTATCTTGACTATCCGAAACTTTGACTCCCGAGTAGAGACATAGATGTGTTGCTTGGTAGTGACTTATTGGACCGGAACTAAAGTGTAATTGATCTATATAATCTGCTTGAACGGATCATGTCACTTTTAACGTTCATTATGCAATAACCTTAATCCTGAGTAAATGAATCACTTCATGTATATGACTTGTGTACTTTGATGTTCCAATGGCTAAAGCGTCTTAGAGGTAGTAAGCCTATATACCAGTTCGTTGGGTATATAACTTGCATACGATGGAGGGTTTGTTTACAGATAATAGAATCATAAGTCTAATAAGAAGTTAAAGGTATCCTCTTAAAAGCATTATACTGGATGTGAAAATAGACAAGACCTTAGGTCGTCAGCTAGGCGGATGACTTTTTATTCACACATAGTGAATAATCATTTTCTTATTCGGTAGTATAATGGAATTTTAAGATAGCTTGATCAATAGGTTGAATGGACTTTGACCTAAAGCTAATTATGGATATCATATGAGGGTTTTGCATACATAATAAGGTTATTGGACAATAACTTGTCACAGGCTTTCGTAGTACAATATATAATTGGGAGTTCAGTATCAAGTTTATAGTGGTGTGACTCTAAAATTAGTGATAATGTGATTGAGTTGTTTGGTACAGAACGATGATCACATGGATTCACAGGAGCCCGATTATATATGTCAAGTGGTCTCTCTATTAGCTCCACATAATTTCTTAATGGATGGTATATTGATTAGGGTATACTTGTTGGCTTGTTGTCCTGCATTTGGTAAAGAGAAAATCCAGATCACCCTCCTACAGGGTGTTGGTGTTTTTCTTAGTGTGTTGGAGGGACAAAATTATAATTTTGTATTAGTCAATAAATAGGATAAATAATATTTATTTTTGGATGATAAGATTTGAATTTCAAATTAATTATATTTGAATTTCAAATTTGAAATTCAAATATGTGATTGATTTGAATTTTGAAAGTTTTATCTTAGAATAAATATTTGAAATTTGAATTCTATTTGAATTTGAATTAAACAAAATCTTACCCTTGCATGGATATAGCTGGCGTCCATATTGGATAAGGGTGGACGACAAGATTCCCTCCTATTTGAATTTAAATTTTGTTTTAAATAAGAGATTATACGATTATTTGAATTTCAGGTAAAGTTGTCATGATTTTATTTGAATTTAAATTAGAGTTGTGAAAAATTATTCATGAGTATAAAATTTGAAATTCAAATTTTTGTAGAGTTTGAAATTTAAATTTGAATTTTGAATTTTGAAATTTAAATTTTGAAATTTGAATTCAAATTTTGAATTATAAACCTAGTGGAAACCGAATTTAGTTATGGATAAATTCACATGGCAAAATTCAGTTTTCTTATGGATAAAGGAGAGGAAAATCTTGTTTGAATCCTAATCCTGCTCAAAGTGGCTGAATTTGTTGAAGGGAATCCCACCTTTGATGGAATCGGTTTTAGTGGATAAGAATAAAAGGAAATTCAAGTTAAAATCCTGTTTAAATTTTGAATCCTCATTCCCCTTGGAATGGCTGAATCTACCATGATTATGGCCTAAAGAGGAGTCGGTTTTTGGCTATATGGAGGAGACAAAATTCAAGTTTAAATCCTATTTAAATTTTGAATCCTAATTCTCCTAAGAGTGACCGAATCTTCCCTTACTTTTGGCCTATAGAGAATTTGGATTTTTGCGTGAAAATTGGGCGAGAAAATCTTCTCTTGATCCAATTCAAAATTCAATAAATCACCTCATGCAAGATTATAAATAAGAGATATTTAACAGTGTTGAAAAATTTTAGTAATTTTACTGTGTAATTTTAACTGATTTTTCCTACACACATGAGATTAGAAGTAGTGTCTCAAACACGACTATTCTTTTATTGACAAAAATTATCACATAAATTAGTAATAAGACGCTAGTATTTGCCAACAGAAATGTTACAACTAGAAGTCAAACTAAAAATTGATCTTAGAATTTCTATCCCCAACACTATTCTAATAGCCAGGGCTCAATATAAAAAGTCCATTTCAGTAGCAAAGTCATCATTTCAATCAACGCATGTTTCTTCAAGATTCAACCATCTCAATTTACCCGATGCATGCTCAAAATTCACTTTGAATTGGGAGGGAGATGCAAAAGTCACAAGAAACCAACCAGAAAACACGAAAACTGTCGAGAAAAATAAATATAAGACCAAAATTGAACTAATTGAGACCTGATGAAGGCACACAAAAGACAATAATAGCAGGAGAACGGGCGATGTGAGAGAGAGAGAGAGAGAGAGAGAGAGGGGGGGGGGACGGGGTGGGGGGGGGGGGGGGGGGGGGGGGCGCGGAGGTCTTAAATGGTAAGAGCTAGAGGGAGAAAAGCGTATCCAAGATGGAGAGGAAGAGAGAGAGAGAGAGAGAGAGGTGTTAAATGGTGCGCCACTATCCCCACTAGGTATTGGGGGCTTGAAATGGAAGAGGAGGGGACGGAAAAGCACCATCCATGCATGTCAATGATCTCCACGTCCCTACGACTCCAATACTTAAAAAGATGGTTTTTTTTTTTTAATAAAAAAGAAAAAAGAAACAAAAACAAAACAAGCGCATATACGAGCACACAAATTAGACCAAAGACGGTGACAGAGATTTGTGCACTCATGCCCACATTAAAGTATCAGCACCCATCTTGACGCCTTTAAAAACAAAACCAAACTTAAAAAGAAATAAAAGCAAGAGCTAACTGGATTTTGCACCAGACACAATAAACAAACAATATTATGTGTGTGTGCCACAAACCCCACTACTTATTGGGTCAGCAGAAGCTGCCACCATTTTGCACCATCCCATGCATGACCACTTTATTTTTTTTTTAATTTTAAATATACTATTGTGTTCATGTTCACTGGATTTCCAACTGATGAATGAAAACGAAAGGAGTAGAGAAAACAAATAAATAAATAAAACAGAGTACAGAAGGAAATTATTTAACATTCCAAATACTTAAAAAAAGTGCGCATAATTATGTAGTAGTCAAGGGTAGTGGCAACACACAGTACGTAATTATGTATGCAAATAGGAAAGATAATGCATATTACATATCAACTTCTTAGATACAACTCAACTCTCTCCCACTTAGAAAAGAAGATCGAATGTTGCTTTGGATACGATCAACATGCTCGACATCCGTACGCAGCCAAAGATTGGTGCACCCCACTGAGGATTTGGAATGTTGGAAGTGAACCCTGCTGCTGAATACCGGATGTTTTCTTATCAAGCCAACCTGTAGAGAGGGAGAGAGAGAGAGAGAGAGAAAGAGAGAACTAACACGCCATAACTGCAACGGTAGAAACAAAGAGAGTTTTTATCGCAATTACCACAATTAATCCCTTAAATCACCAACTCCAAGCTTCTGCACTTCAACCTTGAGGGACTTCAAGTACTGAACAGCTTCGTCTAGAACGGTGACGGTAGTCATTTGATTGCCACCAGGTACGATCCCTTTCAGTGCCCTCACCATCTTCTTCATTCTCTGTCGCTTCCTTTCATCGTTGCAGCTGCTAGTAGCACCATTAGAAGACCTCTGAATTGAAGAAGATGACCTATTCTTCTTGGTCTTTGAACCATAGTTGGAACAAGATTCAGGCGATGAGCTTCCGTAATTGCCATAAGTCCGCGCTGTGCTTATCTCTTCCTCATCATATTCATCTTGTTCCTCCCCTTCCAAGCTCAGCAACGCATCAATATCATCTGAATCCTCCTTCAGAGTAGATGATATTTCTCTGGCCTCAATGTTTCTGTCCTTTCCTCCGAAATTGCCTGGGCCGTAAGCTCCTGCGGTGCCCATGTTTAAACCAGGACTACTAAATTTGTGTGCGATTGCAGGATGGAACATGATCTGACTGCGATGATCAGTCTGGTCGAAAATAATGAAATTCCTTGGGCAAACTTCAGAGGGTTGAAACTCAATGCCATGGAAGTGTTTCATGTGGTTTGCACCAGGAGGCAAATCTGCACCAAAAGCGGGTGCAACAGGGATATGCATGTAATTGTTACCCATTTGATACTCAAGGGGAGGTGCCTTGTTTTCAGGGTAAATATGGTGGTTGTTCTGCATCGGGGCTCTACTAAAGAAGGAAAACAGAAAGATGGATTTTTCAGCTTTGTGAGTGGACAATTATTACGATTTTTAACTGGAAGAAGTTTCTTAAACGTGATCACAAGACTACGCAGTGAACAAGGGGTATTGCCACTCAGGTTCAAGAGAACTAAACGCTATAACTGCCTTTTTATGTATGAACACAGCCAGATGGCTGTCTGTCCCAAATCCCAAAGTCCGATGGATATCTGACTACGTGACAGGCTTAAGCAACTGACGGAAATACTCGGCCTGTAATAGCAAATGGAGAAAACAATCAAATGGATATTTACTATCTTCAAACTGGTTCCACAGAGAGAGAGAAAGAGAGAGAAAGTATTCAAGTACTATAAACTATAGAGCAGTAAGTATTCAAGTACCCTAGACCAGTAAGTATTCAAGTACTCCCTATAGCAGTAAGTAGAGATTGCCTTGAATAATGAGGAATAATAATGAAAACAAATAGGGGCAGAATCTCATGATTTTCAATATACTTTTGTGTGAAAAGATATATATATATAACACATATAAATATGTATGTATGTATCACAACACAGATCAAATGACAGCATGTTCTTTTTTCCGCACTGCCGGCTAGGTCTATAGTCTTAGACCATAGACAATGTCCAAGAGCATCAAGAGCATGTTCCTTTTTTCGCACAATGTCTCTTTGTATACGACAAGATCAAATGCAAGCAGCCAAGTTTGCTTAGATTTTAATATATGCTGAATAAATGGCTATCGCCATGCCAATTTTCCTCGGCCAAAAAACGGAGAACTCAAAAGCCCAGTGAGAACAAACATTATGAAGCCCTTTAATAATTATTATTTCTATGTCAATAGCTCTCTCCATTAAATTTATTAAGAAAAACAGCAAAAGATTACGAACCAGACATTAAAGCATGAGAAACTGACTTGTATGACATCTTAAAGTGAGCAAGATATTACATAGAACCGAAAATTGGGAGACTTGACAAATAAAAACAAGGAAAAAAATATATGTAAGAAGAAGATTTATACCTGGCAAACTTGCATAACTTGGTAGTAGGCAATGATCCCAACACTCATTTTAATCTTTCCAACTTCTTTAACAGCTCGATATCTTTTGATGGTTATTGCAATGAACATTCTCACTCCTCCAACCAGGTTTAAATTCGAAAACCAAAAGGCGAATTCTCAAAAAAGAAAAAAAAAAAAAAAAGGTTCACCTGCAAGCATTAATTAAAGACCTCAAACATCATCCGAATCAAAATGACGAAAAGTACGCAGAATTAAGACAAATTATCATACAGTTTCTCCTGAATCTTCAAACTTGTGCACAAAGAACAAGTCCAGAAACAATAATTAAACTTCTACAAAGGAAATTGCCTCACCAAAATGAATCAAATTACAGAATAACGCGAAAGAACACCACCAAGCGAACACATTTACTGTTGTAATTAGCAAGAGAAGACGTCCACGGCATCTTGATTCAGTTCTTTAATTCCAATATCATCGAAAACGAGATCAACCTTATACTGTGAAAGATAAACAAAATAAGAACAAAAATTTACAATAATCTCGTGACAACAATCAGTCAAATTTCGACATAATAGAAATGTAATCACAAGTTTTCATAGCCTAAAAAAGACAAAAAAAAAAAATTTCAGCTTGTCCTTTTTCTGAAATAAATAAAAAAAAGTTAATCTAATCTAATCACTAACAAGCTAAAATTTTCTTAAATTTTCCCGTCAACCAAACAGGAAAAAGAAAATTACAGACAAATAATTGCGAAAAAAGAAGAGAAAGAACTCAGATCAACAAACTTAAATTCCAAACGAAATTAAAATTCCACTGCATAACCAAAAAAAAAAAAGGAAGAAGGAAAAATAGAAAACCTACGATATTCTAGGAAGATCCAGAGGAAGAACAGGTCGAAGACGGAGAAGGAGGCTAGGATTCAGTGGAAATCGCAGAGGAATTCCCTAGATTTGCGCTTTCTGAGCAAGATCTACTACGACAGTCCTTGAGAGAGAAAGTAGAGAGAGAAGGGAAGGGGGACTTCGGTGGTGGTGGTGGTATTTAATTTTGATGAGAAAGGGGTGTTGCTTGGGATTTATTGAAAGGTGTGCCGGTTTTCAGACAGTAAGGAGTCAAACCCGGAGAGTGTGAGCCGTTGGATTGGGGGTTCTCGGAAATGCCCTCCGTCTATTGCGGATGAAACGCTGGCCGTCCGATCGAGCACGCGTGCAAGGGGACATGTGGCCCCCACCAGGTTGACGATTATGCAAACAAAAAAAAAAAGAAAAAAAGAAAGCAGCGGAAAAAAATTTATTTTTTATTTTTTATTTTTATTTTTTGGAATAAGGATAGAGAAGTGAGAAGTGAGAAGTGAGAAGTGAGAAGTGGGAAGTGGGAAGTGGGAAGTGAGAACTCCTCCTCGTGTGAATGCCCCTCGGTTCCATAATTATTGTTGCTTAAGATCAGTAAATCATTGTTAAGTTAATTAAAAGAAAAAGAAAATTAGTCTAATCTAAAGTTTTAAGTTCTAATCCCCATTATTTTATTTGACATTATTTGGGGCATCTTTTTGTTCAAATTTATTTATGAAAACGTACACTATGTGTTTTACGTTGATAGCTTGTTTTATAAAAGAGTGTTTTCACTTTGCGAGACTAAATTTCTAACCCCAAGATATTTGGGGTAAAATAATAGTATTTGCTATTTGAAAGTGTGCATAAATAGATGAGGTGTTTCCATGTACAAGTAATTATAAGATTTTCTTATCTTAGAAGAACTTTCAATTAAAACCACACATGATTTTTACAAAAATACTCATATGAAATACTTAAAACTTATATATTAGAGTTTTAGTAAGATATTAAAAGCTTTATTATTATGCTTTTTATTTTATTGATTTTGGAAATTTTTAAAACCATTTTTACCCACTTGAAACACTTTTAAAAATGTGATTTCCAACATTTAAAGAAATAATACAACTTAAGCTTATCTTTTTGTACTAATTAAAAATAAAAGCAAAAATTATGTCAAATAAACATATACTCATCTCTAACATTTTGTTTGATAGGAAGGAACGGGGGAAAAAAGTGGAGAAAGAACTAATAAAAGATGATTAAGTTTAAGAGGATAGTCCAGAGAAAAAAAAAAAAGAATGAGAGGATAGTTTCCCTCTGAATTATTTGGTAAAAAAAGTAAAAAATAAAAAATTTATATAATCACTATTTATTTCTTTATATTACTTTACTTTAAAAATGTGGATGGACAGACATTTTTACAGTTTTCTGTTTGCCAATCAAAATTATTTGGTTAGACTTACTGTACGTTTTATGCCTGATGAGATCCACTGTTCCTTTTCTCTGTAATATTTTCCTTTTCCCCACTTTTACCTTTTACCAAATGAGTTACTTAGAGATGTCATACACATCGACTTGACCTAATCCACTTATTTCTGCCTATTAATGCTTTAGACCATACGTGTACCAGCTCACATAACAGGGGGTGCGTGGGAGAAGGTGCTGGAGATATTATTTTTAAGATAGAAAAAATTTGTTTTGAAAAATATGTTTGGGAAAAAAATTATTTGAGGTGAAAAAATAAAAAATTTTAAAAATTTTTTTAAAAAAAATTAATATGAATATTGTTTCATTCCTCTTGAAATTCTATATAATTTAAAAAAAATTATCTCATTTGGACTTGTATACATAAAGTTATGAATTTTTAAAGTTTAGAGTTTACTATAATGTTTTGGAGATATAAATAGTAAAAAATGGTGAAGTTTTGAAAAAAAATTGAATTTTGAAGTCTGGAGACATTACCTCAAACACCCCTTAAATAAAATGGATCATTTTATAAAAAATATATATTATTAAAAAAATACGATATTAATAATTTATCAAGTAATTTAAAGAAAATAAAATAGTGATAAAGAAAATAAAGTTTATCATAATTTTAATTAGTGAAAAATACATAATAAAGAGTAATATTTTCATATTACTTATTATGTCCGTGCTAGGTACTTTATATGTCGTATTCTTAGTATGTTTTATGTCTAAAATTTCTGAAAAGTCAAGTATCATTTAGTAACCATTCTAGGCTAAGCCTATCTAATAATTGTATTGTAGGCATTGTTGTGACGGTACTAGCACATAAGTAACGACAGAGACCAAACATACATTTCAATGAAGATGTACACCAAATTTTTTTTTTTAAGAAATAAATAATATCAAAATATAATAACTAAAAGGAGGGCTATATGATTTTTAATTTTTTAATTTTTAATTCGGTAAAATAGAAAAATCATAAATTTTTAATATAAAATTAAAGAAAATTATAAAATTATAATTTTCAATCTTTTACTAGGCGTGCTTTAAATTCGTCCTCACCGATAAATCCAGTCCTTTTGACACCTTTAGAGTTGAAATTTTTTCTTTCCAATTATCCCTCCACTTCCTTCCTTGTTTCTATTCTACCAAACATAACACAATAAAATAAATATATATACAGTTTCATGATAATATTGAATTGAATGAGAAATTTATAGTAATATTAGAGTAGACTTATCATGCATTTGGTGAACTTGAATTGACTTTTTTAAGTTAGATTTGAATTGAATTATTTACGCTTAGTGTGCGGGATTAAATGGCTAGAGTTAAAAAGTGTTAAAACTTAAAATATGTTTTAAAAAAAATCAATACGGAGTTTTTTGTTTCGTCTTGAAATTTATACAATTTAAAAAATTTTCTCATCAAAATTTTGTATATGTAAATTTTGGACTTTTAAAATTTAAATTGTAAAGTTATAATTTAAATTGTGAATAATGAATAAACTGAAAAAAAAAAAAAAAAGGAGTTGAATTGAACCATGACACCAAATGCAAACTTAATAATTCTTTATATATATATATATATTCCCTGAATACTTGCCCGTGAGTTATATGGAATTGTTCATGGATTAGAAATTATATGAGTTCGATTATAGGGCATGACAACAGTACTTTAATAATGTAATAGGATATAGCTTTCTACCATCAAATTATATTTAAAATAAATATAATAATATAGCAGAATTTTATAAAATTTAGGAGTAAAAATTGTGTTCTATCATATCATAGAAGGGGGCAAAAAAAAAAAAAAAAAAAAAAAAGGCCTACAAATTAATGGATTATGGAGCATCCTCAGTAGTTCATTTTCGTATGCTTTGATCCCACACCATGACTTTAAGATTTAAGGCATAAAAACGTTACATAAATTTCCCAATAGCAGCAAATTGTTTATGAAACCAGTTGATGAAGATGGCTGAGGGAGTGGGAGCTGGTTGTGTTTGCGTATAGGGCACCAACTGAAAAATTATTCATGTCAAATTTGTTTATAACATTTCATTTATAGGGTGGAGTCGGAAATCTATTTTAATACGGGTGATATTAAAAATTCCCTTTTTTCAAGAAAAATAAATTTTAATGGAAGCTATGCCAGAAATTTTTAATAAATTTATGTGAGAATTTTTAATTTTAATGGGAATATAACAAAAAAAATCATAAAATTTTTTAATAAAATTAATTTTAATGAGAGTTATATGAAAATTTTAGTTTTTAAAATAAGAAGTATATGAAAATTTTTCATTTTAATTGGGACGCAAAATAAAAATTATAAAATTTTCAAAGCAGATGTAAAAGAATAAAAAATTTCAATAGTGCCTCTAACCCCCTCATAAATCTGCCACGATTTCATTTTTTTGAGTATAGTTTTTCAACCAAAATATGCATATCAAGATTTGTCGTTTGTGTAGGTTATATATATATATATTGATTTGATTTTAATCAAACCAAACACTTAAAAACATTTATTGCTAGAAATAACACACTATAGTAAGAAGTTCTCTTACCCCTTTTTTTTTTTTTTTTTTTAAGGGGAACTTCTCTTATCGTTATTAGTTCATTGAAGTAAGGTTACACACACACACTATCTTTTGTATGGTATTTTTATGAAATGGTATTTGTACTTTTTTTTTTTTTGTTGGTTTTTATAATAATCAATTAATAATAGAACATTTTTTTATTGATAGTTATCCTTTGTATTTAATTTTAAATAATAATGTGTTACAAAAACTTAAATTAAAAATTACATGAAAATCAACAATATTTGCTAGATTTATATAAAATGTTGCAACTGACTGATCTGGCTGTCAAAGGATATCCAAATTTTTGGATTATGTGATCGAGTGCTCCTTTGTGTGGAAGAAAGTAAAGATTGCTCGAATCACGTTTGCATAGGGGCATCATTTTCGACTGTTTGGACTTTCTCTTTCTGACTAAAAGATAAGATAATACGTTTAATTTTTCAGTCACTCCATTTTATTTTACCTTGCAAGTTGTGATGCTTAGCTTACCACAACAAATATATTGAAAGAACTAAAACTTGATAATAATAATAATAATAATAATAATAATAATAGCCATAAAGTTTCTTCCAAAACTTCTTCATTTAGCTTCAGAAACTTGATAGAAATTGAGTTATTCATTTAACCAAATACAGACGGCCATCATGATAAAGAAAAAGCAGACAATGAATTAATGGACGTCAATTCTTGACAGTACATTCTAACTTGTTCTGCTTTGCAAAGGTGTCTCAGACACAAAGGCAATCATCAAAATCTGCCCAAAAAAGGGAAAATGCATAAAATGAGTCCTTCAAGTCGCACACGCATAAATAATATTGTCTTAATACCGTATTATTTTCTTACAGAAATCAAGGGATAAATGTCAATTTGAATGGGGCTTTACTTGGAGTATTGACGACAACAACTACGGTGTTTGCTGAAATCGCACTGGTAATGCCCGTCTGTTTTGTAGTAAAGATTCGTGACGACGGAGGCGTGGTTGATCAAGGTGTTCGGGAAGTAGCACGCGCCGTGCTCTTGTTTGCCTGCAGTACGCTGTCCGGTGTTCCAGGTTTAGCCACCCACCAACTGTCCTGCAAATTAAGGAATTTCCCAGTACATAAATTTAGTCTAACTATAAAAAAATAATTAAAAAAAAAAAAGTTCTTCATTTGTATATATTATGCATAGAACTTAGGTCCTTGTGGATTACCTGTTTTTCTATTGCTTTAGGTTCTGATACATCTGCAAAGTTCACGAAATGGAGCTTAAATATTCTTATTGGTGCATATAGTTTACTTGGTGACTCATCAATATTTTTTTCAGCTCTTGTTTTGATTTGAATACGAGATCTTGTTTTTAACTTCTTGCAATCTTATTAACTAGATTAACAATTGATTAATTTGTGATTGTTTTACATCATCATCTTAACATGAAACTAAACTGCATACATAGGTCCCACTTTTTTTTTTTTTTTTCGATTTTTATAAGAAAAAATGTTCAATGTTATAAAAGGGAAAACCCTGTAACAGTGCAAAATGATTGCTAATGCTAGGCGATTTGAGTACGAAATCCCAAGTAGCCATTGATTAAAATGGGTCAGTGAGATCCACTATATTCCAAATATATGGTCTCGCTTTCTTATTAATTAATGATTTTCAGTATTTATGTAAGATGGTCTTAAAATAAATCTGCGCAATCTTATAATAAAAAAAGATTTTCACCATTTATGTAAGATGATTTTAAAATATGTCCGTATGAATCTTATAACAAAGAATGGATAACACTTGTGCTTTAACGAGTGCATTTAGTATTAGGTTTATAAAGAGATACACACCGAACTGGCAGCAAACATGACCTGCAAAACAATCCACAACCGAATTAATTTTTCGTTTTCAATTTGTTGAAGCAGAACACTGTTTTTTTTTTTTTTTTTAAGGCCCTACTTGGATCGGTCAAAGCAATGAGACCGGGATACGTGAAATCACAGCTCCATTTGTTTGCTCCCCTGGTTTGGTAGTAGGAGTTCACGGCGAATGAGACGTGGTGACCTAGTGTATCAGAAAGTTCCCTTCGCATGGATTTGGTCGCAATCCGTCGTGCGACACGTATAGCCAATGGCTTCCTGCAGCGCTTGCTCGCTTGCCGATGGTTTTGCTATGCACCAAGTTTTCTGTAACTTAGCACACAATCATTTCAAAATTAAAGCACACAATCATTTCAAAATTAACACTCGATCTAATTATGCATCGTTTGGTGAACGTATTTTATTTTTATTGCATTTGAATGAAATGCATTGAATGCAATTTGTGTTTGGAGAAAAAGTATTAGCATTGCATTTGAATGCAATGTGTGTTTGGGTGAAAAATATTTGAATTATATTTTAATAATAAATATGTGATGTGATAGGTAAAAGTAGAGAGAAAAAAAAGAGAGAGAAAGAAAATATATGATGTAATTAATAAAAGTAATAGAAAAAGTGAAATAATAAATAGTAATTGTATTGGATTTAAAATGTGATGTGATTGGTGTTTGAATGAAATGTTTTTGTATTTGGGGGAAAATTACATTGCATTTAAATACAATGCAGTTTGAATGTGTGTGCCAAACGCACACTTATAATTTTACACTCATTTCTAGTATCTCTAAATTAAAAGAAAAAAAAAATAAGGCATTACATTTTAATGACTCCATGTGTGTTATCTTGGCACCACTCATGCTATACAGTAAAATTCACTCCAAATAAATTGTTTTATATGAAATTCAAATCAAAAGTTCATAAAAGGGTACACTTTTTTCAATTTTTGTGTATTTATACCGATGTCATTGGTGTATCATTAGTCAAGCTGGTTTTCGTTCATCCTTGCATTAACAAAACTTGAAATCTCCCCTACAAAAAAACAGAAGTTTATAAGTAAATAAATATTCAACTATACAATATATATTAAAATAAAAACGGAATTGAACTTACAACCTCCTTAAAATCGACTTCGTCGAACCCTAATGTCACTAGACCCTACAGATCTCAGGCATGATACTGGTTGGACGATGTTGCGGGTCTAAATTAGGATATCAATCCTATACTAGAGTCACATGAGCAAGCTATAGTATAGGGATTCATAGAACAATAAATGAGGGAAGACTGTACAATTGTGGAGCTTAGTGCATGAGGACAGTTGAAAGTAGTGATTGCCACAACTGCCCAAAAGCTGAGCCCTTAAATAAGAATTCAGAAACACATGATAACTTTTGCAACTCAAAATAAAATCAAAAGAGCAAAACACCAGGGAGAAGAGATAAAAGCAAGAGACAAAGAATGGAACATGATGGGGCTAATACAGCCATTGCCATTATGTGTATTTTTGTCAATGATTTTATATTTTGGTGGAACACTGGTGAGAAATACTGGAGTGGTATTTATAGCATTATGGAGAAGAAAATTATAAATTGAAAAAATTAAAAAATATGGAAAAAAAAAAAAAATAAGGGCCCACGTTTATATATGGTAGAGTCTAGTCTCTGCAGGAACCATTGAGTAACAATAATACACTTCCTCCGGAGGATGCCAAATAAATGACAGTCATTATCCGTAGCCCACCTTGCACTCTGGTCCTCACATGGTCCCACAATTTTTACGATGAGGCAGCATTGAGAAGGAGAGGAGGGGATAATCTTCCTTTTAATGGCAAATCTTAATTCTAGAGACCATAAAGAAAATAAGTTGCAATATTTACTTGAAAAACACAGCATTCATAATTCAATATTGCAATAGGATTTTGTTTCACAAGCCACTTTTGCACAGAAATTAATTGCCTGTATCCAAATTTCCCTTTTATAAAAGGAAATTGCTTGCCGACGTTTCTTTTTCTTTTTTAAGCATTGCATAGGCCTCCTTGGTTAGTATGGATTGTTAGTCAATGTTGGTTGCCAAATTACTCACATAAACTAGATTTTTAATATCTTTGGGCATTAACTCATGATACTTTTTAATTGGTTATTAAATCCATGAATGTTTCTATCTAATTAATACTTTATTAATAAAGATAAAAAAAAACTATCTTTTTTTTCCTATATTATCTTTATTATGAAAAATGCTTTGGGGTATTAGTATTTAATCAATGGAGATTAGAGGGCGAGTTCCATATGTAGGATTGGAATCTTTTCTTCAATTTTGATATCTCAAATCATGTTTAACTAATCTTATTATAATATATCATTAAATGAAGTAAGATCTTAAGGTATAAAATGTCAGTTGTAAAACATTTCAAACTTTTTAATATGATATATCATAATATTATTGATTAGACACAATTTGAAACGCTAAAAATTGGAAAGTTGATTTGAATCGCCATATGTGAGCCCCTTATTATGCATTCGATTGAGTTCCATCTTTAGTTAGTTTTGATTCTTAGTCACTTTTGGTTGGCAAATTACTCCCGTAATCCAGATTTAAGATCCTTGGGCTTTAACTTCTTAAGAGTTTTATAAGGTCATCAAGTCCATTAATGCTTCAATCTGATAAATACTTTTTTCAATACTTTTTTTATAATGAAAAATTCTTTGAGGGTATCAATGGTGTTAAAACATCACAACTATTAAGTTCCATCTTTGGTTAGTAGTGATTCTTAGTCATAGCTGGTTGGCAAATTACTCCCATAAACCTGATTTCTAATATCCTTGAGCTTAAACTTCTTGAAAAATTTTCAAGTGGTTATAAAAAATATAAGGCTATGTTTGGAAGGAAGGGGTGAAAAGTGGAATGAAAACGTAGTACATCACTTAAATAAAGGAAATAAAGGAAGGAGAGATTATTTCTTTTATGATGTTTGGTAAGACAAGGGGGAAATAAAGTAAAAATCATATTTTTTGTTTAGTATAAAGATGCAAAGGACAGAGGATAATATATTTTATTTATAAAATAACAACTTTATCTTTTATTAGTTTGCATGATATCTTTTTATTATATTTTCAACTAAAAAAAGAATCTTTGTCATTAAATATAATACTATTGTAATTTTATCTATAAGTAATAAGAAAAATTGATTCCTTTAAACAATATCTACAATTTGAATAGATTAAAATTATGGTCTTTTAAGAGAATTAGGAATCATTTCTCTAATTTCTTCATTTCTTCCTTCCCTCCTACTTAACAATTATGATTGTTATAATCCTTTCACAAATCCTTCAACCTCTTTCTTTTCTTTCACTTTTCTCTCGCACCAAACATAGTTTAAATGATCCTATCCAATTAATACTTTCTTAACAAAATATAATCTATCTTTTTTATTAATATTTTTCATAATAATAAATGCTTTAGGATATAAATGGTGTCTTGCACCACGTCTAACGTAGACAGTAAGTTATATCAATGACCCATGCTATGAGGTTCACCCTCTATTAAGAAACTCGTTTGTTAGTATTGATTCTTAGTCACTACTGGTTGGCAAGTTACTCCCGTAAACCAGATTTCTAAATCCTTTGGCTTTAACTTCTTGAGATGTTTAAGTGGTTATTAAATCTGTGAATGTCCCCATCCAATTAATACTTTCTTAATTTTTTTTTTCTTGAAAATGAATACTTTCCTAAATAAAGAAGTAAAAAATCTATCTTCTTTTTTTTATATTATTAAAAATAAATAAATTATTTATTTAATAAATTTGTTATTTACTTTTTTTTTTTATTTTTTTTTATTTTACCTTATTTAGTTTGCAAACACACTACATCACAATTTCCCATTGTACATATGTGGGCCTCTTTAACCAGACCCCTAAACAATGTCAATACTTGGGCCTACCCAACCTAAAAGAAATCGACCCTTTACATGACCTATTTTTCGGAGCATGTATTGTCATGATTTGCCTCAAAAGGACAGAATTCTCAACCTTCCTGGTGCCTTACTTTTTCATACAAATGTTCAAGCATCTTTATTCAAGTATATGAGCTTAGTTTGCATAATCCAATTGCAACTATTAAATGTTTTTGTTTACACCAGGTCAAGTAATTAAATATTCAGATTGCAAATTCAATTTTTCTGTTTTAATTGGGCTTCTCAAATTTGGATCAATCTCATATCTAATATAACATTGAAATGTTTTTTCTTTCCGACCAAAGTATGACTGCACTTTCCTTCTGTATTAGCTCAATTTGATGGAAACAAGAAAAGGGAGAAAACCAGGGGATTTGTTTTTAAAATTTTTAGACCATGTCCATGTTTATAGGTCAATATTATTCATCAAACATTGAGATATTAACAACTTTTAAAAGTTGTTTACGTAAGAAAAACAAAATGCTTGAACTTCCAAGTAACAACCACGATCATTTAACAAAACAAGTAACAACCACAATCATATTGTGACAAGCTGCAAGGGCAGATATTGATTTGTGTATTTCTCCAAACTCCCCCCTCCGCTTATTATTGTCGACCGAAACACGAACCACGTGATCAAAACATAGCAACTCAACCGCTTCAGTGGCGAAACTCGAATTTGCAATTGGCGTAACCTGCAAGAGAAATAAAAATGAAGACGATCAAATAGTTAGAACAACAAAGGACTTGTTCAACTGGTTGCAGCCAAATATGGTGGAGGCAAATTGGCTTTACTTGGATCACTTATGACAATAAGACCCAAGCCATTAAAATCGCAGCTTGAATCGAGCTTTCCAGTCGCCTGATAGTAGAGGTTCATAGCAACTGAGGCATGGCTGATGAGACTACTTGGGTCATAACAAGGACCACCAGCTTTTATGATGCCACAATCCACACGATTGCAGGCGTAGTCGATGCTATCTTGCAGCGCCCGATTGTTCGCCGAAGGCGTTGCCACACACCACTTTCCCTGCCGCCCCAAAACACCATAAACACAACACTTAAAGTTAAAAACAGGATTTGCTTTTATTAACAGACTGCTATCAAAGGAGTTAGGAATTGGTCGTTTTACCGTAGATGTTAAATTCATAATTGTATCTCCTCCTGCAAAAGAATTCCCAATGTTATGGACAAGAAGAAGATCAAAATTATAGAACTTCATGAAAATGAGATGATTTAATTATAAGTACCTTTGTAAATGCAGCTACCATAGCCTGCAAATTAGTTAAAAAAAAGAAGAAAATAAATAAATAAATAAATTAGAGAAATATTAAGAATTAAAAGTTTATAATAATACAAAAAACAAAAAGGTCTCAAATATTGGATTCTACGAAAATGACATACTTGGGTTTTTAATGGAGATAAGACCAGAGTTAGCAAAGTAGCAGTTCCACTGGTGCCTTTCCTCTTTCTGGTAATAGGCATTCATGGCAAATGAACCATGGTGAATGAGCGTGTTCGGGTTATAGCAAGGATTGGTGGTGTCTTTTCCGATTGGGTTACATTCATCTTCCACATGATCACAGGCAAAGTCTTTGTTGTCCCTCAGTGAAGAATCGCTTGTCGATGGCTTTGCCACGCACCATGTCTGGAAAAGTACGGAGAAAGTGGGTCAAAACTGACTTGTCTATGTAGAAAAATTTCATGTCCATTTGTTAGACCATTTGTAGGTATAGGATTATTAGTTACCAGCAAATTCTCTGCTGCTAAACTTCCTCCTGCAAGATCATTTCAAGTTAGATCAGAAGAATCAGAATCTCATGATTGATTTAACGTAGAATTCATGACACTCAAAATGACATTATGAATAAAATTGCGTAACATGTTATTTAAACCAATGTGCAACACAGAACAAAATTGAAATGTAAGTAAATGGTACTTGGTAAAACATATATATATATGTATGTATGTATGTATGTATGTATATAGATACATCAAGTACCTAGGTTAAAGGACAGAACAAGAAGAAAAACAGAGAAGATGGCCAGATAAATGCTTTTATGTTTCTGAGCCATGTTTTGGTAAGTCCAAAGGCAATACAAAATAAAAAGCAGAATTAAGATGTGGGTTTTGAGAAATAATCTGAAAATGCAAGTAGAAACTTGAACAATGCACTAGTATATAAAGCCTCTCTACTTGCATAAAAAGGAACTTGGTTAGTGCTTTTTTAAGAACACATTTGCTACGTTTAGCATAATTAGCATTTAATTACGGTTTGTTTCAAGAGCCAGCCTGGAAAGAAGATTTTACATCAAATGTTAGCATATTTGGATTGGTTGTAGTTAGCAATTAATACCATAATCTGTGCAAAGCCAAATTCACATGTATTTTTGGAATATGGCTATTGTGACATGGGTAATGTGTTACGACGAACATGCAGCAGTGAACATTTAAGGCAAAACTTAGAGACATGGAACAATACAAAGTAAGAAAAGCAACTGCAAATTCTATTGCTTCTGTATTTTATATTTTTTTGAAGGAAAAATTCTATTGCTTTTTATAGTATAATATTTGGCAAAGAAACGTGCAAGTGATGAGCATTGCTGGAAATATTCGTTTCGGCCGAAAGCAGGCTAAGAAGGAGACTCGTGCCCTTCTATAAAATTAACACTGAACAAAGTCACTCTGTGTCAATACTCTAGTCATAGTATTATCATTAGATTTAGTATTAAAAACAAGCCAAAAAAATAAAAATTGTAGAAGAAAATAAACAATCACGAGTACACGTTATTCTCCAACTATGAGTTCGTATCTTGTTTTAACTGTTGTAATAATTCACTATGATGATTAATAAATTTGAAGTTTATAAGAGAAACTTGCAAACCCTCGAATTTACTATCCTCAACAGATGCTCTCTCATAATAAAACCTATCAATAGATGCTCTCTCTCTCTCTCACAATAAAACATAATGATGACGCTCTCTATTAATAAAGAAATCTAGGACAACTGAAATTATAAGCATAAACTATCTAAACTATCATTAATAAAATAATTGTCAATGAAACAGAACAATTGTCGATTTACAGAGGCTCCAATATCCCGAGAGAGGAACTTCCCGCCCCCTTCCACAACTTAACAATAAATAGAATTATCTAATTATAGTTTTTTTTTTTTTCTTGATATATGCACACCCTTGAACCTTGGACTTATGGCTTCTAAGCCCCAAACCCCCCTTTCCTCATCACTGGACTAGCTCCAATCACTCAATTATCTAATTACAGTTACGTGTCAAAAAATCTCACGTAAAACAAACATGAATTAGTTTTTAATATTGAGTTTATGTAACAAAATTGCAACAATTAGTATTAACGCCCCTTTACTATGTGGCGATTCAAGTTGAAGCAGTTATGCTATTAGCTAGCTAGACTAAATTGCCTTATTATGTCGGTTCATATTTTCGCATACAATATTTGACAGTCGAAAAATGTCACCAACAAAGTACTGAGTGATGTATATTAAGATGAGGATTATCAAATCGAATCAAGACACAAAGTTATTTAACTGAATTTTATTTTTATATTGATGATTCATGAACATGATTTATAAAATTGCATGACACGTTTACATAACAAAAAGAACAAAGAACAAGTAAACTAGAAATTCAAACCATTTATAAAAGATGATGTGGTGCGACACACAGATTGTTTTCTTTTCTTTCTGTCTTTCTTTCTTTCTTTCTTTTTTTTTTTTTTTTTTTTTGGGTTATTTTTCCGGAGATGAGTGTGCCATATCAAAAGAGCATCTGATGTTGGGTTAATCGAGAAAGAGGCTTTGTGAACTGTGAGTATTTACAAGATATTTGTTTTCCGTATTGCATTTATATTGTTTTTAAACGCAATGCAATTTTCATCTAAATATAAAAGTTTTACATTCAAATACAATATTTTTTTATAGTGCCTCAAATATATTTACTGTTCTAGAATATTTTAAAAATAAAATTTTTAAAATCCATTCACATCATATTTTCTTTCTACATTACTTTTTCTATCTATTTTTACCAATCAAATCAACTTTTCAATTCTAAAATACAATTCAAATACCTTTTATCCAAACACATATTGTATGTAAATGCAAAGTAAATATTTTTTATCCAAATACAAAATGTATTCAACGTATTATGTTCAAATGTAATGTAAACATAATATGTTTACCAAACGCTTCATTAATTATTCACAAATCAATATTTTCTTTTTTCTTTTTTTTGCCCCTAGTATTGGCAAATGTGGGTTTATTTTAAGAGAAATAAAAACGAATATGGATGTCCTTTTCGTTTTCTAATTCTTAAAACTTTTGGTTCTAAAGTTTTTCTTTCTTTCCTTTTTTGTTTTTTAAATTTTATGTATTTACACATTTAATGGTAGAATTTTAGCTCCCGTTTGGGGTAAGGTTTTGGTATCTCTAAAACTAATTTTTTTTCAATACTCTATCACATTTCATTATTCACATCTCCAAAACACTA
Source organism: Antiaris toxicaria (assembly GCA_035233585.1). Classification (NCBI taxonomy): domain Eukaryota; kingdom Viridiplantae; phylum Streptophyta; class Magnoliopsida; order Rosales; family Moraceae; genus Antiaris; species Antiaris toxicaria. The sequence continues at coordinate 94,744,675 of CP141154.1, forward strand.
CAGTAAACTCTAAACTTTAAAAGTTCGTAACTTTGTGTATACAAGTCCAAATGAGATGAATTTTTGTTAAATTGCATTAAATTTCAAGTGGAACAAAACAATATCCGTATTGATATTTTTTTTTCTAAAAAAATTTTTAAAATTTTATATTTTTTCACTCCAAACAGTTTTTTCCCCCAAACACATTTTTTCAAAACAACTTTTTTCCAATCCAAAAAAAAAATCTCCAAAATCTCCTCCAAACTCCACCCACTAGTGGTACAATTGCTGTTGGATTAATTTAAAAAAATATATTGAACGATATTAAACTTATCCAATCTTAGTTTACATCAAATTTAATCTAACAATTAAAATAACATTCACTAGCGCAACTGGAAATGCCAAGGTTGCTTAAAGCTGGCCTGCCGATTGGTAGTGTTAAGTAGAGGTCTTGTAAGAGAAATTTCCTTATATATCATGTGTTTGTGTTTGTGTTAGTGAATGATTATTCTGTCTTAGATGTTCTATTAAGTATACTTTATTTTCCTTAATATTAAGTTGCTCAATCTTTTACTTTTGCGCTATTCCTTATTTATATATTTTATTTATTCTGTATTTTCTTGGAAATGTACAATGCAAACATATGATTATTACACAAACTTTAAATGCAATTATTGAATTGATCAACCTTATAATTAATATATATATATTTCTTCTTTTCTTAATCAGTTGGCAACATTTATATTTAATTTCCCTAAAAGTTTCTGAATATATTAATAAAAAAAATCTTACAAAAGATACGTGTCCCCCCTAAATTTTTTATTCAACATTTGTTCTTCTTAAAATGTCTCCACATTTGCCCAAAAAAAAAAAAAAAAAAAAAATCCAAACTGTCCGTGGAACTACAGTAAAACTGCGAAACATACTGCATGGGAGTTTCAATGTTCAATCTATTTCTGATTACAACATAGTACCACTACAACATAAAACACTCTCCGTGGCAAATATATTTGACTCTGAAAATGCTTAAACTTGTCCCTAAAACTTTTATTGACAAAATTTTTATTTCGTTGTAATTCATCTCTAAAAGGAGATATTTGTAGGTATTAAAAACTCACTACAAATCCATCTCTAAGATGACACAAATTATTTGTGTCTATAGTGATATATCTTTGTCTCAAAATACAATATTTTTTTACGAAAATTTAGTCACTCGCTGACTTCGTAGACAAACCTATTAGCTTTCAAAGACAAACTTTTTTTGTCTCTAAAGTTACATATCTTCATAGACAAACACCAATTGTATCTTAAAAAACATTTTCAAAAGACCAAAAGTAACAACTATTGTTTTTTTGTCTCTAATTTATAGTTTTAGAAACAAAACTATTTCGTCTCAAAAATCAATTTTGAAAATATTATTAAATTTTATATCATAGAGAATTATATTACTATTTTATAATCTTTGTAAAAAGAAAATATCTTCTTAAATTTGTTTTTAGAGATGAATATTTCGTCTCAAAATAAAGTTTTTAATTTGTTCCAATTTTCAATTTTTATTTTACACATTTATCTTCTTTTTTTTTTGGTTGCTAAAATTAAAAAATAGTTTGAATATAACATAAAAAATAGGCATTAAACATTACTACAAAGTTAATGTAATAACACAGAAAGATATAAAATGCAGTACAAGGTTAAGCAAACTATTAAATTAACTAGCACATGTAAAAAGACAGCATAATATTAATTCTAAACTAACAAACAACAAGGCATAAAAGAGAACAATCTTGATAAGGATAACTGACAAATTTGATGGAGATGGCTAACTTTTTTGGGTGTACTCAGCAACAATCTTTTCTATCATCTCTCATTAGTTGGACTCAAGTATAGCTAGTGATTTTTGATCTTCATTACATAGTGCTGTCATTTGTTGTTTTGTGTCTTCTAAGAGTTGTTGATAGTTTGCTACCCTCTGTCCAAGTTGCTCAAGTTCTTGTTGAACCTCTGGATTTGATTAAATAGTTGATGTTGATGCTCTTGTTCCCTTATAAGGAAGAAGACCACCAAGCTTGATGTACCCAGTTTTTTAACCAAGAACATGTGCACATATTTTAGCTTCATCTACACAGATTGAAGATGGGTTTACTCCTTCCAATTATTGTTGCTATTGCTACTCTTCTTTCATTTTTAGCATCTTATCCTCAAAACATAAAAAAGTAAATGTTAATGTTAACATGAATAGATCAATATGATATTAATGTTACAAAACTACTATGAAGAGATTTTTCACGGCATAAGCATATAACATATTAGAATAAGTTAAGAATACCATTGTTTTGTAGTAGTCTGAAATATGTAGCTTAACTCTTAAGACTACACATACATACTTACTCATATAAATGTGTTGAATAGTGTAGTTATAGTTTTAAATTTTACCAATATACACACATGTTATTCAATCTTCATAGAAATCAAAGTCAAAATTAAAATTTTTAATAATGCAGTCAAACACAATGTTAAGGGGGAAAAAAAAAAAACAATGGCCCCAAAAATAGATATATAAACAATCAATCATCTTCCAAGCTTATGAGCTGCAACACATAACGTTAAGCAAAGGAAAAAACTAGTATTATACTTCCATATTGCATCTCTGCCATGTCACTTGCCCAACCATTTTTCTCATTCTAATATGTATGCTTAAATAAAGAAATATTGCCTAGACCACACTCATTAACCATTTATGAAAATAAAATTAGCAATTTTTTTAAGTGCAATATTAATCAGTTTTTTATAAAGAAAAAGCACTTAAGTTACCAAATAAAATTCATGCTCTGCAATGGATCTTGTGCCACTCTTGTGTACTTGGTTCATCTTGCTTCGATTTTTTTATTTGCATTGGATTGTCTCTATATCATACGGAAAATATGGAAATTAATAGCAAACAAAAGTATTTGTCAAAAAGTTTAAAAGTTATAATTGGTTTATGTGATAACCGAGAAATTTATTACTCTCGGAAAATTTTGTACAAGATATGTAAATAAATGTATATTCATGATGAGATATATTACAGAATATAGAGCAGATGAAAATTTTGACTAACTAGATTTTAGTCAAAATTTGACAATGAATTAATGAACATAGTATAAAAGCTAAGTATTAATTCAAATTATGATGTTTTAAATTTATTAGAAAAGTATGTGAAAAATACATATTAAGAGATCAAGGGCTCACATGTAAGCTATCTTGATCAATGGCCAAGATTAGCGAAGCAAGTGTAAATTTCCTTTATAGGATATTAAAGGAAAATGTGAGAGAGATGAGAGGGAGCACGTGAGGTTAAGGGAGGCAGCAGCCAAGTGAATTAATTCACTTGTTTAGCTGCAAAGAGAGAGAGAGAGAGAGAGAGAGAAAGAGCAGAAGAGGAAATTTCTCTCTTCAAGTATCCTCTATGTTTTCCCTTTCAATAGCTCAGATTCTCTCTTCAAGCAGGTAAATCGTTCAAGTTTTCAGCCAAGATTCCACAGCAAGACGTTCTCAAATTTCAAGGTAAACCCTCTTTTTCTCACGTTTTCGGGTGGAAAATCTGGGTTATTTTGAGGAAGAAAAAGAGAATGTGAGTTTTGCATGTTGAGATTTTCGGTTAAATCGAAACATAGTTTAAGTCTAGTTGTTTTTAAACACGAATTCGTGAGTTGATGGTTTAGAAAACCAAGTTTCAGTTTAGTTCTTTTCAAGAAAGTTTTGATTTTTAGGTCTTGAGTCAAGAGATGCGGTGGAAGTAAAATGTGAAATTTTGCTTATGAAACCATGGATTGATGATAGTAGAAATGCAGTTTATACCTTGAAACGGTCTTGTAGGGATCGATTTTGAGTACAAGAAGTAGAACAAAGGCCATGAAAGCCTTAGAAAAACAGAGATGAGGATTTCAGATTCAGAATCAGGATTCTGGGATGAACACGGGAGTATACATAGGCGTGTACAAGGGCGTGTTTAGAACACGGTCCCGAGCATGCCCACATACATGACCATATTTCGAGAGAATTTGAGACCCGAGAGGTACACGGCCAAGAACATGGCAGTGTATCGAGCCGTGTAGAATGGCACACGGTCATGGAAAAGGCGTGTAACAGATTATGTTCGATAGCAAGAAAACACAGCCAGAAACACGATCGTTTAGGTAACTGTGTAAGCATGCATGAGTTACACGGTCATGTTACATGAATTACACAGCCATTCATGTAAGTCCAGAGGAGTACACGGCCACGAACACGCCCGTATAAGAGGACGTGTTCGAAACTAAAAAAAAAAAAGAGTCTGGAAGAATGATTTACATGTTTTGTCATGTTTCAAGTATGAGATAAATGTTAAAAATAATCAACGATTATTTCTTTTATAAGAGTTCAAGCCAAACGCCTCGAGACAGCAGTCCCAGATCCGCAGAGGCTCACGTTAGTAGACTTTCTGTAAGTTCAAGTATTGTCTTGACTACAACGTGGACAATCATATTATATTTTATGATGTTATGTATGTTGTTTGACGTGTATGTCAAACGTTGACTGTCTGCATCACGATACACATATCAGTTTCATGTCATGCATGTAGAAGTTCATGTTTCAAGTAGATGATTCAAGTATACATGATAAATAAGTTTTAAGCACACGAAAACATGTAGGTGCACAAGGTACCTTAGTGAGATTAATAAAACTCACACCCCAAGTAAAACATATAATAGGTTCCTACTGTGGGGCAATCAGTATGCTACCCAGTTGGAACTTCAGAAAAGATGGTAATTAAACCAGTTATTGGCATACCGGCCTCTCGACCTACAGGGAGGTTTTCATGTTCAGTTTCAGTTCAGACTACAGAAGTCAGCACTAAAGTACCGCACTCAGTCATGCACGTCTTACGGTACGACCAATCAGAAGCCTAAAATCAGAACCTAATTTCAGATAATGTCCTAAGACTTAACATACAGCCATGAGCATGTTTATTCAGAGTCAAGTTTCATGCATAAGCACAATATTGCATGTTATGATCTCATGTTTTTATGTTTGAACTTACTAAGCCCATAGCTTACTAGTTTGTTCACATGTTACAGGTAAGAGACCTGTTCACCAGTTAGTACACGGTGGACAACGGATAGGGTATGTACATGCCAAGGGGACTGGGCGAGAGATTGTGGTCCTACCAAAGAGTTTTCCGTTGTGTAGTTTTGAAAATCTAAGCATGTAATTTCAAGAACATGATTTTTAAGCTAAGACTATGTGATAGGGGAATCATAATCCATGTATATGTTATTTTGTTAATATGATTTTCTTATCACATTCTCAAACAAGACATGTATATGTGTACAAGTTTTTCTAAGAAAGAAAAAAAAATTTATTCCGTAAAATTTTCAAGTAGTTTTCAATTTAAGCATGATGTCGGCGACCTTAGAGGCCTACATACTATTACGGTTAACTACAAAGTTGACTGTAATAGCACTGTAGAACCTCTACAGCAAGGGCGGGCCGCCACACTTTATTACCTTGAATTCATCACTACAAAAAGGATCACATAAATACTCTTAATCTAGTTGATCCTTCACTGATTCCGGTCAATTTGCTGTAGGATCTTAATTTGATGCTATCAACTTTTCAGATTTGGTGTGAAGCTCGTGTCGAAACTGTTTATACAATTCCTGACATATCTTGTTGATAATAAGCTTAAGGCACGGCTTATCAACAAAGTCAATCAAAAACTTATTCTAAAAATGATTTAGAGTTAGTAATTATTATAAACAAAAAACTTTTTTAAGCAAACCAATATTATAAGAAGTAGATATGATTTATGGCTAGTCTTCTATATACTCTTCCATCACTATTTAAAGAAGCTGAGCAAATCTTTTCAATGTGAGCTGAACATTATCATGAACAATAATCTCAATGTTGTTCTTAAACATACATGCATGAGGACCTACAATTCGTAATACTTCTTCGCTAGATTCAATAGTTAGCAACTTAACCTCGTCCTTAGCCAACTTGCAACTTGTGGTGAGTCCTCTATTCTTACCACGAACATTTTTCATTATAATTGTTGCTAAAAGCAAATAATGAAAATGATAATAGTAGTAATTTTCTTATTTTACATTATATTAACTTTTAAAATATACAAAACTAGTATGAAACATTGAATTAAAGAAAAAAAAAATACCACTAGTAGAATTTTGTGATTGAGTAGTTACATCTTGCATGGTAGAAGTAGATTAAGATAGAGATCTGCTTGGTGCCATCCTAATCAATAATTGAATTAACCATGCAATGACACATATATAAGAAGGACACATGTGAAAGAATGGAAGAGAAATGAAATAGAAAGATGTACGGTGGAAGAAACTACAAGAATATTGAGGTAAGAAAAAATATATAGAGTATGTTAGGAAAAAAAAAAAAGAGAATGAGAAAAGAAAGATCCGGATAAACAAAGGAAGTGGGCATGAGAAGTAATGATTCATGGTAGAGGGGGCATGAGGACTTATAATTCTTACGAAATTACTATATGATTTTTTTTTTTAAGGAAAGAACTTAAATAAATAAAATAGAAATCTTATTATATAGCCAATACGTAATTCAAATTTTAATAGTTATATGACACATTTTTTTCCTTTTGAAAAATAATAATTTTTTAATATTAAAATACATCTTTTTCAAATAAAAAATAAGAATATAGCTTACCTTTCAAGGACAATTATAGATAAATTTCATAAAGAATAAAAGCTAACTTTTCTAAACAAAAATAAAATGAATACTTATCAAAAAAAATATTTTTTTACGTCCAACCTAAATCTCTAAAAAATATATATATTTTACATCCAATATAGATTGTCGAAAAAAGTAAAAATTGAGGACGTGAGTATATTAAGATGTGGATCATCCAATTAAATTACTTGCTGGACATAATTCGTTCATGATTATGGTTTCTAGAATTTCATAACAGGGTTACACAATAAAAAGAACAAAGAACAAGTAAACTAGAAATTCATATCCTCTATAAACTAGTGCGACACATATATTGATTATTGGTATGTTTGCTATAGCAAAAGAACATGTGATGATAGTCCGTAAATTAAGAAAGGGGCGGTGTGAACTATAAATATTTAATTGTTCACAAATCAATGTTTTCTTTTCCTCTTTCTTTCAAGCATTGAAAAATATGCGCTTATTTTAAGAGAGAAAAAAAAAGGCGAATATGAATTTCTTTTTCTTTTTCCAATTCTTAGAATTTTTGGTTCTAAAGGTTTTTTTTTTTTTTTTAAATTTAATATTGCTCATTATATGGTAGAACCTTTTATTTTATGCTAGTGGTAAAACTAGTTCATAGCTATTGAATTGATAAAAACAGTATAATTATGAGCGTTCACTTTAAAAATTTATATTAAGCGACAGCGGTATATGCATTGATGGCTGAGTGAGGGTTATAGCCCCCACTGATTTTTTTATCTTTTAATTCTTTCCTTTAAAATTTTATAGTTTTAATACTTTGCTCCTAATCAAAATTAAAATTTCCATATAGCTAGCCCTCTTTGAAATTTTTTTCTTTTTAATTTTATGCTAAAAATTTATAGTGTTCCTACGTTGTCCCACTAAAATTTAAAGATTCTTCTATAGCCTCACTAAAATTTACCCTTTTAGTTATGTTATTGTTATAATTTTTTTAAAAAGTGTACGTCCCACTGAAATTTACATCTGGCTTCGTCACTATTGAGTGACATGGAACTAATCTAATCCTATATCAAACCATTAAAATTTAATCCAAGTAAATTCAATAATGTAAAATTGGAGGTTTTACGAGAGAAATCGCCTTGTATTTGTGTGTTCGTGTGTGTGAGTTTATGTGTTAGTGAATGATTATTCTGTCTTAATTGTGCAGTACTTAAGAATGCCTTGGAGGTTTAATATTTCTATCGACATAGGGACAAACGCCATTTTGCCATGTGTTGAATTTTCTCTTTGTGTCTCCGTTTTCTAATTAATTAAGATCCCATTAGTTGGCATCAGAGATAAAATATTCCCATACTGATTTTTGTTTGTGATGTTATGTAATACCTCCTTTATTAGGATACTACAGTTTATTATTTTTAACATAATTTTTAAGTAGAAAATCGCGACAGAATATTATGTAATTAATACATAATTACCTAAGTTATTATGAAAGCGGAATTTCAGGTAAGTAATTTTTTTTTTCTTTATAAACTTTAAAACTTAACTCATACCTAAAAATCAAATGAAATATTAAACTTAACAAAAATATGATGACGGAAAGCAAAAGTCTTATAATCATTTAAAACATCCTAAAAGCAATCTAATAATACGTTGAAATAAATAAAAAGATTGGATTCAACTTAAGCTTTTAAACTTTTAAATAAATGTATAGTTTGTGAAACAGAAAAGTTCCAAAAACCCTGTTCGTCACCGTGCATGCCTTCATGCTAAGCTTCTTCCAACACTATGCTTTGACTCTAAGGGGGCGTTTGGTAAACGCATTGCATTTTGATTGTATTTGAATGAAATTTGTTTTTTGAATGTTGTATTTGGTTGAAAAGTATTTGTTTTGTATTTGAATGAAATGTGTGTTTGGATGAAAAGTATTTTAGAGTTGAAAAGTTGATGTGATTGGTAAAAGTAGAGATAAATAGTGAAGTTGAAAAGTTGATGTGATTGTTTTAAAAATGTTTTAAATAGTAATTGTTTTCGTAGCACTGTTGCAAAATTTGTGTTTGGTGTAAAATTGTATTGTATTTGAATGAAGTTAAAATGAAATATTTTGCCAAATATACCATAACCTTATCTAAAACATGCAAAGAAACTACATTAGATGATTGCCTAATAACTATATCTATGTTCTTACAAAACGTTTAATTTAAATACAAATCTTAGTATTTAAAACATGACATAGAACATAAACTAAATGATGATCATACATATCTGAAAGCAAATATGTAATTTATTTTATCTCTTTTATATATTATTCTTTTCTATGATGTTGGGCTTAGGCGATGCACCAATGTGCTCAACTATTGTAAGAGTGGGATTGCAAGTTCCAAACCCACTGAGGCAATCTTGAAACAATGACGATGACGGCATTAACCCAACACCTACTACAAGTTGCATGCTACTTAGGTGTAAAACCTACCCACTACGAACTGTATGTAGCTCAGGTGGTAAAAACTACCTATTGTGAGTTGCATGTAGTTTTTGTGGTAAAAACAATCATGTGGGATGAATTCTGATACATACCTCTTAATTACTATTTTTATCTTTCATACTTATTGACATAGTCTTTCATGATCAAAGAGATGTAAATACTATCACATAAAATGATTACTTTGATGATATAAAAATCACTGAAACTTTTTGTAAATGACAAATCACATTTATTATCAAAATTATAATTCTTTGTAAAATTCATAACTCTTGATACAATGAAAAAAATCACAACTTTATGTAAAACATCTCTTTAAAAGAAAATATAACTTTTTTGTAAGAATATTTTCATCAAGAAAATAAAATGTATAATTGACAAAAATAATATAACCAATGAGGTATATACTATAACATAAATAATAATTTTCTTGGTAAAACTACATTAAACATTTTTTAGATTGATAACATATTCAATCAAAATCGTACACCAATTATATAAACCATTTTATTTTTTAACTAACATGTTGCAGGTGAGAGGTATACTTGCCTCACTTGATAAATTTACTAAAAATTTTAGCAAGGTGACACAGTGCCTTAGGACCTTAATACACTTTCTCTTCAATGAATCCATGTCATAAAAATATAGAATTAATATTCTCTAATTAAGAAAAAATCATGAAAATATTAAAAGCCCCAATTTTCAATTCTCCATAAACTAAAATTCAAAACTCCTAGTATAAACATCCATAAATCGAATCATTTAATTAATCTATAATCCAATCATTTAACTCATCACTTTACATCATCAATTTCATCAACGAACATAATAATTTATTCAACATATCTAAATTCACCAAAACCCTAATTTTATTTTCAAGAAAATCAAGAAAACCTAATTTGTCAATCTAACAATCCCAATTCAGAAATAATTCCACTATCAAATCCTTTAATTCATCATCTTAAAACATCAATTTCATCCCTTAATATAATAATTTTCCTAAATTCTTAATTTCCTCCAAACCCTAAAATTTTAAAATCCCCAAAAAACAATCAATGTGCAAAGAGAATTACCTTAAACCTCCGATGAAATCAAGCTTAAGAGTCTCACAAGAGTAGCTAATCACCAAGGTTTGGGTGGTAGAAACTCACAAAAGTTGTTTTTCTAAGGAAAGAGGAAGAAGGAGATGGTTTAGAGGAGAGAGAGGGTAAGGAGATATGAAGAAAATACATTTAATGAAATTTAACTATGAGTTTTAGATTTTTAATAGCTAATCCTATTCATCTAAGGTATTGAAAGTTGGATAAAATAATGAAAGAGTCCAAAGTAGTCCTAGAGAATCCACTATCTTGGCCATTTAAAATTCCGTTATTTTATTTATTTATTTATTTATTTTGTGGATAGGTGCTGCAATACAGATTCTAGGTAATACGACGCTTGCAACTGCCCCTCTCTCTCTCTCTAGTAAAAGGAATCGAAGGCTGCACAAACTCTCATAGTATTTTTGTTAGGAAATGCCCTAAGTATTAGAGACATTTTGATGTATTCATTTTGAACTGGATAATAAAATTATACATAGAGGTTATTCATTACATTGCTATTTGTCCTCGTCTTATTTACATGTTAAAGTAAATGTAAGCAAATATGGCTCACTGACTGCTTGTGTTAAAACTGTTGGAACGTTGCATGCAATGGACTTTTGTATGCGAGAAGACAATGTTCTAAAGTTAGCAGTCTAAACTATGGTCTGTAGTCTATGGGGTTAGACCGAGCATCTAACTCATGTTAAGACTATTATGTTGTCTAAAGCCTTGGAGGGGACGGTCTGTCTTGACTGTCTGGAGCTGGACTCCCAAGTAGAGACATGAATATGTTGCTTGGTGGTGACATATTAGACCGGGACTAAAGCATGATTGATCTACGTAGTCCGCTATGAGTGGATCAATCTGCTTTTGACGTTCATTGTGCAATAACCTTAATCCTGAGTAAATGAACTACTTCATGTATATGACTTGTGTACTTTGATGTTCCAATGGCTAAAGCGTCTCAGAGGTAGTAAGCTTATAGACCGGTTCGTTGGGTGCATGACTTGTATACGATGAAGGGTTTGTTTGTAGATATCGGAATCATAGCTCTGAGGAGTTAAAGGTATCCTCTTAAAGGCATTATACTGAATGTGAAAATGGACAAGGCCTTGGGTCGTCTGCTGGGCGGATGACTTCTTATTCACATATGGTGAATAATCATTTTCTTGATTCGGTAGTATAATGGAACTTTAAGATAGCCTGATCAGTAGGATTAAACGGACTTTGACCTAAGGCTGATCATGGATATCATATGAGGGTTTTGCATATATGACAAGGTCATTGGATGGTAGCTCGTCACAGGCTTACGTAATACGGTATATAATTGGGAGTTCAGTTTCAGGTTTATAGTGGTGTGACTCTGAAATTAGTGATCATATGATTGAGTTGTTCGGTACAGAATGATGATCATATGGAATCACGGGAGCCCGATTATATATGTCCAATCAGTGCCTCTACTAGCTCCACATAATTCCTTAACGTTTGGCAAATTGATTTGTGTATGCTATTGGCTAGTTTATTATGCATGGATGGTGATGACACAGGATTAGGATGGTAGACAAGATTCTCTCCGGTTGGATTCAGACTTTGTTTTGGATAATAGAGTACACAATTATTCGAACTCCAAATAAAGTTGCCATGATTTTATTTGAGATTGGATTGGAGTTGTAGAAAATTATCCATGAGAACAAGAATATGAAACACAATCGTTTTGTGGAATTTGAAATTTGAATTTTGAAATTTGAAATTTGAATTTTGAAATTTGAAATTTGAATTTGAAATTTGAATTTGAAAATTCGAATTTGAAATTTGAATTTGAAATTTAAATTTGAAATTTGAAATTTGAAATTTGAAATTTGAATTTGAAATTTGAATTTGAAATTTGAAATTCAAATTTTGAATCACAGTCCAAGTAGGATTCGAATTTGTTGTGGAAAATCCACAAGGTTTGAAATTCGAATTTGAGTTGGATCTGGAGAGGATAATCTTGTTAGAATCCTACTTGAATTTTGAATCCAAATCCCAACAAAAGTGGGCGAATTTTTTGAGGATAATCCTCAATGGAAAATTCGGTTTTAGTGGATGAGATTCAAGGGTAAATTCAAGCTTCAATCCTAGTTGAATTTGGATTCTCTCTACTCCCTAAAAGTGGCCAAAATTTTGGAGCCTAAATCCTAGGAAATTCGGTTATTTTTGGATAAGGTTGAGATGAGATTTAGCTTGAAAAATCCTAGTGGAATTTTGATTCTTCCTTATCCTAAAAGTGACCGAAAATTTGGAGAAGATTTTCTCCTAAAGATTTCGGATTTTTTGGTTGAAAAAGGGAGATAAAATTCTAGTTAAAATCTTGTTTAGATTTGGATTGGATTTGTCCTAGGAAAACCGAATTTAATTGTGGAGATTCTCCCTTGGAAAATTCGGATTTTTTGGTTTGGATAAGGGAGAAAATCTTTTCCTAGTCCAATTCGAATTCAGAGAATCACCTCATGCAGGTCTATAAATAGAGGTCCTGCCACTCTAGTTCTCTCAGACCACAGACTCTCAGGTGAGCAGGCTTATTGTTGCACAGCTCATCGTGACAATAAAGTTCTTTAGAGATCTGGGTGGTCGGAAGAAGACTAGCAGTGCTAGCATACCGATCGAGGTTCAGAGTGCCCACACACTCAGCCATTCGGGAATTGGAGAATAGTAGAGAAGGCTAGTTGGTTGAAGCCTCCAGTCACTCTCCTCCTGTTCATTGGCGTCCTTGAGATATGAGTTTTAATTGTTGTTGATTTATTGTATATGGCATCATGAGATATTTAACGATCTAAAAATTTTTTATTGTTCCGCTGCGCCACTCTGATACGTTTTACCGGTTTATTTTCCTACAATTTTGGCTATAACTTTCTATTTTGATATCAAAATTAGACAATTTAAGATAAGTTAGAAAGATAGAGACAAAATTCTTAACATTTAATCTCTTTATACATGAATTCTCTTAAGTGTATTTGACCCCTTATCGCCATCACCTATAGAATAGCCTAACAAAACATTAGTAATAACAAATCATGCTATATTCTAGAATCACTCAAAGCATCTATGTTTACTAAGTTACTATTAAAAGTTTGGGCATTACACGTTATTCCATTGCCAAGCGGACCCTCACTAGGCTGTCTTGTCGCCACACCTACTGTCGTCAATTCTAATGTGCTTGCATTTCTCAAACAAGAAGTCCCAAACATTAGAACTTGCTTAGTTGTGATTCCAAGTCAACATGTTAACTCGACAGATTGTTGTTGGGTTTTATTTAATTATATGGACCACATATATATATGAGGTATATTATAAGCTATCTATAAAGTTAGCCCAATTTAGTGATCAAATAAGGCTTAGAGTATCTGGGCTTTTAATGTGTCAATTATAGAGTGGGCCTCCTATGTGTAGAAACTAATTTTGTAATTATCCAATTTATGATGGGCAAATTGGTAATTGAAGTTAATTGCCCTAGGTAGTTACATTAATAGTTGTGGTCCACAAGTCAGAACGTACGTATTCTTTTTGATATCCCATCTTCAAAAGGATATAGAGAGAAGATAGAAAACATTCTCTAAGGAGGGCTTACATTCTAGACTTGGAAGAATCACAATCTTTGACTCAAGAATTGCATCTAAGACTATGGATTCAGGTTTGCTTCCGCATCTTCTTCTCCTTCTTCTTCTTGATGATTTGACATGAACGATCCGAGTTCTAAGATGATTTTCATCTTTTAAAGTTAATTAATCTATCAATTGGTATCAGAGCATGGATTTCATGTTAAATCATTGAGAATCAATTTAGTTTTATGATGTGATTCTCATAAGATTTCTCAAATTTGACAATCCATGGTTTTGAATTGTTGAATTTGAGAACAATTTTTGGTGTTCTTCCATCTTTGGTTGTTCTTCGAATTTTTAGGTTTGAAAGGCTTGAATTTTCTCATGAATTTGCATGAAATTTGGTAATTTTAGATGATTTTGATGTGAATTCTTAAGTTTATGACGATAGATTTGTATTTGTTTAAACATGATTTACGATTAAAGAAATATTGAGGAATGATTTTGGGGTCAAAATTTTGCAATTTGGTGCATTGTATGCAAATTTTTCCCCAGATTGCAATTTAGATATCGCAACACGAAGGCTGCGTATAACTGCTTAAATGTGGATTGTAGTTGTTTTTGTTTAATTAATTTTGAAACTCTTTTTTTTCCTTTCCTCACGTCCACGTTCAGCAAAAGGCATCATAAAGCCCAAGTCTATAAAAGCCCAAAAGATAATATAAAGGCCCATTTTTAACTCAATTTGTTTAAAATCCAATGGGCTTAAATTATAGGTTAATGAATTTGGACTTTGGGTTTGGGTCAATGAGAAGGATATGGGTGATCCGGGTTGACTTCGACTCCAGTGTTGACTTGATTGTTGATCGGTGTTGACTAAAGTTGACCAAGTTATTGATCGAGAGTTGACCGGTGTTGACCAAAGTTGACTTTGACTTAAAAATTTTTTTTTTAAGGATTTGTTTTGAGATTTTTAAATTCAAATTTTGGTAAGGTTAAATATATAATTTAAAATAAATTAATTGAAACAATATGTCACCAAAGTGACCACTTTTGTAGAAGTTAATTTATTTTAAAATATAAAACGGTTGTGTATGTACGATTTATGTGAATATTGATCGGCCCAAAGGAAGGTCAACATTTAACAGAATTATATATGCACCTTGAGGTAATAAATGTGTGACGATTATTCGGTTTACATGTGAACAATAAATCGATCCAAAGAAAGGTTTATTGTTTGGCATTCCTTATTGTCAATATTTGATTACTACACCAAGATTACCACTTACAAATTGATATTTCTATCCAAAGACTAAATATTAATGTTGTACCCGGTATCTTGTGATGGGATATACCATTGTTTGAGTTTATTATATCTGTAATGGTAATTATGTGAGCTGTTTTTTGTTTCGTTTGTTGTGTTGTTCTCTGTTCAGCTACTAATTCTGTTTCTAATATCTCTGCTAGCATCAACTCAATTCCTATGCTGAATGGGACTAACTTCAAATCATGGCAAGAGAACTTGCTGATAGTTCTCGGAGTCATGGATTTCGACCTTACGTTAAAGCTTCCTTCTCCTGCACCTCTTACTGATAAGAGTACTTCTGATGAGAATAAGGACTTTGAAAGGTGGGAGAAGTCAAATTGCATGAGTATGATAATCATGAAAAAGGCCATCTCAGAAGCATTCAAGGGTACTATTTCTGACAAAATTACCACTGCCAAGGCGTTCCTTAAGGATATTGAGAAGAAATTTGCCAAGAACGAAAAGGCTGAAACTAGTACAGTCTTGGCAAATCTCATCTCAATGAGGTACAAAGGAAAAGGGAACATATGGGAGTACATTATGGATATGTCTCATCTTACTTCAAAGCTGAGAGCACTGAAGCTTGACCTCTCCGAGGACTTGCTTGTGCATTTGGTCCTCATATCTCTTCCCACATAATTTAGTCAATTTAAGGTGAGCTACAACTGTCAAAAGGAGACTTGGTCTCTTAATAAGCTCATCTCACATTGTGTGCAAGAGGAGGAAAGGCTTAAGCAGGAGAAGACAGAAAGTGTTAATTTGGCCAGTACTTCCAAGGACAAAGGGAAGAAAAGAAAGAAGGAAAAAGAAGCTGCAGATAAGGTATCACAAAAGAAACAGCACAAGGAACAAAATGCTGATGGTTATTTCTTCTATGGAGCTGTGGGTCATAAGAAGAAGCAAGGTACCAACTATCACGCATGCGTGCAAAGAAAGGTATGCTTCTTAATCTGGTTTGTTCTGAGGTTAATTTATCTTTGATACCTAGACATACATGGTGGATAGATTCTGGTGCAACAACTCACATCGGTGTGTTTATGTAGGGCTGCCTGAACTGCTGAAAGCCGAATGATGGTGAAAGACACATCTACGTAGGCGACGACAAGACGGTTGCGGTCGAGGCAATAGGGACTTTTAGATTATTACTTAGGACTGGATATTATTTGGATTTGAATGAGACTTTTGTTGTACCGTCATTTAGACGGAATTTGGTTTCTATTTCTGCTTTGGACAAATCAGGATATTCTTGTTCATTTGGAAATGGTAAATTTAGTCTTTTTCATAATTCAAATTTGGTTGGTTCTGGTTCTTTATCAGTTTATGATAATCTTTATTTGCTTGACACAATTGCCTCTTACAATGAAACCCTGCAATCAAGTACACAAGGTGTAAAAAGAAAATTAATCGAAGAAAATTCTGTTGCATTATGGCACAAAAAATTGGGTCATATCTCTAAAAAGAAAATTCAAAGACTTGTGTCAGATGGAATTCTTGATCCCCTAGACTTTACAGATTTTGATGTTTGTGTTAACTGTATAAAGGGAAAACAAACCAATGTGAGGAGATTTGGTGCCAACAGGAAAATAGACGTCTGAAAACTTATTCATATAGATATTTGTGGGCCATTTCTAATGGTTGCTTGGAATAGTCAATAATATTTTATAACGTTCATAGACGATTTCTCAAGATTTGGTTACCTTTATCTCATTCACGAAAAGTCTCAGTCTTTGGATGTGTTCAAGAATTACAAGGCTGAAGTTGAAAACCAACTCGACAAAAGAATCAAAAGTGTCAGATCTGACCGTGGTGGTGAGTACTATGGCAGGTATGACGACTCAGGTGAACAACGTCCAGGACCATTTGCTAAATTCCTAGAGAAATATGGTATCGTTCCTCAGTACACCATGCCGGGTTCACCCACTATGAATGGTATTGCTGAGAGACGAAACAGGACACTTAAAGACATGGTGAGGAGCATGATTAGTCATTTTACCTTACCTGAATCACTCTGGGGAGAAGTGCTCAACACTGCAGCTTACATACTCAACAGAGTACCAACTAAAGCGAATACCAAAACCCCTTATGAGCTTTGGACAAGCAAGAAGCCTAGTTTGAAGCACTTGCATGTTTGGGAATGTCCAGTTGAGGCACGGCCTTATAAACCAAATGAAAAGAAACTGGACCCAAGAACGATTAGTTGCTACTTTGTTGGATATTCTGAAAGATCCAGGGATTACAAGTTTTATGATCCTGCTACTAGAACAATTTTCGAAACGAGAAATGTCCGATTCTTTGAGGATGTCGAGTTTGCAGGGGGAGATACAGCTCGGGACTTTGTCTTTGAAGAGGAATATGTTGATATTCCCACAGGTGTTATGGATATTGTTCAGGATTTCATTCCTGAACTTGTACAAGAAACGACAGATCAAGACAATGTCGAACAACCTCCCATTCAAGGAATTGTTCCTGAAGAACAAACTCTTCCACCCCAAGAACCTATGCCATGAAGAAAATCTACTAGAGAAAGGAGAAGTGCAGTACCAGATGATTATGTTGTCTTTCTCTAAGAACATGAGGCTGACATTAGAGTGATGGAAGATGATTCGATCAACTTCCGTCAAGCCATGGAAAGTTTCAACTCTCAAAAGTAAATTGATGCCATGAATGAGGAAATTAAGTCCATTAAGGACAATGACGTTTGGGATCTTGTCCCATTGCCTGAAGGTGTAAAACCGTAAAAGCCCAAAAGATAATATAAAGGCCCCTTTTCAACTCAATTTGTTTAAAACCCAATGGGCTTAAATTATGGGTTAATTGATTTGGACTTTGGGTTTGGATCAATGAGAAGGATATGGGTGATCCGGGTTGACTTTGACTTTGGTGTTGACTTGATTGTTGACCGGCGTTGACCAAGTCGTTGATCGAGATTTGATCGGTGTTGACCAAAGTTGACTTTGACTTTGAGTTAAAATTTTTTTTTATTTTTTTAAGGATTTGTTTTGGGATTTTTAAATTCAAATTTTGGTAAGATTAAATATATATTTTAAAATAAATTAATTGAACAATATGTCACCGAAGTGACCATTTTTGTGGAAGTTAATTTATTTT
Source organism: Antiaris toxicaria (assembly GCA_035233585.1). NCBI lineage: Eukaryota > Viridiplantae > Streptophyta > Magnoliopsida > Rosales > Moraceae > Antiaris > Antiaris toxicaria. Next base: position 94,762,906 of record CP141154.1, read on the forward strand.
AAAATATAAAACGGTTGTGTATGTACAACTTATGTGAATATTGATCGGCCCAAAGGAAGGTCAATATTTAACAAAATTGTATATGCACCTTGTGGTAATAAATGTGTGATGATTATTCGGTTTACATGTGAACAATAAATCGATCCAAAGAAAGGTTTATTGTTTGGCATTCTTTATTGTCAATATTTGATTACTACACCAAGATTACTACTTACAACTTGATATTTCTGTTCAAAGACTAAATATTAATGTTGTACCCGGTATCTTGTGATGGGATATACTATTGTTTGAGTTTATTATATCTAATGGTACTTATGTGAGCTGTTTTTTGTTTTGTTTGTTGTGTTGTTATCTGTTCAGCTACTACTTTTGCTTCTAATATCTCTGTTAGCATCAACTCAATTCCTATGATGAATGGGACTAACTTCAAATCATGGCAAGAGAACTTACTGATAGTTCTCGGAGTCATGGATCTCGACCTTGTGTTAAAGCTTTCTTCTCCTGCACCTCTTACTGATAAGAATACTTTTGATGAGAAGAAGGACTTTGAAAGGTGGGAGAAGTCAAATCGCATGAGTATGATGATCATGAAGAAGGCCATCCCAGAAGCATTCAGGGGCACTATTTCTGACAAAATTACCACTGCCAAGGCGTTCCTTGAGGATATTGAGAAGAAATTTGCCAAGAATGAAAAGGCTGAAACTAGTACAATCTTGGCAAATCTCATCTCAATGAGGTACAAAGGAAAAGGGAACATATGGGAGTACATTATGGATATGTCTCATCTTACTTCAAAGCTGAGAGCACTGAAGCTTGACCTCTCTGAGGACTTGCTTGTGCATTTGGTCTTCATATCTCTTCCCACACAATTTAGTCAATTTAAGGTGAGCTACAACTGTCAAAAGGAGACTTGGTCTCTTAATAAGCTCATCTCACATTGTGTGCAAGAGGAGGAAAGTCTTAAGCAGGAGAAGACAGAAAGTGCTAATTTGGCCAGTACTTCCAAGGACAAAGGGAAGAAACAAAAGAAGGAAAAGGAAGTTGTAGATAAGGTACTGTTAAAGAAACAGCAAAAGGAACAAAATGCTGATGGTTATTTCTTCTGTGGAGCTGTGGGTCATAAGAAGAAGCAATGTACCAACTATCATGCATGGCATTCAAAGAAAGGTATGCTTCTTAATCTGGTTTATTCTGAGGTTAATTTATCTTTGGTACTTAGACGCACATGGTGGATAGATTCTGGTGCAACAACTCACATCAGTGTGTCTGTGTAAGGCTGCCTGAACTGCCGAAAGCCAAATAATGGTGAAAGACACATCTACGTAAGCGATGGCAAGACGGTTGCGGTCGAGGCAATAGGGACTTTTAGATTATTACTTAGGACTGGATATTATTTGGATTTGAATGAGACTTTCGTTGTACCATCATTTAGACAGAATTTGGTTTATATTTCTGCTTTGGACAAATCAGGATATTCTTGTTCATTACATCATAAAACTAAATTGATTCTCAATGATTTCACATGAAATCCATGCTCTAATACTAATTGATAGATTAATTAACTTTAAAAGATGAAAATCATCTTAGAACTCGGATTGTTCATGTCAAATCATCAAGAAGAAAAAGGAGAAGAAGATGTGGAAGCAAACCTGAATCCATAGTCTTAGATACAATTCTTAGGTCAGAGATTGTGATTCTCATAAGATTTCTCAAATTTGACAATCCATGGTTTTGAATTGTTGAATTTGAGAACAATTTTTGGTGTTCTTCCATCTTTGGTTGTTCTTCGAATTTTTAGGTTTGGAAAGGTTGAAACTAGTACAGTCTTGGCAAATCTCATCTCAATGAAGTACAAAGGAAAAGGGAACATAAGTGAGTACATTATAGAGATGTCTCATCTTGCTTCAAAGCTAAGAGCACTGAAGCTTGACCTCTTTAAGGACTTGCTTGTGCATTTGGTCCTCATATCTCTTCCCACACAATTTAGTCAATTTAAGGTGAGTTACAACTGTCAAAAGGAGACTTGGTCTCTTAATGAGCTCATCTCACATTGTGTGCAAGAGGAGGAAAGGCTTAAGCAGGAGAAGACAGAAAGTGTTAATTTGGCCAGTACTTCAAAGGACAACGGGAAGAAAATAAAGAAGGAAAAAGAAGCTGCAGATAAGGTATCGCAAAAGAAACAGCACAAGGAACAAAATGTTGATGGTTATTTCTTCTGTGGAGCTATGAGTCATAAGAAGAAGCAAGGTACCAACTATCACGCATGGCGTGCAAAGAAAGGTATGCTTCTTAATCTGGTTTGTTCTGAGGTTAATTTATCTTTGGTACCTAGACGCACATGGTGGATAGATTCTGGTGCAACAACTCACATCAGTGTATTTATGCAGGGCTGCCTGAACTGCTGAAAGCCGAATGATGGTGAAAGACACATCTACTTAGGCGACGGCAAGACGGTTGCGGTCGAGGCAATAGGGACTTTTAGATTATTACTTAGGACTGGATATTATTTGGATTTGAATGAGACTTTCGTTGTACCGTCATTTAGACGGAATTTGGTTTATATTTCTGCTTTGGACAAATCAGGATATTCTTGTTCATTACATCATAAAACTAAATTGATTCTCAATGATTTAACATGAAAATCCATGCTCTGATACTAATTGATAGATTAATTAACTTTAAAAGATGAAAATCATCTTAGAACTCGGATCGTTCATGTCAAATCATCAAGAAGAAAAAGGAGAAGAAGATGCGGAAGCAAACCTGAATCCATAGTCTTTGATACAATTCTTAGGTCAGAGATTGTGATTCTCATAAGATTTCTCAAATTTGACAATCCATGGTTTTGAATTGTTGAATTTGAGAACAATTTTTGGTGTTCTTCCATCTTTGGTTGTTCTTCGAATTTTTAGGTTTGGAAAGGCTGAAACTAGTACAGTCTTGGCAAATCTCATCTCAATGAAGTACAAAGGAAAAGGGACCATAAGGGAGTACATTATGAAAATGTCTCATCTTGCTTCAAAGCTGAGAGCATTGAAGCTTGACCTCTCTAAGGACTTGCTTGTGCATTTGGTCCTCATATCTCTTCCCACACAATTTAGTCAATTTAAGGTGAGTTACAACTGTCAAAAGGAGACTTGGTCTCTTAATGAGCTCATCTCACATTGTGTGCAAGAGGAGGAAAGGCTTAAGCAGGAGAAGACAGAAAGTGTTAATTTGGCCAGTACTTCCAAGGACAAAGGGAAGAAAATAAAGAAGGAAAAAGAAGCTGCAGATAAGATATCACAAAAGAAACAGCACAAGGAACAAAATGTTGATGGTTATTTCTTCTGTGGAGCTGTGAGTCATAAGAAGAAGCAAGGTACCAACTATCACGCATGGCGTGCAAAGAAAGGTATGCTTCTTAATCTGGTTTGTTCTGAGGTTAATTTATCTTTGGTACCTAGACGCACATGGTGGATAGATTCTGGTGCAACAACTCACATCAGTGTATTTATGCATGGCTGCCTGAACTGCTGAAAGCCGAATGATGGTGAAAGACACATCTACGTAGGCGACGACAAGACGGTTGTGGTCGAGGCAATAGGGACTTTTAGATTATTACTTAGGACTGGATATTATTTGGATTTGAATGAGACTTTCGTTGTACCGTCATTTAGACGGAATTTGGTTTATATTTCTGCTTTGGACAAATCAGGATATTCTTGTTCATTACATCATAAAACTAAATTGATTCTCAATGATTTAACATGAAAATCCATGCTCTGATACTAATTGATAGATTAATTAACTTTAAAAGATGAAAATCATCTTAGAACTCGGATCGTTCATGTCAAATCATCAAGAAGAAAAAGGAAAAGAAGATGCGGAAGCAAACCTGAATCCATAGTCTTAGATGCAATTCTTTGGTCAAAGATTGTGATTCTCATAAGATTTCTCAAATTTGACAATCCATGGTTTTGAATTGTTGAATTTGAGAACAATTTTTGGTGTTCTTCCATCTTTGGTTGTTCTTCGAATTTTTAGGTTTGGAAAGGCTGAAACTAGTACAGTCTTGGCAAATCTCATCTCAATGAAGTACAAAGGAAAAGGGACCATAAGGGAGTACATTATGAAAATGTCTCATCTTGCTTCAAAGCTGAGAGCATTGAAGCTTGACCTCTCTAAGGACTTGCTTGTGCATTTGGTCCTCATATCTCTTCCCACACAATTTAGTCAATTTAAGGTGAGTTACAACTGTCAAAAAGAGACTTGGTCTCTTAATGAGCTCATCTCACATTGTGTGCAAGAGGAGGAAAGGCTTAAGCAGGAGAAGACAGAAAGTGTTAATTTGGCCAGTACTTCCAAGGACAAAGGGAAGAAAATAAAGAAGGAAAAAGAAGCTGCAGATAAAGTATCGCAAAAGAAACAGCACATGGAACAAAATGTTGATGGTTATTTCTTCTATGGAGCTGTGAGTCATAAGAAGAAGCAAGGTACCAACTATCACGCATGGCGTGCAAAGAAAGGTATGCTTCTTAATCTGGTTTGTTCTGAGGTTAATTTATCTTTGGTACCTAGACGCACATGGTGGATAGATTCTGGTGCAACAACTCACATCAGTGTATTTATGCAGGGCTGCCTGAACTGCTGAAAGCCGAATGATGGTGAAAGACACATCTACGTAGGCGACGGCAAGACGGTTGCGGTCGAGGCAATAGGGACTTTTAGATTATTACTTAGGACTGGATATTATTTGGATTTGAATGAGACTTTCGTTGTACCGTCATTTAGATGGAATTTGGTTTCTATTTCTACTTTGGACAAATCAGGATATTCTTGTTCAATTGGAAATGGTAAATTTAGTCTTTTTCATAATTCAAATTTAGTTGGTTCTGGTTCTTTATCAGTTTATGATAATCTTTGTTTGCTTGACACAATTGCCTCTTACAATGAAACCCTGCAATCAAGTACACAAAGTGTAAAAAGAAAATTAATCGAAGAAAATTTTGCTGTATTATGGCACAAGAAATTGGGTCATATCTCTAAAAAGAGAATTCAAAGACTTATGTCGGACGGAATTCTTGATCCCTTAGACTTTACAGATTTTGATGTTTGTGTTAACTGTATAAAGGGGAAACAAACCAATGTAAGGAGATTTCATGCCAACAGGAAAATAAACGTCTTAGAACTTATTTATACGGATATTTGTGGGCCATTTCCAACGGTTGCTTGGAATAGTTAATAATATTTTATAACGTTCATAGACGATTTCTCAAGATATGACTACCTTTATCTCATTCACGAAAAGTCTCAGTCTTTGGATGTGTTCAAGAATTACAAGGCTGAAGTTGAAAACCAACTCGACAAAAGAATCAAAAGTGTCAGATCTGACCGTGGTGGTGAGTACTATGGCAGGTATGACGACTCAGGTGAACAACGTCCAGGACCATTTGCTAAATTCCTAGAGAAATATGGTATCGTTCCTCAGTACACCATGCCGGGTTCACCCACTATGAATGGTATTGCTGAGAGACGAAACAGGACACTTAAAGACATGGTGAGGAGCATGATTAGTCATTTTACCTTACCTGAATCACTCTGGGGAGAAGCGCTCAACACTGTAGCTTACATACTCAACAAAGTACCAACTAAAGCGAATACTAAAACCCCTTATAAGCTTTGGACAGGCAAGAAGCCTAGTTTGAAGTACTTACATGTTTAGGGATGTCCAGTTGAGGCACGGCCTTATAAGCCAAATGAAAAGAAACTGGACTCAAGAATGATTAGTTGCTACTTTGTTGGATATTCTGAGAGATCCAGGGGTTACAAGTTTTATGATCCTGCTACTAGAACAATTTTCGAGACGGGAAATGCCTGGTTCTTTGAGGATGTCGAGTTTGTACAAGATTAGACATTGTTCAGGATTCCATTCCTGAACTTGTACAAGAAACGACAGATCAAGACAATGTCGAACAACCTCCCATTCAAGGAATTGTTCCTGAAGAACAAACTCTTCCACCCCAAGAACCTATGCCATGAAGAAGATCTACTAGAAAAAGGAGAAGTGCAATACCAGATGATTATGTTGTCTTTCTCCAAGAACATGAGGCTGACATTGGAGCGATAGAAGATGATCCGATCAACTTCCGTCAGGCCATGGAAAGTTTCAACTCTCAAAAGTGGATTGATACCATGAATGAGGAAATTAAGTCCATAAAGGACAATGACGTTTAGGATCTTGTCCAATTGCTCGAAGGTGCGAAACCCATTGATTGTAAATGGATATTTAAAACCAAGAGAGATTTGAAAGGCAATGTTGAAAAGTACAAGACTCGTCTTGTTGCTAAGGGCTTTACGCAAAAGGAAGCCATCGACTATAAAGAGACTTTCTCTCCGGTTTCTTCAAAAGACTCTTTTAGAGTTATTATGGCATTGGTGTCACATTTTAACCTTGAGTTACATCAGATGGATGTGAAGACAGTGTTTCTTAATGCTGACATTGATGAGACGATTTATATGCTGCAACCAGAAAACTGTGTCGGGAGACCCAAAAAATATGGTTTGCAAACTGAAAAAATCCATCTATAGACTTAAGCAAACGTCTCGCCAATGGTATCATAAATTCCATCAAGTTATCATCTCTTTTGGTTTTGAGATGAATTTAGTTGATGATTGTGTATACCATAAGTTTAGTGGGAGCAAGTACATTTTTCTAGTTTTATATGTCGATAACATACCGCTTGCCAGGACGATATGGGCTTATTGCTCGAAACCAAGAAATTTCTAGTAAGAAATTTTGAGATGAAAGATCTTGGTGAAACCTCTTTTGTATTGAGAATACAGATACATCAGGATTGTTCTCGGGGTATTCTAGGATTGTCACAAAAGGGCTATATCGAAAAGGTGCTGAAAAGATATGGCATGCAAGAATGCAAACCAGGAGACACCCCTGTGGCGAAAGGAGACAAGTTTAGTTTAAGTCAATGCCCTAAAAATGACTTTGAAGCTAAGGAAATGCAGAAGATCCCTTATACATCAGCAGTAGGGAATCTTATGTATGCTCAGGTCTGTACGCGTCTGGATATAGCGTACATTGTTGGGATGCTAAGTAGGTATTTAAGCAATTCGGAACTGGATCATTGGAAAGCAGCCAAACGAGTCATGCGGTATTTATAGAGAACAAAAGATTACATGCTCACATATCGGAGGTCAGATCAGTTAGAGATCATTGGGTATTCTGACTCCGATTTTGCTGGATGTCAAGATAGCAAGAGATCCACCTCAGGCTATATCTTCCTGCTTGCTGGAGGAGCTGTTTCCTGGAAGAGTGCTAAGCAGACACTCGTAGCTTCTTCCACCATGGTAGTTGAGTTTATAGCATGCTATGAGGCATCCAACCACGGAATATGGTTGCGGAATTTTGTCACTGGGCTGCGCATTGTGAATGGAATTGAAATACCACTTAAGCTATTTTGTGACAATAAGTCAGCTGTTATGTATTCCAATAACAACAGGAGCTCGACGAAATCAAAGCATATAGACATCAAGTTCCTAGTTGTCAAAGAAAGAGTTCAGAGTGGAGATTTGTCTATAGAGCACATTGGTACAAACTCTATGATTGCGGATCCACTTACTAAGGGATTGCCACCTAAGGTCTTTCATGAGCACACCGCTCATATGGTTGTAGTATCTCCTGGAGATATTTAGTTTCAGTGGGAGTTTGTAACTTGTTAGATGCTTTTTTTATATAGACATTTTATTTCAATTAATACAGTTTGAGGTTATTTCAATTTCAGTTCTCTTAAGTTCTACGGTTCATGAATTGTGGTTATTGAGGTTATTTTCTGCAGAAATATAGTTCATTACTAATTACAGTCTGATTTTAGTATGATTGATCTCGCTAAAGTTTAAGGTAGACCAGTTGGAAATAAGCGTGTTGTGATCACATTACATGCAATTTCCATGCTACACATCCACACTATGATCCATGTCGTTTAGTTATATTGAGATACGTGACCAATGTTGGGTTTAGCCAAGATTTATGTAGCAAATGCCCCCTATATCCTATGTCAGCATGCTTGATGGACAGGATTGTTTTAGACACATTACAATCTAGATAGCAAGGTTTCGAGCTCGAAAGATTACATAATAATGTGTACTCATAAAATAATATATATGGTCCAAGTGGGAGATTGTTGGGTTTTATTTAATTATATGGACCACATATATATATGAGTGTATATTATAAGTTATCTATAAAGTTAGCCAATTTAGTGATCAAATAAGGCTTAGAGTATCTGGGCTTTTCATGTGTCAATTATAGAGTAGGCCTCTTATGTGTAAAAACTAATTTTATAATTATCCAATTTATGATGGGAAAATTGGTAATTGAGGTTAATTGCCCTAGGTAGTTACATTAATAGTTGTGGTTCTCAAGTCAGAACGTTCGTATTCTTTTTGATATCCCATCTTCAAAAGGATATAGAGAGAAGATAGAAAACATTCTCTAAGGAGGGCTTACGTTCTAGGCTTGGGAGAATCACAATCTTTGACTCAAGAATTGCATCTAAGACTATGGATTCAGGTTTGCTTCCGCATCTTCTTCTCATTCTTCTTCTTGATGATTTGACATGAACGATCCGAGTTCTAAGATGATTTTCATCTTTTAAAGTTAATTAATCTATCAATTGTGGCCCATGTCCCGTTGCACTCAATAGCCGCACGGCTAATTCTGAAAGTCGATGGCAATGATTTTGCGAATGATAAGTAAGATTTTGATGTCAAACAAGTAAGCGAAATATTTGAGTACGATCAAACATTAATTAACAAAAGCAACATTAACGAGGAAGAATGTGAAGATTTTAATTTGATTCAATTTTTGATCCAATTTATGGTGAAAGTGTTTGGAGAAGCAGATCAAAGTATCAACTTTTTCTCTAAGCTTTGACGAAAGCGATGGAGAAGAAGAGTAACAAAAATTTTATTTTGATCCAGTCTTTGATGAAATTATAAGAGATGAGGAATGTAAAAAAATAACTTTTCTTGTCAAATTTATTATAAATGTAATGAAGAGAAAAACTTGTATTTGATTTTAGCCCAATCATTATTGAACAAAATTTTTCGTTTGAAATTTAGTTAAATTCTAGTACATTCATCATTGAACTAAATTATCCACCGATTGAATTTAGTGAATTCAACAAACTATTCATTACAAATATGTTGTCCCAAATTTGTGATAATTGTTCCTAACTGATGTCACTTGAAACTGTTTCAGATTCAAGGACGACAATGCTTGACCCCAGAGAGAATGATCCAATCATAAGAGATATTAGTTATTTGTAATTTGTTATGTTTTTGTTGGTAATTAAAAATCACCAAACAAATTCTGCGATGGAGTTAATCCTAAGACATATCATGGAAGTAAGTAATCACAAAGTAGTAAATGTAAATTAAATCAGAGAGTAGAGGATACAAAGATTATAGATGTTCACTATGTCAAGAGTGGCTATGTCTCCTCTTTGGTTCTTGGGAATTTAGCGTTTATTTTATTATTATTATTATTATTTTAGAATTACAAAAGCCTATAGAATGTGACTTAAGGTTTCTGGAGGCTACTTTGCATGTATTTACCGCCTTCTAAGAGATCATCTTTAATCAATACTTAAAATACAAATAGTTCATATATTAGAATTTAACAGTGGAGATAATCTTTTGTATCACGGATTTAATATTCTGATATGGATAATTAATGGCATTGGCTAGATATTCAAAATACTTGAAACTGTACCTGTCTTCTACCTAGGGGCTGATATCGTTGGAGTGAATATGTCTACGCTGGAGTACCGAAATAAGTAGGATTTAGTCTTCCCATCAACAATTTGCTTTATTTATTTTAATATCGTTTGTGATATGAACTTGAATAGGATTATAAACTGGGGTTTACTGTTTAAAGACTAATTTGTTATTTTAGAGTTAAGTTTGATGATTATTAATAAATTCCTTTGAGAGTTCTTTCAACCTGGTGTGCATATTTTCAAAATTCTTCATGAATAAATTATGAATTTGTGTTTTATAATGCTTCCGCTACATCACTTTAATTTCATGATGTTATCAACACTTGTGATTATGATGTTTTCATTATGTGATATTATGTTTGTTAAGCCATAAAAAGGATTTTTGATTTTAAGTGGCGTCGGATTAAACTATGTTATATGACAGAGATGATATTTTCAAGATGTCATCGACCAATGATGCCTTGTATGAGTTTAGCTTGGCAGCTTTCCTATAACCATGTGGCTGTGCACTAAGAGTACGACACTAAAGCCCATGCAAAGATTGTTTTGAAATTTATTTTAAGATGATTTATCTGCATATTTATAAAAGTTCAGGATTATTTAAAAATAATAAATGTTTTTGTATTTACTAAGCGTTAACTTATTATTTAGCGGAAAGGTAAACAAGCTGTATAAGAGATGGATTGAGCGGAAATGATGTGAAGCATGCAAGATAATATAGAAAATATAATAAACAAAATTTGTTGCCCGAAGCTTCACATTAACACATGTGAAGGGCAACTATTGCTTTTACAATTATAATAAGATTATGTATTATGTAGTCACGGATTCCTATGATACAAATACGTTTTATATGGTATTAATTATGGGGGGCCTGGTCAGGTGCTTGGTCACCAGAGAATAGCATTGACCCATTTTACAGACCCCTTTAATTACAATTCATCTATACGTCATTGTGCATTTCATGGTACAATCAAGATGATCCGAACAGGGTCCTGGCAGAGGAATTAACACTTGGCATTCTATCATTTAAAGATAAAAAAAGAAAGTATCAGAAACAGAAATATTATGGTGGATAAATAATAATTAGAAGATAACAATAATTTAGTTAAATGTAGAGATTTGCTCAACTCTATTGATTCTTGAATTTTTGTAGCATTGTGTTTTTTCTGTTAAGATTTTGATCATAGCTGCTTACGAGTACTTGATCAATGTTTTCTTTTTTAAAGAATGATTTATATTAGGTTGTAACTGTTAGATTCTTACGTTGGTTTATTGTGAATATTTTTGTGTTGTGGATTGTCAAATAAGATTAAGTCCAATTAAAAGTGATCTACTAATTTTTAGGTAATTTAGGCTTTAATGTATTAGATGGATATAGGCTTTTAATATGTAGAGATTTAAAGGGTAGTTTTTATTTTTATGACGGATTAAAATAAAAATACCAAAAGATAACAGGAAAATTATCTATCTATAGTGGTCATAGTCCCTAGATCACACGTATCATCTTCATTATTATTTTCTAACATCCCATCATCAGAAAGAGAGAACACAGAGAATACATAAAGATTTCCTAGGAAAACATATTGATTTGGAAGGCAAATAGTATGGCTATAGAAAGTGATTGATTGATATGGATTCAAGTACATTTTTGCTTATTTGTTAATTAATTCTTAGTGATCTAATATGAATATTCTTGGGATTTCAGGTGATGATTTTACCATAAGAATTTTTCAGTAAGCAGTATCAAAGTGGATTCATGTTGAATCATTAGGAATCAGAATTTCATTTGATTACATGATTCTAAATTAACATTTTGGTTTTATTGTTGTATGAATTAAGGTTTTAGTATGAATCTTAGGGTTCGTTTATAGAAAGTCATGAAATCACATAATTTTGTAGAAAATTGGTTTTTTTGGTATAAAGTTTATGTGTATTTATAATGTTATTGTGTTATATTAGGATTTTTTTAATGCATGTTTAAAGATCAAGAACATTAAGGAATAATTTTAGGATTAAAATTTACATATTAGGTTTGGGATGCAAATTTTCAATCCCAAATTTTGAAATTTAGAATACCATATAGCATGTACATAATAATGCAGCCACTCCTAAAACCGTACAGCATCATACGGATCATACTAACTATACAGGGGGCATCGTATGGACTATACAATAACTATAATGCATCGTACAAAGCTATATGGACTCGTACAAATTGTGTAAAAACAAAAAACTTGTTTTAAGGTCAAAAGGTAGTGTTGTAATTATGTCTTTTTAAGTAATTAAGTTGCAATTTTAAATTCAAATATTAGTATGCTTATATATATTTTAAGATAAATTAATTGAAACAACATTTTACCAAAGTGACCTCTCTCATGGAAATTAATTTTGTTTTGAAATATAAACGAGTGTGTGCATATAACTTATGTAAATATATATCAACACAAAGAAAGGTGAATATTTAACAGAATTGAATGTGCACCTATGGTAATAAATACATAATGGTGAACAACAAATCGGTCCAAAGAAAGATTTATTATTCGATATGTTCTTATTATCAGTGTTTGATTACTACACTAAGATATCACTTACAAGTTAATATTTTGTCCAAAGACAAAATATTAATGAGTGTCCGTATCTTGAGATGGAGTTTACCTTAATTTAAATTTGTTTTTGTTTTTTAGGCTTATATGAGCTTGTTTTGTTTGCTTGTTGTTCTATGTTCAGTTATAAGTCCTACTAATGTTATTGCCACTATCAATTCTATTCCTATGCTAAATAGCTCTAACTTCAAGATATATCAAGAAAACCTCTTGATAGTTCCCAGAGTCATGGATCTCGGTTTTGCGGTAAGGGTTGGTTCTCCTATGCCTCTTACAGATAATAGTACCTCTGATTAAAAGAGGGATATGAAAAGGTGGGAAAAAATCAAATTACATGTATATGATGATCATGAAGAAGGTCATTTCGAAAATATTTAGAGGCATAATGTCTAAAAAGATTACTATGGCTAAGAATTTCGTTGCAGATATTGAAAAGAGGTTTGTCAAGGATAAAAAGGTTGAAATAGGTACGCTCTTAACAATTCTAATTTCAATGAGATATAAGGACAAAAGCAATATCAGGGAGTACATCCTTGAAATGTCTTATCTTGCTTCCAAGTTAAAAGAACTAAAACTTGATCTTTCTGAAGACTTGCTAGTGCATCTAGTTTTGATCTCCTTTCCATCACAGTTTAACTAGTTTAAGGTAAGCTATGACTTTCAGAAAAAGGCTTGGTCGCTGAATGAGCTCATATCACCTTGTGTTCAAGAAAAGGAAAAGTTAAAACAAGATAAGACAGAAAGCGCTTACCTAGCCTCAACCTCTAAGGATAAAGATAAAGGAAAAAAAGGAAGAAGGATAAGGAAGCTGCTGATACAACACCTCACAAGAAACAACAAAAGAAACTGATTGACCTGAAACGTACTAGTTGTTAATTCTATGAAGTTGAAAGGCATAAAAAGAAACAATGCACTAACTATCATGTATGACGTGCTAAGAAAGGTATGCTTTTTAGATTGGTTTATTTTGAGATTAATTTAACTTCAATACCTAGACACGTGGTGATAGATTCTGGTACAACAACTCAATCAGTGTATCTATGCAGGATTGCTAAAGCTACCAAAAGCCAAGTGATGTCAAAAGATAAATTTATGTGGGCACTGACAAGACAGTTCATGGTGAGGCAATAGGAAAATTTAGATTATTGTTAAAAACTGGATTTTATTTAAATGTTAATGAGACATTTATTGTACCATCTTCCAGACAAATTTTGATTTCTATTTCTGCTTTGAACAAATTTGGTTATTCTTGTTCAGTTGAGAATGGAAAATTTAGTTTGTTTCATGATTCAAAATTGGTTGTTTCTGGTACTTTGTCAAGTTATGATAATCTTTATTTAATTGATACAATTGCTTCATTTAATAAATCATTACAATTAAGTACACGAGATATAAAGAGAAAATTAACCAATGAGAATTCGGCTATGTTATAGCATAAAAGATTAAGTCATATCTCCAGATGAAGAATAGAGAGACTTGTGTCAGATGAAATTCTAGATTCCTTAGATTTCACAAATTTTAATGTTTGTGTTAATTGTATTAAAGGAAAACAAACCAACAAAAGGAGATTTAGAGCCAACAAGACTTTAGACGTCTTAGAACTTATACATACGTATATTTATGAGCCGTTCCCTATGGTTGCTTGGAATTGTTTACAATACTTTATAACGTTCATAGACGATATTTTTAGATGTGACTATATATATCTCATTCATGAAAAGTCACAATCGCCGGATGTATTCAAGAATTATAAGGCTGAAGTTGAGAATCAACTCAGCAAAAGAATCAAAAGTGTCAAATCAAACCATGGTAGTGAGTATTATAGCAGATATATTAATTCAAGTGAACAACATTCAGGACTGTTTGCTAAGTTCTTAGAGGAATGTAGTATCATCCCATAGTATACTATGCCAGGTTCACCCATTTTGAATGATGTTGCTGAAAAATAAAACAGAATGCTTAAGGACATAGTGAGGATTATGATTAGTTATTTTACCTTATTAGAATCACTTTGGGGATAAGCACTTAAGACTATAGCATATATCCTTAACAGAGTTCTAACTAAAGCGACTGCCAAAACCCTTAGGAACTTTGGACAGGCAAGAAGCCTAGTCTAAAACACTTGCATGTTTGAGGATGTCTAGCTGAGGCAAGGTCTTATAAGCCTAATGAGAAGAAATTGGACTCAAGGATGTTGAGTTGTTATTTTATTAGATACTCTAAAAGATCCAAGGGGTATAAGTTTTATGATCTCATAATTAAGTCAATTTTCGAGTCGAAAAATGCCCGGTTATTTAAGGATATCGAGTATACTAGGAGAGATACAACTAAGGACTTTGTCTTTGAAGAAGAATATGTTGATATTCTCACAGGTGTTATTAGCATTGATCAGGATCCTATTCCTGACCTTGTTCAAGATACAATAGATCAAGACAATATCAGAGAACCTCCTATTTAAGAAATTATTCCAAAAGAACAAACTACAGCACCTTAAGAACCTATGTCATTAAAGAGATCCACTAAAGAGAGGAGAAGTGTAGTGTTAGATGATTACATTGTATTTCTCCAAGAACATGAGGTAGATATTGGAGTGATAAAAGATGATCCGATTAACTTATGTTAGGCTATGGAAAATTTTAACTCTCAAAAGTGGATTGATGATATGAATGAGGAGATTAAGTCCATGAAGGACAATGATGTTTGGGATCTTGTCTCATTGCTAGAAGATGCAAAACCCATTATTTGCAAATAAATATTTAAGATTAAGAGGAATTCAAAAGGTGATGTAGAGAGCTACAAGGCTCGTCATGTCATAAAAGGCTTTACACATAAAGAAGGGATTAACTATAAAGAGACTTTCTCTCCAGTCCCTTCAAAAGACTCGGATTATAATGACATTGACGGCACATTTCAATCTTGAGTTACATCAGATAGATGTAAAGACAACATTTCTTAATGGTAACACTGATAAGACGATTTATATGGTGCAGTTAGAAAACTTTGTATTAAGAGACTCAAAGAATATGGTCTACAGACTTAAGAAATCCATCTATAAACTCAAACAAGTATCTTAACAATGGTATTTTAAGTTTCATCAAGTGATCATCTCATTTAATTTTGAGATAATTTGGTCGATGATTGTATTTACCAAAAGTTCTGTGGGAGCAAACATATTTTTCTAGTTTTATATGTTGATGATATCTTGTTTGCTAGCAATGATATATGCTTATTGAACGAAACCAAGAGATTTTTAGCCAAGAATTTTGAGATGAAAGATCTTGGTGATACCTCTTTTGTAGTAGGCATATAGATACACTAAGATTGCTCTCAAGGTATTCTTGGATTATCACAAAAGAGATATATTGAAAAGGTTCTCAAAAGATGTGGCATGCAGAATTGCAAACTAGATGATACCTTTGTGGCTGAGGAAGATAAGTTTAGTCTTAATCAGTGTCCTAAGAATGATTTTGAAGAAAAGGAAATGCAGAAGATTCCCTATGCTTCAACAGTAGGGAGTCTAATGTATGCTCAGATTTGTACGCATCCAGATATTGTGTACGACTGTCAAATGAACCATAATGTTAAAAATGGATGGTGGAAAAAACATCTCGAGTTGGCATAAGGTAGTTGCTATACTTTCCCGCAACTTATCTAATTTAGAAGAGTCAACCACTTTGATACATATTAAATAGAAGAACATACAAAGCCTAGTGATTACTTCTCTCACATTTTTAGGTAACACTCCATGTATTGCAATTGGTATCAATTGTTGTATCAAAGCATGGCAATCATGAGGTTAAGTCTCACTAATTTCAAGTCCTTCATAGAAACCAAGCTTCGAATGTTTGAAGAATACCCTTATGGCTTTTTTATCTCTGATAGAGTTGTATAAAACTAAACTTTCTCCTTTTTAGACATTGTATAGCATGCTAGAGGTAAGTATGATTTTTCTTTTATTTTGGTGCTAATCCACTTCTGTTACACATTTCTATCCAACCTTTACAAGCTTTAACCCCTTTCTTTGATTTTCTTGGAATGTTGAGCAACATACTGATTAAATTGTCATACACATTCTTCTCAATATGCATTACATCAAGATTATAGCGCATAAGTAGATCTTTCCAATACTCAAGCTCAAAAAAGATTGACTTCTTCTTCCAATATGCATATGATGAAGCATCAATGTTACTAGGATCATCATTCTCAACAATCATTTGCTCAAGAATTTTCAAGGTTTCAACACCACTCAATGGTTTTGGAGCACCATATAGTTCTTGTTTCCCATTAAATGCCTCCTTATTCCATCTATAAGGATGCAATCTTCTAAGGAATCTTCCATGACCAAGGTAGCATATCTTCCTACCATGATTCAAGTAATAAGCACAAGCGTTGTTAAGCCCACATATTGGACATGCATAATAACCCTTTACAACACAACCAAACAAGTTTCCATAAACGGGAAAGTCATTGATTGTCAATAATAGCATCGCTCATATATTAAACGTTTCATCTCAGTAAGCATCCTTAATATCAATTCTATCCTCCTATAATAGCTTCAAATCATCAATTAACAGGCTCAAGTAAACATCAATGTTATTTCTTGGCTGCTTCTGTCCTGATATCAACATCATCAACAATACAAATTTCCTTTTCATACATAAATCAAGAGGAAAATTATAAATGACAAGAAAAACTGGCCAACTACTTTGATTACTATTGAGTGTTTTGTGCAGATTTATCCCATCTACACAAAGACTGAGTCAGAGGTTTCTTGGTTCTTACCAAATTTAGGATACAAGTAATCAAAAGTATTTCACTATGGTGAATCAACTAGATGATGCATTTGGCTATTTAAAACCCTCCCATTTGCATGCCAAATTAAGTTTTTAGCATGCTCTTTGGACCGGAACAAGTGCTTGAAATGAGGAATCGGTGGAATATACCATAACACATTTGTGGGAACTCCTTTTATCTTGTCACTGGTTTTTCTTTTTTCCACCTTAATGCAAGACAAATGGGGCACTTAGCTTCATCCTTATACTCCTTGCAATACAATATACATTCATTAGGGCATACGTTAATTTTTTCATACTTTACTCCCAAAGAACAAAGTGTAGCTGAATATGCAATAGCAATCCAAGGGCGCATACCCAGACGGAAACTAAGTTCCCAATATGCTTTTCTCTCATGCCTTGGAATTGATCAACAACATTGCCAAAGCAAGGCAACAAAAGTTCTTCTTGCTTCATAGAAAGATGTTGGTAATTTATTCTCTTTTGGAAGCATATCTACAAGAAGCTTTAGCAAATCAGAAAAGCTTTTGTCACTCCATCCATGCCTTGCTTTTAAGTTGTACAACCTAAGCAATGTTGATAACTTTGTAAACTTTGTACATCCAAGATACAAAGATATCTCTGCATCCTCTAGTAACTTTTTCAATTCATTAGGATGATCTATAAACCTTTTGTGCAAATCATTTACCATGTCGATGGTGTGATCATCAAAATGGTCAAATGGGTAATCATCACTGAAAGTCTCATTGACTTTAGGTGATTCACTCTCAATTTCTTCCCCATGCCAATATCATGTTGTGTAACTTTGATCAATGCCATAGACATACAAATGATTTCTTATCTCCTAAACATCAAACTTCTCCGAGTTCCCAAACCATACACACAAACATCATATGGCACTAGAGTTAGTAGTGTGATTTAATGCAAAGTGCAAGAAAAATTCAACTCCGTTTTACATGTTATATAAATAAAAATTACCAAAAATCGATGGCAATCAATTATGTATGTATGGCACATGACATTGTAAGAATAATAAGGCAATAATAGATTGAAACTTCATATTACTACCCCAACAATTAATAGGAATTATTCCTTATAGTCACACGTTAAAAAAGAAAAAGGAAAAAAAAAATTGTAACATGGTAGCCAAACTAAGAAGAAAGTTAGTCTTAAAATTACTTTTTTATTTACTAAATAACCAAAGGAGTTAGATGATGAGATCTTCCAAAGACTCTAATATATGTGAAATAAAAGCCAATTTGCATTTGCAATCAATAACTTGCTGCATATAGCATCAAAATAGTTGGATTAGATTCAAACCATCAACAATTTAAAATTCTTCTAAAGAGACCATTAACTATATATGTGTTTAGAGAGAGAAAGAATAACAATTATGAAACCATTTTTGGCCTTGCATTGCATGCTTCTCTGAATTCTTTATATCACTACTTATGTGTGGAATATTTATAAATAGATACAGCCTTTATACTTACAAAAGCCATTAGTTACATCCAATCTCTCCATGACCAAGTCCAGGAGCTCAAATATTTCACATCCCATCATATTATTATATATACTCTATTCATCATATCAACTTATATTTATACAAATAAAAATATTATTAATTTTACTATTGTTATTATTTTTGCATACTATTATATATATTATGGTGATCAAAAATATATTAACCAACATACTACACAAAAATATTAACTAACAAAAAAGATAAGTAGATTTGCCTAGGTGGGATACAAATTCTAAATTGAAAATTACTCTAAATTGATCTATATATATGTTGTAGACTTAAGCATGCCTTATATGATGTCCTTGCAAAGCATGCCCTCAAGAAAAATGCAATAGGCAATTATCTATAGACATATAGATATATAAGCTAATGAATTCATTTAATTCTAAAATTTTAAGTGTAAAGTCCAGCTTTTTTTTTTGTAAAATGAAGCATATAAAGAATTGATACCTTGTCTCTATAAAACTTAGTTATGTATCTGCAACTTAGCCTCCATAAGATAATGATATTACCTTTTCTCTCAAGGAATAAGAAATGGCTCCCAAATAGGAGAACTCATCAACAAGTGGCTTGAAGATTAACTTAAAAAGCCTAGTGAATCCAATATTTTTCACCTAAAAATACAAGGTAAAACCCAAGAAGAGAAAGAATTACAATAATTCTTAACTACAAGATCTTTTATTAAAAAGTTTCTCTACTCATCATGAAGATCTCTAATAAAACAGGTTTTCATAAATTCTTTTGAGTTGTTTGTCTTAATGACTTTAGAATTCATTAGTTTAGCACATAAAAGCTACACCCAAGAACACATGCAAACTATTGAATTCATTTAATAATCAATGGTCTATGTTTTGGATTTTCTAGTTTTTTTTTTTTCAACTTTTTATCAAGCACACGAACAAAAAAATACCGGACCCACTTAAACCAAAACTTCGACCAAACCCCCAAGTCAAATAATTTGGACTTACAACCTACAACCATTCTAAAAAGACAAAAAAACAAGATTAGTTTAGCACATCCAAAACTACAACCTCCAACCCCATATGCAAACTTTTGAATTCATTTAATAATCAATGGTCCATGTTTTGTTTTTTCTAGTTTTTTGTTTCAACTTTTCAACAAGCACACAAACCAAAAAAGAAAATGCCAGACTTAAATCAAAACTTCAACCAAAAACCCTAAGTCAAATAATTTCAACTTACAAAAGCTACACCCTTCAACTCCACATGTTTCATGGTGTGTATGATTCAGATTTCTCAAATTTTTTGACTTTTCAACAAGCAAACAAACAAAAAAATATAGGACCCACAACTCTAACAACCTGGTAAACAATTTCAATTAAACTTTTAAGTAAAACCAGGAAAAAAAAAGGAGGGGGGGTGGGGTTGTGGTGGGGAGGGAAAGGTTATAATGGAAACCTGTGGAGTGATGGTATCAAGATGGTGAAGAAGTAGGTCGACGGAGCACGACAAAACTACTGTGGTGGATGGCGGTGAATAGCAACTAGAATCCCTAATTTTTTTAACAAGAATGAAAGGGAAAATAGTAGTGCAAATATGTATCAATGATTGGGAAAGAGAAAACTAAAAATAGTAATCCAAATAGATTTCTAATTTTGGGAAAGAGAAGATTAAATTCGTGAGAGATAAAGAGACTGAGAGATTTATGAGAGAATTAAACAAAGTTCAACAGCATAAAGGTTTTTTAATTTTTTAAATTTTCTTGACATTTTTTAAAGATGGTTGTTAAATAACCGACCACAAAAACTAATACATAACAATGTACATTTAAAATCGACTTCAAAAATATTTACTAACGTCGGTCATTTAAACACCTAGTGTTATAATTGTATATTTGACAATGGATTTTTTAATAACCAACTTTAAATATAGTAAAATACAAAACCCCCACGGTTAGCCATTGAGCCCATGTTTTTTTTATCGCATCGTTAATGTCGGTTATTTGAAAAACTGATATTAAAAATTAACGCTTACCATCTCCTAAAATCTATTTAGTTGTAGTGTTTGGATATTTATCATAGAAATGAAATCATTTAGACATAAATTTTTTAAACATAAAATTTGAATGTGTGTTTGGGTAGATATTAAAAAATTATTAAGATTGTAAAAAAGCATAAAACAATTATTAGATAGTAAAAAACCTGATAACTAAATTATGAAAAATATTATAAAAACGTTTACTGTTGAAAAAAAAAAAGAGGATTAAAATGGGAATGTTGCTTCATCGCGAATTGAAAAAAAAAAAAATGTTTTCTCAAACTATTATTCATAACATCAAATCAAGCAAAACTTAAGGATGAGGTTTTTTCAGATTTTGAACTAAATATTATCTTACTATTCTATTGGAATATTTCAATTGTTACTATTTCATATAATACATTTCAAACGTTGAGAAACAAGTGCAGATTCCAAAGTAACGAATTGTTCATTCTAAATGGTTGCAAATTGTATTTTATCTTGAGATTTCAAATCCGATACCTGTTTTAGTTTCAAAAGAATTTGTGATTCAAATTCTGAGTAACAAAGTTTGCTGCGGTAACGTCTACACAATACGGATGGACAAATCACTGTATGCACAGTGTTTATCATATTTTCGAGGAAATTTAAAATTCAAGTTCTTCAAAAGATCTTGAAGTCGTATTAAGAGCAAGATCTCTACCGATCTTATCCTAGGGGTTTAGAAGGAAAAATCAAGACCATATCTTGTACCTAGGCCTTTCTTATTTAAGTGTTTTCCAAAGAGAATCATGTTTTGTGGGCTGAAAGTAGAGAGTAAAACTGGAGCAATTCTAACGCTTAATTTACATACCTCTTAGCTTATAGTCAATATGCATTTGAAGATTTAGGGTAAATTAAGGGAGGATCTGTAGGCGGATCACACTCAAATACGTCAATTGGATCAAAGGCGAGCTACTAACTTAGAGCAGGACGGGGGGTCTAAGGACGACTCACCATAGGAGGAGATGGTGGACGTTCTATATTCATGGAGTTTCTAAGCAAATTAACTTATAATTTCTTTTTTTTTTTTTTTTGTAACAGCAATTCGTTAATAAATTCCCTTTTTTCGTGCTAGTGTGTTCAACACTTGTGGTTTTTTCCCTTACAATTTTTTGACCATGTTAAATGACCATATCTTTGTTTGTTTCTTTATTTTATGGTTATATGTTTACTGAATATGCAACGAATGTTTGGTTTTTGTCTTGTTGATAGTGTTTCCATCCATCAGGTCCTAGCAGAACCAAAAGCCAAACGAGGCAAAGAATACGTCTCATTGACCGTTAATTTTCTAAAAGTGACACCATATTTCCCTCATCAAATTATAAATTATATATAGGGTGAAAGGAGTGAATAGCAATTTTCAAAAAATTATTGAAGTAAATAGTAAGTTTTTAAAATATTTATATTAAATAGAATATTTATCAGGTAAATAATTTATTTATATTAGATTTATCAAATAAATAATGTATTTATATACTACATAAATGATTTATATGTATAATTACCAAATAAATAATTTATTTACATATTGTAAATACATTATTTATCCAATAAATTTTTTATTTATCTAATCATTCTGCTATTTTTTAAAAATATTTTATAAACCTATTACTTACTTCAATTACTTTATAAAATCTTTTACAATTTACTTTATAAAAATATTATGTATTTGCTATAACTTTGCACATTAATTTTATTACATAGATCCTTATGGTATAAAGATTTTCAAAATCTATCATATCACGAGAAAGAGTGCTCCTGTCACCATCATTTATTTTTGTAAAATATATATATATATAATGCTACTTTCACCTTCTTTTATTTATTTATTTATTACCTGCTAAATATTACCCATATATGCCTTCTTTCGACGTCACACGTGAACTGAATCGACTGAAATATAATAATAATAATAATAATAATAACAATTGTTATTATTATTATTATTATTATAGAAAATATACCAATATATTGATATAGTTATATAAAACTTCTTGCAAGCTTGATGTTATCAGTAATTAACGTGAAGGGCAACCATAATAATAATAACATAATATCCGAATACACATATAACAGCTCGTTTATTTAGTTTGATTACATCACCTCGTAATTAATACATGATTAATCATGTGATATATATATATATACACGTATAATGCGAAAATATATATTATATTCTCTTCTTCACCAAACAATAGCATTCAACTTTTGCACTCCCCTCAGGTTTTTTGCAGATCTCTTTAAGTCCTATATTTGGATATTTTGATTTGCAATTCTTAATACAAATTGCATCATCCTCACATCTTGTGCCATCACCCAAAGAGATTAACCCACTTCTGCATTCTGTAGTTTGAAGAACCACATCATGGAAATTTATTTATTTGATATTCAGTTTGTTAAAATGCGTAGTTTTATTCAACTTTAAATATACCTTGAATTATTATTGAAAATGACCTTTGAATTTTTGTGACATAAGTGGCTTTGTTAATAACCTTGCTGACAATCATAAGACTGAATTGCATAGTGTAAGATAGAGGTATAGATTATTTTGTTCTGAGGCATCTAGTGATAGAACTTACCAAAATTGTATTATATCATGCATGAAAAAATGTGTTTAATTATTTATACATGCATACACTTGTTTATATTATCAAGGACGGTGTCAGAATTCCCTCCCCCCCCCCCCCCCCCCCCCCCCCCCCCCCTTTTTTTTTTCTTTTTTAGAGCGGTGTGTGAATGAAAAAAGTTTTGAACAAAAATTACATTAATGCAACATCTAATTTTTCTGAAATTTTATCCTTCTTTTCTATCTTTATTTATATATTATATGTGTTTTTTCGCTTTCTTTCAAATGATTACGTTAGTTACAGAGTTCAGTTAGTTGCTTAACCTTTTATTTCGGGCGTCCATCTATTAGTTTTGAACTTCTTGTATTTCTTTTCACTTAACAATATAGAGTTTGAGGGTTGTCATAGGACCAAAAAAAAAACTTATAGTAGAGCTGGTTGAATTCAATTTTGAAGTTTTAAGTCCAAAAAAATTTTTAATTCACATAGTTATCTAGCTGACTTTTTTTTATTAGGACTTTTAAGTATGAAAAAAAATAAGTGTACTTAAAGGTCAAATATAGGTGTAAGTGAAAATTATATATAACAAGAATAAATAAATAACTTTCAGGGAGCAAAGTTATAATGAAAAATTGTATAATGAGCCCCTTTGGGTTAAAGATAGCTCCACCTTTGTGTACTACTTGGAAGAAAAATAAAGACTATAAATATTTTAGTATTAATATATTGGTTTTGAAAAATATATATTGTCATAAAAAAACAACTTTTTAAGAAAATCAGATTTAAATTTCAAAAAAAAAATCAGTATTGGATTAAAAAAGTTAAAGAGTTAAAATATAAAAATTAAAAATAATTAAAAAAAAAAAAACAAATGGGTCGCTAGAAGTCAAGAACAGGGAACAAACTGGAATATAGACTTCACATAATGAGCAATTCTCTACCGAATTATTTTGCGAAATGATGAATGAAAAATATTAATTCTTATGTTAAAGAAACATTAATTTTATAAACGATATTTTTTATTATAAATGGTGAATAAATTTATTATGATGATTTGATGAATATTCAGTTGGAGTAATAAAAAATTATTCTTTTAATGAAGGTCAATATTATCATTTTCTACTATAATTTTGACAAAAAAATTCTGTTAGGGATTTAGCGGGAAATCATACCATTTAGCATAAATAGAAGGTACTAATAAGAATTATAGCATGTTTTTAAAATAATATAAAATTATAGTACATTTTAATTTTATTTTTAATTTATTCTAATTTTGCCCTCATCTTCTACATTCCCCTATCTTCTCTCTCTTCGACCTCTCTCTTTCTCTCTCTCTTGTCGTTGACTGGAGCGACAGCATTGGGACCATGACAGTGATGAGAACCCTCCAGTGACTGCCTTAAACTTCGATCGGGATGTTCCTCCCAGCAATACTGCACGAACCAGTCATGGGCACGAATCCTATCGCATCTTCTCTCTTGATTTTGTTGGATTTCTTTTTTGCAAGTGAGCTGGTTGTGTGATGGAGATCGGTGACAACCCATCAGGATTTCACGGCCGAACCAAAAGGAGGAAGCTAGAGAGGAGATCTTGCACCGACAAAGTCGAGGTCTTGTCAAAGACAAAGCTTGTGACTTTCCTCACATCTCATAGCAAACTCCAATGACTTGCCAGAGAACGTTGACGGTGGGCGGTGAGAGGCGATTTAATGGTGTTTGGGAAATGGGTTAAGGTATGTGGATTCTTATTTTCAGATCTAAGATCTAATTTGGGGATTGTTTTTGAATTTTGAGACTAATTTGTTGTTCATTTGTAAATCCTGTTTTGTTTTCTTTTTGTTGTGAGTGGAAATATAGGAAATACTAGAATTACTAGAAATATTGTGAATGAATATAATAAAAATATAGGAAATCCAATATTTCTATTGTGATCTAATTAATCTCTTTACCACTATTGCCATCTGATCTAGTCTCGCCACCACCGTCATGATGTCTGCCAGTACAGTACCATTGGGAATGGAAGGGAGGGAGGGAGGTAAAGAGAGAAAGAGATAGAGGATAGAGAAAAATGAGAGGTAGAGGAGAGAGGGAAGAGAGAGAAAAAAATTTGGGTAAATTTAGTATATTAATATGTAATTAACTTAAATTATACTATTTAGTTATATTAATTTTAATCCTGATATTATTTTAAAACATTATAATCAAATATTTTATTTGGTTAATTCACTCGGGATTTTAAACATGAATTTTAAGATAAAACATGAAGTTTTAGATATATAGATAGAAGATTTAGGTACTAACAAATAATTATCCTTAGAAAAAGAAATTAAAAACCAAATAAACATTATTTTTCCCCTTTTGATCAAAATATATTAATTAATTAATCTTTTTGTTATTGATAGTAATAGTATGATTTAACCTGTTAGAAAAAACTAATTTATGTGATTATAAATATAGTCTAATGGTAATTTCACTTTTGATATTTTATTATAAGATTAAGAGTTCGAATCTATCATGCTAAAAAAACTAATTTATGATTATAAATATAATCTAGTGATAATTTTACTTCTGATCTTCTATTATAAGGTGAAGAGTTGGAATCTTTCACCTTAAATTTTTAAAAAAATTTAAAAACAAATAACTAACTCACCAACCGCTTGAAAGAAGAAAAAGCAAATCATGATGAGGGCCGATAAACAGAGAGACTTATAACTTTGAGCCATTTTCACCTTGCACGATGGCAAAAAACAATTGTTAAATTCTACAGTGCACATACACGATCGGAAAGAAAATATTTGTTCGAATTTATAGGAGTTAGAATGCACATAACATATCTAACAAAGGTTTACATCCTATAACCTTTTGTACAATAAATTAACTTAGAAAGACAACAAAACATGAAAAACACTACAAATAATATTTTAGCACCTATTAATGCCACTTTAGCCATAAAAATATGGCTTTTAGTTCATCATGACAATTAGAAAAGCCAAAAACTTAAGTTAAAATATACTATAAAATAAATTAGAAGGGCTCATAAACCATGGAGATTACCAAAAATATTATTTTAACGCGTAATCATGCCTCTATAGCCTTTTAAACATAAGAAATAAGATAAATCTAACTTGTATTTCATCATGGTAATTAAGCAATGAAAAAAACTAGGTTTATTTACGTCAAGTATCATAAGAATACAATGACCCAATTTTTTATCCAACACCTTAAGGTTATCAAGAGTATATACCATGTATTATGGATGGTGACAGCATTATACTTATACCGTTGAATTTCAATTTCAGATCAAAATTACACCTTTCTCAATTATATATCGATTTTGATCACTTAAATTTCAATTTTCCTTATTGTGATGTATAAAGTAAACAAGTTGACGAATAAATTGATAACAATTTTTAAAGGGTGAAGTCATTATTTAAGTGGTCAAAGTCAACATTTGAGTAAGAGAAGATATAAATTTGATTAGAAATTTTAATCCAAAAATACAATATTGAGAAACTTAGGGGGCGTTTGGTAAACGCATTGCATTTTGATTGTATTTGAATGAAATTTGTTTTTTGAATGTTGTATTTGATTGAAAAGTATTTATTTTGTATTTGAATGAAATGTGTGTTTGGATGAAAAGTATTTTAGAGTTGAAAAGTTGATGTAATTGATAAAAGTATAAATAAATAGTGGAGTTGAAAAGTTGATGTGATTGTTTTAAAAATATTTTGAATAGTAATTATTTTTGTAGCAGTGTTGTAAAATTTATATTTGGTATAAAATTATATTGTATTTGAATAAAGTTAAAATGAAATTTTTTCTTCAAATGCCCTCTTAAGCACATTATGTACATTTTTTTTTAATAAACTTAAAATATATAGGATAAAATTTAAAAAAAAATGAAAACCAATATGTCCGTACTGTTGTCAGTCCATTTTTGAGAGCTTTCATATCCTCATGAAAGAACTTATAGCTAGGCCTATGGCTTTTCAATTGGCTCAAAAGTCATTAATGTGCAATTTATTCTCTTTTTTTTTTTTTTTTTTCCATGTTAATGAGTCAATAATAATGTGGCAATCTTTGATCACTTGCTTGGCCTCAAACATATACGCATGATTAATCTTAATCAAACTATGGCAAAGTCTCTAGTCTAGGTCGGCAAGTTTTTTTTTTTTTGTTTTTTTGTGTTCCCTCATAATTAAAGAACTATGGCAAGAAAATAAAGTGCGAGAAGATATCCTTTTTCTTGGCTAAGGGACAACGAAAGGATTCAAATTAAACCTAGTACTTGTTCTTGTGCATGAATTATTGACTCCAAACTTAAAGGCAAATTGCGGCCTAATGATTAGGTCAAAGTGCTAGGAATCTTATGATTTCCCACTGCTTTATCACTGAGTCCAGCTAGAACTTCTTACATCCCATTCTCTTTCTTAAAAATAAAAAATAAAAAATAAAAAATTAAGGGTGGAATCTTCTATTTTGTTAATTTTAATTTTTCAAGACCATTGTTTTTTAAATTTATCTTCTTTTTGGAACTTGCCTCTTAAATTTTTAATTTTAACAAGTCTTACAAAAATTATTGTAACTATACATCCCATATTACTATTAAATTGATGATAGAAAACTCTGTATAATTCTAAATTAAAGATAAAAATTCTCAGATTTAATCAATATTTCCAAATCCAAATTTTTAAATTTAAATCATCAATTTAATGAAAAGTTAGTACAACCGGGGCATTATAATAAAGGGTAAATTATTAAAATTTAAAATTTTGAATTTCAAAAATAAAAATAAAAAATTGGAGGACAGAGCTGTGAGTGGAAGATTATAAATCTTGGGGATAATGCGAACATCCGAATTTTCAGCAGCAAACTGATTTTATAAGAAAAGACAAAAAAAGGCCATATTGTAATTGATTATTAATGGTTTTTGCGACGGAGAACAGCACCTGACAGTTTGGCCGAGTGGTCTAAGGCGCCAGATTTAGGCTCTGGTCCGAAAGGGCGTGGGTTCAAATCCCACAGCTGTCAGATCTTTTTTGCTTTAATTTTACTTCTCTTGCACTTATGTTTTCAATTTGTAAATACTAACTCATAATTACAATTTTAAATTCCAATAGATTCGGTAATCATTCACACGCCTACAAATATATAGAATAACATATCTTATATTATATTTAAAAATTAAAAAAAAAAAGCAAAATAGCATAATTCATAAGGTCAATTAAGAATTATAGATCATTTTTTATCTATTGAATAAATAGCATATTTATATTAATCATACCAATGAAATATTAAATTTACTTTTTCAAATTTATCCTTTCAAATTTATCTTTTTCTCCATAATTTTACTTCTATTACATCTATGCTGTCAATTTATAAATACCAACTCGATAAGTTGTCGTTTTTATATTCATAATTACAATTTTATATTCTAATTGATACGACAATCGTTCACATGCCTACTAATATATATAATAACATCTCCTATATTATATTATATTTATAGCATAATTCATGAAATCAATTAAGAATAATAGATCATTTTACATCAATTGAAATATATAGCATATATATATTAACCATACCAGTGAAATATCAAATTTACCTTTGCAAATTTACCCCTTCAAATTTACCTCTCTCAACAGCACGATATGGCCAAAAATTGCGGGCGAGAAACCTCGCACTTGCAGTGGCCGAACAACTAGAAGGTATTAACAATTTGGATCTGGAAAAACAAGATGACTGCGATTTCATGATTTCCAAGTAATATATATTTACAGGTTTACTTTATCCTGTAAATATGCTTTTGCAAAACAAATTTGATATTTATTAAGTAAATCTAGGTATCGACTAAATTATTTATAGAATCATATGAGTAAATATAATATTTTCAAGTAAATTAGTTGTTAACCTATTTTTAATTTTAAGCAAATACATTTATTTAAGATTCTAGTTTATCTTGTAAATTTTTTAAAAAATCTCAAATCAGTCCCAAATCCTTTTTTCCATCACAACAAATCAACCACAAACCCTAATCTAGCTTCTCCAAGCCACCACCACCTCCATCGTAAACCATTCATTATCATTGTCCTTTTCTCCAGTGAAGGGATCTCTAGGATCTCGCATAAGGTCGGTTAGATATTTCTTTTTTATACAATTTTACTTCTCTTACATCTATGTTTCAATTTGTAAATACCAACTCAATAAGTTGTCATTTTTATATTCATAATTACAATTTTAAATTATGATTGATCATGATTGATCAGGCAATCATTCATATGCCTACCATATATATAATAACATCTCCTATATTATATTTAAAAATTAAAAGAAGATGTTAAATAGCATAATTCATAAGGTCAATTAAGAATAATGGATCATTTTTAATCGATTGAAATTTATAGCATATGTATTAATCATACCAGCAAAGTATCAAATTTACCCTTCAAATTTACCTTTTTTTTCTATGATTTTACTTTTCTTACATCCATGTTTTCAATTTGAAAATACCAACAAGATATGTTACCATTTTTATATTCATAATTACAATTGTAAATTCTAATTGATACCACAATCATTCACACGCCTGCCAATATATATAATAACATCTCCTATGTTATATTTAAAAAATAAAAGAAGATGTAAAACAGCATAATTCATGAATTCAATTAAGAATAAGAGATCATTTTACATCAATTGAAACATATAGCATATCTATATTAATCATACCAGTGAAATATCAAATTTACCTCTCTCAGCTGCATGATATGGCCAAAATTGTAGGCGAGGAACCTCACACTTGAAATGGTGCAACAACTGGAAAATAATCACAATTTGGATCCAGAAGAACAAGATGACTACGATTTCATGATTTCTAGGTAATAACATTATTTATGGGTGTAGTTTATCTTGTAAATATGTATTTGCAAAACAAATTTGATATTTATTAAGTAAATCTTGATTTAGACTAAATTATCTATAGAATCATGTTAGTAAATATAATATTTCCATGTAATTCTGTTGTTAACCTCTTTTTAATTTTAAGTAAATACATTTATTTACGATTCTAGTTTATCTTGTAAATTTCTTAAAAAATCTAATATCAGTCCCAAACCTTTCCCATCCCAACAAATCAACCACAAACCCTAATTTAACTTCTCCAAGCCAATGCCTCCATCACAATCCATTCACTATTGTTGTCCTCTTCTCCACCGAAGGGATCTCTAGGATCTTGCATAAGAATAGTTAGATCAAAGAGTGAAGGAGAGAGAAATTCTAATAAGAGTTAAAAAGGAAATGCACATTCCTCCAATATTAAAAAATGCTACTAATTACACATTCTATGTAACACGAGCTTAACAGGATGTCATAGTTTACTATTTTTAACATAACATTTAAGTAGAAAAGTAACAGGATGCAATACTAAATAAATAATAGATAATACTAAGTTATTAATAAAGCTGAAAACTGTAATAAATTTTTTTTCTTAAAGCATAGAACTTAATACATACTTATGCAATTAAAATATAACACTAAGCTTTATAAATCTCATAATGGTATAAAACAGTCTTGAAATGATTTAAATCATCTTGGAAACATCCTAAGAAATCAACGAAAATAAATAAACAATTCAATCTAAAACAAACTTATAAATTTTTAAGAAAACAATCATAAACACTTTTGAAACTTTTGCCCACTCCGCCACCACGCATACCTCCACACCAAACCTCCTCCAATCCTAGGTCTTAGATTTACCCTTAATAGGTTGATAAACTTTTTACTTAATAGGTTGATAAGCAAAGAAACTAAAATAAGCAAATGTTTAGTGAGTACATCCATATCCTTACAAAACATTTTTCAATTCATAAATTGGTATAAAGTAAAAATAATAATACTTAAAACATAACATAAATATAAAAGCAGTGATCATACGAATGTTAACACATATAAGCAAGTCATATTATCTCTCATTATCTTGTATACTATCCTCAGGTCCTAGGTGATATACCAATGTTCTCTCTATTAGGATAAAAGTTAGATTGCAAATCCTAAACCCAGTGAGACAACTCTAAAGATCTTATTCAAACTTTGATGGGCTTTAACCAAACTCTAAAATTTTTACTTTGACTTTGACAGACATTAATTCAACACCTACTGTAAGCTATATGCGGCTTAGATGTTAAATTCTGAACTCTAAATTGGGACAATTCCCAGTACAGACCTCCTAATTATCTTTTTATCTCTAATAACTTCTAACTTAATCTTTTATGAACAACAATCATAATTCTTTATAAAAATCATAAAGAGGACAATATGTTACATATGGTAACGAACACATGTATAAGAGACAAGAAGTTCATAGGAGTTAGCTCAAATGGAGTCTTGAAACATGGGTCGTTACAATAAAAAAAAAAAAAGATTGTAACACCTAACTTTTTACTTAATAGGTTGATAAGCAAATATCTTTTAAGTGATCTTAGAGTATATATAGTATAAATTGATATTTCTAATATGTGGTTAAGATGTATTACAAGTGACAGTGGTAAAAGTTTTAAATATGCTCAAGAAAATTCATTTTTAAAGTGATTAAGTGTAAGGAATTTTACATGAGAGAATGTGATTTTATATTCATCTATAATTTTGATTATGAAAATGCTCTAATTAGACAAAAGTTCCTTTATCAAAGTTGTAAATCTTTTTGTTAACTTTATAACACCATATGAATTGTTCAATTCTAATATCGGAGCAAAAAGTCATACTACAAATACTAGCGCCGCGGCGCTATCATGACAAAAAAAAAAAAGGATTTTTAGCGCTGATTTAGTGGATTTTGTAGGCCTATTTTTAGACTTAAATCATCTTTTAAATTTTAATCTTACCTCTTAAATAATTGGGATTAATTATTTAATAGCCAATAACTCAAGTCTGAAACCCATAATATATACAGTAAACATTCATTCTTTCTCTCTTAAACCTCCATTCTCTTTCTTCCCTTAAGAAAAGAGAGATTTTGTATTTTTTTTTTTTTTACCACCAAACCTTATGATTCACTTTTATTAAGAAACTCTAGCCTTCATTTTGTTGGAGATTAAAGTTATTTTTCCTTAGTGCTTTTAATTTCGGAATTTAGAAATCTAAGGTTTATAGAATTTGGGAGTTTGGAAAAATTATCAATGTAGGTTATGAATTAAAGATATGAGTGAATCGAAAGGTTTCGTCATAGAATTTCATAGTGGAAATGTTAGATTAATGGATTTTGTTTTTATGGTTTTTCTAGGAAATAGGAATTTAGGCTTTTAGGATTTTCATGATTGTTCTAAATTAGATAATATTAATTCTATAATTTTATGACATGAATTCATTAAAGAACAAGCATATTGAAGTTTCGAAGCGCTATGTCACCTAATTACTGATTTTAATAAGTTCTTCCATCAAAGTAAGTATATCTCTCACCTACAATATCTTTGTTCAAAATTAAAATGGTTTATAAGTGGTATAATGGTTTGATAGCATTTGTTATTTCTTTTACAAAAGCTTTTATTTGATTTAATTAAGAAAGTTACTATTTGTGATATAGTGTGTATGTGTCTATTGTTGTTGATTTTTTTTTTTTTTTTGATAGTATATGTTACTTTTTTTATAAGAATATTTGTATAAATGTTATGTTTTATTTGTGAAGAGTTATGTGTTTTTATAAAGAGTTATATTTTCTTTTACAAATTATTATTTTTTTGTAAAAGTTATGATTTTTATTATATTGCTAAAAGTTATTATTTTTATTTATAGTTATGATTATTATTCATAAAAGATTAAGTTATATGTTAACAAAGATAGATTAAACAATAATTAGGAGACATGTAAGGGGATTTGTCCAAATATAGAGTCAGAATTTTAACACTTGAACTACATCCACTCACAAAATGTGTTGGGTTAACACCTGCAAAGTCAAAGTTAGAGTTTCAAAGTTAGCTCGATGGATGTTGAGTCTAGTTAGCTTAATTTCATCATGATTGTGCGAATTGGAACATTGCCTAAAGCTTGAAGATAGTAGAAAAGATTAATGAAAGATTATTTGTATTTCGTATATATTTTAATATATTTATAACCATCAGTTATACATTTATATTATGTTGTATGTTATATTATATGCTAAGAGTTGTTTTGCACCAACTTTATAAACCAAGCATTTTGTGAGAACATAGACGTACTTGTTAAGCATTCGCTTATTATAGTTTTTTCACACATTACAAATAAAGGCAAAGCTAAACCTTAGGAGTGGAGGAGGCTTGGCGTGAAAACGTGCATGGTGGTAAAGTGGGTTATCGAAATTTTTTTTGTTTCAAAAGAGTTTATGATTATTTTTTTAAGAGTTTATAAGTTTATTTTTGATTAAATAGTTCATTTATTTTTGATGATTTCTTAGGATGTATTTAAGTTAATTTAAATTGCTTCAAGACTATGTTTTCTGCCACCATGAGATTTACAAAGTTTAGTATTTTATTTTAATAGTATATTATGAGTTAAGTTGTATACTTTAAGGAAAAAAAAATTACAATCTTCCTTATTAGTTTGACATAAACGATTATTACAATCTTCCTCATTATTTTAGCATAACTCTGTATATTATAATAAAAAATTGTAGCTCTTTATAAAATACTCACGTCAAAATCTTCATAAAGAAAATACATGTACTATTAAAAAAATACATCAATTATAAACCATATAAACTTTGAACCAACATGTTGCATGTAAGATATGTACTTATCTCACTCGACAAACTTATTAAAATTGTTAACTAATTGATGTAGCATCTCAGGACCTCAATACACTTGTTCTTCAGTGAATTTGTATCATAAAATTATAGAATTGATATTCTCTAATTAAGAAAAATTATAAAAATCCTAAAAACCCCAATTTTCAACTCTCCATAAACCTTATAATTCAAATTATTAGAATTAACATTCACAAATCAAAATTCTATAATCTAATCATCTAACTCATCACTTCACATCATCAATTTCATCAACAAACATAATAATTTATTCAAACTATCCAAATTCACCTAACTAATTTTTGTTTTTAAGAAAATCAAGAAAACCTAATTTGTGAATCTAACAATCTCAATTTAGAATTCTACCATTAAATCATTTAATTCCTTATTCTAGAACATCAATTTTATCACCGAATACAATACTTTTTCCCAAATTCTTAATTTCTATCAAAACCTAAAATTCTAAGATCCTAAAAAATCAAAGCACAAAGACAATTACGTTACACCTCCAATGAAATTAAGCCTAGAGGTTCACAAGAAAAGCCAATCTCCAAAGTTTAGATGGTAGAAATTCACAAAAATTCTTTCTCTAAGGAAGGAGGAAGAATGGGATAGTTTGAGAGAAAGAGAGCAAGAGTTCTAAAATAATACGTATAATGAAGTTTAACTGAGAGATATAAGCTTTTAATAACTAATCTCAAACATCCAAGGGCTAGAATTGAAAGCACTCACAATCTGCCTTTCCCCCCCTTTTTCTCTTGGTAAATGGAACCGAAGACTGCCTAACTTCTCATAGTATTTTTATCATAACTTTTTACTCTAATATTTGAATTAAACAATTCAAGAGGTATTAAAAAACTATCGAAAAGATCTACAACTTTAATAAATAAACTTTTATCTAATTAGAGATTTTCCTAATCAAAATCTCATTTAAATATAGTATTACACTCTTTTTTATAAAATTCTTAATACTTAACTTCTTAAAACATGAATTTAATTGAGCATATTACAGTCCTTAGCGTCATCACTTGTAAAATAACTTAAAAGAATATTTAAAATATCACTTTATATTTTACTCTAAGATCACTTGAATATCTATATTTATTAGGTTACTATATAAACACTTGGGTATTACAATAAAAAGATAGTTAAACATATGTTTAATTATATTTTTCTCACGTACCAATATAACATTTCACATATTAATCAAAGTAATCTATGTGCTCCAACAAACCATTTACAGAAATGGATGGTGGACCAGCTTAGACGTCGGCCAATGTCGTTTCTTGTTATGGCGTTTTCTCCGGTGCCAATTGCGGCTCAGCAATTTGCAGCTTGCGCTTATATTAGTAGTCAGAAGTCAAACCCGCGTTTGAGCCGCCAAAAACTAGTGGAATACAACCATTCACTTCAGATTCCACAACTCCACTTCATTTATACTCAATACTCCTCCAATCACCCCCAGTTTCCAAAATCTATCCCAAAATTTAAATAAATAAATAAATTAAAATTAGCACAGTTCAAGTTTTCAAGCTTTGAAAGTTTCATTATATACGTTACAGGTTTAACCTAACAACAGTTTTATTTATTTAATTATCAAATCATGTTAAACAGTTATAAATTGTTAGGAGGTGTTTGGATGCCCTTTTGGAGATTTTTTTTTTTTTTAGGTTGGAAAAAAATTATTTTGAAAAATATGTTTAGGGAAAAAAACAGTTTGGAGTAAAAAAAAATGTAAAATTTTTAAAATTTTTTTAGAAAAAAATATCGATATAAATATTGTTTCGTTTCTCTCAAAATTCTATGAAATTAAAAAAAATCATCTCATTTGGACTTATATATGTAAAGTTATAAATTTTTAAAATTTGGAATTTACTGTAACGTTTTAGATATATGAATAGTAAAAAATGATATTGAGATGAAAAAAAGTTGTTTTGGAAATTTTTTTTTGCCCCCAAACACCCATTTAATCTAATATATATGATGGTTAAAAATTTTATCTTTATTACAAGATTTTTTTTAAATACTCTCAAAACAATACCCCCAAAAAACAGGAAAGAGAGAGAGAGAGAGATATGAGAAGTGTTGAAAATGGTTTTCAATATTTATGTTGCAAGTTGAGAGACATGAGGAGTGTTTTAGGCCCCGCTTGGAGGTTTGGAGGCACTTTTCCAAATGGCGGAACACCATCTTGCTTTGCAAATGGATGTTTGGGGAGTGTTTGTGTTTCCAAAAGTCTTTTTCCAAAATTGCTATTTCACAATTTTTTTTAATATAAAATTCAACAAAACTGACATCATAAATATATATTTTTCTAATTATTCTTTCACTAAACAAAAAACTCCAAAATAACTCTTTTTTTTTTTTTTTTTTCATAAGTTTTCCCCAAACCCACATTTCTAAAACTATCTCAGCTTTAAAGGTCTCAAGTTCCAACGCAAAGCTCTGTTTTTAGTAGTCCCCCAGACAAGCCCTTAGTTTCACATGCATTGACCGTTTCCTGTTTTGGACACAATTGGTGGGTAGGAATCCATATACATCATATCCGTATATATATATATATACATATATGCGAGCACAAGTGCGCTTGTATCCTTATCCGTAGGGGAAGCAACAGGTTTGTCGTTTTAGGCCGACTGCACATTCAAAATATGGATCCATTATTATTGTTCAAAGCATCATATTTCTCCAAATCTTTGACAGTCATTGGACAGTTCATATATCTTGACACTAACAAAAGAACTGACTTCGTGGGGTCATAAATTGGCCAGAATCTGTATATAAGATATATATATATATATGCACAAACACATTGGATTCAGTACCTAGTATTTCATTGTAGCAACTAATGGCTTCTCAAAGAGTCATAAGTTTGATCACCATAACACTTTTATACGTTCTTATTAATGTTCCCTTAGCTGAAGCCAGCTTGGAAACGGAGATTGAGGCCTTAAAAGCCTTCAAGAAGTCCATCACCAATGACCCACTTGGAGCACTCGCAGATTGGAAGGACGAGCACCATCATTGCAACTGGTCTGGCATTGCCTGCGAGCCCTCCTCGAATCATGTCGTTTCGATTGCTCTGGCTGGCGTGCAGCTTGAAGGCGAGATATCCCCGTTCCTTGGCAACATTTCAGGCCTCCAGGTTCTTGATTTCACTGAAAACTCATTTACAGGCCATATTCCAGCTCAACTGGGACTTTGCTCCCAGCTTTCCGACTTAATCCTCTATCGAAATGCTCTCTCAGGGCCTATTCCACCAGAAATAGGAAACCTGAAAAATCTGATAACTCTAGATTTGGGTGAAAACTTTCTGACTGGAAGCATCCCTGAGAGAATTTGTAACTGCACTTCCTTGTTAGTTTTTGGTGTCATTTATAACAACCTCACTGGCCCAATCCCGTCGAACATAGGGAGTTTAACCGAACTTCAGATGTTTGTAGCTTACAGCAACATGTTGGAAGGTTCAATTCCACCTTCCATTGGTAAGTTAAGAGCTTTGCAAGCTCTTAGCTTCAGCCAAAATAAGTTGTCCGGAGTAATACCCGTTGAGATAGGAAACCTGTCAAACTTGGAATATTTGATTCTGTTTGAGAATTCTTTACACGGCGAAATTCCACGAGAACTGAGTCGCTGTAAAAAGCTCGTCAGTCTTCAACTTAATGACAACAAGTTAATAGGAGGCATTCCTTCCGAGCTAGGTAATTTGGTCGACCTAAAAGTCTTGTTCTTGTATGGCAATAGGTTAAACTCAACCGTCCCGCTTTCCTTGTTTCAACTGACTTCCTTGACCAACTTAGGACTCTCGGAAAATGAGTTAACCGGAACTCTGCCATCTGAGATAGGAAATTTAAAATCCATGAAGGTGTTGACCCTGCAGTCCAATAAGTTTAGAGGGAAGATACCTTCTTCAGTAACAAACTTGACGAATCTGACGTATTTCAGTGCAGGATTCAATTTTCTTTCAGGGGAGCTTCCATCAAATATAGGATTGCTTCATAATCTGAAGAACTTGAGCATGAATAATAACCTCCTTGAGGGATCTATTCCGTTCAGTATCACAAACTGTACCCGGCTTTTATCAATAGATTTGGCATATAATGGAATAACTGGGAAAATTCCTCAAGGTTTGGGGAATTTGCCAAACCTGACTAACCTACTCTTGGCATCAAATAAAATGTTTGGAGAAATCCCAGATGACCTCTTCAATTGCTCGAATCTTGAGAAGTTGGATTTGTCAATTAATAACTTTAGCGGGTCCCTGAAACCGAGTATTGGAAAGCTCATCAATCTCCAGCTCTTCTTAGCCAAGTCGAATTCCTTTGTAGGACCAATTCCTCCTGACATCGGGAACTTAAGCAAACTTGTTAGCCTTAAACTCGCCGAGAATAGATTTTCAGGTCCTGTTCCGCCACAGTTGTTTAAACTCACTCAACTCCAAGGACTTTTCCTGCCTGACAACGAATTAGAAGGAATCATTCCAGAGAAGTTTTCAGAATTAAAACAACTTACTGAACTTAAATTGAATCACAACAGATTCACAGGTCCAATTCCGGATGCCATCTCAAAACTGGAGTGGCTTTCGTACTTGGATCTTCATGGAAACTTGCTCAACGGATCAATTCCAAGAAGCATGGGACGCCGCAATCAAATAACGACCTTGGATCTCTCTCACAATCATTTCTCCGGACCGATTCTTGGCTCTCTGATTGCAAGTCTAAAAGGAATGCAACTATATCTGAACCTTTCATTCAATCACTTGGAAGGAGATCTCCCGGATGAGCTAGGTATGTTGGAAATGGTACAAGAAATCGACATTTCCAATAACAATCTTAGTGGAATCATTCCTGAGGCGATCGGAGGATGCAGCAATCTAATCTCCCTTGATTTGTCGAGAAACAATCTCACCGGCCCAGTTCCCGCTGAAGCACTTGCTAGAATCAGCATGCTCACAAACCTCGACCTTTCAAGTAATAAATTAGAGGGCGAACTGCGGGAAAAGTTAGTCAACATAAAGCATTTGAGCTTCCTTGATCTTTCTCATAATCAGCTGAAGGGTGTCATCCCGAATAGCCTTGCCAACTGGTCCACGTTGAAACACCTTAACCTCTCTTATAACCAGCTCACAGGACGTGTTCCAGAGACCGGAATTTTCAGGGGCCTGAACATGTCCAGCTTAGAAGGTAATCCAGATCTTTGCGGAGCCAGACTTCTGAAAACATGCAGCAATACAAGTTCGCACCAGTTATCAAAGAAAACAGTGTTGATTCTTGCCACACTTGGATCTGTTTCCGTCCTTTTAGTCCTGGTTCTAGTTATTCTAGTCCTCCATCAACGCACAAATAGGAGTAAAGCAGAAAAGGTTGAAAGTCCAGAGCCAGATTACACTTTGGCCTTGCCCCTCAAGAGGTATGATCGAAAGGATTTGGAACTTGCTACAAGCTTCTTCAGCGAAGATAGCGTCATTGGTTCCAGCAGTTTGAGCACAGTGTACAAGGGTCGAATGGAAGATGGTCAGACAGTGGCTATAAAGAAATTGAACCTCAAGCAGTTCTCAGCAGAGTCAGATAAGTGCTTCAACAGAGAAATCAAGACCCTAGGCCAACTGAGGCATCGGAATCTGGTGAAGATCCTCGGGTATGCTTGGGAAAGTGGAAAGTTAAAGGCCTTAGTTCTGGAATACATGGAAAATGGGAACTTGGACGGTGTTATACACTCGGTCCAGTCAAGATGGACGTTATCAGACAGAATCAATGCTTGCACTTCAATTGCTACTGGTTTGGACTACTTGCACTCTGGCTATGATTTTCCGGTTGTTCACTGTGATCTGAAACCTTCCAACATTCTGTTGGATGGAGATTGGGTGGCCCATGTGAGCGATTTCGGGACAGCTCGAATGCTTGGTGTTCATCAGCAGAATGGAAGTAGCATTTCTTCATCATCAGTTTTTGATGGAACCGTGGGATACTTGGCACCAGGTAATTCTTAGCCAACCCTATAAAACTGTTAAGCAAATCTTCATTCTTCAATAGAAAGAATTTGAGCAGATTCTTTTTTTTTTCCCCCTAAATTTTCTATTTACACGACACATTTTTGCATATGCAACATAGTATCCACTTACGGCATGTATAATCCTAATAAGTTTCAAGTTCGTTCCTTGCACTTTTGGCAATGTATCAAATGTATTTCCGTTCTTACAGAGTTTGCATACATGAGCAAAGTCACAACAAAGGTGGACGTGTTCAGCTTTGGTGTAGTTGTGATGGAGTTTCTGACAAAGCAAAGACCAACAGGACTCATAGAAGAGGATGGGATGCCCATCAGCCTGCACCAACTGATAGAGAGAGCACTAGAAAATGGAAAAGATAAGCTTCTTCAAATTCTAGACCCCATGTTAGCT
Organism: Antiaris toxicaria; assembly: GCA_035233585.1. Taxonomy (NCBI): domain Eukaryota; kingdom Viridiplantae; phylum Streptophyta; class Magnoliopsida; order Rosales; family Moraceae; genus Antiaris; species Antiaris toxicaria. The sequence goes on from CP141154.1 coordinate 94,803,364, forward strand.
CTGAATGTCTCGAAAGACCAAGAGGAAGTACTGGAAGAGCTGCTTAAACTTGCCTTGTTCTGCACCAATCCGAACCCTGAGGACCGTCCCAGCATGAAAGATGTGTTGTCAATACTTTTGAAGCTAAAAAATGCTTGATTACATACTATATAAATAAAGACTATATTCTCACTAGAACCTGTCATAAGGTAGAAAAATTTGTAACACGGCACTTCTTTTGATCTGAGATTCTGTTTTCCAAGAGGGCGTCCTGATGACTTACCATTCTTGCTTTGAAGTCAATGTAAGCTTTGTGCTCATGGCTTGGCTGTGGAGAAAGAGATGAGAAAACAATTTGTAGATTCCACCCGTGATATTACGAGCGTCAATGAACAATGGAAACATTTCCTTGGGAAGTCATTTCCATGTGTTCTCTTCAATCTAAGTTTCTTGCATACAAGCCTCAAGTCTATAAATAGCATTCTTTCATTTACAGTATACCTACAGAGAAATATAATTCATATTGGATCGCTAAAAATCATGCATGATTCATCAATGACTTGTTATAATTCGACATTTTCAATAAGAACCAATCAACTCGCATAACAGACCCTTTTACGGGAACTTCCACGATCACAAATAGATTTTGAAAAACAAAACGAACAAGAATCAGAAAGAGGCAAAACTAAAAAACAAAAAGCAAAACTTGCAATAAGTTTTTATAAGACAAGCTTTTCTTCATTGATTTATGGATTAAAAACAAAAATCTGCAATACATGGGTTGGCCTGCTTGTCAGCTGGAGGATCATTCATCAAGAAATCCTCAATAGCAGATGGGAAGTCCAATCCTCCAAAACCGAAATCCCGACCTCCAGAAACAAAAGCAGCTTTTCCCAAAAGCAGAAGTAACAATCTCAAAGGCTCAATAATCCCATTCTCTTCACCACCACCACCACCACCATTCAAAAAGTAGTTAATCCAACCCTCCAACCTCTCCACCTCCTCCCCACATTTTGGTCCCTTCACTCCAGCAATCTTTGCATAAAACCCACCTTCACAATGGCAAGAACCACACTCAAAACCAACCCTCCCGTCATCTCCTTCTTCTTTTCGGGTTTTTGTCGAAAATCGGACAAACCCAGATGCTGAATCAAGTGTTGTATGTCATCAACAGCTTGAGTTTGAATTTCCTGATGTGGGTATTAATGGGTTGGTGGGAATTGTGGGGAACATGAAAGGAATGCCCGAGGAAGTTCACTGCTTTCTGTTTCTGGTAAAGTGGGAGAAATAATAAGGTTGTCGTTTGGTTGGTCCAAGTGGATGTGAATAGGTGACCTCAGTGACGGTGATTCTTCTTCTACTGATAAATTGTTGAGTTTTTCTTGTCGTTTTAATGGCTCTTCCAACTTCAGTCTCTTCTCTACGTATGACATTGTAAGAAATATGGAACAAAAACATATATAGAAACCGAAATTAAAAAAAGAAAAAAGAAAAGGGAAGAAATTACCTGTTTGAGGGAAAAGAAGAAGCTGGAGTGCAGACATGGAGGTGGTTTCATTTATGTTCTTTGTTCTGTTTTTTTTTTTTTTTTTTGGGAGGGTGGGGATTAATGATGACGATTCAAAGAATAGGGCTGGTAGTATAGTGTTTGGCAGTCAAATGACAATGTTTTTGTCTTTGGAACCTTTTTTTTTTTTTTTTTTTGGGATTGATGATGACAATTTAAAGAATAGGACTGGCGCTGATTTTTATTTTTTTATTTTAAGACAGCACATCAGTTTTTTTTTTTTTTTTTTTGAAATGCTAGAATTTTAGAAATTTTAGTAAATAGGTTTTTTTTTTTACATTTTAAAAATAAATAGTATAATATAATTTTAATACAGATAATATTTTTATTTTATTCTGAAATAGATTTTTGACTTATTTGTTTTTCATGTTCTCCCTAAATCTACTCATTTCTCTTTCTCTCTCTTCTCTGTGCCTTTTTTGCACCGACTTGGTCATCGTCTATGGTGAAGATCATTACTTTTGTCATTCTCTGTCGTAATCTCCGACAAATTGGTTGTCATAAAATCATGAAATCTCGATGATCGAACTTTTGAATCCTTCTCGTTGGAAACTCACGAGATCGCGATTTAGATCTTCACGAGATCTGATCTCAAGCCAAAATATGATGGTAAGGTCTAAGCCCAATCGTGTCGGAGATTATCGAAGGCTTCGAAACTATCGTGATCTGGGATTGTTAGTTTTTGTTTTTGCTTTACAGGTTAAATGGAGCTTGAAAATGGTGACGATGTCAGATATATGATCTGATAAAGCTCGGAATCTCTTTTAATGATCTGGATTAACGGTGATGGTGAAGTTCATATTGCCATCGTAATGTCTGCATTTGCGATTGCAATTCTTTGGGCAACATCATCCTTGGCTTTGTAGTGGTGATTGAACCTGGTAGAGTTCTAATCTGGTAATAGCGGCCTCTCTCCCTGTGCTCGTGATCTTCTCCTTCTCTCCATTGTCATCGCCTCTCTCCATTGAAGTCCACCAATTGATTTTTGGTTTATGGATTTTGGGAAAATTGGGGATTAGGGCTAGGGTTTGATTAGAGTAAATTAAGAATATATACAAATCGGTAAATGTAAATCAATGATTTATTGAAGTAAATTAAAATTTTATAATGAATTACACCAGTAAATTAAGGATTTATAAATGATTTACTAAAATAAATGATTTAACAAACGATAAAAAATCTATGAAAATTGGTAAATAAACAGTTCACTGAGTAAAAAAAAAAAAGTGATTTACTAGATAAATTTATCAGAATTAATGAATAAATGATTTATCAAGTTAAAAAATAATTTACTAAATAAATTTACTAAAATTTTTTGAAATTTTAGGTTGTGGTAAATCATGATTTACCAAAAATATGTCATTTACTAACATCCCAAACTTTTTCTACTATTTATTTTTATTAAGATTGAGTTTTGACATATTTATCTCTGTCTCTCTTAGAACAGTCACACTAATAAAGAAATTGGCCTTACTGGTAGGGCTCAACTATTAAGAATAATATTAGAGGTTCTAATTCTAATTCTAACTATTTAAATATTAATTCATATGTCATAGTTGTATTAGTGTATACAATCAATTGATATATTAATATTTTAAACATTTATCAATAAAACGACAATAACTCACATGCCATATAAATTGGTACTTAAAATTTGGGATTAAAGTCGATATCCCTTAAATTTTTCTTTTTTGAATGAAATTATTTAAGTTTATAGTTAAAAGACCAATATGCCTTTTTGTTTTTTAGTTTTTTTAATATTTTATACATAGGGTTATATTGAACTAGAGCGGTAAATAAGAGTCAGACTAGACGACTTGATACATTACTTATCTATTTGATAAGTGGGTTGGCCTGACCCATATGGACACCTAGTTTGCCTGATCATAGAACTCAAGTCGGGTTAAACCAAGGTTCTGGACACATAAGTAAGGGTAGCAATTCGTGTTAGAGGGTTATGTTCATGTCATATTTGACCCGTTCATTAACACATAACCCTTGACATAAACACGACCCATTTAATAATTATGTTAAAAAATAAAACCCAAATACGATCTTTTAATACAAAAGTTAACACAAATTGGTCATAAACATGTTGTGTCAACTTGCTAAACCTATTTATTAAAATGGTTATAAAAGAGTGATTCAACTTGATATTAACCCATTTAACTAACCTATTAACTAATCTGTTATCAATTTTAACATTAAAAAAAAAACTCATTAAAAACCTAAATAACAACCAATTTATAATAATAAAATTAACTCAATTACAACCAAGTTACATCTAAATTCAGTTCATGAAAGATAAACACAAAACCAAATTAAAGTCTATAACTAAATTAAGTTCACAACACAAGTCACAATCAAGCTAAAACAAGCAAATAAGCCTAAATCTAGATCATACCATGTGTATAATTAAAAGACTAAAGAAACAAAAACAAAACTTAGGTTTCTTTTTCTATGTTAAATTTTTTTAAAAAATATGCATAAAAATAAAAGATATTTTTTATTTTTGAATCTTGAATTTTGAAACTCAAAATTAAAAATAATAAAATATTATAAAATATATATAACAATATACATATATTAGATATTATAATTGAGTAATTTATGAGACGTGTTCATGTCAACTCATATATATGACCCATTTATTATACGGGTTATTTCGTATCGATTGGGGGTTGGTGAGTTCATGTAAGTTCGATCTTTTATTTAATCGTATTAAACGGATTTGACTCTTTTTGACCAAAACTCATTTAAAGAAAACCCAAACCCTCTAATTTTGTATGGGTTTCGTGTTATATTATTGTTTTGTGATCAAAAGTACCAACCCTAAACATAAGCCAACTTACATGCATTCTTTATGTAATTTTACACAAATAAAGTATTTACACAAAAAAAAAAAAGCTAATTTTGCTTATTCTTTTTAAAATATAAACATTTTTCAACTTAATTGTAAAATTGAACAAATTTTAAATATCATTCTTTGCATGTTCCATATTTACCCTTACATGTTTCTCTCAATGATTATCTTTTTTTTTTTCCCTTAATCAGAGAACTTTTAATGTCTTTATATGTCCAAATTATTTCTTTGGGAAAGAAAATCTTCTTAAATTAAGAAATCATGTTTTTATTATCAATTTAATTTAAATATCAATTTATTTTCAAAAAAATTTAAATTTAAATTTAAAATTGACCACAGTTATTTTACACCTATTTTCAAGGGAGAGACTGTTTTTTTTTTTTCCCTCCATATATGAAAAACATGCAGTTTGTCCCATCGGGCTGGGCCGCCCTTTTCTCAATTGCGGAGGGAAGTCCAACTGGCTTCTGTTAGATGGTCCAATGCTGCCTATTTTTCTGTTTCGACCCGCATGGATTGGGTTGAGAGGCCCGTATTACAGCTCCACTCCTAGTCTTAAATATTTTTATTGTAAAAATATTGTGCATCCTATTACTCAAAATATGTGATTTTACTTTTATATTGATTTGTGTATCCTAATTTGTGTTTAAATTTGGTAGTTGTTGGCACAGATCTACGATAAATAATACACCTGACTCCATTAAAAAGTATAAAATTCAAATCCTTTGCTTCAAGTTCAAAACAAAATACAAAATTATATATAAATTATTTAAAAGTTTAACTTATAAAATAATGATATGTTTATACGGATCCCGTAGACATAAATAACAGCCACGCAATAAGGTCTGCTTGGTCTAATTTGATTTTTGAAAGTGGTTGTCATTTTAAAATTAGAGGGGAAAAAAACAATCAACATGTGGTTGACCCAAGCTAGTTGCCTTCCAAGGAAAAAAAGAAAAAGAAAAAGAAAAAGGGGCATATTTGAGAAAGAAAATTAATGGGGCATATTTCAAAAAATAAGTAAATTTATGGGTCAAATTGTAAATTTTATAAAAAATGAAAATGAGTGGGGGCACATGCTCCCACTGGATCCTGCCGAGCTCCTTCCATGACGCTCAAGGTATTAGTTTTTTTTCTTTTTCTATCAATAGTGATACAAAACTATCATAACAATGACAAATTTTTATATTTAGATAAAAAAAAAAAGTATTCTTAAAAAAAACTATTTATTCTCCAAACAATACTATTTTTTATGTTAAATTTCTCATTTGTTAGACTTTGTAGTAAAGTTACTAAAAAGTATAGCTAATGTCAAATTTAAGATTTGAATTTCATTGGTTGTTGTCATGATTTTTTTTCATTTAATTATAACAATATTTTCATTTTTAATTTATTTTAAATACTAAAAATTTTCTTTTACAAATTAAAAAAATATAATAATGATGATAAAAAGTAAAAAGAATGTATAAAGTAATATAATGTTATTTTAATATACTTTTTTTTTATAACAAACATAATATTTGCATAAATTAATGCATTGTAAAAGATCTAAGTGTATCAGATTATAACATTCAAAAATTATGATTAGCAGAACTTTTCTCTACCAATGAGATTTTAAAATGATCCCCTAAAATGATTTTCAAAAAATACTTTACGATTATCAATAAAATTTTAAAATGATCCCCTAAAAATGATAACTTACTCCTAATATCTTTTAATAATCCATACTATATTGTTAGCCCTAGACCAAAAATCTTGCTCCGTCCCTACTAGGACCACGAACTAAACACTACCTCAAACTGAAGTTGGTAAATTATACCTTATAATCTCTTAATGCCAACAACACAAATAAATAAGCCATCAACTTATTTCACAAGATTGACCCAATGTACTAAGCAGACATTACTATTTCACTCAGATTGGTGGAACATGATGTGAATTCATAAATCGTGTACGTGCAATGGCTTTTCCATCGTAAAACTCAACAAAAGTCTACACACTCATGTTCTTCACAAGCACACACACTATCTCTCAAGTTTGAATCCCTCACTTTCCGGGGACGAAGTTGGTGGCGTAGGCCCAAGCGTTGTTGTTGACTGGGTCAGCAAGGTGGTCAGCCAAGTTCTCCAAGGGGCCCTTTCCAGTTACACTGGCCTGCACGAAGAATCCGAACATGGAGAACATGGCAAGCCTACCGTTCTTGAGCTCCTTCACCTTCAACTCAGCAAAGGCCTCTGGGTCGTCAGCAAGCCCCAGTGGGTCGAAGCTACCACCAGGGTAAATGGGGTCGGTCACCTCACCAAGTGGCCCGCCAGCAATACGGTAACCCTCAACCGCACCCATCAAGATGACCTGGCATGCCCAGATGGCCAAGATGCTCTGAGCGTGGATCAAGCTAGGGTTGCCCAAGTAGTCGAGCCCGCCCTCGCTGAAGATTTGGGACCCGGCCTTGAACCACACAGCCTCGCCGAACTTGACACCGTTGCGGGACAGGAGCTCGGGGAAGACGCAGCCCAATGCGCCGAGCATGGCCCATCTAGAGTGGATCACCTCCAACTCGCGGTTCCTGGCGAAGGTCTCTGGATCTGCTGAAAGCCCAGCAGTGTCCCATCCGTAGTCACCAGGGAACTCGCCAGTCAGGTAAGACGGGGGCTCACCAGAGAATGGACCCAAGTACTTAACTCTATCTGGGCCGTACCATGGGCTTCCAGAGGAAGCGACTCTTGAGCCGGTCTTCCTCATGGAGACACGTCCACCGCCAACAACCTTGCTAGCAGCGGGGGCAAGCTCGACGGCCTTGCCGGCAAAAGATGGGGAGTAGAGAGCCATGGTTGAGGCAGCCATTGAGAAAATTTGTGGCTATGAATTACTAGAAGAGGAGAGTAGTTTGATGGGTGCTTGAGGTTGAGCTTGATGGCATGGCCCATTTAAATATGCCTTCGAGGAATGAAGTCCTTATCTTAAGATATCAATATCTGTTATCTCATTGGTTGTGACGCATCGTGGGTTTGATTTTCCATCTCCACTTGGCACTCTCTAAATCACTTATGTTATAACCGATGTCAATAACACTGGCATCTACTTTTTCGGGGGGAGTGTTGCCATTTAGCCCGAGGGGGCCACACCTCTTCTCTTAACTCTTAATTCATGTCACGGGTCTCTCACAAGATAGACAAATTATTGATTTTATTCATTTAAAGATTTACAAATTTTGAGTAATTTGTAGAAATGTCTTTTAAAAATCACATATATGGATTACTCCTAAGTTATGATAATTTTTATTTTTGTCCTTCAAATAAATAAGTATAGATAGTAAAATATTCAAATAAACATTTAAAAAAGGGGAAAAAAATGTATCGATCTGAATGACTGTTTTCATGATGTTTTACTTTCAGTTGTGTATCTTATTTTTTACTTACAGGTATCTTATCACTCAAAATCTATTATTTTTAAGTTGATATTGATCCATGCATCTCAATTTGTTTTTTTTTTTTTTTCAAAGATTATGTGTTTAACTTATAAAATATTGACACGTCTAAATTGGGCTCATATCCTTTCAACATAAACAAAATTGCTTTTTTGCGCTTAGACCGTGAAATTTGTTGATGCCTTTTTTTTTTTGGGTTTTTTTTTTAGGGGTGTCATGGCCTTTTCCATAAAAATTAAATAGAAAAAGATAAAACAAAAACAAAAGAAAACACAAAGATAAATGTATTTATGTTCACCAACTACAAATAAAAAGAATAATATAATTCACTTGTAAAATGAAGGATACTCTATATATACATATATAGATTATTAAATCTATCCAAATCTAGATCTAATTCTAATTTTACAGCTCAACTAAATTTAAAATATAAATAAAATAACTAACTAAAATAAATTCAAATCTACTCTTTTTTTTTTAGGGTGAATTCAAATCTAATTATTGGAGAGATATTGCCCCACATTAGGTGATTAGGGTCTACTTGGTTATAAATTGAATTTTGAAAGTGGTGTGACATTTTAAAATAATAAGGAAAAAAAAAAACATGTACCCAAGCTAGTAGTCTTAAAAAATCCCTTAAAAAAAAAAGGATTGTATTGTTGTCACAAGTAAATCATAAGGTTTGTGAAGATTATTGTATATAATATAGTGTGCTAGAGTATGACACTATGAAAATGTAATTGGCAGAAACTTTTCTAACCTAGATGTAATCGTAAGCGAAGTTGCACTTGCAACTAATTTAGCCTGATTATATCAGCGACATAATCTGAAGGAGCAACTATCAAAAAGCATTTAACAAAGAACATTTCAGCTGTCTTTCCACCAATGAGATCTTTAAGTATCTTGTTTTCTCTTCAAAGAAGAAAAACTTTCAAATTAATTATCAAACTCCAACATTTTGGGTATACAATTTAAATTTTTTAAATACTCTTATGATTCTCTATTTAATAATTAAAAAAAATCATTACTTGGACCATTAACTAAACACTTTCTCAAACTGAAAGTAGGTATAGTTTACTATGAAAAATAGGATATTAACAATAATAAATATCACAATTAATGAAATAGTGAGTTTGAACATAATTTAATAAGACCTATTCTCTGTTAGTATTAAAAACCACGTATACCTTTTGGTATTGTAGTTTTGCTATATCCCTACGCCAAGAACATAAATAAGCCGTCAACTCAGTTACCAAGATATATTGACTAATGTAATAAGCAGAGAAAAGCAGGATTTGTAAAGAAAAAATTAAGGTATTTCCATTTCGCTCAGATTAGTAGTAGTACATGACGTGAATTCACATTCCAATGGCTTTTCCACCAGACAACTAAACAAAGCTCCGCATTCGTACTCATTACACACACACACGCACACACACACACACACTCTCTCTCTCTCTCTCTCAAGCTCGAATCTCTCATTTTCCAGGAACGAAGTTGGTGGCATAGGCCCAGGCGTTGTTGTTGACTGGGTCAGCAAGGTGGTCAGCCAAGTTCTCCAAGGGGCCCTTTCCAGTTACAATGGCCTGCACGAAGAATCCGAACATGGAGAACATGGCAAGCCTACCGTTCTTGAGCTCCTTCACCTTCAACTCAGCAAAGGCCTCTGGGTCGTCAGCAAGCCCCAGTGGGTCGAAGCTACCACCAGGGTAAATGGGGTCGGTCACCTCACCAAGTGGCCCACCAGCAATACGGTAACCCTCAACCGCACCCATCAAGATGACCTGGCATGCCCAGATGGCCAAGATGCTCTGAGCGTGGATCAAGCTAGGGTTGCCCAAGTAGTCGAGCCCGCCCTCGCTGAAGATTTGGGACCCGGCCTTAAACCACACAGCCTCGCCGAACTTGACACCATTGCGGGACAGGAGCTCGGGGAAGACGCAGCCCAATGCGCCGAGCATGGCCCATCTGGAGTGGATCACCTCCAGCTCGCGGTTCCTGGCGAAGGTCTCTGGGTCGGCTGAAAGCCCAGCGGTGTCCCATCCGTAGTCACCAGGGAACTCACCAGTCAAGTAGGACGGGGGCTCACCAGATAAAGGGCCCAAGTACTTAACTCTGTCTGGGCCGTACCATGGGCTTCCAGAGGAAGCGATTCTTGAGCCGGTCTTCCTCATGGAGACACGTCCACCGCCGACGACCTTGCTGGCAGTGGGGGCGAGCTCAACGGACTTGCCGGCGAAGGAGGGGGAGGAGAGAGCCATGGTTGAAGCAGCCATTGAGGAAATTTTGTGGTAGGCAACAACGCTTGAATTACTAGAAAAGAAGAGTGGTTTGATGGATGCTTGTGGTTGGGTTTGACGGCGTGGACCATATAAATACGAGTTTGAGGAAAGGGGTCCTTATCTTGGGAGATCAATATCTATAATCTCATTGGTTGCGCCACATTGTGGGTTTGATTTTGCACGTCCACTTGGCGCTCTCTCAGCCACTTACCGGTTGCTTGGATTATTTTGTCTGCCACTGCATAAAAAATCTCCGGCAATTAGACCATCTCAATCGATGTGCCAATAGGATTTTTACACTTGTACGTCTGGATAGCCTTTCTATCAAGTAGCACATTCATTTATTATCTCTGCATAAACTGGGACCACCATTCACGACCTTGAAATTAAAAAAAAAAAAAATTGTGATTTTTTGACTTTTTAACGGAACAAAATTGCATCTTGATAGTTATACGAATACAAAATTTTGATGGCATATGACACCTTTTCTTCCAACTTTATAACAAGTCTAAAGAGCCATAAGTTTGTCTTCACGAATGTTAGCATCCAATTTGATTCAGTTCTAAAGAGGCTACCAATTTCCAAAGGAATTTCAATCTCAACAATAAAATATTTGTGACGTTTGGTATTGATTTTAAAATATTTTTTATTTTCAAAAAAATTGAAAATGAGAATGTTTTGAAAACTATGTTAAGATCATTTTTAAAATTGTGTTTGGTTATGTTTTCTGAGTGTATATTCTGAAAAATATAAAAATGAAATTTTATTTGATTATATATTTTGAAAACTTATTTTATAAGTGAGTATCTTATAAAAATATATTTATTTTTAATTTTAAAAAAATAATAAAAAATAAATTATTAGTCATAATAAAAAAAAAATTTTTTTGGTTGTAGGTTTTGCAATAAGTAATAAGAGTGGAAGAAATTGGTGGTCTGAGCTCTAGGTGGTAGTGAAGGCTAGATTTAACTCATAAGTCTATAGTCATCGTTGTGAGGGGACCGTCGTCATCGTCACTAACCCATGATCATTGGCCTTCGTTGGATATGGATGCCATCGTTGGACATAATCATCACTGATGCTATACAAACAAAAAAAGAGGGAGAGTTGAAGGTGAAGGAGCTCAAGAACGGTAGGCTTGCCATGTTCTCCATGTTCGGATTCTTCGTGCAGGCCATTGTAACTGGAAAGGGCCCCTTGGAGAACTTGGCTGACCACCTTGCTGAACCAGTCAACAACAACGCCTGGGCCTACGCCACCAACTTCGTCCCCGGAAAATGAGAGATTCAAGCTTGAGAGAGAGAGAGAGTGTCATGAGTATGAGCGTGGAGCTTTGTTTAGTTGTCTGGTGGAAAAGCCATTGGAATGTGAATTCACGTCATGTACTACTACTAATCTGAGCGAAATGGAAATGCCTTAATGTTTTCTTTCCAAATCCTGCCCCTTAATTTTTTCTTTCCAAATCCTGCTTTTCTCTGCTTATTACATTAGTCAATATATCTTGGTAACTGAGTTGACGGCTTATTTGTGTTCTGGGCATAGGGATAGAGCAAAACCACAATACCAAAAGGTATCCGTGGCTTCTAATATTAACAGAGAGTAGGTCTTATTAAATTATGTTCAAACTCACCATTTCATTAATTGTGATGTTTATTATTGTTAATATCCTATTTTTCATAGTAAAATATACCAGCTTTTAGTTTCAGGAATTGTTTAGTTAATGGTCCAAATAATGATTTTTTTTAATTAAATAGAGAACCATAAGAGTATTTAAAAAATTTAAATTGTATACACAAAATGTTGGAGTGTATACACAAAGCTCCACACTCATACTCATTACACACACACTGTCTCTCTCTCTCTCTCTCTCTCTCTCTTTCAAGCTCGAATCTCTCATTTTCCAGGGACGAAGTTGGTGGCGTAGGCCCAGGCGTTGTTGTTGACTGGGTCAGCAAGGTGGTCAGCCAAGTTCTCCAAGGGGCCCTTTCCCGTCACAATGGCCTGCACGAAGAATCCGAACATGGAGAACATGGCAAGCCTACCGTTCTTGAGCTCCTTCACCTTCAACTCAGCAAAGGCCTCTGGGTCGTCAGCAAGCCCCAGTGGGTCGAAGCTACCACCAGGGTAAATGGGGTCGGTCACCTCACCAAGTGGCCCGCCAGCAATACGGTAACCCTCAACCGCACCCATCAAGATGACCTGGCATGCCCAGATGGCCAAGATGCTCTGAGCGTGGATCAAGCTAGGGTTGCCCAAGTAGTCGAGCCCGCCCTCGCTGAAGATTTGGGACCCGGCCTTGAACCACACGGCCTCGCCGAACTTGACACCATTGCGGGACAGGAGCTCGGGGAAGACGCAGCCCAATGCTCCGAGCATGGCCCATCTAGAGTGGATCACCTCCAGCTCGCGGTTCCTGGCGAAGGTCTCTGGATCGGCTGAAAGCCCGGCAGTGTCCCATCCATAGTCACCTGGGAACTCACCAGTCAGGTAGGACGGGGGCTCACCAGATAAAGGGCCCAAGTACTTAACTCTGTCCGGGCCGTACCATGGGCTTCCAGAGGAAGCGATCCTTGAGCCGGTCTTCCTCATGGAGACACGTCCACCGCCGACGACCTTGCTGGCAGTGGGGGCGAGCTCGACGGCCTTGCCGGCGAAGGAGGGGGAGGAGAGAGCCATGGTTGAAGCAGCCATTGAGGAAATTTTGTGGTAGGCAACAACGCTTGAAATACTAGAAAAGAAGAGTGGTTTGATGGATGCTTGTGGTTGGGTTTGACGGCGTGGACCATATAAATACGAGTTTGAGGAAAGGGGTCCTTATCTTGGGAGATCAATATCTATAATCTCATTGGTTGCGACACATTGTGGGTTTGATTTTGCACGTCCACTTGGCGCTCTCTCAGCCACTTACCGGTCGCTTGGATTATTTTGTCTGCCAATGCATAAAAAATCTCCGGCAATTAGACCATCTCAATCGATGTGCCAATAGGATTGTAACACTTGTACGTCTAGATAGCCTTTCTATCAATTAGCACATTCATTTATTATCTCTGCATAAACTGGGACCACCATACACGACCTTGAAATTCAAAAAAAAAAAAAAAAATTGTGATTTTTTTTTTATTTTTTTAGGGAACAAAATTGCATCTTGATAGTTATACGAATACAAAATTTTGATGGCAAATGACACCTTTTCTTCCAACTTTATTAACAAGTCTAAAGAGCCATAAGTTTGTCTTCACGAATGTTGGCATCCAATTTGATTCAGTTCTAAAGAGGCTACCAATTTCGAAAGCAATTTCAATCTCAACAACGAAATATTATTTTCATTCAAAAAATTTGTTGTACAATATTGCAACTTGAACTTATTGCCTGGAATTATACTTACACACGCACCCACACACGAGAGGGTAATTTCCATTAACGTTCAAGTAAGAAGCTGATAGGAAATATTTTAGAAAATTGATTCTTTTTTTCTTTTTTAATTTAGGGTTGCAGGTTGAGCTACGTCTCAATATTGACATTTAATTTGCAGGCTATACTTTCTTATATTTGTTTTTATTCAGATTTTTTAAGCGGAAATATTATCTACCACTCATCAAGCTTTTGTTTTTATTTTATTTGTTTGTGGAATATGAAGTTCTTACGTGGAAAAATCATGCACGCCAAGAATTATATAACTTCTCGTCGGGTAGTATCACATGTTTCAAGCGACGTATTCCAACATCAAACACTAATTTTATTATTATTATTATTTTCTTTTCGAAAAAGAGGGTTTTATATAGGAATCTTTATATTTCACAAGAAACAGAAATTTCAATTTTAACCATTAAACTTACTTTCAAACAGTATGATCAATAAATATTCACATTAAAATTTTATTACACTCGATACAAAATTTCCCTCATCATAGATTAGATTGTAGAAAAATTATTGATGGAGAAGATACTTTTTCAACATTGATAAGAACTGTGTGCTTGGATCGTTGATTTTGCTCTTTAGTTATTTGTTCTATGAATATTTATGATATAGATATATAATGTGCAGCATAAAACTATTTACAAATTATAAATCAAATCATTGAAAAGTAAACATAATAGTTAAAACACAATTTGTACATTTGGTTTAAAAAAAATAAAAAAAACCTTTACTACCATAAAAATACCTTAACAAATGTAAGATAAAACTATAACTTTAAAGGTAAAATTTATAGCAAGGACTGTATTTTTATTTTGTCGATAAATACTATTGTACTCAATAATTTTTTTAATCACTTTTAAAGTTTTTATAATTTTTCATATTTTGCCCAAACTCAAAATTTAAGTGCCCATTAACGGCTTTACTCATTAGTATTCACCTAATATTTTTTATTTAAGTATTAAAAATTTCTATAAACAGAGAATAAAAAAAAAGGCATCGACCCCTTATTTTAGTGAAAGACCGTTTATGATCTAATGGTTAAAATAATAATATTTATGAATAAAGAAAATACAATTTTTATAATAATGTACCTCACGATTTATAATGCCATCAGTTTTTTTTTTTTTTTTTTAATGTACAGCCATCAATTTATTAATTTTATCATTATACTTTTCCTTTAGTCTCCATATTTGAGTCCAGAACATGAACATCAATCACATCGTTCATAAAAATCTTCTCTAGTCTATCGATTTGTTAACAAGGACTCCATACTTGTGGAAAAAAAGGAAAGACAGAAAATAAAATTTGTCCATTTCATGTGAAAAAGGGGTTTGAGAACCCTAGCATGGCCTTCTTGAGATTTTTTTCTCATGCCTGAATAGTCAATAGCATTTGATAATCACCTCAAAAAAATTAAAAAAAAAAACAGAGACAGAGGGGAAAATGTTGTAAGAAAAGCACACACAAGATGTGTATGTGATCCAAAGCTACACGTGGAAGATGCACATTGGTTAGAGGCTAATAAGTGAATCTAAGAGCTTTGTGGATGAGAGAGAGCCACATGGGCGTCCAATTCCAAAGTAAAAATCTCGAGAGCCCAATGAAATTCAAGATGCAGATACTCATAGGATAAGGAACATTACTATCAACACCGCTATTAATACATGCCCAAGCCAACGGTCTAATCTCAACACTCTTCCAATCACAAAACTAAGCCGATTTTGATCAAAGTCTCCTTTTTTATTCTTTCTCAACCATGGCTGCTTCCACTATGGCTCTCTCCTCCCCATCATTCGCCGGCAAGGCCGTCGAGCTTGCCCCCGCCGCCAGCAAGGTTGTCGGCGGCGGACGTGTCTCCATGAGGAAGACCGGCTCAAGAATCGCTTCCTCTGGAAGCCCATGGTACGGCCCGGACAGAGTTAAGTACTTGGGGCCATTCTCTGGTGAGCCCCCGTCCTACCTGACTGGTGAGTTCCCTGGTGACTACGGATGGGACACCGCTGGGCTTTCAGCCGATCCAGAGACCTTCGCCAGGAACCGCGAGCTGGAGGTGATCCACTCCAGATGGGCCATGCTCGGCGCATTGGGCTGCGTCTTCCCCGAGCTCCTGTCCCGCAATGGTGTCAAGTTCGGCGAGGCTGTGTGGTTCAAGGCCGGTTCCCAAATCTTCAGCGAGGGCGGGCTCGACTACTTGGGCAACCCTAGCTTGATCCACGCTCAGAGCATCTTGGCCATCTGGGCATGCCAGGTCATCTTGATGGGTGCGGTTGAGGGTTACCGTATTGCTGGCGGGCCCCTTGGTGAGGTGACTGACCCCATTTACCCCGGTGGTAGCTTCGACCCATTGGGGCTCGCCGACGACCCGGAGGCTTTTGCTGAGTTGAAGGTGAAGGAGCTCAAGAACGGTAGGCTTGCCATGTTCTCCATGTTCGGATTCTTCGTGCAGGCCATTGTGACGGGAAAGGGCCCCTTGGAGAACTTGGCTGACCACCTTGCTGACCCAGTCAACAACAACGCTTGGGCCTACGCCACCAACTTCGTCCCCGGAAAGTGAGAGAGTCATTAGCGAATAGGAAGAGTGGAATGAGTGAATGTTCATATGTATGACTTTCTTTTCCTGTAATGGATGATGTAAATTTGTTGGGTATTAATGAAGAGCTTATTGTGCATTTTATGTGCTATTATTATTGTTCTTTTTTTCAAATGATATTTTTGCGATTTTTTTTAAATGACATTTTTGTCACTCGTCCCTCTAAGATTTTGTTTTTGTTTTATTAACCTTGAATTTCAAGAGTAGTAAACTCTTTTAGTATCGGTAATAACTATAGTTTTAAACTTTCAAAATTTTCAATTATCTAAGGAGATTGTTAACAATTTAATCTAATGATTAAAATTGTTATTCCTATTTGTAAATATGGACAATTTCTACATCTCCTATTTACTATTATATTCTCCAAATTTACCAGCCCTGGAAGCTAATGAAGCAAATTCTTCAAGCCTTACAATTATTACCAAATTCCAACCAATTATCTGCTTGCAAAACCAGAAATCATTTGCAGTGGCTTAGAATGGTTATCTACGCGTCTTTCTCCTCTGCGGCCGGCCAGTAAGAAGCAATGCTTCCAGGGAGATTGTATCATGAAAAAGGTGGAAAGAGCAGACAGATTGGAATGCTTCTTTTAACTTTCCGGTTTTCAATCCTCCGTCACTACCGTTAGAATATAAAATTATTGTTAGCTTACTTCCAGATAGTTAAAGTTATTATTGCTTTGCAAGTAGCCTCCCAGGCAACAGTAACACGATAACAAACAGTTTCATCTCACAGCAAACATGTTTTTTGTCCTTGCATTAGTTGGTCTCTTTCTTGATGTGGTCATAGCAACAATTTTATTTTGTTTTTCATTGGCCTCTTGTACCTTCTGGTATCCACTTGTTTATGCGTCTCTGCATCATATTGGCCCTCAATGCCCCTTTTCTCCGCTCACAGAAGTTCACTCCTTACTAGCCTACTCGCCGTGCTTCTCAACATGTCCTTGATCCCCATTGTGCTTCAAGCCGATTCTGAAGGCGATCCCCGTGGCCTACTAGGAAAGTCTGCACAGCAGCTGCATATGCTGTGTTCAAATTGATGCTTTGCTTTACACAACACAGTTCACCATCTTAAAAAAATACTCGAGAGACATTTTTGGAGATCATGGACACAGGGTGCGTGAATTACTACTTCAAGCAGCACCATCCCTCTGTGGCTACATTGAATATGAGTTATGACTAGAAATCTGAGTTTTAATTCTCTAGAGAGGCAAAAATTTATTTCTCGAGTGTAAATACAAATAAATAAGATGCTTTACATTACTGGCTTCCGTATAAGTGTGTTAACAATTGTAAGCTTGTTTGAAGGTATGGAAGAAAGAAATATGAAACAATAAAAGGACCTGCTGTGCAATTGTTATAGAGGTTTATAAGAACGAAATGAATCGACTACAAAGAATAAAAAATTGGTGAAGGCACCTTCAAGCCTTCATCAAAATGCATGGCTTCAAGACATCATCTCAAGCTGCTAAAACCCGCTTGATGCCAGATCTTTACATGATGAAGCACCATTCTCAACTCAAATTTCTCACAGACCCGCCCGTTATTGTGCGTCATGGAGAGACTTGCCTGGAATTGCTTGTTTTTCAGGACTCCAATATGCATTTTAGACGAGCTTAAGAGCGATTTGCCATCCTTGCTCTAGCCACAGCCTTGGAATAGAGTTCCTCGTATTGTGATGCTGAAGACTCCCAGCTAAAATCCAAGTTCATGACATTTTGAACAAGTTGCTGCCAGCTCTCGGGGTTATTCATGTAGAGTATGAGAGCACGGTCTAAAGCATGGTTTACTCCCTGCCATCAAAAGATGAACTCAAAGATCAAAATCTTTACGAGGTGGACAGAGAGAGAGGTAGCATTGAGCCAAAATATATTGTAGAATTCTAAAGTCTCAGAGAGACGTGCAGTTTACACACAACTGGGACATTTAAGCACACCTCATTATTTCAATATTTACCTGCTCATCAGGATTCACAAATGTGAATCCATTTTGAAACCGGACAGGTACCATATCGTCATTAACATCAAAAACACTGCAGAAGAAGATAAAAAGTTCAGAAGTTCTCTATTTACGTTATTATTAAAGAGTTTCCAAAAAAAAAAAAAAATGTCCAGGACATGCGTCGAGTACAGACCTATCATGTAGACCACCGGTTTTTCTAGCTATAGGTATAGAACCATATCTCATTGCTATCATCTGCGCAAAAGTGGTAGGACAAATTCAGCAAACAAATCTAAGCATAGATTTACTAGGCAGGTATACACATAACAGTTTAACCAAGCCGCCGGCAAAGAAAAAATATAGACAGCAGAGAACAATAATTAGGATTTTAATTAAAGATTCCACATATATTTGAAATAAAAAATTCATTATTTCTCATGTCTCAATCAGTCTAATATATATATATATATTATGGGCTTGTATGGAGGGAGGATTGAAACTTTTGTTTGAGAGATTGGGGAGGATTGAAATAGTAAAAATTAGTACTAAAAATTGAGGAAAATACACAAAAAAAAAAAAAAAAAAATTGTAGCAACCAATGGGAGGTGCATTCATCCAAGCCCTATGCATCTGTTTCATCTCCTCCAAACTTTTCTATCAGAGTACCTTTTGGCAAATTTCTCTCGTCCTTAATCTTAATAGAGTCTTGTTTGGAGAGAAGGAATAATTACTTGTGTAAGGCCACATGGCTCAAAGAGAGATGGAATGATGAACATGTCAGATGCAGCATAGATGGAATGTGAAAGAGACTCGTCATATTTCAATATCAATCGAATGTCTTCATGATTCTGAAATTGATTTGCGATGCCCTCAAATTCCCTCTACACAAAGATAAAAGCAAAAACAACTGATCAAAATTAAGAAGAAAATCATAGGAATCAAAAAGAAAATAACAAAGAAAAGGTATTGATCTCTACAGTCTAAACCTAGATGCACACTCAGATAGTTTCTTCACGTGATATAGAACACATGGTCCTTTGTCATTCAAATTCATCCCTTGAGAGTTATCTAGTATTTATAAATTTAAATTTAAAGGCCTAAAGATACCATGTTTCTTATCAATGGAACAATGCATTTTCAATTTAACAAAATTTTACCTCATTTTATTGTTCTTTTTACTTATAATATGACACTGGCTTTAATTCAAAGTAATAAACAGGAAAAGCTAAAATTTATGTTCATAAGTGGTTGCAAGTATACCCCAGTAGTAATACCACACTCAACTCTATTTAAAGATATAGAATTCCAATCCTCCCATCCCAAATTCAAATAATAATAATAATAATAACAACAACAACAACAACAACGTTCATACCTAAAAAGTTAGTTCACTGATGCAAAATGATATTTGCAAATTTTTCCTTGTCTAAGCGTAAAAATGAGTGAAGCGTACCAAAACAGTAATAGGGAAAAGAAAACAGCACACCTGAATATGTGGCACTGGGCTTGAACCAAGAAGAACAAACTGTCCTCCCATCTCTAATGTCCTATATATTGCATGTCTAATAAGATGCACCCCTTTCTGAGGCACCAACCTTGTGATGCTACCTACCTAATTAGTTAAACATAAAATATAATATATTTTCAGTAAGATTTCAATCAGGTTCATCACCTATCAATCAGGCTTAAAAAAAAAAACTATCAATCAGGCTTAAATGAATAACTATAATAAATTCAGTGATTCAATTCGTCGGAATTCAGAAGATGGCTCTAGCATACAGCAGAAAAATATGAAAGGAAATTGCACATGCATATGGAATAGTTAACATAGGTTAAGATGATATAAAAATATGGTTGCTAAAAGTGTCATTTCGAAAGGTGAAAGACATGTTCTAGTAATGATGTGGATCCTGCGTATTTGAATTCCTAGAGCTACATAATTAGAGTTTTAGATAATCACAAAAATGCAATTGGATTATTTCTTGCAGTAAAAGCCAAACCATTCATTTGGATACTTTGGGAAATATGATTACCAAAGGCTTTCTGGCATCCGCAGAAGAAAGACCTAAAATCCTCCTTAAAGCTTCCTTATTTTCTGCTTTTCCTTGAAGATCATTCGAATTGTATTGTACTTTAAGAAAATCATCAGTCGCAGGATTCCATGCCTCAGTATCAATTCCGTTCAGAACCCCAATGAATTTTTTTGAATGGAAATTGAGTGTGGAATGGAGACCTCGACCTCCCTGCATGCCATAAGGGGAAGACCATTAAAATGCGTAATGGAAATTGAAAAGAGTTTTTTTGTAAAAGAATTAGAGCAAGATATACATCACGGATATGGAAAGCTCAATTCTTAACCCCTTAGTTTCTTTCTATGTACATCTCAAAAAGCATTCTAAAAGCCAGATCATTTTTATCGGGGGAGTGATAATTTTTAACTAAAGAAGTGCATGGCAATTTTCTTTTTGATACTCTTTCCAACCTGAGCAAATAAATAAATAAATAAATACCGTGGAATTGTGAGGTTTCTCATCGACACATCTTGGTTCAAATGCAAGTAGTGCATTACTTGTCAGTAGTTGAGCAGTTAATTTTTATTGTTCAAAATAAAAGATCCAAGCACAAGGTTAGGTGTCAAACTAAAAAAATACATTATTTTCTTTTTTTTTTTTTTTTTGTTGGGGGAGGGGGGCGCGGCGGGGGGGTGTGGTTGGGGTGGGGGAATTGAAAAATAAAATTCTTAGTTGTGGCATCATTGCACAAAATTAAACCATACAATAAGGTAAAGAGCCTTGAGAATGCAATAAAAATCTCTAGGAAAAACTCCTTTTTAAATAATTTTGCTGGATTGGAGGGTTTCTAAATGCTTTCATTAGCCTATAGATAATTACAAATCTCCAGAAGGTCTGGATAATTCACATTAAATTGCATACCACCCCAAGTTGCTATCAGAACACTTACAATGTTCCTGGAAATAGGAGTTTAGTATATTATCCACAGGAACATGGAATAAAACAAATATAGGGTTAAAGCATCAAACATAGGGTTAAAACTTACCTCGGCAGTCCGAACCTCCTGTGCATAGGTGGGTGAAACTGTTGTCACAATGTTAGAGAATACAACTGCACCCTGAAAACGGAAAAGGAAATAAAATGAGCTAAAACAAAATAAAATGTGGAAACTTGTCCCCAGATGAACGGTCTTAATAGCAAACAAATTCCTAATTGCTATACCTTCACTGGATTGATCCTATCAGATGCTGAGTTGTCTTGCATTCTGTCCGGCCTATTGAGCTGTTCAACATCAAGACCACAAGATGCCAATTCTGAAGCATGTGCAGCCCCTTGGTACTCAAAGTTGTGGCATGTAAAGCATATTCTAGCTGAATTTAGTCCCTTTGGTGCGTATAAATCCCAATAAAGAGGAGCCTAAGGAAACAATAAAAGTGGATTTCGCTTAAATTAGAAAGAGAGTAGAAAATGTCTAGTTCTTGAAGAAAGCACAGAGAAAAAAAATTGCAAATGTAAATGATCCATACAACAAAAGCTGTCTGCCAATCATGGCAATGAATTATGTCTGGTTTCTTGCCAGCTTGAAGAAGCAACTCAAGTGCTGCACGGCTGAAATATGAAAAACGTTTGAAATCATCATGCTCTCCGTAGAACTGTCCTCTCCAGAAGAATTTATTAGGATGGAGAGGCTCAATAAAATAAACAGGAAGACCTGCAGAAGTCCAAGAAACAATGAGAATGGAATGAGAAAAAAGCACCATACAGACAACAAATTTGAAAACCTTAACCTTCAACAATGCCAACCCAGACTTTGTTTTTGAATAGACGACCATCAAAGTATGACTCTACCACCGTATCTAGGACCTGTACAAGTTAATGGTTACTATAGAGCATTCATGAAATCACTTTTCTTTTGAAGATATGCCCAAATAACCGAATAACATACTCTGAGGTCACGAATCTGGTCATTTTTCATACAATCATATTTGGGGAGAACAATCTCCACGAGGTGTCCTCTCTTTTGCAGTGATTTTCCAAGGCCAGTCACAACATCGGCCAAACCACCAACCTGCAGAACAATTAACAAAGTACTCTTTTGATAACTTTCTTAACTGATATTAAATAAGCTTTAAATGTTTAATAGGAAAGGCACTTGAGGAAGAAAATTGAGATTATGTTTCAATAAATAGTTGGGTTGAATATTATAAAAGAAGCTAATTGAACGTAAATTTGGATTTTTGGGTAACAGAATTAATATGTTTTTAAATTAAAAATGACACCAAAAAAAAATAATCAACATATATGCAACTGCATTTGTGGAATTTTGTGCATACACCTTAGGCAGTGAGTGGCAAAACTAAATGATAAAATGATTGTACTGGTAATGGCTTCAGGTAACAACTGATGCAACAAAGTCAATGAGGCATACAAATGGGGGACGGTACAAAAAAAATAACTTACAGACCCAAAAATCTCTTGGCTCTTTCAACAATCAAGTGGAAACGGAGAGAGGATGAAAAAAACAAGAAGTGAGTAATGAGTAGGGAGGCTGAACTTACCTTAGCAACTGGTGCCATCTCAGCTGCAATATGAATGACATGTAATCCTGAACTAAAGAACAATAGAGGCACAATTAAACAACGCAAAATTCAATATTCTGTGAAATTGGCTGGAAATATGGTACCTTGTTCGTGACAAGGTCAGCCTGAGAAATGTAGCCACAGCATCATGTTCATTCTTTTCCTTGCAAGCCATGTATGCATCACGTATTCGTCTCTCTCTCCTCCATGCCATTTCCCTTAACAGCTTTGCATCTTTAGCTGATATTTTCTTCTCAAGCAACCAACCATCAATTATAAGCAATAAACGGCTCCAAAATTCCCAAGGCATGTCATCAACAGGTTCATCAAGTGCCCTTTTCTTGCTTTCTTCCTTCACACTACTAAGTGTATTCTGAAATTCCTGAACCGATTGTTGATATAATTGAACATAAGAATGTATCTCTTCATCAGACTTTTGAAGCCGATCCTCCATCAACTTTATCTTTTGTTGCATCAAATCATTATACTGCTGCATTTTTTGTGAGGATAGCTTATAGGTATTAGCTTCTTCAAGAGATTCTTCTAACTTATCAACCTTCTTTCGAAGTTCCTTGTTTTGCTGCAATACTTTGATAGCCTGGTCTGCCTGTTCGGTAGCTTTATCCAGCAATACCTGCAAGTTTTCTACCTTCTGCAGTAAGCCCTTATATTCTACTTTTAAAGTAGAAAGCTTTGAAACGTCTTCCTGGGAAGCTAACAGTTTAGACTCCAAGTCCTTCAGAGCAGACTCCAAAGATGCACGTTCTTTCTCCAGCGTTACAACTCGTTCATCAGTATTCTTGACATGAGAAAGCTCGTCCTTGAGCTTATCGACGTCATTCTTTAGAGAGAGATTTTCCGACCTCAATGAATCAAGCTCCACTGTAAGAGAAATGCCACTTTCATTAGGGTGGGAGCCTTCCTCTTTGTATTGGCCATTCTGATTCTCAGCACTAGCCTTATGAGTTAGTTCATTCCGCAACTTCTCTAACTGGCTTTCCAAAAGTTCCACATGTATCTTTTCTTGAGCGGCTACTTTAATTCGTGCATCAGTTTCAGCCAATCTCATTTCCAAAGTATTAATCTCTCCTTTCAATGCCTCTTTCTCAGCAAGAATCTTCTCAAGATCTTGAAGTGCCCGAACCCGAGCTTCATTGAGGAGTAGGATGTCTATAGAAAAAACACATTTATATGGATTTGTTACTTGGTTAACTCCACGGAAAAGGAGTGAGGTAAAAAAAAAAAATGAAAAAGAAAATATGTCGAAAGAAGCTAAGAAAGTAACAGAAGTTAGTCTTACTTTTCTCTGCATTTCTTATCATTCCAATCAAATCATCAAGTTGAATACCAGAAAGCTTCTCCGAACTATCCACACTTTTGGCCTAAAAGAGAAGGAGCTACAGCATTAGAGTTTCAGCAATTTCCCCAAATTGTCAACCAACTAGACAAAAATAATTTTAGAAAAATAAATTTCCAAATGAGAACACCAAATAAAAATTTTTCTTTGTTTTTCTCTGCATGTGTTTCTATGTATGTTATTAAAAAATTAAATTAAAAAAACTTTAAATATGTTTCTGCAAATGTGTGTGCATATGACAAACACAACAATGTAATGACTCCCTCAAGTTATGTAGAATATGTAACATACGTATCACTAAACAAGCAATACAACTATGTTTGGCAGAAAACAATGAGGAAAAACTTAGAATTACAATTCCATGTAGTACAACACTAACAAAAAGAAAACACCAGAGCTAAGAGATAGAGCGTAAAGCTTTCATTTTCCAATTTCTTCTTCTGTAAATTCATAGGTGAAGTGACCATAAATGGGAAATTCCCCAAACAGGTCACTCAACTGTACGGTCTTCACACTTGGGCTTGTGAACTCTTTTCACTCTGCCTTTGTAGCAAAATATTGTCATTCACATGGCTATAAAGAAAAGTAAGGGAAAAGTAGCAGTGGATACAGTATTAGTAATCTCTCTCTTGAGTCTTAACCAAATTTCTATTAGCCTCTGATAAATATATAAAAGGCAACCAATACACAGAGCAAATACACAATACAAGATATGTTCCAGTCCATTATCGCCCACAAAAAAATAGTTTGTCAAAGTCCAAATTTTTAATCACATTGTAAAAAATTCCTGGCAAAGGAGAATACCAAAGATTTTGTTTCACCAGATAAAACAAGACTAGTCAAATCCTTTGCATCAGCATGCTCCATGTCTGAGCTGTTGGCCACATCATTGTTAGGCTTGCTCTCCTGATTGAAAATCGGGACACTAGGTGTTGAAGCAATTTTAGGATCCGGGTCAAAACTTCCATTTTTCAAAGGCTCATGAGCAGCCTTTTTCAGTTGTTTTCTCTTATTTGGTGAACTGCATATAAATACCAATTAACTTATAAATTCTATAAAACAAAATCCTGCGTGGAAAATCTTTTTTCCCCTTATTATAGAAATCACCACAGAAGTTGTTGTGCATTCAACCAAGCTATAATAATAGAGTTATCATATAAATAAAGAATAACTAAAACCAAAATTGAGTATGGGGTATCATCAGAAATATACAATCTTTGAAATTGGTGATACAATGAGAAACTATAAATCATTACCAATACACTAATCTAGTTTCAAAAGCATAAAAATAGTTAACAGAAAAGAAAAATACCTCCTTTAGAACATCACCTCAGAGACAAGGCACAGAGTCTACCAAAAGTACATTAAGCAAGCTTAAATACTGATCTCCCTCTCTCTCTCTCTCTCTCTCTCTCTCTGTGCATATATAAGTAAATACATACATATATTTATATGTATAGGTCATTATATTCTGAAATTCTATATTGTCAATTCTCCCTATCTCCACCACCAACTACATCAAAAAGATTGATTCAAATTAATCTTCTGGCTCATGGAGAAGCGATATAACCACTCTGTCAAAGACTTTTTTTTTCACAAAATAAACTATAAATGATCAAATTTCCACTGAGAAAATCAATAACAAAGCTAATTTGGGGAAACAAGCAAATGCAAAGCGACTAACAAACTATCCAAACTCAACAGAGCCAGTCCAATATCAGTGAGAGAGAGTGATAGTCACAAACACACACACAAGTACATATATAGATATACACATATGTATACTATAGTCTATACATACATATATATATATGCTCCGACGATCCAATCAGTGAGAGAACCAGTAAGGCTCATTCGATTTCAATGTGATCCGCGAATTATACAAAGCAATTCCAGAGAGAGATTGAAACCTAGAATCCAGAGAGAGAAAGGAAAAAAACAGCGTCACCTGAGATTACGCTGTCGCATTTTACAAGAAGCGGGAAACAAGCGATAAGAAGAGGGAAAAGGAAAGCTTTCATTGGAGGTGCGATTATTGGAGCTGAGGCCGCTAATCCCCTGGCTCACGAACCAGGTCGAAAGCTTCACCGCCATTGATGCCGACCTTCCAAGCTCTCTCTCTCTCTCTCTCTCTCTCTCTAAAAGAGGAGAGAGAAAATCCCCACACACACAACGAGAAACGGCTTTCTTCCCCACTCTGGCTCGACTTCACAAAAAAAAAAAAATCCCTGAAAAATAATAGTGTATGATGTTGTTTTGCAATTTGCGTTCGCAAAAATAAATACAAAATGATTAATAAGAGTGGAAGGAGAGTCCTGGCCGTAGGTTGGGAAACCTCATCTATGTCGACGGTCAAGATTGCTGGCTCGACAACGGTGGGGCCGAGGGGTGTTTTCAAATCTGGGTCGATGGATTGGATCGACGGTTGAGATTGCGTTTGCTTTCTCTCCCGATGCAGTTTAGGAAGCGAGAAATCAGTGAAACACCTGCTTTTTCTAGAAGCAATCGAAGGGGGCGTTTGAGGTTATAAAAACAATGTCTCCACAGCACCTTTTTTTTTTTTTTTCATCTCATTATCTTTTCTTTTTATTTATATTTCTAAAATATTATAATAAATTTATAATTTTATATATATAAATCTAAATAAATAGATTTTTTTAAAATTATATCAAATTAAAAAAATAAAATAATATTTATATTAATATTTTTTAAAATTTTTTTTAAATTTTTATCATTTTAATCTTTTTTTTTTTCTAAATATATTTTGTAAAACAATTTCTTTCAACTAAAAATAAATCGCAAAAGACATCCAAAATATTGGTTTTTTAGCCAAAAAAAAAAAACTATAAATGTTGGTAGCATTGTTAACATAAATAAATATAGGTATTCCTTTGTATTATAGGTTTAAAAAATTTTGGACAAATTTTAATTTTTCTCATTTAAAGTCTTTTTATAAAATACTTTATAAACTTTAATTTAAAATATTTTTTTCTCCTCAAACTTTAAAATATTTGCAAGTTTAGTAAAATTTTTGACAAAAAAATGCACTTTGAAACAGTATTAATTGTGAAATTACAAAATGATACTCTTTAACAACATACACAGCACTTACTATTTTTATTAAATGTGAAATTACGAAATTAAACATAAGAGACTAGTATAAGAAAAAAATGATAATCAATTCTAAATATTTATTCTTTTAACCTAATTAGAAGTGTAACTTTATAATTAAATACTTAACACCTCTAACTCATCCTACCAACAAGTACCACACTAATTTTTCCATCAAAAACTCAATTAAGGTGAGAAATTTGAAAATGTTTCAAAGTTCAATTTGAAGTTGTTAGAGCAGTTTGTGATAATGTTTAAATTTGGGGAAATAGTGAAATTTATCCAAAAATATTAGAAAAAATATTTATATACTGTTTAAAAAAAAGTGTCTCCAATGTTAACGAATTCATTATCTAAAATATATTTAGAAGTTAAATCTCAAAAACTAATTGAAATTTTTAAAAATATCAAAGTAAATTTTATAATTACAAAATCTCATGGGGTAGGTAAACTAGGGGAAAAAAAAAATCTTGTGATTAGGATAAAAAGTTGACGGAGCCTAATACTAAAAGGGGACTCGGCCTTTATGTGCAAGCTATATACACATTTCCTCTTTTTAAATAATATTCAAGTACGTTAACATCTTAAAATGATTTAACTAAGGCTCGGTTTAGAAAATATATTATGTTTATATTATGTCTAAATATAATATATTAAATATAATTTGTATTCGAAGAAAAAATATCTGTATTGTATTTGAATGTAATATGTATTTAGATGAAAAGTATATAAATTATATTTAAATAACAAATATGTGATGTAATGAGTAAAAGTAGAAAGAAAGAAAAAAGAGAGAAAAAGAGAGTATGTAACATGATTAATAAAAATAATAAAAAAGTAAAATAATGAATAGTGATTATATTGGATTTAAAATATGATGTGATTTGTATTTGAATGTAATACTTTTACTTTTGGATGAAAATTACATTATATTTAAACGTAATACAAATATAATACTAGAACCAAACGAATGCTAAAGATATTAACAAAATTAGAGAATATTTTACAGCAACACTATATTTGTGTTTAACTCTTATGTTATCTTATTCCTGTCCTTCTTATATTTTTTTTAAAAATATCACGACTCGTTAATTAAAAATATATTTTGTAAAAAATATTATTCATCATACAACATGCAGAGAAGAGTCCTAGGAGAATATGGGGCCAGTAGAGGATCTTTGATGCTAGACTTTATCGGAATCGATGATCATAATTTGAGAATCACACTTAATAGTGGCTATTTCTTCAAGAAGGCGAGATCGTGACAAGATTTAAGAATCAGCAACGATAGTTATATCGGAAGCCGATGGCATTTGAGATTGCAAAAACTAATGGCTAGAGGATCGAGGTGGCAAGGCGGCTTGCGACTAATAACTTGCTTATCCTAGTGGCTTGTGAGCGAGCTCGCAATCGGATCTTGATGTTGGCTCGCAAGTTGATTGCAACCGAAGGCTTAATCGAAGGACGAGTTGCTCGTAATCGATGGCTGGATCAAAGGAGGCAACTGTGTGTTAGGAATGCCTTAAGTGGAAAAGACATTTTTAATGTATTTCATTTATTTTAAACTGGATAATAAAATTATATTTAGAGGTTATTCATTATATTGCTGTTCGTCCTCATTTTATTTACATATGTGAAGTAAATGTAAGCAAATATGACTTATTGATTACTTAAGTAAAACTATTAGAATGTTGCAAACAATGGACTTTTACATGTGAGAAGACAACATTATAAGATAAACAGTCTAAATCATAATCCGTAGTCTATGCGGTTAGACTAAACATCTAACTCATGTTAAGACTATTATGTTGTCTAAAGCCATAATGAGAACGATTTGTCTTAACTGTCCAGAGTATAGACTCCCGAGTAGAGATATAGATATGTTGTTTGGTGGTAATATATTGGACCGGGACTAAAGCGTAGTTGATCTGCGTAGTCCGCTATAAGTGGATCAATCTGTTTTGACGTTCATTATGCAATAACCTTAATCCTGAATAGATGAACTGCTTCATATATATGACTTGTGCATTTTGATGTTCCAATGGCTAAAGCGTCTCAGAGGTAATAAGCTTATAGACCGGTTCGTTGGGTATATGACTTATATACAATTGAGGGTTTGTTTGCAAATATTGAAACCATAGCTCTAATAAGGAGTTAAGGGTATCCTCTTAAAGGCATTATACTGGATGTGAAAATGGACAAGACCTTGGTTCGTTTGCTAGGCGAATGACTTCTTATTCACATATGGTGAATAAATATTTTTTTATTCGGTAGTATAATGGAACTTTAAGATAGCCTGATCAGTAGATTGAACTGACTTTGACCTAAGGCTGATCATAGATATCATATGAGAGTTTTGCATACATGATAAGGTCATTGGATAATAGCTTATCATAGGCTTTCGTGATACGGTATATAACTAGGAGTTCAGTTTCAAGTTTATAGTAGTGTGACTTTGAAATTAGTGATCATGTGGTTGAGTTGTTCAGTTTAAAACAATGACCACATAGATTCACAGGAGTCCAATTATATATGTCTCATTGATTCCTTTACTGACTCTACATAATTCCTTAATGGATGGCAAATTGATTAGGGTATACTTATTGGCTTGTTGTCTTGCATGGATATAGGTAGTGTCCACAAAGGATAAGGGTGGAAGACAAGATTCTCTCCTATTTGAATTTAAATTTTATTTTGGATAAAAGATTACACAATTATTCGAATTCTAAATAAAATTACCATGATTTTATTTGAATTTCAATTGGAATTGTGGAAAATTATCTATGAGGACAAATTTTGAAATTCAAGTTTTTTTGTGGAATTTGAAATTTTAAAGTTTGAATTTTTGAAATTTGAACTTTAAAATTTAAATTCAAATTTTGAATCACAAACCAAGTGGCAATCGATTTTGTTGTGGATAAATCCACATGCCAAATTCGATTTCTTGTGGATAAGAGAGAGGAAAATCTTGTTTGAATCCTACTTAAATTTTGAATCCTAATCCTTCTCAATGTGGCCAAATTTGTTGAAGGGATCTCACCCTTGATGGAGTCAGTTTTTTGTGGATAAGGACAAAGGAAAATTCAAGTCACAATCCTATTTAAATTTTTAGTCTCTTCCTCATATGGTGTAACCGAATTTCTTTTATGGATAATGCCTAAGGGAGAATCGATTTTTGTGGATGAGGGTGAGATGAAATTCAAGTTAAAATCTTGTTTGAATTTTGTGTCCTACTTCCTTTTGGTGTAGCTGAATCTAGCCATGATCTTGGCCTTAAAGGGAATCGGTTTTTGGCTGAAAAAGGAAAACAAAAATTCAAGTCAAATCCTGTTTGAATTTTGAATACAAGATCTCCTAAGGGTGGCCGAAAATCCAAGGGAGATTTTGGCCTAAGGAAGTTCGGATTTCTGTGAAGAAAAATGAGAGAAAATCTTCTCTTAGTCCAATTCAAAATTCAATGGATCACCTCATGCAAAATTATAAATAGGAGTCCTACCACTCCAGTTCTCCTAGATCACAGACTCTCAGGTGAGTAGGCTTATTATTACATAAATCACTATAGCAATAAGTTCTTAAAGAGATATGAGTGGTTAGAAGGAGAGAAGCCGCGTTAGTATACTGATTGGGGATCCGGGTGCCCACACACTCTATTATCTGGGAATTGGAAAATAATAGAGAAAACTAATTGGTTGAAGCCCTCCAGTCACTTTCCTTCTACATTCTTGGCATCCTCTGAAGGTATAAATTTATTATTGTTAATTTATTGTATATAACATCACGAGATATTTAACGATTTTGAAAAAATTTTATAATTCCACTGTGTAATTTTTATTGCTTTTCCCTACACTGCGTAAATGCTCAGCAAAGAGTAGATAAGAGAAAAAGAATAGTAGATTAAAGAAAGATAAAGGAACAGAACGAAGAGAGATAGAAATGTGGGGAATTTTAGGGGCTAGTTTAGTCTTTTTAATAAACAATCACATATATAAAAAAAAAAAAAAGAACAGAAATCCAAAATAGGTGCATTGAAAGAGTTATTCTCATAATTTCTCCGACTTATGTCAAATTATAATCACACATATTTTACCAATTTTAATTACAACTCTGTTAAATCTTTTTTTTGGAAGTAACAACTCTGTTAAATTTTGAATACAAAGAATCTTAATCAATTAATAAAGCAACTTTAGGGCCTGTTTTGGGGGAATTTTGAAGAGAAATTTTGGTGGTTAGGATAAAAATGTGTGCTTAGGGAGGATTTTGAAAAAGTTATGTGATGTAGAAAATAGTGTAAAAATTTGAAATGTATTCAAAAAAAAAATTACGTAAAATAGATCTTATTTTATTCATCTTACATTATAAGTATCTTGATACAAGAATCATTTCATTTTGATTTGAAAATAGCAAGTTATGGACTTTAAAGTTAGAATTTTTTAAAATAAAAAAGAGACAAAGTGAGATGTAAAATTTGGAGTTTAAAATGAAAAAGAAAAAAAGTGAGAAGTAAAATTTGGAGTTTACATAAAATCTATCTTTTTTTATTTATCTTGTATCATGAGTATTTTAATACAAGAATCATTTCATTTTGATTTGAAAAGAGCAAGTTATGGACTTTAAAATTTAAGTTTTTTAAAATGAAAAAGAGGGAAAATGAAATATAAAATTTAGAGTTTTAGATTGAATGGTAAATTACCATCTCGAAAGTTGACCCAAACGGGACTTTGTACTATTGAACTCATTTAAAATTATGGATCATTTAGAGACATTGATAGACATTTGCACCATGTGGCAAAAACCATTCAACATTAATGGTTATGATCTTTTTAATTTGAATTTGAAATGAGTTCAAATTCTATATCTTATAGGGGAATCAAATATAAAAAGTATTAATAATTTATACTCATTATTATAATGATCATCAATAATCATTATCTTACTTATGTAAATCTTAAATCTTTTTTTTATATATCTCACATATATTAATCGGCTAATCTTATCTTATCTTATATTACATATATAAAAAACTTAAATCACTTTGATTACGTGAATGGTGTCAATCCTTCTTTCGTTTGTTTTGTTTTGTTTTTTTTTCCTTTTTCCTTTTCTCTTTTTCTTAACTTTGTTTCAATTTTCTCCTTTCTTTTCTTTATTTTTCCAATCTTAAAATATTTATTTATTTTCATTTCTTTTCCACTCTTAAAATATCTTGCTTTAATTTTTTTCCCTTATGATCCTTTTAACTACTTTTTTTTTTTTCATAATATCTTATAATATTTTTTCTGCTATTTTTTCTCAAATATGTTTATATTTTCTTATCTTTTTTAAGGAAATTTTCATTATAACAACTCATGTTTTTATTACTATTAGAATTGCTTTTCAAACGTGGAATTAATCTTTTAATGATATAATAAATATGAAAGTCTACATCAAAAATTTGACACAAAATTGCTCTTAAATCAAATATTGATTATTGAAAATTACTTTTGATTATTAAAAAAATAATTCCTACTAATAATGAAAATAAAAGTTGCTAGCAATGAAATTTCTTCATTTTAAATATAATTTATTTAAATACTTTAGATACTGCTATCTATAAAAGTTAACAAAAGAAGATCATATTTTTGGACTCAAATCCTAAGACAATTTCTCAATTAAGCAACCTTTAATTCTTATATTCATTAAAAAAAAAAATCTCTCAATGCTTATAATTCAATCAATATTTATGATTATAGTTATAGCTGAGCAACGATAACATACATAATTTTACCTAAGGGGGCATTTGGAGGAAAAAATTTCATTTTAATTTTACTCAAATACAATACAATTTTACACCAAACATAAATTTTGCAACAGTACTACGAAAACAATTACTATTCAAAACATTTTTAAAACAATCACATCAACTTTTCAACTCTTCTATTTATCTCTACTTTTACCAATCACATCAACTTTTCATTCAAACACACATTTTATTCAAATACAAAATAAATACTTTTCAACCAAATACAACATTCAAAAAATAAATTTTATTCAAATACAATCAAAATGCAATGCGTTTACCAAACGCCTCCTAAATGTATGGAGTTTGAAGGAGTGTTTAGAGCCCAAAAAAAATCTCCAAAACAACTTTTTTTATCTCATCATCACTTTTTACTATTCATATATTCAAAACGTTATAATAAACTTCAAACTTAAAAGTCTATAATTTTATATAAACAAGTCTAAATGAGATGAATTTTTTTAAAAATTACATAGAATTTTGAGAGGAACGAAACAATATCTATATTAATATTTTTTTCTAAATTTTTTTTAAAATTTTACATTTTTTTCATTATAAACATTTTTTTCTCCAAACATATTTTTCAAAACAACTTTTTTCCAACAAAAAAAAAAATCTCCAAAACCACAACCAAACAAGCTTTGAATATCCCACTCTTAATTAAAAAAAAATATCTATAATAAAAATTGTGAAAATAGACCGTAATTGAATTTTAATAAATTGGAATGCATAGTCAAAATAAAAAAATATATTTTATGAAAGTTTTGAAAAAAGGTATATAGAAGTATTTGAATATATATTTTAAGCTGCCCATATGCTCATAGTATCATTATAAATATACAAACCAAAATTGTTAAAACTTAAAAATGTACACACGCAATTAAGATGTGATATGATTGTATTGCAATGCTTTAGGTTACGATCTACTAGATCATTATATCAAGTGATTGAATCATAATCTCTTACCATAAAATGATTGTATGGTAGTAACACCAACTATTAGAAATCCACTAATCCACATGTGATGTGTGAAGAATGAAACTTGTGTACCATAGTTTGTTGCTAAATATGGATAAGTGGACATGAAATAAATATGATGAGCTGATAGAATGGTTAAAAGATAAGTGATTATAAGTATAATCTAATGTTAATACTATATCTATCTCTATCAAAAATGTAAAGTTCGAATTTTTTGTCTTCAATTTCAAAAAAGAAAAAAAAAGCTAAGAGATAATTAAGCATGCCATAGAATCTTATATAGGTTTTTATAACTGTATGTGCTCGATAAATGGGCCTTTATGAGGCTTTAAAATATATTTTACTTTAATTATTTTTTGAAAACTATTATTTAATTCATGCTCTAATTAGTCCTACACATGTGGCCCGCTATCGGAAAAAAAAAAAAATACAATAGCTTAATAATGATATGCAATATATATCAACCTTATATCCTCTAGATCTAATCCTCGATAAAAAGTAAATCATATTGTATATGTTGAACAATCAGGGTTGCTCCCTCTACAAAATTAGGATTAGTGTATAATAATTAAAAAAAAGTAAATAGTAATTTTTAAAAAATAATTAAAATAAATAATATATTTTTAAAATATTTATAATAAATAATAAATTTATTAATAAATAATTTATTTACATTAAATTTATCAATTAAATTATATATTTACATATAAAATAAATGATTTATTTATATATTTAATAAATATATTATTTTATTTAATAATTTTTTTTAATTACATAACAAATTTATTATTTATTTCAATTATCTTAAAAACAAGCTATTATTATTATTATTATTTTTTTTTTCCGAAAAACGCTATTTACTTTAATTTCCCAAAAACAAATCTACAAGACGGACACAGAAGCCCGCCAAATCTTAAAACTCTCGAAACTGAAACCAACGAATCCTCAAAATAGATTCTCACCTCATAAAAAATTCAAACAAAACGCTTCTCCGATTCCGCGACTTAAATGAACAGAAGAACAATCTTCTCCAAAGTTCTGAACAGGAATCCTTCTCTCTCAACCGGCTTCTCCTCGTCTTCTTTCCGGTCCAAACGCCGATATCCGCAGCCGGCGAAGGACCTCTCGACGTGCATAGCCCTGCTACAGACATGCGCCAACCACAAGGACCTCATCGCCGGCCAGCAAGTCCACTCCTTCATGCTCGTCAATGGCTTCCTCCTCCGCTCTGCCCCTTCCGTCACCAGCCTCATCAACATGTACTCCAAGTGCGCCCGTATGGACGACGCTGTTTCGGTCTTCGATTACCCCTCAGACGGCGATCGCAACGCCTTCGCTTACAATGCGGTGATCGCCGGGTTCATTGCCAATGCGCGAGCGGCGGAGGGTTTGGAGTTTTATAGAAGAATGCGGGAGACGGGTGTTGCGGCGGATAAGTTTACTTTCCCTTGCGTTATTAGAGCTTGTTGTGATTTGATGGAGGTTTTTGAGGTTAGGAAGATTCATGGGGTGTTGTTTAAACTTGGGTTGGAGTTGGATTTGTTCGTTGGGAGTGCTTTGGTTAATACGTTTTTGAAGTTTGGTTTGATGGAGGATGCACGAGAGAAGTTCGAGGAATTGCCTGAGAGAGATGTTGTGCTGTGGAACGCGATGGTTAATGGGTTCGCGCAGATTGGGTGTTTCAATGAGGCTTTGGAGGTTTTCAGGAGTATGAGTAAAGAAGGGGTTGTGCCTAGCAATTTTACAGTTACTGGGGTATTGTCGATTTTTGCGGTGATGGAAGATTTCAACAATGGGAGAGCTGTTCACGGGTTTGTGATTAAAACGGGATATGATTCGGGTGTTGCGGTTTTGAATGCGTTGATTGATGTCTATGGGAAGTGCAAGTGTACTGGAGATGCGTTGGAGATTTTTGAGATGATGGATGAGAAGGATATATTCTCGTGGAATTCGATTATATCGGTTCACGAACAAGGCGGTGATCATGATGGTACACTCAGGCTTTTTGAGAGGATGTTAGGTGTGGGAGTTCTGCCTGATTTGGTCACTATAACTGCAGTTCTACCAGCTTGTTCTAATCTGGCTGCGTTGATGCATGGTAGAGAGATTCATGGATACATGATTCGTAGCTCATTGGGAAAAGATGGTCATTCCGAGGATGTATTGGGGAGCAATGCTCTGATGGACATGTATGCTAAATGTGGGAGCATGAGAAATGCTTACATGGTTTTTGATAAGATGAGGAATAAGGATGTGGCATCTTGGAACATCATGATCATGGGTTATGGCGTGCATGGCTATGGTAATGAGGCATTAAATATGTTTTTTCGTATGTGTGAGGCACAGCTTAATCCTGATGAGGTCACATTTGTCAGTGTTTTATCGGCGTGCAATCATGCAGGTTTACTAAGACAAGGGCGTGAGTTTCTCACCCAAATGGAAACAAAATATGGTGTAATCCCAACCATTGAGCATTATACTTGTGTCATTGACATGCTTGGTCGAGCTGGGAAGCTCAAGGAGGCTTATGAACTCGTAAAAACAATGCCCATTGAGGCCAACCCTGTTGTGTGGAGAGCTTTATTAGCAGCATGTCGATTACATGGCGATGCAGATCTGGCTGAGATTGCTGCAAAACAAGTGATTGAACTGGAACCCGAGCATTGTGGCAGTTATGTTTTGATGTCCAATATTTATGGAGTGGCTGGTCGATATGAGGAGGTCTCGGAAGTTAGACATACAATGAGACAACAAAATGTGAAGAAGACACCAGGGTGTAGTTGGATCGAGCTCAAGGATGGTGTACATACTTTCATTACTGGTGATAGGGTCCATCCTGATGCCAGCTTAATTTATGATGAATTGAATTCATTAACAGCTCGCCTTCGAGATCATGGATATGTGCTGCATATCAAGTGATGTATTTGTGTTCCAGTCTAGCAGTCTAGTTGAAATATTTTTTGTTTTCCCTCTTATGGATGATAAAGAGAACAAAGAGGAAAAAAATAAAAATTAACATGCCAGTGAACTGTATGTGGAAGAGTGAAAAATCCCTTTCTGCAAGCAAATCTTCCCATTGAATTCTAGGGTCATCTTCAGACAGTTATATTTTTTAAAATATGTTCTTGCTTGGTTAATGTGTCATCGAGCTTCTATTAATTCAGCAATGAATATTGCCTATGGCTGAATGAACTGCTCTTATCTTCGGAATAAATTAATGATATCCTCAGTCAGCATATGAAGATTTTCGTATACTGCTCCAGCTCTTGGTTGAACGAGCTGCTTTAACTTCTTGTGCTGGTAAGAGTTATAAATTGTCGCTCCCTCATTAAACGATCTGGTCTTAGAGTGGTTTTTTTGTCGTACAATAGAAACAAACGAAGAGATTGAGCATCTAGCTTTTCCATCTCTACCATGTAAGTTTTGCTTTAATTCTTTTATGAAAGTAAATTTTAATGTCCTGCTATTGTTTTTCCACTGATGATTTACAGGGAGGTCGAGGTCTCCATTCAACACTTAGTTTCCATTCTAAAACGTTTGTTAGGATTCTGAATGGAATCGATACTGTGGCATGGAATCCTGTCACTGATGATTTTCTCAAGTACAATAAAGTTGTGATGATCTTCAAGGAAAAGCAGAAAATAAGAAAGCTTCAAGAAAGGTTTGAGGTCTTTCCTCAGCAGATGTCAGAAAAGCCTTTTTATAAGCATTTTTTTCCAGGACTCAAAATGAATGGTTTTGAAAATTTATGAACCTGATTGAGTTCTTATTGTCACAAGTTTGGTGCCTCAGAAAGGTGTACATGTTATCAGACATGCTACTAGTAGGACATTAGAGATGGGATGATAGTTTGTACTTCTTGGTGCAAGCCACTGCCACATACTTAGGTATGTTGTTCTTTTTTTCCTTTCCGTTGCGTATAATTGACTCATTTTTATGCTCTGACAAAGTCAAATTTGAGAATATCATTTTGAATATAGCAACTAGATTCTCCGCTATGAACGCAAAATCTGGTTAGTTCTTAGTCAGTAGCATATAAAACCTAAGTATAAAAAAATTTGAATGTATTACCTTTTGATGAATTATTCAATGGATAAGAAACACATTTTCTTCGGTTAACAATGAATAATTACTTGGTAGCTTTAGAAGAACTCCAAGAATTTGAGTGACAAAGGACTGCATGTTTTGTATCACGTGAAGAATATGATATTTAAATGTGCATCTTAGTTTAGGCTCCAGAGGTCGTTAGCTATTCTTAATTTGCTTCTTAATTCTGATTAGTTTTTGCTTTTATCATTCATGTAGAGAAAATCAGAGGGCATCGCAAATCCATTTCAGAATCATGATCACATTCAGTTGATATGATTTTTAGTACGATTACTATCATCATTCTTTAGTATGAATATCATCGTCTGTAGTGCGCAATAATTCGGTTGATGTTTCATGTCTTAAATGGTGGCAGCTTATGGTAATTGGATAACTTATGGACTCGCTACAGGCGGTCAGCATATTGCTACAGGACCTTACTGACATTCCTGAATTTGACTCTTAGACATTTTACAGATAATTAGAAGAAAATTCAAATATAAAACTCTTCTATTAGTATAAGAGCGTCTTAGTAACTTGCTAAAAGACACTTGTACGTAACTCTTTGATTTAAGTAGAAACTAGATTAGAATCATTCTTTCATGCAAAGCTGATCCGAAATACATGAGCCTATTCCCTCACCAGGGATTTCTTCCTCTTGGGAAGCTCTGGTTTCTCTGTTTGCATTTCTATTATGTGTCTGGGTATTAAAGTTGTCGAGGTAGTTCTGATAAACGTATGAAATGAAGCCCCGAATAGCCAACAACAGTGCCATCACCTTTACTCCATCCATTTTCTCGTGGAAGAAGAAAACGGCTAAAACCGGAACAACAGGCAAACCCAACACACTTATGGCATTGGAAAAGAGGGAAGAGACCTCAAGAATCAATCCCACCGTACCAATGAAAAAAGCTTGCCATGATATAGCTGTCCCTATTAGTGTCATGACATAGGATGCCTTCCCTAGTTGAAATGAGTGCATCTCTTCCTCTAAGCCCTTCCACTCTCCGCTAGCTAAAAGTCCCACCGAGGCTGCACAGGTTGCAAGTAGTGATTCAAACACCGTGATGTCCATAATCACTGAAAACGTTTCCCTCTTTAGAACTTTCTTGATGGCGAACTGTGTTAAGCAAAGCATCAATCCATACACAGCAGAGGCACCAAAAGTGCAAATGAACCCGATTGCATACTTTCCTTTGGAGGCATGTGGATTGTTTTCAGAATCGGCCTGAAACACGATGTGGGTGGAGGACATTGTGAGAAGCACCAGAGAGTTGACTATATAAGGAGTGAACTTGTGTGAGTTGATGAAGAAGGAGAAAAAGGCATTAAACGCCAATTGGGATGCAGATATGAGTGAATATGTAGACAACGGAAGGAACATAAGGCCAATGGAATACAGGAAACAATCGGCTGCTAGAACCACGCCAAGAAAGACACAAACTAATGCAAGGACCAAAAAAGATGTTTGTCCAGGGATGAAACTGTTTGTGATAGAATTCTTGCGGCCTGCAACAAAATAATAGGGAAGGAGGATTGGAAAACCGGCGAGTTGAACAAGCGTTCCCATCCATTCGCTCTTTCCACCTCTGTCGTAATACAATCTCCCTAACAGCATTGCCGTTGACTGGCCACACAGGAGAAAAAATGCATAGCAAGTCACTATAAGCCACCGCAAATAGTTTCTGGGCCAGCGGCGAGTCGGTAATTGGTTGGAAACACTTGTAAGGCTTAAAGAATTTCCCTCGTTAGCTTCCTGAGCTGACAAATTGAAAATTCAAGGATTAGTAATAGATCAGAAACAGCAGTGTTGCTATTTGAAAAAGACCTGGTTTGCTTGAAATCTTATTATGGCATTACTTGGTCTGTTATTTAGTAATTTGTTTATAAGAATATTTAAGTTTCTTCCTGTAATATAATTTGTGAAATTGAAACTAAATTTACTCGATATTGAAATATCCAAGTTCTTGAAAATATCACTTGCTAGTTTCCATATATGAGATTAATAAAGCAAATGGAGGAATAAACAGTCTACTAGAAATAAAAATCATATTAGAAAAACTCTTTCTCCTCTATTAAAATTGGGTTAATTTTACTTTTGATTCATGAATTATAGGTCTAAATTAATAATTTGAAAACTAATGCTGGGGCATTTTAAATTGAGAAACTAAAACGAGATATGATATACGATTTAGGGATTAAAAATGAAATTAACCTGCAAGTTTTTACTGAAAAGAAGAACATAAGAAAACACAATTGACTTCAAATTATATATGAACAGCTGACTTACGCATGACGCTGAGCTTAAGTTGTTCACCTTCTTCCATGCCAAGAGAGAGAGAGAGAGAGAGGGAGAAGAACTTTTCTGAAAGCAAGTATGAGTGTGTGTGTGTGTGTATACACGTATATGCATAACCATCATGTCTTTCCTTTCCCTAAAAAAATCATGTCTTTTTCTTTGGTTGTTATTATTATTAGTCTTTTTGTTGATGATAAAACAATAATCTCCATGTTTTTCATCGTGATTCACGTATCCTAGACAGGAACAAAAGAGAAAAAAAAGGTAAAAAACTAACAAACAAAGTCTCTGCCAAAGAATTTCACTTTTACAAAATTCTTCCACTAAAGAATGGGAAAGGAAACCATGCAATAACCTTAGATGTGTATATACCAAAGGCTTACACATTATTTTTTCTATCTCACTTTAAATTAAAAAAAAAATCGATGGCTAAAAAATGCCTTCAATGTTATGTCCTACTTTGTTTCAAATGAAAATAAAAAAGAAACTCTTTGATAAAATAAATACATTAAATTAAAATTTTTCTTTAAAAAAATTATTATGAAACTTAGAGAAATTGCCCACTTGATTCACTTAAAAAAAAGATTTAGTGCATTCTTTAGAAATTTGTATTTCTAAAGTTGATTTAAACAAGAGAGTGAGGATCAAAATCTCATGGTATTTAAGAAAGGGCATAAATCTTTCTACTATAAGAAAGGGGCATTCCTCTAGATTTTTCTAATTTATTTTTTAGATGTAAATTATACTTAAAAGTAACAATAAAAAGGATTATTTAACTAAAAACAAAATAAAAAAAAGGACTTCTAACATTTTAAACTTTTAACCACAAAAAGTAAATTATTATGAAAATAAATAATGTTTCTCTTACTAAAAAAATAATTTAAATTATCCAAAATATAAAAATTATGATATGGGAGAAGGAGCCAAATAGCGTAATTCACTTGTTATGAAGTAAAAAAAGACGGAGGATCTTAACCTTTTGTTTTTGTAGTTTAAAGGACTCTAAATTCTTCAAAAGGTACAATGTAGTCCTTTTAACTAAAAAAGGAGTTAAATATAATATGTGAATAATATATAGGGATCTTTTAGCTATAAAAAGAATTGGAACCAAAGTTTTTTTTGTTAAATGTAATATTTGAGAATAAATTTTGAATAATGTTAAGATAGAAAATTGAGTATGATAGGAATTTAAGAAATATAAAAACGTGGATTTATATTTAATTTAAATTATTGTAAGATACCGAAAAATTAAAATAAATTCACCCAAATTAGCGATCAGCAACAAGCTGCCATTTGAGTGCAATAAACAACGACTCAACGACGTCGTATTTCGAAATGGTCGACCGGTGACGGACGTTCAAAAAGCCGTTAAAATAAAACTCGCCGTCACCGGAGTATCTTCCAAAGGAACAACGGGTCAATTTTATTCCATATCAAATATTTTTGCATCAAAAGCTCGAGAAATCTCACAAAAATTTCTCAATTTTACTCGATCTGATTAAGAAAACATTTTGCCGACAAAAAAATGTCCGATTAAATTTGATCAAGAAATATTCCTCTGGTTTCTCCGAAATTTGCCCTTTTTTTTTTGGCGGACAAAAATTTGGCCCTTTTTTTTTTTTTAAGATTTGGTCAGAAATTGGATTCTTCTGCAGCCATGTCCTTGGCTATAGCACTTGTTCTCTATACGATCGGGTTGGTGGTAGCTCTGGTTCGTCTCGGTTACGTTTTTTGGCGATCAGGGAAGCCTCTGAAGCGTAGAGGCAAAGAAGCTTCCAATACCTTTAGTACCCTAATTGTGTTAGGCTCAGGTGAGTCTGAATATACATTCATATGTATATGTGTGTGTGTGTGTGTATGGGTGGGTGTAATTGGAAAAAGTGATTGATTTGATGATGCTTTATAGGGGGTCACACGGCGGAGATGCTGAACCTTTTGGCGGTGCTGCCAACGGAGAGGTTCGCTCCCAGATTCTATATCGCGGCGGCTACCGACAACATGAGCCTGCAGAAAGCACGCTCCTTTGAGAATTCCATAGCCAACGAGGTTGATTTCCACTGAAAATGTTTTTTTTTTTTTTTGGTAATTGGTTTGTGCTAAAGTGTTAGTTTTAAGACATGTTTGTGATTCTGGAAAGACTTTATATACAAATGCCCAGTT
This sequence comes from Antiaris toxicaria, assembly GCA_035233585.1. Lineage (NCBI taxonomy): Eukaryota > Viridiplantae > Streptophyta > Magnoliopsida > Rosales > Moraceae > Antiaris > Antiaris toxicaria. The sequence goes on from CP141154.1 coordinate 94,845,787, forward strand.
GCCCATTAATTGAAAGATGATCTTGGGGTTTTGCTTTGGGTGGGGTTTGAATTTCTTGTGGCTGTATGTGCTTCTGTCTCTGTTAAAAGTCCGGGTTTGGGTTAATACTTGATTAAATATAATTTGTTTCTTCTCAAGTAAATTTGCAATGGTGTAGAAACGGGATTTTGCTTCGATAAATTAATGTGATTCTGTCTCGATTCGGTTTTGCTTGAAGAGACTTATTTTCAGAATCAGTATCTTAATGCATCATACTAATAACTCACCAAAGTGTTCCTGGGTTGGGTTTCTTCTTCATTTAAAGATACATTCATTCTCATGTGGTAGGGGGTATGTTTTCCATTTGATTTTACTGGTTTATCCATGTAAGTTTTCCTTACGGCGGTTGTTTAATGCAGATGGGAGATAAATTGGTCAAGACCTCGCAGTTCATGCAGATATATCGAAGTAGGGAAGTTGGTCAATCTTATATAACCTCTGTTTGGACAACTTTAGTTGCTATGGCTCATGGACTTTGGCTAATGTTAAAAATTAGACCTGAAGTGGTAACATTCTATCTCCATTCTTTTTTTACCCTCTTCATGCTATTTTGTCGTTCTCAATATGTTAGCCCTAACCGTTCACTATCATCATTATGTAATCTTAGATTCTCTGCAACGGTCCCGGTACTTGCATTCCACTTTGCGTAATCGCCTTCTTATTTAAGGTTTAAAGACTGCTTTTAGTCGTTTTGTTTTGACGTGCTGCAGTTATCTCCAAGTTTGGCTTTAGTTGATAATGGATTTCTTTATTCAACTTGTGTGCAGATAATAGGGATCCAATGGTCATCCATATTCTATGTTGAAAGTATAGCAAGAGTGCAGAGGCTTTCTCTAAGTGGTTTGATTCTTTACAAGTTACACATTGCTGATCAGTTCTTTGTGCAATGGCCACAGTTGCAAAGAAAATACCCTCGAGCTCACTATGTTGGTTGTCTTATGTAATTTCATCAAATGATTGCGCTAAAGCCCCTCATTTTTTTTGGCCGTCTTTTTTCTGATATAGATTTATACGTTAACTCTCAACCAGTGATAAAATTAACTTATCTTAAATTCTACCCATGAGGAATGGATGAAACCCATACAACTACTGTGAATATCATCCCATAACAGTATAATTATAAACTCAGAGCTGAATTAACTACATTTCTGTTCGCATACGTTTTTGCTAATCTTTTGTTCTATATCTTATTTGATGAACGAATCATGCTCGAAGGAGTTTTGTTTGAAATTGTCCAGGGCCACACAAAGTGATGTTATACTTTTTGCCCTTTTGGCTTCTGGCGCTTCCTTTACTTATTTGTTCTCATAGCATTTTGAGCATTGCTATGTTACGTTTAACTGCAAATGGGGGCAAATAGGAAATTAAATCCAATATTTAGATTGTATGAAATACGGGAGACTGGGAATACGGATAGGTAAAACTGGCATGAAAACAGCTGGCCTTTTCTTTTAATGGGGGAAAAATTTTAGGAAGAAAAGGCCTATCTGAAGGCTTCCATCTTCAACCAAGATGTGGGAAATAGAAAATCAGGATCAATTTCAGTATTTCTTTGATTGAACGAGGACCAATAATACTTTTTCAGAAGTTATATCTCCAATAGATAGTAACAGTGAAAAAAGAATACCACGTAGCTATCTTAGTAACAGCTCAATCTCTGACCTCTTTCAGTAGGGGAATCAGTGAAATTTCTTTGACACATTGATTTTCAGCAATATGATTGTTTTCAGCATTGCAATTCGAGTCGTCAAGATAGTGCTGATAAAGGTACGAGGCAAAGCCCCAGAGAGCCAACATAATTGCAGTGGCTTGCAATCCATCCATCCGATCGTGGAAGAGGATCACCGCTAGAACTGAAACAAAAGGCAAACCAAGAACACCGATTACGTTGGAGAAGAGTGAAGACACCTCAAAAATCAGTCCTGTTGTGCCCATAGTGAAAATCTGCCATGCCATGGCCGTGCTGCCCAACGTTATGAAATACGACAACATCCCAAGTTCGAATCCCTCCATTTCGCTCTTCAAATCTTTCCACTCTTCACTTATGAAAAGTCCCAGAATTGCAGCACAAGTTGCAACTAGCGATTGACAGATAATCATTTCAAGCACCACTTTGAATGTTTCTGTTTTCAAAACTTTTTTGAATGAGAGTTGAGTAAGTGAAAGTATCAAGCCATACCCTGCGGATGAAGCAACGGTGCATATGACTCCAACTGTATACTTTTCATCAAAGATCACACTGTGGTTTGCTGAGTTGGTGTTAAACACAAGCAGGCTGGAGGAAACGGTGAGAAGGAAGAGAGCATTGACTGTATAAGGCGTAAACTTTTGTGAATTAAGAAGGAATGAGAAGAAAGCGTTGAAGGCCAATTGAGATGCACAAATGAGGGAGAACATTGACACTGGAAGGTGCAAGAGACCAATAGAATACAAAATATTGTCTGCAACAAGTAACAAGCCGAAAGAGATATAGGTTGATGCAAGAACCAAGGAAGATGGCCGGTTTTTCTCGAAGCTGGGTGTGGCGGCTTTCTTCGATGCTAGGATGCAGTAGTAAGGAATGAGAACTGGGAATCCTATGAGTTGTGCTAGTGTTGCTAGCCACTTGCTCCTTCCGCCTTTATCATGGTACAATCTTCCAAGGAGTATGGCAGCAGACTGCCCAGAGAAAACACAGAGAGTGCAGAGGAGTATTCGTAGCCACCCTTTGGATGACGTTGCTGATTTATGGATGATGGTATCTGTAGACTCGAGCGGATTTGCATCTTTAGCTTCTTGAACTGACAAGGTACACACATAAGTTACAATTGCAGTCGTAAAGATATCTATGATTTGGTTTGTCTTTTAGCACTATCCTTTCAATCACATGAATATCTACAATCTAAACAACAAACATCCTCTCTTTCCCATAGAAATTTAAAGGTCCTTTTTCTTGATGTTGGGTTTTTCATCTTTTCTGCATCAATGGACTCCATTGACCAATAGTTTAAAGAAGAGGAAACGCTACAGTTTGACATTTGAAAAAACAAACACACAGAGGGAGGGAGGGAGGGAGAGAAATCTTCTTGTAAATTAGACTTACCAACAACATGGAGTTGCAGATCTTGAGCCTTTCCCATGTTTTGAGGTGTAGAATCCTAAATGAAAAAGCTGAAGAGAGAGCGAGAGAGAGAGAGAGAGAGAGAGAGAGAGAGATTATGAAGAAATGAATGTCAAGGACATCAATGCCATGGAATTCTTGCATGTGATGAGTGTCAAATTCGAGGGATGCAGCCCCTGAGACATACTATGACAGATGCATGGGTAATGTCTTGATTGCATGGAATTCTCACAGGTCATTATTGTCCAACTCCAGTGATGCAGGCCCCAGTCGACACTTAACACGTGAGTGATAGGATTTGCAGCTTCGCGAAAAACGGAGGAAAAAAAAAAAAAAGCAGTTTGTCACAATATTGAGTTACCACCCTGCTACATATGGCCATAAATTAAAACTTGGATTAGTCTTATTTATGCTCTGGGGTTGTTCCTACTTTGTTACCTGAACTTTTGAGACACATTTTTCCTTAAACTTTGAATTAGTGCCAGTTAATTCTTTCTGTTAGAATTTCCATTAAAAAAAAGATAGAAAAAAAGGAAGTTAAACACGATTAAGTAGTTTTTTTTCATTTGTTTTTTTTTTTTAATCCAAATAGAAGCGGTTTAGCAAGACTAATTCCCATTTTTTTTTATTTGTTTGTAACCAAAATTCTAGTAAAAGAGTTAAGTGAGTGTAATTCAATTCTCAGGTCGCCCCATCTGCAACGTCAACCACAAAACCGTAGCCCATATTACTTTTGCTCCCATACTCGATATGGTGGTGGTTTGTAACATTCCACCACGTCTGTGCCTAAATTAGTAGTCCACATTATCCACATTGACCTAGCGGTAGCCCTTTCCCTGTTTGTGCGGATTCACTTAGCTATCAATATTCGATGTGTTGACGACTACATAAATGCTTCTTAATCCAGCTTATAATGCAACTGGTTGAACTTGGACTTGCGACGTGGTGCACTAGTTTTGCTACCAATTGTTAGGAACCATTAGGTAAAACTTACCCTTACAAAACTAGCTTGCAAGGGGAGGGGACCCAAGGGCTTATAAACCCACTATTTATCTTAAAATCTTTTCATATAGAACAATTGGCATCTAACAAATTCTTGGAGAAAAGTGAGCTTGTTTAAAATTTAGAAAACAAAGTGAAAACGATCCTAAAGTTCAAAGTACGTGGATGAAAATTTCCATCCCATAATTTGACTTCTAAGTGTCTTACAGATATGCTGGCAAGAATTTTAAAGAAGGCTACACTTGTTTGGATTACTCAATCTTAACATTCAAGTAAGTCAAACTGATATCTAGGCTACATAACCTGCAATAAAACCCATGTAGCATCACTAGACAAAGACATTATTCTGAAATATCATCTTTTGGAGAATGGAAAACATATGGACTGCATCATAATAATTAGTCAGCATCTTAATAGAGTTGTATATATTTGTTACAATATACAGTATATACAATACCATAAATATCCATTTAGTTTGATTTCTGTTAGGTTTTTTAGTGTTAACATTTATGACAATTTAGAAAAACCAGAAATATTAGAAGTTTATGTAGGTTTTGTAGGAGTTTATGCAGGTTTTGCAGATGTTACAACATCTGCTGCAACATGTAGATTCAGTTAAATGCAAGATGTACTACAAGATGTTACAATATCTGCTGTAACATCATAGTCTGCTGTAAAGTCGTGAATATCTTTTGAAATTCGATTTGGATTGAGAGAATCACGGTAAATCAAGTTCAAATAGGATTTATGCAGTTTATTAAGGTGTGGATAAGCTTTAAAAAAGAAAAATTAATTTAAATTGGATTTTCTAATCCTATTTAAATTAGGATTTTAAAAAACCTAATATTTGCCTATATATATTGCGATTTAAGTTGGGAAAACATGCAGATATATTTGGAAGAGGATTTGGATGATATTTGAAGAATATCTGCGTTTTAAAATTTAGAAGATTTGAAATTTGAATTTTTAAGGATGTTACACAAGGTGTTGCAACATTATTTGTAACATCTTCAAAATTTAATATAAATCCGAGATTTTGAAGGAGATCTTTGAAGTTCGATATAAGGGCTCACAATACTCGTCCTTGAGACAGAAAGCAAGAGTTGTGATCGTGAGATTTTGAGTCCTTAGTGATTTTGAAGCTTTCTATATTATTTGTGTCTTTCGGAAGAAAGATTTGAAGTTTTCGGGAGGAGATAATAGCAGTTGAAGGGATTTCAACATATGCTTGCAAGGGGATCTTGCTGAACGAGTTCATTAATTGGATTCAAGACGACTGGCGGCAACAATAAACAGGGAGTCTTTAGATTGCATAAGTCCATTAGTGCTTGTAATCTTTCGATAGTTAACGAAGTGTTCAACATTTAGGTGTGGCCTCGAGTTCAATATATGCCTGAAGGGATTTCAACATATGCTTACAAGAGGGTCTTGCTGAACGAGTTCATTAACTGGATTCAAGACGACCGGCGGCAACAATAAAGAGGGAGTCTTTAGATTGCATAAGTCCATTAGTGCTTATAATCTTTCGATAGTTAGTGAAGTGTTCAACGTTTGGGCGTGGCCTCGAGGAGTAGGGAAACCGAACCTTGTTAAAATTACCTGTGTTATTTATTTACTTGCTTTTGGTAATTAATTAATTGGATTAATTAATTAAATCTAGTAAATAATATAAAAATGGATCGTACAAGTGGTATTAGAGTAGGTTATTAATATCTCTTTTTGGTTAGATTTTGGAAATTGATCTGTTTTGTAGGCATGGATTTTCTGCGAGAAAGAGGATCAGTTTCACGTCCACCGCTATTGGATTATGAAGGCATTTATTAAGACTTTTGATGAAAAAGCTTGGCGTGTAGTTTTAACTGGTTGGACACACCTTACTGCTAAGGACGATGAGGGCAAGACTATCCTTAAACCTGAAGAAACCTGGTCAAGTGATGAGGATAGATTGGCGAACAACAATTCAAAGGCTTTGAATGCAATCTTTAATGCTGTTGATGCCAATCAATTCAAACTCATCTCCACTTGTGAGACTGCTAAGGAGGCATGGACAATTCTTGAAGTCACCCATGAAGGAACCACTGCTGTGAAGATGTCGAAGCTTCAAATTTTGGCAACTCGATTTGAAAATCTCTGAATGCTTGAGAGTGAGACTATAGTCGATTTTAATGCTAAATTGGATGACATTGCCAACGAAGCTTTTGCTCTAGGTGAAAAATATTCTAAGACAAAACTGATGAGGAAAACCTTGAGGTCTTTACAGGAGAGATTTGCTTATAAAGTCACGGCCATTAAGGAAACTAGAGATGTTAGCACCATGAGACTTGATGAACTTATGGGATCCTTGCAAACTTTTGAGATGAACCTGAAGCAAAACAAGAAGGAGAAAAGTATTATATTACAAGCTGAAGTTTAGAACTCCAGTGATGAAGATGAAATCGATGCTGATGAAGTCAGCATGAAGGAGTCCCTTATACTACTTACAAAGAATTTCAACAAGATGTGGAAGAAGATGAGAAACCGTAACAAGAGACAAAAACCGGCAAAGTTTATTTCAAAAAAGGAGAAGACCGTGACAAATACTTTAGATCAGAAGAACAAAAATAAGAGGATTCAATGTCGTGAATGTGAAGGTTTTGGTCATATTCAAGTAGAGTGTGCTAACACACTTTAGAAGAAGGGAAAGTCTCTGAAAACGACCTGGAGTGATGATGATTCTGAAGGCAGTCAAGAGGAAAGTAAAGATAATGTAATCAATTATATTACTCTCACTGTCTGCACAGAAACCAGACCTACAGACAACCTGACTAATGTGTCAACACATGTTGCAACATCTGGTGGCACATCTGCTGAGACTGATGGCATGTACTATTCTAACTCTGAAAGCAGTAGTGGTGATGAAGAACTAAGTGATAATGAAATTAAAAAGGCTTATGAGAAGATGTATTTCAAGTGGACTCAATTGTGCAAATTAAACAAGAAATTAGAAGATCGAGTGACCGAATTGGTGAAGGAAAGGGATTCCTTAAAGAAAACCGTGTCTAGTTATGAAATCCAAGTGACTGAGAAAGATACAAAACTTCACGAGACTCGAATCAAATTGGAGGAAACTCAGAAGTCCTTAAAGATGTTCAATTCGGGAACTGCCAGACTTGATCACATCTTATCAATTGGAAAAATCTTGTGTAGATCATCACAGCCTAGGCTACAAGATGAAGCTTCTTCATCCAAGACTATGTTTGTGAAAGAAACAACACCTTCGGTTCTAGAATCCAAACCAGGTAAGAAATCTAGACTTGAGCGTCCAAGGCCTAAGCCTAATAGGTTTGTTCCTATTTGTCATTACTGTAGCATACCTAGATATATAAGACCTAGATGTTATAAGTATCAAAATACTTTAAAAAGAGGTATGGATACTAGATCACCGAATGATTCACATCCTAGAAGAACACCAAAACTTAAGATTGATTTGAAAAATAATTCCTCTAGGAAAATTTGGATAAGAAAATCTGATTTAAGGTGTTATTCTACTTATACTTCCTTTAAAGTAGGTACTACTAACTTTTAGTACTTTGATAGTGGTTGTTCTAGGCATATGACAGGTAACAAAGCATTTATAAAGAACTTTCAGGATTGTGCTCTCGGTCATGTCACCTATGGAGATGGAATCAAAGGCTGCATTCTTCGGAAAGGAACTCTTAATGTAGAAGGATTGCCGAGACTAAATGATGTGTTGTTAATAGAAGGGCTTCAAGCAAATTTGATAAGTATCAGCCAACTTTGTGATCAAAACTTATTAGTAAACTTTACAAAGGATGAATGTCGTGTTTATGATAAATCTAACAAGTGTGTTTTGATAGGTTTCAGATCTTTAGATAATTGCTACATGTTATACCATTTATTCACATGTTATAAAACTGTAATAAATGACATTGATCTTTGGCATCAAAAATTAGGTCATTTGAACTATAAAAATCTGACAAAAATTGTGAGTATAGGTGCTGTACATGGAATTCCAAAGCTGGGAAAAAGAGAACCTGGAATTTGTGGACCCTGTCAAATCGAAAAACAAGTGAAGGTGACCTACAAAGTATTACAGCACATCAATAGAACTCGTGTTCTAGAACTTCTTCGTATGGATCTAATGGGAGCAATGCAAGTAGAGAGTATTGCAGGTAAAAGATACATTTTTGTTTTTGTGGATGATTACTCTAGGTTTACTTGGGTAATTTTCATTAGAGACAAATCTGATACCTTTGATGCTTTTAAAGCATTATGCATGAAATCGAGAACTGAAAAGGACAGCAATATTGGTAAAATAGTAAGAATCAAAGAGTAATCATGGTAGAGAATTTGAGAATGCTGTTTTTGCTAACTTTTGTAATGAGTATGGTATTGCATATGAATTTTCTGCACCCAAAATACCACAACAAAATGGTGTAGTTGAGAGGAAAAACAGGACTCTTCAAGCGATGGTACGGGTTATGTTGAATTCTAGGAAACTGGATTTTCAACTATGGGCAGAGGTTTTTAATATTGCATGTTACACGATCAACCATGTTTGCATAAGACCAGGTACAATCAAAACTTCCTATGAAATTTGAAAAGGTAAGAAACCTAATCTTAATTACTTTCATGTTTTTGGTTGTGTTTGTTACATCTTAAATGTTCATGAACATCTAGGTAAGTTTGATACAAAGAGTGATAAATGTATTTTTCTCGGATATTCAACCAATAGTCAAGCATATCGTGTATATAACTTATGAACACAAACAATTATGGAATCTGCTAATGTTGTGTTTGATGATTTTAAAGATTTTACAGAATTTTTCAAGGAACAAGAGATTTTCAACCTTACTGATGAAGCTGAAGATCAGATATCACAAGAGACAGGTTCTAATACTGCTACTTTGCCACCTGAAAACTCAGTTTTGGATGATGTTACAACATCTCCTGACACATCAACTGATGTTGCAACATCTACTGACATATCGACCAGTGATGCACCATCCTTAGTAGCAGAACCAGAGACACCAGAGAAGTTCAATCAAGGTGTAATCAATCCAAACAGACCAGAGTACAGAAAAATCATTCTCTTGATGAGATAATAGGTGGTCTCTATGAAGGAAGGCGTACTAGAGATAAACAGAGGTTAAAGTACCATGAAATGCTCAAGTTTGTTTGCTATACCTCCCAAATTAAACCCAAAAATGTCAAAGAAGTTTTATTAGATGAATATTGGGTTGGAGCTATGTAAGAAGAGTTAGAGCAGTTTGTAAGAAATGATGTGTAGACCTTAGTACCTAGACCTAAAGATTCTAATGTGATTGGAACCAAGTGGATATTCGAGAATAAAACTAATGAGTTTGGAAACATCACTAGGAATAATTCTAGATTAGTTGCTCAAGGATACACTTAAGTAGAAGGCGTAGGTTTTGATGAAACCTTTGCACCCATAGTTAGGCTTGAATCAACAAAGTTTCTTTTGGGTATAGCCTGCTTACTAGGTTTCAAATTATATCAAATGGATGTTAAGAGTACCTTTCTAAATAAATTCTAAACGAGGAAGTATATGTTGAGCAACTTAAAGGCTTCGAGGATCCACATCACCCTGATTATATTTACAAGTTAAAAAAGGCTTTATATGGATTGAAACAATCTCCTAGAGTATGGTATGAGAGATTGACAAAGTTTCTTCTAGAGAAGAGCTACAAGAAAGGGGGAGTTGATGAGACCTTGTTCATTAAGACCTTTAAATTCGGGATCATTATAGCGCAAATCTATGTTGATGACATAGTTTTTAGATCTTCCTCGAAATCAAAAACAGAAGAATTTGTTGATTAAATGAAGAAGGAGTTTGAAATGAGTATGTTTAGAGAACTAAACTACTTCTTAGGGCTACAAGTTAAACAACTTAAAGATGGGATCTTTATCACATAAAGTAAGTATGCCAAAAACTTAGTCAAGAAATTTGGTTTAGAAAAGGCCAAATATATGAGTACACTCATGGGATCCAATGTCAAATTAACTAAGGACGAGAATTAAGTGTCAGTTGATCCTAGTTTATATAGAAGTATGATTAGAAGCCTTCTTTACCTAACTGCAAGTAGATCCAATATCTGTTTTAGCATAGGAGTTTGTACTAGGTATCATTCTAATCCTAAGGAGTCTCATTTAACTGCAGTCAAAAGAATCATAAAATATGTGAGTGGGACAATTGATTATGGTATTTGGTAAACTAACAACACAAATTCAAGTCTTGCAGGGTACAGTGATGCTGATTGGACAGGTAATGTTGATGATTGAAAAAGCACCTCTGGAGGTTTAATTTACTTGGGGAACAATCTTGTTTCATGGTACAGTAAGAAACAAAACTCAATCTCTTTGTCAACTGCAGAAGCTGAGTACATTGCTATAGGTAGTTGTTGTACACAATTACTTTAGATGAAGCAAATGTTTGAGGACTACAGTATTTTACAGGATACTTTGGTTATTTATTGTGATAACTCTAATGCTATAAATATCTCTAAAAATCCTGTTCAACACTCTAGGACTAAACATATTGACATCAGGCATCACTTCATTAGAGAATTGGTTGAAAGCAAAATGGTTGTGTTAGAGCATGTTGTAACATCAAAACAATTAGCTGATATTTTTACAAAAGCTCTTGATACAGCATAGTTTGTGTCTTTAAGAAAATCCTTAGGGATTTGCATGATGTGATTGTTTGCTTTACATTACATTTAGGTTTGCATTTAGTTTTGCATTACATTGCATAATTTTATTGTGTTCATAATTGCATTGGATTGAACTAACTATAACTTTTGAAAATTGATAAGAGTGGTGTTATTATGTGTGCTTGACTCTTATGTTGGAATAATTATATCTATGGTCTTTGCTTCTTAAGTACATAAAATTGGATCTCTTGACTTTTTGCATGCGTGGAGAACTTTTATGCAAATTTGGTGACTTAATAAAATTCTAGAACTTATTTTTGTTTAACACTTAAGGCGAAATCTCAGGTTGTATAGTATTTAGGATATGATTTAGGTTATTCTTGAATCGTTTGAGCCTTTCAAGCCTACTTATATTGTGTATCCATAGTTCATCCATTTGAGCCTAACATTTAGCTTTCCTTTGTCACCCACGCTTAACCAAGCCATACATATCTTTTTCTAACCTTGACCATCATCCATCTATATGTTTGGTCTCTCTTGGATTATAATGATTAAAAATGTGTTATTTTGAAGGTGAGAAAGTGAAAGTGTGTAAAAAAAAAAATTGAATATATCCCTTGTCAAATTTAAAAAAATTATACATATATGTGTCGTATAAAACAAAAAAAAAATGTGGGATGATATATATATGAATAAAAAAAAAAGAGAATGAATAAAAAAAAATATAAAAGTTGATTTCAAGGATTTGAAAGAAAATGCAATTTATAACAATCCAAGAGTGGTTTCAGAATTTATGAGTGTTTTTAGTTACATTAATATTCTATATCCTATCTGAACCACAGCCTTACATCATATACCGAAAAAGTCCTAATGATCTGAGATGCTATGTAGCTGACATTAGTGGAGAGTGGTAGTAAAAATAAGCTTATGGAGTTCTCATACTTTATTTACGAGTATGTACAAACTTATTCATGTGGTGATTATTTGAAAGTGACAATTTATACACACTTATACAAAAGGACTGAGATATTGATTATTTTAATATTTGAGTTGAAATTCTATAATAACATAATGATTTGATATTTTTGTGAGTTATAGTCCATGTGATATCTTTTACATTCATGTGTTGCATGTGGTACATCATTTTAATATTTAAAATAAAAATAAAAAAATAAAAAAATAATTTTTTTTTGATGTTATAAGACATGTTGCAACATTTTCTATAACAACCTGTTTTAAGTTTCATATCAATTCATTAATGAGTATGCTACATGTCGTTTTTTACTTTATTTAAACTTGGGAAACTGATATTCGCGAGTTTCAAATTTTATATATACAAGATATTCTCAGTTTTGTTTAAAGCCAGATTTTTGCCTACATATTCATGAGAGATATTGCCCCCTTTATATATCCGAACCCTAATTTCAAATTTCAGATTCTTAAAGCCATTTGATTCTCTGTTTTCCCCTTCATCTCTGTGTTTGCCTTATTTTTCACTACAGGTTTGAAAATGGTGAGAGCGAGAGGAGGTTCAAGTTCTATCAATCCAAGGTTGAAAAAAAGGAAGGAGAAATCTTCGGTGAAAGACTCGGCATCTTCTCAAGGAAAGGACAAATGGCAATGTCTTGAGGAAGAACCTTTGATAGACCCAGTACTGATTGTTGTTTTTCCACCCTTATCAGGTGATTTGTCAATTTACAAACCCAAATCAGGGTTTGAAGAAAGTTTTGAGTTTTCGAGTCCAAGCACAAATGAACCCGAGAAGAGGTTTGATGTTTCACCATTAATGGGAACTTCTTTATCCATAAGCTCATCATCAACATCATTAGGCAAACAATCCTCTAATGCAGACTCTGAAGATCAAGATGAAGAAGAATATCAGAGTCTTCATTCCTACCCAACCGGCTTTCCAGCAGACAAAATTTTTCGAGCTCAACAGGATGCTCAATCCGGTCCTTCTAGTTTCTCCAAGGATAAAAACAAGGAGAAAGATGTGAAGGATAGTGATCCACCGTATCAACCAACCATTATATCTCAAGTGAAGATTCAGAGGATGAAGGTCGATCTTAACAAAAGAAATCTAGAAAAACCAAGTCTTATGCTGCAAAGAAGACTAAAAAGGGACAGGTACCAATCCAGACTGATCGGCATGTTGTATCTAGGGCATTTTCTCTTAAGTTTTACTCTGAGCAGAATCAAGAAATCTAGAAAATGATGTCAATAAGGAAGTTTATGTGTGAGAGACTGATTGATGAAAAGAGTCATAAATAAGTAGGTGTCTCTCAATTTTTGAAAAATCTAGGCCTATTTGATATTGTGTCTCGTGCCAAAAACTTTATTGGTGGTCTTTAAAAAGGGGGAGTACAGTAGTATAGTTTTCGCTCAAAACAAAAACATAACATAATTCATAATTCAATGTTCCAAGATTAGATAATTACATTAAAGTGAAAGTTAATCAAAACCAGAAATCAGTAATCAGTAACCAGAAAAAAAAAAAAAAAAAAAAAAACAAAACTACTCCCCCTAATTCCTATACTACTGTATTCCCCCTTTTTGAATCATCAAATGCCAAAATCCTGTACAAAAGCAAACTGTAAAAGATTTTAGTCACTAGAAGAATCTTCTTGATCAGATCCTTGAGCTGTATTACCACAAGCTTAAAGAACTCTTTCAATCTCCTTCTCTTTTGAGCAATACCCTTCTTTTGTTCCTACTGTAATTCAGCCTTCAGTAGCTGAATCATCATCTTATTTTGGTCACTGCTTGTTGTAGGAACTGGTTCCTCTCCTTATCGAAATGCTTCTGCTTGTCTTTCATGAATATCCATCACATGTTTGTGAGATAGTAACTTATTAGATACTTTCAATAACTTATTAGATACTTTCAATGGTTCAGCAAGAAATTGCAGTGCATCCATAGGCCGTTTGACATTCTTCTGAGATATCAGTACTTCATAAATGAGTGATGGAAATGACGACTATCCATGTTTCTTCTTGTTCTCAGCATAAGTAACAATTATCTCAAATATGTGTTTTGCCATATCAAACTCCATTTGAGTTCCCGCTGCATGAAGTAAAACACAGATGTCCTTGGTTACTGTGGCAGTGTGTTTAGTTGGCAACCAGTTAGTTACTATAATCTTGTGCAACATTGAATATTTCACAGTTAAATCAGATGCAAACAAACATTGAGGACCTGTCTAATTGTTTTTCTTTCCTCCAGTCAGCACAGATACCATATAATTCATATCAACATCTTGATCTAGTTCTCTGACTTTGTCTGAAACGCTCTCAAGCAGATCATAAAATTCTCTTATCACATCTGGAGAGAAACTGAAAATATAGCCTCTAACATAAATCTTCATAAATTTGGTTAAGGAAGAGTTACTAATGTCGGATGACAGATTAGCATAGAACTCATGTACAAGATTACTAGCAAAGTTTTTAACACGAGACACAGTACCAAATAGGCCTAGGTTTTTCAGAAATTGAGAAACACCTACTTGTTCATGACTCTTTTCATCAATCAGTCTCTCACACATAAACTTCCTTGTTGACATCATTTTCCAGATTTCTTGACTCTGCTCAGAGTAAAACTTAAGAGAAAATGCCCTAGACACAACATACCGATCAGTCTGGATTGGTACCTGTCCCTTTTTAGTCTTCTTTACAGCATCAGACTTGGTTTTTCTAGATTTTTTTTGCTGAGATCGACCTTCATCCTCTGAATCTTCACTTGAGATATCAATGATTGGTTGATACGGTGGATCACTATCCTTCACATCTTTCTCCTTGTTTTTATCCTTGGAGAAACTAGAAGGACCGGCTTGAGCATCCTATTGAGCTCGAAAATTGTGTCTGCTAGAAAGTTGGTTGGGTAGGAATGAGGACTCTGATATTCTTCTTCATCTTGATATTCAGAGTTTGCATTAGAGGATTGTTTGTCTGATGATGTTGATGATGAGCATGTGGATAGAGAAGTCTCCATTAATGGTGAAACATCAAACCTCTCCTCGGGTTCATTTGTGCTTGGACTAAAAAACTCAAAACTTTCTTTAAACCCTGATTTGGCTTGTAAATTGACAAATCACCTGATAAGGGTGGAAAAACAGCAATCGGTACTGGGTCTATCAAAGGTTCTTCCTCAAGACGTTGCCATTTGTCCTTTCCCTGAGAAGATGCCGAGTCTTTCACTGGCGATTTATCCTTTCTCTTTTTTAACCTTGGATTGATAGAACTTGAACCTCTTCTCGTTCTCACCATTTTCAAACTTGTAGTGAAAAATAAGACAAACACAGAGACAAAGGGGAAAACAGAGAATCAAATAGCTTTAAGAATCTGAAATTTGAAATTAGGGTTCGAATATATAAAGGGGGTAATATCTCTCATGAATATGTAGGCAAAAATCTGGCTTTAAACAAAATTGAGAATATCTTGTATATATAAAATTTGAAACCCGCGAATATCACTTTCCTAAGTTTAAATAAAGTAAAAAACATGTAGCATACTTATTAAATAATTGATATGAAACTTAAAACAGGTTGTTATAGAAAATGTTGCAACATGACTTATAACATCAAAAAAAAATTTTATTTTTTTATTTTTATTTTTATTTTTAAATATTAAAATGATGTACCACATGCAATATATGAATGTAAAGGATATCATATGGACTATAACTCACAGAAATATCAAATCATTATGTTATTGTAGAATTTCAACTCAAATGTTAAACAATCAACATCTCAGTCCTTTTGTATAAGTGTGTATAAATTGTCACTATCAAATAATCACCACATGAATAAGTTTATACATACTCATGAATAAAGTGTGAGAACTCCATAAGCTTATTCTTACTACCACTTTCCACTAATGTCAGCTACATAGCATCTTAGATCATTAGGACTTTTTCAATATGTGATGTAAGACTGTGGTTCAGGTAGGATATGGAATAATAATATGACTAAAAACACCCATAAATTCTGAAACCACTCTTAGATTGTTACAAATTGTATTTTCTTTCAAATCCTTGAAATCAACTTATATATATATATTTATTCATTCCCTTTCTTTTTTTATTCATATATATATATATAACATCCCACTTTTTTTATAAACATATATATATTTTTAAAATCTGACAAGGGATGTATTTATTTATTTATTTTACACACTTTCACTTTCTCACCTTCAAAATAACACATCTTTAATCATTATGATCCAAGATAGACCAAACATGTAGATGGATGATGGTCAAGGTTAAAAAAAGATATGTATGGCTTGGTTAAGCGTGGGTGACAAAGGAAAGCTAAATGTTAGGCTCAAAGGGGTGAACAATGGATACACAATATAGGTAGGCTTGAAAGGCTCAAACGATCCAAGGATGACTTAAATCATATCCTAAATACTATATAATCTGGGATTTTGCCTCAAGTGATAAACAAAAATAAGTTCTAAAATTCTATTAAGTCATCAAGTTTGCATAAAAGTTCTCCACGCGTGCAAAAAGTCATGAGATCCAATTTTATGTGCTTGAGAAGCAAAGATCATAGATATGATTATTCCAACATAAGAGTTAAGCACACACAATAACACAATTCTTATCAATTTTCAAAAGTTATAGTTAGTTCAATCTAATACAATTATGAACACAATAAAATTATGCAATGTAATGCAAAACTAAATGCAAACCTAAATGTAATGTAAAGTAGACAATCACATCATGCAAATCCTTAAAGATTTTCTTAAAGACACAAATTGTGCTGCATCAAAAGCCTTTGTAAAAATATCAGCTAATTGTTTTGATGTTGCAACATGCTCTAACACAACCGTTTTTCTTTCAACCAATTCTCTAATGAAGTGATGCCTAATGTCAATAAGTTTAGTCCTAGAGTGTTGAACATGATTTTTAGAGATATTTATAGCATTAGAGTTATCACAATAAATAACCAAAGTATCCTATAAAATACTATAGTCCTTAAGCATTTGCTTCATCCAAAGTAATTGTGTATAACAACTACCTATAGTAATGTACTCAACCTCTATAATTGACAAAGAGATTGAGTTTTGTTTCTTACTGTAACATGAAACAAGATTGTTCCCCAAGTAAAAACAACCTCCAGAGATGCTTTTTCGATCATCAACATTACCTGCCCAATCAACATCACTGTACCCTGCAAGACTTGAATTTGTGTCGTTAGTATACCAAATAACATAATCAATTGTCCCACTCACATATCTTATGATTCTTTTGACTGCAGCTAAATGAGACTCTTTAGGATTAGATTAATACCTAGCACAAACTCCTGCGCTAAAACAGATATCTGGTCTACTTGCAGTTAGGTAAAAAAGGCTTCCAATCATACTTCTATATAAATTAGGATCAACTGACACTTAATTCTCGTTCTTAGTTAATTTGACATTGGATCCCATGGGTGTACTCATATGTTTGGCCTTTTCTAAACCAAATTTCTTGACTAAGTTTTTGGCATACTTATTTTGTGTGATAAAGATCACATCCTTAAGTTGTTTAACTTGTAGTCCTAAGAAGTAGTTTAGTTATCCAAACATACTCATTTCAAACTCCTTCTTCATTTGATCAACAAATACTTCTGTTTTTGATTTAGAGGAAGATCCAAAGACTATGTCATCAACATAGATTTGTGCTATAATGATCTCGGATTTAAAGGTCTTAATGAACAAGGTTTTATCAACTCCACCTCTCTTGTAGCCCTTCTCTAGAAGAAACTTTGTCAATCTCTCATACCATACTCTAGGAGCTTGTTTCAATCCATATAAAGCCTTTTTTAACTTGTAGACATAATCAGGGTAATGTGGATCCTCGAAGCCTTTAGGTTGCTCAATATATGCTTCCTCATTTAGAATTTCATTTAGAAAGGTGATAACTCTATAAAATAGAGTTATTTTACCACTTTTTTATGCACAAAAGTTAGCTTGTTCTTGAGAATTTTAGTTGTTTTTTATTTGTTTTTAATTTATTTTGTTTTATGTACTTTAATTTAGATTTTCATAAATTTCGTAAAGTTTTTATTTAATTTTCAACTTTTTCTAATAGTACTTAAAGAAGCTTAAAATTAAATATTTCCAATGAGTCTACTTATAACATTTTTATTTTGGAAATATCTAATTTTAGCACTTTATTTTTCTGTAGCATCAAAGAGGACATTACTATTCACGTCAGGAAACTGTAAAAACCAAGCTCATTGCGCATTCTATGGCACTGGATTCTTCCTAATTTCACATACTGGATTGGAGCTAATGTACTACTGTAACAGACTGTAGCAATGTGCATGAACACTGTAGTAAGCATGCTGGCACTATGGACAAGCATGCGACACTGTATCAGACTGTAGTAAGCACGCGAACATTGTAACAGAAATGTTGCAAGCATGCACCGATCACTGTAGCACTATAGCAAGCACGCGATACTGTAACAGTACTATAGCAAGCATGCACCGATTACTGTAGCACTGTAGCAAGTTTGAAAATTTGTGTTTTGTAGCACCGAATACTGTAGCATGTTTGAAAATTGTGTTGTGTGGGCACCGAATATTGTAGTAGTTTGAAAAATTGTGTGAAAGTTAAGTAGAATAGTGTAAATTTATGCTTATAAAAGGGAGCATTCTTGGAGAGTTTAGAGGGGGGGATACACTTTGTCTCTTTCAGTTTTGCCTTGCTTCCATTCTCATGTTTTCTCTCTAGAATATTGTGAGAATGTTTTGCAAGTTAGGCTAGAGTTCTTGGGTGATGTTAGAGATGATCCTATATATGTAGTGAGCTTATTTGAGTTTTGATTCTCTATGGTTTGTAATGCTTATACATTTGAGTAATTAATTTTCTTTCATCTCATTTATTTTTCACATCAATATATTTTGTTGACAACTTTTATATAAATTCAGTTAAGCTTTTTTTATGTGATTATTGTATGATACAATATATTGATAAACATAGTTTTATTAGTAGTCTTTTACTGCATTATCGCCAGTGGCATATTGTCGATTTTAGATTTTTTATAAGACAATATTTCTAAGCACTTAATGTAAGAATTTTATTTACTCGAATACATTTAATTCACAAGTTCTTCAAATCTTATCTTCCGATTGATTGTTTGGAATGTAAAACTTTCAATTGAGTCAAATTATGAATCAAAATTCAAATAGGTGAATGAAACATATAGGGGATTCTCGATGTCTTATCATTTTTAACTATTGAATTTTCTCTACTTTAAATTGTATTATCTTTCAATTAAATTGCTCTAAAACCACAAAAATGTTTTCTTTCTTTTCTTGTTTAATTGCGTATTTCTCTAACACTTGTGTTCTACTAATCTCTTTTGTTTGTTTTTATCACCTTCTTGTGGGATTGACCGTCTTAATTGTACTATAATTGACCGTTTTGTTTTGTCACAATTTGGGCGTAATCATATTTTGGCGTCATTACCGGGGAGGTGCTTCAAGTAAGATTGATTGGTAGATTTGAAGCTAAAAGAGGTACGTTCAACTTTCTTTTATTTTATTTTATTTATTTTACCTTTTTATTTTCTTGTTCTTACAAAAAAAAAAAAAGAAAAGAAAAATTAACAACTAGTTTTAATTTTTAGGTTAGTTTTTTTTATGTTATCAATTTTAATTAGGTTTCATAATTTGTATAACTGTAAGATTTAGAATAGTGTTAACTTAGGGTACTAACATCTAACATTTAACATTTCATAAAATTTATCACAAAATTTAATAAAATTTTCAAGCAATTGTGTGGAATCATTAAAAAGTACAAACTAAGAGAGTTCTGTCTAGGAGGCTGGGTTTTGTTAGCATTCTATGCCATCAGTCTTTCCTGGGAATGTTGCTTTGTCTAGGAGGTTGGTTTTTAAGGAGGCCTCGCCCCACCAATCTTTCCTGGGAGCACTCTTAGAGGTTACGATTCACGGCTTTACATTATTGTTGTTTTTGTTAAAAAAAATTTCCTTGTTTTTAAAAATAAAAATAAAAAAAATAAAAAAATAAAAAAATAGGTCGATTAGAACATGGGAAGAAGATGATAACTGCGTTTTTCAACAAATCTTTCCCATAATATAAGACCAACTTTTTAAAGTGACAGATCTCGACCTTTACCTAAAAGGATAATGAAACTTTCTACCTAGCTTAGGAATGGTTCAAAGATTTGTTAAAGTAGTGTCCCCACTATGGTTACGAGTGTTGGCATCTCATCAGCTATTTCTATGAAGGACTCATAATCCGAGAGCGCCAGTTTGTGGAGACGATGTGCAATAGAGAATTTTTCCAAAAAGATCCCGAAGAGGCTTTTGAGTATCTCAACGAGCTAGCTGAGAAATCCTACACTTGGACTAGACAAAGGGATACTAATAGTATTAGTTAGTCCTGATCTGCTGGAATCTACCAATTAAGGGAAGAGGACAACCTCAAGGCCCAAATCGAGTCTTTGACCCGACAACTTGAGGCCCTCAAATCTAAAGAAAGTAGAAGAATCCACATGGTCATGAGAGTAGAATCATAAGAACCAAGCTTCATTGGTGGAGGGATAGGACATCTAGCTAACGATTGTCCTACTTATGGTGAAACGAGAAGAGTTTACAAGGAGCAACGTAACAACTTAGAGGCGTACAACAGCCTTTTCTCTAACACATACAGTGTTGGCTGGATGAACCATCCGAATTTCAGTTGGAGAGATTCCAATGGAGGACTATGGAGAGCTGAGCAACAACCATAACCACTAAAGGCGTATTCTGCACCTCAGTACTATGTACAACCATCAAGGAGTTCTTTCGAGAATATTGTGCAGGCTTTCATGGAAATGCAGAATAAGACAGACCAAGAGTTTAATATCTTCTTATGCAAATGATGGATGAAAGAAAAGAGATAAAGAGCCAGATCTCAATGCTGACTGAAGCTATGACTGTTTTTGTTGAAGAACGTGACAAGTTCTCTTCATAAGCTCAATCTAACCAAAAGGGGTAACAAATGGCACAAACCTCTAACCCTGAAGATCATAACATCAAAGAGGACAATGCCATCACCACTCATCGGGACAAGATTTTAGATGATCCATCAACAACTACAGTCACTTCAATTAGTCAAAAAGTCACCTCCAAGAAAGAGCCAACCAATCTTCCAGTTAAAGTGTCTTTTCACCAAGGTCTTCAATCTGTTGGGAAAGTGCTAGAATATCAAGATCCCATGTGGCCAACTTCTCCAAAACCATCAATAGCATTAATTCTTGGGGTCTACAAAGCAAAATATTCGAAATCAATTTTTGTTGGACACACGTGCCAAATTGCTCTACATTCAGCCAAGCTTGAGGGCATCATTAACAAAGACCCATATGTAGTGTTGCATGACACTTATTATGGGCGGAAGCCGCTTTTTGATAAAAATTTGTTTTGAAGTCAAGCCGATGACTATAAATCAAGTGCTTTTTGGGAGGTAACCCAAGCTATCTTTTCTTTATTTATTTATTTTTTCTTAATTTTATTTTCTTTATGTGTTTGTTCTCTATTTTATATTCACATACGTTTTTAACTTTCTTAATTTTAGATAAAAGGAATTGCTACAGTCTTGGAAATCTGACGTTAAAAGACTCTATTTGCCAGTTTATAAGAAAACTGGATGGGAAGCTCATCCTCGACTCATAAAAGGCGTTTAAGCCGTTACTGGACGTAAAACCAGAGGAAGATGTGAGCCACAATTACAACTACTATATAAATCTTGCTAATTTTTTTTCTCATATTTCACTCTAATTATTATTATTGTTATTATTATTATTATTATTATTTCGAGGTTGCATGTTTAACTTCTTCTTTACATCAAGTCTACATTTTTGTCTTTTTCTTTTTGCATCGAGTGTGCATTTTTGACCTTCTCTTTGCATTAGGTGTGTGTTTTTTTATCTTTTTCTTCTTTTCGTATCGAGTGTGTATTTTTGAATTTTTCTTTTCGCATCGAATGTGTATTTTTAACTTTTTTTTTGTATTAAGTGTATATTTTTATTTTTTTTCTTCTTTTCGCATCAAGTATGTATTTTTTCTTTTCGCATCGAGTGTGTATTTTTAACCTTTTGTTTTCTCATCGAGCATGTATTTTTGACTTTCTCTTTTTATTTTTCAAAGTTTTCTGACAAACAGCCGATCTACCCCGTGATAGACTTAACTCAGCATCGTCTTTCCTCACCTTATAAATATGCATGCATTTTCATCATTTTCATCACACACATATCCATTTTTAAGGTTAGAAATAAGTGAGTTGAGATGGAGAGTCCTTCAGTTCGTAAGTTTAAAACTATTTGTGTTCTCGGTGAGACTAGTCTGGGAAAAGATGGAGAGTTTTTGAAAGCAGCAAATAACCTTGGTAGGGTGTTAGCTGCTAGACAAATTAATCTAATATATGGGGGAGGAAGTCTTGGGTTAATGGGTTGTGTGTCATCCAGTGCATATGTGAGGGGCAGTAAAGTCTTAAGTATCATTCTTAGTACTTTAGCTGGCAAAAAAATCACCGGTCATACTTTAAGTAATGAGTTAAAGGTCTCGTTCATGCATGAGAGAATAGGTAATATGATGTGTAATGCAGATGCCTTTATTGCTTTACCTGGTGGTTTAGGAACCCTGGAAGAGATTTTCAACACTGCCTCTTGGGCCCAACTTAATCTTCATTAAAAGCAGTTAGGATTGTTAAATGTTAATAGTTTTTATGATGGTTTGTTGTCTTTTCTAGATCATGCTGTGGAACAGGAATTCATTACACCATCAGCTCGGAAAATCCTAGTCTCAACTCCAACTGCTGATCAGTTAATTGATCAACTACAGATCTTTGTGTCTGAACTTGACCCATTGATGTCACAGGTAGTATGGTCAACTACGGACAACAAAAGCAGTAAGAAGCGAGGGTTGGATCTGACGCTACGGTTGTAACTTTCTTTAACTTGTTGGTTTTTCTCGTAACATTTGATTTTTTTTTCTTTTAGTTTTAGTTTATCAGTTTTTGCCTTCAATAATACCAGATCAGGTGAGACCTTTTATTCTCTACTTATCTACATTAGACATTGTGGACAATGTCTAAATTAGGTTGTGGGGAGGGAATAGTTTGATTTTTTTTGTTTAATTTCTTGTATTTTTACTAAAAACAAAAAAACAAAATTTTTTTTTTCTTTAAACAACTAGATTCATTATTTATGAGATGGTTGAGCAAAGAGTTACTTTTGGTACTCTTGATGCGCATCTTATGGTAATGATTGTTTTCTCGTGTCATTGTTTTGTCTTTATCTAAAAAAAATAAAAACAAAAAAAAGAAGGAAAAAAAGCAAAAAAAAAAAGGGGGGTGATTTCCCACAGATCTGATGATGAAAATTTTGGTTGCTTTATTTTATATAGTCTTTCGGAAAAGTATAAATTTTGTACATATTTGCCTTTAAATTTTTGAGCTAGTCTAACTCAGTTGTGATATTCAATATTTAAGCACTAATTCTTGATCTATAAGTTGTGTGTTTGTTTAGAGAAAGTTTTGTGAATATGAAATATTTCTGGTCTCACAAGTCTTAAAATTTGTTTGATTTTCTCTTGAGGCGAAATCCCAGACAATATCAAAAATTAAGAAAATGATTTAGGCTTTTTTTTTTGGGAACGTTTGAGCTTTTCAAGCCAACCTTTTAATATCTTTATCCTCAGTTTACTCCTTTTGAGCCTAGTTTTATACAACATTTTCCTTGTCACCTATATTTTTAGCCTAGCCTTTCAAATAAAATATCTAACATTTAGCCCTTAAGCATATTGATCATTTTAAAAATTATTTTGAGCTATGCTGAAATCTGGGAGGAAGGTTGGGATTACAAAATGCAAAAAAAAAAAAAAAAAAAGAAGTGAAAAAAAAAAGAATACTATATCCTTTGTTTATCATAATATAAGAAGTTTGGGGATGTAGTTGTTCTAAAAAAAAAAAAACAAAACAAAACAAAAAAATTAAAAACAAAAAAAGTTTTATTTTTAATAAGGGAAAGTTGTGAATAAGTTTGGGGGTGTTACTTAGGTGTAAATAAAAAGCTCTACAACAAGTTCTAAAATAATTAATGTGTTGAAGGGTGATCTAAGTCATATTATCTTATATCTTACCTTCACCTCAGCCACATATTACAAACTTAATAAAAGTCCTAATGATCCTTGGTTTTGTGTTTGTCGACATTAATGGAGAGAGAAATGAAAAATGAACTTATGAGATTTGATAATTATCCGAGATCGATTGTTTCATTTCTCAGAAACTCATCTAAATTGCATACAATTTAATGGAAAGGAAATTTTGCACACACACACGGAATATCTAACTGTAAGTAGATGTACTCTTAAATTAAACTCAAATTTTTGATCAAAATTTATTTTTTTTTTGTACACTATATCTTTTACAGTAACCTATGAGAAATTTCTGGAAATCACCATTATTAATAAAATATTTTCTATCTTTCTTTCTTTCTTTTCTTTTCTTTTGCTTGAGGACAAGCAAAGTCTTAAGTTTGGGAGTGTGATAACTCTATAAAATAGAGTTATTTTACCAGTTTTTTATACACAAAAGTTAGCTTGTTCTTGAGAATTTTAGTTGTTTTTTATTTGTTTTTGATTTATTTTGTTTTATGTACTTTAATTTAGATTTTCATAAATTTCGTAAAATTTTTATTTAATTTTCATCTTTTTCTAATAGTAAATTAATAAGCTTAAAATTAAATATTTCCAATGAGTCTACTTATAACATTTTATTTTGAAAATATCTAATTTTAGCATTTTATTTTTCTGTAGCATCAAAGAGGACATCACTATTCATGTCAGGAAACTGTAAAAACCAAGCTCATTGCGCATTCTATGGCACTGGATTCTTCCTAATTTCACATACTGGATTGGAGCTAATGTACTACTATAACAGACTGTAGCAATGCGCATGAACACTGCAGTAAGCATGCCGGCACTGTGGACAAGCATACGACACTGTATCAGACTGTAACAAGCACGTGAACATTGTAACAGAAATGTTGCAAGCATGCACTGATTACTATAGCACTGTAGTAAGCACGCGATACTGTAACAGTACTGTAGCAAGCATGCACCGATACTGTAGCACTGTAGCAAGTTTGAAAATTTGTGTTTTGTAGCACCGAATACTGTAGCATGTTTGAAAATTGTGTTGTGTGGGCACTGAATACTGTAGCAGTTTGAAAAATTGTGTGAAAGTTAGGTGGAATAGTGCAAATTTATGCTTATAAAAGGGGGCATTCTTGGAGAGTTGAGAGGGGGGATACACTTTGTCTCTCTTAATTTTGCCTTGCTTTCATTCTCATGTTTTCTCTCTAGAATATTGTGAGAATGTTTTGCAAGTTAGGCTAGAGTTCTTGGGTGAGGCTAGAGATGATCCTATATGTGTAGTGAGCTTATTTGGGTTTTGATTCTTTATGTTTTGTAATGCTTATACATTTGAGTAATTAATTTTCTTTCATCTCATTTATTTCTCACATCAATATATTTTGTTGACAACTTTTATATAAATTAATTCAAGCTTTTTTCATGTGATTGTTGTATGATACAATATATTGATAAACATAGTTTTATAAGTAGTCTTTTACTGCATTATCGCCGGTGGCATATTGTCAATTTTAGATTTTTTATAAGACAATATTTCTTAGCACTTAACGTAAGAATTTTATTTACTCAAATACATTTAATTTACAAGTTCTTCAAATCTTATCTTCCGATTGATTGTTTGGAATGTGAAACTTTCAATTGAGTCAAATTATGAATCAAAATTCAAATAGGTGAACAAAACATATAGGGGATTCTCGATGTCTTACCATTTTTAACTATTGAATTTTCTCTACTTTAAATTGTATTATCTTTCAATTAAATTGCTCTAAAACCACAAAAATGCTTTCTTTCTTTTTTTGTTTAATTGCGAATCTCTCTAATACTTGTGTTCTACTAATCTTTTTTATTTGTTTTTATCACCTTCTCGTGGGATCGACCGTCCTAATTGTATTATAACTGACCGCTTTGTTTTGTCACAATTTGGGCGTAATCAAAAGGCACTCTTAACATCCATTTGATATAATTTGAAACCTAGCAAGTAGGTTATACCCAAAGCAACCTTATTGATTCAAGCCTAGCTACGGGTGCAAAGGTTTCATCAAAGTTTATGCCTTTTACTTGAGTGTATCCTTGAGCAACTAATCTAACCTTATTCTTAGTGATGTTTCCAAACTTATCAGTTTTATTCTTGAATATCTATTTGGTTTCAATCATATTAGAATCTTTTGGCCTAGGTACTAAGGTCCACACATCATTTCTTACAAACTGCTCTAGCTCTTCTTGCATGGCTCCAACCCAATATTCATCTAATAAAGCTTCTTTGACATTTTTGGGTTCAATTTGGGAGGTATCGCAAACAAACCTGAGTATTTCACGGTAATTCAACCTTTGTTTACCTCTAGTACACCTTCTTTCATAGAGACCACCTATTATCTCATCAAGAGGATGATTTTTCTGTACTCTGGTAGATGATTTTGGTCTGTTTGGACTAATTACACCTTGATTGAACCTCTTTGGTGTCTCTGGTTCTGCTCCTGAGGATAGTGCATCACTGGTCGATGTGTCAGTAGATGTTACAACATCAGTTGATGTGTTAGGAGATGTTGTAACATTGTCCGAAATTGAGTTTTCAGGTAGCAAAGCAGCAGCATTGGAACTTGTCTTTTGTGATACCTGATCTTCAGCTTTATCAGTAAGGCTGAGAATATCTTGTTCCTTGGAAAATTCTACAAAATCTTTAAAATCATCAACCATAACATTAGCAGATTCCATAATTGTTTGTGTTCGTAAGTTATATACATGATATGCTCGACTATTGGTTGAATATCCGAGAAAAATACCTTCATCACTCTTTGCATCAAACTTACCTAGATGTTCACGATCATTTAAGATGTAACAAACACAACCAAAAACATGAAAGTAACTAAGATTAGATTTCTTACCTTTCCAAATTTCATAAGGAGTTTTGGTTATACTTGGTCTTATGTAAACAGATTGATCATGTAACATGCTGTATTAACAGCCTTTACCTATAGTCGAAAAGCCAGTTTCTTGGAATTCAACATAACCCGTGCCATCTTTTGAAAAGTCCTGTTTTTCCTCTCAATCACACCATTTTTTTTATGGTGTTTTGGGTGCAGAAAATTCATGTGTAATACCATGCTCATTGCAAAAGTTAGCAAAAACAACATTCTCAAGTTCTCTACCATGAACACTCTTGATTCTTACTATTTTACCAATATTGCTGTCCTTTTTAGTTCTCAATTTCATGCATAATGCTTTAAAAACATCAAAGGTATCAGATTTATCTTTAATGAAACTTACCCAAGTAAACCTAGAGTAATTATCCATATAGACAAAAACGTACCTTTTACCTGCAATACTCTCTACTTGCATTGCACCTATTAGATCCATATGAAGAAGTTCTAGGATACGAGTTGTATTGGTGTGCTGCAATACTTTGTGAGTCACCTTCACTTGTTTCCTGATTTGACAGGATCCACAAATTCTAGATTCTCTTTTTCCCAGCTTTGGAATTCCACGTACAGCACCTATACTCACAATTTTTGTCAGAACTTTATAGTTCAAATGACCCAGTTTTTGATGTCAAAGATCAATGTCATTTATTATAGTTTTATAACATGTGAGTGGATGGTGTAACATGTAGCAATTATCTAAAGATCTGAAACCTATCAAAACATACTTGTTAGATTTTTCATAGACATGACATTTATCCTTTGTAAAGTTTACCAATAAGTTTTGATCACAAAGTTGACTGATACTTATCAGATTTGCTTGAAGCCCTTCTACTAACAGCACATCCTTTAGTCTTGGCAATCTTTCTACATTAAGAGTTCTTTTCCCAAGAATGTAACCTTTGATTCCATCTCCATCGATGACATGACTGAGAGTACACTATTAAAAGTTCTTTATAAATGCTTTGTTACCTGTCATATACCCAGAACAACCACTATCAAAGTACCAAGAGTTAGTAATACCTGCTTTAAAGGAAATATAAGTAGTATAACACCATAAATCAGATTTTCTTATCCAAATATTCCTAGAGGAATTATTTTTCAAATCAATCTTAAGTTTTGGTGTTCTTCTAGGATGTGAATCATTCGGTGATCTAATAACTATACCTCTTTTTAAAGCATTTTGATACTTATAACATCTAGGTCTTATATGTCTAGGTATGCTACAAATAGGAACAAATCTCTTAGGCTTAAGCCTTGGATGCTCAAGTTTAGATTTCTTACCTGATTTGGATTCTGGAACCGAAGGTGTTGTTTCTTTCACAAACACTGTCTTGGATGAAGAAGGTTCACCTATTTAGCCTAGGCCGTGATGATCTACACAAGATTTTCTAATTGATAAGATGTGATCAAGTCTGGCAGTTCCCGAATTTAGCATCTTTAAGGACTTCTGAGTTTCCTCCAATTTGATTTGAGTCTCCTAAAGCTTCTTATCTTTCTCAATCACTTGGATTTCATAACCAGACACTGCTTTCTTCAAGGAATCCCTTTCCTTCACCAATTCGGTCACTTGATCTTCTAATTTCTTATTTAATTTGCACAATTGAATCCACTTGAAATACATCTTCTCATTAACCTTTTCAATTTCATTATCACTTAGTTCTTTATCACCACTACTGCATTCAGAGTTAGAATAGTAGATGCCATCAGTCTCAGCAGATGTGTCACCAGATATTGTAATATGTGTTGACACATCAGTCAAGTTGTTTGTAGGTCTGGTTTCTGTGCAGACAGTGAGAGCAACATGAATGATTACATTATCTTCGCTTTCCTTTTGACTACCTTCAGAATCATCATCGCTCTAGGTCGTTTTCAGAGACTTTCCCTTCTTCTTAAGTGTGTTAGCACACTTCACTTAAATATGACCAAAGCCTTCACATTCATGATATTGAATCCTCTTATTTTTGTTCTTCTGATCTGAAGTATTTGTCACGGTCTTCTCTTTTCTGGGAATAAACTTTCCCAGTTTTTGTCCCTTGTTACGGTTTCTCATTTTCTTCTATATCTTGTTGAAATTCTTTGTAAGTGGTGCAAGGGACTCCTTCATGTTGGCTTCATCAACATCGATTCCATCCTCATCACTGGAGTTCTAAAACATCAGCTTGCAAAGCAATACTTTTATCCTTATTGTTTTGCTTCAGGTTCATCTCAAAAGTTTGCAAGGATCCCATAAGTTCATCAAGCCTCATGTTGCTAACATCTGTAGCTTCCTCAATGGCTGTGACTTTATAAGCAAATCTCTCTGGTAATGACCTCAAGGTTTTCCTCATCAGTTTTGTCTTAGAATATTTTTCACCTAGAGCAAAAGCTTCGTTGGCAATGTCATACAATTTAGCATTAAAATTGGCTATAGTCTCACTCTCAAGCGTTCGAAGATTTTCAAATCGAGTTACCAAAATTTGAAGCTTCAACATCTTTACAGTAGTGGTTCCTTCATAGGCGACCTCAAGAATTGTCCATGCCTCCTTAACAGTCTCACAAGTGGAGATGAGCTTGAATTGATTGACATCAACAGCATTAAAGATTGCATTCAAAGCCTTTGAATTGTTGTTCGCAAATCTGTCCTCATCACTTGACTAGGTTTCTTCAAGTTTAAGGATAGTCTTGCCCTCATTGTCCTTAGCAGTAGGGTGTGTCCAACCTGTTAAAACTGCACGCCAAGCTTTTTCATCGAGAGTCTTGATAAATGCCCTTCATACGTGCCTTTTAATAAGGGTAATTAGTTCCATTCAATAACAGTGGACGTGAAACTGATCCTCCTTCTCACAGAAAAATCCATGCCTACAAAAGAGATCAATTTCCAAAATCTAACCAAAAAGAGATATTAGTAACCTACTCTGATACTAATTGTATGATCCACTTTTATATTATTTAGCAGATTTAATAAATTAATCCTATTAATTAATAATAAAAAACAAGTAAATAAACAACATAGGCAATTTTAATGAGGTTCGGTTTCCCTACTCCTTGAGACCACGCCTAGACGTTGAACACTTCACTAACTATCAAAAAATTAAAAGCACTAATGGACTTATGCAATCTAAAAACTCTCTCTTTGTTGTTGCCGCCGGTCGTCTTGAATCCAGTTAATAAACTCGTTCAATAAGATCCCCTTACAAGCATATGTTGAAATCCCTTTAACTGCTATTATCTCCTCTCGAAAACTTTAAATCTTTCTCCAAAAGACGCAAATAATGTAGAAAACTTCAAAATCACTAAGGACTCAAAATCTCACGATGACAACTCTTACTTTCTGTTTCAAGGACGATTATTGTGAGCCCTTATATAGAACTTCAAAGATCTCCTTCAAAATCTCGGATTTATTTTGAATTTTGAAGATGTTACAGATAATGTTGCAACTAGGGGTGAACAAAAAACTCAATCATCTAACAAATCCACCCAATCTACCAAACTCGATCTTAATTGGGTGGGTTGATTTGCTATATTTAGTTAATTGGGTGGGTAAAAGAAATTTCAACCCTCCCAATAAAGATTGGGTGGGCTGAAAAAATTTCAAAACCCACCCAACCCACCCAATATTCACTCACTTACTATTTTTTCTTTTTTACTAAATGATGTTCACCTCTAAGTGTTGTTTAGATTATTTAAATATATAAAACATATTACTTGATATTCAATATGGATGTAATTTTTGGTAATTTTGTAAAAAATACCACCAATTACTTTAGTATTCTTGTACCTTTTGGTGATTCTTATAGCTTATATTTATTTTACATTTGATTATTAATGGGATTGTATTAGAAATTTTTTTATTTATGCAAAGTCCATGATAGAATTTATTTTAAAAACTATGTTATGAGTTTAATTTCTTTTTTTTTTCCATTAAATTTTTTATTTTTTGTTAGATGTTTAGTATCATTTATTATTTTTATTAATAAAATACATAACCCACCCAACCTACCTAACCTAACCCGATATTAATTGGGTAGGTTAATTTTTTACGTTAGGTTGATACGGTAGGTAAAAAAATTGGCAACCCACCTAATATTCATTGGGTGGGTTGAAAATTCATAAAAACCAATCCAACTCACCCGATATTCACCCCTAGTTGCAACATCTTGTGTAACATCCTTAAAAATTCAAATTTTAAATCTTCTGAATTTTAAAATACTAATATTCTTCAAATGTCATCCAAATCATCTTCCAAATATATCTGCACATTTTCCTAATTAAAATCACAATATATATAGGTAAATCTTGGGTTTTTTGAAATCCTAATTTAAATAGTACTAGAAAATCCAATTTAAATTCGTTTTTCGTTTTTCATATTTATCTACACCTTAAATAACTGCCCAAGTCCTATTTGAACTTGATTTGTTATGATTCTCTCGATCCAAAACGAATTTCAAAAGATATTCATGATTTTGCAGCAGATGTTGTAACATCTTGTAGCACATCTTGCACTTAACTGAATCTGCATGTTGCAGCAGATGTTGTAACATCCTGCAAAATCTGCATAAACTCCTACAAAACCTGTATAAACTTCTAATATTTCTGGTTTTTCCTAAATTGCCATAAATGCCAAAACTAAAAAACCTAACAATGTTTTTTTTTGTTTTCTGGTTACTGATTACTGATTTCTGGTTTTGATTAACTTTCACTTTGATGTAATTATCTGATGTTGGAACATTATGGTTTTGATTAACTTTCACTTTGATGTAATTATCTGATGTTAGAACATTGAATTATGAATTATGTTATGTTTTTGTTTTGAGCCAAAAATGCCAAAGAGGGAGATTATTAGGTTTTTTTAGTGTAGACATTTATGGCAATTTAGGAAAATCCAGAAATATTAGAAGTTTATGCAAGTTTTGGAGGATGTATTACAGGATGTTACAACATCTACTACAACATGCAGATTCAGTTAAGTGCAAGATGTACTACATGATGTTACAACATCTGCTGCAACATCATGGTCTACTGTAAAATAGTGAATATCTTTTGAAATTCGATTTGGATTGAGAGAATCATGACAAATCAAGTTCAAATAGGATTTGAGCAGTTATTTAAGGTGTGGATAAGCCTGAAAAAGGAAAAATTAATTTAAATTAGATTTTCTAATCCTATTTAAATTAGGATTTCAAAAAACCCAAGATTTTCCTATATATATTGCGATTTTAATTGGAAAAACGTGCATATATATATTTGGAAGAGGATTTGGATAATATTTAAAAAATATCTACGTTTTAAAATTCAAAAGATTTGAAATTTGAATTTTTAAGGATGTTACACAAAATGTTGCAACATTATCTGTAATATCTTCAAAATTCAAAATAAATCCGAGATTTTGAAGGAGATATTTGAAGTTCTATATAAGGGCTCACAATACTCGTCCTTGAGACAGGAAACAAGAGTTGTGATCGTGAGATTTTGAGTCCTTAGTGATTGCAAGAGTTTATGTAGGTTTTGCAAGATGTGCTACAGGATATTACAATATCTGCTCAAATATGTAGATTCAGTTAAGTGCAAGATGTGTTATAAAATGTTACACCATCTGTTGCAACATCATGGTCTGCTGCAAAATCGTGAATATCTTTGAAATTCGATTTGAATTGAGAGAATCACGACAAATCAAGTTCAAATAGGATTTGGACATTTTTTTAAGGTGTGGATAAGTTTGAAAAAGGAAAAACTAATTTAAATTAGATTTTCTAGTACTATTTAAATTAGGATTTCAAAAAACCCAAGATTTGCCTATATATATTGCGATTTTAATTGGGAAAATATGCAGACATATTTGAAAGAGGATTTAGATGATATTTAAAGAATATCTGCGTTTTAAAATTCAGAAGATATGAAATTTGAATTTTTAAGGATGTTACACAAGATATAGTAACATTATCTATAACATATTCAAAATAAATCTGAGATTTTGAACGAGTTCTTTGAAGTTCTATATAAAGGCTCACGATACTTGTCCTTGAGATAGAAAACAAGAGTTGTGATCATGAGATTTTGAGTCCTTAGTGATTTTGAAACTTTTTACGTTATTTGCGTCTTTCGAGAGAAAGATTTGAAGTTTTCGGGAGGAGATAATAGCAGTTGAAGAGATTTCAACATATGGTTACAAGGGAATCTTGTTGAACGAGTTTATTAACTGGATTCAAGACAACCGGTGACAATAATAAAGAGGGAGTCTTTAGATTGCATAAGTTCATTAGTGTTTGTAATTTTTTGATAGTTAGTGAAGTGTTCAACGTCTAGACGTGATCTCAAGGAGTAAGGAAATCAAATCTCGTTAAAATTGCTTGTGTTATTTATTTATTTGTTTTTGGTAATTAATTAATTGGCTTAATTAATTAAATCTAGTAAATAATATAAAAACAGGTCTTATAATTTCGAACCTTGTTGCAGGTTGTCGATAAGAACATCTAAGTAGAGAAAACTATGCTTGTAGTAACTTGGTATACGAGCCTGTAACAACCTTCCATTTGAGTAGAGAGCTTGTTTTTATTCAACCATTGATCTCTATGTCTGGGGAAGCTCTGGTTTCTTTGTTGGTCTTATGATTCTCCATCTTCTAATTATTACTGTCAAGGTAGTTCTGATAAACATATGAAATGAAGCCCAAAATAGCCAAGACCATTGCCATCGCCATCAGTCCGTCCATTTTTTCATTGAAGAAGAACACGGCTAGTACTGGTATAATGGCCAAACCGAAAACACTTATGACATTGGAGAATAGGGAAGAAACCTCAAGAATCAACCCTACCGCACCAATAGCATAAACTTGCCATGCCACAGCTGTCCATGTCAATGTCAAGAGATAGGATTTCTTCCCTAGTTTGAACATCTGCATCTCGTTCGTCAAATCCTTCCACTCTCCACTTGCGAAAATTCCCACTAAAGTCGCCAAGGTTGCAGCCAGTGATTGGTACACTGTAATATCCATGACCATCGAAAA
Source organism: Antiaris toxicaria (assembly GCA_035233585.1). Taxonomy (NCBI): domain Eukaryota; kingdom Viridiplantae; phylum Streptophyta; class Magnoliopsida; order Rosales; family Moraceae; genus Antiaris; species Antiaris toxicaria. The sequence continues at coordinate 94,879,648 of CP141154.1, forward strand.
CGTCTCTCTTTTCATAACTTTTTGCATGGCAAGCTGTGTCAACGAAAGGAAGAATCCGTAGCCAGCCTATGCAGCCATTGTACATGTGAACCCGATGGCGTACTTTCCTTCAGAAACTTTGGAAGAGCCTCCAGAGTCGCTGTGAAACACGAGGAGTACGGAGGAGACGTAGGGAATTGACTATACATGGAGTGAGGTTGTGTGAGTTGAGGAAGAAGAAGAAGAAGGCACTAAAGGCCAACTGGTACACAGAGATGAGCCAATAAGTAGACACCGGAAGGCATAAGAGCCCGACAGAATACAAATAGCTCTCTGCTGCTGGGATTAGGCCAAGAACCACATAAACCGATGCATGGACTGACATCGATCGCAGTTTCGAGTTCATGTCGGTGTTTTTTATGGCGTTCTTGCACGATGATACTAGATAGGAGGGTACCGGGATCGGGAATCCTGCAAGTTGGACCAGTGCTCCCATCCACTTACTCTCTCCTCCTTTGTCAAAGTACAGTCTCCCTAACAGTGTTGCTACTGACTGGCCCGAGAGTAGAAGGAACACGTAGATAGCAATTCGGATCCACCAGTTGTAGTGTCTAGCTCGACGAATCATTGTCGGGTTTGAAACATCGGCATGGCCAGGGGAATTTGCTTCATCAGCTTCCTGCACTGGTAAAAAAGTTACAGATACCAATATCAGCTATTGATGAAAACCAGAGAAAAGCAAACCAACTGTTTTCATTTTCAATTTGGTGTAGTTCCTGAATGGCATTAGGATAATTATTTTGTTAATTTAGAAACTTATGTAATGCACCCCTGAATGCTAGGAATGCAGGGACATGTTTTTCAAAAATTAAAGAATTAGACATGAAATGAATACAAATGTGTCTATAAATGTGCACTTCTCTTTGCATTTTTTTTATGACAATGAAAAAAAAAATATATATATACGTGTATATATTTTTCGATAATAATAAGGTTTGGGGTATGAGTCTATCCACGATATCTTTCTTAGTATTAATTATTTAGAATTTGTACGCACTTGAAATCACAAAGAGAGAGATTATTTAGCTCTTACTTTTACTTTTGAGTTACGAATAAACCAAAAAAGGACAAAAATTCCTATGTTTCTTTTTCCCTTTTTTTTAATTTTTGGAATACGAGAGTGGAGAGATATAAACTTTATATTCTATTATATATTATATTATATATCATATTATAGAATCATGAGTAAATTTATTATTAGGTTGTAATCATTATATTTCTTTAAGATTATGTACAAAAATATCCTTCAACAAGAACTATGACTCTTTATAACACTTTAGTTATCGAATTTTAAAAGGTAAAGTTTAATCTCTCCATTTATGTTCTAACGACAAACATTCTTCTTTTTTAGGGTTTTTTGCGGAAAATATACGCTCAAAATTCTATTCTATCATGTAAGGGTATTTTGTAATCTTTCCTATAAAAAATTTAGGTTTATTTATAAAAATTCTTTCTAAATTAGGACCCTTGTAGTAATTTACCCTCTGAAGTATTTGACAGTAGCCATCATTTGTGCAACGCCCTCCTTCCATTATAAATTCTAACAAAGACCTTTTTTTGTCCGTTGTTCGCTTTTTAGGAAAACAAATGTTACGTTTTATAATTTGAGAGGTAAAATGTAACAAGGATTATAATTCAAAAGAATTTTTGTGATTAATCCTTTTCTTTATTCAAAGTATATATTGATCGAGCTGTATATTGCCGTAGAATAAATGTAAATGGACCATGATCTAACAGAAATCATGCCAGAAAAAAAAAAATCCCCTCAATTTATTGGCTATAGTTGGACAAATGTTAAAAAAAAAAAAAAAAAGGCAGAAGAGAGACAAAGGAAGAAATTATAGCAACCAGAATTACCTGTAATGAGTTGCAGTTCTTTAGTTTCTCCCATTACAAAAAATGGAGAAGCTCGCAAAAAGAGAAATGGAAGTGGACAGAGAGGCCTCTCTTATTGTATCAAATTTAAGTGTTTGCATCAATATAAAGTCTCATCAAGAAAATGAAAGATACATTTTCTACTTTTTTACTTTTTTTTTCCTTAAATTTTAAAAGTGTTCAGAATCATAAAGAGATCTCTTAAAATGACCATTACTATTTTTTTTCTTTTAAATCAGCTTAAGTTAGCTTTTCATACCATTCTTTAGTTATTTTGTCTAGAAAATATTCTGATAGGACCAAAAGGAATTTTACAATTATATTTTTCTTTTTCCTTGTCATTTCTTCCTCTTATGCATGAACCAACGATTTGAAAACAAGCGAGTTGTGAATTTCGTGGAGCTTTCTACGGCATGTTATATTTATTGATAGTGTTATTCTGAATATTTTATCAAATCATATATCAAAATAAAAAAATACGTGAAACATACCTAACATAATTTACATCTAGGTCTCAGAGCACCTAAACAATAAGTTTTCTTAAGTAACAGTTATTATTATTATTATTATTGTTATTATATCAGTGCTCAAATTGTCTTTGCTCTAAGTTTGGATTGTAACTAGACTTTAGATAAGAGTTCGTGATATAACTTTTGTGGTACTTGTAGAGTTTGTCTTGAGAAATTACAGTAAACAGGTTATTTTTTATGTGCTTTAAAAGTAAATAACAGAATTTCAAACCTTTAAAAATATATAGTATTATCTAATTTTAGTGTAGATAATATCCCTATTTTACCTCTGCATTGATTTTTTGTTATTTATACTCTCCTCTCTCTCTCTCTCTCTCATCCCTTCAATTTTCTATCTCTCTCTCTCTCGTCAGATTCTCTCTCCCTCTCATACCTCCTTCTCTCTCTCTTCATCTCTCTCTCTCCACTGTAGTTCCCCCTTGGTGAACTGACCTAGCACCAATCGTCTTCTCCAGCAGCCTATCACTATCACCGTCGTAGATCTGATCGCGATTGCAATAGAGAAGCCAAAGGTCGTGACTGTCTTTTCCTTCTAGTTTGTTGTTTTTTTTTTTTAAAGTTTTGTCGCCATTTTTCCTTGTAACAAGATTACAATCTCTCACTGTTGAGGAAGTGATGAGATCGACAGGAGGTGGTTTGTGGTCTCAGTGCTTGACGATGACTTCTCCGATTTTTTATCTCAAGGTTGAATGGGAGCTCAACAATGGTGGCGATGTCGGATCTGTAATCTGATGGTGATGGCCGAGATTGTGTGGCTAACGTCAGATTTGCACAATCGAGATTCTTTGGCAACATCGAGATCGTGATTCCCCGACGACGTCAATTACGATTCCCTACGATGATGACTTCTTCAGTGAACAGTGATCATCGGACTGCACCTCTTTACGTGACAGAGGCTTTTCCGATGCTTGGCTACTGTCAGCCGTAGGTTCTAATTATTGAGTATTTTGGGGGTTAGGGTTTTGTAGGATTTTGGGTGAATTGCTAGGGATTTGGGGACTAGGGTTAGGGTTTAGGTTAAATTAGGACTATTTTGTAAATGATTTATTAAAATTGATAAATTAATGATTTACGATATTGAGAATTGATACCGCAAATCAAGATTTACAACTATTTATATTGGTAAACTAAATATTTTGTGGTTTGTGCATTTTGGGAAAATTGAGATTAAGGTTAGGGTTAAGGTTTGATTGGGATTAGGGTTAGGGGTTTAATTTGATGAAATTTTAGGATAAATAATGATTTATATCGTAAATTAATAATTAAAATCAATAATTAAAATCAACAATTTATTACAAAATCAAGAATTTATGTCGGCAAATTAATAATTTACATTTAATTGTATCGATAAATTAATGATTTATGAAATCAAGAGTTATTTATTTATGTGATAAATAATTTTTTTATTAAGTAATAAATGATTTATCAAAATCGATAAATTTATAATTTATCAAGTAAAAAAATGATTTATTATATAAATTTATCAAAATTTACTAAAATAGATAAATAAATGATTTATCAAATTAAAAGTAATTTATTAAAAATACATATAAGGGTACTTTTAGAATTTAAATTGTAATAAATTATGATTTATGTCATTTATTAACAACTTAGATATTTTTAATTTATTTTTATTGAGATTGAATTTTCGTCATATACCTTATCTTTCCGTTTGTCCTCTGCATTAAAGTAACATTAGAAAGCAAAAAATGACCGACAAATTGGCCCATACGGCTTTGTCCTTACAAGAGGGAAACGTACTGGCTCCAAGAGAGCCCGAAATGCATTCGCAGCTCTTCTAATAACTACATTGCTTGTTGATAAAGTTTATCCAAAGTTTATGCAAACAAAAAAAAAAAAAAGTCAAATCCAAATTTTTTTAAATAAAATATTTATTTAGTATTTAATCTTTTTTATAAAATTACGATTTATACTCATTCTTTCTTTGTAATTAAAAACTCCCAAAATTCTTTAAAATAGTCCAGAATGATTCTTTTTGTTAAAAAATATTAAAAATTTAATAGAAAATATCAGATAAATAAAAAATTATTTACTATTTAAGAGCAATAAGAAAAAAAATTATATGGTTCAACTTATATATACCCTACATGTGATTTGTTCCATCTATTTTTAAACTTAGTTAAAAAAAAAACCATTTTGCACTATTTTAAAGAGTTTAGAGAGTTTTTTTTTTGTCAAAATAAAAAGAAATTTGGAACTAAATCACAACATTGTAAAAAAGATTAGGGATCCAAATGGGCAAATTTATTTTTTCTTGAGGGATAAAGTTTATCTAAAGATGTTCCCTTGAAAAAATAAAAAATAAAAAATAAAAAGAAGTCTTTTGGTCCAATTAGTAAACATCAAGAAAATTAGGGAGTTGGAAATAGTTTTAAATAACGATATCCCCATGAATTGATTTATCACCGTTTTAAAGTAAGTTGCATGATTAATTGTTTGGATGAAGAAATTTGCGTGAAACGACAGGTCGTTTTATAGTCTGAGTAAACGATGTCGGTATTTTGGTCGTCCAAAGACATAAATATCTATAGTTTAATGGAACCAAATTTTTATTAATGTGATAAGGGTTTGCAACACGACATTTTACTAAATGACATCCATATATGTCCACCAACGACGGTGTTTTAACATTCAATGAAATGGCGTTTTATGTTATATAATTTATGGGTTGTTTGGAAATACACTTTATTGATATTGTATTTAAATACAATGTAATTGAATACCAAGGAATACAATATGCATTTTAATATTTTCCTTTTAAATTATATATAAATATAATAAGTGTTTGGGTTGTTAATAAGACAAATATTATATGATATGATTGATAAAAGTAGATAGAAGAAAAAAAGGATAAACAACGATTATATTAGATTACAAATTTAAAAATATTTGTATTTTTATGCATTTCATAACTACCCAAACACACTTTATAATATTGCATGTGAATGTAACGGATGGTACAATACTTTTCCAAATGGGCCATTAGTTCACAATGAATAGCTTACACTGTCGTTTTTACACGTTACAAAAATGGTTCCTGCCGTCCAATGTGGCCAATGAGTCCGTAACCATGTGGAGGTAAAGAAACAACAGCGACTAGTGCTATGAGGTGGGGACTGAGGGATGGAACAGAATGGGGAATGCGTGTTCTAAAGCAGTCTTGATTCATGTGCTTATCCTCATTTAGGAAGAGATGAGATAAGGGAATTCTCATTGGAGAGAATTTTTTTTTTTTTTTACTCTATCTGATCTCAATGTGCATTATTGAGAAAATTTTCATCAAATTATTAACGAAAAAAATTGAATATTAACATAAATTCAATTTAGAAGTTCAACAATCTCACCTAAAAAAAAATTTAATAAATAATATGGAGAACAACATTGAGGATTAAGATTAATACTAAAATGCCTATTAAAATAAATAAGGACCCCCTTAGAACATCAATTGGAATTAAGATTTTACAAATGTTTTATAGGATTTATAGCAACTATGCCCCCTTAATTTGTCCACTTTTAAGTTGCTCCCCAAACTTCTAATTTTGACACGCACATACACGTGAAGGAAAAAAAAAAAAAAAAAGAGCTTTATAGTGAATTTCCAGAATTGCCAACACAAATTGTGAGGTGCGCATGTTAATTTATGTGAGAAATTTAACCCCCGTTTGTAAAAGGAGACTAATTGCAGTAGATAAGCAAATTTGGGGGGTTAATTGTCAAAATTAGAAGCTTGGGGGACAACTTACCAAAGCTAGGCAAATTCAGGGGGCACAGGTGCTAAAAACTACCCGTGTTTTATAGGAATGGTGCAGCAGCAGCAGTTCCCTCGTCTGCAGTAGTGGCTTGGTATTGATGTTGCTGGCACTGTAGAGCTTGGGGCTATAGTCTAGTCTCTAGGATGGAGTGGCGTGCCGGGTCAGAAGAACGGAGAACCATTAAAAGTTGACGTATTGTGATGCGTAGAATTGTTCATGCTCAAGTGAATGGTAAATGGTATTGCCCTTTGCCACTCTTTTTATGTTGTTTTATTTAATTGTATATTGTTCTCTCTCTCTCTCTCTCTCTCTCTCTCTCTCTGCAATATAACTTCTAGGATAAGCAACAGGCCATACTAAGATGATTTAAGTTTGGAATTTGTTTTTAGTTGAAAAATAAACTGTAATAGTTAAACACTGTACCAAATTAAAATGTATTTGAAAAAAAATATGCATCTTATTTTGTTTTTCTTGTAATTTTATGTAACTAAAAAAAACATCTTATTTTGACTTGAAATGAAAAAATTATGAGTTGTTAAGTTTTGAGTATGAAAAAAAAAAAAAAGAAATTTATAAATGTAAACAATGCAATTGATTTACTTTTAGAAAAAAATATATAAAACAGTTAGAAAACTCAATGTAGAGTTAGTGTCTCAAACGACCTGCTATAACATAAACAACTTTTATTTATTTATTTTTTAAAATATTCCTATTCCTGTTTCAAACTCTTGTCATCCCACTATACCAGAGATGGAGTGGTTTGGGAGGCTTTTAAGGGGTTTAGGATGGATGAATTAGAGCATGATAAAATGTCGTGGTCCCACATCAGGGACGACTTTAGGAACTAAGGTGTGCATTGTTGGTCGTTTTCACCTCATAAAAGATATATGTGCAATTCCTTGGACATGTTGCTGTTATCATTGATAATGTAGATTTTTCCCAAGATACCCACGTTAATTCTTAGGGAATATATGCCATACATGCCTTTTTTTTTTTTTCAACTCAAAAAACCATTTTATAATACAGATGAGGTGTATACGAACATATGAGTGCACATATATATATTTTAAATAAGAATATATATTTAAATATGTATATATAGATATGTGTATATATTTAACCAAAAATATTGTGTGAAATTGATAGTTTTTAGGACGGATTTCTGTTTTACTATTTTATTTTTTTATTATTGCAACAGTTTTTAAATTTATTAATTATTTGAGTATTTTTAAAGTTAATGTAATAATTTAATTCTGTAAAGAGTTAGTTTTATATTATCAAATGAACCAAAATAGTTTTATTTAAATTGCAAACATTTTATGTTATTGTTGTTATCGAAAGCATCATTGTTTTCAAAGGGTGTTCCCTTTTTGACTATGAAACAATCTAATTCGTTTAGGAATAGTATAAGTTTTTGGTGAAACTACCATATTAACACAGTCACAGGTAACATTAATATTAACATTAACTTATTAATAGATAGCATTTTCTGTTACAAGAAAAAAACTTTGCAAAAGAAAAGCACTACAACTAAGTACTAATAGGGAATCCAATTAAAGTTTAGTTCTTAAGTAAGCTCTTCACAGTTAAAAAAGATTAGGATACTTTTATAGGAGGATGAAGAATTTATGTATAGTTAGCTTTCTTCCTTAACGCTCCAGACTCTAATAGCCAATAAGGATTCTATTGGAATTCTTATCGTTTAATGAACTTTGGTTAGATTTAACCGATATGAAATAATAGAAAAAGGAGTAAAAAATATAATACAGTCGATTATGTTAATAATAATCACTGATGTCTGCAAATGGACATATATAAAAGTGCATGGAGAAGCAGAATACAGCCCTTATGCATTCCATATTGATGAAACTTTCAGTCTGCGGGCAAACTTTAGAAACCTTCTGGATTCAAGTTTGAATTGAGCGACTGCCATTAGATGTGTGTGGTTGAATTTTAATCATTATAAAAGTTTATGATCAAACTTTGTGAGAGCCATGTGAAGTTAACTTTCTTCTTTATAAAAAAGAATCTGTGTGAAATATGAGGGTAAGTTGTTGTTTTTTCCTTCATCAATAAACTAATATTTAGCATTGCTTTAATCAAGGTATTAAACGTTTATTCAAAAAGTCATATACATCATTCTATATAGTTTCATTTTCCAAATATTATTTAATTATTTTTATTCAATATGTGTCATTTTAAGTGATTATTAAAAAGTTATGTAGACAATCATACATAGTTTTTAATTAGTTATAGTAAACAAAATTTTAAGTGGTGTAAAGTTATCCAAAAAATAAAAAATAAAAATAACGTATGTGAAATTTCTATACTGATGAGTTTTTTTTTTTTTTTCCCTAATAAACGAAAAAGTAAGTGGGGTGAAATGATCTCTAGCTAAAATGTATGTAATTCAAATTGATGAGATTTTTTTTCCTTGAAAATGAGGAAGTAAATGAATTGAAAAGAGCTCTAAAATGCATGTAATTCATAAAATGTTACAATATAAGATGTGCATTAGGATGAGGTGGAATAATCCCATATACACATCAAAATGATTGGAATTCCTAGACAACATTTATAAAGCGAAATGACAAGCTTTATAATTAAAGATAGCTAGGATTTCTCTTCGATCGTTTTCATTATCTAAAAATAGTGTAATATATTATATATTTTCTCTATTATATATGTTAGATGTATATATTACTCTGAACTTAAAACTTGGAATTTTTGGAAGGTAGAAGAGATTATATTGGAGCTAGCTATGATCAAATTGTGGATGGCCAACAACATGTGGGTGATGTTACTACGCCAATGGCTCTACGCATGTGCTCCCAACTTCTACTTAATCATATTGGAATAACCTTATACTATAACATTATACTCCACATTACAACTCATAGTTGATCCCAATCATTAAAGATACAGTTTTTTGATTTGAATTTTGAATTATGTAATTAATTGTAATCTTTGAATAGCATAACTAATAAGACCAAAAAAAAAAACTACAAAAATAAAATAAAAGAAAAGAAAGCAAAAAACCTGGGAGAAAGAACAAATGGGTGGGTGGTGGTAGGTACACTACCCTTTTGTTAGTTTTGATTTTTCTCACTCTTTTTTTTTTCCTTTGTTGTTCTTGCTTTTTTTAAATTTCTAATCTTCATAAAAAAAAGATTGGAAATTAAAAAAAAAACCACAGTTTTTAAACTAAAAATATGAAGAAAAAATCAAAAACTAAGGAAAAATAAAAAAACTGAGAAAAAAAAGAGTAAAAAATAACTTAAGATCTTAGAATGGATTGAAGGAAAGTGAGAAGAATGAAAAAAAAAAAAAAGGACTAGAAATTTTAAATCAAGAAAATACAAAGAGGAAAAAACGTAAAAAAAAAAAAGAAAAAAAGAAAAGCATCTAGCAGTAGACATATGAGATATGAGAAAGAGAAGAAGACCAAAAAACTTAACCTACCAAATGTGAGTGTGATAACCGAGAAATCCATACTCTCGGAAATATTTTGTACAAATATGTAAATAAATGTACATTTACAGCGACACAGTTTACAGAATAAAGAGCAGAGGAAAATTTTGATTAATCAAGTTTTTAATCAAAATTTGAAAATGAATTAATGAAAATAGTTTAAAGCTAAACATTAATTCAATTATGATGTTTTAAAAATTTTAGAAAAGTATGTGAAAAATACATACTAACAGATCAATGGCATACAAGTGAGCCACATTGATCAAGGGCTAAGAGAATAGCCAAACAAGGCCTTACCTTTTCAAAAAAAAAAAAATAAAAGAGAGTAAGGGAGAGGGTGTGAGGCACGTGAGCATGAGATAGAGAGGGAATTAATTCCCTTAGCTGCACAGCAGCCGGAAGAAAGAAAGAGAAAAGAAAGAAAGAAGAAAAGAAAGAAAGGGAAAGAGAGAAAGAGGGAGCCGAGAAAGAGAGAGAGAAAAGCAAGAGAAATCCAACTCAGTTCGGATTTCTAGTCCCAGCAGTAGATCGATCGAGTTTCGATCGCTAACCAGCAGCAAGAAAAGCTCAAGTTCAAGTAAGGTAAACCCTCATTTTCTCTTGTTTTTTTTCGGATGAAAATCTAGGGTTTGAGTGAGAAAAAGAGAATGTGAGTGAATCACATTTAGATTTTCGGTTAAAATCGAAAATGTGGTTCGAGTCTAGACGTTTTCAACACGAATCCATGAATAGACGGTTTAGAAAACCGAGTTTAGTGAAATTTCTTCACAAAAACGCAGATTTTTCAAAAGTTAAGTCAAGAGAGATTCATGAGCAAAATGTGGAATTTTTGCTTATGAAATCATGGATTGTGATAATAGAAGTATAGTAGATACCTTGAAACAATCTTATGAAGATCGATTTCAAGTGTAAGAAGCAAAACAAAGGCCATAAAAGCCTTAGAAAAGCAGAGCAGAGCAGTTCGGACCCAGAATCTTGATTCTGGTATGAACACGGGCGTGTACAAGGGCGTGTTCAGAACACGGCCCCGAACATGCCCATGCACACGACCGTGTTGCAAGAAAAATCAGACCCGAGAGGTACACGGTCAAGAACACGAGAGGCGTGTAAGAGACCGTGTAAGAAGACAGAGGAGTACACGGCCAGAGACACGGCCGTGTACCCACCCGTGTAAGCATACACGGGCATGTTCCAGAGATTACACGGCCAGGTTTAAAAGTCCAGAGGGGTACATGGGCACGAACACGGCCGTGTAGGAGGGCGTGTTCGAGGTCAGAGAGTAAAAAAAAAAAAAAAAAAAGAGTCTGGAAAGGAAAAATTTCATGTTTTGCCATATTTCCAGTATAAGCTAAATATGGTAAATAATCAGTGATTTTTTTCATTTATAGGAGTCCAAGCCAGAGACCCCAAATCAGCAGTCCCAGAGCAGCAGCAGCTTACGCTAGAGGATTTTCTGTAAGTTCAAGCATTGTCCTGACTGCAACGTGGACAAGCTTGCTTTATTACAATGTTATGTATATTGTATGACATGTTGTTAGACATTGATTCTCTGCCTCACGATGTTAAGTCAGTTTATGTCAGTCACAGCAGAGGTCAGTTCATGTCAGTACATGTCATGCATATAGAGTTGCATGTCCCAGTACACAGACCAGACAGTACCAGAGCAAGAAAACAGTTAGGTGCACAAGGCACCCTAATGTGTTGATTAATTCACACCCCAGTAAATAGATTAACAGGTTCTGACTGTGGGGGCAAGCAGTATGCTACCCAGTTGGAACACCAGCAAGATGGTAATTAACCAGTTATTGGCGTATCGACCTCTCGAACCACGGGGAGGTTATCATGTTTAGCATCAGTTAAGACTGAGGAGGTCAGCACTAAAGTACCGCTCCCGGTTGCGCTAACATGTCGGTACGTCCAATCAGGGGCCCAAAACTAGAACTAAAGTAAAAGATTGAAGTCCTAAGACTAAACAATCAGCCAGTACAGCATGTTTACAGAGTCCAGTCAGCATGAGTATAGCAGTACAGTATAAGTACAGCAGTCAGCATGAGTACAGCAGTATAGTATAAGTACAGCAGTCAGCATGAGTACAGCAGTACAGTATGAGTACAGCAGTACAACATTAGCACAGTAGTACAACATGAGCACAGCAGTATAGCATGTTAGTTACATGTTTTTATGTTTGAACTTACTGAGCTCATAGTTCACCAGTTTGTTCACATGTTGCAGGTAAGAGACCTGTTCACCAGTAGTATATTGGTGGACAACGAACAGGATAGACGCATCCTGGAGAGGATCGGGCGAGGGATATGGGTCACCAGTTAAATCTTTCGCTGTACAGTTTTGAATGTAATTTTCAAAGAGACAGTTTTCAAGACAGGAGTATGTAATAGGGGAATCATGATCAGTTGTTAACATGATTTCTTTATCACATTCTCAAACAGTTTATGAGTTTATGTAAAGAAAGAAAAAAAAATTTATTCCGCAAAGTTAGCAGTCAGTTTACAGTCCAGCATGATTGCCGGCGACCCTAGAGGTCTGCAGACTATTGCGGTTGACTACAGAGTTGGCCGTAGTAGCACTGTAGAGCCTCTACAGTAAGGCGGGCCGCCACAGTGAGAGAGACAGTCAAAACAAAGCAAACCAAACCAGTAGATAGATGAGAGAGAGGAAGACAAAAAAACTCAAAATCAACCAAATGTAAGAGGTAGCCAAAATAAAGCAAAGCATAATTTAAAAAAAAAAAGAACCAGAATTTTTAAATCAAGAAAATACAAAGAGGAAAAAACATTAAAAAAAATGAAAGACACTCAATAGTAGACATATGAGATATGAGAAAGAGAAGAAGAAAAAAAAACTTAACCTACCAAATGTGAGAGAGGCAGTCAACACAAAGCAAAGCAACAAATTGAGAAGAGAGAGGAAGACAAAAAACTCAAAATAACCAAATGTGAGAGGCAGCCAAAACAAGGTAAAACAGTAGATAGAGGTGAGAGAGAGAGAGAGGAAGACGAAAAATTCAAAATCAACCGAATATGAGAGGCAGTCAAGAAATATTCTTTTTAGGTAGAATGATCAAGTAGAATGATTAAAAAAAACACGGTCAATAAAGGTTTAAGAAATTAAAATAAAGGGTATAAAAGGAAATTCACACAGAGAAATATGAAAAGACTAAAAATTCATAACTACTAATCAGAGACAAAATTGGCACACCACTGTTTTAAAAACAGTGAATGATTAGTGTTTTTTCCTTCATTTTAATATATATAATAATGTCTCAAACGACCTGTAATAACATAAAAAACTTTTTTGTTTTTAATATTCCTATTCCTGTTTCAAGCTCTTGTCATCCCACTATACCAGAGATGGAGTAGTTTGGGAGGCTTTTAAGTTGTTTAGGACAGATGAATTAGAGCATGATAAAATGTCGTGGTCCCACATCAGGGACGACTTCAGGTATTAAGGTGTATATTGTCGGTCCTTTTCACCTCATAAAAGATATATGTGCAATTTCTTGGACATGTTGTTTTTATTATTGATAATGTTGATTTTTCCCAAGATACCCACGTTAATTATTAGGGAATGTATGCCATACATGCACTATATATATATATTTTTTCACTCAAAAACCATTTTATAATACAGATAACGTGAATACATACATATGAGTGCATATATATATATATACATATTTTAAATAAGAATGTTTATTTAAATATGTACATATAGATATGTGTATGTATTTATAGCAATCCTCTTGATTTTTCCCCCTCATGGATGGGTGTTTGCAGAGTGCAAAGAAGTTCTGGATTTTTTTTTCTTTGATGAGTAAGAAGTTTTGGATTTTGTTACATAATTAAAAACAATAACAAAGAAAATAGAAAAGACTTTCCCATATCTCATAAACGTCATCTTTTTTTTTCCCAATAAAAAAGTCCACAACAGAAAAATGAAATAAAATTTACCAAAAGAGGGAGGTACCAAAAAAAGAAAAAGAGGATTTGGAAAACGAGATTCCAATCTTAGTAGTGGTGATCTTATATTTTTATGCAAATTAATTTGTTTAAAGATTCAATTACAATTGGAGAGACAATGATTTGATATCCTAACCATTCTACAAAACAAGATTTGTTGGTATAAATTTCTAACAACATAAGATAACTATCCTTATTGGGAAAGGAGAAATCGAAATTGAACTAGAGAAGTTCATAGATTTCATATATTGATCTCTCTCTCTCTCTGGGATAAAGCCGTATTTTCTCCTATGGACTTTTGGCTCTCTTTTTTAGTACAATAATCATCAAGGTAGTTTTGATAAACATATGAAATGAAGCCCCAAATAGCCAACACCATCGCCATAACCTTCAACCCATCCATCTTCTCATGGAAGAAGAACACCGCTAAAACCGGGACAATGGGCAGCCCCAAAACGCTCATCACATTGGAGAAGAGTGAAGACACCTCAAGAATCAACCCCACAGCTCCAATGTTAAAGACTTGCCATGTTATAGCTGTCCATGCTAGTACCATGACATAGGACACTTTCCCGAGCCCGAACGAGTTCATCTCCGAATCCAAACTCTTCCACTCCCCGCTTGCAAAAAGCCCCACAAGAGTCGCCAGGCTAGAGACAAGCGATTGCCACACTATGACATCCATGATCACAGAAAAACTTTCCCTCTTCAGGACTCTATTGATGAAGAATTGTGTCAAGGAGAGCACCAAACTGTACCCCGCCGACGCGCCAACCGTGCAAATGAACCCGATAACGTACTTCCCTTTGGAGACATTAGGGGTGCCCTCGTTCTCTGATTGAAACACGAGGAGGACCGACGAGGCGGTGAGAAGCACCAAGGAGTTTATGATGTAAAAAGTGAATTTCTGCGAGTTGAGAAGGAAGGAGAACAAAGCATTGAAGGCCAATTGTGATGCACATATGAGCGAGTAAGTAGACACCGGAAGGTACATTAGCCCCACAGAGTACAAATAACAATCTGCAGCTATAATTAGGCCAAGAACAGTATAAAACGATGCAAGGACCAAAAAGGAAGGCGGCTTCGAGCTCGAATTAGTACTACAATTTTCTGTTATGGCATTTTTGTTCTTTTTTGATGGGATCAAATAGTAGGGAAGCAGGACTGGAAAACCTGCAAGCTGAACTAATGTCCCCATCCATTTGCTGTTTCCACCTTTGTCAAAATACAGTCTGCCCAACAGCGTCGCTGCTGACTGACCGGCCAGAACAAACACCGCGTAGATACCGATTCGAATCCAGCTGATGAGTTTTCTTCTTTGCTCAGGACCATTTGTGTGGCCATGAAGACTTGCTTCATTAGTTTCCTGAGCTGGCAAGAGGATTTACATAACGCCAGGATTTTGGTTAGAAGTGAAAAATGAAGTGCAGAAATGCAGGGGATATTCTTAAAAGTAAACTTTCCTAGTTGTCTAGAAAAGAAAATAACTTTTTCCACTTTTTGTTTTTCAAAAACCGTCTTTCTTCTGTAGGATTTGAGTTTTAAGTTCATAACTCCTATGGATAGAGAAAAGAGTAAACGAAGTCAATGAAGAACAACTATTTTGTGCGTATGAGCTCATTGTGGGCTGATACTTGGATTACTTCTTGCTTACACATGAATTGACAAAGTTAACATATTTACATACATATATATATATATACACACACACATAGAGAGAGAGAGAGAGAGAGATTGGAAATCCCTACTCAATAAATAACACACAGAAATAATTGTAACTTTTCCAGGTTACTAGCCTGTAAAGTTGGAAAAAGAAGGACAAGAAGAAAGAAAACAGAGGACAACCCAGAAAAGAAGATGAACAAACTGACTTACCAACGACGCTAAGTTCCAGTTCTCCCATGTCAAATGATGGAGAGAGAGACATAGAGAGAGAGAGTTTAAGTCATAGTCCGCCTTGTGATTTGTAAGGATATGGATCTTAAGATACATATTTACGCATTGAAATACTAGAAGAAAATCTCATTGAATCATACTACAAAGGGCTGGCCTAAAATGGCCACGTTTTCTTCCTTACTAATAATTGGACAGGAACATGGCAATATATTTTGGGCAACCAGTTACGGACATTTCCCTTTATTAATAATCACAAGGAAATGTCCAGGAAATTCAAACAAGTTAAGTACAATTTATCTCATATGATTAAATTATTTTTTATTAAATACTGTTTAGTTTTTGAAAATATAAATTCTATCTAAATTTATTTATCATGATATCCTAATTAAGCTTTTACAAATGATAAGAAAATTTATCCACTAATATCGAGCTGTTATAATGCTTAAAATACATAAACTCTGTCAGTAGATATCAAATGATTCTCAATGTTAAAGCCCACCCTTGGGTTCATTGTCCTTTTGTGAAACCGCATATTAGCCACACATATATATATATATATTTCTTTTTTTTTTTTTTTGGGTTTTTTTAGCTTAATAAGATAGGTCTGAATTATTTATTTAATTTTCGTAAAGTACAAGCTTCGAAGAAGTTACTTTTTATGATATGTAGGTGTTTGGGCTGTGGGCACACGATTTTATTGGATTTGTCAACTCTCTTGCAACTTGACCTCTCTTCTTTAGGCTTCTATTTTTGCGTACACACATACATCGAAAATGCACACACATATATTTTAATTGAAAGGATGATGGTCCAAAGCAAAGGCTCATGTGACACAGCGAGGCGACGAAATCAAGAATTATTTTTAATAAGAATGTGAAATAAATTAAAATTGTACCATAAAGATTTTAACATTTGTTTATCTGTTTGTATTTTTATTTATTTCTAAAAAATAAATTAAGTTAATAATAGAGTTTAATTTAACTTTTAAAGTGAACAGTCCAAAAAATTAATTTATATAATATTATAATAACTTTTTACTTATTTAAAATTTTACGCATAAAATATGAAACTTAAAAATAAAAATTTAGATTACCGTTGTAATTTTTTTTAAAAACAAACATTGTGCAAATTTTGTAATTAATAGAATGTTTGGTAAGTACATTGTGTTTGTATTGTATTTGAATGTAATTTGTATTTGGATGAAAAGTATTTATATTGTATTAATATTATGTGTATTTGGATGAAAAATATTTGAATTGTATTTAAATAATGAATATGTGATATGATGGGTAAAAGTAGAGAAAAAAAAAGGGAAGAGAGAAAGAGAGTATATAATGCGATTAGTAAAAATAATAGAAAAAGTATAATAAATAGTAATTGTATTGGATTGAAAATATAATGTGATTAATATTTGAATATAATACTTTTGCATTTAGATGAAAATTGTATTACATTTTAATATAATATAAATGTAATACAATAAACAAAAGGTACATAAAGAATATAAGAGGGAAAAATAAAAAAATAAAAAATTTTTTTTTGAATTTTAAGGCCAAAATTGAAAGGAGCCCTTGGGTTGGTTACCCCAACTAGACCTCAGGCAGCTTCGTCTATGATGTTATTTATATCATTATAGATAAGTTACTAGCTAAAAACTCACGTGATGCAGCAGGAGATATTTTTGTATTGTTTAAAAGTCATTCTCATGTTCCTGTAATGTTTAAATTAATTTGTTTTTTAATTTATATAAATATTTTAAAATTTTTTTATTAATGATAGTTTAAAGTGATTTTCAATTTTATATTGTTAAATTTTTGTATTTAGTGGGTACATCTACTATTTAAATTTATTTTATATACATTAATTAAGAATACAATTATACAAAATTCAAAAAATTTTCCGTACTTCCAACAACTATAAATAGCTAGTTTTTACCTTACAAATTTATTTATCCTCAAGTTTTTACAAATACATTGTATTTAGTGAGTACATATACTGTTTACATTTATTTAATCTGAATCATTTAAGAATAAAATTATACAAAATTCAAAATTTCCCCCCACCTTAAACGGCTATGAATAGCTATTTTTTATCATATAAATATTCATCCTTAAGTTTTTACACATCTAATCTCATTTTCAACTCTCTAATTTTTTCATCTACTTTACTAAAGTTTTTCTCTAATTAGTTAAAAAAAATTTTGCAACATGATTAGTACGTTATTATTGGTTCATATTATTTTAGTTATCACAAGTTTTATTCTCATTTTTGTTGCAGAGTTTTCTCAAGAAAACTTTTAATTTTTCATTTTACTTTATACCCTTGTAATGCTCCCTCTTTTATTTATTACCATAATGATTAGCTAGTAATGTGACTATATTTTATGATTATATTGTGATTCAAATTATATTTTATTTAGTTATATCCTTCCACTAGTATTTTTTCAATTATACTTTATTTAATTATATCATCCCAACATAGATTATGTAACATAATGATGAAGATCGTACACTTTATCGGTCATACATTGTATTACTCAGATGCAAGATGGGATGTTCAAACATAGTCGAGTGTCCTCATAATTTTTATTTTAATTTTTTAAGGAGATGGTTTGCCACACACCTTTTGAATTTGTACACTTGCCTTTTTATTTTTCTATTATATTTTTTCTTACTCTGATTAAAAGACGATATGGATATTATATACAACAAATTAAATAAATTATAAAGATAAAATAATGGCACCTTTTAGGTGCTATAATGGCTCAATTATTGGGAAATCATTCAAAATTTTCTATCCTATTGCTTTTGTAAACCTAACACTTGGTTTTCTCCTTTTATCATCAAATTATCACAAAGACAAAGGTGAAAGAAAAAGATGACAATTTGCAATAAAGAAAGCCAAACCACTCTATTTTTTGAAAGCATTATTATAAAGCATCGATAACATAAAATATTATTTACTTTTATGGTCATGTTGGAAGAAAATAAGGATAAGATGAAGAAAAATTTATAGTTGTAATAATGGAACTTTAAAAATTTCGAACTACATCATCACGTCACTATCAAAGAATTACGAAGTTTGAATTCAACTTTTTCTATCTTTCTCACTTTCTCTTTATCTTCTTTTTTTTTTTTTTTTTTTAAGAAATGAGAATATGTTTTCAATAAATTAACTTCCTCTAGATAAAAATAATGATAAAATTTACCTTTAACCTTAAATTATAAGATCATTTTTACATTATTTCTTGTTTTATAAAAACTCTTTCTCAAATTTTAACTTAGTCTAGATTTTGTTTGGAATTCTATCTGAGTTCAAATAAAAAATGTCTAGTTATTGTAAAAAATGTCTTTCATTATATCATCTAAAAATAAAAAGTAGAGTAAATTGTAATCAAATAACAAAGATGTGAATGCGATACTTTATCACAAACAAACACAAATGAAATCAGTACCTAGAATCAACTCAAAACTGCCTTATATAATCAAATATCAACCCTGTAGACTTCAACAAAGAAAGTTTAAAAATATTGTGTGAGAGGCATGAGAGTAAATGAAATGAAAAGAAATGGAGAAGAAGAGGTATATATGTGTGTGTGCATGTGTAAGAAACAATCAAAAAAAAAAAAGAAGGAAACAATGGGAAAAAAAAAAACTTTTTAAACCAATAGAATACAAAGAGAGAAAAAACAAAAAAAAAAATCTCATCATCCATGAAAGGCAGCCAGCAACAATAGATAGAGGAGGAAGAAAGAAGACAAACCAAACACTAACCAAATGTGAGAGAGGCAGACAAAGGAGAGAGAGAAGCATCTAAAACAAAACAAAGAAGTAAGCTAAGATTTTCTCGGTAAAATGACCAAAAGACTAGGTCAAGAAGGCCCAAAAAATTAAAATAAAGGGTAAAAAAAGAAATTTACACAAAAAATATAAAAGTACCAAAAACCTATAATCAATCAAAAGTAACTTTGGCATATTACTGTTTAAATAATAGTGAATGAATAGTATATATTGACCTTCACTTTAGTGTACATAATAATATGCTAGTATTAACCACTAGAACAAGCCGTAATTTATTCCTTCCAACCAACGCCTTTTTCTCTTTTTTTTTTTTTTTTTTTTTGGACTTTAATGCATAAACTACTAGCATTTCACATTCCTTTAGACTCCTGAAAAATCAATTAGAACGAGTCAAAAATATTACAATAAATAGGTGGGTTCAAGTCGACATAATTTTTTTTTTCCTGTGTGAGGTGGAAACGAATGCTGATTCTCGCATCGGCACTAGTGCAAATTATATTATATAATTGTTGACATATATGAAAAGAATTTGGTCGGAGCGAGAAGACGTGAACTTTTAATTTTTGTGATTTTTAACGTAGAATTATCATTTGCGATAAATAACGTAGAATTTTTATTAAACTATTTATGTAATATCAAAAGTTTTAATTGTCTATTATTATTTTTGTCTTCTTTTGATCCTAATATAAAAGGAAAACGGGGGAAATTTATTTTTAAGTTCAAGAAAAATCTTATTATTATTACAATGGTCAAAAAATTACTATGTAAAATCGTATGCGTTTATCTGTGATGCTGTTGTGATGTAGGAGAACATAAAATTTTGTCCCAAAGTCTCCTCGAAGGCCCATTAAATGATTTGTTACGAGCTTTGATCCAAAAAAAAAAAAAAGTTGCTGCCAGCTCAAGTTTTGGAGAGTGAAACCAGCAAAAAGATTTCAACAGTTTTATATGGAGTGGTTGATCCACTCGTTTCTGTCTGATAAATCGTGCATTCGAGTTGAGACTGTTGCAATGACCACAAAATCTGAATAAACGATTTTAAAAGAGGTCTGTCCATAATATGAAGCTATGTCAACCCTTGAAGCTATTTAAATAAGCCCTTTTCTATCATGTAGGATTTTTTTTTGAATTGAAAAAGATACGATTAAATCACCGCTCCCATATGATTAAAAAACAAAACAAATGATACACATGTTCCAAATTAAATCAGACCTCATACCTCATGGATTGAAAGGAGTCTTTCTGGGTTTTATCTATACATATGTAAATGTGTGTTTCTCTTCTTTATACGAGTACGAGAATATCGACAATATCGATCAACGACATTATTTTAAGAAAACCAGAATATCGACCAACGGCGACATTGTTTTAAGAAAACTAAACTAAAGGTGACCA
Organism: Antiaris toxicaria; assembly: GCA_035233585.1. Taxonomy (NCBI): domain Eukaryota; kingdom Viridiplantae; phylum Streptophyta; class Magnoliopsida; order Rosales; family Moraceae; genus Antiaris; species Antiaris toxicaria. The sequence goes on from CP141154.1 coordinate 94,900,404, forward strand.
CTTATCTTTGTTAGTATCTAAAAATCCTGTTTTTCATATCTCATTTTCAAAGATAGAGAAACTAACGTAAACTAAAAGTCCAACAAATTATTAAGCTTTCAACCCAAAAAAAAAAAAGAAAAGCTATTTTTTTCACAACTACCCATCAAAATTATGGACCCTGAAAACGAAATGTTGGATCAATATCAAAACTAGTGGATGTTGGGTTTTATTATATTATATGGATCACATATATATATATATATGAGTGTATATATTATAAGTTATATATAAAATTAGTCCAATTAAATGATTAAATAAGGTTTAGGTTATTTGGACTTTTAATGTGTCATTATAGTGTGGGTCTCTTATGTGTAGAGACCAAAGTTTAATTATCAGTTTTATGATGGGTTAAATTAGTAATTAAACAAAGTTAATAATTGGAGCAGTTATTTTCTATTATTTATACGGTTATGGTCCCCAAAATTATACGTATGTTTTCATTCTCTTCTCACCCCATCAGAAAGAGAAAACAGAGAGAAAACCAAGAGGCTCTTAACAGTGCGTATCAATTTTGAAAAACTAACCGCTTGTGTGATAACCGAGAAATCTACGTTCTCGGAAATATTTGTACAAATATGTAAATAAATATACATTTACAGTGACACAGTTTATAGAATAAAGAGTAGAGGAAAATTTTGATTAATCAAGTTTTTAATCAAAATTTGAAAATGAATTAATGAAAATAGTTTAAAGCCAAACATTAATTCATTTATGATGTTTTAAAATTTGATAGAAAAGTATGTGGAAAATACATACTAAGAGATCAATGGCACACAAGTGAGCCACATTGATCAAGGGCCAAAAGATAAGCCAAACAAGGCCTTACCTTTTCAAAAAAAAAAAAAAAAGAAAAGAGAAGGCAAGGGAGAGAGTGTGAGTGGCACGTGAGCTTAGAGGGGATTTATTTCCCTTAACTGCAGATGCAGTCGGTGGAAAGAGAAAGAAAGAAAGAAGAAAAGAAAGAAAGAAAGAAAAGAAAGAAAGAAAAGAAAGAGAGAAAGGGGGAAACCGAGAGAAAGAAAAGGGGAAATCCAAGCAAAGTTCGGATTTCCTAGTTCCAATAGCAGATTGATCAAGATTCAGTCAAAGACCAGTAGCAAGAAAAGCTCACGATCAAAGCAAGGTAAACCCTAGTTCTCACGATTTTCTTTGGGGAAAAATCTGGGGTTTTGAGAGAAAACAAAGAATGTGAGTGAATCACATTTAGGTTTTCGGTGATTCGAGTCTAGATGTTTTCAAACACGAATCCATGAACAGATGGTTTAGAAAACCAAGTTTAGTGAATATTCTTCACAAAGATGCAGATTTTTCAAAAGTTGAGGCAAGAGTTATAAATAAGCAAAATGTGGGATTTTTGCTTATGAAATCATGGATTTGTGATAATAGGAATGTAGTAGATACCTTGAAATGATCTTATGAAGATCGATTTTAAGTGTAAGAAGTAGAACAAAGGCCATAAAAGCCTTAGAAAATCAGAGCAGAGCAGTTCGGACCCAGAATCTTGATTCTGGTATGAACACGGGCGTGTACAAGGGCGTGTTCAGAACACGGCCCCGAACATGCCCATACGCACGACCGTGTTGCAAGAAAAATCAGACCCGAGAGGTACACAGTCAAGAACACGGCCGTGTATCAGACCGTGTCAAGGGGCACACGGTCAAAGAGAGGCGTGTAAGTAACCGTGTAAGAGTCCAGAGGAGTACACGGCCAGAGACACGGCCGTGTACCCACCCGTGTAAGCATACACGGGCATGTTCCAGAAATTACACGGCCAGGCTTAAAGTCTAGAGGGATACACGGGCACGAACACGGCCATGTAGGAGGGCGTGTTCGAGTCCAGAGAGTAAAAAAAAAAAAAAAAAAAGTCTGGAAAGGAAAATTTTCATGTTTTGCCATATTTTCAGTATAAGATAAATATGGTAAATAATCAGTGATTTTTCCATTTATAGGAGTCCAAGCCCGAGACCCCAAATCAGCAGTCCCAGAGCAACAATAGCTTACGCTAAAAGATTTTCTGTAAGTTCAAGCATTGTCCTGACTGCAACATGGACAAGCTTGCTTTATTACGATGTTATGTATGTTGTATGACGTGTTGTTAGACATTGATTGTCTGCATCACGATGTTATGTCAGTTTATGTCAGTCACAGCACAGGTCAGTGCATGTCAGTCACAGCATAGGTCAGTTCATAGCAGTTCATGTCATGCATATAGAGTTGCATGTCCCAGTACACAGACCAGACAGTACCAGAACAAGAAAACAGTTAGGTACACAAGGCACTCTAGTGTGTTAATTAATTCACACCCCAGTAATTTGATTAACAGGTTCCGACTGAGGGGGCAATCAGTATGCTACCCAGTTGGAACACCAGCAAGATGGTAATTAACCAGTTATTGGCGTATCGGCCTTTCGACCCACGGGGAGGTTTGCATGTTTAGCATCAGTTAAGACTGAGGAGGTCAGCACTAAAGTACCGCTCCCGATTGCGCTAACATGTCGGTACGTCCAATCAGGGGTCCAAAACCAGAACTAAATAACAGATTAAAGTCCTAAGACTAAACCTTCAGCCAGTACAGCATGTTTACAGAGTCCAGTCATGCATAAGCACAGCAGTACAGTATAAGCACAGCAGTACAGCATAAGCACAGCAATACAGCATGAGCACAGCAGTATAGCATGAGCACAGCAGTACAGCATATTAGTCTCATGTTTTTATGTTTGAACTTACTGAGCTCATAGCTCATCAGTTTGTTCACATGTTACAGGTAAGAGACCTGTTCACCAGTAATATTGGTGGACGACGAACAGGGTAGACACATGCCGGGCAGGATTGGGCGAGGGATATTGGTCACAGTTAAATCTTCCGCTGTATATATATTTTGAATGTAATTTCAATGAGACAAGTTTTCAAGTCAAGAGTATGTGATAGGGGAATCATGATCAGTTGTTAACATGATTTCTTTATCACATTCTCAAACAGTTTATGTATTTAAAGAAAGAAAAAAAAATTTATTCCACAAAATTAGCAGTAGTTACAGTTCAGCATGATTGCCGGCGACCCTAGAGGCCTGCAGACTATTGCGGTTAACTACAGAGTTGGTCGTAATAGCACTGTAGAGCCTCTACAGTAGGGCGAGCCGCCACAGCTTGACTTTAATTTCAAGAACACAATCATGGATTCAGGTATGCTTCCGCTCTAATACAATTTTCTTGGTGATTGAACATGGAGGTTTTGGGTTTGATGACAGTTTTCATCATCTAAAGTATCTTCTACTACAAGTGGTATCAGAGCCACTTTCATCTTTAATCATTGAGAATCAAATTTCTTTTCGATCCATGATTGTATTTTGTGTGTTCGTAAATTTAACAATTTCTGGATGATGTTGTCGGATTTAAGACAATTTTGGTAGTTTAGTCTCATGATTGTTTTCTTAATTTCTGAATTCAATTTGGTTTATGTTTTTTGATTTGATGAATCTGGGTTTGAAATTTGGGATGATTTTTGGATTCATGATTAAGAATATATGAATATCAATTTAATTTTTGATGTTTTCGATTGCATGGATTCAATTATCATGTTTATGTGTTTTGGTTAAACATTTATTTTGGAATGTTTCAGTATTGTTTTTGGGTTGAAACATTTACTGCAAAAAAAAAAAAAAAAAAGGTGGTTTTGTTGATTCGGCATAACTCCACCGAACGTGGGTTACAGGATTTTTTGAACTTTAATTAAAATTTTGAAACCGTTTGGTTTTGATTTTTTTTAAACCTTTTTCTTTTCTCATTTTCACGTTCAGCAAAAAGCAATTTAAGACCCAAGTTTATTCAAACCCACGTTTTGCTTTTCAAACCCATAAAATTTCAAGCCCAAATGATTAAAAGCCCAAGTTTTGTTCTGAAGCCTAAGAAAGAATTAAAGACCCAAAAGGATTTATTATGGGCTTAAGGAAACTGGACTGAAGGTTTGAGTTTGGGTCAATGGAAGAAATTTGGTAACCCAGTTGGACTCCGATCTTGACCCAATTGTTGACTTGACTGTTAACCGGCGTTGACTAACGTTGACCGGCATTGACCGAGAGTTGACTAGCATTGACTAAGGTTGACTTTGACTTTAACCAAAAAAATTTTTTTTTTTAAGGATGTCATTACAAGGATTTGTTTTGGGATTTTTAAATTCAAATTTTGGTAAGGTTAAATATATATTTTAAAATAAATTAATTGAAACAATATGTCACTAAAGTGACCACTTTTGTGAAAGTTAATTTATTTTAAAATACAAAACGGTTGTGTATGTGCAACTTATGTGAATATTGATCAGCCCAAAGGAAGGTCAATATTTAATAGAATTGCATATGCATATTGTGGTAATAAATGTGTGACAATTATTCGGTTTACATGTGAACAATAAATTGGTCCAAAGAAAGGTTTATTGTTTGGCATGCCTTATTGTCAATGTTTGATTACTACACCAAGATTACCACTTACAAATTAATATTTCTGTCCAAAGACTATATATTAATGTTGTGCCCGGTATCTTGTGATGGAATATATCATTGTTTGAGTTTATTATATCTGTTATGGTACATATGTGAGCTTGTTTTGTTTTGTTGTGTTGTTTTCTGTTCAGCTACTACTTCTGCTTCTAATATCTCTGCTAGCATCAACTTAATTCCTATGCTGAATGGGACTAACTTCAAATCATGGCAAGAGAACTTGCTGATAGTTCTCGGAGTCATGGATCTTGACCTTGCTTTAAGGCTTCCTTCTCCTACACCTCTTATTGATAAGAGTACTTCTGATGACAAGACGGACTTTGAAAGGTGGGAGAAGTCAAATCGCATGAGTATGATAATCATGAAGAAGGCCATCCTAGAAGCATTCAGGGATACTATTTCTGACAAAATTACCACTACCAAAGCGTTCCTTGAGGATATTGAGAAGAAATTTACCAAGAATGAAAAGGCTGAAACTAGTACAGTCTTGGCAAATCTCATCTCAATGAGGTACAAAGGAAAAGGGAATATCAGGGAGTACATTATGGAAATGTTTCATCTTGCTTCCAAAATGAGGGCACTGAAGCTTGACCTCTCTGAGGACTTGTTGGTGCACTTAGTTCTGATATCTCTCCCTGCAGAGTTTAGTTAATTCAAAGTGAGCTACAACTGTCAAAGGGACTCCTGGTCTCTTAATGAGCTCATTTCACACTGTGTTTAGGAAGAGGAAAGGCTGAAGCATGAGAAAATTGAGAGTGTTCACTTGGCAACTACCCCAAAAGACAAGGGTAAGAACAAGAAAGAAAGAAGGAAAAGGAAGCTGCAAAGAAGGTACCACAAAAGAAACAACACAAGGAACCAAATGCTGATGGTTGTTTCTTCTGTGGAGCTGTGGGTCATAAGAAGAAGCAATGTACCAACTATCACGCATGACGTGCAAAGAAAGGTATGCTTCTTAATCTGGTTTATTCTGAGATTAATTTATCTTTGGTACCTAGACACACATGGTGGATAGATTCTAGTGCAACAACTCACATTAGTGTGTCTATGCAGGGCTGTCTGAACTGCTGAAAGCCAAATAATGTTGAAATACACATCTACGTAGGTGACGGTAAGACGGTTGCAGTAGAGACAATAGAGACTTTTAGATTATTACTTAGGATTGGGTATTATTTGGATTTGAATGAGACTTTCATTGTACCGTCATTTAGACGGAATTTGATTTTTGTTTCTACTTTGGACAAATCAGGATATTCTTATTCATTTGGAAATAGAAAATTTAGTCTTTTTCAGTTTTCAAATTTGGTTGGTTCTGGTTCTTTGTCAGTTTATGATAATCTTTATTTGCGTGACACAATAGCCTCTTACAATGAAACCCTGCAATCAAGTACACAAGGTGTAAAAAGAAAATTAATTGAAGAGAATTCTGCTGCATTATGGCACAAGAGATTGGGTTATATCTCTAAAAAGAGAATTCAGAGACTTGTGTCAGACAGAATTCTTGATCCCCTAGACTTTACAGATTTTGATGTTTGTGTTAACTGTATAAAGGGGAAACAAACCAATGTGAGGAGGTTTGATGCCAATAAGAAAACAGACATCTTAGAACTTATTCATACGGATATTTGTGGGCCATTTCCAACGATTGCTTGGAATGGTCAACAATATTTTATAACGTTCATAGACGATTTCTCAAGATATGGCTACCTTTATCTCATTCACGAAAAGTCTCAATCTTTAGATATGTTCAAGAATTACAAGGCTGAAGTTGAAAACCAACTCGACAAAAGAATCAAAAGCGTCAGATTTGACCGTGGTGGTGAGTATTATGGCAGGTATGACGGTTCAGGTGAACAACATCCAGGACCATTTGCTAAATTCTTAGGGACTGTGGTATCGTTCCTCAGTACACCATGCTGGGTTCACCCACTATGAATGGTGTTGCTGCGAGACGAAACAGGATACTTAAAGACATGGTAAGGAGTATGATTAGTCATTCCACCTTACCAGAATCACTTTGGAGAGAAGCACTTAAAACTGCAGCTTACATACTCAACAGAGTACCAATTAAAGCGACTGCCAAAACCACTTATGAGTTTTGGACAGGCAAGAAGCCTAGTTTGAAGCACTTGTATGTTTGGGGATGTCCAGCTGAGGCACGGCCTTATAGGCCAAATGAAAAGAAACTGGACTCAAGAATGATTAGTTGCTACTTTGTTGGATATTCTGAGAGATCCAAGGGTTATAAGTTTTATGATCCTGCTCCTAGAACAATTTTCGAGACGAGAAATATCCGGTTCTTTGAGGATGTCGAGTTTGCAGGGGGAGATACAGCTCAGGACTTTGTCTTTGAAGAGGAATATGTTGATATTCCCACAGGTGTTATGGACAATGTTCAGGATTCCATTCCTGAACTTGTACAAGAAACGACAGATCAAGACAATGTCAAACAATCTCTCATTCAAGGAATTATTCTTGAAGAACAAACTCTTCTACCCCAAGAACCTATGCCATTAAGAAGATCTACTAGAGAAAGGAGAAGTGCAATACCAGATGATTATGTTGTCTTTCTCCAAGAACATGAGGCTGACATTGGAGTGATGGAAGATGATCCGATCAACTTCCGTCAAGCCATAGAAAGTTCCAACTCTCAAAAGTGGATTGATGCCATGAATGAGGAAATCAAGTCCATGAAGGACAATGACGTTTGGGATCTTGTCCCATTGCCCGAAGGTGCGAAACCCATTGGTTGTAAATGGATATTTAAAACTAAGAGGGATTCGAAAGGCAATGTTGAAAGGTACAAGTTTCGTCTTGTTGCTAAGGGCTTTACGCAAAAGGAAGGCATTGACTATAAAGAGACTTTCTCTCCGGTTTCTTTAAAAGACTCTTTCAGAGTTATTATGGTATTGGTGGCACATTTTAACCTTGAGTTATATCAGATGGATGTGAAGACAGTGTTTCTTAATGGTGACATTGATGAGACGATTTATATGGTACAACCAGAAAACTTTGTGTCGGAAGACCCAAAGAATATGGTTTGCAAACTGAAGAAATCCATTTATGAGCTTAAGCAAGCATCTTGCCAATGGTATCATAAATTCCATCAAGTTATCATCTCTTTTGGTTTTGAGATGAATGTGGTTGATGATTGTGTACACCATAAGTTTAGTGGGAGCAAGTACATTTTTCTAGTTTTATATGTCGATGACATACTGCTTGCCAGCAACGATATGGGCTTATTGCTCGAAACCAAGAAATTTCTAGCAAGGAATTTTGAGATGAAAGATATTGGTGAAGCCTCTTTTGTATTGGGAATACAGATACATTGGGATCGTTCTCGGAGTATTCTAGGATTGTCACAAAAGGACTATATCGAAAAGGTGCTGAAAAGATATGGCATGCAAGAATGCAAACCAAGAGACACCCCTGTGGCGAAAGGAGACAAGTTTAGTCTAAATCAATGCCCCAAAAATGACTTTGAAGCTAAGGAAATGCAGAAGATCCCTTATGTATCAGCAGTAGGGAGTCTTATATATGCTCAGGTCTGTACGCGTCCAAATATAGCATACATTATTGGGATGCTAGGTAGGTATTTAAGCAATCCGAGACTAGATCATTGGAAAGCAACCAAATGAGTTATGCGGTATTTACAAAGAACAAAAGATTACATGCTCACATATCGGAGGTCAGATCAGTTAGGAATCATTGGGTATTCTGACTCCGATTTTGCTGGATGTCAAGATAACAAGAGATCCACTTCAGGCTATATCTTCCTGCTTGCTGGAGGAGCTATTTCCTAGAAGAGTGCTAAGCAGACACTCGTAGCTTTTTCCACCATGGCAGCTGAGTTTATAGCATACTATGAGGCATCCAATCACGAAATATGGCTACGGAATTTTGTCACTGGGCTACGCATTGTGAATGGAATTGAAAAACCACTTAAGCTATTTTGTGACAATAAGTCAGCTGTTATGTATTCTAACAACAACAGGAGCTCAACAAAGTCAAAGCGTATAGACATCAAGTTCCTAGTTGTCAAAGAAAGAGTTCAGAGTGGAGATTTGTCTATAGATCACATTGGTACAAACTCTATAATTGCGGATCCGCTTACCAAGGGATTACCACCCAAGATCTTTCATGAGCACACCGCTTATATGGGTGTAGTATCTCTTGGAGATGTTTAGTTTCAGTGGGAGTTTGTAACTTGTTAGATGCTTTGTTTATGTAGACATCTTCTTTCAAATTAATACAGTTTGAGGTTATTTTAGTTTCAATTCTCTTTGGTTCTATGGTTTATGGATTGTGGTTATTGAGGTCATTTTCTGTAGAAATATAGTTCATTACTAATTACGCTCTGATTTTAGTATGGTTGATCTCATAAGGTTTAAGGTGGACCAGTTGGAATAAGCATATTGTGATCACGTTACATGTAATTTCCATGTTACACATCCACGCTATGATCCATGTCATTCAGTTATATTGATATACGTGACCAATGTTAGGTTTAGCCATGAATAATGTAGCAAATCCCCTTTGATCCTATGTCAGTATGGTTGATGGACGGGATTGTTTTAAACATATTACAGTTTAGATAGTAAGGTTTTGAGCTCGAAAGATTACATAATAATGTGCACTCATAAAGAAATATATATGGTCCAAGTGGGAGATTGTTGGGTTTTATTATATTATATGGACCACATATATATATAAGTGTATATTATAAATTATCTATAAAATTAGCCCAATTAAGTGATTAAATAAGGCTTAGGTTATTTAGACTTTTAATGTGTCATTATAGTGTGGGTCTCTTATGTGTAGAGCCATAGTTTAATTATTAGTTTTATGATGGGCTAAATTAGTAATTAAACAAAGTTAATAAATAGAGCAGTTATTTTCTATTATTTATACGGTTATGATCCTCAAAATTATACGTACGTTTTCATTCTCTTCTCATCCCATCATAAAGAGAAAACAGAGAGAAAACCAAGAGGCTCTCAATAGTGCGTATCAATTTTGAAAGACTAACCACTTGACTTTAATTTCAAGAACACAACTATGGATTCAGGTATGCTTCCGCTCTAATCTAATTTTCTTGGTGATTGAACATGGAGGTTTTAGGTTTGATGACAGTTTTCATCATCTAAAGTATCTTCTACTATAGTGGATGTTATGATATGGTTGGGCTATGGTAAAGTTGAATATACGAAGAGTATTATTTTTTTTTTTATACATTTCATGTGCAAATTGTGTTGAGTGGGGGATTGGACCATAAATGCATGGAAATAAGAAGGCGATCAGTACCTGATTTTGGAGCGTTGCTCACTAATAATCATGCAACTGGGGTCAGCATCACTAATGAGGTAGTGGAATGGTAAATATGTCCATTTTTTTTTCCTTTTTTTAATTCTTTTAGAATGTTTTCAACTTCGAGGAAAATAGAAGATGTAAGCATTTTAGGCATTTTAATAAAACTAAGTCCAAAATATATTATAATTTTCCTCCCTAACAAATTATACTGTTATTTTTTACTCTAATTATAAAATCTGCTACTTTCCTCTTTCTCCCATAAGTATATAATATATACAATATATATATATTGAGGTGTGTGTGTATACACTTTGGTGTTCCATAGAATTGAACGATTCCCGTCGTTTACCGTTCTGAAACTCAGCCCCACCAAATTCTGAACTTTTCAGCACAATTACTCGATTGCTCTCATAAGTTATAGTTCTTCATCCCTTGTTCAATTCTTTTCCAAAAGTAATCGAATTTTAATTCTATTTTTTGATTTGATATTTTTTATTTTTTAATTTTGAATTTTGGGGAAAATAGTTTTCGTTTTTCTTTTCAACCAAAGAAAAAACTTCACAGATTTATTTTACTCTAGAATAAAATAGCAATTATACTTATTTGTAATTTTAGTTATATTCCCTTTTCCTTTCTGAAACAACCACACTGGAATGTTATCTTCAATTATGTACCTTAAAGTTTTCCACCCCTTAATACACTTACCACCAGACTCAGTTCTAGCTAGCCAGGTTTTGACTATAAATTAAAAAATCTTTGAATTATGGAATATTTTACATCATTTGAACTTTATTTAATGCAGAAATATGACTAGATTTTCGGACCTATCAAATGAGGTTGTAGTAGTAATCATGTCACGGCTATCTCCTGAATCTCTTTTCTAGTGTAAATCTGTTCAAAAGTCATGGTTTGTTATGATCAATGATCTCATCAGGAACCCAACATTTGTGACCAGGCATCTCAATAATCGCAAGAAGTGCTGGTTTCCTTTTTCAATATGATGGACGCCGCATCTTATTAATTTAAAAAAAAAAAACAAAAAACAAAAAACAAACAAAGGAACAAAGAAAGAAGAGAAAAAGGTGGGTTTTAAATTCGGTGATATTCGGTTTTAAATTCGGTGGACATTTCTTACATTCTGACCTCCGGAATCACTAGTATTTGTCTTCCGCTTGTTCGTGCTCGACTGACTTTGGTTACTGCTCTGACTAGGCCTCGGACCTGAGAAAGGCTTGTTACTTTAGCTTGGTTGATTACTTTTCTGTGTCAGTCTTGCCAAATCTCTCTCTCTTCTTGTCCTCCCAAGCCTTAGCCTTCTCTTCTTTCGCTCGGGCCAACCTGTGCTCAGCTCTCATTGCCCTGCTAATACAATCTGCGACGGTGGTGGGTGGAGTCTCGCCACTCTCTACAAATGTGGCAATGTCGGGTCTAAACATGTCAATCATTCGACGGACCCGTTCCCCTTCAGTTGGTACCATCTGCGGACATAGTCGGGCTAGCCGATCAAACTTACGGCAAGCTTCAGTCACCGACATTTCCCCTTGTTTTAATCCATCAAATTCTCGCTGTTGAGCTCGCAAGGCGTCTAAATTGAAAAATTTCCGATTGAATTCTTCCAAGAAGTCATCCCATGTCATACTTTTTACATCTCTTCTCATCTTTACCATCTCCCACCAATATCTGGCATCTTTCTTCAGTAAGTAGGACGCACAGAGAATTCGTTCTTGATCTGTGATATTCATGAACTCGAAAATCATCTGTATGGAGGCCAACCATTCTTCAGCCTCAAGTGGATCAGTAGACCCCTCAAACCCTGGCGGTTTCATTTTTCTAAACCGCTCATATAAGGACTCCTGGTTGATTACCATTTGAGTAGGAGTACCCATACCCCCTTCTGATTGAATTGGTATTGTTGGAGTGGTTGACCTTGGAGTCGGTTGAGGTTCTGGTATGGATGTTTGGGATGGGGTCATTTGGGGTTGGGAAGGTCCACCCCTATCGGTTTGCTCTGCATTTCTTTCAGCTAACAACTCTCTTAGCCTTTGGTTTTCCTGTTCTTGAGCTTCCAATCGTGCTTGTATGTTGGCTAAGAGGTTGGTTATCTCAGTATCTCGGTCTACTCTTGATGCTTTGGATCGGGGTCTAACCATATTGTCGTATACTACCTATTGTAAACAATAACATAGTTTAGTACTTACATAACAACAATAATTCTTAATTTAAAAACAATCTTACTTGGACTGTGCAGAAGCAGATACTTGAAATGTCATGGAGGGTCAATGGACAACCGCCGGTGCTCTGATACCAACTGTGGCGCCCGCCGACCCAGCTCGCCCGAGTCGACGTTCGCCAATTCTTTCTTCGTTAACTTTGTATACATAAACGTTCCTTTTCATTTGCGGAAGTGTAATTTAAAATCTTTACTTTCAAAATAGAGTAGAAATTTTGGGAAATTTTTTTTTTTTTTTTTTTGAAACACATTTACACCACTTTCTGTTTTTCTCAAAATATACTAATATATATATATATGTATATATATATTTTTTTTCTTTTCATTTTTGTTCCATTTCACTCACATATGGTCTGCATATATAAATATATACATATATCTCTGAACATGCGCTTATACAAAAATATTCTGGCAGCTGAAAGCATAGCGGGTCCGTCCCCTTGTCCATGACACCTCTTGAATCTGTCTGCCAGTCCCATCATCCTTCTATCCTGTCCTGGGTTGTTTACCTTTATTACCTACACCACAAACAGACTTGTGAGCTAGACTCAGTAAGCACAAACATACAAACAAAGAACTAACATGCATAACCTCTAAGGTTAGTCACATAATGCAATTCTAATTCCTCATAAGTTAGTATTTGAGGTTCTTTATCATAACTTATTGTAACATCCTCAAAATTTCATTTCATGTCTTCCTTTCTTTCTCTTTGCTTTTCTTTTCTTTTCTTTTCCTTTCTTTTCCTTTCCTTTCTTTTCTTTTCCTTTCTTTTCTTTTCTTTTCACTTTCATTGGTGGGCCCGTTGTTGGACGTACCTATTTGCCCGCTTACAATGGGAGGAGGGGGAGCGACCCACCAACCTACCTCAAAGTCTTATAAAAACCGCACCTTCGGGGTTGGTCCATCCTATAATCTACCGCACCTTCGGGGTAGCGCCACATCTACGCGGAGGATATAGACCGGAAGTCTCGACCTTGTAGGGAGACCGGTACGCCAACAACTTAAGTTTTCAGTCTTATTATCTTGCATTCTTTTAGCTTTTTGATCATAACTTATCATGCATATATGCCATTCCTAAGACATTTCTAACATGAATTTTTCATCTAAGTCATATCACAGAACACATCAAAATTAGTCAGTTTGTGGGTAGACAAGTAAATGTTTGTACTTACAATATCTGGGCAAGAGTGATTTCTTTTGGATCCTTGCTATTGCCTTCTCCTTCACTTCTTGGGTTTCCTAAAATAGAAATAATCATGGATTATTTCTCATGTTCATTTCATTATCATTTCATTTTTTTTTTCTATAATAAGATTTATATTAATTTCTACATTTTCCTTATTCCTCTCTTTTTCTCCAATTCAACTCTTAAAATATTGTTACTATCTTTGGTATTTTGTTTTCACCTTTTTCCTTAACACTCCAATTTTTTCCTTAACATTCTAATCTCTATAATGTCCTCAATCTCAGTTTCTTACAACTAATTCACCTCATTATCGCTACCGAAATTTCGGCAGCATTTCCGCTTAAAAACTGAGGTCCCGGCGTTTAAGTAACGCCTCAAACCTTAAGTACCTGCCAATTACTATACCAGAGGCCTAATTTTTCATAGAACATTCAAAACGTTCTATGAAAAATGCTTATCAATCCCACATATTACTCATTAACATATTCCAAATCATATCCATAAATCAATCATCACTTTCATCATTTTTTTCCATTTTTTTCATTTTCCATATTCATTCATTCATTCAAAATCACCAACAACATAAAAACATTCAATTTTAATAACCAATCTTCCAACTCAACTTTCAACTTAACTAATCTCTCCCAAACAATTTCATAACCATTTTCAATCTCTTTTCTTAACTCTAAACTCAATAAAACCAACTTTAACATTTCCAAAATCCCATTTCAAGAAACTTAACCATCACTTATTCAAAATTGAACCCAAACACATTTATGGTTAATATAACCCTTGTAACCATTTTTTTCACTTAAATCATCAAGTTAACAATCATAGAGTCCAATTATTTCACTAAAAAGAGCCACAAATTTATCATGAAAAATCCTCAAATTTTCAAACCCTAACTTTGTACATTTTCGGATTCCTCAAGAAAACCTATTCAAACTTTAGCATTTAAGTTTCCAAACTCACATATATTCTTTCCTAAGCCATCCTCAATCATTTCTAACCATTTTCGGACCCTAACATTTCTATTTGAACAAGTTTTCACACTTCCTGTACAAAAATCCGAAAATCACCAAAATGCAAGGAAAAATTGTTACCTTTGTTCATAAACGTTCCTTTGCTTCTAGAGGAACTAAAGTTGCAGTTTTTGGAAGGAAACTCGAAGAAAATCCGAGCTTGGAGGCGCCGGAAGTCGCGGCTCTCTCACGGCTGCACAGTACCGATTCGCGTGGAAGGAGGAAGGGAAGAAAAGCTCGCGTTTTTCTGGGTTTTTCACCCTTCCCCAGTCGACATTTTCACCCTCTTTTCACGCTCCTTCTCTCTTGTTTTTCGTCGCCGAAATTTCGGCTTACTGCCGGATTGACGCCAGCAGCCGATCGGAGAAGAAGAAGAAAAGAAGAAGAAGAAGAAGAAGAGGAAGAAGATCGTCTCCCTCTCTCTCTTGCCGGACTTCTTTCCCTCTCGCCGGAGCTCTCTTTTTCGCCGCCGGATCTTCCTCTCTCTCGCCGTTTCTCCCTCTCGCTCGTTCTCCCTCTCGCTCGCTCTCTGTCTTTTGTGGCTGCAGGGGAAATAATAAGGGAGGGGGAGGGACTGTGAGGGAGTTAATTTAACTCCCTCCCCTTTTTTTTTTCTTTCAGCCGAAAAAACAATGCCCCCACCTTTTTTTTTTTTTTGTCCCTAATCTTTTTAAATTTGTCCTTAGCCCCTAGTTTTCAAAATCATTTTTATTATCATCCTTTTTTTTTTTTTTTTTTTTAACACTGTTAGAATATTTTTATTCCATTCTAGCAGTATTAAATCATTCATATATATATACATATGTATAAAAATATCATTACATTAAATAAAAAAAATGATTCTTAGAGAGATGAAAATTCTTGGTTGTTACATTCACCCCTCCTTATAAAATTTTCGTCCTCGAAAATTCAGAACAAGTGGGGGTATTTTTCTCTCATCTCTTCTTCACGCTCCCACGTAGCTTCTTCCACATCGTGATTTCTCCACAACACTTTGACTAGCGGGATGCTTTTGTTTCTTAACGTCTTCTCTTCTCGAGCAAGTATTTGAACCGGTTGCTCCTCATATGACAAGTCTTCTTGGACTTGGATTGGTTCGTACTCAAGAACATGTGAAGGGTCTGAAATGTACTTCCTCAACATCGACACGTGGAAGACATTATGCACGGTAGACAATTCGGGTGGCAGCGCTAACTTATAGGCCACTTTTCCCACTCGACTGATAATGGGAAAAGGTCCTATGTACCTGGGACTTAGCTTCCCTTTCTTCCCAAATCGCATTACACCCTTCATTGGCGCAACCTTCAAAAATACGAAATCTCCCTCTTCGAATTCTAAGGGTCTTCGTCTCTGGTCGGTGTAGCTCTTTTGACGACTCTGTGCAGTCTTCATCCTCTGTTGGATTTTCTTGACCGCATCAACTGTCTCTTGGATAAATTCAGTCTTGTGTAGCTCCTTTTCTCTTAAATCATACCAATGAATTGGTTATCTACATTTCCGCCCATACAATGCTTCATATGGTGCCATTCCAATAGAAGCCTGGAAACTGTTGTTGTATGCAAACTCGATCAGTGGTAGCTTCTTATTCCATGCTCCTCTGAAGTCTAGTGTACATGCGCGAAGCATATCCTCCAGTGTCTGGATTGTGCGCTCAGATTGCCCATCTGTCTGGGGGTGAAATGCTGTACTAAATCTCAGTTCTGAGCCCATTGCAGCTTGAACGCTCTTCCAAAAGTTCGACGTAAACCGTCTGTCGCGATCAGACACTATCTCTGTTGGTATTCCATGCAGTCTCACTATGTTTGAGATGTACAGCTCTGCCAACTTTTCCAATGTATACGTCATCTTCACGGGTATAAAGTGAGCAGACTTGGTTAACCGATCTACCACTACCCATATGGCATCAAATCCTTCAATCGTCCTTGGTAGTCCCACAACAAAATCCATAGTTACTTTTTCCCATTTCCATTCTGGGATGTCCAGTGGTTGCAGTTCACCTGCTGGCCTTTGATGTTCCGCCTTGACCCTTTGGCACGTTAAACAGCGACTGACGTGTTGAACTATGTCATTTTTCATGTTTTTCCACCAAAATTGCTGCTTTAGATCTTGATACATCTTTGTACTACCCGGATGTACTGAGTAAGGGGTGTCGTGGGCTTCCGTTAGGATTCTCTTCCTCAATTCTTCTTTGTCAGGCACACAAATCCTCCCTTGAAAAAGTAGTACCCCATCGTCAGCAATGCGGAACTCTGTCCTTTCACCTTTAGAAACTTTTTCCTTCAATTCTCTCAGAACAGCATCAACCTCTTGAGCTTCTTTAATCTCCTCAAAAAGTGTCGGCTGGATTTGCATTGCCGCCAACCTTCCTGCAATTAACTCCATTCCTAACGTAGAAATTTCTTGTTGTAGTGGCTTGGGCAGCTTATCGATGGCTATTCGTTCCGGCATCGTCGACTTACGGCTCAATGCATCCGCTACCGTATTCGCCTTGCCGGGATGATATAAGATCTCGCAGTCATAATCTTTAACCAATTCGAGCCATCTTCTTTGTCGCATGTTGAGTTCCTTCTGGGTGAAGAAATACTTCAAGCTCTGGTGGTCGGTAAAGATCCTACACCGAACTCCATATAAATAATGCCGCCATATCTTAAGGGCAAATACTACAGCAGCCAATTCCAAATCGTGAGTCGGGTAGTTCTTCTCATGTTCTTTCAGCTGTCTGGAAGCATAGGCTATCACCTTTCCATCCTGCATCAATACAGCTCCTAATCCCATCTTGGATGCGTCGCTGTAGATGTCAAATTCTCCTTCATCCTTAGGCAAAGTGAGCACTGGGGCGCTCGTCAACCGTCTCTTTAATTCCTGAAAGCTTTCCTCGCATTTGTTCGTCCATTCAAATTTCTTCTCCTTGCGAGTGAGAGCTGTGAGAGGGGCAGCTAACCTTGCAAATCTCTCCACAAATCTACGGTAGTAACCTGCCAATCCTAGGAAACTCCGTATCTCGGTGACGTTCTTTGGAGGTACCCATTTGCTAACAGCTTCAACTTTTGCAGGGTCGACTGCAATCCCGTCTTTTGAGACGACGTGTCCGAGGAAATGGACTTTGTCTAACCAAAATTCGCATTTTGAGAACTTGGCATATAATCGATGCTCCCTTAGTGTTTGCAGTGCGGTCCGAAGATGTTCCTCATGCTCTTCTTGGTTCTTCGAGTAGATGAGGATATCGTCAATAAATACGATGACAAATTTGTCCAAGTATTCCTTAAATGCTCGATTCATAAGATCCATGAAGGCAGCTGGAGCATTTGTCAATCCAAAGGGCATAACAAGAAATTCAAAATGCCCATATCTCGTGCGAAAGGCGGTCTTAGGAACGTCTCCTTCCTTGATCTTCAACTGATAATAACCGGATCGAAGATCAATCTTGGAGAACATTGCAGCTCCCTTGAGTTGATCAAACAAATCATCGATCCTCGGTAGTGGATACCTGTTCTTGATTGTAGCCTTGTTGAGTTCACGGTAATCAATGCACATTCTCAAGCTCCCGTCCTTCTTTTTCACAAACAGAACTGGTGCTCCCCATGGCGAACAGCTGGGACGGATGAATCCTTTTTCTAGCAACTCTTTCAACTGCACCTGTAATTCCTTCAGTTCTGCAAGGGCCATTCTGTAAGGTGCTTTTGAAATTGGGGTTGTGCCTGGCAACAACTCAATCTCAAAAGTAATATCCCGATCTGGAGGGAGTCCTGGCAATTCTTCTGGAAATACTTCTAAGAAGTCCCTAATCACCGGCACTTCACTTGGTTGGAGTTTCGCTTCAATGTTTGTATCTGTAATGTAGGCTAAGTAGCCAGTGCACCCACTCTTTATCAGTTTTTGTGCCCTCATTGAACTTATCAGCATACCAGACGATCTTGGAGTATGACCCACATATTCGAACTGGTCATCTCCTCCTAATTGAAACACTACCTTCCGCTGCTGACAATCAATTGTCGCTCGATACTTGCTAAGGAAATCCATTCCGAAAATAACATCATAGTCAACTATCTCTAATATGACTAAATTGATGTACAGTTCTCGGTCAGCAATAATCACTGGAACATTACGTAACCAGTGATCCGACAACATTACTTCACCAGATGGTAGGGTGGTTTTGAACACTTGACCAATCCTCTCCTTAACATGTTTAATTTTTGCAGCAAAAGTATGTGATGCAAATGAATGTGATGCACCTGAATCAAATAATACATAGGCAATACTTTGGGCAACAGGAAGCTGACCTGTCACCACATTTGAGGCTCCCGCCTCAACGTCTTCTTTGGAGTAGGCCAGTATATGTGCATCAGCTCGGGGTGCGTCTTCTGGTCGGTTCATGTGAGTCTGTGCTCCTTGGGACCTTGTCTGCATGGCGTGTGCTTGGCTAGCAGTCGGTCGCAGCTGGAAGGATCTTGGCTGATGTTGGGGGTTGGTAGGGCAATTTCTGACATAATGGCCTTCCTTGCCACATAAATAACATACATTTGTCCCCATTCTACATTCTCCTGGATGCATCTTCCCGCATTGTTGACATGGGAGTCTAGTCTGGCCGGTGGTCTGATTTGACCTTCTTTGGACATTTCTTACATTCTGACCTTCGGAATCACTAGTATTTGTCTTCCGCTTGTTCGTGCTCGACTGACTTTGGTTACTGCTCTGACTAGGCCTCGGACCTGAGAAAGGCTTGTTACTTTAGCTTGGTTGATTACTTTTCTGTGTCAGTCTTGCCAAATCTCTCTCTCTTCTTGTCCTCCCAAGCCTTAGCCTTCTCTTCTTTCGCTCGGGCCAACCTGTGCTCAGCTCTCATTGCCCTGCTAATACAATCTGCGACGGTGGTGGGTGGAGTCTCGCCACTCTCTACAAATGTGGCAATGTCGGGTCTAAACATGTCAATCATTCGACGGACCCGTTCCCCTTCAGTTGGTACCATCTGCGGACGTAGTCGGGCTAGCCGATCAAACTTACGGCAAGCTTCAGTCACCGACATTTCCCCTTGTTTTAATCCATCAAATTCTCGCTGTTGAGCTCGTAAGGCGTCTAAATTGAAAAATTTCCGATTGAATTCTTCCAAGAAGTCATCCCATGTCATACTTTTTACATCTCTTCTCATCTTTACCATCTCCCACCAATATCTGGCATCTTTCTTCAGTAAGTAGGACGCACAGAGAATTCGTTCTTGATCTGTGATATTCATGAACTCGAAAATCATCTGTATGGAGGCCAACCATTCTTCAGCCTCAAGTGGATCAGTAGACCCCTCAAACCCTGGCGGTTTCATTTTTCTAAACCGCTCATATAAGGACTCCTGGTTGATTACCATTTGAGTAGGAGTACCCATACCCCCTTCTGATTGAATTGGTATTGTTGGAGTGGTTGACCTTGGAGTCGGTTGAGGTTCTGGTATGGATGTTTGGGATGGGGTCATTTGGGGTTGGGAAGGTCCACCCCTATCGGTTTGCTCTGCATTTCTTTCAGCTAACAACTCTCTTAGCCTTTGGTTTTCCTGTTCTTGAGCTTCCAATCGTGCTTGTATGTTGGCTAAGAGGTTGGTTATCTCAGTATCTCGGTCTACTCTTGATGCTTTGGATCGGGGTCTAACCATATTGTCGTATACTACCTATTGTAAACAATAACATAGTTTAGTACTTACATAACAACAATAATTCTTAATTTAAAAACAATCTTACTTGGACTGTGCAGAAGCAGATACTTGAAATGTCATGGAGGGTCAATGGACAACCGCCGGTGCTCTGATACCAACTGTGGCGCCCGTCGACCCAGCTCGCCCGAGTCGACGTTCGCCAATTCTTTCTTCGTTAACTTTGTATACATAAACGTTCCTTTTCATTTGCGGAAGTGTAATTTAAAATCTTTACTTTCAAAATAGAGTAGAAATTTTGGGAAATTTTTTTTTTTTTTTTTTTTGAAACACATTTACACCACTTTCTGTTTTTCTCAAAATATACTAATATATATATATGTATATATATATTTTTTTTCTTTTCATTTTTGTTCCATTTCATTCACATATGGTCTGCATATATAAATATATACATATATCTCTGAACATGCGCTTATACAAAAATATTCTGGCAGCTGAAAGCATAGCGGGTCCGTCCCCTTGTCCATGACACCTCTTGAATCTGTCTGCCAGTCCCATCATCCTTCTATCCTGTCCTGGGTTGTTTACCTTTATTACCTACACCACAAACAGACTTGTGAGCTAGACTCAGTAAGCACAAACATACAAACAAAGAACTAACATGCATAACCTCTAAGGTTAGTCACATAATGCAATTCTAATTCCTCATAAGTTAGTATTTGAGGTTCTTTATCATAACTTATTGTAACATCCTCAAAATTTCATTTCATGTCTTCCTTTCTTTCTCTTTGCTTTTCTTTTCTTTTCTTTTCCTTTCTTTTCCTTTCCTTTCTTTTCTTTTCCTTTCTTTTCTTTTCTTTTCACTTTCATTGGTGGGCCCGTTGTTGGACGTACCTATTTGCGCGCTTACAATGGGAGGAGGGGGAGCGACCCACCAACCTATCTCAAAGTCTTATAAAAACCGCACCTTCGGGGTTGGTCCATCCTATAATCTACCGCACCTTCGGGGTAGCGCCACATCTACGCGGAGGATATAGACCGGAAGTCTCGACCTTGTAGGGAGACCGGTACGCCAACAACTTAAGTTTTCAGTCTTATTATCTTGCATTCTTTTAGCTTTTTGATCATAACTTATCATGCATATATGCCATTCCTAAGACATTTCTAACATGAATTTTTCATCTAAGTCATATCACAGAACACATCAAAATTAGTCAGTTTGTGGGTAGACAAGTAAATGTTTGTACTTACAATATCTGGGCAAGAGTGATTTCTTTTGGATCCTTGCTATTGCCTTCTCCTTCACTTCTTGGGTTTCCTAAAATAGAAATAATCATGGATTATTTCTCATGTTCATTTCATTATCATTTCATTTTTTTTTTCTATAATAAGATTTATATTAATTTCTACATTTTCCTTATTCCTCTCTTTTTCTCCAATTCAACTCTTAAAATATTGTTACTATCTTTGGTATTTTGTTTTCACCTTTTTCCTTAACACTCCAATTTTTTCCTTAACATTCTAATCTCCATAATGTCCTCAATATCAGTTTCTTACAACTAATTCACCTCATTATCGCTACCGAAATTTCGGCAGCATTTCCGCTTAAAAACTGAGGTCCCGGCGTTTAAGTAACGCCTCAAACCTTAAGTACCTGCCAATTACTATACCAGAGGCCTAATTTTTCATAGAACATTCAAAACGTTCTATGAAAAATGCTTATCAATCCCACATATTACTCATTAACATATTCCAAATCATATCCATAAATCAATCATCACTTTCATCATTTTTTTCCATTTTTTTCATTTTCCATATTCATTCATTCATTCAAAATCACCAACAACATAAAAACATTCAATTTTAATAACCAATCTTCCAACTCAACTTTCAACTTAACTAATCTCTCCCAAACAATTTCATAACCATTTTCAATCTCTTTTCTTAACTCTAAACTCAATAAAACCAACTTTAACATTTCCAAAATCCCATTTCAAGAAACTTAACCATCACTTATTCAAAATTGAACCCAAACACATTTATGGTTAATATAACCCTTGTAACCATTTTTTTCACTTAAATCATCAAGTTAACAATCATAGAGTCCAATTATTTCACTAAAAAGAGCCACAAATTTATCATGAAAAATCCTCAAATTTTCAAACCCTAACTTTGTACATTTTCGGATTCCTCAAGAAAACCTATTCAAACTTTAGCATTTAAGTTTCCAAACTCACGTATATTCTTTCCTAAGCCATCCTCAATCATTTCTAACCATTTTCGGACCCTAACATTTCTATTTGAACAAGTTTTCACACTTCCTGTACAAAAATCCGAAAATCACCAAAATGCAAGGAAAAATTGTTACCTTTGTTCATAAACGTTCCTTTGCTTCTAGAGGAACTAAAGTTGCAGTTTTTGGAAGGAAACTCGAAGAAAATCCGAGCTTGGAGGCGCCGGAAGTCGCGGCTCTCTCACGGCTGCACAGTACCGATTCGCGTGGAAGGAGGAAGGGAAGAAAAGCTCGCGTTTTTCTGGGTTTTTCACCCTTCCCCAGTCGACATTTTCACCCTCTTTTCACGCTCCTTCTCTCTTGTTTTTCGTCGCCGAAATTTCGGCTTACTGTCGGATTGACGCCAGCAGCCGATCGGAGAAGAAGAAGAAAAGAAGAAGAAGAAGAAGAAGAGGAAGAAGATCGTCTCCCTCTCTCTCTTGCCGGACTTCTTTCCCTCTCGCCGGAGCTCTCTTTTTCGCCGCCGGATCTTCCTCTCCCTCGCCGTTTCTCCCTCTCGCTCGTTCTCCCTCTCGCTCGCTCTCTGTCTTTTGTGGCTGCAGGGGAAATAATAAGGGAGGGGGAGGGACTGTGAGGGAGTTAATTTAACTCCCTCCCCTTTTTTTTTTCTTTCAGCCGAAAAAACAATGCCCCCACCTTTTTTTTTTTTTTTTGTCCCTAATCTTTTTAAATTTGTCCTTAGCCCCTAGTTTTCAAAATCATTTTTATTATCATCCTTTTTTTTTTTTTTTTTTTAACACTGTTAGAATATTTTTATTCCATTCTAGCAGTATTAAATCATTCATATATATATACATATGTATAAAAATATCATTACATTAAATAAAAAAAATGATTCTTAGAGAGATGAAAATTCTTGATTGTTACAATAGTAGAATAAGATTATTGTAGCAATCTTGTGATGCGTCACTATAGTAGTCCTATAGCAGTGCATACTGTAATAGAGTATGATATTGTAGCAAGTATAGTTCCTATAATAGAATACAGTTATTGTAGCAATATAATAGGCTAGCAGATCGAGATTGAGAAGTTCAACGATAGCAGCAATTTTTCCCTCTAGTAAAGGAAAATAAAGGATCTCTTGATCCAACAAAAAGTCTATAAAAATCTATTAGGCAAAGAAAATAAGCCTAGTACGGTCAAGGAAGAAAATTGGGAGGAGATTAATGAGATTGCAGCCAGTAAAATTCGTTTAAATATCTCAGATTCAGTCTTACAAAATATTGAATCTAAGGAGTGTAAGACAATGAAAGATACTTGAGAGACCTTAGAAAAGTTGTACATATCAAATAATCTTTCCAACAAGTTTTGCTTGTGGAAACAGCTTTACCGGATGCTAATGTCAAACAATGTAGATATGTTGTAATACTTGAGCAACTTCAATGGTATGATTTCACAGTTATTAAAGTTTGGTGTGAAATTCAGTGATGAAAAAAAAGCTGTACTCATCACGGCAATGCTCCTTTCATCATACCATCATCTCATCACCACTCTAACTTACGGAAAATAAAGTTAAAGTTTGAAGTCATTGCAGAAGCCTTAGTATCTTTTAAGAAGCATAACAAGGCACGAGGTACGGATACACAAGACCTTGTTATATAAAATAGGGGTAGAAGTCAAAACAAAGGAGGAAGAATCAGAAACGATGAGTTTGCGAGAAGATTAAAATTTAGAAATAGAAATGATGGCTATTTTCATTGTACGATCACCTCATCACCACTCTAACTTATGCAAAAGATAAATTAGAGTTTGAAGTCATTGCACAAGCCTTGGTATCTTTTAAGAAGCATAACAAGGCATGAGGTGCCGATACACAAGCCCTTATTACAAAAAACAGGGGTAGAAGTTAAAACAAAGGAGGGAGTGTCAGGAATGACAAGTTTGCGAGAAGATCAAAATCTAGAAATAGAAATTATGGCTGTTTTCATTATGAGAAGAAGGGCCACATGAAAAAAAATGTTAGATTTTGAAGAGAGAACGGCAAAAGACAATCAAGAGAAGAATGGTGGCATTAATAACATGACTATAATAGCGACCACAGAAAAAGTAGCTGTTGTGCTTGTCAATGAATATTTACATATTGGTGATAATATGGTCGAGTAGGTGATTGATTTTGGAGCTTTTTAGCACGTCACTCCTTGTAGAGAAATGTTTACCATGTACAAAGCTAGTAATATTGGTAACGTGAAGATGAGAAATTTTACATGTTCCAAGATTGTCAGAATTGGAGATGTAAAGATTCAAACGAATATGGGTTGCCAGATGATGTTAAAAGATGTGAGGGACGGAAAGAGCACCCTCAAATTTGATGAGGATGGAGGTATTTGGAAGGCATTTAGCAAGTATGGTCTTTGGTTTGATAGTGTGGTCGATATTTACACCAGAGATATATGTGAACCATGTTACAATGCCTAGAAAGATGTTGACCCCCATCACAAGAGAGAGATTTAGAAGTGCATGTTGGTATTATTCAACTTCTCTATTGTTAACTTTTTTCTAAAGTTAGTCATAATAAAATCAATTAACATGTTTACTGTATTGTAGGATTGGCTTAATCTCAATTACAACTACAAGGACAGTATCCTTCATTCTATAGATGCTACAAAAATTGGAAGAGCAACCCCACAACTAACCACTTAAAAGCTGTTGATGAGGCAGCAAATGAAAAGACGATTAGAGCCACACCCCCCAACTAATCTCAAAATTCAAGATCACTATATTCCCTACTGTGATAGGTTCATGTCTGATAAGTTTCAGGTAATTGTATATCAACTAAGTTAGTGATTGATTATATATAATCCTTTTATTTTTACTAATACTGACTATAATTATAAACAGAAAAATTCAGAGATAAACAAATGTGATCTAGCAACTAGAAGTGGTCTAGTTTACATGGTTGTATATCAATTGCCTTGCATCGTTAGAAGAAGGTTAGCAAGACTATGTTAATTTCCTATTCGATGTAAACTTTTCTTTGGTAATAAAAGTGGTCTAGCTTACATGGTTGTATATCGATTGCCTAGCATTATTAGAAGAAGGTTAGTAAGACTATGTTAATTTCCTATTTGATGCAAACTTTTCTTTAGTAATAGAATAATACTATATTAACATATTTAAATTGTTAGATAGGCTAACATAGGGACTCAGCAGTCGATGTTTGCCCTAGATAATTAGGGCAACATGCATTGTTATTAGGATATTTAGGTTAAACCTCAAGTTGAGTAGACATGTGCAAGTTTTTTTTAATTATAATTTCTTATTCAAATTAAACCCTGTAGTTATAATATGTGTTTACTTTTTAATGTATAGCATGTGATGGAGGGGGAGAAGAAAACCCAAAAGACACCGTTCGCTTCTGATTCATCTGCGTAACCGTCCGTAGATGAGGAAGGAATTATAGAGCATGTCTTAGGTACATGTAAAGGTCATAAGATTGGTGTAGGTCCTACACTCCCACACATGATTGTCTCTGGTGCTTCTTTATCTTTTGGTTTATAGTCGGATGACAGATCTTTAGCTCGTGTTGACCTGCACGTAGAACAATACTTGTTATGACAATATGAGCAAAATTTGCAGTTGTACGTTATCCATAAGACAATGCAGGACTTGATGGCTTAGACGCATCTAAATATTCAGTTCCTGACCATTTCCTGGTTCGAGCCATATTTTCCTCCAGGTTCTACATCCCCTCTAGTTGTTGTAGACGATGACAATGATAATGACAATACTAGTGATGTTGCTGCCAATTTAGGAGAATGAATTACTAATTATTATTTATGTATAATTTTTTCCAATTGAATACATTTATACTTGGCTTATTAGGTTTATTTGTTCAATAAATGTACGACTTTTAATTAATTTTTTTAATATTATGATTTATTTATTTTATTATAATTCGCATATTTCTATTTAATTTTGATTTTAAATATATAACAATAACATCTATCAATAAAATTATTAAATTAATAAATAATAATAAATTATTAAAAATTTATACAAAATAATTTAAAATTTATTTACGATGACATTTGTTGTCGCAAATAACAATAAACCAAATAATTATTAGTGATGACTTTTCAAAAATATCATTACAAATATTTTGTGTCACATCAGCAAGAATTCGCATATTTGTGATGACATTCTTTAAATTTGTGGTGGCAAAAAATAATTGTCATGGCAGTCCGACTGATTTTTCAATGACATAGTTGTAATGACATTTTAAAGACAGCTGCCGTTGCTATTGTTATTACGACAACGCCTTGTTGTCTAGAAAAGAAAATAATTTTATTCCACTTTTTGTTATAACTCCTATGAACAGAGAAAAGAGTAAAAGAAATCAATGAAGAACAACTATTTTGTGCTTATGAGCTTACTGTGGGCTGGTACTTAGACTACTTATTGCTTACACATGAATTGACAAAGTTAACATATTTACATACATGCATATATATACAAAGAGAGAGAGAGAGAGAGATTGGAAATCCCTACTCAATAAATGACACAGAAATAATTGTAACATTTCCAGCTTACTAGCCTGTGAAGTTGGAAAAAGAAGGACAAGAAGAAAGAAAACAGAGGACAACCCAGAAAAGAAGATGAACAGACTTACCAGTGACGCTAAGTTCTAGTTCTCCCATGTCAAATGATGATGAGAGAGAGAGAGAGTTTAGGTCATAGTAGGCCTTGTGAGTTGTAAGGATATTGATCTCATAATAAATATTTATGCATTGAAATACTAGAAAAAAATCTCATTGAATCATGCTACAAAGAGCTGGCCTAAAATGGCCGCGTTTTCTTCCTTGCTAATATAATTGGATAGGAAAATGACCATATATTTTGGGCAACCAGTCACGGACATACCCCTTTATTGATAATCACAAGGAAAATGTCCAGGAAATTCACACAATTGGAATTTGTCCCACATTATTAAATTACTTTTTATTATGTTGTTTATTTATTGATTAGATACTGTTTAGTTTTTAAGAATATAAGTTTTATCCAAATCTATTTATCATGACATCCTAATTAGGCTTTTACAAAAATAATAAAATTTATGCAACATCTAATGTTGAGCTGTTATAATGCTTAAAAGTTAAAATACATAAACTCTGTAAATAGATATCAAATGATTCTCAATGTTGAAACCTATCCTTGAGTTCATTGTATTTTTGTGAAACCGCATATTAGCCCTATATATATATATATTTTTTTTTCTTTTTTTTTTGTTTTTTGTTTTCTTGATAAGATATGTCTGAATTATTTATTTATTTTTTGTTAAGTACAAGTTTCGTAGAAGTCACTCTTCATGATATGTAGGTGTTTTTGGGCTGTGGGCACACGATTTTATTGGATTTATTTTTAATAAGAATGTGAAATAAATTAAAATTGTAACGCAAAGATTTTAACAATTGTTTATCTGTTTGTATCTTTAATTTTTTTTTCAAACTAAACTAAGTTTATAATAGAGTTTGATACAATTTTTAAAGTTTAGAGTCCAAAAAATTAATTTATATAGCAGTATAATAACTTTGTATTTATTTCAAATTTTACGCATAAAATATAAAACTTAAAAATAAAAACTTAGGTTGCCATTGTAATTTTTTTTAAAACAAACATTATGTAAATTTTGTAATTAAAGAATATAAGAGGGAAAAATAAGAAAAAAGTAAAATACAAAACTTTCGAATTTTAAGGCCAAAACTGAGAGGAGCCGTTGGGTTGGTTACGCCAACTGGACCTAAGGCAGCTCTGCCTGTGACGCTGTTTATATCACTATAAATAAGTCATGAGCAACGGGCTGGCGTCGTTCGATTTTTATAATATATAATTAATGAAACATTAAACATAAATTATGTTTTATATATATATATATATTTCATATCAAAATATTTTGTAATAAGATGTTATTTATTTGAAATAGAATAAAATATTCATATAATAACAAAAGTTAAAATAATATATTATAGCTTTCGTTTACTATTTTTTTTTGTTATTCTTTATTATTATAATAAATTAATAATTAATTTAGAAAAATAAGAAAAAGTAAGAAATTTTTTTATTATATTATATTTATATTGATTATAAATAACTAAAAAGTCTATACCAACAAAAAAGAGAGAGAGAAGAAATAAAGCCTGTAAATTTGGATAAACAAACACTTAAAAGTCTAAATAACTGATGGCTCAAGACCAGTCCAATAACAAATGCAAGGACAAATCTAAAAAGTCGATTTCAAAGGTGTAATATTTGTAATCATCATAAGACATAACTACTCTATAATAAGTAATTACACCCGTTAATACAATGAAAAGGATAAACAAGATGAATTTGATTCATTATGTTTGTCCTTGCGCAACACTGATTTTGAACTGAATATCTCTTCGAATTCTTTGTGTTTGGAGCTGAAATTTTTTAGTAACGAAACTAAACATCCCAGTCCTTCCATGGTCAAGATTCTGTGGAGAAAAGTGAATAAATGGATCTTTAATAAATTTTCCGATTCTTGGTTCTGTTGCTGAAATTTTTCCAGATAGCAGTCAGTTTGATTTTTTTAGAAAACTATTCAAACGGCTTCCAAATGGCTTGATATTTTGCAGGATGATTCGTCAATAGACAGTACGTCCTTGAGGATCAATATTTCCAAGCCAGGCTTCCCTACTCAATCAAAGAAGAGGAGAAGAAAGGTTAATTTCTGGTTGAACGCGGCCGAGTGTTGTGTTTATAGTAGCATATCAGGCTTCAATAAAACGAACAGTTATTGATCAGAACTACTGACAAAGTTATCCTCTAGGATCAATAAGGCAGAAACAACTTCTCTCAGTTTCTAGCAACATATATTCTGCATGGCCACTTAAATCTTCCGTCAAAATAAAATAAAAAAATCCGAACTGATTCTTTTACTGGGGATTCATTAACCAATTCGTCGATTGAGGAACCTAGTTAACAGATGATAATTCAATTTTGCCCAAATATGAATGTTATAAAGGAACCATCTATGGACTGATATAACATGTTCTGCTTTGTATGCAAATAAAATGAAACAGAAGAATAACAGCATAAAAATCAATAGCTGATTTGAATTAGTCAATTCTTTATTCGGGTAGTTCGAAAATTGAAATGTGACACCAACATTCTCCAATTCTTTCCCAAAAAAAAAAAAAAAAACTAAAGATTAGAAGGTGAAATCTTATATTATGAGACTAAACAGCAAGAAAGATTCTCTTATGCGATGGACTTGGCTCTAGGCACTTCTCTGCTCTTACTCTTCCTACTAACCTATTCTGCTCCACATTTGACGAATTTCGAACTTCAATTGCGTCTTAAGAACCTCAATGGCCTCCGAATCTTCTTCGACTGAAAACGGTTCTAGCAGCCTCTGGTTGTTTATCTCTTGCTCGATTCGATTCAGCTGTGCATCGCATTCGAAAAAACCTTCCTCCATTGTTTTAACCAAAGCCGATTTTGTTAGCAGCAGCTTAGTCAAAAAAGTATCCAGACTCTCAATCTGCCAGCAGAAATAATACGCGAGTTGGTCGAAAAATCGTTTCCTCTGTCCGACCAAATCCTTTCTTATTTTCTCCGGTAAGCTACTTTCACCTCTGTTCTTCAAATTCCTCACTTCTTTCTCAACCATTTCCAGCAAGACGAAGACCCTCTTCGCCGCCACAAGGTTCTTGTCATCTTCGGGGATTCTTGATTCGAGGGTGTCTCTGAAGACCTCAAAGATTTCCACATTATCTCCTCCCTCGGACACCAAGAAAAGGAAATCAAGGAGAAGGTGAGAGAGCCTAGTTCCCTTCTGAATCGCTCCGTCTTTAAGTCTTGTCAAAATCGATTTCCAGTCTTCGTTTGATTGATTGAGCTGATGATGATTCAGCCACTCCATGAAACACTTCTCCGATCCATCGATGTTGGCGGCGGTATTCTCTCCGGTAATACGATGATTGACTTCACGTGGCGTGCCAAGACAGCCAAAAATCATGGACGTACTCTCAATTAACCGATTAAGAAAGCCTTGGACGTTATTCCGATTTGCGTTTTCCTTGTCATCGCCAGCACGGAGCAAACCAGTGGTTCCCTCATCGACATCTTTCACAGAATTCTTCATTCTTACGATGACAGCCTCCATAGCCTCGAGATGTTTTCCGGTTCTTGGAGAATCGTCTCCGAGGCCCTTTATTTCTTTCAGCTCCCGCTCTAAGGCCGCGATTTCTTCATCTGCAACAAAGCCCGTTGCCGTTGTTTTGTTTTTCTAGAAAATGAAATTGCTACAAAACGTTAGAGAGAGCAAAAACAAAATATGTTAAAGAGAAAGAGATGGAGAAAAACAAACGACAAGGCCGCAATGTGAGTGTACATTTTTCGCCGAATTCTTAGCCTCGATTCGGTTCGCAGTTCTTGGTGAAACGTCTCCGAGCGTGTGGGCGTTCATCTCCGAATCTTCGTTGATCATTTTGACGCTGAATAACGCCAGTGGTACTGTTTGTTTCTCGAGAAAGTTAATTGCAGAGAACTATTAGTAATATGGAAACGTGATTTGGTGCTTGATCAAAGAAACAGAATGTGAAAAATAACATAGGGAAGTGCATACCTTGTAATTAGTTCGAGGAGGTTGATTTTCTTGAAGAATTACAGAGCTATTCTGGTTTTAGCCAAACCTTTTGAGTAGTTAAAGATCTTGCTTTTCTTGAGAGTCAGAGAGGGAATATTGCTGAGTGTTTTATATATATATATATATATATATCTATGTATATATATATGTGTGTGTGTGTGTGTGGGTGTACAGATGAGAGAGTTAATTCCGTTATTAGCAGTTAGGAACAGAGTTCTGACTTCTGATTATGGTTATTACTGTTATAAGCAATTGGGAATAATTAAGTAGTTATGGTCGATTTGCATTTCATAACGTTTTCAAGTTGTAATTGGAAAATTAATCTTTCATTGTTTTAATTTGGCTCAGAAATTAAGCCAAGAGTCATTGCAAATTATTTGGCTCCGTCTTCTTTCATAACGGTATAATTGCACAAATTGGGACCCACTCTACTGGTCTCATCTTTTTTATTTTGGATGAATCCGTTTTTGTTTTTGTTTGTCTTTGTGTGTTTTTTTTTTTAATATTTTAACTAAATGTTGAATTTATATTTATTTATTCATTCATAAAAATGTATATGATAAATACTATGTGTTAGAGAATCTGAGATAAATATCATATTTATGATAAATAATTTCATTTATAATAATGATTTATAAAGAAAATTGTCATAAATATGCTTTATAAATAAATTATTTATTGTATGTATATTATTTACTTAAAACATTCTAAAATATGTCATTTTTCTTCTTAAGTTTAAAAAAAAATGCCATTTAATCCTTTGACTGTTTTCATTGCAACTTTTTTTTTTTTTTTTGGAGTTTGAGGATTGGGGGATTCGAACCTTTCACCTTATAGTAAGATCACGTGTAAAATTACTATTAAAGTAAGCCTGTAACTATTTTTTTATTGTAACTTAAGAGTAAGTGTATTCAAATTTTATACCTTATAATAAAATCATGTATGAAATTATTGTTATATTCTTTTTTTTTTTTTTTAGTAGTCCATAAGAGTAGTTTATGGGTGATATATATGTGTACTAAGGGTGTTTGCCAACTGTTTTATATATTCACTTTCCCTATCTAGCCGCTGCACACTCTATGTGGAATTCCACGCAGTTAAGAATATGGGTAAAAGTAAAATAAAGAAAGCAGATACCTCTCATTTTGACAAACGACATGTCGTTTAAATCAATAAGACTTATATTCACCAGATGGTATGTTATTAAAAAAAAAAAAGGGGGCGGGTATTAATTAATTGGGAGAAGGAGGGATATAGGTCAAAATTAAAATTGAATAAAAATAAATAGCAGAAAAGTTTAGAATCTTTAATATATAGCATATTTTTGGTAAATAATAATTTATCATAATTAAAATTTCAAAAATATCCCTTATGTGTAAATCTTGATAAATTTATTTGGAAATCATTTTTTGCTTAGTAAATCATTTATTTACATGTGTAAATCATTGATTTACCAATTTTACACCTAGAATTTTCTCAAGAAACAAGCAAATAGCTTTAAAATTTTACTGGTAAATTATTTATTTACGTGTGTAAATCATTGATTTACCAATTCTCTACCCAAAATTTTCTCAAGAAACAAACAGATAATTTCTTAAAAAAATAAAAATGAGAAGTCCAACCTCCAACAAAAGTTCGTTAAAGAAAAAAAAAGGGAAAGAGAAAGAAATAAAATCTAGAAAGAAATATAAGTATAATTTTAAAATTACATGACTTTTAAATCAAAATTACTATTTATTTTTTAAGTTAAGTAAATATGCTATTTACTTTTATTAATTAAAACAATTGGTCTATTTATTATAATTTTCCTAATTAATTTAAATTTTATGACATGCGAGAATACGTCGTCTATGGTTAGTGGTGAATAACGACGTTGATTTCTACTGAAAACGATGCCATCAATAAACGAAGTCTTGACATGAATGTCGTTTAACGATTAAAAGAGCTAGACGTCGAATTTGTAAGGAATACAACATGTCGGATTTTTCAAGAAAATTTTTTTTAAATAAAAAAAGGCACTTCCCTGAGTTGTGTGTGGACTGTTGAGGGGATTATTTATTTTCCATTGATCCTCGATTATTTAAAATTCAAGTTATTGGAAAAAATTAAAATAATAAGAAGAGACGTCAATACAAAACAACATAGATCAGATTTATGAGCCCAACGAGAAAAAAACAAAACAAAAGAGGACAAAAACAAAAAAAATAACATGTCGTTCTCAAAAAAAAAAAAAAAAAAAAAAAGAAAGGACACTAAAAACTCGTCAAGTTCTCTTTTGAGAGGAAAATAATACAAAAAGTTCAATCGTAATTTGTAATAATCGAGAAAATCCATATTTTTTGAAAAATAAATACACATCGAATTTAAGCGTTAAAATGTGAAATTAAGTGATTTAATATTGTTTAGAACTAAATAAAATGTTCTAACAATGTTAAGGGATGAAAAATGATTGATAGTGATATTATGTGTGTACACGTGTGTGCCACTCACAGTATTAAGAAGTAGGTCAAGATGATATTATCTTGACATAAAACTGATAAATTTGGGTTCAGCACTCCCAAATTAGTTAGGATAGCCTATCAGTACCCTCAAATTTGATAATTGAGCACCAGGGTAATTTTTGACCGAAAATTTATAGTATCGGAAACTAGTCAAGATGATCTCAGATGAAAATAAAACTGATATATTTGGATTCAGGACGCTTAAATTAGTCAGGAGAGCCCATGTTGAAATTTTGAGCGAAAAAGTATATAAATAGCGAAAAAAAGTGGAATTTCCTCATTTGTCCACATACATACTCTTTCTCCTCCCTTCTCTTTCTCTCTCGACCCGCACGTGTACAGTAACCAACTTTCACGTACGGCCTCTGTTCACGACATCGCCGGCTGTTAGGAAATGCCCTAAGTATTAGAAACATTTTGATGTATTCATTTTGAACTGGATAATAAAATAATATATAGAGGTTATTCATTACATTACTATCTGTCCTCGTCTTATTTACATGTTAAAGTAAATGTAAGCAAATATGGCTCACTGACTGCTTGTGTTAAAACTGTTAGAACGTTGCATGCAATGGACTTTTGTATGCGAGAAGACAATGTTCTAAAGTTAGCGGTCTAAACTATGGTCTGTAGTCTATGGGGTTAGACCGAGCATCTAACTCATGTTAAGACTATTATGTTGTCTAAACCCTTGGAGGGGATGGTTTGTCTTGACTGTCTGGAGCTGGACTCCCAAGTAGAGACATAGATATGTTACTTGGTGGTGACATATTAGACCGGGACTAAAGCGTGACTGATCTACGTAGTCCGCTATGAGTGGATCAATCTGCTTTTGACGTTCATTGTGCAATAACCTTAATCCTGAGTAAATGAACTACTTCATGTATATGACTTGTGTACTTTGATGTTCCAATGGCTAAAGCGTCTCAGAGGTAGTAAGCTTATAGACCGGTTCGTTGGGTGCATGACTTGTATACGATGAAGGGTTTGTTTGCAGATATCGGAATCATAGCTCTAAGGAGTTAAAGGTATCCTCTTAAAGGCATTATTCTGAATGTGAAAATGGACAAGGCCTTGGGTCGTCTGCCGGGCGGATGACTTCTTATTCACACATGGTGAATAATCATTTTCTTAATTCGATAGTATAATGGAACTTTAAGATAGCCTGATCAGTAGGATTAAACGGACTTTGACCTAAGGCTGACCATGGATATCATATGAGGGTTTTGCATATATGACAAGGTCATTGGATAGTAGCTCGTCACAGGCTTACGTAATACGGTATATAATTGGGAGTTCAGTTTCAAGTTTATAGTGGTGTGATTCTGAAATTAGTGATCATATGATTGAGTTGTTCGGTACAGAATGATGATCATATGGAATCACAGGAACCCGATTATATCCAATCAGTCCCTCTACTAGCTCCACATAATTCCTTAACATTTGGCAAATTGATTTGTGTATGCTATTGGCTAGTTTATTATGCATGGATGGTGATGACACAGGATTAGGATGGTAGACAAGATTCTCTCCGGTTGGATTCAGATTTTGTTTTGGATAATAGAGTACACAATTATTCGAACTCCAAATAAAGTTGCCATGATTTTATTTGAGATTGGATTGGAGTTGTAGAAAATTATCCATGATAACAAGAATTTGAAACACAACCGTTTTGTGGATTTTGAAATTTGAATTTTGAAATTTGAATTTTGAATTTTGAATTTGAAATTTGAATTTAAAATTTGAATTTGAAATTTAAATTTGAAATTTGAAATTTGAAATTTGAAATTTGAATTTGAAATTCGAATTTGAAATTTGAAATTCAAATTTTGAATCACAGTCCAAGTGGGATTCGAATTTGTTATGGAAAATCCACAAGGTTTGAAATTCGAATTTGAGTTGGATTTGGAGAGGATAATCTTGTTAGAATCCTACTTGAATTTTGAATCCAAATCCCAACAAACTATGGACGAAATTTTGAGGATAATGCTCAATGGAATTTCAGTTTTTGTGGATAAGGTTCAAAGGGAAAAATTCAAGTTTCAATCCTAGTTGAATTTGGATTCTCTCCTCCCTGAAAAGTGGCCAAAAATTTGGAGTGTATCTCCTAGGAAAATTCGGTTATTTTGGATAAGGTTAATATAGGATTCAAGCTTGAAAATCCTAGTGGAATTTTTTATTCTCCCTTATCCATAATGGCCGAATTTGTGGAGAAGATTTTCTCCTAGGAAATTTCAGATTTTTTGGTTGAAAAAGGGAGATAAAATTCTAGTTAAAATCTTGTTTAGATTTGGATTGGATTTATCCTAAGAAAACCGAATTTTATTGTTGGATTTTCCCATGGAAAAATTCGGATTTTTTGGTTATGGATAAGGGATCTTTTCCTAGTCCAATTCGAATTCAGAGAATCACCTCATGCAGGTCTATAAATAGAGGTCCTGTCACTCCAGTTCTCTCAACCACAGACTCTCAGGTGAGCAGGCTATTGTTGCACAGCTCATCGTGACAATAAAGTTCTTTAGAGATCTGAGTGGTCGGAAGAAGACTAGCAGTGCTAGCATACCGATCGAGGTTCAGAGTGCCCACACACTCAGCCATTCGAGAATTAGAGAATAGTAGAGAAGGCTAGTTGGTTGAAGCCTCCGGTCATTCTCCTCCTGCAGATTGGCGTCCTTGAGGTATGAGTTTTAATTGTTGTTGATTTATTGTATATGGCATCATGAGATATTTAACGATCTAAAAATTTTATTGTTCCGCTGCGCCACTCTGATACATTTTTACCGATTTATTTTCCTACAATTGGTATCAGAGCCATCTCATGACCATGCCATGTACATAAATTAGACAATTACTTAGTCTTTTTATTTATGTATGGATTTGATATTTAGAGAGTGGCATTCTAGGGTTCCTTTATGTTGTTATCATGGATTATGTATAAAGTATGTGATTATTTTAATTTTCTGAATTATTATAAGCATGCTTGTTTATACCGGTTATGGTTCCTTAGAATTTAGAAAAATTGTATCTAGGAATTTTTATGTAACCATGGGAGCAGTTTATTAACACTGTAATTTTCCCATGGATTTTAATTTTTGTCTCTTAGAATTTTTATGGTTAGAATTTTTTATACACCGGAAACGGTTTAGGAAATTTTATGTAATTATTCTTGGAGGAGATTGAAGATTGAAGACCGTAATTTATTTTTTCCCAAAAGTTAAGTTTGATTTAAAGGTTGAAATTTTGATTGTGTGGAAATTTTCAATTTAATTGGGATTCAAATTAATTTTTGGAGATCCTAATAGGTAAATTGGAATATGACACGAAAATCGAGACACGATCCCTCGGAATAGGCTGACGGGCAGGATGGGGCTGCAGCCCCTGCCCTCGGGCAGGATGGGGCTGCGGCAGCCCCTGTGCAGGCCAACACCACCCACGGCCGCAGGCTTGGCCTTCAGCCAAGGGTGGCAGTGGCCTGCCCAAGACTGGCCGCAGCCTGGGCGTGCAGCCTGCCGGCTGTTGCGCCCAGCCTGGGCGTGCAGCCTGGCGCTGCAGGCTTGGCCTGCAGCCCGACAAGGCTGCACATAGGGGAAACCATGGGCTGCCAGGCCTTTTGGGGCTGGTGGCTGCCCACGGCGACGGTACGACGGTCTAAAAAATCAAAAAAAATTTGATTTTTAAATTAAAAATTTAATTTTAAATCATGTTTAAAAATATGTAATTGAAAATTTGAAATTTTTTGAAATTACATATTATTACACATGATGTTTAAAATTGTTTAAAAATTTGAATTGGAAATTTAAATTTGAAATTCGAATTTGGAATTTGAATTTGAAATTTAAATTTTTGGAGATTTAAATTTTAAATAATTCTTGGGATGAGAAATAAATGGAGAGGCTACATAAAGATGGATACAAGAAGACTGAACAGAATTCAAGACCCAAAGAATGCTTTGGATGGAATTTTGTAATCTTTATTTTCTTTGTTATAGGATGGAACCATGGCTTGGTTATTTTGTCAATTATTTTTTCTATGATATGTCATGGATGTATAAATATGTATTGATTGATGTTTTGTATGCATATTTGATAACATGTCATATAGGATAGGTGAGTGCCGCTCATACTATATTGATCATACATAATTTGTCAAAACTTGCATGTTTTTCAAAATATTGAGTGGGAGAGGGTTTCAAACAAAACCCAAGGCCTCCATTGTTGATCCATATGTGAAAGCATGGTAACGCCTCTCGTCAGTTCTGCCCTGACCACACCCCTCAGTAGGTGTTTATCGCCGCCGGTATACTAGATTGGATCTCCTATGTGGAAAACATGTTCGGGTACGATCCTATTCATGACCACCCCTCGGTGGCTTGGTAGGACGTGGATCGGGCTACGTAAACAATGGTTATACACTCAAGACTCGTTTAGTTATTAACTTTCCCTAGAAGCTCTGTTAACTAAACTGGTGGCCAAATAAGCTGTTATTAATATATGTTTTAACCTTGGAGGATCTAAGGCAACATATATTAATTGGACGGGGTCCATGTTCCGGCTATTTGTTTCCATGACCACCCCTCGGTGGCTTGGGGTAATAGGTGCTGAGAATTACCGTTGCAATGCTACATGTTTTTCAAGTTTCATGTAGGAACATACTTGTATGTTTTATTTGCTAAATTATTTGTATATTTGCTTGGGCTTTGTAATGATGTCTAGTATAATTTTATTTCAGTTCAAAATATCACCGACACCCCTCATTTCAATACTTACTGAAAATAAGCTGAATGGCGATAATTATAAAGATTGGAAAAGAAATCTATTAATAGTTCTCAGCTGCGAGAGACACAAGTTCGTACTGGACGAACCGTGCCCACCTGGGCCCAAACCTGACATACCACTTGAGAAGGTCTCGGTTGCCTATAATCGTTGGAGAGAATCCAATGAGATAGCTCGATGCTACATCATTGCTAGCATGACGAGTGATTTACAAAAGCAGCATGAGACTTATCAAGTTGCTGGGGAGATCATGGAAAATCTGGAGGACATGTTCGGAGGTCAAGAAAAATTGGCTCGACAGTCTGCTATCACCAGCATTATGAACTCTAAGCAAAAGGCGGGTACTCTAGTGAAGGACCATATGATCACTCTAATGGGATTCTTCGCTGAGGCTGCCGAGAATGGTGCTGGGTTGGACTACAACACCCAGATCGAGATGGTGTTCAAGAATCTATCTAAAGATTTTGTGGGATTTAAGGCCACATACAATCTGGCGACAAAGGAGTTAGGACTAACCAAGCTCATGAAGCAACTACAGGCTTATGAGCGGATGATCAGGGATGAGGATGTGGTCCGACCTAAAGGTGAGGCCAATTTGGCGGAATCTTCCAATCCCTCACGGAAGGGGAAGAGGCCAAATAAGAAGCAAGTAGCTTCTAGTTCTTCTAATCCTCCTGTCTCGGACGGGAAGAAGAAGAAGAAGAACAAGAAGCCAAAGGACCCTAAAAAGTCCAAATGCTTCCATTGTGGGAAGGTAGGTCACTTCAAGAAGGCTTGCCGGGAATTCCTAGCCGCCAAGGGCAAGGAAGGTAAGGAACTTCATTACTTGGAAGTGTGTTTGGTGGAAGAATCGAAAGACACTTGGGTCATTGATTCGGATGCCACTAATCATGTTTGTGTTTCTATGCAGGGATTCGTGGAAACGAGAAGTCTACATGATAGGAGCCTCTCGTTGCGGACCGGAGATGGTAGCTTTGTGGTGGCTGAGGCAGTGGGAGATGTTTACCTTTATTTTGATCAATTTAGGTTTATTTTATTGAAAGACTGTTTTTATGTTCCTAATTTTAGGAGGAACCTTATATCGGTAGCTTGTTTAATAAAGGATTCTTATTCAGTTTCTTTTAGTAAAAGAGTTGATATTCGTAGAAATAAGTCTTTTATCTGTTCTGGATGGATGGATAGAAACCTATATTTGATCAAACCAAAGATGTACTCACTGCTTGACACTGAATTAATTGATAACTCTAAAAGGTTGAAAGTTTCTCACTCTAACAAGGCGTATCTTTGGCATTTAAGACTTGGTCATATTAATCAGGATAGGATTCAAAGATTGGTGAAAGACGGTCCTCTAGAATCTCTGGAGGAGGTACGACTTCCCCAATGTGAGTCTTGTCTAGAGGGTAAAATGACTAAGAGGTCTTTTGGAGCTAAGGGTACAAGGGCTCAGGAGCTCTTAGAAATTGTGCACACTGACGTATGTGGCCCCATGAATGTCACAGCATGAGGAGGGTTCGAGTATTATGTCTCTTTTATAGATGATTACTCAAGGTATGGATATGTGTATCTGATGCACCGCAAGAGCGAAACCTTTGACAAGTTCAAAGAGTATCGTGCGGAAGTGGAAAAGCAATTGGATAAATCCATAAAGACACTTCGATCTGATCGAGGTGGCGAATACCTTTCCGATGAATTTCTAGGACATCTTGTAGAGAACGGGATTTTATCCCAATTGACTGCACCTGGTACTCCACAACAGAATAGTGTAGCCGAAAGGAGAAACAGGACCTTATTGGATATGGTACGGTCCATGATTAGTTATTCAACGCTGCCATTATCATTTTGGGGATATACTTTACAAACGGCGTGCTATATTCTGAACCAGGTTCCGAGCAAATCAATTCCCAGAACTCCGTATGAATTGTGGCGTGGCAGGAAGCCCTCCCTTGGACATATGAGAATATGGGGCTGCCCGGCACATGTACTGGATGGGGATGCGAAAAAGTTGGAATCATGATCAGAATTGTGCATGTTTGTAGGGTATCCAAAAGGAACTAAAGGAGGTCTGTTCTACAACCCGAAGGAACAAAAAGTCATTTTCTCAACCCATGCGACATTCTTGGAGGAAAGTCACATGAATGACTTTAAGCCTCGAAGCAAAGTGGTGCTAGAGGAGTTATCGGGTGAAAGAACTGCTCCACAGATTTCGGTGTTAGACGCAAGTCCGAGTTCCA
Source organism: Antiaris toxicaria (assembly GCA_035233585.1). Classification (NCBI taxonomy): domain Eukaryota; kingdom Viridiplantae; phylum Streptophyta; class Magnoliopsida; order Rosales; family Moraceae; genus Antiaris; species Antiaris toxicaria. The sequence goes on from CP141154.1 coordinate 94,940,732, forward strand.
GTGAAAGACCTGCAGACGATCAACAATTTAGAGTGCCTCATCGTAGTGGGAGGGTTTCTAAGAAACCTAATTTCTTCATGTATGATGCTGAGGTATACCAGGCCGAGGCTCATAAGCATGAGGATGATCCGGTCACTTATGATGAAGCTGTAAATGATGTTGATTCTAAATCTTGGAAACAAGCTATGAACAATGAGATGGATTCTATGAAATCCAACTCTGTTTGGGAACTTGTAGATTTGCTGGATGGGATAAAACCATTGGATGCAAATGGGTCTACAAAAGAAAGAAGGATGCGGAAGGGAGAGTGGAAACTTTCAAAGCTAGACTGGTTGCAAAGGGATACATGCAAAAGGCTGGAATCGATTACTATGAAACCTTTTCGCCTGTTGCTATGCTGAAATCTATCCGTATTCTTCTGTCCATTGCTGCGGCTCTCGATTACGAGATCTGGCAAATGGATGTCAAGACGGCATTCTTGAATGGCCATCTTAAAGAGTGTATCTATATGATACAGCCCGAAGGGTTCGTAGCAAAAGGCCAAGAAAGGAAAGTCTGCAAGTTGCTTAGATCCATTTATGGATTAAAGCAGGCATCCCGCTCATGGAACCAGAGGTTTGATCAAGCGATTAAGACATTTGGTTTTGAGTAGAATGTTGATGAACCTTGTGCTTATAAACATATTAAGGATGGAAAAGTGGTCTTTCTGATACTCTATGTCGGTGATATACTACTAATTGGGAATGATGTAGGGAACTTATCATCGGTCAAGCTTTGGTTACACCAACAGTTTGACATGAAGGACTTGGGAGAAGCTAATTATGTTCTAGGCATTCGTCTCTTCAGAGATTGAAAGAACAAAATGATAGGTTATCCCAAGCTTCATACGTAGATAAAATAATTGACAAATATGCAATGTAAGAGGCAAAGAAAGGCTCACAACCTTCTATTGCCGGTCTAACTCTTTCATTAGATGACTGTCCCAAGACATCGGAAGAAAGAGAGCGTATGAGTAAGGTCCCTTATGCATCTGCTATGGGTAGCCTTATGTACGCTATGCTTTGCACTCACCCGGATATATGTTTTGCAGTAGGTATGGTGAGTCGATATCAAGCAAATCCTGGAACCAAGCACTGGCAAGCTGTAAAAAGCATATACTCAAGTATCTTAAGAGAACGAGGTATTATATGCTGGTGTATTCTGGAGGGGACCTAACACCCGTAGGATACATGGACTCAGACTTCCAGACTTGTAAGGATTTGAGGAAGTCGACATTAGAGGGCATGTGGAGACAGGACAAGTGGATGTATGTAAGATCGCGTCCGAGGACAACATCGCTGATCCCTTTACTAAGACTTTGGTGGCTAGAAGCTTTGAGAGGTATGTAGAGGCGATGGGGATGCGTAACATGGCACATCTACTGGCTTAGGGCAAGTGGGAGATTGTTAGGAAATGCCCTAAGTATTAGAGACATTTTGATGTATTCATTTTGAACTGGATAATAAAATCATATATAAAGGTTATTCATTACATTGCTATCTGTCCTCGTCTTATTTACATGTTAAAGTAAATGTAAGCAAATATGGCTCACTGACTGCTTGTGTTAAAACTATTAGAACGTTGCATGCAATGGACTTTTGTATGCGAGAAGACAATGTTATAAAGTTAACGGTCTAAACTATGGTCTGTAGTCTATGGGGTTGGACCGAGCATCTAACTCATGTTAAGACTATTATGTTGTCTAAACCCTTGGAGGGGATGGTTTGTCTTGACTGTCTGGAGCTGGACTCCCAAGTAGAGACATAGATATGTTACTTGGTGGTGACATATTAGACCGGGACTAAAGCGTGACTGATCTACGTAGTCCGCTATGAGTGGATCAATCTGCTTTTGACGTTCATTGTGCAATAACCTTAATCCTGAGTAAATGAACTACTTCATGTATATGACTTGTGTACTTTGATGTTCTAATGGCTAAAGCGTCTCAGAGGTAGTAAGCTTATAGACCGGTTCGTTGGGTGCATGACTTGTATACGATGAAGGGTTTGTTTGCAGATATCGGAATCATAGCTCTAAGGAGTTAAAGGTATCCTCTTAAAGGCATTATACTGAATGTGAAAATGGACAAGGCCTTGGGTCGTCTGCCGGGCGGATGACTTCTTATTCACACATGGTGAATAATCATTGTCTTAATTCGATAGTATAATGGAACTTTAAGATAGCCTGATCAGTAGGATTAAACGGACTTTGACCTAAGGCTGATCATGGATATCATATGAGGGTTTTGCATATATGACAAGGTCATTGGATAGTAGCTCGTCACAGGCTTACGTAATACGGTATATAATTGGGAGTTCAGTTTCAGGTTTATAGTGGTGTGATTCTGAAATTAGTGATCATATGATTGAGTTGTTCGGTACAGAATGATGATCATATGGAATCACAGGAGCCCGATTATATCCAATTAGTCCCTCTACTAGCTCCACATAATTCCTTAACATTTAGCAAATTGATTTGTGTATGCTATTGGCTAGTTTATTATGCATGGATGGTGATGACACAGGATTAGGATGGTAGACAAGATTCTCTCTGGTTGGATTCAGATTTTGTTTTGGATAATAGAGTACACAATTATTCGAACTCCAAATAAAGTTGCCATGATTTTATTTGAGATTGGATTGGAGTTGTAGAAAATTATCCATGAGAACAAGAATTTGAAACACAACCGTTTTGTGGATTTTGAAATTTGAATTTTGAAATTTGAAATTTGAATTTTGAATTTGAAATTTGAATTTGAAATTTGAATTTGAAATTCGAATTTAAAATTTAAATTTGAAATTTAAATTTGAAATTTGAAATTTGAAATTTAAAATTTGAATTTGAAATTTGAAATTCAAATTTTGAATCACAGTCCAAGTGGGATTCGAATTTGTTGTGGAAAATTCACAAGGTTTGAAATTCGAATTTGAGTTGGATTTGGAGAGGATAATCTTGTTAGAATCCTACTTGAATTTTGAATCCAAATCCCAACAAACTATGGACGAAATTTTGAGGATAATGCTCAATGGAATTTCGGTTTTTGTGGATAAGGTTCAAAGGGAAAAATTCAAGTTTCAATCCTAGTTGAATTTGGATTCTCTCCTCCCTGAAAAGTGGCCAAAAATTTGGAGTGTATCTCCTAGGAAAATTCGGTTATTTTGGATAAGGTTGAGATAGGATTCAAGCTTGAAAATCCTAGTAGAATTTTTTATTCTCCCTTATCCATAATGGCCGAATTTGTGGAGAAGATTTTCTCCTAGGAAATTTCAGATTTTTTGGTTGAAAAAGGGAGATAAAATTCTAGTTAAAATCTTGTTTAGATTTGGATTGGATTTATCCTAAGAAAACCGAATTTTATTGTTGGATTTTCCCATGGAAAAATTCAGATTTTTTGGTTATGGATAAGGGAGAATATCTTTTCCTTGTCCAATTCGAATTCAGAGAATCACCTCATGCAGGTCTATAAATAGAGGTCCTGTTACTCCAGTTCTCTCAGACCACAGACTCTCAGGTGAGTAGGCTATTGTTGCACAGCTCATCGTGACAATAAAGTTCTTTAGAGATCTGGGTGGTCGGAAGAAGACTAGCAGTGCTAGCATACCGATCGAGGTTCAGAGTGCCCACACACTCAGCCATTCGGGAATTGGAGAATAGTAGAGAAGGCTAGTTGGTTGAAGCCTCCGGTCATTCTCCTCCTGCAGATTGGCGTCCTTGAGGTATGAGTTTTAATTGTTGTTGATTTATTGTATATGGCATCATGAGATATTTAACGATCTAAAAATTTTATTGTTCCGCTGCGCCACTCTAATACGTTTTTTCCAATTTATTTTCCTACACCGGCACCGTTGGAAAGCTCTCGCTGAGCTGAGTTCAACGGTGGGTCGACGCGACGGAACGGCCGCCGCACGCACCGCTCGAATGCCGCCGGAGCCGAGAATTTCGATCGCCGATATCTTCGCTGTCCGGCCACCATTTGCCACAAAACAGGTCCCAAAATGTTCGTGGTGAAGAGTACTACAAAACCCATGTGGTGGATCGCCTCAACACCAGTAGAATTGCGCCGCCCGAGCTTCGACAAATCCGGCGAAACGCCGCCGTGGAGCCGCCGTCGAAACTGTCGATTCCAGCCGAGTTGAAGCACGCCGTTGGTGCAGAAATGACCGCAAGGTTGAGGGGAGCAAAAGCCTTCAACCAATTTCGGGGAAAAATTCTAGCACGTCGGAGTTCCACTATCGTCGCCGTGGCCGTGACTTTCGAGGAGATTTTTCGGCGATAGAGGTGTCGGATGGTGAAATTGAGACCACCAATGGATTCCTCTCGTCAAGATCTTCAAGATGGACTACCTACATTCCATCGTCGCCGCCGATCAACGCCGGTCAACGGCGACCGGTGACCGAAAATTGAAGTTTGGCCCGTTGGCCTGTTTTTTACGTTCTGGACGCATCCGCGAAGTCGGTTTTGCAAGACGGGACCTCAGATATGAAGAACGAAGAATTAGGGTTTATGCCGTCGAGACCAGATTGCAATTCGGTATAAATCCCGACTTCTTTACGTTCCGCAATTTAATTGTTTTGGACTATTATATGATTTTATGATTATTGGTATGAAAATTATGGAAAAGAATGTATGTAAAAAGAAGAAAATTGCTGTAATGGAGGAAAAGAAAAAAATATGTGATAATGTAACGATTTTACGTAAACAGTATGAGTTTTACGTAAAATCTAGGCCTTTGGTATAGTACGTGATAGAATTAGATCAGGATAGATGGTTTTCAGGCGTTTCCTAAACGCTGGAACCTCAAAAATTAAGGGGAAACTGTCGAAATTTCTAAAAACAGCACTAGGGGTAATATGGGAAACGAGGGGTAAAAATATGATCGGGAAGATAACCCGAGCCCCCTCAAGGAATTAGGGCATGGAAAAAGGGATGGGCAAGTTACGATTAGTAAACCGACCCTTTGAAACCCTAGAACGCAAGGAAAACATGAAACCGACTCCTAAGTCGGAATAGTACTTCCCAAGGGCCGGGAATGTGAAAATTGGTAAAATGATAAAAATTAATCCAGAAAAAGTCCGATAAGATTTAAAAAGTTAATTAGATGATTTTGGGTTTAAAAAATCCAGCCTAAGCATGAAAATGAAAATGTTATGATTAAACGACCCGTCAGGGGTAAAATGGTCATTTTGCCCCAAGATTATCAAATTATGGGAAAAGAGCCCCAATGACCCTGGAATAGGTTAATGAAGTTTGTAAAAGCCAAAATTGAGGTTTAAGTTATGAAAAATCACGCCAAGGGTAAAATTGTAATTTTATCAAAAATTAGGGGTAAAATCGTAATTTTTCAAAAAGTTGGAGAAAAATTCGAAAATGGCCATTAAGGTTTAAAAAGCTATCCTAAGGCTATAATTAAGGGTTATAAGATCAGAATCAAGCTTTTTAATAAAATAAAAGCTATAAATGAAAATGTGATTAACAGACAAAATTTGTTTGTAAGAACCCGATCCAAACGCGACAAAGGACGTCGATGGATTCTAAGAAGAGGATAAGCACGCTATGAGTAAGTTCAGACATTTACCTGTCTGCAACTATGAACAAGCTTATCGTATTTATATGTTTTGTATGCAAATGTCATTATGTGATTTATGATGATGCTATAGTAATGCTATAACAATGCTATGATGATGTTAAAAGATAGGTTTTAATAAATAATTTTAAAATATATATATATGTATATATTGAATTATGAAGGAAAGGTATTATAAAAGTTTTATGAGAGTAACGATGTGATAAAGAGGGATAGAGGAATGGAAAAAGTAAAAATGAGAATATTATGATAGAATGCATAAAAAAAAAAAAAAAGAGATGAGGTATGAAGGAAAGAATAGATATTTTATGAAAAGTTTTATGAGAGTTAAGTTATGATTCATAGAGCAACGATGATCGGTGATGAAAGGAATTAAGAAATGGTATGTTTTATGAGAACGAAATGATAGGTGTTTTATGAAAAATAATATGGAAGCAAAGAGTTAGACAAGAAAGAGAAGTAATGATAGGTTATGATGAAAGGATTAGAATATAACGATAAGATGTGATTGATAAAATAGAACGATAGGTTATGATCGATAGGAGTATGACGATAAGGTACGATAGATAGAATAATGCAAATGATAACAGAAAATAATTATCCGCACATAACTAAACGTGTTTTGTTTGCTATGATGTGATGTGATGTGATGTGATGATATATAAGTAATACGTGCTATATATGCTAAAGTGTGATTAACGTAATTCACACAAGTAAAGTAAAGAATTAAGAAGAGAAAAACAACAACATGAAACAATGATATATATATCTTACGAAATAAGAATGAAAGAATGAAATGACAATAAGAAAGAATTACGAAAGAAAGATAGAACAACGAAGGAACAAATGTCCTATGAAATGTTCTATGAAAAATGAGAAAGGAAAGATAATGAATATCATGAAAAAGATATACAACGAAAAATCAATATAAGAAAAGCTAAAAGAATGCAAGATAATAAAACTGAAAACTTAATGGTTGGCATACTGGTCTCCCTATATGGTTGAGACTTCAGGTCTATATCCTCCGCGCAGATGTTGTGCTACTCCGAAGGTGTGGTAGATTATAGGATGGACCAACCCCGAAGGTGTGGTATTTATGTGACTGTGAGGTAGGTTGGTGGGTCGCTCCCCCTCCTTCCACTGTCAGCGCGCAAATAGGTACGTTCAACAACGGGGCTCACCAGTGAAAGATAAGAAAAGAAAAGAAAGTGAAAGATAAGAAAAGAAAGAAAGTGAAAAGAAAGGAAAGGAAAGGAGCGTGAAAAGAAAAGAAACGAAAGGAGAGTAAAAAGAAAAGAAAGGAAAGGAAAAGAGTGTGAAAAGAAAAGAAAGGAAAGGAGAGTGAAGAGAAAGAAAAGAAATGATACAAAAAGAAAAGAAAAGTAAAGAATGATAAGAAAAGAAACGAATGATATGAAAGAATGACATAATGAAATCGATGAAAAATAAATAAATAATAAAACGAAGTTAAAAAAACATAATAGAATTAATATATGTGATGTGATGTATTGATGTTATGTGTATGATGTGAATGACACGTTTTCACGTGATGTTATGCTAGTGTATATATTATTAGCTTTTAAGATATGAAAGGTTAAGAGATGATGATAAAGCGATAGAAAAGTTATAAATGTTTAGAACAGAAAATTATGAAACGATAGGAATGAAAAGAAAGGAAATGAAGAGATTAAAATAGAATGATAAGAGATGATCGAAAGAATAATGAGAACGATGAGCGAAGAGATAAATGAGCATGAGGAAGCTCACATTCTATGTTATGTTTTGAGGATATGTATAGACGATGTACGTGATGTCATATATTCTAGTAGTAATATATATTACTAGTATTTATAAGTTAATGAATGTATGTTTGAACTTACTGAGCATCTAGCTCATTAGTTGTTCATATGTTGCAGGTAAGTAACCTGTTAGTTTAAAATAATATGATGGACAATGGAATGGATCTGCACGTGCCAAGAGACTGGGCGAGGGTATGGTACTACCATGAGTCTTTCGCTGAGCGTTCAAAAAGGAAGATGAAAGAAAGAAATTTATGAATTATATGTTATAAGAGTATGATAAAGATATAGATATAATATGTAAGTTAAAAAAAAAATTTGCTATAGAAATTGCTTCCGCTTTAAAATGAGAACGTTAAGAATGGAAAGTTAAGTACGTTAAGTAAGAGGATGACGACCCACGAGGTTGCCAACCATCACGGTCGGCGTCAGAGCTCAGCTGGTTGGTATGGTAACGTACGTGGGGGACGTCACACAATTAAATTGTGCCAGGAAGTGAAACGACATTAAAACCACATTTAGAGTCAACACTAGTTTTTTTGTTTTTTGTTTTTATCGTTTTTTTAGGCCATTTGTCGCACGTTTATGTTTACACTAGGGGTGGCAAATCGTGTCAGCGGGTCCTGTTCATGTCGTGTCTGACCCGTTTGTTGACACGAACACACTCGATACGAACACGACACGTTTAATAATCGTGTCAAAAATCACAACCCGAACACGACCCGTTAATAAACGGGTTGACACGACACAACACGTTTATGACCCGTTTATTAAATGGGTCATAAACGTGTCGTCTCGTGTCGTGTCTGCTAAACTCTTAACGGGTTATAAACGTGTCGTGTCGTGTCGTGTATGCTAAACCCACTTATTAAAAGGGTCATAAACGGGTCATTCAATCTGTTATTGACCCACTTAACTAACTTGTTATTGATCTATTTAATTAACCTATTATTGACCAATTTAACTAACCTATCATCAATTTTAACATTAAAAAAACTTATTAAACATCTAAATAACAATCAAATTAAGTTCACAATTAAGCTATACTTAAATTTAGATCACAAAAGATAAATACAAAACTAAAAATATACATATAAAAACTAAAATACATATTTTATATTTAAATTTTGAATTTTAAATTTTTAAACTTTAAAAATTTATATAATATATATTAAAAATTATAAATGGGTAATTCATGGGTCATGTTCGTGTTAACCCATATATGACCCATTTATTAAACGGGTTATTTCGTATCAATTGCGGGTTGGTGGGTTCGTGCGGGTTCAACCCTTTATTTAATCGTGTTTGACGGGTTCGACCCGTTTTGACCCAAACTCATTTAAAGAAAACCCAAACCCTCTAACTTCGAGCGGGTTTCGTGTCGTAACCCAAATTGCCAGCCCTAGTTTACACCCATATGAGAACGTTGTTCACAAACGATTTCCAAGTCTTCTTTCTCGGGAAATTAGAAAGAAAGCAATCTCAAGTTATTCACTAGCTAAGAAAATAAGAAACCCGAGTTGTGTTGTAAATCCAGGAATGGAATGGAATGAATTGGGACTGAATTACAATTGAAAAAAAAGTTGCATTCTCATTGTTCACAATTGAAAAAAAAGTTACACCAATATTCTGCAATACTAACTAAACGGCACTAAAGGACTTAAAAGTAACTTAATCATCAGACAAATAAACAACAAAAAAGATTTAACGTAGCTTCAGTCACTTCTCTGCTCGTACTCTTTCCTGGGATCAAGGCCAAACCCGCTCCACGTTTGGCGAACTTTCGACGCCAATTGCCTCTCAAGAACCTCGACCATCTGCGAATCTTCTTCGGCCGAAGACAGTAGTTGCACCCTCAGTTTGCTTATGTCTTGCTCAATTTTAATCAGCTCTTCCTCGATTTCACCGAAACTCTCTGCCATTTTTTCGACCAAATCAGATTTTGTTTACAAGTCCAAACCCACAAGAATATGCAGTGTAAGAATCTGCGACCAGGAATTATCCGCGAGGTCAATCGAAGCTTTCCTCAGTTTCATCGAATCCGCGCTTATTTCCTCCTTCGAAATTTCTGTACAATTGTTCTTCAAATTTGTCAATTCTTTCTCAACCACTTCCACCATATTTAAGACATTATTCACCACCACAAGTGTCTTGTAATCTCTGAGGGTTCTTACTCCGAGGATGTCCCTGAAGTCGGTGAAGATTTCCATATTATCTCCTCGCTTCGACGCCAAAATCAAGAAATCAATGCCCAGCTGAATCGCTCCTTCTTTAAGCCTCACCAATGCCGATTCCCATTCTTCATCCGATTGATCGACATCGTGTTGATTCAACCACTTCAAGAAACTCTTTTTTCCCGATCCTTCGATATCAGCGGCGATTTCTGTACTTTCAATCATCCTGTTCATGATCAAGGGTCTTCTGATACTCTCTCCATAACTCTGATCCAAGTCTCCAAGTGACATTCCGAAACAGCCTAACAACATCGTCGAGAATTTCTCGATGAACGGCTCGTAACAGCCTCGAGCGTTGTTTCCATCCCAATTTTCGCTATCATCACCATTCGATAGGGGCAATTCGGTCGGTCCCTCCTCGGCGTATTTCACAGAATTCTCCATTCTTTCCACAGTTCTTGGCAAACTGTGTCTGGTTGCCCTCCTTTCTTGTAGGTCCATCTCCGAGGCCGCGGTATCCTCGCACATCTCCGAAGCTTGGTTTCCCATTTTGACGCTGACTAAGGCCGTCTCGACTGTTTGTTTCTGTAGAAAGTTAATTTTATCCAAAATGTTAGAGATATTAGAAACATCATTCGGTGCTTATTCAAAACATTCAAATAGAAAGAGAGAGGAATATACCTTTTGAGATTAAAGAGGTTGATTTTCTTGCTAGAAAATGAGAGAATAGAGATTATCGTTCTTGGAGAATTTGCAGAGTTCTTGGCTTTCTTGGGAGTTTAAAAGAGATTGCTGTTGAGTGTGATGTAGTAGAAGTAAGGAGTTAGGTAAATGTATGGTTTAAGACGATATATATGTGTACATATAAGTAGTTATTTCTCCTGTACACATGCAGTTTTCTGTTATTAGCAGTTAGGATAAATTGGTTACTTATAGTCAATTTGAATCGTTATTTCTTTTATTTTAAACTGCAAAAATAATTTTTTATACTCTGATTGAAATTAAACAAAATAAATTAAACATATACATACTGCTTAAATTACATGGTTATTCTTACTTTGCTCATAAACTTTTAAAACTTCCAATTTATTTCTAGAATCAGTCACACCAAATCATTAGAATTCATATTAAATAGTATATTAACCTACTAAATTATATTTGGCAGTAACGAAAATTAGATACCCACAAACCAAAAATGTAAATTTTGCATTATTACAAAACAAAGAAAGTGCTGTCAAATATTTTGGAGTAAATAGCATATTTACTTCGCAAACATAAATTATCTATCTAGTCATTAATTTTCTATTTACTTCTATTTTTTGGAACTTTTTATTTATTTAAATTGTTTACAGAAAAAATACCGTTCGTTTCTTTTCCCTCACAAAACGAATGAATTCATGGAAAAAAAAAATTATATTAGTGAGTTGGGATAAAACAAGTAGGACAAACTACCCTCTATTTGTAAGTCGTTCAATGTTTCACTCTTTTTTTTTTTTTTAAATCATGAAGAGACCAACAATGAAATATTTAATAAGCCCCAAAAATGATAATGTAGTACTTTAAGGTGGCATTTGATATTATTTTTGAAATGTTTTCTGTTTTTAAAAATACTAAAAATGAGAATATTTTGAAAACTATACTATTTCTGAAACCGTGTTTGGTTATATTTCCGAGTGTATATTCTGAGAAACATAAAATGAAACTCTGTTTGATTATATTTTTAAAAACCTATTTAATAAGTAAGTATTTTATGAAAATATATTTACGTTTAATTTAAAAAATAACAAAAAATAAATTATTAGTAATAATTATAAAAAAAAACCTTTGATGTTGGGTTTTGCAATAAGGGACATGGGTGGAAAACATTGATGATCTGAGCCTTAGGTAGCAATGACAGTGAGATTTGAGTTGCGAATCTGCCGTCGTCGTCACCGCAAATAGATGGTCGTCATTGCGAGGGACAGTCACTGTCATCGTTAGTCCGTGGTTGTTGCTCTTTATTGGAGATGGAGGCTATCGTCAGACATGATCGTCATTACCGACGCTGTACAAGCATAGAGAGAGAGGAAAAAGTGAAAACAACTTTTTTTTTTCATTTTCAAAAAACTAAAAAAAAAAAAACAATATAGTTGAAAATGATGTTTTTAAAATAGTTTTGAAAGCGTTGAATAAACGAATATTATTTTAAAATTATTTTCATTTTTTGTATTTTTGAAAACAAAAAATTATTTTTAAAAACAAAACCAAACACCCCTAAGTTTCCAAGATAATTAGTAAAACAACGCATATTTCTATGGGATAAAAATTAAAATTAGCACAATCAATATTTATATATCTTTAAAATCAAGTTACGCTAGGAAAAGGATAGCAATAACCATAACAACAATGATAGAAAGAGGTAAATAGTATTTTTCTAAAAATTATTTTTTTGAAATTGGAATAAATAACATGTTTTAAAAATTCGTGAGATAATTAGCATATTTAAGATGAAAAATACATTTCCGAGTTTCTTTACAGCAAAATTATCTTATAAATATTCTCATAAATAATATAAATATGTTATTTATCTAAAAATATTTTGAAGTATGAGTTACTGTCAATATTTTTTAAAAACAACCTATTTACTGCAATTTCTAATAACAAGCCTTCAACCATTAAACCCCTTTAGTTCTGGACTGGGCATTTTTAGTTCTCGAGTAAGGTTTCTTTTGTTCTGTTGAGATTCATGACTTGTGTTTGTATTTTATGCACAGATATTAAGTTAAATAATTTAAAAAGTAAATTCAAGTTTTTATTGAAAAAAAAAAAACAAATAAATTACATTTAAATAACACTAAGAAACAGTTTTTTTGACGTAATCCGAACTACCACTTAATTCCCTAATAATCCAGAACTACCTATTATTACAATCTCTCCTGGGAAAAAAAGAATCTACATATTTTTGTATTTCATTATATTCCTGATTCACAATTTGGCTCTGATCTTTATAATACAGAACTGTGCAGTAACACCAAGTGACTAATATATACATTGCTAAAATAACAATGTGAGATTATTGGGCTGACAAGCATGTATGGTTAACAGACTTATTTAGAAAAATATAAAATGAAGATCATGCGGTTTTCATTGTGGACAAAGATTAAAGGAGGAAAAATAGATAAAAGGAAAAGAAAAAAAACAAAAACAAAAACAAAAGTTCACCTAACAGCACGCATAATGCTAAATTGATATGCTAATAATAAATTTTAGTCTTTGGATAGAAAAAATTGTCTCCTATGAGTGTTGTATTTGATATCAAATTTATTACATGTTAAACTTTGTAGTATATTTGCCATAAACTATAGTCAATGTTAAATTTAACTTTTACTTTTTATTGATTGATGCCGTATATTAATTTTTAAATTATATAAATGCTAAAAGTTCACTTTTATGAGTTTTAAAGCATAATATAAATTTGATAAAAAATAAAAATGATATTTGATATAGCATTATATCACTGGAGAATAGAGTATAATAATGCTATTTTTTAGTCTCTCTTGTATACTATATATATAGTATTGGTGTAGTTAAACACATTGGAGATGGTATAAACTACGTAAGAAAAGGATAGAGAAAGCTTTGTTGAGAGTTGAAATTATAAGACAAGTTGTGTTATACCGCACAGAGCCACGACAAAAAAAAAAAAAAAAAAAAAAAAAAAGAAAGAAAAAAGAAAGAAAAAAGTTAAATTATTCATGTGGTCTTGAATTTAAAAAAAAAAAGTGTCCATTAATCTCTTATTTTTTTTAGTAGTATTAGATACACTAATCTTAATCTTAATATTATTAAGTATCAATTCTTCGTTAAGAGATATAATTAATTAATAATACTTGTTAATAAAAATAATAATTTAATATTAAAAGTAATGTCTTTAATAAATTATTTATTATTATTATTAAAAGGGACTCAAACAGTCAAACTCGTAATGAATAATTTATTACACTTTTGCTAATAAATTGGAAAGGTTAATTGACCGTCAATGGCAATAATTTATTTCTCTTGGAGAAAATATGACAAATCGCTTTCCACCGTAGATGAACCGCAGTTAATAGTCGTTTTTATAGGTGAAACGACTTTAAAACAAATACGACATATCGTTTTTCAATAACATGCAATTCAAATAATAAAGGTTCATTTGTGGTATATTTGGTAGTCCTGATGTGGTCAACGCGCTCTTTTATTAACTACCACATATAACATAAATACCTGTCAATTTTCTCTCCTTTTAAGGATGTTTCCGGTTTTCACAAACCTTTTCTCGGTCTCTTTCCCAAGAAAGTTAGAAAGAAAATAAAAAAGAAATTAGGAGAAGATAAGTCTCACTTTCTATTTTTTCAACACCAAAGAACTGTAGAAAACCATGGATATGGATAAGAAAGCTCTTCAGATAATGGAACGTGAAATCTTCTCCATGACTTCAGAGCTCAAAAGTTACAACCAAACAGTCCGAAACAAGATCGACGAACTGATCATCTGCGGCAGGGGAAAATCGGAGGTCCACGAGATCCAGGCTATTCTGACCGAAGCCGAAGAAATAAGGAAAGCTCAAGAAGAAGTTGATCATGAGGATTTCAAGAGTTCGCTCAAGACTGAAGAGGAACTAGAGAATTTGAAGCTGAAGATCGAAGCCATCAAGAAAAAAGTGCGGGATCTAGACAAGCGTGTCGACGAGTTTGAAGAGAAGTTTCTGAAGTACAATGTTCCAAGACTCCATGAATCTGAATCTTTGGAGAATTACGCTGAAAGTTTGAGAGCTTTTATGGTGATATGGAAAGAGGAAGCTAAGAAAGGCAGAGGAAAAGGCGCGAAGAGTTTGATCGAATGGCTGCAGTTGCTCGAACAACCCGACAGTGAAGAAAGAAAGTCTACTTTTAAAGCGATGAGGCTTGTGGCGGTTGATCTTGGGAAGCAAATCTCTCACATTCTTTCCGAAGCTTTCTTGTTTATGTCGGTCTCGGGTAGTAGAGAAGAAATCAAACGGAATCTTGATGATTTCATCGAGATACTCGAATGCCTTAGCGTAGAAGACAATTCCGTTGTCATCGACACGTTCCTAAATGTGATGGAATTTGCAGAAAAAGCAATGAGATTGAGAGAACTGCAACGTGCCGGTATGGATCATGTCAGCCGTCGATTCAAGGAAAAGGGTATCTTCCATCTGATCATTAAAGAAGTTTTGCGCTTCGAGGTCGCGCTTTGTTGCCCCGATTTGCCCATGATGTTGACGGATGAAGTATTTCTTGCCATGGGGATTTATCTCAGAAACATGTTTGAGAAGAAACTGAACAGAATCGGTTCGAATATGGATGAGCTGAAGATGGAATTGCGCATATATTTCCAAGATGAAGAATTAAGGAAAGTGAGTTTTTTGATCGAAATAATAGGTTCAGGTATTAAAGCAATATGGAAGAGACTAGAGCTGAAGCCAGAGGCTGATGACCTGTCAGATTGATATGAATTTTAAGTAGTTTTTTTTTTTAATATATATATATATATATATTAGAATTTTAAGTAGTTGATTGAGAATTCTAGTAGTGTTATCATATCATTTTTGTTGTGCCCATGTTTCTTTAGTTCATTGAAGATTAAATTTTGTAAAATTTCCACTTTTGTCTCACAAAATAACTTTACCATAATTTCAGTATTCCATCTAATTATCAATTAAGATTTCAAATTAAGTCGAGATAAAAAACAAAAGAAGTCTGAGATGTTCTAATCTAATTGTACATTCATGATATGCAATAGCAGATCAATATGTTCCACAAATCAATGACAAATTCGGTATCAACAGAAGTTTGCTCGTGTCGGTAGCATGAGATTGAGAGTGTTGTTGTCAAACTTACCTCGTATCAGTTGTTTAAGATTGAGAGTGTTGTCGTCAAATTTACTTTATACAGTATCTTTTTAGGAAAAAAAAAATCTTTTTGTAATCTTCTAATAATGTGTTATTTTCAATATTATTTTTTCTCATTTCAAACCACCTTTGTTTAGAAGAAGAAAATTTTTTATATGTTCAAACATCATTTCTTTTTCAAAATGAAAAAACTTTAAAACAAAAAGGTGGCGTTTGGTATTGGTTTTGAAATGTTTTCCGTTTTCAAAAAAATTGAAAATGAGAATGTTTTGAAAACTGTGTTGAGATCATTTCTGAAATTGTGTTTGGTTATGTTTTCTGAGTGTATATTCTAAAAAATATAAAAATGAAATTTTGTTTGGTTATATATTTTGAAAACTCGTTTTATAATTGAGTATCTTATAAAAACATATTTATTTTTAAATTTTAAAAAATAATAAAAAATAAATTATTAGTAATAATTAAGGAAAAAAACTTTGGTGGTAGGTTTTGCAATGAGCGATAGGGGTGGAAGAGATTGGTGGTCTAAGCTCTAGGTGGCGGTGATAGTTAGATTTAGGTCATAAGTAGATAGTCATCGCATGAGAAGACTTTTGTCATTGTCACTAGTTCATGGTCATCAACCTTCATCGAAGATGGATGCCATTGTTGGACATAATCATCACTGATGCTGTATAGATAGAAAGAGAAAGAGAAAGAGAGAGGAGATGAAGGGAGAAAACGAAAACAAAAAGTGAAAACAACTTTTTTTCGTTTTCAAAAAACTCAAAAAAACAACATGGTTGAAAACGATGTTTTCGAAATCGTTTTGAAAATGTTGAATAAACAAACGCTATTTTGGAACCGTTTTCATTTTCTGTATTTTTGAAAATGAAAAATCATACTCGAGAACAAAAACAAACTGCACCAAAAGTTTTCCATTTCAAAAATTGACACGCAATCGAAAGGGAGACGTAGTAGGAATTAGTCACAAAGATTAATTTGTTAGCATTAGATTGATTATTATGTGGATACTTGTACTCTGGCTTTTGGACTCTGCCATTTTCTTTTCTTTTTTTTTTTTTTTTTTCCTTTCTTTCTTTTTGGTAAAATGTCAGTTGTAGTAGAAGCAGAAAATAGTTTATATCCACTTAAAAAAAAAAAGAAAAGAAAAGAAAAGAAACTAGTTTATGACCATTATATAAAGTTATTATATAAGACCGCACACCTTATAATCTAAATGAGCCATTGGAGTTCTATTTATATAATGATAATAATAAAATATGGACTAAGTATATTTTAAATTTGAATAGAATATTTGAAAAATATTTTTCTCACTTAAAGTTGGCGTTTTTCTTCCCTTGGAGAGTACCAAAAAAATACCTACATGAGGTGCTAGAGATTCAAAGTTTGATTCAAATTTTAATCTCTATTTATTTTGTGATTTTATTTGCATCAATAATATTTCATAAATCCAATTTAAATTCAAAATAAAATGACAACAACTTTATTTAAATCAAGCAATTATGTAAGATTTATATAAATAAAATCAATAAGGATAATATCTTTTTCCTTATTTTATCCCAATGAAAAATGCCTACCTATAGTAGACAAGGATAAGATTTTATTTAATTCAAATTTAAATAGTACAATTATCACATTTACTTTAAATATTTATCTAAATAAAATTATCTAGATATTTTAAATTAATTATTTAATTATTCAAATAATTAACTTATTCATATATCTTAATTTAAATTAATCTTATATTTATCATAAAAAATAAACACAATTAATTTAAATTTCAAATCTACTTTTTCAAATTATTTATATAAATTAAATATTTATCAAATTAATAAAATAAAATTCTTATTCTACTCTTAGTAAAAAATGCCTATATCAATGGGGAGGTGATCTAGATTTTTCTCTTCATTACGTCTAAGAATTAAAGCCACAATGAATACTCTAATTGATTACTATCTATTAAGAAATTATACTGAACTAGTAAAGGGACTAATTAGATATATATAATGTGAGCTGTAATAATGTATATAATTAATTATTCTATACTAAATAAATCAATTATACAATCATTAGTTTTAAAGTCATGCCACTATAAACTTTAAATTGTACTCCCAATATATATATCGTATGACGTAAGCCAATATATAACTGCATTCTAATGACTTTGTCATATATGCAACATTTTCATATGATATTCACAATTTACTTAAATCAAAGTCTGTTCAGTCTTTTAATCATTCTATTTTAAAGATCCATTATATATTTAATAGAAAAATAATTATCAACCATATGTGAATAATAAATTATTTGCCAAGCAAATGACCCTAAATCTTGTCCATTTTTACATCCTGTAAAATACTATTAAGAGGACAATATTTACTCCTTATTAGAACTATGATTCCATATTTATAAGCAAAACTCATATTATATACAAGTCATGTACCTAATAAGCAGGTCTAATAGCTTACTATTTCGAGACGTTTTAGCCTTTGGAACGTTAAAGTATATAAGTCATACATATTAAGACATTTACTTATTAGAGATTTAGGTTATCCCATAATGAACGTCTAAAGTAAATTAATCTCTTTAAGCAGACTACATAAATTAATTACACTTTGATCTGAGTCCAATATATCACCATCATTAGGTAATATATTTATGTTTCTACTTAGGAGTCTGCTCGTTCCTAACGGTCTAGATAAACTATCTCCTCAATTAGATTTAGATAATATAATAGTATTAATATAAGTTAGATGCTCACTCTAAACCCATAGACTACAAACTATAGATTTATTTTACTTATTTTAGAATGTTGTCTTCTCATATATAAAATCTATTATATCCAACATTCTAACATTTTAAACGCTAAGTAGTCAAGCTATATTTACTTACATTTACTTTAACATATAAATAAGGATGTGGGCAGTATAACAAAGTTGTAATGAAAATTTCAAATATATTATTAATCAGTTCAAAATAAATGAAATACATCCTAAACATCTTTCTTACTTAGGCATTCCTAACGAATAAAATGTTGAAAAAATTACAAGCATATTGCACATACCATTGTGTCAATCAAAATTAATTTTTGATATCTTTTGGAGTTGAAATGTGCTGTCCTTGATTTTTTTTTTTAATCAAATACATCACTTTGGTAGTCCATCCTCTAGTAATTGTAAATATGTCTTTTATAATAGTAATATATGGGGAAATTGTAATCAATAGGCTGTTTTTTTGTGTTTTGAAAGTAAATAGTATAATTTCAAACCTATGAAAATTAATAGTATAATCTAATTTTAGTATAAGTAATATTATAATTTTACTCTGAAATAAGTTTTTTTTCTCTTTTTTTTATACTCACCAAAAACCCACCAATTTCTCTCTCTACCATCTGTCTCTTTCTCTTTTTCTCCTTCGAGTTTGAGACTCCCCATTGCATGTTGTACTAATCATCGTCTCTAGTGATAATTAGCGATCCTCTATTGATTTTGATTAAATCGCGACTCCATAGTGATTTCCTCAAAGCTCGTAGATCATAGCTTCACTAATTCTGCCAAATAGTAGTGATTTCGTGCACTAATTTCCTCTTGCAATGATCATCGATGAGCAAGCATGATCTCTAGGATGCGATGATGATAGTGACAGTGATCTGACAGTGCTTGCAATTCCATGAGTCTTCAGAGTTTCCAAAAGCTTCGTCGTCGCAATTGTCTTCTCCGATCACCATTGCAACAAGCTAGCAAACTCTAGATCTTGAGAACTTTTGATCAAATGCCAATGATGACAATAGTGTCTCTGAGAACGATAGCAACGAAAACTATTTCCCTCTCATCTTTCTCTAGCTTGTGACCTGCCCGCCAAGCTCCATCAGTTCTGATCTTCTTGCTGAGCTACATTCTTTGCCACTAGCTCCTTTGCTTCCCGATCCTCATGAAATCTGGGTAGATCTGGTGGACTTGCTAGTCGAAGGTTGTCCTAAAAGTAATCTTTGACAGCGGGGATGACGTTGATTATGGGGCAGTGGTGATTTTGAGTTTGTGGTTGGTGCATTTGGGAAAATTGGGTTTAGGGTTAGAGTTTGATTGGGATTAGGGTTTGGGTTACAGGTTTAATTTGGGGAACTTTTGGGGTAAATCAATGATTTATATTGTAAATTAATAATTATACCATAAATTAAATCAATGATTTACATGATAAATCAATAGTTTACACCATAAATTTACATGTTACATACATCATTATTTAAATAAATGATTTATTAAAATTAGTAAATTAATAATTTACAGATAATAATAAATGATTTACAAGAAAATCAAAGATTTACATAGGTAAATAAATGATTTACGGGTTTAATTTACTAGTAAATCCAAAATTTACATACAAGGGTATTTTTGAAATTTTACATTATGGTAAATTATGATTTACCAAAAACATATTATTTACTAAAAGTCTAAAACTTTTATATTATTTATTTTTATTCAAGTTGGTTTTTAGTCTATTTCACTCCTTCTTCCTTTTTATTGTCATCATTGAAAAAAATAAAGAAAATTACTTTAATATTTATTTTATATTAATAAAATAACTAATAAATTAAAAAAATTAATAAGGCTATGATGTTTCATAGATTATAGTTTTTTCCTTTTTGTCCTTTTTTTATCATTATTTAACACGAATAATAACTAATACTTTTTTTAGCAAAATACAATTTTATATTATTTTGTATAATAAATAATATTATATTTTTAACAATTATTAAAAGATTATTAATATTTGAATATATATACCAAGTTAACATATTTGGTGCATATATTGCCTAACAAAAATTATTAATTATGATCAAAGAAAATAAATTGAAATGACAGGAAAATATAACTTACCAATATGGAAGATTATTTGAGAGAGTAAATTTATGAAGTGAGATTGTTGTTGAACTGAAGAAGTTGTTGCATCTGAATTATGATAAAGGTAATTCTCATCAATATATAAACACAAAATAAACAGACATAATAGATTCTATCCATTATCTATATTTGAGCCGAAAGGTGACTATTACTTCTTTTTTTTTTTTTTTTTCTTTAGACGACATATGAGTTAGATATTAGCTTCCGCCTTCAGTCTCACCAATCAGGATGTTATATTCATGATAGTAATTTGAAAATAATAACGAGGAAAAAATATTGTGAATGAAAACAATGAATCAATTATAAGGATCAGAAATAAATACTCATAAAATATTTTAACTATTTAAATTTTTTACTTGAGACTGGATGTAATCACTACCTTTTTGTTTTTTTTTTTTTGTTTTTTTTTTTTGTTTTTTCCTGAACACATGATTTAGATGCCAATTTTCACCTACAATCTTATTAATTAGGCTGTTAGTTATATGATCCTCCTAAATGAAACATATTTTTTATACATGATATTTTTCTCTTGTTTTTATCATTTTCCAATAGCTATCGGTTTTATCTCTTAGAAATATGATCAAACCCATAAAGCACACTGCATTGTTTTGGCGGAAAAGGTTGAAAACAACTCATAGTAATGCAGCTCCCATAGACAAATGCAGCACCACTGCGCCCACAATTAATGGATGTTGTTCCACCATTATCTACTTATGTTCAATCTGGTCCTTTATAAACAACTGTTGTTTTATCATCATCTATTGTGCCAATTCATACTCCATGGAAACATGACCTACATTTTCTTTCTGTAGTTGTTTTCAAAATTACATGTAAATGAATATTTTTTCAACTGTATGATTTATTTGTTAGCTTGAAAATAAAAATAAATGTATAAATAAATAGTGTAAGCTAATTGTCTTTACAGGAATATTAAAACAATATTTCATTGAGACATTTTATTGGAGATAAAAAAAATTAATATATAGCTACATATTTCAAGAAATAATAG
The DNA here is from genome assembly GCA_035233585.1 of Antiaris toxicaria. Taxonomy (NCBI): domain Eukaryota; kingdom Viridiplantae; phylum Streptophyta; class Magnoliopsida; order Rosales; family Moraceae; genus Antiaris; species Antiaris toxicaria. The sequence continues at coordinate 94,962,134 of CP141154.1, forward strand.
GAAAAAGTAAAAAAAGAAGCAAGCAAATACACAACTTAAAGCAACTATAGTAATTGATGTTACAAAATCAACCCTTGTTCAGTTAGTAAAAATGAATAAAAATTAATACATAATTCCATCAAGAAATGGTATGAAAGAGCCTAAAAAAAAAAAACACAAGTAACTACACATCTTATCCATGCTTTTAACATATATTATATATATTTTCCCTTAAAAATTTAATTTGCTTTATTAATTATGAAGCAAACCATGAACAACAGCAAAATTTAAAACACAAACATTGGCAACGAAATTAGAAACGAACAAGAACATAAAACAGCACTCGAATAAATGACAGGATAAAACAACAGCGAACACAAATTGATAATCATTGTTAGGAGGAAACTATATGTAAAACTAATCCAACATATTTTAGGAGTTCAACTTGATCCAAAAGATTAATTTATTAGGTCTTGAGTCCTTCTATATATATATATATCATTTTACATCTCTATCTATTTTTTATGTGAAATAACAAACACATGCACTTTTCTCTACAACTATATATATAAAACGAAACAAGAAAAATAAGTAAAGAATAAAATATGCAAAACAAAAAAAAAAAAAAAAGCAAAGCAAGAACAATAGAGAAAGGAAAAGTACATTGAATGAACAAGAACGACAATCACCAAGGCAAAACAATTTAAAAAAAATGAACTAAAATAAATTACTATGATTAACTATTATAAAAACAAATAGACATTAATAGATGGAAACAAATAGACATTATTGAGCATACTTATTATACGTTTTAGCACAATTTTTCCACACCAATAATTATAACGTTACTCAAGAATATCTCATTCACACTCTCACACGCCAATTAGTAGCACAATATGTCCATGAATTAGAGAATTTATTGTTTCAAAAGTGGTAAAAATTCTTAAAATTGAAGCATAAAACGAGGCTTTTTTTGAAAAAAAAAAAGACATTATTGAGCATACTTATCATACGTTTTAGCACAATTTTTTCACACCAATAATTACAACGTTACTCAAGAATATCTCATTCACACTCTCACACGCTAATTAGGAGCACAATATGTCCATGAATTAGAGAATTTATTGTTTCAAAAGGGGTAAAAATTCTAAAAAAGGAGGCATAAAACGAGGCTTTTATGAAAAAAAAATAGTTCAAACCCCCATTGGGAGTTTGCGGCTTGATAGATCTCATATCGTCCCGATCCGACAACCGAGCACAAAGTTATGCCCTTTTAAAGATTGAACCACCAAAAAAAAAAAAGTCCACTTCTCCCTCCCTCAAAAACACGCTGATAATAATTGATAATATATATATATATATATATATAAGGGCAAAAAGAAAAAGCAGAAGAGAAGGGGAGGAAAAACGAAACTTTGTCCTCGTCAAGTCCTGGGTTTCTCAAGAACGAAGAGAAGGAAAGGAAAAACGAAATCATCTGTTTCCTGTGTTTCGAAGTCATCAGTTTTTTCCTCCTCTTTATTGTGGATTTATATCGAAGTCATCTGTTTTTTTCCTCCTCTTTAGTGATGAGTGATGAGGAGGCCTTTCAAGTTATATCTCTTCAATATTTTCTTGTGTTCGTCTTCTTCTTTGCTTGCTGCGTCTGAAATGTGTGTTGTGAATATTAATTATGAACATCATTAGAATATTTTGTTTCACTGCAGAAGATGGGAGATGTAAAATAATAATAATAATAATAATAATAATAAAAATCTTATGACTCTTGATAAGTCTATGAATTTTTTGAAGTTTATAAACTGAGACGTGAGTCTTTGCGATTCTTTAACCATACATAAACCCGAAATCAATGCTTGGGTGATGATGGACAAGCACTTCAATATTATGTTACGGAGTTAGTAAATGTTTGATCTGATTATAGTCAGGCTTTAATTTGTTGATTTTGGAGATTTCCTATATAAAGCTTATACTTAGTAGTTCGTGCTATGGTCACTTCCTTTTATTTAGTGTAATCTTTTTAGTTCATTTGGGGAGAAGTAATGACCATTAACGGCGATGTTGATCATAGTAATGTCCAAGAGACAATAAAAGCAAAAAACCAATGCAAAGTTATACGCAACAGATAATGTTTAAACTGAAACCATGTCGTTTCTTCGACTTAGTCATTACTCTTCTAAATAGTAAACTACATGCCATACATCTTTAATCAGAATTATTATTTTGAAACTTATTAAAACTTTGTTATTAAACCTAAAACTTTAAGCCAAGACTACAGTAGGGTAAGGTTTTTAACCCATGGATTGAGTAAAATTTTTTAACCTTTAGATCTCATTTTGGCGGCCTAGATTTTGTGTACATAAAATCTATTATGTGCCCAACTACATGTAATTAAGAGACAATAACTAATAAAAATAAAGGAAAAAAAAAAACTCCCTTCTTCTTCCCCAACTCCGGCCTTCATCTCCTTTCTCTCCCAGACGCCTGACACCACCCCACACCGACCTTTCCTCTCTCTCGCCGACGACGGCGCTCTCAACATTCTATGTCAATGGGCTCCTCCCCATGCTAGATCTTGCATCCCTACCGTCATTGGTTGCAACCTCATCCTTCACATGGATGACATTGGATGGGTGAACTTAGATCTCTATCTTTGTCACCGTCACACCATTGGGTACCCGCATCGTGTAGGAGAGTTGTTGGTGAGCTAGTGACTTTGTCAGCAAGTATGGGAGGGCAAGGTGGTGGTGTGGTTGTTGGTGGAAGGGGTTTTAGGTGGAGGTGGGTGGTCAGATGGAGTTTTTTTAGTAACTATGAAATATTTTGTTAATTATTAAAATTAAAAATAATGGTTAATCATGTGTAGTCAATCTTATAATTATTTGATCTATCTTTTTGATTTGAACCATCAAAAATCAATTTGATGGTGAAAAAACATTTATCCTATTAATAAGAAAAAGTAGGAGTGTCTTATTGTAGAAGTCCCCAAAACTGTATTAAAGCTTATTAACTTATTATTATAGTCAAGGAATCATGGAATAGGATAAATGTTAATAAGCTAAATAGCACATTTTAAAGGTACTAATAAAAATAATAGCAGGTTTTTCAAATGTTAGTAAATTATAACATATTTCAATTTAACTTTGATTTCATTCTAATTTCACCCTTTTCCTCACTCTTCTCTCTCTCTCTTCTCCCCACCTCTCTGTCTCTCTCTCTCCCTCCTCATTGATAGAAGATGATGCCCGCACTAGTGGTTGACAACAATGAGATCATGACTGCCACAAGAACCAAGATCGCGACTGCCACAAGAACTAGAATCGCGTTCTTCGTCATCAGCATCGATTGTGATGAGATCTTTATAGCAACTAGAAGAGATTGCAATGATGAGGAGAAGGCAACCTTGGAGGTGAGGAGAAGGTAACCATGATGGCGAGGAGAGCACGACCTCGACGGTAGGGAAAAGGCAACCGTGATGGCGAGGAGAAGGTAATCTCGAAGGAGATTCTGTTTCTCTCTATTTAGTCATCAACAAGGTTCAAGATCAGGCGCGAGCAGTGAGAAATGGTGGCTTCCCCTTTGATGTTGCTCTAGTGGGTGGCTATGGTGGCAAAAGGGTGGGTTTTTGGGTTTGGATATAGTGGTATGATTTGGGGCTTTATGGCTAATTTATAAGTAGATTTTTGTGGTAGAGTTTTTAAATATAGTTATTCCTAAAAGAAATTATAAAATAATCAGATTCACTAGCAAAAATATATTTTCTTCATGAAAATCAAAAGATTAAAAATAAAATAATTTTTAGATTTATTAATATTGGATCTACCATTATTTTAAAACCATACATTGTATTACGCTATTTTTCCCTTTTTCTCTTTTTTTCATTCCATACTTTTACAGTAAGTACTAAATTTTTCATTTTTATCCCTGGATGGAAAACTTTTACGAATAGTCCCTTACTTTGATTCCCTTTTTATTTCTTTCTTAAAATTTTCCCTAATTATTAGTTCTATGGAACCTTAATATGCAGTCAAATTCTAGGGAAATCATAAGATATAACGTATCTTACAAGTATTATTGAAAATTATAGCATATATTTTAAAACATGATATATTATAGCATATTTTTATTTTTTATAAAAATATTTTTTGTTTACAATTTTACCCCTTTCTCCATTATTGTTATCTCTTCCCCTTTCTCTCTACATAGATTCGACTCTCCCTCTCTCTTTACACAAACTTGATGATGGCCGAGGATCTCAATGACGTGATGCAATGGTTGTTGTGCTGATGAATTTTGTGACGACGACGAAGGATCTCGATGACATGATGGAGATGGATGGAAACGCGATTGCAACTTAGCTTTGGCAAACTCAAGAACTTGCGAGTCTTGGCTAAGAGGGTGATGACTTTGACAAAGCTTTCGCAGTGATAGCTTGACAACGACCATGGATCTTTAATGGTGAACTGCGACGGCTAAGCTTGGGATGGTGGTTCTAGTTTTGTTTTGATTTTTGTTTTTGTTGTAGGCCCCATGATCTCCTTCAATTTTTGGCAACGGAGGTGTTGTCTTATTGTGGGTTTGTTGTTGTTGTTGGCTTTTTTATGTTTTTTTTTTACAAGCCAGTGATCTCCTTCAATTAGAGCTATTGTCTTCTCCAGTAGCAGCGGCAATTTAGGGATTTGGGCAATTAGCGTCAGGTTTGAAGTGAAGTTTGGTATTTTTGGGGATGGTTTGAAAATATTTAGTTTTGTCAGATTTATTGTAAAATAATAAAATAAATAGGATGTATTGTTATTATTTTTGTAATTTATCATGTATTTACCATTAAATATTAGATTTTGTAGTAAATATTGAAAATTATGAAAAGGAAAATAATTCATATACCAATATATTATCATATTATCAAAGAAATAATTAGATTCTTAAGGAAATACTCGAATTTCCCGTTTAAAAAAATAAATATTCAGATTTACATAATAAAAAATTAAAAGAACAAGATGGATTAATAAGAATACCATATTATCATATTTACTAGTAAATACTCATATTCATAAATAAATATTATTTTTTATTTTTTATTTTCAGAAGTTTACTATTTAATAATTAATTAAAAATAATATGGTTAATAATTATCAGATTTACTAATAAACACCGATATTTGTAAGTAAATCTAATATTTATTAACCATCGACAAGAGTTTGAGTTGTTTGTAAATATGATATTTATTGGTAAATACCAATATATATGAAATTTGTTAAATAATATATAGACAATAATATAGTTAATAGTAAATATCAAATTTATTAGTAAATATTGTTATTTTATATATTTACTAGTAAATAATGATATTTACTAATAAAAACTAAGAGTTTTTTAATAATTAAAGTCATTATTTACATGGAAATATCATTATTTATTTTTTTATTTAAAAATTATAATTTTTATTCTAATTTAAAACCAGCTCTAAATTAGAAAAATTTCAAAGCTAACCCTAAATTATTATAAATTTAAAAATCAATCCCAATCATAGAAACCTAGATTTGGCCTAAGAAATCAAGCTTTACAGCTGGCCAATGAATTCGGTGACAGGCACATCCGACGATCTAGCCGCGAGAGTCATTACTTGTCACTGGTAGAGCTTTGGCGAGGTCATGAAATCACGATCAATTGCAAGCTTTTGGAGGTGGTGGACATTGCTAAAGATCGTGTCATCTAGGTTCTGATTTTTCCAACAGCAAGAGAAGAATCGAGACGCCAAATCATGATTGCATTCGCCATCCAATTATGATCTTGATCTCATTGCAGTGATCTCGGTATGGCTGTGATTTTGATCTCGTTATCCTAATTCTGATGCCGTCACTATCGCTAGTTGACTAAGGGAAAGAAGGAGATGAATTGAGGGGGGAGGGAAAGAGAAAGGAGGGAGCTAGGGGCATTTTTAAGATTTTCTCTTATTATTTACCCTAATTATGTTATTGAGTAATAATATTTTAAATTATGCTATAATTTTAAAACCTTATGTTGTATTATGCTATTTTGTCCCTTTTCCCGAAATTCTATTAGTTTTACCTCAGTGCTTATGTTTACAATTTGATCCATATTTTGAGAATTTTTGCAGTTAGATCCTTAACCTACTTTCCTTTATTATTCCTTGCTAAACCCTTCCATTTTAGAGATTGAGAGAGTATAGTAGGTTCGCTTTTATAAGGGAGACAAGCATAGAGATTCTCATATTGTGGCATGATTCTCATATTGCGGACTCATATATATATATATATATATTATAACTATTGAAACGTCATATATGTTGCTTAGGATTTTATGAACTTATTTTAAATTATTTTGCCATTATACCGTTCATTTGGGCATACATAGGATTTTGTGGGCTTATATCTAATCCACTACGTGTGCACGCGTTTATTGAATGGACTTTCCTCATCAGCTTTTTCGTTTGGAAGTCTTACTTATAGGACATAGATCCTTTTCTTTTGGGATCTTGAAATAAGTTAATTGAACAGTTTATTCATAGTAATGCCTATGATCATTAAATGGAATATTTAATTAAAAGCCATAGTAATCCATATCCAAACAAATATTCCAAAACATGAATTAATAAGAAAATTTATAGTCTAAATCTTGGATTTCACAAAAATTTCCATATGTTAATTTTCTTGGGCTCACGAATGCAAACTAGGTGTATACATACATTTGTGTGTGCGTACATATGGACAGAAATGTATGCATGTACTTACATGAATCCTCTTAACTCCGCCTATAGATGCGTGTTAGCACCTAGAACGTAAAGAAGTTTTTGATTATGGTGCGCAATTGAAAAACAATTACTAAAGAAAAATAGAAAAAGACTGTTAAGTTATGAAGTTAAAATTAGTGTCCTACAAAAAAATGACTTACACAGAAGATAACATACAAATTAGATGATGGTTGCCCCTCTCGAGAGTTGTTCATTAAGAGTATTTAGGGGGATTCATTTGTAATCTTAGTTGCTCTAGTTTTTCTTTATGAATAGGAGGTGTCGTCATTAAGGTTAGTTAAGAGAGGTTAGAGAAAACACAGAGTGTGAGGTGTGAGTTTTTTTTATAAACTTCTTGATCTTCACATAGTGAATTATTACAGCAGTTGAAACAAAATGTAATCTTACGTTGAGGCAAACCTGTATAAAAATTTGTGTGTTCTATAATTGTTTTATCTCTTCTGCAAATTTTGTTGCTTTCAATAATATAGAATCAGGGCGTTGATTCTTAACTTATTGGAATTAGAGCTTTGGAGTTGATGAGAACAATGGACGACGAAGAAAGAACACCACTAGGAATTATCAAATTTGATGGTATGGATTTTGCATTCTAGAGGATGTAGACCGAGGATTATTTGCACAGTTAAAAAACTGCCCTTGGCCCTTGTGAACAAGAAGCTAAAAAGAATGAAGTATGATGAGTGGAATCTCCTTGAACTATAGGTGCTGGGTGTGATGCGGTTGACAATGTCAAATAATGTTAATTACAATACAGCAGCGGATAAAGCCACAACAGGGCTGATGAAGGTGTTATTCGACATGTATGAGAAGCCCTCTTCATGCAACAAGGTACATATGATGAAAAGGCTAGTTAATTTGAAGATGGCAAAAGATGCTCTGATAGTAAAGAGCTGAATAAATTCAAATGATTGTCAATCAATTGGGTTCTGTTGAGATTAAATTTGTTGATGAGTGCTCTAATCCTATTGCCTCAATACCGAATAGTTGGGAGTCTGAGAGCTGCTGATAATAACTACATAGGAAACGTGAAGCTGAAATCTAATGACGTTTGAGATACTATTTTTGCTAAGGAAATTCATAAAAAAGATTAAGCCCCAACATCAAATTTTGCATTGATTATCGAGATTTGCACAACTAGAATTAAGGGATTTCACATCCTTTTTAAAGGGACATGAAAAAGATACAATGTCGGTTTTGGAACCAGCATTGAATACGACGACATCGTTGCTTCACATCGGTTGCATTAGTGAAAAAATTTAAAACATATAAAAAAACCATTCAACGAGATATGAATTTAATTCCTAACCAGTCTCAACAAAATAAGAACAAAAAAACAAAAAAGAAAAAGAAGAAGAAACACATAACATTAAGGGTTTGTTGGTTCCACTTTCAACTCTGATTTAACTAGCAAATTAAACAAAGTTGGTCAAATTAATTATAGCTTAGTTTAACTTTGTAGAAACTACTGTCATTACTTTTATCTTTACTTCACTATTTTAGCATAATTTCTAATACAAGCTAACTCTACTTTCATAATTTCTAATACAAGTTAGGTTAAACTAAGCTGAAATGAAACGATTAACTTAGTTTAACTTGTAAATTAAATCAAATTAGCGTGTTGAACCAAACATACCCTAAGAATCTGAATATTTCAAATACCAAAATATAGATCTATAAATAATATGACAAGAACATTGAAAAAAAAAAAAACACTTGGCTGGATATTTGAACACAACAATCAGTGTTTTTGTTTTATTTTTCTTGTTCCATCCAATCCCCCATGAAACGTGGGTGCATTTCAGAAAGGGAGAACTGGACAAAGAGTGGTGAACTTACACTGGCGAGGCTGTCGATGTTGTAGAGGCTGATACCATGCGATATGGAAGGGAAGGTAAGGGAGAGCTTTTTGGTGGTGAAGAGGTCAGAGGATCCATACGAGGATTTCAAGAGGTCGATGATGGAGATGATTATGGAAAAGCAGATGTTCGACCACACTAACATGAAGTAACTCTTGCATTGCTTCTTGTTGCTTCCAAATCACCTTTTCCAAGAAACCAAACAGAAACCATGGGGACGAGAAAATAGGAAAAGAAGGCTGAAGAATTAATTACCAAAGAACAATTTTTCAGACCAAGTCATGAAGTCATGACCTGGGATTAGTAGTCATTGCTAGATCTCGCTACTTAGGCTCGTTACACCATTGCCAAATCATGCCATTGACAATTGCAATACCCCTTACCAGATCACATTCTCGGTGCTCACAACATTCCTCGCCAAATTCGTTTAAGACCCTTTAGCTAGATTGCTCTTGTATCTTCCTCATGAAATTTTTCTCACAACCACCTTCGCTAAAATGCACCGCCAAGGTTTGCAACCCTTAATACCACCATGGCACCCAACCCCCTCACCAGAGAGAGAGATCAAGAGTTAGGGGTGAACAAAAAAACTCGATCATCTGATAAACTCACTCAATTTATCTAATTTAATTTTAATTAGGTGAGTTGATTTGCTATACTTAGTTGATTGGTTGGGTAAAAAAATTTTCAATCCTTCCATTTTTTTTTAGTGGGTTAAAAAAATTCCAAAAGCCCATCAACCCACACAATATTCACCAACTTACGTTTTTTTTTTTTTTTTTGTCTTTTTTACTAAATGATCTTCACTAGTGGAAGGGGGCGTCGCAGGTGGTTGGCTGGGGGCAATGGGTTTGGGGTCATCGATGAAGATAGGCTCGGGACCAATGACGGTGGATCTGGTCACAGAGGTAGAGCTGAGGTCATCAACGACCAAGGTTGTAGGGGTGGGGCTGGAGATTGATCTTGTCGCAGAGGGCTGGAGGTCATCGATGGGGTATGGGCTAGGGGCTATCAATGACAGATTTGGTTGCAAAGGTAGAGCTAACGGCTGAGGTCACAAGGGTGGGGCTGGAGACCGAACTTTATTGTGGGGGGTTAGGGGTCATCAACAGCAGATCTAGTCATAGGGGTGGAGTGGGGATTGTTCATGGCAAAGAGGGGTAGACGGGGAAGGTCGTTGGGGGAGGGAGCAATCCAAGCACATACTAATTTGAATTTTTTTTAATTTTTTTGCTTGATTTTTTTTTTTTATTTTTAGTGTATGTTATGAGTTAAGGTATACCATACTTATCATATACAAGTAAATCTAAACCGTTAGATTATATCTGAAGAGTTAAAGAATGAGCTCAAGAGGGCTCTACCACAACCTTTCGTTGAAATTTAAATTAAAAAAACTACTTTATGCTGGTTGAAATTTGACCGACTAAAAAAAATCTAGTTTTTATGTCGATTAATATATGATAAACGTGAAAAGCCCCTTTTCAAGACCCTTTCATGTCAATTTTTATGTAAACTTATGTCAGTTAATATATTAGTGACATGAAAAGCCTTTTTTTTAAGCCCTTCACGTTGATTTTTAAGCAAACGACATAAAATCATTATCACGTTGCCAGCTAACATGAAAGGGACGATGTAATTGGCTTTTTGTTGTAGTGTACATGTATGAGTTTTGAGAAGAATTCCAACAAAGGAAATGGTGGATGGAAATCAAGGAATGAAAAAAGAAAGTCCAAAAACAATAGGAACGCGGCATGTTGGAAATGTGTAAAAATTGGACACATGAAGAAGAATTGTAGAGCACAAAAGGAGGATAAGAATAACTACCCATTAATGAATGTGATAACTAAAGAGGTACAAGATGTTTTACTCTTATCAATTGATACTCATATTGATTCTTGGGTGTTACATTCATAAGCTTCTTTTCATACCACTACATATAGTGAGATCATGGAGAATTTTATTGCTATAAATCATAGAAAGGTGTATCTTGCTAATAGAGAACCTATGGATATTTTCAGTTTTGGAGATGCTAGTTTGAGGATGTCTGTGTGAAAAATTTACAAAGCGAGGCCTGTACCAAAACTGATGCGTAATATGAACTCAATTCAATAGCTTGATGATGAATAACATAATATGGCCTTCAATGGTGATGCTTGCCACTAAAGGATCCATGGTCGTTGCTCGAGGAAGTAAATTAAATTGGAACTCTTTACATCACTTCCAATTCCAAAGATATAAACGAAGTTGCTAATTCAACAACTAATTTTGATTGATGGCATTGTAGGCTTAAGCACATGAGTGAGAAGGAATTGGAAGTGCTTCGGTCCAAGGGGAAACTACTAGTGTTAAATTATATTGAACAATTTGTGTTAAGGGTGTATTTTCTACAAATAGAAAATGCTAGTTTGTTTAAGGCAGGAAGAAAGCCAAAAGCTGCAAAGTTGGAGTTGGTTCATACAGATGCATGGGAGCCTTCAACTGACTTTCATTGGAGGTTCTAATTATTGATATATGTCTATCAACAATGCGAGCATAAAGGTATAGGTTTATTTCTCGAAGAACAAATATGATTATTTGATGTTTTGCAAGAGATAGAGAACGATGGCTGAGAATGACATAGATTCCAAAGTAAAATGCTCGAAATTAGATAATGGGGGAAAATACATAGTTGACTCAATACCGAGTTTGATTATCATTTCCAGGATGACCAAAGTCACCAGGTTATCAGGAGCAATGACATGATCTTCAATGAATGTGTCTTGGAATAAGGAGAGGTTAGGAGAAAATATTGAGAGTGCAAGTAGTAAAGGTAAGAAGCACGAGGTGATTCGGTTGAGAGACCTTCCAGTGATTGAGGTGGAGAATACTGAACATGAAAACCAAGAAAATATAAAATATACCCCTAGAGGTCAATTAGAACACCCTAGTGATTAAACCAAGGAGATCCACTAAAATCACTAGTTAAAAAAAATGTGAGGAAGCTATGTAGATTAATGAATCAACTAAGTGGGAGTTAGTCATGAGGGATGAGTTGGATTCATTGTTATCTAATTAGACATGACAGTTGACAGAGTTACCAAAAGGGAAGAAGGCTTTGCAGAATGGGTACATTGCATATAGGAAGAACATGATGGCAGGGTTCCAAAAAAAGGAAGGCATTTACTACATTAAGATTTTCTCTCCAATGGTGAAGTTAATCACAATTAGAATGGTGTTTGGATAGTGGCTAAGGAAGAACTATACATAGAGTAGTTAGATGTAAAGACAACCTTTTTACGTAGTGCTTTAGAGGAAGAAATTTATATGAAGTAGCCACAGGATTTTAAAGCACATAGAAAGTAGAAAATACTGTGCAAACTTCAAAAGAGTTTGTATGGTCTTAAACATAGTCCAAGGCCACTTTAGAAGAAGTTTGATAAGTTTATGGATAGTAATGTTTTCTTGAGGTGCCAATTAGATCTTTATTGTTATGTGAAGAATGCTGGGAGTCCTATATCATCCTAATACTATATATTGATTACATTTTGATTGTAGGTGCTTGTAAACTTGAGATTGATAGGTTGAAAAAGGAGTTGTCCAAGGAATTTGCAATGAAAGACTTGGGTGATGCAAAACAAATCCTTGGTATGAAATTACTTAAGATAGTGATGTCTTGAAATTCTCACTGATTGAATATGTGAAGAAGGTATTTAATAAATTCAAAATGGATTAAGCAAAATTAGCAAATACTTCATTGGATGGTCAACTCAGACTATCCAAGAAGCAATCACCTTCTTTAAAGCAAAAGTGTGCCTAAGTGGTCAAGGTACCTTATGCTTCTCCCATTGGTAGTCTTATGCATGTCATTGTTTTGTACTAGATCATACATAGCATATGCAATGGGAGTAATGAGTAATACATGAGCAACTCGAGCAAATAGTATTGGGAGGCAATGGAGTGGATTCTTAGAAATTTAAGAAGTATTGTACATTTAGCCTTGTGCTTCAGGAAGTCAAAGCTAGGACGGTAAGGTTATAAGGATGCTGATATGACTGGTGATGTGGATGGCAAGAAGAGTACTATTGGATAAGTGTACACATTAAGGTCACATTTGTTTAAAGGGAAAGGAATGGAATAGTAATGAGAATGGAATGAAATTAAAAAAAAAAAAAAAAAAGCAAGCTTACGCATTTGTTTGGTTAGGATTTAACAAATACAATGGAAAAGAAAGTGGTTATTTCTGTTTTGGCCAAATTACCCCCACTCTTGAAAGGAAGGAAATTCAATTTAGAAAGTTCTTCCACTCATCTCAAATTAAATACAATCATAAACAACAACAAATTTTTTGTTTCAATTAAGACTTTTATTTTTGTTAGAAAAAATATTAAATCAAGACTTAATTCATCTATTTTATTGTCTTGGGTAAATAAATGTATAATAATACTTGTATTATTCATATTTTATGGCTGTGATCATACTCTGGAGGCCATAGACGATCACCTGGTGGAAATTACTGGTGCTGAGGCGGTGAAGGTCGAGGATGGTCTAGGAGGAAATGGTGGTGGCAGTGGAGATAGTGCAGGCTGTGTTGTTAGTGAAGCTTCTAGATCTAGACGTTGAAGGCCATTGACAAAGAAAGCTTTGTCATCCATTGTAGATCTACTACTGTCAATTAGCTTCTCCGTTTATTGGGGTTGTTAATGACAGAAATATATGGAAGAAGAGAGAGAAATATCAAAAGAGCGTATCAAGAGGGATAAGAGAGAGATTCTCTGATAAGATTTTCTAGTGAAAGATGAACTTGCTATGAAATATATTGGCCAACAAAGCAATGAAGAGGAAGAGGGGAGGGAGATAAGTTTTGGGTCAATGAATTTTTTGTGGGTCACATTGAAATATAAGAGGGGCAATTTAGAAAATAAATTGTAAGTATAGACAGAAATGGTCATTTCTCTCATCTCATAAAAGAATGACAATTCAATCAAAATAATGAAAAAGTTATTCCATTAGAATGACTATTCTTTGCACAAAAGCCAACCAAATATAATAATTGTATTTATTTACAGTCCATTCCTTTCCTTTCCTTTCTCCTCAACCCAACAAGACTGAGGTGGTATAGTAGTTAGTTGAGTTTTTAAGCTGTAGAAGATTGTCACTTTTTCCACTATTGAAACAGAATATGTCACCATGATCGAGGCTAGCAAAGAGATAATTGTTATAGTCCTTCTTGGAAGAATTTAGTCACAGGCTTGAGAAAAGTATGTTACATTGTGATAGTCAGAGTACTACTTCTTTAGCAACGAATCCTATTTATCATACCAGGATAAAGTATATTCACGTTCGTTGTCACTTTATAAGATTGGTCTTGGAGGACAGGGTCTTACACCTGAGAAGATTCAGGGGAGTTAGAAATTGGTATATATGTTAATTAAGATTATTACAATTAAGAAACTAAAGTTATGTGCAACTTCATTTTGACTTATCTCTATTAGATTGAAGAGTTTAGTCACTTCAAAAAAGTAATAACTCTATAAAAATAAAGTTATTTCATTATTTTAGAGCATTAATAGCGTGTTTGGTATACACTTTTTTTTGTATTGCATTTAAATGCAGTGTAATTTCCTCTCAAATACAAAAGTATTTCATTCAAATACTAATCACATTACATTTGAAATATAATATAATCACTATTTATTATTTCACTTTTTCTATATTTTTATTAATTACATCATATATTCTCTCTCTCTTTTTTTTTCTCTATTTTTACCCATCACATCACATATTTATTATTAAAATATAATTCAAATACTTTTCACCCAAACACACATTGCATTCAAATGCAATACTAATACTTTTCCTCTAAATATAAATTGCATTCAATACATTACATTCAAATGCAATGCAAATGCAATTCGTTTACCAAACGAAGCATAAATTGGCTAGGTTTTTTAACAATTCAATTTATTTTAAATAAACTTAGTTTAATTTAGATTCCTTTATTTAGATTAGTTTATTTTAATTTAATTTATTTTAATTTATTTTGTTCTTGTGTCATTTTAGCTTATCTTGTTTATTTAGGTATATGAACTTTAGTATGCTTTTATTTAATTTATCCTTTTAAACACTCATTTTTCTCGTGTGTGTAATTTAATTAAGGGAAATCATGGGCAAAATAGTCATTAAAGAGTGCAAAACAATTCAAAATTCAAAAATTAACCCGTAGTCACGCAATTCCCACATACAGCCACTCCCACGCCAACACCACACTCCATCTCAGCTGTCCATCACGGGTGGAGCTCCACCAGACATGCGCGTGTATGACACTCCCAGACAAGGAGTGTCTCTGGCAGCTGCCGTTAGATCGCTCACTGAGCGGGCCCATGGTAGAGATCGTGAGCTTGCTTCCCTCTCCCAACAGCTCCACGCCACGCGATCCAGCGTCCTCCACACACCAAGTCCTATGCCGCCACATGTCGCAGGCGCACCAGAAGCGCAAATACGCTGCAGCTGGCGCCAGAAAAGAAGGAAAAATGGAAAAAAATAATAATAATAATAAAAAATGGAAAGCAGAAAAGAGAGGTAAAAGGGGAGATGGGGGGCTTTCGGCTGGAGTTTTTTGGGTCTGGTGAGGCCATGCATCAGCTGGAGGCCAAGCCCAAAACAAAGAGGAAAAATAGAAAAAGAAAAATGAAAAAAAAAAAGGTTCAGGAATTTAAGTTTAGGATTTTATTTTTATTTTTAGTTTTAATTTTAATTTTAGGATTTTTATTTCAATACAATTCAAGGGGGATGGCATTTTGAAGAACTTAAATTGGAGAAGAAAATTTGGAGAAAATGTGGCAACCTTCAAAAATGGGTTTTTCCTTCCTATTTTCTCTCTTTATCTTGTAATTTGATGTTACATGAACTCTTGATTTGCTCAATTTTGTTTTTAATCTCATTTATAGAGTGATTTTGATTCTAGGGTTTTAATAGATCCTAATTGTGGATTTTTGAACTTTATTTTGCTTTCTTAGATTAATTGTTGACTATTGGTTAATTTTTATCCTATTATGGGCTTAATGCTATTAGTGGTTTGGTCAATCACTAGGAGGGGTTGTTGGACTTAATTAAAATTGGCAAATTGAGATTAGGTTTTGATCAATAATAGGATTTTATATGCTACATGGAATCGGAATATATCCATAGAGTATATATAGTCATTTCGAGTACTTAAACTTAATGAATTCAAGTGTATTAGCTCCTTATAGGAAAATATGGCTCTTAATTATTGTAAATGGATCTATTGGTAATTGGAAGAGACTTTTAGGTAATTTGCTGTATTTGACTAACATTAATCAATTTGAGGGTAATTTTATTAGTTTCGTAAATTTTTTCAATTTATTTTCTCGTATTCCATTTTATTAGATTTATGCTCAATTGTTCAAATAATTCTAAAATTAACTAATTCAATATTTAACTTAAAAATTAAATGCAACCCTCATGGAAATGATATCTTACTCACTTTGTATTACTTATGCGACTTGTGCAATTGCGAGTATTTCATACAACAAGAAGTCATTGATTATAAATTAGTCTCTAGGTGGAAGATTATTAAGTTGTAGAGCCTAATTAATACTCGATGAAGGGACACTTAATGCAGAGACAACATGAGGATCGATTGAGAATTTCCCTAATTGTGAGTTGTTTCATTTATGGTATTTTAGAGATTTCATTTGTAATTTCGGTTGCATAATTTTTCTTTATAAACAAGGGGCAATATCATTAGGGATTATTATCAGAAGTTAGTGAAAAATGTAGAGAGTGTGAAGGTGTGAATTTCTCTTATAAATTTCTTTATTATCATAGTAAATTACTACAATAGTTTAAACATGATGTAGTCTCACATCGAAGTGAACTTGTACAATTTTACGTGTTCTGTGATTGTTTATTTTCTTCTGCAAATTATATTAACTTCTTGTTATAAAATTAGGTCACTAGTTTTTTATGAAGATTTTCCCATTTGAAGATTTATAAATGCCATTTTTCTTTTCAATAAATGTCCACAAAAGAAAAATGAAATAAATCTATCAATAATGCCCCAAATTATGACCCGGAGTATCATAAAATTGACCAAAAGAGAGAGGGCGTAAAAGAAGAGATAGAGAAGAGATTTTGAAAGCTGGGATTCCAATCTTGGAAGTAGAAATCTTATTATATTTTTTTAACATTAATTATTTAAAAGATTCCATTAGAAATGGAAATACATTTATTGATATCCTAACCATTCTATATCAACTAGATCTGTTGGAATTAACTATTAACAACATCTATCTAAGAGAATAACCATACTTACTGGGGGGAAAAAAAGAGAAGTCAAATTAATCTAGAGATGTTCATAAATTCAAATATTGAACTCTCTCTCAGGGCGATGCTCTATTTTCCCTTGTGGCCTTTGGGCTCTCTTTCTTCGTACAATAATCATCAAGGTAGTTCTGATAAACGTATGAAATGAAGCCCCAGATGGCCAACAACATCGCCATAACCTTTGTCCCATTTATCTTCTCGTGGAAGAAGAACACGGCTAAAACCGGGACAATTGGCAAACCCAAAACGCTCATCACATTGGAGAAGAGTGAAGACACCTCAAGAATCAACCCCACGGATCCAATGCTGAAGAGCTTCCATGTTATGGCTGTCCATGCTAGTACCATGACATAGGACACCTTCCCAAGCCCAAAAGAGTTCATCTCCGTGTCCAAATCCTTCCACTCCCCGCTCGTGAAAAGCCCAACAAGAATCGCCAGGCTAGCAACAAGCGATCGACACACTATGACATCTATGATCACTGAAAAGCTTTCCCTCTTCAGGACTCTATTTATGAAAAGCTGTGTCAAGGAGAGCACCAATCCCCACCCTGCAGACGCACCAACTGTGCAAATGAACCCGATCACATACTTCCCTTTGGAGACATCAGGGGTGTCCTCGTTCTCTGATTGAAACACGAGAAGGATCGAGGAGGAGGTGAGGAGCACCAAGGAGTTTATGAGGTAAAAAGTGAACTTCTGCGAGTTGAGAAAGAAGGAGAACACAGCATTAAAGGCCAATTGTGATGCACATATGAGTGAGTAAGTAGACACCGGAAGGTACATTAGCCCCACAGAGTACAAATAACAATCTGCAGCTACAATTAGACCAAGAACAATATAAATTGATGCAAGGACTATGAAAGAAGGCGATTTTGAGCTTGAATTAGAACTAAAACTTTCAGTTGTGGAGTTTTCGTTCTTTTTTGATGGGAACAAATAGTAGGGAAGCAGGATTGGAAAGCCTGCAAGCTGAACTAATGTCCCCATCCATTTGCTGTTTCCACCTTTGTCAAAATACAATCTCCCCAACAGCGTTGCCGCTGACTGACAGGCGAGAAGAAACAACGAGTAGATACCGATTCGAATCCAGCTGAAGAGTTTTCTTCTTGGCTGAGGACCATTCGTGTGGCCATGAGGATTTGCTTCATTAGCTTCTTGAGCTGGTAATTAAGAGGATTATAAATTGTAAGGATTTTGGTAGGAGGTTGAAAATGAAGTGCTCCATACAGGACAGGCTCTTAAGAACAACTTTTCTGTTGAAGATGATTAATTTAAATTGGTTTCTAATGTTGATTTTCACTAATAGAAAAGTTAACCATCTAGATGTGTCGAAAAGAAAATGATGTTTTGTTCCATTTTTGTTCCACAAGAGCAAAATAAATCAGTGAAAGTACTGCTACTTTGCCCGTAAGAGTATATATTATTGGCTGATACTTAGTGGCTCTTACTTGCTTACATATGAATTTACAGATATACATACATACATACATATATATATGTATAGCGAGCGAGAGATTGAAAATCCCAACTCTTTAATAATTGAAATAGAGAAATAATTCTTACCCAGCTTAATTGCCTGTAAAGTTGGAAAAGAACAAAGAAAACAGAGGACAACCCAGTTAAGAAGATGAACAGACAGACTTACCAGTGATGCTGAGTTCCAGTTCTTGTGCTTCTCCCATGTCAAATGATGAAGAGATAAGAAACAGTGAGAGAGAGATATTTTAGTAATAGTAGGATTTCTTGACTTAAGAAAAATATTTATACATTTAATTGTTTGAAGAAACTAATTATATAACATACATGATTTATGATATAATATATGATAACGGAGTTATTATGTGCAAATAATAAAATTATCTTTGTGACAGTTTAGAATCAAGGACTAAAAATACTATTTATGAGCTATTAACTCTTTTATGATAAGTTCAATAATATATGGGAATCATGCTACGAGGATCTGGCATAAAAATTGCCACGTTTTTTTTTTCTTATTAGTTAATAAGTCAAGATCATGACCAAATATTTTGGGCAAATAGTTGGGGACAATCTATTAATAAATAATTACATAGAATTTTAAACAAGTAAAACTGAGTTTGTCTCACTTTAAATTAAAGATACATTATGTGTGTGTATATATATATATATTGTGATAACCGAGAAATCTACGTTCTCGGAAATATTTGTACAAAATATGTAAATAAATGTACATTTATAGTTAGTCATGTTACAGAATAAAGAGCAGAGAAAAATTTTGATTAATTGAGTTTTTAATCAAAATTTGATGATGAATTAATGAAAATAGTTAAAAGCCAAGCATTAATTCAATTTATGATGTTTTAAAATTAATAGAAAAGTATGTGGAAAATACATACTGAGAGATCAATGGCACACAAGTGAGCCACATTGATCAATGGCTAGAAGTAGCCAAACAAGACCTTACATTTTCAAAAAAAAAAAATGAAAGTAAGGGAGAGAGTGGGAGGCACGTGAGATAGGGGGGTTTAATTTATCCCCTTAGCTACAAAGCAGCCGGCAGAAAGAAAAGAAAGAAAGAGAAAAAGAGAAACCGAGAAAGAGGGAAGGAAGGGAAATCCAAAGAAAGTTCGGATTTTCTTGTTCCAGCAGCAGATTGATCTAGTTTTCGGTCAAGAATCAGCAGCAAGAAGCTTTCAAAATTCAAAGCAAGGTAAACCCTCGTTCCTCACGTTTTCTTGGGGGAAAATCTAGGGTTTTAAGTGAAAAAGGAGAATATGAGTGAATCACGTTTAGGTTTTCGGTTAAAATCGAAACGTGGTTCGAGTCTAAATGTTTTCAAACACGAATCCATGAGTTGATGGTTTAGAAAACCGAGTTTAGTGAATATTCTTCACAAAAATGCAGATTTTTCAAAAGTGGAGTCAAGAGCTGTAAATGAGCAAAATGTGGAATTTTTGCTTATGAAATCATGGATTTGTGATAGTAGAAATGTAGTAGATACCTTGAAACGATCTTGGGGAGATCGATTTCAAGTGTAAGAAGTAGAACAAAGGCCATAAAAGCCTTAGAAAATCAGAGTAGAGCAGTTCGGACTCAGAATCTTGATTCTGGTATGAACACAGGCGTGTACACGGGCGTGTACAAGGGCGTGTTCAGTACACGGCCCTGAACATACCCATATACACGACCGTGTTGCAAGAAAATTCAGACCTGAGAGGTACACGGCCAAGAACACGGCCGTGTATCAGGCCGTCTCAAGGGGCACACGGTCAAGGGAAGAGCGTGTAGCAGACCATGTTAGACAGCAGGAAAACACGGCCGTGTAAGCAACCGTGTAAGAGTCTAGAGGAGTACACGGCCGTGTATTCACCCGTGTAAGTATACACGGCCATGTTCCACGAATTACACGGCTAGGCATGTAAGTCCAGAGAGGTACACGGGTAGAGACACGGCCGTGTAGGAGGGCGTGTTCAAAGCCAGAGAGTAAAAAAAAAAAAAAAAGTCTGGAAAGGTAAATTTCATGTTTTGCCATATTTCCAGTATAAGATAAAAATTGGAAATAATCAGTGATTATTCCTTTTATAGGAGTTCAAGCCAGAGACCCCGAATCAGTAGTCCCAGAGCAGCAGAGGCTCACGCTAGAGGATTATCTGTAAGTTCAAGTATCATCCTGACTGCAACGTGGACAAGCTTGTTATATTACGATGTTATGTATGTTGTATGTTGTATGACGTGGTTGTTAGACATTGATTGTCTACAATCACGATATTCATGTCAGTCTCATGTCAGCACAAGTCAGTTTATATCAGTTCATGTCATGCATGTAGAGTTGCATGTTTCAGTACACATGTCAGACAGTACCAGAACACGAAAACAATAGGTGCACAAGGCACCCTAGTATGTTAATAAAACTCACACCGCAGTAATTTATGTAACAGGTTCTGACTGTGGGGGCAATCAGTATGCTACCCAGTTGGAACACCAGCAAGATGGTAATTAACCAGTTATTAGCGTATCGGCCTCTCGACCTACGGGGAGGTTATCATGTTTAGCATCAGTTAAGACTGAGGAGGTCAGCACTAAAGTACTGCTCTCGGTTACGCTAACATGTCGATACGACCAATCAGGGGCCCAAAACCAGAACTAAAATAACAGATAATATCCTAAGACTAACCTTCAGCCACGAGCACGTTCATAGAGTCCAGTTCATGCATGAGCACAGCAGTATAGCATGTCATGTTTTATGTTTTTATGTTTGAACTTACTGAGCCCATAGCTCATCAGTTTGTTCACATGTTGTAGGTAAGAGACCTGTTCACCAGTAGTATATAGTGGACGACGAATAGGGTAGGTTCATGCACGCCGGGGAGATTTGGGCGAGGGATGGTGGTCACTTTCATTCTTCCGCTGTACAGTTTTGGAATGTAATTTTCAAAAGAGAAAAGTTTTCAAATTAAGATTATGTGATAGGGGAATCATAATCCAGGTGCATGTTATTTTGTTAACATGATTTCCTTATCACATTCTCGAACAGTTTATGAATTTAAAGAAAAAAAATTTATTCCGCAAATTAGCAAGAAAGTTTTCAGTTCAACATGATTATCGGCGACCCTAAAGGCCTGCATACTATTGCGGTTAACCATAGAGTTGATTGTAATAGCACTGTAGAGCCTCTACAGTAGAGCGGGCTGCCACATATATATATATATGAATTAGATATCTTTTTTTTTAATTACTTTTGGTAATGAATTTTATCTAATTTTAGTTATCATGACATCTAAAGTTGTTTCATATTTTGTAACTCGATTCTTAATGTTAAAACTTATCTCTAAGTTCATTGTATTTTTGTGAAACCGTAGATAAGTCCTGTAATTTTCTCAATAAGATGAGTCTAGTTTTATTATTACTATTACTATTACATTATTACTAATATTTATTTTGTCGGAAAGCAAGTACAAGTCTAACGGAAGTTTAATTAATTAATAAAAATAAAAAAATATTATTATTATTATTAACTAAAATTGGATATGAGTTTCACTTTTTTTCTTTCATTTATTATCAATAGTTATGTTAGTTATGTATTACGCATATGCAGGATAAAAAAAAAAAAAAAAAAGTCACGCGACAATAATTAAATAATCACGTAAAATATCATGTGTTAATGATGTGATTGTGAAATGACAACCAAATAGTTATGAATTGGCATAGATAAAAATAAAGATTCACTTTTTTAAATATTGCTTAAAGATACATGTGTGTATATATATATATATATATTTCTAGTATGCAACTTGACTACTTCAGCAAATTTAAGGATAACGGTCCAAAGCAATGAATTCTCATGTGTGTGTAAATTAATATATATATATGTATATATATATATGTCTCACTAAAGATAAATTGTACACCATTATTGACCACTGTAACACGCCATAGTTTATGTCTTCTAACAATACCTTTATTGTAAATTTTAATGCATAGACTTCGGATTCCTTAAGAATCTTAAGGAATCGAGTCGAAATTAGAATGATTCTAAGGCCCATTTAAGGAGGTTCTAGAAATACAGTTTGAATTAAAAATGAGATGCAGTTATGAAAATGTGCATTTAGTTTTAAAAATGTTTGAATGAAAAATATAAAATTTTAAAATATATTAGGAAAATATTGATGATGAAGGGGTTATTTACTTACAAATTAAGTACTTTTAAGCATAGGTATATGTGAAAACCTCAAGTTTTTATGTTGTTTTGATGTCTTTTGAGTGTTATGTAGGAAAAAATGGAAAATCGAACACTTAGTGGAATTTTTGTGTAAAAATGGAGGCTTATTTGAAAGATTGAGAAAATTGCTGCCAAAGAGTAGGGTGATGGTGCACCATTGAAGCGCGCGCCTTTGTTGCCCTAAGCATGCCCAAAACCTCACAAGCCCTCAGGGGCTGAAAAGGTGGCGCGATGCCAGCGCCATCCTCGCTGAAAGAAGTTGCCATTTTAGAGCAAAGGTGGCATGGCCGTGCCATCCAGGTGTGTGCCCTCACGTGTTTCCATCCTTGTTCTACTAGAGATCTGTAAATTAGACCCTTTTTGGCCCTTGGATTAGATTGGATAGCCAAGATTGATCAAAATTCATGGGTTTCATCAAATATCCATTAGGGAGCCTCGTTTTGAAAGGTTGGAGAGGAAGAAAGGCCCAAAATGTCAAAGAGAAGGAAAGCTTATAGGCTAAAATTCCACGGGGAAATTCTTAAAAATCTTGAAGATTGCTTAGAAAATTAAATTTCTTGAAGGTTTCTCCTTCCAAAGTTAGTTTCTTTTTCTCCCTTTATTTCTTTTTTAGTTTTCTTTATCTTTCTTGGATTTATATATGTAAGAATTGTCTTGAACAATATTTGCATTTATGAATCCTTTTATGTTTTTGGTTATGGATTCTTATATGTTGAGCTAGATTTTATTTCTAGAGTGTGATGTAATTTTGATTGAACTATGTTTTTAATATTTTATTAATTGTTAATTTAATTTCTATTGTAACATAATTTAGGTAGTTGTGAGTTTGGGAAAGATCAACACCTGGATAATCATGTTGAGAGTTTTAGATCTAGTAAGACCAGGAAATGATCAAATCATTGATTATCAATGAAGATTTCAATTGTTGTGAGGCCGAGAGGCGATCAACATTAGATTTCCAATTGAGAGCTAAACTTAATGAGTGTATAAGTAGACAAGCCAAATAGGGATATTGGTTTGGATATTTATACACATTATCTCACTTTATGCTTGGGAGAGCTGGTGAGATTAAATTAGGATCCTTGATTAATGAATTGGGTGGAATTAGCTAGCAATTGCTAAATAGGATGAACATAAGAATCATAAGATAAAGTCAAGTCCCTAGTACATTTGTACATAGAAGTTTCTATATTTTATTTTAATGTTTTTATTTGTTTTTGTTTTATTTTAATTTCATTTATTTCGAGTGCCTAGATAATGTTAAGTTACGATAATCATGATACTTAGTAATAATTTAAAAAGCAATCCCTGTGGATATGATACTCTACTCACCACTATTCTATCAAAACTTGACTTGTACACTTGCAGTTTATCAAGATTTGGTGCCATTACTGGGGATTGGCATTTTAGATTATTGTTGATATTATGAGTAAATAACTCGATTTTAAACTAGGTGTTTTTATTAGATTGTTTACTTTTCTTTTATTCATTTTGATTAGATTGTTGTTTTGCTTTTTATTTTGTTTTCTTGATTTTAATCTTTGTTTTTGTTTCTTTGTTTTGTAAGGTACTTGATGATGTTTCATCAACAAGTCCTCTTCTGATTTGTTCAATAAAAATTCAAGCCTTTTCATTGTGCATGGTGGAGATACAAGGAATTGCTTAACCAGTTCCCTTATCATGGTTTCTCAAGGGTAGGTCAATTACAAAACGTCCTCGACATGTTAAATGCCACAACTAGAAATTGGGTCGAAAGAGAAAATGGTACCACCTTTTTCTACTAACTATCCATGGACAAATCCTTTTGGTTGTTAGACATCCTTTTGGTTGTTAGACATGGTGGAGTATGATTATTGGTATTGGAACAATCCGAAGCCATGGTATGACCCTCAACCTCAACGTATAGAGACTCTTCTTGATCTTCAAACCAACCTTGTCCTATTTATGGAAGAGTTAAGGTATAGTAAAGAAAAGTTTGACACCTAACCTCAACAAGTGGAAACTTATCTTGATCTTCAAGCCAACCTTGCTCAATTTATAAAGGAGTCAAGGCATCATAGAGAGATGTTAGAGAGAATGAAGGCATTTCATCAAATTCAAGATCAAATGGAGAAAACTTAAGCAGAGTTTTCAAAGTTGATGTCATATCCAAATGACTCTATAGAAGCCATGAATAGGGAACCACAAGCGGAGAAATGGGAGTTGTTTGAAGATGACTCTTTGATAGAGGAAAAGACTTAAGGATTGGTTAGTGATGAAGAATCTCATAAAGATGTCAGTGAGTTTCAACCTCTTGGGGTCACCCCTATAATGCTACCCCTGATCAAGAAAGATCACATCTTTGAAGACCCAATATGGTTGGCACCTCTTCCACCATCTATAGCACCATTCATTCAAGCCTACCAAACACGTATGCTGGCGCCAAGTCAAGTAGAGCAAACGAGCCAAACACTTTCATATCTTGCCAAGCTTGAGGGTGTCCAGAATCAATATGTCGTATTGTATGACATGCACTATGGGCAAAAATCACTCTTTGACATGTACATAGTTAAGCCTAAAGACACAAGCTATGGAAGAAAGCCCCACACCAACCCAATTTAGAGCTTTCAAGCCCTGTGCACTTTTGCTAATCACTCTAGGAGGCGTGGTTGAATCGCCTCCTAGGTACATGATTCTATCCCATTATGCTTTATTTGAATATTTAAATATTAAGGACAATGTTTGTTTTAAGTGTGGGTGAAGGAACACATGTGTGTTGATTATTTATGGGATTTTGGCTTTGCTAGCGTGTTGGTTATCATGATTTTTCCTTTTATAAATTGTGTTCTTTTGGGCACAAATTTTTTCATTTTTCTTTAGGTTGTTGAATAAGTTGTGAGTTTTATTGAGATGAGATGACTTGATATTGATGATGGATATAGCCAATTTATGTTTCTTTAGGTCTTTTGAAATGTAATTTATAGAGAATTCTGTGTGCTTGACTCGCATTGATTGAATATGATTTTTGGCTATTTGCATTTGAGTACAATGAATCATGATCAATTGATCTTTTGAGCATTTGGAGAATAATTATATGCATTAGGTAGGTCTTGATATCTCATGAACACTAGAACCCATTTGAGTGAAACTCAAGATGAAATCCTAGGTTAAGTGTCATTGGAGAGATGATTTAGGTATTTTCCTTAAATCGTTTGGGCCTTTGAAGCTAACCGTTAAAAAATTCATCCTTAGTTAACCCCATTGAACCTTATATCCTATTTCATCCATCACCCATATAAATGCATCCAATCCACTAAATGGCTTTTCATTTCTTAAACCCATTACTAATAGGCATGTTATATTCTTGTGTGGATCAATGTGAATTAGTATAGTATGTGTTTGAAAAATTATTGATGGATTGGTTTGTCTTATTTTATTTTATTTATGAGTTGTCAGTTCTTCTTTTATATATATATATAGAAATCAAAAAAAAAAAAAAAAAGTGGCTACTCCTAAGTTCCAAAAAGTATAAATAAAAGAATGAGTTTGGGGGTATGGCTTTGGGAAACAAAATCTCTTTTGAAAAAAAAAAAGAAAAAGAGAAAAGAAGGAAAAAAAAAAGAGTAAGAAAGAAAATAATTTCTTATATATATATATTTTTTTATGTTTACGCTTTGTTATAAATAAGTTTGCAGGATTGATTGAATAGAAAAAAAAAAAGATGAAATAAGGAATTGGTGAATGTTTTCTTGGGGTTAATATAAGATCTATGAGTTGTGATATATGTCTAGGGTGATTTGAGCCTAGAAAAAAAAAATTCCAATCTCATCTACCCTTAACCCTAGCCATACATTCCAACCCTCAAATGTCCTTTTGATCTTCGATGATACACAAACCTACATAAGTGGAGAGTGACACAAAATATGGGCCTATGCTAATTTTTAATTTCACTATCTAGAGATCACTCATAGTCTCCTAAGCACATAGGTATATCCAGAGTTCATTTGGTTAAATAAGATTGATTGTGAACACACTTACACATTGAGAGTCTAGAGTGGAATTAAATTGATGCTTGATGTTAAAATTCTAGTTAATCTTAATGTTTGCATTTCCTTTGAGTTTGGAACATTTTGTAGCTTCATAAATACTTGTATAGTTTTTGACTCGAAACAAAACTCACACTTTATTATTTGTGTCTTAGTACTTGATTTGTGTTTTCTTTTACTCTCTTTTGTTTTGCTTGAGGACAAGCAAATGTTTGAGTTTAGTGGTATTTGATGAAGGAGTTGTTTACCCATAAATTAATTACTTTTGAGCTTGGATATTTGTAAAAACCTCAAGCTTTTATGTTGTTTTGATGTCTTTTGAGTATTATGTAGGTAAAAATGGAAAATAGGACACTTAGTGGAATTTTTGTGCAAAAATGGAGGCTTTTTGGAAGATTAAGAAAACTACCACCACAAAGCATGGTGCGGGCGTGTCATTGAGGTGTGCACCTTCATTGCACCAAGCATGCCCAAAACCTCACAAACTCTCAGGGGGCAAAGAAGGTGGCGCATGCCTGCGTCATCCCTAGCTGAGGGAAGTAGCCATTTTACAACAAAGGTGGCACAACTGCACTATCCAAGCATACACTTTGTGTGTTTCCATCTTTATTCCATTAAAGATTCATAAATTAGACCCTTTTTGGCCCTTGGATTAGATTGGATGGGCAAGATTGACCAAATTTTGAGGGTTTCATCATATATCCATTGAGAAGTCTCGTTTTGAAAGGTTAGAGAAGAAAAGAGGCACAAAATATCTAAAGAAAAGGAGAGCTTGCAGGCTAAAATTCCATAGAGAAATTCTTGAAGATCTTGAAGATTGCTTGGAAAATTAAAGTACTTAAAGATTTCACCTTCCAAAATTTTTTTTTTCTTCTCCCTTTATTTCCTTTTTTGTTTTCTTTATCTTTCTTGTATTAGGAAATGCCCTAAGCATTTGAGACATTTTGATGTATTTATTTTGAACTGGATAATAAAATTATATATAGAAATTATTCATTATATTGCTATCTGTTCTCATTTTATTTACATGTTAAAGTAAATGTAAGCAAATATGGCTCCTTGACTGCTTGTGTTAAACTGTTAGAACGTTGCATATAATGGACTTTTGTATGCGAGAAGACAATGTTCTAAAGTAGTAAGTGGTCTAAACTATGGTCTGTAGTCTATGGGGTTAGACCGATCATCTAACTCATGTTAAGACTATTATGTTGTCTAAAGCCTTAGAGGGGACGGTTTGTCTTGACTGTTTGGAGCATTGACTCCCAAGTAGAGACATAAATATGTTGCTTGGTGGTGACATATTAGACCGGGACTAAAGCGTGATTGATCTACGAAGTCCGTTTTGAGTGGATCGATCTGCTTTTGACGTTCATTGTACAGTAACCTTAATCCTGAGTAGATGGACAGCTTCATGTATATGACTTGTGTACTTTGATGTTCCAATGGCTAAAGCGTCTCAGAGGTAGTAAGCTTATAGGCCGGTTCGTTGGGTGCGTGACTTGTATACGATGAAGGGTTCATTTACAGATATCGGAATCATAGCTCTAATGAGGAGTTAAGGGTATTCTCTTAAAGGCATTATACTGAATGTAAAAATGGACAGGGCCTTGGGTCGTCTGCTAAGCAGATGACTTCTTATTCACATATGGTGAATAATCATTTTCTTTATTCGGTAGTAGAATGGAACTTTAAGATAGCTTGATCAGTAGGATTAAACGGATTTTGGCCTAAGGCTGATCATGGATATCATATGAGGGTTCTGCATACATGACAAGGTCATTGGACGATAGCTTGTCACAGGCTTACGTAATACGGTATATAATTAGGAGTTCAGTTTCAAGTTTATAGTGGTATGACTCTGAAATTAGTGATCATATGATTGAGTTGTTCGGTAAAGAATAATGATCATATGGATTTGCGGAAGCCCGATTATATATGTCAAATTGGTCCCTCTACTAGCTCCACATAATGTAACAACCGAGATTTTTAACCGTTCTCGAGATCATTGTATAATGTGACGAAAATATATAAATTTTACTCTAATGATGATTTATTAGAGTTGATAAATGCTTTACGGCTATAGATGTAACGATTTTTGAATCGAAACGCCTTAAATAGTGCATTTTCGGTATCAAAAAACAGAATTCTACTGAGACTTAAAATGTGGCAAACATAGACCCCAAATGGAAAATAATGAAATATCTAGGGTTTATGGAGTGTTTTAAATGATATAAATGTATCGAAAGACTCTAATAGCATTTCGAGAGGTAAACTGAGAAATTTGACCAGTATAGCTTTTCGGTCAAAATTTCGATAGATGAAAATTATATTGTAATTAAAGAAAAACCTATACTGTATAAACAAATAATATTTTCTTATTAATATAAGAATCAATGGATGAGATCAAATCATCATTTTTGATCCAAAGGTTATCAAAAATAAGGAAATTTTAGAATTTCCTTTAAAATCAAATTGAGAAAGAAATTTTGCATTAAATGCAATGTTTAGCTGCTCATGCACGTGGAAGAGAGGGGGAGAAACAGCTGTATTTCAGCTGAAAAGGTTCCAAAAATTTTGTAAAAATACCCCCAAGAAAATTTCATTTGACCCCAAAATTTTCAAAAATTGCAAAAAGGCCCCTAAGGATTTGTATAAACTTTTTCTTCTGATTTCTCACGTCCCCCACAGCAGAAAACACCATTTCCCCTGTTCTTCTTCTTCTCCCAAGTTCCCACACTCACAAAAACTTCCAAAATTTCAAAAGTTACAAATTTTGAAGATAAAGTGTGAGAAAACTTCAATTTGAGGAGTATTCACCTTAAAGCTCAAGTAAGTTCTTCAAAATTCTATTTTAATGCTTGTTTTTAAGTGTTTTTGTGTTTATGGGAATAGTGGAACAAAATGGGTTTAGAATGTTTTTGAGTGTTTTGATGAAATTCATGTGGAAAAACAAGTTTTGAGCTTGTTTTTGAAGTATTTGTGGGGTTAGTTTTGAAAACAAATGTGTTGCATGGGGAAGGGAAATTTGACGTGAAAAAGAGGGTGAAAATCCTTATGGAATAGTGATGGTTGTGTATTATGAATTGGAAAAGAAATTGATGTGGTATATGGGTGTTGAAAAGAAGAAAGACAAAGAGGAAATTTAGGGTTGTGAGTAAAACCCTAATTTTTAGAAATATTGCTATACCTTGTATGTGAGAATTGTTATGTATTGGGATTTTGAGCAGGTTTATAAGCGAAACTGTGTTCAATAACGCGATTTAAGCTGTTTTTGGCACAATGGAAAAATAAGAATTTAAGCCGTTATAATGCCGAAAGGCTAAGGGTTTAAGGATGACAATGTATAGAAGAAATGTTTAAATATTCTAGTGTTGATCTATAAACATTTCATTGAACGTTGAACTGTTTCATTATGGGGCAACGACCGAAAACGAAGGAAAGGAAACAGTAGCAGATTTCTGGTAAGTTCTGGCATTTAAATGTCTGGACATGAACAACTGGAACCCTATGTTATTTTTAAATTCCAATTTATGTATAGCCTAAATTCTTTGGCTAGAAAAGTTATATGTTGTTGTGAACTCGTTAAAACGCCTAGATTGGCGAGTATACGAGTGTGCATTGATGTGTTATGTGTATATGATTGTGTTTTATAGATTTTGACCCTAGAATGCTTTAATCATGTTTTAGAGTTGAATGTATGCATGAGAAATGGCTTTGATGTCAAAATGTGTTTAAAAACCTATTTTAGCCGGAGCCAAGCACTAAGCACTGGCCAAAGAGCGCCCCGGCGCTGAGCTCTCGGCCAAAAATTTGGTGTTAAAAACTT
The DNA here is from genome assembly GCA_035233585.1 of Antiaris toxicaria. Classification (NCBI taxonomy): domain Eukaryota; kingdom Viridiplantae; phylum Streptophyta; class Magnoliopsida; order Rosales; family Moraceae; genus Antiaris; species Antiaris toxicaria. Next base: position 94,992,614 of record CP141154.1, read on the forward strand.
AGTAGGAGCGCCATGCGTTAGAGTATGAGCGCCAGGCGCTAGTGTAAAAATTGATGGAAGCGCCAGGCGCTAGGGTATGAGCGCCAGGCACTAGTTTAAAAATTGATGGAAGTGCCAGGCTCTAGGGTATGAACGCCAAGCGCTAGGGTAAATATCCAGTAGGAGTGCCAGGCTCTAGGGTATGAGTGCCAGGCACTAGTGTAAAAATCAGCAGGAGCGCCAGGCGCTAGGGTATGAGCGCCAGGCACTAGTGTAAAGTTGTCTGAAGTGCCAGGCACTAGGATATGAGCGCCAGGCGCTTGCATCGGATTTCAAAAGCGCCAAGCGCTGCAAGGAGAGCGCCGAAGTGCTGAAGTCTCTGTCCAAAGTTTTGCTGAAAAATAAGATGAAGGGATAGGCGCTCGGGGATAAGTGCCAAGCTTTCCAACTGTTCCAAAAAGGTATAATTAAAGTTTTGTGCCTCATTTTCAGTTCTAATCACGCCCCAATGTTTAAGTGCGTGGATGATTATTTTTAAACAGTATTTTTAAACTGAATAGGCATAACATTGAGTACATTAATTATGAAATGTGTACACTGGAACAGTTAAGACATCATAGTAAGTAACATCGCACAGTAAACAACAGGGTAATGAAAAAGACCTAATGTTTTGGCGTACCGGCCTCTCGCGAGGGGAGGTTACCTTATGTCGAAGCAAAAGACATACCATAGATGAGGGAGAGTCAAGGTCGCTCCCAGGCCTCTCTTACAGCGCGCACAAAGTACGACCAAAACGGGCTCATAGACATAGTAAATGAACAATGCAAAATGTAAATTGAACATAATGAACTCCATGCATCTTATAGAGTTGCATTGTGATGTTTATTGTTTTAAATGTTATGTCTGAACTTATTGGGCATGTAGCTCATCAGTTTATTCTTGTTCAGGTAATCGAGGTAAACAACCTGTAACCTGAGCCACAGTGTATGGATTGGACTGCAGGAATGAAGTGCCAGTGTCATGATAAAGGTTATGGACCTGCCAGGCTAATTCCGCAAGAAGAAAGAAAAGGACAAAGAAAAGTACAATTGTATGATATTGTATAAAGTACACTGCTATGTTTGATTTTAACTATTTCTAATATAGTATGATATTATTATATGCAAGTAATACGAAATAGTTTCCAACTAAAATAATTTAGTTTTGGGAGGTTGTACTACTATGTATATCGACGGTTTTAAAAAAAAAAAATATTTCCGCAATCCATTATGTTATGTTTTGAAAAAGAAGAATTAAAGTAACAAAGAGTTTTTAGGTGACATCTCCCGCACGAGGCGGGGGGTGTTACACATAATTCCTTAACGTTTGGCAAAATTGATTTGTGTATGCTTTTGGCTAGTTTATTATGCATGGATGGTGTTGACATAAGATTAGGATGGTCGACAAGATTCTCTCCGGTTGGATTTAGATTTTGTTTTGGATAATAGAGTACATAATTATTCGAACTCCAAATAAAGTTGCCATGATTTTATTTGAGATTGGATTGGAGTTATAAAAAATTATCCATGAGAACAAGAATTTGAAATACAACTGTTTTGTGGATTTTGAAATTTGAAATTTGAAATTTGAAATTTGAAATTTGAATTTGAAATTCGAATTTGAAATTCGAATTTGAAATTTGAAATTTGAAATTCAAATTTTGAATTACAGTCCAAGTGGGATTTGAATTTGTTGTGGTAAATCCATAAGGAATGAAATTCGAATTTGAGTTGGATATGGAGAGGAAAATCTTGTTAGAATCCTACTTGAATTTTGAATCCAAATCCTAACAATAATGAACGAAAATTTTGAGGATTATCCTCATGCAATTTTTAGATTTTTTGCGGATAAGATTCAGGGAAAAATTCAAGTTTCAATCCCAGTTGAATTTGGATTCTCTCCTCCCTGATTATGGTTGAAAATTTGAGGAAGATTTCTTAGGAGATTTTCGGTTATTTTGGATAAGGATGAGATAAGATTCAAGCTTGAAAATCCTAGTGGAATTTTGATTCTTCCCTTATCCTAAAGTGACCGAAAATATTTGGTGAAGATCTTCTAGGATTTTCGGATTTTTTTTGGTTTAAAAAGGGAGATAAAATTCTAGTTAAAATCTTATTTAGATTTGAATTGGATAATCCTAAGTTGGGCGAAAATTTGTTGAGATTTTCCCCTTGGAAATTTTAAATTTTTTGGTTATGGATAAGGGAGAATATCTTCTCCTAATCAAATTCGAATTCAGAGAATCACCTCATGCAAGTCTATAAATAGAGATCCTGCCACTCCAGTTCTCTTAGACCACAGACTCTTAGGTGAGCAGGCTTATTGTTGCACAACTCACCGTGACAATAAGTTCTTTGGAGATCTGGGTGGTTGGAAGAAGACTAGCAGTGCTAGCATACCGATTGAGGTTCAGAGTGACCACACACTCAGCCATTCAGGAATTGGAGAATAGTAGAGAAGACTAGTTGGTTAAAGCCCTCCGGTCATTCTCCTCCTGCAAGATTGGCGTCCTTGAGGTATGAGTTTAAATTACTATTGGTTTATTGTATATGACATCATGAGATATTTAACGATCTTAAAAAAATTTTATTGTTCCTGTGCCACTCTGATATGTTTTTACCGATTTATTTCCTACATCTTGGATTTATATTTGTAAGAATTGTCTTGAATAATATTTGCATCATTTTATGCTTTTATTTATGGATTCCTATATATTGAGCTAGATTTTATTTTTAGAGCTTGATTTAACTTTGTTTAAACTATGTTTTGAATATTTTGTTAATAGTTAGTTTAATTTCTATTTCATTCATTTGTGTTGCTTAGTGCCTAGTGCTTTTAATTTATTAAAAGATAAACTAAATGATTTAAATTGTGGATTTGATGCTTGGGAGATATTAATTTCATATTCTAGAATTGAGTAACATAGTTTAGGTAATTATGAGTCTGGGAAGAAATCAACACTTAGATAATCATGTTGAGATTTAGGATCTTGTGAGACTGGGAGGTGATCAAGTCATTGATTATCAGCAAAGATTTCGATTGTTGTAAGGTTAGGAGTTGGTCAACATTTGATTTCCAATTGAGAGCTAAACTTAATAAGTGTAGGTGGACAAGCTAGATAGGGATATTGATTTGGATATTTATACACCTTATCTCACTTTACGCTTGGGAGAGGTAGTGAAATTAAATTAGGATCTTGATTAATGAATTGGGTAAAATTAGCTAGCAATTGTTAAATAAGAAAAACACAAGAATGATAAGGTGAAGTCAAGTTCCTAATACATTTGTGCATATTTTATTTTCATATTTATATTATTTTTTGTTTTATTTTAATTTCATTTAGTTCAATATCTAGATAAAGTTAAGTTACGACAATCATAATACCTAGTGACAATTTAAAAACCAATTCCTATGGATACAACTCTCTACTCACTTGCACACTTGCGGCTTATCAATTAATATGGATCTTGTTTCATTTTTTTTCAAAATTTTATGTGGTTTAAACAAAAATTTATCTCATTTAGCCTCGAAATAACAAAGTTATTGACTTCTATAGTTTGCATTTACCGTAGACATTTGAATATATGAATGATAAAAAATAGTTTTTAATTGAAGAAAAAGATTTTAAAAAAAAAAGCTTTTCAAATTTTGTTTTCAATTATGTCCCATGTAGGCCTTAAAGTTCAAAGCAAGAGAAAAAAAAAACATAGAATGAGTTTATCTATTGTTTATGTTTTGTTTGGATCATGATTGGAGTAGAAAATTTCGAATTAGAGTTGAAATTTTTAGGTTAGAGTTGAGTTGACTTTTTAAACTAGTTATTATTGATTTTTCAGAAAAAGACAAAAATCCAATCGAAAAAATATAGTTTGGTGGGAATTAAGATAGCAAACCAAATAAATGCTTATTATTTATTATGTGAGGAATGTCTCTAATTTGATCAGGATGAAAAATCGATGCAATGACAAGAAAAAGTTTTTTTCCTCTCTATCCTAGTAAACAAGGAATAATGCCATAGCATAGTGGCTCTACGATGCTCAGTAGTTTTGCTTGCCTGGAAATTTCTAGGGAGTTCAACACCCTAGCGCTAGACTAGGAGCTCTTCAACCCTCACTGTTCTAGGGGGTTAGCACCATGGCGCTGGTTAAGTGGCGTTACAGTGCTCGCATGATTTCGGGGTCGTGCATAATTTGTGTTTTTGGCCATTATTTTCCTTTTCTGTTCTAGGAAACAGATCAATTCAACTAGGGAGGTTTTTAGAGACTTTACAAAGGGCTTTGTATGGCATATAAGGATTAGGAAACCTAGAGAAAAGTGTAATGCTTCAATTAGGATTACGAAAGAACACTTATGTTGGAGTGAACAAGTGAGAGAGGATTGAGAGATTAAAACTTTTATAGGCTTTGGGAATCTTGAGAGTACTCTTGTATTATTCTTGTCATCACTTGTGATTGAATATAGTAGTCAAAAGCACCATAATTGGAGGAGTCAAATCTCATATTGAGAGTCTGTACCTGGGTAAATTCTTTGCGTTGTTATTCTTCTCTTTCTTTTCGTTATTTCTATGTTTGTAACAATTTTGGATTTCTTATTTGATTATTATTTCTCTGTGAATCGTTGATTTACATGCATGAATTCGCTAGTCTACATCACAAATTGGTATTGGAGGCTGGCTTAGGGCTTGGGTTTTCAATTAGACCAAATGGGTGTGTTCAAAAGTGCTATAGATTTCCTTGCTATTCATTAGTTGAAGGGTTCTTTTTCTTTTCTTTAGTTTTTTTTAAGAATTGTTAAGATAGGTTCAACTTCCAAAGTTGATATTGAAAAGTTTGACAGATCAAATGATTTTGGACTATGCTTGGCAATATGGGTATGCAAAGGCACTCGAAAGGGCATCAAAACTCCCAGTGATTATAGATGATGAGAAGAAGCAAGAGTTGCTTGAGAAAGCACATAACACTCTAATTCCTAGTCTTAGTGATAAAGCGTTATAAGAGATTATGAAGATGAAGTCAGTGGCTGAAATTTGGTTGAAGCTTGAATCTTTATACATGATGAATATTCTTTCAAATCGATTGTATCTTAAGGCCAAGTTCTTCACTTTCAAGATGATAGAAAGCAAGGATATACAGGAGCATATAAACAAGTTTAACAAGTTGATCATAGACTTAGAGAACATAGGAGTTGAGTATGTTGATGAGGATAGCTTTGGTCTGCTACATTCTTTGCCAAAGTCTTATGAGAATTTCATGGACATTTTGCAACATGGTAGGGAGACAATCTTTTTGGAAGACGTTGTGGGTATCTCGAGGTTTAAAGAACAGAAGCACAAGAGTGAATTGGATGAGCCTAGTGGAGATAAATTGGTAGCTCGAGGAAAATCAGACAAGAGGGAATCGAAGGGAAAAAAGAAGGGCAAGTCTAAGTCCTGGGATGACAAGAAGGCGATTAAATGCTACTTTTGCCATAAAGAAGAACATACAAAGAAAAATTTCCTAAAGAAGAAGAAAGATAAGAAGACATGAGAGAAAGATGCTGAAGCTATGGTTGCTCATCAAAAAGGTGAGGACTATGAGAGTGTGAATGTCCTAGCTATTGCAATGAAGCACTTGATAAGCAATGGATCATGGATTCGAGTTTTTGTTCCATATGACACCAAACTTTGGTTGGCTTAAGAGGTACAAGGAGATTGTTAGCGATGAAGTCTTATTAGGGAATAACAAACCATGCAAAATGATCCGTATTGGCTCAATTAGGATCAAGACTCATGACGAGATGTAGAGAATCTTGTCAAATATAAGGCTTGTTCTCAATCTTTAAAGAAATCTTATTTCACTAGGGATGCTTGACCAACATGGTTTTAGTTGGAAGGGTGAAAAGAACATCTTAAAGGTTTCTTATGGATCACTTTTTGTGATAAGAGGGGTTAAAGATAAGGGTATATACCTTAGGAAAGCACTGTGATTAATGATGCAGCAACATAAATGGAATCAAAAGAAAGTTCTTTAGCAAACCTGTGGCATAAGCATTTGGGTCATGTTATTGAAAAGGGTTTGCAAGAATTGGAGAAGTAAAGGCTATTTGGTGGAATGAAACTAGGAGACTTGGAGTTTTACAAGAATTACATCTATGGAAAGACTACTCAGGGTAAAGTTCAAGAGATCGTCATATGTTACAAGGGAAACTTTGAGCTATGTTCACTCTAATTAGTGGGGCGAATCACGAATGAAGACTCTAGGGGAAGGATGGTACTTGATCACACTTATAGAAGATTGTTCTTGGAAGTTTGGGTCTGTTAGATGTGCCCTAAGTGGGAATATATTTTAATCTATTTTGTTTATTTTTGAACTGATTAATAACACATTTTAGATGTTATTTATTATATTGCTATAAGTCCTCAACTTATTTATATGTTAAAGTAAATATAAGCAAATATGAATCATTAACTGCTTATGTTAAACTATTAGAATGTTGCATACAATGATATTTTGTATATGAAAATACAATGTTGTAGAGTAAGTAGTCTAAATTTATGGTCCGTAGTCTATGGGGTTAGAGTGAACATTTAACTCATGTTAAAACTATTATGTTGTCTAAAGCCAATCGGGAGAACAGTTTATCTTAACTGTCTAGAGCTTGGACTCCCGAGTAGAGATATAGATATGTTACTTGGTAGTGACATATTAGACTGAGACTAAAGTGTGATTAATCTGCATAGTTGGCTATAAGTGAATCGATCTGCTTTTGACATTCATTGTGTAATAACCTTAATCCTGAGTAAGTGAACAACTTCGTATATGTGACTAGTGTGCTTTGATATACCAAAGACTAGGGCATATCAAAGGTCATAAACTAATGGACTGATTCGTTGGGTACACGGTACACATATGATGGAGGGATTGCATACAGATAACGAATCAAAGCTCTTATGTAGAATTAATGTTATCTTCTTAAAGGCATTATGCTAGATTGGTGAGAATAAACAAGGTCTTGGGTCATTTGTTTTGCAGACGACTTATTATTCATATATGGTGGATAATCATTTTCTTATAAGGTGTATAATAGATCTTTAAGATAGAGTGATCAAAAGGTTAAATGAACTTTGACCTAGGTTGATCATGGATATCATATAAGGGTTTTGCATTGATGAAAAAGTCTTTGGACGGTGTCTTTTCTGAAGCTTGCATAATTTCCAATATAATTGAGAGTTCAGTTTCACGTTTATAGTAGAATGAACCTGAAATTAGTGATCATATGATTGAGTTATTTAGTGTAGAATAATGATTACATGGATTTATAAGAGCCTTATTATATATATCCAATTAGTCTCTCTAGTAGCTCTTATAATTCCTTAACGATGGTAGTTGATCAAGGTATTCTTATATGGCTTATTATGTTGCATTTAGTGGTGAGAAAAATCCGAATCATCATCTACAAAGGTGTAGTCATTTTTTTTTGTGTGCTGGAGAGGCAAAAGTTATAATTTTATATTATTCAATAAATAGGATAAATATTTAATTAATATTTATTTTTAGAAGATAAGATTTGAAATTTAAATTAATTGTATTTGAATTTCAAATCTAAATATGTAATTAATTTGAATTTTGAAAATCTTATCTTAAAATAAATATTTGAAAATTAAAAGATTATCCTATTTGAATTTAAATTGAACAAAATCTTTTCTTTACCTTATCATAGGTGGCGTGTTTTATGGATAAAGATGGAAGACAAGATTTTCTCCTAATTTGAATTTGAATTTTGTTTTAGATAAGAGATTGCACAATTATTTGAATTTCAAATAAAGTTGTCATGATTTTATTTGAATTTAAATTGGAGTTATGGAAAATTATCCATATAGATAAAATTCAAATATTTGTAGAGTTTGAAATTTGAATCAAATTTTAAATCACAAATCCTTCTCTGAGTCGAATTTTTGTGGATAAATCCAAGGGAAGAAATTCAGATTTTATGAATAAAGGAGAAAGAAAATTCTTGTTTGAGTTTGATTTGAATTTTGAAACTCCATACTTCAAGCTTAGCCAAATTTTTATGGGATTCTACCAGGGGAGGAATTGGTTTTTTGTGCGGATAAGAAAAAGAAAAAATTTTTGTTTGAATTTTATTTGAATTTTGAATTTTGGATAAATCCGATTTGAATTTTGAAACTCCATACTTCAAGCTTAGCCAAATTTTTATGGGATTCTCCCAAGGAAGGAATTGGTTTTTTGTGTGGATAAGAAAAAGGAAAAATTTTTGTTTGAATCCTGTTTAAATTTTGAATCTTTCTAACCTAAAGGTGGCCGAAATTTTGAGTGGTTCCACAAGGATGAATTTTGGCTTTGGGGTTTTAATGGAGAAAGAAAAATCTTTTCTAGGTTTAATTTAAAATTCAAAAAGTCATCTCATGTAATATTATAAAAAAGGGTTTTTTTTACTCCTATTGTGACGTCTCGTACGTTACCATACCATCCAGCCGAGCTCTGACGCTGACCATGATGGCTGGTAACCCCGTGGGTCGTCGTCCTCTTACTTAATATACTTAACTTTCCATTTTTTTAATGTTCTCTTTTTAAAGCGGAAGCAATTTCTATAGCAAATTTTTTTTTAACTTACATATTATACCTATATCTCTATCATACTCTTATAATATATAATTTATAAATTTCTTTCTTTCAACTTCCTTTTTGAACGCTCAACGAAAAACTCATAGTAGTACCATACCCTCGCCCAGTCCCTTGGCACGTGCAGATCCATCCGTTGTCCATCATATTACTTTAAACTAACAGGTTACTTACCTACAATATATGAACAACTAATGAGCTAGATGATCAGTAAGTTCAAACATACATTCATTAACTTATAAATGCTAGCAATATATATTATTACTAGAATATATGACATCACGTAAAGACACATCATACACATCGTCTATACATATCATCGAAACATAACATGATATGTTAGCCTTTTCATGCTCATTTATCTCTTGGCTCATCGTTCTCATCATTCTATCGAATATCTCTTATCATTCTATTCTAATCTTTTCATTTTTTTTCGTTCCTATCATTTCTTAACTTTCTGTTCTACACCTTCTTATCTTTTCTATCGTTTTATCATCATCTCTTAACCTTCCGTATCTTAAAAGCCAGTAACATATACACTAGCATAACATCACGTAAAAACATGTCATTAACATCATACACATAACATCAAATACATCACATGATATATATTAATTCTATTATGTTCTTTTAAACTTCGTTTTATTATTTATTTAATTTTCATCGATTTCATTATGTCATTCTTTCATATCGTTCGTTTCTTTTCATATCGTTTGTTTCTTTTCTTTTTCTTTTTGTATCATTTCTTTTCTTTTCTTTTCGTATCGTTCCTTTTCTTTCTTTTCTTTTCACTTTCCTTTTCTTTCTTTTCTTTTCTTTTCACTTTCCTTTGGTGGGCCCGTTGCTGGTCGCACCTTAAAGATTACCGCTTCCTTCTCTAAGGGGGTGATCTTTAACTACCGCAGCTTCGGGGTAGTGTCCAACCTATAAACTACCGCACTTTCGGGGTAGCACCACATCTGCATGGAGGATATAGACATTAACCTCACCTACGGGAGGCCGGTACGCCAACAACTTAAGTTTTCAGTCTTATTATCTTGTATGCTTTTATTTTTCTTATATTGATTTTTCGTTGTACATCTTTTTCATGACATTCATAATCTTTCCTTTCTCATTTTTTCATAGAACATTTCATGGAACATTTGTTCTTTCGTTGTTTTATCTTTCTTTCATAATTCTTTCTCATTGACATCTCATTCTTTCATTCTCATTTCATAAGACATATATCGTTGTTTCATGTTGTTGTTTTTCTTTTCTTAATTCTTTACTTTACTTATGTGAATTATGTCAGTCACACTTTAGCATATATAGCACATATTACTTATATATCATCACATCACATCATAACAAACAAAAATACATTTAGTTATGTGTAGACAATTATTCTCTGTTTATTATTTGCATCATTCTATCTATCGTATCTTATCATCATACTCCTATCGATCATAGCATATCATTGCTTTTCTTTCTTGTCTAACTCTTCACTTTCATATCACTTTTCATAAAACATCTATCATTTTATTCTCATAAAACACACCCTTTTCTTAATTCTTTTCATTACTGATCATTGTTGCTTTATCAATCATAACTTAACTTCCATAAAACTTTTCATAAACATCTATTCTTTCCTTTTATATCTCATCTCTTTTTTTATGCATTCTATCATAATATTCTCATTCTTACTCTTTCCATTCTTCTATATCTCTTTCTCACATCTTTACTCTCATAAAGTTTTTATAATACATTTCCTTCGTAATTCAATATATATACATATATATTTTTTATAAATTATTTATTAAAACCTATCTTTTAACATCATCATAGTATTGCTATAGCGTTACTATAGCATCATCATAAATCACATCATGACATTTGCATACAAAACATATAAATACAATAAGCTTGTTCATAGTTGCAGATGGGTAAATGTCTGAACTTACTCATAGCGTGCTTATCCTCTTCTTGGAATCCATCGACGTCATTTGTCGCGTCTTGATCGGGTTTCTACAGATAAACTTTGTCCGTTAATCACATTTTCATTTATAGCTTTTATTTAATTAAAAAGCTTGATTCTAATCTTATAACCCTTAATTATAGCCTTAGGACAGCTTTTTAAACCTTAATGGCCATTTTCGAATTTTTCTCCAACTTTTTGAAAAATTACGATTTTACCCCTAACTTTTGACAAAATTACAATTTTACCCTTGACATGATTTTTCATAACTTAAACCTCAATTTTGGCTTTTACAAACTTCATTACCCTATTCCGGGGTCATTGGGGCTCTTTTCCCATAATTTAAGAATTTTTGGGCAAAATGACCATTTTGCTTCTAGTGGATCGTTTAATCATAACATTTTCATTTTCATACTTATGCTAGATTTTCTAAACCCAAAATCATCTAATTAACTTTTTAAATCTTATCGGACCTTTTTCCGGATCAATTCTTATCATTTTACCAATTTTTCACATTCTCGGCCCTCGGGAAGTATTATTTCGACCTCAGAGTCGGTTTACTAATCGTAACTTGCCCATTCCTTTTTCTATGCCCTAATTCCTCGAGGGGGCTCGGGTTACCTTCCTGATCATATTTTTACCCTTTATTTCCCAAAATACCCTTATGTGGTTACCGAAATTTCGACAGCATTTCCACTTAATTTTTGAGGTTCCAGCGTTTAGGAAACGCCTGAAAACCATCTATCCTGATCTAATTCAATCACGTACTATACCAGAGGTCTAGATTTTACGTAAAACTCATACTGTTGACGTAAAATCATTACATTATCACATATTTTTCTTTTCCTCTATTACAGCCATTTTCTTCTTTTTACATACATTCTTTTCCATAATTTTCATACCAATAATAATAAAATCATACAATAGTCCCAAACAATTAAATTGCGGAACGTAAAGAGGTCGAGATTTATACCGAATTGCAGTCTAGTCTCGACGGCACAAACCCTAATTCTTCGTTCTTCATATCTGAGGTCCCGTCTTGCAAATCCGGCTCTACGGATGCGTCCGGAACGTCGAAAATAGGCCAACAGGCCATTCTTCAAAATTTGATCAACGGTCGGCGTTGACCGGTGTTGACTCGCCATTGACTGGTGATTACCTGCGGCGATGGTGGCAAATAAGTAGCACATCTTGAAGAGCTGGACTAGAGGAATCCATTGGTGGTCTCAATTTCATGTTTGGAGGCCCCTATCGCCGGAAAATCCCCTCGAAAGCCATGGCCACGGCGGCGATGGTGGAACTCCGCCGTGCCGGACTTTTTTCCCGAAATTGGTTGAGTGCTTTTGCTCCCCACAACCACACGACCATGTCTGCACTGATGGCTCTCTTTAATTTGGCTGAAACCGACAAAAATCGACGGTGGCTCCCACGGCGGCGGTGACGAATTTCTTGAAACTTGGTCGGCACAATACTGTGGTTGTTGCCGTGACCACCACATGGGTTTTGTAGTACTCTTCACCACGAAACTTTTGGGATCAATTTCGTGGCAAACGGTGGCCGGACGGCTGAGAAATCTCACCGGGAAGATTTCGGCTCCGGCTCCCTTCAGGCGGTGCGTGCGACGGCGTGCGGTTGTTGTTCCGTCGCGTCGACCCACCGTCAGACTCAGCTCGGCGAGAGCTTTCCAACGGTGCAGGCGGTGTCATGAACGGAGGCCGTTTCCAGCAAATGGTCATTGTACATGTGCGGGCAGAGAGAGAAAGAGAAGGGAGGAGAAAAAGTGTACGTGGAAAAATGAGGAAATTTCACTTTTTTTCGCCCTTTATATACTTTTTCACCCAAAATTTCAACATGGGCTATCCTAACTAATTTGGGCGTCCTAAATCCAAATATATCAGTTTCATTTTGATCTGAGGTCATCTTGACCAGTTTCCGATACTGCGAATTCTCGATCAAAAATTACCCTTGTACTTAATTATTAAATTTGAGCGTGCTGATAGGCTATCCTAACTAATTTGGGAGTGCTGAACCCAAAATTTATTAGTTTTAACTTCATTCAAGGTCATCTAGACCAGTTTTCTGATACTGCCTGTTTCTCGGTCAAAATTCACATTTTGTGCTCAATTGACTAAATTGAGCATACTGATTCCAAATATATCAGTTTTATGTCAAGATAATATCATCTTGACCTACTTCTTGATACTGTGAGTGGCATACACGTGCTCACACGTAAAATCACTGTCAATCATTTTTCATCCTTTAACATTGTTAGAACATTTTATTTAGTTCTAAACAATATTAAATCACTTAATTTCATATTTTAACGCTTAAATTCATTGTGTATTTATTCTCCGAGAAATATAAATTTTCCAGGTTATTACACCTATTTTCTTTAGATCACTAACTCTAAGGTGAACAAGCTTATTGTTGCACAAATCACATGGCAATAAGTTCCTAAAGATCTTGGTGGTTTGAAGGAAATAAGCCGCACTGAGTATTAATCAAGGGAACAGGTGCCTACACATTCAACCGTTTTGGAATTAGAGAATATCGAAGAAAGCTAGTTGGTTAAAGCCCTTCCTGGTGTTGTCTTCCCGTGTTTCTGATGTTGACTCTGGCATTCAAGGTGTTTTCTCCGAAAGGTATATTTGATTGTTGATAATTTATTGTATATAATAGCATGAGTTCTAACGAGCTTTTGAAAAATTTTTAAAATTTCGCTATGCATATTTTTTATTTCTTCCAACAGGGTCTAAATCTTGCAAAAAAAATGATGCCTTCGGGAAATTTAAATAGTGGAAGAAAATGGTGGAGGTTCAAACCAAGAAGAAGTTCAAGAAGTTGAGAACTGACAATTGGTTTGAATTTTTAGGCAACGATTTCAATCAGTATCTTAAGGATTAATGTATTGTAAGGCATAAAACTATCCAAAAAAACTCCATAATAGAATGGTCTAGCATAAAGGATGAATCAAACACTTTTAGAAAGAGTAAGGTGTATATTGATAAGGTTCGGTGTACCTAAAAGGTTTTAGGGAGAAGCTGTTAAGACGGCAGCTTACCTTGTTAATAGGTATCCTTTGGTGACATTGAATTTCAAGACACTGGAGGAAGTATAGATCAGTCATCCACTAAATCTTGATGATTTAAAGGTGTTTGGGTATGTTGCTTATGCACACCAAAATGAAAGGAAACTTGACCCTAAGGCTAAGAAGTATATGTTCATCTGATATCTAGACAGTGTTAAAGGGTACAAGCTCTAGTATAAGGACAGGAATATCAAAAAGTTTCATTAGTCTAGATGTAGTTTTCAGAAAGACCGAGTACTACATGGAAATAGTGAGTCTAGGGATCCAGTAAAGGTGGCATAGAAAAGAGGTATGCTAGTAAATGGGCTAAGATTAAGGTGGAGCTATTAGGAAGTAATGGTACAAAACGGGGCAATGAAGTTTTGACTAATGAAAAGGATCACTTGGACGTGTAAGAGCAAGACGGGAATTTAGATTATATTCTTGGTTCTTATCAATTGGTAAAGAACCGGACAAGGAGAGCTCATAAAGCACCGATTCGATATAGGTATGTGGATTTGGTATCCTATGCTTTGGTTATTACAGAAGACATGAATGATTCAGAACCAAAGAGTTATTGAAAAGCAGTGGTAAGCAAGGATAGTAAACTTTAGAAGCGAGCCATGCACGAGGAAATGGAGTAGTTGGACAAGAACTAAACATGGGTACTTGTAGAGAAACCAAAGAATCAAAAGATTATTGGTTTTAAGTAGGACTTCAAGCGAAAAGAGGGCATTAAGGGATTGAAAAGCCTAGGTATAAAGCAAGCTTGATTGCTAGGGGGTTCACATAATGGGAATGAATGGATTTGAATGAGATTTACTTGCCTATGCTAAAGCACATGTCCATTAGAGTGTTGTTAGCACTTGTAAATTAGTTAGACTTGGAACTAGATCAGATAAATGTAAAGACAACATTCCTTCATGGCAATCTTAAGGAGAGAATTCTTATGGCTTAACCGGAAGGATTCATCAAGAGTGGAGATGAGAAAATGGTATGGTTACTTAGAAAATCTCTCTATGGTTTAAAACAATCTCCTAGGCAATGGTATCTTTGATTTCATGAGTTCATGTTGAAGAATAAGTTCATGTGGAGCGACTATAATAGTTATCTTTATGTCAAATGGGTTAGAGAAGGCTTGGGGTGTTCCCACTTTTGTACATAGATGATATGTTGATAGCATTGAAAGGTAAAGAGAAAATCTAAAGGCTAAAGCAGTAGTTAGGGAGTAAGTTTAAGATGAAGGACTTGAGGCTGGCTAAAAAGATATTGGAGATAGAGATCGTTTGAGATAGGAAGCAAGGTACATTGTTTGTGTCTCAATGTGGTCATCTCTGAAAAGCATTAGAAAAGTTTAGTGTGTCAAAGTCGAAGGTAGTACAATCACCTTTGGCAAGTCATTTCAGGTTATCCACATAAATGCCTCTAAGGAATGATAAGGAGAAGGCAAGTATGGAGAAGATTCCTTATGCTTATGCCATTGGTAGTCTTATGTATGCAATGGTTTGCATGTGGCGGCCTGCCCTACTGTCGAGGCTCTACAGTGCTATTACAATCAACTCTGTAGTTAACTGCAATAGTATGTAGGCCTCTAGGATCGCCGACAATCATGTTGAACTTGAAAACTGCTTGCTAATTTTGTGGAATAAATTTTTTTCTCTCTTAATATCGTAAGTTGTTCGAAATGTGATAAGGAAATCATGTTAACAAAATAACATGCACATGAATCATGATTCCCTTATCACATAATCTTAACTTGAAATCTTGTTCTTGAAACTACATGTTCTAGATTTCAAAACTATACAACGGAAAACTAATGGTGACCAAATCCCTCACCCAATCCACCTGGCATGTATCTACCCTGTACGTCGTCCACCGTATACTACTGGTGAACAAGTCTCTTACCTGCAATATATGAACAAACTGATGAGCTACGGGCTCAGTAAGTTCAAACATAAAGACATGATCATAACATGCTGTACTGCTGTGCTCATGCATGAAAATGGACTCTATAAAACATGCTCGTGGCTGAAAGATTTGTCTTAGGACATTATCTGTTATTAATTTCTGGTTTTGGGCCCCTGATTGGTCGTACCGACATGTTAGCACAACTGGGAGCGGTACTTTAGTGCTGACCTCCTCAGTCTTAACTGGAGCTAAATATGAAAACCTCCCCGTGAGTCGAAAGGCCGATATGCCAATAACTGGTTTAATTACCATCTTTGCTGGAGTTCCAACTAGGTAGCATACTGATTGCTCCCACAGTAAGAACCTGTTACATGATTTACTTGGGGTGTAAGTTTTATTAACACACTAAGGTGCCTTATGCACCTACCTGTTTTTGTGTTCCGGTACCTGTCTGACATGTGTACTGAAACATGAAACTCTACATGCATGACATGAACTGACATAAAACTAACATGAATATCGTGATGTAGACAATCAATGTCTAACATACACGCCATACAATAAAACATGACATTGTAACATAACAAGATTGTTCACGTTACAGTCAGGATAATGCTTGAACTTACAGAAAATCTGCTAGCGCAAGCCTCTGCTGCTCTGGACTGCTGTATCGGGGTCTCTGACTTGAACTCCTACAAAAGAAATAATCACTGATTATGTGATAACCGAGAAATCTATACTCTCGGAAAATTTTGTACAAAATATGTAAATAAATGTACATTTATAGTGAGACATGTTACAGAATACAGAGCAGAGGAAAATTTTGATTAATTGAGTTTTAATCAAAATTTGACAATGAATTAATGAAAATAGTTAAAAGCTAAGCATTAATTCAAATTGAGATGTTTTAAAATTTATAGAAAAGTATGTGGAAAATACATACTAAGAGATCAATGGCACACAAGTGAGCCACATTGATCAATGGCCAAAACAATTGGCAAATAAGCCCTTGCACATTTCAAAAAAAAAAATGAAAGAAAGTGAGAGAGAGGGAGTGAGGCATGTGAATTAAGAGGGGGATTTAATTACTCCCCTTAGCTGCAAAGCAGCCGGCAGAAAGAAAGAAAGAAAGAGAAAATGAAAGAAAGAAAGGGAAAGAGAGAAAGAGAGAAACCGAGAAAGGAGGAGAGAGGAAAGGGAAATCCAAGGAAAGTTCAGATTTTCTTGTTCAAGCAACAGATAGATCGAGTTTCGGTCAAGAATCAGCCACAAGAAAAGCTCAAGATTCAAGCAAGGTAAACCCTCGTTTTTCTCTTGCTTTTTCGGATGAAAAATATAGGGTTTTAAGTGAAAACAGAGAATGTGAGTGAATCATGTTGAGGTTTTTAGTTAAAATCGAAACATGGTTCGAGTCTAGATGTTTTCAAACACGAATCCATGAGTTGATGGTTTAGAAACCCAAGTTTAGTGAGTTTTCTTCACAAAAATGCAGATTTTTCAAAAGTTAAGTCAAGAGATGTTCATAAGCAAAATGTGGAATTTCTGCTTATGAAATCATAGATTTATGATAGTAGAAATGTAGTAGATACCTCGAAACGATCTTATGGAGATAGATTTTGAGTATGAGAAGTAGAACAAAGGCCATAAAAGCGTTAGAAAAACAGAGCAGAGCAGTTCGGACGCAGAATCTTGATTCTGGTATGAACACGGGCGTGTACATTGGCGTGTTCAGTACACGGCCCCGAATATGCCCATATACACGACCGTGTTGCAAGAAAATTCAGACCCGAGAGGTACACGGCTCAGAACACGGCCATGTTAAGGGGCACACGGTCAAAGGGAAGTGTGTAGTAAACCATGTTAGACAGCAGGAAAACACAGCCAGAAACATGGCCGTGTAAGTAACTGTGTAAGAGTACAGAGGAGTACACGACCAGTAACACGGCCGTGTATCCACCCGTGTAAGTATACACGGCCATATTCCACGAATTACACGGCCAGACATGTAAGTCCAGAGAGGTACACAGCCAGAGATACGCACGTGTAGGAGGGCGTGTTCGAAGCCAGAGAGTAAAAAAAAAAAAAAGTCTGGAAAGGTAAATTTCATGTTTTGCCATATTTCCAGTATAAGATGAATATTAGAAATAACCAGTGATTATTCCTTTTATAGGAGTTCAAGCCAGAGACCCCGAATCAGCAGTCCCAGAGCAGCAGAGGCTCACACTAGCGGATTTTCTGTAAGTTCAAGCATTGTCCTGACTACAACGTGGACAAGCTTGTTATATTACGATGTTATGTATGTTGTATGACGTGTTTGTTAGACATTGATTGTCTACATCACGATATTCATGTCAGTCTCATGTCAGCACAGGTCAGTTCATGTCATGCATGTAGAGTTGCATGTTCCAGTACACATATCAGTCAGGTAATCAGAACACGAAAACAGATCGGTGCACAAGGCACCCTAGTGTGTTAATATAACTTACACCCCAGTAATTTATGTAACAGGTTCCGACTGTGGGGGCAATCAGTATGCTACCCAGTTGGAACACCAGCAAGATGGTAATTAAACCAATTATTGGTGTATCGACCTCTCGACCCACGGGGAGGTTTTCATGTTTAGCATTAGTTAAAACTGAGGAGGTCAGCACTAAAGTACCGCTCCCAGTTGCGCTAACATGTCGGTACGACCAATCAGGGGCCCAAAACCAGAACTAAAATAACAGATAATATCCTAAGACTAACCCTTTAGCCATGAGCATGTTTACAGAGTCCGGTTTCATGCATGAGCACAGTAGTACAGCATATCATGTTTTATGTTTTTATGTTTGAACTTACTGAGCCCATAGCTCATCAGTTTGTTCACATGTTGCAGGTAAGAGACCTATTCACAAGTAGTATACGGTGGACGACGAACAGGGAAGATGCATGCCGGGGAGGATTGGGCGAGGGATTTAGTCACCCTTAAGTCTTCCGCTGTACAGATTTTGAAATTTAAACCATGTAGTTTCAAGAACAAGATTTCAAGTTAAGATTATGTGATAGGGGAATCATGATTCATGTGCATGTTATTTTGTTAACATGATTTCCTTATCACATTCTCGAACAGTTTATGAATTATAAAGAAAAAAAAATTTATTCCGCAAATTAGCAAGCCAGTTTTCAGTTTAGCATGATTGCCGACGACCCTAAAGGCCTGCAGACTATTGCGGTTAATTACAGAGTTGACTGTAATAGCACTGTAGGGCCTCTACAGCAGGGTAGGCCGCCACAGTTGGTATCAGAGCGAAGTTTTTACGATGGGTTCAGTTTTGGATACTAAACGTAGTCACATTTGGTATCAGAGCCTAAGTTTTAAAATGGGTCTAGTTTAGAATATTTACTATAGTCACAATTGGCATTTTCAGAAAAGTTGGTTGACCATATCCCGCTTGACTCCGTGCATGTCCTATTCACCGATCCAAGTAAGTTCAGTTTATGTTAAGATCAGTAGCTAGTTATGCATGAATGTAAAGGTCTGTAGAGACCTATACTTTATAGTAAGTATGAGATGATATGTTATGATAATGCAAGAAATGATGTGGATCCTTTTTATATAGGATCTAATATAAGTTCATCGTGTGATTATAGGATAAAAAAGTAGCACGATGGAAAACCAAGGCCAAGGCCAAAGAAGGAGAAGGGGACGCCTATCTCTAACTCAACGACTAGAAGAGATGCAAGCTCTTCTAGAAAACCAGATGAGAGAAAATGTAGAGTTAAGACAGAGATTAGAACAACTAGAACAGGGGCAGGGATCAGTAGGGACTCCTGCACAACCAGCAGCAGAAGCAGAACGAGTAGTGTCACCAGTGGCACCAGAAGTGGTTCATGAACCACCGGTCAGGGTAAATCCAGAGCCACTATATGAGAGATTTCGGAAGATGAGGCCTCCGGAATTTGAGGGTTTAACAAATCCCCTAGAAGCAGAGGATTGGCTTTCCTCAATACAGATGATTATGGAGTTTATGAGACTCACAGATGAAGAGAAAGTCATGTGCGTATCCTTTATTCTAAGGAAGGATGCAAGATTTTGGTGAGACACAGTCCGCATGAGGAGGGACATGACCACAATGTCATGGGCAGAGTTTCTAGAGGAGTTCAACCAGAAATATTATGATCCTGCATCACTCTGACCCTAGCAGAAAGAATTCTCAGAGTTACAGCAGGGGGACATGTCAGTCAGTGAGGTTTGCAGGAAATTTGATCAGCTCTCCCGCTTATGTCCGTATGTGGTGCCTACGGAGAGGGAAAAGATACAAAAGATGATAGGCATGTTCAGGCCTGAGATCTTTACTTTGATTGATGTTGGCCTATTTCCGCCAGTTTCAGTAGCCGACGGTGTTAGTCGTGCTTTGAGGGTAGAGTATCATCTAGCCCGACAGATAGAGGAAAAGGAAAAGGTCTGGGAAGCCAGGAAGAAAGAAAAGTTCTTGGATAAGGCCTCTCAACCCGGACAATACAGCAAGGGCAGTCAGAGTACAAGACCAGAGCAGTCCAGTCATCCAGGCCCTCAGTCCTAACAGAAGAGAAAGGGGAATTTTCGAGGAACTCAGAGTCAGGACAACAGAAGTCAGTCAAGGAGGACTAACACCACTATAGTTCCAAGTAACCCTACCTATCCAAATTGTGGGAGGAAACATGTGGGTCAGTGTAAAGCTGGCACGACTGCCTGTTTTCAATGTGGAAAAGAGGGTCATTTCATCAAGAATTACCCCATGAACCGCCAGTCAGTATTGGTATCAGGAGCAAACTCATCACGTCCACAGCAGTCACAAGTACATGCACTCAGGCTGAGCTATGAAAGTCCATCAGAAGTGTATCCAGTAGTGCAAGAAAGAGCTCCTCAAGCAGACGCTAGGGTGATGGCCTACACCAGAGAAGAGGCAGAGGCAAGGATGTCCAACGTGGTGACAGGTCAGATTTCTATCGCTAACCACTTGGCATCTGTTCTATTTGACTCTGGGGCCACCCATTCTTTCATATCATATGCATTTGCTGATAAGTTAGAATACCCTAGAGATCACATGGGAAGAACTTTTAGAACTGCTCTCCCATCAGGAGAAATCATGTTGTCAGAGTACTGGTTACCTCATGTACCAGTAATCGTGGCAAATAGAGAGCTGTATGCAGAATTGATCATAATGAAGATCGTAGACTATGATATAATCTTGGGAGTGGATTTCCTAGGAAAATATCAAGCTACGATAGATTGCAGCAACAGAAGAATAGTGTTCAAGCCAGAAGATGAAGAATACTTTGAATATGACAATTCTTCGAGAAGATCAAGTAAGATGATGATCAGCTCAATGAAAGCCAAGAAGCTAATAGCCAGTGGTTGCACTAGATATTTAGCTTATGTGACAGATATAGCAGAAGAGAAGAAGTTACAACCAGAAGAAGTTCCTGTTGTCAGATAATTTCTTGAGGTCTTTCCTGAGGAACTACCAGGACTACCTCCAGAACGGGAAATCTCATTTGAGATAGAGCTCCTACCTGGAATAGCACCGATCTCCAAGGCACCGTACCGCATGACACCAGTGGAGTTGAAGGAGTTACAAGTACAGTTGAAGGAGTTACAAGTACAGTTGAAGGATCTGCTTGACAAAAGATTCATCAGACCAAGCTATGCCCCATGGGGAGCTCCCGTACTGTTTGTCAAGAAGAAAGACTGGATGTTCTGCATATGCATAGATTACAGAGAATTGAACAAGGTTACAGTCAAAAATAGGTATCCATTACCTAGGATTGATGACCTATTCGATCAGGGTGCAGCAGTGTTCTCAAAGATTGATTTGAGATCAGGATACCATCAGTTGAGGATCAAGGAAAGTGATGTTCCCAAGACAGCTTTCAGAACCTGTTATGGGCATTATGAGTTCTTAGTAATGCTGTTTGGGTTAACGAACGCGCCGGCCGCTTTCATGGACCTGATGAACAGAGTCTTCAAGGAGTATCTTAACAAGTTTGTCATTGTGTTCATCGATGACATCCTTGTATATTTAAAGACTCATGCAGAGCATGAAGCCTAGTTAAGAATTGTTTTTCAGAAGCTGAGAGAGCATCAACTCTATGCCAAATTCTCAAAATGTGAGTTTTGGCTAGACAAAGTGCATTTCCTCGGACATGTAGTATCCAAGGAGGGAATTGCAGTAGATCCAGTCAAGGTGGAAGCAATCAACAAATGGCCTGCATCTAAGAGCATAACAGAGATACGCAGTTACTTAGGGTTAGCTGGCTATTACAGGAGATTCGTGGAGGGATTTGCAAGATTAGCAGCACCTCTCACCACCCTCACACGTAAGGAAAAGAAG
This sequence comes from Antiaris toxicaria, assembly GCA_035233585.1. NCBI lineage: Eukaryota > Viridiplantae > Streptophyta > Magnoliopsida > Rosales > Moraceae > Antiaris > Antiaris toxicaria. Next base: position 95,014,535 of record CP141154.1, read on the forward strand.
TACATATGGACAGATGAGTGTGAAAGAAGCTTCCAAGAGCTGAAGAGACGGCTGACAAGCGCGCTGATCCTCACACTCCCTACTGAAGGGGAAAAGTATGAGATCTACAGTGATGCTTCAAAAGTGGGTTTGGGAGCAGTATTGATGCAAGAAGGCAGAGTGATTGCCTATCCTTCACGCCAATTGAAAGAACACGAGAAGAATTACCCCACCCCCGATCTAGAACTTGCTGCAGTAGTGTTCGCACTCAAAATTTGGTGACACTATCTGTATGGAGCACAGTGCCAGATTTACACAGATCATCAGAATTTAAAATACTTCTTCACACAGAAGGAGTTAAACATGAGGCAAAGAAGATGGTTGGAGTTGGTGAAGGATTATGACTGTGAGATCCTTTATCATCCAGAAAAAGCCAACCGAGTAGCAGACGCTTTGAGCAGAAAAGCGACAGTTCCACAGCAGTTGCCTATTGACAGGTTGTCAAGACCATTGCAGCAAGAGATTCATTCATTCAAGCTGGAGCTGATATCAGGAAAGTTGACAGCACTACAGTTGAAGTCATCATTGTTTGATGATATCAAGGAAGCTCAGAAGCAAGATTCAAGTCTGACAGACTCCCAGGAAGAGATGTCCACAGATGGATTAATCATGTATCAGGAGAAATTCATGTGCCAGCAGATGAAGAGCTTTGAAGGTGAATCATGTCAGAAGCTCATGAGACGCCATATTCAGTCCATCCTGGAGCCACCAAGATGTACCAAAACTTGAAGCTACAGTTTTGGTGGAAAGGGATGAAAGGAGACATTGCAAGATTCGTGAGTAAGTGCCTTACTTGTCAGAATGTTAAGGCTGAGCATCAGCATCCTGGAGGAAAGTTAAAACCTTTAGAGATTCTAGAATGGAAATGGGAGAACGTTACCACGGATTTTGTGGTAGGGCTACCCAAAACAAGAGGAGGACACGATGCCATTTGGGTAATCATGGACAGATTGACAAAGACAGCCAGATTTATACCAATAAAGATCACTTACTCATTGGAAAAGCTGGCACATCTATATATAGATCATGTTGTCAGGTTACATGGAGTGCCAAAGTTCATAGTATCTGACAGAGATGCACGATTCACTTCAAAATTTTGGGAGTGTGTACAAAGAGCCATGGGCACAGAACTAAGGTTCAGTACAGCCTTCCATCTCAGACAGACGGACAATCAGAACAGACTATCCAGAATTTAGAGGATATGCTCCGAGCATGTGTCATGGATTTTCCAGGAGCTTGGAATGAGAAGCTGCCACTAGTGGAATTCTCATACAACAAAAGTTACCAAGCTTCCATCAAGATGGCACCGTATAAGGCCTGTATGGAAGAAAGTGTAGATCACCCATCCACTGGTATGATATGAAAGAAAAACAACTGCATAAAACAGATTTCATGCAGGAAGCTTGCGATGCAGTTGCCAAAATCCAGCAAAGAATGAAGAGTGCTCAGAGCAGACAGAAGAGCTATGCAGATAAAAGACGGAGATCCCTAGAATTCAAGGAAGTGGACTTCGTTTTTGTGAAAGTGTCACCCATGAAGGGGATTATGCATTTTGATAAGAAGGGAAAACTGAGTCCAAGGTACATTGGACCTTATGAGATTATCAAACGCATTGGGAAGGTTACCTACAAGTTGGCATTACCTCCTGAGCTGGCAGCAGTACACAACGTATTCCATGTCTCCATACTCAGAAAGTACATGTCAGATCCATCTCATGTGCTACAACATGAACCAGTCCAAGTCCAAGAGGATTTGACCTATGAAGAATAGCCTGTTCAAATACAGGCTAGAGAAGAAAAGGTGCTGAGGAACAAGACCATCCCACTAGTCAAGGTATTGTGGAGAAATCACAACGTTGAAGAGGCAACGTGGGAGAGAGAAGATGAGATGAGACTTTCATACCCTCACTTGTTCTAAATTTTCGAGGACGAAAATCTTATAAGGAGGGGTGAATGTGATAACCGAGAAATCTATACTCTCGAAAAATTTTGTACAAAATATGTAAATAAATGTACATTTATAGTGAGACATGTTACAGAATACAGAGCAGAGGAAAATTTTGATTAATTGAGTTTTAATCAAAATTTGACAATGAATTAATGAAAATAGTTAAAAGCTAAGCATTAATTCAAATTGAGATGTTTTAAAATTTATAGAAAAGTATGTGAAAAATACATACTAAGAGATCAATGGCACACAAGTGAGCCACATTGATCAATGGCCAAAAGAATTGGCAAACAAGCCCTTGCACACTTCAAAAAAAAAAAATGAAAGAAAGTGAGAGAGAGGGAGTGAGGCATGTGAATTAAGGGGGGGGGGGGGGGATTTAATTACTCCCCTTAGCTGCAAAGCAGCCGGCAGAAAGAAAGAAAGAAAGAGAAAAAGAAAGAAAGAAAGGGAAAGAGAGAAAGAGAGAAACCGAGAAAGGAGGAGAGAGGAAAGGGAAATCCAAGGAAAGTTCAGATTTTCTTGTTCAAGCAACAGATCGATCGAGTTTCGGTCAAGAATCAGCCGCAAGAAAAGCTCAAGATTCAAGCAAGGTAAACCCTCATTTTTCTCTTGCTTTTTCAGATGAAAAATCTAGGGTTTTAAGTGAAAACAGAGAATGTGAGTGAATCATGTTGAGGTTTTCGGTTAAAATCGAAACATGGTTCAAGTCTAGATGTTTTCAAACACGAATCCATGAGTTGATGGTTTAGAAAACCAAGTTTAGTGAGTTCTCTTCACAAAAATGCAGATTTTTCAAAAGTTAAATCAAGAGATGTTCATAAGCAAAATGTGGAATTTCTGCTTATGAAATCATGGATTTGTGATAGTAGAAATGTAATAGATACCTCGAAATGATCTTATGGAGATCGATTTTGAGTATGAGAAGTAGAACAAAGGCCATAAAAGCCTTAGAAAAACAGAGCAGAGCAGTTCGGACCCAGAATCTTGATTCTGGTATGAACACGAGCGTGTACACTGGCGTGTACAAGGGCGTGTTCAGTACACAGCCACGAACATGCCCATATGCACGACCGTGTTGTAAGAAAATTCAGACCCGAGAGGTACACGGCCCAGAACAAGATCGTGTATCGGGCCGTGTCAAGGGGCACACGGTCAAAGGGAGGCGTGTAGTAGACCATGTTAGACAGCAAGAAAACACAGCCAGAAACACGACCATGTAAGTAACCGTGTAAGAGTCCAGAGGAGTACAAGGCCAGTAACACGGCCGTGTATCCACCCGTGTAAGTATACATGGCCATATTCCACGAATTACACGGCCAGGCATGTAAGTTCAGAGAGGTACACGGCCAGGACACGCCCATGTAGGAGGGCATGTTCGAAGCCAGAGAGTAAAAAAAAAAAAAGAGTCTGGAAAGGTAAATTTCATGTTTTGCCATATTTCCAGTATAAGATGAATATTGGAAATAACCAGTGATTATTCCTTTTATAGGAGTTCAAGCCAGAGACCCCGAATCAGCAGTCCCAGAGCAGCAGAGGCTCACACTAGCGGATTTTCTGTAAGTTCAGGCATTGTCCTGAATGCAACGTGAACAAGCTTGTTATATTACGATGTTATATATGTTGTATGATGTGTTTGTTAGACATTGATTGTCTACATCACGATATTCATGTCGGTCTCATGTCAGCACAGATCAGTTCATATCATTTCATGTTATGCATGTAGAGTTGCATGTTCCAGTACACATGTCAGTCAGGTAATCAGAACATGAAAACAGGTCGGTGTACAAGGCACCCTAGTGTGTTAATATAACTTACACCCCAGTAATTCATGTAATAGGTTTTGACTGTGGGGGCAATCATTATGCTACCCAGTTGGAACACCAGCAAGATGGTAATTAAACCAGTTATTGGCGTATCAGCCTCTTGACCCACGGGAAGGTGTGGCGCCCCGCCCTACGTAGGGTTAAACAGCACTATTACAGTCGGCTACTGTTGCCAACTACAATAGACTGTAACCACTTGGGTCGTCGGCAACTTACTTTTAACTTGCTTTTAACTTATTCTGATACCAGCTAAAATTTTTTTCTTTCTTTTTTTTTTTTTTTACTCGCCGTGGAAATTCTATTTTCGTAAAAACATTTATTATAGTAAATATTTTCTTTCTTTATCATAACTTGATATACATCATTTTAATACTCTTTTAAACAGCTCAGCGGAAGACTCATAGCAGTACCATAACCCTCACCCAGTCCCTTGGCACATGCAGATCTCATCCGTCATCCAACACTTGTCTTATCTTCGTGCAGGATGCTTACCTGCAACATAAACAAACTTGTAAGCGACAGGCTCAGTAAGTTCAAACATACATTCATGACGTATAATAATCCATACTACTTTGTGGAGCATGAATCTGATACCTGCTGTAACTTCTGAACATTTCATAACGTATATCGTACATTGCTTAACACCATGAACATACTTTACATCATAATCATAAACATACTAAATGCATTTATCATGCTTAACCTCTTGAACAAGCTTTCATATTTGAACCTCGTGAACTAACTGTAACTTCGTGATCGTGCTTAACATACTTGAATCTCGTGAACTATCTGTAACATCGTGATCATGCTGAACATACTTGAATCTCGTAAACTGACTATAACATCGTGATCGTGCTGAACATACTGGAATATCGTGAACTAACTGTACATCGTGATCGTGCTTAACCTACTGGAATCTCGTGAACTAACTGTAACTTCGTGATCGTGCTTAAAATACTGGAATCTCGTGAACCGACTGTACATCGTGATCGTGCTTAACCTACTGGAATCTCGTGAACTGACTGTGACATCGTGATCTTGCTTAACATACTGGAATCTCGTGGACTGACTGTACATCGTGATCGTGCCTAACATACTAGAATCTCGTGAACTAACTGTAGCATCGTGATCATGCTGAACATACTTGAATCTCGTGAACTGACTGTAACTTCGTGATCGTGCTGAATATACTGGAATCTCGTGAACTAACTGTAACTTCGTGATCATGCCTAACATACTGGACTCTCGTGAACTTATCGTATTTTAAACTTCCGCACCTGGGACGTATCACCATCGGATTGGAGGCCACAAACATGAATAATACTGTTGACTATGAACAATACCATTAACCGTAACGGTATCTTTGACTGCGACGGTACACGTAGTGTTAGTATATCCTATGCTTGTTATGGGCTGCATTTTAAATTTTTAGGTATTTATCTTTCATTACATTCTGGTTTTGGGCCCCTGATTGGTCGTACCGACATGTTAGCGCAACCGGGAGCGGTACTTTAGTACTGACCTCCTCAGTCTTAACTGATGCTAAACATGATAACCTCCCCGTGGGTCGAGAGGCCGATACGCCAATAGCTGGTTAATTACCATCTTTCTGGTGTTCCAACTGGGTAGCATACTGATTGCTCCCACAGTCGGAACCTGTTAGTCAAATTACTGGGGTGTGGATTATATTAATACACTAGGGTGTCTTGTGCACCTACCTGTTTTCGTGTTCTGGTACTGTCTAACATGTGTACTGACATGCTGTGCTGCTGTGCTCATGCATGATACTAGACTCTATAAACATGCTGTACTGGCTGAGGATTAGTCTTAGGATATTATCTGTTATTAAGTTCTGGTTTTGGGCCCCTGATTGGTCGTACCGACATGTTAGCGCAACCGGGAGCGGTACTTTTGTGCTGACCTTCTCAGTCTTAACTGATGCTAAACATGATAACCTCCCCGTGGGTCGAGAGGCCGATACGCCAATAACTGATTAATTACCATCTTGCTGGTGTTCCAACTGGGTAGCATACTGATTGCCCCCACAGTCGGAACCTGTTAGTCAAATTACTGGGGTATGATTTATTTTAACACACTAGGGTGCCTTGTGCACCTATCTTTTTCTTGTTCTGGTACTGTCTGACATGTGTACTGGGACATGCAACTCTACATGCATGGCATGAACTAACATGGACTGACCTGTGCTGACATGAGACTGACATAGACGTCGTGATGCAGACAATCAATATCTAACATACACGTCATGCAACAAAACATACATCATAATCATAAACGTATCAAGTCAATTTACAGTTGACTTAGACATAATACATAGTTCATAACATGGCTTTCGTGACATTCATATCATAATGTCTTGACACTAAAACTGCACATAGAACACATAAACATAGACCTAACATGTCAGTTTATGTTGCAGACAAATAAATGCTTGAACTTACTGTTACTTTGCTAGTATCTCCTTTCTTGCTTTCTGGATCCGCAAACGTTCCTTCGTTGCGTCTGGATCGGTTTCGAAATCGTCCCATTGGCGATCGAATGCACCGTTCGATCTCGCATGCACAAACTTTGATTCACCGTTCTTCACATTTAAAATTCCATCTTGAAATTCCGACGTCGCGGATGTGTTCGGAACGTCGAAAATAGGCCAACGGGCCACTCTTAAATTTTTGGTGTCTGGTCACCGTTGACCGCCGTTGACCGCCGTTGACCGGCGGCGATGGCAGCGGCGGTGGAATGTGGGTAGTCCATCTTAAAGATCTCGGCGAGAGGAATCCATTGGTGGCTTCAATTTCACCATTCGACACCTCTATCGCAGGAAATCACCCCTCGAAAGACCGGCGGCGGCGGCGGTGTTGGATCTCCATTTTCCGGCGATCGTTGCCCAAAATTGATTTAGGGCTTTTGATCTACGTGTTGTTCTGAGCATTTTGATACCAACCTTGCAACTCAACTCCGCCGGAATCGTCGGATTCCACGGCGGCGACGACGACGGGCGGAGTTGGGCGGCGCGATCCGGCGGCCGTTGGGTTGAAACACCACCTGGGTTCTGTTCTACTCTTCACCACGAGTCTTTTGAGACCAGAATCACCTTGATCGAAGGTCAGACTGTGGAGAAATTGGCGTTGGAAATTTCCGGCCACCGTGACCTTCGGGCGGTGCGTGCGGGCTGCTCCGGCGTCCAATCCGTCGACTCGACCCGCCGTTAGACTCAGCTCGGCGAGAACTTCCCAACGGTACTGGCGGTGTCGAAAACGGACACCGTTTCCGGCGGTTAGCTACTGTTCATTTATGCGGGTGTGTGGGGGGAAAAAGTAGAGGAGAAGAAAGTTTATGGGCCTTTCTTCAATTTCCGATTTCTCACCCCTTATATACTTTTTCGCCCAAAATTTCAACATAGGCTATCTTGACTAATTTGGGCATCCTGAATCCAAATATATCAGTTTTATTTTCATCTGAGGTCATTTCGACCAGTTTCTGATACTGTAAATTCCCGGTCAAAAATTACCCTTGTGCTCAATTATCAAATTTGAGCATGCTGATAGGCTATCCTAACTAATTTGGACATGCTGAATCCAAATTTATCAGTTTTAACTTCATTCAAGGTCGTCTAGACCAATTTTCTGATACTGCCTGTTTCTCGGTCAAAATTTACATTTTGTGCTCAATTGACTAAATTGAACATATTGATTCTACATATATCCGTTTTATATCAAGAAAAGACCATCTTGACCAATTTCTTGATACTGTGTTACCCACACATACATAAAATCACTACAATATTAAACATGAAATACATTATGTATATTTCCTGTACCGATTTTTCGAGAATGATGAGATTCTTCGGTTATCACAGGAGGTTTTCATGTTTAGCATCAGTTAAGACTGAGGAGGTCAGTACTAAAGTACCACTCCCAGTTGCGCTAACATATCGGTACGATCAATCAGGGGCCCAAAACCAGAACTAAAATAACAGATAATGCCCTAAGTTAACCCTTCAGCCACGAGCATGTTTACAGAGTTCAGTTTCATGCATGAGCACAACAGTACAGCATGTCATGTTTTATGTTTTTATGTTTGAACTTACTGAGCCCATAGCTCATCAGTTTGTTCACATGTTGCAGGTAAGAGACCTGTTCACAAGTAGTATACGGTGGACGACGAATAGGGAAGATGCATGTTGGGGAGGATTGGGCGAGGGATTTGGTCACCCTTAAGTCTTCCACTGTACAGATTTTAAAATTTAAACCATGTAGTTTTAAGAACAAGATTTCAAGTTAAGATTATGTGATAGGGGAATCATGATTCATGTGTATGTTATTTTGTTAACATGATTTCCTTATCACATTCTCGAACAGTTTATGAATTATAAAGAAAAAAAAAATTTATTCCGCAAATTAGCAAGCCAGTTTTCAGTTCAGCATGATTGTCGGCGACCCTAGAAGCCTGCAGACTATTGCGGTTAACTACAGAGTTGACTGTAATAGCATTGTAGGGCCTCTACAGCAGGGCGGGCTGCCATAGATTATTTTCAATATTCATCTTATACTGGAAACATGGCAAAACATGAAATTTCTATTTCCAGACTCTTTTTTTTCTTTTTTTTACTTTGGCTTCGGACACGCCCTCCTACACGGGTGTGTCTCTGGCTGTGTACTTCATGGAACATGGCCGTGTATACTTACACCAGTGGACACACGGCCGTGTTTCTGGCCATGTTTTCCTGCTGTCTAACATGGTCTGCTACACGCCCTTCCCATGACCGTGTGCCGCTTGACATGGCCCGATACATGGCCGTGTTCTTGACCGTGTACCTCTCGGATCTGAATTTTCTTGCAACACAGTTGTGCATGTGGGCATGTTCGGGGCCGTGTTCTGAACACGCCCTTGTACACGCCCGTGTTCATACCATAATCAAGATCCTGAGTCCGAACTGCTCTACTCTAATTATCTAATGCTTTTATGGCTTTTGTTCTACTTCTTACACTCAAAATCGATCTCAATAAAATCATTTTGAGATATAGACTACATTTATACTATCACAAATCCATGATTTCATAAGCAAAATCTCACATTTTGCTTATGAACATCTCTTGACTCAACTTTTGAAAAATCTGAACTTTCTTAAAGAAAACTCACTAAACTTGATTTTCTACATCATCGACTCATGGATTCGTGTTTTAAAATAACTAGACTCGAACCATGTTTCGATTTTAACCGAAAATCTCAACACGATTTACTCACATTCCCTTTTTCCTCTCAAAACCCCAGATTTTCCCCCAAGAAAAACATGAGAAAACGAGGGTTTACCTTACTTGAAGCTTAAGAGCTTCTTACTGCTGATTCTTAGCTGAATGCTTGATCGATCTGCTGTAGATGAAGAGAAAATTCGAACCTTGTTAGATTTTCTTTTCTTTTCTCTTTCTTTCTCGGTTTCTTTCTCTCTCTCTCTTTCTCTTTCTTTTTCTCTTTCTTTCTTTCTGCCGTTTCTTTCTTTCTCTCTCTCCGCTGCTTCTCTTTGCCATTGAACCAAGTGAATTAATTTACTTGGGTTACTTGGGTTTAAGGTCCCTCACGTGCCTCACACCCTCTCTCATTTTCTTTTAAATTTTCTTTAAAGAAAATAGGCTTTGTTTGGCTAATCTTGGCCATTGATCAATGTGGCTCACTTGTGTGCCATTGATCTCTTAATATGCATTTTCCACATACTTTTCTATTAATTTTAAAATATCTTAATTTGAATTAATGTTTAGCTTTTAAACAATATGCATTAATTCATTCTCAAATTTTGATTAAAACTCCATTAATCAAAATTTTCCTCTGCTCTGTATTCTATAATATGTCTCACTATAAATGTATATTTATTTACATATCTTGTACAAAATTTTCCGAGAGTGTAGATTTCTCGGTTATCACATTCACCCCTCCTTATAAGATTTTCGTCCTTGAAAATTTAGAATAAGTGAAGGTATGAAAGTCTCATCTCATCTTCTCTTTCCCAAGTAGCTTCTTCAATGTTGTGATTTCTCCACAATACCTTGACTAATGGGCTGGTCTTGTTTCTCAGCACCTTTTCTTCTCTAGCCAGTATCTAAATTGGCTGCTCTTCATAGGTCAAATCCTTTTGGACTTGGACTGGTTCATGTTGTAGTACATGAGATGGATCTGACATGTACTTTCTGAGCATGGAGACATGAAATACATTGTGCACTGCTGATAACTCAGGAGGTAATGCCAACTTATAGGCAACCTTCCCAATGCGTTTGATAATCTCATAAGGTCCAATGTACCTTGGACTCAGTTTTCCCTTCTTACCAAAATGCATAATCCCCTTCATGGGTGACACTTTCAGAAATACGAAGTCCCCTTCCTTGAATTCTAGGGATCTCCGTCTTCTGTCTGTATAACTCTTCTGTCTGCTCTGAGCACTCTTCATCCTTTGCTGGATGTTGGCAACTGCATCGCAAGTTTCCTGCATGAAATCTATTTTATATAGTTGTTTTTCCTTCAGATCATACCAGTGGATGGGTGATCTGCACTTTCGTCCATACAGGGCCTCATACGGTGCCATCTTGATGGAAGCTTGATAACTGTTGTTATATGAGAATTCCACTAGTGGTAGCTTCTTATTCTAAGCTCCTGGAAAATCCATTACACATGCTTGAAGCATATCTTCCAAAGCCTGGATAGTCCATTCTGATTATCCGTCTGTCTAAGGATGGAAGGCTGTACTAAACCTCAGTTCTATGCCCATGGCTCTTTGCACACACTCCCAAAAGTTTGAAGTGAATCGTGCATCTCTATCAGATACTATAGACTTTGGAACTCCATGTAACCTGACAACATGATCTACATAAAGGTGTGCCAGCTTCTCTAATGAGTAAGTAATCTTCATTGGTATGAATCTGGCTGTCTTCGTCAACCTGTCCATGATTACCCAAATGGCATCGTGTCCTCCTCTTGTTTTGGGTAGCCCTACCATAAAATCCATGGTAATATTCTCCTATTTCCATTCTGGAATCTCCAGAGGTTCTAACTTTCCTTCAGGATGCTGATGCTCAGCCTTGACTTTCTGACAAGTAAGGCACTTACTCACAAATCTTGCAATGTCTCCTTTCATCCCTTTTCACCAAAACTATAGCTTCAAGTCTTGGTACATCTTGGTGGCTCCAGGATGGACTGAGTATGGCATCTCATGAGTTTCTGACATGATTCGCCTTCGCAGTTCTTCATCTGCTGGAACATGAATTCTCCCCTGATACATGATTAATCCATCTTTGGACGTCTCCTCCTAGGAGTCTGTTAGACTTGAATCTTGCTTCTGAGCTTCCTTAATACCATCAAACAATGATGACTTCAGCTATAGTGCTGATAATTTTCCTGATATCAGCTCCAGCTCGAGCGAATGAATCTCTTACTGCAATGGTTTTGACAACCTGTCAATAGGCAACTGCTGCGGAACTGTCGCTGTTCTGCTTAAAGTGTCTGCTACTCGGTTGGCTTTTCCTGGATGATAAAGGATCTCACAGTCATAATCCTTCACCAACTCCAACCATCTTCTTTGCCTCATGTTTAACTCCTTCTGTGTGAAGAAGTATTTTAGACTCTGATGATCTGTGTAAATCTGGCATTGCCCTCCATACAGATAGTGTTGCCAAATTTTGAGTGCCAACATTACTGAAGTGAGTTCTAGATCATGGGTGGGATAATTCTTCTCGTGCTCTTTTAGTTGACGTGAAGCATAGGCAATTACTTTGCCTTTTTGTATCAATACTGCTCCCAAACCTATTTTTGAAGCATCACTGTAGATTTCATACTTCTCCCCTTCAGTAGGGAGTGTAAGGATCGACGAGCTTGTCAGCCGTCTCTTTAACTCTTGGAAGTTTCTTTCTTACTCATCTGTCTATATATACTTCTTTTCCTTGCGTGTGAGAGTTGTGAGAGGTGCTGCCAATCTTGCAAATCCTTCCACAAATCTCCTGTAATAGCCAGCTAACCCTAAGAAACTGCGTATCTCTGTCACGCTCTTAGGTGCAGACCATTTGTTGATTGCATCCACCTTGATTGGATCCACTGCAATTCCCTCCTTGGATACTACATGTCCGAGGAAATGTACTCTGTCTAGCCAAAATTCACATTTTAAAAATTTGGCATAGAGTTTATGCTCTCTCAACTTCTGAAAAACAACTCTTAATTGTGCTTCATGCTCTGCGTGAGTCTTTGAATATACAAGAATGTCATCGATGAACACAATGACAAACTTGTCTAGATACTCCTTGAAGACTCTATTCATCAGGTCCATGAAAGCGGCTGGCGTGTTTGTTAACCCAAACGGCATTACTAGGAATTCATAATGCCCATAACGGGTTCTGAAAGCTGTCTTGGAAACATCACTTTCCTTGATCCTCAACTGATGGTATCCTGATCTCAAATCAATCTTTGAGAATACTGCGGCACCCTTAAGTTGATCGAACAGGTCATCAATCCTAGGTAATGGGTACCTATTTTTAACTGTAACCTTATTCAATTCTCGATAATCTATGCACATGTGAAACGTCCCGTCTTTCTTCTTGATAAACAATACGGGAGCACCCCATGGGGCATAGCTCGGTCTGATGAATCCCTTGTTAAGCAGATCCTTTAACTGTACTTGTAACTCTTTCGACTCTACTGGTGCCATGCAGTACGGTGCCTTGGAGATCGGTGCTGTTCCAGGTAGGAGCTCTATCTCAAATGAGATTTCCCGCTCTGGAGGTATTCCTGGTAGTTCCTCGGGAAAGACTTCGAGAAATTCTCTGACAACAGGAACATCTTCTGGTTGTAACGTCTTCTCTTTTGCTTTTTCTGTCACACAAGCTAAATATCCAGTGCAACCACTGGCTATTAGCTTCTTGGCTTTCATTGAACTGATCATCATCTTGCTTGATCTTCTCAAAAAATCACCATATTCGAGGCATTCTTCATCTTCTGACTTGAACACTATTCTTCTGTTTCTGCAATCTATCGTGGCTTGATATTTTCCTAGGAAATCCATTCTCAAGATTACATCATAGTCTATGATCTTCATCATGATCAACTCTGCATACAGCTCTCTATTTTCCATGATTACTGGTACATGAGGTAACCAGTACTCAGACAACATGATTTCTCCTGATGGAAGTGCAGTTCTAAAAGTTCTTCCTATATGATCTCTAGGGTATTCTAACTGATCAGTAGATATGAAAGAATGGGTGGCCCCAGAGTCAAAAAGAACAGATGCCAAGTGGTTAGCGATAGAAATCTGACTTGTCACCACGTTGGACGTCCCTTCCTCTGCTTCTTCTCTAGTATAGGCCATCCCCCTAACATCTGCCTGAGGTGCTCTTTCCTATCTTTCCTGCACTGCTGGAGGCATTTCTGATGGGCTCTCATAACTTAATCTGAGTGCATGAACTTGTGACTGCTGTGGATGTGAAGAGTTTGCTCCTAATACTGACTGGCGGTTTATAGGGCAATTATTGATGAAATGGCCTTCTTTTCCGCACTGAAAACATGTAGTCGTGCCAGCTCTGCATTGACCCACATGTTTCCTCCCACAGTTCGGACAGGTGGGGTTACTTGGAACTGTAGTAGTGTTAGTCCTCCGTGACTAGCTTCTATTGTCTTGACCTTGATTTCCCTGGAAATTACCCTTTCTCTTCTAGTGGAACTGAGGGCCTGGATTACTGGACTGTTCTGGTCTTGTACTCTGACTGCCCTTGCTGTGTTGTCCAGGTTGAGAGGCCTTAGCCAAGATCTTTTCTTTCTTCCTGGCTTCCCAGACCTTTTCTCTCTCTTCTTTTTGTCGGGCTAGATGGTACTCTACTCTCAAAGCACGATTAACACAGTTGGCTACTGAGCTTGGCGGGATTGGACCAATGTCAATCAAGTTATAAATCTCAGGCCTGAACATGCCTATCATCTTCTGTATCTTCTCTCTTTCCGTGAGCACTATATACGGACATAAGCGAGAGAACTGATCAAATCTCCTACAAACCTCACTGACGGACATGTCACCCTGCTGTAACTCTGAAAACTCTTTCTGTTGAGGTCGGAGTGATGCAGGATCATAATATTTCTGGTTGAACTCCTCCAAGAATTCCGCCCATGACATTGTGGTCACGTCCCTCCTCATACGGACTATGTCCCACCAAAATCTTGCATCCCTCCTTAGAACAAAGGATGCGCACAAGACTTTCTCTTCGTCCATGAGTCTCATAAATTCCATAATCATCTAGATCGAAGAAAGCCAATCTTCTGCTTCCAGAGGATTTGTTGAACCCTTAAATTCCGGAGGCTTCATCTTTCGAAATCTCTTATATAGTGGCTCTGGGTTCACCCTAACCGGTGGTTCCTGAACCACTTCTGGTGTCGCTGGTAGCACTACCTAATCTGCTTCAGCTGCTGGTTGTGCAGGAGTCCCTACTGATCCCTGCCCCTGTTCTAGCTGTTCTAATCTCTGTCTAAATTCTGCATTTTCTCTCATCTAGTTTTCTAGAAGAGCTTGCATCTCTTCTAGTCTTTGAGTCAGAGATGGGTGTCCCCTTCTCCTTCTTTGGCCTTGGCCCTGGTTTTCCATCGTGCTACTTTATATCCTATAATCACATGATGAACTTATATTAGATCCTGTATAAAAAGGATCCACATCATTTCTTACATTAACATATCATCTCATACTTACTACAAAGTATAGGTTTCTACTGACCTTTACTTTCATGCATAACTAACTACTGATCTTAACATAAACTGAACTTACTTGGATCGGCGAACAAGACATGCATGGAGTCAGGCGGGATATGGTCTACCAACTTTTCTGATAATACCAACTGTGACTACAGTAAGTATTTTAAACTAGACCCATTTTAAAACTTGGGCTCTAATACCAACTATGACTACGTTTGGTATTCTAAACTGAACCCATCGTAACTGCTCTGATACTAACTGTGGCGGCCCGCCCTACTGTCGAGGCTCTACAGTGCTATTACAGTCAACTCTGTAGTTAACCGCAACAGTATGTAGGCCCCCAGGGTCGCTCGTAATCATACTGAACTTGAAAACTGCTTGCTAATTTTGCAGAATAAATTTTTTTCTCTCTTAATATCGTAAACTGTTCGAAAATGTGATAAGGAAATCATGTTAACAAAATAACATGCACATGAATCATGATTCCCCTATCACATAATCTTAACTTGAAATCTTGTTCTTGAAACTACATGTTCTAAATTTCAAAACTATACAACGGAAGACTAATGGTGACCAAATCCCTCGCCTAATCCACCTGGCATGCATCTATCCTGTTCGTCATCCACCGTATACTACTGGTGAATAGGTCTCTTACCTGCAACATGTGAACAAACTGATGAGCTACGGGCTCAGTAAGTTCAAACATAAAGACATGATCATAACATGCTGTACTGCTGTACTCATGCATGAAACTGGACTCCGTAAAACATGCTCGTGGCTGAAAGATTTGTCTTAGGAAATTATCTGTTATTAAGTTATGGTTTTGGGCCCCTGATTGGTCGTACCGACATGTTAGCACAACTGGGAGCGGTACTTTAGTGCTGACCTCCTTAGTCCTAACTGGAGCTAAACATGAAAACCTCCCCGTGAGTCGAGAGGCCGATATGCCAATAACTGGTTTAATTACCATCTTTGCTGGAGTTCCAACTGGGTAGCATACTGATTGCCCCCATAGTAGGAACCTGTTACATGATTTACTTGGGGTGTGAGTTTTATAAACACACTAAGGTGCCTTATGCACCTACCTGTTTTTGTGTTATGGTACCTGTCTGACATGTGTACTGAAACATGAAACTCTACATGCATGACATGAATATCATGATGTAGACAATCAATGTCTAACATACACGCCATACAATAAAACATAACATCGTAACATAACAAGATTGTCCACGTTACAGTTAGGACAATGCTTGAACTTACAGAAAATCTACTAGCGCAAGCCTCTGCTGCTCTGGACTACTGTATCGAGGTCTCTGACTTGAACTCTTATAAAAGAAATAATTACTGATTATTTTCAATATTCATCTTATACTGGAAACATGGCAAAACATGAAATTTCTATTTCCAGACTCTTTTTTTTTTTTTTTACTTTGGCTTCGGACACGCCCTCCTACACGGGTGTGTCTCTGGCCGTGTACTTCATGGAACATGGCCGTGTATACTTACACGGGTAGATACACGGCCGTGTTTCTAACCGTGTTTTCCTGCTGTCTAACATGGTCTGCTACATGCTCTTCCCATGACCGTGTGCCCCTTGACACGCCCGATACACGGTCGTGTTCTTGACCGTGTACCTCTCGGGTCTGAATTTTCTTACAACACAGTCGTGCATGTGGGCATGTTCAGGGCTGTGTTCTGAACACGCCCTTATACACGCCCGTGTTCATACCAGAATCAAGATTCTGGGTCCGAATTGTTATGCTCTGATTTTCTAAGGCTTTTATGGCCTTTGTTCTACTTCTTACACTCAAAATCGATCTCAATAAAATCGTTTTGAGATATAGACTAATTTCTACTATCACAAATCCATGATTTCATAAGCAAAATCTCACATTTTGCTTATGAACATCTCTTGACTCAACTTTTCAAAAATCTGAACTTTCTTAAAGAAAACTCACTAAACTTGATTTTCTACACCATCAACTCATGGATTCGTGTTTTAAAATAACTAGACTCGAACCATGTTTTGATTTTAACCAAAAATCTTAACACGATTTACTCACATTCCCTTTTTCCTCTCAAAACCCCAGATTTTCCCCCAAGAAAAACGTGAGTAAACGAGGGTTTACCTTGCTTGAAGCTTGAGAGCTTCTTACTGCTGATTCTTGACTGAATGCTTGATCGATCTGCTGCAGATGAAAAGAAAATCCGAACCTTGTTGGATTTCCCTTTCTTTTCTCTTTCTTTCTCGGTCTCTTTCTCTTTTTCTCTTTCTCTTTCTTTTTCTTTCTTTCTGCCGTTTCTTTCTTTCTCTCTCTCCGCTGCTTCTCTTTGCCGTTGAACCAAGTGAATTAATTCACTTAGGTCACTTGGTTTTGAGGTCCCTCACATGCCTCACACCCTCTCTCATTTTCTTTTAAATTTTCTTTAAAGAAAATAGGCTTTGTTTGGCTAATCTTAGCCATTGATCAATGTGGCTAACTTGTGTGCCATTGATCTCTTAATATGCATTTTCCACATACTTTTCTATTATTTTTAAAATATCTTAATTTGAATTAATGTTTAGCTTTTAAACTATATGCATTAATTCATTGTCAAATTTTGATTAAAACTCCATTAATCAAAATTTTCCTCTGCTCTATATTATATAAAATGTCTCACTATAAATGTACATTTATTTACATATCTTGTACAAAATTTTCTGAGAGTGTAGATTTCTCGGTTATCACATTGCACAAGGCCATATCCAACTTATTTGTCTAGGCTTGTTAGTCGTTTTATGTCCAATTTAGGTAAGGAGCATTAGGAAAAGGTGAAGTGGGTACTTCGCTATGTGAAAGGGACTTCAAATGTTGGTATGTAAACGGATAGGCAATGATGGTGCAAAGCTTAAAAGATATGTAGATGCAGATTTTGTTGGGGACTTAGACAAACAAAGGTTTATGATCAGATATATTTTCACTTTATTCTCGTGCATAGTGAGTTGGAAAGCACAACTACAATCGGTGGTAACTACAATCGGTGGTTATATTGCTTACAATAGAAGTTGAGTATGCAGTCATCATAAAAGGTGTCGAAGAAGCAATGTGGTTGAAAGGTTTGATCGATGAGTTGAAAATTGTGTAAAATAAGGTAGAGGTTTTTTGCGACAATCAAAGCTTTATACGTTTGACTAGAAATCAAATGTTTCATGAAAGGACAAAGCACATAGATATTAAGCTTTATTTCATCCAGGATGTTGTCTCACAAAGGACTATGTCAATGGAGAAAATCCATATGGATGAGAACCCAACGAATATGGTGACTAAGCCCATGACTAGGATTAAGTTCAAGTTTTGTTTGGACTTGATCAACATTGCAGTATATAACAACTAGAGCATATAATTGGCATGCGTCTACTATGTGATGATTCCTAGTTTTTGATTCAACTTAGATCTAAGGTCAAGATTTGTGAAGAATGTCTCCAATTTGATTAGAATGAAAAATTAATGCAATGGCAAGCGAATTTTTTTTTTTCTCTATCTTGGTGGACAAGGAATAACGCTACAGCATCGGATCAATGGCTCTACAATGCTCAATAGTTTTGCATAATCTTGAGAGTACTTTTGTATCATTCTTGTACTCAATTTTGATTAAATCTATTAGATAGAAGCACCATAATTGCAGGAATACGATTTCATATTGAGAGTCCAAATCTAGGTAAATTCTGTGTGTTGTTATTCTTATCTTTCCTTTCATTATTTCCATGTTCATTACAATTTTGGATTTCTTGTTTTATTGTCATTTCTCTGTGAATTGTGGATTTACATGCTTGAATCCAATAGTCCACATCACACAGTGACAGAGGTAGAATTTATTGGTAGGGGGTCAAAAAAATTTTTTAATCAAGATTATGCTAACTTATTCATATAACAATTTTTTTTCTATTTACCAAAAACAAAGTTGAGAAGATATAGCCCAATAAACAAAATTTGCCAAAACCAAAATCAATAAAAATAAAATAATAAAATTTCAACAAAAAATTAAAAAAAACCTAAATGGCAAAACCTAAATGAAAAGGAATGAAAACCCGTTAGAATGACTTGTTACCAGTACGTTTTCAAATGAGTTTTAATCACAAATTCAGAATCTATATGTTTGAAATAAATAAGATGCAAATATAAAGTAAATGCCCAATAAACAATAAAAAATCGCCTGCATATTTGGAAAATCGAAGGAAAAAAATAAAAATAAAATCTGGAATGTGAAAAACTTGTCCTAATGACATACCTTGCTTATGAAGCTTATCCAATTGTGGGTATGGGCTCTTGGTGAGTGAGCTTTTTTTTTTTTTTTTTTGCATTTAAAGGGAAAACCAAGAAAAGTGAGATTTGTCATGTCTTTGAAAATTTGTTTGCGAATGGTGGAATAGAAAAATGAAGAGTTGGCTTCGTTTGAAAGCTTTTAGTTTATGTAGTATTATGAGCTAGTCTTTTGAGCTATTAAAATTGCAGTTTAGATTTAGATTTTGGGTCAAGTTATTAGGCCGACTAATGTTTATGGCCTCAATGAAGGGGAATATAGAGGAATCCCCCAAAAAGAGCACACCTCTAGAATCTTGCCCCTTTTATAATAGCTTCAGGATTTTTGGCCCCTTTTAAGACAAGTCAAAAGTCAACCTAATATGTCTTTCTAAAATTACTCCCAACCAACCATAAAGGTAATATACTGGAATACTATTTTGTAATCCACTTGATACAATTTAGTAATCCAACGAAATACCATTTGTTAATCCGCTAGAATACCTTTTGATAATTCACGTATTTTAGTAATCAACTAGAATACCATTTGGTAATCTTCCAAAATATCGTTTTGGTAATCCTTTCGAATACCATTTTTTAATTCACTTTAGTACTCTTTCAAATTACCATCTGCTAATCCTCCGGAATATCGTTTGATAACTCTTCAAAATACCGTTTGGTAATTAATCGGAATACCTTTTGGTAATCCGTAAGAATATCATTTGGTAATTCATCAAAATAACTTTTAATGATCTTCCGCGATATTTTTTTGTTATTAATTATTATTTTTTTATTATCATTTTATATATATTTTTGTGTATCAAATTTTTATCCAAAAAAAATTATCCAAAAAATAAAAAAATGAAAAATAATAATGATTAAACAAAAAAAAAAAAAACGCAATTGCCACCTCCAACGATGATAGCTAAAATCCACCGAAGGCCTAAGCTCCACAAACCACCACCCTTGCGAGCCCAAGATCTACCAATGGCTTGCTTGCAAATGGGTTGACGAGCAGATCTAATGATAGGGACTCACGAGGGATCTTCTGATTCACCATTGGAATCGTGTGATCAGACTTGATTTACCACCAAAATTGCGCGATTTTCTCCTCACGAAGGTAGTTGAGACCACACACTTAGATCTGACGACAAGCAATTTCTAAGGATGATGAGATGACAACTGGCGAGATTATGGACAAACTCACCATCAGTGGATCATCTTCATCTATGATAGCCATAGAGTTCGCAAGGCCTCTGTGATGCAACATTTGATCAGATCACGTCTAGAGAGGGGAAGGATAGAGACAGAGAACAATCGTGAAGGGGTAGAAAGAGAGATGGGTATTTTTGTAATTGTTTAATAAAGTAAAAAATTAAATAAAAAATAAAAGGGGCAAAAATCTAAACTAACATTTAGGTAGGGTAAAAATCTGAAGTATCCGTATTTAAGGGGCTATTTCTGAGGTTTCCTCCTTAATATAACTACTTTATTTCTTAAAATTCAAATTGATTACCCAATAAAATATAAAGGCCTAGTAATTTAAAGGGGATCAAAACTAACTTACACACATATATTAAAATTAAAAAAAAAAGAAAAAGAAAAAAGCTCAGGGGCTTACACATATATTAAAATTTAAAAAAAAAAAAGATTACATTAACCCTAAAAATAAAAATAAAAAAGCTAGGGGGCATGACCATCCCCGCCACCTAGCTCCATCATTGACATCACATTATATTATATTATACTAAAAGAGAGCTAGAAGGCATTGTTCCTCTAAATAGTATTTTTCCAGTTTTACCCTTGTTTACACATGCCTGTCCCTTGCCTGTAGGAAATAAATCAGTAAAAACGTATCAGAGTGGCGCAGCGGAACAATAAAAATTTTTCAAGATCGTTAAATATCTCATGATGCCATATACAATAAACCAACAACAATTTAAACTCATACCTCAAGGACGCCAATCTGCAGGAGGAGAATGATCGGAGGGCTTCAACTGTGATACCCGAGAAATCTACGTTCTCGGAAATATTTGTACAATTATGTAAATAAAATGTACATTTACAGTGACACAGTTCACAGAATAAAGAGCAGAGGAAAATTTTGATTAATCAAGTTTTTAATCAAAATTTTATGATGAATTAATGAATATAGTTTAAAAGCTAAGCATTAATTCAATTATGATGTTTTAAAATTTATAGAAAAGTATGTGAAAACACATATTAAGAGATCAATGGCACACAAGTGAGCCACATTGATCAAGGGCTAAGAGAAGCCAAACAAGCCCTTACAACATTTAAAAAAAATAAAAGAAAGTAAGGGAGAGTGTGGGAAGCACGTGAGCAAAAGAGAGAAAGGGAATTAATTCCCTTAGCTGCTGATGCAGCCGGCGGAAAGAGAAAAGAAAGAAAGAAGAAAAGAAAGAAAGGAAAGGAAGAGAAAGAGGGAGCCGAGAAAGAGAGAGAGAAAAGCAAAGGAAATCCAAAAGTTCGGATTTTCTAGTGCAAGCAACAGATCGACCGAGATTCGATCAAGGATTAGCAGCAAGAAAAGCTCAAGTTCAAGCAAGGTAAACCCTCGTTTTCTCTTGTTTTTTTTTTGGATGAAAATCTAGGGTTTGAGTGAGAAAAAGAGAATGTGAGTGAATCACATTTAGGTTTTCGGTTAAAATCGAAATGTGATTCAAGTCTAGATGTTTTCAAACACGAATCCGTGAACAGATGGTTTAGAAAACCAAGTTTAATGAAATTTCTTCACTAAAATACAGAGTTTTCAAAAGTTAAGTCGAGAGAGATTCATAAGCAAAATGTGGAATTTTTGCTTATGAAATCATGGATTTGTGATAGTAGAAGTGTAGTAGATACCTTGAAATGATCTTATGAAGATCGATTTCAAGTGTAAGACACAGAACAAAGGCCATAAAAGCCTTAGAAAAGCAGAGCAGAGCAGTTCGGACCCAGAATCTTGATTCTGGTATGAACACGGGCGTGTACAAGGGCGTGTTCAGAACACGGCCCCGAACATGCCCATACGCACGACCGTGTTGCAAGAAAAATTAGACCCGAGAGGTACACGGTCAAGAACACGGCCGTGTATCAGACCGTGTCAAGAGGCACACGGTCAAAGAGAGGCGTGTAAGTAGCCGTGTAAGAGCACAGATGAGTACACGGCCAGTAACACGGCTGTGTACCCACCCATGTAAGCATACACGGGCATGTTCCAGAAAGTACACGGCCAGGCTTAAAAATCCAGAGGGGTACACGGGCACGAACACGGCCGTGTAGGAGGGCGTGTTCGAGTCCAGAGAGTAAAAAAAAAAAAGAGTCTAGAAAGGAAAAATTTCATGTTTTGCCATATTTCCAGTATAGGCTAAATATGGTAAATAATCAGTGATTTTTCCATTTATAGGAGTCCAAGCCAGAGACCCCAAATCAGCAGTCCCAGAGCAGCAGCAGCTTACGCTAGAGGACTTTCTGTAAGTTCAAGCATTGTCCTGACTGCAACGTGGACAAGCTTGCCTTATTACAATGTTATGTATGTTGTATGACGTGTTGTTAGACGTTGATTGTCTGCATCACGATGTTATGTCAGTTTATGCTAGTCACAGTACAGGTCAGTTCATGTCAGTGCATGTCATGCATATAGAGTTGCATGTCCTAGTACACAGACCAGACAGTACCAGAGTAAGAAAATAGTTAGGTGCACAAGGCACCCTAGTGTGTTGATTAAATCACATCCCAGTAAATAGAGTAACAGGTTCCGACTGTGGGGGCAAGCAGTATGCTACCCAGTTGGAACACCAGCAAGATGGTAATTAACCAGTTATTGGCGTATCGGCCTCTCGAACCACGGGGAGGTTATCATGTTTAGCATCAGTTAAGACTGAGGAGGTCAGCACTAAAGTACCGCTCCCGGTTGCGCTAACATGTCGGTACATCCAATCAGGGGCTCAAAACCAGAACTAAAGTAAAAGATTAAAGTCCTAAGACTAAACAATCAGCCAGTACAGCATGTTTACAGATTCCAGTCAGCATGAGCACAGTAGTCAGCATGAGTACAGCAGTACAGCAGTACAGTATAAGTACAGCAGTCAGCATGAGTACAGCAGTACAGTATGAGTACAGCAGTACAGCATGAGCACAGTAGTACAGCATGAGTACAGCAGTATAGCATGTTAGATACATGTTTTTATGTTTGAACTTACTGAGCCCATAGCTCACCAGTTTGTTCACATGTTGCAGGTAAGAGACCTATTCACCAGTAGTATATTGATGGACGACGAACAAGATAGATGCATGCCGGAGAGGATCGGGCGAGGGATATGGGTCACCAGTTAAATCTTCCGCTGTATAGTTTTGAATGTAATTTTCAAAGAGACAGTTTTCAAGACAGGAGTATGTGATAGGGGAATCATGATCAGTTGTTAACATGATTTCTTTATCACATTCTCAAACAGTTTATGTATTTAAAGAAAAAAATTTATTCCGCAAAATTAGCAGTCAGTTTACAGTCCAGCATGATTGCCGGCGACCCTAGAGGCCTGCAGACTATTGCGGTTGACTATAGAATTGGCCGTAGTAGCACTGTAGAGCCCCTACAGTAAGGCGGGCCGCCACATCAACCAACTAGCATTCTTTACTATTCTCCAATTCCCGAATGGCTGAGTGTGTGGGCACTCTGAACCTCGGTCGGTATGCTAGCACTGCTAGTCTTCTTCCAACCACCCAGATCTCTAAAGAACTTATTTTCACGGTGAGTTGTGCAACAATAAGCCTGCTCACTTAAGAGTCTGTGGTCTGAGAGAACTGGAATGGCAGGACCTCTATTTATAAACTTGCATGAGGTGATCCTCTGAATTCGAATTAGATTAGGAGAAGATTTTCTCCCTTATCCACTCACAAAATCTGAATTTTCTAGGGGCAAATCCCAACCAAAAATTTGGCCAATCTTAGAGATTATCCAATCCATATTTAAACAAGATTTTAACTTGAATTTTATCCCCTCATTTATCCATAATAACCGAATTTCCCTAGTGCCAAAATCATGACTAGATTCGGCCATTAAAAGTGAGGAGAATCAAAATCCAAAAGGATTTTCTAGCTTGAATTCTATCTCACCCTTATCCACTAAAAAATCTGAAATTCCCTTTGGATTTATCCAATAAATTTAGTCCACTTTAGGGAGGAGAGAATCCAAATTCAATTGGGATTGAAACTTGAATTTTTCCCTGCATCCTTATCCACAAAAACCGAAAATCTCCTGGAGGATTTTCCTCAACAAAAATTCGGCCACTTTTGATGGAATTGGGATTCAAAATTCAAGTAAGATTCAAACAAGATTTTCCTCTTCATAATCCAACTCAAATTCGAATTCTAGCCTTGTGAAATTATCCACAATGAATTCGAATTTCACTTGGACTGTGATTCAAAATTTAAATTTCAAATTTCAAATTTCAAATTTCAAATTTCAAATTTAAATTTCAAATTCAAATTTGAAATTCAAAATTTAAATTTCAAATTTCAAATTTCAAATTTCAAATTTTAAAATCCACAAATAGTTGTATTTCAAATTCTTGTTCTCATGGATAATTTTCTACAACTCCAATCCAATCTCAAATAAAACAATGGCAACTTTATTTGGAGTTCAAATAATTGTGTACTCCATTATCCAAAACAAAATCTGAATTCAACCGGAGAGAATCTTGTCCACCATCCTAATCCTATGTCAACACCATCTATGCATAATCAACTAGCCAATAGCATATTCAAATCAATTTGCCAATCGTTAAGGAATTATGTGGAGCTAGTAGAGGAACCAATTGGACATATATAATCGGACTCCCGTGAATCCATATGATCATCATTCTTTACCGAACAACTCAATCATATGATCACTAATTTCAGAGTCACACCACTATAAACCTGAAACTGAACTCACAATTATGTACCGTATTACATAAGCCTGTGACAAGCTGTCGTCCAATGACCTTGTCATGTATGCAGAACCCTCATATGATATCCATGATCAGCCTTAGGTCAAAGTCCGTTTAATCCTACTGATCAGGCTATCTTAAAGTTTCATTATACTACCGAATAAGAAAATGAATATTCACCATATGTGAATAAGAAGTCATCCACCCAGCAAACGACCCAAGGCCTTATCCATTTTCACATCCAGTATAATGCCTTTAAGAGGATACGCTTAACTCCTTATTAGAGCTATGATTTCGATATCTGTAAACAAACCCTTCATCATATACAAGTCATGCATCTAACGAACCGATCTATAAGCTTACTATCTCTGAGATGCTTTAGCCATTGGAACATCAAAGTATACAAGTCATATACATGAAGTAGTTCATTCACTCAGGATTAAGGTTACTGCACAATGAATGCCAAAAGCAGATTGATCCACTCATAGTAGACTACGTAGATCAATCACGCTTTAGTCCTGGTCTAATATGTCACCACCAAGCAACATATCTGTCTCTACTTGGGAGTCTATGCTCCAGATGGTCAAGACAAACCGTTCTCACTATGGTTTTAGACAACATAATAGTATTAAAATGAGTTAGATGCTCGGTCTAACCCCATAAACTACAGACCTTAATTTAGACTGCTTACTTTAGAACATTGTCTTCTCGTATAAAAAAAGTCCATTGCATGCAACGTTCTAACAGTTTTAACACAAGCAGTCAGGGAGTCATATTTACTTACATTTACTTTAACATGTAAATAGAATGAGGACAAACAGTAATGTAATGAATAACCTCTATATTATAATTTTATTATTCAGTTCAAAATAAATACATCAAAATGTCTCTAATACGTAAGGCATTTCCTAACATTGCCTACCTAGTTGACTTAGTTCCTTTTATTTTTTTAATTTTCAATTTTCTCTTTTAGCTTTTCATTTCTTTTTCTCACTTATTTTTCTAGTTCTTTCTCTCTCATGCTTCTACGCACCGTTCTCCCTATTTGCTTTTCATTTCTCTTTCTTTCTCTCTTTGTTTTTTTGTTTTTTATTTTGATTCTTTTTTTAATTTCCTTCTTTGACTTTTTCATTTCTCCTCTTCTTTCCAATTTCTATGTTTTTAAATATATTCTTATTCTTCTCTCCCTGTCTTTTTCTCTACTTTTTTATTTGGGTTTCAGATGGTTTATCTTTTTTTTGTATAGTGCTTCCTATCTTAGTGATTTGCTTTTTTTTTTTTCAACATTTTTTTTGTCAAATTTTTATGTTGGGTTATCTTTTCTATTGCTTTTTTTTTTTTTTTTTTTGCATTTCTTTTTCTCTCTTTTTTTGGTTTGACTAAGTGTGTTTCCATTTTAGGGTTAAGTTTTTTTTTTAATATGTTTTTTTGCAATTTTAGATGGTTGTGTATGTGTTCAAGGGGGTCTTTTTTTCTTTTTTTTCCCCTGTGTTTTTGAGTTAGGATTGTGATTTTTGGGAGTTATATCTTTGTTTTTCTAGCAATTTTTTCTTTCTTTCTTTCTTTTTTTCGACCTTTTTCTTCTTTTTTTTTTTATAATTCCTCAGTATTTGTATTATGGTTTCTTTGTGGTTTTGTTTGGGTTTTCTTTTATTTCATTTTTTTGTTTGTTTTACTAGGATGATTTCCATTTTCGAATTTAAGTTAGGGTTTTTTACCTGGTTATTATATATATATATATATATTTTAAAATAGCTTTAAAAGGGTTAAGCGTAACATGCAAACAATGATACAATGTATAGAGTTCTTTTTTTGCTTTATTTCTAGGCTTGTTTCTTATTCTCCTCTATTTGTGCTTTAATACGATATGTTTGTGTATTTTTTTGATATGTTAATTTCATCAAAATTTAAATATCTGATTTAGTTGGCTTTAGATTGTTTTTTGATTTATAATGTTGGTCGTATGTTGAGATTTATTCTACAAATTGTTATTATTTTATAGAGATTGTAATTTTTTTAATGGGTGTAAAGAAAAGACTGTTGGTGTATTAAATGTTTATTTGATGTGCCCAGTCATGACTATACACATGTTGTTTTTTTTATTATGTTTGTTCTGCAAATTGAGATTGTTTTGTATAAATTGTAATTTTTAATTTTTTTTGAGTGTCTGCATTCTTGGATGGAATTGAAAAAAAAAGAAGGGTATTGGTATATTAAATGCTTCCAATGGCATGCTTTGTCGTAGGTCCACATCTGTTTCTTTCTGTCCCTTATGCTGCTGCCTTAATGGATAAGTAAAGACTAGATTTTTGTTACTTTTGTACTATCTGTAACTTGATGTGTGTACACGTGTTTCATTGTCTGAAAATTTATCTTCTCAATTCTATTATATATATTATTAATATGTTTATTACTACAGTTATCTTACCCTTTTATTTCTTTTACCACTGCCATTTGCTCCTAAAGTTTTGCCTATTAATAACCATTTTTACCATGACCTTTATTCCCATGGTCCCATAGTATTTAAAAGGTTTCTTTCAATTTGTTGTTCTACTGTTGTATTTTCTTTACTTTTACGTATGTGTATTGTTGCTTAAATATAACTTTACTTGTTTTTTTGTTGTTGAATACTGAGTGAATACTTATATTTGTTTGGTTAATTTGATAAATTGTTTTGTGCTGTTGGAAAACAAGGAGCTTTATGAGTTTTTGTCTAATTATGGATTACTAAAATACTATATCTAAATAACTTATTATTATTTCTTTTAATATTAATTTTAACTGATTATTAATCTTTTTGGAATATGTTATTCGATTGAGAGACCTATTCTCATTTATTTTTCTTCCTTCTTTGATTTATTTTCTTTTTCTTATATTAGATTTTTTTTTTATTTGCTGCTGTTTTTTACTCACGTAGTCGGGTGTATCTATGATGATGTTATATTATGGTTTATATAGTAAATTTTATGTATTTTATTGTCCAATTTAGAGTCCTGTTGTTAAGTTTTTTTACTTTCTTTTTCTTTTATTTATGTTTCTTTTTGTATATTAAGTTTTCATTTATGTACTCAATTTGGCTATGCTCATGCTCTATTATAGTTTTTAAAGCAATTATTTTGTATTTTCTTTTATAAGTTATTACAATATTGTCTTGAATCTGTTTTGCTTAACCAATCTTGCATTTTGGCTGGTTTGATATCAATGATCCAGTTTCTCTTCTTTTCTTTTTCTTTCACCATTTTTTCCTATGGTAAGTGCTTTGAGGTTAATTTGTTCGAGAGCTATGATTTTCGATTTTTTTTTTATTAAAAAAGTTTGATTTTGTCTTCTGCCTTCTAATTTGTCCTCCCCTTTTATATTTTGAGGGTTTTCTATTTTCTTTTCTTCTTCTTTCTTTGCCTTTTCCTTTGCTTATTTGTTCCGGCTTGGTGTTTATATCTTCTCTTCTTTACTTTCAAAATATTTTTTTAAAGTTAAAAAAAAGGAAAAAAAATGATAAAAGATATTTTCTATCTATAGCTGAGGAAAATATAGATTTTGCTTTAATTATATCATTAAATTTATACATTACCTATGTACCATATATCAAGTTTATAATTTGACTATATTTCTTTCAATATATTTTATTAATTTTTTTCTTCTTCTTAGCCCGAATATTTGATTTGAAATATTTGGTTGAAGAACTAGATATATAATAATGAACAGACGATACAAGCACTAAGCCAAATTTTTTTATACATACATTTTTACACATTTTTTTTTAATTATAAGTCAAGGTTAGCTTCTTTCCATTAATTATTACCCCATTATAATTTTTATATAGTTTTTATTGCTTTAATTTTACTGAATTATATTTATAATAGTTTAAGTTTTTGCTTAATAATTTAAGTATATTAAATCTATAATTTACTATTTACTATTTTTTATTTTTTATTAAAACAATTATTATTATTTTTCCTTCTGGTAACATCATTCACAAAATTTGTTTGTTTTTGTTGTGAAGTGGGCAGCTTATGATATGTGAAGATTTACTCTACTTTATTATAGTTGTGATAACCGAGAAATCTACATTCTCGGAAATATTTGTACAAATATGTAAATAAATGTACATTATAGTGAGACATGTTACAGAATAAAGAGCAGAGGAAAATTTTGATTAATTGAGTTTTAATCAAAATTTTATGATGAATTAATGAATATAGTTTAAAAACTAAACATTATTTCAAATTGTGATGTTTTTAAAATTAATAGAAAAGTATGTGGAAAACACATATTAAGAGATCAATGGCACACAAGTGAGCCACATGGATCAATAGCTAGAAGTAGCCAAACAAGCCCTTGTGCATTTCAAAAAAAAAAAAAAAGAATGAAAGTAAGGGAGAGAGTGTGAGGAACGTGAGCATAAGAGGGGAAGGAATTAATTCCCTTAGCTGCACAACAGCCGGCAGAAAGAGAAAAGAAAGAAAGAAAGAAGAAAAGAAAGAAAGAGAGAGAGAAAGAGAAAACCGAGAAAGAAAAGAAGGGAAAAAGAAATCCAAGGCAATTTCGGATTTCCTTGTTCCAATAGCAGATCGATCGAGATTCAGCCACAAATCCACAGCAAGAAGCTCGCAAGATTCAAAGCAAGGTAAACCCTAGTTTCTCACGTTTTTCTTTGGGGAAAAATCTGGGGCTTTGAGAGGAAAAAAGGAATGTGAGTGAATCACGTTTAGGTTTTCGGTTAAAATCGAAACGTGGTTCGAGTCTAGATGTTTTCAAACATGAATCCATGAACAGATGGTTTAGAAAAACAAGTTTAGTGAAATTTCTTCACAAAAAAGCAGATTTTTCAAAAGTTGAGTCAAGAGTTGTAAATGAGCAAAATGTGGGATTTTTGCTTATGAAATCATGGATTTGTGATAGTAGGAATGTAGTAGATACCTTGAAACGATCTTGTAAAGATCGATTTCAAGTGTAAGAAGTAGAACAAAGGCCATAAAAGCCTTAGAAAATCAGAGCAGAGCAGTTCGGACCCAGAATCTTGATTCTGGTATGAACACGGGCATGTACGCGGGCGTGTACAAGGGCGTGTTCAGAACATAGCCCCGAACATGCCCATACACATGACCGTGTTGCAAGAAAAATCAGACCCGAGAGGTACACGGCCAAGAACACGGTCGTGTATCGGGCCGTGTCAAGGGGCACACGGTCAAGAAGGAGGCGTGTAGCAGGCCATGTTAGGCAGTAAGAGAACACGGCCAGAAACACGGCGGTGTAAGTAACCGTGTAAGAGTACAGAGGAGTACACGGCCAGTAACACGGCCGTGTACCCACCCGTGTAAGCATACACGGTCATATTCCACGAATTACACGGCCAGGCTTAAAAGTCCAGAGAGGTACACGGGCAAAGACACGCCCGTGTAGAAGGGCGTGTTCGAAGTCAGAGAGTTAAAAAAAAAAAAAAGAGTCTGGAAAGGAAAATTTTCATGTTTTGCCATATTTCCAGTATAAGATAAGTATGGTAAATAATCAGTGATTGTTCCTTTTATAGGAGATCAAGCCAGAGACCCCAAAACAGCAGTCCCAGAGCAGCAGAAGCTTACACTAGAAGATTTTTTGTAAGTTCAAGCATTGTCCTGACTGCAACGTGGACAAGCTTGTTAGTTATGATGTTATGTATGTTGTATGACGTGTATGTCAGACATTGATTGTTTGTATCACGATGTTTATGTCAGTGCATGTCAGTCTCATGTCAGCACAGGTCAGTTCATGTCATGCATATAGAGTTGCATGTCTCAGTACACAGACCAGACAGTACCAGAACAAGAAAATAGTTAGGTGCACAAGGCACCCTAGTGTGTTAATGAATTCACACCCCAGTAATTTGATTAACAGGTTCCGACTGTGGGGGCAAGCAGTATGCTACCCAGTTGGAACACCAGCAAGATGGTAAATAAACCAGATATTGGCGTATCGGTCTCTCGACCCACGGGGAGGTTTGCATGTTTAGCATCAGTTAAGACTGAGGAGGTCAGCACTAAAGTACCGCTCTCAGTTGCGCTAACATGTCGGTACGTCCAATCAGGGGCCCAAAACCAGAACTAAAATATCAAATAATGTCCTAAGATTAAACCTCTCAGCCAGAAGCATGTTCACAGAGTCCAGTTTCATGCATGAGCGAAGCAGTACAGCATGTCAGTTTCATGTTTTTATGTTTGAACTTACTGAGCTCCTAGCTCATCAGTTTGTTCACATGTTGCAGGTAAAAGACCTGTTCACCAGTAGTATTGGTGGACGACGAATAAGGAGGAAGCATGCCGGGGGAGGATTGGGCTAGGGATTGTGGTCATCCTTAATTCTTCCGTTGTACAGATTTTGAATATTTAAACCATGTAGTATCAGAACAAGTTTTCAAGCTAAGACTATGTGATAGGGGAATCATGAATCAGGTGCATGTTATTTTGTTAACATGATTTCCTTATCACATTCTCAAACAGATTATGATTTTAAAGAAAAAAAAATTTGTTCCGCAAAATTAGCAAGTAGTTTACAGTTCAGCATGATTACCGGCGACCCTAGAGGCCTGCAGACTATTGCGGTTAACTACAGAGTTGACTGTAATAGCACGGTAGAGCCTCTACAGTAGGACGGGCCGCCACAGGTGGTATCAGAGCGAGAGCTTTTACGACGAGTCTAGTTCAGAGTACCAACTGCAGCCACAGTTGGTATCAGAGCCTAAGTTTTAAAATGGGTCTAGTTTAGAATACTTACTGTAGTCACAGTGGGTATTATCAGAAAGATTGGTTGACCATATCTCGCCTGACTCCGTGCATGTCCTATTCGCCGATCCAAGTAAGTTAAGTTTATGTTAATATAAGCAGCTAGTTATGCATGAAAGTAAAGGTCTGTAGAGACCTATACTTTGTAGTAAGTATATGATGTTATGATAATGCAAGTAACCATGTGGATCCTTTTTATACAGGATCTAACACAAGTTCATCGTGTGATTATAGGATAAAAGTAGCACGATAGAAAATCAAGGCCAAGGCCAAGGCCAAAGAAGGAAAAGGGGACGCCCATCTCTAACTCAACGACTAGAAGAGATGCAAGCTCTTCTAGAAAATCAAATGAAAGAAAACGCAGAGTTAAGACAGAGGCTAGAACAGTTAGAACAGGGGCAGAGATCAGTAGGGACTCCTGCACAACCAGCAGCAGAGGCAGAACGGGTAGTGCCACCAGCGGCACCAGAAGTGGTTCAGCAACCACCGGCCAGGGTAAACCTAGAGCCATTATATGAAAGATTTCGGAAGATGAGGCCTCCAGAATTTGAGGGTTCAACAAATCCTCTAGAAGCAGAAGATTGGCTTTCTTCAATCCAGATGATAATGGAGTTTATGAGACTCACAGATGAAGAGAAAGTCATGTGTGCATCCTTTGTCCTAAGGAAGGATGTAAGATTTTGGTGGGACACAGTCCGCATGAGGAGGGACGTGACCACAATGTCCTGGGCGGAGTTCCTGGAGGAGTTCAACCAGAAATATTATGATCATGCATCACTTCGACCCCAGCAGAAAGAATTTGCAGAGTTACAGCAGGGGGACATGTCAGTCAGTGAGGTTTACAGGAAATTTGATCAGCTCTCCCGCTTATGTCCGTATATGGTACCTACGGAGTGGGAGAAGATACAGAAGATGATAGGCATGTTCAGGCCTGAGATCTCTACTTTGATTGGCGTTGGCCCATTTCCGTCAGTTTCAGTAGCCGACTGTGTTAGTCGTGCGTTGAAGGCAGAGTACCATCTAGCCCGACAGAAAGAAGCAAGAGAAAAGGTCTGGGAAGCCAGGAAGCAAGAAAAGATCCTAGCTAAGGCCTCTCAACCTGGACAACACAGTAAGGGTAGTCAAAGCATAAGACCAGAGCAGTCCAATCATCCAGGCCCTCAGCCCCAACAGAAAAGAAAGGGGAATTTTCAGGGAGCTCAGATTCAGGACAACAGAAGCCAGTCACGAATGACTAGCACTACCACAGTTCCAGGTAACCCCACCTGTCCAAATTGTGGGAGGAAACATGTGGGTCAATGCAAAGCTGGCACGACTGTATGTTTTCAGTGTGGAAGAGAGGGCCACTTCATCAAGAATTGCCCTATGAACCGCCAGTCAGTATCAGTATCAGGAGCAAACTCTTCACGTCCGCAGCAGTCCCAAGTACATGCACTCAGACTGAGCTATGAGAGCCCATCAGAAGTACATCCACCAGTGCAGGAAAGACAAGAAAAAGCTCCACAGGCAGATGCTAGGGTGATGGCCTACACCAGAAAAGAGGTAGAGGCAGGGACGTCCAACGTGGTGACAGGCCAGATTTCTGTCGCTAACCACTTGGCATCTGTACTATTTGACCCTGGGGCCACCCATTCTTTCATATCATGTGCATTTACTGATAAGTTAGAATACCCTAGAGATCACATGGTAAGAACTTTTAGAACTGCTCTCCCATCAGGAGAAATCATGTTGTCAGAGTACTGGTTACCTCATGTACCAGTAATCGTGGCAGATAGAGAGCTATATGCAGAATTGATCATGATGAAGATCGTAGACTATGATGTGATCTTGGGAATGGATTTCCTAGGAAAATATCAAGCTACGATAGATTGCAAAAACAGAAGAATAGTATTCAAGCCAGAAGATGAAGAAAGTTTCGAGCATGTCGATTGTGGCAGCCCGCCCTGCTGCAGAGGCTCTACAGTGCTACTACGGCCAACTCTGTAGTCAACCGCAATAGTCTGCAGGCCTCTAGGGTCGCCGGCAATCATGCTGGACTGTAAACTGACTGCTAATTTTGCGGAATAAATTTTTTTTTCTTTAAATACATAAACTGTTTGAGAATGTGATAAGGAAATCATGTTAACAAACTGACTCATGATTCCTCTATCACATACTCTTAGCTTGAAACTTGTTTCTTTTTAAAAACACATTTAAAACTATGCAGCGGAAGAATTAACTGTGACCAATATCCCTCGCCCAATTCTCTCCGGCATGCATCTACCCTGTTCGTCGTCCACCGATACTACTGGTGAACAGGTCTCTTACCTGCAACATGTAAACAAACTAATGAGCTATGGGCTCAGTAAGTTCAAACATAAAAACATGTAACTAACATGCTATACTGCTGTGCTCATGCTGTACTACTGTGCTCATGCTGTACTGCTGTACTGCTGTACTCATGCTGACTGCTGTACTGCTGTACTCATGCTAACTACTGTACTGCTGTACTCATGCTGACTAGACTCTGTAAACATACTGTACTGACTAAAGGTTTAGTCTTAGAACATTAATCTGTTATTTTAGTTCTGGTTTTGGGCCCCTGATTGGATGTACCGACATGTTAGCGCAACCGGGAGCGGTACTTTAGTGCTGACCTCCTCAGTCTTAACTGATGCTAAACATGATAACCTCCCCGTAGTTCGAGAGGCTGATACGCCAATAACTGGTTAATTACCATCTTGCTGGTGTTCCAACTGGGTAGCATACTGCTTGCCCTCACAGTCGGAACCTGTTAATCTATTTACTGGGGTGTGATTTAATCAACATACTAAGGTGCCTTGTGCACCTAACTGTTTTCTGGTTCTGTTACTGTCTGGTCTGTGTACTGGGACATGCAACTCTATATGCATGACATGCACTGACATGAACTGACCTCTGCTGTGACTGACATAAACTGACTTAACATCGTGATGCAGACAATCAATGTCTAACAACACGTCATACAACATACATAACATTGTAATAAAGCAAGCTTGTCTACGTTGCAGTCAGGACAATGCTTGAACTTACAGAAAGTCCTCTAGCGTAAGCTGCTGCTGCTCTGGGACTGCTGATTTGGGGTCTCTGACTTGGACTCCTATAAAAGGCAAAATCACTGATTATTTACCATATTTAGCTTATACTGGAAATATGGCAAAACATGTAAATTTTTCCTTTCCAGACTCTTTTTTTTTTTTTTTTTATTCTCTGGACTCGAACACGCCCTTCTACACGGCCGTGTTCGTGCCTGTGTACTTTTCTAGACTTTTAAGCCTGCCCGTGTAATCTCTGGAACATGCCCGTGTATGCTTACACGGGTTGGTACACGGCCGTGTTACTGGCCGTGTACTCCTCTGTCCTCTTACACGGTCTCTTACACGCCTCTCTTTGACCGTGTGCCCCTTGACACGGTCTGATACACGGCCGTGTTCTTGACCGTGTACCTCTCGGGTCTAATTTTTCTTGCAACACGGTCGTGCGTATGGGCATGTTCGGGGTCGTGTTCTGAACACACCCTTGTACACGCCCGTGTACACGCCCGTGTTCATACCAGAATCAAGATTCTGGGTCCGAACTGCTCTGTTCTGATTTTCTAAGGCTTTTATGGCCATTGTTCTGTGTCTTACACTTGAAATCAATCTTCATAAGATCATTTCAAGGTATTTACTACATTCCTACTGTCACAAATCCATGATTTCATAAGCAAAAAATCCCACATTTTGCTTATGAATCTCTTTTGCCTTAACTTTTGAAAACTCTGTATTTTAGTGAAGAAATTTCACTAAACTTGGTTTTCTAAACCATCTGTTCACGGATTCGTGTTTGAAAACATCTAGACTTGAATCACATTTCGATTTTAATCGAAAACCTAAATGTGATTCACTCACATTCTCTGTTTTCTCTCAAAACCCCAGATTTTTCCCCAAACGAAAAATGTAAGAACTAGGGTTTACCTTGCTTTGATCGTGAGCTTTTCTTGCTGCTGGTTAGCGATCGAAACTTGATCGATCTACTGCTGGGACTAGAAATCCGAACTTTGCTTGGATTTCTTTTTCTTCTTCCTCTTTTCTCTCGGCTCTCTCTCTCTCTCTTTCTCTTTCTTTTTCTTCTTTCTTTTCTTTTCTTCTTTCTTTCTTTCTCTCTCCGACTCTTTGCAGCTAAAGGGATCAATTCCCTTTCTCTCTTTCATGCTCACGTGCCTCACTCTCCCTTACTTTCTTTCTTCTTTTTTTTTTTTTGAAATGGTAAGGCCTTGTTTGGCTATTCTCTTAGCCCTTGATCAATGTGGCTCACTTGTGTGCCATTGATCTCTTAGTATGTATTTTTCACATACTTTTCTATAATTTTTAAAACATCGTAATTGAATTAATGCTTAGCTTTTAAACTATATTCATTAATTCATTTTCAAATTTTGATTAAAACTTGATTAATCAAAATTTT
The DNA here is from genome assembly GCA_035233585.1 of Antiaris toxicaria. Taxonomy (NCBI): domain Eukaryota; kingdom Viridiplantae; phylum Streptophyta; class Magnoliopsida; order Rosales; family Moraceae; genus Antiaris; species Antiaris toxicaria. The sequence continues at coordinate 95,050,501 of CP141154.1, forward strand.
CCTCTGCTATTTATTCTGTGAACTGTGTCACTGTAAATGTACATTTTATTTACATAATTGTACAAATATTTCCGAGAACGTAGATTTCTCAGGTATCACATTCACCCCTCCTTATAAGATTTTCGTCCTCGAAAATTTAGAACAAGTGAGGGTATGAACGTCTCATCTCGTCTTCTCTTTCCCATGTAGACTCTTCAACATTGTGATTTCTCCACAATACTTTGACTAGTGGGATGGTCTTGTTTCTCAGCTCCTTTTCTTCTCTAGCCAGTATCTGAACTGGCTGTTCTTCATAAGTCAAATCCTCTTGGACTTGGACTGGTTCATGCTGTAGCACATGAGATGGATCTGACATGTACTTTCTGAGCATGGAGACATGGAACACGTTGTGTACTGCTGACAGCTCAGGAGGTAATGCCAACTTGTAGGCAACCTTCCCAATGCGTTTGATAATCTCATAAGGTCCAATGTATCTTGGACTCAATTTTCCCTTTTTACCAAAACGCATGATCCCCTTCATGGGTGACACTTTCAGAAAAACGAAGTCCCCTTCCTTGAATTCTAGGGATCTCCGCCTTCTGTCTGCATAACTCTTCTGTCTGCTCTGAGCACTCTTCATTCTCTGCTGAATCTTGGCAACTGCATCGCAAGTTTCCTGCATGAAATCTGTCTTATGCAGTTGTTTTTCCTTCAGATCATACCAGTGGATGGGTGATCTGCACTTTCTTCCATAAAGAGCCTCATAAGGTGCCATCTTGATGGAAGCTTGGTAACTGTTGTTGTATGAGAATTCCACTAGTGGTAGCTTCTCATTCCAAGCTCCTGGAAAATCCATGACACATGCTCGGAGCATATCCTCCAAGGTCTGGATAGTCCGTTCTGACTGTCCATCTGTCTGAGGATGGAAGGCTGTACTGAACTTCAGTTCTGTGCCCATGGCTCTTTGCACACACTCCCAAAAATTTGAAGTGAAACGTGCATCTCTGTCAGATACTATGGACTTTGGAACTCCATGTAACCTGACAACCTGATCTACGTACAGCTGTGCCAGCTTCTCCAATGAGTAAGTGATCTTGATTGGTATGAATCTGGCTGTCTTTGTTAATCTATCCACGATTACCCAGATGGCATCGTGTCCTCCTCTTGTTTTGGGTAACCCTACCACGAAATCCATGGTAACGTTCTCCCATTTCCACTCTGGAATCTCTAGAGGTTCTAACTTTCCTCCAGGATGCTGATGCTCAGCCTTGACTTTCTGACAAGTAAGGCACTTACTCACAAATCTTGCAATGTCTCCTTTCATCCCTTTCCACCAAAACTGTAGCTTCAAGTCTTGGTACATCTTGGTGGCTCCAGGATGGACTGAGTATGGCGTCTCATGAGCCTCTGAAATGATTCGCCTTCGTAGCTCTTCATCTGCTGGCACATGAATTCTCCCCTGATGCCTGATTAATCCATCTGTGGATATCTCTTCGTGGGAGTCTGTCAGACTTGAATCTTGCTTCTGAACTTCCTTGATATCATCAAACAATGATGACTTTAACTGTAGTGCTGATAATTTTCCTGATATCAGCTCTAGCTCGAGCGAATGGATCTCTTGCTGCAATGGTCTTGACAACCTGTCAATTGGCAGCTGCTGTGGAACTGTAGCCTTTCTGCTTAAGGCATCTGCTACTCAGTTGGCTTTTCCTGGGTGATAAAGGATCTCACAGTCATAATCCTTCACTAATTCCAACCATCTTCTTTGCCTCATGTTTAACTCCTTCTGTGTGAAGAAGTATTTTAAACTCTGATGATTTGTGTATATCTGGCACTGTGCTCCATACAGATAGTGTCGCCAGATCTTGAGTGCGAACACTACTGCAGCAAGTTCTAGGTCGTGGGTGGGATAGTTCTTCTCATGCTCTTTCAGTTGACGCGAAGCATAGGCAATCACTCTGCCTTCTTGCATCAATACTGCTCCCAAACCCACTTTGGAAGCGTCACTGTAGATCTCATACTTCTCCCCCTCAGTAGGGAGTGTGAGGATCGGCGCGCTTGTCAGCCGTCTCTTCAGCTCTTGGAAGCTTCTTTCACACTCATCTGTCCATATATACTTCTTTTCCTTGCGTGTGAGGGTGGTGAGAGGTGCTGCTAATCTTGCAAATCCCTCCACAAACCTCCTGTAATAGCCAGCTAACCCTAAGAAACTACGTATCTCTGTTACGCTCTTAGGTGCAGGCCATTGGTTGATTGCTTCCACCTTGATTAGATCTACTGCAATTCCCTCCTTGGACACTACATAACCGAGGAAATGCACTCTGTCTAGCCAGAACTCACATTTTGAGAATTTGGCATAGAGTTGATGCTCTCTCAGCTTCTGGAAAACCGTTCTTAACTGGGCTTCATGCTCTGCGTGAGTCTTTGAATATACAAGGATGTCATCGATGAACACAATGACAAACTTGTCAAGATACTCCTTGAAGACTCTGTTCATTAGGTCCATGAAAGCGGCTGGCGCGTTCGTTAACCCAAATGGCATTACTAGGAACTCATAATGCCCATAACGGGTTCTGAAAGCTGTCTTGGGAACATCATCTTCCTTGATTCTTAGCTGATGATATCCTGATCTCAAATCAATCTTTGAGAACACTGCTGCGCTCTTGAGCTGATCGAACAGGTCATCAATCCTAGGTAATGGGTACCTATTCTTGACTGTAACCTTGTTCAGTTCTCTGTAATCTATGCACATGCGGAACGTCCCGTCTTTCTTCTTGACAAACAGTACGGGAGCTCCCCATGGGGCATAGCTCGGTCTGATGGACCCCTTGTCAAGCAGATCCTTTAGTTGTACCTGTAATTCTTTCAACTCCACTGGTGCTATGCGGTACGACGCCTTGGAGATCGGTGCTGTTCCAGGTAGGAGCTCTATCTCAAACGAGATCTCCCGTTCTGGAGGTAATCCTGGTAGTTCCTCGGGAAAGATCTCGAGAAATTCTCTGACAACTGGAACCTCTTCTGGCTGTAGCTTCTTCTCTTCTGCTGTATTTGTCACATAAGCTAAATATCCAGTACAACCACTGGCTATTAGCTTCTTAGCTTTCAATGAACTGATCATCATTTTGCTGCTTCTTCTCGAAGAATCGACATATTCGAAACTTTCTTCCTCTTCTGGCTTGAACACTATTCTTCTGTTTCTGCAATCTATCGTAGCTTGATATTTTCCTAGGAAATCCATTCCCAAGATCACATCATAGTCTACGATCTTCATCATGATCAACTCTGCATACAGCTCTCTATCTGCCACGATTACTGGTACATGGGGTAACCAGTACTCTGACAACATGACTTCTCCTGATGGGAGAGCAGTTCTAAAAGTCCTTCCCATGTGGTCTCTAGGGTATTCTAACTTATCAGCAAATGCACATGATATGAAAGAATGTGTGGCCCCAGAGTCAAATAGTACAGATGCCAAGTGGTTAGCGACAGAAATCTGACCTGTCACCACGTTGGACGTCCCTACTTCTGCCTCTTCTCTGGTGTAGGCCATCACCCTAGCATCTGCCTGTGGAGCTCTGTCTTGCACTGCTGGAGGCACTTCTGTTGGGCTTTCATAACTCAACCTGAGTGCATGTACTTGGGACTGCTGTGGGCGTGAAGAGTTTGCCCCTGATGCTGATACTGACTGGCGGTTCATGGGGCAATTCTTGATGAAGTGGCCCTCTCTACCACACTGAAAACAAGCAGTCGTGCCAGCTTTGCACTGACCCACATGTTTCCTCCCACAATTTGGACAAGTGGGTGGAACTGTAGTGGTGTTAGTCCTCCTTGACTGACTTCTGTTACCCTGACTCTGAGCTCCTTGGAAATTCCCCTTTCTTTTCTGTTGGGGCTGAGGACCTGGATGACTGGACTGCTCTGGTCTTGTGCTCTGACTGCCCTTACTATTCTGTCCAGGTTGAGAGGCCTTAGCCAGGATCTTTTCTTGCTTCCTGGCTTCCCAGACCTTTTCTCGTGCTTCTTTCTGTCGGGCTAGATGGAACTCTACCCTCAAAGCGCGACTAACGCAGTCGGCTACTGAAACTGGTGGGAATGGGCCAACGTCAATCAACGTAGAGATCTCAGGCCTGAACATACCCATCATCTTCTGTATCTTCTCCCTCTCCGTAGGTACCATATACGGACATAAGCGGGAGAGCTGATCAAATTTCCTGCAAACCTCACTTACTGACATGTCCCCCTGCTGTAGCTCTGCAAATTCTTTCTGCTGGGGTTGGAGTGATGCAGGATCATAATATTTCTGGTTGAATTCCTCCAGAAACTCTGCCCATGTCATTGTGGTCACATCCCTCCTCAGGCGGACTGTGTCCCACCAAAATCTTGCATCCTTCCTTAGAACAAAGGACGCACACATGACTTTCTCTTCATCTGTGAGTCTCATGAACTCCATTATCATCTGTATTGAGGAGAGCCAATCTTCTGCTTCTAGAGGATTTATTGAACCCTCAAATTCCGGAGGCCTCATCTTCCGGAATCTCTCATATAGTGGCTCTGGGTTTACCCTGGCCGGTGGTTGCTGAACTACTTCTGGTGCCGCTGGTGGCACTACCTGTTCTGCCTCTGCTGCTGGCTGTGCAGGGGTCCCTACTGATCCCTGCCCCTGTTGTAACTGTTCTAATCTCTGTCTCAACTCTGCATTCTCTTTCATTTGATTTTCTAGAAGAGCTTGCATCTCTTCTAATCTCTGAGTCAGATATGGGCGTCCCCTTCTCCTTCTCTGACCTTGGCCTTGGCCCTGATTATCCATCGTGCTACTGTATCTGCTATAATCACACGATGAACTTATGTTAGATCCTGTATAAAAAGGATCCACATGGTTTCTGACATTTACATATTACTATGTACTTACCACAAAGTATAGGTCTCTACAGACCTTTACTTTTATGCATAACTAGCTGCTTGTATTAACATAAACTGAACTTACTTGGATCGGCGAACAGGACATGCACGGAGTCAGGCGGGATATGGTCAACTAACCTCTCTGATACCAACTGTGACTACGGTTGGTATCGTAAACTAGACTCGTCGTAAAAACTCTCGCTCTGATACCACCTGTGGCGGCCCGCCCTGGTGTAGAGGCTCTACAGTGCTACTACGGCCAACTCTGTAGTCAACCGCAATAGTCTGCAGGCCTCTAGGGTCGCCGGCAATCATGCTGGACTGTAAACTGACTGCTAATTTTGCGGAATAAATTTTTTTTTCTTTAAATACATAAACTGTTTGAGAATGTGATAAGGAAATCATGTTAACAAACTGACTCATGATTCCTCTATCACATACTCTTAGCTTGAAACTTGTTTCTTTTTAAAATTACATTTAAAACTATGCAGCGGAAGAATTAACTGTGACCAATATCCCTCGCCCAATCCTCTTCGGCATGCATCTACCCTGTTCGTCGTCCACCGATACTACTGGTGAACAGGTCTCTTACCTGCAACATGTGAACAAACTAATGAGCTATGGGCTCAGTAAGTTCAAACATAAAAACATGTAACTAACATGCTATACTGCTGTGCTCATGCTGTACTACTGTGCTCATGCTGTACTGCTGTACTGCTGTACTGCTGTACTCATGCTGACTGCTGTACTGCTGTACTCATGCTAACTGCTGTACTGCTGTACTCATGCTGACTGGACTCTGTAAACATGCTGTACTGACTAAAGGTTTAGTCTTAGAACATTAATCTGTTATTTTAGTTCTGGTTTTGGGCCCCTGATTGGACGTATCGACATGTTAGCGCAACCGGGAGTGGTACTTTAGTGCTGACCTCCTCAGTCTTAACTGATGCTAAACATGATAACCTCCCCGTAGTTCGAGAGGCCGATACGCCAATAACTGGTTAATTACCATCTTGCTGGTGTTCTAACTGGGTAGCATACTGCTTGCCCCCACAGTCGGAACCTGTTAATCTATTTACTGGGGTGTGATTTAATCAACACACTAAGGTGCCTTGTGCACCTAACTGTTTTCTGGTTCTGTTACTGTCTGGTCTGTGTACTGGGACATGCAACTCTATATGCATGACATGCACTGACATGAACTGACCTCTGCTGTGACTGACATAAACTGACTTAACATCGTGATGCAGACAATCAATGTCTAACAACACGTCATACAACATACATAACATTGTAATAAAGCAAGCTTGTCCACGTTGCAATCAGGACAATGTTTGAACTTACAGAAAGTCCTCTAGCGTAAGCTGCTTCTGCTCTGGGACTGCTGATTTGGGGTCTCTGACTTGGACTCCTATAAAAGGCAAAATCACTGATTATTTACCATATTTAGCTTATACTGGAAATATGACAAAACATGTAAAATTTTCCTTTCCAGACTCTTTTTTTTTTTTTACGCTCTGGACTCGAACACGCCCTCCTACACGGCCGTGTTCGTGCCCGTGTACTTCTCTGGACTTTTAAGCCTGCCCGTGTAATCTCTGGAACATGCCCGTGTACGCTTACACGGGTTGGTACACGGCCGTGTTACTGGCCGTGTACTCCTCTGTCCTCTTACACAGTCTCTTACACGCCTCTCTTTGACCGTGTGCCCCTTGACACGGTCTGATACACGACCGTGTTCTTGACCGTGTACCTCTCGGGTCTAATTTTTCTTGCAACACGGTCGTGCGTATGGGCATGTTCGGGGCCGTGTTCTGAACACGCCCTTGTACACGCCCGTGTACACGCCCGTGTTCATACCAGAATCAAGATTCTGGGTCCGAACTGCTCTGCTCTGATTTTCTAAGGCTTTTATGGCCTTTGTTCTGTGTCTTACACTTGAAATCGATCTTCATAAGATCATTTCAAGGTATCTACTACATTCCTACTGTCACAAATCTATGATTTCATAAGCAAAAAATCCCACATTTTGCTTATGAATCTCTTTTGCCTCAACTTTTGAAAACTCTGTATTTTAGTGAAGAAATTTCACTAAACTTGGTTTTCTAAACCATCTGTTCACGGATTCGTGTTTGAAAACATCTAGACTTGAATCACATTTCGATTTTAATCGAAAACCTAAATGTGATTCACTCACATTCTCTGTTTTCTCTCAAAACCCCAGATTTTTCCCCAAACGAAAAATGTGAGAACTAGGGTTTACCTTGCTTTGATCGTGAGCTTTTTTTGCTGCTGGTTAGCGATCGAAACTTGATCGATCTACTGCTGGGACTAGAAATCCGAACTTTGCTTGGATTTCTTTTTCTTCTTCCTCTTTTCTCTCGGCTCTCTCTCTCTCTTTCTCTTTCTTTTTCTTCTTTCTTTTCTTTTCTTCTTTCTTTCTTTCTCTCTCCGACTGCTTTGCAGCTAAAGGGATCAATTCCCTTTCTCTCTTTCATGCTCACGTGCCTCACTCTCCCTTACTTTCTTTCTTCTTTTTTTTTTTTGAAATGGTAAGGCCTTGTTTGGCTATTCTCTTAGCCCTTGATCAATGTGGCTCACTTGTGTGCCATTGATCTCTTAGTATGTATTCTTCACATACTTTTCTATAATTTTTAAAACATCATAATTGAATTAATGCTTGGCTTTTAAACTATATTCATTAATTCATTTTCAAATTTTGATTAAAACTTGATTAATCAAAATTTTCCTCTGCTATTTATTCTGTGAACTGTGTCACTGTAAATGTACATTTTATTTACATAATTGTACAAATATTTCCGAGAACATAGATTTCTCGGGTATCACATCGATTCTTCGAGAAGATGCAGCAAGATGATGATCAATTCAATGAAGGCCAAGAAGCTAATAGCCAGTGGTTGTACTAGATATTTAGCTTATGTGACAGATACAGCAGAAGAGAAGAAGTTACAGCCAGAAGAGATTCCAGTTATCAGATAATTTCTCAAGGTCTTTCCCGAGGAACTACCCGGACTACCTCCGGAACGGGAAATCTCATTTGAGATAGAGCTCCTACCTGGAACAGCACCAATCTCCAAGGCGCCGTACCGCATGGCACCAGTGGAGTTGAAAGAATTGCAAGTGCAATTAAAGGATCTGCTTGACAAGGGATTCATCAGACCGAGCTATGCCCCATGGGGAGCTCCCGTACTGTTTGTCAAGAAAAAAGACGGGACGTTCCGCATGTGCATAGATTACAGAGAATTGAACAAAGTCACCGTCAAGAATAGGTACCCATTACCTAGGATTGATGACCTATTCGATCAGCTCAAGGGTGTAGCAGTATTCTCAAAGATTAATTTGAGATCAGGATATCATCAGCTGAGAATCAAGGAAGATGACATTCCCAAAATAGCTTTCAGAACCTGTTATTGGCATTATGAGTTCCTAGTAATGCCGTTTGGGTTAACGAACGCGCCAGCCGCTTTCATGGACCTGATGAACAGAGTCTTCAAGGAGTATCTAGACAAGTTTGTCATTGTGTTCATCGATGACATCCTTGTATATTCAAAGACTCATGCAGAGCATGAAGCCCAGTTAAGAATGGTTTTTCAGAAGCTGAAAGAGCATCAACTCTATGCCAAATTCTCAAAATGTGAGTTCTGGCTAGACAGAGTGCATTTCCTCGGTCATGTAGTATCCAAGGAGGGAATTGCAGTAGATCCAGTCAAGGTAGAAGTAATTAACAAATGGCCTGCACCTAAGAGCGTGACAGAGATACGCAGTTTCTTAGGGTTAGTTGGCTATTACAGGAGATTCGTGGAGGGATTTGCAAGATTAGCAGCACCTCTCACCACCCTCAAACGTAAGGAAAAGAAGTATATATGGACAGAGGAGTGTGAAAGAAGCTTCCAAGAGCTGAAGAGACGGCTGACAAGCGCACCGATCCTCACACTCCTTATTGAAGGGGAGAAGTATGAGATCTACAGTGATGCTTCCAAAGTGGGTTTGGGAGCAGTATTGATGCAAGAAGGCAGAGTGATTGCCTATGCTTCGCGTCAACTGAAGGAGCACGAGAAGAATTATCCCACCCACGATCTAGAACTTACTGCAGTAGTGTTCGCACTCAAAATTTGACGACACTATCTGTATGGAGCACAGTGTCAGATTTATGCAGATCATCAGAGCCTAAAATACTTCTTCACACAGAAGGAGTTAAACATGAGGTAAAGAATATGGTTGGAGTTGGTGAAGGATTATGACTGTGAGATCCTTTATCACCCAGAAAAAGCCAACCGAGTAGCAGACGCATTGAGCAGAAAGGCTACAATTCCACAGTAGTTTCCTATTGACAGGTTGTCAAGACCACTGCAGCAAGAGGTTCGTTCACTTGAGTTGGAGCTGATATCAGGAAAATTGTCAGCCCTACAGTTGAAATCATCATTGTTTGATGATATCAAGGAAGTACAGAAGCAAGATTCAAGTCTGACAGACTCCCCGGAAGAGATATCCATAGATGGATTAATCAGGCATCAAGGGAGAATTCTTGTGCCAGCAGATGAAGAGCTTCGAAGGCGAATCATGTCAGAAGCTCATGAGACGCCATACTCAATTCATCCTGGAGCCACCAAGATGTACCAAGACTTAAAGCTGCAATTTTGGTGGAAAGGGATGAAAGGAGACATTGCAAGATTCGTGAGTAAGTGCCTTACTTGTCAGAAAGTCAAGGCTGAGCATCAGCATTCTGGAGGAAAGTTAGAACCTCTAGAGATTCCAGAATGGAAATGGGAGAACGTTACCATGGATTTTGTGGTAGGGCTACCCAAAACAAGAGGATGACACGATGTCATCTGGGTAATCGTGGACAGATTGACAAAGACAGCCAGATTCATACCAATCAAGATCACTTACTCATTGGAGAAGCTGGCACAGTTGTACGTAGATCATGTTGTCAGGTTACATGGAGTTCCAAAGTCCATAGTATCTGACAGAGATGCACGATTCACTTCAAACTTTTGGGAGTGTGTGCAAAGAGCCATGGGCAAAGAACTGAGGTTCAGTACAGCTTTCCATCCTCAGATAGACGGACAATCAGAACGGACTATCCAGACTTTAGAGGATATGCTCCGAGCATGTGTCATGGATTTTCCAGGAGTTTGGAATGAGAAGCTGCCACTAGTGGAATTCTCATACAACAACAGTTACCAAGCTTCCATCAAGATACCACCATATGAGGCTCTATATAGACGAAAGTGCAGATCACCCATCCATTGGTATGATCTGAAGGAAAAACAACTACATAAGACAAATTTCATGCAGGAAACTTGTGATGCAGCTGCCAAGATCCAGCAAAGAATGAAAAGTGCTCAGAGCAGACAGAAGAGCTATACAGACAGGAGACGGAGATCCCTGGAATTCAAGGAAGGGGACTTCGTTTTTCTGAAAGTGTCACCCATGAAGGGGATCATGCGTTTTGGTAAGAAGGGAAAACTGAGTCCAAGGTACATTGGACCTTATGAGATTATCAAACGCATTGGGAAAGTTGCCTACAAGTTGGCATTACCTCCTGAGCTGTCAGCAGTACACAACGTGTTCCATGTCTCCATGCTCAAAAAGTACATGTCAGATCCATCTCATGTGCTACAACATGAACCAGTCCAAGTCTAAGAGGATTTAACCTATGAAGAACAGCCAGTTCAGATACTGGCTAGAGAAGAAAAGGAGCTGAGAAATAAGACCATCCCACTAGTCAAAGTATTGTGGAGAAATCACAACGTTGAAGAGGCTACGTGGGAGAGAGAAGATGAGATGAGACGTTCATACCCTCACTTATTCTAAATTTTCGAGGACGAAAATCTTATAAGGAGGGGTGAATGTGATAACCGAGAAATCTACGTTCTCGGAAATATTTGTACAAATATGTAAATAAATGTACATTATAGTGAGACATATTACAGGAAAAAGAACAGAGGAAAATTTTGATTCATTGAGTTTTAATCAAAATTTTATGATGAATTAATGAATATAGTTTAAAAACTAAACATTAATTCAAATTGTGATGTTTTTAAAATTAATAGAAAAGTATGTGGAAAACACATATTAAGAGATCAATGGCACACAAGTGAGCCACATGGATCAATGGCTAGAAGTAGCCAAACAAGCCCTTGTGCATTTCAAAAAAAAAAAAAAGAATGAAAGTAAGGGAGAGAGTGTGAGGCACGTGAGCATAAGAGGGGAGGGAATTAATTCCCTTAGCTGCACAGCAGCCGGCAGAAAGAAGAAAAGAAAGAAAGAAAGAGAGAAAGAGAAAACCGAGAAAGAAAAGAAGGGAAAAAGAAATCCAAGGCAATTTCGGATTTCCTTGTTCCAACAGCAGATCGATCGAGATTCAGTCACGAATCCACAGCAAAAAGCTCGCAAGATTCAAAGCAAGGTAAACCCTAGTTTCTCACGTTTTTCTTTGGGGAAAAATCTGGGGTTTTGAGAGGAAAAAGGTATGTGAGTGAATCACGTTTAGGTTTTCAGTTAAAATCGAAACGTGGTTCGAGTCTAGATGCTTTCAAACACGAATCCATGAACAGATAGTTTAGAAAACCAAGTTTAGTGAAATTTCTTCACAAAAATGTAGATTTTTCAAAAGTTGAGTCAAGAGTTGTAAATGAGCAAAATGTGGGACTTTTGCTTATGAAATCATGGATTTGTGATAGTAAGAATGTAGTAAATACCTTGAAACGATCTTGTGAAGATCGATTTCAAGTGTAAGAAGTAGAACAAAGGCCATAAAAGCCTTAGAAAATCAAAGCAGAGCAGTTCGGACCTAGAATCTTGATTCTGGTATGAACACGGGCGTGTACACGGGCGTGTACAAGGGCGTGTTCAAAACACGGCCCCGAACATGCCCATACGCACGACCGTGTTACAAGAAAAATCAGACCCGAGAGGTACACGGCCAAGAACACGGCCGTGTATCGGGCCGTGTCAAGGGGCACACGGTCAAGAGGGAGGCATGTAGCAGGCCATGTTAGGCAGTAAGAGAACACGGCCAGAAACATGGCCGTGTAAGTAACCGTGTAAGAGTACAGAGGAGTACACGGCCAGTAACACGGCCGTGTACCCATCCGTGTAAGCATACACGGCCATGTTCCACGAATTACACAGCCAGGCTTAAAAGTCCAGAGAGCTACACGAGCAGAGACACGCCCGTGTAGGAAGGCGTGTTCGAAGCCAGAGAGTAAAAAAAAAAAAAAATAATAGAGTCTGGAAAGGAAAATTTTCATGTTTTGCCATATTTCCAGTATAAGATAAGTATGGTAAATAATCAGTGATTGTTCCTTTTATAGGAGATCAAGCCAGAGACCCCAAAACAGCAGTCCCAGATCAGCAGAAGCTTACACTAGAAGATTTTCTGTAAGTTCAAGCATTGTCCTGACTGCAACGCGGACAAGCTTGTTAGTTATGATGTTATGTATGTTGTATGACGTGTATGTCAGACATTGATTGTCTGCATCACGATGTTTATGTCAGTGCATGTTAGTCTCATGTCAGCACAGGTCAGTTCATGTCATGCATATAGAGTTGCATGTCTCAGTATACAGACCAGACAGTATCAGAACAAGAAAACAGTTAGGTGCGCAAGACACCCTAGTGTGTTAATGAATTCACACCCCAGTAATTTGATTAATAGGTTCCGACTGTGGGGCCAAGTAGTATGCTACCCAGTTGGAATACCAGCAAGATGGTAAATAAACCAGATATTGGCGTATCAGCCTCTCGACCCACGGAGAGGTTTACATGTTTAGCATCAGTTAAGACTGAGGAGGTCAGTACTAAAGTACCGCTCCCAGTTGCGCTAACATGTCGGTACGTCCAATCAAGGGCCCAAAACCAGAACTAAAATATCAGATAATGTCCTAAGATTAAACCTCTCAGCCAGAAGCATATTCACAGAGTCCAGTTTCATGCATGAGCACAGCAGTACAGCATGTCAGTTTCATGTTTTTATGTTTGAACTTACTGAGCTCCTAGCTCATCAGTTTGTTCACATGTTGCAGGTGAAAGACCTGTTCACCAGTAGTATTGGTGGACGACGAACAGGGAGGAAGCATGCCGGGGGAGGATTGGGCGAGGGATTGTGGTCATCCTTAATTCTTCCGCTGTACAGATTTTGAATATTTAAACCATGTAGTATCAGAACAAGTTTTCAAGCTAAGATTATGTGATAGGAGAATCATGAATCAGGTGCATGTTATTTTGTTAACATGATTTCCTTATCACATTCTCAAACAGATTATGATTTTAAAGAAAAAAAAAATTTGTTCCGTAAAATTAGCGAGTAGTTTACAGTTCAGCATGATTGCCGGCGACCCTAGAGGCCTGCAGACTATTGCGGTTAACTACAGAGTTGACTGTAATAGCACGGTAGATCCTCTACAGTAGGGCGGGCTGCCACAATAGTTTCATTTTGTTATGTGTAATTCATTTATAATGATTTGATTTTTATTTGTTTGTAATATAATTATTTTAATTATATATTCATTTTAATTGTAGTAATGTTGAATAAAGTAAGCTTAGATTATTTTTGTTAGATGATATAATAATATAATTTTTCATAACCAATTATAATTTTTAGGATAGTGTAATTATAGTTACGAAATGTATTTAATTGCTGCATTGAGTTTAATAACTATGATAACAATTTCCGATATAAAAATATAGAATAAGGAAAGGAGAGAGAGAGAGAAAGACAAAGAGAGAGGGAGAGAGAGAAGATGAGTTATAGTGAATCAGTTTCTTTGGACGGTATGTTTTTTGAATTAAAGGATTGATTTTTAAAGATGTATTAAAAATTTTAAGTTTTACAATTGAATAAACAGTAAAATAATTGTAATTCAGTAGGTTAGATTTTTACAAAGGCTTACTTTCTCTTCTATTTTATATTTGGCATTCTAAGTATAAGAAATGTAAATTTGTAAAAAACCGCAAGGAAAAAAAAAAAGACAAAATATTAGCGTTGGTCAAACAATGTAATTTCGGGTTTTTAATAGGCAAATTAGGCTAAAAAAGAAAATAGACTAATATAGTCAATATTTGGTTTATTAAATAACGCAAACATAGATTATTTTTGTTAAATAACATGATAATATAATTTTTAATAACAATTTATAACTTTTTTAACGTAATAAAAATTTAATCATGAAATATATTTAATTGTTGCATTAGGCTTAACAGCAATAATAACAATTTCTAATATAAAAATGTCGTATGAGGATAGAGTATTAAAGACCATAGAAAAGAAATTGAATAAAAGACAATAGACAAAACATTGGTCTCAGTGACCGAATACAAATTCGGTTCATTAAACAAAGTAGGTTGATAGATGAAAATGTATTAGTAATATATTACAACTCATTTTTAATCTTAAGAACATTATGGATATTAGTAGTAATGTAGTCAACCGTTGATTTGCTTGCAAATTAAACAAATTACTATGAAACCATTCAAATACCATAGGGGGGATAAAAGAAAAAAAAAACGAGGAAGAACAAAAGCAAATGGAAAAAAAAAAAAAGAAAGAAAAAAAAACCCTAAATGCAAATATAAGATACCTTTGGTTTGCTTACAAATTAAAAAAATTATCATGAAGCTATCCAAATTCCACAAGGAAAAAAGAGAGAGAAAGAAACAAAAAAAAAAAAAGCACGAACAAAAATAAGGGTACAAAAAACAAACAAAATAAATATAATATAAAATGAGTAAAAAAAATTCAACACAAATAAATAATGGATTAATAAATAAAATAAAAAAATAATTAAATACATAAGAACATAAAAATAGGTTATAGAAAATAAAAAGAAAGCAAATAAAAACAAAATATAAAATTAATTATAACATAACTAAATATACATTTATGCTTAAAAACAAAATAAACATTTATTTATAAAATACATAAATAAATTAAAGAACATATAAAAACGTTAAAGTATAGATATAAATTTCGAGAAATAAATAATAAAGAAACAAAGAACAAACAATGAAAATAATTATAATTAAACATATTATCTATTTGCTCTTATAAAACAAATGTTCGTATTGGTGTTTTCTATTTTTTTAACGAATATTTTTAATGAACAGATGAAGAAAACAATAATAAGCAAAAGTTCGCTCGATATAAATCATCGTTTTAGACGCATTCAATGTTAGACAAAAATCACGTATATATGAACAATTAGCAATAAACTGATCAACATACTGTCAGTAACAACATATCCGATTCTAAAACTCTTATGACAGCAGATTCATCAAATATTGATCAACATACGCTCAACCAAAATGAAAGACCGTCTTCCTCAAACTATGAAAAACACAGTAATATTTTGATTCTCAACAACAAAACTTAAAAGAAAAAAATTAAAAGAACATAATATTATTGTTTTATATACTTTTTTGTACTTAACTCTCAAAAATATTTTGGTAGGTACTGTAAACACATATTTTGACTCAGTTGCTAATATTATAGTTCTCTTTTTGGGCATTACCAATGCTCTGAAAATGCAAATCCCCAAAAATTTAATTTTTGTTGTCAAAATGAAAAAGTTGTACTACCACCTGTTTCAAAAGCTCCTCCAATTTTAGATAATCTACTTAATTATAAAGATAGGCCTATTAGCACGTACTTTTAAAAAAAGAATCCGAATATTCAATTTTATATTTGCGTTTAACAAAAACATATTCAAGTACAAGAGATTCATCATACCACAAATTTTTAAAATAAGTGGATAAATATATCATCTTACAGGTTCTCTATTTCTTGTTGATGATAATCCTCTAAAATTTACACAATTTTATATATATAATACAAAAAATGAAATAGAAAATAAAATGGCTACATTTACGTTTAATGAAACATCAAGAGAGATAATGAAATTTATGATAGAAAATCTCATTAAAATGCTTGATGAAACCAATAAATTAGTCAAACTTTTCTGAATGATTAAGGATAGATACCAACAATCCAAAATTCCTTCAATGAAATTAAGATTATTGAGCAGATGACAACAAGACAGTAGCCAATATGATCTTTGTTCGTCAAATGATATTGGTAGTTTAATTAGAGATTATGGAAAAGGATAAGATATTATAGTTGAATACAAAATAGGTGACTTATAAAGAATAACAAAACTACATCCAACTTATATTGCATTACAATATCTTTTATTATTTCCTTATAGAAAAGATGATTAAGAGCTTGATATAAATTTAAATACAAGTCATTAAAAACAAGTCAAGAAAAAGAGTTTCCATGAGATCATTCTATTGCTATTAACTTCAATAATGTAAAAATCTGTGATAACCGAGAAGTCTACGTTCTCGAAAATATTTGTACAAATATGTAAATAAATGTACATTTATAGTGAGACATGTTACAGAATACAAAGTAGAGGAAAATTTTGATTAATTGAGTTTTAATCAAAATTTGATGATGAATTAATGAATATAGTTTAAAAGCTAAACATTAATTCAATTTATGATGTTTTAAAATTAATAGAAAAGTATGTGAAAACACACATTAAGAGATCAATGGCACACAAGTGAGCCACATTGATCAATGGCCAAAAGACTTGCCAAACAAGCCCTTACACATTTCAAAAAAAAGAAAGAAAGTGAGAGTGAGGGAGTGAGGCACGTGAGATAGGGGGGTTTAATTTATCCCCTTAGCTGCAAAGCAGCCGGCAGAAGGAAAAGAAAGAAAGAGAAAAAGAAAGAAAGAAAGGGGAAGAGAGAAAGAGAGAAACCGAGAAAAGAGGGAGAAGAAAAAAAAAAGGAAATCCATTCAAGTTCGGATTTTCTTGTCCCAAAGGTAAACCCTAGTTTCTCACGTTTTTCTTGGGGGAAAATCTGGGGTTTTGAGAGGAAAAAGAGAATGTGAGTGAATCATGTCGAGATTTTCGGTTAAAATCAAAACATGGTTCGAGTCTAGATGTTTTCAAACACGAATCCATAAGTTGATGGTTTAGAAAACCAAGTTTAGTGAAATTTCTTCACAAAAGTGCAGATTTTTCAAAAGTTGAGTCAAGAGGTGTAAATGAGCAAAATGTGGAATTTTTGCTTATGAAATCATGGATTTGTGATAGTAGAAATGTAGTAGATACCTTGAAACGATCTTATGGAGATCGATTTCAAGTGTAAGAAGTAGAACAAAGGCCATAAAAGCCTTAAAAAATCAGAGCAGAGCAGTTCGGACCCAAAATCTTGATTCTGGTATAAACACGGGCGTGTACAAGGGCGTGTTCAGTACACGGCCCCGAACATGCCCATATGCACGATCGTGTTGCAAGAAAAATCAGACCCGAGAGGTACACGGCCAAGAACACGGCCGTGTATCGGGCCGTGTCAAGGGAAGGCGTGTAGCAGACCATATTAGACAGCAGGAAAACACGGTCAGAAACATAGCCGTGTAAGTAACCGTGTAAGAGTCTAGAGGAGTACGCCAGTAACACGGCCGTGTATTCACCCGTGTAAGTATACACGGTCATGTTCCACGAATTACACGGTCAGGCATGTAAGTCCAGAGAGGTACACGGGCAGAGACACGGCCGTGTAGGAGGGCTTGTTCGAAGCTAAAAAAAAAAAAAGTCTGGAAATGAAAATTTTTATGTTTTGTCATGTTTCCAGTATAAGAAGAATATTGGAAATAATCAGTGGTTATTCCTTTTATAGGAGTTTAAGCCAGAGATCCCGAATCAGCAGTCCTAGAGCAGCAAAGGCTCACGCTAGCAGATTTTCTGTAAGTTCAAGTATTGTCCTGACTGCAACGTGAACAAGCTTGTTACATTATGATGTTACGTATATTGTATGACGTGATTGTTAGACATTGATTGTCTACATTATGATATTCATGTCAGTCTCATGTCAACACGGGTCAGTTCATATCAGTTCATGTCATGCATGTAGAGTTGCATGTTTCAGTACACATGTTAGACAGTACCAGAACACGAAAACAGGTAGGTGCACAAGGCACCCTAGTGTGTTAATATAATTCACACCCCAGTAAATCATGTAACAGGTTCCGACTGTGGGGGCAATCAGTATGCTACCCAGTTGGAACACCAGTAAGACGATAATTAAACCAGTTATTGGCGTATCGGCCTCTCGACCCACGGGGAGGTTTCCATGTTTAGCATCAGTTAAGACTGAGGAAGTCAGCATTAAAGTACCGCTCCCAGTTGCGCTAACATGTCGGTATGACCAATCAGGGGCCCAAACCAGAACTAAAATATCAGATAATGTCCTAAGTCTAACCTCTCAGCCAAGAGCATGTTACAGAGTCTAGTTTCATGCATGAGCACAGCAGTATAGCATGTTAGTTTCATGTTTTTATGTTTGAACTTACTGAGCTCATAGCTCATCAGTTTGTTTACATGTTGCAGGTAAGAGACCTGTTCACCAGTAGTATATGGTGGACGACGAACAGGGTAGGTACATGCATGCCGGGGAGGATTGGGCGAGAGATGGTGGTCACTTTAATTCTTCCGCTGTATAGTTTTGAAATGTAATTTCAAAATAGACAAGTTTTCAAGTTAAGATTATGTGATAGGGGAATCATGATCCATGCACATGTTATTTTGTTAACATGATTTCCTTATCACATTCTCGAACAGTTTATGTTTTTAAAGAAAAAAAAATTTATTCCGCAAATTAGCAAGCAAGTTTTCAGTTCAGTATGATTGTCGGCGACCCTAGAGGCCTGCAGACTATTGCGGTTAACTACAGAGTTGACTGTAATAGCACTGTGGAGCCTCTACAGCAGGGCGGGCTGCCACAAAATCAAGCCAATACATTATTTAAAAGTGGTAGTTATTTCAACAATATATAGTTAATGCATATGCATCTGTAGAAGAAAATCGATTAGATTATACAAGAAAAAATTTAAAAAAATTTAAGATTTAAAATTTATCTAAGTATTCAAGATATAGTTTTTTGAGGAGACACTGATGAACAAGCAAATAGGAAAGAAAATAATTGTTCCATCAGGTTATGCAATAAGTCCTAGATATATTATTCAAAACTACTAAGATGCAATGGAAATTTATAGATATTATGAAAACCCTGATTTATTTATAACATTTATATATAATTCAAAATGACTAGAAAGCACAAGAGCTCTTACAGAAATTCCAAGTTAAAAACCTAAAGACAGATAAGATATAATATGCAAAATCTTTAATATAAAACCTAGACCATATTGTATCCACAATAAAATCAGGAGCAATGTTCGAAACAATTGTTGCAGATTAGTTCTCATTATTCAAATATTTCTTTCTTTAATGTAGATTTGTATGTTGTAGAATTCCGAAAACGAGGATTTCCACATTGTTGTTTTTTTATTTTGGTTATAATTTAATCGAAAATACTATGAACCTACACAGATAGATAGAATTATTTTTGTTAAAATACCTAATCCATAGAAAGATCCACTTAGGTATAATGTAGTAGCTGAATTTATGATATACGGACCATGTGATTATGCAAAAACAGAGGCTTCATATATAAAAAATTTAATTTGTTCAAAGAAACGTCCCAAAAAACTAAACATTGAAATAACAATAAAAGAAAATGGAATTGTCAATCACAAATACAGAAATACACCTTTCTATGTACAGAAACAAGGAATTAAACTAAACAATAGATTTGTTATTCCATACAATAAAAAATTATATGTTAAATTTTAAGCACA
The DNA here is from genome assembly GCA_035233585.1 of Antiaris toxicaria. Lineage (NCBI taxonomy): Eukaryota > Viridiplantae > Streptophyta > Magnoliopsida > Rosales > Moraceae > Antiaris > Antiaris toxicaria. The sequence goes on from CP141154.1 coordinate 95,070,113, forward strand.
TATAAATGTTGAAATTTATTGTCAATCAATGCTCATAAATATTTATTCAAATATTTAACCAAATGCCCCAACTGGATAAGAAGTTGATGAAATTAAAACCTATATAAACTGTCGATATATAACTCCATATGAAGCTATGGAGACTATAGGAATATCCGATTCATTGTAGAAATCCAGTTGTTTAACAACTATCCATTCATTTACTAGCCATGCAAAATTTCACATTCAATTCAACTCTACAACTCAATAACATAATAAGACAACCAAGAATTAATTAAACAATTCTAACTGAGTGGATGGAAATAAATATATTTAATATTGATGCTATTGAACTTTATTATATACAATTTCCCAGTATATGATTTTGGAATAAAAAAGACAAAATATGGAACCATTGAAAACAAGGTCATTCAGTTGGTGAACTTTTTATATTCATCCTAGCTCTGGCAAACTTTGTTACTTAAAATTATTACTAAATTATCAAAAAAACTCAACAAATTATGAGTCAATACAAAATATAAATAATGTTTTATACCCAACATATTAAGTGGCCTATCGAGCATTAGCATTAAGAGTATTAGGAAGTGATAAGAAATGGAATAAATCAATATAAGAAACTTCATTTTGGACAACATCAACTAAATTATGACAATGTTTTATGATAAATTTATTATTTTGTAACCCTATAAAATTACTACAACAAATTGAAAACTTATGACTAATAATATTCAATATAAAATTTAAAAAAAACTGTTCAACAATTCTAATTTTTAAAAACCTAAAAAAGAATTATATAATTATATACTATATGAATTGGAAAATTCATTAAATTCAAATTCATTAAGTTTATTAGATTTCAACTTACCTCTTCCAACTAAAACATTAATTGAAAACCTTAATAATAAACCCTTATACGAAGAACTAAATTATGATGTAAATAATAAAAAGAAGAAAATTATATTTTAGAACACAATTTAAAAAAACGAACAAGAAAATATTTATCAACAAATTAGGGGATCAATAAATTATCAAGAAAATAACTTATTCTTTATTTATGTACATGGCGGAGTAGGAAAAACATATTTATGGAAAATAATAATAAGTAAAATAAGATCAAACAATAGCATTGTATTAGCAGTTGTATCATCTAGAATAGCATCACTATTATTAAAAAATAGCAAAACCACTCATTCAAGATTTTGTATATCATTATTTGCAAATACATTTTTAACATGTTATATCAGAAAGGAATACATTTAGCAAATTTGATAGAAAAAACATCATTAATTTTATGGAATGAAGCACCAATGAATAATAAACATTATTTTGAAGGTTTAGACAAGACATTGTAAGATCGACAAAACAATTCCAAACAACTATTTGGTGGAATGGCAGCTATTCTCAGAGGTGATTTTTGATAAATTTTACTAGTTATTCTTGGAGGAACAAAGGATGTGATAACTGAGAAATCTATGTTCTCGGAATTATTTATATAAATATGTAAATAAATGTACAATTATAGTGAGACATGTTACAGAATACAAAGTAGAGGAAAATTTTGATTAATTGAGTTTTAATCAAAATTTGACAATGAATTAATGAAAATAGTTAAAAGCTAAGCATTAATTCAATTTATGATGTTTTAAAATTAATAAAAAAGTATGTGGAAAGCACATATTAAGAGATCAATGGCACACAAGTGAACCACATTGATCAATGGACAAAAGACTAGCCAAACAAGGCCTAACCTTTAAAAAAAAAAAAAGAGAGAAAGCAAGTGAGAGAGGGTGAGGCACGTGAGGAAGAGCACAGCCACCACCCCCCCCCCCACCCCCCAAGTGAATTAATTCACTTGGTGAATTCTGCAAAGAAGCAGCGGAAAGAGAAAGAAAGAAAGAAAGAAAGAGAAAGGGAAAGAGAGAAAGTGGCCGAGAAAGAGAGAGAAAAGAAAGAGAAATCCATTCAAGTTCGGATTTCTAGTTCAAGCAGCAGATCAATCGAGATTCGGTCACGATTCAGTAGCAAGAAAAGCTCAAGATCAAAGCAAGGTAAACCCTAGTTTCTCACGTTTTCTTTGGAGGAAAAATCTGGGGTTTTGAGAGGAAAAAAAAAGAGAATGTGAGTGAATCATGTGAGGTTTTCGATTAAAATCAAAACATGATTTGAGTCTAGATATTTTCAAACACGAATCCATGAACAGATGGTTTAGAAAACCGAGTTTAGTGAATATTCTTCACAAAAATGCAGATTTTTCAAAAACAAAGTCAAAAGGTGTAAATAAGCAAAATGTGGAAATTTTGCTTATGAAATCATGGATTTGTGATAGTAAAAATGTAATAGACACCTTGAAACGGTCTTAGGGAGATCGATTTCAAGTGTAAGAAGTAGAACAAAGGCCATAAAAGCCTTAGAAAATCAGAGCAGAGCAGTTCGGACCCAAAATCTTGGTTCTGGTATGAACACGGGCGTGTTCAGTACACGGCCCCGAACATGCCCATATGCACGACCGTGTTGCAAGAGAAATCAGACCCGAGAGGTACACGGCCAAGAACACTGCCGTGTATCAGGCCGTGTCAAGGGGCACACGGTCAAAAGGAAGGCGTGTAGCAGGCCATGTTAGGCAGTAAGAAAACACGGCCAGTAACACGGCCATGTAAGTAACCGTGTAAGAGTACACAGGAGTACACGGTCAGTAACACGGCCGTGTATCCACCCTTGTAAGCATACACGGCCATGTTCCACAAATTACACGGCCAGGCTTAAAAGTCCAGAGGGGTACACGGGCAGAGACACGCCCGTATAGGAGGGCGTGTTCGAAGCCAGAGAGTAAAAAAAAAAAAAAAAGTCTGGAAAGGAAAATTTTCATGTTTTGCCATATTTCCAGTATAAGATAAATATGGTAAATAATCAGTGATTGTTCATTTTATAGGAGTTCAAGCCAAAGACCCCAAATCAGCAGTCCCAGAGCAGCAGAGGCTCACGCTAGAGGCTTATCTGTAAGTTCAAGCATTGTCCTGACTGCAACGTGGACAAGCTTGTTAAATTGTGATGTTATGTATGTTGTATGACGTGTATGTCAGACATTGATTGTCTGCATCACGATGTTTATGTCAGTGCATGTCAGTCTCATGTCAACACAGGTCAGTTCATGTCATGCATGTAGAGTTGCATGTCCCAGTACACATGTCAGATAGTATCAGAGCACGAAAACAGGTAGGTGTACAAGGCACCCTAATGTGTTAATATAATTCACACCCCAGTAATTTGATTAACAGGTTCCGACTGTGGGGGGGGCAATCAGTATGCTACCCAGTTGGAACACCAGCAAGATGGTAATTAAACCAGTATGGGCGTATCGGCCTCTCGACCCACGGGGAGGTTATCATGTTTAGCATCAGGCTGAGGAGGTCAGCACTAAAGTACCGCTCCCGGTTGCGCTAACATGTCGGTACGACCAATCAGGGGCCCAAAACCAGAACTTAATAACAGATTAATGTCCTAAGACTAAACCTTCAGCCACGAGCATGTTTACAGAGTCCAGTTTCATGCATGAGCACAGCAGTATAGCATGTTAGTTTCATGTTTTTATGTTTGAACTTACTGAGCTTATAGCTCATCAGTTTGTTCACATGTTGCAGGTAAGAGACCTGTTCACCGGTGGTATATGGTGGACGACGAACAGGGAAGTTGCATGCCGAGCAGGATTGGGTGAGGGATTTGGTCACCGATAGTCTTCCGCTGTATAGATTTTGAATGTAATTTCAAAGAGACAAGTTTTCAAGTCAAGAGTATGTGATAGGGGAATCATGATCAGGTGCATGTTATTTTGTTAACATGATTTCCTTATCACATTCTCAAACAGTTTATGAATTTAAAGAAAAAAAAAATTGTTCCGCAAAATTAGCAAGTAGTTTACAGTTCAGCATGATTGCCGGTGACTCTAGAGGCCTGCAGACTATTGCGGTTAACTACAGAGTTAACTGTAATAGCACTGTAGAGCCTCTACAGCAGGGCGGGCCGCCACAAAGGAAGCAATTAGAAATGCAAGTTTAAATAATTCTTATCAATGGTCAAATTTTTAAATTTTAACTCTCACACAAAATATGAGATTAACACATCATAATATAACTAAACATGATAAAAAAAGAAATAACAAATATTTCAAATTAGATATTAAATATTTAAAATGGTATTAAGGAATTAGAGATACAAAAAATGAAGATGCTATATAGGTTAAAGTTCCCAAAAAGTACATATTATATTATGAATCAGATCCAATCAACAAATTTTCAATAACAATATATGGCAACTTTTTTCAAATATTCAACAATCTTGAATATTTAAAATAATGAGCAATTGTAACACTAAAAATAAAACAATAGATGATACAAACAAATATAAACTATCATTAGTTCTCAATGAATACAAATCTTACTATAGTTATGATATAGTAAATTCTTCTTCTAAAAATATTGGTAAACTTAATCTTTTATACCCTCCTTAATATTTACATACTTTGAATTTTAATATTATACCTCCGCATGAATTAAATCTTAAAATTAGAACTCCAATCATACTACTATGATATTTATATCAATCATGTAGCTTATGCAATAAGACAAGACTTATTATCATACAATCAACCAATAGAATTATAGAAAGTCAACTAATGAATTCAAACAATAATAATGAAAAAATGTATATTCTTAGAATTGAAATAACTGTACGAGATCCAAGTTTCCTTTTACATTGAAGAGATGATAGTTTCGTTTCAAAATTTGTTATGTCATAAAAATAAATAAAAGTCAAGGACAATCATTAAATAAAATTAGTATTTACTTAGCAGACGAGATTTTTATACATGGTCAATTATATTTAGCTTTATCAAAAGTGGTAACACATAAATGATTATACATATTAATTCATGAATCAATTAATAAGCATCCAAATCATATTAAAAACATAGTTTATAAAGAAATTTTACATAATATAACATAATTATAATAATGTCTACCAAAATAGACATTATCAATATACCATAGCAACAACAATTTATATATACATTTTGTTAAGTTTCCTCGAAAAAAATATATATATATCATTTATATAATTTCCGTCTTAAGAATTTTTTTTTTATAGTTTATAAAAATGACAATATCAATATGCTCTTTAGGCTAGAATTCTATAGAACAATAAAGACTCGCACTAACAGACTATGGCATAGTAATGACTATACAACAAAACATCAAATGAGCCTTGACTGTGTTTTGGTTGATAGCGAAGTAAACATTGTATCTTACATTATTTTATATTATCCTCTATTATAATTTAAAGTAAATAACATATATTTTATTATATAATTTTAAATACACAATATAGCAAATAATTATACTTTACCAAAATGCAGTGTGATGAAATACATAGATCAATTAAAGCTCGAGATGCTGAACATTATAAATAATAGAGGGTAAATATATAAAATCAACAATTTTAATGTTACACTAAACAAACCAAGGTATAGAGTTGTACGTCACAGTGCAATGATACAGTTTGTAAGAGGAACATCTTTTGTCCTGGTAACAAGAAAAAAAAAATCTAATATTCCATTTCATAAATTTTATTTCACAAAATTTAATCAATTACTATTAAAATAGATATCAATAAAATATTAGCAGATATTATCTTTCTTTCAAATAATATATATTTATTACAATGAACTTTTTTTTTTTTTCATATATCAACCATTATTTTAATTTCATTTATATCAAATATTATAAGATTGTTAGCAAATGTTCAAGAAATCCAACAAACAAATGTCATAGATAAAATAACATCAACATACATACTAACAATACAAAATATCAGATAATTGAATTAATAAGTTTTGTAACCCGTGCTATAAACGTCATTTTATTATCTACTACAACAATGCACTAATATTATTTATTTTCAAATACAGAAGTGAAAAACTGCAAGTCATTATTGTTGATATAATGACTAGTATAATGATTGTTTTTGTCCTTTTAAGTCGTTATTCCTTTTTTTTTTCTTTTCTAATTAGTGTTGATTAAGAGAAAAAAATTACTGTCGGTTTTTTAAATGGTTCTAGTGCACTTTTTAATATGTTATTTACCTTCTTCTTTTCAATGTTCATGTTTTTACAATTTTTTTTTGTTCCAATTTTAAAAACTCAAAATTTAATTTAAAATGAGATTTTTTATATTAAAATATTTCAAATAATGAAATAAGTAAAATAAAATCTATTTTATATTTTTTTCAAATACATTTTAAATTTTTACATTATTTTCTATATTATTTCATGTTTTCAAAAGTCCTTACCTAAACATATATTTCTAACTCAACGTTGAAAATTCCACTTCCAAAAATCTCTCCAATAGCCCCCTAAGTGGGCTCGTTTGCCTTTTGTCTATATATTAAATCAAAAAAAAAAAAAAAAAAAGAATACTACAAACGTATATCTTTTGGTTTAAATAGTTGATGTATTTCAATTTTTTTTATATATATTTTCTTGTCTACCTTCTTAAATGTACGGTAACCTTTATATATATATTTTTAACGTCCTTTACATATAAATACTCAGCGACAAACTCTCATGTTCCATTTATTATAGTATTATGAACAAGTTTTTAGAAAACAAATCTAAAGGGTTTTCTTATCATTTTTTTAATTATAATATATTTAATATACATTTATCAAAAAGTTTCATCTAAAATTCCTCCAAAAACATTGTTGTATGAAAAATCATAATTATAACATAAATTAATTCCTTCTTTTAACTAGTGATGGAGAATTTTAATTCTATAGTTTGGAAGTCACATATGGATTGACTGATAAATTATGTTTGCAGCTACTATAATAACATTACTTTATTAAAATATCACTTTATAATAACTAACAAAAAATAACATTACTTCATTATTATTTAAAAAAAAAATCTCACACGTGCGTTGCTACAACTAATAGTATTATTATAAAAGAAGGATACTTTATGGGTGAGGTTGAAAACAATGCTGATTCTCGGCTGTCGAAACTTGTTGATGTTATTATTACATATAATTGTTGCAATTTTTTTTTTTTTTTGTTCTTTTAAACTTATGTTATTTTTGTCAAACTCAGATATAATATTTTTTATTAAATTATATATATTTATTGTATATTCTTTTTTTTTTGGTCTTAATATCATCTTTAAGTTTAAGAAAGTGTTAATAACTATTAAAGTGATAAAAAATTATTATATAAAAACGTACGTGCGTGCTTGGGCAAATTTTGTATTTTAAATGTTTCTTACTTACTATGTTGTTCTCTGTCAATCTAAGTTCCTTATCGTGGGTTCCAATGTTCAAATTAGGCAAGCAGTTAAACAATAAGTGAAATATTTATAAAATGTAAAGAGCAGAGCCAAATGCTCAATAGATGGGATATCAATGAAAGAGATCCCTTCAAAAGGTCTAGTTATATCCAATAGTGAAGAGAAGTGCTCTATTTATAAACGAGGCTGTAACTTATTAGAGGAATCTCTTAGGTCCGTTTTGATTAATATACTTATTATTAATTATTAGAGTGTCATGGAATATCAAGGAATTTTCTATTTAAAAATGACTAACAAATTAAGTTTCTTGATATTCTTCATAAAAGGATGACGCCTACCTTGATTTAATTAGGGATTTTCATAGTTTTACATTGTCCTCTTTCTATCATCCATTGAAAGATGTTTCAACTCAATATTCTTGACCCCCTCGACCTTTTGATGCTTGAACTTCGATTTAAGTCTCACGTTAGAGTCTTTTGGTTTTATATGTGATAACCGAGAAATCCATACTCTCAGAAAGATTTTGTACAATTATGTAAATAAATGTACATTTATAGTGATACAGATTACAGAATAAAGAACAGAGGAAAATTTTGATTAATTGAGTTTTAATCAAAATTTTATGATGAATTAATGAATATAGTTTAAAAGCTTAGCATTAATTCAATTATGATGTTTTAAAATTTGATAGAAAAGTATGTGGAAAATACATACTAAGAGATCAATGGCACACAAGTGAGCTACATTGATCAATGGGCAAAGGACTAGCCAAACAAGGCCTAACCTTTTAAAAAAAAAATGAAAGATGTGAGAGAGAGGGAGTGAGACACGTGTGTCTCAAATCCCACGGCAATAAGTGAATTAATTCACTTTTGCCTTAGCTGCAAAGAGAGGCAGACGAGAGAGAAAGAAAGAAAGAAAGAAAGAAAGAGAAAGGGAAAGAGAGAAAGGGAGAAACCGAGAGAAAGAGAAGGAAATCCAACTCAGTTCGGATTTTCTTGTTCAAACAAGAGATAGATCAAGATTCAGTCAAAGACCAGCAGCAAGAAAAGCTCACGATCAAAGCAAGGTAAACCCTAGTTCTCACGTTTTTTCATTTGGGGAAAATCTGGGGTTTTGAGAGAAAACAGAGAATGTGAGTGAATCACATTTAGGTTTTCGGTTAAAATCGAAATGTGATTCGAGTCTAGATGTTTTCAAACACGAATCCATGAACAGATGGTTTAGAACACCGAGTTTAGTGAAATTTCTTTACAAAATACAGAGTTTTCAAAAGTTAAGTCGAGAGAGATTCATAAGCAAAATGTGGAATTTTTGCTTATGAAATCATGGATTTGTGATAGTAGGAATGTAGTAGATGCCTTGAAACGATCTTATGAAGATCGATTTCAAGTGTAAGAAGTAGAACAAAGGCCATAAAAGCCTTAGCAAAGCAGAGCAGATTAATTCGGACCCAGAATCTTGATTCTGGTATGAACACGGGCGTGTACAAGGGCGTGTTCAGAACACGGCCCCGAACATGCCCATACGCATGACCGTGTTGCAAGAAAAATTAGACCCGAGAGGTACATGGTCAAGAACACGGCCGTGTATCAGACCGTGTCAAGAGGCACACGGTCAAAGAGAGGCGTGTAAGTAACCGTGTAAGAGGACAGAGGAGTACACGGCCAGTAACACGGCCGTGTACCCACCCGTGTAAGCATACACAGGCATGTTCCAGAAATTACACGGCCAGGCTTAAAAGTCCAGAGGGGTACACGGGCACGGACACGGCCGTGTAGGAGGGCGTGTTCGAGTCCAGAGAGTAAAAAAAAAAAAAAGAGTATGGAAAGGAAAATTTACATGTTTTGCCATATTTCCAGTATAAGATAAATATGGTAAATAATCAGTGATTTTGCCATTTATAGGAGTCCAAGCCAGAGACCTCAAATCAGCAGTCCCAGAGCAGCAGCAGCTTACGCTAGAGGACTTTCTGTAAGTTCAAGCATTGTCCTGACTGCAACGTGGACAAGCTTACTTTATTACAATGTTGTGTATATTGTATGACGTGTTGTTAGACATTGATTGTCTGCATCACGATGTTATGTCAGTTTATGTCAGTCACAGCAGAGGTCAGTTCATATCAGTTCATGTCATGCATATAGAGTTGCATGTCCCAGTACACAGACCAGACAGTACCAGAACAAGAAAACAGTTAAGTGCACAAGGCACCCAAGTGTGTTAATTAATTCACACCCCAGTAAATAGATTAACAGGTTCCGACTGTGGGGGCAAACAGTATGCTACCCAGTTAGAACACCAGCAAGATGGTAATTAACCAGTTATTGGCGTATCGGCCTCTCGAACCACGGGGAAGTTATCATGTTTAGCATCAGTTAAGACTGAGGAGGTCAGCATTAAAGTACCGCTCCCGGTTGCGCTAACATGTCGGTACGTCCAATCAGGGGCCCAAAACCAGAACTAAAATAACAGATTAATGTTCTAAGACTAAACCTTTAGTCAGTACAGCATGTTTACAGAGTCCAGTCAGCATGAGTACAGCAGTCAGTATAAGTACAGCAGTACAGCATGAGTACAGCAGTACAGCATGAGCACAATAGTACAGCATGAGTACAACAGTATAGCATATTAGTTACATGTTTTTATGTTTGAACTTACTGAGCCCATAGCTCATCAGTTTGTTCACATGTTGCAGGTAAGAGACCTGTTCACCAGTAGTATCGGTAGACGACGAACATGGTAGATGCATGCCGGAGAGGATTGGGCGAGGGATATTGGTCACCATTTGATCTTCCGCTGCATATATAGATTTTGAATGTAAATTTCAAAGAGACAAGTTTTCAAGCCAGGAGTATGTGATAGGGGAATCATGATCAGTTAGCATGATTTCTTTATCACATTCTCAAACAGTTTATGTATTTAAAGAAAAAAAATTTATTCCGCAAAATTAGCAGTAGTTACAGTTCAGCATGATTGCCGGCGACCCTAGAGGTCTGCAGACTATTGCGGTCGACTACAGAGTTGGCCGTAGTAGCACTGTAGAGCCTCTGCAGTAGGGCGGACCGCCACATTATATCTCTTGAACTTGATCTTTTTTGAGATATTCATCTCAATGTTAATCTATATGAACATAGGTATTGGTCTTGATCTCAACCTCTAAAATAATATCGATCTCAACCTCGATAGTTGGAGTCCTTTAATTTTATATCTCTCAATATAAATATTTATGATATCTGTCTTGATTTTTATGAGATATCAATCTCAATATCGATCTTTACTCGTATATATCTTGATCTCAACCTTAACTTTTATGATATATCAATATCAATCTCGATCTCAACCTCTAAGCGATAATGTTTTTGACCTCATTTGATCTCGATCTCGATCGCGATCTTAATCCGTATGAGATATTGGTCTTGATCTTGATCTTGATCATAGGTTGAGTTTTTGATCTCCAACATTAAGAGTCACGTGTCTCGCTCTCGGATCTGTTGGAGAAAACCCAAATGATATATAAGGAAAGTTAAAATTTGTCCAAAAGTCTTAAATTTTGTCCCAAAACTCCTTCAAAAGTCAATAAAAAATCTATATGAATCAATATGAATGAAAGCTTATACCACGTGGATAGAAAAGTGTCCATAAAAAAAAAAAGTCTTATTTAGTATATATATATATATATATGTGCGCGCGCGCGTGTATATATATATATATACACACACACATAAATATAATTAAAAAGTCACCGAATATAAGCATAATGGGCCAGCTACATTATTTTAAAGAAACAATAAGATCACTGATTTTTACAACAAAGTCCAACAACTAAGCTATTATTTACGTAAATATCCAAATTAAAGGTGTTAAATTAAAATATGTTTATTTTTTCTTTTATTTACAATAATATCTAAAATAGTACTTATAATTATCACATTACCCTTCAAAATTGAGAATAAACATATAAAGAAATTATAAAAAGGGAAACTCAAAAAATAAGAATTAAAAACATTAAAATAAATAATTGTAAAATTGGTTTGATTGCATTGGTATTTTGATTTTGTATAAAAGGAAATTTTTTTAATTTTTTGAATAAATAATGATATAATAAATAGGTATCATATTTTATATAAAAGGTAAATTTGATTTTATTTATTTGGTTTATTATAAAGAAAGTGTAATATGATTTCATAAAAAAATAGCCTTTCTCGTAAAATGTCATCAATTTCATTTATAATAATTTATATTCTTTTGATAATCTTTATTTCTTTTTCTTTGAAGCGCATAGATCCAATATTATTTTAGATTTTTTAGAGGTCAACATAAATAATGAGGTCTTTTCTTAAAGAATTTATTGGTTTTCTATTAAAAAAGTGTGAGTCAATATTAATAATAACTAAATTTTGATGATGTGTGATTTTTAATAGCATAAATAATAAGTTTTTTCATAAAGAATTCATTTTTTTAATCAAAAAATTTGAATGCTTTGTGTTTGTGTAATTTTTTTCCATTTTAATTCTTTTATCAATCTTCATCATAATTAATTGTTGTGAATTGTTATCTTTTGGTCTAAGACATTATCTTTGTAATAAATATATTATATTTATCATAACTCTATTAATGTTATTAAGGTTACAATCAAACAAGCTTTTGATCAGTTCATGTAATGTTTAAGATTAATGATGAGTTGTCAAAAAAGAAAAACCATTATAGTAATAAAAAAAAGGAAAAAAAATCTAAATAAAAGATGAATAATGTCAATGTGATAATCGAGAAATCTGCGTTCTCGGAAATATTTGTACAAAATATGTAAATAAATGTACGTTTATAGTGAGACATGTTACAAAATACAGAGCAGAGGAAAATTTTGATTAATTGAGTTTTAACCAAAATTTTAAAATGAATTAATGAATATAGTTTAAAAACTAAACATTAATTCAATTTATGATGTTTTAAAATTTAATAGAAAAGTATGTGGAAAAATACATATTAAGAAATCAATGGCACACAAGTGAGCCATATTGATCAATGGCTAGAAGTAGCCAAACAAGCCCTTGCATTTTCTAAAAAAAAAAATGAAAGAAAGTGAGAGAGAGGGAGTGAGTCATGTGAGTTAAGGGGGGGATTTAATCATTCCCCTTAGCTGCAAAGAGAAGCAGTGGAGAAAGAAAGAAAGAAAGAAAGAGAAAGAGAAAGAAAGAGAGAGAGAAAGGGACCGAGAAAAAGAGAGAGAAGAAAAAGGAAATCCAAACAAGTTCGGATTTTCTTGTTCAAGTAGCAGATCGATCGAGTTTTCGATCAAGAATCAGCAGCCAGAAGTTCTCAAAATTCAAAGCAAGGTAAACCTTCGTTTCTCACGTTTTTTTCTTGGGGGAAAAATCTAGGGTTTTAAGTGAAAAAAAGAGAATGTGAGTGAATCATGTTGAGGTTTTCGGTTAAAACTGAAACATGATTCGAGTCTAGATGTTTTCAAACACGAATCCATGAGTTGATGGTTTAGAAAACCAAGTTTAGTGAGTTTTCTTTTAAAAAGCTCAGATTTTTCAAAAGTTGAGTCAAGAGGTGTAAATGAGTAAAATGTGGAACTTTTGCTTATGAAATCATGGATTTGTGATAGTAGAAATGTAGTAGATACCTCGAAACGATCTTATGGAGATCGATTTTGAGTGTAAGAAGTAGAACAAAGGCCATAAAAGCCTTAGAAAATCAGAGCAGAGCAGTTCGGACTCAGAATCTTGATTCTGGTATGAACACAGGCGTGTACAAGGGCGTGTTCAGTACACGACCCCAAACATGCCCATATACACGACCGTGTTGCAAGAAAAATCAGACCCGAGAGGTACATGGCCAAGAACACGGCCGTGTATCAAGCCGTGTCAAGGGGCATACGGTCAAGGGAAAGGCGTGTAGCAGACCATGTTAGACAGCAGGAAAACATGGCCAGAAACATGGCCGTGGAAGTAACCGTGTAAGAGTCCAGAGGAGTACATGGCCGTGTATTCACCCATGTAAGTATACATGACCATGTTCTACGAAGTACACGGCCAGGCATGTTAGTCCAGAGAGGTACACGGCCAGAGACATGGCCATGTAGGAGGGCGTGTTCGAAGTCAGAGAGTAAAAAAAAAAAAAAAAAGAGTCTGGAAATGTAAATTTTCATGTTTTGCCATATTTCCAGTATAAGATGAATATTGGAAATAATCAGTGACTATTCCTTTTATAGGAGTTCGAGCCAGAGACCTCGATACAGCAGTCCCAGAGTAGCAGAGGCTCACGCTAGCGGATTTTCTGTAAGTTCAAGCATTGTCTTGACTGTAACGTAGACAAGCTTGTTATATTATGATATTATGTATGTTGTATGACGTGTATGTTAGACATTGATTGTCTGCATCACGATATCTATGTCAGTTCATGTCATGCATGTAGAGTTGCATGTTTCAGTACACATGTCAGACAGGTACCAGAACACAAACACAGGTAGGTGCACATGGTACCCTAGTATGTTAATAAAACTCACACCCCAGTAAATCATGTAACAGGTTCCGACTGTGGGGGCAATCAGTATGCTACCCAGTTGGAACACTAGCAAGATGGTAATTAAACTAGTTATTGGCGTATTGACCTCTCGACCCACGGGGAGGTTTTCATGTTTAGCATCAGTTAAGACTGAGGAAGTCAGCACTAAAGTACTGCTCCCAGTTACGCTAACATGTCGGTACGACTAATCAGGGGCCCAAAACCAGAACTAAAATAACAGATAATGTCCTAAGACCAACCCTTCAGCCACGAGCATGTTTATAGAGTCCAGTTTCATGCACGAGCACAGCAGTACAGCATGTCATGTTTTATGTTTTTATGTTTAAACTTACTGAGCCCATAGCTCATCAGTTTTTTCACATGTTGCAGGTAAGAGACCTGTTCACCAGTAGTATACGGTGGACAACGAACAGGGAAGATGCATGCCGGGAAGGATTGGGCGAGGGATTTGGTCACCCTTAAGTCTTCTGCTGTACAGATTTTGAAATTTAAACCATGTAATTTCAAGAACAAGATTTTAAGTTAAGATTATGTGATAGGGGAATCATGATCCATGTGCATGTTATTTTATTAACATGATTTTCTTATCACATTCTCGAACAGTTTATGAATTTAAAGAAAAAAAAAAATTTATTCCGTAAAATTAGCGAGTAAGTTTTCAGTTCAGCATGATTACCGGCGACTCTAGAGGCTTACAGACTATTGCGGTTAACTACAGAGTTGACTGTAATAGCACTGTAGAACCTCTACAGCAGGGCGGGCCGCCATAGTCAATTATGATAAAAGGATAAAATAGGTATTACATATATTTATTTCTTTAAAAATAGATATTTACATAATAATTTTATAAAACGAATATATTTTAAAATTGAAAATAAACTTTTTATATAATTATTTCGTTTATTTAACATCTACCGGTCAAAGTTATGGACCCCCTGAAAACGAAATGTGATGATTCGGCTAGACCAAGATCAAACTAGTGGAGTTTATGCTGGGGGTATGGGGAAGGTGTATACATGAAGAGTCTTATTATTATTAATCATTATTTTATGAATTTCACGTGCAAATTGTTTTTAGCGGGGTATTTAACCACAAATGCATGGAAATATGAATGCGATTAGTACCAGATTTTGGAGCACTGCTGACTAACAATCATGCAATTGGGGTCAGCTTCACTGATGTTATTGCAGCGATAAGTATGTCTTTTTTGTCATTTTGCTTTAGAATGTTTTCAAATTTGATATTTGGTAATCTTGATCAAAAGTCTCCCTCATTTAATGAATTTGTAATATCGGATCTTCTCATGTTTTCATTATGATTCCAGTAGATTGGATTTGGATTTGAACTTTTTTATTTTTTTGACTAAGATTCCTTTTAGAAGACGTAATAATATAATTACATATCTGAAAGAAATATAAACCAATAATTGAGTTGGTTTGAGTCGTTTTCTTGTGTCGACGTAATAAATACTAGGATAGTGATCTATGACCTTTTTTTTTTTTTTTTCGTTTGCTGAAAATAATGATCTATGACTTGCATGACATTACAAGTGGCTAAAAAATTGTCTTCAATTTCCTTTACATGGGATTAGTATTGACTCTTTATGTTTCGTCTCTTAATGAGGATTAGTAGTGTCATTAAGCTAAATTCATTGTATGACATTACAAGTGGCTAACATCTTATGCTTGCATTTAGAATATATATATATATATAGTAAGTTTTCCTGGTTCTCTAAGGGAACTGTATATGCGTGTCATGCTTACGAGTAATGAGACTAACAAAGAGTGTGTGAATGCGAGGATGCTAGCATAGCATGTATTTACGGGACAAAACAGAGATAAATTTCAATAATTTATATATAATAACACAAGCGTTACTTAATTATTGGATCGAATCGGTACTAATCTATGAGTTTTAACTAGATAAGACACTAATTAAACTGACATATGCGTATTATGTAGAGATAATATAAACGACAATTATGACATGACGACTAAATTTATCATATTGGTAAAATAAATACGACAATGGTGATCAATAAGAAAATAATATGGAGCTTAACAACGGTGAAATAAGATAAATGGTACATATAATACTTTTAAAAAGATTATGGGGGTATTTGGTTTGTTTTCTCAAGTGTTTTTAAAAATGTTTTCGCACATCTGTTGAGAAGAAAAATGAAAACTATTTTAAAATAGTATTTGTTTGACAAATGTTTGAAAAGGAAAACAAAAACAAATATTGGTGAGAATCGTTTTTGTGGAGGAAATTAAATGGTAATAATTTATTATTTCATTTTGGCTCACGTTTTCCAGGCTATATTTCAAAAGCGTTTTTAAAAATGTTTCGACACATCTTTTCTGAAGCAAAAACGAACGTTTTCTAAATAGTATTTGTTTAGCAAATGTTTTGAAAACGTAAACGAAAACAAAAATTGGTGAGAATGGTTTTTGTAAAGGAGATTAAAAAAAAAAAACTGGTTAAAAGTTATTTTCTATTTTTGGGTTTTTTTTATAGATATAATTGGTTTTTTTCCTTGATTTTAATATTGTGAATATGTGTATAAATTAATCTTGATCCTCTTTAAATTAATAGTTCTCTATATTTATTAAACAAAACATTTGGATTTTAAGAAATAAAACATTTTTATTAAATCTATAAACATTAGTAGGCATGGTGACTTGAATCAAAATCTAAATCTAAAGAGAACTTTAGAGAAATGACAAAAAATAATACATTTGATTAATTTTTGTCACATAGAAAAAATCTCCCGCAAAAAATGTGTGGCAGTCCACTCTTGCTGTAGAGGTTTTATAGTGCTATTACAGTCAACTCTATAGTTAACCACAATAGTATGTAGGTCTCTAGGGTCGCCGGTGTCATGCTTAACTTGAGAACTACTTGTAAATTTTACGGAATAAATTTTTTTTTCTTTTTCTTAATACATAACTTGAAAACATATACATGGATCATGATTTCCTTATCACATAGTCTTGACTTAAAATCATGTTCTTGAAATTACATGTTTAAATTTTTCAAAACTGCACAACAGAAAACTCATAGTAGGACCATCATCCCTCGTCCAGTCTCCCTGGCATGTACATACCCTGCCCGTCGTCCGCCGTATACTACTGGTGAACAGGTCTCTTGCCTGCAACATGTGAATAAACTAGTGAACTATAGGCTCAGTAAGTTCAAACATAAAAACATGAAATCATAACATACTATGCTGTGCTTAGGAATGAAACTTGACTCTGATTACACATATTCATGGCTGAATGTTAAGTCTTAGGACATTATCTGAAATTAGGTTTTAGTTTTGGGCCCCTGATTGGTCGTATCGTAAGACGCGTATGACTGGAA
The DNA here is from genome assembly GCA_035233585.1 of Antiaris toxicaria. Taxonomy (NCBI): domain Eukaryota; kingdom Viridiplantae; phylum Streptophyta; class Magnoliopsida; order Rosales; family Moraceae; genus Antiaris; species Antiaris toxicaria. The sequence goes on from CP141154.1 coordinate 95,087,337, forward strand.
GCGGTACATTAGTGCTGACCTCCACAGCCTTACTTAACTGAACATGAAAACCTCCCCATGGGTCGAGAGGCCGGTACGCCAATAACTGATTTAATTACCATCTTTTCTGAAGTTCCAACTGGGTAGCATACTGATTGCCCCACAGTAGGAACCTATTATATGTTTTACTTAGGGTGTGAGTTTTATTAACCTCACTATAGTGTCTTATGCAACTACATGTTTTCATGTGCTTGGTACTTGTCTATCATATGTACCTAAATTATCTTCTTGAAATATGAAATTCTACATGTCTGACATGAAATTGACATGTGTATCGTGATGCAGACGGTCAATGTTTGACATATACGCCAAACAATATACATAACATGTGATAACCGAGAAATCTACGTTCTCGGAAATATTTGTACAAATATGTAAATAAATGTACATTACAGTGATACAGATTACAGAATAAATAGCAGAGGAAAACTTCATAATTGAATTAATGCTTATACCAGAATCAGTGTTTATACCAGAATCAAGATTCTGGGTCCGAACTGTTCTGCTCTGATTTTCTAAGGCTTTTGTGGCCTTTGTTCTACTTCTTACACTTGAAATCGATCTTCATAAGATCGTTTCAAGGTATCTACTACACTTCTACTATCACAAATCCATGATTTCATAAGCAAAAATTCCACATTTTGCTTATGAACCTCTCTTGACTTAACTTTTGAAAAATCTGCATTTTTGTGAAGAAATTTCACTAAACTCGGTTTTCTAAACCATCTGTTCATGGATTCGTGTTTGAAAACATCTAGACTTGAATCATGTTTCGATTTTTAACCGAAAAGTTTACACTAGCGGATTATCTGTAAGTTCAAGCATTGTCCTGACTGCAATGTGGACAAGCTTGTTACATTGTGATGTATATTGCATGTTGTATGACGTGATTGTTAGACATTGATTGTCTACATCACGATATTCATGTCAGTCACATGTCAGCATAGGTCAATTCATATCAGTTCATGTCATGCATATAGAGTTGCATGTTTCAGTACACAGACCAGACAGTACCAGAACAAGAAAACAGTTAGGTGCACAAGGCACCCTAGTGTGTTAATTAATTCACACCCCAGTAATTTGATTAACAGGTTCCGACTGTGGAGGCAAACAATATGCTACTCAGTTGGAACACCAGCAAGATGGTAATTAACCAGTTATTGGCGTATCGGCCTCTCGACCCACGGGGAGGTTATCATGTTTAGCATCAGTTAAGACTGAGGAAGTCAGCACTAAAGTACCGCTCCCGGTTGCGCTAACATATCGATATGTCCAATCAGGGGCCCAAAACCAGAACTAAATATCAGATAATGTCCTAAGACTAAACCTTCAGTCAGTACAGCATGTTTACAAAGTCCAGTCATGCATGAGCACAGCAGTACAGCATGAGCACAGCAGTACAGCATGAGTACAGCAGTACAGCATATCAGTTTCATGTTTTTATGTTTGAACTTACTGAGCCCATAGCTCATCAGTTTGTTCACATGTTGCAGGTAAGAGACCTGTTCACAAGTAGTATTGGTGGATGACGAACAGGGTAGACGCATGCCGGGCAGAATTTGGGCGAGGGATCTGGTCACCGATAGTCTTCCGCTGTATAGTTTCTGAATGTAATTTTCAAAGAGACAAGTTTTCAGGTCAAGAGTAGGTGATAGGGGAATCATGATCAGATGCATGTTATTTTGTTAACATGATTTCCTTATCACATTCTCAAACATTTTATGAATTTAAAGAAAAAAAAATTTGTTCCGCAAAATTAGCAAGTAGTTTACAGTTCAGCATGATTGCCGGCGACCCTAGAGGCCTGCAGACTATTGCGGTTAACTACAGAGTTGACTGTAATAGCACTGTAGAGCCTCTACAGTAGGGCGGGCCGCCACATAACATCATAAATATAACATGATTGTCCACGTTGTAGTCAAGACAATGCTTGAACTTACAGAAAGTTGGCTAACGTGAGCCTCTGTTGATTTGAAACTGCTGTCTCAGTGTGTCTGGCTTGAACTCCTATAAAAGAAATAATCGTTGATTATTTCCAACATTTATCTTATACTTGAAACATGACAAAACATGTAAAATCATATTTCCCAGACTCTTTTTTTTTTTTTTTTGCTTCGAACACGTCCTCCTACACGAGCATGTTCGTGACCGTGTAATCCTCTGGACTTGCGTGCATGGCCGTGTAATTCATGCATGCGTACACGGTTACCTACACGGCTGTTTTCTAGCCGTGTTTTCCTGTTGTCAAACATGGTCTGTTACACGCCCTTCCCATGACCGTGTGTCATTCTATATGGCTCAATATACGGCCGTGTTCTTGGCTGTGTAACTCTCGGGTCTCAAATTCTCTCGAAACACGGTCGTGTATGTGGGCATGTTCAGGGCAGTGTTCTGAACACGTCCGTGTATACACCTGTGTTCATCTTAGAATCCTGATTCTGAGTCTGAAATTCTCATTTCTATTTTTCTAAGGCTTTCCTGGCCTTTGTTCTACTCCTTGCACTCAAAATCGATCGCTATAAGACCATTTCAAGGTATAAACTGCATTTCTACTATCATCTATCCATGGTTTCATAAGCAAAATTTCACATTTTGTTTCCATCACATCTCTTAACTTAACTCTTAAAAATCAAAACTTTCTTGAAAAGAAAACTCAACTGAAACTTGGTTTTCTAAACCATCAACTCACGAATTCATGTTTAAAAACAACTAAACTTGAATAATGTTTCGATTTAACTGAAAATCTCAACATGCAAAACTCACCTTGTCCTTTTCTTTTTAAAATAACCTAAACTTTCTACCCGAAAACGTGAGAAAAACGAGGGTTTACCTTACTTGAAACCTGAGAACGTCTTACTGTGGAATCTTGGGCTGAAAACTTGAATGATCTGCTTGTTTGAAGAGAGAATCCGAACTGTGTGGAAAGGAAAACGCAGAGGAGGGTTTTTCCTCTTCCACTCTCTCTCTCTTTCTCTTTCTCTCTGCCGCTTCTTTGCAGTCAAAACAAGTGAATTAATTCACTTGGGCTATTTAAGGCTCCTCCCTCACGTGCTCCCTATCATCTCTCTCATTCTTTCTTTAATTTCTTTTAAAGAAATTAGAATTTACTTGGCTAATCTTGAACATTGATCAAGTTAGCTTACATGTGAGCCATTGATCTCTTAATAAGTATTTTCCATATACTTTTCTAATAAATTTAAAACATCATAATTTGAATTAATGTTTAGCTTTTACACTATGTTCATTAATTCATTGTCAAATTTTGACTAAAATCCAGTAAATCAAAATTTTCATCTGCTCTATACTCTGTAATATGTCTCATCCTGAATATACATTTATTTACATATCTTGTACAAAATTTTCCGAGATCGATAAATTTCTCGGTTATCACAAAATGCCATACATGACATCATAAAATATTAATTTTTTATTTATTTTGAAATATTATAATTATTATTTTTAAATTTTTTCTCTTTCTATCTCTTCACTCTCTTTCTTCTCTCCCTCTTCCTTGATTCTGACAATCCAAAGAGATTGCAGCGGATCTAGCTGAATCCTTTGATGGGGCACAATCCTGATGGTGGTAGTTAAGATGGCGATGGTGGTTGTGCGAGTCGCATATTGACAGCTTGTCGCATGGATAAGACTCTGACAAATCCTTATTAGGAATGCCTTAAGCAGGAAAGACATTTTAGATGTATTTCATTTATTTTGAACTAATTAATAAAAATATATTAGAAGTTATTCGTTACATTGCTATATGTCCTCATCCTATTTACATGTTAAAGTAAATGTAAACAAATATGACTCACTGACTGCTTATTGTTAAATTATTAGAATATTGTATACAATGAACTTCTATATGTGAGAAGATAACATTCTAAAATAAGCAGTCTAAATTATAGTCCGTAGTCTATTGGATTAGACCGAGCATTTAACTCATATTAAGACTATTATGTTGTCCAAAGCCAATTAGGGATACAGTTTATCTTGACTATCTGGAACTTTGACTCTTGAGTAAAGAAATAGATATGTTACTTGGTGATGATGTATTGGACTTGGATTAAAGTGTAATTTATCTACATAGTCTGCTTGAGTAGATTGATTCAATTTTTATATTTGTTATGCAATAACTTTAATCCTAAGTAGATGAATCACTTCATGTGTGTGATTTATGTATGTTGATATTCTTATAGCTAAAGCATCTTAGAGGTAGTAAGCTTATAGACTGGTCCGTTAGGTACATGACTTGTATCTGATAAAGGGTTTATTTACAAATCATAGCTCTAACAAGTAAATGTTATCTTTTTAAAGGCATTATACTAGATGTGAAAATGGACAAGGTCTTGGATTGTTTGTTGGGCAGTTGATTTCTTATTCATTTATGATAAATAATCATTTTCTTCTTTGAGAGCATGATGGATCTTTAAGATAATCCGATCAGTAAATTGAACGGAGTTTGGCCTAAGACTAATCATGGATATCATATGAGGGTGTTGTATATATGATAAGGTCATTGGACGATAGCTTATCTCTAGCTTACGTAATATGGTATATAATTAGGAGTGCAATTTCAGGTTTATAATGGTGTGACTTTGAAATTAATAATTATAATGAGTTTATTCGATATAAAATAATAGTTACATGGATTATTGAAGCCTATATTATATATGTTCAATTGATCCCTTTACTAGCTCTGCATAATTCCTTAAAGTGATGGTAATTTATCGATATATTCTTTATTGCTTGTATATTTGCATTTAGTGAAGGAAAAAATCCGAATCATCCTTCATAGGGTGTGGGCTATTTCCTATTGGTGCCGGGGGATAAAATTGTAATTTTTTATTATTCAATAAATGAGATAAATATTTAATTTGGAAGAATATTTTGGAAGATAAGATTTAAAATTTAAATTAATTATATTTATCTTTCAAAAGATAAATATGAGATTAATTTGAATTTCAAAAATCTTGTTTAAATAAATATTTGAAATTTAAAAGATTATTCTATTTAAATTTGAATATAACAAAATTTTAACCTAGCACAATTATAGGTGGTGTCCATCATTAGAGTTTGGAAGACAAGATTTTCTCCTAATTTGAATTTGAATTTTGTTTTGGTTAAGAAATTACACAATTATTTAAATTTCAAATAAAGTTGCTATGATTTTATTTGAATTTTAAATAAAGTTGCTATTATTTTATTTGAATTTCAAATAAAATTGCTGTTATTTTATTTGAATTGGAGTTGTGAAAAATTATCTATGCAGACAAAATCACATGATTTGTGGAATTTGAAATTTGAATCAAATTTTAAATCACAAATATCCAAAGTGGTTGAAATTTTATAGGAATCTCCCTGGGTGTATAATCGGTTTTTGAATGGAAATAGGAGAGAAAAATCTTGTCTGAATCCTGTTTGAATTTTGAATCCCTTGACCTAGTGATGGCAGAATTTTCTAGGGCTTTTCCCTAGTGGAAGAATCAGCCTTGGGGTTGGTGGGAGAGAGAAATATCATTTCGTGGTCCAATTCAAAATTCTGAAAGCCATCTAATGCAAATTCTCAGAGATCTAGGTGGTTGGAACGAGACAAGCGGCGCTAGAACAACGATCAAGGAACTGAGTGTTCACACACTCAACCATCCGGGAATTGGAAAATAGTAAAGAAGGATAGTTAGTTGAAGCCTTTCGGTCACATCCTTTAGTGTTCCCGGTAATTTCCTTTGAAGTTATAAAGATTGTTAAATAATTTATTGTATATGACAACACAAGTTTTTAACGATCTTGAAATTTTTTTTTTTAAATTCCACTGTGTAATTTTACTATTTTTCCTACGATCCTTCGACAAGCTATGTAGCCACGTAGGGATCTTCGACCAGAGAAAATCAGAGATCACGAGTAATCAGCGAGCAGCAAGAGATCACGACAGATTTGGCATCTCCAATTTCCTGCTCAAGCTCCGATGTTGAGTTGTAGATCTGGCAGTCGTGAGGGATGTCGCATTTGGAGTTGGTATTGTTGGTGATGACATCTGCTAATCCCATGAAGGATTCTAGCTTCGGTGAAGAAAGTAAAGAGAAAGGGGAAAGAGAGAGAGTGGAGAGAGGGCAAAAGAGAGAGAAAAAAAAAGGAGAGAGAGAGAGAGTGATGAGAGAGAGCAAGGTAAGAGAGAAAAAAAATTAAATCAATTTATAACATCATCTTTACAACATTTTTAACAATAGCTTTTAAATTTTGACAAAAATCAATCAACATCCATGTGGCTTAATTATCTCAAAACCAAACTACAATTTTAATAGCCCATTATACTAAGTAATATTTTTTATCTACATAAAGTAAAAGCTTCCAAGGGAAGCCATTTGTTTACCTTCTCATTGCACCATGCTTAAACAAATTTTAGATACATAACAAATCTTTTTTTTTTTTTCAACGTTCAAAGAAGATTGGAAATTTGCTCTATTATTCAATGTGAGATTTTATTTTTTTTCTTCTTTTCTTTCTTTCCTTTATAATCTTTTTTTTCTTCTATTTCAATGTCTAATTTATGTATTCTCTATTTCTTTCATTTTCATATTGGATTTATGAAAGATATAGTAAAAACGATGTGATATAAACTGTTACAAATATACGTGAAGATTTTAAACAATAAAATAGTTAAGTTGGAAAAAAATAAAGAAATAATTTTTGATCCTTTAGTACAATGTCTGTATTAAATTGAGGAAAAATAAAGTTGAGAAATAATTAATTTTTCAAAAGAATGAAATGATTTCTTATTATTTTGCATATAAAAATTTTCCATTTGGCCTTTAAAAGAGAGGTGTTGGCTGCATTTTGGGTCGTTTGGATATAATAGAAAGGAAGGGAAAGATTTTCAAGAAGATAGAGTACTGATTCTAGTCTCTTTTATATATTCTTTTTTAGGACTTCTTATCCTAAGAGTGTTACCTTTTATTATAACTTTTTTTAATTAAAATTTCATTAGTATAATCTTGATTAAAAAAATTTTTTTTGGTCCCCACCGATAAATCTTAGTCACTGCAAAGACAATTTATATTTTTCTTATTTCCAGATTAATCTTTTCAAAAATATAACCAAATACAATTTTAAAAAATAATTTTAGCATCATTGACAGGGAATTCCCATTTTTATTACCATACCAAGAATCAAAAACCGTTTTCAAAACAAACAAAAACAATAACAAACACCACCTCTAATTCTTTCGTTCATGTACTTTTAAGGGGATTAATGCAGAAGTTTAATATCAGTAATAGTGCCTGATAGACCTGGGAATATTAGAATTATGATGAAAAATGCTAAAGATCTAATGTTAAAGGATTAATGGGAATAATGTTAAAGGATGGTATAGGAAAAGTACAACTCCCACGTCATTGAAATCTAAACTGGTAATGGGAGATGGACTGCCCTATTCTAATATATTTAACTGCTATTCCATTTTTAGAATTTTGTTAATATGGAATGACTATGGAAATTCTGACTTACTGGTAATTATAAGATTTTTGAATTGAGCTAAGTGGTTATGTGTTTCTCGTATTGAATTTTTTTTTCTTAGTTTTGCTCGATTAAAACTAATTAAGATATTGATTTGACCCCAACTAAAATTGGAGTTTTACAAATATTTTGATTACAAATAAGTGAATGTATTATCTTATTTTGATTTAAAACATGAAAGCCATGGGATTTTCAAATTCAATTTTTTAAACCTAAAAAGAGAGATTTTGAACTATAAATAGTAAAATTAGTTTGTTTTTGAAGAAAATAGAAAACTTCATCCGCGGTTGGAACGACAAACGCCCCTAAGTGTGAGTTATGCTCTTTATTTTATGGTTTCCATAAGGGTTATATATATATATATATATATATAGAGCGAGAGAGAGAGAGAAAGAAGAAGAAGAAGCATGTTGGTGTTGGGGTTTTGACCATCTTTGATCCTATTTAAATTTCCTTTCTAATTATTTAATTTGACAAACGAATGTCATTTTCCCTAGTTCTTCACCTAGTGTAAGTCACTACATCCATGCTCCAACTAGCCATGCATTTTCTTCAATTTGACTCTTCTTCCCTCCTTTTGACACTGAACCCCAGGTCATTCCTTTTTTTTTTTTTTTTGTGAGTCTAAATTATCTCCACAATTGATTTAGCCTATCATGCATAATCTACATTATCTTATTATCATGCATAATCCACGCCTGGTTCTGTTGGTTCATACCTTCTTTCTTGATTAGTTATCTTTTAATATTAACCATTGATTTCTCATGGATCCTTTTTTCTACCATCTCCACCATTAGTCCTTTCTTGTACAATCTCAAGCATTGATTATTTTCATATGAAAGTCATCCATATGACTAAGGTTTCGATCTTAATTCTGGATGAATTATACAAAGGTTTTTTTTTTTCAAACTGTTAATTAAATTCCCCTAGTTAAATTGAAAATTTACTACTTTTCCTAGCATTGTTCTCATATTGTGGACTCATCTAATTTTTTTTTACTATTGAATCATCTTATTTGTATGCTTAGGATTTGTAAACTTATTTTAAATTATTTTGCCATTAAACCTATCATTTGTGCATACATGGGATATTGTGTGCTTGCTTTGTATTATTGATGTCACTAATCCACCACTTGTGTAGACATTTACTCAATGGACTTTCCTCGTCAACTTCTTGGCTTGAAAGTCTTTATCGTAGGACTATAGATCATTTAAATATGCATTATCATCTATAGTCTGGTCATTCTAGCATTCATCATCAAATTAATGGCATATTAAATCTGCAAAACATGAAATTAACAAGAAAATTTTCGGCTGAATCTTGTGTTTCTTAAAATTCATATCATGGCCCACAAATACACACTAGGTTTGCACATACATGACCCTTGGAACATCAACAAAATTTACAGGGAGAGAGAGATAGAGATTGAGAGATGGGATTTGTGAAGCTGGGGTTCCAATCTTACTTGTAGCAAATCTTATATTTTTGTGAACACTAATTAGTTTAAATATTCTATTACAAATGGAAATACATTGATTGATATCCTAACCATTCTACATGAGCTTGATTTGTTTGGTATAAAATACTAACAACATAAATCTAAGAAGATAAGTATCCTGATTGGGAAAAAGAGAAATCAAATTGAACTAGAGAAGTTCACAGATTTCAGATATTGATCTCTCTTTCCCCATGGGATAAAGCTCTATTTTCCCTTATGGCCTTTTGACTCTCTTTCTTGGTACAATAATCATCAAGGTAGTTCTGATAAACGTATGAAGTGAAGCCCCAAATAGCCAACATCATCGCCATAACCTTTATCCCATGCATCTTCTCATGGAGGAAGAACACGGCTAAAACGGGTACAATCGGCAACCCCAAAGCGCTCATCACATTGGAGAAGAGAGAAGACACCTCAAGAATCAACCCCACGGCTCCAATGCCGAAGAGTTGCCATGTTATGGCTGTCCATGCTAGTACCATGACATAGGACACCTTCCCAAGACCGAACGAGGTCATCTCCGTATCCAAACCCTTCCACTCCTCGCTCGCGAAAAGCCCAACAAGAATGGCCAGGCTAGCGACAAGCGATTGATACACCAAGACATCAATGATCACCGAAAAGCTTTCCCTCTTCAGGACTCTATTGAGGAAGAATTGTGTCAAGGAGAGCACAAATCCGTACCCTGCAGATGCGCCAACCGTGCAAATGAACCCGATAACGTACTTCCCTTTGGAGACATCAGTGGTGTCCTTGGTCTCCGATTGAAACACGAGGAGGACCGAGGAGCTTGTGAGAAGCACCAAGGAGTTTATGATGTAAAAAGTGAACTTCTGCGAGTTGAGAAAGAAGGAGAACAAAGCATTGAAGGCCAATTGTGACGCACATATGAGTGAGTATGTAGACACAGGCAGGTACATTAGCCCCACAGAATATAAATAACAATCTGCAGCTAGCATTAGGCCAAGAACAGTATAAATTGATGCAAGGACCAAGGTAGAAGGCGGTTTTGAGCTCGAATTAGTACTTGAACTTTCTGTTATGCCAATTTTGTTCTTTTTTGATGGGACCAAATAGTAAGGAAGCAGGATTGGAAAGCCTGCTATCTGAACTAATGTCCCCATCCATTTGCTTTTTCCACCTTTGTCAAAATACAATCTCCCCAACAGCATCGCCACTGACTGACCAGCAAGAAGAAACACTGCATAGATACCGATTCGAATCCAGCTGATGAGTTTTCTTGTGGGCTTAGGGCCATTTGTGTGGCCAGGAGGACTTGCTTCATTAGCTTCCTGTGCTGGTGAGATGATTTAGATGATGTAAGTAGTATGGTAGGAGGTGAAAGATGAAGTGCTATAAAAAATTACTTTTCCACATGTCTAGAAAAGAAAAAAGAGAGAAAAAGAAAAAATCAGTGAAGAACTATTATTTTGTGCATATGAGCATGAACTGATAGCTTACAGTCTTACACATGAATTGACAAAGTTAACGTGTGTGTGTGCGTGTGTGTAGAGAGAGGGGAGGGGGGGGACTGAAAATCTTAACTGCTTAATAAATGAAAACAGAAAAATAATTATAACTTTTCCAGCTTACTAGCCTGTAAAGTGGAAAACGAAGGAAAAGAAGAAAGAAAACAGAGGACAACTCAGAACAGAAGATGAACACACACACTCTTACCAGTGACGCTGAGTTGCAGTTCTTGCGCTTCTCCCATGTCGAATAATGATAAAGAGAGAGAGAGAGAGAGAGATTTGTTATAGTAGGCCTTGTGAGTTGTGACAATATATATGTGAGTGTGTGTATATATAAATATTTAAGCATTGAGTGCCAGAAGAAAAATCTATGTGAATCATGCTACGAAGAGCTGGCATAAAATGGCCATGCTTTCGTCCTCATTTATTAATACGATAAGACCGTGACCACATATTTTGAGCAACTAGTTGGGAATAATCAATTAATTGATAATTACATGAAAATGACTGGGAAATCATTAAATTACTGACCGTTATATTATTTATTTGTGCAGGGATTAGATTCTTTTTTTTTTAAATGAGTTTTAATGAATGAATTATATCGAATTTATTATAAATAAATCTAAATTTGTTTCTTTTTTTATAATACGATGAACTCATAGATAAGTTCCAACATTGAGAATCTGGATTCCATGGGGGCGGCGGAAGGGGAAGTTGCAAGGAGAGTGGGAAGCTGGATCTATGTCATATCTAGAGTCGCTGACGAAGGGGGGTGAAGAAAAATCACCATTCATCCTTGTCACCCACATCTCAGATCCGACGCCCACACTTCTCCATCATCAATGAGCCACCAACTGCCTCAAATCTTCACGACCGAGCCTCCTACGCTTCTCCACCCACTACCCAAATGTCATCAGCAAGTTGCAATGGGTTGCAACCAATTTCGCTCGTGTTGTGTGGTGGTTGGTGGGTTGATCTATCAAAGACCCAGCCCCTCACCCCCTACGACTTCCCCCGGGCAACGAGACTTGTCCAAATCATGGCAGCTGGCGAGGGGTCTAACTTTTGAGTTTTTTTATTAAATTTTTGTAATTCTTTTTTAGTTGTAATTGGATATAATAAAATCTTTAATAAATCCTACTTATATTAAATATGTATTATTAGATCCTATCTTGTTATGGAGTAAAATGACATACCCCATTATAGTCTTGCCTATATATATATAATTTTTGAATAAGATATCTAAGTTTGAACTTCATTATTTTTACTTTTTTTTTTTTTTTGTCGGAGAGCAAAACTCTTTATGATACGTAGGTTGTTTGGCAAACTCTCTTGCAACTTGACTTCTTTTCTTTGATTTATTACTATATTAGTCCTAGAAAATGGAACTTGTCTTTTTCAGCAAATGAAGGGATGATGGTCCAAAAGCAAAGCCTCATGAAATATCATACGTACGTACATACATACATGTATAAGTACATATATCACAAAGATAAGTTAGAACAAGCCATAATTTTTGGCTCCCAACAATACCCTTTTTGTGAACTTTAATGCATAGCCTTCACATTCCTTAAGAATCTCAGCGAACCGAGTAGAAATTAGAATGAGTCTAAAGTTCAAAAAGAGAAAAAAAACAAGAAATAGAATGGGTCTAAATATACTATAATCGGCGGGTACTTTGTAGGTGAGGTTGAAACCAATGCTGATTTTTGGCTGTCGGCACTTATGAACGTTATTATTGCTACCCTTTTTTCATTTTTTCTTTTTGAGCTTCTAACATTTTAGGTTATACTCAGATAAAACATCATTAGATTAAATCTCTAAACACTACATATATTTATATTTTTGCTGTTTTCTTTTGTTTCTAATATAAAAATATAAATTAAAAAAAATGGGTATATCATTTTTTTTTTGGGCAAAAAAATTCTTTAGGGAAACAAAAATTCTAGACCATCATATTCCATTTTAATGGTGTCGAAGTTATGAGAACACCAAATTCACCGTGCACTTAACTACCTATGATTTGGGAAAATAAATTTATTTTTATTTTGAAAAAAGAAGGAAAAACATTTTTTCCCTCCCCCTTTTATCGTCCATTACACAGCACAACCGTGAGCGCTCCCAGAGTGAACCCAGCGTTGGGTCCCAATCACCATCTTAGATATCTCTGCCCGGTGGTTGGCGGATTCTCCCATCCCTTATTCGCCGAAGTTCCCCACCACGCAAGGTGGGTGACGATGGAGTGGGTCGATGAGTTCTGTGAAACTAATGAGATGGAGGCAGCCCGAAGTGGCAGCCTTGCCAGAGTGCTCCCCCTTCCAAGCTACTGACATGGGCGATGGTGTGACGACGGCTACATGGGTGGCGATCCACTACCACTCAAGAAGGACCTCCATCACTCCTAGGCTCGCGAGCGTTATCGAAGGGGTTGTGTGGATCACTGCGTCGTCGGAAACTCGCAGTAGGTTAAACCAAGTGAGCCGTCAAGCCCTCCTCGTTGCACGGTAGTGTGAGGAGGCCAAAGAGAAGTTCCCCTCATCAGATTTGTGTAACGGCATGGGCTTGCGCTCTTTGGATTTGTACTACCCACGATGGCACTGCTCGAAAACTGACCCATCAACAGATATTGGTGGTGGCGGCGGGGTCGGAGGAGAAGAGACCGGACATTGAGTTTTTTCCCCTAATAATTGTTTTCAAATCAGATGTAGTGGTGTGCGTAACGAATTTTGTGTGATCATTAAATTTGAAACGTTTAAACTAACGGTTAAAATTTATACCCCATTGATCAGGAAAAGCGATGTTTCTATTGTAGTTTTGCCCCTTTTTTTTAAGTTGTAAATCACGTATAAGTTCAAGAAAATTTAATAATTATAACTGTGGTGAAAAGTTATTTAATAAAATATTCTTACATGATTGGGAAAATTTTGTGCCATCGGTGTTTCTTTGCCTACTCTGTCAGTCTTCATCACTCTAAGGGGCGTTTGGTAAACACATTGATTTTGATTGTATTTGAATGAAATTTATTTTTTGAATGTTGTATTTAGTTGAAAAGTATTTGTTTTATATTTGAATGAAATGTGTGTTTGGATGAAAAGTATTTTAGAGTTAAAAAGTCTTCATCACTCTAAGGGGCGTTTGGTAAACACATTGATTTTGATTGTATTTGAATGAAATTTGTTTTTTGAATGTTATATTTGGTTGAAAAGTATTTATTTTATATTTGAATGAAATGTGTGTTTGGATGAAAAGTATTTTAGAGTTAAAAAGTTGATGTGATTGGTAAAAATAAAGATAAATAATGAAGTTGAAAAGTTGATGTGATTGTTTTAAAAATGTTTTGAATAGTAATATTTTCGTAGCACTGTTGTAAAATTTGTGTTTGGTGCAAAATTATATTGTATTTGAATGAAATTAAAATAGAATTTGTTTGTCAAATAGCCCCTAAGTAGTTCTATATCATGGGGTTGGAGGGCATTGGAGGTTTATTTAAAGAGCACTCCAATATTCAAGTTAGATAAACAGTTAAAAAATGAATAATGGCAAAGTTTTAGTAAGTGAAATAATAAGAAATGTAAAGAGCAAAGCCAAATGCTCGACAGTTGAGATACTCAATCAAAGAGATCCCATTAGATGATCTAGCGACGTCCAATATTGAAGACATGTGCTCTGTTTATAAATGATGTATCCTATTAGAGGAATCTCCTAGGTCCATTCTGATTAATACACTTAGAGGACTTAGAGGGCATTTGATAAAACATTTGTATTTTAATTACATTCAAACGTAATATAATTTTACATCAAATATAAAATTTTACATTTAAATAAGATTCTTTTCAACAGTACTACGAACACAATTACTCTTCAAACGTTTTTTAAAACAATCACATCAACTTTTTAACTCCACTATTTATCTCTACTTTTACCAATCACATCAACTTTTCAACTCTAAAATACTTTTCATCCAAACATACATTTCATTCAAATACAAAATAAATATTTTTCAACCAAATACAACATTCAAAAAACAAATTACATTCAAATAAAATCAAAATGTAATGTGTTTACCAAACGCCCCCTTAATAATCACTAGAGTGTTAGGAAATATCAAGGAATTATTTTTATTAGAAATGACTAAGGAAATTCCATGATATTCTTCATAGAATGATGACACCTATCTTGATTTAATTAAGAAATTCACGGCTCTATACTATCTTTTCTATTTTGATACCTAAACTTCAATTTAGGTTTTAATCAATTGATCATTGGAGTATTTTAACTTTATATCTCTCCTCTCAATCTCTACGAGGTATTCGTTTTGATCTCGATCTCTACGAGGTAATCGTCTCAATCTTGATCTAAAGTGAATGTTGGTCTCGATCTTGCCCTTTACCTCTATGAGATACTGGTCTTACCTATGATCTCTATGAAATATGTCTCGATCTCGATCTTGATCTCAACCTCTAAGTGATATCATTCTAAACGTGAATCATCAAAATCCTTTGGTTTTATATCATTGTCAACCTTGACCTCTACAAGACATCGATCACTATAGACAATTAATCTAAGATAAATTTATTTTTAGGGTCAATAACCAATCTGATATTGTTTGTGATAATGTAAAGTGCAAAAAGTAAATAAAGGAACACAAGATTTATAGAGGTTTACCCTTGTCAATAAAGCTATGTCCTCTATGGTATTAGTGTTTCACTATTTCGATAGCAAAGTACAAAACCAAGAGTATAAAATAAACTGGCACAAGTGTGATTCCCCTAACATGAATAATTTTCCATCTAATTATAGGATTAGGTCGCACTCAACAAGCCATATAATTTGGATAAGGCTCAGTCATTTGAATTTAAGAAATGCTCACCCACTCCCTATTTATAAAGACAAAGTGAATTTAAATGAGATCTTTTGAGATATCTAGAAAATTTAAATTCTCCAAAATATTTTAAATGCTTCTTTGGATAATCGTCGTAAAAGTGCTACCTTGCCTCCTTGGAGCCATCAAGAAACACGCTGCTTCCTCATTTGGAGTCATTAAGCCCATCCATAGCAGTTGGTAAGGGCCTCAAAGAACATGGAAGCTACCTGGCCTGAGCTGAAGCCAACTCCTTGAGGCAAAGATGACTCGATGAGGTGAAGGCTAATCGATGGAATAGGAATGGCTTGACAATGCAGAGGTAGGCTAACAAGGTAGATATAGCTCGACAAGGTGGAGACTACTCAGCGAGGTGTGGATGGCTCAACAAGACAGAGAGAGCTCGATGAGATACAGGTGGGTCAACGAGGTGAATGTAACTCGATAAGCAAGAGACGACTCTGTGAGGTGTGGATGGCTCCAAGAGATGGAGGCATCCATATAAGCTATTCTTCTCCAATAGTTGGAGACATCATTGTCAATTCTGAAAGCTATAAATGTCATTATTATCTTAAAGAGTTAGAGCCCACCTTGACTCCTTGGAAACTGATAAGAAGTTTGTTGTAAACTACTTGACTTTAATAGATGGAGTCATTTTACTCTTTCTATTAACCGATTTTTCTTTAATTTTGGATCTTATTCAGTTCTTTGTTCGACCATCTCAAAATGTGTATAATAGAAATTGAGCGACAAAATTTGACCTCAACATTCCCGATCTCAATCTCTATAAGATCTTAATCTCGATCATCAAATTGAGATTTTGCCTCTAACATTAGCCTTTCAAAAGTGCCCAAGACTAAATGAGCAGCCTCCCTAGTTGGTTGGTTAGTGAGCGGAGCGTGACACACATGATTATAATAACAAAATAAATTGTCAAAGGAAATAATCGATATGATCCAACATGAATGAAACCTTGAACCACATGAATTAAAAAGAGTGTTTTTAGATTATATGTATAAGAATGGTCTCAAATCTAATATTAGATGTAATCTGGTATTGGCGTGATTATGAACATAAGTGACTATAAATGCAAACTTACGTAGCAAAAAATATGAAAATAAAGATGTTGAAAAACACCTATGAATGTAAAAATCACTATTTTTATATTTACTTGTACATAAATTCATATTTCTACTAATTGCAATTCACATTCACATCAGTGTATTAGTTCATATCTAGTATCGAATTTAAGACTTTGTATATTTATATATTCAAATATATATATGTATAATCAAAGGGGTGCTTATATAGCACCCTCTCATATGCCATTTGTAATGTGTTTATTGTTATCTATCAATCATATAATTTAAATATAATGTTTTTAAGTAACATTAATGTTTTAAACTAATATTTAAATAATACTGACAATATTTTTAAAAAAATTTTGTATGCAAATCACTAGTTATTATAAGTGTTTAATATAAAATTATTAGTGCCACATAATATACGGTATCACATACGAGACATTTCCTTTACATACATATATCATCAAAAGATCACCAAGTACAAGCATAATGGGCCAACAACATTATTTTAAGGGAAAATTATAGTAAATAAGCCATTTGCTTGTGCTTTGGAAGTAAATAACATAATTTGAAACCTTCGAAAATTTATAACATTATCTAATTTTAGTATAGATAATATTTTTATTTTATCCCTGAAATAGGTTTTTGACTTAATTTTTCATATTCTCCCAAAAATCCACTTATTTCTCTCTCTTCCTTCTCTCTCCCCCCTTTCTCTTTCTCTCTCTCTCTCTCTCTCTCTCTCTATCTCCTCTGAGCCTCACTCTCTCCTTTGCCCCCATTTTGTGTTGTTCTGATTGTCATCTCTGACAATGACTGTTGCTTCTATCATTCTCCATTGCGTTCTTTTTGGTCACCATAAAATCGCAAGATCATGAAGATCAGACCTTCAAATCCTTCTCATTAGAAAATTGCAAGATCACAATTAAATCCTTGCAAGATCTAAACTCACGCTAAAGTTTAATAGCTAGATCTGAGCTTAATCACGCTAAAGTTTATTAAAAGCTTCGAAACCATTGCAATCTGTGATTGTTGGTTTTTGTTTTTGCTTTGTAGGATAAATGGAGCTTGACAAAGGTGGTAGCGTCAGATATGCAATCTTACGGAGCTTAGAATCTCTTTTCACAATCCAGATTTGATGATGATAGTGAAGATCGAGTTACCATCAAAATATCTACATTCATGATCATGATCACGATTCTCTAGGTGATGTCGTCCTCAGCTTCGTCGCGTTGATCGAACCTGGCAGAGTTCCGATCTGGCAGTGGTGGCAATTACTAGGATGAGTGTTCTTCCTAGTAGAGATCACAAGGCTGAAATTTCCATTGTGATCTTTTTCCCCTCGATCGCGATCTTCTCCTTCTTTTGCTACCACCACCTCTCTCCCTCAAAGTCCACCAACTATTTTTGTTTTATGGATTTTAGGAAAATTAGGGGTTAAAGTTAGGGTTAGAGTTTGAATGCAATAAATTAAGAATTAACACAAATCAATAAATGCAAATCAATGATTTACTAGAGTAAATTAAAGATTCATAATTAATTATACCAGTAAACTAAGGATTTATAAATGATTTATCAAAATAAATTACTTAACAAACAATAAAAAATTTATGAAAATTAGTAAATTAATAATTTACTAAGTAAATAAAGTGATTTACTAGATAAATTTATCAAAATCGATAAATAAATGATTTACCAAGTTAAAAAGAAAAATGCTAATGTCCAACAAATTCAGCTATTAATTTAACATCTACACAATAAAGTTATGAACCGCAGGTGACAATTTGGTTAGACCAGGATCAAAACTATGGATTTAATAATAATAATATATGCTTGGAATATGGGGAAGTTACATATATGAACAGTATTATTTTTTATACACTTCATGTGTAAATTGTGGTGAGTGGAGTATTTGACCATAAATGTATGTAAATACGACTGCAATCAGTACCTAATTATTTTGGAGTTTTGCTCACTAATAATCATGCAATTGGGGTCAGCATCATTATTGAGGTAGTGTAGCAGTAAATGTGGCCTTTTTTTTTTTTTTTTTCCTTTCCTTAGCATGTTTCTAAATTAGATATTTTATAACCATGATTAAAAATCTTACTTATATAACGAACTTGTAAGTCAAATCTACAATGACCTAAGTGAAAATAGATATATCATTCGAGTAAAATTATATCTGATTTTCACTGATGGATTCTAAAATTCCGTCTTGAAAACAAAATCATGATATCAATGATTACTCCTTTAGAAGAAATACAGACCAATAATTCAATTGATTTGAATTGTGTTCTTGCATTTGCATGACGTTATTAATAGTAGTATAATGATCTATGACTTTTCTTTGTTTCCTTTTTTTTTTCTTTTTAAAAATAATAATCTATGACTTGTATGACATTACTGTTGCTGAATTTGCATAATTATTGTTGATGGACTGATGAAATCCCATGTATTTTGGCCACACGGCATCTGAAGATCTCAAGGTTGCAATATCTATTGGTTGAATCTCAAATGATCCATGTGACAAGATTTAGTATCTACATCAAAATCTACAATATCAAAGATTATGTCTACACTTCGAGTTCAAGTATATAATGACAAGCCTTCAAAACCCTAACTCACAATTTAACAGATTACACCACTTATAATTCTAAAAATATAGTAAAATCTCGAACACCGAAGAGAAAATATAGTCTTCCTATTCATGGTGAACTTGTATAAATCTCTGTGTTCTCTAATTTCTATAATTTACTTTTATTACGTTTTGCGTGATCTTATGTTCGTGATAGTTCTTGAGGATTCCCATCATCATAGGATTTGTTAGGCGATGATAACTCTATAAAATAGAGTTATTTTATCACTTTTTCATGCACAAAAATTAGCTTGTTCTTGAGAATTTTAGTCGCTTTTGATTTGTTTTTGATTTATTTTGTTTTGTGGACTTTAATTTAGATTTTCATAAATTTCATAAA
This sequence comes from Antiaris toxicaria, assembly GCA_035233585.1. Classification (NCBI taxonomy): domain Eukaryota; kingdom Viridiplantae; phylum Streptophyta; class Magnoliopsida; order Rosales; family Moraceae; genus Antiaris; species Antiaris toxicaria. Next base: position 95,106,779 of record CP141154.1, read on the forward strand.
GTTTTTATTTAATTTTCATCTTTTTCTAATAATATATTAAATAAGCTTAAAATTAAATATTTCCAATGAGTCTACTTATAGCATTTTATTTTAGCAATATCTAATTTTAACACTTTGTTTTCCTGTAGAGTCAAAGAGGACATCACTATTCATGTCAGGAAACTGTGAAAATCAAATTTATCACGCATTTTATCACACTGGATCATTCTTAATGTGCTACTGTAGTAGTACTGTAGCAAGCATATGCCGACACTGTAGCAAGCATGTACCAACCTGTAGTAACACTGTAGCGTCAAAGAAGGCATCACTATTTATGTCAGGAAACTATGAAAACCAAGTTTATCACACATTTTATCACACTGGATCCTTCTTAATGTGCTACTGTAGCAGCACTATAGCAAGCACGTGTGACACTGTAGCAAGCAGCAATGTAGCAAGCACGCGCTGAATACTGTAGCAAGCATATGTCGACACTGTAGCAAGCATGTGCCGAACATTGTAGCACATGTGGCACCGATCGCTATAGCATTGTAGTAAGTTTGAAAATTTGTATTGTGTAGCACCGAATACTGTAGTATGTTTGAAAATTTGTGTTGTGTGGGCACCGAATACTGTAGCAGGTTTGAAAAGTTGTGTGAAAATTAGGTGAAATAGTGCAAATTTATGCATATAAAAGGGGCATTCTTAGAGAGTTTTGAGGAAGGGGGATGCACTTTGTCTCTCTCATTTTTACCTTGCTTTCCTTCTCATGTTTTCTCTCTGGAATATTGTGAGAATGTTTCGCAAGTTAGTCTAGAGTTCTTGGGTGAGGTTAGAGATGATCCTATATGTGTAGTGAGTTCATTTGGGTTTTGATTCTCTATGGTTTGTAATGTTTATACATTTAAGTAAATAATTTTCTTTTATCTCATTTATTTCTCACATCAATATATTTTATTGACAACTTTTATATAAATTCAGTCAAGCTTTTTTTATGTGATTGTTGTATGATACAATATATTGATAAACATAGTTTTATAAGTAGTCTTTTACTGCATTATCGCCGGTGGCATATTGTCGATTTTAGATTTCTTATAAGATAATATTTTCTAGCACTTAACATAAGAATTTTATTTACTCGAATACATTTAAGTTATAAGTTCTTCAAATCTTATCTTTTGATTGATTGTTTGGAATGTGAAACTTTCAATTGTGTTAATTTGTGAATCAAAATTCAAACAGGTGAACGAAGCATATAGGGGATTCTCGATGTCTTACCATTTTTAACTATTGAATTTTCTCTACTTTAAATTGCATTATCTTTCAATCAAATTGTTCTAAAATCACAAAAACACTTTCTTTCTTTTCTTGTTTAATTGCATATTTCTCTAACATTTGTGTTCTACTAATCTCTTTTGTTTGTTTTTTATCACCTACTCGTGAGATCGACCGTCCTAATTGTACTATAACTGACCTCTTTGTTTTGTTACAATTTAGGCGTAATCAGGCGAGTTTTACCCATCAACAATTATGATATTGTGATTTATGTATTTATGTATTTTTTGTATTTATTACAAACCATGTAATTAGTTTCCTAATTTAGGTTATATGATTTATTTGATTTCCAGAATTAGAAAAGTTGATTTGTAATTATAGCAGTTAGATTAGGAAAGTTAATTCCTATAACTTGTATTTATTCAGTATCACATCAATGAAAAGTTATGCCATCATTTCCCAAACTTCTATGTGGTATCAAAGAAAGCATGGAGAGACAACGGAGATTAGTGATGAAAAACAAGACCTTGATATAAAGTTCTATAAAGATAATGCAGTATCCATTTCACAGCGTTCCAGTGCTTAGTCATTAGGTGGTGCATGTATTGTGAGAGCTTGTTAATAGCAAACAACATATTAGGACGAGTGAGAGAAAGATACTGAAGACTCCATACAATTGCCCTATACTCAATAGGATCTAATAGAGTCATGCTAGAATGTAGTGTAAGAGTTGGTGTGGTAGCTAGTGGTGTAAGATCTAGTTTGGCTTCTGTCATATATGTGCAAGTCAAAAGATCACTAATGTATTGCCTTTGAGACAAAAGCAAACTATGTGGGTGTGAAATGACCTCAACTCCAAGAAAGAATAAGAGTAAGCCAAGATCCTTAAGAGAGAAATGTTGGGCAAGTGGATCAATGAAATGTTGCCAGCGTGATCATTGTTGCCTCTAATCAACATAAACAAATAAGTAGATCATGGTTCCACCTGTGTTGAGGACAAATAATAAGGTGTTGGCATGAGAGTTCGAAAAGCCCTAGGTGATAAGGAACTAATGCAATTCATGGTACCAAGCACATGAAGCTTGCTTGAGATCATAAATGGCCTTACGTAGTTTGCACACATAAGTCATGTAGTCCTGATCAGTGAATTTTGGTGGTTGTGCCATAAAGACATCCTCTGATAAGACATAGAGACCAACCTTGACTAATAGCAAGATTGAGGACCATTTGGATGATGGTTGGTTTGACCATTGGGCTAACAAGATTTACGTTGGATCTAGGAGAATAAGTTCCCATGTCCTATTCCAAACTGAAGCATCATACTCTTATGACATAGCTTAATGCCATTTGGGATCTTTGATAGCTTGGGTCATAGTTGAGGGATCTAAGGTAGTTAAAAGAATGAAGCTAGGCATTTAGATTAAGTTTCTAAATTGGTTTGTGGATGTTATTCTTCAAATGAGTGATGATGACTCGAGGTTCAGAGTTGTCTGGTTGATTCAATTGGAGATGTCTGATTAACCAGAGGGTGTTAAGTTTCAAATATGGGCTCAGTTGGGGTGTCCGGTCAATTAGAGAGTGAAAGGCTTTGGAAATTAGAGACAAAGGGGTGTCCAATCAACCAATTAGGGCTGTTTGGTCAACCGATTATGGCAGATCCATGCACGAGGGCTGTGTTGCAGAAATTAGTGAAGAAGATGGTCTAGGTGGTAACATAGAGGAAGACGAATTTAGGAGAGCATTTAGCTGTGTGACCTTAAGTATTGCAAGCTTAAAAATATACATAATAGGGTTTTAGATTACAAGTATCCAACCAACTAGTTAAAGGTGTTTGGTCGACTGGTTATGGACAAAAGGTGAGATACAGGAAAAAAAAGAGAGAGAGGGTTCCCTACAGTAAAACACTCTGATACCATATATATTAGATTGATGCAGATTGGGCAAGCAACAAGGATTACTTCACCTCCACCAATGCCTACATTGTATATCTCGAGCACAATCCAATATCCTGGAGCTCAAAGAAATAACGCACTATGGCTTGCTCATCCATAGTAGTAGAACATTCATCAGTCGCTGCCACAGCTATAGAGTTAAGTTGGGTTTGCTCACTCTTAATTGAACTTGGTAATATTGTTACTCAGGTACTTGTGATTTATTATAAAAATGTTGGTGCAATTCTTTTTTGCTCAAACCTTGTTTTCCAGTCCTGTATGAAACACATTGCATTATATTATCACCTAAATTGTAATCAAGTTCAAAGTGGTGCTCTCCGAGTTACCCATTTTTTCGTCCAAGGACTAGTTAGATGATACACTTACCAAGCCTCTTCCTCACGACCGCTTCGTAAAGCTTTGAACCAAGATTGGACTCTCCTCCCATAGCTCCATCTTATGAGGGAAAATTGAAGAATCTGTGTAATTATGAAATTGTAATTTTTGTGTTTTTGTATTTTTTGTATTAATTACAAATCAAATAATTAGTTTCCTAATTTATGTTATAAGATTTTATTTGATTTGCAAAATTAGGAAAGTTGTTTTGTAATTATAGTAGCTAGATTAGGAAAGTCAATTCCTATAACTTGTATATATTTAGTATCACGTCAATAAAAAGTTATATCATCATTTCTCAAACTTCTATAATTGCAATTAGCCTGAAAACTGTCTTATACGTTTTGTCTGTTAATGAGAATTAATATTGGCTCTAAGCTAGAGTCTTTGCAATGATCTTCTCTATTTAGACGGCATTGCTAATCAATAAAGAGAGAATTTTGTGTAATAGGAGAAGGAAAAACATCACATGAATAGTGAGAAAAGCCATTGTATAATTGGTGTTCTTGGATCTCTGAGGCTACGTTTGGTAGTTGATGGAGAAGAGTGAAAGGAGGAAGTAGTAGATCATCTGGGCAAGGGAGACAAATAATATTAGAGAAGTCCTTCCTTTCATAATGTTTAGTATAATAAGAATGAAAGAACGCAGAAATCATCTATCTATTTGATATAGAGATACAAGTGAAAGGAAAGAATATATTTTATTTGTAAAATGACTAGTTTATCTGTGATTATTGAGGTAGACTGAATCCTTCAAAATATCTTTCTAGCTTGAGAAAGATTGCAATTAGGGTGGTTTCAAGAATTAGGAGTCTCTCCCCTAATTCCTTCCTCCATCTCTTCCCTCATACTAAACATTCATACATGTCAAAATCCTTTTACCATTCTCTTCACTTCTCTTCTTCTTTCCATTTTTCTCTCCTGCCAAGCATATTATAAGGAAAAATATATGTATATATATATATGTGTGCGTGTCATGCTTACGAGACTCTAAGACAAATAAGTGAATCCGAGGATACTAGCATAGCATACATTTACGATGTGAATATTAGAGATAAATTTATAGGATGCATATATAATAACATAAACATTACTTATTGGATGGAATTGGCACTAATCTGTTAGTTTAGATAAGACACTGGTTAGAAATGGTACATGCTTATATATAGGTAAAATGACAAATTATGAGATGACTAAATACATGATGATAAAATATATATATGATGATATGGTGGTGAATAGAATAATGATATCGAGATTAACAATAGTGAATTAAGATATGTGTTCTCTCATTCACATATTTTTAAGGGGATTAAGGTAGAAGTATGTAATATCTGTAATAATACCTGATAGACCTGGGAATATTAAAATCATGATGAAAATGCTAAAGAATTAATGGGAATAATGTTTTAAGTATTGTATAGGAAAAGTCCAACTCCCACGTCATTGAAATCTAAACTAGTAATAGGAGACGGACTGGCCTCTTTTAATATATATATATATATGTATGTACGTATGTATATGTACATGTATATGTATATGTATTTCATCTTAAGAAATTTGTGTATATGGAATGACAGTGAAAATTCTGACTTATTAGTAATGAGATTGTTGAATTGAGCTAAGTAGTTATAAGTTTCTTGTAATGATTTTTCTTCTTAATTTTGCTCAAGTAAAACCAAGTTTAAGTTATGCTCTTTAATTTCAAATGGTTTCCACAAATATTTATTCTAACTCTAAAAGTTGCTTGCTCAACTATCTGTTCTTACTTTAACAAGACTCGATTTCAGAGTCGAAGGTCTTGTGCCAAAATATCTTGATTTTATAAATGGAATTTTTGTTTTCATAATTACCCAGTAGTAAATTAGAAAGAAAAAACTTGATATTGTGAAACAGAGAAAATAAGAGAAGATTGATTGATGATAGCAAATGTATGTGTGTTCAAGCATATATGTTTAGATCATTCAATTAGATTTTTAAACGATACCTTTCAAGAATTCTTTGATGATTTTATTACTACTCAAATTGGACTAGAGTGATTTTTCTTTGTATTTTGTTTATTAGGGTATCTAGCATTACTTGTCTACTCGCGCTAAAGTCGGTTCACTAGATATTGTTGTAATATATTGCATCGTGTCACATCCTATGATATATTATCAAAAGAGACAATCCCAAATCCATCTCTGATCCATTTTTGTGTCCCGAAACAGTTGGAAAACTATTAAACAGAACCACATCATAAACACGGTAGAGAACTTGAGAGTTGAGCCTGTAGTTATATGTAACAAATTTGTAAAAGGAAGAACAATAACAAGGTTATTACAATTGCATATATCTTCAAGCTCCTAAGCATTATCCAACTGCTGTGTTTTCGGCATCTATAATCTTCGATAATTTGTCTAAGCACCCTGTAGTTAGCGCCTTTTCTCCATAGAATAAAGATTCTAATCCTAGTTCTTTACAAAACTAGTCTCAAATACTGCTATCTTCCTCCAAAGAAGCTGTTTCTTGAGTGTCATTTCTTTGGTTCGAATTCTTGGAATTTCTGTTATCATTATAGTGCTGATAAACATATGACATGAGTCCCCAAATGGCCAAAACCATGGCTATCACTTTCGCTTCATCAATTCTGTCGTGGAAGAAGATCACGGCCAAAACCGGCACAACTGGCAGGCTCAAAACACTGATGACATTGGAAAAGAGTGATGAAACCTCAAGAATGAGTCCCACTGCTCCAATGTTGACAAGCTACCACAAAATAGCCGCCCATGTTAAGGTCATGACATAGGAAGATTTCCGTAGTCCAAAACCTTCCATTTCTCACCACAAAACCTTCCAATTGCCACTTGTGAATAACCCCACGAGAGTTCCACAGGCTGCCACCATTGACTGATACACCATCATGTCCATGATTGCTGAGAAAGCCTCCTTCTTCAGGAAATTATCCCTTGAAATTTGTGTCAAAGAAAGCACCAAACTGTACCCTGCTGAGGCATAGATGGTGCAGATGAACCCGACAACATGTTTCCTTTTCTGGACTTCTTCAGACAAGTCTGTAAAATATGCTTGGAAAAGTAGAAGTATAGAGGAGATTGTGAGAAGCACTGGGGAATTTATGATGTAAGGAGTGAATTTCTATGAGTTGAGGAAGAACGAGAAGACGGCGCTGAATGACAACTGGGTTGCACAAATAAGGGAGTAAGTGGAAACAGGAAGGTGGAAGAGCCCGATGGAATGAAAAAGGCACGTCGCTTCTTTAGGAGGCCAAGAAAGATGTAAACCAATAAGATGGTTAAGGCAGATTTTAGTGGTTTCGAGTGGATAATGCTGTTTGTGTAAGATCTCTAATAGGCCATCGATCAAGCTGGTATACCAAAGAAGAAAGAAGAAGGGAAATAGACAGGGTCACGGCGGTAAATTTAATCACATATCCTATGTGGGCTGACGTGGATGAAAGGAATAAAAATGATTAGGATGTCGAGAGAGTTAGTTAGGCCTAAGGGGGAAAAAGAGAAAGTCGGTTAAGGGCAGGGTATTTGTAACCAAGGGGGGGCACGTTTTTGAGCATCAGAATTTTGGCTAGGAATAGGAGGGAGATAGCACCCTCGAATCTGCTATTAGTTTTCTCCTTGTTCTAGAGATATTTTTTCTGATTTATTGGAATACGAATTCCCTTTCTTTCAAGTGTGTCTTCCTTTTCCTTCTATTTTTAACAGGATCCTTGTAGGGTTTTATCAAATTGGTATCAGAGCTCTCGATCCTAGATGGCTCAGAAGAAGGTGGAAGCGAGGCTAGATGTGGTGGAACGGGAGTTAGGGGGGCTGAAAGAGTAGCTACAGAGGTTACCTGGAATTGAGCACTTGGTTGAGTTGCTAGTGCAGAATGTGGTCAGAGCCCTGTAAGCTATGGAAGAAACACAGAGGATGGTGATGGTCCTCATGAACCTAAGACCTCCCACAAGAAAAACAGTTGAAGGGGAAGACACTTCGGGTAGCACAATAGAGGAGTCAGTCCGATTAGTGAAAGAAATGCCAAATCAACCAAGGATGCCTCCAAGTCAGGAGGTGTGACACGGCCAATGATTCCAAGGAATGGGCGCAGTAGGTGGAGGAGGGGGAGTATTTAGCTCTTCTCCGATGAGTGGAGGGGACTAGCTAGGGGGCCGCAAGCTAGAGATGCCGATATTTTTGGCAGAAAATCCGGATGGGTTGGTCTTCCAAGCTGAGCATTTTTTCAATCTGAACTGATTAACACTAGCCGAACGATTGGTAGCAGCAGGAATCAACCTCGATGGCGAGGCCCTTTCATGGTTTCAGTGGATAGAAATGCAAGCGCCATTCCTGAACTGAGACGATTTCAAGCAACGCCTACTGCAACGATTCCGACAGTCACAGTACAGATCCTTGCATGAGCAATTTTTAGGCATCTGACAGCAAGGGACCGTGGCGGAATACCGGTGGGACTTCGAGATACTCTCGGTGCCGCTACACGGGTTATCAGCAGAGGTTCTAGAAAATACGTTCATAAAAGGATTAAAGCCTGAGGTGAAGGCTGAGCTGAGATTGATGAGGCCTGAGGGATTGGGCCTAATGATGGACCTGGCCCAACTCATAGAAGAGAGGAATCTGATCTTAAAAAGCCCGTGGACTGATAAGGGGAATGTGACCTAACCTAGTAAGTTTCTAGCACCATTTAACTCACGGCCAATATTGCTGGGGGAGAGACCTTTAGTCCAAAAGCGAGAAACTCTGACTAGATGTGACGTCCCGTACGTTACCATACCATCCAGCCGAGCTCTGACGCCGACCGTAATGGCTGGCAATCTCGTGGGTCGTCATCCTTTTACTTAACATACTTAACTTTCCATTTTTTTAATGTTCTCTTTTTAAAGCAGAAGCAATTTCTATAGCAAAAAAATTTTTTTTTAACTTACATATCATACCTATATCCCTATCATACTCTTATAACATATAATTCATAAATTTCTTTCTTTCAACTTCCTTTTTGAACGCTCAACGAAAGACTCATAGTAGTACCATACCCTCACCCAGTCCCTTGGCACATGCAGATCCGTCCGTTGTCCATCATATTACTTTAACTAATAGGTTACTTACCTGCAACATATGAACAACTAATGAGCTAGATGCTAAGTAAGTTCAAACATACATTCATTAACTTATAAATACTAGTAATATATATTATTACTAGAATATATGACATCACGTAGGGACACATCATATACATCATCAAAACATAACATCGAAACATAACATAATATGTTAGCCTCTTCATGCTCATTTATCTCTTCGCTCATTATTCTCATCATTCTATCGATCATCTCTTATCATTCTATTCTAGTCTCTTCATTTCTTTTCTTTTCATTCCTATCATTTCTTAACTTTCCATTCTAAACCATCTTATCTTTTCTATCGTTTTATCATCATTTCTTAACCTTTCGTATCTTAAAAGCCAGTAACATATACACTAGCATAACATCACGTAAAAACATGTCATTCACATCATACACATAACATCAAATACATCACATCACATATATTAATTCTATTATGTTCTTTTAAATTTCGTTTATTATTTATCTATTTTTCATCGATTTCATTATGTCATCCTTTCATATCGTTTGTTTCTTTTCATGTCGTTCTTTACTCTTCCTTTCTTTTCGTATCGTTTCTTTTCTTTTCACTTTCCTTTCCTTTCTTTCCTTTTCACTTTCCTTTCCTTTCTTTTCTTTTCACTTCCCTTTGGTGGGCACGTTGCTGGTCACACCTTAAAGATTACCGCTTCCTTCTCTGAGGGGGTGATCTTTAACTACCGCACCTTCGGGGTAGTGTCCAACCTATAAATTACCACACCTTCGGGGTAGCACCACATCTGCGTGGAGGATATAGACATTAACCTCACTTACGAGAGGCCGGTATGCCAACAACTTACGTTTTCAGTTTTATTATCTTGTATGCTTTTATTTTTCTTATATTGATTTTTCGTTATAAGTCTTTTTCATAACATTCATAATCTTTCTTTTCTCATTTTTCATATAACATTTCATGGGACATTTGTTCTTTTGTTGTTCTATTTTTCTTTCGTGATTCTTTCTCATTGACATCTTATTCTTTTGTTCTCATTTCGTAAGACATATATATCATTGTTTCGTTTTGTTATTTTTCTTTTCTTAATTCTTTACCTTACTCGCGTGAATTATGTTAGTTACACTTTAGCATATATAGCACATATTACTTATATATCATCACATCACATCATAACAAACAAAAATTCATTTAGTTATGTGCTGACAATTATTCTCTGTTTATCATTTGCATCATTATATCTATCGTATCTTATCATCATACTCCTATCGATCATAGCTTATCGTTCTATTCTATCAATCACATCTTATCGTTATGTTCTAATCCTTTCATAATACCTTTCATCATAACCTACCATTACTTCTCTTTCTTGTCTAACTCTTTGCTTTCATATCATTTTTCATAAAACACCTATCATTTCGTTCTCATAAAACATACCCTTTCTTAATTCTTTTCATTACCGATCATCGTTGCTCTATCAATCATAACTTAACTTCCATAAAACTTTTCATAAAACATCCATTCTTTCATTTCATATCTCATCTCTTTCTTATGTATTCTATAATAACATTCTCATTCTTACTCTTTCCATTCTTCTATCTCTCTTTCTCACATATTTACTCTCATGAAGCTTTTATAATATGTTTCCTTCGTAACTCAGTATATACATATATATTTTTTAAATTATTTATTAAAACATATCTTTTAACATCATCATAGTATTGCTATAGCGTTACTATAGCATCATCATAAATCACATCATGACATTTGCATACAAAACATATAAATACAATAAGCTTGTTCATAGTTGCAGACAAGTAAATTTCTGAACTTACTCATAGCGTGCTTATCCTCTTCTTGGAATCCATCGACGTCCTTTGTCGCGTCTGGATCAGGTTCCTACAGACAAACTTTGTTCGTTAATCACATTTTCATTTATAGCTTTTATTTTATTAAAAAGCTTGATTCTGATCTTATAACCCTTAATTATAACCTTAGGACAACTTTTTAAACCTTAATGGCCATTTTTGAATTTTTCTCTAACTTTTTGAAAAATTATGATTTTACCCCTAACTTTTGACAAAATTATAATTTTACCCTTGACGTGATTTTTCATAACTTAAATCTCAATTTTGGCTTTTACAAACTTCATTACCCTATTCTGGGGTCATTGGGGCTCTTTTCCTATAATTTGATAATCTTTGGGCAGAATGACCATTTTACCCCTGGTGGATCGTTTAACCATAACATTTTCATTTTCATACTTAGGCTGGATTTTCTAAACCCAAAATCATCTAATTAACTTTTTAAATCTTATCGGACTTTTTTCGGATCAATTCTTATCATTTTGCCAATTTTCACATTCCCGGCCATCGGGAAGTACTATTCCGACCTAAGAGTCGGTTTCATGTTTTTCTTGCGTTCTAGGGTTTCGAAGGGTCGGATAACTAATTATAACTTGCCCCTTCCTTTTTCCGAGCCCTAATTCCTCAAGGGGGCTAGGGTTACCTTCCCGATCATATTTTACCCCTCGTTTCCCATATTAACCCTAGTGCCGCTTCTAAAAATTTCGGCAGAGTTTCCCCTTAATTTTTGAGGTTTCAACATTTAGGATTTAGGCTGAAAACCATCTATCCTGATCTAATTCTATCATGTACTATACCAAAGGCCTAGATTTTATGTAAAACTCGTACCGTTTACGTAAAATCGTTACATTATCACATATTTTTCTTTTCCTCCATTACAGTAATTTTCTTCTTTTTACATACATTCTTTTCCAAAATTTTCATACCAATAATCATAAAATCATACAATAGTCCCAAACAATTAAATTACGGAACGTAAAAAGGTCGGGATTTATATTGAATTGCAGTCCGGTCTCGACGGTATAAACCCTAATTCTTCGTTCTTCATATTTGAGGTCCCGTTTTGCAAATCCGACTCCGCGGATGCGTCTGGAAAACGTCGAAAATAGGCCAACGGGCCAAACTTCCAAAATTGGTCAACGGTCGGCATTGACTGGCGTTAACCAGCAGCGACGGTGGAAGGTGGGTAGTCCATCTTGAAGATCTCGATGAGATGAATCCATTGGTGGTCTCAATTTCATGTTTGGAGGCCCTTATCGCCGGAAAATCCCCTCGAAAGCCACGGCCACCGCGGCGACGGTGGAACTCCGCCATGCCGGACTTTTTTCCCAAAATTGGTTGAGGGCTTTTGCTCTCCACAACCACACGACCATGTATGCACCGGTGGCTCTCTTCAATTTGGCCGGAATCGGCGAAAATCGACGGTGGCTCCCACGGCGGCAACGATGAATTTCTCGAAGCTTGGTCGGCACGATACGGCAGTTGTTGCCGTGAATCACCACATGGGTTTTGTAGTACTCTTCACCACGAACCTTTTGGGACCGGTTTCGTGGCAAACGGTGGCCGAACGGCAGAGAAATCTCACCGGGAAGATTTCGGCTCCGGTGGCCTTCAGGCGGCGCGTATGGCGACCATTCCGTCGCGTCGACCCACTGTCGGACTCAGCTCGGTGAGAGCTTCCCGATGACACCGGCGGTGTCGTGAACCGAGGCCGGAATAGGAAGTTGGCTACTGTTCATCCATGGGGGTCGTGAGAGAGGAGAGAGAATCTCTCTAGGCTATTTTTGCAGTTTTTCAAAATTATTCAATCTTCGCTCTTTATATACTTTTTCACCCAAAATTTCAACATGGGCTATCCTGACTAATTTGGGCATCCTGAATCAAAATATATCAGTTTTATTTTCATCTAAGCTCATTTCGACCAGTTTCTGATACTGTGAATTCCCGGTCAAAAATTACCTTTATACTCAATTATCTAATTTGAGCATGCTGATAGGCTATCCTGACTAATTTGGGTGTGCTGAGCCCAAATTTGTCAGTTTTAACTTCATTCAAGGTCATCTAGACTAGTTTTCTGATACTGCCTGTTTCTCGGTCAAAATTCACATTTTGTACTCAATTGACTAAATTGAGCATACTGATTCCAAATATATCAGTTTTATGTCAAGATAATATCATCTTGACCTACTTCTTGATACTGTGAGTGGCACACACATGCTCACACCTAAAATCACTGTCAATCATTTTTCATCCTTTAACATTATTAGAACATTTTATTTAGATCTAAATAATATTAAATCACTTAATTTCACATTTTAACGCTTAAATTCATTGTGTATTTATTCTCCGAGAAATATAAATTTTCCCGGTTATTACACTAGAAGACTATCGGAATTGGACTGGTTGGCAAGGAGGGCTAATGGACTATGTTTCTGGTGCGGTGAAAAATATACTCCAGGTCATTGGTGCAAGAACAAGTAGCTTCGTGTGTTGCTATTGTACGACGATGAAATAAACGAGGATGAAGAACAATCGACGGTGGTGGAGACCCAAGCAGCATGGCTAGAGGTGCCAGAGACAATGGAGCTCTACTTGAACTCGATCGTGGGACTCACCACACCGGGCACGATGAAGTTGAAAGGAGTAGTCAACGACAAAAAGGTAACAATCTTGATTGATTGTGGGGCAACCCACAATTTCATTGATCTGGACTTGGTGTCATCTCTAGACTTGCAGTTGGACAATACTAATAGTTACGGGGTCGTCACAAGCATGGGAGTAGCGGTCAAAGGGAAGGATATATGCCGCGGGGTCATCATCACTATGCAAGGGCTAACCGTAATACAGGATTTTCTTCTCCTAAAGTTAGGTAGCACGAACGTGGTACTAGGAATGCAGTGGTTAGGATCGTTGGGCAGTATGGAAGTAGACTGGAGCCAACTTATAATCTAGTTTAATTTTGGAGATTCTCCAGTGAAGCTTCAAGGCGACCCTAGTCTCAATAAACAGTGTATCTCCTTGAAGACGATGATACGGGACATTAAACAGGAAGGTCAAGGAGTGCTAGTGGAACTTAATTCCTTGACAGCCATTAAACGGGTTAGCGAGGGAGCCATTCCAGAGGCTATATAAAGGGTACTGGAGACAGTCTTCAAGTCACCAGTGGGGTTACCCCCAGTGAGGGAGGTCGATCATGCCATTCGAATGGTCGAAGGAGCTTCACCGATTAGTGTGCAACCATATAGATATCCACACCTGCAAAAGGATGAAATAGAAAGATTGATCAAGGAAATGCACTCAGCAGGGATCATCCAGCCGAGCATCAGGCCATTTTCCAGCCCGGTTCTCCTTGTCAAAAAGAAGGATGGGAGTTAGCGATTCTGTGTTAACTATAGGGCCCTTAACAGAGCCACTATACCCAACCGATTCCTTATCCTAGCTATCAACGAATTGTTGGATGAACTCTATGGAGCCACAACTTTCTCTAAACTGGATTTGAAGTTAGGATATCATCAAATATGAGTTCGTAAGGAGGATGTCCCAAAGACGGCATTCCGGACTCACAAGGGACATTATGAGTTCCTTGTCATGCCATTTGGGCTCACCAACGCACCAACAACCTTCTAGTCCCTCATGAACGAAATATTCTGACCTCACCTTCAGAAATTTGTCCTCGTTTTCTTTGACGACATTCTAGTATACAGTCGAGACTTGGAAGAACAAGTGAAGCACTTGACAACTGTCTTAAAGATATTGTCTAAGGAAAGGCTATATGTCAATCGCAGCAAGTGTTCTTTCACCCAGCCTCAAATCGAATATTTGGGACATTTGGTCTCCGCTTCAGGGGTAGCAGCAGATCCTAGTAAGATAGAGGCTATGGTTCAATGGCCTTCCCTAAAATCTTTGAAGGAGTTACGAGGATTTCTCAATCTCATCGGATACTACCGACTGTTTGTGGCAGGTTACAGCACCATCGCAAATCCATTAACTCAACTACTGCGCAAGGATACTTTCCATTAGAGCACTACTGCAGAAGCAGCCTTCGACCGACTCAAGCAAACAATAGTTTCTTTCCCTGTTCTGACCTTACCTGATTTTTCAAAACCTTTTATGATTGAGACAGATGCTTCATATTTGGGAGTACGGGCCGTCCTGACTCGAGGAAAAGGATCAATCGCCTATTTCAGTCAAGCCTTATCCGATCGAGCTCAACAGAAATCAGTTTATGAGCGAGAACTAATGGCCATCGTTCTAGAAGTGCAAAAGTGGCGACATTATCTGTTAGGGCGGCTATTTGTAGTTCGCATAGACCAACGAGCCCTCCGGTATCTCCTGGAAAAGTGGGTAGTGCATGATGAGTATCAAAAGTGGCTTTCCAAACTGCTAGGGTATGACTTCGAAATACAATACAAACCGGGCCTAGAAAATAAGGTGGCAGATGCACTTTCAAGACGACCTACTACAGTAGAAAATGCGACTTTGACTATTCCAAGAGTGTTGGATGTCCAAACGGTGGCTTCGCAAGTGGATGCAGACCCACTCATGTCACATATAAAAAAGGAATTGACTCCAATCTGAATACAAGACCAAAGTACACCATTAAGCAAGGATGCCTCCTATACAGGGGCCGTTTAGTGTTGCCCTGTGGTTCTAATTTGATTCCCCACCTCCTCCGAGAATTTCATGCCAGTCTAGTAGGGGGCATTCCGGCTTCCTTCGAACTTACAAGAGGATCTCGACAAATTTGTTTTGGCCAGGTATGAAGAAGGATACCAAGGAATTCATGAATGCTTGTACAATTTGCCAGCAGAATAAAACTCAAGCTTTATCTCTGGCAGGGACCCTGCAACCACTTCCCATCCCACAAACAATCTAGGAGGATGTTACCATGGACTTCATTGAAGGGTTACCGAAATCACAGGGGTATAACACCATCCTTGTGGTTGTAGACCGGTTAAGCAAGTACGCACATTTCATTGCGCTTAAGCATCCTTATACGGTGGAGTCCATCGCGGCTACCTTTGTCCAAAAAGTTGTGCTCTTACATGGAGTACCACGATCCATAGTCTCGGATCGAGACAAAATATTTCTTAGCCACTTTTGGAAAGAGTTATTCTAGTTGCAGGGAACTAGCCTGTGAAGAAGCATCGCCTACCACCTATAAACGGATGGACAGTCGGAAGTAGTGAATCGGTGTTTGGAGGCATACTTGCGTTACTTCTCCTATGAAAAACCGAAGTCATGGAGTAAGTGGCTGGCTTGGGCAGAATACTGGTATAATACCACCTACCACTCCTCTATAGCGACAACCCCCGTTTGTGCCGTTTATGGGTGGAATCCTCTTCCACTACTGTGAGTTGGAGTTAGTCGAACAGCCATCTCAGCTATAGAGCAACAATTGTAGGAACGAGACTCCCTCTTGGACGAACTAAAAGGCCATCTAGCTCATGCTCAAGCTAAGATGAAGGGCCGGGCTGATCGACACTGCCGGGATATCCAATTCCAGGAGGGTGATATGGTGTATGTGAAGCTGAGGCCATACCGCTGCCGTTCTTTAGCCATGAGACTCAATGAGAAACTTTCGCCTCATTTCTTCGGACCCTACAAGATAGTGTTGCGTATCGGCCCAGTAGCGTACAAGTTGGACTTGCCAGCCAACTCTCCTATCCATCTAGTATTTCACATATCCCAACTCAAGCACTCTTTAGGCACCGAAGTGCCTTTCCAGCCGTTGCCAGTGGTATTGGACTCAGAGCTCGAGTGGCTAGTGGAACTGGAGGCAATATTGGACATCCGCCGCCCTAAGGGGAGCACAACAGCAGATACCAAAGTCCTAGTCAAGTAGAAGCAATTGCCAGAATTTGAAGCATCGTAGGAACTGGCAGACCTCATCGCCAAGCAATTTCCCCAATTTCACCTTGAGGACAAGGTGGCCCTTGTACCCAGGGGTATTGATAGGCCATCGATCAAGCTGGTATACCAAAGAAGAAAGAAGAGGGGAAATAGACAGGGTCATGGCGGTAAATTTAATCACATATCCTACGTGGGCTGACGTGGATGAAAGGAATAAAAATGATTAGGATGTCGAGAGGGTTAGTTAGGCCTACGAGGGAGAGAGAGAAATTCGGTTAAGGCCAGGGTATTTGTAACCAAGGGGGGCACATTTTTGAGTTTCGGAATTTTGGCTAGGAATAGGAGGGAGATAGCACCCTCAAATCTACTATCAGTTTTTTCCTTGTTCTAGAGATATTTTTTCTGATTTACTGGAATACGAATTCCATTTCTTTCAAGTTTGTCTTCCTTTTCCTTCTATCTTTAACAGGATCCTTGTAGGGTTTTATCAATCTCTTTGGTGCTGAGTTGCAATAGTAAGGAAGGAGAATTGGGAAGCCTGCAATTTGCACAAGTGTTGCCATCCATTTGCTGTTACCGCCTTTGTCGTAGTACAGTCTTCCTTGTAGTGTTGCTACTGACTCACACAGAGGACAAAGATGGAGTAGATCGACACCCGTAGCCACAACTTTCGGTCTCTGGCTTGGCTATGGATTGGTGATTGGCTTGAAACATTTGTATCACTGGGAAGTTTTGCTTCACTAGCTTCCTGAACTGGTAAGAACATAGATATAGATAACCATTAGCACTAGTTGGTAAAGTAGGAACATGAAACCGATAATATGTAGAACGATGTATTGGACATCAGTTGTATCATTTTTCTATTCTATAATGCCACAATATGTTTCATTCCGAATGGTGCATTTTCCTGAAGAACATTGCTCTAGGCATACTAGATATCGATTCCGAAACTTGGCCCTTCGACAGTTTTGTGGTCGGTACACAAAACAAAGTAAATCTCTCTGTTTTGCTTGCAGCTTAGGGTACCTAAACTAACCATAAAAACTCTCTAACTTGTTTACCAAGCAACTGAAAATTGATTTAAACTCTTCCCTAAGAGCCATAGATATACAGAAAAGGTAATTTGAGCATAATTTTATGCATGTACTACTAGATTAGCCACGAATTCTATGTAGCTAATGTATGGAGTGAAAAAACACAAACGCTTGAGAACTTCCTTCTTGTGACAAAAAAAAGGTGGAAATGAAGGAGATGGAAGGCGATCTTCTTACCGATATATTACACGAGCGTTACTTACAGATGATATTGAGTTTCAATGGCGGAGCTTCTCCCATGTCGAAGATGAAGGAAATCCAAAAGCTGATCAGGAAAAAGAGGAGAGTAAAATTCTTATTAGGACTTGTTTTCATTTGCTTGCATGCAAGTCGCACGAACATTTTCTGCATCACCTAACACGCAATGAAATGAAAGCTACATGTAAAAGGTGCAATCTTTTAGCCAACGGATTTTATGTAGTCATTATGATATCTAGAATCCCTACTCTGCATCATTTCTTAAATTAACAAATAGAAATAATCATCATAAGAAAAGATGTTCGAAAATACCGAGAAACTATAACATCTAGGCCTTTTGTAAAATATTTATGTAAATAGTATATTTCAACATATTTAAGAAAAATGGTGTATAATTACAATAAATAATTCATTGGAAAAATGCATCAAATAGCATATTTGATGAAGCAATTTGAAGTTAGTAGCAGATTTTATTAAATTTGGTAAATAATAACATATCTGGGGATAA
Source organism: Antiaris toxicaria (assembly GCA_035233585.1). Taxonomy (NCBI): domain Eukaryota; kingdom Viridiplantae; phylum Streptophyta; class Magnoliopsida; order Rosales; family Moraceae; genus Antiaris; species Antiaris toxicaria. Next base: position 95,124,980 of record CP141154.1, read on the forward strand.
AAATTTTAAAATTCCAGCTTTGTCCTCATCTTCCCTTCAAGCTTTAATTTTCTAGTGAAAAATTGCTGTTGCCAGCCCACATCATTTATCGTCGGTGCGGTCAAGATGTTTTCCAGTCATCATCATAGAGCTCTTTCTAGCGATGATGTAGTTTAAGTTGACGAGTGGTCACAATTTATCACGTCACCATGAATCTCCTTCGCGATAGCACATGAGATTCCACCAACAAGCCACATGATTTCTTCTCCGGGAACAAGCGATATCTATCACTGCTTTTTTTCTCCAGTAATAACTACAATGATAGTGTCGACGATAATTCTCCAACGCCATGAGAGTGGCCTGCGCTCTATTTTGCTTGTGAAAACACCAGAGTTGCTACAGTAAAGAAGGATGGCATCTCTGTTACTAGCAATGCAAGTGAAGATCGGAAAAAGTGAAGGAGGAGTAGGAGTAATTTTGGTATATTTGAATAATGAAACAAAAAATATGTTATTATTTCACTCCTAGAAAATTATGCTATTATTTTCCACTCTACCTCCAAAATATGCTATTTCCTCTTTATCCCTAATTCATTTACAAAAATAATTTATGAGGAAAATTTTTGGTATATAACTCAAAGTACTTTAAAATTTACCTTTTTTAAGTTTTGGAAAAAAAAAAAAAAGTTATTCACTTCTTTCTCCGATTGCGATATTTATCAGTAATTTCTTGGCCTGTAAATTTGTTCTTTGTCGTGGCATGTGGGTGGAAATAGACAGATATCATATATTTGTATGGTATTCGCATTTTTGGATGTGTAAGGCAAAGGGAGGCAAGGTGAAAATATGAATGATAAGGCCAGTTTATGGGAAAGAAAATCTCCTTTTGGGACAATTAAAGGCCTTGCGACAAATGTTCTTTCCAAAATATGCGACTATAGCTAGCTTTAAATAGATTTCCTATGACGGTGATTTCCTGGAAATTCCAAAAGATAAATATGCAAAATGTCTAAGGCTAGTAGTTATAGTCCGACAATTATAACATTTTATATAAAATATTACAATTATTAGTTGATTTATATGTACTTGTCTATTTAAAATTTTGTAATATAGTATTATTTAAAACTATTAATGTAAAGAATACTGCAACATTTGAATCAAGTAGTTGTTATAATAATAGAGATCACATGCCCAAGAGAAGAAGCCAATCTGATGTGATGAACTCAATGGAGGTAGCAACAAAGGCCAGACGGATGGGGGTGAGTTTTCGACGGCAACAAACAGCGTGAGGAGTTAATGGTCGCATCCTCCCTTTATTGAATCTGTGCGAGTAACGGTAGTAATGTTCGCAGCCTGGAACTCCATCAAGATCAATGGTGATGAGGTGAACTTAAGATCTGGACAATCGGACAAGCTTAGAAACTAGCAACTTCCTGCCACCTCTCCGCAGTGATTCCACAATGGTGATTCTAAGCTCACAAGATCAATGATCAAGAGCTCCACCGCATAAACCCTCAACCTGATCAAGCACAAGATGTGGTGGGGTGGCTACTGATAGAGAGAATCACCGGATTTTTTTTTAGCTCAAACTTAAGTTTTTTTCTTTTAATTCTTTGAAATATTTGAATTATTTAGATTTTAATATAAAATAGTAGAAAATGCATGCACTCTTATTTATATTAAATATTGATCATTAAATCTTAGTTTATTTATAATTTTATAAAATATATCCTATATATATAAAAGAGGGGATGAAAATCCACCATCCCTTTTTGTAGTCAAATACGATCCATTTTAGTGCTTCCTCCTCTTTCTTTCTTTCGTATTTCTTATTCTTTTTCTTTTTCTTTTTCTTTTTTTCCCCTTATGTTGTTGCTTTATGCTTGGGACTTGAGCATCACAACAAGTACTTGTTACAAGAAGTATTTGGGGACTTGGGCATTAAAGAAGACTACAATTTTAGTACATACTACAAAAAGGAGATCTCTGATTTTTATTCCCTTGAGTGGCTCTCTCTTTTTTTTTTTTTTTTTCTAAAAAAAAGGTTATTACGTTTATTGTCGTTACTTTGAATTATTTTTGTGTAATTATCTCATTTCTTTTGCTACGAAGAGTTATTGGATCTTTGTTTTTTTATATAAAAGATATTAAGGATATCAATTTTAATCGTAACTTTTGAATATCACGTTATATAACATATAAGTTATTATTTTTTTTATTAGTAAATACTTAAAGTATTACTATAGTAATTAATCACTTTTACCTATAAAAATATGACTTGAAGAGTTTGAAACTTAAAAAGTTGATACTAAAGTAGTTAATCATAATATTACTCTTTTTTTATAATACCTTTTTTCCCTTTATATTCGACATAAGTGGATTTCATTTTAAAAAGTTCTATTTTAATCATCTAATTACCAAATAATGTGGCCATGGCTATAATTTTATTAATTATTTTCAACACACTTGTATTAAGGGCCCGTTTGGGGTTGTTTTCCAACTCCCAAAAATCAATTTTTTTTCCAAAATTTCACTACTCTTTACTATTTACATCTCCAAAACGTTACAGTAAACTCCAAATTTTAAAAATTCATAACTTTAGATATACAAGTCCAAATGAGATATTTTTTTTTAAAATTGTATAGAATTTCGAGAGGGACGAAACAATATCCATATTGATATTTTTTTTGTAAAAAAATTTAAAAATTTTTTATTTTTTCACCTCAAATAGTTTTTTCTCCCAAACGCATTTCCAAAACAACTTTTTTCCAATTCAAAAATAATGTCTCCAGCCTCCTCCCCCAAACTCCTCCTAAAACTTTTATTTTACATAACAAATGAAACTAACAAGTTTTGCAATAAAATGAATTATGTTTTGTTTGGAATGTTTTATATAATAAATAAAATATCAACATGATTGTATAGATGAAATGCAAATTATCAATTTTAATTACTATTTTAAAAAATATTCTTCTATTACTTACATTTCTAAACTGTTTTTCATATTTTACATTATAAAAATCTCAACTACAATTTAATACCTGCAAGTACTTAAGATAATACTTGAATTAGTATGTGTATATATGTATATATATGTATGTATATATTTTACCTCACAGGTAGTTAAGAAAATAGACAATAGATGGTTTTTTTTTTTAAATCTTTGCTGAGTAAAAAAAAAAAAAAAATTCGAGTTGCTAATCACAATTCTGATAAAATGAAAATAATTTAAAATTTGGGACAATATAGGAATAACCTTAAAATTGAAGGATCACGCGTCAGAATATTCCAAAATTTAAAAATTTTGAAAAGTGTAGAAATAATCTTAAAATTGAAGGATTACGTGAGTGAATAATCCAACATTTTATTATCCAATTTTCCAATTAAATATACAAGATTTCTGTATAGTTCGTTTTTGTAGCAACTTGAAAATAATCAAATTACAACAGCTGCAAATACTCAATTTGATAGCGAAATGGCAATATCTAAGTCATAAGAACCTACTTTTTTTCTATAATGATTAAAACAAATAGTGTTTGAAGAGAAAGACGAAAGGGCTAACAAAGGAAAAAGAATAATAAAGGAATATATAGCAACGAGTAATATTAAAAAAAAAAAAAAAAATTCGCTTCCCCTGCCGTTTCCTGAAACTTTCCAGGGCAAATCCCGCATCCATCTTCCGCTTTCGTGTTGAAGTCGGGATGCATTCCAAAACTGCTGGAAGCACCAGCTTTACCGGGGAGTGTCGCACGCAACATGTTCTAAACAACCTTATTTTATTCCGTATTGTATTTGCACATCCACCAGAAAAACCTCTCTAGTTGCCTTAGGCTCATGATTTTTCACACCTGCATAGAGGTGAAATGCATTATTATTATTATTATTATTATTATTATTATTATTATTATACACTTTTAGGTGCAAGGAAATGACATCAAAATGAGTTTCAAGAATTCTACGAGAAAATAATGAGTAGTATCGGCATCACACGCACTTACAGAGTCAATGAGGGATCAGAAGAAGAATGCATGAGAAGCAATACAACACGATAGCAATTGCACCTCCCGCAAGGAAATTATGTAACAGCTTTTGATTGTCTTTTGTAGGTATGAAGACTGTTTTAAGTGAATTGGTCAACTCAAAAAGCCGGTGTGACACCTGCAAACACAAATCAGCAAAGCGATATAATATGAAAAATTAGAGCAGACTAGACACTGCTGGCTCTTATATAAAGGCTAATAATCTACTTACCAAAACATAAATGGCAGTTGTAAGCATGAAGTTGAGCATGGGATATTCCGGGATAAGACAAAGAAGCCACTTGGGCTGTCCATCGGGCATATTTGATCTGTACGTGTAAATCATAGTTAGAATGGAATTGTGAAAATTCAAACTACTACTTTTCTAGTAAATTGGTGGAAGAAAAGGAAACTTAAGGAGGTGGGTTGGATATGGAGGTGCTTATTCTGATCATGCCAGACTCAAGAATACAGGACCACAACATATGAAACAAAATAATCATCTGCACATACCTCAGCCAGATGTGGAACTGAGAAATATAGGTTTCGAGAGTGATCTTTCCAAGCCACCTAGTATCACAGTAAAAATACCAAACATACAAAAAAAAAAAAGTCACAATTACATGAACAAACACAAGGTAAAAGTAAATTGAAGAATGAGTCCGCTAGCAAAAGAGAGCTTTCAAGGGTAAAATGACAAGGTAGACAGGTAAGAATTACATACGCGAAGAGAGTGAGAGAGAAACTCCGGAACTGCTGGGTGAAGTTTCTCAAGCATATATAAACTCTAAAAGGAAAGAGAAAGACATGCAAATTAAGTTGATAAAAAGGACCAAAAATAGTCACCAAACTTTTAAACATGAAACCTCATAAAATTGCCTACAAAGAGTTATTTGTAGTTTACTCATATTTAACACGCACGTTATAGGAATCCACGATGTGTAGGGATGGAGCTTGTTGTATGCAACCTTGTCCAGCTTGTAAATGTACTCGAACCATAAATAACCAGCCTGACCAAAAGCCAAAAGCATAAGATCAAATCTGTGACTTTAAATAAATGAAAAAAGAATTGAACAAAATTTGTCACCACCATTTAAGCCGACAATAGGAATAATATTGTGGTCACCAAAAAAAAAAAAAATGAAACTCACAAATACAGAAACAGCAACAATGCCTCCTTTAATTGAGACTCTTTTCTTGGTTTCAGATTCCTCCAATTTTTCCATCCACTTCTCAACCTAGATAACAAAATTCTATAGGTAAAGAGAATCCAAGAAACATAACTTATTAGATACATGAAAATTCAATTATTTACATTAGGATGATAATAAGCATATATCATTCCAATGATCCATATGTAGCGGTCAAGTCCGGATCTGAAATGCCACTCATGCAGTCGTGGGAGGTGTGGCTTTGCAGGATCAGTATAACCTGCCATACAAAAAATAAACAAGCAACCACATTTAGTACCATACAAATAAGCTAGCAGGCAGGAAAATCTCTTAATATTGAAGAATGCTAAATCAATCTGCAAGACGCTATTAGTTGAAACGTTGGTTGCCACAATTGTCTTCAAAGACATCATGAATGCACAATTGGACTGTTATGACGGTTAATTAGTAGTTTGAGGGGTAATATGAGAGACAGGTAAAACATAGAAGTTCAAAAAAATAAAGTGAATTTACCCACCCACCCCAAAAAAAATATATATATATATATCATATCATGTAATCAGAGATAATTACAAATACTCCTCTAACAAGAACAAAAGGCTTTTTTGTCATATATTACCTTCAAGGCTTGATATCATGACAAGATGAAGATGAAGATGAAGATGAAGATGGTGGTAACCAAGAAAAATAGTCAAATAATTTGCCAAACTTTACAAGCAAGAAATCATAATCAAGGAATCAAAACAAAGACGAGGCACAGATTACTGACCTAAACAGAACGCAAATGGACTCCAAAGGATGTCAAAGACCCCAGGAACTTCCCAAATCAAGATTACCACTAGAAAGCATGCAAAAATCTTCACAAGAATAACTGATCTTATCTCGTTATACTTGTTACAGATTCCAAGGGCTCCATAAACCATTAGTGTGAATAGCGTGTGCATCGGACAGATATAGTATAGCATATAATCATTATTAAGAACAATACAGCAAAATGCCACGAAAAAGTTTAGCCGCCACATCATCTGCAATGTACAGTACAATGAAAGATCTGAGATTATTTGTTCTTGTACATTTCAGTTAAAAATCATTAAATAAGAGCAGTCATATGACAAGTTTTGTGGAGATAAAACTAAATCACCTGTGCAAAGCGTGCTAAGCTAAAATCCTTTCTAATATAGTAGTAGGAAAAGTTTCCAAATCCCGTCATCCAAACATATGCAGCAATAAAGACACGTATAGCATTATATATCTCAGTGGCAGCAAAATAATGGTACATCAAAAATAGGACCTGTCATGGAAAGAAATATCATGGTCACGAAAATTATTAAAATTTAATCAACTAAAAGATATTGTATCTAGAAACTGTAATTCTAAAAAATTCTGCAAAATGGATTTGAGATATCCAACCAATGTACAGGAATTTTGACATGTTTATCCACATAGGTTTTGCAGGCTCAATTCAGAAAACCAAGAACATTTCGTTTGGTTCTACAGACTATATTACATTTATCAAGACGTTTCCAGAATGTTCCAGTCAGCTTAAGTGATTGATGGCATCAATATATAATTTTTCCTTGTTATAGCCCAATGAACTAAGATAATGTCCTAATAAGAAAATAACAAAACAAGAAAGTATATAATGGTAACAGGTCAAACTGAGTGAATGAAGGTTCAAAACCTCCCTATTCAACCTGTTTGACGATCAACAAGAATGTAGTATACAGCCCTTTCCTATACAAATATAAAGCATTAATTTGATTGGTGCCAATTAAAGTATTTGCCTGCATATAGCCCTTCCACTCCTCAGTCTGATGTCGATTAAGATAGAGTATGGATTTTCCAGAGAATGCCGATCTGTCAGTATGTTTCTTCAAAGAAGTCATAGCTGCAACAATGATAAGAAGACTATAGAGGAAGAGAAAAAGGTCGCGGTTGTAGTTCTGTCCAAAGAAAAACATCACAAAAGGAAAGAATTAGTAACCATAATTATTTTTTCATCTAATTGTCGCATGAATTGACTACCCTCATCTGACATCATTTCTCCCAGAATATTGAATAACTTGAAAGAAACAGTTCTTTTAGGAAAAGCTGTCACATTTAGATGCGTATAACTTTATGGATCTATTCAGCGAGAGAGAGAGAGAGAGAGAGAGAGAGGACATTCTCCTTTTGTAGTAAACTAGAACATGATTGAAAGATATTCTCCATTTGTAGTGAAATAGAATTATGCTGTCACACTAAAACTCATAGAGAAGCTATGAATTCACAAAGCCAACTCAAAAAACGAACTAGATTGGAAATATATAGATGAACATAATAAAGACAAACAGTAGATTATATATACATGTCATAACCAAAAACTGGAAAAGTTACCTTTGTAGAGTCTCCCAATAAATTTGTCCGGTCACATATGTAGAAATAAAATAGAATTGCCCCAAACTCAGACCTAAATGAAACAATAATCTTGGTAAAAAGGAATTAAATCTACCAAGTTTTCTATCATAATTGACATAATAAGAACAACTTACATTGCTCTAAGTGTCACTCGATTCTCTAGTAAAAATGAATCCTCCAAAGTAAGAAACCTATAAACTCATTCAGAGAAAAAGCTTACAAAGAGCTCTAATAACACCACCTCAAAGAAATTAAAAATAGACATAGCAGAGTATGTAAACTAACCTAATTAAATTTGCTTTAATGGACGAACTATAAAACTTTGAAGATGCTGATCTTGTGAGACCTCCTTCTAGCAAAGCAGCACGGTCATCTTCCTTGATGGCCTCCCCTCCCAATTCATCCAGGTTAACATCTGAATGACTGCAACAGAGGAAACTTAACTGTTCAGCATTGGGAAGATATGCAGGAAACACTATGAAGATATGCAAAGGATAAGAATATTGCAAACAAAAGAAAAGAAGTGAATACATATTTCAATGTCCAAAATAAATTTATTTATTTATTTATTTATTTATTTAAAAAAAAAAAGCGAGCAAATAGATGTAAGACATTGTGACCAAAACTAACAATAATTCAAGTCCATCAAGTCCAAAGCCCACAACTTTAAACAGAAAAAACTTACACTTTGTGAGGGGATGAAGATTTCTTGTACTCGAAGTACTCTGAATATATCCATGCAACAAATATTGGGATGATTCCCAGCAAAACTGACACCTAGTAACAATAACAAAAGCTCCGTTAAAGAAATTGCTATTCAGAAAATATCAGAAGACTCAGAACCAAGTGGTATAATTAAAAAAAGAATGAAAATTTAAGGTAAATTATAATTTATCCTAATTGCAGATTCAAGCAAGCTAGACAGGAAATTAGTTTTACAAAGACGTACCAATAGCAGAACAAAGAGTTTCATTAAGCAAACATATAATACCGATCCTTCTACAGTTTCTATTAGTGGCTAGTGCCTAGGGTAGAACAGTAAATATGTCGTAGGGGGTGAATAGTACTTTCTCGTCCTAAACCATACCATTTGGACACCCATTTGATTTAAGAACAATTTTACAAAAAATGGAACCTTTTACTTTTTTCATCTTTTCCACCATGATTAAGGGAAAACATAGCTCCATTAATGTGATTACACACAGATCTAAGTAAAAACAGTTTCAATATCCCGTGTAGCTACATAGACAGGAGAATAAGATGATTCAGAACCAGTTTCTGAACAATCCTAGCAGTTCTAAGACAATCAAATTAACACCATTTAGGTCCAGATCACAGATCATAAGCAGCAGATTTTTCAGAATCTAGATTTTCAATAAAAATATTTTTTTTAAGTGGCCATCTAGCTTCTCCGAACCAAAACTGAGTCTACTTACTCCGCAACACGTGCTATCGTGCCTTTTAGAAAATAAACAAAAGACAGGCTTTCTTCTCTTTTTCCCCCCCTTAAAACTTGGAGTCAGTAATGGTTGCATGCAATTGCATAGCAGCATTTCCAAGCCCAAACCCCACCAAATGGGGTAGAGTTCCCAACTTAATAAAAAAAAAAAAATAGAGCTAAGTTAGTACCCATTTTGCGAAGATAAAAAATTTCCCGCTGTAAACAATTCCTCGGAGACATTCCCTATACAACATTAAATTCGATAGGCCTATAAATTCACTTTTTTTTTTTTTTTGCTGGAAGCCTTTGAATTCAGTATTGATACTAAATTAGGCACACCTGAAAATAACGCCAAAACAAGCCAGAATTCCCTTTCACAACCCAAATTCAATTAAATACAGAGTCCACAAACACATAACCACTAAAACAGCAGAACCAAAGGCGTCCCAATCAATATATTAGATGGAGAACTCGACGAAATCGAATTCAATAAAAAAGCAATCTAGGAACAGAGATCTTCATCGAAACTCATCCACATTCCATTCATCAAGAACAAAAAAAGAAAAAAAAAAAACGCGAACCTGTCCAGACGTAACCGGCCCCGAACCCACCATTCTCGATCCCTCCAAAACCGGCTTAAAGCTTAACAAAAAAAAATCCAAAACGAAGTCAGCAAGGAATTGCGAACGCCGAAAGCGTAGATCGAGAAAAGGAAGTACCTTGCGAAGGATTAGAGAGGAAATCTATAGGGACATTGAGGATGAAACCCTAGCAGTAGATCGGAATTGGGATGAAGAAGAAGACGAAGAAGAAGAAGGAAGGGTGGTTCACTGGGGATCAGGCTTTAGCTTAAAGAAAAGAGAAAATGTCGGACGGTACGTCCTTCTCACTCTTGCCTTTCTCTCTCTAAAATCTCTCTTTCTCTCTCTAGGATTTTGGCTGATCAACAGTTGAGCGTTGATTGTTGTTGCTGTTGACGATGATTTCTTTACTTTTGTTTTGAGTAATGTATGTTTGGTTTGGATTGTGGTTGGCCTTTTGTTTTCCTTCCCAAAAAAATGAAAGAAAGAAAGAAAAAAAAATGGAAAAAATAAAAGATAATTGTGCTTTAAGCGCGTCTTGTTTTGAGGATAAATAAATAAATTGATTAAAAAGATTTTGACGCTTTTCTCCTGAATTTAAATTAAAATCAGATTGAGGGAGAACGAAATAAATTATATATATATTACAGATAAATAACTGATTTTTAAAATATTTATAATAATATAAATAAATTACTTATATTAAATTTATTAAATAAATTATATTTTTTTACAACAAATAATTTAATATTTATTTATTTATTTAATAAAATTTGTATTTATATAACAAATATGCAATTTATTATATGTATTATAAATATTTGTTATTTATTTTAATTATTTTTAAAAAATTATTATTTATTATATTTTCTCTTGGAGGTGATCTAACTCTCTACATTTTTAGGGTTTATTTAAAATATCATTCTAAATTATATTTTTTTGAATCATTTTAATTTTTATCATTTTTTTAAAAGTTAACAAAAATTTTATAGAGCGTTTGTTTTTCGTATTACGTTTAAGTACAATGTAATTTTTATTCAAATGTGAAAGTTTTACGTTCAAATATAATGCTTTTTTACAGTATTTCAAATCATTTACTATTTTAGAATATTTTAAATTTTTTAAAATCTATTCACATTACATTCTCTTTTTATCTCACTTTTTTTATATATTTTTATCAATTACATCAATTTTTCAACTCTAAAATACAATTCAAATATTTTTTTTATAAACATATATTGTATTCAATACAAAGCAAATACTTTTCATCCAAATATAAAATGTATTTAATGTATTATATTTAAATATAATGCGAACATAATATATTTACTAAACGCCTTATTAGTTAATTTTTGAAAAATTAAACAACTATATCCCAAAAAATTTGGCTTACATTTGGCTCAAGGGTTCAAACTCTACTTTTTCATTTTAATTTTTTTTTTAATTAAAAAAACTATAACTAGATTTTAAAACATTAATAAACTCCAACTTGAAAATCCATTTCAAACATTTGTTTCAAAAGCAAACTTAGTTCCAACTGGTTAACCAAATGCAAGTTAACAATGGACAAATATATTTGAATTTTGAAAGAATAAATATTGTCAAGAGAAATATATTTGAATTTTATAAAATAAATAAATAAATATTGTTGAGAGTGACTCTTAAGTGGATAAAAGACAGAGTTGCAAATATATTGTTCATTTGGAAGACACATTCGTTTTCAATTGTATGGAATACAATATATAAAATGTAATATACATTTGAATGTTTATTTTATATCGTATTTAAATATAATATATATTTAGTTGTTTACATTTGAACAATTATTCTAACATGTATTAATTAGAAAAAGAGAGTATGTAATATAACTGATAAAAATATATAGAAAAAATGAATGAATAAATAATATAAATAGATGGGAGTATTATTAAATATATTTGTATTAGAAGAAAATATTTGAGGTACATAAATATATATTGTATTGCATTAGATTATAATATAGAGCAAATGTGTTTTTTAAATATATAAATGATCTATTAGTAATTTCATATTCAAGTTATCAGAAAATATAGAATTCGAATCCCCATCTTAAGTTCAAAAAAGAAAATAAAGGTATAAATGATTTATAAATTTAAAAGAAAATGTATCACATATGTAAGATAACATGCCCCAATTTTCATTAAAATTTTAACAGTCCATTTGGAAGAGATTTTGACACATTTGGTATCTGATTTTCAAAACTTATTTTGTATTTTTTTTTTCTAACTCATGATTCACATATCCAAATATCTACAGCAACTAAAACTTATCCATAATTTTGTTTTTTCAGTTCAAAAAGAAGTTTTTTTTTTAATTATATAAAATTTCAAGATAAACAAAATAAGATCTGTATTAATATTTTTTTCAAACATATTTTAATATTTTATATTTTTACAAATTACACTCCAACACTTTTGTTTCATCTAAAACACATATTTCTAACTACATCTGGTTTCCAAACCAAAGCACATCTTTAAAACCTCCCGAAATTAATCCTTAATCTCTATTTTTGAACTAGTAAACATATTACACATAAAAAGTGTTTCCATCTATTTTTACCGACATCATTTTTAGGGGCATTCTAACACTTTATTAAACTTAATTGTAACTTTGTCAAAAATAATTTTGTTGAAACAATCAAAATCAAAATTAGGAGTATCTTGTCAATGATTAAAAAAAAAGATGGAAAATTAAAGAAAGATAAGCCAAATACCTATAAATAAATAGTAAATGCTTACTGTATTTTTTTAAAGTTACAATACCATCCATGCTTGCTTTAATTTTATTTTTTTTATTTTTTATTTTGCATTTGAGACATCCTGCTGTTTAGCATAACTATTTTATAAATACATTGTATTTTAATTACGTTTGAATACAATTCTTTTTTGAGTGTTGTATTTAGCTAAAAAATATTTGTTCTGTATTTGAATAAAATGTGTGTTTAGATAAAAAGTATTTTAGAGTTAAAAAGTTGATGTGATTGGTAAAAGTAAAGATAAATAGTTAGGATTGAAAAGTTGATATGATTGTTTTTAAAAACTTTTGAATAATAATTGTTTTCATAACATTGTTGAAAATGATTGTATTTGAATGTAAAACTTTACGTTTGGTATAAAATTGGTATTCGTAGCATTAAAATTTGATAACCAAACTTGCTCCAAATTACTATCTACTTCAATTATTTTCTTAAAACTACAATTTACTATACTTTCTAGTGTTGGGTAACAAACTTTCATAGAAAGCCCAATTTGTTGACGAGTTTAAAAACTAATCTGAATTTGCATTATTCTTTTCAGTGGAAAAATTGTAAAAACAACTCCTTAAATAAATATATTTACGTCTTTTACCATATCTTAATGCATGTTTGGATTTTTTTATTTTTTATTTGTTTATCCTTCGTTCTTGTCTAATTATAGGTTTAAAAAAAAATTTTGAAACTATTATAATTGGGTTAAGTGATTTTCGAGGAATAATCTTCCAAATAGCCTTTCATCTATTAATAAAGTCATTGTATTTTTTAGCATTTTCAGAAAAAGGAAAAAATATTCCAAACCAAATTGTATAGAATGTGGATCACCAATTAAAAAAAAATACAGTTTCAAAAAAAAAGTTTTTTAAAATCTTTTTGTCATTCGTACAAACAAAGGCCGTTATTAATCACTAATGACGAATTTTAAGGGAAAAAAAGTGTTGAAGTTAAGCAACAAAAATGAAAACAGAAAACAAAAAAAAAAAGAAAAACTCAATTACACATTGATAGCGTATCTAACATGCAACTAAAATGAGGCAATAAATGAATTTGCTCATAACTTGTAAACTAGTAGTTGTTGTCATCACTCATTACCATTTTGGTACAAAGTCCATCGAGATTACGACTTGTGAGAATTCTTGGAGTAATTAGGAAGCACTAAAACTATTTTCTATTTCATTTTCCATAAATAGAGTAATATTAAATTAAATTCCAAATGACATGGGGTTACTATTCTAAACAAAGAGTCAAATAAAACATTTATTAGTGAATGTTAAGTATTGTACGCCTTTGGGCTTTAAACTAATTGGATAGATGTGTAGACATTAAGAAAGACGTGGTGATCAAGGTATTAACACAATGGTTTTGTCATTTACCAAAACACAATGATGGCGTTTGGTATTAATTTTAAAAAGTTTTCTATTTTCAAAAAAATTAAAAATGAGAATAATTTGAAAACTGTATTGAGATCATTTCTGAAATTGTATTTGGTTATGTTTTCTGAGTGTATATTCTAAAAAACATAAAAATGAAATTTTGTTTGGTTATTTTTGAAAACTCATTTTATAAGTGAGTATATTATAAAAACATATTTATTTTTAATTTCAAAAAATAATAAAAAATAAATTATTAGTCATAATTAAAAAAAAACTTTGGTGGTAGGTTTTGCAATGAGTGATAAGGGTGAAAGAGATTAGTGGTTTGAGCTCTAAGTGGCGGTGATGGCTAGATTTAGGTAATAAGTCTATAGTCATCGTCATGACGAGGCTATCGTCATTGTCACTAGCCCATGGTCATCAACATTCGTCGGAGATGGATGCTATCGTTGAACATGATCATCAACGACGTTGTACAGACAGAAAGAGAAAGAGCGAGAGAGAGGAGACGGATGGAGAAAACGAAAACAAAAAGTGAAAACAACTTTTTTTAGTTTTCAAAAAATCCAAAAAAACAACATAATTAAAAACAATATTTTCGAAATGATTTTAAATACGTTAAATACACAAACATTATTTTAGAATCGTTTTTATTTTTTATATTTTTAAAAATAAAAAATCATTCTCGAGAACAAAAACAAACACCACCAATAGTTTTGTCGACTTTGCTTCCCACGTTGACAAGCTAACTAGATGATAAATTAATTTGTTTGTTTTATTTATAATTACAACAACAATAATCTATGTTCCTGTGTCTAATATTAAAAGTATAAATGTACTTTTTATAGTATTTATTATTTTTCCTGAGTCATCAATATAAATCATTTCTCTCAAGTCATCGGTACGTGCAAACCAATCACTTTTGACTTTTTTTTTTCTTTTTCTCTCTGCTTTATTTAGCTCTTACGTACACATACTTAATTAATTACAAATTACATGAGCTGGTATTAATGATCAGGAGTTGACAGGCTAACAAATTATTTCCTCGTGAGAGAGAAACTACCAAATGTCAAGAAATTCACTTCATGCAACAATGTTTATGGAACTATTTTTTTTTCCCAGGAAAAAGCTGTGGGAATCCACTGACATTATGGAATTCTAGTATATCTCAACAAAATTCTCATCCATCAAAACTTCCATCCTATACCAAGTCAACAATAAATTTAATAAAATAAATGATAATTGAATAAAAAAAGTGAACAAGTGAAGGGCATCAAATGAAAAGACCGAAAAAGTCTATAAATTTAATACTAAATTAAGAGATTCTTAGAAATGCAAGTAAAGATCTCACTATTTGATTTTTGGTACAAATTTTGCAACTTAATATTAAGATTTGTGTCACATAAAAAGACAGGTAAAGAAAGAGAAAAATAGGGGTGAGAGAAAGAGAAATTTGAGAAAATGTTTTAAATTCACGTTATTTGTACTTTGGCATAGAAAAAAAATATTAATATAAGCAATTCTATTTGACAATCAAAATAGGAGAAATAACACTATGTGGCATAATATTAACACAAATAAATTATGATATACATCTAAAGACATAAAAATTGGGACATGTTATATGATTTTCTTTAAAAGAGTAACATAAACCTAGCTGAAAGTTTAAACATTTTGAATAATTTGTTCATTCAAATATGCTAAGATAACGGGCGGTTAATTTTGAATGTTTTTGAACGTTATCCACATCCCTAGAGTGGTGGAAGATGTGGAACACATCTTGAATGGTTCAATCGGTTTGTTACCGGTTCTTACAGGAAAGGGAAAATTCCAACGTTCTCCCACTTAGTTCATATACTCCATCATTCACTATAGAAATAAACAAAATACATGAATCATGACAATAAATCCTCTAAAGACAAATATTATTTTACATGCATCTCAATGTATCATATCTCTTAAACACTAACCCATATAAATTAATGAATAAACCCTATGTTTATTGTAGGTCCAAACATTAATGATATTTCTCAAAATAAATATATGTGCGCACAATAGAAAATCAAATATGAGAAAGCATCACAAATAGAGTTTCATTAAAAATAACATCCGTTTTTACAATGAAAATCACACAAAGGAATCAAATCTCATTCTATCTACACGATCTTTAAATTTCGATGGTGGCATGCCTTTAGTCAAAGGATCAATAATCATCAATTCAATGCTAATGTGTTCAATAATCAATGCTCTTTAACACGTTCCTTTATGACTAGATAAAATACTTGATGTCGATGTACTTACTTTGACTCCAACTTTTGTTGTTTTTAGCCATAAAAAATACAACTGAATTATATAATATATCATTAATAACCTAGAAATCGAAAACACAACTCTAAGTTTAGAAATAAAACTCTTCATCTATACACCATGTGAGATAGCCTTAAAGCAAGATATGAACTTAGGCCTCGTTTGGTGAACGCATTATATTTGCATTGCGTTTGAATGCAATGTATTAAATGCAATTTGTATTTAGAAAAAAAGTATTAGCATTGCATTTGAATGCAATGTATGTTTGGGTAAAAAATATTTGAATTGTATTTTAATAATGAATATGTGATGTGATGGGTAAAAGTAGAGAGAAAAAAAAAGAGAGAGAGAGAATATATGATATAATTAATAAAAGTAATAGAAAAAGTGAAATAATAAATAGTGATTGTATTGGATTTAAAATGTGATGTGATTGTATTTGAATGAAATGTTTTGTATTTGAGGAAAAATTGTATTGCATTTAAATGCAATGTCAAAAAAAAGTTTGTACCAAACGCATGCTTAGCCTCTATAGTGGAAGTGGCAGTTAAGGTCTGATTTGCACTCCTCCAAAATATAGCTCCACCAGTAAATATAAAGCTATATCCTAATATTGATTTTCGTGAATCAACACAAGCAACAAAGTCCGAATCAGAGTAGCCAATCACTTCCAAATTTTCATTCCATATTTACATAAGCATGTAGTCTTTGGTCTCATGAAGGAACCTCATCACTTTCTTTGCAACATTCCAATGGTCGACACCTGGATTACTTTAATATCTTCCCAACATCCCAATAACAAATGTAATGTTAGATCTTGTGTAGACCTAAGCATACATTAGACTTCCAATAGTAGAAGCATAAGGAATTTTTTTCATTTGTTCTTTTTCAAGATCATTTTTCAAGCACTAGTTCAAATTGAACCTATCACCCTTCACAGTGAGAGCAATACTTGATGAATAATCTTTCATCTTAAATCTCTCCAAAACCTTGTTGATATAGGTCTCTTGAGATAGAGCCAAAATACCTTGAACTTTGTCTCTATATATCTTAATACCAGTGACAGAAGATACATCATCCATATCTTTCACATCAAAGTTTTCAAAAAGAAATTGGTTCAACTTACGTAACAAATCCTTATCATTAGTTACAAGTAAAATGTCATCTATGTACAAAATAAGGAAACAAATATCTTAGCGCCTAAATGGTTCATAAGTCGAGTCTGTAATAAAATAAAATTTTAAGTCAAAACTAGTTGATTTAATTATAACTTTTGTTGATTTTTCAGAAAAAGACAAAACTGAAACAAAAAATTTAGGTCCAAGACTGCAAATCAAACAGGGCCTCACTCTCACTACCTTCTGGAATATATATTGATCCATAATATTCTCTACAAATCCAAATAAAGAGATAACATCATGAAATTTCAAATACTACTGACAAGAGGCTTGTTTCAATCCATATATGGATTTCTTGAGTTTGCACACCAAATGCTCGCCACTATTAAAGGAAAATCCTTCTGGTTGTTTCATGTAAACCTCTTCTTTTAGATCTCAATTGAAAAAAGCTATTTTCACATCCATTTATTGCAACTAAATTTATAATGATATAAAGTGAATATTTCTTAGATATAGGAAAAAAGGTCTCCTTGTAGTCGATTCCTTCCTTTTGAGTGAATCATTTAGTAATGAGTCTTGCTTTATATCTCTTAATATTGCCCAATCCTTTTGCACTGTCAGGCAACTCAACAAGATCCTAGACTCCGTTAGATGCCATAGAATTCATCTCATCTTTTATGGCACCGTACCACAAATTTGATTCTTTACAACTCATAACTTGTGAAAACAGTTTAGGATAATTTTTTACTCCAATGTTATAATCCGATTCTTGTAAATACACAACATAATCACTAAAAATAGCTAATTTCCTTGCTTTAGTAGATCTCATTAACATCACATCAATATTTTCCTAAAGATCATATTGTTCGGTTGGTTATTCAACAATTTTTGGCAATTCTTGAACAGCTTGATCTACCAGATTGTCATTAGTAGCTTATGGAACTTCAACGATTAGTTGTCCAACAACTATTTGAACTTAAGAGGTGTTGTGAATTAAAATCAACCTATCACCTGAAGTGAAAGGTTGAGCATCAATGTGATTCTTTTCAAAAACAAAATCCAAGAATCGATCTTTCTCACTAATCAAGTCATTCTCAAGAAACTTCACATTTCTTGACTCCACAATCCCAGTGTTGTGAGATAGACAGTAAAATCTATACCCTTTAGATCTTTCAACATATCTAATGAAATATCCACTAATGGTCTTTAGGCTTAGTTTCTTTTCCTATAAGTTGTAAACTTTTACTTCAAACGGGCATCCCTAAACGCATAAATGTTGTAAAATCAGTTTCTAACTTTTTTATAATTCAAACAGCATCTTTGGAACAACCT
Source organism: Antiaris toxicaria (assembly GCA_035233585.1). Taxonomy (NCBI): domain Eukaryota; kingdom Viridiplantae; phylum Streptophyta; class Magnoliopsida; order Rosales; family Moraceae; genus Antiaris; species Antiaris toxicaria. Next base: position 95,143,489 of record CP141154.1, read on the forward strand.
TGGTAGGAACTCGGTTTAATATATACACTATCATTTTAAGAGCTTCAGTCCATAAGGATTCAAAAGTTTGGAGTTGTTATGCATACTCCTTACCATGTCTACTAAAGTTCAGTTTCTTCTTTATGCTATACCAATGTGGTCTGGGGAACCAAGCAAGGTGCATGGGGCAATTATCTCATGCTCTTGAAGAAACTTTGCAAATGGACTAGGTGGTTGCCCATCCTCGATGCCTCTACTATAATAATCTCCATATTTATCTGTTCTCATATTTTAATTTGCCTTTTGTATTATTTTTCTACTTCGGCCTTACAAACTTTAAAGGCATTTAATGCTTCGTTCTTATTATAAAACAAGCAGATATACATGTTTCATGAGTAATCATCTATGAAAGAGATGAAGTATATTGGACCATATGAGTCCATGTCTAGAGTACAAAATTTGAAAGTATGATCTTTGACATGTATGTGCTCCTCTTTGCACCTTTCCTGGACTTGTTAGTCTGTTTTCCCTTAATGCAGTCTACACAAGTGTCAAAATCAGTAAAATCCAAAGTATTAAGTACTCTATCATTACTAATCTCTTAATTCTCTATATGAAGATATATCACAATCTCCAGTACCATAACATAGAGTAATCTTCATCCATACACATCATTTCATACTAGTACATTATAAGTCGTATTATTTTGCAAATTTATAAAAAAATGACCATCAGACAATGTACCATTCCCAACAAGATTAAATATATAAAATAAACTGAAAAATATTTCTAAAAAATTAAAGGAATAACATAAACATACAAGTTTTAAAACTGAAGACAAATTCCTAGAGAAACTTGAAATAAAAAATGTCTCTTCTAAATTCAAAATAAAGACATTACTTAAAACTAAATTGCATATTCTAACAGCCTCCACATGTAAGTGCATCTTGTTTCCTAAATAAATGGGCTACTCATTTTCCACTAGCTTTCTTTAGTTTCGCATACTATATAAGGTCTTTGAAATACGGATTGTAGAACTAGAATCAATTCATCATGAATTATAAATAACATCATATTAGATTCAAAGTAAACAAATGAGATTGGTTTACCTTTCTTCTCAAGTCATTTCTAGAATTTGGTGCAATCCTTCTTCATGTGTCCCTTCTTTTTGCAAAAGAAGCACTTGGATTCTTTCTTAATTTCACCTTGGGACAGTATTTTACATTTCTCTTTCTATTTGACTTGGTTTTGGTCCTTTCCTTGTGTTGCCATTAACGCAGTTCCAAGTGCAATCCTTGTGTTTTAAATCATTTTAAATTAAAAAAACAAATGAAATTGGTTTACTTTTCTTCTTGAGCCATTTCTTAATGCAATCTATGTGTCCCTTCATTTTGCAGAAAAAACACTTGGATTCCTTCTTGATTCTACCTTGGGATAGTATTTTACCTTTCTCTTTCTATTTTACTTGGTTCTGATCCTTTTCTTATGTTGCCATTAACACACTTTCACTTAATTCCATGGGATAGTATTTTACCTTTCTCTTTCTGTTTGACTTGGTTCCGGTCCTTTCCTTTTGTTGCCATTAACGCACTTTTACCCAATTCCATTATCAACCTCCCTTTTTCCTAATCACATATTAACGCACTTTCACTCAATTCCATTATTATCCTCTTTTTTTCCTGAACACACATGGTCAAAAGTTCAATAATTGACCCTTTATCCTTATACATATTGTAGGATATTTTGAAGGTCTATATTGATGTGGAAGAGTGCTCAAAATATAGTGCATAAAGAAAGACTCATACATATTAATCTCAAGAGTCTTCAATTGAGTCATAATATCCCTCATTTGCATAATGTGCTCATACACACCTCTTACAATAGTGATTTTCATGGATGAAAACTTCATAATGAGGATACTAGTTTGTGCCTTATCTGAAGTCTCAAACTACTCATCAATAGCCTTCAATAATGCCTCGACATTGGTATGCTCTTCGACTGAACTACAAATACCAGTAGAAATCTTAGTCTTTATGAATTTCACATTGAGGTAATTGGATAGCTCCCATCGTTTACAAAGAGCAATTTCATTTAGAGTGCTATTCAGAGTAATAATTGGTTAGTCTTTTCTTATGGCATAATCAATATCCATCTACCCCAAATGAAGAAGAATTCTCTCCTTCCAAACTTTATAATTATTACCATATAGTTCTCGGAATATCATATTTATTATCAAAGAAATTTACAGATTGCATGACTACATAAAAATTAAACATGCATGCTTATAATTCAAGTTAAGACTAATAAAATAAATCATGTTTTACCAATGTAAATCATGAATTTAGTAACATAAAATTTGCCTGTAGGGCTAAATTTTTAATTCAGTTAGATCCATCTATAACTTTATAATAAAACTAACAAGTTATGTTTCTTTTTCTAATTATTATGGACAAATTAAGAAATATAATTTGATATTTTATCCTAATTAATCATACAAATATAATAAAAATTTCTGTGAGATAAAATTTATTATATTCAATATGACTAATCACAATTAATTTCATAATGTGATCTTAAAATGCTTAATATATAATTTTACATAATTAAAGATGTTGTAACTGCTCATAATTAATTAAAATTATATAAATCGCTCGACATTTAATATACAAAAGCTCATATAAATTGCATAAAACCATAAGCAATTTAAACATAAATTAATTTCAATGTACTAAAATTATTAAACTCAATATTGCATGCATTATACAAACATAAAATTGTACATTCAAAATAACAAACATAAATATTTTAAGCACATAAAAACATAAAAAGTTTTTACAAAAATGCCAAAAGTTTTTTTTGTTTAAATCCCAAAAGGAATTTCTCAAAATAACCATATATTTTTTTTAATTTTATTGCCCTATAAATTACATGTCATTTTTTCATCTACAGGATGATTAGTTCCTTCAAAAAACGACAAGTTGTTTTCATTAGTTTAAAACGACATGTCATTTTCTTAACTACAGCAGCCTTCAACAATCGAAACAGCGGATTGTTTTGTACAAAAATCAAACAACATGTTATTTGCATCGTCATTAACCTCCAATCGGGTCATTCTTCCCGATTTTAACCCAACGGACTTGAAATGAAATCTGACAATTTCTAAGCCCGTCTGTCTATTTGACGTGTTTATTTTTCAAAATTGAAAAACAAGACGTCAAAAGACGTTTGCAGTGGTATTTACAAAATGTTCATTTTTTAAAAGGAAGATTAATTGGCTTTGTGTAGGGGAATGTGGGTGCACAATATATTGGGTTAGAGAGCAATAATTTCGCCATGTGACACCGAATCTCTTTTCCCCCACATAAACGACATCACTCAAGTGAACAACGCTTAACTTATCTCTTTGCTCTCTTCCAATTTTCGTCGTATAAGGCAGCAACCAAATAAAACCCTCTTCTTTCTTTAGTAATACAGGGTCGACCGATATCGGGAAAACGTTTACACTGCAAATTTTTTTCCTTTGATGAGAACTAGAAAAACTGGTCGGGCGTCGTTGAATCACAAGCTCAAGGTTCAGCTTTTCATTCGATGGTATTATCGATGGAAAATTCACCGATCGCGATACCCCTTTCCACCGTCGACTCCTCCCCAGCTTCCGCCAATATCATGTCGGGTTGTTCTCCCCGTTTGTTCTCCTTACGAATCAGTTGGTTTTTCCTCTCCGGTAAGTCGGTTCATCTCTTTTTTCACTTTTCCCCCCTTCAGATCCGAGGAAATAACGCTGGAGTGTTTGGTATGTATTTGTCGAGCTATGTTGAATCTGGTCATGCATGTTGGATTTTAGATTGTTGGAACAGATTTATTTTGCGAACCTACAACTCAATGAAACCTTTTACATTTTCGGGCAAGGAATTTTGTGTTATGTTTGGAAATGATATCACCGATGCAGCATTACCAGGTTGGTTTGATCAGAAAATGTGTATAACGACATAACTATTTCAAGTCATTTTTCTGGGTTTATCAAGCAAGAAAGTTTTGTCTTTCATGTACCAATTGCGTTTCTGCGGATTTGGGATTGCTGTCCTCTAATTGTTGGAGAATTTCATATTTATCACAATTTCGGCTTAGATTCACTATCAAAGCCCGAATTGGTAATCCAGCAAAAAATTATGCCTTAATGGATATTGATTATAAAGTTTAACTTTTTTTTTTAAATTTCTCTGATTGTCTGGCTTCTGCCATTTTTATTGGAAGTTTTTCTCTGGTAAAAACGATAGTAATCCATTTTGAATGAAATCATAACATGATATATCTTAATTCTATGTTCTAAGCAACTTATATACGTTTGTTAACTGATCTCATAATCTGAGGACGTGTAAGTAAGACATTATAATTGGATGAGTTTATAAAGAGGGATATTAAGTTACTTATTGAGTGTGTAAGTTAAAAACCTATTCAATTACAAAACTACTATCTAGAATGAGGTTTCTAAGGTTTTAAAGCACCCAAAATCGATGATACTTTATCTCTTAATCTTGAATGTGAGTAAGAATAACAATAGTCATAGATACATTTTGATTCGTTTTTTCATTCTGAATTTCGGTGTATATGCTACTTGATTATTAAAGCATGTTAGGATTGGTTTAAGTATGCATAGTGTGAGATACTTTTTATGCCTCAGCTTTGATAATCTGCAATTTATGTTTTCATTTTATTATACAATGCTGTGTTTGTTTTTTTATTTTGAAAACTATGATTTAGACGTTTTTAATTCAACATGAAATCATTTGGTAATTGAATTTCTAACATTTCTGGACTTTGAAACGTATTTTTTGGTGTTTAGAAGGCTGAGAATCCATGGAGTTTCATTTTAGGCTAAAACTGGATCTAAAAGACTTGTCTAGAGGAAAAAAACGACAATGAAATGTCATTTGATACATCAAAAATTGTAACCGTTGGACAAAACGAAATTTCATTTTATTTGGAGGGCATTGTATTGTTTATTGTCATTCTGGGTGGACTTTTTAACTTTGGTTGATGATTTATACAGATCACTTCAAATTCAAGCTAATGTTTTGAATTTTTGGGTCATGCCATGTATTATGTTGTGTGTTCCTGGTGTTTGGTTCGTCTCTATTTTGTATTCAACAATTTGGTGTGCGAAAAACAAAGAGGAGTATGCTATCAATTGCATTTTAAATACTGGACCTCATTACAATTCATCATAATTACTAGACATTCATTACAATTCACTTGCACATTAATGCTTGATTTGGTACCAAACAACTTATATATGTTACAACGTATTGTAAATAGTAAATATGGTTTTGCCTAATTGTTCTCAACGTTCTTAATCTATTTCATATTGTTGGATAAAATGTCTAAAGAGAAGTTATGAGACAATGATGCAACTCTCACGTTAATTTGGCTACTCTATAACTATGCATTAAAGCATGGACATCGGAGGCTCGACCCAACTGATTGGGACACATGGTCAGTGCATTTAAAAGAAGTGACGGGTAAGGAATTCACGGCTGCACAATTAAGTGGTAAAAGGGACCGCTTACGGCGCCTTTATAATGCGTTTCAAAAATTAAAGAGCAATACCAGGTTGGGTTGGAATGTGACACTCAAAACAGTAACTTGCTCAAAACGAGTTTTGGAGGGAATATGTTAAGGTAGTACTAATTAAGACGCTGGTTCATGTTCATTTCATTACAAATTTGTTTTCCAGTTGTTAAAATGTGCCTTTACGTGAAATGCCTTTAAAATTGTATTTGTAGAAAAACCCTAATGCGTGTTCATTACGACACGGTGGCATTTTAGGAGAGGAGATGTTGGATATGGTGTTTAGGAAGGGAACTACTACTGGGATTGAGCAACATGGTTCAGGTCATACAGTTAAACCATCACTTGATATATTGGATGTTGAAGACGATGGGGACGTGGGTCTTGTTGGTGGTAGTAGTGACCACATGGCACGTGCAAGACCCAAATTTGGAGATAAATCAAGAGTTATAGGCAAGAAAAAGAAAAAAGCATCTTTCAGCAATCAAGCGAGGTGTTTGAACGCTATGGAGTTGATAGCCGCTAGCATCTCAGCTAGTCAATCTAGAGAGTCAGGAGGAAGGTCAACTAATTCCCTTACGCTTAGGCAACGTTGCCAGGATATCGTTGAGCAAATGGACGTAGATGACGACACATATTTTTTAGGTACTCGACGGATTTAGTGCAAATCCTCATTAGTGTGAGTTTTTTGCGAACATGGCTGAATCGAGACGATACACATGGCTAATTAGCAAACTTGCTTAGGCCCAAGCACCTCCAAGCTATCCACCCTATCTGGATCCTAGTGGTCGTAGCCCACTTTCACTATAGTTTGTTTGTTGAACAACTATTTATTTACTTGTAATCTGATAATATGTTTGTGGTTCGCTGACTTCTTGGACTTAATGACTTGATACATTTCTTTCATGTAACTTATGAACTCTACCTCAAAACATCCTATGAATATCCCTGGTCATTCATGTTGGATTTTCAACTATGTTTCTATTTGTGTCATGTGTTGAGTATTTGTACTACAATGTATTCGCGTATACATGCAACAACGTCCTGTGCTTAATGTAACATAAACCATTACCTTTAAACGTGCATGTATATGTCCATTAGCTTATATTATTCGATCATTATACTTCATCCATACAATTGTAGGTACCAGTTCACTGAAGAAATACGATCTTTGTTCAATCTATATGCTATCAATTGCGAGAAACAGGTATCGTAACAAGATTCATGATAAATTGTTTATTTTCTTATAAGTTGTTATGTTTTTATAACCTATTTAACTATTTCTGATAAGTTGCAATATTGTCAGCAATGTATCGCGGTGGTTCATCTAGAGCTTGTAATGATGATGATGATTTTGTTGCTGAATATCAGAGAAGAAGATGGGAGCACCGCACGAAGGAGAAGGCTGCTGTAGGAGTTGCCCTGTACTACATGTACACTCAATTCCGATCGAACCCAACACTAGCCCACAATAGTAGGTTAAGCAGGATTGAAAAAGTTCGTGAGCTATTACATGGTCCTGACAAGGTTATTAGTAACAAGATTTGTATGAACAAAGAGGCTTTCTAGAAGTTGTCGCAATATCTTAGAGACATTAATGCGTTGACCGACACGTGTAAAATTTGTGTGGAGGAGCAACTCATTATATTTCTAGGAGTAGTTTGTCAAGCGAGTACAAACCGGGAAATGCAAGATCGATGGCAACATTTTGGAGAGACAATTGGTCATTGGTTTGATCATGTGCTTCGAGTAATATGCAGTCTTAAAGACGTGTTTATTACACTGCCAGATTACGATACAGTACTAGATTTTATCATCGACAACGGACACAAATACAGACCTTAGTTCAATGTATGTGTGCATTTTCATGTTAATTATGTTCATTGCGACCTTGGATTAACATTTTTATCTTAACATGTATAAAAAATATTGGTAGTTGTTTCTTATATGCATTGTATTATTTTAACATTTTTGTCATTCTTATTATGCAGAACTGTGTTGGTGCTTTAGATAGGACTCATATTCCATGCTGTCCACCCAGTAAGGAACAAGAACGATATCGCAATAGAAAAGGATTCTTGTCAATGAACGTACTCGCGATCTGCTCTTTTGATTTAAGATTCAGTCACATGCTAGCCGAATGAGAGGGATCTGCTTACGATTTTAGGGTACTTGAAGCAGCATTATTAGATCCTATTAACTCATTCCCATGGCCCCCACATGGTAATACCTTATATTGGTGTTCAAATTGACTCTATCAATATAAGTTGGAATATACGTGTTAACTATTTATAAATAAATTTGTTTTGACATTCTTCTTAGTGGATTTGGGGTATGCAAATAGGGATTATTTTCTTGCACCTTATCGCAGAAGCACATACCACATTCAGGAATATGGGAAGCATTGGCGTGGATTAAATGGGCCGAAAAAGGTGTTCAACTACACCCACTCTTCACTTAGAAATTGTATAGAGCGTACATTTGAAGTATGGAAGAAAAGATTCAAAATATTATGATGTATGCATCAGTTCGATATGGATAAGCAGGTTATGATCCCCGTGGTGTGTGCGGTACTTCATAATTTTATCATAATGGCTAACCGGCAAGATGATGACCCATTACATGCTTATTTTATGGATGAGTCTTTAGTACAGGATGACTATGCATGTGGCAATGACGACAATGACAACGACAATACGATACCTACTGGGCCCGAGGTTGAACATGGTACTACAGCTATAATGGGCGAGTTCAGAGATAGGTTGGCACGATACATGTATGGAGCATTTCAGTAGAACCCTTGGTATAGGTGATAGAAGAAGTTTGATTTGAAAACATTGCATTATATTTTTAATGTTTTGTTAGTAAACAACGCTTAAATTAGTATTACGTAACCCTGTGTGATGTTCAAATTAAAGAAAATATGACATTTCATATTACAAATTATCCTTATATCATATTATCCATTTATTTCTCTCATATTTATTTCGTCTCATTTAAACAGTTAGTACAAAAATATATATACATACATACAAACGTTGTCTGTAATTGAAAATTAAATTTTGGAAGAATTTTGTTTATTAAAAATTTTAACATGTTTAACAAAGTAGTAACATATGTAATATGTGTTGAATCAGTGCATTTTTTAGTGTTTTCTTATTTTACCAAACAACTTTTTCTTTCTTAAAATGGAAAGTTGAATTTACCAAACAATATTTCTTTTTCAGAACTAAACATTTTCTTATCATTCCAAACTACTTTTCACATCTTGAATGAAAATTTTCTCATTTTAAATCCCAACATTTTTTATTTTTTAAAAATGAACACCCCATCCAAACGGGCCTAAGCCTTTTGGATAGTGGCGAAGCCAGGTAGGGCTACCGCCTCGACTAAAATTTTTTTTTTATCAAAATTGTATAATTATTATATTTTATCCCCATTAAAAATAAAAAATTCTCATATAGTTTATATTTTATTTTATTAAAAATTAAAATTCTCACATAATCTTTATTAAAATTAATTCTATAAAAAAAATTTATCATTTTTTTGTTTCGCCCCATTAAAATTAAAAATTCTCATATATACCTAGAAAAATTAAAAATTCTCACACAGTCCCTGCTGAAATTTATTTTTCTTTAAAAAATAAATTTTGGGGTATGCCCTCCACTAAAATAGGGTTCTAGCTTTACCCCTACTTTTGGACGCCAAAAATTATGTTTCAAATCACAGAAATGTTAGAAATCTAATTTCTTAATGATTTCTAACCTTATGTTTTTAATCAAAAACTTCAATATCAAAATTTTGAAATCTCAAAAATAAAAAACACGTGACACAACATATTTTTGGTAAAAAACGCAGAGAACAAAAACACAAGGCAGAGGTAAACTAAAGCTCAAAAACCAACTATAAGCAAATCTAAACAATCTAAACATGCTTCTACAAACACAAATAGCATTTAGAGCTAATGGAATAAAATTCGGATTGAAAACATACCTCCCGTCATTGCCTTTCGCACACACTCGAGAGTTATCAAAAAGGGTTTATTTTGGCTTAAGGCACTTCTAAACCTCACTCAACCTTAGTTAAATGGTGTATCTTTGACTGAAACAGATTGAAAGGCTTAGGGACCCAACCATAAGGAGAACAAGGCGCTGTCCATCACAGAGCCGTTTTCAAACATGCTGAGATCATGGGAGGTTAATTTTGAATATTTTTACACGTTATCCACATCGCTAAAATGGTGGAAGATGTGGACCACGTCTTGAATAGTTTAATTGGTTTGTTACCGATTCTTACGAGAAAGGAAAAATTCCAACAACACAGACTAGAGTTAATTGTCTTTTATTCCTTTTTTTTATCTATAAATGTAATAAAAACAAAAAGATAAATGGTTAAAAAGAACAAAACATAAAAAACTTATATTAAAAAGAAAATAGAATATACTTTTTAAAAAGGTATAAAGTTAGAATTTCCAACTCCAATAAATAAAAAATAAAAAAGAAATGAGAACAAATATAGGTAGCAAATATATATAAGTTTTTGGACTAAAATGGTCAAATCATTAGTTTATGTCCCCAAAAAATAAATGACTCAGGGCATCATATGTTATCTTTTTAATTAATAAGGTACCGGGACAATGAGATTTCTTATATAACAGAGGACCGAAGTGAAAAATGTTGAAAGCACAAGGTATCAAATTAATACTTTCTCAATTTAAAACAATAATGATTTTAACCCATCTACTAAATCTTATTTAATGGATACGGTCACTTCAGAAATTATATTCTCAAGATTTGTAGCTTCTTCCCCAAAAAAGGGAAATGCTTACACTAGACAAAGTTGTTCTTTTTTTTAATTAACCTTGACCCTTGTTATGGCTTAATAAGGAAGAACATTAAGATGGATTAATTTAAAATCCTAATTAAACTAAATATTTAACATTATCTTGTCCTAAATCTCTTGACTAATCGTGTCAGGTGTTATATGATCAAGGCTTTACAAGTTAATTTTAAAATTTGTTGCCAACCGTAATTAAAGGTTAGGTAGCTACGACAAGAACAATACAAAACAATAAAGGTAGTACAAAACATGTGAAAGATCAAGGGTAGATCATCATTTGCATATTAAATAATTATATAATCATCAGCACGCACATCTCTAGATATAATATGAATATTGCTTCATCTTTACTTTGCCAATAGCCTAAAATCATTTCCCCAAAAAAAAAAAAAAAAATTGTATCCTAAAATGTAAAACCATTCACCAAGAGAGAGACTTGCTAAACATTCAAGTCAAGCTAGTAGTATTGTTTTCACCGATCATATATCGATTGGGTACTATTTCATCTCCCTATCACATCCATCCACGGCTGATAAAATGACTATCAAAACATGATGCTTATCAAACTCTCGCCCTTGGACCTGTTCTATGGACATAATGGGAGTAGTCGACACTTGTACATCCCTGTCCGCTACTTGATTATTTGTGGCTCGATCACCCTTAACAAGGTGGATACTTTTAGAGACTAGTTGTCTATCGTCCAATTGTCAATTCTCAAGTCGACATTTGTCTATTTACTAATAATCACGAGAAGAATCATCAATCAGTTGATTATCAATGGTCACTCAATCGAGTACTTGCAAGTGGCTTTTTAATCGAGGCTCACCTAACACCCTTTTCATAAAATGGCTTCCAAACACTAATGTTTATACGTCTCAAATTCTGCATATCGGGGCCAATTAGAAAGATGCTTAGGAAGTTATGCGTATGTATATTTTTATATTGTATACTGCCTAGATCTATGGAAAAAAGGACAAACAAAAAAAAGACAAAAATAAAAAACAGATACATTTATTCCATCAAGACATATGAATAATATAATTCAATTAAGAAGAATGACCATATGATATATTACTAAACTTTGGTCATGTCTTTTTGGGTGTGATTTGAGCATGCCTACAGATTTGGGTGAAGGTCCAAATAATTGACAACGCCAATATGAATAGGTTATTTGCATATGTCTAAATTGGTGGTGTTGGGTTAAAATATATCTATATTTTCTTTTATTTATATTAACATTTAAAATTGTATTTATAAAGATAATTTTACATTTTATAAAGACTTAATAGTTAATAAATAAAAAAATTACATTTATGTGTTATTTTTGGTAATCAATTTTATATAAAAAGTAATTTTAACTTTGTTTATTTAATTTATTATAAAGAAGATATGACATAGTTTAACAAAGAATTAGTCTTTCTCATAAAAATGTTATTGGTTTCATTTGTAGTAATTCATATAAATAATATAGTATTTTTGTAAGGAATTCAAAATGTTTTGTTGTGTTAATCTTAACTTTTTTGTTGAAATATGTAGGTCTAATACTTTTTTAGATTTTTTAATGGTCGGCATAGATAATAAGGTTTTTTTTTTATAAAGAATTTAATTGTTTTCTATAAAAGGTGTCAATCAATATTATTATTGACTAAATTTTATTAATGTGTGATTTTTAGTTATTATCATAAATAATAAGTCTTTTTCAAAAAGAATTCATCACCAAAAAAACTTGAATACTTTGTGTTAGTATAATTTCATTTTAATTTTTTATTAATCTTTATCATAAAAATTTTTATAATGTGTTTTTTTTATCTAAGATATTATTTTTGTAGTAAATATTTTATATTTGTCATAATTCTTTTGATGTTATTAAGATTTAAATCAAAAAGCTTTTAAGTTCATGTTTTATATTTAAGATTAAAACCAAAATAGATTTAATTTTGTAAAAAGTAACGATAAGTTATCAGTAGAAAAAAAAATCATTATAGTCAAAATACAAAAGAGGAAAAAAAATACGAATAAAAGAGGAATAATGTCAATTATGATAAAAGGATAAAATTAGTATTATTGGTATTGTAGATACTTATTTGTTTAAAAATAGACATTTATACCATAATATTAAAAAGAACAAACATATTTTAGAATAAGATCCTGAAAATTGACTTTTTCTAACTTTTTGTGTAATAATTTCTAAACGAATTAATGGATAAACGATTTAAAAAAAAAGAAGATCATTTACATATACTATTAGGAAATGCCCTAAGCATTAGAGACATTTTGATGTATTTATTTTGAACTGGATAATAAAATTATATATAGAGATTATTCATTACATTGCTGTCCGTCCTCATTTTATTTACATATTAAAGTAAATGTAAGCAAATATGGCTCCCTGACTGCTTGTGTTAAAACTGTTAGAACGTTGCATGCAATGGACTTTTGTATGCGAGAAGACAATGTTCTAAAGTAAGCAGTCTAAACTATGGTCTATAGTCCATGGGGTTAGACCGAGCATCTAACTCATGTTAAGACTATTATGTTGTCTAAAGCCTTGAGGGGACGGTTTAACTTGACTGTCTGGAGCTGGACTCCCAAGTAGAGACATAGATATGTTGCTTGGTGGTGACATATTAGACCGAGACTAAAGCGTAATTGATCTACGAAGTCCGCTTTGAGTGGATCGATCTGCTTTTGATGTTCATTGTGCAGTAACCTTAATCCTGAGTAGATGGACAGTTTCATGTATATGACTTGTGTACTTTGATATTCCAATGGCTAAAGCGTCTCAGAGGTAGTAAGCTTATAAACTGGTTCGTTGGGTACATGACTTGTATACGATGAAGGGTTCGTTTATAGATATCGGAATCATAACTCTAATGAGGAGTTAAGGGTATTCTCTTAAAGGTATTATACTGAATATGAAAATAGACAAGACCTTAGGTCGTCTGCTGGGCGGATGACTTCTTATTCACATATGGTGAATAATCATTTTCTTAATTCGGTAGTATAATGGAACTTTAAGATAGCCTGATCAGTAGGATTAAATGGACTTTGACCTAAGGCTAATCATGGATATCATATGAGGGTTCTGCATACATGACAAGGTCATTGGACGATAGCTTGTCATAGGCTTACGTAATACGGTATATAATTGGGAGTTCAGTTTCAGGTTTATAGTGGTGTGACTCTGAAATTAGTGATCATATGATTGAGTTGTTCGGTAAAGAATGATGATCATATGGATTCATGGGAATCCGATTATATATGTCCAATTGGTCCCTCTACTAGCTCCACATAATTCCTTAACGTTTGATAAATTGATTTTCTTATGCTATTGGCTAGTTGATTATGCATGGATGGTGTTGACATAGGATTAGGATGGTGGACAAAATTCTCTCCTGTTGGATTCAGATTTTGTTTTGAATAATAGAGTACATAATTATTCGAACTCCAAATAAAGTTACCATGATTTTATTTGAGATTGAATTGGAGTTGTAGAAAATTATCCATGAGAACAAGAATTTGAAATACAACTGTTTTGTGGATTTTGAAATTTGAAATTTGAATTTTGAATTTTGAATTTGAATTTTGAATTTGAAATTTAAAATTTGAAATTCGAATTTGAAATTTTAATTTGAAATTTAAATTTCAAATTCGAAATTTGAAGTTTGAAATTTGAATTTGAAATTTGAAATTCAAATTTTGAATCACAGTCCAAGTAGGATTCAAATTTCTTGTGGTAAATCCACAAGGAATGAAATTTGAATTTGAGTTGGATATGGAGAGGAAAATCTTGTTAGACTCCTACTTGAATTTTGAATCCAAATCCTAACAATAATGGATGAAAATTTTGAGGATTATCCTCATGGAAATTTCAGATTTTTTATGGATAAGATTCAGGGAAAAATTCAAGTTTCAATCCCAGTTGAATTTGGATTCTCTCATCCCTGATTATGGCTGAAATTTTGAGGCTTATCTCATAAAGGATTTTCGGTTATTTTGGATAAGGATGAGATAAGATTTAAGCTTGAAAATCCTAGTGGAATTTTGATTCTTCCCTTATCTTTTGTGGCCGAAAATATTTGGTGGAAATCCTTAAGGATTTTCGGATTTTTTTGGTTAAAAAAAGGGAGACAAAAATTCAAGTTAAAATCTTGTTTAGATTTGAATTGGATAATCCTAAAGTGGCCAAAATTTTGTTAGGATTTTCCCCTTAGAAAATTCAGATTTTTTGGTTGTGGATAAGGGAGAATATCTTCTCCTAATCCAATTCGAATTTAGAGAATCACCTCATGTAAGTCTATAAATAGAGGTCATGCCCCTCCAGTTTTCTTAGACCACAGACTCTCAGGTGAGCAGGCTTATTGTTGCACAACTCACCGTGATAATAAGTTTTTTAGAGATCTGGATGGTCGGAAGAAGACTAGCAGTGCTAGCATACCGATCGAGGTTCAGAGTGCTCACACACTCAGCCATTCGGGAATTGGAGAATAGTAGAGAATGCTAGTTGGTTGAAGCCCTTCGGTCATTCTCCTCCTGCAGATTGGCGTTCTTGAGGTATGAGTTTAAATTATTGTTGGTTTATTGTATATGGCATCATGAGATATTTAACGATCTTGTAAAATTTTTGTTGTTCCGCTGCGCCATTCTGATACGTTTTTACCGATTTATTTCCTACAATTGGTATCAAAGCCATCTCTTGACTTTGTCATGTACATAAATTAGATAATTAATTAGTCTTTTTATTTATGTATGGATTTGATATTTAGAGAGTGACATTCTAGGATTCCTTTACGTTGTTATCATATATTATGCATAAAGTATGTGGTTATTTTAATTTATTGAATTATTATAAGCGTGCTTGTTTTTACCGGTTATGGTTCTTTAAAATTTAGAAAAATTGTATCTAGGAATTTTTATGTAACCATGGGAGCAGTTTATTAACACTGTAATTTTTCCATGGATTTTAATTTTTATCTCTTAGAATTATTATGGTTAGAGTTTTTGTACACCGGAAACGGTTTAGGAAATTTTATGTAATTATTCTTGGAGGAGATTGAAGATTGAAGACCGTAATTTATTTTTCCTAAAAGTTAAATTTAATTTAAAGGTTGAAATTTTGATTGTGTGAAAAATTTCAATTTAATTGGGATTCAAATTAATTTTTGGAGATCCTAATGGGTAAATTAGAATGTGACACGAAAATCGAGACACGATCCCTCGGGATAGGCCTTGATGGGGCTGCGGCAGCCCCTTGACAGGCCATAACCACCCACGGTCGCAGGCCACTGTGGCCCTCCCAAGGCTAGCCGTAGCCTGGGGCTGCACAAGGGGCGGCCATGGGCTGCCAGCCCCCTAGGGGCTGGGGGTTACCCACGGCGGCTGGCGGCTGTCGGCTTCCGGGGGCAGTGGGGTGACAATTCTAAAATCGAAAATTTTGATTTTTAAATTTGAGATTTAATTTTTAAATCATGTTTAAATATATGTAATTGAAAATTTCAAATTTTTGAAATTACATATTATTACACATGACAATTATTAAATTTGAAATTCAAATTTGAAATTTGAATTTGAAATTTAAATTTTTTGAAATTTAAATTTTAAATGATTCTTGAGATGAGAAATAAATGGAGAGGCTACATAAAGATGGATACAAGAAGACGGAACAAAATTCAAGACCCAAATAATGCTTTGGATGGAATTTTGTAATCTTTATTTTCTTTGTTCTAGGATGAAACCATGACTTGGTTATTTATCTATCAATTATTTTTCTGTGATATGTCATGGATGTATAAATATGTATTGATGGATGTTTTGTATGCATATTTGATAACATGTCATATAGGATAGGTGGGTGCCGCTCATACTATATTGATCATATATATTTGTCAAAACTTGCATGTTTTTCAAAATATTAAGTGGGAAAGGGTTTCAAACAAAACCCACGGTCTCTATTGTTGATCTATATGTGAAAGTATGGTAACGCCTCGCGTCAGTTCTGCCCTGACCACACCCCTCGGGAGATGTTTACCGCCGCCGGTATACTAGATTGGATTTCCTATGTGGAAAACGTGTTCGGGTACGATCCTATTTATAACCACCCCTCGGTGGCTTGGTAGGACGTGGATTGTGCTACGTAAACAATGGTTATACACTAAAGACTCGTTTAGTTATTAACCTTCCCTAGAAGCTCTGTTAGCTAAATTGGTGGCTAAAATAAGCGGTTATTAATATATGTCTTAACCTTGGAGGATTTAAGGCAACATATATTAATTAGACGGGATCCATGTTCCGGCTATTTGTTTCATGACCACCCCTCGGTGGCTTGGGGCAATAGGTGCTGAGAATTACCATTGCAATGCTACATGTTTTTCAAGTTTCATGTAAGAACATACTTGTATGTTTTATTTGCTAAATTATCTGTATATTTGCTTGGGCTTTGTAATGATGTCTAGTATAATTTTATTTCAGTTCAAAATATCACCGACACCTCTCATTTCAATACTTACTGAGAATAAACTGAATGGCGATAATTATAAAGATTGGAAAAGAAATCTATTGATAGTTCTCAGCTGCGATAGACACAAGTTTGTACTGGATGAACCATGCCCACCAGGGCCCAAACCTGACACACCGCTTGAGGAAATCTTGGTTGCCTACACTCGTTGGAGAGAATCTAATGAGATAGTTCGGTGCTACATTCTGGCTAGTATGACGAGTGCTTTACAAAAGCAACATGAGACTTATCGAGTTGCTAGGGAGATCATGGAAAATCTGGAGGACATATTCGGAGGCCAAGAAAAGTTGGCTCAATAGTCTGCTATTACCAGCATTATGAACTCTAAGTAGAAAGCAGGTACTCCGGTGAAGAATCATATGATCACTCTAATGGGATTCTTTACTGAGGCTGCTGAAAACGGTGCTGAGTTGGACTACAACACCTAGATCGAGATAGTGTTCAAAACTCTGTCTATAGATTTTGTAAGGTTTAAAGCCACATACAATCTGGTGACAAGGGAGTTAGGACTAACCGAGCTCATGAAGTAACTCCAAGCTTATGAGCGGATGATCAGGGATGGGGATGCGGTCCAACCCAAAGGAGAGGTCAATTTGACGGAATCTTCCAACCCTCTCGGAAGAGGAAGAGGCCAAATCAGAAGCAAGCAGCTTCTAGTTCTTCTAATCCTCCTGTCTCGGATGGGAAGAAGAAGAAGAAGAACAAGAAGCCAAGGGACCTTAAAAAGTCCAAGTGCTTCTGCTGTGGGAAGGTAGGTCACTTTAAGAAGGCTTGCCGAGAATTCCTAGCCGCCAAGGGCAAGGAAGGTAAGGAACTTCACTACTTAGAAGCGTGTTTGGTGGAAGAATCGAAAGACACTTGGGTCATTGATTGGGGCGCCACTAATCATGTTTATGTTTCTATACAGGGGTTCGTGGAAACGAGAAGTCTACATGATAGGAGTCTCTAATTGAGGACTGGAGACAGCAGCTTGGTGGTGGCTGAGGCAGTAGGAGATATTTATCTTTACTTTGATAAATTTAGGTTTATTTTATTGAAAAACTGTTTTTGTGTTCCTAATTTTAGGAAGAACCTTATATCAGTAGCTTGTTTAATAAAGGATTCTTATTCAGTTTCTTTTAGTAAAAGAGTTGATATTCATAGAAATAAGTCTTTTATCTGTTCTGGATGGATGGATTGAAACCTATATTTGATCAAACCAAAGATGTACTTACTGCTTAACACCGAATTAATAGATAACTCTAAAAGGTTGAAAGTTTCTCACTCTAACAAGGCGTATCTTTGGCATTTAAGACTTGGTCATATTAATCAGGATATGATTCAAAGATTGGTGAAAGACGGTCTTCTAGAATCTCTAGAGGAGGTACGTCTTCCTCAATGTGAGTCTTGTCTAGAAGGAAAGATGACTAAGAGGTCTTTTGGAGCTAAGGCTACTAAGGCTCAGGAGCTCTTGGAAATTATGCACATTGACGTATGTAGCCCCATGAACGTCACAGCACGAAGAGGGATTCGAGTATTATGTCTCCTTTATAGACGATTACTCGAGGAATGGATATGTGTATCTGCTGCACCGCAAGAGTGAAACCTTTGACAAGTTCAAAGAGTATCGTGCAGAAGTAGAAAAGCAATTGGATAAATCCATAAAGACACTTCAATCTGATCGAGGTGGTGAATACCTCTCCGATGAATTTCTAAGACATCTTGTAGAAAATGAGATATTATCCCAATTAACTGCACTTGGTACTCTACAATAGAATAGTGTAGCCGAAAGGAGAAACAGGACCTTGTTAGATATGGTACGGTCTATGATGAGTTATTCAACGCTGCCATTATCATTTTGGGGATATGCT
The DNA here is from genome assembly GCA_035233585.1 of Antiaris toxicaria. Taxonomy (NCBI): domain Eukaryota; kingdom Viridiplantae; phylum Streptophyta; class Magnoliopsida; order Rosales; family Moraceae; genus Antiaris; species Antiaris toxicaria. The sequence goes on from CP141154.1 coordinate 95,162,239, forward strand.
TTACAAACGGCGTGCTATATGTTGAACCAGGTTCTAAGCAAGTCAATTCTCAGGACTCCGTATGAATTGTGGCGTGGTAAGAAGCCCTCCCTTGGACATATGAGAATATGGGGCTGCCCGGCACATGTACTGGATGGGGATGCGAAGAAGTTGGAACCAAGATCAGAATTGTGCATGTTTTTAGGGTATCCAAAGGGGACTAAAGGAGGTCTGTTCTATAACCCGAAAGAACAAAAAGTCATTGTTTATACCCATGTGACATTCTTGGAGGAAAGTCACATGAATGACTTTAAGCCTCGAAACAAAGTGGTGCTAGAGGAGTTATCGGGTGAAGGAACTACTCCACAGGTTTTGGTCTTGGACGCAAGTCCGAGTTCTGGTGAAAGACCTGCAGACAATCAACAATTTAGGGTGCCTCGTCGTAGTGGGAAGATTTCGAAAAAACCTAATTTCTTCATGTATGATGTTGAGGTATACCAGGTCGAGACTCATGAGCATGAGGATGATCCGGTCACCTATGATGAGACTATAAATGATGTTGATTCTAAATCTTAGAAACAGGCTATGAACAATGAGATAGATTCTATGAAATCCAACTCTATTTGGGAACTTTTAGATTTACCGGATGGGATAAAACTCATTAGATGCAAATGGGTCTACAAAAGAAAGAAGGATGCGGAAGGGAGAGTGGAAACTTTCAAAGTTAGACTGGTTGCAACGGGGTATACGCGAAAGGCTAGAATCGATTAGGATGAAACATTTTCACCTGTTGCTGTGTTGAAGTCTATCCATATTCTTCTATCTGTTGCTGCGGTTCTCGATTACGAGATCTGGCAAATGGATGTCAAGACGGCATTCTTGAATGGCCATCTTGAGGAGTGTATCTACACGTTACAGCCCGAAGGGTTCGTAGCAAAAGGCCAAGAAAGAAAAGTCTGCGAGTTGCTTAGATCCATTTATGGATTAAAGTAAGCATCCCGCTCATAAAACCAGAGATTTGATCAAGCGATCAAGACTTTCGGTTTTGAGCAAAACGTTGATGAACCCTATGTTTATGAACATATTAAGGATAGAAAAGTGGTCTTTCTGATACACTATGTCGATGATATACTGCTCATTGGGAATGATGTAGGGAATTTATCATTGGTCAAGTTTTGATTACATCAACAGTTTGATATGAAGGACTTGGGAGAAGCTAATTATGTTCTAGGCATTCGTCTCTTTAGAGATCGAAAGAACAAAATGATAGCGTTATCCCAAGCTTCATACATAGATAAAATAATTGAAAAATATGCAATGTAAGAGGCAAAGAAAGGTTGACAACCTTCTATTGTCGGTCTAACTCTTTCATTGGATGACTGTCCCAAGACATCGAAAGAAAAAGAGCGTATGAGTAAGGTCCCTTATGCATCCGCTATGGGTAGCCTTATGTACGCTATACTTTGCACTCGCCCAGACATATGTTTTGCAGTAGGTATGGTGAGTCGATATCAAGCGAATCCTGGAACCAAGCACTGACAAGCAGTAAAGCATATACTTAAGTATCTTAAGAGAACGAGAGATTATATACTGGTGTATTCTGGACGGGACCTAACACCCGTAGAATACACGGACTCAGACTTCCAGACTTGTAAGGATTCGAGGAAATCGATATCTGGATCAGTGTTCCTGCTCGGAGGAGACGCCATTGTATGGAGGAGCGTGAAGCAGGGCTGCACAGCTGACTCTATTATGGAGGCTGAGTATGTGGCTGCGGCTGAGGCATCTAAAGAAGCGGTTTGACTCTGCAAGTTCTTTAGAGACCTTGAGGTCATTCCGGGTGTTGACATGCTTATCACACTCTACTGTGATAATACTAGGGCTATTGCCAACACAAGGGAATCTCGACACCACAAGAGGACCAAGCACATAGATCGGAGATATCACATTATAAGAGGGCACGTGGAGACATGCCAAGTAGATGTATGTAAGATCGCGTTCGAGGATAACATTGCTGGTCCCTTTACTAAGACTTTGGTGGTTAGAAACTTTGAGAGGCATGTAGAGGCGATGGGGATGCGTAACATGTCACATCTACTGGCTTAGGGCAAGTGGGAGATTGTTAGGAAATGACCTAAGCATTAGAGACATTTTGATGTATTTATTTTGAACTGGATAATAAAATTATATATAGAGATTATTCATTACATTGCTGTCCGTCCTCATTTTATTTACATATTAAAGTAAATGTAAGCAAATATGGCTCCCTGACTGCTTGTGTTAAAACTGTTAGAACGTTGCATGCAATGGACTTTTGTATGCGAGAAGACAATGTTCTAAAGTAAGCAGTCTAAACTATGGTCTATAGTCCATGGGGTTAGACCGAGCATCTAACTCATGTTAAGACTATTATGTTGTCTAAAGCCTTGAGGGGACGGTTTAACTTGACTGTCTGGAGCTGGACTCCCAAGTAGAGACATAGATATGTTGCTTGGTGGTGACATATTAGACCGAGACTAAAGCGTAATTGATCTACGAAGTCCGCTTTGAGTGGATCGATCTGCTTTTGATGTTCATTGTGCAGTAACCATAATCCTGAGTAGATGGACAGTTTCATGTATATGACTTGTGTACTTTGATGTTCCAATGGCTAAAGCGTCTCAGAGGTAGTAAGCTTATAAACTGGTTCGTTGGGTACATGACTTGTATACGATGAAGGGTTCGTTTATAGATATCGGAATCATAACTCTAATGAGGAGTTAAGGGTATTCTCTTAAAGGTATTATACTGAATATGAAAATAGACAAGACCTTAGGTCGTCTGCTGGGCGGATGACTTCTTATTCACATATGGTGAATAATCATTTTCTTAATTCGGTAGTATAATGGAACTTTAAGATAGCCTGATCAGTAGGATTAAATGGACTTTGACCTAAGGCTAATCATGGATATCATATGAGGGTTCTGCATACATGACAAGGTCATTGGACGATAGCTTGTCATAGGCTTACGTAATACGGTATATAATTGGGAGTTCAGTTTCAGGTTTATAGTGGTGTGACTCTGAAATTAGTGATCATATGATTGAGTTGTTCGGTAAAGAATGATGATCATATGGATTCATGGGAATCCGATTATATATGTCCAATTGGTCCCTCTACTAGCTCCACATAATTCCTTAACGTTTGATAAATTGATTTTCTTATGCTATTGGCTAGTTGATTATGCATGGATGGTGTTGACATAGGATTAGGATGGTGGACAAAATTCTCTCCTGTTGGATTCAGATTTTGTTTTGAATAATAGAGTACATAATTATTCGAACTCCAAATAAAGTTACCATGATTTTATTTGAGATTGAATTGGAGTTGTAGAAAATTATCCATGAGAACAAGAATTTGAAATACAACTGTTTTGTGGATTTTGAAATTTGAAATTTGAATTTTGAATTTTGAATTTGAATTTTGAATTTGAAATTTAAAATTTGAAATTCGAATTTGAAATTTTAATTTGAAATTTAAATTTCAAATTCGAAATTTGAAGTTTGAAATTTGAATTTGAAATTTGAAATTCAAATTTTGAATCACAGTCCAAGTAGGATTCAAATTTCTTGTGGTAAATCCACAAGGAATGAAATTTGAATTTGAGTTGGATATGGAGAGGAAAATCTTGTTAGACTCCTACTTGAATTTTGAATCCAAATCCTAACAATAATGGATGAAAATTTTGAGGATTATCCTCATGGAAATTTCAGATTTTTTATGGATAAGATTCAGGGAAAAATTCAAGTTTCAATCCCAGTTGAATTTGGATTCTCTCATCCCTGATTATGGCTGAAATTTTGAGGCTTATCTCATAAAGGATTTTCGGTTATTTTGGATAAGGATGAGATAAGATTTAAGCTTGAAAATCCTAGTGGAATTTTGATTCTTCCCTTATCTTTTGTGGCCGAAAATATTTGGTGGAAATCCTTAAGGATTTTCGGATTTTTTTGGTTAAAAAAAGGGAGACAAAAATTCAAGTTAAAATCTTGTTTAGATTTGAATTGGATAATCCTAAAGTGGCCAAAATTTTGTTAGGATTTTCCCCTTAGAAAATTCAGATTTTTTGGTTGTGGATAAGGGAGAATATCTTCTCCTAATCCAATTCGAATTTAGAGAATCACCTCATGTAAGTCTATAAATAGAGGTCATGCCCCTCCAGTTTTCTTAGACCACAGACTCTCAGGTGAGCAGGCTTATTGTTGCACAACTCACCGTGATAATAAGTTTTTTAGAGATCTGGATGGTCGGAAGAAGACTAGCAGTGCTAGCATACCGATCGAGGTTCAGAGTGCTCACACACTCAGCCATTCGGGAATTGGAGAATAGTAGAGAATGCTAGTTGGTTGAAGCCCTTCGGTCATTCTCCTCCTGCAGATTGGCGTTCTTGAGGTATGAGTTTAAATTATTGTTGGTTTATTGTATATGGCATCATGAGATATTTAACGATCTTGTAAAATTTTTGTTGTTCCGCTGCGCCATTCTGATACGTTTTTACCGATTTATTTCCTACAATTGGTATCAAAGCCATCTCTTGACTTTGTCATGTACATAAATTAGATAATTAATTAGTCTTTTTATTTATGTATGGATTTGATATTTAGAGAGTGACATTCTAGGATTCCTTTACGTTGTTATCATATATTATGCATAAAGTATGTGGTTATTTTAATTTATTGAATTATTATAAGCGTGCTTGTTTTTACCGGTTATGGTTCTTTAAAATTTAGAAAAATTGTATCTAGGAATTTTTATGTAACCATGGGAGCAGTTTATTAACACTGTAATTTTTCCATGGATTTTAATTTTTATCTCTTAGAATTATTATGGTTAGAGTTTTTGTACACCGGAAACGGTTTAGGAAATTTTATGTAATTATTCTTGGAGGAGATTGAAGATTGAAGACCGTAATTTATTTTTCCTAAAAGTTAAATTTAATTTAAAGGTTGAAATTTTGATTGTGTGAAAAATTTCAATTTAATTGGGATTCAAATTAATTTTTGGAGATCCTAATGGGTAAATTAGAATGTGACACGAAAATCGAGACACGATCCCTCGGGATAGGCCTTGATGGGGCTGCGGCAGCCCCTTGACAGGCCATAACCACCCACGGTCGCAGGCCACTGTGGCCCTCCCAAGGCTAGCCGTAGCCTGGGGCTGCACAAGGGGCGGCCATGGGCTGCCAGCCCCCTAGGGGCTGGGGGTTACCCACGGCGGCTGGCGGCTGTCGGCTTCCGGGGGCAGTGGGGTGACAATTCTAAAATCGAAAATTTTGATTTTTAAATTTGAGATTTAATTTTTAAATCATGTTTAAATATATGTAATTGAAAATTTCAAATTTTTGAAATTACATATTATTACACATGACAATTATTAAATTTGAAATTCAAATTTGAAATTTGAATTTGAAATTTAAATTTTTTGAAATTTAAATTTTAAATGATTCTTGAGATGAGAAATAAATGGAGAGGCTACATAAAGATGGATACAAGAAGACGGAACAAAATTCAAGACCCAAATAATGCTTTGGATGGAATTTTGTAATCTTTATTTTCTTTGTTCTAGGATGAAACCATGACTTGGTTATTTATCTATCAATTATTTTTCTGTGATATGTCATGGATGTATAAATATGTATTGATGGATGTTTTGTATGCATATTTGATAACATGTCATATAGGATAGGTGGGTGCCGCTCATACTATATTGATCATATATATTTGTCAAAACTTGCATGTTTTTCAAAATATTAAGTGGGAAAGGGTTTCAAACAAAACCCACGGTCTCTATTGTTGATCTATATGTGAAAGTATGGTAACGCCTCGCGTCAGTTCTGCCCTGACCACACCCCTCGGGAGATGTTTACCGCCGCCGGTATACTAGATTGGATTTCCTATGTGGAAAACGTGTTCGGGTACGATCCTATTTATAACCACCCCTCGGTGGCTTGGTAGGACGTGGATTGTGCTACGTAAACAATGGTTATACACTAAAGACTCGTTTAGTTATTAACCTTCCCTAGAAGCTCTGTTAGCTAAATTGGTGGCTAAAATAAGCGGTTATTAATATATGTCTTAACCTTGGAGGATTTAAGGCAACATATATTAATTAGACGGGATCCATGTTCCGGCTATTTGTTTCATGACCACCCCTCGGTGGCTTGGGGCAATAGGTGCTGAGAATTACCATTGCAATGCTACATGTTTTTCAAGTTTCATGTAAGAACATACTTGTATGTTTTATTTGCTAAATTATCTGTATATTTGCTTGGGCTTTGTAATGATGTCTAGTATAATTTTATTTCAGTTCAAAATATCACCGACACCTCTCATTTCAATACTTACTGAGAATAAACTGAATGGCGATAATTATAAAGATTGGAAAAGAAATCTATTGATAGTTCTCAGCTGCGATAGACACAAGTTTGTACTGGATGAACCATGCCCACCAGGGCCCAAACCTGACACACCGCTTGAGGAAATCTTGGTTGCCTACACTCGTTGGAGAGAATCTAATGAGATAGTTCGGTGCTACATTCTGGCTAGTATGACGAGTGCTTTACAAAAGCAACATGAGACTTATCGAGTTGCTAGGGAGATCATGGAAAATCTGGAGGACATATTCGGAGGCCAAGAAAAGTTGGCTCAATAGTCTGCTATTACCAGCATTATGAACTCTAAGTAGAAAGCAGGTACTCCGGTGAAGAATCATATGATCACTCTAATGGGATTCTTTACTGAGGCTGCTGAAAACGGTGCTGAGTTGGACTACAACACCTAGATCGAGATAGTGTTCAAAACTCTGTCTATAGATTTTGTAAGGTTTAAAGCCACATACAATCTGGTGACAAGGGAGTTAGGACTAACCGAGCTCATGAAGTAACTCCAAGCTTATGAGCGGATGATCAGGGATGGGGATGCGGTCCAACCCAAAGGAGAGGTCAATTTGACGGAATCTTCCAACCCTCTCGGAAGAGGAAGAGGCCAAATCAGAAGCAAGCAGCTTCTAGTTCTTCTAATCCTCCTGTCTCGGATGGGAAGAAGAAGAAGAAGAACAAGAAGCCAAGGGACCTTAAAAAGTCCAAGTGCTTCTGCTGTGGGAAGGTAGGTCACTTTAAGAAGGCTTGCCGAGAATTCCTAGCCGCCAAGGGCAAGGAAGGTAAGGAACTTCACTACTTAGAAGCGTGTTTGGTGGAAGAATCGAAAGACACTTGGGTCATTGATTGGGGCGCCACTAATCATGTTTATGTTTCTATACAGGGGTTCGTGGAAACGAGAAGTCTACATGATAGGAGTCTCTAATTGAGGACTGGAGACAGCAGCTTGGTGGTGGCTGAGGCAGTAGGAGATATTTATCTTTACTTTGATAAATTTAGGTTTATTTTATTGAAAAACTGTTTTTGTGTTCCTAATTTTAGGAAGAACCTTATATCAGTAGCTTGTTTAATAAAGGATTCTTATTCAGTTTCTTTTAGTAAAAGAGTTGATATTCATAGAAATAAGTCTTTTATCTGTTCTGGATGGATGGATTGAAACCTATATTTGATCAAACCAAAGATGTACTTACTGCTTAACACCGAATTAATAGATAACTCTAAAAGGTTGAAAGTTTCTCACTCTAACAAGGCGTATCTTTGGCATTTAAGACTTGGTCATATTAATCAGGATATGATTCAAAGATTGGTGAAAGACGGTCTTCTAGAATCTCTAGAGGAGGTACGTCTTCCTCAATGTGAGTCTTGTCTAGAAGGAAAGATGACTAAGAGGTCTTTTGGAGCTAAGGCTACTAAGGCTCAGGAGCTCTTGGAAATTATGCACATTGACGTATGTAGCCCCATGAACGTCACAGCACGAAGAGGGATTCGAGTATTATGTCTCCTTTATAGACGATTACTCGAGGAATGGATATGTGTATCTGCTGCACCGCAAGAGTGAAACCTTTGACAAGTTCAAAGAGTATCGTGCAGAAGTAGAAAAGCAATTGGATAAATCCATAAAGACACTTCAATCTGATCGAGGTGGTGAATACCTCTCCGATGAATTTCTAAGACATCTTGTAGAAAATGAGATATTATCCCAATTAACTGCACTTGGTACTCTACAATAGAATAGTGTAGCCGAAAGGAGAAACAGGACCTTGTTAGATATGGTACGGTCTATGATGAGTTATTCAACGCTGCCATTATCATTTTGGGGATATGCTTTACAAACGGCGTGCTATATGTTGAACCAGGTTCTAAGCAAGTCAATTCTCAGGACTCCGTATGAATTGTGGCGTGGTAAGAAGCCCTCCCTTGGACATATGAGAATATGGGGCTGCCCGGCACATGTACTGGATGGGGATGCGAAGAAGTTGGAACCAAGATCAGAATTGTGCATGTTTTTAGGGTATCCAAAGGGGACTAAAGGAGGTCTGTTCTATAACCCGAAAGAACAAAAAGTCATTGTTTATACCCATGTGACATTCTTGGAGGAAAGTCACATGAATGACTTTAAGCCTCGAAACAAAGTGGTGCTAGAGGAGTTATCGGGTGAAGGAACTACTCCACAGGTTTTGGTCTTGGACGCAAGTCCGAGTTCTGGTGAAAGACCTGCAGACAATCAACAATTTAGGGTGCCTCGTCGTAGTGGGAAGATTTCGAAAAAACCTAATTTCTTCATGTATGATGTTGAGGTATACCAGGTCGAGACTCATGAGCATGAGGATGATCCGGTCACCTATGATGAGACTATAAATGATGTTGATTCTAAATCTTAGAAACAGGCTATGAACAATGAGATAGATTCTATGAAATCCAACTCTATTTGGGAACTTTTAGATTTACCGGATGGGATAAAACTCATTAGATGCAAATGGGTCTACAAAAGAAAGAAGGATGCGGAAGGGAGAGTGGAAACTTTCAAAGTTAGACTGGTTGCAACGGGGTACACGCGAAAGGCTAGAATCGATTAGGATGAAACATTTTCACCTGTTGCTGTGTTGAAGTCTATCCATATTCTTCTATCTGTTGCTGCGGTTCTCGATTACGAGATCTGGCAAATGGATGTCAAGACGGCATTCTTGAATGGCCATCTTGAGGAGTGTATCTACACGTTACAGCCCGAAGGGTTCGTAGCAAAAGGCCAAGAAAGAAAAGTCTGCGAGTTGCTTAGATCCATTTATGGATTAAAGTAAGCATCCCGCTCATAAAACCAGAGATTTGATCAAGCGATCAAGACTTTCGGTTTTGAGCAAAACGTTGATGAACCCTATGTTTATGAACATATTAAGGATAGAAAAGTGGTCTTTCTGATACACTATGTCGATGATATACTGCTCATTGGGAATGATGTAGGGAATTTATCATTGGTCAAGTTTTGATTACATCAACAGTTTGATATGAAGGACTTGGGAGAAGCTAATTATGTTCTAGGCATTCGTCTCTTTAGAGATCGAAAGAACAAAATGATAGCGTTATCCCAAGCTTCATACATAGATAAAATAATTGAAAAATATGCAATGTAAGAGGCAAAGAAAGGTTGACAACCTTCTATTGTCGGTCTAACTCTTTCATTGGATGACTGTCCCAAGACATCGAAAGAAAAAGAGCGTATGAGTAAGGTCCCTTATGCATCCGCTGTGGGTAGCCTTATGTACGCTATACTTTGCACTCGCCCAGACATATGTTTTGCAGTAGGTATGGTGAGTCGATATCAAGCGAATCCTGGAACCAAGCACTGACAAGCAGTAAAGCATATACTTAAGTATCTTAAGAGAACGAGAGATTATATACTGGTGTATTCTGGACGGGACCTAACACCCGTAGAATACACGGACTCAGACTTCCAGACTTGTAAGGATTCGAGGAAATCGATATCTGGATCAGTGTTCCTGCTCGGAGGAGACGCCATTGTATGGAGGAGCGTGAAGCAGGGCTGCACAGCTGACTCTATTATGGAGGCTGAGTATGTGGCTGCGGCTGAGGCATCTAAAGAAGCGGTTTGACTCTGCAAGTTCTTTAGAGACCTTGAGGTCATTCCGGGTGTTGACATGCTTATCACACTCTACTGTGATAATACTAGGGCTATTGCCAACACAAGGGAATCTCGACACCACAAGAGGACCAAGCACATAGATCGGAGATATCACATTATAAGAGGGCACGTGGAGACATGCCAAGTAGATGTATGTAAGATCGCGTTCGAGGATAACATTGCTGGTCCCTTTACTAAGACTTTGGTGGTTAGAAACTTTGAGAGGCATGTAGAGGCGATGGGGATGCGTAACATGTCACATCTACTGGCTTAGGGCAAGTGGGAGATTGTTAGGAAATGACCTAAGCATTAGAGACATTTTGATGTATTTATTTTGAACTGGATAATAAAATTATATATAGAGATTATTCATTACATTGCTGTCTGTCCTCATTTTATTTACATGCTAAAGTAAATATAAGCAAATATGGCTCCCTGACTGCTTGTGTTAAAACTGTTAGAACGTTGCATGCAATGGACTTTTGTATGCGAGAAGACAATGTTCTAAAGTAAGCAGTCTAAACTATGGTCTGTAGTCTATGGGGTTAGACCGAGCATCTAACTCACGTTAAGACTATTATGTTGTCTAAAGCCTTGGAGGGGACGGTTTGTCTTGACTGTCTGGAGCTGGACTCTCAAGTAGAGACATAGATATGTTGCTTGGTGGTGACATATTAGACCGGGACTAAAGCGTGATTGATCTACGAAGTCCGCTTTGAGTGGATCGATCTGCTTTTGACGTTTATTGTACAGTAACCTTAATCCTGAGTAGATGGACAGCTTCATATATATGACTTGTGTACTTTGATGTTCCAATGGTTAAAGCATCTCAGAGGTAGTAAGCTTATAGACCGGTTCATTGGGTGTATGACTTATATACGATGAAGGGTTCGTTTACAAATATCAGAATTATAGCTCTAATGAGGAGTTAAAGGTATCCTCTTAAAGGCATTATACTGAATGTGAAAATGGAGAAGGCCTTGGGTCGTCTGCTAGGCGGATGACTTCTTATTTACATATGGTGAAGAATCATTTTCTTAATTCAGTAGTATAATAGAACTTTAAGATAGCCTGATCAGTAGGATTAAATGGATTTTGACCTAAGGCTGATCATGGATATCATATGAGGGTTCTGCATACATGACAAGGTCATTGGACGATAGCTTGTCATAAGCTTACGTCATACGGTATATAATTGGGAGTTCAGTTTCAGATTTATAGTGGTATGATTCTGAAATTAGTGATCATATGATTGAGTTGTTCGGTAAAGAATGATGATCATATGGATTCGCAAGAGCCCGATTACATATGTCCAATTGGTCCCTCTACTAGCTCCACATAATTCCTTAACGTTTGGCAAATTGATTTGAGTATACTATTGGCTAGTTGATTATGCATGGATGGTGTTGACATAGGATTAGGATGGTGGATAAGATTCTCTCCGGTTGAATTCTGATTTTGTTTTGGATAATAGAGTACACAATTATTCGAACTTTAAATAAAGTTGCCATGATTTTATTTGAGATTGGATTGGAGTTGTAGAAAATTATCCATGAGAACAAGAATTTGAAATACAACTGTTTTGTGGATTTTGAAATTTGAATTTTGAAATTTGAAATTTGAATTGAAATTTGAAATTCAAATTTTGAATCACAGTCCAAGTAGAATTCGAATTTCTTGTGGTAAATCTACAAGGAATGAAATTCGAATTTGAGTTGGATATAGAGAGGAAAATCTTGTTAGAATCCTACTTGAATTTTAAATCCAAATCCTAACAATAATGGATGAAAATTTTGAGGATTATCCTCATGAAATTTTTGGATTTTTTGTGGATAAGGTTCAGGAAAAAATTCAAGTTTCAATCCCAATTGAATTTGGATTCTCTCCTCTCTGATTATGGCTGAAATTTTGAGGCTTATCTCATAAAGGATTTTCGGTTATTTTGGATAAGGATGAGATAAGATTCAAGCTTGAAAATCCTAGTGGAATTTTGATTATTCCCTTATCTTTTATGGTCGAAAATATTTGGTGGAAATCCTTAAGGATTTTCGGATTTTTTTCATTAAAAAAAGGGAGATAAAAATTCAAGTTAAAATCTTGTTTAGATTTGAATTGGATAATTCTGAAGTGGCCGAAAGTTTGTTGGGATTTTCTCCTTGGAAAATTCAGATTTTTGGTTGTGGATAAGGGAGAATATCTTCTCCTAATCCAATTCGAATTCAGAGAATCACCTCATGCAAGTCTATAAATAAATGCCCTGCCACTCCAGTTCTCTTAAACCACAGACTCTCAGGTGAACAGGTTTATTGTTGCACAACTTACCGTGATAATAAGTTCTTTAGAGATCTAGGTGGTCGGAAGAAGACTAACAGTGCTAGCATACCGATCGAGGTTCAGAGTGCCCACACACTCAGCCATTCGAGAATTGGAGAATAGTAGAGAATGCTAGTTGGTTGAAGCCCTCCGGTCATTCTCCTCCTGCAGATTGGTGTTCTTGAGCTATGAGTTTAAATTATTGTTGGTTTATTGTATATGGCATCATGAGATATTTAACGATCTTATAAAATTTTTATTGTTCCGCTGCGCCACTCTGATATATTTTTACCGATTTATTTCCTACATATACAGCCAAACTAGGACCCTTGGTTTAAAAAATGTCTAATAACAATTATTTACAAAATTAAACAAAATAAGAAATTGACTATTTTGTATCAATCAATATGCCAATACATTTAATTTTGGCAAATTAAAAAGTGATTGGCGCCCGGGGAGGTGGTTGTTGTTTGGGAGGGGGGTTGGTGTGGGGGCGCATTATTTTCTGAAATTCAAAAGAAAAACAAAAAAAATCTCCTAGTATCACGTTTTAGAAATTTGATATTGAAAATTCCAAAAAAAAAAAAATAAATAAATAAAAAACGTGAATCCACGATAAAAATTGATTAACGCTCATATATGCATTTGAAAAGCGGTTGGTTATAGTGTGGATTGATCGATTGTATTCATATAAAGGCAACAAACAAACACAAATAAAATTAATGAAAATAAACGTTAGAAATAACAAAAAGAGAAAATGTTTTTGATGAATTTTTGTGATAAAGAAAATAACTAAAATGTAAAAGTGAGATGTAGGTAGAGATATACCAATAATAAAAGCGATAAGGTGTTATAAATTCTTTATATACTTTGTTCTCCAATTTGAATTTAGTATTCAATTTATAATTCAATTGCAAGTTTAACATCATAAACAAGCAACCAAAATATTTAGATTTTAAATTCAATAAAAATAACAAATGTGTTTGAGTGAATTAAACCCTTTACGTTTAAAACAAAACGGTTTATCATTATAAGTTAAAACCAGTAAAATACTACTTTCAGCATATTAAAATAAAAGATAACTCGTAAAACAAATCTTATCAAAATAGATATGTGATAATATTAGATAAGCAAAGCATGATTAAATTTATTTAAAAGATTGACACAATATATTTTGAATAGAAAATGAGATAAAAAAATTCAATCCATTAAAATATGTAAGTTTTATAAAACAAACATGAAAATCAAACTCCAATTGGATCACTCAACATATGAGTTCATCACCAACCTCACCAAAGTGTCTAGCCTAATTTGTAATCATCTCACAAAATTTTAAAAAGAAAATATGAGATAAAAAATGCAAGAAAAAAATAAAATAAAACACAAACAAAAGACTCCCTAAAATACTCTCAAAAACTCATAAATATGGCTTGTAAAGACCACCACTTGCTACGGAAAAGGCCTCTTTAGATCATATCAAATGCATTTGTGTCAATGTTATATTTATTATAAAATAATATAAAAATATCATTATTTTACTTTATACTTTAATATATTATGTCATTTTTAATATTATTTTTACTCTTTATTATCATTATTATGTTTAGGAAGCTGTAAAAATGAATTTTTATTGATATTCTAAAAGGGATAAAAAGTGATAAATTTATTATAAAATTTAATATATGATAAATTTAATATAAAAGATAGTATTATATTAAAGAGTATTTTTTTATTTAAGTACCAAAATTTATTATTTATATATTAATTTGATATTATATTAGAGGTGCTAATCTATAAGCATCAAATCCAATCACTAGCAATGGCCTTTTGCCCGGGAAATCCGCCGCCGATGCTGGTTAAATCAGCTGAGGAGGAAATCGCGGTGCTAGCTGGAGACAGGGGGCCCCAAAATCACTGGCCCACAGAATTAATCTGGGGAGTTTGGGCTTGGAGGGAATTAGGGCTGGAGCTGGCCCAAAATCACGCACGCTGGACAGAGGTGTAGCAGCTGGCACGTGGCAGCGTCTGAGGGAGCACAGACCTACCTAAAGAAAAAAGGGTATAAAAGTAGGAGAAGAGGAAGGGAGAATAAAGAAAATCTAATAATACTAAAAAAAAAGATTAGTAAATAAAATAAATTTATATTTAAATTATTTAATAGATTATGTGAATAAATATACATTTTTGTGTACCTATCAATAACGAAAAGGTCAATAATGAATGTAACGGTTGTAATCAACAAATAAGCAAGTAAATTTTTAGAAAATTTGACTTGTATTTCTTATTAATTCATTACATTTAGAATGACTTTATCTTTATGAAAATTTTTTTGATTCCCATATGAGTTTAGATCAATGATTCGGTCAATATACTTAAGAAACTATTCCGCAAATGCACGAGTTTTTAGGTAAAATTTTATTTTGTGTGTAGATTAGAATCTCGTCATTCAATATGGACTAGGCCAATGTTGTTATGACTTCCTCTTTTTATCTGGTTTGATTTTGATTATGCTTATATGGTTATATGGAATGAAATACCCTAATGACTTTGTCCTTATCTTATAATTTATAAGAGCATGAGTTCTTTGCTTGGTTATTTATGTTGATTGTATTGATGAAACGAACTCAGCCAATTTATATTCTTCTTGGTTAACGACCTAGTCAATTTGTTATTGATATATAACATATGAGTCCATATTTATAGGAAATGTTGAGGGGGCATTTGGAGATATATTCAATTTTAATTTTACTCAAATACAATACAGTTTTACACCAAATACAAATTTTATAACAGTGCTACGAAAACAATTACTATTCAAAATATTTTTAAAACAATCACATCAACTTTTCAATTCCACTATTTATCTCTACTTTTACCAATCACATCAACTTTTCAATTCTAAAATATTTTTCATCCAAACACACATTTCATTCAAATACAAAACAAATACTTTTCAACCAAATATAACATTCAAAAAACAAATTTTATTCAAATACAATCAAAATACAATGCGTTTACCAAATGCCCCCTGAAAGTTTTGAAAACCAAATAATTAATATAAAAAAAGAGACCATCAAAATTGTATTTAGAATATTAAAAAAAAAACTTCTTTAATGATGTCATTACAATAAACAGGGTTTTTTGTATCGACAAAAAGTTATCGTATAAAACCAAAAGTTGTCGCAAATATTTATTTTTTGACCACAAGTTGTTATAATTATGTCGTTGTAAATAACTAGTCACAAATACATTATTTGTGACGACAAGTTGTGGTTGCAATTACAACAGCGACTATAGTTATCATTAAAGAGTAGTTGCAATTATTTCATCAAAAGTTTCATTGGGATAACATAGCATCAATTTTTAGCAACGACATGTACAAAATATATCGTTGCAAATAATCTTCCTATTGCTAACATGACAACAATATTTTGTGATGACTTTTTAAAAATGTAGTTGCAAATAATTTTGCGTTTTATAGTTATTTACGACGACATTTGTTGTTGCAAATGTAATTTTTATCTTATTTTTAATAATTATTGTTATTTATTAATTTGTTAATGATTATTATATATTAATTTATCATTATATATTTAATTCCAAATTTTAATATAAAAATGGAATTTGATAATGAAAATAAATTAATATTAAACAAGACAAATAATTATAAATTATCTCATCAATAAAATAAATCCAAATATTATAATATAAGTATAATGTGTAAAAATGTAAAAATGTCAAGATAAATAACAAGAACTAACGATCTAATCCTCTACATTAACAGCATCATTAGCGTTGTCATCAATAGCATTTAGAGGAGATGGAGGAACTGGAGAGACATAAGGCTCAGGGCAAATAAGGGGCGAGAATTGGATGATTGTGTGCATTTAAGCCATCAATCCCTACATCCCTCTCTGGCCCTTGTACACTTACAAGCTTTGTTCATATTTTCTTTGCAAATAATCTTCCATATGTAAGTCAACACGCACCGAAGAAGTTCCATCTAACTAGGAACTAGAAGATGAAGAAGGGTTAGAGAGAATCCTCAACTGTAGTGAGGGGTCTACTCCAGTCTTGTGTCCTCTACTCGTACTGAGGACTTGCTCCATAGTCCACAGTTCCTTCCTCATTCATCGTAGATACAGATGAACTAGAAACAGACTATGTCATGTAAGTTTCCCTCTCTCCCTCTATCACATGCTATAAATACAAAATCTAATTTGAATAAAGAAACATATATAATAAGAAAAAGATAAAAATACTTACAAAAGTCTGCTTAGTTTAGGGGTTAACTCAAGTATCCTCGTAACGATGTATATCACCTTAGTTGTTTATTGTAAACATCGACTATTGGGTACCCGTGTTAGCCTGCCCAGCAATTTGAATGTGTTTGAATAGTCTAATCGATAATAAAAATTAAATATTATATCAAATAAACCATTTAAAAAAAAAACAATAACCATTTTGTCGTAATGTAGGGAGTCCGACACCCCAACCATGTAAGCTTGATCACTTTTGATTGTTATGATTATTTTTATTTGTATCCAACTTTTTCTATTATGATTATATTTAGTGTTAGTAAAATTAAAATTTTTATACATAACAAATCACCAAAATAATAGATTTACAGTTATTTAAAACTTATCGGACATTAACCCTTCTCAACAAGGATATTAGTGATCTAAATTCTTGTGGTTTTTCGGAGGGGTTGGCTCTAGCTGCTCTCTCATTTACTACCCCACCAACAGTTTTGAAGTGCTCGTGGAGGTCACTCTTTTAGTCTTTGTAGCATGTAGTAGCCTCTATATTAATTGTAGAGCAGAGGATACTGTCTTAGCACTAGTAATCAAGAAGAAATCAATCCTGCAATATGTTCAACATGTTAAGTGGTTTATTATGCTTAACTTTAGAAAAAAAATTGAATTACAATGAAGTCGAATGATATTAATATGTGCTACTAAATGATACCAGTTAACCTTAATCGCACATTTTTTAGTTCATGTGCAAAATCAGGGTACTTTTCATTTAGCTCTTTCCACTCTTTACAATCAATTGTATGATGCATTAAGTCTTCATCCTTCGATCGCCTATGTACATGTCACGTCCTTTCCTTAGCAATGTGACGAGAAGCATAAATACTCTTCAACAGATCCTTTAAAGGGAAATAATAGAGTACTTTTCACAAAATTTTGTTTCCCTTTTTACTCTTCTAATGACTTGTGTTACAGACTAGATATGACTACAGATCAGCATTCTCTTTTCAAAACAAAGCATAATCGTGCTTATATATATATATATGAATTGTTTTGTAGCTCAGTCACAATATACTTAGTAGCTTAGTCGACTCATAACAAAAAGTAAGTAACTTGTTCCCATCAAGGAATATGTCTTTTAATAGCTTTAACATTGCATCCATGTACTTATTAGGTTACTTATAAAGCACTTTTAAGTGCATCAGTTTTATCAAGAAATTCAATGATGAATACTTAGTATAGCCGCGATACAATCTCACTTAGAGCTCAGATAAGAAATTCTTGAATTTTATCATACTGTATATCTTCTATACCTAATTTTGTCACACCTTACATATTATCATCATCATTAATCCCAGCAGCATTATTTAACACCATAAACATTTTGTCAACCGGTTCATAGAGAACTGGTTGTCTCATCATATTACTTTTCTTCAATACCTAATTCTATTTCACCTAACATATCTTTATCATCGTTAATCCCAACAACATCATTTAGCACCATAAACTTCTCATTAATCGGTTCACTAATAACTGGATTAATACTTGAATTTGCTTCTACTTCACTATAGTGAATTTATTTAGTATAAATTATATTAAAACCAAATCAATGTAGGTGCGCTTTTATTGTTTCTATTGGCAATATCTCATGGTTTTTACACCTGATATGGGGACAACTGGTATGCACAATAGAATTTGCATAGTTTTTTACGACCTCAACAAAAGTAGACAAACCATCCAAATACTCATCACACAACTAGTTCTTCATATATATCTAACTCTCGTCTATTGACATTTCAACTATAAACAATAACATACATATTCATTAAAGTAAGTCAAATAATGTATGTATGCATATAATTCTACACACCACCTTTACTCCAAATCTATATGGCGAGGCTCTATCCTATTCAGTATTATAATTTACACATTGTATCACTCATCCCATAATGTTCTTTTTCTATAGAAATTTTGGTAATATCTT
The DNA here is from genome assembly GCA_035233585.1 of Antiaris toxicaria. NCBI lineage: Eukaryota > Viridiplantae > Streptophyta > Magnoliopsida > Rosales > Moraceae > Antiaris > Antiaris toxicaria. The sequence goes on from CP141154.1 coordinate 95,180,821, forward strand.
CCTTTAGTTATTCTAAGTGTGTTATTAAACGTACACCTAAAGAATAAAGGAAAATGCACCAAAACCTCTACTAAAGGTGTGAGTAAAATTGAATGACAAACATGTAAAATATAATATCAAATTGTCCAAATAGAATAATTTAAACATCGATTACTATGCACAAATCTTCAAACAGGTCTAAGTTCAATTCATGTATGCATGTATAAATTCTAATTTTTTATATTATTAAATTATAAAATATTCATTTAATTATTATTATATAGTAAATTTTTTATTTATTATTAATTTTCATGTAATTCTTATTTTTGATGTTTTGAATTTTTAAAATATTCATTTTTTATTATCATATTATTACTTTTTACTTTATTAACTTAATAAATTCTTTTAATATTCTAAAATGTTTTTATCTTTCTTTTTTAACTTATAATTTCCATGTCATTCAAAAAATATTTATAAGTTCAACATTTATTAATTTAATAATTCATTATCAATTATTTTTTAACAATTTGTTAATCATTAAACTTTCCATCTTAATATTCATTTGTTTCTAACTTCAATATTATTAAATTTAATATATTTTTCAATTTTACTCATTACTTTTTTTTATATAATTAACTAATAATAAACTCTACATTATTTTTATAAATTTTACCAAGTATTAAACTTTTCAATAAATATTACTAATTTACAAAAAAAAAAAAAAAAAAGAAACAACCATAACCTATACAATTCAAAAGTCTCCTATCAACAATAAAACAAACAAAATTCAATAACCAAAATTTCTATCAAAAAAAAAAAATCATCGTCATCATCAACAACAATATTATCCAAACCAATCTTAAATCCATCATCATCAACACCAACACCAACATCATCAACAGCACTAACATCATCAACACCAATCTCAAATCCATTTTTACTATAATCCATTAAAAAAAAAAAGCAAAAAAACACAAAATGAAATAAAAAAAAAAACCTAACAAATACTCACAAAAACTAAACCTGCTAAAATCGAGGGTTGGTAACATTGGTAAGGTAGTGAAATTGAGGCTGCAGTAATGTAAAGTGGTTGCAGTGATGGAGAATTCTAGTGGTTGGGAATTTGGGGAAGTTTTTGGGGAGTTTTTTTTTTTTTTGGATTTTTGGGTAGATTCTTTTGAAAATAAGGATAATAAGAAGTTTTTGGAAGGTTTAGGGAGGAATTGGGGTGATTTAAAGTGGAGAGAGGGCGAGAGGTCGAGATTGGAGAAAGGAAACTCAAGAGTGATAACGGAAAAAATTGAATAAAAGGTTTTGTGTTCAAGTTTATATATAGGACTTTTAGCGACGGAAAAATTGTCATCGCAAATACTCAAAAAATGGTTGCAAATAATTACAAAACTACATTGTCTAGCCCTGCATCATTTATGTTATTCAACAAATATTCAGAATAAATTCAGAAGCATTATCAATGAGACATGTTTTAAAAGTTGTTGTAAATAATTTTTGAGAAATCATCAAATATTCTGCTATTTTTGTGAAAAATTAAAATTTTAAGGTATTTACGATAACATATCGTCGCAAATACGCCCACAATTAATAACTTTGACTAAATATTTAATTAAATAACAGTTATTTTTTGGGAAGTTTCTGGAATACTCTTTTGCGATGACAATTTTCCATGTCGTCACAAATACTTATTGAGAAATCGCCAAATATTCTACTTTTTTTTTTTGTGGAAAATTAACTTTCTCATGTATTTCGTTTTAAATACTTCTACAGATAAATAGTTTTGACTCATTAATGCTAGCTATGATCAATTGCTATTTAAGACGACATTCTTATCACAAATGATTGCTAATTGACGCGACTTGGTGTTCCTTTTAATGACTAATAACCTAATATTAGCAACAATAAATGTTGTTGCTAATGGCCGTGCTTTGTAGTCGTGTGTACATGTTATCACATAATTAAATGTAAAAACTTATTTCATTAAAATAGCAAAAAAAAAAAACTACATGAAATAACTACTAATTTAAAATTAATATTATTATTATATACTAAAAAAAAGCTGAGAGGCAATATTCCTCATAGCAGTGCACTTCCTATTTTGTTCTTGGTATTGTATTTATGATTCTTGAGTTTAGGGTTAGCCTTCCTCGCTCTTCCGTTCTCTTTCCTACTTATATTACTAAAACATATTCTATTTAATAAAATATATAGAATACTGAGACTAATTTAAATAATAATATATTTTTTAATCTCAAGTCCAAAACAAAACTAATAGAATCATCAAGGATATTACTAAAACATATTCTATTTAATAAAATATATAGAATACTGAGACTAATTTAAATAATAATATATTTTTTAATCTCAGCTCCAAAACAAAACTAATAGAATCATCAAGGAAATGAAAGCCAACCAAGTAAATTACTTACTTATAATTAAAAATAAATATTTCTACGTTTTCAACAAAAAAAAAAAATTTTCCCAATTTAATAAAAAAAATCTCTTTTTCATACTTTCAAAATTAACCATAATTTTTTTATTGCAGTAGCAAAGAACATAAAAAAAAAGGGCAAATAAGAGTTATGATGTAGGATTTAAACCTAAGTTATTATGTAAATATTTTATATAAATAACACCTTATTGAAAAAAGTTATAATGAATATATATAATATAGCTAATATTTAATATTTTGTATTTTTATTTCAAAACAAAAAAAAATTAACCGACACAAATAAAAAAATAATTAACTTTTTTTTATTAACTTTATTATATAACAAACAGAAATATTGATATGAAAAGATATAAAAAAAATCAAATCAAATATTTTTCCTCCAAATATATTATATATTATATAATAAATTAATATATTAAGTTTTAAAATTAATTCAAAATACCGTTACTTAAAAACATAAAAAAAAAAAATAAACGCCTATTCAAACATCTATTCAAATGCTTTATTCAAATATTTGATTTATATATTAATTATTTAAAAATTATATAATTAATAATTTAAACATTTATATTTATATATTTCTGTTTAAACATCTCTGTGTCAATATTTACTAAACATGATAATTTTCCTTTGAATTTCTCTAATAACTATTCTTTTCTCTTCTCTGTATACCATAAATAACAACCTTTTTTTACTAAATAACTATGCCTTTTTAACCCAAAAGAAAAAAAATAAAGAAGAAACTATACGAAAAAAAAAAATCAAGACAATTTAGTGTATTCCCCAACAACATGGCAGGAATTTAAGCTCGTTTGTACCAATAACATGATTCCTTAATTTACAGAGATAAATTTTTAATATTAAAAAAATTAGAAAAAAATCTTCGTAGATAAAGAGAAAAATGAGTAAGGTTATCCATGGACCAAAAAAAGAGTGGAAATCAAAATTTATTAAAATTTGTAAATAAACTTAAAAGTATATTTTTTAAAAAGGTGTTTAAAAATAATCATGTTGTATGAATATTAAAAAAAAAAAAAAAAAAAGGTATTTCTCTTATATAAGGGATCATTGCAGGTCTGTCAAACATTCATGCTTGGATTGAATAAATGTCACCGTCAAGAGAGAGAGAGAGAGATTGAGAGGAAGAGCCATTACAGGCCAGAAATTGTCATGTCATATCATTATATTTTGAATGCCAAATATACCAAATTATCGGTGAAGGATCACTGTGATCCCTGCCCGTAATCACCGTTGTTGTTTACTAATTGATAACCATGCATTATTGGCCGATAACCACTACCGCTGTTAGTGGTTACCAGCCGGTAATCGTGTGATACCAGCCAGGAACCACTACTGCCGTTGGCTTCTTAAATATGTTGGAAGGAGATTTCAAGATGATGTTATAATGGTTGCATCTCAATTTAACTAGGCGTCTTGAAAATAACAATGTAAAAACCTAATAATATATGGGAAGATCATGATAGGATTAGTCATTGCAAACCCAAACGAACAAAATTAGAACTTTATAATTTTCACAAAACAAAACGTGAGCATAATAGTCTGTGAACATACCTTAATATACGACTTCATCCCCAATAACACGAGTACTATTAATTTAGAGGTTCTTTGCAGGACTACTTTTCTAGTTTAGACGATTCCCATTGTTTACTCGTCTACTAAATGATGTAATGGAAAATAATTCGATTTCTTTTTGGTGTTTATTAAATTTAGGAATAATAATCTTGTATACTAAGTAGTTAAAAAAATTTTTACTCAAAATTAAATAATGATTGACTCATGAGATAGCAATTTATTGAGGATATATAAGAAAATTTGACATCTATTTTTCTTAATCAGAAATTGTGTCAATGAAGACGTATCGATTCATATTTCTTTTACTCATTCTTATGTTATTTGAGGCCTACTAATTTTTATTCATGATTTTATATATAAATATATAATTACGTGAGAAAGAAAATCACTTCTCTCTCTTCACTCCTTTTCATTTCACGCAAAGTCAATACGCCCTTCGCACTACGTTCTCACCACAAGATAACTATCCACTTTCGTAGTATGTTCTCACCATAAGATGACAATCCACTTTCTCATGTTGTCCAAAGTGATCAATAAATACATGAGATTTTTATACTAGCCAATATTATCCCATCATGGACCACATAATTCGTTATACTGTGATTGTTTGACCAATAAATAGTGTGTCCTTTATTGCAAAGGCCTTTGACCAAGCTTATATGAAAACTTCGAGGATCATTCAAATTGATCAATGCAAGAACAAAATTGAGGAACTTGGGAACCAATGGGATACGGGGCAAATGGACTTTGACATGCTTAATTAAGTGTCTAGAGCAAGGGTTACTCCAATATGGTATAAGTTCAAGTGTCGACTTTATCAAAATAAATAAAAAATAAAAAGAGTTCAAGTGTTGGATTAATGTGCATGTATATGTACCTAGACCGATTGCGAGAGTTGAATGGTCATTTACTAATGGCGTAGTTGACCTTCCAATATTGATGTGTAGAAGTTAATAAGAAAGTTTACGGGTGGAACTTAAACGGATGGTGGTTGGGGAAAATTTGTCTCCCTCTCCCAAGTTGATAAATGTAGATTTCCTTGTAAGAAAATCCTTGATGTCCATTGAGGACCCCTTCGATTACTGGAGGTCGACCGACGGGGTCTCAACTCTCACGCAGCATATTGGCAATCGGATCATATGATTACGGTTGAGGTTTGTCCTAATCAGTCAGTGATTAATTGGTCAATTCGAGATCATTGTGTACATGAGAAAATTTTCTATAACAATTTTTATAACTTACAAGAAGCTCCCTATTGCAATCGGGACATACAGTAGCCTGGTTTAAAATTCATGTGAAAAACAATCACACAAAAGGCACATTACAAACAGTCATATAATACTAAAACTATATCTATGAAAATTAAGCAAATATGATGGGATAAAAAAAAATCAAATATGATAGATTTTGATGAAATTCTAACTTTTTAAAACTATGTGCTAAGGCAGAAAATTTTATATTTTATTCTTGCATTTTTTTTGTCTATTGCAATAAATATATGTAGACAAACAATGGGCACAAATGTTAATGACGCTCATAATGGGCCGGTTTAACACACACGCATGTATATATATATATATATATAACCTAACCAAATATATCTAGATAACCACGTGCTTACATAGAGAGAGAGAGAGAGAGAGAGAGAGAGAGACCATGGCACAGCCGGCGCATATGACTTTCTTTCTTTCTTTTTCCCCTGGAACACAAACGTTGCATAAATCAAACCAAGAAGAGTGGTTCTATCACGAAACGTTACAAAAATGTTACCATCTGTAATTTTAAAGAAATATTCTAAATGTTGAAAGGAGGACAACATTTTAGCCATTTGGATGTTGCTAAAGGAAATAGAACCTTTAGCGACAATCTATAGTTGTCATCACTGAAAAATAAATGACAACAATATATCATGTTAAAGAGTCGTCACTAAAAACTTGTCCTTAAAAATATTTCAACAATGATATATTTATAACCAAAATATTTTCATTCAAATATTTCAATTCTAAATGTTTTCATCAGAATGTTTCAACAATGATATATTTATAACCAAAATATTTTCATTCAAATATTTCAATTCTAAATGTTTTCATCTGAATGTTTTTCCAAAAGGAGAAGCATAACAAAAGAATCTAGTTATAGGTAGAGAGAGAGAGAGAGAGAGAGAGAGAAATTTTGAGAATTCAGGAAAAGCTCATGACTAGATGAGCTGTTTAACATTACTACAAGTGTCAAATGAAAGTGCACTGCATGATGTGTGCATCGAAGCCATCCAAACAAACTGGTAGTCTGAACCTTATTTTGATATGATCTGATTAATTCGATCAGTGATTCACTGTCTATTTTCATTGTTTAACTCTTCAACATAAATTAAAAAAAAAAAAAAAAAAACATTGTACAACTTTTTGGCAACACGAAGGAGCCCTTCAAGCCTTTGGTTAATGCTATGTTTGATAGGATAGAAAAAAGGAAGAAAGAAAGTGGATAGAGAAATAATTTTGTAAGAAATAATTTTGGATCGAGGAATAATTTTGGATGGAGAACGATAAGATAGCTTGTTAGATAAGAAGGAAAGGAAGAAAGAATTAAAAAAAAAAGGATAAAAGGAATAGATTCCACTATTTTTTATCTTTTCAAGATTATTTGTAAGATCCGTTTTTATAATATTTATCAGATTTAATTAATTAATCCAATTAATTAATTATCAAAAGTAAATAAATAAATAAATAATATAGGCAATTTTAACGAGGTTCAGTTTCCCTGTTCCTCGAGGTCACGCCCAGACGTTGAACACTTCACTAACTACCAAAAGCACTAATGGATTTATGCAATCTAAAGACTCCCTCTTCGTTGTTGTCGTTGGTCGTCTTAAATCTAATTAATGAACTCTTTCAGCAAGATCCCCTTGCAAGCATATATTGAAATCCCTTCAACTGTTATTGTCTCATCCCGAAGACTTTAAATCTTTCTCCCAAAAGACGCAAATAATGTAAAAAACTTCAAAATCACTAAGGACTCAAAATCACACGATCAAAACTCTTACTCTTTGTATCAAGGATGAGTATTGTGAGCCCTTATATAGAACTTCAAAGATTTCCTTCAAAATCTCGGGTTTATTTTAAATTTTGAAGATGTTACAGATAATGTTGTAACATTTGTTGTAACATCCTTAAAAATTCAAATTTTAAATATTCCAAATTTTAAATCATAGATATTCTTTAAATATTATCCAAAATATCACATTTTCCCAATTAAAAATCGCAATATAAATATATGCAAATCTTGGGATTTTTGAAATCCTAATTTAAATAGGATTAGGAAATCTAATTTAAATTAGTTTTTCCTTTTTCAGGCTTATCCATATCTTAACTAACTCCCCAAATCTTGATTTGTCATGATTCACTCAATCCCAATCGAATTTCACAAATCTGTAGCAAAACTCGATATTATAATAAATGTTGTAATATCTTGTAACACATCTGGTACTTTAACTGAATCTATGTTGCAGCAGATGTTGTAACATCTTGTAGTACATATTGCAAAACTTGCATAAACACCTGCAAAACATGTATATATTTTTAATATTTCTAGTTTTACCTATGTTGTCATAAATGCCAATACTAAAAAACTTAACATTATTGTATGAAAAACCTAAAGGCCAAACAATGGTGATCAAAATTACTTTTGTATCATTGCTTTTAAAGTAAAATAGTATAAGTAAATGAATAAAATAATAATTATACAAAATCTGTTATTTTTCTTTACCTATCTGCCGAAAATCTAAAAGAAAACTAATTATATTCTCTTTAAAACTAATTATTTTTTCTATCTAATTTTAATTCTAATTAGATAAGTTTTCTGTTATTTTCATTCTAAGTTTCTATCTTTTATAAGTTTTCTTCTCTCCATCCTTTCTTTTTCATTCCTTTCTACTAAATAAAGTGTGAGTAAGTTTAATTTTCTCTTAATTATTCCATTTGTTTTTAATAAGATTCTAATTAAAAGGGATTGTTAAGTAAAACTAATTAATTCGAATAATAAGAGATAAAATGAGAGTTTTAAAGTTTATGACTAAAGTAATTAAGAATGAACCTAAAGTTTAAGGACATGGATAAGATTGATATTGAGAGAGAGCCAGGGGGGGGGGGGGGGGGGGGGGAGGGGATGGGTGGTGTTGGTGTGGTTGAAAAAAGAAAAAGAAAAGAAAACACAAATGCCGGGTTTCTCTGATCTTCACATATAACTATACACACTGTAAATACACATACACATGAACATTATACACACAAACATAGGAATGTGTATCATTGTATGAGTCTCATTTACAAGGTCAATATTTTTAGTGCAAGGGAATATAATGAGAGACCAATAAATCTAATTTCTAGGAAAGCAATATATGTATATATAGAGGTTTTTTTTACCCCTCGATTGTATTTTTTTCTCATAAACAGCTTGTAACAAATTAGCTGATTTACTTGTATAGAAAAAAAAAATAACAATCGAGATATTGTCCTGCACCCGATATGGTAGAAATGCCATATAAAAATATATATTAATGTGTGTGTATGTGTGCGTGTGTGTGTTATAAGCCTAGCTAAAAGAAAACAGTCTCGATGTTCACTTCGATCTAAATAAGAACATAAACCGGGAATTATATTCTAAGCAAATCAAGGGAATAGTTATATTTCTATACATGGGGAAAAAAAAAAAAAAAAAAAAAACCAGCAGCAGAAGTTGTTAAGAGAAAGTCGTCGAATTTAGTACTGTCAATCCTCAAGAAAAATCCATAAACAATGATCACGACAATAAAACTAAGCAGTAAGTATATATCTACAAAGGGAAAAAAACAAAAATACAACAACATATATAATATTAGATATCATTAGCAAGTAGTACTCGATTGACATGAAAAATGCTACTACCACTCATGGCTCTTGTTTGGGGAACATGGAAGGAACCATATCCTGCAAAAGTCCATAGTCATCATCGTAGTACTGCCCACTACTATTGTTGTTGTTGTTATTAATGTTGTTGTAATCACGAGAGTTTGTGTTTTGTCTGAAAACACGTTCGGATAACATCCCTCCTGATGATGATAACGATCCACCTTGGTTGTTAGTACTATTAGTACTCATCATGATGTTGTTGTACTGAAATTGATTATGCATTGGGAACATGAACTCATGAGAAAACAGCCCGCCGCCGCCTACACCGGCCCCCAATGCGGCCGATGATGTCGGCCCTAGCATGGACGGCTGGAACATGGCGACGGCTGCCGCGGCGGCAGCCGCATTTCCTCGGAGGGCGGATGGGAGCGGGTGGTTGTGTTGGCCTTCGTAAGTCGTTATTACGATCGACGGATCCTCAAAAGATCTCTCCACGCGTTTCTTGACGCCGCATTTTTGAGTGGTGCAACGGTAGTAGCTTCTGCACGCACAGCATGAAATATTGACATGGCTGTAAATATATATATATTTATATAATACGCTAAGATATTTTCAGTATGCATCATGCATATATAGACGATATAGAACAAATATTAATAAACGACAATTCAATGGTATATATAGAGTGGAAAAGGTACTCGAGACGAAAAGTTGGAATCTTTGGGAAAATATATAAATGGTTTTGTTCAAACCTGCCTTGCATATAAAGCTGCAAGACGAAATTAAGAAAGGTCATGTTTACATACACCTACCCACTTAGATTTAATATTATAAGTATAAGTGAATTTTTTTCTCCATCACTTTCTTAATTAGCAACAATATTGTAGTAAAGAAGCCAAATTGGGACCAATTTGATCGAACCCTAGATTGATAATTTAACTTAATTTCATGACCAATTAAATGAAACATTAATCATAATTAATGTTCTTCGAACCAAACCTTGGGTAGGGGCTATTTTTCACAGCCTTCTGTCCATACTTTCTCCATCTGTATCCATCTTCAAGATGATCAACCTCACTCTTGGTCATGAAAGCAAATCTTGGCTCTTTTTGCTTTTTATCTCCTTTCTTCTTCGCTTTGCTCCTGTTGATCGGATCATAATATTCCATTATCGTGATTAAGAAATTGATATCCATATATTATTAGATAAATTAAGTATGTATTCACTTACTAATTAATTCTCAAATAAAAAAAAAAGGTTTATTAACTTATGATCTATTTGGATTAGATAAAATAAGTATATATTTGCTTACTAAACTTAAAATCTGTTTGGATTATAAGTTTAAAAAGTAAATTTTAACCGTAAAATTTATGCTAAAAAAATAGAATTGTGAGCTTAAACCTATGAAAAAGATGGGACTTACACTTTTTTAGAGTCGTCTTGTCCATCTTCTGATTCTTTAGGTTTCCCATCTTTCTTCCCTTGAGAATCCTCCTCCTCTGCACCGGCCTCAGTCGAAGAAGACGATACGGAATTCGAGTGATCGCGTGGGGTCGACATGGGATTATTTTGATCACTACTACTGTTACCACCTAAATCCCCAAGAAGAGGCTTCTGATTATTACCTTCAAATGCTTCAGAAGGGGACAAACCAAAACCCGCATTAGATGTGACAAGGGAGTTGTAGTCCAAGGATCCTTGTAAACACTCGGTGAAACTCATATTGTTGTATGAAGAGGCTGGATTAACAACATCAAACGTCCCTTGAAGAATATTATTATAGTTATTATTATAAGCTGAAGATGAGCCTGATGATGAGGACATAAGCTTTGATGTTGTTGTGAAAAGTTCATGGTCGACTTGGAAAAGTTGGTCATGGTAGTATAGGTATTTGTTATTATAAGGTTCATGATCATCAGACATGGAAGCTGAGAGAGAGAGAGAGAGAGAGAGAAGAAGACGAAGAAAGAAGAAAAAAAGAAAAGGGATTTTGACAAGGAAGCTTGCGGTGGTCTTGTTAAGGTATAGCTGGTGGTGTAGTTTCGTCTCAGGACTGCTATTGTTTGTCCCTCTACATGTGGTTTCAATGTTATTATATATTGGAGAGAGAGGGAGAGAAATTAGAGAGAGAGAGAAAGAGAATATGAAGTCACAAAGTTTGAATTGGACTTGCTATTATCACTTTGTAAAGCGGGTTGACAAAAACAACCTTCCAATGAGAGGACTAAAAAGTGCCTTCTTGTATGGAAACATTACTTGCAAGTCGTTCTTTGCAAAGCTCATCTAGCCATCTTTAGGAGACTCGGTTTAGTTTTCCTCCTCTTTTTCTTTTCACCTTTTTTAAAAATAAAAAGAATTAAGATTAGTCTCTTTATATGGCATCTTTATAAAATGGTATTTATAACTTTTTCTTTATAGTTTGTAATAATAGGTAGATTTTAATAATTTCAAATAGTATCATATTACATGTCAATTTACGTAAAATAATAAAATAATATATATCAACTAATAAATACATATATCGAAATAAAAAATTATACCTGTCAAATACCAAACATGAAATTCATCTACAAAAAACTTTTATTTTGTAATTTAGTAACTTTATTATATTCTCACAGCTCCCCAGGTTAATCAGTCAATAATATTAGCTTTTTGATGAGAGGATAAAATACTTTATGACTTCCACATATGGTACTATTCTTTCCTTGTACTACAATATAGGCTGCACGCACAATTTGAAAGTTTAAAAAATACAGACTTTTATATAATTGCAAGATTGTTACTTATGATTGGTACTCCAATATAGGTATACTCAAAAGTATGATATAATGTGTTTACGCTTTCCATGGAATTTGATAAGACTAATAAGGTGCCAATTATCTCCATTTGATGATAATTTCTTATGGCTGGTGTTGATAATATTTACTGAGAGAACAATGGGTTTAACTGAGTAGGAGCATTTATATATATATATATATATATACACTTCCCCATTAAGGTACAATTGAAAATATGTGACATGGTAACAAGAGGGTCTCCTCCCAAATTTAAACTTTTATCGTATTAGTTAAAGGTTTGAGCATGCATGTGATGATAGAGTATGCCTTTGATATAAACTACATGCTTTGATAGATTTTATGAGTCTTGATGTTAACTGATGAAGGCTAAGAACTGCAGTCCTTACAATCTCATCCGACTTGTGATCCTTGTAAACTTCTGTAATTATACAAAATAAGAACGTGATCAATCTTCTTTCTTATTGTTAAAAAAATTAAAAAGTAATAGGGCACATCTAATTGACCTTTTTTGGAGTTGAAGGCCAATATTAAATTAATCCATATGCCTAATTTAAAGCAAATTAAAATATAAAATTTCCTTTTTAAGATCAATCCCACAGGGATATATTTATTATGTCCCCATATTTTTCACAAGACATGGACATGTAATGAGGAGACGCACTTGGGGCTCACGCGCGCCGGAGAAAGGGGCAGGGGTTTGAATGTTAAAGTGTATTTATGTGCCTTACATGAGAAACAATAAAAGTGACAGGAGATAAGTCAGCGAAGACTACTTGCAAAAGAGCCAGGAGGGGGGGGGGGGCGGGGGGGGGGGGGGGGGGTGGTGGTGGTGGTGTTGGCTTGATGTTGGTGTCGTGCCGTTCTAGGTCCTACTCGAGATAAATAAGTTCCATAATTCAAATCTTCTGTTTAATTTCATCACATTATTACGATTAAATTTCATCACATTAACAAAATTATTACGATTCCAAAATATAGTTTAATAATAATTTTATGTTTAACTTCATATTATAAACTTTATCCTTAAGTTCAAAAAAATATTATGATATCAAAAATTTGAATTTTTTTTCTTTTCTCACTCTAAGTTTAAACATTATTTTAAATCCAAAAAATTCATCTTTTTTTAAATCCAAGTCTATTTTTTTTATATCTTTTTTGAAATCCCATCATACTCTTATTTTTTTTTCCCTCCTAAACACCTATTTAGCAAGTGCTTGGTGTACAAATTACATTTAAATGCAATTAAATTTTTATTTTTAGTTTCAACTATTTAAAATATATTATTATAATTTTGCAACTCATTTTTAAAAACCCATAACTTTATATATATATATATATCTAAATTATAATTTTTTTTTCAAATTGCATATAATTTTGAAACAAACGAAATAAACTTCATGTTAATAATTTTTTCAAATATATTTCAAATTTTTACATTTTTTAATTCTAACTATTTAACCTATGTATCAAACACATATCCAACTCAAAAAAATCAATTTAAACCCATACACCAAAAGCATACTTATTTTATATTCTCATTCTAAAACTAAAATATTATTATCAGATAATGTGTCAAATGAAGGTAAGCTAAGGGCCTATTTAAGGGGAGCTTTGGAGACATTTGTTTTTGGTTGAAAAAAAGTTAAGTGTTGAAAAATTTGTTTAGGAAAAATGACTGTTTAGTGTGAAAAATTGTAAACTTTTAAAAATTTATTCAGAAAAAATTATTAATATAGATCATATTTCGTTTTTTTTTAAATTTTATATAATTTATAATTTAAAATTTAGAGTTTATTATAAAGTTTTGAAAATATAAATAGAAAAAAATGATAATAAGTTGAAAAAATATAGAAAAAAAATAAAAAAAATGTGAATTTTAATTTCTAAAACCGCCTTTGAATAGTCCCTAAATGATTAAATAACATAATATAGTATAGTTGATTATACACTATTACTGGTCATTAAGAAGGTGATGGTATAATTGTAAGGCGTTGTAATTTATATGATGTCGAAGTGTATTTGTTTGGTCAATCATTCAAACATTTACACAATCGGGCGGTGGGGTGTGTGTAACCACTGTGCTTTTTTGTGCTGGCGGGAGATGGGAGATTGGGGGAATACATCACGCCTACCACGTACAATGACTGGCACCGCCGTTTGACCGTAGCCGACACATGGCCCAGCACGTGGGACGTCCCTCTCTCTCTCTTTCTCTTGTCTCTTCCTCTCTCTCTTGCGTGGCACTTTCTCCATTCTCCTCCTGCTGATGCTTATCCCACGTCACAGTCATTCTCTCTCTCTCTCTCTCTCTCTCTTCGACGCTTGTCGGCCTATACGGATTATGCCATGTGTCCTGTTTCCATCTTGTACGGATAAGAATAAAATTTTCCAACTGCGTCGGCTGATCCTGGCGCTTCATCCACGATTATCGTGGGACACAAAGTGGACCTATTAAGAAGGGTAGGGTACTTACGACAACAGGTGGCTTTAAACATTCTCCGTTAAATTCCTCCCTCTTTTTGTTATACTTTTATAATTCAAATTTTAATAATCTTTCACCTTTGTACATCAATTTTTTTATTTGATGACAGTTCTATATTTATATTACATCTATATATAATATAATTTTTATTTAAATATAAAAATATTTTATTTTAATATAAATCATATTATATTTTAAATTAAATACAATTATTATTTATTATTTTATTATTTTTATTAATTATATCACATATTTTTTTTCTTTTTTCTCTACTTTTACTCATCATATCACATATTTATTATTAAAATATAATTCAAATACTTTTCACCTAAAGACACATTACATTCAAATGTAATGCAAATACTTTTCCTCTAAATATAAATTATATTCAATGTATTTTATTCAAACGTAATGCAAATACAATGTATTTACCAAACGGAACCTAAATTTATATAATCTAGATTTTTTAGAGTGAGTTTGGATGCCTTTTAGGGATTTTTTTTTTTAGATTAAGCCTTCGTTCGTTTTTAGTATTATATTTGTATTATATTCAAATATAATGTAACTTTCGTTCAAACAAAAAAAAAATACATTTAAATACTAATTACATCATATTTTAAATCTAATATAATCACTATTCATTATTTTACTTGTACTATTATTTTTATTAATCACATCACATACTCTCTTTCTCTATCTTTTTTTCCTCTTTACTTTTACTCATCACATCATATATTCATTATTTAATTACAATTTAAATACTTTTCTTCAAAACACACATTGTATTCAAATGTAATGTAAATATTTTTTCTCCAAATACAAATTGCATTCAAACGTAATACGTTTACTAAACAAAACCTAAAAAAAAAAAGTAGTTTTGAAAAATAAATTTAGGAAAAAAATTATTTGAAGTAAAAAAATATAAAATTTTAAAAATTTATTTAGAAAAAAATTATCAATATAGATATTATTTCATTCTTCTCAAAATTCTATCTAATTTATAAAAAAATCTCATTTAGACTTGTATATGCAAAATTATGGATTTTTAAAGTTTGAAATTTAATGTAATATTTTGAAAATATAAATAGCAAAAAATGACTATGAAGTGAAAAAATATACCCAAAAATATGTTTTGGAAACTTTTTATTTTTTTGGTGTCAAATGACCTCTTAAATTATATAGAATTTTGATATGAACAAAATAAGTTTTATATTGATATTTTTTTACTGAACATTTTAAGTTTACTAAACATTTTTTAACTCAAGCAATTCAAATACCTCACTAATTATCCAAGTATTGATCCAAATGTTATCATTGAAATGTTTTTATTCTAAATATTTTTATTCAAACATCCATTCAAACGACAATCCAAACATTATCATTCTCAATATTTCCATCTAAATGTCTCAATGTACATGGCTCTATCGAATAAAGGCATAATAGCAGTAATTCTTTAAGTGTTCATAACATAAAAAAAATAAATGTTTTTTAACTCCTTTTATTAATTTATTATGATAAGGTTTCATGGACACTTATAAGGTGTTTGGTTAGCCTGCTTTAGTTAGAAAATTTGAATTATGTTAATTGAAATTGAGTTGTTTTGAAGTTGTATTTGGAGCTATAAAATGTAAAAATTTGAAATATGTTAAAAAAAAATTATTAATATGAATTGTATTTTGTATATTTTGAAATTTTATATAATTTTAAAAAAATAATTTTATTTGAGCTTAGAATAGTAAAGTTATATACTTTTTAAATTTGAGTTTTAAGTTAGGATCAAAGTTATGAATAGAAAAACTAAGTTTATTTTTTAAAAAAATGACAAAAAATTGGAGTTGGATAGTTTAAGTTCATATGCCAAAACCTGCTAACTTTATTAATTAAAAAAAAAACTCTCATAATTCAGATTTGAAACTAAGACCTGAATCTTCCTTCTCATCTGTTATGCTTCTTTTTAATCACAATATTTATTGAAATTACATCAACGTAAAAAACTATTCAAAATTGATTTATGGGGCATCTGTTTATAGTTTTGGGTTTGCATTGCGTTTAAATATAATACAATTTTTATCCAAATGTAAAATTTTGCATTCAGATATAATATTTTTCAACAGTGCCTCAAATACATTTACTATTCTAAAATATTTTGAAAATAATTTTTTTTCTCTATTCACTTTATATTCTCTCTCTATCTTATTTTTTTTTTTTTATCTATTTTACTAATTACATCAACTTTTCAACTCTAAAATACAATCCAAATACATGTTACATTCAAATGCAAAACAAATACTTTTCATCAAAAAACAAAATACATTCAATGCATTGCGAACGTAATATATTTACCAAACGTCTCATAAATTTTAATATGGATCTAAGGGTTTAAAATAAAATCTTGCTGATAAGATAATTTTTTTCTCATGTTTTTTTTTCCTAACTAATAGGATATTTATTCATATTCTACAATACAATTCTCGCTATCATAAAGATTTTTGCTGTTCAAAAAAATTTTTTTTTACAGAATTAAAACTTTGTCTCTCAATTTTTAATTTTGATAGATTGCTATCTAAATATTATGGAATATTCTTAAATTGATTAATGGTGTAAAAATTTTGAACAAAAAGATTCCTACCTCAATATACATGACATTGTCATGTAAAATTTAGATACGCTCTTTTAAACAAGCTTATGTAATATATATATATACATATATATATATATGAGGACATTAAGTTCGCATTATGATATTTTACAACTTTGTCTTTTATTTTTCTTTCTTAAAATTTTTTAATTATTGTGGTTGTATATATAATTTAGCGATAATTACACATATAATTTCATCAAAAGGTATAGAATTCAAAACCATCATCTCAAAATAAAAAAAATAATTTTTAAATATTATATCGACATATTTTTTATAAAAACCTTTTTTGTCACACTAAATTTTGATTTTTAGATACTCATTTTTAAATTTTAATATTCCAAACAAATCAATATCAACTACATTATTATATAATTTCATAATTTTTTAATTCTAAACTTAAAAGTAAATTAAATACTTTCAAAATCTGAGTTTATTTAACGAAAAAAATTAAACATATAACTAAATAATAATGATTAAAAATTTAAACATTGTAATCTTGATTCAAACTTATATCGCCCCTAAAAAAAATTTGTTTAGCTCCTGACCTCATAATTATTGTTTCTCAACACGGTTGATCTTATGTACACTAATGTTGATCCCAAAATAATTAAGAAAAAATATTTGCTTTTTCGTTATGTAATTGCTAACTAATTCCCCTTTTAATCAAAGGAGCATTAAAGACAGAGAAACTGAACGGCATCTGAAAAATTCAACCATTTTCATACATCTTTGTCGTCTTAATCTCATTACTATATCATATTCGTGTATCCATTAAGGAAGGTACGACTTTTATCCTTAAAAGAAAATATATATATATATACACACACACATATAAATATATAGATATATATATATAGAGAGAGAGAGAGAGATTGGTATGGAGAGAGTGATAGGGCTGTACGTCGTTATAAACACCGACTTTGGATCCATAATTAAAATAAGCGGTGGTCACCCCATTTAATGATGACCAACCGGTGGCCGTTAGCATCCAATTTTGGAGGCAGTTCATTCCCGGTACAACAATACACACCCATGACTGCGACACCCACAATAAAGTTCATTATTCATTTATGTCTTTTTATTAGTGTTTTTTAAATATATAATTAACTTAATTTTTAATTAATATGATGTAATATTATAATTAAATATATATTTTTAATATATTATAATATTATTAGACTAGAACAAGGTAACATAAAAGTAGGATTTACAAAGTTTTATCTCATTTTGTTTATTTATTTATTATTCCCAACTTGCAATTTCGGTTTGTTTCTTTTTTTTTTTTTTCGCTAGAACTTTTCAAGAGTCATTCAAGTTGTACTTTAGCAAGTATGCAAAAAGCTGGAAAGTCTAAATTTGTGCAATTTATACAAATTGATCGTTAAATTATTCAGGAAAAAAGAATGAGATTGTTAAATTTTTTATCAGTAAAATTAGATTAATTTATGTTCTTAAAAAATATCTAGTCATTTAATCATCCGCTATACCTAAATAATCGAGATAAAAATAATATATGTTTCGTTTAGAAAAAACAAAGTGACCAATGTTGTTTAGGACCCAATGTTTTGTGAGACGTTTTGGAGATATTTTAAAAAAAGTAAGTTTTATAAAATATGTTTAGAAAAAAACTGTTTTCGGGGAAAAAAATATAAAATCTTAAAAATTAATTAAAAAATTTATTAATATATACTTCAAGAATAAGGGTTTTTTACGACGACGTTATTTGCAATGATATTTATAATCGCAAATAATTTGTTTTTAACGATGACATATCGTCGTAAAAAAAAACAAGAATGGACATAAAAAACGGCATGTCATCGTTATAAGTTAATGCGACGACGTATCATCGGAAATAAATTCAGAAAGTTTCCCGGTCAAAAATTAATGGTGCAAAATATTTCCTTCCAATTAGAATTTATTTGCGACGGCATGTTATTGTAAATAAATAAAAGAGTAAATTCTAACAAAAACAAATGGATATTTGCGACGACAAGTTGTCACAAATATAATAGATTATAGCTGTCAGCAATAATAAGTATTTATTATTTTATTTTTTGCGACAACATGTTATTAATATTTGCGACAACATGTTGCAAATACCTATCGTTTATAGATGTTATCAACCAATTGTTGGAAATTTATTATTTCTTTTTTGCGACGAGTTATAGTCGTAAAAAAATATGAAATCTCAAATTTTGATGGAAAATTAGGAAAATTTTTTGTGGTTTTTCTCATAATATTTGCGACGACGTGTACAAAAAGTCATCATGAAAAATTTTTCCTTAATTGTTTCAGAATATTCGTGAAATATTCCTTCAGTACATTTAATGAACTGTGTAAAACGACATCATTTGGACCAATATTTACGATGACATATTGCAAAGACAATAAGTCATCGCAAATACCAATCGTTTACAACTGGTATAAATCAATTGTTGGGAATTTATTATTTCTTTTTTGCAATAATTTGCTATCGCAAAAAATATGAGAATTCAAATTTTGACGAAAAATTAGTGGAATTTTTAGCGGTTTCTCGATAGTATTTGCAACGACATTTACAAAAAATCGTCGCAAAAAATTGTCATCAATTGTTCGAGAACATTCATAAAATATTCCTTCAATACATTTAATAAACCACACAAAATGACACCGTTTTTTACCATTATTTGCCAGTGTTCTACTCATTTTGACACTGTTTATAAATTTTTTGCCCAACCCTTTTTCCTCATTTTTTCCAGTGTTTTTCCTCCATTTTCGTGTGTTTCTCTCCCTGTCACTGACTTCTGTGTATTTTTCGTCCAAAAATCTGGTGGTTTTCTTTCTCTAAGATCCAAAACCGTTTCTCTCCTAACCTCTCTCCTTTATATCTTCTAACCTTTCTCCTATTTTTCCTCTTTTTTCTCTTGTCTGGTCGCCCCTCACAACTGCAGCCATCACAGCTCTGATCGCCGATCGTCGTCGTCACCTCTTTGCTAGTATTTGTTGTCACCGCCGCTTCCAACCCCCGTTGTTAGTGGGTTTGGATTTTTGTAAGTTTTATTTTTTTTTTTTTAATGAAATCATGTTTTATTAATGTTGGTGTTGAATTATTTGTTGTGATTGGATATATATAGTTTAATATGTAGATTGTGATGGTGTATTGTTATTGTGTGTTGTTGGATTTTGATTTAGTTGTTTGTTAATATTAAATTGATGTATATTAAATGATTAAATTATTATTAGAGAATATATATTGAAAAATTAATTTGTTAAATTGATGCTATATTTGATTAGATAAAATAGATAAAAATTAAAATTGGTTAAACAAAAAAATTTTGATCATGATTTATAATTATAAAAAAATTTTGAAATTTCTAGGTAAATAATAAAAATTGGTATGTAGTGAAAATTAATAATATTTTGATCATAATATACACATTATAAATAAAAATTGAATAGATTCAAATTTAATGATATATATACCTCTGTTATAAAAATAATTATGTAAAATCATATAAATAAACATACAAACAATTGAAAGTACATACTTAATTATAATAATATTTAATTTAATAGAAAATAATTAATAAATTGATATAATGTAAAAAAGTACGAACATGAAATTTTGATAATATGTATTGTCATCAAGATACTTGGGTTAACCCCCAAGCCGAGCAAACATTTGTAAGTTTTTTTTTTAATATTATAATTTCTTATTCAAATAAATCATGTAGTTATAACATGTATTTACATTTTTATGTGTAACATGTGCTGGAGGAGGAGAGGGAAACTCAAAGGACACAGTCGACATTTAGATCATACACTTCAACGTCCGTAGATGAGGAAGGCATTATGGAACATGTCTTGGGTACACGTAGAGGACATAAAATTGGCATAGGCTCTACATTCTCACGCAGGATTGTTTCTAGAGCTAGCACTTCTTCATCTTCTAGTTCATAATCTGACAGCAGATCATCAACTCGTGTTGACCCGCACGTGGAACGGTATTTGCAACGATAGTACGAGCGAAATGTACAATTATACGAGAGCCATAAGAGTATGCAGCGGATGTTGATTGAGATCTATCCAAATGTTCAGTTCAGACAGACCTTCTGCCAGAGTTATATGTCCCTCCAAGTTCTTCGCCTCCTACAGCTACTATAGACAATGACGACGATGACGATGACTATACTAATGATGCTGCTACGAATTTAAGAGAATGAATCAGTATTTATTATTTATGTATATTTTTTTTACAACTGAATACATTTTATTTTATTTATTAGGTCTTTTTTTAAACATAAATGTATGACTTTGATTTAATATTTTTAATGCTATTATTTATTTTCATTAATATAATTTACATATTTCAACTTAATTTTGAATTTAAGTATAAAACAGTAACATATATCAATAAAATTATCAAATTAATAATTAATAATTAAAAAATTGAAAAAAAAAAGTTATTTGCGATGACAATGTATTTTGCAACGACATAAAATCATCGCAAAAATATCAATATTTGCGATGATAATATGTATTTTACGATGACCAAAAATTGTAGCAAAAAAAATCATTTGTGACGGCATTTTAAAATTTTATTGTCGCAAAAAATAGCTGTCATGTCAAATTGAATAATATTTCATCGACTTATTTGCGACGACATTTTGTCGGTGAATGTTGTCGCAAATGTTATTGCGACAATGCTATATTGTCGCAAAAAAATTATTTGCGACGAGGTATTACCGTCGACTTAAATGCGACGACATGTCGTTGTAAAAGACTTATTTGCAACGACTTTATTTTTTATGATGATATTTCATTTTTACAAAAAAACCTTAATTGTTGTAGTGATAGATCTTGTTTTGTTCCTCACAAAATTTTATATAATTTTTTTAAAAAAAATCTCATTTCAACTTGTATATGTAAAGTTATAAACTTTTAAAATTTGGTGTTTATTTTAAAGTTTTGATGATATAAATAATAAAAAATGATGATGGAGTGAAAACAAAAAAAACCAATAAAGTAAAAAATTTTGATCTCCAAAATCTCCTTCCCCCCGAACGGCCCCTAAATATGTTTATTCAATACCAAATTTCCGCCCTTTTCTTTTCCTCATTGTTCCAAGTATTGTTCACAAGTTGCGTGGGTAGTTATGTCTAATCCAAAATTCTTAAAGACGTCATGATAATTAATTTTTATTAAAAAGGAAAAAGAAAGAAGAAGACTTATCAGAATGATTAATGTTTGATACATAGAGTCAATAATGTTGTTATGACTAGTGCAAATATATACATGTCAAAGTTTTATAAATTAATTTATACGAAAATCACATTTTTTTATTCCTAATAAATTTATTTTCAAAATTTATGATATATCCTACAAGAGTTTTCATGACGTCCATCATTTTCCTTAATATTTAAGATTTTTACTTGTTTCTATTTTTATTTTATGAAACTTCACACATACTTTTTAGTAGATCAATCCACTTTATATACATTTTAATTCAGTCAAATTATAAGCTTTTATTGGTAAACTGTCTTTTCTTATAAATATACATTTGCAACCTCTACTATACACACACACACACATATATATATATATATGCAAGTAAAAATATAAAAAAGAAAAAGGAAAAAAATGTGAGAATTTCACAAACAAGTTCAACTTTTTTGTGTTATCCCATCTTTGATTCTCCTGAAAACTTTTGTATCTACTTTACTTATAACCTTTCCACTCAAATAATAATAATAACAATAACAATAATAATAATAATAATATTAATAATATCAATAAGGAAAAACAAACAAACAAACAAACAAACAAACAAAATAAAAAAACAAACAAAAAAACTTTACTCATGACCTTTTGTGGAGTCAGCAGAAACTAAATGCCAAGTGATGTTTGGAAAGCCGATAAAGTTTTATTCATTTTATTTTTTTCAAATGGTCAAAAACTTTGTTGAGAAAAAAAAAATTCAAAGGGCTAAAAGTCTATTCATCTATAAGAGTCACTTTACTCGAATATATACATATGTCATGAGTTTTTTTTTTTCCTGGCTGGAATTCTGTCAATTATGGTTTCGCTGAATCAGTACTTTATTGACCGAAGAATCGCCCTGCAATTAAAAATAAGAATGGTATGTTTAATCAAATTCGTATCTTCCAGGTAATTAAATCATAGACATTAGAAAACATTAATTTTATCTTTAGATTATGGAGTTCGGGTAATAATTGGATTTAGGTGACAATATATTTTTCTTCACAAGCCTACGGTATATCTTTAATGAAAAATCATAAATCATGAAAAAAAAAAATTTTACAAACACTAAATTATAACAAACTAATTCTCTCAATCTTTACTTTGAGGGGATTAAAACAAAAAAAAAAAACCATCTATCTTTCTCTTCCTCACGTGCATTAGGGATTTATGCCATTTGTGAGCTCTAGAGAAGATACTTTTGGCTCCATGGTGATGGCTTTAGTGTAGGGAAGAATTTGTGCTCTAAGGGAGCACGTTCTTGCCTTTTTTATTGCCTTGGTTGGCTTGTCATTGTAAGTATCAGCCATATAATTTTTTTTTTTTTTGCTTTTTTGTGATGATTATTTGTTTAAAATAAAGTATATATATATATTATTTCTATCATGTATATTTTTATTTATATTTTGAAATAACGGAGGCGGTCTCGTCACGTTTTTATATTTTCATTGTAAGTCTTTCTTTCCTTTTTTTGTTTTAGTTCTACTCTATATTTTCTGTAACCCTCACTGTGTAAAAATTCAATACGAAAGAAGAATATCATTTTTTTTTAAAGGAAATTAGCTAGTGGTTGTGTATGAAGATGAATAATATTCCAGAAGTACACTTTGAAAAGTGTACATCTATCTCAAAGTTTGATGAAAATCCGTTAATGAAAATGAAGTAATTTTAATAAAGGCTATGACAAAGCAATATTCAAACTAATGAATTTATTTAATGGAGGAAGAATCATTCCAATGACTGTTCTAGTGATGATGATATTTAAATTGAATTAATTACTTCTTTCTTTTAACATGAGAAATTAAAGCATTAAACAGTTTAGAACGGTAAAAACGATTCGTTAGAAAAGGAATGGTAGAAAAGATGCTATGAAGAATCTGACCGACCTTCATGAAGGCCCGCAATTTGTGGCTTACTCTGCAGCAAAAACATCAATATTTTCTTTCTGCTTTCACATCTTACAAAAATCATTTTTATATTTTATTATTATTATTTTTTTATAATATGAGATAAAAAAGTACAGAGTTGAATTCCACCCTTAATTTAAAATAAAATAAACTATAAATACTCATTTATTAAAATAAAATGAAGACTTTTAAATTTCAAACTTCAAAATTTTAGCTGAATTCTTATCCTCTTATTTAGTATTTGTCTGTTTAACAAGTCTAAAAGTGGATATGTCCACTTTTAAATCAAAATTTCCTCTAGTGAAAACTAGACCCTTCTAAATTATGTGCTTGACCATAAAAAAATTTTCACTTTTAGACATAAAAAAAAGTGATTCTTTATAGAAATAGAAATTTTTTTTATCTATTTAAATACCTTTATTTTTGAAAACAAAATACTTTCTAATCTCAAACAAGGCTTTTTTTTTTTTTTTTCCATTTCCAAAAATAGACATCCTGAAGCTTGTTGAGCTAACTATAGCGGGTCATTTCACAATGATCATAATCATAGAAAACATGTTTAAAATTACATTTATTTTTTTCATAAAGTAAAATAACCAATTGACCAAATCAACCCCATCTTCGTTGCTAAATATATTCAAATCAAAAGTTCCATTAAGAGAAAAAAAAATGTTCAAAGTTTCATTTGATCCACTAATTACACGACACATTTATCTACTATCTTAAATTGGAGTTAAGTAACAAAGTTTGGACGCACGTTATACTCACCAAGCAATCCTTACTTGAAAAGGCTTTAAATTTCTCCAACATTTAAAAAGGTATTTTGAAAAGGTCATATATAGTTGCATGAAAACGACAGCCACTAAATTTCAGGTTTATCAACATAATCTTTCTATATAATATAGAATGGAATTCACTTAACTTCAAGTAGAGGTAAAAAAAGATAGGAAAATTCGCCTTCGTGAAGATAGTTGAGTGGTAGTTGAGTGGTAACAATTAGCTTTCTCCCAAGTAATCTATAAGATGACCACCAGTCATTTGATAAGATAGTGAGACTACGCATTTTTTTTTTCTTTTTCATTTAAGTTTTGAGCTTGACTAGTCCTACCACAGTGATCGGAGAAGCGTATCTTGAATTTATGAATTTGGTTTTCTATGGTCTATCCTTGTAATCTTTTTGTTTTCGAGAAAAGAACATTAATATATAATGGTACAAAATATGAATATAAAATTTCATATACGAGACAAAAATGAGCTAGATCCATGATCAAAGGGTTATAGAGAAAATAGAGTAATTTTCACATTTTTCCCCCTCTTTTTTTCAATCCTCCCCATCAAAGTCAATTACAGAAATAGAAAAAAAAAATTAGGAAAAAGAGAAAAAGAAAAGTAGAAATAGGGAAATGAAATTCTAGAGCTACTTTACTTTGTTACGCTTCTTAAGAACTACGTACACGTTTGGTACTAGCATTTTTTTAGCATTGTATTTAAATGCAATGTAATTTTCTCTCAAATACAAAAATATTTCATTCAAATACCAATCACATCACATTTTAAATCTAACACAATCATTATTTATTATTTCACTTTTTCTATTATTTTTATTAATTACATCATATATTCCCTCTCTCTCTTTTTTTTCTTTCTACTTTTATCCATCACATCACATATTTATTATTAAAATACAATTCAAATACTTTTTCCCCAAACACACATTGCATTCAAATGCAATGCTAGTGCTTTTTCTCTAAATACAAATTATATTCAATGCATTGCATTCAAACGCAATGTAAATACAATGCGTTTACCAAATGAACCCTATAAATACGTCAGGTATATATCACATGTTCTAAAAAGTAAATGCATAATTAAAAAAATGACCCAATTAATACTTTTAAAGGGGAAAAATAATCCTATTATTCAGAAGATTAAAATGTCAAACCTAAAAGGATGAGATGGGTTTTGATTGGGTAATGCAAAAAATGCAAGACAACTTCAATAATTAATAATACAAACTTCATCGGAGTAATCATACAATTTGTGAAAGTAGTGTGAGATGTGAAATCAAAAGGTTGCTTATGAGGGAGGACTTTTAATTGGAATTTGGAGAGAAAGAATGAGCTAAAAGAGCATGAGATTGTTGACCTTTACTTGTTTTGTGTCCATTAATATATATAGAAACATGTCACATGAAGTGGTAAGTTTGGTCTTTGGTATTCGTGTATATATATATATTGTACTATATAATTGCTGTTATTGTTGGAAGTCCTTGTCAGTTTAGACGAGGGCAGGTTTTTGTTAGGTGCGTACCCTGGAAAAAGAATCTTATGGATGTTGACACTTTTTTGGGTGAAACCCAATAATCATGGCACAAACGGCCCTTTTTTTTTTTTTTTTTTTTTTCAATTCAAGAATTCCGAACATATGTTTCAATTTTTTATTTGTTCTAAATCACATTTTCATTCATCTAGAAGTATATCAGATCAAAGAATTCTATAATAACGTATAAAAATTTAATTTAAAATAAAGAATAGTTCTTAATTATTATATTTTATCGATTTTTATTTCATTATCTATATGATTTAATTACAAATTTTATAATAAGGTATAAAAATTTAATTTAAAATAAAGAATAGTTCTTAATTAATTATTATATTTCATCGAATTCTATTTCATTATCTATATGATTTAATTATGAAGTGACCTTATAAATTAAAACTATATCTTGCTAAAATCATTTAGTTTTTAGATATTATATTTTAGTTTTATCTTTCTGTGCTCCGTGTATGTAGGTATTCACAATTCAAAATTTTTTATAATATTTTTTTTTTCATTAAAATTTGAATTTTATGTTTAATTTATCGTTTCGAAACTACAAACCAAATGGACCGTGTAAACCAGAAAGTTCTGTGAACCTTTCCAAAGCCGAAGAAAGAGAATTACGCAGGTCAAAAAGGTTCATTATTGTTCAGAGTTTTACTTGGTCAAGCAAGGTAGTCTTAAGCCAATCTGCACGAGAGAGTTTACACCTTCAAAGGGACAGGATTTCAATTTATCAGTCTAAATTCATCTGCAGACCAAGGCAGTATATAGTTGAGGCACAAAAAGAGCCTTGCAAAATACCAAAACTATTGATGAATCTTCACCTTTTCTCCTACTTTTTCTTCTTTGGGGACCATTGCACAAATGAAATGGAATAATAAATGCACAAGAGAATTGTCGTAAATTTATATTTCTTCAATTTTTCTCAATCCCATTCTTTCTATGGTTCATGTTGGAATTCCCACATATCATAACAAAAATCCACATGTGGGTGAAAATTAGAACTATGTTGTTTTCATTTCAAGCATTGAACTTCATTTTCTTCGCACAAGTTTGCCCTCTCCCCCACTAACATCAGTTCACTGTTATAACTTGGAACCAGTCTAGTGTTACTTTTTCTCTTCTTCTTTTGTATTTTCCTTTTTCCAGTCAGTTTCATAGAATTTATATTACAATCAAAAGTAAACAAATCATCATCAATCCCAATCACCAAACCCTTTATCCATCTTGGACCAACCTTTTTCTTCCCCTCTAAATACTATTAATTCATCTTATAATATTGACTTGAAAGCCAAAGTCAACATATTCACCATCAACCCCCACTTAGAATGTTCCATTTTTTGATTATCTACTCTCTCTAGAGCATCATTGGTCTCTAAAATTATAATTTCTTTTTTTTTTTTTTTAAAGTTGCAAATCTAACAAGCGTACATAGAGGTTTATATCTATATATGACTTGTCCTCTTAAACCACTTCAAGTGTGAAAGTAGCTTTCTCTTGGTCAGATTCTTCAAGAGGTCAAAAATTCACTTGACTTGTTCTAACCCTAGTTCTTCCTTTAATCTGAATTTTCTGATATAAGCTCTCCCACCATTTCAGAAACTAGCCAAAAAAGAAGAGAGGAAAGTGAGGAGAAAAGACCATTACTTACCAACTTATTAGTTTTAATCATATTGTTGATGGAATCATCAGCTGTCATAAGTTCCAATAAGTTGAGTTGACTATAAGCTTTGTCTGAATTACATATATACATATTTTATTATTTTGTTTCGGGTTAAATTTCAAATTTAGTCACAGAAGAATAATATTTGTTGTGTTATTTTACCCACTATGGTTTAAAATGGAATAAAATTTCCATCCAAGCTCATAACATGTTACAATTTTGGTATTTATAATCTTAAGACGTTATTTTCCTTTTGCAGTTTTAATTACTACAAATATGTGATTCATTTAGTAAAATGTACTTTTTAATAGATTTTATCACATGTGGAGTCACATGATGAGTATACATGATTAAAATTAAAAAAAAAAAAAAAGATCAACGCAAAATGACTGAAGCATTATAGTTGTAATATGTGATAAATTCTGGGATAAATTTTGTGTCATTTCAAGTAATAACGAATAAAGTAAGACAGCAATGGGGAGCCAAATTTGAAATTAACCCTTTTTTTTTTATAACTTTCTTCTCCTTTTGGATAATCTCATTCAACCAGACATGGTCTTTGATCCCTCAGTCAAGATGACGAAAGACTGTCTACTTGATAGAAGAATTCAAAAGTTTTGTCACGTTTCTTCAATTGTCAAAATTATAATATGAGAGAGAGACAGAGAGACAGAGAGAGAAAATGACTTGGTATGCACTAGTTTCATGGAATTGTTTTTCCACTCTTTTCTGTTGTGGGATACTGCGGACATGTGTAGAGACGACCAAAATGTGATGAAGATTTTTTAAAGCAGCCTAATGAGAAGGCCTAAGTACTAAAAGTTACATGGTCATCAGTTTACTTTTCGTTCAAAGCTTAAAGTCGCAATAAATTACAAAAGGGATTTGCTTTGATGTACTGCTCAAGTTTTTTAAAAGTTGAAAAATAAAAGAAGAGGGGGACAAAAACAAATATTATCATAATTTAAGGACTTGTCTTCACATATGGTCAAAGTTCAGTGAACACAGCTAGGGGATTGATTGCATCACCCTCATTTTGGCTGCTTTTTTGGGTACAAATGACTGATTGAGAGAGAAACGTACTAATAATAGGGTTTTTTTTGCTATTAAATAAGGCGATAAGCGGTTTGATCACGCTCCACTGGTGTTCATGTATATCAAAAACAAAACCTTGACAGAGAGCTAATATGTATAGTCGGAGTTATGGTGGATGGAGAATGGGAGAGATCCATGTATGTAAGGGGATAAGCAGTTTGATCACACTTCTCCGAGGTCCATGTATGTCAAAAACATAACCTCAACAAAAAGCAGATACATAAAGTCATAGTTCTGACGGACGAGAGAGAGAGTCATAAAATGATTATCTTTTTTCGTTATATCATCATCATCGATAGTTATTAACAAGGACATGAGACGTCCAAATTGACCAATTAGTCATGCTAATCTTCCTTGTTTTCTACAAAAAAAAAAAAAAAAAACCAATATGATACCTAATTCCTAGTTTATACTAATTAATATTTGTAAAACAAATATGAAACTAAATTAGCAGCAAAGGAGCACCATAGCTTCACCAAATTGTGGGTATGCTAACAATAAAATACAAGTGTAATTTTCATTAGACTCTATTATGATTTCCAATGTCTCAAATGTGAAAGTGCCAATAAAAGTCGGATTCATTGGATTTATGTGATCTCCTTCTGTATACTCAATGTATGACATGAAACTTCTTAGAAGTTGCAACTCGGATTCAATTTCATCATATGCTTTATTGAAGTGTGCCAACCTAGTCAGGATACTCCAAAAGTTTATGATACTACTTGCTTCTTTTTGTCATTAAAAAAAAAAAAAAAAAAAAACTTGTCTGCATTAGAAGCGACGTACCTAGTTTGCAGAATTCCCAAGTTCCGAATCCAACCTTTTTTCTTGACCAAAAAAGAATTGAGAATCAGCCTGGTGGGTGTCTAAAGGTTGCCAGTTTCTGAGTTGATGTTAGTTGGTGATTTTCAAACTTCCCTTATAACCAAAAGATTGCCACTTTGCGATACTAAACCATGAAACTGCAAGAGTATATAAAGCCATGTTGTGTATAAATGAAAATAAGTTGAATAGTTCGATCCATTCATTTAGGAGTTGATGAAGAATACTAATTAGTTAACATCATATCTTAAGTCATCACCTCGTGGAATAAGTCAAAAATTTTTTTTTTTTTTTTTTTGGGGAGTAAAAATGGATGGAATTGGTATCTCTTCGTTAGTATTCACAAAAAGCAACACACACACAGCTTCCACGTGAAAGAGCGACCACAAGGATTACAGGAAAGGGGTTCATTTATTAGTTTACCAAGAACAGGTAATTTGTACACTAGGCTAAGATGCCTTAGTATGAAGATGGTTTTATTACTTATATTGTAAATATATCTATTTTTAAAAAATGAAAAATTTTTAACTTTTAAAAATTAAATCTTCTTAAAATTTTCTTACTTAAGCATTAAAAACATTTCATTTTTAGAAAATAAAAAAAGTGTTTATCTTTAAAAAATGAAAAAAAAATTTTATTCATCAAAATAACTTTTTATTTTTAAAAAAATCCAAAAAACTTTTTATTTTCTAAAAATAAAAATTTTCTATATTTAAAAAATAAACAGCCTATTTAAATGGAATTTTAAGCTATTGATAATTGATCGAATGCCGGTGCAGATAATTAATAGATTTTAATAAGTAGAGAAAGACAGCAGTCAATACTTTTTTTTTTTTTTCAACTTGATTTTTTTTTTTAACTTGAAAGTGAGAAAATTTAAACTCTATAACCTAACCGGATACCAAATTTCTACTATTTTATACCTGCAGCGACTACATAGAATTTTGATTCAGCATCACTGCAGATTTGCAAATTTAGATGATCTCTTCATCAGATTTCTTTCTCCATTATTAACTTCTTTTGCATAGCCAACATCATTGGTACTTCTCCAATAGTTGCCACAAACTCTTCATGGCCTGCCCCAGCAGCTGACTCCTGCTCAAAAGCCAAGAGAACTATCCACCACACAAACCTAGTCTCATCCATCTAACTTCGCAGAAGAAGTAATTACAAACCACCAGTTTCGTGTTGATCTTGTGTCAGTCAATGATTTTTCTTGAGGTCATGTAATACCAATTCTACATCTTTAGCCTATTTTTTCAACATTCTAACAAGTACAAACCTCTGAATACGAGATATATAAAAGAATTCCTAAAATGATAAAGATAAACTATTTTATGGTCTGGAGGGTACACATGTGCCATATCTCCGTCCACCAAAATGACAAGTGATATTAGTGTTAGAAACCCATTAGACACATCTTACAATACTGACTTACAAAAGGACACTACTTATCTTATAATCTTTTCATATGGGACATCTTGTACCTTACAATTGAGTTATTAATAAAATGGAGAAAAAACAAAAAAAAGAGACACAGATGAACAATAAGCAAATCTAGTATTCATATGGTCCACATGAAAAAATAAATCATAGAGCTGCTGGTGAAGAGACAAAACTGAATAGAAGTGATCTAGTCCGTGGCCTCACCATAATTTATAAACATTTACAGTCATTTACATTAGGAGCCACATGTGCTCGTAGATAGAAGAACGGAAATACTATCTAAGTAACATATTGCGAATTTTATCAACAATTTTTCCACAGAAGGATGAATGCGAGCCCTTCATCGACGAAACTATGTACAAATTCGTCAAAATCTTTCTAACCATTCTAATTCTCTCATTTAGCAAAATGCTGTCTTATCATTCCATAAAGAGAATCACAATCAGCAATAAGTTTCTGATAGATTCACCAACCTTCGTTGGTCAATCGGTTTTCACCATTTAAGCTCATCATTCCAGAAACCATGACGTTTATCACGCTTGCTCTGACAGTCTGCACTGACAACATGTTTATCGAATCTCGTCTTTTCACTTATTGCTGTGACTCGAGGAAACAAAATACCAAGAGTACTCCTATTCACTGATGATGATTCTCCATGAGATCTGCAAGGGTAATCTTTCCACAATTTCCACTATCTAGCATATCAAACTTTTTGCAGATCAGCATAATATCTTTATCTGATGCCTTTCCCATCTCCTTCAGTTTGTATATGACATATTCTGATTTGCTGCATATAAAATAACAAGGTAATTGGCCAGAAAAATATAATCGGACAGGTTCTAAGGAAATTAAAAGCAATTGAGGTCAAGGACTTCCTATGCGACAACAACCAACAGCTATTTGATAGTGTTTATAGTAATAATAATAAAAAAAAAATCGATCATTATATAAATGAACAAACACATTCGTAGCATAACTTCTCCCTTGAAGCAAACATATAGTTTTAAGAAGCAAGTTTTTTTAAAATTGACATTCTAATGTCAAATCCGGCTATTACCATTAAAACGTAATCAACTAGCAATTATCAAACAAAAAAGAAACAGTTGTTTCTACTATTTTACATTTGCTGACTACAACCAAATCCCGCTTCCACCCCAAAGTATAATGCTCCGATATGTAAAGGATGGATAAGCTAATTGCAGAGTTTAATCAAAACCCATGAAGCTACAACCATCTCAAATTAATGAATCTCATAAGTTCTGATATCTCTTCCCCACTACAATTGCTCAGAACTGGATACTGTGAACAATCAGTCAGTTAGAAAGGTTTACTTGAAGTGACACAGTCTTGTTTCATTTTGCACATCAAATGCTAATAAAAGTACTTGAATGTAAGCATCAATCCAGGCAAAAGTTACCCAATATGGTTTGCAAACAGCCAAACTATGATGTTAATCTGAAGACACTTACAGAGATGAAATAAAACATAAAGAAAAAAAAAGCAGGAACTATGGAAATATATATCAGTCATCTTGCAAAAACTAGGGACATTCCCTTTACGATACTCTTAGTGACAAAAGGAAGTATATGAAGATTCAATTGTCAATTCCAAACATAAATACCCAGAAAAGAAGCAGAGAAATATCCCAACCTTGTGTCAATCTTTAGAATTGCCTAATTGGGTATTAAGGCGTTTTCCTTTTGTTATTTGAGGCACAAGCCTTAACGCATTTATGGTGTAAGCCTCAACATAACACCATGAATAATTCAAAACATAAAAAACCAAGTAGTAGTTATAAATCATTACTTAACATCATAAATAGTCTAAAAAAGCAATTTTCACAAGTATTAAGTCTAAAAGATATAAGTCCAACAATAAGTCTGAAAGAAGGATATCCTAAAATAAACTAGTTATAACTCCTAATTCAAAATTCACCACCGTTCTCATATATATATATATATTTATTACTCGAGCAGCAAGGAAAAATGTCTTTGTTTCAAGTGATTTAAGTAGCATAGATGAACCCATGAACTTACAAGGACAAAAACGGGCCTGTACTCTTTTGCAAAACTTAAGCTTGTGCCTTGGAGCTTGGAAAATAGCCTTAGCTACTGCACAATGTTGTGCACATCTTCATGTGCCTCAAGTGGGAGAGGCGTGAGCAATTTTTTTCCCCGTGAGGTCCGTTTTTCGTCACTTTTCAGTGAGGCAGGCCTCAAAGGGGGCAATTGATTGTGCAATTTAAAACAATGCTTTGTGTCAAGTCAACTGATTCATGGCTTCTTCTTCTACTTAAGATCATTTGGAAAATAATCGAAACTCTCTAAATTCAGAATTTCAGACATAGTCGCTTCTAAACAATTTACTAATTTGATTTGTTACACTCATAACAAACATTTCAAGACGACATAGTAACAAAAAAAAGCATGTTTATGTACGAAACAAGCATAAAAATATATTAGTTCAACTGCATTTTGAAGTTCATGACTCAACCAAGCCATAACAAATAAGCACAAAACCGTACACAACCATATTTACTTAGCTTGCATTCGATGTAAGTTATGGACTTGTATGTATATAGACATCTTAAGTTTGAGTTATAAAGTTGTAATAGTAATTATGAATAATGAAATAGAAAAAAGACAAATGAATTGAATTTTTTGGATTTGGATTGAGTTGAACCTTGACACAAAACAAGCTTCTTAGCAGCGAATACAAGCATTAAGCATGCTTGATGTTAACAATTTAACTGCCTAAAAGAACAAAATTCATAAGAAACAAACGTAAGAGAAACTAACCACTCCATATTCATATATGTATTAAATCAACAATCCGAAACAGGCCCAATTGATCAAATTCAATATTCCACAAAACCATAACGCAAAAACTAACCAAACACATACCTCACAAAGCCATTATTATCAATATCAGCAGCAAGAAACTCCGACACAGTCATATCCTGGCCAAGAATCCACTTGGCCATCTTCCGGTGCCGCTTATCCACCCTCGCCTCCGCCAAGTACAGAAACGCCCGCGCCACTGCGAGCGTCGACACGAGCAACCACACCGACGCAAAAATCCTCCCTGGCATTGACTTAAAGGCGTGATCGCCGTATCCGACCGTCGTAACCGACATAACCGAGAGATAAAACGAGTCCAACCACCCGATCCTCTCTACGAAATGCATAACCCCGACTCCGACACCGATACACAGCACCACCACCCCCAATGCCAGCCCGACTTTCATCCGAATTCGCATCCTCCCCTTCTTCCAATCGATTATATACGAATTCTTATGCTCCTTCCGCTCCCCAACGTCCTCCTTAACCCCTCTAAGCAAATAACTCTCTTGCAAATCGAGCACGTAGCTGACCATTCCGCTGAGCAGAATGTCGATGAACCCGAACCCGACCAGCACAAATAGAATCGAAAACAGCTTGGTGGCAGTACTCTTTGGAGTGATGTCGCCATAGCCGATGGTGCACATGGTGACGATACAGAAATAGAGCGCGTCGACGACGGGGTGAGTTTCGTGGGCGACGAAATCGTCGCGATTGAAGGAGTATATCAGGATTCCGAAGGACAAGTAGGCGATGAGGAGGACGCAGGCCTGGCGGACGATGGACTGGGGGACGAGCTGGGGTTTGGGGTCGGAGGGGGAGTGGGGGTGGGCGAGGTCGTTGAGGACGGCCATGGCGGGGGCGGTTTTGGAGCGGTGAAGGTTGGTTTTGTGGAGGAAGTTGGGGTCGAAGAGCCAGGATTGGTCGGAGGAGGAGGGGGAGAGGGAGCGAGCATCGACGACGGGGGAGGAGGGGGGGCCGAAGATCAGACGTTCCTTGAGCTCCGAGGGGGTCAATGGAAGCGTGATTTCGTCGTGTTCGGGGAGGGGGAAGAGCTGGGGAGGCAGGAGGGGAGTGGGTTTTCGTCTAGGGCTCAGGTAGGGTAGCAGAGGCTCTGTCTCCATTGCTTTCTCTCTCCTCTTTTTTTCTTCTTGTCTCTCTCTATACTCGGTTTGCAGAGGAGCAGGACGAGGAAGAAGAAGAAGACGAGGTGCGAAACCGTGGTGGGGTGGCGTTTCGAAACGGGTGGAGAGAGAGAGAGAGAAAGAGAAATAGAGAGAGAGAGAGATTGGAATTGGAAGACGATGATAAAACGGTTGGTTTGTTTGTTTGGAAACTTAAATGTGAGGAGCAGTTAGTGCAGACGTCGCGATTTTATTTTTTGAACTTCGATTTGTTTTTTTTTTATTTATTTATTTTTTCTTTAGTGATTGATTTTGATGACTGTAAAAATAAATTATAGAATTCTCAAAAGATATTCGGAATATGCAAAAGTTCACGCGCTGTAGCGCGTGGGAATCTGATCCAAAATGTCCAGTATCGCGGGAAGGCGCAGTAATAACCGCCCAAAATAGTTCAACAGATTTTTCCCTCATTTACGTCTTTTTGTAGCTTTTGTTTAATGCGTCGGACAGCGGATAGCCATAAAACATAAAGTCGCACCATAGCCGCTTAAATCCACATTACATCTACATCTTGACGAACTAGGTGAAACGATCAGGGCTATTTATTTATTTACTTATTTTTTGTCTTGTCAAATATTTAGTTCGAATTGTCCACTCCGATGATTGGAACATAAAAATAATTTATTTTGTGAGTGATTCATGTTGACGGTAAAATTTTTTAATGTATGGAGTCTTTTATTATGAAAAATTTGGAGACTGTTTGTTTTTGTTTTTAAAAATAATTTTTTATTTTTAAAAACATAAAAAATGAAAATGATTCTAAAATAATATTTGTTTATTGAACGATTTTAAAATTATTTCGAAAACATCGTTTTCTTTTTTTTTTGTTTTTCGAAAATTAAAAAAAGTTATTTTTATTTTTTTGTTTTCATATTCTCCCTTTATCTCTTCTCTGTCTCTCCCTGCTTGTGTAATATCGGTAATGACGATCATATTCGACGATGGCCTCCATCTTCGGCAAAGGGTGACGACCACGGATTGATGATGATAACGATGGCCCATTCGCGACAACGATCACTAAGTCACGATGACGATTATCGACTTGTAACCTAAATCCCGCCGTCACCACCACCTAAGGTTCAGATCACTAATGTCTTCCACTACTATTCCTTATTACAAAACTTACTAACAAAGGATTTTTTTTTATTATGACTAATAATTTATTTTTTATTATTTTTTAAATTAAAAATAAATATATTTTTATAAAATACTCAACTATGAAATGAGTTTTCAAAAAATATAACTAAACAAAGTTTCATTTCCATGTTTCTTAGAATATACATTCAAAAAACATAACCAAACATAGCTTGCAAAAGTGGTTTGAATACAGTTTTCAAATTATTCTCATTTTCAGTTGTTTTGAAAACAGAAAATATTTTAAAAACAATACCAAACGCCATCTTAAATTTAGTTTTCCTATGGTTGAAATACTAAAAAGCAATTACAAAATGAACACAGAGAGATTTATAGATATTCGTCTTAATACAGACTACGTCCTTTTTATGCTCTAGGCTCTTCTTTCTTTTTTTTTTTTTTTTTACTTTTTTGGGGTCAAGGACAAGATTTCTTTTTTTTTTTTTTCCTAAAAAATCAAATCTCTCTACTAATGGTGGTCAATTACAATATTTATTCTCTCTTTTTCTAATCACTGAGCAATTGCCAATAATGCTCGTAACCACCCTACTCTCTTTCTAACACGTGTCCATACTACATTTACAAATGGCCTGATCTTAGTAATAATGGGTGGTTACTTCCCCACATCTCGGAGGTCGTGGAGCAGTTAGTAAATAGTACTCTTTCTGTCTCAATGTAGGTTAGCACTATATGTATAAAAGCATCGATTTCTCACTGTTGACAACTAACCTATGCCATATAATAGGCGTCGAAAGACCATATTGGTTTAAGGTTAAATATTTGCTTTGACTAACATATACGGTTGACATCGAGTTAATGATTATGTTTCAACATAAAGTATCCTCACTTCTCTATAGGGTGTAACATTTGCCCTCCAGCATGGGACATCGTTGTCCTCAACGTTGAGGTGTTCCAAGCTCCCTAATGAGGTGAAAAAACAAAAATCTTTCGACATCAAGATAATAACATGCTCTTGATTAGATAATAGCTTATGGGAGAAGTCTCTTCTAAACTGTCATGATGGTTAGGGCTAACGTGGTTACACCTCAAGAAGAGTAACAGTTATGTCCATCTAGTCAACTGTCGCTTCGTTTGTCAGTGGTCGCATTATTTGAAGACTCCTTAAATCTTCACGGTTGGATGGGAATTTTTGCTTTCTGCTTATAATTCTTGGCCATTGGATCGTGCTTTTTGTATTCACCATTGGATTGTACCTTTCGGATCCAACGGCTGGGTGTGTGCATCGTGGGTCTATAAATAAGGGCTTAAATCTTTTTCGTTTTCTTCATAAAAATTCAAAAAACCTACTAAACCTCTACTCAAATTCTTTTTATTCTCTCTCCCCTTAACCGAGAACGGTTTTTTGAGCTTCTCTTATGTTTTCCAAGGATTCAAAGTTGCTACTAGTAAGATTTGAAACATTTTCCAAGGGTTTTCATCCTCAATAAGCTTTCCATCCTTTTCTTTGTCAGTTTTCCTGAGCTTTTATGAGTTTGTAAACTCATTTCACTATGTTGTACTGGGAATAATTCGTATTTATGGGCTTTAAAATCCAATTTATGGTATTAGTCCTAGGTTTCTTGTGTTTCTGTTGTTCAGGTTTGTTTGTGATTTTTCTTTAAAATTGGGCTTCAAGTCTAATAAACAAATATTTAAGGAAATAAAAGGGACATAACATGCTCTCTTTGGCTACAAACTTGAATTTTGTGGGTTTTTCTTTAATAAACACCGAGAATTTCCAAAGTTGTTGACGTAGATTTTTTTTGAGTACACGATGGACTTAGGATTAGAGATGGCCTTTCCCAAGATTTTAACCCCAAATTTGTTCATTTTCAGATTATAAAAATGATCGCCTTAAGCTCTAGACATCAAGAGGCCATTAAGTCCATTATCCGTTGCGACGCAGAGAATAGAGCCATTCGTGCCTCATCTTCAAGCGACAAATAAACACTATCTTGTAGGAGTTTGAAGAATTCTAAGAAGAAGAGGTTTAATCTTGCACCACTGATGCCAACGCTATTCCCTTCGATGACGATGATAGTGAAGGAACTAAGGAAGAGATGCCTTAACAAGCAAAGATTGTGTTATTTGCCATGAATTATAAGCATTTCAAAGGAGTTATGGCCATTGGGGCAATAGTAGGAGAAACATCCAGCACGATAGGGGGTATTTTGGTTATGGCGAGGAGAGCTTCATAAAAGATTAGGCGCTCTGACATAGAGGAGAGCTTCATAAAAGTAAAAATTGACAGCATGCATTTTCACTATCTCTTACCTACTATTGAGTACAAAGCTCATAACCTCTACCGAATTACATTTTGTTATGCACCTACTGCCCTACTTTTGGCCAAACATTGCCTTTTCATCCTTTTATAAAGAGTCTCTGCTCCATCCACAACATTTCTCCCACCCAACTAGTACCAAACAAATAGATAATCCTTGCTGGGGCTTAGATTCTGTGGTGCAAGCATTTCCAAAAGGATTTATCCCTAAAGGAATTTCTTTATGTCTATAGCCTGCGATCTTTATCGGGGAGTTAAGCATAATACTTTTTTTATGCCTATACCCGATCCAAGAATTTTGTGCTAGGCCTAGTGACCAATCTCCTTAGGTCTTCCCATGATTGGAAGACTATATTCTTCTTCTTACGTGGTGATTATGCCACGCATCCCTCCGATGGGCCCAACTCCCTTGCAGTTTATTCTAAGTTTAGGAAACTTAGTACGTAATCTTTTTATGTAAAGATATATTCTCCAATGGTTTTGATTTGATACTTATCTGATTCTTGATGTATGCAGTTCATGTTAAGAGACCTTCAATCTCTGTTAAGGCATTAAGTAGGATTAAACTGATAATTGCTCTTCCCTCTACATAGAGAGATAGAAATTTTCTAATCACTGATGCCAACTTAAGAGTTATAGTCTTCTTATAAATCTTCCTCCTCTTGCTATTCCTACTACTATTCTAACTCCTTCCTCTGCTATTTAGTTCTTTTTGCTTTTGATTCTGTTTGTCACCCTTGACATTGACATAA
Organism: Antiaris toxicaria; assembly: GCA_035233585.1. NCBI lineage: Eukaryota > Viridiplantae > Streptophyta > Magnoliopsida > Rosales > Moraceae > Antiaris > Antiaris toxicaria. Next base: position 95,220,346 of record CP141154.1, read on the forward strand.
TCTAACATGAACTGATCATACCAAGAGCTCCTCTTAAGTTTAAGCTCCTTGAAGACTTGGTGGGTGGTAAGAAAATGACAGAGCCACCACCAAGCAAGAGGCAAAAGAAAGGATTGGGCTCTTCATCGGCCTCAAGTGTTGCTACAGTGAAGGGGCTTCTAGGGAAAAAAGACCCTACTGCCTATTTGAAGGGTCCAAGGCTCCCGTGGCACTAAGGAGCCCACCAGGCCATACTTATCAATGTCGAGACCACTTCCTGTGCTCAACAACAAAAGGATAAGGGTGCCCTTGTCTAAGAGAATCTAAGACTGCTGAAGAGCAAGAGGCCTCATTTAGAATGACTTTCACTGAGATTTTCAACAAGGAGTTTGAAATCCCTGATGTTCCTAACGCCAACATTGATTAACTCCTAGCTCTGCCTCCCTATTTTAGTTTGGCATTCCTACCCATCTACGACTTGTATTATGAAAGGGATTGGCTTACGACCGTAAATCTACCTATACTCAACCGTTACTAAGAGCAGATTAGGATGTAACTATAAGTATGTTTTCCTTTAGTATTCTCCATCTAGTTTCCTTATATTAAATTTTTAGTAAACTTTGTGTAGGAAATAAATCGGTAAAAACGTATCAGAGTAGCGCAGCGGAACAATAAAAATTTTTCAAGATCGTTAAATATCTCATGATGCCATATATAATAACCAATAACAATTTAAACTCATACCTCAAGGACACCAATCTGCAAGAAGAGAATGATCGAAGGGCTTCAACCAACTAGCCTTCTCTACTATTCTCTAATTCCCGAATGGCTGAGTGTGTGGGCACTCTGAACTTCGATCGGTATGCTAGCACTACTAGTCTTCTTCAGACCACCCAGATCTCTAAAGAACTTATTGTCACGGTGAGTTGTGCAACAATAAGCCTGCTCACCTGAGAGTCTGTGGTCTGAAAGAACTGGAGTGGCAGGACCTCTATTTATAGACTTGCATGAGGTGATTCTTTGAATTCGAATTGGATTAGGAGAAGATATTCTCCCTTATCCACAACCAAAAAATCTGAATTTTCCAAGAGGAAAATCTCAACAAATTTTCGGCCAACTTAGGATAATCCAATTCAAATCTAAACAAGATTTTAACTAGAATTTTATATCCCTTTTTCAACCAAACAATTCGAAAATCCTAGAGGATCTTCACCAAATATTTTCGGCCACTTTAGGATAAGGGAAGAATCAAAATTCCACTAGGATTTTCAAGCTCGAATCTTATCTCATCCTTATCCAAAATAACCGAAAATCTCCTAGGAGATCTTCCTCAAATTTTTGGCCATAATTAGGGAGGAGAGAATCCAAATTCAACTTGGATTGAAACTTGAATTTTTCCTTGAACCTTATCCATAAAAAATCTAAAAATTCCATGAGGATAATCCTCAAAATTTTCGTCCATTATTGTTAGGATTTGGATTCAAAATTCAAATAGGATTCTAACAAGATTTTCCTCTCTATATCCAACTCAAATTCGAATTTCATTCCTTGTGGATCTACCACAAGAAATTCGAATCCCACTTGGACTGTGATTCAAAATTTGAATTTCAAATATCAAATTCAAATTTCAAATTCAAATTTCAAATTTCAAATTTAAATTTCAAAATCCACAAAACAGTTGTATTTCAAATTCTTGTTCTCGTGGATAATTTTCTACAACTCCAATCTAATCTCAAATAAAATCATGGTAACTTTATTTGGAGTTCGAATAATTGTGTACTCTATTATCCAAAACAAAATCTAAATCCTACCGGAGAGAATCTTGTCAACCATCCTAATCTTATGTCAACACCATCCATGCATAATAAACTAGCCAATAGCATACACAAATCAATTTTGTCAAACGTTAAGGAATTATATGGAGCTAGTAGAGGGACCAATTGGACATATATAATTGGGCTCCCGCAAATCCATATGATCATCTGTTAGGAAATGCCCTAAGCATTAGAGACATTTTGATGTATTTATTTTAAACTGGATAATAAAATTATATATAGAGGTTATTCATTACATTGCTATCTTTCCTCGTTTTATTTACATGTTAAAGTAAATGTAAGCAAATATGACTCCCTGACTGCTTGTGTTAAACTGTTAAAACGCTGCATGCAATGGACTTTTGTATGTAAGAAGACAATGTTGTAAAGTAAGCGGTCTAAACTATGGTCTGTAGTCTATGGGGTTAGACTGAGTATTTAACTCATGTTAAAAATTATGTTGTCTAAAGCCTTGGAGGGGACGGTTTGTCTTGACTGTCTGGAGCTGGACTCCTAAGTAGAGACATAGATATGTTGCTTGGTGGTGACATATTAAACCTGGACTAAAGCGTGATTGATCTACAAAGTCTGCTTTAAGTGGATCGATCTGCTTTTGACATTCATTGTGCAGTAACCTTAATCCTGAGTAAATGGACAGCTTCATGTATATGACTTGTGTACTTTGATGTTCCAATGGCTAAAGCGTCTCAGAGGTAGTAAGCTTATAGACTGGTTCGTTGGGTGCATGACTTGTATACGATGAAGGGTTCATTTACAGATATCGGAATCATAGCTCTAATGAGGAGTTAAGGGTATCCTCTTAAAGACATTATACTGAATGTGAAAATGGACAAGGTCTTGAATCGTCTGCTGGGCGGATGACTTCTTATTCACATATGGTGAATAATCATTTTCTTTATTCGGTAGTATAATAGAACTTTAAGACAGCCTGATCAGTAGGATTAAACGAACTTTGGCCTAAGGCTGATCATAGATATCATATGAGAGTTCTGCATACATGACAAGGTCATTGGATGATAGCTTGTCACAAGCTTACGTAATACGGTATATAATTGGGAGTTCAATTTCAGGTTTATAGTGGTGTGACTCTGAAATTAGTGATCATATGATTGAGTTGTTCGGTAAAGAATGATGATCATATGGATTTGCGGGAGCCCGATTATATATGTCCAATTAGTCCCTCTACTAGCTCCACATAATCTCTTAACGTTTGGCAAATTGATTTGTGTATGCTATTGGCTAGTTTATTATGCATGGATGGTGTTGACATAGGATTAGGATGGTCGACAAGATTCTCTCCGGTTGGATTCAGATTTTGTTTTGGATAATAGAGTACATAATTATTTAAACTCCAAATAAAGTTGTCATGATTTTATTTGAGATTGGGTTGGAGTTGTAGAAAATTATCCATGAGAACAAGAATTTGAAATACAACCGTTTTGTGGATTTTGAATTTTGAATTTTGAATTTTGAATTTTGAATTTTGAATTTTGAATTTTGAATTTTGAATTTGAAATTTAAATTTGAAATTTGAATTTGAAATTTGAATTTGAAATTTGAAATTCAAATTTTGAATCACAGTCCAAGTGGGATTCGAATTTGTTGTGGTAAATCCACAGGGAATGATATTCGAATTTGAGTTGGATATGAAGAGGAAATCTTGTTTGAATCCTACTTGAATTTTGAATCCAAATCCTAACCAAATATGGATGAAAATTTTAAGGATTATCCTCAATGAATTTTTCAGATTTTTGTGGATAAGGTGTAAGGAAAAATTCAAGTTTTAATCCCAGTTGAATTTGGATTCTATCCTCCCTGATTATGGCTGAAAATTTGAGGAAGATCTCCTAGGAGATTTTCAGTTATTTTGGATAAGGGTGAGATAAGATTCAAGCTTGAAAATTCTAGTGAATTTTTTATTCTTCCTTATCCAAAAGTGGCCGAAATTTTTGTGGGGATTTTCCCCTTGGATTTTCGGATTTTTTTGTTGAAAAAAGGAGATAAGATTCATGTTAAAATCTTGTTTGAATTTGGATTGGATAATCTTCAATAATGGCGAAATTTGTTGAGATTTTCCCTTGGATAATTTCAGATTTTATGGTTGTGGATAAGGGAGAATATCTTCTCCTAATCCAATTCGAATTCAGAGAATCACCTCATGCAGGTCTATAAATAGAGGTCCTGCCACTCCAGTTCTCTCAGACCACAGACTCTCAGGTGAGCATGCTTATTGTTGCACAACTCACCGTGACAATAAGTTCTTTAGAGATCTTGGTGGTCGGAAGAAGACTAGCAGTGCTAGCATACCGATCGAGGTTCAGAGTGCCCACATACTCAGCCATTCGGGAATTGGAGAATAGCAGAGAAAGCTAGTTGGTTGAAGCCCTCCGGTCATTCTCCTCTTGCAGATTGGCATCCTTGAGATATGAGTTTTAATTGTTGTTGGTTTATTGTATATGGCATTATGAGATATTTAACGATCTAAAAAATTTTTTTTGTTCCTCTGAGCCACTCTGATACATTTTTACCAATTTATTTTCCTACATCATCATTTTTTACCAAACAACTCAATCATATGATCACTAATTTCAGAGTCACACCACTATAAACCTGAAACTGAACTCCTAATTATATACCGTATTACGTAAGCCTGTGACAAGCTATCTTCCAATGACCTTGTCATATATGCAAAACCCTCATATGATATCCATGATCAGCCTTAGGCCAAAGTCCGTTTAATCCTATTGATCAGGCTATCTTAAAGTTCCATTATACTACCGAATAAAGAAAATGATTATTCACCATATGTGAATAAGAAATCATTCGCCTAGCAGACGACCCAAGGCCTTGTCTATTTTCATATTCAGTATAATGCCTTTAAGAGAATACCCTTAACTCCTCATTAGAGCTATGATTCCGATACCTGTAAACGAACCATTTATCGTATATAAGTCATGCACCCAACGAACCGGTCTATAAGCTTACTACCTCTGAGACGCTTTAGCCATTGGAACATCAAAGTACACAAGTCATATACATGAAGCTGTCCATCTACTCAGGATTAAGGTTACTACACAATGAACGTCAAAAGCAGATTGATCCATTCAAAGCGGACTTCGTAGATCAATCACGCTTTAGTCCCGGTCTAATATGTCACCACCAAGTAATATATCTATGTCTCTATTTGGGAGTCTATGCTCCAGACAGTCAAGACAAACCGTCCCCTCCAAGGCTTTAGACAACATAATAGTCTTAACATGAGTTAAATGCTCGGTCTAACCCCATAGACTACAGACCATAGTTTAGACTGTTTACTTTAGAACATTGTCTTCTCGCATATAAAAGTTCATTATATGCAACGTTCTAACTGTTTTAACACAAGCAGTCAGGGAGCCATATTTGCTTACATTTACTTTAACATGTAAATAAAATGAGGACAGATAGCAATGTAATGAATAACCTCTATATATAATTTTATTATCCAGTTCAAAATAAATACATCAAAATGTCTCTAATGCTTAGGGCATTTCCTAACACTTTGAATTTCCTATAGGTTCTTGGCCTCTTTTTGGCCCAATATAAGAATCTAGTTAATTTTGTTTAGTGCACGCTAATGCAAAGAAAACCAGGAAAATGCTTGCTGAGCAGGCCAAAACTCAATGTTTTGAACAAAGAAAAATATGCTGAGGATTTGGAGCGAGAGAAATGAAAGTTACAATCTTTAGAGAAGCAACCCAAGACCTTGGGGAATCAAGTCGAGTCCAAGAAGCAAGAATACCATCACGAGGGAGCCCAACTCGCTATCGAGGCTTATCTTGCATCGCTAGAATTTTTACATCGTAGGGAAGAAATTATTGAGCAACTCCTTGCTGACAAAGAGTATATAAAGAGGAAGTAGCAAATCCTAAAGAAATACAAGTCCTCAGAATAAGTTACATCATTGAAACATCAGTTGATGGAATCTGCTACTCAAAAAATCTATGAGGCTATCAATAGGAAAGACCATACCTTAACGAAAATACTATCGGTGATAAAGAAAATGATAACGATGAAGAAGGAGAAGGAGAAAATCAAGAGGATCCTTCAGTCTCTGTTAACAACTAAGGCCTGTGTGCCTTTTGTTTTCATCATGTAATAGTATTTTTTATATATAATTTATGTTAACCGGGTATAGACCCAAGACAATTTTGCCCTTTTTAAGTTTTTTAAGTCCTTTGCTAATTTCATTTTGCTTTAGAATTTTCTTAGAGTATGGGCTTTTCTTTTCTTTTCCCATTTTAGGGATATGCCTTGAAACATTTATTCGTAGAGAACATTTTTCCGTTTGCAAGAACATACTCCCAAAACATCTTTTTTCTTTTCCTTTTTTAGGGATATGCCTTGAAACATTTCGTTGTAGAGAGTTCGTAATTCCCTTCCCTATCACTCATTATCGAGAAGTAACATCGTTGCTTGTCGAGAATCCATGGCATTCTCAACGTAGATTTTGGAATGTTTCAATGAGGCTAGTGATAGCTTTAGGACCCGTAGGTTCATCCTACCTATTTTGACACCTTCTTGTAAAAACTTTGTTTTAACGGGGCCTATTATAAAGGCTTTCCTGATTAATTACGTTGACGTATATGCATAAGCACACATTTGTGTTAGAAATATATGTGGCTAACATCCAAGCCCTTTAAGCTTTTTCATTGATGTAGACTTTAAAGAACAAGCTATTCTATAATAAGTTTAAACAAACAAAATCACCGGACGAAAGAAACAAATACAAAACAAATTAGATAGAAATGTATGCAATACAAAACAAACCAAACTTTAACTAGACATAAAACTTATTTAAATGTTCAACATTCCAAGTGTGCTTAACCATATCCCGATTGAGTGTCTTAGCTTGTATATTCTGAGTTGAATGATTACCTTGATTCTGCAAAGACCTTCCTAGTTAGGTCCCAACACACTGCTATTTTTAAGTTTCGTGTTAGGCATGACTTTCCTTGATACCATATCACCAACCATGAAACAACATTATTTGACCTTTTCATTGTAGCATCGAGCAGCTTTTCTCGAATAGGTGGTGAGTCTTAGTTGGGACTACATTTTGTTTCCTTCAAATAAGTTAAGCTCAAATCTCATTAATTGATTTTTTGAGTCTTGGTTGAAGTGCACAACTCTACTCGTCGGGTAACTCATTTCAACGAGAAGAACTGCCTCCATGCCATAAGCCAATGAAAATGGAGTTTCTCCAGTGGTTCTTTTCACTGTTGTATGATAGGCCTATAACACTTTTGGAAGCTCTGTTGCCTATTTTCCTTTATGCCTGTCAAGTCTCCATTTGAGGGTCACCTTAAATATTTTATTCACTCCTTTAACCTGCCCATTGGCCTGTAGGTATGAGGCTGAAGAAAAATTTTTGTAGATGCCCAATCTGTTATCAAACTTCTTTGTGTTGGCATTCTCAAACTGTTTGCCATTTTCAAAGATGAGTGAGTGAGGAATACCGAACCTGCATATAATATTATTCTAAATGAAATTGGTGGCTTTTTTTTTTTTTTTGGTGATAGTTGCACATGGTTTAGCTTCAACCCATTTAGTGAAGTAATCTATAGCAACATTTGCAAATTCAAAGCCTTCTAGAGATTAGTAAAATCACCAGATTATATCAATGTCCCACTTGGCTTAGGGATAAGGACTAAGAATGGATGCCATGTCCTCTAGTGGTGTTTTGGGGACATTGGCATTTTTCATACTTCTTTAAGTATTCTAGGACTAAGAACGTTAGGAGTGCCCTATAATTTTTGTTTCCTCATCATTGAGGCATTTTTATAAAGGATTTGAATAACCACTTTTATATAAGGTATTGTTAAAGATCATGTACCTGGCAGCCTAGTTCTTTAGCTTCCTAACTACTCTTTTATTTTTAGGCAATTCTACATCGCTGAGATATTTGTAAATGGACAACATCCAATCTTGCTATGGTCTCGATGGGCATTTCTTCTTCTCTTTCCTTTTCTTTGATTGCTACGAACTCTAGGATTTCAATGGGGAAGTTACGTAATAGCTCTGAATTGTTTGACGTTGCGAGTCTGGCCTATGCATTAGCGTTGTTGTTATCAGCTCTTCGAACTGACAAAATGTCAAAGTGTTTAAACTTATTCAGCTTTTCTCTTACCTTATTCAAGTAAGCTGACATCCTTTCTCCTCGAGCTTGGCACCCTTCTTTGGTTTGATTCATGATCAATTGAGAATCAATATGAATGATGATGTTCTTAACTTTCATGAAGTGAGCTAGTTGCAGGCAAGCAAGTAAGGTCTTATATTTAGCTTTGTTGTTCTAAGCTTTCAATTTGAATCTAATCATCGATGTGATCCTAAAATTCTCTGGGCTAACCTAAATAACTCATTCTCCTTTGCCATTTTTGTTGGATGATCCATCAGTGTAAAGTTTTCATTGGTTGTTTGGAACGTCTCTATTCACCTCTTCATATGGCCTTGGCTCAAATTTAGTAATATAGTCTACTAAGGATTGACCTTTAATGGCTGTTCTAGGTTTGTACTCTACATCAAATTGACTCAATTCTACTAACCATTTAAACAACCTTCCTGATGTGTCTGGCTTTTGTAGAACTTGCCTAAATGGGTGATTGGTCAAGAAGTGGGTGAAATGGGCTTGAAAGTAGTGTTGTAGTTTTCTCAACATCGTTACTAAGGCAAGGGCTACCTTCTCCATCTCTGGGTATCTCATTTCAGCATCAAGTAAATGCTTGCTAACATAATACATCAGAAGTTGCTTTTTATCTTCCTACCTAACAAGAACTGAACTGATGATGTGCTTTGATATGGCAACATATAAGTTAAATACTTCACTGGGGACTGGTTTGGATAAGAGTAGAGGTTTTCCCTATAGGAAAAAGATGATAGCATGTATAGGGGAATATGAAAAATTTTCTAAAAATCGTAATAACTCGTATTGCCATATACAATAAATCATACAACAATCTATATATCTTCGAAGGAAAACACTAGGAACACTAGAGGATGTGAATGAGAAAGTTTCAACTAACCAACCTTTTTTACTATTTTCCAATTCCCAAATAGTGGAGTGTGTGAATACTTAGTTCCTCGATCAGTATTTTGCATGGCTTTTCTCCTTCCAACCACCCAAATCTATGATAATTTATTATTATGAGTGAGAGTTATAATAATAAATTCACTTACATAAGAGTATGTGGTCTAAGAAAAATCGAAACCATAAGGGTTTTATTTATAAAGATTGCACTGGGTGGTTTTTAAATTTTGAATAGGATACCAGAAAAGATTTTTCTTCTTCTTCCCTGTACCGTAGCCGAATTTCACCCTGAGAGATTGCCCTAAAAAATTTGTCCACCAAGGTTCAAGGAGATTCAAAATTTAATTCAAATTTCAATCTACACAAATCTTGTGATTTTATCTGCATGGATAATGTTCCATGCCTCCTGTTTAATTCAAAATAAAATTAAATTAGGAGATAAGCTTTTCTTCCTTATCCACATGGAAAAACGCCAACTTTGGTGTATCAAATATAAGATTTTTTTTAATTCAAATTTAAATAGGATAATCTTTTAATTTAAAATATTTATTTAAATAAGATTATCTAGATATTTAAATTAATTATTTAAATAATTAATTTATCATTATCTATTCAAAATACAAATCAATCTCATATTTATCTTTTAAAAGACAAATACAATTAATTTAAATTACAAATCTTATCTTCTAAATAAATATTTATATAAATTATATATTTATCACATTAATTAAATAAAACAAAATTTCCTTTTTACCCTTACCAGAAAAAACGCCTACATCCTATATAGGTGACTCAGATTTTTTTCTTTTTACTAAGTGTAAGAATACAAGACATGAAGAATATCCTAATCAATTACCATTCATTAAGGAATTATACAGAGTTAGTAAATAGACTAATTAGACATATATAATGTGAGTCCTTATAATATATATAACTATTATTCTATACCGAATAAACCCATTACACAATTATTAATTTCAGAGTCATGCCACTATAAACTTAAAACTGCATTCTCAATTATATATCGAATTACGCAAGCTAGTAAATAGCCATCGTATAATGACCTTGTCATATATGCAACACACTCATGTGATATACATGATCAACCTTAGGTCAAAGTTCATTCAACCTTTTGACCATGCTATCTTAAAGATCTATTATACACCTAATTAAGAAAATGATTATTCACTATATGTGAATAAGAAATCATTTGCAAAGCAAATGACCCAAGGCATAGTCCATTTTTACATCTAGTATAATGTCGTTAAAAGGATAACATTTACTCTTTATTAAAGTTGTGATTCTATATCTATAAGCAAACTCTCTATTGTATATAAGTCAAGTATTTAACGAACTGGTCTATAAGCTTACTTCTTCGAAGATGTTTTAGCCTTTGAAACATCAAAGTATGCAAGTCATACATATTAAGTCATTCACTTACTCAGGAATAAGATTATTGCATTAATAAACGTCGAAAGTGAATTAATTCATCAAGCAGACTACGTAAATTAATTATATTTTGATCTCAGTCCAATATGTTACCACCAAGCAACATATCTATGTCTCTACTCAAGAGTCAAATGCTCCACACAGTTAAGACAAATCATCTCCCCGATTGGCTTTAGATAACATAATAATCTTAATATGAGTTAGATGCTCACTCTAATCCTATAGATTATGGATTATAGATTTAGACTACTTTAGAACATTGTCTTCTTGTATACAAAATGCCATTGTATGTAGTATTCTACAATTTAACAACAAGTAGTTAATAAGTCATATTTACTTACATTTACTTTAATATGTAAATATGATAAGTTCATATAGCAATATAATGAATAACCTTTAATATATTATCAATTAGTTCAAAAATAAATGAAATATATTAAAAATGTATTTCCCTCTTAGGGCACTCCTAACATTCCTAAGTACTGTTTCAGCTGTTGAAAGGCAGTTTCACACTTCTTTGTCCATTCGAAGCATGTGTTTCCTATTCAATGTGTTGAAGAATGGGATGCACTTATTTGTTGCCTTTAAGATGAATCTATTCAACGCTGCTACACAACCAATTAGTTTTTTCACTTCCTTTGGCATTTTAGGCAATTCCATGTCGATGAGCACTTGAATCTTCTCTAGATTTGCCTTTATTCCTCTATTGCTGACCATAAAGAAAACTTGCCAGAAGACATTCCAAATGTACACTTCAAAGGGTTCAACTTCGTGTGATATCGTTGTAGGATCTTGAACATTTCATCTAAGTGCTCAATGCACTGGGAAGAGTTCTTGCTTTTAACAAGCATGTCATCGACGTAGACTTCCATCATTTTGCCTAGCTGCTTTATGAACATCTTATTCACTAGACACTAATATGTCAGCCTTGCATTTTTTCAATCCAAACAACATGACTTTGTAGCAATAAAAGCTGCACTCAATTATTAATGAAGTGTGTTCTCCATCAACATTATGCATCAGGATTTAGTAGTATCTTGAGTAAGCATTCATAAAGCTGAGCATTTCATGGCCCACTGTGGCATCAATAAACTAATCTATTCTCTGGAGAAGGAAACTATCATTAGGGCAGGCATTGTTGATCACTAAAATCAGTACAAGTTTGCTATTTTCCATTGAGCTTCTTCACTAATATAGGATTTGAGATCCACCTTGGGTTTGGCACTTTTGTCTTGTTGGCAAGAATTTAGGGTCAACATTTAGTTTATGGCTCATCACCTCCAGGTTGATCCTAACCATGTCGTCATGCATCCAGAGAAACACACCCATATGTTTCCTCAGAAATTTTATCAAATCTCCTTTCAATAGTTCTTCAAGCCCAAACTAATCTTTAAATTTTTTGTTAGGCTGATGTTGCTCACTTATATTTCAACCAATTCCTCTATAGGTTCAGTCTTTGTTTTCTCATCGTCTAGCTTGGGATCAATGTCTTTTATTAGGTAATCTGGTGCCATTATTACCATTCTCACACAGTCGCCATAAGGAAATGTCAAAGGTCTGCATATCAGTTGAGACATGTCCCAGTTACTCTTAGCCTACCCTATCCCATTCAACATAGGGAACTTCATTGTTAATGGAAGTTATAGCCTTGAAAACCCTTAACATCTGTCTACTTATTACCGCATTAAATTGGTTTCCTCGTTTTACCACTAAAAAGTTCAACATTATGGTCGAAGTGATAAGTCAGTCCCCAATGGTGATTGGAAGCTTAATCATTCCTTCTAGAATGACATAGTCTCCAATAAAGCCATAAAGAGGCTACCTGTTTGATTGTAATTGGGAAGTGTCCATTCCCATCTTTCCTAGACAATCTGAATAAAGTATGTCTACGAAGCTTCCATTATCCACTAAAATACAGTGGACAATTGGATTTCTAATCATGGCTTTAATGACTAGAGCATCATTGTGAGGGAAATGAACTTTGTTTGCATTTGTTTTAGAGAATGTAATTTCCTTTCTACTAATTCTTTTCCCAGACGTTCATCACCCTTTGGTGATATTTAACGTGAGCCTCTCTCGCGTAGTTCTTTTGGGATCATTTTGACTCTCTACGGAGATAAGGTCCTCCATAGATGGTTTTTATCACCGCTATAGGCACTGAGGGATCATTTTAGCATCTCTCCTCATGACTACCTCTGCTGCGTTGGTCAACTTAAAACTCTTAAAGTCAACCACTTCGGATGAGTCTTTCAATCTCATATTTTAAGTCCATGCACTCCGACATCAATTGTCCACATTCTTTATGGAATCGACAATACTTATTTTGGTTCCTTTTAGACAGATTAGACTTGAGAGGGTTAGGTTGGCGTATATAATTCCTAACACTGATCCTATGATATATTTTTTTTATGCTCATAGTTAAATTATGATAGTTATCATACCTAAGCATGTGACAAGGCCTTCCTGCCTCATCATCAAGTTGATGTCTTTTACTATTGTCCTGATGGTGATCTCTGCAACCACGTTCATGTTGCCCATTCTTTGCATTCCCTTGCTTAATTCTCTTCCCCCCAGTTCCTCTCATCTGCTTACTTGGTGTTGGGGTTGTGCTTGGGCATGACTATCTAGCTTTTTAGAGCCAAGCTCTTAATTTCTTTTACATTGATGAATCCTTAAGCTCTTTCTGGAAACTCCTAATAAGTCTTCAGCGTATCTAATTCAAATCTTTGCATAATAGTATGTCGTGCCTCGTGCTACTAAGTGCTCCTATCAGTGCCTCATCATCATTAATCTCCCCCATTGCCACAACCTCAGCATTGAATCTTGCGATTTGGTCTCTAAGGTTCTCCTTTAGGCCTTGATACATAATGGTGAGGTTTTGCTTAGGAACAAAAAAACTTCTTTATCCTAAGAAACTGGTTTGAAAAGGCTCTTTTTAGGTCCTCCCAACTGATAATAAAAGTTTGGCCTTAACTGTGTAAACCAATGCCGAGCCTTTCTCTACATATAATCTCCTTTGGATATCCATGTAACACCATGTGACCAATGTAAAATTCCATGTGATCGTCTGGATCCGTTTTCCCCTTATAGAGTGAGATTATAGGTGCTTTCAACCTTTATAGGAGTAGAACTTCCATTATCTCTAAGGAAAATAAATGGTTATATGTATTTGGTACTCTCCTTTCCATGTGTATGGCTTCTTTAACTGACCTAAATGTTCTCGAATCTCCATGGCTTCGCTGGTGGTGAGGGTACTATCGGTAGCTTGCGAAATGTTTACCCTCCGAGCTTGTAACCTGTTCCTTAAATCCCTGTTAGCCCCTTTTGAGGAGGTCATGGTGATAAGCCTTTATGGTTGTCTCCTCTATACAACATATGTTCAGTGGCTTCTCACTCTTGGGCTTTCCTCTGAGCTCTTCTCTGCCTATTCCCCATGGATTCATGAGTGTGAGTCCTTGAATGTGAGGTCTCAGATGAGTGCCTTTCTCCAGTTCCTTCCATGTGGGTCTTTTGGCACCTATTTGCACCATTGTTCCCACTATGGTATGCTAGATTACTGTGCTTTGGCTTATCTCCCCTGTTGTTGGTTACCTAGTTTTGGAAACTATTAACCAAGTTGCCAAAAATCTGGGTGAGTTGATCGATCCTTTGATCAACTTGAGTTGGTGGTCTTCCTCTTTTAGTGGGAGCAGTATTCTGATTTCCTTCTTATAGATTCTCTATAGTGGGATGACAAGTCTCCAATGGTGAGAACAAGGCTTTAAGACCTAAGCCTTTCTTCTAGCACTAATTGTTGACGACAAAAGTTTTCAATGCATTGAATCCTCACTACAAAAAATTTAGATTTAACTCTCCCAGTAGTTGAAATACGAAAAAGCAATCACAAAATAAACAAAAAAGATTTATAGAGGTTTGCTTTAATACAAACTACATCCTGTTTATGCAATGGGCTCTTCTTTCTTTTTTTTATCTTTTTCAGGATCAAGTACAAAAGTACCTTTTTTAAAAAATCTGATAATGGGGGCCAATTACAATATTTATTCCCCTTTTTTTCTAGTCACCAAGTAGTTACCAATAATGTTCATAACCACCCTACTTTTTTTCTGACACACATACATGCTACATGCTCAAATGACCTTGTCTTTAGTGGTAGTGGGTGGTTACTTCCCGATATCTTGGAGGTCATGGAGTGGTTAGTAAGTGGTATTCATCCTGTCTCGATATAGGTTAATACTATATATATAAAAGCATCGATTTCTTACTACTGACAACTAACCTTAGCTAAATAATAGGTGTCAAAAAGACCATATTGGTTTAAGGTTAAAATCTCTACTTTGACCACGTCAAGTTAATGATTATGTTTCAACATAGAGTATCCTTGCTTCTCTACTAGGTATAACAATTCATATTCTGAAGTGATCAATAAACTTGCAATTATATTTTCATGATTTGATGATTATATTGTGGCTTAAGGTTTGAAATGTTTGTTAACTATGAGAATATCTTTTACTAGAGTTGAACAACTCACTTATTCTAAAAGTAAAATACACAACATATATTGAGGAGGATTTTGCATGTAAATCTTATATGTTAGCTGTAGAGCTATAAATATAGGTCAGTCCTCATATGCAAGCCCCCACCTGTGTAGTGTCATTTTAGATTAACAATTATAGTTATTTTCCATATAAAACAGACAAGCAAACCTTGGTCCGCCAAACTATAAGACCGGATTGGCCAACCTTTGTTTCTTACTTGGGGCTCGACCCGCTTTTTCCTCTTAGATCACATGGTCGGCTCAGGCAGTCAATATTTTCAACCCTAGTTTATAAAGGCAAGGCCACCTTAATTATATTATAGTAAGAGAGGATAACTATCCCACTCAACTTTTGGGAAATTCATTTCTTCTATTCTTGCAAATTTTTTTAAATTTTTAATTATATCCCCGTTTTATAAGAAAGGAAATAAGAGCGTCCTTCTCAATAATAGCGTTTTAATCCAAGAGAAGATTATGTCCATTATTCTTATTTATTATGCCACTCTTCAGACAATTTCTGGCTTTATAATCGTAGGTTAGATTCTCATTTTGTGATTTGTGACATTGGATGCAACTAATACCCAGTCACAATGTCAGTTAGATTTTCAACTATTGTTGTGAAAATGCTAATCGACATAATTAAGTCCAACTTGATACAAAGATACTGGCATAATGGAGCCTATAGTATAACCCATAACCCGTGTCCTCGTTTTTGTGTCGAGACCAAGTTCAACGATTATGCTCTTTTGACTCGGCATCCTTTGGACATCCGACTAAAAACTCTGACAGGATTTTTATCTTTTTTTTTTAAGTCAATTATAATTATAACTTAGAGGACATTTGGTAAACGTATTGTATTTTAATTACGTTTGAATACATTTTTTTGTGTTGTATTTAGTTGAAAAGCATTTGTTTTGTATTTGAATAAAATATGTGTTTTAGATGAAAAGTATTTTAGAGTTAAAAAGTTAATGTGATTGGTAAAAGTAAAGATAAATAGTTAGGGTTGAAAAGTTGATGTGTTTGTTTTAAAAAACTTTTGAATAGTAATTATTTTCATAATACTGTTGAAAATAATTGTATTTAAATGTAAAACTTTACGTTTGGTGAAAATTGGTTTTCGTAGCACCAGAAAATGTTCTCCAAACGCACCTAAGTTTTTTTGAAAATTAACTAATTCTAATTTAAAATTTTCATTCTAAATCTTTATACAAAATGCAAACTTTAACTTGTTAAAGGAAGGGGGGGGGGGGGGGGGGGGGGGGGGGAAGTTGTCGGGCACTACAAAAAAAAAGAAATGGGTATGGTTGTCTCTTGTAGTACTAAGTGGCCTCACTAGAGTTTAGATCAAACCATACTTAACCGAGACAACATTTATCTTTTTATTTTATTTTTTTTATGAGGAAAAGACAACATTTATCTTTGGGCAATATCATTGGACAATTTCATTATCAAGTATCTTTATTTACGTTTTTTATTTATCTTTATTATTCATCTTTGTTGATTTTTTTTTTATGAGTATCTTTGTTGATTTATTGGTTCTTTACATATTTTGGATCTTGTCTTCATGCGTTAGTACATTTTTAATGAAGTTGAAGACCTTTTTCTTTTTCTTTTTTTCTTGCCAAGTACAATTGGCAACTTTGAGCCAATAAATATATATAATTTTACATGTACATGACAAAGCCAACACCACACGTCTATGGCACCATCTTTTTGTGTATAAACAAAAACGCTAGATTAGGTGTCTTGATTAATTGATTAATTAAGTTTGTTTTTGTTTGAAAAGATTGAGTCTTTGTTTATTTGATTTTATTCTTTTGACTTTTAATATAATTTTAAGTTTTCATTTACTAAATTAACTTAAATCAAGATTATAGGCACATGGGTACATTGTTGCTTCTCCTTTACAACTTGTATATGTTTTTTCGAGTGCTTTATTTAATGCTTCTCTCAACTCGTAAACGTTATTTTCATGCTTTATTGGATTACCTCACCTTTATTATTCAATCTCGGCTGCGGCGATTCAACCTCCAATTAACACTCATCAGCCACAAAAAAAAAATGAGGTTTTTAATATATAAATATATATTAAAAAAAAAAAAAAGAAACCAACCCCACTTTATATTTTAATAAGCTATTAAAAATGAAAACGCATAATTTTTTTATAATTTTTTCTTGCATTTTATTGGTGACGTATATAAATTTTATTGTCAAAAGTCTTGAGACCATTTTTATCACCCTAAATTAACCTACTTGCCCTTCCCAACACTAATTATGCTTTTTCAAAACGAGTTTAACATTTCAAAATCTAAGCATCAAACTACTTAATTTAAAGATGCTACACTAAGTAGAATCATGATCTTGACCTTTTTATTTCTTACTATTATTGTTATTATTTTGTGAGTAAAATCGTGATCTCTTTTTGTGTTGGTCCAACATAAATATTTTGTTTGCTTGACATATTTATATTTGAAAAATGAAAATTTTGTCACTTTTGAAAAATTGATCCTTTTAAATTTTCGTATCTAAATATAAAAAACTTTTCACTTTTGAAAAATAAAAAATGAGTTTCTTTTTAAAAAATGAAATTTTTTTTACCCATTCAAATAACTTTTTATTTTTTAAAAGTGAAAATTTTTCATTTTTAAAAAACGGACATCCCATCCAAATAAAAGCATAATTAAGAGATCATTTAGAGAAATGGGTTACAATCCATCTCTCATAGGTTGATGTATTTTTTTTTTTTTTTTGGTCTTTTTTATCAGTTTTTACTTTCAACTTTTACTATTTAAATTTATCCCAATACATATTATATGGATTCAAATCCATCCCCAAGCCTTAAATACATGCCAACTTGTACTCTTTGGCTTATGCATAGATGCCATCTAGCTTGGCTTATAGACTAAACGATGTACATCTTTTAGGTTTGAAAAAATAACTTTCATGCATCACAACGACATTGTAATAAATAGTAGACAACTATATTATTAATGATTTGATATTGATATGCATTAATTCCAAACTTGTGGCTAGCCATCATCCTCAAAAGAACCCAAAGAACCGATTTTAATTTATATTTTAATAATTACATAAACAGATTATCTATGAGCTATCTCTCAAACTCAAAATTTAACAAATTTTTACTCAAAGGAGATGGGATAGAGAAGGTCATCCCACTCTAAACCCGTCCTGTTACTATTCCTACCCAAAGCCTCATAAATTGAAAAATATTAATCATTACAATAAAATTATAGCACAAAATTTTGAAGGCTAGAAGACAAATTTGATATCATATGAGTCATGACCAAATTGGTGCTGGGCTGTCACTCCTGCCGTAATTGGAGGTAGATTTCATTTTCATATTCGGTCAAGTACATTAAGATAGTATATGGTTTATATTTTATTACATGTTGTAATGATAACATGCCAATAATTATAGTCCAAATTGGCCTTATCGTGTATCTAAGCAACACTTGTTGTCTTTTTGCCCTCTGAAAGGTAGATCCTTCTATAACATAATTTGGCTTGTCGTGTCCCGGTTGAAAAATAGGCAAAAAGTAACATAATATTACTCAAATTAGGAACTATAATTCCCAAAAAATCAAAACAAAACAAAACCCATAAGAGATGTGAAGTGTTCATGAATTTTTGTTTTCATGATTTTTATATTAAGAGTACGTTTAAGTGTATTGGTTTGAAATAAATTTTTGTGTTATATTTAGTTGAATCTATGAAAATTAATTAAAATTTTTATTGATTTTTCTAAAAAAAATAAAAATAAAATGAAAAAGTCTGATTTGAATTAGTACGTTAAATATGGACTAATTTTGCATTTAAATAGAAGATGTTTAATCTATTTCCACGCTACAAGACATTACTTTTTCCACGTAATTCTTTTATTGTTCTTTTTTTTTTTTTTCTTTTTTAGAACCACCAAGTCAGTCCAAAAGGAGTCTCAAACTCACAAGGTTATGGCTAATGGTCACCACAACCTATTGTCGCTCCTTTTTTTTTTTTTTTTTTTCTTTACTTTAGTCGTTGAAATAGGCATTAGGTTTCCGATCTATTCTCTCTTCGAAAGCTATTGTCGTTTTCTTTCACGTTGTCGTTTTTAAATTCCTTATAGTTTTCAAGGTCGTGGCAATTTTCTAAACAATTGCCGTTCCTTTATTTACCGTCTCTCTTTAGCCAATGGTCATTTTGCTTGGTAATCACTGAATTATATGTTACATAAATGCCGCTTCAAAAGCTGTTGTCATTTTCTCAAATCTTCAATTCTCTATTCTGGTTTCTTGAAAAGGTTAAAGGTGTCAACCATCACCTTTAAAGTGATTGTCGTTTCCAAAGTAATTGTTCTTTTCCTAGATACTGATGTCTTTTAAAATGTTATTGTCGTTTTCCATGTCGCTGTCATTTCATTGCGGTTGTCCTCAGGTCAGTGTCGTTCTTTAAGCAATTGTCGCTTACAACGCCATATTTATTTTTCAGAAACTGTCGTTTAGTGTTTAACCAATGCAGTTGACATTGTCGTTCTAGTAATCATTTACGTTTTTCAAGTAATTGTCGTTTTTAAGCTGTTTCCACTGTAAGCTACCATCATCTTTCTTAGAGTTGTTTTGCAATCGTCCAAGCCATCATCGTTTTGGGTCCCTTTTTTTTTCTTTTTTTTTTTTCCTCTGATAAGCATGTTGTTTTGTGTCTTTACAAAACGAGGCATAATCATCTTAAGGCAATGCCATTTTCTTGTGGCAATGCCATGCCATTATCTTTTCTCTGTCAATGCGATAATTTTCTTTGGTTTTGAAAATGAAAATAAATAATTCAAACTCTGCATTTCAAAAATAGAATTGCGAGTAATTTTACTATTAAATTATACTCGCAACTATATCAATATGTTTTTCAAGCAGTAACGATTTTTTGAAGTTGCTTTCATTTTCAAAACATTGTCATTTTTCAAGTCACATTTTTAATTCGTCATTTATCTCAATTACTGTCGCTTTCGGGATAGTGTCTCTGTTCCAAGTCATAGGTCATTGTCATTTCTCAAGACAATGAGCTGAATTTTGCTACTTTAACCATATGTATGACATCTTCTAGCAGAACTGTATGCCGTTTCTCAGAATCCTCTACATTCATTTCATTCAAAACGTACATAGCATTTTAGGCAAACAATTCTCTCTCCCAAAATGACATGTCTACAGATTTCAAAGGAATACTAGGCTCACGACGAGAACATCAGAATCAACATAATGATATTCCGAAAAATTCTCCAAAAAGATGACCCTAGCTTTATTGGAGTTGACACACAATTCATGCAAATCCGGAAAACGACTCTCATTACCACCCAGCCAACTTCTGTAAGAGACAGCAAGCACAACCAATACACAGAAATGTTTAACAACTCACAAGGCAAACCTTTTGTTTTCTAGATACAAAATCAAAGCAACGTACCACTAATACTTTAGTAGTAACACACACACTGACTAGCGCTTAATCATCATCGTCAAGAACACTCCGACGCCTCTGAATCTGAAACAATTTTTGAAACAGCATAAGGGAACATGAAAATGTTTCAAATCTTTCAAGACAAAAGCTGGGCAAACAAATTGACTTACCGTGACTTTGGTTTGTTTGGTTGTTTGGTTGTTGATCTGCTCCAGCAATGTTATGAGCCTTTCTTCCGAAACCTGCAAAGAATTCATCAACCATGTGTCCCTTCTTGATCAATTGACTCATTGAGACGATTTCCAAAATTGATTTACTAGCAGGGAGCGGATAAAAAAAAATGCACGGAGATAATAGAAATTACACTTGCCTTTTCAACTATCTGGCCCGTTTGAGCAGCCCTCAACAAGACATCTTCAACACCCCGTGCCTTCTCAGGTTTCACCAAAGCAATGCGAGCAACTGCACATATGGTATGGTAAATATGTTTGATGGTGTTGAATTGAGAAAAAATCATCCAACAAAGGCACACAACACTAGAGACTTATTATCTCTCACACAATTGAGCTGCTGTAGTGTAGGTTTTTATTTATTTATTTATTTATTTATTTTTTAAACAGCCATTAAGATGCACTCCCTCTTTTTTCCAACACTTAACATAAATCTTTTGACGTGGAAATCACCAAGTGTTACCAATAAAAAATTTTCTTTTTACAAGCCAGAAAAGTAGTTAGAAGCTCAGTTTGATGATTCATGTCAAAAAGATCCGTCAACCTGTGGGTGGTAAACTTTTGCCACAAGTGCCTTGGGTGTTTACAAACATATTTTAACTGAAACACTCATACTATAAAGTACACCATAATTCTTTTTTTAAATTATTTCACAGGAAACAAGATCCAAAAAGGTTATGATGAACATCCCACTTAAGTATGCAGACTAACCATTAGTGTGGGAAACAGGAAACAGGAAACCCAAAACCAAAAAGATTAAGTTGGTTATAGATGAACATCCCATTTAAGTACACAGGATACAGGAAACTTTTTTTTTCCCCCCTTCTTTTTTTCTTTTTTCCCTGAAAGGGAGACTAAATATTAGTTGATAACTGATTGCTGCAAAAACCTATTACAGAGAGTCTTGGAAAAGCAGTTCTTTCATGAATGCCAAACAATGTGCCAATTTCCCAAGAAAGAAAATTGAGAACAATTGCTTGGAAGAATATAAGAGCACGTAAGATGTGTGGTTGTGTGCATCTGAATCAAGAGAAAAATTGCAAGGATTCACCAAAACAGACGCCAAACAGCCAAGACGAGAGAATAGGAGAGTAAACGAATATTGTATTCTAGAATAGTTTATTGTAATCGAATTCAGATTTCCTTACACACTCTTCCTATAGCTACTCGCTGTAATAAACTAACGAAAAGAAGAAAAGAAGAAAACAAACGCAGTAGAGAATTCGAGGTTCTCCGGCCTCCTGGTCTGCTAGGTTCACTCTCAAAAAAAACAGACAGCCACTCTTCCCCATGATTCCTCCTCAAATACTCCATCACTCTCCTTAACCGTTTTTGTCTTTTTTCTCCAACTCAGCAGCTAATTTAACCGACCCTCCACCTCACCTCTTAATTCCTGTTTTTTTCCTTTTTTGCCCCTCCTACGATAGACATGCTTAATTAGTGGCCTAACAGTACCCCCCCCTGCAACAGCCACCTTGTCCTCAAGGTGGAAGTCGGGAAATTGCTCTTGCAGATCAGTCGCGGACTCCCATGTGGCCTCCCACTCTGGAAGATCTTTCCATTGGACTAGAACCTCCAGTTCTTCTCGCCCTCCGACCATTACAATGCGTGTGGCCAAGACTTCAGCAGGCGTAACCCGCAGTTCCAACTCATCGGTCAAGTAGGGTGGCAAGGAATGTGCGGCCTCGTGATCTCCTCTGAATTTCTTGAGCTGCGAAACGTGAAAAACTGGATGTATAACTGCTTCCTTTGGAAGCTTGAGGCGGTAGGCTACTGCACCTATTCGGTCTATAATCTCAAAGGGACCATAGTAGCGGGCCGCCAATTTCTCATTGGAGCGGCGTGCCAAGGACTTGAGACGATAGGGTCGCAACTTCAGGAGGACCTTATCCCCAACCTCGTAGTGGACTTCTCGACGATGTAAGTCTGCGAACTTCTTCATTCGTTGTTGAGCAGCCACCAGATGAGATTTAAGAGAGTCCAACATCTCATTCCTCAGAGCTAATTGCTCTTCCACAGTGGCAACGGTTCCTGGAACATCTTGGAACCGGTATAGGGCCGGCGGGTCTCGTCCATAGACAATACGAAACGGAGTGAATTTGGTTGAAGCATTGAAAGTGGTGTTGAACCAATACTCTGCCCATGGCAAAAATGTAGCCCATTGGCGCGGTTTATCCCCTGCAAAACACCTTAAATAGGTTTCCAAGCAACGATTAACCACTTCCGTCTGTCCATCCGTCTCGGGGTGGTATGAGGAACTTGTCATGAGTTTAGTTCCTTGGGTCTTAAACAGCTCACGCCAAAACCCACTCATGAAAATGGGGTCTCGATCGCTCACAATAGAGCGTGGAACGCCATGAAGTCGCACCACTTCTGCTATGAAGACCTCGGCTACCTGTTTGGCTGAGAACGGGTGAGAGAGCGGGCAAAAATGTGCATATTTGGATAACCTGTCGACCACCACTAACACCGTATCAATTCCTTTAGACTTGGGTAGGCCACCTATAAAATCCATGGAGACATCTTCCCATATTGCTTCTGGAATGGGTAATGGCTGCAATAGTCCTGCTGGGGATAATGATTCAGTCTTCATCCGTTGGCATGTATCACAGTGAGAGACATAGTCTTGGATACGCCGCTTCATTCCACGCCAAAAAAATTCAGCTGTCAATCTCTTATATGTCCTCAAGAATCCCGAGTGCCCTCCTACTACTGAGTCATGACAATGTTGCATCACCTTTTCAACCCATGGAGAAGTCTCCGGAAGAACTAGCCGACCCCTATAGAATAGTAACCCATTCCTGAGAGCATAATTTTCCATTACCTCCCCTGTTTCCAACCGGTTAATGATGGATGCCCATTCCGATGCTTCTCTTTGAATTTTCCGGATTGCTACAAAATCCCAAACTTGAGGAACCGACAGCATAGCCAAGGATACCTCGTGCTCCATTGGCCGACGTGACAAAGCATCCGCTACTCTATTTGCTGCTCCAGTCTTGTATTGCACCTCAAAATCATAGCCCATGAGTTTGGTTACCCACCTTAGATGTTCGGTGGGGAGCTGGCGTTGATCCATAATGAAACGTAAGCTTTGTTGGTCGGTTCGAATAACAAAACGACGTCCCAACAAATAATGCCTCCACTTTTGGACTGCCAGTACTATTGCCATCAATTCTCGCTCATAAACCGACTTTAGGCGTGAATTAGGGGATAGAGCCTTGCTGTAAAAGGCAATGGGTCTTCCTTTTTGCATAAGGACAGCCCCTAACCCGATCCCTGAAGCGTCTGTTTCGAGTACAAAAGGTTCTGAGAAGTCCGGCATAGCCAGAGTAGGTAAGTCCATCATTGCCCTCTTCAGTTCTTCAAAAGAGTTGGCGGTTTCCCTTGTCCACTCAAACCCACCCTTCTTAAGCAAGGCCGTTAGTGGTCTAACAATGGTTCCATAATTGCGAACGAATCGGCGGTAATAACCTGTGAGCCCCAGGAAGCCTCTAGTCTCGCGGACGCTCTTCAAAGGCGGCCAATCCGCAATTGCTTTTACCTTGGATGGGTCCGCAGTCACCCCCTCTGCTGAAATCAAATGCCCCAAATAGTCTAATTTTACCTGACCGAAACTGCACTTCTTGGGATTAGCATATAATCTCTCTTTTTTAAGCACGTCCAGTACTGTGAGAAGATGGTGTTGATGATCTTCTAAAGAACGGCTATAAATTAGGATGTCATCGAAGAAAACGAGTACAAACTTGCGTAGGAATGCCCGGAACACTCGGTTCATAAGCGCTTGGAATGTCGCCGGAGCGTTCATCAATCCGAAAGGCATTACTAAGAACTCGTAATGCCCTTCGTGTGTTCGGAAGGCAGTCTTTTCTATGTCGGCTTCATGAACACGGATTTGGTGGTAGCCCGCCCGCAAGTCCAGCTTGGAAAAAATAGTGGCCCCATGTAGCTCATCCAGCAACTCATCAATCATTGGAATCGGAAACTTATCGGGTACTGTTACTCGATTTAAAGCCCGGTAATCTACACAAAACCTCCAACTCCCATCTTTTTTCTTAACCAATAATACGGGACTTGAGAAAGGGCTATTACTATTACGGATGATCCCCGCCTCTAACATATCCATCACTAACCGCTCAATCTCATCTTTTTGCACCTGCGGATATCGGTAAGGACGTACATTTGGTGGGTCAGCTCCTTCCTTTAGTATTATGCGGTGTTCCCGCTCCCGCCGGGGTGGAAGACTACTGGATCCTTCAAACACCTCACTGTTTTCTTGAATCACTCGCTGTAATCCCTCAGGAATCTCTTCCTCCTCCCGTGGGGCGTCCATAAAAGACATCTCACAGAGCCCTACTAACAATCCCATGCCGTTATTAGCCACTGACCGCAGTAACGCTTGGAGCTTGACAGGTGCATAACACAGGCTCGGATCCCCTTTCCAAGTCACCCACGTTGGTCCTACTCTAAACTTCATGGTATACTTAGCCCAGTCAGCTCTTACTTCTCCTAACGTGCTTAACCAAGACACCCCTAGTATGATGTCCGCCCCTCCCAAGTCAAAAGGAAGAAAATCTTCCTTCACCATGTGTCCCTGAATCCACACTTCTAATCCTTTACACACCCCTTGCTGTTTGAAACATAAGCCATTACCCACTTGAATGTTGTGTCGGTTTGTGGTATCCACTGTAATTTTTAGTTCAGTAACCACGGTGGAGGAGATAAAATTATGGGTTGCTCCACTATCCACCAACACCACCACCTCTCTGTTTTCTAACGTTCCTACGACCTTCATAGTATTTATCGACGAGACTCCACGCAATGAGTTAAGAGAAAGGTCTACCTTGTCGTTTTCAGTCGCCGGGGCTGCTTCTTCTGGGTTTTCTCCATCATCGTCGTTTTCCGGGTCCTCTTCTTCTTCTCCTACCATCAGAACTTGCAGTTGCCGGTTCTTACATCTGTGTCCCGGGCCAAACTTTTCGTCGCATTTGAAGCACAATCCCCGAGCTCGCCGCTGTTGTACCTCAGCTTCCGTCAACCGTCGGTACCCCGCGATTCCCCCCGTCATTGCTTCTCGGGTCAGACTCCCTCCCCATCGCTCGGTTCCTCTTGTTCCCATTTCCCTTGTCGGGTTGGATCGAATGGAGCTCTCTAGGGCCGATCGTCCGGAGCTGTTACCTTCTCCCGTCGTACGGTGTCGTTCCCAGACTTCACTTTTGAGACCGCGGCTAAATTTCAGCTTCCTAACTCTATCAGCAGCCTCGTTCTTCTCTTCCACGTACTGGGCCAAATCCATCAGCTCATATAGTCTATTGGGCCTGTGCATCTTAAGTTCAGCCCTTATGTCCTCTCTCAGCCCATTCAGAAAAGCCCCTCTGAAAACCCCTTCTGGCAACCCCCTTAAGTGTGCCGCCACCCCCTCGAATTCTTCCCTGTAATCCGCCACCGTCCCCTCTTGTCGGAGTGCCATCAGCCGCTCCATCGGGTCCCCGTCTCGAATCCGCCCGAAACGCCGCAACACCGCCGTTTTTAGTTCCCTCCAGGTCGCAAACGGCTCCTGGGCATCCGCCCATTGAAACCATCCCAAAGCTCTTCCCTCCATGCATACTGCCGCCGCCGCCACCTTCTCTTCTTCTTCCACCACATTGATGGCAAAATATCTCTCTGCTCGGAATGCCCACCCTTGAGGGTCTTCCCCCTGAAATAAGGGCATTTCTAACCTTTTTCCTCGATGCTCCGCAGCCCTCCAGGGCCTCGCAGGTGGGGTCACCGGATGGTACGCTCGCCCCCCCACTGGCCCCCTCAAATCTTCCTCTGGCCTCACTTCTCGCCCGAACCTTCGTAGTTCTTGCACCCCCCCACGGAGTTCACGATCCATCTCTCGGATATCATCTGACCGCGGTAGAGGAGAAGGCGTCGGTTCATGGGTTGCCACTCGTGTCGTCAAGAGGGCCTCCAATCTCCTCAGGGTTGCTTGCATCTCTCCAATCTGGTTCCCCATTTAATCGACGTCCTCCTGTATCTTGGGCAGTGGGTCCGTCATAGTGGCTAATACTTGCAGTGTTTCCTCCACACAGTCCACTCTTCTCGCCAGCTCATCTTCCACCCTTTTTTGCTTCCGATCTTCTGAAGTACCCGCCATGGATCTCGCTCTGATACCAATTTGCAAGGATTCACCAAAACAGACGCCAAACAGCCAAGACGAGAGAATAGGAGAGTAAACGAATATTGTATTCTAGAATAGTTTATTGTAATCGAATTCAGATTTCCTTACACACTCTTCCTATAGCTACTCGCTGTAATAAACTAACGAAAAGAAGAAAAGAAGAAAACAAACGCAGTAGAGAATTCGAGGTTCTCCGGCCTCCTGGTCTGCTAGGTTCACTCTCAAAAAAAACAGACAGCCACTCTTCCCCATGATTCCTTCTCAAATACTCCATCACTCTCCTTAACCGTTTTTGTCTTTTTTCTCCAACTCAGCAGCTAATTTAACCGACCCTCCACCTCACCTCTTAATTCCTGTTTTTTTCCTTTTTTGCCCCTCCTACGATAGACATGCTTAATTAGTGGCCTAACAAAAATGCAACAAAAAATGCATTTGTTACGATGGCTAATAATTTCCACTTTCTCAGGGGAAAAAAAAAAAAAAAAAAGATTTTGTACATTGTGCAGGGAATAAAACACAAACAAACGACTATCCTAATTCTAACTAATATTGGATCTGTATTGATTATGACAGGTTACAAACTTCCCCAGACATTTATAATTTAGAACTCGAGCACATTATAAACACCATGGTAGAAATGATATGCAGCACGTATGAACCTAAAGCAAACATAGACTCTAATTAGTTCTCCACCTAACAAATGACCTAGGTTGGATAAACATTTATTATCTTCATTACAAGGTTGGAACATTACACAACCATTGGATACAATGGCAGGCTTAAAAGCACACTGGCCTACTTTCCAATTGGAGAATGACAAATTTCAATGGCTTAAGACGACAATTCATATCTTTTAGGGTAAATCCTAACAAAATTAATCCTGTCCTGATGATAGATTATTTTTCTATGTCACAATAACCATTAGCAGACAGGTTTCCATGACTACTCAAAACCAACATTAAACAACTAAACTAAGAAAAGGACTGACTGTATTATGTGAGGGATGGAGGATGAGAAGGCTCTTTAAGGGCCTTTTTTTTTTTTTTTTAATGTTATTAAGTTCTTAAAGACATTACCTTTTTTTTTTTTCTTTTTCCTGCCCGGAATCCTAAAGGCAAATTAATCAAATATATGATGCTCTGCCAGGAGAGATCATTGTAACAATAATTTAATCATATAGATCAGCTGCTGCAAATAGGTGAGAACCGAGGTATAGAAAAGGAAACCAATTAAATAATAGTTCATCTCTTGAGACTCTGAAGTAAGAAAATTCTTCAGAATTCAATTTCTTTTAATAAAAAGCTCACTTCAAATAAAAACCACAATACCAGCACACTCTTTTTTTTTTTTTTTTTAAATAATCACCAGTAAACACTTTATTTTAGATATGAACTTACGTCTTTCACGAGCTTCAGATGACAAAATTTGACTTAACATCATCTGCCTTCGTTCCTCTGCCTCTCTAATCACATTCAACACATGAGATCAACAAGAATATCTGGACAAAACAAAACACAATGGAACCACTAGACTCAGTCACCAACCTTTTTGCATCATCCTGTGCTTTCTGCTGTTCAGAATTTTGCTGATTCCCCTGTTCAGCGATACAGTTCCATAACGACATCAGCATAAAAGCACTAATAACACAATTCAATTGCTTGAATCAAACAATTCATGTAAAGTACACGACCTTTTTGCAGGTAAAGAGGAGCTAATTCCTTACCATGCCATGCTGAGCCATAAGTTCCTGCATTCTTCTTTGTCTGATTGCTTCTAATTCAGGATCAGCCTAATCAAAGAATAAAAGGCAGTCATCGTATTAACATATGCATGCAATCTAGAACACAATAGAATGGTTGTAATTAAAAAAAAAAGAATGAATTTAGCATAAAAAAACCTAATGCAGTCTAGAACATGATAGAAAAGTTGTAACTAAAAAAAGGAATCTAACCCAAAAAAAAAAAAAAAAACTCTAATGTAAAATTAATGAACTTCAGAGTATTATCCATAAGCAATAATGGAAAAAACAAATGAGTGAATTTAGCGAAAAAATTGAAGACATTACACTAAACTATCAGCACCTATATTAGGGTGCACATACGATAGAAAGAAGACAAGTATTTCAACATAGCAATCCCAAAGCCAAATTCCGGGTGAATGTAATTATGGAAAAAGAGCAGCCCACAAGTTCTGCAAAAACCTTCTAATACTATTTAAGCAGCTAGCTTGCTATTCAAATCCGTCCTATTCGGGTGTTATAAGATTCCAGCCTGTGGACACTACTACATTGACCAACAATTAGAGAAGAAAATCACTTCCCACCATTCCTGTGGGTAGACATTGATCAAATTGAATATTATACAAATCCCTCGGATAAAATTACATGCCCGCATTACATTTCCCTATGCAGCTTGATAACCAAACTCACTCCGTCGTTATAGTGCTACAAGATCCTTCAAATGTAAAACGAACATCACAGATAGACTCCAAGCATTCCATATCTGCTCTCTCACAGCCAAGCTTGTTAATATGAACCTTCTGAAAACTTTTCTAGGGCCAATAATTGGATGAAAAAACCATAAATTCTATCCATACGGTCTCCAACAGCCAGTCAACAAATTTCCATATCTGCATATTTTTTGGTCTTCACCTTCTATTTAAACCGAATGACGAGCAACACAAAAGCACAAGACTACCTAGTGATATGATTAATGTGCTAATAATTAATAGTACTTGTATCACAGTGGCTACATTACCAATCAGAAAACAAAAGAAAATTTTAAAAGTGCCTTAAAGTTGATGTAAATCTCTGATATGTTTAGTCTATTTATTTTGCCAACTGCTAATAACCTGGAAAATTTTCAAATGGAAAAATTCTCTTAACTGCCACCAAGCCCTTAAGTTATATAAATACATACATACATACATACATACATACATACATATACATATATATATATGTAAAATCTGTGAAACTTTCCTTGGAAAAAAAAAAAAAGAAAAAACTTATATATATATTTATAGCTATCATATAAGAACCGAGAAAAAGTAATTATACAACATGTAATTCGATCGAATTTTATCAATTAAATCCCTAATAAGCATTAAAAGACAAAACTTCATGAATAAATGAATTCTAATCAGGCAAGAAATTTGAAATTGCAGGAAATTCAAAACAGCCACAAAGAGAAGATTTTTATAATTAAAAAAAAAAGATTCAATTCGATCTTAACGTAAGAAATATGCAGAACTTATGCATTGACAAACACAAATATAAAAAAATAAAATAAAAAAACTCGCCACCGAAACGTGCAGCTACACAAGGTCGAAGAACCCTAACGTTCAGTTTGGTTACTGAGAAAATTGCCGACATTAGGCGAGAAAATTCAAGGAAACGAAAAATGAGGAAGAAATAATTGAGAAAATTTACCATTGAAAAGAGTCTTGAATTTCAATCTTCTGCTTCTTTTCAGTACTCAGAGAAGTTGTTGAAGGAGAAAATGTTTAGGCTCTCCGACAACAACAAAGGTTGCGTTTTGCAGGCGCAAATCTGTTTTTTTTTTTTTTTTAACAAAATCGTCTTAATGACACTTTTGTCCCTTCCATGTTTAAAGTTTTGCAGTGAAACCCGTACTTTAAGGTGTCATTTGGCACACACATCTCATTTTAATTTCATTCAAATACAATACAATTTTACATCAAACACAAATTTTGTAACAGTGCTACGAAAATATTACTATTCAAAACATTTTTAAAACAATCACATCAACTTTTCAACTCCACTATTTATCTCTACTTTTACCAATCACATCAACTTTTCAACTCTAAAATACTTTTCATCCAAACACACATTTCATTCAAATACAAAACAAATACTTTTCATCCAAATGTAACATTCAAAAAACAAATTTTATTCAAATACAATCAAAATACAATGTGTTTACCAAACGCTCCCTAAAATGGAGTGCTACAACGAAACACAAAAGCTTAGAAAGTTGAAAGCGTGTTAAGTCCAAGCCCAGGCTCAAGCCCCAACCCAAGATTGAAGTCTCCACGGTATTCTTTTCCCCTTTCTTTTTTTTTTTTTTTTTTTTTTTAAGAAATTCTTTTCTTCTTTCTTGCCCCTCATTTGTTACACCAATTATATTTACATTACATTTAAATACAATATAATTTTTATTTAAATATAAAAATATTTCATTCTAATACTGATCACATCACATTTTAAATCCAATACAATCATTATTTATTATTTTATTTTTTCTATTACTTTTACTAATCACGTCACAAATTCTTTTTCTCTCTACTTTTACTTATCACATCACATATTTATTATTATAATACAATTCAAATATTTTTCACCTAAACACACATTGTATTCAAATGTAATACAAATATTTTTTCTCTAAATGTAAATTGCATTCAAGACATTGCATTTAAACACAATGCGTGTACCAAACAGAAATAATAATAATAAATTTAAAAGTCCCATCTATGTATCATGCAATGCTAAAAATAAATTTTTATATAATGCTAATATCAAGTATAGTAATTTTGAATAGCCATGTCTTCTTTGTGCTGTACCTTGAACATGGAAAAGTTGTACATAGTTTTTCCTAATAAATCATGAGCTTTAGTCAATAAGGATAAAATATGTCAATTCGTTATCTTAGATTAAGCTTAATATGTCTATGCATATACATTTTTTGTTCAAATATAATGCAAAGCAAGACTGTTCTCCAAAGTTTGATATAATTATGGGGTATTTGGAGGGTGTTTTACATCCCTTGTTTTGATGTCTTCAAGCCAAAATATATTTGCCTCCTCTATTTCTCTAAACCACCAACAGTGCCGTATTCTCAGGTATTTATTTTTTTATCATATATTTTAAAATTTCTATACACTAATTTCTATAATAACTTTTTTTAAAAACATTTATCCCAAACACAATCTCGAAAATCATATTTGGTTTTCAAAACTAACATATCAAAAAATACATCTTCAAAACTCCCTCTAAACACCCCTTAAAGCCTACTTCTATGGCCAATTTTCCAAACCAAAGACACTACATAAAGCATGCTTGGTTCTTCTCTTTGCAAAAGGATCTTGTACAACTTCATAGCACACGTGTAGATACTATTTGTTTGCTTTCTATTACAAGTTTGCTTACTTGCTAAACAAATTGGAAAAACAACAAATCTTAAGTCAATTTATCTACTATTTTAAATAAGGGTAATAAACTTCTACAAGTAGACTCAAAACTAGTACTTGATGATGGAGTTAAAAGGATGTTTGGATGACACGATCACTTAAATTGTACTCCAGTGATGATGATCAATTACTACATGACTCTCTTGTATTCGCAATTCATTAGTCCCATCGAACGTCATAGAAGCAGTTCGAGAGATGTTATTTTCATTAGCTACAGCATAGATAATTCTATAGTGCTGCATGAAAATGTTCTTTCACAGTTTAATAACACAAATATGAACCATATTATTATTATTATACTATATTAAGAGAAAGACGAGAGGCACTCTTCCTCTTCGCAGTGTTTTCCCCATTTTAATCCGAATTGCCTTGCCCGACCTATACACGATCGGTTGACCCGGTTCTTCTCTACTTTTTTGATTATTTCTTTTGACATTATCCAGCTCGTACCTGACTGAGTGACCTGGTTTCCTTCTACTTTTTGGATTCTTTCTTTTAGCTTTCCATTTCTCTTTCTTTCTCATGTTTTGAGCCCTTTCTCTACCCTTTGCTTTCTGTCTCTCCCATGTTCCCAGCCACTGTTCTTCTTGCTTTCATTTCTGCATTTTTTTTCCCCCAATCCTTTTTTTTTCTTCCAGTTTCCTTATTTAAATTATCATTTCTCCTGTTTCTAGGTTTCTTGTTTTTCTTCTGCTCTACTTTTTCATTTGGGATTGTAGGTTTTTTTTGTTTTTGTCTTTCTTTTTCTCTGCTTTTTCATTTGGGTTTCAAATGTTGTCTTTTTTTTCTTGTAGTGCTCCTTCGTCTGAGTAATTTGCCTTTTTTTTTTTTTTCTGCATTTTTTTGGGCTGATTTTTATTAGTCTGATTTTTATGTAGACTTATCTTTTCTATTGTGTTTTTTTTTTGGCATTTTTATTCTATTTTTTGGGTTTGGCTAAGTGTGATTCTGTTTTATGCTTAGTTTTTTTTTTTTTTTTTTTTTTCCTCCACTGTGTTTGTTTGTGGCTTTAATGGCGGTTTATGTGTTCAAAGTGGTTTTTGTTTCTTTTTCCTCCCTCTGATTTTGAGTTAGGACAGTGGCTTTTGAGAGTTAGAGGACGTTTGGAGAAATATTCAATTTTAATTTTATTCAAATACAATACAATTTTACATCAAATATAAATTTTACAACAGTGTTACGAAAACAATTATTATTCAAAACATTTTTAAAACAATCACATCAACTTTTCAATTCCACTATTTATCTTTATTTTTACCAATCACGTCAATTTTTCAATTCTAAAATACTTTTTATCCA
Source organism: Antiaris toxicaria (assembly GCA_035233585.1). Taxonomy (NCBI): domain Eukaryota; kingdom Viridiplantae; phylum Streptophyta; class Magnoliopsida; order Rosales; family Moraceae; genus Antiaris; species Antiaris toxicaria. Next base: position 95,253,557 of record CP141154.1, read on the forward strand.
AATATACATTTCATTCAAATACAAAACAAATACTTTTCAATCAAATACAACATTCAAAAAACAAATTTCATTCAAATACAATCAAAATGTAATGAGTTTACCAAACGTTCCCTTAGTGTTTTCTATTTATTCTCCCTAGCAATTTTTCCTTCCTTTTTTTTCCCATGTTCCATAATTTTTTTTTTCTCTTTTGATTCCGAACGATCTATATTATAGTTTGCTTGTGTTTTTGTTTTGGATTTTATTAATTTCGTTTTTCATTTTCTTATTTTACTCTGGAATGATTTCGATTTTTGATTCAAATTATAGTTTTCTACCTGGTTTTTTTTTTTTTTTAAGCTTTATAAAGGGTTAAGCTATAACACATGCAGACAGTGATACAGTGTGCAGAGTTCTCTTTTTTTCCCATATTTCTAGGTTTGTTTTTTATTCTCCTCTGTTTGTACTTTGATACAGTATGTTTGTGTGTACTTTTGATTTGTTAATTTAATTGGAATTTGAATGTCTGATTTAGTTGGCTTTATGTTGTTTTTTGATTTATAATGTTGGTCGAATGTTGAGATTTATTCTGCAGATTGCTATTATGTTACAGAGATTACAATTTTTTTTTATCCTCCGTCTGTTTGACACGTTCAAATTTGAAAAATGAAAAATTTTTCATTTCAAGAAAAATGAACATTCATAAATTTCCGTATCTGAACATCCAATATTTTTCATTTTTAAAAAATGAAAAAAGAACTTTCTAAAAACAAAAAGTTTTCATCCACCCAAACAACTCTTCACTTTCAAAAAAAATTCCAAACAACTTTTTATTTTTCATATCTAAAAATTTTTTATTTTCTAAAAATAAACACCCCATCCGAACGGATGCTTAGTGTTGGTTTGTGTTTTGGATGTAAAGAAAAAGGTGACAGTGCATTAAATGTTTAATCTGACGTGCCCTGACATGGTTGTACACATGTTGTTTTTTATTATGTTTGTTTTGCAAATTGAGATTGTTTTGTATAGATTGCAATTTTGATTTTTACGTTTTCATTGTCTGTGTGTTTGGGTGGAAAAAAAAAAAAAAAAGGACTATTGGTATATTTAATGCTTCCTCTGGTATGCTTTGTTGTAGGCCTACATTTATTTCCTTGTTTTTTTTTTTATTGTATTCCGATTGATGCTTTTAAATTTAAAAAAAGAAAAATTTTTTATTTTAAGAAAAATAAATATTTTTAAATTTTTATATCTGAATATTTAATATTTTTTATTTTTGAAAAATGAAAAAAGAACTCCTTAAAAATAAAAAGTTTTCACCTACCCAAATAATTTTTTATTTTTAAAAAAATTTTCAAACAACTTTTTATTTTTTATATCTAAAAATTTTTTATTTTTCAAAAACAAACATTCCATCTAAACGGATCTTAATGAATAAGCAAAAACCAGATTTTTGTTACTTATTTGCTATTTGTAACTTGAGGCGTGTACATGTGTTTCATTATTGAAAGTTTATCTTCCTAATTGTATTATATATATTACCAATATATTCTTTTTTTTTTTTGTTATTAAATGCTAAATGAATGCTTATATTTGTTTAATTTGTCTGATAAATAGCTTTGTGCTATTAAAAAACAATCAGTTTTATGATTGTTTGCCTAATTATGTATTACTATAATACTATATCTGAATAACTTATTATTATTTCTTTTAATATTAATCTTAAGTGATTATTAATCTTTTAGGAATCTGTTATTCTATTTTGAGACTTGTTTAAAATTTGTTTTTCTTCTTTTTTTGATTCATGCTCTTTTCTTATATTTATTTTTTTATTTGTTTTTGTATTTTTATTCGCATTGTCGTTTGTTTATCATGATGTTGTATTAATGTTTATAAAGTAAACTTTACGCATTTTATTGTCCGTTTTAGAGCTCCTGCTTTTAGGTTTTTTCCCTTTTTTTTATTTATGTACTTTTTGTATATAAAGTTTTCATTTTTGTGCTGAATTTGACTATAATGATACTCTATTATGGCTTTTAAAGCTTTTTTTCTTTTTTTTTTGTATTTTCTTTCATATGCTATAGATATTGTCTTGATTCCGATTTATTGAACCAAGCTTGCTTTTCCCCCAATTTGATATTGCTGATCCACAGTCTCTTCTTTTTAATTTCTTTCTTTATTTTTTTCCATGGTAAGTCCTTTAAGGTTTTATCCAACGCATGTAGTGTTTTTCCAGTTTTGACCCTACCTGCCCATGCCTGTCCCTGCCTGTTCGGTTGACTCGATTCCTTTCTAATTTTTTTATTTTTTGTTTTGGCTTTTCATTTCTCTTCCTTTCTTTTCTCAAATATTTGCTTTCTTTAAAAAAGGATTCAAAACATTTTCTATCTGATAAATAAAGAAAATATAGAATTTGCTTTAATAATATCATTAAAGCGCCGTTTGTAACCCAAAACAAAAGTCTCCAAAACATTTTTTTGGATTTTTTTTTTCATTTTTTCATTATTTTTTATTATTTATATTTTTAAAATATTAAAGTAAACTTTAAATTTTAAAAATCTATAACTTTACGTATATAAATCTAAATGAGATGATTTTTTTATAAATTACGTAAGATTTTGAAATGAATGAAATAATATTCATATTAATAATTTTTTTAAATAAATTTTTAAAATAAATTTTTTTTCACGTTAAGCCGTTTTTTTTCAAATATATTTTTCAAAACAATTTTTTTCTAACAACAAAAAAAAAAAATCCCCAAACAAGCATTCAAACGAGTTCTAAATATTTACTTTGCCTATACACCCTATATCAAGTTTATAATTTAACCATATTTCATTTAATGTCTTTTATTAATTTCTTTTTTCCTTCTTTTTGCTCTGGATATTTGATTTGAGATATTTAGTTGAAGAACTTTGATATATGATGATAAATAAATGATACAAGTACTAAGCCAAAATTTTACGCACATTTTTTATGCATTTTTTTTAATATATGTCAAGGTTTGTTTCTTCCTATTAATTTTTATCCCTTTATATTTTCATAAAGTTTTTATTGCTATAATTATACTGGATTGTATTTATAATGGTCTAATTTTTTCCTTTACAATTTAAATATATTTTATGTATATTTTACTATTATTTTTTTAATAAAAACAATTATTGTTATTTTTCCTTCTGCTAATATCATTCACAGGAATTTGTTTGTTTTTGTTGTGAAGCTGGCAGCATATGACATGTAAAGATTTACTCTGCTTATTGTTTACTTGTCTTCTAATAATACAGCTCCCCTTAAGTCATTGGCATATTTATAATGTTTTCATTTTTATTTATTTGTAATATAATTGTTTAAATTGTTTATTCGTTTTAATTGTGATAATGTTGAATAAAGTAACATTATATTATTTTTATTAGATGATATAATAATATAATTTCTATAATGTATTTAATTATTGCGTTCAGTTTAATAACTATAATAACAATTTTCAATATGAAAAAATAGAATGGTAAAAAAGAGAGAGAGAAACAAAAAGACGGAGACGGAAAAAGAAAAGATGGGTTATACTGATAATCAATTTTTTTTAGACAGGTTGTTTAAAGTACGAAATAAAAAATAATGAATTAATGTATGAAATAAAAAATAATAATTAAATACATAAGAACAAAATAAATTATAAAAAACAAAAAAGGTAAAATAAAAGAAAAATATAAAATTAATAATAATATAACTACATATACATTTATGCTTAAAAGCTAAATAAACATTTATTTATAAAATACATAAATAAATTAAAGAACATATAAAAACATAAAAATATAGATGCAAATTACCAAAAATAAACAACAAAACAACAAGAATAAATAATGAAAATAATAAAAATTAAATATATTATCTATATGTTCTTATAAAACAAATTTTGGTGTTGATATTTTTTTTAACAAATATTTTTAATTAAAAGATGAAGAGAAAAAGGATACGTGAAAATTAGCTTGATATAAATTATCATCTTGAATGGCCATCTAATTTCATGTTAGACAAAAATCAAATATATATGAACAGTGAGCAACACAATGACCAACAACCTATTAGAAACAACTTATTCAGTTTTAAAACTTTTCTAACTATAGATTCATCAAATATTGATCAGTAGTCATTCAATCAAAATGAAGGACCGTCCTTATCAAACTACAAAAAGCGTAGTAATATTTTAATTTTGAACAATAGCACGTCAAAAAAAATTATAAAAATAAAAACATAATACTATTGTTTTATATACTTTTTTGTACTTAACTCTCAAAATTTTTTTGATAGGTCCTTTAGATAAATATTTTGATTTTTTCAATATTGTAGTGCCCTTTTTGGCATTATGAACGCTCTGGAAATGCAAATCCCTAAAATTTAATTTATGATATCAAAATGGAAAAGTTGTATTATCACATATTCTAAAAACTCCTCTAATTCTAGATAATTTACTTGATTATAAAGGTGGACCCATTAGTACATACTTTGGAAGAAACGTCAGAAAATTTAATATTATGTTTGCATTTACCTCTTTTAGAGCAAAAATAGAATCAAGTGTAAGAGATTCATCATGTCCATATATTTTAAAGATAATTAGACAAATACATCATCTTATGGATTCTTTATTACTTTGTAAATAATAACCCTCCAAAATTTACACAACTTTATATATATGATATGAAAAATGAAATTGAAAATTAAATGGCTACATTTACATTTAATGAAACATTGAAAGAAATAACAAAATTTATAATAGAAAATCTCATGAAAATGCTCGATGAAACAAATAAATTAGTCAAACTTTTCTGAATGATTAGAAATAGATATTATTAAGCAGACAACAACAAGATAGTAACTAATATGAACTTCCGTTATCAAATAATACTCACAGTTTAATCTATGGCAGCCCGCCCTGCTGTGGAGGCTCTACAGTGCTATTACAGTCAACTCTGTAGTTAACCGCAATAGTGTATAGGCCTCTAGGGTCGCCGGCATCATGTTTAGCTTGAAAACTACTTGTAAATTTTACGAAATAAATTTTTTTTTCTTCTTGATATAAAAACCTGTTCGAGAATGTGATAAGGAAATCATGTTAACAAAATAACGTGTACATGAATCATGTTTCCCCTATCACATAATGTTGACTTGGAATCATGTCTTTAAATTTACATGCTTGGGTTTTCAAAAATATACAGCGGAAGACTCATGATGACCACAATTCCTCGCCCAATCCCCCTGACATGTATTTACCCTGTCCATCGTCCGCCATATACTACTGGTGAACAGGTCTCTTACCTACAATATGTGAATAAACTAATGAGTTACGAGCTCAGTAAGTTCAAATATAAAAACATGTGTCATAACATATAATGCTGTGCTTATGCATGAAACTTGACTCTGAAAAACATGCTCATGATTGAAAGTTTAGTCTTAGGACATTATCTGAATTTAAGTTCTGGTTTTGAGCTCCTGATTGGTCGTACCGATATGTTAACATAACTGGAAGCGGTATTTTAGTGCTGACCTCCTCAGTCTTAACTGAAACTGAACATGAAAGCCTTCCCGTAGGTCGAGAGGCCGGTACGCCAATGACTGATTTAATTACCATCTTGTCTGAAGTTCCACTGGGTAGCATACTGATTACCCCACAGTAGGAACCTATTATATGTTTTACTTGGGGTGTGAGTTTTATTAACCACACTAAGGTGTCTTGTGCACCTACATATATTTTCGTGTACTTATTACCTGTCTGACATGTGTACTTGATATAGGAAAATAAATCGGTAAAAACGTATCAGAGTGGCGCAGCGGAACAATAAAAATTTTTAGATCGTTAAATATCTCATGATGCCATATACAATAAACCAACAACAATTAAAACTCATACCTCAAGGATGCCAATCTTGTAGGAGGATAATGACCGGAGGGCTTCAACCAACAAGCCTTCTCTACTATTCTCCAATTCCCAAATGGCTGAGTGTGTGGGCACTCCAAACCTCGATCGGTATGCTAGCACTGCTAGTTTTCTTCCGACCACCCAGATCTCTAAAGAACTTATTGTCACGGTGAGCTGTGTAACAATAAGCCTGCTCACCTGAGAGTCTGTGGTCTGAGAGAACCGGAGTGGCATGACCTCTATTTATAGACCTACATGAGGTGATTCTCTGAATTCGAATTGGATTAGGAGAAGATATTCTCCCTTATCCACAAGCACAAAATCTGAATTTTCCAAGGGAAAATCCCAACAATAAAATTCGACCACTTTAGGATAAATCCAATCCAAATCTAAACAAGATTTTAACTAGAATTTTATCTTCCTTTTTCAACCAAAAAATTCGTAAATTCTAAGGAGAAAATCTCCTCAAAAATTCGGCCACTTTTGGATAAGGGAGAATCAAAATTCCACTAGGATTTTCAAGCTAGAATCTTATCTCATCCTTATCCAAAATAACCGAATTTTTCCTAGGAGATTCACTCCTAAATTTCGGCCACCTTATGGAAGGAGAGAATCCAAATTCAACTGGGATTGAAATTTGAATTTTTCCTTGAACCTTATCTACAAAAAATCCGAAAATCATTGAGGATAATCCTCAAAATTGTCGTCCAACTTTAGTTAGGATTTGGATTCAAAATTCAAGTAGGATTCTAACAAGATTATCCTCTCCATATCCAACTCAAATTCGAATTTCAAATCTTGTGGATTTACCACAACAAATTCGACTCTCACTTGGACTGTGATTCAAAATTTGAATTTCAAATTTCAAATTCGAATTTCAAATTCAAATTTCAAATTTCAAATTTCAAATTTAAATTTCAAATTCAAATTTCAAATTCGAATTTCAAATTCAAATTTCAAATTCAAATTTCAAATTTCAAATTTTAAAATTCAAATTTCAAAATCCACAAAACAGTTGTGTTTCAAATTCTTGTTTTCATGGATAATTTTCTACAACTCTAATCCAATCTCAAATAAAATCATGGCAACTTTATTTGGAGTTGGAATAATTGTGTACTCTATTATCCAAAACAAAATCTAATTCAACCGGAGAGAATCTTGTCTACCATCCTAATCTTATGTCATCACCATCCATGCATAATAAACTAGCCAATAGCATACACAAATCAATTTATCAAACGTTAAGGAACTATGTGGAGCTAGTAGAGGGACTGATTGGACATATATAATCGGGCTCCTGCAAATCCATATGATCATCATTCTTTTACCGAACAATTCAATCATATGATCACTAATTTCAGAGTCACACCACTATAAACCTAAAACTGAACTCCCAATTATATACCGTATTACGTAAGCCTGTGACAAGCTATCGTCCAATGACCTTGTCATGTATGCAGAACCCTCATATGATATCCATGATCAGCCTTAGGCCAAAGTCCGTTTAATCCTACTGATCAGGCTATCTTAAAGTTCCATTATACTACCGAATAAAGAAAATGATTATTCACCATATGTGAATAAGAAGTCATCCGCCCAGTAGACGACCCAAGGCTTTGTCCATTTTCACATTCAGTATAATGCCTTTAAGAGGATACCCTTAACTCCTCATTAGAGTTATGATTCCGATATCTGTAAATGAACCATTCATCGTATACAAGTCATGCACCCAACAAACCGGTCTATAAGCTTACTACCTCTGAGATGCTTTAGCCATTAGAACATCAAAGTACACAAGTTATATACATGAAGCTGTCCTTTTACTCAGGATTAAGGTTACTGTATAATGAATGTCAAAAGTAGATCGATCCACTCAAAGCGGACTTCGTAGATCAATCACGCTTTAGTCTCGGTCTAATATGTCACCACCAAACAACATATCTATGTCTCTACTTGGGAGTCCAGCTCCAGACAGTCAAGACAAACCGTCCCCTCCAAGGCTTTAGACAACATAATAGTCTCAACATGAGTTAGATGCTCGGTCTAACCCCATAGACTACAGACCATAGTTTAGACCGCTTACTTTAGAACATTGTCTTCTCGCATACAAAAGTCCATTGCATGCAACGTTCTAGCAGTTTAACACAAGTAGTCAGGGAGCCATATTTGCTTACATTTACTTTAACATGTAAATTAAACGAGGACAGATAGCAATGTAATGAATAACCTCTATATATTATTTTATTATCTAGTTCAAAATAAATACATCAAAATGTCTCTAATGCTTAGGGCATTTCCTAACAATCTCCCACTTGCCTTAAGCCAGCAGATGTGCCATGTTACGCATCCCCATCGCCTCTACGTGCCTTTCAAAGCTTTTAGCCCCCAAAGTTTTAGTAAAGGGATCGGCAATATTGTCCTCGGACGCGATCTTACATACATCTACTTGTCCTGTCTCCACGTGCCCTCTAATAATATGATATATCCGATCTATGTGCTTGGTCCTCTTGTGGTGCCGAGATTCCCTTGTGTCGGGAATAGCCCCTGTATTATCACAGTAAAGTGTGATAGGCTTGTCAACACCCGGAATGACCTCAAGGTCTCTAAAGAACTTGCGGAGCTAAATCGCTTCTTTAGATGCCTCAACCGCAGCCACATATTCAGCCTCCATAGTAGAGTCAGCTGTGCAGCCCTGCTTCACGCTCCTCCACACAATGGTGCCTCCTCCGAGCAAAAACACTGATCCAGATGTCGATTTCCTTGAATCCTTACAAGTCTGGAAGTCTGAGTCCGTGTATCCTACGGGTGTTAGGTCCCCTCTAGAATACACCAGTATATAATCCCTTGTTCTCTTAAGATACTTGAGTATATGCTTTATGGCTTGCCAGTGCTTGGTTCCAGGATTTGCTTGATATCGACTCACCATACCTACTGCAAAACATATATCTGGGCGAGTGCAAAGCATAGCGTACATAAGGCTACCCACAGTGGATGCATAAGGGACCTTACTCATACGCTATCTTTCTTCCGATGTCTTGGGACAGTCATCCAATGAAAGAGTTAGACCGGCAATAGAAGGTTGTGAGCCTTTCTTTGCCTCTTGCATTGCATATTTGTCAATTATTTTATCTATATATGAAGCTTGGGATAATGCTATCATTTTGTTCTTTCGATCTCTGAAGAGACGAATGCCTAGAACATAATTAGCTTCTCCCAAGTCCTTCATGTCAAACTGTTGGTGTAACCAAAGCTTGACCGATGATAAGTTCCCTACATCATTCCCAATGAGTAGTATATCATCGACATAGAGTATCAGAAAGACCACTTTTCCATCCTTAATACTTTTATAAACATAAGGTTCATCAACGTTCTGCTCAAAACCAAATGTCTTAATCGCTTGATCAAACCTCTGGTTCCATGAGCGGGATGCTTGCTTTAATCCATAAATGGATCTAAGCAACTTGCAGACTTTCCTTTCTTGGCCTTTCGCTATGAACCCTTCAGGCTGTATCGTATAGATACACTCTTTAAGATGGCCATTTAAGAATGCCGTCTTGACATCCATTTGCCAGATCTCGTAATCGAGAGCCACAGCAATGGACAGAATAATACAGATAGACTTCAGCATAGCAACAGGCGAAAAGGTTTCATCGTAATCGATTCCAGCCTTTTGCGTGTACCCCTTTGTAACCAGTCTAGCTTTGAAAGTTTCCACTCTCCCTTCCGCATCATTCTTTCTTTTGTAGACCCATTTGCATCAAATGAGTTTTATCCCATCCGGCAAATCTACAAGTTCCCAAACAGAGTTGGATTTCATAGAATCCATCTCATTGTTCATAGTCTGTTTCCAAGATTTAGAATCAATATCATTTATAGCTTCATCATAGGTGACCGGATCATCCTCATGCTCATGAGTCTCGGCCTGGTATACCTCAGCATCATACATGAAGAAATTAGGTTTCTTCGAAACCCTCCCACTACGACGAGGCACCCTAAATTGTTGATCGTCTGCAGGTCCTTCACCGGAACTTGGACTTGCATCCAAGACCGAAATCTGTGGAGCAGTTCTTTCACCCAATAACTCCTCTAGCACCACTTTACTTCGAGGCTTAAAGTCATTCATGTGACTTTCCTCCAAGAATGTCGCATGGGTTGAAACAATGACTTTTTATTCCTTCGGGTTATAGAACAGACCTCCTTTAGTTCCCTTTGGATACCCTACAAACATGCACAATTCTGATCTTGGTTTCAACTTTTTCACATCCCTATCCAGTACATGCGCCGGGTAGCCCCATATTCTCATATGTCCAAGGGAGGGCTTCCTGCCACGCCACAATTCATACGGAGTTCTGGAAATTGATTTGCTTGGAACCTGGTTCAGAATATAGCATGCCGTTTGTAAAGCATATCCCCAAAATGATAATGGCAGCGTTGAATAACTCATCATGGATCGTACCATATCCAACAAGGTCATGTTTCTCCTTTTAGCTATACCATTCTGTTGTGGAGTACCAGGTACAGTCAATTAGAATAATATCCCGTTCTTTACAAGATGTCCTAGAAATTCATCGGAGAGGTATTTCCTACCTCGATTAGATCAAAGTGTCTTTATGGATTTATCCAATTGCTTTTCCACTTCCGCATGATACTCTTTGAACTTGTCAAAGGTTTCGCTCTTACGGTGCATCAGATACACATATCTATACCTCGAGAAATCATCTATAAAAGAACATAATACTCGAACCCTCTTCGTGCTGTGACATTCATGGGGCCACATACGTCAGTGTGCACAATTTCTAAAAGCTCCTGAGTCCTTATACCCTTAGTTCCAAAAAACCTCTTAGTCATTTTACCCTCTAGACAAGACTCACATTGGGGAAGACGTACCTCCTCCAGAGATTCCAGAGGACCGTTTTTCACCAATTTTTGAATCCTATCATGATTAATATGATCAAGTCTTAAATGCCAAAGATACGCCTTGTTAGAGTGAGAAACTTTCAACCTTTTAGAGTTATCTATTAATTCAGTGTCAAGCAGTGAGTACATCTTTGGTTTGATCAAATATAGGTTTCCATCCATCCATCCAGAACAGATAAAAAACTTATTTCTACGAATATCAACTCTTTTACTAAAAGAAACTGAATAAGAATCCTTTATTAAACAAGCTACCGATATAAGGTTCCTCCTAAAATTAGGAACATAAAAACAGTCTTTCAATAAAATAAACCTAAATTGATCAAAATAAAGGTAAATATCTCCCACTGCCTCAGCCACCACCAAGCTACCGTCTCCAGTTCGCAACGAGAGGCTCCTATCATGTAGACTTCTCGTTTCCATGAACCCCTGTATAGAAACACAAACATAATTAGTGGCGCCCGAATCAATGACCCAAGTATCTTTCGATTCTTCCACCAAACACGCTTCTAAGTAGTGAAGTTCCTTACCTTCCTTGCCCTTGGCGGCTAGGAATTCCCGGCAAGACTTCTTGAAGTGACCTACCTTCCCACAACGAAAGCATTTGGACTTTTTAGGGTCCCTGGGCTTCTTGTTCTTGTTCTTCTTCTTCCCATCCGAAACAGGAGGATTAGAAGAACTGGAAGCCGCTTGCTTCTGATTTGGCCTCTTCCTCTTCCGTGAGGGTTTGGAAGATTCCGTCAAATTGGCCTCGCCTTTGGGTTGGACCACATCCCCATCCCTGATCATCCGCTCATAAGCTTGGAGTTGCTTCATGAGCTCGGTTAGTCCCAACTCCCTTGTCGCCAGATTGTATGCGGCCTTAAACCCCACAAAATCTTTAGACAGTGTTTTAAATACCATTTCGATCTAGGTGTTGTAGTCCAACTCAGCACCGTTCTCGGCAGCCTCAGCAAAGAATCCCATTAGAGTGATCATATGGTCCTTCACCGGAGTACCCGCCTTTTGCTTAGAGTTCATAATACTGGTGATAGCGGACTGTCGAGCCAATTTTTCTTGGCCTCCGAACATGTCCTCCAGATTTTCCATGATCTCCCCAGTAACTTGATAAGTCTCATGCTGCTTTTGTAAATCACTCGTCATGCTAGCAAGTATATAGCATCGAGCTATATCATTGGATTCTCTCCAACGAGTATAGGCAACCGGGACCTCCTCAATCGGTGTGTCAGGTTTTGGCCCTGGTGGGCATGGTTCGTCCAGTACGAACTTGTGTCTCTCGCAGCTGAGAACTATCAACAAATTTCTTTTCCAATCTTTATAATTATCGCCATTCAGTTTATTCTCAGTAAGTATTGAAATGAGGGATGTCGGTGACATTTTGAACTAAAATAAAATTATACTAGACATCATTACAAAGCCCAAGCAAATATACAGATAATTTAGCAAATAAAACATACAAGTATGTTCCTACATGAAACTTGAAAAACATGTAGCATTGCAACGGTAATTCTCAGCACCTATTGCCCCAAGTCACCGAGGGGTGGTCATGAAAACAAATAGCCGGAACATGGACCCCGTCCAATTAATATATGTTGCCTTAAATCCTCCAAGGTTAAGAGATATATTAATAATCGCTTATTTGGCCACCAGTTTAGTTAAAAGAGTTTCTAGGGAAGGTTAATAACTAAACGAGTCTTGAGTATATAACCATTGTTTACGTAGCCCGATCCACGTCCTACCAAGCCACCGAGGGGTGGTCATGAATAGGATCGTACCCGAACACGTTTTCCACATAGGAGATCCAATCTAGTATACCGGTAATGGTAAACACCTACCGAGGGTTATGGTCAGGACAGAACTGACGCGAGGCGTTATCATGCTTTCATATATAGATCAACAATGGAGGCCGTGAGTTTTGTTTGAAACCCTCTCCCACTCAATATTTTGAAAAACATGCAAGTTTTGACAAATTATGTATGATCAATATAGTATGAGCGGCACTCACCTATCCTACATGACATGTTATCAAATATGCATATAAAACATCCATCAATACATATTTATATATCCATGACATATCACAGAAAAAATAATTGACAGAATAACCAAGCCATGGTTCCATCCTAGAACAAAGAAAATAAAGATTACAAAATTCCATCCAAAGCATTTTTTGGGTCTTGAATTTTGTTCCGTCTTCTTGTATCCATCTTTATGTAGCCTCTCTATTTATTTCTCATCTCAAGAATCATTTAAAATTTAAATATCCAAAAATTTAAATTTCAAATTCAAATTCCAAATTCGAATTTCAAATTTAAATTTCAAATTCAAATTTTAAACATCATGTGTAATAATATGTAATTTCAAAATTTTCAAATTTTCAATTACATTTTTTTAAGCATGATTTAAAATTAAATCTCAAATTTAAAAATCAAAATTTTTTGATTTTTTGAACCGTCGCACCATCACCCCCGAAGGCGGCAGCCGCCGTGGGCAGCCACTAGCCCCGGAGGGGCTGGCAGCCCACGGCCGCCCATGTGCAGCCTTGCCGGGCTGCAGGCCAAGCCTGCAGCGCCAGGCTGCACGCCCAGGCTGGGCGCAGTAGCCGGCAGGCTGCACGCCCAGGCTGCGGCCAGCCTCGGGTAGGCCACGGCCACCCTCGGCTGCAGGCCAAGCCTGTGGCCATGGGTAGTTATGGCCTGCACAGCGGCTGCCGCAGCCCCATCCTGCCCGAGGACAGGGGCTGCAGCCCCACCAAGGCCTGTCGGCCTATCCCGAGGGGTTGTGTCTCGATTTTCGTGCCATATTCCAATTTACCTATTAGGATCTCTAAAAATTAATTTGAATCCCAATTAAATTGAAATTTTCCACACAATCAAAATTTCAACCTTTAAATCAAATTTAACTTTTGGGAAAAATAAATTACGGTCTTCAATCTTCAATCTCCTCTAAGAATAATTATATAAAATTTCCTAAACCGTTTCCAGTGTACAAAATTCTAACCATAATACTTCTAAGAGACAAAAATTAAAATCCATGGGAAAATTAGAATGTTAATAAACTGTTCCCATGGTTACATAAAAATTCCTAGATACAATTTTTCTAAATTCTAAGGAACCATAACCGGTATAAACAAACATGGTTATAATAATTCAAAAAATTAAAATAACCACATACTTTATATATAATCCATGATAACAACATAAAGAAACCCTAGAATGCCACTCTCTAAATATCAAATCCATACATAAATAAAAAGAATAAGTAATTGTCTAATTTATGTACATGGCATTGTCATGAGATGGCTCTGATACCAATTGTAGGAAAATAAATCGGTAAAAATGTATTAGAGTGGCGCAGCGGAACAATAAAAATTTTTAGATCGTTAAATATCTTATGATGCCATATACAATAAACCAACAACAATTAAAACTCATACCTCAAGGACGCCAATCTTACAAGAGGAGAATGACCGGAGGGCTTCAATCAACTAGCCTTCTCTACTATTCTCCAATTCCCGAATGGCTGAGTGTGTGGGCACTCTGAACCTCGATCGGTATGCTAGCACTGCTAGTATTCTTCCGACCACCCAGATCTCTAAAGAACTTATTGTCACGGTGGGCTGTGCAACAATAAGCCTGCTCACCTGAGCGTCTGTGGTCTGAGAAAACTGGAGTGGCAGGACCTCTATTTATAGACCTGCATGAGGTGATTCTCTGAATTCGAATTGGATTAGGAGAAGATATTCTCCCTTATCCACAAGCACAAAATCTGAATTTTCCAAGGGAAAATCCCAACAATAAAATTCGGCCACTTTAGGATAAATTCAATCCAAATCTAAACAAGATTTTAATTAGAATTTATCTCCCTTTTTCAACCAAAAAATCCGAAAATTCTAAGGAGAAAATCTCCTCAAAAATTCGGCCACTTTTGGATAAGGGAGAATCAAAATTCCACTAGGATTTTCAAGCTAGAATCTTATCTCATCCTTATCCAAAATAACCGAATTTTTCCTAAGAGATTCACTCCTAAATTTCGGCCACCTTATGGAAGGAGAGAATCCAAATTCAACTGGGATTGAAACTTGAATTTTTTCTTGAACCTTATCCACAAAAAATCTAAAAATCATTGAGGATAATCCTCAAAATTTTCGTCCAACTTTAGTTAGGATTTGGATTCAAAATTCAAGTAGGATTCTAACAAGATTATCCTCTCCATATCCAATTCAAATTTGAATTTCAAACCTTCTGAATTTACCACAACAAATTCGAATCCCACTTGGACTGTGATTCAAAATTTGAATTTCAAATTTCAAATTCGAATTTCAAATTTCAAATTTCAAATTTAAATTTCAAATTCGAATTTCAAATTCAAATTTCAAATTCAAATTTCAAATTCAAATTTCAAATTTCAAATTTTAAAATTCAAATTTCAAAATCCACAAAACAGTTGTGTTTCAAATTCTTGTTCTCATGGATAATTTTCTACAACTCCAATCCAATCTCAAATAAAATCATGGCAACTTTATTTGGAGTTTGAATAATTGTGTACTCTATTATCCAAAACAAAATCTGAATCTAACCGGAGAGAATCTTGTCTACCATCCTAATCTTATGTCATCACCATCCATGCATAATAAACTAGCCAATAGCATACACAAATCAATTTGTCAAACGTTAAGGAATTATGTGGAGCTAGTAGAGGGACTGATTGGACATATATAATCGGGCTCCCGTAAATCCATATGATCATCATTCTTTTACCGAACAACTCAATCATATGATCACTAATTTCAGAGTCACACCACTATAAACCTGAAACTGAACTCCCAATTATATACCGTATTACGTAAGCCTGTGACAAACTATCGTCCAATGACCTTGTCATGTATGCAGAACCCTCATATGATATCCATGATCAGCCTTAGGCCAAAGTCCGTTTAATCCTACTAATCAGGCTATCTTAAAGTTCCATTATACTACCGAATAAAAAAAATGATTATTCACCATATGTGAATAAGAAGTCATCCGCCCAGCAGACGACCCAAGGCTTTGTCCATTTTCACATTCAGTATAATGCCTTTAAGAGGATACCCTTAATTCCTCATTAGAGCTATGATTCCGATATCTGTAAACGAACCATTCATCGTATACAAGTCATGCACCCAACGAATCGGTCTATAAGCTTACTACCTCTGAGACGCTTTAGCCATTGGAACATCAAAGTACACAAGTCATATACATGAAGCTGTCCTTTTACTCAGGATTAAGGTTACTACATAATGAACGTCAAAAGTAGATCGATCCACTCAAAGCGGACTTCGTAGATCAATCACGCTTTAGTCCCGGTCTAATATGTCACCACCAAACAGCATATCTATGTCTCTACTTGGGAGTCCAGCTCTAGACAGTCAAGACAAACCATCCCCTCCAAGGCTTTAGACAACATAATAGTCTTAACATGAGTTAGATGCTCGGTCTAACCCCATAGACTACAGACCATAGTTTAGACCGCTAACTTTAGAACATTGTCTTCTTGCATACAAAAGTCCATTGCATGCAACGTTCTAACAGTTTAACACAAGCAGTCAGGGAGCCATATTTGCTTACATTTACTTTAACATGTAAATAAAACAAGGACAGATAGCAATGTAATGAATAACCTCTATATATAATTTTATCATCCAGTTCAAAATAAATACATCAAAATGTCTCTAATACTTAGGGCATTTCCTAACACTTGAAACATGAAATTCTACATGCATGACATGAACCTGACATGAGTATCGTGATGTAGATGATCCATGTCTAACATACACGTCATACAACTAAACATAGCATCATAAACATAACATGATTGTTTACGTTGCAGTCAGGATAATACTCTTGAACTTACAGAAAGTCGGCTAGTGTGAGCCTCTGCTGGTCTAGAACTGCTGCCTCAGGGTGTCTAGCTTAAACTCCTATAAAAGAAATAATCGTTGATTATTTCCAATATTCATCTTATACTTGAAACATGACAAAACATGTAAATCACATTTCCAGATTCTTTTTTTTTTTTTTAACTTCGAACACGCCCTCCTACACGGGCGTGTTCATGGCCGTGTAATCCTCTGGACTTAAACATGCATGGCCATGTAATTCATGCAACATGGCCGTGTAATTCATGCGTGCTTACACGGGTGGCTATACGACCGTGTTTTTTATCGTGTTTTCCTACTGTCGAACGTGGTCTATTACACGCCCTTCCCATGACCGTGTACCCTTTGACACGGCCCGATACACGGTTGTGTTCTTGGCCGTGTACCTCTCGGGTCTCAATTTTCTTGAAACACGGTCGTGCATGTGGGCATGTTTGGGGCTGTGTTCTGAACACACCCTTGTACATGCCCGTGTATACGCCCGTGTTCATCTCAGAATTAGAATTCTAGGTTCGAAATTCTCTGCTTTGATTTTCTAAGGCTTTTATGGCCTTTGTTCTACTTCTTGCACTCAAAATCAATCTCAATAAGATCGTTTCAAGGTACCAACTACATTTCTACTATCATCAATCCATGGTTTCATAAGCAAAATTTCACATTTTGCTTCTACATATCCCTTGACTCAACATTTAAAAAAAATTAGAACTTTCTTGAAGAATTTAACTGAACTTGGTTTTCTAAACCATCAACTCACGAATTCGTGTTTAAAAACAACTAGACTTGAACCATATTTTGATTTAACCGAAAATCTCAAAATGATAAACTCACATTCTCTTTTTCCACTCAAAACCCTAGATTTTTCACCCAAGAAAACGTGAGAAAAACGAGGGTTTACCTTTCTTGAAGCTTGAGAACTTCTTGTTGTGGATTCTTGGCTGAAAACTTGAACGATCTGCTGCTTGAAGAGAGAAATCCGAACTTGGTGGTAGGAAATGCAGAGGATGATCTTCTGCTGCTCTTTCTCTCTTTCTCTTTCTCTTTCTTTCTCTTTCTCTCTCTCGGGCGTTTCTCTTTCTTCTGTAGCCAAGTGAATTGAATTAATTCACTTGGGCTGCTTAAGGGAGTCCCTCACGTGCTCCCCATCATCCCTCTTCATTTCTTTTAATTTTCTTTAAAGAAAATTATAATGGCTTGTCTAATCTTGATCATTAATCAATGTGGCTTGCATGTGAGTCATTGATCTTTTAATATGCATTTTCCACATACTTTTCTAATAAATTTTAAAACATCATAATTTGAATTAATATTTAGCTTTTACATTATGTTCATTAATTCATTGTCAAATTTTGATTAAAATTCAGTTAATCAAAATTTTTATCTGCTTTTTATTCTATAGCATGTCTCATAATGAATGTATATTTATTTACATATCTTGTACAAAATTTTCCGAGAATGATAGATTTCTCGGTTATCACATAATCGTTGGGGATATCCAAGATTATAAATAAAGACAAGATATTATGATTGAACACAAAATAGGTGAGCAACAAAGAATAACAAAACTACATCTAAGTTCTATGGCATTACAATATCCCTTATTAATGTTATTATTATTTTATGGAGAAGATGGTTATAAGTTTGATATAAATTTAAACGCAAATCATTTTAAAAAAATCAAGAAAAAGAATTTTCATGAGATCATTTTATTGCTATCAACTTTAATAACGCAAAAATCAAGCCAATACATTATTTAAAAGCAATAGATTATTTCAACAATATATAGTTGATGCATGTGCATTTGTAGAAGAAGATCGATTAGATTATATAAGAAAAAATCAAAAAAATTTAAGATCCAAAATTTATCAATATAGTAAATATGCAGTTAGTTGAAGAGATACTGATACACAAGTAATATGAAAGAAAATAATTCTTCCATCAAGTTATACAGGAAATTATAGATATATGATTCAAAATTACCAAGATGCAATAGTAATTTATAGACATTATGAAAATCTCAATTTATTCATAACATTTATATGTAATTTAAATGGGCAAAAATCACAAGAGCTCTTGCAGAAATTTCAGATTAAAAATCTGCATAGAGACTAGATATAATATGTAGAATCTTTAAAATAAAAATAGAACATATGTCATCTACAATAAAATCATAATCATTCTTCAGAACAATTATTGCAAGTTAGTTATTTAAATATTTTATTAGAAAAATACAATAATTAATTAAAACTAACATAAACAATTTTTATATACATTGTTTTTTTTTCCGTTCTTTGATGTAGATATATAGGTTGTGGAATTCCAAAAACTAGGATTATCATATTATAATTTTTTATTTTGGTTGCAATTTGATTAAAAATACTATGAACCTATATACATAAATAAAATTATTTCTACTGAAATATCTGATCTGCAAAAAGATCCACTTGAGTATAATATAGTAGCTGGATTTATGATATATAGACCATGTGGTTATGTTAAAACAGATGTTTCATGTATGAAAAATTCAGTTTGTTCAAAGAATTTCCCAAACAACTAGACATTGAGATAACAATCAAAGAAAATGAAATTATCAATTACAAACGTAGACATCACCTTTCTATGTATAGCAATAAGGAATTAAAGTAGACAACAGATATGTTGTTTAATACAATAGAGAATTATTTGTTAAATTTCCAGAATATATAAATCTTGAAATTTGTTGTCAATAAAAAATATTTAACCAAAGGTCTTGACAGAGTAAGAGTAGTTATTGAAAATAATATATATATAAAAACCAGGATAAATTACATATAAAAAAGTAGATGAAATTAAAACCTATATAAACTGTTGATATATAACACTATATGAAGATTGTATGTATATCCAATTCATTGTAGAAATCTAGTTGTTTTACAATTATATATTTATTAACCAGCTATGCAAAATATCACGTTTAGTTCAAATCAATAATTCAAAAACATAATAAGACAATGAAGAATTAATAAAATAAGTCTAACTTAATAGATAGAAATATATAAATTTAATGTTGACGCTGAAGAACTTTCTTATATATAATATTCTAGGTATGGAATAACAAAAATAAAATATGGACATGTCAAAAACAAAGTCATACAATTAGTCAAACTATTTATATCCACCTAAACTTTGGCAAACTTTATTTTTTAAAATTATTGTTAAATTATCAAAAAGGTTAAACAAATTATGAGCCAATAAGAACTATAAATAATGTTTTATACCCAACATATCAAGCAGCCTATCAAGTTTTAGGACTGTTAAGAAATGATAAGGAATACAATGAATCAATATTAAAAGCTTCATTTTGATCAACATCAACTCAACTATAACAACTTTTTTTTAATAATTTTATTATTTTGCAACGTAAATAACTCTACAAAATTATTACAACAAAATGGGAAACTTATAATTGATGGTATTCAACATAAAATTAAAAAACTATTCAACAATTCAAGTTTTCAAATGTGATAATCGAGAAATCTACGTTCTCGGAAACATTTATACAAAATATGTAAATAAATGTACATCTATAGTGATACAGATTACAGAATACAGAGTAGAGGAAAATTTTGATTAATTAAGTTTTAATCAAAATTTGAAAATAAATTAATGAAAATAGTAAAAAGCTAAACATTAATTCAATTATGATGTTTTAAAAAATTAGTAGAAAGTATGTGGAAAATACATACTAAGAGATCAATGGCACACAAGTGAGCCACATGAATCAATGGCTAAAAGAACTTGCCAAACAAACCCTTACACATTTAAAAAAAAAAAAAAGAGAAAGCAAGGGAGAGAGTGTGAGTGGCACGTGAGCTTAGGGGGATTAATTCCCTTAGCTGCTGATGCAGTCGGGAGAAAGAGAAAGAAAGAAAGAAAGGAAAAGAAAGAAAGAAAGAGAAAAGAAAGAAAGAAAGAAAGGGAAGGAGAGAAAGTGGCCGAGAAAGAGAGAGAAAAGAAAAGGGGAAATCCAAGCAAAGTTCGGATTTTCTAGTGCAAGCAACAGATCGATCAAGATTCGGTCAAGGACTAGCAGCAAGAAGAGCTCACGATTAAAGTAAGGTAAACCCTAGTTTTCACGTTTTTCTTTGTGGGAAAAATCTGGGGTTTTGAGAGAAAACAGAGAATGTAAGTGAATCACGTTTAGGTTTTCGATTAAAATCAAAATGTGATTCAAGTCTATATGTTTTCAAATACAAATCCATGAACAGATGGTTTAGAAAACCAATTCACTAAAATACAGATTTTTCAAAAGATAAGTCAAGAGAGGTTCATAAGCAAAATGTGGAATTTTTGCTTATGAAATCATGGATTTGTGATAGTAGGAATGTAGTAGATACCTTGAAACGATCTTATAAAGATCGATTTCAAGTGTAAGAAGTAGAACAAAGGCCATAAAAGCCTTAGCAAATCAGAGCAGAGCAGTTCGGACCCAGAATCTTGATTCTGGTATGAACACGGGCGTGTACACGGGCGTGTACAAGGGCGTGTTCAGAACACGGCCCCGAACATGCCCATACTTACGACCGTGTTGCAAGAAAAATCAGACCCGAGAGGTACACGGTCAAGAACACGGCCGTGTATCAGACCGTGTCAAGGGGCACAGAGGCGTGTAAGTAACCGTGTAAGAGGACAGAGGAGTACACAGCCAGTAACACGGCCATGTACCCACCCGTGTAAGCATACACGGGCATGTTCCACGAATTGCACGGCCAGGCTTAAAAATCCAGAGGGGTACACGGGCACGGACACGGCCGTGTAGGAGGGCGTGTTCGAAGCCAGAGAGGAAAAAAAAAAAGTCTGGAAAGGAAAAATTTCATGTTTTGCCATATTTCCAGTATAAGATAAATATGGTAAATAATCAGTGATATTTCCATTTATAGGAGTCCAAGCCAGAGACCTCAAATCAGCAGTCTCAGAGCAGTAGCAGCTTACGCTAGAGGACTTTCTGTAAGTTCAAGCATTGTCCTGACTACAACGTGGACAAGCTTGTTATTTCATGATGTTATGAATGTTGCATGACGTGTATGTTAGACATTGATTGTCTGCATCACGATGTTTATGTCAGTTCATATCAGTCACATGTCAGCACAGGTTAGTTCATGTCATGCATATAGAGTTGCATATTTCAGTACACAGACCAGACAGTACCAGAACAAGAGAACAGTTAGGTGCACAAGGCACCCTAGTGTGTTAATTAATTCACACCTCAGTAATTTGATTAACAAGTTCCGACTGGTGGGCAAGCAGTATGCTACCCAGTTGAAACACCAGCAAGATGGTAATTAACCAGTTATTGGCGTATCGGCCTCTCGACCCACGGGGAGGTTATCATGTTTAGCATCAGTTAAGACTGAGGAGGTCAGCACTAAAGTACCGCTCCCGGTTGCGCTAACATGTTGATACGTCTAATCAAGGGCCCAAAACCAGAATTAAATAACAGATTAAAGTCCTAAGACTAAACCTTCAGCCAGTACAGCATGTTTACAGAGTCCAGTCATGCACGAGCACAGTAGTACAGCACGAGCACAGCAGTACAGCATATTAGTTACATGTTTTTATGTTTAAACTTACTGAGCTCATAGCTCATCAGTTTGTTCACATGTTGCAGGTAAGAGACCTGTTCACCAGTAGTATTGGTGGACGACGAACAGGGTAGATGCATGCCAGAGAGGATTGGGCGAGGGATATTGGTCACCATTTAATCTTCCGCTGTATAGATTTTGAATGTAATTTTCAAAGAGACAAGTTTTCAAGTCAAGAGCATGTGATAGGGGAATCATGATCAGATGTATGTTATTTTGTTAACATGATTTCCTTATCACATTCTCAAACAGTTTATGAGTTTATGATTTAAAGAAAAAAAAAATTATTCCGCAAAAAATTAGCAGTCAGTTTACAGTTCAGTATGATTGCCGGCGACCCTAGAGGCCTGCAGACTATTGCGGTTGACTACAGAGTTGGCCGTAGTAGCACTGTAGAGCCTCTACAGTAGGGCGGGCCGCCACATCAAATACTTGAAATAGAATTATATAATTATGTACTTATGAATTAGAAAAATTACTAAATTCAAATTCATTAAGTTTATCAAATTGCAACTTATCTCTTCTAATTAGAATATTAAGTGAAGAGCTTAAAATAAACTCTTATGCAAAAAACAAAATTATAATGTAAATAAATTAAAAGAAGAAAACTATATTTTAGAGAAAAATTTAAATAATGAACAACAGAATTTTATCAACAAATTCTGTAAATTAAGAAATTTTCAAGAAAATAACTTGTTCTTTATTTATGGATATGGAAGAATAGGAAAAACATATTTGTAGAGAACAATAATAAGTAAAATAAGATCAAACAATTACATTGTATTAGCAATTGTATCATCTGAAATAGCATATTTATTATTATCAAATAGTAGAATCACTCATTCAAAATTTTGCATACCATTATTTGTAGATAAATTTTCAACATGCTATATCAAAAAAGGAACATAATTAGTAAAATTGATAGAAAAAACATCATTAATTTTTATGGGATGAACCACCATTGAATAATAAACATTATTTTGAAACTTTATACAAGACATTACAAGATCTAAAAAACAATTTTAAACATCTATTTAGAGGAATGACAGTTGTTCTTGGAGGTAATTTTTGACAAATTTTATCTATAATTCCTAGAGGAACAAAAGAAGAATTATAAATGCAAGTTTAAATAATTCTTATTTATGGTCATATTTTTAAATTTTAACTCTCACATAAAATATGATATTAACACATCATAATATAACAAAACATGATTTAAAAAAATAACAGATTTTCAAATTGGATGTTAGAAATGGTATCGTAAAAAGAATTAAAGATATAGAAAATAAAGAAGTTACATGGATTAAAATTCTTGAAAAATACATATTGTATCATGAATCATATCTAATTAATAAAATTTCGATAACAATATATGACAACTGTTTTCAAAATTTCAACAATCTTGAATATCTTAAACAACGAGCAATTATAACATCAAAAAAATAAAATAGTAGATAATATAAATAAATATATACTAACATTGGTTTCAAATGAATACAAATTTTTCTAAAGTTATGATACAATAAATTTTCTTTTGAAAATATTGATGAACTTATTCTATTATATCCTCTTCAATTTTTAAATTTTAATGGTATACTTCTATATGAATTAAATCTTAAAATTAGAACTCCAATTATGCCACTACTCTGAGATTCTT
Source organism: Antiaris toxicaria (assembly GCA_035233585.1). NCBI lineage: Eukaryota > Viridiplantae > Streptophyta > Magnoliopsida > Rosales > Moraceae > Antiaris > Antiaris toxicaria. Next base: position 95,277,559 of record CP141154.1, read on the forward strand.
TAGCCTTTAAAATATCAAAGTACGTAAGTTATAACATGAAGTCATTTACTTACTCAAGATTAAAGTTATTGCATAATAAACAGTAAAAGTAAATAAATTTATTCAAGCAGACTTATAAATTAATTATATATTGATCCAAGTCTAATATATTATTACCACTAGGCAATATATCTATGTCTTCATTTAGGACATCTAGCTTTTGGTTTTCCAAGACTTATTTTGCCCTTTTTTCCAACTCACAATTATTTTTCACTATCTGCATATCCAAATATCTATAATAAACTCAAATTTTAAATATCTATAATTTTGTTATTTCAAATCCAAACGAGATGTTTTTTTTTTAAATTGCATAGAATTTTGAGAGTAACGAAATAAGATTCATCTCGACAAGTTTTTCTTAACATATTTTAAGACTTTATAGTTTTTCACTCCAAATAGTTTTTTCTCTCAAACATACGTTTTCAAAACTCAAACTTTTCAAACCTCTAAAACATTGTCTCCAAAAGTTCCCACAAACAACCTTTAAAACTTTTTATCCTAAAAACAACTTTTCAAAACTTATTTGATTTCCAATATTTATATTTCCCAAACCTCTCCCAAATGAACCATTATATTTTCAAGATTCACCAATCTTTTACATGAGAAATTAGAAGGGTGTAGGCTGACACACAATTTATCTTACGTTTGGTAAGATTGAAATTAGAAAAAAAAAAAAAAACTAAACATACCAGTTTTAATTTTAAATTTGAAGTATCAACTTACGTGTTATGTGAATTTTTATTATTTTATTAATAGATATTTAAAAAATTATCATACCAATTAATTATATCCAATAATTTAAAAATATAAATAATATTTAATATTACTCATTAATAAAAGAAGAATCTCATATCATAAAACATATTTTTCTATTAATATGATATTCAACATTATTAATTTTCTAAAATATTTTTCATAATATAAAGATAAAATATATTATTATATAATTTGATATTCAAAAATTAATATTAAAATTAATGTTTTCAACGTTACGGGTAAAAAAAAAAAATAAGGTAAGTCCAGTATATTTACAGTTTTTTTTTTTTCTTTTCAATCTACTCTATCAATCAACCTGGGTTCCTTGTTTCTGTTTAATATCTCTTCTCCAACTCCCTTTTCTTTTCCTTTCTTTTCTTTTTGCTTTTTATTTTACTCGAACAAATATAGGTCAAATGCAAAATATTTGGTCAGAATTATTTCTCTTTGTTTTCCTTGGGGGATAAAAGGCAATGGAAAAATAATGATAATAACAAAAAAAAAAAAAAACTGTTTAGTGAATTATTGTGACGGGGTTTGGTATTGGTTTTGAAATGTTTTCTGTTTTCAAAAAAATTGAAAATGAGAATGTTTTGAAAACTGTGTTAAGATCATTGCTGAAACTATGTTTAATTATGCTTTTTAAGTGTATATTTTGAAAACATAAAAATGAAATTTTGTTTGGTTATATTTTTTTAAAACCCATTTCAGTTTCAAAAAAACCCAAAAAATACTATTTTTTGGAAATGAAAATAAAAAGTGAAAACAATTTTTTTTCGTTTTTAAAAAACCCAAAAAAATAGCATAGTTGAAAATGATGTGCGTGTTTGGTTTTGTTTTCAAAATAGATTTTACGATTCCCTAGGAAATCAATTTCAAAGTCGGTGTGAAATTGTGTTTGGTTTGCATTGTTTTTGAAAACAAATTTTAAAACGAATCCAAAATCTCCTTTACTACCAACGTAAAATTGAAAACGACTTTTAGTCGTTTTCTCTGATTTCATTTTTCCCATTTCTCCCATTTCTCTGATTTAATTATTATAGTTAATTAATATTTAATTGATATAAGAATTACTTAAATATTATGGTTATTAATTTTTAATTCATTTTTCAATTAAAAAATTTTATTAATTTTTAATTTTTGGTATTCATAATAATTTTTTTTAAATCAAATATAAATATGTTTTTATAGAATACTTATAAAATGATTGGTTTTCAAAAATATAACTAAACACTGTTTCACTTTTTTGTTTCTCAAAACATACATTCAGAAAATAAAATCAAACATAATTTCATAAACGTTTTCAGAATTGTTTTTAAAACGATCTTAAATTCAGAGAATTTGAAAACCTAACAGATTTTAAAAATAATACCAAACGCTATCAATGTTTTCAAGACGATTTTGAAAATATTAAATAAACAAACATTATTTTAAAATCATTTTCATTTTTTTATGTTTTTAAAAATAAAAAATCATTCTCAAAACTAAAATCAAACGCCTTAATTTTCCCTTATGAGTTTGGTTCAGTTCCAAGAGAGCTCTCCGTCCACGCCAAGTCAATGGCTGTAAAGCATTGTTTTTGAATAACATGAACAGAAAATCTGCATGAAACGACCCTGTAAGAAATATGCAAGTAGATCCATTTTCACGTGCCACCAGGACACTTTCCCGTCAACTTGCAGATTTTTATTTTTGTAATATATTACCTCCAAATTTAAAAAATAAAAATTTTTTATTTGAAAAATAAATAAATTTTTTTAAATTTTTATATTAGAATATTAAAATTTTTTTATTTTTAAAAATAAAAAAAAACTCTCAAAATAAAAAAATTTTTCACTTGTCCAAACAATTTTTTACTTTTAAAAAAATTTCAAAATTTCATTTATTTTTTATATCTAAAAATTTTCTATTTAAAAAAAAAAGACCACTTATCCAAACGGAGCAGATTCTCCAACACCCACCCATGAAACATTAAAAAAATAAAAATAAAAAAAAAAACCAAGAAAGAGCCCAAAAAAAAAAAAGGGTTTGAACGCATATTTTTTTTTTAACCTGTATGTTTAAAAAATCAAATTTTATTGATTTAAAAAGTCTTACAAATATTTAAAAAAATAATTTATGATATATATAATATAAAATACTTGATAAAAATAGATTTTATAAATACACTTTTTTTCCCTTACAGTAAAAAACACATAATTAAATTCTACAGTCATATGACTCGTGTTGGCATTTGGATGAATATTTCATTTTAACTTCATTCAAATACAATACAATTTTACACCAAACACAAATTTTACAACAGTGTTACGAAAACAATTACTATTTAAAATATTTTTAAAACAATCACATCAACTTTTCAATTCCACTATTTATCTCTACTTTTACCAATCACATCAACTTTTCAACTCTAAAATACTTTTCATCCAAACACACATTTCATTCAAATACAAAACAAATACTTTTCAACCAAATACAACATTCAAAAAACAAATTTCATTCAAATACAATCAAAATGCAACGCGTTTACCAAACGTCCCCTAAAAATAGTCCACCAAAGCACAGAGTAATAATAATCCCGTAAGTCATAACAATAATAACAAAACCTAATCCCACATTGAGTTTTGACAAAAATGGGGATCCTAACTCCAAATCTCGCTCGAGGTCCCACACACACTAACCAATCTGACGGCCATAAACACCAGATCTAAACATCTCTATCCGTAAATCTAGACTCGCCCACACAGAATCCTACCGCCAAAAGACTTCTCACTGGTTTCAGTTCACTTCACTGGTCGCAGATCGAACAAGGCTCAGCTCAACTGTCCCAGACCGAAGACGAAGAAGACGAAGTAGAGAGAGAAAGTGAAGAGAGAGGAGAGAAGAGGAAGAAGAAGAAGAAGAAGAAGAAGAAAATGGGTTTCACAATGGGTCTGAACCTTCTCCTCCTTGTGGCAATGGTGGCCACCAACATTCTCTCTCTCTACCACCTCTCCTCCAACATCCAACACCAAACCTCCCCCTCCCACCACCCCCAAGTCCCCGACCACCTGATCCGCGAGCTCGCCACCATACGCGCCACCATCAACCACCTCACGCGCCGCCATCACCCCCACCCCATCCCCTCAACCACAACCACAACCACAACCGCCACAACCTCCACTCCCTCCGAGCTCCTCCTTTACTCCCAACTCTCCCCCATCGCCTCCGCCTGCCACTCCCACCCCGACCTCCTCCACCGCTTCATGAACTACACCCCTTTCCATCCCTGCCCCCCCCTCCTCCTCCTCCCTCGCCGAGCCCCTCCTCCTCCTCGGCTGCCACCCCCTCCCCCGCCGCCGCTGCTTCTCCCCCACCCCCCCCAAGCCCTCCTCCTCCTCCCTCCCCCACCATCCCTTCCCCCCCTCCCTCCCCGACTCCTTCATCCTCTGGACCCCCTACTCTTGCAAGTCCTTCGACTGCCTCAACAAGATGAACCCCAATTTGGGGTTTGATTTGGCCAAAGAGGTAGCCAAATTCGTTTCCTATCAGTCCGAGCTCGATTTGCCTGTCCCGCAGCTCTTCCAGATCGCCAAGGCCGCCAATTCCGTCCTCCGGTTGGGGATCGACATCGGCGGTGGCACCGGCACTTTCGCCGCCAGGATGAAGGCCTACAATGTGACCGTTCTGACCACCACTATGAACGTCTTCGCCCCGTTCAGCGAGGTAGCGGCGCTCCGCGGACTCGTGCCACTCCACGCGCCGCTGCAGCAGCGGCTGCCGGTGTTCGACGGGGTCGTTGACATCGTGCGGTGCGGCCGGGCCGTTAACCGGTGGATACCCACCGTGGCGTTGGAGTTCTTGCTGTTTGATGTCGATAGGGTGTTGCGGAGCGGCGGGTACTTGTGGCTGGACCATTTCTTCAGCAAGGAGGCTGATCTTGAGAAGGTTTACGCGCCGTTGATCGGGAAATTGGGGTACAGGAAGGTGAAGTGGGCGACGGCGAGCAAGGCCGATTCAAAGATCGGTGAGGTCTACTTGACAGCTTTGCTGCAGAAGCCTCTGACTAAATGAGTTTAGCTCTTGTGAGGTAACAATTTGGATTGTGAAATGCGGTGTCTTCATTTTCGGGTTTTGAAGTTTTGTGGCATCAGTTGATGGGCTTCATTTAGTGTTGTTTCGGTATTTTTTTTTTCTTTTTAAGTTGGTTGGTAGGTAAGATTTTAGATTTGAAAGCTTAGTGTAGATTGAATGTTTATGCATGACTTGATTGCATCTGATTTTAATGTTTATGATGTTTTTGATAATGAGTAATTGAGATCGTTGCGAGATTAAAGTACTGATCTTTATGTCTGCTAAAGAAGAATTTTTAGTGTTGCTATTTCATTGACATAAATTGGGTTTTCCTCAAAGTCAATTCTTAGATTGCCAGGGTCTTATAGTCAAACAAGGCCGTCCCTGTTAGTTTCTTTGTTGAAGTTGAGTCTCTTCCAAAAATGGCTCTTTCTTTATTAATTAATTTCTTTTTTATGCCTTCTGAGACCAAGTATTCTTTGGAAAGTAAGATTTCAATATTAATATGGGAGAGCTTATCATTTTTTTCAAAAGCGCTGTATTAATTTTCGAAAGAAAACCTCTCAGGTTTCAGACCTAGGACTACCTACGACCTTGAACTCCTCTTACTCGCCTGTTGGGCTAGTCTTTATGGGGTATTATAGCTTGTCATATTTCTCTTCTAATGGAGTTCAATGGTTTTGAAAAGCTTAGTTGACGTGTGTTGACTCCTGAAATATATGTCCTTGATTTGATATAAGCATGACATTATTGATAGTTCTGTTTAAATGTTTCTAATCCGAAAATAATCTTTGGTCTTCTCTTGAGAGCAATTCTGATTATTCATTGCCCTATCTTAGCAGAGAAAATGAGATGTCTGATGTTTAAGTTAAAACTAGCTTTCTTCAATCAAAAGTCTCTTTCCCCATTACAATTCCAGTATTTTGAGGTCTTTCCTCTTCAAATGTTTGAATTACTTGCATTTCACCAGACATTCAAGCAAATACGAACTAAGAAACACGTTTCCGTTGGAAGTTGATCCAACTTTTTTTTTTTTTTTTTCTAAACCATAACTTCTTTATCGGACTGCTTCTGATGGATTTGAACTTGGCTTGCAGGACTAATGTCAAAGATTGATAGAGACCTTGAGATAGGGTAAGAAAAGCAACATTATTTATTTCCACTGAAGTGGGTTATACATTTTGTTGGCTGGCCATATAGGCAAAATGTGGAATGTTAGAGATGACATGGTGGGACGAAGGTGAAATTTGTACCTCCAAAAGATGATGAAAGAGAAAGGCAATGCTGAGGCCAGTCGTCGTTATTGGTTTCTTCTTTGACTGCTTGTAAGATAAAGTTATTATTCCTTTTATTATTTATTATTTTTGTTTCTTAAGGAATAAGAATGCAGAACGTTGCCAAAAAGGCAAAGCTTTTATTTATTAGCTCTTAGCAAGAAATGAATGGGGGGAAAAAAATATGAGAGAAGAAAAGTTTTCTGAGTTTTAGTGGGTTTCTTTTCTGCATAAAGCATTTGATTCCATGTCTTTTAACGAAAAAAAGCAAGGAAAATAAGTTCTCTACAACATCCAATTCCATTCCATGACCCCCCAAACTTTCGGCTTTTCACTTGTGTCTTTTCACCAACACTTGGATGTCCCCGAGGCAGCGGCAAAGGAGGGGCAGTTCCTCCGTTTCTAGTAGTCTCCGGCAGTTAACGACCACCCTTATTTACATGAGCCTTCAACCAAGTCTGTTGGATTCATCTAAGAAATTGTACTGGTGCTGTGAAAGAAAGAAAGAAAAAGGCTCTATGGTGGAAACTGGAGAGCTAACTGTTAAAAAAAAAAAAAAAAGGCATTATTGTTACTGTATGCGTGGGTGATTAAAAAATTGTAAACCATTTTGAAGGGTCATTTTGAGATGCAAATTTGATTAAGGGTCCCTTTATAAAAATGACAGGTTTTGACAGATTTATGTTTTTCTACATGAGGAGATCGAAATCATATATTTATACATTTAAAAGGACAATCGGGTGAATAAAAAATTGATGTTTAAAATGTATTTATTAGAATTTGGATTTTGTTAGAAAAATTACTAGAATGTGGAGTCTTGTATTGGTGCTTAGTGTATGTTTAATCGACATTAATGTTCTATCCGTTAGTGCTTTAAGAAGAATGGCCAAGCGGGCGCAAAATCACAAAGGCCCAATTTGCACCCCTGCATGATATAGATGATGCAAATGTTGGGCATGTCATTGCACGTAAATTACACTTTGCAAATTTTTTATTTGCATTTCTAACATTTGAATTCGAATTTTTTTAATAAACATTGATGTTCTACCCATTAGTGCTTTAAGATGAAGGGCAAGGGCCATTACTCATGGAAGTACTTGGACATGTTTTTGAGTATTATGAATTCTAAATATGAATGGTTATAACTTTAGAATTTAGATGGTTATAACCTACTGTTTAAATCTCATTAAACTAATTTAAATCTTCTATGATCCAAGGTTGTAACGTTTCATTCCAATAGCCTATATAAGAAGGCATCTATAGTGAGCTTAGACACAACTTTAGAAATTCTTTCTTATTCCTTTTAAGAAAGCCTCCAATATATGGACCTACATAATGTGGGCAACGCAAATGTTGGATTGGTCCTTGTGCCAGTTACGTTTTTTAAATTTTTTATTTACATTTCCATCATTTAAATTCAAAATGTTTTCTCATCTTGTACCCGTCAATATATCTAACCTGGGTTTAGGTTTTCCTTGTATCTACTACGTGTTCTAGTGTAATTGGTGGAGTCCTTGTGTGTGTGTGTGTATATATATATATATTCATTAACTACTGTATCAATTGATGAGGAATACAATTCACCTTTTTACAGAAACATTCTTCTCTGATATTCTTACTCTACGCGTGAGGTAAATGCAACTTTTACTCCCCATCTTTCCTTTCGGAAAAGCATCCTCAATTCTGTTCCAAGCCGTGATGTCCCAAACGTCATCGAGAACTGTCTCTTCTATGCTAACTTGTTTTTCATTCTAACAACTAGCTCATGGTTGTTCAAGCCTCTAAAAATCTTTGTTTTTTTCTCTTTCTTCTTGAATTAAGGCATCTATATCTGTCTTTTCCCAAACTTCTTCTTTCATCGTGCTGATCAGATTGAAAGCCAACTCCAAGTAGGGTTTCGATCAAAACTTTATCGCCTTATACTGTTGAGATATAAAAACCCAAGCGCGACATTCAAAATGCGTCTTTACATCGATGTCGTTGTATACTTTCTTGGCAAGAGTAGTCTTGCCTAATCCCCCCATCCCCACAATAGCAAGAACACGAAATCGATCTTCCTCTTCCATCAGCCGAGACTACAAAGCCAACGTCGTATCCTTCATGCTTACGTGATCTTCTCCTTCCTCGTCATTATGATAAGGTCTTCTAAATTTCCTCAAAGAAGAACTGCTTCCTTCTCCCTTACTAAACTCAATTCGGTACCTTTGCCTGCTTTTGCTGATGCTTTTGAGCTTATCATTGATGGAGTCTATCTCAATTCGAAGTTTTCAAAGATGAAAAACCTTTTTGATGCTGTAGGCTGACCAGTTGAACTTGTAGAGATAGGTCCCAATGGCTACTTCAATTTCACAAGCAACATTTCGAAAAAAATGTTTGTGAAAAAAAAGAAAGTTCGGGGCACCACTCGTGTTGACATGAAAAGCGTGCATTCCATATACGGGCTGAAGCATTGTTCTTTGTGAATTCAGCTCGATACATGAAAAGCATGCACCCCATACAACTTAGCTCGATCACGACATTTTATATCACATGCAGGTGGGACTAACATTGATTTTATATGATAATGCGTGAACTTATTATCTCTAAATTCGGTTTTGAAACTTCAATTTGTATCACATGGTCCTAAAACTCTGCTTATGTACCGTCAAACATCCAAATGTTGAATTTGGTCCAACTGATATTTGTGCCTATCAATTTATAGGTGTTAAAAGAGTCTTTTTTCACCCACGCCCACTTGGCCAAGTTGTGTGCCAATTCCGAGCTTGACCTGTCACAATTATTGGTTGAGAACAGATTGCAATCAATGATCCAAACTTAAGCTCTAGATTTTATTATTATTATTATTTTTATTAATGGAAGTTAGGTGCTTAATGCCCAAAACTAGTGTTTCCAAAGATAAGACCCGGAGACATAAAGTTGTTAAGAACTAAAATTCTGTGTCTAACTTTGATGTTTCGAAACATATCTAATCAATCATATTATGACACATCATTTAAAAGATAAGTGTTTCAACTTTGACATGCCCAAAATTAGTGTTTTCAAAGATAAGGCCCGATGACATAGAGTTGTTAAGAACTAAAATCCTTTGTTCAACTTTGACGTTTCAAAACATGTCTAATCAATCATATTATAACACATCATTTAAATAAGTTAAATATTGAAATATAAAACAATCATTTATAAAACATTTCAAATTTTTTAAAATGATGTAATATAATATTATTGATTATATATCATTTAGACATTAATTTTTAAACAGAAGATTTGAATTTAGTTGTTAATGAATGAAACACGGACTTATTTGAATGTAAACCTACTTCCAAAAATCCTGGCTTCTCTAAGACATTTGTTGAAGTAGTCACACACACTGTTAGGAGGCACGATCATGTTCCAACATGAAGACGGGCACGGTACTCAATGTCGCGAGACACACGATCACATCTTGTCATTGTTTATTTACCTGAAATCCTCTTGGACATGAAAAATTATGATGACGGTTCAAAACAGAGCTTTACGAGATTTGTTTTGATCAGTAAAAATTACAAGCGATTATTATTATACCTTTCAATCAATTGTAAATTCATGCTATCAAAAAGCCATAACGCACTGTCTTAAATGCAAAGTCTAGTTAGTTTTAAAATCAGTGATGGCAATCATCACAGGTGATAATGGGATTTTCCTTTACTAAAGAACAAAGCCTTGTGACATTTTCATATGCCAGGCCTCCAAAGAAAGTAGACAGGGATACAGGAAGGTAAATCTCAATCAATAGAGCTCAAAGAGAATATCGACAAAGTTTCAGCAGAAACAGGTAAAAGGGAAAAACCAACTACGTAGGTACCTCCTAAGATGCTCCCTTATGAAATTAAAAGCATATGTATAAGACCACGCAATCTTATTTCCAGGCAACACGTTCACAGAACTCAAATGGTTCACTGTGCAACTTTCCTCCTCAGCAGGTGGTGCAAGTCAATTGCATTGATCTTGGCAGCAAGTATGAAGTCATTCTCAGTCAATCCACCTGATTAAAAGTGGAAAAAAGAAAAAATATATATATATATATATCAAAATTGTCATCGGTCTTATGCGGCAAATATTGCAAGGATAAAAGGATAATATTCACCCTCGAACAAAATGACGTGAAATGGTCTCAAGGTTATTCCATAGTGTAGAAATTGGTCATTGTAAAACATGATCAAGCGACCAACTGAAGATAATGTGAAGCATATGCCAATGTATTAAGGTCTAGTCTACTCCGAACAACATTAACAAACTAAGAGCTTGGTTCAATGCAGGTTAATCAATGGTAGGAGACAAATTTGAATAAACTTGAGTTGAATTATTAGGAGAATTTCCCCATTCTATTTTGACTTTTTTCACTTCCCATTATGTAAAAATCGTAAAAATTATTCAACTATAGTCCAAAATTATGAGATTTAGTATTCAAATGGCCCATTCTAACTCCCAATGCCTTCTGGGCCTAACGCAACCAAAAAATAAATACGCAGCAGTCCAAAAAGTTGTGCAACTTTTAGCTAAACATTTTGAATTCTGATGGAAGGAAAAGAAAACTTCATTACTGAACTTCCGATGCCTAATTTAGGAGGTACTAATCAGTATCATACTACAGAGCCTGGATAATCTTAAACGTCGGAGTGATATCAGCTATGCTCTATCGAATGTTAAATCAGCAATATTCAATGATATATCTGCGCAACTTAATTTTGTGTGAACCTAACCATTTTTAAATAGGATACTAGATTAAATAACTATAGGTGAAAATTAAAGAACTCGAAACCACAAAAAACTATAAATCAACAACATGGTAACATAAAAAATCTAAAAAAAGGGGGAAAATTGCTTGATTAAGGTATAATGGTTACCAACTGAATGTGTCCAGATCTCAATCGTGACATTGTTCCATCCAACAAGGTGAAGGTCTGGATGATGATCTGCACAAGCACATACACCTAAGTTCCACCATCTTCAATGGAAGTGCACCACACATAAATGGTTATGTACATGTATTAGAAAAGAATGGAAGTTCAAATACCTTCAGCTTCAGCAACATCAGCTACAAGCTTGAATAATTCCAATCCTTTAGTGAAACTCTTCACTTTCCATGACCGACTTAGTTTCATTGGACCATCTTCACTGATTAGGTTCCATCCATCCACCTAAAGAATGTTCCAAAATTATTGAGAGTACACTTATATGTGAATCAGGATTCAGGGGCAAGACAAGATATTCGATCACAAACCTGTGTAATCAGGTCTTTTGCAGCTTCTTCAGTCATTGGTCGCAAATCCTTCACGTTGCAGGGTACGCACTTCTTTTTTGACAAATCTAACATAGTAAGCAGACATGGTCAGATAGAAAGAAAAACCACTTCAATCGCAAAACAATATAAATATTATCATATTCTCTTCTGAATAATAACTACAAGAGCCAATAGTGAAAGGAGGCTAGACAAGGCACAAAGAACAAAGTACAGAAAATGATCTAAAAAAACAATAATCAAATAACAGATTGAAGTTTCATGTGGGATTACATTTGGCTATCGTGGCTAAAGCTCTAAAGCTTACGCACCTTGGCCGGTGCAAAAGGTTCTAAACAGACAGACCGACTTTCTACTTGATGACATGCCCACATTGCCCCGAAGTACCTCAGGTAATTGGCTAGTGGAACTGTATGTAAGTACAAAATCCACATGCACAAGATTACTTATCTCCGAAAAGGGGGACCGCAAAGCTAAATAAAAAACAGTGAAAATATATTGAAAGGTGACAAAGGGTAGAGTGATTGTCGTCATCGTTACAAGAAAACTTATCTTGTTTAAAGATAATTTTTGAAAAACAAAGGCGAATTGTATGATGTAACCAATTGTTCTTCGTAATGCAATGAGGAGTGAATTAGTGAAATAACCTTTTCACTTTAATAAATTTGTACAATGACTTTCCAAAAATTTTTATTAACAAAATGACCCGGATCGACCACAGTGGTCGTTCCTATGCTGAAATGAAATAATGTTATTTTGCTAATTTCAATTTTTAAGGTTGTCATTTTAACAAATATTCCATGACGAGTGTGACTTGAAAATAATCTTAAAATCTGGATTTAAAGCATCTAAACAGAACAACATGGTTGTTCCAATCCAAATTCCATACGCTAAAATTCGATCGGTACCCGATTTCTTCTAATGGCGTTGTCAAAGAAATGTCATACTATTAAGCAATCCACCATGAAAAATGAAGTAAAAAATACAAAATTTCTCTCAATAAACAACACCATGTAATCCCACCAATTTAATAATGAAAAGGCACGAAAAAAAAAAAAAAAAACGAAACATGAATTTCTATCATGGGAACAAAACACAAACACCTCACAAGCACTCACAAATCCACAAAAAATAAAGCCAGAAACTGAAATCTAAATGTTACACACACACACACACACACACACACATATATGGACAAAAATGAAAAATAGTACCGTCCATGAGCTCCGAGCAAGGTTTGGAAGAGCGACGTCAATGGCGTCTGAAATAAACAGACGGAATTGGAAACCATAAAAAGAACGAAAAAGGAGAATCTGAGAGAGAGAGAGTTAAGGGTACCTTAGTTTTAGGGAGAGAGAGAAGAGAAATCTTGAATATCCGAGACATAGTAACTAACTAGTACTGCTGTGATTGAAGGCGATAGGAATTAGGTGCTTTGCCTTGCTCGGAGAAAATTTTCACTTGTATTTTCGCAAATACATAAATAATTTTCCTCGCCCTTTTTCTGCAAGGATAAAGAAAAAAAAAAAAAAAAAAACATAAAACGTGGGGAAAAATCGTCTGCTGTCGAGTACATCGTCACATTCGCGATCTGAGGATTTCATTTGGAATTAATATAATTCAGGGGTATAATAGTAAATAGATATTTTTAGAGGTGGGACCCTTCGCGTTTGTGTTTATAAACACTGTTGAACTTTTTTAATTTGATAATTTTATTTTAAGATTTCGCTTCTTGATAATTAGAGTTCATTTGTATTGGTGTCTCTTTTTTTTTTTTTTTTCAACGTATTTTTATTTTTTATTATTTATTTTTTAAAATATTATAATATATTTTAAATTTTAAAAATTTGTAACTTTATAAATATAAGTTTAAATGAAATAAATTTTTTTAAAAATTACATAAAATTTTAAAATAAATAAAATAATATTTATATTAATATTTTTTTATAAAATAAATTTTTATATTTTATATTTTTTTATCCCAAATAATTTTTTTCCTCAAACATATTTTTCAAAACAATTTTTTCTGATAAAAAAAATACCTTCAGGCATTCTCTCAAACTAATGCTCAGTTTCCTTTCCTCGTTAAATCCATCTAAATTTAGACAGTTTTTTTTTATTATTTGTACATTAAATAACAAAAGAGTATTGATAATTATTTTTATTTTATTCCAATACAAATTTATTTAAAAAATTGAACATGATTTCGTTATAACTTAATCTTTAAAAAGAAATTTATACTATAATAATTAAAATAATCAATAATACCTTTTTTAGGTTATAAAGTATAAAAAATTCATTTAAAATAAGGATTGATATTGTCAAAAATTTAAGTTTTGGGGTTGATTGTCAAGAAAAAAATATTTTGTCTCCAAATTTCCAGATTTAAAAAGTTCAGGGCGTGCGTAAAAATAATCTTTTTTTAATTTCAGGAAGCGAAAACACAAGTTCGTAGAAAGGCGCTGCAGCTCCAACCGGAGTCCATACATTTTCTGGGAAAATCAATTACAGAAAGAAAGCAAAGATGGTCAGTTTCTTTCTCACTTTCTTTCCCTCCGAACAGATCTTTTACTTTTCTGCTTATGGTTTTTCATTTCTGCATTCTCGTTCTATATATCTCTGAGGAAAATCCTTGCTATTCTGTTCTAATTCGTGGGTTTATTGCGGGGTTTTAGAGGAGAATTTTGGGCCTTGGTTCTGTAAATTCGATTTGAGGAATTGTAATGGTGTAGATTGGATTTTTGACGTAGAACTGTGTGTTGAAATGAAGGCGATCTGGATTTGTAATGCTTCATGGTGATTCAATTTGGATCCAATTTTTGGTTAGACCTAGATCTTGCGTTGTACTTTGGAGTTAGCGAAATGCTTGTTCTTAGTGATCCGTGTATTTTCTTGTGGATTAGCATGTATCTATATATATTTGTTTATTATATTACTGCATATATCCATATTTGTAGAAATTGGTTGCTGAATAATCGCATTCTGAATGAAAGTTTTGCTCTGCACTCATGAGTTTGCTTAATCATGTATGTTCGTATTGTTTTTCGTTTTCTTGCCCTTCTAACAAATCGATCCCGTCATTTAGTAAGCTAATCGGATTCTTTTCAGGGAGCTATGAGCTTGAAACTGAGTTAGCTGTTATCAATTCTGTTCTGGATTTGATCGTTTTAAATGTTGTTTACTTTAAGATCTCCATTTTAATTTCAAAAGCAAGAGAGGTACTGCAGTTTGAGTTAAAATTTCAAAAATTACGCTTGGGAGTTAGATAGATGCAATTATTATTAATATTTATACAAGTAAACTTTCTCATTCTTCCATGTTTTAAGGTTATTGATACTGAATGTTCAAGTCACTATATCACAGTTATCATATTGTGAAAAGCTTATCCATGCGAGAACAAAGAATTATCTAACTACGTAGTAAAACTTACGTTTTCAAGTCGGTTTCTCTGGAAGATATATTTTTGGAGTTGCAATGCTTGATCATTCAGCCTGCCTAATTAGTGGGTGTATCAAACATGTGTTTGAGAATATGTTGTTGTGTTTGGGTGATTTATGATTTAGACTTTAAGATCTCTGAAGTCTTTGTGTTGTTCTTATTCTTTCTGATGTATTTTTTGCAGGAGACTTGCCCATCTGTGAAAAACATCCTCCTCCTTGATTCTGAAGGGAAGCGTGTTGCTGTGAAGTATTTTTCAGATGACTGGCCAACAAATAGTGCAAAAGAAACTTTTGAAAAATCTGTTTTTACCAAGACCCAAAAGACTAATGCACGGACTGAAGGTAACTTTACTTTCTATTTCTTTTCTGTCAAGGTACTTCTTTCCATCTCCTTTCAAATGAGCATTTAGTTATTTTGTTTCTAGCTTTTAACATATGCTAATATGAACTGTAAATTATCATGCACTTGTAAAATATCCTGCATCTCTTTGTCTTGTCGTAATTGTTGGCTAATTCTAAACATGCTTTCGTTAAACATTGGTTGCAAACAAGTTATCAGTCATTGACTTAGTTCTTTCACCGTCTATATACAAGTATTGTATACTTGTTTTTAAATTTTTTGAATCATGCATGGTATTTGCTCAGGCTTGCAGGCATCCTATTGGGGGTTTATAAATACACGGACATTAAATTAGTGATTAGAGTCATATGGTTTTGATTTTGAAAATGTTTTGTGATTATTAAACAAGCATTGTGAATAACATCATTGTGCATATCATTTCAAAAAGTATCATATTTATTAGTCTCATTGCTCTTTATTAATGAAAGTAACATTGCCCTGTTCTTTCCTTGAATATAATCTCACAATTTCCATACCTTGCTATTGTCTACAGCGGAGATAGCAATGTTTGAGAACAATATTGTTGTTTACAAGTTTGTTCAAGACCTTCATTTCTTTGTCACTGGAGGAGAAGATGAAAATGAGCTCATCTTAGCCACAGTTCTTCAGGGATTTTTCGATGCAGTTGGTTTTCTCCTTAGGTGTGCCCTTTTTCCAGTTTCATATTCCTGCTCCTATACATTTGCCATTCATAACTTTTCAAATATTCTCTCTTAAGTCACTGTTATCTCATGTAAGTATTCTTATTCCAGAGGCAATGTGGATAAGAAGGAGGCGCTTGAGAACTTGGATCTCATTCTATTATGCCTTGATGAAATTGTTGATGGCGGGTATGCGGTATTCCTTCTCCACACCCAGTATTTCGAGGGACTCTACATTCAGTAACTCCCAAATTTACCTGTTTCTTATTTGTGCAGCATTATCCTCGAGACTGACGCAAATGTTATAGCACAAAAGGTGGCAAGTTACAGTATGGATGCTGGGGCTCCATTGTCTGAGCAGGTATGTATATAATTTCTCCCTTCTGAATTTTCGCTCTTACGATCCCTCTCACAAAAGGGAAAGAGAAGAGCCAAACATGAAAACGAATTATGCAAACTAAACCGACTGCATTTTACTACCCTTTTTGTATCATTTTTCTCTTTGCAGACAATAAGTCAAGCATTGGCAACTGCTCGTGAACATCTAGCAAGATCTCTTCTTAAATGAGAAGCACCTATAATGTATGGAGGGAGAGGAGCAAGGAGGGAAAAGCTTTTTTGTATTCCCCTTCGTATCTGATGTACTCGTCTATACTTCATGAGCATCAAAAGTGGCCTATCTTATGACCAATATTGGAGTTCCTTTTCCTGTGACAGCATTTTATCTTATTTTGCTCAATTTTACCCCCCCTTGTAAGCTTGATTTGGACATAGAAAGATACACATGGTGAAAAAGTTGAGAGATTATATTGGTTAGGAATTGAGGCTTCGTGATATTTTATACTTGTTTTTGAAATAATTATCTGCGATTGGTTATTTGGTCGTCTTGCAGCAAAAATTGGCTGGATTGCCGTGCCTGGTAAAGTTTATTCCTGCTTAAGTCTTGCCAACGGTAGTAAAAGGATGTCAATCACTAACAAAAACAAAATGTTGAACTGAACTCGGCACCACACTAAAATTTTCACTAATATAAAATAGGTTTTACAATATAGGATGTATGGATGAGACACTATAAGTTGTGGTGTTCAAAACCGGTCGTGCCCAAGTTTTATTTTTATTCGATATTTTTTGTGTTTTGGAAGAGCCAAGGCTCTATGAATATTGTTTTTTTGATCCTCTATATATGGTTGTCACATGGTTCTCCTTTTACCGTCGTGTGTTTATTATTATTATTTTGTCTCTGCACGCGAACTAGTAAAAGAAAAGGGGAGAACAAATTGCCCTTGGTCGTTACATCCTTCTTTAATGTATGAAAGCACAAAATATTCATCTCTCAAATAATAATAATAATATCAACACCCCAAACAATCGAATATAACAATAAAATAAACCTTAAATTTATATTTCTATAAAACAATTAATTATTTATTTATTTATTCTTTTTGAGCAGCTGCCCCTCACTACTATTGCTTCTAGTAAACTGCAGTCCGAAAACACGTATCAGGTTGGCGTATGATGAGAACCACGCTCTTCTGCTACAGTCCTTGGTGTTTTTCCAACTACACATTAGTTAGCAAAAAAATGTTCTCCTCAGACACTGCCTTCTAAGTTTTAACAGGAAGTCAGGAAGTTAAAAGTGAAGGCCACTCACTAGCTAGCGACTCGGTTGTTTAAACGATCAAAATCTGAATGAGAACATAATCCGCATCGTGTGCTTAAGATAAATCACCGGCAGGTGGGGCGAAAATGTTCCCTTCAGACGTTGCCTTTCAACAGAAAGTGAGAAAGTGAAAACCAGTCGCCAGCTAGCGACTCGGTGGTCTAAAGTTCAACTTTAAATGATTAAAATATCCTGATTGGATTAGAACATAATCTGCATGATCATTCTATTAGGACATAGTCCGCGTCATGGGGAAATATGTCAGCAGCAGTTGGGGGCAAGTTATTCCGAGAAACGTTTGTACGAACCTGGGCATGAGTTTCTGCCTCATGCTGAAACGTGTTAACCAGCTCTTCCAGCTCCAACGTCCTCCTAACTTGAACCAGCACTTCTGGCGGGGGCTGTTTTAGTCCAAGATAAATCGACCCAACCACAATTAGGACAACTCCCAGGAAGAAGAGGACAGCTGTAAAAAGACCAAAGGCATATGGTGTATTCTCTGCACCAGAGATTCCATCAACGTTGATTCCGAAGAGCCCGGTGATTAAGGAAAGAACTAGACCACAGCCTCCAAAGACAGCCAGATTATGTGTCACTCTTAGGCTTTTGTCCTGAATTATGAAAATGTAACTTAACAGATAAATTTAATGATTAGCAGATTAGCCACATTTGAATATCATCGAGAAATACCAACCAAGTACGCAAACCTGTAACCATGCACGAACATTGCTCTGCATTACATCCTGAATGGTAAACAACCGACCACGAACAGCTTCTTGCTCCTCGATCATTTCACGCCTACTGTTTCTTATTCCATCTAGCAAGCTTTTTGCTGTAATTCCTCTCAAATGTTGGCAAAGCTCAAGCACCATCTCTTCTCTAGCATGAAGCCACCACTTCACTCTGATAACCTGCAACCGAACTGCAATATTAGTGGACACGCTAAGCTTACCATGCTGCCCCATCTACTGTACCCTAGAGTATTTGCAGAACTTAAGAACATTACAGCCAGGATGATGTTAGCTTTCTACTATCAGTTCTCTTCCTTCTGATTATTTAGGCTTAACAAAAATTTTATACATTCAGAGCCAAAATATATATATATATATCACAGCATAATCAAATCCATAATGCTTAGCATACTTATCTAGTTCCCTTCGTGCTTTCTTTTATTCATTAAAAGGGGGGAAAAAAAAAAAGATAAAGGAAATATCGAGTTTAGAAGCAAGCAATAAGCATCAGGTATACCAAAGGGGATTACAGAAAATTATATCTATATATATATTTGTTAATTCATTAAAAACTACGGAACTAAGCCAAGTCAAATAACAGGAGAAAAAACATACCTTTCTTGATAGCTTCCCGATCTCTTGGTTCAGAATTACACTGAAAAGATTAATATCCTCGCGGTTTCTCCTATTCATGCAGATAGTTA
Organism: Antiaris toxicaria; assembly: GCA_035233585.1. Lineage (NCBI taxonomy): Eukaryota > Viridiplantae > Streptophyta > Magnoliopsida > Rosales > Moraceae > Antiaris > Antiaris toxicaria. The sequence continues at coordinate 95,296,535 of CP141154.1, forward strand.
CTTGTCACAAAGGTAGTCACGAATGAAGACGAATAGAACTCAGAAAACTAAGATAGCCGAATCACTTCATGTAAAAGATATCGTGTTTATAAAAGAACCTGTTCATAAACTTCAATTCAATCTCGTCTGCTGCACCAAATATTGACTTACGAAACAACCTAGAATAAACGAAATACAGAAAAGAATCAAAGAAAAGTTCAAAGACTAATACTTTGATAAGCATGTAATAATGCACATGAAAAATCATCATACTATGAGTATACTCTCTATGGAAGTCTGTAACTTGCATCATATTTACACAAGAATACCTGTCATCCCATCGTGTTAGTCGACAAGCTAGCTGTGCTATAATTTCATGCACTGTTCTTGGCGCATTATAACCTCCAGCCAATAGAAGTTCCTAATCAATCCATAATAACAAAATTATTATTCAGTATGGTGGAAGACACCTACACACACAACCGTATAAAAATTGGACAACAAAGCCGTTAGTTAGTTTTTTTTTTTTTTTCCACCAAGAAGGAACAACCTCAACTTCTGTGACGCCCAGCACATTTACACTTGATACAAGTGCTTTTAGATGCAATACAGTTATCAGGAAGTTTTGGGCTTGCCATGATCTAAGCACGATGGGGACGTCATCCTCATCAACATGTGGATCACAGGCTGATTGTCCCAAGACCTCAAATAACAGTCCTCCAGCAACTCTAACTGGGACCTGAAATACGAGTGCAAAGTGTTTATAATCATAACAAAAGTTCCACGACGGAAAAAGATGAAAGCAAGATACAATATGTCAATCTCTCTCTGTGAGTGCGTACGTGTGTGTTTTCTTCTTTTAAATGATGAAATGACATCTCATTCCAACACTAACAACTATAGTAATTTTACTTCATAGAGTAGGTGTTTCATCTTCTCGCTTATCAGTCTGCTTTCATCTGTTAGCGCTAAACTAATGGCAGGGTGTAACCACTGAGCATTGCTGAGCCATGCCTCGATGGAAGGTTGACCCCCAGAGACATGGCACCACCATACAGGCCCTGATGGGCGCTCCCAGTACAGAGCGGCCAAATCTGCAACAGTGAGGTCATCTTCATCATTCGGTAAATCGAACTGCTGAGAAGCCCAATCAGCACCAACTTGTATAGTTTGTACAAGTTCGGAAATCCTAGCCCACCCAATTGGTACCCAATAGCTCCCTTCATATCTTTCAAAGCTTTGACTATGTCCTGACAGATGAAACTGACTATCTCTTTCACCACCAAAAGAAGCCGTATTGTCGCTTCTTCCCTCACTCAGTGGCACAGTCTCGACTAATTTGTTCGTATCTAGTTTCGGAAATGAAGCCTCAGCAAGTCCATTAGAAGGCACATGCAATCTCGATAGATCCTCATTAGTTTGTTGTCTGCTTGGGATGCTAGAACCAGATTTTGAAACAACCGATTTCTTTGGGCCTCTAATGAACTCAAAAGCACAAATAAGACCATCGGTCCAGAGTTCATTCACGGGCATGGTATCCCTAGTCGAATAGGTTTTATGGTTTTCGGATTTCTTCATATTATTGCCTAGGGAATGAATAAATTTCCTGTCGCCTACGGGAACTTTGCTGTGTTTTGCCTAAGCACAACAAATCGAGAACAAACGCACAACAAATATCAATGTCTGTTTCCGGAGTACCCACACAAGACGAACCCGTCACGAAATGCCATACAGGCAAAGAGTTTCAGATATTGCTACATTGGCATCAAATGCTTCATTACAAGAGAAAAGGCTGCAAAAATTTCAACCCCCAATTAAACTCTGCAAACTCAAACCATTTAAAACACTCAAATTCCGAAACCCCACATATAGAAATAGGCTAAAAAGTGACCCTTTTTCTTGCTTCTACAAATCAATATTTCTAGTTTTCTATTAAAATCTAGCGATATAACCATTTGATACCCAGTCATCAAAACAATGGAATTTTATTGGGAAAAATATGCAAAAATCCATATTTATTTTAGAATTACCAATAGTGATAATCATTTGCCAACCAGTTATCACAAGCGACAGACAGACACTGTGACCTCTAGAGTACAAACTGAAGAATGATTAATGGGTTTTTAGTGGGAACAAAAATAGAGAGATTAAGGTTTCGTTTCGTGAACGTATTGCATTTGCATTGTGTTTGAATGTAATGCATTAAATGTAATTTATATTTTGAGGAAAAATATTAACATTATATTTGAATGCAATGTGTGTTTAGGGGAAAAGTATTTGAATTGTATTTTAATAATAAATATGCGATGTGATGGATAAAAATAGAAAAAAAAAAAGGAAGGAGAGGGAATATATGATATAATTAATAAAAATAATAGAAAAAGTGAAATAATAAATAGTAATTGTGTTGGATTTAAAATGTGATGTGATTGATATTTGAATGAAATGTTTTTGTATTTGGGAGAAAATTACATTGTATTTAAATGTAATACTAAAAAAAAGCTTGTCCCAAACGTGGTATAAGAAATCAAATGAGATATCAAAAAACCAAAAAAAAAAAAAAAAAAGAGGAGAAAAACAGATTACCTTGAATGAAAAGATGATGAAAAAGATTTGTATTTTTCGGAAAAATAAATTAAAAAAAAAAGAAGATGACAAGGAAAAATTACTATCTCAGAAGTAATAAAAATATTAAAAATCTTACGCAAAAAGATAAATGAGAGGAAAAGGAATAACCTTCAATGAAGGTTAGTTTTGAGCAAACAAGAAGTAACACTTTTAATCTTTTCTTGGAAAGTAGGAAAGAGACACAGGGACGTTTGGTAAACGCATTGTATTTTGATTGTATTTGAATGAAATTTGTTTTTTGAATGTTGTATTTGGCTGAAAAGTATTTGTTTTATATTTGAATAAAATGTGTGTTTGGATGAAAAGTATTTTAAAGTTGAAAAGTTGATGTGATTGGTAAAAGTAGAGATAAATAGTAAAGTTGAAAAATTGATGTGATTGTTTTAAAAATATTTTGAATAGTAATTGTTTTTGTAGCACTGTTGTAAAATTTATATTTGGTGTAAAATTATATTGTATTTGAGTAAAATTAAAATGAAATATGTTCCCAAACGTCCCCTAAGAAATCAAATGAGATATCAAAAAACCCAAAAAAAAAAAAAAAGGAGAAAAACAGATTACCTTGAACATAAGAAATGAAAAGATGATGAAGAAGATTCGTGTTTTTCGGGAAAATAAATTAAAAAAAAAAGATGATAAGGAAAAATTACTATCTCAGAAGTAAAAAAAATATGAAAAATCTTAAGCAGAAAGATAAATAAGAGGAAAAGGAATAACCTGCAATAAAGGTTAGTTTTGAGCAAACAAGAAGTAAGACTTTTAATCTTTTCTTGGAAAGTAGGAAAGAGACACAGGGGCGTTTGGTAAACGCATTGCATTTTGATTGTATTTGAATGAAATTTGTTTTTTAAATGTTGTATTTGGTTGAAAAGTATTTGTCTTGTATTTGAATAAAATGTGTGTTTGGATGAAATGTATTTTAAAGTTGAAAAGTTGATGTGATTGGTAAAAGTAGAGATAAATAGTAAAGTTGAAAAGTTGATGTGATTGTTTTAAATATGTTTTGAATAGTAATTGCTTTTGTAGCACTGTTGTAAAATTTATATTTGGTATAAAATTATATTGTATTTGAGTAAAATTAAAATGAAATATGTTCCCAAACGTCCCCTAAGAAATCAAATGAGATATCAAAAAACCCAAAAAAAAAAAAAGGAGAAAAACAGATTACCTTGAACATAAGAAATGAAAAGATGATGAAGAAGATTCGTGTTTTTCGGGAAAATAAATTAAAAAAAAAAAGATGATGAGGAAAAATTACTATCTCAGAAGTAATAAAAATATTAGAAATCTTACGCAGAAAGATAAATGAGAGGAAAAGGAATAACCTGCAATGAAGGTTAGTTTTGAGCAAACAAGAAGTAACACTTTTAATCTTTTTTTGGAAAGTAGGAAAGAGACACAGGGGCGTTTGGTAAACGCATTGCATTTTGATTGTATTTGAATGAAATTTATTTTTTGAATGTAGTATTTGGTTGAAAAGTATTTGTTTTGTATTTGAATAAAATGTGTGTTTGGATGAAAAGTATTTTAAAGTTGAAAAGTTGATGTGATTGGTAAAAGTAGAGATAAATAGTAAAGTTGAAAAGTTGATGTGATTGTTTTAAATATGTTTTGAATAGTAATTGTTTTTGTAGCACTGTTGTAAAATTTATGTTTGGTGTAAAATTATATTGTATTTGAGTAAAATTAAAATGAAATATGTTCCCAAACGTCCCCTAAGAAATCAAATGAGATATCAAAAAACCCAAAAAAAAAAAAAGGAGAAAAACAGATTACCTTGAACGTAAGAAATGAAAAGATGATGAAGAAGATTCGTGTTTTTCGGGAAAATAAATTAAAAAAAAAAGATGATGAGGAAAAATTACTATATCAGAAGTAATAAAAATATGAAAAATCTTAAGCAGAAAGATAAATAAGAGGAAAAGGAATAACCTGCAATAAAGGTTAGTTTTGAGCAAACAAGAAGTAAGACTTTTAATCTTTTCTTGGAAAGTAGGAAAGAGACACAGGGGCGTTTGGTAAACGCATTGCATTTTGATTGTATTTGAATGAAATTTGTTTTTTAAATGTTGTATTTGGTTGAAAAGTATTTGTTTTGTATTTGAATAAAATGTGTGTTTGGATGAAATGTATTTTAAAGTTGAAAAGTTGATGTGATTGGTAAAAGTAGAGATAAATAGTAAAGTTGAAAAGTTGATGTGATTGTTTTAAAAATATTTTGAATAGTAATTGTTTTTGTAGCACTGTCGTAAAATTTATATTTTGTGTAAAATTATATTTTATTTAAGTAAAATTAAAATGAAATATGTTCTCAAACGCCCCCATAGTGTCCCGATGTAAAGCATGTGCTATAGGACAAGGAAGAGGAAACCCATACACGTACTTTGGCTATGCCCCGCTCAAAACAAAGGCCGTGTTTGTTTTTGTATTTGAGACCGTTTTCACGATTTCCAAGAAAATCGTTTTCGAAATCAATATGAAAACGTGTTTGTTGGCACCAGTCTTGAAAACAAGTTTTGAAACCGATAACTTATTAATTGTTTTCTTCGGTTAAGTCTGAAAACGACTTATAGTCGTTTTCTCTTGTTTTCTCTGGCGTTTTTCTGCAGTCCCGTGAACACAGAGCCCCCGACGCTTACCTCGCCTCCACCCCTCTCTCTCTTTCTCGTTCATCATCGTCAACTGAAGCTTTCTCTCCTCCCCTTGGTTGGACTCCGCCTGTCTCTCCTTCCCTGCCCTCGTTCATCGCTGTCGCCAGAGCTCTATCGACCCTCATTCGGTGGTGGTTACGGTGTTATCGTTCTCTGCCATCCCGGTCGCCTAACTGTCCTATTTTGGTCATCTGCTTCACGAGAGGTAACCTCCCATTCTCAGTTTGGACTGGCTCTGGCTTTTCGTTGTTCTTTGGACCGGTGATTGAAATTTGCCCTAGAATTTGGGGTTTTTCAAACCGGTGAGTTGCGAACAAATCGGACTTTCTATTGTGTTTATAATGTTATCTGATGATGCTCTTGTTTTCATCTCATGTATTATGTACATGTTGTTGACTCCGTTTGTGAATCCCTATTCTTGGCATTTTGAATGGTGTCGTTCTGGTTCTAGTGATTGAAGCTCGGTTGTTTCTTCCCTTTGCTCTAGAATGTAGGGGAGTTCGGATTGTAGCTGGGAACGACGATCTGCCGTGTCATGTATGTCGTTTTTCCACGCTAGTTGTTTTCTGCCGTGTCATTTTGTTGAATTGTTCAGAATGTCGTTTTTCCACGCTGGTTGTTTTCTGCCGTGTCGTTTTGTTGAATTGTTCAGAATGTTGTTTTTCCACGGTGGTTGTTTTCTGCCGTGTTGTTTTGTTGTAAATGCTGGATGTTATTTACCGGCCAAAACAGAGTTTCATGTTGAATAAAACCATTTCATTTATGTTTTGGTATGTTTCATTTCATGTTGAATAAAACACAGGTTCTATTGTAAATGGTTTTTGAATTGTTGAGATGTATGGAATTTTTGACTCACATATAGAGTGAGGAGGAAATGGAGAATTTGATTCTTGAATTAGACAACATTCTGATTACTGTTAATTGTTGTGTAATTGCTTTTTTTTTTAATCTCACAATATTTTTTTTTCTATTTGGAAGGATGATTGACAAGTCTCCTACTCCTAAGTTGCACTTTAACTTTGAAATTATGGGTGTTTGTTGGCCATTGAAATTATAGTCGACAAATTGGTTAAATTTTAATTTAAGTTAATTTAGAGTTGAAACCTGTTTAGGCAAGCTTTTAAAGCCAAACCCAATTGGCCAATTTGTGCTTTACATAGAGTTTATTAACCTCTCTCTTTGTATCTTTTTTACACTCCACAATCTATGTCAGCTCAACATACATATATTGTGCAATGTGTCCTTACTTTGAAGAAAATGAATATAATTTATAAACAAAAGAACTTTTAGTCATGGATTTGTAGCCAACTCATAATTAATAGCTACGCATTTATATGTTTCTATATATACATATACACATATATACACTTCTATGACTTAGTCAAGTATTGAGATATGTACAAATACACATATACACACTTCTATGACTTTAGTATTCGTTTTCATATATATGATTAACTATGTTGATAACCCTTACTATTTGATTGATATGTGACATAAGGACAGTAAATTTAAATAATGGAGGTCAATGAGGATAGCACTATTGAGGATCACGCCACATGGAGAGAAAATTTGTAATCTTTTTTTATCGAGTTGTTATACGAAGAGGCAAAAAAAGGAATTCAATCATCTACTTTAGACAAAAAAACATGGATGAAAATTTCAAATGAAATACATAGCAAGTTTAATAAGCGACTTACAGTAGCACAACTTAAAACGAAGTGGAATAGGCTTAGACATAGCACTAGAGAGTTTGAAAGCTTGATTCAAACTACTGGATTTGGATGGGATTCTGAAGCAAATACAGTCACAGCCTCAGAAGAAGTTTGGGATTCTTATCTACAAGTAATGTACCTATTATTTAATGGCATTCATATTTATTTACATAAGTTACTAATCATTGACTTAATTAAATTTATTTTCACTGTGTAGCAAAATCCAAAAGCTAAAAAGTACCAGAAGAAGGGTCTAGCAAACTTTTCTCTCCTAAAGGAGATCTTTAGTGGGACTATTGCAACAGGCCATAATGCCATGGGTCCGCAAATAGCTGCCTATGTGTCACGTGCAGCACCACCAGATTCTGTAAATCTCGAAGCTGAACGAGAAGGTACGGGAGACTCGCATGAAGTCCAGACAGACCGCAACCGTCTTTGAAATGCTGAGGCCAGCAGTGGGCGTTCCAAGAAGAAGATCAAAACTGCAATGGAGTCTGCAATGGAGCTGTTGGCAAAGTCTGTGAGTTTGCGAAGTGAGGCGTCAGTGCAACGCACTAATGACTTGCAGTATTATCTAGCGGCGAAACGAGCACGTCTTGCGGACACAAGTGAGGCTGAGACTTCGGCTGAAGATCTCAATAGTATTGAAATTTGTATTGAGCTGTTGGATGAAATAGGAGACTTGGATAACAAGACATACCGGATGGCAATTAAGACGTTATCAAAGGATAAGGACTACAGGAGATCATTTGTAAAGATCAAACCCGAGCGTCATCGTGGTTTCATCCTCAGCTTAGTAGAGTAGTTATTAGTTAATAATTGGTTTCAGTTTCTTAAACTCATTTAGTTTGTTAAATTCTTTCAATTTGTTGTCCTATTATTTACTGACTGGTTTGTTGAGTTAGATTGATTTGTGTTGTTTATTTTCGTGATTTTAGTATGTTGAACTATGGAGTATTGATTGATTTGTTGTGTTTGATTACTTTGTATTGTTTGCTTTCACGATTTTAGTTTATTGAACTCTTATATAATGGCTGGTTTGTTGATTTATATTAATTATAAGATATTTGTTGTCATGTTTTGCTATTATTATTGGTGACAAACATTTATAAATTGGTTTGATTATCTTGTGTAGGCTATTATGGAATCAGATGGTTCAGATACTGATGAAGAGTTGGTTTTTTTTGAGTCACTTGAGTCATCTGATGATGAGGAAGAGATCTTACAGTTATTACTAGAACTTATACCAACTATTACTAGGCAACCTCGACATAATGATGAACTAACAGGACGATAATATGTATTAAATATGCTGGAAGGGCATGCTGAAGTATTTTATGAAATATTTCGTATGTATAGAGAACCTTTTTTGGCATTAGCTTGGCTACTTGAAGAACATCAATTATTACCTAGAAGTCGACTATCAGTGGAAGAACGGTTAATGATGTTCTTAAAGATTATTGGTCATTACAATCGTAATAAAGTCATACAAGATAGATTTTGTCATTTTGGAGAAACAATGAGTAGACATTTCGATAGTGTTCTTAATGCCATTTGTGCATTGACCCCAGAATTTATTCGCCAACCAGACCCAAACATCGTGCCTCCGGAAATTCAAAATAGCGAAAAGTATTGGTTGTGGTTTAAGGTATAACTTACATTATTTTTAAAGTTTTAAATAGATAGTTTTTACTTTCAAAATAGAGTTTAATAAAGTTTAGCTTCTTTAATTGTGTAAGGACTGTATCGGAGCTATTGATGGCACACATGTGATGGCTATTATCCCAGCAACCGAGCAAAGAGTTTATCGGGGAAGAAGACATACTTGCACTCAGAATATAATGGCAGCATGCAGTTTTGATATGAGATTTACCTCTGTTTATAGTGGATGGGAAGGTTCAGCTGCAGACTCAAGAGTATTAGTACATGCATTACAAGATCAAGATAACAGATTTGTTAGGCCACCATGACCTAAATATTATGTTGTTGACTCCGGATATAGTAACATGCCAGGATTCCTTGTACCGTATCGGGGTCAAAGGTACCATCTATCAGAATTTAGAAACAATGGACAACCAACTGGACCTATCAAACTATTCAATTATAGACATTCATCGTTATGCAATTGCATAGAAAGGTGTTTTGGTGTTCTTAAAGCACGATTTGGTATTTTGAAGAATATGTCTAACTTTCCTTTACATAAACAAGCCCAGATAATAATTGCATGTTGTGTTATTCATAATTGTATTAAGATGTATGATGCAAATGATGATTTGTTTAGAGATTATGGCGTTGACGAGCCAGTAGAAGATATTGAGCGGCAAAGAGGAAATCAACAACGTACAAATTATCATGAATCTGAACCGTCTTCTGATGTTGGTTCCACTAATAGGGACCGACAACGTATGAGCCAATTCAGAGACCAAATAGCACAAGCAATGTAGGAACAATATGTATCCCAATTGTTATGATAGTTATAATTTGTAATTTTTTAATTAAATATTATTTCTACTATTAAGAACTATTTTGTAATGTATTTGTAACTAAATATAATGGTTGATTATATTTTAATTGATACAGTAAATATTTAAATATTATGATTATTAATATTCAATTAATTTTTTAATTAAAATTTTTTATTAATTTTTATTTTTTGGTATTCATAATAATGTTTTTAAAATTAAACATAAATATGTTTTTATACAGTACTTATGAGAAATGACTGGTTTTTAAAAACATCAACCAAACACAGTTTCAAATTTGATTTTTGAAAACATACACTCAGAAAATATAACCAAACATAGTTTTAAAAATGATCTCAGAACAGTTTTCAAAACGATTTTATTTTCAACTTTTTTGAAAACATAAAAGGTTTTAAAAACAATACCAAACGCTATCAAAGTGTCGTAAATGTCAATGTGAACGGATATTCTTAAAAAAATAATAATAATATTTAAAAAACAATTTATAATTTTTGACTTAAAATAATCAATATTATTTACTATAAATTAATTTTACAATAAAAATAATAAATTTATTTTATATTTGTTTTATTAAATATAAGAGTTACATTGTATGGTGTAATAGGAAATAACAATAATTATATATTAATTGTAATTTTGATATAATGTTATATATACATTAGACATTATAAATAAAATACAATAATATAATAATATAATGTATTAGATAGAAAGTAAATATAAAAAATAAGTGAGTACGTGTAAATTTTAAAATGTTAAAAAGAGTTTCTATCCTGTTTGAAAATATTGTCAGTCTAAATAATATATTTACTAAAATATTACCATTAAATAGTTTTAAATTCATGAAATCTAAACTTAAGATAATATAATTCTCATCAATTTGATTTATTTGAGATACTAAATCTTTTTATATGTTGTTTTCTAATTGTCCCAATATCCTCACCTATTGCCTTATATCCATGATGTATAATGTGTAAACTCTTATTCTTAAGTAAATGGATTCAAAGGTATTTAATTTGACATTGTATTTTCTTTTCTTCGTAATTTTCATCATCATTATTATCACTATAATTATGTTTTATTATTATAATTCTTTTATTATTATGGGCTAAAGGATATTATCAGCTCTTATTTGACATTTAGAAAAAATGATAAGTGCGTCAAAATTGAAATTTTTACCAAAAAGAATTTTCTCCAAGTTTTTGGATATGTTATGGAAATGTACAAAAATATCCCAGATTTACATGGATATTCGTGGATTTTGATGATATTTTTGAATATTATGGACATTTAACAGATGCTAAACATCCCTCCCTCCGTTATCCTTGTCAAGATTTCAAAATATGAATAATGTCGTGGAAATATCAATCATGTTATAGACATTTTAATCCATGTTTAGCCCTTCGTTTGGACATAAGATCAAGTGTAAAAATTCCAATCAGATTTTATCTCTTTTTTAAAAATCAATAAAAATTATAATTATTTTTTAGAAAATGAACTAATTCTAATATCAAAATTATATTTCAAACCTTTGTTCCTAATGTAACTTTATTTTGTATGTTATATAATTTTTTTCACTTTTTTTTTAATTTCATAAAATACTATCAACTGTAATTTTTGTTCTATAAAAATAACCACGCAATACTTTCAAAGTATATTATCGTTGTCGTTATTTTATGATTTGTATGAAGGTGTAATAAGAAATTTAAGTTCAAAAGGAGTGCATGAAAATAAGTTAGAAGTTCATTAAAAAAATTATTTTACAACATAAAAGTGAACATTTTTCATAAAGAAAGTTATGTCAAAATCTTTATGGTTTTAAGATAGAAATTTTCAAAGAAAATGGGTCAAAAATGGGAAAACTGGAATTTGCCAAACTAATCATGTTTCATTTTTGTTGCCGTGGTATAGAGAAATTTGTTTAGCGTGTTTTTCTTCTGCAGATGAATGGTGTGTTGGATTAGTTTAGAACTACATGTGGCCATGTAATTGTTTCGTAATCGAATAATAACGGTTCACAGTTCACTTCTGTCTCTTTAGTACATGTAAATTTGTATTTTGGGTTTTTCTTTTTACTTATCTTTTGTTTAGTTTAGAACTGGTTGAGCTCATGGAGTGATTCCATACATAAGAAACTTAGGTGGCGTTTGGTATTGATTTTGAAATATTTTCTATTTTCAAAAAAAATTGAAAATGAGAATGTTTTGAAAACTGTGTTAAGATCATTTTTGAAATTGTGTTTGATTATGTTTTCTAAATGTATATTCTAAAAAACATAAAAATAAAATTTTGTTTGATTATATAATTTGAAAACTCATTTTATAAGTGAGTATGTTATAAGAACATATTTATTTTAATTTTAAAAAAATAATAAAAAATAAATTATTAGTCATAATTAAAATAAAAAACTTTGGTGGTAGGTTTTGTAATGAGCGATAGGGGTGGAAAAGATTGGTGGTTTGAGTTTTAAGTGGTGGTGATAACTAAATTTAGGTCACGAGTCGACAGTTATCGTCGCGAGGGGACCGTCGTCATTGTCACTAGCCCTTGGTCATCAGCCTTCGTCGGAGATGAATGCTATCATTGGACATGATCATCACTGACACTGTACAGGCAGAAAGAAAAAGAGGGAGAGAGGAGATGGCGTGACGCCTTAAATTTTATTTAAGGGTCAATATATAATCTAAATAAAATTAGTGTGCCAAAAATTAATTAAAAATCTTTTGGAAACCCTAGGTTGGTTTCCTAGTCAAATTCCACTCAAAAAGTCAACAATTTTGACTTGAAAAACCCTAAAATATTCGGCCATTACTTGGGATTTTAATTAAAATTTAAATTCCATAAATCCAAGGAGGATTCAAACTCAAATTTCATCCCTTAAATGTAAAGAAGAAATTCGGCCCTAAAGTGTAGGAAATAAAGGAGATTTTATTTGAATTAAAAGCTAGGTCAAAACTCAATCAAAATTCAAATTATTTTTCCTTAAAAACTAATGGGTAATTTTGGTCACTTAAGGAGAAATAAGGAGAGAAAAACCCTAGCCTCAAAACAGCACAAAGTTTCCCCTTTTGCCCCTCAAAATATTCGACCAAGCAAGGAAGAGAAAGGGAAAGAAAAACCTAGTATAAAAACCCTCTTTTAACTCTCATTCACCTTTCCTTTCACTCTCAAAATTCGGCCAGCCTCCTCTTGTTTCCTCTCTAAATTTTTCTCTCCCAAAACACACCCAAAACAGCAAACAAAACCTACCTAAAGGCAGCTCAAAGATTCAACAATTTTTGAGACAAAAACAAGGTGAGAAATCAACTTTTTTCCTTCCTTCTCCTTTTGATTTTAAATCCGGAATTTTTATGGTTTTTCTCCACTGTTTTCCCTACTGTTTTGAAGACTCCAACACTCACACAAATTCAGCCAAAAAGGAGACCAAGCATCAAAAATAGTACAGCACAAACAAGGTGTGATTTCTCTCTCTAAAATCCTAAAAATTTTGCCTCATTGATCCCCTTTCAAAAACCCTATTATCACATGTGAAAATTTTATGATTTTTGCCAATTTGATTCTTGGGTTGTGTTAATGACATATAAATAAGGTTCTCCACGAAATTTCATGATCATTGGATGAAAATTAAATTTCCCTGTTTTATCGATGACATGCTGTTTTCAGTTTATGAAATTATTATACTGTTTTTGATGAAATAAACGCATGCAACGTGTTTTGTAATAAATGTGTATTTTAAAGCGTGTTTTGATTAATGGCATAATATGACTTGGTAAATACCATCTTTTGAATAATCCGGTGAACATAATTGAGCTCTAGTTCACGATCATTGTAAATGATGCGTGCGTCCTAAAGTTGACGCCATGGGGGAAGGTCCCTAAACCTGCGTAGGGCCGTTCGGCCTATTTAGACCATAACGAGATGATTTAGGATAATTCAATTTGAGGCACGTATATTATAGCTACGACAAGTCCTTACTCAAAATATGATGGTTTATTTTAATGATTTATTATTTTAATATTGGGGCACGTATATTGCAGCTACGCTAAGTCCTCAGCAGAATAAAACGTGTGTTAAAAATGTTTTCACGAAATTGTTGATTATTTTTGGGAATGATTATTATGCCATGTATTCTTAAATTGTTGATTGTTTTTGAAAACGAATATTATGTCATACTTTTAAATGTTACCTGTTTAATTCACCTTTGTTTCTGTCCTACTGAGCCAGCGCTCACGTCCCTTTTTCTTTGTGATTTCGAAATGACTACTTTCAGGTGCGGGAGGTAACAGTTCCGAAAATCGTTGAACTATCCGTTTCTACCGAAAGATGATGCTATCCGTTTTCTCCATCTTCTTCATTCTGTTTCTCGTTCTGATGTAATAAGATATTAAGTTTGGACTTTATTTCACGTTATTTAAATTTCATGCTTGGGAATATTTTATGGTTGGTAATCTCTTTTGAAGACCGATTTTGTATTTGATTTCCGCATTAAAAAGTATTTATTTTCTACTTTATTTTATTATGCGGTTATGATGCTACGTTATAAAATAATTAGGCTTAGCTAAATTATAATGTTGATCCGCTTTTCGTAATAAATGTTTTTCCTTAAATCTCGGGTTGATATTATGATTTGGCTGCCGTGTCACGTGTCTAAATTTTGGACCGTGAAAAATAATGGTTTCAGAGCCCAGGTTTTCAAAAGGGTTTTCATCAAAACGTTTTCAAAATACCCAAGCATAGTTTTCTTACTCTTAGAAGCTTATAGGGTTTCCTCTTCCTTCAATCTTATATAGCAAAATGGCTCGTCCTAGCACGCGTAGTCAGAAGCAGCAGAGAGGCAACGACGAAGAGAACCCCGGGAACACGCAGCCTCAAGGGAGTCAGAATGCAGCGTTTCCTGCACCGAATGATCAGCTAACGGTGATGCAGAATCTCATGGCGGCGATACAGGCTCTCCTCACCGTCTTACCTTTTGGAACACCTAACTCAGCTCCTGTAGTCAATGTTGTTCCTAATGAGACCCAGAGAGCGAGGAGTTCTTCTCAGACTCCTCAGCAAATGCCTACCACCGAAAACCCTACCTCTGGAGCAGTACATACCCAGCCTATGATACATCCTAAACAGGCAGCCTTAACTTTTTTCTTTAAGCCTCACGTACATACTTTCGATGACACTGGCACAGAGATGGATGCCGACTACTGGTTTGATGCCATTCGCAAGCAGCTAAAGTTGACCACCACACCCGCAGAGTTCTGGGTTGAGTTTGCTTCCAATAAGCTGGTGGGTCTAGCCTCTACCTGGTGGGCTAGTATCAAGGATGGTTTGACAGAGGAGCAGAGGTCTTCTTGGACAGTTTTCGAGGAGTGTTTTCACGAGCGTTTCTTTTCAGCTCAGTTCCGCGACAAAAAAGCTAGGGAGTTCATCCGTTTGAAGCAAGGGTCTATGTCAGTGCGGGAATATGAAGCCAAGTTCACTGAGTTGGCCCGGTATGCGAAGAATCAGGTTTTGAATGAAGCTACTAAGTGTCTCCGCTTTGAGGAAGGGCTTAGCCTCTATGTGAAGAGGGGTGTACAACCGTTCCAGATCAGGGATAGCTACCAGTAGATAGTTGCTAAGACGTTGACAGTGGAAGAGGGCTACAAGGAGTTCCTTGAAGCTCGTAACAGAAACAAGTCTAGACCAATTCGCAACAAGCCATAGCACAAGCCGCAGACTCCTTACCAGAAGAACCAGCAGTCTCAGGGATCGGGTTCTCATCAGTTTTCTGGACAGCGACAGGGTCGGGTGAATGTGATTACCTGCTTCGAGTGTGGGGATGAAGGCCACAAAAGAAATGTCTGCCCGAAGAGACAGTCAAGAGACAATGCTCATAGACATCATCATCAGCGGAATCAGAATGGTCTTCCACAGAGGCAACAGATTACTTCCCAGTCTTCGCAGTCACAGCGCCCTCAGCTTCCGACTCCATATT
Organism: Antiaris toxicaria; assembly: GCA_035233585.1. Lineage (NCBI taxonomy): Eukaryota > Viridiplantae > Streptophyta > Magnoliopsida > Rosales > Moraceae > Antiaris > Antiaris toxicaria. Next base: position 95,311,959 of record CP141154.1, read on the forward strand.
AACCTCAGCGCACGAGCCAGTACACTGCGCCTTATGCTCCACATGCTACACTGCTACAGCAGTTCCCAGTGCCGAGTTATCAGAGACCGCCACCATAGGGTCAGAGTACGGGCTATCAGCAAGGGAATACAGCTCAAAATCGTGGTAAGGCACCACAGGTACACGCTCTTGGAGCTGACAGCATGGAGATAAATCATACACCGACTGCATTAGATGGTATAATTCCTATCTTTGGTACATATGCACATGTTTTGTTTGACACCAGGGCTACACACTCTTTTATAGCCCAACATTATGCTCATTCATTTGGTTTAAAACTGCAAAATCTTGACTCTCCCTTATGTTTGAAATCCTCATTGGGCACGACTACCGTTAGTGATGGGTGTCAAGCCTATGTTTATGTTGGGGATGTTTGTTTGGAGGCATCACTTGTGGTAATACCTATGTTTGCTTATGATGTTATTCTGAGATATGACTGGCTTTCCCGATATGAGATTATGCTTGATTGTCGTAATCGTCGCGTTATCTTTACAACTGATTTCGGACATGTGGTGTCCTATCAGTTAAGCTTAGTTTCAGATGTTGACAGATCTGCTCTTAGGTTAGTGTCGAAAAGTAGACATGGTTTTCTTTGCTTCTTATCCTTGTGTGCAGTGGAAGGATCCAGTTCTGAAAAGAGTACCCAACCTATACCTGTTGTCGATAGTTTTCCAGATGTTTTTCCCAAAGCTCTTCCAGGTTTACCGCCTCATCGAGAAATAGAGTTTCGTACCGACTTAGTTCCCGGAATAGCTCCTTTTGCTTCTGCTCCGTATCGTATGGCACCTCTAGAGATGAAAGAGTTGAGCAAGCAGTTGGATGAGTTGAAATCACTGGGCTTTATCTGAGACAGTAACTCACCTTGGGGTTCATCAGTCCTTTTTGTGAAGAAAGCCGACGGTTTGCTACGTCTCTGTGTGGACTACAGAAAGCTCAACAGTGTGACCATCAAAAATAAGTATCCGTTACCACGTATAGATGACTTGTTTGATCAGTTGGGTGGAGCTTGTTTCTTCTCCAAGGTTGATTTGAGATCCGGTTATCATCAGCTTCGTGTTAGAGAGGAGGATATTGTAGGAAAATAAACCGGTAAAAACGTATCAGAGTGGCGCAGCGGAACAATAAAAAGTTTTAGATCGTTAAATATCTCATGATGCCATATACAATAAATCAACAACAATTAAAACTCATACCTCAAGGACGCCAATGAACAGGAGGAGAGTGACTGGAGGCTTCAACCAACTAGCCTTCTCTACTATTCTCCAATTCCCGAATGACTGAGTGTGTGGGCACTCTAAACCTCGATCGGTATGCTAGCACTGCTAGTCTTCTTCCGACCACCCAGATCTCTAAAGAACTTTATTGTCACGATGAGCTGTGCAACAATAAGCCTGCTCACCTGAGAGTCTGTGGTCTAAGAGAACTGGAGTGGCAGGACCTCTATTTATAGACCTGCATGAGGTGAATCTCTGAATTTGAATTGGACTAGGAAAAGATATTTTCCCTTATCCAAACCCAAAAAATCCGAATTTTCCAAGGGAGAATCTCCACAATTAAATTCGGTTTTTCTAGATAAATCCAATCCAAATCTTAACAAGATTTTAGCTAGAATTTTATCTCCCTTTTTCAACCAAAAAATCCGAATTTCTCTTGGAGAAAATCTCAACAAAAGTTTCGGCCATTATGGATAAGGGAGAATCAAAAATTCCACTAGGATTTTCAAGCTTGAATCTCATCTCAACCTTATCCAAAATAACCGAATTTCCTAGGAGATTTACTCCCTAATTTCGGCCACTTTTCAGGGAAGGAGAGAATCCAAATTCAACTAGGATTGAAACTTGAATTTACCCTTGAATCCTATCCACAAAAAACCGAATTTTCATTGGAGATTATCCTCCAAAAATTCGCCCACTTTTGTTGGGATTTGGATTCAAAATTCAAGTAGGATTCTAACAAGATTATCCTCTCCAAATCCAACTCAAATTCGAATTTCAAATCTTGTGGATTTTCCACAACAAATTCGAATCATACTTGGACTGTGATTCAAAATTTGAATTTCAAATTTCAAATTCAAATTTCAAATTTCAAATTTCAAATTTCAAATTTAAATTTCAAATTCAAATTTCAAATTCGAATTTCAAATTCAAATTTCAAATTCAAATTTCAAATTCAAATTTCAAATTTCAAATTTCAAAATTCAAATTTCAAATTTCAAAATTCAAATTTCAAATTCCACAAAACGGTTGTATTTCATATTCTTGTTCTCATGGATAATTTTCTACAACTCCAATCCAATCTCAAATAAAATCATGGCAACTTTATTTGGAGTTCGAATAATTGTGTACTCTATTATCCAAAACAAAATCTGAATCCAACCGGAGAGAATCTTGTCTACCATCCTAATCCTGTGACATCACCATCCATGCATTATAAACTAGCCAATAGCATACACAAATCAATTTGCCAACGTTAAGGAATTATGTGGAGCTAGTAGAGGGACTGATTGGACATATATAATCGGGCTCCCGTGATTCCATATGATCATCATTCTGTACCGAACAACTCAATCATATGATCACTAATTTCAGAGTCACACCACTATAAACCTGAAACTGAACTCCCAATTATATACCGTATTACGTAAGCCTGTGACGAGCTACCATCCAATGACCTTGTCATATATGCAAAACCCTCATATGATATCCATGATCAGCCTTAGGTCAAAGTCCGTTTAATCCTACTGATCAGGCTATCTTAAAGTTCCATTATACTACCGAATCAAGAAAATGATTATTCACCATATGTGAATAAGAAGTCATCCGCCCAGCAGACGACCCAAGGCCTTGTCCATTTTCACATTCAGTATAATGCCTTTAAGAGGATACCTTTAACTCCTCAGAGCTATGATTCTGATATCTGCAAACAAACCCTTCATCGTATACAAGTCATGTACCCAACGAACCGGTCTATAAGCTTACTACCCTCTGAGACGCTTTAGCCATTGGAACATCAAAGTACACAAGTCATATACATGAAGAAGTTCATTTACTCAGGATTAAGGTTATTGCATAATGAACGTCAAAAGCAGATTGATCCACTCATAGCGGACTACGTAGATCAATCACGCTTTAGTCCCGGTCTAATATGTCACCACCAAGCAACATATCCATGTCTCTACTTGGGAGTCCAGCTCCAGACAGTCAAGACAGACCGTCCCCTCTAAGGCTTTAGACAACATAATAGTCTTAACATGAGTTAGATGCTCGGTCTAACCCCATAGACTACAGACCATAGTTTAGACTGCTAACTTTAGAACATTGTCTTCTCGCATACAAAAGTCCATTGCATGCAACGTTCTAACAGTTTTAACACAAGCAGTCAGTGAGCCATATTTGCTTACATTTACTTTAACATGTAAATAAGACGAGGACAGATAGCAATGTAATGAATAACCTCTAAGTATAATTTTATTATCCAGTTTAAAATGAATACATCAAAATGTCTCGAATACTTAGGGCATTTCCTAACAGATATCCCGAAGACAGCATTCCAAACAAGGAATGGCAGTTATGAGTTCTTAATAATGCCTTTCGGTTTGACAAACGCGCCAGCAGCTTTCATGGATATGATGAATAGAGTCTTCCGACATTTTCTTGATAAGTTCGTCATCGTATTCATCGACGACATCCTCATCTACTCCCGAACTCGTGAAGATCATGCACAGCATCTCAGTATAGTTTTACAGACTCTTCGTGAACATCAGTTGTACGCCAAGAAAGAAAAATGTGAGTTTTGGATGACAGAGGTTAAGTTTCTCGGGCATATCATCTCAGAAGACAGTATATCAGTTGATCCATCCAAGGTTGAAGTGATTCTTAAGTGGGAACGACCGAAGAATGTTCCAGAGATCCGAAGCTTCTTGGGCTTAGCGGGATATTATCGACGTTTTGTACAGGACTTCAGCAAGCTCGCCGCTTCCCTCACCAATCTGACAAAGAAAAATGTACCTTTCGTTTGGGACAACAGCTGTGAGTCAGTTTTCCAAGAGTTAAAGAGTCGTTTGACGTCTGCACCTATCCTTATCATTCCGGATCAGGATCAAGTATATGACGTCTACACCGATGCTTCTCATCAAGGTCTTGGAGCAGTTTTGATGCAACAGAACCGAGTTGTCGCTTATGCCTCACGACAGCTGAAACAACATGAACGAAACTACCCTACACACGATCTAGAGTTAGCTGCAATAGTGTTCGCGCTTAAGATTTGGCGTTGTTATCTGTATGGTGCCAGTTTTAGACTGTTTTTAGATCACAAGAGTTTGAAATACCTAGCTACACAGAAAGATCTCAACCTGCGTCAGAGAAGATGGGTAGAATACATGCAAGACTACGACTTCCAAGTCGAGTACCATCCGAGTAAAGCAAACGTGGTTGTAGATGCACTAAGTAGGAAAAGAGAGGCAGTTCCCAATCTTGATCATGATGCTTCTATAATGGCTATGCAGATAGATGAGTGGGAAAAGAATAGAGTTCTTACAGCTTATCAGGTTCGTTTTGGCGAAGTTCAGGGTCACCCAATGTTGTACAACTTAGTGATGGAACCAGACTACGTGCAGAGGATCAAGGAGAATCAGTTGGCAGATACACGTTTTGTCACGGCCCAAAATTTAGACACGTGACACGGCAGCCAAATCATAATATCAACCCGAGATTTAAGGAAAACATTTATTACAAAAACAACAGGTCAATATTATAATTTAGCTAAGCCTAATTATAAAGTAGCATCATAACCACAAAATAAAATAAAGGAGAAAATAAATGCTTTTTAATGCGGAAGTCAAACACAAAATCAGTTTTCAAAAGAAATTACCAACCATAAAATATTCCCAAGCATGAAATTTGAATAACGTGAATAAAGTACAAACTTAAAGTCTCATTACATCAGAACGAGAAACAGAAAGAAGAAGATGGAGAAAACGGATAGCATCATCTTCGGTAGTAACGGATATCTCAACGAATTTCGGAACTGCTACCTCCCGTACCTGGAAGTAGTCATTTCGAAATCACAAAGAAAAAGGGATGTGAGCGCTGGCTCAGTAGGACAGAAACAAAGGTGGGTTAACAGATAACATTTAAAAATATGGCATAATATTCGTTTCCAAAAATAATCAACAATTTAAAAAAAAAAATACATGACATAATAATCATAACAAAAAAAAATAATCAACAATTTCGTGAAAAACATTTTTAATATAAGTTTTATTCTGCTGAGGACTTAGCGTAGCTGCAATATACGTGCCCCAATATGAAAATAATAAATCATTAAAACAACCATCATATTATGAGTGAGGACTTGTCGTAACTATAATATACGTGCCTCGAATTTGAATTATCCTAGATCATCTCGTTACGGTCTAAATAGGCCGAACGGCCCTGCGCAGGTTTAGGGACCTTCCCCCATGGCGTCAACTTCGGGACGCACGCATCATTTACAATGATCGTGAACTAGAGCTCAATTATGTTCACCGGATTATTCAAAAGATGGTATTTACCAAGTTATATTATGCCATTAATCAAAACACTCTTTAAAATACACATTTATTACAAAATATGTTGCATGCGTTTATTTCATCAAAAATAGTATAATAATTTCATAAATCGAAAACAGCATGCCATCAATAAAACAGAGGAATTTAAAACACTTGACTACTCCCAGAAAAGGCTTGAACGTCCTACCTCAATTTTCACACAAGCGTTGCGATAATGTAATCCACCAATCAAGCAAGAACGTCAAATAATTCCTATAATCAAACATATGATCAGTCTAGGTCTAGACATAATGATCCAATCATTTTAGTGTGCCACAAAAGATTTCAAAACGTGTAATAAACATTTGGGATTTAAAATTTGTGAAAACTCTAAGTTAGGATATTTCTGGTCATGGATAGACTGACCTAGGCTGATTGTAAAATCAATATCAATTCATTTTTAATACCAAAAATTCTAAATTTTTAATATGTTAAACTAGACATCCGTAGCTTTAATTCCATATAATTTTTATAATTTTTGGACATCGTTTGGTCATTCAACTAGGCTAAAAACCGAGGGTTGTTTTCAGGCATAAAAATCTGGGTTTCAGTTTCGGTTCAAAACCTGGCAGTTCTGTCCGCCTATCTTAGAAAAATATTTTGACTGAGAAAATGGAGGATTTTGGTTCTGAAATTTTTCAGGAATTTAGGGGACATCTTGAATTTAATTCTAGGCTCAAGAATCACTCAAAAATCGTTTTTAAAACTGAAGTTATGGCTGACACAAAATTACTGTTCATATGGTAATTTTCCAGATTTCCGTTTTTCTGTGTCCGAATTTCGATTAGCCTCAAACCAATTCAATTTTCATCCAAAGATCACGAAATTTTGTAGAAAACCCTATTTATATGTCATTAACACAACCCAAGAATCAAATTGACAAAATCATAAAATCTTACACATATGATAATAGGGTTTTTGAAAAGGGGATCAATGAGGTAAAATTTTAGGGTTTGAGAGAAAAATCACACCTTGTTTGTGTTGCCCTATTTTTGATGCTTGGTCTCCCTTTTGGCTGAATTTGTGTGAGTATTGGAGTCTTCAAAACAGTATGGAAATAGTGGAGAAAACCATATAAATTTCGGATTTAAAATCAAAAGGAGAAGGAAGGAAAAAGTTTGATTTCTCACATTGTTTTTGTCTCAAAAGTTGTTGAATCTTTGAGCTGCCTTTTGGTAGGTTTTGTTTGCTGTTTTGGGTATGTTTTGGGAGAGAAAATTCAGAGAGGGGAGAGGGGAAAGCTGGCCGAAATTTTGAGGGTGAAAGGAGGGGTGAATGAGAGTTAAAAGGGGGTTTTTATACTAGGTTTTTCTTTCCCTTTCTCTTCCTTGTTTGGCTGAAAATTTTAAGGGGCAAAAGGGAAAATTTTTGTGCTGTTTTGAGGCTAGGTTTTTCTCTCTTATTTCCCCTTAAGTGGCCGAAAATTATCCCTTAGTTTTTAAGGAAAAATAATTTGAATTTTAATTGAGTTTTAACCTAGCTTTTAATTCAAATAAAATCTCCTTTATTTTCTACACTTTATGGCCGAATTTCTTCTTTATATCTAAGGAATGAAATTTGAATTTGAATCATTCTTGGATTTGTGGAATTTAAATTTTAATTTAAAATCCCAAGTGATGGCCGAATGTTTTAGGGTTTCCTTTTGAAGTTCAAATTGTTGACTTTTTGAGCGGAATTTGACTAGGAAACCAGCCTAGGGTTTCCAAAAGATTTTTAAATTAATTTTTGGCACACTAATTTTATTTAAATTATATATTGACCCTTAAATAAAATTTAAGGCGTCACACGTTTCGTTGACATCCGAGATAGATTGTTAAAGGGCAAGCATGTTGCAGAGTGGTCGATGGACGCCAGTGGAATTCTTTACAACGAGGGTCGCTTAGCAGTGCCACATATCCCAGAGCTTATACAGGAGATCTTGTCAGAGTTTCATCAATCGAGGTTCGCCATGCACCCAGGTGGAAACAAGATGTATCAAAACCTAAGACGACAGTTTTGGTGGAGAGGTATGAAGTTAGATGTGAAGAACTTCGTGGCCAACTGTTTGATGTGTCAGAAGGTAAAGGCAGTACGAGAGAGACCCGCAGGTCTACTCCAACCACTTCCAATACCTCAGTGGAAGTGGGATAGTATAGGAATGGACTTCTTAACCAGCTTATCGAGAGCACAGGATGGATCTGATGGAGTCTGGGTAGTTGTGGATCGTCTCACGAAGACCGCGCACTTCATCCCGTTCAAGACGACTTGCAGCAGGAACCAGCTAGCCGAGCTTTACATGATGAACATAGTCAGATTGCATGGAGTCCCTTCAGTGATCGTTTCTGATCGTGATACGCGCTTCAACGCTCGCTTTTGGGAAAGTCTACAGGAAGCTCTAGGCACAAAACTGAACTTCAGCACTGCTTTTCATCTGCAGACAGATGGTCAGTCAGAGCGTCTCATACAGATTCTCGAGGATATGCTACGTACCTGCGTTCTTGATCTTGGAGATGGATGGAGCAAACACCTCTATATGGCAGAGTTCACATACAACAACAGTTATCAAGCGAGTATCGGAATGGCACCCTTTGAAGCGTTGTACGGAAAGCCTTGTCGATCACCCATCTATTGGGTTGACAACCAGGAAGCACCAGTGGGTGGACCCGATATGATCTTAGACCAGTACGAGAAGATTGCCATCATTAAACAACGACTTCTAACAGCACAGAGTCGACAGAAGAGCTATGCGGATCAACGCAGAAAGCCGTTAGCGTTCGAGGTTGGAGAGTTTGTGTTGCTAAAGGTTTCACCGAAGAAAGGTATCTCTCGTTTCGAAGTTAAAGGGAAGCTAGCACCGCGTTACATTAGACCTTTCGAGATTGTACGTAGAGTTGGTAAGGTTGCATATGAGCTGAAGTTACCCGACACCTTGGGAGTGCACAACGTTTTCCATGTATCTATGCTGAGGAAGAGTGCACGAACAGAGTCCGAAGTCATTTCAACAGATAATGTCGAAATCCAACCAGATGTCTCTTACGTCGAGGTTCCGGTGAAGATTTTGGATCGTAAGGTCAAGCAGTTGAGAACGAAAACAATACCCACGGTGAAGGTTCTTTGGAGTAACCATGGTGAAGAGGAAGCCACATGGGAAACCGAGAAAGATATGCGCGAGAACCATGCTGAATGGTTCGCTAAGCAGTAGAGTACATGTAATGTAGTCGACCTAAGTTTGTTTTGTAATCCTACTCTGTTCATAGTGGTAGATATACCACTATATGTTTTGAAAGGTGCATTTAGATTGCCCAATGAAATGAGAAGTTATTCATATTCTTATTCTCTTCTTTAGTGTGGAGTAATTCTTAAAGTTTGGAGGACGAAACTATTTTTAGTGGTAGATATTTGTGACGCCTTAAATTTTATTTAAGGGTCAATATATAATCTAAATAAAATTAGTGTACCAAAAATTAATTAAAAATCTTTTGGAAACCCTAGGTTGGTTTTCTAGTCAAATTCCACTCAAAAAGTCAACAATTTTGACTTGAAAAACCCTAAAATATTCGGCCATTACTTGGGATTTTAATTAAAATTTAAATTCCACAAATCCAAGGAGGATTCAAACTCAAATTTCATCCCTTAAATGTAAAGAAGAAATTCGGCCCTAAAGTGTAGGAAATAAAGGAGATTTTATTTGAATTAAAAGCTAGGTCAAAACTCAATCAAAATTCAAATTATTTTTCCTTAAAAACTAATGGGTAATTTTGATCACTTAAGGAGAAATAAGGAGAGAAAAACCCTAGCCTCAAAACAGCACAAAGTTTCCCCTTTTGCCCCTCAAAATATTCGGCCAAGCAAGGAAAAAAAAGGGAAAGAAAAACCTAGTATAAAAACCCTATTTTAACTCTCATTCACCTTTCCTTTCACTCTCAAAATTCGGCCAGCCTCCCCTTCTTTCCTCTCTGAATTTTTCTCTCCCAAAACACACCCAAAACAGCAAGCAAAACCTAAAGGCAGCTCAAAAATTCAACAAGTTTTGAGACAAAAACAAGGTGAGAAATCAACTTTTTTCCTTCCTTCTCCTTTTGATTTTAAGTCCGAAAGTTTTATGGTTTTTCTCCACTGTTTTCCTTACTATTTTGAAGACTCCAACACTCACACAAATTCAGCCAAAAAGGAGACCAAGCATAAAAAATAGAGCAGCACAAACAAGGTGTGATTTCTCTATCTAAAACCCTAAAAATTTTACCTCATTGATCCCCTTTCAAAAACCCTATTATCACATGTGAAAATTTTATGATTTTTGCCAATTTGATTCTTGGGTTGTGTTAATGACATATAAATAAGGTTCTCCACAAAATTTCATAATCATTGGATGAAATTTGAATTGGTTTGAGGCTAATTGAAATTCGGACAGGAAAAACGGAAATCTGAAAAATTACTATATGAACAATAAACTTGTGTCAGCCATAACTTGAGTTTTAAAAATGCTTTTTGAGTGAATCTTGAGCCTAAAATTAAATTCGAGATGTCCCCTAAATGCCTACAAAATTTCAGAACCAAACTCATCCGTTGGCTCAGTGAAAATATTTTTCTAGGATAGGTGGACAGAACTGCCAGTTTTTGAACGGAAACTGAAACCCTGATTTTACGCCTGAAAACAACCCCTCGGTTTTTGGCCTAGTTGAATGAGCAAACGATGTCTAAAAATTATAAAAATTATATGCAATTAAAGCTACGGATGTCTAGTTTAACATATTACAAATTTAGAATTTTTAGGATTAAAAATGAATTAATATTGATTTTACAGTCAGTCTAGGTCAGTCTGCCCATGACCAGTAATATCCTAAATTAGAGTTTTCACAAATTTTTTTTAAATCCCAAATGTTTATTAAACATTTTAAAATCCTTTTGTGGCACACTAAAATGATTTGATGATTATGTCTAGACCTAGACTGATCATATGTTGTGATTATAGGATTTATTTGACATTCTTACTTGATTCGTGGATCATGTTGTTGCAACGCTTGTGCAATAATCGAGTTAGGATTTTCTAGCCTTTTCTGGGAGTAGTCAAGTGTTTTTAATTTCCCTGTTTTATCGATGGCATGCTGTTTTCAGTTTATGAAATTATTATACTGTTTTTGATGAAATAAACGCATGCAACGTGTTTTGTAATAAATGTGTATTTTAAAGCGTGTTTTGATTAATGGCATAATATGACTTGGTAAATATCATCTTTTGAATAATCCGGTGAACATAATTGAGCTCTAGTTCACGATCATTGTAAATGATGCGTGCGTCCCAAAGTTGACGCCATGGGGGAAGGTCCTTAAACCTGCGCAGGGCCGTTCGGCCTATTTAGACCATAACTAGATGATCTAGGATAATTCAATTTGAGGCACATATATTATAGCTACGACAAGTCCTCACTCAAAATATGATGGTTTATTTTAATGATTTATTATTTTAATATTGGGGCACGTATATTGCAGCTACGCTAAGTCCTCAACAGAATAAAACGTGTATTAAAAATGTTTTCAAGAAATTGTTGATTATTTTTGGGAATGATTATTATGCCATGTATTCTTAAATTGTTGATTGTTTTTGAAAACAAATATTATGCCATACTTTTAAATGTTACCTGTTTAATCCACCTTTATTTCTGTCCTACTGAGCCAGCGCTCACGTCCCTTTTTCTTTGTGATTTCGAAATGACTACTTCCAGGTGCGGGAGGTAGCAGTTCCGAAAATCGTTGAGCTATCCGTTTCTACCGAAGATGATGCTATCCGTTTTCTCCATCTTCTTCATTCTGTTTCTCGTTCTGATGTAATGAGATATTAAGTTTGGACTTTATTTCACGTTATTTAAATTTCATGCTTGGGAATATTTTATGGTTGGTAATCTCTTTTGAAGACCGATTTTATGTTTGATTTCCGCATTAAAAAGTATTTATTTTCTATTTTATTTTATTATATGGTTATGATGCTACGTTATAAAATAATTAGGCTTAGCTAAATTATAATGTTGACCCGCTTTTCATAATAAATGTTTTTCCTTAAATCTCGGGTTGATATTATGATTTGGCTGCCATGTCACGTGTCTAAATTTTGGGCCGTGACAGATGGGGGGAGAAAACGAAAACAAAAACTGAAAACAACTTTTTTTCGTTTTCAAAAAACCAAAAAAAAAAAACAACATAGTTGAAAACGATGTTTTCGAAATAGTTTTGAAAATGTTGAATAAACAAACGTTATTTTGGGACTATTTTCATTTTTTATATTTTTGAAAATTTAAAAATCATTTTCGAAAACAAAATCAAACGCCCCCTTAAGGGTTTTTGGTTTTGGTTTTTAAAAATAATTTTCTATTTTTAAAAATATAAAAAATAAAAATGATTTCAAAATAGTATTTGTTTATTCGATGTTTTTAAAATCATTTCGAAAAACCCACTTTTAACTATGTTTTTTTTTTAAAACGAAAAAAGTTAGTAGCGTTTGGTTTTGTTTTTTAAATCTGTTATGTTTTCAAAAAAACTGAAAATGAGATCGTTTTGAAATCTGTTCTGAGATCAATTCTGAAATTATATTTGGTTATATTTTCTGAGTGTATGTTTTGAGAAACAAAAAAATAAAACTGTGTTTGGTTATATTTTTGAAAACCAATCATTTTATAAGTACTTTATGAAAACATATTTATGTTTAATTTAAAAAAAATTATGAATATCAAAAATTAAAAATTAATAAAATTTTTTAATTGAAAAATTAATTGAAAATTAATAACTAAAATATTTAAATATTTAATATATCATTTAAAATATACTTAACCATTATATTTAGTTACAAGTACATCCATTATTTAATTTAACTGTCCTTGTATCATATATCAATCAAATAACAAGGGTTATCAGCATACTAATCATAGAGTTAAACTAGCAAGGGAATGAGGCCATATACTTAGAACAACAAGTAAGATATTTTTTTGCAATTCACTTCTATCTTTTTAGTTGCAGTTACATTACCTGCATTATCTAAAAGATGATATTGCAAAGTAAAAATAACAATTCTAAACAAAGAAGTTTTTCCTATTTGGTGGAAAAGATTGGTTAGAATTTTGTATTATTTATTAAATAATTGCAAGCATATGCATATTCATAACCACTTATAAGACATTTTTGGGCTATGGCTAAATATAGTGAAAACCAACTTGTGGAAAAACATTCTTTACAACATATGAAAATGATTCTCAATCATGATATATAATGACTTCATTTAAAAAAAAAATGTTTTGCGTTCGATTCCCTTGGGTGAATAATAAATGTAACTTTCCCTCAGGTCATTTACCATATAGGAATTTTAATCGTTTATATGGAAGGTGGGTAGTCAAGGAGGCCAGGACAAAGAAAGTCATTTAACTTACATGCCGTATGTTGTCAACATGTCGTTCATTTTTGCAAAAGTAAGATTGAGAATGAAACATGTCCTTTTTATGAGGGTCGTTTTATAAGTGGTGATGGTGGTGTCTTGTGTGTATGTGTGTGTGTGTGTGTGTGTGTTTGTTTTTAGTGAAAAACAAAATGTCTTTCTTAGCATGTTTTTTCCCTGAACGTTATGTTGACGTTTTTGCTCAATCTGTAAACAACATGTCGTTTTCATTTTTTTTTAATTTGTTTTGGGGACGAGCGTTCCCTAGATTTTGAATTCCTAGTTGGAAGTTGCTTACTTTAAGACTAAACTCATTTTAAGTTTTGTCACCTGTGTATAGTTGATGGAAAGGAGCTGGGAAGTATCGAAAGCAAACTCTTGTGCCAGTCAATTCTAGATCTATGTATCGGCAAAGAGCCATTTGATAAACAAGCCAAAGAAGACATCAAGCTCAATTTCGCCTCTCTCCTTCAAAAGTAAAATGGCAACATCCAAGTTCTATAAAATTCGGTACTTCATTTTGTTCCTCTGCACTCTTGAGGCTTTTTTGTATAGGATCTGACAGTAAGCGTTCTTTTTATCACTCATTTTTTCACAACCCATTAAATTATTGCTTCATCGTTATTTGGAGTTTAGAACTTTCTAGCACAGAAGAGCCATGAATGTGGATTCTTTATATTTTCCAAAGTTTTTGGGACAACGAAGCATAAATCCATTTGAACCTCCTTTTTTTTTTTCCTCATATTTTCGTGTTCTGATCATGTCATACAAAACCAATGGCAAGTCTTGTTTAAAAAAAAAAAAAGGAAATGCTTTTCACCTTTAGTAAGACCAACATGATACAGAAGTTATCCGTAAACAAAAAAGTGGAGGGCATCGCTATAGGGAAATCTCGACTATTTACACCTTAAACACACTATACTTTGAGCAACTCCTGAATGAAAAAAATGAGCTACACATGAATAAAAGATCAACACGAATGAGATACCAACAGCAACGAGTTGAAAAGGGAAACAATGTACACATATAAACATAGAATTGCACCAAAATAATGGCTATAAATCATATATACACAAAAGTAAAGTTTTAATAGACCGTGCCTTCTCTTTTTGTTTGAAAAGAGTATCAATCTTCTTCATATGCTCGTCTATTAATTTCTACATGAAAAAACAGCATAGAAAGCATAAGGAGATTCTTTTCAGGAAAAAAAATACATATATATAGGTATGTATATATGTATGCATATAAAAATACCTTGAAGTACTGAAATATGAAACGAAGAGCTAAAAAGTGGAAATCAATGGAAGAAGACATCCAAAAAGGAAAAATGAATAAAAGCGAACGATGGATGTCGCTAGATCAGATGAAGGGTCCTTATGGAAGGAAATGAACTACTAAGAAGATTGTGATGCCTTAAATTTTATTTAAGGGTCAATATATAATTTAAATAAAATTAGTGTGCCAAAAATTAATTAAAAATCTTTTGGAAACCTTAGGTTGGTTTCCTAGTCAAATTCCACTCAAAAAGTCAACAATTTTGACTTCAAAAACCTTAAAATATTCGGCCATTACTTGGGATTTTTAATTAAAATTTAAATCTCACAAATCCAAGGAGGATTCAAACTCAAATTTCATCCCCTAAATATAAAGAAGAAATTCGGCCATAAAGTGTAGGAAATAAAGGAGATTTGATTTGAATTAAAAGCTAGGTCAAAACTCAATCAAAATTCAAATTATTTTCCTTAAAAAAAAACTAATAGATAATTTCGGCCACTTAAGGAAAAAAAATAAAGAGAGAAAAAACCTAGCCTCAAAACAGCACAAAATTTCCCCTTTTATCCCTCAAAATATTTGGCCAAGCAAGGAAACAAAAAGGAAAGAAAATTAAAAAAAAAAGAAAAAAAAACCTAGTATAAGAACCCTCTTTCAACTCTCATTCACCTTTCCTTTCACTCTCAAAATTCGGCCAGCCTCACCTTATTTCCTCTCTGAATTCTTCTCTCCCAAAACACACTAAAACAGCAAGCAAAACCTACCTAAAGGCAGCTCAAAGATTCAACAATTTTTGAGACAAAAACAAGGTAAGAAATCAACTTTTTCCTTCCTTCTCCTTTTGATTTAAACCCCAAAATTTATATGGTTTTTCTCCACTGTTTTCCCTACTGTTTTGAAGACTCCAACACTCACACAAATTCAGCCAAAAAGGAGACCAAGCATCAAAAATAGTGCAGCACAAATAAGGTGTGAATTTCTCTCTCTAAAACCCTAAAAAAATTTTGCCTCATTGATCCCCTTTCAAAAACCCTATTATCACATGTATAAAATTTTATGATTTTTGCCAATTTGAATCTTGGGTTGTGTTAATGACATATAAATAAGGTTCGCCACAAAATTTCATGATCATTGGATGAAAATTGAATTGGTTTGAGGCTAATTGAAATTTGGACAAAAAAACAGAAATCTGGAAAATTACCATATAAACAGTAAACTTGTGTCAGCCATAACTTGAGATTTAAAAATGATTTTTGAGTGAATCTTGAGCCTAAAATTAAATTCAAGATGTCCCCTAAATGGCTACAAAATTTCAGAACCAAACTCATTCGTTGACCTAATCAAAATATTTTTCTAAAATAGGTGGACAGAACTGTCAGTTTTTGAACTGAAACTGAAACCTTAATTTTATGCCTGAAAACAACCCCTCGGGTTTTGGCCTAATTGAATAACCAAACGATGTCTAAAAATTATAAAAATTATATGGAATTAAAGCTACGGATGTCTAGTTTAACATATTAAAAATTTAGAATTTTTGGGATTAAAAATGAATTAATATTGATTTTACAGTCAGCCTAGGTCAGTCTGCCCATGTCCAGTAATATCCTAACTTAGGGTTTTTCACAAATTTTAAATCCCAAATGTTTATTAAACATTTTAAAATCCTTTTGTGGCACACTAAAATGATTGGATGATTATGTCTAGACCTAAACTGATCATATGTTATGATTATAGGATTTATTTGACGTTCTTGCTTGATTTGTGGATCACGTTATCGCAACGCTTGTGCGATAATCGAGGTAGGACTTTCTAACCTTTTCTAGGAGTAATCAAGTGTTTTAAATTTCCCTATTTTATCGATGGCATGCTGTTTTCAGTTTATGAAATTATTATATTGTTTTTGATGAAATAAACACATGCAACGTGTTTTGTAATAAATGTGTATTTTAAAGCATGTTTTGATTAATGGCATAATATAACTTGGTAAATACCATCTTTTGAATAATCCGGTGAACATAATTGAGCTCTAGTTCATGATCATTATAAATGACGCATGCGTCCCAAAGTTGACGCCATGGGGGAAGGTCCCTAAACCTGCGCAGGGCCGTTCGGCCTATTTAGACTGTAACGAGATGATTTAGGATAATTCAATTCAAGGCACGTATATTATAGTTACGACAAGTCCTCACTCAAAATATGATGGTTTATTTTAATGATTTATTATTTTTAATATTGGGGCACGTATATTGCAGTTACGCTAAATTCTCAACAGAATAAAACTTGTATTAAAAATGTTTTTACGGAATTGTTGACTATTTTTGGAAATGATTATTATGCCATGTATTCTTAAATTGTTGATTATTTTTGGAAACGAATATTATGTCATACTTTTAAATGTTACCTGTTTAATCCACCTTTGTTTCTGTCCTACTGAGCCAGCGCTCACGTCCCCTTTTCTTTGTGATTTTGAAATGACTACTTCTAGGTGCAGGAGGTAGTAGTTCCAAAAATCGTTGAGCTATCCGTTTCTACCGAAGATGATGCTATCCGTTTTCTCCATCTTCTTCTTTCTGTTTCTCGTTCTGATGTAATGAGACTTTAAATTTGGACTTTATTTCACGTTATTTAAATTTCATGCTTGGGAATATTTTATGGTTGGTAATTTCTTTTGAAGACCGATTTTGTGTTTGGTTTCCGCATTAAAAAGTATTTATTTTCTACTTTATTTTATTATGTGATTATGATGCTACTTTATAAATAATTAGGCTTAGCTAAATTATGATGTTGACCCGCTTTTTATAATAAATGTTTTTCCTTAAATCTCGGGTTGATATTATGATTTGGCTGCCGTGTCACGTGTCTAAAAGAGTATCAATCTTCTTCATATACTCGTCTATTAATTTCTACATGAAAAAACAGCATAGAAAGCATAAGGAGATTCTTTTCAGGAAAAAAAATACATATATATAGGTATGTATATATGTATGTATATAAAAATACCTTGAAGTACTGAAATATGAAACGAAGAGCTAAAAAGTGGAAATCAGTGGAAGAAGACATCCAAAAAGGAAAAATGAATAAAAACGAATGATGGATGTCGCTAGATCAGATGAAGGGTCCTTATGGAAGGAAATGAACTACTAAGAAGATCTACTTGCAAATCAGTCGACAAGTATTTGACCTGCAGAGAGCTTTTTGTCCTGCAAGGTTGTGAGCAAGGCTAAAGAGGAGTTCAAAAAAAAAAAAGTGAAAAAAAAAAGATAGTCCAAAAGGCAATAACCAGATGGTGGAAACGAAAAAATCAAACCATGGTAGCATTCAACAATTTAAACCTTCTCAAGTTTTTCATAGGCTTTTAAAGCATCTCTTCGTATATTCTGCAACGCCACCTGTAGCATTTAACAGAGGTCAATTTGGGATCTAAACCAAAATTGAAATCAATACATGCAACTTTAGAACATGAGGCACCAAGACATGTATAGCAGCCTAAAAAAATTATTGTTAAAACATTCTTTCCAAGTATTCAGATACATAGAAAGGTTAATCGGTCCTTCATTATTCAAGTACCACTATAAAATTTTAGACCAAGCCTAACGGCCCGATACAGGAATCGCAGGTTAGGGAGGGATACAAAATAGCATCGCATGCTATGATCAGTGGCCTTACGCTACACCCAAAATTATGAGAGCCTAATCTATTGTGTGGTTATAACTTCACAAGTGACAACAAATTAAAACAGGGAAATTTCCAAAACCATCCGAAAAAAACTGCAAATGTACCTTTCCTTCTTTACTCTGTTTTGCCACAACTTTCGACAATTCCTACATTGAAAAATTAAAAATAAAAAAAGCCATAATTGGATTCTTTAGAAGCATCTTCAAGTCATATCAATTTTTTTGAAAGACCAAAGCAAATATGTGAAAATCAGTACAAATAAAGCTCTTGCCACCAAGAAAAACAACTATTTTTTCCATGCTGAAGATCAACACGTTTTAGTGGAACGTCAATGTTTGACCTAGTTTTAACAAATTTGGCTAAAACAACTCCACCAATTCCTGGAATCCGCAGACAAAAAAGAGGTAACATGCAAAAACGACAACAAAACCATCAACCACGGAAGTAAAAACATTCAACGAAAATTGAAGTAATAAATTTGTTAGGCATTTGCAACAAAATTTGGGATTAAAAATTAGGTCATCCACAACAGGGAAAAATCCCAAATTCTAGGTCAGATGAAACATCCATTATCAGCAATCCAACAAAAAACCAGTAAATCTCATATCGAGTGAGATAAGAGGAGCTTACCTTGTGACAAAGACAACCAAAAGAGAAGAGAGAGATACCGTTGATGGTGATGGCGATAGAGGAGAATCGAAACACTACAAAGATCATGGAATGAGAGGAGACAAAGCTCCGAAAGACAATGATGAAGGAGAAAGAGGCAGAGTCGAGTCGAGTCCAAGGGAAGAGAAAGTGCTCGGGCCAATCGCGATGAAGGAGAAAGAGAGAGAGACCAATGGAGTAGAGCACAGGGGTGGAGATAGGGTAGCAGACAAGGAGAGTGGTGTTACGGGAAAACAATGGAAAACAGGTTTTTCTTGTTTTCAAAAGATAAGCAAAAAAAGTGGGATTGAATTTATTGTTTTCAAGTTTTATTTTTCAGACTTTTGTTAAACAAACAACATTTCAAAACAAGTTGAAAAATATTTGCCTTGGGAATTGGGAAATCCATTTTAAAACTAAAAACAAACACAGCCGTTATTTTCACTTTTTTGTTTTCATTTTCTCCGTCCTTCTCCTCTCTCTCTCTCTGCCTGTACAGCACAGAGATGACAACCATATCCGATTATGACATTCATCTCCGACAAAAGACGACGATCACGGACTGGCGACAATAGCGACAACACCCTCGCAACGACGACCATCGACTCACAACGACGACTATAGACTCACAACACAAATCTCACTGTTGCTACTATCTAAGGCTTAGACCACCAATATTTTCTACCCTTATCTCTCATTGTAAAACCCATCACCAAGTGTTTTTTTTTTTTTATTATGACTAATAATTTATGTTTTGTTATTTTTAAAAATTAAACATAAATATGTTTTCATAAAATACTCACTTATGAAATGGGTTTTCAAAAATATAACCAAACAAAATTTTATTTTTATATTTTTCAGAATATACATTCAGAAAATATAACCAAATACAGTTTTAAAAATGATCTTAACATAGTTTTCAAAACATTTTCATTTTTAGTTTTTTTAAAACAGAAAACATTTCAAAAATAATACCAAACGCCATCTTAAAGACCTACAAGTAGATTGTTCAAAATGGGAAATTGCAATTTATTTGATTTGCAACTTTGGTATTGGAAATTCTGCTTAATTGGGTTTTCCTTAATTTTTCATATTTGAGAGTCAGATTATGTATTAGGACCCCGTAGTTTGATAATGTCATGTAGAGATTTTCTATAATTCAAAATGAAATCAGCAACTGATCAAAGTTCACCACTGTTTCTTTATGACAGAGAAATTTGTTTTCGGGTTTTACTTTTGGTGTTCAGATTTTCATTTGTTTTAGTTTAGAATTTGATGAGGCAGTGGAGTTGTTCCGCACTTGACAAAGTTAAGAGGCCAGCAACTACATGATTAGCAACTTTGGAATTTTAAATTCTGCTCAATTGTGGTCTTTGATTCTAGCATTAAACATTTTCTTGAAGTTAAAAAGGAAACACTTTTGATCCTGGAAACTATAAAATTATGAATGAAATTAACCATTTTTTTTTTAAGACGCATGGCATGAGACTATCATATAATAGTTAAAGAAAAGAACATGCTAGACCCGGAAATTTAGTATTTTCTTTCTTAAAATAAAAATTCCTTTTGTTTTGTTAGTAAATATTTTCATTATTCTTTAAATTTTTGTTTAAAAATCTTTTTAACCGTCTTACACTAGTTTCCAACCAAATATTTAGTTATTGAAGTACTTTCTCGTAACAGAAATCTAACAGAAATACCTAAAAATCCACGTTCCATTTTCTTATCTCTCTCTCTGTCTTTCTACTCAAAAAGTTCTTCTTCAATCTCTTTCTTTTTAGTTTGAAAATCTTCAATATCAGCTCTTTCTCAGAGACGATCAACAATGTCGAGCACAGGACATTGGAGAACAACTAGTCCTCAATGTGGCTGGAGAACTGAGGAGTAACATTCTGATCGTCGGCAAGAAGATCGACGACTTGACGAATCTCGAAGACATCAGCAAGATCGCTGACTATAAGTTGCTGAGCCAGTTCTTTTGGCCTGATGACCGAGGAAATCTTCTGCTTAAACAGGACGATACCACTGCAAGTTTGGAGCAGAACGAGGTTCTGAAGATCAAGATTGAAGGGTTCAAGAAAGAAGAAGACGTCTTGAGCGAAAAAGCGAGCGGGATGTTGTCCGTTCTTAGCGGAGATTGTGAAAGTAGTAATGCTGGTAATTCTGATACTCTTGAAGCGTCTGACGAATCCGTTAATCTTGATTCTTTGCTAGCACGAGAATCGATTCTTTCGAGAAGTAGTACTTACAGTATTTGGAATATTGATGGAGAAGAAGATCATGAAAACGCAAGGCTATTGTCCAAGAAGCTGAGGATGATTAAGTACTACTATCTTGAACAGCGGGATGCTGATTCTGGTTCCGAGCAGGACGAAATTCAGCCCTCGACAGAAAGCGTTGGATCGGGTTCACAGCGTAAGTTTGGTTGGATGAGGACCGCAAACGACGATCACCATTATGATGCAGAAAATGATGATGAATCTGAGGAGAACGATTTCGAGGTGACGAACGCGGGTGAACTCAGGGAAAAGATCCGAAGATTGATGAGTGAAAGGAGGCAAGAACCCGCGAGAGCGCGAAGTGCAGGGAAGAGGAGTTTCATGGAGTGGTGGATTGCTGATAAGGATGTTGGAAGGTGGACAAGTCTTGATGCTTTACACACCAGAGCGAACGAGATCGGGATTCGTATGTCTCGCCATTTATGCGATCTCTTCTTTGTGGCGATGGAATGTGGACGGGCATTAGACAAGTTCTGTGAGCACTTGACATGCATACTCAACCGGCTAAACGAGATGGGGAAGACCACTGCCATCAAGAGGATGGTTATCGTGCTAGAAGCTGCTGAGAGAGATATGGTAAAGAAAGGAAGGTTTCCTCCGCTTCTGTCAGCGATTTCGGAGAGAGATAATCGGGGAACTCGAGAAACCATTGATCGGATCCTCGAGATGTTTCTGAGGGAAGCCATATGCTTGGAGTCCATTTTGAGCTACCCAAATCTGTCTGAAGAGTGTTTGGCAGTGGCAGATCATGAGGAGATGAAGAATTTGCAGAGTGCGTTCAAGGAATGCGAGAAGGAAGTGGACAAGATAGGATTGGAGATGGCGCATTTGACGGCGATTCATAAGTTCATCTTTGAAGATTCGAGGGAGGATTTGGTGATGAAACATTTTCAGACAATTATAGATATGACATTGAGTTCAACCTGGGGACAACTAGAGAAGGGTTATGAAACGTCTGAAGATGTGAATTAAGTTTGTTTTTCTTTGTGTCTTTACCAAGAAAGTTGGAAGAGAAACCAAACTTTGTCCAAGTTTTTCAGTTCCATTTTCTCCTAGTCGGTGAAGAGTTTTGTTTCCCATGTGAGGTTTTTGTTGACCAATGTTTCAATTTAGGATTTCACTGTATGGGAAATTATTACACACATTTGGCTTTTGATTGAGGAATAAAACTTGGGACTTCATGAAAACCTTTTTTGTTTTGTTCTGTCTCTGAATTTTAGGGGAGCAACTTCTTTAACATTGCGCATGGTCAGATGCTTGGCTTGGGTTATCGGGAGATGCCAATGCTTTTTGGTGGGAAAAGGGCCAATCATATTCATTAATTAGTCAACCATAGGTTTTGACTAGCCACGTCAGTAAATCATGTTTAAACCAAATTTAAAACTCAGGGGCAAAGTGAATAAATAAACAAAGTTTAATTGGCAAAATGTAATTTATGCTGTGGTTACAAGCATAGTCTATAACAATACCGTTACTTTTATCTCAGCCAAAAATGGAACATTTCTCAAGCATAAAAGGAAAACGACCATGATCGTTTTTTAATTGTTCCACGCATTTTAAAAACATGTCCGCTTTTTTTTTTTTTATGCACCTCAATAATATTGGGGGTTTATAGTTAAATAAACCTTTTTAATAAGTTTTTTAATAAATGATTTAAGTTTTTAAAAAATTGTAAAAATATCTTTTTTTTTCCCTCAAAATAGTTAATCAATTTTAGTAATGATCAATTTAATCGACAGTTAATTAATTATAATTAATTTTTAATTTTTATAATTTGTAACAACCGGGAAAATTCACATTTTTTCGGAGAATAAATACACAATGAAGTTAAGTGTTAGAATGTGAAATTTAGTGATTTAATATTGTTTAGAACTAAAATAAAATGTTCTAATAATGTTAAATGATGAAAAATGATTAATAGTGATTTTAAATGTTAGCACGTGTGTGCCACTCACAGTATCAAGAAGTAGGTCAAGATGAGATTATCTTGATATAAAACTGATAAATTTGAGTTCAGCACTCCCAAATTAGTAAGGATAGCCTATCAGCACGCTCAAATTTGACAATTGAGCACAGGGGTAAATTTTGACCGAAAATTCACAGTATCAGAAATTGGTCAAAATGACCTCAGATGAAAATAAAACTGATATATTTGAATTCAGGACGCCCAAATTAGTTAGGAAAGCCCATGTTGAAATTTTGGGTGAAAAAGTATATAAAGAGCGGAAAAAAGTGAAATGTCCTCATTGTCCATGTACACACTCTCTCTCATCACTTCTCTTTCTCTCTCTACCCCCATTGATGAATAGTAACCGACCACCGGAAACGGTGTCCGTTTTCGACACCACCGGCACCGTTGGAAAGCTCTCGCCGAGCTGAGTTCAACGGTGTGCCGAGTCGACGGAACCGATGCCGGAGGAGAGCGCACGCCGCCCGAAGCTGCCAGCAACCGGAAAATTCGCGACGCCGTATCTCCGCCGTCCGACGTCCGATCAAGCTGAAACCGGTCTCAAAAGACTCGTGGTGAAGAGTACTACAAAACCCATGTGGTGGATTACCTCAACACCGGCGGAATCACGCCGCCCGAAGTCGCGACGTCGCCGCCGTGGAACTCGTCGTTTCCGGCGATGTTGAACTGCACCACCGGTGCAGAAATGGTCGCCGTGAAGAGGGGAGCAAAAGCCCTCAATCAATTTCGGGGAAAAAGTCCGGCACGACGGAGTTCCACCGCCGCCGCCGTGGCCGTGACTTTCGTGGAGGTTTTCCGGCGATTGGGGCCTCCAAACATGAAATTGAGGCTACCAATGGATTCCTCTCGTCGAGATCTTCAAGATGGACTATCCACTCGCCACCGTCGCCGCCGTCGACGCCGGTCAACGGCTGGTCAACGCCGGTCAACGACGACCGTTGACCGAAAATGGAAGTTTGGTCCGTTGGCCTATTTTCGACGTTCCAGACGCATCTGCGGAGTCGGAATTGCAAGACGAGACCTCAAATATGAAGAACGAGAAATTAGGGTTTATGCCGTCGAGACCGGACTACAATTCGGTATAAATCCCGACCTTTTTGTGTTCCGTAATTTAATTGTTTGGGACTGTTATATGATTTTATGATTATTGGTATGAAAAATGTGGAAAAGAATGTATGTAAAAAGAAGAAAATGACTGTAATGGAGAAAAAGAAAAATATGTGATGATGTAACGATTTTACGTAAACAGTATGAGTTTACGTAAAATCTAGGCCTCTGGTATAGTACGTGATAGAATTAGATTAGGATAGATGGTTTTCAGGCGTTTCCTAAACGCTGGAACCTCAAAAATTAAGCGGAAATGCTGCCAAAATTTCTAAAAATGGCACCAGGGGTAATATGGGAAACGAGGGGTAAAAATATGATCGGAAAGGTAACCCGAGCCCCCTCGAGGAATTAGGGCAAGGAAAAAGGAAGAGGCAAGTTATAATTAGTAAACCGACCCTTCGAAACCCTAGAACGCAAGAAAAACATGAAACCGATTCTTAGGTTCGAATAGTATTTCCCGAGGGCCGGGAATGTGAAAATTGGTAAAATGATAAGAATTGATCCGGAAAAGGTTCGATAAGATTTAGAAAGTTAATTAAATAATTTTGGGTTTAGGAAATCCAGCCTAAGTATGAAAATGAAAATGTTATGATTAAACGACCCATCAAGGGCAAAATGGTCATTTTGCCCAAAGATTCTCAAATTATGGGAAAAGAGCCCCAATGAGCCCGAAATAGGTTAATGAAGTTTGCAAAAGCCAAAATTGAGGTTTAAGTTATGAAAAATCATGTCAAGGGCAAAATTGTAATTTTGTCAAAAGTTAGGGGTAAAATCGTAATTTTTCAAAAAGTTGGAGAAAAATTCGAAAATGGCCGTTAAGGTTTAGAAAGCTGTCCTAAGGCTATAATTAAGGATTATAAGATCAGAATTTAGCTTTTTAATAAAATAAAGGCTATAAATGAAAATGTGATTAACGGACAAAATTTGTCTGTAGGAACCCGATCCAGACGCGACAAAGGACGTTGATGGATTCCAAGAAGGGGATAAGTACGCTATAAGTAAGTTCAGACATTTACCCGTCTGCAACTATGAATGAGCTTATCGTGTTTATATGTTTTGTATGCAAATGTCATGACGTGAATTATGATGATGCTATAGTTATACTATAGCAATACTATGATGATGCTAAAAGTTATGTTTTAATAAATAATTTATAAAAAATATATATATATGTATATATATGTATATATTGAATTACGAAGGAAAGGTATAATAAAAGTTTTATGAGAGTAAAGATGTGATAAAGAGTGATAGAATAATGGAAAGAGTAAGAATGAGAATGTCATGAT
This sequence comes from Antiaris toxicaria, assembly GCA_035233585.1. Taxonomy (NCBI): domain Eukaryota; kingdom Viridiplantae; phylum Streptophyta; class Magnoliopsida; order Rosales; family Moraceae; genus Antiaris; species Antiaris toxicaria. The sequence continues at coordinate 95,337,222 of CP141154.1, forward strand.
AGAATGCACAAGAAAGAGATGAAATATGAAAGGAAAGAATAGATGTTTTATGAAAAGTTTTATGAAAGTTAGGTTATGATTGATAGAGTAACGACGATCGGTGATGAAAGGAATTAAGAAAGGGATATTTTATAAGGATGAAAGGATAGATGTTTTATGAAAGTTAGGTTATGATTGATAGAGTAACGATGATCGGTGATGAAAGGAATTAAGAAAAGGCATGTTTATGAGGACGAAAGGATAGATGTTTTATGAAAAATGATATGAAAGCAAAGACTTAGACAAGAAAGAGAAACAATGATAGGTTATGATGAAAGGTATGATGAAAGGATTAGAACATAACGATAAGATGTGATTGATAGAATAGAACGATAGGCTATGATCGATATGCTGTGATTGATAGAAATGTGATGATAAGATACGCTAGATATAATGATGCAAATGATAAGATAAACAGAGAATAATTGTCTGCACATAATTGAACATAATTTTGTTTGTTATGATGTGATGTGATGTGATGTTATATAAGTAATATGTGCTATATACGCTTTGCTAAAGTATGATTAACATAATTCACACAAATAAAGTAAAGAATTAAGAAAAGAAAAACAACAAAAGAACAAATGTTCCATGAAATGTTTTATGAAAAATGAGAAAGAAAAGATTATGAATATCATGAAAAAGATGTACAACAAAAAATCAATATAAGAAAAGCTAAAAGAATGCAAGATAATAAAACTGAAAAGTTAATGGTTGGCGTACTGGTCTCCCTATATGGTTGAGACTTCCGGTCTATATCCTCCACGCAGATGTGGTGCTATCCCAAAGGTGTGGTAGATTATAGGATGGACCAACTCCAAAGGTGAGGTTTTATGTGACTATGAGGTAGGTTGGTGGGTAGCTCCCCCTCCTCCCACTGTCAGCGCGCAACTAGGTACGTTCAACGACGGGGCCCACCAGTGAAAGATAAGAAAAGAAAAGAAAGTGAAAGAAAAGAAAAGAAAAGAAAAGAAAAGAGCGTGAAAAGAAAAGAAAGGAAAAGAGAGTGAAAAGAAAAGAAAAGAAAAGAAATGATATAAAAAGAAAAGAAAAGTAAAGAACGACATAAAAAGAAACAAACGATATGAAAGAATAACACAATGAAATTGATGAAAAATAAATAAATAATAAAACGAAATTAAAGGAACATAATAGAATTATTTATGTGATGCGATATGTTTGATGTTATATGTATGGAATGACACGTTTTTACGTGATGTTATGCTAGTGTGTATGTTACTAGCTTTTAAGATATGAAATGTTAAGAGATGATGCCAAAGCGATAGAGAAGTTATAAAGGTTTAGAACAGAAAGTTAAGGAATGATAGGAATGAGAAGAAAAGAAATGAAGAAATTAGAATAAAATGATAAGAGATTATCAATAGAATGATGAGAATGATTAGCGAAGAGATAAATGAGCATGAGGAAGCTCACATAATATGTTATGTTTCGAGGATATGTATAGACAATGTGTATGATGTGTATATATGTGATGTCATATATTCTAGTAATAATATATATTACTAGTATTTATAAGTTAATGAATGTATGTTTGAACTTACTGAGCATCTAGCTCATTAGTTGTTTATATGTTGCAGGTAAGCAACCTATTAGTTTAAAGTAATATGATGGACAACGGACGGATCTGCACGTGCCAAGGGACTGGGCGAGGGTATGGTACTACCATGAGTCTTTCGCTGAGCATTCAAAAAGGAAAACGAAAGAAAGAAAGTTATGAAATATGTGTTATAAGAGTATGATAGAGATAGGTATAATATGTAAGTTAAAAGAAAAAAAAATTTGCTATAGAAATTACTTCCGCTTTAAGATGAGAATATTAAGAATGGAAGGTTAAGTATGTTAAGTAAGAGGATGACGACCCACGAGGTTGCCAGCCATCGCAGTCGGCGTCAGAGCTCGGCTGGTTGGTATGGTAACGTACGTTGGGGGGCGCCACATAATTAATTATTAATTAAATTAATTCTATAATCAATCAATAATTAATTAACCAACCATGAGTGTATCACTAATTTACCATTGAAAAAAAAAAAAAGCACTAACCTCTCTCTCTCTCTCCCCATCATAGAAAGCAGTCGCAAAAGCCACCGCCATGACCGCCTCCCTGCCAAATAACCTTCACCCACATACGTCGTCGAAATCGTCGTCTGTGCCTCTAGATGTCTTCCCTCTCATGGTCGTGCACACCTATTGTTGTCAAAGTAGCAGTCGTCATCCTCAGTTCATACAAGGCCAGAATGGCCTCCAAATTGCGATCTCACTTCACCTCCACCGCGATCTGTGTCTGGAGCACTCTTTGTCGACGACCTTGGAGGTTCGAGATCGATCACTCACAATGGCGGCAGAAGGTTGCGTAGGGAAGTTAGAGATTAGTAGAGTCACATAGGCTATGGACTCTGATTGGACATCGCAAGCTTCGACAATTGGTTTATCTTCTCGGACGACAATGATTTGTAGATGGGTTGTGGGATTAAGAAAGAAGGGAGAGAAAAAGATAGAGAGAGTGAGAAATTTGAGGAAGACAATGAGAATTGATTGACTTAAATAACATCATTAGCCCGTTTATCTAAATTTAAAAAAAAAAAGTTAAGCTATCTAGATTAGATAATAAAGATGAGACACCCACACTAATTATGACATATCAAGTAAAATATTTTAGTTGAAATGACACTATATTTAATATTATTTATAATAACTAAAAGCGGGGACGGGAATCACTGTTCCTTGTACAGTGCCATCCCCGCTTTGCCCCTTGGAATAGTGATGGTGCGGGGGCGTTCGCGTCATTTTGCAACTAGCCCCCGCTTTGTCGTTTTTTCCCTTTGTCAGCTGCCCTCTTTGCTTTCCTTGATGGGGGCCTTTTTTTGTCGTTTTGGGTGTGGTGATTTAGGGTTGCGGTTGTTTTGGGGTTTTGTGTCTTTTTTCTTTGCCTTATGCGCCTCCTACTCTGGGCTTTCTCTTCGTTTCTGTTGGTTATTTTTGTTCGCCTTCTTCTTCGACTCTTCGTTCTTCATTTAGATTTTTTTCTTCCTTTCACTTTCATTTTTGCTTTTGTTTAATTCTTTATTCTGTTTTGTTTATGTTTCGTTTTTTTTTTTTGTTTTCACTCCAGCGCTCTCTCTCTTTTTTTTTTCCCTTTTTCTGGCTTTGCTGCTTCTCTTTCTTCTTTTTCCCCATGTCTTTTTTTTTTCCCTCCCCTTCTCCGTCTTTCCTCTGTGCTTCTTCGACCCCTAAATTTCAGTTTGATGTTTTCATTTCAAAGTTTTGAATGGATATTGTGTTTTCCTTTCAGTTTGTGTGCTCTGTTCTTCATGTCTGCCGCTTCATTTCCTTCATCTTCTTTGATTTTCAATTTGTTGTTGGAGTTGATTTCTTTGGTTTCTTTTTCTCTTTTCCCTGTAGCTTTCGTCTGCTCTCTCCTTTTTTTTTTTTTTTGTGTGTTTGGTTTCCGCTTGCTTTGTTGATGTTCTTTGTTGGTTGGCTATTGCTTTTTTGTTGTGCTAATGCAGGGAAACTAAGATTGCAGTTTTCCAATTTGTTTTCGTGGTCGTTTTCTTGGTCTCTTCTCCTTCTTTGTTTCGTCTTGGGTTCCATTTCTTATTGCTTTCTTGGTCATCCGCCGCTTCTTTCAGTCCTTTTTTTGCTCCATTTTTTTGTCCCCCCTTTCTCTTTCTTTTTTTCTGCTTCTGTTTTTTTTCCCCCCCTTTTCTTGCTATCACCTTCTGTATTGCTTTCTACCCTATCGAATCTTAGTTTCTTAGATGTGTTCCCCTGCTTCACTACCTCTGCCTCCCTGTCTTTTTCTTCTTCCCTTGCCCTATTGCTGATTTGCATGTTACTATTGTCATTTTGGTTGTTGTCGTTTGTTTTCCTAATTTTGTTAATGAATTCATTGTCGTTTTCCTACTTAATGTCGTGTTTAATAATTTAAATAATGCATGGTTTCCAAGATTGTTGTCGTTTTTGTTATTTGTAAATATTTTTGTCTCAATCTTAATATTTATAGATTCGTATTGTTTTGGGTACCTACATTTTGCTTTCTACATCATTGCACAGGTTATTTAGATTAGTGTAAACAGATTTGCATGTTGCTATTGTCGTTTTGGTTGTTGTCGTTTGTTTTCTTAATTTTGTTAATGAATTCATTGTCGTTTTCCTACTTAATGTCGTGTTTAATAGTTTAAATAAGGCATGGTTTCCAAGATTGTTGTCGTTTTTGTTATTTGTAAATATTTTTGTCTCAATCTTAATATTTATAGATTCATATTGTTTTTGGTACCTAAATTTTGCTTTCTACATCGTTGCACAGGTTATTTAGATTAGTGTAAACAAAAAAACTTTTCTATCTTTTAGTTTAGATTGCCCCTTAGGATAGCTTTGTTGTGGGATCGTTTCCGTCGTTTTGCACCGCCCTTTGTTTTTGTTTCTTTGTCGTTTTGGGCCTACCGTTCCTTTGTTATATTTTTCCCTCTTTTATTACTCATTTCTGGAGTATACAAAGTAATTTCTCCGCGTCGTATATTCATCCTCTTAATTAATTGTGTGTTTATTGTTCGGTTTGAACAGAATGGGTTGTTGGTTTCTGCCTTTCTTTCAAGTTACTAGGTTTATGATTTCATTTACTTTCGGCAGCTTTTCTGCAGTGAAGATTCGGGCTGCATTTAGTGATTTGTCCCTGCCATATAAAATCATTATACCGCTCTTACTGAGGTGTAATTCCGCTATTAGTTGATAACTGATATTTTTTATGCACTTCTGATTATTATTTAATCTCTTTCGAGCCTTTCGAGCCTCCACAGTGCACTTATTATAAATGCCTTCAGAGAGCGTGATGTACCTCTGCATCTATATATATCTCCCATGCTTTTATTACTTTCCCGACTACACATAGGTGACCTATTTGGCATCTTCTATATTACACCTCCAACTCTTTTATTGTCTTCTTTGTTGTTCGGCGAACGCTGACCTGCTGTGTTTGCTATTTTCTTTGGTCGTTTTCCCTTTAACTAAGGTACTCACTCTATTTATTACCTCTATTTATTATGCTCTAACACTTCTATTTATTACAGTTTCATGACGATGTTATGTTTGCTGCTGTTGTTCTTCTTTGTTTTATCATTAACAGTTATTTTCATATGTTGACTTCGTTGGTGTTCTTTTATTGTTACGTTTCATTTGTTTGGATGACCTTATGGACGTCGATTACTGTTTAATTGCACTTCCTGCTATCCTCTTTCTTCGGCTTTTTATGTAGTTTGATTATATTTTTTTTCCCCTATGTATCGCGGATCTACTGATTTACTTACGTATAATATTATAATCAGTTTACTCTTCACAGTATTAACACTGTAATTGATAAAGTTCTTTGTTTTTATTAACGTAGTAACCTTTCATAAAGTGCTTTAATATTTTACTGTTTCTTATTGATGGCGGTCGTTTTCTACCAATAACACTCAAGCTCTTATATTTTATCTAAAAACTGCTGTGAACAGAAAGATTGTAGCTGTTACCTTTACTTGACTACTGTGTTCATACATATTTGTTTCCTGAAAAGCCATTGGCTGCTTTGTCGTTTCTGCGTTTTCTATTCTACACTGTCTGCTTTCTGTAATGGTGGTATTCTTATCTCTTAATTGTTGACTTTATTGTAGTTTTTAATGTTTGTCGGCGATGATGATCATTTTGTACTGATAATGTTAAAGATTTTATATTTTTCCCAAGAGTTGCTGTGGATGGGGATTCTGTTGTAATTGACTTTAGTTGACTGCCATCTTTATACAGATTTATTAAGCAAAGTTTATGTTTATAGAGTGCCACTGTTAAACTGCCCATTAGACCGGCTTTCCTCTTAGATCATCTTCAGCAGTCTGCAGCTGTTGGCTGCTTTGTCGTTCTTCCCTTTTATATCCTCCAATTGTTTAATTTCTTTGGTGCTGGTGACTTTATCCCTTCGTTGTTGAGACTCACGGCTACAGTATTAGGATGTCTACAATATTAGACCAAAATAGCTATGGAAATATTGATTTAAATATATAATATAATATACAGCCCATTAGTCCGGCGGCAGGGGAAAAAAAAAAGAAGGGTCAGCGTCCGCCAAAAAAAAAAACAAAAAAAAAGGGCCCGGCAAAAATATGAAAAAAAAAAAAAAAGAGGAGAGGCCAGAAAGGAGGGAAGAAAAAAAAAATAGGCTGATAGATACATTAATAAATTCAATATTGTAGTATGTCCACCAATCTATTATCCACTGTACAGTCAGTCATGTAATTAAAAACGACATCAACTTTAGCTTTTTGTTTTATTTCTGATTATGCGGTCTTGCTTTTCAACTGCTGGTCTTACAATATCATATATCGTTTGGTTTTCATCTCTGATCAACAGTCCCATCCACCCGGTAGCTTTTTGGATAAAAATAAAATAATCTTTAACATCAATTGACTCTATATTATTTACACAACATATCATATGCAATAAATGATGTATTTAACCGCATTTTATGATGTCGTTTAGTTGCCACCAAAGTTCAAATGAATTTTTGGTTGGGTAGCAATAATACGGTTTCAAAAAATGTATGTTAAATTATTTACTGCATATGATTAAATCTGTTAATGATCTGAGCCATTAATAATTGTTATTATGATTTTTTGCTCAATTTAAAGTTTACAAAAATAATATATGATATAATAATGATCTGAAGAGTAACAGTGATAAAGCCATAAACGCAAGTGTGGTGACAACAAAGCAAACGACAAAGAATGACTGTTTTATTATTTGTATTTTACTAGACTAAGTAAAGAATATAATTTTGTAAATGCATCAATATATATTTATTAAGAATTTTTCTGTAATTATTAAACACAGTGTCATTTTTCGTTAAAATGAAATTATTCAACGAAACAAAAAATTTTGTTTGTTTCTTAATACGAGGAGTTGTTTTAGATTTCAATGTTTCATATCAACTAATCAATCATCTTAATTTATATTCGTGTTCATTTATTCATTATCAATATTTTCTAGATTAAATGTTACATACATTATATCAATCAAAATATTTGTCCAATAACATAGCTCAACAATTTAATACTCAAGTTATTCTGCGATCATCAAATACAAAATTTCATTAAAAACATTTTTGTATCGTTTAAAATTTCCTTCTTTTATTTCAATATTTATTCCTAAATAATAAACTCGATCTTAATTTATATTTGCATTGGTTCATTGATTACAAGTATTTTTCTATTTAAATATTATATACATGCCGCCAATCAATAAGCTACTATTCTAATAACAAAATTTGATGATTCGGTTCTCTAAATATTTCTAATCATCAAATCCCTAATTTTAAAAAAAAAATTACAACTAAATCATTTAATAAATAATCAGAAGTCTTAAGAAAGAAAAAAAAAGGCTACTGATTTTATTGCTGAATTTATATAAATAATATTAGATAGATAAAAAAGATGAAATGAAAAGTAGTCGTAAACAAAATATTGATTTAAATTATAAGCTCGAAAAAGGAAAAAAGAAAAGTGTTAAAGAATCTATTAAATAGGTATGCATGAGGTTGATGAATTACAAAAAAAAAAAAAAAAAAAAAAAGTTGTAAAACGAGGTAAACAATCGACTAAAAAAGATATGCTTGCAAACGGTCAGATTTCAAATAATATCTTTACAGTTTTATCTGCGCATAGTTTTTCCTCTACAGTCAAGCAAAATGGCAACACCTATACGTTCTCTTAAACCAAACGAGCTATACGGAATGATTGAAGTCCGGGTTATCAGACTGTGGCGCAACAACAACTACACAACAGGACATCTCATAAGTCTCGATTGTGTTATGGTTGACAACGAGGTAATTACCAATTCTTACATTAGTCTATATTACCTTTTATTTTGGAAAAAAAGAAGGGCGTGCGAGTCTTTAACACACATTTCATGCTACAAAACACTGGAAACGCAGTAAATAATAATTAATGACTTTTTCATGTGATGTAGCACGAAGCAATTCATGCATCAATTAAAGCTCGAGATGCAGACTATCTCTCCGAAAAAATAGCTGAAGGACAGATATACCAAATAAGCAACTTCAACGTTATACCAAATAAGCTAAGATACAGAATTGTACCTCATATAGCAATGATACAACTTGCAAGGGCATCTTCTTTTCTCCCAATAACAGAAGAAAAACCTGATATTCCTCTGTATAAGTTCTACTTCACGGAGTTTGATCAGCTGCCGCCAAAGACAGATGTCAACGAAACACTAACAGGTATGACAATTTCTCCGATTAATTCAAATCCGTATTGTTACGCGCTATATATACGCACATTATAAAAATGTTTACTTAACGTGCCAATGACTGCTTCGACTACTTTTATAGCAGATGTCGTAGGAATGCTACTGAAAGTCCAAGAAATTGAACAGACAAACATCAAAGGCAAGACGACGTCGAGGCGCACATTAACCATACAAAATATAAGGTGATTACGAAATTGTACCTAAGCATATGTATTACAGTTAGCTCAATATTAGTAATTTAATGTTATTATTTATCAACTACAGGAGCGAAAAACTACAGGTCACATTATGGGGAGAAACAGCTGAACACTTCAATGAAAGCATTCTGAAGACAATAAATGATCCAATTGTGGCAGTCTTTACATCGATGACTATAAAGCAATATCTAGGTAATTTGTAACTGCATTAATTATGCATACACAGATTTTTTTTACCAAGTTGAATCACACACAATTTAGTGCTATCTCGATTTTTGAATAGGAAACATATACGTTGCAAGTAATGGTGCAACAATGTATTACATAGACTTGGATATACCAGAGACAAACACTTTAAAAACAAGGTATCAATCGCTTCTTATCTTTACACTAAATAAACATGTTAGAAAAAAATGTTGCATAATGCCCAAAAAAAAAAAACAAAGAACAAGGAAAAAAAAAAGGGGGGTGGGGGTGCCGGAGGGGAAAAAAAAAAAAGGAGGGGAGCATGCATAACTCAATCAGTCTTCATTAAAAATTATTTCCAACTCTAATAGATTATACATACAGATTTCGACACACAACGCAGCACATTGATTTTGTCCCGGTCTCAATTAAACAAATGCAACCGCTTGAACAGCAGAAGCTAGAAAACAGAATGACAATTGAAGAACTCAACAAAACAAATCGCATTGAACATCAGGTAAGCATAAATAGCATAATATTTAAAACAACAAAATTATATCATATATTTACAAACATTTTTTAACACAATGTTTAACTATACAGGGAACCAAATTTACAGTGAAAGCAACAATATTTCAATTTGAAACGCAACAAGGATGGTACTATAACTCTTGCCACCAATGTAATAGGCAAGTAAGAGAAGCAGGCGTCGGTTGGTGGTGTGACACACATGGCCATCTAACATCAATCCCAACTCCATGGTACCAACTATAACCTAACACTACGTATTAACATTCTTTCAATTTCTTCATTACTCATTACATGATCTTAAACTTTGTCAATAGGTACAAATTAAACGTAAGGATCCAAGACAACACCGGCTACATGATGGTGGTAATGTTTGGAAAACAGCGCAGACATTAATAAAAAAAACATGCTCCGAACTCACCATAGAACAGGGTTATACAGATCCAACAGTGTTACCACCTACAATAGAGCAATTAAGAGGTCAAACAAAAATCTTCCAACTCTATTTCAGACCGCGTGGAGCAATTATCGATGCAGTTGTATCAAGAATATTCGATGACGACGAGCCTACACTCTTACTACCTACTCCAACAATAATTACTCCTGAATTGCAGATGCCAATTGAAACAATCTTGGATCCCAAAACGCCTGATCCAAAAAAAGCTATTACAAGGTAATGAATTGCAAGTAGCAAAAAACACATCTCTTTTTTTTTTTTTTTTATAAATTGCGTTTTATAAATACTGATGTAAACCGCCGCTTATTTGATTATTGCAGTTCTGAAATAAAGACAACAGAATCATCAAAAAAACGAAAGACAGCTAGGTACAAACAAAATTCTCAGTCTTCCACCAAACTTAATTCCACATATTTATTGATTTCTTCCTTGACTAAACTTAACTCCTCTATTTTTTTTCCCCCTCATTTGCAGCGACGAAGATGTGCGACGCAAGGGTAAACAAAAGCTGTAATTTATTTGCTGAACTCCTTATCCTACGTAAATATTACATAATATGTCAGACAATCCATGTTGCACTATAACAAAAATATATATATAACGTGTAGTCTTTTTGGCACAAAATCTGTACCTTAACCACCAAATTCCTTTTATCATGCAGATATTGTATAATATATCAAATAATATTAGATCATATTATAATAAAAATACATATAATATGTGATGTTTATATAAACGTGATCAAATGTCACACACAAATATTAAAAAAAAAAATCCAACAAAGATAAAACAATGATTGCGCAAAAAAATAAAATGATTAAAACAAAAAAATAACACAAAAACTCAATAATTAACAAAAAAATTCTGGCTGTCATAAAAAATTAAAAACAAGCAAGAACCAATTACATAAATAAATTAGAAAATCAATCCAATTAAACACACGCATACCGTATTCATAAATAATTTATAGTTATCAATAAGGATCAATGGAATTAAATACAACCAAAAAATATTATTAATTAAAAACTGTATAGATGCTTCCAAAATTAACATATACAACAACTTAAAACAAAACTTTCAATCAACAGTGATAATGTTAATTATCCAATTACTTATTTAAACATTAAAAAAAACAATAGCCAACAGTAATTCGATTGTTGGATTTAAAGAAATGATTTTCTTCCTTATAATCAGATGAAAAGAAGGGGACAAACAATCGACAATGCAGAATCGAGCTGTCGACATAAACGACGCTATTGCATGCATTCAGACCAACCGTCCACATCTAGAAACGATGTTTTCTTAAATGATCAACACAGGCAACCTGGAGACTCGCCTGCAACCATTCGGCGTACCAAATTTACAGCAATGCTACTAAATCAACACACAGCAGACCAAACATCTTTTTCGGATCAATCACAGCTCTCAAAAGGTTATAACAAAACCTATAACTTAACTATCTTCACCTTGATTAAAAAAAAAGGGCGGGAACACAAAGAACAAAGATATGAGAAGGAATGGGGGTGATAAAACAAGAAATTTAAAATAACAAAAACAGAAGCGAACAAAAAAAAACCCGCGTGAAAAAAATAACAAAAAGGACAAAAAGGGAAGACAATAAGATAAATAGGAAAGAAAAAATTCCAACGCAACAAAAAAAGGACTAACAAATGATAAGGGAAAAAAAATCCACCTATAAGAACAAAAAAAAAAGGCCTAGAGAAGGAGGAAAACCGCTAACAAAAAGGGAAAAAATTATTAAAAAAATAATAATAAATAGAATTAGAGTGCATAAAAAATATTCAACAAACGAAAAAATGAGAAAAAAGCTAAAAACATTTAAAGGAGAAAAAACAATGACAAACAAACGAAAAAAAAAAAAGCAAACAAAAAAAGGGGTGGGAAAGCGGTGAGATGAAAAAAACCAAAAAAAAAAACGCGCACACACAAGAACAAAAACAAAGCGAAAAAAAAAAGAAAGAAATGTTGTTTAATAATTTATCAATGTCTTACAGATTCTTGACTTTCTCTTTACAGATGACGGTAACATGTATTATGATCTAGGTGACTGTTCTTGCATGTGCACGCACTGCGGCGCACTTTTTTGGTTCGAGGAACGTCTCAAAAAGAGCAACCCGCCTAAATTTAACCTATGCTGTAAAGACGGAAAAATCAAATTACCATTTATAGCCGAAACCCCATCTATACTGCAGGATTTACTAGATTATTACGGAGGACCAATGAGTACATGTTTTAGAAAAAACATTAGAACTTTCAATTCCATGTTTGCATTTACATCGTTCGGAGCAAATATTGAACCAAATGCAAAAGACGCAGGTGGTCCATATATTTTTAAAATAAGTGGTCAGATATATCACCTTATGGGATCTTTGTTACCAACTGATAATAATCCTCCAAGATTTGCACAATTATATATATACGATACAGAAAACGAAATTCAAAATCGAATGGCAGTATTTTCGTTCGACGATACATCAAAAAATTTAATCAAGTCAATAGCTGAAAAATTAACTAACATGCTAGATGAAAATAATAAATTAGTTAAAATATTTCGTACGGTACGAGACAGATATCAGGAATAACAAATTCCATCAATGAAACTGCCGCTAATAGGACGACAAAATACAGATAGCAGCCAACATGAACTTCCAACTTCAAATGATATAGCCGGCTTAATTGTTGGAGATATTGGAGAATACGAACATGGTAGAGATATTATTATCGAAGACAAGTCCAATAACTTACAAAGAATCTCAAAATTGCATCCATCATATATGGCATTACAATATCCATTATTATTTCCTTATGGAGAAGATGGTTATCGAGTCGACATAAAATACAACGTAACCACAACTAAAGAACTTTCAAGAAAAAGAATTTCTATGAGAGAATATTATTGCTATCAACTACAGTATCGTGAATGTCAAGGTAATACTTTACTTAAAAGCGGCAGATTGTTCCAACAATATGTAGTCGATGCATATGCTTCTATTAAAGAAGACAGATTAGACTATATTAGAAAAAACCAAAACAACCTCAGATCTGAAATTTACCAAGGTATTCAAGATGCCGTTACAAGAGGGGACACTGATGCAAGAGCAATAGGCAAAAGAATTATTCTTCCCTCTACTCATACAGGAAGTCCAAGATATATGATTCAAAGCTATCAAGATGCAATGGCTATTTGTAGACAATATAGAAATCCAGACTTATTCATAACATTTACATGTAATCCTAAATGGCCGGAAATAACTCGAGCACTATCTAAAATCCCTGGACAAAGACCAGAAGATAGGCCAGATATTATTTCCAGAATCTTCAAGATGAAACTAGAACACATTCTATCAGTCATAAAATCAGGAACCATATTTGGAAAAATCATTGCAGGTAAGACTCATTACTTACACACTTTTTCCTCTTACTGCAAACACCAAAAAAAAAAAAAACCCTTGCTAGAGACGAATGAAGGCTAAGTGAAAAATAAATAAAAAAAAGGGAAAAAAAAAACAGGATAGGGAAGGTAAAGACCAAAAAAAAAAAACATAAAGAGAATAGAAACAAGCAAAAAAAAAAAAGCCAAATCAAATAAGTAAAAAATAAATATACAAAAAAGAAAAAAAAAAGAAAGAAGATAAATATGAAAAGGAACGAAACCAAAAATGAAAAAAACGAAAAGGAATTAAAAAATAAAAAAACAAAAAACAAAAAACAAAAAAAGATTGAAACCTAAACATAAAAAAATGGGAAAATAATAACTATATATATACATATACAAATACTTAATCGTCCTAATCACAACACCTCTAACATAAAATTAAAAAAAAATTCATTGTTTTCCGCTTTTTCTTACAATCGCTTTATTTTGTAGATCTGTACGTTGTCGAGTTTCAAAAACGTGGTTTACCACATTGTCACTTCCTTTTTTGGCTGCATCCTGACAATAAATTACTAGAGCCATCACAAATAGACAGTTTTATTACAGCTGAAATACCCGATCCAAAAAAATATCCCCACTTATTTCACACTGTAGCAGAATTTATGATGCATGGACCCTGTAACATCGCAAAACCAAACGCTCCATGTATGAAAAACTCATTATGCTCTAAAAAATTCCCAAGGCAATTTCGAAACGAAACAACAATAGAAGAAAATGGATTCATCAATTACAGACGCAGAAACACAGCCTTCTATGTACAAAAAGAAGGTATCAAATTAGACAATAGATTTGTAGTTCCCTATAACAAAAACTTATGCTTAAAATATCATGCTCATATAAACGTCGAAGTATGCTCACAATCCATGCTTATAAAATACTTATTCAAATACCTAAGAAAAGGACCAGATAGAATTAGAGCAGTAATTGAAGATAATATTTGTACAACACGGACAGGACAAACTATTTACGAAGAAATCGACGAAATTAAGAATTACATAAACTGCCGATATATTACGCCATATGAAGCCATGTGGAGATTATATGAATATCCAGTGCATCATAAAAATCCTGCAGTACAGCGATTATCAATTCATTTACCGCATATGCAAAATGTAACTTTTCGTGCAAATCAACATCTTGCTAACGTAATGAGACAACCAGGAATCCATAAAACAACTCTAACCGAATGGATGAAAATAAATAAATACAATGCCGAAGCAAGACAACTATTATATACAGAATTTCCAACAAAATGGGTATGGAATAATAAAGACAAAATTTGGACACCAAGACAAGCAGGGTATGTAATCGGACGAACATTTAATATTCACCCAAGTTCAGGAGAGCTGTATTATCTAAAACTATTATTAAACCATCAAAGAGGTGCAACGAGCTACGAATCTCTTCGAACAATTGATAATATAACATATTCAACAAATTTAGCAGCGTGTAATGCATTAGGCTTATTAGGCGACGACAAAGAATGGGACAACTCGATACAGGAAGCCTCACTATGGTCAACATCAAATCAATTACGACAATTATTCACTATAATCCTATTGTTTTGTAACATAAACAATCCAACAAAATTACTCGAAAAACATTGGAAACTCATGACAGATGATATCTTGCACAGAATCAAAAAACTATTCAACAATCCAAATTTCCACATTCCTGAAAAAGAGCTTTATAACTATGTGCTATACGAATTAGAAAAATTATTGAACTTAAATGCATCTTCTTTAATAAATTTTAATTTACCGCTTCCTACAGGAACATTGATCCATGACTTAAATAATAAACTATTACGAGAAGAACTTAATTACGATACAAACAAGTTAAAAAATGAAAACTCCATGTTAACAAAGAATTTAAATTGCGAACAACGACATATCTATGAACAAATAATACAATCGCTCGACAATAAAAAGCAAGAGTTATTATTTGTTTATGGACATGGAGGAACAGGAAAAACTTATTTATGGAACGCGATTATCACAAAAATAAGGTCAAATAACGAGATTGTTCTGGTTGTCGCATCGTCTGGAATAGCCTCATTATTATTACCCCAAGGTAGAACAGTGCATTCAAGATTTCAAATACCATTATCAATAGATAAATTTTCTACCTGTCACATCAAGAAAGGTACTCAGCTAGCTAAACTAATAGAAAAAACATCATTGATTCTTTGGGATGAAGCACCAATGAATAACAAATATTGTTTTGAAGTTTTAGATAAAACATTATAAGATTTAAAGAATAACGATATCCAACCATTCGGAGGAATGTCTATTATACTAGGTGGCGATTTTCAACAAATATTACCTGTAATTCCAGCCGGAACAAAAGAGCATATAATAAACGCAAGCATAAATAGTTCATATCTATGGCCACACTTCAAAATACTAACTTTAACCAAAAACATGCGATTAAAACATCCAAGACTCACTGAACATGAAAAAAATGAAATCCTAGAATTTTCGAATTGGATATTAAGCGTTGGAAATGGTGTAGCTGAAGGAATCAAAGATCCAGAAAATGAAGATGCTACATGGGTTAAAATACCGAATAAATTCATACTGCATTACAACTCAAATCCAATTCAAAAAATGTCGACAATTATATATGATAATCTTAAAGAAAATTATAACAATATTGATTACCTACAACAACAAGCGATAGTAACTCCAAAAAACAAAACCGCTGATGATATCAACAAATATATATTATCTTTAATTCCTGGTGAATCAAGATCATACTACAGCTATGATACAATAACATCGTCGACCGACAATATTGATGAACTTAATATTTTATACCCACAAGAATTTTTGCACACACTCAATTTCAATGGGGTACCACCACACGAACTAAGTCTTAAAATTGGCACTCCAATTATGTTATTAAGAAATCTAAATCAATCAATAGGCTTATGTAATGGAACAAGACTCATCATTACACAATTGACAAACAAAATAATTGAAGGACAAATCATAAACTCAAACCACACAGATGAAAAGGCTTATATACCCAGAATTGATATGATCGTGCATGAATCTAAATGGCCATTTGCACTGAAAAGGAGGCAATTTCCTATAAAAATTTGTTACGCAATGACAATAAATAAAAGTCAATGGCAATCGTTAAACAAAATTGGAGTATATTTAGAAAATGAAATCTTTACACATGGTCAGTTATACGTTGCTCTATCAAGAGTGACAACTCCTAAAGGACTGTACATATTAGTCCACGACTCAATTAACAAACATCCAAATCACGTTAAAAATATAGTTTACAAAGAAATTTTAGACAACGTTACAAGATAATATAGTTTGCTTCATTACAATACTACCACTCCTAATATAACAGCTAACAAACAAAATAAAAATTCCTGATCTCTACTTCAAACTATAAAAAGATTCCATTGATATACTTATATCAAAGATATTCTTTGAAGATCAATCTATACCCCTGTTATCTCCACCAACAAAAATTACTCTTGCGCTACAATTACTCGCGTTAGCAACATTAATTTCAGAAGCACATCTTTTAAAGAAGATCATTGCAAGGTAACTAATTATAACTAATCAACAGCGCGTCAACATTTTTTTCTAGATTACAACACGCAAACACTGATATAAATTGTCGCCTACTTTATTGTTGCAGTTATGAAACCGAAGCTACACCGTCTTCCAACAAACAAAAAGCAGCCAGGTACTGATCAAACCTTCAACCTTCCACCAAACTTAATAACACATCATTACTAATTAACTGCTATTCTAATTTAGTCCCTCTATTCGTTTTCTACCTAAATTCATGAAAAACTACGGCATAAAGACAAATATATACTGTGATTCAATTACTGAACTCTTTTTATTATGTAAATATACAACTGCACCGCAGCAACGCCGCGGGCACTTTTGCTCGTTGTATACTATTTTCGTGGACATGACATTTTAATTTTGGTGGCACAAGGAAACGCAAAACAGGACAAAGTTAAGATAACAATAACTGGACATAGAACAGAACCGTGGCGAATTGGGATGCTTCTTCTTTTCTTATGTATTTTATGTTACTTTAATTTATGTTTTGGAAGACGAAACTGATTAATAAAAAGTTACAAATTGGCATTTTGACAATGGTCAATTGTTTTTTCTTTTCTTTTTTTTTTTTTATTTAACCAAATTGCCACGCTACTCATAATACTATTATATATATCTCCCTTTGCGCTTCCTTAGGCCTAAAGTTATTAATCATATCTCCCTCCTTTAGATTTGCTCTTCAGTTACACCTCTTTCTCAGAGAACATCAACAATGGAGAATCCAGGCTGTGGCTGTGGCGAAAATCTCGACATCGAAGAACAAGTTCAAGTACGCGATTTGGCGGAGAAACTGAGAAGTTCCATTCTTGACGTGGACAAGAAGATCATAGTCTTGATTAATCTCAAGGGCAGAGATATTATGTATGAGTTTGAGATTGCGGAGTCACCAGTTTCTGTCATTGAGAAACTGTACAAAGATCAAGAACTTCTCAAGAAGCGTTTCCTTTTGTCGCTGAAGAAGTTCCTTCGGCGAGATGAGAGAGGCAATCTTGAGCTTTTACCGGGAACTCACAGTAGTAAACAAAAGGAATGGATCAAATCTTTGAAGGTAGAGATTCAAGAGCTTGACAAGCACGAAGAAGTAGTGAACGTTAATTCGAGCGAGTGGTTGTCTAAGCTTAATTCAGCATCAGTTCGTGGTGAAGAAATTGTCCCTAATCACAGTTCTTGGAATGTTGGAGAAGACAGAGAAGGGAAATACTCAAGATTGTTGTCCAAGAAGCTGAAAATGATAAAGCGCTATTATCTTCAAGAGGGTGTTTCGAATTCTGATCAGGTTATGTTTGGTTGGCTGAGGACTCGAAATTATAATGAATCTGAAGCGAACAATGCCAAAGATTTTGAGTTTGAAGTGAACGATATGAATGAGATGGGAGAAAAGATCCAAAGATTGATGTTCGAAAGGAGGAAAGAAATGGAGAAAGCTCGAATACGGGGGAAGAAGAGTTTCATGGAGTTGATGGGTTGTGATAAGGACGTTGGAGGATTGAAGACCAAAGCAAGAATGATCGGGGTCTCGTTATCACGCCATATCAGCGATTTCTTCTACATGGCCGTGGAAAACGGAGAAGCATTTTACATGTTTTGTGACCACTTGAAATGCATACTCAAATGGCTAGTTGAGAAGGAGAAGACTGCAGTGGTCAAGGGAATATTTTCTGTGCTAGAAGTTGCGGAAAGAGATCTGTCAGTGAAAAGGAAGATACGGATTTATCAGATCAAGCCAACTACTTCGGAAAGTCAGAAACAACTAGAAAGAATAAATCAAACCCTTGAATCGTTTCTCAGAGAAGTCCTGTGTTTGGAGTCCATTTTGAGCTACCCAAATCTATCTACAGAACTGGATTTGGATACTATCGAGAGTGCTCTTGAGGTGTGCGGGAAGGAGGTGGGGAAGATCGGATTAGAGATGACTAATTTGAAGAAGACTCATAACTACATATTTGAAGGACATGATGAGGAATTGAAAATGGAATCATTTGAGGCAACTATGGAGTGGACTATTTGTGAAGTTTGGCAACAACTAGAATATGGATATGAACCAAGTTGAAAAAGATACCAAAATTTGTCTATGTTTTTTAGTTCTCTTTTCTTTTGATGGTTAAGAGTTTTGTTTTAGTTTAGTAGTTTCAAGTACTTGAAATCAGTATGGGAAATTATTTGCTTTGAATCGGGAATATAACAAGGGACTTGATCAATAACGTTTTTGTTTTGTTCTGTTTTTCAATTAAGGGGATTAACGTCTTTAATATTGTATTGACGGAGTTGAAGAAGATGCGTTGAGATAAGAATTAATCTGTTATGGTTTATATTTTTCATGATCAGATGCTTTGATTATTGAAGGATGCATTTTTGTTGGGAAAGGGCCATCAATAGGCATCAATAAATCAACAATTTGTTTTGATTCATCGTATCAGGCAATTTAGTCCATTAAATGGATGGAAGGAACAGTGTAAAAAATTCCTCTAAATTTGAGGAGAATTTTTTATAGGAAATTCAAGATATAAGTAAGGATTATTACTATAAAGTTTCAGAACGTTTTGACATCGTTTGCTATAATATTTTTGAAGTTTAAGGGTGAGCAAACCATCTTTAAAGTTTGGGGACAAAGGTTTATGATCAAAGTTTGGGGACTGAAAAGAAAAATTGATAATTCTTCTTAGCATATTACTATTAAGATAAATGATAGCACCAAAAACATCTTGAACAAGAACATGTCATAAGCTCCAATAGCAAGAAAAAAAATCCCAAAAAAAAAAGTTTTTGTTTTTTTTTTCAGTACACCAGATTGTCAATTTGCTTCATCAATTTGTCCATTTTCTCCCCAAATTTCAGCAACTTTCAATTTCATGACTTCCTGAAACTCTGCCATTAGAACATCGTCATTCTCTGCGGTCCATTGATCATATTGCATTGTCCTCAAAGACTGCACCATCGACCTTGCATCTTTTAGTTTGCCTTTACCTTCTAGGAGAGCTTCTTCCAAGTCCATAAGCTCCTCATTCAGATTGATGTTACCTGATTCAGGACGACTAATAGGGTAGCTCCAAACTGCGAACTCCAACCATAAAACAATGCCCAAGAAGTAGTCAAGGTATTCGTCGAATATTTCTGCTTCATCATGAACATTTTCCTGATCATCAAGCACTTCAGGTCTTAACAGCCCCATCTTTACCAATTCCATCTCCGCAAGATCGCATACCGAAACTATCTTTTGGATTGCCATCCAATTTTTTTCCTTGGGGAACAAGAAATACCCGACTATGGCTTTGAAGTACTTCTGGAACTTCTTCACCTTGTTTTCGCTGTCTGAGGCCACAAACAAGAAATCACTGAGCACAAGAGAAAGCAGAATTCCAAACTCATATGCCACATCCTTGATCTTATGAACAGATTTCCAATATTCAGCTTCTGAAGGCTCATCGCATTCCTTCAACCATTCCATGAAGCTCTTCCTACCATCTTCTCGAGCTATCTTGATTTCCGCTCTTTTCTTAGCCGTCACTTCGCCGATCTTTATCTTCAGTTCCTCGACAGTCTTCACCCCAACATAGTCTTCCTCTTCTTCTTGATATTCTCTCTTGAACCCATCTTCTCGTCCCTCTTCAGATTCATCAGCAGTTTCTGAAAATCCTGAACTCTTTTTCGAAGAATCTTCAAGGCTAGAAGTCCAAACGCATTCTCGAATCAACTGCGATCGTATTATCACCAACTTCTTGGACAGTTTCATTGCCAATCCGTTACTTCCATCTTCATCCGTATGAACAAATTCGATTCTGTTCAAGCTCTCATTACCGAATAAGATGCTAGCCTTTTCCAACTTCCTTTCGAACACGTCGAGTTGATGGTGGAGAGCGTATGCATGTTTCTTGATCCTCCCAATGCCCACCTTCAAAGCCTTGAGATTGACTCCGGTCTTGATAACAAGCTCAAGATCTTGAGCTCGTACCGTAAAGAATTCTAAGAGTAACTCGATTAACTTCCTCTCAAGAGCTTGTTTGCTTCCCTCGGTCAGCCGAATCGCGAACTCCGGATCATAGCAATAATCCGCAATGTTATATGTGATGGATTCTTTGAGCTCCTTGGCGTATTCCATCCTCGGGTCTAATGGTTGGAAATAAGTAGTTATCAGCTCTGAAAATTCGTCTAGAATATCACTTGGTTCAATCTTGTCGCTATCTTCTTCCATAGTTTCTGACATCTGAAAGTATTCAATGAAGATAAAGAAAAAGATGGAAAATTTCTAGTTAAATTTAAAGAACAAAAAATTCAGAAGAGAAATAGGGACCAGATATTGTACCATTATTTTGTTGCTTCTTTCTGTTGAAGAGTGTAGCTTCTTGCTTTTCTAGAGAGAGAGAGAGAGAGAGAGAGAGATTGTATGAAGAACTGCGAGGGAATTAAAATGTTAGAAACAAGAAAATGCAAGTTTGCCTAAAGTTATAGCCTTTTTTTTTTTTCCCCTATTCTGTTGTCGTTTCAAAGCTACTGTCATTTTTACAATTTCTAGTCGTACATTATCTATATTGATAATTAGTTTTTTTTTTTTTAATTTACCATTATTAAGACCTCATTTGGTTCACTAGTTAAATTTAAAATAAAATAAAAATTTTCAATTGACTTCAACCTACAAGTTATAATTTTTCCAAAAAATTATTAACTTTTCACAAAAATTATAATTTTTATTAACTTTTCAGAAAAAATATAAAATTGAATCCAAAAATTTCAATTCAGATTGATCGTCCAAACAAAGTTTAATTAAAAAAATTAGGTTAGGTGATTTATTTTGATCACTCAATTTAATAAATAACTGAACTTTTCTTATTTAGTAAAATAACCATTTTTTATTTTTTTAAATTTGATTTATAAGTAATTTGAGTATTGGTTTTAATTAAGAAAATCAATAATTTACATTATGATCAATCAATAATTGATCAAATTTTGATGATTGATCATTTAAAAAATTGATTAATCATTTTAAGAAAAACGGTATTTTAACCAACTTTTAATATTATCATCCAAGATTTTATTATTTTGAAATTTAAAAACCAGAAATTTATTGGATTAGGCCGATCGATAGTAAAAATATGTGTTTAGATATGTGGACGCCCCCTCCTTCAAGCTATTTGAAGTTAAACGTTGATGCGGAAGTCTTTCCGGCTTCCGTTCATATTAGAGTTGGAGCTGTTATTTGTAACGAGTTTGGGATGGGTTGTGGCTCTACTGCCGAAGTGCTGGACGGTAGTTTTTCCCCCTTTGTTGGCTACATGTTTGGCTTTCCGTGAAGGACTGAAAACTTGCCAAGAAAATTGTAATAACTGGGAAAATTCATATTTCTCGGAGAATAAATACACATTAAATTTAAGTGTTAAAATATGAAATTAAGTGATTTAATATTGTTTGGAACTAAATAAAATGTTCTAACAATGTTAAAGGATGAAAAATGATTGATAGTGATATTATGTGTGTACATGTGTGTGTCATTCACAGTATCAAGAAGTAAATTAAGATGATATTATCTTGATATAAAACTGATAAATTTGAGTTCAGCACTCCCAAATTAGTTAGGATAGCCTATCAGCACGCTCAAATTTGATAATTGAGCACAAGAGTAATTTTTGACTGAGAGTTCACAGTATCAGAAACTGGTCAAGATGACCTCAGATAAAAATAAAACTGATATATTTGGATTCAGGACGCTCAAATTAGCCAGGATAGCCCATGTTGAAATTTTGGGCGAAAAAGTATATAAGGAGCGAAAAAAGTGAAATTTCCTCTTTGTCCACATACACACTCTCTCTCCTCCTTCTCTTTCTCTCTCTACCCGAATGTGTACAGTAACCAACTTTCACGTACGGCCTCCGTTCACGACACTGCCGGCACCGTTGGAAAGCTCTCGCCAAGCTGAGTTCAACGTGGGTCGACGCGACGGAACGGCCGCCGCACGTGCCGCCCGAAGCCACCGGTCACCGGAAACTTCGCGACACCGTATCTCTGCCGTCCGACGTCCGATCAAGCTGATTCCGGTCCCGAAAGACTCATGGTGAAGAGTAGAACAAAACCTAGGTAGTGTTTCAGCCCAACGACCGCCGGATCGCGCCGCCTAACTCCACCCGTCGCTGTCGCCGCCGTGAAACCCACCGTTTCCGGTGGAGTTGAGTTGCAAGGTTGGTATCAAAATGCTCAGAACAACACGTAGATCAAAAGCTCCAAATCAATTTTAGGCAACAATCACCGGAAAATGGAGATCCAACACTACCACCGCCGTCGATTTTTCGAGGGTCGATTTCCGGCCATAAGAGCTTCAATTGGTGAAATTGAGACCACCAATGAGTTCCTCACGTCGAGATCTTCAAGATGGACTACCCACATTCCACCGTCGTCGTCGGTCAACCGCCGGTCAACGCCGACCAATGACCGAAAATTGAAATTTGGTCCGTTGGCCTATTTTCGACGTTCTGGACGCATCCGTGGAGTCAGATTTACAAGACGGGACCTCAGATATGAAGAACGAAGAATTAGGATTTATGCCATCGAGACCGGACTACAATTCGGTATAAATCCCGACCCATTTACATTCCGTAATTTAATTGTTTGGGACTATTGTATGATTTTATAATTATTGGTATGAAAATTACAGAAAAGAATGTATGTAAAAAGAAGAAAACGGCTAAAATGGAGAAAAAGAAAAATATGTGATAATGTAACGATTTTTCGTAAATAGTATGAGTTTTACGTAAAATCTAGGCCTCTGGTATAGTACGTAATAGAATTAGATCAGGATAGATAGTTTTCAGGTGTTTTCTAAACGCTGGAACCTTAAAAATTAAGGGGAAACTCTTCCGAAATTTCTTAAAAAACGACACCAGGGGTAATATGGGAAACGAGGGGTAAAAATATGATCGGGAAGGTAACCCGAGCCCCCTTGAGGAATTAGGGCATGGAAAAAGGAAGGGGCAAGTTATAATTAGTACACCGACTCTTCAAAACCCTAGAATGTAAGAAAAACATGAAACCGATTCTTAGGTCGGAATAGTACTTTCCGAGGGTCGGGAATATGAAAATTGGTAAAATGATAAGAATTGATCCGGAAAAAATCCGATAAGATTTAGAAAGTTAATTAAATGATTTTGGGTTTCGAAAATCCAGCCTAAGTATGAAAATTAAAATGTTATGGTTAAAAGACCCATCAGGGGCAAAATGGTCATTTTGCCCAAAGATTCTCAAATTATGGGAAAAGAGCCTCAATGACCCCGGAATAGGTTAATGAAGTTTGTAAAAGTCAAAATTGAGGTTTAAGTTATGAAAAATCATGTCAAGGGTAAAATTGTAATTTTGTCAAAAGTTAAGGGTAAAATCGTAATTTTTCAAAAAGTTGGAGAAAAATTCGAAAATGGCCAGTAAGGTTTAAAAAGTTGTCCTAAGGCTATAATTAAGGGTTATAAGATTAGAATCAAGCTTTTTAATAAAATAAAAGCTATAAATGAAAATATGATTAACGAACAAAATTTGTCTGTAGAAACCCGATCCAGACGCAACAAAGGACGTCGATGGATTCCAAGAAGAGGATAAGCACTCTATGAGTAAGTTCAGACATTTACCCGTCTGCAACTATAAACAAACTTATAGTATTTATATGTTTTGTATGTAAATGTCATGATATGATTTATGATCATGCTATAGTAACACTATAGCAATATTATGATGATGTTAAAAGATATGTTTTAATAAATAATTTATAAAAAATATATATATGTATATATTGAATTACGAAGGAAAGGTATTATAAAAGCTTTATGAGAGTAACAATATGATAAAGAGGGATAGAGGAATGGAAAGAGTAAGAATGAGAATATTATGATAGAATGCATAAAAAAGAAATGAGATATCAAAGGAAAAAATAAGGTGTTTATGAAAAGTTTTATGGAAGTTAAGTTATGATTGATAGAGTAACGATGATCGGTGATGAAAGGAATTAAGAAAGATATGTTTTATGATATCGAAAGGATAGGTGTTTTATGAAAAATGATATGAAAGTAAAGAGTTAGACAAGAAAGAGAAGCAATGATAGGTTATAATGAAAGGTATGATAAAAGGATTAGAACATAATGATAAGATGTGATTGATGGAATATAACGATAGGCTATGATCGATAGGAGTATGATGATAAGATACGATAGATAGAATGATACAAATGATAAACGGAGAATAATTGTCTGCGTTTAACTAAATGTGTTTTTAATTATTATGATGTAATGTGATGTAATGATATATAAGTAATTTGTGCTATATATGCTATGCTAAAGTGTGACTGACATAATTCACACAAGTAAAGTAAAGAATTAAGAAAAGAAAAACAACGAAAGAACAAATGTCCCACGAAATGTTTTATGAAAAATGAGAAATGAAAGATGATGAATGTCACGAAAAAGATGTACAATGAAAAAAAAATCAATATAAGAAAAATAAAAGCCTACAAGATAATAAGACTGAAAACTTAAGTTGTTGGCGTACCGGTCTCCCTACAAGGTCGAGACTTCCGGTCTATATCCTCCACGCAGATGTGGCGCTGTCCCGAAGGTGCGGTAGTTTATAGGTTGGACCAACCCCGAAGGTGCGGTTTATGTGACTGTGAGGTAGGTTGGTGGGTCGCTCCCCCTCCTCCCACTGTCCGCGCGCGAATAGGTACGTCCAACAACGGGCCCACCAAAGGAAAGTGAAAAGAAAAGAAACGAAAGAAGAGTGAAAAGAAAAGAAAAGAAAGGAAAAGAGAGTGCGTGAAAAGAAAAGAAAGGAAAGGAAAGAAAAGAGCGTGAAAAGAAAGGAAGGGAAAAGAGCGTGAAAAGAAAGGAAGGGAAAAGAGCGAGAAAAGAAAGGAAAAGAGCGTGAAAAGAAAAGAAAGGAAAAGAGAGTGAAAAGAAAAGAAAGGAAAAGAGAATGAAAAGAAAAGAAAAGTAAAGAACGATAAGAAAAGAAACGAATGATATGAAAGAATAACATAATGAAATCGATGAAAAATAAATAAATAATAAAACGAAGTTAAAAGAACATAATAGAATTAATATATGTGATGTAATGTATTTGATGTTATGTGTATGATGTGAATGACACGTTTTTACGTGATGTTATGCTAGTGTATATGTTACTAGCTTATAAGATACGAAAAGATAAGAGATGAGGACAAAACGATAGAAAAGTTATAAAGGTTTAGAACAGAAAGTTAAGAAATGATAGGAATGAAAAGCAAGGAAATGAAGAGATTAGATTAGAATGATAAGAGATGATCGATGGAATGATAAGAACGATGAACGAAGAGATAAATGAGCATGAAGAGGCTAACATAATATGTTATGTTTCGAGGATATGTATAGACGATGTGTATGATGTGTATATACGTGATGTCATATATTCTAGTAATAACATATATTACTAGTATTTATAGTTAATGAATGTATGTCTGAACTTATTGAGCATCTAGCTCATTAGTTGTTCACATATTGCAGTTAAGTAACCTGTTAGTTTAAAGTAATATAATGGACAACGAAAGGATCTGCACGTGCCATGGGACTGGGCGAGGGTATGGTACTACCATGAGTCTTTCGTTGAGTGTTCAAAAAGGAAGATGAAAGAAAGAAATTTATGAATTATATGTTATAAGAGTATGATAGAGTTATAGATATAATATGTAAGATAAAAAAAAAATTTGCTATAGAAATTGCTTCCGCTTTAAAATGAGAACGTTAAGAATGGAAAGTTAAGTATGTTAAGTAAGAGGATGACGACCCACGAGGTCGCCAACCATCGCTGTCGGCGTCAGAGCTCGACTGGTTGGTATGTTAACGTACGTGAGGGATGTCACAAAAATGGAGGTAGATGTTCTTGTGGTAGAGACTGATGCTATAAATCTCGTCTCCGCAGTCAGTGGCAAATTGGAGCTTTCTGTCGAAGGCCAAGTTTTGGAAGATATTCAGGTTTCGGTTAACTCTTTTGTAGCAGCCTTTAGGCTCGTTTGGGACAATGCCTCCAGACCTCAAAATTCAACTTTTTTCTAAAATTTCACTACTTTTCACTATTTACATCTCCAAAATACTACAGTAAACTCCAAATTTTAAAAATTCATAATTTTGTGTATACAAGTCTAAATGAGATAATTTTTTTTTAAATTACATAAAATTTTGAGAGAAACGAAACAATATCCATATTGATATTTATTTTCTAAAAAAAATTTTAAAATTTTTTATTTTTTCACCTCAAACAGTTTTTTCTCCCAAACATATTTTTCAAAATAATTTTTTTCCAACCCAAAAATAATGTCTCCAGCCTCCTTCCCAAACACAGTTTCCCGCATACATAGGGGTGCTAATCAAGCTGCCCACTTGCTTGCTCATTTTGGGTTTTGTTGCGGTTGTCCTCTTGTTTGGTTTCATGAGACCCCCTTTATAGTCTCTAGTGCTGTTTTCCTTGACTCTACTCATTAATAAAGCAGCATCTTTACATCAAAAAAGACAAAAAGAAAGAAATAAAATACTACAGTCCATAATATATATATACATATATATATATATAGACACACACACACGTTAGTTAAGGTTGCCGAAACTTCAGCAAAAGATAAATGAAAAATTTAAGGTTGCCGAAAAGTGAAATCAGCACCTTACTTCTTCCATGTCGAATTGCAAAACAATGCATTAGGTAATTCATGCGATATATGTCCTTTTTTATATTATTATTGCACACGAGTAAAAAATAATTATGTTAAAAAAATCAAAATTATTGCAATTAAATTCTGTCTAGATTCTCCAATTTTTTATGAAGTAAAGATGATTTTTGTCAAGAAAAATCCAACAAATCAATCAATATCAAAGAATTAACAGTTGAATGAAGACGGAGGAATCTTTATTGAGTTTCACCAACGAGTTACACCCACTGCAACAAACAAGGGTTTTTTATACCGACAAAGAGTCATCGTCAAAAAAAGAATATCATCCTAAATATCTTTTTTTGGGTTGCAAATAAATTGTCATTAATATCTAGTCGTAAATAAGTTATTTGTGATGATAGCATATAATCGCAATTATAATAACAATGACAATTACCGTCAAAAAGTTGTTGCAATCATATATTGAGTTGACATGACATTGATTTTTAGCAATGATAAATTTAAAAAATATCATCACAAATAGGTTTCTTGATAATGATGTGTCAATAGGTTTTTGCAACAATTTGCGATGACAAAATGTTTTATTTATATTAATTTTTTAATATTATAATAATATTAATTTTAAGAATTATTGATTACATCCAAATTGTGATAAAATAAAACGGTCAATTATAATATAATTAGGATGGTCAATCCTATAAAGAGGTGATAAAAATAAATAAAAAAGATTAGTGGAACAAAAGTGTTAGATAGATATACAATCAAACAAAGAAAAGAAAAGAGTGTTAATGTGATTTTAGAGCAATTTAATTAGAAGATAATGCAATTTAAAATACAGAAAATTCAATAGCTAAAAACGGTCAGACATCGAGAAACCCTATATGTTTCGATCACTTATTTGAATTTTGATTCATAAATTAACTCAATTGAAAGTTTCACATCCTAACAATCAATCAGAAGATAAAATTTGAAGAATTTGTGAATTAAATATATTCAAATAAATAAAATTCTCACATTAAAAACTAAGAAAAACTGTCTTATAAGAAAACTAAAACAACAATATACCACCAGTAATAATATAGTAAAAGACTACTTATAAAACTATATTTATCAATATATTGTATCATATAATAATCACATCAAAAAAGCCTGATTGAATTTATATAAAAATTGTTAACAAACTATATTGATGTGTGAAATAAATAAGATAAAAAAAAGTTATTTACTTAAATGTATAAACCTTACAAACCATTAGAAAATCAAAATACAAATCAGCTCATTACACATATAGGATCATCTCTAACCTCACCCAATAACTCAAGTCTAACTTGCAAAACATTTTATAAAATTCTAAAGAAAAAACATGAGAATAAAAGCAAGGCAAAGATGAGAGAGAAAGAGAATATCTCCCCCTTCCTTAAGCCTTTTCAAGAATGTCCCTTTTATAAGCATAATTTTACACTATTTCACCTAATTTCCACACAAACTTTTCAAACTTGCTACAGTATTCGGTCACACACAATACAAAATTTTTCAAACTTGCTATAGTACTACAATGATCAGTGCATACTTGCTATAATGCTACAGTATTCGGCACATACTTGCTACAGTATTGCGCACACTTGCTATAGTACCTACAGTAGTACATTAGCTACAATTTGATGCATGAAATTAGAAAGTAATCCAGTGCGATAGAATGAGTAATAAGCTTGTTTTTCATAATTTCCTAACATGAATAGTAATGCCTACTATAGAAAGACAAAGTGCTAAAATTATACATTTTCAAAATAGAATGCTATAAGTAAACTTATTGGAAGTATTTAATTTTAAGCTTATTTAATATACTATTAGAAATAGATAAGATAGAATAAAGTAAAATTAAATAAAAACTTCACAAAATTTATAAAAATATAAATTAAAGTACATAAAATAAAATAAATCAAAAACAATTAAAATTCTCAAGAATAAACTAATTTTTATGCATGAAAAAGTGATAAAATAACTCTATTTTATAAATAGAGTTATCAATTATTATTATTTATTAATTTGTTGTTTTTATTAATAGATTTTATTATTATATATTTAAATCCAAAATTAAATATAAATAATCTAACTCTAATAATAAAAAATAAATTAATATTAACAAAGAAAAATGATAATAAATTATCATATTAATAAAATATAATCAAATATTATAATGTAAGTATAATGTATAAAAATATAAAAAAGCCTAGATAAATAACAGTAATTAGCACACTAATCTTGCAAATTGATAATATCACTAGTATTGTCATCGACAACATCTATATGAGACAAGGGACCTAAAGGAACATAAGGCTCAGAGCGAGTAATGGATGGGAACTAGATGTTCGAGTGCAATTGAGCCATTAACTCCTGCATCATCTTCTGACTCTTGTACATCTACAAGTTTTGCCTTACAATCTTCACAAATATTCTTCCACGTGCGAATTAACACATGCGGAAGATATTCCTTCCGATTGGGAGCGAGAGGATGAAGCTAGAATATGTAGGTGTAAATTAACCAAAAGTAGGCTGTGTCCTCTGGTTTCTTAATAAAAACAAACACATATTGTAAGTACACAATCTAATTTGAATAAGGAAAGATATATAATAAAATAAAAATATATATTTACAAAAGTCTGCTCAACTTAAGGGAAAACTCAAGTATCCCGTGACAATAATAGACATCGGCTACTAGGTCCCTTTATTGATCTGTCCAACAATTTGAATGTTTTTTAATAGTCTCATCGATTTTCAAAGTTAACTTTTATATCAAATAAGCCACTAAAAAAAAACTAACCTTCTTGTCACAATGCTAGAAGTATAATACTCGATTATGTAAGCTCGATCACTTTTGGTTGTTACGATTATTTTTATTTGTGTTTGACTTTTTCTATTTATGATTATATTCAGTATTAGTAAAACTGAATAATTAATCACAAATATAGTAGATTTACAATTACTGGAAATTTGTTAGACATGAACTTATCGTAACAAGGGCCTCAGTGATCTTGATTCATAAGATTCTTTGAAGGGTTGACTCTAATTGCTTTCTCGTTTGTTATCCTACCAAGAGTTTTGAAGTGGTCGTGGAGGTCACTCTTTTAATCCTTATAACATTTAGCAGCCTCCCTATCAACTACAAAATGGAAGATACCATCATGGTAGTCGTAAACAAGGATAAACCAATCCTGCAACACAGTCAACATGTTAATTAGTTTAATCATGCTTAAATTTAGATAAAAATTGAATAACATTGAAGTTGAATGATACTGGCATGTGCTCCTAAATATCTCTCTTGTACTGGGGGTCTATATCTTTCCAAGTATTATGAAACAACTCACATGTATCCCTAGTGTGAATGCAGACCAAACTATCAAACCAAGGACAGTATCAACCAAGTGCCTTTTAGGTACTTCCGACCTTATCAAATGTAAAGGTGATCTTTTAGTCCCTTACCACCTTTGTAGCAATCTCATGACCCTTCACTTTCCTTTGACCTCCACATTGTCGAGTTGTGACATCCAATATTATAAACACGAATTAAAATTAATTTACTAACATAGTTACTGATTATATAATTTTAACTTAACAAATTTAACAAATTTGTATATAAGTTGTAGCATACCTAACTCAATAGTGTGATGGCTATCTAGAATGACATAATGGAGGTTGCAACTCCCCCTCCCCCCCCCCCCCCCCCAACAATACTAGTAGCAAATAGAACATACATAAATGCCTATGAACAAATTAAAATTAGTTTCATATCATCTTTACATCTATAAATACTATACATTCATGTTTGTTTGTGATTTGTAAAAGAAATAATAAGAAAAGTAATAATTGCATTACATATTTTCTATTAATTGCACTGCTAATGTCTTAAATATCGCCACTATCATGTATGTCATTATGGTCTTCAAACTCAACAACTTCCTCTTCAACGTACTTTTCTAAAATTTCATCCTCCTCTCCTAGCATATCAGAGTCATCATCTTAAGCAGGTGACTTGTTTTTCAAGATTGTATCAACATTGGATGTGATAGTATTAGATGATACATTAGGTCAATTCCATGTCAATATGTCAATCTCTGACATTTTTACTCTTAAGTCTGTCAGGAAATGCCCTAAGTATTAGAGACATTTTTTATGTATTCATTTTGAACTGGATAATAAAATTATATATAGAGGTTATTCATTACATTGCTATCTGTCCTCGTCTTATTTACATGTTAAAGTAAATGTAAGCAAATATGGCTCACTGACTGCTTGTGTTAAAACTGTTAGAACGTTGCATGCAATGGACTTTTGTATGCGAGAAGACAATGTTCTAAAGTTAGCAGTCTAAACTATGGTCTGTAGTCTATGGGATTAGACCGAGCATCTAACTCATGTTAAGACTATTATGTTGTCTAAAGCCTTAGAGGGGACGGTTTGTCTTGACTGTCTGGAGCGGGACTCCCAAGTAGAGACATGGATATGTTGCTCGGTGGTGACATATTAGACCGGGACTAAAGCATGATTGATCTACATAGTCCGCTATGAGTGGATCAATCTGCTTTTGACGTTCATTGGGCAATAACCTTAATCCTGAGTAAATGAACTACTTCATGTATATGACTTGTGTACTTTGATGTTCCAATGGCTAAAGCGTCTCAGAAGTAGTAAGCTTATAGACCGGTTCGTTGGGTGCATGACTTGTATACGATGAAGGGTTTGTTTGCAGATATCGGAATCATAGCTCTGAGGAGTTAAAGGTATCCTCTTAAAGGCATTATACTGAATGTGAAAATGGACAAGGCCTTGGGTCGTTTGCTGGGCGGATGACTTCTTATTCACATATGGTGAATAAACATTTTCTTGATTCGGTAGTATAATGGAACTTTAAGATAGCCTGATCAGTAGGATTAAACGGACTTTGACCTAAGGCTGATCATGGATATCATATGAGGGTTTTGCATATATGACAAGGTCATTGGATGGTAGCTCATCACAGGCTTACGTAATACAGTATATAATTGGGAGTTCAGTTTCAGGTTTATAGTGGTGTGACTCTGAAATTAGTGATCACATGATTGAGTTGTTCGGTACAGAATGATGATCATATGGAATCATGGGAGCCCGATTATATATGTCCAATCAGTCCCTCTACTAGCTCCAAATAATTCCTTAACGTTTGGCAAATTGATTTGTGTATGCTATTGGCTAGTTTATTATGCATGGATGGTGATGACACAGGATTAGGATGGTAGACAAGATTCTCTCCGGTTGGATTCAGATTTTGTTTTGGATAATAGAGTACACAATTATTCGAACTTCAAATAAAGTTGCCATGATTTTATTTGAGATTGGATTGGAGTTGTAGAAAATTATCCATGAGAACAAGAATATGAAATACAACCGTTTTGTGGAATTTGAAATTTGAATTTTAAAATTTGAATTTTGAATTTTGAAATTTGAAATTTGAATTTTGAATTTTGAATTTGAAATTTGAATTTGAAATTTGAATTTGAAATTTAAATTTGAAATTTGAAATTTGAAATTTGAATTTGAAATTTGAAATTCAAATTTTGAATCACAGTCCAAGTAGGATTCGAATTTGTTGTGGAAAATCCACAAGGTTTGAAATTCGAATTTGAGTTGGATTTGGAGAGGATAATCTTGTTAGAATCCTACTTGAATTTTGAATCCAAATCCCAACAAATAAGGGACGAAATTTTGAGGATAATCCTCAAGGAAATTTCGGATTTTGTGGATGAGATTCAAGGGTAAATTCAAGCTTCAATCCTAGTTGAGATTTGGATTGGATCTATCCTAAGAAAACCGAATTTTTAGTGGAGATTCTCCCTTGGAAAAATTCAGATTTTATGGGTTTGGATAAAGGAAAATATCTTTTCCTAATCCAATTCAAATTCAGAGATTCACCTCATGCAGGTCTATAAATAGAGGACCTACCACTCCAGTTCTCTTAGACCACAGACTCTCAGGTGAGCAGGCTTATTGTTGCACAGCTCATCGTGACATTAAAGTTCTTTAGAGATCTGGGTGGTCGGAAGAAGACTAACAGTGCTAGCATACCGATCGAGGTTCAGAGTGCCCACACACTCAGCCATTCGGGAATTGGAGAATAGTAGAGAAGGCTAGTTGGTTGAAACCTCCGGTCATTCTCCTCCTGCAAGATTGGCGTCCTTGAGGTATGAGTTTTAATTGTTGTTGATTTATTGTATATGGCATCATGAGATATTTAACGATCTAAAAATTTTTATTGTTCCGCTGCGTCACTCTGATACATTTTTACCGGTTTATTTTCCTGCAAAGTCAACATTTGTAGACTCTATATTTTGAACTACTAACACGTCGTCCAA
Source organism: Antiaris toxicaria (assembly GCA_035233585.1). Classification (NCBI taxonomy): domain Eukaryota; kingdom Viridiplantae; phylum Streptophyta; class Magnoliopsida; order Rosales; family Moraceae; genus Antiaris; species Antiaris toxicaria. Next base: position 95,371,050 of record CP141154.1, read on the forward strand.
ATTCGCTTTTGGAAAATCCCATGTATGCCGATATCTAAAGTATTCAACAACTTTCCAATTCAATAATTAAACAAATCATCTACATAAAATAAAAATAAAAATAAAAACTTATTTTGCTTAAGATGTAAGTATAAATAATTTGTTCTCATACCACGAGTCATTAACAAGTATTCTTGTTCTATTTTTGTGCTGTTGAACTCTCTTTTTTTCCTGAATGAATGTCGAACCACTTACACTTAAAAATAATAATAAAATTGTCATTAATGTTGGTTTTTTTTTATCCCACTTGTGGTTAATTAGCTTTGTCAAGATAAATGGATGATGGAGAAACAGTCAAGAAAACCAATCTCTTACCTTAGGTAGACCAAACTAAACCCCATCATTAATATAGCCCAAAAAATCATGTTCTCTTCATAATGGCCCAAAATGACTACCTCTAAAAGCTTCCTGTAGTTTTATCTACCCCTCCAAGAGACCAAGACATTATTCTTTTGTTTCTTTGACTAGTCTCCAACGTGCTACTTATTCAAGCTCTTGAGACAAAGTTCTCTCCATATTTGCTCTAGTTGCTTTCTTTGGACTAGTCCTTGGCAAGCCACCACACTAGAGATGGAAGGACAAGTACTGAGCATGTGAAACCAGTTTCCAGAGGCTTTTTAGTTTCTAAAGAACACTGTAACTTTGACCACATTGTTTACTTTACCTACCATTTTTAGCCTTTCTTGAAGCCCAAGCACACAACTATCATTCCTCACATTTTAGAAAAGGATAGAGTGTACCAAAGGCTCTTCAGAGTCCAGGGTATGTCTGTCCTAAGCCAACCTCTAAAATGAGTGAAACTCCCTTATAAATAGCCCACGTCCTCTAAAGCAAAACAACAACACACAAGAAGGAAAACACAACCTCTCTTAACTCAAGCACGAGCATTCTTAGCTCTCTCTTCTATCGAAATACCTTCAAGGGACTCATCTTTTAGGGCTAGAAACTCAAGAACTCTATTATATTTCTCAAGCTCCTCATTTCTAGAAGATTTTCAAAAATCGTCAAAGTTTGTCTCTAGAGGCAACTTGTGTTCATCTCCGGAGCGATCTTAAGTCACACCCCGAAACACTCTAGAGATGGCAACCCATTTCTGGCTTATCTTACCCAAATTTCCATCAACTATTTGATTACTTCTCCCATCATTCTTTGATCTTACTGATTTCTTTTAGTCGTTTTTCTTGTGTTTTGCGAATTCTAAACAGACTCAAATCATGTTGGAGGTCCTACCTTAGTTTTCACTCCAACATCTTTTTGACCACGTCAAAACCACCACCATCCAGTGGGAGATCACCACGTCAACGTCCTTGACACGTCACCAATCGATCTACCAAGCCCCATCAACAACCTTAACAATTTCTTTTAGGATTACCTTTTTTTTTTTTTTTTCATCCAAGTTTTCATAATACACCATATTATTGACAATGTTCTGGTTCAATAAATTTGAATTGAACTATTATGGCAGTTTTAAATATCCAAAAATTCTTGAATTCGTGTCGAGGCATATTATTTTAAATTGATTGCAAGTGAGCTTTTAAGTTGTAAACCAAAATCCTACCTCTTGAAAGGCTAGTCTAGAATGTCTATAATTCAACAATTGAAGGTTTTAAAGGTAAAAGGTGATAAGGTACTGACCAATGGTTTATTTTTTAAAATGGTTTATTTTTTTTTTGGTTTGCTTGATTGCTTATTTTATGCACCTATATCATTCGATCGAAAACTGTAATGTAACTTGACGGAGTTGGTCGCACTGCGTCGACGTGGCGAGAGAGCCGCATTTTATCTCACCGGTTGAATAAGGGACCTCAATACGATCTAATGGTTGATTAAACTTGACCAAAAAAATTTTGATGATGGCTAGAGGTGTGAAACATGCCTCACATCCTGGCTGTAATATCTTTTCCTAGCACTGTTGTTGTAAGTATTTGACAACTTGATATGTTGTTTTGAATTGGCTGAGAACCTGCTACACCCAGGTCGTTTCTCAGTTGTTACATGCTTGGCTAAAAAACTCGACCTTTCTTTCATTGAACGCACGAGGCTGACATCAGCCAGGCATTTTTTGTAAGGATTTTATACATAACCCCATTCAATCAGAGTTTCCTTTTTTTTTTTTTTTTTCAATTTAAAATAAAATATTCAAATTTTATATTTTTAAATAAAATCACGTGACGTACCACCAATCCTTTAAAAACTCCCAATTTTAATGTCACCGAGTACGACAAGATGGGCAGAAAATACACCAAAAACAATACAAAAAATAAAAATGATCATGCACTCTCTCTGGTTTCCTCTTCTAGGTTATATGCCTTTCTTTCCTTTCCATTTTCATTCCCTCTTGCCAAACATATCCCAACACTTATTTCTTAAGGTTACTAGAATTACTTTAGGTATGGACTGAAACAAATCAATAGACTTGCAAACCCTTGCTAAAAGCGATAAGAACTGAGAAGTGAAGCACGGAAACCAACTTCTTTACTATAAGGAAAAGGAAATAAGAAAAATAAATTTGGTGGAAAAAAAAAAAAAAAAGGAAATAGTCCACTAACCCAAATTAGCACACATGTTCCTAAAAGGTTAAGACAGAAAAAAGAGACAAATATGTAGAATACAACCTCGTGGCACAGGGCAGCAGCCAGTCAAGGTCTCTTCAGACCAACTAATGATACATTAATTATTAATTAAGGCCGAGAAATGCCTCTGATTGGCCACTTTCAAACTCACTAGAAGACCCTGAAAAACCAGGAGGTGATTTTTTAAGATTAATAGCTGTTTTGCCATAACTGTTGGGACTGCTTAGAAGGTTGGCCTTGTGAGCCCCCAAGAGAAGCATCCCTTGGATTTTGTTGCTGGTGATCCAGGGACATCCCAGACTGAGAGTGATAGAAGTTCGGGTAACCGAGAGCCCCAAATTGCTGTGAAGGCTGTTGCCCTTGCCGAAATCCAGCATGCTGCTGATTCTGCCCCTGAAATCCATAATATGTATTAGGCAGAGCTCGGGAGCCAGGTCCATGAACCCACATGGCCGAGTTCTCATTCTGCAACAAAAAATGACAAGAATAAGAGGAATGAGTTTCGGTTGAAGATAAAAAAAACTGAATGAAGAGAATGAAAATATGATCAACTTGAGACAAAATTTGTTTTCTACAAAACAAAGACATCAAAACACCTTGTGCAATTTTAGATGTTTTCATGAGCTCTTATAGAGAGTAACAATTACCTGCTGAAGTGACATTAAATGGTTGGCATCCTTGTACTGAGAACTTAGGACGTCGTCATACCCAAGGGTTGTCCCGCTAGGTGCTGTGGGTGGATTTACAGGAAAGTTTCCTCCAGGAATGCTGGTTGAACTCCCAAACCCATATCCCGAAGCAATAGCACCAGACTGAGGCAAGCTGCTAACAGAAACGCTATTTTTGTATTGTGGGAGTACAGCAGCCAAAGACTGATGGTATGTGCTGTTACCAGCAAATGCTTGTTGGAATGCTGAAGGCATATATGTATAGCTCTGAGGCAAGAAAGGATAACCAATCATGTTGGCAAAATGTCCCAAAGGAAGAGTAGGTTGGGAATATGGGTGCACAGCAAGATGCTGTGGAAGGGCAGGTCCAGTAGCAACATTAGCACCAGGTAAGGTCTGCTGAGTTAACTGCGGAGTAGAAATACTAGCCGCTCTCAAAGCCTGAAAATGAAAACATACATGAAAAGAATCAGAAACATTGAAAATCTTGTTTTACATATTGTCTCTTTTTCTCAAAAAAATATATATATATATGTATATCTTAAACAAATGGATTGGTACGGTTTTTCATTAAATAACTATCTGTATTGTTAGTAAATTGCACGAGCATCAAACATCTCTCAAAAGCAGAACTGATAAAAGAAAATTCTGTATAACATAAAGTACCTCTGGCATGGACATAGTGGGACCACTTATAGAAGAAGCCGCATTGCTATATTTTGTGGGCATTGATTGTGTAACGGGGAAGGGTGAGTAGGGAAGATCCTCTCTTGCAGTCTGAACACTTGAAGCCAATAAAGTGCTGGATAATGAATTTGTGTATGCTTGCTGTAATGAGAAGGAGAGTGAGAAAATATTTAAATTCCACTAATAAAACATTTAGTCCTACAGTTCATAGAAAACAAATTTCCAGAGGCTCAGAGCAGAAACAGAAATGGTGTTCATGCTAAGTAGTCCACAATTGAGGATACTCTCCATTGCATGACCCCTCTTTTCCTTTTAAACCTTGAAGATAGCATCATGTGCTTTTTTTGACCAACATTGAAGGCAATATTCTGTGCTTTTATTTACTGCAGTCAGTAGCTTTAAGACAAATTAAGCTTAACTCGAACATTTCTCACTATATCTATTTTTTTACGCATGTCATGCATGCACACAGTGAGGGAGGAAGCCGCTCCATTTAATATGATTATAACAAAATCAAAGTAGTTGTAGGTAAAACAAATTAGAAATAGAACAATGCTAGAGCATATTGTAAAGACAATCCTTTCCCAAGGGCCTTGGCATCATATCATTAACTAAACTTATTTACGTCAAGATCAACTATAATTTACTAGCTTTCTCCCAATTTAACAAATCCACACAACATTAAATACAATTTCCATAAATTAGATTCAGCTGCATTCCGTTATTTTAGAATCAACATTTAGCCGGTGGGCCACAGCGAAATGAGTTTCTCATCCAAAGATCATAAATCTCTCACATTATACCTTATTGGTTGACATTTTAAAGCAGAAAAAGATCCTAGCAATGATCTAAACAATAAATTCATTTAAGTGTCTCAGTAATTTATGAAATATTAAATCATTAGGCAAAGATAAGACGGCATGGTAAATAATATTACCATGACACTTGAGAATGGAGCTAGATTCTGCATCTGTGAGCTTGTCTGTGGATGACTAAATGGTACGCTCAACTGTTGAGAGCTTTCATAAGTAAATCCAGCTGCAGAAGAAGGAAATGAATACTGATTCGCTTGATCAGCTTCAGCAGTTTCCTGTTTCAAGGCCTCTTCTTGTGAAACTGAAGGAGAATCATACTCCCCAGCACTTGCCCCTGTTCTATGAATCAAATTTCCATCCGAGGTAGCTCTAAGATGCTCATCCCCATAAAACTCGGGATTTCTTTAAAACAAAAACACAAACCAAAAAAACATACATATATATCTTTAGAAGACATAACAAACAACCTATATGTAAACAGAACACATAAGTATGACCGCATAATACCTAGAATCAGAGTGCCCAATTGTAGAGACATCCACTGATACCGATGCCTCCTCCAAATCTTTCATGGGCCTAGATGCAAATGCCCCTGAACTGGAAAGAGCAGTATTAGTGCCGGCGCCAAAACTTCCAAAACTCAGATGTAGGCAGTCCGGTGTGTGCAGTTGTAAGTGATTTGGAATTACAACAGCAGGGATATCGTCTTCAGGTTGTGTTCCCCGATCATCCTTTTGTAAACTAAGTTGCTGCAAATTTGCAGCTACTGATGAAGCACTCTCTTCAGCCATATCATGCTCATAGGGATGCCCATGTACCTGGCAGGAAGACATGTCCTTGTATAAATTATCATCGAAAACAGTTGCACCTCCAGAATTATCCTCTTGTATATTTCGACCAGATACAGAAGCATGACCCACATGATTGGCATTGGATGTCTCATCAGGACCATCTTCAACCACTTGAACCTCATCATCTAATAAATGTTGATTGGATCTATCCAAGGGCAAGGTAGATGAATTTGCATACAATTCAGAGGCCACAGATGCCTCAACAACAGAGGAAAGACTAGCAGCTTGTGGCTGCTCAATCGAAGGCCACTCGTCATTGGAAGCAAAGTCCTCACTTGAAATAACCCCCCGCTCATTGTATAACTCTGACTCCTTAGATCCATAATCTTGGGATAAATGCAAATTATGATGGGATCCTGAAGAAGGTGCATGGACATTTTGATGGTTGACACTGTGAATAGGCGGGTTTGGCACGGCAGAAACCTTGCCCTGCGGTCTACCCATCTTAACAATATCAGCCATTGAAACTTGACCTGGGACACCCAACCAGGCGGATTGAAATCCAGACGAAGGCTGTGAAGATGAAGATATGATATCCCCAGTGCATACTGTCCAAGTCTTATTTTCTGTAGAGACAGGATCACTGCAACAAATTTTACACAAACGAACAGCAATAAACTCCCAGATTCATCAGGTAAATCAACACCTGAAAACGCATCATCTCATGCTAGAAACAAACATTAATACATAAAGACCAAATGCCACAACAAGATAAACAAGAGAAACGTTGTCAACTAGGTTGGTCTTGCTAACTTCTTGCATTTTTTCTCCTTTTTTCCTCACCAACTAGAAATTAATTGCAGCTTGCTAACCAAGGAAATGTAAATGGACCAATATGATTCACAAATAAGCTAACTCAAGAAATGAACAGACAACTGCAATTTAACCATTTGCCGAAACAATGACTGGACAAAGAACAAAAATCCTTTAACAAAGATGTATTTGAAGCCAGAAAGCATGGGAATGTCACCAACAAAACTATACAGGCAATCAAAAAGGTCACACAACCTAGTAAAACAAAGAGAAAGTCTAGAGAGTTAGCCATCTACCATTTTTGTTCCTAAACCACCGTGCCCCATACTCAAGGCGAAGGATCAAGTACAGCCTCACACACAGTATGTAAAGAAACCAATTTAAAATCTGAAAACTTTGTTGCTTTACCCAATCTTCAATTGAAAAATGCAAAGAATTTTAGAAGTCTATCATTTTTCATAAAACAGTCATAACCTGTGGGGTGAAGGCCGTCGGCTAGTGTTATTTCCAGCCACAGCATATGCAGAAGTTGAAGATCCTGTATAAGCATGTGTCCCATTTTCCTTCTTGTATGTAGATTTACCATGAAAAGCACCAGATTCTGAGAAAAGAGTTGAGGGTAAGCCTACATTTATCACCTCCCACCAATTTTCAAACTAATTAAACCAAATTGCTGTGCAGCAACCACATACCATTAGAGCTGAACTGGTTTGGACCCCCACGTCCAGTATAACGGTCCCCACCACCTTTACCACCACGGTTTGAGAAGCTACTAGTGCCACGAGGCCTTGACTCTGTTGTATCCTTACTCTACATCAGTGAGAGGGACAAGTAAGAAAGAGCAGAAGCAAAACGTAACCAGAACTCACAGAAAAACATCAGCAAACCAATGTGATAATAAAGGTTATAATTTTCAGTGCATCCAAAAAGCAAGCATCTTGATTCTCTAAACAATAAACAACCTAGTGAATCACAAATTTAGGGGATAAAAGATTAGGCACATCAAGCATGTCTTTCCCAAATCAGAAAGAAGAAAGCCTGAGCATCATACCCACACATAGCCCGTAGGTAAAACAGAAAAACGAAAAACAATTATCACAAGTGAACCGAGCATAGAGGGAATCCAATAACTTGGCAAAGCAAAAAATTTGTAGCTGATATAAGGTAAATAATCAAATTGGACTTGAAAGTAAACCATAATTTCGCACATTTTCAAAACGCACCTCCTTTTTCTTTTCTCGTTTGCTCTTCACTTCGTGAAAAGGATCTACACAAGTTATTAACTTTATATTAGAATCCGCTTTTAACGAGAATACATAGATATTACGTCAAAGATTAAAGCTTGCTCCTCATGCCTAATGCAATACAAACCAGGATAACCTTAAACTTATCAGAAGTAACTTGTTCAAAAACTATTTATTGAGTAGAACCAAAACAAATGATAAATTTCAATTAATTCAGCGCTGCAAGTAAAAACAAAATCCCATAAAGAAGCTATGTTGATCAAAAACGATATGTTAATGTGTATATTGTACTTGCTTATATGTACATATAGCTAATCATATCACAACAAAAAGAGAAATCGAAAGAAATAAGTAAAAGCTTAATGAAATAAGCAACAAAAAGCAAAACAATACTATTTCTAGGAAGATGAACAGTCTCTAGCACAAAATAGGTCAAAAAACACTCAACCAAAAACAAAACTTGTTTGGTCCAAATTATAGCAAAAGCAAACAATTTCACTCATCTAATCAGAGATTTTCCCTGTCTCTTAAACCCTAAAAATGGGGAAAAATAAATAAGAAAGCTTTAAAAAAAATAACATCCTTTCACTTCTGATTGCAACCCAACCCTAGGATTTGCTCCGTCAAAATATAGTCAAAGCAAAAATCTTCAACCAGTAAAACTAAGATTTCCCCCCCAATCTCTTGAACCCTAAAATTAGAAGAAAAAAAAATTTCTTTACAAAAAAAAAAAAAAGAGGAAATCGTCGACTTTGTTTCTAATCATTAGCTGAAACAATCAAAACCTAGAAACCAAATCAAACCCAAAAAAAAAAAAATCGAAACTTTGATATACATAAATACATATAGAGAGAGAAAGAGAGGGGTAGAGAGAGCAAGCAAAAACCTTGAGCGAGGAGACGATTAACGGTCTCGTTAGGGTCCATGTTACATTCCTTGAGCATGGTGTAGATCTCCTGCTCAGTGCAGTTGTTGACAATCTCCTTCAAGCTCTGAACCATCTTCCTCGACCCAGACGGAATCCCCGATATTCCATTATTCCCTTTCCCATTCACAGAACCTCCTCCTCCGCCACCGCCGCCGCCGACGACGACTCCTCCTTTCCCGCTGCTCATCTCTTTCTCTCTCTAGCTTTCTCTCTCTAGAAGACCAAAAGAAAGCCCTCAGATCTAGCGAATCGATCGGCTTCCTGGTTTCGCTTTGTGGTGGAGGGGTTTTGTTTACGCCGCGACCAGAAGAAGAAGAGCAAACAAAAGGAAAAGAAGAAAGAACCAAAGTACTAGATAAAGTATCTGAGCTAACTCTCTTTCTCTCTCTAAAACTCCCTCTCTCTCTCTCTATGCACCGAAAAAACCCTTTCCCCTTCTCTGTGTCTCTCTCTCTCACTCCCTTTCTTTTCTTCGCACTCTGATGAGTGAGAAATTTTTTATTACTGTTTGGAGATTTTTTTTTTTTTAAATTGTTTTGCAAAAATATGACTGAAAAAAAAGAAAAAATAATAAAAAAATTTTTGAAAAAAAATCAATATAAATATTATTTTATTCATCTCAAAATTTTATGTAATTTAAAAAAATAACTGATTTAAATTTATATATATAAAATTATAGACTTTTAAAATTTAAAATTTATTATAATATTTTAAAAATATAAATAATAAAAAATATAATATATTGAAAAAAAAAGTGTTTTAACATCCCGACACACCCATAGTTAATATGGTTTTTTTTTTATTTCACCGTTTTTATATATTTTTTATAATTTAATCTTTATATTCATTTTATATAATATTATAATCTTTTTTTAATTTAATATTAATTATTTATTTAATTTGTAAAAATAATTATCAAATTCACATATAAAATTACAATTCATAAAAATTATTATAGAATTATAACTAAATCCTTTTTTTCTAAAACCAAAAATAAAAATAAAAATTCACAAAAAAATTAAAATTATATGAATAATATTAATTATTCATTTAATTTCATGAAAATACCTGTTATATTCACATGTAAATTATAATCTAAAAAATTTGTTTTAGAATTATAACTAAGTACTTGTGTTCTAAAATCAAAAATAAAAATAAAAATTCACAAAAGAGAAATAAAAAAATTGGGAAATATGTATCAAATCATAAAAAGGGAGAGCTACAATAAGGGGGCATTTGGAGAAAAATTTCATTTTAATTTTACTCAAATACAATACAATTTTACACCAAATACAAATTTTACAACAGTGCTACGAAAATAATTACTATTTAAAACATTTTTAAAACAATCACATCAACTTTTCAACTCTACTATTTATCTCTACTTTTACCAATCGCATCAACTTTTCAACTCTAAAATACTTTTCATCTCAACACACATTTCATTCAAATACAAAACAAATACTTTTCAACCAAATACAACATTCAAAAAACAAATTTCATTCAAATACAATCAAAATACAATGCGTTTCCCAAACGCCCCCTAAGACCCCTAAGAAGCTTTACTGATAGGATTCACTTATAAACCATTCAGATATAATCAAATGATTGAGATATTATTTGTTTATTATAACTATAATGCACATTAACTTATACAATTGTAAATTAAGAAATTAAAAAAAAGATAAGATAATTCAACAAAAAAAAAGTTCTAAATCCCCAAAATTGGTTTTCAAAATCTGAAAACCCATATGTCACCGTTGTCCATCGCGCCGTCGCCAAAAGAGAGATCGCAAAAAAAAATCACGTAATATGAAAGGCTGCCCACAGTGGAGGATGAAGTCAAAGACAAGTCAATAATACGACGACAACGAGGATGGAGAGCCTAAGATTGATCGTGATATTCTCCATACGATCAACTCGACGATGCCAGAGTTGCCATGCTGAGGGACAATGGTGTTTATGATGGGGCGACAACTCCTATGGTTCCAGCCGTTGTTACGCGAGCCCCTGTGGTTCCAACCGTTGCAATGGTTGATGGAGAGTTCAAAGGTCGTGATTGCTAATGTCGAACTACCGCCGTAGTTATTCAGGTATAGTGACCGTAAGGAATAGCCCCACCATCATTGTTGACCCATCGCCCTTATCGTTCAGTTACAACCACACGAGCACGCTAGTGAAGTCATGATTCACATCCTAGATGGCGGAGTTACAACAGCATCAAGGTAGGACCAACGAGGAGGCAGAGCATTTCCTTGATGGTGAGCTTCAAGTCGGTGGAGACGACGTTGTAGAAGGAGTTGAGGAGCAATCAGATTTGGTTGTGGATGTTTCCAGTAAGAGTTTGCTGATCAGCAATTTTTTTTAAAGGAATGCATATATGTATTTAAAAAGAAAAAAGAAAATGAATAAAAAAAATTTGTACGTTCTCAAGTGTATACCAAGATCTATACATCTTAGTTTACAATCTTTCATTTTATTACACCACTATTTTTAACCCTTAGATTAGACTACTAGTAGGGCTTTTCAAATAGGTCTCACCACATCTTCTCCCCACAAAAAGGTAATATAGACACTAATTTAAATTATGGTAGTGTTGGCAAAATGGCTTATTTAAGCCATGTTAAAGGCCCAATTAGAGTTTGGGGTAGGTCTCAATAAATTTGTGTTTTTCGTTGCAAGGAGATCAAAGTCGGTTATTCACACAGTCAAAATGGTAATCGGATGAATGAGAAAATTGATGCTCTAAATGTGCTACTTGAAATTGTAACTTGGAAGGAAATTGTAAAAATCTCACTTTGGCTAAGAATGAAGCCATGGTGGTGTATATAAGGGATTGTCCTTTAAGGCCTAGGTAAGCATATATACTTGAGAGGCCTTTCACGCGTAGAAGGGTGCAAATCCAGGACGTGGTGGGTTAGGGGGCCAACGTGTGCACTGTGACCTCTGGACACAAATGCCGGACTAGAAAACCCACCTCGTACGGGCTTTGTTTTGCAATTTTTCTTATTATTTTTGACCTAAGAAAAGTGCAAGACCGAATTTGGCTTAATTAAGGAGCTTAATGGGAAAAATAATGGAGTTTAATTAAGATCACCATGAATATATATGAATATGGGAGTTTTTTTTCTTAAAAATGGAAAAAGACTTCAGTTTTTCACCTTGAAAAATCCGAATCTAGATTTGAAAATGTCCAAGTGCAACTCAAGGAATAAAACTCATGAACTTAAGGGTTAATTTTAGTTTAATGATTGATTAATCTCATTAATTTATGCATGTAACATCCAATTTTGCTAGCATATATAAAGGTCATTCTCTACATGAATAAAAACATAACACAAACACACAAAACATTAGCTTTCTTTCTTTTGTTCTTGAGTTTCTTTGCAGTCATTGTAGTCAGTTTTGGTGATAAATGAAAGGTACAAATTCAAGTTCCGTGTGACGGTTCTGATAGTGTTTTGTACTACCGTCGTTGTCGTTGTATCTTGGGAGATTGATGTTTTACATATCCTCAAGTACTCTTACAGGGAATGAATCTGTTTTAAGAAAAATGTGTTTCATGTGTCTCGACATCATCTCTTTCGATTCGTTTAAGTTCGGTAGAAGATTAAATTCGTATTGTAATCTTTCTTTTATTGTCACAAGTTGATAAGTTATATTGGTTTTTTTTTTTTTTTTTGTATTTTTCATATTTTGCCTAACAGGTAGAAAAGATACTTTGGGCTTCACGATGATGATTTTGATGTATGGATGGCTTCATGGTTGAAGGGAATGTGATTTGACCTCTTTGGTCATGTTAATTGACTTGTTGTTGAATATGTATCCATATGATTCAAGTTTGTTGTCGTTGTAACTTGCTTTTATTTTGTAATAATACAGGTGGTTTCTCCAAGCTCTCGTATTGGTTTTGTGTCTAATCTATTAGAGTTAGTTTTATGCCGTGTTGAGGATGACCTTTTGCTATGATTACCCCTCAACACCAATCTGTATTGCTTTCTTAATAACGTGGTGGTTTCCTCATGCTCTTGTATTGATTTTGTGTCCATTCCCCTATACTTAGTTCATTGGTGTTGAGGGTGACCTTTTGCTATGACCCTCAATACCAATCCATATTTGTTTAGTAAAAATATAAGTTGTAGGCTTTTAGTATGCGGGTTTAAATTGAATTTTTTGAGTGAAATTAAGTTGAATTGGTATGCGTTTGATACACGAGTTTAAATGACTAAAGTTAAAAATCGTAAAAATTTAAATTGTGTTTGAAAAAAAAAAAAAGAAGAAGAAGTAATATGGAGTTTGTTTAAATTTTCTTAAAATTCTATGTAATTTTTTTATAAAAAAAATCCTATTTAAACTTATATATATAAAGTTATGGACTTTTAATATTTAAATTACAAAATTATAATTGAAATTATGAATAGTAAATAAACTATAAAAAAAATGCATTTAAATTGAATCGGGCACCAATCACAAGTTATAAAATAAATATGTGGTCTAGTTTGAATGACTGCTTTTCTTCAATTTTGCCCCTTTATTTATAAAATCATCTAGTAAACCTCAAAGCAACTACATTGTAGTAAAATCACTTGCAAAGTCACGTTATGTTAAGTGAGAACCACTAATTGTGAAGGCATTGTGATTGAGAAACATCCATTTTACATTTTTATATTCTCAATTCAGATTTGATTCCTTGCTCATCACATCAAGTTCTTGTCATTTATGATGTATTCCGAAATCCATTTGGATCATAAGTTATGACATGAAAATTCTTGAGTTGGATTTCTTACCATTTCATATGTGGTATAAGCTGATTTCAATTATAGCACCCATCAACAGAGGTAAAGACACCCCTAATTTCTTTAAATTTTTTTTTAATTAGCAAAAAATTTTGTTCCCCCTTCAGCGTTTGAAAGTGTGAATTTTGTCACTGAAATTTTTACAAAAATTTTATTTATACCCTCTTACGTAGGGAAAAGTTACAACTATATCTCACCAACAATTAAAATAAATCATATATAGTGCTCCAAATTTACAAGAAAACTATAGATGTGCACCCACATACTAATTAAATATATAATTTCGTCTTCATTTAACAAATTACTATCACCATATGTGTAATCTTTACTTAGAAATCGTTTAGAATAACCATTGGAAACGGAATTTTACCTATTTAATTTTAAACTCATCTGATTTTCTCTCTTTAAAATTTTCATGAAATTCAAATTTTAAAAGACTATAACCTTTTTATTTCATTAAGATAGTTCTTTTGCTTAAGCACTCACAACATCAAGAAGTATGAAAAAATTTTAAAATTTTCATGAAATTCAAATTTTAAAAGCCTATAACCTTCTTATTTCCTTAAGATGATTCTTTTGCTTAAGTACTCACAACAACAAGAAGAATGAAAAAAGGTTTATATTGCAATTTTTTCCAAATACAGTTTAATCAAACACCCATTTCAATTTTTATTATTTTTCTTATGTCATATTTCATTTCCAATTCACGTTTTAACCAACTGTGTATTTTAATTTCAGCTTATAAAATTCTAACTCTAATCATTATTTTAAACAGATCCTTAATTTTCTTACTCCTTCCTATAACAGAAATTGATTAATCCAAGCTGATTAAGTGTGGAATTGGGCTCTTTAGCCATTTTCTGTTGCATATTGGTAAAGACAGTGTTGAGATATACTGAGTAGGATTTTCCATTTAAGGTGTTACTAATAATAATGTCATAAATGTGCTTCAAGCGCTGCAATAAGATTTTTTTTTTTTTTTTGAAAACGCTCAATCACAATACCTATGGTTTCTTCGTTAGTTTTATTTTATATTTTTTAAGCTAATGTTCAACATGCTGCTAAACGACCCTTAATCGTTGGGAACTGCTTAGCTTATGTTTTTACTACTTACATATATATATATATATATAATTAGGAGTATTCACCGAAGCTTATCAATTCAATATGGTCAATCCAAATCAATCTACACGAGCTAAACTGGGTTGGCTGCATTTTCGATTTTTATAAATTTGAAAAATCCAGTGATGAAACCATAAATTTTTTCAATGAAATCGTTATTAGAAAAAAAAAAAAAAAAGCATTTTGTTGATTAAAATGATATCAATTACTGAGTAGTGGCACAATTATAGCATTTTCAAAATTGAGAAGGGGTACAATAACAATATTTTCTTTTGTAAAACAAAGACATAATAATATTTTAATTATTAAACGGTGGTACAATTATAGCTTTCTAATAAAATGATATCATAAGTAAATTTTCAAATTTTAGGGACGTTTGGTAAAAGTTTTACATTTTAATTATATTCAAACGTAAAGTTTTGCATTCAAATATAATACTTTTCAACAGTGTTACGAAAATAATTACTATTCAAAAGTTTTTTAAAACAATCACATTAACTTATCAACTCTACTATTTATCTCTATTTTTATCAATCACATCAACTTATCAACTCTAAAATACTTTTCATCTAAACACACATTTCATTTAAATACAAAACAAATACTTTTGAACCAAATATAACACTCAAAAAATGAATTGTATTCAAACACAAAACGTAATACGTTTATCAAATATCCCATTAGAGGCATAAAACAAATGTAAAACCAATTAGATCATACATATACCTATATATAGAATAATGTGGCTCCGCCATTGAAATATCTCAAACATATAGTGATAATTATATATATAATCGCATTGTTATAGTTTAGTTAATTGTCAAATCTGAATAGGTTACACGGATACCATAAAACTTTGTTATGTGATTAAACATTCATTATCATTTGTTATAAACCTGGTTGTTATGATATGTCTAATTTAGGGGAAATTATAGTAAATAATATACAAATAAACAATTGACTAACTCTCGTTCTCCACTTAAATAAAAAAAAATTATAATTCTCCATTCCTAACAAGTAAACATATCAAAAATAGAATGTTGGTATTTGCTTTAAATTTCAAGAAGCTGATAGTGTTGCACATAAATTAGTAAATTATTTGATTCAAGGTTGATAGTTTCATTGGTGGTTCTTTGGTTTGGAATTTATTCTTCTATTATTTTATAAAGATACGAATAATCTTCCTTTTTTATAGGTTTTCTTTGCTTTTCAAGGTGTTTTATTTCTCCTGAATCATGCACTTTTTTTCCCTTTGTCAGATTTTTTGTTCAGGTTTATCTGACGAGAGGGTTTAATGAGGTACCGGATTTGTCTGGATGGACCCTATAAGATAAGTATAGGAGCTGTTAACGTGTTTTTACTCCTATTGGAGTGGTTTCATCCATTTCATTAAGCTCATAGGTAATATTTTTTTTACATTATATTCAAATACAATGTAATTTTCATTTAAATACAAAAACATTTCATTCAAATACCAATCATATCACATTTTAAATTTAACACAATCACTATTTATTATTTCATTTTTTTATTATTTTTTTAATTACATCATATATTCTCTCTCTCCCTTTTTTTCTCTTTACTTTTACCTATCACATCACATATTCATTATTAAAATACAATTCAAATACTTTTCATCCAAACACACATTGCATTTAAATGCAATGCTAATACTTTTTCTCCAAATACAAATTACATTCAATGTAATGCAGTTAAACATAATGCAAATACAATGCGTTCACTAAACGAACGCTAAATCTTATTTTTTTTATTATTAATTTTACGTGGGATGTATAGATGATAATGGTGCTAAAAGACATGCTCACTAACCGGAATCTCTTATGGTAGGTTTGTTTGGATGTTTTATATTTGAAAAATAGAAAATTTTTTATTTTAAAAAAATAGATTTTTAAAAATTTTTGTATTTAAATATTTAAAATTTTTATTTTTAAACAATAGAAAAAGAATAATTTTTACACATTCAAATAATTTTTCACTTTAAAAAAAAATTTAAACAACTTTTTATTTTTTAAATCTAAAATTTTTTTTTTCTAAAAATAAATATCCCATCCAAACATACCATTAATATTATTTATTTTGATGGTATAAGAGTTATTATATATATTTGCTCTTACTTGAAGTGGCTTTATTTATTTCATCAAACTATATTGTATTTTTTTTATTATTGATTTCGTATTTTATTTTTATTATAAATTTCTTGTGGGATCCGTAGAACGATGATAATGCTAAAAAATATATCTATTAGTTCTTGTCACCACCAATTAATAAAAATAATGTTGGCATTGCTTTGTGTCCCATTAAGAATGCTAAATCGAGATGCCACCAATTAAGTACAGGAAAAAATAGGCATTATTCGGTGACCATAGGCGCTTAAGTAATGAAGTTGCTGTGGCTTTTCAGGGAAAAAAAAAAAAAAAGTTGCTCATGGCTTCGCATATCATGCCATTAAACTAGATGCCATTAAACTAGATGATGAACTTATTTAATTTGAGGAACATATTCCCAACCAATGAGATTAGTTGTTGCTAGCATTTTTCTTAATACATCTTTGTTATTTTTCTAAAAAAACAAAAAAGAAAATAAAAAAAGCTTCCCTAAAAATAAAAAAAGTGAGTTGCATGTCAACAAGATGACTAATTTGCAACAAATAATGAGTTTTGAAAAAAGTTTCAAAAGAACACATCGTTAAAATATTATCTCATAATTTAGATTTTTTGTCCTCTTTTATTATCAAATAAAAAATAATTTGGAGATAAAAATCTGAATTATGAGATAAATATTCTAAACATGTATATTTAAAGAGTTATTTTTGCAATTTCATTCTAAACATATACATTAAAAGAGTTATTTTTATAATTACTTTGTAAATAATTGAGAGGATAATAAGAAACTAAAGTGTGTGTTCTCATTTTACATCAATTGAATCCGCACACATTCACTTTATAAGGGTAAATTTAGAATGAAATTATACAAATGAAAACAATAGGAGGGAAAAAAAAAAGAAGATAATTTCTTAAATTCTCAACATATAGAAAATTTAAATGGAATGGAAAAAGAATATGATTGATTAATAATGAAATGTAGTAGCAAAATTTATTCTCCTTTTATCTTGAGATTTCATGAATAGAAAAAGAGAAGGCAAAAATCTAGTCATTTATATGAAGTTTTTTTTTTTTTTTTTTCCAGAGAATATAGAATATGTTATTATAACCATAAAATGTTTGATACAATAATAGTTTTTACGGGTGAAAGTGAATCCAATCAAATAAGTTTATTATTCTATTAAGAACATAAGATGTAAGGGAATGGACAATTCTTAGCTTTTCAATACACATAACATAACTTAGCTCATAAGAAATAGATAACAAATTAGACCAATATGATAATAAAAGTCTAAATTCATTATAAAAAGAAGAATAGATGTTCAAAGTTGGACTATTATCAATGTATCAAACTATTGTTTGTTGTTTAAAAAATTCCTCTACGTTTGAATTCACTTCCTTAGCCACTGACATACAACATTTATATATGAAAGATTAGTAACTTTTAAAATATTAATAAAAAGAAAATGTAGATAATAATGAAATTAGATTTCTTCTGTTATCTGAAAATATTTAGATACTCATTAAAATACATCATTATCACTTTAGTAAAAAAAAAAAGAAAGAACTTTTAAAACTATCTTAAAGAGAGACTTTTGAAACTTTTATAGAGAGAGATTTTTGAAACTCTCATAAAGAGAGAGATTTTAGCCTTTTTTTTAGATAAAGTGTTCCGGTTTTTTTACTTTTGGAATAAAATAATTTTTTATATCAAAATGAAAAGTTGTTTAGATAGATAAAAAAACTTATATTTCTATAGAAAAAAGGCCTTTTTTGATGTTTAAAAGTGAAAATTTTTTGATGCTTATACAAAAATTTAAAAGGATTCTTTTTTTAAAAACAAACATTTTGATCCAAAAATGAAAATTTTTCAAAACTAAATCTCTCAAACAGATGAAAGCTTATAATAAGTAATTTTAAAACATTCAAAAAAAAAAAGGAAACTCTTGTAATAGAAACTCGCGACAAGTACGTATTAAAACTTTTATACAAAAAGACTTCTAAGGAGTGAACGCATTGCATTTGCATTGCGTTTAAATGTAATTTATATTTAGAGGAAAAGTATTAGTATTGCATTTGAATATAATGTGTGTTTGGGTGAAAAGTATTTGAATTATATTTTAATAATAAATATGTGATATGATGGGTAAAAGTACAGAGAAAAAAAAGAAGAGTGAGAGAATATATGATGTAATTAATAAAAATAATAGAAAAAATGAAATAATAAATAGTGATTGTGTTGGATTTAAAATGTGATGTGATTAGTATTTAAATAAAATATTTTTATATTTAAAAAAAATTATATTATATTTAAATATAATATTAATAAAAAGCTTATAACAAACGTGTACTAAGTTCTTATAAGGGATAAATTTATAATTACAAAATTATTTTTATCTACACAAGGTTTTTGGTAAATAATTTAGAAGTAGTGGCCTGAAATGCCAACTGGCTAGTAATGAGCCACACGGGATACTGGCCCGAATGGACTCTCCTCGTATAACTTTTGCACTTTTTTTTTTTTTTTTTAAGATTTTAGATAATGATATCGAATCTGTACTTTAGTCCATAGAGTACGCCAAAAAGTACCGTCTCCAATAAATGTACATGGAGGTAAATATAAAAACAAGGTTAGGGGAATTCAAATAAAGTTAACGTGAAATTGGGACTGTCAAGCTACATTTATAATCACGCAACTACTTTTGTTTTTCTTTAGTTGAATGTTCGAGATATTTCCTTTTTGTTTTGCTTAATAAAGTAAACACAATTTTTTAAAATGAAATAAACACAATTTGATTAAGTAAGAAAAATAGTATGAGAGAGAGAATAATTAACTGGCACTCAATTATTAGAAACACGTCCACCACCGGACTTGGACCAAAAAAAAAAAAAAGAGAGAGAATGTGCGAGGGATACAAAAGAGTGTTGTTAACCCGAAGCTCGGTGTATTATTAATTTTTGACCTTTAAAATTTCGACCTTGTTTGAATTTATAGATTTAGTTTAAAAAATTAAATTTGAACTAAAATTATTATTTGATTTGTGATTTTATTTTAAGTTTTTTAATTCATAATTTATATAGTATTTTAGATTTAAAAATATTATTTATAAATCTTCTCTTATACTAAGAAAAAAAAATCAATCTTTATGAAAACTAAAGAAAAACACAATTTTTAATATAAATTCAAACCCAATTTTTATCATTCAAACACTTTTATCTCAAAATGAAATTCTCTAACTCAAATGTAAACACCAAATATAAAGTTTATTTCATAATTTAACTTATTCTAAACTTAACTCAAATTTTTGGATTTGAAACCTTACACTAAACGAGGCCTTCATGTATAAGTCTTGTTATCATATGTTGAGTATAGAAGTAGGATTCGTGTCATTTGCAAGATTCTACCTTTCTGTATTGGGAAATAATAAAAAACTTTAGGTAAGTTGTTTATGTTACGTTATATTTTATTTAAAAAATAATCAATTTAATAATTACAAATATAATTTAACGATAATTTTAAAATATATATCAGCTCAAATATTCAATATTATCAGACACTTTCTCTAGCATGCAGGTTGTACCGTTCTCTTTCATGGGTAGACCTGGAAATTCATGTTCACGGGTCGGGTTCGTATCGGGTTGACGTCAACACGAATTTTTAAAATTATAAATCAAACACGACCCGTGACCCGTCAGGTCAAAAAAACCTTGACACTAACCCGACCTGACAGGTTGATGGGTTGACACGACACGACTTGAACAACCCACCAGCAAATGTACATTCAAATTAGTTGACACAACCCGACTTGCCAACCCACTAACTTGCCAGAAATCATATGTCCAAAAAACCAACCTACTAACCCATGGACCCACCAGAAAAAAATGTCCAAAAAAAAAAAGGAAAAAAAAAAGATTTAGAAGAGAGCTAAGATTAAGATGTTGGGTTGGATTGAGATGCAATACTCCCAGTGACATTTGTTACCGTTATGCTAAGATTAAGGTCAATAACATCTTCAATAGCATCCTTCAAGTCTTCCTCAAGCTTTTCCTTGTCACCTAACTCACCTACAAGACAAAGATCAGTAGAAAGTAATAAATGCAAATTAAACTATTAAAACATATAATTAATTTTAAAAAGTAAGAAGGACATTTACCTGTATTACCAACAGCCAATCTTTAGTGCAAATTATAGCTTCAACTATCTCGGTTTAAGTGAACTACGATATTGGTCAAGTACACGACCACCCGATGAGAATACAGATTCTGAAGCAACTGTAGAAACGGGAATAGCCAAAACATCACGAGCCATTGCACATAACTTTGGGTAGTGGTATTGGTTTGTTTTCCAAAAGGAAAGAACATCAAACTCCTCAACTCGAGTATATCTAGGCTCATCTAGATAAAGCTCTAATTGTGTTTTTATTGCCATGTCACTTGATTAAATAGACATATCATCAAATGCCTACAAATTATATAACTATTAGTAATTGGTTATAACTTATAAACAACTAAAAGCAAACATAAAAAGATTGTGGTTACCGAAAATAGGCGTGACTTATATTTTTTTACTTGAGCATCCTTCTTACCACTATTTCTGCCAAAAGAATGTGGTTTTACAGTGGTACTAGTCTTATCATGATACTCCTCAAAGAGAGAGAAGAGTTTGTTGCGAGCCACCAATATAGCACTTGAGTTTTCACCATATGCTAACTTGTAATAAAAGTCCACAAACTCCAATTTGTATCTAGGATCTAAGACACATGCTATACACAAGATGTCACTATATTTGGACCAATAATTCAGAAAATTTTCCTACATCCTAAAAGTCATTTGCTGCACATACTTATCTTCACAATCCTCTTGCATGGTATCTTTTATATCCATAAAGCATTGAATGATTATGGGAAAGAACAAATTTGCAGTAGGATACAAGGTACCGGAAAACGTCATAGTAGCATCATAAAATACTTTCAAGAATGAGTGCACTTTCTCAACTCTTTTCCACTCTTCAATTAAAGGATAAGTCTTAAAAGAAGGATCACAAGTAGCTAATTGTTGAAAAACATTACGATAGATAAGTGTACTATCAAGTATAAGAAAAGTTGAATTCCATCTAGTTGTCACATCTTGGCATAACCTTTTCTTACTTTGTATGCCTACCATTTTTGTACACTCCAAAAATTTATGCTTTCTTATTTGTGATCCCTTCAAATACTTAACACAATCACGAATCTTGACAATAGACTCATCAGTTTATTTCAACCCAATTTGCACAACAAGGTTCAAAATATGACAACAGCACCTCAAATGAAAGAAAGCACTATCACTCACAAGCAAACCTTTCATTTTTAGCAAAGAACATGATGAATCCACTGAAACATCATTTGAAATTGTATTATCCAATGTGACAGTAAAAATTTTACTTTTAATACCCCATTCAGTCAACAAATTTGCAATCTTATCCAACAAAGCTATACCATCGCGTGGAAGAGGCATGAAAGAGAAACTCAAAATCCTCTTTTGCATATTCCAATTTACATCAATGAAATGCGCCGTAAAGCATATATAACCATCACTAATCAATAAACTCTACATGTCAGAAGTTAATGATATTCTACCAGGAGCTGCAGCTAACATGTTTTTTACTCTACTTTTTTCTTTTCGATGCAGCTTAATACAATCAGTCTTAGCAGTATTTCTAGTAATCAGGTTAACATTGGGATATAGATATTGCAACATTTCCCTAATTCCCACATACTCAACAAATTGAAAAGGCAAGTCATGCTTAATGATAGCACCTATCATCAACTCACGAAATTTTTGTGAATCATAACCATGACTAAGTGACATACTCTCACTATCATGCTATATTAGCATTTGACCTATATCTCGCATATCTTTTCTCTTGCAAACTTTAAGGTGACGAGTTATGTTACCTGTTCCATATCTACTTGCAGCAAGGTATTGTTGACCATATTTTTTGCATGCACATCGTAAGACTTTATCAGATCCCAAGGGAAGGATGTTAAAGAACTGTCAAACTTTGGATTTCAAATTTCTCTTATTCACTTTGGCATTAATAGGATTTCCTTCTGCATCAACTTCATGCACATCATCATCCACTAGATCCTCCTCAATCATCACATCTTTAAGATTTTGCGCTACTCCATATCCATAATGACTCTCATCATCACTTGGTAAATCTTCCATCTGAAAATAAAAATGAATTGCTTATTAGTTGCATGACTATGTATAGGAATTAACATTATTATGACTAATATTATTATCTTAGTACTCAAATTTATACATACTTAGACAAAGCAGTAGAAAGCCAGGCTTTTTTCTTTTTCTTTTCTTTTTGTTATAGTTTTAGTTTCTTGTTTTGCCATTTGAAACTCGTTTGTTACCCATTTATTCTTCTTGTTTTGCCTTTTTGCTTCAATTGTATATGTGGAAATTGAAACCAAAAGTAATCATTCCAAAACTGTTGGCTATTGCACCAAAAAGTACCATGAGATCCCCTATTTGTCCTATACAAGTAAAAATGAAAGCTATATACATCTTTCATGGCGATAATTTGTGTATGTCGCCAATAATAAAATAGTTAGGGAAAAAAAAACTCAAATCATTCTTCAAAATTTATGTTTATTTTCTTTGTTAATCAACGTTCAAACACGAAACCCGTTAACCCGTTTTTGAGGTAAAGTTTGTACCAAAAAAAAAAGGACACAGTTAAGGCACACATTGTAAAATTAAGACGCTCTGAAGTCGTTTTGCAATTAAAATGGGATAGTATACATTATGCATTAGACCTATGCGTTTTTAGTAAATTTGATTCAAGGGTAAAAGGCAAGGAATAACAATACTGAATTTGACTAAAATACCAATCAAAATCACAATGAAAGGACAAAAATGGAACAACACCAAATATGGAATAACACCAAAAAATAGAGAAATTACCTAAACTCTTCAGTACGGATGAAGAACGAAGAGAAAGGATGATCGGCAACCGACGATGACAAGCTATGGACTATGGTGACTAGTGACGGTGATGAGAAAAGGTATGGGGAGGAAGAAGGTAGCGGTAACGAGGTGAGGTGATGGCGATAGAGTAAAGGAGGGGAGGGGGAGGACGATGGCGACGGCGACGGTGACGGCGACAGTGAGGGGAGAAGAGGTCGACAAGGATGAGCGAAAGGGAGGGGGAAGGCAACCGCGACAGGGTGAGGTCATGAAGGGAGGGGAAAGGGAAGGCGATGCGGCTGGGATCGATTGAGAGGAAGAGAGGCCGATGGGGACTCAGGGGAAGGACCGAGGGAGGCAGAGAAAACTTAAAAAAATGATTTAGGGTTTGTCTGCTTAGTGCTTTCCCTTTCTTTTGTATAAAAAGTTTTAGAAAATATATATAAAACACAAAAAGTCTAAAATATATATCTTATAAGTTATATCTAAAGTTTGAAATATAGAAACGGGCCGGGGCTGATTCGGGTTAGATTCGAGTTTTTATTTTATTTAAGGTATACGGGTCAGATTTGAGTTCCACAGGTCATATTTGGCGAGTTTAATCTGGGTTATTCGGGTTAATTTCAAGTTAGCAGTTTAAATTAAAAAAATTTGGGTCAATTTCAGGTTGACCTGAATTAGACACGAATAATGAACGGGTTATTGCTGGTTGATTTCGTGCCCAACGGGTTAACCTGAACCCAACCTGATTTTTGATCGTGTCAGACGGGTTCGACCCAAAATCAACCAGCACCCTTTTTTCCCAACTCTAACCTGCATTTTTTCGTGTCGGGTCCGTGTCGTATTGTCGTATCATGATCCGAATTGCCAGCTCTATTCATAGGTTATGTCTTTCTCTCTCACGTATTACATCATCGGACCATACAATCACCGTGATTAATTAGTTATTGTAATATAACTATTCAGTTATTATCACATGATAGTTCATTCATCGTCACGTGATAAATCAATCACCATCATGTGTGTGTTTTTTTTTAAAGATTTTGTTTGATTATTTCAAGGAGCGTTTGGTAAACACATTGCATTTTGATTGTATTTGAATGAAATTTGTTTTTTGAATGTTCTATTTAGTTGAAAAGTATTTGTTTTGTATTTGAATGAAATACGTGTTTGGATGAAAAATATTTTAGAGTTGAAAAGTTGATGTGATTAGTAAAAGTAGATATATGTAGTGGAGATGAAAAGTTGATGTGATTGTTTTAAAATTATATTAAATAGTAATTGTTTTCGTAACACTGTTGAAAAATTTATATTTGATGTAAAATTATATTACATTTAAATGAAATTAAAATGTAATTTTTTTTGCCAAACCACACCTCATTCGTGTGTGCGTAGGACGCGCGTTTGTCAAGTAGTTATATGCGGCTGATGTTGGCTATGAACAACGACGACGATACATAATTTGTGATTTGACTAAGGGGGTGTTTGGTAAACGCATTATATTTTAATTGTATTTGAATGACATTTATTTTTTGAATGTTATATTTAGTTGAAAAGTATTTATTTTGTATTTGAATGAAATGTGTGTTTGGATGAAAAATATTTTAAAGTTGAAAAGTTGATGTAATTGGTAAAAATAGAAATAAATAATAGAATTAAAAAGTTGATATGATTATTTTAAAAATATTTTGAATAATAATTATTTTCATAATACTATTATAAAATTTATATTTGATATAAAATTATATTATATTTGAATAAAATTAAAATGAATTTTTTTCCTCACATGCCCCCCAATTTTAAATTAGCATGAATCGATTCAAACACCCGCGAAACATGCATTAGAAACGCCAACCAACACACACACACACACACACACACACAGAGACACACAGCGTTCTTAGCCACAGAAAGGATGAGGTTGCTCTGCAACTGCAACTCCAACATTTCACCTCCAATCCTCCCACTCCCAAATCCCCAATTTCCTCCCCCATTTTCCCCCAATTTCACCAAGAAAACCCTAATCGGAGCTCTCTCCTTCACCCTCCTCTTCTCCTCCCCTTCTTTCCCTTCTCTCTCTCTCGAATCCCCTTCCTCTCCCCAATCTCCGCCGTCGGAGCTTTGCCGGGAACAAGTCTCCGACGATACGGCCTCCGATTCCGCCTCCGATTCGGCCTTCACCAACGAAGGAATCGTCGAGGAAGCTTGGGAGATCGTCAATGACAGCTTTCTCGACGCCGGTCGCCGCCGATGGTCGCCTGAAACTTGGCAGGTCTACTCAAAGTCTACTCCTTTTCTTCATTTATTGCTTTTCTTTTCTTTTTTGTTATTTTCGGGGTTTTTTGAAAATTGAATTCTTGGTTTAAGAGGAAGAAGGAGGATATAAGGAGTACTTCGATCCAGACGAGGTCGAAGGCTCATGACATAATCAAGCGTATGTTGGCGAGTTTGGGTGATCCTTACACTCGATTTCTTTCGCCGGAGCAGGTGAATTGATTTTCTTTTTAACTTATTTGATTAGTATGGCAGGGTATGGCCTCTTGAGAGCCTAGTTTTCGAATAATGCAGTTGAAGAATAGTTCATTATGTTGTTTCTTACTATATCAAGATTGTGTCCAACTCCGGGGGTTGACTGGTTCGATTAGATTTTTGATAGTTTTCTAATTTCAAACAAACATGTATATGTGGATCATAAGAACTTTTTATTTCCCTTTACATTTTTTTTTGTTGTTTGTTTATTTTGGCCATTTTAATGAATATCATATTCTTTTTTCTCATTTGAAGCCAAGAAAAATTTCCTTTTTTCTCTGTTTCGACTCTCATTTAACTTGAATGACATATGAAAAATCTAGTTCTAGTCGAAAGGACTTGTTTAGCCGAGTTTTGTCAAGTAGTCCATCGGTTACTTTGAATTGGGTTTTCTTTCCCATTAAAATAACGTAATCTTGATGTTTTGCCTTTTTTTTTTTAACCTACCTTAACCAAGAAATCTTTTTTCCTTGGCCTAATTTTTTTTTTCAGTTTCCTATGGAAAGAATTTGCATAGGTTACAGATAGGATAGGCCCTAAATTTCC
The DNA here is from genome assembly GCA_035233585.1 of Antiaris toxicaria. Classification (NCBI taxonomy): domain Eukaryota; kingdom Viridiplantae; phylum Streptophyta; class Magnoliopsida; order Rosales; family Moraceae; genus Antiaris; species Antiaris toxicaria. Next base: position 95,397,687 of record CP141154.1, read on the forward strand.
CAAGACATATTAGTATTTATTATTTGTCTTTTAATTTCCGAATATACATGTATATGTAAACATCGTCGATCATGTTAGATTTAGACCATTATTTCCCTTTTTAACTTTTATATCTTTACATCGTTGCTGGTGGTTTATTCCTTATGTATACATGCCATTTTTACTCACTGGCATTATAGTGTTCTTCTTTTTCATGGCTATCTTGCTTTCATCACCATTGAAAGTTTTCCAAAATGGCGAGGTATGACGTGAGTGGTATTGGAATAAACATTAGGGAAGTTCCTGATGAAAATGGTGGCACAAAATTGAAGGTACTAGGGCTTGTATTGGACGGTCCTGCCCATTCTGCAGGTGTGAGACAGGTAGCTATATAGATAAATTATGCCTGACTTCTTCTTCTTCTTCTTCCTCATTTTTTTTTTTTCACTATGTGCTTTAACTTTCATTTTTTTTATTTCTACTGATGATTTGATATTCAACTTTTTTTTTGTGTAACAACACTTCATCTAGACAATGTTTGAATTCGTGCATCTATAGGTTTTCATATTTGGGTTTCAATCACCTTCCCCACATTACGATGGAGTAGTTTCCACTGATGAACATTTATTTTCTTCGAACTGTCAAAACAGCCACATCTCTGTCCTCTCCATCTTTTTCTTGTGAACTCCCGGACCCATTCATTGTTTCCCTCTGCACGATTATGTGTCTGTATCTACTGTTTGTTTATTTTAGTGACAGTGCAAATTATGTATTCCTCATTGTACCTTTTCAACTATTTGCTTTTTACACATAAATTAATTTGTACACTCTTTTTCTTTTGGCAGGGGGATGAAGTATTATCGGTAAACGGAATGGATGTGGCAGGAAAATCAGCATTTGAAGTATTGTCTTTATTACAGGGCCCTAATGAAACGTCTGTTACCCTGAAGGTGGTGATTCCTTTTGCTGTAAATTCTTGCTTGTTGTACCAAAAAAAGGCTTCTCATTTTAAGCAATCTTGTTTCAGAGAATTTCTCTGTCACCTTCTTTTTTTTTTTTTTGGTTCATTCAAGTATACTTTGTTATTTTTAGGTCAAGCACGGTAATTGTGGGCCTATTCAATCAATAGAAGTTGAGAGACAAGTTGCTGCACGGACCCCTGTGTTTTACCGGTTTGATAAAATGGAAAATGGAAGCACATCAGTTGGGTACATGCGATTAAAAGAGTTCAATGCATTGGCTAGAAAAGATTTGATCATTGGTATAACTCAAATTATTAATTCCAACACATTTGATCAGTATGTTGAATTATTTTTGGTGTAAACCTTACAAGGAAAGGCATGTTTTTTGATATTGTGGTGTCTCGACATTGACATAAACGGAAGGAATAATGTATTTACGTAATGTATGTTCCTTCTCTCTTTGTAGTCTAATAGAGAAACCTAGGAATGTATTAGTCGTTACCCTTGGCCTTGAATTGAAAAATGAAGTGAAAAATATACTTCATCGGTACCTTTTATGCCCTTTTGCTTTGAAATCTTCCAAACAACCCGAAATTAGTGACAGTTTCCTCCTTTGTCATTATCTTCTGAACACTTTTTTTTTCCTTGTTTGGATGCTCATGTTTTGCTCCTTTCCCTTCATCACACATGATTAGAGATCTCCTATTTTCAAACTTAGATTTGGAGTTATCTGGTTTTATATTCTTGTATGGTTATATTAAAGAAAAATGACCATTGCAGCTACGAAACGACTTCAAGATATGGGTGCATCATTTTTCATTCTGGACCTCAGAGAAAATCTTGGAGGATTGGTACAGGTTTGCATGAAGTTTGGCATTTTTGTTTGACTTGGGCTAATGTTTTGTTTAATGATTTAGTCATCCTTTTGTTTAAAGAAGTTTCTATCAACTCTTTAGAAGTTGAGAAAAAAACTAAACTTTGTATACCTGTCATGTTTTGCCTGAAAAAGTAAATGATATACATTTTCTCAAATATTTATGGGACGTTTGGTAAACGCATTGCGTTTTAATTGCGTTTGAATGCAATTCCTTTTTTGAGTGTTGTATTTGATTGAAAAGTATTTGTTTTGTATTTGAATGAAATGTGTATTTAGATGAAAAGTATTTTACAGTTGAAAAGTTGATTTGATTGGTAAAAGTAGAGATAAAAAGTTAGTTAAAAAGTTGATGTGATTGTTTTAAAAAACTTTTGAATAGTAATTGTTTTCATAATACTGTTGAAAAGGATTGTATTTGAATGCAAAACTTTGCGTTTGGTGTAAAATTGGTTTTCGTAGTACTAAAAAACGTTTTCCAAACATGCCAGGTATTGGATCAGTATGTTTAATTAGGTCCATTTGATGCACACAGCCAGTTTAATTGATCTGTGTGTTATATGTTTCTTCATTACGTTTAAATTCTGTTATTTGGTTCTAACTCTGTATCATGGTAAATTTCAGGCCGGAATAGAAATTGCCAAACTCTTTCTAAATAAAGGGGATACTGTAAGTTGATTTAAGAGATTTCAAAACAATACATTTACTCTTTTTCTTAATCTCATATACAGATATTTACAGTATTATTCTCTGATGCTTATAACAGGTCATTTATACTGTTGGGAGGGATCCTCAGTACCAACAAACTGTGGTCGCAGACACTGCACCATTAACTAAAGCTCCTCTTATTGTATGTCTAAACTGCAACCTATTCTCTTGTCACCGTTCATTTTCATGAAGCAAGTTTGATTGGAAATCCTCGTCAACTTCTTTGCATCCTCAAAATTATTTCTCATTCCACATGTTTTCCGCAGCATTGATGTCTCAAGTCTTCTATACTAGCTAAATAGTAAAAGTCGTTGTCTAGTTATCATTATTATTATTATTATTTTGAGGTGGATCTTGCTTCAATTTTGATGCAGATTTTGGTGAACAACAATACTGCTAGTGCCAGTGAAATTGTAAGTAGATTGATTTGCCAACAATACTTGATTGCTTTGGCTTCTATCCCTAGCGCTAAAGGTACTTTCTTCCAGGTTGCTTCTGCGTTGCATGATAATTGTAGAGCCGTTCTTGTGGGCGAAAGGACATTTGGCAAGGTGAAAATCTTCATGACCTTTTATAAATACTTGTGTTTTTGAGCATGGTCCATTTAGAACCCTTACTTATAAGTCCAGAAACTTATGGTCAGATAAGTGTTTGAATGAATCCAGTTTGGAACATCAAACATGTTTGTATATGATGTAACATTAAAGGTGCAGAATAGAGACATCAAAATCAATCAAGTAATTTGCGACCATTTATTTATTTATTGATTTACTTCTAATCATTATTCTGAAGGTATGGCTAATGTTTCCTGCCAGGGTCTGATCCAATCTGTATTTGAGCTTCACGATGGATCTGGTGTAGTTGTCACAGTTGGGAAGTATGTGACACCGAATCACAAGGACATAAATGGCAATGGAATAGAGCCTGATTATCGTAATTTTCCAGGTAGAACGTTTCTCCTTTTTGAACTACAAAATGGATTGAGATCATTTAGTTTGATGAAGTCTTTGCGTGCAGCTTGGAGTGATATTGAACGCCAACTTTCACGGTGCAAATATGTTCGGAAAGGATAGCATATCAAAATGCAAATATGCTCAGAAAAAATTATCAAATTATATTATGCTCAGAAAAGATAGCTCGGACTTCCATGGATATAACAGACTTTAGCTACAATATTGAAGACATTATTTCATCCTTTGCTCGAGCAATTTCCAGCACAGGATCTGTTACCGAATTAACCCAAAATCTTCATGCCATGAATTTGGTGGTGCAACTGGATCAGGCTGCAAAGGGTTTTCGTGAGTTAAGAAACTGTACTGATCTGAAACTCTGCTTCTGTACATAAATTAGACTGGCAAATGTTGAAGCAGTATTCTCATTTTTTTTTTCTTTTAGTCACATGTGAATCACCTCGAAAGAGGAAAAATAAGTTGAGAACCACACACAACTTCCGGCATCTTCCGGCTTCGCAGAAGAGGGTGTAGTGGGCTTTGCATTTGACTGGATATGCTCCTGTAGAACATCTATCTTCTTCGTAAGTGTTGCTTGGAGTTAATAATAATGCCAGTTTCACTTGGGCGCTTCTTAGATGAGCCACCCTATAATCTTGTCATGAATCTTCTATATTTTAAAACAAAGATTGAATGGCGGGTATTTATTCCCAATTTTTCACCCTCATGCTTTTCCTCCCATGGGAAGGGATTCATTTCACTTTTCGTTAGCCAGAAATGCATGCATATATAAATGTGTATATATATGTATATGTTGCATTATAGATGAGCGTGTGGATTTGAGGTGGGAGATTGTCCCTTTAGTCTTAAGCTAGTCTTGTGCTTACCTATGGCCTTGTCGAAATGTTGATTCACTCACCTGCAGTCTGCAAAGAGGGGGTAAAAAAAGAAGATGCTGCATTTGGAAGAAACAGATCAAAAGCAAAACCTCTGCCAGATTGTGATTTTTACGGCTGTGAGGAAGGAATTGAGAAAGGATGGATATAGAAATGCCCGTTCCTCTCTCTCTCTCTCTCTCTCTCTTAAAAATCAAAGTGAAAGCTTAAGCCTCTTTCAACCTCAGAGCCTGTCACTATTTGGTTCATACTACCATTTGTCTCAAAATCTTGCCCTTTTTTATTAAAAAAAACGAAAGTGATATATATATATATTTTTTATGATATACATACAAGGGAGAACACACAATTTCACAAGTCAGATCGATTGTAAGGGGGCATTTAGAGAAAATATTCAATTTTAATTTTACTTAAATGCAATACAATTTTACACCAAACATAAATTTTGTAACAGTGCTACGAAAACAATTACTATTCAAAACATTTTTAAAACAATCATATCAACTTTTCAATTCCACTATTTATCTCTACTTTTATCAATCACATCAACTTTTCAATTCTAAAATACTTTTCATCCAAACACACATTTCATTCAAATACAAAACAAATACTTTTCAACCAAATACAACATTCAAAAAATAAATTTCATTCAAATACAATCAAAATGCAATGCGTTTACCAAACGCCCCCTAAGAGTCTTTGACAGGAGGAATTTAGTAGACTTATAAGACTGTAAATAGTTCAGGTCTCGGATTTAAACTTTTAATTTTGATTTTGTCCTTTTTTGAAAAATCAACAAAAATTATAACTAACTTAATTAATTTCAATTGAAAATTTCATTTCTTTCTAGATTCAATTTATATACTATTTAGATCTTAAGTAAATCTTACTAACTTACAATTTTTCAAGCAATTGTTGAATGAAGAATAAAAAAGAAAAAAAAGAAAGAGAATTGAAGTATAGAACAGTCATTATTTCTCACAGGGATAGTGAATAAATAGCTAGATATATTGGAGTTTTTAGAAGATTTTCAAAATCTCTTATTTTTCATATTAGTAATAATTGCTATTTTAGCTACAATTTCATTATGACTGGGAGTAATTCTATATTGTGTGTTGTAAATATTTAAGGTAAAAATTTGTAAATTTGACCATTAAAGATATAATCCAATGATTGCAAAAAGTTTCTAGTTAAAAATAGGCCTTGCAGTAGAAATTTTCTATTTATTTAGAAAAAAGTATAATTACACCACTATATGAAACAAATGCTATAAGAAAATATTGGAGACGCTAACTTTAATATAAAAACTTAGATTGTAGTATTTAATTTTAGTCCAAAAAAAAAATTAGCTTGTAGTATGTATTTTCAGCTAAAAAAAAAAATCTATATAATGTGTGAGTTGTTATTATTTGATTTTTATCTGTATAAATAATTATCACATCAATTAATATCAATTAAAAGTTGAAAATTAATTGTCATGTGGGTTAACATTCCAAATTTATACTCCGTTCGGTGAACGCATTGCATTTGTATTGTATTTTAATGCAATGCATTGAATGTAATTTATATTTGGAGGAAAAATATTAGCATTGTATTTGAATGCAATCTGTGTTTGTGTGAAAAGTATTTGAATTATATTTTAATAATAAATATGTGATGTGATGGGTAAAAGTAGAGAAAAAAATAAGAGAGAGAATATATGATGTAATTAATAAAAGTAATAGAAAAAGTAAAATAATGAATAGTGATTGTATTAGATTTAAAATATGATGTGATTGATATTTGAATGAAATGCTTTTGTATTTGAGGAAAAATTACATTGTATTTAAATGCAATACAAAAAAAAAAAAGATATACTAAACATGCTATTAATATTAAAATTGATATCTCTAATACTACTCATGTCATGAAGTATCTGCAATCAACTTTGTATTTGTTACGGTTAAAACTTAAAATGTCATACAGTAATGGAAACCATTTTAAAGTGTAAAAAAAAAAAAAAAAAGAAGGAAAAACGTCACAAAAACTCGAATGAAAAAGACAAGCCCACCCTTAAGTAAAGTTTTCTGTTGTTATTGTTGTTTTCTTTTCTTTTTTTCTTTTTTCTTTCTTTCTTTTTCATTTAAATTGCTAAGAAGTTTGTTATAAGTTCCTTAATCCGAATGGTGGGGAGTAAAAAGTAGCAAGTTCGGCTAATCGTAAACCAGAAGAACTTCAGAGAATCCAAAACAACTGTAAACTGTTTAATCAGCCCACTTGAGTTCAAATTAGGATGACACTTGTTAATCAACAACAAAAGGAAAAAGAAGTTTTGCCTCTTGATTACAACCGTCCAATGGTTTGGTTCTCAAATGTTAGACATAGACATACCTTTTAATTTCTAAAAAAATTACAACCAAGTGATTCTGTTTTATTGTATTCGTATTATGTTTAAACGCAATACAATCTTTATCTAAACATAAAAGTTTTACATTTAAATATAATATTTTTTAACAGTATCTTAAATACGTTTACTTTATTTAAACGTAAAAGTTTTATATTCAAATATAATATTTTTTAACAGTATCTTAAATACGTTTATTATTTTAGAGTATTTTGAAATTTTTTTTTATTTACATCATATTTTTTTCTATCTTATTTTTTTATTTATTTTTATCAATTATATTAATTTTTTAATTTTAAAATATAATTAAAATACTTATTATTTAAATACATATTATATTTAAATATAAAATATATTTAATGTGTTAAGATTAAATGTAATGTGTTTATCACGAAATGATCTGGCGTGTGACAACTTAAAAAAAAAAAAAAACCTTTGAGTGACAATTTTTGGGGGAGATGTTATTTTTGAGTTGAAAAAAAGTTGTTTTGGAAAATGTGTTTGGAAGAAAAAACTGTTTGAGGTGAAAAAATAAAAAATTTTAAAAATTTTTTTTGAAAAAAAATATCAATATGGATACTGTTTCGTTTCTCTCGAAATTCTATGTAATTTAAAAAAAATTTATCTCATTTGAACTTGTATACAAAAAGTTATGAATTTTTAAAATTTAAAATTAACTGTAACGTTTTGAAAATATAAATAGTAAAGAGTAAGAAAATTTTGAAAAAAAAAAAAGAGAATTTAAGGATTGGGGACAGCACCGCAAATGAGCCCTTAAACGAAAAGTTATTCTGGTATTGTCGTTCTGGAAAAGTCCTTGATTGTGACTGGTTGGCAGCCAAAGTCCACATACAAATATGTTTACATTAAATAAATAAAATAAATAAATAAATAATGAAATAAACAATTAAAAGAACCTAAAAAAAGAAGGGAAAAAAAATTAAGAGAGTAAAATATAATATGGTTCTGGAGACAAGGGAGGATTCCCATATGGGCATGTCCAGGCTGAATTGAAAACGCCTTGGAGAAGACAAATCTGATAGTTGGTTAACAGATCCAACTTGTGCCCATTACGCAAATTACTTTAACCAGAAAGCTAGACATGCTTCCTTTATTGATAAGTAAATTGTTACTATTTTCGGCAACTAACTAGGCTTTATGCCTCATAAACTTGTATATTCCTTTCCATTCATCCATTTATTTATTTACTTATACATATATATATATGTATATATTGTCTACTAGGAATCGTGTACTTTTCTAATCGTTGGTCAGGTTTCAATTGTTTGTGTCTGAGAAGCTGAAAGGAAGGGACAACATTCCTAATCACAAACTAATTATTAATTTTAAGGAGGTATAGATGTCTTTCACTTTTTTTTGCGTATTACAATATATTCTTTGATTGAATATTCAAAAATTTTAATATAAACCTGTTCAATTATTATAATATACAATATTGGATCGATGATGGTTTGTTAGAATTGAATCGGATGAGTCTTTTGATTTTTTTTTTTTATAGACAATAGAAATATAAAGTTATTTAAATAGAATAAAATCTCTTCGCACTCCATTATTTACTTTCGATTCAGTACCATAAAAACAGGGAAAGAGAGGCACAAAAGAGAAAGGAGAAGTGGTGTGTGTACGTATATATATATTGTGCCCATATATATATATATATATATGAGTATCTCAGCCTGAACAGCCAAAACAAACATCCGATTGCACTCCCCAACAGATCACTGTTTGGCATTTCCCTTTTCATGCACCTTTTCTCTTTCCTCTTTATGCACCTTCTCTTGCTTGCACTTCCCAACTATCCAATTTCTCCTTTCTCAAGTTTTCTTATATTCTCTCACTTCTCTCTGCTATCTCTCTCTCCCCCTCTCTGTGCGATCCAAGAAAGCTATGATTCCTAAGGATTTATATTTGTTAAATGCACAGAAATAAAGATAAAACTCTTCCTTGTAATAACACCATTGGTCCTCTTATTTATTATATCTTAGCTTCTCCATCATAGTCTTAAACTTAGAGAAAACAAAAAGAATCCACTACCAAGTTGTAGAAGAAGTTTGAAGAAATGGGTGTTTTCCAACTGTTTTTCTTGTGCCTTTTCGTCATTTCAGGTGATTTGGCTATTTTGCATACAAAGCTTTTGGTTCTTTCAGAGTTGTTGTTTACATCTGCACATTATTATTATTTTTTTCCACGTTGTTGTTCATTTTCCTCTTCAAAATTCTATTTCTAGAATGGGAATTAAATGGTAATCTTAAAGAGCTCATTTTTCTAGTTACAATAAGAAGGATGCAACAATGCTGAAAGATCAATACTAGGATAAACAAAAAGACCTCTGGTTTTATAAATTCGTAGAAAAAATATATTGGAGAACTGGAAAATATCCATGGAAAAAACAAAAACTAATGCATGCAGCCTTGAGAAACTCATGTTTATTCATGTTAAAAAAATAAAGCTCATATAAATTCTAGGAGAATATTATTCAGAGAAACTCTTTCATTCATTATTATTATTATTTTTTTTTTTAAAGAAATGTCACCTATAACTGTTTAGTAATAACTTAAATATAAAGCGTGTAATTTGAATATGTTCTCTTAATAACTTTCATTTATTAGACATGGAGTTTGTATTCTTATTTATAATATGTGTTCTCTTAAATATATGCATGTTTAGAGTCTGTTTAGAGTCACTGACCGTTAGTAGATCTTTTGCAACATAAATGATTACTCATTTTGGCAGGACATTTAAGTTTGGGCAGTTGATGCTAATTTCCGTTGGTTTTTTTCATTTTTCTTTTTATAAGATTATTGGCCATCATATCAATCTAAGCAACTTCTTTCTCTTATTTCACTATAGAAACAGAATATGAAAAGAACTTGCAATAATATTTTCTTCAGGTTCAAGTATGGCGAAAAAGACTCCTCTGAAAGCAACTCAGAAAGATGAGGTTACGGGCAATGAAGAAGACCAGATAACTCTTTCAGATTCAGTGTTCACCGATCAGTTGGACACGATTCCTGTTGTCAACCCGACTCCAACTACGCCAACACCGACCTTCAACACCCCGCCTGCACCAACCATGACACAACCAGTAACCCCGACAACACCAACCACAACCCCAACCCCAACCCCAACAACCCCAACAACACCGACCACGACCCCAACAACACCGACCACGACCCCTGTTTCATCAGGTGGCAGTTGGTGTATTGCAAGCCCAACAGCTTCAGACACCGCTTTGCAAGTAGCCCTTGATTATGCTTGTGGCTATGGAGGTTCAGACTGTTCTGCCATTCAAGCAGGGGCAAGCTGTTACAACCCCAACACTGTCCGCGACCATGCTTCTTATGCCTTCAACGATTACTTCCAAAAGAACCCGATTCCAACCAGCTGCGTCTTTGGAGGAACAGCTCAGCTCACCAACACTGACCCAAGTAAGATAACGGGAACTCAGATCCTGCCTTTGTTGTTTATTGGTTCTGGAAGTTTGCAAAGAAATTACCAAAAAGCGACTTCTGTTTATTGTAACATGTTCACTTTCCACCACAAATTATGTTACTGAAACACCCATCAGAATAGAGTTTACCTTATTTTGCAGAGATCTTGCTGCATGTTATGGCCATCTTAAACTTCTCAAATCAGAACTTTATGATTGAACACCAACTTTTTCACCACCTTGAATGGATATGGTTTAGATCAAGCTCTAAATACCTAAATGTGTCTTCATTGCAGGTAACGGTAACTGTCACTTTGCATCACCCCGAACAGCACCCAGGTAAATTCTCAGTAACATCATTTCCATGTCGAGAAGAAGGCAAAAGAAAATCTAATACACTATTTGCTTCTTATCTTTTTGCAAATGCAGCACAAATACAACCACACCCGCTAATCCTGCCCCTATGATGCCATCGCCAGCAGTTCCAACCAGCCCAACCTTTGAAACACCCACATCTTCTATTTATGGTTCGGAACCTGTAGGGACCCCAAGCTCAGCCATCTCAGTCTCCCACTTCAGAACATTGCTATTCATCACAACTGCCCTCTTGGGGTCGGTCATTGCAGCAGCGTATCAGTAAACAGAAAGAAACTACTTCCAAGTCATTCGCTCTGCAATGAAAAGGCAGCTCGTACACTTGGCAGCACGCTAGCTGAAATTCAAGGAGGCAAAGAGAATCTCGATCTATTATGTTTTCTCAAGGCCTCATTCTTACCATTCGAGTTATTTACTATACTTCATCTATGTATACCTCTTAGTAGACTAAGAAGATATAGGGAGAAAACAGAAGAGAAAATATTAGGTTCTTGTACTCTTAGGCAAATCGTTATTCTCTATGCAGCAATAGCACAATAAAATATTATACATCTCCATATTGCTTCAGACGAATTTTTCTACCGAAGAGGAGCTTATTGTTAGCGAGCTACTTAACTGACTTACTGACCTAACTTAGTTTTCAGGGAAAACAACTAACCCAAAGTGTTAAAAAGCTTGAATTACCAGTATCCATTAGATGGTGAAATGCAAAGCTACTTAGCATAAGGGAATCAGACAGTAACATGACATCAGAGTTAACCTAGTAAATCAGAGATCACAAAGATGACTTAGTTTGTTCAATGCTACAAAAGTTAAAGGTTGCATCACACTTCACATTCACAATTTAAATGCTTCGACAAAAGCTATAAAACATACAGCATGATGATTTTTTTTTTTTTTTTTGGTGTTATGGACATTATTTTTGGAGATAATTATATGAATAGCAACAAAGTTATCACAAAATAGTGTTTATTTGTTTAAAGACTGTTCGACACATTGATAAAATAAAAATTAAAAATTAAAAAAAAAAAAGAACAAGTTGACATAATTGCTCATGCTTAAAGACAAAAATCTAGCTGAAAGCCGGAAAAATACATCTCATAATGAAAGTTTAAACCTTAGAAAATTGTGACCATTCTTATGAGTATTTCCTAATTACATAGGCTCATAACTCGCTATATTGACATAATTGTACTATCTATGTACAACAGATTAAATTAAAAACAAAATTGACACAGCGGTGATAGAAACGATGGCTAAGGTGGCAACAATTGCACCTTGGTCAAGTACCCTCTGCAAACTTCCCGATCGTGAGAAATGCTGGAATGCCAAATATGCTGCAATCACCAAGGATATTATAGCACCTTCTTGTGTTCCCCTGCCAATGACGAGAATGAGAAAATCATAACTAAGAAGCATTCAAACTAAGAAGTTTCACAACTACACAGGTATCTTTAGTCTTAAGCTATATATTTACCTTAGGTTCATGACTTGATAAGGAGCCACAATTACCAAAAGTAATGCTAGAAATGGCAACTCAAGCTCGCCTAAAAACATGAGAGGCCCAATTTAGGATTATTAAGAATGAACAAAAATTATTTAAAGTAAGAATCAAAGCAAGGCACAACCGCACAAAGAAGTGCTAATACATAGAAAAATTGTGAATAAGTCGAACTTACCAGGAATAAAGAAGAACAGGCGGACAACAAGAGCTAAGAATGCAGTCCAAATACCATATTCACCCCTGTAGTACAAAAAAAACATAAGTTTGCCAAGCCATTAACATGTTTACAGTTTAACCACGTGAAAATACATGCAGGTGCTTCTGGAGTAATTAGAGGGAAAATGAAAAGTCAAAACAGTCAACCTTTACTTTCCCTCCTGAATAAAACCATGAGTTGATTTGAATTATCTCATCACAAATAAAGCAAAAACTGGGGAAAATAGAAATTCTGAAAAGTGTACTTAATCCATGCAATGACACTAGCTGGTGCTTGTATGGCAAACAAGGGAACGAGAAAGGATTTCTGAATGGCAGTGCCTCTAGCAAGCATCAAAATCCTGGAATAGTAATGAGAAGATACATCAATGCAAAGTTGATGATACCAACATTTCTCAAAGCAACAGAACATAGAGCACCTTCAAGAACTTTAGCAGAACAAACTAAAATTGACCAAAAGAAAAATTTTATTGATGATATAACCACTACATTATTGGCTGGTACTTTACTGAAGCATATCAAGGAAATAGTGTACTTACTACAAACACGAATAGAGACACACAACAAGCAATAACCGAATCATCTATAATCGTAATCGGCCATCATTCGTTCTTGTAAGGACGGGATAGTTCACACTTGCTCGCCCGTCACCCCATTATAATTCGGCATACTAATGGGCACTACTGTACAAGGTTCATACTTCAACTCAAAATGTGTAACTCAGTCACTCAAAAGTTGAACCAATCCCACATTTTCCAAACAAGCTAATCAAGTAAAATTCGGGTACTGAATGGCACGTTTTACAATTCAGGGGTTAAGGCGAAACAAATGACATATTCAGGGGCATTTATAAAACTAATACAAAATAAAAACAACTGAATTGAACGTTTTACAATTCAGGGGTTAGGGTGAAACCAATGACATAATTCAGGGGCATTTATAAAATTAATCCAAAATAATAATAACAATAATAATAACTGTATAATTCATGTTAAATATCCATACTGTTTAAGTAGTGAATTTCCACCACCAACAGAAAAACTGAAAAATATACTCTTTATACACATATAGATACATATTCCATAGTTAGAGAGAGGAGAGAAAAATTACACAGAAGAAACGGTTGAGATCCACTGGAGATTGCGAGCGGTGAGAGGCGCAGCGTAGCACACCGCACCGGATCCCCTACATCCTTTCTTCTTCCTCGTATTCATCGAACTCAACATCCCCTCGTTTCCAAACGAAAATCTTCCCAAAAATATAAAGATCAAAATTTTTCAGGGAAAAAAATCACAAATTCCTCCATTGAAAGCCTCTTCGTAATCGTCCGGCATAAAATCGGCTACCAAAAAATTAAAAAAAATAAAATTCGCCAACCTGAGGCTGAGAGGATTGAATCTGGGCGAGTTTGAGGTCCGATGAGCCCGGGAAGCAAAGTCCAGTCGCTCGGACTGCCCTAGGAGAGAGAAAGCTGGAGTCTTTCTGTTGTGGAGAGAGAAAGTGTTCGCCGAAAATTTGAATGAGAGAGAAAGCAACGCCATTTTTGCCTTTCTTCTTCTTCTTGAGTTACGAGAGTAGTCGAGAAAACTTTCTAGTGCTGTCGGCTTATAGCTTTGATTTGGGGGCACTCCACAGAGTGGCAAAAAATTGATATGGGCGCTACTCCGAATGAGACAAATACATACTGTACTCTGATTACTAGCCGTTTAGCACGCTCGTTTGCTTACTGATTAAATACAATATAATTTTTATCTAAATATAAAAATATTTCATTTAAATATCAATTACATTATATTTTAAATCTAATATAATTCTTATTTATTATATAATTTTTTCTATTATTTTTACTAATTACATCACATATTTTTTTTTCTACTTTTACTCATTATATTACATATTTATTATTAAAATACAATTTAAGTACTTTTTATCAAAACACACATTACATTCAAATACAATATAAATACTTTCTCTTCAAATGTAAATTATATTCAATCTATTAAATTTAAACGCAATGTAAACTTAATGGATATATTAAACAAAGTCTATATATTCCGTTTGGCAAACGTATTACATTTACATTGTATTTGAATTCAAAACATTAAATACAATTTATATTTTGGAAAAAAAGTATTTGTATTACATTTGAATATAATTTGTGTTTAGATGAAAAGTATTTGAATTGTATTTAAATAATGAATATGTAATATAATAGATAAAAATAAAGGGAAAGACCGACGAAAAAGAGAATATATAATATGATTAATAAAAATAATAAAAAAGATAAGATAATGAATAATAATTATATTAAATCTTAAACATAGTATAATTAATATTTGAAAATAATGTTTTTATATTTAAATAAAAATTATATTATATTTAAATATCATCTAATTATAATGCTAAAAACAAAACCGCACTTCGCCCATTGGAAGGGCGGGTTGAATGTCACTGTGCGGCCACAGTATCTATGTTGTTTTACGTATAAGATAAGCCTTACGGGAAACAACCGCAAACGACAACAATTTTCCACAGCTAAAACGACGCGTCCTTTCTATCTCTTCACGCATAAACGACGACAAACTTTCTCAAATGTTAGCAAACTCCCGTCCCTCTCTTCCCTTACCAATTACCCATCTGGTTTTCCCGGGGGGCGATAGCATACATACATACGTACATATATATATACATATATATATATATACATTCACCCATCTGGTTTTCCCCTTGTCCTTCTTCTTCTTCTTCTTCTTCTCGTGATTTGATCATCAATGGCGACTCAAAATAATGGCTCCGAAACGGAAGCTCAGCCTATGGATTCCGATTCTCCAGGTGAAATCGAAACCTCCTCTCTCTCTCTCTCTATATATATATATGTATAGATATACATGTGTATATCTGTGTGTGATGTTCGTTAGTAGTACCTTTTTTTTTTTTGAACCGAGAGTCTTGATGGATAATTCTAAGAATAACAAACAAAAAAGATCTGAACTTGGTGGTTGTTCTCTGAAAGTATAAACCTACTCAGTCAATGGGAATTTTCTTTTTGGTCAGGTGGTTTTGATATTGAGCTCAAGCTTCATGAGTTAATTGGTAAAGGTTTATTAGTCTTTGACGATTGGGTTTCACTAATTTCGAGGATCGAGACAACTTTTCCCGTAAGTCCAATCACCTCACATTTCCTGAATTCTACTCATTTTTATTTTTTAATTATATAAATAATATATGTATATAAATGTATATTGAAAAATTTGTAGAGGGAGTTGATAACTGTAAGCAATATGCAGCGAAATTCTTTTTTTATTTTTATTTTTATTTTCCTTGTTATGATTTGTGAGGTCTTGTTTGCTAATGGGAAACAAATCAC
The DNA here is from genome assembly GCA_035233585.1 of Antiaris toxicaria. NCBI lineage: Eukaryota > Viridiplantae > Streptophyta > Magnoliopsida > Rosales > Moraceae > Antiaris > Antiaris toxicaria. The sequence goes on from CP141154.1 coordinate 95,413,352, forward strand.
AGCCTTTAAGGTTTAAACCTGCAAGAAACTCTCTTAAGTTCCTTCTTGTTTTCTTAAAATGGTCCCTCAAGCATTGGGTAGCCTTGTGAATTTCTCAAGCAAAAGAATCTTTTTTTTTTTTTCATAGAGAAACTAAAAGGTTTTATGGCAATGGACTGAGGAAGCAGCTGTAAAAGATCAACTGAATTTAGACAAATTTTGCTTATACTTAAACCAACTCCAAGGGATACTACTTAGTCATTTCAACATGTATATAGAGGAATTGATGCTCAGCATGCTAGCTAGGATTTAACATTGATTAAGAATCTGGTGGCCTGAGTTGATGGCAAAAGGTCCAAGATGTTTTGGTTTACCATCACTCGCTAATGAAAATATATGGGGATTTTTTTTTTCCGAGTGGTTCTGCAGGATAATATAGAGAAGATCTGTTTGGTTTATGATTCATTCTTGTCCGAGTTTCCTTTGTGCCATGGGTACTGGAGAAGGTACGCTGATCACAAGATACGCTTGTGTACTGTTGACGAGGTCGTTGAAGTTTTTGATAGAGCTGTGCAGTCAGCAACGTATTCTGTTGGTGTTTGGGTTGACTACTGTTTCTTTAGCATGTCAGCCTTTGAGGATCCATCTGATATACGCAGGTAATTAAATGTTAAAATGAAAAATAAACTTGACATGGCTTACTTGCAGTGATAGCAGAATTTCTTAAATTCAATGGATTACAATGGAAAAAGGCACGATTCTGATATATTTTTTCTTTTTAAAGTGGATAAGTGGATGTGCACATGTTCTGGTTGCTGTTACATAATTGGCTGGTTCAGCAACTGGATACCTTTTATTCTTGTTGTCCACATATTCTTGCCCCTCAATTCCTTTTCATACACTTGCTTTCCGAGGCACTGAGACTATAGATTCAAAGTCAACTAATATTTCTCTCTTCAAAATTTTGGCAGATTATTCAAGAGAGGCATGTCATATGTTGGTAAAGATTACTCCTGCCATGCTTTATGGGATAAATACATCCAATTCGAGTTATCTCAGCAGAAATGGAGTTTGTTAGCCCACATTTACATTGAAGCTCTTAGATTTCCTACCAAAAAGTTACACCATTATTATGATAGGTTTGACCTTGTACTGATTCCGTGAAGTATGTTGATGTTTATAGGGGGGGTGGGGGCTGGAAATGACTGTTGAGACCGTCATTTTCAATGTCACATTTGCGGACACTCCATGACACTTCTGAAATCACCTAACTATGATTGTACAAATTGTCCCCTTAGATTGCTCTATCATCTCTTACATACATGCATATCGTTTAAATAATTGTTATATTTCTTGCCGTTTTAATACTGCTACAAATTTCAGAGCAAAAATAAAAAATAAATAATACTGCTACAAATTTTAGCCAATAAGTCTCCAAACCAGTAGTACTTAATTTTTAGGTTAGTTCAGCTATTATTTGAAGTGTCCGCTGGTTATGAGATGCTCACACTATTTTCAGTGGCTGTTGTGTAATTAGGCTTTATTTATTTATGTTTAGCATTTGGTTCTGAAACAAGCTTGGATGCAACAGATTAATTTGTATGTGTGGTTAAGGTTCACTGCTCAGCCAATCATCTGTTTTTCCTTTATATGTTTGGATGCTTGTGGCATGCTGTTTTGCTTGCATCTATCTTTCTGTCTGGTTTTATTTAACCATGAAACACGCAATTATTGTCTTCAGTTTTAAGAAGTTAGCTGCTTTGTGTGACAAGGAGTTGGGATATAAAAGCAATTGTTTTGTGGATTCGACGTCAGATCCCTTGCAAGATGATGAAGTACCTAAAAGTTGTAGGGCTGATGAAATTTCCTGTGTCATCAAAGACCTGTTCGAGCCATCTCTCAGCCTCAATAAGTCAAAGATGCTACTGCAGAAATATCTCTCCATCGGAGAGCGTTTATATCAGGAAGCATGTCAGCTGGATGAAAAAATTAGTGCTTTTGAGATGAATATACGGAGGTCTTATTTTCATGTCAAGCCTCTTGATACTGATCAATTGGAGAATTGGCATAACTATCTAGACTTCGTTGAGAAGCAAGGGGATTTTGATTGGGTAGGGTTTTTATCGCTTTTTTGCATGTGAAAACTCCATCTACTTAATTTCACTTGAAATTTTAGTACTCTTACTGATGTTTTTCCTTGTGTTTCTTTATAGGTGGTTAAACTCTATGAGAGATGTTTGATTCCTTGTGCCCATTATCCTGAATTTTGGATGCGTTATGCGGACTTCATGGAAACTAAGGGAGGAAGAGAGATTGCTAACCATGCTCTCGACCGAGCAACGCAAGTTTTTCTTAAGGTCTGTCCTAACTACAGATCAGAATTTCATTATTCATGTAAATTATGATTTCTTCCTCTTTTCACCTACAAAAATTTGACATATCATAACTCATATCGTGTCTCGAGATTCCTTCGAGTAGTACTAGCAAATTGATCAAAAACCTCTGATGTCTTTTGCATTTGCCTTAAGCAACAGTTAGAGAACTTTATGTGATGCTGAAGCTTACTTAATCGCTGCTTTTTATAGGATGTCTTGATTCAATTGCTTTATACATGACTGGAGATGTTTATGCCCCTCCTCATATGTTCGTTGCAGAGAGTGCCAGTGATTCTTCTTTTCAATGCCAGGTTTAGAGAGCATGAAGGGGATGTGACTGCTGCCCGTTCAACACTTCATCAGTGTGATGATGTTGAGTCGGATTTGAATTTTGTAGATAACATAATAATAAAGGCTAACATGGAAAAGCGTCTGGTACATCATTTCTGTCATCATATATAATGAAAGTTTGGCTTATTGCATTATCTAGATGATCACCTATTTCTTGGTTTTCTGACATTGTCAGGGGAATTTTGTGGCTGCTTCTAATATATTCGAAGAAGCACTAGCAACAGCCATGGAGAAGAAAAAGTTGCATACTCTTCCTAATCTATATGTTCATTTTTCTCGACTTAAATACATGGTTAGTAAACCTGCCATCTCATTAGCTTCATGTCACAACAAAATAACAAAATATGTGGAGGAGAAAATAAAAAAACGAAGTACAGTGGAAAAAGGCTAATATTCATATTGAAAATTCAATATGGCGGAGCAAGTGCAAATTTGATTTCAAGTTTGGGAAACTGATAAATTATGCCAGCAACTAAATCTTGTTCAAGTTACCTTGTTATAAAACCATGTTCATTTCCTGTCTGACATTTTTATCCGATAAGCTGTACTCTGTGTCAAAGTTTTTCTTCTTCCTCTGCAGATGAATTTTCATTTTTAATTTTTTATTTATATTTTTGAGGAGATTTTTTTTTTTCATTTTTAAGGAGGATGAATTTTTATTTCAAGTTAATTTTTTTCTTTTAGCCTTGCATTTACACGCTGATGCCTTATATTGCTATTAACTTGTTCCGCCTTCTTTGGGTACAGATAGATGGTGCAGATGCTGCAAAAGATGTCTTAATAGATGGCATCAAACGCTTGCCTAATTGCAAGTTGCTTTTGGAGGTATATGTCTAAGAATTTAGTCATAGTATTGCTTCCGAACTTCCATTTACCCATACTGATGGTATTTATAAAAGCCCATCTTTGCCCATATGTCGTTTTAAATTATAGACAGATTATTTTATGAGCCGCAAAAAACGGGCAGAGTTTTAGTGATGTAAGGTGCGGTTCTGGTTGGCTTTATTGGACTTTAGAAATGAGTTTTACTAGGCATAGGTTCTGATTATACAGGGTAGAAATGATTAAAAAGATATAGAAAGAGCTCCCAGGTTACTTTTGGCTGCTTCAGCTAAGTAACGTAAGGAGTAAAGCTCCTTTTTTTTTCCTTTGTTTTACCCCCTTGTAAAGTTAGGAATTGGCTTGACATTTTTACAACTCTGTTCAGTTTGTTTAGACTCTCGGTGCCCTGTCTTCCTTTTTTTTTAATTTTTTGTATTTCTTTTTCTTTAAGAAAATTCGTTTTTTTTTTTTAGAAATAAAAAAAGAAAAAATCCCTGAGTCGTTATTCTGCAGGAGTTGATAAATTTTGCTACATCAAATGGTGGGCAGCAACACATACCGGTGTTGGACTCTGTTATACATAAAGCAATATCTCCAGGACTAGATATGTCTCAATGTTTGAATGTAAAGGATGCAGAGGATGTATCAAGCTTATATCTAAAGGTTAAAAAGCTGATCTTTTAACTTATTGATATGGAAAATACCATATTTACCCTCGTATTTTCAATCAAAGATGCTTCAACAGATTCACCTCCTCTAGAGGAAAGGGCATAAGTTACATTTAATAATTTAACTCATTCTGGTTTCCACTTAGATGTGGATCGTTTTTTGCGTACACAATCAAATACACTGAGAATTTTGCATCCGTTACTTTTCCATTACCTGGTTATATATTGAAAATTTATTCCTCTCCATCTACTGCTAATGTTTCTAATCAATATTGTTGGGGTTGTCAATTTTAGCAGTTTATTGACCTTTGTGGAACCATTCACGAAGTAAGGAAGGCATGGAACCGGCACATAAGACTCTTTCCATGCTCTTTACGAACAGCTTTTCACGAGCAGAAAACTACAAATATTAAATCCTTGGAATTGGCCAAGGAAGGAAAAGAGGATACCATTGTCAATAAGCATCAACAGCCGTCTCAAGATTGCAATCCTGCCTGCCTGGTGAAGCTCCCATTAGAAGACAAGAAAATGTCACGGCTAGAAAATTACGATTCTGGGTCTGATCAGGATTCCACTAATCATATATTAGAGCAGAAAGTGACAGCAGGAGAGAAGGATGATATTCAGTTTGAGCAAGCCCACACTAACCAATCTCAATCGGGAGAAGCTGATAGTGATATGCAAGAGAGAGTGGAATTGCCATCTATAGAAGTTTCTAAACGGTTGATGAAAGATACACGAGAAACTAATGTATGTTCAGTATCTCGAGAAGCTTCTGAGCAGCCCAGAGAAGATACCACCAAATGTGAAGTTGCAAAAGGAACTGAATCTGAACAAGCTCTAAAAGAACACTCAAGCAGAAATGATCTTAAGCAAGAGTGTGACCATGAGCCTGAGCAAGATACAAAGACACTTTCACTAGATAGTCTTTCTTTACATGCTCGGGAAAGTACATCTATTGATTTACATCCATCCATGTCTCCTACGCGTGAAGCTCCTACTCAGGAAACCTGCAATTTTGATGGAACCATGCTAGAGAGTAATCAACAAAATAATGTTGAAGGTTTTCTTACATGCAGCCAAAGACAAACTAACTCTTCTGATTCCCCGCCAACTGAAATCAAAGTAGTTGATATCTCATCCTCCCGGAGCCATCAAAGCCCTATTTCAACAGAGCCACCACATCAACGTATACCAGCAAATAGCAGCGGAAACTGTTATCAAATTAATAACTCTGCTAAATTTCATAGGTCACGAGGACATTTGCAAAGAAGATCATATCAACACCAGCAGCAGGTTTCTCCGCAACAACACTTCCAAGCTGAACCCGATGGTTCAATGCTTACAAATCAAGGTTACCCCTCGCAGGTTGTGTCTCCAAATAACCCACAAATTCAGCAAGGCAACCGAGCTCAACATGAATATCAAGCAACTTGTGCTAGTGTAACACCACCACCACCTGGTACTTGGCCTTCGCAATATATGCAGCAACCAAATTATGCCGCACCATCTCAGGCATTGCAAAGCAGTGGAGATCATGGGATGCAGAATAGCCAAGCTTACAATCAAATGTGGCAACATTACTACCATCAGCAGCAACTTTTTCAGCAACAGCAGCAGCCTCAGCTACAACAGCAGCATTCGCATTTATCCCAACCATATCAGCAGCAGCAGATACAACTTCAGCAACAATATTATTCTCATCCACAACAGCAGCAACCTTATCAACAGCTTCAGTGGCAACAACAGCAGTACAACCCGCAACAGGAGCAGCAATATCCGCCACAGCAGCAACTTTATCAACAGCCGCTGCAGCAGCAACAACAATTTTATCAACAACCTCAGCAGCAGCACCAGCTTTACATGCAGCAAGTTGAACCGCAACCGCAACCGCAACCGCCACCACTACCATCACCACAGCAACAAACAGAACAAGAACAACACCAGCAGCAATACAGTCAATCACAAGTTCAGGAATTGAATTACAACTATTATCAACAGGTATGTCATTGGAATCTGTTTTTCCGAACAAGTGTTTACTCCCCTGTTTTATGCTGGGGGTTGGGAGATGAAGTTGTCAAAATATATGTGCTGAGTTTTGATGAGGGTGTTATTATATCACATACTTAATTGGCTTATTAACCACTTGTTTTTGCTGACAAATAGAATGCTTCATTGGCACGCAATGGAACTAGTCAGTCGGGGCCAGAACCAGCGTCACATTTTACGGCTTCTCAGGTGAGTGCAACATGCTTTGTAACCGAGATAACACTTAATGAGAAGGCAATATCATAGAGACATTGAGCACGCCAATTGAAGAAGTGGGGATTCGGTTATGGCCTTTTAGGATATAGAAAGATGGAAAATTCATTATTTAATTGTGCAATATTTTTCTGGAATAGACTATTCTTGACGAATAATAAATTGACACAACTCGTTTTCTGGTTCATTTAGGACCAAGAAATTCAACCATCAGATGCAAGAGAACCATAGTCATCTGCTGTATCTCTCTAATCCTAACAGCAATCTCGAGGCAAAGAATGGCATCCGTTAATGCCGGCAACCATCCACTCAACCAGGTCATGGAGCTTTGAGGCAATTACCGGTCTCACATGGCTTGAACGGGGAATTCCTTACCTATTTATTTATTTTAGTAAAGAGGGTAACCCTGTTCTTTTGTTGGCTATACCTACAGCCTTTGGTATTTATCAATGAAAATTTTGAGCTTACATAAATCAAAGCTGGTTTAATTTTTTCCCTTCTTTTCCTTCAAGGATTATCATCTGACTAATTAGCTCGTTCGGAACATAGGTTTAAACTACATTTTGAACTTTTTTTTTACAATATTTTTTCTTACAAAAATTTCAATTTGAGCGAAAACTTTCTATTTGAACTTATTAATCAAACGCCACCTATATTCACAAGGAAAAAAGAAATTGCTTTTTCCCTATGTCACACTCTACTATCATAAATGACATAAATGAAATAATAACTGCATGCTTTATGCAATATTAAAAACCTCAATAGATGTATCTAAGAACCTCGTTGTCACCCTTTACATATGCTCATTAGAAGGGGTTCCAGAGTTCAACTTTTGGAACGAAAGCGATGATAAATTAAAATATTAAAATTAAAATTACTTTTTTCATTTTGCTATATTGATCTTTCTCATGAGGTTTACTTATTCCTCATTAAAAAGCTTGAGGTCACCAACAAAAAAACATATATATATACATACACACACACACATGTAATAAAAGGCAATGTCTACTCTGCGTAATTAATCGAAGAAAGCGATGGTGATGGTTGGTTTCATTCAAGGATTGAAATGGCCATCATATGATAGTAGGGTGCTATTCGGTGAAGAAAACTGACTTCAAGAAATTGGCTCAAGCAGCTCCGTTGGTTAGAGCAAAGGACTGAAAATCCTTGTGTTGGTGATTCGAATCCACTTCTAAATGTGCGAGGAGCTATTTGGATTTCAAAATGTAAGTGAAATAGAACGCCAAAAAAAAAAAAAAATGCTATGCGGAAGGCACATTGTCTTAAACACGAAAAAAAGAAAAAAAAAAAAAAGAAAAAAAAAAAAAGGGGGGGTTAAAACTGAAGACTAGTTCTTGTACCCCTATGCCTAAAAGGATGGACAAGTTCGGGTTAAGTGTCGTAGATCAAATACTTCCATTTCATTTCCTATTTCTGTATGCAGGCGACTTTCATTTTAGAATGAGACGGGTTGAACTTTCATTACAATTAGGGGCAAAGAGAGACTCGCTTTTGGATAACTCCGTATGTTGGGTGGCCAATTCTGTGAATGCCCCTCAAGTGAGGACATGAATCTAGTTAAAAGGTTTGTGGTCTCTTGCATTTGTAATGTGAAAGTTTTTGTTTTGCCTCATAGGAGGAAAATCTGCGATTGCAACGCAATTTCGAATCCTATAAACAGAGTTCCAAGAATATGGTCTAGCGGATTCAAATAATATGCGGAAAATTAAACCTATGGTCCTCCAAAGAAAACGCAAGTTTTCAATCACATTTGACAAGAAATTTGAGAAAATTTCAAAGGGATTGGGACGAACAAGACCAACACCCTGTTTTGATCAATGCCAATCATTCGTTCAGCTGTTACTCTTTCAGACTTCTGATTCTCTGGCAATTCAATACGAGGTAAACTAGTAATTTGCAAAGCTGCTATACACACATCATCAATTTTGTTCAGTTCCGAGCCGCAGCAGCGGTTTCATTCCGAAACAGACACAAATTTGTGCCAACTCATTATAAGAATCAATGTCAGAGAAAAAGATAAGGGAAGAGGAAAAAAGGGAAAAAGAACAGAAGCGAGGTTACAATTAGTACCCTGAATTAGTTCATCCATTGCGAACAAAAAATTTTAAGGTTTACAGCACGAACAATAAAAGTCACCATTCGATGTTCCACAAGAAACGGCAGTGGCAACAAAGGTAAGCAAGTATCTAATATGCAACATTTCTTCTATGTTCAATAAAAATTTTGGCCACTGGCTCAATGTAAAACAACATAACGGAGCCACATTAAACGATACAAAATCAATTGACATCCAAAAAATATAAATATATATGTATATAGTTGTAATACAATGCTCTACAAATAAGATACAAGACTAATTCTTCCTTTTGAATTTTTCAGAAATAAGTATAAGAGTCCGTGAGTTACTTGTTCCCCATGTCATTCACATTCACAAAGAAAATATGTTTCACAAAGAAAAAAAAATAAAAAAGAAAAAAAGAAGGCTCATGCTGCACTAAATACCTAAACCTATTTCAGAAGGATAGCAGCGATTGAGCTCTGCTTACCTACTTATTTGGCATTAACCGGAAATCTATTACGGTTCTCCGCATGACCTGCAGACAATGCATGCAAAATCATAAAAGTAAGAATGTCAAGTTTAGCAGAGACAATGACAAGTAGGGATGATAAACCATACAACCCATAAACCATTATCTCTGCCTCCCTCAGCTTTTTAGGTAGCAAATATGCAATTTAAGCCGTTTCTGTATTTACGCTCGGCAACCACAGACTTTGATCCATCTTTGCACTCAGTCTCAAACATACATATCACCAGCCACAAATTGGTTTGCTTAAATCTTAGAAATTTCTAAATTAGATTCTTCGATAATTTACTACAAGTACTACAAAGACTAGAAGTACTACAAAGACGGTCGAGGAAAATATCTCAGAGCCATATCCTTGTAGATAATGTCATAGTTTTGCTCTATATCTCGCCGACCTTTTCCAATGAAACTCTCATCATATTATGTCTCATTGCTCACAGAATATACAAGTGTCTTGCAGCATCGTAGAATCGTGTGTAATAGTTTATACACACGTACTAACAAGCGTAAAATTAACTAATTGGCATGCCCACATTGATCCCTCCTCCCTTAGGAAGCTACCTCTCCTGATTGTCTTACAAAAACTCGAGATTATTCAGAATAAACACAACATGGTTATGGAAAGGGAAGGAAAGTTATAATTGAGCTTAAATAATGTGTGCCTGGACATGCAAAGTCATACAGTGAGAAGAAAACTTTCACACAGAAGATTGGTGTAAGTAAAAAATATTGAAAAGCAATACGAAAGAAAATTAATAGAGAAAAAAACAAACCATAGAACTTGCTAAAGAGGAAACAAAAAATAAAAAATAAAAATGCATCTAGAATACAAAAGAGAATTCCTTAACAGAAAGGCAATATAGGGAAAGAGTTAATCTACTTAAATAAACAGACAAGTATGAAATACCTCACAGCTTTCAAATACCTGGGCAAAGAAGGTTGATTAAGCATACATGAACCTGATTTATGCTCAGAAGACTTAATCCAACCATGACTGCATGAGATATTAACAACGGTTTATATTGCTTCTCAGAAATATATTATCACCAAACGAAAATTTTCCCCGAGTAAAACTTTCCCATCCACTCCCACATTTAACTTCCTTTTTTTAAGTCTAGAGCCTCCAATAATAAAGAATGAACAAAATCCAATAAAAAACAACAGCACCCTTTGGGCATCTGATGCTACACAATGCAGGCAACAGACGCAGGCCTAATAGGAGAGCTTCTCATTCTATGATGGCCTAGCTTAATTAGCTAAACTTGTACTTTTGCTGACAGCCTTATTGTCCACAATAAGGTGCGACTGGCAACGGGATTTGCCAGCACTTACTTTCTTCTTCAAAGACTTGTAGCAAAGCCTAGGAGATACACTTTGCAAGGTTAAAAGGAAAAATTGTTTACATCAATGGTCTCTGCTTCTATGTTAAACTAGAGCAATTTTTTAGGCCTGATAACAGCTAAATCCAATTTCCACGTTATTTCATATTTCTATCCCTATAAGTATACTATAGAGACTATGTTATGTTCACTGAAAAATCTAAAAACACAACAAAATTTAGAAGGAAATACTGAGCCATCAAAGAAAACATGGAAAGATATTAACTCAAACAATAGTCCAATGGAAATGCAATCCTATAAGAGCTACCTCTCCAACTAAGATGGTAACAAGGACCAAGTTGAATGTTTCATTCCCATATAATAGAAATAAAAGTCTGCTTTGAACTATTTTCCATGTTTCTTTATATTCTATTTTCTTCTTTTGCATCATTCATTTTTCTTTTTCTTTTTCCCCTTGCTTCCTTTTCTTTTTGACAAGTCTTCACCCTACCATTTTGAGCTTCAGATTTTTTTCGTGTTTCACTTTTACTAATATAAGTTTCATATCACCTCCATTTTTTAGGCTTAGTAGAATTTTTATGGTATACAATTGACTAAATTGTTATGAAAATTGTCAAACTAGATGTCTACATCTCAAGCCTCCATAACTTAAATTCGAACATTTACTAGACGGTAATATATTTAGACTCGTACTAATTGTCTTTCTCTACTAAGAATCAACTTACAACAGATTCTCCTTTCATAAGCTGCTTCAAATTATGACTTGCCTCTGACTCTTTTAAACTACCATTTGTTTACACTAATTCTTGAAATATTAGCTTATCCCTCCGTATACACAAGGCTTCCTATTCCAACTGTCAGATAAGCACTATAGCTAACTAGAAAAGCATTAACTAGCACCACCAGAGTGAAAATACAGAAGCAAATGTTGAGGGTCAGAAAAAATAGTAAAAAAGCAAATCTGCAAGAATTACATTTCACAATATAATTCATGTACAACCCCTCAAACTGTACAATCGAAATAAACAAGATATACCCTAAAATTACCTTTGAATAACAATCAGACACAGCATTCCAGAGAGAAACCAGCCGAGAGGATGAGAGAAGGGAAAGTGGTAATAGCTAACTTGAAGTAAGAAAAAAAAAAATTTGCTGACTATAGTTAATATCTCAAGAACTTGAAAGTAAATATATATGAGATAGATTAGAGGCTAAATTTTGCTAAAAATAAACAAGGGATAAAGGGCTGAAATAAGAATGACAAGGGCTCTTATTCCTTGTTACCAAATTTCTTGGCAATGATAGGACGAACATCGTCGGCATCTACAAGGGTCTCTAGGAAGGGAAGTAACGAATTTAGGTCGCTGTCTGCCGGATCATCAAACCAACTCTTTATTGGAATCCCATTATTCACTTGCAAGCGAAACACCTGAAATGATTAGAGACAAGGCTTAGCTCCCAAAGTAAATCCAATAATGACTAGTTTATTTCTTTTACTTAACACCTTTCTCTGACCGCGCTTTTCTGGCAACCCTTACACTCTGATAGTAGACACCTTTTCCATGTCAGCACTAAGCAAGATGAACCAAACTTTTATCTTTTATCATTTTCATTCCTAATCTCTTCCTTTCCCACAAATCAACTTAAAGGACTAGCCAAAAAAAAAAAAGGCCTCCTCCCTAGTTTTGTATTTCAATTCCACTAATAAAAGTTTCATAAGATTCCCAAAACCCACTCCTTTCAGACAAAAATATATTGATTACGAATGATCAGCATATCCCAAAATGAAAAACCTAACGCAATCCAATCTAGAAATCCCCATCATCCAAATATGAACCAAATATGAAAAACATACTCCAAAGTACAAATGAAATAAAATACAAGAAAAAAATAAACACAAAAATAAATTTAAAAAGCTCTCCAATGATCAAATTATAAAGTTAGGCACGAGATGTACCTGTGGAGAATTATCAATTATAGCAACTTTTGCAAGATCAACACCTAAAACTGTCAAATCTTTAGTGTAACTGCCATCTGAGAAGATGCATGACTCACGATAAACCCGCCGAGATATAAGCTTTCCATCTGGATCCAAAATATCAAGAAGCTGCTCTGCATATATACTTTGGCTGGCAGTAAAAATTACAACTTCAAACATCTCAGCAACTCGCTCCAAGAATGTTCTGAGGTAAGGCCTCTTTCTAACATACACAGTGTGCTCTTTCATGTTGTAAAAAACAGTGAAGGTGAAATCCGCATCATCACATTGATCCAGTGTAGAATGGACAAGTGTTTCTGCATTGTGAAAGCAGAAGATTTTACTACTTTAAACACACATGCAAACACATATTGCTTGAGTGAAATTTCGGAAACAAGAAAAAATATAGATTATGTTGCTCCTCTTAATTATAAGACCAATTCAATTGACCGCCTTCTAACTATTTCTCCTTCTTTGGCTCATGAGAAACTATGTCTTGAGGAATCCAATAACATCAATTGAGAAATCTAATAACATGTTTGATCATCTTTCTACAAGGAAAAGGCAAAACCAGTTGCAACTTACGTACCAAAAAAAAAAAAAAAAAAAAAAGCGCAGAACATAATCTGCGAGTCTATGGCCAGTTGAGAAGGATATAATGCAGTGACTTTTGTTGTTATATCTCAAAAGACTTACCATCCAAATCTAGTACTAATGTTATAGACCTCCGTTTACAAATTTCTTTGGGCAATGCATTCGTTTGAAAATTGGATACCACATCTGATAACTCTGGCAAATTTCTTATAAACAACTGTGGATCAAAGCACTCTGCCTGATCTGAATCGGAAGAGTTAACAGTGGCATCCTGGTTGCAAGGTCCCATCTGTTCAATTGCTAGGTACAAGCCAGAATTATTTGGATCCACCGTTGCTTGTTCACATGATTTTTCATCATTAGCGGTACTGCTTCGGATAGAGTCCTCTAACAAAGGCAGTACCATGTACTTCTCAGAAACATCAAACAACACATTTGGCTCCGAATGTTTGTAATTCGAGAAGCAATCTGTTTCACTAGTATCATCAAATGCATCCCCATTAAAAGGAAAGCTCGTGACGATCATGTCAGAAATGTAGAAGTCCGACACATCACAAGTTTGATAGTCATCCGAATTCCGAATCTCAACACTATCATCAGCTCCTAACCAACAAGTGTCAGGGTACTTCCCACTCCCTACTGCAGATTAATTAAAAAGATTAGAATATAAGATACAAGCTTTTCATAACAATAAAAATTCTACCATGTTAGGTAAATTTCAAGCTAAAATTTCATATTCTTTTTTCAATAAAATTTTATTGCTTACTATTTTCCACTGTTTTGTTTGCAACTACACTATATTCTCAAAGCTGTAAGTGCTTGTGCGTGTGTGTGTGTGTGGAATTTTTTTTTTTTTTTTTAATGTTGGTGTGATACATCTATCCACTTAGTTTTTCTTTTATTTCCCGAGTGTTGTTTATTTCACGGAAAGACAAAGACCTGAAGGCTATGAGTGTGCTGTTAATATTTTCAAGAGATATACCTGCATCATTGTCATTATTGGCCTCGCTATGGACTCCTACAGACTCTAAAGAAGGAGAGAAAATAGTCTCCCAGTTAGACGGGCAAGCTTGGCTGGCCTCCTGCAATTAATAGAAAAGAGATGAGCATAAAAGTAATCTAAAATATTAAATATGAAGTAAAAACTTTATGACAATAACAAGAGAGGGCAGCGGGGGGTGGGGGAGGAAGAAAAAGATAGAGAGGTAAAGAGAGGTTGGAAGGGGGTGTCTATCTATGAATAGTTATGACTAAGAAAAAAAGTCACAAACTGGCCAATTTTAAAGACAAGACTTTTTGAGACTAAAGTTTACTTTAAAAGAAAAATTCCTACTATTATACTCTTTCAATAATCAGAGATTGGCAACTGCACTTTTGACAGTGCTGCCATTTAAGCCTCATATTTTAGCAACATGAAAAGACTTAAAAGTGGCTCCTCTTATACTCTTTCAATAATCAGGAACACTAAGCTTAATAAAGTTGCATAAAACAACAGAAAACTATAAAAATCTTAAAACACAGCTATATGTGATGAAAACAAAATACTAATACTAATAATAATAGAAACACAGAAAAACCAGAAAGTAAAAATGACTGCCACTTGGAATACTTCCAAGCATTTTCTTAGAGGAAAAGATAAAGAAACATTTTTCTTCGCAAGAATAAGAAATGGCATCCACAGTACCAAGCAAAGTCAAATATTTAGACAAATTGTTATACAAAGTGACAAAATGAAGAAACTTAACTATCAAGAAATACCAATTTACTCTCGTTAGATAATGTTTATAACTTTTTACCATTCTTCCCATCGCTGTAGAAACACAAGATTGGGTCAAAAGCTGAGAATTTTCTTCATCTAGAAACTCCTGATGATCAAGCTCTTCATGGCATGCAATGTCTTCAGCGGAATCTTGAGTACCTGTACAAACTAAGACAAAGGTTCAAAGCCTCTCAAAATAGGACTAGGATCACAAAATAGCAAGGCAAATCATAACAGCAGACAACCAAACCTCTCATAGTGAAAGAAAAGAAATTATTATCTTAATAATAACTTCTTTTCTCAAATTAAATCCATGTTTGATTTCATGATTTGAAGTGTAAAACAAATGCAAACATCGAGATATGCTTACCGTCCTGACAATTCTGTAAGCAAGTATCAAGATCTGCCGTGGGTTCAGGAACTCTGACATGCGAGCATGCTTTTTTGAAAATTTTACTCGACTTTTGACATACACGAAGACCATTTTTTTCTTTTAAACAGTCCGTGCTTGATTGGGTCTTCATTTTTAGAGATGGCATTTGCTCTGTACTTGTGATAAATACAACCAACTTGATCTGAAAACATCAGTGGGGAAAGAGACCCCTCTGGTCTAACCAAGCAGCACAAGAGACTGTAAAAAACAATCAAGAAAAGTATTTAAAAACTCAAACACAAAGAAATTTTTGTGGTTATTTCATACAATTGAGCTGACATAAGTGTGTAATTAGTGAGATCAGAGAATGGACTTCTGTGAACTTTTGGTGGTGCTGCTGTGAAATAAAATCAATGGGACTTAAAGTTAAAGTAATTCAAGCGTTTAAATATCTTCTTGAAATGTGTAAAAGATTACATCAAGCGCTTTCAAAAACACCTAAAATTGTCCATATGGACCACATTCAAGAAAATGTACAGGAAAACCTAGAATCATCCAAACCAACATAAAGTACACCGCACATCAACAGTTAACAAGCCTTTAGTCACTGTGCAATAACAAAATAGGAAAGAACATTTGAAAAATACGCTACGGCAAGAAAGATATTAAACTCATAGATTCAATACATAGAAGTATTCAATTTAATCAATCTATCTACTAATAAAACAGTATTAAAATCTCTTAATGAGTCAGATGTCCCTCTGTACAGAAGTCAAAGTGTCGAACAACTTGACTCTTATTTCGGTTTCTTAGTTTTATAACTAAGGAACTAACTTGGGGTTTTACCAGATTGCTCAGATATATTTAAAACAAAATAGTAATAAACTATTCTTGAAACACGACATTCCACTTCTTTTCAATGGTTTTCCGAAATTCCAAGGAGAATATAGAGGATATGGGCCATATTTCCGAGGAGATGCCACCTCTGGGTTGTTTTCAACACTACATAGACAACACACAACTCGGCTTGTTGTCGAGGAAAAAACTTACATGACAGATCATGGCTCATCTAAAAGAGCAAAAAACTCAAAAGCTCCAATAACCATCGCGAAACGAGTTTAGGTTAATATGAATTTGTGAAACACGACATGACTAGGGTCTTCAACATGAACGCTACAACAAACCAAAAATACACAAACACGATCCAAATTCCAATGCCATACGTACCTTCAAAAAGAATTATTGCCGATTGAACTTGTAACAAACTTAAACAAACAAATAAATAAACAAAATCACTGTTCACAAACATCAAATTGGAATACAGTGAAATAATAACTAAAAGCTAAATTCTTCTCGGAAAAACAACTAATCAAAACGAAAAAAAAAATCAAATTATACCAAAAAAAAAAAAAAAAAAGAAACAAAGAGGCAGATAAAAAGCAAACCCAATTGATAAAAAGCCTGGAAACCCAAAACCCACATCACAGAACACCAAAATTCTCCAAGAAAACGAGGAGGAATTAAAGGTCAAACCCAAGTCACTTCATTTTCTCTCAAACCAAACAGAATTGATACAAGACAAAGCATTCCCTATTTTCTCAACAGCTTAATCCGAAGCATAAAAACCACTTTGTATCCAAGTCAAACTAATAAATTACCACCAAAAAAAGGACCCCAAAAAATGAAAAAAAAAAGGAGAAAAGACTAGAAGAATTAAGCTAACACCAATACAAATATACAGCGGAATGAAAATTGAAGAAGAAAATAGTTGTTTCACTTCATTAAACTGACATACCCGCAGAGTGCAACAGGGCCTCTCTCTCTCTCTCTCTCTCTTGTTTCTCTCTCTATAGACTGGTTTCTCTCTCTAAACGTCCCAGGAAGGAACGAACGGACGGTCAGACTGATGGGCAAATGTCGGCTTCCTTAGGATCAAACTGACGGCTGTGATGGGATCTTCGGTCACCTGCCTCCACCAGTAGAATTGCGCCACCTGTGATGACGAACCAGCTCACGGTGCCGCGTTGACACGTGCAGCTTCGCAGAAACTGTGGGTGGTGGGCGTCAGATGGGCCCCACAGGCGCGTTTAACTCACCTCCTTCTTTTTTATCCTTTCCTTTTTCTTTATTATACATTTTGAGCCGTTTATAATAAAATTTAAAGGTTACATTATATTTTGATTATATTTGTTTAAAATTTATTTTTTAAATGTTATATTTAGTTAAAAAGTATTTATTTTGTATTTAAATATAATGTATATTTAGATAAAAAGTATTTTAAAATTGAAAAGTTGATGCGATTGATAAAAATAGAGATAAATAATAGAATTAAAAAATTAATGTGATTATTTTAAAAATATTTTGAATCGTAATTATTTTCTTAACACTATTATAAAATTTGTATTTGGTGTAAAATTATATTATACTTAAATAAAATTAAAATGAAATTTTTCTCCAAACACCTCTTAAATTAATCTAATTTTTAAACCACCTTACATATTTCAATTTATATCAATTTAATTTAATCCTAAAATCAAATATATATTGATAAAAAAATAAAAAACTATTTTAAATTATATTATATTATTTAATTTAAATTAATCTAATGTAATTTAATCTAATTTAAAAAAAATTTTTTTAAATTAAACAATAACGATCTAATTAAAAAATAATTTTTTTAAATTGCATAATATCTTAGAATTTAAAGAAACTTTTTTTTGATTTTTTTTATCGATACATATTTAGATTCAATGAATATGGATAAAATAAGTTAGGATAAGATTTTTTTGTTTGATGTATTATTTAAAACAATTTCAAATTAAGCTATATATAAAATTAATAATTTAACTTAATTTTTAAGTTATATTAAATTATAAAACGTCTGATTTAATTTTTAAATTAAATCATATAACATTCAATCTAACTATTTTTCTAAATTAAATTAAATTATAAAACGTCTTATCTAATTTAATTATTTTATAATTTAATTTAATTTTAAGCTATATTAAAATATATCACGTATTCAAACACATTTTTAATATTTCTTTTCTTTTTGCGTTTTTTCCTTTTAATTTTTTTTTCTTTTTCTTAAGTATAGGGATGAGATTCGAATTTCGTTGGTTTATGATAAAATTAAATATAAGATTAGTATTAGATTATATATTACCATTTTTTTTTTCAGGTTTTTGGTAGTCAAATTGTTGGAAAATGTTAAAAAAAAATGCTGCAACTTTCTTGTGTTGGTTCCATCAGAAGAAAAACAGTCTACCCATTTTCTTGTATTTTCACTTCATTTTAGATATTTTGTATTTCTTTTATTTTATTTATTTATTTATTTTTAAGTTTTTATTGGTCAAATCGTGGGAAAATGATGAAAATACTTTCTGTTATCTTGTGTTTGTTCCATCACAAGACAAAAATGAAAAGTCTTCTCAATTTTTTTGTTTGGATGTTTTATATTTCTTTTCTTTTAATTCGTTTTTTTTTTTTTTGGGGTTTTTGCCCGTCAAATTGTTGGAAAATGGTGAAGATAATTCCCATTATATTGCATTTGTTCCATCAAAAGACAAAAGGGAAAAGTCTTTCAATTTCTTTTTTTTTTTTTTGGGATGTTTTGTATATCTTTTTTTTTATTTCGTCTTTTTATTTTTGGTTTTTGCTATCAAATTGTTGGAAAATGATCAAAATACTTTCCATTATCTGGTATTTTTTCCATCAAAAAGACAAAAATAAAAGGATTATTTTTATAAATAATCCCTAAATTATATATTTTTATTTAATTTGGTCCCTATTTTTTCAAAACCAATCATTGTCTCCACTGATACATAAATATTCATTTATTATTTTAATAGAAGTTTAAATTTAATGAAAAGTTAATTGAGAGATTATTTTTATAAATAACTCTAAATTATATATATCCATTTAAATTAATCTCTATTTTGTTAGAAATTATTCAAAATACCTCCAATATTAACGATGACAATTTTACTCGTTTATCTATTTACTTACAATGACCCAATCTAAATGGGGTAGGTAAACCCTGGTTTAAACATAATGGGTTATAAATGTGTAAAAATGTTAATACCCGTGACGTATTAGTGACGGGAACAGGATTAGAGATCCACGACCTTGTTATCCGAATACATGCCCTGTTAAGATATAATGTGTGTGTGTGTTTTTTTTTATGTTTATTTATATATAAATATATTATATTATATCATATATATATATATACCAATTTTAAAATCTTAAAAGAAATATTTGTTTGACTCCATATTCTTAATAAGTATGTATATAGTATATATATGTTACCTTTTGCATATGTTTTCAAAATTTTTTTTTAAATGTAATGCGTTTTTTAATTTTTGCCTAATTATAAGTATTTTATAGCTTTAAAATTGGAACCAAAAAAATTTTGCTACTGCCTACTACCTTGTAAAACACCATATTTAGAGCTATTAAACATTTGAAAGAATTCAAAGAGTCTTTTAAAATTTGAATAGTCGGTTTAAAAGGGGGAAAAAAAAAAGAACCTTAATCGTTATCGAGTGTAATTGTCTCTCTCTCTCTCATCTATCTTCGTTAGCCTTAATCGGTTTTTTTTTTTTTTTTGTTGTGCTCCTTGCAAAGGAAACGAATACCAAAATGGAGGTTATGAGTCTATGAAAAAGATCAAAACTTTGAATCTTCATCTGAGAAAAGCACATCAAAATCAAAGTTGCAAGCATCTACATGATAATCCATTGAAAAGTCGAGTCTTTTAACATAGAGAAGGTCCAAATCAAGCACGATTTACAACGGATCTCTTTGCGTATGTATTGAGTATAAGTTTAAGTTGTTTACTTACTATTCATTTATTTGTGCATATGTTTGTGTTTTCCTTTCTTTCTTTCTTTTTTTTTTTCATTTTAAGTTTTTCAATTGATCATTGTTCTTGTGTGTAACTTGTTTATTCTTTTAATTACTATTGTAAAATAACAGATGGTGTAATTTCTTTTTTGTTTTTTAGAATAGTGTCATTCCTTTTTTTTTTTTTTAATAAACTAATTAGCTAATCCATTACATCTATTATTAAAACATTTTATGTAATTGTTAGCAGAATCATCTTTTGATTAGTTTGTGTCATTGTCGATCCATTCTTCACTTAACAAAAAAACAAAACAAAAAACAAAACAAAACATAATAAAAGAAACATTCCTACTTTACATGTTATTTTATCAATTGTTTTTATGTCATTGCAGGAAGCATACCTATAATGGAGAATTTGGATTCAACAACATCAAATGTTAGTTTTGATTCCAATCTAGATCCTACAAAACCATCAAGTAATGATCAAGCCTCCAAACCTTCATTGGCTAAGATTAATACCCTAGATGAGACTGATATGGATAATCCTAAACCAAAACCTCAAGCCATGATTGGGACAAAAAGGAAGTTAACATCACATATTTGGAATCATTTTGGATGAATAGTGACTGATGGAGAATTTAAGGCAATATGTAACCATTACAAGAAGAAATTATGAGGTAAATCTAAAAATGGTACCAAGCATTTGCATGAGCATTTTAAGCGATGTCCTCGTTAGAAAACAAGAGACATAAAGCTATCCATATTAAATACAACTAAAACAATAGAGGGGGAAATCACTATTAGCTGTACATGTTTTTGATCCAAATGTCTCAAGGAAAGATCTTGCAAGCATGATCATTTTGCATTAGTAGCCTTTCTCCATAGTTGAGCATGTCAGATTTAGGCAATTTTGTCACAACCTACAATCTTTGTTTAAGATGGTGTCGAGAAACATAGTAAAGAGTGACATCTTGAAAATATATTAAGTGGGGAAAAAGAGAATAATGGATTTATTAACAGAAAAACAAGGTCAAATTGCCATCACAACAGACATGTGGATTTTTGAGAGCCAAAAGAAACAATGCATGGTGATTATTACTCATTATATAGATGATGGATGAGTCTTATGGAACTGCATGTTAAGATAATGTTCTTTTCTTTGCATCATTATTAACTTTTTGTATATTACTTTGCGCTTACTTGTAGTCCAACATACAATTGAATACTTGTTGTATTTGCATACTAGGTTTCTCAATGTTGCTTCTCCATACAATGCTAAAATACTATGTGATAAGCTAATGAGACTTTGACGGATTGGAACGTTGATTGCAATTTGTCTACCTTGATGGTCAACAATTGTACTACAAATGATAGTATGATTGGAAAGATGAAAGATAAGATTGATAAGGATACACTTATTTTGCAAGGGGATTTCTTTCATATGAGGTGTGCTACACATATTAAAAATTTGATTATGAAGGAAGGGTTTGGCTAGTTCGATATGGGAACTAATTAAGTGCTTGAGAGTGTTGCATATTGATCTAACAATTCTAAGACAATGGAAAAATTTGAAGAAATTGCACAACAATTGAGTGTTGACTGTATTAAAAGTTAGCTCTTGATAGTAAAACTAGGTGGAACTCCACCTATTTTGATGCTTAGCATTGCTTTGGTGTATTAGAGTTTTTTTTTTTTTTTTTTCGTTTGAAGCAACGTGATTAATAATATAAATGTCTACCTTATGAGTGGGATTGGGATGTTGTTAAAGAATTGTGTAATAGATTGGAAAATTTTTATAATGTGACTATCCTTTTTTCTGGAATCAAGTATCCTATTGCTAGTCATTTCTTTGTTAAGATTGTTGAAACAAATTGTCCCTTTATGATTGGTATGAATCTAAGAGAGAAGAAATAAGGGGTATGGCAACGTTGATGATAGATAAGTTTGAAAAATATTGGAATGAAATTTAGGGGTTATTGAGTGTAGTAATTGTACTAGATCCAAGACTCAAAATGAGATCATTTGATTGCTATTTTCCTTTGGTTTATGGAGACGAGCGTGCTTAAGTTGAAATTGTAAAAGTTCACAATATTTTGGCAAGAATGTTGAAGGAGTATGAGGCAAAGGAGAGAAGAATGATCCAACCAATGAGATAGTCTAGTGGTGCTTCTATGACAAGTTCATCTAGTAATATTTCTTATGCACCAAAAAGAGATAGATTTGATGCCCATCTCCAGAATCATGAAGTTGTGCAGAATGTCAAGACCGATTTGGACTTTTATTTGGAAGGATTCCTTACACCTAGGATAGAAAATTTTAATGTTTTAGATTGGTGGAAAACATGTGGAGTTTAATATATTGCATAAGATAGCTAAAGATATCTTTGCCATTCCCGTGTCTATAGTTGCTTCGGAATCAACTTTCTCTACTAGTGGTAGAGTTATTGCCAATAATAAAAGCTCTTCATCGACTAAATCTAAACCGCCATGTTTGATGTCTTAACCACCTGTTCTTGGATTTCCATCTTAGTCTAAAGGTTGTATTGAGTATCAACAACCTAATATCCCAAATAGCCCAAAAGTGTGGAAGGCAGATCAGACCCATTATTTCAACCTCTAGCTGATGCTCTTAATGAAGTCTCATATGAAGAAGAGACAGAAAAGGTTGCACCAATTAGTCAAACAACCATAAGCAAGACCAAGTCACCTACTCTAAAATAGTCTCAAAACAAAGAAGATAGTTTAAAGACAGTTAAGAAAAGAATAAAAAGGCTGCTTCAAATCATGGATATGTTATTTCTAAGGCATTATCTTCAAAATTTTATGCTAAGAAGGATAAAAAACTCTGAGATTATGCGTCTAAGAGAAAGTTCAATAGTGAAAGGCTAATTGACTAGGATGATTATAAGGAAGTAGGAGTTATGGATATGTTGAATGCTAGGGAACTCATGGGAATAGTGTCTAAGCTACAAGCTTTTATAAGGACTACTGTTCATGAAATTTATACAAATCTGTCTGTTGAAACAAGGAACACCTCTTCACAAAGGTATTGGAAAGTGTTTGTAAGAGGACAAGTTTTTGATTTCTCATCGATGGCAATTGTTGAGTATCTTGAGTGTCTTGAAGTTGAGTTTAATAAGCCTAGAGAGTTGGAGTTGGAGCAAGTTTTGGAATGGGATAAAGTTATTTGTACCTTGACTAGTGGAGTATAAAACATGGCTTGGACATCACAGCTTCAAGGCCCTAGTTTTAATTGTTACCCACTCAGTTTTGCATAAGATTGCCCCAGTAAATTGGTTGCCATCTACTCATAAAGCCACTACTACTAAGGATATGGCTTACTTACTTTTCAAGATTGGGACTAGTCGAGTGTTTAATATAGGTAAGGTTATCTTTTATGAAATTGTGAAGCATGCAGAGTCAAAACTACATATAGATTAATTCCCTTTCCCTCTTTGATCCATGTAATTTTGATGTCTCAAATAAACATATATAAGGCAAACAAAGGCTTAATTGCACTTAAGCAGCCTCTTAAAGTGCATAAGAAACTCATTTCTGGAAGCCATGTTCAAGATGTTCAAGGAATGGAGTCTCAAGATGTTGATCCAAACAATATTCCACCGGTGTTGAAACACCTGCAAGAACATCAGCCACTAAAGCTTGAACTATGACTATGGTGAATTTCATTAAAGGAGAGCTGGAATCTATCAAATAGCAAAGGGAAGCTTTGAAAAAGAATGCCAAGTTCTTGGAAAGTATGCTTGCAAGTTTAGAGGATGCCAATACTAAAGCTACAAAGGAAGACTGATTTTGTTTTAACTGTAAGTTTGTGTGCTTTGATAGTTTTTATTCAAAAAGGGGGAGTTTTTTTGTTTTTTATGTTCGTTTACAATTTTTGGTCTTTGTTATGCTTTAAAACTATGTTTTGGGATTCTGTTAAATTGGATTTTATGTTTTGAACTAAAAATGTCAAATGGGGAGATTGTTAGGCTTTTTTGTTAGTTGGCATTTATGGCACCATTAATTAGGAAAAAACAAAAACTGGTTATTGGTTAGAATTTAAGTAATTTCATATATATGTTGGATTATGTGTTGCAACAAATTAGGCATGTTTGGAGAAAAATGATTATCCACATGGATTCTAACATGCTGACATGGAATCTTGAAGATCTTAGACTAATGACGTGGATTCTTAAAGGTCTTAGGAGGTTTAGCTAGAAAATTGAAAGGCAGATTCAGTGGAGGTTTAATTGGATAAATGCATGAGTTAGTTAGAGTGATTTGTGGAATTTGAAATTAAGATAGGAAATTCTAATTTTGGAAGAATTCTTATCCTAGTTAAATTGGAGTTTTAAATTATAAACCCCATAAGAGATCACACAGATTTATATAAGGAAAGTGTGACAACTGGGAAATTTCATCATTCTCGAAAAATCGGTACATAGAATGTACACGATGAATTTCATGTTTAAAATGTGAAATGTAGTAATTTTATGTGTGTATGAGTGTGATTTTTAAGGTTAAATATAATTTTAACCATACACGAGCGTGTACTAGAGGAACACGGCCATGTAGTGAGAATGAAACCTAGACACGCTCAAGTTACACGGCCATATAGTGAGAAAAATCAAATTTCAGAAAAGTACATGGCTAGAGACACGGCCGTGTACCAGACTATGTACATGAAATGTACAGTTACACGGTCATGTTACACGGTCGTGTAAAGAAGAAATTATTTAAACAGAGAGGTACACGGTCATAGACACGACCGTGTACCAGACCTTGTTAAAAAATATAAATATAATTATTTATCAAGAAACATGCAGTATCAAGAAATTGGTCAAGATGACCTTTTCTTGATATAAACTGATATATTTGGGTTCAGCACGCCCAAATTACTCAGTATAACCTATCAGAATGCTCAAAGTACTTAATTGAGTACAAAGGTAATTTTTGACCGGAAATTTGCAGTACCAGAAACTGGTCAAGATGACCTCGGATGAAAACGAAACTGATATATTTGGGTTCAGTACGCTCAAATTAGTCAGGATAACTCATGTTAAAATTTTGGACAAAAAAGTATATATAAGAGCGAAAATGGGATAATTGTAAAAAGGGTCTCATAGTTTTCCTTATCTCCTTTTTCTCCCCTGTGATAACCGAGAAATCTATACTCTCGGAAAATTTTGTACAAAATATGTAAATAAATATACATTTACAGTGAGACATATTATAGAATACAGAGCAAATGAAAATTTTGATTAACTGAGTTTTGATCAAAATTTGACAATGAATTAATGAAAATAGTTAAAAACTAAACATTAATTCAAATTATGATGTTTTAAAATTAATAGAAAAATATGTGAAAAATGCATATTAAGAGATCAATGGCACACAAGTGAGCCACATTGATCAATGGCTAAAGAATAGCCAAACAAGCCCTTACAATTTTCTTAAAGAAAATTAAAGAAAATTTAAGAAAGTAAGAGAAAGGGTGGAGGTCACGTGAGCAGCTACTACACAGTAGCCAAGTGAATTAATTCACTTGGTTTGAGCTGCAAAATAAAGCAGCGGAGAGAGAGAAAGAAAGAAACGGTAGAAAGAAAGAAAGAGAAAGAGAAAGAGAGAGAGAAGAAAAGGAAATCCAAGCAAGTTTGGATTTTCTCTTCATCTGCAGCAGATTGTTCGAGATTCAGCTAAGAATCAGCAGCAAGAAACTCTCAAGATTCAAAGCAAGGTAAACCCTCGTTTTCTCACATTTTTTTGGGTGAAAATCTGGGGTTTTGAGAGGAAAAAGAGAATGTGAGTAAATTGTGTTGAGATTTTCGGTTAAAATCGAAACATGGTTCGAGTCTAGTTGTTTTTAAACACGAATCCATGAGTTGATGGTGTAGAAAACCAAGTTTAGTGAGTTTTCTTCACGAAAGTACAGATTTTTCAAAAGTTGAGTTAAGAGATGTTCATAAGCAAAAATGTGAGATTTTGCTTATGAAACCATGGATTTGTGGTAGTAGAAATGTAGTCAATACCTTGAAATGATCTTATAGAGATTGATTTTGAGAGTAAGAAGTAGAACAAAGGCCATAAAAGCCTTAAAAAATCAGAGCAGAGCAGTTCGGATCCAGAATCTTGATTCTGGTATGAACACAGGCGTGTTCAGAACACGGACCCGAACATGCCCGCATGCACGACCGTGTTGCAAGAAAATTCAGACCAGAGAGGTACACGACCAAGAACATGACCGTGTATTGGGCCGTGTCAAGGGGCACACGGTCAAGGGAAGGGCGTGTAGCAGACCATGTTAGATAGCAGGAAAACACGGCCATGTAAGTAACCGTGTAAGCATGCACGTATAGTCCAGAGGAGTACACGGCCAATAACACGGCCGTGTATCCACCCGTGTAAGTATACACGGCCATGTTCCATAAAGTACACGGCCAGGCATGTAAGTCCAGAGGAGTACACGGCCAGAGACACGCCTGTGTAGGAGGGCATGTTCGAAGCCAAAGAGTAAAAAAAAAAAAAAAAAAGAGTCTGGAAATAGAAATTTACATGTTTTGCCATGTTTCTAGTATAAGATGAATATTGGAAATAATCAGTGATTATTTCTTTTATAGGAGTCCAAGCCAGAGACCCCGATACAATAGTCCCAGAGCAGCAGAGGCTCACGCTAGCCGGCTTTCTGTAAGTTCAAGCATTGTCCTGACTGCAACGTGGACAATCTTGTTGTGTTATGATGTTATACATGTTGTATGGTGTGTATTTTAGACATTGATTGTCTACATCACGATATTCATATCAGTTTCATGTCAGTTCATATCATGCATGTAGAGTTTCATGTTTCAGTACACATGTCAATCAGGTATCAAGTATACGAAAACAGGTAGGTGCACAAGGCACCTTAGGGTGTTAATAAAACTCACACCCCAATAAATCATGTAACAGGTTCCTAATGTGGGGGTAATCAGTATGCTACCCAGTTGGAACTCCAGCAAGATGGTAATTAAACCAGTTATTGGCGCATCGGCCTTTCGACCCACGTGGAGGTTTTCATGTTTAGCTTCAGTTAAGACTGAGGAGGTCAGCACTAAAGTATCGCTCCCAGTTGTGCTAACATGTCGGTACGACCAATCAGGGACCCAAAACCAGAACTTAACAACAGATAATGTCCTAAGACTAATTTATCAGCCACGAGCATGTTTACAGAGTCTAGTTTCATGCATGAGCATAGCAGTACAGCATGTCATGTTTCATGTTTTATGTTTGAACTTACTGAGCCCATAGCTCATCAGTTTGTTCACATGTTGTAGGTAAGAGACCTGTTCACCAGTAGTACACGGTGGACGACGGACAGGGTAGATGCATGCTAGGAGGATTGGGCGAGGGATTGTGGACACCTTTAATCTTCTGCTGTACAGTTTTAAAATGTAATTTCAAAAAGAACAAGTTTTCAAATTAAGATTATGTGATAGGGGAATCATGATTTATGTGCATGTTATTTTGTTAACACGATTTCCTTATCACATTTTCGAACAGTTTATGATATTAAGAAAAAAAAAATTTATTTCACAAAAATTAGCAAGCAGTTTTCAGTTCAGCATGATTGCCGGTGACCCTAAAGGCCTGCATACTATTGCAGTTAACTATAGAGTTGACTGTAATAGCACTGTAGAGCCTCGACAGCAGGGCGGGTCGCCACATCCCCTACTAAAACCAAAAATAAAAAGTACCAACGAATCAGAAACGGCATCCATTTTCGACGCTGCCAATACCGTTGGAAAGCTCTCGCCGAGCTGAGTCCAACGGTGGGCTGACGCGACGGAATGGCCGTCGGAGCATGCCGCACGCGCCTCCCGAAGTCGTTGGTGGCCGAAAACTTCTTG
This sequence comes from Antiaris toxicaria, assembly GCA_035233585.1. NCBI lineage: Eukaryota > Viridiplantae > Streptophyta > Magnoliopsida > Rosales > Moraceae > Antiaris > Antiaris toxicaria. The sequence goes on from CP141154.1 coordinate 95,441,189, forward strand.
CCACTTTGTCTCCACCATCCGATGTCCAAATGCCACGATTCCGGTCCTAATGGATTTGTGGTGAAGAGTAGAACAAAATCCAGGCCTCATTTCAGCTCAATAGCTGCCGGATCGCGCCGCCCAACTCCGCCCGTCGCCGTCACCGCTATAGAATCCGACGATTCCGGTGGAGTTGAGTGACATGGTGGGTGCCAAAATGCTCAGAGAAGAATAGGGAACAAAAGCCCCAACCCAATTTTGGGTAACAACCCGGTACGACGGAGATTGAACAACGTCGCCGCCGACGATTTTTCGAGGGTTTGATTCCAGCGATAGGAAGCTCGATTGGTAAAATTGACACCACCAATGGGTTCCTCTCGTCGAGATCTACGTTTTGGTACCAAGCTTGACCCAAACCACTGCCAGTCAACGACGACCCGGTGACCAAAAAATTGAACAATGGCCCGTTGGCCTATTTTCGACATTCCGAACACATTCGCGGCGTTAGAATTGCAAGACGGAATTTCAAATGTACAGAACGGTGAATCAAAGTTTGTGCAGGCGAGATCGAACGATGCGTTCGATCGCCGATGGGATGATTTCGGTAGTGATTTCGGTCTCTTCATTGTTTAATTTATATTTTGGAATGATTATTTATTAATCATGTATTTTTACATATGAAATTGTAAGAAAAATGTATGAAAATGATGAAAAAGAAAATATGTAGAATTGTAAAGATTTTTACGTAAAAGTTGAGTTTTACGTAAAAATATAGGCCTCTGGTATAGTACGTGGTAAAATAGAAATAGGTTAGATGGTTTCGAGGCGTTTAAGAAACGCCGGGAACCTAAAAATTAAGCGAAAATGTTGCCAAAATTTTTAAAACGACACAAAAGGGTATTTTAGGAAACGAGAGGTAAAAATGTGGTTAGGATGGAAACCCGAGCCCTCTCGAATGATTTTAAGAATTAATTAATGAGTTAGGCTTAGAAAAATATGGTAGTTATTTTAAGGAATAGTAAACTGAGAATTTCAGCAATTAATGTTAGTAAAACTCGGTAAAACTTAAGAAAAATTATTTTATGATTGTTGGGTTTAGAAAATCTAGTCTAAGCATTAAAATAAGAATGATAGGGCCCAAAAACCCATTAGAGGACAAAACGGACATTTTAACTGAAAATTTCAGAAATGATAGAAAAAAACCCTAATAGATTTAAAATGACTTAATTAAGATTTTAAGAGTCAAAACTAAGTTGTAAATCAAAGAAAAGCAAGGTTATAATGAAAAATTCCATTAGGGTCAAAATGGTAATTTTGTCAAAAGTGCGGGACAAAATGGTAAATTTTCCAAGAGTTAGCAAAAAAGTGATAAATGGGATATTAGACCAGACCCCTAAGTTTATGATCGGGAAATGAAACGTAGAATTTTTTTTACGTTTTGTTTAGTTTTATGTATGACTTAAGTAACGAAGATAACCATGATTATTTCGGTTATAGGAACCCGATCCAAACGCAACAAAAGAATGTCTGTGGATCCAGAAAGCAAGAAAGGGGATGCTAGCAAGTAACTTTAAGTTCAAGCATTTATTTGTCTGCAACATGAACCAATGTGTGATGTTAGGTCTATGTTTAAGTGTTGTATGAAATTTATATATGTGAGTACTATACGCACTAAAGTGTGACTAACATAACGCACACTATGAAAATTACGTTAAGAAAGAAATAATTTATGAAATGCTTAAGAAACACACTAAAGTGTTATATGAAATGCTTATGTAAGGTGTTCCATACCAAAGAGGCAATGATAATACCACCTGGTCGGAATCATATGAAAGATAGTAAGGAAAGATAAGAGATAAAAGAAAGAAAGAAAAGAAATGAACGAATGAAAGAAAGGAAAGAAATGAAAGAAAGATAGAAAGAATAAATGTAAACAAAAAGATAAAGTAAAGAAAGAGAAAGATAAGCAAGATAATAAGACTGAAAATTTAAGTATTTGGCGTATCGGCCTCCTATAAGTGAGGTTTAAAGTTATAAATTCCACTACAATTAAATGCTACCTCCCAAAAGAGTGAGGTTAATGGCTTACAATGGAATGCTACCTCCCACAAGTGTGAGGTTAATAGCTAAAAGTTAAAGTTTGACCATAAGGTAGGTTGGTGGGTCGCTCCCCCTCCTCCCACTGGTTCGCGCGCAAGACGGTACATCCAACACAGGGCCCACCAGTGAAAGTAACAAGAAAAGAAAAGAGACAAATATAGAAAGAAAAGAAAGGAAGGAAATAGAATGACGGAATAGGATATGATGTATAGAAGAATGAAGAACGAACAATGAAAATGAAAGTTAAGCGAGAAAAGAAAAGAATAGAATGACATTAAAGAAAGAAAGAACCAAAGAACAATGTAAACGAAAGAACGAAAAGTAAACAAGTATAATGAGACTAACATGTATGCTTATGTTATGATATGCATAATTTGATATGCATAAGTCAGTCTTACAATTTTAAGTATGTTTGTGATGTTTAGGCATACATTAAGTATGCTATGTTTAAATTGATATGTGTATACAATGTTTTGTATGATGTTAAGTATGTTATGCTTAAGATTAACATAACATACTTATGTTATGTTATAATGAGATTAACATAACATGTATGCTTATGTTATGATATGCATAATTTGATATGCATAAGTCAGTCTTACAATTTTAAGTATGTTTGTGATGTTTAGGCATACATTAAGTATGCTATGTTTAAATTGATATGTGTATACAATATTTTGTATGATGTTAAGTATGTTATGCTTGAGATGTTAAGCATACATTATGTATGCTATGTTTAAATTATGTTATGTTAAAGAACATTAAGATTGTTCTTAATGTTAGAATATGTTAAGTTTGAAGTTGAAAGTAATGTATGATATATGATATGTTAATGTTCTGATGCCACAGTTGATATCAGATTTGCTCTGTCCAAAAAGGCACGAGTTTTTATATATCATGAATGTATGTTTGAACTTACTAAGTCTGTCGCTCACAAGTTTGTTTATGTTGCAGGTAAACAACCTACTCGACAGCATGATAAGTGATGGACGACGAATGAGATCTGCATGTGCCAAGAGACTGGGCGAGAATTATGATACTGCTATGAGTCTTTCGCTGAGCTGTTTAATGAGAGTATTGAAACGAAATATTTATGAAGTAATAACATTTAAAAATTAAACAAAATGTTTATTATAGTAAATGTTTTACGAGAATACAGTTTTCAAGTTTAAAGTTTTAAGAAAGTTAAAAGAAAAAGAAAATTTATTCCCCATTTTCACGTTAAAATGAAAAGTTAAAAACAAGTATATTAAAGAAAACAAGTTAAAAGTAAGATGCTGACGACCCATGAGGCGACGGTCTATCGCTATCAACTATGGAACCTGACCGCGTATGGCCTTGTAGGAAGGGCGGGCCGTCACAGAAAGCTTTAATTTGCTGATGATTTTTAGAGGATTATATGCAGATAATATCCCGTATTTATTATGAATAAATCGTAGTCAGTTTCGAGTTTAAAAGAATATATTTGAATTTCAAAGTGTCTAAAAAAGTGTTACGACAGATCGTGAGACATTTTGAAATTTGAATTAAATTAAATCTGAGATTTGTTTGAATTATTGGCTACATGTTATATTAAGTCTAAAAAATGTCTTTAAAGAGTTATGAATTTTGAATTACACAAGTGCACTTTGAGACCTTATCAAACTATTATGTTGTCTACATCTTTCAGGAAAAAGATTTAAAGTTTTTGGGATAAGACAGAAGCAGTTGAAAGGAGTTCAACGAAGCTTGTAAGGAGATCTTGTAAAACGTGTTCATTAACTAGATTCAAGATGACCAGCGACAACAATGAAAAAAGAGTTTTCAGATTGCATAAAATCTTTAGTATTTATACTCAGTTATAAATTAGTGAAATGTTTATTATCTAGGCATGACATTGAGGAGTACAGAACCAAATATTATAAAAATCTCATACCTTCTTTATCTACTTTCTTTTAGTAATTAATTAAATGGCTTAATTAATTAAAATTGCTGAATAACCAAAATTCAGATATTCAAATGCACATAAGTATAAATTATCAATTTATTAAGTGATGTTAAATTATCATTTTTTAGTCTAATATATTGTAATGCAATTTAACAATTCTAAATTGATTTAAAAAAAGAACGTATAAAAAGGGGCTTAAAAGGCTCAAAAGAGCGAAATGGCACGTCCCTTTCGCATTATATTTCATGGCTCGTGCATCTTGCCAATTGAAAAAAAATTATGGAAACGATAATTTAAATATATTTGTTTACGTTTTTTAGCATTTTATTTTATTTTATTTTATTTTTATCTTCTATATTTATTTAAATAGGCGAAAAAATTGAAACTATTATATCTTATATAATAATTGGTTTCTTCTTAGACAATGTTCCACTTTTATTATATTCTCCTTGATCATGTTGTTTATTGCAATTTATAAATATAACTAAAGAACTTTAAGAGCATGTTTGGTAAGAGGAGAAAGTATAACGTTGAAGAGGAATGAGTGGATTAATAAAAATATTTTAGGATTCATGATTGTTTTACAAGAATCGGGACAAAAAAAAAAAAAAGAAATAGATTAAAAAAGGATTTTTAAATCCTTTAAAGAATATCAATTTTAATCTCTTTTAATATGGAGGGCTTAAAAAAAGAGGGAATTTATACTAATGCGAAAAAGGTCGTCCCCTTTTTCCTTTTTTTTTTTTTTTAATTTCCCGACAAGTTTACATATCATTTGTGTTTTTTTTTTTTTTTACTTCTTTGTTTCTTTGTTTCTTTCTTTTTTTTTTTTTAAATCAAACACAACGTAAAAGAAATAGGATGAAATAATGTGAGTGAGACCAACGGTGTAAAAAGCACAAAATTTTTTTTTTTGTTATTTTTCCACTTTGAGATTCTGCCTCTGCATTGGCATAAGGTGGATCAATCAACAGAGCATCAAGAACCTAGTAATATTTACAATACAGAATGAAAAAGAAGGAATAGATTAAAGGAAAATTGTGACACACATCTGTTTGGGACACAACTTTTTTTATTTGGTTTGCAAGTCATAAATCTCACAATTTACATGATTTATTAAGATTTTTTTATTTAATAATAAACAGTCAAGTGATCACTAATCTTTAGTAAGTGGACATGTTCTATTGATATAAATTTAAAAATATATATATACAAACATTTTTTAGAAGGTGTTAGCCCAAGAATAGTCCCACAAGAAAAGGGTGAATTGGCTTTAAATAATTTTTGGATTATTATTGGATAAAAATAATTTTTGCAAACTCTAATAATATGCTTTTTTTTTTTTTTTGGCTTAAGACTCTAATAATATGCTAATCATTATTACCACAGATTTAAGCATAAAATTATAAAGTAAATGGTTAAAGAGATAGAGAATCAAAACACAAATAGTGGTTTGACATGCAATACTTCATTTGGTCTCTTCCATTAACACATCATGTTTCTACATTACTTTTCTATATGCATCTCATACCATTTATAACTTGTTGATTAACACATAATCAGCAAACCACTAGACACAAAACAAAGTTGAGAAAAAGGAATTAAATTCTCGATTTTAAAATTCAGTTTATATTTTTATATTTAAGAATTAACCATGTGAGTCTCACTTAAAAATAATAAATTAAGTTTTTTTGATAATGAGGAATTTTTCTAGTACATACTACCCGCATAACTTAATTCCTTATCTTTAAAAATAGGAACTACCTCGATACCGAATATACCCTTCTTTTTTTGTTTACTATTTTTTCGTGTAAGGGTTTTTTTTTTTTTTTAACTATAGTAATTCTATTTCCAATCCTCCTAATTTCTTAGAAAGCAAACAATAAAATAGAAATTTAATATCTTAAGTAATTTGATTTCTTGGTTGATTAGCACATATTTTATAAATTCTTGTTTTTCTTGAAGTTAATTTCATATTCCTTAAATTCCTAGCCAGTAAATGTTCGTATCCTTAAGGGATTTATAGCTAAATAACCTTTTTTTATCTAGTTTTTTTTTTAAAATAACATTTTTTTATCAAGTTTTTTAAAAAATAACCCAAGTTTTTAAAAATTAATTAAAATATCATTTTTATTAAAATAGTTAATAATTTTCTTAAATAATCAATCAGTGATTAACCATAATGTAAATTACCAGTTTTATTAGTCAATCATTGATTAACCAAATCTAGAAAAAATGTTAAACAGTCATTTTACTAAATAAAAAAAAGTTCGACTATCTATTAGATTGGGTAATTAAAATTGGCCATTCACCCTAATTTCCTATCCTTAATTTACTATTTTGGGAAATAGTAACACTAGGTACCTCTCCCCTTGATAAGTTTAGGATACGAATGTAAAAAGAAAAAAAATAACTATAAAGATTTTGATGCAAGCTAGCTGAAGATTTGGAAAATGCTCTCAAAAGGATGTAAAAACAATTTAAACTTTGGATTAAGCTTGTATAAACTACGGGGGCGTTTGGTAAATGCATTGTATTTTGATTGTATTTGAATGAAATTTATTTTTTGAATGTTGTATTTGGTTGAAAAGTATTTGTTTTGTATTTAAATGAAATGTGTGTTTGGATAAAAAGTATTTTAGAGTTGAAAAGTTGATATGATTGGTAAAAGTAGAGATAAATAGTAGAGCTGAAAAGTTGATGTGATTGTTTTAAAAAATTTTTGAATAATAATTGTTTTCATAACACTGTTGAAAAAAATTATATTTGAATATAAAATTTTACGTTTGGTGTAAAATTACATTGTGTTTGAATATAATTAAAATACTATTGCTGTGCCAAACGCCCCCTACATAATAAACACTCAATAATAATAATAATAATAATAATAATATAATAATAATATTATTATTATTATTATTATTAATATGGGAATTTATAGTTAAATAACCTTTTTTAACAATCAATAAATGATCCAAAGTTTTAAAAATTAATTAAAAGGTCATTTTTATTAAAATTATTAATTAATTTTCTTAAATGGTCAATCAAATTACAATCAATCATTGACTGACCACAATATAAATTATCAATATTCTTAGTTAATTACTAATTGACCAAACTTAAAAAAAAATGAAAAATAGTCACTTTGTTAAATAAAAAAAAGGCTATGTAATAGATCAAGTGATCAAAATGAACAATCTAACCTAATTTTCTTTATTATTATTATTATTATTATTTTGAATACAAGTCTATATTAATCAAATCTATTATTAATTTTTTGTACCGCACAAGGATCGAACTAGACTTATGGGTCCTAAACCCCACCCACCATCCGTCCCCTCCAACTGGATTAGTCCTAATGGCTTATAAAATGGCATCATTAATTACATCACTCAAACGAGTGTTTGTTATTATTATCAATATACAATTGGGTTGGTCCAATGAAACCTTGAAGTTAAAATATCCAAAATTTTGATCATTACACGCGGAGAAAGTTGGGACACCAACTCTAGTATAAATTTTTAAATATAATCTTACATAGTAGCAAGTTGTCGTATTTTTTTTAATTGATAAATGTTTTTTTAATTTTAATTGATGTGATTATTATGTAAAAATGTGTCAATTAAGAAATAATAACTCATATCTACATAAATTGATACTTAATATCTCTAACACTATTATGCATTTATCCCCTAAATTAAAAAAATATCTGTGAATATTAACTTGCAAGTAAGAGAATTAAAACTTATACCGAATTTAACATTATTGTTTTAAAGTTTAAGCACAATAAAATAAGAGTAGCAAAAATCCAAAATTTTGGTTCTCATGGCTATAAAAGTTATATACATTTATATTTATGTATGTACTATGTAAGTATTATGTATGTATGGATATTGTATGTATGGATATCTTTTACTATTATTAGTTTCCTTTTCAAAGAAGTGGAAATCGTGAATCTATAATATATATATATATATATATAGATAGTAGAATAAGTTAGGAAGAGACAAATATTTTGTTTCAACTTATATGCTTGCTTTTTTATTTTTTAAATATATGCTTGCTTTTTTTATTTTATTTTTTTAATCTTTTGTTTGTGTGTGCATGCTTGCTTTTTATGGTATTATTGTCATTATTATTTTAAAGCGTAATCTATATATATCTTATGATTCAAAATCAAATGATTTTCCACTTTGTTGAAGAAACGCACAAAAATAAAATGAAAAACCAAATGCATATTTGTTTATAGAAATTTAGGGGGCGTTTGGTGAAAGCATTGCGTTTTAATTATGTTTAAATATAATTCTTTTTTGAGTATTGTATTTAGTTGAAAAGTATTTGTTTTGTATTTGAATAAAATATGTATTTGGATTAAAAGTATTTTAAAGTTGAAAAGTTGATGTGATTGATAAAAGTATAGATAAATAGTTAAGATTGAAAAGTTGATGTGATTATTTTAAAAAACTTTTGAATAGTGATTATTTTCGTAGTACTATTGAAAATAATTGTATTTGAATATAAAACTTTGTGTTTGATATAAAATTGATTTTCGTAATACTAAAAAATATTTACCAAATGGTACCTTAATATTATTTAAAATAAAGATTCACAACTTAAAAGTGTTATGAGAGTGAAAAGAATGGGCGTGAGTCATACTTTTGTTTTGTCACCTTTCTAAACTTGAAATATGAAAGGGAGTGTGGCCACCCTGTTAATCAAGACTTAAATAATCTAAAACTTACGATACATTTGGGAAACATATTTTAAACATATTGGAATACTTTTTACCACCAAACGCAATATTTTGAGTTTGAAAATATACTGTATATAAACAGTATTTTCAAATGCAAATACTGTTTATTTGCATTTTAAACTCTCGGTTTTCTCTTCAACGAATATATTCTCTGCTCACTGTTAGAGAACTCACATGGCCGTTGCTCCACCCTCTCTTTAGTCAAGTCCATAGCGCAATCAATGGCAGATTGCTGTCGGCCCCGATTATATGCCTACCACAATCTCCAACCTCCGAAATTAAACACTCCTTCGAAGACGCACACTCCTCTGCATCGGCCGGCTCAACCCACTGTGCGGTCACCTTGTACCGATCGTCGACAGCCTTCTCCGTCTCCGTCAACGACCGAGGTCACAAAACGTTCGGTCGACGTTTTCGGTGGTTAGGTGCACAGATCTGGTCTTCGGGTCACTACCGCTGGCCGAATTAGGTATGTATTGTTTACGCTATTTTCAGGTTGCGCACGGTGACTACTCTGTTGGCCTCACTGTAATAGTGTATTTGGCTGAGCTGTGAATTTTTTTTGGCAAAGCTGAGATGATTCCGGTGCTATTTACATTTTATATGTCGCTCGATTTCCCGCTTCGTACTCTCGCGTAGTCATAAAATTTCCCCCTTCCTTCCCAGTTTCTGTCTATGTGTCGCTATCCAAATGGAAGCTTGTTTCCGATCGTAGGCTTCACGAAATAGCGATTGTGGTTCCACATTTTGCAGATAAGTTCAATTGCTGGGTCGAAACTTTTTGGAGCAAGAAGAAACAAAAACAGGGATCAGTTTTCTCTTCAGACTGGCCTTGATCTAACAAAAGCCCACGGTGAGTTGTCGTTTCCTTCTTGAAATGTGTCTGTCAATGTAAACGTGTATTTGGCTAAGCTATGAAATTTTTTTTTTCCAAAGCTGACATGAATCCCACCATATTTACATGTTCTTTGTCGCTCGGTTTCCATCAACGTTCACTTCGTGCAGTCATAAAATTTTCCACTTTCTTCTCAGTTTATGTCTGTGTATCCCTATCCGAATGGAAGGTTGTTTCCGATTGTAAGGTTCATGAAATAGCGATTGTGGTTCTACATTTTGCATATAAGGTCAATTGCTGCCCCGAAACATTTTGGAGCAAGAAGAAACAAAAACAGGCCTTAGTTTTCTCTTCCGACTGGCTGTGATCTGAGAAACGGCCACAATGAGTTGTCGTTTCCTTCTTGAAATTTCTCTATACATGCAATTATGTTAATGTAGCACATGTAATGGGCTTGGTGAACTAGTTGGTCGGAAAGACAGTGACTTAATTGGCATAGTCGTTCATTGTTTTATTGCCTCTATTGTGGTTGGACAATCGGTGACTCAACTTATTGTCTTTTACAATACAAATATGCATGGTGTACTCAAATGTGATGTAACCAATTAACAAAAAAAAATTGAAGATAACTCTTTCCAATTTGCTAGTTTTAACGCTCGTTCTTCACACTTCTTTTTACCTACTTGGCCTATAGTAGGTAATTGGTTGCCCACTCTAGTATTTGTACTATGTCTTTCAACTACAAGCTAAGTTTTATGTGCATAGAAGAGTGCATCAACAAATCTAATCTTCTAATGTATATTATGTGTACACTTGTTTCATAATTTGCATATTTCATCATCATTAGTACATAAGGATACTGTCAAAATGAACCGCAAAATGAAAAACGACAGTGGTCACTCGTAGTTATCGTGTGTGTACACAAAGTGTCGTTGATATAATCCCAATACTTGTGTGAAACGACTTGCATTTTGATTGTGTTAGTTGATTACCGTTCTTTTATGTAATGGTGCGTTTATACACAAATACGTATAATTTTTTACTTGGTATGGAGACTGATATTGTGATATGCTATGCGACAGATGTATACAGGTTATCCTATTTCTTTTCACGTTATTGTCGTTTGTCACCCCATAGTTGTTGTTGTTGTTTTGCTTTTTCGATGTCATTTCCTTCTTTTTCTCTGTTTTTGCTATGGTGTTGCTTTCTATTGTGATCTAGTTTGTTCTTGTATTTTCAAATTTTGTTGGTGCTACACTCTTTAATTGTCGTTTTTCAGTTTGCCCTCGGTCATCTATCGTTGGTCCATGTATGCCCTCAACATCGTTACATTCTTCTTTTCGATTATTCCTATTTGTCCTTCTTTCTTTTGTTGTCGTTTCTTTTTTATTGACCCGTTTTTTAAATTGTTGTCGTTTCTCAATTATTTGATAGCTGTCATTTCCTGTTCCTGCCTCAATCATATTTTTTATTTGTTATTGTTGTCACTCTTTTTTTGCGTCTTTTCTGTTTTAATTGTTGTTTTCTAGTTGTCTCTTCTGTTGAGCTTGGGTAGCATTATTTTTTTATCAAATTGGATTTAATCAAAAAGTTAATAAAAAAACTATTACAGCAAATAGTTTACATGCATTAAGTTATATAAACCTAAGTATTGAGATAGAAAGCTTGTAAAACTGAAATACAGTTCAGTTTTTTCAGAAAAGGAACTTCACCCAATCAATATATTTATTTTGCTGTGCTTGGATCAGTGGCATGATATGTGGAACTTCTTTATTGATGTACTGTTGTTGGCTCACGGATGGTAAAGTAGTCTTTTTTAGCAAGATCTGTACACCCAAACATCGAGTTTGTTACTATACGTCGAAACTTAACATAGACGATAACTGTTATTTGAATTCTATGTGATTGAAAGTATCGTTTATTTGATTTAGAAAGGGCAGTTTATTTGCTTGGAACTTGCTTGGTGCAATTTAAACTTTTTATTATTCTACTTGGTTGGTTGGATGTTTTGTTGTATTTGTGAGTGTGACTAAATTGTAACTGTTGATGTGTAATTTGTTCCTACAGCTTTTGTCAACCTCGTTTAACCTAGACGACAACTGACGAGACATACAGACCTGTCCATTTAAACCGATGCTGCCAGTTTGTTCTTCCCCAATCGGCATCTCTTAGGTTCGCCTAAAGGAAGCACATCGTAAAGTGATTGTCTCGAGACAGTTTGGCATGTGTCATAGTAACAAACAGCCTCCCAATCTATCACCAAATTATTGGTAAGTTTTGCAATCATGTTTAAATAGTGTGTTGCATATAGTTTAATTGTCTATTTATGAATACATGACATCGCATTGTTGATGGAGCAAATGTGCATATAGTGAAATAGTGTGTGCACCCTAGTTCTGGCCTATACCGTCCCAACTGTGACAGATAAACTCATGGCTTGGTAAATACATGTTTTATTGCCTCAGTTGGCTTTAATCACAACTTGTCGTATAGTAGTTCATTGTCGATCCCAACCTCAACACGCCTCCGTGCCCCTACACCGAAACCACTAGAACACAATCAGATGCCCTTTCACATATTGGCAAACCATGTAGAATAAGGCCGTGTCGACGTTCTAGTCAAATTTTGAAACGACGAAATTCCGGCCGTATTCACCGTTTCCATCGTTCACGGAATCCGCTAGTGTCTGCATCATGTTATTCCCCTTCAATTGATCAGACCGAAGCCGAGTCTTCAACCGGTTCAAACACGGTACTAATTTTCTGCTTCCATCTTTGTCTCTTTTTAATCTATTGACTCCGTTAACAATTTGAGATCGAATACGCATGTAATATAACCGTAATGATACTGTTGCATCATTTTGACACTTTTGTTATCAGCATAAGTAAATGTGAAATTCATAGAAAACAAAAATAAAGTTGAACACCACTACCACAATTTCTGTACATGTTATGTATTTGTTTATTACCTACTATTTTACTGAATTGACCAACCCAACAAAAATTGCTCTACATTGTTTATGTAGATGCCATGTAGAAGAGATGGATATAAGTGGACTGAGGAGAAAGAATTTGAACTACTTTCCCGTCTTCAAACATACAAGAATATGCATGGTGGCAGGTTTCCCACATCATCAGTTCTAACTGAATGGGGCACCGAATTCAATCCCCTATGCACGGCTGTGCAACTGAAGAGTAAAAAAGACCGTATGGCTAAAACATACGAATGTTGGAAGGTATTGAAGACGCATACTGGGCTTGGCTACAACCCAGAGACAAAGAACATCAGTTGTAATAATGAAGTGTGGCAGAGTTTCGTGGAGGTAAGGACGTTTTATATATATCAATCATACGTTCGCTGTAGCATGTTTGTTTTACATTTAAATATTACATTTATAAGTGAAGTAATATTGTGAAATAAATTATTGGTTGAAAGTATTTGTAAGACGTTTCCTTTGGTTGCAATGATGTACACTTTCATGCAGAAATATGGATCTGAGGCACGTGAGCTTCGGTATGACGGTCTTAAGTTCGAAGATTTATACTTTAGTATATTCGATGAGCACGTCGCATCAACCGAATACATGACAGGGAGTGGAACAACGTTTCACCTTGATGGTGACATATCACAGAACACTCGATTTGGTTATGATAAAGAGTCAGGGTTTGATACTGATGCACATCAACCAAGTAGTTTGAGAAATCAAGAACGATATTCAATTCGCAAGCAAAAATTGCACAACGAAACTGTCATGGCACAGGCAATACAGGAGATATCGAACCATTTAACTAAGTGTGCATCAAAGCGTTCAAGAACGGATTCTTGCAATTATGGAGGTTCGCGGGATGCAATTGCCGACTGTGAAAAGGCTATGCTGGCTCTCAGAGTTGGATTTGAGGATGTAGTAACAATGATGCATTTCTTCTACGAGAATCGTGGTTGGATACCGACCTTCCTCGGATGTGTAGATGGTACGAAACTGGCGTTTGTAAACGATATTTTACGGCAGCAAGCTCAATCAAAACCACCCACTAACCCTCCCATCCCACCGCATCAGCGCAATGAGTAGATTGTTTACAGGACGGTATCCATTTTCAATATCTAATTGTATTTGCATTTGCATCATTAATAGGTCAAACAGTTGTCATATGTTTTAGGTTAGAAAAACTAAAGAACTGTTTCTGGTTTAATTTAGTGATTCGAACTGTTTTTCGTGATATGTTGCAAGTATGTGAGTCTTCTACTATTATTGTTGATTATATTACATTTATGGTAATATAGGTTGAAGACATGTCTCATCCATGTGATTCATTGCACATAAACGCATGTGCTGATAGTGGTAGTAAAACTGATACTAATGAGGAGGAGACTTTGGCTATTACAGCATGCCTACTTATTGCAAGTTATAAAATGAATACGAAGTATAAACAACCTTTACATGATTCGATGTTATCTGGATTGATGCGCGTGAATGAAATTTTGAATGGAAATCCAAACAAAATAAAGCAAAAGATTAGGATGGACAAGAGGACATTTAAGGCATTATCTAGTTTGTTGGAGAATCGAGGACTGTTGCAACAAACATCCCATTTAAACGTGGATGAGCAACTGTTTATATTTTTATATATCATATGTCAAGGGACAACAAATGCTGAAGCAGCAGATCATTGGAACCACTCGGGTGAGACAATATATCGATGGTTTTTTGCTGTGCTCATAGCTATATACAATCTAAAGGATGAGGTGATAACTCCTCCAGATTATACACGCGTCCAACCATTAATTATTCAAAACCAATACAAATATAGGCCATGGTTCAATGTAAGTAACAGATTTTGTTAGTTTAAAAAATGCTTATATTTCCATAAAATTAAATTTATAACACAAGGTGACAATGTTGTTTACAATAGTATAGAATTGTGTAGGGGCGATTGATGGAACTCATGTCGCATGCGTCCCACCTGCTCGTAACGCGGAAGCCTGAAGAAACAGAAAAGGAACATTCTCACAAAACATCTTAGCAGCTTGTTCATTTGACATGAAGTTCACATACATATGCGCAAGATGTGAAGGGTCGGTACATGACACTCGTGTACTTGATCTGGCAATTGACCGTTACGGTTTTCCCATGCCACCAGCAGGTTAGACATATTATATATGGCCAATAATATTTGTAATAGAAAGTATACACGTTTTTGTATAACGAAAAATACTTGTTCTGTATGATATGTAGGAAAATTTTACTTAGGTAATGCTGGGTTCGCTAATAAGACCGGATTTTTAACTCTGTATCGGGGTGACATGTATCATTTGCCCGAATATAGGCGTCGTCATCAAGGTTTAGGTTCACCGTGAGAAGTTTTCAACTATACGCACAGCTCGTTATGTACTTGTATCGAGAGGACATTTGGTGTATGGAAGGCAAGGTTTAAAATTTTAAAAAACATGACAAACTATCCAATTCGGAAGTAAGTTCTAATACTTGTTGCATGCGCAGTCGTGCATAACTTCATCATCATGGTTCGGGAGAGGGATAGACTTCTTCGACGGTATGATGTTGATGGTGTGCCAGTCAATGAAATTCATCAAACGACGTTAGACATGCAAGATGAAGTTGAAGACGCCTTACCAGAAGGACATGAAATTCCAGACGACAACAATGACCAAAATCAAATGAATCATTTTAGACATTACTTGAGCATGCAAATATGGGACAAGTACCAGCAAAATCTCTGGTATAGATAATTGTTGTGAATGTATGCCAAATGGTAGTGATAGGTGTAACTATATTTGAATAAAAACGGCCTACAGTTGAATTGCTTTTTTTTGCCATAATTGACCATACGTTGTCCTTTCTAAATACTGAATATACTGAACAAAATAAAATACATAAATAAATAAATAAACTCTTTTTCTTATTCCAATACATGGCAAAATATGTATACATAATTATAGATTGAAAAACCATTAATGAATTGTTTTTTCCATTTGGATGTAGGAAAACACAGGTTTTAATTTTATTGTAACACAAGCTTAAATCATGAAAAACTGTAGAATGCTACTGAATATAACTACAATAATTAAAAATTTGTGACTGAAGATAATAATGTAGATAAAAGAGTATCCACATGTATGAATGTTTCTTCTAAACAAATTAACCTAATTTTTTTACATAAATAAATTATTTTATATTTTTTTTTCAACAATTTTACCAACAAATGTCACTATTCACATTTTATTTTTTTATCAACTTTTATCAATCACATCAACCCACCTTTTTCAAAATACAATTAAAATACATTTTCATCCAAACACATATTTCATTCAAATACAAAACAAATACTTTTCAACCAAATACAACATTTAAAAAACAAATTTCATTCAAATATAATCAAAATATAATACGTTCACCAAATGCCCCTTTAAGGGGGCGTTTGGAGAAAGAATTGTATTTTAATTTTACTTAAATACAATACAATTTTACACCAAACACAAATTTTACAACAGTGCTCGAAAATAATTACTATTCAAAACATTTTTAAAACAATCACATCAACTTTTCAACTCTACTATTTATCTCTACTTTTACCAATCACATTAACTTTTTAACTTTAAAATATTTTTCATCCAAATACACATTTCATTTAGATACAAAACAAATACTTTTCAACCAAATACAACATTCAAAAAACAAATTTCATTCAAATACGATCTAAATACAATGCGTTTACCAAACGCCCTCTAAATTACCATAACCGAAATTTATCCTTTTTATCCAATGATTCAAAATTATTCATTTTCACTTAACTTAAATCCAATGATTTTCTTTTAGTCCACATGGTTTTTTACTTCTCTTACACCTCGCATTTTACACATTAATACATACATAAACTTCTTCTTATATATCATCTTATCATAAATGCATTTCTATTATTATTGCATGTGTATATATATAAATACACTTTCTTATAAAATATCATCTTTTTTCACACAAGTCTAAAAATATTATTTTATCAAATATCAACTTAATATATATTTCAAATTATCACATGAAAAAAACTATTCTCAAATTAGTCTAAATATTATAAAAAAATCTTATATTTAATTTTTATGTGTTTCAATCCAAACTTGTCCTAGTAGCAATTAAAATAAAACTTCCCTAAAAACAATTAAAATTAAACTAAAATTTAAAAGTTGTGTATTAGTTTTATTTTTTATTTTTTTATCTTTTGTTTGTGTGTTGCATGCTTTTTTTTTTTTAATATTTTGTTTGTGTGTTTCTATAATAATAAGAACTAGCCATTGAATCAATCTAATGGCTATTATTTTTTCTTCTTTCGACGTAATTGAATGGAATGGTCTAATTCATCCACATTGCTTATTTCTTTTTTGACACCTTCACCTCCATTTAACAACTTGTAGACCTCATTCTTTTAGTTTCTTTTATTTTTACTATGTATATATTCCAAAGTAGTTAAGTATTATAGTTCACATGATACATTTTTTGTTGTTAAAGTTATATTCATTTTCTTTATAAAAAAATATTAATGAGCAAAGAATTAGAAGAACAAAGTGACTCTGAAATTTTTTTTCCCCCTACCAAGAGCTAAAAGTACTTACACTTTTATCACCATTATTTCTTCATAGGTAAATTTAAAAAAAAGAGTAATTTAAAATAAGGTTGGTATTCAAAAATTAGGATTAGAATTGATATCCCAAGCATTTTTCTTAAAAAAAAAAAAAAAAGAAAATAAGATGAACTAAAAATTATATTTTTTTCAAGCACTTATAAATATTTCTGAAAGTTACAACATGAAGAAAAATGTGAAAAATTATATAAGTTTGGAAGAATTTTATTTAAACACTACAATTTTTCAAAACAAATTTTAGAAATTTATCAAAAATATGTATTTTTTTTTAATTTTACCAAAAATATTATAGAGGATTACATCCTAAAAATATATTATCAATAACTAAAGTTAACACCAATTCTATTTTAGTATGTTTTTAAGAAATAGTTTTATTTTAATCTAATCTAAATATGTTAAGAGAAGGGGAAAAAATAAATAAATGAAATGAAATGCACGTCCAAAGGACATGCTTCAAGCCTAGCATTATAAAAGGGTAAATAGCTTTTTAAGTTTTGCACTTTAACTTTTTTTTATTCAATAATTCAAATTTGTTTTTTTCTAATTACTGTAAATCCAATTATTTAACATTAATCTACATGTCTTTCTTTATTCTCACACACATCTCACACTTTCTTTCTTTCTTTCTTTCTTTTTTTTCACATTTGCACTTCAACCACTATTTCGTCCTTTTATCACTTAATTCAACTTATGTTTATTTATTTATTTTATTTTTCTACTTCAACCAATTACATTAGTTTTTTTTATTTACATTAACATTTAAAATAGTACTTATAATAACAACGTTATCCTTTCATAAAGAATTGACAATTCACAAATAAAGAAATTATATTGATCTATTGTTTTTTGTAATCAAATTTTATATTAAAGGTAATTTTAACTTTATTTGTTTGATTTATTATAAAAAAAGGCATGATATGCTTTCATAATAAATTAACTTTTTTTTTTGTCATAAAGATATTATCGGTTTCATTTGAAATAATTCATATGAAAAATATAGTATTTTTTATAAAGAAGTCAAACGCTTTGTTATGATAATCTTTTTTTTTTTTTATTGAGGCATATAGATCCAATATTTTTTTTTGAATTTTTTTAATAGTTGACACAAATAAGAAGGTTTTTTTCATAAAAAAATTCAATGGTTTTCTAAAAAAAGTGTGAGTCAATATTATTTGTAATCAAATTTTGTTGATGTGGGATTTTTGATGGTCTGCATAAGTAATAAGTTGTTAAGAATTCTTTTTTTTATCAAAAAACTTGAATACTTTATGTTAGTATAAATTTTTCTATTTTAATTTTTTATCAATCTTTATCATAAATAATTGTTATGATGTGTTTATTTTTTTATCTAAACTATTATCTTTACAGTAATTATTTTATATTCATCACAACTGTTCTGACGTTGTTAATAAGTTGGCATCACAATTGTTTTGAGTTCATGTTTTATGTTTTAGATTAAAATCAAAATTGATATGATTTTATAAAATGTAATAATAAGTTGGCAGCAAAAAAATAATTATCATCATAGTAAAAAAAATACAAAAAAAGAAAAAAAGAATATAAATGCAAGCAGAATAATGTTAACTATGATAAAAGAGCAAAAGTAGTGCCATACACATTTATTTTTTTAAAAATAGATATTTATATAATAGTATAAAAAACAAATATACTTTAAAACGAAACTCCAAAAAAAGACTTTTGTATAATTATTTCTTACGGCTTTGTTCCAGTTTTGTCTTACATGAAATGATGAGCCCAGTATCTGGGCCCAAAGATAACCCAGACCAATTTCTTGTTAAAAAGATGGGCTTTGAATGGCCCAACTTGGCCTAATGGGAATGAGAGGGAGAGAGAGTTTTTTTTTTTTTTTTGGGTATCAAAAAGTTGAAAAAAAAAAGGACAAAATAAAATAAATAAAATATGAAAAACAAAAGTAGTGGCTAAGTTTTGGATTTGGTATGGTACAAAATGACAAGAGATTTTGGATGTTATACTGTTATTTGTAAGCAAACCCACAAAAGGGACTACTGATGTGGGTCATGTTGCTATTTATATATTCATCATGTAAAATTTGATAAGCTGTACAATGAAACCTCTATTTTTTTTTTCTTTTTTGCTGCTGTACTCATATTGCCTTGTTTATTTTATATATATATATATGTGTGTGTGTGTGTGTGTGTGTGTGTGTAGGCGTAAGGGGAGTATGGGAGAGGTTTTGAAGATTTTTTTTTTGTTGGAAAAATATGTTTGGAGAAAAAATTGTTTGGAGTAAAAAAATATAAAATTTTAAAATTTGTTTAGAAAAAAATTAATATAAATATTATTTTGTTTATCTCGAAATTCTATACAATTTATAAAAAAATTCATTTCATTTGGACTTATATACACAAAGTTATAAACTTTTAAAATTTGAAATTTACTGTAGCGTTTTAAAAATATAAATAGTGAAAAGTGATTAAGTGTTGAAAAAAAATTAATTTTGAAAATGCCAAAACCTTGTCTCCAAACGGGGCGTAGTTTTAAATAGTCATTCTAACGTTTATTCATATATAATTATCAATATTTTAGCTATATTACGTAGATAATTCATACGGTTGTAATAAATTGAGTTCTTATCTTTATAATTGAAATGGACCAATAACCTAAACATAAAATTGAATTTAAACTTAATTTTTTAGGTTCCAACCGTGATCCAGACAAACCCAAAAGTTTGCAACTTGAGTTACAAGTTTTAAACCTTTTAATCAAAAGAAATCCTAATATAATGCAAAGTCTCTTCCAAAACTTTTGGATAAGCCTTGGGCATCTATTTTCCAGCTGAATCTTTGAAATATCAGGCTCCAAGTTAAAAAACTTTTCATGTCACGTGCTCTTGTCTTGGCCAAAAAAGTGAATCGAACGAGTATGGTCTGATAACCTCAAGTAATATTTTCACCCCTTTAGGTGAGAGACATGACAGGCAATTCACTGCCCTTTTTTCTCTCTCTATCTCTTTTTTGTTGTTGTTTTTTTTATCCAGAATCTTATTAATCGTTTATGTTTTCAAAATTAGACTTAATCAAAATTAAAAAATACGTAAAACTAATAGAATCTTACATAAATGGGATACAAACCAGATTTCAACTAATAAGTATTTTTTTCATGTACTTTCATAGAATTCTTATTTTAATATATAAAATGATCAAGGGAAAAAAAAAAAAAGGTTACATGTGTGTGTACCTTTTTTTTTTTTTTTTCTATGAGAGAACTCTTTTTTTTTTTTTTTTTTAATAAGAGCACTCATTCCCCCTTGACTCTTGATAACTTGGCTCCAATACAAAAAAAATATCCAGGTTATAAGGGCATTATATTTAGTAGGCCATGCCCAAGAGTTTGGTGACCAAGTCAATCCAAGCCCCATTTTATGGCTCTCATCGCAAAAGAAAATTGCCAAACCAGATATGAGCATGTAGCATTTTCAATATAAATGTGTGTGTGTGTGTGTGATAGAGAGAGAGAGAGAATTGAGTAACCCAAGAAAAAAAGTTGATGCTAAATGACAACAAAACTTGTTTGATTGCTTATAATATCATTAAAGTTAGTAGGGCAGGCCTCCGAGTTGAGTTGGGTAACCAAGTCTATCCAAACCTACTTCATGGCTCTCAGGAGAGCCATGAAATATATATATATATGTATATATATGTGTGTGTGTTAAGTTTGAATTTAGCAGCCGAAAGGGGAGGAAAAGGTTGATGCTAAATGACAGCAAAACTTGTTTGATTGTTTATAATATCATTTTAACTTGCGTTTCCACAATTGCCCATGCTTTTTTGAGGAAATGAACTTGAATAACAAGGATTATTAATATAGGCACCTTTTGCTTGCTATAGATCGTTAAACAAGCTATTTTTATCCACAAAAAAATGCAGATAACCTTATACATAATAAAATAGAGATGGTTTTTCTTAATTGATTGAGAGTTTCAATGTGCTAACCCTACTCATTCATTTTAAAGGGAAGCAAGAGGTGCCTATATTAGTAATTTAGTACCTGAGATTCTAGATTAATTAATTGTCAATTATTCCGAAGTTTTATCACAAGCTTGTTGTGTAGACGTTTTTTTTTTTTTTATATAATTATTTTGAAGGTAAATTACATTCAAAAGATTAAAGTAACAAAACAACCAAAATTGATATAAATGATACTAAAATATAAGGTGTGTTTATCCTCAATTTAGACCAAATTGAGCAACACATTCTGATGATAATTAAAGAAAAAGACATTTACTGAGTTTGGACTACAAAAAATCAAAAGGACAAATCTGTGATAACCGAGAAATCCATACTCTCGGAAAGATTTTGTACAAATTCTGTAAATAAATGTACATTTACAGTGATACAGAATTACAGAATAAAGAGCAGAAGAAAATTTTGATTAATTGAGTTTTAATCAAAATTTGAAAATGAATTAATGAATACAGTTTAAAAGCTAAGCATTAATTCAATTATGATGTTTTAAAATTATAGAAAAGTATGTGAAAAATACATACTAAGAGATCAATTGCACACAAGTGAGCCACATTGATCAATGGCCAAAAGGATTTGCCAAACAAGCCCTTACACATATAAAAATAATAATAATAATAAAAGAAAGCAAGTGGGAGAGTGTGAGTGGCACGTGAGCAAAAGAGAGAAAGGGAATTAATTCCCTTAGCTGCACAGCAGCCGGAAGAAAGAAAGAGAAAAGAAAGAAAGAAGAAAAGAAAGAAAGAAAAAGAAAGGGAGAAAGTGGCCGAGAGAAAAAGGGAAAGAAGAAAGAGAAATCCAAGCAAAGTTTGGATTTTCTAGTGCAAGCAACAGATCGATCAAGATTCGGTCAAGGATTAGCAGCAAGAAAAGCCTAAGATTCAAAGCAAGGTAAACCCTAGCTCTCACGATTTTCTTTGGGGAAAAATCTGGGGTTTTGAGAGAAAACAGAGAATGTGAGTGAATCACGTTCAGATTTTCGGTTAGAATCGAAATGTGATTCAAGTCTAGATGTTTTCAAATATGAATCCATGAACAGATGGTTTAGAAAACTGAGTTTAGTGAAATTTCTTCACAAAAACACAGATTTTTCAAAAGTTAAGTCGAGAGAGATTCATAAGCAAAATGTGGAATTTTTGCTTATGAAACCATGGATTTGTGATAGTAGAAGTGTAGTTGATAGCTTGAAATGATCTTGTGAAGATCGATTTCAAGTGTAAGAAATAGAACAAAGGCCATAAAAGCCTTAGAAAATCAGAGCAGAGCAGTTCGGACCCAGAATCTTGATTCTGGTATGAACACGGGCGTGTACAAGGGCGTGTTCAGAACACGGCCCCGAACATGTCCATACGCACGACCGTGTTGCAAGAAAAATCATACTCGAGAGGTACACGGTCAAGAACACGGTCGTGTATCAGACCGTATCAAGAGGCACACGGTCAAAGAGAGGCGTGTAAGTAGCCGTGTAAGAGCACAGAGGAGTACACGGCCGTGTACCCACCCGTGTAAGCATACACGGGCATGTTCCAGAAAGTACACGGCCAGGCTTAAAATCCAGAGGGGTACACGGGCACGGACACGGCCGTGTAGGAGGGCGTGTTCGAGTCCAGAGAGTAAAAAAAAAGAGTCTGGAAAGGAAAATTTTCATGTTTTGCCATATTTCCAGTATAAGCTAAATATGGTAAATAATCAGTGATTTTCCTTTTATAGGAGTCCAAGCCAGAGACCCCAAATCAGCAGTCTCAGAGCAGCAGCAAGCTTACGTTAGAGGACTTTCTGTAAGTTCAAGCATTGTCCTGACTGCAACGTGGACAAGCTTGCTTTATTACAATGTTGTGTATATTGTATGACGTGTTATTAGACATTGATTGTCTGCATCACGATGTTGTGTCAGTTTATGCCAGTCACAGTACAGGTCAGTTCATGTCAGTGCATGTCATGCATATAGAGTTGCATGTCCCAGTACATAGACCAGACAGTAACAGAACCAGAAAACAGTTAGGTGCACAAGGCACCTTAGTGTGTTGATTAAATCACACCCCAGTAAATAGATTAACAGGTTCCGACTGTGGGGGCAAGCAGTATGCTACCCAGTTGGAACACCAGCAAGATGGTAATTAACCAGTTATTGGCGTATCGACCTCTCGAACCACGGGGAGGTTATCATGTTTAGCATCAGTTAAGACTAAGGAGGTCAGCACTAAAGTACCGCTCCCGGTTGCGCTAACATGTCGGTACGTCCAATCAGGAGCCCAAAACCAGAACTAAAATAACAGATTAATGTTCTAAGACTAAACCTTTAGTCAGTACAGCATAAGTACAGCAGTCAGCATAAGTACAGCAGTCAGCAAAAGTACAGCAGTCAGCATGAGTACAGCAGTACAGTATGAGTACAGCAGTACAGCATGAGCACAGTAGTACCGCATGAGCACAGAAGTATAGCATGTTAATTACATGTTTTTATGTTTGAACTTACTGAGCCCATAGCTCATTAGTTTGTTCACATGTTGCAGGTAAGAGACCTGTTCACCAGTAGAATATACGGTGGACGACGAACAGGGTAGACGCATGCCGGGCAGGATTGGGCGAGGGATATTGGTCACAGTTTAATTCTTCCGCTGCATACATATATAGATTTTGAATGTAAATTTCAAAGAGACAAGTTTTCAAGCCAGGAGTATGTGATAGGGGAATCATGATCATTTGTTAGCATGATTTCTATATCACATTCTCAAACAGTTTATGAGTTTATGTAAAGAAAAAAAAATTTATTCCGCAAAATTAGCAGTAGTTACAGTTCAGCATGATTGCCGGCGACCCTAGAGGCCTGCAGACTATTGCGGTTGACTACAGAGTCGGTCGTAGTAGCACTGTAGAGCCTCTACAGCAGGGCGGGCCGCCACAGGTGGTATCAGAGAGAGTTTACGACGAGTCTAGTTTAGGATACCAACCGTAGTCACAATTGGTATCAGAGCGGTTAGTTGACCATATCTCGCCTGACTCCGTGCATGTCCTGTTTGCCGATCCAAGTAAGTTCAGTTTATGTTAATAAGCAGCTAGTTAAGCATGAAAGTAAAGGTCTGTAGAGACCTATACTTTGTAGTAAGTATGAGATGTTATATTGATGCAAGAAACCATGTGGATCCTTTTTATACAGGATCTGACACAAGTTCATCGTGTGATTATAGCAGATACAGTAGCACGATGGATAATCAGGGCCAAGGCCAAGGTCAGAGAAGGAGAAGGGGACGCCCATCTCTAACTCAAAGATTAGAAGAGATGCAAGCTCTTCTAGAAAACCAGATGAAAGAAAATGCAGAGTTGAGACAGAGATTAGAACAGTTAGAACAGGGGCAGGGATCAGTAGGGACCCCTGCACAGCCAGCAGCAGAGGCGGAACAGGTAGTGCCACCAGTGGCACCAGAAGTGGTTCAGCAACCACCGGTCAGGGTGAACCCAGAGCCACTATATGAGAGATTCCGGAAGATGAGGCCTCCGGAATTTGAGGGTTCAATAAATCCTCTAGAGGTAGAAGATTGGCTTTCTTCCATACAGATGATAATGGAGTTCATGAGACTCACAGATGAGGAGAAAGTCATATGTGCAACCTTTGTTCTAAGGAAGGATGCAAGATTTTGGTGGGACACAGTCCGCATGAGGAGGGATGTGACCACAATGACATGGGCAGAGTTTCTGGAGGAATTCAACCAGAAATATTATGATCCTGCATCACTCCAACCCCAGCAGAAAGAATTTGCAGAGCTACAGCAGGGGGAACATGTCAGTCAGTGAGGTTTGCAGGAAATTTGATCAGCTCTCCCGTTTATGTCCGTATATGGTACCTACGGACAGGGAGAAGATACAGAAGATGATGGGTATGTTCAGGCCTGAGATCTTTACGTTGATTGACGTTGGCCCATTCCCACCAGTTACAGTAGCCGACTGTGTTAGTCGCGCTTTGAGGGTAGAGTTCCATCTAGCCCGACAGAAAGAAGCAAGAGAAAAAGTCTGGGAAGCCAGGAAGCAAGAAAAGATCCTGGCTAAGGCCTCTCAACTAGGACAGCACAGTAAGGGCAGCCAGAGCACAAGACCAGAGCAGTCCAGTCATCCAGGTCCTCAGCCCCAACAGAAAAGAAAGGGGAATTTCCAGGGAGCTCAGAGTCAGGGTAACAGAAGTCAGTCAAGGAGGACTAACACCACTACAGTTCCACCCACTTGTCCAAATTGTGGGAGGAAGCATGTGGGTCAGTGCAGAGCTGGTACGACTGCTTGTTTTCAGTGTGGAAGAGAGGGCCACTTCATCAAGAATTGCCCCATGAACCGCCAGTCAGTATCAGCATCAGGGGCAAACTCTTCACGCCCACAGCAGTCCCAAGTACATGCACTCAGGTTGAGTTATGAAAGCCCAATAGAAGTGCCTCCAGCAGTTCAAGACAGAGTTCCTCAGGCAGATGCTAGGGTGATGGCCTACACCAGAGAAGAGGCAGAAGCAGGGACGTCCAATGTGGTGACAGGTCAGATTTCTGTCGCTAACCACTTGGCATCTGCATTATTTGACTCTGGGGCCACACATTCTTTCATATCATGTGCATTTGCTGATAAGTTAGAATACCTTAGAGATTACATGGGAAGAACCTTTAGAACTGCTCTCCCATCAGGAGAAGTCATGTTGTCAGAGTACTGGTTACCCCATGTACCAGTAATCGTGGCAGATAGAGAGCTGTATGCAGAGTTGATCATGATGAAGATCGTAGACTATGATGTGATCTTGGGAATGGATTTCCTAGGAAAATATCAAGCTATGATAGATTGCAGAAACAGAAGAATAGTATTCAAGCCAGAAGAGGAAGAATGCTTCGAATATGTCGATTCTTCGAGAAGATCAAGCAAGATGATGATCAGCTCAATGAAGGCCAAGAAGCTAATAGCCAGTGGTTGTACTGGATATTTAGCTTATGTGACAGATACAGCAGAAGAGAAGAAGTTACAGCCAGAAGAGGTTCCAGTTGTCAGGGAATTTCTCGAGGTCTTTCCCGAGGAACTACCAGGATTACCTCCAAAACGGGAGATCTCGTTTGAGATAGAGCTCCTACCTGGAACAGCACCGATCTCCAAGGCGCCGTACCGCATGGCACCAGTGGAGTTGAAAGAGTTACAGGTACAGTTGAAGGATCTGCTTGACAAGGGATTCATCAGACCGAGTTATGCCCCATGGGGAGCTCCCGTACTGTTTGTCAAGAAGAAGGACGGGACGTTCCGCATGTGCATAGACTACAGAGAATTGAACAAGGTTACAGTCAAGAATAGGTACCCATTACCTAGGATTGACGACCTGTTCGATCAGCTCAAGGGTGCAGCAGTATTCTCAAAGATTGATTTGAGATCAGGATATCATCAGCTAAGAATCAAGGAAGATGATGTATCCAAGACAGCTTTCAGAACCCGTTATGGGCATTATGAGTTCCTAGTAATGCCATTTGGGTTAACGAACGCGCCAACCGCTTTCATGGACCTGATGAACAGAGTCTTCAAGGAGTATCTTGACAAGTTTATCATTGTGTTCATCGATGACATCCTTGTATATTCAAAGACTCATGCAGAGCACGAAGCCCAGTTGAGAGTTATTTTTCAGAAGCTAAGAGAGCATCAACTCTATGCCAAATTCTCAAAATGTGAGTTCTGGCTAGACAGAGTGCATTTCCTCGGTCATGTAGTGTCCAAGGAGGGAATTGCAGTAGATCCAGTCAAGGTGGAAGCAATCAACCAATGGCCTGCACCTAAAAGCGTAACAGAGATACGCAGTTTCTTAGGGTTAGCTGGCTATTACAGGAGGTTTGTGGAGGGATTTGCTAGATTAGCAGCACCTCTCACCACCCTCACACGCAAGGAAAAGAAGTATATATGGACAGATGAGTGTGAAAGAAGCTTCCAATAGCTGAAGAGACGGCTAACAAGTGCGCCGATCCTCACACTCCCTACTGAAGGGGAGAAGTATGAGATCTACAGTGATGCTTCCAAAGTGGGTTTGGGAGCAGTATTGATGCAAGAAGGCAGAGTGATTGCCTATGCTTCGCGTCAATTGAAAGAGCACGAGAAGAATTATCCCACCCACGATCTAGAACTTGCTGCAGTAGTGTTCGCACTCAAAATTTGGCGACACTATCTATATGGAGCTCAGTGTCAGATCTACACAGATCATCAGAGTTTAAAATACTTCTTCACACAGAAGGAGTTAAACATGAGGCAAAGAAGATGGTTGGAGTTGGTGAAGGACTATGACTGTGAGATCCTTTATCACCCAGGAAAAGCCAACCGAGTAGCAGATGCCTTAAGTAGAAAGGCTACAGTTCCACAGCAGCTGCCAATTGACAGATTGTCAAGACCATTGCAGCAAGAGATCCATTCACTCGAGCTGGAGTTGATATCAGGAAAATTGTCAGCACTACAGTTGAAGTCATCATTGTTTGATGATATCAAGGAAGCTTAGAAGCAAGATACAAGTCTGACAAACTCCCAGGAAGAGATATCCACAGATGGATTAATCAGGCATCAGGGGAGAATTCATGTGCCAGCAGATGAAGAGCTACGAAGGCGAATCATGTCAGAGGCTCATGAAACGCCATACTCAGTCCATCCTGGAGCCACCAAGATGTACCAAGACTTGAAGCTACAGTTTTGGTGGAAAGGGATGAAGGGAGACATTGCAAGATTTGTGAGTAAGTGCCTTACTTGTCAGAGAGTAAAGGCTGAGCATCAGCATCCTGGAGGGAAGTTAGAACCTCTAGAGATTCCAGAGTGGAAATGGGAGAACGTTACCATGAATTTTGTGATAGGGTTACCCAAAACAAGAGGAGGACACGATGCCATCTGGGTAATCGTGGATAGATTAACAAAGACAGCCAGATTCATACCAATCAGGATCACTTACTCATTGGAGAAGCTGGCACAGCTGTACGTAGATCAGGTTGTCAGGTTACATGGAGTTCCAAAGTCCATAGTATCTGACAAAGATGCACGATTCACTTCAAACTTTTGGGAGTGTGTGCAAAGAGCTATGGGCACAGAACTAAGATTCAGTACAGCCTTCCATCCTCAGACAGATGGACAGTCAGAACGGACTATCCAGACCTTGGAGGATATGCTCCGAGCATGTGTCATGGATTTTCCAGGAGCTTGGAATGAGAAGTTACCACTAGTGGAATTCTCATACAACAACAGTTACCAAGCTTCCATCAAGATGGCACCTTATGAGGCTCTTTATGAAAGAAAGTGCAGATCACCCATCCACTGGTATGATCTGAAGGAAAAACAACTGCACAAGACAGATTTCATGCAGGAAACTTGCGATGCAGTTGCCAAGATCCAGCAAAGAATGAAGAGTGCTCAGAGCAGACAGAAGAGTTATGCAGACAGAAGGCGGAGATCCCTAGAATTCAAGGAAGGGGACTTCATTTTTCTGAAAGTGTCACCCATGAAGGGGATCATGCGTTTTGGTAAGAAGGTTACATGTGTGTGTACCCTTTTTTTTTTAATATATAAAATGATCAAGGGAAAAAAAAAAAGGTTACATGTGTGTGTACCCTTTTTTTTTTTTTTTTCTATGAGAGAACTTTTTTTTTTTTTTTTTTAATAAGAGCACTCATTCCCCCTTGACTCTTGATAACTTGGCTCCAATACAAAAAAAATATCCAGGTTATAAGGGCATTATATTTAGTAGGCCATGCCCAAGAGTTTGGTGACCAAGTCAATCCAAGCCCCATTTTATGGCTCTCATCGCAAAAGAAAATTGCCAAACCAGATATGAGCATGTAACATTTTCAATATAAATGTGTGTGTGTGTGTGTGTGTGTGTGTGTGACAGAGAGAGAGAGAGAATTGAGTAACCCAAGAAAAAAAGTTGATGCTAAATGACAACAAAACTTGTTTGATTGCTTATAATATCATTAAAGTTAGTAGGGCAGGCCTCCGAGTTGAGTTGGGTAACCAAGTCTATCCAAACCTACTTCATGGCTCTCAGGAGAGCCATGAAATATATATATATATGTATATATATGTGTGTGTGTTAAGTTTGAATTTAGCAGCCGAAAGGGGAGGAAAAGGTTGATGCTAAATGACAGCAAAACTTGTTTGATTGTTTATAATGTCATTTTAACTTGCGTTTCCACAATTGCCCATGCTTTTTTGAGGAAATGAACTTGAATAACAAGGATTATTAATATAGGCACCTTTTGCTTGCTATAGATCGTTAAACAAGCTATTTTTATCCACAAAAAAATGCAGATAACCTTATATATAATAAAATAGAGATGGTTTTTCTTAATTGATTGAGAGTTTCAATGTGCTAACCCTACTCATTCATTTTAAAGGGAAGCAAGAGGTGCCTATATTAGTAATTTAGTACCTGAGATTCTAGATTAATTAATTGTCAATTATTCCGAAGTTTTATCACAAGCTTGTTGTGTAGACGTTTTTTTTTTTTATATAATTATTTTGAAGGTAAATTACATTCAAAAGATTAAAGTAACAAAAGCACCAAAATTGATATAAATGATACTAAAATATAAGGTGTGTTTATCCTCAATTTAGACCAAATTGAGCAACACATTCTGATGATGATTAAAGAAAAAGACATTTACTGAGTTTGGACTACAAAAAATCAAAAGGACAAATCTGTGATAACCGAGAAATCCATACTCTCGGAAAGATTTTGTACAAATTCTGTAAATAAATGTACATTTATAGTGATACAGAATTACAGAATAAAGAGCAGAAGAAAATTTTGATTAATTGAGTTTTAATCAAAATTTGAAAATGAATTAATGAATACAGTTTAAAAGCTAAGCATTAATTCAATTATGATGTTTTAAAATTATAGAAAAGTATGTGAAAAATACATACTAAGAGATCAATGGCACACAAGTGAGCCACATTGATCAATGGCCAAAAGGATTTGCCAAACAAGCCCTTACACATATAAAAATAATAATAATAATAAAAGAAAGCAAGTGGGAAAGTGTGAGTGGCACGTGAGCAAAAGAGAGAAAGGGAATTAATTCCCTTAGCTGCATAGCAGCCGGAAGAAAGAAAGAGAAAAGAAAGAAAGAAGAAAAGAAAGAAAGAAAGAGAAAGGGAGAAAGTGGCCGAGAGAAAAAGGGAAAGAAGAAAGAGAAATCCAAGCAAAGTTTGGATTTTCTAGTGCAAGCAACAGATCGATCAAGTTTCGGTCAAGGATTAGCAGCAAGAAAAGCCCAAGATTCAAAGCAAGGTAAACCCTAGCTCTCACGATTTTCTTTGGGGAAAAATCTGGGGTTTTGAGAGAAAACAGAGAATGTGAGTGAATCACGTTCAGATTTTCGGTTAGAATCGAAATGTGATTCAAGTCTAGATGTTTTCAAATATGAATCCATGAACAGATGGTTTAGAAAACTGAGTTTAGTGAAATTTCTTCACAAAAACATAGATTTTTCAAAAGTTAAGTCGAAAGAGATTCATAAGCAAAATGTGGAATTTTTGCTTATGAAACCATGGATTTGTGATAGTAGAAGTGTAGTTGATAGCTTGAAATGATCTTGTGAAGATCGATTTCAAGTGTAAGAAGTAGAACAAAGGCCATAAAAGCCTTAGAAAATCAGAGCAGAGCAGTTCGGACCTAGAATCTTGATTCTGGTATGAACACGGGCGTGTACACGGGCGTATACAAGGGCGTGTTCAGAACACGGCCCCGAACATGCCCATACGCACGACCGTGTTGCAAGAAAAATCATACTCGAGAGGTACACGGTCAAGAACACGGCCGTGTATCAGACCGTGTCAAGAGGCACACGGTCAAAGAGAGGCGTGTAAGTAGCCGTGTAAGAGCACAGAGGAGTACACGGCCAGTAACACGGCCGTGTACCCACCCGTGTAAGCATACACGGGCATGTTCCAGAAAGTACATGGCCAGGCTTAAAATCCAGAGGGGTACAAGGGCACGGACACGGCCGTGTAGGAGGGCGTGTTCGAGTCCAGAGAGTAAAAAAAAAGAGTCTGGAAAGGAAAAATTTCATGTTTTGCCATATTTCCAGTATAAGCTAAATATGGTAAATAATCAGTGATTTTCCTTTTATAGGAGTCCAAGCCAGAGACCCCAAATCAGCAGTCCCAGAGCAGCAGCAGCTTACGCTAGAGGACTTTCTGTAAGTTTAAGCATTGTCCTGACTGCAACGTGGACAAGGTTGCTTTATTACAATGTTGTGTATATTGTATGACGTGTTGTTAAACATTGATTGTCTGCATCACGATGTTGTGTCAGTTTATGCCAGTCACAGTACAGGTCAGTTCATGTCAGTGCATGTCATGCATATAGAATTGCATGTCCCAGTACATAGACCAGACAGTAACAGAACCAGAAAACAGTTAGGTGCACAAGGCACCTTAGTGTGTTGATTAAATCACACCCCAGTAAATAGATTAACAGGTTCCGACTGTGGGGGCAAGCAGTATGCTACCCAGTTGGAACACCAGCAAGATGGTAATTAACCAGTTATTGGCGTATCGACCTCTCGAACCACGGGGAGGTTATCATGTTTAGCATCAGTTAAGACTAAGGAGGTCAGCACTAAAGTACCGCTCCCGGTTGCGCTAACATGTCGGTACGTCCAATCAGGGGCCCAAAACCAGAACTAAAATAACAGATTAATGTTCTAAGACTAAACCTTTAGTCAGTACAGCATAAGTACAGCAGTCAGCATGAGTACAGCAGTCAGCATAAGTATAGCAGTCAGCATGAATACAGCAGTACAGTATGAGTACAGCAGTACAGCATGAGCACAGTAGTACCGCATGAGCACAGAAGTATAGCATGTTAATTACATGTTTTTATGTTTGAACTTACTGAGCCCATAGCTCATTAGTTTGTTCACATGTTGCAGGTAAGAGACCTGTTCACCAGTAGAATATACGGTGGACGACGAACAAGGTAGACGCATGCCGGGCAGGATTGGGCGAGGGATATTGGTTACAGTTTAATTCTTCCGCTGCATACATATATAGATTTTGAATGTAAATTTCAAAGAGACAAGTTTTCAAGTCAGGAGTATGTGATAGGGGAATCATGATTTTTTGTTAGCATGATTTCTATATCACATTCTCAAACAGTTTATGAGTTTATGTAAAGAAAAAAAAATTTATTCCGCAAAATTAGCAGTAGTTACAGTTCAGCATGATTGCCGGCGACCCTAGAGGCCTGCAGACTATTGCGGTTGACTACAGAGTCGGTCGTAGTAGCACTGTAGAGCCTCTACAGCAAGGCGGGCCGCCACAAAATCAAATTTAAAGCATGTATAAAACACTTCCAGTAACCACCATATAATCGATGAAAGTTTCCAATGATCGAAAGGTAGAAACCTGTAGCACAAATGCCATATCCTAATCTGCAATTGAAACAAATCTATCCAAACCAAACTAGAAATCTAGCGAAATTGAGTGGATTAAAAACAAACTCCAACAGCACCATTTTTACACTCCAAAACACACACAAAGTAAAAGAAAAACCCCAAGGACCGTCACTATAAGACTTTAGTAAAAGGACAACCGGAGAAACAACTATCAAGGAAAGCAGCTAACTTCTATAGACACATAACAAGGCTGAAGAAGCGCTGTCAAATAGCGGCGCGTGCACGACACGCGCCATATCTTCCGACACCATAATCCGACACCACCGCCATTAAAAGAAACCCACCACCGTGCAGAGCCAAACCAAAGGAGCGCAACCACCCAATGACGGATGCGCCAGAAAAATGTAGCCCAAAGTTTGGCCTCCGTCAAGTTATGTCTGCCCTAATGAAGCCACACATTGAATGTATCAGTGGCACATGCTATGCTCCATTCATTTGCATATTGCAATTAGAATATATCTTTGGTCTTACATTGTTACATAACGAATAAAACTAAACTGTCTAACATGAGATATGTTTTATGTAATGACAAATGTTTAATAAATCCATCACTAACATGAATATACACAAAATTTTGTATTATATTCCTTTCAAGTCACAAAGGTTTTATTACACCCTTAGATGCACGCCGTCAAATTCCTCTCTCTTTTTTATCATTTTTATATTATTGATACCACTTAAACTTACTATTTAATCTTAATTTTCTTTTTATATTTTGATGGCATTTGGTATTATTTGTAGAAATGTTTTTCTATTTCCAGAATCGTAGAAAACAAAAACAACTCCAAATCTGCTCATGTTTATTTAAAATTTTCAAAACTATTTTAAAAACACCATACCAACTCTATTTTTTTTTCTTTTCTTTGAAAACACAAAAAAGGAATTTTCACTTCTCTCTTTCTCTCTCTTTGATATTTTCACTATAAAAAAATCAAATATAATTTTAAAAATGATACTAACACAATTTTCAAAATCTTATCATTTTCAAAATTCTCGAAAACACAAATTATTTAAAAACAATACTAAACCCAACCTTTAATTCTATTAATTTGTACCTTTAATTTATTTTATTAATTTGCATCTTAAATTTATAAATATATAGTAAACCGTTCCTCGCAAATAACATAATTTATACATAAATCATTAACAAATACCCTTGACCAGCTGGCCTATTTGCATGGGATATTGTGAGTTTAATGGAAGGTCTTCGGTTCGATTTAGGACAAGGCTCCCGGGTATTTCCTTAAAAAAAATCATTAATAAATTATATATAGATGATTTTTATATATTTTAATTCATAAATTCAAAAAAAATTTTCCTTCAATAAATTCTATTTTTCTATTTTTCCAGTTATGCAAAACCTATGTTTTTCATTTTTTTGATAAATTATGGTAAAACTAAGTTGGCATCCAAGTTTACATTAAAAAAAAAAAAAGAAATTGTAGCCAAACAAAAGATGAAAATAATACCTAGGATTCTGTTGGTTGTACTGCCCAACAAAAAAAGAAAAAAAAAAAGGTTGTGCTTCCTTCTCTTACTTTGGCAGTGGCAAATGTCCGTAGGATGGTCCAAATAATTGACTGAACAAACACTTCTTGTGGATTTTATTTTAACGGCAAAGCCGACAAAACACTTCTTGTGGATAACGTTATGACATTTAGTACGTTTAAATATTGAAAAAAAAAAATGATACGTGTGGCCAATATTTGTTCTGCATGTTTGTATTCTATCCGTGCGTTTATTTACCAACAAAATAAAAAAAATTTTATGTTAGAGACTTAGTATGAAAAATACATATTACTAAGATATATCGTTTGGTTATTATTTTACATTTATATTATTTTTAAACATACTTTCTCATTCAAATATGAAATGTATTTAATATATTACGTTCAAATACAATACAAATATAATATGTTTACCAAACACCTCATAAGTGTGGTATGTATATTTTAATATAATTTCATAATTTATTTTAATATAAACTATAGAATTCAATTCTCTTTATTTTTAATTTAATATTTTTGGTGAATTAAATTTAATATATATATATATTAAATCCTTAATTTTTTTTTTATTAATTTTGATGATCAAATCACTTTTTTTTTTTTTTCTGACTGCCTCTCCCAAAAAAGGATTTCTATATTTATATTATCAAATAGAACATAACGTTCATAAATTGGTATCATTACTATTAATAAAGAAATTGAATACAAATTTATAGTTCTATTTATATGGATATATAAGATAGAAAGTTACACATGTCAATAATCTACGTAATCTATTGTAAGCTTTGCACGATAAATCTTCTAATTTGATGGGCAATTTATATATGTTTTCATTGCTTTTTAATACTGCAATACGACTTCAAATTGTATCATATTAGTAAGCGTCAAAAGTTTTTTCTTACTTCTGTCTGCAAATTTAGATGTACAATTTCTGCTAATATATATATATATATGCAACCAATATTATTGTATAGCTCAAATAGTAATTTCTTAGTCTAGGACAATTCAGTCTAGTGGACAGTGCTACAAGAGAATTTGAGACCGAGAAAGAGAAAGGTTACTAAAATATATATGTATATATATAAATATATATATATATAGATACATATGATAAACAACAAGGTTCACATCATGGCAGACATGAAAGGGGTAATTGATATGTTTAGTGGGGGACAACAGATTTTACAAATCCATACTCTCGTATGAACATAGAACTAAGCAACCAAGCTGTTGTTTATTTACAGTATTTGGTTGGTATTATATTTAAATATAATATAATTTTCATTTAAATATAAAAATATTATATTTAAATATTAATTATATCATATTTTAAATTTAATATATTTATTATTTATTATTTTATTATTTTTATTAATAATATTTTTTTCTCTTTATTTTTACCTATCACATCACATATTTATTATTTCAATATAATTTAAATATTTTTTTATCTAAACACATACTGTATTCAAATGTAATGTAAATACTTTTTCTCTAAATACAAATTACATTTAATGTATTATATTCAAACGTAATATAAACATGATAAGTTTACCGTATTCTTCAAGTTTGGTGCTTTTGTGTATTTCAAAATTAATGGTTAACAGTATAAAGAGGGAAATTTTTCACGCGATCCTCCATTCAAAACTTTTACCATAATTCCTGTTTTGCATATTTTGCACTTTATGAGGAAATGTGAAATTAATTTTATATTATACTTACAACCACTAAAATAGATTAATTCTACTTGAACATATCTTAACTATTATTCAACACGTCTGTATCCCTTTATTTTCTCATAAAATCTTTTGGGTAAGGTCTTCAATATAACAGCCCAAAAGAACTAACAATGTGACATTTGGATTAATAACATGTAATACTAACATCGTTAATGTGTAATATTTTTTATCTATATTTGTAATCCGTACTACTAAAAAAAAAGATATTATATCTAAAATTATATGACATCACATACAAATTAATTAATAATTACACGAGTCTTGAAAAAAATATTTAAATATAATATAATTTTCATTTAAATTTAAAAATATTATATTCAATAGAGATAAATAAAAAACCTAATAACCTGACAAACTCACTCAATATAACCTATTATAACCCGAATCTGGCCAACTCAATCAAAAGATCAACCCAAGCCGACTATTAACTAGGTGGGTTTAAGTTTAATTTTTTTAAACCCACCCTAACTCGAACCCACCTAATCTAATAATATGTAAAAATAAATATATTTCATATCTTATAATATATAATATTTGTCTTATATTTTACAATCATTACTTGACAATTTATTATATTTCATATTATATAAATTATTATTATTATTTATTTGTTAGTTTACAACTTTTTTATTTAAAATTGTTTCTAATATATTTTATTTTTATATTAGTTTATAACTTATGAGATAATTTTAAAACTTTATAACACTAATATTATGCTGAAAGTTGACTTTTTTTTATATATTTCTTATTTTTGGTTGAATGATTAGCTATATTTATTTTTTTATTTTTTAACTATATTCAACTCTATTAATCCATCTAAAATTTAATTGGGTAGGTTGATTTTAAATTTTGAATTAATTTAGTGAGTTAAATTTGAAACCAACACATCCAAACTTGATTGAATAAGTTAAAAATTCTCAAAAACCCACATAACCCACCCGATGTTCACTCTTATTATTCAAATATCAATCATATCATACTTTCAATCTAATATAATTATTATTTATTATTTTATTATTTTTATTAATCATATCATATATTCTTTTTTTCTTTCCTTCTTTTTCTCTATTTTTATCTATCATATTACATATTTATTATTTAATATAATTTAAATACTTTTTATCTAAACTCTTATTATATTTAAATATAATATAAATATTTTTCTTTCAAATATAAATTATATTTAATACAATATATTTAACCATAATAAAAATATAATATGTTTACTAGAGACGTTTAAAAAAAAAAAATTATTATTAATATTATTCGAATCTAACAATAATTACATATGTCATATTATCATAAAATGATTTGAATATGCACACCCAGACTAAAAAAAAATAAAGGTATTATCCGAATCTAACAGAGACGCTTTAGCTAAAACCATGAAAACGACTTCTGCAACGTACGACTTGAAGAATCGTCGTCACCAACTACAACAACAACGAAACTTGTCTTCCGATGTCTCCTTGACGACAAGTTTCTCTTACTCCATCGGTTCCTGCTAAGAACAGAAACAAAACCCAGAAACCAGATTTTCTAGTGAGCTCTGATATAAATAAATGGGGTTGTTGGGAAGCAGCGAAAAGCCCACGACGACTACGTTTTCATCCTCTTCCGCCACCAACATGAGACCCACCAAAGCCACCACCAGAACCGGCGCCGGCGCCGACAAGGACAAGGAGATAGCCCGGTACAATGCCGACGCCGGAATTCTTGCCGAGTTCGAGCAGTCCGGCGTCTCCGGTAAGTCCTTTAACTACACGAGATCGATTCTTCACGCCTCGAATTCCGTGCCAGAAGAACAGATCACCGCTTACTTGTCTCGGATTCAAAGGGGTGGTCTGGTGCAGCCCTTTGGTTGTATGATTGTGATTGAAGAACCCACTTTTAGAATCATTAGTTTTAGTGAAAATTGCTTTGCAATGTTGGGTTTAAGTAGTAGTAATTTCAGTAGTACTGGTGTTAGAGGTAGTTTGATTGGGGTTGATGCTAGGACACTTTTCACTGGCCCTTCCGGGGCTTCGCTCACGAAGGCGACGGCTTCGAGGGAGATTTCGCTTCTAAACCCGATTTTGGTCTATTCCAGGACGACCCAGAAGCCGTTTTACGCCATTCTGCATAGAATTGATGTAGGGACTGTGATCGATTTGGAGCCCGCGAGGTCCGGGGACCCTGCATTGTCCCTGGCAGGGGCGGTGCAGTCGCAGAAGCTCGCAGTTCGGGCTATCACCAGGCTGCAGTCGCTACCCGGGGGAGATATCGGCATGTTGTGCGACACGGTTGTGGAGGATGTGCAGAAGCTTACTGGATATGACAGGGTTATGATTTATAAGTTTCATGAGGATGATCATGGCGAAGTGGTGTCCGAGATCAGGAGGTCGGATTTGGAGCCGTATTTAGGTTTGCACTATCCTGCCACGGATATTCCTCAGGCTGCTCGGTTCTTGTTTAAGCAGAATCGTGTTAGGATTATCTATGATTGTAATGCAACTCCGGTTAGGGTCATTCAGAATGAAGCTCTGAAGCAACCGTTGTGCTTGGTCAATTCGACACTGCGTGCACCGCACGAATGCCACTTGCAGTACATGGCCAACATGGGGTCAATTGCATCATTGGTGATGGCCGTTGTCATAAACAACAATGATTTGACGAAGCTTTGGGGATTGGTAGTGTGTCACCACACCTCTCCGCGATATGTTCCTTTCACGCTTCGTTATGCTTGCGAGTTTCTTATGCAAGCGTTCGGGCTTCAGCTCCACATGGAGCTCCAACTGGCATCCCAACTGGCCGAGAAGAGAATTCTCAGAACACAGACATTGCTTTGCGACATGCTACTCCGAGATGCCCCATTTGGGATCGTGATGCAGTCTCCTAGTATCAAGGATCTAGTGAAGTGTGATGGGGCAGCATTGTGCTACGGCGGTTCATGCTGGTTACTCGGTGTGACTCCAACTGAATCGCAGGTAAAAGATATTGCAGACTGGCTGCTAAAAAATCACGGGGATTCCACAGGGCTAAGTACCGATAGCTTGGCGGATGCTGGATATCCCGGTGCGGCTCAATTGGGTAACGCTGTTTGTGGCATGGCTACAGCAAGAATTACGTCGAAGGATTTCTTGTTTTGGTTCAGGTCTCACATTGCGGAGGAAGTCAAGTGGGGAGGAGCTAAGCACCATCCAGAAGATAAGGATGATGGTGGAAGAATGCACCCGAGATCGTCATTTAAAGCTTTCCTTGAAGTAGTAAAAAGTAGAAGTTTGCCTTGGGAGGCTTCGGAGATTAACGCCATTCATTCTTTGCAGCTTATAATGAGAGACTCGTTTCAGGATATGGACGATAGTAGTGTGAAAACACCTACTTGTGCACAACAGAGCAACGACACCAAGATGCCCAAGATGGATGAACTCGGTTCCTTGGCTTGTGAGATGGTTAAATTGATCGAGACAGCAACGGTTCCTATTTTTGGAGTTGATTCAGCGGGTGTAATCAATGGCTGGAATGAGAAAATTGCAGAATTGACAGGATTACAAGCCGGCAAAGCTATGGGGAAGTCCCTGGTTAATGAAGTTATTCATGAGGACTCACGTGAAACTGTCAAAAACCATCTAAGCAGAGCCTTGCAAGGTAAAATCTTTCTTTTCTTGATTATGAAAGGCATCACTGAGGATTTTAATGGTTTCTATTCCAGTGTAATTACCATGTTGCATGCTCAAAAGCATCTGTACGAAAATTATCTTGGTAGGTTTTTTATAGGCATACATTTAAGCAAAACAGCAAAACAATGTATGTAAACTTAGCCTGATATGCTTAATTGTAATAAATTTTTGGTAAATCGACTTCTTGATTGTTTGGTAAACATAGATCATTTGTTCCCTTTTCTGTATTTCAAAATGGCGTGACTACACTTAATCATTCATAAGGTTGTCAGTTGAAGAAAATAGCTGCTGTACTATTAGGAGTGATATAGGATTTCTTGCTGAAGTGTTGTTTAGTTTTCATGGAGTTCATCCAATTTCTCTCTATTTTTCCGTTTCGATTTTGCTAAACTGTTGGCCCTTTGATGACTTCTGTTTGCTCAGGTGAGGAGGAAAAGAATGTCGAGTTAAAATTGAGGAACATCGGAACAAAGAAAAACAACGTTGTATATATAGTGGCCAACACCTGCACAAGTAGAGATTATGCAAACAATATAGTTGGGGTGTGTTTCGTGGGTCAAGACATAACTAATGAGAAAGTTGTTATGGATAAATTTATCCGCTTGCAAGGCGATTACAAGGCTATCATACAGAGTCTTAATCCGTTAATTCCACCCATATTCGCTTCAGATGAGAATGCTTGCTGCTCTGAATGGAACACAGCAATGGAAAAACTGACGGGTTGGACAAGAGACGAAGTTCTTGGAAAAGTGCTTCCCGGGGAAATCTTTGGAAGTTTCTGCAAGCTAAAAGGCCAAGATTCGTTGACCAAGTTTATGATAATATTGTACCGTGGAATCAGTGGCCAAGATATCGAAAAGTTCCCACTGGAGTTTTTCGATAGGAAAGGGAAATTCATTGAAGTTTTGTTAACAGCAAACAAGAGGTCTGATGCGAGTGGCAATTCGGTTGGCTGTTTCTGCTTCCTGCAGATTGTTGTACCCGATGTACAGAAAGCCTTAGAAGCATGCAGCAGGAAAGAGGATAGAGAAGGCTTTTTGAAGCTTAAAGAGTTGGCTTACATTCTACAGGAAATGAAGAATCCTTTGAATGGAATTCGATTTACCCACAAGCTACTCGAAAATACAGCCATTTCTGAAAATCAGAAACAATTTCTTGAAGCTAGTGATGCGTGTGAGAAACAGATCACGATGATTATTGAAGATAATTTAGTAAACATAGAGGAAGGGTGAGTCTTCTTCGCAGTGTAATCAAGAAATTAGAAGAGAATTAGCATCCTAAAAAAGATTAATAAAAAAGACCAAGTTTTTAACAAGTTAGTAAGAAAGTTTAATTTCTAAGTTTTATATTTGGAATTATATTGTCCTTAAATTTACTTTTTAAACCTAGTGAAATTCTCATCCAATTTTCACAATTTGAATTGGTTCTGATTAGCCTTCAACAGGTTGTAATCTTTTCCACTGCCTTTTCTTTGATCACTTTATCCTGTGCAATACACCGTCTAACGTCTTATTCTGACTGTACCAGCAGTTTGGAGCTTAAAATGGAAGAGTTTCGCTTGGGAAATGTCTTGGACGCCGTTGTTAGCCAAGCAATGATATTGCTGAGGGAAAAGAATTTGCAGCTTTTTCATGAGATTCCCAAAGAGATCAAATCACTATACCTATATGGAGATCATATTAGGCTTCAGTTAGTCTTGTCAGATTTCTTGCTCAATGTGGTGCATCATGCGCCTGCATCAGATGGCTGGGTTGAAATAGAAATCTCCCCTGGTCTCAAGTTAATACAAGATGGCAAAGAATTCATCCGCTTACAGTTCAGGTACCTCAACTAGATCATGTTTTTTCATCATTCACAAAAAATCTCATATCATTCATATTTTAATAATTTTGCTTCAGTCAAGTAAAGTCTCTTAGTTTGCTGTTTTTGGCTTGCATTCAAGCCATCCCTTGTGAATCAGATTTGACCAAACCATATTGTGTCTCTCCTTTTTCCCTTGTGAACAATGACTCCAAACGAGTCGTCTCTATCTCATTGTTCCTTGAAACTCTGCCACCAGTTGTTACTCGCCTTCACATAAACCTGGAAATACCCTCATATATTCAAGAGACCCCTAATGAAATGATAATATTTCACTAGAGTTTTCTCTTTAGGCATATTGGCCTTGAGTTGATTATGATCGGTTGAACCACGACATTATAATAACACGCAGATGTTAGTACAGATTTAACTTTTCGTTCTTCTTATGCATGTAGAATGAGTCATCCCGGGGAAGGCCTTCCTGCTGCGCTTATCCAGGACATGTTTGACGGAGGAAAGCAATGGACCACACAGGAAGGCCTAGGGTTAAACCTGTCTCGGAAGCTTCTCAGTCAGATGAATGGGCAGGTCAAGTATGTCAGAGAGCATAGCAAGTGTTACTTCCTCATCAAAATCGAATTCAAAACTAGGAAAGAGGGGCAAATAGCAGGATCAAGAGCAGATTCAAGCAGGATGACTTAAAAAACTTCTTGAGGACCTGAAGAAATCTCTTTAAACGATCGGTGCAGACTGCAAAGATGATGGTTTAAATGATGCTCCTATCAGGGCTTGAGAGTACATACGAGGCTCTCAGGTCTACCTAGTTCGATATGTTTTTACCTGTTTTTACGATTCAAGGTTATCTAGCACTCGACCTTCGTCTCGAGCAGGTCTTCTTACGTAACATGGCTTCCCGTTGCCTTGCCGAGGATTTTATTATTGTATATTACCAACTTCAACAAAATTCTGCTAGTCAGTATGTATATCCAGTAATTCAAGTACATAATATATGTCATGAAGGTAATCTTGGTTGGAAATTGTATAGACTACACCACTTTTGCCTCACGGCGGAATGAATTGAATGTTTATATGTCTAGAATAAAATGCGAGCTCTCTAACTTTTTAGGTGTTAGATCTCTGTATTAAGCCATTCCTCTGGCAAAGGTTCTTGCATTTCAAATCTTGATTCGCTTGGGAAAAATATGGAAATTTGGACTAAAAACCAATGTGCATTGTTCCTATTGGCCAAAAAAAAAAAACCCAACTGGTTCTTGTCTGAGCTGTTCGAAATCTCTCTAGGGATCAAGAGGCTACATTCACCCATAATCAAAAAATAAAAGAGCACTCGGGATCAGACATCAAAGAATAAAGTATCTCTGCAATGCTGTTTTATAAATACAATTATGAATTTCCATTTCAAGGTCTCAATACATAAGAATGCCAAAAAGGAAGTGTATTTCTCTCCCCATATACAATTTTTAACCCCCATGTTAAAATCACCAACTCAACACTCAAAACACATCTATCCACATAAATATGGACATCAAATTTGAAATTAGACTACCAACTTCACAAAACAAAAACCGATCAAGACAAAGATGATGAACAGAAGATATGTAATCCCATGAATCTGACAAGTGAATCCAATTCAGTTCATATGCTTTGTTCATCCTCCACCCCGGTGGATCAGACCATTGAGCCGCATATAGAGAAGGCACCTTTGCCAGAGCTCTATCGAAAATGCTACAAAAAAGAACTGTAACACAAAAAGAGGCCACACTTTTATTTTTCCCCCCTTTCCCTTTCTTCATTATCCTCTACCTAACTCTGTACAGTTTAGTTATGTGCAATGGTTAGTACTCGTAACTGCCATCAAATTGTGTCAATGGCAATTTTCCCGGAGTACTGTTAACTCTCTTCTGGCATATCATGAGAATTGCTCTCTGTTGGGCAACCTGCCTGGACAACCTACATATGACAAGCGCAAAATCAGATTTTCAGATAATTTGAGAATTTGCAATCGAGAGGAAAACGAAAAGCTTCCCGTATCTTGGAAACATGGATTTCCTCATCACTGAGGTTCAAGTGCAAACATCAAAACAAAAAAACTTAACCACCTTTCCTTTGTGATAAAGTTTCTAGTGTTTATTACCTCATCACAAGCCTCCGAACCATCTGAATAAAAGAGAATTGGGCGGCAGCGTTTATCTTCATTCATTAAGCTTGAATTCTGAAAGTGGTTCACAAGGGCAGTCTTCCCCTGGATTCGAGCATATGCTAGGGAGGCAACTTTCTCACTGTTAAATTTCTCCCACTTCTTTCCATTAAAAGCCTGCATAAAATCTAGGAATGTCAGTGGATCCAAATAAAGTACTTTGAAATTGCATTTACTAGTTCTCTTTCCTATGCCTAGACTGCTCAAGTATTTATTATTCTTATTATTTTAAAAATAAATCGTTTAGCTACAAGATTTAAACCAACAAAACACGTGCTTCATTTGAACAATAAGGTAAAAGGAACACAAACAACCAATCACAACATTTCAACAAGCATAAAAGATAAAACATAGCACCTCGTAGAAAGGAATAATGTGAGAAGGAGACAGCATATTGATGAATGCGTAACCAACGTTGCATTTATTCTGCAAACACAAACAGGAATATCTTATCAGTCGAAATTAGCTAAAGGAAGACTGGTGGCAAATAAAAAACAAGAAGGACTGAGAGGATGTTCTCACTCTCGTAAAGCAACTAACAAGTACCTTAAAATCAATCGGCAGATAGAGAAAATCATAGGTACCCTTGTGATTCTCATCTATGGCAGCAAGTAACATTTTGGAGGTGTATCTAGAGGACAATAATAGCATCAGCATCCATCAAAAGAAAAAAAAAATCCTCAATTCACACATAACAAGGGTTTTGGGGATCATCCTTACTTATTTGGAATATTTTTTATCATTAAAGTTGTCCGAGGATCTTCCCCACTGATAATTTTATCCAAATCAAGCTGAAATTGTTTCTTGCTATCAATCGGGTTTCCACTGTTCTCAACCCGTCTGCTCCTCCCATGCTCAGCAAAACCAT
Source organism: Antiaris toxicaria (assembly GCA_035233585.1). Taxonomy (NCBI): domain Eukaryota; kingdom Viridiplantae; phylum Streptophyta; class Magnoliopsida; order Rosales; family Moraceae; genus Antiaris; species Antiaris toxicaria. The sequence goes on from CP141154.1 coordinate 95,485,660, forward strand.
CAATGCTTGTAGGTTGCAATCCAGGGAACGCGCCATTACCTAAAAACATAGGGCTTACCCTTGGTGATGACATCAGCTTGAAACTAGACGAACTATTTTCCGACACGTTTCCTGGCATAGAAATTCCGGCATTGATAGCAGCACGAGGACCCATATTTGCCATTAGTTTTCCGTCATTAGGGCCTAACCCCTTGCTACTGTACCCAAACTGACTCAAAAATGAAGTTTCAAATGACTCGGGAAAGTAACCGAAGTGCCTCTCTAAAGGAACGCCGGATGGAGCAGATCCAACATGATGCTGGTGATGGGTAGATGAGCCAAGAAAAGAGCCATGACGAGCTGAGAGTAGAAAGGGATGAGCCTTTGCTGTGGATGTAAACTGCTGCCCCACAGCTGGTCTTTGCCAAGCCGAACTGCCATGCTCAGTGTACAGAGCCGGACTTCCCCAGAGGAACTGTGGCCCTGATAAAGTTTCCACCGTAGATCCATTTGATGTTGAAGGGCCAAAAGAGGGCAGACTACCATGGAAGTGGCTTAGCTTCTGCTCTGGAATTGAATGTGATTGTGGAAACGAAGATCCATGAACTGAATTTGCATTGTTAAACATATGCTCCGCATGACTGGTCCTTCCCTGGTCCTTCCCAATAGGTGAAACCATATTGTTCGAAACTTGGGGATGCAAAATAGCCGCTAATCCAGGCAAACCGTTGCTAGTCTTTGGGCTCAGGTTCCTAAAACCAGAAGATTTACTAATATTGTGCATGGTACCATGTTCAATTGGGCTGTTAAACTGCATCCAGTTACCTGACAAGATCATGACATTAACCTCAGTTTGCAAGAAATAGCAGTTATAAAGAACCTCAAGTAGCTCAAAACCATACATGCGCAGAGGTATATGCTCAAAAGTCATACAACATATCTCAAAGAGCATTACCAGGTGGAGAGTTGGTTATTGGAGAACCAACCGGATGTCGAAAGTTACGAGACTCGTCTTGTTCAAGCTCTTGATTCAGTTGCAACATCAAGCTAATAATGACAGATCATTGACCATTTCAATTAATTAACCAGGGTAAAACCCAAAAAAAAAAAAGGGATGAATTTCAGATATTGACAGAAAGTCAAATATCCATCTAGTGAGACCAGTAACACTGCTCGGCAAAACAACCAAAAGGAGAAATGTAAAAATTGCCACAAGAAGACATATAAGTTACACAAAACTAGCTGGAAGACAAAATCCAACATATGGATTGCAAAATGATAACCTGTGCATGTTAGCTACAGATTTTCTGATACTGAAATGTCTTATCAAAAGAATGAATCAAAATGTTCTTCAGGTAATAACAGCATCCATGACATAATAATGAGTTACATGGATATAAGATACGCACTTTCGGCGAGCTCCACCTGGCCGACTGGGTTCAAGCTTTATGCGTTTACCAGCTATGTCACTCCTATTTAATGATTTGAGTGCTGCTTCTGCAGCTCTAACATCGTAGAATTCAATGAACTTATGATGTCTCTTGTGTGGTGTTTCCCTTATCTGCTTACTCCAATATACACCACACAGGTTCATTGACTAGCACATAAGAAAAATAAACTGCGAAATGAAAGAATTCATAAGATACAACTAATCACCTCTTTGACCTCTCCATAGGCTCCAAATATTTGACGGAGATCTTCATTGGAAACTGATGGATCCAAATTAAAAACCACCAATGTTCCTTGATTAATATCCTTGTCTGAGGGATTGTCCTGTCATGACAAAAATGAATGAAAAATAAAATCATAACAACGTAACAATAATTCAATGAGAAAGTAGAAAAAACTCAGAAAGTAGTTCCAACCTTTGGAATTGAGAAGTGAATGTCAAGTTTCCTCCGCCGCAGTGGCTTGTTTTGTAGTGCACGCATGGCCGTTCGAGCATCACGAATATCATAATAAGATATCATCACAAATCCCCTATGTTTACATGCAGTGTACAGGGTTCTAATATCACCGTATTGCTACAAAAGAAATAAACAGATTAAGAAAAGATAATTTGACACTGGAATCTATAGAGAAAAAAAAAAAAGGAAAGTAATAATCATTGGATCAAAAGAAAATTAAAATAATAGAAAAGGCCTCAAATCTTGATGATTAGTTCTACAGAGTATTAAAGATGCACCTATATCCAAAAAATCAAAGACTTATCCATGCAATGATGCTTAAAAGTTAACAGGCATGTTCATGGAACCACCTCAAAAAGAGTTTTGAGTTCTGAATCCTCGACATTACTATTGATGTTTCTAACAAATAATGTTCTGGAAGGATGCTCGCCATATGGGTGTTCTCCAGCAACAGTCCCCATGCCATTTGGAAGGGGAAAATGAGGCAGCCCATTCGCAATGGCACCATCAGATAAATTAACCTTTGACATACTCATCATTAGACTTTCTTGCGGATCTGTTTCTAGTTCCATGCCACCTCCACTGCCAAAAAAATCATAATCTTCCAAGTCCTCTAAGGAACCAGGCAAGCCACTTAGGTCAAAATCATCTGCTATGCCAGCTAAAAGCTCCTCCTCATCATCAGGAAGCAAAGTTCCAAGTGAAATATCTTCAGGTGAAGTGTCACCATTGACATTTTCATTAAGTTTCTCAAAGCCAACCGTGATATCATCAACGGATGGAAGACTACCTTCTGTATCAGTCAAGTTCACTGCATCATGCACAAACAGGTAAGGAATCCTCTACTAGCTAGAGCACGAAAATTTTGAAGCAATATCTCATACATACGTTTAGCATGTGGAAGAACAGGTAGCGAGCTTGAGAACAGGGTAGCGTCACTTGAGGCATGGAAAGCATTAGATCCTGATAAAATTCCCCATGCTCCCCAGCCTACTTCTTTAGAAGTTTTTGCGGCTGGAATCTCTGTTGGGCCTACCAGATACATTAACATTAATGTCAATAAGCAAAAAATTCAATTTTGTCTCCACTTCACCAAAACGGATTATTTATTCAAAAAATAAAATAAGAACCTGAGGTTGACTGGTGACTAAACTGCTTCATGGCCTCACCTTTCTGCTTTAAACATGACAGTCAAGAAACATAAGAGCTAACCTTTGGCATCGAAAGAGAAGTACAAGGACATAAGAAACCACAACGTTTCTATTAGAAGAAATAGCGAACAGAAAATTCAAAAGTTAGAACAAAACAAAGTCCATGTGAGAAAGCGACCCCACATATTCAGAAAAGTTAAGTTACCAAAATATTACATATGCACTTTAAAAAAAGGTTAAAAAATGAAATATAATGAGTAAGAAATTGTCTGTGTAGGCAACACAACCAAGGCTTCACGTCAGTCAACAAATTGGAGCCAGTTGAACAAATCATATTCGTCTTTTTTAGAACGATTTGTAAGTACTTGGACGATCACGTTGGCATGATAATTATAAAAGATTTAAGGACACTTAAAATCCATCCATCCCTTAAAAAAAAAAAAAAAATCCAAAATTCCATCCAAATTTAATATGCAATCAATGAATAACTACGGACATCCATTCTTATAAACTATCAGAAGGATACAAGGCTCTACCATACATACACATACACGTACACGTATATATTTCCTTTCAGAAAAATCTTAAAAATATATATTTTTAACACGTTTATCCCCATCATCCACTTCATGACGATGTTGTTTGGTACGGAACAAAGTTTCATAATTAACATTTGAGAAGCAGCCAAATCATTGCAATCTTAAACAGGGGAACTATAGAATCTGATTAATACAATCTTAAAAGATTTCAATGTCATAAAATATTGAATTGAGAGTGCCAGAAATGAATTCACCGTGAAAATTTCCAAGTGGGTCACAACACCAATTTAACAGAGAGAGAGAGAGAGTTTGCAATAGAAAGAAAGTAGACATTTCATATTTGAACTAAACCCACCACGGTTTTTCCCCCAAAAAAAAAAAGGAAAAAGAAAATCAAGATTAACAGTTTTCTATTAAAACTTCAAAAAAAATATAATTCTAGACTAAAGCTCTTAACTTTTTACAGTTAGATCCCCTACCTAACCCAAAAAAAAAATTTCTTTAATTTATTTTCTTTTTTTTTTTAGAAATAAATTCATAAAGAACAATTGGCAATCAAAAATATTATTTGCAAAAACCAATTTTTTTTTTTTAAAAAAAAAAAAAAGCAACCCAAAAACCATATTATATAACTGCTCTGACCAAAACCAATCCGATCAAGCCTACTGTAAACGCAAGTTTGGCAGCATTACCAAAAATTGCAAAACGAAAAAACAGCATAAAAATGGAAAAATAAATTACCTGGTGAACCCTAGAAGAGAGCTTCTTCTGCGGAAGCGAAGCAGGGAAAGAAAGCGAGAGAAAGTTTTGTCTCAAATTTACCAAATGGAGTGTCTCAAGTGAGGACTCGACAAGAACCGCTCCGCCACCATCAAAGTAGAGAGAGGAAAAAAGAGGAGAGAGAGAGAGAGAGAGAGAGAGAGACGTATAGAGATAGAATTGCTGCAGTGAGAGAGAGAGATAAATTACTGTGTTTTTTTCCCCCCTAAGCCTTGCCTGCCACTTTCTCTCTCTAACCGAAATGGAATTTTCTGCTTGGAGAGAGGAGAAACAAAAGGGTGATGATGATTGGAGGAAAGAAACTCAAAAGGAGCAGAGAATGATTAGAGAGAGAGAGAGGGAGAGTTGGCCAACACTATTTATATATATCTGATGGTTTTGCTTCGGAGGATTTAATTGTATTTAAATTTACTTTTGTGTCCAAAATCAATTCCCCCCCCTTTTTTTTAAACATATTTAACGTGATTTTATATTTAACTTCACAAAAAATATAAAGATTTTAAATTTCAATTTTATCATAAAAATAGTATTAGAGATATTAATATGTCATTTAGTAAACGTAACAGTAAACGCATTACGTTTTAATTATATTTGAATGTAATTTATTTTTTGATTATTATATTTAATTGATAAGTATTTATTTTATATTTGAATAAAATGTGTATTTGAATGAAAAGTATTTTAGAGTTTAAAAGTTGATATGATTGATAAAAGTATAACTAAAAAGTTAAAGTTGAAAATTTGATGTGATTGTTTTAAAAAACTTTTAAATAATAATTGTTTTCGTAGAATTGTTGAAAAAAAAAATTATTTGAATGTAAAATTTTGTGTTTTGTGTAAAATTATATTACGTTTAAATACAATAACACTAAAAAACGTTTGTCAAACGTCTCTTAAGATTATTTTCAATTTTTGAATATTGACTCATATAATGATAATATATCAAATTTTTATTAGTAGATTCAATTAATTGATATGATAAGGTTTCAAACATCTATTAATAAAATAATAACTTTTTTATGATATATGTTAGTACTTAAAAATTAAAATTAAAGTTAACAACCTTTGTATTTTTCTTTGCAATAATGAAATTTGTGGTACTATCTTTTTTTGGGTTTTTTTTTTTTGAAATTGAGGATAAAAGGATTCGATTTTAATATCTTTTAATGAAGTTAAGTATCTAATTATTAAAACATCTTTAATATAATGCTAATGATAAATTTTGATATTTAACTGAAAAGTTTTCTCTAATGAAGTATTATCTTTGATGTTAAATTTTATTATATGATAAATTTTATAACAAATTTATCATAAAGTTTTACCAATTTTAAATTTAATTCTTGATTATTATTGATTGTGGTCTTTAATTTTTGATGTAATCATTATAATATTTTTATTTTTTTAATTATTTAAGTACAAAAAATTTACTTTTCCATGGTTCAAAGTATGATATTGAAAAAAAAAATAAAAATGGCATTAGAAATTGCATTATTTCTTGTAAAATAATGTTATTTTTATATATTTTTATAAGTATATAACAAATAATTATAAAATACACAATTATAAATAGTGCGCTAAATATTAAATTAATTTGTGTTATGTTAAAATAAATCTTTTTTTTTAATTCAAGAATAAAGAATCCGACCCTTTCACTTAATAATAGGAATAATAGGATGAAACGTAAAATTACCAACACTAATCATAAAATAAATCCTTTTCAATGGTTTTTTTTTTTTTTTTTGCCCCAAAGTAATATTTGTTAAATCAATTGGCCAATGAATAAGATCAAATAGGATAAGTATAAGCCACATCAGCTTAGAGCACGCAGCCGTGTGTAATGCCAAGTAAGTGATATTAAGCGTTCGTTTGGTGAACGCATTACATTTACATTGTATTTGAATGCAATGCAATTTGTATTTGGAGGAAAAGCATTAACATTACATTTGAATGCAATGTGTGTTTGAGGGAAAAGTATTTGAATTGTATTTTAATAATAAATATGTGATGTGATGGATAAAAATAGAAAGAAAAAAAGCAGGAAGATGGAATATATGATATAATTAATAAAAATAATAGAAAAAGTGAAATAATAAATAGTGATTGTATTATATTTAAAATGTGATATGATTGGTATTTGAATGAAATGTTTTTGTATTTGGGGGAAAATTGCATTGCATTTAAATGCAATGCTAAAAAAAAGCTTGTCCCAAACATGTACTAAGATTAAAAAATTGTTGCAATACAATTTAAAAAAATGAAAACAAATTGAATATATTTTTTGTAGGACGTTTAGTAAATACACTATATTTTAATTGTATTTGAATCTAATTCGGTTTTTGAGTGTTGTATTTAGTAGAAAAGTATTTGCTTTGTATTTGAATAAAATGTGTATTTGGATAAAAGGTATTTTAGAGTTGAAAAATTGATATGATTAGTAAAAGTATAGATAAATATCGAAGTTGAAAAGTTGATGTGATTTTTTAAAAAAAATTTTGAATAGTAATTGTTTTCGTAACACTATTAAAAAAGATTGTATTTGAATATAAAACTTTACGTTTGAATATGATTAAAATGAAAAACTTTTCCCAAACGTCCCCTTAAGCTTTTTTTTTTCTTTCTTTCTTTCTTTCTTTCTTTTTCTTTTTGGATCCACACTTTTTAGATTTTTTTTTTTTTCCAGAACAGAAGATTTTATAATCAGCACAAGAAAACAAAAAAACATACGTGAATTAATGAATCGGTTGAGGAGAATGGTTCGTCGTCACAGCACATTAATGCCACCAACAATTTTTGACCCATTTTGCTAATAATTCATATTTTTGAAGTGGCGTGTTAAAGAAATTAAAAGAATATAAATTTTATAAAAAAATATTTAATGCAACGATTAAAATAACATAATGTATTCGTAAAATTAAAATATAATTGTTATTGTATGAGTTTTTATTAAAATAAATGCCTTATTGGGCATAGCTATAGGAATTTGATAGAAGCCAAAGTAAAATCTTCGTTTTCATAATAAATGTCTTTATAAGTGTAATTTTTAATTGCATCTTCCATTAAAATAATTAACTGCGTCGTATTTTCGCTTATATAAATATTATAAAGTGAAACTTATAAGTAGTTGCATAACGCAGTTGGAGGAAAAAAAAATGCCTAAGCACAAAAAAAGAAACAAAGAAAAAACTAAGGTGAAGATGAAAAAGTTGTCTGAGTAAAAGAACGAGGAATTTATAAAATTCTACTATTAAATTTGTAGCTAATGCTTTCCATCAAAAAAAAAATTTTTTTGTTGCTTGTTAAAAAATAAATTGTAATGAAAATAGAAAAAAATGAATTAATTTGGATGATATAATAAAGTTCAAAAATAGGTTCAAGATATAATGTCATTCATTTGCTTTTTAAGAACGAAATGAATACCAAAATAAATGCATAAGTCACGCCATTTAAAGTTACCTTTAAAAGAAAACAAAAAAAACAAAAAAAAAACAAAAACATCAATGCTAAGGAGACGTTTGGGAAAAATATTTTATTTTAATTTTACTTAAATACAATATAATTTTACACCAAACACAAATTTTGTAAGAGTACTACGAAAACAATTACTATTCAAAACATTTTTAAAACAATCACATCAACTTTTCAACTTTACTATTTATCTTTACTTTTACCAATCACATCAACTTTTTAACTATAAAATACTTTTCATCCAAATACACATTTTATTCAAATACAAAACAAATACTTTTCAACCAAATACAACATTCAAAAAACAAATTTCATTCAAATATAATCAAAATACAATGCGTTTACTAAACACCCCCTAAATGCATGATCAGAAGCATTTTTGTCAAACCCTTTAAAATATCTCATCATAGGGTATACTTTTAAGGGTAGTTCTATCATGAGAACACCCTACTTTTCCCTATTAACAAAAAAAAATTTTGGTTATCAGATTAGCTTTCAATTATCTAGATTAAAAGAGAGCATTACAAAATCATAAGACAGGCTATACTCGATTATTTATTATAAACATTTCAAAAAACAAAATCTCCACCACCATGGACAACTCTCCCCCACAAACGACTCCTCCACTTTCAACGATGGTGTAAACCCAACCTTCCACAATGGTGTGAACCCCATCCCCCACAAGAAGCTATCTTCTTCATCATTCGGCCCAAACTCGCCGTCACCTTTAAGCCTGAAACCCACGAGCTTCTCAAGCCAGCTCTCCACCTTCACCTTTACCTCCATGAGCTTCTCTATCACACAAATTGCTACACTTTGCTTTGGCCACTCTTACTTTAAGAACCAGAAGATTGGTCAAATCTAAAGTCGAGGAAGGTGGGGGCTTGGGTGTAGAAGGGAGGGAGGCCGGCTTCGTGCAGGCAAGTCACGAACTGGCAACGACGATGGTTTGGCCGACATTAAGACCCCTGCTACAGTCATGATTCCTCTTTTGACCTTCTTCGTGATTTAGTCTTCGCCACCATCATAATTCTCGTCCCGATGGAGACAAGCTAATGAGGGAGGGGGGCTGCCAATTAAGGGAGCCGCTAGAAATTTTTTTAATTTTTTTAAAATTTTTTGTAAAATATAAACAAGTGTGGTAGGTTTTATAATTTATTGGTGTATCTTTTTAATCTCAATCATTCAAAACAATTTAATAGATATAAATTTTTACACTATTTATGAGATGAATTAACCTTTACCATATTTTTAAGGGAGAATTCTACAATGGGGACACTCTACTTTTCCCCCGTCAATAAGGAAAAATTTTTAACATTTAGATTAATGAGACATTTGATAAACACATTGCGTTTTAATTATATTTGAATGCAATTCGTTTTTTGAGTGTTGTATTTAGTTGAAAAGTATTTGTTTTGTATTTGAATGAAATGTGTGTTTGGATGAAAAATATTTTAGAGTTAAAAAGTTGATATAATTGGTAAAAGTAAAAATAAATAGTAAAGTTGAAAAGTTGATGTGATTGTTTTAAAATACTTTTAAATAGTAATTGTTAAGATTGTATTTGAATGTAAAACTTTGCATTTGATGTAAAATTACATTGTGTTTAAATATGATTAAAATGTAAAATTTTTACTAAACGCACCCTTAAAAATTCTTCTTTTTTATTTTAAAAGGAAATTCTTCTTTTGGGTTTTTATTTTTTGCTTTTATTTTTGTTTTTTGTTTTTTCGCTAGAATGTCTAAGAGCATTTAACATTTCAACTTGTTAAGGCTATATGATATTTAGGATCCCGTGGAGCCTAACTTGGCAAGTAGGAAGAAAGTTCATGATAGTCCTAGGTTAGAAATCAGGAGGGATTTTCCATAAAGAGCAATACTAGAATTACCCTCTTTATCACCTTTTTATCATCCTTTTTTTTTTTTTTCCTTTTTTCCACATGTCTTCACACTTTTTTAGAAAAATAAAGCCTAATTACAAACCGTTATTTTCATAGATTATTACAAATATGCCACTTATATTTGTCATACATTGTCATTGTGCTTATTCCTTTCTCTTTTTTTCCCCTATCCGTCCAAGTGTTTCAAATGCGGTTTTGATAAATGCCTTTTTTTTTTTTCATTTTTTCAAAATATGAGATAATTACTAAATAAAATATTATTAGAAAAAATACCTAGTAATTATATATGCTATAAATAAATGAATAGTTTTATGTTTTACGTTTTTTTTTTCCTTTTTCACTTACTTTATGTACTTCTCATATATATATATACTACGCATTTAAATATTTCTAGTCCATGCCTAGATATATTTCAAATGAAATTTCACTAAGTTTTGTGAGTTGTTCTTAACTTTAAAAAAATTACCTTGGGACTTAGAAGGATTGTTTTTTATTATTTTTTTAGACTGCTCTTTGTAGATTTAAAAATTTTAAGGAGTATTGTAGTTATAGGCAAAACATGACGTAAATTACATATCTAATTTTATTTAAAAATTTAGAATTCAAATCCACTCATTTTTATATTTAAAAAAAAAGATTTCAAGGAGTATTTGACTTACATCATTAAAGGGTATTTTTGTTATTTTTGGAAAAAAAAAAAAAAAACTTGACCATTCAAAGGGTAAACCTTTTACGTTTTATAAAAATAACGAATTAATTGAAACTTCAATATAGGCATATGGTATCTTTTTAATAACTTTATAAATATATCGTTTTTTTTTTTTTTTTGCTGAAGAAAATATGTAGTATTACAGACAAATTTTCGCTTGTTTATTAGATAATGGTATATTGATAATAATCTAAAAAAATTAGTTTGTGATTAAGCTATATTTTTGGGAAAGTGTAAGGTTGCGTGCTATGTAAAGAAGATAGAAAGTAATGTGGAGACAAGAGAGTGATAAAAAAAAAAAAGTAATCTTAACATCTTTCTTCTTTCAAAATAGTAAAATAGGTGTTTAATTTATATATATATATATATGTATGTTTGGTCCATAAAAATACTCAGCAAAATCTATTAAAAAGGTTAATCATTGGATTACACCTTTAAAGTAATGAATGATATCATCTCATCTACAACAACCACCCCAAAATTAGTAACTCCCTCTTTTATTAAATTCTTTTTCCAAATGTGATTTGATAAAAAAGAAAAAAGAAAAAAAAAAACGTTTGAATTTGGTTACACGTGTGGAGTACTAAGACAAACTTATCCATCCGCCTACCCTGAGGGCCTGCAACTTGTTCTTAAATTATTTATCAAACAATTGTTTTTTTATTTACTTAATCAAAAAACTAATTTCTTTTTCAATGGAATCTGTTGTTGTCTTTGTGAGGCTGAGATTGAATTGCAACCAGGCAGATTGTTCACATAACACCTTCCTTATAATTTATGAGAATTTATTAGTAGGATATAGTTTTAATTCATTAGATTATATTATAATTATCATATATATTAATATAAAGTAATTTAACAAAATTTTTTAAATATCTATCAATTTAAAAATGTACTTTTGTTGATAATGTTTTTTTTTTTTTTTCAATCACGCCCACTAATTCTCTAAAACTTTATTAGTTTAGAATTTGTTTTTCGACAGGAGAAATAAATTTGAATTACTGTTAAATCATATCTACAATTATTATTTAGGGGGCGTTTGGTAAACGCATTGTATTTTAATTGTATTTGAATGAAATTTATTTTTTGAATGTTGTATTTGGTTGAAAAGTATTTGTTTTGTATTTGAATGAAATGTGTGTTTGGATGAAAAGTATTTTAGAGTTGAAAAGTTGATGTGATTGATAAAAGTAGAGATAAATATTTAAGTTGAAAAGTTGATGTAATTATTTTAAAAATATTTTAAATAGTAATTGTTTTCGTAACACTGTTATAAAATTTGTGTTTAATGTAAAATTATATTGTATTTAAGTAAAATTAAAATGTAATTTTATTTTACCAAACGACATCTTATTTAGATTTTTAGAAAACCCTTTGGAAAAATTGTTCACGTGTCTTATCATTAAAATAATATATAGAAATTTCCATTCCAATTGTATTAGTTAATTTCTAAAAACAGGCAGCCTTGTTTAATTGTAAAAAGAAGGTAGATTTTCCCTGGTTTTGACTTTTGAGAACCCACGTTTTATAATTACGTGGAAATCTTACCTTAAAAGGCTTACACATTACTAGGAAAAAGTTAGCTTCAATTCGTCTCATGTAGTCTTTTAAATGAAGCAGAAAGCCAAAGAGGTTTTTCTTTGGAGGCAAGACGGAAAATGGGAAGAAATTTAAGTGAAAGTCAGTGATCATACACTTTCTTGTAAGCCAATCTAAATCAAGGGAAAATACACCTATATTTCTCAATCCCACCCGAAATTTAGTATGAAATTCAATCTATGAAATTTTTAAACCACAAAAAATTATAATAATAAACAATGAAAAAGAAAATATTCTATTATTATTATTATTATTATTATTATTATTATTATTATTATTATTACAGAACTTGTATATAAACACATATTTTTTTTATATAAATGTAGCCTCCACTAAACATAAAATAAAAATATTAATTTTTTAATCTTAATAAATTTATGTTTTATTTGGTAGCCCCAATTGATAAAAATTTCCTAATTCTGTCACTAAAAACAAATATAGAATATGCATTTCACAAATATCTCGATAGTATTTTATTCCCTCCATTTTAGTTGAAAGTTTTGAAGAGTTGCGAGTTTGTATAATTAAAAATAAAGAAAGAAAGAAAAATGGAAAATAATAGACCAAGCATGTCTAGACATATCATATGCAATAATTTAACTCTCTTATATCTGTGAACTTAGCAATCGAGGAAGATTACACATATATAAAGTTGTGAAAGTGTTTCAGCAGGTAAACATAGGATGCCTTTGAAATATCAAACTTTTTTCTTTTTGGTATAAAATATCAAACATTGATACTTGTAACATGACACTTTTTTCACAAATGATTCCAAACAATAAAATAATACAAATATACTCATTTTAGCAAGACAATAAAACAAATTGCATGTAATGCTACCGCTGAAAGTGCCTCTTGGGGTAACATACTTTTTGCAATTTAATAATGCTAATGACACCATAATAATCATAGTCAAAAAAGAAAAAGGAACAAAGTAAATGTTGTATTAATAAAAAATATACTCAAGATTTCCACACCCACTTCGTTTTTTCTTTTTTTTCCTAATAGATTATTAAAACCATGTTTTATTAGCAAGAGAATATCCTAAACCATCATATTACATTCAAAGCATGTGCAACAGGTTAAATAAAAAAAGGTATGATAATATATAATAGGACTATGTTTTTAATTGTATTCTTTTTTGTTTTTAATATAATTTTAATTAATATTTAGAAACATGTATCTTTTTATATACCCTACCACTTTCCACGGCCCACCTCCCTCAACCTGCGAAATGCACCCCCCATGATGCCGACCTTCCCACTGGCGGAGCCCCCACCCACACCCCACCACCACCCCTACCCCCACCAACGGAGAACAAGGAGGAGGAGGAGTTCAATTTTTAAAATTTTTAAATTTTTTTGCAATCTTATAAATCAGTACTTATTTTAATTATTGTATATTTTTAATAGCTTATCCATTCAATTAAATTTAAATGGCTTTAAATAGAATCCTACAAATAAAATATATAAACAGGGTTCTATCACATATAAATAACTTTTAATAACGGGACGTTTGATTACGGTTTTATATTAGTATTACGTTTAAACATAATATAATTTTCATTTAAACATAAAATTTTTACGTTCAAATACAATATTTTTTAATATTACCTTAAATATATTTACTATTTCGGAATATTTTAAAAATAATTTTTTTCTATTCAAATTATATTCTGTTTGTATCTCACTTTTCATATCCATTTTTATCAATTACATCAACTTTTTAACTTTAAAATACAAATTAAATACTTTTTATCTGAACACATATTATATTTAAACATAAAATATATTTAATATATTATATTTAAATATAATATAAATATAATACGTTTGTAAAACGTTACGTGAATAAAGAAAACGAAAAGAGGCAGAAAAAGTTGCAATGGGTCGGTTTTCAAAAGGCGCGGAGAGAGAGAAAGTGGGGTACCAACGTCAAAATAAAGGTGGGAACAGAGAGGGGATGACGCAGAGGCGTGCGTGCGGGGGAACTCCTGGCGTGTGGTGCCTCACCAACGCCACTTAAAACACAACAATTACAAACTGACGTGCTTTGCTTGCCTCCCTTCAACGTCTTTTGTGTCTTGGGCGGCCTTGTGAGAGTTTGTGAAATATTTCGGGTATTTAACACAGTTATCCTCTAAATTTATCAACTTTTGATAACTCATCTTCTAAATTTTTAATTTTGATGATTTATTTTATGAATAATATAAATCATTATAATATATATTATTAGACTTAACTTCCCGTTAAATTGGTATATAAAGTTTACATATAGCTATAATGTAAATTTTCTAGACTTAAATCTTCAAGTGTATATAAAGTTAACAAAATAAAACATATTAAAATAAATTATAAAGATCATAAGTAAATTGTTAAAATTAAACATTTAGGATACAAATTTTCAAAATGTGACAGACTCGAGGGGGGGAAAGTACTATGTGCCGGATATTTCCTCTTGAAATTGTTATTTTAGGCGAGCTTTTTACTATGGGAATTTTCATCAGTGATCTATGCTTTTTAAACGTGAAACCTGATTAAAATTACATGAAAATAAAAAAAATAACATATAGAAAATAATAGGATAATTTTTATAGTATTTTGGTTCTCCATCTCTCCATATCTCTGTCCCCCTTTTTTTTTTTTTAGTTTTTCTCCATGTCTATTCTAAAATTTTCAACTCAAATTCTTTTGAAAAATCAATAAATATTATAATTAATTTTTAAAAAATCAATCAATTACAATTAAAATTTTTTTTATTATAAAAAAACCAAACAAAAGTTAAAATTTTTTTATTAATTAATTGTGAAATTATCCTCAAAGGGATATTCCGTTAGATATTCCACGGAAAATAAACTGTAAAAGATGTAAAAAGAAATAGAAAAGTAAAGACAAAAAGAAATGAAAATTACCTGCACCAAACAGCCCACTTCCACGTGTGACACAATATGCCCCTTTTGCGTCAGAAAAGTAGATTCCTTTGTCGTTATTATTATTATTAACATGGCGTTTGGTACACAAATTTTTTTGGCATTGCATTTAAATGCAATACAATTTTTTTCCAAATATAAAAACATTTCATTCAAATATCAATCACATCACATTTTAAATCTAACACAATCACTATTTATTATTTTACTTTTTTATTACTTTTATTAATTACATCACATATTCTCTTTCCCTCTTTTTTTCCTCTCTACTTTTACCCATCACATCACATATTTATTATTAAAATACAATTCAAATACTTTTCCTCCAAACACACATTGCATTCAAATGCAATACTAATGCTTTTCCTCCAAATACAAATTGCATTCAATACATTGCATTCAAACGCAATGCAAATGCAATGCGTTCACCAAACGAACCCTAAGAATTCTTATAGGTAGATTTACTCTCCGTCTGTTTGACACGTTCAAATTTGAAAAATAAAAAATTTTTCATTTCAAGAAAAATGAACATTTCTAAATTTTCGTATCTGAACATTCAATATTTTTCATTTTTGAAAAATGAAAAAAGAACTTTCTAGAAACAAAAAGTTTTTACCTACCCAAACAACTTTTCACTTTAAAAAAAATTCCAAACAATTTTTTATTTTTCATATTTAAAAATTTTTCATTTTCCAAAAATAAACACCCAATCCAAACGGACCCTTAAATGATCTATAAAAGTAACCATTCACTGTTCAAAATAAATAAATAAAATAAAGTTTTCAGTGGGACTTTGTGACATGTGCACGTGTATTGTCTGCAAAACGTTCGAGGCTTGAGGAAAAATTGCTTGGATTTGGGCTGTTGATTGGGCATTTTCCTTCCTCATAAGTGGGCTCAATTTATTAGCTCTATATGGCAGAGATTGTGTATCCTTTGTCAATAATTAAACTATACAAGAATAAGTGTGAATTGATTTTTATCAAGGCTTAAAAATTTTTACAAAAATATTATAAATTTTATTTAATGTGGTAAATAATTTTTTTAATTGTTTTCTCTATCTTGCCTCCCTCTCCTCTTTCTCTCTCTCTCTCTCTCGTTTCAATCTTGTCTCCTTTTTCTTTTTCTCTCCTCTCTTTCCTCCCTTATCCACAACCATCGCCTAAGAGCTACCGTCGTGCCTCAAGGAGCCGTCACCGTTGAGACGATCAAAGCTTCTACTAAGCCTTACGATCGGAGCCACCTTTGTCAATTTCTTCACCAACTCTGGCAAGGCCAAATTGCAGCAAATCTTGCCATCACAACAGTGGAGCTTGGATCGTGGCTATTGGAGATCTGAATAGTGGAGGTCGACACTGCAACTTCAGCAGCAACATGATCTAAATAGGGGATTTAAGATCATCAGTGACGATGCCATTTTCGACAAGGACGAATGATAGCAGCAATGGAGCAATTGGAGTAGCAGATTTTTGTTTTTTGTTTTTTTGTTTTTGGGAAAATTTTGGTTGTTTATTGGATTTTGGTGAATATTGAACTTTGAGTTTATTGCGGTTTACTATTTTTAGGGAATTTTGAATTTTATTTGGTGTTTGTTTAAATATTCCAGTGATGGAGTTCGAAAAATCTGGCAAATCAAAAACTTTAGGTGACCAGCTCCTGTGGACGGAGATCGACTCTTCCTCGCATGTTGACCGCCGCCTCGCTTTGCCTGGTTGGACATGTGCTACATTGTTAAAGCCAGAGTTGCAGAGGGAAAGGAAGAGAGAAGGTGCGTCAACAACGAGCTAGCTTAGGGAAAATGACGGAGTAGAGATCAGTTGTGAGGCTTCGGCTTCCTTCGTGATGGCCAGGATCGCCGCTCTACAACTCTGGCAATGATTGCCCATGAGAGTGGTGTTTAGGAGAGGAGAAATAGATGAGAGAAAAAATGTTATAATTAACAATGGTAAATGAATGAAAATTTTTTTCTTGGTAAATGAATTGGCATTTTTTTGCAAGAGTTTTTTTGTTTTTCTCTCTTTGTGGTAAAAATTAATCCAATGTATGATTTTATGGCCTTTTTTTTTAGTTCCTTATCATTTAAAACTCGTATGGGGTGGACATAGATTGTAATAGTATATTTTTGTCTTTTTTTTTCTTAATTTTTATTATGTCAATTCTCTCAAACTTTTAAGTAAAGTTTCCGATCCTTCTTTTATACAAGTTCTTAAAACTTGAGAATAAGAGATTCAAATTTTATATTTTATGATAATGTTATGGATAAAATTATTATTAAATTTTAGCTACAATCACAATTGTGTATTATTTTTGAAGTCCAATAATTTTCTTATATCTTTTTAGTATGAAAATTAGATGTACGTATTTTTTTAAAATAATATATTTGAATTCAAAAATTTTAAAAGTCCTGTCTATCTAAATCAATCTAAATTAGATATATAAATATTTATAATAACATTAAGGATAACTTTTGGTGATAACAGTCATATTTTAACGATAATTTCCTGTCATAATATGATTTAGAAATCCCATCACTAAATTACAAAAAAATTAGGAATTCCTTGAATGATATCACTAATGTTAATGTGCCTCACAAACTTAAAAATGTATCTATTGTATCCCTAAACTATTATATATCTCTAAATTCATCTCCCAACTTTGAAACATGCCATTGTTATTATTATTATTACGAAATATCACATAAATGCGCTGCACAAGTTCATCAAATTCTTGAAATCATTAGCTAATCGCATTGAATTAAGTTTTTTTTTTTTTCCTTCCTTTCTTGCTCTTAATAAACATTTTCCGCTGAGAGTATATATTTAAAATTTGATTGTTAATTTTTTTAAAATGTAAGTGCATTTATTAATCTCTTGAATGTTATAGGTAATAATAAATCAAGCAACAACTAATTATATGAGATATTTTAGTGGAATAAGGTTAAGAATTACAATTAAATTTTAATATCTACTATACAAACACTATTAGTTTTATAAGTTCATAATTTCTTAACTATATCAAAAGAGTAGAAAGTTGGGTTACTATTCATTTTCGTAAAAAATGTGGAGTTTGGCTACGTTTTGGGAGATTCGGGGATTTGTATTGCTTCATTTTTGCTGAACAGTTAACCGTCCGTTTGAATGAGAGGTTTGTTTTTGGAAAGTGGAAAATTTTTAGATATGAAAAATAAAAAGTTGTTTGGAATTTTTTTTTATAAGTGAAAAGTTATTTAGATAAGTGAAAACTTTTTTTTTGTCTAAAGAACTCTTTTTCCATTTTTCAAAAATAAAAAATTTTGGAAGTTCTGATACGAAAATTTAAAAAGGTTGTTTTTTCTTAAAATAATTTTTTTATTTTTTAATTTTAGACATATCAAACAAACAGAGTCAATTACAACTGCTTTTTTGCAAGCGTGTGGATTTTTTATTCTACTTTTCTCTTCAAGGTTCAAACATGGACAACAATTTATGTGGCAACCAAATATGTCGTTGGATGCATGGTAAGTAATCTCATGGCGGCTTTAATTCAGATGACTTTTCAATAAATATTGATGAAACGTCATTTCTGCTCTTATCATTTTCAATATTTTCTTTAAATTTTTACTTCTTTTCCCTTTCAATTTTTAATTTGTTATTTTACATGTAATTTTTTTCATTTTTTTATTAAATATTCAACATCCATCGTTTATTTAATCTTAACTTTCTCGTTAAAAACTATAATTTTTTTAATTATTCGTAAGTCTAATTGAAATGAGACTTTTTTCTCTTCTTTTTTTTATTACTATATATAAAAGAGTAAAAAAAGTTTCATTATTCCTTTTTTTTAAGTAAAAAATACATTGTTTTAATGCTTTTTTATTATTATTATTATTATTATTATTGAGTCTTGCCTTTTGGACACCATATAAGCTCAACTTTTGTATAAAGTACTCCATATAATTTGGTTTTGCAACAGTGGAAGAGTTGACAAACTTGAGTTTACATGTTTTTTTTTTTTTTTCCTTATATAAAGAATAAGGTGATCTATGTGATATTTACATGTTTTCTGGAAGCTCAAAAAGCTTATGTATATTGTTATTTACTCTTATTTATTAGAGTTAGTTATACATTTAATTATAATTATTAGTCATAAAAGAAAATTCTTGACTAAAAATAATTTATTAAATGAAATAAATTTATAACACAAATTATAATAAAACTTTGAGATTAAATAGTTAACAGTAAAATTCTCATAAAAATTTATCTTAAAAAATCTCATAAAAACATTCAAAAATTTTACAAAATCTTATTTTTTAATTTATTTTTAGTCATTGACTCTTTTTATTTATTTATTTTTAAGAAAAAAACAAGTGTCTATTTATTAAAGAAAGTCAATACAATCTATTAAGGAGCAAATGTAATATGATGAGAAATAGCCTCAAATTTATAATCTTGATAAGATGTAAAAAGATAATTTATCAAAATTATCAATAAGTTAAAATTTAGATACTTCATATCTTTAAATGTTCTATTGATTTTATAATTTTTTATTTTATTATGGTTTTATAATATTTGATATTCATCAAATGATTGTGTTTGATTTTCACGTAAAAAAAAGGTTAGAGATTAAAAGCTCTCTATCTAGCAAAAATCTCTTGCCAATAATATTTCTCTATATTTTCTTCCTCTTTTTTTTTTTAATCCTTTTGTTCACATTCATTATCTTTCCATTATAAGCCCAACTTTAATTATTACCTCCCTGAAATTTCTTTATAGATATTTAATTATAACTATCTCACTTAATATTTTAATATTCTTACTTGTGATCAAGTTTGATTTTTGATATTTACGATGAGTTTTATTTCATTTTTTTAAGATTAAATTTATATATTGTTTGTGTGTGTGCGTGTGCGCGCGCGCGCGTGTGTGTGTTTTTTTAATTTGGACTACTATTAATGTATAATCTTTTTAATTTTTTTAGTAAAAATTTCTTTTTATATTTTTCATATTGTTATTTGTTGGAAAATATTAAGTTTTTTATTTTTTATTTATTATGTGAGGTTGTTAGGATTGCTGCAGTATCTTTAGTTTGTTAGTCTGTTCCTATATTTAAGGGATGTTAGTATGTTCCTAAGATTGAGGGTTGTTAGTTCCTAAATTCGTGCTACTGTACATGGCTATAAAAGCCAAGTTTGCTGATGAATAAAACTATCCCAAAAGTATTTTCAGTTTACTTTTATGGTATCAGAGTTAGGGTTAGGATAAAGATGACTACATCTCCAATCGTTAGAAAAACCCAAACCTGGTCAGAGATAACTTCAGGGACAAGTTCCAACTCGGCCTCAGGCGGTGCAGATCAGTTTGCAGCAGCTTCTTCCTTGCAGATCGTGGTTCACAAATTGAACGGGCGAAACTACTTGGAATAGGTACAAACAGTCAAGCTGGCCGTAGATGACAGGGGAAAATTGGGACACTTGACGGGAGAAATACAGCCTCCAGCAACAACAGAGCCACAGTACAGAATATGGAGGTCCGAGAACTCTTTGGTCATGGCATGGCTCCTCAACTCTATGGAACCAGCCATTGCCAAATCACACACGTTTCTCTCAACAGCCAAGGAGGTATGGGATTCTCTTAAAGAAACTTACTCGGACCTTGAAAACTCATCTCAGATATTTGAGATAAAAACCAAACTGTGGCAAAGCGAAGCAAGGAGATCATGGTGTAGGGGAGTATTACAACGAGATGGTGGCACTATGGCACGAATTAGATCAATGCTATGACAATCAATGGGAGAATAAGAATGATTGTGCTCGGTTCAGAAAATGTGAAGAGAACGATCGTGTCTATTTGTTTCTTGCAGGAGTCAATCAAAGCCTTGATGAGGTCAAGGGCAGGATTCTCGGAAGAAAACCCCTATCCTCCTTACGTGAGGTTTTCTCAGAAGTTCACCAAGAAGAAGGTCGTAGGAAGATAATGCTAAGCGAGGGAAGTGATAAAAATGACCAAACAGGGTCGGCCTTGGTGACTAAGGCAGCAGAGGGAGACGATGACAAAGGGAGGAAGAAGCCATATTGTGATCATTGCAAAAAATTTTGGCATACCCATGAGTCATGCTGGGAAATACACGGTAAACCGCCAAGAGGGAAGAAGGCTGCAGACGCCAAGAAGAAACGCATGGAGAGGGCTCTTCATTCTGCAACTGATTCTTCTCAAGAGGCACAAATCAAACCGGTGCAGTCTACCTTCACAAAAGAGCAATTGGAGCAACTGTACCAACTTTTCCAATCTCCAAAATTCTTTGTAACTCCTTCTTGTTCTCTAGTCCAGAATGGTAATAACCTCGTACTCTCTTTTCCTTGTGTCAAATCCAATTGTTCTTGGATTATCGATTCAGGAGCAACCGATCACATGACAGGTTGCTCAAATGTTTTTTCATCATATAGTCCATGTGCAGGAAATAGAAGAGTCAAGATTGCCGATGGTTCCTTTTCTGTAATTACAGGAATAGGAACTGTTAAAATCTCTAATCTACGTACTCTTTTTAATGTCCTATATGTCCCCACCTTGTCCTTTAATCTTGTGTCTGTTAACAAGCTTGTTCAAGATATGAAATGTCATGTTAATTTTTCCTGTCTCATTGTGAATTTCAGGAAATGGGCTCGGGGAGGATGATTGGCAATGCTAGAGAAGAAGGAGGTCTCTATCTATTAGACGAAGAAGGTCCATCAAGTATCTCTGCCAATAAGACTTGTTTAAATTCTGTTTCTATTTCTAGTAATAATGAGATTGTTTTATGGCATTATAGGTTAGGTCATCCTAGTTTTTATTACTTACAACATTTGTTTCCAAATTTGTTCAAAAATAAAACTCCTTCCTCATTTAAATGCGAAATTTGTGCAATGGCAAAACAACAAAAATCCTCCTATCCTCCACGGTTTTACAGACCATCCACACCTTTTTCACTAATTCACAGTGCAATATGGGGGCCATCTCGGATTAACACTTTCTTTGGTAAAAAATGGTTTATTACATTGATCGATGATCATACTAGAACTTGTTGGATTTACTTGATGAAAGAGAAATCTGAAG
Source organism: Antiaris toxicaria (assembly GCA_035233585.1). Lineage (NCBI taxonomy): Eukaryota > Viridiplantae > Streptophyta > Magnoliopsida > Rosales > Moraceae > Antiaris > Antiaris toxicaria. The sequence continues at coordinate 95,507,686 of CP141154.1, forward strand.
TTGAAACAATTTTTAAAAATTTTTTTCATATGGTTGAAACACAATTTCAAAAGAAATTCAAATTTTTCGAAGTGATAATGGGCGTCAATATTTTAAACAGGTTCTGGGGAGGTTTTTTGTAGAAAAGGGTATTGTTCAACAAAGCTCTTGTAACTATATCCCTCAACAGAACGGGGTGGCTGAGAGAAAAAATAGACATATTCTAGAAGTTGCAAGAGCATTGTTGTTTACAAACCATGTTCCAAATTATTTATGGGGGGAGGCAGTTTTGACTTCAGTTTACCTGATTAACCGAATGCCTTCTAAGGTTTTAAATTTTCAAACTCCATTAGACCTACTTCAAAAAGAGTTTCCAGCGTCCAGATTGTTTTCATCACTGCCTCTTAAAATCTTTGGTAGCACTGTTTTTGTTTATAACCATGAACCTACTCGTGGAAAGCTAAATCCTCGAGGGAAAAAATGTGTATTTGTTGGATATGCTGCAAATAAAAAGGGATATAGGTGTTTTGATCCACATTCCAAAAAATTTTTTGAAACCATGGATGTTTTGTTCTTTGAACACAAACCATATTTTACTAGTCATCTTCACGGGGAGAGTGTATGTGAAGATTTGATGGCTACCTCAGAGTCAGATAGAGGAAAAGAATCGGGTAATTCAATGTTTGAATTAGATTTTCTTGAGTTTAATTCAAATTTTACAAATTCTAGTTCTGACATTAAAAATCAAACTCAAATTCAAAAGCTGGAAAGTCAAAATTTAAGTTTTGAGGGTGATATTCCAAATGAAAGTGCAGATTTTAATTCAAATTTTGAATTACAAAATCTGGAGGATGAGGAAAATTCGGGAAAAAATACTGCAGAAAAAACTTCTCAAACATCAACTAGTAATGGAAACAGGGTTCAAACAGAGAACAAAAAATTTATTGGACAGGTATACGAGAGGAGATTTCCAAATCAAAAGAAGGATACTTCCACTTCTCAGAAGTGCCAAACATTCAATCCAAGTCCAGATCCTATAGTTACATCTTCTCAAGAACCAATTTCAGAGTCTGCTAGGGAGATAGATCTTCCAATAGCCATCCGAAAAGGTAAACGGTCATGCATAAAGTATCCACTGTCAAATTTTGTTTCATATAAACATTTGTCTCCAAGTTTTTCAGCCTTCACCTTTAGTGTGTCTTCTATGGAGATTCCCAAAATGGTACAGGATGCTCTAAAAACTCCAGAGTGGAGGCAGGCTGTATTCGAGGAGATAAATGCCCTTGAAAAAAATCAGACGTGGAAAATTGAGGAGCTGCCGAAGGGAAAGGCGATGGTAGGCTGCAAATGGGTTTTCATAACCAAATTTCGAGCAGATGGAACACTAGAAAGGTATAAAGCAAGGCTAGTTGTCAAAGGTTTTACTCAAACCTATAGTGTGGATTACTCAGAAACCTTTGCACCTGTTGCAAAACTAAATATTATCCGAGTATTACTATCTGTTGCAGCTAATCTGGAGTGGCCATTACAGCAACTTGATGTGAAGAATGCCTTTTTAAATGGTGACCTTGAAGAAGAAGTCTATATGGATCCACCACCAGGATTCGAAGAAAAGTTTGGTTCAAAAGTGTGTAGGTTGAAAAAATCCTTGTATGGCCTTAAACAGTCACCCAGGGCTTGGTTTGAGAAATTTACTCGCTTTGTGAAAGGCCAGGAGTACATACAAGCCCAATGTGATCATACTATGTTCTTGTCACGGCCCAAAATTTAGACACGTGACACGGCAGCCAAATCATAATATCAACCCGAGATTTAAGGAAAACATTTATTACAAAAACAACGGGTCAACATTATAATTTAGCTAAGCCTAATTATAAAGTAGCATCATAACCACAAAATAAAATAAAGGAGAAAATAAATGCTTTTTAATGCGGAAGTCAAACACAAAATCAGTTTTCAAAAGAAATTACTAACCATAAAATATTCCCAAGCATAAAATTTAAATAACGTGAAATAAAGTACAAACTTAAAGTCTCATTACATCAGAACGAGAAACATAAAGAAGAAGATAGAGAAAACGGATAGCATCATCTTCGGTAGTAACAGATATCTCAACGATTTTCGGAACTGCTACCTCCCGCACCTGGAAGTAGTCATTTCGAAATCACAAAGAAAAGGGACGTGAGCGCTGACTCAGTAGGACAGAAACAAAGGTGGATTAAACAGGTAGCATTTAAATGTATGGCATAATATTCGTTTCCAAAAATAAAATCAACAATTTAAGAATACATGGCATAATAATCATTTAAAACAAATAATCAACAATTTCGTGAAAACATTTTTAATATAAGTTTTATTTTACTGAGGACTTAGCGTAGCTGCAATATACGTGCCCCAATATTAAAATAATAAATCATTAAAATAAACCATCATATTTTGAGTGAGGACTTGTCGTAACTATAATATACGTGCCTCGAATTGAATTATCCTAGATCATCTCGTTACGGTCTAAATAGGCCGAACGGCCCTACGCAGGTTTAGGGACCTTCCCCCATGGAGTCAACTTTGGGACGCACGCATCATTTACAATGATCGTGAACTAGAGCTCAATTATGTTCACCGGATTATTCAAAAGATGGTATTTACCAAATTATATTATGCCATAAATCAAAACACGTTTTAAAATACACATTTAATTACCATATACGTTGCATGCGTTTATTTCATCAAAAACAATATAATAATTTCATAAACTGAAAACAGCATGCCATCGATAAAATAGAAAAATTTAAAACACTTGACTACTCCCAGAAAAGTCTAGAACGTCCTACCTCAATTTTCGCATAAGCGTTACAATAACGTGATCCACCAATCAAGCAAAAACGTCAAATAAATCCTATAATCAAAACATATGATCAGTCTAGGTCTAGACATAATCATCCAAGCATTTTAGTGTGCCACAAAAGATTTCAAAATGTTTAATAAACATTTGAGATTTAAAATTTATGAAAAACTCTAAGTTAGGATATTACTGGACATGGACAGACTGACCTAGGCTGATTGTAAAATCAATATTAATTCATTTTTAATCCCAAAAATTCTAAATTTTTAGTATGTTAAACTAGACATCCGTAGCTTTAATTCCATATAATTTTTATAATTTTTGGACATCGTTTGGTTATTCAATTAGGCCAAAAACCGAGGGGTTGTTTTCGGGCATAAAATCTGGGTTTCAGTTTCAGTTCAAAAACTGACAGTTCTGTCCACCTATATTAAAAAAATATTTTAACTGGGCAAACGGATGAGTTTAGTTCTGAAATTTTGCAGGTATTTAGGGGACATCTTGAATTTAATTTTAGGCTTAAGAATCACTCAAAAATCGTTTTTAAAACTCAAGTTATGGCTGACACAAATTTACTGTTCATATGGTAATTTTTCAGATTTCCGTTTTTCTGTGTCCGAATTTTGATTAGCCTCAAACTAATTCAATTTTCATCCAATGATCACGAAATTTTGTGGAAAACCTTATTTACATGTCATTAACACAACCCAAGAATTAAATTGGCAAAAATAATAAAATTTACACATGTAATAATAGGGTTTTTGAAAGGGAATAAAGAGGCAAAATTTTTAGGATTTGAGAGAGAGATTCACACCTTGTTTGTGCTGCACTATTTTTGATGCTTGGTCTCCTTTTTGGCTGAATTTGTGTGAGTGTTGGAGTCTTCAAAACAGTAGGGAAAACAGTGGAGAAAACCATATAAATTTCGGATTTAAAATCAAAAGGAGAAGGAAGGAAAAAGTTTGATTTCTCACCTTGTTTTTGTCTCAAAAATTTGTTGAATACTTGAGCTACCTTTAGGTAGGTTTTTTTTGCTGTTTTGGGTGTGTTTTGGGAGAGAAAGGAAGGGTGAATGAGAGTTAAAAGAGGGTTTTCATACTAGGTTTTCTTTCTTTCCCTTTCTCTTCCTTGTTTGGCCGAAATTTCTAAAGGTAAAAGGGAAAGTTTTTGTGCTGTTTTGAGGCTAGGGTTTTCTCTCTTATTTCCCTTTAGGTGGCCAAAATTATTCCTTAGTTTTTAAGGAAAAATAATTTGAATTTTGGTTGAGTTTTGACCTAGCTTTTAATTCAAATAAAAATCTCATTTATTTCCTATACTTTATGGCCGAAATTTCTTCCTTATATCTAAGGGATGAAATTTGAATTTAAATCCTCCTTGGATTTGTGGAATTTAAATTTTAATTAAAATCCCTAGTAATGGCCGAATATTTTAGAGTTTCTTTTTGAAGTTCAAATTGTTAACTTTTTGAGCGGAATTTGACTAGGAAACCAACCTAGGGTTTCCAAAAGATTTTTAATTAATTTTTGGCATAGTAATTTTATTTAAATTATATATTGACCCTTAAATAAAATTTAAGACGTCACAAATATCTACTACTAAAAATAGTTTCGTCCTCGAAACTTTAAGAATTTCTCCACACTAAAGAAGAGAATAAGAATATGAGTCACTTCTCATTTCATTAAGCAAATCTAAATGCACTTTTTAGAACATATAGCGGTATATCTACCACTATGAATAGAGTAGGGTTACAAAACAAATTTAGGTCGACTACATTACAAGTACTCTACTGCTTAGCGAACCATTCAGCATGGTTCTCACGCATATCTTTCTCGGTTTCCCATGTGGCTTCCTCTTCACCATGGTTACTCCAAAGAATCTTCATCATGGGTATTGTTTTCGTTCTCAGCTGCTTGACCTTATGATCCAAAATCTTCACTGGAACCTCGACGTAAGAGACATCTGGTTGGATTTCTACATCATCTATTGAAATGACTTCTGACTCTGCTCGTGCACTCTTCCTCAGCATCGATACATGGAAAACGTTGTGCACTCCCAAGGTGTCGGGTAACTTCAGCTCATATGCGACCTTACCAACTCTGCGTACGATCTCGAAAGGTCCAATGTAACGTGGTGCTAGCTTCCCTTTAACTTCGAAACGAGAGATACCTTTCTTCGGTGAAACCTTTAGCAACACAAACTCTCCGACCTCGAACTCTAACGGCTTTCTGCATTGATCTGCATAGCTCTTCTGTCGACTCTGTGCTGTTAGAAGTCGTTGTTTGATGATGACAATCTTCTCGTACTGGTCTAGGATTATATCGGGTCCACCCACTGGTGCTTCCTGGTTGTCAACCCAATAGATGGGTGATCGACAAGGCTTTCCGTTCAATGCTTCAAAGGGTGCCATTCCGATACTCGCTTGATAACTGTTGTTGTATGCGAACTCTACCAGGTAGAGGTGTTTGCTCCATCCATCTCCAAGATCAAGAACGCAGGCACGTAGCATATCCTCGAGAATCTGTATGAGACGCTCTGACTGACCATCTGTCTGCGGATGAAAAGCGGTGCTGAAGTTCAGTTTTGTGCCTAGAGCTTCCTGTAGACTTTGCCAAAAGCGAGCGTTGAAGCACGTATCACGATCAGAAATGATCACTGAAGGGACTCCATGCAATCTGACTACGTTCCTCATGTAAAGCTCGGCTAGCTGGTTCCTGGTGCAAGTCGTCTTGAACGGGATGAAGTGCGCGGTCTTCGTGAGACGATCTACTACTACCCAGACTCCATCAGATCCATCCTGTGCTTTTGGTAAGCCGGTTAGGAAGTCCATTCCTATACTATCCCACTTCCACCGAGGTATTGGAAGTGGTTGGAGCAGACCTGCAGGTCTCTCCCGTACGGCCTTTACTTTTTGACACGTCAAACAGTTGGCCACGAAGTTCTTTACATCTAACTTCATACCTCTCCACTAAAGCTGCCGTCTTAGGTTTTGATACATCTTGTTTCCACCTGGGTGCATGGCAAATCTCGACTGATGAAACTCTGACAAGATCTCCTGTATAAGCGCTGGAATGTGTGGCATTGCTAAGCGACTCTCGTTGTAAAGAATTCTAATGGCGTCCATCGACCACTCTGCAACATGCTTGCCCTTTAACAATCTCTCTCGGATGTCAACGAAACGTGTATCTGCCAACTGATTCTCCTTGATCCTCTGCACGTAGTCTGGTTCCATCACTAAGTTGTACAACACTGGGTGACCCTGAACTTCACCAAAACGAACCTGATAAGCTGTAAGAACTCTGTCCTTTTCTCACTCATCTATCTGCATAGCCATTATAGAAGCGTCATGATCAGGATTGGGAACTGTCTCTCTTTTCCTACTTAGTGCATCTGCAATCACGTTTGCTTTACCAGGATGATACTCGACTTGGAAGTCGTAGTCTTGCATGTATTCTACCCATCTTCTCTGACGCAGGTTTAGATCTTTCTGTGTAGCTAGGTATTTCAAACTCTTGTGATCTGAAAACAGTCTAAAATTAGCACCGTACAGATAACAACGCCAAATCTTAAGTGCGAACACTACTGCAGCTAACTCTAAATCGTGTGTAGGGTAGTTTCGTTCATGTTGTTTCAGTTGTCGTGAGGCATAAGCGACAACTCGGTTCTGTTGCATCAAAACTGCTCCAAGACCTTGATGAGAAGCATCAGTGTAGACGTCATATACTTGATCCTGATCCGGAATGATAAGGATAGGTGCAGACGTCAAATGACTCTTTAACTCTTGGAAAACTGACTCACAGCTGTTGTCCCAAACGAAAGGTATATCCTTCTTTGTCAGATTGGTGAGGGGAGTGGCAAGCTTGCTGAAGTCCTGTACAAAACGTCGATAATATCCTGCTAAGCCCAAGAAGCTTCGGATCTCTGGAACACTCTTCAGTCGTTCCCACTTAAGAATCGCTTCAACTTTGGATGGATCAACTGATATACCGTTCCCTGAGATGATATGCCCGAGAAATTTGACATCTGTCATCCAAAACTCACATTTTTCTTTCTTGGCGTACAATTGATGTTCACGAAGAGTCTGTAAAACTATACTGAGATGCTGTGCATGATCTTCGCGAGTTCGGGAGTAGATGAGGATGTCGTCGATGAATATGGTGACGAACTTATCAAGAAAAGGTCGGAAGACTCTATTCATCATATCCATGAAGGTTGCTGGCGCGTTTGTCAAACCGAAAGGCATTACTAAGAACTCATAACTGTCATACCTCGTTCGGAACGCTGTCTTCGGGATATCCTCCTCTCTGACACGAAGCTGATGATAACCGGATCTCAAATCAACCTTGGAGAAGAAACAAACTTCACCCAATTGATCGAACAGGTCATCTATACGTGGTAACGGATACTTATTTTTGATGGTCACACTATTGAGCTTTCTGTAGTCCACACAGAGACGTAGCGAACCGTCGGCTTTCTTCACAAAAAGGACTGATGAACCCCAAGGTGAGTTACTGTCTCGAATAAAGCCTAGCGATTTCAACTCATCCAGCTGCTTGCTCAACTCTTTCATCTCTAGAGGTGCCATAAGATACGGAGCAGATGCAAAAGGAGCTGTTCCGGGAACTAAGTCGATACGAAACTCTATTTCTCGATGAGGCGGTAAACCTGGAAGAGTTTTTGGAAAAATATCTGGAAAACTATCGACAACAGGTATTGGTTAGGTACTCTTTTCAGAACTGGATCCTTCTACTGCGCACAAGGATAAGAAGCAAAGAATACCCTGCCTACTCTTCGATACTAACCTCAGAGCAGATCTATCAATATCTGAAACTAAGCTTAACTGATAGGACACCACATGTCCAGAATCAGTTGTAAAGATAACGCGACGATTACGACAATAAAGCATAATCCCATATCGGGAAAGCCAGTCATATCCCAGAATAACATCATAGGCAAACATAGGTATTACCACAAGTGATGCCTCCAAACAAACATCCCCAACATAAACATAGGCTTGACACCCATCACTAACGGTAGTCGTGCCCAACGGGGATTTCACACATAAGGGAGAGTCAAGATTTTGCAGTTTTAAACCAAGTGAACGAGCATAATGTTGGGCTATAAAAGAGTGTGTAGCCCCGGTGTCAAACAAAACATGTGCATATGTACCAAAGATAGGAATTATACCATCTAATGCAGTCGGTGTATGATCTATCTCCATGCTGTCAGCTCCAAGAGCGTGTACCTGTGGTGCCTTTCCACGATTTTGAGCTGTATTCTCTCGTTGATAGCCCGTACTCTGACCCTGTGGTGACGGTCTCTGATAACTCGGTACTGGGAACTGCTGTAGCGGTGTAGCATGTGAAGCATAAGGCGTAGTGTACTGGCTCGTGCGCTGAGGCTGATAGGGAGCTGGAAGCTGAGGGCGCTGTGACTGCGAAGACTGGGAAGTAATCTGTTGCCTCTGTGGAAGACCATTTTGATTTCACTGATGATGATGTCTATGAGCATTGTCTCTTGACTGTCTTTTCGGGCAGACATTTTTTTTGTGGCCTTCATCACTACACTCGAAGCAAGTAATCACATTCACCCGACCCTGTCGCTGTCCAGATAACTGATGAGAACCCGATCCCTGAGACTACTGGTTCTTCTGGTAAGGAGTCTGCGGCTTGTGCTAAGGCTTGTTGTGGATTGGTCCAGACTTGTTTCTGTTACGAGCTTCATGGAACTCCTTGTCGCCCTCTTCCACTGTCAATGCCTTAATAACTATCTGCTGGTAGCTATCCCTGATCTGGAACGATTGTACACCCCTCTTCACATAGAGGCTAAGCCCTTGCTCAAAGCAGAGACACTTAGTAGCTTCATCCAAAACCTGATTCTTCGCATACCGGGCCAACTCAGTGAACTTGGCTCCATATTCCCGCACTGACATAGACCCTTGCTTCAAACGGATGAACTCCCTAGCTTTTCTGCCGCGGAACTGAGCTGAAAAGAAACGCTCCTTGAAAACTGTCCAAGAAGTCCTCTGCTCCTCTGTCAAACCATCCTGGATACTAGCCCACCAGGTAGAGGCTAAACCCACCAGCTTGTTGGAAGCAAACTCAACCCAGAACTCTACGGGTGTGGCGGTCAACTTTAGCTGCTTGCGAATGGCGTCAAACTAGTAGTCGGCATCCATCTCTGTGCCCGTGCCGTCGAAAGTGGGTACGTGAGGTTTAAAGAAAAGAGTTAGGGCTGCCTGTTTAGGATGTATCATAGGCTGGGTAGGTACTGCTCCAGAGGTAGGGTTTTCGGTGATAGACGTTTGCTGAGGAGTCTGAGAAGAACTCCCCGCTCTCGGGGTCTCATTAGGAACAGCATTGGCTACAGGAGTTGGGTTAGGTGTTCCAAAAGGTAAGACGGTGAGGAGAGCCTGTATCGCCGCAGTGAGATTCTGCATCGCCGTTAGCTAATCGTTCGGTGTAGGGACCGCTGCATTCTGTCTCTCTTGAGGCTGCGTGTTTCCGGGGTTCTCTTCGTCGTTGCCTCTCTGCTGCCTCTGACTACGCGTGTCGGGACAAGCAATTTTGCTGCATACGATTGAAGGAAGAGGAAATCCTATAAGCTTCTAAGAGTAAGGAAAACTACGCTTGGGTATTTTGAAAACGTTTTGATGAAAACCCTTTTGAAAACGTTTTGATGAAAAACCCTTTTGAAAACCTGGGCTCTGATACCATTATTTGTCACGGCCTAAAATTTAGACACGTGACACGACAGCCAAATCATAATATCAACCCGAGATTTAAGGAAAATATTTATTACAAAAACAACGGGTCAACATTATAATTTAGCTAAGCCTAATTATAAAGTAGCATCATAACCACAAAATAAAATAAAGGAAAAAATAAATGCTTTTTAATGCGGAAGTCAAACACAAAATCGATTTTCAAAAGAAATTACCAACCATAAAATATTCCCAAGCATAAAATTTAAATAACGTGAAATAAAGTACAAACTTAAAGTCTCATTACATCAGAACGAGAAACATAAAGAAGAAGATGGAGAAAACGGATAGCATCATCTTCGGTAGTAACGGATATCTCAACGATTTTCGGAACTGCTACCTCCCGCATCTGGAAGTAGTCATTTCGAAATCACAAAGAAAAGGGACGTGAGCGCTGGCTCAATAGGACAGAAACAAAAGTGGATTAAACAGGTAGCATTTAAATGTATGGCATAATATTCGTTTCCAAAAATAAAATCAACAATTTAAGAATACATGGCATAATAATCATTTAAAACAAATAATCAACAATTTCGTGAAAACATTTTTAATATAAGTTTTATTCTGCTGAGGACTTAGCGTAGCTGCAATATACGTGCCCCAATATTAAAATAATAAATCATTAAAATAAACCATCATATTTTGAGTGAGGACTTGTCGTAGCTATAATATACGTGCCTCGAATTGAATTATCCTAGATCATCTCGTTACGGTCTAAATAGGCCGAACGGCCCTGCGCAGGTTTAGGGACCTTCCCCCATGGCGTCAACTTTGGGACGCACAAATCATTTATAATGATCGTGAACTAGAGCTCAATTATGTTCACAGGATTATTTAAAAGATGGTATTTACCAAGTTATATTATGCCATAAATCAAAACACATTTTAAAATACACATTTAATTACCAAATTCATTGCATGCGTTTATTTCATCAAAAACAATATAATAATTTCATAAACTGAAAACAGCATGCCATCGATAAAACAGGGAAATTTAAAACACTTGACTACTCCCAGAAAAGGCTAGAACGTCCTACCTCAATTTTTGCACAAGCGTTGCGATAACGTGATCCACCAATCAAGCAAAAACGTCAAATAAATCCTACAATCAAAACATATGATCAGTCTAGGTCTAGACATAATCATCCAATCATTTTAGTGTGCCACAAAAGACTTCAAAATGTTTAATAAACATTTGGGATTTAAAATTTATGAAAAACTCTAAGTTAGGATATTACTGGACATGGACAGACTGACCTAGGCTGATTGTAAAATCAATATTAATTCATTTTTAATCTCAAAAATTCTAAATTTTTAGTATGTTAAACTAGACATCCGTAGCTTTAATTCCATATAATTTTTATTATTTTTGGACATCGTTTGGTTATTCAATTAGGCCAAAAACCGAGGGGTTATTTTCAGGCATAAAATCTGGGTTTCAGTTTCAGTTCAAAAACTGGCAGTTCTGTCCGCCTATATTAGAAAAATATTTTGACTGGGCAAACGGATGAGTTTAGTTCTGAAATTTTGCAGGCATTTAGGGGACATCTTGAATTTAATTTTAGGCTCAAGAATCACTCAAAAATCGTTTTTAAAACTCAAGTTATGGCTGACACAAATTTACTGTTCATATGGTAATTTTCCAGATTTCCGTTTTTCTGTGTCCGAATTTCGATTAACCTCAAACCAATTCAATTTTCATCCAATGATCACGAAATTTTGTGGAAAATCTTATTTATATGTCATTAACACAACCCAAGAATAAAATTGGCAAAAATCATAAAATTTACACATGTGATAATAGGGTTTTTGAAAGCGAACAAAGAGGCAAAACTTTTAGGATTTGAGAGAGAGATTCACACCTTGTTTGTGCTGCACTATTTTTGATGCTTGGTCTCCCTTTTGGTTGAATTTGTGTGAGTGTTGGAGTCTTCAAAACAGTAGGGAAAATAGTGGAGAAAACCATATAAATTTCGGATTTAAAATCAAAAGGAGAAGGAAGGAAAAAGTTTGATTTCTCACCTTGTTTTTGTATCAAAAATTTGTTGAATCCTTGAGCTGCCTTTAGGTAGGTTTTGTTTGCTGTTTTGGGTGTGTTTTGGGAGAGAAAGAGAGGGTGAATGAGAGTTAAAAGATGATTTTTATACTAGGTTTTCTTTCTTTCCCTTTCTCTTCCTTGTTTGGCCGAAATTTCTAAAAGTAAAAAGGAAAGTTTTTGTGCTGTTTTAAGGCTAGGGTTTTCTCTCTTATTTCCCTTTAGGTGGCCAAAATTATCCCTTAGTTTTTAAGGAAAAATAATTTGAATTTTGGTTGAGTTTTGACCTTACTTTTGATTCAAATAAAAATCTCATTTATTTCCTATACTTTATGGCCGAAATTTCTTCTTTATATCTAAGGGATGATGTTTGAATTTAAATCCTCCTTGGATTTATGGAATTTAAATTTTAATTAAAATTCCAAGTGATGGTCGAATATTTTAAGGTTTCTTTTTGAAGTTCAAATTGTTGACTTTTTGAGCGGAATTTGACTAGGAAACCAACCTAGGGTTTCCAAAAGATTTTTAATTAATTTTTGGCACACTAATTTTATTTAAATTATATATTGACCCTTAAATAGAATTTAAGACGTCACAGTTCTTTAGACATTCAAAACATGGTAAGACTACAATACTTATCGTGTATGTGGATGACATCATTTTGACTGGTGATGATGTTGAAGAAATAGGTCGGTTGAAGAAGAGATTAGTAGAGGAGTTTGAGATCAAAGACTTAGGGGGGCTGAGATACTTCCTCAGAATGGAGATAGCAAGATCCAAACAGGGAATTTGTGTTTCACAACGCAAGTATATACTTGATCTCCTTAAGGAGACAGGTATGAGTGGTTGTAAGCTTGCAGATACTCCAATAGATCCCAATCAGAAGCTCGGGGAAATAAAGTAAGGAACTCCAGTCAATGCTTCTCGTTATCAAAGGTTGGTTGGTCAGCTGATTTATCTATCGCATACGCGGCCTGATATTGCAGTTGCTATTAGCATGATTAGTCAATTCATGCATTCGCCATTTGAAGAGCATCTGGAGGCAGCCTACAGAATTATATGATACCTGAAAAATACTCCAGGGAAGGGATTGCTCTTTAAGAAAAACGAAGAAAGAAGGATTGAAGTCTATACAGATGCAGACTGGGCAGGATCAGTGACAGACAGAAAATCCACCTCAGGTTATTGTACTTATGTCTGGGGTAATTTGGTCACATGGAGAAGCAAAAAACAGAACGTGGTGGCAAGAAGTAGTGCAGAGGCAGAATTCAGATCAATGACTAATGGTATTTGTGAGATACTTTGTGACGGCCCGCCCTGCTGTAGAGGCTCTACAATGCTATTACAGTCAACTCTGTAGTTGACCGCAATAGTCTGCAAGCTTCTAGGGTCGCCGGCAATCATGCTGAACTGAAAACTTGCTTGCTAAACTGTTCGAGAATGTAATAAAGAAATCATGTTAACAAAATAACATGCACATGAATCATGATTCCCCTATCACATAATCTTAACTTGAAATCTTGTTCTTGAAACTACATGGTTTAAATTTCAAAATCTGTACAGCGGAAGACTTAAGGGTGACCAAATCCCTCGCCCAATCTTCCCCGGCATGCATCTTCTCTGTTCGTCGTCCACCGTATACTACTGGTGAACAGGTCTCTTACCTGCAACATGTGAACAAACTGATGAGCTATGAGCTCAGTAAGTTCAAATATAAAAACATAAAACATGACATGCTGTACTGCTGTGCTCATGCATGAAACTGGACTCTGTAAACATGCTCGTGGCTGAAGGGTTAGTCTTAGGACATTATCTGTTATTTTAGTTCTGGTTTTGGACCCCTGATTGGTCGTACCAACATGTTAGCGCAACTGGGAGCGGTACTTTAGTGCTGACCTCCTCAGTCTTAACTGATACTAAACATGAGAACCTCCTCGTGGGTCGAGAGGCCAATACGCAAATAATTGGTTTAATTACCATCTTGCTGGTGTTCCAACTGGGTAGCACACTGATTGGCCCCACAGTCGGAACCTGTTAATTGAATTACTGGGGTGTGAATTATATTAATACACTAGGGTGCCTTGTGCACCTACCTATTTTCGTGTTCTGGTTACCTGACTGACATGTGTACTGGAACATGCAACTCTACATGTATGATATGAACTGACTTGTGCTGACATGAAACTGATATAAATATCATGATGTAGACAATCAATGTCTAACAAACACGTCATACAACATACATAACATCATAATATAACAAGCTTATCCACGTTGCAGTCAGGACAATGCTTGAACTTATAGAAAATCCGCTAGCGTAAGCCTCTGCTACTCTGGGACTGCTGTATCGAGGTCTCTGACTTGAACTCCTATAAAAGGAATAATCACTGATTATTTCCATTATTCATCTTATACTGGAAATATGGAAAAACATGTAATTTCTATTTCTAGAGTTTTTTTTTTTTTTTTTACTCTTTGGCTTCGAACACGCCCTCCTACACGGGCGTGTCTCTGGCCGTGTACCTCTTTGGACTTACATGCCTGGCCGTGTAATTCGTGGAACATAGTCGTATATACTGTGACACCCCCCGCCTCGCGCGGGAAACGTCACCTGAAAGCTCTGCTTTACTTTAATTCTTCTCTTTCAAATCATAACAAAATAGATTGCGAATTTTTTTTTTTTAAACCATCGTTATACGTAGTAGTACAACTTTCCAAAACTGAATTATCCTAGTTGGAAAACTACTTTATACTACTTTATACTGTCATACTGTATTAAAAATAGTTAAGTTAAACATAACAGTGAACTTTATACTATATTATACCATTGTATTTCTCAATATCCTTTTCTTTCTTCTCTGCGGAATTAGCCTGGCAGGTCCATAACCTTTGTCATGACACTGGCACTTCATTCCTACAGTCCAATCCATACACTGTGGCTCAGGTTACAGGTTGTTTACCTCGATTACCTGAACAAGAACAAACTGGTGAGTTACATGCCCAGTAAGTTCAGACATCACATTTAAAATAATAAAACACAACAATGCAACTCGACACAATGCATGAGTTCATTATGCTCAATTTACACTTTGCATTGTTCATTTACTATGTCTATGGGCCCGGTTTGGTTGTACCGTGTGCGCGTTGTAAGAGGGGTCTGGGAGTGACCCGGACTCTCCCTCAACTATGGTATGTCTTTTGCTTCGACATAAAATAACCTCCCCTCACGAGAGGCCGGTACGCCAAACTTTAGGTCTTTTTCATTACCTTATTGTTTACTGTGCTATGTTACTTACTATGATGTCTTAACTGTTCCAGTGTACATATTCATAAATGATGTACTCAATGTTATGCCTATTCAGTCCAAAAATACTGTTTAAAAATCATCATCCACGCACTTAAACATTGGGGTGTGATTGGAACTGAAGATAAGGCACAAAACTTTAATTATACATTTTTGGAACAGTTGGAGCGCTTGGCACTCATCCCCGAGCGCCTGGCTCTTCATTCTATTTTTCTGTAAACTTAGGACAGAAACTTCAGCGCTTCGGCGCTCTATTTACAGCGCTTGGCGCTTTTGAAAATCCGGTTCAAGCACCTGGCGCTCATACCTAGCGCGTGGCACTTCAAACAACTTTACACTAGCGCCTGGCGCTCATACCCTAGCGCCTGGCGCTCATGCTGATTTTTACACTAGTGCCTGGCACTCATACCCTAGAGCCTGGCACTTCTACTGGATATTTACCCTAGCGCCTGGCGCTCATACCCTAGGGCCTGGCGCTTCCATTAAATTTTACACTAGCGTCTGGCGCTCATACCCTAGCGCCTGGCGCTTTAGCCAATTTTTACACTAGCGCCTGGCACTCATACCCTAGCGCCTGGCGCTCCTATTGAATTTTAAACACCAAATTTTGGCCGAGAGCTCAGCGCCGGGGCACTCTTTGGCTAGCGCTTAGCGCTTGGCTCGGGTAAAAATAGGTTTTTAAACACATTTTGATATAAAAACCAATTCTCATGCATACATTCAAGCCTAAAACATGTTTAAAGCATTCTAGGGTCAAAATCCACAAAACACAGTCATATACACGTAACACATCACTGCACACTCGCATACTTGTCAATTTAGGCGTTTCAACGAGTTCACAACAACATATAATATTTCTAACTAAAGAACTTAGGCTATTCATAAATTAACATTCAAGAATAACACAGTGTTCCAGTTGTTCATGTTCAGACATTTAAATGCCAGAACTTACCAGAAATTTGTTTCTGCTTCCTTTCCTTAGTTTTCAGTCGTTGCCCTATAATGAAACAATTCAACGTTCAGTGTAATGTTTATAGGTCAACGCGAGAACATTTAAACACTGCTTCTATACATTGTCATCATTAAACTCTTAGCCTTGGTTATAAGTCTGAAAATTTCGGCATTATAACGGCTTAATTTTTCATTTTCCCACTGTGCCAAAACCGCTTAAATCGCGTTATTGAACACAGTTTCCATCATAAACCTGCTCAAAATCCCAGTACATAACAATAATTCATTCTCAAAATCAAGGTATAACAATGTTTCCCAAAAATTTAGAGTTTCGCTCACAACCCTAAATTTTCCTCTTTATCTTTCCTCCATTCAACACTCATACATCACATAAATTCCTTTTCCACTTCATAATACATAATTATCACTATTCCATAAGGTTTTCACCCTTCCTTTCACGTAAATTCCCCCCCCCCCCCATGCAACATTTTTGTTTTTCAAAAACTAACCCCACAAAAACTTCAAAAACAAGTTCAAAACATGTTTTTTCACATGATTTTCATCAAAACACTCAAAAACACTCTAACTCCATTTTGTTCCACTATTCACATAAACACAAAAACACTTAAAAACAAGCATTAAAACAGAATTTTGAAGAACTTACTTGAGCTTTGAGGTGAATACTCCTCAACTTGAAGTTTTCTCACACTTTTTCTTTAAATTTTGCAACTTTTGAAACTTTGGAAATTTTTGTGAGCAAAGAACGTGGGAGAAGAAGAAGAACAGAGAAAATCGAGTTTTTCTGTTGTGGGGGACGTGAAAAATCAGGGGAAAAAGTTTATACAAATCCTTAGGGGCATTTTTGCAATTTTTGAAAATTTTAGGGTCAAAATGAAAATTTCTTAGGGGCATTTTTGTAAAATTTTGGGAACTTTTTCAGCTGAAATACAGCTGTTTCTCCCCCTCTCTTCCACGTGCATGAGCAGATCATCATGCATTTAATGCTAATTTTTCTTTCTCAATTTGATTTTAAAAGAAAAATCCAAAATGTCCTTAATTTTGATAGCCTTTGGATCAAAAATGATAATTTGATCTCATCCATTGATTCCTATATTAATAAGAAAATATTATTTGTTTATACAGTATAGGTTTTTCTTTAATAACAGTATAATTTTCATCTGTCGAAATTTTGACCGAAAAGCTATACTGGCCAAATTTCGTAGTTTACCTCTCGAAATGCTGTTAGAGCCTTTCGATGCATTTATATCATTTAAAACACTCCATAAACCCTAGATATTTCATTATTTTCCATCTGAGATCTATGTTTGCCACATTTCGAGTCTCAGTAGAATTCTGTTTTTCGATACCGAAAATGCACTATTTGAGGCGTTTCGATTCGAAAATCATCACATATATAGCCATAAAGCATTTTTAAACTCTAATAAATATATTCATCAACTCTAATGATGATTTATTAGAGTGAAATTTATATATTTTCGTCACACTAATATATATAAATTTTCACTATACAATGTTCCCGAGAACGATTTAAAATCTCGGCTGTTACATATACTTACACGGGTGAATACACGGCCGTGTTACTGGCCGTGTACTCCTCTGGACTCTTACACGATTACTTACACGGCTGTGTTTCTGGTCGTGTTTTCCTGCTGTCTAACATGGTCTGCTACACGTCTTTCCCTTGACCGTGTGCCCCTTGACACGGTCTGATACACGACCGTGTTCTTGGCCGTGCATATAGGCATGTTCGGGGCCGTGTACTGAACACACCCTTGTACACGCCCGTGTTCATACCAGAATTAAGATTCTGGGTCCGAACTGCTCTGTTCTGGTTTTCTAAGGCTTTTATGGCCTTTGTTCTACTTCTTACACTCAAAATCGATCTCCATAAGATCGTTTCGAGGTATCTACTATATTTCTACTATCACAAATCCATGATTTCATAAGCAAAAATTCCACATTTTGCTCATTTACACCTCTTGACTCAACTTTTGAAAAATTTGAGCTTTCTTAAAGAAAACTCACTAAACTCGGTTTTCTAAACCATCCACTCATGGATTCGTGTTTGAAAACATCTAGACTCGAACCATGTTTCGATTTTAACCGAAAATCTCAACATGATTCACTCACATTCTCCTTTTTTTCACTTAAACCCTAGATTTTTCATCCGAAGAAAAACAAGAGAAAAACGAGGGTTTACCTTGCTTGAATCTTGTGATTTTCTTGCTGCTGATCCTTGATTGAATCTTGATTGATCTGCTGCTTGAACTAGAAAATCCGAATTTGTTTGGATTTCTTTTTTCTTCTCTCCTCCTTTCTCGGTTTCTCTTTCTCCCTCTCTTTCTTTCTTTCTCTTTCTTTCTTTCTTTCTTTCTCTTTCTTTCTTTCTTTCTGCCGGCTGCTTCTCTTTGCAGCTAAGGGGATTAATTTGCCCCCTTTAACTCACGTGCCTCTCCCTCTCTCACTTGCTTTCTTTTTTTTTTTTTTAAAATGCAAGGGCTTGTTTGGCTACTTCTAGCCATTGATCAATGTGACTCACTTGTGTGCCATTGATCAATGTGGCTCACTTGTGTGCCATTAATCTCTTAGTATGTATTTTCCACATACTTTTCTATTAATTTTAAAACATCATAAATTGAATTAATGTTTAGCTTTTAAACTATATTCATTAATTGATCATCAAATTTTGATTAAAAACTCAATTAATCAAAATTTTCCTCTGCTCTTTATTCTGTAATATATCTCACTATAAATGTACATTTATTTACATAATTTGTACAAAATTTTTCCGAGAGTATAGATTTCTCGGTTATCACATACTTTGGCTTCAACGAGTCCTTCAAGAGCTAAAGCAACCAGTTATTCTTCCTATGCAGCTCTATTGTGAGAACAAGGCTGCGATCAGTATTGCACATAACCCAGTACAACATGATCGAACCAAACATGTCGAAGTTGATCGGCACTTCATCAAAGAAAAATTGGAGAGTGGGTTAATCTGCGCTCCATTTGTCTCAACAACGGAGCAGACTGCTGATATTTTGAGAAAAGGGTTATTCGGACCTGTTTTTGAAACACTTGTAAGCAAGTTGGGCATGATTGATATTTATGCACCAACTTGAGGGGGAGTGTTGGAAAATATTAAGTTTTTTATTTTTTATTTATTATGTGAGGTTGTTAGGATTACTGCAGTATCTTTAGTTTGTTAGTCTGTTCCTATATTTAAGGGATGGGTATGTTCCTAAGATTGAGGGTTGTTAGTTCCTAAATTCGTGCTACTGTACATGACTATAAAAGCCAAGTTTGCTGATGAATAAAACTATCCCAAAAGTATTTTCAGTTTACTTTTATTATTTATATTATACCTTATAAAAATTTTAATTACAACTCAATACGTGTATCGTATGTAATTCAACTAGTGTTGTTTATAAATAAGCAATCACTAATAATAAAAGTGTGAAATCAAAGCAATAGAGTCAAGATTTATAAATAAGAGTCAAATATTTTTTAATCAATATTATACTAAATTATTAAAATTATTTCATCTTTTTTTTTGATTTAACTATTTTATTGTTTTAAATGTTTATATATATATTTGTTACAGTTTATATCATATTATTTTCACTGCATATTTTTTAAATTTAACAAAAAAGGAAGAAATTAGAATACATAAATTAAATAATACAATTCAATTTTTAAACATAATATGAAAATGAAGGATTAGAATAATAAATTAGACATTGAAATAGAATAAAAAAAAAGATTGTAAAGGGGAGAAAGAAAAGAAGAAAAAATAAATAAAATCTCACTTTGAAATATGGAGCAAATTTCCAAACTTTTTTTGAATCTTGAAAAAAGAAAACCAAGATTTGTTATGTCATTGGAGACTTGTCTGAAAATGGTGTATTAAGAAAGTGAAAAGTTGGTTTATTTGAAAGTTTTTAGTTTATGTAAAGACAAAATAAGGATTTATAACTAAGTATCGTTTTTTTAATAAGTCTTTTAATAAAAGGCTCAAATTCTTAAAAATTAGTTAAAAGACTTAAAGAAAAGGTCAATCAATTTTGTAAATAATTAATCATTAATTAATCATATTTATTCAATTAGTGATTGGTCATTGGTAGTCAATCATTGATTGATCCATGTCAATAACTAATTTTTATAGTAAAAATTTGATAGATCCATAATCAGTCACTGATAGCTTATAAATAAAATCATCAATTTTTTGATCAATCAATAATTAACTATTAATAAATTAATGATTTATCATTAAAACATAAAAAATAAAAAAACTTTCTCCCGTTTTCTTCAAAACCTTCGACAAACATCCCTAGCAAATCGATGGGGAAATCTATAGATCAGTGGAAATCAGAGAAGCTGTGCTTATTTTGCAACCGTCACATGTACTTAGCGAAACCCCAAATCTACGACAACTGCGACTCTCCCATGATCGCTCCTCTCCTGATGGAATCTACGGCATGGTGATTTCGAGGTCATCATAGACAAGTTGTTGATTGGAAAATGCTTATAAGAGAAGAAGAATGGGGAGAAAGACAGAGATAAAGAGAAACTTATTGTGATCAAATCTCGACGGAAGGTTGTCATAGTTGTTAACCTACCTTGCCTTAATAGACGTGATGGATGGTTGCCATAATTGAACTTTTGAGCTTATATTAATTGATGAAGAGGTGAGAGAAGGGGTGTTCAGGAGGGAAAAGAATGAAAATTGATTTACTCAAATAATATCATCATTTACATAAATTAAAAAATATATAGGTTATTTATTAGATTAAATAATAAGGATGGTCACACACCTTAATTTTCTCGACAAAATATTACTCAGTATAATAATAGATAATCTTTTAAAATATTTGTATTATTAAAATTATAATTTATATTTAAATTTTGAGTCAGATTATTAGGATTATTAATGTTTATAGTTAATAAAATTGTTTTATTTTTTAAATAATTAATTTGTAGAACAAGGCTAATTTATATATATATCTACTAAATTAAAATTAAAAAATCCCACCAACCTCCTCATTGGGAATCACTGATTTTGCTGCAACGTGATAATTTTTATTTATTTGTTTGCGTTTGTTTTGTTTATCTTTTCTACGTGCGTAGAATTAATTCTTAAAAGAAAAAAGAAAAAAAAAAAAGGCTTACGACGAAGACAAAGAAGAAAAAAATTTAGAAAAGGAGGACAAAAAAAAAAAAAAGCAAACATTTTATTGAAAAAAAAAAAAATCCTCACCCGCAATAATCATTTCACAAAAATATCAACGAAGAAAAGAGTCAAAAAGGAAAATCAATATTTACACATTTGGATCATCTGCAATTTTGCGGACCAAAAATAAAAAAATAAAAAAATCCCAGATATCCTGTTGAACACCCAAAAAGAAAAAAAAAAAAAAAAAAGAGGGAAAATGCAGAGAGTTTCGTTTCTCTGTTCTTCATCTTCCTTTTGTTGTTCAAACCCACTTCTCCAAATTGCTCTATCAACCTCTCATGGCCTCGCAACTCCATTTCGAAGCCGACCCACTTCTTCAATCGCAGCACTCTCTTCTTCTTCTTCTTCTTCTTCCGCTTTGAGCCTTCACCGAATTCACCGCCTTCCTCTCTCTCCTCTCCAAAGCACTGGTAATTTCTACTTTCTAAGCATTTTCAAGTTTTTTTCTAGATGGGTTTGTTTGTTTGTTTGTCTTTTTTTTTTTTTTTTTTTCACTCAGCTTTTTATGTCAAATGAATGCGTAGTTTTGGTTTGGTGTGAGTTGTAGAACTGAAGAAAAGATTAGTAGGCTTTAGTTTAAGGTTCTTGAAAAGAATAGAACGTGAGACCACAGGTTTATATGTTGCAAATTCATTTATTCCTTTTTTTTTTTTTTTTTGAAATTGAAACGGATGCTTTATTATTAATGAGCAAAGGCCATATCGGCACTTACAACATCAGAAATTACATAAGGATAAGCACCCACCCAAAAAAGATCTGTTTCGTTCTCAAACCCAAATTTAGCCAATGTGTGGGCAGCCACATTACACCGACGAGGAATATGGCCACAAGAACCACCACTGACTTCTTCCATTGACTCTTTGCAGAAAATAGAAAGTTCTCATTGACCGCCCTAACTATAGAACTAGTCTCACTTTCCAATGCAGAGACTGATAGTCCATGTCTCTTAGCAAACAGCGTTCCCTCTCTCAAAACTAAGCATTCAGCAGTAAAAGGAGAGAAAGAACCTGTCAATCTTCTTGCAAAAGCTCCACGAACATGACCGGTTGAGTCTCTGATAAGTCCCCCAATTCCCACAACTTCACTACCATGAGGAATCCGAGTATCCACATTCAGCTTTAACAGGCCGTTAGCAGGAGGTTTCCACCACTGATCAGTGCTAACATAACTAACTTCCTTACCTGAAATACAACATTGTGCAGCTTGGAACTCTCTTGGACACATACTAGCCGCTTCAAGCACATCATCAGCCTCCCTGAGTTGCTCGCCATGAATAAATTGGTTCCTATCCTTCCAAACAAACCAGAGAACCATCACAAATATTTCAAACATATCTTTCCTCTCTGTTTTGTACAAATTCAGCACTCAGCAGCAAATAGTCCAACCCATCCCCCTTGAAACAGCTCAGCCAATTCCAAGACACTCTTGCTCCAAACTCTAGAGGCCGCATCACAACCAATCAACGCATGGAAGGAAGACTCCTTTCCATTGCAGCACCGGCGACAGCCATCTTCAACACTAATCCCTCGCTTAGCCAGATTAGTCCAGACAGGTAAAATATCATGAAATACCTGCCAGACAAAAATTTTGACTTTATTAGGAATCTTTAAGCGCCACAAAAATTTGCACCATTGTTGATCGGCACTCCCTTCCAGGGAATTACCAGATGATCTAGCCTGTAGAGCTCTAAAGCATCATGACTTGACAGAATAACAACCCCTACTATCATAATGCCAAATCAAATGATCACGACCTCTAAAACTACCTACTGGAATACTCTTAATAACATCAACATCAACATCAATTCCCAGTAGGTTTGAATTAAGCAAAGACTTATTCCACCCCAAAATACCTTCCGGTGTGTTATTGAGGAGATGAGATACCAGCCACTTCTTGTTACCATTACAAGGAGAAGAGATCACCTTAAAAGAAGTAGGTCGTGGGAGCCTAGGATCTCCAAAAAATTTCACCAAGCTACCATCACCAATTCTCCATCAAAGACCTAGCTGGAGCAATCCCCACCCCCACCGCCAACACCACACCACACCCCCCCCCCCCCCCCCTTCTGTTGAAGCTATGCCAAATAAAAGAAGGGTTATTCCCTCGCGTGGCCTGCAAAAAATTAGAGTTATGAAAGTAGCGGGCTTTTAGCACTTGGGCCACCAGGGACTTAGGAGATTGTAGAGTTCTCCAACACTGCTTAGCCGACATAGCCTGATTGAAAATTTCCAAATCATGAAAACCCAATCCTCCATCCAACTTTAAAGCACAGAGTCTTCCCCAAGACCATCAATGAAGCTTTCTTTTAGAATCATCTCCTTCCCATCAAAAGCGGGTGATAATACCATGAAGATCTTGACAGAGACTAGTGGGCAGCCTAAATACACTCATGGTGTAATTGGGTATTGTGAGAGCCACAGCCTTTATAAGTATCTTCTTGCCCCCTTGAGAAAAAAAAAAACTTTCCTTTCCATTGCTGAAGCTTCTTACTCACCTTATCCTTAATAATCCAAAAAACTTGTTTTTTATTTTTTCCAACAAGAGCAGGGAGGTCCGGATAGAGATCATGAGACCTTGTTGTAGTAAGACCCAAGACCCTCTGCAATTGGAGACGAACATCCTCACCAATATTTGGGCTAAAAGTAATAGAAGATTTCTGAAAATTGATACTTTGACCTGAAGCCTCCTCATACCATCTCAGAATCTCCTTAATTTTCTTACGTTCCCTGAGCTTCACTTTGCAGGAAAAGTAAGCTGTCGTCAGCAATATACAGATGTCTAATTCTTGGGTCATTCCTAGAGCATGAGAAGCCAGAAGTCTCCCCACCAGCTTCAGCACCCTTAATAAGAGCTGGTAAGCCCTCTGCACAAAGTAGGAACAAATACGGAAAGAGAGGGCAGGCCTGTCTTAAACCTCTATGAGCCCAGTCTTAAATGGTGTTTTTGCCGATGGCCATATGGGTTGGATTAGTGTAAATTATAGAATTGAAGAAGTGGATAAGATTAGGCCCTTATAGGGAGTTACTTTTTTTTTGGGGGGGGCGCGCTGTGGGTGGTGAATCGAGAGTACAAGTAGTTTGTTGCAAATTCATGTATCATATAAACACACACACACACACACACACACACACATATTTTTGTTTTTACTTGTGCCCATAAAGGTGGGATTTTATTTGTACAGTTATTATTCATTTACTTCGAAATGGTTGAGACATTGGTGTTGTCTAGGTTTTGGTGATATGTCTATGTTAGTTATCGATGGCATATGTTATGGATTAAAGCCAGAATCGCTTACTAACAAGAGTAATAAAAGAAAGAAAGAAAGAAAGAAAGAAAGAAAGAAAGAAAGAAAAAAAAGCACACAAAAGATTTATAGTTGTTCATCCTTAACGTGGGACCTACATCTGCTGAGCGCTGCAGAATGAGGATTACAAGATAATCGCAGGCATTATGTCTCTAAGACTCTTTATTTTCACCCTAATCTCTAACCTAAAATCTTTTAGACCAAGTAAGACTTATGGAAAAACCTCATTTAGTCTGTATTGGCTTAATGGTGTTGTTTACTTGCTTAGGATGATTCTGCTATGGCCTAACTGAAGGTTTTTCCAAAGCTTTTTGGAATTAATAGAAACTTTCTTTAATGAAATGTTCTTGTAAATATTCTTCAGTCTCACTTTTGATTGTTTATTAAATTTTATGTTAGAAATGATCAAAGTCTGGACATTGTTTTGTGGGTTTGCTTTAATTGTGTCTTTGACCATTTCAGCTACTGAAGATCGTGTAGAAACTGCTAAGCTTGAGTCGGGATTTGTTGAAGTTGGATACATAAGCAATGTACATGGCCTTCAAGGGGAGGCTCGTGTGAAGCCCAACACTGACTTTCCTGAATTGCGTTTTTGTGAGGTAAATTGAATAAACTATAAAGCAGTTCTTGAATGTCTCTTTTGGTTTTGGTAAATTGTTGTTGAATAATGGATTTTCCTTTGGTTCAATTAATGTATTTCAATCAGCCTGGGAGAAGGTGGTTGAAACAACAAATTTTGGGCAGAGAAACGATTCAAGAGGTTGAGCTTGAGGAGGGAAGAGGACACCCTGGTCGGAAAAGTTGGATACTTAAATTCAGAGGAATTGACACAGTTGACCAGGTATGAGAGAGCAATATATTTTTGTAGTCTTTTGTTGTTTTTCTTTATGATGACACCGGTTGCTTGTTAAAAATATTGTTGGGCTATGTTTGGGAAAAAAAATGGGCCTCAACTGTCTACTAATTTGGAAGCAAGCAACATTGTTACGATTAGTTAGTGATGTCCATTCTTACTCTTAACCTTTGTGTGATTCTAAATTTCGATAACTTCTTGCATCATATTACTAATCGGAACCTTTTGATTCCTTCTAGCATTGATCTAATTAAAGGGGAAGGAATTATAAAATTAGGTTTTAGTAGTTTCACGAGTTTCTAGTAAGACCTGCATGTAATTTAGTACGAAAAGATAGAAGTATGTGGAGATTTTAATTTTAATTTCAATTTTTGAGGTTAAGCACAATTTCTTTTGATTCTGACATGGCCTCTTAGGTACACGTTAGTCTAATTTAATTTACAATGAGCAGACCGTACCTCAAATTATTTTGTGCTACAGCTGATGCAAGAATTTTGGAGGCACTTAATGTAATTTATAGTCATTGCTTATACTCTTATATGTCCCATAAATGTTCCTCTGTTTTGAGTTTAAAATTATGTGCAGGCTAAGCAGCTTATCGGGTCAACTTTACTTGTAAGGGAAGAAGAAAGGCCTACGTTGGAGAAAGGAGAATTTTATACTCGTGATCTTGTCGGCATGAGAGTTTTTCTTAAGGTTTGCCATTATCACCATATTTTTTAGATTTCCTGAGGAAGAAAGAGCTTTTTTGTTTTTGGCTCCCCGACGTCTTTTATGCCACTAAAAATTCTTAATTACTTGGAGTTTTGGATTGGGTTGTGCTAGTAGTGTAAATTACTGTGCTTCCTAGATGATATTTGTTGCATGTGTGAAGACTGTTGCCATATTAGCTGCATAGTCATTGTTGAAGTCAAACGTGGGTTCTTAAAGGCATTGACTATTTTTCTTTTTCTCAGGAATCCAGTGATCCTGTAGGAACTGTGTTCAATGTTTTTGATAGTGGAGGCAATGATCTTTTACAAGTCATGCTTGATTCGTCTCTGGACATCCTTGATGCAACTGGAAAGCAAAAGCCAGTAGGAGCAAAAGTATCTGATCATCTGGTGTGGGTACCGTTTGTTGAAGCCATTGTTCCAATTGTTGACATGAATAAAAGAGAAATGCATATTACACCTCCAAAGGGGCTTCTCGAACTAAACTTGCGCTATGATGAGAGGTCCAAGAAAGAAAGGCGTCAGCTTGTGAGGCACACTCTCTTGGTCTTTTCTTTTGATTATATTTAAATGTTGTTGGAGCCAGCTTCTGTGTGCATACATTACACTCTTCATGAGCATTTCTTTGATAACTTTTCTTGGTTTTTCACTTTGGTTATTTGTTTAAATTTGATTTTAATTTTATAGAGTCGCCTTCAAGACTCATTGTAGTTTGAATTGCTACGTTATCTAACATATTCATTTAAATAATAAAATATAAGATGATCTACACCATATGGTCTAGCGTTTTCTACTGCATGTATTGTAGAGCATTTGAAGTTAGAATTTTTTAGTAGAAATTTATAGAAGAGTGGGACTACATTGCGTTTTAGCCTTTCATCATCTTCAGTTTTTGGAACCTTACAGGAATGGAAAGAACGGAAAAAGTATTCAAAGCGCCTCATAGCAGCAAAAAAGAAACTTTGCGAAATGGAGCAAAAACATGTATTTCATGGGTTAAGATTTGGAGAGAAAGCAGAACGGAGCTTGCTCGCTGACCAGATTGTTGGTGTAAACACTAAACTGCTTCAACAGGTGCTGAAGAGTATTGATACGCCCTCGAAAAGGTGAGTTTAAAATAATCATATGCACCTTAAAGAAAAAAAAAAAAAATTCTGGTTTGTGTATGAGTAAGCAATCTTAGAGTCAATAATTTTAACCAGAAAATTTTGAGAAACCATTGCGGATCAAGTTTCTGAGGTGGATACTTCTGATTGAAGAAAGTAATTTTAGCTCATTTCCTATACCTGCAAATTGTTTGGTGTAAAAACGTGTGCCATTTACATGAGCATGCAATGCTCAGTTATGTTTCTCTATTTTTAATTTTTTACTGCTAGATTTATTGAGATTTTACTTTCTTCTGTAACTTTATAAATCAGATGGAATAGAAATGAGTTGATCAGGACTTTGAAAAGGAAGCTGCTTCGAACATTGGATATATCTGAGGAAAGTCTTGCTTCCACTGCAAGTAAAGAGAAGCTGGGTGCACATTTCCCCTTGCACGGAAAGGGTCTCCAGCTCGTATTTGAAGGAAAAGTTGCCATGGTTTTAGTCATAAATGACAGCAACACACGGGGAGCGGTGGATGACTCAGACAGTTTCAGCTCAAAAAGCACTGAAAACTTGACTTGTTCCCTTCAGGCACTGCTTGGTGATCAGAGATTCATTAAGGTTATACTTGTTCTGTACTTTTTAATTGAGAAGTCTGTTAGCTCTTCATCAAAAATCTATGCATCTTCTTGTTCCTTGTCATTGTAATGTCTGTTATCACTTTGTGTTCAATTCAAGTTCTGGTAGGTCTACTATCGATGTAGTATAGCTCCTTTTCGATTTCCAGTTCTCCAGTTTGGAATATAATCAACGTGGTACTTCACATTTGTAGAAATTCACGATTTATTACTTAATCTCTAGGAATTAGTTGCTGTAAATTAGTTTGATTTGTTTCCTAGAATAAAGGGGATATTGGTATTATGTTACCGATTCCCTAATTAGTTATCTTTCTGTTTTTGTGTTCCTTGATTGTAGGAAGAGATTCTCTCTTTCCTTTCTATTTATTTGTATACTGCT
The DNA here is from genome assembly GCA_035233585.1 of Antiaris toxicaria. NCBI lineage: Eukaryota > Viridiplantae > Streptophyta > Magnoliopsida > Rosales > Moraceae > Antiaris > Antiaris toxicaria. The sequence continues at coordinate 95,535,784 of CP141154.1, forward strand.
TCTTCAGAAAATATAATGAGAATTATAATTCCTATTCTCAATTTCCTCCTGGTATCAGAGACACCTCTGAACCTCTAAATTTTTTCCGATGACCAAGTACGGAATGGCCACGGAAAAGCAAACTTCATCCTCACGAGAGGTGATCTCAAGTTCTGAAACTGTCGTCTCCAACAACCATGGCGGGACAGATGGTGTTCCTCTCCAGATTACAGGACACAGGATGAATGGGAATAATTATCTTCAATGGTCACAATCAGTTTTGATGTATGTACGTGGAAAAGGGAAGGATGATTACCTCACCGACGAAGTCGTTCCTCCAAAGGCCGGAGATCCGAAATTCAAAACCTGGAAGATCGAAAATAACATGGTTATGTCGTGGCTGGTCAACTCGATGACGAACGAAATCGGTGAGAATTTCTTGCTCTACAGCACCGCCCATGAAATCTGGGAGGCAGCGAGAGAATTTTACTCAAGCAAGGAAAATACCTCCGAGATTTTTGAGATCGAAACTAACCTCCATGATATTCGACAAGGAGATTCTTCCGTCACCCAATACTACAGCCTTCTTACCCGTCAATGGCAGCGATTGGATGTTTTTGAAGAACATCAATGGGGCTGTACAGGGGATGCGATGAGGTATAGAGAAATTGTTGAGAAGAAAAGAATTTTCAAATTCTTAATGGGACTCAACAAGAGTCTCGATGAGGTTCGAGGTCGTATACTGGGTATGAAGCCGTTGCCGAACATCCGAGAAGTGTTCTCTGAGGTTCGCCGAGAAGAAAGTCGGAAGAAGGTGATGCTAGGAGAATTCCCTGCTGTTCCTGCTACAGAAAATTCTGCTCTAGCTGCCCGAGGAGTCCAGTACAACAATGGCGACAACCGACAAAAGAAAGGAAAACCATGGTGTGACCATTGTCGGAAAACAGGCCATACACGAGACAATTGCTGGAAAATTCACGGCAAACCTGCGGATTGGAAACCATCAAGATCTGCACCTGACAAAGAAAGTCGTGGAAATCATGCCTCCGTTGATGAAGGGTCTCTTTCCACCGACTCCAACCCGTTCAGCAAGGAACAACTAGAAGTCCTGCAAAAGATGTTTTCACAGCAAAGTCTGGCCAGCAATACAATTGGAACAGGAACTATAGCACATAAAGGTAATTACTTGAGTGCCCTCACTGTAAAATCAGGAAAAACTGGTCCATGGATTGTAGATTCGGGTGCGTCCGATCATATGACAGGAGATGCCACGTTATTTCACACATATAATCCATGCCAAGAAAATCTTACAGTGAAAATTGCTGATGGGTCCCTCTCTAGAGTGGTTGGAACAGGTTCTATTGTTATTTCAAAAGACCTAACCATTACATCTGTGCTTCATGTTCCTAATTTGGATTGCAATCTTTTATCTGTTAGCAAGCTCACTCAAGAACATAATTGTGTTGCTAAATTTTCCTTGAATATGTGTGAATTTCAGGATTTGGATTCGGGGAGGACGATTGGCAATGCTAAAGTGTGCTCGGGACTTTTTCTTCTGAAAGTTGATGAATCTCCTAGAAGACAAACTCATAATGCAGCACGTGTTGAGTCAAAAAGTCAGTCCAATAAAAGTCAAGTTTCATTTGAAAATAAGGATAGTGCAATCATGTTATGGCACTATCGTCTAGGTCATCCTAATTTTTTGTACCTTGAGAAATTGTTCCCGTCCTTATTCAAGAATAGAAATCCAAAAAATTTTCAATGCGAAGTTTGTCAATTTTCAAAGCATGTTCGCAATTCTTATCATAGTCTACCCTATAAGGCATCTCATCCGTTTTCAATTATCCATAGTGATGTGTGGGGGCCATCGAGAATTAAAAATGTTACTGGCACTAGGTGGTTTGTATCATTCGTGGATGATCATACTAGGATCACATGGTTGTTTCTTATGAAAGAAAAGTCAGAAGTCGGTCAAATTTTCAGAAACTTTAACACTATGGTCCAAACTCAATTCCAAACAAAAATACAAGTGTTAAAAACCGACAATGCAAAGGAGTATTTTGAGACATTTTTGGGGGGATATCTTGAGAGTCAGGGAATTGTATATCAAAGTTCATGTGTTGACACACCCCAACAAAATGGGATTGCAGAAAGAAAAAACAGACACCTTCTAGAAGTTGCTCGGTCCCTCATGTTCACAACACATGTTCCCAAATTTTTTTGGGGTGAGGCAGTTTTAACAGCAGCCTATCTAATAAACAGGATGCCTTCTCGAGTCTTGAACTTCCAAACACCGTGTCAAGTTTTCTCTCACTCATTTCCCAATAATCATATCCTTTCCACTTTACCCATGAGAGTCTTTGGTTGCACCGTGTTTGTCCATATACATGCCCAACATAGAGGTAAACTTGATCCAAAAGCTCACAAGTGCATTTTTGTCGGGTACTCCTCAAATCAAAAAGGGTATAAATGTTACTCTCCAATCACAAGAAAATTCTACAACTCCATGGATGTCTCCTTCTTCGAGCAACAACCCTATTACAAACCTGATATTCAGGGGGAGAACTTTACTCAAGAATACCAGCTTTGGGATATTGATAGATTGGACTCATCTTTCTCTCCTAATCCGGAGTCATCAGAGTCATCCAGCCCATTTCCTGTCATCCAACCCGAGTCCGAGTCTCTTGTCATCCAACCCGAGTCCGAGTCTCCTGTCATCCAACCCGAGTCATCCCAGCCTGTCATTCAAACACAACCTGCAGCATCCAGTGAGTTACGTGTTTACTCTAGGAGAAACAGACCTCAAGAAGGGAAAGAAACGCAGCCACCTGATCAGAACCATGAATCCAATCCGAATCTGGAACCTCAAAGTTCACCAGGTAACACTAGTTCTACTTCTGCTCCTGTCAATTCACCGGTTGATGATAGACCCATTGCCATAAGAAAGGGCAAAAGGTCTTGCACTGATCATCCCATTTACAATTTTATCTCATATGGTGGATTGTCTCCGAGTTACCGTGCTTTTGTTAGTAGTCTTGACAAAGTACAGGTTCCAAGTTCAATACATGAAGCCCTTAAAGTACCGGAGTGGAAGGCAGTTGTCTGGGATGAAATCAATGCTCTAGAAAAGAATGGGACTTGGGTGATATCTAAGTTACCCTCAGGGAAACATCCTGTTGGATGCAAGTGGATTTTCACTATCAAACATAATGTAGATGGTAGTGTCAACAGATTTAAGGCACGACTTGTAGCTAAGGGGTTCACACAATCCTACGGAATTGACTACCAAGAGACCTTCGCCCCCGTAGCAAAACTTAATACAGTTCGAGTGTTACTCTCACTTGCCTCCAACCTAGACTGGCCATTATATCAGCTGGACGTGAAAAATGCTTTTCTCAACGGGGATTTGGAAGAAGAAGTCTACATGGAGATACCACCTGGCATGGACACTCCAGCCACCACCAACAAGGTCTGCAAACTCAGGAAATCTTTATATGGGCTCAAGCAATCACCAAGAGCTTGGTTTGATAGGTTCACCAAAGTGGTTAAGAAGGTTGGGTATAACCAATGTCAGACAGATCACACGATGTTTGTCAAGCACTCATCCACGGGAAAAAGGGCAATTCTCATTGTGTATGTCGATGACATCATTCTAACAGGCGACTATGATGAGGAGATACTCCAACTCAAACGCTTGCTAGCAAAGGAATTCGAGATCAAAGACCTAGGCAATCTCAAGTACTTTCTTGGTATGGAGGTAGCACGATCAAAAAGAGGAATTTCGGTTTCACAGCGGAAGTATGTGTTAGACTTATTGAAGGAAACAGGGATGCTGGGTTGCAAGCCAGCAGACACTCCTATGGATTCCAACTCTAAACTTGGAAGCAAAAATGATAGTGCACCAGTTGACAAAGGGAGGTATCAAAGATTGGTTGGGAAACTCATTTATTTGGCACATACCAGGCCTGACATTAGCTTTGCAGTTAGTGTGGTAAGTCAATTCATGAACAACCCATTAGAAGAGCACATGGAAGCTGTCTATAGGATCTTGAGATACCTAAAGATGACACCGGGCAAAGGTTTGTTTTTCAAAAGGACGGAGAAAAAGGAGATCGAGATATTCACTGATGCAGATTGGGCTGGATCTGTGATGGACAGACGGTCGACTTTGGGTTATTGCACGTATGTCTGGGGAAATCTAGTCACTTGGCGAAGTAAAAAGCAATCAGTTGTGTCTCGAAGCAGTGCGGAAGCATAATTTAGAGCACTTGCACTCGGCATATGTGAAGGAATATGGCTAAAGCGGGTACTTTGTGAGCTACGAATTCCAATTGCAGGTTCTATGAAATTGTTCTGTGATAATCAGTCTGCAATCAGCATAGCAAAGAATCCGGTGCATCATGATAGGACAAAGCACGTTGAAATCGATAGACACTTTGTCAAGGAAAAGATAGAGGCAGACATGATATCACTCCAATATATCCCAACCAACCGACAGATTGCAGGCATCCTAACTAAGGCTGTGCCTAAGAAGACATTTGAAGATCTTGATTCCAAGCTAGGTTTACTCAACATCTACAACCTAGCTTGAGGGGGAGTGTAGAAATTCACGATTTATTACTTAATCTCTAGGAATTAGTTGCTGTAAATTAGTTTGATTTGTTTCCTAGAATAAAGGGGATATTGGTATTATGTTACCGATTCCCTAATTAGCTATCTTTCTGTTTTTGTGTTCCTTGATTGTAGGAAGAGATTCTCTCTTTCCTTTCTATTTATTTGTATACTGCTTCTTCAGAAAATATAATGAGAATTATAATTCCTATTCTCAATTTCCTCAACATTATTGCAGTCAGTCTGTATCTTAAGGGTGCTTTTCTCCACTTGTGGTGGTTCCTTGAGCTATGTCTTATGGTTGTAAATATTAGTGAATGTGCAAAACTCGTAGTTCAACTACTAAAGTTTGGTCGTGGTGATAATTTCATCATTAATGACAACTTCTTGATCGAGTGAATTCAAGGGCAAAAACATGCGAGCCATAATCATGCATAGAAAGACTCTTTGTTTCTTTGTTCTTATATATTTTATTTTTTTGTTCAGAATGAAAATAGAAACTTTTATTTTCTTCCTTTCAGGAGGTTGTAGAAGCCATAATCTTGTTTAGGGAATGTTTCGTCAGCATGGACTGATGAAATTGCGTGCCTTGTGCAGATTGAAGACCGTGCGTCAGTGCCGTTGATTTTGGTTTGTTCAAGTCATGAGGTTGAATCGTTGAGAACTCTATTCTCAGAGAACGACTACTTCTTGTTTGACTCTGAAAAGGTCTGCATTTGCATGTCACATGGAAATGAAATAGATCTTTTTACCTTTTTAAGTGTGCTGAAGTTGTGGTCTTTGTATCAATTTGGTGCATGTGCTTGTACCTTTAAAGCTTACAATGGATTTTTTTTTTTTTAAGGTTTATTTTTATTGAACTGTAATGAAATTTTGAGTTGTCTTATAGGTCCAGTTTTTGGAGGAGGAGAAACTTCCAGTTGTAAGCAATTCACTGGAAGAAGCCAAAAGACATAAGATTTTGATGAAATCACCATGGGAAATTCTCCAATCACCAATCGGATCGGGAGGAGCTTTCAGTTTGCTTTCATCAGACCGTATTCTAGATAAACTTCATGAGCAGGGTGTTGAGTATGTTGAGGTTAGTCATATGCATGGTTAAGACTTTATGTTGCACGATTCAACAGCCAGCATCACCTTTTTCCTCTTAAATGCAACGAGAATTTTGAGTTATCAACTTATCTATGACTCTGAGCACTAGAGAACTAGGGATCACTATGTTTGTTCCTTTTCTTCTTTAAAAGTTACTGTCCAAGGATTCATAATTGCATGTAAAATATATTTTCTGTTTCTTTCTCGTACGCAAAGTCCACATTTCAACAGTTAAAAAGGGAAAACTAATACGGATTCTTGTCTATTGCGGAGACAATTCAAAGTGAAGTGTGCCATATTGTTCTTTTTGGGGGATTTTTACTAGTGATATGCTTATGTACCACCTTCTTATATAATCATCAGAGAGCGGTGGGAACAGAAAAGAGTTTTGTTTACAAAATTGGTTCAAGTGGTTCGGCCGCAAGTGAAACCGTTCAGAATGCCATTGTTGCGCTAATCAATAACATAGCAGACCAAGTAGAAAAACTTGTGGACGTGTATTTATCAAATCACTGGCGACTTTTGGACATGAGTGTAGCATTTTTTACAATAGGAACCTATCAATAACGACATGCAACCATTCAGTTCAGTTTAAGGATATTGTGATTTTTGTTACTACTAATTGCTGATCACATTGGGTTTACGCATAGTGCCGACTCTCTTGCTGTGCATTCACTGGTGTAGTTGTCTCCGAATTTTCGATCTTGATTGTCCTAAATCTTCCCATCATTTTGTTCCCCGTCTAGGCTTATTGTCACTTGTATTTTCTTGCAGATAATGAGTACTAGTCAAAGACATGTCGGCCTCAATCCGATACTTCTGGGGTTTGTTGAATCATCCAAAGCGGATACTGGGATGCAGATGCCTCAAGATGCCAAAGATTTCGAGGAAAGTTTCAACATGATATTTTCGATGAGCTTTCTGAAGAAGTTGACGAAACAGATTGACAAACTCGAGTTCCAAGCGATCCCGAAGCAGCATTCTCACGTTGAACTGATTGAGAAAGAGTGGGTTGATGTTGTTCCCTCCACCCCTAACTCATTCCAGTTCTGTTGTTCGGTTTATAGCGCATTAAAAGCATTTTCTTCTGAAAAGATATGTGTAATGGAGATAATAGACTAAAATCTTCGACGATAGAAATTACTTGCTCGTTTGTATATCTTCAAAAGAAAACGCGAATTTTGGAGCAATGAAATGAAAGTGAATGGCTTTTGTGATTGCAAGCATAGTTTATATCGGATTTTATTAGAATGTAAAAAGTTTGAATTCCCAATATTAACTTCAAAAAAAGAAAAACAATGCTTTTTGGTTGAATCTTTTGTCTAGTGTTTCATACTTTTATGTTATGTTTATTTGAGAGTTTCAGTTTTGAAAAATGAAAAATTTTTCATTTTAAAAAAATAGATTTTTTAAAATTTTCGAACATGAACATCTAAAATTTTTTATTTTTAAAAATAAAAAAAGAGTAATTTAAAAAAAAATATTTTTTTTATCTATCCAAATAAATCCAAACAATATTTCACTTTTACAAAAAAATTTAAATAACTTTTTATTTTTTATATCTAAAAATTTTTCATTTTTCAAAAATAAATCTCCCATTTAAACATATCATTAATGTTCATTTTCAGATGATTTGATAGTTTATAATAATTTTTTTTGTCTCCAACTAAAGAATTATGTAATTTTTAGAATTAAAAAAATAAAAATGAAAGGAAATAGTTGCTATTTTGGAATTTGAAAATGCAAAAATAATGATCTATTTGGTGAACGTATTGTATTTATATTACGTTTGAAATAGAATGTAATTTGTGTTTAGAGGAAAAGTATTAGCATTGCATTTGAATACAATGTGTGTTTGGGTGAAAAGTATTTGAATTGTATTTTAATAATAAATATGTGATGTGATGAGTAAAACTAGAAAGGAAAAAAAGAGTGAAAGAGAATATATGATATAATTTATAAAAGTAATAAAAAAAGTGAAATAATGAATAATGATTGTATTGGATTTAAAATGTGTTGTGATTGGTATTTGAATAAAATATTTTTATATTTAAAAAAAATTATATTATATTTAATTATAATATAATTTAAATATGTGTACCACACAAACCATACCATAAGTAGCAAATCATAGCTCTTAAGTAAAAAAATATTTCCTCGGATCCATCGGACAAGTTAGCCATAATATAGTATATATTTAAATAGAGAGTATTCTTTTCAAGAAAAAAAAAAAAAAAAGAGAGTGTTTAAAAGATTTGCCAGTACACAAGTGATCTTTCAAAAAAAAAATTTTTTTTTAAAATTCTTTAAATAGCATTATAATCCATTTTAACAAGAACTTTTCCTGTATTTTAAAACATTTGAGGAGGTTACAAACATAAAGTTGTAAACATATCAAATCCAATTTCATTTTAAGGTATAAAATTCAAATGTCAAAAATAAAACAAAACTTTTTTTTGTAATATTAGATTCGAAAAAACTTAGATTCGAAAGAAAATTATGAAAATATGAAAATAATCATATAATGAATATTATAGTATATTAACTAAAAAAAACTTAACTCAATTTTTATCTTTTTTTTTTTTAAATCAAGTAGCATACATCAATTCCAAATTATAAGTTAAAAACTCAATTTATATATATAACATTAAATTAGATTTTTCTAATTAATTATACAGAATTTTGAGATGAGCGAAATAATATGTATATTAATTTTTTTTCCAAACATATGTCAAGTTTTTTACTTTTTTTTTTAATTTCTAATCAGTTAAATGCATAACTCAACTTCAACTTAAATCAAATTTTTTTCTCTAATTGTTTTCCCCCAAAAACATGCATAGTTAGATTTAGTTATTATGACTCTTTATTTATGTTCTCATTCTTGTTTTTTTTAATAATATTATCATACATATACAACTAATTTGATTTTTTAATTTGTATGATATGAAATTATAATTAATTATATATTTGTTTGATGTATCATGATATTATTAGAGGATATAAATAAATAAGATATGAATAAAAGGATATAGAAGTTGGTTCATGCCTAGTTTTCTTTAAAAAAAGAATTTTTTTTTGTTTTACAGAGAAATTAGATCATTTCTTGATAGTTTAAAATTAATTTTTAATTAATAAATATAAAACACTACCTCAACAAAAGAAAAAAAAAAAAAAAGAAAGAAAGAAACGAAAAATAGGACATGGGACAAAAACAACCTTGAACTCGGAGAATGATAACGTCATCTTCAAACTAGATTAGGCCAACACAGTTACCAAACAAGCCCTAATCTCTCTCTCACGCCGAACCAAATCAAAAACCCTAATAACCCAGACTGGCTTATAAAAGCCAAAGCCCCCATTGCTTTGTCTCTTGAATCTGGGCGGCGAACCAAACCCTAATTCTTCGTAAGCGCCGAAACCCTAATTTCTTCCCTTGTCGATTCCATGTTTTCATTTCTGTAAAGAGTAATCTCAATGGGGCCTGTTAGATTTTGCCTAATTTTGTTATTGTTACTGTTCGTCGCAGAAGGTAAGCGAAAATGGCGGTGCCTTTGCTGACGAAGAAGATCGTGAAGAAGCGGGTCAAGAAGTTCAAGAGACCCCAGAGTGACCGCAAGATCTCCGTCAAGGTAAATATTTCTATATCTAGATCTATATATGTAAATATACACGAAAAAATGAAACTTTTTTTTTTGTTTTTATTTTATTTTTTCTTGTGGAGATGATGATTGTTTATTGTCGCCCCAGTCTTACTTGCAACATTTGATTGCAATTTGGTGATTGACATTTTAATCTGATCCGAGCTTTTCTTTTGATTTCTGAGTCCATTTTTTATTTGGATTTGTGAGGCTAATATTTGAGATTATATCAGATAGTCGGCGATAGGATGTTTGTTGTACGGAGTCTTACTTGCAATTATTTCATTGAAATTTGGTGATTAATATTTTAATCTGATCCCATTTGCCCTTTTGATTTCTGTTGATTAGATTACTGTTGATTGAGTTGAAGTTTGGGGGGAAATGATGATAGTTTTTGACGCCCAGTCTTACTTGCATCTTTTGATGTAGTATGGTGTTTCAGTGATCGACTATCTGATCTATTGTTCTTTTTTATTCTTTTCTGTTTTGGTTTTGTTCTGTTTGGAATTGAACTGGGTTTTCTCAAACTTTAGTTGATTTGGGATGTGATGATACTCTTTTGACGCCCAGTCTTACTTGCATATGTTCATGCAAGCTGGTGATAAAGTTCGACCTTTTATCTGATCCCAAAATGATTAAAGGATTTGCTTTTTTTTCCCCTCTCCCAATGTTCTGTGTCTTCTATAACTTTCTTATTTTTTTTGGTCGATTTTGGTACTAGTCGTATGCAACAAGATATGATGATTTATACCCATTAATTCTGCTGTTTAATGATGAACATTAACATGCACTACCATCTGATCTTTGTTGCATATCTCACTTTTAGTTGTTATTAGTAACAAATCATTAGTTTTGTTTATTATGTAATTCTTGTTATGTACGTTTGCCTTGTTTTCCTGTTTTGTTGTCCTGTGACCTATGATGCAATTTTTATGTTGCTGACTTACCTGTGATTATTAATCCAATTATCACCATCTTTCGGCTGAGGTTGCAATTGGCTAGTTTTAATGTGTTTTTGCTCATTCTTAGTTTATAGTAACACTAATATTGTTTGCCCGTGGTATCTGATGTCCTGAATTCATTTGTGGCTGGACATTTCGTTTTGAGGGCATAGATAAAATTTGTACAGGTCTTGCGACACGGATAGCTTCTATCTTGATAAGCTGTCTGTTACTTTTTCCCTGATACATTTATCTTTACCAACTTGGAATTTGAAACTGAGCTTTGGCTCTTGAAATCCCTTATTTACAAACAATCCGTACCTTATGATTCTGAAGTTGAAACTGCCAGTTAACTGATCTTTTCTAACTGAAATCTGTAGGAGAACTGGAGAAGACCGAAGGGTATTGATTCCCGTGTCAGGAGAAAGTTCAAGGGATGCACTTTGATGCCCAACATTGGTTATGGATCTGACAAGAAGACTCGCCATTATCTTCCTAATGGATTCAAGAAGTTTGTTGTGCACAATGTCAAGGAGCTAGAGGTTTTGATGATGCATAACAGGTGAATTTTTTGGATCTCTCGGATTTTGTTCTTCGGTTTTACTAGTATATCTAGTGTGTCTCGTTTCTAACATGGTTTTTTATGGACCCAAATCAGGACCTACTGTGCTGAGATTGCGCACAATGTGTCCACGAAGAAGAGGAAGGAGATTGTCGAGAGAGCCGCCCAGCTTGACGTTGTTCTTACTAACAAACTTGCTAGGTTGCGCAGCCAAGAGGATGAATAAGCTTTTTATCCTAATATTTGCTTTTTGTAGCCATCGTTTCGACAGTTTTCTCAATTTGAAGAGTTTTTGACAGATAATATACTCAATTTTGATCAAATTTTTTGTGGTCGACTTAAGTTTGTGCACAATCTCAAGTGTTATTCAGTTAAACATTGTCTGGATAGTGTGTCTATGGTATTTATGTATTCAGTTTTCTCATTGTTTTCTCCACTTTACAAGATGCTAGCTTAGAAATTTATATAAAAAGAAGCAATCTCTTAAGCAAAAAAAAGCAAGATTTAAGCTATACAAGTTCATGCCACTTCATCTCTTCGCTCTGCTGTCGTTTTCGACTTGCATCAAGTTTGTTTTCGTCTCTTTCTGGAAGCAGTTGCTTTGTCGTTTTTCGAATTAGTAAAAAATTCATGTTGGTTTTTTTGTTTTTGGGAGATCAACTAAAGGAGTTTGAACTTGATCAATTACACCAAAGTCTAATTAGTAACAGTCTTTGTCGTATGGATGGATTTAGGTATCCTAATTTATGATGTCTTTCTATTTTTGGTTAAAACTTTCCAGTTCTTTCTATTCGTTTTGATTGTCTGACTTTGGCAACCTGTTCTTAATTTAAATTTGACAATTTGTTCTTGAATTTTCGTTCTTATTTTCCAACCTTTGGTTAACTTGAGGATTTAAAAGAGACATACTGCGACAATTTAGATAGTTCAGGGGGCGGACTTGGCAAAATTTAAGCTTTTATTGTAAGATGTCAAGGTCGGTAAGTTTAAGAGGTAAAAATGCTAAAATCCCATTTTTTATGGCATACTTAGTTATGAATGTATTAAATCTAGATCAAAATACAGCTGTCCGAGGAATGTAATGGATTGTTAGAATCTTGGAAACTTGAGATTGGTCTTACAAATTCTACGTGAGCATAAATTGTATGTTAAGACAAAAAAAAATGCAATTTTTGATTATCAAAAGTAAAATTCCTTGAGTAAATTATATCATCTGGCTCAATAAATCATCACGAGAAAAACCAATTTTATTTGTAAAGAAATAAAATGGAAATTTACAACCGTGTGTCGATTATAGGCAAAATAGCATGTTAGGCCAAGACCAAACTACAAAATGGGGGGGAAAAAAAAAAATACTCGACATAAAATGTAACTATGATCTCAAGCTTTAACCGAAATTTGTTGGTGCTACTTTCAAGTTTCAAATTAAGCAAAATCATACCAAGTCATATTACAAAAGAAACGAACAAAGCAACAGAAATGAAATCTGAAAACCAACAAACTTCATGTTACAAAAAGAATAGAACTATAGGGACACTCTACTAAGCTCTTGGCTTTAGGTCAATATTTTGCCAAATTTTTTTGACACCAACATCCACTACTCGCTCAAAAGATTTCCTAATTGAATCATGTTCCCCAACAGATAGAAATTCCCATAGCTTTAACTCATCCATCTTGGCACTCAAGCTCTTCATTCTGTCCTTAAAAACATTGTCCATCAAGTGTTCTCCCATTGCCAAATACACTTCATTTGACACCATCATAGGCAAGTCCGGGAAACGAAAACCGACTTCCAAGCGCAGAACTTCAATGATTATCAGGTGGAGGACATCGTTTTCCCTCTCAATCTGCGAATCGTCCTTCTCGACTTTTTCAGTTGTCTTCTTGTTCTTCCCGTTCGTGACCTTAACGAGACTAGTTATAAAAGAACGGACATTGTTTTCCTTCTCAATCTGCGAACCATCTCTCTTGATTTCGATATTATTCTCACATTTCTCCTCTGTGTCTTGGTCCCAAAATGGACAGTGATTAGCAGGACTAGTTAAAACAGAAAGGATATCATTTTCCTTCGCAATCTGCGCATCATCATCGTTCTTGATCTTCTTGCTACGTTTCACCTTCTTGGCTTTAGCCCGATGTGGATTTGCCAGCTTCATTGCTCTTTCAAAGAGTTTCACCACAGAAAGGAAGCTGTCGATGACAATCGAATTCTCCTCCACGCTTAAACATCTGATTATAGACTCAACTTCGTAAGCACTCGTCGCTATCTCTTCCCTCTCGGCAGAGACTGCCGTTTTCAACAAGTACTGAATTAGTGAAAAAGAAATCTGAAGCCCAATCACGGTTAGCACATCTCTCAGCACTTTAAAAGTAGTCCTCCGTTGACGCTCTTCGGATTGCTCAAGCTTCACCATCCACTCTATGAAACTCCGATGTTCTTTTTGCCTACATTTCTCTGCCGCATCTTTCCAAGTTACCTGCATGAATTCCCTCAACCTTTCCAAGTAAGTGTCGAAAGATTCAGGGGAAGATCGACGAATACTGCGTTTCGGGACATTGTACTTGCGAAACTTCTCTTCTAACTTGTCTAAAATCATTTGCATAGTCTGCAATCTTCTGAAACAATTTCTCATATTCTCCTGGGCAAGTTTCATCTCCCTAGTTATATCCCTACGCGAATGTTTGCCGATTTTGCTGTCTTGTTCGACACCAAAGAACTCTTTCAGCAACTCGTGTATTTGTGTCGAGATTTTTTCTTGACCTTCGCTTGTTGATTCCATTGCAGTCTTAAGCTTGTCGACTTCGCCGGATTCGATGGATCCACTGTTCTTGTACTGCTTCATGTCGACTATTCTTTGTTTGACGTGCTTGAAGGTATTCTCCAGCGCCATAAACGTGACGATGACTTCGTGTTCAATGCCATCGATATCTTTCTTCGTCATGTTGCCGATACTTTCGAAAATTCGGTCAAAACGTGGAGATCAATATGCAAAAATTAGTAAAATGAAAAACGGAAAAATGTTTAGTTCCGAGTTGGACTAGGGAATTGTATGTACCTTGGTTTCTTTCTTTGTTGTTGTCAAACTTGGAAATCCCTTGTTTTCTTTCCTTCCTGTTTTTCTCTCTTTCTTGCTTTCTTGAGACAAGACTCTTAGAAAAGGTTTGTGAAGAACGTTCTCATTTGGGCTTGCTAATTCTGTTATGGACAGTTAAATAGTGTTCGACTGGAATATTACCTGAATTTATGTATTCCACTCAGATTAGGAGTTCTAAGACCAATTATTTCATATATTAATTTCCCGCTTAGATCACCGATTTGTGAGTTTTGGAGAGAATTTTCTCTTTATTCAAATTTACTGTTTAAATTTATAATAAAAAAGGGCTAACTTGATTTTTTTTTTTTTTTTAAGATGTTTTGTACTCGATTTTGCTATTGTAGTATGTGGTATTATTCTATACATACAATCTCATTAACATCCCAATGGCTCTAAAAATTTACATGGTGGCGGCTAATCATATGCCTAATCAATAGAGTATTGACACAATATCTCAATACTACTAGTATTAGTGCATATTTCTGTACGTGGTCAGGATCACATAAAATAAAAAGGTATACAAAAAGTGACAGATTCTAAAATATCTCCGATAGTTCAAACAATAATTATATTCATGAATTTTACCATAGAATTCTCATTTTCTGTGCCTGAATTTAGACATCCTATATTTTCATAATTTCACTTGAAACAATGATATGAACTTCAGTTAATAATGAAGTTTGTTTTTTTTTTTCTCCTCAATTTCTTTTGGGAAAAAACCGTCCATTTCTTTTGTTTGGTTAGCTAATGACTTGGAAATCCAAGATTAAAATCATATTTTATATATTTTAATTGATACAACTTTTTAACTTTCTACACATTTTATAATATATGACCCCAAAATAGATTCCAAGTTATTTATTATTGTTGCACATTCTTAGCCAAAAAAGTAGTAAACCAACATCAAAGTAATATGTTAAACCAAGACCAAACTACAAAAAAAAAAAAAAAAAAGGCAAAAAAAAAAAAAAAAAAAAGAAAAAGAAAAAGAAAAATTGACCAAAATCTCAGCCATGGCATTAACTCTGAAAGTATATCGGTACTACTAAATTCATACAAAGTCTTTCAATGTCAACGTAACAGAAACGAAATCTTAGAACTAATGAACCTTTTTAGTACAAGAGAAAAGAACTCTCTATTAAGCTCTTTGCCTTAGGTTCAGTTTATACCAAATTTCTTTGAATACTTGCCCTGCAAATTTCCTCATCGAATCATCATTTGCTCTTTGTGTCTTTCTCCTCAGTCAGTGAATCGTCATTCTTGATGTCGATCATCTTACTACGTTTGGCCTTCCTGGTTTTCTCCATCACCGAAAGGAAGCAGTTGATTAATTGTAGACTCAACTTGGAAAAACTTCTCAAGACTTTTTTCTCGATTTTTCCTTGTTGTTTCCTCGACAACCTTAAGAGCCACGAGCTCGGTGGATCTGGCAGATCCACCGTTGTAGAACTGCTTCAAGTCGCTTAGTTTTTGAACGACATGTTTGAAGGTATTCTCGAGTTCCTTATACATGGTGATGACTGCATGTTCAATGCCACCACTATCTTTCTGCTTCTTCATGTTGCGGATACTTCTGAAGATTCGATCAAAACAGCGAGGTTAATGTACAAAAATTGGTAAAAAGAAAAACGAAAAATATGTTTGGTTCTGAGTTGGATCAGAGGATTGAATGTGCCTTGGTTTCTTTCTTAGAAAAGGTTTAAGAATGAAGAACGTTCTCGGTCTTGAAGTTTCAAGACTAATTGTTTAATATATAAGCTGTTATCTTAGCAAAATAAATAAAAATATATAAATAAAGATGAGATAAATAAAAATGCCTATCCACGGAAGGTTTTTCCTTTTTTCTTTTTTCTTTTTAATAAATATAACAAAGCCTAATCCATATATGATAAATCCCATTCCAAATTGATTTGCTTGCATAATACACCTTATAGTACATAATTCCTTGGTTTTCCATCCTCTAATGGCTATCTGTCATCAATTAACGGGAAACTCCATAAAATGGGGTGCTTTGCAACCATTTAGAAAGGTTGAGCGGGTAAACAGTCAAAGTTGAAGTTCGGGAGAAAGTTGGCAAAAATCGACAAATTAGTGGGGAACAACAATATTTAAAACCCGTACTTTTTTAGCTTTCAGACCCTTGTAACGTGTCATTACACAATATATTTGTCCACAAAACGGACTCTTCAGTTTCTCTATCATACTTAGCCATCAAAGTGTTAAACCAACATTAAAAATACAACAGTTAAAGGAAACTAATGAAGATCAAAATAGTATGTCAGGAGAAGACCAAACTACAAAAAAGGGATTAAAAACAAAAATCCCAACATGAAATATAACTCGAATCTCAACTTTCGTACTAAATCAAGTCATTCAATGTCAATGTAAAAGAGATGAAATTTGATATCTGATCAACCTCAATATTACAAAAGAAAAGATCTATAGTTTTAGGTCCAGATTATTCCAAATTTCTTTGACCACCCCAACATCCAATACTTGCTCAAAAGATTTCCTCATCAAGTCCTTTTCTCCGACAGATAAAATTTCCAATAGCTTTAACTTATCTATCTTGGCACTCAAGCTACTCATTCTGTCCTCAAAAACATTGTCCATCAGATGTTCTCCCATCGCCAAATACACTTCAATTGACAGCATCATAGGCAAGTCTGGGAAACGAAGACTGACTTCCAAGCGCAGAACTTCTATGATTATCAGATGGAGGACATTGTTTCTCAATCTGCGACGGATCGTCCTTCTCAATTTTATCAGTCTTCTTCTGGTTTGCGTTCTTAATGAGACTAGTTATAAAAGAACGGACATTGATTTCCTTCTCAATCAGCGAAACGTCCTTCTTGATCTTCGCGGGTTTAGCAAGATACGGATCTGCCAGCTTCATTGCTCTTTCAAAGAGTTTCACCACAGAAAGGAAGCTGTCGATGACAATGGAATTCTCCTCCACTTTTAAACATCTGATTATAGACTCAACTTCGTAAATACTCGTTGCTATCTCTTCCCTCTCGACGAAGACTGGCATGATCAACAAGTATTCAATGAGTGAACTAGAAATCTGAATCCCAATCTCGATTAACACGCCTCTCAACACTCCAAAAGTAGTCCTTGTTTCACGCTTTTCGGATTGTTCAAGCTTCATCATCCACTCTATGAAACTCTGTTGTTCTTTTTGTCTACATTTCTCAGTCGCTTCTTTCCAAGTTGTCTGCATGAATTCCCTCAATCTTTCCAAGAAACAGTCGAAAGACTCAGTGGAAGATCGATGAACATCGCGTTTCGCGACATTGTACTTGCGAAACTCCTCCTCTAACTTGTCTAAAGTTATTTGCATAGCCTGCAAACCTCTGAAACAATTTTCCGTCTTCTCCTTGGCAAGTTTCTTCTCCTTAATGGTATCCCTACTCGAATGTTTGCGGACTTTGGGATCTTGCAACTCGTTTATTTGTCTCGAGAGTTCTTCTTGACTTTTCCTTGTTGTTTCCTCTACAATCTTAAGATGTTCGAGTTCGCCGGATCCAACAGATCCACCGTTCTAGTACTGCCTTATGTCGACTAGTCTTTGCATGACTTGTTTCGAGGTAATCTCCAGTTCCATAAACATGATGTTGATCTCATGTTCAATGCCGCTGATATCTTTCTTCTTCGTCATATTGCCGATTCTTCCAAAGATTCAATCAAAACATAGAAGTTAATGTACAGAAATTAGTAGAAATTCGATAAACGAGCACAAGTTTAGTTCAGAGTTTGAATGTATCTTGGTTTCTTTCTTTTGTTGTCAAACTTGGAAGTCCCTTGTTTTCCTTCTTTTCTTTCTTTCTTTCTTTTTTGCTTGCTTGAGACAAAACTCCTGGAAAAGATTTATGAAAATCGTTCTTATTTGGGCAATGTAATTTCTGTTAGGGACAGTTTAAAAGTGTTTGACTAGATTTTTACCTGAGATTTGTGTACTCTATTCAGATGGAGTTATAAGACTAGTATTTAATTAATTATTATTTTGATAAATAAATAAATAAATAAATAAAATTGATAAAAAATGCATGCCTATCCACAGATGGTTTTTTTTTTTTTTTTGAGTACACAGAGCCTTATCAATAGAGTTATTACAAATCCCACACCAAATCCATGTGAAATTTTGATATGAACTTGAGTTGTTTGGGAAAAGACTTTCTATTTCTTTTTGTTATAAATATTTATATATGTAGATATATATATATAGATTTTCACTGATGATACTTTTAACTTTCTACACAGTTTCTAAAATAACCAGAGGTCATTTTATGTTGATTATGTGTTTGCTAGTGTTGAAATGATCCTATTATGACATGAGTAATTTTTAAAATGACTTTTAGATTCTAAAATGATCTCTAGTCATTTTATATTGACTGTGTGTATTGATAGTGTTGAATTGACTATTGTTATGACATGAGTAAAATTGACTATAAAGCATTGCTATAAATACTGTGGCGGGCTGCCCTTGTTGTAGAGGTTCTACAGTGTTATTACAGTCAACTCTGTAGTCAACTGTAATAGTGTGTAGGCCTCTAGAGTCGCCGGCATCATGCTTAACTTGTAAACTACTTGTAAATTTTACGGAATAAATTTTTTTTTCTTACATAATAACTACTTGAAAACATATACATGTCTTGTTTGAGAATGTGATAAGGAAATCATGTTAACAAAATATTATATACATGGATTATGATTCTCCTATCACATAGTCTTGACTTAAAAACATGTTCTTGAAATTACATGCTTAATTTTTCAAAACTGTACAACGGAAAACTCATGGTAGGACCACAATCCCTCGCCCAGTCCCCCTAGCATGTACATACCCTGTTCATCGTCCACTGTGTACTACTAGTGAATAGGTCTCTTACCTGCAATATGTGAACAAACTAGTGAGCTATGGGCTTAGTAAGTTCAAACATAAAAACATGAAATCATAACATGTAATGCTGTGCTCATGAATGAAACTTGACTCTGAATAACCATGTTCATGGCTGAAAGTTAAGTCTTAGGACATTATCTGAAATTAGGTTCTAGTTTTGGGCCCCTGATTAATCGTACCATAAGGCGCGCATGACTTGGAGTGGTACTTTAGTGTTGACCTTCATAGCCTTAACTGAAACTGAACATGAAAACCTCCCCATGGGTCGAGAGGTCGGTACGCCAATAACTGGTTTAGTTACCATCTTGTTTAAAGTTCCAACAGGGTAACATACTGATTGCCCTATGGTAGGAACCTATTACATGTTTTACTTGGGGTGTGAGTTTTATTAATCTCACTAAGGTTCCTTGTGCACCTACATGTTTTCATGTGCTTGAAACTTGTCTATCATGTGTACCTGAAATATCTACTGAAACATGAATTTCTACATGTATGACATGAACTTGACATGAGTATCGTGATGCAGACAATCAATGTCTAACATATACATCATACAACAAAACATAACATCATAAACATAATATGATTGTCCACGTTGCAGCCAGGACTATGCTTGAACTTACAGAAAATCTGCTAACGTGAGCCTCTGCTGATCTGAGACTGCTGTCTTGGAGTGTCTAGCTTGAACTCCTATAAAAGAAATAATCGTTGATTATTTCCAACATATCTTATACTTGAAACATGGCAAAACATGAAAAATCATATTTCCAGACTCTTTTTTTTTTTTAAGCTTCGAACACGTCCTCCTATACGGGCATGTTCATGGCCATGTAATCTTCTGTGTTTACGTGCATGGCCGTGTAATTCATGCAACATGGCCGTGTAACTCATGCATGAATACATGGTTATCTATATGGCCGTGTTTATGGCCGTGTTTCCTACTGTCGAACATGGTCTGTTACACACCCCTTCCCATGGCCGTGTGCCATTCGACACGGCTTGATACACGGCCGTGTTCTTGGTCGTGGACCTCTCGGAACTCAAACTCTCTCAAAACACGGTCGTGTATGTGGGCATGTTCGGGATCGTGTTCTGAACATGCCCTTGTACACGCCCGTGTTCATTCCAGAATCCTGATTCTGAGTCCGAAATCCTCTCCTCTGTTTTTCTAAGGCTTTCATGGCCTTGGTTCTACTTCTTGCACTCAAAATCGATCTCTATAAGACCGTTTCAAGGTATAAACTGCATTTCTACCGTCATCTATCTATGGTTTCATAAGCAAAATTTCATATTTTGCTTCCACCAAAATCTTGACTCAACATTTTTAAAAATCAAAACTTTCTTGAAGAAACTCAACTGAAACTTGGTTTTCTAAATGATCAACTCACGAATTTGTGCTTAAAAACAACTAGACTTGAACCATATTTCGATTTAACCGAAAATCTCAACATAAAACACTCACATTCTCTTTTTCTTCCTCAAAATAACCCAGATTTTTCACCCAAAAAATGTGAGAGAAAAAGGGGTTACCTTACTTGAAACTTGAGGACGTCTTGCTGTGAAATCTTGGGTTGAAAACTTGAATGATTTCCTTGCTTGAAGAGAGAATCTGAAATTGGTGGGAGGAAAAATGTAGAGGATGATTTTCTTCCTCTTCTGCTCTTTCTCTCTCTCTCCTTTTTTCTTTCTCTCTCTCGGCCGCTTCTTTGCAGCTAGAAGAAGTGAATTAATTCACTTGGCTGTTTGAGTTTGAGGCCTCTCACGTGCTTTCCCTCTCATCTCACTCATTATTTCTTTAATTTTTTTTAAAAGAAATTTGCTATTCTTGACTAATCTTGGCCATTGATCAAGGTGGCTTACATGTAAGCCATTGATATCTTAATAAGTATTTTCCACATACTTTTCTAATAAATTTAAAATATCATAATTTGAATTAATGTTTAGCTTTACACTATGTTCATTAATTCATCGTCAAATTTTGACTAAAATCCAACAAATCAAAATTTTCGTCTGCTCTATATTCTATAATATGTTTCATCATGAATGTACATTTACATATCTTGTACAAAATTTCCCAAGAGCGATAAATTTCTCGGTTATCACATTCACCCTTCCTTATCAGATTTTCGTCCTCGAAAATTAAAACAAGTGAGGGTATGAAAATCTTATCTCATCTTCTCTTTCTCACATAGCTTCTTCAATGTTGTGATTCCTCCACAATACTTTGACTAGTGGGATGGTCTTGTTTCTCAGCACCTATTCTTCTCTAGCCAGTATCTGAACAGCCTGTTCTTCATAGGTTTGATCCTCTTGGACTTGAACTGGTTCATGTTGTAATACATGAGATGGATCTGTCATGTATTTTCTGAGCATTGAGACATGAAATACGTTGTGCACTACTGATAGCTCAGGAGGTAATGCCAACTTGTAGGCAACCTTCCCAATGCGTTTGATAATCTCATAAGGTTTAATATACCTTGGACTCAGTTTTCCCTTTTTACCAAAACGCATAATCCCCTTTATGGGCGACGCTTTCAGAAATACTAAGTCCTATTCCTTGAATTCTAGGGATCTCCACCTTCTATCTGCATAACTCTTCTGTCGGCTCTGAGCACTCTTTATCTTTGCTGGATCTTGGCAACTGCATTAGAAGTTTCCTACATGAAATCTGTTTTATGCAGTTGTTTTTCTTTCAGATCATACCAGTGAATGGATGATTTGCACTTCCGTCCATACAGGGCGTCATACGGTGCCATCTTGATGGAAGCTTAATAACTATTGTTATATGAGAATTCTACTAGTGGTAGCTTCTCGTTTTAAGCTCCTGGAAAATCCATTACACATGCTAGGAGCATATCCTCTAAAGTCTGGATAGTCCGTTCTGATTGTCCGTCTGTCTGAGGATGAAAAGCTATATTGAAGCGTAATTCTGTCCCCATAGCATTTTGTACACACTCTCAAAATGCTGAAGTGAACCTTACATCTCTATCAGATACGATGGACTTTGGAACTCCATGTAACCTGATAACATGAGCTACATAAAGGTGTGCCAACTTCTCTAATGAGTAAGTGATCTTCATTGCTATGAACCTAGCTGTCTTTATTAACCTGTCCACGATTACCCAGATAATATCGTGTCTTTCTCTTGTTTTGGGTAGCCTTACCACAAAATCCATGGTAATATACTCCCATTTCCATTTTGGAATCTCTAGAGGTTCTAACTTTCCTCCAGGATACTGATGTTCAGCCTTGACTTTCTGGCAAGTCAGGCATTTGCTCACGAACTTTGCAATATGTCCTTTCATCCCTTTCCACCAAAACTGCAGTTTTAAGTCTTGGTACATCTTGGTGGCTCCAAGATGAACTGAGTATGGCATTTTATAAGCTTCTGACATGATTCGCCTTTGAAGTTCTTCATTTGCTGGGACGTGAATTCTCCCCTGATACATAATTAATCCATCTTTGGAAATCTCTTCCTAAGAGTCTGTTAGACTTGAATCTTGCTTCTGAGCTTCCTTGATATCATTAAACAATGATGACTTCAGTTGCAGTGCTGACAATTTTCCTGATATCAGCTCCAGTTCAAGTGAATGAATTTCTTGCTATAATGGTCTTGATAACCTGTCAATGGGCAACTGTTGTGGAATTGTAGCCTTTCTACTTAACGCATCTACCACACGGTTGGCTTTTCCTGAATGGTAGAGGACCTCACAGTCATAGTCTTTCACTAACTCTAACCATCTTCTTTGCCTCATGTTTAACTCTTTCTGTGTGAAGAAGTATTTTAGGCTCTGATGATCCGTGTAAATCTGGCACTGTGCTCCATACAGATAGTGTCGCCAAATTTTGAGTACAAACACTACTGCAGCAAGTTCTAGGTCATGGGTGGGATAATTCTTTTCGTACTCTTTTAGTTAGCATGAAGCATAGGCAATCACTCTGCCATCTTGCATCAATATTGCTCCCAAACCCACTCTTGAAGCATCACTGTAGATTTCATACTTTTCCCTTTCAGTAGGGAGTGTGAGGATCGACGCGCTTGTCAGCCGTCTCTTCAGCTCTTGGAAGCTTCTTTCACATTCTTCTGTCCATATATACTTCCTTTCCTTGTGTATGAGGGTCGTGAGAGGTGCTACCAATCGTGCAAACCCTTCCACAAATCTCCTGTAATAGCCAGCTAACCCTAAGAAACTGCGTATTTCTGTCACGCTCTTAGGTGCAGGCCATTTGTTTATCGCTTCCACCTTGATTGGATCCACTGAAATTCCCTCCTTAGACACTACATGTCTAAGAAAATGTACTCTGTCCAGCAAAAACTCACATTTTGAGAATTTAGCATAGAGTTGATGCTCTCTCAGCTTCTGAAAAACAATTCTTAACTGTACTTCATGCTCTACGTGAGTCTTTGAATATACAAGGATGTCATCGATGAACACAATGACAAACTTGTCAAGATACTCCTTGAAGAATTTGTTCATCAGGTCCATGATAGCCACTGGAGCGTTCGTTAACCCAAATGGCATTACTAGGAATTCATAATACCCGTAACGGGTTCTGAAAGCTATCTTGGAAACATCACCTTATTTGATTCTCAATTGACGGTATCCTGATCTCAAATCAATCTTCGAGAACACTATTGCACCTTGAGTTGATCGAACAGGTCATCAATCCTAGGTAATGGATACCTATTCTTGACTGTAACCTTATTCAACTCTCGGTAGTCTATGCACATGCGGAACGTCCCATCTTTCTTCTTGAAAAACAGTACGGGAGCGCCCCATAGGGAATAGCTTGGTCTGATGAATCCCTTGTCAAGTAAATCCTTCAACTGCATTTGTAATTCTTTTAACTCCACTGGTGCTGTGCGATACGTCGTCTTGGAGATCGGTGCTGTTCCAGGAAAAAACTATATCTCAAATGAGATTTCCTGTTCTGGGGGTACTCTTGGTAGTTCCTCGGGAACAACTTCGAGAAATTCTCTAACAATCGGAATATCTTCCAGTTGTAACTTCTTCTCTTCTGCTGTATCTGTCACATAAGCTAAATATCCAGTACAACCACTGGCTATTAGCTTCTTGGCTTTCATTGAACTGATCATCATCATGCTTGACCTTCTTGAGGAATCGACATATTCAAAACTTTCTTCATCTTCTGACTTGAACACTATTATTCTGTTTCTGTAATCGATCGTGACTTGATATTTTCCTAGGAAATCTATTTCCAGGATTACATTGTAGTTTTCTATCTTCACCATGATCAATTCTGCATAAAGCTCCCTATTTGCCACGATTACTAGCACATGAGGTAACCAGTACTCGGACAACATGATTTCTACTAGCACATGACGTAACCAGTACTCGGACAACATGATTTCTCCTGAAGGGGGAGCGGTTCTAAAAGTTCTTCCCATATGATCTCTAGGGTATTCTAACTTATCAACAAATGCATATGATATGAAAGAATGAGTGGCCCTAGAGTCAAAAAGAACAGATGACAAACGATTAACGACAGAAATCTGACCTGTCACCACGTTAGACGTCCCTGCCTCTGCCTCTTCTCTGGTGTAGGCCATTACCCTAGCATCTGCTTGAGGAGCTCTTTCCTGTCTTTCTTGCACTGCTAGAGGCACTTTTGAAGAGCTTTCATAACTTAACCTGAGTGCATGAACCTGTGACTGCTGTGGACGTGAAAAATTTACCCCTGATACAGACTGGCGGTTCATGGGGCAATTCTTAATGAAATGGCCTTCTTTTCCGCACTGAAAACATGCAGTTGTGCCAGCTCTGTACTGACCCATATGTTTCTTCCCACAAGTAGGACATGTGGGGTTACTTGGTACTGGAGTAGGGTTAGTCCTCCGTGACTGACTTCTGTTATCTTGACTTTGGATTCCTTGAAAATTGCCCTTTCTCTTCTGTTGGGACTGAGGGCTTAGATTACTGGACTGATCTGGTCTTAAACTCTAATTGCCTTTACTGTGTTGTCCAGGTTGAGAAGCCTTAGCCAAGATCTTTTCTTTCTTCCTGGCTTCCTAGACCTTTTCCTTTTCTTCTCTCTGTCGGGCAAGATGGTACTCTGCCCTCAAAGCATGACTAACACAGTTGGCTACTGAGATTGACGGGATTGGGCCAATGTCAATTAAGGTTGAAATCTCAGGCTTGAACATGCCTATCATCTTCTGTATCTTCTCCCTTTCCGTCGGCACTACATACGGACACAGGCGGGAGAGCTGATCAAATCTCTTACAAATTTCACTGACAGACATATCACCCTGCTGTAACTCTGAAAACTCTTTCTGTTGTGGTCGGAGTGATGCTGGATTATAGTATTTCTGGTTAAACTCCTCTAAGAATTTTACCCATGACATCGTGGTCATGTCCCTTCTCATATGGACCGTGTCCCACCAAAATCTTGTGTCCTTCCTTAGAACAAAGGATGCACACAAGACTTTTTCTTCCTCAGTTAGTCTCATGAAATCCATAATCATCTGGATCGAAGAAAGCCAATCTTCTGCTTCTAAGGGATTGGTTGAACCCTCAAATTTCGGAGGCCTCATTTTCCGGAATCTCTCGCATAATGGCTCTTGGTTTACCCTTGCTGGTGGTTCTTGAACCACTGCAGTTGCAGCTGGTGGCACTACTTGTTCTGCCTCAGCTGCTTATTGCGCAGGAGTCCCCACTGATCCCTATCCTTGTTCTATCTGTTCTATCCTCTGTTTTAATTCTGCGTTTTCTTTCATATGATTTTCTAGAAGAGCTTGCAACTCTTCTATTCTCTGAGATAGAGTTGGGCGTCCCCTTCTCCGTCTTTGGCCCTGGCCTTGGTTTTCTATCGTGCTACCTTATATCCTAAAATCACACGATGAATTTACATTAAATCCTTTATAAGAGGATTCGCATCATTTCTTGTATTAATATATCATTATATACTTACTACAAAAGTATGGGTCTCTACAGACCTTTACTTTCATACACAACTAGCTACTTATCTTAACATAAACTTAACTTACTTGGATCGGCGAACAGGACATGCATGGAGTTAGGCAGGATATGGTCTACCAACTTCTCTGATACCAACTGTGGTAGCAGTTGCTACTCTAAACTAGACCCATCGTAAACTTGCTTTGATACCAACTGTGGCAACAGTTGGTACTCCAAACTGGATCCATTTTAAACTTGGGTTCTTATACCAACTGTGACAGCTCACCCTTGCTGTAGAAGTTCTACAGTGCTATTACAGTCAACTCTGTAGTCAACTGCAATAGTGTGTAGGCCTCTAGGGTCGCTGCATCATGCTTAACTTGTAAACTACTTGTAAATTTTACGGAATTAAATTTTTTTTTTTTACATAATAACTACTTGAAAACATATACATGTCTTGTTCGAGAATGTGATAAGAAAATCATATTAACAAAATATCATATACATGGATTATGATTCCCCTATCACATAGTCTTGACTTAAAAACATGTTCTTGAAATTACATGGTTAATTTTTCAAAATTATACAACAGAAGACTCATGGTAGGACCACAATTCCTCGCCCAGTCCCCCTAGCATGTACATACCCTGTCCGTCGTCCACCGTGTACTACTGGTGAACAGGTCTCTTACCTGCAATATATGAACAAACTAGTGAGCTATGGGCTCAGTAAGTTTAAACATAAAAACATGAAATCATAACATGTAATGCTGTGCTCATGAATGAAACTTGACTCTGAATAAACATGTACATGGCTGAAAGTTAAGTCTTAGGACATTATCTGAAATTAGGTTCTGATTTTGGATCCCTGATTGGTCGTACCATAAGGCGCATATGACTGGAAGCGGTCTTTAGTGCTGACCTCCACAGTCTTAACTGAAACTAAACATGAAAACCTCCCCGTGGATCGAGAGGCCGGTATGC
Organism: Antiaris toxicaria; assembly: GCA_035233585.1. Classification (NCBI taxonomy): domain Eukaryota; kingdom Viridiplantae; phylum Streptophyta; class Magnoliopsida; order Rosales; family Moraceae; genus Antiaris; species Antiaris toxicaria. The sequence goes on from CP141154.1 coordinate 95,562,505, forward strand.
CAATAACTGGTTTAATTACCATCTTGTCTGAAGTTCCAACTGGGTAGCATACTGATTACCCCATGGTAGGAACCTATTACATGTTTTACTTAGGGTGTGAGTTTTATTAATCTCACTAAGGTGCCTTGTGCACTTACATGTTTTCGTGTGCTTGAAACTTGTCTATCATATGTACCTGAAATATCTACTGAAACATGAATTTCTATATGCATGACATGAACTTGACATGAGTATTATGATGCAGACAATCAATGTCTAACATACACATCATACAACAAAACATAACATCATAAACATAACATGATTGTCCACGTTGCAGCCAGGACAATGCTTGAACTTACAGAAAATCTGCTAACGTGAGCCTCTGCTGATCTGGGACTGCTGTCTTAGGGTGTCTGGCTTGAACTCCTATAAAAGAAATAATCGTTGATTATTTTCAACATATCTTATACTTGAAACATGGCAAAACATGAAAAATCATATTTCCAGACTCTTTTTTTTTAAGCTTCGAACATGTCCTCCTACACGGGTGTGTTCGTGGCCGTGTAATCCTCTGTGCTTACATGCATGACCATGTAATTCATGCAACATGACCGTGTAACTCATGCATGAATATACGGTTACCTACGCGGCCGTGTTTATGGCTGCGTTTCCTGTTGTCGAACATGGTCTGTTACACGCTCCTTCCCATGGCCGTGTGCCATTCTACACGGCTCGATACACGGCCGTGGAATTCTCGGGTCTCAAACTCTCTCGAAACACGGTCATGTATGTGAGCATGTTCGGGTCGTGTTCTGAACACGTCCTTGTACATGCCCATGTACACGCCCGTGTTCATCTCAGAATCCTGATTCTGAGTCCGAAATCCTCTCCTCTGTTTTTCTAAGGCTTTCATGGCCTTGGTTCTGCTTCTTACACTCAAAATTGATCTCTATAAGACCGTTTCAAGGTATAAACTGTATTTCTATCATCATCTATCTATGGTTTCATAAGCAAAATTTCATATTTTGCTTCCACCAAAATCTTGACTTAACATTTTTAAAAATCAAAACTTTCTTGAAGAAACTCAACTGAAACTTGGTTTCTAAACGATCAACTCACGAATTTGTGCTTAAAAACAACTAGACTTGAACCATGTTTCGATTGAACTGAAAATCTCAACATGTAACACTCACATTCTATTTTTCTTCTTCAAAATAACCCAGATTTTTAACCCAAAAACATAATAGAAAAATGGGTTACCTTGCTTGAAACTTGAGGACGTCTTGTTGTGGAATCTTAGGTTGAAAACTTGAATGATTTCCTTGCTTGAATAGAGAATCTAAAATTGGTGGGAGGAAAGACACAGAGGATGATTTTCTTCCTCTTCTGCTCTTTCTCTCTCTCCTTCTTTCTCTTTCTTTCTTTCTCTCTCTCGACCGCTTCTTTGTAGCTAGAAGAAGTGAATTAATTCACTTGGCTGTTTGAGTTTGAGGCCTCTCACATGCTTTCCCTCTCATCTCACTCATTATTTCTTTAATTTTTTTTTTAAGAAATTGGCTAATCTTGGCCATTGATCAAGGTGGCTTACATGTGAGCTATTGATTTCTTAATAAGTATTTTTCACATACTTTTCTAATAAATTTAAAAGATCATAATTTGAATTAATGTTTAGCTTTACACTATGTTCATTAATTCATTGTCAAATTTTGACTAAAATCTAACAAATCAAAATTTTCATCCACTTTATATATTCTGCAACATGTCTTATCATGCATGTACATTTACATATCTTGTATAAAATTTTTCGAGAGTGATAAATTTCTCGGTTATCACAAATACTGATAATAATTCCTGTGTATTTTTCATTATAGTTTGTGCGAAGAATTCCTAATGATGAGATTACCAATGGTAAGATTAACCATTGGATGAACTTAGAAGAAACAACTAGAAAATTATAGGAGAAACTTCTAAGTTATCAGTTTGAACGGTTAAAGCAACAGCCGCTTGTTAGTAACTTCTTGAAGTTTAGGCAGCTTGGCTGGGCTGGGCAAGTGGTTCATAACCTAGTATTGTGCTAGATATAGCATGCCAAAATGGGAGACGCTTTATGGTTTGAGGTTAGGGAAAATACGGGATGGTTTTCCATAAAAACGTCTTTCATCATCATTGGGTTGAAATGTGTGGGTTTAACTATCCTGAAGCTGGCCACATCACGAAGCCACTTGCACCAGTAGTATTTTCTAAAGGCAGCTCACATCACAAGACAAGGCTTAGAGGATATGTTGACTAAGACCAGCCCCATAACTACTTATGACAATGATGATGATGCTGGCGTCATCCTTGCAAATGGCAAGCAAGTCTATATTCTAAAGACATACCTTGAGCTTGTAGATGATTTAGATACATTCAAAGATTATCCTTGGGGAATACCTACCTGGGAGATGACAAGAGATGCCATCAGGTCTGTTGTCATGAATAAGGTAAAGGGCAAGGGGAAAGGTAATGGAATACATTGCACTCTTATTGGTTTTCCTTACGCGTTGATTATTTGCACCTTCGAGAGCGAACCTAGAATAGTAATTTCTTTTGCAACCCATCTAGGTGAGGATATTTTGAGAATGCATTCATGGTCTTCATTGGACTTTATGATGTTTGACCAAGTAAAGTGGATCTTGATTGGGAGTAAAGATGACCAGGTAAGTCTATTAACTACATTAGGTAATTTTACTAATATTGTAAAATTACTCATTAGTAATTTTTTGGTAATTTTATGCAGCCTGAATGTTATATGATGATTCCAACAGATGAAAAACTAAAAATCCCATACATAGCTGACCTGTACTTAATAGAGGAGAAAGAAGAGGGGGTGGCAAAAACTGTGCCACCAAGTAAGTAGTCTAAGACAACAACTAAACCTTCTCATACAACAACTAGTCCTTCATGGACTAATTTTTAGAATGAAATCCATGGCTAGTTTAACTCTGTTAATGAAAGGTTAAGTTAGTTAGAGAAAGGATAGAAGAGCATACAAAATCTGTTGAACGAAGTCCTTCATGTGCGGCACAACCTAAATGATAATATGGAAGGGAACTTTACTTCCAAGTGTACAGTTCATTACCAGAGAAAACCAAGTCTGAGGTCAATTGCCAGCGAAGACTTTAGCTTTAATCCTTTCAATTTTGATGAAGTCAATATTGATGTGAATGAGAGTGTTCAAGCAGCCACATCCTTTCTTTTTGCTGTAAATGTACTGAATGTTTCTATTTTGCGATAGAGTTATAGGTAATTATTATATTGACTACTGGTTAACACTACAATTACCTATAGACAATGAAGGAAGACAGGAAAGAGAATGAGGAGGAAAATGATGATGTTGAAGGGATAGGAAAGAGAATGAGGAGGAAAATGATGACATTGTAGGGATAACAGATGGACGATAAGTCGTAGAAGGTAGAGAGGAAGGAGGAAAAAACACGCAAGCGATAAGAGATAATTTGATAATTTTGATGTTGAACTGAATGTGCTTATATATGAGTTTTCTAGTGTTTAGTTGTCCCTATTTTTTCTTTAAGTAATTTCAAAAATAACTAGAGGTCATTTTGTGTTGACCGTGTCTCTTATAAAGTTGAGTTGTCTCTATTTTAATAACAGGAGTAATTTCTAAAATGACCAGGGGTGAATTTTATGTTGATTGTGTATTCTAGTGTTTATGTATAACCAATTATTATACTGACTATATATACACAGATAGAGAAGAAGTAGAAGAGAAAAAACGTGAAGATGGTTAGGAAGAGGAGAAGGAAATGAAGGATAATGCTATTGAGGAGAAGTCGAGAGATGAGAAAAGCAAAGAATGCTTTTCTCCAAAGGGGGTTGATGTGAAAGGCAAGAATAAGAGATCTATAGCCCAGCAAGAATAATCCCCGAAGTCAATTTGGCCAAAGAGGACTTGTAAGCTAACATAACAAGCTAAAGAGTCTTTTTTTTTTGTCTAAAGCCCTGACAAGGATGATAGTATGAGAAGATGGATGTATCGCTAAAAAAGGTGCAGGTTCCAACTCTACTGGAAGAGATTTCAAATTTACCTTTTGATGAAACATTAGCTACATTTAGGGTATGGTTGAAAAAAGGGTTGTTGAAAAGAGTTGGGCTTGGGTACGTATGTGATAATGTTAAGTGATATTTATATTTAATAGATGTTACTATAATGTTAACTATGTATGTGACTCAATGTTTTCAACAAGCATCTAGCTCATTGCACAACAAAATAGAATAAATGGGAGATCAGATATGATATGGGGATTATGCAAGTCATGAACAAAAGCTAGTTCTATGATCTTGCAACTCCGAATATCTGGTTGTGTGATGATACAAGTAAGTGTAATATGATTTAATGTTCTTTTCTAAATTGATCTTCTATCAGTTTTGTTTTGGATTTTGCTTAGATTGTATAAAATAGTACATTGATGTTGCCTTTTACTACTTGAGAAAGAAGCACAAGTACTATCATGACTATTTGAGGATACCCTTCACCACGATTGCCACTATTTTTAATTTCACAATCTGTAAAGCATGGCCCCAAATACAAGTGTAGAAAACTGACTATAAGTGGAGAAAGGTACAAAACTTGGGAAAATACATTTTAGGTGGTAAGATCAAATGTAATTGGTCATGGTTTGATGTTAAGGATGTGTTAATTCCAATGAACGTACCCATTTTGAATTATTAGGTTCTTTCAGTACTCGACCTAGATATGTGGAACATAGAGGTTTACGACTTGATGGCATCCGATAGAGTCCACAATGACCACCTTATGTCTGCAATGGATGCAATGTCCAATTTCTTGCCACTGATTGCTGATAAAGTTGGCTTGTTTAATAGTAAGCCAAAAAGTGGTCTAAAGTTGGATCCAATTCCAGTTACCATCGTGGATGTTCCACATTATTCGAATGGGTGAGTCATTTATTTACTTATAGTCATTTTGTTGTTTGGCTCTTGATAATTTTTATTTCAACTACTGGTAATTTTATGTTGACTCTTGTTAATTTGTATGTTGACTGCTAGTAATTTTTATGTTGACTCCTGGTAATGTAGGAGAGACTATGGAATTTTCACCATTGTAAATACACATTGCCTTGTTGAAGGCAAAAGATTGGACTACTAGTTTACACAGTAGCGCATGCCCTTGTTTCGAAAGTACTTGACTTGCCACCTATGGTATTATGCTTTGTGGGAAGATTTAGAGAGTGTGGAAAGCAATGTTAAGAAGGACAGCAGCTGGGATAATTTTGAATTATAATGGCTTTTCATATTTACTTTGATATATATATATATACACACTACGAATGATCTACGATGACGAGATATAGGATATAAACAATTTCCTTTGGATGGTAATTATGAAAATGACTACTGGTCATTATATGCTAACTGGGACATATAATACAAACATTTTCCTTTGGATGATCATTATGAAAATGACCCCTGTCATTATATGATGACCAAGAGCAATTTTAATTAGTAGAAAATACATGAGCCATAACAAAATTGTAAACCATAATAAGATTGTCAACATTGATAATTTCTTTTCACAAATTATATACACACTTACTGTAATATGATGGGACATAGGATACAAATATATTATATAGGATGGTTATTATGATAATGACCTCAAGTCATTATGTGATGACCAAGACTGGCTTTAATTGGTAGAAAATACATGAGCCATAACAATTTATGTAAACCATAATAACATTGTCAACATTGATGAATTATATTCACAAATTATATATACACTTATTGTAATATGACGGGACACAGGATACAAAACTATTATGTTAGACGGTCATTATGATTATGACCTCTACTCATTATATGATAATCAAGACTAGTTTTAATTGGTAGAAAATACATATGCCATAACAACTTACGTAAACTATAATAACATTGTCAACATTGATGATTTCTGTTCATTAATTAGAATTACACTTTCTATAATACCCCTGGTCAAATTATAAACCATAATAACAAAATTAAGCTATTTGAAAAAGTGTCATTAAATAAATATAAATTACCATCATGTTTGACTGTCCATATTTCTAGAAGATCTATGTGATGATGTTGATGTACTTAAGTGAAGTAGAACTAGGTTAGTACAGGTTCTCTTGTTGTGTCCATAAGCATGGCATTTGCTCCACCTAATCATCTCTAGCTCTTCATGTTGAGACAAAATCCTAGTAACTGGAGGTCTTCTGAGTTGATGGTTTGATTTCGAAGGATTCACAACTTGGTTCCTTACTTTTTCAGAAACATTCCATTCTTCAGCACTACCAATTAGACGTATAACAAGTTCATAAGCTGCAAAGTTCTTGTTTGGTGTAGTACTTGGAGCAGTAATTGTAAGGACTTATTTGTCAGCAGTTACACATGGATAAAGCATGAGGTCAAGGTAATTGATCAACTTGAAATTGCCTACAGTACACGTTCGCTGTCTTATATCCACAATCCAAGTCTAAGCAACTGAGTTAGTGATGGTGTACTCAAACTGATCGGCAACCATGGCTATAAAGAAGTAAAAGGTACTAATATAAACTATTAAAGATCATAACAATAATTGATGAAAATGGTCAACATAAAAAATTACTCATGGTCATTGTAAAAATTCCTAAATTAAGTACATAGTTACCATTAGTATTAGACCCATTGAAAATTGGTCATGAAGATGTTTTTCAGCTTTGGGAGCAAGGCTGGAATCAAGTTTAAGGGTAGCATCACAATTCTCGATGAACCATCTTTATAAAAGTTCCCTTAACCATTTTATTAAGTATCCTACGAGCATTAACCTGGCTTTCCGATCCACATCGTTTAATGACTCAGCAATATTGATTGTCATGATTGTGTACCTCCGTCCATTGAAAAATGCTTGCGACCATTTTTTGGCTATCAAATATGCATTTCATTTTAATCTAACTTCATTTTATCTCATCGAATATCACATACTATAAAATTGAAGTATCGATATTCAAATAAACCATAATTAGCATGTAATCATTTCAATAAATAAATTGAGGAATGAAAGTCGTCAAGATCACTACCGAAATCATTCAACGACATCTAGTAAATAGGATGATTCTAATCAGTGATCAAAAAAGCCATTCGATCTTGAGCGTTCAAACTTTGAATCACTATTCTTGACATTTGAAATTCCGTCTTGCAAATCTGATGCCACAAACGTGTTTGAAATGTCGAAAATAGGCTAGAGGGCCATCTTTTAAAACTTGTTAGCTGGGTCAAACTTTAATGGGTGTTTGTTATTGACCGGTGTTAGCTAATGTTGACTGGTGTTGACCACGATGGCATAGGTGAAGATGGACACTAACTTGTAGATCCTGGCGAGAAGAACCTATTTTTGATGTCAATTTATTGAATCAGAGTTCCAATCACCAAAAATCAGCCTTCCCAACGATGGATGGCAGTGGTAAGGTCCAAACTTGTAGTTGTTTCATGAAATTGACTTGGTGCTTTTGTTGCCTATGTCGATTAGAGTCTTTTAAGCCGGGTGGTGTTGATCACCTCTACCAGAAATAATGACTTCCATGGTGGCGACGATGTGGCAGCATCTGGCTGTTATTAGGGTAAAACGAGACATGGGTTTTGTTTTGCTCATCACCACAATGCTATAGGAACTAGAATCACCTTAATCGGAGGTTAGACAACAAAGGTATGGCATTGGAAAAAAATGGGTCTCTCGGTGGCTTCCCTTGGCGCATGTGGCTTTTTCTGGCGGAGTTAACGTTGACTTAGCATGTCGTTAGACTTAGCTCGTTGAAAGCTTTTCAATGAGCCAAGAGGTGTCACAAACAAACACCACTTTGGTGGTGGATAGCCATGAAACGTGCGGTTAAGAGAGAGAGAGAGAGAGAGAGAGATAAAGAGTTTATGTGAGATAATGGTGACGGTGAAGATGGAAGAAACGTGGGCTAGCTGTTTCTAAACGCCCATTATTATTATTATTATTATTATTGAGTTGTGTATTGTAATCATAGTGTAAATATTCTAACTATATTCAAAATAATTATAGGCTCTATTAACTACCTAAATAGGCCCCCCTCTGCATTTGCCTATTTTCTTTTTCTCGTCCTATGGTTATGCCCATATACTGTGTTGATACCGCATATGAATAGTATACTTATTCTGTATGAAAAATTTGACATGTGTTACATTGGCTAATTTAAGCGTGTTGAACCAAATATAATAGTTTTACATTCATTCGAGGTCGCTTTGATCAGTTTTTTGATACTACGTGTTTTCTAGTCAAAAGTTACTTTTTATACTCAGTTGACTAATTTGAACATACTGATTCTAAATATATCAATTTTACATCAAGAAAATGTCATTTTGACTAATTTCTTGATATCGTGTGTGATATACACACATAAAAATAAAATTATATATTACTCAATATATACATGTATATCTTATTCAAGAGTAAACATAGTGAATCGAATTCATCTCGTTTATCCCTTTTATTGTTTTTATAGAAATCAAACTTTTCTTTATTTCGTTTAATCTATCTAAATTAGTAATTATATGGTATTACTCAATATATACATGTATATCTTACTCAAGAGTAGACATAGTGAATCGAATTCATCTCGTTTATCCCTTTCATTGTTTTGATAGAAATCAAACTTTTCTCTGTTTCTTTTAATCCATCTAAATTGGTAATTATATGATATTCATAGGCTTAATTACTAATTATAGAGTAATTATATCTCATGATCATTACAGTTATTACAGTCAGCATCTAATAATCTACTGTATTATAGTTACCTTGGTATGAATCGGCATTATCACCATTCAGGTTGTTAAAGGTTGATTCTTTTCCCCTATAGACTCTAAGATAATTGAATGACACTCCAAATTCACCATGCATGTCCTACATTATTTCCCATGGTCGATATGCGGTACTAAATGAATCTACAAATTTCACTTTTACACATTCTCCTATCATCCAACTACTGGCTTGCCAATGGTGCCCTTGAACTATTTCAGTAAAGCAAGTGTGGACTTCATCATACCTCCTTACAACAAACAAATCACTATCCTTCATTCTTGTAGCACGTGCCTGCCATTGGCATTTCTAATCATCCAAACATACCACATGCAACAGAGTAGTGGTAAACCTCTTCACCTTGAACTGATATTGTTTATTCAAGGCATCATGGTGAAGATGGTACTGTAATAGCCTTTTGTTATTATAAATATTCTTTACAAGTATAGTTCTTAATGTAAAATGAACAATGATTTCTCCACCAGAAAAATCAACACAAATTTGTACATGAGCAGCTTCAACCTTGGATCCATTGACTATAGATTGGGCTCCCCAACTCCTTTCATTACTTTGTCCCTTATTTTTGTCACGACTAGCATCCAAATCAGAAGGAATAGGTTCATCTCCATTGTGGTCCTTACAATCGATCCAATCATTATCGACCGGTAATGGTGATGGAGGAATGTGGAATTCATCTTATTTGTTAAGTCCATTCCTATCGTCTATTTGAAAATCCTCGCCAACATCAGGTGCATAGTTAGGGTTGTTCACATCAATATGTTGCATGACTTCATTACTATAATGTGAAACCCTAGTTGGTTGCAATGGCATATGGTTTTTTCTCCTATTTCACATGACAGCACTTCGGCCATTGACTCGTCCAATATATCGACACATATTGGAAATTTGCTAAGCAGGTGAACATCTTTCTTCTTCAATTAGAGGTAGAATGAGACATCGTAGTCCAACTGTATCTTTACAAGAGCCGTCCCAACTTCAACAACATATGTCAAGACTAAACTCTTTTTTTGTTCTAGAATCCCAAGCATATTTCTCACCAACTCCAAAAGACTAACATAAGTGGTGTTAGTGGGAACCGTATTCCCTTCATTTCATAACCAACATATCTCTAAGCATGGTCCTAATGTCCATTAAACTTGATAAAGACATTGAATCTAACCAATCCTGAACAATTTTAAAGAGAATGATCTATTAGTCAACAGAACAATGACTCTAGGTCATCATAATATGTGTTAAAAATTACAACAAGTATTACACATCTAATTTGTAAGTCAACAAAAAAATGACTTCACATATTAATTAAAGAAAATGACTCCAAGTCATAGTGATTACTAACAATTAGTTGTGTCACAGATTATGAAACTATAGTATATTAGTCAACATAACAATAACTTCAAGTCATTATACTTGGAGTCAACATAAAATGACTCCAAATAACTATAATGGTTACAACATAGTCGTTATATATTAACTCTGTTCTGCTAATATCATATAGTTATGATAGCATTTACCATAATTCAACATAAAATGACTCCACCGTTATCTATCTCAAATATAGCACCAGTTCTTAAACTTCAGCTATTATCTCTTTAACAATTGACAAAGGTTATTATTAATTCCTCCCATATTCGGTTCAGCTTAGTCATTTTTTTTTGACTTAATATCATAATGGTAACATTTTCTTTCATGAACATAACACAAACTCAAAAGGGAGGAGAATTTGATTCCAACCAAAATGAAGCTGAAAAACCATAGAATAGTAGGCGTAGCCACTAGAAATTAAAAAAAAAAAAGAAATCCAAATCACCTACCTCAGATATGTTACAAAACCGTCGGTTTAAGCTTCTTTGTTCAGCATGGATTGAGCGGCAAAGAAGAAAGAAGGGCAAAGAACATTGAAGCTTTGTAGATTCATCTTCAATTGTGAGATTTGTGGTCTTCAGGAATAAGATTCATGTTTTGTGTAGAGAGATATTGAATGAAAGATGGAGCTGGGTTTTTTTTATGGGAGAAAGAGAGATAATGGGGGTAGAAGAGATGCCAAAAGCCAAAATAGAGTGTGTGAACTGGCCTTTTTAACCTCAAGGGTATAATTAACCTTTTAATTTATCTCAAAAAGAGTATTTGATGAGGCAATGTTATATTAGAAAATCAACAAAAACAGATACTGAAATTAAGAATACATCTGTAGAGGTGTTATTTTTATAATTAACCCTTATATATATTCATTTCCTCGAAAAATATGTACATGGTATCTTTCACGCAGTTCGGAAAACCTCTTTGATATATTCTGAATCTTGGCACTTTGTAGTGTGTTAGACAACAACAAAGCTTAGTGCACTGCTAACTAAAAATAAAAAGCTTAGTGCACCTATAGCTACTGGTCCCATATATCCATTTCTTTATAACTATTTGTCATACAAAATAAAAAGCTTTATAAAAATAAAAAGCTTAGTGCACCTATAACTCCACTTTGGTCAAATTTGGCTGCGGTGAGAATGAAAAGGAAAGGAATGCATTTGTTTGGCTATGATCATGATCATACAAAAATTGTGAAATGGATTATAATTATTTTTACTTTGACTAAATTACCCTTATTATATATGATTTTTATTGCAATTTCTTTATAAGAAAAATGTTGTTGTATATCTTTTATTTTTTTTGGAATGGAACAATATTTTTTAAAGTTATATGACATAATTAAAAGAGAGAATCTCTCAAAAAAATTTTAAAAAGAGAAAAAAAAATGGTAATGCAATTGAGTGTTGATCAGGAATGGAACGATCAGACATGTAATGGGCAGATATGGGAAGAGCTTGGCATTGGCGGATTTGGGGCGGCAATTAGCCGGAGGATTTGGGAGGAGTAGGAGGAGAACGGCAGATCTATTGAGTAATATCGGCTGATCGATGAGGACGAGCGCGATGAAAGTGACAAAGATGAGCAGCTAATTTGAGGGCAAAAGCAGGTAAATCTAAGACGAGGAGGAGGGCGATATGAGACTAGCGGCGGGAGGGTTGTCGGCAAAGTTCTTCGATGATGGAGGAAGAGATGAGTTCCATTGAAGTTCATTGGCAGCAGAGGGGTAAGATGAATTGGTGGTGTTGGTTCATACCGTTGCTGATGGAAAGTTTTCAAAAAAAAAAAAAAAAGGAAGAAAAAGGGAAAAAAAAAAAAGACAAAGGACAATTACGGGAAGAACAAGTAAAAAAAAAAAAAAAACTTGGAATAACCACTCATAGAGTCTGATTAAGAAATGACAATTCCCTTAAGATGCGTAAAAAATTATTACAATAGAATAATCATTCTTTATTTTTAAACTAATCAAACAAAAGACTTGCATTCTATTCCATTTTATTCCACTCCTTTTCTTTCCCCAGACCAAATGTGAACTTTGTGTCAAACTTTTTCCTTTCCAAATCACAAGATCCTGATTTATGTAATTTAGTCAATTTATAAGTCTACAATACCATTTCTTGGAATCTATTACGCGTATAAAACAACCTTGTAAAAAGAAAAAAATATATTTTATCAGCAGTCCCTTGTAATAACAATCCAATGAGAAAACATTAGTAAGTCTAATTATTGTTCAAAATTGACGGCTAATAATGATGTCTACCAAAACGAATACCTACCAAATTTTAGTATGGCACAAAATTCCCTTATATATATGTGGCACTCAAAACTTTTAAAACTATTCCGACAAAACACACACGCACCGTGCTTATTTGATCACTCAGTCACCCTCAGCCATGGACACTCTCAACCTCATTCTCTGCTTGGTCCCTCTTTTTTTGCTCCTTTTCATATTCGTCTTTAAGTCAACCGAATCTTCCGGCGACTCAGAAAACCTCCCGCCGGGCAGCATGGGCTGGCCCATCATTGGAGAAACCTTAGAGTTCCTGTTCGGCAAGCCGGAAAATTTTGTGTTCAAGAGGATGAAAAAGTACTCCCCTGACATCTTCAAGACCAAAATCTTTGGCGAGAAAACGGCGGTGATATGCGGTCCTAACGGCCACAAATTCCTCTTCTCCAACGAACAAAAGTACTTCACGGCCTTCCGACCGCATTCCATGCAGAGAATGTTCCGATCCTACAAACAGCCTAAAGCTGCTCAAATCCAACTTGGAAGGGATGAGGAAGCCAAAGTCCTTCGCTCGCCCGGGTTTCTTAAGCCCGAAGCTCTTGTTCGGTACTTGGCAAAAATGGACTCGATCACTGGGGACCAAATGAAGAAGTACTGGGAGGGCAAGGAAGAAGTGAAGGCTTACCCTCTGGCGAAGACTCTGACTCTCACTCTGGCCTGCAGATTCTTCTTGGGTATCGATGAGCCCGAGAGGATTGCGAGGCTAGTCGATAACTTCGATGATGTAACTGTAGGGATGCATTCTCTCACAGTGAACTTCCCAGGGACAATATTTTATAGGGCGACAAAAGCTGCGAATGCGATTCGGAAGGAGTTGAAGGTGGTGATCGGAGAGAAGAAGAAGGCGATGGAGGCGGGGGCGGTGATGCAGGACATTCTGACGCATATGATAGTGGCGACTGATGCGTCAGGGAAGCACATGGCGGAGGCTGAGATTGCTGATAAGATAATGGGTTTGCTCACTGCTGGCTATAGCACTGTGGCCACTGCCATGGCTTTCTTCATGAAATATGTTGGTGAGAGGCCTGATATCTACCAAAAAGTACTAGCAGGTATACATATATGTTCAACTTTTGATTTTATGTAACATATATTTGGTTTGTATATATATACACACACACACACACACACATATATATATATGTTTTGTAGCTGATTTTGATACTTGGTTACAATTAAATAGAGCAAATGGAAATAGCAGAATCAAAGAAGGCAGGGGAGACGTTGGAATGGGAAGACATAAACAAGATGAAGTATTCTTGGAATGTTTTGTATGAAGTTATGAGGTTCACTCCTCCACTTCAGGGCACTTTCCGAGAGGCTCTCACTGATTTCACCTATGCCGGTTACACTATTCCAAAGGGATGGAAGGTAAAACACACACACGCGCGCACGCGCACACACATATGGGAAAGGTCTACATACATATCTATGTCGTTTGCTTGGAAAGTAATCCGACAACGCTTTCTCCTTTCTTTCTTTTCTTTTCTTTTCTTTTCTTTTCTTTTCCTCCTTTTTCTTTTGATGGTATGGGCCATTCACTTTTAATTTAAAAGAAATTCCTCAAGATTTTTGTCCCATGACCTAACACTCTTAATTTCTCTTCTCACCCACTCAACTAATCCTTACCAGATTTAAGAAATGAACCAGCTTTATTAAAAGGAAAAATGCTGTATTAATCTCTCTTGTGAAATCGTTTTGATAATCTACAATTTTAGACTAACATCACATCGTAATCCTATTATAACAAAAAAGTTTATGCTCAACAGATAGAACTTGAGAAAATTATAAATTTCTCTTAATAATTTTGGGCACCAAATTGATTTATAAATGTATATTCCCTTATTAATATACATCTATGTTGATGTTGGTCAAAAAAAATTTACATGTACTGAGGTTAGCTCACTGGTGCGGCGTATCAATTTTGTGCATGGTAATATCAGATTTATACAAGTCCCAATTATTAATGTTCATAAAAAAAAATTTCTGATCTATGCTTAATACATGTACGGTGTTCGTGGCTTTTCTGGTAAAATTGGGCATGTTTAACTTAAGTTTCTCAGCCGTTTGTCAATGTACTAAAAGCACATTATATGCTAAATTTTTGCAGGTATATTGGACTGTAAGTACAACAAACATGAACCCAGAATATTATCTACAGCCAGAGAAGTTTGATCCATCGAGATACGATGACATCAACGCAGTCCCACGGTTCGCATTTGTTCCGTTCGGAGGAGGACCTCGCATGTGCCCCGGCAAAGAGTACGCTAGGCTTGCTATTCTCACTTTCGTCCACAATGTCGTGAAGAGGTTCCAATGGGAGGTGGTTTTTCCTGATGAGAAAATTGTTGGCGATATGATGCCTACTCCCGAGAAAGGCCTCCCAATTTACCTCCGATCTCACTAGACTTGGCTTATTGATTTTCTCTTTCCATTTTTCCCCCCACATTGTGGTATAAACTGTGACAATATTACTCAAGGCAGACTAGAGAAAGAGTAAAAAAGTCACTAGTTTTTTCTTATTTTTACAATTGCGTAAAAAAAAAAAAAATTCTAGTAAAAATTCTGATAATTCTAAGACTCAGTGAAGAAGTTTCAAATTAATACTTGCGAATAAGTTTCTGATTGATAGTACTTTGTAAAGTTGGATTTGCATATACAATCTTACTAAATGTTCCAAAATATTCCTTTGGTTTGTTTCATGCTTCATCACCGAGGTTGGATCCTTCTCTGAGGCACTGTTTAAGCTTTATAATACGAAGACTTTACCTACTGAGATAAAGAAGATGGAGAGTTTTATTGTTTAGAAGACTATTGAGTGTGATGGTAGACGCTGATTAATTTTTACTATTTATGAGATTATAAATCAAAAATCTTCCATGAGAACTATAACTTCAATATCATGTAAGACCTTACTCAAGTGCAAAATAAAGGGGAGAAAAGGTGGTTGGATTCTTATTGTTACAATTCCAACAAAAACATAATCTATTAAAACAAACTACTAGAAAAAGGTTTGTACAACCACACTATATATATATATATAGACACATATAAGACTAATCAACCTTTACTAATAAAGCAAAACTATAGTCGTAAGTCTAATAATCATAACATAAGCATCCTCGTTGTTTTCTATTTTCTTTTTGTTTTGAAAAAATGTATTAATTAAATTTGCTGTCATCATAGAATATAACCAAATTGCAGTATTACTTTTCCCTCTAGTGGAAGGACATATTATGAGATAAGGAATGGATGCAATTAGTGCTGTCAGTAAACAATTGGTCTATGGCTTTCCTTTTGTGAAACGGTTTTTGTGTGAGTGCAAAAATCATAGTTGTGAAGTAATATAGTGCGATGTGCAGAATAAAACTCGCTCGTTAGGCAAAGGAAAAAAAAAAAAAAAAAGATAAGATGTGTTCCAACTTGATTGATCTTGAAATGATCTTGAACAATCACCATTTGAGTAGTAGTTTTCAGTAAATTCCACGAATTTCTCGTCATTTGTGTAAGCAGGAACTTACAGTTTGAATAGTTAGTTTAAAACGAGATGTTAAACGGAAGCAAAGTTTCTGAATTAATCAAGAAGAATGTTTCAGGATTCTCTCTAGAGGACACAAGTGAAGGTTTTTTGAGGCTGTCCATTATGCCTGAGGATTATTGCAGATCTAGGTCTGTTGGAGAATATTGAAATCATGTTCCAATGACGATTGAGTGGATACAATTCAGTCACTGTCAGCCTCTTATTTCTACATATTATATTTCTTTTCCATATTTGGGATATTTATCTAGTATACACAACGCGGTCCCCAAATGCTCGATCTAATAAAGCTACGGTACTCAATGTGGAGAATCCTGATACAAATTCTGGTAAAAGAAGTAAAACTATTCATTAGCAAAAAAAAAGTAAAAAAATAAATTAACTAATCTAGATAGTTTAACGTGGGGCATGTTGCGGGGTAATTCTTAGCTACTAAATTTGCGTATTAGCATGAAGCCATAGGTTGGTATGTTGCTTTGTAAGGTTGGTCTGCTTATGTTATTTGATGTGGTTGCTTGGTAGGAGATGTGAACTTATGCACTACAGGATGCTACTCGATAGCCGAGCAGAAAAGTGATCTTGACTCTTCCAAGCACAACTCGTGTCCGGCAGGTGAGGAGCATCTGTTGCTCTTTAGGGCTCTTACTCTTCCTGGACACATGCTGAGCACACAACTTATTTGTTATAACAAGATTAGGGACCATAGTCATTGCTCCCCAAAGACTTGACACAAGGAATCCCTGGTACGGGACATGTGGTACCCAGTCAGCTTCCCTCCTAATGGTTTTTCGAATTTCCTGCAACGGCCTAAGATACTGTTCACCCTTAGGATGTGTGGTGAAAATACAACCAATCACCAAATTTTTGAGTTAACGACCCCAGTGGGGCAACTCGTTCTTTCTGAGCAGAGTCTAACTAGGATCCGATCCAACCGATACCTTATAAATACCAAGCTTTTTATAGTTCATAGGTATGGACATTCTTATCTATTAAACACTCTATCTCACTCTAAGCCTTTTAGCTCTCTACTAACTTAAGCATTGGAGTGCATTCGGCAGATACCCCATTGGTGTCCCCTTAACCCGTAGCTTTTCTCTTCATCTTTGTAGGCTTACTAGTCATAAGACCACTATCGCATGTGGTGTTGAGGTCAAATTTTCAACGACAACTACATATTGGTGCTAGAAGGAGGGCCCTTGCCTTTCTAGTAATTTTCTAACATTTCCAACACTTCTTTATTTTGCCTAGCAAAAGAATAGAGAATCCTGGAGCTTAGGAGCAACCACAAGGTTCTAGAAGCTCCCCACAGCCTAACTCGACAGCCAGCCACTGTGGTGGGTGTGGAGGATGTGGAGCAAGGCACCAACAAAGGAGGTTGACCCAGATGGAGATCCTGAACGACACCATTCAGGACCTGACCCAGATGGTTTGAGCATTGGCCGAGACTTTACAGAACATCTAGGAGCGGCTCCCTCCTCCGTAGGGAGAGCCCTGGCAACCAGTGAGGAAACTCTGAGGGCTCAGCAAGATGGGAAGACCAAGATCGTGGTCGGGAGTAGAGGAACTTGTCTAGGCATACAGGGAGCCAGGCAACTAGACATTATGCCTACGATAGAGTATAATAGTTTGTGAACACTTCGGCACAGGGAGACATCTGCTAGGAAGTAGCCTGGGCGCAGCATGAAAAATTTAACGTGAAGCTAAGTAAAATGGGGTACATTGCAACCATTTAGAAAGGTTGAGCAGATAAATAGTCAAAGTTGAATTTTGGGAGTAAGTTGTCAAAAATTGACAAATTTAGGGGACAACAATGTTAAAACCCGTACTTTTTAGCCATCAGATCCTT
Organism: Antiaris toxicaria; assembly: GCA_035233585.1. Lineage (NCBI taxonomy): Eukaryota > Viridiplantae > Streptophyta > Magnoliopsida > Rosales > Moraceae > Antiaris > Antiaris toxicaria. The sequence continues at coordinate 95,580,374 of CP141154.1, forward strand.
GTAACGATGTCACTACACAATATATTTGTCCACAAATAGACTCCTTAGTTTCTCCATCATACTTAGCCATCAAAGTGTTAAACCAAGATAAAAAATACACCAGTCCAAGGAAACTAATGAAGATCAAAAGAGTATGCTAGGCCAAGACCAAACTACAAAAAAAGGGACCAAAAAAAAAATCCCAGTGTAAAATATAACACGAATCTCAAGTTTCGTACAAAATCTGTTGGTACTAAAAGTTTCAAGTTTCTAATCAAGTAAAATTATATCAAGTCATTCAATGTCAAAGTAAAAGAAATGAAACTTGATAACTAATCAACCTCAATATTACAAAAGAAAAGATCTATAGCTTTAGTTTCAGATCATTCCAAATTTCTTTGACCCCAACATCTAATACTTGCTCAAAAGATTTCCTCATCGAGTCCTTTTCTCCGACAAATAGAATTTCCAATAGCTTTGACTTATCTATCTTGGCACTTAAGCTACTCATTCTGTCCTCAAAACATTGTCCATCAGATGTTCTCCCATCGCCAAATACACTTCATTTGACACCATCATAGGCAAGGCCGGGAAACAAAAACTGACTTCCAAGCGCAGAGCTTCTATGATTATCAAATGGAGGACAATGTTTTCCTTCTTAATCTGTGACAGATTGTCTTCCCCAATTTTATCAGTCGTCTTCTGGTTTGCATCCTTAATGAGACTAGTTATAACAGAACGGACATTGATTTCCTTCTCAATCGACAAATCTTCTTTCTTGATCTTCGTGGGTTTAGCAAGACATGGATCTACAAGCTTCATTGCTTTTTCAAAGAGTTTCACCGCAGAAAGGAAGCTGTCCACAACAATGGAACTCTCCTCCACTTTTAAACATCTGATTATAGACTCAACTTCGCAAATACTCGTTGCTATCTCTTCCCTCTCGTCGAAGACTGGCATGATTAACAAATATTCAATAAGTGAACGAGAAATCTGAATCCCAAACTCGATTAACACGCCTCTCAATGCTCCAAAAGTAGTCCTTGTTCCACGCTTTTCGGATTGGTCAAGCTTCATCATCCACTCTATGAAACTGTGATGTTCTTTTTGTCTACATTTTTTAGCCACTTCTTTTCAAATTATCTGCTTGAATTCACTCAATCTTACCAATGGAAGATCGATGACAATCTTACCAATGGAAGATCGATGAACATCGCGTTTCAGGACATTGTACTTGCGAAACTTCTCTTCTAGCTTGTCTAAAGTTATTTGCATAGCCTGCAAACCTCTGAAACAATTTCCCATCTTCTCTTTGGCAAGTTTCATCTCCTTAATGATATGCCTATGCGAATGTTTGCGGACTTTGGGATCTTGCAACTCGTTTATTTGTCTCGAGAGTTCTTCTTAACTTTTCCTTGTTATTTCCTGTGACGTTCCGTACGTTACCATACCATCCAACTGAGCTCTGACGCCTACTGTGATGGCTGGCAACCTCGTGGGTCGTCGTCCTCTTACTTAACATACTTAACTTTCCATTTTTAACGTTTTCATTTTAAAGCGGAAGCAATTTCTATAGCAAATTTTTTTTTAACTTACATATTATACCTATATCCCTATCATACTCTTATAACATATAATTTCATAAATTTCTTTCTTTCAACTTCCTTTTTGAATGCTCAGCGAAAGACTCATAGTAGTACCATACCCTCGCCCAGTCCCTTGGCACGTGCAGATCCGTCCGTTGTCCATCATATTACTTTAAACTAACAGGTTACTTACCTGCAACATATGCACAACTAATGAGCTAGATGCTGAGTAAGTTCAAACATACATTCATTAACTTATAAATACCAGTAATATATATTATTACTAGAATAAATGACATCACGTATAGACACATCATACATATCGTCTATATATATCATCGAAACATAACATAATATGTTAGCCTCTTCATGCTCATTTATCTCTTCGCTCATCGTTCTCATCATGCTATCGATCATCTTTTATCATTCTATTCTAATCTCTTCATTTCTTTTCTTTTCATTCCTATCATTTCTTAACTTTCCGTTCTAAACCTTCTTATATATTCTATCGCTTTATCATCATCTCTTAACCTTTCATATCTTAAAAGCTAGTAACATATACACTAGCATAACATCACGTAAAAACATGTCATTCACATCATACACATAACATCAAATACATTACATCACATATATTAATTCTATTATGTTCTTTTAAACTTCGTTTTATTATTTATTTATTTTTTATAGATTTCATTATGTCATTCTTTCATATCGTTCGTTTCTTTTCTTGTCGTTCTTCACTTTTCTTTTCTTTTCACTCTCTTTTCCTTTCTTTTCTTTTCACTCTCCTTTCCTTTCTTTTCTTTTCACGCACTCTCCTTTCCTTTCTTTTCTTTTCACTCTCCTTTCCTTTCTTTTATTTTCACTCTCCTTTCCTTTCTTTTATTTTCACTTTCCTTTGGTGGGCCCGTTGTTGCAGACAGTGGGAGGAGGGGGAGCGACCCACCAACCTACCTTACAGTCACATTAGCTACCGCACCTTTGGGGTAGGGTCCAACTTATAAACTACCGCACCTTCGGGGAAGTGCCACATCTGCGTGGAGGATATAAACCTGAAGTCTCGACCATATAGAGAGACCGGTACGCTAACAACTTAAGTTTTCAGTCTTTTTATCTTGTATGCTTTTATTTTTCTTATATTGATTTTTCATTGTACATCTTTTTCATGACATTCATAATCTTTCCTTTCTCATTTTTCATAGAATATTTCATGGGACATTTGTTCTTTCGTTATTCTATTTTTCTTTTGTAATTCTTTCTCATTGACATCTTATTCTTTCATTCTCATTTCGTAAGACATATATCGTTGTTTCGTTTTGTTGTTTTTCTTTTCTTAATTCTTTACCTTACTCGTGTGAATTATGTTAGTCACACTTTAGCATATATAGCACATATTACTTATATATCATCACATCATATCATAACAAATAAAAATACATTTAGTTATGTGCAGAAAATTATTCTCTGTTTATCATTTGTATTATTCTATCTATCGTATCTTATTATCATACTCCTATCGATCATAACCTATCGTTCTTATTCTATCAATCACATCTTATCATTATGTTCTAATCCTTTCATCATACCTTTCATCATAACCTATCATTGCTTTTCTTTCTTGTCTAACTCTTTACTTTCATATCATTTTTCATAAAACACCTATCATTTCGTTCTCATAAAACATACCATTTCTTAATTCCTTTCATTATCGATCATCGTTGCTCTATCAATTGTAACTTAACTTCCATAAAACTTTTCATAAAATATCTATTCTTTCCTTTCATATCTCATCTCTTTCTTATGCATTCTATAATAACATTCTCATTCTTACTCTTTCCATTCTTCTATCACTCTTTATCACATCTTTACTCTCACAAAGCTTTTATAATACCTTTCCTTCGTAATTCAATATATACGTATATTTATATATTTTTTATAAATTATTTATTAAAACATATCTTTTAACATCATCATAGTATTGCTATAGTGTTACTATAGCATCATCATAAATCACATAATGACATTTACATATAAAACATATAAATACTATAAGTTTGTTCATAGTTACAGACGAATAAATATCTGAACTTACTCATAACGTGTTTATCCTCTTCTTGGAATCCATCGACGTCCTTTGTCGCGTCTGGATTGGGTTCCTACAGACAAACTTTGTCCGTTAATCACATTTTCATTTATAGCTTTTATTTTATTAAAAAGCTTGATTCTGATCTTATAACCCTTAATTATAGTCTTAGGACAGCTTTTTAAACCTTAATGGCCATTTTCGAATTTTTCTCCAACTTTTTAAAAAATTATGATTTTACCCCTAATTTTTGACAAAATTACATTTTTACTCTGGACGTGATTTTCATAACTTAAACATCAATTTTGGCTTTTACAAACTTCATTACCCTATTCCGAGGTCATTGAGGCTCTTTTCCCATAATTTGAGAATCTTTGGGCAAAATGACCCTTTTGCCCCTAATGGGTCGTTTAACCATAACATTTTCATTTTTCACACTTGAGTTGGATTTTCTAAACCCAAAATCATCTAATTAACTTTTTAAATTTTATCGGACTTTTTCGGATAAATTTTTATCATTTTGCCAATTTTTTCACATTCCTGGCCCTCGGGAAGTATTATTCCGACCTAAGAGTCGGTTCCATGTTTTTCTTGAGTTCTAGGGTTTCGAAGGGTCGGTTTACTAATCATAACTTGCCTATTCCTTTTTCCATACCCTAATTCCTCGAGGGGGCTCGGGTTACCTTCCCGATCATCTTTTACCCATCGTTTCCCATATTACCTCTAGTGCCGTTTTTAGAAATTTCGGCAGCATTTCCGTTTGATTTTTAAGGTTCTAGCGTTTAGGAAATGCCTAAAAACCATCTATCCTGATCTAATTCTATCACGTACTATACCAAAGGCATGGATTTTACGTAAAATTCATACTGTTTACGTAAAATCGTTATATTATCACATATTTTTCTTTTCCTCCATTACAGCCATTTTCTTCTTTTTTCATACATTCTTTTCCATAATTTTCATACCAATAATCATAAAATCATACAATAGTCCCAAACAATTAAATTGCAAAATGTAAAAAGGTCGGGATTTATACCGAATTGCAGTCCGGTCTCGACGGCATAAACCCTAATTCTTCATTCTTCATATCTGAGGTCCCATTTTGTAGATCCAACTCTGCGGATGCGTCTAGAACGTCGAAAATAGGCCAACGGGCCAAACTTCTAAAATTAGTCAACGGTCGTCGTTGACCGGCGTTGACTGGCGACGACGGTGGAAGGTGAGTAGTCCATCTTGAAGATCTCGATGAGAGGAATCCATTGGTGGCTTCAATTTCACCATTCGACGCCTCTATCGTCGAAAATCACCCCTCGAAAAATTGGTCACGGCGGCGGCTTTGGAACTCCGCCATGCCGGGGTTGTGGCGTGCAATTGACTTGGGGCTTTTGCTCCCCTCTTCACGGCGAGCATTTCTGTACCAGTGGCGTGGCTCAACATCGCCGGAAACGACGAGTCTCGTGGCGGCGATACGATGGTGATGGCACGAGCTACGGCAGTGCAATCCGACCGTCGTTGGGCTAAAAGAAGGCTTGGGTTTTGTAGTACTCTTCTCCACGAATCTTTTGGGACTGGTTTCGTGGCAAACGGTGGCCGGACGGCTGAGAAATCTCACCAGGAAGATTTCGACTCCTGCGGCCTTCAGGCGGCGCGTGCGGCGGCGTACGGTGGTCGTTCCGTCGCGTCGACCCACCGTTGAACTTAGCTCGGCAAGAGGTTTTCAACGGTGCCGGCTGTGTCGTGAACGGAGGCCGTTTCCGATAGTTGATTACTATACACGTACGGGTAGAGAGAGAAAGAGAAGGGAGGAGAGAGAGTGTACGTGAAAAAATGAGGAAATTTCATTTTTTTTTCGCTCATTATATACTTTTTCGCCCAAAATTTCAACATGGTCTATCCTGACTAATTTGGGCGTCTTGAATCCAAATACATCAGTTTTATGTCAAGATAATATCATCTTGACCTACTTCTTGATACTGTGAGTGGCACACACGTGTACACACATAATATCACTATCAATCATTTTTCATCCTTTAACATTGTTAGAACATTTTATTTAGTTCTAAACAATATTAAATCACTTAATTTTACATTTTAATACTTAAATTCATTGTGTATTTATTTTTCGAGAAATATGAATTTTTCCGGTTATCATATTTCCTCTACAATCTTAAGATGTTCAAGTTCGCCGAATCCAACAGATCCACTGTTCTTGTACTGCCTTATGTCGACTAGTCTTTGCATGACGTGTTTGAAGGTGATCTCCAGTTCCATAAACATCATGTTGATCTCATGTTCAATGCCGCCGACATCTTTCTTCTTCGTCATATTGCCGATTCTTCTAAAGATTCAATCAAAACATAGAAGTTAATGTACAGAAATTAGTAGAAATTCGATAAATGAGCAAGTGTTTAGTTCAGAGTTTGAATGTACCTTGGTTTCTTTCTTTTGTTGTCAAACTTGGAATTCACTTGTTTTCCTTCTTTTCTTTCTTTCTTTCTTTATTACTTGCTCGAGACAAAACTCTTGGAATGATTTATGAAAATCGTTCTTATTTGGGCAATGTTATTTCTGTTAGGGACAGTTAGAAAGGACTAGATTTTTACCTGAGATTTGTGTACCCTATTCAGATTGAGTTTTAAGACTAGTTATTTGATTAATTATTATTTTGATGCTAGAAAATAAATAAATAAATTGAGCTGATAAAAAATGAATGCCTGTCCACGGATGGATTTTTTTTTTTTGAGTGCACAGAGCCTAATCAGTTGAGTTATATACAAATCCCACACCAAATCCATGGGAAATATTGATATGAACTTGAGTTGTTTGGGAAAAAGGCTTTCTATTTCTTTTTGTTACATATATATATTTATATATGTAGATATATATAGATGTTAATTGATGATGTTAATTAATGATACTTTTAACTTTCCACACAATTTATTTGCCCCCCAAAACAGATTCCAAGTTCTTTATTTCTTTATTAAAAATTGTTGAATATACTAAAAGAAGTGTATCTCAAAAAGTACAATATAGGCAAGATCAAACTACTAAAAAACCAAAAAAAAAAAAAAAAAACCAACTTAGTATTCGACCAAAATCTCAACCATAGTTTTCAATAGCCAATATTCCAAATATCCAAAGCAAAAGAATCATAAGAAACTTCATGAAACTCTTGTTTTCAGGTCCAGCTCTCCCCATATTTTTTTAACCCCAAGCTCCAAACTTTGCTCAAAGAAACACTTCAGAGAATCCTTGTTTTGGTCAGATAAAAATTCAGATTTTAGCCCGTGTAATGTGGCGCCTATTTTGTTCAGTTTGTCCTCGAAAACGTTGTCTTTGAGATGATCTCCCATGGCCAAAAACACCACGTTTGTCAGCATCATAGGCAGGTCGGGATACAAAAAACTCACTTCCAACCGAAGAACCTCGATGATGATCAGATGAAGCAGAGCGTTTTCCTTCTCGATCTGCGATTCGCTCTTCTTGACATCGCTCTCCTTCTTACCCTTCCCCCTCGCGTCTTGATACAATGGCCTTGCCGACCTCATCGATCTGTCAAAGAATTCCACCACCGCAACGAAGCTTCTGATCACTACGGAATCCTCTTCAACGACTAGGCATTTGATAATAGACTCGACCTCAAAAAGATTCGCCGCTATCTCATCCTTCTCTGTGGAGACCAGCATCAACAAGAAGTACTCGATCAGAAACTTGGAAATCTGAATCCCGAGATCGCGTAACACAACCTTCAGCGCCTTAAAAGTGATCCTCCTTTCTTCATCTTCGGATATCTCAAGCTTTACCATCCACTCTATGAAACTCCTATGTTCTTTTTGTCTACATTTCTCAACATTCTCTTTCCAAGTGCACTGCATAAACCCTCTCAGCCTTTTCAAGTACCGCTCCAACGCCTCCGATGATTGATTGCCGCGCTTCGGCACATTGTACTTGTGAAACTTCTCTTCGAACGCATCCAAAGATCTCTGAATCTCCATTGTTGTAACCAATTTACTTTCAATCTCCTCCTTCATCTTCTTCAGCTCCTGGCTGTTAAATTTCGTATTCCTTTCCCGATACTGGGGATTTCCTTTACCATCTGCGGGCAAAATGATTTCTCTCATCAGCCGGCCTAACATTCCATCAGGATTCTTTTGGAATTCCTCTAATTTCTCCCCTGCCAGCCGCATTGTCTCGACATCTTCAAAGTCGACGGATCCACTGTCCTCGTACTTCTTCATGTCGTGTATTCTTGTGATCACGCTCGTGGTGGCACTTTCGAGCTGCGAAACCATGGCGATAAGTTCCTTCTCAATCCCTTCAGCAACTTTCTTCTCCATGGTGTCTAGTTCTATAAAGAAAGACCAGAAGAAAAAGATTATGATCGAAATTTAAAGAAGTAAAAAGATGTTCAGAGGAAAAAAAAAAAAGAAAAACAAAAAAGAAGAAGACAAACCCGAAATATACCTTGCTGTTCTTTCTCACAAACTTTTATCTTCGACTTCAAAAACTTCAATTCCTCTTCGAGCTTCGGCACAAGATCAGGTTCTTGATCATGATCATGATCATGATCATGATCATTCTTTCTTCTCTCTCTTTTCAGCTTTATTTCCCTAATCATCTGCTCGACAAGCTCGACAGTATGTTTCACATCTATGAGACCGAATTTACTATCGGCGCTGTCGCCATCTTTCTTGGTCGTTTCCGATACTCTGGTAAAGATAACATGAAGAAGAAGATAATCAAAAGATAAGGGTAGTATAAAAAATTGCCGTCAACTAAGCTCGGAAGAAAGTACAACTTGGTTTAACGTTGTACCTTTGTTTCTCTTTCTGTTCTTTCCTTCTGTTCTTTTCGTTCTTCTTTCCCATTCTTGATAGAGAGAGAGAGAGAGAGAGAGAGAGAGAGAGGACGCTGAGAGGGTTTTGTGAAGAAGGTACTCAAATGGCCATGACATATATTTGAAAGGTAGGTTTTTTCGTTATGGTCGGTTGAGAGTTGTTTTGTTATTATTATTTTTATTATTGACTTTGCTATAATTTCACAACTACTTTTATGATGCAATTCCATCTATAAATATGAGGGGCATTTTTGTAAAAGTAGATAGATAATTAATATTAAATCAGAACAGATATTATAACACCAAATAAAATAGACGTAATGTTTAATTTGTGAAACATAATGTGTAATTGTGGATTTGGTATATCATCATCATTATCATTATTATTATTAGGCCAATCAACAATTTCACATTATATTTTACACTTTAATTCCTGCGTATATATTTTATTTAATATTATGATTTTTCTTCTAATTTAATATTAATTATCCATCTAATTTTTTAAAAATACTTATATTCACTTGTGAAATTGCATTCCACAAAAATTTTGTGAAATTATAGCCAAATCCTATTAGTGATTATTATTATTATTATTATTATTATTATTATTTATTATAAGTGATTAAAAATTGGACGTTTTCGCGAGACTTGAGAGTAGCTACTAAGAGCATAGGACTAATTTTTTAGCATCAAGAAAGTTACTTGGTAATAATTAGAAAAATGAAGCCAGAAGTAAACTAAGACAAAAATTTCGGGATTCTAAGGGGGGGGTGGAAATTTTGTGAAATTATAGCCAAATCCTATTAGTGATTATTATTATTATTATTATTATTAGTGATTAAAAATTGGACGTTTTGGCGAGACTTGAGAGTAGCTACTAGGAGCATAGGACTAATTTTTTAGCATCAAGAAAGTTACTTGGTAATAATTAGAAAAATGAAGCTAGAAGTAAACTAAGACTAAAATTTCAGGATTCTACGGGGGGGGGAGAGGGTGGGAAGGGACTAAAATTTCAAGATTCTTTAAAAGAGAAAAGAGGACAAAAATTTCAGGTCTTCCTTGTCTCATGTGAAGTAATTTTAATTGAATTAAGAATGTGGCATCTTCCCTTTGGGAAAAAAGAAGAAGGAAATATCATATTATATAGCACATTTAGAAAGTATTAGTGAAATTATAATGTATTTTTAAAATGATATAAAAGTATAACATATTTAAATTTATTATACATTAAAATATCAAAATTACCCTTACTTATTATTGTTAGTTCTAAAATAAAAAAAATCCAAACCTCCTTTTCTCTTTCTTCTACCTCCTCTCCCTCCCTCCCTCCCTCTCTCTCTCTCTCTCTCCCCCCCTCCCAAACCGTTAAAACCCTAGATGTAACCCTAAACTACCCAGTCGTCAAGGAACACAGATTGTCAAAATCACAAGCTCGCACTAAGCGTGATTTAAGACATTCCCCTTGGAAAGAGGCTTAAGATAGCTGGATTTGTGATGGCTGATTTCACTCGATGATGAATCGCACTAAGTTGTGATTATGACCCCATCAAAATCGCATTGACATTTCCTTGTATTGAGTTCTATGATGATGGATGATTAAGACAGAGTGAAGCTTGTAATTGCGATCTTTGATATAGTGAATCATGATTTTGCGACTGGCTGACAAGGAATATTGTGTTTCTAGATTGCGATTTCTACGATCTAGGTTTGTTTAGGACTATAGGTCGATAACTCGGGGACCTTAGCAATGACACCAACCATAACAATGTGTTGGCAGAGAGTAGAAGAGAGAGAACCAGGGATGTGGATAGGGATAAAACCGGAATTTAAATAACAAATATGCTATAATTTTCTCATTTTTCAAATCCTACTATTTTGTTAAATATCAACATTTTTTTTAAAGTTTAAATATCAAATTAAATTATGCTAATTTACGTCTTCTCCAAAAAAAAATAAAAAAATAAATAAACAAATAAAAAAATACTGCATATCCGGACTTGACAAGTACGAACAGTAGTTTATTATTCTTTGGAGTTAAAACGACAACCCCGCGACTTTGTACTAAACAGCATGTCATTCTTAGAAAACGACATGTTTATTTGTTAAAAAAAAAAAAAAAAAAAGGGAATAGTGTGGTTAGTCTTCAAGTGAACGGGCATCAACAAAAAAGACTAAAACATAATTAAAAGTTATATTATTTTCATCACTATCCTTAACTTTAGAGTTACTTTTTGAAACACCTTTCATCTTTTATCTCAACTAAAAACCTTACATCAAATATTTCTAATTAAGATAGTTAATGTTACATTTCTTAAATATCATAACATTACTATTTATAAAAGTTTAATATACATATGTTTACAATATTTTACAATACTCAAGTTAAGTTTACAAAAGTAGAATATTCATTATAGAAGCTTCACAATCTTTAAAATATTTTCAAAAGCAGCATATGAATTTTTTAAGAATAGACAACAACTTAAACAATTCTTACAGAGCCTTAATATCTACATCACAAGTAACTATATGAGTTATTCTCCAAAAAGTAGAATCTATAGCGTGCAAATATAATGCAATCATGTATAAAACTATCGACCTTCTATTGTCCCCATTTTTAATCACAGTTAACCTTTTTAGTCAAAACTTTTGTGGGTCCTGTCAAGTGTAAGATCTAGTTTAGTATTTAATAGGCAGTGTGTTTTATAGAACCTTTTTCTTTTCACTCGTGTGTTTTAGTCACACAGGATTGTTTTTTTTCTAATACCGTTAGACTTTTTAGACATGTTTATGTATATATTTACACAATAGCATTTAAAGGAAACCGTGTGTTCAACTATTTCAACTTCTCTTTTACTCAACTATTATCATTTATATATATATATATAAATATATACAACCATCACAAAAGAAAATCAACCCATAAATATAAGAAGAAACCACTGTGTAAGCTAATATATTTTTGGGATTAGTATATATACACATATACTGGTACCAATTAATAAACACATATATATATTTACTATTACTTATTATCAATTAATAAACTAATCCTTCAAAGTTGATCAAACAGATATAAAATCAATAATCCTCTGCAAATTAGATCCCCCGTACGGTCAGAGAGATAAAATTAATGTTCCTTCCACTCCATATAATAAAAGTGGTAATATATATTTTTTCTCATAAAAGGAAAATTACAACACTAATTATTACATAAAATCCTTCTTACCTCTTAGAATCTTGCTATATGAGGTTTGGGTTCCTTGAGTTTTTAGTGAAAAGCTCAAGAAAATTTAAGAGAAACTAAAATGTGATGAAAGGGTAAGAGAGCGACTATAATTGTGAACTAGACAGAACAATATAAGCTAATGACATTTATGTTAGCAGGTATGCGTCGATAAATTGGTGAAAAGAAAACAAGTACAGGTGTAAACTATACAAAATAATAATATAAAATAACAACCGTATTACTAACCAAATATTAACAATAATTGCATAAACTATATATATATATGTGTGTACATTTCCTATACAGTTACTTAAAGAAACTACAATTAATTTATTATAATAAAATTATGTCTAACTTTTAAAATATAAAGTAGCAGTAAAATTTTTTTTTTTAATATCCAATAGTTAACCTTTGTCTGTTTAGTATATCTGTTCAACTATAGACTAAGAGATCGAAGCTCTTCACTGCATAAATTTTCAAAAATATTCATTACACGTGGTATAAAATTAAATAAATAATTGCAATTTATCATGTTTATGCTTAATATCAATTAAGCACATTTGTGAAAATTTTGGACATTGCAATCCTGAGGAGAAGCAAATCAAAGATCCAATTGTTAGGGAATGGCTTGATGACTTGAAAGAGGCAATCTACGATGCAGAGGACTTGATCGATGAGATCAAGACCAAAGCTTTACGATGCAAGCTGGAAGGTGAGTCAGGATGGATCACATGTCAGGTGTCACAATTGATCACCTCAACTTCATTCAATTATTTTGAGGTAGAAGTTAGGATGGTGTAGATTTTGGATAGGTTAGAGTATATTGTAAAACAAAAGGATGTCCTTCGTTTGAAGGATGGAGTTGGAAACAGATCAATAAGGAGATTGCCTACGACGTCTTTGGTAGAAATGTCCAGTCGTTTACGGCAGAGATGTTGACAAAGAGGCTGTTATTAAATTGTTACTTTCAGGTGATGTCAATGGCACTAAGATAACTGTTATTCCTGTACGGGGTATGGGCGGCGGGTTTGGGGAAGACCACCCTTGCTCGGCTTCTTTATAATGATGATAGGGCAAATAGTCATTTGATGATAAAAGTGTGGGTCTATGTTTATGGTGAATTTGATGTTATCAAAATAGCAAAAACAATCTTAGAGACCGTCACTTTGAAACAGTTCAGCATTCATGACGCAGATCAACTTCAATTTAAGTTGAAGGATGCATTAACGGGGAAGAAATTCCTTTTCGTTCTTGATGACGTTTGGAATGAGAGTTATGATCAATGGAATTTCTTACGAAAACCTTTTGAATTTGGAGTGCTTGGAAGTAAGATTGTTGTGACAACACGGAACAACAGAGTTGCATCGATGATGGCCAATGTTCCTGCTTATAACCTACAAACTATATCAGATGTAGATTGTTGGAGGTTGTTTGCAAAGGAGGCCTTTACCAGTGCAGATTCAAATGCACATCCAGATTTGGTAGGAATTGGTCGACAGATTGTTAAAAAGTGTAAAGGTCTTCCTTTAGCGGTGGAGTCTCTTTGTGGTCTCTTGCGCTCTGAGTTAAATCCTGAGAAGTGGGAAGGAATATTGGAGAGTGACATATGGGAATTGCTTAACAAGTTGAGTGACATTCTTCCAGCTTTGTGGCTGAGCTACTATTATCTTCCGCCTCATCTAATGCGATGTTTTGCTTATTGCTCAATATTTCCTAAGGATCATGGGTTTGAAAAGGCTGCATTAATCTTTTTCATGGATGGCAGAGGACCTTCTGCAGCCCCATAAAAGGAAGAGGATTGAACGAGTTGGAGAAGAGTATTTTCAAGATCTAGTCTCAAGGTCACTATTCCAATAATCAAGCGCCGATCAGTTTCTTTCCACCATGCACGATCTTGTAAATGATCTAGCTAAGTTTGCATCAGAAGAATCCTGTATGGGGTTGGATGACGATGACTCGCACGTTTGTGTTAGCAAGATTCGTCATCTGTCTTGTATGAAACAACACACCAATGCCGGAGTGGAGAAGGGGAAGATTGGCTTAAGATTTGTCATATCCCAGAAATAACTATTGATTGGAGATGCGTATAATTGAGGGCATTCTCGAGGTCATGACTGCTTTTCACGAGTAACTATAAGAACTTAAGCATATTCAGGAGAAGAAAAAAAAAAGACTGAGAAGGATACTGTGATAACCGGAAAAATTCATATTTTTCGGAAGATAAATACACAATGAATTTAAGTGTTAAAATGTGAAATTTAGTGATTTAATATTGTTTAGAACTAAATAAAATGTTCTAACAATATTAAAGGATGAAAAATGATTGATAGTGATATTATGTGTGAACACGTGTGTGCCACTCACAGTATCAGGAAGTAAGTTAAGATGATATTATCTTGACATAAAACTAATAAATTTAGGTTCAGCACTCTCAAATTAGTTAGGATAACCTATCAGCACGCTCGAATTTGATAATTGAGCACAAGGGTAATTTTTGATCGAGAATTCGCAGTATCGGAAACTGGTCGAAATGACCTTAGATGAAAATAAAACTGATATATTTGGATTCAGGATGCCCAAATTAGTCAAGATAGCCCATGTTGAAATTTCGGGTGAAAAAGTATATAAAGAGCGAAAAAAATGAAATTTCCTCGTTTTTCCACGTACACTCTCTCTCCTCCCTTCTCTTTCTCTCTCTACCCGCACGTGTACAGTAATCAACTATCGGAAACGGCCTCTGTTCACGACACCGCTGGCATCATTGGAAAGCTCTTGCCGAGCTGAGTCTAACTGTGGCGACCCCCCCACGTACGTTACCATACCAACCAGTCGAGCTCTGACGCCGACCGCGATGGCTGGCAACCTCGTGGGTCGTCATCCTCTTACTTAATTTAACTTTCCATTCTTAACGTTCTCATCTTATAGCGGAAGTAATTTCTATAGCAAAATTTTTTTTTTCTTTTAACTTACATATTATACCTATTTCTATCATACTCTTATAACACATATATCATAACTTTCTTTCTTTCTTTCATCTTCCTTTTTGAACGCTCAGCGAAAGACTTATGGTAGTACCATACCCTCGCCCAGTCCCTTGGCACGTGCAGATCCGTCCGTTGTCCATCATATTACTTTAAATAAACACGTTGCTTACCTGCAACATATAAACAACTAATGAGCTAGATGCTCAGTAAGTTCAAACATACATTCATTATCTTATGAATACTAGTAATATATATTATTACTAGAATAGGTGACATCACGTATATACACATCATATACATCATTTATACATATCCTCAAAACATAACATAAAATGTGAGCTTCTCCATGCTCATTTATCTCTTCGTTCATCGTTCTTATCATTCTAATCTAATCTCTTCATTTCTTTGCTTTTCCATTTCTATCATTTCTTAACTTTCTATTCTAAACCTTTATAACTTTCTATCGCTTTATCATCGTCTCTTAACATTTCATATCTTAAATGCTAGTAACATACACACTAGCATAACATCACGTAAAAACGTGTCATTCACATCACATCACACATATAATTCTATTATGTTTCATATCGTTTGTTTCATTTTATGTCGTTCTTTACTTTTCTTTTCTTTTCTTTTCACGCTCTTTTCTTTTCTTTTCACTTTCTTTTCATTTCTTTTCTTTCTCTTTTCTTTTCTTTCCTTATCTTTCACTGGTGGGCCCCGTTGTCGAACGTACTTAGTGCGCGCTGACAGTGGGAGGAGGGGGAGCTACCCACCAACCTACCTCACAGTCAATCTTTATCTTTTAGCCATTAACCTCACACCTTCGGGAGGTAGCGTTCCACTATAAGCCGTTAACCTCGCCTACGGGAGGTAGCATTCAATTTTAGTGGAATTCATAACATAAAACCTCACCTACGGGAGGCCGGTACGCCAACAACTTAAGTTTTCAGTCTTATTATCTTGTAGGCTTTTATTTTTCTTATATTGATTTTTCGTTGTACATCTTTTTCATGACATTCATCATCTTTCATTTCTCATTTTTCATAAAACATTTCATGAAACATTTATTCTTTCGTTATTTTTCTTTTCTTAATTCTTTACTTTATCACATCACATCACATCATAACAACAAAAACATGTTTTGTTACGTGTAGACAATTATTCTCTGTTCATCTTATCATTTGCATCCTCCTATCTACCGTATCTTATCATCATCCTTCTATAGATCATAGCCTATCGTTCTATTCAATCAGTCACATCTTATCGTTATGTTCTAATCCTTTCATCATACCTTTTATCATAACCTATCATTGTTTTTCTTTCTTGTCTAACTCTTTGCTTTCATATCATTTTTCATAAAACATTCATCATACCTTTTATCATAACCTAACATTGTTTTTCTTTCTTGTCTAACTCTTTGCTTTCATATCATTTTTCATAAAACATTCATCATACCTTTTATCATAACCTATCATTGTTTTTCTTTCTTGTCTAACTCTTTACTTTCATATCATTTTTCATAAAACATCTATCTTTTCGTCTTCATAAAACATCCCTTTCTTAATTCCTTTCATCACCGATCATCATTGCTCTATCAATCATAACTTAATTTCCATAAAACTTTTCATAAACACCTATTCTTTCCTTTCATATCTCATCTCTTTCTTATGCATCCTATCATAACATTCTCGTTCTTACTCTTTCCATTCTTCTATTCCTCTTTATCACATCGTTACTCTCATAAAACTTTTATAATACCTTTCCTTCATAATTCAATATATACATATATTTATATATATATATATATTTATAAATTATTTATTAAAACCTATCTTTTAATATCATCATAACATTGCTATAGCATTACTATAGCATCATCATAAATCACATCATGACATTTACATATAAATCATATAAATACTATAAGCTTGTTCATAGTTGCAGACGAGTAAATGTCTGAACTTACTCATAGCGTGCTTATCCCCTTCTTGTAATCCATCGACGTCTTTTGTCGCGTCTGGATTGGGTTCCTACAGACAAACTTTGTCCGTTAATCACATTTTCATTCATAGCCTTTATTTTATTAAAAAGCTTAATTCTGATCTTATAACCCTTAATTATAGCCTTAGGATAGCTTTTTAAACCCTAATAGCCATTTTCGAATTTTTCCCCAACTTTTGAAAAATTACGATTTTACCCCTAACTTTTGACAAAATTACAATTTTTGCCCTTGACGTAATTTTTCATAACTTAAACCTCAATTTTGACTTTTACAAACTTCATTCACCTATTCCGAGGTCATTGGGGCTCTTTTCCCATAATTTGAGAATCTTTGGGCAAAATGACCATTTTGCCCCTGATTGGTCGTTTAACCATAACATTTTCATTTTCATGCTTAGACTGGATTTTCTAAACCCAAAATCATTTAATTAACTTTCTAAATCTTATCGGACTTTTTCCGGATCAATTCTTATCATTTTACCAATTTTCACATTCCCGGCCCTCGGGAAGTACTATTCGAACCTAAAAATCGATTTCATGTTTTTCTTGCGTTCTAGGGTTTCGAAGGGTCGGTTTACTAATCGTACATTACCCATTCCTTTTTCCTTACCCCAATTCCTCGAGGGGGCTCGGGTTACCTTCCCGATCATATTTTTACTCCTCGTTTCCCATATTACCCCTGGTGCCATTTTTAGAAATTTCGGCAGCATTTCCGCTTAATTTTTGAGGTTCCAGCGTTTAGGAAACGCCTGAAAACCATCTATCCTAATCTAATTCTATCACGTACTATACCAGAGGCCTAGATTTTACGTAAAACTCATACTGTTTACGTAAAATCGTTACATTATCACATATTTTTCTTTTTCTCCATTACAGCAATTTTCTTCTTTTTATATACATTCTTTTTCCATAATTTTCATACTAAAAATCATAAAATCATATAACAGTCCCAAACAATTAAATTGCGAAACGAAAAGGGGTCGGAATTTATACCGAATTGCAGTCCGGTCTCGACGGCATAAACCCTAATTCTCCGTTCTTCATATTTGAGGTCCCATCTTGCAAATCTGACTCCGCGGATGCGTCCGGAACGTCGAAAATAGGCCAACGGGCCAAACTTCAATTTTCGGTCAACGGTCGCCGTTGACCGGCGTTGACCGCCGTTGACCGGCGGCGACGGCGGCGACGGTGGCAAGTGGGTAGTCCATTTTGAAGATCTCGACGAGAGGAATCCATTGGTAGCCTCAATTTCACATTTGGAGGCCCCAATCGCCGGAAAATGCCCTCGAAAGTCTCGGCCACGGCGGCGACGGTGGAGCTCCGCCGTGCCGGACTTTTTCCCCCAAATTGATTGAGGGCTTTTGCTCCCCTCTTCACGGCGACCATTTCTGTACCGGTGGTGCAGCTCAACATCGCCGGAAACGACGGGTTTCACAGCAGCGACGGCGACGGCGACGGGCAGAGTTGGGCGGCGAGATCCGGCGGCCGTTGGGCTGAAACTCCACCTGGGTTTTGTTCTACTCTTCACCACGAGTCTTTTGGAACCGGTTTCAGCTTGATCGGACGTCGGACGGCGAAGATATAGGCGATCGAAATTTCCGGTGGCCGGCGACTTCGGGCGGCGCGTGTGCTCTCCTCCGGCGTCGGTTCCGTCGACTCGGCACACCGTTGAACTCAGCTCGGCGAGAGCTTTCCAACGGTGCCGACGGTGTCGAAAACGGACACCGTTTCCGATGGTCGGTTACTGTACACTTTCGGGTAGAGAGAGAAAGAGAAATGTAGAGAGAGAGAGTTCATGGGCAAATGAGGAAATTCCACTTTTTCCCCCTCTTTATATACTTTTTCACCCAAAATTTCAACATGGGCTTTCCTGATTAATTTGGGCATCCTGAATCCAAATATATCAGTTTTATTTTCATCTGAGGTCATTTTGACCAATTTCCGATACTGCGAATTTTCGGTCAAAATTTACCCTTGTGCTCAATTATCAAATTTGAGCGTGCTGATAGGCTATCCTGACTAATTTCGGTGTGCTGAACCCAGATTTATCAGTTTTATGTCAAGATAATATCATCTTGACCTACTTCCTGATACTGTGAGTGGCACACACGTGCACACACATAATATCACTATTACTCATTTTTCATCATTTAACATTGTTTGAACATTCTATTTAGTTCCAAACAATATTAAATCACTTAATTTCACATTTTAACGCTTAAATTCATTGTGTAATTATTTTCCGAAAAATGTGAATTTTCGCGGTTGTTACACTAACGGTGGGCCGAGTCGACGGAACCGACGCCGGAGCAGCTCGCACGCGCTGCCCAAAGCTACGGTGGCTGAAATTTTTAAACACCGATTTCTCTGCCGTCCGGCCACCATTTGCCACGAAACCGGTCCCAAAATGTTCGTGGTGAAGAGTACTACAAAACCCATGTGGTGGTTCGTCTCAACGGCCGCCGGATCGCCCCACCTGAAGCCGCGACGTCGCCGTTGTGAAGCCACCGTGGAACTCATCGTTTCCGGCGATGTTGAGGAGAGCCATCGGTACAGAAATGCTCGCCGTGCAGAGGAAAGCAAAAGCCCTTAACAAATTTCGGGAAAAAGTCCGGCACGGCGGAGTTTCACCGTCGTCGCCGTGACCGTGGCTTTCGAGGGGATTTTCCGGCGATAGGGGCCTCCAAACATGAAATCGAGACCACCAATGGATTCCTCTCATCGAGATCTTCAAGATGGACTACCCATTTTCCACCGTCGCCGCCATCGCCGCTGGTCAACGAACGATCAACGGCGGTCAACGCCGGTCAACGGCGACCGTTGACCAAATTTTGGAAGTTTGGCCTGTTGGCCTATTTTCGACGTTCCGGACGCATCCGTGGAGTCGGATTTGTAAGACGGGACCTCGGATATGAAGAACGAAGAATTAGGGTTTATGCCGTCGAGACCGGACTGCAATTCGGTATAAATCCCGACTTCTTTATGTTCCGCAATTTAATTGTTTGGGACTATTGTATGATTTTATAATTATTGATATGAAAATTATGGAAAAGAATGTATGTAAAAAGAAGAAAATGACTATAATGGAGGAAAAGAAAAATATGTGATAATGTAACGATTTTACGTAAACAGTATGAGTTTCGTAAAATCTAGGCCTCTGGTATAGTACGTGATAGAATTAGATTAGGATAAATGGTTTTTAGGCTTTCCCTAAACGCTGGAACCTCAAAAATTAAGCGGAAATGCTGCCGAAATTTCTAAAAACGGCACTAGAGGTAATATGGGAAACGAGGGGTAAAATATGATCGGGAAGGGAACCCGAGCCCCCTTGAGGAATTGGGGCATGGAAAAAAAAGGAATGGGCAAGTTACGATTAGTAAACCGACTCTTAGGTCGGAATAGTACTTCTCGAGGGCCCGGAATGTGAAAATTGGTAAAATGATAAGAATTGATCTGGAAAAGGTCCGATAAGATTTAAAAAGTTAATTAGATGATTTTGGGTTTAGAAAATTCAGTCTAAGCATGAAAATGAAAATGTTATGATTAAATGACCCAACAGGGGCAAAACAGTCATTTTGCCCAAAGATTTTCAAAATATGGGAAAAGAGCCCCAATGACCTCAGAATAGGGTAATGAAGTTTGTAAAAGCCAAAATTGAGATTTAGGTTATGAAAAATCACGCCAAGGGCAAAATTATAATTTTGTCAAAAGTTAGGGGTAAAATCGTAATTTTTCAAAAAGTTGGAGAAAAATTCGAAAATGGCCATTAAGGTTTAAAAAGCTATCCTAAGGCTATAATTAAGGGTTATAAGATCAGAATCAAACTTTTTAATAAAATAAAAGCTATAAATGAAAATGTGATTAACGGACAAAGTTTGTCTGTAGGAACCCGATCCAGATGCGACAAAGGACGTTGATGGATTCCAAGAAGAAGATAAGCACGCTATGAGTAAGTTCAGACATTTACCTATCTGCAACTATGAACAAGCTTATCGTATTTATATGTTTTGTATGCAAATGTCATGATGTGATTTATGATGATGCTATAGTAATGCTATAGCAATGCTCTGATGATGTTAAAAGATAGGTTTTAATAAATAATTTATAAAAATATATATATGAATATATATTGAATTAGGAAGGAAATGTATTATAAAAGCTTTATGAGAGTAAAGATGTGAGAAAGAGAGATAGAAGAATGAAAAGAGTAAGAACGAGAATATTATGATAGAATACATAAAAAAAAAAAAAAGAAGAGATGAGATATGAAAGGAAAGAATAGATGTTTTATGAAAAGTTTTATGGAAGTTAAGTTATGATTGATAGAGCAACGATGACCGGTAATGAAAGGAATTAAGAAAGGGTATGTTTTATGGGAACGAAATGATAGGTGTTTTATGAAAAATGATATGAAAGCAAAGAGTTAGATAAGAAAGAGAAGCAATGATAGGTTATGGTGAAAGGTATGATGAAAAGATTAGAACATAACGATAAGATGTGATTGATAGAATATAACGATAGGCTATGATCGATAGGAGTATGATGATAAGATACGATAAATAGAATGATGCAAATGATAACAGAGAATAATTGTCTACACATAACTAAACGTATTTTTGTTTGTTATGATGTGATGTGATGATATATAAGTAATATGTGTTATATATGCTAAAGTGTGACTGACATAATTCACACGAGTAAAATAAAGAATTAAGAAAAGAAAAACAACAATATGAAACAACGATATATGTCTTACAAAATGAGAATGAAAGAATGAGATGTCAGTGAGAAAGAATTACGAAAGAAAGATAGAACAACGAAAGAACAAATGTTCTATGAAATGTTCTATGAAAAATGAGAAAGGAAAGATAATGAATGTCATGAAAAAGATATACAACGAAAAATCAATATAAGAAAAATAAAAGCATACAAGATAATAAGATTAAAAACTTAAGTTGTTGATGTACTGGTCTCCCTATACGGTCGAGACTTCAGGTCTATATCCTCCACGCAGATGTGGTGCTGCCCCGAAGGTGCGATAGTTTATAGGTTGGACCAACCCCGAAGGTGTGGTAGCTAATGTGACTGTGAGGTAGGTTGGTGGGTCGCTCCCCCTCCTCCCACTGTCTGTGCGCAAATAGATACGTTCAACAATGGGCCCACCAAAGGAAAGTGAAAAGAAAAGAAACCAAAGGAAAGTGAAAAGAAAAGAAAAGAAAAGAAAAGAAAATAAAGGAGAGTGCGTGAAAAGAAAAGAAAGGAAAACAGAGTGAAAAGAAAAGAAAAGAAATGATACGAAAAGAAAAGAAAAGTAAAGAACGATAAGAAAAGAAACGAATGATATGAAAGAATGACATAATGAAATCGATGAAAAATAGATAAATAATAAAACAAAACTTAAAAGAACATAATAGAATTAATATATGTGATGTGAGGTATTTGATGTTATGTGTATGATGTGAATGACACGTTTTTACGTGATGTTATGCTAGTGTGTATGTTACTAGCTTATAAGATACGAAAAGATAAGAGATGATGACAAAACGATAGAAAAGTTATAAAGGTTTAGAATAGAAAGTTAAGAAACGATAGGAATGAAAAGAAAGGAAATGAAGAGATTAGAATAAAATGATAAGAGATTATCAATAGAATGATGAGAATGATTAGCGAAGAGATAAACAAGCATGATGAAGCTCACATTTTATGTTATGTTTTAATGATATTTTTCGATAATGTGTATGGTGTGTCTATACGTGATGTCATATATTCTAGTAATAATATATATTACTAGTATTTATAAGTTAATGAATGTATGTTTGAACTTACTGAGCATCTAACTCATTAGTTATTCATATGTTGCAGGTAAGTAACCTGTTAGTTTAAAGTAATATGATGGACAACGGACGGATCTGCATGTGCCAAGGGACTGGACGAAGGTATGATACTACTATAAGTCTTTCGCTGAGCATTCAAAAAGGAAGTTGAAAGAAAGAAATTTATGAATTATATGTTATAAGAGTATGATAGAGATATAGGCATAATATGTAAGTTAAAAAAAAATTTACTATAGAAATTGCTTCCGCTTTAAAATAAGAACGTTAAAAATGGAAAGTTAAGTATGTTAAGTAAGAGGACGACGACCCACGAGGTTATCACGGTCGACGTCAGAGCTCGGCTTGTTGGTATGGTAATGTACGGGGGACGTCACAGATACAAATCAAATATTAGTCTCTAAGTGTGTCAGTTCTGTTGGCAGATATTGTTCTCCTGCCTTGGTTCTATGTCAATTCTGGGAGTTGAAGAAATATTTTCAATCACACTGGTATGGTTATTTTTTTTAATTTTTTCTAAATTTTTTTTTTCCCTTTCCAACCTGATAGTAAACACACAAAAGAACTATACTTTTAGTTTATTTATTTGATTTTTTTCCCTGTTGTCAGCTATAGTTGTTTCTCTTGCACTTTAGTTTTGGCATTGGGAAATTGGAAAACCAGAACTATTTGTAATTACAACAGGTTTAATTTTTTTTTCCCTCCTCTTTTCTTGAGCTTTTCTGAAGCAATAATTCAACAGAAATCACAGAACTATTGTCTTAACGTTGTTCCTTCGACGCTTAATCTCTTGCAGTTTATTATTTTGAGAACAATGATGGTCAAAATTCATCTGCACTTGATCATCATTTCTTCCAAAACCAGAAGAATTATTGCCTCCAAAATTGTATATCTCCATGGCCTTGATGCTCTTGTACAAGTTCTGAACCCGGCGAGTGTCTCGAGACCGAGGTCTTTCTTCACCATCTGAGTGACAAAAATCTTGTTCTAACTAGTCGTGAGGATTCTTCCATTAAATATTATTATATATAACTAAAATTGGAGACGGTTTTACTGTTTCTTGTACAGTACCATCCCCAATTTATCCCTTGACTAGGCTTGAGATGGGGGCTTTCTAGTCATCTTGCATCAGTTTCCTTGATTTTCCAATTTTGCCCTTGATGCATTGAAGCCTTTGCTTCCCTTGGTGGGGGTATTTTCATCTTTTCGATCATTTTAGAAAGGAAAAAACTAGGTAAGATACACCATTTTTACTGTTCCTTTCTAATGCTTTTTCCCCTCTCGTGCCCCCTTATTGCCCATCTTTTAATATCCCACACACTCCACTTTTTAAGGGTTAACTTTTTTTTAAGTAAAACATTAATTCAACCAAACTAATAAAAAAAAAAACTCTCATGAAATCACAACGTAAACTCATAATATTGAAGGAAATTTTCCATTAAAAAATATTTTTTTTATAAAACACAATATATAGAGATTAATACCAATTGTTATCTATTTTTGTTTTTACAATTACGAAACAAAAATAACAGAATAATAGAAAAAGCAAAAAATAACCAATTACCAACAAAAATCTTAACTTTTCAATCAATTTAATAACAAAAAATTGGTAATTTTTAGTTATTTTAATTGATTTTAATTTTTATTACAGTAATGAAAACAACGATATAGAGACAAATAAAAACAGTGATGCAGTAACAAAACTTCTACTATTATGTATATATTATATAATATTTAAAATAAATAATATATGACTGTAATTAAATATAAATATAATCTAATTTGTTTATATTTCACTTATTATATTATTTTTATAATTATATAAATATTATACAATATCCTGCAGCAATGCTGCAGGCATATCCGCTCGTTTTTATCTATAGCTAACGATTATCTCCATGCATTTTTCCAATTCGAAACCATTGCATAAGAATCTTCACTCTCTTTTTTTTTTTTTTTTTTTTTTGTGAGGAACTCTCTCTTTTAACGGGCCATGTTTCGTGTAAAATTTATTTAATTTAACAGAGGAAAACCTTATAGATTAATGATCTGAATCTCTTTCTTTTTTGAGAATCATAGAATGAATCAAGGAATCCCAGAGAACAAAAAAAAAAAAAAAAAAAAACCAAAATGCTTACATATAAATTTGTTTCTATAATTTCAATATGGTTTCTCAACATAACATCTAATCCTATTGAATAACAATAATCTCTTTTGTTTTTGTTATGCTTCCATTGCTTTCTTTATCTCAGATTGACTTGACTTCAATTCCTCGTCACAACGTTGAAGAACTTCGGCGGCCACAAGAACTGCTTCCTTCTTATTCAAATGCGAACTCGGCAGGCACAAAACATTCAAAACAAACATGATATCCGATGTGATCATCTTGTAGACTCGATCCATAATATGATCAACTTGACCATGAATTTCTCCGAACAAGAATTCTGTCTCCGAGTCTTTCACCGTCTCAATTTCCCGTCCTAGTAAAATCAGCAGGCAGTAAACCGTGATTGGTACTCTGCCTCGTTTGCTCCTCTTTAATTCTGCGAATTTCTGCTTAAAGCCTCGGAGCTCGGAAACTGCCTCTTGGTCACTCGATATCAAGAAGATGAGATCTTTTACCAGAAGATAAATCTCTACTTCCATGACAAGTAACCAATTAACTATCAATTTCTCAGCCTCAAATACCTTTTCTTGGTAATCAAGAACTTCAAGTTTTCCGTTAATCATCTCTTTGAACCCCTGCAGCAAAACCGCTAATTCCTCCCTCTGTCCTCTTAGCCTTTCATCGGTCAAGAACTTCCGCATTGTATCCTTCATGTCCTTTGCATGATTGAGAAATACCGCTTCGAGTTTCTTCAGGAGTTCGTCCTCCGTTTTAGTCCTTTCCGGTGCAAGTCGGTACATCTTTTTTGTCACCTCAGGCAAATCCCATTCCCCGTCGAAGTTTTCGAGACCGAGAGAGTCCAACACAACCTCAATCTCATGTTTTCCATGAGATGTTAAGAGCTCACTCTCGGAGTCTTCTTCCTTTTCTTGAAAAACCGAAGAGCATTCGTTAAGCTTCTGGATCACACCCTCTTCTTTCCTTCTGAATTCCCGAATTCTTGCCTTTGCATCCTTCATTTCCTCGATCGTTTTGGTTCTCCGTTTGAGCACAAGTTCATGTTCCCTGCTCTTCATCCCACAGGACTCCGTTGCGATCTCCGTGAATTCGCTTTTCAGGTCTTCTTGATATTTCTTCAGCTCATCAATTTCGCCGCGCAAATTGTGGAATAACTGATTGTGTTCTTCCTCGGAGATCAAACGAGCCATCAGTTTGTCTATCTTCTTGTCAATGACTTTGACAAGAGAACGTAAGTCTCGAACAATGATGCGAAGCTCGAGAGAGAACTTACGCCTTCTTTCGGTGGCTGACATTGCTATGGGATCAACACAAGTCTATTAGTATATGAAAAAGGAAAAAGAAGAATGATTTTGGGAACAGAGGGGGGGGGGGGGGGTGTTGGGTTAGAGAGAGAGAGAGAGAGAGCTCTGTATTTGCTATAGATTTGAAGAAGAAATTGTTCTTGTTTTTCTGTACAAAAAGATTGCATAAGCAAAAGGGACAGCGTTACTTGGCTGAAGGTAAATATAGTTCAAAGAGGGTGGTTGGCCTTTTTATAATTGGTGGGAATAATTTGAAAAAATGACATCAAATCCAATTATATGTCCCTTTACATACATTTGTTAGGATTACAACATGTCGTTTTTTAATGGAGAAAACAACATGATTCCGTGAACATGAAATTACATGTCGTTTTTGTCTTAGAAGCAAAAACGGCATGTAGGTTTTATAGTCCTTGCGGAGCACCATTTTCACATAGAGCTATCAGCTCTGTGTGAAAAGATGCTTTGCATAAGAACACTTTTGTTTGAATCAACAAACCAAAGTTGCCGTAAAGTACTGTAATTTTTTTTTTTTTAATAAAATTTCAATTACACCTTAAACCTTTTTTTTTAATTGAAATTCTCGTATTTCAAACTGAAAATCTAAAATAAATTAAAAATTAACTCTACTATACAGCTTTAGTTTTTTGCACTTTAAACTTTTTAAAGTCAAATTGAGCTCAATTGCAAGCTTAGTTCATTTAGAAGCTGATACTATAAAGAAATAAATATGTGTTTTTTCGTTCATGTTCTAAAAATTGAAAAACCGAATTGTTAAACCAAAAGAGTTGTCCTGAATATCTGATTATGATTCCTCGTATAACCAAAGCAAACAAATAAATAATATAAAATAAAGAATCATACGAAAGAGAGACTTGCAACAACATTTAAATGTAGAAAATGTAACCAAATGACAATGTTTTCATGCTATACCGTAACATACTATACTGTAACAATGTTTTCACTATATATGAGATAGTGAAAAGGCTGAATGGATTAATAACATAATATTTGTAACATACTATACTGTGACAGATATGATTTATAAAATAAGACAAATATCCCGGGTCCAAAAACCGAAAAAAGATGTTTTACATCATCAGCATATCTAATAATTTTATATCTAATTTCATTATAAAGTGATGAATCTGATTCTCTCATATCCAAGTAAAGAATAAAAATAAATAGAGATAATTATCTATTTTACAACGAAATTTTACTTCCTTTTAGACTCAGAAACTATTTTTCAAGAATAATAATAATAATAATAAGAAGACTTGAATAAATCACTTCTACAAGGACTTCAAAATTAATAAATTATATTTAACTTTAAATAACTAATAAATTAAGTTACTATAAATAAGGATCACTAATTAATCATTATCTCCCTTCAATTTAACTTATTGATTTACTAAAATTTCCCTATATTTAATCAGTCCACTCAACCCAAAAAGATCAACTGTGTAGATTTTCAAACTTGCAATAAGGTACGATTCATTCAGTGCCTGCTTTCTCTCTCGCAATATCATCACAATTTTTTTTTTTGGTGAATCAATATCATCACAAGTTGTTTCTTCACTAATACTTCTTCTTTTGCGATGTTATGTTCAGTTGCTGTCTTCATAATTCAGGGGGGAAAAAAACTTGTATTTTTGTTTATGATATTGGTCCTTCAACTTGAAATTTGGATGTTTATAATACAGTGGTGTCACTTGAGTATAATGAGTGGAACCTACTGACTTTTTTTTATTTAATTAAGATTTTAACTTATTTATGATTTTACTGCAATTATCCCTGCCGAGATTATTCGACTTTTACATATATACGTCCCTACTGAAGAGATAACCTTTTTATTTTTATTTATACATGTGCCCTTACTAATTTACTACCATAAAATACCCATGATTTCATAAGTAACATGCAATATATATATATATATATTTTGTTTCCCCACTTTTTTGAGAGAGAGTGTGATCTCCAACATGAAGGCAAAAAAAAAAAAAAAAATCCGATGATAAAGTAGGAGAATAATTTAACCATAGATAAACTAAGTACTAATAATATTCAAAAGTTGCAACTAATATTTTATGTAGTGGGAAAAACGTTGCAGGCCAAGAAAAAAAAAAAAAAAAAGGAACAATGTTCACATAATTTCACCATTGCCATTTTTCATGGGGCCGTATTCCCGTTTACTGAAACAAGACTCTTCACAAAACGAACAACTTGAATCCATCCTTCATTTCCTTCGAAAATCGTCCTAACTTTGCTCGTACGTATGTTGTAGGAGATGATGCCTTTTTCAAATGCTGTTATAAGGAGCTCCTCGCTATTCAAAAATATTGATGGGCTCTTATAAATTCCTTCGGGACCGATTGATAGATGTTTGGTCCAACATTGTGAATTTTTATTATCCTCAAATGACTTATGCATTACCCACATTTCAATAGGTTTTGTCTTTACAAAATGCTTCCCCGGATAACAAAAAACAACAACGGATTCGTTCCACTCTGTAAGACTTGTGTCGTAAGTTGATCGATATTCGATGCTCTGGACAATATCAGGCAAAAATATGGTTTGAAATACTTCATTATGCATATCAAATGAGTATATGATTTTCTGATTTGGAGAACCATACTTCCTCACTAACCAATAATAGAATCCTTTGCAACACACGTGGGAGATGGCGCTCACAGAATAATCATCAGAAATTTCTACATGATCCAACATGATATCTCTCCATGTATCATCACCCAGAGTGCACACTTGAGCTTTGAAATGGCCCGACCATCCGCTAACTCTAACCACCTTGTAAACGTTAGCAGTGCAATCATAACCCAATCCAACTATAGCCACTATCATTCCTGGATAATAGGGACCTGGAAGAAGCTTTGTTTCCCTAGTAGCCGGATTGCATAATAGAAAACGGTATTTTACATAATCAACAAGGCAAAGAATGCCATTACAATGTGAGATGCCGGTGGCGAAAACATTTCTGAATGCAGCGTCGTGCTTTGGAAGTAGTGGCTGAAGTGGCGTAAGATCTTCTACAGCAGATGTAAGGTGTTGTTTGTTGTCCTCATCATTGTAAAGAGTGAGACACCCCATTTTGATGATTTTAGAGCTCCTGAAAACTAAAGATGATGTTGATCCATTTTTGCTATTGTTAAGATGCTTGGCCACAAATATTGGGTTTTTAATGAGATCTTTGATGAGAATGTGCCATGACTTTTGAACACATGTAAATCGTAATAGAGACTCGGGAGGTAGCCATGACATGATTTCTGCCAATACGACATCTGACATGTCTGAAAACTTTACCATATTTTTCTGCGGCAAAAAAAAAAAAACTAAAGTTCAATATATTTTGTGAGTAAGAAAAAAAAAAAAAAAAGGTCTTTCTGAGATCATTCTTCTAACATTCTTCTAACTTAATATATTAAAATGTAAAGTGTAACATAATATTTATATATCATCAAATTAACATTTACATCAAATGGGTTTAACAATATTTGGAGAACTAAACATCCTAGTGTTACACCCTTTCGATGCGGTCACTATGTTAGAAGAGAATAATTATAGTTTCAGATAAATCAGTTTCTTGGTGATATACCCTTCCAACAGTGGTTGCATTGAAGAAAAACTAATATATTGTAAGTTTGGTCATAGCAAAAGCCTATATACATGTATATTAATATTGATATATATTTAAGAACCATACTTTGAGTAGACTTCTAATAATCAAATTATAATTTAAAATATGCCAGAAATTAAATACTAAACCTTAGAATTAATCAACAATCATAACTCAAAGATCAGTTCGATGGGATATATTCAAGACAGAAAAAAAAAAAAAAAAACAGTGTGGTTGCGTCGGAGAAAGAAAAAACCGACAAATAAATAATTAAACTTTACGGCTCTTTTGTTATAAAAGACGGGTAAAAAAAAAAAAAGAAAATAACAAATTTACCTTGGGCTAAGTTTTTTAGGGGTTTGTTTTAAACTAGAGATGTCTCTTTCTTGAAGGGAAAATAAACCCCTGAATTGACCTGATTATTTTTTAACTAATTGATGAACTGTCGTAAATTAACCCGTAAGATGATAATATAATAAATTTCAAGTTCAAAATTTGAACCTAAATTGTGGTTTTTGATATAAATATCAGTAATTCTATACTTAATTAACTCCTCCCTTACCCCATGTTATAAAAAAAAAAAAAAAAACTGACGTTGTAGCACAGCTACAAATTAGAGACATACATACATACATATATATATATACTTACCAAAATAAATATGGAATGACAGAATTGAGCAGGCGATGAACTTGTGTCTTAATGTGAAAGATTTGGTTTGGGAGTGTTGAAAGTTTGTGAGAGTTCAAATGTGGGAAAACGAATGATTAGGGGATCATTATTTATAAGCAGTGCATCGGTGATGACTTTCTCAGTTTCCAAGTAGGACTAGACTTCTTCTTCAATTACAAGTCAAACTCTAGACTGTCTCCGCTTTGAAGTTTCGAGACCAAGAGAGTCCAACACAGCCTCAATCTCGTATTTTACATGAGATTTTAAGAAAAAAACACATCAAATTAAATTACATGGCCCTTTTACATGAGGTGATTTACAAGATTGTTCTATTTTTGGCACCTTCTTATATCCATGCCCACATCAATCTAAGAGTTTATATTTTTTTCCCTTTATAACATTTTATCAAATAATTAAAAGAAAAAAAAAAAGAAAATGGACAAAATACCCTCGTTCCTTTCATTTTTTTCTTTTTTCTTTTTAATTGAATTAATTTTTTAACATCTTCAATAGCCGGTAGCCTGTCGCTAGCCATTGGTCTGGTGGCTGGATTTGTCTTTTCAATAAAAAAAAAATGACAGATTCATGCTGTGCAGATTCAGATGTAATCCACAATGGATTTTATTCAATTCTTCCTGAATTTACAACTGATTTTAGACGAATTTGTAATAGATTCTATCCAATTTTAAGCAAATCTGCAATGGATTCCATTCAATTTTTCCCAAATTCACAACGGTTTCTTTTTAAATCCGCAATAGATTATATCCGATTCTTTCAGAATCCACACACACACGCTAGCAGCCAAACGAAAAATTCACACAGCACACGGAAAAATTGAGCAGCCACACACACACACAAACACACTTTGCTCATACTTTCAAGCAGCCAAACGGAAAAAATTCACATACGCGTGCTGGCAGCCAAAAGGAATAATTCACTCAAATTCACGCATACACACATGAAAAATTTAAGCAGCCACACACACGCGCACTTTGCTCGCGCTTTCTAGCAGGCAAACGGAAAAAGTTGAGAGTCCAAACAGAAGAATTCACAAACACACGCACGCGCACAAACACACACAGCTCGCGCTTCCTAGCAGGCAAACAGAAATACAGAAACTACACTCCAATAACTTGCACAGCAAAATCAATATATATAAAATTGAAAAGACAAAAAAATTGCAAAATTGTGAAAAACATTGCACATATAAGATCAGTGAACAAAAAAACCTGAGAAAGGATGACAAGCTGTGAACAAATGCTTTTTCTCATCATAAATCACAAACTAATGTCTCATCAATAACACGAATTCCATATATCTAAAACAATAACTACTATTAAGTATTATTGTCTCCAGCTTATTAATCTCATTTTATATCATCTCCAGCTTCATCAATTAAGCTCAATGACAAGAAAAGGCAGAAACTAAAAACTCATGCAATATATCTAGTATAAATATTCAATTATCCGTAATTCAATTCAACAAAGCCAAACAAATAGAAACTTGAATTTGCTGTCCTATTAGCATCATCAGCCATTGAAATGATAATTTTCAGTGCGTATAAAAAATAAGAAACTAAAACAAAATTAAAAAAATGATTTTCAAATCTTAATAAAACCAGAAAAATTAAAAAGAAGACCACCGGAGGCTTCAACATACTTCCAAATTCGACAACCCCAACGCAAACATCCAGTAGCTCGCTGCATTAAACGTACGATGGTGACTTCACTGCAAAACGCCCGATCTGAAAAAGATCTGCAAAAATTGCACTGGTTAACAGCATATTCGGTTTTTGATTGGTGAATTTGAAAATTGAAGAAAGGAAAATGTATAAGAACAAAATATGCTTTGAACTGGAAAATTAACCACTTCTGTAGTGAAAGTTACAAATGGTATAAGAGTCACCATCTTATAGATTTTGATCTTGGTAAAGAGTTTTTGTTTTCAATCACAGTTTTCGCAGTCTTCTGCACATCGGCATCCACACATCATGCTGTACCCATCAGTACAATTGTCGGTACCCATCCGTACAATTGCGATTGTCCATACAACAGCATACAAGTGCAAATACAATTTTTTTTTTTTTGGATTGTTCGTATAATCGCCTTTATTTGTACAAGTGTTTCATTTTTTTTGTTTCACTTTCACTTCTATTTGCTCACTTTTGTATATCTCATTTGGATTTTAGTTTAATTCCATTTTTTAATATTTTAATTGTTTGGTGATTATTTATTAGTTTCATTATCACATAATGATTGGGTGTAAAGACAATTCCCTCTAGTCAATCGGTGTGCAATTAGATGGAAAAAATTATTTGTATTAGAGTTATGTTGTGAAGAATTTTTTGCAAGGCAAATCTATGAGGGTTTATGTTACGGGTACAAGAGTTAAACTTGCAGATAAGGAAACTAAAGATTATACAGAATCCTTAGATATTTGGGAAGCTGATAATTTAAGAAAGCTAAAGATTTTGCAAAATTGTTAGATGTTTGAAAAATTGATAATTTGAAGAGTATTACTTGGATCAATAACTCTGTCATGCATTCGATAGCTACTCAGTTGGCAAAGTATGAGACCGTCAAGGAGGTCTGGGATCATCTAGTAAGATTGTATATGCAATTAAACTTTACAAGACAATACTAGTTGGAGACAGATATTCACACGCTTCAGCAAAAGGATATGAGTATTTAGGAATTTTATTATGTCATGTCAAAATTATGGGATCAGTTGGCGCTTATAGAATCAGCAGAAATGCGAGTGTTTGCTCCTTACATCACTCGTAGAGAAGAGCAATGACTGGTATAATTTTTTATGGATATTCATCATGATATTGAGGGATTACTGTAACAGCCGAGATTTTAAATCGTTCTTGGGATCATTGTATAGTGAAAATTTATATATACGAATGTGACGAAAATATATAAATTTCACTCTAATAAATCATCATTAGAGTTGATGAATATATTTATTAGAATTGATAAATGCTTTATTGGCTATAGATGTGACGATTTTCAAATCGAAACGCCTCAAATAGTGTATTTTCGGTATCGAAAAACAGAATTCTACTGAGACTTAAAATGTGGCAAACATAGATCTCAGATGGAAAACAATGAAATATCTAGGGTTTATGGAGTGTTTTAAATGATATAAATGCATCGAAAGGCTCTAACAGCATTTCGAGAGGTAAACTGCGAAATTTGGCCAGTATAGCTTTTCGGTCAAAATTTCGACAGATGAAAATTATACTGTTATTAAAGAAAAACCTATACTGTATAAACAAATAATATTTTCTTATTAATATAGGAATCAATGGATGAGATCAAATCATCCTTTTTGATCCAAAGGCTATTAAAATTAAGGAAATTTTGGAATTTCCTTTAAAATCAAAATTTAGAAAGAAAATTTGCATTAAATGCATGTTAATCTGCTCATGCACGTGGAAGAGAGGGGGAGAAACAGCTGTATTTCAGCTGAAAAAGTTCCCAAAATTTTGCAAAAAAATGCCCCCAAGAAATTTTCATTTTGACCCCAAAATTTTCAAAAATTGCAAAAATGCCCCTAAGGATTTGTATAAAATTTTTCCCCTGATTTTTCACGTCCCTCACAGCAGAAAACTTCATTTTCTTCTGTTCTTCTTCTTCTCCCACGTTCCCTTGCTCACAAAAATTCCAAAGTTTCAAAACTTGTAAATTTTGAAGAAAAAGGGTGAGAAAAGTTCAAGTTGAGGAGTATTCACCTCAAAGCTCAAGTAAGTTCTTCAAAATTCTGTTTTAATGCTTGTTTTTAAGTGTTTTTGTGTTTATGTGAATAGTGGAACAAAAATGGAGTTAGAGAGTTTTTGAGTGTTTTGATGAAAATCATGTGGAAAAACATGTTTTGAACTTGTTTTGAAGTTTTTGTGGGGTTAGTTTTTGAAAACAAAAATGTTGCATGGGGAGGGAAAAATTTACGTGGAAAAGAAAGTGAAAACCCTTATGGATTGGAGATAATTATGTACGATGAAGTGGAAAAGAGTATGATGTGGTATTTGAGTATGGAATGGAAGAAAGACAAAGAGGAAAGTTTAGGGTTGTGAGTGAAACCCTAAATTTTTGGGAAACATTGTTATACCTTGATTTTGAGAATGAATTATTGTTATGTACTGGGATTTTGAGCAGGTTTATGATGGAAATTGTGTTCAATAACGCGATTTAAGCGGTTTTGGCATAGTGGGAAAATGAAAAATTAAGCGTTATAATGCCGAAATTTTTGGACTTATAACCAAGACTAAGGGTTTAATGATAACAATGTATAGGAGAAGTGTTTAAATGTTCTCGCGTTGACCTATAAACATTTCACTGAATGTTGAACTGTTTCGTTATAGGGCAACGAAGGAAAACTAAGGAACGGAAACAGAAACCAATTTCTGGTAAGTTCTGGCATTTAAATGTCTGAACATGAACAACTGGAACACTGTGTTATTCTTGGATGTCAATTTAGGGATAGCCTAAATTCCTTGGCTAGAAATATTATATGTGGTTGTGAACTCGTTAAAACGCCTAAATTGGCGAGTATGCGAGTGTGCAGTGATGTGTTATGTGTATATGATTGTGTTTTATGGATTTTGACCCTAGAATGTTTTAAACATGTTTTAGGGTTGAATGTATGCATGAGAATTGGTTTTTATATCAAAATGTGTTCAAAAACTTATTTTTACCAGAGCCAAGCGCTAGCCAAGGAGCGCCCCGGCGCTGAGCTCTCGGCCAAAACTTGGTGTTTAAAATTCAATAAGAGCGCCAGGCGCTAGGGTATGAGCGTTAGGCTCTAGTGTAAAAATTGGCTAAAGCGCCAGGCTCTAGGGTATGAGCGCCAGGCGCTAGTGTAAAATTTAGAGGAAGCGCCAGGCCCTAGGGTATGAGCGCCAGGCGCTAGGGTAAATATCCAGTAGGAGTGCCAGGCCCTAGGGTATGAGTGCCAGGCACTAGTACAAAAATCAGCATTAGCGCCAGGCTCTAGGGTATGAGCGCCAGGCGCTAGTGTAAAATTGTCTGAAGCGCCAGGCGCTAGGGTATGAGCGCCAGGCACTTGAACCGGATTTTCAAAAGCGCCAGGCGCTGTAAAGGGAGCGCCGGAGCGCTGGAGTCTCTGTCCTAAGTTTTTTATAGAAAAATAAAATGAAGGGCCAGGCGCTCGGGGATGAGTGCCAGGCGCTTCAACTGTTCCAAAAATGTATAATTAAAGTTTTGTGCCTTATTTTCAATTCCAATCACGCCTCAATGTTTTAGTGCGTGGATGATGATTTTTAAACAGTATTTTTGGACTGAATAGGCATAACATTGAGTACATTATTTATGAATATGTACACTGGAACAGTTAAGACATCATAGTAAATAATATCGCACAGTAAACAACAAGGTAATGATAAAGACCTAATGTTTGGCGTACCGGCCTCTCGCGAAGGGAGGTTAAATTATGTCAAAGCAAAAGACATACCATAGTTGAGGGAGAGTCCGAGTCGCTCCCAGACCCCTCTTACAGCGCGCACACGGTACAACCAAACCGGGCCCATAGACATAGTAAATGAACAATGCAAAGTGTAAATTGAGCATAATAAACTCATGCATTGTGTCGAGTTGCATTGTTGTGTTTTATTATTTTGAATGTTATGTCTGAACTTACTGGGCATGTAGCTCACAAGTTTGTTCTTGTTCAGGTAATCGAGGTAAACAACCTGTATCCTGAGCCACAGTGTATGGATTGGACTGCAGGAATGAAGTGCCAGTGTCATGACAAAGGTTATGGACCTGCCAGGCTAATTCCGCAAAGAAGAAAGAAAAGGATAAAGAGAAATACAATTGTATAATATTGTATAAGTTACACTGTTATATTTAACTTTAACTATGTTTAATACAGTATGACAGTATTATATGCAAGTAATATAAAATAGTTTTCCTACTATGATAATTTAGTTTTGGAAAGTTGTAGTACTACGTATATCAATAGTATAAAAAAAACAAAAAACAAAAAACAAAATTTCCGCAATCTATTTTGTTATGATTTGAAAGAAAAGAATTAAAGTAAAGCAGAGTTTTCAAGTGACGTCCACCGCACGAGGCGGGGGGTGTTACAATTACGTGGAATGATTTTGCATTATAGTCCACTTCCTTTCATTGATTCAGTGGTCAATGAACTTTTGGTTAAGGAGATATGTCTTGAGTTTCATGCAAACAAAAGGATCGTCCTAATGTCTACTCTATTTATTTTTGGAACACCACAAGTCCCTAGCTAATACTCAGAGTAGGATGAATTATGAGGTTTCTCCTAATAAATGTGCTTTCTATAGGCAAAAAGGCCACTAGAAGGCTTAGTGTCCTTTATGATTGAATAAAGGCAAACAACAACAATCCCAGTAGCAGTAACAATGACCCTAACAATCACAACAAACTTAACAGAGTAGCAGTAGTAGCAACAGCCACCATTGCCATCATAGACTCTTCCATGAAAGTTCGGTAATCAATCACTATGGTGGACATACAAACCACTCCAGACTAATACTGCAGTGGTTGCACTGTTTTTAGATCCATTTATATTTGAGCAGTTTTAAAAGTTCTTTGCCACACAACCACACGTCATGTCTGCTTCATTTCATATAGGTATGTTATCTACTGGTCCTTCAGCTATATCTTCCTCCTTGTGGGTATTAGATTTAGGTGCTTTTTATCATTTGTCACTTGATCTATCATCATTTGTTTCTTTGTCTCCCAAATTATCTGTGTCAATTGTGATTGCTGATGGCACTCTTATGCCATTAGTATGTGTTGGTTTGATTGTTATGGCTAATCTGTCTCTTCTGGATGTTTATCACATTCTAATTATATGAGTTAGGATATTTGGTTTCCTTTTCTTCTTCCACTTGTTACGTCCATGATCCATAATCTCATAGGCTAATTGGAACAAGCTATAAGCAAGGGGGACTCTATGTTTTGGATAAGCTCAAAGTACTAAAAGTTGCAACTTCTAATGTGGACTTGTCATCTTTTTGTTTGTGTTGTTTATCTTCTGATTTTTATCTATGGCATTCTCGTATTGGTCATATAGTGTGTCATTTATAATTTTTAGCTTCTTCAGGAGCATTAGGAAATTTGAAAACTCATAATATTTTTGATTGTAGTGGCTGTAAATTAGCAAAATTTTTAGCTTTACCATTATATAGAAGTGTTTCTTTTTCTATTGCTCGATTTGATCTCATTTATATTGATGTATGGGAACCTTCCCCTGTAATCATATAAGTGAGTCATGATATTATGTTTCTTCTATTGATGATTGCACTCATTATGAAATGTCGCTTTGATATCATGTGAAATCGAGAACACATTTTAAGGGAAAATAAACTAGGGTTTCTTATTGCAATTAATAATAATAATACATCAAAAAAGCTTTATACAGACTTCCTAAAAAAATATAAAAAGAATAAACTATTCTTAAGTGCTAAAAATAAAAAACCTACTAATAATAAAAAATAAATAATAATAAATATACAATATATTCTAACGGAAAGACGTCTGGATCTCCACAGATTACCACTGCAATCACATGATTCCAATGGCGGCAGCTTCTTTCCTGTGAGATGAGGCGACAGTTTTAGTGGTTGGAGTAGACGATTTCTCACAACGAACAAAATCGCAGCTCGTGGTGGAGGAAGTTGGAGTTTGATCTGAGAGTAACCAGCGATCATGGAAAAGATCGAGCGTCGGAGGGGGAAGGAGAGAGAGAGGAGTCTTCGGAGGGAGAGGTGAGAGAAAAAGACTAGCGAAAAGAGCTAGAGCTACTCTAGAAAGAGAGAGAGTACTAGAGAGAGAAAAAGGAGAACTGATAAGAGAAAAAGAAATAAGTAAAAAAGTAATCCTAAATAGCCAAACCTAAACTGCAGGGCAAAAAAGGGTAGTTAAAATAATAATTAAATTAATAAATAATTTGGGTAAAATTATCAACTTAATATTAACGTGGCCAAGCAAAATTATAAGAAGGTATCCAAAAATGGGTACTCCATCCAATTTTCTCTTTTACATATCTTTGTTAGAAACCCAACATATTATTTTTTAATGGAGAAAACAAATTGAGTCCATGAACATGAAATTACATGTCGTTTATTATGCATGCACATCTTCGTATAAGGAAAAAACGACATGTGGGTTTTATAGTCCTTCACTCTATTCGAGCACACTTTTGCATGAAGCAAGATACCAAAATTGCAACTCATAGGTGGTTGCTGTGCAACTGATTGAGGTCTCGTTAGTTTTTCCCGTCAACTTGTTTGACGTAAAAATGTTTTAATGAAAAGTCGGTGTGTACTTCTCCCTTTATAATGGCTTGGAACTGCAGTCTCCTAAGTTGATTCTGTAGGCTACTAAAATAATGCATGAAGTAATGTAAATATTTTGATTTCTTGGAGAAATAATATAAAATAATTGAAAATTTAAAAGTTCTGATGAAACTAGTATAAAAACACACACACATATATATCCTTTTCTAAAATTTATCAGCAGGAGTTCCTTAACTACAGAAAATAATCTTCAGCTATTTTTTAAAAATATTAAAACTTACGTCGTAAATAATCTGATCATTACAGTTATGTCCGGATTAACCCCACCAAAAATACTGAACATATTTATTTTTCATTTTTATTTGTTGGTTTTTAAATGATTACTAGTTAACAAGGCAGCTGATATATTCCCCTAAAAAGAGGCAAGATTTTATTTTTATTTTGCCCTAACATCCCTGTTTTGTAAAATTAGAACAAAAGACCACCTAAAGTGATTACAAAATTAAAGAAAAAAAAAACTAAGATTATCCAGCTCAATCTATGTTAAACACGGGTTACAACAATAAATAACTAAACTTTAACTAAAAATATATTTTAAAATTTAAATATACCAAGTTACCCTTGGAAAGGTTTTGAGGATTTTGCTCATTTTAATTTTTTTTTATTTAATATTTAAGTAGTATTTAGAATGTGAAGGTTGAAGGTCTTGAATATTCAATGATGTCTGGATTACAATTTGATCAAATTGAGCATTTTGATGGAAAAAGTACTTTAGCACATGACAGAGTACAATAAAAGATGTTTTGGTATAGCAAGGACTTTTAAGAGCACTATAAGAGAAGAAACCAGAAAAATGAGTAATGAAGATTAAGAAGAATTAGAAGTGAGAGCAGTAAGTACCATTCGTTTAACTTTGTCTCCTAAATTAAAATATAGTATTATGAATGAAAAAGGGAAAAATTAGAAAAAGTTTACATGTCAAAATCCTTAACAAATAGACTAATGATGTTAGGGATTATATAAATAATTTTAAAAGATGTATAACTCAGTTATTAAGTATAGCAGTCAAAATGGATGAGGAAGATCAAGCTGTAATTTTGTTGGCCTCCCTACCTAAATCATATGAGACTTTGGCAACTGCACTATTGGTTAGATAAATTACTTTGATTGTGGATGAGTTGTCAACTGCTTTGTTAGAGACTGCAAACATAAATAGCCTAGTAGTTTGTCTCATGGTGAACAAGGTCTTGTGGTGAAGTCAGATGTGAGTAGGGATAGTTGTAAGACATGGGGAAGATACTATAATAGGAGAGATGACCATTCCCAGTCGCGTTCATTGAATGAAGCTAAATGTTTTTACCATCATGAAAAGGGGTCAAATTAGGAGAAATTATAAACAACTAACAAAGCATCTTGAAGAGGAAAGGAAGCAAAAATCTCAAGAGACAGAATCTGCAAATGTTGTTATTAGTGACAGATTTGATAGTAAAGATAATGTTTATTCTATTATTACTGATAAAGATATTTGTGATTCTAACTCTTGGATTTTGGATTCTAGTGGGGCGTTTGTTTACGATTTTGCATTCACATTGTGTTCAAACTTAATGTAATTTTCATCCAAATGCAAAAGTTATGATGAAGCTAAATGTTTTTACTATCATAAAAAGGGTCAAATTAGGAGAAATTATGAACAACTAACAAAGCATCTTGAAGAGGAAAGGAAGCAAAAATCTCAAGAGACAGAATCTGCAAATGTTGTTATTAGTGACAGATTTGATAGTAAAGATAATGTTTATTCTATTATTACTGCTAAAGATATTTGTGATTCTAACTCTTGGATTTTGGATTCTAGTGGGGCGTTTGTTTATAATTTTGCATTCACATTGTATTCAAACTTAATGTAATTTTCATCCAAATGCAAAAGTTTTGCGCTCAGATACAATGTTTTTCAACTGTACTTCAAATACATTTATTATTTCAAAATATTTTATGTGATAACCGAGAAATCTATACTCTCGGAAAATTTTGTACAAGATATGTAAACAAATGTACATTTATAGTGAGACATGTTACAGAATACAGAGCAGAGGAAAATTTTAATTAATTGAGTTTTAATCAAAATTTGACAATGAATTAATAAATATAGTTTAAAAGCTAAACATTAATTCAAATTAAGATGTTTTAAAAATTAATATAAATGTATGTGGAAAATACATATTAAGAGATCAATGGCACACAAGTAAGCCACATTGATCAATGGCTAAGAGTAGCCAAACAAGCCCTTGAAAATTTCAAAAAATAAAAGAAAATGAGAGAATGAGAGGCACGTGAGGGAGAGGGACCTCAAACCCAAGTTAATTCAAGTGAATTAACTCACTTGGTTCAACTACAAAGAGAAGCAACGGAAAGAGAAAGAAAGAGAAAGAGAAAGAAAAAGAGAAGAACCGAGAAAGAAAGAGAGAAGAAAAAGGAAATCCAAAGAAAGTTCAAATTTTTCTCTTGTTCCAGCAGCAGATTGTTCGAGATTCAGCCACGAATCAGCAGCAAGAAGTTCTCAAGCTTCAAAACAAAGTAAACCCTCGTTTCTCACGTTTTTCTTAGGGGAAAATCTGGGGTTTTGAGAGGAAAAAGAGAATGTGAGTGAATCATGTTGAGATTTTCGGTTAAAATTGAAACATGGTTCGAGTCTAGATGTTTTCAAACACGAATCTATGAGTTGATGGTTTAGAAAACCAGGTTTAGTGAGTTGTCTTCACAAAAGTGTAGATTTTTCAAAAGTTGAGTCAAGAGATATTCATAAGCAAAATGTGAGATTTTGCTTATGAAATCATGGATTTGTGATAGTAAAAATGTAGTCAATACCTTGAAACGATCTTATGGAGATTGATTTTGAGTGTAAGAAGTAGAACAAAGGCCATAAAAGCATTAGAAAATCAGAGCAGAGCAGTTTGGACCCAGAATCTTGATTCTGGTATGAACACAGGCGTGTACACGGGCATGTACAAGGGCGTGTTCAGTACACGGCCCCAAACATGCCCACATGCACGACCGTGTTGCAAGAAAATTCAGACCCGAGAGGTACACGGCCAAGAACACGGTCGTGTATCGGGCCGTGTCAAGGGGCACACGGTTAAGGGAATGGCGTGTAGCAGACCATGTTAGACAGCAGGAAAACATGTCCAAAAACACGGCCGTCTAAGTAACCGTGTAAGAGTCCAGAGGAGTACACGGCCAGTAACACGGCCGTGTATCCACCCGTGTAAGTATACACGGTCATGTTCCACGAATTACACGGCCATGCACGTAAGTCCAGAGAGGTACACGGCCAGAGACACGCCCGTGTAGGAGGGCGTGTCTGAAGCCAAAGAGTGAAAAAAAAAAGTCTGGAAATAGAAATTTCATGTTTTGTCATATTTCCAGTATAAGATGAATATTGAAAATAATCAGTGATTATTTCTTTTATAGGAGTTCAAGCCAGAAACCCCGAATCAGCAGTCCCAGAGCAGCAGAGGCTTACGCTCGCAGATTTTCTGTAAGTTCAAGCATTGTCCTGACTGCAACGTGGACAATCTTGTCATGTTATGATGTTATGTACGTTGTATGGCGTGTATGTTAGACATTGATTGTCTGCATCACGATACTCAGGTTAGTTCATGTCATGCATGTAGAATTTCATGTTTCAGTACACATGTCTGACAGGTGTCAGGTACATGAAAACAGGTAAATGCACAAGGCACCTTAGTGTGTTAATATGACTCACATCTCAGTAAATCATGTAACAGGTTCCTACTGTGGGGGCAATCAGTATGCTACCCAGTTGGAACACCAGCAAGATGGTAATTAAACCAGTTATTAGCGTATCGGCCTCTCGACCCACGGGGAGGTTTTCATGTTTAGCTTCAGTTAAGACTGAGGAGGTCAGCACTAAAGTACCGCTCCCAGTTGTGCTAACATGTCGGTACGACCAATCAGGGGCCCAAAACCAGAACTAAAATAACAGATAATGTCCTAAGACTAATCTTTAAGCCACAAGCATGTTTACAGAGTCCAGTTTCATGCATGAGCATAGCAGTATAGCATGTCATGTTTCATGTTTTTATGTTTGAACTTACTGAGTCCATAGCTCATCAGTTTGTTCACATGTTGCAGGTAAGAGACCTGTTTACCAGTAGTATACAGTGGACGACAAACAGGGTATGTACATGCCAGGGAGATTTGGGTGAAAGATTGTGGTTACCATTAGGCTTTCGTTGTACATTTTTGAAATTTATGACATGTAATTTCAAAAATAACAAGTTTTCAAGTTAAGATTATGTGATAGGGGAATCATGATTCATGTGCATGTTATTTTATTAATATGATTTCCTTATCACATTCTCGAACAGTTTACGATATTAAGAAAAGAAAAATTTATTCCGCAAATTAGCAAATAGTTTCAAGTTCAGCATGATTGCCGATGACCCTAGAGGCCTACATACTATTACGGTTAACTATAGAGTTGACTAT
Source organism: Antiaris toxicaria (assembly GCA_035233585.1). Taxonomy (NCBI): domain Eukaryota; kingdom Viridiplantae; phylum Streptophyta; class Magnoliopsida; order Rosales; family Moraceae; genus Antiaris; species Antiaris toxicaria. The sequence continues at coordinate 95,623,447 of CP141154.1, forward strand.
AATAGCACTGTAGAGCCTCGCCAGCAGGGCGGGCCGCCACATTTGGTATCAGAAAAGTTACGATGGGTTTAGTTTAGGATACCAAACGTAGTCACATTTGGCATCAGAGCCCAAGTTTTAAAATGGGTCTAGTTTAGAATACTTACTGTAGTCACAGTTGGTATTATCAGAAAAGTTGGTTGACCATATCCCGCCTGACTCCGTGCATGTCCTGTTCGCCGATTCAAGTAAGTTAAGTTTATGTTAAGATCAATAGCTAGTTATGCATGAAAGTAAAGGTCTGTAGAGACCTATACCTTGTAGTAAGTATGAGATGATATGTTAATGTAAGAAATGATGTGGATCCTTTTTATACAGGATTTAATATAAGTTCATCGTGTGATTATAAGATATAAAGTAGCACGATGGAAAACCAGGGCCAAGGCCAAAGAAGGAGAAAAGGACGCCTATCTCTGACTCAAAGATTAGAAGAGATGCAAGCTCTTCTAGAAAATCAAATGAGAGAAAATGCAGAACTGAGACAAAGACTAGAACAGCTAGAACAGGGGTAGGGATCAGTAGAGACTCCTGCACAACCAGCAGTAGAGGCAAAATAGGTAGTGCCACCAGCAGCACCAGAAGTGGTTCAGGAACCACCGGTAAGGGTGAACCCAAAGCCATTATATGAAAGATTTCGGAAGATGAGGCCTCTAGAATTTGAGGGTTCAACAAATCCTCTAGAAGTAGAAGATTGGCTTTCTTCAATCCAGATGATTATGGAGTTTATGAGACTCATGGATGAAGAAAAAGTCTTATGCGCATCCTTTGTTCTAAGGAGGGACGCAAGATTTTGGTGGGACACAGTCCGCATGAGGAGGGACATGACCACAATGTCATGGGTGAAGTTCCTAGAGGAGTTCAACCAGAAATACTATGATCCCACATCACTCCGACCCTAGTAGAAATAATTTTTAGAGTTACAGCAGGGTGACATGTCAGTCAGTAAGGTTTGTAGGAGATTTGATCAGCTCTCCCGCTTATGTCCATATATAGTGCCCACGGAAAGAGAGAAGATACAGAAGATGATAGGCATGTTCAGGCTTTAGATTTCTACTTTGATTGACATTGGTCCAATCCCGTCAATTTCAGTAGCCGAGTGTGTTAGTCGTGCTTTGAGGGCAAAGTATCACCTAGCCCGATAGAAAGAAGAGAGAGAAAAGGTCTGGGAAGCCAGGAAGAAAGAAAAGATCTTGACTAAGGCCTCTCAACCTGGACAACACAGCAATGGCAATCAGAGTACAAGACCAGAATAGTCCAGTAATCCAGGCCCTCAGTTCCAACAGAAGAGAAAGGGTAATTTCCAGGGAAACCAAGGTCAAGACAATAGAAGCCAGTCACGGAGGACTAGCACCACTACAGTTCCAAGTAACCCCACCTGTCCAAATTGTGGGAGGAAACATGTGGGTCAATGCAGAACTGGCACGACTGCATGTTTTCAGTGCGGAAAAGAAGGCCATATCATTAAGAATTGCCCTATGAACCGCCAGTCAGTATCAGGAGCAAACTCTTCACGTCCACAACAGTCACAAGTTCATGCACTCAGATTGAGTTATGAAAGCCCATCAGAAGTGCCTCCAGTAGTGCAGGAAAGACAAGAAAGCGCTCCACAGGCAGATGCTAGGGTGATGGCCTACACCAGAGAAGAGGCAGCGGCAGGGACGTCCAACGTGGTGACAGGTCAGATTTCTGTCGCTAACCACTTGGCATCTGTTCTATTTGACTCTGGGGCCACCCATTCTTTCATGTCATATGCATTTGCTGATAAGTTAGAATCCCTAGAGATCACATGGGAAGAACTTTTAGAACTACTCCTCCATCAGGAGAAATCATGTTGTCAGAGTACTGGTTACCTCATGTACCAGTAATCGTGGTAAATAGAGAGCTATATGCACAGTTGATCATGATGAAAATCATAGACTATGATGTAATCTTGGGAATGGATTTCCTATGAAAATATCAAGCTACGATAGATTGCAGAAACATAAGAATAGTGTTCAAGCCAGAAGATGAAGAATGTTTCAAATATGTCAATTCTTCAAGAAGATGCAGCAAGATGATAATCAGTTCATTGAAAGCCAAGAAGCTAATAGCCAGTGGTTGTACTGGATATTTAGCCTATGTCACAGATTACAGCAAAAGAGAAGACGTTACAACCGAAAGATGTTCCTGTTGTCAGAGAATTTCTCGAAGTCTTTCCCGAGGAACTACCAAGAATACCTCTAGAACGGGAAATCTCATTTGAGATAGAGCTCCTACCTGGAACAGCACCGATCTCCAAGGCACTGTACCGCATGGCACCAGTAAAGCTAAAAGAGTTACAAGTGCAGTTGAAAGATCTGCTTGACAAGGGATTCATCAGATCGAGCTATGCCCCATGGGGTGCTCCTATACTGTTTGTCAAGAAGAAAGACGGGGCATTCCGCATGTGCATAGATTACAAAGAATTGAACAAGTTTACAATCAAGAATAGGTACTTATTACCTAGGATTAATGACCTGTTCGATCAGCTCAAGGGTGCAGCAGTGTTCTCAAAGATTGATTTGAGATCAGGATATCATCAGCTAAGAATCAAGGAAGATGACGTTCTCAAGACAGCTTTCAGAACCCGTTATGAGCATTATGAATTCCTAGTAATGCCGTTGGGTTAACAAACATGCCAGCCGCTTTCATGGACCTAATGAACAGAGTCTTCAAGGAGTATCTTGATAAGTTTGTCGTTATGTTCATCGATGACATTCTTGTATATTCAAAGACTCACGCAGAGCATGAAGCACAGTTAAGAGTTGTTTTTCAGAAACTGAGAGAGCATCAACTCTATGCCAAATTCTCAAAATGTGAGTTCTGGCTAAACAGAGTACATTTCCTCGGTCATGTAGTATCTATGGAGGGAATTGCAGTGGATCCAATCAAAGTGGATGCAATCAACAAATGGCCTGCACCTAAGAGTGTAACAGAGATACGCAGTTTCTTAGGGTTAGCTGGCTATTACAGGAGATTTGTGGAGGGATTTGCACGATTAGCAGCACCTCTCACCACTCTCACACGCAAGGAAAAGAAGTATATATGGACAGATGAGTGTGACAGAAGCTTCCACCAAGAGCTGAAGAGACGGCTGACAAGCGCGCCGATCTTCACACTCCCCACTGAGGGGGAGAAGTATGAAATCTACAGTGATGCTTCAAAAGTGGGTTTGGGAGCAGTATTGATGCAAGAAGGCAAAGTAATTGCATATGCTTCACGTCAATTGAAAGAGCACAAGAAGAATTACCCCACCTATGATCTAGAACTTGCTGCAGTAGTGTTCGCACTCAAAATTTGGTGACAGTATCTGTATGGAGCACAGTGCCAGATTTACACGGATCATCAAAGTTTAAAATACTTTTTCATACGAAAGGAGTTGAACATGAGGCAAAGAAGATGGTTGGAGTTGGTGAAGGATTATGACTGTAAGATCCTTTATCATCCAGGAAAAGCCAACCGAGTAGCAGACGCTTTAAGCAGAAAAGCGACAGTTCTGCAGTAGTTGCCTATTAACAGGTTGTCAAGACTATTACAGCAAGAGATTCATTCGCTCGAGCTAGAGCTGATAGCAAGAAAATTGTCAGCATTGCAGTTGAAGTCATCATTGTTTGATGATATCAAGGAAGCTCAGAAGCAAGATTCAAGTCTGACAGACTCCCAGGAAGAGATGTCCACAGATGGATGGGGAGAATTCATATTCTAGCAGATGAAGAACTACGAAGGCGAATAATGTCAGAAGCTCATGAGACGCCATATTCAGTCCATCCTGGAGCCACCAAGATGTACCAAGACTTGAAGCAACAGTTTTGGTGGAAAGGGATGAAAGGAGACATTGCAAGATTCGTGAATAAGTGCCTTATTTGTCAGAAAGTCAAGGCTAAGCATCAGCATCCTAGAGGAAAGATAGAACCTCTAGAGATTCCAGAATGGAAATGGGAGAATGTTACCATGGATTTTATGGTAGGGCTACCCAAAACAAGAGGAGGACACGATGTCATTTGGGTAATCGTGGACAGATTGACAAAGACAGCCAGATTCATACCAATGAAGATCACTTACTCATTGGAGAAGCTGACACATCTTTATGTAGATCATGTCGTCAAGTTACATAGGGTGCCAAAGTCCATAGTATCTAACAGAGATGCACGATTCACTTCAAACTTTTGGGAGTGTGTGCAAAGAGCCATCGGCACAGAATTGAGATTCAGTACAGCCTTCCATCCTTAGATAGACGAACAATCAGAACGGACTATCCAGACTTTAGAGGTTATGCTCCGAGCATGTGTCATAGATTTTCCAAGAGCTTGGAATGAGAAGCTATCACTAGTGGAATTCTCATATAACAATAGTTATTAAGCTTCTATCAAGATGGCACCATATGAGGTCCTGTACAGAAGAAAGTGCAGATCACCCATTCATTGGTATGATCTGAAGGAAAAACAACTGCATAAAACAGATTTCATGCAGGAAACTTGCGATGCAGTTGCCAAGATCCAGCAAAGAATGAAGAGTGCTCAGAGCAGACAGAAGAGTTATGCAGACAGAAGAGTTATGCAGACAGAAGACAGAGATCCCTAGAATTCAAGGAAGGGGACTTTGTTTTTCTGAAAGTGTCACCCATGAAGGGGATCATGTGTTTTGGTAAGAAGGAAAAACTGAGTCCAAGGTACATTGGACCTTATGAGATTATCAAACGCGTTGGGAAGGTTGCCTACAAGTTGGCATTACCTCCTGAGCTATCAGCAGTGCACAGTATATTTCATGTCTCTATGTTCAGAAAGTACATGTCAGATCCATCTCATGTGCTACAACATGAACCAGTCCAAGTCCAAGAGGATTTGACCTATGAAGAACAGCCTGTTCAAATACTGGCTAGAGAAGAAAATGTGCTAAGAAACAAGACCATCTCACTAGTCAAGGTATTGTAGAGAAATCACAACATTGAAGAAGTTACGTGGGAAAGAGAAGATGAGATGAGACTTTCATACCCTCACTTGTTCTAAATTTTCGAGGACAAGAATCTTATAAGGAGGGGTGAATGTGATAACCGAGAAATCTATACTCTCGGAAAATTTTGTATAAGATATGTAAATAAATGTACATTTATAGTGAGACATGTTACAGAATACAGAGCAGAGGAAAATTTTGATTAATTGAGTTTTAATCAAAATTTGACAATGAATTAATAAATATAATTTAAAAGCTAAACATTAATTCAAATTAAGATGTTTTAAAAATTAATATAAATGTATATGGAAAATACATATTAAGAGATCAATGGCACACAAGTAAGCCACATTGATCAATGGCTAAGAGTAGCCAAACAAGCCCTTGTAAATTTCAAAAAATAAAAGAAAATGAGAGAATGAGAGGCACGTGAGGGAGAGGGACCTCAAACCCAAGTTAATTCAAGTGAATTAATTCACTTGGTTCAACTGCAAAGAGAAGCAACGGAAAGAGAAAGAGAAAGAGAAAGAGAGGAACCGAGAAAGAAAGAGAGAAGAAAAGGGAAATCCAAAGAAAGTTCAGATTTTTCTCTTGTTCCAGCAGCAGATTGTTTGAGATTCAGCCACGAATCAGCAGCAAGAAGTTCTCAAGCTTCAAAGCAAAGTTTCTCACGTTTTTCTTAGGGGAAAATCTGGGGTTTTGAGAGGAAAAAGAGAATGTGAGTGAATCATGTTGAGATTTTCAGTTAAAATTGAAACATGGTTCGAGTCTAGATGTTTTCAAACACGAATCTATGAGTTGATGGTTTAGAAAACCAAGTTTAGTGAGTTTTCTTCACAAAAGTGCAGATTTTTCAAAAGTTGAGTCAAAAGATATTCATAAGCAAAATGTGAGATTTTGCTTATGAAATCATGGATTTGTGATAGTAAAAATATAGTCAATACCTTGAAATGATCTTATGGAGATCGATTTTGAGTGTAAGAAGTAGAACAAAGGCCATAAAAGCCTTAGAAAATCAGAGCAGAGTAGTTCGGACCCAGAATCTTGATTCTGGTATGAACACTGGCGTGTACAAGGGCGTGTTCAGTACACGGCCCCAAACATGCCCACATGCACAACCGTGTTGCAAGAAAATTCAGACCCGAGAGGTACACGGCTAAGAACACTATCGTGTATCGGGCCATGTCAAGGGGCACACGGTCAAGGGAAGGGCGTGTAGCAGACCATGTTAGACAACAGGAAAACATGGCCAAAAACACAGCCGTGTAAGTAACTGTGTAAGAGTCCAGAGGAGTATACGGCCAGTAACACGGCCGTGTATCCACCCGTGTAAGTATACACGGCCATGTTCCACGAATTACACGGCCATGCACGTAAGTCCAGAGAGGTACACGGCCAGAGGGCGTGTCCGAAGCCAAAGAGTAAAAAAAAAAAAAAAAAGAGTCTGGAAATAGAAATTTCATGTTTTGCCATGTTTCCAATATAAGATGAATATTGGAAATAATCAGTGATTATTTCTTTTATAGGAGTTCAAGCCAGAGACCCCGAATCAGTAGTCCCAGAGCAGCAGAGGCTTACGCTCGCAGATTTTCTGTAAGTTCAAGCATTGTCCTGACTGCAACGTGGACAATCTTGTCATGTTATGATGTTATGTATGGTGTATGACGTGTATGTTAGACATTGATTGTCTGCATCACGATACTCAGGTCAATTCATGTCATGCGTGTAGAATTTCATGTTTCAGTACACATGTCAGACAGGTATCAGGTACATGAAAACAGGTAGGTGCACAAGGCACCTTAGTGTGTTAATATAACTCACACCCTAGTAAATCATGTAACAGGTTCCTACTGTGGGGGCAATCAGTATGCTACCCAGTTGGAACACCTGCAAGATGGTAATTAAACCAGTTATTGGCGTATCGGCCTCTCAACCCACGGGGAGGTTTTCATGTTTAGCTTCAGTTAAGACTGAGGAGGTCAGCACTAAAGTACCGCTCCCAGTTGTGCTAACATATCGGTACGACCAATCAGGGGCCCAAAACCAGAACTAAAATAACAGATAATATCCTAAGACTAATCTTTCAGGCACGAGCATGTTTGCAGAGTCCAGTTTCATGCATGAGCACAGTAGTATAGCATGTCATGTTTCATGTTTTTATGTTTGAATTTACTGAGCCCATAGCTCATCAGTTTGTTCACATGTTGTAGGTAAGAGACCTGTTCACCAGTAGTATACGGTGGACGACGGACAAGGTATGTATATGCCAGGGAGATTTGGGCGAGAGATTGTGGTCACTATTAGGCTTCCGCTATATAGTTTTGAAATTTAGGACATGTAATTTCAAAAAGAACAAGTTTTCAAGTTAAGATTATGTGATAAGGGAATCATGATCTATGTGCATGTTATTTTGTTAACATGATTTCCTTATCACATTCTCGAACAGTTTACGATATTAAGAAAAAAAAAATTTATTCCACAAATTAGCAAGCAGTTATCAAGTTCAGCATGATTGCTGGCGACCCTAGAGGCCTACATACTATCGCGGTTAACTATAGAGTTGACTGTAATAGCACTGTAGAGCCTCGCCAGCAAGGCGGGCCGCCCCATTTTAAAAATATTTTTTTTTCTATTCACATCATATTCTCTCTCTATCTCAATTTTTCTGTCTACTTTTACCAATCACATCAACTTTTCAACTTAAAAATTTAATTCAAAAACTTTTCATCTAAATACACATTACATTTAATTGCAAAGCAAATATTTTTCATCCAAATATAAAATGTATTTAATGCATTGCATTCAAATACAATGTGAATGCAATATGTTTATTAAATACCTCATAGACATTTGTTTCATATGTGCCCACATAAGGTTTGTTGATTCTTATGATCCTTGTGATGCTAGTACTCTTTTGATGGCCAATGATTCGAGTGTTAAAAGCCATTGGAATAGGCGCTATGAAGGTAGAGATGTTTGATGGAATTATGAGGACATTGGCAAATATTAGCCATGTTCCTTATTTAAGGATAAGTTTAATTTCTTTGGGCGCTTTGGATATTTTCAGTTGTAAGTATTCTACTAAGAAAGCTTTTGTGGAAGTTAAGAAAGGTGCTTTTGTTGTTATAAAGGGTGAAAAAGTGAAGAATTTATATAAGTTGATTAGGAAGACAGTTGTAGGTAGAGCTAAGAAGGTGGAGCCACATTAGAAAGAGTCTTTAACTGTCATGAAAGAGTGCAAGAAGATAACGGTGAAAATTGAAGATGAAATAAGGAAGACGATGAAGACTTGTGCTAGTGGAGACAAAGCATGGAAGAAGAAAAAAGGTTCTCATATAAAGTTCGATGATAGTTTGAACATAACACATGTTTACTCTTCTTAAGCATGAGTATATGAACCGAATCATTATTTTACCATAAATAGGGATTGCTAACCATTATTGTCCTTCGATTTTAATCGTTGATAATATATGCAGAGGTAGGTAGTTCTATTAAAATAAGCACTCTCCACAAAAGTAAATTGAGCAACTTAATTAGAAACTCAAACATAACAAGGCGCAATCCACAATAAATGCTCAGTTTTGTATAAGATTATTACAACTTTTAGGTTAATTTCCGCTGAAAACTATACCTTGGGATTAAAAAGTGGAAAAATAATAAAATAAAATAAATAAGAAGCAAACTTGGATACTTTGCAGAAAGAATGTCACACAAGAACACCTAAATGTAGTGCCATGTTTCTCTACTATATGAAAAAGTACCCCCATCATCATTTCGTAGATTAGATCTGTTACTTGACGAGCAGAATCTTGAGTTTCGGATCTGAACAAGACCTCCTCGGAGTCTATCTCTGACTCAATCACACAAAACAGTAAATTCAACGGACGATAAACCGTAATTGGAACTATCCCACGCTTGCTTCCCTTTAGCTCTTCGAGTTTCGGAGAAACTGGGCAACTAATTCCAACTCTATACCGCGGTACGTTAATCGTTCATGGAGCCTTAAATACTTCCTCAACTCATTCATGGCTCCTGAATGGAATTCAAACTTCTGTCAATCACCTTATGATTGTTGATATGCGGAGATTATTTCCAGGTTTGGAATATTTCTTTGATTGAAATGAGATTATGTATAATTAGACTCTTAATTTTCTGACTATTAGTTTTCTAATTTTCTTTTATAATTAGTTTCCAAGATGGATTAGTCTGCATAACTATAAATTTTATCTTTTATTAATGATAAATAATAAGATAAAAATATATAGCGTTGTGATCTTCTATTTTATTAAGATTATATTATAGCCACTTTCTCAAAACTTGAGAGAAAAAAGAAATTCAAATGAAGAGTTTTTTGAATCCATACCCAACAAACTAATCTCTTTGAATTTATACCATATCAAACACCATCTAATATTCAATCCACAAGCTTCTCTCTGGGACCTCTAATCAATCCCCTGCGACTGCTTTGCCTATGCGGCCAAGCCTCAAAGAAGCAAAGCCTTGAGCCCTCTCTCTCTCTCTCTCTCTCTCTCTCTCTCTCTCTCTTATTTGTTCCCTTTGTTATCTGTTCCTAGTGCCAACTACACACAAAAAAAAAAAAAAAAAAAGAAAAGAAAGAAAGAAAAAACAAAACAAAACAAAAACTAGAAAATATGTGTATTGAAAAAAAAATGACAAAAAATGAGTAAAAAAAATCCATTCATAGCATTTTCATTTGGTATTTTGGTGTTGTACACCATGAAAAAAGGAAAAAGGAGAGTTAAAAAAAACCAAAAAAAAAAAGTGAATTTGGAAAAACAAAAAAAAAAAGGACCAATTTTTATCCTTGAAATCCTTACTTGATCCCTTGTTCTCATGATCCTTTTGATCCCTAATCGTTGATCCAATTGATATATACATGATTTTATTAATCTTATTAAATCCATTAAGTGCGCCGACTAAGAGTTCAATTTAACCTAGCTATTTTGAAATTGAAGCCTATGTTGTGAAACTCATATGAATTTGAGCCTAGCATGTAAAGCTTTTAGAAATCAATTTATTTGTGAAACTCGTGTAAACCTAAGTATGATATGTGAGGTTTCTTTAGTAGTTGTTCTTAAAGCTTTGAAGGCTTGTTGGTATGCACAACTTGAGGGGATGTGTTAAAATTTAGAGATTATTTCTTATTTTAAAAGATTTATTTAATTGAAATGAGATTGTATATGTAAAGATTTGATTATTAATTAGGTTTTTAATTTTTCAAATATTAGTTTTCTGATTTTCTTTATAATTAGTTTCCTAGAAGAACTTAGTCTGTGCCTATAAATTATATATTTTATTAGTGATGAATAAAAAGATGAAAACACATAGCGTTATCTTCCATTTTGTTAAGAATGACCCTTAAAAAATGAACTTTTTTCTCGGAATGTTCTTAAGTAATAGAGAAGTACTGCTTCAGAGTGGTTTAGAAATGGATCTTGAGTTTTTTTTTTTTTTTAATTTAGATCTTAAGTTAGTTTGAAATTTTATTGATTTTGAATAGATCATATTGAGTTTTAAAAAAAAATTTAGGTTATTTTTGTATTAAAAAATTTAGTTCAAATTAATTTTTTATTATTTAAACTAGTGTTACATTAGTGTTAGGTGGACAAATATGACAGAAAAAATGAGTTTTCTTTCTAACAGTATAAAGGTTGATAGTGTAAGCATTAGTTATATATGTATTAAAATTTAAGGGGTAAAAACAAAGTTTTTAAGTCTTATATGACTAAAATATAAAATAAGAGATATTTTTTTACTAATAAATTGAAATTCAAGTGGTATCATTGCTAATAATTTAAAGTTTTAAAGAGTATAAACACTGGTTTTCAAAATTGGAGGAAAAAGTTAAAAAAAATCTTCAACACTTTGAAAAACACTTTGAAAAAAAGGGCTCTATACAAATATACAGGTTTCATATGATTTTATCTATAAATGTGATGAATTCTAAGTCCGTTTAACCCTCTCCTTCGCAAAAATTACTCAAATAGTCAACTTTTTTCCATCAATTAATGATCAATTATCATTACACAAATTCTACTTCATTATATTTTTGAATTGTATTAGTTAGTGTCAAATTTTTATAGGAAAATTAGGTGGGCTGAAAATACGGTTCGAACAGCTTAATCCACACCTTTTCTTTGTCTTCTTACTAACATGATTTGGTTTGACTGGTATTGTTATTATCATTTAGACGACTAGCATATTTTATTGTTTAGCGACGATTGTCTGTTAATGTTATAGAAAGAATCCAATTTCTCATTATACAGAGAATTCTATGCATGTGTATTGATATGCATTATAAGTGCCAATATAACTAGAACAGCTTTATCATATCTATCTAAATGACAGGACATCTGTACATGTGTATCAGTGTGTATAAGATTTTATACATGTCTGCTTTTGTGTTCCATTGTATTGATATTTCATTGTACAAGCTTTATAAAGGGTCTTTAATTCTGTCCAAGCCATTCAACTTTTTTGTCGTTTCCTTCTCCAAGCCAAAAACAGTTATATATTTTGCGACTAATCAATGGGAAGACCACCAAATGATCCAAAATCTTGGCTTTGACAAGCTTTTACAACTTTGTGCATCTTCATTATATAGTACCTTTTTAGGTTACGTAATCGTACGTGTATATGAGTATCCGTTTGAGACCGAGTACCAAGTCATTGTTGGAGGATGACATTATATATTTATTGATATGGAATAAGTAGGTTTATTCTATGCTTGAGACCGTGTATTAATTAACTGTTGGAGGATGATATTATTTGTATGCAATAAAGAGGTTTATTCTCTACTTGAATATTAAAACTTGTTTGGAAGTAAAATGAAATTTTAAATTCAAACTAATTGATATAATTATAATTTTTATTAACTTTTCTAAAAAAAGCAAAACTGAAACAAAAAATTTTAAGTCGGGGAACTTGCAACCAAATGAGGTCTTATTTGTATGGAATAATGGGGTGACGGGTGAGCAAGTATGAACTGTCCCGTCCCTACAAGTACGAATGATGCCCGTTTACAATTATGGATGATTCGGTTATTTGTCGGCTTGAGAAGGAGGGAACCCCCTCCTCTTCATTTTTTCAAAGTTTGCATTGCTTGTTGTCTGGCTCCATTTGTCATCATAGTAATTGAACCATTTCCTTCAGCCATTATACAATGTTCTTCATTAATGTACAAGTTATTAAAGTCATGGTTATATCATCAGATGAAACCAAAACTTTAAAAAAAAAAAAAAAAATGAAACACTCACACCAGTAAATCAGCATATGCTCCGAGATCTTGACTGCCGAAGCACTGCCTAAGCTTGTAAAGCGCTCGGCTCTCGAGCTGGCGCACCCTCTCTTTGGACAGTCCATACATTTTACCAATTTCCGATAGTGATTTCTGATTGCCATCTTCAATGCCGAATCTTAGCCTGATTATCTGCCGCTCTCGAGAATTAAGATATCTTAGGAGACCACGTACATGCTGCCTCATCATCTGCTTTGCGACACTCACATCCGGGATCTCAACCCCTGTATCTGCTGTTACCTCCTGCGATTACAATTCCTTGAGAAACTAGAAAAGAGACCTTAAACCGTAAACATGTTTTTCACCGTGAAAGCTTTTGTCATCTATAGTCATTGGTTATCAAAGGCGAGGCAGATATGCACGAGTGATGGTACCTGGTAAGTGGTTTTTTGGTCTGCCCACACAGGTTGTTGCATTGAAAGTGGCATTCTCGTGGTAAACAGCAACTTATTCAACTTTTCAACTGTGATTCCAACACGTGTTGCTAGATCTTCTTTCGATGGCTCGTGATTTCCTTCCTGAATATATGATCTTTTTGCTTCTGATACCTTGCCAAGCAGGGTATACACATTCTCCTACAAATAATTTGTTGGTTTTCTGTCTCAGATAATAAACTTATTCTTCCCTTAAATATATTACAACAAAATTGTAGAGGGATAAGCACTTTCAAAAGGAAAGAAACTAAATAGCAGATCTGATTAAAATAAGAAGGTAGTTATAAGATTTCATTACTGGTAAACGAATAGTCCGGGAATGTTGAAATATGGCCTTTCTAATCGTTTGCCTTATCCACCAATATGCATAAGAAGCAAATCGGCAACCAACTTGGGGTTGGAATTTCTCGACACTCTTCATAAGGCCCATACTTCCCTCCTACAAGAAGATTCGAAGAAACCAGAAAATTTTAGTGCCTTCTTTTACAGATAAGATAATCTCACAGTCACAAGAGACATCTCATAAACACCTAGTGATACTGAACTAAGGAAACAGCCAAGCCAAGTTCCAGGTCTTTCCCAAGTTGCCAGTGATCAATATAGCATTAGTATAGCCATTTTAGTAAGTGACAACATGATAACTAAGGTTATTTGCGTTTTAATGTATACGCATTTGTTCGTATACAAGCAGCCAGTAATACAAGCTTAATGTGCTTACATTACCTGCATTAAGTCTTGAAGAGCAACTCCTCGACCCTGATATTGTTTAGCAATGTAAACCACCATGCGTAAGTTGGCACAGATCAGCTTTTCTCTGCTGCTGGTACCGGATCTAATTTGTGACTGCAAGATTCTACAACTAAGCCCAACTGCTTCTGCCCATTCAACCAAAGTTGGCTCACGACCAAACTCAGATTGAAGCCTAGCCTTAACTTGTTCTAGTTTTATCAAATCCTGTATTAAAAAAAAAATGTATTTCAGAAAAACTTAAAACACTTGCACGCTAACACTTCCTTTACCAACAATGAACAGGTTAGGTTAAGATAAACACCTGTACTTGAACGATCAACTCAGACTCTTCTTGTAATGTCAAAAGTTGTCTTGTTTCAGGACCCGCCAAGAACAACCGAAGGGGATCGTCTGAATCCAAACCTTCGCCTAACCTTTTCCTAATGTCTGCAGCTCCAGACCTAGGGTTCTCATAAAGCTGGGCATTCGACTTAGGCACCTTCCTCCGCTTAGATCGCCTTTCTAGAAGACGCGTTGACCTTACAGTTTTGTCCTCTGTGCCTAAAAAGCTGGCCAAACTTGTGGAATCCAGATTGAGAACATGTTTAAGCCTAATATTCCAAATAAACCATGTTCTTTTACGAACGGCATAAACATATTAGACCAACGCAAATAAATCTAACCTCACAGGAAGCATATCATCCAGATCATTTCCAACTAATTTGGACCCTTCAGCTAATGATGCTGCTTCTTTTGATGCCATCAAAGCTTTCTTAGCTAGCGCAATTGCATCAGAAACTTCCACATCCACATCCTTTGTGGTGACACACGCTGTCGTCTTTGTAGCCAAAGATGAAGAAAGATTCACCTTTGTTTGTAAGGATGGTAATCTGCAAGAGGGAATGACCCCATAAGCACTTTTATACATACAAGGTGATTAATGAAGTTCTCAAGCAATCAAAAAAGAAAAAAAAAAAAAACTTTTTTGATGCAAGTATTAGGGGGAAAAAGCCTTATTCGCACACGTGCCAAAAACCAGGCCAATAAACAGATGGGCGCTCGAATTCCCACACAAACCGGTTGGAGTCTTCAAGGATTTTGTCTTCATAAATCAAGACCCCAGAATCATTCTGCCTTCTGTTTAACAACCCCTTTAAAGACAGAAACAGGAAGTCCTAAGTGAAGGAAACAGTGATTATAAGTTGAGTCAAATCTGTTAGAAGTAAGAAGTAAGCAAAAATGGTTACCTGGGACGTCCTATCTTCCTTGTTAACACGCAATACAGGTTTGAATTCATCACGCTGTTCTTGTAAAAGAACTGAAGTTGAAAAAGGTTGAGCAATAGAAGTGGCTGGTATGGAAGCAATCCCAGTACCTATTTTTGTTCATGAAACATCAGCATTAGAAGACTTTAGTAAACATAACAATTTGGACTCTATATATACACAATACTTAGATAGACACACACACGCACATATGTGTGTGTAAGATATGATAACAACATTCCTACATTTCAAACCAATTTCATCCAAGAACGCTGGAGAAATTGAACTTAAACCACAAATGGCCAAAAACCCAGTTCCAAAAAGCGCAAAAATCATCTTACTTATTTCCTCAATTCGCAAAGAACTTAAAAAACAACAAGAAAAAAAATGAAAAAGAAAAACTTCGAGTTATTATTAGGACTAACACAACAAAATAACAGAAAAACAGAAATTTACCTGAAGTGGAGGAAGAAGTAGAAGAAGAAGAAGGAAGGTAATTCCTGAGATGGGTTGTCCTCGGAGGGAAGGACGGCGGTGGAGAAAGCAAGTTCCTTCCGACCTCCATTACCGAAATGACACAACACAACAACTTAATAACGTTTGTTTGTTCAAAAGAGATATGGTTGTTTGTTTGTTTCTACTCTCAAACATTAACAACTTCTTCTTCTTCTTGTTCGGTTTGTTTTGGATTTTAGAGGGTTTTTTTTTGGTTTCAAAAGATAAAGCGAAGCAGCTGAGGAGTCTCTCTCCACCGCTAAAATCATATTATCAGAATTCGGTCTTTCCAACAGATCACGTTTCGTAGTGGGCCTCGTTCAACTTTAGGCCAATGCTATTCGGTTTTGGGCTTTCATTTGGGCCATGGACTTATAACCAGTCCAATGAGAAGGGGGGTATATTTGAGATTTCACTCCTGTGTCGTAAGACGTGCCTCATATGCTTACTAAATTAATATTCACGAGACAAGTCAAAGCGCGTGAATTCAAAGCGCTTCTTTTCTTTTTACCTCTTCTTCTTCTTCTTCTTTTTTTCTCCCTATGTTTCTTGACAAAAATTAATTGTTACATGTAAAAAAAAAAAAAAAAAAAGGGGTGTGTCTCGTAATTTGGAGAGTATAAATAAAATAAGGTTCATTTTATATTAGTTATTTTTTTAAGTATCTTATATTAATTATGATGTTTTATATTATTATATTTTAAAGTGTTTTCATAAAAGAAGCAAAATTCTAAAAAAAAATTATTATAAATGCAAAATATAATTTTTCTTAGGTTGAAAAAAATACAATTTTTCTTTCTCGGGAGGGAAAAGAAAAGGAAAGGATTAATTTTTGAGATAGAATTTCTCATTTCAAATTATTAGAAAAAATTGTTTTTTTAAGAGTTAGATTATACTAATAACTTGATATATAAAAATTTATACGTGATATAAAATTACTCTATATATGTGAAAATTAAAAAAAGAAGAAGAAAAAAAAATAAAAAAGTCTAACTAAAGATTGGGACACACGCAAAAGCAAAAAATTCGTTCAGGGAAAATAGTGAGACTTACAGTTTGTCTTAGTTGGGACCCACTTTGAACAAAACTATGAAAGTGGGACCCACCACATGAGAGAGAAGTTTCATCCCCTGTCCCTATTTATAGGAAAGGCAACACCTTTTGTGGGGTCACTAAACTCCACAACGGCCACCTTTGTTCTTTCTCTACTTTCTCTCTCTCAGACTAAAACCCTAAAAATTCAAAACCTCCGATTAGACAGTCCCAAACTCTGACGGGCTTTTTCCTCTTTGTCCAAACCCTGGTTTTCCTCTCACGCGCTTATGGCCTCCTCTGAGATGGCTCTCCACCACAAGAAGTTCTCTTCCGCCTCCGCCGATGCCGATGCCGACGCCCACTCTTCCAACACCGTCATCCCCTCCACCACCCCTGCGGCGAGGACGACGACGACGACGTCGACTCATCAGCACCAGCAGCAGCTAGTCTTCGTCGTCGTCGAGGGACAGCCACATGAAGGTGAACGGCCGGGGGCGACGCGTGAGGATGCCGGCGATATGCACCGCTCGGATCTTCCAGCTAACGCGCTAGCTCAAATGTATCGGATATAATCTAACATCAAAGACATGATAGCAACATTCTCACATTTCAAACTAATTTCATCCAAGAATGCTAGAGAAATTGAACTTAAACCACAAATGGCTAAAAACTAGGTTCCAAAAACCGCAAAAATCATCCTACCCATTTCCTCAATTCGCAAAAAATAGAACTTAAAAGACAACAAGAAAGAAAATAAAAGAAAAAACACTTTAACTTGTTATTAGTACTAACACAACAAAATAACATATAAACTAGAAAACGAAAGTTGAAAACTGTGATTTTACCTGAAGCAGAGGAACAAGTAGAAGAAGAAGGAAAGTAATTCCTATGATGGGTTGTTCTTGGAGGGAAGAACGATGGTGGAGAAAGCAAGTTCCTTCTGAACTTTATTACTGAAACGACACAACACAATAATTTACAACGTTTGTTTTATCACATCCCAAAATTCGCATACATGACGTCGAGGGGAGATTCAAATAAATTGAGAGAATCTTGAATCCTTAAGCCTACCAATTTTAATTTTTAATGCCTTTATTAACTTTTTAATCACGTGTTCAAATCATGTTCAAGTGACTTTAATTAAATATTATTATCGTAATTAAAATCTAACTATATTAACTCATTGTAGGGTCACCATGTTTTATAAATGTATATTTAGATAAAATAAAATGAGTAAACAATGTAAAAATAAAATTTATAATTTATAGTATTGAAACATTCAAAAATTTAACTACATATGTGGTTCCAAAAGTAAAGGGAACAAAACTTCAAATTTTAATCTTTAGTCTCTAAGCTGAGATTTCATAACAATTGTAGCTTCTAATCACCTTCCACTTTTTGAGGTTACCAAACTTAAAAACATAAACAAAAAGCCCAATAAGATACTTGTAAAACATTTTGAAATCTTTTACTTTAATCAACTCAATAATAATAATATAACAATGTAACACAAGAATTTAATCATGAAATCATAGTACTTGCAATTTGTGTTCCTAGATATAACTACAGATATGTATGTTCCCATAAGCCCTCTCACCACGCCGAAGCGTCAGTAAGTGATTCTCGAATGAGATATACACTGTTCACACGTGTATGTTGACTCCTAGGTATAAACCTTTATACCTCCAAATCCCTTTCCTAAATCCTTTGAAAAATACAACACATAACAAATTATACCATTTTGTTTTGTCAAATATCCGTATTCAGATTATTTTTCCCTCAATTTTTGAAATCGTGTCATTTTCTAAAATCACTAAATTTATAAAACTTTATTAGTTTATTTTTTTTAAATCAATATTTTTGACCAAATCATATAATACAAAACTAGCTACAAAGAAGAGGTCATATATTCAACTTTTTAGGAAAATTTATATCTACTGATTATTTGTAGTTCAAATTTCGAGTCAATCTTCTTCTCTGACTCTGGATTGAAGAGTGCGTAAAACATGGTCACAAATGATTTATCCAAAATTTTTGTAATCTCAACTATATATAATAGATCCAGCTTATTAATGTGCCGTTTATTGTAATTTCAAAACATTATTTTATTTTATAATTCATAAAACTTTTGTCAAAAATTTTGTTATGACTCGTCTTAAAATGTTGTCTACCTAAATATTTGAAAAATCAATTCCAAATCTCGGGACAATTATAATTTCAAACAAATATTTTCTCCAAATTCCCAAATATATATATATATACATGTACACATATATATATATATGATTGTAGGCGGAACCACCTCACAGCAACAAGGACTTGCGGCGAGGGGTGCGACAGTGGCAGCTGGTGTGAGGCAACTATGGCAAAGGGGTGGTGGCAACTCGAGCTGGCTCGATGATATGCGACGGAGGAGGCGCAGAAAAAACAAAAAAACCTACGGTAACGGCCAAGCCAAGCCACAAAATTAAAGGGAAATTGCATAAAATCACCCCAAAGACAGCAAGAGAAAGACACTGTACTATGTATAGTAAATCCCCCTCCTCTTTAGTATAGTATAATAATGTCTTACACTATAGTTGTCCCCAAAATTCACGAGGCCGGGACATATTATGTTGCTGTATTTGCATACTAAGATTTGTCGTGCAGTTTTCATGTATAGGATAGAGTTTATTACTGCATATTACAGTTTTTAAAATAGTATTGAAAACTGTTTTTACCCTATTTTTTCTTCAGCCATGTGGAGTTTTTTTACCGTTTTATCACTCTTTTTACTCTAATTAAACAGTTTTTGTCCACTAAGGATCAAATCTTGTAAGTAACTTTCTTTATTTCTTTTTTCTTTAAATTATTATACTTCTTGTTTTTATTACTACAGGAAAAGTTGTTTTGCCGCAGTTTTTCAGAAATTACATTTTGACCTTGATTTTTATAATTTAGTAATTTTCCCATTTCTGTTTCAGGTTTTCAACTTATAAAAATTTTGAATCAGATTTCTTGCACAGTTAAGTGCAATGGAGTCATTTTACGACCTATTCAGTCAAAATATTTCTGGAAGTTTTATGAAATTTATATTTTAGCTCCGGTTTTTGATAATTTTTTATGTCTTAACCACTAACAAGTGTCCTGACGTCTCAAATAACCCACTATTTTAATTCATATTTTAGCCCTGTTAAAACTGTTGACTTCCCCTAAATTCCATTTTCTTGTTATTTTCTTGACTTTACGATTTTATCCAAAAAATAAAAATTCTTTTACTTTTTGTACTTTTGCTGCATTTTGGTCAAATTCTTTGGGATTTCTTTCGAAAATTAATGGATTGCGTGCTGTCCTTAATTGACAATTTTGAATTCATTTTGCTTATGTGTTTTAGAGTCCAAATTTAAAATTTTTCAGAACTTAAATAATAGGTGTGTAAAATAGACCTAATACGCTTCAAATTTCAAAATCACACATCTTACTACATATATAAATCTTTTTTAAATAATTCCAATCTAAATTGTAGGACGCTTCTCAAATAAAGATAAAATATACTCAAGAAAAGGTTTTCAATGGGAAAAACAAGACACACGACAAGATTCATCTACCAAACCAGAGAGAGAGAGAGAGAGATTTCTATTATTAAGCTTATGTTTAGAGCTCGAACCAGATATAGTTAATTCAAATTGAGAATCTAAACTGGATTAGTCTTTAGAAGAGAGGAAAATGAGTATGTGTGGATTTTAAGTAAGTGAAAATTTTAGTGGGAATTTGATTTTTCTCTCTCTTTGGCTAGTTGCCGACGTTGGTATGCAGGTGCTTGAGAGTTCTAATGGTTAAAAATTGAGAGTTATGAGTGAGATTATGAAAGACAAAGAAGAAGAGTTAAAAGGTAGACATTTAGTTAGACATATTTGAGTATAAGTAATAAAAGGATGTTGAAAATGAATATTATAGAACTTGTAAGTTGAAAATTGAAATATCACATATCAAATTAAAGACAAAAACATTATGAGTTATGAGTCATAGGTAGACTTTTCAAACTATAAATAGAAGTTTTAAAGAAAATATATAAAAAAAAAGTTTAAAATACAAGTTTTCATGTATTGGCATTAATGTTTTTAAGCAAAGCTAAAAACAATATTTTTTTTTACTTGGTTTAGGTATTTTATGTTGTGTTACAATATATGTTGCAATATTAGGCAGGTTCTGTGATTTGTATGAAGACGGCTATTGAAGAAGTGGCTACATAAGAGCTAACGTGGATATACACAAAGAAGAATATTTGGTCAACTCATATATATTGCGAAAGTTTGACTGCGCTTGAAGATGATATTGGAATAATCTTGGAGTAATCTTGGAAGATATAAGGTTTGAATTATGGTGCAGATGTGGAAAAATGCGTGATTTATATGTGGATAAATATGTGGGATTTGATTTAAAAGGAAAGTTTTAATTTAGATAGAATTTCTAATCCTATTTAAATTAGGATTCAAATAAATATCTTATAGAAGATCTTGTTTACAAATGTCAAGGAATTTATTGTTGACAATTTAATTATGGAAATTTGTGGATAATAAGTAGCATTAATTATGGATAATTTGTTGCTTAATTCGAATTATGGGACAGAATCTAAAATATTCAAATTTCAAAATGATTCATGAAATGTTGCAACATATCACGAAACAGTTTGAAATTTGAATCAATCTAATCTTAGATTCACTTTGGGATTTCATGTTGCTATATATTTGAGTCTTAAAAATAGTATGGAGGTCATAAAACATGGATTTATTCATGTTATTTTGAGACTTGAAAGTTTGTGTGTTTTATCATTCTTCGAGAAGAGAATTTGTAGTATTCGGAGAGAAGGCATTCTATTGTTGAAGGGAGTTTAATATCTATCATTCCTCAAGAGAAGAATTTGTAGTCTTTAGGAGAAGGCATTCTACTGTTGATGAGAGTTCAATAATCTATCATTCTTCAAGAGAAGGATTTGAAATCTTCAAGGGAAAGTGTTTACAATTGAAGGGATTTCAACATTTAAGGTTAGTAGTGTTCGTTAAATAGATTCATTAACTGGGTGCAATATAACTGGTGACAATAAGAATAAGGAGTATTTAAGTTGTATAAGACCTAATGTGAGTGTAATTATTTGGAAGTTAGTAGATTCTTCAACATCTAGGTGTAGTCTTGAGGAGTAGATAAAATCAAACCTCATAAAAATTACTTATGTCTATTTATTTGCGCTTCCAATAATTCGATTAAATAGATAATTTAATTAAATCCGGTAAATAGTCAAAGTAGATTTAACAAGGATCATAGCCAAGTTCAACCCTTAACGCCTTAGATCCATCATGTTTCGATACTGTGCAACATATACAAGAATATGCATTCTTAGAAAGCTGCCTAATACAAATAATTTTTGAAAATAACGGCTTTACATCTGTTTATATGTTACAATTTTCACATCTCATCCAAATTTACAGCTAAAGGACTTCACTTTCCTCTCAAATTTTTTACGCCATCATAATGATTGAAATGCCCCCCCCCCCCCCCCCCCCCCCCCCCCCCCCCCCCCCATTGATCAATTTACTAACCCTAACTCAACCATCTCTTTTGGCAAGGATATTTTGTTAAAATATATTTTATTAATTGACCTTTAACCAATCATCTTGTGTGGCATAAATCTAAAACTTCAATATCCATAACAGAAATCTAAAGGTGAAGTGCTTTTATAAAAAATTGTAAATTACTTGACAAATTAAGAGTTAATCTCCTTAACACTATTCATTGAACTGTAAAATTCAAATCCCAAAGGTTAAAAAGAAAAGAGACGGCATGTGAGGGCAATTGAATGAAATATTGTTTGTTGTTTGGGTAAATAAACATGGATTGATTTTCTTTTTCCTAATAAATATCAGCTCCAATACATTAAATGAGCTTATAATAAGAGGAATTTTCTTGAAGAGTCTGGAAATGGAAAAGTTGTTAAATTCTGTATAAAATTGAACTTGAATTACGAATTTGTTTCTTAAAGTTACCGCTTATTTTGATCGATTTTCACGTGAATATGAAATTCTCAGGCAATGATTCCGGTCAAATCGATTGAAGCAGCGTATATTGCAGTAATGATTTACCAGATATGTGAAAGACGTGATAATTACAAATTTATTACCGTGCTTTGAAGATTTAATTACACTTTCGAATATAACAGGACAGAACATTTAAGTAGCAGAACATTTAAAGCTTCTCTTGCCTGTATTATTCACTTGTTCCTTCAATTATTGAAACGAAAGGAAAAAGAGAAAGAAAGTTACCTCATCTTCAGACATTTTATCCGTTAACTTCTGCTCCGGACTCCTCCAAATTCGCCCAAACTTGATAACATACCATCGCACCGATTTTTGTCCAAATCCTTTAGTGTAGCTGGAAATATGCTCTTCAAATCATCCATCTTGGTCGTTAAGTTTTTATTTTCTTCTTGAATTCCTCAAGCTCAATCTCCGTTCTTCGTGATATCTGCTCTGCCGACATCAGCGGTAAAAGCTGATACGGGGTTGCAGAAATTTTATCCAACTGACTAATTTTGTCAAGAAATTGTTGAAGCAGTTTATCAACAAGCCCCTCTTTGTAAGACCTCTCAAACTGAGCTCTATCCTTATCCATCGCTATCGACCTATTCTTTAATTCTGTAGTTTCCTCCAATTCCACTGCCGCTATTTTCAGTACTTTACCAAGAAGTTCATCAACAGGCAACTTTTTGTGAGAGCTTTCACCCACCCCGATCTCTATCCTCTTCTTCCATTGCCACCGATTTTTTCTTCGACTCTTTAGTCTTCGTGAATTCTGCTTCTGCTATTTTCAGCACATTGACGATTTTCCTTGCTACGATGAATTTGGTGCCGATGCTAAGTGATTTGACAGAAGATTTGAATTCTTGGAATTTCGGCTTCATATCTTGCCTCTCTGACATGAAGACAAATATATCAACAGCCATGTAAGAAAGCTGAACCCAAGCTCCAACACGTACCCCTCTAAGTAGTCTGAATTTTTGGTCTCCATCTCCCACTGAAAGATCATCTTAACCGATTTCACATTTTGAGAATGATGGCGATCGGAATTCATCTGCTCAGAAGAATTGTTGCCATCGAAATTGGTCTGGTCCAACCACCATCTCATCTGATCAATCAACCTGGTATCAAATGTGGCCAAGTCCATCAGGAATGCCATCTCAGCATCATCTTCATCGTTGTGCCTCTGTTGTGCTCGCACCAGCAATTTCTTGACGTGATCTGCATGGGTGAAGTCATCTGCAAGGCGGCGCAATTGGGGTATCTCCATGTCCTTCATGCTCGTGTGCACGTTCTTAATCTTGGTGAGCGTATCGTAATCGAGGTCTCTCCAGTCTTTCTTCATCGTTGTCGCTGTTCGATTATTCTCTGGGACGCATCAAGAAAGATACCGGAGATTTCGTCAACAATATTGCATTTCTTGAAACGTATAACTATAATCAGTGCTTTCTGTTTTCCTCTCAGAGAGAGAGAGAGAGAGAGAGAGAGAGAGAATGGAGAAATGGGTAGGTTTGGTAATTCTGTTAAGCGAAATGAGTACTCTCTAAAAACTAACTTGATCAACTTAGTTTACGCAAAATGGGAAAAATCTCCGCGATTTTGCTCTTCATGTCTTCTTGATCTTTCTTCTCGTTGATTTTGCAGTGTAAACTCGTCGAATATTACTCTTACTACTATCTACTTGTGGTATTTGGCTGCAGGTAAAAACAGTTGAAAAGGGTTGGTGGCCTTTTTATAATTGACAAGGGTACTTTATATTAAAACAACATCAAATTAAATTACAGGTCCCTTTACATAGTGACAACGAGATATATATCTTTACCACTTTTCCCTTTCATCTCTTTTCCATGTGGGACAACGCTGATTCGGAAAGGCTCACAAAGCCGAATTCCCCTCTCATACAACAATTCATACTCTCTTCATGTTGCTATAGGAAAAAAAAAAAAAAAAAAGGCCAGCAATCTTTAATTTTGGTTGCCATGGTTGTCGATCAAATTTTCAATGCTAAATAATCGATTCCAAGTAAATTGCAAAATCATCAGACCGAAGCAAATTGTTTGATTAATTATGTCAAAAAAACCATTAAGATGAGAAGTTTCATCAGCTTCATTATTGGTACCTAAGCTGAGCTTAACTTTCGCAACATGAAATATTTCCGTTTAATGGATGATTTTTTTTTTGAAACATACTGGAGGTGGAAAAAAAAAAAAGAAAGAGTGGATTAATAACTTCATATAATGGTCATATAATTAAAGGTTTGCTATAGAAATTACAGTAAATAGGTTATTTTAAAAAAATAATTGACAGTAAATGATATTTCAAAATATTTTAGATAAATAACATATTTATATTATTTATGAGAATATTTATAGGGTAATTTTGCCATAAATAAGCTTCGAAAATGAATTGATTATCATAAATATGCTAATTATCTGACGAATTTTTAAAACATGGCATATATCCCAATTTAAAAAAAAATTAGAAAAATACTATTTACCTCTTTCTATTGTTGTTATTATTATTATTATCCTTTTCCTAGTGTAACTTGATTTTAAAGAAACATAACGATATATTGATTGTGCTAATTTAAGGATGCTGACTATTCAAATAAATGACAAGTTCCAAAAAATAGAAGTTAATAGAAAATTAATTACCAGATAGATAATTTTTGTTTTGGACGTAAATATGCTATTTATTTTAAATATTTGACAATCTTGTTATTTATTATTTTTTGTTTTATAAAAATGCAAATTTTTACACTTTTCTTTTACGGGTACCTATTTTTCATTACTACTAAATATAGTTTAGTTGGTTAATATACTGTCTAGTATAAATTCTAATGGTTAAGGGTGACTTATTCAACATATAACCCTGTAAAGTTTATGAGAAGAGTAAGAACCCTGTAATTTAAGGAGTATGCATTTGTTTAATTTATTTTGTTTAATTTCTGAAGCAGAATATAAAAAATTATTTTTGCAGTTTAAAATTAAAGAAATAACGATTCAAATTGACTATAAGCAACCAATTGATCCTAACTGCTTATAACAGAAATAACTATAAGAATTGTCAGTTCCTAACTGCATGTGTATAACTGAAACAACTACTATATATATATATACACACACACACATATATATCGTCTTAAACTATATATTTACCTAACTCTCTACTCCTACTACATCACACTGAACAACAACCTCTTTTAAACCCCCAAGAAAACCAAGAACTCCCTGCAAATTCTCCAAGAACGATAATCTCCATTCTCTCATTTTCTTGCCAGAAAATCAACCTCTTTAATCTTAAAAGGTATATTCCTCTCTCTCTGTGTCTCTGTGTCTCTCTCTCTCTCTCTCTGAATGTTTTGATTAAGCACCGAATTATGTCTCTAATATCTCTAACATTTTGGATGGAATTAACTTTCTACGGAAACA
This sequence comes from Antiaris toxicaria, assembly GCA_035233585.1. Lineage (NCBI taxonomy): Eukaryota > Viridiplantae > Streptophyta > Magnoliopsida > Rosales > Moraceae > Antiaris > Antiaris toxicaria. The sequence goes on from CP141154.1 coordinate 95,649,211, forward strand.
AACAGTAGAGACGGCCTTAGTCAGCGTCAAAATGGGAAACCAAGCTTCGGACATGCACGCGGACACCGTAACCTCGGAGATGGAGGCACAAGAAAGGAGGGCGACCAGACACAGTTTGCCAAGAACTGCGGAAAGAATGGAGAATTCCGTGAAATGTGACGAGGAGGGAGTGACCGAATTGCCACGATCCGATGGTGATAGTGAAAACGGGGATGGAAACAACTATCGAGGTTGTTATGATCCGTTCATCGGGAAATTATCGATGATGTTGTTAGGCTGTTTCGGCATGTCACTTGGAGACTTGGATCAGAGTTATGGAGAGAGTATCAGAAGCCCCTTGATTATGAACAGGATGATTGGAAGTACGGAAATCGCTGCCGACATTGGAGGATCGGGAAAAAAAAGTTTCCTGGAGTGGCTGAATCAACATGATTTCGACCAGTCGGATGAAGATTGGGAATCGGCATTGGTGAGGCTTAAAGACGGAGTGATTCAGCTGGGAATTAGGCTCTCTCACCTTCTCCTTGATTTCTTGATTTTGGGGTCGAAGAGAGGAGATAATATGGAAATCTTCGCCGACTTCAGGGACATCCTCGGAGCAAGAATTCTCGGAGATTACAAGACCCTTGTGGTGGTGAATAACGTCTTAAATTTGGTGGAAATGGTTGAGAAAGAAGTGACAAATTTGAAGAACAAGGGTAAAGAAATTTTGGAGGGGGAAATAAGCACGGATTCGATGAAACACAGGAAAGATTCGATTGACCTCGCGGATAATTTCTGCTCGCAGATTCTGACTCTGCATTTTCTTGTGAGTAAGTACAAGTTAACGAAATCTGATTTGGTTGAGAAAGTGGAAGAAAGTTTCGGTGAAATCAAGGAAGAGCTGAATAAAATTGAGCAAGACATGAGCAAACTGAGGGTGCAACTACTGTCTTCGGCCGAAGAAGATTCGCAGACCGTCGAGGTTCTTGAGAGGCAATTGGTGTCGAAAGTTCGCGGAATGTGGAGCGGGTTTGGGCAGAATCAGAGAAGTGACTGAAGCTAAGATCAATCTTTTTTGTTGTTTAGTTGTCTGATGATTAAGTTACTTTTTAGTCCTTTAGTTCCGTTCAGATAGTGTTGCAGAATATTGGTGTTACTTTTTTATTTATTTATTTATTTTCAATTGTGAACAATGAGAATGCAACTTTTTAGTGGTTGAATTTTGGTCAATTGTAATTCAGTATCAATTCATTCCATTCCATTCTTGAATTTAGAACAGAATTCAGGTTTCTTATTTTCTTTGCTGTTGAATAACTTGAAATTGCTTTCTTTCTTCTTTTCTTTCTAATTTCTTGAGAAAGAAGAATTGGAAAACGTTTGTGAATAACGTTCTCATTTAGGGGTGAACATAAACGTGCAACAATTGGCCTTAAAAACGACACAAAAAAGGTGTGGTATGGACTCAATGTGTGGTTATGATGTCGTTTCAATTTCTCCTGAAAAAAGCAATTTAACTGCGATTCACCTTCTGGCACAAGACGATGTGTTTGTATTATTTTTCTATGATGACACAACTTAACTGGTTTTTAGTGTCCCTTTTTTTGGGAGAACATGTAACGTTGTGTTTTTGTCCACTTTTTTTTTTTCTCTTTCCTCATTAAGCTCATAAATCCTGATCCATGTTATTTTGTATTGACGTCTCTTCTTATTCTTTTCATTTTTTCCAATAATTTTGAATAATCGAGGATCAATGGAAAAAAAAAAAAATGTCCCCCCACCGTGCACACACATGACACAACTGAGCGAATGCCTTTTTTATTTTTATTTTTTAAAAAGTCATTTTTATTGAAAATACAACATGTCGTATTCCATGAAAATTTAACGTCCAGTTCTTTTAAAAATCAAACGACATTCATGTCAAGACTTCTTTTATTGATGGTATCGGTTTCAGGAGAAATCAACGTGTCTTTATACACCCCGTTAACCACACAGAACATTTTCCGGCATGTCGTAAAGTTTAAAATATTTTGTACGTACTAGTCTCTTTTTTTTTTTTTTTTTTTTTGTGTTTCATGCCACCTGGTGAATAGAGGCATCTCCTTTCTTTTTTATTTAATTTTTCCCCATATTTTTTACTTCGAGGAATTCCACAAAGAGTTTGCAGCAGCTAGCCAGGGAAAGTGAATAAACAGCAAATAAATAAACCAGTCGGCAAACGCCCTTAATACACATATATGTCACCCATAGTTTTGTTTTTCCCCCCAAGATCACCAATAGTTGTTTAAAATACAATCACGGACTACTAAAGTCAAAAAGAGAGCCTAATGCTAATTTCACACGTAAACTTACTACAAAGTGTAAAATTCAAATTTATTTACTCTTAAGTTGTAATAAAAAAGTCAAAGGGGTCAAATGGTAATTTTTTAGGGATTAACTGTGTAGAGGCATTTTAAAAAGCCCTATCATACTTTTTAATAGGACTCATTTTTAATTATTTAGATTTAATTAAACAATTAAGATTTATTTGTGTATAATAGTTATTATGTACCTTAATTTAAGCAATTAAAAAATCATGTACCTTAACTCAAGCATAATATATACAAAGAAATTAAAAAATTCAATTTAAAAAGAAATAAAATTCAAGCAAGCAAATCATTTATCCAATATGTAAATGAATTATTTACAAATAAAGCTGATATAAATAAGTTATTTGCATGATAAACCCGGTATTTATATTAAGTACTTTAGAAATATGCTATTTGCTCTAATCAATTTTGAAAACTGCTTTTTACTTCATTCTCCCTAACGATATTTCGTATGACGACTTTGCCTCAACTTCGGTAAAATTGTCGTTGCCACTTGAGATGGAAGGATCTACAAGTTCGTATGTGAGGCCATAACCCCCCAATATATTTTCACCAACCTAAATATAAATGATACAATTAACTGGAGTTCCCAATTTGGAAATAATATGAACAGAAACTTCCAGTACCTTCTTTTTAAAATAAAAATTCCAAATACATATCCATTAAACATAGACCAAAAAACTTGTCTACATGACTTTCAATATATAAAAACAAAAGCGGTGGCCAACACTATCATATCCACTGCATGATTGGCGTATTGGTGAAGTGGTGGAGATGAGCAGCCGTGGTAATCAGTTGCAACAAAATGAATTTCCCTCAACAGAAACTGTGTGAATGAGGCTGAGCAGGATTTTCTCAAAATCTGCCCCATCATTCCAGCCATGGATTTGAGCCGTGATTAGTTGTGGGTTTTTAGAAATCAACTCCCACACTGGGAAATTCTTTCTTGGCATCAAAAGGTCTTGCTCTCTCAACTTCAAGCTTGAGCAGTAATCTCCCACGCCATCGCCAAGATAAATGAACCTTTTGTTTCCATCAGCTGCCACAGAAGCTTGGATTCTTTCTACAATCACACCCTGTAAAAATCGGATATAATTATTTAAGCAAATAAATTAACTTCTTTTTTTTTTTTTCCGAAGTAAACAAATAAAATAGTTTATATAAATTTAAAAAAAAAAAATAACAGAAATAAAAAATATTATGTTGCAGTACACAATAGTAATTGTTACTGTTAATAATATTTCTGAAAATGTTGAATTAGTAGGTGCAATTTTAGCAATTGATTAAAGCAAAATCCTTCACGTTGTAATGTCAAAGAAAACATCTGACATAAGTATTCCACATTAATATGTAATGGATTATACGTTTTAATATCATCTGTGATTTGCATGAATCTCAATAGTTAAGACGTTCTACAAACCAATTATATGAGAATTTCATGTCGGATGACTTAATCGTATGAAACTACCTTGCACATGTTTGGACGGCAGAGGCTCCAGCCATGGGGGCAGCACTTTTCGACGTGGAAAGGGAAAATCCGAAGCCTTCCTTCTCCATCAACAAAGCTTGGGTTAGTGTTGATCTCGGAAAAGCATTCCCTCAGCCCAAGATGCTCCAAAATCGTCTCAATAAAGAAGATATTTGCATCACTAACTATCCTCAAATCACATCTATCAAATTTAAATAAACCACAAAATTAGTTACATAATCATATACTTTGTAAAGAAAAAATATCTTTTCAAAAAAAAAGAAAAGAAAAGAAAAAATATGTTTCCAAAAAGATACGTACCCAAGAGCATAGGCAGCTTTAATGGCAGGGACAACTCTTGGATGGATAGGAGTCCGTTTTAGGACCTCCACAATGTCTTCAATGGTTTTTCCTTGTTCATGAAGCTCCTTCATCATCCTATCCTGTAAATAATAATTAAAAAAAGTTTCAATATAAATCGGTCATCGTAATATTCGTATATTTTGTTATACATACATATATATATATATTTATCTTTTTAGCTAATTAAAGTATGACAAGTAGCACAAAAGCAAATCAAACTCCTCATGTTAAGTTTAATATTACGTTCTTGCATGTTTTTTTTTTTTTCCTTGAAAACGGAATTTCTTGTTTTCTTTCTGTGTTACGTTAAAACATGCTCAACCAGAAACAAAAAGCTAACCAAACTCATGAGACTTGTGTTTACGTGTGTGTGTGTGTGCATGAAATAAAAAGAATGAAGAGGTTACCATGAGAGAGTTCCATGGCATGGTTGGAAGAAGCTGATTGAAGAGATCGGTAGCGCCCAACTCGTCGACCACCCAGTTGTCGCTGTCGCATTCGATGATCGTCTTGTCAAAATCGAAAACGACTACGATTCCATCCATCTCTTTCACTATACGAATTTAGCAGAAAAATAAGAAAGTTGCTTTAGTTTCTAGCTACTTAGCAATTTGCTTTGTGACCAAGCAATCTAAATGCCTTTACTTGAGAATTCTGAGGAGGTGGGGTGTTTATATAGTACACTTAGAAGCTCGATTATCACTTGGATTCTGTTTGCCTTTTTTCTAAGTATCATTTTGACTAGGATTCTAGTATTACAAGAGTTTATGAACATTAAATGGAATAAGGTCTTGGGCTAAAGGAAATATTCTCTCTTTATTTTATTTTATTTTATTTTTTGAGATGCCTAAATGTCATTTGCCAAAACGGGAGGATTACACGTTGAATGTTGTTTCTTTGTTGGATTTGGATGTCTCCCATCCCTATCTTTTTTTTTTTATCCCCTTTATAATATATGTAATATCAATTACAAATATTTATATTTTAATTAATGAATCTTAATATTTTAACTATCTTAATAGACATGAAATATAATTAAAACGATATAAAATGGGAGTTGAATCCTTTTCAACTATTGTACCTTTTCAAGTTATTGATGTAAAATAAAATTGAAATTTACTAAAATTTAAATTTGGAGATATCTTTGTATTTTTGAATTTATTAATAATTATGTTTATTTCTTAGGATTCTTAATAAATTTAATTTGGAATTTGGAATTATAATTAGAATTGCTTTAGGATGTTAGCTGCAAATAGGACAATTTTTATTTTATTTTAAGAGAATGATTACGAAAAAAATTTTAAGTGTCTAGTTAATTTCTTCCTCATAAGTTCTTATTTTTCTTTTGGATATTTGATTTCTTTATGCTAATTCTGTTTTAATACTTCGGCAATGATTTTTTTTTCTCCACCTTGAATTTGTCTTTTCTATCTAAATTCTATCTATTATATTTTTTTCTGGAGAATTTTTATAATAAAACCTCCTTTTTTGCACTACCCACAGAAACTGTCGTTTTATTAAATTAAATTTTTAATAATTAGATTTATGAATAGAGCATTTTGTGTCACGAGCCATAAAATTTTAAGATTGACACACATAAATTAAATTACCAAAAAATTAATTTAACAATTAGAAAAGCATTCTGACTAGTAATGTCAAATAAAAAAATCCTATTGAACTTTGTTGTTGTCATAGAATTAAGTTGATGCGATTAATCATCAAGCACCTCTCATCTTGAAAATTTGTTGCTATTGAAATCCCTTAAAAGCTGCAAAATGTTCTCCTAAAAATATTATCTCTTATTTGTTTAGACCGTTCTTGCAAATGTGAACTATTTAAACTACATGGTCAATTTATATATGTTTTTTTGTTTTTTTGTTTTTACTTGAAATGTTCCATTTAAATTGTCCGATTTTCTTTTTTTTTTTCTTGAAAAGTCCACATTAGCTTGATTATTCACAATTTCTATTACAATTTTATAACTCAAATTTTAAAAACCATAACTTTGCATATATAGGTCTAAATGAGATTTTTTTTATATAAATTATATAGAATTTTGAGATAAACTTAACAAGTTCCATATTGATTTTTTTTTTTCCAAACATATTTCAAGTTTTTACACTTTTAAACTCTAGCAAAATTAAATTTGTAACCAATTACCCAAACATAAATTCAAATATTTCAATCTAAATATTCTTGTCTAAATATTAACATCTAATCGTCTATTTAAATAACAATCCAAATGTTCACGTGTCAAATATTTTCATCTACATATTTCCATCTAAATATCCAAATGTGCATGTCTCCCCCAAATGCAAGTTTAGTTTCCTCTCCCGAAAAACTGACAAAGCAAAATTTCTTATCTCAAAGAACTCACAAATAAATATAAAAAATATAGCACTATAGCTATAAACTTATGAAGGTCAAAATCCAAATTTTCTCTATGAAAAACACATTAAACTTAAAAGCCAAACTTTTACATTTAAAACTTAGATGCTGTTTTTTTTTTTTAATTATTTCCAAAATTCACTCTAGGAAAGCCCATCTTGATATTCTACCTCTACCTCTTATATATAGTGTATGCAATGCTGGTCTTAATAAAAAAAAAAAAAACATAATCCAACAATTATTTCAACATACCAAGTTGCTTGTTGTGTTTATCCAAGTTTGTAAATCAAAGTTTCAAACATTTTTGACAAACACTGTTTTTAGAATTGTATTAAGACTAGTGTTGCAACAACTACTGCAACGGATTGAAATTCAAAAAAAAAAAAAACAAATCAGTAGAAGTTCTTCAAACTTCGACTTGATGTTGTCAATCAAACCAAAACCTCTTAAAAATTCATTTGAAGGAAAATCTTTCTCCGAAGTCATTCCTTCCGTCGAATCCAATAACACAGAGGCATCACATCCTTCACCATTGACCCAGATCAGAATTAAATGGAATTAGCAACTGTCTTAAAAAATTAAAGAAAATTCAAACTTTGGAACCACTAGGAAAAGGAACATAATGTAAAGAAAACTAAACATGAGGTTAAAGATTATTATTATTATAAAAATAAAAAGAAATCTTGAAAGAAAGATGAACAAGAAACACCCACCTGGATGAAGCAATCATGAAATAGAAGGCGCAAAAGTACAGGAGCCACTTCAGGGCTGGCTCGGTAGAGGTCGTCAACGACAGCCCGAACAATTTGCTCAGCTTCCGGACACAAAATCGCGGTTGAAATCGAACTCAATCTGACTGGAAGAAGAAGAAGAGTTTCCGGTTTCTAGAGTCTGGTCATAACTCTACACGAACAATAGAATCGGATGAATCGGCCATCGAGGATTGAGGGAAAATCGAGACCTCGACAACAACAACGAGTTGTTCGTCGATGAAGGCAACGAAAAGTTGGTTGAAAACTGCTCACTCTGCTTAAGAATGGCAAAGTTTCTTTTGAAGGAAAGGTAAACGCAGAGAATCGCTACGATAAGATGCAAGATAATCCGACAATAAGACATGTCAAAGATTGAAAGAATGACCTTTGTTAATCTGTTTTCGGGTTTTCTTTGTTTTGTTCTGAGATCGTCAAAGGAGATTTCTGAGTTACCGTTCGAGCGTTCGGAGTGTTAGCGGGAAAGTTTGGTTGTTGAAATAACGGAAATGCCATTGTGACAGGTAATGTCGTTGAAGCAGCTGGATCGCCTAAGGAGATACGGTGAAGACGACTATAGCGGATTGATTGGTGGGGCACTCAAAATAATAGGGTTTAAAAAAAAAAAAACCGTTAGGGGCAGGCTTTATATTACAAGTAAGGTTTTTATCAAAAATTATTATCTCGTTTGTTTACTGTATTACATTCACATTGCATTTAAATACAATGTAATATTCATCTAAATGCAAAAATATTGTATTCAAATATTAAGTACATTACATTTTAAATCTAATATAATTACTATTTATTATTTCACTTTTTATATTATTTTTACTAGTCACATCATATTCGCTTTCTCTCTCTCTCCTCTTTTTTTCTCTTTATTTTTACCAATTACATCATATATTTATTATTTAAATATAATTCAAATACTTTTCATCCAAACATATATTGCATATAAATGCAAGACAAATACATTTTATCTAAATGTAAATTGTATTCAAATACAATACAAACATAATGTATTTACTAAACATCCCAATGTGTCGTGGGTAGGCTTTATAATAGGTTTTATTATTATTATTATTTAGATTTGATGTTAATCAAATACATCAATTAGGAACCTGTATTAATGGTTTTTGAAAAAAGACCCAAAAAGATTTTTTTTTTTTTTTTTAGCTAGAATATATATATTTTCAACTTGAGGGTAAAAGGACTCGAACTCTACACATTTAAGTAGAGTTAGGTGTAAAATTACTATTAGGTTATGTCTGTAACTGTGATGATCAGGAAATATTCAATATCAAGAAATTGATTAAAATGACATTTTCTTGATACGAAACTGATATATTTAGACTCAGGATGCCCAAATTAGTCAATCAGGCACCTGACACGTTTTTCGAGACGGGATCACACAGATCCTGAAAACTGATCGAGATGACCTCGAATGAAGTTGAAACTGATAAATTTGGATTCAGTACGTCCAAATTAGTCAGTATAGCCTATTTGTATGCTCAAATTAGCTAATTGAGTACAAAGGTAATTTTTGATCGAGAATTCACAGTACCGGAAACTGGTCAAGATGACCTCAGATGAAAATAAAACTGATATATTTGGATTCAGGACGTCCAAATTAGTCAGGATAGCCCATGTTGAAATTTTGGGCGAAGAAGTATATAAAGGGCGAAAAATCAGAAATTTAAGAAATAAGCCTAAAACTTTCTCTTATTTTCTCTTTCCACCCCTTACCCGAAAATAAACAGTAATCGACCATCGGAAACGGTGTCCGTTTTCGACACCGCCGGTGTCATCGGAAAGCTCTCACCGAGCTGAGTCCAACGGTGGGTCGACTCGACGGAACAGCCGCCGCACGCCGCCGCACGCGCCGCTCGAATGCCGCCGGAGCCGAGAAATTCGACCGGTGATATCTCCGCCGTCCGGCCACCGTTTGCCACGAAACCGGTCCCAAAAGTTTCGTGGTGAAGAGAGGAGCAAAACCCATGCCACCGATTGCCTCAACACCGGCGGAATCGAGCCGGCCAAACTTCGAAAAATTCGGTGAAACGCCGCCGTGGAGCCGCCGTCGAAACGCCCGATTCCGGCCGAGTTGAAGTGCGCCGTTGGTGCAGAAATGACCGCAGGGCTGAGGGGAGCAAAAGCCCTCAACCAATTTTGGGAAAAAGGTCCGGCACGGCGGAGTTCCACCGTCGCCGCCGTGACCGTGGTTTTCGAGGGAATTTTCCGACGATAGGGGCCTCCAAACATGAAATTGAGGTCACCAATGGATTCCTCTCGTCGAGTTCTTCAAGATGGGCTACTCATTTTCCACCGTCGCCGCCGTCAACGGCGGTCAACGCCGGTCAACGGCGACCGGAGACCAAAAAGTTAAGAATGGCCCGTTGGCCTATTTTCGATGTTCCGGACACATCCGCGACGTCAGAATTGCAAGACGGAGTCTCAAAGGCAAAGAACGGAGAATTAAAGTTTATCCGCGCGAAACCGAACAGTTCGTTCGATCGCCAGTGGAACGATTCCGGTAGTGACTTCGGTCCCTCCATTCCTGAAATTAATGTTTTTGGAATGAGTATATATGAATTATGTATTCTGCATTGTGAAATTGTAAGAAAATTGGACTATGTGTATGAAAAATAGTCAAATGAGAAAAAGTGAAAAATGTAAAGATTTTTACGTAAAAAGTTGAGTTTTTACGTAAAAATATAGGCTCTGGTATAGTACGTGGTAGAATAGAACGAGGTTAGATGGTTTCGAGGCGTTTCCTAAACGCCGGGAATCCAAAAATTAAGCGGAAATGCTGCCGAAATTTTGAAAACGGCACAAAAGAGTATTTTAAGAACCGAAGGGTAAAAACGTGGTCGGGATGGAAACCTGAGCCCTTTCGGTGACCTAGACCCGAGAAAGAGCATTAACGCTCAAGAGTCAGAATAGTACCACCCGAGAGTCGGTAAATAGTAAACCAAGAAATTATGGTAAATAAGGGCCAAAGCTAAGTTGCGAATCAAAGAAAAGTAAGGTTATAATGAGAAAAATCCCATTAGGGGCAAAATGGTAATTTTGCCAAAAGTTCAGGGTAAAATAGTAATTTTACCAAAAGTTAGCAGAAAAGTTATAAATTGGATATTAGATCCTTAAATTTATGATCGAGAAATGAAACGTAGAATTTTTACGTTTTATTAAGTTTTATACATGAAAGAAGCATAGAAAATAACCGTTATTATTTCGGTTATAGGGATCCGCGCCAGACAATATGAAGAGACGTCTGCGGACCAAGGAAGCGAGAAAAGAGATGCTAGCAAGTATTTGTAAGTTCAAACATTTAATTGACTGCAACATAAACGAACTGGTCATGTTATGTGCTATGTGTTCTATGTAGTAAGTTCGAATATTTAATTGACTGCAATATGAATAGACTATTATGTCTAAGTATGATATGCGGTAAGTTCAAATATGTGATTTGTTTGTGACATGATACTAACATGTTCACGAGAATAGTAAGCAAGATCAGAAACAGAAAAGAGAAATAAGATAAGTCAGATAATAAGACTTAAAAGTTAAGGTTGGCGTACCGGCCTCCCCAGTTGTGAGGTTCCCAGATAGCCTCCACCCCAGAAGTGTGGCGCTGCCTCGTTAATAATGAGGTAGTTTATGGCTTAACTTCCTGCCTCCACCCCAGAAGTGTGGCGCTGCCTCGTTAATAATGAGGTAGTTTATGGCATGACTTACTACCTATAAGGTCAGTAGTCCAGAGATGACCTTAGGGTTGATCGGTGGGTCGCTCCCCTGATCCTCTATTGGTCTACGCACACCAGGTACGTCCAACTACGGGCCCACAAGTGAAAGATTAAGCAGATAAAGTAAAGAAAAGAAAAGAAAGAAAAGCTTAGCAAAGAAAAGCTAAGAACAGAAAGTAAAGAAAAACTAAGAAAAGCTAGAAGAAGAAAGAATGAAAGTAAACAAGCATAATGCCACTAATATGTGTGCATATGCTTAGCAAGAAAAGAAAAGAAGAAGAAAAGTATGACATGAAAGAAAGAATGAAAGTAAACAAGCATAATGCCACTAATATGTGTGCATATGCTTAGCAAGAAAAGAAAAGAAGAAGAAAAGTATGACATGAAAGAAAGAATGAAAGCAAACAAGCATAATGCGACTAACATGTGTGCATATGCTATGTTATGCATAAATTGATATGCATAAGTCAGTTATACAATTTTAAGTGTATCTGTGATGTTTAAGCATACATTAAGTATGCTGTGTTTAAGTTGATATGTGTATACAATATTTTGTATAATGTTGAGTATGTTATGCTTAAGATGTTAAGCATACATCCTGTATGTTATGTTTAAATTAGCTTATGCTAAAAGAACGTTGAGATTGTTCTCTCAATGTTAGAATATGTTATATATGAAGTTGAAAGTAAAGTATAATGTATGTTCATGTTCTGATGCCACAGTTGGTATCAGACATGTTCTGTCCAAAAGGTATGAGTTAGTATTTTGTCATGAATGTATGTTTGAACTTACTGAGCCTGTCGCTCACAAGTTTGTTTATGTGGCAAGTAAGCATCCTGCACGAAGATAAGACAAGTGATGGATGACGGATGGAATCTGCATGTGCCAAGAGACTGGGTGAGGGTTATGGTACTACTATGAGTCTTCCGCTGAGCTGTTTAAAAGAGTATTAAAATGATGATTTATAATGTAAATGAAGTTAAGGCAATGTAAAATATTTATTATAGTAAATGTTTTACGACGGTACAGTTTCCAAGTAAAGTTTAAGAAAAAAGAACAAAAATTTATTCCATATTTTTATGTTCAAATAGAAAGTAGAGTAAGCATGTTAAAGAAAATATGTTAAAAGTAAGATACCAGCTATTACAGATGGTATCAGAATAAGTTAGAAACAAGTTAAAAGTAAGTTGCCGACGACCCAAGTGGTTACAGTCTATCGCAATTGGCAACAGTGACTGACTGTAATAGTACCGTTTAACACTACGTAGGGCGGGCCGTCACAGTAACCACCTAAAAATATATTTGAATTCAATAATTAGATGATTTCTAATCTATACATAATAAATGAAAACTATTGTGAATCAAAATGTAGTGACCAAAAATATTGGATAGAAAACTATATTGCTTAGGACTGGCAATTTGAATCATGACAAGATGGGTTGACATGAACACAATACGAAATTAGTAGGTTTAAGTTTTCTATAAATGGATTTGAGTTAAAAACATATTGACACAATTAATATGATTAATAAACAAATCGAATTTAGGTTTACCTCTTAACATAGATTAACAAGAATTGACACAATTAACTGTATATGTTTTTTTTTTTTCCTATTGTGTATGATATAAAACGAAAGTTTTCATAGTTAATAAAATATAAATAATATGAATTTTAAAATTTTGTAAGTAAATTTCACTTATTTTTCATTAAAAAAAAAAAGATATGTTGACAAATAACATGTCAAAATATCAAAATTATATTGAATAAGTCATTATCTTATTTATTAGTAATTTAAGCAGGTTAATTTATATTGACACAATTAACACAATTAATAAATAAATTAGATTTTGGTTTGAGATATTGACACGAATATTATATGATTCGGGTTTAAATTTAGTGTAATAGTATCGATAAAGAGGTATAACACGACATGATAACATGAATTGTCAGTCCTAATTACAGAAGTCTAGTATAGAAACAATATTTAAGGGAAAAAATTTTCACATGAAAAAAGCATATATAATTTTATCAAAAAGAAAAAGTAAATACAAACGAAATTTAATTTTAAAAAAAAGGGATTATTGAAACATGTATTCATAGATTTTGAGAGATAGTTTTTATTTTTTTTAAGTTTTTAAGATAGTTATTAAGAGTGAGGCAAACGAAAGAAATCAATTTTTATTTGAAGGTATTTATATGGGCGTGTGGCTTAGAAAGATATATATTGTTGAATTTTGTTTCTTCTATAAATGTACTTAGGTAATTTAGGTGTATTATAGTTTCCCTTATTTTTAATTTTACTTGAGGGTTTTATTGTGATGGAAAATTTTAATGTAAAAGGGTGTATGTAGAAAGTCAAGAAGGGTTATGTAAATAGAATCACCCATTTATAAATGGTTAAACAAGCATAAAACGTGGAGGGTTAAAAAAGGCGTAGGAAAAGGGGACAATTCAAAATTTGTTTAAATTTATATATATGTTGAATAATATTCGTATTTTAAAAGGGTTGCTGTGATTTGATCATTTTGTGTAAATACTTTTAAAGATTAACTTCTTTTCAATACGGTATTTTTATCCATTTCACGTTGTTTGATCTTTCCTACACGTTTACAAATAAATCTGTATGAATAAATAATAAGGAAGTTATAGCGAATAGCCTAGTTTTAAATGCATCATTTCAAAGAAAGTACCAATCAATGCCTACGGAGAGAGGCAGAGATTAGGTGTCACTATTTATATAAACAATATAGATTTTGACTTTCCTTGTCTCCTAGTAGAAGTGGACTCCTCTCTTTATATTTTATATATATTTAGCGTCTGTTGTGATTCACCATTTCAATTTTTTTAGTTTAAAAATTAAAATTAAGTTGGTTATTTAATTTCAAATTAATTTAGTTAGAATTTATATTATAAATTATATTAAAATAATAAAAATAAAGATAAATCAAATTAAAATGATGAACTAAAAAGATGTTAAGAAGTCAAATTCTAGTTTTTTTTTTTAGTGGCAAATTCGAATGTTTATTTTAGAATTATTAGGAATGTTGGAAGGTAAAGCACGGACACCAACAACCAAGTTCTTGTTGATTATATATTGATCCAAATCCAAGTGTTAAAAAAAAGTGAAAATATATGTGTGTGTGTGTGTGAAATATATTACATTTGAAATTTTTTTGTTTCGATAAAAAAATTGTTCTGAGATGTCGGTTACTCTTGGTAACCGAATGGTTACTTTCGGTTTTTGAACACAAACGGACGTAACCGTTCGTGATTATGATCCATTAATCCACCATTATTCCTCCATTTACGTTGAAAAATTCTCTTGATGGAAGAGAATAAGAGGAGGACGTTGGCTCTTGATCCCGAAGCTCAAATTCTCAAAATTTTCAGTTTTCATTGCACCATCGATCGTGAGGATTGAGAGCTTCGAAGGCCAAGCCTTCTGTGTGTGTTTTTAACGTTTGGTTCAAAGTTTTGTAGGTTCGTCGGAGAAATAACAATGGCGGGAGGTATTTTTCGGTCCCGACGTTTTTTTCCGCATTTTGATCTATATGCTTTATTTGGATTCGTTTTGGCATGATTAGATCATTAAAATTTACTAACATTTGGTATCAGAGCCACGTTTATGCCTCTGTCTTGTTTGCTGGAGAACCTGCAAATTTTTTTTCAAAAACTTACGTTAATGTTTTTTGATTTTGGGCTTGAATTTTAGATGTTGTTTTTGAAAAATAAGATTAGAAATCATTAGGAAATTTTATTTCTATGAATTCTGGCTTTTGAAAAGTGAATTTTGACGTCTGGAAGACCAAGAAACCGTCGGGTTTCATTTGGGGTCGAAACCAGGTCGAACGGGTCTGTAAAAACCTGGCTGGAGGTTGAAGACAACGAAAAACGACATGTCGTTTTATGTTGTTGAGAAAACGACATGTCATTTTGAAGGGTGAGAAACTGCTGTCAATTTATAAAATCGACACGTCGTTTTGATAGCTGGGAAGCGACATTCTGATGTCAAAAATGACATGTCGTTCCAGAAGCCCATTTGGTGTCGTTTTCTTAAGATTTTGTCGTTTTTTTTCTGAAACGAATTATATTGTCGTTTTTTGAAGATTTTGTCGTTTTTTCTTTCCAAAAAAAAATTTTTTTTTTAAATTATTGTTTTATTTTAATGTACTTAATTAATTTATTTGGGTTTATGTGTATAAATTTATTTTTTTATTATACATACAACATTGTGTTAATTAATAAAATACATTAATTTTATTAATATTGCTTATGGTTTTTTGCAATATTATTAATTTTTGTTGATATTGCTTATGATATTATGCAATATATATAGTTATCTTATTAATTAAATGTTATTTGATGCTTATAATTTGTTTAATTTTTAGAGTAGCCATAGCATCTTTAAATTATGTAAATTATATATTAAGAATTTTTAGGATCACATTATAACATTAGTTGTAATTAATTATATGTAGTACAATAAAATTTATCCCACAGGAAATTTTGTTGTATTTGTATAATTAATTAGGATGAAATGTCAAATTATATTTCTTAATCTACCCACAGGAATTAAGAAAAGGAACGTAATTTGATAGTTTTGTCATTTATTTGAGATGGACCTAATTGAGTAAAACTTTAGCCCACAGGCAAGTTTTATGTCACTAGATTCATATTTTATGTTTTGCATTGGTAAAGCATAACTTAAGTTTTGGCCTTAAAATTGTGAATTAAGCATGTATATTTAATTTGTGTAGCTATGCAACCTGTGAATTTTTCTGATTTTAAGTGTGACATTCCCGAATTAAAAGGCGATAATTACAAGATCTGGAATGAGAGAATTCTTCTTCATTTGGGCTGGATGGACATTGATTATGCCATAAGGAAGGACGAACCACCTGCCATAACTGAAACCAGCACTCAAGCTGATGTTGCTCTTTATGAAAAATGGGAGCGATCTAATCGCCTAAGTGTCATGTTCATAAAGACTAACATCTCTGCTGGTATTCGTGGTTCCGTCGAAGGCTATGAAAAGGTCCGAGATCTGCTGAAGGCCATAGATGAACAGTTTGAAACTTCTGATAAGGCGCTTGCTAGTACCTTAATAATGAAGTTTTCGTCTATGAGGCTCACTACAGTAAAAGATGTGCGAGAGCACATCATGAAGATGAGGGATATTGCGGCTCAATTAAAAACACTTGAGGTTACAATGTCTGAAACCTTTCTTGTCCATTTCATATTAAACACTCTTCCACAGTAGTATGGGCCCTTTAAAATTTCCTACAACACACATAAAGAAAAGTGGTCAATTAATGAACTCATGACCATGTGTGTTCAAAAAGAGGGCAGGCTGATAATGGAACAAGGTGAGAGTGTCATGATAGCAACAGACAAGAAAGATGACAAGCAAGCCAAGAAGAAAGGGAAAGGTAAAATACCTCCACAAGATAGAATAAAGAAAGAATCCAAGTGTTTCTTCTGTAAAAAAAAAGGGGCACATGAAGAAGGATTGCACTAAATTCCAGAAATGGCTTGAGAATAAAGGTAAACTAATCTCATTTGTTTGTTATGAATCTAATATGGTTGATGTTGGTCATAACACATGGTAGATTGATTCTGGGTCTACAATCCATATTTCAAATACCTTGCAGGGTATGCGAAATCTGCGGAAACCAGTGGGAAGTGAGCAATACATCTTTTCAGGAAATAAGATGGGCTCGTATGTGGAGGCCATTGGAACATGCAGTTTAATTTTAAGTAGTGGCTTTATTTTGAATTTAGAAAATACTGTTTATGTTCCAAGTTTTTCTAGAAACTTGATTTCTGTTTCAAGACTTGTACCATTGGGTTTTCCTTTTAATTTTTTAAAAACATCTTTTTGTTTATCTTATAAATCTGATATTGTTGGAAATGGTATTTTGTCTAATGGTCTTTTCTATATTAATTTGCAAAATGATGCCACTAATAATGCTATGCATGTTCACGCTGGTTTAAAACGATGTGTTATAAATGAGGATTCTTCTATGTTGTGGCACCAGAGATTGGGACATATCTCCAAAGATAGGATTAAGAGATTGGTAAATAATGGAGTACTAAGTACTTTGGATTTTACTGATTTCGAGATCTGTGTGGACTGCATTAAGGTAAAGCAGACCAAAACATCTAAAAAGGGTGCGCACAGAAGTTCCGAATTACTTGAAATCATCCATTCAGATATCTGTTGTCCAGATATGGACATACAAAGTGGTCCAAAATACTTTATCTCCTTTATTGACGATTTCTCACGTTACATGTATATCTACTTGCTTCAGAATAAAAATGAAGCATTAGATGCCTTTAAGGTTTTCAAGGCTGAAGTAGAGAAACAATTTGAAAAACAAATTAAGATCGTGAGAACTGATAGAGGAGGAGAGTATTATGGCAGATACACTGAGGATGGACAAGCTCCTGGTCCGTTTGCTAAGTTTCTTGAAAAGCAAGGAATAGTTGCTCAATACACCAATCCTGGTTTTCCGAGTGAGAATGGTGTTGCAGAAAGAAGAAACCGGACTTTAATGGAGATGATTAGGAGTATGCGCAGTAACGCTAAACTTCCTATATCATTGTGGACTAAAGCTTTTAAAACGGTAGCGTATATATTAAACCAAGTTCCAACCAAGGCTGTCCCAAAAACGCCTTTTGAGTTATGGAAAGGTTGGAAACCGAGTTTGTGTCATATACGCATTTGGGGATGCCCGTCTGAAGTTAGAGTTTACAACCCACAAGAAAAGAAGTTGGATCCAAGGACTATTAGTGGATATTTCATTGGATATGCTGAAAAGTCCAAAGGATACAGATTCTATTGTCTATCTCACAGCACTAGGATTGTGGAATCTAGAAATGCGAAGTTTCTTGAGAATGACATGATTAGTGGGAGAGATCGATTTCAAAACATTGTTTTTGAAAAAGATCATATTGATGCTCAACCTTCCACATCAAGTAATAAAATGATTGTCATTGTTAATGCCTCTCAAGTTCCAACGGGTGTTCAACAACCAGTTGTTGAGGTTCCACAAACTGCTAATGATCAACCAGTAGATCAAGTTGTTCAAGAAGTACCAGAAATGGTTGAACAACCAGTTGATCAACACGATCTTCAAGAGAATGTTGAAACAACTTTAAGAAGATCTACTAGATTAAGAAGGTCAGCAGTACCTAGTGATTACATTGTGTATCTACAAGGTCGGACTATAACATTGGAGCCGAAATTGATCCTAAAACGTTTTCACAAGCCATGAGTTGTAAGGAATCTAACTTATGGCATGATGCTATGAAAGATGAGATGAATTCTATGTCATGTAACGGTGTTTGGGATCTTGTTGAGTTGCCTGATGGTGCAAAAGCCATTGGATGCAAGTGGGTCTTTAAGACAAAGAAAGACTCACTGGGCAACATTGAAAGATACAAAGCTAGACTCGTTGCAAAAGGATTCACTCAAAAGGAAGGGATCGATTACATAGAGACATTTTCTCCTGTATCTAAGAAAGATTCTCTTCGTATTATCATGGCATTAGTTGTACATTTTGACCTAGAGTTGCAACAGATGGACGTGAAAACGGCTTTTCTCAATGGAGATCTAGAGGAAGAAGTTTACATGAAACAACCAGAAGGATTTTCCTCTAGTGGTGGTGAGCATTTGGTTTGCAAGCTCAAGAAATCTATATATGGATTGAAACAAGCTTCCCATCAGTGGTATTTGAAATTTCATGATGTCGTCTCTTCATTTGAATTTGTAGAGAACATTATAGATCAATGTATATACCAGAAGGTCAGTGGGAGCAAGATTTGTTTTCTTATTCTGTATGTGGATGATATTTTACTTGTAACAAATGATAAGGGCGTGCTATATGAGGTGAAACAATTTCTCTCTAAAAACTTCGATATGAAGGATATGGGTGATGCATCTTATGTCATTGGGATTAAGATACATAAAGACAGAATAAGTGGTATTCTGGGTATGTCTCAAGAAACCTATATCAACAGGGTTTTAGAGAGATTTCGGATGAAGGATTGTTCACCGAGTATAGCTCCTATTGTGAAGGGTGATAAACTCAGCTTGAATCAATGTCCAAAGAATGATCTTGAAAGAGAACAAATGAAGAATATTCCTTATGCTTCAGTTGTGGGAAGCCTTATGTATGCTCAGGTCTGCACAAGGCCTGACATAGCTTTTGCAGTCGGAATGTTAGGAACATATCAGAGTAATCCAGGTATAGACCACTGGAAAACTGCAAAGAAGGTGCTTAGGTATCTTCAAGGTACCAAGGATTACATGCTTATGTTCAGACGGACTGATCTTTTGGAAGTGATTGGCTACTCTGATTCAGACTACGCTGGCTGTGTTGATTCTCGGAAGTCAACTTCGGGATACACCTTTATGCTAGCCAGTGGAGTTGTTTCTTGGAGAAGTGCAAAGCAAACCTTGACTGCTACTTCCACTATGAAAGCTGAGTTCATGTCCTGTTTTGAGGCTACTTCACATGGTGTATGGATAAAGAATTTCATTTCTGAGCTTAGAATTATGAATTCGATATCTAGGCCATTGAAGATATATTGTGACAATTCAGCTGCTGTTTTTATGGCTAAGAATAATAGAAGTAGTAATCGAAGCAAGCACATCGACATCAAGTATCTAGCCATAAAAGAACGTGTTAAAGACAAATCAGTGGTTATTGAACACATTAGCACTGAATTGATGACTGCTGATCCTTTAACTAAAGGCATGCCACCATAAAAATTCAAGGATCATGTAGTTAGAATGGGACTTGGTTCCTCTATGTGATTTCGTTATAAGAACGATATTATTATAATGAAATTCCTTTTGTGATGTTTTCTCATTTTTGTCATCTCGTGTACACATATGTTAGTCTTGAGAAAATATCTTTATGTTTGGACCAAGAATAAACATAGGGTTTATTCATTAAGTTATATGAGCTATTAAAGGGATAGATTGCATTGTAATACATGGAAGATAATACTCATGCTTAAGAGGACTTGTCGCCATGATTCATGTAATTGTTTCTTACTTGATGAATGTTGGAATTTATGGACCAAGTGGGAGAATGTCGGTTACTCTTGGTAACCGAATGGTTACTTTCGGTTTTAGAACACAAACGGACGTAACCGTTCGTGATTATGGTCCATTAATCCACCATTATTCCTCCATTTACGTTGAAAATTCTCTTTATGGAAGAGAATAAGAGGAGGACGTTGGCTCTTGGTCCCGAAGCTCAAATTCTCAAAATTTTCAGTTTTCATTGCACCATCGATCGTGAGGATTGAGAGCTTCGAAGGCCAAGCCTTCTGTGTGTGTTTTTAACGTTTGGTTCAAAGTTTTGCAGGTTCGTCGGAGAAATAACAATGGTGGGAGGTATTTTTTGGTCCCGACGTTTTTTTCCACATTTTGATTTATATGTTTTATTTGGATTCGTTTTGGCATGATTAGATCATTAAAATTTACTAACATGAGATTCATAGTAGAAAATCAAGAGAATTGCTAAATTATATTGATAACCAATTAAAGTGGTATAAATATATATATATGATGATAACCACAATATCAAACAAATTCCTAATATTATGGCTAAAGAATAATAAGGAAACTTAAAATTAAGATATACATATATCTAGAGCTGTAAATATTGGATCAAGTTAGATGGATTGACCTGTAGCTCGTCTGATCGAGTCTCATATACAAACAGCAGGCTTGGCATGCATGCATTTTTTTTTTAATATCTTTACATATACAGATATTAAAATTTCTCGTAACTTGACTCATCCAACCTGTAGACAACCGAGCTATAGGATCGAGTTAGGCTACCCATTCTATAGTTAGGGCAAGCCCAACCCATTTCTTTATATGGACAGGCTCAGCCTAGTCCATAATCTTTTAGTTCGCCCAGGCCAATTTGGGTAGAGTGGATAGTCCATATTTAAAGCACTATATATACACTAACATCAAGAGATAACAAGTCACAAATTAATAGAAAAAACAAAAATCTTCTTATTCTTATTTTTTCTTAGCTTGGAATGATAAAATAAGTATAAAATTATCATTAGATTACACCTACAATAACAAATACAAAAATCTTATCATGCTGAATATTTTTAAGATTTGAAATATTGAAGGAAAATAATGGCTATCGAACGGCGTTTGAAGTTAAATTCAGATAGTTTAATATAAGATACTAGATTTTGGTAATTGTCAAGTTTGAAAAAATAATAATAATAAGTATTTAGTAATTCTCGATTTCCACTGTAATTTCCCTATCTCTTTAGATAAAAGTGCAAATATGTTATACTCGTTTTCTCAATATGTATACGTATATGTTATTATACTTGTTTCATCATTACTTTTCAATTCTCAATTTTAAATTATTTATCAAAGAAAAAAAAATGTTTACATCACCCCATGGATAGAGGGAGAAGTATGCGCTAACGCCCCCATAATTGCGCTTAAATTAACAGAAATTCCCCTCATCAAAACATTGTACATCAACACCCTCAAAATCATTTTACTCGGAATATTTGAGCCCTAGTATATGTTCATCAAGATGTTGTGACAAGCTAATTAGGCCTCAAAATAATTACACTGCTACAAAATATCCCATCGAAATACAATTATCTAATTTAAAAACCAATAAATACAGTGATACTAAATATAGCATGACAATAATATCATTATCAGTCTTACGTTGAAGAGGCAATGCATGTAAAAACAGTGTAACCAAAATATAGAGAGAAGCCGACTCTGAAAGTTTTTAGTACTTTCATCTTGTACATGAATTTGAAAAACTAATAATAATGATAACTATCTAGAGAAACAGCTATCTGATGATGATATGCCAATTGATCCCAATAATTCATCAATATTCATTCTTATCACTCTCCATTCCTCGTCACATCTTTCAACAATTTTAGCAGACTCAACTAATTTTTCCTTCTTGGACATACCTGCGCCGGACATGGTCGAATTAGCATTCAAAACCGAAATCAAGCACAGAATCATCTTGAAGAGTCGATTAATAACATTGTCGACTTTGAATGACATCTCTAATTTTCCATTTTCATCCTTAAACCGGCCTGCTCCCCTTTCTTTATTCGCCACTTTTCCGGCCTGCAGCAGAGCGAGTAACCTATAAACAACCACAGGTACCCTCCCGCGTTTGCATCGTTTTAGCCTCGCGAGCTTCGATCTGAAGTATGATCGGAGCTTGGCTTCTGCCACATTGTTGTCATGAATTGACAGAAAAAAGTGCAGATCATTAACAAGGAAGAAGATCTCTCTCTCAATCTGATACAACCACTCAATAATCAGCGCTTTAGCCTCGCATATCTCTTGATCGCTTTCACTTGAATTTTTGATCGCTTTGATCGCGGCCAATAAGCCCTGTAGCTTGCTTTTCTTTTTCCCAAGAACCTCATCGATGAAGTTCTTCTTGGATAAGTCCTTGTGTTTCTTTGATGCCATACACAATGCTTTGCACAAGTTCCTTATAACTAGCTCTTCCTTCTTCGCCTTGTGGAGTGTAAATCCGTACATCTTCGTCATTACCTCAGTCAAACTCCATGTCCGAAAATCATGAGTTTCTTTTTGCAACTTTCGCGTGTTCCATGTTCCAATTTTGATCTCCGTCTGACCGTCTTTCGTATTGGAAGGAACGACATTATTTGCAAGGACGTGATGTTCCTCCACACACACTTTTTCACAAGGAAAGGATTTACAAGCTCTAAGACCCAACTCTTTCCCTTCCTTTCCAAGCGCGACTTCTTTTTCAAGCATTGTTTCGATTTCTTGCGTCGCAAGAATTATTTTTTCTTCGGACTTTGACCCCTTTTGGGACGGCACTTCATCCTGGAGTATCAAGTAGGCATGTTCTCGCTCTTCGGTTGCGCAGAACTTCATCATCGTCTCGGTGAAATCCTTCTTCAGCAGCTCTTGAGATTGCTTCAGGCCATCGATTTCCTGGCCTAAAGCCTCGAGAACTTGTCCGTGTCGTTCGGTTTCGTAGATGAGTATCAGGTCATCTATCTTCTTGTCCACTTCATTGGCAACAACATAGAAATTTGAAACCAGGCGGCCGAGTTCAAGATAGGCGTCTTTCGTAGCCATTATTCCAAGATGTCCTATAGCAAAGGTCAGAGAGGGAAGGAATAAAATAGAGAAACATAGCCAAAAAGAAACATAGCTTAAAAAAAAAAAGGAAAGAAGAATTTGATATTCAAATTCACTTGCTTGAGGATATAGTAACCAAAAAAAAAAAAAAAAAACGAGACAACGCTAACAAATTAGTAATATTACTACTGTTTTTTACTAATAATATTGCTATGATTATTGTTATTACGAATATTGATTATAAGAGAAAATTGAAAATTATAATGCTGAATTTTTTTATTCCTTGAGAAAATTTGAGGTTTAAATACTATAAAACGCAATAAAATCAGTTTTAAGAAACTTACTCATACTCCTAAGATACAAATATATACATAATTATACACACATACATACTTGTTGATTCGTATACAAGAATAATTTGGGTGAGTTAGACAAAAAACTTAATCGTACTAATCATTTAAAAAATAAAGCAAAAAAAAATAACTAAGGATATTCTACAAATATGTTTTCCAATTACAAATTAACTTAATTTAAAAAATAAAAATTAAATTTCATAAAGGATAAAGATTAATTTTATGACTTTTCGTTTGATTTGATTTTAAAAATATTTTCAGTGGGTTCTCTGCGACCCCTACTCATTTAAAAGATCAAATTTGCTGCATATAGGCTCCTTCCTATTTTCAAAAAAAAAATATATTTAAAATAAATAGGATGTTTTAAAATTTGAGGAAAATATATTCACTGATAAATAATTTTCTTTCATGGGTATGTGAAAGTCTTAGCATCGTACTACCAGTAATCCCCACAAGAACAAATGCCACTCCTTAAGTGATGAAATCGGCTTGAATCTCTCAACACGATATCGCACCCCACAATATGTGCAACAAGTTTGATGGCAGAGTAACAATCCTCAAGTACACGAAGGAATTCTGGTTTTACATTTATTCGTTTCCTTTTACAAATCGGAGACAGTCTAGAGTTTGACTTGTAAATTGAAAATAATGAGAGGAAGTCTAGTCCTACTAGGAGACTGGAATGCATGCGTCGGATACTTACAGGACAAACCACGAGCCTTTCCTTATCTTGGCTGTACTTTCTTTTCATAAATGCTTGCACTAAAATGGCCATTCCTGGCAACAACGGAGCTAGGGGCCGGGGGTAGCTCTTAGTTTTTTTATTTTAACGTAGTGGATTTTTTTAATTTTAATGTAATGAATATGTGTATAAATTAGTCTTGCTTCCCTTAAATTAATAATCATAAATTCAATAAACAAAAATTGTTACATATTTATGTATATATATATATTAGTATGATCTTAATTAAAAAACTTTTTTGACCCTCCCTAAGTATAAATCCTGACTCCGTAACTGGTTTCTGGATAAATAGTGGCCGTTTTCTGTCCTATAAGTTACGGTTGGAAAATGCAAGTTGTTTGTCCAAGTACTTCAGCATTGCTTTCTCTGGAAGTTCTTCACCAAGTTGGATGATTAACACTACATTTGTTCAATTAACGTGATCAATGAATAGTAATGGAGTAAGTAAAAGGAGATTACACGAATGCATGAAGTTTGTTCATCTAATAAATGCTATATCGTCTGAAATCCCAATTGGTTAGTTCTTTGTAAGCAACATGACTCGAAACATTGTTGGTTATCTGCTTTGGATGGTATTGTTGAATGAGCATCCTTTTTGGTGATTTATGTCCTTCTTGCATTGTTATGAACCAGTTAGGAAAGGCGTTTAGTTGGTCCTTTGTTTGGTAGCAAAAATATACTTTTTTTTTTTTTTTTGGTTTTCCTTTTGTAACAGTGCCATGCAAGGTTTGCCCTTGAATAGCGATCCTACTTCCAAAAGGGTCATTCAGGAAGTTGGACTTCCAAGTCTTTATGATGTAAGTGTGTTTGTTTATTTCCTTCTCGGTTTTTAGCCTTCCCATCACATGCACTTGGTTATCCATGTGTTGAATCACTGCAATTATCATTTTTAAATTCCTTAATAAGTATGTATTTCTGGCTATGCTGTGAATTGAATGCATAGTCTCATAATCCGTTTTTATTTCATAGGAAGTAATTATGATTTGAGCCCACAATTGTGTAGAGACATTATTTTGCACCTTTATCTACACGATTTTTTGGTTAAAGATATTTGGCTGTTACCTTCACCAAATAATCTTTTAATTGTTCGAATTTCCCACTCACAAATTTCAAAATAAATAAAAAATGCACATTGAAAAGTGTTATTCTATTTTTCTTGAAATTAAACATGTTGTTCACTTGAAAACTAAATAGATTTTTCTAGGATGCAAACGACATGCCATTTTCAAGTTTTTCTACAAATGGCTTTTTTTTTTTTTTTTTTTGGGAATCTGTTAATTTTAAGTGATTATACTCCTATGGTAGAGTATAATAGCTCTTTATCATGATTGTCAGCGAAGATAGTGAGTGTAGTGAAGTTTTTTGATCCCCGAATCCCTTATTTCGATTAAAAATACTCACTTTCCTTGGTTCTTCATCTCCGAAGTATATGCGCAATTCCATCTTCAGCTCATCCATACTCGAACCGATGTTGTTCAGTTTCTTCTCAAACACATTTATGAGATGGCTTCCCATTGCAAGAAATACTTCATCTGTCAGCATCACAGGCAAATCGGGAAAACAAAGTGCGACCTCGAAGCGCAAAACTTCTTTAATGATCAGATGAAAGATGCCCTTTCCTTCAATGGACGGCTGACATGATCCATACCAAAG
This sequence comes from Antiaris toxicaria, assembly GCA_035233585.1. NCBI lineage: Eukaryota > Viridiplantae > Streptophyta > Magnoliopsida > Rosales > Moraceae > Antiaris > Antiaris toxicaria. Next base: position 95,675,179 of record CP141154.1, read on the forward strand.
CAATTGATTTTTTTTTTTTTTTTCCAAAACACATTTCAACCAAAGCAAAGGCAATAGCAAGCCTCTCGCTATGTGAAGACAACATCTCTTGCTTTTGTTCGGCCTCAACATCATGCAGAGCAAACTGTTGGCCTGGAACAAAACCAAATTCCTTCAACTTAACTCCCAACCAGTCCAACTTTCGATAAATTCTCTCACTGAGTGGGTGGGACTTGTCTCCAGAAAGAAACTCATTTCTCAATCCTTCCGCGTGACCAACTAGAACCTGGTTGTTTTACAATGCCATTTTGTTTCATCATCCCTCGTACTCTGGAGACGTCGCTCCATCTATTTGCAGAAGCATAAATGTTAGACAACAACACGTAAGCAGCACTACAATGTGGGTCTATTTTGAAGATGCGTTCTGCAGTTCTTTCTGCCACATCCAAATTAGAATGCAATCTACAAGCGCCAAGTAACGCAAGCCATACTATGGAATTTGCTTCAAGAGGCATGCTTCTAACTAACTCTTCCGCTTCATCGAACTTTCCACATCTGCCCAAGAGATCAACCATACAAACATAGTGTTCTGTTTTCACCTCAAAAGCTTTACCTTGACTAAAAAATTTGAAAAAGTTTCTGCCTTTCTGTAACATCCCAGAATGGCTACATGCAGAAATCAAGCCATTGAATGTGATTTCATCCGGCTCTATCCCCACACGCATCATTTGGCTGAAAATGGTCAAAGCCAACATCCCGTAACCATGCTGTGCACATCCCAAAATAACCGAGTTCCACGAGACAATGTTCTTCTCAGTTGTCCTAATAAACGCAGAAATCCCATCATTTATGCTGCCACATTTACTATACATTACATTAAGTGTATTTCCAACAAATGAATCATTCCCCAAACCTAGTTTTATGGCTGCTGAATGTATCTCCCTGCCCCAATCAAGAGCCTCTAATCCACAACAAGCATTCAAAGCACTGGTGAAAGAAGACTGATTTGGAAGGACACCCGATGCCATCATGTCCCTGAAAACCTTCAATGCCTCCTTGGGCTCGCTATTCAAGGCATATCCTGTCACGAGAGCCGTCCACACTGCCACATTTTTGTGTACTCTCTCTTCAAAAACCTTGCAAGCATTATCTACTTGCTCGCAGTTTGCATAAAAGGTAATTAGGGAAGCAGATAAAAACTCATCGAAGCAGTAGCCAAATTTTACTATCTGACCATGAATTTTAAGACCTAAATGTAAATTGAATATATTTGCAGAAGCAGTCAACGCGCATACCAATGTGGTTGAAGTGGGTTTGAAACCAGAACTGATCATTCTGCGGAAAAAGAGCAAAGCTTCATCACTCTTCCCATTCTGGTCGAGCCCACCAATCACCGAAGTCCAGGAAATCACGTTGCGGCGAGGCATTTCCTCAAACAAATCGATAGCATTCTCCACTCTACCATTACTAAAATATCCATGAATCATCGAATTCCAAGCAGTTATATCCCCCGTGGGCATCTCACGATACAAGAGCTCGGCCATCTCAACTTCCCCAAACCGCATGAACCCATGTATCATTGTCGTCCAAGAAACAACACTTCTTTCAGGCATTTCATCAAAAATCTTCTTAGCCTTACTCAATTCCCCACAATCCAAACACCCTTTCATCATTGAATTCCAAGAAACCATATCTCTAATTCTAAGGGGCATTTTGTCAAACAGTTTCAAGGCGTCATCCAACCGATGATTCCGAGCGTAACCCATTATCATAATTGTGTACAAATTAACATCAGGACTGGGGATGCCGTCAAAAACTGCCCGAGCTTCTTCCACTCTTTGGTTCTGTAAGTGGTCAGAAAGCAAAGACTTGTAAGAATAAACACTCCGTTTGGTGTAATTCATCAAACCCAACAAGTGTCCCCGGGATTTTGCAAGAGCCATAAAGGAATCGGAAAATGGAAAATGGGACAAAAATGAGAACAATAGTGATTTCCGTGAAATTCCAAGAGAATTGAGGGGAAATTTAGGCGTCGTTTATGTGTGTGTGTACATATATATATATATCTGTAACGATCACTAAGAAGACAACATAAGTCGTAAACGAACAGAATGTTCAACATCAGACGCACACGTAACCCGCACGGATTTGCGTTACTTTTTGTTTACTTTCATGCTATAGCATCGGGCCGTTCCGGAGAGTTTTGGAAATTTTTTTATTGAAAAATAATTTTTATAAAATGTTTTTAGAAAAAAAAATATTTAGAGTAAAAAAAATATAAAATTTAAAAAATTTATTAATATAGATTTTATTTGTTTTTATTTAAATTTTTTATAATTTATAAAAAAATCTTATTTAGACTTATATATTTAAAATTATAAACTTTTAAAATTTGAAGTTCATTATAAAATTTAAAAATATAAATAAATAAAAAATATAATTTTTTAGTTAATACTTAAAAATATTATTTAAAAAATTTTGAATATAATAAAAATTTTTACAACGTTGACTGATGTTTACACGATGACTTATCTATAAATTCATATTTTATTAATTTTATATTATGTTTCATAATTTAATTTTATTTGATGTATTTAACTCTCTTCTAATTTAATATTACTTGTTTATCTAATTTTATAAAAATATTTATCAAATTCACATGTCGAATTGGATTTTATAAAAGTTATTGTGGAATTTTAGCTATATCCTTTCAAGCATATTGTAGCTTTCAATGTTTAAAATAGGTTTTTTTTTTCCCCTAAAAAGTCCTTTTTTTTTTTTTTTTTTTTTACTTTTAGACGGGGAAGTACAAACTTTATATTGTACAATGAAATTACGCGTAAACCTATTGCTAAACAGCATTTGTAATCATGAAAATTCATTTGGTGACTTTAGCTGAAAATAATGCTACGACAATGATTTAATCCTAAATTTTTAATATTAACTTATGTGATATACTAATATGTGAGTTGATATTTTGTAATTGGTAAGTCTTTAAATAACTGTTATATTAATTGAAATTAATATATTACACTTTATTAATAAAAAATGATAATTTATCCCTACTAAATTAGAGAGCATTTGAAAAAAAAATTATTTTAATTTTACTTAAATATAATATAATTTTATACCAAACAAAAATTTTATAACAGTGCTACGAAAACAATTATTATTCAAAACATTTTTAAAACAATTACATCAACTTTTCAACTCCACTATTTATCTCTACTTTTACCAATCATATCAACTTTTCAACTCTAAAATACTTTTCATCCAAACACACATTTCATTCAAAATACAAAACAAATACTTTTCAACCAAATACAACATTCAAAAAATAAATTTTATTCAAATACAATTAAAATATAATGTGTTTACCAAACGTCCCCTTAGTATTAAAAATTGAATTTAAAATCCATATCCATTGGAAGCTTTTTTGTGTAAGTTAATCTTTTATAAAAATTTGTCTAACTACTTTGAGAAATAGCTTTAGACTTAAGAATTGCAAACTAACTCCTAGAAAGCTATGTCAAACAAAATGCAAAAAAATACGATCCTCAAAGATTGACACACAAGTTCAACTCCAAGGAGTAAAAGAATGACTACAAAATATTCTAGTTTCAGTCCAAGGCAAAAGGCTCAACATAGGAAGAATGTAACATGGAAAGAAAAGAAAAGATTTGTTAAAGAAATGTTAGCCAAGTAAGAATCTAGCATTTTTTCTTTTCTTTTCTTGCCTTGATTATGAAGAATCCTCTTCTTTACAGCCTCAAAGAAACCTTTAGAGTTCAGCAGCCTTAGCAAGAAAAGAACCCAAAACCTTATCTCAAAGACCACCCAATTTCATTATAAGAACCCCCCCCTCATCCCAGCACAAAAACACATAGTCAACAACAATACAAAAGTTCTTTTCTGCAATTGGCGGTATTTTCTTGGGATCCTATAGTCCCCTGCTTCCTTTTTGTTTAACCACATTATAATAAAACCTTTGAATTCAGTCCAATCAAATGGCCAACTCCCAGTTGAAGCCTGTTGCCACTCTAATTATGGGGCTCAATTTTTGCATGTATGTCATTGTTTTGGGCATTGGTGGTTGGGCCATCAACGAAGCAATTGACCATGGCTTTGAAATTGGTATCTCTCTCTCTCTCTCTCTATATATATACACACACACACACCACACACACACACACACACACACATATTTTAGGCTTCATGCTAGTTAATCCTTGTTACACACATGTATGCTAAGTGAGGAGAGTCCTGCAGGTCCTGGTTTGGAACTTCCTGCTCATTTCTCGCCTCTATATTTCCCAATGGGAAATGCAGCGACCGGGTTCTTTGTGACGTTCGCTTTGATAGCTGGAGTTGTTGGAGCTGCCTCGGTCATCTCTGGTTTCAACCACCTCCGTACTTGGACCGCCGAGAGCTTGCCAGCTGCAGCCACGGCCGCAACCATTGCCTGGACTCTCACGCTCCTTGCCTTTGGGTAATAGCCTCAATCTACGTGTTTGTCTTTCCTGTTTTTCTTTTCATTCCAAGGCTAAGATATTAACCAAGGCTTGCAATTCATGCAGCTTTGCTTGCAAAGAGATTGAGCTCCGTCACAGGAATGCCCGTTTGGTAAGAACCAAAAACTAGTATTCACCAAAAAAAAAAAAAAGCACCAAAAGCTTGAACAAAATTCCCACATTTGTGGAGCTCTATTTTAGACCATAATATTTGTATCAAAATCTATTTTTTCTTTATACTGGAAAATTTATACCAAAAACACCTATGCAAGATTGATCATTTCCTTGATGTCTGTTTTTGTAGATAACAATGGAGGCATTCTTAATCATCCTTTCAGCTACACAGCTTGTATATATAGCAGCCATTCATAACGTTGTATCAAGGAGATGAACTCGAGAGTGGAGTTGCTTTGGAGTTTGTGTGCTTGAGTTTCTTCTTTTTCTTTTCAATTCATACCCTTGTTTTTCTTTGTATTTCATTTTATTCCTTTTACCTTGTAAAAACCTTGCCATGGGAAATTGGCTCTTCGTTGTGTTGTTTGGGGTGAGATGATTGGATTTGTTTTCTATAAACGAATAAAAGTATTGTAACGTGTAATGAATTCTCTGTACTAATTTGGCATAGTTTGTGAATATTGCTCTGAAAAAATTTGGTGGCGTTTGGTATTGTTTTTGAAATGTTTTTTGCTTTCAAAAAAATTGAAAATGAGAATGTTTTAAAAATTATATTAAGATCATTTCTGAAATTGTATTTAATTATGTTTTCTGAGTGTATATTTTGAAAAACATAAAAATAAAACTTTGTTTAATTATATTTTTTCAAAACCCATTTCATTTTCAAAAAACCCAAAAAACACAATATTTTTTAAAAATAAAAACAAAATGTGAAAATAACTTTTTTTTATTTTTCAAAAATCTAAAAAAACAAAATAGTTGAAAACGGTGTTTTCGAAACGGTTTTGAAAACATTAAATAAACAAACGCTATTTTGAAATCGTTTTCATTTTCTATGTTTTTGAAAATAGAAAATCATTCTCAAGAACAAAAACAAACGCCCCCTTCATTTCTTGATGCCATCTTAACCGGAAAACCTTGGTTTTGAAAATAAATAAATAAACAAAGGTTCAATGAAAATATTAAAGATTAAGAGCTTGTTTGGTAGGAGAGAAAAATCAGAGGACGAGGGAAAAGGAAATTAGTGGAAGGATTTCGTGGCCTTTGGGTCTTTGGTAAAAGAAAAAAAAAAATGGAGTGATGAATTGTGTAATGACACTCAAATCCTTCAACGAACCTCAATTTTAGTCTCATCCAAGATGCATATATTAGGAAAGGGAATCTATACCGAACTTCAAACACAATAGAGAAAGAGAACGGTTATCTCTCTGCTTTATATTTTATCACCTTGGTTGTATGCTTTTCTTTTCTTACAATTTTCTTCCTCACTTACCAAACAAAGCCTAAGAGCAACAAGAAGTATGCTGAAAAGAAAGCATCCATCACTAGGAAGGGATAAAAACACCACCAGATCAGGTAATAACAAAGATTGAAAATGGTTGTATTATTCTAAAACGATTCCATTGTCCCACAACTGCAAAAGGGGGAAAAAAAAAAAATTACAGCACAAGCAAACTAACACTGCAAAAAATTCACATGTAAAATGTTTTACAAAGCTAGCGACATAAAGCAGCCTAACATTCTTTCGACACTATAACCACCACAAACCTCATAATTGTTTATCAACTAGGGCGCCTCTTGCCCATTATTCTTTCGGAAAAAACCTTTACCCAAGTACTAATTTTTCAAAAATCACAAAGTGCTCGGAACGGGGCCAGACGTTCCTCGCCTTCACAAGCTTCACTCGTCCACCCAACTGTACTCTCTCTGGCTTCTGTCCTGCAGTCAACTGAAATCCTGGATTAGTGAAAACTAAGAATAGATTCGATTTTCCTTAAAATTTGGATCAAATTTAATCGGAGGCATAGGATTAGATAACAAATTTTTTTCTCTTGGCTCAGCGGTGAACTCATAAATCAGCTTAAATTTTATCTTAATGCATGACAACAACTAAGTCGTGCAAAACCTTGTGACTGTTGTTTAGTGACAGTAGCAAAAAGAATAATAATAATAAAAATGTCTTGTGCAAGTTTCTCGATGCCGGGTGTAAATTAAAAAATTCCTCATGTCCCGTGGATCATAAGTATATTTGATCCAAAGAAGTCTTTAACTTAAATCAGAACAAAATGAAAAGAAAAAACGCAAATTCAAGGAGGGTAATCAAGTGACAAAAGAAACCGGGGATCCATCATACCGGATCCAGCCTGAAGAAAATTGAATGTAAAAGACTACAAAGGCATTAAAAGGAAAAGTGGTAAGGAATTTGAACCAGAGAATCCAAATGGAAGAAAAGTTCACAAATCGATCTAGATGGATTTATGAAAACATCTATGTGTACATGGTTCTACATGAGCATGGAAGCATGTATGTGTGATTGTACACCACATTTGGCGACTACTGGTTTTACGTAGGGTACGGCGCTATGCTGCCCAAAATATCTTCTAAATTATACCAGTGTCAACCCACTAATAACCAGAGAGAAAGAACTTGTCAAAAGATATCTGTCTATGCTCACAAGTCAAAAAAATCAATTAAATAGCCAAAGGAATTGTTTCATGGTGACTTATCTTCAATTTTCCAAATTTCTATGTGGCCCAGCCTGCAATTCGGACTAGTACTGCAAGTCTCTCTCTTAGAAATGCCTCAAAATCTACCCTTAACCCTATTTTTTCCACCGAGAACCATTTCCCTGATTGTCACCCATATTCTACATCATATCTTCAAGTTCTACAACCTTTTCGGAATTCATGAATTATTAGTTCCCAGTAGAAATTCTACTCTAGAACCGAGAAAGAAAGCAATTGAGAGACCAACCGTCTCCTGAAAGATCTGATAAATGGTCAATGTTTGGAATTTCCTAAGAATTAATTAGCAGGCAGAAATAATTATAGGTCCTAATAAATTCCCTGGATTAGTTATTCAAAAAGACAGATTTCAGCTTCATAAAATTTCAAACAAAACAGAAAAAGTCAAGAAAAACATAATGAAACTTAAAGATACGATCTCAACCTTATCTTATCTACTGGATCCAGAAAACACATCAAAAATTCCACAGCAATTCAACCAGGAGGCTCTCCGCACTGGGCTCCGATCTGTAGTGATCAGAGGCTGCATATAATTCAGGAAAGAAAATTCAGTCAATTGCAAACGTAAATAACTAAAAACAAGTAAAACTCAAATCTGCAACGGAGAAAGGAACAGACAATATACCTTGTCTTCTGAATCTTTGACGCTTTCGGTCCCAGAAGTAGTTCCAGCAACATGAGCACCTTCAGACGGTGGCAGTTCTTTGTCCTCATACCCTTTTGAGTAAGGTCCCAATTCACTCCCAGATGCGGCGGACACATTTGAGAATTCATCCAATAAAGAAAATACCTTATCTTCGTATTTCTTCGGAGAGAGACTGGAAACTGTATCCGAAACCGTCTTAGCCAATTTCTCTGCACCAGCTTCCAACTTATCTTCAACTTTCTTAGTTTCCGAAACCACGTTAGCCAATTTCTCTTCTTCATGTTTCTTTGTTTCCGAAAGCGCCTTAACCAATTTCTCTGCATCAGCTTCCAACTTATCTTCATATTTCTTAGTTTCCGAAACTGCCTTAGTCAATATCTCTTCTTCCTGTTTCTTTGCTTCCGAAACTGCCTTAGCCACTTTCTCTTCTTCATATTTCTTTCTGTCTGAAACTGCCTGAGCTAAATTCTCCGCACCAGCTTCCAACTTATCTTCATAGTCCTTTGTAGAACTGGAAACTTTTTCCGTAACCACATTAGCCAATTTCTCTGCACCAGCTTCCAACTTATCATCAAATTTTTCTGGAGAAAAACTGGTAGCTTTTTCCGAAACCACGTTAGCCAATTTCTCCGCACCAGCTTCCAACTTGATCACCTCATTCAACGTCTCCTCAGATGCTTTGGCCACTGGATCAACCAATTTATCGAACCCATAAGACTTATTCTCGGTAACCCGAGTCCTTTCAGATTCTTTCCCTTTCTTCCCAGTAGCCCGCGCCTCGTCATCTGAACTAGAACTACTGCTGCTACTGGAGTTTTTATTACCCATCTTTGCAAACTCAAAACCCTCAATACTTATGTCTCTCTCCGAATGATCCTCAGGTTTCAAGCTACTCTCAGCCTTAGGAACACCAAGGCCTTGAAATCCTACTTGCCCTCCCACCCCTGCACCCCCAGGAAATTTCTCCATGGAATTCTCCTCGTCAACAACGGACCGAACATCTGACGGGTGTGTCACCTCACTTCCCTCATTAAAAGGATTGTCATTGTCGCTACGGTGGTCCTGATGAGCAGGGGAACTAACCTCGCCCCCATCACTCCCTTTCTCATCTTGGGATTTAGCATCATCATGCTCTGGCATAATTCACAATTCATAATTCAATTTCGATATCGAAACGACATTTCCAATCAAAATCAAGCAAAGAAAGGGACATTCACGGACCGCCATTACCCCCCATTCGATCAAAATTCAAAAGTAAAGTTTTTTTTTTTTCTTTTCTTTTCCATAATGGAGTACGAATTGACAGATGGGTAGGCGACTAAATCACATATTTTGGATCACTTTAAAGCAAAAAGAGAGACAACAAACAGCTGCCCACCAATCCAAAATTGATGGGAAAAAAAGCAACAAAAAAATCCAGTATTTAGAAAGCAAAAAACCCAACATGATTGAGTGACAGATGGATAAGCTAAGATGATTTTAATCACAGTAAAATTTGAATCGAAATGAAGCCATATCTAGGAGAGTACCGAATGCCTAATCAACCCAAATCATCAAAATTCATAATTAACAAACAAATATATGAAATATGCAAAAATATTTGTATTCACGCATCACATATACATATATATACAAATCAATATAAAAAGAAGTATTTCGAATAGTGACAAGGGAAATAACCTTGAGGGCTGTTAGAAGAATTGCTGTTGTTGTTGGTGGTGGTGGCTTCCAATTCCTTCTTTTTCTTGGCAGCCTTTCTCTTCTTAGCACCTGATGGCATGATTATGGGTCTCTTATCGAATGATTGAAGGGAAAAAATAAAAAAAGGTAGGAAAAGAAAATTGAAATTAAAAAAAAAAAGTGGGTTTATCTTAGATCGTGGGGTTCTCTATTTTCTCCCTCCTCTTTCCCCTCTGGACCCTGCAACTCTCTCTCTCTCTCTCACTCTCTCTCTCGTCTTTCTCTCTCCAACTTTACGCGCTGTGTCTCTCGCTATTTTGAAATGGGGTAATGCTTAGAAAAAATGGAAAAAGGGCAAAAAAAAAATGGTACTACTGGGCAGGACAGGACAGGCGACAAGAGATGAGGATCTATCCGAATTTTTTAGGAAAAATATTTATAAATATATATATAAAGAAAAAAAAGTCAGTGTTCTTTTTGATGGGCTTATTTTAAAAAATGATTAAAAATATATATATATATAAAAAAAATAGTGGTTCTCAGGGAGATTTATTATTATTATCATTATTAAGATTTTTTTTTTTTTTTACATATATAATTCTTCTGTGGTCTTTGAGTTTAGGTGAAATTTGGAACTTTCGTGAATGAGGGGGAAAACTTTCAAAAATAATGGACCAAACTGGGCATGGGTAGGGACATTATGAAATTTATTGTGGCCGAAATAATATGTTTGTGACAGCGTGGTGTGTACCATTTCACCCAAAAATGAAAAGAAAAAGATTTGAGTTAAATGAATTTCGAATGAAATGCCTTTTTATTTTCACTTTTTTCTTTGATGAAATTTTTTTTTTTTTTTCCTTTTTAGTATATGAGTCTCTATACAAGTAATGATGGGTTATTAAGCAGCTGCAAATATAATCTATCAGCGGTTTAACATGATATTTTTCTTTATTTTTTGCTTTATATGTGAAATAAGAACATATTTTTTAGTCATTTTTTTGAATAATTACGTGATAGTCAAATTATTATTATATAACGATGTTTATAATGATTTATGAGTGTCACATAATTTTTTTTATTTTTATATTATTTTATTTATTTATTTTATATTTATTTTTTGAAATACATACTGTACAACTAATGAAGTATAAAGTTCAGATACTATCTATAGAATTACCCTTAAAAAAAAAAAAGAAAAAGAATCCTCTTTAACATTACAAAAGAAATAACTATAATGGATTTTTGAAATAGACGCATAATAGTACATATTGTAAAAAAGTCTGTTTCTTTATGTTCCTGCATATTAAAATACTTTGTTAAGCAAAAAATTAAGAAGTATTTGGTGTAAGTTCCCTAAAAAAAAAAAAGTATTTGGTGAACAAATAATTTAACAAAAAATATAGTTTATTCCTAATGTTTTGCTTTACTGGCTAACTTTTACCCTTAAAAAAAGAAAAGAAAAGAAAAGAAAAGAAGAGCTTTATTTACAAACCGCTAAGCATATTTGCATACCAAATTTTCTTATCTGACACATTAGTCTTCATGGAAAGATGAGTAAATATAATTACCTAAGTTGCGTCATTTTTATTTGTGTGCAAGATCGTAACGAGTATTAAAACGTATACTACGTGAGAGTTTTTAACATTTCATGTGACTAAAGTAACATCAAAATGAAAAAATATATAATTGCATAAAATTAACATATGAAGATTTAAACACTAACGCTGATGATGACATAATAGTAAGATCTTCATGTTTGAGCTGTGATAAATGTAAAAGTCTAATTTTTAACAAGAATAATTATGTGTTATCTATTCTTAAAACCTGAGGTCTTGTAACTGTGAAAATCTAAGGTGAAGTTCGTTATTGTCTTACCAGCATGATCAGTGAACAATAACTATTAAAATGAGGATGAGAACACAATCAATCCTATTTTCTCTTAAAAAAATATGAAGATTTAAATCTAATTGTGCAACACATTTGAAGTACGTGTAAAATAAATAAACAAAATAAAACAAAATAAATTGTATGAAATTTTTTGAGCTATCATATAATAATGACATAACTGATATAATGATGATAATATGATTATCATAAAAGACGTGATCAAAAGTTTATTGGTTCTTTTATACACGGCAATAATCAACAAATTAAACATTAAACAGAAAATTAAAGGGACTTTGATCTCATTGTACCATTAACACCTAGAGTTAAAATATCAAACGACATGGTAGTTTGCCCGAACCAGCTGAAAACTACATGTTTATTTTTATTATGATTATCGCCCGAGGCTTGTAGAGCCAGGAGATTACAAGTGGCGGGAGTTTATTCAATGTTTCATCGTGTGCCAACTGAAACGTACTTAGCTGTAGTTATTGACTCTAAATTCTGTACATCTTTGAAGCTTTGCAGTTTGGATTGAGCATTCTCTCCTTATGTCGGCTAAATGGAAAGTCTCTTTCAATGCGTTAAATCAGCATTAGCAGGGGGGAAAAATGGAAAATAGCTTCACCGGGAGAATTAATAATGCTACCATTTTACTTTTTAGATTTTTTTTCTTTTTGCTGGAAAAGAAATATTATTAAAACCACTATGAGTTAAAGACATCAAATGGAAAGACAAAACCCATAGAAGGAGAGGCGCAACTCATAAAACTAGAGGGTGTTAAGATGATATTTTTCAGACATTTAAAATTAATTTTTTTAAAAATTTTATTACTCTTTATTATTTATATCTCCAAAACGCTATATTAAATTTCAAATTTTAAAAGTTCATAATTTTGTGTATATAAGTCCAAATGAGATAATTTTTTTAAAATTGTATAGAATTTCGAGAGAAACGAAACAATATCTATATTGATTTTTTTTTTCTAAAAAAAATTTTAAAATTTTTTATTTTTTCACTCCAAATAGTTTTTTCTTCTAAACACATTTTCCAAAATAATTTTTTCCAACCCAAAAATAATGTCTCTAAACATCACTTCCAAACCCCCCTTAGCATCGGACAAAGCTAATTAAAAAACAACTAAACGAAGTGGTAAACATGTGGAACCCAAATCCACACGATACCAACGGGACCTCCTATATGCTATAAACCCACTTGAGTGACACCGATGACCCCTTATCCCGCACTCAAAGTTGGGATTTATGATTTTGATTTTTTTTTATATCCGACTTGTAAATTTTTAATATAAATGCTTATATCAAATTATTAAAAAGTTAATTTAGTTAGCATAATAGTATTTATCAGAAAACAAAAAATAAAAACCAATTCTTATTGCAAGGTTTCCCGGTTAAAACATAAATAAAAGTTAAAAGTTAAAAGTTATGATTTTTTATCAGTGTTTGAAATATTTATTCGAAAGTATTGATAGGACAACAATGATGTTTTTGCTAACGAGTAATTCTTATTAAAGATCTATTACAAGTTTTGAAGCCACTCGGGAGATGGTTTTGTGGATTGAAAAAAAAGTAATTTTAATAAAAATATTTGGGGAAAAAAATTGTTTAGAGTAAAATAAATATAAAATCTTAAATTTATTTAAAAAAATTAGCAATACAGATCCTATTTTGTTTTTCTTGAAATTTTATGTAATTTAAAAAAATCTCATTTAAACTTGTTTATATAAAGTTATGGGCTTTTAAAAATTAAAATTTACTATAATATTTTAAAAATATGATTAGTAAAAAATGATAATGAAATAAAAAAAAATACGAAAAAATTGTTTTGGAAAATTAGTCCTTCCAAATGGGCTCTTAACCTCCATTTCATAAGAAGGAAAGAAAGTTGGATGGGAAAAACTTTAAAAAATAATAAAATTAAAATAATGAAAATGAAATTAGTATGTTTCTTTTTAGGTCGTTTAGTAGATAAGAGAGAAAGAAAATAATGGATTAGTGCAATCACTATATTATTTATTCATTTATATTATTTTGTTTTAAAAACAAGGGAAAAAAGTAATTTTAAGGTTCGTTTGATTTGTCAATCTAGCTTTATATAGCTTACAAGTTAAATTAAGTTGTTAAAATTGCTTTTAACTTAGTTTAACTTAATAGGACCCACTTTTATTATTATTTTTATATATTTTTATTATTTTAGCGTAGTTTTTAAGTTTGATTAAATTAGATCGACGAACTCAACTTACTCTTAATCATTATTGGGAGAATTTATGTTTTACACTCACTATTTGAAAGTTTAGAATTAGCTGTCCCCATAACAAATTTAATCCCCCATCTTCCTTTACTGTTCTTATAACAACCAACTCCAATATTTCCCTTCCTTCCATTCCTTCTCTTTTCCTCTCTACCAAATATAGCATTAAAAAGTCTTCCATGAGTTTTTTTTTTTTTAAGAGTTAATCTTGTTATTATTATTATTATTTACCTAAACACATTGAAAGGTAGTTTTTTTGACTCAGAAAGCAAAATCAATAATGAGCACTTAATGTAATTATTATGTACTAAAATGAAATATAAATATAATTAACTTTCATAAAATATGAAGTTATAAAAATAAGCAGTACAGTGTAGAGGATTATTTTTTATTTTCACCCTTTTTGGTGAATTTTATTTTTACCCTTTTGGTATCATAGTGATTCCGTTCAGAATTCCCCTCATTGATTTTTTTATCCTATTTGAGGTGACATTTCTTTCCACTAATTTAAGGATTCATTTGAATCACGAGTTCGAATTAAAAAATTTGATTTAAATTTAAAATGAGTTGAATCATGAAATGAATCAACCTTATATTTAATGTTCAATTTTAAAGTAAAAAAACTTTATGTTGAACTAAAATTGTTTAAATGATGAAAGTTAAGTTTGGATTTGTATTAAAAATTATATTTCTCTTTATTTTTTTTTACGTTCTTAGTATAATTATTTTGTGTGAGAACATATTTATAAATAATATTTTTGAATTTAAAATAATATATAAGTTATAGATTAAAAAAACTTGAGATAGGCTAATAAACTAAATGAGCCATACTTTTTGATCACAAAACATAGGGCACTAGCTTCTCCACGTAAAGATCTGTTTGGTGAATAAAAAAAACACACACACACAGAGGGTAACGAGCAACTAGTGTTGAATATCATTAAATGAATGTATTTGGCACCTTCTTCCCCTTTGTCACAAAGTCCATAATTTTATGCTTTGAAAATGAGATGGCCGTAATCATGGTTACAATTGCAAGCAACTGGGCAGTGTACAAAATTTATGGTTGCCACTTGCCCATTCATTCATAATAAATAAATAAATGAAAAGGTATTAATTATTTAATGATAATGTTATTTTTTAGTGGGGACTGGACTCGCCGCAAAAGGTTTTTATTTATTTATTCATTTTTTATTTAGACTCACTGAAGATAGCTTATAAATTAATATATACTCTAATATAAATTTAAATTATAAATATACGATGTGCTAAAGTGATAATATTATTTTAATTAAGATATTAATTTTTTAACATTATTTGAAGGAAGTTTACGTATACGGTATAAAATAATAAAAAATATTATTTGGTGTAGTTTTAACATGAATATTTATAAATCATATTACTAAATTAGCAATTTAATAATTAAAATAATAATATTTATGAGCATTGGTAAAATTACAATTTTTATCATAGATTTTCTCTTAAAGGAAAAATAAATATCCCAAATAAATGCGTGGGAAATCCTTTTGTATAGGAATGTCTCCCTGCTTGGCTGGGACCACTGCTTTCCTCAAGTCAAAGGAGGATATGGTAACATAATTTATGGAAGAGAGAGAGTATTCTTATTTTTATTTTTATATAAATTTACTTGTTTTTTTTTTTTTACTAATACTTATTTGTCTATTTAGATTATGAATACTATTGGAGATACGAATTCGTGAATGAAATTTTATCCTCGCGAGATGAGAATATTGAATTAAAAAAGTTTGCTATACCAATTTAGCATATTAATAAGCTAGAATAATTTTTTATTATTATTATTATTATTATTATTATTATTATGAGATTTAAACACTATTTGTATGGGTGTTCATTTTTTGAAAAAGGAAATTTTCTTGTTTTAAATGATAGTGTTTGGATAGGTAAAAAAATTTTCTTCTTAAAAATAAAAGTTTTCTGAAATGAAAAAAAAAAAGGATTGAAAATAATCATTGTGATAAGACTTAAAAAAGATTCTTTTTTTTTTTTCAAAATGATATTTTATAAAAAAATATTACTATAAAATACTGGTAGTTCTAAGTATCATTCATTGATAGAAAATAAATCTCGTCTTTATTTCCAACCAAACATATAAATAGTGAATTTTAAAAATTATCATTTCATTTCAATCCAATCCATCAAACCAAACATATCTTTAGTACACTAAAAGCCTTCTCAAGAAAGGAGTAAGAAAAATAGAGGGACAAATGTAATTAGTTTAAGACATTTAGGTAGCGTTTGGTATTGTTTTTAAAATTTTTTTTGTTTTCAAAAAAACTGAAAATGAGAATATTTTAAAAACTGTATTGAGACCATTTCTAAAACTTTATTTGGTTATGTGTTCTAAGTGTATATTTTGATAAACATAAAAATGAAATTCTATTTGACTATATTTTTGAAAACTTATTTTATAAGTGAGTATTTTAATAAAACATAATTATGTTTGAGTTAAAAAAATAACAAAAAAAAATATTAGTTATAATTTAAAAAAAAAAAACCCTTTGGTGATGGGTTTTGCAATGAGGGGCATGGATGGAAGATATTAGTAGTCTAAGTCCTAGGTAGTAGCGATGACAAGATTTAGATCACAAGTCAGTGATCGTCACCACGAGTTGGTGATCATTATCATGAGGGGCCGTTATCGTCATTGTTAGTCTGTGGTTGTCACCCTATGCAAGAGATAAAGGTCATCATTGGACATGGTAGTCGTCACCGATATTGCACAGATAGAAAGAGAGAGAAAGCGAAAGGAAAGGAAAGGAGAAAATGAAAACAAAAAAATGAGAATAACTTTTTTTTTATTTTAAAAAAACCCAAAAAAACTACATAGTTGATAATGATATTTTTGAAATGGTTTTGAAAACGGTGAATAAACAAACGTTATTTTGTTTATTTTTTGTGATTTTGAAAATAAAAAATTATTATAAAAAATAAAACCAAATACTCCCTTAATGTCTCAAATTAATGTAAATAAATTAGTCATTTACAAGCTTAAATCAATTTATTATATTAAAGAGAGAATAAACTCTCTAATTAATTAGAGAATCAAACTCCATCATTCTTATGATGCTATAACTATCTCCAAATTGAGAGAAAATAATAGAAAACAATTTCTAATACAAAACCTTGATACATTATACCGGAGTCCAGTTTTTTCTTATATTATTCCTAAACGTTTTCTTATATATATTTTTTATGTACTTGACTTTTTCTTTTTTGTTTGATCTTTTGTTTTAGTTCATGAAAGTTCATCTAGTTTTTTAAACAAGCAGGTTAATGGCGTTTAAATACCATAATGCTTTGTCATTTTGTAGTGCAGTGCATATAAGAAGAAATCAATCCTTAAGTTGCTAATATAGTCAATTATCAACGGTCATCACTTGATGGTATTTTGGCCACGTACAATGTTAAACAAGAGAAAAACATGCGAAACAAAAAATTATCACTCCAACAATATCGACATAAACATTGAATTGTTAAGAGTCGAACTTTTTTGCTCGACTAGATGTTTTGAAAGAGTTGTTCCCCTGTTTTTGTTTTGTTTTTTTCTAAGGTTCTCCTGGTTACAATTACAAGCAACGAGGCATTGTATAATTTACAGTTGTCCATTCATTCATAATAAATAAAATAAATAAATACAAAAGGTGTTATTTAATAACGAGAACAATAAGTGATTATAGACATAATTTAATGATGATCTTATATTTGATTTTATTATAAGATGAAGAATTTAAATTTTTTAATCTCAATTTAAGAAAATAATAATAATGAGAGTGTTAATTTTAAATGAGGGTCGGAGGTGGCTTTTTTTTTTTTTTTGGGGCTCATGTTGAGGTAACTTATAAGCTAATGGTATGAGATTACTTGATCGCATCAAATCCTAATGTAACTATAAATATTCCCAATAAACACGTTAGAATTCCTTTATTTTTTTAGTGATTAATAATTTACGAAGCCTTATTGGAACTAGTTCGACGAATTGAAGAAAAAAATAGCATAAGTTTTCTTATATTTAGAATTTGCCGAAAAATTTCAAATGATAACATTTTGTAATATTTTATATCATTTTAAATGTAATGGAAAAATAGAAATGTTGGGAAATGATTAAAACAAATGAGCTCTAGACATCTATACAAAGAGAAAAAAAAATTAAAAATGTTATTTGAAAAATTACACATTATAGATCATTTTGTTATCTGATTTATGATAAATAATATAATTTTAAAACCTTAGAGATTAATAGCATAACTTAACTTAGTATTAATAATATTTCTATTTTACTGTTGAAATGTCGCATCTGTCTCTCTTCCTTGATTCCACGAATTCCTTTTTTTCTCTCTCTTTCTTTCTCTCATCTCCTTCAGTTCTCTCTTTTCCCTCAGTTTTCCCTCAGAATTGTCATAGTTGTGTCATTGTTAGAATTGGAGTCGGTCGCTGTGGGAGTTGCAGCGTGATCGCAACTTCATGAGGGCTAGATTGAGTATGGCAGAGCTTCTATTTGGTTGAGCTCCATTGTGCGAACTATGTCATAAGTTGGATTTCGCTGTTGATGGAGGTTGTGGAATCATGATGTTGGTGCTCATAGGAGGTAGTTAGCAATGGTTTTTCTTCGGCATCAATTTGTACACATAAATCATGATTTCTTAGGCTCAATTAAGCTATTTCTTCATTATGAGATCCGTTATGTTTGTCTTCTCAATCCTATGAAGTTAGCGTTACTTTGGCGTATGACGATCATCGACGTCAGGAATTGAGTATTTTGGTTTAGAATTTTGTTAAATTGGGGCTTGATTTCTGGATATTTTAGGTTGTTTTTTTAAACAATTTTAGAAACTCTTTGTAAATAAAAGAAATGATAATGATAAATAGCATTTATGTTAAAAAAAAAAAACTAGTGTAAATAAAGGACTTGTCAAAGTAAATTAAGAATTTATACAAATTGATAATTATGTAAATAATTGATTTACTTGGAAAATCAAACATTTAGGTGTAAATAAAAAATTTACTAAATAAAATCAATGATTTACAAGTAAATTTAAGAGTCTGTATGATTCACTAATGTAGTTTAATGTAATTTAAAAATTAAGTTAGATCAAACATTTTGTAATTTAATTTAACTTAAAAGTTAAGTTAAATTAAATGTTTTGTGATTTACCTTAATTTAAAAGTAAAGTTATATTGTCCATTTTATACATAGTTTAACTTGAAATTTTTTTAACTTCGTCTTGAAAAATATGCTTAACTAGGGAGATGAAAAATTCTAATAAATAGTTAAATTGAATTTTTATCTATATAGTTTTTATAATATTAATAAAAAAATAACTAACTTTACGATTCATTTTTTTCCTTCTATTTAGTAGATAATAGGTAAAAAAATATATATAATTGTTAATATTGTTATTGTTATAATTGTTAAATGTCGATATGAGAAACCATAAAAAAGTAAGATAAATTTTATCCTTCACCTGTTAATTAACGTGTTAGATTTAAAAATACATTAAATTAAAAAAAATCTCAACTCTGACTTCTCTCATTAAAAATAAAAAAATAAAAAACCAAAGGTAATTTTTTTTTTGTTTTAAGTTATAAAGTAACGTATAACTTAAAAAAAAGATTTATTTTAAACTAAGAAATACTGTGTAACTTTAAAAAATAGTTTATTTTAAACTAAATTAAATTAGATTGTCCTAAACGTAATGTAATTTAAAAAATAGATTCAATTAAATTTATTTACTAAACATGCACTAAGATTTAGAGATAAATCTAAGATTTAGATAAGTAAACAAAGGACTTAAAAGTAAATTAAAGTATTACATGATTACATATGAGACATAATTTTAGAATTTTAAACTATACAAATATTTGATTTACTAAAAATAAAATAAATAGGTCTAAAATTTTTTACGGTATTTATTCTTATTCAAATTGATTTTCAACCTATTTTTCTCGTTTTCCCAGGCCATTTATTATAATTTTCGCCTAATGGCCGGTTGGCTGGGCCACCTTTCCATCCGGCCCGGCCTTGTCCATATTTCTCTTTGGGCCAGCATGTTCCTAATTGGGTCGACGGCTGTCTACAAGTTGTTAAGCCCATACCCGCAAAATATATATATATATATATTTTTGCTGACAAAAAATATTTTTTATTTAAATCTGAAAGTGCAAGAGCAAGCAAATGCTGACTATCTTCTAGTTGTTCTTGGCTTTCAGATCCCCAACACAAGACACCTTCAACTTTCGCGTTTCCGACGGTCCGTAACCGTTTCGTCTCCGCTGACGTTTCTTTGCTCTGGAAGATTCCAGAGCTTTCTCGAAGAAGAAGAAGAAGAAGAAGAACTACAGCAACAACCATGGACGCTCTGCGGAAACAAGCCAACAAGCTCAGAGAACAGGTCGCCAAGCAACAACAGGTGGTTTCGATTTCCTAATTTTTCCTAATTTTAATTTTTCTGCTACTTTGTTTGGTTCCCGAGACAATGTAGGAAAATTCCACGTATCGAGCTTTCGCTTTTTGTCTTTTTTTCTTTTTTCTTTTTGTTTCTCTTTTCCGAAGTTACCTATGAAGAAGACTAATTGGTTGTTTCTTCGCTACGCGGTGTTTCGGATCTAAATTTTCTTATTGTTTCCCAAGAAAATGTCGGGAAAAGAGGATGAAACTTTGAACTTTATTATTAATTCAGCAGAATCAATCGAAATTAGCTTCATTTTATTGGGTTTTGACTGATTCTTATCTGATATGGCCAAGATCGCATCTTTGATTTAGCTTGTTATTTCGGAATTAACATTTAATTTTAGTTTGTCATTTCTTTTGAAGTTACAGAAAAATTTGAATTAAATATCGCTCCATGACCTTACCTGTGTTTAACAATTGGAATCCCGAATGTTCAATTTTGACAAATGTGGTCCCAAATTTGAAAAGAAGTTGTAATTGTGGTCTACTAGCCAAGGGGCGTGAATTTATGGGCGGAAATGCCCGACGACTATGGAATAAATGAACCCGAGTTAGCAAGTTTGATCTTGAGCTTTTTAATTTTGGATTTTGAGAACCTAATTGTCTTCCCTTAATTGACATCCGTTATCAATTGTACTTCATTGTCAAGGATTGTCAAATTTAGAGTCGTAAATACTAAAATTAAAACTTTGAGGTCCAACTCGGAGCCGACTAAAAATTCATTGTGCATTGGTGATTGGTGCAACATTCCATGAAATTGGTAAAGTTTTTCTATTGAGGTTCATAGATGTAACTTTTATGCTACTATAACTTGACTTGACCTTATGTTTTTAAACAATGAATTCTTCCTATGCTGATTTGTATTTTCTAGTTTTTTTTCTATAGAAAGAAAAAAGAAAAAGAAAAGAGTTTCTGACTTGCTTATTGCTTTTTTATCTTGGGTTTCAGGCTGTAATAAAGCAGTTTAGTGGGACTGGTTATGAAAGCTCAGATATTATGGTAATAGATGAGATTGAGATGCATAGACATCAACAGCTAGAGAAACTTTATAGATCCACTCGTGGAGGAAAGGTACTATATGGGTTTTTCTTTCTATTTCTGCTAAAATTTTTTTAATTTACTGTATTGATTTTGTAACTCGCTGAATGTGTTTCAGTCTGTACTTTTTTTTATAGCCCCCATTCCAGGTTGATCCATGTTGAATTCATTTTCATTGACATGTATAATTTTCTTGTTCTCCAGGACTTTCAGAGAGAAATTGTCAGGGCAGCAGAATCATTTGTGGCCATCGGATACAAGCATATTGAAACAGGTAGAAGTTCTTTCCTTCATTAACTGTGACATTCTCTGATCATAAAATTCGGTTTAGCACCTCATATGATCCTTCATTCTTGCAAATAGAACTCATTTACTATGGCTTATTTATTGCACTTATTTATTTTATTTAAATAACCTTTGTGGTAGTTAGGAACCAAACTATCTGAAGATTGTTGCAAGTATGGAGCTGAAAACATGGACGATCACATATTAGCAAAAGCTGCTTCTATTTATGGTGATGCTCGCAAGCATGTAGAAAAAGAGCAAGAAGAGTATAACAAGCTGCTGACTTCACAGGTTCGCTTGTATTATCATAAATGAAATTTTTCGGTTTACTCTTGGTTGTTCGTGATTCTCATTGTATGTAAATTGATTAAATTATACCGGAATCAGAAAGAAAATTTTTGGTATCCTTTCAAAAACTAGTTAGTGTACCTTGATTTTAATTCAAACCTCTTTAGTGTCTTTTTTTCTGTGAAATTTTGATGCTATTCATTAATCTTTAGTGCTTTTTTATTTGTAGAACTTTGATGATTGATGTTGTAGTTGACTCTGCAGCTTTTTGTATAAGTTGGATAGAATTTCTGATGCTTCTAGCTTCTGTTCTTTCCTAGGTGGCGTGTTGGCTTTAGACTTACATTTGAGTCTGTTTCCTTTTAAGTCAAGCTATTGTATTATCATATTGTAACTTTACATTTTCTCTGAATGCAATGAACTCTAAAAGATCAAGCAAAAGTTCATTTTCGATAGAAGAATAAAATTTGATACACAACTGACAATTTAATGCAAAATTATGAACCTCCTGGTCTCTGTGATTCCAGGTTTTAGATCCACTGAGAGCCATGATTACTGGTGCTCCCCTTGAAGATGCTCGTCATCTTGCACAACGTTATAGTCGAATGAGACAAGAAGCAGAGACACAGGTATCTGAAAGTTGAAATCTTTGTAATTGCTTGCTATGAAGCAATTATTCTTTTATTTCTTATGTTCTCTTGTCTACATACCATATGTACTCATAATTCATATTGACCATTAAAAGCAAACAGGCAGCTGAAATTTCCAGAAGACAAGCAAGGGTAAGGGAACTCCAAAATCCTGAACAAGTCGCAAAGCTGCATGCAGCTGAGGCAAAGATGCAAGAACTTAAAGCAAACATGGCAGTTCTGGGAAAAGAAGCTGCCACTGCATTGGCTGCTGTTGAATCACAGCAACAGAGACTGACGTTCCAAAGGCTTGTAGCGCTGGTTTGTATGCACATGATTTTGCGAATAAGTTTCTAGGTCGAGGCATCTAAGGTTTCTGGAGTTTGTCAACCTAACAAAGCTTATCCTTTTGAAGGTCGAAGGAGAAAAGAACTTTCACCTCAGGATTGCTGCTATTCTTGGCGATGTTGAAGCTGAGGTTAGTTCCACCCTACATTTTTTGCAAAGCAAAATATTAATGTATGTTTACGTGATGTTTAGATTATGTCTTTACATTGAAATTGTATCAGATGGTGACAGAAAAACAGCGGAAAGAGTCGGCACCTCCTGTGATTCCATCAGATAATTTCTCTGGGAACAAAGCGTACTTCTTGGCTGAGGTATGCTGTCTATTTTGGAACTTAGAACTTCATGCACAATAGTAGGACATATATAAAATTCGATGTTATTTACATGTATTCCATAAGCCATTAAGAAAAAAATGCACTAACTGCACCATTCTTAGAAAATTCAAGCATTATCTAATAGCTGATAAGCATTTTTTTTTTTAAAGTTAGTTACTGTCATTTTTTTTTTTTTGGATCAGTGGAAGTTAGTTATTATAATTGTATTTTCTACTCTAATGTGTAGGCTTAGTTACAACATACGAATGGAAGAACTGAAAAAAATCTGAAAGGTCCATTTTGTTTCAGCCTAGAATGAGCAACAGGAAAGTGTTGTCTTAAATATCTGGAGAAAGCACAAACAGATAAACGAGGATGATAGTACATCCTCGAAGGGAAAAGTAGCACAAAATATGATGACGTACTATAGTGTTAAAGACATGTAAGAATCTGCTGAAGAGTTACAATCAGTCAAATTGAACTATTAATGCTTCTTTTACTTGTAGAATGCTAGACAATGGATATAGTGGCTGTTGTTAGGCACTTTGAAGTTTGAACTGGCTTCATGACATCACTTGCATTGAACAGCTTGTGCTGCTTGCAAATTTTCTCACTCATATCTTTCAGGCAATGCATCCTTTTACTGCTGCTTCTGAGAAGGAATTGAGCTTGTCGGTTGGTGACTATGTCGTTGTGCGAAAGGTTTTCTTTTATCTTCTATCCAGAATATCTTAGTTGAAGTTTTTAATCTTTCATCATTTGCATTGTTTATATCTGTTTAAGTGGGTAGATAATCGAAATAGTTCAACATGTGGTTCATTGGTACTACATGAATCTTACGCAAGGATCCAAGCGAGAATCTAATCTCCTGACATTCTACTATCTTGAACCAATGGGTCAAGTACAGGAAATTTTTTTTTTTGTACTTATTCTTTTTTAGAACTCTATTTAAGTTCGATTAAAGTCTTGAAATTATATGTTTTTTGTGTTTTAGGTTAGCAATGCTTCTTGATGGACAAGATAAACTTCTTAACAATAACCCAAAAAATGAGAAAGTGCTGAGCTCTCTGCTACTTTGAGGATCCATTTGTACTTTCTAATGCAAATGTATCATCAAAATTCATCCTTTTTCACCTTATCTTCTATTAATTTATTCTCTTTTTTTTTTTTGTTTTTTTTTTCCCTTTTTTTATTCACTTTGTTCTCATAGATTTATTGTCATTTTTCTTCTTCACTCCACTATCTTTTTTCTATTCTTTTCTTTTACTGCTTATTTGTTTGGACATATATATATATATATTTAATTTTTTGTGGTCCCCTCGTATTTGTTTTATTTCATGTTCAAATGTTGGAAACTTGCAACCGTTTCATAGACACAAAATTGTTGTCAACCCCGCATTTTAGCCATGGGGGAAAATATGTTTAACGAAGAGTAAAATAGACCATGATTTGGAGAGACGCTAAAAGTAAGAAATGACGTTGAGATTTTTATATTCAACTTTTTACTGATAACTTTTCTGCTTGTTTAGGTGAGTCAATCAGGATGGTCGGAAGGGGAGTGCAAAGGCAAAGCAGGGTGGTTCCCGTCAGACTATGTGGAGAAGCGCCAACGGGTTCCCTCTACCAGTGATGTTGCTACCGAAGTTCATTGAGTTGCTCGTCCGATATTGTTTATCTCTGTCGTAATGAAAGAGTTGGACACTAGTTTTGGCAATTCTTAACTTGGGATTTTTTATTTTTGCCTATTTTGCCTCCATGTTTGGGACATAAACAATATGTTTATCTGTATATTCTTTCTTGTATTCATTCAAAGTTCTCTTTGCTCAGAATCCTGGAAATAAGTGTCCGTCGATCATATTATTGATGTGTTGAAGGTGATTGATAGAAGTTAACTAGTTACAGCATTTAAAGTTGGAAAACGCAAAAAAGTTGGCTGATTACAGGCCATCTTTTCCAGGATATCATATTACTTGGACAGATTATTTTCATTAGACTTCTATCCGGAATCAGATTGTTTTGCGTACCAAATCAACAAATCAATAATTAGTGTTAAGTTTTTAATATTGGTATTTATGATAATTTAGGAAAAATCAGAAATTTTAGGAAGTTTTAATGCAGTTTAAGAAGATCAGTGTAGGTTGTGTTACAGAATGTTATAACAACCTCTGTAACATTGTGAATATCTTTTGAATTTCGACTTGGATTGAGAATAACGTGGCAAATCAAGTTAAAATATGATTTAGAGAGATATTTAAGGAGCGGATAAGGTTGAAGAAGGAAAAATAAATTTAAATTGGATTTCTTAACCTTATTTAAATTAGCATTTCAAAAAACTCAAGATTTGTTTATATAAGTTGCGATTTTGTTTAGGAAAAATATACAAATATGTTTAGAAGTGAATTTAAATAAGGTCTGTATTTTAAAATTTAGCAGATTTGAAATTCAAATTTTGAGCTTGTTATAGAAGATGTAATATTATCTGTAACATCTTTAAAACTTAAAGTAAATCTGAGATCTTGTGTCACGTCCCAAAACCCGGGACAACGACAGGTGTCACCTCTCAAAAAGCCGGGATAGTGACGGATATTAAATTTTAAAAGGATAAGGGAAAGGACAGCTCGGATTCCTAAGTCTGTTCATTTTTACATCTTACCCTTTACCGACTCTTTAAACTTGTTTGTAAATTATGCTTGTATATTTTTAAATTAATTAATATTTGTCTTTCAGTTTTTATCGCAATATCAGGTGGTGAGGTACCCATGTCCCACAGATGCATACTTGGATAAAATAAAATAAGTGAAATTACAAAAGTAAAGTTTAGAATTTACAGTCCCGGAATGCTCTTATACATACTTTGTCCTAAAGTACAGGTCACTACTTCAAGTCTTTTGACCTTGACGTCCACGGTCGGTTCCACGTCACCTGTATCTTCTAATCAGCTTTCTCTCCTGGGGGTTTACCAGTTTTAAAGCAGTGAGCGAAAGGCCCAGTAGGATATTCTTTTAAAAAAAATTTTTTTTCAACATTTTAATTTAACCATCATACTAAGTATATCAATGCAATACCGAATCATAAACGTGAAATCGTGATTATGCAAATTGTGTCCCTATATACATCTAGTTCGTGTACGGTCCGTATGAGCCTCCCTCACCATGCCGAAGCATAATGAGTGATCCTCGATCGAGATGTGCACTCTTCGCACGTGTGTGCTGGCTCCCGGTATACTTTAACACCAAATCCAACTTTCAACATTTCACGTGAACATATGATTCACATAATAAAAATATACCGTATTGTTTTTCAAAAAAATCCGCAACCGGATATTTTTCCTTTAATTTCCGAAATCGTGATATTTTCTAAATCACGTAAATTTCAAAGCTTTATAAACACATTTTCTTTAAACGATTTTGACCAAATCATTAAAACAAAATTGACTGTCAAGAAAGGGTAAGATATCCTACCTCGTCAGTAACTTGACCTACGATCAATTTCTCGCACGAATTCCAAGATAGTTTCTCTTTCTGAATTCGATCTACGAGTACCTAAAACAAGAAACACAGATAATTTAATTATCTGTCCAAGAATTCCGTAATCGAATTACGGTAAACTCAACTAATTAGTATGTCATTGAATTTTTCTAAAATTTAAAATGATACTTTATTTTAACACCGTAATTTTAAAATAACAATTTTAACACAATTATCTAAAATATAGATATATATTTTTAAAAATTTTGGCATGACCTGCCTTAAAAATAGGCTTCCCCAAAAGCTCTAAAATGCTCAGCCTACAGAAAAATTTTTCAATTTCCAAAACAGTTCAAAATACAAATTTCAAATCAATTTAAAATTTAAAATCTAAAAATATTATTATTTTATTTATTATTATTACTTATATATACATAAACACACGCACACACACACAGTTACATATATATACACATATTTGAAAACACACACACGCACACAGACATATATTAACATATATATATATACATATAAACGTTTTTGTTTTCTTTTTGTTGATGGAAAACGACCGGCCGGGAAAGACTCACGGCGGCAAGGGGGCGACGGCGTCGGGCACGGCAGTCGGCGGCGCGGCCGGCGAGGTGAGGACGAACGGCGAGGCGGGGACGACGGCGAGGCGTTGGTGGCTCGGGCTCGCGAGGAAACGGCGGCTGTTCGGCGACTTGGCGGACGGAGTGGGCGCGGCTAGTTCGGGGTTGTTCGGCGGCTTCCGGTGGAGGAGGGAGGACCGGCGTGGAGTGTTTCGGCCGAGCGACGGGTCCGGTTTCGACGTGGACGGTCGGCGTTCGGCGGCGTTCGGTGAGGCGGAAACGGCGGCGACTTCGGGCGCGGACTGGCGAACGGCGGTGGCAAGCTTTGGCCGGTGCGGCGTGGACTCGGTGGTTGGTTGGGCTTCCGGTGAAGTTCGGACGGAAAAAGAAGAGAAAGAAAGAAAAAAAAAAAGATGGGGAGGGGAAGAAAGAAGCGGCGAGGGGAAGAAGAAGAGAAAAGAAAAGAGAAGAAAAAAAATAGAAATAGGGCGTGAGGGAGAGAGACGGGAAGCAGAAGAAGAAAAGGGAAAGAAAGGGAGGAAAAAAAAACAAGGGTGAGAGAGAGAGAAATAATTCGGTGGAGGGAGAGGGAGAGAGAGAGAAAATGGATCGGTGAGGAAAATAAAACAGAGAGAGGGAGTGAGGCGGTGGATCGGTGAAGAAGAAAGAAAAAGAAAAAAAAATGGGAGGGGGAAATAATTCCGGAAGGATCCGGAAAGAAAAAGAAAGAGAGAAAAAAATAAATAAATAAATAAATAAATAAATAAATAAAATTAATATTTGTTAAATTTTGATTGGTTAAAAATTATTAAAACTTTAAAATTTGTAAAAATGTTTTAAATATCCTCAATTTAATAATTAATACACCAAAAATTTAAAATTGAATTTCCATGAAAATAAGGAAAATTTTATTGGCACACTAACAAATTGAGTTTATACATTCACGCGCGAAATTTTAAATTCAAAAATTTCGCGGCGTGACATCTTGACAGATGTTTTTGGAGTTTTATATAAAGGCATAAAATATTCGTCCTTGGTACAGAGAGTAAGAGTTGTAATCGTGAGATTTTGAGATTTTGAGACTTTGAAGATTTTGAAGCTTTCTGTGTTTTTTGCGTCTTTCGAGAGAAAGATTTGGCGTCTTCAAGAGGAGACAATAACAATTAAAGGGATTTCATCATATGCTGGCAAATGGATCTTGCTGAACATATTCATTAACTGAATTTAAAACGACCGGCAATAACAATAAAGAGGGAGTCTTTGGATTGTATAAGTTCATTAGTACTTGTAATGTTTTTATAGTTAGTAAAGTGTTCAACGTCTGGGTGTGGCCTTGAGGAGTAGGGAAACCGAACCTCATTAAAATTGGCTATCTTATTTATTTACTTATCTTTGATAATTGATTAATTAGATTAATTAATTAAATTAGTAAATAATATAAAAATGAATCTTAAAATTAGTATCAAAACAGGTTACTAATATATCATTTTGGTTAGATTTTGGGATTTGATATATTTGACAGGCATGGATATTCTGTGTGAAGGAAGATCAATTTTACGTCCACCGCTATTAGATGGAACTAACTACCGTTATTGGAATGCACATATGAAGACATTTATTAAGGCTCTTGATAAGAAAGCTTAGCGTGTAGTTTTGACTGGATGAAACCACCCTACTACAAAGGATGATGAGGGTAAGACTATACTTAAGCCCGAAGAAACTTAGTCAAGTGATGAGGATAGGTTGGCAAATAACAATTCAAAGGCTTTAAATACAATCTTTAATACTGTGAATACCAATCAATTCAAGCTTATCTCCACTTATGAAACTGCTAAGGAGGCATGAACAATTTTGGAGGTCGCCTATGAAGGGAAAACTGCTGTAAAGATGTCAAAGGTTCAAATTTCGGCAACACGATTTGAAAACCTACGAATGCTTGAAAGTGAGTCTATAGTCGATTTTAATGCCAACTTGTGTAATATTACTAATGAAGCTTTTGTTTTAGGTGAAAAATATTCTGAGACAAAATTGGTGAGGAAAACCTTATTATCTTCACTAGAGAGATTTGCTTACAAAGTCACGATTATTGAGGAAGCTCGAGATGTCAGTACGATAAGACTAGATGAACTTATAGGATCTTGCAAACATTCGAGATGAACTTAAAGCAAAACAAAAAGGATAAAAGTATTACATTGCAAGCCGAAGTTCAAAACTCTAGTGATGAAGATGAAATCGATACCGATAAGGCTAACTTGAAAGAGTCCCTTACACTATTTACAAAGAATTTCAACAAGATGTGGAAGAAAATGAGAAACCGTAACAAAGGACAAAGACCATGAAAATTCGTTCCTAAAAAGGAGAAAACAGTGACAAATACTTTAGATCAAAACAACAAAAATAAGAAAATTTAATGTCGTGAATGTGAAGGCTTTGGTCATAGTTAAGCAAAGTGTGTTAACACGCTTAAGAAAAGGGTAAGTCTTTAAAAACGACTTGAAGTGATGATGAATCAGAAGGCAGTCAAGAAGAGAGTGAAGATAATGTAATTAATCATGTAGCCCTCACTGTTTGCATAAAAACAAAACCTACAGACTGCTTGACTACTGTGTCGACACATGTTGCAACACCTATGGCACATCAAGCAATGTTGCATTATCTCTTAGCATACCACATAAAACATCTATGGAGACTAATAGTATGTATTATTCTAATTTTAAATGTAGCAATGGCAATAAAGAACTTAGTGAAAATGAAATTGAGAAGGTCTACGAGAATATGGATTTCAAGTGGATTCAATTATGCAAATTAAATAAGAAATTGGAAGATCGAGTGACTGAATTAGTGATGGAGAGGGATTCTTTAAAGAAAGCTGTGACTAGCTACGAAATTCAAGCTATTGAGAAAGATAAGAATCTTTAAGAGACTTGAATTACATTGGAGGAAACTCAGAAGTCCTTAAAGATGCTCAATTCAAGAACAGTCAAATTTGATCATATATTGTCAATTGGTAAATCTTGTAGAGATTATCACGGCTTAGGCAATACAGGTGAAGCTTCTTCGTCCAAGACTGTGTTTGTGAAAGAAACATCATCTTCTGTTAAGAAATCTAGACTTGCACATTTAAGACTTAAGCCCAAGAGGTTTGTTTCTACTTGTCATTATTGCAATATACTCGGACACATAAGACTTAGATGTTATAAGTATCAAAATGCTTTAAAAAGAGATGTGATTATTAGATCATCAGATTTTATACATCCTAGAAGAACACCAAAAATTAAGATTGATTTGAAAAGTAATTCCACTAGGAAAATTTAGATAAGAAAATCTGATTTAAGGTGTTATGCCACTTATACTTCCTTTAAAGTAGGTACTACTAATTCTTGGTACTTTAATATTGGTTGTTCCAGGATGATAGGTAACGAAGCATTTTTGAAGAATACTTCAGGAGTGTGCTCTCGGTCATGTCACTTATAGAGATGGAATTAAAGGTTGCATTCTTGGGAAATGAACTCTTAAAGTAAAGAGACTACCTATACTAAAAAATGTGCTATTAATGGAAGGACTCCAAGCAAATCTGATAAGTATTAGTCAACTTTGTAATCAAAATTTATTTGTAAATTTCACAAAGGATGGATGTCGTGTCTTTAACAAATCTAACAAGTGTGTTTTTTGAAAGGTTCCAGATCTTTAGATAATTGCTACATATTACAACATCCACTCAGATGTTATATACTGTTATAAATGACATTGATATTTGGCATCAAAAACTAGGTCATTTGAATTGTAGAAATCTGACAAAAATTGTGATTATAGGTGCTATACATGGAGTTCCAAAGCTCGAAAAAAGAGAATCTGGAATTTATGAACCCTACCAAATCGGAAAACAGGTGAAGGTGAATCACAAAGTGTTGTAGCATCTTAATACAACATATGTCTTAGAACTTCTTCATATGGATCTAATGGGAGTGATGCAAGTAGAGATTATTATAGGGAAAAGGTATGTTTTTGTATGTGTGGATGATTACTCTAGGTTTACATGGGTAAGTTTCATTAAAGACAAATTTGATACTTTTGATGTTTTTGAGGCCTTATGCATAAAATTAAAAATTGAAAAAGACTGCAAGAAAAATAGTAAGAATTAAGAGTGATCATGGTAGAGAATTTGAGAATGTTGTTTTTGCTAATTTTTGCAATGAACATGGTATTACCCATGAATTTTTTGCAACCAAAAACTTCACAACAAAATGGTGTAGTTGAGAAGAAAAATAAGATTCTTCAATAGATGGCACGGGTTATATTGAATTCCAATAAACTTGCTTTTTGATTATCGGCAGAGGCTATCAATACTGCATGTTACATGATCAACCGTGTTTACATAAGACCATGTACAACCAAAACTCCCTATGAAATTTGGAAAAGTAAGAAATCAAATCTTGGTTACTTCCATATTTTTGGTTATGTTTGTTATATTTTAAATGATCGTGAACATCTGGGTAAGTTTGATGCTAAGAGTGATGAATGTATTTTTCTTGATTATTCAACTAATAGTCGAGTATATCAGGTGTATAACTTAAAAACACAGACAATTATGAAATCTGCTAATATTGTGTTTGATGATTTTAAGGATTTTGTAGAATTTTCCAAAGAACAAGAGATTCTCAGCCTTATTGAAGAAACTGAAGATCAAGTATCATAAGAGACAGGTTCCAATGCTACTGCTTCGTCACCTGAGAACTCAGTCCAGACAATATTATAACATCTCCTGACACATCGACCAGTGATGCAACATCCTCTACAACAAAACTTGACACACCATCTATGTTCAATCAAGGTGTACACAATCTAAACAGACAAGAGCCATCTACCAGAGTATAGAAAAATCATCATCTTAATGAGATAATAGGTGGATTCTATGAAAGAAGATATGCAAGAGATAAACAGATGATAAATTACCATAAGATGCTCAGGTTTATATGTTATACCTCTCAAATTGAACCCAAAGAGGCTATATTAGATGAATATTGGGTTGGAGTCATACAAGAAGAGCTAGAGTAGTTTGTAAGAAATGATGTGTGGACTTTAATATCTAGGCCTAGAGATTCTAATGTGACTAGAACCAAGTGGATATTTAAGAATAAAACTGATAAGTTCGGGAACATCACTAGGAATAAGGTTGATTAGTTGCTCAAGGACATACTCAAGTGGAAGGCATAGACTTTGATAAAACCTTTGCACCCATAGGTAGGCTTGAATCAATTAGGTTACTTTTGGGTATAGTTTACCTGCTAGGTTTTAAATTGTATCAAATGGATGTTAAGAGTACTTTCCTAAACAGAATTTTAAATAAAGAAGCATATGTTGAGCAATCTAAAGGTTTTGAGGATCACATCACCCTGATTATGTCTACAAGTTAAAAAAGACTTTATATGGATTGAAACAAGCTCCTAGAGCATGGTATGGGAGACTGACAAAATTTCTTCTTGATAAGGACTATAAGAAAGGGGGAGTTGATAAGACCCTGTTTGTTAAGACACTTAAATACGAGATCATTATATCACAAATTTATGTTGATGACATAGTCTTTGGATCTTCCTCTAATTCGAAAGTAGAAGAATTTGTTGGCCAAATAAAGAAAGAGTTTGAAATGAATATGTTTGGAGAATTAAATTATTTCTTAGGACTATAAGTTAAGTAACGTAAGGATAAAATCTTTATCTCACAAAGTAAATATGCCGAAAACTTAGTTAAGAAATTTAGTTTAAAAAAAGCCAAGCATATAAGTACACTCATGGGATCCAATGTTAAATTAACTAAGGATGAAAATAGAGTGTCAATTGACCCTAGCCTCTATAGAAGTATGATTGGAAGCCTTCATCTTAATTGCAAGTAGACCTAATATCTGTTTTAGTGTAGGAATTTGTGTTAGATATCAATCTAATTCTAAGGAGTCCCATTTAACTGCGGTTAAAAGAATCACAAGATATATGAGTGGGACAATTGACTATCACTTCATTAGAGAATTGATTGAAAATAAGATAGTTGTGTTAGAGCATGTTGCAACATCAAAACAATTAGCAGATATTTTTACAAAAGTTATTAATTCAGCACAATCTGTGCCTTTAAGAAAATCTTTAAGGATTTGCATGATATGATTGTTTACTTTGCATTACATTATATTTAGGTTTACATTTAGTTTTTATTTTGTTTTGCATTACAATGCATTATTTTCTTGAGTTCATATTTGCATCGGATTGAACTAATTATAACTTTTGAAAATTGATAAGAGTTGAGTTCTTGTGTGTGCTTGACTCTTGTGTTGGGATGATCATATCTGTGTTCTTTGTTTTTCAAGCACATAAAATTAGATCTTATGACTTTTTGCATGCATGGAGAGCCTTGATGCAAACTTAGTGTCCTCATAGAATTCTAGAACTTGTTTTTGATTATCACTTGAGGTGAAATCATAGGTTACATAGAATTTAGGATATGATTTAGGCTATTTTTGGATCTTTTGAGCCTTTCAAGTCTACCTATATATCTTTTATCCATAGTTCACCTCTTTGAGCTTAACATTTATCTTTTCTTTGTCACTCATGCTTAACTAAGCCATACATATCTTTTCTTAATCTTAATCATCACCCATCAACATGTTGATTACTTTTAGATTATAATGTTTAAAGATATATTATTTTGAAGGTGAAAAAATGAAAGTGTGAAAAATAAAAAAAATAAAAGATTTATTACATCCCTTGTTAAATTAAAAAAAAATATATTAATAAAAAAATGTGGGATGTCGTATAAAAAAATTAATAAAAAAATTAAAATAAAATAAAAAGGGAAAAATAAAAGATGATGTTAAAGATTGGGAAGAAAGTGTGATTTATAATAATCTAAGAGTGGTTTCAGAATTTATGAGTGTTTTAAATCATATTAATATCCTACCTGAATCATAGCACTACATCATATACCAAAAAAGTCTTAATGATCAGATACTATATGGTTGACATTAGTGGAGAGTGGTGACAAGGACAAATCTATAGAGTTCTCACATTCCATTCATAAGTATGGATAGACTTATCAATGTTGGGATTATTTGAGAATGACAATTTATACACACACATGCAAAGAACGAAGGTGTTGACTGTTTTAACATTTGAGTTGAAATTCTATAATAACGTAATCGATATTATTGTAAGCTATAGTCTATGTGATATCCTTTACATTCGTGTGTTGCATGTGGTGCATGATTTAAAAAAATTAAAAAAAAATCTTGGTAATGTCATGAAACATGTTGTAACATATTCTATAACAACCTATTTTAAGTTTCACATCAATTGTTTAATAAATATGCTACATGTCGTTTTTGATTTTTTTTTTAAATTTGGGAAAGTTAACTTTGCGAGTTTCAAATATTCTTCAGATTCTCTCAAGATATTTTCAGTTTATTGAAGCCTAAATTTTAGCCTACTTATTCGTGAGAACTAGTACATCCTATATATCCAAAAACCCTAATTTCAAAGCCATTCGAATTTTTTTTCTCAGTTTCTATGTTTGGCTTGATTCCCTTTGCAGGTTCGAAAATGGTTAGGACAAGGGAAGGGTCAAGTTCTATTAATCCAATGTCGAAAAAGAGGAAGGAGAAAATGCCGGTGACAGGCTTAGTATCATTTCACGTGAAGGACAAACAACAATGACCAAAGTTAGAGCCATTGATAGACCTTATATTGATTGTTGTTCTTCCACCTGTGTCTAGTGATTTGATGATTTACAAACCCAAATCTAGGTTTGAAGAAAAGTTTGAGTGTTTAGCCCTAAACACCACTTAACCAGAGGGGAGTGTTGTTACTTTACTACAAATGAAGACCCCTTCATTTTCGAGAATACCCTCAACACCAATAGAGAGTCATTCCACAAATACAATACCTAAAGCTGTGGAAGAAGAGGAAGAAAAGACTGTGGATTTCAACAGTGGGTCTGGAGATATTACTTTAGCTGAAGATGAAAATGAAGTTGTACAAGGAGAATCACCAAAGGAGAATTCAAATCCTCCAGTTGAAGAATATAAAAGTGCACATTCCTATCCTACTGGCTTTCCAGCAGAGAAAATTTTTTGAAGCTTAGTTTGATGCTTAAGCAGGTCCTTCTAGTTTCTCCAAGGACAAAAACAAGAAGAAAGATGTAAAGGATCTTGATCCACTGTATCAACCGACCATTAACATTTTAAATGAAGATTTAGAAGATGAAGATCGACCTCAGTCTCGAAAGACTAAAACTGATTCTGCAAAGAGGACACAGAATAAGCAGAAGCCAATACAGGTTGATGGGTATGTTCTTTCAAAAGCCTATTCATCTGAGTTTTACACTAAACAAAATCAGGATATCTAGAAATTGATGTCAGCAAGGAAATTCATGTGTGAGATACTAATTGATGATAAAAGTCATGAGGAAGGAGGTATTACTCAGTTTTTGGAAGAACAAGGCTTAATTGGAACTGTGTTTAGTGCTAGAAAATTTGCAGGTGGACTTGTTCATGAGTTTTATACTAATTTGTCATCTGACATTAGTAACTCATCCTTAGCTAAGTTTATGAAGGTTTATGTTCGAAGGCATGTTTGTAATTTCTCATCAGAAGTGATAAGAGAGTTTTATGGTTTACCTGATAATGTGTCTGACAAGACCAGAGAATTAGATCAAGATGTTGATATGAATTCGATTGTGTCTGTGTTGATTGGTTAATTTGTCTTGCACAAGATTGTAGGAACAAACTAGATGCCAACTAAGAACACTACCATGATCACAAGAGACATGTTTGTTCTACTTTATGCAGTTGGGACTTAAATGCAGTTTGACATGACAAAGCACATATTTGAGACCATTGTTGCCTATGCTAAAAACAAGAAGAAACACGGATAGTTGCCTTTTCCTTTACTCATTTATGAAGTTTTAATGTAATAGAAAAAGAATAAAAGTTTATAGATGCTTTGCATTCTATTGCTGGGCCATTGAAAGTGTCCAATAGGTTGCTATCTGATAGACATGTGATGGACATTCATAGAAGGTAATTTGACAAAGATCAAGCAGAGGCATTAAGACAGGACGAGGAATCAGTTCCTACAACAAGCAGAGCTCAACATAAGATGATGCTACAGCTACTGAAGGTAGAGTTACAGTTTTTGCAGGAACAAAAGTAGTCTATTGCTTAAAGAGAGAAAGAGATAGAAAGGGTTCTTTGAGTTTGTGGTGATGAAGGCCAAGAATCTGATCAAATCGACTCAACCAGTGACTTTTAGTTCTTTTGACTGTCTTTATTTTGCTTTTGTGTAGATCTTTGGCATTTCTTAATTCAAAAGGGGGAGTAGTAGGTAGGTAGTAGAATTAGGGGGAGGTAGGTAGTTAGTAGAATTAGGAGGAGTAGTTTTCTAGTTTCTGGTTTTTTGATTGCTGGTTTTGGTTGACTTTCATTTTGATATAATTATTTGATTTTGGAATACTAAATTATGTTATGTTTTTGTTTTGATCCAAAAATGCCAAAGGGAGAGATTGTTAGGTTTTTTATATTGGCATTTATGATAATTTAGGAAAAAAATTAGAAATTTTAGGAAGTTTTAATGCAGTTTAAGAAAATCAGTGCAAGTTGTGCTATAGATGTTATAACAACCTCTGCAACATCATGAAGATCGTTTGAATTTCAACTTGGACTAAGAATAACCTGGCAAATTAATTTGAAATATGATTTAGAGAGATATTTAAGGAGTGGATAAAACTGAAGAAGGAAAAATAAATTTAAATTAGATTTCCTAATTCTATTTAAATTAGGATTTAAAAAAATCGAAGATTTGTTTATATAAGTTGCAATTTTGTTTGGGAAAAATGTGTAGATATGTTTGGAAGTAGATTTGGATAAGATCTACATTTTAAAATTCAATAAATTTGAAATTCAAATTTTGATGTTATTACAAAAGATGTTGTAATATTATCTGTAACATCTTTAAAATTTGAAGTAAATCTGAGATTTTAAAAGATATCTTTGGATTTCTATATAAAGACTTAAAATAATTGTCTTTGGCACAGAGAGTAAGAGTTATGAACATAAGATTTTGAGACTTTGAAGATTTTGAAGCTTTTTGCGTTTTTTACGTCTTTCAGGAGAAAAATTTGATGTCTTCGATGGAGATAATAGCAGTTGAAAGGATTTCAACATATACTGGTAAGGGGGTCTTACTAAACATGTTCATTGATTGGATTTAAGATGACTGGCAGCAACAACAAAGAGATAATCTTTAGATTGTATAAGTCCATTAGTGCTTGTACTCTTTTTATTGTTAATGAAGTATTCAACGTTAGGACGTGATCTCAAAAAGTAAAAAAACCGAATCTTATTAAAATTATCTATCTTATTTATTTACTTATTTTTGATAATTGATTAATTAAATTAATTAATTAAATCTGATAAATAATATAAAAACAGATCTTATAACTAGAAGTCAACAAAGGTAGAAAAAGAGAGTAAAAATAGTGAGTAAATGAATCAACATCAAGTTTTTTTCATATCATGTATAAATTATTGATTAAGGAGTTTTGTGGAATCCATCTCTTTTTTATGGATTGGATTTCCATTTTGCAAAACCTTGCTGAACAACAAAAAAGCCATAATTGCCAAATCTCGCCAAAATATTCCATTGCCTAATCAGCGACCGCTAATACCTTTGTTTGACCTTTCTCATGTTGCGGACTGGTGAAGTGCCACCAAAGACGCATAGGCACCCCCATTGATCTTCATCAGCACATCATGCCTGCCCTTCTCAGCAATCACACCATTCTTTACCACTGCGATTATGTTGGCGCCTTTGATAGTGGTAAGGCGATGAGCAACGACAACGGTTGTTCTGTCCACCATAACTCGGTCCAAGGCATCCTGTACCACTCTCTCCGACTCCGCATCCAGGGCACTTGTAGCTTCATCGAGCAAAAGGATTTTTGGGTTCTTTAGTATGGCTCTTGCTATGGCTATCCTTTGCTTTTGTCCTCCCGACAACTGTGTTCCTCTTTCCCCAACAGGTGTCTCGTATCCGCTAGGCAATGAGGATATAAAGTTGTGTGCATTTGCTGCTTTTGTGGCTGCTATGATCTCTTCTTCGGTTACATCTCCTTGTTTTCCATAAGCTAAGTTGGTGCGAATTGTCTCGTTGAAAAGCACTGGTTCTTGACTCACCAATCCCATTTGTTGCCTCAGCCAACTAAGTTTGAACTTTTTAATTTCAACTCCATCTATTGTAACGCGACCGGATAGAGGATCATAGAATCGCTCTATTAGGCTTATTACGGTTGATTTTCCACTACCACTCTCTCCAACCAAAGCAACAGTCTGCAAAAAAAATTTTGAACAGATGAGACGATAAACCGGTGTATCTATATAGAGAATTAAATATCACAGAAAGATTACCTTAGCAGCTGGGATGGTTAAAGACAGGTCTCTGAAGATTTCAATGTTGGGCCTTGTGGGGTATCTGAAGCTAACATGTTCAAGCTCAATATCTCCAGTTACTGTTGGAAGCGTTATGCCCTCATCGCTGCTCGAATCGATTTTAGGCTTGCTATCGAGAATTTTGAATATTGAGGCTGCTGAATCCTTGGCTTTAGCGGTATCAGGTGCCAAGGCAGTAGTTTGGGAAACCCCCATTGCGGAAAGTGTCAAAGCAAAGAAAACCTACATGACAGTTGATTTTTAGCAATAGTATATAAGCAAAAAAATTCCAAACTATTTTAAACTTGAGGTCAATAACAAGCAGAGGAAATTAAAAAAAAGAAAAATTACCTTAAAAACCTCTCCAAATGTTGCTTTCCCGTCTTTCACAAGAACAGCTCCAATGTAGAAAATAAATGCATTTACACAGTAGATAGCCAGGAAAGAAAAGCCAAAACCTCCTCCACTTACGAGTCCTAACCGCACTCCGGTTTTCATGGGCGACTCACATTTCTTCTCATACAAATCCATCACCTTCTTTTCCGCACAAAACGACGCAACGGTTCTAATACTGCCAACTGCATCATTTGCCACTTGACTAGCTTCTTCATACATAACCTGCATATTTTCGTAAGGCATTATTGTTAGGATTCCAACTAATACTTCGGAGAAAACACGAGAACTGAGATAACTAGACTGACCTTGGCATCGGCACTGAATCCTTTCAGAAACTTTGCCTGCAAAAACCCTTGCATAACTATCAGAGGAGACACTGCTAGAATTATTAATGCAAGAATCCAATTAGCTGTGAATGAAATCACTAGCCCTGATGTGACTGTTGCGATGTTCTGAACTATTAGCGCCAATGCATCACCAACAAGACTCTTTACCGTCGAAGCATCGGTAGACAACCTGGCACCAACTGCGCCACTGAGAAAAACACAAACAATTGTAGTTAGGAATTTATTTGCATTGTTATATGTGTGAAGATAAAAAGCTAAATGGTTCTTCTAATGCACCTTGAATTTGCAGGATCATCAAACCAACTGATTTCTTGGTGGACAACTTTCTCGAAAGTCAAGGAACGAATTCGTTGTACCAGCCTTCCACCTGCGACTCCGAAAAAGTAATTCTGCGCTGGAATTACTGCAAAATCGAGGAGCCCCAATCCTAAGTAGATAAGTGCCCAAAACCTGGAATCCTTCCGCAGCTGACTAAAATCATCGAAGAACATGTCGATGGAACTCGAGAGTAAAAGGCCAAATACTGGGAAAGTCAAGCCATGTATTGTTGCAGCAATGGCTCCGAGAATCAAGGCTGGAAGCTCGGGCTTGTTCAGGTACGCCAACCTCTTCATGGAAACTTTTTTAGGCTTTTCAGCATCCTTATCAGTTGTTGCCGAAGTCTCGACACCTCTTTCTTCAGCTTCGTGAATACTAATCGGGCCAGGAACACCGAAGCTAAGAGTAAAAGATCGCCTACTACTTGACGAGCCTCTGCTGTTGGATCTCCTCATTGATAATCTCTGACTGTTAGACCTTGTCATGACCCTCTCTATCTCGAAACTCGTAGTGTTCCTATCCATGTCATTAGCTTGGAAATCTTCTGCTGCATTTGCTCCTTCTTGCAAGCGAATCAGTTGTGAGTAAGCACCCCCGGGGTCGCTAATCAACTCGGTATGAGTTCCTACATAATGTCAATAAATTTAAAGCATCAAGTTAGTAAACAAAATTTAGAGATTTTAAAACGAAAAGACGGCCACAGCCGAGTTCTAAATCCTACCTTTCTCCACAATTTTCCCCTGGTGCACAACTGCTATAGTGTCGGCATTTCTGATAGTTGTCAAACGATGAGCAACAATCACAGTAGTCCGATTCGCCATAACTCTATTTAGTGCCTCTTGAACAATGCGTTCGGATTCTGTATCTAGAGCGCTTGTTGCCTCGTCTAGAAGGAGAATTCTTGGATTCTTCAAAATGGCCCTTGCAATTGCTATCCTTTGCTTTTGTCCACCAGATAGCTGAGTCCCATGTTCCCCAGCTAACGTATTCAGGCCCTGCAAAATAAATAAATAAATAAATTCGGCGACAAGAAATTTGTTTAGAAATCGTAAGTTACTATTCGCAGAAAAAAATATATAAATGGTGACAAAACAAACTCAAGTGAGGAAATAAGTATTACTTCGGGCAACTTGTAAATGAACTTTGCAGCATTAGCAAGCTCAATGGCGGTTTTGATCTCCTCTTCAGTAGCGTTTTCCTTTCCATATGCTATGTTTTCCCTTATGGTAGTTGCGAACAAAACAGGCTCTTGACTAACCAAACCAATCTTCTCTCTTATCCATTTAAGCTGCAACTTTTTCAAATCAACACCATCAATAAGGACTTCACCTACATCTGGGTCGTAGAACCTTTCCAACAAGCTGATCACTGTGGATTTCCCGCTTCCACTTTGCCCGACTAACGCAGCAGTTGTGCCACTCGGGACATGTAATGAAAACCCTGAAAAGATTTGCACATCTGGCCTTGCAGGGTATCTAAAGTGAACATTCTTGAGTTCAATTTCACCTCTCATGTCTTCCAATATTGTCCCAACAGTATCGTAAGCATCAATCTTCGGCTTTCGGTTGATCGTCTCAAACATTTTGTAGGCTGCTGCCTTTCCCGACGCAAAAGCATTCAAGCATGGTGATGTTTGTCCTAGGGACCTAATTCAATGAGATCAGAAAACCGAACAACGATGATTAATCTATTAAGAGGAAATAAATCAAAACGAAACAAAATGAAAATCAATTTGATACTTACATTCCTCCTGTCATGATTGCAAAAATCACGTTAATGACTACTCCGCCACTGTATCCCTTTTCGATGATCAACCTCGATCCATACCAAACCGCGAGTCCATAAGTCCAAAAGACAATCAACAAAACTGTACCAAGTCCAAGCCCTGAGGTCAATCCTTGACGAACCATGACATTGTAGGCAATAGTTAGCTTGCTGTTGTATTTCTCAATCGCGTTTTTCTCTCCGGTAAAGGACGCAACCTGATTTGAATGCACAAAACAAAACATAAATCAGTAAATATTACACTATGTTTCACACTCTTTTGAGCCGAAAAATACAAGAGGACCTACCGTTCTGATGGCTCCAACAGTCTGTTCCACTACATTGCCAGCTTCTGCGTAAGCAATTTGACCGCGACTCGCCATTTTAGACATCATGGCCGCCATGACACCGCCGCCAACGACTATGGCAGGAATGCAAGAGAGCAGGACAACAGCAAGAAGCCACCCTTTCACGAAGGCGATGACAAAGCCACCGAGAAAGGTTGAAACAAGTTGTATGAACTTCCCCACCTGTCAAAAACGAGTTAAGAATGTCAATGATCAAAGAAAACATGGCATCAAAACTTTGGTGTTAATGCAAGAAGTACTCATCAGTATGCGATTTACCTTTTCGCCCATGGCGTCTTGAATGAGAATGGTGTCTCCGGACATTCTTCCAATGACTTCTCCGGTGGTAGTTTCGGTATCAAAGAATGCAATGTCTTGTCTAAGAATGGTTTTTAAGTACAAACCTCGGATTCTCGCTGCTTGTCTTTCACCGGTTACCATCCAACAAGCCACCTCTGTAATGAACAACAAGTGCACAACATAAGTACATTCAACTCAATAGCCACACATGACATGTACCAAAAACCACCATATACATAAATTAATCTAAAGCTGTTGAAATTTGAACTATTTTTATCATATGGATTAATAATAAAACTTTCAACGGCCTAGATTTTTTTATTTTTTATTTTTACCATCATCCAATGCTTGAGAAGTGTATTGGGAAGTGTTGCATGGTACGTACAGTAGTTCAATTCTTGGAAATTTAATTTGAAAGTGAAGGAGGAAAGAAAAAAAAAAAAGAAAGAAAAAGAAAAGTTATTTAAAGGACTTACGAAGAAATGCAGCAATACCGGCTCCAATTGCCAAGTATACAAATTTCAAGGAAACCTGAGAATCACAAAGGGTAAATTAAAATAGAGTAAGATAAAGTTACTGCCGTAAAAAAGCATATAATAATGTCCAACTCTTTCTCTGATGGACTTTTTATTGGATCGGCTACCATATAATCTGAGCTGATTAAATTGGTTTTTTTTTTTTTTTTCTAGAAAGAATTTCTTTTATAGATACTCTATAAAACTTTTTTTTTTTTTTTCTAGCAATGTCCTACCGAGTACTCTTTTTGTTGTTTCCACTCTTCAATCATGATACATTAACACGAAAAATTATATTTAAAGAAAAAAACACAACCTTCTGGAAATTAGCTTTAAATCAATTTTCAAAGTTGTGGTCCAGTTTGTCTTCCTCACGTAATTGAGTTAATATGAACGTAAAGAGAGGAAAAAAAAAAAAAAAGTTCAAATTCATTGTCTCAAACTTTAATCCTGTCCCGGCCAAAATAATGGTGACGTCTTCTTTTTCCCTTTCTCATGAAAGCAGAAAATTTTGACACATTACTTGTATCACGCATTAGACCAAGAAACCAAAATTAAAGATAGCAAAAGCAAATACAAATTAATTGAAAAAGAATTAAATGAGTAAACTGTTATTAAAGATACCATTATTGTTGTTAAAGATTACTACAACAGTCACGTACGCGTACCTTTGAAACCTCATCAAGGACATGGGATTGATCGGAGGAACCGAAAGAGTTGACGAGTTCTCCGAATAT
Organism: Antiaris toxicaria; assembly: GCA_035233585.1. Lineage (NCBI taxonomy): Eukaryota > Viridiplantae > Streptophyta > Magnoliopsida > Rosales > Moraceae > Antiaris > Antiaris toxicaria. The sequence continues at coordinate 95,718,483 of CP141154.1, forward strand.
CAACGTCATCAGCGGCTGCGAGAGGCCGTTTCCGACTGCGCAAACCGACCCGATGACCATCAGAACCACGTCCAGCCGGTCGGCGAACGAGAACAGCTTGTAAAACGGCACCTTCTGGTCCTCATTTGCACCTCGAACGACGTCGTTCTCTGCCACCGATGACGTACCGGCCTTTTCCCTCGCTTCTTTTTCCATATTATGACCTTGGTTGATTACAATGCAGTTGTAAGCCCCTTTTTCCTTTGTCTCTTGATCTTGATCAAAAGAACGTGGAGTTCTGTGATTTAATTTTGCTTTTGAGAGAGAGTGAGAGAGAAAAAAAAAAAAAAAAAAGAAAACTAGGAAAGTTCACGACCTTGGTGTGGTCTTGTATTAATGCGACGAGTTTTTCTCTCTTTACACACACACACACATATATATAGGCAGGGAATTTGTTGGAGATTAATATTATATGTATTTTGGAAAGAAATAAAAAAGATGATAATGACAGATATATATTTTTCTTTGGAAGAAAAAAAGTAAACAAAATTGGTCAAATGTCAAATATGGAAGAATTTGAAAGGATCTTGATTCAGTTAATTTGATTTTTCGTAATTTTCTTAAGTTCAAGAATTCAAGTTTATTTATTTATTTTTATTTTTAGTTTCTAAATTTCGGAATTGTCCATATTTATCTCAACTGCTTCTAGATGCAGCGCCCTAAATCGGGGGTTGGTTCCAGGTGGTTTCCCTTGTACATATTAATATCATGGAAAGGAAATAAATGTGCGACAATGGAATATAGCTATTGTTATCATTATTTTGCTTGAAAGCTATAATCATTTATTACCTTAGATTTTATTCCATATTTCTTACATGGAAAAAAAAAAGTTTTTTTATTGTAAATATAATCTAGTAGTATTCTCACATTTGACATCATTGTGAGGTGTTTTCAATTCAAATTTTTTAAGTATAACATCTCCTATGATCTAATGGTTCTTGTGGTGAACGCATTGCGTTTGAATGAAATGTATTGAATACAATTTATGTTTAGAGGAAAAGTATTAGCATTGTATTTGAATGCAACGTGTGTTTGGGTGAAAAGTATTTGAATTGTATTTTAATAATAAATATGTGATGTGATGGGTAAAAATAGAGAGAAAAAAAAAGAGAGAGAAAGAGAATATATGATATAATTAATAAAAGCAATAGAAAAAGTGAAATAATGAATAGTAATTGTATTGGATTTAAAATGTGATATGATTGGTATTTGAATAAATATTTTTGTATTTAGGAAAAAATTGTATTACATTTAAATGTAATGCAGTTTGAATGTGTGCCAAACGCACACTAAGTGTCAAAATGGATATGAAGATGGGATGATTGGATAAAACGAGGAACCACAAATTTTTTGTTTCCCTTTTTTTGGTATATAGTAATATAAATAATAAAGGGCCTCATTTATAAATGCCTTTATCACATCTATAATCAGTATTATGTAGACAAATTTCCTTTCCTTTCCTTTAAAAAAAAAAAAGAAAAACTTAAAAGGACTTTAAATATTATAATATAATTTGTAATAGAATTATTATCATGTTATCCTTACAATCACTCCTTTTTTTTTTTTTTTTTGTGTGGGAAATTATTAAATACCAGTTTTACATTACAAGTTTGGCAACCACCAATCATAAATTGGTTACATGAAATTACGAAACAATGTTATTAGACATCATTGATGTTGAAAATCACTATTAATAAAAAGCAAGCAAAACCCATATATAGGCTCTATGTTGTGGGATTCACCACTATTAACGTGTAACATTCAACATCTCACTATGCTCCCTAATATTGTTTAAAATTGTGTGTTTCTTTCATGATAAGTCATTGATTCAGTTTAATTGTGTTGAAGCAATTAAAAAGATTTTAGTCATCCCTTAAAAAATGAAAAAGAAAAATTTTTAGTATCGGTAGAGTTTATTTTTCATTGTTGGATTAAAATTTTAAGCAATCAATTCTATAAACGTCCACATTGTATTATATGACACGAAAATAATTATACTAAAAAAGTCTGACTTAACTACAATTTTACTCCACGAAATTTAACAATTAATAAAAATTATTATTAAAAAAGGAAGTGAGAAAAACAGCAAAAGTTCGGTAACGATAGACCTCTTTTCCTGTTAAATTGCCAAATGTCTAATTAAAGAAAAAGGAAAAATTAAAAAATAAAAATAAAAAATGCACACACACACACATATTAGGGTTCCTTCTAGAAGTCTTAACCGTTCACACTTACGAGCTCCTTAAGACTACAGCCTACAAAATGTGAGGCACCTGGCTGGCATGTGAGTATAAACAATTAGTACCAAAGAACATCATGAGTCATCATTATTGATATAATTATATTACAAAATGTACAATTTAAATTCATCGTTATAAAACGTTTAATAAATTTATTATATTTATATCATATTTAAATATTATATATTAAATATATTTTATGTTTAAATGAAAAATATTTATTTTATATTTAAATATAATATATGTTTAAATGAAAAATATTTAAATTATATTTTAAAATTAATAAATTAATATGATTGATAAAAATAGATAAAAAAATAAGATAAAAAAAATTATGATATGAAATAAAAAAAATTTATATTTAAAATATTTTAAAATAATAAATATATTTAAATTATTAGTGAAAAATATTATATTTAAACATAAAATTTTTATATTTAAATAAAAATTATATTATATTTAAATATAATACGTACGTAAAATTGTAAATCAATACTCCATATAAAACAAAAACTTCACGAGTCATAAATTTTCCGTTCAAGGTGGAAATTACTGTCTGAGAATTATTTTTTTTCTGTTATGACGAGGTTGAATGTAAGACTTTGGAATTTTTTCATCGTTACTTTTGAAATGGCTCTTTTTTTTTTTTTTTTTCTCATTGGCGAGAACAATATTTCAATGTTTAGTAACTATATTACATTTGTATTGTATTTGAACATAATATATTAAATATATTTTATATTTAGATAAAAAATATTTACTTTGTATTTAAATATAATATATGTTAGATAAAAATATTTAAATTATATTTTAGAATTAAAAAATTGATGTAATTAGTAAAAATAGATAGATAAATTGAGATAGAAAGAGAATATAATATGAATAGGAAAAAAATTTATTTTAAAAATATTTTAAAATAATAAATGTATTTGAGACACTATAAAATATATTATATTTAAACGTAAAACTTTTACGTTTGGATGAAAATTATATTACATTGTGCAGTTAATAGAAATCCTCCTCGCTTGTCATCATCAATGGATTTTGTGACGGCAAGACGAAAATCAAAGGTGGATTTTACATACTCATAGTGGAGAACCATAGTGGACCGTATAGCATCGAGATCGAGAGCTTTAGAACTATCGGAGGAGACAAAGCTGTCATCTTGTCCATCGCACCCATCATCACTGGATCAAATTGGCGAACTTGGCTGTCGCAACATAAGCTTGAGCCTCTGACAAGATCTGATGATCGTGTGGTTCCTCACGACAACAATCTCAGCAGTAAGGAGGACATTTTGCAATGGAAAGGTAGCGCTTCGTCAACGGCAAGGTTGATAGCAATTGGAATTGCAACGGAGGAGAGAAAGGGAGGAGGCAGAAGAGAGGGAAAGTAGAAAAAGAAAAAAGGGTTTGTGTCTTAAAAAAAAATAAATAGGGGTAATTTACGTTAAAAAAAGTAATAAATAGAGATAATTTTGATATTTTAATATATAATAAATTTAAATATGTTATAATTTTATATATTTTAAAAATATGTTATAATTTTTATTTGTATATTTTAAATATATTATATAATATGATTTCTCTTCTTTTTTCAGTTATGATTTTGGTTTTTGTGATTGTAGGTATAAGTAAGTGAAAATTTTTCATATGAGTACTGACTCTATTATAAGATATAGAGTTTAAATCCATATACCAAATTAACAATAATAATAATAAAGGATTTTAACATGAATTTTCCAAATAAAAAAGGTTTTGGATTTGAAATATTGAATAAAATATGTCAATTTTGATCCATTATGAAAAATCAGGTAAAAGGTTTCAGCTCTTAGTCCATTATGACAAATCAGCTAAAAGGTTTCAGCTCTTAGAAAGTGGATTAATAATTGTATTATATTCTAATAGGGTCAATGTTTCTTCTTATTGCTTCGCTTTCACGTAATCTTTGCCGTACGTGAATGCAAATAATCTAAAAGGCATTGTAATATACTCCTCTCGGATATTTATTAAGTTTTGTTAAATCATCATATACTTCTTAATCATCGTATTTTCCTCTTTTATTTTTTTAAGAGGAAAACTCACCTATTTTTTATGTTGTTGTCGTTTTTTCTTTCCTTAAAAAGAGAGAGAGAGAGAGAGAGAGAGAGAGAGAGAAACTCCTTTTGAATTAAGTTTTCCGTGTGGTCCTAGGAGGCTGACGCAAAAGTGCATGAACGTAGTATTATTGTCGTCCATCTACAAAAACTAAAAAAGTCCAATAAGATATTTTTTTTTTATAATTAGTTGACGTTATACTATTCTGCTTTGTTGTAGAAAAGAAATTCATTAAAAAAAACTTATTCAAAATTGTTTATTTTGAAGGAGTTATACCAATACCTCAAGAAGAAGGGAATTTTTACCATAGAACTTATCACATTATCGGTAAAATTTGTTATTTCAATTATTAGATTAAATTTTCATGATATGATCTACGATTAGAGTAGACAATGCGATGCAAAATTTTAAGGTATACATGTATGTATTAGATTGTTAAAAAAACCTAATCCAATGATTAAAGGGTAGCTTTGGGGAGTGTTTTCAAAACACTTTTTCAATTTTTTTTTTGAATTTTTCTAAAATTTAAAGCCACACTTTATTATTAACATCTTCAAATTTTTCATAAAATTCCAAATTTTAAAAATACATAATTTTACTATTTTATATTAAAATAAATTTTATTTTAAAATAAATTTTATTTTTAATTACATATAATTTTAAAATAAATAAAATAATATTTATATGAATATTTTAAGTTCTTATATATTTTCACTTCACACAATTTATTTTAAATTAAATATCTATTTTCGAAACTCATCCAATTCCAATTCAAATATTCGCAAGATTCCAAACCTAATCGCGCAAACGGAATTCAAATATTCAATGTAACAAGAAGTTCTCTCACAAAAGACAAAAAAAGGAGAAGAAACCGGTCTTCTCTTGGCTACCCGTCTTTTTTGACTGCTGATCATAATCAACAGCTTTATGTATGCACGAATACTTATGCGTATGGCCCAAACCTTATAAGTTGTGTCTGAGTTTGAATTTTAAGTACTCGTCTTTTATTTACTTTGCGTGCAAGTTTAGTTTACTCGGTATAAGTGTTTCAGATGATCCAAATAACAAAAGCAACCTATTTTAGCTTACTTTATGCATTTAGGACATGTTTGGCTCTTGCTTCTTGCTCTAGCTCTATTTTACCTTGATTTGGACTAAAATGAGTATTTGGGGCTGTTTTTATTTTTGCTTAAACCAAACTTTTTTTTTAAACTTATTTCACTATTTTAACATAATTTTTAATACAAGTTTATTTTTACTTTTACTATTTCAACATAATTTCGAATACAATTTTAAACTAAACATTCAAACTAAACTAAAGTATCAAATGCCTAACTTTAACTTGAATTTATCTTAACTCAAGCTAACTTTAAGTAAAAACGAAGCACCAAATAGGCTATTAGTTTATAGATTTCTGGAGTTTTAATTTATTTCTAAAATTTAAATTTTATTTTCAGTTATATTTGTGATTATATTGTTAAATTTTATAAAAACTTTAATAGATTTTTTTTCCTAATTTTTTTAAATTATAATTTTTGATGGATAAGATATAGGTATAGCACCTCTACTAGGAATCAGCCACCCCGACACCCACATTAAATTAGACGGGTATAGGGGGTAAAAAGAGAGGCGGAAATAAGGGTGGGAGAAGTATACCCATTCTCGTCTTGTCCCGTTAGTCCATCAATTCTCAAACTATTTTTTTTAACTTATATATCAAAGCTTGAGATTTTAAAAAGAAAAAATTAACAGATACAAATCCTCTATTAATTTTTTTTTTTCTTTTGAACTTAAGGTGAGAGGATTTGTATCTGTTAATTTTTTTCTTTTTAAAATCTCAAGTTTTGATATATAAGTTAAAAAAAAAAAAAGTTTTGATATGTATGACAAGTTGATTGTCATTTTCTAATATGCAAGTTTAGTTATCAAAAATTGTACTTTTTTAATCTAAAACTAGCAACTCAATTACTAAACTTGAAGCAAAAAAATTGATATTCTCTCACATTGACAATTATTTAGCAGATATAGAATTAGATATATCGCCATATCAAATAATCTTTTTTCATTATAATGATAAGTATAATTTAATAATAATTTTATACAAAACTTCATCTAGTAATATAACTCAAATCCCCATTCAATTCCAAGTTAAACAAAGAAAAAAAAAATTCTTCGTTAAAAAAATTGAAAGGAAACTTTTGCAAAGACATAATTTAATTGTTTTATCCCTTGACTGTGACTTGCTCGAAAGAAAATTGGTTTTCTTTGTGATGAAGTACAATAAGATTTATGACACCCTTAAAAAAAAGAAAAATGAAAAAATGAAAAAAGGAAATAAGAAAAAGTCAACATGTTAAAAATATGGTATCCATTTTTTCACTTAGCTTGTGTTTGATGCACAGGTGGGAATTGAATTTTTTGAATTTGAATTGAATTAAATTGAAATATATATTTGATGAGAAATTTGAACTGCTGAAGTTAAGAAAATGTAAATACTTGACATATGTTTTGGAAAAATATTAATAAAAAGTTTGTTTCGTTCGTCTTAAAATTTTATGTAATTTAAAAAAATTTATCTAATTTAGATTTATATATGTAAAATTATGAATTTTTGATGTTTGAAACAAAGTTATAATAGCAATTATGAATAATAAAATTGATATTGACTTTTTAGAAAAAGACAAAAATAAATTGAATTTTTTAGGTTTAGATTGTAGATCTAAACACATGCTTAATTACACAAAGTTTATCAACAGTGCCCTCTACTTTCAATTATAAAATAAAAAAAAAAAAAAAGAAAAGCCAAGACTTAACAATATTTTGTCTTTATTAATTAAAATTTAAGCTATTAGAATGTGGACTGATAATTGTATTGTATTCTAATGGGTTCAATGTTTTTTCTTATTGCTAGATTTCATGTAATCTTTGCTATACATGATAACTTTACAAAATAAAGTTATTTTTAGCATTCTTAAGCTTATATTTTTGCTATAATCTATGTATTTAATTTAATTTCTCCTTCAAATTATTATGTTTTCTCAACTGTGCAGGTAAATCTGGTTAAAAGGACAAAAATAGCAATTTGGAGCTAAATGGAACATTTGGCCTACTTTGGTGTGAAGTTCGTGCATTTTTGAGGTAAACAGGCACCTATTCATCAGTTTTTGGGTGCCTGGCGTGCTAAAATTTGGTTTTCCAATACATTTTCCTGAGAGCTTAAGGCCTAAGTATTGTTTCAGTCGTGTCTAGGTGACTAAAGTGATGTTTGTCTACATAACTTTATGCTAAGGAGTTGAAAAATTTGTGCCTAGGCTCAAATCGTGGCTCTACCTATGTACAATAGTTTTAGCCTAGACACAAATAAAAGTGGGCCTAGGCACTAGAGCGGGATCTTTCATAATTTCTCCAATTTTTGATTCAAAAACGAAGCCTTTCAGCCTCGGAGTATATATAGAATCATCCTTCTAGGGTTTTTAGGGGGGCCATAAAAATGAGCTTAGGGTTCCGTGCTAGGGGGTCTTCCATCTACAATTTTCTTTGGAGAGGCTGAGAGAGATGAAAAAGAAAAAAAAAAAAAGGAAGAAAAAAAAAGTTTTTAGGTTTGTATGGTTTAGTATTTAGGCTTTTTATTTGAATTTGTGTTCTTAAGTTTTTATTTTTATTTGTGAATTAATTTTCTTTTCTAATGTTAAGATCTAGTCAGTTTATGAATATTTAAATTTTTTTTAATTAATTGATGTCTACTCCTATTCTATGTTGAGTATTTAATTTAGTTCTTAATGCTTGTGAAAGCCTAATCACTTTTTTCATAATTTATGATTCAATTTGAGACTGAGAAGTGATAATTGAATGATACCTTTTTTAATTTACCATTATGAGATTTTCATAAGCTAGAAATAATTATGCATTTTGTGCAACATGATGAATTTCTTGTTTTTAATTAATCATGGTCTGTGAATGGTTTAAGATCGAGAAGTGATAACTGTCTTATTATGTTATTTTTATTGATGCTTAAAAAATATTAATAAATATTTTTGTGAGATTCACTAGTAACATAAGGAATAAATATTATTTGATTAAGATAGATGATTTAAATATGATTAATCCGATAAAGTTAAAAACCCTAGAGCTTTATTTTTATTAGTTTTCTCCTATTTAATTTTGTCTTTTCTTTTTCGTTTGCTTTTCAATTGTTCAATGAAATTCGAGTTTATATAATTTTGGTACTTGGTAACGACAATTCTCGTGAGAATAATATTTTATTCATCACTTTATTACTTGTTAATGATATTGGGTACTTACAATTTTCCACAACAAGTTTTTGGTGTTGTTGGTGGAGATTGTTTTGTTTTTACTAATATCGATACCAAATAGCTCTAGTATTAATTTGAACATTTTTCTTTTCTTTTTATTTATTTTCCTTTGTTTTAATTTTATTTTATTTTATCTTGTTTGAGGTACTTGAAGACATTTCATCGATAGGTCCTCATGAGTTTTGTTCAACAAGATTTGGAACCATTGTACAGTGCTTGGCGGAGACACAAAGATTTGCTTAGAAAATTTCCATATCATGGTTTGTCTAAGGAATGCATAATTGAAAAATTCCTCAACAACTTATGTTACACAGTAAGAGAATGGATAAAAAGGGGAAATAATACAACCACTTTTTACTAACAATCCATTGATAAAGCCTATTATATGTTGGAAGACATGACTGAGTATAATTATTGGTATTTGAATGGTTCAATGAACAATTAAGGTTGGGGGAATAATTCAAACATTTTGGAGTCATGGATTGATAGCTAACCTCAAGATACAGGTACATCCCCTAAATTCCAAGCTTTTACTACTTATCAAATAGAGAAGATAGCTTAAAGTACTAGATGGATAGAGGAATTTGAAAAGAAAAATCAATTGCAACTATGAGAAGGACGGTGGAAATGATGAAGCAAGTTAAAGAATTGGTAGCATCCATGGATGCTTTAATAGAAAACATTTATGATTGCCATCTTGAGGGGCCTATACAAAAAGAGGAGATTTTCGAGATGTTTCATGATGACAACTCTTTAAGTGAAGAAGGAACACAATAGTTAGCCATGGAAGAAAAATCACAAAAAGAAGTCTCTAGTGTCCAACCTATTGTGCCAACATTAACTATCGAAGCTCACATTTATCAAGATCCAATGTGATCAACAACTCCTCCACCTACCTTAACATCATTCATCCAAGCCCTTCGAGCACTTACACGAAAACTGAATCTTGTTGATCATAAGTGTCGTTTCATTCCACATCTTTCCAAGCTTGAGGGCATCAAAAACCAAGACTTGTATGTAGTGTTATATGACACCGACTATGGGCAAAAACCACTTTTTGATGAGTACTTTTCCATAGTCAAGTAGATGACTATAAATCAAGTACTTATTGGGAGGCAGCCTAAGTTTTTCTATATCCTTCTTTTTCTTTGTTTTTTGCATTTCATTAAATTTTAAGTTTTAGGATCATGGTACTTTTCTTCTTTGTTTTTCTTCTCTAGGTACAAGTCTTGGAGTTAGGAGCCAATTCATGGAGCCTAAGCCATTAAGCATAAGAACCAATAAGGGAAGTTTATAACAACCCTTTTTTCCATTCATGACTACTTCTACATTGAAGACAATGTGCATTTTAAGTTTGGGGGGATGACCTAATAAGAAAAGGAAAAATTTTAAAAAAAAATTTAGTGTTAATTATGTTTAATTGTTAAAAGCCAACGATAAGGTTAGATTTAAATGATTATAGCTCTTAGAAAGTGATAAGCATTGGCTTGATTCTTGTGTGAGTTTTGCCTTGGTTGCAATTTTTTTAAGTACTTTGCACACATAGCCTTGATCACTGATAACTCTATAAATAGAGTTATTTTACCACTTTTTATACATAAATATTTGCTTAATTTTAATAAATTTTGTGTACTTTTTATACAATTTATTTTATTTTGTGTACTTTAATTTGTATTTTTTTATAAATTTCGTGAAGTCTTTATTTATTTTTCCTTAATTCTATTTTATCTTTTTCCAATAATATATTAATATGGTGTTTGTTTATAGTTTTGCATTCATATTGTATTTAAATACAATGTAATTTTCATCTATACATAAAAGTTTTGCATCAAATATAATGCTTTTTAATAGTATTTCAAATACATTTACTATTCCATAATATTTTAAAAATAATTTTTTTTAACATTCACATCATATGTATTCTCTCTTATCTTACTTTTCCTATCTAGTTTGACTAATCACATCAACTTTTCAACTTTAAAATACAATTCAAATACTTTTCTTCCAAACACATATTGTATTCAAATGCAAAGCAAATACTTTTCAGCTAAGTACAAAATGTATTCAATGTATTTAGTTCAAATGTAATGCGAACATAATACGTTTACCAAACGCCTCACAAATAAGGTTAAAATTAACTATTTTCAATGAGTTTACCTAGAGTTTTTTTTTTAAAATATCTAATTTTAGCACTTTGTTTTTCTGTAATGTCAAAATGAGAAAGTGGGTTCCATCAGGTGTTATTATTCATGTTTGGAAACTATAAAAATCAATTTTATCATACACTCTACTGTACTGGATCATTTCTAATTACGTGCATCAGACTGTAACTACTGTAGCAAGTGTACTTCGATTACTGTAGCTATTGTAGTAAGTTTAAAAAGTTTTGTATCGTATGTGCATCGACTACTGTACAAGTTTGAAAAGTTTGTACCTTGTATGCATTGATTACTGTTTGGAAACTATGAAAATCAATTTTATCATGCATTCTACTGCACTGGATCATTTCTAATTACATGCATCAGATTGTAACTACTGTAGTAAGTGTACACCGATTACTATAGCTACTATAGCAAGTTTAAAAAGTTTTGTATTGTACGTGCATCGACTACTATATAAGTTTGAAAAGTTTGTATTTTGTATGTACTGATTACTGTAATAAGTTTGAAAAGTTTGTGTAAAATTAGGTGGAATAGTATAAAATTATGCCTATAAAAAGGCATTTTAAGGAAGGCTTAAGGAAATTATACATACACTCTTCCTCTCTCATTTTGTCTTGCTTTTATTTTCATATTTTCTCTCAAGAATTTTGTAAAAATGCTTTGCAAGTTAGCTAGAATTCTGGGATGAGACTAGAGATGATCTTATATGTATATCAAGCTTATTTGAGTTTTGATTCTCTAATGGTTTATAAGTTTTATATATTTGAATAAGTAATTTTCTTCTATCATATGTCTTCCTCATATCAATATATTTTATTATTAACTTTTATATAAATTTAGGCCTCGTTTGGTGAACGCATTGCATTTGCATTGCGTTTGAATGCAATGCATTGAATGCAATTTGTATTTGGAGGAAAAGCATTAGCATTGCATTTGAATGCAATGTGTGTTTGGGTGAAAAGTATTTGAATTGTATTTTAATAATGAATATGTGATGTGATGGGTAAAAGTAGAGATAAAAAAAAGAGAGAGATAAAATATATGATGTAATTAATAAAAATAACAGAAAAAGTGAAATAATAAATAGTGATTGTGTTTGATTTAAAATGTGATGTGATTGGTATTTAAATGAAATACTTTTGTATTTGGGGGAAAATTACATTGTATTTAAATGCAATGCCAAAAAAATGCGTTAACCAAACGCATACTTATGGTTCGTTTGGTGAACGCATTGCATTTGCATTGCGTTTGAATGCAATGTATTGAATGCAATTTGTATTTGGAGGAAAAGCATTAGCATTGCATTTGAATGCAATGTGTGTTTGGGGGAAAAGTATTTGAATTGTATTTTAATAATAAATATGTGATGTGATGGGTAAAAGTAGAGAGAAAAAAAGAGGGAGAGAGAATATATGATGTAATTAATAAAAGTAATAGAAAAAGTGAAATAATAAATAGTGATTGTGTTTGATTTAAAATGTGATGTGATTGGTATTTGAATGAAATGTTTTTGTATTTGGAGGAAAATTGCATTGCATTTAAATGCAATGCTAAAAAAATTTGTGTCCCAAACACTAGCTTAGTCAAGCTCTTTTTATGCCATTATTATATGATACAATATATTGATAAATATTATATTATGAGTGGTCATCTACTACAATATCTCCCCAAGATATATTATCACTTTTAGATTTCTGATAAGATAATTTTTTTTAATACTTAATGTAAGAATTTTATTTACTTGAATATATTTTAATTCATAAGTTTTTCAAATCTTATCTTCTAATTGATTATTTGGAATGTGAAACTTTCAGTTGAATCAATTCATGAATCAAAATCTAAATAGGTGAACGAAGTATATAGGAGATTCTCGATATATTATCGTTTTTATTTATTAAATTCCTCTATATCAAAATGCCTTAATTTATTGTATTTTCTAATTTTACTTAAATCACAAAAGCGTTTTTTTTCTTTTATTTGTTTGATTGCTTATTTCTCCAACGTTTTTATTTTGCTAATCTCTTTTATTTGTTTTTATCATCTCCTCTTGAGATCGACCATACGTATTATACTATAATTAATTGCTTTGTTTTGTCACAATTTGGGCATAATAAATTACTTGGTTAATTTGCTTGCTTAGAAAAAGTTTATGTGAATTAAGTAATTTGTTAGATTTCAACAAACTCTAGAACTTGTTTGACTATTACTTGAAATGAAATCTCAGACTACACTTTGCCAAAGACATGATTTAGGTAATTTTTAGATTGTTTGAGATTCTCAAGCCGACCTTGCATATATGCATATTTCTAGTCTCCCCTTTGAGCCTAATGTTTACTTTTCTTTTGTAACCCAAAATCATTTAGACTAGCTTTTTAATAATTTCTAAATTTCAACCCTTAACCTTAAGCATATTGATCATTTTAAGAATTATTTTGAGCTATGCTAAAATACGAGGGGATGAGTGGAGTCATAAAAAGCAAAGGCTTTTTTTTTTTTTTTTTTTTGTGGTCATTTTAAGAAAAAGTGCTACACATTGTTCACAAAAGAAAACGATTAGTTTGTTGGTGTAGTAACTCAAAAAAGAAAAAAGAAAAAAGGTAGATGACAAAAAAATTTAAAATTCAAGTATGGGGGATTATTGGTGTTTTGAAGAAGCTCTACAAAGATATTACAATAGTTATGTTATAGTGATTTGAACCACATTATTATCTATATCCTACAATTATCCTAACTCAATATTATAAGCTTAAAATGTTCTATTGATTCTTGGTAATATGTTTATCAAAATTAGTAAAGAGTGATAAGAAAAGCATGCTTATGGAGTTTGAAAATTTCATCTAGAGATCTATCATAATTCACTTGTTTACATAAACTGGTTAGAGTTGTAAGTGATTAAGTGTATAAGGCTATTCACAAATACACTAAAGAAATCAAAAGTAAGGTTAGACGAGTATTTGAATTGAAATTCTAAACCTTACTGTTTGAAGTTTTTCTTAAACTATAAACTATGTAAAATCTTTTAGACATGTTTTGTAAATCAAACGGATTTAATACTCATTTTGTTTTGATCTTTATTTATTTCTTTTTGCTTGAGGACCAACAAAATGTTAATATGTGAGTCATAGATTTTACTGTTTATAATTTATAATAGATATTTGTTATATACTTCTCTCTTTATTATGTTTTATTATGTTTTGTTAAATTGTCATATACTTCTTACTATATATATAAATGTATAAATCTGTAAGGTATGCCTTTTTTATGCTATATAAAATAAAATTTTCCTCCTATTAATGTTGGTTTTGTTTTTCATTTCATTTCATTTTTCTTTTTTAGAACTTCCTTGTGAATTAAGTTTTCAGATTGATTCCAGGAGGCTGAGGCAAAAGTGCATTAAATGATCGTCCATTTGGAAACAAGAAGTCCAATAAGATGGATTTGGGTGATTAGCAAGATTGTTTTAGTTTTGACACCACCTTGTATTTATGCCCACTTTAGTCTAAGAGTTCATATTTTTACCCTTTTTAACATTTTATTAAATGATTAAAAGAAAGAAAAGGTAAATGGACAAAAACACCCCCCATTTCCTTCATTTACAATTTTTTTTCTTTTAATTATTTGATAAAATTTTTAAAATGGCAAAAATATAGACTTAAAAAAAAGAATCCATTATCTTTTGGTTGAAAAAAAAAAAAAAAAGAATATGTCATCTTTTGGTTAAATTACAAAAAAAAAAAAAAAAAATCCAACCATTGGACCAGTGGCTGGCTACTAGAGACCAACAACTAGCGACCAGTGATCGAAGATGCTAAAAAAATTATTTCAATAAAAAAGAGAAAACATGAAAGAAATGAGGGTATTTTTATCCATTTGCTATTATTTTTTCTTTTAATTATTTGATAAAGTGTAAAATGGCAAAAATATAAACTCTTGACTTATGGTGGGCATAGATATAAGAAGGCGTCAAAACTAGGGTAATCTTGCAAATCACCCATACTTATATATTAGACTATCAAAATCTGACCTAATTAACGTGGAAAACTGATCTTTACCCAGCTACCCATTTTGTGTTGATTGCTGATCACAGTCAGCGTTTACATGTACACATGAATACTCATGCGTTGAGAACCAAGCCGTATAAAGTTGTGTTTGGTGGAGTTTGAGTCTAAGTATTCGACCTTTATGTACTTCATGTACTTTGCGTGCAAGTTTAGTTTACTTGCTTAAAGTTTTTCAAATGATCCAAGTAGCAAAAATAAAAAATACCTATTTATTTATATTTAACATATTACACTCAATTCTTGTTTGTAGCAATTAATTAAATTACTTATATATATATATACTCATAACTAGTTAATTTTATAACCCTGCTACTCTGTGTAATTCATCTTTTGCTAGATGCGCAAAACTTGAAATCTCTTACATTGATGTACAGAAATAGATATATCACTATGTTGAACAATCATTTTTTATTATGATTATAAGAATGATTTAATAATAATTTTACACCAAGCCTTATAAAAAATAATAATGCAAATCCCCAATCAATCCCAAGTTAAACGGGAAAAAAAGAAAAATCTTCCTAAGGAAATAAAAATGAAACTTACAAAGACACAATTTAAGGGGGTGTTTGGAATCAATGTTTGGAGACATTTTTTTAGATTGGAAAAAAGTTATTTTGGAAGATATGTTTGGGGAAAAATATTGTGGTAAAAAAAATATAAAAATTTTAATTTAAAAAAAAAAGATATCAATATAGATATTATTTTGCTCCTCTTAAAATTCTATGCAATTAAAAAAAATATCTTATTTGAACTTATATACTTAAAGTTATGGACTTTTAAAGTTTGGAGTTTACTATAGTATTTTGGAGATGTAATTTTAAAAAAGAATCATCTTATTTAAACTTATATACGCAAAGTTATGGACTTTTAAAGTTTAGAGTTTACTGTAACGTTTTGGAGATGTAAATAATAAAAAGTAATGATGTGTTGAAAAAAGTTGTTTTGAAGGTATTGTTTTGGCCCCTCTAAACACCCCCTCAAATGTTTTATTTGTGCCCCACTAACTTTGGGAGACAAGTCACTTTGAAATTTCAAAAATTTGATTCAAGTCCAAAGTTGAGACTTGTTTTCCAACAACCACCCGTGAGCCGTTCACATGCATGCAACAAAGACTGGACACCAAATCAACCTTTTGTTTTCTTTGTGAGTAATCCAAAACAACATTAGCGCGGACTTGTATTGTTTACTTGGTTTACATTATACATTTTTTTAGGGAAATAATTAATCACGTGTCATGTTGATGTTTGAGAAGTCCATTTCACGTCTTTCTTTTTAAAATTTTTTATTTACTAATCAAATTCAACATCAGTTTGCTTAGGCACGAAGTAGCTGAATCTTCAAAAAACAGAAAGGGGTTGAAAGAAGTTAAAAAGAATGGCCACCTAAGCCTTATAATAATAGTAAAACTATATATATATATTTTCAAAGCAAAAACATATAAAAAATAGTGATCATAATTAGCAAAAAATTCTCCTTCGTATAGTTTTACAAATTACAGCAAAATATATGGATAAGTTTAGTATATTTTTCCCTTTGAATTAAGCAATTTTAATACGATAATTATCTGATCAGAACTTTGATAGTTTAACGTCAAGTTAGTTTTTTTTATTTTATTTGTTATTTATTTTAAATTTTAAATGATGAAATTCATATATTTAAGACGATATCGTAAAAGATGGGTGTAAAATTATTGCCACTGGTTTGTTGTTCCTTTTTTTTTTTCTTCCATCGAGTTTTCATTGAAACGATAAAACTCACATAAAAATATTAAGGCCTTTGTAGCTTTTGCAATTCATGACAACGTTCAGAAAAATATATATTCTGATCATAGTGATTTCTTATTTAATGGATTTCAATAAAGGAATTGGTATGTGCTATATACACACACATACACAGAAAAATCAAAGAAGAGTACACATGATATTGACCTCCACAGTAAATAAAACATAGGAGAATATCTACATGTTCAAAAATTTTACAGGCAAGAGAGAAAATCTTTAAGAATTCTATAAGAGAATACGACAAATAACATACAAGTAAGACTGTCAGATTAATACATATTAGATTTTGTTATATATATATATTTTAATTTGATATTATTTCATTCATATCTAACATTCGAAAACAATGTTGTAAGTGCAACTGGGCTGGACTAAATATACAACTGGATTCGTGCAAAGCCCAAATTACAAGTTGCTTGTTGGGCTCTCTGGGCCAAGTGTGAACGAAAACACCCGACATATTTTGTTTTGGGTGTTTTTGTTCACACGTTGCAAAGGTGGCGTGATTTGATTTTTCAAAACAAACACAACTTCTGGTTTAGTCTCATATCTCATATACTTTGAGCATTATTTTAATAGATTAATGCAAAATTAGTTGATTTTAAATGTAATATTTTCTTTATTGATAGTGCCATTTGCATTAATAATTTTTCAAAAGTATCATGTCACGCGTAAATTTGCATAAAATTACCTATAAATCAACGAATCGTTATTTGTACGTGTAAATAAAAAGTTAAATCTATACAGTTGTCACACAAAAAATTCATCCTAAAATCACGTTAGGTTTCATAAAGTCCAACAGCAAAACAGCCCAAACCCAATGCAGCTCTCGCCTGCAGTTTTCTTTTTGTCGCTGGACTCGTGCTGTCCAAAGAAACTAGCCCACATAAAGCTAAACTGACATCTTTCTCCATTGAAATATATAAAACTGTTATTGACCCACTTTCTAATAGCTTAAGGTTTTTGAATAAATTAGTAAACTTGCATGGCATTAGAGTGAGAGATATTAAGTTTGAATCCTTGCAATAGCACTCTTTTATCTTATTTAATATGTTTTGAAGTTCTTCTTAAATGTTTGTGTATGGACTTTCAAAAATTAATATTTTTTCGTACATTTACCTATTGTCTAGCTTACGAGTGAGAGGAAGTATTAAAATATAAAACTACTGTTGGTCTAATTCCAAATTGCTGAAGCTTTTTGGATGATAAACTAACATGCACATACACCTCTCTCTCTCCCCTCTCACTGTTTCTCTCTCCTTTTCACTCTGTTTCTATGGAAGTAGTTTTATATTTAATATATTTTGAAATTCTTCTTAAATATTTGTGTTTGAATGATAAACTAACATGCACATACACCTCTCTCTCCCCTCTCACTGTTTCTCTCTCCTTTCCACTCTGTTTCTGTGAAAGTAGTTTTATATTTAATATATTTTGAAGTTCTTTTTAAATGTTTGTGTTTGGACTTTCAAAAATTAATATTTCTCTATACGTTTACCCATTGTCTGGTTTACAAGTGAGGGAGAGTATTAAAATATAAAATTATTGTTGGTCTAATTCCAAATTGCTTAAGCTTTTTGGATGATAAACCATGCGCATACACCTCTTTCTCTCTCTCTCCCCTCTCACTGTTTCTCTTTCCTCTCCACTCTGTTTCTGTGGAAGGAGGAGCATAAGATGTGGACTCAAACTTACTCCCAAGCAAATGTGTTGGTGCACTTCTTTGAGACATGGTTTCTTCATAATAGGTGTTGAATTTTAGTTAGTATTGTTTGTTGGATTCTTTTTCAAAATTCAAATACTACTTGCTTATCTTCTACTATGCTCCTTTACCTTTTATATCATTCATCTCAATTCAAAATGTAAGAAAAAATTCGAATTGTTTTTTTTATTTTTTTTGGATTCACTATGTATATCATAATAGTGCGATTTTTTTAGCAAAGAAAATGCACAAAGACCCCTTAGTTTTGTGAATGGAAAGTGCTGCCTGACGTTTTTCTTAAGAGGGCTTTACCTAATGCATAGCTTTAATTGATTTGTTTGATATGCAATGTTTATATCACTTTCATTGATATGTACAACTGTATGTGCTATGTGCATCAATCATAATTAGTGGATCCCCGAGTTGAAACGTGAATTTGTTATTAGTTGAAAAGATGCAGTAGCGGTCACTAATGGGTGATATATAGCGTATTGGAACCTCTTAACTAATATCTCTATTGTTAGAAGCCTTATGGACCTGGACTATTAAATATTGTAGAATTGTCCTTAATTTCTTCCATCTGTTATTCGTCGGGTGCAATAAGTTCTTGTTATCTATACGTTCTGATCCTTAATTTTCTTTTCTTTTATCCTTATGTATGTTTGTGATTTTGGCAGTGTGAAATAACATGGTAGCGTTCTAGTTTTTCTTATCACTTACTATGCTTCTCTATGTCATATGTAGTGAGTTCAAATACTTTTTAAGGAAGACTTAATTCTATGGAATTGAAGGCTGTCTTGCAAGTGGAGTCTAGAAAAGATTTGTTTAAGAAATAGAACAATGTCACACAATTAGAAATCGAGACATTTGTTCTGAGCCGTATGGTGTAGTCTCTCCTTGACTTGTCTTCTTACTTTGGTGTAGTCACACGAATTTAAAACGTTCCTAACTACGTATCCCTCTTGGATTGATCCTTTGTCTCCTTTTGTCACGGTTTGTTTCTAGCTTTATGAATCCCGCTCGTTGTTGGCTTCTAGAGAAGAGATTTTTTTTTTTTTAAATAATTTTTTACTAATGCCATATTGGATTTAGATGGTTTTCATTTTTTTGTTCATCCATGTGCTTTCCTGTGTCTTTCTTGTTTAAACAGGTAAGTTGACATATATATATATATATGTATACATATATATATATATTTACGCTTTCTAATCTTATCAAATTCAAAATTAGGCTGAGAGGTGAAGAGTGGATCTTCTTCCAAGGATTTTGCTCTGTTCCAACATTGAACATGAAAGATTTATTTCTTCAAGGTAATGTTGGGTTTATGGATTGACATGGATAAGGTTTGGAATCGGGAATGAAGCCATCAGGTCTGCGTCGCATATTCATCAAGCCACATAAGGAAACTTTTATAGATAATTTTTATTCATGATTTCTTTTTTAAATTCTTTAATTAGTAGATTCAAACCTGCAGCTTCAAATTTGTTGTTTTGTCCAATATTCTTTAGTTCTTTTTAGCACATTTTCCATATCCTTGTAGACATTTTTTTTTTATCCTTTTCGGTGACAAGGCAACTATGTGGCAGTGCCTAGGCTGAAGGAGAGAGATTGGGGTACTGGGTTATGCCTCATACCTGATTTGGTGAAGAAGTTATTCTGTCTTTTTGTTATAGATATATATATATATGTATATAGCACATATCAATTTCCGTATTAATCCTTTTATATTTCATTCTTTACTACATTGCAATTTAAGTAATTGATTAAAAAATGTTACAAAGAGTTTCATAACACTAGTGGTGCCTCTTTTGCTAAATATCTTATTTTACTAGTGGTGGTGACACAACAATGGTAGTAGATGCCTTTTGAGTTTGAATCCATGTACTCATTTTGAGGTCATTCCCTGTGGGAACTATGCGCTTGTGTGCTTACAGTGGACTAGATAACTCTAGGCCGAGTCTCATGGGAGATAGGTTTGGATCTAGTACTTGTGATTCCACCATATTCTCAAAAAGGTTATGTGTTGAAAATGTAAAGGCATCACTTATCTCTTTTTTCAAAAGCAAATATAAAAAACCTTGGAACACAAATGAAAGCTAAGACATGATCATGAATGTGATCCAAATGGTTTCTAAGATAAACTATCAATAACAAAAAAATAAATAAATTGCTAAAATATTAAGAAAATTATACATTCACGTATCGAAAAATCAAACAAAATGAATAATATAATATATGCTTTTAAACAAGTTTATATCAGAAAGATGTACATGTATATATACATATAAGCATCAAGACACGTGTATGACTAAAACAATCTTGAAAAATACACGTGTATGATAATTTTTCTCTATTTTTTTTAATAAACAATGCATCTAGGAAAAAAAAAATATCGTTGAAGGTTTGGTCTCTATTTTTTATTCAGTTATGAGTAAGCTGAAGCCATGAAGTGAGAGTACTCAAATACGCGTTCTCACTTTCTCACTTTTTCACTTTCTCACCCCTGCTCATAAACACATGACCACTAAAGCGTGTCTTTGGTTCACTGGTATTGTTTAATCTAACTTGAAAGTTAAGTAAAATTAGACATTTCATTCTAATTTAATTTAACTTGACTTGTATTAGATATTGTGAAAGTAGAGATAATTTATATTGAAAGTTGTATTGAAATAGTGAAAGTAAAGAAAAGAAATAGAGAAAGTGATCCCTATAAAGCTAAACCAAATTATAATCAATTTGAATAGTTTAGCTAAACTTACAATTTAGATTAAACTACATTGACAAACTAAACTAACCTAAGTGTTTGAATTGTTTTATTTGTTTTCAAAAAAATAAAAACAAAAAATGATAATATAATTGAGTCAAATTTATAAGTTGTTTGGAAACACACTTCATTGATATTATATCTAAATACAATGCAATAGAATACAAAATGTGTTTAGATGTTTTTCTTTTTCATTGTATTCAAAAATAATTGTGTTTGAGAGAGAGGGAGAGAGATGGAATGTGATTGGTAAAAGTATATAGAAAAATGGAATGATGAATAATACTTGTATTGGATTTAGAATTTAAAATTATTGTATTTGAATACAATACATAGATATCCAAACACACTTTAAATTGCATTAGGAAGATGTAATGTTTTTTCAAATGGGTTATTAGAGATATAGTAGACAAAAACTTTTCAAAAGATTGAAACTTTAAAGTGGACTATATAAAATCAACAATCATGTATTTGCTTAAAAATAAATGAAAATTGTCATTTCAATTTCTTTCAAAAAACTAGCAGAGCTAAATATTACGACAAGGAAATTGAACCAAAAGCCTGAATAGGAAAGGAAAAAAAACAAAACAAAACAAAACAAAAACAAAAAACAAAAACAAAAGTTTAGGACTCGAAATGGGAATGGTTTTAAGTTGAACAATTAATCTTAATGCCCATTGATTGTCTTTTTTGTTTGTTTGTTTGTCTTTTTTTTTTTTTTTGGTTGCTATTCTAGTTTTTGTTTGGTTCCTATTGTTTTCTTTTTTAGGCTTGTAAGATATTACTTTGTGATATATTTTGGAGATCTAAATGCAACGTACCTAAGAAGTTTTACTAGATTGTGTACTTTTGATACAGCTTACTGAGTAGAATGATCTTAGATAATTTTTTTATTATTATTAATTTCACGTAATGATGGTGTTAAATCTAATATGGAAATTAAGCTTACGTATATGAGTTTTGCAGAAATGCTAATATTTTGCGTCCAATGAATTTTCATTTCATGTTTCATGGTTACTTATAAGACTGTTTCTTTCGAGACCACATTTATTTTAAGTTTCTTGATTATTTCTGAATGAGTGACTTTTTTCTTCAAGAAAGTTATTGTAAAACCCGGCAGGATTTTATAAAAGGTACCAGCTCTTCAATCAATGACCTTTTTTTATTCCTTTAAAAGAAAAAAAAAAATCGACTACAATAACTTCTTTGTAAAAGTCTTCTATGTGACACACTCGAGGATATTCAAATTCATAATTTAGTTTTATGGATATGATTTCTACGGTAGGCTGCAAGATCGATCCTTGGTCTCGTGCCAGAGACGCGACTAGATCAGCTTGAGCCTCTTTTCCCATCTTTTCATTTGAATTTCACAATCTCATTCCAGTCTCTCTTTTCCCATCTTTTCATTTGAATTTCACAATCTCATTCCAGTCTCCCACTGCCAACAAAGGCCATCCGAAACCTATAGTAATATTAGTAATCTCCTCCTAAAATTTCCTTTTTAACTTGCCTTCGCATAAACTCCCAAAAGCAACCAATCAGGACCTTGAAGTCTATTTCTAATCTGAGCAGAGATAATTGAGCGAGATTGACGAAGAATATCTGGCTCTACATATTCTGACCACATCAAACAAATTCCACCAGAGAAACCCACTGATTCCGTCACGACACAATATCCTTGAACATCAAATGACGGCACAATCTCTTCATTCTAACAGTACGCTCACACAGTGTTTCAGCCAGAAACAAACAACCTGGCTTAGGATGACAAAACTAAATTCTTTGAAGCTCCTCTTGTGGGAAAATAACATCAAGGAAAACGAAGCCAAACACTCACAGAGGGCCAGAGCAGAAGCCACACAACCAAAATCCACAATCGCACATACATCCACAAAAACCAAAAAAACCAAGAAAACTCTTTTTCTACGACGGAGAAGACGTCAGAGAAAGACACTGAAAATCAGCTGTAAACCCACAAAAGACGAAGACAAGACCCAAAGGAAAACGCCACCAAAAAAGGGCGAGGAACATTCGGACCACGCCGGAAAGAAGCAGAGCTAAAACCTCATCCTTTCGTTTTATGTATTGTTTCTTAGAGGATAGCCGTTGTGCGGATCAAATGCTACATAATCATACATACATAATTAAGTTTTGCATGTCAACTGCACATCCAGCAACTGAAAGCGATGCAAGGCGAGAAAGTTATAATTAACTTTCTTTTCTTTTCTTTTCTTTTCTTAAGAACTATCATAACGTAAATATCCTTTAAATATCGAATTCGTCACAAAACATATATATTATTTTTCAAAAAAGTACTTGGTGATTTTATTTATAAAATAACATATAACTGCAACTTCAGTTATTTCACACCACACCACGCCGGAGTAACTCTTCCATTATTTCACACTAATTTGATGACTTTAATTTGACTTATTGACTTGTAGTATTGTGGTCATGATCACTATATATATGTATGTATATGTATATTACATTATGGGTTCCGCATCAAATCAATGTAAGATTTGCCTTGGAGTTCACGTGAAAAATATCCCTTGAAGTAATCTGCAACACTAATCCTTCTAAACAATGGCGGTGTTTGAGGAGTCACAAGACTTGGTGCTGGACCCAGTTCTCCATCTATTCTCGGGTTGTAAAATGTGGCCAGTGAGAGTCTCTCCTTTCCTATGTTGATCGTGGCACGGTGCTCAATACTCCGGTAAATTCCATTTGTCAGGATCTGTAATAAATCGCAGCCAATTAATTACAGTACAGTTCAAAAGATAATTTAATGACAAATTATCCACGATGCTTTTAATATTAGAAATGTATTACGTATAATATTGTAAACGTTACATTCTTTAAAGTAGTAAAGCGTGACCTAATATCCGGCCAATTCAAACACTTGCTAGAACCAACATAATTTTAGCTTTCAAAAAATGTCTAAGAAAAATAATAAAAACGTTAACTTTTATTTTAATTTTTGAGTATTAAGTTATGTATCATATGATTTTTTTTATTTATTAATAAGTATTATCGTCACATTAATTATTTGTTTTTACTAATATAGAAGTTGGTATTCAAAAAATTTAGGATTTGAATCAGTTTCTGATACTATTCAATTGTCTAACAGTTACTTGACACCAAAAAAATGAAGTTAAGTTTTCTCACATGATGTACTGGACTGACCTCTAACATGTCGCCAATATTGACTACGAAGGCATTAGGGAGTGGTTTAACAGGAACCTACGTCCCATCTTTTCTAATCTGGAGGCCTTGGGTTTCGTTGATCTGAAGGAGGATGGTGAGGCCGGTGGCGTCCGAGTGCGGGTTGAGGCCGATGACAAGTTCTGGTTGCGGGCATGGTGGGTAGTAGTTCATCCTCATTGCCTGCCCGCCCTCGTCAAAGAGCTCCCTCATTTCACTAGTTTCCATTTTTAGAGCTTTTGCCATGAGGTCAAGGATTGTGTGGACTATTTTTTCTAGATCGGCCGAGTATGCGTCTATGGACTCTCTGCAAAGCAGTCAAGAATACATGGCAATTTTGACACGGTTGAATCTTAGAGAGAGAGAGAGAGAGATACATATATATATGTATATAGTTTGTAGGTCTCCATAAATGTTGTACTTTAATTGTGTTAAAAAAAAAAAAACTGCAAAAACATCACATGTAGTACCAACTTTAGTGATATACGTAATTGACCTTTTTGATCTCTTTGACACAATGTGTACAAATTTGAATCACCTTTCCAAAGAAAATGTTAAATATTAAACGTAACGATGAAAACAAATTAGCAGCAAAATGGTTTACGAAACTTCTAATATTTGATGGCAACTGACATTTAGTTCACGTTTGAATAAAAAATTCTGGTCAAATTCTAATTTTTGTAAGAAAAAACACTTAAAAAATAAATTTGAATTGGGGTTAAAATCCATTTATCAAACAAGCTATTTGTTTTCCTGATTCTCGTTTCTTCTTAACCGTATTAAAAGAGTGGATATGGATCTACTGTTTCTTTTTGGTCGTTAAAAACGTACAGTTTTGCTGCCTTCTTCCTTTTTTCATTTTTTTCCCCATCCCTCCTCCACTTCCTTTCTGCACAGCCACAGTTGCTTTATACCTCCAATGTGTTTCAAGTGCTACTCTTGCAAGAATTTGGACACTATAGCTTAAAAGGAGACCAACATTTTAATGCAATTTACAGAATTACCACTTATGATTGAGAATTTTGTTTTCTAAAGTATAAAATGTTTAGGAATATGGCGTTTTATTTTTCATTTTTTAAGGAGAAGCACTCTTTTTTTTTGTTTTTCCTTTGTTTGAGAAGAGTGAGATAAATTTAAATTCTTTCATTCCATCACCATACTTCATGCACCATTTTGGTGTTTTATTATTTTCTCAAAAAATCTTTTTATTACAAAATTGTTTTGCTATTCATTTTATAATTTTATTTTACATTTATTTTCTTGTCAATTTTCCTTTTTTCTTTTACGCCTTTTCTATTTTGTTTCACTATCCTAATATTTTTCTTCAATTTTTTAACTTCTTTTTTTTCACTAATTTTAACTTTTACTTTAGAATGTAGTCTTTTTTTTTTTCCTTTCATTTCTCTTTATTAAAAGCTCAATATCCTTTTTTATAATAATGATATCTAATCTTAACTTTCTCACTGGAAACTCTAATCTTCTTAATCGTGCTTAAGTCAACTATTGTGAGGGTTTTTCCCCTTCTTTTCATGATTAAACTTATGTTTCTTTTTTAAGTTTGTCAATAGACTAAAGGGAGGCATTAGTTTATTCTCGCTTTTAGGTCTTTTTTATTTCAAATAGAAGATTATTATGTATATTGTTATTACTTGAATGATTTCTGTATATGTAATTATTTCAATTGCTTTGTTGTAAAGAGTTATTGATTATTTTCTTATAATACATTTTTCCCAATGTTTTTGACATAAGCAGATTGCAGTTTAACAAGTTCAGCAATCTAATTACCATATAGTGTGACTATTGCCTTTGTTTTGCTAATAATTTTCATTTGTATCAAAACTATTTCAATAACGAAAGCTACAGTTTTACAAAGATAAAATGAACTATATTATGATTAGGATGTTTTAGATAATAAATACCATATTATCACAAAATGTAAATCCTTCACTTAGACTACTATGTGCGTATTTTTAAGAAAAAAATTTCATTTACTAATTATATTTGTAAATTGATTTTCATGTCTTACGCTAAAAAAATTTCAATTACAATTCAATACAACTCAATACATGCACCGCGGTGCATATATTTTAATCAGTATATATTTACTTAAAACAAAGTAATAAAAGAAGATCTACTAAACTACCCATGTCATATTTGTACTCTTATCTCTATATGTAGTAGAGAGAGAGAGAGAGAGAGACCTGAATTCGACTGGAAATTTGGGCAACAAGTTGGGATTCCTGGAATGTTTTGGCAGGGTGACCAAGTGGAATAGGTCTGCCCATTCAAGCTTTTGCTCTTCGGACACAACAAAGCCTTGTCCAAAACCCTCCAAATCGCCTGGTTGTTGCCAAAGCTTCTTTTTCTCTTCAATTGGAAGGTTGAACAACTCTTTCATCCCGATCTTCACCCCCTCCACCACTGAAGGACTAACTCCATGGTTTATTAACTGCCGCGATGACACAGACAGCCGTCGTTTAGTAATTCAGGGAAAAAATCGAAAACTTATAAATTCCAAACTCAAATACTGAGAACAATTAATAAAGTAAATTAATAAAATATTTAATAATACTAATAAATTTGCACGTAAAGTTTCATTAGAAAAATAAAATATCTGATTAAAAGAAATTCTCGTACCCATGAATTTGGAAGAGTCCCATAAAATTGATCATTTGTTGATGATCACAACATATTTTTTTAAATACAATATGGGGTCCGTGTCTAGCTGGTATGGAGGTAGGATCCACCCTTGTTTATGCCTTTTAGTTATTAAAAATAAATGAAAATACTATCAGATTTTTAAATTAAGACCTTATTGACAAACATTTTCCCTCTCATCACTGCAGTCGTGCGAAATTGGAATCAGTGAAAATTTTGATTGTGACACTATACACATTTGTACCTGGAAGAAGCCCCATTCTTTGGAAGCAAGATGAAGCTTTTCGAGCTCTGATTCCATGACAACTTTCTCAGAAGAGAGTAAGTTGCTCATGTCGATGACAGGAACTTGTGGTAAAGAATTGGTATCGGATACGAAAGGAGGGTCTTGATCAGACCGGACATATCTTTCTGGAACAGCACTTAGGGGGCGTTTGGTAAACGCATTGCATTTTGATTGTATTTGAATGAAATTTGTTTTTTAAATGTTGTATTTGGTTGAAAAGTATTTGTTTTATATTTGAATGAAATGTGTGTTTGGATGAAAAGTATTTTAGAGTTGAAAAGTTGATGTGATTGGTAAAAGTAGAGATAAATAGTAAAGTTGAAAAGTTGATGTGATTGTTTTAAAAATGTTTTGAATAATAATTGTTTTCGTAGTACTGTTGTAAAATTTGTGTTTGGTGTAAAATTGTATTGTATTTAAATAAAGTTAAAATGAAATATTTTACCAAATGCCCCCTTAGTTTCTCCTTTGTAATTAGTTCCTTCACTGAAGGCACTGCAAGGGAATTTCCCAGCTTTGCTACCGTCACTGGCTCCATAGAGATCCTCTCTCTCTCTCTCTCTCTCTCTCTCTCTCTCTCTCTCCTTCTAGAGTATACCTCTCTCTCACACTCTCTAATAATTTCTTTTCATGGTTTTATAATGGCCACAGGCCACTATTCAGATTGCACGTGTTTATAATAGTCGTTTCTTTGCTTGTGGCATGCCTACTTCATCATGAATAATATTATTAAGGGGTTTATAGATAAATGATTTTAAAAAAATTAATTTTTTGAATGATTAATCATTAATAAATTACTTTTTGATTAATAACGTATATATTTGATGATCTATTTAGACCCTAATCAATTAGGAATTAATTAGAGTCTGCTTGAGAGAGACATCTAAATGGAAACATTTATGGTAAAAATTTTTGAATATAAACAATTTTGGAAAATTAACGTTGTATAAAAATATTCAAATGGTCAAAGTGTTGTCCTCCTAACATTTATATTTTATCTAAAGGCTAATAATTGCAAATGACAACATACATATAACATTTCATATCATTTCAAATGTAGTGTAAAAAATTAAATTACTGGGAAATGGTTGAAAACAAATGGAAGCTTAATTAATGTCCATCAAATATTATTTTGTAAATGTCTATTTTGAATAAATAAATGTCCTTAATACCTATTTTTCCATTTTACGATGATTAACATTTTTCTTCTTTTATTCGGATTTTTTTCCTTTGTTGTTTTTTTGACTATAACGATGAATTTTTTAAAGCTGATAACTCATTATTACTTTTAATATAATCAAATCAGTTTTGAATTTAATCTTAAATATAACCTCTAAAGGCTTGATTAGTAAAACTTTTACTTTTGCCTATTGTCATAAAAGAAGAGAAACAAAAATTGTTACTTCTCAGTAAATATTTAGGAACTATATTTTTAAAAGAGTTTTTAAAATAAAAATGATTTTAAATTTTTTTATAAGTAATAAAAATAATTAAATAAAATTTATAATGTCTTAAACTATTATACAAGTTTTAAAAGTTTACTTAAAAAGCTTTTCTCAGAAGTTTTTTTTTTTTTTTTTGACTTTATCAGAAAGTTCATTTAAAAATTAGAAGTAGTTTTTGAATTTAAGAAGCCAAAAGCTCTGCCAAATAGGTTTTATATATTGTCATCCTAAGTACTTATTATTATTATTATTATTATTATTATAATATGGGTCTTTCTTTCTTAAGAGTAATTGCAGGTTTTAGCACCTTCCTTTTTCTTTTTTCAACAAAGCCATTTGACCATGCACGACCCAACTTGCCTGCACCACCAACAAACCGCCCCACACCCGCCCACCTTTTCATAAGCTGCTTGCGATTTCTAGTTTTCCAAATCCAACCCAACATTCAACAAACCAAAACCGTCCCACCCCTAACCTCTAACCGGCCTGTTTGTTCACCTCTTAAATTAAATTCAACATCTCAAATTTAGACATTTATGTAAATAACTCAATCAAACAATTATTAATCCATCAATTAAAGACTACTAGTGAATTAGTGATAGATTATTGGTATATTAGCAATTGACCATTGTAAAACCTAATAAAAAAATTGACTTATTTAAAAAATAACACAAATAATTAAAATTTTTTTATTTAAGGATGGTCAATATCAACTGTTTCACCCATATTTTCTTTGTTAAAAAAAAAAAAATCATTACCTTGACAAAACTAGTGTCGTGTAATGCTCCATTAATTCTGGACCTTCGATTGTGTTGTGCAGGTCCAAATTTGTTCCACTTGTTTTCTGTAATGTAATCTTATGATCATTGTAAAAATTCATCCAATTACATAACTAGACCGGAAGATATTAGTTAAAGGGCGACCGTAGGGAACCGCTTATGGTCAATGCAGTATTTGTAAATCATTTTAGATAGATTGTAATACCTCTTGGAATTTGAAAAGCCAAAGGTGCTATATTAGAAATATACAAATAAACCAAATTGGTTTAAACAGAATTAAGTGATATGAATTATCACTTGTGTGTGTGAGTGAATCTATGTCACTACCATGCACTTCATGTGCCCGTTGGGTGAATGGGAGTTTAGGGGCCTGTTGAGGCGCAGTTTGCACGAGCTAAGAAGCAAACTTTTTACTGTCTGTTCGCGTTTTTTTTTTTTTTTTTAATATTTAAACAAGTTTAGAGTAGAAGGCCGGAAAGACGTATGTGTGTGTGTGTGTAACCATTAAGACACTTTTTTTTTTTTTAACAGCAGAGTATCAGAACTAAGGAAAAATATTGTTGAAAGTTAAGTCTTTACTTTTTATTCAGCTATGAATAAGTTGATTATAAAAGGCAGGTGTTTGGAGGCACAGTTTAACTCAATTGCAATTGCTGTTTACAATTTATTCACTGCTTGCAGCTTTAATTATAACTTTACAACTCAAATTTTAAAAATTTATAACTTTATATATAAGTCTAAATGAGATTTTTTTTTAATTGCATATAATTTCAAAATAATGGGACATTTGGCAAAAATATTTCATTTTAACTTCACTCAAATACAATACAATTTTACACCAAACACAAATTTTACAATAGTGCTACGAAAACAATTACTATTCAAAACATTTTTAAAACAATCACATCAACTTTTCAACTTTACTATTTATCTCTACTTTTACCAATCACATCAACTTTTCAACTCTAAAATACTTTTCATCCAAACACACATTTCATTCAAATACAAAACAAATACTTTTCAACCAAATACAACATTTAAAAAACAAATTTCATTCAAATACAATCAAAATACAATGCGTTTACCAAACGCCCCCTAAATGTATATCAAGCACTATATAGATTTTTTTTTCCGAATATATTTTATGTTTTTACACTTTTTAGTTAGCCATTCAAATCCGTGTATCAAATGCATAACAATTCAACTTAAATCTAACCCAAAAACTCAATTCAAACATGTGTCCAAATGCCCTCAAAGTGAGAGCACTCAAATCTGTTTTCTCACTTTTTTCAGTTTCTCATGATTAGGACATATTGAATTCTTAAACCCTACTCATAAACACAACATCTTGTTGCTTTGTTAATCCATTTCAAAAGCTTAAGCTATCAAAAAATAGATGAGCAATAGTTTTATATTTGCATATTTCTCCTTACATGTAGGTAGGCAAATATGTGAACAAATATTAATTTGCAAGTCCAATACTATTAAGAAGCTTAAAACACATTAAAGGCCCTATACTATACTAAAAATAGTATAGGGACAAAGAGTGTAATTGCTGGGTGTTTAGAGATAAGAAGTGGAATTTGGGATGATAAGGGATTTGACTTTTATCTTAAAAGATTAACCTATTAAGTAGATTGGTTCAATACCCTCATGTGTCTGCCATTGTTATTGTGTTATTATGATGTGGGACTCAGAATTCTTTTTTACTCTTAGCACGTCCTTACAAGATGGTGCTCTCTTCTAAGTTACTAATCTTGTATTGGATGGATTAAGTAGCTCATTTAAGCTTGTCGGACTTTGATACTATGTTAATTTACTATTCCATCCTCCATATTAGAAAGTTGGCAAATAATAGCTTTATATTATATTCCACACATCAACGTGCTTGAATACATTTTTCCTCGTCCTCAAAAAAAATTCAAAAAATTACTCATGAAGGAGTTAGATTTAGAGATTAGTAAACGAAAACTTTTCAAAAGATTGAAATTTTGAAATGGACTATAAACTCAATAATTATATATTTGCTCAAAAGATAAAAATTTTCATTTCAAATTCTTGGGAAAAATTAGCTAAACTAAATATTATGAGAAGAAAATTGAATAGAGAGCCTAAAGAGGAAGGGAAAAAATTGTCATTTCATGTTAAGATTAGAGATAAGAAATGGAATTTGAGGATGATTAGGGATTAGACTTCCATGTTAAAAGGTTAACCTGTCAAGTGAAGTGGGCAAATACCATTATATGTAGCCTACTATTATTATTATATTTTTATTATATGAAACTCATAATTCTTTTTTTCTCTTAATAGGCCCTCACAAGATAGTGCTCTCTTTTAAATTACAAATCTGGTATTGGATAAATTGAGCTACTCTTATGAGATTTTTGAGCTTGGATATCATATTAGTCTACCAATCCATCTTTTATATTATAAGTAGATTAACAATAGTTTTATATTCCAATGTACCTTATCTATTTGAATACATTTTTCCCCATCTTTAAAAAAAATTAAAAAAAAAAGGACAATACGAAGAGTAAGATCTAGAGATTAGTTAACAAAAACTTTTCAAAATATTGAAAATTTGGTGCAGACTACAAACTCAACGATTATATAGTTGGTCAAAAGATAAAAATTGTCATTTTAATTTCTTCGGAAAAATCCGTAGAGCTAAATATTATAAGAAGAAAATTGAACAGGGAAGCCAGAAGAGGGGGGTGGGGTGGGGGCGGGTGGGGTGGTGTGGTGTGGAACTTGTAAGGGAAATGATTTTAAATTGAAAAAATCTTAATGATTTCTCTCAATAATTGTTTCTTTGTTGTTTTGTTTGCTTTTATTTGGTTGTTCTTCTAGCTTTGTTTTGTTTCTTTTTTTTTTTTGGCTTTAAAATATTATTTTTAAAATTTTTTTTTTGCTTATTTAAAAAAATACATGTTTGAATTGTTAACGTAAAGATCAAAATACAGTGTACCCTACGACTTTTACTCAAATGATCTAAGCTTTTGCGTTTCCACCCTCGTAAAGATACAGTCATTGCTGAATCTAGTATGGAAATTAAGCTTGCGTATATGAGTTTTGCAGAAACTCTAATGTTTTGCGTCCATGTCGGGAACTTAATTTGAATTGAATTTTCATAATTTCATGTTTCATGGCTAATTATAAAACTGTTTACTTGAATGCCATATTCATTGTAGTCTCTTTGTTAACTATGAATTTGTTGTATAACCCGCTAGGATTAGTCCGGTTGTTTTCACAATTTATGGACCCTACTTAATAGGTGGGACCCAATACTAATGTTAAGAGAATTGCTAGATTTGTCAAGGTACTAACTCTAAAATCAATGACTTTTTGTCATTCGTTTAAAAGAAAAGGAAAAATGAAAAATTTAACTACAATCACTTCTTTGCAAAAATACCATTTTTCTCCTGAAAAATATTACATATCAATTTTAATCCTTGTTGGGGTTAGAACTTTGTTCACCCATGAATAACAGATGTAGTCTCCGTATGCTATCAAGTGTTAGATGATTTTAGATAAACTTGATGTCCGTTCCATCTCTGTGGACATCGAGAAGAATTCTCAAAGAGCGTAGTACATTCTAGTGAATCTCATTGATTTTTGGTGTCCTTTATTCTTATACATTTTATTTATTGATTTAAACTTTATATAATTTGCTTATTCTTATTTACAGTGTCCAAGGACCCATCTAATTTAATCTAACAGACTTACTAATAAAATCAAATTTTATTTTACCATAAATTTCCAACATCTACAGTTTGCCGCCCACCGTGGGGCATTTGCTCGCTTTACACTGAGGATTGGCAAATCAAATATGTCTTCGTCACAGCAACAACCGTCACCCACAGAATAGAACATGAGAACCGATCGTTAGGTTTCGCAAAGGAGTGAAGAGTCACTAATTGTCGTGAACTCTGAGCTCGCCAACCTAAAACACCTGATCGAACACCTGATCACTAAGCACAAAACTCAGCAGTAGTACTCAATGGTCATAAGCATGCAACAAGCCTATAGTTCATAATATTATTACCCTTATGCTGGGTACTCGATGGTCACTAACACTTGGGGCTGGCAGCAAGTGACGCCAAGCACCTGCAAGGCCCTAAGGCTAATTATAGTCTGATTGCCTCTATGTAACCACTATAAACTCCGGGTGATGCGCCCGAAGCTAGTCACTAGCATACCAATCGAAGGCAACATCAAATGTCGATGAGAGGAGCAAACACATGGCACAGTGAACTACTATTAGAGTTACCACCATCATTTCTTAGCCCGATTTCTTATGAAATAGTAAACATCGAAGATGTGATGAGAGTTCATAACAAAGAAACTGACCTAAATGGAGCAAAGATTTACTTCACAGCTTTACAAAGCTTCTAGCTCTACTCCAGGAATCGATGATCCTGCGAAAAGCTTGCAAAGAACCCTCTTAACGAGAAGAATTATAAGCATTCACACCTCGAAGTTTGGAAACATTGTCTTTTTATGGTTCAATAGGCTGTTTGATCCACATGACCACATTATTCAATACAAGCATGTCATCCAGTCGATAACTATTCCATTTGAGATGTTCGATAATATAATGTGCAAATTGTTTACACAGAGTTTGAAGGGGTCAGCCCTTCGATGGTTTTGCAACCTGCCCTCAGAGTCAATTGACTCCTTCGAGGAGTTAATGAAGGAGTTTTGCGTAACTACTTAATTCATATTTAGTCCGGCAAGACTACAAAGGACTTGTAGAGTGTCATACAGAGCCCTAATGAAACCTTGTGCACTTACATTACACTGTTTAGTAAGGTGATTTCTGAAATTAATGGGCTACATGATGGGACAACCCACGAAGCTTTGACGAGGGGACTAGTACATAAATCCCTTTTCAAAAATGAGATTTACTCCAAGAATCCTATAAACATCTAGGATGCTTTACACAAAGTTAAGGGATTCATTGACCTTGAAGAAGAGGATAAACGTGTGGAAAGGGAACTCACCCAAACGAAAGACAAAATTCAAGCTACTAAGATCAAGTCATATGCGCCAAGCAGGGAGCGAACAAGGACTCCTAGGCAGTGAGAATAAAGAGAAGATTGACTTTCTAAGAGGGAGTTGCATAGGCCTCCTTCTCCTCCTAGATATGCACTAAACATTAGTGCATCCGAGCTCGTACCTTATTTGAAGGGGAAAGACTATATAACTTGACCAAAGAAGCTTCTAGAAAATGCTACATGAGACACAACCAAGTACTGTAAGTTCCATAAAGTCCATGGCCATCATACGATTGATTGTCCAGCACTTTAAGCAGAGCTCATAGAACTGCTAAATAATGGACATTTCAGACAGTTCCTTAACGAAAAAGGAAGAAAGACTTATAGAGTAGGGGCCAAATCAAGTACAAGGTAGGTTTAGCAAGTTGAAAAGATTCGATCACCACCACCGGTGAGAAAAAAAATCGGTGTCATTTGTGGAGGCTCAGTTTATAGTAGAGAGACAATGTCTTTGATCAAAGCTTGATAACTCTATGAAATAAAGTTATTTTACTACTTTTTCTTACACAAAAATTAGTTTATTCTTGAGATTTTTATTTGTTTTTGTTTTGTTTACTTTAATTTAGGTTTTTATAAATTTTGTGAGATTTTTAGTTAATTTTGCTTTATTTTAGTAGTAATACATTAAATTCGCTCAAAATTAAATATTTGAAATGAGTTTACCAGTAGCATTTTATTTTGAAAATGTATAATTTTAACACTTTATTTATCTGCAATGTCAAATAGTGTTAAAAATTTTATGTGTTGAAAATGGATCCCACCGAGTGTTACTATTCATATTGATAATCCATACCCTTAACTAATCTTATTTTGATCCTTGTGTCGATATAAGTATTTTAAAAAAAGAATCATTTAAATCAAAGATCGTATGAAGAAATTATGGTAAATTTTAATTTCGGATCAATAAGGAAATAGCTAGAACTCATGCACAGTTATTTTTTATTTTTTTATTTTTCCCTTTTCCTTTGTCTTTTTCCCTTTCTTTTTATTTTCTCTTCTATCTTCTTTGCACTGAAATGGTCAGTGCCATACGTATTCATCACATGAATACCCGTGATGCACAACCTTTCCTGTGCATATGAATGAATAGTGTAAATGTTTTGCCTATAAAAGGCAAGGAAGGGAAGGCAGTAAAAAAAAAAAAAAAAAAAAAGAGGAAAAAGCAAGCAAATAGAGAGCTTCCAGCCTTAGCCATCTAGTGTAAAGTTTAACTTGGAGTATAGGTTACTTAAAAATTTTTCTTCTTTTAGTTTAAGTTGTAATTGTTGTATCAATAAAAGAAAAGGTTTTTAGAGGTTCTACCAGCGTAAATATTAGTAACTTTTCTAGATTCTTGCTTTTTATTTTGTTATTATATTTAATTTGTATTGTTGTGATATTTTATTTTTCTTTATGAATTAAATAAATTTTTGCTAAGAACTATGATATAGCCTGATTATAATAGTTTAATTAAATTAAGCATGTTGTTATAATTGTTGTATTTGTTGATGTATTTATTCTTAAACTTAATGCTTTTAAATTTCTAGCCAACTTTTAAATGAATTGAGAAACAAAATGAAACCAATAGGAGATTTTTGTGACATGCCTCTAGAATAAATACTATAAAATCTGTGATAGAATAAAGATATATTTATCTATTTTGGCGTAGTAATATTATTAACTAGCACAAATTTATCAAAAAACACCTTTTATAATTGAATTTGAATTCGTATTTACTATTCACATATATGGCACAGTTCACATGTACGACACTGTTCTTATATACAATACTATTCACAAATACTATTCACATTTACAATACTATTCATATATGCAGTACTATTTATCATGAATTTTAATTTACTAATTCTTCACGTTTTACATAAATTTAATTATAAAAATATAAAATTTATGTATAACTCGAGAAAGAGTACATAAAGCAAAAATAGTAGTGACTATCAAAAAATATGAACACAAAATCATAATAATACACTTAAATAAAATTACATCTAATTAATTACTATAAAACCATAATTCTTAACATCTGTATATTTGTTTGTGTATTATTAATTCATAACAATTTATTTTTGGTATTTTATTTTATTTATTTATTTTTTCAATTAAAATATTTTTTGATCACTCAAATAAAATTAAAATTAACTAATTTTGGTACTTAATAACACTATCCTCGTGGAACAATACTTTATTCATCACTATATTACTTGTTCGATTTATGCACTTGTGAAAATCAACAACAAAGCTCACCATAGAAAGGCCACAAAACCTGTGTCCACTGTCCTGCGTAAGGACCCATTGAAGCATTCGATCATTTTCCACAACAACAAGGCCCAAATGCTGTGCAAGCCCTATGATAATGCACTTGCATTGACACTTAATAAGTCAAACTGTAAAGTGAGAAGAATCCTCGTCAACAATGGGAGCTCAGCTAATGTGCTCTTTTTGTCGACCCTATGGGAGATAGAGATTATTAAATAGGAGATTAAGAAGACAATCACAGCACTCATTAGTTTTAACTGTGAGTCTATGATTTTGGTTGGAAAAATCAAGCTCACCATGTTCGCAGCAGGTGAGAACAAGCTGATCAACTTTTAGTCATGGATTGCCTATCTACTTACAACATCATCTTAGGGAGGCCGTGGATCTAAGCCAAGAAGGCTATACTATCAACTTACCTTTAATGTATTCAATTCTCGACAAAATGCAGTATTCGAAAGATTCAAGGTAAACAAAAGGCCTCCCGAACCTACTAACTAAATTTGATTAAGATAAGAACAAAGCCCACTCATAGCA
Organism: Antiaris toxicaria; assembly: GCA_035233585.1. NCBI lineage: Eukaryota > Viridiplantae > Streptophyta > Magnoliopsida > Rosales > Moraceae > Antiaris > Antiaris toxicaria. Next base: position 95,755,863 of record CP141154.1, read on the forward strand.
ATTATAGGTTGCGAAGGGGTTGATCAATTGAACAATGCTTGAAGTGGAGTTACTTGATGAGGTCTAGATTAACCTAGAAGACCCCAGCAAATAAGTCAATATTAAATTGATGCTTGACTTTCTTAATCTAAAGGACCCTCACCAATTTCCTCATTGACAACTGAGATTGTTTCACTTGGTCACACGAGGACATGCCTGGAACTGAACCCAACTTCATAACTCATCGCCTTAATGTTAATTCTAACTACGAGCCAGTGAAGTGAAAGAGAAGAAAGTTAGACATTAAGCACAACAAGATTATCAATGATGAAGTTCATAAACTAATCCAAACAGGATTTATTCATGAAGTGCAATACCCAGACTGGTTAGTGAATGTCGTCATAGTAAAGAAGAAAAATGAAAAATGATAAGTTTGTATTGACTTTACAGATTTGAATAAAGTTTGCCCAAAGGACAATTTTCCTCTCCTATTCATGGACGCATTTTCAGGTTACAACCAAATCCTTATGCATCTTGACTATCAGGAGAGGACCTCTTTCATTATCGAAAGGGGCATTCATTGTTACAAAGTTATACCATTAGGTTTGAAGAATCCAAGAGTAACATGCCAACAATTAGTAAATGCAATGTTTGCTGACAAGTTAGGTTGAACGATAGAGGTCTATATTGATGATGTGCTCATGAATCCTTGCTTGTAGTATATTATATCTCAAATCTCACAGATTACTTTTCTATATTTTAATAGGTACAACATGCACCTGAATCAGTCGAAGTGCTCATTCAGAGTTTCATCAGGAATGTTCTTTGTTTACTTTGTGACTCAAAGAGAGATTAAGGTGAATCCTAAACAAATCTACACTGTCAAACATACCTTCACCAAGGAGTAAACGAGAAGTTCAAAAGCTTACAAGGAGAGTTACGGCCCTCGTTCGGTTTATCTGTTGATCCACTGATCAATGTTTGCCGTTCTTCCAACTACTCAAAGGAAACAAGAAATTCAAGTGGTCAGATGATTGTGAAAAAGCATTCCACGAGCTTAAGCAGTACTTGTCCTGTCTGCCAATCCAACTAAAACCCGTCGAAGATGAGACGTTGTACTTGTATCTTTCGGTTACATATTATGCGAGCTATATATAAAATTTCCTAATAATCTATGTGATGATACATAAAAATGATTTATTTTTTATTTAGTTATCAATACAATAACTTATAGGGCTTTGGTTTACAATTTAACAGTCGTATTACATTCAAACGTAATGCAATTTTCATCCAAATGCAAAAGTTTTGTCTTCAAATATAATACTTTTTAACAGTATTCAAATATATTTACTATTTTAGAATATTTTGTAAATAAATTTTTTTTTCTATTCACATCATATTCTCTCTTTATCTCATTTTTCTTATTTACTTTATCAATCACATTAACTTTTCAACTTTAAAATATTTAAATACATTTCATTCAAACATACATTGTATTCAAATGCAAAGCAAATACTTTTCATCCAAATATAAAATGCATTTAATGCATTATGTTTAAAAGCAATGAGAATGCAATATATTTACCAAACATCTCATTAATGTTTTTAATATAGAAGCTTAGCAAAAATATAGTTTGAACTTAAAAAATCCGACTTGAATTTTTTTACTATTCATAATTTGAATTCAACTTTTCGACTCAAATTTTAAAAATCTATAACTTTACATATATATAAATCCAAATGGATACTTGATGTCAAGATACGGTATTCTCTCGTTGAGAAGTCAACCTTGGCCATAGTGATTGCTACAAAGAAGTTGAGACTTTACTTCAAGTGTAATGCTATATTGATTCTAACCATATATCTGGTGCGAGTAATACATCATAGTCCCAATCTCTCCGGCAGACTTACGAAGTGGGCCATTGAAGTTAGCAAATTTGATATCAAATATCGAACAAGAACAAGCCTTAAATCTCAGGTACTTGCCCATTTTGTTGTCAAACTAACATCGTATACTCTACAGGACAAGAGTAAACCAAGTACAGAATAACCCTTATTACCAATAGATTGTTAAATGCAAAAGTTTCCGGAGTTGGCATGCATTTATCTTCCTTTAGGAACAAAGTCATTAAGCAATCTTTTCAGTTGGGATTCAAGGCATCGAACAATTAAGTCAAGTATAAAGCCTTGATAGTCAAATTGAAGCTCGTGTGAGCAGTAGGGGTATGGAGTTTGAAAGTGCAAAGTGATTCCCATTTGATCATGAACTAGCTAAATAATGAATAGTCAAATGTAATACTACATGGGCATTGTTAAGCCACTCAAATCTCAATTCAACAAATGTACAATCTAGCAAGTTTCTCGAAGTTTGAATGGGAGCTCAGATGCACTTGCTATTCTTGGTTCAACATCATATCTTGCTTTAAGGCGAACAATCCCTATCAAGTTCATCAAATTGTCTAGCATCACACTTGGTTCAATTATTGCCATTCAACAACCTAATGATTGGCAATCGTTCATCTTAAAGTATCTACAAAACTGTGATCTTCCTAAGGATAAGTCTAAAACTCGTAAATTAAAGTGCTTAGCAGAGCTTTTTTTAGTTATCAATGGGAAGCTCTACCGTTGATCCTTTTTTGGTCCCTATATTAAGTGCCTTGGAAAAGAGGAAGCAGACTATGTGCTAAAACAAATTCACAAAAGTGAGTGCAAAAACTATGTTGGTAGTTGATCATTAGCGAATATATCCAAACGCTAAGGATATTATTGGCTAACCATGTTTATTGATACTAAGTCATTTGTGAAGAAGTACGATGCCTATCAATGCCATACACAATCGATCCATCAGTCAATAGAATGATTGTTGAATGTAGGGTCACCTTACTTCTTCATGAAATATTCAATGGACATCATGGGTCCACCTCTAGTCACTTCGAGACTATGCAAGTATTCGATTGTCTTAACAGACTATTTTTTGAAGTTAGTTGAGGCTGAAGCATATTCAGATATCAAAGATGTGGACGTTGAAGCTTTTACTTAAAAGAACATTATGTGTAGGTTTGGCAACCTTTAGGAGATTGTGATTGATAACGGTTCGCAGTTCATCTCCAGTCGGTTCAAAGATTTCTGCCCTTACTAAAAGACCAAGTTAAGTTTTTGTACTCCTTAGTACCCACATAGAAATGGCTAGGTTGAAGCGACAAACAAAATGATTGTGTAGAACTTGAAGAAAAAGCTCAAGACTCGCAAAGGTAAATTAGTTCATGAGCTTCAAGGTGTACTTTAGGCTTACTAAACCTCCCCTCGACGTGGAACTGACGAGTTTCCATTTTCATTCATGTTTGGTTTTAAAGCAGTCATCTCTATAGAAATTGGACTTCCTAGCCTTTGATGAGAATATGCCTTCAAAACGAAGGTACTAATCAAGATATGCTTTAAAATGAATTAGATGCACTCAATGAAAAAAGAAACAGAGCACTGGTACGAATGGTGACATATCGGCAGTCAGTCGCTTGCTACTATAACACCAAAGTTTGGGCAAGAACTTTCAAAGAAAAAGATCTCATCCTTTGACAAGCATTTTTGAATACTACAAAGTCAAATGTTGGTAAATTGAGGGTGCACTGGGAAGGTCCCTATCATGTGTTGAAGGTTATTCGTTTGGGAGTTTACAGGCTTAACACACTTGATGGTATAGAATTCATTCACAATTAGAACAAGCATCATCTTAGAAAGTACTATATGTAACCTAATGCATTCTTTTGCTTCTCGTGTCATGTAATTCATTAATTCATGAACTTATAATACTTATTCTTGGTCAATTCTTTACACATGATGTTTGTTTTCACAAGCTACATAGATCGACACAGTTACATTGTAATAATTGAACTACGTTCAGGCTTAATCTCTAAACATGGGTACGTAGATAGCTTGTGAAACTATAAACAAGTCCAGCCCCTTTATTGTTTGGCCAAATAATAATGGGAATAATAATTACAAATTTGTTGCTTTCATTCGACAGTCGATGACTATAAGTACATGCTATTATGCTATCACTCTTCAATGTTAGCTTACTATTAATTATAAATCATTGTTTGCCTATTGACAATCTACTTACTTGGCTAACAATGAAGTAAGTATGCAAACTTTGCTTTGCAGATTGAAATGTAGGATAATGACATCATTTGTCAAATATATAATTGTCATTTTAAGTTAAAACAATGTGGGAATCGATGACCCTTTTATCAATAATCCCTAGCTTGATTGGCAATAATGGTATTTTATTATAATTGTCACTCAACAATTTATTGCATTCGTTTCAAATAACTGACCAATAAACAAATTTTGACAAATGCAATTCGCAAACTATCGTATTCATTTAATCTAATTACAAACTGGTGATTACCTGAACTACGTAACAGGCTACTGATGAAGTAATTTGTGAATTATACTTCACAAATTTGTTAAGCGTCATTGTTTGGTGAATAGCCAATCATTCTCGCTCAAGCAAAGATGAAATTTGACATAATCAACAACTACTATAAGTTAAGTGTTCACAAAACACGTTTAGTAAAAAGATCAAAGAAGTAAATGCCCTTATGAGTGGTGTTTAAATAAATTACATATTATAGGTCTTGTGAGCACTATTCAAGCATGCATGGCATGTAAGCCAGAATTCAATATGGCAATAAATAATGTTATTAGACATCAATTATTCTTGGATTGTTCGATTTGGGGGGTTTCCTCCCTAACTTTGGTGTTCACTACAGGGACATTTTCCATGATCTCTTCGTATGTCTCAATTTCCTAATCCACATCACATTAGGTGTAGAGACTATCTTTATACTCTTTAAATAGCTTATAAGGGCCCTAAGTGTCAACTTCTTATGTTGTTTGATGACACAAGCAACAAGCTCTTTGATTTCAGCATTCTTTTCAGTGATTAACTTTTGGAGATTAGCATTTGCTTCACTAAGGTTAAGATTCGACAACTCAAGTTCATCAATCCATTGCTTGGTAGTCTCGGTAATTTCCCTAAGCTTGTTTATTGTATTCTCTTGCTCCTCATTCTTATCAGCGAAAGCTTCACGTTGTCTTTGCCTTTTTGAGCAAACTTACAAGCTAAACATTGATATGCTTCTAAGACTCGAGCCTCTCAGAAACATTCTGCCTCTTGTTGTCCAAATGGCAAATAATGGAGGCTCTTCTAACCACACTTTGTGAAGTGTCACATCAAGTCAGGCCAAGGTTGAACTTTTAAAGAAAAAACACATGAACTGGACAATAGTTTGACACATACCTTGAGCTCCTCCAAAGATCATTTGTCGAAGTGCTCTCTCAGTGAGCCTTGTTTGATCACCGATTAATCACCTTTAAGGACAAAGTCATACAAGATCTTGGCAGCTAAAGCCCTGTCGTGGAAAATACTAGCCCCCTCAGGCAAGTTGACTAGAGGCAATTACTATTTTTTAATAGCCGGTTTAGTCATCTAGTCAATTTCTTCCCTATTTATTGTGACGAGGCTGTTTTCTTTCTTTTTTCAATGCTTGCATTAGCCCTTTCCCTTTTCAACTGTTTTTTTTTTCTTTGGATGGCTCAATTCGATTATAGGGAAGGGGGTTAAAGTAGTTGACTGGGAAGCAATTATTTTCAGTGCTTTAGCAGTAGCTTTGGTTGCAGTCTTCTCCACACGTTTCTTTGCCATGATGTCCTTTACAGAAGAAAGGTTAATCTTTATTGTATTTTGTATTCGACCTGTGACCAATGCTTCTTCATCAAATAGGAAATCGATAAATAGTGGGGTGCCAAATAACCAACGCAATGCTACTTTAATCACAAAAGTCCAATCAACCTTATTAGGTAATCTTTTTATAATACCTGTCGAGATGTCAGTAAAGTCTTTACAAAGGCTCGATTGACCAAAGCGTTCAGTTGTAAAATCTTCCAACTCAAGGGTAGGCACTGCTTTCAAGGTCTCGAGCTTCATTAAGAAGTTCAGTCCTAAGGGATTTGCCTTAAAAAAAAAAACTTGGTTAAGAGCAGAATTTGGCAGAATTATAAAAAGCATTTGGCAATTTGACATTCTTCGTGCCTACTTACGAATTCTACCCTAAAGGGGGTATAACAAATCTTCCAAGAATCTAATATAAGCATGAAAAAATATCGGCCTACTAGAGCTGATTGGAATTCTTCATTTCCCCAACGATTTGCTTATTTGATCATGGCACCATTAAATATTGGCCATGATCAAATTAACTAAGCTTTGGGTAATACAGGTTGAGAAAGTTTTTAACCATTAGTTCGATGCCCGCCTCTTTTGCTATAATGGCAAGGCATAAAAAGACCTACGTACCATTTGACATCAGTTGTGTGATCACCAATTATAGTCGAACATGCATTGGACAATAGTGGATGAATCGACAGTAACAGTCCATATTCAAAATAGATCTAGTACATGCAGATCCACTTTTTAGAGACTCTGTCTGCCCACTTATTTGGAATAGGTAGTCGACGCTGGACTTCATTTGGGAAACCAAACTTCCCCTTAATTTCTATCAAGTCATCCTTTGTCAGAACTGATCGAGGGTTCTTGGTCATCAAGAAACATTCATTACTTAGTTGCCATAGAAGTCTTGATAGATTAGTGATTGGTGGTATGCTGAGTATACATGCTCCTTCCACCTATACCATTCAATCTTTGCTAGTGGGACCGGCGCTAGATTTAGAGCCCCTTCAGCTCTCATCCTAATCGAATACTCATCTCGAGTACTCAATTTTCTCCCTCATTTCTTGATCATCTAGGTCTTTTTCATTAGATTTTGAGAGTTTGACGTATGGGAACTTAATGTCCTGGAACTTTTCTTCCATTGGGACTTTACCCTTGTCCATTTTTCCAAACCTAAAATGGATCAAACTTTAAACCCTTATTAGATCTAAAGATTCTCTCTTAAATTTATGAGTTCTTCTGGAACTCAAACTCAAAAAAACATAAATACTTAACCCAGCACTAAGAGGTACCAAACCGAATTCAGAATCACCCAAAACTCTCGATGAAAGCACATGAAATATCACACTAAACAACCTGAAAGTGCAAGAAGAAGAAGATTTTCTGAGAAAAATCATAGAAAAAGTAGAAAGTAAAGCGATTCTTGCCTAAAGATTTGGATGGAACACAATAAGTCTCCATGTTCTTCTTGCATGAAAGCGATGAAATAGAAGAAGGAATGAGAAGTCTAAGTTATAACTCTTCAGAAGTAATCCATCGACTTAGGTTCAACTAGTATGATCTAATCGATAGCCTAGGGTTTGCAGCCTCAAAGGCTCCCGCCAAGGGTAATTATAGCACGTCTATTCAAATTTCAAATTTTGAATTCTAAAGTTCAAAAGTAACTATCATTTCAAGTGAACCAGTGAAAGTTTGCTACATGTAAAGCTGATCATCATCAATCACCGCCAATATCAAATAGTGGGTGGACTTCCAATGCAATGATTGGTAGTTTGGAAACAATGAACACTCTACCAAGTATGAGTACTCAATAGACTGAGGGGCTAATTGTTGGGGTTGAACTTTATTCACCCATGAATTTCACACGTGGCTTTCGTATGATTCTATATGAACTTGATGTTCCTTCGATCATCTCAATGGATATCAAGTGTCGAGTACTAGGTACTCATGGATTATGTTCAATAATTTATCTCTCTTTGATGATCGATAACTTAAACGACTATTGTGTTGCTGCTACCATTTGATGATCAAAATGACAGGCTTAGATGTTGCTTCTAACCATTATTCGATGATCGATTGCTCACATAATTAGCATTCAGTTCTTGTTATATGTAACTCCCACACCGCATATCAATGTTTGATATCCAGTGAATTTGTCTGGCAGTTCTACAGCATTTATGTCCCTGGGAATTTAACCTTTATCTTTGATTGTGTCCACATGGAGCCCACGATCCTAGCATCATAAAAAGTGGGTTCGTGGCCCATTAATTCCCAAAACCTTGGGAAGCATTGTCTACTACTTTCCCTTTATAAATAGAGAGAAAAAGATCCCTTAAAGGGGGCATATTTTACATATATAGTTTCTCTGTCAAAATCATGACAAACTTTTTGTATTGTACTTTTTTTATATTATGGTAAAGAACTCTCAGAAGACATAGCACATTCTGGTTATCCTCTTTAATTTTTTGTGTCCTTTATTCTTATGCATTTTATTTACTGATTTAAACTTCGTATGATTTGCTTGTTCTCATTTACAACATCTGAGGGCCCATCCAATTTAATCTGACAAAGTTACTAATAAAATCAAATTTTATTTGACCGTAGATTTCCAGTATCTACAATCCTAATTTTTAAATACTAATATATATAACATAAGAGTTACTATTGTTATATGAGTTATTATTATTTTATAAGTAGGTGTATAAAGAATTACTACAATAATTGATTATTTACTAATAAAAAGATGACAAATCACTTTCATATGAATCTATATTCAAAAATTATAATAAAATTGATATTTTTAGCATCACTCTTTTCTCCTTAATAAATTTGGCAATCAGTTAAAAGAACTTTTGCATATTCAATAACAAACAAATACCAAATTTAACATTTGTTGCAAATTTATAATCAAGTTTAGCATTTTCTTTCCAAATTTTCCATCAAAGATTGCACTTCATTGAAAAGAAAGTTTTTTTTTATTAAAATGTCAAATTAAGTTTTTTTATTAAAATGTCAAAATTTGACATTGGCACTGCATTAGAGATGTTTGTCTTGTTCTCCTTTCTTTTTTCTAATTTTCTTCCTTTTGTGTTCTTCTATTCTAGTAAATAAATAATTGAGATTCTTAATGTTTATTCTTTCCAATGGGTCGTGTTGAAGTATAAAACTATTATTGGTCCATATCCTAAAAATAAGCTTTTAGAATGGATTAATGGACTAATATGGTATTAGAGTGGGAGGTTTTGAGTTCCATGTTAATTTATCAATCCATCTCAGAAGCTTAAGCTATTAGGATGTAGGCCAACACTAATTTTATATTCCAACACTTCCCTTCACATGCAGGCGAAACAATGATCAAACAATCAAACAAATATTAATTTTTGAAAATCCAACACAAATATTTAAAAAGCCTAAAACATAATAAAGGCCTAAAATGTGAATGATAATAAAGATGTTAAAAAATGTAATTATAGGAGTTCGAATTCAAGACCTCCTATTCTAATACTATGTTAAGTTATTAGGATGCGAGCTAATAATAGTTTTATATTTCAACACTCCCCCTCATGTGTTAGCTAGACAATAGGTAAACGTGCAAACAAAATTATAATGTTTGAAAACCCAATACAAATATTTAAGAAACTCAAAATATATTAAAGGCTTAATACATAAATGATAATAAAAGGGTTAAAAAAGTGCAATTACAGGAGTTCAAACTCAGAAACTTCTATTCTAAGACTATGTTAATTTTCAAATTTATCATAAAAACTTTAGCTTTTAAGATATGAACTAATAATAGTTTTATACTTTAACAGGTTGCTTATAGTGATCAATGTTTTTCATGAAGATGTAATCTCGATTTCTTCAAATCTTACTCTTTCTCTTTGAGGAGGATTTTAGATAAAGAAATTGCAGATGATAAGTTAGAAATGGAAGATAGAATAATGGTGGAATTTTGAACCTACAATCCTTTTTATTTTCCTTTTTTTTTTTTTTTGCTCGTTTGGATTTTAAAAGTATTCTTGAGATATAAACGAAAACGATAATTAAAAATAAAAACCTTTCTGATAATGATTTGGCCATTGTTGAAGATAGTTTTCTTGTATTGCTTAATGAATTATGGATCTTAGATATTTCGTGTTCTAATATGCCAGCCCAAATTGCTCCGCTTGTTTTCTCTGATTCACATCTTATGATCTCTGTAACACTTCGTTCCATTTAGACAACCAAAAGTGGTCATTTGCTTATTAATTTTAAGCAATATTTATTTCTTAAACAAAATTTATACATAATTATATTCTGATAGAACTTATTTAAAGGCTCCTACTTTAATAAATTTAGATTGAAATTAAAAAAAAAATAACTGCTTATATTGTTAATTCATAACTTATGTATAAATTATATGTCAATTTCTAAGAAAAAAAAAAATCATCATTATTATTTGAGGGCATTTGCCTCATATTTTAAAGTTCAAGCAGTTAATTGATCCCCCAAAAAAAAAAAGTCAAGGGGCATATTGCCAATGCGCGAGAAATTTGAGGGGCAACGGGGAAAATAAACCTGTGCAATTTTAAGACTTTCCATTTCATTGACGCCGGAGTTTGATGTTAAGGCCACCGGTGTCAAAGTGCGGGAATTGACAAAATGACATAATGGCAGAAAAAGAAGAAAGGGGAAGACAGCTATCAATTGGGTGGGAAAATTACAAAATAACATTAATTAGTGTTTGGTTCCAAGGTCAATTAGATTTTTTATATTCATTTTTATTTATTTTATTTAAATCAATAAAAATTATAATTAATTTTTAAAAATTCAACTAACTCCAATTTTAAAATTCTAATCCAAACCTTTGTTCCAAAGGTAAGTATATCATTTTTTTTTTAACTGTAGAGATAAAAGATTTAAATTCTACATTTTTAATGAAATTAATTATAATATTATCGTGAGATTATACCTGTAGTCACTTTTAATTACGTTTATCTTGATGCCCTCTTTTTTGACACGAAACAAAATTTTGTTGAAGTTTATAAATTACTTTGAATAATTCGCCCCCACACCTTAAAAGATAAACATGCATATGCATGCTAGCTGAGCTAACTTTGAATTTTGTTGTCCAATAATTCGTAAAATTGTATTATAAATTATAGTTTGGGCCGCAGTCACGTCTCCTTCATAATAAATAATAAATCATAATCCAATCAGCAAATGGATTATGACCATAATAATTACATATGAAGAAATTAATTCTTAATATAAAAAATTATATATTTTCGATCATATCACAACATCCAGTTTTATATAAGTTGGTAAAATAGCACTTTTTTTACAATATATTCACTGGTAAATACTCTGTATTTCATTTCTAGATATAAAAAAAGAAACATTAATCATGGTGTGGACGTATTGCCATGGCTAATAGCTGATGATTAGCGGTTTTTAATTATGCAATAACATATATTTTTTTTTAATTTTTTAGTGTTTGGGAGTATTACCGATGCTGTTGAGTACTGCGTCTCGATCTCATATCTTGTGGGACTTATTTTCTATTAACATGTGGCATTGGTAACCGATAGTGCCTTGTCCTCTTGGTCAGCATGCAGGATCCTGACGGCATCGATGTATGATTTGCCGCGGAGTTCTCGTGAAAAATATCCCTTGTAGTAATCTAAAACGCTGGTTCTTCCGAACGATGGTGAGGTCTGCGGAGTTATGAGGCTTGGTGCTGGACCCAGCTGTGCATCCATTTTAGGGTTGTGAAAAGTGGCCACAGAAAGCCTTTCCTTAGCTATGTTGACTGTAGCGCGGTGCTCAATACTACGGTAAATTCCATTTGTTAGAATCTGTTACAAAATCAATAACAAAGGATACAAATATATTAGTCCCCGCTTTGATAATTTGTAACGCTAGTCAAAAGCATGTGCTATGCATACGTTGGAAATTTTGAAAAACTTTATCTAAATAGAGGAAAATAAAGATAATAAGCAAAAAAAAATAGACAAAAAGATCAAAATAATAACAAAAGACCATAAAGTTAAAACAGAGACTTGACCCACGTTTGGGCAACGTATTTTTTTGACATTGCATTTAAATGTAATATAATTTTCCTTCAAATATAAAAAAATTTCATTCAAATATCAATCACATCACATTTTAAATCCAACACAATCACTATTTATTATTTCACTTTTTTTATTACTTTTCTTAATTACATCATATATTCTCTCTCTTCTTTTTTTGCTCTCTACTTTTACCCATCACATCACATATTCATTATTAAAATACAATTAAAATACTTTTCATCCAAACACGCATTCAAATGCAATGTTAATACTTTTCCTCCAAATACAAATTACATTTAATGCATTACATTTAAATGTAATACAAATGTAATATGTTCACCAAACGAGGCCTTGAAAAAAAAACCCAAAAAGATAAAAATACTAAAAAATGAATAAAATTGATCAATATGAAAAAAAAAAAAGATTAAATTGTTAAAGAAAAAAGGTTAGAAAACAAAAAGAAAAAAGAAAATTGAATGACTACAAAGAAAATACAAAAGTTTTCGTCCAAAAGTGAAGTGTGTCTAAAGCACACCGCCTTGGACGAGAGTTAGCGCGCTTTCACATTGCTATATAGATGAATAGTACTTCTAAATTATTGGATTCGGACACACAAACCGATAATTGCCGCATTATGGGCTCCACACGCTCAGACCCTTTTTTCTAAGATAGCCGTGATCATTTTTCCTCTAAATAAATATTTAATAAATAATATTAAAGATGTCAATCCTTTTCATAAGAGATTGTCATTTGAGTTATTAATATAATATTACATTTATTGGTAAAAAGATAACAATCTATCATTGTGTAAAAGTTGATAAGAAAAATTGGAGATGAGAGTTAATGTTGCTGATAGAACCTCTAAAATGTCGCCAATGTTGACTACCAAAGCATTAGGAAGTGGTTTAACTGCTGCCCACATTCCATCCTTTCTAATCTGGAGGCCATCCGTTTCATTGACCTGGAGGAGGATGGTGAGGCCAGAGGCGTCTGAGTGAGGATTGAGGCCGATGACAAGTTCGGGTTGTGGACATGGCGGGTAGTAGTTCATCCTCATTGCTTGCCACCCTTCTTCAAATAGCTCCTTCATTTCATTGACCCCCATTCTTAGAGCTTTTGCCATGAGTCCAAAAATTGTTTTGGCAATATTGTGCAGCTCAGCTGAGTAAGCTTCAAGGGAGTCTCTGCAAAAATAATAAACAAATTTCTCAATACATACATACATATATATATATAGGTATAATTATGAATAAGACCTAACAAATATGTAAATGAGAAATACTCTAATATACAGTTACATGATTATGTGTGATTAACAATATGGAGGGGCAAGAAGACACATGTCCACATAGAGAGAGAGAGAGAGAGAGAGGAGGAGACCTGAAGGGGAGAGGAAATTTGGGGAATAAGTGGGGTCTCCTTGAAGATTTTGGCAAGGTGGTCAAGATGAACAAATCTCCCCAGTCAAGCTTTTGGTCCTCGGAGACTACAAAGGCTTGTCCAAAACCCTCTAAATCTCCTGCTTGTTGAAGAAACTTGTTTTTCTCTTCCTTTGGGAGACTGAAAAGTCCTTGAATCCCACACTTCACATTCTCCATCAATGAGTCATTCACTCCATGATTTATCAACTGCAATAAAATAGCTAAAAATTTTTAGTACCATTGACACTTACATATATACAGAGTAATGATTGTCTAGTCTGAGATGCGACTGTTGGGGGGTGTAAATTTAATTGGGATTTTCTAGCTTGCTTGAGAATATCAAACGCTTATTCTCTCCATTAATATATATAAATAAATATATATCTGTACACATATACATTATAGTGTTTGTACCTGAAAAAACCCCCATTCTTTGGAAGCAAGATGAAGCTTTTCGAGCTCTGATTCCATGATAATCCTTTCTGATGAAAGCAAGTTGGTCATGTCAACAACTGGGATTTGTGGAACAGAAGAAGTGGTTTGGGAGATGAAAGGAGAATCTTGATCAGGACGTGTATACCGTTCTGGGACCGTATTAGGCGACTCTTTTGCTAACTCCTGAACAAAAGGCACAGGAATAGAGCTTCCCAGCTTTGTTTCCATAGCTAGAACCTTAATAACTCACTGATGATGTATCTCTAGTTATTTTCTCGACCTCTCTTCTTATTGGTTTGCGTTGTATTCTTTTATTTACTAGGCATGTCAAAAGTATATCAACCAAGGAGTTGATAATTATCATACTCAATGCAGTGCTCAATTGTCACTTACGTTATATATATATATATATTAACTCTCCTTCGTAATTTTATTTATTTTTGATTTATTTTATTTTGTTAATTTTATTTTAGATTTTTTATAAATTTTATAAAATTTTTATTTAATTTTACTTTATTTTATCTTATTTTATTTTTCTTTTTAATAATATTATATTAAATAAGTTTAAAATTAAATATTTCTAATAAGTTTATATATAGCATTATATTTTGAAAAAATCTAATTTTAACACTTTGTTTTTTCGCAGTGTCAAATTGTGGTGAAAAATTCATATGTTGAAAGTGGGTTTCACCAGACATCACTATTTATGTCAAGAAACTATGAGGTTAACTAATTTTTTTGAACCTCTCATTGACACGAGCATTAAAAAAAAAAAATTACTTAAATCAAAACTCAAATAAAGAAGTTATGGCAATTTATAAGATTGAATCAATAAGGAAATACATAGATCTTATGCATATTATCATGTTTTAGTGCACCTAAGACTACATAGGCTCTTTTTTTTTTTCAGTCTAATAAGAATATGACATACGGCATTCTTTTAGTTTCAGCAAATTTAGATCAAGTTTATCATGTTTTCTACCACATTGGAACTTTCTTAATCACCTGCAACACACTGTAACTACTGTAGTAAGCTAACTTTACATCACCACTGCATTGTATCTATGGTAGCATGTTGACTTTTCTTCATGCGCGCACTGTATCTCATTGTAGCAAGGCTGATTTTTTCTGCTACATCACTATAGCTTACTGTAGCAAGACTTAATTTTTTTTTTTCCTGCACTGTCATTGTAGCTTACTGTAGCATTAAATTTTCTCCACTTGTTCACATAAAGGTTGGTGGAATAGTACAGATTAAAGCCATTTTAGATGGAGGCATATAGGCATAGAGAAGAGATAGAGATCAAATATGTGAAAGCAAGAGTTGAGTGTAGAAAAAAAAAAATAAAGGGGGTGTTTGTTTTTATTTTCGAGAATAATTTTCTATTTTCAAAAACATAGAAAATGAAAACAGTTTCAAAATAGCGTTTGTTTATTTAACGTTTTCAAAACTATTTCGAAAGCATCGTTTTCAATTATGTTATTTTTTTTGGTTTTTTAAAAATAAAAAAAAGTTGTTTTCACTTTTTATTTTCATTTTCTACCTCCATCTCCTCTTTGTCTCTCTTTCTCTTTCTGTCTATGCAGTATTAGTGATGATCATGTCTGATGATGGCATCCATCTCCAATGAAAGCTGTCGATCATGGACTAGCGACGATGATGACAATCCTTTCGCAACTATGACTATCGACTCATGACCTAAATCTTGCTGTCATCGTCACCTAGAGCTCAGACCACCAATGTCTTCCTCCTTTATCCCTCATTGCAAAACCTACCATCAAAGGTTTTTTTTTTTTTTTTAATTATGAGTAATAATTTTTTTTTATTTTTTTAAATTAAAAATAAATATGTTTTTATAAGATACTCACTTATAAAATGAGTTTTCAAAATATATAACCAAACAAAGTTTTATTTTTATGTTTTTCAGAATATATATTAAGAAAACATAACCAAACACAATTTCAGAAATAGTCTCAATAAAGTTTTTAAAACATTCTCATTTTCATTTTTTTTTTTTGAAAACAGGAAACATTTCAAAATCAATACCAAACACCACCAAAATTTTTTAAGAAGCTTTAAAAAAATATTTTCTTTTGTTTAGTTTTACTTTAAAATAATGAGTTTCCTAAGGTTCTACTATCATCATTATCAGTAATTATTCTAGACTTTTTTCTTTTATTTTTATTTTGTCATTTTATTTAATTTATTTTATTGTGTTATTTAATTTTTCTTTATGAATCAAATAAATTTTTGGTGGGAGTTATGATATAACTTGATTATAATGGTTTAATTAAATTAAGTATGTTATTATGATTATCGTATTTGTAAGTGTATTTATTCTCAAACTTAATGCTTTCAAAATTTTGGTCAACTATTGAATAAGGAACAAAATGAAACTGAGAGAAGATTTTTGTGACATGACTCTAGAATAAACACCATAAAATCCAAGATAGAATAAGGATATATTTATCTATTTTTGTATTGTTATATTATTAATTATCACAAATTTATCAACAAATACTTTTTATAAGTAAATTTAGATTCAAATTTTTACTATTCACATATAAAGTATTGTTCATATATACGTACTGTTTATACAATACTGTTCATATATATGGGATTGTTCATCATGAATTTTAATTTACTAATCTTTTATGTAAATTTAATTATAAAAATATAAAATTATGTATAACTTGAGAAAGAGTACGTAAAGCAAAAAAGGTAATTAATCATCAACAAATATAAACACAAAATCATAATAATATACTTAAATAAAAATTAAACATGATTAATTATGATGAAATCATAATTCCTAACATCTGTGTTCTTGATTGTTCATTATCAATTTATGTTCATTTATTTTTAAAATTTTAGTTATTTAATTTTTTAATTATAATATTTTTTTGTCATTCAAATAAAATTAAAATTAACTAATTTCAGTATTTAATAATACTATTCTTGTGAAAACAATAATTTACTCATTATTTTATTATTTGTTCGATTTATGTACCTACAAAAATCCACAATAATATATATATGACTTTAATGGCGCATACATTAGAGGATAACTTCATAAAAATCTATGAGCTTAATTTAGATTAAGTATTATATTAAAAATTCAGTACAATTCTAGATCACAATCTAATAAGTTAGAGTATTGTTATAAGATACCGATAGTACTAAATATTATTTATAAATAAAATATGAGTCTTATAATGTGAGACTTACAATTAGAATCTTTTTTTTTTTTATTAATAATAGTAGTTAACATCTATGATATCATTAAACATTTGTAATAAATTATACAATTATATCTAGCCAAATCTGGACTTTAATGGTCATATATTCAACAATTATGATTGCATTTCAATCCTTTTGACCGGTTAATTATAATATATATATATATATATATACAAACACACACATGTTTGTGTGTCAAAATTAACACTATATCCTAACTATAATAAAATAAAGGGGGTCTTTTAACACTGTTCACAGAAGGATCTAAAACCCTTTCCATATTAATAATGATAATTAAAAAAAAAACTAATTACGGAAGGTAGCTAATAGTATATAATTATGATTCCACACGTGCCCCACCAGTTTTTTATATTATTATTATTATGATTATTATTATTATTATAGATATTGGTTGAGTGCGTATCTTGCATATATGGAATTTCTAGCTGTATACCTATAATCTATAATCTATAGTTTTTAAAGCTTTTCTAGATCTAATAATTCAAATTCTCTCTTTTTCACTTGATTTAAATCAAATAATTTAATTTTAGTCCACATGCCTTCTTTGTCCTCTTGCATCTGATATATCAATTTGTGTTGGCTACTGTATGACAGTCGAGACTTTTATGGTTCTCAAATTTATGTATAATATGACTAGATAATGTACTGATGTAAAAAAAATATGTTAATTATATTCTAATATTTGAATAGAATTTATGAATGTTTTACTATGATATGGAATGAGAAGACAGTGACAATAATGAACGAGGATCGAAATACTTCAGACAATGCATTTTTGATACCAAAAAATGAAAAATTACTGAGATCAGAAATATGCCAATCGTAAACCCCAGATTGAAAAAGATGAAATATTTAGGGTTTGTGAAATGATTTAAACAGTTTTGATGAGTTGGAAGGCTTTGACAACATTCCAGAAGATTAACTATAAAGTTTGATCGAAAAGTCAAATTTTTGACACATGAAGTTTAGATGGTAATTAGATCAAAATCCATACTGTATTAATTAATAATATTAGTTTATAATCATTTAAAACCAAAGGATGAGATTAAATACTACTTTAATTCAAGGGTTAAGAATATTTTTTTGGGAATTTTGGCAATTTTGACCAAAAGGTCAACATGGAAAGAAATGAAGCAAATTTAATGCTCCATGAGGTGGTCATGCACGTGGAAGAGGCTTAGGGGACAACTGGAAATCAGCTTAAAAGTATCTCAAAAAGTTTGTAAAAAGGTCCCTCACAAGTTTATAATTTAACACCTAAACTTTCAATTTGGCCCTAAAGATTTTTACCACCTTTTTTTATCAAATTTTTCACGTCCATTTCAGTAGGAAAACAGTAGAAAATTCTCCCTTGCACTCCATTCACGTTCTTGAGTTTCAAAACCCCAAAATTTCACAAAAACTAGTGAGAAAAAAGTGTTCAAGCTTCAAAACTGAAGGAATTTCATACAAGCCACGTAAGTTCTTCAAACCATGTTTTTATGCTATTTTTCAAGTATTTTCAAGAGTATGGAGGTTGTAAAACAAAATGGTTAAGGGTTGATTTTGGTTGCTTAGGCTAAAATCAAGTGGAAAAAGCTATTTTTGTGCTTGATTTTAGGGTTTTTGTGAAACTAGAAATTGATTTGAGGTTATGTTGTTGTTGTTCTTCATTTATGTATGTGAGGATGAAAATTTGGATGTGTTCTGGGATTTTAAGCAAGTAAACAAATGGAAGCTGTCAAACAACGTATTTAGTGCAATTTTGGCATAGTGGGAAAGCAAACTGTTAAGCTATTATAATGTCAAAATTTTTAAATAATAACTAGGTTTAAAAATATTTTAAGACTAATTCATAAACATGAAAATTTATATTAAATGGTTGTGTTATAAGACGAAGATTGGAAGAAGAAGACGAAGACCGAAGGAATCTTACAGAAGAAACCCTAACATGATTACAGTAAGTTCGGACATTTGTTTTGTTTGTACATGAACAAATGTATAATGTTAGTTTATGTTAAAATTGCTTTGAATGATATGCATGGATATGTTTTTATTTAAAACACACATTGTTCATAGAAGGGTAAAGAAATATTATCAAACTAGTGTTTGCATACTTGGTTTCACATTGGAATTCAATTTCTGTATAAGTACACGGTCACAGACACGACCGTATAATTAACCGTGTTAGTGGTGTAATAAGTACACGGTCACAGACAGGACCATATAACTAACTGTGTTGGTGATGTAATGAGTACAGGGTCACGGACACGGCCGTATAACTGGTCGTGTTACTAGTTTACTGTTAACAAATAACTATTTGTATCTTTGGTTTAAGTGGGAACTAAATTTCTAGGAATGTATACGGGCACAGACGCGATCGTATAACTGACTGTGTTAATTAAGAAGTTTACAATGGAGTTAACCTGATTAGTACACGGGCAAGTACACGGCTTCATGGAACTTGACACGGGTGTGTATTAATATTACACAGGCGTGTATGTATGTTACATGGACATGTACTAAGAGGGGTTTTTGAACATGCCCAGAATTCTGGTATACGGCCATGTACCTAACAAGGTGAGCTAAATAACTTCAAATTGCCTGAAACTGACTTGAATCTATTTCTTATGATTCAGATATGCGATTTATGACTAGAAATCATACATTGACAGATTAAGTAATCTATTCATGGTATGATACCATAATACTAATCACTGAACAGTAAATAAGATGGTAATGCAAAGATGTAATTTTTAACGTACCGACATCCTGAAAGTGTGAGGTTATTTTGTGACTGGACTGGACTGTTACGAGGGAGAGTTAGGGTCATTCCCTGGCCCTCTTATATTGCGCTCAAGGTATGACCAAAAAGGGCCCAAAACGACAAATGACAGATAAGACTGAAAATGAACAAAACAAATAAATAATTGAGCATAATGAACACATGACATGATTGGACTGAATGACTGAATGAATGACCGAATAAATGACTGGACTATATGATTTAAGTTTCGTGTTTGAACTTACTAGGCATTAGCTCACTAGTTTGTTCGTGTTCAGGTAGTCGAGATAAACAACCTGTAACCTAGGAGATTAATGAAGAGGATGGACTGGTGGGATGGAATGCTGGTGTCGTGAGAACGATTATGGTCCTGTCACGTCTCATCTGCTAGACAGACAAAATATATATACTGTTTTGGTTTACTAGATTTTTATACTTGACTATAAATATTGCTAAGACAATATTTTATAATGACTTGTAAGTAGGAAATAGTTTTTATTTCACTACAATAAAATAGTTTTAACGTTATACTAAGTATGTAGATGATTATGGCTTCAAGAAAAAAAAAATTTTCCACAAATCTAGTAATTATATTTCTATTGAAAGTATAAAGTGAACAAAGAGTAAGAGATGAACGGACTGATGAGTGAGCCCGCCCTACATGAGGTGGGGTGGGGCGCCACATACTATTTGCTTTTGAGTTATGCTTTTTTAATATTTTAGTTTTACTGTGATTGTAATTTTACAAATATGGTCCCTTTCAAAAATGAAAGTATACAAATGGTCTGGTAAGTGTTTTTTACATGACGTTGAATTTGGGTTATGATACGCTGATGTGACTTCATTATTTACTTATGGTTTTAATTAAGGAGAAATGTACACGCATATACAAATAATCTAGTTCATTGTACAAGTAACATGTATTCACACATTTTAGTCAAAATTGATGTCGATGCTTCAACTGTTAGGGAAAATTCGGTTGTTGCTATAATAGTACAAGATAATCATTCTAAAGGGAATGGAGTTGGCTGTTAAAAAGGTATGGAAGAAGGTGATTTTTAAGGGAGATTATCAGATTGTTGTCAATGCTTTGCATGGCGATAAGATTGCTATTGCGTAGGAGTTTCAATATTTGATTGTAAAGGCTAAGGATCTATGCTCCTTTTTTTGAATGTTTTGACTTTTCTTGGATTCTTAGGAACTATAATGTTATGGCTCATTCTTTTCGTATTTGAGGTAGGGATTTGTTGTCTACTCAGATGTATTTTGGCACTAATAGTTCTTCATCTGCTCGTAATTTGGGGTGGGTTTGTTTTTTAGAACGCTCCTTTGATATGTAAGTCGCTTTTCCAGCCAAAAAAAAAAAGGAAAGAAAATAAAAGAAAAAACATGTACACACACATAATATTTGTATACATATGTAACTGTTGCTGCCTGATTGTTTTTGTTATATTATTATTATTATTATTATTATTATTATTATTTATGTAATAAGACCCTTCATTTATAAAAAAAATAAAAATAAAAAATAAAACACTTTTAGATTTCAAATTTAAGAGTTTTTATTCAAATTTTTTCCCTTTTACGTGCTGAGTTAGTCGTATAGCAAACTGAATTATTCCTTGACAATTATTAATTATATAATAAGTGTGTAATAATCTAGTGGATGTT
This sequence comes from Antiaris toxicaria, assembly GCA_035233585.1. Classification (NCBI taxonomy): domain Eukaryota; kingdom Viridiplantae; phylum Streptophyta; class Magnoliopsida; order Rosales; family Moraceae; genus Antiaris; species Antiaris toxicaria. The sequence continues at coordinate 95,777,175 of CP141154.1, forward strand.
ATACATACATTGCGCAACAATATCATAATCTTCTACGTATGTTATAATTTTATGACGCTTTTTATTAATTTTTGTTGGGCTTTGCTTGTAAGCTAGTTCAGTCTCTTTTTTTTCAATTTTATATTTTGGTAATCATGTTGTAATTAATTAAATTCAATTTTACGAAATTAGAGGGTGGAGGGAAGTGTGTCAATATTAAGATGCAAGTATTTTATGTTAGTTTTTTCGCTGCCGTTCAAAAAATAAATGTCATCACTGAAAAAATGGACTTCAGCCTCAAGGATTATTATTATTTTCAGGAATGAATGAGTGGCATTTCGATGGTCATAAACCATCAAAATCAAAACTGAAATGAGCAATCCTGATCATGAGGACCAAGCACGCCAAACAATAAATCTCAATAATCGAGGAGGAGTTGACTATCAAAATCAAAATGAAGAGCTGTGGATGACGAGGAAGGTTTGTCAAAAAGGAAACAAATATGTGATTATGATGACCAAGCACACCAAGCAACAAATCCGAATAATCGAGGAGTTAACTATCATAACGGAGGAGCAATTACAAAGACAAGGAAAGTTGAACTAGGATGTTATTGCAACCATCATTATAGGGTCAATAAGAATATTTATCATTTAATTTCCTTTAATGTAAATTTTCTTTTAATTGTAGCTTTCCTCCAATTCTTGTATTCTAGAGAATTCTACTGTAATTATATATATATTTGTGTGTGTGTCAAGCAATAGAATAAAATACATATATACAGCTTCACAAATTTAAAAGCGTTTTCAATGGAGTCTATAATGAACTTTTCTATTATTATTTGAAAACTCTTTTGATAACACACAGAGATATGATGTATTAACACGATTGCCCATCTATTTCTCAAGATGGAAAAAAAAGCTATCAAGCCAGCTATTTTATAAGAATAACAAAGAGGATAATACCAATATTATACCACTCCTTTTTTTATTTTTATTATTATTATTTTTTAAGAACTACCACGACCATAATGTAAACATCCTTTAAATATCGAATTCGTCCCTAAGCATTTTTTTTTTTAAAATGTACTTTGTGCTTTAATTCATAAAATAACATATAACAGCAAGTCAGCAACGGGTTTTGACCACCACACCAAAGTAACGCTTCCATCACACTAATTTGGTAACTTTAGTTTGGCTTATTGACGTGTACTATATTGTTGTCACGATCTATATGTATTTTATGGGATTCTCATCAAATCGATGTAAGATTTGCCTTGGAGTTCACGTGAAAAATATCCCCTGAAGTAATCTGCAACACTAATTCTTTTAAACAATGGCGGAGTTTGAGGAGTTATAAGGCTTGGTGCTGGACCCAGTTCTCCATCTAATCTTGGGTTGTAAAACGTAGCCAGTGAGATCCTCTCCTTCCCTTTGTTTACTGTGGCACGGTGCTCGATGCTCGGGTAAATTCCATTTGTCAGGATCTGTACTAAATCGCAACCAGTTAAACACTAAAATTCAAAAGTTAATCTAACGATTAAAATTATGCAAAGACGTTTAGTATTAAAGACATAATATGTATAATAATAATAATAATAAACGCTACATTCTTTCAAGCGTGATCTAATATCCGGCCAATTTAAACACTTCTAGAACCAATAATTTTAGTCATCACTTTTGAACAAATTGCCTAATGTGTTGACAGTCACTTGACAACAAAAAAAAAAAATGAAAAAAAAATAGAAGTCAAATTTTCTCACATCATGTATTGGACTGACCTCTAACATGTCGCCAATATTGACTACAAAGGCATTAGGGAGTGGTTTAACGGGAACCCACGTCCCATCTTTTCTAATCTGGAGGCCTTCGGTTTCGTTGATCTGAAGGAGGATGGTGAGGCCGGTGGCGTCTGAGTGCGGGTTGAGGCCGATGACAAGTTCTGGTTGCGGACATGGCGGGTAGTAGTTCATCCTCATTGACTGCCCGCCTTCGTCAAATAGCTCCCTCATTTCAATAGGTTTCATTTTCAGAGCTTTTGCCATAGAGTCAAGGATTGTGTCGGCTATTTTTTTAAGATCGGCTGAGTATGCTTCTATGGACTCTCTGCAAAGCAAATTAAGCATTTTGACACAATTGGATCTTGAATATATATAGCTAGTTTGTAGATTTCTAAATTTTATTAACATTTATTGTAAAAAAAAAATACTACAAAAAAATTGTGATATAATGACACCAACTTTAGTGATGTAAGTAACCTTTTTGATCCCTCGGACACGATACGTGAAAATTTTGATTTTCTCTTGCAAAGAAAATGTTATTATTAAACGTAACTATGCATACAAATTAGCAGCAATATGGTTCACGAACTTTGACCTTTGATTCATAAGTCTAAATAGAAAAGTTATGGTTCAAAAAAATCATACAAGAAATCTTGAATTGTGGTTAAAGTCCATTTACCAAACAAGCTAATTCTCCATTCATATTTACTTAAAAATTAAAATAGGTAATGAAAGGAGATTTACTAAACTACCCATGTTATCACTCTTGTCTTTATTCATCGAATCCAATCCAATCAAATCCATTTTTATAGATAACCAAACTCTATTCATTGGGTTTAAATGTCAATTCTTGAAAACTAATCTTGGTTAGATCAGAAACATTTTTTACCCTCAAAAGACTCTATGCAATTCAATTTAATCTTTTTATATATTTTATGTAATCTATATAAACAATATTTATTATATATATAATTGGTCCACAATTTAGTATCTTTCCATTATAAAAACTTAAAAGCCCACACAAGACCCTTTCTCTCATCTTCTAATTCCCTAACATATTATGTTACACCTTTACACGTCCTATAAGTCTTGCTTGTTTTGCTTAAAATTTAGTATTTAACTAATGTGTGATATACATCAAAAAGACCTAATAAATTACATATTATATATAAGCCATATATACAAGAATATAGGAAAAGAAGTATATAGTCCAGTAAAAATGTCCAAGCACAAAATCTACCTTAAATGGATTGGATCGAATTGCACTACATGCTACACTACTAATAAATTGGATTGGATGAACTTTTTAAAAACCGACCTTTGATTGGATCGGATGTTTTATAACTAAAATAGGACAGATCTATCTAATGAACACCCTTACTTGTGACTGTATGTGTAGGGAGAGAGAGAGAGAGAGAGAGAGACCTAAATTGGACAGGAAATTGGGGCAAGAAGTTGGGATTCCTGGAATGTTTTGGCAGGGCGACCAAGTGGAAGAGGTCTGCCCAATCAAGCTTTTGCTCTTCGGACACAACAAAGCCTTGTCCAAAACCCTCCAAATCGCCTGGTTGTTGCCCAAACTTCTTTTTTTCCTCAATTGAAAGGTTGAACAATTCTTTAATCCCTATCTTCACCCCCTCCGCGACCGAAGGACTCACTCCATGATTTATTAACTGCCTCGACACATAACCGTGTTTAGTAATTTAGAGAAAAATCAAACACTAATAGATTTCAAACTCAAACTCTGAGATCAAATAATTAACAAAAAAACCATTAAATATATTAATAGATTTGCATATAAATTGTCTTTAGAAATAATAAACATGTAATTAAAAAATTGTCATACTTATCAATTTAAAAGAATCCGCTAAATTTAATCATCTAATAATTATCACAACATTTTTTTATAGGATATGGTGGGTCTTTGTCTAGTAGTGAGCCAGACTAAAGGGAAATGCTTTAGTAGAGAATATATTTGGATTTTTAAACTTTTAGTGGAGTAAATAGGAAAATTATAAACGTTATCAGGTAAATTAAAAGGAAAAAAATAGTCGCAAATAATTTCATAATAACGTGTAATGAAATTCAACAACGTGTAATTTCATGGAGTTAAACAATAATTTTATATATAATTTTATTATAACGTGTAAAATTTAAATCCTCATCCTATATTCACAAGAAAAAAAAAGTAAGACCTGTGCGACTGGATCCTATCTATCTTCATTCCTATCTAAGCCTTTTATTTATTAAAGAATACATACTATCATACTTCGAAACTAAGAGCTTACACACATACATTTTTCCTCTCATCCGCTAAACTAGTCTCGGCAAGGTTGATCAAAACACTTAAACGGACTTGAGGCTGGTGAAAATTTTTACTGTTACACTACACATATTTGTACCTGGAAGAAGCCCCATTCTTTGGAAGCAAGATGAAGCTTTTCGAGCTCTGATTCCATGACAACTTTCTCAGAAGAGAGTAAATTGCTCATGTCGATGACAGGAACTTGTGGTAGAGAATTGGTGTTGGATACGAAAGGAAGGTCTTGATCAGACCGGACATATCTTTCTGGAACAGCACTTAGTTTCTCGTTTGTAACTAGTTCCTTCACTGAAGGCACTGCAAGAGATCTTCCCAGCTTTGCTAGCGACACTGGCTCCATAGGTTCTAGTAGTAGAACAAGCCACTTTGATGGTATTATTGAACTCCTTCTCTATCTAGAATATAACTCTCTCTCTTTCTCTATCTCTCTCTCTCTCTACTAATTTCTTTTCTTGGTTTTATAATGGCCACTCAGACTGCACTTGTTTTTAATATAGTTTGCGTGGTATACCTACTACATTATAAAATAATATAGTAAAAAGATTTATAGGAAAATTATCTTTTTCTAATTGAGAAAATGTGACTGTTTTTAAATGGTCTATCAGTCATGAATTAGTTTTTAATGATTAATCAGTGATGAATTTAGCGGTTTTTTGTCAATAGATCCTTATCAATTATTGATTAATTACTATCCACTAAAGATTTGTTAGTCCATATCAGTGATAAAACTATTAGCAAGTCGGTGATAGACTAGTTTATCATTGGTAAATCATAGGTATATCGATATTTGACCACTGTAAAACCTAGTTAAAAAATTGACATTTTAATTAAATTAAAAAATACCAATAATTCAACTTTTTTTTTTTTTTTAAAGAACGGCCAAAGCAGCCTCACCTAATTTTTCTATAAAAATTATTACCTTAACAAAGCTAATGTCATATAATACTCTATGAATTCTGGACCAAACTTTTGCTTTTCTCTGATCTAATCTTATCTTGACCTTTGTAATATTTCATCCAATTACGCAGCTAGACCACGATATATTAGTTGAAGATATGGTAAACACTTTTTTGTTTTCATGTTTCCTAAATAATAATAATTAAATAGGTGAGACCATTGTATGGTACACAAACGAAGACCACTTTATTGCAAATAATGATACCACATACTAATGGAGTATGTTGACTTTTAGATAGTTGTCTTGAACAATAGTTTGAATTTATTTTCAAGTTAATAAAATTTTTATTTTAAGATATTTAATAAGCCTGGTTCTAAGTTCAATATTCGTGATTTGAGAAGGAAAACTTCATTGACATTGACATATCTTAACCCAAAAATAATAATAATAAAAACTTCATGGTTGTAGGAATACACTTCATTCCTATTGATTAAAAGATAAGAGTAAATTGGAACAATATAATTGTATAATAAATTTTATAATTTATATGGTTTACAAATGTTAAAAGACAAGAAACGTTTAAGGGAAAAAAAACACTTTGCGAAGAAATTTCCTCAAACAAATTTCATTAAACATGCACACACAAAATTAACACCCATTATGTGACAAATCCAAAATATTGTCACCAAATTATATATAGAACCCGTGTTTGTCAATTAATAATATTTGTATGCATAAATGTTCACAGAAAATTATAGTCTTTTTGGCCTTTAGCAATATGTTTCGGCACCGTATAATTTGGTGGGGGACCGCCGCTTCAGCAAATGAGCGTTTCAGGTTGCTTTTTTTTTTTTTTCTTTTTTCTTTTTTCTTCATTCCAAGCACTGTATGTAAAGGACCATGGATTTTGGACCTTTCTGGCCATGTAAATGTATTAGGACCATGGATTTTGGACCATTCTGGCCATATAATAAATTTTTAAGATTTTTATGACTTCATCGAATAATAATTTATGGGATATTTATTTGGTAGTTCTATTTTTAAAAAATAAAAAAGTTTTCATTTTAAGAAAATGAATTTTTATAAATTTCTGTATTTGAATATTTAAAATTTTTCATTTTTAAAAAATAAAAAAAAAACATTCTAAAAAAAGAAAAATTTTTACTTTTAAAAATAATCTAAACAAATTTTTATTTTTTAAATCTAAAAATTTTTCTTTTTTTAAAATAAATCTCCCAAAAAACATACCATTAAGCTATTCTCACATGTATCTCATTAATATATTTTAAGTTTATTTTTACTTTTTTCAAATTTTTACAAATTCCTTTTTTTTTTATCTTTCAAATTTTTAATTCAGTATCTAACGTAAGCTCTTTGATTAGAATTTTCATTAAAAACATGTACAAAAAGAGTGGTTAAATATAGTTACTTGATCTTTTTTTAATTTATTTTAACATAAACTCTAAATAAAGTAATTAACTTATAAGAAGGATTTAGTGAGACAAACATATTCAATTTAAGGATAAAAATATAAGTTTTTAAAGTTAAATAAGGTTAGTAAAAATAATCATAAAGTTAAAAGGTACGTATATATAGAAATAATGTAATTATAAATAGTTCGGGTTTGTTCAAAAATGAATGAATGCTAATAACTTAAAAGAAACTTACATAATTATGAATCTCCTTTCTACTAGTTGAGCTAGTCCCTACAGAAATCTATGGATTTGTCCCTCAATCCATGTTTTTTTTTTTTTCGTTTTTTCAACGCATTTTAGCAGCACATATGCAGAGTCTAGCTGGGCTTTCTTGGAGGGAAGACTTGACACTTGATTTTAGCTTAGAAAGGAGTTACAACTTACAAGACGACTTGAGAATTAGGCAAAGTAATATTGAGAACTACGAGACTACACGTGGAAATTGTAGCTTTTCTAATTAAACGGCAGCTAAATTTTTCTCCCGTTCACCGATTAATTCTATGGGCGTGCATGGTGTATGAGTCGATTCCGAAATAAAATAAAATTTTGAGTCCAAATTGTTTGACTCAATTATAATTTCTATTGACTTTTCAGAAAAGACAAAACTGAAACTAAAATTTTGAGTTTGAACCCTTGATCCACTCAACCCCTATATATATTTATATTTCGAGTCTAAGAGCTCGTTTGGAAATTTTTTTTTTTTAGATAATATATTTTAAAAACTTTTTTTGATTTATTTTTGTTACTTAAAATTACTTTTTATAGTTTATATATTATATCTATAAACGTTTATAGTAAACTTAAATTTTAAAATCTATAACTTTATTAATTCAATTATAAATGAGATATTTTCTATATAAATGATATAGAATTTTAAAATAAACGAAACAAGATTCATATTAATTTTTTTTCCTAAATATATTCTAAAAGGCTGATAACTCTTGTAGTCCTTAACTTTTTAAATAAATGACTGTTTGATTCCTAAAATTTTTTTTTTTTTTAACAAAAAGGTTTTCAGATTCCTAAAAAGAGTGTAAAAAAGGGACTTAACCCTAGTGGCACTTAAAGGCAGTTAAATATCAAACGGTAAACAACAAGAAACCTTAATTTTTATATGAATTGACTAAACTAACTTTAAAAAATCAAATTAAAAAAATTTAATGAAAAATAGCATTTATGAAGAACACAATAATTATTTGAAAAAGGAAGACCTGGTCCAACAAATCCAACATTTAATCCTAACTTAGCAGACCCTGCAGGCAGAGCAAGGCCCGCTGGACCGCATCCTATCACCACCAAATCCAGTATTTGTTCTCAGATTGAAATAGGCCGTATCTACCAAAAAAAATAAAAATAAAAAAACACACATTTACAGATATACTTAATGGCCTTTTAAACTCCATTTTTTCAGCATCAAATAACCAAAATATTAAGTAAAATCAACCTCTTCATAATTGTAGAATATTCCACAATTAAAAGAGAAACAAATTCAAAATTGCAGAGCAGGAAAAAAAAAAACACGCCTTATCAGAGGGTTTAAGATCTCGTTTGGTTCACGAGTTTAAACTTAAATTTTTACATTCAATTTTGTATTTTTTTTTAAAAAATCAACTTTTTTTTTTAAAAATCAACTAAGGGGTCGTTTGGGGGCTTTTCCAAAACTTTCTTACTTTTTACTATTTTCATCTCCAAAACGCTACAGTAAACTCCAAACTTTAAAAATTCATAACTTTTTGTATACAAGTCCAAATGAGATGATTTTTTTTTTAAATTGCATAGAATTTCGAGAGGAACAAAATAAGATCCATATTGATTTTTTTTTTTTTAATTTTTAAAATTTTTAATTTTTCACCCTAAACAGTTTTTTCTTCCAAACATATTCTCCAAAACCAACTTTTTTCCAAACCCCAAAACCACATCTCCAAAACCTCCCCAAACTCCCCCTAAAATTATAATTAAATCAACTAATTTGAACATAAAAATTTCATTTTATTCCAAACTCAACTTATAAACCAAACAAATCCTTAGATTGCATCTTCATGGCCTTGTTCTGTTGCATTCAGACAAAAAGCAGCTCGAAGCTGTTGCCCTTGATGCAATCCTCCTTGTCGGCGAAAGCCTCCTTGACGGCCACACAACCCTTGCCTTTCGCATTGGCCCATCGCCCACCCGTCATTGCACCGTCGCCTGATTCCAAGTCGTCGACAATTTGCCATTGGTGGTGGCTAGGGTGAGCTTCAAACCCAGATCTATCACATCGTTCAATGAGCTCCGAACCAAAATCCGCCATCATGTCAGCGGATCCATCCCCAAATCTGTCCCCAAATTCATCCCTCCCTCACTAGTTCTTCTTCTTCTTCGAACTTGTCCAAATTCGTCCTGTGAGCTTTGAACCGAAATATACGCTTCTTCTTCTTCTTTTGATGGGTCATCAATGTCAATGGATTTCTATTTTGTTATTTTTTTTAGGTTTTTTTTACTTGACTCTTAATTTTAATTATTATTTTATAAAATTATCTTTGTTAATTATGTCATGTGCAACTCACGTGCAGTAAAACCATCCAATTTTCTAGTGTTGTTAGAGTCGAGTCCCTTTTTGCATCGTTTTTAGGAATTTAGAGATCTTTTTGTCAAATAAAAAAAAAGTTTAAAAACCAATCGATCATCTAATTAAAAATTTAAAAATCACAAGATCTATTAACCTTATTCTAAAATTTTAGATCTTTTCACTTAAAATATATATATATTTTTTAACCAAACCTATATTTCCAATCAAAAACTCCATCTCCAAATATCTCCAAAACTATTCTAAGCAATTTTTCAATAACGAAAACACATTTGGTGATTTTTGAATTAAGGCAATAATCTACAAAATTACAATTTTCTTACCACGATAAAAACAACTCACCAAACAAAAAATAAAATAAAATAAAATAAAATTTTGGAAAAAGACAAGTGAATAGTGATGGCTGATATGCCTTGTGATGCTTGCTAAATTTTGAACTTTCCATTTTTTATTATAAAGTAAAAAAAGTTTAAGAGACGCTCATTGAACCTGGCTTTCCCCTTTTGGTATTCTCATAAAATCAAGGTATGACTTGCCACTGAGCTTTCGAGCAAAGAACTCCTTGAAGTACTCTTCGAGCTGCATTCGTCGGAAAATCGCCGGATTTTGGGGCCCAATAATGCTCCGAGCGGGTCCCAATTCCGAGTCTAGCTTGGAACTGTAAAATGTGGCAACAGACAACCTCTCTTTTGATGAATTTACCGTTGCCCTGTGCTCAATGCTCTTGTAGATGCCATTGCTCACTATCTGCAGGAGCAAACCACCACATACGAAGTAATTCCAACTTTAGAGTAAAATAAAGTTCCCAGATTTTGTTACCTTGTCCTAAATTTCATTCTTTATTACTTTTGTTTTTCTACAACGTTGGACTTGGCATACAAAATAACAGGACAAAAGAAAACAGAAGTGATCTATTATGCATATCTTTGGGCTAAGTGTTGAATACCAAAGAGACTTCTGGTGACATATATAAATTTCACTTGCAAGCTATCAACTATGTCAATGAAGTTAACTCTATGGAATCTCTTGAAGATGCCGGTCTTATTCTAGTTGACATTCGTAGTCGTTTAAATCAGGTTATTAGTGGTTTTGTTTCTTGTCATGTTACTCGTAATCATAATATGGTGGTCCACCTGTTAGCCATTGGATCTACTGTTTTAGCTGATTTGGCAACTTCATTTGTACTTTCTCTAAAAAAATGGCTTCATTTTTTATGGAAAGAATGATTATGTACGGCCTGCATATGATTGGGAAAGCTGGTTTTTAAATGGAAAATGGATGATATAGAAATATTTTCTCATACATGAACTAGAATTTCCTAGAAACGTTCAGATATTTCGAAATTCAAGGACATGTTAAAATGTACAAGAATGAGATCTATAGCAAGTAACATGACAACTACCTCTAGTTTTCCAGTTTTTAACAGGCAAGTACTAAGAAGGGAGATCTTAGTGATACTAGATTCTTGATCAAAGTTTTTCAGTTTGTCCAACACTGCAATAAGCCTATTTTTAAGCAATTCATGGCTTGATCAAAGTAAAACATTAGTACCTCCATGATGTCCCCAATGTTGACAACAAAACCATTCGGAAGCGGCTTAACAGGAACCCATCTTCCATCCTTCCTAATTTGCAGGCCTTCCGTTTCATTGAGCTGAAGTAGGATTGTGAGAGCAACGGCATCGGAATGAGGAGTGAACCCAATAGCCCTATCTGGCTGAGGACATGGAGGATAGTAATTCATCCTTATTGATTGAACCCCATCACCAAACAGCTCTGTCATTTCCTCACCGTCCATTTTCAAAGCTTTAGCCATGTGACTTAAAATCTGCATTGCTAGTTTTTTCATTTCCATACAGTAAGCTTCCATAATATCTCTGCAGCAAATAAAACCCAAGTTGAGAACTTGAAAACAAAGAACATGTTAATTTGGGAGCATTTTAAAAAGAGTTGTTTTTGACATGGTGTTGAGTCTCTTTTTTTTTTTTTTTTTGGGAATTGTATGTGATTGTATTTTGAGTGAGATTGGTTTGAGTATACCAAATTAAGAGTTACAATTGTATTTGGATATGCTTCAAAAAATATTTTATTAGGTTTATAAGGTTTATAACCTTAAAAAATGAATGAAAATGAAAACAATTTTATTTCATTTTTGCATTCTTTGACAAAATAGGAAAATGAATTTTTTTTCTGTTTTCATTTCTATTTTCTGACTTGGTGTAAACAAATGTTATTATAGAATTGTTTCTAAAAACAACTTTGTCAAAAAATGTAAAAGAACATTTTCAAAACAGTATCAAATAAGATTGGTCAACAACGAGTCATTGATAATTTTTGTTATCGGTCACACTTGACAAAAACAAATGAAATTTCAACGATTTTTACTGCTTTTCCATCATGCAAGCCCTGATAAGTTGTGTGTGCGGTACAATTAACCAAAAAAAGAAAAGGGCAATATAGAAAGTGAGAGACAAACCTGAGGTCTGTGGGAAGCTGTTCAAAGAGTAGACTTTTCCTCAAATTTAGTGGCAAGGTTGTTACATAGAACATGTCAGACCAATCTAACTTCTGATCCTCTGACACAACAAATAACTGCCCAAAACCCTCATGGTTGTCTGGCTGCTGCCACAGCTTCTTCTTTTCCTCACAAGGAAGTTTGAAGAAGTTTTCAACCTCTGTCCTGAATTTCTCCAGCAACGAAGTACTAATCTCGTGGTTTATAATCTACAACTAGCACATATAGAAACAAAGTCATGGTCTATTGTGAAACTACCGCCACTAAAACCCAATGTGCAAAATGATCGTAATGATATAATGATAATTCCACACTTAACTCTATTATAATATATAAGGATCATATCCCTAACCCTTAGAAGGAGAAGCATAACCATTTGACGATACGTTATATTTTGTGTTGCTAATACTGGCGTGATGATTTTTGATTGAGAGTTTCTAGCTTCAAGCAGGCTTTTAGCCATATACCATAAATATCATTTAGATCTGCTGTTTACGTTTCAATCATATGTATAAACTCCCGGGACTAAGATTTCAACAGATTCTTGAATGACATGCACAAAACAAGGTATTAATTAGTGAGTATTCGACAACCATCATTTTGTCATTTTCAACTTTTTTTTTTCTTTAATCTAATATATAGAATGTAGAAAAAAAAAAACAAAAGATAACAATAGTAACCTTTTCTTTTTTTAATTAACATGATCATAAAAGACCCCACATCTAGAAAAATATCTGCAATGAACTATAAGTAATTAGTTATTTATGTCAAAAGACGAAGTACTACGGCTTGTTTGGGTGCAATTTTTGAAGATGTTTATTTTCGAGATTGGAAAAAAAATAAATTTTGAAAAATGTGTTTAGAAAAAAAAATTATTTAGGGTGAAAAGTATAAAATTTTAAAAATTTATTCAGAAAAAAATTATCAATATGGATATTGTTTCGTTCCTCTCAAAATTTTATACAATTTAAAAAAATCATCTCATTTGAATTTATATACGGAAAGTTATGCATTTTTAGAATTTAAAGTTTACTTTAAAATTTTAGAGATATAAATAGTAAAAAATAATGTTATGGTGAAAAAATATCAAAAAAGTTAGTTTTGATCTCCAAAATCACCGCCAAACGGCCCGTACATCTCAACCTACTAAGAATTAAATTAACGTGTGGCCACTAGCCTTGAAAATAGTCTAAAGATACGTTTAGTTCATGTATTAAATTTAAAATAAATTGATATTTTATTATTAAAATTAATTAATTTAATTATAATTTATATTAACTTCTTAAAAAACAATAAAACTAAATCTAAAATTTTGAATCTGAATTTATAAACCAAACCTATCATAAACGTACTTCCTACCTCTTATCCAGCTAATAAATTATTTGGAGTAAACCAAATACCATCAAGTTACCATTTTGATGATAATTTCAAATTTTTCTTTACTGAAAGTAAAAAAAGTAAATAAATATTATTACATATTCAAACTCTAATTATCTATTACCAATAAAACGTACTTATGTTTGAATTTAAATAATAATGTACTAAATAGTATATATTCAGATTCCCAATGTTTTTACGTATCATCAGTACAAAATACTAATAAATCTGTTAGTTCATATCTACTCAAGCCTGAAGATGTACTTACTAATGAATAGTATCAGGGTCTCTTGGAACTTGTATAGAGTAGATATCCATTTTTATGAATTGTAATAATTTTTTTTTTTATCTTTTCTTTCAATTTTTATTATTTTAATCATTTTTAAAATTTTCAAATAAAAATTTTAATCTTCTTTTAAAAAATTATTATTTTCAGTATTACTATTTTGATTAGATCATTAGAGTTAAAAATTTTGAATTCAAATTAAAATTTTTAGATTAAAATTGAATTAATTTTTTTAAAATTAATTATATTATATGTTAATTTTTCAAAAAAAAAAAAATCTAATTAAAAAAATATAAAAGGCTTTTATGTTTGCAACTGATTCTTGGTTACCCAAACTCAAAAAAAGGCAGCAAAACAAGGACTGTTCTGTGGCATCAGGTGATGTTCGGAAACAAGCAAAACTCTGACAAAAACTTAGAAAAGCAACTACTCCGTACCTGGAAAAATCCCCACTCTGCGCAAGCCAAGTGTAGTCTTTGCAGTTCAGAGTCCACTGAACTCCCAGCAGCCAAACGGCGGAGGTCGATTACGGGGATCGGCGAGGAATCGGCGGAGAGGAGAGGAGATTCCTGAAAAGAGTGCGAATACCGAAGTGGGATCTGGGTAAGGGGCTGTTTGGCGAGCTCCTGAACACTGGGTACGATGATGGATTTTCCGAAGTTGACTTCAGTTTGAGCTGGTTCGGACGCCATGGGTGTGGACATGTGGGAGAGGTCCAATGAAAGCAAAGCTAGTTAAATATCTTTTAGGAACTGAAGCCAGTGGACTGACTACAGTTTATAAACGAACCACCTAGGTTTAGTGGCGAAACATTAGATAGGAGAAGTAGATTTTTAAAATTTTCCTACCTATTCAAATAAATTTATATGAGTAAAAAATAGTTTTAATATATTTAATTAACTCAAAGTTTAGAAGTTGTTTACTTAATTAAAGTTGCATCGGTTGGACATCAGATTGAGTATTATAACAATAAAAAAAATTAAAAACACAATTTTAGATAAAAAAATGTGTCAGAACAAATAATAAACTCATAACATATTTTTTTAGTAAGTTGACAAAAGTAAATCTAGTTCACTTTCTTAAAAATTATAATTAAACAAATGTAAAAATAAAAATAAATTATCAACAACACAAGTTTAATATATAGATGTTATCAAACAAAAACTAATAGATACATGGCTAAAATATATTTAAAACATAAGAACTTGATTAGGTAGATTGAGTTTATATCAGGTTATTAAAATTTGAATTTAAACTCACTTAATGAAAACTCGGGTTTAATAGATTGGATTAAGGTTATGATATGACTAAATCGGATTAAATTAATCAAATTATGTTTGAGATGGTTCATATAGGTCAATTAGGTTACGGGGTTTTTTGTTCACCCTTGCTCATTAGCTCTTTTTTCTTCTTATTTTTCATGTTTATTTATCTAATAAATTTTTTAAGCGTTTTGATTTATGAGTTTAAGTAGTTTAGCATGTCATGCTATAAATTTTAAACATATATAATCACATTCCATTCTGTTAAGAAAACAATACAATGGCTAATATAATAAAAGGAGAGTATATGGTAGGAACTCATTTAAAATACCTACAGGTAGGGGTCATTTTTAGGCCATCCATATTTAATCAATTAGTTGAGATATTGAGGGTGCATAATAAATAAAATAAATACTGGCACATGGGATTGAAGAGAAAAAACATTAAACTTTGTTTAAAAAAATCTCTTTGAACTCTGGTCTCTATGACTACTAGCCCAGATAACCTTCTCCTGCTAACCACCGCTCAACCCCAACAATCATAGACAAACTTTATCTCCAAACCAAGTTTCAACCACAAACTTGAGAAGTTTGCGAAGACCTTCAAAGCCCCAACTCCATGCACATCATCACCCACCACCTCTGTCTCCAAACCCGATCAAATCAGATTTCTAGCGACATCACGTGAAGAAGAAAGAGAAGAACCAGAGTGTGCTTCGTGATCTGGTTATTGCATCACTGCTGCCACTGGATCTCATCATTCGAAGGTCACCATCATTTTGTCATTTTTTCTAATGAGTGTTCGAAGGTCGTCAGACAAGAAAAAAATTCAACAAATCAAAACTCGTCTGAACCATCAAACCACCTATCTCGCCTTGGGATAGGTGGTTTGTATCCAAACCACCTATCACCATCAAACCAGAGTGTGCTTCGTTTGCATCACCGTTGCCACTGGATCTCGTCATTCGAAGGTCATCATCATTTTGCCATTTTTACTAGTGAGTGTTCGAAGGTCACCAAACGAAGACGGAATTTGACAAATCAAAACTCGTCCGAACCATCAAACTACCTATCTCACCTTGGGATGTCACTATCCCAATGAAAACAGGCGTACAAGGGGATGTGGTTTTTTTTTTTTTTTGGTCTTCTCTCGATACCTAAACACTATCTTTTGGAAAAGTAAATAAACTTTGCTTTCAATGAGAAAATGTTTACTTTTCAATATCTTTGAACATCCTAACTCTTTGGCTTCTTTTAAAACTCCTTTGTGTTTTTTTTTTTTGTTTTGTTGCCCTTGTTACTAGTCGCCTGATAATGAAATCCTTATTTATAAAAATAAAATAAAATAAAATCTTGTAACTACATAGATTATAACTTTGAATATTTTATCCTTCCATGCATTTGTGCTTGAATTATCCATATGTGCATGCATAATAATTCAAATTCTCCTTGTTCACTATTTAGAAACATATCATTTTGTTTGCCTTTAAAAAAATCAAGACTCTGTTTAGTAAACGCATTACATTTACAGTGTATTTGAATGTAATTTACATTTGAAGGAAAAGTATTTGTATTATATTTGAATGCAATATGTGTTTGAATGAAAAATATTTGAATTGTATTTAAATAATGAATATGTGATGTGATAAGTAAAAGTAGAGAGAAAAGGAGTATGTGATGTGATTAATAAAAATAATAGAAAAAGTAAAATAATAAATAGTGATTGTATTGAATTTAAAATGTGATGTGATTGACATTTAAATATAATATATTTATTTTTAGATAAAAATTACATCGTATTTAAATACAATATAAACGTAATACTGAAAACAAATGAAGCCTAGGTTGCAATTGTGAATTCCCAAACTTGTGAATAGGTTGTAAGACTCAAAAAGGTGCTTTTCTTTATGCAGCAGTCAGGAAAGGAGAGAGAAAGATAGCAAGGGGATTTGGTAAAACCAATCTCAAGTTTCCACAACATTATAATTCATATACGTCAAAAGCAATTCATCAATGGCCTTTAATTAGAGTCCTATGGATAGGCATTTTAAATAAGTTCCTATCATAACCTCTATTTATAATAAAAACTATTGATAATTAAAAGAATAATATAATTCCTAATATATATTAGTTTAATCATTTCTTAATTTTTACATTGGTACACCTTAAATTTATTATAAAATTACAATTTATATCATGAATTTTTATTTAGCAATTTACACCCTAAATTTGTAAATTTATAGCAATTTTGCATCTTATTAATAATAATATTAATATTTTGAAGGAAATTAATATGTGATTTATATATGAGTTGCTAATTCATAATATAAATAATTATTTTTGTCTTTATTAACCTAAATTTATTGAAGTTAAGATTTTTAATTAAGTTTTATCAAAATAAAAAATTTGAATTAATTTTGTTATAAATATAAATTTGGATCAATATTGCTTAAAAGAAAACTTATGCTCTTATACAAGTAAAGTGTCAATTTTTATTAAGAAAATCAATATTGTTTACCAATGAGATGTAAATTGTTACAGATTTGTAAGTTTAGGATGCATATTACTAAAATTAAAAATTTAGAATATAAATTGTAATTTTATAATAAATTTAAGATGTACCAATAATGAAAGAAAAAGGCCAATCAGAGAGTTTAATGTCTCTTTAATGACGTCATACAATGCCAATTTAATCATTTTTCCATTAAAATATCAAATCGTATCCACTAAAAAATGGTATAAATTAAAATATCTTAAAATGACAAGAATTTAAAAAAATAGTAATAATAACACATGAATCAAATTCGATTAAAGTCTGGCCTCAAGAACACAGTCGCCCAACAAAAGTTTTTGAAATTGGAACGGAAATATTATGCGGGTTGACATTTTTTTTTTTGGTCAGCGGTTGATATTTTTTCTTTTGATAAAGAACTTCAAAAAAAAAAAAAACACCTGAATAACTTTGATTAGTGATAACTATAATACTCATAGTATAGCCATGAAATACTAAAATGGTCCTTCGTGAGATAACACCATCGATTATTGATTCAAGTTTACAAGTCTCTGCCTCCAACTATTACGTCTTCATTTAGGTGACTAGAAAAATAAAAGATTTTATTTGCTCACTAGGGATATAGTTATAAACTTCAATAATTGAGGGGGGTAAATAAAATTTTCTTAAAATATAGGGGATCATAATATATATATATATTTTTAAGAAAGGTGAGAAGATTGAAATTCAAAATCTGAGTGGGGATAGGTGACTAATGGGTTGCCGGAAGTCAATTCTTGTCGAAATACATCACCAAAAGACATAGTCACATATCGAACTTTGATTCAAACTACTAAAAAACTGAGAAAAGCTTTCACTAATAGCAGTGATTCACCTCTAAGTGATGAGTTTAGCACGTAAGCATGGCTGCTTGAGCTAGGTTTTGAGATTTTTCACAAGAGTTTCTTCCATTTTTAGGCACAAATTAAGTTTAAATAAGTTTGCAACAAATTTTCTACTACAAAAAATTTTTTTGACCCAAGTTGTAACCAGATGGTATCGTGATAGCACCACTTATATTTCTGGAAACAAGGCTAGATTCCGCTAGTGTTTGAGAATTCATAAGATTTTTTTTTTTCTTTTTTTCCATGTTTGGGGACAATTTTCGGTTAATAAATTTTGCAACAATGTTTTTGCTAGAAAAAATCTAGTGACCACGTGATGGTTCATACGGTGTTTTGGCTGGATATTGCGTTCCATCTCTCATATTGCTAGAAATGTGGCTTTTATCTTCTAGATTTCTTTAAGGTTCTAAAACAAATTTTGTTACAAATTTGCCGCAAAGAATCTGCTAGAAAAAATCTGGTAACTAGATGGTTTCCTAACAAGATATGGCGTTCCGTCACTTTTTTCTCCGAATATTGAAGATTTGGAAGAAATTTGAACAACGAATAAGTTTTGGCACAAATCCAAAGACATGTATGTAAACTTTTTTGCGAGGTCATTATTTCTTTTCCCCCTAAATTTTACATGGTGGCCAAGCTCAATCTTAGAGAAATCTTGCATCCATCGTAGGGGTGAATATTAGGTGGATTTGGTGGGTTTTTGTAATTTTTCGACCCATCTAACCTTTATTAGGTGAGTTGAAAATATTTTTTATTCACCCAATTAACCTAATATACAAAATCAACCCATCCAATTAAGATAAGGTGGGTTGGGTGGGTTCGGCGGATTGTTTGTTTTATTAAAAAATAATAATAAATGATACTAAAAATTAAACAACAAATGAAATTTAAGAGGAAAAAAAGAATTAAACTCATAATAATTTTCAAATAAATTCTATTACAGACTCTACAAAAAAAAATTCTAATATAATTTTATTAATAATCGAATATAAAATAAATATAAGTTATAAGAATCACTAAAAAGTATAAAGATACTAAAGTAATTAACGGTATTTTTTATAAAATTATCAAAAATTACATTCATATTGAATATTAAGTAATGTATTATATATATTTAAATAATTTAAAAAAAATACTTAGAGGTAAATATCATTTAGTAAAAAAGAAAAAAAAATATAGGTGAATATTGTGTGGGTTAGGTGAGTTTTTAAAAATTTTTAACTCACCCAATAAAGATTAGGTGGATTAAAATTTTTTTTACCTATCCAATCAATCAAATATAATAAATTAACTAATTTAATTAAGATTGGATTAAATAAATTGAGTAAATTTATTAAATAATTGGGTTTTTTTTTGTTCACTCCTGGTCCGTGGTAATATGTCCATAACAGTTGGGCCTCTTTAAAGGGATTGCCTTCCCTTTCCTCAATAGTCGGCCCAGCCATTAATCACATATAAATCCTTTTTTTTTTAATTAATTATCTATTATCCGCGTGTTGTAGTGGCACAGTGGTAACGAAATGACTCTCGTTTCATCGTAGATTTTTGATTATTTACGTCTGCACTTAATAGTTCTCTCATATAGTAAGATTTTGTGATTAGATACAAAGAAATAAAGGTATTTAATGAATCCATCCGATTAATTCATTCAGTCTAATCTAATTCATCAGAATGAATTGGGTTAAAAAACTAATGATACGGTTATAAATTGAGATTTTTCTAACTCAAGAGTTACGGATTAGATTATAGATTAAAAATTTTTCGATCTGTATAATATGTAGATCTAAATTCTATATATAAGTATATACATATTTATAAATATGGTTATATTTTTTTCTAAATAAAGTATGCAAATATATGCTAAAGTGTGATTTCGCTGACTTATTTTAAAAAAGTAAATTGTTTTAAAGTAGTATTGATTAAGTTGATAAATATAAATATTTTATTTTAGGTCTAATTGATGTTTGTTTGTTATCATGTATTATTATTTATAATTTATATTATTATATTATAATTTATTTTATGATCGAAGACTTGAATTTAACTATATTGTAATTTTATTAAACTATTTCATGTTTAAGTTTTTTATTTTAACTTTTAAAGTAAACGGTTTGAATTTGTCAATCAAATCTGTATAATCTGATTTTGACAATTGGTTTGAGAGTGTCACGGATCGGTATTTTTCCTATCCAAATGTCACATGTTGGTCCACAGATTAATGCCTAATTTATATAAACCAACCCATAAATACCCCTGAACAGACATATCTGAAAATAGTTATAAAGCTAATATTTCAGTTGAATACAGTTGGAAAAAGAAATTATTAATTAATCAAAAGAAAAATAACCAGATGTGAAGGTTAGTTCCATCGACGTCAACTTGTGGGCTTAACTAAAGTGTATACATGCGTAGATTCATTGCATGAGAAAACACGTTCAACTTGGTTTTGAATAATAATAATAATAATAAATAACTGCATTTACGATATTAATTAACATCTGTTACATACATGATAACATCTTTCAAGTACTTTTTTTATACACTCTGAACGTGTACTCATTTAGAAAACTTAGCTAATAATTATAATATATGGCTCTTCATTGACCATAAAATTCCATTAAATTAATTACTCTTACAATTTAGCTGTAAATATATTACTTTTGCCACTGATTTAGGGTTCATTTTGATCATAAGTTCAAACCCAAAAATTGAGTTTAAGCTTGATTCTGCATTTGGTCTACTAGTCCATTTTAAGTTTTTTAGCCTATGATGTACACAGTATTTTAGATTCAAAAATACTATTTACAAATCTTCTCTTATACTATAAAAAATTATACTAACCATATGAATAAGTAAAAGAAAGCATAATTTTCAATATAAGTTCAAACTTAATTTTTATCATCCAAATACTTTTAGTGTAAAATGAAATTCTCTAACTTAAACTTAAGCATCAAATACAAGGTTCATTCTATAGTTCAACTCATTGTAGACTTAACCAAAATTTTCTAACTCAAACTCATGATCTAAATGAACCCTTAATTAACACGTGATCTTAAACTAGATCAATCCCACTAGATTAGTCAAGCCAAACCACAACATCATTGGTCATAGAATTATTCATAAATTAAGTCACATGTTTTAAAACCAGACAAAAAGTTAGAATTAACTGGAAATTTCAGTGAGGGAATTTGGTTTGCAATTTGCATTTCTGGTACCATTTTCCATCCACATGGTTTGACCAAATCTTGGGACAAAATGTTCTTGAACTAAAAGGTTTGTGCGTTTCGGCCTTTGACTGGAGTAGCTATTGGGCTGAACACCCTTGCTCTTTGGAAAAATCTTTTTATTGGCCTGATATCGTTCTCAAGTTTTTTTCAAAAATAAGTGTGTGTGTGTGTGTGTACTGTGAAGTGAGCCATTGTATTTGGACTGAAACGTGATAGTATAAAGTCCCACGATATATATATATATATATATCATCACAAAGCTTCGTATCTCTATCTTAGCTGTGCATATGTCAATTCAGATCCATCTCAACCATTAGAGCGGTTGAAATAGCAATTACCAAGAGCTTGTGGAGCCAGAAGATGACTGATCAGACCTCATATATGCTTATAATGGTTGCAGTTTCCTACAATCGATGACAACTGCACTGCCCCGGAATATTCAAAGAATAGTTTGCACAACGTTTTGTTTTGAGAATTAAGCAGACTTTCTTTAGCGAAAAAAGAAAAATAAGTAGAGTTTGACTTAGAATAGAGCTTTTTTTATTTCCAATTAATTATACAAATTCTACAAAGAAAGTGGACTTTATTTGAAAAAAAAAAAAAAAGTTGACTTGAATTCAAAAAAGGGAAATTCAACTCCTATCAGAAAATTAAAGAGTCTAGGGAGTTCTACTATAACAAGGTAGCTTCCCTAACGCACAAGCATCGCCTAACTCTCACAAGCATTGCCTAACTCTTGAAATTCTTTTCAAGAGTGAACCTTTATAAATTCATATTTCTTATTTATTTTTAGTACTTTAATTATCCACTCATATGTTAAATCTATCATAGACAATAGATCATCTTTCTCTTCAAAAGCAAACCTTTATAACTTCATATCTCTTATTTATTTTCTGTATTTTATTTATTCACTCATATGTTAAATCTATCACAGACAACAAATCAAATATCAAGTGACATTGGTCATTGGTTCTCAAATAAATTAACAGTAGATTTCACCCTTTACAACCTCTATTGCCACCCTTTCTTACCCTCTTTTGTCCCTGTCCCCATCTCACTTTAAACGAAAAATATTTTATCACATAAATTTCTTATTAAGTTGATACACTCTTAAAAATCGACCTTAAAATACTAGGTTCTTCACGCAAGTGTTATTCAAATTTTATTAATAAATTTGAGTGAACTCGAACTATTAAAAATAATGCATATATATTCTTATTGTTTATGATATTACTCCTGTATCTTAGTACATATGTATATTTATTTCATTGATTGAGGTAAATTAGACACAACAAGATTAGTCATTATATACATTTATGCATATCTATCTTTTGGATGGTAACTTGTTTTATCTCTTATTTTTTTATTTTTTGCATATAAATCGATGGGTAATAAATTAATTTACAATAACGTTAAAGAATGAAGAACGCTTTATTTCCAGTTTTTATTGAAGTTTGTTTGTTATAATGGTTTGTAGCTAGTGCTACAATTTGGTTTATTATCAAAGACTTTAACGGTATTGTGATAAATTATATCCTATTGAATATTAATTTTATGTTATATTCTGTTTGTTGCTATTTTAGAGGCTCAATTCATAAATCCACAAAATCCAATGTATTCTGGACTGTATTTAACTAGATTAGAAGACTAACATATTAGTAGACATTACGAATTTATAATCCCTAATTTGTATAATCCGATTCATAAACATTTCTACTTTGATCAATCAAGAAGTGGCAATTTCTAGTGGTAATAACATTAACATTTGGAAATGTTGAACCATCTTTGATTCAGGGTTAAAATTGCCACATTACATAGGAAGCCAGCAGCTATGAGCCATCACATCCATAAAAAAAGAAAGACACGTATAGTTGGCTATACGAGCATTCTTAAATTCTCCATAAATTAATTATAATTAATATTAGTGTATGTAATTCGTTCAAACATGTATTAACTTAATTATATGTATATAGATTATGTAGGTTTATATATGTATGTAAGAAAAAATATACATATATATATATATTGATACTGGACAGGATAATACTTTTACATCACTATCATTTGTTTTAAAAACCATATACGTCCACGTCCCCATCCTAACTTATTAAGAGATGTGAGATTGAAATTAGGAATTCTGTGCTGAAGCATAAAGAGCATTCTTTACCCGCCTTATCCAATAAATTAATTATGTACTTCACAATTTCAAGAAATATAAATATAAAAATAAAAATAAAAATAAAAGGTTAAACAAAATATATACGTACAACCATGGAAATCATTATATACAGTTCAATAAATCTTAATAATTTAACCACAAAAGGTTTTCTTAAGAAAATAAAATAAAATAAAACTAAAAAACAACACGCACACACACAAAAGGTTTCATCAAATATATGAAAGTCCATACAGTAAAGACATAAAAAAAATAAGCTCAAAAAAATACGAGACATCGAGCAAAAATTATTCTCATTCTTCGTCCATTGCCAATAAGAATGGTTCACTCGTCCCATACCACCATGACTTGGGGACAAGACTTCTTCATATTTGAATTCCCCATTCCGTTACTGTAGATAGCCAGTAAAGTAGATTCCCCCAATCTGTTTGTAACTTTAAATTAAATAAGTTTTACTCCAACAAGTATCCTTGTGGTTCGTTTAAAAGATATATTTATTTTATATTAGTTTGCAATAATGGTTTAGTTTAATTTAATTTGAAAAAGTTACTTTATTTTTTTAAAATTAATTATAATTTTTGTTGACTTAAAAAAAAAAAAAAGACAAAAATGTATAGTTTAGCTACTAAACTTAATTACCAAACAAGCCAATATTGTTTGGATGTCCACTTTTTACATTGTATTTAAAATTAATGTGTGTTTGATTTGTTTACAATTATATAGTCATTTTGAAAAGTACTGGTGAAAGAGAAAGAATGTAATGTGATTGATAAAAATATTTACATAAAAAAGTGAATAAATAAATAGTAAAATAAATGGGTATACAATATATTCGTATTGAAACTATACTGGCTTAACCTCTAAGGAAATTATGCAATTGCATGAGGCCCCCAAAATTTTCCTAAAACATAGATTATGTTTAATTTTTTTTAAGATTTTTTTAAAATAAGGTTGTTGGGAATAGAAATTAATAGATGCACAAGAACATGCCAACTAGGTTGGTACCTCCTTATCACCCTCATCATTTATTTATCTCCAACATTTTATTAAAAATAAGAAAAAAAAAAGTTCTAATCCAACATAATACAAACTAGTCACAAAAGGCGAAACAACCAAAAATAAAAGGCAAATTGGAAACAAAGCAAAGCAGATTTTGATCCCAGAAGATATAACCAAAACCACACATCTTTGAAAATCAGTATCTAGGATAGACCTTATTGAAAACCTTGCTAGTAAAACAAATAACATAGTAAGAGAAAAAGTTTGCATTTAAAAATAGACCTCATTTTTAAGATAGGTTATATTTTAGTTTTTATGATATTTTAAGAAATAAATAGTTCATAATTATATAAATTTTTTATGATACCTTTTGTTTTTCTTCCTAACAACCGGCTAAGTATTCTCTCCAAGTTATATTTTTCTTACTCATTTCATATCTACTTACTAATATTGCTTTTCAAATTTTGATATTAGTTATTTTAATTTTGGTTATTGGTGTGTTGTGTTAATTTGATTTGATATTCATACATACCTAAGTTAAGAATAAAAATGTTAAATAAAAAACATGCACCGGGTTATGACAAATGCAAGAGAAAGAGGAGAATTAAAAATTTGATTAAATCCAAAAAAGGAACCGATCAAAAAAGGTTCAATTTTTTTTCTATTAATTTTTTATTTGAAAATGCCCATTACAAAAACTTTGCTTAAGACCCCAAAATTTGTTGACCTAGCCCTCTATTGAAATGGAATATAAGAAGTTTTTGAATACACATTGTATTACATTATGATATATAATAGAGTGAATGTATCTTTCAAACAGACTATTAGTTTTTCATTGGTGGAGCCACCTTGGAACCAAGAGGCAGCTGTCATCCTAGCCCATGGGACTCTTTTTTCATTTTCATCCCAATATCACCAAGTTTTAAACTTACTTTCTTAATCCGCACCTTTGACATTTTTGAATTGCAATATTTAGATTGAGTAATTTAAAAAAGTTTCAATTATACCTCTAAATTTGATATTTATCATATTATTTATTTTAAACTTAAAAAACTAAATAAATTTGTTAATGCCTAATTTGATGTGGCTCAAACCAAACCCATATTCAACAATGTAGGACGAAAATATTACGTAGCCCCAAGCCACTCCTCAAGGATCTTTAGATAGGTCATGGTTTGTGATGTTAAGTAACGTGAATGGACCTATTTTATTCAATTCAATTTGATTCTAAACCTGTTTTAAAAGCTTTGAGTATATAAGGAATTAAGAGGAAATTGGGCAAGCAACCCCTTTTTGCACAGGCTAAGGATTTTTTCCCTCGTTTAATTCTTGTTTAAAATTTTCCCTTGCGTAATTCTTGATTAGAAAATTTTCATTTTTTTTTGTTTTTTTCATTTGATTTTTTTTGACTTAATGATAAAACGTTTAAAATACCCACAAATCCTATTTAAAGCTCGTCTCTATTTTCTCTCTCTTCTCCCCTTATTTTCCTCTCTTCTCTCCATTCTTGTTCTCTCTCCTCTGTTGAGTCTCCATCTCCTCTGCCCACGCAACATTGTCAGACCCACCTAGTAGATTGCGACTAGCAGCGTCACCAGCAGCGACCTCGTAAGAAAATTGTAACCAATAATAAGGCCATGTTCTCTTTCTCAATCCCATCCCCCCTCCTTTATCTTTCTCTCTTTGTCCCACACTCCCTCTCTCTCCCTCGTCTCTCTTTCTCTCCTCACGACCACTCTCCCTCTTATCTCTTTATCTCCTTACGGCCAACAGTGATACTGATGGCGACCTGGCATCACTCACACACTCTCTCTCTCTCTCCCTGCTTCACCGGATCTTCTCACCGATTGTTGTGTGACAATCATTATTGTTCAATTAAGAATTAGGAGTGAGAAATTAGGTTTATTTGAGGATTTTCAAATTTTGAACTTAGGCATTTTTTTAAACAAAAATTTTGGGATTTTCAATTTGGGGGTTCTCTTCCAGACATTAGAAGTTCTAGTTAAATAACCTAATAAAAAAAAAAACACATTATGCAATATATAAAAAGCAATTGGTGGAATATAGTAAATAATATATTGAATATGTTTTGGTTAATGGGTTTATTTTTGGAAAGACAAGTCATTAAAAACGGAGTACTATTTCAAAAATATTAGGAACGTTTGTTTTTGTTTTTGAAAATGATTTTTCATTTTTAAAAATATAAAAAATGAAAACAGTTTCAAAATAGTGTTTGTTTATTTAACGTTTTCAAAACCATATCGAAAATATCGTTTTCAACTATGTTGTTTTTTTATGAGTTTTTTGAAAATAAAAAAAAAGTTGTTTTCATTTTTTGTTTTCATTTTCAAAAAATATTATGTTTTTTGGGTTTTTAGAAAATGAAATAAGTTTTGAAAAAATATAACCAAATAAAATTTTATTTTTATGTTTTTCAAAATATATACTCAGAAAACATAACCAAACACAGTTTCAGAAATGGTCTTAATACAGTTTTTAAAACATTCTTATTTTTAATTTTTTTGAAAACAGTAAATATTTCAAAAACAATACCAAACGCCACTATACTTTTTTCGGAGGAGACCATGCCAGCTACACCAACCATTCTTTCATCACTCATCATAGCACAAGGCCAGGAGATAGAAACCCCCACTCTCACGCATTCCAAACCTGCTACTTCTCATCGCCATATGATGCCAAGAAAGGAGACTGTCTCTAATATGCTGTAGATTCAGTTGTCCATAATCCTTCTATTTTTTAACATCTCGATCTCAGCCTTACCACTTTACAAAAGGAAACCAGCTTCAAATCCCTCAAACCATTGTATTGGATTTTTTTTTTTTTATCAAAACCATTCAAGTTCCTCTCCGAAATTTAAAGTTTATTTGAAGATCCCCTTTTATGAGGAGTCTTCATCCACATGGAGATGAAATTGCAAAGGGTATGCCCCTGGAACCATCTTTCTCAGGGCCATTCGGGCGCACTAAGGGCAACGTTGTGACTTGCAAAAAAAAAAAAAAAAAAAAAGCACTCCAGACACGACAAACTCTGAAGTCTTAAGTTCTTATGGTGTTCGACCTCCTAATGCAAGGAATTTTTAATCCATTTAATTTCATGATTAGTATAAAAAAGTTCATTTTCTTTGATATTTATTACTATATAAATGCTAAATCATTTTAGTTTTAATTAGATATTTTGTTTTCTTATTCAAATTTGGTTGGTGAGTTTTGCACTTGTGTGCTGGAGGGATTTATTTTCATTAAATGGCCTTTAGCCTTTTTTAGTCCTGGTCGCTTATTTTTATTTCATTGATAGAGTATATCAATGGAGAAGTGTCGTTATAAAACCCGCCTTATTTTAAATATTTACATATTTAAAAAAAGTGTAAAGATTACATGCAAGAAGCCATTTATTCCACGAAAGCAGCCATCAACCGAGTCAAGCTAGGCCACCAACCCGAGCCAGCAATCCAAGACATCACCTGCAGCACATGTGGACCCCAGCTCTAAACCCAGCTGCCCGTTTCAGCCAACCAGAGTGTGAGTTGAGTGCTTCCCCAGCGTCCTCTCCACGCGCGCGTCAGCCGCCGAACCAGCAGTTGGGTTCTGGCTCCGTTCGACGTCAGCTTTCCACCAATTCTCGTTCACCATGTGTCCTGGTTGCCTCCCATTAACAAACTACTGCAGCTTGCCCCAATCCTCCTTCTCGTATGCCAAGTGTCGAGTTTGTGTCCTTTTACAGCATCTTCAGGCAATCCGAGAGCGGTACATGGCTACCAAACTTATTAATCATAATAACGACAAAAGGAAAAGAGTTTAAAAAAGTTATTGATATTAATATCGATAAAATCTTTAAAAATTCATTCTCTTATTATATAAAAATTATAATTTAAATTAAAAAAAAGATAAATTTATAGATGATTTATATTTTAAGTAGAACTCTACATTAGTGGCCTAAGCCTCAAAACTCCTACTCTATTACTTCTGCCTACTTCTCCATTCTTCTTTGCTTCCTCGCTACTTTTTATAAGTCAAAGTTTTATACTATACATTCACATGCACCAAAAAAAAGCATCACGGGCATTGCATGAATGCACAAGACTGAAAATTTTCGATGCAAAAGGCAGTTTAAAAAAGAAAGAAAGAAAAAGATAAAGGAAAGAAAAATAATAATAATAAAATATAAATAAAATTAATAATAAAATTAAAAATTAAAAAAATAACTATATATGGATCCCATATGTCTCCTTATTGATCCGAAATTAGAAACTGTCATAATTTTTTCATTCGAGCTCTGATTTAAATAATTTTTCTTTTAAAATACTCGTATCGATGAGAAGATCAAAACAAGACCAGTCAAGTGGTTGGAGTGTCGATATGAATAGCAACATCCGGTGAGACCCACTATTATCTCATAGATTTCTTTAACACTATTTGGCACTGCAGACAAACAAAATGTTAAAATTAGACATTTTCAAAATAATGTTATAGATAAACTCATTGAAAATATTTAATTTTAAGATTATTTAATGTACTATTACTAAAATAAAGAAAAATTAAATAAAAATCTCACAAAATTTATAAAAAATCTAAATTAAGGTAAACAAAACAAAATAAATAAAATTCTCAAGGATAAGTTAATTTTTGTGCATAAAATAGTAGTAAAATAACTCTATTTAATAGAGTTATCACATCTCCAAATTTAAGATTTTGCTTGTCCTCAAGTAAAAGAAAAGAAAAGAAAATATTGTATTAGCAATGGTGATTTCCAGATTTTTCCTCAAAGATTGTTGTAAAAGATATAGATTACAGAAAAATATAACTTTTGACCAAAATTTTGAATTTAATTTAAGAGTATGTCTACTTACAGTTAGATATTTCATGTGTGTGTGTAAAATTCCTTTTCCATTTGATTGCGTATAGTCCAGATGAGTTTATAAGGACACAAAACAATCGATCTCAATTAAATCTCATAAGTTTATTTTTCATCTCTCTCTCCACTAATGTCGACAAACACAAAACTAAGGGTCATTAGGACTTTGGTAGGCTTATAATGTGTGACTGAGGTGAAGGTAAGATATAAGATAATATAGCTCGATTACCCTTTAACACATTAATCATTTTAGGATCTATTACAGAGCTTTTATTTACACCCAAGTAACACCCCCAAACTTATTTACAACTTGTCAAAAATAAAACTTTTTTTTCTTTTGTTGTTGTTGTTGTTGTTGTTTTTATTAAGAGCTATTATATCTCCAAACTTATTATGACAAACAAAAGGTATAGAACTTTTTTTTTCTTTCTTTTTTTTTATTTTTGATTTTTTTTTACATATTTCATAATTCCAACATTCTTTCCAGATTTTAGCATAGCTCAAAATAATTTCTAAAATGATTAACATGCTTAAGGACTAAAGGTTAGACATTTTACTTAAAAGGTTAGGCTAAAAATGTGGATGATAAAGAAAAAGTTATATGATACAAAGTTCAAAAAGGAGATAAACTAGGGATAAAAATATTTTAAGGTTGGCTTGAAAAGCTCAAACGTTCCAAAAAATTACCTAAATCATTTCCGTAGTAATTGTATTGTCTGGGATTTCGCCTCCAAAGAAAATTAAACAAATTCTAAGACTTGTGAGATCATAAATATTTCATGTTCACAAAACTTTCTCTAAACAAATACACAACTCATAGAGTAAAAATTAGTGCTCAAATGTTGAATATCACAACTAAGTTAAATTAACTCAAAAATTTAAATACAAATTTGGCAAAATTTTTATTTTTCTGAAAAGCTATATAAAATAAAGCAACCAAAATTTTCATCATCGGATTTGTGGGAAATCACTTCTTTTATTTTTTATTTTTTTTACTTTTTTACTTTTGTTTTGTTTTTTGTTTATTTTTCTTAATATTATAAAACAAAGACAATGACACAAGAAAATAATCATTAGTATAAGATGCACATCAAGAGTACTAGAAGTAACTCTTTACTCAACCATTTTATAAATAACGAATCTGGAAGTTTTACTAACAAAATAATAATAATAATAATAAACACAAGAAACTGAATGAACATTCAAAAAAAAATCAAGCTATTCCCTCCCTACAACCTATTTGAGACATTATCCCCAATATTTAATGTAGATAAATAGAGAGTGAACGTTATTGAAAGTAAAAACTTATAAACTGAAACTAAAACAGAAAATCATATAAATAAAATTAAAGAGTTAAGGAATGTTATAACCAGAGCGTCATATCTAATCCTCACTTCTTACTGGTTTTACTGTCTATAGTTGACCATACTACCTATGATATTAATGGGTCAGGTTCAGGCACAAAAAGCTGTAGTTGGTCAATCAGCTGATCAGTTGTTGGAGCGGAGATTAAGATTTTCCGAGATACTGATGTAATGAATTCCTGTTCCACAGCATAATCAAGAAAAGACAACAAATCGTCATAAAAACCATTAACATTTAACAATCCTAATGGCTTTTGATGAAGATTGAGTTGGACCCAAGAGGCAGTGTTGAAAATTTCTTCCAAGGTTCCTAAACCACCAGGTAAAGCAATAAAGGCATCTGCATTACACATCATATTACCAATTCTCTCATGCATGAATGAGATCTTTAACTCATTATCTAGAGTGCAACCGGTGATTTTTTTGTTAACTAAAGCATTAGGAATGATACCTAAGACTTTGCTACCCCCCACATATGTACTGGATGACACACAACCCATTAACCCAAGACTTCCTCCCCCATACACTAGATTAATTTGTCTAGCAGCTAACACCCTACCAAGGTTGTTTACTGCTTTCAAAAACTCTTTATCTTTTCCTAGACTAGTTCCACCGAAAACATATATAGTTTTAAACTTACGAACTGAAGGTCCTTCTATCTCAACTTACTTTTTTTTAATCTTACAAATGAAGATATGTGTGATGACAATGTGAAAATGCATGTGTATTTTTAAGGTGAAAAAGTAGGATGTTGAGTTAAGTCTATCAAGGGAAAGATCGTTTGTCGTCATAAAATTTGAAACAAAAGACAAAAACAAACATTCGATGCAAGAAAAAGTCAAAAATGGACACCCTATGTAAAAAGGAAAATTCAAATATGCACACTTAATGCAAAAGCAAAAAGTCAAAAATGAAAACAGTAAAATATAAAAAGGAAATCTGCAAAAAGAAGAAAGCAAGATTTTATACAGTAGTTGTGATTGTGGCTCACATCTTCCTCTGATTTTACATTCAGTAACGGCTTAAACGACATCTATGAGTTGAGGATATGTTTTCCATCCAGTTTTCTTATAAACTGACAAACAGGATCTTTTAACGTCAGATTCCCAAGACTGTAGTGCTCCTGTTCATCTACTCCGTATTTCAAATTTTGATGGAGCATTTTCCATATCTATAACTAAGGCAATAAGAAAAAATATATGAAAATAAAACGGAGAATAAACACACAAAGAAAATAAAAGAAAAGTAAAGAAAAGACAGTTTGGGTTGTCTCCCAAAAAGTGCTTGATTTATAGTCATCGGCTTGACTTCAAAGACGCGTTTATCAAAAAGCGGTTTCCGCTCATAATAAGTGTCATGTGACACCACATACAGGTCTTCATTAATGATGCCCTCAATCTTGGTTGGATGTAGAGTGATTTGGCACGTGTGTCCAACAAAATGTGGTTTCGAATATGTTGCTTGGTGGATCCCAATGATTGATGCTATTGATGGCTTCAGAGGAGTTAACTATATAGGATCTTGAAAAGTTGATGCTAGCATAGCTTGGGCTTCTAAGACTTTTTCTTGTAATTTTTTTTCGATGATCAAGCCTTCGATACCTTTCTCACTCAGAGAGTCATCATTCTGAAACAGCTCCAAGTGCTCCTTTTCTAATGTAGGCTCCTCTTTTGGTGCAGATTCCTCAAGGTTGCACTGATGCATGATTTTTGTTGGGGTATCTGTTGTAGAAATGGATGCTCCCAATGCTTTGAAATCCTCCACCACTGTTTCTGTATGCCTTACAATATTGAATGGTTCCTCTAGAATGTCATCCACCCTATTAATAAATTGATTTATCCTCTATATTCATTGAGCAACTTGGCTTAGCAATTCAGAGGACACCTCCGTCTCTTGAATTTGGGTGTGAATCTGTGGCTCATCAATATTAAAATTATTCTCCCAAATTTGATTGTTCATTGAATAATTCCAATGATCGAATTCTGCCATATCTTCCAACATGTAATAGGCTTCATCTAAGAATTGTTAGTAGAAAGATATGGTACCATCTCCTCTCTCAACCATTGCTTAGTCGTGTAACACGGCCCACTAAGGAAGATTTCTAATTGACATTCTTTAGAAAATCCATGATATAGAAACCTAAATAGCAAATCTTTAAATCTTCACCATGCACTATGAAATGGTTCTGAATCTTGTTAGGCAAAATTTGTAAGGATTAGTTGATGAGTCATTTTTACAAAAGCCTTATCTAAAATCCTTTTTTTTTTTTTTACAAAGAAAAATAAAGCTCAAATTAAAATTAAAATTAATTGGTATCGATATTAACAACTAACTATCCCCGACAACGGCGCCAAAAACTTTTTGTTCATTTTCGCAAGTGCACAAATCAAACAAGTAATAAAGTGATGAGAAAATTATCGTTCCCACGAGAATAGTATATTAAGTATCAAAATTAGTTAATTTGAGTTTTATTTGGGCGATCTAAAAATGTTTTAATTGAAAAATAAAATAAAATTACAAAAATAAATAAACATAAATTTATGACACACAAGCAAACATGCAAATATAAATTAACAACACACAAGAAAATATATAAATATAAATTAACAACACACAAACAAACACACAAATGCTAGGAATTATGATGCACCATAATTAATCAGATTTAATTTATTTAAGTCTATTTTTATGATTTTATGCTCACATTCAATTGATAGTTAACTATCCTTTTTATTTTATATACTCTTTCTCAAGTTATACATAAATTCTACATTTTTATAATTAAATTTATGTAAAGGATTAGTAAATTAAAAATCACAATGAATAATACCATACATGTGAATACTACCGTATACGTGAATAGTATCGTATGTATGAACAGTATCATACATGTAAACAGTAATATATACGAATCCAAATTCAATTATAAAAAGTGTTCTTCGAGAAATCTGTGATAGTTGATAATATAACCACACAAAAACAGATAGATATATCTCTATTTTATCCTAGATTTTATGGTATTTATTCCAGAGTCATGTCAAAAAAATCTCCTTTCGGTCTCATTTTGTTCCTCAAATCATTTAAAAGTTGGCCAGAAATTTGAAAGTATTAAGTTTGAGAATAAATACGTCAACAAATATGACAATTATAATCAAATTACATCATAACTCCCAGCAAAAATTTATTTAATTCATAAAAATAAAATAAATTAACACAACAAAATAAATTAAATATAATGACAAAAAGGAAAAAGTCTAGAAAAGTTGATATGTTCGAGGACATTGAGAATAAGTGATTTAGAGAAAACCCAGCAGGATATTGTTGTAACAACCGAGATTTTCCAACCGTTCTCGAGATCATTGTATAGTGGAAATTTATATATATTAGTGTGATGAAAATATATAAATTTTACTTTAATGATGATTTATTAGAGTTGATAAATGTTTCATGGCTATAGATGCAATGATTTTCGAATTGAAACGCCTCAAATAGTGCATTTTCGGTATCGAAAAACAGAATTCTACTGAGACTTAAAATGTGGCAAACATAGACCCCAGATAGAAAATAATGAAATATCTAGGGTTTATAGAGTGTTTTAAATGATATAAATGCATCGAAAGGCTCTAATAGCATTTCGAGAGGTAAACTGCGAAATTTAGTCAGTATAACTTTTCGGTCAAAATTTCGATAGATGAAAATTATATTGTAATTAAAGAAAAACCTATACTGTATAAACAAATAATATTTTCTTAATAATATAAGAATCAATGGATGAGATCAAATCATCATTTTTGATCCAAAGGTTCTCAAAAATAAGGAAATTTTAGAATTTCCTTTAAAATCAAATTGAGAAAGAAAAATTGCATTAAATACAATGCTTAGCTGCTCATGCACGTGGAAGAGAGGGGGAGAAACAGCTGTATTTCAGCTAAAAAAGTTCCAAAAATTTTGTAAAAATGCCCCCAAGAAAATTTCATTTTGACCCCAAAATTTTCAAAAATTACAAAAAGGCCCCTAAGGATTTATATAAACTTTTTCCTCTGATTTCTCACGTCCCCCACAGCAGAAAACACCATTTTCTCTGTTCTTCTTCTTCTCCCACGTTCCCACACTCACAAAAATTTCCAAAATTTCAAAAGTTGCAAATTTTGAAGAAAAAGTGTGAGAAAACTTTAATTTGAGGAGTACTCACCTTAAAGCTCAAGTAAATTCTTCAAAATTCTGTTTTAATGCTTGTTTTTAAGTGTTTTTGTGTTTATGGGAATAGTGAAACAAAATGGGTTTAGAATGGTTTGGAGTGTTTTGATGAAATTCATGTGGAAAAACATGTTTTGAGCTTGTTTTTGAAGTATTTGTGGGGTTAGTTTTTGAAAACAAATGTATTGCATGGGGGAGGGAAATTTGACGTGAAAAAGAGGGTGAAAATCCTTATGGAATAGTGATGAACATTTATTGTGAATTGGAAAAAGAAATTGATGAGGTATATGAATGTTGAAAGGAAGAAAGACAAAGAGGAAATTTAGGGTTTTGAGTAAAACCCTAAATTTTGGAAATATTGCTAAACCCTAAATATGAGAATGAATAATTGTTATGTACTGGGATTTTGAGCAGGTTTATAATGAAAACTGTGTTCAATAACGCGATTTAAGCTGTTTTGACACAGTGGAAAAATAAGAAATTAAGCCGTTATAATGCCGAAATTTTCAGACTTATAACCTAGGTTAAGGGTTTAAGGATGACAATGTATAGAAGAAATGTTTAAATGTTCTAGTGTTGACCTATAAACATTTCACTGAATGTTGAACTGTTTCATTATAGGGCAACGACTGAAAAATAAGGAAAGGAAACAGTAGCAGATTTCTGGTAAGTTCTGGTATTTAATTGTCTGAACATGAACAACTGGAACCCTATGTTATTTTGGAATTTCAATTTATGTATAGCCTAAATTCTTTGGCTAGAAAAGTTATATGCTGTTGTGAACTCGTTAAAACGCCTAAATTGGCGAGTATACGAGTGTGCATTAATGTGTTACGTGTATATGATTGTGTTTTATGGATTTTGACCCTAGAAAGCTTTAATCATGTTTTAGGGTTGAATGTTTGCATGAGAAATGGTTTTGGTGTCAAAAGGTGTTTAAAAACCTATTTTAGCTGAAGCCAAACGCTAAGCGCTGGCCAAAGAGCGCCTCGGCGCTAAGCTCTCGGCCAAAATTTGGTGTTAAAAACTCAGTAGGAGCGCCAGGCGCTAGTGTAAAAAAATTAATGGAAGCGCCAGGCACTAGGATATGAACTCCAGGCACTAGTGTAAAAATTGATGGAAGCGTCAGGCTCTAGGGTATAAGCGCCAGGCGCTAGGGTAAATATCCAGTAGGAGTGCTAGGCTCTAGGGTATGAGTGTCAGGCACTTAGGCGGTAGGGTATGAGCGCTAGGCGCTAGGGTATGAGCATCAGGCGCAAGGGTAAAGTTGTTTGAAGTGCCAGGCGCTAGGGTATGAGCACCAGGCGCTTGCACCGGATTTCAAAACCGCCAAGCGCTGCAAGGAGAGCGCCGAAGCGCTGAAGTCTCTGTCCAAAGTTTTGCAAAAAAATAAGATGAAGGGCCAGACGCTCGGGGATGAGTGCCAAGCGCCCCAACTGTTCCAAAAATGTATAATTAAAGTTTTGTACCTCATTTTCAGTTCCAATCACGCCCCAATGTTTAAAGTGCGTGGATGATGATTTTTAAACAGTATTTTTGGACTGAATAGGCATAACATTGAGTACATTAATTATAAATATGTACACTGGAACAGTTAAGACATCATAGTAAGTAACATCGCACAGTAAACAACAGGGTAATGTAAAAGACCTAATGTTTTGGCGTACCGACCTCTCGCGAGGGGAGATTACTTTATGTCGAAGTAAAAGACATACCATAGAAGAGGGAGAGTCAGGGTCGCTCCCAGGCCTCTCTTACAGCGCGCACAAGGTACGACCAAAACGGGTCTATAGACATAGTAAATGAATAATGCAAAATGTAAATTGAGCATAATGAACTCCATGCATTTTGTAGAGTTGTATTGTGATGTTTTATTGTTTTAAATGTTATGTCTGAACTTACTGGACATGTAGCTCACCAGTTTGTTCTTGTTCAGGTAATCGAGGTAAACAACCTATAACCTGAGCCACAGTGTATGGATTGGACTGCAGGAATGAAGTGCCAGTGTCATGATAAAGGTTATGGACCTGCCAGGCTAATTCCGCAAGAAGAAAGAAAAGGACAAAGAAAAGTACAATTGTATGATATTGTATAAAGTACATTGCTATGTTGATTTTAAACTATTTCTAATACGATATGACGTTATTATATGCAAGTAATATGAAATAGTTTCCAACTATAATAACTTAGTTTTGGAAAGTTGTACTACTATGTATATCGACGGTTTTAAAAATATATATATTTCCACAATCCATTATGTTATGTTTTGAAAAAGAAGAATTAAAGTAACAAAGAGTTGTTAGGTGACGTCTCCCGCATGAGGCGGGGGGTGTTACAATTGTACTGATTTTATATAAGTTAGAAACAATTTTTCTTCCAATAGTTTTTGATATTATGGTCTATTTAGTCATGCACTTGCTAGAAGAAGCCATTCGTAGAGCACCTGTGCATTTGAGGTGGATGTATTTGTTTGAATGCTTCTTTGGGTCATTAAAGAAATATGTCAGGAATTATGCATGACCAGAGGGATCGATTGCCAAGGTATATATCATCAATGAGACAAAATTTAACAAACCTGAGAGAAATTGGGTAAAGAACGAAAAGGGTAATATCAAGAAGATTTCTATGTTCAAAATTGGTATCATCTAATTAAGATGATGACCTTTGAAGAATAAAGCCGAGTGATACATATTACACAATTTTTCAAAATTCAACAATATATCGAGTAAGTATTACTCTAAATTTCATTATGTGGTTGCCTTAAATATAATTGAATCACTCACTAAAATTCCCTAATAAATAGTGAGCACAAGAAAGAGCTAGAGGAACACAGTCATACTGGATCAACAGATGAAATTCAATCTAGGGAATTTCCAAGATGGTTTTGGAATTAGGAGACTCTTTTCTTATAATTTTGTACATCACAAATTGGATATCCAGATTGTCTTACCATTCTTAGTTTCTAAGAAATTTTGTTACTATTGGTAGGTGTCAAATCTTAAAAATCATAACGTACAATAGGTGACTGCACAATTAGTTTTACTTTCGTCTAGGTCAAGCATATTTGTTAAAAGCTATTCGGCGTGTGAAGTGAATGGAGTCAAGTATCTAACATATAATTGAGATATAAATCGAAATACCAAGAATAGTGGTAATTTTACTTTCGTCAAATCTTAAAAATCATAACGTACAACAGGTGACTGCACAATTAATTTTACTTTCATTTGGATCAAGCATATTTGTTAAAAGCTATTCAGGGTGTGAAATGAACAGTGTCAAATATCTAACATACAATCGAGATATCAATCGAAATACCCAAAATAGTGGTAATTGTGTTCATGGACAATAGAATCAAACATACTATGGAGTCTTAGAGGATATTTACTAATTATTCTACATAAACGATAATTCTGTTATTCTGTTTAAGTGTAAGTGATTTGACAATCTTCCAAAAAAGAAAGAGTTCAGCAATACAAAAACAGAATAAGTATCTTTATTAAGGACTCGTGGTACGAGAATAAACCGTTTATACTTGTATCTCAAACAAGACAAGTTTTTATATGGATGATTTGTTCAACGGGGTAAACTAGAAAGTTGTTGAACACTTTGGATATTGGCACATATGGGATATTCTGGAAGTCGATGCGGATGACGTGACTGTAGTTCAACATACTGACTTTTCAAATGTTAACTTAGTTGTGGAACTACCAGAGATGGACAAGTTAGTGTGGAATCGACTAGATGTAATATCTAATGTTGTCACATCTGATGTTGAGGCAATCTTGAAAGACAAGTCCCTTGTTCTAGAAGTTGACTTTGATATACTAGGAAAGGATGATGTAACTTTAGAAGAGTCTGAAGAAGAGAAGTTTGTCAATTCTGAAGATGATGATGACATCAGTGAGGGTAACGACGTTCAATATATAAATAACAATGATGAATAGAAAATATGTATTATGACTGTTGATTGTTGTTTTTCTTATTACTTCTTTTTAATCTCACAAACAAACATTAATATATAATATATACAGATTCAAATATGTTATTTAACTAAATTTAATTTATTAACAGGTTGATATGTCTAGTCCAATTGTGATATCAACTGGCACTTCAGGGGGAGTACAGCCTCTATTTAGCCTTTCTAGATTGCTATCATACTACAAGTTGGCTATGCTACAATCACATATTTACAATTTTATTTAAATTATTGAATTATTATTGTATAATCAGTAAACATTATACTAAATTACTTTTGATTTATGTTCACAGCTGCAGACGCCACACCTCGACGACTTGAAGGTCGAGGGAAGGCAAAGGACAATAAGATCGCAGCAAAAGTAGCGAGGGATGGAAAGATCACCCTTAAGTTTGACAAAGATGGAGATACTAAAAAGGCACTTAGAGAGTATGGTCCCAGGTTTGATAGTGCGGTCAGTATTCACATTAAGAATATATGTGAGTCATATCATAATGCCTAGAAAGATGTTGACCCACGTCACTATAGAGAGATTCAGGAGCGCATACTGGTCTTATTTAACTTCATTATTATTAACTTTTTTCAAAATTCATTAACAATAAAATCAATTAACATGTTTACTATATTGCAGGATTGGTTTGATCTTGATTATAACTATAAGGACGATATTCTTTGTTTTGTAGTTGATAGGGATGCTTTCAAATGCTATAAAGATTAGAATAGTGACCTCCACAGCAACTTCAAAGCTCTTAGTAGAGCAGCAAATAAAAAGGTGGTTACAACCAACCCCCTCGCCCCCTCTCCCCCCACCCCTACTAATCTCGAGAATCAAGATCATTGGCGTCTCTATTACGACAGGTTCATGTCCGACAAGTTTCAGGTAATTGTAAATCAACTAAGTTGGTGGTTGACTATATATAATCATTTCATTTTTACTGATGCTAACTATAATTATAAACAAAAAAAGTCGGAGACAAATAAAGGTAATGCAACAACTAAAAGTAGTCTAGCTTATATAGTCACATATCGATTGTCCAACATCGTCAACAAAAGGTTAGTAAGATTATGTTAATTTCTTAGTCTATGTAAACTTTTCTTTGATAATAGAATAATACTATACTAACATATTTAAATTGTTGTTTAGACCAACACGAGGACCCAATAGCTAATGTCTACCATAGATAATTGGACTGACATGCATCGATATCAGGATACTTGAGTTAACCCCAAGCCAAGCAGATATTTGTAAGTTTTTTTTTAATATTATAATTTCTTATTCAAATTAAACCCTATAGCTATAACATATGTTTACTTTTTAATATGTAGCATGTGATAGAGGGAAAAAGAGAACCCAGAGGATACAATCCATTTCTAGATCATCTACGCTAACGTCCATAGATGAGGAAGGCATTATGGAGCATGTCTTAGGTACACGTAGAGGTCATAAGACTCCTGTGCATGATTGTCTCTGGCGCTTCTTTATCTTTTGGTTCATAGTTTGATGGCAGATCTTCAGCTCATGTTGACCTGCATGTGGACCAATACTTGCGACAACAATATGAGCAAAATCTGTAGTTATACGAGAGCCACAAGATTATGTAGCAAATGTTAGCTCAAATGTGTCCGTATATTCAGTTCCTGACT
This sequence comes from Antiaris toxicaria, assembly GCA_035233585.1. Lineage (NCBI taxonomy): Eukaryota > Viridiplantae > Streptophyta > Magnoliopsida > Rosales > Moraceae > Antiaris > Antiaris toxicaria. The sequence continues at coordinate 95,817,485 of CP141154.1, forward strand.
CCCCTCCCCCCGCCCAAGCCAAATGTCCCTCCAAGTTCTCCGCCTCCTTAGGCTGTTACAGACGATGACAACAACAACAATGACAATGCTAGTGATGTTACTGCTAATTTAAGAGATTGAATCAATAGTTATTATTTATGTATTTTTTTTACAATTGAATATTGGGTTTTTTTTAAATAAATGTATGACTTTTAATTAATTTTTTTAATATAATGATTTATTTTCATTATTATAATTCTTATATTTCTATTTAATTTTGAATTTAAATATATGACAATAATATATGTCAATAAAATTATTAAATTAATAAATAATAATAAATTATTAAAAAAAATTATACAAAATAAAATAAAATTTATTTGCAACAACATATTGCAACCAATCACTATTAGCGACAACTTTTAAAAGTATGTCATCGCAAATAAGTAGTGCCACGTAACTCACACATATTTGTGATGACATTTTTCATTTTTGTGGTGGCAAAAAATGATTGCCATATCAGCTCAACCGATCTTTCGACAACATAGTTTCATCGACATTTAGCAACGACTGTCATCGCTATTGTTATTATGACAATGCCTTGTCGTCTGAAAAAATTCATTTGTAACGGGGTATTAGCATGAATTATATGCAACGACATATCATTACAAAAAATTTATTTGCATTGACTTCTCACCTTTTGTGACGACATTCTGCTCTCGCAAAAACCCTAATTGTTACAGTGATGTTTGGGATGTGAAACTTATTGTTGAGTTATAAAATTGAATACTAAAGTTTCGGTAAAAACATTCAAGATTCCTAATCTATCTTTAGTTTATTTTTGTTTTTGCATTATTTTATTTATTTTCTTATTACAAAAATCCCAAAAATATTTGTCTTTTTTATTTTATTTATTTGTTTATCTCTCAAATGCTTATGTTGCATTAATCTTTCTTGTTTGTTATTTTGCTGCCTCCTTGTAAAACCGACCGTTTATATTGTATTATAATTGACCACTTTATCCATACTTAATTTGGGCATAATCATATCACCTCCTATCAATTCCAACTAGACGCTAGTTGAACCAAGAAAAGGAAGCCGCGAATACCTATCCTCCAAGTCAATAAGGCCACCACAAAAGTAATAAATGGGTTTAAGTAAAACCTATCCCCAAAAGTTAGTTCAAAGGGAGAGGATATCCAATCTACATATAAACATTATAACAACCTAGTAACATGTGAGAGAAATTCAATTTTAACATCCTCTTTGACACGTAACCGTGTTATGCAAATGAGTCGGGATCCAAAACCATCATTGCTAGCAAGATTTTGGTCTAACACCGTGTTAAATGAGCATGGGTAGAACTCATCCTCAAAAGTTAATTCAAATGAAGAGGGTGTCTAATGTACATGTGAACATTATAATAGCTTAACAATGTGAGACAAATTCAACTTATAATAGAAAGTTCTCCATCAAAATTTAGAAAAAATAATAATAATAACTTTATGTTATCGAAGGGAATTTAGCATAATTTACAAGTTAAACAAATTACAGGAAATTATTTTTTATACCATTATATGTTGCCAAAATAAACACGTGTAATTAATTCTCAAAAAAAAAAAAAGCGTCATATAGTCAAACACTACTTTCTTCATTGAATTTGAATTATTGAATAAAGGTTACTCTGATGCATGCTCGTGCTGTCCTCAAGCGAGGAAAACTAATCAAGGTGGAATAGTATTTTCTTCAATCATATTCAAGATTTTCAACATTAGAGATATTCATATACTGTATTTATCTTATGCTAACATATATATAAGCATTAATCATATCGATTCTTAATAGTCTAAGAAGAAAGAAGAATTAATTAACAGGGAAAGATATACATATATAGACATATACATTACGTAATGCAAACGCCCTCAATTGATTTATAAATATAGTTATACACATATGCACACATATTCTCAACAATGATGCACACACACACTTCTCAACAAAAGGAAGGAGGAAATATTAACACAAGAATTTTATGGCATTCTAATATATATTTAATTGAATCACATAATTCTAATAAGATTGTTACATATTAAAGTTCTCATCACATGCTAAATTTCTATACGTAACGAATATATTAAATATAAATTAATAAATAAAAATAATGCACAAAATAAACATGCATATTGGAACGGTTTACAAACTCTAACAAAATAAAATAAAATAAAATAAAATAAAAACTTAAGTATTGGTGGAAGCTTTTTAGTTAGTAGACGTGCTCTTCCATCCGACAAAAAATATATATATATCTATTTAAAATGAAGTTATTAATGTGAAAATTTTCATAAATTGCTCTTGAATTATGTTTTTATAAGGATCAACATATCTCCTAAACTTTGAAACTTATGTGTGATGTTTCTAATGATCTGTATCATGTTTCCAAATTCACCTCCTGAATTTTGGAAGAAAAAAAAAAACAATTTTTAGGGCATAATTGTTGATTTATTGCTTGAACTAAATTTAGGTCTAATATTTACTAGGGTAATGAATGTCCTTACTTAAAAAAAATAAACTAATTGGGCACGAGACCTTTATTCTATCTTTGTAGTAGCTGCTCAAAAGCAGGAAAAGAAGAGGGGGGTGGGGTGGGGGGGTTTGGGGGGTTGGTGGTGGGGGATGGGAATTGGAGAGCATAACTTAATTTTGATTCAATTTGTTAGGGTTTAAAGAAATTGAGAAATCCACTCTCCTCATGTTCGTGGCATGTATTATTTCATATAAAACAGTACATTTTAGAATTTAAAGGGTGAATCACCAATGGTAGTAGCATGATTGTAACTTGGAGCTTTTACTTTTACGAGATCTTAGGTTTAAGTCATCTATCATACAAAGCCTTCCAAGTTTAGTATATTGACTATTATAATGGATTTTATGAGACTGTAGCTTATTAGCTGATGAAGGTTCAAGGTTCAGATCCTTTAATATTTTATCAATTGTCTCATTATTCTCCCATATAATATTAGTATTGGACTGAGGATAAAGATACTATTGATTTCCTTTTATTTCCTATCAAAAAGTTCAGGAAGTGAGTTTGAAGATGCATTATAGATCATAGAAAATTATCCGAATAGCAACCTTTTTTTCATCTATTAACCAATATGATGCAGATCCACTCTCTTGACTACCATGATACAAATTTTATTTTTGTTAATATTTGATTTGTGTAATATTGGTTTAATATTAAATTTTTGTATCATGTAAGTGTAATGATATCTTTAAGGGCCCGTTTGATTGTGTTTTTGGAGACATTTTTTTGGGATTGGAAAAAAGTTATTTTGGAAAATATGTTTGGGAAATAAAAACTATTTAGAGTGAAAAAATGTAAAATTTTAAATTTAAAAAAATATTAATATGGATATTATTTCGTTTCTCTCAAAATTTTATGTAATTTATAAAAAAAATCATCTTATTTGGACTTATATGTATAAAGTTATAGATTTTTAAAATTTAAAATGTATTATAGTATTTTGAAAATATAAATAGTAAAAAGTAATGTTGAAGTAGAAAAAAGTTGTTTCTGAGACTTTTTTAACTCCCCAAAAACCCCTTAAATTTATGTCATCTAACTGCTTTCCATGATAAATCAAGGACACAATATTTATGTTTTAAAGTTTGGGTGCGTATTGATACTAACGAAGGAACTCAAAATTTTTCCTTTGAATGAGAATAACTAAACAATATTTTCCAAAAATAAATAAATAGTAGATAGACTCATTCAAACACGTTAAATTGTTCTTATTGGGCCACACATGACAAGCACACAACATATTTCACTCTCGGATCTGTCTTCCAATATCTGCATGACCAAGCCTCCTGTCTAATCATTAATATATTCAGTTTAATTGGCCAGTTTGGTGAAAATATGCCATCATTGGTGACGTTTTCCCTTATTTAAATGAATTGAAAATGTGCAAAAATAGAGATCATAGATATTTCCATGTACTTCTAGTATACTCATAGTTATCTAAATAAGAAACGTGCCTATTATGTTGATTAAAATAATAAAACAAATTAAAAAAAAAAACATTATCACAACTTAGTCAAGCGAGAGGTATCCATTTTGTTTCTTAACTTTATCAGGACTTCGAAAAAGAATATTCTAATGATATTTATGGTAAATTTATGGTAAATTAATGTGTATCTAGCAATTTTGTCAAACCGGCATAATTAAGTTATAAGGAAAAATAAATAAAATACCTTGTTTTATGCACGTTTTTGTTATGTAAGATGATTTAAAAATCCAATGCCGTAAGTCACAAGAAGTGGCTGATAGCAATATCGACAAATTTAAAACCTCCACTTGTTAAAAAACGGAAGGTTAGAATTAGACCTTCCAGTTCCACTATGTTTGTTTATATTGTTTTTGACATTTTCTTTAATATGTAGGGAGGTGCTTTTGAGGATTACTGGAAGACTGTATGCACATAATGTCAGATAATCAACAAGTATAGTCGTGACGACTTAATCAATTTAGCAATTTTCTACTGATGTAACATTTATAAAATACATGTAGGTATATGGATTGCTTTCCATAGTTTTCAAAGGGTATGTAACAAATTAATTAGAAAAGAGGTATATAATTTCTCGAAGTAGTCTTTAATCTAACACTACAGTTGTCCCGTCTGATGTATATAACTTTATATTTAGATATATATAACTTTATATTTAGATATATAAAAGTAATTACTATTTACATGACATATATATAACTACTCACCAATTTATTGATATATATATTTGTATGTAATATGATACCATCTAAAATTCTTGATACAAATAACATTAATGCTATCAGTATTACACGTCGTTGGTCTTGCATTATATATTGTCATATACTAATATGACTGTCAGACATAATACTTTACTTTTTTTTCTACATTAAAAAAATATTTCTTCAATAGCGTTGTTTATGGTTATTTTCTTTTATATCATTATTACATTATCAACAATAACAAAGTTAAATAAACTATTTTTCTTTGGATGTTATATTAACATTAACCCATTAGAAAAAAGAATTAATATATCCCGAAAAACCCAGATAAAGAACTCTTTTGTAATATGTTTTTAATACAAGTTCTCCGGATATATGGGATTGTTGGCACAGATAATACGGGCAGTTTTACTGCTATCGATTGGGAAGTCAATCAAAAACATGATATTGTTGTTTCTATCAATTAAAATGTGTTTTGATGAATATGCGTGGTTATCCAAAAATGGCTTTCAAATCCAACCATCAAATCATTTGTGCGTGCCACTTGATCAGTATTTCTTGTGTGTGTATATATTTATATGTGTGTGTATATATTTCTTCTGCATATTTATATGTGTGTGAATATACACATTGTGGGGTTCAGATCCATTAATTACGATTCATACGATTCGGCTAGTGACTGATCCAAATTCAATTCTTATATATTATATTTATTCCACTTATAGACCAAAATCAGTGGAAGTGTAAGTGTATATCTTTAATTTATGTCGTTGAATTTTCATCAAAATCTCCTACACATTATTTTGTGAAGTATTGATAGTACGAAAAATCAGAATGCACCTGTGTACACTCTACAATATATTATTGTATTTGAATTTCTTAACTCCCGTTTGCAACAAGATTTTAACATCTTCAAAACCAATTTTTTTCTAATATTTTATCATTTTTTATTATTTATATCTCCAAAACGTTACAGTAAACTCAAAATTTTAAAAATTCATAATTTTGTATATACAAATCCAAATGAGATGATTTTTTTTTAAAATTGCATAAAATTTCGAGAGGAACAAAATAATATCCATATTGATATTTTTTTTAAAAAAAATTTAAAATTTTATACTTTTTTACTTTAAACAGTTTTTTCCCCTAAACACATTTTTCCAAAACAACTTTTTTTCAGCCCAAAAAAAATATTTCCAAAACTTCCCCTAAACTCCCCTTAAAGATGATGGGATTGATTAGGCCCTTTAAAATTATAAAATAATCTGGAATTATTGTGGAGTAATCACATGCAAAAATAAATCTATACACATTATAACCTTTTTTTTTTTAATATTACATTCACATTATATTTAAATATAACATAACTTTTATTCAAATAAAAAAGTGTTATATTTGAATATCAATCATACTACATTGTAAATCTAATACAATCACCGTTCATTATTTTACTAATCATATCATATATTATTTTTCTCTCTCCCTTTTTTTTTCTACTTTTACCTATTACATCACATATTTATTATTAAAAAATAATTTAAATAATTTTCATCTAAATATACATTGCACTCAAATGCAATACAAATACCTTTCCTTTAAATATAAATTGTATTTAATATATTACATTTAAACACAATATAAATATAATACATTTACCAAACGAAGACATAATGTTGTTTTTCGCATAAATACGCACATGATACATATATGTATATATATCATTTGTGAGAGCTTGCATATTAGTGAATGCATATGCACATGAAAAGATAATCATGATCTAATAAAGGGTCATTTTTCTTTCCTTTTTTTTAATAAGTGAATTTTTTTTAAAGGAGAAAAGAAAAAGATCTTATAAACTAAAAGGATAAGAGGTCTAAAAAGGAGTTTTAAGTTGATAATTAATATAAAACCCGTTGTCATTATGAGTTTTAAGTTGACAATTGTGTAACATTTTCTTCTAAGACTCGTTTAAATTTTTTTCTCAAACCATCTAATTCTGCGAATTTGTCCACTCGAAATTAATAATTTCCTTTTTTTTTTACTGTAAATAGAAGTAAGCAAATTCATCAATACCTTTTCTCTTGTGGATATCTAAATTAGTTCGGGAGAAAAATATCACTCGGTAAAACAGTAAGTTGCTAAAAAAAATTACGTACATATACATGTATTGCATGAGATTTACATGGGTGAAAATACAAAACGTGAATGCGCACGAACCTGTTACGTGATATTAACAAAAGTAAATTGATTGATTTGTCATCCGGAAGAGATTAATGGCCAGCAGTTTTCCGAAATTTTAATCGCATACTTTTCTGGCCAACTAATCGCAGATAATTAATAAATTTCAACCAGCCTGTATTTTACTTTTTTAAATAATAATAATAATAATAATAATTTTCTTCTTCTATATGCCTATCCGGCCTCTATAAAAGCATGCACCTATTGTTATATTTTTGTGCACCTTAATTAACAAGTAATAAGAAATGGCGTCATCACCTATCTTTTCAGGCTCTGTTAGCTCTGATGATCAGCTGGTGAGCGTTCAGGAGCTCGCCAAAAAGCCGCTGATGGCCGTTCCCCAACAATATGTTCATTTCGACGGAGAGCAGGCTAAGACCAATATCTTCGATAACGCCTGTAGTTTCCCAAAAATCCCTACAATTGACATGAACAATTTAGTCATGGCCGGCGTAACTGGAGATCTTGAACTAGAAAAGTTGCACTCCACTTGCAAAGACTGGGGCATCTTTCAGGTTTTTTTTTTTTTTTTTCTTTCACTAGTACTTTGTTAAGTACTAATTAATTTAATTTGTGTTTATTGACGGTAATTTGAAAAGGTAAATTTATAAAATTATTTTGTTATTGCTACAGTTGGTGAATGGAGTTAGGCCTTCACTGTTGGAGAAGCTGAGACATGAAGTTGAAGCTTTCTTTAAGCTTCCTTTGGAAGAGAAGATGAAGTACAAGATAAGACCTGGTGAAGTTGAAGGCTATGGAACAATAAACCGAACAGATAACCAAAAAGTTGACTGGAGTGATAGGCTTTATATCACATTTAACCCTATTTCTAGAAGAAAACCATATCTCTTCTCGGAGCTCCCTTCATCTCTTAGGTATATTCTTTCGCTCGTTTACTGTCGCATACATCATTCTAGTAGTACATGTTTTTTAAGTGTCCTCGCGTTTTTTGTTTTAGATGTACTTTTGGATTTTCTTTTGAACTGTCTATTTTTATTATTTTATTCATTTTTGGGTGATTACGATGAACATAAAAACTTTGTTGTCTCAACCTGTAGATATTTTCCATCATCAAGCTTCCTAGAAAGCTTATACTTACCGTTTTCTTAGACATCAATCCTTCTAGTACAGCTCAATTAATATTGGCATCCACAAGAAGCCACGTATACCACATGCAAAGTCTCCCACTCAATTATTAAAAAATAACAAAGAAAGTACAAAAAGAAAGAGATCTTATAACCAATATCCAGGTTCAAAATACCACAAAAACAAAATAGAATACATAAAAGAACCGAAAAAAAAAAAAAAAGGGTTTGACAGAGAGCAAAAAAAATAACAGATCTACTATCTCAATGAAAAAAGGAGATATCTCGTTAAAACCTTCTTTCAAATAAAAAAAAAACCTATATAGGGATCAATATTACTTAAAATAATTGATTTTTATTTTAATTTGTGACTTTGCATATGTCGTTTAATTTTCAGGACCACTCTGGAGTCTTACTTCACGGAATTGCAAAAGCTTGCCATGACACTTTTTGTGTTGCTGGGAAAAGCTATGAAACTAGATCAAGATCATGTGATGAAAGACTTGTTCGAAGATGGGATGCAGTCAGTGAGGATGACATACTATCCTCCGTGCCCGCAACCGGAGCTGGTTGTCGGCATCTCGCCTCACTCCGACGCCACAGGCATCACAATCCTCCACCAACTTAACGGAGTGAATGGTCTTCAGATCAACAAAGATGGGGTTTGGCTGCCTGTGGAATTCCTTCAAGATGCCTTAGTGGTGAACGTTGGGGATATTCTAGAGGTCTTCAATACCCTTGACTCTTTCCCCACTACAATATTAATTCTTTTCCTGATAAAACTAAATTATTAAAATAAAAGAAAATGAAAATCCGGGAATATAATTAATTTAATAAACAATACTTGCAAGCAACCTTCACAAGTTAGCAGTCGTTTTCAAACTTTATTTATAGTATCACTAATATACCGACAAGTCTTCCATAGTACAATTATTCGCCAAAAAAAGGACTTCCATGGTACAAATCTTGGGCTTGATACCCATATATAGGACACCTAAACACCTAAACATTCCGTGATAGAATTATCCTTCGATTAAACTATACTCTTGTGGTAAAAAGGTTTACTAAGCAAGGTTATTGTACAGTTATTTTAGAACACACGATCTCCTATTTTGTATAGGCTTTGTTTACTATTCTTTTAAAAGGATCATTCTTTGCTTGTAACATATAGAGTAAAAAATACGACATTTTTCAACAATAGATATAGGATCTATAACTCCTATTTATATTAAAAATAAACAAATATATGTTCAAATTTAGAATTTGGAAACTCTTATTCAAACACCTTCTTTCCCACATGCTGAACTACCCCAGAAAATATAGTGAGAAGTATAACAATAATAATCTTTATTTAACATTACATTTCTCACTTAAAACTTTTTGTGATCTTACTTCTACAAATTAGTTATATCCCAAACTAGTAATACAACTTGCTAAGGTAGGTTTCTATAGTTTTTATACTTCTATATATATTTTATGAAGAAGAACAATCCTTTCAAAAAGATAGTACAGCATGTGTGCGTATATGATACAAAACTTAAAACAAATGACAAAGTCATGATATCTTTATCGAGTGCCATAAGTATACCAACATAAATATTTATGCCACCTAAGAATTCACAAATAATGAATTAATTTGTTGAAATTTTCATGACTAACTAATTAAGTTTTATTTAACAAAAAAAATTAATGCTTTGTTTGAAACTACATTTGAGCTCCAAATAAACTATATATTTTCGGTTGGATTTTTTATTTTTTCTAAAAATCAATAAAAATTATAATTAGTTTTAAAAAAGTCAATCAATTTTAACCTTAAATTTTTTAACTTCAACAGGCAATCTAAATGAATGCTATGAAAACAGCTCCGATATTGTTAATTAACATACGTACATGTTTTTGTTTTTTTTATTTTTGTTTTTTTTTGGCAGATATTGAGCAACGGGGCCTACAAAAGCATTGAGCACAGGGTCATTCCAAACTCAAGCAAAGAGAGGATCTCGGTGGCTGCGTTCTTCAACCCCAAATACGAGGAAGAGATTGGACCTCTTTCCAGTTTGGTTAATCCACAAAATCCACCTCTGTTTAAAAGGATAGGAATGGAGAAGTACGTCCATGATTTCTTCTCCCGCCGTAAGCTTGATGGGAAAACATTCTTGGAGCAAATGAAGATAAAAAACGCCGAATGTTGATTATAATTATATGTCCTTAATTTTCTATTACGTGTGTGGCAATATGTTGGAGTTATGTATATAAATAAGAATATAAAAACCATATTACAAGCATAATGACCATGTATCCAAAATAATTTCTCAGCGGGTGATTTCCAATGTACTACATAAAAATTATATGTATAATAATATGTGTATACAGTTTGTAGTGTTTGTGATGTATGTATGTACTTGTAGAAAAGTGAAAATAAAACAATGAACTCAGAGTGTGTTGTTTCTGTAATAATAATTATCACTTTTATATATATATATGTACTCTTTTGTCCAATAGTAAGACAAACCCAACAATTATAACTATTTTATAAACAACTTATAACAACTATTTAACTTATTTGTAATTTTATGTAACAAATAATTTAGCAACTACTGATATAAGAGATAAATACCACTAAAAATTGTTACATTAAATTCAATTGGTTTCAATAATTTAAAAAAAATTACAAATGCCACTACCAAACAAGAGAGTGTATATATATATATATATCACCATTAATTACACTCGTTGTTATAACTTTTTTCCGTTCTCTTTCTAATTCTATTTTTCCCCCTCCTATATCTTACTTGAAATTAATCCATGTCAGACACGAGCTATCAAGATCACCTGAGTTGTAATTAATTCATATATTAATTACTATATATTTATATTTTTATAACGCTTATATATATAAATATAAATGGAGAGCAAGCCTCCACTAAAATTTATTAAAGAGGAAAGAATAGAGAAAATCATAATCTAGCCTCGGTGGCTAACGACACAAAAAATAAAAAGAAAGAAACAACTTTTCACATAAGACACACGATAGACTAAAATTGAATTTATCTATCCATTTTAAAACTTTATTTCTTTTCAAATACAAAGTTTATATTTTTTTTTTTCCTTTTCTACGTCAGCAATTATGTTTCTTCATATATTGTTGAGTTCCTCCAATTTGTTGAAAGATCTTAAAAGAGAAACCTCCATTTCTTTTCTGAGCTAGTGTATAAATACCATTTCTCTCCTGACATGTCTCCTGCTAATATTCAAAACTTCTTTAAAATCTGGCTCTATTATGTGTACTAGGTGTAACTTTTGAATGTTAGCTAGAGTTCCATATATATCTATATGGTCAAGTAAGTCATAAAAAGGTTGTGACAATCCAATTAGAAATTTAAAAGTGCAAACTACGTCTGAAAGGACAATTTTATATCACAAGGCAAATTTCGTTTCCACTTTATCCTTAATATAGCTAGTTAATTTAGGTGAAGCACCTACTTTACTGTTATTTTGGAGACAAGAATTCGTGAGGTTAGGTTTGGAACCAATTATAAGATCGTGTTTGTTTTTATTCCCTGAAAAGTTATAATCTTTGAATATTGGCTACAATCCTATTGATGTGACAGGGCAGGCTACCTTCCCCCTATATCTTATGCTTTGGAGCGGGATCCACACAAGAAAATGACTAGCCCCGTGGCGATACAGAAGGCACGGACTCCAGGAATGTCCCGCGCGGTGCCTATCTAATAAAGGAAAGAAAATATCAACTAAAACAACAATATTCTATTTATGGGCGAATGTAGCCAAGCGTTACTCTATTGATCATTCTTTCCTGCTGTTGCGGCCCGTGCACGCATGTGTGTATTAAATACGTATATGGCTACATGGATTAATCAATATCAATTGTAATATATATATATATATGCATGCTCAAGTGCTTTAAAACTTTCGAATTGTACTGATTATATAGCTTCGTTTTCCATTTTCTTGAGAGTGTGGGAGCTTTTTCACTCTTTTATAAACACTCCCAAATAACAGATTGGGTGAGCATACAATACAATATACTGATATTTTATTTGTATTCAATATAATCTAATACCATATACTATCTAAGATTTTGCATCCAATCCAATTCAACTGGATTTGAATTGGATGTCAGTTTTTTCCTTATTAGAACTTACAACTAAAAATATGATTCATGCAAACACTAAATCATAAAAAACTGATTAAGAAAGGTAAATGAAATTGACAAGTGTAGGTGAATATATATAGTGACTATCTCAAACGCGCGATAATAAGCTTTTTTTTATATGAACATTATAATAAAAAAAATTAACCCTACCAAAATATTAGAATAATTTATGTACCCTTGCCACGTATGCACATGCTTTTTTTCCCAAAATATGATGATTTATTTAATTTTAAGATCTTGATTGAAAATTGTTGTGGTTCTAGGCTAAACTTGTGACAACGTGCACAACTTGTGCACTAAAAAAAAAAAGGTCAAATGTTTTACAAGGACAGTTTGAGATGGAGCTAATGTACTGAGAAGTTGCATTTGAATGGCATAATTAAGTGCATTTAGAAAGTGATTTGCATGTAATTTGTTGAAAACACTTTTTTTTTTTCTAAGAAGTGTCGATGTGACTAAGAAAAGCAAGGAAACAGTCATGAGTAAAGCACGTTCAAAGTAAAAGGAAAGAAACACCCGCACAACACAAGTTTTTGTTTCTGTTCAAAACTGTACCCTTAGATAGGATCAGATAGTGCAAAAACTGCTCTAAACAATATATTTGTGGCAGAGAATGCAACTGCGACATGTGAAGAAGATATTAGCGTGGAGACAACTAGTTATGTTAGCACAAATTAACTTCGGAACGATTCAGGAGGGAAGGTAATGCTAACTGGATTTGCAATGATATGAAAAATAGCGCTTCCAATTCTTCGAGGGGCAAGGAATCCAAGTCAAGGGCTACTATTTTGGCTTCTCAAAATAATAGCCAAAATATATATATATATATGTCCAATCTGCAGGTCTATTCCCGCAATGAAATAATTTATAAGGTTAGGAATTATAACAATCACTCTTCCCATAAATGCGTCGTCTCAAGCTACACATAATTAATGCTTTTGCCAAAGCTAATGCAATCGCAAGACTTTTATTGGACGGATGGAGTTGAGGAAGAAGGAGCATTCACACCTGTATAAATTGAGAAAACAACACAATAACAAATACTAAAGTAATACCACGCCTTCTTCAGTCCAATTTAATGAGGTTTAGATATCCAATGTGCATTTAAATGAATCAGTCAAATTTCAATCACGTTGGATTATTTGCTCACCCCTACCAACATGCCCATGGTTCGTTTTCAATATATATATATATACATATATATATATATGAAGATGCATCATTAATTTAAATTTAAGACCTTGATTAAAAATTAATATGGCTCTAGACTAAACTTGTGACAAAGTTGGACAACTTTTGCACTAAAAAAAAAACGAAAAATTCTTTCCTACGGATTGAGATGAAGCAGATGTGAGGAAATTGCATTAATTTGCTAGCAACGTGATTTGCATGTAATTTGTTGAAACACTTTTTTTTTTCCCCTTCTAAGAAGAGTACAGTGTCATTAGTAAAAGCAAAGCAACAATCATGAATATTAAAGCACGCTTTTCCAATATATAGAAAAGAAAACGGAAATTAACATGTTGAAAATGCATTTTAATTAGAAAGAAATTATTATGTAGTTCTTTTTTTTATTTCAAATATTTGGAATCATTAAAAAAAAAAGAATATTTCTTGTTCTCTATAATTAGAAGAAAAAAAAAACATTTTCTCCTCATGAAACTTTAAAAGCAATTAAACAATGCGTGAAACATATGAAAGCTCTAAAAGCAGTTTCAAAAACAATATCTATCTGACAATATTTTAAGACATTTTCAAAGCGGCAGAAACTCTTGCAAATTCATGATGTCGCAGATATCAAAAAATATAGATGTATACGATATCGTGAATGTAAACAAATAACAGGTATACTTACAGAAATACCCACAAAATAACGAAAATATTTTGGAAAAAAAAAATTGTTATTGTTTTTTGCATTATTTATTTATGATTTCTAATTTTGATAGTTTGTATATCTTCCACCAATATAGATTAATATTAACGAGCTTTCTACCATATATATATATATAATAAACATGCAGCTATATATCCTTGTAACTATTAATCAAGTCAGGCAGTTAAAATCCAACTTAAGAATATGCAAAACTACTGTATATAACAATTAATTATATAGATGCTTTCTGATATAATGCAGAGTGGGTCAAAATTCTCGTCCGGAAGCGTTTTGGGTTTGATTTTTAAACTCGCGTGCATTATTTAATTGTATTAAGCATTTAACAAAGCCCTTTTTGGCTTATTTGTCCCGTTGGTCCCTAATAATCATGCAATTATATTGCACTTAGGTCCGTATGATTTCATTCAACTCGATGTTACTATTTTGTAACATGTTTGTTAGGCACGGATTCAATTCATATTCAGTGGTTTTTACATAAATATATATGTTTTATTATATATTAATATCAATTTACTTATCAAACGCCCTACGATACAGTAAGAGAATCATATGCCATTACTATAGTTTGACTTTTGGGTAAAAAATAATAATAATACTCCAAATGCCTAAATATGACATTTTATTGCTTTTCACAGTTAAAATGTGGACTTTTTAGCTCATTTATTATAATCACAAATAGAAAGGCTTCTTTTTATTATAAATTCCAAAGCATAGAACTTGAAATATCAGTATACATTGGGGATAATAAAATAGTACGGTATGTATGTTATTACTGTACTTTTGTGCTAAATATATAATGTTAATATTAACAGTAACTAAAAAAAAAAAAGTGTTGAGGACAGGATTGTAACAAAAACGGGAGGTTGGAAATAACTGACATGTGAAAAAAGGCTGAGGATCAAATTCAGTAAGAATTTGGGACCACTAGCGCAAATAGTAAGCATTTTGTATACACCAAAATTCTCTTTGTTAAGAGGGCACGTCTAAGCACGTCATGACTCATGACCAAGCAACAAATTTGGACGACTGTTTTGCTTTTTTTTTTTTTTTTTTAAGATAGAGAGACGTAACGCAAACAGTGATTAAAAAAAGGCATAGGGACCTAAATAAAATGAATGTAGAAGGTAAAGGAACAATGGTGCAAATCTGCCTTTTTTAATTATTGATCCGCATCAAACATCCTACATGCGACGAAGTCGCACTCGCATCAAATTCTCAGAAGCGGAGTACCTCGGTTTATTTATATCTATAAAATCTATGATTGGTTCCGAGAATGTCTTGATATCCCAGTAATTGCGAATGATATAATTAATGAATATGTTCCTCTAGATGTCAACATATTTTATTGTCTAAAATGAATTACGTTTTTACATGCCTATTTGGTTCGTACATTTGCTTTGGAAGTGAAAATTTTTCTTGCTTTAAAATGAATACTCATTAAATAAAAAGAAAAAAGAAAAATCATTTTATATGTGCAATTTTTTTTTATAATTTTGAAAAAAGTGATATTTCTAAAAAATGGTATTTGGATAAATATTAGAAAAAGCTATTTGAATATTAATTTTTTTTAATCTAATAAAATACTAGTATACTTTAACATGATGTGGAGATAGGTTTGTTTATCTACTAATTATGAACACTTTGAAAAACAAATCGTTTTAATTGGAGATGAAATAAAAAAGTGATGTAATTTGAAAAACTTAAAACAAAATATAGGTATTATTTTTAATATGAAAAATGTTACTATGCAAAATAGGTTTAAAATGAAAATGAGTAGAAGAGTTGCTTCTAAAAAATGAGAATTTTTTATGAGCCTTTAGGTCTAAATCTAAGAGGGCATTTGGATAAAAATTTCATTTTAATTTTACTCAAATACAATACAATTTTATACCAAACACAAATTTTATAACAGTGCTACGAAAACAATTACTATTCAAAACATTTTTAAAACAATCACATCAACTTTTTAACTCCACTATTTCTCTCTACTTTTACCAATCACATCAACTTTTTAACTCTAAAATACTTTTCATCCAAACACACATTTCATTCAAATACAAAACAAATACTTTTCAACCAAATACAACATTCAAAAAACATATTTCATTCAAATACAATCAAAATGCAATGCATTTACCAAACGCCTTTTCACTTATTAAAAACTTGTCCTGCACTCATTTTTTAACCTTTACACTAATCAAATATTACTTTTAACAAAAAAAAATCCAAACATACATTTAATTTTTATACATAATTTAAATTCTATGTTCAAATGCAGACATTTAATTTGAATGAACTTTCAAATATAAGCTATGATCTAAATGGATTAAATTTTCTAATTTACACTTTTTTCTTTGGGGCATATGATAACTCTATAAAACAGAGTTATTTTATCCCTTAATACATATAAATTAATTTAATTCTTGCATTTTTTATTTATTTTAAGTTTAGTTTGTTTGATTTATCTTAATTTTAGTTTAGCTTAAGTTATTTAGATTTATTTTGTTTTCTTTTGTTTTTGCACAAGTTTATTTTATTTTATTTTGTTTATGTTAATATTAATTTTAATATGTTGATATTTACTTTCCTCTCATGAAAATTAATTTCCTCATTTTTTTGCAATTTAATTGGGTGAAAATAGGGCCAAAATGGTGATAAAAACGCCTAAATAGATTAATGAGGCGTCTGTTTACAGTTTTATATCCGCATTGCAATTCAAGGAATTTTCATCCACACATAAAAGTTTTACGTTCAAATACAATACCTTTCAACAGTGTTTTAAATATATTTATTATTTTGAAATATTTTGAAAATAAATTTTTTTTATCATTCACATCATATTCTCTATTCATCTCCCTTTTTCTATTTACTTTTACCAATCACATCAACTTTTCAACTCTAAAATACAATTCAAATACTTTTTATCCAAACACATATTACATTCAATTATAAAGCAAATACTTTTCATTCAAATACAAAATATATTCAATGTATTATATTTAAACGTAATACAAATACACTACGATTATCAAACGCCAAATTAAATATTCAAAATTCAACCGCATTTAGCTGAAGCCAATGTGCACCACGTAGTATACGCGTCATACTTGCCAATCACACTATTAGATTAGCCTCTAGATGGTCCAAATCACACGAAGCACAGCCAACAAGGAGTGTGCAATGCAGCTGTATGTCAACGAGCAGTAAAAGTTGTGGCTTCTTTCAAGCATTTTAGTTAGCCTCCTGTGCACTCGCCTCTTCCACCAACTAGAAGCCGCCACATGTCCATGGGCCTCCCCTCGTTGAGTCGTTTTGCACCATGTATCCTAGGCTACCGGAAGTACAAAATAGGTGAAAATGGCCTTAGTTGGCATGCACTAAGTAGCATTTGGTAAGGAAGGAGAAGGAAAAATAGGGGAAAAAAAAAGAAAGAAAGTTTTTTTTTTTTTTTTTGGTTAATGCTGAATATCGTTGTTCATATTTTGTATTTTCAGTTTCTTTTAAGATTCAAGTTAAGGAAGAGCTAGAGGAGGAGATTGCCCTAAATTTGTTTATCTCTAATCCCTAAACTCTTCAATTTCAATTTAAATTTTTATTAAAGATGTTATATACATGGTGTTGGATTTTAATATTTATCCTTTATTTAGATGGTATATCCAAACCTAGACATGTCCGAAAATGGACCAAAAATTCATTTAGCTAAAATTTAACACTATCTATTTTGTATTTGACATCAAAAACTTTTCAAATTTAAAGAGAATTTTCTTTCTTCTCTTAAACCTTTTTGAATAAGGTTGGTCCAAAATTGAAATAATTTTCTCCTTCTTATTCACTTTTCTCATCTCATTTTTGGAATAGGTTCAATTTTACTAAATAACTTTTACATTCTAGAAATGAAAATTATTTACCTATCCAAACACCATTTCATATTTGGGCTAAATAGACTTTCTAATCTCAAACAAACATTTTTTCCTTTCCAAAGTGGCCACCACATTCAAACGGAGGGTTAGTTGTACTTTAATTTTTAAAATGTTCTGATTTTAATTCTTAGGGTTGCAATATAGCTCATTAAGGGTTTTGACACATTTTGCTTTCTTGACTATTGTTGTTAATTGGGTTTGCTTATTCTATATTGTTTTTATTACTCCTAATGATTTGGCCACTCATTAGCAATTATGTTGGATTTGAATGAAGTTGGAAAATGGATTTTAAATCTAGAACAATAATAGGATAACATATGCAGTTAGGAATAGGAATATATCTTAATGTACGTGTAGTTATTTTGAAAGCTTGTTCTTAATAAATTGGTGTTAATTGACTCTTTATAGGAATATAGTGGTTTTGATTAACATCAACGTGCTTATTAGTTATCGAAAGAGACGAGTAAGTAATTTTGTGCATCCAACTAATAATTCGATTAATAGAATTTAATCATTAAAGAGTCAAAATGAGTCAAAATGAATCAGTTAGGTAAAGTTGTAGCTTTAGATCCTTGTGAATTTTTTTACCTCCATTATTTTTGTTGGTTTAATTTTCTATATGGTTTTTGGTTTTATTTCTTTTTAAAGTTTTCATTTATTTTCTACTTAGTTTCAAATTTTAATTTAATTATTAGTTGTTAATTTTATTTTGATTGTTCAAATAAAATTAGGTTGAGATAATTTTAGTATTTAATGAATTTAGTATTTAATTCTCATGGGAACAATACTTGTACTCCTTAGTATTACTTGTTTGTGATAGTGTGCACTTGCACTTTGAGGTTTATTTCTCACTAAAATAGCATTATAAAAACCATTATTTAGTTACTGCTTATCAACCACTAAAATGACCTAGAATAGCTTTTTAACATGAATGAACACAGGCCACCTAAAATATATGCCTAATATTGAAGAACAATCAAAAGGAAAACCGAAATCCACAACCCAAGCAACTCACACATTACATCCACAATACATGACATCTACATGTGATTTAAGGCAGGAAAACAATGCCAATGAATTGTGACACACCTTGTGTCTATGTTGGATACCAAATGGTATCATGGTGGTAATTGGTCGATAATATGCTACTATCAAGGTGGTTACTAATAATAACCATTGGTGCAAGTATCATGATGGTTATCGATCAGCAACCAACTACCATTAGTTATTGGTCAATATCATGGTGGATATCGACAAATTTCAATGGTATCATGGTGGTTACTGACATATAATTAAAGAGTATATTTATTATTCTAAAGACATCACATAGAGTAACACTTTTTGGAAGTCTTTCTTTTTTTTTATTTTCTCAAGAGAAAATTATGGAAAATGTCCCTATAATGCACATATTAAGTGTTTTTGCCTCGTGATTCAAATTTTTACCCAGAATACACTATTGGTTTTAATATTGAAAACCATAAATCCTAAAATCACTATGTCAAATTATCAAGAATAAATAGAGGTCACATACCTGAATTCATGTTGATCAATTAGAATGGGGTGGAGTCTTCCACAGCCAAATCTCTTTTGATTCTTAAGATACTCTATAAATTCTTTCTCTTTAATGAGGAAGGAAAAAGAGAGCAAATATTATGTATAATTTAAATTAGGGATCACAACCCTTATAATGATTATTATATGTTAACTCAAATTAGAGTCTCATTAATCCTAATTCAATTACTACTTGGTTTCCACAAATTAAATACTATATCCAATAGATATCTCTATAGTCTAATTAATAGATTACTTATTTAGCCCAATTAAATTAGATAGTATATAATATAATTGTTATTTAATATGTAAACACATAATAAGAAATTAATAAAAAAAATCCCAACAATCTTCCACTTGGGCTACTTATGTTTCATGAAACAATTATATCATATATAATCTTAAATGTGTACTGAAAAGTTATCTATTTTAAAATATCTCCTTAATTACAATCTAATTCATCTATTATATTAGCATGAAATCAAAGCAATCTTCATTACATATATTCATAACTAAACCCATCAATGGTCACCATACCAATATATTCAATGACATAAATCGAGTATGGATGCATAGTATAGAAATTACATATAATGTGATCTTAAACACGCTTATTTCAACTAGTTCAACTTTATTCTTTAGTGATATCAAACACGAATAACATTTAGAATTTATAAATGAACCATATATTTTATTCTATGGAAAACAAATATAAAATGTGTCTGTAACAAAGAACATTAAAATACAAACTCCCATTAAACATGCATATCATCAAATAAAACAACACCTATATGAGCAGTGTGCTCATAAAAGACCTTGCGTAGTAAACCCTTAATAAGTGAATCCACAATCATGGAGCTTGTCCTAATATGTTCTATAGCCACCTGATAAATTTGAACTTTTTCTTTTACAACGAGAAACTTAATGTCTATGTGATTTGATTTCATAGAGCTTCTGTTATTGTTGTAATAAAGCACAGCCAAATTATTGTAACAATATATCTTTAACAGTCTTTCAATACCATCCACAATTTGTAACCTTGTGACAAAATTTCACAGCTGTATCCCATGTTTAGATGCCTCATAATAAGTTATAAACTCAGCTATCATAGTGCAAGAAGCTATGAGTATATGCTTAGCATTCATCCAGGAAATAGCTCCTCCAGGTAAAAATTAAATATAGCCCAACGTAGATCCTTTACAATCTTAGCATCTAACAAAATCAAAATTAGAATATCCAACGATCTCCAAATGATCCGATCTCTGATAAGTAAGCATGTGACATTTTATTCTCTGTAAATAATGCATAACCTGTTTGGCTGCTTTCTAATGATCCATCCCTGGACTACTTAAATATTTGTCTAATATTTCCACTATCAATGCAATGTCTGGCGTATGCATTCTTAAGTATACATAAGACTACCTATAGCTGATACATAATGAGTCTTTTGCATTTTTTTCCATTTCAATTCATTCTTAGGGCACTAACATAGACTGAACTTGTCTCCCTTAGAAACATGGTATCACCTGATGAATAACCTTTTTTGCTAAATCTATCAAGAATTCTTTCGATATAGCTCTTTTATGATAACCTAAGGTTATCTCAAGAGTGATCTCGATGTATCTGTATACCTAATACAAAAGAGACACCCCCAAGATCTTAATTTAGTGTAATAAGCTTATATCATTACTAGCAAACAGTATGTTACTGACATATAACACCAGAAATATATACTTTACTCCACCGTACTTATGATATATACAATCATTAACCTTATTTACCTTAAATCCATGTGAGATAGTAACTTGATGAAATTTGTGATACCATTAACAAAAAGCCTACTTAAGACTATAATTAAGTTTCTTCAGTTTGCAGACTATTTTCTTTAGGTCACCAGATACAATGTTTTCTAGTTACATTATATATATTATTTCATCAATGTCACTTTTGAGAAATGCAATCTTTACATCTATCTAATATAGCTCTAAATCAAAATGAGTCACAAGTGTCATTATGATTTTAAAAGAGTCTTTTGTTGAAATAAGAAAGAAAGTCTCTTTATAATCAATACCTTACTTCTAAGTAAAATCCTTAGCAACTAGACGAGCTTTATATCTCTCAACATTGTCTTTTAAATCCCATTTGGTCTTAAATATCCAATTGCAATCAATACGTTTTGCACCTTCAAGCAATTCAACGAGATCTCAAACGTTATTATCCTTCATGGATTTCATTTCATCATTCATAGCATCAATCACTTTTAAGAATTAGAATTAGGTTTGGCTTAATGAATGTTGATTGGATCATCTTCCATCACTCCTATATCAACTTTATCAACCTTATGTTCTTGGAGAAAAATGACATAGTCATCCAAGATCACACTTCTTCTTTCTCTAGTAGATTTTCTTAATGGCATATCTTCTTGAAGTTGTTGAGTTTACACTTTAGGTATAATTTCTTCAATTTGTATAGGGAGCTCTTTTACATTGTCTTTAATAGGGTGAAAAATATTTTTTTTACCAATTTTCATTTCACATGTCAGCGCTTCGGCATCCAAGGGTCATAGACCAACCATAGAACCTTGTTCAATAAGTGGTCTGGATTTGCATTTTGAACAATGTCAGGAATAAGAACCTAATCATTATCAATAGCAATAGCAAGAAGAGAAACAAATTCCTCTTCAAAGACAATATCTCTAATCTTATCTCCCTCAACAAACTCAACTTCTTTTAAGAAATATCGCATTTCCTATCTTGAAAAATGTCCCAGTATTGGGTTCATAAAACTTAAAATCCCTTGACCGTTCAAAGTATCCAACAAAGTAGCAACTTATAGCTCTTTAGTCCGATTTCTTTTCATTGGGCCTGTAAGGCCTTGCCTTAACTGGATAACTCCAAATGTGTAGAAGCTTAATATTGGGCTTCTTGCCTGTCCATAGTTCATAAGGGGTTTTATCTATCACTTTGCTTAGAACTGATATATCATGCTAAGAACTGACGAAACTTGTAATTCAAGAAAGTCTCCAAGATCATTTTACAATCAAATTCGAATGGAATGATCGCAACCCATTACTATAAAAAGGTTAAAACCTTGGTATAGTGAAGACATTACAATCAATGATAGAAAAACTAATTAATAAGTCAAATTTGAACACCACAAGAAATCTTAATAAGTTCAGAAAATTCTTAAAGAACCAAAGAGAATCATTCTCACTTTTCTGAATAAACATCTATATATTTTATTCATATAAAACACACCTATAAATATTCTAAAAATTACAATCTAAAATTCAAAGAATAAAATATTCTGAAAATTCAAAACTTAAAATTCCTAAATCTACTTAAAAATTTAAAGTTTGAAAAACCTAAATCTAACCTTTAAAATTTAAACATTAAAAATCTCCTCCTACTATTCATGTTTATCAACCCTTAAGAAATTCTCATTTAAAATTTAAATCCCTTCCTTAAAGATCTACTCACATATCTAGCTGATTTGAATTTCAAATAAAATAGAAAATAAAATATACTTAATCTAAATTAAACACCTACATCTAATTTGGCACTGTTCATGCGTAAATAAAGGTAGCTATGTATGCCATTTATACATGTGCTTGTTAAAGTTGCTTTGATAACTTAGACTAATTTTGGCTTACCATCAGTAGTAAACACGCATTTCTCAGCTTATTGAATCTCCCGGATTAATATGTTAAGTACTTTCTTAAACTATTTAGCTCGAGTTCTCTTAACTAGCCTTCTAGAACTTGAAGCGAGTCTTGATTCTATTTGTTAGCCCTAGTTATGTCCTCATCAACAACCCTGTTGAAGATATATGCTACAATTTTTAGAGCTTCTCCTCAAGTGGATTCTGGTAAAGAAGAATGATTAATCATACTTCTTACCATGTCCTTAAGCATTTTGTTCCGTCTCTCAACAACACCATTCATAGTAAGTTTGCTTGGCATTGTGTATTATGGGACGATATCGCATTCCTCTAGAAATTTCATAAAAGGTCTTGGATGTTATTCACCAGATCTGTCATATCTACCGTAGTAATCATCACCACAGTAAGATTTAAAAGCTTTAATTTGCTTGCCAACTTGATTTTCAACATTAGCTTTGAAGGCCTTAAAAACATTCAGGAATTGAGACTTGTTATGAATCAAATATAGGTACCTGTACCTTGATTAATCAGTTGACCATTCCAAAAAGATATGAGGAATAGTCTGCAAATATCAGTATGAATTAATTCTAAGATGTTATGGATTTTCATAAGTTCTAAAAGACGATATTGCGTAAGTCTAAAATTTGTCCAAAAAATTTGACTAGTCTTTAACAATAATCTAAAAGTTCCTAAAGCGTTTACTGCAACTGTTTTGCCATCACCCACATAAATAAATCTTTTAGCATTACTTGGGTATCGGCTCCACAAGTAACTCTGCATAGATATACTTATATGAGTAGTAGTATAAGAATCTATCCACTAAGTATATTTAGCACTAAAACTAAATTGGCATCAGAATAAGCCAAAGTAAGAGCATACCTTTCTTTACAGGCCAATTGGCGTACTCAGGACATTCTTTCTTCATGTGTCTAGATTTGTGGCAAAATTAAGAGGTAAACTGCTTATCCTTTTTCTTTTGCGCTTTATGCTGTGATGTCCTAGCTATAGCTTCTTTGTCTCTTTTCATTTTCTTGTCCTTAGGAGCGGTTGATAAATTGGCACTTTTAACTCTTTCTTATTTCAGCCTATCCTCTTCCTACACATAATGAGATATAAGCTCATTAAGAGTCCATTTGTCTTTTAAGTATTTTAACTCATTTTAAACTAACTATATTATGCGAGAAGAGAAATTAAAACTAAGTGCACCAACAAGTCCTCGGATAGTTGTAACTTTAATGCCTTCAGTTTGGAAGTGATATGAGACATCTCCATGATGTACTCCTTTATGTTCCATTTTCCTTTGTACTTCATCGATATAAGGTTAATCAAAAGGGTACTTGTTTCAACCTTTTTGATTTTTGTAAAGCACTGTTCAATTTTCTCAAGGAACTTCTTAGCAATTTTATCTTCAAACATGGAGCCCCTAAAGGTTTCTCGAATGGAACGTTTCATGATCATAAGACTCATACGATAAAAACAGTCCCATTTCTCCATGTTCATTTTGTCATTAGTGGAACTTTTCTCATTGATGGGTGTAGGTTGTTCTTTCTAAAATGCAAGATCAAGATCCATGAAATCGAGAACAAGCAAAATGTTCTTCTCCCAATTCTTAAAGTTTGTGCCATTAAGCATAGGAATGGAATTGATATTGGTAGATATTGTTAAGGCAGAAATAGTAACTGAATCAAAAACAAAACAAAATAACAAGTTCACAATCAATAATTTATGTCACAACACCAAAATACTATTTAATTAATAAATTCATACGTGACATGATTAAACAATTCACATAATGATAGACCCTTAAATAAAATATCTAACACAACATTGACATTTAGTCTTTGGACAAAAATATAAATTGTAAGTGGTACTCATCATGTAGTAATCAAATATTGATAATTAATCTTGTCAAGTAATAAGCCTTTCTTTAAACCGACTTATTGTTCATATGGAAAACTTAATAATCGTCACATATGGGTATGTATAATATTTGACCAAATAATAACTTTCATTTAGACCAGTCATTATTCGCTTAAACAATAGATACACAAATTTTAATATTCCAAAATATATAAATTTATACCATATAGGTTACTTTGGAAACTTATAATTTTAATCAATTTATTTTGAAATATCATATCTTTATTTCCCAAAATAAAAAAATTCTTTTTGCAACTCAAGGCATTGTTATAATGAGCCCAAAAGCCCAGAACATCCAACCCGCATAAACATGGCCCATTGAAAATCCAGGCCCAATCTTTCAGAGAACAGAAAACGCCACGGAAGCGAAAACCATTATAAGCACCCTCAAACAAGCCAAGTAGTCCCCCTGAAAACTGGTTCAGGTTTTCGCTCGAGAAGCGCCAAGAAAAAGAGCGAGAAAGCGAGAGAAAGGGAAGGGAAAAAAAAATCAGCAGAAAAGAAAGAAAATCAATCGAAAAATCGAAAATGGTGGTGGAGGACGCAGCAAATTCTTCATCTTCAGCCATCGAGAATCTAAACCCGAACCCTAGGGCTCGGGGAGACGAGGAAGACGATGAGCCGGAGGAGGGAGAGATCGTCGGAGACGAGGATTCTGGTTCCTCGAAGCAATCGAAAGGAATAATCCAACAGCCGCACCCTCTGGAACATTCATGGACGTTCTGGTTCGATAACCCCTCCGCAAAGTCCAAGCAAGCCGCTTGGGGAAGCTCCATTCGCCCGATCTACACCTTCACCACCGTCGAGGAGTTCTGGAGGTTTGCTTTCGTCGTTCTTTGTCTTCTTTTTGCTGAACATTTATTTTGATTTTGCCTTTTGTTTGGGTGACGGGAAAATGGGGGAAAACTGTGAGAAAGTTTGCATCTTTGCGATGGAGAAATTGTTCGTTGAGTTGTTACGATGGAATTGGATATTGAAAGATAAGAATTTGAAATTTTGGATTTTTTTTTTTTTGGGTTAAACTTCACTTTATAGGACTAAAAAGCTGTTTCTTTTTCTTTATCTTAGGGGAAAAAAAATTCCAAATCTTGTTCTTGTATATAGTTAGGTGATTTCTTTTGCTTGAGTTAGGAATCTTGAATTAAGAATATCGATATAACGTATATTGTTCTTATAATTCATTTTGGACTGGACCTAATGATATGAATTTGATTTGTTGAATGTGAGGAACTTCATTGTCGATTGAATTCTTAGAAGATTAGAGGAATGTGGAGGGACTATGGTTTCTTTTTTTTTATGTTCTAGTTCTGTACTATTATTACGATTGAAGTTTTGGTTGTATTTGGAATTTGTGCTTGGCTGGTGGATACCCGCGGTTTGTGATATGCGGGGATGCTTTTATGGCTGTCTAATTAACAAGTTCGTAATCTGAGCAACTCTTAAGAATTTTTGTTGATCTACTTCGACGTTTGATTTTGTATCATTAACCAAATAAGTTATTATGGTCTTCGTAATTTAGACATCATTCTTCAAGCCATTGAGCACACGAGCTCGCCAATGCCTAGTGGAATCTGAACTCTTTGATTCTTTCCCTTTAAGAAAAGAAATTATTTTTTTCCCCGTAAACTTTACCTCTGCACTTGTAAATTTGAAATGATGCTCGAGGTATTCAATTTTCAAACATGAATATTAAATCAGTGTTTGGAACTTTTATTGTTTTACACAGAGACAGCGGGGGTGTACTTCAGCTATTTTAAAATGTTTTTGGGCAACTTATTACAGTACTGCTGTTGATATCTCTCTTTTCCTAGGCTCTTTCATTTTCTAAACTCCCGAAACTTCTTTGGTTTTCCATTTTCCTTTCTTTTTCTTCCCTTCTACTTAAAATGATTAACATATTTTCTCATGTGATCTGTTTCGTCATTCAGCATATACAATAACATACATCATCCAAGCAAATTGGTCGTGGGTGCTGACTTTCATTGCTTCAAATTCAAAATTGAACCAAAATGGGAGGATCCTGTTTGTGCTAATGGAGGGAAATGGACTATGACCTTCCCCAGAGGGAGGTCTGACACATGTTGGCTGTACACGGTATGTTCTGAAGTGGATTTGTTATACGATAAGTAGATTATGATTTCTTCAACTTCTGATTTTCTCCCCCTTCTTTACAGCTGCTGGCAATGATTGGAGAGCAATTTAATCACGGAGATGAAATTTGCGGTGCTGTTGTCAATGTCAGAGCCAGGCAGGACAAGATTGCTCTTTGGACCAAGAATGCATCAAATGAAGCTGCTCAGGTAATTGCTGTTAAAATGAACCCTTTTTTTCTCATTTGATCTCACTCAAAAAACTTGGACGCCTCCTTATTATGCCCATTTTCTTGCTGCAGTTGAGCATTGGGAAACAATGGAAGGAGTTCCTTGATTACAATGACACCATAGGATTCATATTTCATGTAAGGAATTGTTTCGAAATAATATCAGCAACAACACATATTGGTGTTGTGATATTCCTCCCAAATAACAAATTGTTTCGTTCTTTTCAGGATGACGCAAAGAAGCTCGACAGAAATGCCAAGAATCGCTACACAGTATGATATGTATAGATATTGTTTTTTGGTTGCGAACCGTATGTCAGTCTAAGACTCGAAAATGCTTTCGTTGATGCGACAGAATTCTGTAGTAGATGCTAGAGGGAAATGCGACTGCTGCTTGCATTTCCTTTCTTCTTTTTTTTTTCCCCCCCAAGTCTTGAATTAGTAAAGGAATGTGGAATGGATGTGTACGATCAACTTGTTTCCTTCAAGTTTTGACATGCCATAGTTGGTATCAAATCCTCTTCTTCCCTCCTAACTTCATCGCATGATTTCTTTATGTTTGCCTCAAGTAGAATTATTTACAAATAAATACCAATAATTTCATTCGTTTTTCTGCTTGCTTCTAGAATGTTCACTGTAAAACGCAATTGTGATGGAATGTTCATTCACCAAATTAAAATCCTAATGAAACTTAGCAAACAAGGTGGTGATGATTAACAATAGGCTTATTTGTGAATCATCTCAATATCTACTTTTGACTTGGATCCAAAAACTAGTTGGTCAAAAGAACGTTCTCTTTAAAATAGGCACAAATTAAAAGCAAAAGCTTTTTTTTTTTTTTTTTTTGTGGGGTCGGGGGTGGTGTTAAGGATGCTCTTGCCCTTGTAGTCTAGAATTGTTTTGTCGTATCACATGTTCGTTCCTCGATACGTACCAGGGATCAGAAGGAAGTTCGACATTGACTTTCTTTTGGAACATCAACAGCTACATCAATTTTAACGATCAGAAAGACAAAATTACAAGAGACCTCCTGTATAAATGAAATTCAGAAGATTGGGAAAATGGGTAAAAGAGTTTATTTCCTAGGATGGTCAAATTTACCAACTACTGTTAAATACTACATATAACCCCTTTTTTGCCGCAACTAGATCAGCATTTTATGTATCGAATTCTATTCACAAAAATTAAGTCGCCCAAAAACGTCATTTACAAGTCCCTTTCCCCCTCACAATAATCATATAAACAAGCTGAGCTGGAAAAAAAGAAACACAACCAACTACAATCTTTAGCCCAAAGAAAAAAAAAACTACCAATATAAAGAAGAGAGTTGAGTCTCCATCAAGACGATGAAACAAAGGCCAAGACAGACTAATCTCTATCAAAAATTTCTCCTTCCTCTCCATCGCCGTTAAGAATAGCCTCCTCTTCATTCTCATCCTCGTCTCGAAGATATTCGTCTTTTATAAATAGACCTAGCTGCTCCAATGGAGATCGCATGTCAGCTGGCCAAGACGATACCATTAATACTTCACGACCCTTGTCTCTGATGAGATGATGATACGATGGTGTGAACCCGCACAATATTTCAAGTTCCTTTAGCACTTCCAAGTTGTGCCCAATTTCAATGGTTTTCTCCATCTGGGTTGGACGTTCGCACTAATTTCATCAGGGCTAGAAGATTACATCAAGAGATGAGAAAGCAAAAAAGATTATGACGGAAGAAAAAGTAAACCTTCTCAAGTGCAACTCGCGCGGCTTCTCTTTCTCTTTCTCGTTGCTGCTTCATCTCAGTTTCAGCCTTCATTCTTGAGGCAGCTTCAGCAGCTCTTATTTCAGCTTCAATCCTTGCCTTTTCTGTAAGAAAGAAATTTTAATTTCAACCAGATAAAAGTTTGGTAGTAAGAAAACTTGGGCCTACTAGTTATAGATTTTAGATTAGGGGCACTGCTAATAAGCTGCCATACACCACAACCGTACAGCAAGTTGACAAAATCACACAACACTGGACCATAGCAGCACGTTTAATCTTCCAAAACAAGACTAGGTACCAAGAGATTCCCAATGTCAGTTAAAAAAGAGGTTCATTTTGGGAGGTTTGGGAAGGAAGGAAACCACTATGAGATACATGTTGAAAAGCAAATAGACTAGTCGAAAACAAAGAGAACAATTATGGATACGGCCAACAGTGTGCTGTAATCTAAACCAGCATACTTGCACATCTTGGACAGTTGTTGAGCTTACCATGAAAAAGTAAGGAATACATGGCTCATTTATTTCGTCAAGAATCTAACAATTCATTCCTATTGAACCATCATTAAATACCACACAAGTTTTTCTAGTTTAAATATACAAGAAAAGTACAATACGACCAATTGTCCAAGTCATATAATCAAATGCTTAAACGGTCTTTCAAGGAAAAAGGCCGAAGCAGAGCCCTAGCTGACTAAATCACACGTGCCACAATTTACGTTTATTTTTCTTCATACAAGCAAGTATGAAATTAAAATTACCTTCGCGCTGCCTTCTTTCCAACCTTTCCTTCTCCTGCTTTAACTTCTCTGGATCACTTTTATCACCCTAGTCACGACAAGGAAAAACATGATTTATATTCATGAGTACAACTCCACACCACTTTAAACTTTGTCAATTAAAAAGGAATCTAATAACTCTTAAGTAGGTTTTACATGATTCAGGAGTGTTTTCTGTTGAGCTTTTAAGATCGTATCTGCAAAGCGGCACTTTAGCATCGCAGCACGGAGAGCCTTTTGGGGTGACAATTGAACATCCAAAGGAGTTCTCCGACCTAAAAGAACAAAAAAAAATTAAAGATTTCAATTTCTTGACTGCCAAAGTAAAAGTTGCACAAGCACACGTAAGTGAGGCATTAATAGTTCATAGACTGACCTTCTCTAGAAGCAGCATTTGTTACAGGAGTAAGATGGGAGCTAGGGCATGTGTTTTCATCATCCAAAGCGCTTACTGCTCCTTCAAAACCATGCCAATACTCAGATACCAAGTAACAAAAACTTATACAAACACCACCTTTTTTAACAGAAATACTAACTCACTCTATTATATACATACGTACTCACCATCAGAATCTGGATCAGAATTGCTAACTTGGGATGTCGAAATGCTTTTACTTTGATAATCCTGGATTTGCATAACGTTTATTAACTAAGTTCTGTAGCTTATTAAAACCTCCAAATATTAATTATATAGTCAATTAAGAGGGTAAACCTTACCAATCTGGAGGCGTCACTACATGCAGGATCATCTATTCCCAGTGATCGGTCAGAAGACATATCTAAACCGGGGAGAAACAAATACACAGCTCAATTGCTTGGTAGCGCATCCATGAGTCAATAAAGCACATGATAGCAGCAAATATGCAGAAGAGGAAAGATCAACTAACCACTTAAAGAAACATGAGCTGACTCATGAGATAGGTTGCATGCACATGCAGATGCAATGCTGCCGCACAAGCCACATCTCTTGAGAGTTGGACTCAATGGCAATTTTGGTTTAACAGGGCAACAAGATTGGGCACCACTAATGTCAGTGCCTATAAGAAATATTTCCAATTAGCTCCTGTTTCGAGCTACAGATCATCAAGCAGAAATCAAAATTTGCCACTCATACCTTTATTGACATTCTTCCCTAACTTTAGTATGCACTTTCTTGCAGTTTTAGAATGTTCTTCCTATAAAAACAATGTGTAAAACTCAATAAAAGAATAAATGACAATGAAAACTTATCTTATAGAAAATAAATTAATAATATCAAATGACAAACTGTAACAATAATAGTAACCAGCCATATAACCATGCTGTTCTAAATTCTATACAATTCACTAAACAATTAAGGCGCTCACAAGATTTCATATCTTTACACCAATTTAGTACATGTTCGCAAAAATAAGGACAGATTAAATCACAGATTTCCTGAACACCACTTACTTCTCCAGCATCACTTGCCTCGAAAGAACGCCTGACAACCTTCACTTTAGATGGAATTGGCATATTGGGCTCTAACCTATTACCCAAAGAACCTGTCTTGTCAATCTTCTCGGTCATCTGAGTGACTTTCTTGATCTTCCCACTTGAAGATTTTCCTGATCCAATCTTTGAACCTTCACCATACTTATCCTCCAAAAGTTTCCACCTCATCTCAAAGATCTGGTTTAACTTCTTCGCCATCTGATGGACATGATTACCTGGAGGGTTGTAGAGCATGGCGTTGGAAAAAGTCAGTCTGACATCAGCTGCAAACTCTTCAATGCCAGAGTACAAATTCTTCTCCAGCTTAGATCTTATTGTTCCCAAGTCCATGGGCGAAGAGATAACGGAAAAATAATCTGGAATGTTTAATGCAACAGGATCAACTGGTGTGTTGAAAACCCAACCAGCTTCATCGGACATCAGCTTTTTCAGAATTGCAGAACACTGCACCAACACACTACGATCGATCTTCTGCCTCTTCTCGTTCTGACCCACTATCCCCCATTCTGGCCCACGCTTGTTAGTGCCAGGGACAGAAGTTTTCCCCATTGAGTAGCCATTGCCCTGTGGCACCTGCTGCCCTGCGTTGCACGACCCTATCCCGGAATCAGCTTCAATTCTTTTGCTGGTAAATTTAATTTTCAGCTTTTTCTCCGGCATTATGGTCTTGATGGCAATCATTGGAAGGAACTTGAGGAGTTCGAAAACAGCACCTAGTTTTCCAAATTCTCAGGCACCAATATGGCTTTCTCAGATGACACCTTTGCATAACAAACAAGAAGCGAGTTAGATTAGTTCAATAAATTGACTTCTATATGTACTCACAAGCATACGAAAAAGTTATAAATACGATGGCATGACCAGTAATAAGGGGAAAAAGTACTTCAAATAGCCACAAAAAAAAAAATTTACTTTTTTTGTTCAAAAAAATTGCTTTTGACCACTGTAAACTCCACCATCCCTAATTTTTCAACAAAAATAATTAATTAAATCAGAAGCCACATGAGATCTTTATCAAATTCAACTTCAGAAAGCAAATTTTCCCGCAATACTCGTTAGAACAAATAAAATTGATTAAAAAAAGAAAAAAAAATACGAATCACCCAAATCCCAGAGCCCAAATCACGAAGAACGATATAGAAATAGCGAAGAAAGTGAAAAACCCAATCCAAAACCAGATTCGGTCAAACTAAAACCTAACATTCCCATGTTTATCAAAAAGTCAAGCAAAAACATCAAAAACAAAATCTTTTCACTACAAACAGATAAAAATTCAAAATTTAAGGAGAGTGTTCGAAAGAGGGGCAAAATAGGGTTCGAGGGTCTCACCGAAAGGGAACGAAATTCACGAAAAGGTTCTCCGACGCCGAGAGAGATAGAGAGAGAAAGCGAGAGAGAGCGTCGGAGAGAGGGCCGGCGAGCCCTCCGGCGAGTCGTCGCAGGGATGCGGAGGAGAGAGACGGAGAGAATCAGAGGTTCTTCGAGGGAGGTTTTTGAGAGGGTGCTTCAGTGAACAGAGAAGTGCTATAGGGTTTTTCGAGATAATAATAAATCCCTCTCTCTCTCTCTCTCTCTCTCTCCTTTTTTTTTTTTTTAATTATTATTATAATTGCCCAATCCTGGGAAGTTCCGTAGCGCCAAAGAGTCTTTTTCTACGACGGTTTGCCCCCAGCTGTCGTATTGCTTTTTTACTTTTGCGTGTCCATTTTTTGAAACTAATTTATTAATTAGTTGGTGAATAAAAACTAGTCCACTATTTTTTTAATTAGTTATAAATTTAATTTAACAATAATTTTATATTTAATTTTATTATATAATAAAATAGAAAATTTAAATTTCCCACCGTTAAACTTAAAAAAAAGGAAGAAAACAAATTCTAAGGCCATGCACGACCCTATTTTTATTAACAAGTTTGATTAGCACATGTACTTATTTTGCTATTATGTTTTTTTTAATGCTTTTTTTAAGGAATGTTTACGCATATTCATGAATGCACGATCTTGGTCTTTTACATGCATTTGAACAAAAGGTTAGCCGAGATTGTTATCATGAAATTTTTATTTCATTGATTGTTTCTTAATAATATTATACCTCGTAGCTTAAATATAAAAATTTAACCATATAAAAATATTAAATATTAAAATTTTTTAAATAAATTAATAAAATATCAAAATATTATTGAGAAAACAATTATCAAAACAAATAGGTGTAACAGCGTATCTAAACTCACAAATGGTTGAAATTGTACACTCGCAAGTTTCTTGAAAAGAAAATTGGATTGTTGTCTTTTTGGACCATGCATGCGTACTTATAAATTTATAACCGGAAAGGCTTAGAAAAAGTTGAATCATTGTGTTTTTAGTCCCTGCAATTAGTCGAAAATATTTTATTTGTACTTTCAACTAATATTAGCGGAAAGAGAATGGGAGTGAGTGTAAACTTCTTTATTCACATTTTTTAACCGTTCATTTTTTTTTTATTATTATTATGTTTAACCATGTTTGTTCACTTACTATTACTTTTAGAAATATACTTTGGAACATCTTAGTTAATTACCATCGTTCACTAAATTTAACAATTGAATTAAAGCAACTTAAGTAAGAATACGTGTACATTAATTAATTTATTAACTAAAAGATTACATAACCATTTATGAGTAGTTTCATAGTTTATTCTAATTAAATGGACAACAAATATATGATTAGCTATATGATTAGCTTGATTTGGGTTCCACCTCTCCTAATTATGAGGATTTTTACTAAAATTGCATTCCTAGTTTGTAAGAAACGTACATTGTGTAAATTGAGTATTATTATAAGACACTGATAATGTTAAATACTGTTTATTAATAAAAGGTGTATCTCATAATATGAAATTCATAAGTGAGGCCTGTCTTTTATTAGTGATAGTCTTAAAATATGAGGGAGGGCTAGTAAGCCCTCCAGTGTTTGTTGTGGCAAAAGGAGAGTAGACCAAGGTTTTAACATGTTTACTTGTAATGAATAGAAAGAAAATTAAACCATCGCGTTTTAGACCATGCCGGATTTACCTTATCTGTGGCAAAAAAATATTTGATTGGTACATTTCAATAATTAGTAATGGAATTATAATTGTTTATTACTTCTTTGTTCCATGACATTTTTTAGCCGTTTCCTTTTTTGATAATATAACATTTACCTATTACTATTAGCAATTAAAATTGGAAAATTTGTAATTTCTTCCCATTGTATACTAAATTTAATTTATTAAAATATTTAACAAAACTCAAATAATAAAAATTTCTTACACATGATTGATATATAGTTTAATGAATTGAATTGAATATGAGTTTACGAGTACCTTTATTTTATGATTCCCTTCTTCTAAGAGTTTCTACAAATACATTTTTAATTTTGTAATTAAATAAACTAATGACGTGGATAAACCTACCATTTACATGTACCATTACATAAGTTCAGCTCTTGCTTGCCCTTGCAACCATCACCACATAGAGTTTAGATCAACCAAAAACCTCCATCCGAGGTCCAACTCAACCATCGCGTATTGTCGATCTGTGATTAACGCTACGCATTAATTCAGCTAGGATTAATGCAGGAGACAAACACCCCCATATCAGTCCTCCATAGCAAGGGCACATTTGATCATCACCTAAAAAATAAATAATTAAACAAATAAATCCCCTCTTCCATGCTGAAGGCAAACTCAATAATTAAATAACGGCATCTAAGACGGTCTATAAATTATTCTCCCTTGAGAGGTTAAAGTACGTACCTTTTACGATACCTAAACTCTGTTGAAAATTTTTGCAAATTTTTCTAGTTAATAAAGCATTTGAGTGCAATCCGTCATTATCTTTCCATTGCCTAGTATTCTATTTGTTTTGTATTGCATTGTTCTCGGAATTTCTCAAAAGTGTTCGTACAACTTTCTTGGTCAAGATGTTCAATATTTGATCCATTTAAGGACATTCTTTTGGAATTTTGGACAAAATTTTGCACCAATAGCCACTAACTATAAACAAACTGAAGTTCAAGGATTATTTTGAAAGTTGAAACAATCTCCATACTTTTGGGAAGGGGTAGAGTAAAAAACCAAAAAAAAAAAAAAATCAAGGAAACCAAAAAAATTCTTCGGGACAAACAAAATATATAATTCAGTTAAAAAAAAAACACCTCCCTCCAAAAAAAAAAAAGTATTAATAGATTACTTAATTCAAAAAATAGGGTTAAAAGAAAACTGTCATTTTTTAAAGTAATTTTTAATAAATGTCCCAAGTTTTTTTAACTTACTAAAATGAAAGTTTTTTTGTTTTAATGGTCTATCAATGATGAACAACAATCCATCAATGATAAATTTAATAGGTGGTCAATAAATAATTAATCAATACAAATCAATAATTTATCTATTTATTAGTCATATATCATTGGTTTATGTGATAAATCAATGGTTTATCAGTCTGCTAAACCATTACAAAATAAAATAAAATACAAGTCATTTACCTTTAAAAAAAAAGTTTGATTATTTATTTAAAATATGGGCCAAAAAAAAAACCACCCACCTAAATTTTAAATTAAAAATAAAAGAATTCCTTTTCATTTAGTAAGAGCTCTTATATATACATATATATATATATGATTAATTAATAAGAGCTTTTAAGTCCTATCTAAAAGCCATCCAATTTCCCATTGAAAAAATATGTTGTGGCATTTTGTATGACACATGCCTATTGCCAATTATTATTATTTTTTCTAGGAAATATCGTCAACCACGACTTATTACAAGGTAAGGTACTTAAATTTATTTGCCTATGGGAACCAAGCAATTATACATACTTTTCCAATTTGGAACTCTAGTGACATGAAAGAAGACAAAAAATCTCAACCATGATTGGATTATATTTAAGAGAGAAGGTTTGACTACTCCTAAGAAGATATGATAAAATCTCAATCATTCCCCTACTTTTGTTTCTTTGTGATGAAAGAAATTTCAACAAATTCCTTCTTCTTCCTTTCATACTTTGTTCAAATGATAACATTTAATCATGCTTTCCTACTGAATTTTGTGTTCTACTCAATTTTTTTTTATCAATTCTTTACTTTATGATAAAATCATATGTAAAATCATTAAATTTATATTTATAATCACTGACGTTTCATATATACATATATATGCATACACCTTAAGCTCAAGGTCACGACATCATATTGGAGGTGATCTAAAATTCTATTTGGTGGCTGCAGAAAATGAAAGCAACATATAAAATAATCAACAGATAAAAATGAATTTGCCTAGATAGGTGTAAAGCATAAAATGGAAAGTTAGCAGCAAGTTTGATGTTCTGGAGTGACAGAAAAATCTTTATATAGTTTTGTAAACGTTTTTTGAAGCTTCTACCCAATGCAAAGTTGTCAAAACTCTGTGAACGTTAACATTATAAAGTGTCACAAAATTGGCTGGACAAGTAGATCCAAATTTAGGACAGAATAACAGAAGTTCAAATAATCATAAATAAAGAAAGCTGCTAAGGTTTACCGAGCTATATATTATATATATATATATATATATATACTCTAATGCAGCAACTGAACAAGGTTGGCCCTTTTTTTTATTTTTTATTTTACATAACTGAGAATGTGTATCTCTTCTTTTAGCAGGACAAGGAATTTCCTATAGACATATCAGTACAATGACCAGCAGACATTGTTCTGGAGAACTGCTGCCGCTTTCTCCATTTTGCACTTTCTTGCTAATTGGGAAAGGAACACGACATTCGTACCGAATTTAGACAAGATCAATTTCCTTGTAAACACTGATGATTAACAAATTTTTATTTTAGACAAACAAAAGAAGAGATTGAGTATGCCACTTTGCCGTGTGTTGCCAAGGAATACTCAAGCGTACACATCGATCAAGAGTTCCCTCGACTCTTCCGACGAAGTATTGCTAATATAGTAGTACAAGGCCAACTGGATAAGCCCCAAGATTGTTCCAATTCCATTTGGAACCTGCCATGGTCATTGATATAAGAAATTAGTGCAAGTCTTAACTTCATATATTTGCACTGTTCACCACTTATCCTAATTTAGCATCTCAAGATTTTGTTCAAAAATTTGAGCACAGAAAGCGGCCTTGTTAGTACTTACATATATAAAAGCGTCGTACTTCAACAGTCCGTAAGCAAAGAAAGAGAGACTCATCAAGAAAGTGGAGAGAGAGAGATAGAAGGGCATGAATTCAACACTCCTTGTTTTGATCACCAATTTCTGGAAACACATTACGAGTGAAAAGCATATGAGTCGAAAATGAATCGCAGTGTCTAAAATAAAAAGCGTGTAAATTTTGTGTGTACTCACAATGATGAAGAGCGGCGAAGCAAACATGGAAATGAGTGAAGCTACACTCAAGTATCCAACAAAGGGCTGCCGGACACTGGGGTCTAAAACGTTAACGCTAACAAACACAATGATAGCGAAGAGAGTGAGAACCCCTAGCAGCAATCCTGTCATCTTTAGCTGCAACAAACATCCGGGAGATGATTTACGAATGTGGTTTAGAGCAACGAAATTTTAACACAAATTGGCGGGAATTGAAAGTCCTTACCTTTTTTTCTCTTTCAGTATAGAGAATGAAAATGACTACGTAGAAAAGCTGGAAAACAGCCCCGATTGAGTTGACTGTTGCAACCAATATAACTCCTGGTGAAACCAGAGGTGTTCCATACCAGAGACATATCAAACAGTTCAGAAGAGAGTATATGTAAGGCAATCCTGAGAACTGTTCTGTTGACTGGTTTCTCACAATTCTCCGAAACGTCGGTCTGCATTAAAAAAGAAAGAAAGAAAATAAACATCCAAAAAGAGGAACTATAGGTGGAAATTTTCATTCATTTGTTTAGCATTGTTAGAGAACTTACAGTGGTGATATAAACAACCCAAAAGCAAATAGATTTCCTGCAGTTGATCAATATATCATCAATCATCAACTAATCGAACTTTCTCTTGTCAGTAACGTGTTTTTTTTTTTTTAATACCCTACCACAGAATTTTCTAAAGAAGGTGCTGCAACTGAAAATCTAGAATTTTTTTACCCTGTGAGATTTGAGTTTATGAAAACTCATTGCTCGATCCTTGCCTGATATAATAGTCTATAACAGACTCACAAGACCGATTCGATTTGTCACAAAAAGAATGGAAAAGCGCAGGAAATATGCTATCAACTTGATTCATTCTGTTTTTTCTTAGACAAAAACAAGAAGCAACCAGTTTTCCCATTTAAGCGGGTTTTTCCAATCCATGTTGAACCAAGCCAATTCTAGTCCAGTTTTTAACAATTTTTGGAAGGAAGAGCTACTACAGGACAAATGAACGTTTTATAGTTTGGGAGCTGAAAAAGGATTGAACTTATAATTCAGGAACAAAAAACGAAATTAAGCCAAAACTTTGAGGAAAAGAAAAAAGAACACAAGTTTTTGTTTTCAGTACCTGCAACTCCAGCTGCATCACTGCAAACTGCATAAACAGAAAACAATGCAGTTGACATCTATGGAGATGATCACCCAATTCTCTCTTTTGAATGTTTTGTAAAAATTGTCAAAATAAATAAATAAATAAGGGGCTTTGCAAAGCTGATTTCTCTATTCTTCTTCTTCTTCTTCTTTTTCTTCTTCTCTCTCTTTTATACGTTAAATGGTCCCAAAGCAAGGATTTTAGGCTTACATGATATGTCTTCAACTACACTTTGCAACTTTTTTTTTTTTTTTCCTCTCTTCTCTCTTTTAAGAGATTTTAGCAAAAATCCGTGTCATAAATAAATTATAAAAATATCTACTGGTCTAAACTTGCTTGAACATGCACATCAAACCAACATGGTCCTCAAGTTAATGGCAAGCTGATCTATTTTAGACATCACCTCATTTATAAGCAAGCTAAGACCATTAAAAAGATTTTTTTTAATTATAATTATTAATTATTAATTATTTAATTAGGAAAGTAGAGACCAAGGATAAATTGGGAGTCTTGGATTTTTTTTTTTTTTTGCTAATCAACAAAAGGGCTCTAGAGTGCTCTCAAATCTCTCATTCACTGTTTATTTAAATTTAAGAATCTAATAAAATCAAGAATGAAATTATACCACACACTTATAACTATTAAAATTAGATTTCTGACATGGAAATTTGAACTTTGATTTTAGAGTAAAGAAATATAGGAAAGAAAAAAAACAAAAAGAAACATCCACAACAGCTATACGGCGATAAAGAGAAAAAGGCAACTACGACGAGTACGTCACTATTGGTGGTGGTAAATTTTCGAACGAATTGCAGCAGCTTTGTGGTCCACAAGGACATCCCAATGGATGACGAGGCTTGTTTTGTCACTGGCGTGGGCGGTTCTTCACCAGAAATTTTAAGATACTTTATTCATTTGTGAGAATGAGGGAATTATCAGACCTTTTTGATGTAACTTGTATTTAGTGATTCAATCACATGTTTTAATATATTGTTGTGCGGTGTACGTCTAAGTGAATGCTTGAAAATATAAAGGTTGGAAACCAATTTAAGAGCGTTTTTGGTGCAATCATTTTAATTTAAAAAACTCTATTCGAATTTTTTTTCTTAAAATCAATAAAAATTAAAAAATTATAATAAATAGGTCATTTTCATGTGCTTTGAAGATAAATAGTAAAATTTTAAATTTCTAAAAATTTTTAGCATTATTTAATATTAGTATAGGTCATATATTTATTTTACTTCTGTATTAATTTTTGATTATTTACACTATCCTCTCTGTCTTTCATACCTTCAATTTTCTCTCTTCCTATCCTTAGATTCTCTCTCTTATCTTCCTTTCTCTCTTCATATCTCTCTCTCTTTCTCCACCATAGTTTCTCTCCGATGAGCTGACCTAGCACCCATTGTCTTCTTTAACCACCCAACGTAGTCGCCACACAGATCTAATTGCAATCGTCACCGGAGAAGGCAGAGAGAGTGTGATCGTTTTTTCCTTCTAGTTTTTCTGTTTTCCATGTTTTGTTGCTATTTTCTCAATAACAAGCTCGCAATCTCTTACCGTTAAGGTCTTGACGGGATCAACGAGAGGTGATTTGTGATCCTAGAGATGAAGACAACTTCTCCGATTGCAATCTCAAGGTTAAACGGAGGCTCGACAATGGCGGCAATGTTGGATTTATAATTATTGAGTATTTTGGGGTAAGGATTTTGGGTGAGTTGTTAGGGTTTAGGAGGCTAAGGTTATGATTTGGGTTAATTTTGGATTATTTTATAAATGATTTATCAAAATTGATAAATTAATTATTTATGATCGAGAATTTATA
The DNA here is from genome assembly GCA_035233585.1 of Antiaris toxicaria. Lineage (NCBI taxonomy): Eukaryota > Viridiplantae > Streptophyta > Magnoliopsida > Rosales > Moraceae > Antiaris > Antiaris toxicaria. The sequence goes on from CP141154.1 coordinate 95,858,325, forward strand.
CTAGTAAATTAAAATATACAACTAATTATATTGGTAACTTAAAGATTTACAGATGATTTACACTTAATTATATTAGTAAATTAATTATTTACATGATCTACAATTATTTATTTATATGATAAATAAATTATTTACCAAGTAATAAATAATTTACCAAAATCAATAAATAAATAATTTATCAAGTAAAAAAATGATTTATCTAATAAATTTATCAAAATTTATTAAAATTGATAAATAATTGATTTACCAAGTTAAAAGTGATATACTAAATAAATTTACTAAAATTTATGCATAATGGTATTTTGAAATTTTAAGTTGTGGTAAATAATAGGTTGAAATTTTTGCCTATTTGTCTCCTTCTTCCATTAAATTTTAACTAGTTTTTTAAAAGATAAATAACTATTATCCAAAATTTTCAATTTCAATTTATACACCAAACGTATGCTAAGTATAATATACGTTGGAATGATATTTTTGAAAATAATCCTCCTTTTTTTTTAACATAATAAGATGTATCGTTTTCTTTTAAAGAAAAATGTAAATAGAAAAACGATTCGGCATTTGTTTAGAGTAAACGACATGACTACTCTTGAAGTAAACCAATATATCCGTTGTTCATGTCAATAGACATGTTGTTTTTTATTGTTTGTGAAAATGTTTCTATTTTGAGGTGTGAAAAAGAATATATTAGATTTGAATTTGAATACCTATTAATCAAAACATCTAAAAAATTGATATTATTTTAAGAAATTATAAAATATTGTAATTGAAAATAAAACCAAGAAGGCAATTTATTGTAAGAGTTTTAAAACTTAAATTAGCTTTATGTAGCTGTGTCCTATCTTTGTTCCTCACAATAGTGGTATTGAGAATGAGGCTTTTTTTTTTTTTTGTTAAGGAGTGCAATCAAAGTCCCACATTGATTACACCTACATAGAGGGACGATCATGTGTTGATAAGCATGGAAAATTTCTTTATTAGTATGACGCCTTTTGGGTAGAATTTAAAAGCAAATCCTTAAGGGTTTAGGCACGAAGTGTACAATATCATACCAATATTGAGATATGTGGTGTTCATGTTTTTTATAAGTGGTATCAGAGTTAAATCCTAAAAATAGCCGAGTAAAAGCGCAAAAATGATCCCTGAACATGGCCAAAAGATCCAGGTGATAGACCCCCCTGAAGAACGGAAATTCCATGGAAAACACATAAGATGGTGAAATCCATGAAACATAAGGCCTAACATGGTGGATGATAACGATGGAGTATGATCTCCCTAATGTGAGAAGATGTGTAGAAGGAAAAGATATCCATTTGAAGGAAGGTTGAATGAACCTTATGGGCCTTGTTCAAAAAAGGAATTATGTTGAGTATGCAAAATCCTTGGATGTTGAAGAAGGAGGTGGGGCCCCTAATAGACCCATGGTGTGATCCTCCAGGTAAAGAAGATGAATAGACAGATTTAAAGGGAGGCCTAAACCATGAGGATAATAATGATCCTTTGCTTGAAGGGAGGATCGTTAAGAATACAACCAAAGTCCTACATTAGTTATACACGGGAAGGATTATGGGTTTATAAGAATGGAAAATATCTCTATTGGTATTAGGCATTTTGATATAGTTCAAAAGCAAGTTCATGAGAGTTTAAGCCAAAATGGATAATATCGTATCAATGTGAAGATATTTGTATTTCATGTTCCTTATATATTTTTTATTTCTTTTATTATACTAGAAGGAAACACACAATATTTTTATTTTTTTAACTTGAGGATTAGAAATTCAAACTATAATATTTTATAAAGTCAAACATAAAATTATCACTAAATTATATTTACAATTACTTATATGTTTTTTTTTAATTTCTAATGTGATGCTTTTAAAAGTGCTAAAATATTGTTTTTTTTTTCCATAAAAAATCCAAACCCTCCACCCAATTCCCTTTTCGCCTAAACCTATTATTTTCTTCTCCTTTCTTTTTAAATTTTTGTTTTGTTTTTTTGTTTTTTGTTTTATCTTATTTGTGTTTTTAAGATCATCTATCCAAATTAATCATGTCACATTATAGGTTTTTATATTTAATTTTAAAGGGTTGATGATGAACATGATAAATCTAACCATTCTCTATTTTTTTTTTCTTGAATTTAGAGATAAAGGGTATTGAACTCCACATCTTATTAAAGTGTAAATTTACTCAATGTTTAGATTAAAAAAAGTAAACCAAAATATATAAAAAAAATATTAAGGACACTAATTTACCTAATGTAACTGTTAATTATCATCTTTTAAACATTTACAAATAAAAATAATAATAATTACATAACATATAAGTTGGTAATCAAGTACATAAAACAACCAAGTAGTGTGGAGATCTCAACTGATGCACGGTATAGGGAGGAGATCTCAAATCTATTGGTTTGTGCGTGAGGGTCTCCAGCCGTTGTTTGCAGAGGCTTAGGAAGGAACTTCATCAGTCAGAGTTTTTAAGGATTTCAGAGCTTTGGCTCATTTTATGAGTTGCCAGTGATTTGCTGATTGTATATCTTGCTTTTCTAGTATTGAGAGGCCTTATCTTCATAGGCCGGGGATTGGTTTAGGTCTAGGCTTTGTTTGTTTGTTTGTTTTTTTAATTATTGTTATTTTAGTTTGCTTATCTGTAATAAGAGCGATGGTTTCCCTATCTGACTATCTTTTGATGTGTATTATGTGTTTATTGCTGTCATATATGTGTTTTGACAGTGTGTTTGATTTTTGTTTGTTGCAGTTTCAAATAAAGGAAGTAGTTTTTTTAATTTTCAGGGTGATTTTGTGCTTAGATTTGTATTTTGATAGCTTTTTAGGTTCCGTTATACAGTTGCTTATGCGGTTGTGGTAACTTCAGTGATACATGTTTCAATTTCTCAGTCGAATGGATTTCATCAATTGTAAAAACTTTATTATATGAGCTTATATATGCTAGATAATTCATATACGGAGGAATTTTCTCTATATTCAATTTTGGTGTACGTTTTTTTCCTTGAGTTTTATCAAATTATACTAACAGAATTGGTTTGGTTTTATTTAAGAGTTTAATCTTGTGTATTATTAGATTGTTAGGGTTTGTACTATTTTTATATTTTTAAATACAATTTTCCATTTTTGAAAAAAAAAAAAAACTAGCGTCATTGGTGAAAATCACCTTTCTAAGAACGACAATAACCATTTTAAAGATTAAAACGACTTGTCGTTGTTAGGACAAGGAAACAGAAGAAGGAGCGAAACAAAGCCTTTAGTTTTAGAACCAAACACAACATTCCCGCCATTTTTCACTCCCACTCCCATCTGTCTCGAAGAGCGCACAATCTTCGCTTCATAAAAACCCTCCTCTCTCTCTCTCTAAACAAATGCGAGAGGGAAAACAAAAAAAAAAAAAAAAAACCAGCGATTTCCGTAGCTGAAGAAGGGAGGGAAGCCCGTGAATCCAAGGTTGGGAAATGGGGATTCAAGGGCTATTGCCGCTGCTGAAATCGATAATGGCGGCGATTCACATCAAGGAATTGGAGGGCTGTTCCGTCGCTGTCGACACCTATTCTTGGCTCCACAAAGGCGCTTTGTCTTGCAGCAAAGAACTTTGCAAAGGCATTCCCACTTCCAGGTGACCTTTTCCCTCCGTTTCGGATAATGGTTTTTGTATTTCATTGTTTTTAATTCGTTTTTAGCAGAGTTTGACAATTGGGTATTCTTTAAAACGCATTTCGCATAATGGGCATTCCTTTTTTTTTTTTTTAGTGGGTTATGTAGATGAGGTTTCAGAAATTTTCTTCATTTGGGAATTTATCAAGGTGGTCTCTTGGAAAGTGAAAGTTGTTCAACCTTTGATTATCGATTTCGCTGGATTATTACTGCTATAAATTATTGTTTTTATTGTGTTTTGGAAACTGGAAATTTGATTGGAAGAACACAAGCTAATGAAGTTGTTGATGATGTTAGATTGACAAAAAAATGAAGATACATTTTCTTGATTTTAATGATCTCTGAGAACCGAACCAAAGGTGATAGAGCGGCTCTAATCTTGTTTGTTTCCGTAAAATGAAGTATTGAACTCACTGTTTTAGTGAGGTTTAAAGAACTCGGTTAAACAATAGAAGCATAGATTTGATTGTTTAAAGTGGAAAGTTTGAAAAAAAAATAGTTAGTAATTCCTTTATGTTCAATGACTGATAGGTGAACAATAAAAAGACGGTCATTTATGGTAATATTTTTGTTTTCTGTGCCTAATTTTCAGGCACATTGACTATTGCATGCATAGAGTGAATCTGCTGCGGCATTATGGCGTCAAACCTATTCTTGTGTTTGACGGTGGTCTTCTACCAATGAAGAGTGAGCAGGAGAACAAACGCGCAAGGTATGCTAGTTGGTTATCCTCGATCAGTGATGCCCATCTCTATAAGCCCGGATTCCAAGCAATTTTGGGTAGGCTGCATTAATCCTGATTTGCAGTTTCAACTTATTTTGGAGTTTAGGTATCCAACATGTAGTTTTTTAGTTGTTATTCTTTTTTAATGTTTTATTAGCCACCTACAGAGTGATTTAAATCGTTTGTAAATATATATTTTTTTGTTTCGGTGGCCTAAATTCTTGGCTCATCGTAAGTGGTTTTATGGTTTGCAATATATCTTTCTTTTTGAACTTGTCTATGGTTTTCCAGTTGTGCATTTTGGTCTGAGTTACATGCATTGTTCGGATTGTTGTTGTTCTGTCTGTGTTTTTTATTTTTATTTTAACTATATAATGTATGTGATCAAGTTTGCACATGCAGAAGGTGGTTTAGGATTATTCATAAATTGTGTTGTTTTTATGGTGATGAGTTTTCCCAGAATACTTTGGTCCTGTTATTTTGATCTTTTCCTTGCCCTTTTGTGTTAGGAAAAAAGTTCATGAACACATCCCTGTTTAAATACTCTCTGTTCTTGTTGTTTATACTTCCTCCTTTTGAAAACCTTACATAAATTCTTGACCGGTTTGCCTGACCAAGTGTACAAAGTGGCAGTTCTCATTCACTCTCTCTCTTATCATTTTGTATGAGATTTGGAGTAGCTTCCACTGGGCTTCATATAGATTCGTGGATAACATTTGACTCAAGCGAATTTGTAGGGCAAGGAAAGAAAATATTGCACGTGCTATGGAGCATGAGTCAAACGGAAATTCTGCTGCTGCTTATGAGTGCTATCAGAAAGCTGTCGACATTTCACCCGCAATTGCGCACAAACTAATTCAGGTGCGAAAGATAATAGTGTGCATGAAATGCTATCTTTTCAATGGAACCAAAATCATTACCTCCTTAAAAGTATAAGTTCTTCTAGAATTTATCTCCATTTTTTAGCGCTAAAATTTTCCATCTTCTTTTCTTTTGACATGGTTGCTTGTAAAAGGCGTTAAAGAAGGAGAATATAAGTTATGTTGTGGCTCCTTATGAAGCAGATGCCCAAATGACCTTCTTGGCAGTCAGCAAACAGGTTGATGCTGTCATCACCGAGGACTCAGACCTAATAGCATTTGGATGTCCCAGGGTGAGTTGTCACCAATCCATAATTCTAAATTTGGTACATGCCTTTCCTCTATCATGTTCTTATCTCTGCTAAGTACTTCAAACTTTGTCAAATCCAGATTATTTTTAAGATGGACAAGTTTGGGCAAGCTGTTCAGTTTCAGTATTCCAAGCTGCAACAGAACAAGGAGTTGAGTTTTTCTGGATTCACAAAGCAAATGGTTCTCGAGATGTGCATTCTCAGTGGCTGTGACTATTTGCATTCATTGCCTGGAATGGGCCTGAAAAGGGCCCATGCACTTATCAAAAGATTCACAACTTATGACAAGGTGAATTCTTATTGTTCATGACTTTGCTAATTCAATCCTTTAACTAGATGGATCATCCGTCAATTATTATTATTATTTTTTTCTGATCTTACGAAAACATGCGTTATATTCCAATTTGTGATTGCAGGTAATTAAGCACCTGAGATACAGCATTTCTTCAGTTCCTCCTCTTTACGAAGAATCATTCAAGAAAGCAATATTGACTTTTCTGCATCAACGTGTTTATGATCCTGTTGCCGAGGACATTGTACATTTGTCAGAAATATCTTGCAATAGTGGTGACGATTTGGACTTCTTAGGGCCATATCCTTTTCTAAGAGGAATCATTTCAACTGCTTAATTATGTGCATCTTTTCTATGAGTTGAATGCTAGATATACCTTAACATCACAATACATCGATACCTCAAGATATTGCTAAAGGAATAGCAGAAGGTGATCTCGATCCATTTACAAACATGCCATTTCAGGTTTCATGTCTTGGTGTTGAGGTATCAAAGTTTGTACTAATCCATGTGAATTTACTCCAAATTTCCAAGTTTGAATGCTTTTCAAGTGTTTTGCTTTACTTGTTTTCTTGTTCTCCATTTTCTGTGTTGTGAATACTTAAACGTTCTCATTTACTTCAAGCATGTTGACTTTTAATATGCGTGTGAAATATAAGTAAACATTAAATAAAAAAAAGGTGAAAATAAAGTAAACATTAAAAAAAAAAGTGGGGAGGTTCTTGTTGTCAGACGGCTGATACTGAGCTATATGCAATTGTAAAATTACAAATGATATGCCATAGAGTTGATATTGGTTAGTGTACATATTAGTTTGCTTCACGTTTTTCTATTTCTAAAGCTCTCCGTTTCACCAGTAGCATTTGTTAAATGAAGCCTTGATTTCCTTGTTCTCTTAACTAACAGGAGAGTGCTAGTGCCAACAGAACTTACAAGCTCAAAAGCGTGGATCTTGGAAACGTAAAGAAGACGCTGGACTTGCCTGTACAGAAGAATCTTCTGACGAAGTACTTTTGTATCCTCCTGAAATTTGAGTTCGTTTTTCCGTTTATTTGTTAATGTCATTCTTGTTTTAAATGATTCATACTGTCGGAAATTCATGCTTATCTATTTTTTTTTTTAAACTTTTTAATTTGACTGAATGTGGCAGTTATAATTGTTTACTAATACATGAGATTATCAAACAAATACTGTTAGACTTTGCAATGAGAAACTCGTCCTCTATACCTAGTATTTTGCTCTTTTGCAGAAGATCTTTAGCTACATTTTTTCTCCTAAACCTTGAGCACATTTGGGAAATTTTAGTTTTAAGTTGTTTGAAGAGGTTCCTCCTAATGCAGTTATGATTGCAATAGTACATATTAATGTCTACCTTTGAACGTTAAGGCAGCTTGCTACAGTAATAGAAAAGAAAAATAAATAACGAAATAAGTCTGAATCATATAGGTTTTTGTAATGGCACCATTAGGATTGAAGGGTCAGGGTGAATTTCTTGTTGCTTATTCTCTGCCAGTGCAAGCTTTATTATTCATTCTCTTTAACATTTAAAGGTTTTGCCTCTCTTGAGGCGAAGAGGAAATTCAGGGCCCCACGTACGAGTCCTTCCAGCCCTTCTCCACGTCCCATAGAATATGTAGCTGAGAATGCTTCTGCTTCTAAAAACTGCTCAGAGACACAAACCACGTTTCACTCTGAAAAAATGGGCGATGTCTCTCTTCCAAGAGACCTGGTGAGTGTTCCAAATAGGTGTTGTGATAATTTTCAATTCCTATAAACAAGTATTGGATCTTATTAGGCAGTTCTTTTGAAGTAATAAAACGTTCTTGTTCTCTAGGTTGAAGATGGTATTGCCACTGAAGTTCAGGAGCCATTCGAATCCCCACGACATGGTAAGGATATTATTTTTCTTTTTGGAAGAAATTATCAGTTTGTTGATAAATGCTTACTTTAGCTATCTTTGTTGCATGAAAGACATGAAGGACGAGGCTCGAAGTCCAGAACATACTTCGTTGCAACAACCAAAACATTCAATTCATAGACCTTGTCTAACACAGCGAAAGGAGCATGAAACAACAAAAGAGAGCAGAAAGGTCATTGTGAGGAGTTCGTATTTTCAGCATAAAACAGTAAACAACAGCGACCAAGAAAAGAAACAAGATAGTTTGGTAAAGGACAATCTGGCCATTGATACGAGTGAGGATTCAGTTTCTAAGAGTGCCGTTAGAAATGGCTATTCCATTGTCAATATCTTGAAAAGGAAGAAAACTCTAAATGACAGTGTTCACGAAGTCAGTGCTTTCTTTTTGTGATAATTTTTTTTTATTCGAAAAATTTTCTTTCTGATGGTTTTTGCTTATGAAGTTTTCACTGCTTCAGGAAAATGTGGAGTCCAAGCACATATCTTCAGACACCGATGAAGGAAAATTTGGTTCTAATATTTCCCATTTAGGCAACTATTCTGATATAGCACAAAACTCAATGGAAAAGTTCGTTTCGATGATCTCATCTTTCGGATATTCTTCATCTGGCTCTCGCGCAAGTGGCCTCCGAGCTCCTCTTAAGGATGTTGGAAATACTTGTAACAATAGGTAGTACAACTTGCATGGCCCTAATCTCCATTGACTTTCTCTTATTTTCATCATCTTGACTTTTGCTTCTACCTATTGAAGGTCAATGGTTGGTGCGGACTTTAGCCAATTTGCATATGCCCGAAAGAATCGCAGGACTTGACTTCAAGCTTGCAGCAAAACTCGTTGGAGTGTTGTTAAGAACAGTTTTGATGATGACTAAACATTTTTGTGATTCATTTCACTTTAAGAAATTGATCAAAAGTCAATTTGTTTGGTTTCTGGTAAGTGACACTTTGCACTTGTTATTCTCTCTCTCTCTCTCTCTCTCTCTCTAAACCTGCATTATTGTTTTTTGGAATGGCTTTAAATTTTTTTTTTTTTAATCCCGTCTCTGGCAGAGCTCAATGTCTATTGGAATTGATTCTCAAACGCTTCGGTCATAGTTTGCAAGTTTAAAGGGTACATCATTTCTTCTTCGTGTTCTTAATTCGGTGACACAAGCTCTTTCAGATTACAAAGATTTTTCTGAAATCGATTTCCTTGTACCTTGTTCTTTGTTCTCATTGTCACTCATCATCTTTTCATTAAAAAAAAAAAAAAATCTGCATATGTTGTCTTTTCTTAAATGTGATACTGAATTGGTTTTGTACATTTCACTGGTCTTGTTCATTAAAGTGAAATTTGTGACAAGATCAAACCGCATATTATGAACACGTTTTCCTTTTTCTTTTCCAAGTTGCGTGGAGTGTCTGTACCACTTTTGAAGTTTGGTTATTTCATTTGTACTTCTTTGATGTGAAAATTAAATTAAGAGAGCGATTGGTAAACGTATTATATTTTGATTGTATTTGAATGAAATTTGTTTTTTAAATGTTGTATATGGTTAAAAAGTATTTGTTTTGTATTTAAATGAAACGTGTGTTTGGATGAAAAGTATTTTAGAATTGAAAAGTTGATATGATTAGTGAAAGTAGAGATAAATAGTGGAGTTGAAAAGTTGATGTGATTGTTTTAAAAATATTTTGAATAGTAATTGTTTTCGTAATACTGTTGTAAAATTTGTGTTTAGTGTAAAATTGTATTGCATTTGAGAAAAATTAAAATGTAATTTTTTAATCAAACGACACCAAAATTTTCAAAAGTGAATCCCAAATCTCTAGAAGTGGTGTTCCTCTAATTGTAACAAGCGCGAGATGATAAAAGAAAAGGATTAAAGTATTCAAAATGGCTATTAGAAATAAATTCTTGAGGGCATTATGGGAAACACATTCACTTACAAAATTTATATCATATGGATGAGTTCTGCATTGTGTATTGTGGGGTCTACTTATTAGTGAATGATGCTCAAGCACAATCTAGGAAACATTTTTGAAACATATAGTACGTCCATTGTTTATCTAATGAATCTATTATTTTCCTCAAACTTACGTAATAAATAAATTATTTACCAACTATTATTTTTATAAATCTATTATTGATTGATTATGTGGTTGTAGATATAAGCAGAAATATCACATTTAATTCCATTAAAATATGGAGAGTTTAAATTCTTTCACTCTCGAATTCAAAAATAAAAAAAAGTATATAGATCAAATCCAAAAAAAATTTAAAAAATGTAATATTTATCTAAATTTTAAAAGAAAAATCTATTTATTATTTGTAATAATAATAATAATAATACTCTTATAATTTTATCTATTAAAATTTTAAATACTAGTATTTAGAGCACATTTGGTAAATGTTTTTTGGTATTATGAAAATTAATTTTACATTAAATATAAAGTTTTACATTCAAATATAATTATTTTCAACAGTATTATGAAAACAATTATTATTTAAAAGTTTTTTAAAACAATCACATTAACTTTTTAATTGTAACTATTTATCTTTATTTTTATTAATCATATTAACTTTTCAACTCTAAAATACTTTTTATTCAAATACACATTTTATTTAAATACAAAACAAATACTTTTTAATCAAATACAATACTCAAAAAAGAATTGTATTCAAATGTAATTAAAACGCAATGCGTTTATCAAATGCCTTCTTATACTTTTCAAATTTTAAATTGATAGCAATAATGCCCTTTAGAGTTTAAACTGTTATTAAAAACACATATTCGTTAATATTTTAATCATATAAGACTTAGAAAAATTTTATTTATGCATCTTAAACCTTAGCACATTAAAAATCTAACTCTCAAAATCTAAAAATAATTAATACGTTTATAGGATTTGTTTTTAAAATTGAACTCATTACAAGAAAAACAATGAAAGAATTTATATTTTGCTAAAAATTTAAAGTTTGAAGGGTATTCTTACTATCAATTTGAAACTTGAGAGGTATAAATATTACTTTTTAAAGTATGAAGGTAAAGTTACAAGAATACTAAAATTTAAGGGTATATGCCATCTATTTAACTGATGTAAGGAGTATAATGATAACATTTCGCAGTTCAATAAGTATTTCTACCAGTTTTCAAGTTCAATGGACAAAATTATGAACACCAATATTTATGATGCAAAAATAAAATTTGTCATTCGTTTATTTCTAAGGTAACAAATAAGTCTCATTAATGCCATAATTTTGGGTAAAAAATGAATGATTATTAGGTGGGTAAACAGGTTCTTGTTTCCAAATAAGATCATTTAAAAAATAAAAAAAAATCCGTCAACATAAATAAAAAATTTACAAAGTAAAAAAAACAATTAATTAGTAAATTGTATATTTTACGACGTAAACCATTCATTCGTTTGCCAAGATAACATTATTTTGAGTTGATAACTAAAGAATTTATATAGTTTCAAAAATTTTACTTTACTTGCAATTGCATATAACAAAACTATCAAAAATTTTTACTTGGTAAATTTTTTATTTTGTTTACAAAGTAATAATAAATGATTTATAAATAAATCAAATATTTATACATGTAAATAAATAAGTTATAGGCAAATCAAAGGCTTACAAGTATTTTTGGAATAATAAACTGTAAATATTTGATTTATCATAAATATATTATTTATTAAAAATCTAAAACTTTTATATTATTTTTTTTTACTTAGCTAGCGTTTGGGACAAGCATTTTTTTGGCATTGCATTTAAATGCAATGCAATTTTCCCTCAAATATAAAAACATTTCATTTAAATATCAATCACATCACATTTTAAATCTAACACAATCACTATTTATTATTTCACTTTTTCTATTACTTTTATTAATTACATCATATATTCTCTCTCCCTCTTTTTTCTTTCTCTACTTTTACCCATCACATCACATATTTATTATTAAAATACAATTCAAATACTTTTCCCCCAAACACACATTGCATTCAAATGCAATGCTAATACTTTTTCTCCAAATACAAATTGCATTCAATGCATTGCATTCAAACGCAATACAAATACAATGCGTTCACCAAACGAACCCTTAAATTGATTTTGTGTCTATTTCCCTCGTTCTCCCTTAAATCTCTTAAAAAATGTGTCATGGAACCAACAAACAAACAAAAACTAATGTGTGCGTATCTTATAATCATGATTAAACTGTACAGACAACATTTCAAAAAAAAAAAAAAAAAAAAAGAAGAAGAAGTCGACAAAAGAGGCTATTAGGATTTTTGGCAAAATAAAAGTGGAGCTTAGTCCCACGTCGGAAAGGAAACAACAGTATAGGGGGTTTTGAATCCTACACAAGGAGCACAAGGTATTTATTTCTAATCATCCCATCAAAGAGCTCTTCAATGTTCAAAACTATAATCCCTTCTATTATTTGATTCCCCATAAACAAAGATCACTAACATAATCTTCAATATCCAGTATCTAGCCACTACATAAAAGCAAGCAGATGCTAATTGTCATGGGAGAAATACAGAAAGAAATCGACATGCTGACTCGATTTGAACGGGATTTGTATATACAGCTTGTACACTTTCTTGCAGCCATGTGAAAGGAAGAAGACGTCTTTGCGATGGCTGAAGTTTTCATGAATAACCTACTGGACGAGTAATGAGATAAGGATTGGGACACACCCATGGTGATCATATTAGGAATAATCTAAGAGAGAAAGACATTTTAATGTATTTCATTTATTTTTGAACTGATTAATAATATATTAGAGATTATGCATTACATCATTACTATATGTCCTTATTTTATTTACATGTTAAAGTAAATATAAATAAATATGGCTTATTGACTATTTGATATTAAATTATTCAAATGTTACGTATAATGGTCTTTTGAACTGATTAATAATACATTAGAGGTTATTTGTTAAATCATTGTTATATATTCTTATCTTATTTACATGTTAAAATAAATGAAAGTAAATATAACTCATTGACTATTTGATGTTATATTATTAGAATATTGCATGCAATAGTCTTTTGTATGCGAGAAGACAATGTTTTAAAATAAATAGTCTAAATTTATAGTCTGTAGTCTATGGTATTAGAGTGAGTATCTAACTCATGTTAAAGACTATTATGTTGTCTAAAACCTATTGAAGAGATGGTTTGTCTTGACCGTTTGGAGTGAGTCGACTTCAAATAGAGATATAGATATGTTACCTAATGGTAGTGATGTATAGGATTTGGACCAAAGTGTAATTATTCTATATAGTCTACTTAAGTAGATTAATTCACTTTTGATATTCATTATGCAATAATCTTAGTCCTGAATAAGTAAATAGCTTCATTTGTTTAACTTGTACACTTTGATATTCTAAAGTCTATGACATCTCGGAGTAGTAAGCTATTAGATCAGTTCGTTAGGTATATGACTTATATTCGATGAAATGTTTGTTTATAGATATAAAATAATAATTCTAATAAAGAGTAAATGTTATCCTCTTAACAACATTATACAATATATAAAAATAGATAAGATTTTGGGTCATTTGCTTGATAAATTATTGATTATTCATATACGGGGAATAATCAATTTTCTATTAAATGTATATTGGATTTTAAGATAGCATGATCAAAAGGTTAAACAAATTTTAACCTTGAGTTGATCATTGATATCATATAAGGGTATTACATATATAACAAGGTCATTGGATTATAACTATTCACTGGCTTATATAATATAATATATAATTAGGAGTGTAATTTTAGGTTTATAGTAGTATGACTCTGAAACTAATAATTGTGTAATTGATTAATTTGGTATAAAATAATCAGTTACGTAGATTATTAGAGTTCATATTATATATGTCAAATCGGTCATTTTATTAGTTCCATATAATTTTTTAACAGATGATAATTAATCAGGATATTCTTTATGGCTTTAATTTTTAAATTTAGTAAAAAGAAAAATCTGGATAACCTCTGTAGTAGTGTAGGCATTTTTTATGTTGAGGGTAGAATGGGAATTTTATTTCATTTAATTAATTAGATAAATATTTAATTTATATAAATATTTCTTTGAAAAATAAGATTTGAAATTTAAATTTGATTATATTTATCTTTTAAGATAAATATAAGATTAATTTGAATTTAAAAGATATGGATAAATTAATTATTTGAATAATTAATTTAAATATCAAGATAATATTATTTAAATAAATGTTTTAAATTAAATATGAAGATTATCCTATTCGAATTTGAATTGAAACAAAATCTTATTCTTATATACTTATGATAAGCACATTCTTTAAAGATAAAGTACGAAAAAGATTTTCTCTTCATTTGATTTTATTTAAAAAATTATTATATATTTGTCTAATTTAAGAGCATGATTTTATTTTGAATTTAAACTAGTTTTATGAAAAGTTATCTACGAAGAGAGCAATGAGGAAGGAAGTCATGGAAGTTATGATTAGGAAAGTGATTATGATCAAAGTGATGGTGAGGTTTTGTTCATAAATTTTAGCAGAAGAATGATTCACAGCTGCATGCATTTATCTCCCTGACTAGGACTTTGGCATTGATGTTTACTAGGATAGTGGAGTGCCAGGACTGCTTTGTTTATGGAATTTCTAAAGACTGTGGACATGATACAATTAATGGTTCTCTCTTCCCTGTCTCACTTTTCGCAAGTTGCCAGGGAACTTTCTGACAAAGAAGTCGAGATGAAGCTCGCTGAATTGCATGAAATATCTTTATCATAGCAATGTGAAAAAATAAGAATAATTTTTTCTTTAGGAAAATAATTAAAAAATATTGAACTTGAATGATACTTATGAAAACAGGAGGAGGAACTAAACTTAATACAAATGGTGACGACGGAAAAGTAGTCTAAAATAGAATTTAAAATCATTTTAAAAACAATCTAAATAACTTCAAAAAATAAACAAACTTATCAATCTAACTGTAAACTTATAAATTATTAAAAATAAACATAGATTTTACCAAAACAATAAAATTTTGATAACCTGTTCCGTCATCACATATGCATTCACATTAAACATACTTCAATCTTATCCTTTAGCATTACCATTATTTATAATACAAAGAGACTATATTAGATGATTATCTAATAAATATATATATTATCTTACAAAACATTTACCTAATAAAATTTGATGTAAAACATCATTTATTTAATATATATAACACATATCATATAACTTATGATTGTTAAAAAAAAAAAAAAAAACAAACAAACAATAGTAATATGCATAAAATATATAAGCAAAATCATAAAATTTTTTTTATTTTATTATACATTGACAAAAATACCCGGCTCATAAAAATTTCCAATTTCTTCTCTCTTGTCTTCATTCTTCCTCTTGCCCACTCTCTCTTCCACTGCCTCTCTCCGTTGCTGACCACGCCTTTCGCTGGCGAAGAAATCACCGGGATCGTGCATTCACACCGATCGCGACTGTTGGAGCTCAGTGGCGGCTAGATTTGTAGCCTCGTGGACTCCGATAGTGATCCGCCATCGGCCTTTCTTCTCCTCTCCTCCGACTCTGCTTCTCTCTCTGCGTCGCAATCTGATGGCGTCAACACGAATAGTGATCGGACACCGTGACCTCGTGATTTCAGTACTTTGCGAGCCACCGGTCTACAACGGCCTCCCTGCCGTCTCCTCCGCTTGTAATCCACCAATTGCCATTGCCGTCAACGTTACTCGGCATCGCTATCTCATTGGGCAGTACTGCTGGTCGTGCGATGTCCACGATCCTCGTGATCGATCTTGGCAGCTCCGCCGGCCACCATTCTGCCTCTTAACTGCGGTGACTCTCCGTCGGTGGCGAGATCTCGGTGATTCTCCACAAGGATGGCCGTGACGAGGTCCTCCGCTGACCGTGAGGCTTTTTAAAAAATAAAAATTAATTTTTTTAACTTTTAGTATTTTGAATATTTGAATATTTTAAAATTTTAAAATAATGTTGTGACTATTAAATAATGACGAATAAGTCTATTTGAAATTTTTTTTTGAAATTTTGAAATAATGCATAAAATTTGATATATATATATAAAACAAAACATAAAATGTAAATTCATAAAAAAAAAAAGTACAGTAATTAATAAAAATATTGATAGATTATCAAACGGTATTCCGATTGATTACTAAACGGTATACATAAATTTCCAAATAGTATTCACATAGATTACTAATTCCAGTGTATTATAAAATTTTATTTTAATAGATTACCAAAAGATATTTTAAAGGATTACTGGACAGTATTCTAGTGAAATTCTCGTCTAGTAAGACAAGCACTCTACAATACATTGCAATTTAAAGGACATACGTCAAGATCGGTTAAACACAAGAGATTGTCGTACAAACCATCAGATCACGAATGCCTCGCCAAATCTTAGACTATTGGTCATCAAACTACCAATAACTTTCACTAGCCACGACATCATCAAACCGGAACATCAGTAATATAACATTTGGGTGTTCTGATCAAGTATTTGTCAATCACAGTGGGAGTCCTACGAAGAGAGAAACCTAGTATTCAACCCTTTCTAAATGTTTTATTCATCTTCTTTTACTTTCATTGAGATGGGCAACAGGCAATCATAAATTTGAAATGTATATAATAATAATAATAATAATTAAATTTCAGTCAAATTTCTTTTTTTTTTTTATACTTTTATTAAGATGGGCAAAAAAAATCATAAATCTGAAACATAAAAAATAATAATAATTAAATTTCACTCGAATTTTTTTTAAATTTTAAAGTATTCACATTTAAAAATATTTCTTTCAAGAGGATCAAAATCGACTATACTATCATATGGGCATCACAATTGAACTCTAAACCATAAAAGTCATATTTAAACTCTATTATAAAGATACAAAGATAAATGATAGTTTTGGTTCAAATTTTTTTGTTTATTTCATGCCTCTCTAAAAAAGTTTCTTGTTCTACCACTGTATATAAAATAATTGTAAATGACATTAATGGTCAACACTAGCGACGGAGCCAATATTTTCATTCAACGGGGACTTAATTTTTCTTCTAAATTTTTTTATTGAGACAAATTAAAATTTTTTATTTTTAGAGGAACTATATTTTTATTTGATGCTAGTATATGTAGACATGAACATGGGGAAATTTGAATTTATTTATTTCTTGTGGGGTAAATTAAAATATATGAATATTTGAGGAGATGATAAATGAATTTTTTTAAAAAAATTTTTGTGGGTGCTAGTTGATAAAATAACAACAACAATATTAGGTAAGAAATTAAAAGAAAGAAAATAATGTGAGTGGAGACTTGGATTCATGCCTAGTCAACATCATATATTACTAAAAGAGTAATATTAAAGTCACTAATTCTAATTTTAATTTTTTGAATATTTTTTTACGTATTGTATTTTTATTAGTAGATGTAATTAATTGATGTGATAAAACATTATACTTATTAATAAAACAATGATACCTTATATACCATATAAATTATCGCTTAGAAATTGAGATTAGAGTTGGTGCCACTAGTGTTTTTTTAAAATAAAATACGGGGCTCAAAGAACAACACTCATAAATGAAATTTATTGTGCATTAGTTTTTGATTAATACTACTGATATCTCAAGCGGTTTTTACAAGATAAATCGTTAGATATATATATATAAATAGATTATATCATACTTCAATTAAGGATAACCTGGGTAGAAATTGCTATTAATAGAGTGCCACATAAGTCACTTAAGAGTGTAATCAATCCAATAACAATATGGTCAAAACTACAGCAAAGAAGTTTGCCCTAAATAATGAAATAAAGATGTATATAATAAGAATATTTCTTTGCCAAGACTTATTAAAAGATGATAAGAATAATATTACTTGCCAAAGCTAGTTTGCTCTCCCGTGGCATTAGCTGCCTGAAGCAGCGCAAACCATGGAAAGAGTTCTTTCCCACACGTAATTAACTCATCATCTCTCTTTGATTGTGTGTCGTTTTCTCATTTTTGCGTTTTTATCTTATTTAGTTGACTTGTCTATCATTTGCATTAATTCATATATTTCTCTTTTCTAAATTTTGGTTGACTGTAACACACGTAACCGACCATTACATTCTCTTTTACTTAAATAATATTCTTTTAAGGTTTTGGAACAGATTCTTCTTGCGATCTCTGGAAAATGTTCAGATAATATACATACATATATATATATAGATAAGTTCATTTTTCCGGTTGGTTCACTTTGGATAATGCATGCAACTTTGAAAATGTGACAAATGTCATGTTGTGATAAATTTTAGTTGAAAAATGTTTTAGTAAGTTTCTTTTGGTCCGTTGTATTGTTTCCGTCTTGAAATGAAAAAGATGTAACGATAATCTTGTTATTTCTTTTCTTGTAATTATCTAGACTAGAAGTGGAAGTCTCAAATCATTTTTCAAAAAAAAAAATTTTTTTATTTAAATTTTTAAGACATAGTTTTACCTTTTGCATATAACATATATAACTATTACATATATTTATAAATATTCAAAAAGAAAAAAAATCAGAACCATTTTCTACATAGTTATGAGCGAGAATTAAAATATCACAAGTTGTGGAAATATTGCAAGTCTTAATTTACAAAAATATTGATGGAAATATCAATATCGCAAAAAAAAAAAAAAAAAAAAAAGAAAAAAATAATGGATATTATCTTTGAAAAAAGGAAATTTATCATGTAATTTTTAGACATGCTAAAACTTATTACATTGATTAAACATTATTTTGTAAAAAAAGAAAAAAAATAATATATATTATATAATATATTTAAGTATATATACATGTGGCATTATAATAATTATAATACTAGAAATTTTAAATTATGATGAATAATTTGTATTGAATTGTTTTCTTTTAAATATTAAAGATATATAAGTTAATTTTATAAGTAAAAAAACCTCGGCGGTATGATGATATTTTTTATTATATACACCTAGTCAATAGGATATACTCATATGTCTAATATAACAAAATGCACAATACATATAAATAAACTAAAAAAAATAAAACGAAATGCATACACACTACATAAGTCATTAAAGAAGTCCGTGTATGCAAAAATATAAATTCAAATCATTGAATACAAACTTTAACACCAAAACGATGTATGTACAGGTTCAAAACAAACAAAAAAAAAAAAATCAAAATTAATAAAAAAAAAAGGTAGGAAAAGAGGAAAGATATTATCTAGATTGGTGAATGGATTGACCTTAAAACAACAACGACTTACTGTTGTTTTAAAATAAGCTCGTATTTTCATAAAATTTCACGATGTTGTTATGTATTTTTATAACTGATAATAAATGATATTGATATTTCACAATATTTTGTGGGATATTTTTTAAATCACAGTTGTGAGCGTGAGTCTGTGTTCATTATTGCAGTCTCCCCCATGTTGCTTCGTCTATGATATTGTTATCATTGTCTTCTTTCATGTATATATACACTTACTTATTTATATTTCCTATATATATATATTTACTTATTTTATATTACCTCTACATATATATATATATTGTGACTTGAAATGTCTGAGCTAATGAATTCCATACGGATACTAAAGAATATATTAAATTTGATCAAATCAAAGTATAACTAACTATATTATATATATTGTAACTTGAAAAGTCCGAGCTAATAAATCCCATATAAATACTAAAAAATGCATAACTTTGATCAAAACAAAGTATAGTTAAATGAATAAAAAAACGGCTTTTTAGAAATTAAAACAAAAAAGGAGAAAAGTCTGATCTAATTAATTCCCTACAAATACAAATACTAAAGTATTCATCTCTTTGATCAAAACAAAGCACAATTAAATGAACAAATAAACCGTACGTTTCTTAGAAATTAAAAAAAAAAAAAAAAGAGGTGAATTCTTACATAAAACCTTTTGCATCGCAACTGCCACTCACTTTGGCGATTCAAAAGATGACAATTTCTCTCTTTTTCCCTCCTCGTCGGATTTGATCAAGTCATCAAAAACCATATTTGACCCACCACTTCTTTTCTCGAATTTTCTCTCTAACAATTTTTTTAATAATTAGTTTTTTATTGATTAAAACAATAATTAATTAAAACTCGGAAGACAAAACATTTTAGTGCCATCACATTTTTCTTTTTTTTTTTTTTTCATAAAAAAGCAAACCGACATGCCACTAGGTCCAATAATTTAAATGCAACTTGGCGTATCTTACAAAAATAATATAAATTCTGGCAAAAAAATACCAAAATAATGCAAAAAATAAAAAAGAAATTCTTTTTACTCGTTTTTTAAAAAAGAATTTATGGCTGTGATGTGGTCCACGTCATTGTTGACCCGACAGTGTCTGGTCATTTTCTGAAAAGTTGTCCTGACCCTACATATCCTCGTGTTACACGTGGCCTCGTTATCATGCTTTTGTCTGTGTTACAGGCAGACGATTTAATTGACATTTTCATTTTTTATTTAAGAGGAAGACATTTTTTTTCATCATCTTAATTATATTATATTTAATAAATTTGGTCATTGTTATACGTTATTATCAGTAATATAAATATGAGTTTATAACACAAGGTATAGAGATAGTGTATGTGGCTTTTTTTGGAGTACGCATATTCGTGGACCAAAACGTTCAGTTGGGTAGGGAACAAAAAAGTCTTCTAACCTTTTCTCAGAAAGTTCCATAAATTAAATTTATCACTTCTAAATCCCAATAAATAAATAAAAGTAGATCATGTTGGTAATTTTAGATCATTTTTCTCATACCCGAAAATCCACCTTAATTTTCTGTATTTTAAAGTTTGCTTCTTTCTATTTTTTAACCCCTATTTTTTAAAGTAGAGTGCGCATAAAAAGCAGCATTTTATATTGTCACTTCAACTTTAGTGTCGTACTTTTTTTTTTCTTTTGTTTCAAAAACAATTTTTGGTCTTTGTAGTCAAGCATCAATCAAAATCCTAAATGTGAATACTGAAATGTTTGATTGTTTCCGGTTGATTCAATATAAGATAAGATAGATTGTACGTAGATGGACCCCAATTGTAATAATCCAATTACTTTCATTTCCATGAAGTCTTTGCATTCACCGTGGAATAGCGACTCTGCATGGACACGCTAGACTACAGTGACAAATTTACGAGACGTACGAAATCACATTTCTCATTGTGTGCCTTTTTTTTTCTTTTTCTTTTTTTTAGATTTCGTATATGAATTTATCATTATTATTCATTGCATGACAAAAGGATTGAACATTGAAAAAGTCATGTAACAAGTGAATTTTTTTTCCTATACCAAGTTTATATATATATGTGTGTATATATATATATATACCCTCCATCACTTGTTTTCTATTTAGGTGGAATCCCAATTCCCAACTTCACATAAATCTGGCATAAGCAATCTCGTTTCTACAAGCAAGTTGATGAATAAATTTCATTATTCTCAATATTAATGTGACTTGTATTAGCACGCACGCTTTGTGCCAATATATATATATATTTATATATAGGAATGTTGCTACTCCATGCACCTCTGTACATGGCTAGGAATCATGTTTGATCCCTGAAATCCGGAGTTAATTTATGAATAAGGAGCGGAATTCTTAACTCTTACTTAGTTAAGATTTTAACATAACTTTTATGATAATCAGACTTTTCTTTTCCTTTTTTTAAAATTATACATATATATATATGAATACATCTATATATATGTATCGTTTTCATATGCTTCTTGTCAGATATAGACAAGATTAGTAAACTGTGACTGCAAGCGCAATGATTAAAACGAAACTAAACAAACGTTAATTGCTTTCCGGTTAGTTTAATGAATTTCAAAACCGTGTCCATACTCATAAATAATTCATTTTTTTTTTCATTAAAAAACAAACTAACTTTAATTAGTGTAAGATTGCATTCTCCTTCGGGTATAATATATATGTATTTATATTTATATCAAGTGTTGAAGTTGCTAATCATGAATTCCTTTGATTCCTGTTTGGAAAATATATTCCAACCTCATTTTGATCCGCTCTTAAGAGTTCCGATTGTTTAAAATAACCAGGCAGTAGAGTGAATAAGTTTAACTGCATAGATAAGCCTGAAAAGAGGAAAATCCAAACTATATAAACATACATATATATATATATTCACCAATATATATACATGTAAATGTTCTCTCTCTCTCTCTCTCTCTCAAGACCGACAGCGCTGTTGGTCTTTGGGGCGGTGGCAAAACCAGACAAAAAAGAAAAGAAAACCTCCAACATACTGAATAGTACTGAAAGCAGTGGTGCACTGCAAAGCCTCCATATATTTTCAATATCATAGACAAAGCCAGAACAGCCCAACCTGTATACTGAAAAAAAAAAAAAAAAAGATACACTGCTTCTACTAACAGATGCAAAATAATAGACCCTTAAAACAAAACATCCAAGGCAAGAAATTAAAATTTAATTAACTCAAAATGCGTTGCAAGTTATAAAGTACTAATCCTGCCAATATATATATATAAATAGTTTATGTCACATTAATTAAACAAAACCCATAAAAAAACAATTCACCGAAATTCCCAATAATTCCATTTCCCATGAGTAATTAACAACAAGGGACGTACAAGAATTTTCAACATCCTTCGTTTTTCTGTTACTTTGTATTGTCTTCAATATTTCTCATCTAATAATACAAGTAACGATAACAATGCAACAAAGTTTCTAATAATTTTTTTGGGGTGTCATCATATCATACAATAGCAATTTAATCAAGCATTTGTGTATATATTTTTTCCTTTTGTGGGGGTGTCACGTTTCCAAGAAGCCAGTCATCCTAAGAATGGAATTCCGAACTTGGCTCAAATCTCGTCCCTTAAGGGTCCTCCCATTGCCCGTGCACAACGAGTAGGCCATTTTTCCGCCCGCGATCCGCCGGCCCGCGATCACGTGGGGCGGCACCAATTCATCGTCCTCATCCTCGTCCTCGTCCTCATTGTTCCAATTCCGGTTAAGGGTACGCTTGTCCGGGAACCGGAACACGCTGTCCGGGATATTGACCGGCACCGAATTCGCCGCCATTTTGTTCTTCTTCATCTTGGAACTGGATGACGGCTTGAGGGACACAATCATCTCTTGGAAATCGAAGCGATTTGTACTTTCGTTGTTGTTGGTGTTGTTCATGTTGTTGTCGGAGAAGATCACCTCGGATTCTTGGAACTCTTCTGATCTAGCCATATGGGAGTTCGACCAAAAAAAAAATAAAAAATAAAAAGGCGAGAGAGGAAATTTTGTGGTTCAGGGAGAGAGAAGTTTCGATGAAATAGTGAAGGAGACGAAGAGGGAAGAGATTTATAAAGGATTTGCTGGTATTTTTTTTTTTGGGGTAAGGTGAATCTAAATCGTAGTGAGTACACTTTCAACGGTTAGTGTTGCCAAGATGGTGTCACAATGTAAAGGCATTGAGTGCGGCCACCGCCATCTTATAGTGGCCTCAATGCGTTTCTCTCTCTAACTTAAACAAAAGTTTGTATGTTTTTATCTATACTCTCTCTCTCTCTCTCTCTCTCTCTCTCTCTCTCTCTCTCTCTCCTGGTGAGTTGGCTGCCTAAAACAGCTACTTTTCTTATGGCTCACGGCTTTTTGTTTTTGTTTTTGTTTTTTTTTTGGTTCCCCGCCCGCCCCCCCCCTTCTTCCTTAGTGTGCTGGTTAAATACATTGACTTTGTCCGGATTTGGAGCTCATGAGCTTTAACTGAGCTTTGATTTCTAATCTTTGATTATGTACATTGTTTATTTATTTTTGGAGCATTTTACTTTTGTCTAACTAATTAATAGTTGCAATATTGGTCTAATAGTGCCCTTTTCAACTCTTCGGACAATTTTCCTTTTTTTTTTTTTTTTGAAGTTCAGCTGGAAGAGGGTCATGAATATTAGTGAACATCATTTTGGGTTTTATTAAAAGGGTTATCTTAGATAATGACAATAATGTTCATTAAAGGTTTAATGGCTGGTCCTAGGTACCCTCAAACAAAGAGCATGTCATCTCGGACTCAAGAAAATGTTAACGGTAAAGATATATGAAGACGTGATCTCGAATACATTAATTAAATTGAGTATTGAGGTGATGTGAATAATAAATATCTCCATATTTAATACTTTCAGGAGTGTCACGTGACAGTTTTTGAACCTTAGACTACAAATTCAATCGTAACAATCTTTTGTTGCTAAGCCACCATACTCTTGTTAGTTTCCAGAAATGGCTTTGGTTGGTCTTTCATCAACTTTCTGCATTTAAATCTAGACATAAGAGAAATTAAAAATAAGTTTTTAAATGCTACTAGTTTGCAATAGGAAACATAAAAAAACCTTTCCTTCATAAATCAAATTATTAAAAAGGTAATTGACTTCAGTTTAATAGTAAAAATTTCAATCATATTAACTCCTTTTTTTTTTTTTTTTGTGAAGAAACAATACAGGATTTTTAAAAACGAGGTTTAAAACTCAAAATTTGTAATTTGCATGGTGTTCGCTATATGTTGATACCATGTTATCATCACAGTTTGACTAGTTGATTTCAACATATGTTTTCATCGTGTCATAAATTAGCGTAGATATTTCCATGATTAGAAAGGTTGAAAAATATAATAGTGATGTTATATATGACTTTCCTTTAAGTTATGCTTATTATGATGTAAGGATGTTTTATTTATGTGCTTTAAGTTTCATGTAAATGAACACTTAACTTCATGACAAAATATCTTCCAAAAGCCTTAACTAAAACTAAAAACAAGGTGCAACTTTATAGTAATTAGTATTTGCAAGATAAGATTTTTACAAATTCCATATAAAAAAATAGCAGAAAACTTTGTTAAAAAAATTATTATATAAACATTTTTTTAATTTATTATATAAACATTTTCATTCAACAATACAAGTACTATTTAACTATTATTAGTTCTAAAAAATTAAACGAACATTAATTATCATATTGCAAATTATCATCGTCATTTTTTGGTTAATGCTCCACACAAAATATTAGCAATGACATAATGGTTCTAAAATGGACTTTTTTTTTTAATTCAATTCTAAAATAAGGGATAAGAACGACTTTTTTTTTAATTACATCATTTATTCTCTCTCATTTTTTTCTTTCTACTTTTACCCATCACATCACATATTCATTATTAAAATATAATTTAAATACTTTTTACTCAAATACACATTGCATTCAAATGCAATATTAATGTTTTTTTTTTCAAATACAAATTATATTCAATATATTGTATTTAAATGTAATATAAATAAAATGCGTTCACCGAACTAACACTAAATTTCTAGAAAATTGACCAATTTAAAGGGGAAAAAAATATATATATATATATTCCCAGCGCATGACCGGAGGCAGTTGAATCCAAGCAGCAACAAAAATTCCATGTTATCCCCAATCGTCCAATCGAGAATGGGAACCTTGTAACCCAACAAAAGCAAAAAAGATGGTTCACCAACGAAGTCAGCAATGATTGGATTGGGTAAAAGGGACATGCGTGCAAAGCCAACGAGAGATCATTCATCTCGGCGCATCCAACGGCTCATAGTTGGCGTCGAGGAGTTTCAGTTCCCGAGGTGAAAGACAGTCCAAGTGGGTCCCACATTAAATTATCCTAAAACCAAAAAAAATGTGGTACACTACGAGAAACCAGCGAAATGAAGACACGTAGAGGGAGACGTCGCCGTCCAGAAACACGTAACGCGTGCGGGGAATCTCGATTATTCTTCTCCGCTGCTAACGCTCCGGCCGTTGTTGTCGCGTAAGTCTTTGTTTGTTTAACTCACTTTCTCTCTCTTTTCTTTCTCTCTCCTCTCTCTTGATTTGTTTGTTTGGTGATGGTAATAAGGTGGAGCAAAGCCAAAGTGAAGGGAGTTTTCGAGAAAAATGATTAACTTAAAAACTCTAATATGGCTCGTAACGTGTGTTTGAGGTTTAAGAAATAAAAAAAACCCAAAACAATTGTTTGAAATATTATCCCACTAAATTAAAAAACTTTTTATATGAAAAATGGAGGTATATATAAAATATATTGATGATTGTAAGTATGTTTTCAGGTCTGAAAAATGTAAAATTTAAACATTTTTATCCTTAAATTCAAAATAAAAATTAATATAAATCTTAAGATGTCTTTTAAATTAGGACAGGTGACCTATATTACTTACCTAATATGATAAATAATCCAAGTTTTTTTAACTTAAATAGATGGCCTAAATATAATATTTTAGCTAATCAATTTTCATTTTTTACACGCTCTCTCAACCACTCTTCCTCCATTCCTGTCTCTCCTCCCTTCATCCCCCTTTCCCTCTCTTTCTTCTTGCTCCTCCCTTTGCAGCTTTCTCTCTTCTCTTTTCTCCCTCCTCCGTCCACCCTTCTTTATCCTCTTCACCAAAATTGGGGCCAAAACTCCCTTACCCATTCCCAATGGGGTTGGAATGTTGCTGCCCAGCCCAGCCATGTTGGAGTTCGCACCAACTTTGCTGGAAATTGCCTTAATCGCGTTGGAAGTGTGAAGCCCAATTGTGACTTAATCTATTGTGCATGCGATTCTCTTCAACAAATCCGCCACAAACCACCCTAATTCGAAATCACCCAAAGGGGAGAGAGGGAGAGAGAGAGAGAGAGAGATCCGAAATCACCCACAAGAGATCCGTAAAAGGAAAAAGTGGGGCTGGGGGATGGGAGGTTGGGCTCGTTGGGCTATTGCATATCTTTGAAGATGAGAGAGAGAGAGAGAGAACAATTTTTAATATTTATCAATTTTTAATTTTTTAATAGTAAATATTTATCATGATCGATCATTAATTGACTAGAGAATCAGTAATTTTGATCATAATCAATTAAAGATTAATTATGATAAATCAATAATTGATTATAAAAATTGATAATTTATATTATAATGAATCAGTAATTGATCAATGATCTATCAATAATTAATCATCAATCAATTATCAATTAATTATTGACTATTTACAAAATTGATTGAGAGAGAGAGAGAGATATAATCATCAAAGGTTGTTGGGATGTTGCAGATTGCCAAAGATGAGAGACAGAAAGAAAAGAAAACAATTTTTAGCATTTATTAATTTTTAATAGTAAATAAGTTAATTAGTAATTAATCGATGGTCTACAAATGATTAACCATCGGTTAAGTGATTAATTATTGACCATTTTAAGAGAAAAAAAAGTCTTTTAATTAATTTTTAAAAACTTGATCATTATTAGAAAATTTATTAAAAAAAAGATTATTTAACTATAAATTTCTTCAAACTTTAGATTTATTTACACTTTTATCGTCACGATCAATTTTAAAAACTCACGCTTTATCTATCGAATTTTGAAATAGTATTTCTTTTCATTAGAATTTTAGTTAAGAACAGATGGAAAATATGTGGTTTACTTTTACTAAACACTTTAAGTTAGGATTTTTATTAAAAAAAATGAAATATAAATTATATGGCATTACTTAATTCCTTCTTTCTCTGTTTGTTTTCAACAAAAAAATTCCAAAAGAGAAAATTAAGTGGGATTAATTCAAAAATCAGGAGTCAGAACGAGAGATTTTGGAGCTAAGAAGATATAATGAGATCATTCTAAAGCTTAGAAGACAAAAGATATCATCTTTGGACGGTTGCTTAAAGGAGGACTCCTTTAAGATTATTCTAGGATAATATATAGGGGGAAAATGGTAACTTGAAAAGATAATATTTAGACAATAATATTATATTAAAAATCATTTGAAAGTTAAAAGAGTAAAAAATATATATATTATAAAAACTTGACGAAAATATAATAATATATAACTGTGCCTATTAATTTTGCACTAACTAATTTGGAAATAGTCTAATCAATGCTGTTACAAAAATGGTCCTCAATTTCATATGATTTTCTTTAGGTTTGGAAATTTATTCAGGAAGAGAAGGAAGGAAAGCTCTTATTTCTGTACTCGAAACACTATTATTATTTGGATTGATCCATAAAGTTCTATCTGACTGAAATTCGTTTAGATGTTGATGGTAAATGGATTATTCGATGTTTTGCTCAAGCATCTACTTTTTGTCATCTCAACAGTTTTTAGAGTTTAGACAAGAGAACAAGAAAAAAGAAAGAAGAAAAAGAACAAGTTAGGAGAAGCAAACAAAAACAATCAAATCGAGATGATTAAGAAATTAGATTCATATGGTGTGTGGTTAATTCCAACTGAAAACTCACAATGAAAGACTTTGCATTGATTTGGCTACTTGACGTAAATGTACTCTTTTTGCTGAAAATGACTTTACAAGATCTTGTATATCATTATAACACTTCCTTTTTTTTTTTTTTTTTCTTTCTTTCTTTTTTCTGGACAGGAATACGTGCTTCTTGAGTAGTACTAAATATCTAGGTCACGTTTTGGTGTAGATAATGACTTCAATCCCATCTCTAATAGTAACTCATTATTTTAAGTTTCAATCTATAATCATTTGCTAATCATTCGCGTTGCCTCGATGTAATAATGAGGAAAGAAAATGAATTTGCCTTCCCTAATTTCGTATTATAAATGAAACTAAAGTGAGAAAAATTACATTAATACATATCAATCATATTATTAAAAAAAAAAAAAAAAAGACAAGAACAGTATTTTTCCTTTCTCTATGTTGATGTCAAAGTTTTCCGTCTTAAAATCCACTAATTTATTGGAAGGCACAAATATGATGTGGTTTTCCCTTCTAACTTTTCTATCCAAATTTCCTTTCCGTCCAAACTTCTTACCAAACAACTCAAATAATAAATTTCCATTCGAAGATTCCATCAACATTTTCTCTCCTTTGATTTTTCATTCATAACAAGCTGAGCATAAGAAAGAAGTGCCTTTCTTTTTAGGGAGAATGAATGTTAAGTATTAACAGGTAGTTTATTACATTTTCCGTTTTAAGTTATCAAATCGATATATGTACAGTAAATAGATAGAAATACATTGTTGTCATACATATTTCAGTTAGTTATAATGAACAAGAGAAAAAGTTTGTAATAAATAATCAACATTTTAGGCTAATCCTTTTATTCTGGCAATAAATATGGATATATAATAATTTAGTTTTTGTAATTGCATATATAAAATAATAATAATTTCACTCATTACTTTATTATATAAAGTCTTCGACTAATAGTAGTATTAGTAACAGTAACAACAACTACTTAGTATTCTTGCTTAGAAATTTTGCTTATTTTTTTTTATCTATATTGTAGGACTAGGGGTAGGCACTAGTTTGAGGGCTACATCAATAAAATCAAGCCTATTAATGCATTTCTTAGAGTTATGGTAATGTAGATATGCAAAGATTTGGCTCCGTATAACTAGTGGAGTTTTATGTTTTGTCAAGCTTATACACTACGAAACTATATAAATATATATATATATGTATGTATAACATAATGCATGTGACTGACAGATTAAAATGCAAGTATAGGTACTATTCAGGTTTGTTCATAATTCGGTAGAAAATTGAAATTTTCTAAATTAATTAACAAGGGTTTTGCTTTGCAAATGGATAAAATATATAATGGTAAAACACAGCTCATTGTAGTAAAATATAAAGGACGGGACATTGTTCAAATTTTCTAATTTGCAAAAGACAAGATAAGCTTGTTAATAATTTTTATTTCGGAATTGATTAAGTAAAGAATATTTTATTTCCAACTCGATTAATATCTTCTGTCCATGACAGTACTAGACACCAATTAAAATTTTTTTTTTATTCTCTCTCATTCAAAAGAAAAAAAAAAAAACCACTTCTTTTTCTGTAAACATCACCCAAAAGTCCAATGATTATATGCTTATTATAAATATATGCACAGTGATTATATGCATATATATATATGTATACACATTATATATATATATTAAGAAAGAAAGAGTTAAAAGAGTTAAAAGAGTAAAAAATGGATGTGCTCAAATAATTTTAGGAGGAAAAAGTATCGTCAAATACACGAACTCCTTACGAAGTACACAAAAGTCTTATCCACTGAAGTTGATTCAAACTTAAAATCGCATCACAAAAAACGAATAACCTTATCATCCAACCAAAATAAGGGCATCAATCAACGTGTTGCTCTTGATAATCCCTTTTTCACAAAGGGAGACACTACTGCCACTAGAAGTGACTGAGTTTCATATTCCAGGAATCGCATATCTGCACGTACAAGTTGAGCAGGCTGAACAGCCAATCTTCTTCTCTATCCACCTTTAAATACATCGCATAGTTTCCGTTGGTGGTGTGTGGTTAGCTTGATTCAAGAAAGGGGCTTGGTGGTTATGAACCAAGCTGTAAGATAAGATTATAATAGAAGTGGTATTTTTAAGTACCAGGAAATGTTTGATAAACGTATTCTGTTCGCATTATATTTGAATATAATATGTATTTAAATAAAAAATATTTGAATTGTATTTAAATAATAAATATGTGATATAATACGTAAAAATAGAAAGAAAAAAAAAAGAAAGAGAAATAAAATATATGATATAATTAATAAAAATAATAAATAATGATTATATTAACTTTAAAATGTAATTTGATTGATATTTATATGTAATATTTTTACATTTTAATGAAAATTATACTGTAGTCAAACACAATAGAATATAAGGCGATAATCAAATGAGACATAAGATATATTAGGAGAAAGCTACTTGTTACCACACTATCGCTTTTACCATCAACAATGAGCAGATTTTGAATAACTGTCCTAAATTCAAATTGATTATGTTTCTTCTCTTGCTCAGAGAATGACAATTAAACAACAATTTTATAATGTCAAGCAATCCAATTATAAATATTATGCAATAAAAACAAAGACACAAGGAACATATTACCAATTCTTAACAAGTTAAACCAACACCATCTTTTTCTCAAAAATAATATTAAAAAGACCAACTTTAATTATAATATTTTGAGTATCAACTCTCACATCATATTTTAAGGCAATATAATTAATTGACATGATAATATTGTAAACACTTGTTAATTAAAAAAAAACAATTTATTAAATATAAATTAATATTTAAAAATTAAAATTAAAGTTGATATCTTTAGTATTTTTCTTTCCTCAACCTTGTCTTGGTCACACGGCAGGATCCACTAAATCATGGGCAAGCCCGCTAAATGGTTGCTGATTAAGCATAGCTAGCTTTATAAAGCACCAAACTCAGTATGGGCATTCAGCTTCTGCATTAAACAGATTGTTCTCGATAAACATTTTGTTGTCCAGACTTCAGAGAGATGGCTCATCAGAAAATAAAGATACGTGACAAGTTGCCTGATAAATATTATATTTATTTCGTAATTTGCTTTTGCTATTGAACCAAGGTCCAGAAAGCTAAATTCAGATTTTGAAGCAGATGATGATTGAAGAAAGTGGAAAATCTAATCCGAAATTAAGTTAATTAGTAGATATTAATGAATAAAATACACAAATCATGGTTCAGTGACATTTCATAATGAATATAGAACCTTAATGTGTGACGATCAGTGCTGCATAGCTGGTTAAATTATGTGTAAGTCACCGTTGACTGTCTCTTCATTTTATCTCCTAAATGAAATATTCAGAACATTATTTGTGATGCACTGAATCTGAAAGACCAACACACGCTGATTGTCTCTCCATTTTTGCTCCAGCAATGCTGTTGTCTTCCTGCAAGGCCATACAACTCACACGGATCACATAGTGGAACTTCTGCAGTCTCCGTTCTGATGCCTCATAGTTGAGCGATTGCGAACCAGAAAAACAGCACTAATATAATCAACAACACTTTGTTCAGCAAGAATTTACCTATTTTAATGCGTGTTTTCAACCCACTTAGAAGCAATGCTGGCACTTTTCAGTAGGCTATTGGGACTAATATTCGATTTGCTACATCCGTTTGGGATAACTGGTGCATATCCATATGTGGATTCCGGTTTCTCTGGTGGAGAGCTCTGAACAGTTGCGCGACCAAGTGAAACTGCAGTGTTCTTTTTACCATTAGAATTATGCTCGTCGTCATCATCTATCGGCACACAAATCCGTTCTCTGAGGAAAGGCAAGTTTAAAGATCAATATACCAGAGAAAATACTAGGATCAAACTGAAGAGCTATCAGGCAGGAATTGGTCATCAACAGTTGCGTACCTGGGCAGGGAGGAGGCATGTTTCCTTTCAAAACGAGTGCTTCTTTCGCCTTTACTGTACTTCTCCTCAAGATGGGCAAACTGTAGCTTGAACTGATCTATTCCACTGAGTTTGACATCAAATTGTGTTAGGTTAGTTGGCGGTGATTCTTGGACAAAGCAAGGAGTTTAAAAGGATTTCTATTGCAATGTAAATGTGATGAAATAGCACTAGTGTAAGAACAAGAAATATTGAGACTGTTACATTAACAAACACTAGAAACAAAAATTAATTATGTTCTTCCACTGTGTGAATGAAAGTGAACAAGTTCCGATGGTATACATGTCATGAATGCTTCACTGAATTTTCTCCTTTTCTAACCCTCGCCAATACAAAAGTCTATGGCTGGAATGCTACAACATGAACGTTTAATTTTTACCAGTTGTGAAGAATTGTGCTGTGACTACAAAACTAAAAGGACTTGCTTGGTTTCTCTTTTGCTTCTTCTTCTTCTTCCTTTTTTTTTTTAAAATTAAATCCCAAAAAGGGAAAACGGAGGGGGGATAGATTTCAAAGACGTTGCTCAAGAGAGTCACCACCACTCTTCTCACTTTAAAAGGAGGGGAAGAAGTTACAGAAAACGTTTAATTCATTACGGTAAACACATCCACAACACCTTTTTCCTGGTAATATACCTTATAAATACAATGGAGATGAGTACAGAAGAGCTGGTATAGGATGCTGAGTTTTAGACTAAAAAATGAACATGTGTTTGTTTATATGTTTGCACACTCGTGCACACTAGTACGCAGATAGGCAGATGCAACATCATCATTAATTTGAAAAGAGTGTGTGGATGGGGGTTGTGGTTTTGGGAGGGATGGGATGGGAAGAGAACAGAATGTCCAACCTTGGATACATAAAGCCACTATGATCTGAACCTTGGAGGTACTCCTGCAGCATCTTTGGATGATACTCCAAAATCTGTAAGCTTCAAGATGTGTGCTTGAAGTATAGAGTATATAGAAGGAGAAAAACAAGAGGGGAACAATAAACTTACTAAACTAATCATCATCAGCCATACCTCTCTATATATTAGCTCTCGCACATCATCCTTTGTTAATTTCCTCCTCTCAAAATCAAACTCAAGCTTTGAGATTGGCTGTTTAGATGGCTCATGTTCCACATTCGCCAGTCCATAAAAATATGGATCTGCCAATGCCTGTAAATGAAAACCGCCTTTATCAAGATAAAGATATATGGGAGGTATGCCAATATGATGAGAGAATGCAGCAACGCTAAAATTTTGTTCTTGCTAAAGAAAATCTTATCTCTTCGGCAGAAGGGCGATCTTTAGGATCAAATGCAAGCATCCGCTCAAGTAAACGAAGAGCCAATGGATCGGTCTGGGGGAATTTTTGTGTGAAAGGAATTGGTTGCTTTTTTCTCATGCTATTCAGATACCTTTTGGCCTTCTCATTGCGAATCTGCAGAAGTAGCCACGATAAAACTTCGTGAGAAATGAATAGGATAAGATTTGTTTCTTACCAAAGAAAACAGGGAACTTATTTTATTTGATAGAATCCAAATAACCAAAAAGAGAAATTAAAAAAAAAAAAACCTACCCTTGAAATTGATTCAGGAGAAGGGGTGCCAAGCAAATCAGTAATTAGTTCCAACTGATTCACCACATTTTTTCCAGGAAACAAGGGTTTTCCTGTTAGCATTTCTGCAAATATGCATCCTATGCTCCAAATATCAATAGCAGGAGTGTACTGCAAAA
Source organism: Antiaris toxicaria (assembly GCA_035233585.1). Lineage (NCBI taxonomy): Eukaryota > Viridiplantae > Streptophyta > Magnoliopsida > Rosales > Moraceae > Antiaris > Antiaris toxicaria. The sequence goes on from CP141154.1 coordinate 95,892,083, forward strand.
GACGATTGAAAAATGCTACCATTTAAAATCTCAAAAAATAGTTTAAATTATGATCAATTCCTTAAAAGTACAATAAGAAAAAGAAAGGAAGACACACAACAAAGGCATCGTTGTACAAAAGTTATATTTTACATACCTAAAAAAAAAAAAGAACAAAAATTAAGAAACCACTAAATTTATATGTAAATGTAGAGCTAATCAAGTTTCAGAATACTATTCTATAGAGCAAATATCAGCCAATTTGTTTAAATACTTCTTTGCTTAGGCGCCTTCAGTTATTGGGTTCTGTTTGCTTTTGGTTTTCCTTCTTTCTGACTTTTTTCTATTTTTCTTTTATTATGAAGTCCGAAAATCTGAGTAGGGAGCCTGACGCGAGATAGAGCAAGTGCCAACCTAATTGGAATGTTCTAATTTCTCTTGAGGTCAGGCTTTTTTCTCACTATTTATTAAAAGTTTCAGCTTGTGCATGATTGATTGATTCTACAAATAATTTATTAGGTTTTCAACGGAAATGCTTGTGAGAATCGATTTCCAGGTAGTTGGTTCCAGATTTCATACATCAAAGACATTAATGACCAAATAAACAACTCAACAAATTATCTGGTATCTAAAAATTGATCAGGTCAATTTTTTGACAACTTGATCGAATCTCAGAGAGCAAGTGAAAATACAACACAGGTTAGTTGTAGTTTTTTTTCCTGCCTTTTCTTTACCCTATTTGATCAGGTACTACTTTCATTCTAGTAACTTTTTCTTATTTATAAATTCATTAAAAAAAAGTTGCAAGTTTCAAGGATGACTAAAAACCCATTCAAGAGTTGACGGGACGATCAGGAATCATCAAATCTTAAGGACATATATGCATTGCCATTTCCTGTCAAAATCATTAGCAAAAACCCAAAATATTTTACAATGCCAATTTCTTATTTACGGATCAATAACACATAAAAATTTGAGAATGAAAGTTTTGGTATGTTCCTAAAGGATTGACAACCTATAAACTAATTAGAAAAACTAAAGCAAACCACTAGGTTATGAAGCACAGAGTAGTATGTCTAAGACTCTACGTAATTAGAAAAGATTATCATAATCTAAATATCACAACCCAAATCAATTTCTACAAAATTACCTTGGAGAAAAAAGAGCCACAGAGTTCAGGTGCACGATACCATCGAGTTGCCACATAATCCTTGGAAAAATGAATAAGTCAGTAATCCACACATTTAAATGATATCAACATGAAAAAGATTAATAGAAACATAGATAACGAGAAAAGTTCTTTTAAAGGAACATACTGTCCAAAAAACAGTAGATGGGGCATCATTAAACGCTGCTCGAGCAAGTCCAAAGTCACAAATTTTCAATTTGCAGTCTGCGTTAGCAAGTATATTTTTCGGCTTTAAATCCCGATGGAAGACATTTGCTACAGAAAAGCGAAATAATGGTTAGAACTATCAAATAAGCAAAACTAAACACATTGCAGCCGAGCAAAGAAGAGATCTAACCTGTATGTATGTACTTCAGAGCTCGAAGAAGCTGGTAAAGAAAAAATTGATGATGCTCAGGAGTGAGATCTTCATTAGCCTTGATTACATGGTGAAGGTCAGATTCCATCAACTCAAATACAACATATAAATCTTTGAATTCTCTTCGACACGGAGGTAGCATAATATGTTTGATCTCCACAATATCAGGGTGCCGCAGCATCCGAAGGAGCTTAATCTCTCTCAAGATGCGTGTAGCATCGGAGACATGTTCGAAGACATCGTTGATCTTCTTAATAGCCACTTTCTCTCCAGTGTGAGTATCAATTGCAGAAGCAACAACACCATAGCTGCCTTTGCCAACCACTTCTTGAATCTCATATTGGCTTGCCTCGCCATATTCTGTGAAAAATTCTTTGTCAAGCATAATCTGAATAAATGAAGTTGCGATTAGTAAACTTTAGGAATAAGTTTAAAAGAGGATGCGGGTGAGGAAGCTACGTGAACATGAAAGTCTAAAAATTGCATTCCAAGATCTGCAAAGTCCGCAATCAGATCTCATGCAAACTTTAACTAAAAAAATAATAATAAGGTAAAAAAAAAAAAGTGATACCAAGAAATGAAAGATTCCAACGATGTTTAAATCCCTTTCTATCAGACTTAAACGTGGAAAAAATGAAAATTAGAACGGACATGAAAACAAAACCCACAAACATAAAGAGGACAAATTATGAAATTAAGTGCCTCATTTGCAATCATTATTGACTCTCTAACTACTAAAGAGAAAATTGCCTCTAATTATTTATTCTAATGGGGTCAGTTAAATAATCTAACTGATTTCATGGTGTCACTTCATTCAAACCATTAGAATAGACTTATAACCAATACGCATATACAAAATCAAGCTCCAAAGCAATGATCTTTTGTTAAATAGTCAAAGCTGTAAATGGCCAAGCATTAAAAGACGAAGAACAAATACACACACACACACACACACACACACACCAAACCGAAGAAATTTATGACACAACTCTAAATTCAGAACCAAACAAAAAGTAATTGAATAAGCAAAAGAGAACTACGAAAAAAGGATTTTTTAATTTCTTGATTTAAGCATAAGAATCGCATAAAGACCTCGTTTTTTCTCTGAATAACGTGAGACCCAGAAAAGATAACTTCCTTGGCGTGCCACCAGTCTCCAGATGACCCACCAAACTGTAAGAATCGATCAACACAAGAATCATCTACTTGCTGCTCGTGTACATCTATATATACATACCCTCTATATATATATATATCTCTATATGTGTGTGTGTGCGCCGATAAAAATTGAAGCTTTCAACTGAATTATTTTATGTGAAGATCATCGCCCACACCATATTAACGGGAAAGGGAAAGGTAGTACCATACTCCATATTTAAAAAATAAAGTCAAAAAGAGAAAGCAGGTTTGGTGGAGAGAGAGAATTATTCCAAAAATTTCAGAATAAATTTTAACAATATTTTTTATTCTGCAAGTTTGACGCAGGAAAAGGACTTGCGTGTGGCGATCGGTTGTGGAAAAGGACAACACTTTATTGCACCCACAAAAAAAGAAAAAATGAAAAAAAAAAAAACCCTCAAAATGCGAACCTAATCTCTCTGCCACAGAAAGACAGAGTTAGAGAGAGAAAGAGCGAGAGAGAGAGAGAGAGTCAGAATGACGACTGGCCTTGTGAGGGTCCATGAAGACGGCTCTGTGATTGGTGGTGCGTTGGGGGACTCTGATGGGCTTCAGCAAGTTGATGTCGATCATCATCTGATGATCAAGTTCGAATCTTTTCGATCATCATCTGATTATGGCAACTCGACGCCGTTGGATGATGCAGATGAAGGGACACGGTGGAAACAGCGACGAAGTGCTTCCATAGGATAGGTTAGTTACTCTAGGAGGCGCGGCAGAGGATCTCTTTTCCCAAATTCCAACATTTCAGGCGTGTAAGCGGCGCTTAGTAATTGCATCTAGTCTATAAGCCCTGTATATATCTCCTCCGTATTCTAAGCTATATCTATGTATCTATCTTCTATACATCTATCCATGTATCTATCCGCCTTTTTGTCTCTGCCACCGTCTTTTAACAGGGTATTTAGTAAACGTTTTTTCATATTATAAAAATCAATTTTACACTAAATATAAAATTTTATATTTAAATATAATTATTTTTAATAATATTATAAAAATAATAATTATTTAAAATTTTTTAAAAACAATTACATCATCTTTCTAATATTAATTATTTATTATTATTTATATCAATTATATTAATTTTTTAATTTTAAAATACTTTACATCCAAACACATATTTTATTTAAATATAAAATAAATATTTTTTAATTAAATATAATATTTTAAAAAAATTATATTTAAACATAATTAATACATAATACATTTAGGAAACGGCGCTAAAGCTTTCAAATGGATTTCTTTTGCAGTTATGGACCTGACGTCTATCCACCTGTTTTGCTTCAGTTTTTCAAAATCATCATTGCTTCCGCAAATATAGGCCCATGGCCCCAAAAAAACGACACTCTTTTTTATTATTGTTTTCTTTTTTTTAATGATTCTTTTTTATTATTATTTTTTTCTCAAAAAGAGATAATTCTACTTTATTCACAATGTGCCTAATAGATGGTGTAAAGGCACCGTCGCGTATTTATATATTATATATACAATAATATAAATACAAGCATTTTATTTACTCACAAAAATAAAAGAAACCTGTTAGCACGTAACATTTCCGTTGATTTTTTCACACGTTTGACACTAATAAACGATAAAAATTTAAAATTATGTAATGTTAATAGGGATCGTGGAGAAACATCTTTTATATTCACACACACACACACACACACACACATATATATATATATTGTGTGTTCACAAAAATCAATATTTATTTATATATATTTTTTCATTATTTTAACAGCTGATAATTCAGTCATTTGGATCAAAAACCAACAAAGATACCTTTCTATTTACATGAATACGGGTGTACCGCGTACACACTGGCTAAAGAGCCCAAACGTTAATGTAATATTCTGTAACTAAACAAAAGCTTACTTATAATCAATAGCTAGATGCTCCTGACAAAACAAAACAGCTGAACCCTGTCGGTTTTCCTCAAGCAAACGACACATTGTATATGTCCACGAAAAAAAAGCATCAGAAACTAACGAGTAACATATTTATTTTTGGTTGAGGCCGCTTTGGTTTATGAGGTCTGTGGATTCTTTATCATGGCAGCGCCTGCATCTAATTTTGGTTTCCAACGCCTTCCTCTGTCATATTTTCGGGGCACTCCGGCGGAATGGGAACTTCAGAAGGTCCTCATTTGGCTTTAGAAGGCCTTCCTCGACCCTGCTTTGGCTTTTCAAGATGAGTATTTGAAGGCAAAACCATGTCTTCAATGCTGTTTGCATCTTGCTTTGGCTTAGGGGGCCTGCCTCTGCCTCTACTTGGAAACTGGTATTTCCCATACTTTTTCAACATATATTTACTTGGTATGCGATTAGGAGGCCTACCTTTGCCATGATGTTTCGGTGGCTGCTTGACATCCTCCTCATGGTGCTGTGAAGCCAAGCACAATGCCGACCCTGTATCTGTGTCTGTGGGTGTTTTCAGTTCAGGAGGCCTTCCTTGGCTATGAAGTTTACATGGCTGCTCATCCTCCTCCGCAATTAAGTCCACATCTACTTTCCGCTTAAAAGCCCTTCCTTGGTCATAAGTATTTGGTGGCTGCTCATCCTCTCCCTTATGATCCTGTAAATACGAAGACAATGCTGACCCAACATTATGTTCCATGGCTGTCTTCAGCTTAGGAGGCCTACCTCGGCCATGCTGTTTTTGTGGTTGCCTGTCATCCTCATGATGCTGTGAAGCCAACAACACGACTGACTCTGCATTTACACCTGATTCTGTTTTCAGATTATTTGCAGCCAAGGACAATGCAGACTCCGCATTTGTGCCTGCATCTATTTTTACTTTAGGGGGCCTTCCTTGGCCTCGTGCTTGCTGTTGTTGCATGTCTTGATTTTTGGAAGGCATAGATGAAAATGCCGTTGTAGGTTTAGTTGATTGAGAAACGGAAGGCTCTTTGTTATGAGATCTTAGCACTCTTCGCTGCACCTGAGCCTGATTGGGCTGCTGCTCATTTTGTACCTGAACATTTGACGCCTCCATAATGGCATCTGCATCTGGTGTTGGTTTAGGAAGCTTGCCTTGGACACTACGACGCTTCAGTGGCTGCTCCTCGTGATGAGGATAAAAATCCAAGGGCAATTCTGTTGTAGTATTTATATTCCCATTCTCATCTCTTTTCAGTTTAGGAGGCCTCTGCCGATCTTGGTTATCTCGGCCTTCATGTAATGCTTGCTGCTGCAGCTCATCATGTTGCTGGGATAGCAGTGACGATTCCAAGATTGTAGATGTAGCAGATTCAGGATTGTTGGACCAGGTATATGATCTTAGTTTCCTCCGTTGAAGCAGAGCTTGATTGAGGTCCTGTTGCTGTGGGACAGATAATTTCTTCTTTCTTGCTGATTGCTTCACCTCATTGACCTGCTGATCATCACAAATTGGACCAACAAGAAGGATGGTGGCTGTTGGCGTGGATTCTGTTGTTTTATGATTTATCTCGGTTTTATCTTGTTTCCCACGACAATCTTCATGATTCTGCTTTTGCACTTCTTCCAACTGATTTTGTTTTTCAATTACCCCAGCTTGTTGAGGCTGTATTTCCTTTGGCTCAGAGCTTATTCCAAGTTGCTGCTCATCAATCATTTCGGTTTGTTGCTTCCCAGCCTCAATATTTTCTTCAATCACTGAGGATGCAGCAATTGTTTTGTTGTTTAACTCGGCTTTGCCTTGCTGCTGTCCATTTTGTGTCTCTTCTTCTTCCTGTCTTTCAATTACCTTAGTTTGTTCAGGTTGTAGTTCATTTGGCTCAAAGCTTATCCCAAGTTGCTGTTCTTCTTGTTGCTCCCCAACTTTAATGTATACTTTATTTTCATTTGCTTCAGCTTTTGCTTTCATGAATGCCTGTAATGTTTCTTCACCATTTGACCCTCCTTCATCATTCAATTTGTTGCTTGTCATCTGCATTATATGAGTTTACAAAATACCAGAATATAACGAGCGAATTAAGAGCAAAGAAAAGAAAAGAAAAGGAAGCAACATTAAGTAGACCAGTAATAAAAAAAAAAAGAAAGACCAATGTTGCTGTTCACACAAATTAGAAAATAAAGTGGACAGAGCGTCAACAAAGATAACTGGAATAAGAACGTAATGGAAAACAAGAAATCTAGATACAAATAATTGAAAAATCTTGATTCCTAATGAAGAACTTTGGACCCACGTCTTAGCTACCCAAAGATCATAGAATATACAAGTATGATAGTGTTACTACGACTATATATCAGAAGTTTCCTGATTTCATTTGTGCACATCATTGCTCTCTCTCTTAAATTTCCCAAAAATTTAACTGAAGATCCAAGTTCAGACACTAATTTTGCTTAACCATTCAAGATTTATCAAATAATTCCAACACAAACATATGCAAAAATGTCTAAAAAAACAACACAGCAAAAAAAAAGTGTCATATACCTGAATCTGACCTCCAGTCACTTCCATGTCCTGTTTTTCAGCTTCAGATTGTTCTTGAACGGCTTCTGTTTTCTCATATGCATGAATCTGTTCTTCTGTCACTTCCATGTCCTGTTTTTCATCTTCAGATTGTTTAACAGCTTCAGTTTTCTCATATACCTGAATGTGTTCTTCGGTCACTTCCATGTCCTGTTTTTCAGCTTCAAATTGTTCTTTAACATCTTCATTTTTCTCTTCATTTCCTTGATCAAGCTTTGCCACGACCTCTTCTCCCTCTTCTACCCCTTTTTTCTCCTCATCAATCCCGTCAATTCTCACCTCTTGTGCCTCAATTTGTCCTTCAATTTTCGTTTCACTACAGCCATTTTCTTCTCCAATCTCTCCACCCTTTGTTATTTCATCACCTCGATCCTTAACACCACTTGCCCTACTCACTCCTCTCTTCCTTCTTCGCCACTTTTTTCTATTTTTCAGCTCCACCCCCACCACACCATTCTTGACATCACCACCAACAACCCGAATACAGTATCGTCCATCAACTGTACGCATAACCTCCCCACTCTGGCAAAGTTTTCCCAAATGAAGCCTCAAAATACCCTCATGCCCCAACGGCAAATTCTCATATTCCCTCACAATCAACTCTGATATCGCCTTCTCACTCGACCCTCCTCCCTCATTCAACTTCTCTATCGCCCTCTGTATCATCTACAATTAGAAAAATACCCCCAATAAATACTTTTTGAACAAAACAAAACAACATAGAAGTTCAAAATATTAAAAAAGCAGGCTTTCTCACTTGTCACCTTAACCAACTCAAATACAACCTGCATATCTATAGATGGGTGTTTCTACTGTCATTCAGTTCGAAATACAACTCAGTTTTTCTACCATGCAACAATGACGTTGGAAAAGTGTAGAATTTTGGTATGAGATTAGTTAATTCCTCGTTGTTTAGTTTGACATATATAAACACACACACACACACACACACACACACACACACACACACTCATATATACACACAAAATAACCTTGGAACGAACGACCGGTTTTTTAGTCTGTCGTTCCATACCAGTTTTAAATGAAAGTAGGTTATTTCACTAATTTCGATTTTTAAGGTTGTCACTTTGGCAAATTCCTCCATAGACACACACGCACACGCATACACATGTATATAAAAAAAAACACACACACACACACACACACACACACACACACACACACAGTTTTTCTTGGCAAAATGTTTGGCAATGCCCATTTTAAACTCTCAATATAGACTAGATTCTCCTTAAAATTGCAAAAAATATAAAATTTTTTGCTCAAATTTTCATTTTAAAGCTCAACCGATTCAAAAAAAAGAACGATCATCGATCGTAATTCAAATTCCAGAGCATTAAAATACAATCACGGACTCCAGGCAACAAAAACAAGCATGCAACGATAAAATCGTGAGTGAGAAATCGATTACGGAGGAGTAGGGAGGGTGAGTCGGAGTGCGCAAAGCGGAGACGAGATCGCTCAACCGGCGGTCGACGTCGCTGCGGAGGCGGAGGCGGAGGCGCTTCCCGGCGGCGGCTCCGGCGAGGGCCGAGGGGCTTAAGAAGGCCAACTCCGTCGCAATATGGTGTCGGAGACGGTCCATGGCGGGGTTTGGCCTCTGGTGGTGGTGGTGGTGGTGGTGGTGCTGTGTAGGGTTTTCCGGCGGAAGATGAAGAAGGTCCGCCTCGGAGTTTTCCTGAGAGTGAAGCACAAGGTCGGTTTCTCTCTCTCTTTTTGGGTTTTTTGAGAAGTCGACTTGTTTGGCGTTGTTGGCGGGACACTATAAATGGCATTTTTCTGATTTAGCACGTGTGAGTTTTTTTTTCTTTTTTTTTAATCTCCTCCTTTTTTCTTTTTTTCCTTTTTTTTCAGATGTGAAACTTTTCTACTTACAAGCATGAGTGGCATGAATGATAACATCCGTGGGGTATTTTTTTCTTTTTTGGTTATTTGAGAAAATGATTTATTTGTAGTTTTAAGTACAGTTTGACAGTATTTATTAACATATATATAATATAACAGTAATTATATATTTGTTTTAATAATAAAACGAATAGTTTAAATTCTTTATATTAAATTAAAAAATAATGATCTGATTTTTATTTTAGATATGATAATTTACTTTTAAATTTTAGATTATCCTTTCCAAATTTATGATATTTTAATTTTGAGCTTAGTATCAAATAATTTTAAAAGGAAACATCTTTAAATTTTAAGTTAGTTCTCCTTAAGATTAGTTTGATATTGTGAGACCAAAGTTATTAGGTTAAAAAGCATGTAGACCTTGGTTGTGTATCTTAACAGCAAGGGCAAGAGCGTAAACACACATCAAATAGTATCCAAAAAACCGAAAAACCAAGTCCAAGGCCAGCTCCAACCACAAATAGAGGGCAAAATCATCAAAGCAGCCCCACGACTGCAAACGGACCTAAAGACCTGACCTCAAAAGCCAAGGTCAAAAAGGACAAAATGACAATGACGCTGTACAAGAAACAATGAAACCGTTCTCATTTTTACTAGAATATATAATAACAGGGACATAGAAAAGAGATCGGGAATGCCCTATACAATGTGCCAGGGTGTCCTCACTCCCAGTGAAACATTAGGGGACTAACGATAATAATCTTCGTCGATCCAATATTAGTTTTATGTAATTCTCTCTTTCTAATATCTCTGCTTTTGTGCACTTCCTGCGAACATAATAGATGTTAGTGGCATAACAATTTGGTAAATACTCTAGAAAGTTATGGGAGTGCATTTATTATATTCGACTTTAAAGGTTCTGGAGGTTAAAAATATGCTCCTCCTTGAGCCTTCATGAGATGGATCTTCAATGACAAGAGGACCCATACTTGTATATGTGAGTGTGTGTACTTATTATGGGTTTGCATTTCTATGTTAGAATTATGATCAGCAGTTTCTAACACTTCACTGCAAAATGCTAAAAACTATTGCCTCTTTTCAAACACAACCAACAAGCACCGTCCCAAATCCCATTCCCGTAATCGAGTGAACCCAGCTACAATATTTAAGTCAATTACAGCCTAAAACATATTTAAAAAATGATTCAGATATAGAAAAACGATATAAATAATAATGCCATGGTTAAAACTTGATGAACAGCAAAACATAATCAGATTAAATGGATGAATGATTAAAAAAAAAAATAATGATAATAAAAACTACAAGATGAATAAGAATCCTCTTGCTCAAAAAAAAAAAAAATTTTTCGCTATATCTAACATATATCAATGAACGTATTTATATACATTAGTGTCTCAATAAAAGAAGTAAGACGATAGAGTCCTAAAGATCAGCAACATACAAGAAGAATCTGCCACCATTATGCGGATGAAAAAAAAAAATCCAGCCAAACATACCTCTACTAGAAGAACAGCATATTTGTCTTGCTAATCTCCCCGATAAGCAAGTTCTACATGCCCTCCACCTGATAAGCTCTATTTTTATTTGGTTAATCAGTTATTTTCAGCCCACGGATCTCTACTCACTCTAACCCTTTCACCCTTAAAGTGAATGTACTTCCACTTGCATTGATATTTTCTCAAAAGAAGCTTTTTCTTCTCTTCTTGGCCAAGTTCCTTAAAGGCGCGTGCCACTCTCCTGACAGTATCTTCATCGGGTCTTACACGCAGTTCCTCCATGTCTGCAAAAACCTGATCATCTCAAAGTGAAAATTCAGAATCAACATTTAATTGTACCACATTAGTTGTAAAACCTGCAGAATCAGCTACAGAGAAAGAAGGTTAACACTTGAAATGCTAACGTAGTTTAAACTCGTCACTTTTTCTAAAATAATATAAACGCAAGTATTGTTGCGGTACCTCTATAATCTTATTTTTCATGTCATGATGATCGTACAAAGCGATCATCCTAGAAAACAGCTGCTTTGAGATAGAACGTTTATGGGTGTGCAGAATCATGTTCCACAGTGACTCAGCTTCATCAACCCTCTGATCCATATCAAATGCAAGTAGAAGGGTGCCGTACGTTCCCATTGTCGTTCCTTGACCTTTGCTCAACATCCACTTTGCTACCTGAACAGCAGTGACATTAGCAACCAACAGAAAATTCTAATACCTTACTGAACATAACATATTCATGTACATCCACAATACATATAATTGACCAGAATAGACAGCAAGTACTAAAGTCTTCCAAGGACGTAGCCTGGTGAATAGACAATACACCTCTAGATTGTTCAATAAATCTTCGTATATGGCATATTGAATATATATTATCTACTATTGGTTTTGTATGTATTCCATATTCTGAAGTTATTCTGCTGCATTACAAAGAATCTATATGATTGCTGAATATTATGAGATATACTATTCCAAAAAATTTTGCAAGCAAACAACAGAAAGCATATGAAAGATCTCAAAAGGTCAAATTTCTTTGGCCAATAGAAATTAAAAAGACAGCATCTGCAAGGAAAAGTTAGCAGACTATCCCTTTAATTACTAACTTGGTAGAAAAAGCCGTATTTCAGCCACACTCGCTTTCCCATCTTAGGTCAACAAAAGTATCCGTCCTCACTTTTATCTGTGAAGAAGCACAATAACATATCTACATCCATGATCAACAAAGTCCCAATTATCAAAAACCCAGAACCAGACAAGTCTAGTAAGTATCCAATAAAGCTATTTTACGTAGCACCGGACCAAAACTTAATGGTTTCAGGAAAACTTTTGGTTAAGCTTAGGTAAAGAATTGAATGGGAATATAAAAGCCAAAAACTTTCACCCATATTTTCATAGAGGTGGCCACCCCTAAAATCTAAGGTAACTGTGTGGATCGGGTTTCACAATAGACCATGCAAGTCATAACCTCATGCGATGAAACAATCTAAATATTTGAACGTGAAATTTCAACTAAAGAACCACCTTACTTGTGTAACAAAATTATATTTCAATTAGGGAAGTCACATATGGTATAATATATACCAGCACTAATTTTAACCAATTTAAAGTACATGAAGTGCCATACCTGAATCACACGTGTCCATTGACTCCTCTTCCTCAGGATTCTCAAAGCCTTGGCCGCTGCAATCAATGGGAACTCCGTCTCCCAAGCCATCCACTTATTTAATGCTCCATAAACAATCTCTTTCTCATTGGGAAGATCCGAAATCTGCCAGATTTTCCAACATATGAAACGGGAAAACATAAGGCAAAGCACAAATCTAGAGCCTAATTTCTTTCAAAAAAACCAAAATTTAAAACAAAACTAACAGCGCAGTCTTCACGCACTTAGAAACTTGAAAGTTCAAAAGGAACATTGACAAGCACAAAAGATGCTCACAATTCTAATAAGATTTAGTGCCTTCTGTCCTGAGCCAGCAGAATCTTTCTTCTTCCATAAGTGATGCTCCTTCTTTCCCGTCTTCTTGACTACTTTCCTAAATTCCACATAACCAAATTCGATATAAGCCTTTGCAATCTAACTATCAAGTTGTCAGAAGACCATGAATGGCATGACATTTTAATGAAGTTTTTGAAAACAAAAATCATCAAAACCAAAAATCATAAATCAGAACTTTTAACCTACTTTTCAACTGCCTTTGAACTAGTTAGTGGTGATTTTCCGCTATGCTTGCTGGAGAACTTGTGATATGAAGAACTTATCTCCAACTTTTTGCCATCAAAAGATGTTCCCTAACAGGAGAAAAACCAAAATCAGCTTTTCTTTCACCCTAGAGAGAATTTTCATAAACAAATAACTTCAAAAAAAAAAAAAAAGGTTTTACACACCTTTGTGGCAAAGAAAACAAACCCAATTTTTTTCTGGAAGCTAGAAATTTTGCAGCTTGAGAGCCCAAACGTCACGGATAAAGCTGCCTCAGTTGTCCTGACCTGATAAATTTAAATATAAAAATAAAATTAACAATAACTAAATAAATAATAGTGAAGAAAGTCCAACAACAAATGACAATCCAGAATGAGAAATAGTATGAACAATGTGAATGAATTATTACATGATTGAATTCTGATGAAAGCAATTGGCAAGGAAATGAATTCCAGGAGCCCATAAACACTTTAGTCACCATCGTTATGTCCCAAAACAAGAATCTTCTTGAGCAAATCCCAGCAATCAGAAGAACCCTACTTTTAAATAACTTTTCAGCACTGATGCTGCATACTATATACAAACATACATATATATATATAGAGAGAGAGAGAGAGAGAGAGAGAGAGAAACAAATAAAGAGCAATTAGAATAAAACTAAAACGGAAAAAGGCCGTGAGTAGTAAGAAACGACATGCAGAGGGCCAAAATGATACCGACCAACCAAGTAAACCCACTGGAAGAGCGAAGTACCTCTATGCCTATAGAGCCACAAGAAGAGACTTGGAGGGAGAAGAAATGTCCAGGCTAGAGTGAGGTTTTTCTTTTCTTTTCTTTTCCTTTTTTTTTTTCCCCTGAAAACTTTGACATGCAAGACTATTAATATATATATATATATTTCACTGTGCACCGCACAACAATGGGTATTCATCGTTTTCAGTGGAGAACGGGATGGTCTTTGTCAGATTCAACCATCCAGTTCTGGGATATGGGTAAGAGGTAAGGAAGACGAGATGCAAGGATGAAAATAGAGAGAGAGAGAGGATAAATAGGGAAGACAACAGAGAAACATTTGGTATTTTTTCAACTTTTTACAAAGACTAGCGAGGCCAGAACATGCTAACTTCTAAAAAATGCTAATTGTGGTTTTTTTTTTTTTTTGGTGTAAAGACTAAAATCTATTTATTCTTTATCCTAAAAAAAAATAAATTAAAAAATTAAAACTATTCAGTCTTCTAACCAAATATATACAATCAATAGTTAAAACAACTTGCCAATATAGGAATCATAAATAGAGACCAATTTCTATACGTAATATTATTATCTATATCCCAAAGTAGAAATAGACAACGAGAAATAAGTATTCTGTTCCTAACTTTATTCTTATTCTCTCTTCTCTCTCTCTTATGGTCAAATAATCGTCAACAAGCTTCCATATGCCAAGTTGAAAGTCCCCATACCAAGCTTCCCTTCCATCCCTGCTCAAATTACATAACTCCTTACGTTCCCTTGACCCAACGTTTTCTCTAATTGTTTTGATGTTAGATTTGTCCAACTTTATATTTAACTTCCTTCAATCAAAATTATGGCTTCCTTTGTCACGTTGCTCCTCTTCTTAATTTTGTTAACAAATATCAAGATTAAAACATTTTAACAAATGCTCAAAAAGTAAACTTCATCAGATCAACATCCAACAGGTGAGAAAGACAAAAAAACAACCCTAAAATTCTTCAGTTACCCAATACATATTAAATTATTCAGACCTCAAACATCAAATGCTAAATCACCTTCAAATCAAGAGTAAAACGAGAAACCCAAAAAAAAAAAAAAAAAGGAAAAGTCAACATTCATTGAAACATTTTAACAAATATTATAATAAGCACACTCAATTGGATGAACATTCAACAAATGAGTAAAACAGAAGAAGACCCAAAGTTCTTTTAAGTATCTAATACAAATTAAATTATTCTGACCCCAAAAATCAGATGAAAAATGACCTCCAAATCCAAATTAAAATGAAAACTAAAAGCCATAATCGAACCTCGACTAAAAGGTGGATGTAATTAAAACAGAGCACCTATAAACCCATAATCTAAACCCCTTACACGTACGCACATACGTATGTAAGCTGTAAAAAAAGCAAGTTCCATATATGAGCGCTCCATATATCTTTACTGAGTTCCATTAAAAGACATGTGCAATTGATTCAACACGTACCCTGAATACGACACCTTAATAACGGTAATAAGGAAAGCGAAATGATCTGTAAACATTTCCACGTAAAACAATCATAAATAATTTGATAAATTAAATAAAACAATTCTGCATTTTTTTGTTTCTTTTAAGTTTTCTCTTGAAACAAAAGGAACCTAATTTATTAACTGCCTAGTAGAAACAGATACTTTTTTTTTTTCCCCGAATGCAAACCAGAGATGAACAAAAATGGCCGAGATCAAAGCCCCCCACAAATAAAGGGAAGAGTAAAGCGGGACAGAGAACTGCAAAACAAAGTAAGGAAAGAACAAGAAACTTGTTGACTGTTCATCGGCACTACAGAAAAGATTTCATCACTTGCCATCATTGAAAACAACATTTGTAGCAACATACAAAAAAACTTTCAAATTGGTGAACATAACATTAACACAAGAACATACGGGACAACCCAGGTAACAAGGATCAAACACAAAACAACTACCAGAAATGTACCAATCGACTCAAAAACAACGTTTAATTAAGCTCAGAAGTTGCATACCAGATCACAGATTAACTCGTACGTCCAGATATATAAAATGCAACATCATCATAGCAGAACAAACACGATTTCGTAAACATTTTCCAGCAAAAAATAAATAAATAAATAAATAAGATTTCACAAACATTACCCGACATAATTCCAGTAAGATTAGGACACAAAAAACCAAAGAAGACCCCAAAATTCTTCCAAGTACCCAATACAAATTAAAACATTCAAGACTCAAAAATCAAATACTAAAACACCTTCAAATCAAGAGTAAAACGAAAAACTGTTTTAAAAAAAGAAAAGAAAAATAAAAGAGCAAAAAAGTACATATTCATTGAAACATTTTAACAAATACTTAATAAGCACACCACATTGGATGAATATTCAACAAGCGAGTAAAACAGAAAAAGACCCCAAAATTCTTCCAAGTAACTAATACATATTGAATTATTCAGACCTCAAAAATCAAACGAAAATTCACCTTCAAATCCAAATCAAAATGAAAACGAAAAACCATAATCGAACCTTAACTGAAAGGCGGATGAAATTGAAACAGAGCACCTATAAACCCATCATCTAAACCTCTTATACGTACACACACATATACATACATACATACATACACACACATATGAAAGCAGTTAAAAATGTGAGCTCTATATAT
The DNA here is from genome assembly GCA_035233585.1 of Antiaris toxicaria. Lineage (NCBI taxonomy): Eukaryota > Viridiplantae > Streptophyta > Magnoliopsida > Rosales > Moraceae > Antiaris > Antiaris toxicaria. Next base: position 95,908,236 of record CP141154.1, read on the forward strand.
GAGCGCTTCATATATTTTTACTCAAGATTTGTCGACAATTTATCACGACACGTTGATGAAATTTAACGGAAAAAAACAAGGAGCGAGTTTGAATGGAAGGAAAAACGAACAAGAAAAACATTAAAAAAAAAAAACGAAAGGATTAAAAGAAGGGCGTTACCTGAGAAGAAAAGGCGCCGAACGGATTCGCAGAGCCAAGCGAGAGAGACAGAGACAGAGAGAGGGAATGGGCGTCAGTGTGAGTCCGTGTGAAGTAAAAACCAAATTAATTACGACAATTTAAAAAATATATATATATATATCAATGGTATTTAGCAAAAACCAAAGCGAAAATGGAAATCTAAAGATTGACAAAACAGAGAACGAGCGCGCGCGCTGTATATATTATATATATATATAAATATGAAAATAGAAAGGGGAAGGAGACAAAATGGATCAAAATTCTGTCCTAAGAAAAATAAATAATAGAAAATATTTAAATTGTTTATAAATTATATATTTTTGATAAATTATGATTTACTATAATTTAAAATTCTAAATGTATCTCTAAATTTTAATAATTTTATTTAATAAATCAATTTTTAATTTAATAAATTATTTATTTATTAATTTTGATAAATTTTTATAACTTTATACGCTAAATCACTTTTTTTCCTTAATAAATAATTTATTATTAATAAATTATTTATTTTGGTAAATCATTCACAAATACTTAATTTATCATTATAATTAGTTATAAATTCTTGATTTTACTAATATAAATTATTGATTTCATGAATTATTAATTTATCAATTTTAATAAATTATTTACTAATTTTAAAAAATAGTCTCAAATTCAACATATCCTAAAACTAACCCAAAATTGACCTAGACTTGTCAACAACTTAAAATCCAAAAATTTGCCACCACCTCACCGCTCCATTAGATCTTTACAACTTGCAGCAGCTTGCCAAAGATCACAAAGTCATAGAGCTTCCACTAGTTTACAATGTTGGAGTCTTGACACCAGCCTAGTACAATGGAGACGAAGATGACGGCAGTTCGAGGTTTCGAGTAGATCGTGATAGAAATGAAGATCGCAACGACTAGAATCTTAGCTTCAACCAAATCACTAGCTCATAGCTGAAAAAAATGACAATCGTAAACTTCGATTTGTCATCTGATGGCTAAGATTACAAGCTCATTGGCAAGGAAAAATGGAAATCGTCATAGCTAGTCAGGAAAGATCACCACTCCAATGAGAAACTTGTAAAAAACCACAAACCCAAAGAAAGAAAATGAGAAGAGTGAGAGGAATCATGACTAAAGGCTTAAAGGTGAATTGTGATCGGTGGATCACAATTGATGATACTACTCACGAAGATCAGATTGGAAGAGCGAGAGTTAATTGCTATTATGATTTGGCACCATTGAGAATCATCATTGTTGAGACCAGAAGTTAGGAGAGAGAGAGAGAAGAGAAAGGGAGGAGAGAGAAATGAAATTAAGAGAAAGAAAGAGGAAAAGGAAAAAAAAACCCAAGAAAAAGGGAAAAAACCAAATCAGGAATAAAAAGGAAAAATCAATTATATACTAATTAAGATACACTATTTCCTTTCAAATTAAAAAAAAAAAAAGGACAATTTACTACAATTCCCCTAATAGAGAAAGAAAAAATGCTTAGATCATTGGGCCATATGGGCTTTCTATGATAATTATGACTAATTTCTTTAGCTAGTTTCGCTCTTAATATATGATGTTAAACATATGGTTCTCATTGATTGGCATTATGGTGTGAGACTCATCACCTATTAGCGAGTGATATTAAATATTATTGGTTGGTTTTTTTTTTTTAACAAGTTGTGAATTAACCTCTTTTTTATTTTTTATAGTTTAAAATTTCCCACTTAATAGAGTTTTTAAATTATTATTATTTTATTAACAAAGGCTAAAAATTAGATGAAATAGAAAGTATATGATATATGTATATTGAATTATGTAAAATTTATTTAGGGGATTAATATCGCTTGCTTGACTATGTCTTGAATTTTTGCTATTCTCCTAATGAAGTTTATGTTTGTTCAAACTTTTAATTTGTTTGGACAATAAATTAATTAATCTTTGATTTGTGAAATGCATTAGCAAAGCAACACTTGCCTTTAAGTGAAGCTAATCTTGGTCCCAAAAATACAAAAAAAGATGTACTTTTTATCACAAGTACGTGCTATGTATAGTAAAACATTGGATCAGCTATGATGTGATTTTTTTTATATGTAAAGTTGTAATTAATTTTTTGAAGAAAAATTTACCTTAATTAGAGATATTTAGAAGTAAATTATACTTTTATCAAAGAAATCTAATATCAAAGATATTATGGAGGTACAATTTTCCTCCCAAAAATGTGTAATAATGAGTTTAGGTATCATTTAGCCTTACAAAAAAATTAGGGACCAAAATCATAACTTTCTTAAAAAGGTTAGGAACCAAACGAGCAATTTTACTTCTTTTGTGATTAGTAATTTTACTAATTTCCCCCTTAAAAATCAGTTATTTGATCACATAAAAAATACATTTTTTAAATATTTTTTTAAGGGAAATTACATTTTTTAATACTTTTTTTAGGGAAAAATAAAACTTATGGGGCGTTTGTTTATAGTTTTACATTCGTATTATGTTTAAACATAATATAAATTTTATTTAAACATAAAAATTTTACGTTCAAATATAATATTTTTTTAATAGTATGTCAAATACATTTACTATTTCAGAATATTTTGAAAATAAAATTTTTTTCTAATAACATCATATTCTCTCTTTATCTCACTTTTTTTATTTACTTTTACTAATCACATCAACTTTTAAACTATAAAATACAATTCAAATACTTTTCATCCAAGCACACATTGCATTTAAATATAAAACAAATACTTTTTATCTGAATACAAAATGTATTTAATGCATTACGTTTGACGTGATGCGAATGCAATACGTTTACTAAATACCCATCACTATCAATTACCACAAACAAGCATCTGGAATAAATAAATAAATAAATAAAGTCCCTTGTTTAGATAAATGGTTCATATATAAAAATGAATTTTTTTTTTTATAATTTCATATGAGAAAGTCTTTTTGTTTTTAAGAATTAAATTGTATTCGGATGTGTAAAAAAGTTTTCTTTTTGAATACAAAAAGTTATTTGGAATGAGAAAAAAATGTGTTGGAAATTATGTATTATAAGAGATTGGAGAATTTTTTTTTTCTAAACATGTATTATAGAAGACATGTTTGGAACAAAAGATTCTCTTTTCTTTTTTAAAATAGGAAAAATGATTATAAAAACTTGAAACAAATACTCTTTTGTAAAATTTTTTCCATTTTCATATTTGAACCTCACAATCCAAACACACCTGAAAACAAAACACCTTCATTAAGACCACCCGTGGAGGGTTGGGGCTGAAGAAGTAAATGCACGTAGGATGACCCACATTTGTCACAATTCTCTTTATAGTCACCGTTCCTTTGAGCTTGGAGATGGCCAGGGAGGGATAATTGCCCGACACTTGAATGATGGGTCGATGTCCTTGACACCAGTGCTGCATAAGTAGATAAGGTAATATGTGTATGAATCACCATAGACGAGTCCGCTATCAACTGCCATGGCAGGACGGAAGTGGCCAAATCCATATGAAAAACAGTTAACTAAATTGCCATTTTCATCGCGGAATGGCCAGGTTGTTTTTTTTCTATGGCTGCAATGTATAGAGATCAAACAAACAAATGTTATCGGGTCTGCAGGTAAACATAGATTAATTGAATTGATTCTGCTCAGTGGTTACAGTTAGTTTTCTGAATGAAGACACACATTAGTGATCTTTATCAGAGTGTTTTTGTTAGCTCTCTAATTAGAGCTAGACTTCCTAGTATAGTTGAAACAGATTTTTGTAGTGTGTTTTTGTAAGCTCTCCGGAATTCCCATTTCAAATTACCAATAGGCGGTGGAGTTGAGCAAAAATGACACCGGATCTCGAATTTCTCCAAATTGAGTACCTGTGATCAGGATAGCGGATCATAGGGCAACCCAGCTTCAAGCAGGATGAATGGCCATAAGAAGTGCCGCTGTGGTGGCAACATGACGGCAAGACGCCGAAGTTCCTGAGAACATGTTATAATTGACGATTTGAGGATCATTTGGCAACTTTGTAGGTGGAGCTGCCTCACTCCATGCTGCCAATATGTTCAGTCCTGTAGCTGTATGTCTGTCTGCGAAAGGCCAAAAAACAAGCACAATCTTACAAAAAACCTATAACATATATACACTTTGAGAGATGATAAAGAAAGGAATGAGTGTACTTTGAGAATATTTGGTCTAATGACGTTTGGACCCCTACTACAGAGAGAGGCCGTGAAAGGTGCTGGCTTGGTGTTCAACGCCGTTACTCCCGGTAGGATATTTGTCACTGGCCATCTTGTACATTTGATGTCCTGGAGAACTTTCACGGCGTTGTTGTAAGTCACCGTCGTTGCTGGAAGAAAGTGAGAATCACATTGTAACCCATTTCTACTTCTCAGTGTGTCTGCTAGTATCAAACTGGCATCACCAGCACTTTTCCCTTGTTCCAACTCTAGAATTCTCGCCACTCGAGCACAATGCTACCTTTCCCCTGGTCTTGCCAGGCGAAAGAGGATTTGGTAGGAAAATATGTGAAAAATAGAAATTAGGAACTTAAAACACGATTAGTAGATAAACTGCACTATCTATCACGCACATGTAACGCTATTTCCAAAAGTCAAATTGGTATGAACACATATACATGTACACACTCATTCTAATGAAGCGAACAATCAAGTCGGACTGCAAAAATTAGAAGACAACAAAGTTTTCCTTCGATGAATAATGTGCTAAAGAAAGTGCAATCATATTTCTTACCCCTTCCATATACAAATGATCTATATATCAGTTCACATGCTATACAATCACAAGAAAACATGATTCTAAGTAGTATGTTGGCAACTATTGATGCACGCTATTCATACCCATTAACCAATCATAAATTCACGTAAAATGGATGCACATTATTGTACATAGATTAAAAATTCTTAAAAAGGATTAGTGATGCTAGGCATTTTGAGATTTCTATTTGTTTGGTACCACTACATTAACAAAATGAATTTTTAGTCAACATTTTTTTTATGACACATTTAGTCACAACATATTTGTGTGACTAAATGTCACTTTTACCTTGAGACTAATATACATTTTGTCACTTTCATTATTTGGTATCCAACTATTTTTCATAAAGAATAGGAAAGAAGATAGCTTGCCACTCTTTCAAATGGACCCCCAAAAAAAAAAAAAAAAAACGAAACATCAAATAGAAAAGAGGAGAACTGTAATCACCTCACTTAGAATGAGAACCCTTTTCTTGGATGCTTGGCAACATCAAACTAATAGCGCACAACTCTTACTTTCTGTTTGGAGCATGATTTCAAGCTAGAAAATTCATGAAGGGAATTTAAACTGAATATGTATTTTAGAGAGAGAAAAGTGAGTGTAGTGTGGGTTTTTAAAAGGTGAAAATTTTGGTTTGGATTGGAAAATTTTAATCCTAATCTTTGCTCAGCCAACTCATCTAGGATTATAGAAGGAAGATATTTTTCACCTCCAACAAATCCTCAAACGTCAAGTATAAAGGATTTAACTGCCATAATTGAGAGGAATTATGAAATTATAATGTAAGTAATTAACATTAATTTGACACGTTCCCTGAAAGTGTACACTTTCAGAAAGAGAAATTTCAATATTTATTGTTTTACATTTTGTATATGTCTCCTATCTCTTTCTCTATATCCCCATTCTCTTAACTATAAAGGAAAAAAAAAAATTAAAAGAAGAAGAAGAAGATACAAATCAGTGAAAAAAAAAAAAAAAAAAAAACTATGCTAAGGACACTGTAATGGGACTCCTAACAAGATGAGGTCCATCAGTCCAAGAGTACCACCCAAATGCATACTCTTCTGTTTCATTCTTGCTTGGTTTTAGTCTCTTATCACTTCTTGGTGTAATTGTTATTGTGAAGCTTTTCTTCTGGCCAACACGATTAAAGGATAAGATACTCGGTTTCGCTTTCACTGAGACCGTCGATGGCGGGTTGGAGCTCAATATGTAAGTGCTCTTAGGGTGACCCACATTCGTCACGGTCCTTTTGACGGTCACTGTGCAATTGAGTTTGGTGATGGTCAGGGAGGGATAGTTGAGGTCCGTGGCCGAGGGTGGATTAGCTGGGCATTTGAATGACGGGTCGATGTTCTTGATGCCATTGCTGCATAAGTAGAGAAGATAATCTCTGTATGAAGCATCATAAACAAGGCCGGGATCTGCAGCCTTGGCGGGACTGAAGTGGCCAGAGCCGTATGCAAAGGAGTTTGCTAAACTGCCGTTTTCGTCGTTCAATGGCAAACCTAGGTTGTTTCTCAGTGTAGCTGCAGTATATAAGACGAAACAAAAACAGATTTTTAGGTTATACAATAAAAACACAAATTTATTGAATCGATTCTGCTTAAAGAGTTTAGAATAAGATTTTGTTTAAATCTCTGTTTTAAACGCACTTTTCAAACTAAATATTCAAATTTTTCTCAGTGAAAACACTCTAGACAAAATGTTTGAATAGTGGATTTAAATGGAGATCTAAACGGGGGCTTAGTTTTTTGAAATTCCTATATTTGTTGTGTTATGGAATGGTTTTTGAAATAAGATATAGAAGGAAAAATACCTGGAGTACCACTGGTATTACACATTACATCTCATATGGTTTTCATTTGTGAGTCATATGTAGTGAAACTCACTTTTTATTAGTATGATATTAAGCACCAATAATGATTCCCTTAACGTTGTCCAAATCCGAGTCAAAGCTATACTTTGAATGATGAAAACATATCTTTTTCAAAGTGCAGGATCAAGTTATCTCCATGAAATTCGCGTATCAGATTACTTAGAATGGAACTAAGAAAAAGTAAACAAGGTGATTACCAGTGGTCATGATAGCAGATCTTACGGCAGCACTGCTCCAAGTAGGATGAATGGCCCTAAGAAGTGCAGCCGTGGCAGCAACATGAGGGCAAGACATTGAAGTTCCTGAGATTATGTTGTACTTGACAACACGAGGATCATCCGGCAACTTTGTCGGCGAATCTTCCTCGGTCCATGCCGCCAATATGTTCAGTCCTGGAGCGGTTATGTCCGGCTGCCAAAAGCAAAAAAAGCAACACAAAATCTTTCAAAAACCTATCACATAAATAAATTTCTAGAAACGACGAAAAAAGGCTCCTAGGGCTAACTCAATAGGTAGGAGACGAGGGATTTGAGTAGAGTTCTAAGGTTTGAAAAATAATTATAGATTTTTTCTTTAATAAGTATGAATCATAGGCTCCATACCGAAAAAAAAAAAAAAAAGAATATATATATATATATATATACCTTGAGAATGTTTGGATCTATGACGTTTGGACCCCTACTACTGAAATCGGCCATGAAAGGTGCTGGCTTGGTGTGCAACACTGTCATCGCTGGTAGGATAACCGCCGTCGGCTTTTTGGTCCCGTTGATGTACTGAAGAACTTTCAAGGCGTTGCTGTAACTTATCGCAGTCGCTGGAAGAAAGTGAGGATCGGTAGGTATCTCAACTCCGTTTACCGGTATGTTTGCTAGTATCATACCAGCTCCGCCGACACCCTTGACGACCACGCCTTTTCCAATTCTGCTATTGTTGCCTCTCATGCACAATACTATCTTTCCCTTGGCCAATTCGGGTGAAAGAGAATCCGGTAGGCAAATTCTGAAAATTAGTATAAATTTTGTTACTATAAACATGACTAGTATCTATAATGCACTATTTTATCGCAAACTTTTGTAGGCTAAGACATGAATTATGTATCTTATCAAGCATTGACATTGATAAGTGCGACAAATATAACATTTGACATTAACATTGGAGATAGTCTACGAAACATATAGTATCTTACCGTGCCCGATCTCGTGGCACTCCCGGTTTCGCTAAATCCGCAGCAAATGCCAAAGGGTACATCTTACTAGGATTTAGCTTACTTGGTGTCAAGCTTTGTCCCTGATGATCAAGATCAATTTCATATAAATTTTCTTAAATATATATATAGAGCATCAATAGTCAATAACTTAATTTTATCTGATTATAAATTGACATGTCAATTCTCGATTAGAACACTATTTATGATAATTTTGTTGTAACGTTCAACATTTTTGGTCTCAATATGTCAAATAGTATGCAATATTTGTACATAAATACCTGAACTCTCACGCCATTTCCAAGCACAATGGGTGCAACAAACTCTCTGTCCACACTGCTAGCACCCACGGTGATGATCCACGGGGCCGGGTTCGACAAAGTCCCCGGAGTCGGGCCGCTGTTGCCGGCGCTACACGACACGACAATGTTCTTCTTAATGGCGTGCAATGCTCCTAGGGCAATGCCATCATCGGTGTAGTTGACAGGCGACGACGTCCCGATCGATATGCTGATTACGTTGACGCCGTCTGCGATGGCGTCGTCCATGGCGGCGAGCATGTCTTCCATAAAGCATGTGTTGCCGTCAACTTTAGGCTCGCCTGGCAACGCCCAGCACACTTTGTATATGGCGAGTCGGGCCAAGGGTGCACCACCGGAGGCCGTGCCGTGGGCAAAGCCGCCGAGGGCGGAGACGTTGGCAACGCTTCGGCCGCCGACGGTTGAGGCGGTGTGACTGCCGTGGCCGTCTTTGTCACGGGGTGATCGGTAGTCCTCTGTGGCGTTAAGAGGGCCGTAGTGGTTCTCAAAACCTTTTATGTAGTAGCGAGCCCCTATGAGCTTCCTACAAAATTAGAGCCAACAAAGTTATATGCATATTTGAATGTTACCCACTTTTTTATTTTTTATTTTTGCTAGAACCATTTGGAGAATATTTGAAATCTCGCGCAATTCCTCAATAATTAAGGGAAAAAAAAAGTTAAATAAAAATACTGAATATTGATCTATTTCTAGCTATGCAGTCCAATTCCTCAATAATTGGAATGTGGCACACCCGGGGTCCATCACTTTTGAGTCGCTTCCCAAGGTCTTTTTACCACCAAATTGTGAACTCAATGATTGTGTTTATATATATATATATGTTTGATATATAATATATATTAATAATGATCAGTAACATCTAAAAAGATACATTTTTAGAGGGATTTATAAAAAAAATAATAAAATTTTAAAGTGATAAAATAAGAAAATGATAATATTTTTTAAGATAAATTGGAAAAAAAAAAAAAAGCTTAAACAAAACTCCTTAATCATGTATGGTTGTGTCTATATATGCGGGTGCGTATGTATGCTCCAGTCATACCAGCATCTGCGAAAATTAGAAGAAAACAAACAAGACTGCCCTGATGGATAGGCAGCAGGAACACTGATTAAAGTTCACAAGATGCAGAATGCAAGGAGACAAAAAAACACAGTCAAGTCACTTTTTGGACTGTAAATGGTCAAGTTAGCGGGGCTTCACAATGAGTTTTCTTGTTTTTGAAAAATTCTTATCCTCTACAGCTATTTATTGTAATTAATAACACATACATTTCCAATTACATTGTATACTTTTTTGAGTGTTGGAAAATGTCCAATTTTATAAGCCGGCCAAGCAAGTTATCTTGTTGTAATATAAATAGAAAGAGTATATTTTACACATATATATTATATAAATATTTATACAGATTCATGAAAGATTTATATGTAATTTTATGTTTACATGATAGAATTAAACCTATTAGAGTAAATAACATGTGTCAATAAAAATATTATACATTAATAATTTATGTTAGACATTATTAGTTATATATATATAACTTGTTAAATTGAAGGATTTTTCAATTATTTTTCATTCCTATTCCCAAAGGCAGAAACTTTACACGTGAATACCAATTCCCTAAGATATATATGACATGCAAGTGGTGAATTCATGTTTGGGAATTTGAAAGCGACGGGCACTAACATCAGACTATTCAGGCAATTGTGAGTACATGGACAAAAATTAATGATACATGGTCCCCTTTTAAGTGCAAAGAAGTATCTAAAATATTATAACTACAAGACTTTTTTTATCAGAAATTATAGTTGCCCTTTCAAACAAGATGCGACACATGTCACTATTTTATGGTGGAAGTTTACAAGGCCATATAATATTTGATTCTTATATATATGTGTGTGTGTATATATATATATATGTATATGCCAAGTATGCATGTCTAGAAGATAGTACAAGAACCTCCTCTTGTTTTGCTCTAGTTATTTATAGAAGTGGGAAACTGTAGAGGCAAGAATATTTCAATGCTAATTAAGTAGTTTTGTTTTTGGTTAAATATAAAATCAAATAGTTAAGAAAAAATGAGGGTAATCTTTATAATAGACTTCTAAATAACATAAGAAAAGATCAAAAAAACATATATTTGATATTATTGACCTAAATGAATCATTTAGTTGTTTAAATTTTATTGTTATTCGAATATTTATTTTATAAAGGAGTGCCTCTCCATTTCACGCTTGACATACACACACACACACACACACACACACACACACATATCTTGTTTGTGGCATTTATTAGAACCGTGACTACAAATTAAAAAAAAAAATTCATATATAGTTAATGCAACGCAAAGGCACGCAAATGCATCAACATCTACAAATCCATGAAAGAAAATTCCCGGAGGGACCAAGAACCTGGGAGGCAAAAGGCAAACAACGTTTAGCATGCATTAAATGCTCTTTACATATATATATATATATGGATATATTTTTAACAGAAACATATAAAACCTTATCAGGTGTGTGTTTCGAGACTCTTCAAAGCCAGTAGCCGGCCAATCGAAAGCGAACACACAGCCACGGAAAGCAAAAAGTTCAAATATCAACCTTTATTGAACTATTCAAATCAGACGCTTATTATAAAATCGTTCCAAATATTTCATCCCAAAAAAAAAAAATTTAAGATGTTACTTATTTGTGTGTATATATATATGTGTGTGTGTTTGTGTTAACGTCATACGAAATTAGCTTGATTACCTATTACAATGGGATGAATTAAATCCGGGTCCAGTTTGACAGATTCCCTTCCATGATTTTGGAACAGGTCCCATTCCTTTGTCGCTGAAGCTCTTTGATTCTGGCCACACACCTGAATACATATATATATATATATTATCATCACATAATTGCGTAAATTCACGGATTCTACATCAAATCACATGCACTACAGTAACAAGAAAACACAAATAAGTAAAATTCATATTTTTATTGAAGGACCATTTTGTGACCAGGTTTTTTTTTTTTTTCTTCTAACGAATTATTTAGGGTCCACCTAGATTATTGTATGTGGACACATAATTTTCACTATATATATATAGGCATTTTGAGATTTCTATTGGCGTAGGTAGTGAAATATATATTTAGTATTTTACCACTGTCCAAGAGGCCAACTATGACGTCCTTGCCATATCCCGCTTTAGGCAACAGGCTGTCTCCACCGGTCTTGTAGAATCCCCGGCCGCCTTGTTCCAAGCCGGAAAACTTCCACGACCTCGTGGTGTGCATCGAGTACTTGTTCGGGTGACTTTGCGACACCGACACGACTTCATCGAGTTCTGTCCATCAAAACCACCCCTCCTCGTGTTTAGAAAATACAATGTTCATTTCATGGTTAATCAAATTAAAAAAAAAGAAAATTGTTTTTGGGTTACCATTTAACTTGGAGGCTTGTTCCGGGGTGAGAAGCGCGGCGAAGCCGTTGATGCTGTGCTTGTAGCTGTAGAGAAGAGAGGCTCTGGCTTCTTCCTCTGTCTCTTTCACAGACATCAAGTATGAATGGTGCTCATCTTCTATTTCCTGCAATGCCTTTTCTCCACTATGCTCTCCAAAATACACTATATAAACCTGTTGATGATGAAAAACAAAATCAATATTTTGTATACATGTATGTATTTGTGTATGTACATATATCTATATATAAGTGTGTGTTTCAATTAGAATGATGTTGAGGAAAACCTTTTTATCTGTGGATGAAGCGAGGACAGGAATAAGGAGAAGAAAGAGGAAGAGAGAAGATTTCATAATCATTTTTTTGTTATTTTGCTATAATCGCCTCTTCCCCTTCTGTGAATTTTGAGGAAAAAGAAGAAGATTTGGTGATTTCGAAATGATAATTGGGTGCGCTTATGTGCGTGTGTATATATATATATATATAGTTTCTCAAGTCCATATCAAATTGTTGGGGTAGGGACCTATAAAAGTTGACAACTCATTTTATTGCCTAAATATTCGTCGTATTTAGTGTTGATTAAGTGGTTAAATTTTTAAATATAGATGACTAAGTAGTGAGACGGTTAATAAGAACGGAAATTTAGAAAAACACATATCTGGATTTAGATACTATGGAAATTGTTGTCTTCTAGAAAGGATTAGAAAAGGATATCTTTAGAATTTACTTTTTCATATTCGTAAGTTATGACTTGGTTTTAATGAATTTAGGGAATTAATCAACGTGGGAAATTGCACGTAAAACCGGGTCAAGTGGGCAGTAACCTGGACTGAGTTGTCCTCAAAACGGCCGAAATTTTGGGTCAAGGAATTTAGGGAAAAAAAAAATGACTAAAAAGAAAAACCACGTTGACCTTTTTCTTATGTGCTTAAAAAAATATAAAAAATAAACTTGATTAACCATATTAAACAATAATTTAGTGCCTCTCTCTCTCCAAAAAGGAAAAAATAAAAAATAAACAACCATTAATTTAGCGTTTATATGCCCTTAAATAATATTTCCTATAATTGTTTATCAAAATAATGGAGAAAAGTTTCCTTTCAAAGAAATTCTTTAGTTCTATTTTTTTTTCTTTTTATTTTAAATGTTTGGCTCAATTTAAATGTTTAAAAATAATTGAATGTGTCAAAAGAAAATAAAATATTTGTAAAAAGGAAAAAATTTTCTTTAAAGGGTAATGCAACTTACAAGTAACAAAACACAATTATTACGGGAGGATTTTTCGAACTTTCCCAACCATAGAATCCTTTGTTCCTAAATAAGAGTAAGTCATGTTTCAAAAATAAATAAACGAATAAATAAATAAGAATAAGTCATTAGTTTACAGCTATAGGATAAACTTAGCTAAATTATGTTCATAAATAAGAGTAAGTCATGTTTCAAAAATAAATAAATAAGAGTAAGTCATTAGTTTACAGCTGTAGGATAATCATAGCTAAATTATGAGGAGGAATAACATCATTTGCATTTTTTAATGGTAAAAGTGTTTTTTTTTTTTGGTTAATTTAGGATTTAGGAGTTCAAATTTTACCGTTAGGATATTCCTATAACCACGGTAAAAGTCTTATTTTAGTTAGCATATATTTCTCTTTTGATTACTCCATTGAGAGGAAAGGTACTTGGATAGGAATTTTTTGTTTTGAAATGTTGGGTAGGAGGTTTTTTTTTTTTTTTTTTTTAAATTGAATATGAGAGATTTGAAATCTATACATATGGGTGAAGTCAAATAACTGCTAGGCTGTGCTTGAACCATCAGGTAGGAGTTTTTAAATTCAAAACTTTGGAGTGTTCTATTTTTCTTTGGGAAATGAGAATTATAGGCCACCTAATGTAAATTATATACATATATAAAATATATATATCTTTTAGGTTATCGGAAAATTTTACTCAAATCCTAATTCATATATATTCCTTAAAAAATGAAATCAGCAATGTTGGGGAGTTGAGGTAAACTTTCGTGTCTCATTGTATTCAAAAAAAAAAAATTTGTGTCTCATCTTTCACTATTTATGTATTAAATTAGATCATTTGAATACCAAAAAATGAGTTGGATCAACTCTACTATGATCAAACTGAAATTTCCTAAAAATAAGAGACAAAAGCATAAAAAGCAAAAAGAAAATTATATTTTTTTTAACTTGGAGGAAAGGGGATTCAAACTTTATATTTTGTGATGGAACTACGGAAAATGAGTATTTCCCATAACAAAAAGAAACAAGAATAAAATTTTTTTTATGAAACAAAAAGAGGGATACAATTTTGCATTTTATGCTGTCATTAATTTTTCTTAAACTAATAATAATAGGCATAACTTCATGGTATTACAATATTTAATTTCATTGTAAGGTGTTGAATTCAAACTTTTCATTTCAAGTTCAATAATAATAATAATAATAATAATAATAATAATAAGTTTTTCCTTTATAACATGCTCAGAGATGATAGGATGTGGCATCTCAAACTCTTTCTCTAGCAACTATTATTTTATTTTATTTTATTTTATTTCTTCAATCACTTTAGCACTTTCCACAAGTCCACGGTTTATCAAAAGAAAATCATCGAATTTTCTCGTCATGCCTAATTAAAAAAATATTGGTCAATCTTTTTTTTTTTTGTTGAAAAATATTACTGTCAATTCGAATCATAAGACATGACACTTCGCCCACATTTAGTTAGTTGGTAGGTTTAAGTTAAAAATTTTGGGTTTAAGTTATTTGATTTTTGAAAACTAGTTAATAAATTACTTGACTTAAAAAAAAAATTGAGTTGTGTTTTTAAAATTTGAATCGATGAATCAACATACTTCAATTCGAAAATTTCATAATTAGTGAATTAAAGTTTACTAAAAATGAGTTCGATTGTTAATATAATTATCAAATACCAGGTTAATGGTGGCCAACTCAAAGTTGATCTGCAATAACAAGTTAGACTAACTCAAAAACATGTCAGTTGTTAGAACTTTATGGCGTTTTCAATTTTTTGGACCTCATGTCATGGCTAACGTGCGTTTTAGAATTTACCTTTTACTTATGTGTGGAGATTACTGTTTTTTTTTTTTTCTTTCTTTTTATAAACCTAAAAGACTCATGTTTGTTAGATTATATTTGAGACATTGTCAAGTCACATTCTTAGTTTTATTTATCCATACTGAAATTATGCATAATATAATATGGTTTCCATTATGGCTGTAGTAGTGACGTAGGCAATTAAGGCCTGGGGTTCTACCCTCACTAAACTTTTTTTTTCTTATATATGTATATATAGTATATATATAGAAATTTGTATAAAGTTATTCTAAAAAAAGAATTAAAGGTCTAATATATATCCTTCAAAAATTTCCATTATAGTTAATAGTCTCCAATAAAACTGCCTGATTTTGTCACAGATAATAACTTAACCTTTAGGGCCCAGCCCCTAAATTTTCACTTTTTTCCAAAACTTTTTTACTTTTCATTATTTATATCTCCAAACGTTACAGTAAATTCCAAATTTTAAAAATTCATAACTTTTTGTATACAAGTCCAAATGAGGTAATTTTTTTTTAAATTACATAGAATTTCGAGAGGAACAAAACAATATCTATATTGATTTTTTTTTTCTAAAAAAATTTTTAAATTTTTTTATTTTTTCACCTCAAACAGTTTTTTCTGCCAAACACATTCTCCAAAACAACTTTTTTCCAACCCAAAAATAACATCTCCAACACCCTCCCCCAAACTCCCCCTTAGTATAGATATATGTGTGTATGTGATCGATTGTGATATTGATCCTTTCGTTTATTTCACATGCTATATAATTGTTTTAGATTATACTAATATATGTTGTTTATTATAGATATCTCAGGTCAAAATTTGATTTTTTTTTTTTAGGGAAGTTAGGGGGTGTTTGGAGAAAGAATTGCATTTTAATTTTATTCAAATACAACACAATTTTACACCAAACATAAATTTTACAACAGTATTACGAAAACAATTACTATTCAAAATATTTTTAAAACAATCATATCAACTTTTCAATTCTACTATTTATCTCTACTTTTACCAATCATATCAACTTTTCAACTTTAAAATACTTTTCATCCAAACATACATTTTATTTAAATACAAAACAAATACTTTTCAACCAAATACAACATTTAAAAAACAAATTTCATTCAAATATAATCAAAATGCAATGCGTTTACCAAACGCCCCCTTAGGTTAAATATTCTAAACGAGGTTATTTGCTTCCATTTAGCCAAAAAAATAGATCAATATGTACTAAAATGGAGTAAGTGTATCATCACTATGTACATATATATATACGAAAGCTGACATCACATGACTACGGATTGCCAAGAATAAACATCACCACTCGTAAATCAATTAATATTACAAAAAAAATAATTATTCTCATCCATGTATATTAGAAAGTCAAAGGACAATATCAGGGTCCGTTTGGATGGGGTGTTTGTTTTTAGAAAATGAAAAATTTTTAGATATGAAAAATAAAAGGTTATTTGGAATTATTTTAAAAGTGAAAAGTTGTTTGGATGAATGAAAACTTTTTGTTTCTAGAGAGCTCTTTTTTCATTTTTCAAAAATGAAAAATGTTGGATATTCAGATACGGAAATTTAGGAATGTTCATTTTTCTTGAAATGAAAAATTTTTCATTTTTCAAATTTAAACGTGTCAAACAGATGGAGGGTCAATTCATGAGGCTATTTTAGCTAGCTGCCCATTCTTGATACGGGATGCAAAACCAGTCGTGGGAATATAAACAATACAAGTCACTAGTCCCTAACAAGTCCAATCATATATGGGCTTCAAAGGACCACTTAGTTCAAAGGCGTGCAAATTACTGCACAAAGGCGGTTTTGAAACTTGAAAAGCGAAAATTATTCAGTATACCTCTTTTGTCAGCATTTTTGGATTTCAACTTGCGTAGTACTCTTCAACTGTTTTATGTCACATTTTTCTACTTTAATCATACCCAATATGGTTCCCCATATGCTTTTCAATAGGTGTCGTTTTTGCCAATTTCAATAACCCATTTTTTCCAGTGCGTGCCCCGGTCGATATTTGTTAAGACTGATCTCAGCTATATGCATATATTATACATATATGTGTGTGTGTACATATATATATATGTACATGTGCATATGCATATGCATATGCACCTTCCTAGCTCTCAGCATCTCTGTCCACTTTAGTATACGCTAAATTAGCAGCATGATTTGATCATCAAGCGCAATCTCTGGAAGAAAGTTGTACCAGAATAGCTACTAGCTATTCACCATCTCATCTCTCTTTTTCCGTCCAAACATTTGAATAGGTCAGCTTGCATGGGATGAAATACGTGTTTATCTTGGTTTACACAAGCGCCGTGATGGATATTGTTTGTATATTTAGGTGTTGTTTGGAGAAAAAATTTCATTTTAATTTTATTCAAATACAATACAATTTTACATCAAACACAAATTTTACAACAGTGTTACGAAAATAATTACTATTCAAAACATTTTTAAAACAATCACATCAACTTTTCAACTCTACTATTTATCTCTACTTTTATCAATCACATCAATTTTTCAACTCTAAAATATTTTTCATCCAAACACACATTTCATTCAAATACAAAACAAATACAACATTCAAAAAACAAATTTCATTCAAATACAATCAAAATACAATGCGTTTACCAAATGTCCCCTTAGCAAAGGGATAACACGGTATTCATATAAGAGTAATCTATCCTGATTTAGAGTGAATCGGAATAAGATAATAAAGTGGATCTATATATATTTTAATTGAATTAAGAGTGGTTATTCACTTTATAGGGATGGCAACAAGGCAGAGTAGGAGTAGGAATGCTTTCCATTTACATCCCTGGTCCTCATAAACATCCCCGTCTGCACTCTATCCTTGCCTAAGGTCGGGGTTGGGTATTCCTATTCATGGGAGCTTTACGACACTGGAACAAAAGATAAATTAGTAGAAATTTACCATTTCTTCATACCAAATTCAAAGTTTCACAAAAATTGAAATTCTAAGCATTGCAAACTAAATCTTAATAACCACAGAAATATCTCGTCAAAGCATAACAAAACCCGAATACTAAAACAATCAATAACACGTACTAACTGGAATCAACCAATTAATTTAGGGTACTGACTAGCAATTACCTTCTCTATCACCTTTTTTTTTTTTTTAAGTGAAAAATGTGATTACTACTTATTTACTAAAACAATCTAATTAAATTTAAAAGTTTAACACACACACACATATATATAGTATTTATTGATTTATGTATAATATTATGTATATTATGACGGAAACGAGATGAGGTTGAGGTGCTTCCTGGCCATCCCCGTCTCACGTTTTTTGTCCATAAAAATGTTTGTTTTTGTTTTTCTTAAATAGACTGATTATCATACAAATTTTTTCAGTATTAAGATTAACCTAGACAGGGTTGTAATTAAGGCATTCGAATTCTTCCCAAAAGGTCTTATTTAGGTTCAAGACGTCCCATTAAGGATTGAATTATGTATTTTTTTTAAAGCTAAAATAAGTCTTTTTTTTTTTTGAAAGGGAATAAGCAAGATTTTATTTAATCACCAATGAAAGCAAGATCAGCTTTAACAAAAGGGCCACGCTGTCTTGGAATACAATCACGCCAAAAACAATCAACACCATTAGAAATAGCAAAACTAATCAAAAAGTGGGTTACCTTATTCCCATCTCAGGAAAGAGTAACAAACATTGCCACTACTAGCCTCAGAGAGGAAATCTCTGATATCTTCAATGATATTTGATTCAGAAGCACTGATAATTAAATTCTTGATAGCACCAACAACATTAAGAGCGTTGGACTCCAGCACTCAATCTTCAAAGCCACAATTATTGGCAAGCAAAGAGAAGGAGCCTGCCAAGGTAACCTCGGAACGGCACTTCTAGTAATAGGAGGCTTGTCAAGGTTGTTGGAAACAAGGAAATCCCCCAAAAACCTCCCTTCCCAAGTCACAGCATCTGTAGCATTGACACTTTTATTCTCAAAAACTGATTTGTTACGCCTCTGCCACAGGCACCAAACCAAAACACAAAAGACATTAACATCCAATTTCTCACAGCGTTAGCCAACAAAGGAGCAGAGGGAGTATAAAGGGCCCCCTGGAAATTTCTTTAAAATTTGCCATAATGCACTAACCTACCAAACCGCCCGTGTTGCTTCTGAACAAAACCAGAAAACATGGCCCGAATCCTCCAAATTCTCATCACAGTGGGGGCACAATTTATCCACAGCAATCCCCGTCTTTGAAAGAGATGACATAGTCTGCAATGCCTCATGATAAGCTTGCCAAACATGGATCTTCACTTTATTAGGGACTTGAGATCCCCAAAGCTTACTCCACCACCTCCAAGTTTACTCATAATAGCCCTTAAAAAAGGCCATTCCACTCGATCATAAGCTTTGTTCATATCAAGCTTTATAGTCATAAGGTCTGTTTTCCCGCTAGTCTTCCTCCAAATTGAATGCAATGTCTCAAAAGCAACTATGATATTGTCTGTTATTGATTTCTCCGGAACAAAAACACTTTACGAATCAGAAATTATCTCCAACAAACATACTTTCAGGCGATTATAAAAGTCTTAGTAATAATTTTATACACAACATTGCAGAGACTAATATAACGAAAATCAGATACCTTTTCAGGGGATTTGATCTTAGGAATGAGAACAATAAAAATAGCGCTCAAATCCCAAACAGACCTCTAACCATTAGTCACCTCCAAACGCACCCGTGTTACATCTCCACCCTAAAATGCCCCCTTAACAAGACACTACAATTAATTTTTTTTTAATATAACATATTAAATAACTTTTATAATAGTGTATTAATAAGCAATAATAGTAATAAATATCTATATCAGGTAATGTAGAATATATGAATAAAATTTTTTTTCTAATAATAATAATTACTAAAATATTAACTTATTTCATACCTGTGTGATTAAATAAAAAGACTAAACTTTAATAGACGATAATAAATTATATTATGAAAATCAATTAAAAGTCCTATACTTCATAAAAACCTTATAATTGTGGAAAAACATAGTCTTCAAAATAATAGAACTTTAAAAATCTTAACTACTTTGTAAGTGAACAATAAAATAATAGAACTTATAAATTCAAATTATAAACTTGAAAATCTTTCAAAAATAAATATAACTTTCTTTAAAATAGGATAATTTTAATAACCCACTTTGCTACCATGCATGCCTCCATGTCAAGCTTCTTCCAATCCTATACTTTAGCTTTTCCTTACCTACAATATGCAAAAACTATATTAGGCGAATACCTAGTAAGTATATCCATCATCTCACAAAAATATTTAGTTTATGACATTGGTTTAAATACGATATTAATATTTCAAAACATGATATAAAACATCAATGTAGAAGCGGTGAAGATGCATAACTTAAACACATATTAAGCAATTCATATTATCATTCTTTATTTTCTCATATTATCTTTCTTACTGTTCTTTACTATTATTGCGTCCTCAGTAACATACCAATACGCACAACCATGATAAGAGTGGGATTGCAAGTTTCAAACTCACTGTGACAATTATTATATTGTTACTATTAAGAGCATAAACCCAACGCTTCTTGTGAGCTACTAGCGGCTCAGATGTAAACTATTACTGTTATTTAGGACGAATTCGTAATACATGCCTCTTAATTACCATTTTTATCTTGAAAAATTAAATTAAGCTTTTGTAAACTAGATCATAACTTTCAATGCTATATCAAAATTATAACTCTTATAACAACACAACTATTTTAAAGGAAGCATAATTCCAAAAAAAAAAAAACATAGCTCTTTATACTATAATAAGATCATAATTTTATAAATGCATTACTAATTTAATTAAAACATGACTATGCATATAAATCACAACATATAAATCTTTAAAGTAAAACATAATTCTTAATAAGTTTATTCTCATCTAGAAAGTAACATATGTTGTCAAAAGAATAACATAACTAATAAGATATATATCTCTATAATATTGATAATAACTTTCTTTATTAAACACACCAAAGTTTTCGTAACAGGATTTATATATTCTTTCAAAATATTATATTAATTATAAACTATTTTAATTTTCAACAAACTTGTTACAAGTGAGAGATGTACTTTCTTCACTTGAAGAACTTACTATTATTACTATTTTGGTGACTTGACACTTCAGAACTTTGATACGCTCGCTCTTAATGAAATACATATTACAAAATCATAACATTAATATTTTATAATTAAAAAAATATGAAAAATCCTAAAAATAATAAAAGCTCTAAATTTCCAATTTTCTATAAACCTTAGAATTCCAATTCCTTAAAAATTGACATAAACAATTTGAAATCCTATCTTCTAATCTTTTAAATCATCACTTCTTATCCTCAATCATTACTCATAGCAAACTATGCAGATCAATCATACTTTAATCTGAGTCCAATATGTCATCACCAAATAATATATCTATGTCTATACTCGAGAGTCTATGCTCCATACAGTCAAGACAAACTGTCCCCACCATGGCTTTAGACAATATAATAGTCTTAACATGAGTTAAATGCTCGGTCTAACCCTATACACTATGGACCATAATTTAGACTACTCACCTTAGGACATTGTTTTCTTGCATACAAAAGTTCATTGTATGCAACATTCTAATAGTTTAACTTAAGTAATTAGTGAGTCATATTTGCTTCTATTTACTTTAATATGTAAATAGAATGAGGACAAATAGCAATATAATGAATAACCTCTAAATATAATTTTATTATCTAGTTCAAAATAAATAAAATACATTAAAAATGTTTTTCCCACTTAAGGCATTCCTAACACTTTTCACCTTTTTTTCATCACCAAAAAGTAAGAGAAAAACCTTATTCTCCAATTCACAAATCGTAAAACCACCCATGACTTTCCACATACAATTAATAGCAGTCCTAGACAAAATTTTTCGATAGGTTCTCTTTGTCAACACCTTCCCCAAGATGCCCTACTACATCTCAGCACTACCTTCAACAAGTTTCTTGTGATAACCGGGAATTTAAAGATTCTCGAGAGAATTGAAAAATTGTATGTATATAACAATTTTAATGTATAAAATATGAAAAAAAAATTGTGTTTTAATACTGTTTAGAATGCGATAAAATGTTCTAATAGTATTAAAGAGTGTAAGTTCAGAGATAGAAAATTTTCCCAAACAGAAATGGGTGAAATGGCTCTAAATCAGAGCCAAATGCCCTAGACAGTGCACCGACTGTACTAAAAGATGAATAACTTACAGTAGTGAATTTTGGTCAAATAGAAGTAGAATAAAGCAGAACGATCGCACAGGAGGTGTTAAAAACTCGCCTACGTAATTTTGGTAGATTTCCGTTCGATTTGACTTTTGGTCAAATTTTGACCACGAATTAATATGTTGAATTAATTGGATGATGTCATTGATGACATCAAAAGACGATGCAATAAATGAGAAAGTTAAAGGTAATTAAGATGGTATATAGATCCAAAGGTTAGCATTTATTGTGATCATAAATCAAGGGTCAAGATCAAGCCAAAATGGCAAGAAAGAAATTAGCAAAATTTTGGTATTTTTGGGGCTAATTGGAGTCGGTGGAGGCTGAAAAAAATCAGCTTAAAAGTTACCAAAAAGTCCTTAAACAGTTGCCAAATTATTGAGAAATTTTACAACTTAGTCCTCCAACCTTTTGCCTATAAATAGAATAAAAAATGGCCTTAGAAAAATCAGAAAAACTAGCCAAACTCTGCCTAACTGCAGCCATGAGCCATACCCCCTTTCCAAGCCAAAATTTTAGTAAAATCCTTCACCAAAATTACACCAAAACAACCTCCAAGCATCAAGAAATCAAGCTATTAAGTTGAGCCTTTATTTTGCTTGATTTTCCTTGTGTTTCTTTTGTAGAATCCATGCCTTATATGGGGGGGGGGGGGGGGCGAATGATGAAAATTTTGGGTGCAAACTTGGTGTTTTAAATTGATGGTTTAGTGTTATGATTAAATTATATCATGGAAGCTTGAAACACAAAATTTGAGATGTGTTTTAGAAGCAAAATCCGTGGCTTATGTGGAATAAAAAATGGAAAATTTTATGATGAAATCTTGTGAGGAAAAGTTTGATAAAAGGACCCTTAGAACGAGAAAATTTTGTTTAGGGTTTTGGACATAAAAAAAACATGGCTTAAAGGCAAGGTTTGGAATGAAATTTCATTAGGTTTTTAATGTGGACTTGTGCATTAGAAACCAAAAGTTTGAAATATGATAAATAAACTTTATGGTGGAAAATTTTTGTATTGATTCACCTAAGAAAACCATGGCCTATGTTGAGGAAAAATAATGAAATTATATTTTGGGTGGAATGATTGATAATGTGAAAAAATTTTACGCGTAAGTTTGATAACTTTACGTAAAATAGGCCTTTGATATAATATATGGTAGGTACCAAGATTCTGAGGCTTACCTAACACTGAGGAAACCTAAAAATCTAATCGGAAATGCTGTCGAAATTTGAAAACAGCAAAAAGGGCATTTTCAGGAAACGATGAGGTAGATTTATGGACGGGATGGTAAACCCGAGCCCCTTAGGAACCAAGACTCGGGAAGAGGATAATAAATGTTTCAGGAATAGTGAAATACCCATTCAAAACTCCGAAACATTAGAAAAACAAGAAACGACCCTAGATGTCGGAATAGTGTCACCCGGGGGTCAGATAACTAATAGTGGTGTATGTGGTAGTAACAACTGCTACAAATATGTAAAAATATATTGAAGCCTAAGAAATATTATTTTGTGATATTTTGGCTTAGAAAATCCCAGAAAAACGATAGAGTGGAAAAGTACGGTCTCAAGACCCGTCAGGGATAAAATAGTCGTTTGACCAAAAGATTTCGAAAAAGCTCGAAAAGGACCGCTAATGACTTAGAATGATTTAAATAGGATTTTTAAGGCTAAAAATCTGAATTTTTGAAGTACACGGGTATGTACTTTGAGTACATGTCCGTGTGATGAAGAATTTAAAAAACAGAGAAGCACACGGGCTTGAACACGAGCGTGTACCAAGCCGTGTATTGTTACACGGGTAGATAGTGAATTACACGACTGTGTGAGAGAAAAACAGAGAAGTACATGGGCTTAAATATGGGTGTGTACCAAGCCGTGTGCTGTTACACGGGCAGATAAGGGATTACATGACGGTGTAAGAAAGACCCGAGAGTTATACGGCCGTGTACCACCTAGAGAGATGAAATTCATTGTGAAGTTAAGAATAAAGTGAATACATTCAAAGTAATGAATAATATTGGGAATTAACAGACAATGTTTTGTCTGTAAAGACCCAAACTAGAAGCGAACAAGGCACTACAAAGGACGTCAAGAATTGGACGTTAGCTCAGTTGTGGTAAGTTCAGACATTTAAATTGTCTGCAATATGAAACACTATGATATTTAATTATGTACTAATTATATATTAAATATAAAGTTCTACAGGTACTAGGGTGTAATTACACTAACACATCTAATGGACTAATAAGTCTGAGATGTGTACTAAGAGTACACCATGGAAGTGCTACGACACAAGAGTGTGACTAAATTTAAGACACACCCATAAATGTAAGAATGTGAAAAGACCTACGGGCATTAAAGTTTTCTGACTTTGAGATGATGATTAATGTCACCTAGTCGGAACTAATAAAATCAAAACTGGCATACCGGCCTTCAGTAAGGTGGGGGTTTATGAGTCCTTCAGGGACATAATGACCACTTCGAGCGATGATAGACTGGGGAGGATTGGCTTCAGGGTCGCTCCTAAAATCCCTCACAGTCAGCACACACAATCGGTACGGCCATTAAGAGTTCAAAACCAGAATATAATGAAGATAATGATCAAAAATTGAATGAAAGCAATAAATGAGCATAATTGAGCAAAACCGACATTAACTTTACATATAGTGTGTATGGTCAAAGTTGACGTGAATAGTACCTGATCAAAGTTAGAGTCACTATTCATTGGTCAAAGTCAAAATTACTATTCACGATGATGAATAGTACTATTCATGAAAATTTGATGATTGATGCTTTTGAATCTGTATGATTCATAGTATATATGTTTGAACTTACTGAGCCTGTTAGCTCACCAGTTTTTTTATTTTGTAAGTAAGAAATCTCTCCAGTAGATTCTCTAGATGGCGGCAGGATCTGCAGTGCCAAAGGGGATAGAGAATTCCACTATAGATATGGTCCTGCTACTAGTCTTTCGCTGAGCTTTGAAGGAGAAGATTTGAAGAAAATATATTTTGAGATACAAAGTAGAACACTGTAATTTTGTAATTATATTGTTATACAAAGAACGATTAAAGTATAGTTTTAAAGCTTTATATGGCTTTCATATTTGAAAAGTATTTTGAAAAAAAAAAAGGGCTCTAAAATACAAAAAAGTTGAAAATGAAACAAAGTTTTTGGCAACCCAATGAGGTGCATGGGCTGTTTCAGTCAGTTACAGAATTCGATTGTAACAGTTTCGTGTGGCCAAAATTGGGGGTACCTCATTTCTCATCATCAATGCCTACAATCTCACCTTCTTCCTTAATGATGGAGAGGGATATCCATCTTCGAATGATGTCTTCCATAATTTGAGAAACACGATCACTCAACCTTTTGCACATGAAGGCAAGACTATAAGCCAACGAAACCCGACACTCTGTAGCAGTCTAAAAAGTTAAGTGTTTTCAATAGTAAGATCAACCTCTTTCCTATGATGATTTTATCTTTAAAACCCGACACTTTGTAGCAGCTTTAAAAATTAAGTGTTTTCAATAGTAAGATCAACCTTTTTCTTATGATCATTTTATCTTTAAAAAAAGGCTAAATAGTAAAGATGTCATTAACCTCTTTGTATAAGTGGAATTACAAGTGCTACAAAACATTTAACAAATGCAATTGATAGTTGTGTTTACATGCTAATTATTTTATCATTTGACTAACTATGGGGAAAACGTATTTTAAATGCATTTTTTTTAGGGCACATGGGGCTACGATTCTTAAAAGCATCGTTTATATATCAATCTTTATGCGTTACCTCATAATCTCATCATAGAGTGTTTTCTGTTTTGGTTAGCATGTGTACATGATGATTTCTTGTTTTGCACTTCTAAAGGAAAATTTTAGAGGGCCCACTTTTTTTTTTTGATATTTAGCACTAATACCCTCTAAACTTGTCAACCTTTAACAGTTGTCTTCTAAAATTTTAATTTTATTAATTTATCTCCTAAACTTGTCAAATTAATGCAATGTACCCTTTTTAGTTAATTTTACATTGAATTAAAGATTTGAAACTACAAGATTTGCATTGGGATTTTAATTAGACTTGAAATTTTTTAATCGGAAATAGAGTTTCTGATCTTCACATGAGGCATCTTGTGCTTTATATGACTAATTTAATGAAATATTCACACTTAGGGGGTACATTGCAATGATTTAATAAATTCAAGGGGTACATTGTCAAAATTAAAATTTTAGAAGGTAATTTGCCAAAAGATAATAAGTTTATGGGGACATTAGTGCTAAATATCCCATTTTTTTTAAATAAAAAATAGGCCTAATCCTAGCCGTTCAATTTCAATTCCCGATGCTTACATGTGGAAAAAAGGTGATTTTTATGATATATTACTAAGAAAATAACTACCAATATGTTTTTGTTCAAACCATTAGATTTATATTAACAACGTTTAAATTTACATACACATTTTACTTTAGTATGACCTTAATCAGAGTTAACGTCCCAAAACAGTAACCAATGAAAAGTAACTACCATTTAAAAAAAAAAGGCATTTTTCCCCCCCTACAAATTACAAAAAGAAGGGAACGAATCAAACAGTCCACGTCACAACCGACCTAGAAAGTTAAATACGACAATTACTTAATCAGTCTCAACACGTTGCTTTGATCTTACAGCCACTAAAAGATTTTTTTTCTTTCTTTTTTCAATTCCAACGGTTTCTTTCAACGTACATATCAACAGTAAGAAATTCTTGATTTTGGACCTTAGCTTTTGGCTATGAGTTGAATGCTTTGACTAAAAAGGAATAAATTTTCTCTTTTTTCTTAGGTCCGGTCTCCTATATGCATGATCATTTTGTGAAGATTTTATTGTAGATAAAGCAAAAAAGGGAATGTCTTGCATGCAAGAAAACGACACTTTACGTCCATTTCATGATTTTCAAAACTTCGGACCTCTCCACTTTGTGTGCGTGCTTGAAAGTTCAAACCGGCTACTTCAGAATTTTATCAACACACTAGCTAATAAAGTGAAAACCCTCTATTATGCATTTTCCCGCTCGTTTACCACTAGGTGCATTTAGGATGGGGTTATTTTTATAAATGATCTCGAATTACACATCCTGTCTTGTATTGGCCCTAATTTTTAATTTTATATATCACATTTCCATAACTTTTTCTATTGGTATGTCAATGGTCTTTCTATCAATTGTAAAAAAAAAAAAAAAAAGGAAGAAGAAGAAGAAGGAAATTAAACACACACTTATGACACAAGTTTTATTTATAGATAAAGCTATTAGTAACTATTTTTTGGGAAAGAAATTGTACCCCTATGAGATATTTTAAAAGCATAATTGTGCTTTAGTAAAAGATATATGGTGCAAACTATATTTTAATCAAAGATATATAACGTCATAGAGCTATTTTAGAGGCTCTCTCTTAAAAATATTTAATTATGATTTTAATCTTAATTAAACCCCACATAAACTGAGCATGTTCAATTTCAGTTTGATTTTTGATTGAATACGAACAAAAGGCTGTTTTCATAACAATAGAAGAGTTAAAGATAATATGACATGTAAAATTAAAAGTTAGATACTAACTTGAAATTGAGAGCAAATTTCAGAAATTATTTGTGAAAATAACCCTTTAAGATATTCTCAACACTAGAATTGTTTTTTGATTAAAAAAAAAATGATAAAAGGGTGATCGGTGTTAGCATACCCTTAGATAGTACAAAAGAGCGTTCTCTATAAGATCTTCTAACCGATGTCTTCCATAATCTGAGAAACATAATCACTCAACCCTTTGCACATGAAGGAAGATTCTAAGCCAGCGAAACCCAGCACTCTGTAGTAGTCAAAACAAAAATTAATGGAGTGTTTAGGTAACGTACTGCATTCGTATTGTATTTGAATATAATGCTTTGAATATAATATGAGTTTGGATAAAAAGTATTTATATTGCATTCAAATATCATGTTTATTTGGATGAAAAATATTTGAATTGTATTGTATGTAATGTGATTGATAAAAGTAGAAAAAAAGAGAGAGAGAGAGAAAGAAAGTATGTGATGTGATTGGTAAAAATAATAGAAAAAGTGGAATGGTAAATTGTAATTATATTGAATTTAAAATCTAATATGATTGGTATTTGAATACAATATTTTTGCATATAGATGAAAATTACATTACGTTTCAACACAATATGAATACAATGCTGTAAACAGATGAGGCATAAGTGTTTTTCAAATAGTGAGATCAACCTATTTCCTATGGTCATTTTATCTTTAAAAAAAGGCTAAAGACTCAAGATGTCATCGACCTCTTTATATGACTGGAATTACAAGTGCAACAAAATATCTAACAAATGCAATTGATAGTTGTGTTTACATGCTAATTATTTTACTGCTTGACTAACTATGGGAAAAACGTACTTTAAATGAATTTTTTTTAGGGCACATAGGGCTACATTTCTTAAAAGCATATTTTATATATCAATCTTTATGCGTTACCTCATAATCTCGTTAGAGAGTGTTTCCTGTTTTGGTTAGCATGTGTACATGATGATTTCCCGTTTTCCACTTCTAACAGAAAGTTTTGGAGAGCCTTTTTTTTTTTTTTTTGGTATTTAGCATAATGTACTCTAAACTTGTTACTCTTTAACAATTACCAATTAAACTTGTCAAATTATTATAATGTACTCTTTTTGGTTAAATTTATATTGAATTGAAGATTTGAAACTACAAGATTTGCATTAGAATTTTTATTGGATTTGAAAATTTTGATCGGAAAAAGAGTTTCTCATCTTTACATGAGGCACATTATGCTTTACATGACTAATTTAATGAAAAATTCATACGTAGAGGGTACATTGCAACAATTTAACAAATTCAAAGGGTACATTGGCAAAATTAAAAGTTTGGGAGGTAATTTGTCAAGAGATAACAAGTTTAAGTGCTAAATATTCCCTTTTTTTGTAACTAAAATATAGGCCTAATCCTAGTCGTTCAATTTCAATTCCCGATGCTTACATGTGAAAAAAAAATTTTTTTTTTGTTTTTTTTTATGATAGATTACTAAGAAAATAACTACTAATATGATTCTGTTTAAAACTATCATATTTATATTAACAACTGTTAAATTTACATATTTATTTTATTTTAGTATGACTTTAATCAGAGTTAATTTCTAAAAACAATAACCGATGAAAAGTAACTTCCAGTTGAATGCAAATTACAAAAAGAAGGGAACGAATCAAACAGTCCACGTCACAACCGACCTTGAAAGTTAAATACGACAATTACATAATCAGTCTCAACAAGTTGCTTTGATGTTACAACCACTAAAAGATTTCTTTTTTTTTTTTCTTTTTCCAATTCCTATGGTCTCTTTCAACGTACATATCAACAGCTCGAAATTCTTGATTTTGGACTTTAGCTTTTGGCTATGAGTTGAATACTTTGACTAAAAAGGAATAAAATTTTCTCTTTTATCTTAGATCCGGTCTCCTAGATGCATGACCATTTTGTGAAGATTTTATTGTAGAAAAGGGAAGAAAGGGAATGTCTTGCATGCAAGAAAACGACCCTTTACATCCATTTCATGGTTGTCAAAACTTTGGACCTCTCCACTTTTTGGACGTGCTTGTAAGTTCAAAATTGTCTACTTCAGAATTTTATCAACGCACTTACTTACAAAGTGAAAGTCCTCTATTATGCATTTTCTCACTTGTTTGCCGCTAGGAACATTTAGGATGGGGTTAATTTTATAAATGATCTTGAATTACATGTTCAGTCTCATATTGGCACTAATTTTTAATATTATACATCACACTCTCCTAAATTTTACTACTGTTATGTCGACAGTTTTTCTGTCAATTGTAAAAAAAAAAAAAAAACGAAAGTCAAATACATTCTTATCACACAAGCTTTATTTACAGATAAAGTTGTTAGTAACTATTTTTTTGGAAGAAAATTTTATCTTAATAAGATATTTTGAAAGCATAAATATACCTTAATAAAAGATATACGGTGCAAATTATATTTTAATAAAAAAATACATAATATCATAAAGCTATTTTAGAGGTTCCCTCTTAATAATATTTAATTATGATTTTAACCTTAATTAAAGCTCACCTAACTTGTACATATTCAACTTTAATTTGGCTTTCGAGTGAATACTAACAAAATGCTTTTTTCATGATAATAGAAAATTTTAAATAATATGACACAGAATTTAAAAGTTAAATACTAAATTAAAATTGAGAGTATACTTCAGAAACCATTCGTGAAAATAACCCTTAAAGATATTTTCAAATATTCGAATTGTTTTTTATTTAAAAAATAAAAAAGGTGATTGGTGTTAACATACCCCTCAGTAGTACAAAAGAGGGTTCTCTGTAAGATCTTACCCCTTGACTAGGAGAGCATCACATTTAAGACTCAAATGGAACCATAACTTTTGGGATTGGCTGGGAGGTTTACGCGGGTTATGCCGTTACCGCTAATATTGGATGGGCTCTCAATAAGCTATCAATTACTCTATGCTTGAATTTTGACCACAAACTCAGCATGATAGTCCATTATCCCACTCGGTAGTCTACTTGTGCTATTTGTTTCTAAACATTATGGCACATCCCATTCATGTCAAAACCATACAATAAGCAAATATAATAGAATTTATTTAAATATATAACAATTCTCTCAAAGTAATATATCTTTTTTTTTTTTTTTCAATCATATTGATAAGGTTTCAATAAACAGTATCGGTAATTCTCTGTGCCTACTAGACAGTAATGTGGATTGTAGACATGGGAAAAAAAAAAAAAAAAAGTTTTAACACCGTAGTGTTGGATATCCAAGGAATGAAAATATTCTATGCGTATGAAAAGGAAACTGAAAAATGCTGATGTCAACGTTATGAAATTCCACTTACAAAGTAGAAGAAACGGTGGGATCAGGGGATTTACAATCAACCGGGGAACTACCTTCAGCCAGCTCCTTTAAGAGACTGACCACGTCGTCCGACGATCCGAGGAGGTACCGTGCGCTGGAACGTTTTCGTCCAACCGAGCAAGAGAAGTAATTGTCCCCTTTGAGATCAAGCACGGAGGAACCTTCGTGCAGCGACATTTTGTCGTGCCGTGTCGGCCTCCATGCAGTCGTACTACTGCCTTGGTTGTTTGCTTTCTTCTCTAGAGTTGACATGGACCGTTGTTTGTTAAGGCGAGATGATTTGGACCCGCCTTTACCGGCCGAAAACTTTGGCATTGATGGTGTAACGGAATTGGTCACTGTGGCTCTTGGTGTAGGTGGTGGGTCGGAAGGTAGCTCTGGCTCAAAAAATGTGTAGATATCTTCATCCTAAAGAAATATGTCCAAATGCATAAAACCCATGTTCTCATTTGTGTTAAGATATGAAAAAGAGTGAATACAAATAAATAAATAAACACCTTGGGGAGAAAGTGACCAATACACAGGACATAGTCGATAGGCGCTTTCATGCCTTTGCTGTGTACTATTTCCCCTAAGATACGATCAATTGCAGCACCCTGTGCGTAGATGGCCACATTAGAAGAAAAGGAAATAATTGGATTACGTTACATTAACATTTTGAACATGAAAACTTTATGACCAATCAAAAGGCATGGTACCTTGGTAACACCAACCGCTCGGACCTCCACAGATCGGCTACCTTGAACAACGTCGACAGATGCATTTGAGATCGGGCCTGTCCAAAGATGCTGCAGCATGTCCCTTGCTTGAAGCCTTCCAAACTCAACATCTAATATTATGAATATACTTTTAAAAGAAATGGCAGGTGCAGCACCATTACGAAAATTTAACAGCAGGAGTAAAGGATGAGAAAAAGAAAAAGTTTACATTGTTTGGTACCTGCATACTTGTAGTTCCATACAAGTGACGTTTCACGAAGCTCAAAATGAGACCGAGGTGTTCTTTCAGTGAAATACTCAAACACATGCTGAAATCATTAAAGAAAAACGAAAAATCCAAGTTGAAAGAGTTGTTCATTGAAAGATGATACATAAAATATGATCTCTTGAATTCTAGACAAACCTTTACGCTGTCAACCCATTCCATGTTTAAGTTTTCGGGCATTGTTGTCATCCATTCTCCCGTTGTAAGACGTAGAAACATCCCGTTCTCTGCCGCTAACCACATGTTAAAATCACTAAAGTTCTGTAAAAAGAAAAGAAAATGTAAGTCCGAGAGCATAATAAGCGAGGCATGGAATAAAGCACTTTAGAATAAAAACCAGAGTACTTCATCGAGGACGGGTCTGTCACTTCCACTAAGGACTACGATTGTAGTCTTGGGGTCATCAGAGATCTTCTTCAATGGCTCTCTGAGGTCCGGATGCAATTTGAGCTCCATTTCGATGATTTGACCACCTCTCCTCCCAAGGGCACCAAGTGATTCAGTTAAAGTGGCATTAAATCCCTGTATGATGGCAGAATTGTGAAAATGAGAATGAAGGCATTAACAATCCCGCATTTAACATGTTCAGACAAAGAAACGTGCATGTGCAGCTTAAGAATCATGGGCTAAAATAAAAAAAAATAAAAAAAAAATCAAAAGCCTTGGACATATGCAATGTATTATTCATATCTACCATATGTCAGCACCTTATAAGTTTTACTTCACTTACTTGAATTGACTACTTAGAAATTTGTATAACAAACTAAAGCCACAGAATATCATACCAAGTTCTGGACTACATTATCGAGAGAATAGAGAAGTTTACCAGTATAAGCAGTCGGTTATTGGATTCCAAATAGTGACCAACAGCTTCTTTCATTGGAAGTAGAGGCGGAACTTGTCTAGTCCTTAGTTGAGCTTCCACAATTGTATCATTGAGTTCACTTCAGAAAAGAAGAAATGCAGGATTTAGATAAAAATTGACATAATGGGAGAAAAGGGAGTCCAAAAGCGGTATATGGTAGACAATACATTCATATCATTCCTCACACCAACCGACGTTGAAAACGGAATAAGGCATAATAAAAAGGAGAAAACTGAAGCAAACGGGTAAATATGGAAATTTGCATATAGCAGAACTCAAAATGGCAGTCATAGATGCCAATGTTCACTAGACCTATATAGCATGCACATGCACGCTCCCAATCCTGATCCTGCACACAAGCACACATGCACACCACAATAAAAGAAAAAAAAAATAAAAAAAGAAAAAACCCCTCAGCACCATGCTATGATCATACCTAACAAAGGTTGCAGCCCATTCTTTAGAAGTGTGAGTAGTTACATGCATGAAGTTGTGGTGGTGTCTCTTTTCCCGTTCGTCAGGCACCATGTTCAATGCATAACCTATGGAAGCAGCAACTTCTGTTATGTTCCATGGATTTACTAAGATCGCACCAGCACCAAGAGATTGTGCCGCCCCTGCAAACTAATTACAAATCAAAATAAGAAAGATGGGGCAAGCTGGAAGAATTGTCAGAAGAAAGTGTCGAAGATAACTTACAAGCCAAGCCATTAAGTTCTTTATTCATACTTTTAATATTTATGCCGTTTAAATATAATCCATTTGTTCAAATGAGTGTGCACATATAAGACAAAAATCTAGAGTTGATTTGCTCTAATTAAGAAATCGTTTACTACGTCAGAAAAGAAGTCCTTAGCTAAAATAAGAATGAGCTTTACTTGATATCCAAAGTTTTTTCTTAAAGAAAAGTGGAAAGAACATAATCTTGTACCCTGTCAAGTGGACAAAAAAACTTCACACAGAAACACGAAGAACTGCAATTACCTCACTCAGAATGAGAACCCCTTTCTTGGAGGCTTGGCAAGCAACAAACTCATAACTAACAAGATTCATACCATCCCTAAGCGATGTAACAAGTGCCACATCTAAAGAAGAAAAGAGTCAAACAAGTTAGATTACATAAAAGTAAATTAAAAAAAAAAATAAACTAAATAAAAGAAAGATGATCGGCGGGACACGTCTTGCCAGTGACTGGTACTTATAGCATGCTAGTTAAATAAAGAACCAAAATGAATGTTTAAAAAAAAAAAAAAATTTCTGGATGGAAAGAAAAACAAGGCATTAATCTTTTCCCTAATGGCCAGAAGAACAAGAATGTGAATCTAGTTTGGAAAGATCTGCTGTTTATTTTTTCAATTGCCATGAGTAATGGCTGTGAATGATTAATCTGTCTCTGTAAAGATAACATTAATTAATGGCAGTGAGTGTTACGGCACAAAAATGAGTACCAGTAACAGCGTATAATGCACATAATGCGTGAAAGTCAAGAGATCGATCCTGTCAATGTAGAACAAAAAGTTTTAGCAGTCTTGACATAATCAATGGACAGTAATGGTTGAAGATGGAAGAATTTCGATAAAAAGAGATATAGATTTATAGCCCATTACAACCCATTTGCATAAAATTTTAGAAAGTTAAGGAATTGATTAAGTTTCACTCTGAAAAAATACTTGTTTATATAATCAGGACTTAGAATAAGGACAAACTAAATGGTGTATGGGGACAGCAGTAAGAGTTCCAAATCTTCCATTGATGCGTCCCACTATCTCGTGAACTTGGCTTGTAAGCTTTTGATCTGTGATTCAAACAAATAAAGTAAATCGAATAGTTTCTTCAAGGAAAATTGATGTCTTTTGAAGAAACATTAATGTTACTAGCAAGTTTAGCAAAGCAAGGACGACTTTTTAATCAAGACTACTTCCACGGGGGAAAACATCATGGTACGATTCTGATATATCAGATAATAAACTAATGGAATTCTCCAATCAGAATATGTTTGTCAAGAGGAGTTCAAATAACTTTCTTCAGTAAACAAAAATGGACCAACAGTTTTAATTAATAGTACTACTTCTTGATATTTTCTTTCAGCAAAAACAAAGCTTCACTAAATGAAATACAAAATACAAGGAGGACAAGGAGCAAAATACAAAGCTTCACTCCTTAGACTTAAAGACTCCCAAAAGAGTCCAAGATTTAATCACAAATAAGAGAAAATTTTGTAAGAGGAAATTTATTAATTGGAACATACACTCAGGAACATCTGTTCTTGTTGGCACCGCAATTTGAAGCAGAACTACTTTGTCACGCCAGTTTGGATTTTCCTCGAGGAACTTTTCAAATGCCAAAATCTTTTGTGGAATTCCCTTTATCATGTCAAGACGATCAACACCTAACATCACCTTCCCAAAGTCGAATGGCAATGATAAGTAACTGGAACATAAAATAAGCTGATGAAAAAGAAATCTAGGGAAACTGAGTTCCAGATTCAAGATCAGACAGCAAATCAACAAAGCAGTTTAAAACTCTGAACAAATCTACTATGAAAAGCATTAGACCACCAACAAAGCAAATATGACATGGATATAAGAAAAACTGATGATCATCGATGACCGTTGACAGCCAAACTTACTAATACACCTGATTCAGGATTTCAAACACTTGGTGCAGATATACGAAGTACAAAAAGGGTGGTCAGAAAATCTATCTACCGAAGGAAAGATTAGAAAAATAATAACAAACGAAAGCTGGCAACTCAGTTACTGTGATGTATCATATAAGAGAAGAGAGTTTCAAGCTAGCAATAGCCAATTGGCCAACTCATTCTGGAAATGTATTTTGATAGTCAGAAACGGAATAGAGGCAATTGAATAACAACTGAAATCGCTAGAAATTTAAATGGTAGATGTTCTAACTTTCCAATGATGTCCAGCAATACGTAGACAAAGAACCTTTACAAATTAACCTATACTAATCGTCTTATAACTAGATATACTGGGAACAAGTTTTCTGCACTTCGTATTAATCAAAAATGGAAATATATTTGGTGATTTTCTCAAAGACAATAATAAATAAGATTCACCTTCCGGCCAGCAAATCTTTCTTTCAGTTCTTTCATGTGCTCCTGGACTTGAGGGATTTCTAGAGCTCGAATAAACCGCTCAGAGTCTATCCCAATAGGAAACTGTAGCTCAAGGTCCAAAATGTTATTAAAAAAAATAAAACCAAAGAATGTGGGCATCACAAGGAATGTTATTAAGGTAAAGGAGCTCAAACTGAAATAGTAAAGAACTCAAATCGAAATCTGCAGTA
Organism: Antiaris toxicaria; assembly: GCA_035233585.1. Classification (NCBI taxonomy): domain Eukaryota; kingdom Viridiplantae; phylum Streptophyta; class Magnoliopsida; order Rosales; family Moraceae; genus Antiaris; species Antiaris toxicaria. Next base: position 95,944,542 of record CP141154.1, read on the forward strand.
AAGAAGTGGCTGGCTATTTGTACCGCAGCAACACGAGTCAGCTTTCCTTGATCCTCTACACCTTCAGGTGTACCCTCTAGCCCAAGTATACGAGTGCAAGCACTCACAAAATGCCTTGCATAATCATACGTATGGAAACTGGGAGTCAAAGATTACACTGATTATAATCATTGGGATCATAAGAATACAATATCAAGACGGTTCCACTACTCAAAAAGTAATATAATCCGCTATCCTAGTTATCATGCACTAAAATAAATTGACTTACCCGACCAAATCAGCAGCAAGAACAGATCTTAACAGCTCCGAACGAGATGGAAGTGTCCTATGAATTTCCGACGAAGGAAATGGTGTGTGGAGAAACCAACCCACTTTCATATTGCTGTTATATTCTTTCAAACATTTTGGAAGAAACATCAGATGATAATCGTGGCACCACACAACATCTCCCTCCTCATAATGCTGGTTTACGACATCTGCAAACATTTGATTTGCCCTCTTGTATGCATCAAACTGAGATTGGAAACTACGGGTGGTTGCAAGACGATCTTCTTGGGGAAGCCCAAGATAATGGAAAAGAGGCCACAAGATGTTGTTGCAGTAACCATTGTAATATTGATGAACAATCTCTTCATCAAGGAATACTGGTATGCACCTCTGCAGTCAATAAATAAAACTTTTAAGAGTAAAAACACTCGTGATGTGTACGTGTCTGTTCTAAGTTATAAGCAGAAGAGAGAGGGCTGAAAGGGAAAGATTTTGTGCTTAAAATATGCTTAAGTTCCAAACAAAACATCAGGATTGGACAAATTGTTGAACCTTTTCCGCTAAAGCTTTAGTTAGCGCCTTCTGCCCAATACCATCAGGCACGTTTACACCAGCCCAACCAATCCATCTAGCGTCAAACTCCTTCACTCCTTCAAGAATAAACCAGGCTCAACTGAGTGTTCATATGCAACTAAAGGGGGACAAAACACAAATTAACAAAAGTAGAAGATTAATAAAACATCATCATTATTGTGATTTATTTATGTTACTCGGTAACTTAATGTGATAGTGATTGTTCGATTTCCATATATTCGTAAGAGAAAAGGCAAACAATAACAGAAAATAGATACCACAAGAGGATTTCAAAAACCTGCTCAGAACAGAATTATGGATAGTCATTTTACCTAAAAGCGCGCTAACCAGCCCGCCAACACTTATCTCAAGTTGCCATGAGTCCTCACCCCTCCGAACCGCGGACACAGGCAACCGGTTGGCTACCACCAACAGGCGCTGTTTTGAAGGTCGTCCCTCTTGCCTTTCACAGCCATCAAGAAAAGCTCTTGTCGGCCCCCCTTCCGAAAGCTCCTCCTCATGAGGCAAACCTAAATTGTCACCCTCAATAAGGACCGCATCGTTCCCAAAGAGTTCTTCGTGTGGTTTGTTACTGTCCCTTCCCTCTTCATTTAAATGGATGGACCGGTTCGATTTCCTCAACTCTCTCTCCCTCAGTAGCCTTTCCAATCGGGTTCTGGGTGTCGAAGGATTGCTGTTATACTTGTTCCCCAGCATATGATTGTCCTGCCAAGCAGCCTGCAGCTTCCCAATATTTTTCATGTCTCACTCCTGCGAAATGCCATGTACTTGTTCATAGGTTAATCAGCTCAACACTTAAAAAAAACATAGTAATTAGACAATTACCATCCCAAAACTCAGGCAAATAGTATACAAAAAACCAAGAAATCACAGTCACATCAACAGTGTTAGATGTTACATTGATAAATTGTGCAGAACCGTTATGTTATCAAATTGACGGACCAAATTCAAGATTTTATTCATTAAAACAAAAACTGTATCCAAAATAAAAAAAATTTTACCCCGCAAGCAGAGAAGAAATGCAATGGATATGCATGTGTGAGATGAATACGAGTTGCTTAGCGAGTGCCAACCTAGTCGAGACGTCCCATGCTTCACTGATATTAGTCATCCTCCCTCTATTTACATAAAAACATATTTTTGAAACTAGCAATAACAATCACCAGGAGTTCAAGCAGTAATTTTGTACACGGTAAAGGAATTGACATTTTATTCCAATTCTTTTATTGAATAACAGTGTTGGAAGTGATGAAAATGAAATGAGATAAGCAAGTTCAAAGTATTGCAAAGGTATGAACAAAGAGACCTCAATCCAAACTGGAGCATTAACATACATAAGTGGGTTCAATTCGAATTCCAGATAACAAAAACAATTCAAAACATATATATATATATATATAACAAGTTATCCTCACATGAAGGCCCAATATTCCAGAAATGAGTTTAAAATGCAAAAGTGATGACCCAAAAAGCAACACCCAAAACATGGACAAAAATAGAACCCTATTCATTATAGAAAAATAAAATGGTGCAAAGTAGAATGAACCCAGAAGAACCAAAACCAAAAAAATGCGGAAATTAAAATTAAAATTAAAATTAAAGAAGCAAAAATTAAAAAATAAAAGAAAACCCATTTGAGGAGTCTAACCGAATAATATCAAACGAAGCAGAATGCAGATCTTCTCTTCTCTCCCAAGCGAGAATGAAATATGTGTTGCAGTGAATTTCTGAGTTGTTTTAATTTTTTAAATAAATATTTTGGTATTCATCTTGAAAAATAATTATTGGGATTTATATGAAATGGGATTGAAGGGCTGATAAAAAGCGGTGGAGAGAGGCCAGATGGAGGAAAGAGCAAGTTGGGCAACCGATATTTTGGGAGGTGACTCTTTGGCTGTGGCCACTAAAAATATGCAGAAAAATCTCTTTTCTTCCCTTACATAATACGATGATTCTTGAATATCTGTTTTTGTGTGTGTTTGTGTATGCTTATATATCACGATATCTATATGATTATCCGTTGTATATAATATATGAAATATAGATATTGGGATGCTCAGTATTAGCGGCACAGAGAGAGTCAGTCAGTATTCGGCCATGCAGACTTTTACAAGTTATTACTATTTTTGCCTTTTTTGCTTCTTTCTGTTTTTTATAATAAAAAATATTTCTGCAAAGCTATAGCCGCAATCCCTTCATGTTTGTTTTATTTTGCCTTCTTTTTTTTTTTTTTTTGTTTTTTTAGAACTTATATGATAGGAACGGTTTTTAATTATTATCTTAAAGAATTTTTATGGTTAAATATTTTGTATTTGATGAGAACTATTGATTTAATTTTTGAATTAATTATATGTATATTGTTGGAGCATTTTTTATGTCGCACTTTGTAAGTATATAAGATCAATACTCATAAATTAAACAAATAAAATATTAATCTAATCGAATAAAAGTAGATAATATAATATGACCCTTTTAATTGTTAAATTGATTTTTTACATTCTAATTTATAAGTTATGTATAGGTTAAAAACAGGTACCTTATGATACAAAAGTGCTCCCACTAAAAATTCGGATGGTAAAAGAGCCTTCGTTAATCTAGTCAGGATTCACTGCAGATGATGAGAAAGAGAATTACCATACATTTTCTTATTTTTTAAACCACTTTAGTGGTACTTTTTATGTATGGTGAAAAAGAGCCTCATTTATTGCTCTTCCAACATGACTTTAAGTTGAAAATAAAATCCTTGCTCAGACAAATTATTTTTTCTTTTTGTTTTTTTTTTAATTTTGGAATAAAAAGTACCATTCAATAAATAAATGGGATATTCATCTTTTTTTTTTTTTTTTCCCAATTGTAAAGCATTAAAAAAACATATTAAAGAAAAGTCCATTCCCTCTCTCCCTCTCTATCATTATAGGATTTGCGCCACTCGTATTTTTCCTTTAAGATTAGAGCCTGTCGCTGTTTTGTAATTAATTGGTCACCGGACTTCTTACACTAGACAAGATGTTGTTGGACTCCACGGTGATGACTTTGATGCGGAGATGTCTTCGTGACCAGAGAGGACTCGTTTTGATTTCCTTGGTCACGTTGTTTGGCTTATTATTGGATGCATTATCCACATAATTAGGGCTTTTTTTTTATATTTGTGATAGTTGTTTGTTTAAAATAAAGATGTTGATGTTTATGGTACGTAGGTGGTGCATTTTTTCTCTTTATAACTTTTTTTTTCTATTTTGTAATAACGTAGGTGGTCTTCGTACACTCTTGTATTTGATGTATATCAAATCTAATAAAGTTTTTTTTTATATAATCTCAGGGGGCGTTTGGTAAACGCATTGCATTTTGATTGTATTTGAATGAAATTTGTTTTTTGAATGTTGTATTTGGTTGAAAAGTATTTGTTTTGTATTTGAATGAAATGTGTGTTTGGATGAAAAGTATTTTAGAATTGAAAAGTTGATGTGATTGGTAAAAGTAAAGATAAATAGTGAAATTAAAAAGTTGATGTGATTGTTTTAAAAATGTTTTGAATAGTAATTGTTTTCGTAGCACTGTTGCAAAATTTGTGTTTGGTGTAAAATTGTATTGTATTTGAGTAAAATTAAAATTAAATACTTCTCCAAATGCCCCCTTAGTGATGACCTTTTGCTCTAAGTCTCTTGATCTCAATCAATCAATCAGATTTTTCCATTGATTTTAGTTGTGTTATTTAAAGAGCCACGTATGTGCTTGATAATTGACGTGCTTTTTCGATTATTTTCCATTATTGGAATTTAGTGCATGCTTTACCACCTTATGCATTTTATAAGAATTTATTGGTGGAGTTGATATATAATTAAGGTTATATTTTTTTGTATTATGAGGTTATTCCAATAAAAACAGGTATTTATATATTTTTTATTTGGAAAAATTTATCCTTTTCACAATATAAATATATATTTAAGCAACTTTTCCTTTTCGAAATATTTTTATAAATATATTTTGCATTCAAAAATTATTTTCATCTATATCACTTAAATTATAATGTCTTTTTCACTTTCCTTTCCAAACTTTAATTATAATCCAATAAAATAAGACTAACGAAAGGTGTAAATTTCTCTGAACATGTCACCAAGACATGGACATGGACAGGACAATGTATGTTTATATATATTATAATTCTTAGGACCCAAAAAATGCCGAACATTATTTTTTTGCGCAAGCTATATAATGTTGGTTCCTATGGACAAAATAGTACAACTAGCTAGTTTTATTTTTATTCTAATTTTTGCATTTGTTTTTAGTGGGATTTTTTTAATTTTTAAAAGCACATTAATATCCACCGCTTCTTCCCTCATTCCAAGCAAGCAGCTGCTAGTTGTATAACTTGAATGGACGTGCGCGGTTGCTCGCATTTTGGGGAGGTTTTGAAGATTTTTTTTTTGGTTAGAAAAAAAATGTTTTAAAAAAATGTGTTCGGAGAAAAAAATTATTTGGAATGAAAAAATATAAAATTTTAAATTTTTTTAGAAAAAAATATCAATATGGATATTGTATTGTTTTTCTCAAAATTTTATATAATTTAAAAAAAATCACCTTATTTGGATTTATATACACAAAGTTATGGACTTTTAAAATTTGAAGTTTACTATAGCGTTTTGGAAACATGAATAGGAAAACGTGATAAAATGTTAAAAAAAAATTAGTTTTAAAGATGTCAAAACCTTATACCAACAGGGATTTAGATTTTCATCCTCACATGTTTCTTATGGTGTTACTTGGTTATCTTGTTCCCCCTTTTAAGAAGGTTGCGGGGTAATTTAGTATAAAAGTAAACCATTTATATGTAAATCATGACATTACATATATGTTAGTGGCGGACTTGTTGAAGTCTTAAATCCAAACTCACTTCAAGACTTTATTTAGTGCATCGGGATAAGATATATATGGTCATAATTGGCTTAAATTGGATTAGTTAGGATTGAATATGCTTATATTAAATAATACGAAAACCAATTTATCAATTGGCGCATTAGGATCAAATCCACCACAACAATAAGACTAAAAAAGGTTAAAAGATAATAACTTAACTTTATGATTATTAATCCCGGAATGTGGGACTGATTTCTGGTCAATAGATAATAAATTCAGTTAACATTTGTTACTAAATAAGAAATTATTATAATTAATACTTTGGATTCAATGTGCCGAGATTGTCATCCTCTCCTTTTTATATGTTGTCTTTCACGGTATTTTTTATGAAAAATTGGAGATGAAGAGATTTGAATTCTATAATTTTTTGATCATTAGACTATATTTTGCAACCATTGTTTCGAGGTTTTTTAGGTTATTTGGACCAATTTTTCCAGACAGTATTTTGCCATTTAATCCAAAACTCTCAATCCAATATCTTATTTTCTCTCTCTTGTATTTTAAAAAAACTCAAATTTCAAGTGCATGTACAGGGGGTGGATTCATTCCACTCCCAACAGTAGTTTTTTTTTTTTTTGGTTTTTTCTCTAACTTTTTCTTTCATTTTTTACTATTCTTGTACTTTTAAACTTTCAAATAAAGATTTCAGTCCTCCCTTATCATATGAACCTCTATAATATTATTTTAAATTAAAATAAAATAATTCTTATGTCAAAATGCTTACAATATAAAAATGTTTTAAAGTAAAAGATAGCATTAGTAATAGTTGTAAGCATATTTTAGTATAAATAATCCACACTCATCTAAATGTTGTTACACAAGTTATTTAAAAGGGCCTTATCAATCTATCAAGATAAATGTGACGGAATTCTAATTTCTCTGTCCTTTCATTTTTTTAATCTTAAATTGGGAGATTCAAATTCAAGATACTGCTAAGTTAAGATAAATTACTATCCTCTTTTATGTTATTTTAAGTCCAAATGGGCGGCTATCATTATTGAATCAAATTATTAAGTGCAACTAGAGAAATACAATATCATGAAATTAAAAACCAGTAATGAAAATTGTAAAAGGACTTGCAGATATAGCCTAATGCTATTATCATACACCTTACTCCATTACAAGATTCAAAGTTTAAATTCTTCAATTCAAATTTTAATACTTATATATTACTATTAAGAAGAGCCTTTTTATAAGTCACATTTTTTGATAACTGAAAAATCCTTTTTTTTTTTTTTTAAACTTGGAAGTAAATGGATTTGAAGTCTTTATCTTTTGTTAGAGTCGCGTGATAAAGTTATCCAAAAAAAAACAAAATACAGAGGAGGATTTTTAAATTATCCTTTGCTATTTTCCATCCAAAACGTTCAACACCACCGAAAATTCCAAATTCATCGCAAACACACGTTTAGGCCTCAAATCCAGCCATTTTGGTTCTCTTTCTATTTTATCCACATGATTAAACAAGCCAAAAAATAAAATAATATAAATCCTTTTTAATTGAAGAGCACGTGAATTTGAGTTTCTTACTAAAGATGGGGATTGTGAGGGAAAAACCTTCATGAGTTGAATTTTTTATAATCTCAATTTTTTTTAACTTTCTATGTAAACTCTTGAAAAGATTATAATTAGTTGTTTTGTTGAAGAAAAATGTTTGAAAGCAAGTCGGTAATAATTTCCTAAAAAATAAGTATCCCTTTGCCTACTTAAAACCTTCTCATCTTAAGTTGACATTTGTTTCGATTATTCTTACAAAAAGTAAAAAAAAAAAGAAAGTACAAATGTGAAAATGAGATTAATAATTTATGACCTTCTCGACGTAAATAAAAGTGTTCTAATTTTTCACTATAATTTTAAGACTATTGCATAATGAAAACAGGAAGAGCTGGAATATCCTTTGCATGATTCGATTCATTAACAAACAATTTTGAAAAACACAGCTAGAAAAATGTAAATGCAATCAAAGATCATTAAAAAAAAAAAAAGTTTACTAAATTCACGTGAAGGCCAATTAGGGTTCCTGTCATCATAAATTCACGTGAGAAAAGTGAGAGAGGCACCACAATATCTTGGGTCGTAGTCAATCACTTTTTTTTGGGATTCATGGTTGTACGTACAACTACTACTACGGGCATGCAATAAATCTTGTTGTTGTATCCAAAAACGATGTTTTTGTTTCCAATCTAACATATTTAATTATTTTGGCGACTGCTGATTGTCGTTCACCAAATCCTTTGAAAATCTATCTTTTGTGTTATTATTATTATTATTTTTTTTTTTGGCGACGAATTTGCAACCACATGACAAGGCTACAACTGGATAACTTCGTGTAGATTTGAATAATGAAGTGACATGTTTTGGAGTTTTTGACATACGCGTTTGTCATTTTAACTAAAACAAATGCTCGTGAGGGATCACATTTATAAAATATACTTACATTATGTTTTTCAAAAATTTAAAGCTTCTTGCTCTCCACTAAATGTTGGTAGGACCTTTAAAATGATACATATTAGATTGAATGTATAGAAATTACGGCAGGTATTTTGAACAGAGAATTTGCATCCGTTATGATAGATAATAGGGTCACAAAGATGGGATTGCTTTCTCTTTCGCAATAAATGTGGAAGAATGCCAAGAATTTGGTTGTTATTGTAGAATATGAGGAAAACAATAATCAGAAAGAAATTTGCTTATTTACTTTTTTGGTGGTTATAGTAAAAGAGACAAAAAAAACAAAGAAAAGAAAAAGAAAAAGAAAAAGAAAATTATTCAAGACCAAGCCTCATCCAATAACATTTAGCTTTGTAGATAACTGATGATGTGGTTAGTATCTTTCATATGTACGTACACACACACACACACACACACACACACACACATATATATATATATATATATGGACCACATAGTTACCTTCCAGAATGGTACATTATTTTTACAAATCTTTGAAAGCCAAATCAATCTCTTTCATTATGTTACCTGATTTGTTCTACCAGCGGAACTTCTTTATCGACCATATGAACCAGGAAAAAAAAAATTAGAAAGAGAAAAAGATGAAAATCTTAACATATCTATATTGATTGAGAACTGAGAAGGTCATATATATATATATATATGAACTGCCACGAGAATGTGTGTGTGTGTATACATATATATATATATACACATGTACGTACAAATCGACAACATGGACTAATATTCTAATTGTTAAAAGTTCGAACCTCCTCGCCTTATGTTCAAAAATAATTTAAAAACAAAAACGCATTTACATTTTAGTGTGATAAAATTGTAGACTTGTTTCAAATAGAAACAATAATATAGGAAAATTATCATCTTTACCTTAAGTGACCTTTTTTTTTTAAATTATATTTTGTGGTATTTTACAACATTACTTTGGTACCTTTGTGTGTTGACAATATAGTTCTATAGTACACCATTTTTCTTTTGAGGGATATTATATTCCATTTGAGTATATGGCCCGGAGCTATTTAGTTTTTGTTTTTTAGATGAGAAATATTTTATGAGCTTTTTTTCCTTTTACAATAATATTATTTCCTTAAAATACAATTAGGAAAAAAGTAAAACTCATATATTAGTATGTTTGGTTTGTTGAGGAATAATTGGAAAATTTTTCATTTTTGAGAACTTTTTTTGTTTGATTTGATGATAAAAAAATTATAATTTATATAAAAATATTTTATAAATAAAATAGTGTTCATTTTTCCAAAATGACTCAAAAATAAAAAATGATACCAAACCACTGTTATTGGAAACACCTCCTTCCCTTCTTCCGAAACAAAAAAATGTGACTCCACCATGTCTACGTTCTCTTCCTACGATTATCGGGCTTATTACCATTCCAATAGGCCCATTAGTTTAGATGGCCCAGTTACGTCACCGACTATTAGGCCCAACAACCACATCCATCGCGGATCGGCGATCGTCTTTCCAAAATTTCCCAAATCTCCACCGTTCGAAATTCCCTCCCATTTACTCGGCAACCAAACGAATCTTCCCCGGGAAAATCGAAACTAATGGAGCCCAACAAAACCGTCGCCATCCTCCTCCTCTTCCTCTTCCTCCTGACTGGAGCTCCGACGACGGAGTCTCTCTCGTACTCCCAGTACCGGACGCTCTTCTCCCTCGCCCACTCGCTCCTGACGCGCGTGGCCAACCTACGAGCCGCCCGCGGCGACCACGCCGGCGCGAGCCGAGCCAGGGCCGTGGCGGCGAAGCTGGAGCGAGCGACGGGGCTGGGATTCTGGCGGTTCATGCTGTCGGCGGGCTGGGACTACGCCAGGAACTACGCGTGGGGGGACTTGGCCTACTCGGAGTTGATCGGCGCGGTTTCCGACGCGAACGAGTTACTGAGTTGGCTGGGCGAGTTGACTCGGGCCGAGTCGGACTCTGAGCGCGTCGCCTGGGTGGGCGGAAATTACCAGTCTGTCCTCAGGGTCTCCAGGTCGCTGCTGGCTAAGCTCCTCAAAGTGTTTCGCCAGTCGGTACGTCGCCGTTTTTGTCTGTTTTTTATTTCATTATTTTTCTTTTCAGAATTTTATTAATTTATTAATTTATTGTTTGTAAAATTTTCAGAATTTTATTTAACCATTGCTTATCATTCAGTTTCATTATTTACTTTTGGTTTTAGTGATCAACACATTTCATCAAATATTTTTCTGCATAGCGCATGTAAAAATACTAATAAAATAAAGAAACCATCCATCTATTATCCTTTTTTATTTTCGGAGCAAGATTGATCATATTTTTTAAAGGACGACCCTCGATTTATATAATTTCTATCAAATGAAAACTTTTTGCGAACTACGGTAATTTATATATTTATATACTTTCTATCAAATAAAGTATATCGAAAAATATTTCGAAAGACGAGTTATTCTCCTTAAATTGATCAAACTACGGTAATTTAATTTTGGGCATTGGAAATTTCGCAGGGGACGCTGAGGGAAGTGGTGGAGACGGTGCAAAGAGAGGTGGTGGATGGTGGGTTATTGCGGGATTGCCTTGAATTGGGTAGCAATGACTTGAAAGGCTTGATTCAAATACTCAAGGATTTGGGCTTACAATATGTCTCAACGCCTGACAAGAGCCGCACTGATTTATGACGACATTGAGACTTTTTTCGTATGGTGGGAAAAAGAGTATGCGAGTTAAGACAGTAAAATGTGAGTGTCTGTTGTCTTTATATGTTCATCGCACCAATCGGCACCTGAAAGCGCTTGTAGCTGAATAGAGTAAAGCCTATTTGATATTCTCTTTTTTATGGTTTGTTTTCTTAGAGAATTTGGAATCGTGAATTCCAATTCTAACTTTTTGATATTAATTTATATAAGGATGAGTTATCTTATATTCATTAATTGATGTATTAATTGATGTATTATTGTGATAAATTTTAATACATGTGATAATTTTTAAATATCTATCAATAATAAAATAAAATCTCATTTTTCTTTTATAAAGGCTATTAAAGACAAAAATCAGTAGGTGTATTGAGACATCCGAACTAGATTGACACCTCATTAGCACCATTATTATTTATCTATCTTTAATGTTCTATTAAAAATGAGAAAAAATCAAAAAACAAAAAACTTCGATCCAATATAATACAAATTAGCTAGAAAAGGCAAAACAACTAAAACGTAAATGCTAATAGGAAACAAAGTAAAGTAGATTCTGACGCTAGAAGTTATAGTCAAAACTAAAGCTGGCAATTCATGTCAACACGTTAGGTTCGTCTCAAGTTGAAGCCAACAAGAATTTTTAAAACTAGAACCGAATACAACCCGTGACCTCTCAGGTCTAAAAAAAACTTAATCCTAGGCTGAACTAACGGGTTGACAGATTGACATAACACGACTTGCATAATACACCAATAAGTGTGCTTTTTGGGTTAATTGCACAACACAACCCGCAAACTTGCCAACTTGTGGACTCACTAAAAGCTGTCCAAAAAAAAGAGAGAAGAAAGAAGAGAGATTTCAAGCAAATTAAGAAAAATATCATATAAAAGCAATTTAAACTACAAAATCATATATAAATCCATAGTTAGTTCATCTTAAAAGGTTAATCCTTAATAGACACTATATAAATACACTCATAATTAGTTTCAAAACTAAATTATTAACCATAGTTTATACAAGTTAAAAATATATATATCAAAATAAAACCACAACACATAAGCCGTCAACAATCACACAAAGTCATTGATTATACTTCATATAAAACAAAAAGTCTACTAAAAGAAACCATAAGGCACATGTCATTATTGTAATTAATAAAAAACAAATTTCAGGTTATGTGTATTAAACACGGGTTGTATAGTTCAAATTCAGATCATGCGGATTAATTTTAAGTTAGTAGGTTAAATTAACAAATTTCAAATCAATTTCGGTTGAATTGAATTGGACACAAATTTTGATGGGTTATTACGGGTTAATTTCGTGTCCAACTGATTAACCTAAACCTAATCTATTTTTTGATTGTGTCAAACAGGTTCGATCCAAAATCAACCTATACCTTTTTTTCCCAATCCTAACATGCATTTTGTCCATGTTGAGTCCGTGTCGTATCGTCGTGTCGTAACCCGAATTATCAGCCCTCGCCTAACGCTACACCTATGAATATCAGAATCTATAATAGATCTCATTAAAAACCTTACTAGTAAAACCCAATGGAAAAAACCTAGTAAGAGAAAAATAGTACCTAAGCTTGCTACATAACAAACCCAAAGGAAAAATGAAATAACATCAAGAAAAGCTATACTGTAGCCTACTACTAATATCATCTACAATAAAGGAGGAAATAAAATTGGGTGCCAACCACCACCAAGTAGGAGAAACAATAGTAGAAGCATGAGACACAAAAGAATCTGCAGATCTATTGAGACAACAAACTTTATCTGAGAAATTTGTCTTAAACAAAATCTCATGAGTTTTTGTTGTTTTTTTATGTTTAGTGCATGAATCGGCACGTGAAAATGCTTGTAGGCTGTAGTTGAATAGGGTATAGCCTATGTAATTTTCTCATTTTTTATGGTTTGTTTTCTTGGAGAATCTAGAATCATCAATTAGAATTCTAAACTTTATGATATCAATTCGTACGATGGTGAATTATCTTATATTCATTAATTGATGTATTATTTTAGCAAATTTTAATAGACGTGATATTTTTAAACACCCATCATTAATAAAACAAAATCTCACACATCAAGTAAGTTGATATTAAAAAAAAAAAAAACTGATGTTGGGATCCTAACATTATTCAAAAGGATAAGGATACACGGTTGTTGGAGTAAACATAAGGTTTTCTGACCATTCTTAATTAGCATGGAACCTACATGCTTAAGTTTCTCTATAATGCACATCTATTTTAATATCACCTTAATTCAATTTTCCCAATGACTGCTGGTGACTCAAAAACCCTTCTCTAGCACAGCACCCGTTGTGGCAGCTTATGTGCTATCCCTACCTCCTACAAATCTGAACATGCCAGCTCAAGTCGCTGGATCCTTGACTCTTGCCCTCCAAACCGTGGTAACTTTACGGGACCTAAGTGTTTCAACTGCGGCAAATCAGGCCATCGGCAATCCAATTGTCCCATATCAAGGCGCTGAGGATTATTCGCAGACAATCTTTTTTACTCTGAAATTGAGCCTGTCAGAGCGCCGTTATTTAATGCAGATCCCCAAGACACGTTTGCCGAAGAAATTCTCAAAGGTGACACCAACCTGCTTCTTATTGTGCGTCACATTTACCTAACACCTCATTCTTCAGATAATAGTTGGCGTTGTTTCATCATTGACTTACTTACAAAGATGGTGTTATGTGTGATGTCGTGCCCATGGATGCATGTCACATCTTTGTGGGGCGATCGTGGTAGTTTGGCCCAACTGTCATTCACGATGGCTATGCCAACACTTATACTTTTACATTTAACAACACCAAAATCGTACCTGTGCCTAGATGTACTCTGCCTACGAACTTCACGACTCCGGAGTTGTTTAGCTAAGATGGCTGAAGGTCACATTCGTGAAAGTTTGAGCCCTTGTGTGGTTCCAGCACTTCTAACCCTAAAAAAAAGATGGTTTGTGGTGAATGTGTGCTGACAGTCGTGCTATAAACAAGAATACGGTGCACTATCGGTTTCCGATGCCCCATTTAGACGACTTGTTAGACCAATTAGGTCATGTAACTATCTTCACTAAACTAAATCTCAAAAGTAGGTACCATCAGGTGTGAATCCGTCCAAGCGATGAATAGAAGACAGCTTTTAAGAAGCGGGAAGGACTTTTTGAATGGTAAGTAATGCCTTTTGGGCTGTTGAACACTCCTAATACTTTTATGCTTATCATGAACCAAGCTTCGCGCCCATTTATCAAAAAATTTGTTGTGGTTTACTTTGACTATATTCTTATCTATAGTACTTCATCATCAGACCACCTAGATCATCGTCGTGCTATATTGACAGTGCTCAGTTGTAACAAATTTTTTGCCATTACCTCTAAATGCTCATTTATGACTGATTCGGTCCATTTTCTTGGGTATGTTATCTCTAAGGATGGGCTTGTGGTCGATCAATCTAAGATTAATGTCATTCGCAAAGGCTGGCTCCCACTTCCATCTCTGAGGTATGTAGCTTTCATGGGCTTGCTTGCTTCTATCGTCGATTCATTCCTCACTTTAAGTGTTATGGCACCTCTCACTGATTACCTCTATGCAAGTTCGTTTATCTGGAAACCTGCGACTGAGATTGCCTTTTAGGAAATTAAGTGCTTACTTACATCTGCTTCTATCCTTGTCTTGCCAGATTTTTCTCTTCCTTTTGAACTACATTACGACACCTCCAACTTGGTATTGGCGCAATTCTTAGCCAACATGGGTGTCCTGTCACCTACTACAGCAAAAAATTACGAGGACCTTGACCTCGTTACAATACCTATGATGTCGAATTCTATGCTATTGTCCAAGCCATAAAACATTGGCGACACTATTTATTTCACAAAAAATTTATTTTCTACTTCGACTATGATGACCTTAAGCACTTGCATTCCCAAGACAAAGTCTCAGCGCGTCATGCTTCCTAGTCAACCTATCTTTAGTGGTTTACCTTTGTTATGAAGCACAAATCTGTCATCTTGAATCGTATGGTAGATGCTTTAAGTCAACGACATGCTTTGTTAGCTGAATTGCAGCCACAAGTCATGAGCTTAACTTCTTGCCTGAACTCTACTCCTTGGATCCTAAGTTTACACGCATACTCAACTCACTTGAACATGGTGACCATGGGAGATTCTCCTTGAGGGATGAGTTCTTGTTTCGTGGGAATCAACTGTGCATTCCTGATTACAGCCTCCAGCTTCATATTTTGCGTGAAATGCATAATGAAGGCCATGTAGGTCAAGACCGTACCTTTCAACTCGCTGCCCACAAATATTTACGACCAACTTTGCACCGGGAAGTGGTTCGTTATGTCGAACACCATCATATATGCCAGGTCTCCAAAGGGCATGCCACTAATGCCGGTCTCTATATGCCTTTGCCAATTCCAATTACTCCATGGAGTCATGTAAGTATGGATTTTGTGCTTTGCCACTCCCGTACCCAACGGGGACATGATTCTATTTTCATCATTGTGGACCGTTTCTTCAAAATGGGGACATGATCGCTTGCAAGCATACTACAGATGTCGTTCATGTGGCACAACTTTACTTTGAGATGATTACTGTTTAAATGGTTTGCCGACTTCGATCATGTTTGATCAAGACACTCATTTTCTGAGCCACTTCTGGCGTAGCCTATGGAAGATGGTGAATACTTAACCTAACTTTAGCTCGGCTTACCATCCAAAAACAGATTGTCAAACAGAGGTTGTGAATAGGTCCCTTGGTGATCTTCTTTGTAGTCTCGTGGGTGATCATCTCAAGGCTTGGGATTTGAAACTTGCACAGGCTGAATTAGCTCACAACCATGTTATCAATCATAATACCGGGTTTAGCCCTTTTCAGGTCGCCTATGGTGTCATTCCATGTTGCCCGCTTGACCTTGCCTCGCTACCAGACCCGTCGCAAGTGCACTCCTCTGTCGCTGATTTAGTGACAAATTTGTTGCGAATTCACAAACAGACCTATGACCGCCTAGCTGCCGCGGCCAACAAGTATAAATTGGCCATTGATAAACGGCGCAGACATATTGACTTTAATGTTGGAGACCGCATGTGGGCTGTCTTAACTAAGGATCGCTTTCCTACCCACGAATATAACAAACTTGCTGCAAGGAAAATCAGACATCTTGAGATTATACAGAAGATTAATCGTAACGCTCACCGTGTCCAACTTCCATCTCATCTTCGAACTTCGGATGTTTTCAATGTCAAGCACTTGGTTCCTTACATGGCTGAAAATGACAATGTTGATGATTCGAGGACGAATCTTCTCCACCTCGGAAGGAATGATGTAGACATCATTAGGACTATTAGGAGACGTTTGATAAAAGTTTTACATTTTAATCATATTCAAACGCAATGTAATTTTACATTAAATACAAAGTTTTACATTCAAATACAATCATTTTCAACAATACTATGAAAATAATTACTATTCAAAATTTTTTTAAAACAATCACATCAACTTTTTAACTCTATTATTTATCTTTACTTTTATCAATCACATTAACTTTTCAACTCTAAAATATTTTTCATCTAAACACACATTTCATTCAAATACAAAACAAATACTTTTCAACCAAATACAACACTCAAAAAACGAATTACATTTAAACATAATTAAAATGTAATGTGTTTACTAAATGTGCTATTAGTTTTTAGTTATTTATGTTTATTTAAATTTTAGCGTTATCTCCTTCAATATTTAAATGTTTTAGGATAAATATTCTTTATGTTAGTCTTTTGGTTGCATTAGGATTCTGCCACGTCTATTTAAGACATTTGCTATTGTTTCATTATTCAGTTTCGGCGTTTATTAATAAATCACGAGAATTGCCCTCAAATTGCCGAGTTTGTTATTACTCCCTCATCGCATATCCAACAAGGATGAGACATTCAGCAGACTACCATTCTTCCAAATTTATAGCATTACCAGAACGGTCCCGTCTTCCAAATTTCAAAAGTTTCTAGCTTTGCGAAACTCCAGACAGTTGCAGAAACATACATTATCATCAAAAATGCAAAATCCATGTACAAATGTGAACAAACCATCATATTTAAATTACAACATTCTCAACATTCTAATCAATCATTCGAATACAGATTCACCGTCCAGGACTTAGAGCTTGGTAAAGAAGGTTAGAAGAGAGGGAGAAAGAGACCCACTGATCTAGTAGGTCTATGCACTCACATCCATGGCTCCATTCACGCTTGCAGAATCCCTTTTTCCTCTCCATATTGCTTCAACTTCATCTGTCCGGAACCGCTGTGTAAATGTCGATTCTTCTAGTGGGGTTGACGCGCCATGAGCAAAAGCAAGGAGACCAGTATAAGCAATCATAGCTCCATTGTCAACACAATACCGATCATCGGTTGCAAACAATCTTCCGCCACGCTCAGAGCACATTACTCTCATCATTTCTTGCAACCGTTCGTTGCAGCCCACACCACCAACAATAAGAACATCTTTTTTGTCGCAATGTGCCATTGCCCGTTCTGTGATCTCCACGAGCATTGCGAACACAGTTTCCTGCACATTTTAAAATTTGATAACCTCATACACAAATGTTATCTACAATGAAATATTTTACAAGTATTAAGTTTGCTACCGGTATGACATTGATCAACAAAATTGACAATATTGATGACAAAAAAAAATTAATGAAGGTGCATTACCTGAAGGGAGTAGCACAAATCTGCAGGGGTGCACTCGTTATTTTGGAGCTTTTCCATGGCAGTGGCCTCGATATAACTTAAAAGTCCACTGAAGGAAACATCCATCCCTTTGACAACATAAGGAATGTCTATAAATTGTTCTCCTTTCTTTGCAAGCTAGATAAGACCAAAACCACATTACACAGTCAAGACAGAAGAACTTCCAAATAAATTATTAAACACAAGAATTGAATATGATCTATAAGTTGGGTTATATATAAAACGGAAAAAAAAAATCACAAAAGTTCAGATTGAAACATGAAAATGAGACTCACTTACAGATCCCTTTTGCAAAATTATACAACCACAAGCAGTCGAAAAAACTGATAAGATTTTTTGCATCACAAGGTGACATTATCAAGCAATTTTAAAAAAAAAACGTTAATAATAAACACTGGTATATGAAGTTCATAAACACTACTATGGGTTATAGCTGCTTAAGTTGATACATGTGATACGTGTAGTAGTTTTTGACACGTGCAGCAAATGGCCACCAACTCCAAACCCAGAAGCATATCAGTGTAAACAAAATATCAGGACAAGTGAAATTAATGGCAGAAATAAATTGCCACTCATTTCAATCCAAGAAAACATAAAACAGATCTATCCATTCTAGCAACAGATTGAAACAAAACCCCTTTTCTAATCCTAAGGCGCCATCATAAACAGAGTGCAGCCATGCACAAGTGCCTTCCCACTCTAAATTAGCGGTGTTAAGTTAACATGTCATCATGAATACAAAATGGTGAATTACCAGGAAAAAAAATGAAAAAGAATTGCCAAGCCAAACATAACCAACCCTCTCACCAACAACAAGGAACATGTGCTTAAGATGAAGCTATCAAAACGATCAGAAAGTTAAACTGCAAAAGGTAATAAACAAAGCTTAGACAAGTAATGATGATCGACAAAGGATGTTGTAATCTAAGGTCATGCTTTTACATATAAGAATTACAATCAGATGTCTCCTTCAAAACTTAACAATAAGGGACGGGTATGCGTACGCACACACACACGTATGTTAAATTATGATCGGACAAGTGTTTGTCCATGTCATATAATCATCTGCTGTATGATTGGCTGACAAACACACATATATCATTACATGTCATTTCATTGCTGTCTGAAATTGGGACCTCCAAAAAGTAAAGACAAAACAGGTTATTTTTGGTCCGGTGTGAATGCAAATGAATTTTGTTGTCAATCAAAACATAGATAGATCAATGGAGCAAAAATTTTGGTAAGAGAAATAGGAAAATAGCCTAATCATAGACTAAGCCTAGGCCACGAAACCTAAACTTCCAAAATAAAACAAAGCATGGTACTTGCACACCTGCTCAATGTTATATCCAGGGCTTGGATCATTGGAGAGCGTTAAAACTCTAGCAAACCGGTCCAAGCAATTCCCAACAGCAATATCGATAGTTTCTCCAAAGATTCGATACCGCCCTTCGCTATACGCAATTACTTGCGTATTTCCACCACTAACATATAACACAACAGGATCATCCGCTCCGGTCACAATCCGTCCCATCTCAATATGCGCAACGCAATGATTAACGGCAACAATGGGCTTCTTCCATAGCTGGGAAAGAACCCGGACAACGACAGCCGAAACCTGCAGAGGCGCTCCCATACCAGGACCCTTGGTGTAGCAGAGACAATCGATTTCTTCCGGGGTTATTTGGGCCGTTTCCAAAGCGGATTTGATAAGCGGAAGCACATGTTGGAGATGGTGTTGCGCGGTTTCGCGGGGAAGAAAGCCCTGGCCGGGAGGCGTAATGTAAGTGTGGCGCGGGTTCGAAAGTATAGTACCATCCAAGGTTACAACTCCAACACCAATTTTATTGGCTGAACCTTCAAAACCAAGTGCTATCATACTCTTCATTTTCACAAACACTTGCTGTTCATAACCAAAAAGTTCAACTTTAGGTAACAAATCCACCAAACAGACAAAAAAAAAAAATTCTTACTTTTTGTTTGTGAATTGAAAAGTACTAACAATAATCTTTCCAAGTTCTTATCGTTATCCATGATTCGGTTAGTACTCCAAAACTTCAACTAATTATTCATAAAATTCTCAAAATAGAGAAATTAACCACACATTTAGAATTAAAAAACGAATTTCATAATAGTTTTGAATTGAAATCAAGAAGATAACACCAATTCGACACGGAAACTTCAGACAAAGGTCATTCGAGAGAAAAAAAACCTACCTCAAAAATTGTCTCTGCAGAAAATTGGCTTTCTTCTCAGTTGAAAGCTAGGCAGTGAAGCCAAGGACAGAGAGGTTGAGAGTTTGTGCTTCCGTGAAGAGAGAGAGAGAGAGAGTGACTGTGTCGGCCAAGGAAGAAGAGGAGAAGTTCAGATATCAGGCCGGCGGCACTTCAGCAAATTTCAGAAATCTTTAGGTTAATTTCAAATTCGGTCCCTCATTTTTAGGTATTATCTTTGTCCCTTATAACTTAAAATAAAAACCTAGCCCCTCGTCTTATCATTTATTGCAATTTTGATACTTTTTTTTTTTTTTTCGTTGAAAAATAAAATTTTAATGATTTTAATCACGCATAAATTATGTAACTAATTGGTATATGGGAAATATTTTAATGATTTTAAGCGTGTATTGGTAAGCCGATAGGCATTCACGATACAAATCCTTTAATAATTAACGCTTTAATAATAAAAGTATTAAAATTGCAATTTATCATTATAAGCTCAAGAGAGATTTATATTAAGTTTTGAGTTGTAAGGGAAAAGTAATAGACAAGCCTTATTTTTCATGATCAAATTTAAAATTAACCCAAATTTTAAAGGTTAAAAAAATTTGCCTCCATTTAGCGGAAAAATTTTAAGTGAAACATTTAGGATGGAAACATATAACACCATATAGAAAAACATCTAGATGACAAAATACTATCCCTTAAAATTTAGAATTTCCCTTTAAAAGTTGTAAATGACAACATTTCATATCATTTCAAATATTGCTTCCTAAACAATCATTTAAAATGTTGGAAAATGAAAACATTTGAAATGTTGGGAATTGTTGAAACAAATAGAGTCTTAAAAACTAAAAGTGTGTTTGATTGGAGGGAGAGATGGAGGTAGGGAGAGGAATGGAAGGAGAGGTGCAATCAGCCGTTTGGTTGGAGTTAAGAAAAGAAGAAAGGAGAGGTGGAGAGAGACTCTTTTCCACTATCCCACCAGCTCTTCCTCCTTGTTGAGCTTAAAAAAGCTAGTTTGCCCTCAAAAAAAATTATAATTAAGTTTATAAAATGAAATAATAATAATTTGATAAAAATTATCATCTATTATTTCAACTCCTCTTCCCTCTTCCCAAATAATATAAACGATTATTACAATCTTCTCCATCCTTCATATTGTTCATCCACTCAACTTTCTCCATCATTCTTTCTTTCCATCCCACCTATCAAACATAACTCAAAAGATAAAATTATAAGTTGTAAAACAGTTCCTCAAAAGTTTATTTACCTTTCCTTATATAATATATTTTGCGTTTATTCAGAAAAAAAAAATCATATTTCAAACATTTACCAAAAAGTTTTAGCTTTAATATTAAAAAAAAAAAGAGAGAGAGTCTGGGATAGGATAGAAATATCAAAACAGTACCATAATAGGTATTCTTTTTAACCATCAAGATCTAACTGAACAGTTAAATTTTGTTTATCTATGATAAATATTATGCACATTAGTGCATAAAATTATAAACTAAAAAATTTATTAAAAAAACTAAAAAAAAAAAAAATCTACATGGCGACCTCCATTAAAGCCTCCCATCCTCATTGGCGAACTCCCCGATGACCTTTACTGAAGCACACCCCCCCAGAGTGACCTCCATCAAAGCCCTCCTCCCTTTGAGTGACCCCCGTCGAAGCCCTGGCTATCTCCATTGAAGCCTCCCCCAATGATGTTCGTCTTCAGAGAAAGAGATGAAGCTCCACTTCATCGAGGCATAGAGCGTGGAGGCCAGTGTCTTCATCATTGATGAAACTTCTGGATTCTTCCATCAACGACAGTGAAGCTACCTCTCAGTTCCGGATCCTGTTCATCAAATAAGGATTAATTATATTGATAGTTACATAAATAGGTTTTAAATTTGGTCGTAATGTAGCAGTTAGGCAACAAAAATAATGAGAGTTTCTTATACTTCTTTGCATTTATTCTAATATTTTGGTACCAATGCTACTTCATATTAATTTTCTCGTATGCTAAAATTTGGTTAATTTTAAGCATTCTTGAAAGCCAGCTATACAATACCGAAGACTAACTAGAAAACATTGAAATTTGGATGATCGCTTGCATAAAGGTAGGATAGAAAATCGTTTGGGTTAGAAATTTTTTTTTTTTTTTTTGTTCTTTTTGTAAAGAATGCAGTGTTAAGAAATTTTTTGGGGTTAGCATTCTCCTCCAAAGAAGAAAAAGATTCTAACAAAAAGCTTAGGGTAGCAAAACTTTATCAAATGTTGAGGTTAACAAGCTTTATTATGTGATATCTGATCTCTCGTCTCTTATCTTGTTTTTTGCAGTTCAAAGTAGAAGGCTAAGTTGGGATTGCAAAAAATTCATAGATGTCGATTTTAAAGCATTATTGCAAATGATTTGATTTATACATGTTGGAGGTTAGTAGAGGCATTTAAATTGCTGGTTCGAAAAGGCCATTATAGGTTGTTGTCTTTCTTTGGTTTTGCAAGAATTCTATAGTAAATACTCATTAGATGAGTAAGGCTGTCATGTAATTGATTTCTGAGGAAGAATGTATATGAACTTCTTCAATTGCAGGATGATATAAGAAGTGGTTTAGCTGGCTTGAGGACCTACTTGCGTTCTCTCAGTTTCTTAGTTTAAGCATGTTTTCAATGGACGTATAACCAGGTAAAAGTTTTTGTGCCAGGTTTATAAAGTTACAGTGAATAGATTAGCAGATTTATATGTAAAGTTTGTTTCTTAAGAGGCAAGTAAGGAATTATAAGGTTAACCATTAATCAAGCATGTTTTGTGGATGGTTGGAGGGATGGAAATAATAGTACCTTGGTGCCCTTTACTTTTCTATTTCATTTTTATTATTATATGAGCCACACAAAGTCACACTAACAAGAACTTTTGGTAGCATTTGGTATTGTTTTTGAAATGTTTTCTATTTTTAAAAAAATTGAAAATGAAAATGTTTTGAAAACTGTATTAAGATCATTTCTGAAACTGTGTTTGGTTATTTTTTTGAGTGTATATTTTGAAAAACATAAAAATGAAACTTTATTTGGTTATATTTTTTCAAAACCCATTTCATTTTTAAAAAACCCAAAAAACACAATATTTTTTGGAAATGAAAACAAAAAGTGAAAACAACTTTTTTTCGTTTTTAAAAAACTCAAAAAAATAATATAGTTGAAAACGGTGTTTTCGAAATAGTTTTGAAAACATTAAATAAACAAACGCTATTTTGAAACTCTTTTCATTTTCTGTGTTTTTGAAAATAGAAAATCGTTCTCAAGAACAAAAACAAACGCCCCTTTTGTTTTTCAAGATTTTTGTTTTCAAAAACAGTTTCTTTTAAAAATCTAATGTGTTGCTAATCTTGTGACAACATCTTTCAAGGAAGCATAAATATTTTTTTTTTCTAATTTTTTCTTTCTCAATAACCAAATTAAACATGACAGTCCTGTAAGAGACAGGATTATGGCAAATGGATTTTGTTAATTGAAGAGTTCCTATTGAATTGCATACTTATAGAGCAAGTTGAGAAAGTTTTTGCAATCGTATATGTATATCATGTCAACCGCCATTCTTTTGGCGGAGGCATCTTCCAAGATTTGATTTCTTTCTCTTTTTTATCTTCATAAATTTTGTTAAAGGGCAAGAAGTTCTTGTACAGGCTGTGTTATGTTACTTTTGTTTCTTTGGTTTCTTAAATATTGCTTGATTAATTGGTTCTGATTTTCCTCAAGTATTTGCTTTTGCTCCTCCAATGTATATCTGCATCAACATATAAAATTGATCACTTTGGGTTGTTGATGTTTGCCACTGATACTAAGGTAAACAAGCTTGGTTAAATTGCATACAATATGTTCATAAGTTTAAAACTCATAGCTCTATTAAAACGGCTGAAAAAGAGTCTAATTATCTTTAATTAGCAACACTTATGTTCCAAATTTTTTTTTCTTTATATCAGTATGTAAATTGTTCTGAGTGCTCCCCAAGTTTATTCAATTTTCTCGATCTCATTCGACTTGGTAAAAAGAAATAAACTTTATTTGACTATATGATAAAATGATTCTTCCTTGACCCTTTGACCCTTTTTAATGTATTTTTGTTGTCATTCTAAAAATTGAGTAGGTTCTGGCGTCCTGAGATATTCAAGAATTTTTTTCACTTTTATGTTGTGAAGTTGGAGAAATATAAGATGTGATGATGATGCTGAATTTTAATGAGTGTTAATATTATTAAATTGTCTTTTGTGTGGGAACTTCTATTGATTCCCTCTCTTTTTTCTATATGTATCAATTCTAATATATTCAAGTTGAAATATTTCTTTCCATGTGTCAAGTGTAATGGTTAAAAACTGAAATCACTTTTTTTTTTTCTGGGATTTATTATTGTT
Organism: Antiaris toxicaria; assembly: GCA_035233585.1. Taxonomy (NCBI): domain Eukaryota; kingdom Viridiplantae; phylum Streptophyta; class Magnoliopsida; order Rosales; family Moraceae; genus Antiaris; species Antiaris toxicaria. The sequence continues at coordinate 95,968,822 of CP141154.1, forward strand.
TGAAAAATTTTATTTTCAAGAATAGATTAATTAAAAACATAAAATAGCTTTCACATTGAGCCTCACACGTACGAAGAAACACATGGATATAACTAGTATACATATATACTATGTATTTATCTCAATCTGAGCCATAGAATGATCAAGAAAAAGGATCAAGGTCATTAAGGAGAAAAACTGTCAACAATATTCAGCGATCGATCAGATTTGAACAAGGCATGCCTTTAACAAGTGGGATCTTGCTCTCCTAAAAGAAAATATTGAACTGTGAAACATGTCTTCCATTTCAATGCAAATATCAATTTTTCCCATCATGTCATTGTAACTCCGGCGTTATTCCTAGCCAAATTCAGACTCTGTTTGCAAAGGGAACGTCGACGGAGGTGGTGGAGACACTGCAAATTAGAGAGGTGGCTTATGGGAATCCGGTCTCTCTTCATTTCTATTTCATTTTGTGTATTGATAATATTATTATATATATTTTATTAACATAATCTTTTAATTAATATGATATAATATTATTATTAGGAAGAAGTTTATAATTGTCTGTCATGATATTACATGACATTATTAGAAAAATATAAAAGGATATGAATAAAAGATACAAGAGTCGAATCTTCTCATGATTGTAGCAATAATTAGGTAACTTGAAAATCTTGATACAAAAACTTTGGGGGTGTTTACATAGTATTTTGGAGATAAATTTTAATATTTTTTTGGTATTTTTTTTTTATCTAACAATCACTTTTTACTATTTATATATCTAAAATTATATTAAATTAAATCATAACTTTGTATATACAAATCCAAATGAGATAATTTTTTAAATTACATAAAATTTTAAAAGGAACAAAACATGATCCGTATTAATAATTTTTTTTCAAATAAATTTTTAAGATTTTACAATTTTTTTCACTCTAAACAGTTTTTTCTCCTAAATCTATTTTTTAAAACTTACTTTTTTTTTTTTTACCTCCAAAACATAGAGGCTATTTGGGGTGTACAATTTTGGAGACCTAACCCAACTTTTTTGGTATTTTTAACTACCTCACTATCATTTTTTACCATTTATACTTTTAAAACTCTATAATAAATTTCAAATTTTAAAATTCTATAATTTTACGTGTACAAATCTAAATAAGATGATTTTTTAAAATTGTATTAAAATTTTTGAAAGGAATAAAATAAGATTTATAATAATAATTTTTTTCTGAATAAATTTTTTAAATTTTACATATTTTCACTTTTAAATAGTTTTTTATCAAAATATATTTTTTAAAACTTATTTAAAAGAAAAAAGGACAAAATATATCTAAAATTCAGGCCTTATTTTCCGAACCTCTCTGGGACTTGGGTTTCAATTTTATGTTTCAACGCCTGACAAGAGCCACACTGATTCATGACATTGGGAAATGGGAAAAACACATGTCAAGTTTGCACGTTTTTCCATCAGGTAATGTAATCTATTTAATGTTCACGTTCACTTTCATACTAATTTCAAGATACGTACAAAAAATGATGATGTTTTAAGTTTTTACCTAATTTGCCAATCCAAGGAGCAAGGAGATTTTCTTTTCTACTAGTTTTTGTATGTTTGGTAAAGAGTAGGCGGGATAAGAATATGCAAGATGTGAGAATCTGTTGTTTTCTATGTTATGCACGCAATCAGCAACTTAAAATGCTTGTAGCTTATTACAGTAATGCCTCGTGTGATTTAATCTCTTTTTATGGTTAGTTTTCTTGGAGAATCTGAAATAATAAAAAAATAGATAATATTATATATCAACTTCAATACTAATTTTTTGACATCAAATCACAATAACGGCTGGTTGTCAACTTTCAACTTGTGAGAATTTTTTTAAAACATCTATTAATGGTACAGTGACAACTAATATATCATGTGAATTGGTATTAAAAGGTTGGGATTAAAATATATGTCATTAACATTGTTCAAGGAAGTTAGGAACTACCTGCCTTATTGGAGTAAACATTAGGCTGTTTTAACAATTCTTCGTTACTATGCAGGAAACTACATGCTAAAGTTACTTTAGTGTTGTATACCTATAAATGCACATGTATCTTAATATCACCTTGGTGTAGCTTTTCCAAATGTTAGGAGGCAAATACATAGATCAGAGTTCTAGCTCAAAAAAGCGAGGAAGAAGCATGGAAGAAGAAAACATGGCCAACAACGAGAACATACTCAAAAACCCAATTTAAGGGACCAAGCCAACCAAGCAGTTATTTTAATTTTTTTTTAATTTAGAACGAGAGAATTTGAATTTTACACCATTGCACCATATAAAGAAATTATACATAAAATTCTTATTAGATTATGTATATAACTATATAATGTTTAAATACAGATTTGAGGGTGGCGAAAACATGTTTTGTTTTTGCATTCCACATAAATATGTCAGGTTGTGAGGCTGAGAATTGGAGCACATAAATGTGCCCTGTATAGTATGTTAACATGTGGCACAAAATCCATCAATTATGTCACTCTTTTGGTGCCCTATAAACTTTATCCCGTTACTCCCTAATGCTATGATCACATGGCTGAATTAATGCAATGTTTTACACAACTACTAATTGATCTTATCTTTACTTCATTGTCACAAGATCTCATTTATGATTTTGTAAATGGGAATCGATATGTGAGAGCACGAATTTTGCTTTCTTCTTGCGGGGCAAGTGATTGTTTTTGAGAATGCGTATAATTAAAGAATATATTTGTCTTAGCTGAGATACAAAATATGTCTGGTTACTCAAATTTTAGCCCTTGGTAGGATGGTATTCTTTGCACCGCGGAGATGCGGTGCTTCTGTTTGTTATTGAGGCACAAGTCTCTAGGCACTGCTTCCGAATTTATGAGGTTTCCGGCTTGCAGTTGTATGATTTTAGTCCATCGAGGAATATCGCGACATTTTATATTTTAACTCAGGGGGGTTTGGGAGGTTTTGGAGATATATTTTTGGAGATGAGATATAGTGTTGGAGATTGTGTTTGGGATAAAAGGTTTTGGAAAAAAATTGTTATGAAAAAAGTGTATAAAAATTATTAAATAAGTGAGAAAAAGGAATCTTTATGGGAGTTTGTGTTATATGATAGATAAAATAAGGAAGTGTTTGGAATTTAAAGATTTTATTTTGGTATCTTTATGACAACTAGCATTTGCGTTTAACATTTCTTGTTCACTACTTACACGCGATATTAGACAATAAGTTTTATAGCACATAATGATTTGGGCCCTTTATATCTATAACAACAGAAACCTGAACTAAATTATAATCTACAACTAAATTTATGATAATCATACATAGGGGGTATTTATCTAAAATAATTGTCCTATCAATTCATAACTTTGTGTATATAAGTCCAAATGAGATAAATTTAATTTAAATGACATAGAATTTCGAGATGAACCATATAATATTTATATTGAATTTTTTATATATAAAAATTGTTAACTTTTTTGTATTTTTCCAGTTCAAATAGTTTTTTCTGATAAAATTATTTTCCAAGACAACTTTTTCCTAACCCAAAATGTAGTACTAATGCCTCGTCCCCCAAACACCTCCCAAAATCTGGTGGCAATGCAATGTTTGTAAAACTCAAGTCAAACATGATTGCCACTGTTAAACAAAATAATTATAAAAAGCCGTACCCCATAAATGAGCACATGCAGTTAAACCCCCAATCAAAAATTACAGACAATCGCTAATGTACATGGGCCAATTGCTGACCATAGTCATACATACAAAATCATCAGAGGGGTCAGTAAGTCATGCCTTACAATATTTATCGTGACATTTTGATTTACATTGGAAAGCATACAATAACGCCATCAAAACGACAGACGTCAAAGTCTATACCAGGGATACTGTTGGTATCTCTCCCACATTTAGTCTGCAATAGCATCTCTAAAGCGAGCCATAGTCGTGGTCCCACTACGATGTTGATGCTGTGCGTCGGCATTAGCTGTGTTCGTATGTATGTCCTCGTACACATCATCAATATCTTCTAACCCATCAGCATCAGCTGTATCCACTGCACAAGTAGACATAGATGTACTTGCACTGAACGTTGGCACGTCATGCATGTATGACTGAAGTAGCGAGTCTGGTTCTACCGCTGCATGCATTCTTATGAAGTTATGCAATATCGCACAAACTATTGGTATCTTCACTTGTTTCTCGATGGGGTAACTATTCATCTTAGTCAGTATTTTAAATCTCGCTTTCCAAACACCAAAAGTTCTTTCAATACAATTCCGCAAAGACGAGTGTGTGTAATTAAATACTTCTTTCGTACTTGTAAGACCATATCGTCTCTGACGGTATTCTGGCAAGTGGTATGTTTCTCCACGATAAGGTGTAAGAAAGTGATCATTGTTAGCATAACCAGAGTCTGCTAAGTAAAATTTACTTAAACAAATAATATATATTAGTACGTATAACAGGCAATACGATACAAAAAAAAAAAATTGTATAAGCATTTTTGCTTATGAACACAAAACAAACCTTCAGGTGGCACTGGGAATCCATTGACGGCCATTTCATGTGCTAATATCCTCGCATCATGTACAGAGCCCTCCCAGCCTGCGATCATGCATGTGAACATCATATCGAATGACACAGCTGCTAGGATGTTTTGGGTGCTTATGCCTTTCCTGTTCCGCCATGCCAACGAGTTATCTGCTGGCGGCACGCATGGCACATGCGTCCCATCAATGGCGCCGATACAGTTCTACGAAAACAATCACATTATTAGACAGATATACGGTTACAAACAATTAAAATAGATAAATCTAATAACAAACTTAATCACATACGTCAAACCATGGTCTGTATTTGTATGCGTTTTCCAAAATATACGGTTGCACGATATTATAATCTGGAAGGCGTATAAACTCGGCCTTTAATGTGAATAGTGCGTCAAGAACGGTTGTAAACCATCACGATATCGTCTCACCTGAATGTTGCCAAATATCCTGTGTTTGCCTATTTGTTGTCGCATGACATAGTATTTCTAAGAATATGAATAATTGCTTAGGTACGGATACACGATCAGTCGCACAAAGTAAACCCTTTACTTCCACCAACTCGCACAAAGCCATAAAAGTAGCCCTATTCATCTGAGTCTTTTGTTTGATATTATCGTCATTTCCGTATAACAACTCATCTGTCTTTAAAGCACCCGTTAAAATGGAGTCGTGTTTGCGGACTTTTTGCTTATGCAACTTTCTCATATATGCATATAAGACACATGCAACACCGGCTACATCATCATCAGTATCCGTATCAGATGTATCCATAGTTTGACGAGTTATACGACCTACATTTAGTGAATTTGTAAGAAAATTTGTAACTCGATTTTCATAAATCATTACATAAAAACAAACATTATAATATTTTATAACATACAAAGTGATTTAATTTTTGTAAAAGTTGCAGACAAATCATTATAACAGTTAAACTACGTAATGGCATACAAAAAATTAACATGCAGGTGAACAGTTTGAAATTGCATAAATATAAATATATAAATATGAAAACAACTGTATAAGTGATAGTCAGTAAACACGAAATGGTAAAAATAATAAAGTAAACGTAGATGTCCGTGACAAATGAATAGTCTCAGAAATAATAAAGTTTCCCCCCAAACCTAGCTTATAAACCGCCATTCACGATCCTATTAATAATGTTCCATCTCTTCTCAACGGAAAGCCTAGTAAAGTCTCGCAACAACGCTTTTTCATTACGCAGCCACAGGTACACGGTAACTGCATCATTGGTAGGCACCCCCATCTCTTTCATCACCTTGTCCGCTTGAGCCAGCAATTTAGCTAGGGTAGCGCTATCAGTACTTGATGTTCGTGACGACTTATTTGAGTAGTAACTACCGATGCCCCGTATTGCGTCAGCGAGACTATTTTCCGTGCCCTAACGTTGTTTACGCTTAACCTGTTTCTCGCGACTCCGTACTAATCCTGGTGCGTATTGAGAGTCAAATTGGCCCGGGTTAATCGTGTCGGCTTGCGCGTCATTTCCATGGATCGCAACGCCAGGAGCCTGAGATATGTCTCCAGACATGTCACCGCCAGACAGCTCACAAACATTCGGACTAGGGCTGAATCGGGAATGCTGAACCCGTGCACCGCTTGCTTGGTACCTCGCAAAAACGTTAAGGTACAACTCCTTGTGCTTTAAACCCTGTGTTCTGAGAAAGTTTTGGTCTGGGTGAACCTGCACGAACAAAATTATGTGTTGCTAAATATACACCAAAAAGGGAAAGTGTAAAATATCATATAATATATAAGTTTGCATTCTAAATAGGAGTAGTAGTGTTTACAGCAGCGAAATGGGCCCATTGTTCATCGGAGCAGATCACTGTATCAGTGATAGTGTTGTAGCCTAAACCCGTCCATGTTTATAATGCCTTCCACGCGGTGTATGTCTGCCTCATTCGCGTCCTTTTCCCATGCAGAGTCATTACATAACACGGGGTGTTGATATCAGGCCACCTCTTGTTAAACATCTCAGCCCACTCTGAGTATGTATCAGTCTTGGGAAGTCTTCCACCATGATTACTTTGGTAATCATCAAGGAGGTTTAAACTCCTCATTCCAATTGTATGACGACCCATCCGCCCGAGGCATGTCGGTGTTAAACTAAAATGTACAAAACAATGTAAAAATTCACAGGCACGATGGGGGCAAAATTTGGTTTTCGAAAATACACGGCTCAGTCTAATGTCAATATATCACATAATCATGTTAGGCATTATGTACACCCATAAAACAAATTGCTACCTAGGTTGAACACCGGAAAAAGTGATAAAGGTTCACAATCCAGATACCAACCAGCAACAAAATCGTTTAACGGGTCTGTAAAACACCAATAACATGATAAGCGAATCAACCATGACAGTTTGCATCATAGCCAGTACACAACCACAAGGAATAGGAGGCCAACAACAGAATCAACAAGGCCCAGCACGTGCAACAGATACCATTGATCAAGACCAACAATACAATGAAAATTAGAACACAACATGCCATCAAAAAACAAGGTAATATAAAAAGTGAAAACTAGGTGGCTTAATGGCGAATGCAAATCAAATCATAAAGCATAATCCATACCTAATACAATGTATATAGATAAACGGATGAATCAAATTGGGGTATAACATACAATGTGGACATGTACTTTATATGTTATTCATAAGTCACAGAGCTAGGCACAAATTTTTATAATTACAAGAAAACAAATTTATTGCACACAAATATGTAAATGTTTAATAAGATGTATACTGAGTTCGAGGCAGTGGATGAAACGACGGCAGTCACCTCACGAATGGGCGACGACGACGTTATTCGCTGTATCCACTTTCGAACACGGAAGTAATGTGTAATTTGGGCCCGTTGTTGCTTCTGGTGGCAACGCCGAGTGGTGCGTTTGTGAACGCCACCTCGGTGTCTCCTACTACCGGTAGCCGTGGCGACAGTATCACGACAGGTCAACGGGGTTGAATCCGTCAACCTGTTACTGTCAACCAAAACAACAGCTATAAATGGCTAAGATCAACTTTGCAAATATCCTGTGTTTATACAAGCACCATACAAATAAAAACAGAACCATTATTACAAGCCGTGTAATAACCTAGCAGGCTGTAAACATAATGTACAGAGGGGAAATATCAACCATAGAGGGAAAACAGAAAAGGGCCAAGCGGATGTATTATGTGGTACAGTTGTTTGGATGAAACGACAACAAATTTGATCGTTTGTGAAAGAACCATAGTGGGAGCAATAACAGAATCGAACAAACAAACATGCCAACTGAAGCAAAACGACCACCATGGCATAGTATCCTCACAATGCAGGACAGATTTATAAAACATCAACCACAGAGAGGAGAATGCAAGCACGTTGGGAAACATCAACCACAGAGGGGATACTTCAACCACAGAGGGAAACATCACGCACACAAGGGAAACCAACAATGGAGCCGGATGTCTAGTACAGAGAAAGATTGCAAAGAAATATCAGTAACGTACATTGGGGCTATATCTTCATGTTCGGTGCAATAACAGAAAACAAACATGAAAAATGCCAGCCCTATTCAACAACCACCAACCACAACAATTCCAAACAGGTTTGGACTCAACGCAAAACGTCAAGCACAGAGGGGAGACTTCAAGAACAAACACGAAATATCAAGCACAGAGAGGAGACTTCAAGAACAAACACGAGATATCAAGCACAGAGGGGAGACTTCAAGAACAAACACGAAATGTCAAGCACAGAGGGGAAACATCAACCACAGAGGGGATACTTCAACAAAATCAGTCAGAAGTAATCTCAACTCCAGTACAGAGCAAATCAAAGCAACAGAATATGAAAACTTACCGGAAATTGTTGTGTTAGGCGGCCCTACAACAATGCACAAACCAAACACCCAATCGGTAAGCCAAAAACATGCAAATTTCCAGATCCCAAACTCATTTACCCCAAACTTTCCTAAAACTATAAATCTAATATCGACAACAGCAATGAAACCACAGATCGATAGCCAAACAAAAATTTTTTTGCAGCGTACTGACCGGAATTTGTTGAACAAACACGGTAGGCAGAGAAATGTTTTCAGATGTATCCAAACAATGCAAACCGGAACCCCCAAAATCCGGTTTTTTTCCTCCAAAAATTTTTAACTATCGGCCGTAATAAAGGGGTGTTTTCATGGGAACACTGGCGGGGCTAAGAGTGAAAAGCAACCGAAAGAAGAAGATGGAGAGAAGATGAAGAGAAGACGAAGAGAAAACATTACCGTTGCAGCCGGATGAAGGTGGAAATAGGGCGTGCCGGTCAACATTGAACCCGACAGAAGAGGGTTTTGAAGCGACGGATGGACGGGAGGAACAGAGCAAATCAGGAAACGTTGCAGACCTCATGTGCGCCTCCTGTTCACCGTCTGCAGAGTCGAAGTCGCCGAACGGGGTTTGGCCTCCAACCCTTCAAATCACGTCTACAGACACGGTTCCCAAACGAACCCTCAAAGTTCTCAATTTTATATCTTATTTTATTTTTTAAAAATTTATAATTCTTTTATTTTAAATTATAATAAAAAGATTATTATATCCAAATATTTATAACGAGGAAACGATATAATTGTTATATGTACATATTATTCATTTCATGTATTCATCAAAAACTTTTCAAAAGAAACAGTGAATTATCATTACACACAAGAACGAAGGTTAGCTTTTGAATCATTATGTAAGCTAAAATAGAACCGTGATGATTTTTTTTTTTTTTGAAAAATATTTGTGCATTAGTCATTAGATAATGAAAATAAACTATATGAACTGCTTAAAAAAACTAGCTACCACTGGATTAAAAAAAATGAAAAAAAATTTTTTTTTCAGCAGTTCAAAATCATTTCTTTTCATCACAATGATTTAGATTTACGCTTTCAGTTTCACAGGTTCGGATGTGGAAATTTTCTACTTTTAGACCAAAATGTTTATTAAAAAAAAAACTTCTAATTTTCTACGTTCAAATATTGAAAAATTTTCACTTTTGAACATCAAAAAATATTTTTCTTTCTAAAAATATTTTTTTTTATCCATTCAAATACTTTTCCACTTTTGAATTAAAAAAATTTCTAATCTTTAACAAGCCTTTTTTTTTTTTTTAATTTTCCAAAAAAAGCACTTTACCTAAATGAAAGTTTAGACTTCAAATATATCTTAAAAAAAAAATGTTTGGTAGCGTAATCTTTTAATAGAATCCTGCCTCATCCATAAAACAAAACCGTGAATTATGTCTTACTTTCATTGCAAATCATTTGCTTCATCATTGCAACTACTGCTCTCTTGCTCATGGCCAGAGACGGGTAATTCAACATATTCTTGTCAAATTCAAATTGTTCTTGCGCCGGTTTTGAAAGTAGTAATAATTGACCAACTATATATTAACAACCAATTACACTAAGACTAAATAAGTGTATATGGACTAGGCAGAGACCTACAGCTGATAATTTTACCTAAGAGTGCTAAAAATAAAGCAACCTAATTTTTTTAATGTGTAGACAATACAGTGCATAAAGAAAGTGTACCCAATAAATCCTATTCACACCCCAAAAATACCATCTCAATTGTCAGGAAACAGTGGATTTTTTACTATATTTCAGTGTTGTACAGGGAGGGAAATCAACTCGCGGACAAGCTCGCGAAAAGCGGTTCATATTTGTTTAATGCCCCGGATTATTGCTCTCCACAAATTCATAGGGTTTTGACGGCCTGTCTTGTAAATTTTGTCCCTTATGTAACGACTTTGTATGTATATACATATATATTTTTTTTCATTTGAAAAAAAAAAAAAATTGTTCTACTATTTTGTCTTACAAATGACCGAGTTACCATACATGCTTAATATAAGTTTTGCTTAAATTGTAATGCTAAATTTCTCAAGCATGTACAAAGAGTACTATAAAAAACCTCTAACAGACTGAGAAGTAACAACAATATTCTACAATTATCATTAATTAGGTGGCTAATTCTATTTAATTGTTTGTTTGAATCATAAATCGCACTTGAATATTTATTAAATTGAATGTGTACATTCAAATATTGTAGAGAATTTGAAAAAAATTATGTGTTTTAGGATAATTTTTGCTAGGGGTGTTCACGGATTGGTTTATATGGATTATGCCTAAATCTGCAGTCCAATATATGACATTCAGATTGGGAAAATCTCAATTTGTAATTAATTTGTGAGACTCTCAAATCTATTAGTAAACATCAGATTATACGGATTGGATTGACGGATTCAATCTGTTTGTTTCAAGAACTAAAATAAAATACTTAAACATAAATTAGTTCAATAAAATTGCAGTATAATTAACTTCAAATCTTCGATCATAAGCTAAATTATGACATAATAATATAAATTATAACTTAAGAACACATTATAACAAATGAACTTTGACTAGACTCAAAATAGAATGTTCATACTCATTAACTTAATTACCAGTAAGTTAAAGTAATTTAACTTTCACATATTCAAGTGAATCATATTTTAACATATATATATATACACATAATTTATTAAGAAATATATATAAATATTTATAAACATATATACATATAAATAGAATTCAGATTCACAGAATACACAAAATAATAAATCTTCAGTCCGTAATCTAATCTACAACATTCAGGTTGGGAAAATCCCAACCATAATCAATGCATTAGTCACTCAACCCAATACAATCTGGTGAATTAGACTAGATTAAGTGAATTGAATGTATTGGCAAAATCGGTCAACATCTCTAGTTTTTGCTAAAGGTAATTTTAAATGGTGTAGAGTGAAAAAATAAATGTGACACAGATTTTATTAAAAGTAAAAATTTAGATTTAAATTTAAGTAAAATTGTTATAAAATAATGATCAAACATTTAAATGAGTTCATTTTAATAATTTAGCTAACCAAACGTCGATTGTATTTAAGTATAATAATTGTGATTACAGTAGTTCACGTTTAATGAAATTTTGAGCACCCGCAAATCAAGAAAGCAACTTCTTGCATATAGAGTCTATGTCAAAACAACAATTATATTTCACAACCTAATAATATTATAAGTAACGTCGATATATGCATATTTCTGGTAGCCACCGACAAACGAGTCAATAGCAAGTCGGCATGGACAGCTAATTTGCATGGAAAGCTACTTATATATACGTAATTTTCATATTCAAAATGCACTTTTTCTTGATATAATCGTTTTCTCGATATAATTTTCATATTCAAAGTTTTTTGTACTGGGAAATTTAATTGCAAAAAGGAGTCGTTCATGCAGACCCATGTTACACGGCATGACTTATGCGTCGCCAACATTAAATTTTGCTAACCACCCACCATTTAATGGGAGGGTGCATGGTTGGTACTCTCTCTCCTCCCAATAGGTGAATCTCTCTTGACCGTTCGATGAGTTTTCATCGCCGATCTAAACCGTCGATTATGCATATAAACTTTTCAAATACAAGATTATCAAATTTCCTCCTTTTTTCCCCCAAAAATCATATACATATATAGTTGTGTCTTTCAAAATCAAGACCCAACTTGTTCCCTAGTTAAGCTTTCTGGATTGCACTGAATGATCTGGAAGATAAAAGCAAACGCAAAGAGAAGACTGAAAGCTGCGTGTGATCAACACCAACAGTTCCTTGTGCCAAGGTCAACAGTGTATTACTTCACTATTACGTGCAATTGACATATTGCTTATGCCTATAAATACATAATTTATGACCATAATTAAAGATAATAAATAATCTGTGGAGCCTTCCCAAATAATGTTAGAGTCATTAATTTTTTTCAGAAGAGCGTATTAAACTAATATTTTAATGACTAACCTCGCAAATAGCATTATTATCCATTGTATTTGTAACTAAACTTTGTAAGAGATGAGCTACTATCCAACATTCTCACAAAATGAAACTTATAAATTATATAGATATTAAAACTACAGGAAATTTCAATAATAATTTATAGTAATACTTGTCATTTAATCAATATCTAAATAATATCATATATAAGATTTTAGTAGAATGTTTTCCTTTAAAAAAATTCTAACAGAAAGTTAAATATAAATCAACTCTATTTAAGGGGGTTCCGCGACCATCGATGAGAGATATAGTAAGTACGAAAAAGAAAAAAAAAAAAATTGGGTCGGATCAAAAGCACGCACTGTACTAAAGGTGGTTGGTTTAATTTCGTGGACTATTTGCATCATTGATCGTTACGGCTGCATTTGTCTGTTTTACAGAGTAAAAGCTCCTCGGCATAAACCAGACATTTAGAAAAAAGTCAAAGTGTGTCTTAAATTGGAGAGAGTTGCTAAAGTTAAATGAGGCACCGAACATTAATTGGTGTTATTAAATAAATATAGCTAAACAAAAGAAAACTGGTTCCGGCCAGTACCCACCTTCTATAACGGTCTGCAGAACCGGAATAGCAAGGTGGGTTCATCACCTATTATTATTAGCTCGAAGTTGTAGAAGGATTATTAATTAAACACTAACCTACCAAATGAGCAAGTGGGGGCTTGATTTAAACGCTTGAAATTGCACTCTATCACAATACATTAAAAAGAGTTTTAGCAACAATCAGTAGCGACGACAATTCTAATTGTTAATACTCTCTTTTTTCAACGACATGTCATCATAGCTAAATGTCTTTTTTTTTTAATAACATATTGTTACATATGTCGTCACATTAATTTACTTATTTACGACGACATGTTGTCGTAACTTCTAGACAAATATTTTTGTATATATTTGCGATAATATATTTTTACAAATAAAGTTTGTTGCCAAAAAAATCATACTGTGAAAAATGTTTTTGCTAATTTGTTTTTATTTATGACAACTCTTCGTCACAAATAAAAATTTGAAATTTAAAATTTGACAAACAATAATGGAATATTTGCCTTATTTGCGACGACATATTATCACAAATACTAAATGATTACAGTTGTCATCACAAATACTACACGGTTACAATTAGAATCAACCAACCATTGTCATTTATTGCTATAATATTTGCGACGATATGAAGTTGCCAACGAATTTAGAATTTAAATTTTAATGAAAAAATAGAGGAATATTTTGGATTATTTACGACATAACATTGTTGCAAATACTAATTGATTATAAGTGGCATCAACCAACCGATGCCATTTGTTATTGTAGTATTTGCAACAACATGTCATCGCAAATAAATTTAAAATTCAAATTTTGAAAAAAGAATATGGAATTAATTGGCGGTTTTTCAACCTTATTTGCAACATTAAAAATGTCATCGCAAAAAAAATTTCGATACTTGTTCCAAAACATTCGTAGAATATTCACATAGTACATTTAATAACTATAGTGAAACGATGTTGTTTTGGTCAATAATTGAGATGACATTTTAATCTTTGTCATCACAAAAATATTGTATATAAACTTGCACCCCGAGCCTTCTTCCTCATTTTTCTTTGGTTCTCTTTCTCAACCTTTTTCCCTCTCGTCATCCTTTCTCCCCTTTCCGGCCAAAGAACGTTTGTTCTCTCTTTCTCTTGCTAAAATCCTTCGTTTCTCCCTCTCTCCCTCGTCTCTTCTAACCTCTCTCCTTCTATCCATTGTCGACGCTGCCTTTTCCACCCCCCGGCTATTGTCGCTGCCTTCTCTGCCCCAATCGGTGTTGCTGCCAATCACACATCCTCCACCTTCATTTGTTGCCGCTTTCCAACCCCCGTTGTTTGCGTGTTTGGATTTTTGTAAGTTATTTGTTTGTGTTGGTTAATATAATTATGTTTTTTTTTGTTGTTGTTTATATTGGGTTATTTGTTGTGTTTGAATATGTTGACACGGATATCTAGATTGTGATAGTGTTTTTGTTGTAGTGTTTAGTTAGAAAAAGTTTTGGTTTGATTGTTTGTTATTGTTAGATTTATAAAAAAAATGATAATAAAATAAAAAATCATTATAAATAGAGGATCATGGTCAAAAAGTATAAAAGTAAAAATTTAGTTAGAATCATAATAAAATTAATAAATTTTCATAAAATATCATAAATTTATATAAATTTTACCATATGGTTTTTTATTAACTATATTGTGATTTATGACTATATAGTTACAATAAAACAAAAATAAAAATAAAAATTTCTTACGCGTATATGACTTTTTGATTTGCATTTTGCACGTGCATTCATATATTATCTTTAGACTCGTTCAAGAACTAGTACGCAGTAACTGATGTTTGATTGTTGCTTTTCTTATTACTTCTTTTTAATCTTATAAAAAAATAATATATAATATATACAGATTCAAATATGTTATTTAACTAAATTTAATTTGTTAACAGGTTGATATATTTGGTTCAGTCACAACCTCAATTGGTGTTAGAAAATGCCCTAAGCATTAGAGACATTTTATGTATTTATTTTGAACTGGATAATAAAATTATATATAGAGATTATTCATTACATTGCAGATAGTAAATGTAAGTAAATATTGTAGGAAAATAAACCGGTAAAAACGTATCAGAGTGGCGCAGCGGAACAATAAAAATTTTTTGGATCGTTAAATATCTCATGATGCCATATACAATAAATCAACAACAATTAAAACTCATACCTCAAGGACGCCAATGAACAGGAGGAGAGTGACCGGAGGCTTCAACCAACTAGCCTTCTCTACTATTCTCCAATTCCCGAATGGCTGAGTGTGTGGGCACTCTGAACCTCGATCGGTATGCTAGCACTGCTAGTCTTCTTCCGACCACCCAGATCTCTAAAGAACTTTATTGTCACGATGAGCTGTGCAACAATAAGCCTGCTCACCTGAGAGTCTGTGGTCTTAGAGAACTGGAGTGGCAGGACCTCTATTTATAGACCTGCATGAGGTGAATCTCTGAATTTGAATTGGACTAGGAAAAGATATTTTCCCTTATCCAAACCCAAAAAATCCGAATTTTCCAAGGGAGAATCTCCACAATTAAATTCGGTTTTTCTAGATAAATCCAATCCAAATCTTAACAAGATTTTAGCTAGAATTTTATCTCCCTTTTCCAACCAAAAAATCCGAAATTCACAAGGAGAAAATCCTCCAAATTTTCGGCCACTTTTAGGATAAGGGAGAATCAAAATTCCACTAGGATTTCTCAAGCAAAATCTCATCTTAACCTTATCCAAAAATAACCGAATTTCCTAGGATTAGGGATCCAAAATTTCGGCCACTTTTGGGAGGAGAGAGAAACCAAATTCAACTAGGATTGAAGCTTGAATATTCCCTTGAATCTTATCCACAAAATCCGAAATCTTTCATGAGGATTATCTTCAAAATTTCGTCCCTTATTTGTTGGGATTTGGATTCAAAATTCAAGTAGGATTCTAACAAGATTATCCTCTCCAAATCCAACTCAAATTCGAATTTCAAACCTTGTGGATTTTCCACAACAAATTCGAATCCTACTTGGACTGTGATTCAAAATTTGAATTTCAAATTTCAAATTCAAATTTCAAATTCAAATTTCAAATTTCAAATTTCAAATTTCAAATTTAAATTTCAAATTCAAATTTCAAATTCGAATTTCAAATTCAAATTTCAAATTCAAATTTCAAATTCAAAATTCAAATTTCAAATTTCAAAATTCAAATTTCAAATTTCAAAATTCAAATTTCAAATTCCACAAAACGGTTGTGTTTCATATTCTTGTTCTCATGGATAATTTTCTACAACTCCAATCCAATCTCAAATAAAATCATGGAAACTTTATTTGGAGTTCGAATAATTGTGTACTCTATTATCCAAAACAAAATCTGAATCCAACCGGAGAGAATCTTGTCTACCATCCTAATCCTGTGTCATCACCATCCATGCATAATAAACTAGCCAATAGCATACACAAATCAATTTGCCAAACGTTAAGGAATTATGTGGAGCTAGTAGAGGGACTGATTGGACATATATAATCGGGCTCCCGTGATTCCATATGATCATCATTCTGTACCGAACAGCTCAATCATATGATCACTAATTTCAGAGTCACACCACTATAAACCTGAAACTGAACTCCCAATTATATACCGTATTACGTAAGCCTGTGACGAGCTACCATCCAATGACCTTGTCATATATGCAAAACCCTCATATGATATCCATGATCAGCCTTAGGTCAAAGTCCGTTTAATCCTACTGATCAGGCTATCTTAAAGTTCCATTATACTACCGAATCTAGAAAATGATTATTCACCATATGTGAATAAGAAGTCATCCGCCCAGCAGACGACCCAAGGCCTTGTCCATTTTCACATTCAGTATAATGCCTTTAAGAGGATACCTTTAACTCCTCAGAGCTATGATTCCGATATCTGCAAACAAACCCTTCATCGTATACAAGTCATGCACCCAACGAACCGGTCTATAAGCTTACTACTTCTGAGACGCTTTAGCCATTGGAACATCAAAGTACACAAGTCATATACATGAAGTAGTTCATTTACTCAGGATTAAGGTTATTGCACAATGAACGTCAAAAGCAGATTGATCCACTCATAGCGGACTACGTAGATCAATCACGCTTTAGTCCCGGTCTAATATGTCACCACCAAGCAACATATCCATGTCTCTACTTGGGAGTCCAGCTCCAGACAGTCAAGACAGACCGTCCCCTCTAAGGCTTTAGACAACATAATAGTCTTAACATGAGTTAGATGCTCGGTCTAACCCCATAGACTACAGACCATAGTTTAGACTGCTAACTTTAGAACATTGTCTTCTCGCATACAAAAGTCCATTGCATGCAACGTTCTAACAGTTTTAACACAAGCAGTCAGTGAGCCATATTTGCTTACATTTACTTTAACATGTAAATAAGACGAGGACAGATAGCAATGTAATGAATAACCTCTAAGTATAATTTTATTATCCAGTTCAAAATGAATACATCAAAATGTCTCTAATACTTAGGGCATTTCCTAACAAATATGGCTTACTAACTACTTGAGTTAAAACTGTTAGAACGTTGTATGCAATGGACTTTTGTATGCGAGAAGATAATGTTCTAAAGTAAGCAGTCTAAAATAAGGTCTGTAGTCTATGGGGTTAGACCGAGCATCTAACTTATGTTAAGACTATTATGTTGTCTAAAGTCATGGTGGAGACGGTTTGTCTTGACTGTCCGGAGTATAAACTCCCAAGTAGAGACATAGATATGTTGCTTGGTGACATATTAAACCAGGACTAAAGCGTGATTGATCTACGTAGTCCGCTATGAGTGGATCAATCTGCTTTTGACGTTCATTGTGCAGTAACCTTAATCCTGAGTAAATGAACTACTTCATGTATATGACTTGTGTACTTTGATGTTCCAATGGCTAAAGCATCTTAGAGGTAGTAAGCTTATAAACTGGTTCGTTGGGTGCATGACTTGTATACGATGAAGGGTTTGTTTACAGATATCGGAATCATAACTCTAAGGAGTTAAAGGTATTCTCTTAAAGGCATTATACTGGATGTGAAAATGGACAAGGCCTTGGGTCGTTGCTAAGCAGATGATTTCTTATTCACATATGATGAATAATCATTTTCTTATTCGGTAGTATAATGAAACTTTAAGATAGCCTGATCAGTAGAATTAAACGGATTTTGACCTAAGGCTGATCATGGATATCATATGAGGGTTCTGCATATATGACAAGGTCATTGGATGGTAGCTCGTCACAGGCTTACGTAATACGGTATATAATTGAGAGTTCAGTTTCAGGTTTATAGTGGTGTGACTCTGAAATTAGTGATCATATGACTGAGTTATTCGGTACAGAATGATGATCATATGGAATCACGGGAGCCTGATTATATATATTCAATTAGTCCCTCTACTAGCTCCACATAATTCCTTAACGATTGGCAAATTGATCAGTGTATGTTTGTTGGCTAGTTGATTATGCATGGATGGTGTTGACATAGGATTAGGATGGTGAACAAGATTTTCTCCGGTTAGATTCAGATTTTGTTTTAGATAATAGAGTACATAATTATTCGAACTCCAAATAAAGTTGCCATAATTTTATTTGAGATTGGATTGGAGTTGTAGAAAATTATCCATGAGAACAAAAATTTGAAACACAACTTTTTGTGGATTTTGAAATTTAAAATTCAAATTTTGAATCACAATCCTATTAGGATTCGAGTTTTTTGTGGTAAATCCACATGGATGAAATTCGAATTTGAGTTAGATAAGGAGAGGAAAATCTTGTTTGAATCCTACTTGAATTTTGAATCCCAATCCTAACTAATTTTGGTCGAAAATTTTAAGGATTATCCTCATGGAATTTTCAAAAATTTTGTGGATAAGATTCAGGGAAAAATTCAAGTTTCAATCCCAGTTGAATTTGGATTCTCTCCTCCCTAAAAGTGGCCAAAATTTTGAGGATAAATCCTAGTAGATTTTCGGTTATTTTGGATAAGGATGAAAATTTTGAGGATAAATCCTAGGAGATTTTTGGTTATTTTGGATTCAATCCTAGTTGAATTTTGATTCTCTCCTTATTATTTATGACCGAAAATTTGGAGGAAATCTCAAGATAGATTTTTGGATTTTTTGGTTGAATAATGATGAGATAAAATTCAAGTTAAATCCTGTTTGAATTTTGAATCCAAAATCCTGAATGTGGCCGAATTCTTTTAGTGGATAAAGGCTTGAAAATTTCGGATTTTTTGGTTGAGGATAAGGGAGAAAATCTTCTCCTAATCCGATTCGAATTCAGAGGATTACCTCATGCAAGTCTATAAATAGAAGTCCTGCCACTCCAGTTCTCTTAGACCACAGACTCTCAGGTGAGCATGCTTATTGTTGCACAACTCACCATGACAATAAGTTCTTTAGAGATCTGGGCTGGGTGGTCAGAAGGAGACTAGCAGTGCTAGCATACCGATCGAGGTTCAGAGTACCCACACACTCAACCATTCGGGAATTGGAGAATAGTAGAGAAGGCTAGTTGATTGAAACCCTTCGATCATTCTCCTCTTGTATATTGGCGTTCTTGAGGTATGAGTTTAAATTGTTGTTAGTTTATTGTATATGGCATCATGAGATATTTAACAATCTTAAAAAAAATTTTATTGTTTCGTTGCACCACTCTGATACGTTTTTATCGATTTAAATTCCTACAATTGGCTCTTCAAGGGGAACGCAGCCTTTATCTAGCCCTTCTAGACTACCATTACATTGCGAGTTAGGTGTGCTACAATTACATAATTACAGTTTTGTTAAAATTATTAAATCATTATTGTATAATCAGTAAACATGATAGTAAATTACCTTTGATTTGTGTTCACAATTGCAGACATCGTAACTCGATGATGTGGAGGTTGAGGGAAGGTGAAGGGTCATGAGATCACAGTAAAGGTGGCAAGGGATGAAAATTTCACCTTCAAATTTAACAAAGATGGAAATACTTGGAAGGCTCTTGGCAAGTATAGTCCCTGATTTGATAGTGCGGTCGGTATTCACACAAGACATATATGTGAGCCATATCATAATTCCTGAAAAGATGTTGACTAGTGTCACAAGAGAGAGATTCAGGAGTGCATGCTAGTATTATTCAACTTCACTGTAATTAACTTATTTATAAAGTTATTCGTGATAAAAGCAGTTAATATGTAGACTGTATGCGAGATTGGTTTAATCTCATTATAACAACTAGAACGGTATCCTCTGTAGTTAATAGGGATGCTTTCAAATGCTATAAAGATCGGAAGAGTAACCTCCACAACCACTTTAAAGCTTCTGGTGGGGCAATAAATGAAAAGGTAGTTAGAGCCACCACACCGCCCTTCTAACTAACCTTAGGAATCAAGATTACTGTGATCCGTGCTGTGATAGGTTCATGTCCAACAAGTTTCAAGTAATTGTAGATCAACTAAGTTGGTGGTTGATTATATATAATCTTTTCATTTTTACTAATGCTAACTATAGTCATAAATAGAAAAAGTCGGAAACAAACAAAAGTAATCGCAACAATCAGAAGTGGTCCAACTTACGTGATCACATATCGATTGCCTAACATTATTAGAAAAATGTTAGTAAGATTTTATTAATTTCCTATTCGATATAAACTTTTCTTTGGTAATAGAATAATACTATACTAACACATTTAAATTGTTGGACAAGCCAACATAGGGATTCGGCAAGGGATGTCTGCCATAGACAACTAGGGCAATATATATCATCATCAATATACTTTGGTTAACTCTTAAACCGAGCAAACATTTATAAGTTTTTTTGAATGTTGTTATTTCTTATTCAAATTAAACCTTGTAGTTATAACATGTGTTTACTTTTTAATGTGTAGCATGTAATGGAAGGGAAGAAAGAAACCCAAAGGACACAATCCGCTTCTGGTTCTTCTGCGCCACCGTTTGTAGATGAGGAAGGAATTATATAGCATGTCTTAGGTTCATGCAAAGGTCATAAGATTGGCGTAGGCTCTCCACTCCCATGTAGGATTGTCTCTGATGTTTCTTCATCTTTTGGTTCACAATCGGATGGTAGATCTTTAGCCGTATTAACCTGTACATAGAACAATATTTGTAACGATAGTATGAACAAAATCTACAGTTATACGAGAGTCAGAAGATGATGTAGGAGTTGATGACTCGAATGCATTCAAATAGCTAGTTGTCGTCTGTTACCCAGCCCAAGCCATATGTCCCTCTAGGTTCTCCACCTCCTCCAGCTGTTGTAGATGACAACAATGATGCTAGTGATGTTACTACCAATTTAGGAAAATGAATTACTAGTTGTCATTATTTATGTATATTTTTTTATAATTGTATACATTATACTTAATTTATTGGATTTTTTTTATTAAATAAATTTATGACTTTCAATTAACTTTTTTAATATTATGGTTTATTTTCATTATTATAATTTACATATTTCTACTTAATTTTGAATTTACATATATAACAGTAACATCTATTAATAAAATTAATAAATAATAATAAATTATTAAAAAATGTATATAAAAATATATTAAAATTCAAATAACAATAAAACAATAATTATTAGCAATAACTTTTCAAAAAATGTCGTTACAAATATTTAGTGTCATGTCAGCAAGATCACACTTATTTGTGATAACATTTTTGGAATTTGTGGCCGCAAAAAATGAACACCATATCAGCTCGACTGATTTTTTGATGATATAATTGTAACGATATTTTAGCGACGACTGTCATCATTATTGTTACTGTGGCAACTCATTATTGTCGCAAAAATTTAGTTGCAACTGGTTATGCGATGACATATCATCGCAAAAATGATATTTGTAATGACTTCCCATTATTTATGATGATATTTTGTTCTCGTAAAAAAACCTCACTTGTCAAATATATGTATTTGAGTAAAAATATATATATATTAGTACCCTCTACTATTGACTTAAGTTCTCGAAGAAATCGTAAAATAAGACCAAATATAAGCTGTAAGTAATAAATACGCAGTAGTATAAACAATTTGAAGAATTATTAAACTGAGTGCAATGGATGTGGTTATGTAATACTACCATGAAAAAAAGATTAATTTTTTTTTGCAATTTTGTACATATTGTTACAAAAATAAACGAGGACAGGCAATAGCAAAACAAAAATAAGAACACAGAAATTTACGTAAAAAAACCCTATACAAGAAAATTCTATTGACAGAGGAGAAAAAATTCACCATATCAAAAATTAATAAAATACCAAGAATAATGTGTGACTCTCAAAAACCTATTAAATAAAACCTTATAATACGTCATATATATATGCGTATATTCACAAAAAATAACATAGGTTCATACCACCACAAACCTCTAAAAAATTCTCATAATATTTCATACCATGGGCTTTTTGGGTCAGACCAAATAGAATTCAAGTCACGCATTTTAACACATATATTAAATCTCATTATATATATACATATCACTCGTCACATATTGTTGTCTTTTTTCTTCTTTTAATTAAGGATCTATATTGTATGATGAAGTCAGGTGTGTAATGATCTTTAGAATATGCATTCAACCACATCACATGCTGTATTTGGATTATGAAAATTTTGTTCCCTCAGTAGACGAACAAATTAATATTGGCTTTAGCTTTTAGAGTTTTCACACTTTTTTCTTAGAAGGACATGTTCATTTATTGATAAAAAAAAAAAAAAAAACACATCATGAAAAGTAGAATATTAATTTTGATTAGCATGTCGTTAAATTAATCTTAACAAAACCGACAGGCTAAAAAAAATGCATTTTGGTGCAACGTCACCACTTATGATCATAAACACGCAAACAGTACTACCAAGGAAAAGCTAAGTGAAATTCAGAGCGCAAAGTGGGGCTGTGTGTCAGATCTAGTTATATTGCCGGCCTTTGGCTTTTGGCCTTTGCTAATAAGAGAAGTAGTACTACTCGCTCTCACATTATCTCCGCGTGAAATTAATGCCTCTAACCAACTCTCTCAACCGTGAAAGCCAAACCCATCTCTGTTACACACATTATATATCGCTCCGATCCATATTGTGTGTGTATGTGTGTATATATATACTCATCTGATCTTGCTTTTAAGTAACTCACACAAACCAAACCATTCCATAAATTGGTCAATATTCTTCTTCTCTTTTGAGCTTTTTGGGGGATTTTTTTTTTTTTTGTTTTGAGGGGGGGTTGGGGGCTTTTTGAGTAAAGTTTGTTAGTCTTGCTCTAGTTGTATAACATTTGGTGGGAATTATGGGGGAGAAAAAGAGAATGTGGAATAATAATGTAGTTGTTGTGTTTGTGGTGGTGGTGGTTTTGGGAGTGAGTTTGGGGACAAGGGCAGAGCCACAAGTGCCTTGCTACTTCATATTTGGGGACTCTTTGGTGGACAATGGGAACAACAATCAGCTTCAGTCGTTGGCTAGGGCTGATTACTTGCCTTATGGAATTGATTTCCCTGGTGGACCATCTGGGAGGTTCTGCAATGGCAAAACCACAGTTGATGTTGTTGGTAATTAAGCTTCTCTCTGTCTCCCTCTCTCTCTCTCTCTCTCTCTCTACACACACACACATATAGAGCTATCTATATCTATCTTTCTCAACGGATTTTTCTCTTGTCTAATCATTAATATTAAAAAATCTCCACACACACACACACACACACACACACACATATAGGGCTATCTATATCTATCTTTCTCAACAAATTTTTCTCGTCTAATATTTAATTTTTGCTTTTCTAATTT
The DNA here is from genome assembly GCA_035233585.1 of Antiaris toxicaria. Classification (NCBI taxonomy): domain Eukaryota; kingdom Viridiplantae; phylum Streptophyta; class Magnoliopsida; order Rosales; family Moraceae; genus Antiaris; species Antiaris toxicaria. The sequence goes on from CP141154.1 coordinate 95,992,636, forward strand.
ACCAAGGTGTTTTTTTTTTTTTTTTTGAAAGGGATTTGCCAAGGTTATAAATTGGTAGTACTCAAAAAAATAATAATAATAAAGTATGTCAATAATGCAGACATCAAAATAAGAAAGTATATCAAACTAACAGATCTAATGGTTGGAAAATAGAACCCTATTAATAGTGATTATTTTAGGCAATACTATGGAAATCTTGTATATATTAATCCATGTCTATTTGAAAAAGTCATTTTCTATCATTTTTTTCTCATTTTAGGAAAGTAATTCTGATTGTTTTTAGTAGATATAGAGTTCTCCCATAATTTGTTATAATATTAATTGGGACCCCAAAATTTGTCTTACTTGTAGTGCTTATTATTTGCAAATTACTTAGCAAATCTAAGGGGCGAAATACCATGCTGCCATGCATTCTCTCTTTAGCCAATTTTCCTCTACTTAAGAACTGAATTTTTCCTAATTATATTTTAGAGGTCACATAATAAGAGATTTAAGAGCTTGTAAAATATATACTATATATAAACAGAATCAGAAATATATAGATAGCTACATAATTGAAATTAAATTTTTTTTAAACCAGCAATTAAAAGTTTTAGGTGACAATTTTGAGATACTGTCATATACATTTAAGATCATTAAGTAATCATACACGTAATAAATTTTTCTTTGAACCCAACACATTTATCTGTATATTTTATTCAAGACACTCAACTGCATGCATGTGGAGTGTGACACTTGTTGGTTTTTTTCTCAGCTGAGTATTAATTCTTTCTTTCCCCTTTTCAAAGCCTCATTCTGTGGTCCATAAAAAGTATTTAAAGAGTTTGGTACAGAAATATTTAACACATAACTTACATTTTCCTATTGTGTGCCCTTTAATTGATATACGCATCCTCATGGTTTTGTTTGTTTGCCTGCTTTGGATCTCAAGTTTTAAGGCACCTCAGGCATGGCGCTAAAAAATTGATCTGTAAAAATAGTGGAATAGTTTATCAAACAAATCATATTTTTTATTTTTTTTTCATTTTTAGCAGTGATATATATAAATGCTACTAATTAGCATATATAAATTTGCTTTTATGTTGTATAGCTGAGCTATTGGGTTTTGACGACTACATTCAACCCTATGCAACCGCGAGAGGCCAAGAAATACTGAGAGGAGTGAATTTTGCATCAGCTGCTGCTGGAATTAGAGAAGAAACCGGCCGTCAACTGGTGATTAATTATAAAATACCTTCATATAATCACTATAAATATTTTTTTAAGTTAACCAATATAATTCAATTAGTAGGCTAAACCAGAGACAGTTACATGTTTAATGTGTAAAATAAAATAAAATTTTACTAAAAAAAAAAAGAATTCGTAGTGAGTAATTTTTTTATTTTAAATTTCAAAGGTAGTAAAAAAAAATTTTTTTATGTGTTTTATGTGACTATCTTGTAGAATTACAAGTTATCACCCGTTATTATTTCGATCTAAGTTTTAAAAAATTCATTGTCTATTAATTTCGGAAAAAAAAAAAATTAATGTCTACTTTATGGTCGAGGACAAAAACGAAAAAAGAAAAGTTGGCTCAAGAATAAACGTCAAGGGACTATACTATCACAAAACTAACGTATTAATAAATATATCAAATTTTGTCAAATCAAAAAGATGACCATTTTAAGAAAATGATCAATCAGGTAGATGGTTAATTAATGATTATGATTGATTAGATAGATCAATCATAATTTTATTTACCACTAATTAATTTTCTAAAAGTAAAGTTCGATCACTTTTTTTATTATTTAAATAAGTGTTCAAAAAAATATCTAATCACCAGAATTTCTCCCAAACAACATAAGAGGTCCTAGTTTTTCGAATTCCATCCTCATTTCAAGCCATGCACCCTTTTGTACTCCAGCCTAAGAAGTTAAAACCCAAAAAAACCTCACACACTCATGAATTTTTTTAATACACAGACACAAGATTTGCTGAAGTACTAGGTTTTGAGAGCTGAATCAACGTGATTGTGATAAAATTACTGTTTGAACTGTAGGGAGGTCGGATCACGTTCAGCGGACAGGTGGAGAATTACCGGAACACGGTGTCGCAAGTGGTGGAGTTGCTCGGAGATGAGGACACGGCCGCCAACTACCTGAGCAAATGCATTTTCTCAATCGGGCTCGGCAGTAACGATTATCTCAACAACTATTTCATGCCCCAGTTTTACAACACCGGCAGTCAATACACCCCTGAAGAATATGCTAATGATCTTATTCAGCGCTATACTCAGCAATTAAGGGTCAGTAATCTTTCTCTCCAACAATCTAATCCTTCTCAAGAAATTCACTGATAATTTAATTTAAAAAAAATTGAATGTCATTTAATCTACTTTTAAGAAGCTGTAGTGTTTTATTTATTAGTACATATTGATAAGTCATGTTTATATTCTTGTATTAAAGATTAGTATTATATGGGGCTAGCTTTATCAAGGCTTGTCGTTTAGTTGACAAGCATTTAAAGGCTAGTGGCTACTTTCACATCTAAGCATATTAAAAATGCTTTTGAGTGAAAATTTTTTAACGTTTCACGACTAAGTCTATCTTTCAAGCAGAATTTGACTTAGGCCCTTTTGTTCTACTATTATGCCCTTAAATTCAAATATAAACTAAAATTGATCTCTATTTTAGAGGGGGGGGGGGGGAAAAAAAGTGGAATTTCTTAGATTCTCACTAATAGAGAGGTCTAAAGTTCTAACCTGTTACCCCACCCTCAGAGCTAGGACGTGTTTCTCAATACAGAGAAATTAATGGCGCAGCGCCACCTGCCCCCTTTTGTTTAACAAAAATAAAATTAAATAAAAATTAAATAAATAAAAGCATAATAATAATAATAATAATAATAAAATAATTGAATTAATTAAATTGAATAAAATGAACTGAACCTCACACAGCTTAATTAACAAATTTGGTGACATGCACAGATTTTGTACAGCTATGGAGCAAGGAAGGTGGTGTTGTATGGAATAGGGCAGATAGGGTGCAGCCCAAACGAACTGGCCCAAAACAGCCCAGATGGTAAAACCTGCGTGGAGAGGATCAACGCTGCAAACCGGATCTTCAATGGAAAGCTTAAAAGTCTTGTGGACCAAGTCAACAACCAATTCAGTGATGCAAAATTCATCTACATCGATTCTTATGGCATCTTTCAGGATATTATTAGCAGCCCCTCATCTTATGGTAACTAGTTATTCTTACTCATACATTTAAAATAGCTCTAATATAAAAATAAACAATATTAAAAGAACCAAAAACACTTATTTTCATCCACCTTATTTTATCTGTCACGTTGGTTGTTTTTTTTTTCAATCTTTTTTTTTTCTTTTTTTATTTTTTTTGTCCATATTGAAATTTTTGTCAAATAGCTACCTACCTAACATTTTCCTTTTAACAATCCTTTCAATTACTATTTTCTTATAGTACCTCCTAATAAAATTTCTATATAATTTATCTTTTTTTTTTTTTTCAAATGTGTGTAGCACGTGCTTACTATTAGTATATATACAATTAGATACATTTATGAACAGAAACTTATGTACACACATACCCTATGGATGGCTAATATTTGCCGATCTCTTATTGTTTGAGGTTATATGTGTTATTTTAACTTCTGTGTATTAATAATAATAATAAAAATAATAATAGTCATTAAGACGAGTCTCACATTGAAGAAGAGTAAAGTTCAGTTGAGGAGTCTTGTAATCGATTTATTTGTAAATTATGTGTTTTTTTAATTTACTACTACGTGTTCATAGAAAAGTTTACTAAAACACAGACAAAAAATTGAGATTGTGCTCATGATTATGCATATCCATGGTTGATTTGATCAGGGTTTAGCAATGTGAACGAGGGATGTTGTGGTGTGGGGAGGAACAATGGGCAGATTACATGTCTGCCCCTCCAAACACCCTGCCCAAACAGGAATGCCTATCTGTTTTGGGATGCATTTCATCCAACCGAGCGTGGGAATACTATTGTGGGCAGGAGAGCTTACAGTGCTCAGCGTCCCTCAGACGCGTACCCGGTTGATATTCGCAGGCTAGCTCAGATATAGCAATATTATTGTTTGGCTTGAGACTCGAGACGATATTAATGGGGTTTCTAAAACATTACCCCTTTTATTTTTATTTTTTTTTCTGTATGAGTTTCATTTTGTTGTTCTGCTTATTTCGTTGCAATCGTACGTGCCTAAGGAAGTGTAATAATTTAGTTGTTTCGGGCCCTTAATTTATAGTCTTTCAATTATATTTAGTGCACATCCAAAAGTTGGCTTGTGGAAAAGTCCATGCAATATTGAGTATTGTAGGTGTCCTCTGTAGTCTGTACCCCCTCAATATATAATGAAAACTATATATAGAGAAATTATTGGTACGTTATGATTTTGTCTGTATTTTCACGTGAACTATATATAAATATATATATATATGAAAAAGTCAGTCATACGACAACAGTATACCAATCACGGACATTCTTGACCATTAGATGAAAACTCTAATCTCTCTTTGTGTTCAGCGGTCCCGCATAACAGTGAATCACTTTATATATATATATATACATATATCTATGCACAAACATATATATATGTATATATGCAAATATGAATGATTGCAGTGGTTGGGGCTAGAAAATTTTTTAAGATTATGAATTAAAAAAAAAAACTGAACTAAGATAACAGTGGATTTACTGTATAGTTAGTATTTTTGGTAGACATTTTAAATATGCACTTGGTCTATGTAGATTGTAGGGTGCGATGTTGTTAAATATATATATATATATGTGTGTGTATGTGTGTGTATACACTACAGCAGCACTTCTAATTCATGTGTCAACAGTAGGCCTATGAGACTTCCTTAGCAAAAGGTCGTACCTAAGGACCAATATTTGGACCAAATATAGTTCATACTTCATTAAAGAAAAATCTTCACTATGAATAATTTGAATCTCATTCAATCTTTTTTTTTTTTGGTCAAATATGTTTCTACAGCGCTATAAATCTAGAAAACTATTGTATACATTTTATCTTATAATTCTTGGCACAAGCATATTTCATGACCTAAATTATTATGAAATATTTAACTTAGGTTTTGCTTGGAGATCATCATATATTCATTTTGCTCAAAAAGTTGGAAAAGCAAAACGAGTTTCACAAGTTTGTTTTGGGGCAAAAGTCCACTAGCCTTTTTCTTGTCCCAGCAGAAACAACTTGGATTTTATTTTTTAATTATGAAAATAACCCCTTTAATGCACATGTAAAGGATTTTTTCCCTCATATTTTTGTTCTGAATCTACTTTTAATTTGATATTATAAGAGAATAAAAATTTTAAAATCATTATAGATGAAACAATATTAAAGAGATGTACTCTTTTATGGACATTTTTAAAAATCTTAGTTTTATATATGCACATTCCTTTCAGACTTTACGTGCAAAAAGGGTGGAAAGGAACAAAAAATCAAACAAAGATAGATTTATCAGGTTTTGCACCTTATCATCTGCATATATCCTCAGTAATATTATTGCTCTTATATTACACTTTCACATATTGATCTAAAAGTCCATTTTCTCAAGTACTATTTTCTGATATGATAAGGTGGGAAACTTTAAATTAGTGACCAAGTTGGAGAGATTTTCTATCTCAATATTAGACAATAGGTGGTGTTTGTAATTGATGCGGAAAACCCAAATGTAAATAAGAGATAAAAGTAAAAAAAATTGAACACTAGAGAATTTACATGATTTAGCCAAAAACGACCTACGTTCATGGGTAGGGAGAGAATTTTATTATCTGAGAAAAACTGGTACAAAAGGCGGCGCTTATAAAACCCTAGATTATATATTTATAACCTCAAACCGATTCAGGCCGAAACCGGGTCACATACCTCATGAAAAATTCCCTTTTGATTCATGCTCCCAAAATGTATCGAGTCGAGTCATAATTCGGATCAGACTAATAAATAATTCAAGGCACTCAATGTTTTTAGAATTATCCATATATTTTCCAATGTATCAAAAATAAAAATGTTTTTAGAATAGTATTTGGTTAATCAAAAACACAAAAACCATTTGCAAAACATTTCCAATTTTCATTTCAAACTCTTTTTTTTTTTGGTATTTTAAAAATGAAAAAAATGGTAGTGGCGTTTGGTATCGATTTTGAAATGTTTTCTGTTTTCAAAAAAATTGAAAATGAGAATGTTTTGAAAACTATGCTGCGATCATTTCTGAAATTGTGTTTGGTTATGTTTTCTAAGTGTATATTCTGAAAAACATAAAAATGAAATTTTATTTAGTTATATGTTTTGAAAACTCATTTTATAAGTGAGTATCTTATAAAAACATATTTATTTTTAATTTTAAAAAATAATAAAAAATAAATTATTAATCATAATTAAAAAAAAAACTTTGGTGATAGGTTTTGCAATGAGCGATAGGGGTGAAAGAGATTGGTGGTCAGCGATGATGGCTAGATTTAGATCATAAGGTAAGAGTCATCATTGCTAGAGAACCGTCGTCGTCGTCATTAGCCCATGGTTGTCAACTTTCGTTGGAGATGGATGCCATCGTTGGGCATGATTATTACTAACGATGTACAGACAGGAAGAGAAAGAGAGAAAGAGGAGATGGAAGGAGAAAACGAAAATAAAAAATGAAAACAACTTTTTTTCATTTTCAAAAAACCTAAAAAAATAACATAGTTAAAAATGATATTTTCGAAATGGTTTTGAAAACGTAAAATAAATAAACATTATTTTAAAACTGTTTTCATTTTCTGTGTTTTTTAAAATGAAAAATCATTCTCGAGATAAAAAAACAAACGCCACCGGTTTTCCATTTTCATTTTCTCTCTCTCTTACTGCCTTTGCAAACTCCGACGACGGCCACCTCCAGATCATTATGGCCTCCATCTCCAGTGGTGACGGCCTCCAATTCTGGCGACGTCGCTCTCCCTCGAACCCACGACGGCCTCATCTTCCGCGATGACGAAGGAGGCGGCCTGAAATCCGACGGCGACGAAGGCTCCCTCGAACTCACGAGTCACGAAGGCATCAACGGCAGCCCAACAGACATGCGACGACACTCCAGGTCTACCTGGACAGCGAAGGAGGAGGCTGCCTGTCTTCGTCTCTTTCAGCAAAGGACTCGCAATGGCTCACTCACGACCACGGGATCGCGACGGACTCATGGCCACTCGCTGCCACGGACTTCGTGATTTGGTCGCCACGATCTCATCCTCGCTAGGCCATTGCGATCTCGCCATTGTCGCGATCCAGCCGCCGCGAGCTCACCGTCGACTTGATCTGGCCCTCTCAAAGCCACGATCTCCCCAGTCGTCGCCGTTGGAGCTTGCCGTTGCTGTGGGAGGGAAATTTGTTGCAAATCTGTTTTTTTATATTATTTTATTTTACTTTTGTATTTTTTCGATTTTTTTTATTTTCAAAATTAACACTAAAAAAAACAATACCAAACATTCAAAAAAAAATCCTAATATAATTCTCAAAATATTTTTTTTTCAATTTTCTCAAGAACACAAATTTATTTCAAAATCAATACGAAATAGAACCTGGAGCCGTCTTATTGAAACGTGTATCCCGCTTGAAAAAGGAAGACCTTTGGTGGACCGCCTTTCACTGAAAAAGGAGGACGAGTTTATTAATTATTAACTAAACATTATATATATGTGAGTTTCTTTAGATGAAAGGCAAATGGTCCACTAATGGTTTGTTTGGTAAACGCATTTTATTTGCATTGCATTTGAATAAAATGTATTGAATGTAATTTGTGTTTGGAGAAAAAGTATTAGCATTGCATTTGAATGCAATGTGTGTTTGGGTGAAAAATATTTGAATTATATTTTAATAATAAATATGTGATGTGATAGGTAAAAGTAAAGAGAGAAAAAAGAGAGAAAAAGAGAATATATGATGTAATTAATAAAAATAATAGAAAAAGTGAAATAATAAATAATAATTGTATTGGATTTAAAATGTGATTGTATTGGATTTAAAGTGAAATAATAAATAGTAATTGTATTGGATTTAAAATGTGATGTGATTGGTATTTGAATGAAATGTTTTTGTATTTAGGAGAAAATTGCATTGCATTTAAATGTAATACAGTTTGAATGTGTGTGCCAAACATATGCTAATTATGTGATCCAAAGATTTCGGGTACATATCACGGCTGTCTAGATAATTACATTTTCATTGTATTTAAATATAATATAATTTGTATTTAAATATAAAAATATTATATTTAAATATAAATTAAATTAATTTTAAATTTAATATAATTATTATTTATTATTTTAATTTTTTATTATTTTTACTAATCTCATCATATATTTTTTTTATTTTTATTTATTATATTACATATTTATTATTAAAATACAATTTAAATATTTTTTTATTTAAACACATATTATATTTAAATGTAATGTTAATATTTTTTTTCTAAATATAAATTATATTCAAATACAATACAAATACAATACATTTACAAATAAAGGAGCAGACCCCAGCGAACTTTTTTATTTTCAATATTACTTTTAAAAAGTTTATATTTTTATCCTTTTCCCCGGCTAAAAGTTGAATATCGCTATGAAAGTTTCTCTAAAGATTTTATTTTTAATATAAGTCTATTAAAATAATAAATTAGTTTCGCTACTGTGTATAATATTACTATTTGAAACATCGCAAATCCTACGAAGGAAAAGCATATTGTAAGAATTTGGAGGTACAAACTACACATACACCTCTTGTATTTTTTTTTAAATTACATAAATATGTCTTTGATCAAAATTAATAACACCAAGATCCCATCTTTTTAATTTCATTAAATTTATATTTGAAATAACTAAAATAGCCTTTATTATTTTATATTTTACTATTGATAACAACTTTTTATTTTTTTCTTTATAAAAGCAAATATTATATTTTGGATTTTCTTGCCATAGTTACATATGCTTTACATTTATATACTACTCTGCCACAAAAAAAAAATTATACTTAAATTTTTTTATTTTTTTTTTACATATGTCTAATATGTATAAATTGTTTATCAAAATTAAAAAAAAATTTGAAAAATAAATAACAAAAGTACAAATTATGATTGTAGATGTTTAAAAATCAATTAGAAATCATTTTTGTGTCAAAAAAGGGTAAAAATATCATTTTGTAATTGGTATATGTCTAAAGGCTTTTTTTTTTAATGAAAGGAAGACTATTTATGGTGTTTTTAGTATAATTAATGATCAAACTCATGATCAATTAATAGAAAGAATGTCTATATAATTTTTTTAAAATATTAAGAGATGTTTACATTATTAGTTTTAATCTAAAGAGGGTTTCTGTAATTTTACAAAAACACAGGAGATGCCTGTGTAATCTAATTTATTTAAAAACAAAAAGAAAACAAAACGCAGAAAAAGTCAGTCCTACAACGTAAAGCGTGCCCCTAACAAACATAACCAAAGCAATTACGACCAAGTAGCAGAAATCGTTAGCATAATATTAGTTCTGATGATCATTTCCTTGATAAGTAATAAAAGAAAAAACCAATATGTTGTTAATTAGCTAATCAGTCGGGACTAACATATATATATATATATATTACTATTAGAGGTTGGTTTTTTCTCTCTAGTTGTAACTTATAACCCTAATATTATTACCAAAAAAAAAAAAAAAAACCTTATAACCGAAATATAGTTGGAGACAGAGACTGCATAAAGTAGCCCACAAGTCAATCCATGCCTACCTCACTTTTGTTATTATTATTATGTTTTTTTAGTGCTTACACATCATCTACACATGCAAATTTTTTCTATACATACACATCTGTTCTTTTGCTTGTATTTGTTACATTACCTGGCATTAGTTTGTATTCATTACGAGCTATATATTTTGAGTCACAGCTTTTTTTTTTTCCCACAACTTTTTCGCTACCGTTTGTTAGTGCAAATAACACCTTCAATTATTTATATATACCTCCACCGCAAGAACTACAATATCCAACTCTCTCTCTCTCTCTTGCAAGCGTTAATTATGGCAGCGACGTTTGAGGTGAAAACATGGTTGGTGGCGTTGGCTCTGTGCATTGTTTTAAATATGCAATTACAACATTTTGTTGTTCATGCAAATCCCCTTGTACCTTGCTTCTTTATTTTTGGGGATTCTCTGGCTGATAATGGAAATAATAACCAACTTTCTACCTTGGCCAAAGCCAATTATCCACCTTATGGGATTGACTTCCCCGATGGCCCGACCGGACGGTTCACCAACGGCCGGACCACCGTCGACATACTTGGTGATCTCTCAATTCTCTCCCACTTTCATAACCTATATATACATGTATATATATATTTGTAACACCAACAAGATCAAATTATTATGTGATCATTTTAATTTTTTTTCCTCGATATTCGTGCAGCGGAAATTCTTGGATTCGAGAAGGGCATTCCATCTTTCGCTACGGCTAAAAACTCCAACATACTCGAAGGTGTCAATTATGCATCTGGGTCGGCTGGGATTCTCACAGAAACCGGGAAACATGTGGTACTTTAATATACAAAAAATACGTACAATTTATAACCTCTACTTTGTTTTATCGAAATGTCACGTTTTATATGAATATACGAATGAATTTTGTTCGCAGGGTGCGAATATTGAGTTCAGCAAACAGGTAAGGAATCACCAGACTGCGGTCTCTCGATTCGCGGTCGAACTAGGGGAAAAGAAATTAGCCAACGAGAGATTAAACAAGTGCTTATATTGGGTTGGTATCGGAAGTAATGACTACATCAACAACTATTTCGTGCCTAAGTTCTACTCCTCCAGCAGTCGTTACAATCCTCAGCAATTTGCTGCTTTTCTTATCGAAAATTATTGTCGCCAAATAGAGGTAATTAATTACTACCTAATTAACTACGTTGATGTGATGATTAGGGTTTGTCTCGGAATGAATTTCGGTTTTTTACTTTTCTCTCTTTGTGTAATGCTATAGCAATTGTACAATTATGGAGCAAGGAAGGTAGTTCTGGTTGGATTGGGACAAATTGGGTGCACTCCAAATTCAATCAATGTCTATGGAACAAAAAATGGGTCCGCATGCGTAGATTACATGAACGACGTGGTTCAATTCTTCAACCAGGAGCTTGTAGCACTTGTCGATCAGCTGAACAACCGTTTCAGGGATGCAAAATTCATCTACATCAACTCTTATGGAATGGGGTCCGGAGATCCCACTGCTGCAGGTTACTACATAATCTAAACCTTAATTATCTCTACATAGTTCTTGATTTGATTTGGATTTTGTTTTTTTGTTTTTTTAATCAATCCCATAGTTATCAAATAAACAAATGTGAATAGTATATCATATTATTTAGCTAAGACTTTTATTAATTGTGATAGATTTTTGTTAATCAATATATATATTTATGAGAAAATATAGTCAGCTGATTTACATGTAAATAATATGTATAAATGAAAATGCTGCACAATAATTACTTTAGCGTTACACTCCTTTAACCATATGTTACGTTGTTAAACCATTATGGTTGTCGGACATGAAACCTTACCTATATTTATGTGATTGTTTTTCCATTTGGGGTTTTCAGGATTCAAGGTTTGGAATGTTGGTTGCTGTGTCGTGAACAGCAGTGGCCAATGCGCTCCTTCAGGGCCTCCATGTGCGAACAGGAAGGAGTACGTGTTTTGGGACTCACACCATCCAACAGAGGCTTCAAACTTGATTACTGCAAGCCGAGTGTACAATGCTTTTAACCCAACAGACAGCTATCCCACGGATGTCAGTCACCTTGTTCGGTCGTCTGCTGTAGTACTATTAAGTGGTGCTCGAAAAGATGCATCGGTGTACAAGTACTTGCATAAATGATAGTAATAGAAATCATTAGGTGCATTAATATATATATATATATGTTGATTTAGATCGGCCTTAGTGAACTAGTACTTGTGGATTCACGTTTTCTTAGACAAATACTTTTTCGTGCGGAAATCTCTTAATGGTAGTTGGCAGATATATATATATAGAGAGAGAGAGAGAGAGGGAGAGAGAGAGAGCCTCATGGCCTTTTACACTAAATCAAATTAAAGAAACAAATTGGTCATTTATTTACTTGTAAACAACTCCGCACGAAATAGAATGGATTCCTGACGGTGTTAAGCCTTAAGGGGTAGATCTTGGCCAACTTTCAAAATTCCTAATTAAACTCGGTTTGGTTTCCTTGAGTTGAGGGGCTAGGCAGGCAGTACTACTAATCTTTTCTTCATGTATTAAATAGTGCTAGAATTGAAAAACTTAACAGTAATACTAATCGTTTATCATTAGGTAATAGGCAGTACTACTAATCATTTATCATTGATTATTATAGATATAACTTAACCATAATTGCATAATTGATTGCATTATAAATTGTTGATTAAAAACCCCACCACAAATTTAGGGGAAAAAAAAGAAAGTATCCAACCCAACAATAGGTGGTAATGATAGAACAAAATAATTTAGAAAATGCAAAGTTTAATTTAAGGTTTTTTTTAATTTCATATTTAATTATATTATAAACTATTGGTTACAATATAGGGAAAAAAAAAAAGAGAATCTTCTATGCTTTTCTACTAATAATTTAATTAGGATCTAAATTCATTAATTAGTATTTAGGGCATTAAGCCTTAAGGGTAGATCTTGGCCAATTTTTCAAAATTCCTAATTAACCTCAATTTGGTTTCCATGAGTTGGGGGGTTAGGCCAGCAGTACTAGCCTAAATTCATTAATTAGGATTTGTGGTCCATTCCTATATCTCTTTGCTTCTATGTGAAGCTATTCGGTTGGAGTCAGATAGTTCTCTTCTCTTTACTCTTCTTTATAAGGGGAAAAAGGGATTAGTACTTGAACCTAAATTTAATTATATTACTAATTTTTAATGTTTTCAAACTGTACTATTTACCTTTAATTGATCAATTAATTGGTCTATAATGTTCAATTTCCTAATTAAATATGTTATTTTCCTCTTTCTTCAAAAAAAAATATATTGTGGGAATAACCATTTTAGTGCACATATTTAAGATTTTGCCTTATGATTCAAATTTTTGTCTTGAAATAAATTTTTATTTGATAATATAAGATAATAAAAATACTAAAATTATTATAAATGAGTACTTTTTCTTTTTCATTAAAAGATTTTTTAAAAAATTTCACCCAGGACCCATATGTTAATGTCCTGTAAAACTTGGGCCTCGTGGCCCTAAGCTTTTCTGAGGGGTTGCTTGAGGGGCAAAAAAAAAAAAATATATCCCAAAACAACTTATATTCATCTTATTATCATTTTTTACTATTTATATCTTTAAAACATTACAGTATATTTCAAATTTTAAAAGTCTATAACTTTATATATATAAGTCCAAATGAGATGATTTTTTTTAAATTAAATAGAATTTTGAGTGAAACGAAATGACATCCATATTTTTTTTTATTTAAAAATTTTACTTTTTTTTTTTCATGATAAACAGTTTTTTTTTTTTTTTTCCAAATATATGTTCTAAAACAACCCTTTTCTAACCCAAAAAAAGTCTCCAAGACAACAACAAATTGAGCCCTGAGTTTGAATACAGTAAAAAAAAATTTTGCATAAAAAAAAAAATCACCTGGGACCCATACGTTATGTTTTCTAAAACTTGGGCCTGGTGGCCTTAAGCTTTTCTGAGTTTGAATACAGCAAAAATAAACTAGGTTCAATTTTATGCAAGCGTTTGGCAGCTGTTATATGATCTATTGATTCTTCTTTACTTTTATTTTTTTAAGAGTGATTTGGAAGATTATCCAAAATATGGTACCTTCCTATAATTTTGCTCACCATAAAACTAAAACTTATATTTTTACCCATTCTTAATATTTTATTAAAAATTAAAAGAAAAAATAATAGAAAAACACCCTCATATCTTTTTTTTTCTTCTTCTTCTTTTTTAATTTATTGAAACACTTTATGGAAATTTGCGATGCCAGCCACAGGTCACCAGCCGATTGTCGGTTTTTCTATAATTTTGCCCACCATAAAACTAAAACTTATAGGTGAGGTTTGATATTATTTTTGAAATATTTTCTGTTTTTAAAAAAATTAAAAATGAGAATGTTTTGAAAACTGTGTTAAGATCATTTTTAAAATTGTGTTTGGTTATATTTTCTAAGTGTATATTTTGAAAAACATAAAAATGAAATTTTGTTTAGTTATATTTTTTTAAAACCTATTTCATTTTCAAAAAACCCAAAAAACACAATATTTTTTGGAAATGAAAATAAAAAGTGAAAACAACTTTTTTTTGTTTTCAAAAAACTCAAAAAAACAACATAGTTGAAAACGGTGTTTTCGAAACGGTTTTGAAAATGTTAAATAAACAAACGCTATTTTGAAACCATTTTCGTTTTCTGTGTTTTTGAAAATGAAAAATCATTCTCAAGAACAAAAACAAACGTCACCATAATTTTTCCATTCTTAGCCCGTGTTGCGGCGACGTATTTTTTTGACATTGTATTTATATATAATATAATTTTTCTCTAAATACAAAAATATTTTATTCAAATATCAATTACATCACATTTTAAATCCAATACAATCACTATTTATTATTTCACTTTTTTTATTACTTTTCTTAGGGGGCGTTTGATAAACGCATTGCATTTTAATTGTATTTGAATGAAATTTGTTTTTTGAATGTTGTATTTGGTTGAAAAGTATTTGTTTTGTATTTGAATGAAATGTGTGTTTGGATGAAAAGTATTTTAGAATTAAAAAGTTGATGTGATTGGTAAAAGTAGAGATAAATAGTGGAATTAAAAAGTTGATGTGATTGTTTTAAAAATGTTTTGAATAGTAATTATTTTCGTAGCACTGTTACAAAATTTGTGTTTGGTGTAAAATTGTATTGTATTTGAATAAAATTAAAATTGAATATTTCTCCAAATGCCCCATTAATTACATCATATATTCTCTCTCTCTCTCCTTTTTTTCTCTCTACTTTTACCCATCACATCACATATTCATTATTAAAATCCAATTCAAATATTTTTTACCTAAACACACATTGCATTCAAATACAATGCTAATACTTTTCCTTCAAATACAAATTACATTCAATGTATTACATTCAAATGTAATACAAATACAATATGTTCATCAAACGAGACCTTAATATTTCATTAAAAAAATTAAAAGGAAAAAAAGTTAGAAAAACACCCTCGTATCTTTATTTTCTTCTCCTTTTTTTTTTTTTTTAATTTATTGAAACACTTTTTGGACATTTGCGATGCCAGCCACAGGTCACTGGCAGATTGTCAATTTCTGACCATTGGCAGTGGTCAATTGCGACAGGTTGGCAGATTTATTTTTTAATTTTTTAACAAAGATGATCAAATGTATCCGGCAGGCTCCAGCCACCGGAAATATTTTTTGGATTCCAACAGATTTTTTTTGTTTCAACAAAAATGACCCTATGTCTCCGCCTGCCAACGCTGATCGCCGAACAAATTATGTGAGCATATCACTAAACATAAGTCAAAGCAGCAGGAACAAAAAAAAAAAAAAAAAAAGAGGTTGTCTCGGATTCTAATAGAATCCACCTCGGAGTCAATCTTTGCAATTCTGAAACTAACAATGAATCCTAAATTTGACAAGTTGTTTTTGTTATATCATTCAAACTTGTTCTTTGGAGAAAGGAAAAACCAAGCCTCTAATCCTAATCCTAATTGCCTATTTCCAGACATAAAGAGGGGGGCAAAATTCCAAATTTTTTGTTCTACAAAAAAATTCAACAGATCTAAAAAAAAATTCAAAAACAAATAAAAAAATCACAAATTTGGATATTCCTAATCTCATAAACCATATAAAAATTCCTTAGACTCCTAAACTCATAAACGTCAAATCCAACCTGGTGTTTTTAATCAATTTTTGATAACTTTACAAAATCTAGTTATTTTAACATATGTTAAACTTATATTTTCATTATAGTCCTATGGACGTTTGGTAAATATATTGTGATCGTATTATGTTTGAATGTAATACATTGAATATATTTTATATTTAGATGAAAAATATTTGTTTTACATTTGAATGCAATATGTATTTAGATGAAAAGTATTTGAATTATATTTTAAAATTAAAAAGTTAATATGATTAGTAAAAATAATAGTAAAAGTGAGATAAAAAGAGAATATGATATGAATGAAAAAAACTATTTTAATAATATTTTAGAATAATAAATGTATTTGAGGTACTGTAGAAAAATATGATATTTAAATATAAAACTTTTACGTGTGACTATAACATGTTAGTGATTAATTTATTTTTTTTATAAAATAATTATGTTTTCTTAATTAATTATATAAGTAAATTTAATAAAAATGACAAAAAGCAATTGTTTGGAGTTTAAAAAGATTTAAAAATCAATTAAAAACAAGGAGAAATTTGGCACCAATGTTCGCCCGTCCTCGGATAGACACACGTGCACCACGCCCGACGAAAACCGTCGGATCAGAGTCATCAGCTGCCCGATCACTAGTGCACAAACACGCAGTTCCTGGCTTGCCACCGCCGGCGTGTCAGTGCCACTCGGGGCAGTGTCGGATCGGGTGTGTTACGCGCAGCTCCTCTCCCGTGGAGCCCGGGGTTCAGGCCAACTCCATCTCGCCACGTCGCTGTCTGCAGCCTTTACACCAATTGCGTCCCACGACGTGGGCGCACTAATGTTCGTTGGTGGACTTTGTCTTCCAATGTTTCTCAGAAACTCCCTCCTCTCTCTCTCTTCTGTGAACTGAATCTCTCACGTCTCTTTTTTGCGCGTCTCATTCTACGAACCAAGAAAACAGCCAACTGAAGAGCTACGTCAGCAAGTTCTAAGAGTAATAGAGAGACCCAGGGAAAGCAAACGCCAAACCAGAAACCACAGAGGAAAAAGCTACGGACACCAAACACGCAAGCAGACTTACTCAGCAGCCACACCAGACCTGGGACCACTCCTCCGTATCACTCAAGACCGAGGTAGGCATTGACCAAATACGAAAATGGCCAAAAACTATACTCTCACATCTTTATTTCACAAAAAACACTCTTTCTCTCTCTCTTACCTTTCTTTTTTCTTTTGAGCTGTCTCCCGTAATATATTAAATATATTTTATATTTAAATAAAAAATAAGATAGTAAAAAATATAATATAAATAAAAAAAATTTAAAATATTTTAAAATAATAAATATATTTAAAATATTATTAAAATATATTATATGTAAACATAAAATTTTTATGTTTAGATAAAAATTATATTAAGGTTAAATATGATATGAATATTATATTATAAACAAACATATCATAAATTCTTATATTTTTTTTTTTTTGGTATTTTCATATTTTTCCTTTATTTGCTGGTGAGTTTTTTACTGCATTCTTATGAGTTTTTTTTGTTCCTCTATTTTTTATTTTTAACTATATTTGAGAAAAAAGAATCTCCTCTTTAATTTCTAAAAATTCAAAAATAATGTGGAAGTCTCCATAACAATTTTACTGCAACTATAAGTGAAGAAAAATTGCAAATATCTTCTTTAGCGTTCTGATTCCTCATTTTTCCTTCAGTCGGGGCAAAAATTCTTAATTAACAAATTCGTGTTCTTCAATAAACGAACTCCCATGAAATTGCCGATCGAAAAATTGGAGGAATTAATCCCTCACTTTTGCTCGAACTGATTTGGTTTCGTTTTTGTTTTTGTCTTGGATTAGGAACGAGAAAATAGGAAGAGAGAGTTTTTTGGGGAAGGATCGAAAAAAGATGAGATAGGCTGACGAAAGAGAAAATAGAGAACAGAGGAAGAGAGATTTTTTTTTTTTGGTTTTTTTTTTTTAAGTTAAGGGAAGGAAAAGGTGGCTGTGATTAAACAGAAATTTTGCTCAGTTGGTGCCTTAAAGTCATCAATTGAGATGTCGGTTGGGGTGTAATTGAGATGTTGGTTGGGTGTATTTGTTTATTGTATTATATTTGTATTATATTTTAATATAATATAATTTTTATTTAAATATAAAAATATTATATTTAAATATTAATTATTTTATAATTTAAATATAATATAATAATTATTTATTATTTTATTTTTTATTATGTTTGTTAATTATATTATATATTCTTTTTATTTTTTTTATTTTTATTTTTATTTTTATCAATCATATCACATATAATATAATTTTAATATTTTTTATCTAATTAAATATTATATTTAAAAATAATATAAATATTTTTTATTTAAATATATATTAAATTTAATATATTATATTCTAATATATTATCTAAACTTTCCTTGGTTATTGACTGGAGTGAGAAATGATAGAGATTTGGACTAATGTTTTGGGTTCGCATTTAGCTGCTGCAGTTGAATTAAAAAAAAAAAAAAAAGCTTCGCTTAAAAGCCGTGGCTGAAAGCTTATAGAGGTGAGGTGAGGTGGGGTGGGGTTGGGTGGGGGTGTGGGTGAGGGTCGCGGGCTCCGTGCGGGCATCCGTTCACTTTGGAGTCTCTGATTTTCCACAGGAAAACCGTGGTATAAATAAAAAAAAAATGAAGGAAAAAAAAAAGGATTAGGAATTAGTTTTTAGGATTTTTATTTTAATTTATGTTTTTAGGTTTTACTTTGATTTTTGTTTTAAATTTTTTTCTAGGGTCATGATTAAGTTGGATTATGAATATTTAAACTTTTTTTAGTTTTGATTAATTAATATTTATTCCAGTTTTATGTTGAGTATTTTATTTTATTTTTAGTGTTTACAGAAGCCTGATCACTTTTTGTATGATTTGTAATTTAATTTGAAATTGAAAAGTGATAATTTAATTAGACATTATTTAATTTAACATGAGATTGTAATAAGCTAAAGATAGTTATGAAATTTGTGCAGTATTATGAATTTTTTGTACTTAATGAATCATGGTAAATTCTGGATACTAGACCGCAAAGTGAGAACTATCTTATTATAGTATTTTTTATTGATATTTGAGAAATATTAATATATTTTTTCATGACATTTACTACCAACACAGAGAATATGTATTAGTTGATTAAATTAGATGATATAAATATGATTAATACGATGAAATCAAGAACTCTATAGCTTTCTTTTTATTGGTTTTCTTTCGTTTAATTTTCTGTCAGTCTTTTTGTTTATTTTTCAGTCATTCAAATAAAATTAAAGTTAATATAATTTCGATAATTAGTAACAACAGTCCTCGAGAGACACTCCACTTATCATTTTATTACTTATTAGCGATATTGTACGATTTCAATTTTCCAATAACAACTTCACCTTTTTTTTTAATGAAAAATCAAATTCAAAAACCTTAGAAACTACGGTCGAATTCAAGTTCATTCTTATTGGAAGCAACAAAAGAAGTGATGGCTTCGAGATTCCTCCTTGCATTGGCTTGCCTCTCGGTGATCTTGTTGTCGGAGTAGTCATGATCCAAGTAAGATCCATCAATATCCATGGCGATCCGACTGTCGAAGAGCATTGAGAGCGAGAAAAAGAGACAACCACCTCCACTGGTGGATTATCAACTAGTAACCACCTCCACCGGAGCATTGCCAAATGGTTACAAGATGGTTATCAGTCAATAACCACCTCTATCGATGAGATTTTGGATGGTTACCAACCAGTAACCACCAAATTCGCTTGATTTTAGTACCACATGTGACTTTCTAGTCAATGGTGATCGCTTGGTTATCATCTGATATCCATAATGATACTAATCGGTATCTAAGTGTAGATCGCTTACTGATAGAGAGTTACCGATTGATTATCGATTGAAAATGTTGTTATATTAAGGGGAAAACATAATATACATTGCTTCATCATGATTTCATCAAGCCCAAAAAATTGAAAAAAAAAATCCGAAAATTCAAAATTCACCAAAAACACAAACTAGAAAGTAGAACAATACAAAATGCCACGACCAAATGCTTTATGAATGCCACACCCAAATTCCAAGACGGCATTGTTTGTGACAGCTAAATCAATGAGTGAGGGGTTCATTATGTTTGCGACAGTGGTTTCTCTAAACACCGTTGGATTTTTGTGGGTAATGGGGAAAGGAGGAGTAAATTTTGGTGTTGTGATGATGGTTTCGTAAAATACCACCTAGATATTTCTATGGGCAATGGCGAGAGGAGTAAATCTAACATTGCCAAGGTGGTTTGGCGAAACACCACCTAATTTTTCATGGGTCATGGTGTTGATATGATCTTGACTATCATGCTATGGTCATATATGCTTGTGGAAAAAGTAGCCTTATGTATTTCAAATCAATGGTTTTAGATATTTGAATTTTAAATACTAGGTCATAAATATCTGATATCTATAATAGAATCTATAGTATTGGAGATTATCTATATTCAAATATTAAATATTTATATTTTAAATATTAATTTTTTTAAAAGGTTATCTCTTAAGAGTCTATAAATACATGATAAAAGGTCTTTGAAAACCTTAATGAATTCTGGACATATTATACCACTTGTAATCATGAGAATATAATGAAATCCTAAACATTGAAGAGAGAATGTAGCCTTTCCATTCATGATGAACCTCTACAAATCTTTGTATTATCTATTTTCCATACTTTACTTTTGATTGTGTTTTATATTATTTTACGTTTGTGATAGTTCTTGAGGATCTCTATCATCATGGGATTTGTTAGGCAAGTTTTACTTGTCAACATATAGGGAGGTAAGGAGTAAGATTGAAGGCGAGGAGCTTTCTTGTGACAGTGGTCTAGTTGTGGCTTTGCAACTATTGTAGATCCTCACTAGCAAAATCGATGATGAGCAAGATTATGATTGTTGAAGGACATCTTAGGGCGGAGCTATTGACGAAAAATAGAGCTTGAGTAGAGGAAAATTGAAGGCGAGTTTTACTTGTCGAAGGACATCTTAGGCAAGTTTTACTTGTCAACATATGGGGAGGTAAGGAGTAAGATTGAAGGCGATGAGCTTTCTTGTGACAGTGGTCTAGTTGTGGCTTTGCAACTATTGTAGATCCTCACTAGCAAAATCGATGATGAGCAAGATTATGATTGTTGAAGGACATCTTAGGGCGGAGCTATTGACGAAAAATAGAGCTTGAGTAGAGGAAAATTGAAGGCGAGTTTTACTTGTCGAAGGACATCTTAGGCAAGTTTTACTTGTCAACATATGGGGAGGTAAGGAGTAAGATTGAAGGCGAGGAGCTTTCTTGTGATAGTGGTCTAGTTGTGGCTTTGCAACTATTGTAGATCCTCACTAGCAAAATCGATGATAAGCAAGATTATGATTGTCGAAGGACATCTTAGGGCGGAGCTATTGACGAAAAACAGAGCTTGAGTAGAGGAATTGGACCTGACAGTGGCAAACGAAGCTTACATTAGAGGATCAGATATCAAGAGAGTGGGTCTTCAGAGTTAGTCATTAGAGGGATTGGGGGGGGGGGGGGAAGAGAGAGAGAAGGAGACTTGTCAAGTGTGGGGAGAGAATGTGGGGGAAAGAGAGGAAAAAAATGATATAAAATATTTTTTTGTTTAATTTATTATATCATCACTATGGTATATTTTGATATAGTTTTTAAATTTTGGTAAAAATCAATCTACACTTGGAATTTTATGACATGTGACCTAATTATCTATGTTTAGTTTGCAAAATAGGCTAATGGCTAAATCCTTAGGACCTGTTTGGTTGAAAGGATGAAATAATAGAAAGATGAATAAGGTACGTAGAGCAATAATAATGCAGATTAGTCAGGTCTAGCTCGGATCAGACACCAGGGTTAGTTTAGGATCTATACAGCCTTTTGTGGGCCTACATATGCCATTATCTTTGTTAATTGGGCAATCATTTACTTTAAGAAAAATGATAAATAAATTGACGAGCTTGAGTCTCGAGAGATTGTAGGAAATAGGTCATTTTTCATGTGCTTTAGAAGTAAATAGCACAATTTGAAACCTTAAAAAATTTATAACATATCTAATTTTAATACAAATGATATATTTTTATATCAATATTTTCAAATGAAAAAAAATATCTTGAATTAGAAAATCAAACTCAAGGAGAAAAAGAATGCACAATCAAAACAGATTTTGAATCAACTCTCTCAAACCAAGAAAAAGCTTTGGAAGAAGCTTGTACAGCTTGGGAAGGGGTTTTGATTGATCAAAAAGAAGAATCTACTTCAACCGATATGTCCTTAGGCATGGCCATACATAACATAGAAATCACACTTGGAAAGGGTGCCTATTTTACCTCTAAAATAAGTTTTTGACCTATATTTTTCATATCTCTTCAAAAATCAACTCATTTTTCTCTCTTCCTTCTTTCTCCCCTCTCTCTCTCTCTATGCTCTAAGTATTACTTTCTCCACTGCCTCCTTTTTCTGCCATTTTGGTCGTCATATCCGACAACGATTGTTGCTTCTGTCATTCTTTGTTGTGATCTTTGATGAATTGGTTGACATAAAATCGCAAGCTCATAATGATCAAACCTTCGCAAACTCACCAGAAAATCGCGATATAGTGATTTGGATCTTTGCGAATCTCAGCTCACATCGGAGTCCAATAGTTAGATTTAACCTCGATTACGTAAGAGATTGTTGGAGGTTTCAAATCCATCATCATCTGGGATTGTTGTTTTTTGTTTTCGGTTTGCAGTTAAACGGACATGTGACGGTGTTGGTCTAGCTTGGTGATGAGATCGCCATGGCTTTTCAACAAATTCGCACAAATCTAGCCAGATCTCATTAGAAAGAAAGAGATCCCGAGTGGAAAGTCACGATTCTGACTAGATTGTGACTCGATTCGATCCGATGGCTTCTAAGATTCTATGTGTAACAACCGGGAAAATTCACATTTTTCGAAAAATAAATATACAATGGATTTAAGCATTAAAATGTGAAATTAAGTGATTTAATATTGTTTAGAACTAAAATAAAATATTCTAACAATATTAAAGGATGAAAAATGAGTAATAGTGATATTATGTGTGTGCACGCGTGTGCCACTCACAGTATCAAGAAGTAGGTCAAGATGATATTATCTTGACATAAAACTGATAAATTTGGGTTTAGCACTCCGAAATTAGTTAGGATAGCCTATTAGCACGCTCAAATTTGATAATTGAGCACAAGGGTAATTTTTGACCGAAAATTCGCAGTATCGGAAATTGGTCAAAATGACCTCAGATGAAAATAAAACTGATATATTTGGATTCAGGACGCCCAAATTAGTCAGGATAGCCCATGTTGAAATTTTGGGTGAGAAAGTATATAAAGAGCGGGAAAAAGTGGAATTTCCTCATTTGCCCATGTGTACTCTCTCTCCTCATTTCTCTTTCTCTCTCTACCCCCATTGATGAATAGTAATCAACCACCGGAAACGGTGTCCGTTTTCGACACCGCCGGCACCGTTGGAAAGCTCTCGCCGAGTTGAGTTCAACGGTGTGCCGAGTCGACGGAACCGACGCCAGAGGAGAGCGCACGCGCCGCCCGAAGCCACCGACCACCGGAAAATTCGCGACGCCGTATCTCCGCCATCCGACGTCCGATCAAGCTGAAACCGGTCTCAAAAGACTCGTGGTGAAGAGTACTACAAAACCCATGTGGTGGATCGCCTCAACACCGGCGGAATCACGCCGCCCGAAGCCGCGACGTCGCCGCCGTGGAGCCGCCGTCGAAACCACCGTTTCCGGCGATGTTGAGCTGCACCACCGGTACAGAAATGGTCGCCGTGAAGAGGGGAGCAAAAGCCCTCAATCAATTTCGGGGAAAAAGTCCGGCACGGCGGAGCTCCACCGTCGCCACCGTGGCCGTGACTTTCGGGGGGATTTTCCGGCGATTGGGGCCTCCAAATGTGAAATTGAGGCTACCAATGGATTCCTCTCGTCGAGATCTTCAAAATGGACTACGCACTTGCCACCGTCGCCCCCGTCGCCGCCGGTCAACGGCGACCGTTGATCGAAAATGGAAGTTTGGCCCGTTAGCCTATTTTCGACGTTCCGGACGCATCCGCGGAGTCGGATTTGCAAAACGGGACCTCAAATATGAAGAATGAAGAATTAGGGTTTATGCCGTCGAGACCGGACTGCAATTCGGTATAAATCCTGACCCCTCTACGTTCCGTAATTTAATTGTTTGGGACTGTTCTATGGTTTTATGATTATTGGTATGAAAAATTATGGAAAAGAATATATGTAAAAAGAAGAAAATGGTTGTAATGGAGAAGAAGAAAAATATGTGATAATGTAACGATTTTACGTAAACAGTATGAGTTTTACGTAAAATCTAGGCCTCTGGTATAGTACGTGATAGAATTAGATTAGGATAGATAGTTTTCAGGCGTTTCCTAAACGCTGGAACCTCAAAAATTAAGGGGAAGTTCTGCCGAAATTTCTAAAAATGGCACCAGGGGTAATATGGGAAACGAGGGGTAAAAATATGATCGGGAAGGGAACCCAAGCCCCCTCGAGGAATTAGGGCAAGGAAAAAGGAATGGGTAAGGTACGATTAGTAAACCGACCCTTCGAAACCCTAGAACACAAGAAAAACATGAAACCGACTCTTAGGTCGGAATAGTACTTCCCGAGGGCCGGGAATGTGAAAATTGGTCAAATGATAAGAATTTATCCGGAAAAAGGTCCGATAAGATTTAAAAAGTTAATTAGATGATTTTGGGTTTAGAAAATCCAGCCTAAGTATGAAAATGAAAATGTTATGGTTAAACGACCCATCAAGGGCAAAATGGTCATTTTGCCCAAAGATACTCAAATTATGGGAAAATAGCCCCAATGACCCTGAAATAAGTTAATGGAGTTTGTAAAAGCCAAAATTGAGGTTTAAGTTATGAAAAATCATGTCGAGGGCAAAATTGTAATTTTGTCAAAAGTTAGGGGTAAAATCATAATTTTTCAAAAAGTTGGAGAAAAATTCGAAAAGGAGCCATTAAGGTTTAAAAAGTAGTCCTAAGGCTATAATTAAGGGTTATAAGATCAGAATCAAGCTTTTTAATAAAATAAAAGCTATAACTGAAAATGTGATTAAAAGATAAAGTTTATCTGTAGGAACCCAATCCAGACGCGACAAATGACGTCGATGGATCCGAAGAAGAGGATAAGCACGCTATGAGTAAGTTCAGATATTTACCTGTCTACAACTATGAACAAGCTTATCGTTTTTATATGTTTGGTATGCAAATGTCATGATGTGATTTATGATATACTATAGAAATGCTATAGTAATGTTATGATGATATTAAAAGATATGTTTTAATAAATAATTTATAAAAATATATATATATGTATATATATATGTATATATATATGTATATATTGAATTACGAAAGAAAGGTATTATAAAAGTTTTCTGAGAATAAAGATGTGAGTAAGAGAGATAGAAGAATGGAAAGAGTAAGAACAAGAATGTTATGATAGAATGCATAAGAAAGAGATGAGATATGAAAGGAAAGAATAGGTGTTTATGAAAAGTTTTATGGAAATTAAGTTATGATTGATAGAGCAATGATGATCGGTGATGAAAAGAATTAAGAAAGGGATGTTTATGAGGACGAAAGGATAGATGTTTTATGAAAAATGATATGAAAGTAAAGAGTTAGACAAGAAAGAAAAACAATGATAGGTTATGATAAAGGTATGATGAATGTTTTATGAAAAATGATATGAAAGCAAAGAGTTAGACAAGAAAGAAAAACAATGATAGGTTATGATAAAAGGTATGATGAAAGGATTAGAACATAACGATAAGATGTGATCGATTGAATAGAACGATAGGCTATGATCAATAGGAGGATGATGATAAGATATGGTAGATAGGAGGATGCAAATGATAAGATGAACAGAGAATAATTATCTACACGTAACAAAACATGTTTTATTTGTTAGGATGTGATATATATAAATAATATGTGTTATATATGTTAAAGTGTGATTAATATAATTCACACAAATAAAGTAAAGAATTAAGAAAAGAAAAACAACGAAAGAACATATGTTCCATAAAATGTTTTATGAAAAATGAGAAATGAAAGACTATGAATGTCATGAAAAAGATGTACAACGAAAAATCAATATAAGAAAAGCTAAAAGAATGCAAGATAATAAAACTGAAAAGTTAATGGTTGGCGTACCGGTCTCCCTATATGGTTGAGACTTCCGGTCTATATCCTCCACGCAGATGTGGTGCTATCCCGAAGGTGTGGTAGATTATAGGATGGACCAACCCCGACAGGTGAGGTTTTATGTGACTGTGAGGTAGGTTGGTGGGTAGCTCCCCCTCCTCCCACTATCAGCGCGCACTAGGTACGTTCAACGACGGGGCCCACCAGTGAAAGATAAGAAAAGAAAAGAAAATAAAAGACAAGAAAAGAAAATAAAGTGAAAAGGAAAGAAAAGAAATGATACGAAAAGAAAAGAAAGGAAAAGAACGATAAGGAAAAAAAAAAAAAGAAGACGAACAATACGAAAGAATGACGTAATGAAATTGATGAAAAATAAATAAATAATGAAACGAAATTAAAAAAACATAATAGAATTAATATATGTGATGTGATGTATTTGATGTTATGTTTATGTTGTGAATGATATATTTTTACGTGATGTGATGCTAGTGTATATGTTACTAGCTTTTAAGATATGAAATGTTAAGAGACGATGATAAAGCGATAGAAAGTTATAAAGGTTTAGAACAGAAAGTTAAGAAATGATAGAAATAAAAAAGCAAAGAAATGAAGAGATTAGATTAGAATGATAAGAGATGATCGATAGAATGATAAGAACGATGAACGAAGAGATAAACGAGCATGATGAAGCTCATATTCTATGTTATGTTTTGAGGATATGTATAAATGATGTATATGATGTGTATATATGTGATGTCATATATTCTAGTAATAATATATATTACTAGTATTCATAAGTTAATGAATGTATGTTTGAACTTACTGAGCATCTAGCTCATTAGTTGTTTATATGTTGCAGGTAAGCAACGTGTTTATTTAAAGTCATATGATGGACAACGGATGGATCTGCACGTGCCAAGGGACTGGGCGAGGGTATGGTACTACCATGAGTCTTTCGCTGAGCGTTCAAAAAGGAAGATGAAAGAAAGAAAGTTATGATATATGTGTTATAAGAGTATGATAAAGATAGGTATAGTATGTAAGTTAAAAAAAAAAAATTTGCTATAGAAATTGCTTCCGCTATAAGATGAGAACGTTAAGAATGAAAAGTTAAGTATGTTAAGTAAGAGGATGACGACCCACGAGGTTGCCAACCATCGCTCTCGGCGTCAGAGTTTGGCTGGTTGGTATGGTAACGTACGTGGGGGGTCGCCACACTATGAGTTGGTAGAGTTTTCAAGTCGTTGTTTGGCAGAGTTTTCAAGTCACCATCGCGACAAGCTTACGAACTCCAGATCTCAGAATCTTCTAGTTAAACAAACCCTAACTCGGTAGGTGATCTTCTAGAATGACGATGGTGACGATGGATCTCCAAGAACGACGGTGACGGTAAAGTGTGGCAGTGGTTTTTTTGGTGTATTTGGGGTGGTTTGGAGTTTAGGTCAATTTTGGTGGCTAAAGTTAAGGTTCATACTATTTTTTCGATTGTTTTGCAAAATTCGTAAATAATGATTTACCAAAATTTTTAAATTAATGATTTACATGGTAAATTAATGACTTTGGGGTAAAGTGCTGGGTTTTGGGTCAATTTAAGATCTAGGGTTAGGGATTGTTCAATTTGGGATTTTTTTTTACAAATTAGTAAATTAAGATTTGCACGATAAATCAATGATTTAAATGAAAAATCAATCAAATAGTAAATTATGATATACAAAATTAAGAATTTATACTAGTAAATCAATAATTTACACTTACTTACGTCGATAAATTAATGATTTACAAAATTAAGAATTCTTTGTCGACATGATAAATTAACGATATATGAAATGATTTACAAAATAAATTTATCAAAATTTATTAAAATAGATAAACACATGATTTACCAAATTAAAAATTGATTTACTAAATAAATTTATCAAAATTTACATACAAAAGGATATTTTTAGAATTTTAGATTGTGTTAAATCATGATTTATAAAAAATATGTTATTTATTAACAATTTGAACTTTTTTTGCTATATATTTTTATTGAGGTTTAATTTTTACCATTTTACCTCCTTATCCTTGGCCGAAGCCCACCGTGGGACACAAATTCAAACATGTCAACTTCAACAACGTACTCTTTTCTTTAAAACAAAGTACTCTTTTTTTTAGTCTTACTCTTTTCCTCCCCCCCCAAAAAAAAAAAAAAAACTTATGAACCCCCTAAAAACCTATTTAGTTTTCTACCTTTTGCTTACAATTCTACATTTTATAAGTTGATATATAGTAGGAGAGAATGAGAGCAAAAACCTTATTACATTTAAAAGTTGCCTCAAATTTTATTTTTATGCCCATCCTATAACGGAATATTTCTCTAAATTTCTCTTTCTGATATTTCACTTGAAATCTTTATCTTTTTATGTAAATAACAGTTTTTTTTTCCTAATTTTTTTTATAGACATACATTGATATATATATCATGTAAATAATTAATTAATTTTAATTTTTATGTTTTTTAGACATACATCAATATTAAATATACCTGTATATTTTTGTAAATCT
Organism: Antiaris toxicaria; assembly: GCA_035233585.1. Classification (NCBI taxonomy): domain Eukaryota; kingdom Viridiplantae; phylum Streptophyta; class Magnoliopsida; order Rosales; family Moraceae; genus Antiaris; species Antiaris toxicaria. The sequence goes on from CP141154.1 coordinate 96,021,403, forward strand.
GGATCCTATTGACATCAACATTTTTACATCAATATATTAAAGGTGGAAATAGACCAAACCTTGCATTATTTTTGAGTATACGCCTTTGCATTAGATCATGAACCCAAAAGTTACATATTCGATTGTCAGATTTTGTCTAAAATCTAAATCCTGTAGTGGGCACTTTTCTGGGCAGCTAACAAATCCAAGGACGAAAAGCATTATAATCTTCTTATAGTGACGAAAAGCAGAACAGTTATTCCATGCTCTAGTCTGCTATATGATCATGCAATTATCTAGAGAGGTAAATTTGCCGCTAGGCAAAAAGTGACAACAATGTTGTACCACTGGACAATAATTAACTTGATTATTATATGCAACTTTGTCGTGTTTTTAAGCAAATGTAAGGTCTAAAAGTTGTTTTCGAATTAGTACTTTTACTTTCCCTATTCTTTTTAAAAGAAACATGTTTTGGAGTTGATTTATGCGAATATGAAATTAGATAATATACTTCTTTTTGTCAGAAAAATATTATTGTATAGTACGGTCCAACCAACATGTTGAAGAATACAAAGCTAGCATTGCAGAAAAACTAGTGGCGACCCGTGTGAAAGTTTTGCCATGAAAAGAAAGTGAAAAGAAATTAGAAGATTTCAAATGCCAATTTGTGGGGTGGGAATTGTGTACTTACAAATAATTGGAGGGCCTTGTATTTTCGTACCTTTTTACAATAATAAATATGGGTCAAAGGCTTTAGTTTTTTATTTTTTATTTTTATTTTCTGTAATTTTGCCCTGTTTTTACGCAAATTTAAAGGTGTTTAAAGAGGTTCTGCATATATGTTTTAAAAGTAAAAAAAAAAGTAAATTTTGAAAAATATATATATAAATCAATATATATTTTATTTTATTTTTCTTAAAATTTAATGTAATTTTAAAAAAATTCATCTCATTTCAGTGTCTAAAAGTTGTTTTCAAAAAGTATTTTTATTTTTCCTATCTTTTTTAAAAGAAAATGTATTGGAGCTTGTATCAGTGGTACTGATACAGTTAAATATTATAACTAACAAAAGTTGGGATCTAATAAATGGGCTTATGAGACCCACATTTTAGTGGTGCAAGATAGTCATCACTGATATTTTCAAGCATTGCCCTTTTGAAAATGGTGATAGCGGGGCATGAAGCATAGCGGTAGGAGGGAGAGGAGTTTTTACCAACTTGGTTTGTGATCACTTAAACGTGTTATGCTTGTGCTATTGAGAGAGAATATATTGAGGGACAACCTAGAAAAGGCCCTTTGTGATAATCCGAAACTAACAGAAAGAAGCCAACTTATTCACCGGACACATACCTTCATGAAAAATATGAGAGACCTTATTAGCACAAGCTTAGCTGTCCAACCCAGATCTCTAACCCATATATTCCTAAGTTTCAAAGGCACATGTTCTGGTTTAACACGAAAGAGCTCGATGTCACGATATAAATAAAGTTGTATTCGACCCGTATATTAAACCAGCAGAACTCAAAGGCTGTTTCCGAACTATCATCGTTTCCCTTGTTATTCTCTGACCTTTTAAAAAAGTCTTCGATTCGAAATCTTTTTTTTTTTTAAGCAACAAATTTCGCATGTGTTTTATTAAATGCTTATCATACATGTTCAGTTTATATGAAAACCAAAAAGCGAGGTCACAAAAATTTTCCTCGTACCTATATATATATATATATATATATACACACACACACACACGCGGGTTCACTCACAATCTGCAAAGCAGCAAAAAAAAAAAAAAAAAGTGTTTGGTTCTCTCCAACTCTTTTTCTCTCTAGTGCATCAATGTAATGGCAGCAACATCTGACGTGAAAACATGGCTGGCGGTGTTTGCTTTGTGCATGGTTTTAACCATGCAGTCACTAAACTTTCGAGTTTGTGCAGAGCCCCGAGTACCTTGCTTATTTGGTTTTGGAGATTTTCTAGCTGACAATGGAAATAACAACGAGCTTGATACTTCGGCCAATGTCAACTATCCGCCGTACGGGATTGACTTCCCCGATGGCCCGACCGGAAGGTTCACCAACGGCCGAAATGCCTTGGACTTCCTTGGTCTGATTTCCCTCATATATTTTGGTTTAAATGTTTTATTTTTATTGACAAGTTTGTTAGGTCCTATTTCAGTTTTTGACAACATAAAAAATTAGATAATTATTTTGGAGAATTTCTCTTCTTAATTTTTTGTTTTCTCTTCCGATATTTCAGTTGAATTTTTCGGTTTTGAGAAAAGCATTCCACCTTTTGCTACTGCTAATGGCTTCACCTCACTAGACGGTGTCAGTTATGGATCTGGGACTTCTGGGATTCTCGCAGCTTCAGGAAAACATCTGGTATATTTTTCGTGTGAGAAACCTTATATACACATACTTTTAACGATTTTTTTTAATACAATATGAGGTGTATTTATTATAGAGAAATAAAGACACTCCCAGACTTCAAACTTGAAAGCTCATATATATATATAAGATATATATATATATAGATTTGTCTAAAAAGCTTCATGGAGCACATATAGGAATTCTTAAATGTCTGTAAATGAATTTTCTTTGCAGGGTGACAATATTTACTTAGGTGAACAGATAGTTAATCACAGGAAAACAATCTCTCGTATTGCTGGAGTACTAGGGAACAAAACTGCCACAGAGAGACTCAGCAAGTGCTCATATTGGATTATAGCGGGAAAAAACGACTACGTGAACAACTACTACGCCCCTGGGACATTCTATCCCTATCGTAGACGTTACAATACCGAAGAATATGCCGATTTACTTATCAAAAATTATCGGCGCAATGTAACGGTAAGCGCTTAAACAATTTGCTTTAAATATGAGTTTGGCATATTTTTTCTCAATTCGAAATTTCACTTTTTTGTTTTTACTCTTTTTGTCTGACTTTGCAGACTTTATACAATCTTGGAGCAAGGGAGATAGTCATGGTTGGATTGTCAAAACTTGGGTGTATGCCAATTGCAACATCCTTGTATAAAGAAGATATTGACCCTGAATCTGGATGCGTAGAATTTATTAACGACGCGGCCTTTTTGTTCAATTCGAAGCTTGAAGTACTCGTTGATGAACTGAACCGCGTTCTGAAAGATGGGAAATTCATCTACATCGACACTGTTGGAAACTCCAAATCTGGAGCAAATGGTACAACATGAACACACTAAACCTAATTACCTGTTAATATTATCCTTTTGCTTTTATTTATCCCCATGGTATTAACGTTAACATATATCTACCACAAATATATATAGATGGTGTAGTAGTAAGGATGCTTTTTCTTCTCTTCAGCTTCACATGACACGGTAGACCGTGCAGCGTTAGACTTGTGGTTGGCTGAGACTGAGCCCATTTTCAAATACAATCATATTCAGGGCGTTTGCTTTTGTTTTTAAGAATGATTTTTTATTTTCAAATATATAAAAAATAAAAACAATCTTAAAATAGTATTTATTTATTTAATATTTTTAAAATCATTTAGAAAACACTGTTTTCAACTACGTTTTTTTTAGATTTTTTTGAAAATGAAAAAGCTATTTTCACTTATTTATTTTCATTTTCTCCCCCCATCTCCTCTCTCTTTCTCTTTCTACCTGTGCAATGTAGATGATAACAATTATGTCCGACGATAGCCTCCATATCTAGCGAAGGGTGATAACCATGGACTGACGACAACGGTGACGACCCCATTGTGACAGTGAGCACTAACTTACGATAACTACTATCAACTCGCAACCTAAATATTATTGTCATGGCCACCTAAGGCTCAGATCATCAATTTCTTCCACTGTTATCCCTCATTGCAAAACCCACCACCAAAGGTTTTTTTTTTTTTTTTTTATAAATTTTGACTGATAATTTATTTTTTTAAAATTAAAAATAAATATATTTTCATAAAATACTCATTTATAAAAAAGGTTTTTAAAAATTATAAGTAAACAAAGTTTCATTTTTACGTTTCTCATAATATATGTTTAGAATACATAATCATAACATAGTTTTCAAAATATTTTCATTTTCAATTTTTTTGAAAACAGAAAACATTTTAAAAATAATACCAAACGTTACCATTACTTTTGCTTTTTGTTGGTGGACCTCTAGATTTCTATTGTAGACGAATAAATTTAAGTAGATATATAGAAATGTGTATATGTATCTATATAATGTGTGTGCCTAATAAAATAATTTTGGGATTAAACTGATTAACTAATTAAAAACAATTAATTGATTTGTGATATTGTATAGTTAATTTTTGTACTATATCGAAGTACCTACTACTACATAGTAAGGCAATAATCTCTCATGCAGAAATTACCGTATGCATATATGCATTTCCTAGCACAGAAGGGCTAATAGAATATTTTTGGGCTGGGATTTTCAGAGCTTTCCGCAGCTTTTAATTCCGAGTGTTGTCCTGTGAACGAACTTGGCTTCTGTATTCCTTATGGAACACCTTGCGAGGACAGGAATGGGCATGTATTTTGGGACTCTTTTAATCCAACAGAGATTTTTGGCGAGGATATCGCTACTACAATGTACAAAGTTTATGTTGGCGCATCAAACAACAATGCCGTGGACACCTCTCGCCTTGTTCATGAGTTTGGTCGTACAGGTCCGGCAGATGTTACGGCCCAGAGATCTGCTTCATAGATATTGATGAGTGTCTTCTTAGAAAAGAAGTCTTTCAATAATATGCTTTATGGTCGATTAGAAATAAGGAATTGGATGATGTATCACTACTATTTTCTGTCACAGTTCATATGGTTATGCTAATGAATAATATTTAAAATAATAAAACTCCCTACTCAATGGAATCTTATACATATATATATATTATTAAAGGAAGGCTGATATGACACCATTTATAATTTCAGACAGTTTTTTTAATGAATAATAAAGATAGAATAATACTAGGGAGCATTGATAATATTAAACATTATACAACAATAGAAGGTGGGTCCTATAATATGGAGTTCACAGGTGGAACCCATGTTTATTAATTGTAATATTTACTATCATTGATATTCTAATGTTTGGTAGGAAGGAGAGAAAAGTGAAATGAATGAGTGATACATCATCCACGTGAGGGAAATGAGGAAGGAGGGAGAGGTTCTTTTATTTATGATGTTTGGTATGACAAGAGGAAAAGAAAACACAAATCATCAATTTGGTTCTGTATAAAGATGTAAGAGAAAGGAAAGAATAGATTTTATTTGTAAAATAATAATTTTATCCTTTATTAATTTACTTACTATCTTTATATAATTCCTTCAACCAAAAAAAAAATCTTTGTCATTAATGAGAATACTATTGTAATTTTAGTCTATAATTAAAAAGGCAAATTGATTCTATTTAAAAATTTCTCCAATTTGGAAGGATTCAAATTGTAGTCTTTTATAAGATTGGGAGTCGCTTCTCTAATCCATTCCTTCATTCCTTCCTTTCTACCAAACAACCATAATTGTCATCATCCTTCCACAAATCCTTCCATTCTTTCCTTACTTCTACTTTCCTCTCCTACCAAACATAGACTAAAGCATTTTTCATAAAGATAATAAATATGCCAAATCTTAATGTTAAGTACTTAGCATATATATGTATATATATAAATAGAGAGAGCATGTGATTGAACGAAAAGTCTACTTGTAAATCAACCTCATGAAGAGATATATAGACAGAGAAAGCATGTGAATGAATGGATAGTTTACTTGTAAACTGTATGAATTTTTGTGCTCAATCAAATAAAGAAAAGTGGTCATTTATTGCTTGTCTTAGTAGCTCTGCATAAATAAGAACAAATGGGCTCTTGTGGAGACTAAATTTGGATATGACAAAATGTTTAATGAAAAGAAAAGAAACGATGCCATGACAATAGAAATAGGTAGTCTACAGAGAGCATGCACGGAACTATAGAAGGAAGCGGCCACACTGGATTACAAGTAAAAGCAAGAATAAAAAGAAAGTACACGTGTCATTATTATAATGATAGACTTAGATTTTGTAAAAAGTAGAATCCCACCTAGAAAACCATAAATAAGGGTTATCGGATGAAATTTGCATGCTTTTACGTACACTTGAATTTGAAAGAAAAATATGACTTTCTCCTTTCAGATTCAGTTATTCCAATTAAGTTTAGTACCTCATTATTTGTCGTTTGATCAAGATTTGAACACAAACAATTGGCACCGTCTGTGTGATTTTGAATAAAAAATCAAGCTTTTCTCAAAATGATCATAGAGAATCCAAAAAAGGTGAAAATCACGAAGTGAACTACAATTAGGACCATGGCAGGAGACAGAGCTAAACAACAGTTTGAAGATCATGTCAATGTAACTGAGGACATATAGGTAAAAATGGATTTGACACAAATCATTAGGACATTACCGAAAAAGCAAAGAATGACCGAAGAAATTCAAAGGCTGATAAGAGAAAGCCAGCATGCTCTGGAAAGCCACCGGGAACAAGCTAGGATGAGAAATGAAATATTAAAAGTAAGGATGCAAGATTTGAACTTGCTAGTGGATGTTGCAAGAATAGATCAATAAATACAGTCAAATAGAAGAGGAATTGACTATGACCTAGTACTGGAGGCAGAAAGTGAGAAAAATCATTAGAATAAAATAGTAGAAGTTAGAGAAGAAGTAGACGAATCCATAAACCATGTGAGTTATGGAGCAAGGAAAGAGAATACAAAATAGAATCCCGCATAAATCACCTTTGTTAAAGCAGAAACGATGAAGGCAAAAGCAGAAATTCTCATAGATCAGTCCAAATTCATGAGACACATGGATGACCGATTGCAAGAGAAAATCAAGATGGTCCAAAATATGACTTTGATAGAGAGAGCCATCAAGGGGGCTAAAGAAATGTCCAAATCTCCTTCCACGAGTAGGATTTTGGTGATTCCAAAACCACCAAAGTTCCATACACTTTAAATGAAGGAGTATGATTGAACAATCGATCTGGTGGGATTTCTACACCAATTTTGATAGGTAATGGTGCTCAAGACCATGAATGATAATTTGCTCTGCAAGTTATTCCCCAAGATATTGACCAAAATTATAGTAGTGTAGTTCAACTAGCTGCAGCTAGGGTAGATATCTTTGAGTAGTTGACTTAAAATTTTGTGACTCAACTCATTTTTAACCGGAAAAAAAAAAAATGTTAGGAATGCCCTAAGTATGAGGGTGAAATTTTTGATGGATATCATACTTAGGACAAGGTCATTGGATTACGGCTACACACTAGCTTATGTTATACGATATATAATTAGGAATGCAATTTCAGATTTATAATAGTGTGAGTCTGAAACTAATTTTTATCTAATTAAATTATTCAGTATAGAATAATTAATTATATAAATTATTTTAGCTAATATTATACATGTCTAATTGGTCCATTTACTAGCTTAACGTAATTTTTTAACAGATGGTAATCAATTGTTCATTTATTTTGAAAGGATTATTGATATATTTTGAGGTTTTTCATTACATATTTGCTATACTATCATCATTTTTATTTAAATGTTAAAGTAAATGTAAGAAAATATGACTCATTGACTACTTGTTGTTTAAATTATTAGAATGTTACATATAATAGACTTTATATGTAAGAAGATAACATTCTAAAGTGAGTAGCTGAATCTATAGTCTGTAGTCTATGGGGTTAGAGTGAGCATCTAACTTATATGAAGACTATTATATTATTTAGATCTCATTGGGGATACTGCTTGTCTTGACCGTCTAGAGCAAGCTGTCTCTTAACTAGAGATCTAGATATATTGCCTAGTGGTGGTGATATATTGGACTACAACCGAGGTGTAATTAATCTTCAAGTTTGCAACAATTTTAATCCTGAGTAAGTGAATAACTTCATGTTTATAACTTATGTATTCTGATGTTCTAAAGGCCAAAGTGTCTCGAAGTAGTAAGTTATTAGACCAGTTCGTTAGATACATGACTTATATTTGATGTGAGCTTTGCTTATGCATAAAGAATCATTGCTCTTATAAAGAGCAAATGTTATCCTATTACCGACATTATATAGGATATGAAAGTAGACAAGGCTGTGGGCCATTTACTTGGCAAATGATTTATTATTTACATTCGATGAATAATCATTTTCCTATTAGATGTATAATAGATCTTTAAGATAAAGTGATCAAAAAGTTAAGTGAACTTTAACTGTAAGTTGATCATAAATATCATATGAGAGTGTTATATATATGACAAGTCATTAGACTACGGTTATACATTAGCTTATGTTATACAATATATAATTAGGAATGCAATTTCTGGTTTATAGTGGTGTGAATCTGAAACTAATATTTATGTAATTAAATTATTTTGTGTAGAATAATTAATTATATAGATTATTTGAGCTTATATTATATATGTCCAATTAGTCATTTTACTAGCTTAACATAATTTTTTAACAGATGATAATTAATTAGATTATTCATTGTGACTTTAATTCTTGAATTTAGTAAAAAAAAAAAAAGAATCTGGGTTACCATTTATTATGGAGTAGGTGTTTTTTCGCTAGGAGTAGAATTGAAATTTTATTTTTCATTTAATTAATTGGATAAACATTTAGTTTGGATAAATATTAATTTGAAAGATAAGATTTGTACTTTAAATTAATTGTATTTATCTTTTATTATAAATATGAAATTAATTTAAATTGAGATATATGGATAAATTAATTATTTGAATAATTAATTTGAATATCTAAATAATATTATTTGAATAAATAATTTAAAACTAGATATGGTTATTATCTTATTGAATTTAAATTGAAACAAAATCTTTTCCTACTCTACCTAGTGTAGGCGTTTTCTATGTGGATAAGGTAAAGAAAAAAATTTATCTCCTTATTGAGTTTATTTGGATAGATATTACATAATTATTTTATTCAAATAAAATTACCATGATTTTATTTAAATTTAAAATTAGATTTATAAATCATTATTTATGCAAATAAAATCATAAGATAATAAGAGATTTAAATTAGAATCTCCTATAACTAAAGTGGGTGAATTTTTGGTCCTAAAAAGGCTAGGAAAAATCGCCAATTTGGAGAGTGAGGAGAGAGAAAAATCTTTTTTAAATGTCCTATTCAAATTTGAATACCATTTAGCCTATTCACTATTAATAGGAGTCTAGGGCTTCTAATTTTGATAGACCATAGACTGTAAGGTAAGAAAGCTTATCGTTATATTCCTTTTAATAATAATAAGTTCAAGGAGGTTTAGGTGATTGGAAGATGAAAAGCTATACACAAATATAGCTTAAGAGATTGAGTGCCCAAATACTTTATCATCCGAGAATTGAAGTATAATAAAAAAGGTTAGTTGATTGAAGTTTTCTTAGTAACCTTATTTAATGTTTCTATTGATTCTTCTCTTTAAATTATATAGATTGTAGAATAATGTATTATATATGGCAACTAGAATTAGTACGATCTAAATAAAATTTTTAAAATTCTGCTACATAAATTACCTATTTTTTTCTTTACAAGTGATATTAGAGCCAACTCATGATCATGCCATGTGCATAAATTAGACAATCTAATTTTCTCCTTAATCTAGTATGGATTAAATATTTTTAGAAAATGGCATTCTAGGTTTTCTATTATGTTGTTATCACGAATTATATATGGTTAATACTATTGTTTTAATTTTATTATTATTATAGATATGCTTAATTTTACCAGTCATGATTTTTTAAAATTTAGAAAAATTGTATCAATGTTATTTATATAACCATAAGAGCAGTCTATTATCAACGTAATTTTCCTATGGATTTATTTATTTATTTCCATTAACTTTTAGAAACTTTGTATACTGGGAAATGGTATAAGATATTGTTAGAAATACCCTAAGAAAGAAAGATATTTAAAATGTATTTCATTTATTTTGGACTGATTAATATATTTGAGATTTTTTATTACATCTTTGCTATTTTGTTCTTAACCTTGTTTATATGTTAAAGTAAATGTAAGTAAAGATGACTCATTGACTGCTTAATGTTTAAACTGTTAGAATGTTGCATATAATAGATTTTATATGCATAAAGATAACACTTTAAAGTAAGTAGTTTAAATCTTTAGTCTGTAGTCTATGAGGGTTAGAGTGATTATCTAACTCATATTAAGACAATTGTGTTGTCTAAATCCAATTTGGAAAATGGTTTGTTTTGATCGTCAAGAGCTAGCTAGCTCCTAAGTAGGGATATAGATATATTACCTAATGGTAGTGATATATTGGACTTGGTCTAAAATGTAATTAATCTATATTTTTGCTTGAATGGATTAATTCACGTTAGATGTTCATTATGTAATAACCTAAATCCTGAATAAGTAAATGACTTCATTTGTATGATTTGTGTACTTTGATATTCTAAGAACTAAAGCATCTTGGAGTAATAAGCTATTAGACTAGTTTATTAGGTATATTACTTGTATATAATGTGAGCTTAGCTTATAGATATGAAATTATAACTCTAATTAAGAGTAAAAGTTATCATTTTAATGACATTCTACAGGATGTGAAAATAGACAATACCTTAGATCGTTTACTTGGCAAATGATTTATTATAGTCCATTCACTATAAATAGGACCCTTGGGGTTTTTATTTTATTTAGACCACAGACTCTAGAGTGAGTGAGTTTATTATTATTCTCCCATTATATTTATAATAAACTGCAAGAATTATGAGTAGTTGGAAGGAGAAAGCCACGTATGAATACTGATTGTGAGACCAAGTTGTCATATACTTTTCTATCTGGGAATTGGAGAATAATAAAGAAGTATAGTTGGTTAAAGCTTTCTCAGTCACTTTCTTTGGCATTCCTGTCTTCTTTAAGATATGTAGATTATTGAATAATTTATTGTATATGACAACACGAGTTAGTATGTTCTAAGAAATTTTTTTTTAAAATTCTATTATGTAAAATACCATTTTTTTCCTATAGATATTTTATGTAAATCATTCATGGAGGAGATGAAGATTAAGAATCATATTTTATTTTTTTTCCAAATTTTAATTAAGGATTAAAAATTGATAATTGGACAGTTAGGTTTAGGTGTGGGACTCCTAGTAGAGCTAGGGTTTCGAATTGGAACCCCTAGTGGTGCTGCAAAAGAAGCACACGACAAAGGCATGGCCAAGGGCAAGCACAGCCAATGGGTAGGAACTTGGGGCTAGGTGCACACCGGTCGCGTGACCACGTTGGCCACTATGTGGTTGTGACCTATGGAATTCTCTTTAGAATATTGTCTGGAAAAAAATTTTTTTAATCAATTTTTAAGATTGAATTTCAATTAAATTTAGAATTACATATAATTATACATGAGATTTAAAATTGATTAAAATTCTAATTCTTTGGAATAAAATTTTAATGAATTTGTGCGAAGAAAAATAAATAAAGGAGTTACATGAAGATGGATATGCAAAAATGAAGCAAAATTCAAGACCTAAAGGATGCTTTGGATGTTCTAATCTTTATTTTTTTTTCCTAGGATAGGGACCATGGCTAGGTTATTTATTTTTCCATCATTTATTTATTCTATATTTTATTATGAATGGATGGATAAGTTTGATAGATGTTTGTTATCTATATTTGATAATATGTCATATAGAATAGAAGAATGCTGTTCAAGTTATATTAATCATATACGTTTTTCAAAGAACTTGCATAGTTTTAAAATATTATATGGGAGAGGTTTTCAAATTAAACCCATGGCCTCCAGCATTTATCCATATATAAAATCATAGTAATGCTTTGCATCAGTTTTACCTTGATCACACCCCTCGATAAGTGTTTTCCACCGCCGATAAATTAGGTTGGATCTTCTATGTTCAAAATAATATTTAAACATGTTCTATTTGAGACAATCCCTCGGTGCCTTATGTAACACGTGGATTGGATTGCATAAACAATGATTACATACTCAAAACAAATATAATTATTAACCTTCTTTATAAGCTTTATTAATTAAATTGGTGGCCAAACAAATAGTTATTAATATATGTATTAACCTTAGAGGATTTAAGGTAATATTTATTAATTAGACAAGTTTCATATTTTGGCTATTTATTTTATAATCACCCATATGTGGCTTGGAATAATAGATGATAAAAATTACTGTTGCAATATTATATGTTTTTTTAAAGTTTTTCATGTAAGAACATCTTTATGCTTTAATTACTAACTCTTTTTTTTTTTATATTTGCTTGTGCATTGATACAATGTTCATATATATAATTTATCAGTTCAAAATACGAACTACACTTCTCGTTACACTTCTCACTGAAAATAAATTTGTAATGCTTAGTTTTTTCATAGCATTTTAATATAGGCAAAAGAGTTAATTGTTTACAAAGTATAGACTAGAAGCATAGTATTAATGTTAAATTAAGTGTTTTTGTAGGTGATGACGTTAAGAACTTTGATATGCTTAAGAATTTATGTCTTATGTGAAAGACAAGTAAGTAATGATTTTAAAGTTTTATAATAATTTTTCGCTAAAGTTTAGCATGTTTGATTTACTCACGAATGTTTGATCTTATGTAAGATAAGTTAAGATATGATTAGAAGATGTTAAGTATTAAGAAATTTGTAAGAAATAGTGTGATGTAATATTCACATGAATTTTGATTAGGAAAACATTCAAATTATGTAAAAAAAATTTTAAAATTGTAGATATTTTTGTTAGCTTTCCAATGCCTCTTGAATCCTCTAATTTTGATATTAAACTTGAAAGTTATAGCCAAAATACTATAGGATGGTCAGATGAAAAAAAAGACCTGAAGCACACCTTAGGCACACCATAGCATTGCAACCTGCAGCATAGCTAGGGCTGCCTAGCTCTGTGGTACACTATAGCTGGGGGCATTTCAATGCTTGTCCGAAAAGACAAAAAGCCTATCTGTGACCCTTAGATCATGATTTAACTTTTAATCCTAGCCTTAGATTTTAGAGAATAGTTATTAAAATGCCTAAACCTTTTAATACACATATATATTTTATAAGCCTTTCTCCTTCTCTCAAATCACCTTATTCTTTACCTGCCTTAGACAGAATAGATGGCAAAAGTAGCAGCCTTATCAATTTCCTTGAAGGTTTTGTAATCAAAAATTATGAGATCCTCAGGAGTGTTGAAAGCAAAACTAACAACATAAGCCACAAAAGGGTTAGATGTGGACTCATTACAAAGGATTGAAGAGCCATTTCACTTTCTCAAATTAGGATTCCATAGCATGGGATCAGAGAGAGTATCAGGAGAATCACAGAGTAGATCATAGCTTTTGCTCGGTTCGGTAGAGTGCACAAGGGGATGAGAACAAGAATTTGAAATTTACCTTTCTGTGGAATCTTTTCTGGAATGCTTTTTGGATTGAGAAGAAAAATTTTTATTTGAAGAATTCTTATAGGGAGTAGTAGGGGGCTTAGAAGAATGACTCGATTTATTGGAGGACCTTCGTTTTTTAGGAGTACTACTCTGAAGAGTCATGGAATGACTATGAGGCTGGAAGATTCAAAAAAAGATGAATCAAAATCGCTAGATATGTAAATAAGAGAAGCAGAATGTGAAAATGAAAAATAAAGAACAACCCCATTTCAGAATTTTAAACCTCTAAATGTACCTAAATAGTGGGAAAAGGAGAAGGAAGAAGAAAAGGACAGTGATAGACAATTGATTTGGTGTTATCAAAGTCAAAGTTGTTGTAGAGACAAACATCCGTTGAATAGTGTTAATCTCCTGCATTAGAATGCTGATGGGAAAGCAAGAATATGTATTGGTATCATATTGACTGTGTTTGGATTCAACATGCTCTACAATAGAATCCAACTCTTCAATATCTAGGTAGACCTATTTAGGATGGACAAATTCAGAGTGAGTGAACCTTTAAGCAGAAAGTTTAAATTTTTGTTCGGATCATAAAACCATTGACTACTGTTTATTATGGTCAACTCATTCTAATGAGACTAATCATCATAATTACAATTAGAAAGAATATCCACCTTAGAATGATGGCTAAGAAAATAACAGTGCTTGTCCTCTACTAACTTGAAGAAATACAAAATTAGCTGTGAAGAAAGATAATCGTAGTTTAGAGAGCAAGAAATTGCCTCATAAGACGCAAGAATGCGATAAGCAGTGGGGGCTAACTACAAGGGAGCAATATCACAAATTCAAAGAATTCTAGGAAAAAAAGGGAAAGTGAAAGTCCAAAGGAACCAATGCTTTGATGAGAAGAATAAGGTCATCAGGATCAGCATCCTCACTGGAGAAAACATTTATGTTTCTTGAAAGAGAACTAACGAAAACAAACTTAGGCAATTGAAGCCCTCGATGGATGTCTTTGAAATATTATGCACGATAGTACTTGAAGCCATGGGAGATCAAAACTTGGACCAAGAAAGAAAGTTGAAGGAACAAAAGAGCAGTTAACTATTTTTTTCCTAATAAATTTAGCAAAACTGAAGAATGGAAAGTTTTTCAAAATTTATAGGAAAAAAATTGGGCTAATGTGCAGACCAAATTTGGATATGACGATCGAAACGTTTAATAAAAAGAAAAGAAAAGGCATCGTAATAATAGAAATAGATAGTCTGCAAAGGGCACAGAGTCACAAAAAGAAGTTGCCACATTGGATTACAAGCAGCAGCAAGAATACAACTTGTTATTATTATAATGGTAGATTTAGATTCTGCAGAAATAGAATCCCACCCAAAAAAACTATAAACAGCAGTGTTCGGATGAAATTTACATGTTTTTGAGAACACTTGAATTTGATAAAAAAATAAGACTTTACTCTTTTAGATTTATTTATTCCAATTAAGTTTCATATCTCATTATACGTTGTTGGATTAAGATTTAAACATAAACAATTCTATATACTTATATACTGCTACTCAAATTTTTGGCATTGCTGGACTATCTCTCTTAGGTTGTACCGTCGGATTGAATGGCCATCTAAAACTTAGTTATATGTGTATGCATGTATTAACGGGAGGTTGATGTGACATTGTTGATATTGGGTTCATAAATAATGCTTGAATTATTGTTATTATACCAAGTTGCCGTATTAGTATATTTAGAAGTGGCTATTACACTCCTCGGATATATAAAATCGATAAAACACACATTTAATCCATATAACGTACCTAGAAAATCAATGTAATGACTGATGTGACACATAAGATACGGATAAAATTACCAGGGGTAGGTTCAAATTTTCCCTTGTCAAACTTAGTAAAAACTATTTGAAATAAAATAACTATTGAGAACACTAAAAACTATTAAACTTTGTATTATGTATGTGATTTTATTTATTTATTTATTTATTATATTTTGTTGGAAGTAAATTTGTATGTGACTTCACATCTTTTACATCACGGTTTTCACGGGATTAAGATTTTAAACCAATTAATCAAGTTGAAGATTAGTCTCATCTTCGTGGCAAAACATCATTATTTCAAATTATGAGATTGCGAAAAATCTTGCTTATCCTTAAAAAAAAAAAAAAAAAAGAAAAAAAAAAACTGCCAAACATAACGTCATTTTTGCCCACGTATTTAACATAAGAATTCTCTACTTAGTTAATTAATGCGTCAACGTTAATTATTTATATTAGATGAAAAAATTACTCTTTAATTTAGTACCATATTTTACGCTAATTAAAATTTCCATATTTTAGCCACATTAAGTGACTTTCCCTTTTGTTCTTTTTTTTTTTTTTCCCTAAGTGCTTAACAATTGTTGGAAAGACGATTATATAGTATATGGAATGAAATATATCATGTCAATATGTTACATTAACATTTAAAAATAATTAAAAATAATTTATATAAAAAAAATAATAAGCAACAATCATGTTTCAATACTGATTATTGTTTAATGAGTTTTACAAAATCAAACTAGCTAAGACCTAAGAAAGGATTTCTTTTTGTTTTTAATAAAAAAATTAATCAATATGTTAAATATTTTGAGGTGATAAAGTAATTAGTTAAGTTCTAACAGACCTTGAGATATAAAGATTATGGAATTACTGATCCTATTCATAAGGAAGCTTGACTTAAGGAGGGCCCTAGCGTAGTTGTTGCCTTAATGACCTTACGTTGGGCCGGCATTGGTGTGATCTACGTACACTCTCTCTTTGTCCACGCTCTTCAACTTCTAATTCATATTTCTCGAGGATTCCGTTGTCCATTTCCCTTGTTCTGTTAATTCCGTGGCCGTGTTATTTAGTCTCATGTTCAGGTGAGTTTAGGATTTGAACTCTATACCTTACACTGAAATCAGATGTGAAATTTTCATTGGATTATGCATGTAACCAACATTCATATAAAAAATTCATGTCAACTTTTTCTTTTTCTGTGTTTTTCTTTTAATTAATGATCCTTTTTTTTTTTTCATTGTGCAATTGGCCTATACAGTGAGATGAAAATATGGGTGGTGGTGATTGTTGTGTGTGTGGTGTCAAACACGATGCAATGTTGCGTTAAAGCAGTAGAGCAAAAAGTGCCATGCTTCTTCATATTTGGAGACTCTATGGCTGATAGTGGAAACAACAACCATCTTCACACTTTAGCCAAAGTTAATTACCCACCTTATGGGATTGACGTCCCAAATGGTCCAACAGGACGATTTACCAACGGCAGAACCACAGTTGATATACTTGGTACGAATAATTCTTCTCGTATATATATGTGTGTGTGTGTTTCTGTGTGTTTATACGTATGTGTATGTCAACCCTTTGTTTCACTAAATCATTGATTAGCTCCTTTCATATATGCTAACGATATTTTTATATATATCTTGGGCAGAAAAAAAAAAAAAAAAGGCACAAAACATCAGGTATAAACCAATGTTAAAGGCATATATACCAAAAAAAATAAAATAAATAATAAAATAAGATTTTCTGTAAATTTGGTTCTGCTGTTGTAATGTTTGAGCATGATATGATTTAAATCGATGTTATTGGTATAATAATGTGCTAGTTTAAGATGTTTCATGCCACACAACTAACTATACCATCATAAGTCATAATTATATACTTGGGGGAAAACATGCTGCAAGTCTATCTTAAGAATTCTCTTGTTTTCTTCTTTAAATTGCAGGCCAACTTCTGGGTTTCAAAAATTTCATTCCACCGTTCGCCACTGCTGATCACACCGATGACATACTCAACGGTGTGAATTACGCATCTGGGTCGGCCGGAATTCTCAGAGAAACCGGGCAACATTTGGTACTATTTAATCCACTGCACACAAGTAAATAATGATTGGCAGTCAATATTAATAAATTATAAATCACATAGAAACAATTGATCTTATTAAATATGATCATAATTCCCAGGGAGAGAATGTCAACTTCCTTGGCCAGCTAAAGAATCACCGGTTTGTAATGGCTCATATGGGTGAGTTATTAGGAAACAAAGAATTAACAAGCCAACACCTAAGCAAGTGCCTTTATTGGGTTGGATTGGGTAGTAATGACTACATCAACAACTTTTTCTCTCCTAAGTATTACACCACTAGCAAAATCTACAATCCCGAGCAATTTGCTTCTCTCCTCATCGAAGAATATCGTTGCCAAATTTTGGTTAGTTCTTTTCTTTTTTCTTTTTTACCTCTCATTTTAGTTTGCAAAACTTCAAATTTTAGTTGCAAATAAAACTGTATATATATATGTTTGTAACTACCCATAAGATACGGCCATATGACCACTGCAGCTAATAAGATACCGACTCATAATGTTGTGTCTTGTAATGTTTAACCATTTTAATAATTCACATATCATTTTGGTAATGTACGATCCAATGATAATACTACAATTTACTTTTCATCTTACGTGAAACTTCTCTCTTTAGTTTTTGAAAATTGAATGGGCGAATTTTATGTAATGACTATTTTTTTTTTTTTATGTTGTTTCTTTTCCGCCTAAAAAAGGGGAAATAAATCCTACTATATAACTAACTTGGTCAAGTTTTTGTAAAAACCCAAAACTGCTTTGGGACTCGGGGGAGTACGGGGCTTGTATGAAATAAGGTGGGCTCTACATGTATGTGTGGGCATACGCATAAGAGATGCGAGTAGTGTCGAGCACCATTTATATTGACAATCTTTTTATTTATTTTCGAGTCACCAGGGTGCATTTTTTTTTTTATATATCTTTTACCACAAAGCCTTAACTTTGTTTTTTCTGATTACATTATTTAATTACAGAAGTTGTACAAATATGGAGCAAGAAAGGTGGCGTTGGCTGGAATTGGAAGGATTGGCTGCACTCCCCACTTTCTTTTCCAATACGATTTAGAAGGATCTGCATGTGTAGATCACATGAACAAAGCAGTCGAATATTTCAATGCCAAGCTTTTAGCACTTGTTCAAGAACTCAATTCCAAATCAAGGGATGCAAAGTTCATCTACATCAACTCTTACGGAATGGGCGGAGGAGATCCTACTTCAGTTGGTACGTAGTTATGAGTTGTTTTGTTTCACTGATAAATCCAATCTCTTTTAATTAATCGATGATACCTTTATCAATGACAAATTGAGATTAAATTGGTGTCTTAAATCCTGCCCCAGCACCGTGCGAGATATTTTCTTGTGGAAGATTAGGAACTGGCAGGCACTCCTATATTTAGCTCGTTGGCCCTTGTGTTACACATATTGATTATTTGATTTAGTCCTTTATGATATGATTCGACTATTTATAATGTAGCGTTATGTACTCGTTTTCTTACCACATTTGAGTCTTATTTTTGGGATTCAGGATTCAAAAACTGGAGGTTTGGTTGTTGCGCTGTAAATGACGTGGGTCAATGTATTCCATCAGGGAAGCTATGCGAGAACAGGAAAGAGTATGTATTTTGGGACTCTTTCCATCCCACGGAGGCTCTCAACTTGATCACTGCTAATAGAATATACAATGCTTATGACCTTTCTGATAGCTATCCAATGGATGTAAATCAGCTTGTTCAATTATCCACAGACTAATCCTATTAACAATTTTCTCCATAATTATTGGTTTCAAGAACATGCTTTACTGTATCATATTTTGTTTTCTTTTCTTTTGATTTTATGTAATCGAACCAATTTTTTTTTTTGATGTAAAAATTACCTTTCCAAAATCAAAATGCAAAATGGAATTTGAGAATTACAAGCATGTGCGAGGTGCGACGTAATTCTCAGTATATACCCCATTGAGATTTTTATTTTTATTGTCAAGGTATGTAGTTTATGTAGAAATTAAAAAATTTTGCCCCTGTTGAATATGGATAATGGTTCCTTTGCTTATAAAACAAAATTCTTGTTGTGCACCCACTTAAAATTGAGAGTCCAAACTATAACAAATCGATTAAAATAAGACCCAATGTCAAAATAAAATTGAGCGCATTGTCTTTTTTTATTTTTTCCCCTTTTTAAATTGGAAATTGGAAATGCTTTTATTAAGAAGCATTTTTGGCATCAGCTTTTACAAAATAACCTAAAGATAAAGGTACAGAATCATGCCAAACACAATTATTTATGTTAAAATTTTTGACGGAAGATACTATTTTGTTTACTTTTTGTTGATCGAGATGAATAGATGTTACGCTTTAATTAGAAATTTTGAAAAATTGACCAAGATCTACCCCAAAAGGCTTAATGCCCTAAATCCTAATTAATGAATTTAGGCTAGTACTGCGGCCCTAACCCCTCAACTCATGGAAACCAAACCGAGTATAATTAGGAATTTTGAAAAATTGGTCAAGATCAACCTCTTAAGGCTTAATGCCCTAAATCCTAATTAATGAGTTTAGATCCTAATTAGCTTATTGATAGAAAAGCATAGAAGATTCTCTTTTATTTTTCTCCCTGTACTATAACCAATAATTTATAATATAATTAGATATGGCATTACTGCTACATATATTTATATCCACACAAAAAAAAAAAAAAGCTTAAATTTAACTTTGCATTTTCGAAATTATTTTGTTCTATCATTACCACCTATTGTTTGGTTGGATATTTGCTTTATTTTTGGTATCAACAATTTATAGTGCAATTAATTATGCATTTACTATTAAGTTATACCTATAACAATCAATCATAAACGATTCTAAAACTTTAAAATAATCTTTGCATTTTCAAGATTATTTTGTTCAATCATTGCAATTCAAAGTTTTTTTTTTTCTTTAAGGAAGAGAAGTGACAACAACTATCACGTAAACATCCCAACTAAATTGGTACTATATGTAGAGACCCATCCCACACCTAATCTCTATCTCAAATTTGTTTATAAAATTATACATTTCAAGAAAATAACGTAAATGACAACCCTAGAAGGCTAACAAACTTAGAAAGAAAGAAAGAAAGAAAAAACTGAGAAACCCGCTCGTACAGGAACTAACTTTATCAGGATAAGCTTGAAACCACACCTAATTTGAAAATGAAAGCGATAAAGTAATCTTTTCACCACTATCACAACTTAGAGTAAATTTACTTAGATTAAGTTTAAAATTTTGCTAAAACTACTGACAACGTTATATTATGAAAACAAACTGAAATCTCAAAAACCAATCCAACAGCAACAAACCAAAGCCTTAGAATTACTTAGTGCCTGTTTGGTTGGGCAGAATGGAAAGGAAAGTAATGGAGTGAAGTCTAATTCTTATGTTTGGTTGGATTCAGAATACATAATCTATTGGAATTGCTTTTCTCTCATTTGGTGGAATACTCATTCCTTTGTGAGATGTGACGAATATCAATTATATATGTCGTCAAATTAAACTATTTTCCTTAACTACCCTTCAAAAATTTCACAACTAAACCTCCTGATCACCTCCACTTAGCTACTCAGTCTTCAGGTAACTTAAAATTATACTTATTTTTTCTACTCATCCAGAGGATTCCTTTAATATTTGAATAACATTATTTCAATTAATAACAAAATCATAAATATAAAACTATACTAGGGACTTATCTAATTTTATTATAGAAATTTTTAGAATCAATAATTGGACTATGCAAATGAGCTTCGACGTCTAATTTTCTTCTCGTCTCATCTTATCTCTTTTCTTCACTCACCTGACCTCCTTCTCTGTCCTTTCCATCAAATACTCTACAAAGAGGACATGTGTCGACCATACGTAGAAATTAAAAAATAAAAAATAAAAAATAAAAAAGAATTAATCGAGTATGTTGCACAGAGCTATTTGCAAAAGAGATATCAACCGGTCGCCATTGTTATCTAACTTCAAGATTTCATTTGTGAACTTGTAATGAATCGAAAAAATTGGGCAACTATAATCAAAAAGATGACACAGACAATATTTTTGTTATCTTTATTTCTTTGTTTTACTTAAAAGGAAAATCTCAAGAGTGTATTGAACGTATACGGGTAATTTGTCAAAACTGGAAGAGTAATATTTTATTCTTTCACATTGGTAAAAATCAAACTAATTAGTTAAGGATTCCCTCCCCACCACCACCCCCCACCCACCCCCATTTTATTCCATTATCCTTACTAACTGTTTGCATTACTATTCCATACAACAAAACGTACCCTGAATGCGAACTTGATTGTTGTGGAAGCGTTTGTTAGAACAAATAAAACAGTAAAAATAAAGAGATATAGAGATTAATTTGTTGATTCATATAAAATGTCAAGAAAACTCATTAAAATCTATTGATTCACACAGAATATCAGAAATTAAAAAAAATGTAAACACTTGAAAATTTTATTTAATCAACTGATTTCACCATTACTAAAGGGCATCCATATTTATAGGATAAAAATACAATCGGGAAACAACTTAAATCAAAACAAAATAAAATAAAATAAAATATGTAATTTTTTTGAAAATGGAAAGTACATGACTAAAAGCTGAAATGGAAACTACTAGACTCAAGAAACAAGAAAATGTATTCAGATTTGAAATCCGAAATTCCTACGACAACTTATTACAAAATGGAAATTACTAAAAATGGAAAAGTACTTTTTTGGAGGTTCAAATGATGCAATTTGTCCGAAAGGCGATGTCTGTCATGGTAATACTATAGGTTCTGTTTGTTGACCCATTTTCAGAACCAAAAAAAAAAAACTAATTTTTCGTCCAAATTCCACATCACTAATAGACCTCTTGAAAATCATAAAATTACCTTATTTGGCTTTGCAAGAGTCCCAATGTGTCAAAAAGACCTACTTCTGCTACATTGCATCAAAACTCTAACAATACAAAACACAACGCTTAAATTCAAATTCAAGAACTAAACATTGCCAAAACCCTTTTTTTAATAAATCATAGAGACAAAAATTTACAGATACACCTGGACATCCCATTCAATCAAAACATTATATATATAGATATAATTTGTCAGTTTTGCAAGCTAGCTAAGCTTTAGTTTATTAATCAGCAACTTGCCCAACATGCATTAGTTACATCAACTATAGAGTTCTCATCCCTTGACCAAAACTCAACATGCCGGTTCGTTGCCTTTATTATTTTTTGTATCTAATGTAGATTTCAACCATATTATTTTCTAATGAGAAATTTCAACCATATCTTATTATATTGTATATTATCTCCTTTTGTGGATATTCCATATTAATTACAAGTTAGGCCAACATATTGGGAAAGTGGACAAATTCCAATTCCTCTTCAGGATCTTACTTATGCAAAAAAAATAAAAAACTGACATCAATAATTTTATCTCATAGAAAACCTTTTAATTTGGTAAGGAAAAAACATAGTATGCACAAAGAAAAACTTCCACTAGAAAAATGAGAATACAACAAACTCTCAAATTTTAATAGTAACTTAAAGAATACTCTCAATAAAAATTCTCTCAAACTCACAAATATAATAATCCCACAATTCTCTTTTCAAATAAAATATTTTGTAGGCACACAAAACTCTCTCTTAATAGTTTATTTTTTCTACAGGAATACCTCTCAGAAGATC
Organism: Antiaris toxicaria; assembly: GCA_035233585.1. Classification (NCBI taxonomy): domain Eukaryota; kingdom Viridiplantae; phylum Streptophyta; class Magnoliopsida; order Rosales; family Moraceae; genus Antiaris; species Antiaris toxicaria. The sequence goes on from CP141154.1 coordinate 96,044,393, forward strand.
TTTCTTGCTGCTTCTCTTGTGCTTTTGTTGTAACTTCTTTTTCTCTCGGTAGCTTACTTTTCACTATACCTACAAAATGAGGAGGATAGGGCTCTATATATAGAGGCCCATATACATGTCAAAACACATTTTTTCCTTTATTGCTGTGGGCGACAAAAAATGATGCCCATACTTTTGTCTCTCTCTCTTTTTTTTTTTTAAATCATGCGGCGCCCACCACTAAAGAAAAAAGGAAACCAATAATACTCCCTTTTTTCCTTTTTTCAATCTATGAGAGAAGGAACTCTACAAGTCATTGTCAACTTTAACTCATCTTGACAAGCTTAGAACACCACTCAAGCTTGTGTCAAGTGATCACCTTTGTTAACATATCAACTACATTTTTATCAGTACGAAACTTCTACACCTGGAAAAGCTTTTTCTCGAGTGCTTCATGTGTCCAGTGATATCTAACATCAATATGCTTCGTTCTGTAATGGTAAGTGGCATTTTTGCTCAGATCAATTGCACTCTAGTTGTCACAGTAAACCCCGTATCCATCTTGCTTCAAACACAGATCTTAAAGAAAATTCTTTAGCCACAACATCTCTTTTCCTGCTTCTGCAAACGCTATGTACTCAGCTTCTATTGTAAAATAGAGCAACGCATTTTTACAGCTTAGATTGCCATGATGTAGCTCCCCCTGTAAAAATAAACAAGTAGCTGGATGTAGACTTTCTAGCATTAAAGCCACCAGCCATGTCTGCATTCACATATCCTTTTAAGACTGGTTTTTCTTTTTCTAATGCTCAGGCACATTTTAGATGTGCCACTCAGATATCTGAAGATCTACTTAACAGTTTCCTAATGTTCCTTTCCTAGGTTTGCTAGGAAATGGCTCACAACCCCTACTGTATGAGTGGTATCCAGCGTTGCACAAATCATTATGTATATCAGACTTCCAATTACTGAAGAGTAAGGAATAGCCAACATCTTCTTCTTTTCCTCTTTTGATGAAGGACATGTCTTCTTGGTGAGTTTAGACCACCAAGAGGTGAAGTAATCGGCTTCACTTTTTCCATGTTGAACCTCTTAAGTATCCGTTCAACGTGGTTCTTTTCGTGATAGCCATAATTTTTAAGACTGTTTATCTCAAAAAATCTCCGTTCCTAAAATTTGTTTGGCTGGACCCAAGCCTTTCATATCAAAGACTCCATAAAGTTCTTTCTTTAGTTGATTGATTATTTCAGCATCTTGGTCAATTACTAGCATGTCATCAGCATATAACAGTAGGATGATGAATTTCTTACTAGGAAATTGCATGATGTAGATGCATGAATCTACTACAGTTCTCTTATACTTTCGATACATCATAATTGAATTGTACTTTTTGTATCATTGCTGTGGAGACTGTTTTAGACCATTTTCACCACCAGAGATAAAATTTCATCAAAATCTATTCCTTTCTTCTGTCTAAAGCCCATGGCGACTAATCAAGCTCTGTACTTCACCAGATTACCTCATCCATCATCTTTCAGTCTAAACACCCATTTCTTCCTCAAGGCTTTCCTACCTTTTAGAAGTCTTACCAACTCATAGGTGTTGTTCTTAATGAGGAAATTCATTTCTTCCTACACAAACTCCATCCACCTGTCTTTGTCTTTGTCAACCATTGCTTCTTGCTGCTTCTCTTTTACCTTTGTTGTAGCTTCTTTTTCTCTCTACAACTTGCTTTTCACTCTATCAATAAAATGAGGAGGATGAGGCTCTATTTATAGAGCTCCATATACGCGTGAAAATACGTTTTTTTTCCCTTTTTTTTCTTTTCTCTTTTTTTTTTTCCTTCTTTTTTGTGGGCATCGCTTTATAAAACTCCAAGTACACCTGAAAATGCTTTTTTTCCTTTTTTTTTTTAACTTTTCCCTTCTTTTTCTTCTTTGTTATGGGCACTGAAAAACGACGCCCATACTTTTGCCTCCTTTTTTTTTTTTAATCAATTATGGTGGGAACCGCATTCAGCACCCACCATTGAAGAAAAAAGGAAATCAATAATTCTCCCCCTTTTCCTTTTTTCAATCTATGAGAAAAGGTACTTTACAAGTAATTGCCAACTTCAACTTATTCCAATAAGCTTGGAACACCATTCAAGCTTATGTCAAGTGATCACCTTTGTTAACATATCAGCTGCATTTTTATCAGTATGAATCTTCTGCACCTAGAAAAGCTTTTTCTCTAGTGTTTCATGTGTCCAGTGATATCTGATATCAATGTGCTTCGTTCTGTAGCGATAGGTGGCATTCTTGTTCAGATCAATTACACTTTGGTTGTCGCAATAAACCACGTACCCATCTTGTTTCAAACATAAATCTTGGAGAAAATTCTTTAGCCACAATATCTCTTTTACCACTTTTGCAAACACTATGCATTCAGCTTCTATTATGGATAGAGCGACACATTTCTCTAGCTTGGATTGCCATGATAGCTCCCCTTGCAAAAGTAAACAAGTAGGTGGATGTAGACTTTCTGCCATCAAAGCCATCAGCTATGTTTGCATCTACATATCCTTCCAAGACTGGTTCTCCTTTCCCAAAGCTCAGGCACATTTTAGATGTGCCCCTCAAAATTCTGAAGATCTATTTAACAGCTTCCCAATGTTCTTTTCCTGGGTTTGCTAGGAAATGGCTCACAACCCCTACTACATAAGCGATATCCAGTCTTGTATAAACCATTATTTACATCAGATTTCTAGCTATAGAAGTGTAAGGAATAGCCACCATCTTCTTTTTTTCTTCTTCTAAAGAACACGTCTTCTTGGTGAGCTTAGATCGACCACCAAGAGATGAAGTAACTGGCTTCAATTTTTTCATTTTGAACCTCTCAAGTATCCATTCAACGTAGTTCTTTTATGATAGCCAAAATCTTCGAGATCGTCTATCTCGAATAATATCCATTCCTAAAATTTGTTTGGTTAGACTCAAGTCTTTCATATCGAAGACTCTAAAAAGTTCTTTCTTCAGCTGGTTGATTATTCCAGTATTCTGGCCAATTATTAATATGTTATCAACATAAAACAGTAGGATGACAAATTTCTAACCAAGAGTTTGCTTGATATAGATGCATGAATCTACTATAGTTTTCTTGTACTTTCGATCCATTATAAATGATTCGAATTTTTTGTATCATTTCCATAGAGCCTGTTTTAGATCATAAAAACTCTTCTTCAACCTGTAGACTATATGTTCTTTTCCTTTGGCCTCAAAACTTTCAGGTTGCTACGGTAGATTTCTTCTTCCAAATCTCCATGAAGAAATGTAGTCTTCACATCCGTTTGCTAAATCTCGAGATCTAGGTTGGTTGCTAATCCTCAGATTACTTTGATCAATGAAAATTTCACCATTGGAGAGAAAATTTCATCAAAATCAATTCATATCTTCTGTCCAAAGCCCTTGACGACTAATCGAGCTTTGTACTTCACCAGATTACCTCGTCTATCATCTTTTAGTTTAAACACCCATTTATTCCTCGAAGCTTTCCAACCTTTTAGAAGTCTTACCAACTCGTAGTGTTCTTCTTTATGAGGGAATTCATTTCTTCCTGTATGGATTTCATCCACCTGTCTTTGTCCTTGTTAGCCATTGCTTCTTGCTACTTCGCTTATGCTTTTGTTGCAGCTTCTTTTTCTCTTTGCAGCTTTCTTTTCATTCTACCTAGCTATAAAATAAGGAGGATGGGGCTCTATTTATAGAGCCCTATATACATGTGAAAATGCATTGTTCCTACTTTTTTTCTCTTTTTTTTTTTCCTTCTTTGTTGTGGGCAACGTTTTATAAAGCCATATATACACGTGAAATGCATTTTTTTCCTTTTTTTTTTAACTTTTCTCTTTTTTTTTTCTTTTTTGCTGTGGGCATCAAAAAATGGTGCCTACATTTTTGTCTCTCTCTCTTTTTTTAAATCAATTGTGGAATGCGGTGCCCACCATTAAAGAAAAAAAGAAACCAATAGTTCTCCCCTTTTTCATTTTTTAAATCTAATAGAGAAGGAACTCTACAAGTAATTGCCAACTTTAGCTCATCCCAACAAGTTTTGAATACCACTCAAACTTGTATCGAGTGATCACCTTTGTTAGCATATTTTACTGGATTTTTCTAAATACGAATTTTCTGTACCTAGAATAGCTTTTTCTCAAGTGCTTTGTATGTCTGATAAAATATGACGTCAATGTACTTCGTTCTATAATGGTGGGTCACATTCTTGCTTAGATCAATTACACTCTGGTTATCGTAGTAAACCACGAACCTATCTTATTTCAAACATAGATCTTGGAGAAAATTCTTTAGTCATAATATCTCTTTTCTTGTTTCTACAAGCGCTATGTGCTTAGCTTTTATTGTGGATAAGCGACATGTTTCTGTAGCTTGGACTGCCATGATATAGCTCCCCTTGCAAAAGTAAATAAGTAGTCGGATGTAGACTTTTTGCCATTAAGGTCACCGGCTATGTCTGTATCCGCATATTCTTCCAAGATTGGTTCTCCTTTCTTAAAGCTTAGGCACATTTTAAATGTGCCCCTCGGATATCTGAAGATTCATTTAACAGCTTCCCAATATTCTTTTCCTGGGTTTGCTAGGAAATGGCTCACAACCCCTACTATGTGAGCAATATTTGGCCTTGTACAAACCATTATATACATCAAATTTCTAACTACTGAAGAGTAAGGAATAGCCAACATCTTATTCTTTTCTTCTTCTGAAGAAGGACACGTCTTCTTGGTAAGCTTGAACTGACCACCAGGAGGTGAAATAACTGGCTTCACTTTTTCCATGTTGAACCTTTCAAGTCTTTGTTCAACATAGTTCATTTGTGATAGTCATAACTTTCGAGACTGTCTATCTTAGATAATCTCTATTCCCAAAATTTGTTTGGCTAGACCCAAGTCTTTCATATCAAAGACTCAAAAAGTTTTTTCTTTAGAATCTAGGCCGACTATTAACATGTCATCAACATATAATAGCAAGATTATGAATTTCTCACCAGGAAATTACTTGATGTAAACGCATGAATCTGGTACAGTTCTCTGGTACTTTCAATACATCATAAATGAATTTAACTTTTTGTACCATTGCCATGGAGCCTGTTTTAGACCAAGTAGACTCTTTTTCAAACTGTAAACCGAATGTTCTTCTCCTTTGACCTCAAAACCTTTAAGCTGTTGTATGTAGATTTTTTCTTCCAAATCTCCATAAAGAAATGTAGTCTTCATATCCATATGCTAAATCTCAAGATCTAGATTGACTGCTAATCCCAAGATTACTCTGATTAATGACATTTTCACCACCGAAGTGAAAATTTTATCAAAATCAATTCCTTTCTACTGTCTAAAGCCCTGGATGACTAATTAAGCTTTGTACTTCACTAGATTACCTAGTCCATCATCTTTCAGTCTAAACGCCCATTTATTCCTCAAGGCTTTCCTACCTTTTAGAAGTCTTTCAAACTTATGAGAGAATTCATTTCTTCCTGCATGGACTCTATCCACTGTCTTTGCCCTTGTCGGCCATTGCTTCTTGCTACCTCTCTTTTGCTTTTGTTATAGCTTCTTTTTCCATCTACCGCTTCCTTTTCACTCTATCAACAAAATAAAGAGGACGGAGCTCTATAAATAGAGCCTCATATATGCGCAAAAATGCATTTTTCCCTTTTTTTTTTCTTTTTTCTTTTTTTTCTTCTTTGCTGTGGATGCCGTTTTATAGAGCCTCATATACTCGTGAAAATGCATTTTTCCCTTCTTCATTTTTTTACTTTTCTCTTTTTTTTCTTCTTTGTTACGGGTGTCGAAAAGCAATGCCCATACTTTTGTCTCTTTTTTTTTTTTAAATCAACTGGGGTGGGCATTTATTACGGTGCCGAAAAGCGATGCCTGTACTTTTGTCTCTTATTTTAAAAAATCAACTAGGGTGGGCACCGCATTCGGTGGCCACATTTGAAGAAAAAAGGAAACCAATAATTCTCCCAATTTTCCTTTTTTTAATCTATGAGAGAAGGAACTTTACGGGTCATTTCCAACTTCAACTCATCCTGACAAGCTTGGAACATCACTTAAACTTGTGTCAAGTGATCACCTTCGTTACCATATCTGCTGCATTTTTTAGTATGGCGGCCTGCCCTACGTGAAGGCTAACAGTACTATCACAGTTGAGCTCTGAAACCAACTGTGATAGCCTACCAACTTATGGGTCGCCGGTAACTTTTAACTTACTTTCTTTGTTTAACATACTTATTTTAAACTTTCATTTTAATGTGAAATAGGAAATATTTTTTTAACATTTTTTTAAACTAAACTTGAAAATTGTATTATTGTAAAATATTTACTAAAGTAAACATTTTATATCATCATACTTAATTTACATCATAAAAACATCTTTTCAAAATCCATTTCAATACAGTTCAGCGAAAGACTTGTAGCAGGACCATTTCTCTCCCCCAATCCCTTTGGCACATGCAGATCCTGCCCCTCGTCCATCATAAATTTTACTGATATATAGGTTGCTTACCTGCAACATGAAAAAACTTGTGAGTTACAAGCTCAGTAAGTTCAAATATAAAGACTAGTAACATAGACCATAGACCATAGACCATAAATTAGAGCATTAAATATAATGTTAGTGCATATTATGCTTATTTATGCTCATTTATGGGTAACGTTTAAATCTTAGGTCTTTATCTTGCATTACATTTTGGTTTTAGGCCCTATGTTGATCGTACCGTAGTGTGCGCATGACTGAGAGGGACACTAGGAAACGACCCACTGGCCAATCCTCAACTGTCTACATAATATAACATGAAAAACCTCTACCTTGCAGAAGGTCAGTATGCTAAAAAGTGATTTCATTTTCATCTTTCATATGGTTTCGACCAATAACATTCTTATTGCCTCTTCGTCTAGAACACTTTATATTTCTTTCTTTTATTATGTGTATTTTATTAGACACACTGTTGTACGTATAGCACCTACATATATACTTTACATATTATACATAACACTTTGACAGGTCAAGTAAATTCATGCTGCAAATAATGAGTTTTCTGAACTTATAGATATTTTGCTAACCTTTCGTTTTTGGGGTCCACCGACGTTCCTCCGTCGCCTCTAGGTTGGATCCCTATAATCAAAATAATTAACAGTTATTTTCAATATTCCTTTTATACTTAAAACATCGTAAAAAGGTGAAAATTCTAAGTTCGAGTCCCTGACAATACATTAAGGGATCTAATATTTCATTTTTAACTTTTCTGTCAACTTTTGTCAAAATGACCATTTTGTCTCCAATTTTTGATAAAATGACCATTTTATCCCTAGTGGACTTTTCTCACTTTTCTTATACTTAAATCTTGATTTTGACCATTAAAACCTCAATTAAGGCCTTAGGATACTATTTTAAGCCTTAACGTCTCTTTTTCTAATTGTTGATAAAATGACCATTTCGTCCCTAGCGTGATTTTTCTTCGTAAATCTACTTTTCTTTTACTTAAAACTTAATTTTGGCTTTTAGAATTTTAATTAAGCCATTCTAAGGCCCTAACGGTCTTTTTCTAATATTTCTGAAATTTTTTGATCAAAATGACCATTTTGCCCCTGACGAGTCTTTGAATCGTAACATTTTCACTTTAACGGTTTGACAGGATTTTCTAAACCCAAAAATTATAAAATAATTTTTCCTAGACATTACCGTGCTTTTACAGTATTAATTGATATAAATTCTTGATTTACTATTCACCTGACTCTCGGGTGATACTACTCCGACCATTGGTCGTTAATTCTCTTTTTCTTACATTTTGAGGCTCCGAATGGACGTTTTACTAATATTGAAAATGTCCGCTATCCTTTCCCTGTTCTAGGTCACCGAGGGGACTAGAGTTTTTAAACCCCGACTACATTTTACCCCTTGTTTCCTGAAATACCCCTCGAGTTGTTCTAAAAAATTTGGCAGCGTTTCCGCTTAAATTTTAGGTTCCTGACATTCAGGTAACGCCTCAAAACCTTGGTTGCTACCACGTACTAAATTAGAGGCCTACTTTTTATGTAAAAGCATAAATTTTTTACGTAAAAATTTCTATAAAACCCTAGTTACCAATTTTTTTGAATCCAGAAAATACCCAAAATCAAGCCAAACTTTTTCATTCAACACCCCTTGAATGCCCACTGATTTTCCTTGAAAATCATGCACCAAATTTTTGTTTTTAAACTCTAATTCATTTCAATCACATGCTAACATCACTTTTTAAAGCAAAAAATAACTAAACAAAAGTTTAAAATTCATCACACAATTCCACCAACAAACCCATGGTTCTTCTTCATAAATTTCAAAAGAAAGTTTGAAAATTTGAAGCTTACCTTACAAAGAAGATCACTTGGTACTTAGGATGACTTTTGGACAATTTTAGTGGGAAAATTTTGAAGAAAAGTGGCTTGGAGGGTGGCGGTGACTCACGGCAGCAGGGAGGCAGCAGAAATGGCAGAGTTTTGCTAAAAATTTTTTGGGTTTTGCAAGCCAAAATCATGCTTAAATGGCAGCTGAAAAGGGAGGGCTTGCTTGCAAAATTTTTGGGGGCCTTTTAGTAAACTTTTTAGGTAATTTTGGCAAACTATAGGGGGTAATTTGCAATGATTAAAATTTTTTTTGTTGATTTCCTTCACTAGCCGACTCAAATCTCCCATTTTCCTAAAAAAAATTTTCCAAAATTTGCATGCAATTTTGGCAACATCCTAACCCTTTGATCAAACCTACTTTAAACCCTAACCTTTGGATTTCTTATTTCTTTCGACACCATTTTTCATCTTCATTTATGGCATCATATGTGATATCATGGAATGACATCACATCTTGCTTTTTGGTCAAAGTTTGACCAAAATTTAAATTGAATGAAACTTTCCCAAAATCGCGCCGGTGGGTTTCTGAGGCCGTCTGTGTAATCGGTTTACCTTAAATCACTTCTATTTGGCCAAAAATCTATTCCATAAGTATTTCATCTTTTTCCTACCATTGGTTTACCATAAGTCTCCTTCTAGGTTTTTTGATACAAAAAGAGTATCGTTCGTCCTATTTCGGTTCGGTAAAATTTTCCATCACCGAATTCCTTTTCTTTAATATTGTTAAAACATTTTATTGCATTCTAAACAATATTAAATCATACATTTTACATTTTAAACATAAAAATCATCGTATACATACAATGTACATGTTTCTCGAGAACGATGAAATTTCTCAGTTGTCACATTTAGTATGACTCTTTTGCACCAGAATAGCTTTTTCTCAAGTGTTTAACGTGTCCAGTGATATTTGACATCAATGTGCTTCATTCTATAGCAGTAGGTGGCATTCTTGCTCAAATTAATTGCATTTTGGCTATCGTAATAAACCACATACCCATCTTATTTCAAACGTAGTTCTTGGAGAAAATTTTTTAGCCACAACATCTCTTTTCCCGCTTCTGCAAGTGCTATATACTCAGCTTCTATTCTGGATAGAGCAACACATTTCCACAGCTTGGATTGCCATGATATAGCTCCCCCTATAAAAGTAAACAAGAAGCTGCATTTAGACTTTCTGCCATCAAAGCCACCTGCCATGTGTGCATCCACATATCATTCCAAGACTAGTTCTCCTTTCCTAAAGCTCAGGCATATTTTAGATGTGCCTCTCAGATATTTGAAGATCTATTTAACAGCTTCCCAATGTTCTTTTCTTGGGTTTGCTAGGAAATGGCTCATAATCTCTACTGTATAAGCAATATCTAACCTTGTACAAATCATTATGTACATTAGACTTCCAACTACTGAAGAATAAGGAATAGCCTACATCTTCTTCTTTTCTTCTTATAAAGAAGGACACATCTTCTTGGTGAGCTTGAACTGACCATCAAGAAATGAAGTAACTAGCTTCACTTTTTCCATGTTGAACCTCTCAAGTATCTGTTCAATACAGTTCTTTGATGATAGCCATAATCTTCAAGAACATCTATCTTGCATAACCTCCATTCCTAAAATTTGTTTAGCTGGACCTAAGCCTTTCATATCAAAGACTACAAAAAGTTCTTTCTTCAGCTGATTGATCATTTCATCATCTCGACTAATTACTAATATGTCATCAGCATATAATAGTAGGATGATGAATTTCTAAGTAGGAAATTGCTCGATGTAGATGCATGATTCTGTTATAGTTTTCTTGATATTTCGATCCATCATAAATTAATCAAACTTTTTATACCATTGTCGTGTAGCCTGGTTTAGACCATACAAACTCTTCTTCAACCTGCTGACTAGATTTTCTTTTCTTTTTAACCTCAAAACCTTTAGGCTGCTGTATGTAGATTTCTTCTTCCAAATCTTCATGAAGAAATGTAGTCTTCACATCTATATGCTAAATGTCAAGATCTAGGTTGGCTGCTAATCTTAAGATTGCTTTAGTCATTGTCATTTTCACCACCGGAGAGAAAATTTCATTAAAATCAATTTCTTTCTTCCATCCAAAGCCCCTAACAACTTATTGAGCTTGTTACTTCACCAGATTACCTCGTCCATCATCTTCTAGTCTAAATACCCGTTTCTCAAGGCTTCTTACTTTTTGAAAGTCTTACCAACTCCTAAGTGTTGTTCTTCATGAGGGAACACATTTTTTTTTTGCAAGGACTCCATCCTTCTGTGTTTGTCCTTGTCATCCATTGCTTCTTGCTGCTTCTCTTTTGCTTTTGTTGTAGCTTCTTTTTTTCTCTGTAGCTTGCTTTTCACTTTACCAACAAAATAAGGAGGATAGGGCTCTATTTATAGAGCCCTATATACACGTAAAAACACGTTTTCCCTTTTTTTCTTTTCTTTTTTTTTTTTATTTCTTCTTTGCTGTAGGCACCATTTTATAAAGCTCTATATATACATGAAAACACGTTTTTGCTTCTTTTTTTTTTTTTTGCTTTTCTTTTCTTTTTCTTTGTTGTGGGTGCCAAAAACGATGCCCATAATTTTGTCTCTCTTTTTTTTTAAATCAATTGTGGTGGGCTCTAGATGTAGTACCCACCATTAAAGTAAAAAGGAAATCAATAATTTTCCCTAATTTCCTTTCTTAATCTATAAGGGAAGGAACTCTACAAGTCATTGCAAACTTCAACTCATCCCGACATGCTTAGAACACCACTTAAGCTTGTGTCGAGTGATTACCTTTGTTAGCATATCTGCTATATTTTTCTCAGTATGAATCTTCTACACTTAGAATAGCATTTTCTCAAGTTCTTTATGTGTCTAGTGATATTTGACATCAATATGCTTCTTCTGCAATGGTAGGTGACATTCTCATTCAGATCAATTGCACTCTGGCTGTCGTAGTAAACCATGTATCTATCTTGTTTTAAACATAATTCTTGGAGAAAATTCTTTAGCTACAACATCTCTTTTCCTGCTTTTACAAGTACTATGTACTCAGCTTCTATTGTGGATAGAGCAACATATTTTTACAGTTTAGATTAACATGATACAACCCCTCTATAAAAGTAAACGACTAGCCAGATGTAGAATTTCTACCATCAAGGTCACCAGCCATGTCTGCATTTGCATAACCTTCTATGACTGGTTCTCTTTTCTTAGAGCTCAGGCACATTTTAGATGTGCCTCTTAAATTTCTAAAAATCTATTTAACAGCTTCCTAATGTTCCTTTCTTAGGTTTGCTAGGAAACAGTTCACAACCCTTACTACGTAAGTGATATCCGACCTTATACAAACCATTACATACATCAGACTTCCAACTGCTAAAGAGTAAGGAATATCCAACATCTACTTCTTTGCTTTTTTTGAAGGACATGTCTTCTTGGTGAGCTTGAATTGACCACCAAGGGATAAAGTAACTAGATTCACTTTTCCTATGTTGAACCTCTCAAATATCCATTCAACGTAGTTATTTTGTGATAGCTATAATTTTCGAGACTGTCTATCTCGGATAATCTCCATTGCCAAAATTTGTTTAGCTGGACCCAAGTCTTTCATATCACAGACTCTAAAAAGTTCTTTCTTCAGCTTATTGATCATTTTAGCATCCTGGCTAATTATTAACATGTCATCAACATATACAGTCGGATGATAAATTTCTAACTAGGAAATTTCTTGATGTAGACACATGATTCTGCTGTAGTTTTCTTGATATTTCGATCCATCAAAAATGAATCGATCTTTTTGTACCATGGCCATGGAGCCTGTTTTAGACCATACAAACTTTTTTTTAACCTATAAACTAGATGTTCTTTTCCTTTAATCTCAAAACCTTCAAGCTACTGTATGTAGATTTCTTCTTTCAAATCTCCATGAAAAAATGCAGTCTTTATATCAATATGCTAAATCTCGAGATCTAGGTTGGTTGTTAATCTCAAGATTACTCTGATCAATGGCATTTTCACCATTAGAGAGAAAATTTATTTAAAACTAATTATTTTCTTATATCTAAAGTTCTTGACGCTTAATCGAGCTTTTTACTTCACCAGATTACCTCGTCCATAATCTTTTTGTCTAAATGCCCATTTATTCTTCAAAGCTTTCCTCATTTTGGGAAGTCTTACCAACTCTTAGTTGTTGTTCTTCATGAGAGAATTCATTTTTTCCGGCATGGACTCTATCCACCTATCTTTATCCTTGTCAGCCATTGCTTCTTACAGCTTCTCTTCTGCTTTTGTTGCAGTTTCTTTTTCTCTCTGCAGCTTGCTTTTCACTCTACCAACAACATAAGGAGGATGGGGCTTTATTTATAAAGCCCTATATACGTGTGAAAACGTGTTTTCTCCTTTTTTTAATTTTCTCTTTTTTTTCTTCTTTGCCGTTGGTGTCATTTTATAGAGCCCCATATATGTGTGAAATCGCATTCCCCCCCCCCCCCCCCCCTTTTTTTTATACTTTTCTCTTTGTTTTCTTTTTCGTTGCAGGCATTGAAAAACGATGCCCACGCTTTTGTCTCCTTTTTTTTTTTTTTATAAATCAATTGTGGTGGGTGCCAAATGTGGTGCCCACCATTGAAGAAAAAAGGAGACCAATAATTCTCCCTTTTTCCTTTTTCAATCCATGAGAGAAGGAACTCTACAAGTCATTGCAAACTTTAACTCATCCCGACAAGCTTGGAATACCACTCAAGCTTGGGTCAAGTGATCACTTTTGTTAGCATATCTGGTGTATTTTTCTCAGTATGAATTTTCTGCACGTAAAATAGTTTTTTACTAGTGCTATACATGTCTAGTGATATCTGACATCAATATGTTTCATTCTGTAATGGTAGGTAGCATTATTACTCAGATTAATTACACTCTGGTTGTCGCAATAAACCATATACTCATCTTGCTTCAAACAAAGATCTTAGAGAAAATTCTTTACCCATAACATCTCTTTTCCCGCTTTATGAAAACGCTATGTACTCATCTTCTATTGTGGATAGAGCGACATATTTTTGCAGTTTGGATTGCCATGATATATCTCCCCCTGCAAGAGTAAATAAGTAGCTGGATGGAGACTTTCTACCATTAAAGCCACTAGCCATGTCTCTATCCGTATATCCTTCTAAGATTGGTTCTCCTTTGTTAATATATCAAGCTTGTGTCGAGTGATCACCTTTGTTAATATATCAGCTGTATTTTTATCAGTATGAATCTTCTGCACCTAGAAAAGTATTTTCTCAAGTGCTTCACGTGTCCAGTGATATCTGATATCAATGTGCTTCGTTTTGTAGTGGTAGGTGACATTCTTACTCAGATCAATTACACTCTGGTTGTTATAGTAAATTACGTACCCATCTTGCTTCTAACATAGATTTGGAGAAAATTCTTTAGCCATGACATCTCTTTTCTCGCTTCTATAAGTGCTATGTACTCAGCTTTTATTGTGGATAGAGCGCTATATTTCTACAGCTTGGACTGCCATGATATAGCTCTCCCTGCAAAAGTAAACGAGTACCTATTTGAAGAAAATTCTTTAAACACAGATTTGAAAAAAATTCTTTAGTCACAACATTTCTTTTCTCGCTTCTGTAAGCACTATGTAGCCAGCTTTTTTTATGGATAGAGCAATATATTTTTGCAACTCAGATTGTCATAATACAGCTCCCCCTGCAAAAGTAAACGAGTACCTAGATGTAAACTTTTTGCCATTAAAGTCACCAGCCATGTCTACATCTGCATATCTTTCCATGACTAGTTCTTATTTCCTAAAGCTCACGCACATTTTAGATGTGCCTCTTAGTTTTTTGAAGATTCATTTAACAGCTTTCTAATGTTCCTTTCTTGGGTTTGCTAGGAAACGACTTACAACCTATTATGTGAGCAATATCTAGCCTTATACAAACTATTACGTACATCAAACTTCCAACTACTAAAGAGTAAGAAATATCCAACATCTTCTTTTTTTCTTCTTCTAAAGAAGAAAACATCTTCTTAGGAGCTTGAATTGACCACTAAGGGGTGAAGTAACTGGCTTCACTTTTTTCATGTCAAACCTCTTAAGTATCTGTTCAACGTAATTCTTTTGTGTTAGCTATAATCTTCGAGACTGTTTGTCTAGGATAATCTCTATTCTCAAAATTCGTTTGGCTAGACCCAAATCTTTCATATTGCAAACTAAAAAAGGTTCTTTCTTTAACTGATTGATCATTTTTATATCCTGACCCATTATTAACATATCATCAACATATAACAGTTGGATGACAAATTTCTCACCAAGAAATTGTTTGATGAAAATACATGAATCTGTTATAGTTCTCTTGTACTTTTGATGCATCATAAATGAATCGACCTTTTTGTACCATTGTCATGGAGCTTGTTTTAGACCATGCAAACTCTTTTTTAACCTACATACTAGATGTTCTTTTCCTTTGATCTCAAAATCTTCTAGTTACTGCATATAGATTTCTTCTTCCAAATCTCCATGAAAAAATGCAGTCTTTACATCCATCTATTAAATCTCAAGATCTAAGTTGGTTGTTAAACCTAAAATTATTTTGATCAATGAAATTTTCAGCATCGGAAAGAAAATTTCATCAAAATTAATTCCTTTCTTTTATCTAAAGCACTTAATGGCTAATCGAGCTTTTACTTCACCAGATTACCTTGTCCATCATCTTTTAGTCTTAACACCTATTTATTCCTCAAGGCTTTCCTACTTTTAGGAAGTCTTACCAACTCATAGGTATTGTTCTATATAAGGGAATTCTTTTCTTCCTATATGGACTCTATCCATCTGTCTTTGTCCTTATGAGCCATTGCTTTTTGAAAGCTTTATGGCTCCCCCTTTCAATAAGAAAGGCATAATCTGATGATGGGTATCTTCTGGACAACATTTGATGTTTTGTAATCTTCTGAGTTATTCGTCATTCTCTGGTTCTTGACTTTCCTCCCTTGATCATTATCTTCTCATACTAGTACACCTTCTTCAGCACCATCATTATCATCAAGAGGCAATTCTAAGTTGTCATTAGCTTCTCGTATTTTTTCTTTACCTGGTAATTGTTATTGTGGAGGAATTAACTCAATTGTAACTTTTTCAAGATGTTTCTTTCTTTTACCTGAGTCTTTAATCATTTGGTCTTCAAGCAAAACCATATCTATGTTCCTTATAACACTCTTCTTCACTGGATCCCAAAATCTATAACCGAACTCTTTATCTCTATAGCTAATAAAGATACATAGAAGTGCTTTATCATTAAGCTTTGATCTTTGTTCCTTTGGCATGTGCACAAATGTTTTGCACCCAAATACCTTCAAATGAGTGTAGGAAACATCTTTTCCAGTCCACGCTCTATCTAGAATGTCAAACTTCAAAGGAACTAATAGAGACCTATTGATCAAGTAGCATACAGTTTGCAAAGCTGCTCCTTTAAAAGGCTTCAGTAGCTTTGATGATCTCATCATGCATTTGATTCTATCTATGATGGTGGGATTCATCTTTTCTACTATACCATTATGCTGAGGAAGTCCACGCTCTTTCTAGAATGTCAAACTTCAAAGGAACTAGTAGAGGCCTATTGATCAAGTAGCATGTGGTTTGCACAGCTGCTCCCTCAAAAGGCTTCAGTAGTTTTGATGATCTTATCATGCATTTGATTCTCTCTATGATGGTGCAATTCATCCGTTCTACTACACCATTATGCTGAGGAGTTCCTAGTACCATCTTCTCATATCGAATCTTATGTTTAGAGCAATACTCTCTAAACTTATATGAAGTGTATTTGCCTCCATTATATGACCGGAGATATTTCAATTTCTTCTCTGTTTCTCTTTCTACCATGGTATAAAATTGTCAGAAAAATCTAAAAACTTGGTCTTTTATTTTCAATAGATACACCCAAACTTTCTTAGATGTATCATCTATAAAAGTTACAAAATATTGAGCACCTCTTAAAGACTTAACTTTTATGAGACCATATATATCAGAGTATATTCATTCTAATGCTCTTTTTCTCTTAACAGAAGAACTTTTAAATGAAACTCTGTATTATTTTTCAAACAAACAATGGTCATAAGAATCGGACAAATTACCTTTTTCTAAAGGAATAAACTTTTTCTTCGTGAGTAGCTGTAGTTCCTTTTTAGTCATATGGCTAAGCCGCTTATGCCATAAATTTGGTGAAATATTAACTACTACATTTACTTTGTTCATGCAAAACTTCCCATCGGTCTTGTATAGCATACAACAAAGCGTTTCTCTTGCGATGATCATTGATCCTTTGCAGAGTTTCTACTTCTTGTTACCGAAGTGACTCTCGTATCATTGCTAGTCCAAGGCATTTATCAAGATCAAATTGAGATGTAAATCTAGAACATGCCTCACATCCCTTAACATTAACTAGCAACCCACATTCTTTTGAATCTTTACATTTCTAATTTCGACAATCTTGGAGCATGCAGAATTTTTCATCTTTACGTTACCAAAGTCACCTGCTTTGTACATGGTGAACATTTCTTTATAGGGGGTGACATGGAAAGAAGCTACTAAATCAACCATCCACTCAAACATGTTCTCGCTAATATGAAAACATCCATAGGCAAGTACTATAGCTACTTCTTCTTCTGTAGCTATTGTTGTAGTCGTGTTATTATTGCCACTATTTTTCTTTTGGTTGGCTTCCTGCATTTCTCTCTTTAAAATCTGATAATTCTTTTCATGTGGCCCTTCTTCCCATAACGAAAACAATCATAATTTCTACTTCTGGGTTTTGATCTTTTTACGGACTTGTCGTTCGTATTCGTCCCTCCTCTGCTTTGACTTTTGCGCCTATTCTCTGTAACAAGGGTTTGTGTATCGGCACCTCGCACCGGTTACCAAGGCTTCTGCAATGACTTCGTATTCTAACTTATTTTTTTTTTGTAAGTTAGAATGGTGATAAGATGATCATACGATAAAAAGAGCGTTGCCATGATAAGTACAGCTTTTTTTTATCACTTAATTTCACATCAAACTTTAACAATTAAGAGATCATATCATTGAAGTTGCTCAAGTGCTGCAACATATATACATTATCCGACATCCACATCTAGTATAGCTCTTTCCATAAGTAGAACTTGTTGGAAAGATTTTTTAACATGTATAACTTTTCTAAGGTCTCCTAGGTATCTTTCACTCTTTTGCACTCCTTGGATTTGATATTTTGCAAAATTGTATATGAGAGATTTAGGTGAATTGTATTGGCTGTAATCTTATCTATTTCCTCCCAGGTGAATTGTATTGGCTGTAATCTTATCCATTTCCTCCCAATCATTGTCCTTAATCATACTAGGCTCCTTCTCTTTCCCTAATAGAGTTTTATGAACTTTTTATTAGATTAAGAGATCCTTTATTCTCTTCTGCCAAAGAGAAAATTTGCCGCTACCATTGAACTTCTTGATCTCGATCTTTTGGCCCACCATGTTGCTACAATAACCGTATTCTACTACAGGAATGTGTTCTGCTATAGAAACATACTTTGCTATAGTGCGTACTGCTATATAAATTGCTACAGTGATGGCTACAGAAAACTATTACAGTGACACTACAGGACTCGCTACCATGATTGATATAGTAGACTACTATAGTGACACTATAGGAATTGCTACCGTAATGCTATAGTAACTGCTATAGGAGACTACTACAATAACTTTCTACAGTGACACTAGAATGTCTACTACTGGATACGTCTTTGTTCACTATTCATGAATAGTAATCGTAAAATCTACTTTTTCGGGACTGATCTTGGCGTTCGGATACTAGTTATCGGGATTATTTACAAATTTCAATTTCCCTTCAGGATTTTACTTGTGCAAAAATATAAAAAACTGACACCAAGAATTTTATTTTGTGGAAAACCTTTCAATTAGGAAAGCAAAAAAAAAAAAAAACGGCACACACAGAGAAAAACTTTCATTATAAAAATGAGTATACAATAAACTCTCAAGTTTTAGTAGTAACTTGAGGAATATTCTCAATAAAAATTCTTTAACTCATAAGTGTAATAATCTCATTATTTTCTCTACAAAATCAAATATTTTATAGGTACACAAAACTCTCTTTCAATATTCTTATTTTTGCTATTGGAATACCTCTTAACAAATCTCTCTTGCTGCTTCTCTTCTACTTTTGTTGCAGCTTCTTTTTCTCTCTACAACTTGCTTTTCACTCTACCTACAAAATGAGGAGGATGGGGCTCTATAAAAGCCCCATATAGCGTGAAAACACGTTTTCCCCTTTTTTTTCTTTTCTCTTTTTTCTTCTTTGCTGTGGGCACCGAAAAACAGCGCCCACACTTTTATCACCTTTTTTTTTTTTTTTAAATCAATTGTGGTGGGTGCTGCATTCGGCACCCACCACTGAAGAAAAAAGGAAACCAATACAACATACTACTCGAGCACGTATCCATTTTTGTGCCTATAAGAATACATGTCCCTGCAGTTGAGTTTCCGGACACTCTTTCATTTCGGTTTATATATATATTTACATATATATATCTTCTTCTTTTTCTATTTGTTATGGCTGATCAAATAAAATATGTATTTGCATTTGTTATGTCAGTGTTAGCTAACTTTATAATATTGCAGACTAATGGCGTTAATGGAAGTCCGCAAGTGCCATGTTATTTCATATTCGGAGACTCTCTGGTCGATAGTGGAAATAATAACCCACGTGTTACGATAGCCAGAGCCAATTATAGGCCGTATGGGATTGATTTCCCCGGTGGAATTCCAACCGGAAGGTTTACCAATGGCCGAACCTCCGCTGACGTTCTTGGTCTGTTCCGACTAATTATTTTCATCTCTTTGCAATCATATTAATTGTTGTTTTATTTAGACATATATGCATAATAAATACTTATCTTAGGTCTTTATATATATATATATTTATATACACAAATATGAAAATCGTTTTAGAACATCAGTGATATTTTGTATCAAAACTAATAAAATGATTGATTTCACTTGTTTACCGTATACGTGGAATCTCCTATTCTATTAGTCTATAGAGCTAAACCCAACCAATCTCTTTTGATATTGTTATGATATATTATTATTATTATTGTGTATCTCTTGCTAATGCATCACTATTGTTGTAGTGGTCTCATTTGCCTTTTTTAATTTCACTCACTATTTTGGGAGCATGTGAACTTATGTACACATGTATTGTCAGTATGCATTGTTAGATTAATCTCCGATTTAAATGTCAATATTACTGCTAAATTTTGTTAAATAAAAGTGTGAAAATGAAATATTTTCTATTATATTTTATTTGGTATTCCTATGAATAATGTTATTGTGTTAGGTATAAATGGTATTTTCCATGATGTGTTTTTTGTACAAATTTTTAATGTTGCAACTTGTAGAATAAAATTTTAGTTTCAAATAATTCAAAAATGACAATATTAGAAATACGAAATGGAAATTCATCACATCCATTGACAACAAAAAAAAAAATTCTCATAATTTGGCATTTTCTATTAGTGTTAAATTTATAATAACAAATTCATTAAAAATTGTAATTTGTTGAAGTGTGGTTTTTCTATTCAAATACTAAATTAATATTGCATTAGCACACTAATTTAGTATGATGGTAGCTGGAGGTCAAAGTCATTTTTTTAAGAAAACTGTTTCTTTGATGGACTCATTAAACACTCTTTTATATAACGATGCTTTTAATTCCAGTCAATCTATATTAATGTTTTTAGTAAATCTAACCCTTTTCTGATCTAACTTTTGATGTCTTGATCAGCAATGAACAAAAAAAAATAGAAATTATATTACTAGTATTTTTTTAGAAGCGAACAGGACATCAAGCAATTGACTGAGAATTACATGATTATTATTATTTACAAACTTATTTGGGCACAAATTTTTAAGTCTATGAGTATGCATGGTGGTCTAATGATAAAAGTTTATCGTGACAACTTCATTTGTTGCAGGTAAACTTATGGGATTTGTGGACTTCATTCCACCTTTTACTACTGCTACGGGCAACGTTATACTCAAAGGTGTAAACTATGGATCTGGGTCTTCAGGAATTCGTGACGACACTGGATTCCAATCGGTATAATTTTAATTAGTGGACTAAAATTCTAGTTAAAGTCTTATATTCATATTTCCATGTTCCACTATATATAAATACATATTGATCATTTACTTTGACCATTTAAAATAATTAAGAAGCACCGTACCCGTGAAAAAAAAAAGCACACATATATATTGAATCTACATTATTAGGTTTCTGATATCTACAGTGACAAGGTGATGGCACTATGCAATATCTTTGGTGATGTATATATAATTAAGCTATGTAATTCATCACTACATGACTGTAGAATTGAACTAGCACAGAGCAAACAAGTAAAATTACTTGCGACATTACATAAAAATATGTGATAGTTTTGATCCAGTATAATGTGAGACTTGTATTACTAATTATGATAAATAGCATTTATATATATAATTAGTAAAAAATGTTGACGCTTTTTTGTTTACCCACAACAAAAAAAAAAACTTCATTTTTTTCTTGGAGTTGATTAGATATATAACCAAAACAGATAATCGTGGTTTTCAAATATGGCTAATATTTACTGGTAGATAAGTTGGCGTCTTTTGGGTTACTGTGTAGTAACTATTATTGGCAGTCTATTGCGTCAGAGTTTGTTCTCCAATTGGTTAATAGAGAAATGTCTCCGATATCTTTCTACAGGTTTTCAAGAGAGGGGTTCATTTTAATTTCCTTAATTAGGGAATTCTCTTTTGTTTGCCTAACCAGTGTAGACATTCTTTCTTCGTTTACCAGGTTTTTCTCTGAGGGCTTTACTGTTAAGGTTTTTAATATTGAGGTGCATTATAGGAATTGATTTTCAAAAGCATAATTTCAGCTTAATATTAAGGCCCCAATTCTTGCAAGTTATGTGGTTTATAGTTTGGGTATGACTGTAATATCTTGGTTTTCTTTTCTTTCTATTGTATTATTTTTTTTCCTTTTATTTTAATGAATTGAGATAGGAGCGTTGTGTGGGATGGGCTAAGGTTTTGAGTGCCAACTAGGTTGGGATGCTTAATTTTACTATGACATCAGTTGTTTCTTCTTTTCAATACAAAAATAAAAAATAAAAATAAAAAGATGGCTAATATTATAACTTATTCTAAGGATGGACAAATAATGACTTATCATAACATAATTTCGCAAAATAAACCTCCTAATGATGTTTTAAATGGTAACTAAATTAACAAAGTTTTCTATATTTAAGGACTCGTAATGACATCGATAACCAATCTTATCATAACATAATTTCGCTAAACAAACCACCTAATGATGTTCAAAAAGTAAGCCGAGTCAACTAAGTTTTCTATAATATTTAGGGACTCGTAATGACATTGATACTCAGTCATTAACGTAATCCCAACCATATCTGAAATACGTACCCACCCTTAAACAACTCTGTTTTTTAATAAGTAATTTCTTTTCGCAGGGTAGTGTTGTCCCACTCAAGCAACAGTTGTTCAACCACCACATTACAGTCCAGCGCATCACGGCCATGCTAAGAAACGAAACAGCAGCCCAAAATTACTTGAACAAGTGCTTGTACACTGTCGGAATGGGCTATAACGATTATCTCATCAGCTACTTCTTGTCACCGCTTAATACTCTCTTTTATACTCCTGAGGAATATGCTCAAACGCTTATCGACCAATATAGAAAACAGATAATGGTACCTTCATAATTAAATTACTAGTGCTAATTGAAAGTTACTTTTTTATGTGGTTATTTATAACTGTTTTTTTTTTTTTAATTTGATTTTTTTTAACAGACATTATATGACTTGGGTGCACGGAAAGTAGCCTTGTTTGGTGTGTGGCCGATTGGGTGCAGTCCATTTGCAACATCTATATTCAGCACAAAGGGTTCTACTTGTGTAAATAGATTCAATGACGCAGTTCAAATTTTCAATGGCAAGCTTGCAGCACTTGTGGATGAACTGAATAGCCGATACAGTACTAATGCAAAATTTATCTACGTGAATACCTTCGGAATTGTGTCCGAGGTTTCTACATCTGCCGGTATAGAGCTCTCTCTTTCTCGTACTTACTAAATAGAAACGAAAACATGACTCACATGGTTCGAACTCATACACAAATCCCTCCCCACTAAGCTAATCCCGTTATTTTTTTAAAAATCCATGCCAGTGCAGCCTATAATAACTTGCATGGTAATTATTTTTTATACTTACTCACATGATATTAAAACAATTTTTTAATAAAAAGTATAAAGAGAGTTATCAATTAATATTATTTTATTATTGCTATTAAAAAAATCCTGGGTGGTTGCATATATAATATAACAGACATATTTGACTTTGCTTCAAGCTACAAAGTTCGAATCTTTTCATCCAAAATTTAAAAAAAAAAAAAAACTCTAGTTTTTGTCCTATAAAGCATTATAAAAAGTGTGGTTATAGCACAAGCTAGAGCGAAGCATTGCCAAACCGACCCCTATCCAAGGATAAAAATATCAATATTTGTAGGAATATCGGTATTTAGGTTTTCTAAAAATATTAATGGTAATATCGATATCGGTGGAAATTGATGAAAAACATGAAAAATGATCATAAAATATTGAATTTTTAAATGAAACTTTAGGAAACTCTTAAATAGCTAATAATGCATAAATTAGTTGAATCTCCATGAAAATGCTAAGTATTTGATAAATATGCATGGTAAGAAGTGATTATAGAATAATAATGAATATATAAATTGATAAATTGATAAAATTAAGTAAAATAATTAAAAACCAACAGAATAAAAAGTATCTCATATCCAAATATTCTTTTTTTTTTTTTTTTTGAGAAAACATCAATTCCAAAAGGAGTTTCTAAGGGTTCGATGGTATTTGGAATACTTTCTTAGTATAAGAATAACCATACCAAGACTTGAAGTTTGTGTAAAAGCTGAAAAGTAAAAGATGAAAATAAATAAAATTGACTTTAAAGTAAATAAATAGAAGATTTACAGTGTACAAAACTATTAAAATGAAAAATAATTATATTTAGATTTCGTTTGAATTATAGACTCGAACTTCGAACTTATATTCAAATAATAATTTCAAATTTTTTTAATGAAAACTTTATAGAAAAAGTTTGGAAAATCAATTTTTAAACGGGGTGTTGAATAGAAGTATAATAAAGTAAAAAATGAAAAAAAAAAAAGTAGTGATAATTTACAGATAATTTATCAAATATATCTATGGAGATTTCCAGAAATGTCCATGATATTTTATCATTTTACACCACAGTTTAAATTGATATTTTTGTAAAATATTGATATTTGTAGAAATTTTCACAGAAATTTTATGGATATTCTGTAGAAAAAATACTACCTCTATATTTTCATATCGACACTTTTAAAATACAAAAATTTCTATTAAAATATAGATGGATTTGTTGATTTTTCAATCCTTATCCCTAATTTCCTTTTGGCTATGATCACTTGCGTCATTCAGGGGAGTTTGGTGGAGGTTTTGGAGATTTTTTTTTTTGTTGGTTGAAAAAAAGTTATTTTGGAAAAATATGTTTAGAGGAAAAACTGTTTAGAGTGAAAAAAATATAAAACTTTAAATTTTTTTTTAGAAAAAAAATATCAATATAAATATTATTTTGTTCCTCTTAAAATTTTATACAGTTTAAAAAAAATCATTTCATTTAGACTTGTATACACAAAGTTATGGACTTTTAAAATTTAGAATTTATTATAGCATTTTGAATATGTAAATAGTAAAGTGCTGGGAAAAAAATTGATTTTGAGGATATCAAAATCTTGTCCCAAACGGCAGCTTAGCAACTGACACCTGCCAGCTTTTCTTTTGGCCACCAAGTACCAATTGGTGTGGAAGTCAACTCTTTGTCTATTTGATTGCTTAAATTTAAGGTACACGTAACTAACTTTAAAAATAAAATAAAATAAAACTAAAGGTCTTACCCAACAAAAAAAAAAGGACTTAAGAAAAAAGATTAAATAAAATAACCTAGGAGAAAAAAGTCATGATATTCTAATTTCAAAACCTTTCTTATTATGAGTGTTAAGCTTGTGGGATGATTTTTTTTTTTTAACCAGACTTCATCTAGTTTTTTTCCCCCCTCAAAATATCTAAATTTGCTAATTTTTCTTAAAAACCCTAGCAACAATTGCTGCCTTTTTATGTGCAATATCTCAAAAGATTCTCCGTCTGCTAATTTAAAGATGCTTATAACTAACTCATCTAACTTTTGCGGAATAACCAACTTATCTAACTTAAATATGCATATAACTACCCTAACTTATATGTAATAGCTCTTCACCAACTTTGAAGTTCAAATAACTCTTGCTGCTCTTTTTTTTTTTTTTTTTCCTCTCTTCTGTATCATATTAATGTCCTTTACTAACTAACCGTACTTAAGCACTGTAAAATGTTATATCTACCATGGATTTTACTTGTAAATTTGTTATCACTTAAGAAGCCCAAAAAAAAAAAAAAAAAAAAACAAAGAAGAAAGAAAGAAAGAAAGAAATCTAAGATATCATTTTAATTTGTTTTTGGTACATTTCAGGGTTCGCTGTAACTAATGCTGGGTGCTGCCAAGCAATTGCTGGTGTATGTGTTCCTTTCTTAACTCCTTGCCAGAACAGAACAACCTATGTTTACTGGGATTCTATTCATCCCACTGAGGCTTTCAATGAGTACACTGCGGCCAGAGCCTACGATGCTTCCCGTCCTTCTGACACTTATCCAATCGATATCAAACGCCTCGCCGAGCTACAGCTCTAGCTAGCGTCATGTACGTACATACATACATGCATAAATATATATTTATATATATGATATTGTAATTTCCAGTAATATTATAACATGTGTTATCAGTCCGAACCCATTGTCGTTGCCTCACCAGATATATAGAAGGGGGAAGAGTTTGGGTAAAATTCAAATCTAAGATATTTTTTTATCTGATCACTTTAATTCTCAATAACCAAGTTACAAATTAAGTGAGACCTATATTAAAAACAACAAATTACTATATATTATTATTGCAGTTATACGTCCGCAGTTAGCAAGTTCTATAACGAGATCTGCTTTCCTCTCTGAAGAACAACGCAATCATTTGAAATTTTCTCTGATCATGTGTTTTGATTATATGTCAAAACATTATTTACGCCATTACCCCGGAACTTTGACCTACTCCTAAATTTAAAAAATGGAGACAAGCACTACTGTGAATGATGAATCAACTGCTTTTATTTTTTTTAATATGGAAAATTGGTTATGTTAAATTATGTACAAAATGCAGAATAACAATTGAAACTTTATCACAATGCTTGTTAATATGAATTTTATAGATGACATTGGACAAGTTGCAACTGTTAGTTTTCTTCTCCTGAAAAATAGGTAACCAACCAGTTGTGATCCACGTTTGCATTTCCACGTCCTTAACGTTCAGAATTGGTTGAGATTTTTGTGACCGCAGTTAGCACGTTGGAAACGGTTTATAATGGGAAAAACCGTATTAAATAACGGCAGTGCATCTCATTTGGTCCCTAAGCCAAACTTTCGATTTTTCTCAAACACCATTCATTGAGTGAGAGTTAAGGCTTAGAAGATCAAAACTGAGAGAGTTTTTCTAACGTTTGCTTAAGTTTTGCAGTGAATTTTCATTTCGAAACCGAATCGGATTTCAATGGCCGGAGGTAATTTTCAGTCCATTCTTCCGCATTATGTTCAAATTAATTGTTTAATTCATTTGGTCGTTCTTACATTTGGTATCAGAGCGTAGAATACCTCTGCCTTGATAGTATGATCGGTTTTTCGTTTTTTTTTTCGGATTTTTTCTTCCATAACCGTCGTTAACGGTTTTTATTTTTAGATAATCCAATTTTGACGTTCAAACTTAACAATAATTTTATGGATCATTAGGAAATTGAATTTTAATCAATTTAGGTTTTTGAAACGCTTAATTTGGTGTCCGAGAGGCCGAGAAACCGTCGGGTTTCATTTCGAGTCGAAACCGGGTCGAAAACGGGTCAACAGACCCGGCTGGAGATTGAAGACGACCGGAAAAACGACAAGTCGTTTTATTGGCTGAGAAAAACGACACGTCGTTTTATAAGGTGATTGGCCGCTATTATCTGGGAAAAACGACATGTCGTTTTTGTTGAATTAAAACGACACGTCGTTTTGACGGCTGGGAAATGCATTCGGATGTAAAAACGACATGTCGTTTTCAGAGCCCAAAATTGTTGTCGTTTCTTCCATTTTTTGTCGTTTTCTTCAAACGAATTTTTGTTGTCGTTTTCTTCCATTTTTGTCGTTTTGTTAGGTGGAGATGACGTCATCATACAGCAGTGATGACGTCATCATGACGTCATAAATAAAATAAAAAAAATAAAAATAAATTTTTTTTATTTTTTGTCGATTTTATTTTATTTTATTTTAAATTATTTATTTGTTAGTGCATGATTAATTTGTATAGTTTAATTTTGTATGTATAATTTATGTTTTTGTACATGCAATTTTAAATTAATTTATGAATATTTGGAGAATAATTTCTTAAAGTTCTTTGTGAATTTAGTTTTGGTATTTATGTGTTTATATTATTGTTAGTTTTAATTCAATTTAATTATATGTATAAATTATTGTTCTATTATACATGCAATATTGTGATAAATAATATGAGTACATTTATAATCAATTTAGTATTTATATTGCTTAAGGTTTCATGCAATAATATAGCTTGTTAATGTTAAGTGATTTATATGATTTTGTTTAATTAAGGAGTAGCCACAGCATCCTTAATTAATTGAAATTATTATTTAAGGAGTTGAAATCACATCATAACATTAGTTGTAATTAATTGTGTATGATATGATAAAATTTATCCCACAGGAAATTTTGTTATATTATGTGTAATTAATTAGAATAAAATATCAAAATTATATTTCTTAATCTACCCACAGGAATTAAGAGAAGGAACATAATTTTGATAGTTTTATTATTCAGTTGAGATGAATCTAATAAAATAGGACTTTAGTCCACAGGCAAGTTTTATGTCACTAGATTCATGTCTTAATGTATGTTTTGCATTGGTAGAACATAATTTGTAATTATTTAAGTCTCAAAATTGTGAATTAAGCATGTATGTTGGTTTTTGTAGCATCACAACCTACAGCTATTACTGATATAAAATGTGAAATTCCCGAACTAAATGGCGATAATTATCTGATTTGGAAGGAGAGAGTTCTCCTTCATTTGGGGTGTATGGATATTGATTATGCTATTCAAAAAGACGAACCACCTAGCATTACAGAAACTAGCCAGCCAGATGCAGTTGATCTTTATGAAAAATGGGAACGTTCTAATCGCCTTTGTGTGATGTTCATTAAGACAAAGATCTCTGCGAGTATTCGTGGTTTAGTTGAAAAGTATAACAAAGTCAAGCCATTGCTTCAGGCTATTGATGAACAATTCAAGTCTTCTGACAAGGCACTTGCAAGCATCTTGATACTGAAATTTTCATCACTTAAGCTTATTGGCATTAAAGGAGTGCGAGAGCACATAATGCAAATGAGAGACATAGCAGCTCAACTTAAGACACTTGAGGTTGACATGTCAGAGACCTTCCTGGTGCACTATATACTAAACACCTTACCACAGTAATATGGGTCCTTCAAAATATCGTACAACACACATAAAGATAAATAGTTTATCAATGAGTTGATGGCCATGTGTGTTCAGGAAGAAGGGAGGCTGATTATGGAGGTGGGTGAAAATGTGCATTTGACCACCCAGGACATGAACAACAACTAGGCTAAGAAGAAAAAGGGGAAGGCATTGAAAGCTGTTCCTACTGTGGAATTCAAGAAGGAATCCAAGTGTTTCTTTTGTAAAAAGAAGGGACACCTAAAGAATGATTGCTCCAAATTTAAGGCCTGGCTTGAAAAGAAAGGTAAATCAATCTCGCTTGTCTGCTTTGAATCTAATATGGTTGATATTAATTATAACATATGGTGGATTGATTCTGGTTTTACAATCCATGTTTCAAATACCTTGCAGGGTATGTGAAACCTAAGGAGGCCAATGGGAAGTGAGCAAAGCATTTTTTCAGGCAATAAAATGGGCTCACATGTGGAGGCCGTTGGAACATGCAAATTGATTTTAAGTAGTGGCTATATTTTAAGTTTGGAAAACACTGTTTATGTTCCAAGTTTTTTGAAGAATTTGATTTCAGTTTCGAGACTTGTACCTTTAGGATATTCCTTTAATTTTCACAGACATCTTTTAGTTTATTTTATAAATCTACTCTTGTTGGCAATAGTATTTTATGCAATGGTCTTTTTTCTGTTAATTTGCGAAATAATGCCACTAATGATGCTATGCATGTTCATGTTGGTTCTAAACGATGTGTTATAAATGAGGATTCTTCTATATTATGGCATCGGAAATTGGGACATATCTCTAAGGATAGGATCAAAAGATTAGTAAATGAAGGAATACTTAGTACTCTGGACTTTACTGATTTTGAGATCTGTGTGGACTGCATTAAGGGAAAGCAGACCAAGATATCCAAAAAGGGTGCGCACAGAAGTTTCGAATTATTAGAAATCATCCATTTAGATATTTGTTGTCCGGACATGGACATACAAAATGGTCCAAAATACTTCATCTTCTTTATTGATGACTTCTCACGTTACATGTATATCTACTTGCTTCATAATAAGAACGAAGCATTAGATGCCTTTAAATTTTTCAAGGCCGAAGTAGAAAGACAATGTGAAAAACAAATTAAAATTATGAGAACTGATAGAGGAGGAGAATACTACGGTAGATACACGGAGGATGGACAAGCTCCTGGTCCATTTGCTAAGTTTCTTCAAGAGCAAGGAATAGTTGCTCAATACACCAATCCCGGATCTCCTAGTGAGAATGGTGTGGCTGAAAGAAGAAACCGGACCTTGATGGAGATGGTGAGGAGTATGCACAGCAATGCCAAACTCCCTGTGTCATTGTGGACTGAAGCTCTTAAAACGGCTGTGTATATATTAAACTGAATTCCAACCAAGGCTGTCCCTAAGACGCCATTTGAGTTATGAAAAGGTTGGAAACCGAGTTTGCGACATATACGTGTTTGGGGATGCCCTTCTGAAGTTAGAGTGTATAATCCACAAGAGAAGAAACTAGACCCGAGGACTATTAGTGGCTATTTTATTGGATATGCCGAAAGATCCAAGGGATACAAATTCTATTGTCCATCGCACAGCACTAGGATTGTGGAATCAAGAAATGCAAAATTTCTTGAGAACGACATGATTAGTGAGAGTGATCGTTTTCAGGACAACGTTCTTGATAAGGATCATACTAGTAATCAACCTTCTACATTAAGAGATCGAATGATTGTCATTGCTGATACCCCTGAAGTTCGAACGGGTATTGAACAACCAGTTATTGAGATTCCACATACTGTTGATATTGATCCAGTAGATCAAGTTGTTCAAGAAATTCCAGAAGTGGATGAACAACCAATTGTTTAGGAAGTACCACAAATGGATGAACAACCAGTTGATCAACACGATCTTCAAGAGAGTGTTGACACAACATTAAAAAGATCTACCAGAACAAGAAAGTCAGCAATACCTAGTGATTACGTTGTGTATCTACAGGAATCGGACTTTAATGTTGGAGCCGAAAATGATCCTGAAACATTTTCACAAGCCATGAGTTCTAATGAATCAAACTTATGGTACGATGCTATAAAAGACGAGATGAATTCCATGTCATCAAACGGGGTATGGGACCTTGTTGAGTTGCCTAAGGGTGTAAAGGCCATTGGATGTAAATGGGTCTTTAAGACTAAAAAGGACTCATTAGGCAACATTGAAAGATACAAGGCTAGACTCGTTGCTAAGGGATTCACTCAGAAGGAAGGGGTCGATTATAAGGAGACTTTTTCTCCTGTATCTAAGAAAGATTCCCTTCGTATTATCATGGTATTGGTTGCAAATTTTGACTTAGAGTTGCAATAAATGGATGTGAAAACAGCGTTTCTCAATGGAGAACTAGAGGAAGAGGCTTACATGAAACAACCAGAAGGTTTTTCCTCTAGTGGCCATAAGCATTTGGTTTGCAAGCTTAAGAAATCTATATATGGATTGAAACAGGCCTCACGTCAGTGGTATTTAAAATTCCATAATGTTATCTCTTTATTTGGATTTGTGGAGAACATTGTGGATCAATGTATATACCAGAAGGTTAGTAGGAGCAGAATCTGTTTCCTTACTCTATATGTAGATGATATTTTACTTACAAGCAACGACAAAGGTATGCTATATGAGGTGAAACAATTTCTCTCTAACAACTTTGATATGAAAAATATGGGTGATGCATCTTATGTCATTGGAATTAAGATACATCGAGACAGGATACGTGGTATTCTGGGTATGTCACCTATATTAACAAAGTTTTAGAGAGGTTCCGAATGAAGGATTGTTCACCAAGTGTAGCTCCTATTGTGAAGGGTGACAAGTTCAATTTGGATCAGTGCCCGAAAAATGAACTTGAGCGGGAACAAATGAAAAACATTCCTTATGCTTCGGCCGTTGGAAGCTTGATGTATGCTCAGGTTTGCACTAGACCTGACATTGCATTTGCTGTTGGAATGTTGGGTAGATATCAGAGTAACCCAGGTATAGAACACTGGAGAGCTGCAAAGAAGGTAATGAGATACCTTCAAGGGACCAAAGATTACATGGTAATGTATAGACGAACTGATAATTTGGAAGTCATTGGCTACTCGAATTCAAACTACACTGGCTGCATTAATTCACGAAAATCAACTTCAGGATACATTTTCATGCTAGTCGGTGGAGCTGTATCTTGGAGAAGTACAAAACAGACATTGACTGCTACTTCCACTATGGAGGCCGAGTTCGTATCTTGTTTTGAGGCTACTTCACATGGTGTATGGATTAAGAGTTTCGTTTCTAGGCTTAGAATTATGGATTCTGTTTTTAGGCCAATGAAGATATATTGTGATAATTCAGCTGCTATCTTCATGGCTAAGAACAATAAAAGTGGTAGTCGATCTAAACACATCGACATCAAGTATCTAGCCATAAGAGAGCGTGTCAAGGATAAATCAGTCATCATTGAGCATATTAGCACTGATTTAATGATTACCGATACTTTGACTAAAGGCATGCCACCATTGAAATTCAAGGATCATGTAGATAGAATAGGACTTGGTTCCTCAATGTAATTTTCATTGTAAGAATGATGTTATTAAAGAAACTTTGATTATGATATTTTCTCATATATGGTTGTGTACACATAATTTATATATATTTGATGTTGATGAGAAAACTTATTAAGTTCTGGACTAAGAATAAACATAGGGTTTATTCATAAAGTTGTATGGGCTATTGTTGATAAACATAATACATTGTGATACATGGAAGATAATACTCGTATATAGAGGATCTATCGCCATGATTCATGTGTTTTGTTTCTTGATGTCATGAGTAATCATACATGTGGATCAAGTGGGAGAATGTTAGTTTTTCTTCTCCTGAAAAATAGGTAACCAACCGATTGTGATCCACGTTTACATTTCCATGTCCTCAACATTCAGAATTGGTTGAGATTTTTGTGGCCGCAGTTAGCACGTTGGAAACGGTTTATGATGGGAAAAACCGTATTAAATAACGGCACAGCATCTCATTTGGTCCCTAAGCCAAACTTTCGATTTTTCTCAAACACCATTCATTGAGTGAGAGTTAAGGCTTAGAAGATCAAAACCGAGAGAGTTTTTCTAACGTTTGCTTAAGTTTTGCGGTGAATTTTCATTTCGAAACCAAATCGGATTTCAATGGCCGGAGGTAATTTTCAGTCCATTCTTCCGCATTATGTTCGAATTAATTGTTTAATTCATTTGGTCATTCTTACAGGAACAACATGATTCATAAAATTTTTTATAAAGCTTCATCGCGTGTTTTAGGAAACCCAGTTACAATACTTGAGGGGCAAATGTCTTTAATTTTTTGTGGGGCACAACTTCATTTGGATGGGTTGTCCATTTCTAAAATGGAAAAAAATTTTATTTAGAAATTAAAAAACTTTTTGTCCAAAGGTAAAAGTTATTTGAATGGATAAAATTTCTATTTTTAGACAGAAAAGTCTTTTTTTAAATCCAAAATTGAAAATTTTTTTATGCTCACATGCGAAAATTTAGAAAGTTTATTTTTTCAAAAATGAACATTTTGGTCCAAAAGTGAAAAATTTTCAAAGGTTAACCTCCCAAATAGACAGAAGCTTAAAAAAAGGCATTGCTCTGAGGGTTAAGTGCAATTATATTTTTGTGCTTAATTGTATTATTATTATTATTATTTTTGTTTTGCATGGTTTTGTGTGGAATTTTTGCAGAGGCTACACTATTATGATGCAAGAAAGGCTCTGTGTTTTTGTTGACTGGAATGGGACCATTTGGGTGAATCCCATATGCAATTTCTTAATTTGGCACAAATGGGTCTGCTTGCGTTGACAGTCCAACTTTTTAAGAAGAAGCTTATATATATTGCTTGTTGATCAACTGAACAACAATTTCACTGACGCCAAATTATTTGTTTATGTCAACAATTTCGGAATTGGGTTTGAGGATCCTTCATGATCTGTTGGTATATGTCCTTAACTTTTCTCCTTTCATAATATTGCTCATATTATAATTATGAATTTTACTTCATGGAAAAACGTTTTTTTTTTTTTGTTGTTTTAATAAGATCTTTTGTTTTTCATTTTCATTTGCTAACTTACTTTATGAGAAGAACTTAAACATAAATGATTACTTACATTTATGTCCATTAAATTTTAAAGTCTTTTTCTCACTTTGTTCCCTAAACGTTAAAAACTTCATTTTACTCTTGAATTTTAAATTAGTCTCACTTAACCCTTATACAATTTCTATTAAAAACAAACAGAAAAATTGGAGTTAAGTGTGGTCATGTGTTTTTTTTTTTTTCATTTTTTTAAACAACGTCCCTATGAAAAGGATTAATTCATTTTTTTTTAATTAGAGTATAGCCAAAATTTTATGGATTAAGTGAGACTTATTCAAAATTTAGTAAGAAAAGTTAGATTGAATGTCCCTTTAGATTTAAAAAAAAAAAAAAGAACTCTTCGAATTTTAAATGTTAAAACCTTTATGAGATCACAAACATAGTATTCCTTGTAGGAAGTTTGCAATATTCCGAGAGGAAGTTGAAAAGGCAAAAGTCACAAACTAAAAACCCAGAAGGAAGTTAGGTGTTACGTACATTGAAATGTATGCAATAAGAAAAATACTTTCGTGCAACAAGCGTTTGCTTCTCATGCACATCCATGGATCGCGTGTATGCGCAAGAGTGTTTAGGGCGTTTACAAATTAACCTAATCGACCTTAAAAGTTAAAACACAATATTTCATTTTTGGTTGCATGAAAATTTTTCAGGATTCAGTGTTGGGAGTGTTGGGTGCTGCCCAGTAAATGAAATGGGGCATTGTATTCCTTCAGGAACTCCATGCCTGAACAGAGAGAGAGAGTTGTATGTGTTTTGGGGGTGGATTAAATTTTGTTGGATAATGCATGAACGTATAGAAAAATTTTTTTAAAAAATGCGAATGTTAGATCAAACATGCACCCCCTGCCCCCCACTATCTCGTATCTTTGGACCAAGTGATCATTGAAAGTAAAATTATAGTTCGAGAGGTAGCTAAGACAAAGTCTGTGCAATTTTTTTTTTTTTTTGGTTCCTGCAGGGGACATAAAATGTTTCCGAATAATACAAAAGGAATAACACAATTCAAACATGCTATTTTCTATAAATAAATTAGTAGGCTAGCAATGAACCATACCACAGAAGATTAATTAGATCACACAAGTTAAAATAAAGTCGATAAAATTTGTTAGTACAGACACAATATCTCTAAAGGATGGCCAGGCTTGTGTCATTAATAATTATACAGATAAGAAATCCTCTATGATAATGATTATATAATTAGCAGCATAAAGCCCCAGATCAACTCTGATAGGGAGTTACTACTTATGATTAAAGTTTCCTCACTTAACACCAAATGTTCTTAATTTTAGCTCCTCCCCTAATTATGGATGGAGTAGTACTTTCTACTTAACAAATACATATATATATATATATTTATCACCTGGCATCAACTTAGACACCCTTCACAAGAATTAGCTTGAACACGCTGCAGAAACTACCAGCCGGCCATACTTAGCTGCACACACCAAAAAAAAAAAAAAGCCCAGAGAGAGAGAGAAAGAGAAACATAAGTCATGTGTTCATACTATGCACGGTACCAGATTACAACCGTTCGTTACATGAAAATATGTGAAATTAAAACTTTTAAATGTCCAAATTCGAGTATAAACTACTAATCCAAAAATTAAGGATAGCATATATAATCGCATGAAAGATTGATCTACATAAACTGATAAATCCTTTAAGTGCTAACTTCTTAATTACACTTTGTTGAAAGCCTAACTAACAATTTACTTAGACACATGCTTGTTTGATGCAGGACTAATTAGGTGATTGTAATGAGTGGTAATTTTTTGAGATAAAAATTTAATCTAGTTCGAGAAAATCAAACTGTACAATTATTTAGATTGACATAGCTGCTACAAGAAAAATTACCTTAATCTTAAATAGTTCGTGGCTAAGAGTATTTAGATGTTAAGTAAGTGATAATTTCAAATCAAAAATAGGCCACATATATATAATCGCTAGCTAGCTATACACTTTAGATAAGAAACAATTTCTGTCCCTTTGATTCTATTCTATACTTGATTCATGACCAAAAAAAAAAAAAAAAACTTCTTCTAAGCTTGTCTCTTAATGCAAGAAAAGAAAATAAAGCCTTGTATTCTTGTAACATTGATTAGAAAATACGTTTATTTCATTTATTTTATGTTTATTTATTTTATTTTTTTGTTTTTCTTAACTAGTAAATATCAAGAACATAGAAAACCTAGCTAGTAAAGCAAAATTAATTAACATTCCCTTTCAGTTTAATAAATTTGGGAATGATACTAATTATATGAAGAGAAACAAGGAGATTCTTACACTAATTGGAGGGCCATGGGATCTTGGCGAGAGTACTGATGATTGGCGGGTTGTAAGGCATTCACTTGAAAATAATTCCGGGAGTCGAATGCAGCTGGAGTCTGCGCCTGAGACTGCGGCATCAGCTCGTAGCTTCCTCCTCCCGCCATCACATTAATGTTCTGCTGGCTTCTCTCATTTTCAGCTATCTATTATTTCATGCCATTATTCCAGTCAATTTACAAGTTTCTGTGTGTATCTCTATATAAATACATGAATATATATACATTTATTCATGAATGTTAGAGAGAGAGAGAGAGAGAGAGAGAGAGAGAAGAGTCAAATTACCTTTGCTCGGAGAAGCTGGTTATTGTTGTGCAAGTCCACTTCCTGTAATTTTTTTCATTTTATATAACATGAAGGTAAATTAAACGGCTGAATTGGAGATCAGATACCATTCCTTCATATTTTTCTAGAACAAAATTTTCAAATTGAACTTACTAAAAAATTAGTCTTAATACATCTTATATATATGTATGTATGTATGTATGTATGTATGTATGTATATGTCTAAATTTTGAGTCACTGACATTTAAGAATATCAAGTGAACCACTTAAGAACTCTCATTACATGACTTACTTTTTGTTTGAAACAACATATTAAGTATTTATCTTACTCAATGCCAAAGAAAACACAAAATCTTGCAAAAAAAAAAATGCCACTCATTTTTTTTTATGTCAAAACGAAATAAGAAACTATTTTTCCAACGAAGTGCTTAGGTTTCATCTGACCTCAGTTTAGTACTAGTATAAAAATCCAAAATTTAGCATGAAAAATGAAAAGAAATGCAAGAGGATCAGTACCCTTTTTTGCATGTACTCGATTTCTCGGAACAACAGCTCATTCTGGTAGAGTCAATTGGGAAATTAGAAACGGAAGAAGACCGCATAAATTTAGGAAATCCAAAAACAAAACATATAAGAAAACTTGTTAGCGGCTATAAAATAAAACAAAGTAAAATATAGAATCTTGCCAAGAATATAACAAAAGATAAATAACAGTACCTTTTTGGTTCTGATTTTGCCAATTGCTCTCTCCAATTTATTCTCCAGGTTTTTGAGTTCTCTGGCATTTGAACTGCTCACAGTTTCACCCAGCATTCCCCTAACAATGACAATTTTGTTAAAAGACCAAGGCTGTTAAACAGAAGAGATTAAACAAGGTCCTGCATGGGATTTACAAAATTAAGACTCCTTGATTACCTAATGTCCTTCTGCGTAGCCTCGATTTGATTACGGAGTTTGTTGGATTCTTGCTGGTAGAACTGAGATTTATGTTTAACATATAAATGAGTAAATTGAAGACCAGAATGTTCTCATTGAGAAGTATAAACATTCAGAATAAATCTGCGAGTTCTAGGTTCCATCAGGAAACATATAAATAATGATAGGAAATTTTCTTCATTAAGCATAAATATGCACTATATGTTAACTTTTTATTAAGTTTATTTTTTAAGGACTGCTCCTAGATATCAAATGGAACAAGCTGTGAAACAAATCATATACAAAAAGCTACGCAATTACATGGTTTTCAAAGACTTTTCTTTTTGCCGTATCATTATATTAGTAGCTTAACACGTCATATAAATTCTTAGCTTAAGGAGTGCGAATTAAACATTGATCACTTGAGAAATAAATTAAAAATTAAAAATATTTGGAGCACTGCTTGTGTTTAAGACTACCACTAATAGAAGTAGAAGCTGGGTTCCATTTATAAATTTCGTATTTAGAATCCACTTTTTATTAATTAGTAGTATTCAATATCGATAACTTTTAGCATTGTTCTAAATAGATATATAATTTTATATAAACATATGTTATAATTGAGTTTTCTTAAAATAGAAAAAAAAATAAAGCAATAAATTAGTGTTAAAATTTTAATTAAGCCTGCTAAAACTTGGCAAGGAGGAATTATTATTATAATCGTTTTCTTCTATTTTTAATGACAATGTGATTATAAAAAAAAAGGATTATGCCACGTAGTAAGGTTTAGCCTGAATTCCCAAATCAAAATTGTGTCATCAAGATTTGAACTCATAAATTTATTATTACCTGCGCATTTGCTTCGGAAACAGATCCAGCATTTGAAGAATCAGAGCATGTTTTCTTGTACCTGTCAATCGTTGACTTAACGCTGCAACAATATTCATAAATGTCATCAGTATTAGACAATTAAAATAAAACAATCTGAACTTTGAGATACAGTTAAACCACAAAGAGAATACCCTCCAATTAGTCAAAGGAAATTAAAAAAAAAAAAGGATAATTTGAAAAGGGAAAAGGGAAATAAAAAAGTTATATTAATAATTATATAAGGTGAAAAAAGCAATGTTAATTTTGTAGCAAAATCAACTCATCCTAAATTCTGTAGGAAAGAATGAGAGTAGAAAGGAAGGATCGATTTTAGAATGATGTGAAATGTAAAGGATTGCGTAGAGGATTATAGTAATCTTTGATGTTCATTGGAACGTGAGATGAAGTTGAAAAGATATATAGATGAATAATAATTTATCTAATTATTTTCTCTATTGCTATTTGTAAACTTTTTTTTTTTTTTTTTTCAGAGAGTAAGATCTCTTCCCTTCCCTCCTCTTTCTAATCAACCAAACAAAATATTAGCTCTCTCCCTTTACGTACCATTCTCCTTCCCTCCAACCAAACATTGAATGAACGCATATACAAATTCCGTTCAAATGAAATCTAAAAACCAAACTGAAAAGAATAATCTAAGAACAATAAATGAGTCAGCTTATTTTAACAAGTTAACTTATATATATATATTGTTACTTTATTTTTAAAATGTATTTCCTCCGTTTTTCATTTATAACATAAAAAGTCCTGATTTTTTCACCTAACCTAGCTAATGGTACTCTCATGATCTGCATATTGTGTGCCAATTTTAAATCACTTTTCAAAAGAATGAATAACAAACTTGATAATGTTTTTTAGTTCCTCTTCAAGTGTGTTTAATTCTTTGTTAATCATTGAAAGACTAAAGCATTTCAACTTTTAAAAAAAAATTTAAAAACAAAAAACTCAATATTCTAAGGTGGTGTTTGACAAAAAAAATTGCATTTTAATTTTATTCAAACGTAACATAATTTTACACTAAACTTAAATTTTACATTCAAATATAATTTTTTTCAACAGTGTTACGAAAATAATTACTATTTAAAAGTTTTTTAAAATAATTACATCAATTTTTTAACTCTACTATTTATTTATATTTTTACCAATTACATTAACTTTTTAACTCTAAAATACTTTTCATCCAAACACACATTTCATTCAAATACAAAATAAATATTTTTCAACCAAATACAACATTCAAAAAATAAATTTCATTCAAATACAATTAAAATACAATGCGTTTACCAAATATCTCCTAAGAACCCTAAAGCAAAATGAATAATAAAAATCAACTTTTCAATCATATCAATTTTTTAACTCTAAAATACCTTTTATCTAAAAACATATTTTATTTAAATATAAAATAAATATTTTTTAATTAAATATAATATTTAAAAAATAAATTTTATTTAAATATAATCAAAATATAATAAGATTATCAAACGTCTTTTTCACGCGATACCTAAAGCAAAATGAATGATAAACATCTGACTTCGTTGTATCAGAACTAGTCAGACTTAACATTGACTTGAATGAGACATAAAAGAAAATTAATAAAATAAGCTGAAAATCAACAATAGAAACGACTATTGCCTCCGAATTTGAAGGAATATTTTATTAAAAAAATAGTCTTCATCACACTTTTCAATGCACCACAACTATAATTATACCTTAATTTCGTCGAGCCTGTGATTGGCTGCCTTTTGCCACGATGGACAGCCTTTCACATCTCATTGGCTTTTAACCATTTCAAGGGTCATGTGAAATTGAAAGGTGTCCATCACTACTAATATATATATATATACACACATTACCCCCCGGATAATCACTTGATCATTACCCTTTTAACCACCTCGTAAAATCCGTTTTATTTTTTTTAAGTATTTTAAAGAAGAAAAAACCCCAGGGTAAAAATTTTTATAATATAAAGACGGGTCTTTTCTGTTCTGAAACTCTGAGAAGATCAGAGTCGTCCATTTCAGCTGTCACTAGCTTAGCCCCAGCAGCAAAAATACTCAGAACTCCCCTATTGGCTCACTCAGTTAATTCCGTACATTTTATCTGTCATCTCTCTCTCTCTCTCTCTCTGCGCTCTTTCTCTCTCTCTCTTTAGAAACTTACATAAAAATATCTGCACAAGATCTTGGACGAACGCAAAGGCTATTTCTACATTACCACTGGTTGTGCTCCTCTGATTGGCTCTTCACTCACTCTCTTTCTCAACTCTTTTGATCTCTCTTTTCACCTCTAGGAAATAAGCAAGGAAAGAGAGTATACACATACATACATATTATATATATACATATATGTAAAAATATAAATATTTATAGATATAGATGTATGTATGGGCGTGAAAGAGAGCTATACGAAGCATATAAGATAAAATTAGGGTTGAAGAGATTAGAAAGATCGAAGGAGAGCGCATTATAGGAATCATGACATAAACCCTTTTGTCAGAAGTCAAGAACTGAAAAATCATGTGTGACGTGACCAAAGATTCTGTTGCCCAATACTTTAGAAAAAACAACCCACGACCAAATCCTTGCCCCAGGTCACACTCCTACAATTTCCTAAACAAGGGTAAAAAAGAAAAAAAAATTGGAAGCCCTTGAAACTTGACTAAACTTAGATAATTGTTTGACCCAGAAGCTTCTCCATTTTTTTTTTTTACATTGGATTTAAGAATTGCCCATTAAAGTTGTTGGACAAATTTCATCACATTTCATGTATTTACTTATGAACCCTAATTTAGCTATGTTTGACTGGTGCGTATATGTGTGTGCTTGTGTGTGTGTGTGTGTGAAATGTTGTTGTTGGACAAATTTCATCACATTTCATGTAGTTACTTATGAACCCTAATTTAGCTATGTTTGACTGGTGTGTATATGTATGTGTGTGTGTGTGTGTGTGTGTGTGTGTGATGTTGTTTACACGTGGGTGTAATAAACCAAACAAGTAAGATTTTGGGAAAATTTTTCTGTGTATTAGTGAGAGAGGGGGAAAATAATAATAAAAGAGAAAAGAAAGGGAAAACCCTAATTTGGGTGTGATTGGCTGTAAAAGGGAGTGGCAACATGTTTCGAACAAAAACCCATTTCAGTGTTCTTCTGAAAATTCTGAAGAGAAAACTAGATGTTGTTGTTGTTGTTGTTGTTGTTGGCTTTTTTTTTTTTTTTCTTTCTTCGAAAGGGCATTGACAAGTTTTGCTTCAAATTGTACCTTAGCTTTCTTGATGTCTAAAATGACGTCCTATTAAGGAAGTGGCAAGGAGATGTGGAAGGGCTTTTGCTAATAGAAAAATCAAAAGAGAAATAGAAAAAGGAAAACAAAAAAAAATTTAAAAATAAAACAAAGTAAGAACCAAAAAACAAAGAAAGAAAGAAAGAGAAAGTGAACAGAAAATCTAACAACAATGGAGGGGGTAATTGGTAAAGGAAGTGATATCAAGAAAGCCAGTTACACATTCCCAAGCCTGATCTACTTGTTGCCATTTAAATCAATATTACTTTGCTTCTATTTCCATATCTATAACTCTAGATCTACACATCTACAAAAACCAAGAAGTTAAAAAGGAAAAAAAAAAAAAAAACCTTTATCATCATAAACAGAAAAGAAGAGAAACCATAAAGCTTATACACGGAAACAAAACAAAACAGAAAGAAAAAGAAAAGAGAATGAAACTTACTTAGGGTAAGTAAAGGAAATCAGGAAACTAAATATATATATTTTTCCCAAACTGAAAACTTTTTACTAAAAAAATTTATTATGTCTTTGTGCATAAATAATCCAACAAAAATCTTATTTACAGAATCCAAAATAAATATGATCAAATTTTTTTTGGATAAGAAAAAACTTGGGGCTTGAACTAAAAACCCTAATTAGGGAGATATTAAGAAGAGGGCAAGCATTAAAAAAAATTAAAAAGACAATTGTACCTCTGGTTCGCATACTCATAGAGGCGTCCACGGCTGGAGAAGACGATGAGAGCAACCTCGGCATCACAGAGAACTGAGAGTTCATAGGCCTTCTTCAGCAATCCGTTTCTACGCTTGCAAAATGTCACTTGCCGATTCGTTGTGTTCTCGATCCTCTTAATCTCGATCTTTCCCCTACCCATTTTCCTTTGGGGAGAATCCATTTCCATTGACATCATCGCCTTGTTTTGGTAAGCCATAGCCTCTAGCTGAAATTTTAAACATAATTGCACAGATCAATTAATATAACTACCCACACATTTACATAATAACAACACAAATTATATTTAAAAGAGTGAAAAAAAAAGATATCTTTCTAGTCTTGCTTGATCCGTGACATATGAATGAAATTAAGAAGCTAAATTTTTTTTCATCTTAAATTTCTTTTTGATTCTTGTCCAAGAGATTTTTAGTATAAGATTTACCCAAAAGACCAAGTAGAGCAAATGATTTTGATAAATAATGTTTTAGAAGCTTTTCTCACCAAGTTTGTGAAACAAAAGGCAGAGAAAGAAGAACCAGACGTTTCTGCTTCAAGATGGTTTTGATCTTGAGCTTTTTTTTCTCTTTCTTTTTTCTTTTTTAATATTCCCGGAAATCTGAGTAGCTGGCTAGTGGAGAGAGATGGAAGAAATGGAGTAAGGTTTGGACATAGAGATAGGTATTTATAAAGTTAAAGTCAAAAATGACTTTTCATCTATCACACTAATATCCAACATACTTCCACTAAGCCAAATAAAAACACATATATTTCTAGTTCAAAGCACAAGAAACATATATGCTTCAATTTAATCTACGAATACTACTTTTTTTTTTTATCAACTTTGTTTTTTGTGTGTGTGTTTTTATTTTTTATTTTTTTGTTTGGTTTTAAGTGGTGGGTATTGGAGATGAAGAAAAAGGGGAGGCCAAATATGGGAATCACCACTCAATACATTCAGACTTCATTAACCATTCTTTTTCATTTACTTTATTTTTATTTTTATTTTTCGTTTTCTTTCATGTGCACTAGAGTGGGATATAGAGAAGAGAGAGAAGGAGAAGGAAAGGGGCTTCTGAAGGCGATTATTAATGTGGTGAATGAGACGTTTACGAGTTTTACTCCTGCCCTTAAGACTAATAGCACGTACATATTTAATTAGTACATTTACTGCTCCTTTTTTTTTTTTTACCTTCTAAAAATACAGGATTACAAAAGATATTTTTTTTACCTTCTAAAAATACAGGATTACAAAATATTATTTTCCGGAGGCAAGGCATACTGGCTTGTGGTATTTATTGCTTATACAGTTATAAATAATTTGTACATAGATACGGTTCTATTTTTTTTTTTTCCTGTTTATATTTGTGTTTCACTTTGTTTTTGTAATGCTCTAGATGACTCTACTCCCAATCTTTAGTTGATCACGAGGATATAGCAAATGAGTTTCAAAAGTGGGGTTTTGCCAAACAAAAGCCAAAAAAGAAAAGGGGAATAAAGGGCAGTTAGATCTCCAATTTCTCTGTTAGAATTTGTGTTGTTTTTACCTTTCTTTTGCTTGTGACGTTAGGTTAACTTTCAGTTAGCTTCTATACTAACCAAAAGATTGTTTTGATGTTATTTACTTGCAACTAATGGACTTCTTTTTTTTCTTTCTTTCTTTTTTAAATTCTCTCTCTCTCTATCTCTCTCTCTCCCAGGGAGAGAGAGAGAAAGTGGGGCCAACGACTTACCCATTAGAGAGTATAAGTTCTTTTCACTTTATTACAAGACCCCACCCACCCCATTGGACTCATCTCTCCGTCTCTTACTCAAGATTACCCCACCAACCTTGTTGGACCTCTCTCTCTCTCTCTCTCTCTCAACTTGGTTAATTACTTGCCAAATAATTCATGGAAAAACTGTCAGTGGGGGCAATGACAAAGGTGAAGCAGCCTCCTGCCATGTGAAATCCAGCCCCAATTCCATTTTTCTCTCCTACTAACCTTGAGGTCATATATCCAAAGTAAGCTCTTGACATTCTAGATCAGATTGGATCATTTCCCTATTTCTATGTGATTGGCATACATATTCATATATATATGTGTATATATAACCGGCATATATCTCCTAGCTTCCTTCATGCCTGAGAGCTGATCTCACTAGCTTTCTTCCCAGTACAAGTAAAAAAAAATTTGTACTTCGGAGTTGGCAAAAAGTACTCTTGCTTTTGTTCTTGTGAGAACTATATGTTTTTTGACTTTATCAAACTCGCATTACTTGATGACCACATTCTCCAACTTTGCATTCTCTTACGAGCATTTAGCCTCATCATGCATCGATCTAGGTGGTCGGTCGTGATTTTCAGTAGTCCGCTTTGGTCTTATTATATGTAAAGGTATATGTGTTTTTGTGTGTGCGCGCGCGCGTGCGCCATATATGTAAATATAGCTGCATTTCTTGTGGAGGTCTAGGAATGGTCACTTTTCCTAGCCAACATTTGAAATATATTAATGTCAAACATGCATATATATATATATATGGCTGGCAATCAAGGACGACATTTGTCAAGGAAAAATGAATGGTATAATTTTAATGCGCAAGGCAACATATGGTATACATGTTACATGTACAAATATATATACATATATATGTACATTACTTAATTTTTTGGCTAAAACTGTATTAATTAAGCAGACTTTAAAACCATATGATACGGATCATTAACCAGTATAGAGGGGGGGTTAGTTTTAATTCTTTTGTATCCAAAGTACGATTCAACAAGTATCCCTCAAGGAAAGTACAATTATATTCTATGATTAATTTCTCAGTACTATGACAAATATTTCCTTTGATCAACCACCATATATATACGTATGCACACACACTAAACATTTCATG
Organism: Antiaris toxicaria; assembly: GCA_035233585.1. NCBI lineage: Eukaryota > Viridiplantae > Streptophyta > Magnoliopsida > Rosales > Moraceae > Antiaris > Antiaris toxicaria. Next base: position 96,089,013 of record CP141154.1, read on the forward strand.
AGGTCTTGGGCTCTAGTTTTCACTCCGATACAAAACCCAAGAAAGACAAAAATTAAGAGAAAAAAATGCTATGTCAATTTTAATCCTAGTTTTTTAATATCAACTGGCTGACTTTCTTTTTTTTTTTTTTTTTTTTTTTGGGAACAGGTGACTTCTCATTTTTGTATTTATGGGTTAATCATAGCATACTATTGTATTTACCAACTCACTATCACGTACATGAGTTAACATTAAAAATTTTGTAATTGAATTGAGGTTTCCCAGCACACTATCAATCTTTAAGACACATATGAGATTTAAGGATCACGGTCAGCACATAATTAGCCAAAAAAATTTAGTGACTCAACTACGCAATATCAACGATAATGTTGAATTAAAATGATCAACTTTTTCAATTAGGAATTCATTTGTTAAGTATTACCTTATTCTTTTCTTTTTTTTTTTTTCAATTATTGTTCACTCTACTCTCCAAATATTTTGTTCACTATAGCCGTTTTATTATTTGTATGCATAATATTTGTATACAATTCAGGATTGATTTTCCTGTATCTTTTTTTTTTTTTTCTTTTGCTAAAACGTGAAACTTTATTCAAAATCCGCTAAAGGGCTAAGAGTACAAACAACAAGACACAACCCACAAACTAGACACTGGATAAGTCGACTGGAAAGCCATTAAGAGGCTAGGGAACCTCCAAGTGGTACAATAGTCTACAAAGGACCAAAGGGAAAACACGCAAGTTATTAGCCCACCCGATGTACACCGGAGCGTCCCCCTTTCCTAACAATGAAGTAAAACTACTACAAAGAGTGATGTAGAACCAAGATCCGCCCATAATCAACACCTAGCTAAGCAACAACTTTAAATTGATTACCAAAGTCCAACACCAAAAGTGGAACTCAACAAGGGTTCAGTTACAAACTTATCAAGACAGTTCAGTGGGAAACCACCATCCTTATTACACACATAAACTCCTAGAACTCTACTTGGCTCTTTTGATGAGTTTGTTTTTTATTAGAGGTTATTTTAATTTCTATAATAACCCATTTTTTGCTAAGGAATTTCCATGAATTAAGTTGGAGTTCATGAAAATTCCTTTTAGGTAAATGTATGTATAGGTTATAAATTTTAACCTAAGAACATGAAATAAAAAGTTTACTGATGTGACAAATTAATTATGTGTCACAAATGTATTTATCATAGTTAAAATGTGATTTTATTATATATACACTATGGTAAGATTAAAAACAAATACTACAGTGTAACCTTAAATTTTACATAATATAAAGTTGCTATAATTATGTCACTAAGTAAGAAAAGCAACTTTATATTATAAAGTTTAAAGTTTAAAAGTATGATAATTATTAAATTTGTCACTAAGTGTACAGTCACAAAAATATGAGAATAGAAAAAAAAAAAGCGACCAATTGATAAAAGTTATAGAAATGTTGTTAAATTATTAAATGCAGTATTTCAATAGTTTCAACAATATTAAGAACTAGCAATATAAAAGTTTTCTAGATAAATTACTTTTTTAATTGAAAAACTTGTTGATTAAGTTTTTAATATAGTAAAAAAAAAACTTATACTCCTTAACTTTTTCAGTATAAATTAACTTTTGTAATATAATTTAACTTTTATAGTATAAGTTAACTTTTGCAGTATAAGTTAACTTTTGCAGCATAAATTGTTAACTTCTCCAATATGAGATTTTAGGATTTGTGATAGTGAAGATGAAGGAAAATACTATTATGCTTAGATAACAGTCTAAAAATTATCTGTTAAAGATAATAATCAAGAATCATCCATATTTTACTAAAATAAGGAAATGAAATTTTGATCTAATGATTAAGGTTTAATCTTAGCTTAATCAATGGCTAATGGTTAAAGAAAAGGGGGTAAGTTATCTTTACTATCTCATGCTTATGTCAAATGGCTATATCATAGATGATTAAGTAGTGTTAAGCATGATTAGAACATGTTTAAGAGATTTTAGACAATTCCAAGTGTGATTAACAAGTTAATCTAATGTAATTAAATTTGCCTATAAAATGGCAATCACCCTCCATCATTTTTCACCAAGCCAAGCAATACAAGCTCTGTAGTTCCTTAAATTATCTCTCAAAGCTCTCTTTAGTTTTCTCTAGAATTTTCAAAAATTTTCTTTAACTTTCTTGCATTTTCCCTTCTACTTTCTCACTTCCCAAGCACTCTCTGGTTTTCTAAAATCCTTCCTCAAGAAGTCCCCTCTATATAAGGGATTGAGTTTAATTTTTTAGTGAAGAAATCGGTTGTTAAGGTACTTTTCCGACCAAATTCTTATTAATTTTCTCTAAATTTATGATTTTTAGTAAGTTAAAATTTAATTTAAAAAATAGTGAATGTTCATAGTTTTTTCAAAAAAATTTTAGCTCAAATTCATAAGTTAGAATGTTGCGTTGAATTTAGAACGGTGATTTGACAATAATGAAGTTATATTTGAATCCGTGTTTTAAAAATGTAGATGAACATATGTAGAAAGTTTTTTTATTTGAATTGTAAACATTATGGATATTATGAAATATGAACTATGGTGTATATGCAAGTGTTTCAAAATTTTTAGAAAGAAAATAATAAATTTATATGGGTGAATTGATTAAATTTGACAAAAATTGTCAAGTTTTCAATTTATGAAAAAATGAAGAATTTATGGGTAAAATTGGATTTTTCCATAAACATGAAAAATTTAGATAACAGTGGATGAACTTTTTTCTATGTAGAAATTAAGATGGATTAAAAGATATGATTTTTCAAAAAAAAAATTTGCAAAATAGGGGATTTTGGAGGGAGCCAAATCTGGCCACTATATCACCCAGCCTAGCGGAGCAATGGCCAGGCACATTGCAGCCTAGGCGATGAGTATTGTAGTGTTGCCTGGGCGAAACTAAAGGTACTGCAGTGCCCATGGACAAGAAAAGAGAGAGAAAGAGAGAGAGAGGAAAATAAAAGAGAAAGGAGAATTAAAATTTAGAAGTAGTTTTAGAAAAGCATGCTATGTATTTTTTTAATGAATGAATAATGATAAAAAATGAACTTCGACAAAATATTGAAGTAAGGAATTAGATTTAAATTTTTTTAAATCCAAATTCCTTATGTAGAAGTTATGAGTTGAATTTTCATACACAATGGTCTTATAGCCATAATATATAAAGAAAGTTCTAATTTTTGTTTGAGAGAAATTATGAAGAAACTTTATCCAAAAGTATGAAAATTAATACTTAATATGGATAAATGTTTTAGAAAGGAAACAATAGTTTGTGGTTTAAAAGAAATCAATTTTGCTGCAAGTAAGGTAAGTACAAACCTCGTCTATAATATAAAGTTATTATTCTTACCATAGGCACATGCATTGTTAGGAGTATTTTTTTTTTCCTCCTATGTTTTCTATGCTCCAAGAACGTGCCATGATATGTTTTGATGTGCCACACTTATAATTACTTCATGATTCACAGGTATGCACATTTACATACTTCTTTACTTTTTAGCATGCTACGTAAATGTCATATTTTATATTATGTTACGATTGAAGCTTTATGCCATGAAATGATATGTCATGCCTTTACATCATGACCAATAAGTTCATAATTAAAGAACTTAAGTCTTAAGCCTAGTTTTTGAATAAGACATTTAGAGTGTGTTATACTTAAATTTTCAATTAAAGCTAAGACTAACTAAAGACAAGTAAAGTATCATACCAACTTTTCTTAAGATAATGGAGGATCATGAATGTTAGATATAATCGTAAATGTGGTTTTTTTTTATTCTAGGTTTTACGCAAAACATAGTCTTCAATGCTAATCAATTAGACTTACTTTAGCAGAAGCCATATTATACTAGTGATGATATGGATATAGTAAGGGATATAGTAAGGGAAGAATGGTCTAGATTGTAATTAAATTCATTAATTATTCAAACATAAACTTGTAGTGTAATGTACTGTATTTGTATTATTTATAATACAATGTGATTATTATTTTGTTATTTTTATTCTAAGTTGTGTTTTGGATAAAACATTGGATAGGCCACCGATGGGAAACCATCAAAAAATAATTTTTTCTTCTATGCAGATTTTCCACATGGTTTCTGCCTAAAACCTTCACAGAAAAGGGACATTACATGACAGTTTTATATGTAAACCATCATGTTATCTCTATCTTACACTATGATTGATCACATTACAGCACCATTTTTTTTAAACCATTCCACGACGGTTCTAATTGTCATGGAATATCAACTACCACAATGGTTAAAAAATATCAAGAAATCCACTAAGCTACATGATGGTGAATTCCATGACAGTTTTTTAACCGTTGTTGTATCTTTCGACATAGTTAAAAACCATCGTGAAATCTTTTTTTTTTTTTTTACTAGTGGATGTACTTAATTATCACCTTGATTAAGTTACTTCTCTCATCATTATATCAAAAAGAAAAACTGTCTCCACATAATACATTCTCTACATGTAGTAAATAGTTAAAAAAAAAAGTAATATACCAAATTTCTTATTATGCTAATTATATTATCATCTTCCCTTATTATGAACGCATTTCAAACAGGACGAATATATTTAAGGCAGGGCATTAACCCCCAACTGAGTTCTATACATTCATAAAAAAATAAAAAAAAAGAATAAACACACACACACATCAATATGTCTAATGAAACAGTTCATAAATATGCGTATTCCAAGAAGTTTCTCAAAACTTCTCAAGGGCACCCATGCCCTTGGCTTTGAAGCCTAAATATGCATACTTCTAAATAGAAATTTCTTAGAAAGTTACCATGACTGGAGGAGATCAAAAAGTCCATGACTTCCAAACAGCAAAATCTTCACCATATATTTCCATCACGAGAGGACCACAACGAAGGGCACCTAGCTATAGCTAGTTTCATTGCATATCACCTTAATTATTTGAGAACGTTTTGAAACATTTTTCAACTAGCATATATAAAAACCTCCTTTGCTGTGCGTTTGAAGTATAATACAAATATAAACGTACGTAATGACAGATTTTAGTAAAAATTTATACCCTTTATATACCAATATTGACATAATTCCCCACTGAAAGAAACACAACATGCCAATAGACAAAGTGATCGAATTGCAATGTGTTAGCTCTCTCTCTCTCTCTCTCTCTCTCATACATACAATTGTTTCATCACGAAACCGGTTTAAACTGCATTTTACGCTTCAACCCTATAATATATGTTTCACAAAAATAGTTCAAAAACGATTGAAAATTCAAGAGAGAAAGAAAATAACAGGTTTAATCTGCCTAGCTAAGAAGGGAAACAAAGTACAATTATTTGATTTTTACGTGATAAGTTCCTCACTTTCTAATTATACCAAATGATTAAACACAAGAATTTTACATAGAGAGTATATATGTAAATTCATATGCACTTATTTGGTTATAAATTAACTTTGTAGTACTACAAGCCCAAGTCTAAGGAAACTTAAATATTCTTTGTAAGTAAAATGGGACCACAAAAAGAAATAACAAAATTTTCTTTCTAGGAGCTTCAAAATGGTATGTAATTGTGGGTGTTGACGTGGGTCTTAAATGCAAAACCTAATCACATAAATGCATCATAATAGGCCATTGAAATCTCGTCACCTTCTTCATCATTCATAATTTCGCTTTTTTCTTTATTATTGTTATTATTATATTTTATTTTATTTTTTTGCAGTCTGCGTACCAACTCTCAGCTTCCGCTTGAAATTATGATGGTCCACTTGGATTATATATTTAAAAAAAAAAAGGTTTAAATAGCAAATCAAATTTTTTTGAGAGAAAAGTACATTATAGAAAAAATTTTGTATAATTATGAGTTTTGACCTTTAATCCAAATAGAGATCTAGTAATTCATTAATTATTCCATGCACTGTGCCTAGTGATAATTATCAAACTTTTAATTAAATTAAACACTTCCACAATTCCCCACCCCTTTTTTTGGCTTGTACTCTAACTAGGTAGTTGAAAAATGGTCTGACACCACCTGCAATAGGAATCAAAATTATGAACAACAATATGATGTTATTGATTAAGAATTTCCAGATTGGGCAAAGGAGCATTATTCGTTTAGTTGGTCTGATCTTGTGCACTTTTTAAAAGTTGTTTCGAGTTTTACGCTGGTTAATTATTGTTAATTCGGAACTTTTTCCTTTTTGCCGACGGGTTAATATTATTGAATTAACACACACACACACATATATATATATATAAATACACACTAGTTATATGTAGCACGCATTTCACACACGTAGAAATAGACAAATAAATGTGTGTAAAAAAAGAAAGAATCCATGTGGCATCACTGGACAACCACATCATTTATTATATAACGATGACGTAGTGGTTACATGATAGACATTAAGGCAAGGATAAAAACTTTTATTCGTTTTTTTTTTTTTTTTTTGTGTGTAGCTATAGATATAAATATATGCATGTGTATGTTATACATATATGCCCATGTATTAATTATGATATCTTGGTAATTAATATATAAAATGGTTTATATTTTATGAAGACGTATTAATTATGATATCTTGGTAGTTAATATATAACTTTTTTCAAGCTAGCACATAATTATTGATATGACCCCTAATCAAGAAGGATGTTTGTTTCGCTTTTTTTTTTTTTTTTTTAGTAGGATGTCTGCAATGCAAATTATCTCCACACAACCTGTGTTAGAAAAATCTCATGCTAGAGGAATTTCTCTAGTTATACCAAGATGTGTGTAATTTCGGAAGAACATTTTTTTTTTTTTTGGGAGAAACGGTGATACTCTTTAAATTTTGTCAATATTACACTGATATTCACTTGATCGAAACATAGCAAACCGTTAATTATCACTATAGTCAATACATATATATAGATATATTACTATGTAAATAGTTGCATAAATAATCTAACATAAAATTTATACATCATTTTATTATAAAGTGTAAATTTTAAATTCCTAAACCCAAGATTAAGAAATTATGTGGGAGTTAAAATAAAAAGGAGAAATTGAAAACGAAAGTAAGTATTGGTTTTAACTAAAATCGTAATGTTATTCAAAAAAAAAGAAAAGAAAAAGAAAAATATCAGTATAGACGTTTCACCTCAATAGCTTCATATCAAACATAACAGTGCTAGGAAAAAAAAAATCCTTAAAAGGAGCGCTATGTTTTAAATAACTTTTTCGGTGATGCTATTGTTAAAATTAACTCTTTTTCTTTTTGTTGGTTATGATTTCTTTCTTCACTTTGAAATGAAATTAATAAACAAAATAACAACAACAACAATGAAAGACAATGGAAGTAAATTTGAAATCATGTTTGGCAAATGTTTCCTAATTTAATTGACCTACTAATAAGAGTACAAACGTGTCTCATATAGCTTCTATAAGCTTCATTTTTGTTTCTTGTGTCCAATTGTTATTTCTAAAGGTATTCGTATAGTCTGTGATCAATAGAGCTTTAGCTATCAAGAAAATCTTTCGGTCAAAGCAATAAGCTCTTCTAAATAAACCTTAAAACTTGTATATATATATATATCTTAGAGTTTTTTTTTTTTTAGTACAATAGTATAACTATTGGAAAAATGTCATAAACAACTATTTTAATAGTCATTTTGATATTTGAATTCGAGCAAAACCCACTTTGTGTTAGTGTTAATTCAAAGTAGACTATTACTCTCCTCCATGAGGAGACCAAAATTATAAACTTATATACTCAAAATGATAAAAGAATAAATAAGAAATTGACTCAAAAGTATCCATGAAGTCAAAAAATTGAGAAAGAAAATGGAAAAACTCTTGTCTCACGGGAAACAGATAAAGGTTCCAATGGGTTTATAGGAGTTTGCATATTTGCTTATTGCTAAACAATTAAGCATAGAGGCTCTCTCACCTACGCAATTGAGGGGGGTGCAAATCCTCTCATGAAAACCACGATGAAACCAAAGGACTTGTATGCGAGTAGGTGTTCTCATGTAGGCTTCCTTTTGCAATTTTTCTTTTTGTTTTCAAGCTCTTTATAACAGCCATAAATCAATGCTCTTAATGTTGTAACAACTACGTTATGGCTGGAGTTACAAAAAAACGTTGGGCAACAAAGAAATTAAATTGGTTTTAATATCTAAATTAAAGCTATTGTTTTTCCAATTGCTTATAAAAGCTAACCCCTTTCCATTGTTGAAAAATGCCAAAGAGAAACAATTTCTGCAGTCTTTTTGTCTTCTATTTCTTTAGGTTCTAAGTGTGTGCTGCCTTTTAAGAGTGATATAGTTTTGACAATTCTTCAGCTCACTGGAACAATTTTGTTTGGTGCGCAATTCCTACTCATTTGCCATTGTATCATGGGAGATGTACATCCATATGATCCTTAAGTGCCTATAGTGAGAGGACGAATCTGTTTTAAAAAAACCGTATAATACACGAGCTTTAGCGTTCATAAATGATTCTGGACTTTGCTTCCTCGTTCATTTTTGTTGCTACCTTGTTCATTTTTGTTACTAACAAATTTATGATTGTTTGTTACTAATTTTGTTCGTTATCAATATCATTTTGCTTACATAAACTTTGTTCTAAAATTTTCATTTTCTATTGAAAAAATTTTGAAATCATTTTGACATATTAAGCTTTTTAAAACTGTGATTTCAAACACTTAATGAATAGTCATAATGTTTGCTTTTCTTTGAATCTAGTGATTAAAAGCAAAAACAAGCAGTCAAAAAGTGTTGAGAAATTGTGGTAGACGGATATTTTTAAAAGCCTATTTTAAGAAAATGTCCTTAGTTTTACTAAACTAATATATATATACAATCTAAGTTTGATCATATTTAGTCATTTGGGTTTTTAACATAGAAATTAAAAACAGAAGAGATGCTTATAGCTTTCTTTGAAAACATAGGGGTACAAAGTAGCATTTTGAAAAGAAAAGGAAAAAAAAAAAAAAAACACAACAGAGGTTAGATTCTTTATCCATTTTCAATAGCTGAAAATTATTAATATTAAAATGTTAAAGAAGTGGACGATTTAATGTAACAAAAGGATACTTACTAAAAGTAAGCTTGTATAAAGGGTAATTTTTGCACATCCATACAGTTTTTTCACAGTTTGCAATACCCTCTCTATACCTAACGTTACCTTAAATCTTCCCTCTTAGGAGTGTAATCTGTTGCCATTAATAAATTTCATATGATATCTTGATAAACAAGAAATATGGTGATTTTTGTCATGTGTCTAATTTTGCACACATAAATATTTTGTTGAAGCTTAATCGAGAATGATCATGATCTTGTTGTTCTTGTGATCAGTTAGACCTGACTAGTTTTTGGAAATTTCTAGATCACTAGCTAATTTTGCAATTATATAACTTATATGTGTGTGTGTGTGTGTGTGTGTGTGTGTGTGTGTGTGTGTCGATGAGACGGTATCTTTTGTTGTTTCTTTTAAGAGGCACATGTGCTTCTGCCCCTAATTGACACACCTCCTACATGTCCAAAGAGAGAAAAAGCGAAGGCAAAATACAATCTTAATTATTTAAATGTTGAAAATTTTCAAATTAGGTAATTAAGTGCTTTTTTCAGTAATAATATTTCCTTCGTATTTAAAAGGACAAATTCAAAACTTTAGCTATGCGGATGAAGCATAATTCCCCCAAACTAGGTAGATTAATTAGTTGATTTCTTGGCGGAGAAAATTTAATTGGACTTCCTTCTACGCGTTTAAGTTTGATATAAATAAGGTCAATAAAATGGCTTTATCTGTTTTAGCGTATCACCGTCTAAATTGGAAAAACCACGTGAATTTTAAAAACATTCAAGAAGTGAGATATATTTCAGCATCTAGCGTAAGCACATCCAAGAGAAAAATCGAAAGCTTGTCTGGTAGAATGAAAAGTGGAGTGAGAGAGAGGGGTAATGAGATTAGCGAAAGAAATTTGGGATCTATAATTGTTTGCTTCTTTTGTTGCTATTCTCCACAAGTATTTAGAGGCCTTGCTTTCCTTAATTAGTATTTTAATATTTTGACTTGCGGGATTTGCTATTTTTTGTTTGCAATAATGGTGGTTATTGTCTTAATTAATTTGGGTATTTGTATTGTTTGTTTAGCATTTGATTTTGTTTTTCTGAGATCTATTTCTTTTCGGCTTTTTATATATAGCCTTAGTGCTACGTGTTCCTCGTTATCGGTTGATTAAATTAATTTTTTTATAACTTTAGCAGAATTGTTAAAAAGTTATATATGTACTCAATGTTTGGTGTACTTAATTATTTGAGTATTTTATGGAATCTTTTATTATGTTGAAACCGACTGTCAATCAATGTCAAGTTTTTAGCTATAATAAAAACTGTGAATTGATGAGAATTAGCACCCTAATTTTATATTTCCGAAAGCAATAAAATTGCATATGAAAATAAACAATAACAAAATATGTAAATTTCTATAGGCTTACCTCAATGTGAGACTATATCATGCTTGAGCTACTGTAATAATTCACTATAATGATTAAGAAGCTTACAGGAAAAATTCACATTCTCAAACTCTCTACATGTTTTTTTTTTTTTTAACCTCTAATGATAAAAACTAACAACGATGCCCCCTTTGTAAAGAAAAACTAGGATAACAAAATTACAAGTGAAATTCTAAAAATACATTAATGAAACAACTCGTAAATATTGTAAAACTTTTCCCTCAGAAGGGGAGCTTCCCACATGCTATTTCTACATATAAGTCATTTTTTTCATGAGGCATTAATTAGGCTCCAAAACTTAACATGAATTAATATTTATATTACCTTTCATGCTTTTAATTAAAAAAATTAAAAAGGAGAAAATCACTACCAAATACACAAAAAAAAGGGTAAAAAAAAAAAGGCCCTCCCTTTACAATTCTTCACTTTCTTTACCTAAATTTTTTTTTGTTTCTAATTTCTTTTCCTTTTATCAAAAACTATGATCAATGATTTTAATTAGGACTAGCAATTCGTATTATTATATTGTGTTCATGTTGTGTTATACTCCTTAGTTGATACTATTATATTAAACTCAAACCCAACCCATTTAATATTCATGTCAAAATTTCAAACCCAGACTCAACTCATTTATTAACCGTATTAATTGTGTCAACTCGAATGAACCTATTTAAATTAAATATAAAAAAATAAATGATTTATTTAATATGATTGTGATACTTTAACATGTTTATTAGGTAACATATCTTTTCTTTTATAAAAAAATAAGTGAAATTTACTTATAAAGTTTTAAAATTTATATTATTAGTACTTTATCAACTAAAAAAACTCTTATTTTATATCATTTATAATTAAGTAAAAAATAATATCCAGTATTATGATGAGGGGGTGGAAAGGGCGACGGGGTAGGGATGAGGGGAGGGAAAGGGTAGCGACAGTGATAGTGTAAGGGGCGACTAGTCATGTTGTCATAAAAGTCAACGGGATAAAGGGGGAGGAGGGGAAGGGAGGGCGACGGGGTGAAGGGAAGGGGCCAACAGCGATAAGGTGAGTGGCAATTGGCTGTGTTATCTCGAAAGTCGATGGGGTGAGAGGAGGGGAAGGCAATGGAGTGAAAGAAGGGGAGACAGAGAGCAGAGCTGCAAAAGTAATAAAAGACTAAAGAAATAAAAGCAAAACCTAGGTTTTCTTTACTGTTAAAAAATTTTAAAATATATATAAATTAAAAGATATATTTTGTATTTGAATTTTGAAAATTCAAAATTAAAAACAGTAAAACATTATATAATGAATGTATATATAATAATCTAAATATGTTAAAAATTATAAATGGATAATTTATGAGTCGTGTTTGAGTTAATCCACATATGACTTAACGGGTTATTTCATTTCAATTGCGAGTTGGCTGGCTTGTGTGGGTTCAACCTTTTATTAATAGTGTTAATAATGTTTGATGAGTTTGACTCTTTTTTACCCAAACCCTCTAATATCATGTGGGTTTTATATCGTGTTGTCATATCATGACCTAAATTGTCAATCCTAATTTTAGTATCCAAGCCTAGCTACTTCATCTATAACCTAAGTTAGGAAAAAGAAATCTAGCTTGTTTTTTTCTTTTGAAAAATAGCTTTTTACATATTGTTCTGTACAAACAAAATAAATAAACATACAGATCTAATTTGGTAGGGTTTTTTTTATTCGATTTTCTGAGTTTACCATATTGTACTTTCATAAAAATAAATAAATAAATTCACCATATTGTTGAGTATGGGTGTTCATAAGATAGGATCCGTCTTATTTTAAGTATATAACCTTTGATCCTATTAAAGGTCAATTTTTTAAAATCTCATCAAATCAAATCTGTTAGAAATGTAACATCCAATCCAATCCAATCCATTTAAGATCGATTTGAATTGGATCAGATTAATTGATTTAAAATTTATTACATATCATTTAAATACTTAATTTTAGAACAAAACAAGTAGGAATTATAGATTATATGAAAATGTATCATAATAAATTAGGAATTATAAAATTAGATAAAATGATTTTTTTAATTAATATCATAACATGTTACTTTTCAAGTTTTATTTGATATGTAAAGGTATATAAAAAAGTAGACACTAATTTTTAGACTAATTTTATAATGTATAAGCATTATTTATATATTTTTTAATATTATATATATACAAGTTGGATTGAATTGGATTAGATGTTTTGAAGGTAAAAAGTGGTTCTGATCTAATATAGGTATATTTTTAAGAATTGATATCCAATACAATCCAATTAAGTTCAGTTCTCTGCAAAAAATAGATTGATCGAATTAGATCGATCAGTTTGACCGATTGGTTGGATCTGATGAACATTCTTATTGTTTAGCTGCACATAATCTTTCCATCCATTAGGGCATGGCATAATGATTGATATTGGTCATAATGTCGCTATTAAGGGGACTTGCATCCTTTGTCTGAAAAATACTGTCTCACTCCCTTGCCAATCACTCAGAATACACTATATCATCTCAACAAAGTAAATTGTTTAAAGAGCTAAAAAAATGTTAACAAGGGGGATGATTGAATATTTTGGATCTAAAAACGGAGAGAGTGACGGATATTAATGTTTTTTTAACTCTCTCAAAAATTTATTTTATTGAGATGATGTAGCATATTTTAAGTGGTTAGACGGTAAGTGAGACAGCAATTTTTTTTTTTTTTTTTTTTGACAGAAGATGCAAGCCCCTGTTAAAGGTAGATAAAACTTTCACAAATAAGTTTTACGTTAATCATTTTATTTACATATATTTATTCAATTATTGTGTCATTATTAATATAATATATTTCTCTTTGCACTCTCATTGGAGGCCCCTAGAAGGACAATTATTATTTCAACTTCCAATTTCATGATTCATTTGTAATTATATATATAAGCTCCCTGTTGATCTAAATCTAGTGGGCCACAAAGGATCGACGTCGTTCTTGTAAAGCCCTTTTTAACTTTTATTTTCACTTCTTTTTGTCAGAAATCATAAAGCACTTTTTGGGCATGTTAGAAATGGTTTCTTTTGTTCTTGTTATCTTCCTTTGGATCTGGCATTTTGGAAATTAAAGTTGGCTCTTCGTTGTGGACACTAAAGAGTGATTCTTACGTGTGATGCAGTTGAAGGATACATCCACATCTACTCCCCTAAATAGATGTAAAACAAATAGGCCCATCTATAGATCCAAAGAAAGTCGTCAAAACTTTATAGTACATTTGGATAGGAAAAAAAATTGTTGGATAATAAGACCTAATAGGACTAATTTCTTTCCTTCATTTTCATTTTTTTTTTCACTCTATCGTTATCGATGAGGGTATGTAGGTCTGACAATTCGTATTATTGTGTCGTGTTTGTGTTGTGTTTTACTCTTTAATTGACAATATTAACTAAACCTAAACTCAACCCATTTAATATTCGTGTCAAAATTTTAAACCTAAACCCAACTCATTTATTAATCATGTTAATCGTGTTGACCCAAATAAATCTGTTTAAATTAAATATAAATAAAATAATGATGACAGGGTTAGGAACGATTGATCGTATTATCGCGAAGGTCGATGGAGTGAGGGAAGGGGAGGGTGATTGGGTGAGGTGAGCAGAGCTGCAAAAGCAATGAAAGACTAAAAAAATAAAGTAAAATCTAGATTTTCTTTTCTATGTTAAAAAATTTTAAAATATATATAAAATAGAAGATATATATTATATCTGAATTTTGAATTTTGAAAACTCAAAATTAAAAATAGTAAAACATTATAATATATATAATAATATAAATATATTAAAGATTATAAATGGATAATTTATGAGTTATATTCATGTCAACCCATATATAGTTAATTTGTTAAACAAGTTATTTCGTGTCAATTACGGGTTGGCGGGTTCGTGCAGGTTCGACTCTTTATTTAATCTTGTTTGACGAGTTCTACCCTTTTTGAGCTAAATCCATTTAAGAAAAACCCAAACTCTCTAACTTCATGTGGGTTTCGTGTCGTGTTGTCATATCGTAACCTAAATTACTAGCCGTAAGGGTGTGTCAATAAAAGTCCTATATTTGTTTCACATGAAATTAGAAATGGCTTTGAAAATTACTTGAACTACTTCTACTAATTATATATTAACCTTTAGACATGAAATCCTAAAAACCAACAAGTGATATCAGAATAAGATTTTAAATCGACATGTATACGCACAGAATAAATTCTAAAAAAAATTAAGACAAAGATTGGTGGACCCCTAAAGTGATCGTGATTGGCAAAAAATCTGCAGTGCAAAATGGACTTTCAAGATGGAAACTCCATAGTAATGTGGGGCTTGATGTGGTTAATCTTGATGAATTGTGATCTTTATGGAGTTTGAGGAAGATGGACAAGTGAATCATCATTAGTGGGGTTATGATGACTGTTAGTTTTATTTCGTTCCAGGAGGGGTTGTTGAGAGTGTGTAAACAAAGTTCCACGTTGACTTGACATGAAATTGCAAAAAATCCCTTGTAAATATAGTCAAAATGGCGCCACCGACATATTATGAGGAGTGTTGAGGTCAAAATTATCTAGCGTTAATCCAACTCTAAAGCAAAATATAGACTGCGACATTGAAATGTACGAGAAAGAGAGAGAGAGAGAGAACAGAGGCTAACAACTTCAATACCTAAAAGCAAGAGAATGAAAACAAATGAATCCGATTGTACATGGACAAGTTTTCCAAAACTAGGCATGCAGATAATCATAAATTGATGCAGCTCATAAAATAAAAATAATTAAGAGAGAGAGAGAGAGAGAATAAAAATGTTGGATTAGATTACCAACGGCAAGGAGCAGCAGATTTTGATCCTACGAGCTGAATAATTTTGTGACTATTAAGAATTTCAAAGACAAAAGACCAAATGATAAACATTCGGATGGCTCTCGTGACTATTGCTCTTGTAGATTAGTGTGATTTTATCCAACAAATTTCGGGAACAAAAATTGTGCAATTAAAAAGCCCACTGTTTATAGTTAGAAATAATATGAGGAATCTCATTTGTGCCACTTCTTTTCGAAAATTATTTGTAATTTCTCTTGTATATAGTTGAATGTCTAATAAAACATTATATCTTTTGAAAAAAATAATAATAAAAACCTTAATCTTATATAGAGTTAGACATATAAAATTATCATTTGACTATGCATACAATTATAAATCAATATGATTTTTCACTTTTAATTTTCTAACTTCTATTTTTATTTTTGTTTTCCTCCTTACTTTTGCTTTATTTTATTCTTTTATTTATTTTCTTACTCTTTTAAAAAATTTGAATCTTTTTGTTATACTGCTTTTTTTTTTTAATTTTCTTACGTTTTTTTCTTTGTTCCCTTCGTTTTTCTTTTTTATTACTTTTTAGGACATATTTTATTTTTACTCCCTGAACTTTAGTGTTTTTATAATTTTGATTTCTAAACTTTGAAAATTGATAAAAATACTTTACAAATTATGAACTATTATCGTCTTTGCTTCTTTCATTAGTTAGATGGGTGGAATATTCTCTTAAATTTTAATATTCTTGTAATTTTACCCTTCTTTCCAAACTTTAAAAACTAGTGTTTATACCCCACGAACATTAAACTAATAGTAAAATTGTCCTTTAAACTTTAAACTATTATTAAAGACACAAATTTTTCAGTTTTTTGTTATATAAAAATTAGAAAAACTTTATTTTTAACCCTAATCTTTAGTATATTTAAAACTTAACTCTCGAAACCTAAAAATAATTAACACATTCATAAGGTTTGTTTTAAATCTGAAGTCATTACAAGAAAAAAAAAATAAAGAAAATTGTACATTAGATCACCTGATAGATTTTTAAGGTTATTTTTGTAATTATAGAAATTTTAATTTAAATTAACTTTTAATAATACTAGCGTTACATTAGTTTTATGTTGATAAAAATATACGTGATTTTGCTAACGTTTTATAGTTTGAAAAATATAAATACTAGTTTTCAATGTTTGGAGATAAAATTATAAATGTATTAAAATTTAGAGGATCAAAATAAAGTTTTTTCAAATCTTATATGGACAAAATATAAAACAATGGATTTATTTTTTGAAACATTTTAAAGTTTGAAGAATCTAAATATACAAGTTCGTTTTATTTTTTTATAAGAACTTCAATTTTAGAAGCAAATCTTATTGTTTTTGCTATCAGTTTAAAGTTGAAGGGGTATGAACATTAGTTTTTAAGGTTCAAAAGGGAAAAATTACAAGAGTATTAAGTTCAGGTTCAAAAATAAAAATATTTCATTCATATAACTAACATAAAGAGCAAATATGAGAATATTTCATAGGTTATGGAGCATTTCTATTAGCTTTCATAATTTAGGGAGCTTTTCTATTAGCTTTCATAATTTAGGAAGCAAAATTACAATAACACCAAAATTTAGGGAGCAAAAATATTTTCCTTTTTTTTTTTTCATTCTCTTTGTTTATATATATACATATATATATATTAACATTTCTTTTGTTTCCCCCAAATTCATAAAAAATTTGTGTTTCTAAAAATGTGTTCATACTTAAATGTTTTTTTTCCCTCTAAATTCAATATTTAAAATAGATATTTGAAATACTTTCTTATTCTCATTTGTTTTTTTCCAAATACGCTCTACTTGTAGGCTTTTTTTTTTTTTTTTTTTTTGGTTGTTGTGGGCCAAATCAGCCAAAGCAATAGGAGCTACAAACGTTAGAACTTTGTTAGAACCATAAAATTCAACATATAAGCTAAAAATAAAAGCAGTACTAAGAGAATATGCCATTCTATTAATATTATCATGACCTATAGCAGAACAAGACCAATGAGGATAACGAGGGAGCATCTCAATGATATTGATCACAGCTCCTTCTTCAGCAAGCGAATCTCCAGAATTAACAACTTGGGTAACACAAGATGCATCAAATCTGCAAACTGAAAATGGACTACAATATTTGGTAATATATGCATAAAATAGCCATAATATTAATTTCTTTTAGTTTTTAGTTTATTATTTTATTTTATTTTATTGTTGCCCTTGAAGTCTCTCAAGTCTCATTGATGTCATATTTGTTCTCTAAGTTAGTCGTGCCTGTTCTTTAGCCAAAAAAGAAAAAAGAAGTAGAAGAAGAAGACAGATCATGTGCTTGCAAGTTGCAACTTTAAACTGGTCCAAGGCTCTCAAAGCCACACTATAAAAATGATGTAAATAAACGTATTTGACCAACCACACAAGAAAACAATCATCTTCAAATAAATAACAAGACAATCCAATAACAAGTAGACATTTTCTATCCGCTTTAAATTTTTTCTTGCCTCTCACAGTTGTTTTATTTTTATTTCTTTCAAAATTTTTCCGAGTCATGATCCAACTAACGTAGGACCCACAAGCATTTGGGAATCCTGAATGCGCACTCAAAGTCAAAGATATCTTTTTGCTCAGACCACCAACGATAGAAGAGGAAAACACGCCAAGCTGAGGATCCCATTCGAAAACAATTCAGGCCATGTTGTATATGCCCGCAACGTACCAGCCCAAATGTAAATGCTGAACATAATGTGGTTTTTTGGTGTTTGCAATGTGAAATCTCTCTCTCTTTTTTTTTTCTCTTTTTGAGGATGAGAAATTCAAATTCTGTATTTTTAGATAAAATCAAATTTGGTATTATCACAATACATTCAACCACCAATGTGAAATCTCATTTTGATCCTTAACTTAAAAATAAAAATAAAATGTGTTGTCAATTTATCAGTTTATTTTAAATTTGTCTTTCATTCATAAAATATTAAAATTTTGACAAATAGAAAAGATTGGACTCCTATTTAGCATCATGTTTTAAGCCCATCTTTTAAACTTTTTTTTAAAATAATGTTTCTCATAAAAATTTAAATTTACTATTTAAATGATGAATTTAAACTTATGATCCAAACAAACCTAAGTGCTGTGTATTCAAGGCATGGTTTCTACCGTCAGTGCATATTAATCCAAATTTTGTTGTCAAAATCCCTAGAGTGTTGAAGGTAAGGAGGCCAATGAAAGAAGGAAAAAGTAAAGAGCAACTGAAACGGGGAATACATAAAGTTCAAATGTTGTGCTTGTTAAGAGGGATGGAAAATAGGAAGTAATAAAGAGGAAAATACTTAGGTGATGAAAATAAAAAGAAATGAGGGAGATTTTCTTTCATGTTGTATGATAGTAAAGAAAGAAAATGTCTAACCTAATGCATCGTATAGTTATACCCTTCTATAAATGAGAAAATGACGAGGGAATGATGTCAAAATTATGTCAAGTTTTTATATAAAAGAATCTGGAGAAAAGGTTGATGTTCTTATTAATGATTAATATCAAAGGTCCATACCATGAATAAGGAATTATATAATGTGATGATTATATAACTTAATTTGTCACATAATATAAAGTCACTTTACTATATTCAAAAGTGTAAATAGTAGAAGTAATCAATTGATTAAAATATAAATAAGTTGTCAAAATACCAATATAGTATTGCAATAACTTTAGCAATATAGAAATTAATAGTTTTAAGATCTTTTTCAGATAGGATTTATTGCAAATTAACATGCAATACTAAAAAGTAGACATCAAAAGTTCAGACAGATCAAAATTTAAACTGATTATCTTCTTTAGATAAAAATTAAACTGAGTTACTTTTTCAGTTAGAAATTTGTTGGATAAGTTTCAATATAGTAAAAACTTATACTGCTTAACTTTTATAGTATAAGTTTACTTTTACAGTATATGTTATCTTATATGGTACAAGTTAACTTTTGTAGTATAGGATATTGGGATTGCAATATAAGATATTAGGATTTGTGCTAGTAGAAAAAAGAAAAAAAATTATTGTTATGTCTAGTTAACAGATTAAAAGTTATCTATTAACATATAAAATCAAGAATTATCTCTATTTATTTAATACAAGAAAAATATGGATTTTTGATCTAACAGTTAAAAATGAATAAGAACCAAGAGATTAAGGGTTAAGAAAAAACCCTGCTAAACAAGGTTGATCCAATGATTAGGATCAAAGACTACTTTAATCAAATGGGTGAGATTAGAAGCAAAAATTTAAATTTACCTCTTCTACCTTATGCATATGTCATTATACTTAGGTCATAGATGTTTAATTAGTGTTAATCGTGTTTAAAACATGATTAAAAAATTCTAGAAAACCATAAGTATGATTAGTAAGTTAATGCATTGTCATTAAGATTTGCCTATAAATAGGCTTCACCTCGCCTTCATTTTGCCACACTCAAACATACAAAGCATTTAGCTCTCTCAAAGTTTTCTCTTTAGTTTTCTTAAAGTTTTCTTTACTTTTCTTCAAGTTCTTCAAAATTTTCGTAAGCTTTCTTACATTTTCCCACCTCCCAGACACTTTCTTAGCTCTCTAGAATATGGAGAAATTATCAAGCCTTCATCATTGAAGTCATTTTCTAAGAATTTCTAGTCCAATTTTCAGTGGGAAATTGATCTTTGAGGTAGTTTTCCGATCATCAAAAACTCTTGTTAATTTTCTTTTTTAAGTTTATAAACTTTAATGGGTTGAAAGTTAAGTAGAAATAATGAGTGTTCATAGTTTTCTAGAAAATTTCTAAACTTATGTTGATGGTGTTAGAATGTTAGAATGAAATTAGAAATGGTAATTTGACAATGGTATAAATATGTTCATAAATATATTTAGAAAGTTTATGTTTTAAATAGTAAAAGTTTAGAAATTTTAAAATGGGTTTTCGTAAGTTAGAGAAATAATTAAGAAAATTTAGAAAAGTTTATGGAATATAAGTTATGGTGTACGTATGTATATGTTTCAAATTTTTTAGAAAGAAAACTAATGATGATAGAAGGAGATTTGAATTAAATTGACAAAATTGTACAATTTTAAATTTATGAAAAAAATGAAGGTCTTATAAACAAAATTAAACTTTCTCATAAACATAAAAAATTTAGATAACATATAGATGAACATTTTTCATAGAAAACTTTTTATCAAATTCTTGACAAATTAAAAGCTATGGTTTTCAAAAAAACATATTACAAAATAGGGATTATGGAAAGGGCTAAAAATTAAATTCTCAATGATTTAAAAGATATGGTTTTTCAAAAAAAAAAATTGCAAAACAGGCGATTTTGGAAATGGCCAAAAATGGCCATTGCGGCAGCCTGGGGTTGCAACACCCATGTCTGGCACTATAGCGCCTGCTTGAGTCAAGCTGTGGCCAAGCGCAAGGGCTAGGCAACACTGCAGCGCTGCCTAGGCATGGCAATAGGCGTCGCAGTGCCAGTGGCCAAGGCTGCAGCACTTAGACACCAAAAAAAAAAAAGGAAGAAAAAGAAAGGTTTTAAGGTTCTAAAATTTTTTTTTTTTAAATGAGCATTAAAGATGATTAGAAAATGAGAAGTTTCAAGTTTTAAGAAGTACTTTAAAAGATATGGAGATCTAAAATTATAGAATGTCAAAATAATTATTTTTGACACAAAAATTAGAAAAACAAGTTAGACTTTCTAAACCAATTTTTAAACAAAGTTCATCCAAGAAGTATCAAATTAAGTAGTTTTAAAATAAATTTTTTATGTGTTTAGAAAATGTGGATTTTCAAATTATAGAGTATCAAAATTATAATTTTGATAAAATGTTAAAATGACATTACATTCTTTAATTCAAATTCTAAGATTCAAAACTGCAACATAACCTTATAACCGTACTTAGTATGGAATTATTTCCTTTTATTTAAGAAAGTATTCAGATAGGATTGTAACCAACAGGAGCATTAATTTAATACTCATAATGAATATATTTTTAAGTAATAAGGTTTAGACCATTGATTTGTTCAGTAATTGAAAATGCTATGCACAAGATAAGTACAAATCTCGAGTATAATATGGAAATATTAAATATTTTTAAATAAAATATGTTCAAATAATATGCCAGATTTGAATAAATGCCAAAAAACATGTTTTATGAAAATACATATTTTACATGTTTACAAAAAAAAAAAAAAAGTCGTGTTTGATGAAAATTACATAATTTGCAAGTATAGAGATATAGTTTTAGTTTATGTCATGAATCTATATATCATGTCATTACATATGCATTATGACTAAAGAGTTCACAATTAAATAACTTAAATTTCAAACTTAGTCTTTGAGTAAAATGATGACATTTTAGTATGTTTATTCAATTAAACAAAGACTAAAACTAGTACAAGACAAGTAAGATGTCATACTAACCTCCCTTCAAGTAATAAAGTATTATATTATGTTATATTCTAAACAAATTCAGTTTGTGATCTCGGTGTTTATAGGACCTCATGAACGTAACCTCCTGTAAATCACACCCACCTGGTATGTACACATAAGGGTCCATAAACAAGCAAGTTAACAAAGAAATAAATTCATAATGGAAAATAGGACTTCTATTATTGAGTATTATTGGACCATGTCTTAATTCTATAAGAGAATATAATCAATCATGCGTCCATATATGTTGTATGTGCACTGTGAGATATATATTTGTATTTACTGAGTAAAAGCTCATCAGTTATATTCAAACTATAAGAAAGCAGCCTATAACATAATCCTTAAAGGACAATTTCAGACAGAGATGTGAGCAAGTAATAATGGTGTAGGACACTACTATGCAGTTATTCTGTAAAATTATTTTAAAGTATGATTATCATATTTTAAAACTAGATATATGTATTTATGTATATTTATATGTCTTCGAAGTTAAATATAAGTTTAAAATAATTATCCTAAGTATGTTTGTAAAAATTTATGAAAAAAATAGTAATATATTACAAAGTTTTTAAGTAAAAAATATTATTTTGTAATTTTAGTCTCCAAGTATAAGTACTTATAAATTTTATAAAATAAGATCAAGTATTAGTAGTTAAGTAATGATCTACGTAGACTGGTTATTACAAAAGAAACAACATTTGAGACTAATAAGGGAGTCTCATGAATCCATACATGTTAGACTTGGAATTAAAACCAAAATGGGCAAGGAGATAGGTCGCCACCAGGTTTGCAACTCTCGTAATATGGGAAAATAAGGGGCGCTACAAAGAGTCAAACAAAGCTTAAATATCCTCAAGCACAGGATTTTCCACTGCAAGCTCTAATTTGTCATTGATGGATGAGACAAGGTTGATGGCATCTATTTCCACTACGAGAGCATCGACTTCTAATTCTTTGGTTAGCGTCAAACCATCATGGAGAGCCAAAAACTCAGCAAACAATAGGGAGAAATTGCCTTCTACAGACTTAGGCAAAGCACCACAGATCACCCCATGATCATTACTAATGACAACACTAACACCAACATGATGTGAAGCAGGCAAAACAGCAAGCATCTACATTCATATTCAGGATGCCCATGGGAGGGGGCCACCACATGTCTGAGTCGATACCTTGCAACTTCTCAAAAGCCACCCGCCATTCATCGAAACTAGCAATCCCGAGGTTGAGGATGCTCTGGGGATCACTCCCAATTGCCCCAAAAATAACTCTGTTTCGCTCACTCCAAAGCTTCTAAGCAAGCCAACAAACAAGAGTAAAATCATCAATAGGTAGCTCCACCACCAATATTAACAGATCTACAGGCGGAAACTCTAAACGTCTTTCAACTGATTTCCAAAGTCGAGAGAGTTTCCACATCATTTGAGATGCCGTACATTCCAAAAGTGCATGAGAAATAGTTTCTCTACTAGCTTTGCAGCAGGGGCATATTGAATCGCATTTAACACCCCTACAATTTAAAGAGGCCATAGTGGAAATAATGCCATGGAAAGCACGCCAAATATATAGCCATACTTTTGGCATAATCTGCAGCTTCCACAACTTCCTCCCCCACTGAACGTCAGGATTCATAGAAGAAGAGGAAGTCAATTTTTAGACTCCCCAATAATTCTATACCTACAGCAGAATTTGTAAACTCCTTAAGCATCATAATGCCAAATACACTTATCACCACCAATACCATTACCCAAGGGAATGCTTTAAACAGTGTCATAATCTACCGTCCAAAACAACCTGCTGATTTTCTACGAGTTCGAAGCAAGACCCACAGGGGAAGTAACTGGTCGGAAAGAATTTGGCCTAAGAAGCCATGGATCTTCAAACACCCGAGTAGTACTGCCATCTCCAATATGCTGACGAAGCCCGAGCTTGATAACCTATAACATACTACGCCACATATAAGATGACGGACCGCTAGTTGGAGCAACAAGGAGAAAATTAGCGTTTTTAAAATATTTGTCTTTTGAGAACTATGGCCATAAGAGAACTTGGATTTTGCAAGATCCACCAACCTTATTTAGCAACAAGGGCTTGGTTAAAACTTGAAACGTGACAAAATCCCAAACCACCCTCTTCCTTGCAAAGTTTTTCCCAACTCCACCAACGTCTTAGCATCACCTTCGCCAGCCCACCAAAATTTTGCCACCATTGATTGGAGGTCTTCACAAATGGACGCCAGAAGGCAGAAGCCACTTATGCCACTACTTAATAGAACGAAAAGCTTCTTTTTTACCCCGACCTACCGACGTGGGAAGGCCTAGATCTTTATCATGAGAATGAACCGAACCCAAACCCAAAGCAGATTGTATAGAACTTTGAAGCTCCTCTTGAACATTCCTGCTAAAAGTAATTGCTGACTTTTGCATATTGATAGATTGGCCTGAAACCCGTTCATAAATGGCCAAAAGCTCTTTAATGTGATGGCACTCCTCAAGAGTACCACGAAAAAACAAAAGGCTGTCATCCGCAAAGAAAAGATGACTAACCTTCAACCTTGATGGGTACAAGAGAAACCGGAGATGGTGGAATTACTCTCCGCCTCCTCCGAAAGTCCAGTGAGACCCTTCTGCACAAAGCAAAAAAAAAAAAATAATAGATACAGAGATAAAGGGCAACCTTGCCTCAAACCACGAGACGGCAAAACTCTACCACAAGGCTCACCGTTAATTATAAAAGAAAGGGCGGCAGTGGAAATACAATCCTTTATTACTGAAATCCATAGCTCCGTAAATCCTATCCTTTGTATAACACCAAATAAAAAGGGTCATTCCACCTAATTGTACGCTTTACTCATATCTAATTTCAAAGCCAGCCAACCCTTTCTCCTATTTCATTTCTTGCTCAACAAATGCATAAGTTCAAGAGCAACAATAACATTTATCAGTTATTAATCGACTAGGAACAAAAGCACTCTGAGTGTCTAAGAATATAAAAGGTAAAATAGTTTTCAAATGGGAAGCAAGTACCTTCGCAACAATTTTAGAGATCATGTTACAGAGACTAATAGGCCAAAATCCGCCACTGTCCTGCTGGCTTTAACTTCCGAAATGAGAGCAACAATGGTCAAGTAGAGAGACAGAATAGACTGCCTCTCAGAACACTAAGGCACAAACGAGATAAGTCATTCCCCACAATAGACCAATTTTTCTGAAAAAAAAAAAAAAAAAAAAAGAATGTATGAAAGCCATCGGGTCCAGGGGCCTTAGTCGGAATCATACCAAACACCACTCGCCAAATCTCGTCCAACGAATAGGGATATAAGAGAAAATCACACATAGGCCCAAATAACTTCTTATCCACATAATGCAATACGCATTTCATATCCAACAACTGGGATTGTGAAAAGGCAAAAAGATCTGCAAAGTAATTTTTAGGCCTTTAATCTCCACCTCACTTTCACGCCAATGCCCCTCACTATCTTCCAATTCAACAATCACACTCTTATTCCTCCTAGCAGAGGCATTCGAATTGAAATATTTTGTGTTCCTATCACAGTTTTTTAGCCATTCCACCCTTGATCTTCGGCACCAATATTCCTCTTCCCATCCCAAAACTTTATCAAACTCTTTTCGGCGTCACGAATCCTGCTCATCAAACCATCAAGTCTTTGGCTCATTGCGAAGCTTTTTCAAAGACCATTGAAGTATTACCACTTTCCTAGGGATGTGACCCTATTTTTTGGAACCCCATCTCCTCAAAGCACTAGCACACCGCTTCAAACCTAATGAAACACTATTTGGAGAACCATCAATTCTCGGACTTTGCCAAGCCTCCAATACAACCTTTGAACTCTTCTCATCTTTCGCCGACAATGGTTCAAACCGAAACCCACAACCCCAACACTTATTTTCTTTCTTATTACAAGGAATTAGCTGAAGCAGCGAGGATTGATGGTCTAAACTCCAGCAGTCAAAGACTTCAACCCTAGCTCGCTTAAATTTTAACCTCCAAGAAGTATCAGCAACGATTAGGTCAAGGTGAATCTGAACATCAGCTCTACCATCACGCCTATTATCCCACCTAAGCTTTAGACCCACAAATCCCAAATCCACTGAATCACACCACTCTAACGCCTTTCTAAACAGCAACATGTCATTCAGAGAGCGTTCATCACCTCCTTCCTTTCCCAATGGGAACAATATTTCATTGAAATATCCGCCGCAAATCAACGAAACATCTGAATTGGAACGAAGCCGCTTGAGAAGTTCCCAAGCTTATCGACAATAATTTTATAAAAACCTGTGAATTTCCACACCAACCCCAAGTTAGAAAACACATCAACGTCAACATGAGCTGGCGAGGAACTTCGAAAATGGACCTGCCAAGAGTTCGACCAAAACAACAATAAACCTCCACTCTTCCCAACACAATCTACTTGAATCTCACAGTCAAAACCCAATCTTCGTCGAAGATTTGATGCTCTACGACCATGCAATCTTGTCTCTAAAATAAAGATCAAGCCCGGGGATGTGCTTCGGACAAGCTTCCAAAGCCTCTTGAACACTTCGAGGTTCCCCAATCCCCAAGCACTCCAACAAAGGACACTCATTGGTCCTTGCAGGGCTGCTCTGTAACCGCCGCTGATTCCAAAATTTCAAGAGAAACATCCTCCGTCCTACGAACCTTAACGTCATCGTGAGAAGGAACCTCCACACTCAGTTTCCACTTTACAATTTTACCTTTCTTTGGAGTATTTGTCCCAACAATATGTTTTCCCTTAAGCCGAGCATTCCTTTTCCAATTACCAACATTCTTTTTTGATGGCACAACACTCCCTGTCGAGAACACAAACACCATCTCTCCATTCCCTTCTATATGAATAGTGCCATGCAAGCCATTTCCAGCATTTACTTGCCGATATACCATTGGAAGCACCAGCCTTAAGCAGTTAAGCTGCATGTCATTTGGAATAGCAGTCTCACCACTTAAAGTAGTCTCCTCTAAACACACCGTTTTACGAACACTAGGTGTGGTAGTCACGTGACCTCTCAAGTTAATGCCTTTCATAATTTGATTAGATGTATCAGCTAATCCCAAAGATTTGGCGTTGATTCCATCACTAATCCCCGAATCTCGCTTCTCAGAAATCATGCATAATTCCGAGGAATCTGGACCTCACACCAAATCCGCCACCTGATTCCTCAGATCTCGTTGGGAGGAACTTCACTCATCAGAAAAATTATCTGGCCGATTAAGACCTGGTTATTTCACAGTTTGGGAACAAAAATTTTCCATCTCACCACTAACCTGGCGATTACCAAACCCCTTACCGAACCCAAAAAAACGATTGTCACACTCCAATATTCCATGCTTGATACGACCACAACCGTAACAAAAATTTGGTACACATTCGTAGTTGAAAATCGTCCACACCGTATCCCCACTACTGCCAAGTTTCACTTTTGCCCCCTTGTGGAACAGCTTAAAAACATCCATCTTAACACACAATCACATATAGTCCCTAAAACAGCATCCATTCTTATCCAAGTCCACATCCACAAACTTCCCATTTGCTTCCTCTATTGAATCCCCATTCTCCCTAATCACACCGTCATAGGGGAGATTGTATATCCTAATCCAAAAACAGGTTAAACTCCAATCGTCCCAACACAGTGCTTCTTCACTATTCACAACTTTAAGGATCAATAAGGACTCATTGAAAGTCCATGGATCCAGAGCCAAAACCTTCAAACGATCTGGCTCTAACTCAAAAGAGAAGATAAAAACATCCCGATCTAACTCTTGAATCGAGAGATCACCATCAGCCCTCCAAAGCTTGTCCATACTGGACATGAAGGTACGCTTATCATAGGGTTCTGATGATAACAGTTTTCCTAACAATCCAGACCTCGCTTCCTTCCGCCCTTTCACCATAACCTCTTCCAAAATACCGATCACCTCCTCTTCCTCCTCTGTAATAGAGAAAGAACTAAGTCGGATCACTCTACAAAACCCTTTCATGCAACTAAGGGACAAACACTCTCGTATAACAAATTAGGGAGATTAATATTGTACTTTTTAATTTCCCTGAGAAAAAAGTTACTGAGTGATATAAAAAAACTATATTCTATTATCAAAATTTTTTTGTCCTTTTTTTTTTTTTTTTGTTTTTTCCCAAAGTTTGGAGTAAAAAGTGTTAAGCCCCATGACTTTATAACTTCTCTTCTTTACTACTCTCTCTACTTCCAAACAACTAAAAGATTCCCTTTTCGTCTTCTTCAAAATTCCTCAAACTTTGTTCTTCTTCCTTTTCCGCTCTACCTAACATACACTAAAGGTTGCAGGTACGAGGACTTACTCAACCCCAAAACCGTCCATGGAAGTGAGAGTTCTTTGGAAGAAAGCCACAAAATGTTTCATGGAAGAGGTATGATGTGAGTGGCACTAGTTTGGCTGCTGATTTGAGAATAATGGCACTCAAGTGCCATCTATTTTGATACAAATTGATAGATTAGGGAATATTTTAAGACATTTTAAAAGTTAAAAGTTTAAAACATGATTACATCTGTATTCACTATAATTCAAGGACCAAAAATGGGATAGCCGGAAAACATTTCCCCACCTCTCTTCCTTCCTTTGCATGGCATTGTGTATAAGATCAATCATAAATTCATACAAAGATTGTCCTAGAACAAAAGATTGATATTTATTCAGAGATTCAAATAGACTAATCCATGCCACATATTACCACTAGCTCGTCACTGAATGTCTGATCAATTTCCCTTATCCAAGGTCTTTACGAAACGGGGAAAAAAATTGAAAATTTTATGTAATAAATACACGCAAATGTACATAAACGGGGTATGCTACAAGTGAATCTAGACCCAGAAAATTAAAGGGAGAGTTCAAAAGGAGAGGGAAAAAGGACTATTTATTTCTCATCCAGAACCATGAATTGAATTACACAAAAGAAAAATTTGCCACCATTTTGAGAAACAATCTTTTTTCCACAGAAATCTCGTGTAATAGTTTTGCTGAATGGAGGAAAAGCCGTATACTATAGGCTGCTGGCAGAAGATCGTGACGAACGGCTGCGGCTGCTTGGATTGGAATGATCTTTTCTCAATATGGCTTCCAGATTCTGAAAGCATTTCAGTGGTCTCACCTGTACATGTTAAATGATAGCCAGAGAGAAAAACGGATTTCGTTAGCTAAATTAAAAATGATGATCCGAAATACAACAAAACAAAATGCCAAGAAACTACCATATTGCAACATTACCCTGTTTCCCAAAAATGTGTACTTGAAAAGACCAGACATTTATGAACATCAAGGACTTAAAACAAAGAGCCATACACCAATAGTAAATTCATTCGCCAGATATGTAGCATGCAAAGCTTTCAGGTGAATACAACGTATCTTTCTACTGTGTTCTAAAACTTACCATCCAGAACTTGACATTTCAGTAGTTTGATGGAGTCAAAAAAGATAATAATTTGATTCAAAAAACATTCTTAGTTACTTTTCACCGGAATGATACAAGAATTGAAGTATTGCATAGTACTTTACACGCAGAAAATAGACTGTGAAAAAGAGTACGAACCTTCCAACGTCTCTTGTGACCAAGACTGTTGTATATTGATTCAAGCCTTGTTATTATTTGCCTAAATGTTGGTCTCTTGGCTGGATTCTCATTCCAGCACACCTCGATCAACCTACAAGAAGGATTTTTTTTTTTTTTTTTTTGACAGATCAGCTAAGTTTTGTGATTTCAAGATGAATAGAAAGTAAACAAGGCAAATAAATAAACGACAACATATTTTCAGTTTTTTGAGAAAAGAATATAACTACCATCTTTATAGTTATTTGCTTCTTTGAAAAAACTTTTTTTTTTTTTTTTTGATAACCGTCCGAGACTTTGCCCCAATTAATCCACCGAACCCATGCAAAGCGCCCCCTCTACATAAATCAGGTAAATCTCAGGCCTTTGGCCTGTGGGCGTAGCCCTGTGGAATTGATAGTATAAAATGGGAATCGAACCTCTTAGACCTAATGCTTCATGAGGCACTAAATTCAAGTGATTTACTATTGAGCCAACCCCTCTAGGTTAAACATAATTATAAATATGAAAAGAAAAGCAAATATGAAATTCTGAATAAAGGAGCCCAAAAGACATGTGCCCTTAAGAAAATGGTCATCAAGTGCAACTAAAAATCAATGAACAAACAGGAAGAAAGAAAGAAAAATAATAATTCAAATACGAAATATTCAAGAAAAAATCGAGGCACTTACTCTTTAAGACCATGTGCATAACGCTTTCCAGGAGCCCTGAAAGGTGGGCGTTCTTTTGTGCAATATGATTTAGGAACTTCACTATCTTGCTTAGCAGAAAATGGTACATAGCCTTCAATCATCTAAGACATAGCAATTACAGATCTGTCAAGCCTGATGTGATCATTTCGTAAAAATGTTTTATAGGAAATGTTACAATCAGTGCCGCAAAAACATAATATTTCAATAATATATTGATTGTCATTGTTAAGGTTGTAAAAATTAATCAGCCTGTCAAATAAGGTAGATGAAACATAAACGTTCACAGAAGAATCTCGAATATATGGAAGAAAAGAATGAGACACATTTACCTCTTGCAGAATTAATGCAAATGAGAATACATCTACTTTGGTATCATATTCTTCATTTCTAAAAACCTCTGGAGCCATGTATCTGCCTGCCAGTGACAATTAAAATATTAGACTTAGAAACTATAAGTTAGTATATACTTATGTAGATTCAAATAAAGGAAATAAAAGAGAAAAATGAAATAAGGTTTGGAGAAGATACAAATACAAATTTCTTCCAGTTCTATTAAATGACATTACTTCTTCCAACATTTAACCCCACAATGGAATAATAACACTTCAACTAGAAGCGACACTCACAAGAAGCTTCTTGACAAATCAGAGGCCTATCTTCCTTGACTGTCAGCAACTTGCTGACTCCAAAATCAGCTACTTTCAGGTGCCCAGAATCATCCCGTAATATATTTCTGTTCTCTTGCAGGTAATCAAAGGAACGGGGGAAAAAAAAAAAAAAAAGGTTAAATTGCTAACCATTTTTTAGACTATATGAAAGATGTAGACAGTTTCAATTTGTACTGCTAAAATTGGTATGTGGCAATAAATCCAAATTTCAATGGAAAATAAGCTCCATGAAAAGAACTCACGAAGGCTCGAGATCACGGTGAATTATCGGCTCTGGCTTATTTTCATGCAAATAATTCATTCCCCTGCAAACATCCAAAACATTTTACTGTTGTTGTCATAAGATTTCTCTAAATTGATACATCATTCTGTTTAGAAAGAGTAAAAAACCTTGCAATATCAAGTGCCAATCTAACAGCTGTTATTGGTTTTAGAGCTCCTTTTCTTTTCAAAAATGCTCGAAGGTCTCCCTGCACCATAAACACAAAAATAAAGGTCTAAACAAATAAATGGTATTAACCAATCTACACGCATTTCCCTAGAATTACACAGTATTTCAGTTTCTCTCTATCCTACATGCCAAAAGCCTGAAAGGATTATGAGAAGACACAACAGAGAATGAAGGACTAAATAAACACCAATGTGCTTCCCTTCGGATTAGGAAAAGAAACGTGGGAAAAAAAAGAGTGGAAAACACTATGAGAAGCAAATTCATTATTCAAAAGAGCAAACATAAAATATGCTATGCCTAAATAAGCTCACATAATAATTATTTTCCAGAAGTATAGAAAGACAATAAATTATACTTTGTTCTACATTTATGAAAAGCATGAGAAAAACAAAAACCTTGGGCAAGTATTCTGTCACAATCATCATAGGGTTACTTTGAGTCACAGCACCCAGAAACTGGACTACATTTGGATGCCGTATTTTCTGAAGCAATGCAAGTTCATCTCTAAATGCCCTCCTGCAAGGAAAAAGAAAAATGTTTCAAAGACCATAAAAATAATTAAAATTGACAAACCACAAAACATAAAGGGAACAGATTACGAACAACCCACACTTCATCATCATCAACAATCACTCCCTCTCCGAGCTTCTTCACAGCAACCTCTATTCCACGCCATGACGCAATACGGAAGGTCCCCTGAAGCATCCCACAAGGTTGCATTTCAAAATCAGAGGGAAATTAAAGGAAAATGATAACAAAAATGAGATGCAGTATCCTCTTAATCAACAAAAACAGGATGTGAATGCAAGTTGAGCAAGAAAAAGGACATAGTAATCATAGTACTATGTCCTCACCCGCATGGAAGAGCAAAATGGAAGTTAAAGAGAATGACATTTTCAGTCAAATCAAATGTCCTCTCCGCAAACACAGAAACAATGGTGGATACTCAAATCCAATGACATTTCATATACTTCACTCTTAACATTTCCACCGCTCAGTATTAATTTTATATATCATTTTCATCCCGATATATGAGTCCAAACACAAATTGAAAAGGTCAGAGCTTCTTCTAAACAATGCCAGCAAAACGGGCTTGTCAATACCCACTTTAAGTTTAATTCGAGCTACTAAACAACCTTAGAGACTACATTAGATTGCTTTGATTCCTCGTATGAATATGACAAATTCAATAGTAATTGCAGAAACGTCAAGATTAAATCCAGCATAAGACTATTATAACAAGTTTTAAAAAAAAAAATTCAAATTGTAAGTTTTACCTTATCAATCTCAACACTGTTGGTGAAATCAAGCTCCTTTGGGTCAATCTCATATTCTGGAACCTCACGAGCATGTCTAACGTGCATAGGATTAGGAGGTAGCTGAAAAAGTATTCAACATCATATTAAAATAAATAAATAAAATTAAAAAAAAAAAAGAGAAAAAAAAATATACAGACCAGAGGCTTGGCGCCATGTTTCTCCAGAGTCTTGATCACATCGTGATTATGGTAATGAATCGCATCCGCAAGAGGCTGTTTATCGTACAACCGACATTATCAACATCAACGAAACTGAAAATTCAAAAATTAAAAAAAAAGGAAAGAAAGAAAGAAAAAGCAGAGAGAATATCGTGGAGTCTTACGGAGCTGCCCCAACGGTCCTTGGTGTCGACGTTGGCGCCGCGCTCGAGAAGGAGGCGGACGACGTCGTCGAGGCCCTGGCAGGCGGCGACGTGGAGAGCCGTCCGATCGTCGATGTCGCGGAAATTGACGTCGATTCCGGAGTCCAGGAGCTCCTTGATTCCCTCCAAATCGCCTTCGTTGGCCAAGTACATCAGCCTCACCCCAGGATCCACCTCCACCAAGCTATCCTCCTCGGCCGCCGCCTCCTCCGTCTCCGGCGGCGGCGGTTCCGAGCCGCGGTCCGGCGCCATCGACGACTGCTTCCCCAGAGTGAACCGCAACGTCGTCGTTTTCGTCGACTCCATTTTCAGTCACAGATCGAGGAACAAAAAAGGGACAGAAAATCGAAAGATAAAAATGAATAAATAATAAATCTTGCTTTGGGACGTTTTGTTGGGGAAAAGCACCGTATGATTGCTTTCGGTTGGTGATATAGAGGAAGAAAAGCGTGGGGTCGATGGGCTCCACCGTTGGATTTTGGGAGGCGCGTATGGGGAAGTTTCGACGCGCAATCGGATGGGTTTAAGGCGCGTGGTGACGTGACAAAGGTGTGTGTTTGACTTTTGACTAAAACGTGAAAACCGTGAGTTAACGGTACCTGGGACTGTCAGTCGCTGTGTGTGCGTGTGTGTGTGTGTGTGTGTTTAGAAAAGGATGGTGGCGGCAGCTCCGTTCTCTTTGGATTGCGGAAGGAACCGGAGGGGAATCTGAACGGTGAGTCGTTGATCGTTGAATTGACAGTTTGTGCAGTACATACAGTTACTGATTATTTTTTATTAATTATTAATTATATAAATGATCACTAAATTATCCACCATTATATTTTATGTGTCTTTTGACTATTGATTTTTTTCATTATTTTATCTTATTTTAAAGGCACATACTTTTTGAACCTTTCTATTAATAGTCTTGTAATCAGTAATCTATTAAGAAAATACCAAACTTAGGTCCGCTTGGATGTTTTTTTAAAAGCTTTTTTTTTTATGAAAAAAAGTTATTTTAAAAAATATATTTTAGAAAAAAATTATTTGAATTGAAAAAATTATAAAATTTTAAATTTTTTGCAGAAAAAAATATTAATATATATATTATTTTGTTTTTTTTTAAATTATATCTAATTTTAAAAAATAATCTTATTTGAAATTGTATATATAAAGTTATGAGTTTTTTAAATTTGAAGTTTACTATAACATCTTGGAGCTGTGAGTAGTAAAAAGTGATGTGAGTAGTAAAAAATGAGCTGAAAAAAAGTTGTTTTGAAGACTTTTTTTCCCCATATACCCCCTTAAATATGCTTTAGTCACATGAGTTTTATATTTTTTTAAGAAAAAGATAATTAGTGGTATCCTACATCCTATCATAATAGTCATTAAATAAGCTCATCATCGTTAAATGAGCTCACCAATCACATTGGTGGGATAATAATAGTCTTTTAATCAATATTTTGTAAAACAAAACAAAAACAAAACTTAAACATGCTTTAGTCAATTGAGGTTTTTTTTTTTTTAAGAAAAAAGAAAATCAATGATGTCCTATGCCCTGTTATAATAATCATTAGATAAGCCCACTAATCGTATTAATGAGATGATAAGGAACTAACCTAAAAGCTTGCAGACTATAGGCTTTAAGATTAGGCAGTACATAGTTGAAGGCTCTAAATAAGCCTTCTTTACCACCATACCATCCCTATAAGTTTTAATCATAGGTAAAGTTGTAATTAATTTTTTAGTAAGGAAATTGTATGTTAATTAGATATATTTTTTAAGCAATTTGAACTTTATTTAAATATATAGTATAAATTGAGCCTTTATAATATATATATATATATAGCAACATAGGGTTCTTTAGATAGCATAGTTTTCTTCCCAAAAATATTAAAAATGTTTTTAATTTTAATAAAATTCATGTGATCCAAATGTGTTTAAATTTCATTTAGTTTTTTTACGTTATACAAGTATAGAAGCATTTTTATAACAGTATCAAAGTTCAAGATAATATAATATGTAAAATTAAGTCCTTGTTTGATGTATTGGGCTTGATTGAAAATTTTAGATTTAAATTGTGGTTTAAGTTATGATGTGTATTTAGCATACCTTTGAACTACTGAAATTAAAAGGTGTAAAAATTTGTAATTGTGTCCAGAAAAAATATATTAATATGTATCTTATTTCGTTCGTTTCAAAATTTTATACAATTTTAAAAAAAATTTCATTTCATTTCGATTTATAAATTTTAAAGTTATAGACTTTCTATAATCTTAATTGTTGAATAGTGAAATTTATTGACTTTTTAAGGGGGAAAAAAAACAAAACAAAATCTAAGTTACAATTTTTGAGTTTTGATCTTGATCCAAAAAAAAGCTAAATTTCAAGGACCAACTTGAGACTGATGGTATAATTCAAAGGTCATATGTGAAAATGATACCAAAATTTATTTTCTGAATTATAATCATTTTAATATATTTTCGTTCAAAGTTCATAATATAACGTCAGTTATCTTTTAGAGGACACACTACAAGTGATTTTGGGGGGTTTATTTAGTCAATCTGTTTGAAGATTTTTTTTTTAATTAGACATGAATGCTGTGAATTTATTGCTCTACATGATTCTGATGATCCTGCCGTTAAAAAAAAAAAAAAAAAAAGCTCTTAGAATCTTTAACAAATAAGACACACATAAAAGATAAAATATTGTTGTAGCTCAATAAAACTTTCATATTTAATCATAAATTTTAAATCGGGAAAATTATCAAAATATCGCAACAAAATACATAAAAATTCTGATCCAATTTTTAAGATTAAAACCTCTAATAGAAGAATAATTTTAATTAATGATACATAAATAAGTTAGAAGGAATTTAATAATTAATCCATTTTCTCCTTTACATACCAATCAGTTGTCGAGGGCAGCCTAACCCTGTAATAATATAATTTTATCTTTTTTCCCTAAACGAAGCAATACCAAATGCAGATAAACGATGCCATTACAATTAACGGGATTTTTTTTCCTTTGCCAAACATGCTGTTCTCTCTTTTTTTAAAGAGAGATTCTTTATTATGTTTTCTTTTTCTTTCCTTCTCTTTTCTTTCTTTGCTAGAAAGTTGGGTCGTTGCGTTGGCCTGCGCTGCCCATCAAACGTGGCGCTTGTCCCTTACGTGCAAACAGTTTTCCTCCTTCTTGCTAGCCTTCATTTCGTGATGGTCCAATCGCACCGTTGGTGGCTCCAATGTTGAGGCATGTGGCTTTGCTGGTGGTCGTTGTGGTTCCCCTTTTCTCTTTTGTGTGTTTATTGTAGTTATTCGTAACAAGAGAGGTGGTTTTCCCTCCGATCTCTTTTTAATTTTTGTATTGATTTGGTTGTTTTTGATCGAGCATCAATCATTGTTTGATTGGATCGCTCCGACCTTTTCTGAGTAGGCTAATTACCTGCATGTTATCCCATTAATTTGTAAATTTTAAGTCTATTTGGTAATTCTTTAACCATTTAGTAACTTATCGGTTAACTTATTCTAGAAGCCAATCTCTCTATTGGTGTATATTTTTTTGTTCTTTAGTGAATTTTAATAAAATTTCTCATTTAGGGGAGAAAAAAAACCTTTCAGGTTAGTTAACATATGAATGGTAATTGGTAATCGGAAATGACATGAAAAATAATTTGCTTTGAAAAATAAATAATAATAATAATTTGCTTTGAGAAAAAAAAACAAATAATAATAATAATAATTTCACCTCTTTGTAGTTGAAAGTGTTAATACGCTTTGTCTTTTTATCTTTTTTTTTTTTTTTGTTAAAAAACTTTTTTTTTTTTTCAGGCGAACCTGAACTTGAACTTAACAAGTGGTGAATCAAAGTTCAATCTACATTTATTACACTTATTATGCACGTGTATTCTATGATTTTATCGGAAACAAACAAATAAGATTAAGTTTCAAAAATCATGAGACTTGTTCAATAAAAGTGTCTTTTATCCTTATTATAGTTTGCGTTTGAAGGGAAGTGGATGTATTATAACGAAGTTGTCAGCCACAGAAAGGAAAATGTCTTTTTTTTTTTTTTTTTTTTTTGAAAATTGGCCAATGTCAACTCGATCCACTCCCTTCATGTTTATCAAAAACAAATTTGTTTGCATACGAAGGTCCTAGTTGTCGTGTATTTTTTTAGAAAAATACTTAAAAATATTATTAGTACTAAACATTATCATTAATAATAGATATATCTTATTTATGAGTCTCCATATTATAAAATCTACTTTTTATTAGTGAATGATACTTAAGATTATTTATACATTTATAATAATACTCATTTTGTAACGGATAAGTATTTTTTTTTAATTCAGCCAAAAAAAACTGGCAAGTGGGTTCCAAATTCTGAATGTAACAAAGGAAACCTGGAACTAGTATTAGGAATATTGTTTATAAAAGAAAATTAAAAAAAAAAAAGAACAAAAACAAAGAGTCAAAACTAGCAAATAACCGCCCCCCCAAAACCCCCCAACCCCACCCGCCCCCCCCCCCCCCCCCCCCCCCCCAAAAAAAAAAAAAAAAGGGTAAAGGAATCTACCACAAGGATATACTTGTACATTGATTATTTTTAAGGGATTTCTACAAATAGGTAGTAAAAGAGGTAATTACACCATATCCCTTATCCCTTATGTTTTTTTTAAGGAGGTGGTCGGTAGGCGTTTTCGAGACATATTTGAATAGTTTTTTAGTATTTTTTTACCTTATAATTATTTTTATTATTTATATTTCTAAAACTCTATAATAAACTTAAATATTAAAATTTATAATTTTATATATACAAGTCCAGATAAGATGATTTTTTAAAATTACATAGAAGTTCGAGAAAAACGAAACAAGATCTATAGTAATAATTTTTTTCAATATAAATTTTGAAGATTTTACATTTTTTCACTTTAAACATTTTTTTTTCCAAACACATTATTCAAAATTCACTTTTCTTCAACCTCTAAAACACATCTTTAAAATCTCTTCCTAACGAGTCCTAAAATTACAAAGGCACACCTTTAATCAAATTAATAACATCAACCTCTCCTATCTTTAAAAAAACTTACAGATACACCCTTCTATTAGTTTATTGTGAATTTAACTATTAGTTAGACTGTTAATTATGCTCAAAATATCAAAAATACCCTTCCTTACATAAAAAAGTCTTTAACTATATATATGTGAAGGCATATAATAACATTTTTACCCTTATTTAATACCAAAAATAGTAGTTTAATTGATTTTTAAATATATCATAATTCACACTCTAAAAAAATATTTATTGTTTTTATATTTTTTAGAAA
Source organism: Antiaris toxicaria (assembly GCA_035233585.1). NCBI lineage: Eukaryota > Viridiplantae > Streptophyta > Magnoliopsida > Rosales > Moraceae > Antiaris > Antiaris toxicaria. Next base: position 96,127,235 of record CP141154.1, read on the forward strand.
ATCTCTTTTTAATTTTAATAGACAATATAACTTATTATTAAAAAGCATATATAACTACAACAAGAATATAAAATAATATTGTTATTTAAAACAAAATATTACCGTAATAAAGAATCATTGATGTACTTTTAATAACATATTTACAAATAATGACAAACTCTACTCATTATTTTGCATTTAATAAAAAGTAGATATTGTTGTTTTTTTCATAAACTTTTTCCTTTTAAATCAAGTTAAAATAAATAAAGGGTTAAATTAAAAAATAAAAAACAAATGAACGGTTATGATTTAGTTTAATAAGATTAATAGTTAAGATTTATTAAAAGTATTTTAATTATTTTAAATTTAAATTTAATAAAGGTAAAAAATCTGGTATTGATGTTATTAGTTTTGATAAATAAAATATTTTTATAATTTTAAAAAAATAAAAAAGAAGTCAACATAATTTATCCTCTAAGAAAAAAGCCTGGTTTATATACTTTTATTGCTATGTAATTATAGTCATTTTCTAACCCAAAAAAAAAAAGTCTTATATACCTACCGTAGATATTTTTGCAGATAATTTGAAAAGTACAATATTATACGAAAAAGTATAGGTTAAGGAAAAGAGAAGCATGATGATAGGATAAAAAAAAGGACTTTTTGTGATAGGAAATGACTAGGGCGTAAGTAGGGCTCACAAGATCCAGCTCATAAATTATTATTATCATGGAAGACCACTAGATGCTAGTTGTTATAAAATTTTCTCCCTTAATTTGTTTATATCCCACTCGCAGCCTCGTGTTTGCGGACAAGAACACGCCCACTCCACAATTCTTTCGTCATTTTGTCACTTCTCTTTGAAGAAATCAGACTTTCTAATTCAAGTCATCTATTAAAAAAAAAAAAAAAGGTGTTCATTTAATTATTACGTTCATATTTGTTACAAAATTTTCTCATGTTTTGGAGGACGAATGAACGACGAGTATTTGGATTTTTATAAACGATCCAAAATGGGATTTAATGCATTTTTATAGAATGTTTTCAACGGATTTATACTATCCAAACTTTTGAATCCCAAAATATTAATATATATATATATTTTTTTATATACCTTCGTTGGAGTTCAAGTTGACATTCTTCTAGCCGAAAGACAAGTTGGCATTTTTTTTTTTTTAATGCGTCTAAAAAGTTGACTTTTTGTTAGACGTTTCCTAATACCTATCTAAGTGACAAAACCGTGCCATTTTTATCATTATCTCATCTGAATGGATGACATTTTACCTTATAAACATATATATATATATGTGTGCATATATATATATATTTGTGTGAGTGTGTGTAATGTGTATATATGTTTGAATTATCTGGCAAAGCGCGTCACAGCAGAGGAAGAATCCTACCCGAATCTAAGGCCCACATGGTAGAATCCTACCCAAATCTAAGGCCCAGATGGCAGCTTCGTTTGGCGCTCGGAGTTGGAGTTCATGATGCCCGCCATGTAGCTATTGACAAAACCGTACAAAACCATTAAAGGGTGTAATGAGATTGAAATATAAACTACCATAATAAGAATAAGAGTCATTAAGGTTGACTTACCTGTTAAAAAGTGAAAAAGAAATACTTCATTATCTTTTTAGTCTTTAATAAACTTAAGAATAGAAATATGATCAAATATATAATTACTAAAATATTATTTTACATAATTAAATAATCATTGATGAGGAATTCATATAAGTTCTAATAATATTATTTATTTTGTAAGTAAACATATTATTTGATGGGGAAAAAAAAAAAAAAAAACTCCTTACTTTCACTTCTTTTTTTTTGTGTGTGTGGAATAAATGCGCTCTTTGATTATATTTGAATGATTATCGTTAAAGGACTACGAGTAGAGATAGCATACTTGATGAACAATTTGAACAAGACTTGCCTTTAATTAAAATGAACTTGAGAGGTCTACTGAGTGATTTACGTTGCTGTTCGAAGAATCATGGTGATAACTTTTCCATTCTTTTAAGTTTCATCGCATAAAGCATCATTTGTGAAACAAATACATCCAAGAAATTGTAGATTTGCTACATCAACATTTACTTTCACACTTGCAAAAAACCGCCAAACATGCATTTTTCCTCCGCCGCAAGCATGTAGAAACATGTCGGGAACGCATGTTTTTAATGCAAAACCAACATCAAAAGCATACCAAAGATCATAGTGGCAGGCATTGTTTCATAACTAAGCAGAGAGATCGGATGGTGAAATGAGAATGAGAATTACAAAGAAGATAAGCTACTTGGGTTCCAGGCTGCACTCGGCGATCTTCTCCCACGATTTGAGAGTTTTGTCTTCTGTGTCCGTTTTGTACAATGCAAGACGAGTTATTGGGAAGCTCAGGCTATTAATGCTGTCATCAAGAACATTAGCTTTTGCTTGAGCCTTTTTCTTCTCATCTTCTGTCAACTCCCCGTAGAGGAGGCTTAAATGCGGCATATACGCTGCAGGAAATCTCAAATTAGAACAAGGCAACAGCTTGTATATTAGACAAAGAACAACGATTCTCCTCATCTAGCATGTCACTTCTTCTTTCAAGCACCATTATTATCCTAAGTTTTTTTGTAGATAAGGAAAAAATACCATACGTTTCTAATTCCATCCAAAATCTGCCTTCCAAAAGTTTCATAATGGAAGAAATGCACCTTCAAAATTCAGAAGACGCCATAAACTTAGACATTGCTTGTGAATGTTGGACATTCAAAATTCAGAAGCAGGCATATTTCAAGGGTGTACCAAATCATGCTAGACATTGCTTGTGAATGTTGGACACTTCATCAAGAGTTAAAAATCTAATGGATGAAAACTACATATGACTAACCTAATCAACAAACCAATTCTCCAGGTCACCCCTAGACTCGTGCATACTACCAGAACTTAGCAACTCCAATCGGCTGCTATTCCCCAGCCCCCAACAACACCACTTTATCACTAACAGAGTGTGCAACATTTTCGAAATTATATCCCAGATAATGATAATCTTCTGCATAATATAATCTATCTTCTCTTCCATTTTCATTCAGAATTTAAGTATTGCAGTTTCTTCCGTTCAAAATCAATCTAAATTCTTTCTTTTCAAAAAAGGCAACTGGCAACATGGCTTACGAGATGAGTTCTTATAACCGAAATGTCCTGTGCAGTGTGCACTAGCTTCCACTACCTGCAAAGGGAAAGAAAGATTTGAAGGAAATTAAGTACAGCTTAAAAACCCAACATAACATACATGGAAGTACTAGTTTGACAAACATGTTATCGCCTGGCATTAGGAAAAGAAGAATTCAATTCACCTAAGCATACTTTGATGCTTCACAAGCAACAAAGGTTGCGATATAGCTTGCATAAATTTCCAAAGACGCCGTAATATCGGTATCACAGTAATATTCCCACAACAGATCGAATTATGGAAGATTACACTTTACATGACAACAAATGGATCATGGAAGATTATAAATTTTGTGACATCAAAAGAGAAAAAAAAAAAAAAAAAAAACCGAATATCTATCAAACAAAAGAAGTAATTCAGAAGGAAACACAATGCCTTCACCAAAAACAATGAGGAAGGGTACCAATTCACATCACTTCTCAAAGCACAGTGAGGCTCAAAGTCATATATTCCTCATTCAAATTACAAACAATTCTCTTTTATTTCTTTAAAATCTTTTTCCTTTTGGTCCTCATCCCCTACTATCTCTTATTTGATGCACAACTCTGTTAAGAAGACTAAGACCATCTCCGATGCAAACGCTACTATTTTTGTCACAGTTTTTTGTGTTAAAAATAGCACATTTGATGTGTTATCCCATTTTATACTCCAATACATAATGTTATTTCTAATACTATATTCACCTTTTCTCATCATCATTAGCTTTGAAAGTAAACTTTTAGCGTTTACATAACAAAATTATAATGATTCGAGGGCATCAATCAATAACAATCAAATACAAAACTCAAAATTTCTTAAAATTTTGGCAAATTTGCTATCAAGTATACAATTGCATTAGCAAAATTCATTGCCAAATTCAGCACTGAAAATAGAAATTGCATTGGAAAATGGTTTTCCTACCCAAACACCCAAACATAACTTTGGCACATGAATTTGGCATAATTACATTAGAGATGTTCTAAGACATGACTAAACTAAACACCTTTTCTTCGGCCTAAATATTTTATATTCTTCAAAAACTATTACCCAAATTAAAAAAACAAAAAAAGTACAGCAATGTTTATAAATTGATAAGACAGTTAAAATTTTAGATACAAGACTTTGCGACAACAAGAACAGGGTAAATAGCCAAATAAACTGACGAAAGAGTAACAAGAACAAAGATTTTAATATATTTTACTTTTTACCTCAGTCGTTGGATGAACAAGAAGGTAAACGCACTGGTAAAAGAAAGTTCCGGTGGCCACACGATCCACGCTAACATCATAAGCCCGGACTCCGTCGCAGGCCGATCTGAACTTGGCAAGCGCATCATCAGGAGTCAGGCTGATGGCCCCCACGACGGTGATGTGGGGCTCGAACTGGGGCCCACCGAACTCGGCTCGAAGACCGTCCATCAGCTTCTTCAGCCTGGCGCCCACCTCTTCCGGCGGGATCGCCCACACCGAAAAAACTTCCTTCCTGACTCGTTCTTGGTCGGAAACCGAAACCGCTTCTGGTGGGGCTGCCATGAGGATGAGAGGAGGAAGAGAGAGAAGCCCAGGAGTCCAAGAAAGGCAAGGATTTATTAAGGGAAACGTAGTGGAGCATAAGCACTCATGCAAGTTGGAGGGCTGGGGTGAGAGAGAGAGTGAGAAATAATTGCTAATCGAGTAAAGATTGGGATTTGAGGCATTGGGGAAGATAGGGGAGAGCATATTGCTATAAAGTAATAAATAGCATTTTTATATTATAAGAATTATATATAAGATTTATTTATTTATATTAATAATGATATTTAATATTTACGATGTCACTGAGTATTTTTTTAATTGACGACGGTGGAAGAAGAGGTTGATGCTGAGTAGTGGTTGGTGGAAGTGAAAATTCATATTTTTGGTGATTATGAAAAAAGAAAATAATTATAAACCCCTCAAAATATATATATATATATAATAGGTTGTAGATTCTTCGAATATCTCACACTGGACATGGATTCGTTAAATGTCCAATATGGGATTTTTTTCTTTTTTTGTGAAAGGGAAACTTTTGCAAGCAATTGATTTTTTTTTTTTTTGAATTTTGGTTATTTGAGAAAGCATATCATTTTAAAATATCATCCCTTTTAAAGCCCTCCCGATTGAGAATTTATCGACTCCGATCTCATCTTAAGTAAGGGAGTCTTAGGTGTTGTTTGGAGAAAATTTTTCATTTTAATTTTACTTAAATATAATATAATTTTACACCAAAAATAAATTTTATAACAGTGCTACGAAAATAAGTACTATTCAAAACATTTTTAAAACAATCACATCAACTTTTCAACTCTACTATTTATCTCTATTTTTATCAATCACATCAACTTTTCAACTCTAAAATACTTTTTATCCAAATACACATTTCATTCAAATACAAAATAAATATTTTTCAACCAAATACAATATTCAAAAATTAAAATTCATTCAAATATAATCAAAATACAATACGTTTACCAAATGTCCCCTTAACCAAGGTTGCATAAGGAGTAAAAGAGACAAGATGGGATTCACAAAAATATATATATATATATATATGAGGACATGAGATGGGAGCTAAAAAAGCATATACGTCTTAATCCTGTACGGATATCCTTGAACAAATCTATAGTGCAAGAGGTTGCATCCGTTGGATTTCTTGGTTTAATTGATGATTAAAAGTTTCAGTTAAATTTAAATTAATATCAATTATTTTAATAATATTTTATCTTTATTTTTATTATTTTAATACATTTTTTAATATAAGGTTAAATTAAATCAAATGGAATTAAATTATTAATTTAGTTTCACTTTCAAATTAAATTAAGTTAAAATGACATATCAAACTAACACTTTCAATTAAAACAATGACATGAATAAATAAATAAATAAAATTCTGTGTTTAATTAAAAAAGAAAAAAACAAAACAACGAAAAACTTTTATTTTTATGTACGTAGAAGATATTAATCTTTGTTTTTGTTTTATTTCGGATTTTTTTAAAAGATTAAAATTTTCTTTTCTTGTGTCATCACGTTATATTTAAAATATCTCGGTAGGCAGTCGATCAAATAAATAAATGTTTCTCTGTAAATCATTTTTACAAAGCCCAAATTTAAATTAAACAGTTTTAACATATATAAAAAATTATGGAAAAAAAAAAGAACTCAAATTCACAACGTTTTCGATGTGACAATTATTCATATTTCATAATGTATGACCTATATAAATCATTATTGTAAAAATAAGAGAACTCACACTTGTTAATTTCAATGGTCATTATCTTTAAGAAGTAATGATGAGAGCTCATTTAGGAATTTTATCAAGCTCTTGGCGCGCAACATACCTATATACACCTATTCAGGAATTTTACTTCTGAATTTTATAAATTGTAACACTATGTCTCCTTTTGTTCACTTTACATTAAAACGAATATATGAATTTGAAATATTTGAATTAGGATTTTGTTTAGATTTGGAAATAAAAAAAAATTTAATCTTAAATAGGATTTTCTATTTTCACATGAGGTGTATACGGATTTTTTATAACCAATTTAATGGGAAAATTGAGCCAATGTAATATATTGCAATAATTTAGAAAGTTTAAGGACAAATTGTTAAAATTAGAAGTTTGGAGGCAAATAATCAAAAAATGACAAGTTTAGAAGGTAACAATACTAAATATCCTATTAAATAATATGTTGTTTGATTCTTAAAAATTATTGTTTCCTCAATATAAAATTTGTTAAAATGTTCTTTCTCAATAAGAAATTATAACCCTATTTGGAGAGCCTCAAGCGTGGGAGATGGAGTTGTGTAGGAGCTCGCAACTGGAAGCTTGGAATTTTTCTCTTTTTAATGGATGAGGGTTATACAGGATATCCTTGCCCAACATTTTTTTTTTTTCGTATAGACATATGTCAAAGCTCTCAAGGTGGTGGTTGACTTTTTATTTTATTTTTTCCCCTTCCTCCCACCGATCATTCAATACATATTCGAGCACAAGTTTTGCCATATTTTTCTACAATAAGCAACAAATGCGAGCTTTGACATATGTCAAGTTTATAAAGATTCGAGTGGTAGATTTTTCTCAAATTTGAAGCATACATTTTTCTTTTTCATTGGGGGCGGGGTGAAGTATTCGTTGAAGGAAACCTCAACATGAAAAATCTAATAAAGTTATATATAATGGATAATGGAATATTCAAAATTTGAAAGAAAATGGATAATAGGATTAAAAAATTAAACATTTTCACATAAATCATGGGAGAAGAGGTGAGAATATTGAAGCGTCTGGATAAATGAAACAACAAGTGTCTATTAAGGTTATAGAGTTTTATAGTTATTATTTTTTTAGGTGGCTTTTCTTGGTATATTTTTTCCCCTGCGCCCTTTTGTTTTCTATTTGAAGAATAGGTTCCCTTGGTTCCATTTTTAATTTCTTTGTTTTTTTTTTTTAACTTCTTTCATTTCCTATTTTTTTCTTTTCATATAAATGAAGAATTATTTGGAGGAAACTATATCATCTTAAATTTTTCATTGTAATTTGTGAAACTCAAAAAGCTAAAAAGACAGAGAAAATATATTTAAGACCGGAGGCTAGGTCTTTTCACCAAAATTATATATAATCAAATTCCGGTTCATGAATGTTTCATGATCACTTGAGTAAATTAATTTCTATCCTTTTTTTCTCCATCAAAATAATTTCATTCTTGAATGTTGTTTTAATTTGTAATTAGTATTCTTTTGTGCAACTAATCGACTAGCAACTCTTACATGCACAACTAAAATTTTTTTCCCCTTGAATATGAATTAGAAGAAAAGAAAAAGAAAATCGAATTTCTACAGACCTCAAACGACAACTTATTTTGGTAAAAATCCCCTAGTTAATCATAACCCTTAATTAAATCAAGGAACTGCATGGCTAAAACTCTTAAAGTAGTTTGCCTATTTCTCATTTATGCAACATTCGCCGTTCCTTTCACACATTCCTGTGAGTTTTCATCTTTTATCTTGTTTTTAATTTGTTATATTCACACACACGACATTAGTGTTTTTTTTTTTTTTTAATAAATTTCAACGTTTACATGCTTTTGTAAAAATATTTCGATTTATTAGACCCTGTGTTTTGATTATTGAGTCATATTTTTAACGTAAATAGAAAAAAAAAATCAACTATAATACCATACAAATTCACAATATTTTTTTACTTTGAGCTTTACAAATTTAATTAAACTCTAACATTAGCTTATTTAACCTAGAATAAAAAAAAATTATGCTGCAAATATGTAAGCAAATTATAAAGGATTATTGTGTTGTAATTTTAGTTAATAAAAAATAAAAATCCCTTCTCTCCACTGCTCTCTCTATATATATTATTTTGAAAGTACAATTAAATGATGCTAAACCTAGTAATTACTCACAAATAATATCATAGAATGCACTGCACAAGACAATTTGTGAAGGAAGAGTTGAGTCATTGTCACAATGTGGTAGAGCAAGCAATTATTTCAAAGGGATATGCTTTGATAACACAGAGTGCAACAAGAAATGCCAATTTCTAGAAAGGGCAGTCAGTGGGAGATGTTGTCTCTTCAAGGGCACTTACTCATTCAAATGTTAATTGTAATGTCCAAAATTCTCATAAATGTGTTTAATTAATATTAAATATAAACATGGTAAATCACAACTATTTATTTAATTTTATATGATGTATAATGATTATTTTAGAAATGTTATGCAGTGAGGAATTTGATCTCTCAGTTTAGGACTAATTGATGTGCTCAAGGTTTAAAAAGAGAGAGAGAGAGAGAGAGAGTTAACTATGAAGGTTTATATATCTATTTATCACTATTACATATATGCATACGTTACCACTTCAAATAATAAGTGTAATATAAATAATAATAATAATTATTATTATTCATCATTTTGTTAGTGTTGTCTTATTAGAAACATATGTGTATATAATTAGAATTATATATACAAAACTGTAATTATAAACAAAAGTTAAGATGAGTCATATATAAAAAGTTTGTCTTATTAGAAACATATGTCTTATTATGAACAAAAGTTGAGATGAGTCATAAACACATAGTTGTCGTATTAGAAGCATGTATCTCATTATAAATGAAAGTTGAGCTGAGCCGTATACACATTATTATGTTGCTTAGAGCTGTACATCATTGCTAGCTGACTTACTAGAGCATAAAACTCTATTAGCTAGTTAGATGCATTGAGACTTAAATATTCTGCACCTTTAAGCTACTTGCTTTGTGTTTGGCCACACCGTAGCATCCTTATTACTCTTTAACAAGAAATTGAGAGTAAGCAAGCTGTATGAAGGAGGATTTTCAGAGCTATAGCGTTAGATGTCTATGAATTTAAAGTTTTGTAGTCAATTTCTTTTCAACTAGAAAGCTATTAACGTAGTTTATATCTGTTAGGCTTAGAGAAAGAAAGTTTTATTTTTCAAGTTATATTTGGGTTTCTTTAATATATATAAATATATATATATAGGTATAATGTTAGAAAGCTATTAACGTAGTTTATATTTGATAGGCTCAGAAAAGAAAAGTTTTCCTTTTCAAGCTATATTTGGGTTTGTCTAATATTTATATACATATATATATATATACACACACACACACACACTATATGAGGTGGGTTTTAGCCGGAAGATAAGATATACATATATATTTGTATGTATATGGTATAATTTGGAAATAGCTAAATTCACATGAAAAGCCATATTCCGTATATGTACATTTAAATGGATTTCTAACGTTTGGCAGAGTCAGATTTAAGAAAAGTAGTAGTATGATTATGTGGTTTTTTTTTTTAAATATAATGTCATTTGATTAATTAAGTAGTATATGTAAACGTTTTCATTAGAAATAAATTGATGTGATTGAAATACAAGATGTTATTGTAATCATGCATTAGAGTAACATATACATATATATATATATATGTATATATGTGTGTGACTATACATATTGTAGGCCTTTTGTTTTAATGTTATTATAACCTTATAATTTAAGAAACATATTAGAAATTGATTTTAAGCATAGACTGGTGAACTATTTGTAAATTGATCATGAAAGGAGTAATTAGGACATCAGAGGGCAAAGAGAGAGGGATCAAACACTCATTCATTCGCAGATTCATAAAGTAAGTAGGATCTTATTTTTCAAACTTCACAAGAAATAATGGTAGTTAGTAAATAAATATTTGTTTTCTGAATGAACGAAATTATTTACATGATTATAATTGATATTGAATAGTTCATGAGTATGTTTATAAGGATATATGCTATTGTACCCTATGTTTTTATTTTTAAATGAAGTGTGGAATATAATTTGGTACTTAGATAGGCAAGAGACGTGGAAGAGACTAGTAGACCTAGATTTGAGTGGTGACATCCCTTGAGTACAAGTGTTTTTTTTTTTTTTTTTTAATAAGAGGTAGTCACAACGATTAAAAAGGAATAAGTTCCCTGAAACACATAGCTTATCGAGTATTAAGTTAAATTTTAAACTTGATAGGGCCCCCGACGATCTTAACTGAAAAGGTTCAAAGTGACTGAATATAGGTACAATAAAAGATTGATGGTTTTATACATAATTGCATTATATGTACACACTATAGATTTTACTTACTGGGTAATAGTTTATTTAGTTTCTTATAATGTAAATGTTGAAATTCTGTAAGAGTTATTTGAGTTATTGCCTACTTTTAGGATATTCATATGTCGCTTTTGGAAATATTTTAAAGATTGTGAAGCCTCTGTTGTGGATATGCTAGTTTTGTAAACTTAACTTGAGTAAACAACTTTCATTTTGTTTTTGGATTGTAAAATTTTGTAAATATTATGTATACTAAACTTTTGTAAAATAAAAAGTTTATGAATATGTAAAAAGTGTAATATCAACTATCTTAGCTAGAAATTTGGTATAAACTTCTTAGTTGAGATGGGAGCTTGTTACACTAATTAGCCCAACTTTTTGTTTAAATTTTTAATTTGTTTATACACGTGATTGTTAGTATATATATATTCCAATATAAAAGAGATAAATTGCTCATTTAGTCTGTCAATATTTAAGCTTTTATAATTTTGTTCATTGATCTTTTTTCGTAGTTACAATTAATGCCCATACACTACTAAAATGTTGTTATAATAGTCCTTTTGTTAATTTAGATGAAATCTCTTTGTAATTTAGTCAAAAAGTGGTGCTAACTAACGGATTTTGTCCAATCAATGAAAATTACTATTGTAGCAATGTTTTCAACAATTTAGGATTACTCTAACTACGCAAAAAAGAATATGGACCAAAATTATATAAAATTAAAAATTTTGGGACTAACATAGCAATTTACCCCATATAATAAATAATTTTTTTGAGGGGAAAGTGTGGACTTTTATTTCATTTTTGATAAATCATCTAGTACAGACGGCCCTAAAACTAAAGGCCCCATATCCACACAATACAAAATAGCAAACAAAGTAAAAGAATAATTTGCCAACAAATGGGCTATACCATTCCCTTCTCGGGACGTATAACATGCTTTTTTCTACTACTGGCTTGTGACATCATGTCGTTGATATCTACAAAAATATTAGACTCATGAGCAAGGGAAAGAGGATTTGTAATAGCCCTCTCTATATTAATGGCATCTGATTCAAGGATCCATCTTTTAAAACCACAACGCAGGGCTAGAAGAAATCCCTTTCTAGCTGCTAAAGCCTCTGCCACATAAAAACAATACAAAAACAGATAGAATTGATTCGATAAATACATTAATTTCTCAAGAAATTATTGTATTTAAGGTATTTGTACACGAGTAATCAAGAATCATGACCAACTCATGAATAAATATTTATTCTTTGATAGGGATTACAAATTTTGTGGCGGATATCAAGGCAAACTTTTAGTGTAATCTAATTGGCTCCTGTTCACACAATTTCGACCAAAACGCTCGTTTGTTTACTTTTTCCTTTTTTTCTTTTAAATGCAATAGATTTGTGAAAAAATAAATAAATAAATAAATAAAATTGAAATTATACAGATTTCTCGGTATTTTTTCTTCTAATTTACCAAACAACCTAAGAAATCCGAAAAAATGCTGATATTCTTTCCATTATTTTAATTTTCTATCTCTTATATATTGTCTCCATCATTTTTCTCCCGTTATAAACTATTTTTGTCAGATAACAACAATATCCTTTACGTACATCAACTCTATGTTTCTTTTCAGTACGTAATACAAATAAATATAGAAGCATTTGTATATTATTACTATATAATAAAAATTGTAGTTTTACACCTTTGATTGATCAAATTTTTCAAGATTGTCGATTATAAATATATTATTTGTTCAATATTGATTCTTTAAAGTACATTAGTATAAAGAAATAAATGGCTCTGTCCAAGGTTGCATACTTCCTTCTTACTATCTTCATTATCTTCCAAGTATATGCTGGTGAGTCCACGTTTCTCCTTAATTTCCCCTTCGATGAAAATTGAACTTACTCTCTCCTTTTCTCAAGAGTTCTATAAAATTTTCGTTAATTTGTCACAAATGCTTCTGATGCTATTTGTGTGTGTATATATTTTTTGAATGAGTTGATTAATGAATATCTTATGACTAGATTGCATACCCTGTACTTTTCTAAGTAGAAATCGGAACGGATTGTGTTTTTCAAGTTCAAATTCTGAAGAGAAATGCCGGAATGTGGAGAGAGCTGAATTAGGAGGAGGTTCCATGTTGACACTAATTTGCTATTGTACTTTTGAGTACGATGTTGAACGTCGTTCCTGTGGATGTCAATGATCGATACATTCCTTTGTCCCCAAACCAGTCATTCGCAACCCGTCACGTTATCCTACTTATTTAAAAACAATATTAAAGATGCCAAAAATAAAATAAAATAAAATTTCAGTATTAATCGTAAGTTGATTTTTAAAAGTTAAGTCTAGATTTTAGTATCCTCTATATTATTCTATCTCAAATAGTTATCTCATCATGATCAGATAATCATAAAGTTAATTCGCAATCCAACTTTCCTTTTCTAACATAGTTAGTTAGAAGAACCCTAAATTTTTAACTTAAAATTAACTAAGAAAACTCAAACTATGTGTGCTTTTTTTTTTTTTTTTTTGTATTCTCAGTTACTTTTGGTAACCGAATGGTTTCCTTCGGTTTTGAAGCTAAACGGAGGAACCGTTCGTGATTATGGTTCATAAATTCCATCATTATTCCTCCATTTACGTTATGAAACTCTCTTGATGGAAGAGAATATAAGGAGGACGTTGGCTCCTGGTCTCGGAGCTCGATTCTCAAAAATTTGCGTTTTCCATTACACCATCATTCGTGAGGATTGAGAGCTTCGAAGACCAAGCCTTCGGTGTGTTTTTTTAACGTTTAGTTCTAAATTTTGTAGGTTCGTCGGAGAAATAACAATGGTGGGAGGTATTTTTTCGATCCCGATAATTTTTCTGCATTTTGATTTATATGCTATATTTGGATTTGTTTGATATGTTTAGATCATTATAGTTTGCTTACATTTGGTATCAGAGCCCACCTTTATGCCTCTGTCTTGTTTGCCGGAGAACCTGCAAAATTTTTTTTTCAAAAACTTACGTTAATGGTTTTGTTTTTGGGCTTGAATTTTAGACGTTGTTTTTGAAAAATAAGATTAGAAATCATTAGGGTAGCGTTTGGTATTGTTTTTGAAATCTGTTATGTTTTCAAATTCTCTGAATTTGAAATCGTTTTGAAAACAATTCTGAGAACGTTTCTGAAATTGTGTTTGGTTTTATTTTCTGAGTGTATGTTTTGAGAAACAAAAAAATGAAACTGTGTTTGGTTATATTTTTGAAAACCAGTCATCTTATAAGTATTATATAAAAACATATTTATGTTTGATTTAAAAAAAATTTATTATAAATACCAAAAATTAAAAATTAATAAAATTTTTTAATTGAAAAATGAATTAAAAATTAATAACCATAATATTTAAGTAATTACTATATCAATTAAATCTTAATTAACCATAATAATTAAATCAGAGAAATGGGAGAAATGGGAAAAATGAAATCAGAGAAAACGACTTTTAATCGTTTTCAATTTTACATTGGGAGCAAAGGTGATTTTGGATTCGTTTTGAAATCTGTTTTCAAAAACAATACAAACCAAACACAATTTCACACCGATTTTGAAATCGATTTCCTAGGGAATCGTGAAATCAGTTTTGGAAACAAAACCAAACACACTCTAGGAGATTTGATTTCTATGAATTTTGGGTTTTGAAACGTGAATTTTGGTGTCCGGAAGGCCAAGAAACCGTCAGGTTTCATTTCGGGTTGAAACCGTCAGGTTTCATTTCGGGTTGAAACCGAATCGAAACGGGTCTATAAAACCTAGCTGAAGGTTGAAGATGACGAAAAACGACATGTCGTTTTATGTTTGGCTGAGAAAATGATGTGTCGTTTTATGGGGTGAAGGGCCACTGTCATCAGGGAAAAACAACACGTCGTTTTGACGATTGGGAAGCGACATCTAATGGCAAAACGACATGTCGTTTCCAGAAGCCTAAATTGTGTCGTTTCTTAAAGATTGTGTCATTTTTTAGTGAAACAAATTTTTATTATCATTTTTTTGTGATTATGTCGTTTTTCTTCCCAAAAAAATTTTTTTTTTCATTGTTTTATTTTAATATGCTTAATTAATTTATTTGGGTTTATGTATATAAATTTGTTATTTCATTATACATGTAATATTGAGTTAATTAATGGAGTACATTAATTTTATTGATATTACTTATAGTTTTTTGCAATATTATTAATTTTATTGATATTGCTTATGGTTTTTTACAATATAAATGGTTATCTTGTTAATTAAATGTTGTATGGTCCATATAATTTGTTTAATTTTTAGAGTAGTCACAACATCTTTAAATTATGCAAATTTTATATTAAGAATTTTTAGGATCATATTATAACATTAGTTGTGATTAATTATATGTAATACAGTAAAATTTATCTCACAGGAAATTTTGTTGTACTTGTATAATTAATTAGGATGAAATATCAAATTATATTTCTTAATCTATCTACAGGAATTAAGAAAAGGAACATAATTTGATAATTTTATCATTTATTTGAAATAAACCTAATTAAGTAAAACTTTAGCCCACAGGTAAGTTTTATATCACTAGATTCATATTTATGTTTTGCATTGATAAAGCATAACTTAAGTTTTAGTCTTAAAAATTGTGAATTAAGCATGTATATTTAATTTGTGCAGCTATGCAACCTGTGAATTTTTCTAATTTTAAGTAAAAAGCGATAATTACAAGATCTGGAATGAGAGAATTCTTCTTCATTTGGGTTGGATGGACATTGATTCTGCCATAAGGAAAGACAAACTAGCTGCCATAACTGAAACCAGCACTTAAGCTGATATTGCTCTTTATAAAAAATGGGAGTGATCTAATCGCTTAAGTGTCATGTTCATAAAGACTAACATCTCTGCTGGCATTCGTGGTTCTGTCGAAGGCTATGAAAAGGTCCTAGATCTGTTGAAGGCTATAGATGAACAGTTTAAAACTTCTGATAAGGCGCTTGCAAGCACCTTAATAATGAAGCTTTCATCGATGAGGCTCACTACAGTAAAATGTGTGCGAGAGCACATCATGAAGATGAGAGATATTGTGGCTCAATTAAAAATACTTGAGGTGACAATGTCTGAAACCTCTCTTGTCCATTACATATTGATCACTTTTCCATAGTAGTATGGGCCCTTTAAAATTTCCTACAACACACATAAAGAAAAGTGGTCAATTAATGAACTCATGACCATGTATTCAGGATGAGGGTAGGCTGACAATAGAACAAGGTGAGAGTGTCATGATGGCAACAGACAAGAAGGATGACAAGCAAGCCAAGAAGAAAGGGAAAGGTAAAATACCTCCGCAAGATGGAATTAAGAAAAAAAATCCAAGTGTTTTTTCTGTAAAAAAAAGGGACACATGCAGAAGGATTGCACCAAATTCTAGAAATAGCTTGAGAAACAAGGTAAGCCAATCTTATTTGTTTGTTATAAATCTAATATAGTTGATGTTGGTCATAACACATGGTAAATTGATTCTGGGTCTATAATCCATGTTTCAAATACTTTGCAGGATATGTGACATCTATGGAAGCCAGTGAAAAATGAGCAATGCATCTTTTCAGGAAATAAGATAGGCTCGCATGTGGAGGCCATTGGGACATGCAGTTTAATTTTAATTAGTGGCTTTATTTTAGATTTAGAAAATACCGTTTATATTCCAAGTTTTTCTAAAAACTTGATTTTTGTTTCAAGACTTGTACCATTGGGTTTTTCCTTTAACTTTTCAAAGATATCTTTTAGTTTATCTTATAAATCTGATGTTGTTAGAAATGGTATTTTGTCTAATGGTCTTTTCTCTATTAATTTACAAAATGATGCCACTAATAATGCTATGCATGTTCACACTGGTTTAAAACGATGTGTTATAAATGAGGATTCTTCTATGTTGTGGCACCGGAGATTGGGACATATCTCTAAAGATAGGATTAAGAGATTGGTACATAATGGAGTACTAAGTACTGTAGATTTTGCTGATTTCGAAATCTGTGTAGATTGCATTAAAGGGAAGCAGACCAAAATATCTAAGAAGAATGCACACAGAAGTTCTGAATTACTTGAAATCATCCATTCAGATATTTGTTGTCTAGATATGGACATACAAAATAGTCCAAAATATTTTATTTCCTTTATTGATGATTTCTCACGTTATATGTATATCTACTTGTTTCAGAATAAAAATGAAGCATCAGACGCCTTTAAGTTTTTCAAGGCTGAAGTAGAGAAACAATGTGGAAAACAAATTAAGATCGTGAGAACTGACAGAGGAGGAGAGTATTATGGTAGATACACCGAGGATGGACAAGCCCCTGGTCCATTTGCTAAGTTTTTTGAAGAGCATGGAATAGTTGCTCAATACACCAATCCTGGTTCTCCAAGTGAGAATGGTATTGCAGAAAGAAGAAACCGAACTTAATAGAGATGGTTAGGAGTATGCGCAGCAATGCCAAACTTCCTATGTCATTATAGGCTGAAGCTCTTAAAACGACAGCGTATATATTAAACCGAGTTTAAACCAAGGCTATCCCAAAAACGCCATTTGAGTTATGGAAGGGTTGGAAACTGAGTTTGGGTCATATACACATTTGGAGATGCCCGTATGAAGTTAGAGTTTACAATCCACAAAAAAAGAAGCTGGATCCAAGGACTATTGGTGGGTATTTCGTTGGATATGCTAAAAAGTCTAAAAGATACAGATTTTATTGTGCATCTCACAGCACTAGGATTGTGGATTCTAGAAATGCGAAGTTTCTTAAGAATGACATGATTAGTGGGAGAGATCGATTTCAAGACATTGTTCTTGAAAGAGATCATATTGATGCTCAACCTTCCACATTAAGCAATAAAATGATTATCATTGTTAATGCCCCTCAAGTTCCAACGGGTGTTCAATAACCAGTTGTTGAGGTTCCACAAACTACTAATGATCAACCAGTAGATCAAGTTATTCAAGAAGTATCAGAAATAGTTGAACAACCAGTTGATCAACACGATCTTCAAGAGAATGTTGAAACAACTTTAAGAAAATCTACTAGATTAAGAAGGCCAGCAGTACTTAGTGATTAAATAGTGTATCTATAAGAGTCGGATTATAACATTGGAGTCGAAATTGATCTTAAAACGTTTTCACAAGCCATGAGTTGTAAGGAATCTAACTTATGGCATGATGCTATGAAAGATGAGATGAATTCTATGTCATTTAACGGTGTTTGAGACCTTGTTGAGTTGCCTGATGGTGCAAAAACCATTAGATGCAAGTGGGTCTTTAAGATAAAGAAAGACTCACTGGGCAACATTGAGAGATACAAAGCTAGACTTGTTGCAAAAGGATTCACTCAGAAGGAAGGAATCGATTACATAGAGACCTTTTTTCCTATATCTAAGAAAGATTCTCTTTGTGTGATCATGGCATTAGTTGCGTATTTTGACCTAGAGTTGCAACAAATGGATGTGAAAACGACTTTTCTCAATGGGGATCTAGAGGAAGAGGTTTACATGAAATAACCAGAAGGATTTTCCTCTAGTGGTAGTGAGCATTTGGTTTGCAAGCTCAAGAAATCTATATATAGATTGAAACAGGCTTCCCGTCAGTGGTATTTGAAATTTCATGATGTCATCTTTTCATTTGAATTTTTAGAGAACATTATAGATCAATGTATATATCAGAAGGTCAGTGGGAGCAAGATTTGTTTTCTTATTCTGTATGTGGATGATATTTTACTTGCGATCAATGATAAAGGTATGTTACATGAAGTGAAACAATTTCTCTCTAAAAACTTCGATATGAAGGATATGAGTGATGCATCTTATGTCATTGGGATTAAGATACATAGAGACAGAATACGTGGTATTCTGGGTATGTCTCAAGAAACCTATATCAACAGAGTTTTAGAGAGATTTTGGATGAAAGATTGTTCGCCGAGTATAGCTCCTATTGTGAAGGGTGATAAACTCAGCTTGAATCAATGTCCAAAGAATGATCTTGAAAGAGAACAAATGAAGAATATTCCTTATGCTTCAGTTGTGAGAAGCCTTATGTATGCTCAGGTCTGCATGAGCCTGACATAGCTTTTGCAGTCGGGATCTTAGGAAGATATCAAAATAATCCAGGTATAGACCACTGGAAAGCTACAAAGAAGGTGTTTAAGTATCTTTAAGGTACCAATAATTACATACTTATGTTCAGATGGACTGATCTTTTGGAAGTGATTGGCTACTCCGATTCAGACTACGCTGGCTGTATTGATTCTCGGAAGTCAATGTTGGGATACATCTTTATGCTAGTCAATGGAGCTGTTTTTTGGAGAAGTGCAAAGCAAACCTTGACTGCTACTTCAACTATGGAAGCTGAGTTCGTGTCCTGTTTTGAGGCTACTTCACATGGTGTATGGATAAAGAATTTCATTTCTGGGTTTAGAATTGTGAATTCGATATCTAGGCCACTGAAGATATACTGTGACAATTCAGCTGTTGTTTTTATAGCTAAGAATAATAAAAGTAGTAGTCGAAGCAAGCATATCGACATCAAGTATCTAGCCATAAAAGAATATATTAAAGACAAATTAGTGATTATTGAACACATTAGCACTGAATTGATGATTGCTGATCCTTTAACTAAAGGCATACCACCACAAAAAATTCAAGGATCATATAGTTAGAATGGGACTTTGTTCCTCTATGTAATTTCGTTATAAGAACGATATTATTATAATGAAATTCCTTTTGTGATGTTTTCTCATTTTGGCCATCTTGTGTACACATATGTTAGTCTTGAGAAAATATCTTTATGTTTGGACCGAGAATAAACATAAGGTTTATTCATTAAGTTATATGAGTTATTAAAGAGGACAAATTGCATTGTAATATATGAAAGATAATACTTGTGCTTAAGAGGACTTATTTCTATGATTCATGTAATTTGTTTCTTACTTGGTGAATGTTGGAATTTATGGACCAAGTGGGAGAATGTCGGTTACTTTTGGTAACCGAATGGTTTCCTTCGGTTTTGAAGCTAAACGGACGTAGCCGTTCGTGATTATGGTCCATGAATTCCACAATTATTCCTCCATTTACGTTATGAAACTCTCTTGATGGAAGAGAATATAAGAAGGAAGTTGGCTTTTAGTCCCGGAGCTCGATTCTCAAAAAGTTACGTTTTCATTACATCATCATTCGTGAGGATTGAGAGCTTCAAAGGCCAAGCCTTCGGTGTGTTTTTTTAACGTTTAATTCTAAGTTTTACAGGTTTGTCGGAGAAATAACAATTTCGAGAGGTATTTTTTCGATCTCGATAATTTTTCCGCATTTTGATCTATATGCTATATTTAGATTTGTTTGGCATGTTTAGCTCATTATAGTTTGCTTACATGTAATACCAACTATTATATATGGTCATTATTCTTTATAATTTTCTTCATGTATCACATGTTTAATTAGTTTAAATACCGATCGACCACCCGGGCAGTGATATCTTTTTTCCCCTTTTCCTGAAGAGGCAGTGACATGTATATTCGTTTCGCTCCTTTGTTATACCTCAAAGTAAAAAAAAAAAAAAAATGAAAAACCTTTTTCATCTCTTTTGTCATCACAATATCAAAAATGTGTCGTCTTAGATGGCCAATATATATAATGAACTAGGTCATACAATAATTTTCGTTGAAACAAAACTGCAACAGCATTTGGGGATCATAAATCAAGCCATGGGAATGGCCCGGTTCGGCCTAAAAAAAAAAAAAAAGATTAAAAGTCGCTATAACCAGACCCTAAAGAAAGCGCAGTTTTAACTTTTCGGACATCCGATAAAACAGAACAGAAGCTAAACCCAAATCCTCGTGTGCACGCGAGCACCCCACTTTTTCCCTTTATATTATTACTACACAAAGGAAGTGCAAAACAAATAAACCATCGGAATAGTAATAGGGAGTATCAGTTACTTTAAACATTGTAATTGTAAACTAATAAAGACTGTGTGCTACAACATGAGGTCCATAATGGGACCAACCCTATATTAATTATGATGTTAAATATATGACGCTTCAAAATATTTTTCAAACCATTATTCCCTTTCATATCTTTTTCATGTAGGACGACAAAGCCACTTTCAATATACTAACAAATACAGTCACACTCTTTTTTGTATTTTGAAATTACGCGAAATATATCCAACATTTCTGTCTTACGATTCGGTTAGATCCGTTACTATTTCCCTATTAATTCTAGACATTCAGTTGTTATTCCCTTATTATGCACTGTTTTCTCTTTAACACATATGATCTTCTGAAAGCATTTCTTTTGAATTTCTTTACTGAATTGTCATATACTCGTGATCACTACTAGATTACCGAATACCCTGTGCTGCAAGAAGAAAACTTTGGAAGTGATTGTGCTTTTCTAGTTCACATTGTAGAGATAAATGTCAGAATTTGAAAAAAGCTAGGTCCGACAGATATAGTACGTGAATATGCTTTTGTGAATTCGACTACGACATTGAATGCGGTATATGTGGACATGATTGAATTATATTCCACTTATTATATATAATTAGTTACCCTATATCTTTAGTCTTGACTTTAAGTTTCTCATGTCCTTCCAAAACACAAAGATGGCTCAATATGAGGTACCTGTTGACTTTATAACGGTACAAGGTGTTGACTCATCATGTGTGCGCAAGATATATTCTAACAATCCCATATAGTCTGATAATTAAGCTTTATTTGGGTAACACCACCATTTCTATTTTATTTTTATTAGACTTAGAAGTGAAAAATCCTTCAGGAAAAATGTCTACAAAAATGAAATTCTTAATTACATCCTATTTTAGGCTTTTTCCCCCCTATTTGATTGATGTTCTTAATTATAACCTAATATTAATCTCTTCATTAATCATCACATTCCAAATTTTGAAGTAAAATTTTGTGTTCTTGGAAAAATTAAAGTTGCAAACATATATATTATATACCAATGGAATCCATGCGCAATCTCGAGCATATGTATATCAATTATATGATAAAATAAAATAGCTCAAGCATATACACGCACAAATTACTATTCAAACTGGAAATAAGCTGATCATTAGACACATTAAAACCAATTCAAACTACAAGATCAAAGGCAACACTGACAGATTAACATGGTACCAAAATATATCTCTTTTACCCAAGACTTTACTTACACATACATCCGCACATGCTTTAAGTGCTACATGTATAAATGTGTATACACACACACACACACACACACACACGGCATGCATCTTAACTATTATGCTTCGTTCACAACCCAAAGGGCGGACACACGAGAGGTGAATAGCATCATCTCTAGGAAGCAAATAAACCATGATGATGTTATAGATACATGCAAGCATGCGTATATATGCTATAGGTTCAAGGGAAAAAAGCACTTCTCCTCATCTCGGTGGTGTGAATTTCAACAGCGAAGCCCTTGCCGTGCTGCTTCCAGTAGTCGGCCTGCGGGTTGATCCATTCGGGCTCCTCGATCTCCACCCTTGACTGCCTCAGCGCCTCCGTGGATATGTTGTACTTGTCGTCTCTCTTCATCACCAGCTCCGGCTTCACCGCTCCCAGCGGCACAGCCTGGGGTGACATCCGCTGGTGCACCAATAGGAAGCGCATCGCCTAAGAAAGATGCGATCAATTACACCCAACAATTCATATCCCATATATGTTGGTATATGAAAGGTTGGTACACAAAAGTTTTAGGGTTGGCAGTGTAATATTTTTCTATTTATTTAAATATGTCAGCTAATTAAAAGATTTAGTTGCACCAAATTTCGAAGCATATCACCTTTAAATTATAATTTAAATTCCTTAAATAATCCATTTTTTGAAAAAAAAAAAAAAAGGGTCGGGATAGGAATTTTGATAGGAATTCAGGTTGGCGACCTTGGGTGTTTGACTTAATTAGGTTGGCAAAATAAATGAGAGCTATAAGAGCTCTCTACAGCAAAAATAAATAAAAGAATTAATTACGTAAATTAAATTAAATTAAATTAAATACTGATGTCTCTGGTGTATTTCCAATTATCGAATAAAATACAAATATGTATACTAATACAAAAGATAACATGATAGCGGTTACCTCCATCAGCCTGCCATGTGCACCAGAATTTGCCATGGGTTTTGGCCATATTGTCGAGCTCTTTCTTTCCCAACATTTCTGGAACTCGGGGATTCACCCAGAGACCTGATTTGACCTGCAAAAGCAATTATCCAAAGTATTAGTAACCAATTTGTTAAAAAAATAAAATTAAATAAAAATAAAAGAAAAAAGAAATTGCATACATAAAGTATAGCCTAACCTCATAAGCATGGGCGTGCCAAAGGTTCTGCTCATCAAGAGACAAATTCTCTTTCATTCAAGCCGATATGATACACTCCACTCCTGCAAAAACTAAATAAGCTAACAATTAAATTATAGTTATCTACCTCAATAAAGACAATAATAAATTGTGCCAGGCAACCTTGTCCTCGGGTGTCTCTGTCACTGATTTAAAATGCTGCAATATTATTAAAGGGGCAAGCGTTTTGTTTTGGTTTTTGTCTTCCTTAGTGTGGTTACCGATGAGGTGGGCGTTGGAATCGTCGGAATCGTAGACGGCGCACTGGAGGAAGTCCTCGTTGAGACGGGTGATGTAGTGGTGGGTCTCGATCTGACGGTTTGTGGCTGTAAAGGGCGAAGGTGCACACATTTTGGCTCATCTGCTTCACCGGCTTCAGCGACTGCATCATCTGCGCTCCTTTGTCCAGCAAGTGCTGCTCCATCGACATCGGCCTCCCCGGTGGTATGGCGTGCCTCCCCCCGGCATCGGCGACGGCATCGTGTCACTCGCAGCCATGGATCTTTGCTTCTTTATACGTATGTATATGTGTGTGTACATATATCTTTGAAGCAACGATGTTTTTGAGTAAACTACAAGTTTACTGAATTACTATCTTCTGCTTCGAATTGACTTGAGTTTATGGATATACTTTTGAGAGTTTTGAGTTTTGGAGTGTATTATAGGGAAAAAGGATTAGGTGGGGAGAACGTGGAGGGATTTGAGAATTGCATGCAGGCATGCATGGGAAGATGACGTGGCTGAGGCTTATCAAGTTTGGTTGCCAAATGGAGAAGTACTGCTTACACTTGTGCCTTGATTTGTTAAGCCACGAAATGGTGATTATCTCTTCCATTATTTACTTTACTTTACTTTTTTTTTTTTTCAATATTTCAATATTTGTTAATGCTCCATAGTTTGGTTTTATATATATTATAAAGAGAATACATATTTTAGTGATTGTATTAAAGTAATTGTAGTTATAATTTATCGATAAATTTAATTTTATTTGATTATATATTTTACATTTTTATATAAACTAAAAAGAGTAAATAAGGTCTTCATTTAAATTTATTAAAAAGAAAAATTTTTTTTAAAGTAAATGAATTTAAACTAAAATCAGATTTGCCTAAAACTCTTAACAAACTCTTTCCTTTTTCAGTACAAAGTAATTTATAAAATTTTTTTTGATATCAGTAATTATGTTTTTTTGTATTATTAATTCTTTTAATTTATATTAAAATATTAAAATCAATCTACATTTCTTTCTAATTTATTTAAAGATAATGGTATAAAATTACTTTGATGTTTACTGTTGCATCGGCCTAACTACATTATAAATGACGTCCTTTTATTTTAAGCTCAAAACATTAATGATAATGATAGAAATTATGTGCCTTGTATTATTTCTTTTTTTTTTCTTTTTTATTTAAATGTTTATGGCTGTTTGCGATGGGGAAGATCACCGTTACAATAAAAATACACGTTACAAAAAATGCCTTTTATATACTCAATTATTAATATATTAAGATACTTTCTCTTATTAGATTTCGATATACATTATATTCCATAAATTTTATCTGATATTATTAATATGATCGATCTTCTAAAATTTGATATCTTGTTTATTTGATACTCATACCACTCCTTATATACTCATACCGCTCCTTTCATCCACTTTCATTTGTTTGTTGTTTATGTATACTAGGAGCACAATGAATAATTTTGTAAATACGAAGATAAAGTCAATTACGGTATATAATTCTAAAAGAATTCGTATAATTAATCCTATCTATTATTATTATTATTAATGTTTGAATATCCTGTTTATTTTGAATATAATATCCCTTTTAAAAAAACAACGGTCTATAATAGTCATATAAATAGATGACAACCTTTGAATCCTTGTGTAATATAACAATTATTTTAAACAAGAACTTTTGGGGTATGCTGGTAATTATATAACTTAACAATTGCAAGAATTGCTACTAGTGAGGCTATATTTTACAGGGTTTGATGTACATGATGATGAAGTATATTATAGAAGCTAACAGAAAGGAATTCAGGTGTGAGTATATGTGTAAATATATGTGTATGTTGAGTTGGTAGTCAATAAATCTTGTAATAAAAACAATTGTTTAAATGTCCCCTTTGCATATAGACCTTATTCAAACACTTAGTTTCACAAGAAATTAAATTTGCTCCTTTTAAAAAATCATGCATCTACATTTTATGTCAATTTTCATCCATTTAAAATCTTTCAGATCTAATCTTCTAGAGCTCAATAAAATCTACTAAAATACACATAGTTTATTACAAGTAGAATCACTCTAAATTAAAATGAAAAATTATTCTTATTGATCATTATAAAATAGTAAAACTACAATTAGAACGGACAAAACAAAGTTAGGAAGAACGAATTGAAGACAGCATTTTTATATTCCCCAAGCTTCCTAGTTTCTACACAATCACGAACCTTAATAAAGAAAACAAACATTTAATTATAGAAGAGACATTCATATGCACCAAACAAGAATAATTCTACAGATTTTTATTCGACATATCTGATATATCTCATGATAATTATTTACCCTTTTTTCCTTTCTCTCTCTCTCTCTCTAGGCCATGCTTTTCTCGTCTTCTTCCTCCTCCTCCACCAAGGGACTCACTTTAGTTCTATACTTGTACCTCACAGCAGCAAACAAATACACCAAGAAATTGATCAAGCTGAGAATCGAAAGCAAAAAATAGAACAGATTCAAATGATTTATGTTTATGTTATTCCCGGCCAACCAGCCCTTACGCCTCGTACTTCCCTCAGTTGCTTTGTTCACAATCTTCACCAGAATCGTGCTGCAGAAATACCCGAGCGCCATGGAACTCCAGAGAAAGCACGTCGCGAACGACTTCAGTGCCTTTGGGGCCTCGGAGTAGAAGAACTCCAGCAACCCGACGTAGGTGAACAAGTCGGCGATCCCGAATATGAAGTACTGAAACGACAACCAGAAAATGCTGATGGGGAGAGGCTGCGTCTGCGGATCGGCGTCCAGCATGTTGTGCGAGCGCGCCACGCCCTTACGTCGGGCCTCCAGGATGCCGGCGACGGCCATGGAGATGGCGGACAGGACAAGCCCCACGCCAATGCGCTGCAGGTGCGTGATGCCGGTGGGGACGCCGGTGAGCTTGCTGGCGAAGGGGACAACGAGCTGGTCGTAGACGGGGATGATTACGATTAAGAAGGCGACGGGGATTATGGGGAGAGAGGCGGGCGGGATTTTGAAGGAGCTTGTGATGGATGTGTCCATGGTGCGGCCTTGTTGGACGGAGAAGGTTTGGAGCTGTGCCAGGCAGAGGGTCATGATGATTGTGCAGCCGAAGATTGGGAGCATCCCCAGGAGTGTCTTGGCGTTTTCAACTTGTGTTACTCTGCAGAGTCGCCATGGATTTGGAAGGGAGGTTTTTGCTTGGTTTTCGTATGGTTGGATTACTGTTGCTTTGTCTAAGAACCTGAAATGTCAAGAATATATTAGTTCAGTTTAAAAAAAAATGTATTAATTAGTTGTTATTATAAACTAGCTTGGTGTAATTTTCAGTGATTTTCGTGATAGTGTGTTGTTAGGCATGTGACTCAAATTAGTTTTGGATAATCTTATATTTGTGAGTTTAGAAATGTGTGAGTTTGGAAAAGTTTAAATTTTGTGTTCCATTGAGAAACTATAAATAGGTCTATTGTATTTAGAGTGGTGTCTAATTAAAAAGAATAGAGATAATATCATTTTTAAGATAGAGTAAAAAGAGAGATAGGTAAAGGGTGTAAGGGGTTTTAGGTATAGAGAAGTTGAAAGAGATTAATGAGTGCGTAATTCTGAATTTGTTAGTGAAAAATTTTATTTTCCTTCTCCTGTAGACATAGGTAATTTTATCGAACTACATAAATTTTTGTTTTCTCTTTGTTTTCGTTGATTCTATTTTTCTGATGCATATGTTATAGGGGTGTTTTTCCTAACAAGTGGTACTAGAGTCAAGATTAAAGGTCTTAAAAAATATATATATTCAAGATGATATCTAGATTAAAGTTTGATTAGATTATGCATTTTGATAGCATATGAGAGAATACAATAAAAGAATTCTGGTACAATAGGGACTTCTAAAAGCACTGCAAGTGAAGAAATCGAAAAAATGAGTGAAGAAGATTGGGAAAAATTAAAAGTGAAAGCGATAGGCACTATTCGTTTAAGTTTGGCTTCTAAATTGAAATATAACGTTCTGAATGAAAAATCTTCTTATAAGTTATGGAAAAAATTAGAAAAAGTTTATATGTTGAAGTCCATAACAAATAAATTATATTTAAAGAAGCAGTTGTATGAGTTGAAGATGAGTGAAGAGACTAATGTTATGGATCATATAAACAATTTTGATCAATGTATAATCAGTTGTTAAGTGTAGATGTTAAAATTGATAAGAAAGATAAAGCAGTGATTTTCTTAACCTCCCTACCCAAATCATATTAGACTTTGGTAATTACACTGTTAGTCAGAAAAAGTATGTTGACTATGGATGATGTGTCGACTACTTCGTTAAAGACTGCAAACATAAAACAGCCTAGTAGTTCATCTCATATTGAACAAGTTCTTGTGGTGAAGTTAGATTCGAGTAAAGGTAAGAATAAGACACGAAGAAAATACTATGATAGGAGAGAAAACTATTCCTAGTCACTTCATCGAAGGAAGTTGAATGTTTTTATTGTCATGAGAAGGGGTATATCAGGAGAAATTGTGAAGAACTTACAAAGCACCTTGATGAGAAAAGGAAGCAAAAAGCTTAAAAGACAAAATCAACAAACGTTGTTGGTGACAAGTTTGACAGTGAAGATGATGTTTATTCCAATACTACTGATGAAGATATTTCTAACTTTTGGATTTTGGACTAAGGATGTTTGTTTTATGTGTCCATATAAGGAATGGCTTGATTCTTATAAGCCCGGTGATGCTAGTACTCTTTTGATAGCTAATGTTTCAAGTTCTAAAGCCATTAGAATAGGTAAAGTAAAGGTGGAGATGTTTGATGGAGTTGTGAGGACATTGGCAATGTTAGGCATGTTTCTCATTTAAGGAGAAGTTTAATTTCTTTAGGCACTTTGGATACATTGCGTTGTGAGTATAATAGTTAAGAATAGTTTTATGGAATATAAGAGAGGTGCTTTAATAGCTATAAAGGGTGAAAAGTAAAGAATCTATATAAGTTAATTAGGAAGACAGTTGTAGATGAGCTAAGAAGGTGGAGCCACGTTAGGAAGGGTCTTCAGCCATTATGAAAGGCTATAAAAAGATGACGGTGATAATCAAAGATGATAAATGGAAGATGATGAAGACTTGTGTCAGTAAAAGACAAAGTATGGAAGAAGAAGAAAAAGAAAGGTTCTTGTGTAAAGTTCGATGAAAGTTTGAACATGACACATGTTTATTCTTCTTGAGCATGAGTGTATGAGTTGAGAGAATTTGAGTTAGGATGGAGATTGTTGGGTATATGACTTAAATTAATTTTTGGTAATTTTATAATTGTGAGTTTGAGAATGTATGAGTTTGGGAAAGTTTGAATTTTCTGTTCCATTAAGAGCTTATGAATAGATCTATTGTGTTTAGAGTGATAAGTAGTTAAGAAGAATAGAGAGTGTGTCTTTATTAAGATAGAATGAAGAGAGAGATAGTCAAAGGGTGTAAGGGGTTTTGAGTAGATAAAGATTGAGAGAAATTGATGAGTGTATAATTTTGAATTTATTAGTGAAGAATTTTATTCTCCTTCTCACATAGATATAGGCAATTTTGTCAAACTATGTAAATCTTTGTCTTCCCTTTATTTTCGTTGATTTTATTTTTCTATTACGTTTTGAGTATAGGGGTGTTTTCCCTAACATGTGTTTACTTATCAATTGGATATGGTTTAATCTACCAAATTTTTTCTAAATTCTATTAAATTATTACAATTGTTTTATTTTTGTATTAGGTTTACATAATTTGATAGTTATAAATACTTTTTTTTTTTTCATATCTTAAAAGGGAATCAGAGATGTTTTCACACTTCTTATTTAACAGATATTTGAAAATATTGTAGAATCATAAGTGCAACAGTGTATGGTGATCCACGTACTATGGTGATCCACCGTCTATTTAAGAATCTAGTGAAATCACAGATATAAAGATGTAAGAATTGTAAGACCTAACTTATTTATTCTTTCATCAGGCTAAGAAACTTTAAAGAGCAGAAGTAGGGACCTGAAAGAGTTAGTGTGAGGAAGGAATTCAGTTTCGAGAGCAGCTTCTTTGTCCTTGTCTATCTCGTAGAGTTCTGTTGGGTCCTCGGGGAGCTTAAGGTTTCTGTTGCGAATGGCCGCAACATACACCTGAAAAACACAAAACAAGCAAAAACGTCAACATTAATGAACTTCACAATATATTTCATTATAGCAAGATCATCAAATAATCATTAATTCAAATCAAATTAATAGTTAGACGGTATCAAATATGAGCAAATGGAACTTAACAATAAAAAAAATTGGCTACTGATTATATTATAGTTAACTTGTATGATTTATCACAAAAACGACCTGTATGATTTCAACAGCTGCGTTAGTTGATCCTTTGATAATTTGCAGGCGGTAAATGGGCAATCCCGCAACAAACAAAACGACAGCCAAAAATATGGCAATTGTAGAGACCCCAAAACCCCAGTCCCAGCCTTTGTAATCTTCGATCCACACCAGGAGAGTTAAGCTGCCGGCACCACCAACACACAGGGCGAGCAGCAGCGAGTTGAAGAAGGTCGACATCTGCCTCGCCTCTTTCGGGTCTTTCTCGTCGAACTGATCAGCGCCATGTGCTGGCAAACAGGCCTTTAGCCCTCCGCTGCCGATCGCCAACGTGTAAAGACCGATAAAGAGAAGCGCCTTATGGCCACCGGTGAGTTTCTCACAATTAGCTGTCGGATCGAAGACGTTGCACAGCGGTGGCTTAAGATTGGGGTAGTGGGCTTGTATTGTCAGCAACCCTAGTCCCTGTAACAAAAAAAATATTGAACTAGGAACTTATATGTGCAAATAAAACAGTCTTAGACCATTTCCGATGTTCTTGTTAATACTATCGATTCAAAAAAAATTAAGTATTTAAATAGTTAAAAACAAAAAAATTGTAGTGGTCAGATGAAAAAGTGGAGAAACCAACCAATAAAAATCAAATATCAAATTTAACATCTATATTTGATGGAAACTTTGCCAAAACATCAAAATACCAAAATTAGAGAGCGTCCTTTTTTCATCAAAATACAAAAATTCACCACTGACTTGATTCATTCTCCCATCAAACTCAGCTCAGAATAACCCAGTCCACCAAAAGTCCATAATCTCCATAGAAAGTGTCACTTTTTAATACTAGACTTTGAAGTGAGGACATGAGGTTCATATTCTGAAACTGAGATCACTTCGGGAGACGACTAATATGATGAGAATCATTGATACGATATAATTAGTTTAATGTTATAGTCTTATAAGAAAAGAATATAGACCAGAAATTCAAGGCATCCTGCGATGACTGTAGTTTTGAATCTGCCGATGAAGGTGTCAGCAAAAATGGCCATAACAATGGACAAACTATAAGAAGTGCC
Source organism: Antiaris toxicaria (assembly GCA_035233585.1). Classification (NCBI taxonomy): domain Eukaryota; kingdom Viridiplantae; phylum Streptophyta; class Magnoliopsida; order Rosales; family Moraceae; genus Antiaris; species Antiaris toxicaria. The sequence continues at coordinate 96,158,082 of CP141154.1, forward strand.
CATGAAGTTGGTAAGATTGTTAGCAGCATCTGCTACGCCGAAGTGCAGATACACCATGAAGTATGACGCCAAGTTCACTGCCAGTGCCAAAGTCGCCAGGTTCTCGAATCCAAATGCAGCTGGAAACATCGATCGACAGAGGTAAATGATAAAAAACAATAAGTCATGGGAGATAATTAATAAAAGTTTTAGCAAAAATATGCAAATTATTTAGTCCATTGAACATTGGACGTACGTGATACAAATGTAGTTGACATGCATTAATTGAGAAGATAATAAGCAATACAAGTGCACATGTCTGGTTAATAATTATCATGCATTTGTTTTACAAACTAAATATTTTTGAGTTGAAATTGTTTGATTTTTAAAAAATTATTTAGAATTTTATTGACTTTTCAAGGAAAAAAAAAAAAAACAAAAATAAGTAGAAAAATTTTAGTTTTAAATGACATTCCAAATAGGTTGTGGAGTTCTAGTACTCTCATTCTTAAATTCATATACATATAGATATATATATATATATATAAACACACGTCCAACGCAAAAATATGCTTGAAGAATATAACTACTCCTAGGATGAACTACTCTCATTCTCAATTCATATATATATATATATATGTGAAAATATGTATGAAGAATTTAACAATACCTAGAACGAGCACAGAGGCTCTAATTCCTCCATGTTTATGCTTTATAGCCGTCCTTCCCTTCCAATCCACCTTTCCTTCAATAAGCTCGGCTTTCATATCCTGTTTTAATAACACGAGACGAATATATGTAACAGATCAACTGTGAGACACATCTCAAAATTATGCTTCAATTATGAGACACATTTCATATCCCGTTCTTCGGCAATAGTTACGTGACTTTTAACGACTCTAAGTTTTTCTAAAATTCAATCTTAGAAATTGTAAGAACAGAAAAGAAAAAAGAAAAAAAATGGGAATTGAGTTTACCATTATGACTGGCTAAGATAAAATTGTAGCTACCTAGGCCTTTTGGTGCTAATTAGATATTTGATGAGATTGGTAATGAGGCTACAACAAAGATTTGTGTATATATAGAGTTGATAAATTGAATTTGTATATGTTGCCGCTATACATGGTTTGTAGGTGGGGACGACGACCACTTCTCATGACTATGATATCTTTTTTTATCGTTTTCAGATGGCACCATATATATATATATATATCTGCATAGTACGTTTGCTTGATAAATGTTGCCGACCATGGAGATGACAAACAGATGCCATTTTTACTCTCAGACATGTCCAATTGGTAAACTTTATTAGCTAAAATTACCACTAAATTAGCTATCCATTTTATCATTAAACCACTACCTTTTTTTTTTTTTTGGCTTGACATTTTATATAAATGATTTATGATTTCTTTTATTGGATTTTTTGAAAGGTTTACAATAAGGAAAGATTTTTTTTTTAATTATTTTTTGGAATGGAGGAAAGAGAGCAACTAATATCAAAATTATCTTATACGTCTAGACAAGATTGATATATACTAGAAAACACATTTACTAAGCCTTCAACTCCAATATTCTCAAGAACAAAACATAATTAATGATTGAATACAAATTGATACAGGCAGGATATGTACAAGTTCAAATCTGCCCTTAAGATTCAGATATGAAAATAGTTCTAAACTTTATGCATGCACCTCCGCAAAGGTGCTGTGCTGTGTATGAGTTCTGGATAAGATAATTGAATAAATATTAAACCAATTTGACCCACTCACATCACAGTAGTCAAGGGAATAAGAACATCATAAACTTGACTATAAATAAGAAGGCTGTCGATTTTCTTCAAGTCCCATAAGGTTTTTTACTTCAAATGTAGAGTATAACTTGTCACCCAACTCTACTACTACTCACAAGTCACCTGTATGTTAGGTGGCCTTTCGCTTTCTTTTGCCAGTCTAGAGTAATACTATGAGTTTTCTCCATCAGGATTCCATCGTCGCGGCCATCTGGTTTTCCAGTATTATAAAATTTATTCTCATACTTACAATACTATATGAGTGAAGGTTTTATTCACATATCATATTAGTTGTATTTTAAAGTTGGCGTGCCTAACAATAACATGGAAAAATAAATAAAATAGCAATTTAATAGGAATATCCTAAATTTAGGAATTAATTGTAAATGAGATTTTTTTTTTTTGGGCTTATGAAATTTGAAGGACAAACAAAACAAAGAAATGCTAATGATAGCATAATTTTTCTCAAAAAGCATTAATGAAGTCAAATTTTCGAAACTAAAATTAAACAATTTAACTTTTTGTTAAGTTTTGTTAAACTTGCAATACTAGAGTTCAGTTTACTTTTTTAAGTTGTACGTCCCAAAAATTAAAGGTCACATGATAGTTTTTTTTTTTTTTTGGCCTATTAGAGTTTTAAATTTGAAATACGACTATTATAGTTAAAAGTAGTTAAAATCCAAGGTATGACTTATGAAAATTTGCATAAAGATATAGCAATTTAAAAAAAAAATCAAAAAAAATTAAAGGGCACACTACACAACTGCCTGAAATCAAGCTAACTCCGCCCCTGGATATCATGCAGTAGTTATCAAACCATTATCATCATAAAGTTTTTAACTTTATAATATTAATAAAACAGTTCATTTATTTTAGTTTTCTAATACTCTTTAAGTTCTTCAGTGAGATCAGCATTACAACACTGCAGCATAAAAGCATCAATGGACATGCACCAAACTAAAATTCTTCCTTCAAATTATTTTGTCTGATCTTGGGAGGACAGTTTTGCTCTTGGACACAAGTGTATGCCTCTTTCTTTTTCAGTCACTAGCAATCCCTTTAAGCACTTGGTATTATATAAATGCTATATTTGTAATGATGTGATCAGTCTCAAAAACTTCAGAAAGTAACATAAAGGTTTTGATATGCAAATGTCGTTTTTAATGAGATTATTTTATGTACATTTTTTTAGGAAAATTATGGCTTGCCTTCCTCTCGTGGGTCCAAAAATATATGTAAGCAAAAGAAAAAAAAAGACATGGATGTTGTCATTAAGGGGGTTTTTAAAAAGAGATGACAAACACTCGAATAATTAAAAAAATATACTCAATCACATTCACATAGTATACTTAATATAAAGTTCAATTAATACTATCTATGGTGCATCAACGATTCGACAGTCAAAATTTGATGAATTAATGTTAGCAAATTAAAATCACAAAAAAAAAAGTGCAAAAAGCCACATCATCAATGCTAAAGCCCAAATTATTACAACAGTACCACTTTAATTAATTCCATATTCAATCTAGTAATTTTTTAGGCACCTGTCACGTAATAATGGTTCTAGTACAAGTATCATGGTGTGTTTAGCAAGTTCTCAATTTAGACTCAGATTATGTTATCATGTCTGAGAAAAAAAATACTAAAAAATACCATCGAAGTTAAAGCACAAGTGTCTTATATGCTCCGTTTGCGTAATCTTGTAAATAATTATGCATTAGAGTCGTGCTAAGTACTAACTGTGTCTCTTAGTAATTCCTCCATGTTTGGACTATATACGACGGATTTGACTTGCTCCAACAGAGGAGGTATTTTGTCTAAACATGCCGGCTAAACTATTTGGACAATGGCTATAAGTTGTTCGAAGCATGATTGGAAATGTGTGTGAGAGAGGACACAGGACTCAGTGAAGGATATATATATATATAAATATATACACACATATATATATTCACATACATATATATATATATACACATACACACACATATATAATGCTTGTGGCAAAAAGATAAAGAGTAGAGAAAAGGAAGGATATGTCACATATGCATCTGAACTGTGCTTTGTATTTATCACTTGTAATAAGGCTGCAGTCACAATTTGTCTCATCAGTGAACACTCACTTGGCCTCTTAAACAAAGAACCTCTTTATGAATTGGGTTGAGGAACTTTTTGTTCCTTCTGATCTTTTTGGTTTTTAGTACCAAGATTTGAGCATTGGACTAATCGACTGAAGAGTTCAACAATCATTGTGACTTGGATGTCTCCTAAAAGACGCACCATGCTCTCAACTATGAAGTATGCCGGCGTTAAATAGAGAGCGCTGATTCGCGTAAAGAACCTTTTTATTTTTTAAACCCCTTATTAAATCTGTCCACATTTCAAAGGCTAAAACACTGTTTTTTTTTGTTTTTTGTTTTTTGTTTTTTTTTGTTTTTGCATTTCTTGGCATAAAACTGCTAAGAATAATTGGATATAGTAAAGCACAGTTGGTTTTTAGCATTACACATTCGTATTACATTTAAATATAATGTAATTTTTACCTAAATATAAAAATATGACATTCAAATACCAATCATATTACATTTTAAATCCAATATAATCAATATTTATTATTTTACTTTTTTCTATTATTTTTATTAATGACGTCACATACTCTCTTCCTCTCTCCCTCTTTTCTCTCTACTTTTACTGCTCACATAACATATTTATTATTTATATATAATTCAAATACTTTTCGTCCAAACATACATTGTATTCAAAAACAATGTCAATGCTTTTCCTCTAAATGCAAATTGCATTCAATGTATTACATTTAAATACAATACAAACGTAATACGTTTATCAAATTGAGTCTAATAATAATAATAGTAATAGTGCTAAGACTTAATAATGTCACTTTAAGAATCTAATGTTATCACAAATTAAACGACCCAAAAAACTAATCCTTATTTCCTCACCTAACATTAATGGAATTCAAAGTTATCAAAATCTAATCCAACTTAACAGACCATCGGAGAGACATAATCACGACAATATTCTATAATTGTACTCTTTTTGAGATATTCCTCAAAATATCAGTAATTGTAACCTCACTCCGGGTAATGAGATTAATGTTAAACAAGAAAGCCTTGATAGGTCATCTTCTTGCCATTATACACGTTTAAAAAGACGGGCAATAAAAATTACAAGCAAAAATTACAAGCAATCAGGAAGTCCACAAACAGAGTCGCTACTTTACCGAAATTTTACTAAGTTATATCTCATATACCACTTATCTCACCTCCATAATCATTGAACAGAAAAATTAAAAGAATTTTGGATTAATTTAACAATCTCAAAGTCGCAATCATCACAAAAAATAACCAGACAACTGGGGAAAATAAAAAATATATATAATATAGACCAAGACAAATCTATTATTACTCAGCAGCACAATCTTGTCTTATGATGAAGAAATTCTGTAAACTATTTAAAAAAAAAAAAAAAAAACCTCCAAGACAAATAATGATTGTGTCTAACAACTGAAATGAATTCACAAACAAAATGGAACAAAGATGTACAAAGCAAAATAACAGGGACAGGCTGTGCAAAGAATGCTTGACTACTCAATTCCTAGTGGGAGAGCCTAAAATTATGGAAGACGATCAGTAGTTCAGCAAGGAATACTTCACTCTCACTACAATCTTTCCCTTATCTATTCCGAGCTTGGCGCCCGTGACCAACCAATGACCTGGAATATCCTGCGGGCCCTTTAACATCTCTGTCATGTCTACAATTTTAGCTAGTTTTCCAGTTTGGGTTGAGCTATCCTCCTTTTTATCGTCAGGGGGTCGGTTGTTTGCATTTGATGAAGAAGAGCCATCAGGCTTTTGCGCTGAAGATGGGGTGGAAGGGTTGTGATCCCAAACAGACCGCCTTAGCGTGCAGCCAGGAACTTTGGAGAAGAGGAGTTTGAGGTGCAAGACGTTTTTAGCGCCGAAATCCCAAACGCCTAACTGAGCTCCGGTTACAATGTGCACACCAGAGAGGTCTCCTATGCAAGTCTCTGTGTACTCTATCGGTGCAGTGCTTACGTGGGAGAAGTTTTTCCATTTGATTGGTTCAAACCAACGGCTGTCCTGCTCCTCTGGACCTTGCCATCTGGGGGCACCGATGGCCATGTGTGTGTCCCAATGAGGTTGAAGGATTTTAGGAAGAGACACTAAATGCTGCAAATGTATGGATAATCTGTTTAGCTTGCTGCCCTCAAGGGCAAGTCTCACCCCAGTGACTGGCTTACGGCCTACTGTTACCTGTAAAGTGTGAACAGTTTTTTTACTTGGGCGAAACGATAATTTTGGTACAATTAAGAAACAATTGAAATACAGCAAAGGGGAATACATTCTTTCATGAAGAAAATTTGGAAGCGCACAATCTTAAGGAGATCTACTGTTTGAAGGACACCACTTGAACACGCGTTTTGTGACAAGTTAGCTCTGTACTATCTCTTTCCTAGGCATCAATTCTCGTATCAGAATCTGCATACTATAAGCTGCGGAGCTCTTGTGCTTTATGTTAGTTTCTGTTTTCCTATTACAAACATTGCATATTCCGAACTCCACCAAGGAACCACACAATCCAAAGGAGATCTATTCTTTGTACGTTTGCACTTGTTCACACGTTTTACGACAAGATATTTCTGTACTCTCTCTTTCGAAGGCATCAATTCATATCAGAACTGAATCCAGCATGCCGCAGAGCTCTTTTGATTTATACTAGTTTCTGGTTTTCTTTTGCCTATATTCCCAAACCACCAACACCTCCCCTGTCCCCCCAAAGCCCCTTTTTACGTGAATAATCTCTATTTCATTCAGAGTACGATTAATATTAATTATACACAAAGGAGTTTTTATACACTGAGAAATACCTGATCTGGGCTGACATAAAGCTTTGGACCCATCAAGCTGAACTGAAGAGATGGACACACGGGCTCCTTTCTCTGTAGATTATTCTGCTCAGGGGCCCAAACTCGTGCGATTTGAAAATCCAAGAAATATTGCAAATCTTCAATAGGTGGCTTGTCTGGTAAAAGCAAAGACAATCAAATAAACATGTCATAAAATCATCTGTCATGGCTAGAATGCTAAACCACACAGTCATAGAGAAATCATGAAGCGGAAGTATTCAAGACTAATGTAAACAATATGATGTACTTTTGGCTTATAAGAAGTAAACTAACATGTCAAAAGCATTGAACATAGAGAACTTTTCACAAATGAAATACCAAAGTAGGTACTATTTAGGTTGGTTGGGACTGAATCAAAACTATTTTAATTTTCACCTAGCATCAAGAAAATATTCCAACAAGAAGTCGAAAATAACCGGTTTGGCAACAAAAGGCTCCATCCTCTTGAGTTTTGTGAAAAATTGATAGATATATAGATTTATGTGTGCGTACATGTAATAATTTTAACCCAGCATAGTTGGTATAACCTACGAACAACAATTACTCAATTATTGTCAACTGATTGATGAACTTGATTCTTCATGATTCTAGACTTTATCTGATACTTTTCCCAGGTAGCTAAAATCAACTAAGTGAAAACATAAATAGCCAAAATCTCAGTCTCTAATTTAGAATATAGGAATTAAAATAATTTTCAGTGTCATATTCAAACAACATGGATACGTGGTAAAGTAAACTTTGGATTAATCTTACACTCCAAATATAAGTCAATTGCACGGGCTAAATGCTTTATTCCAGGTACTCCTTCAAGCAAAGAAACGATGGGAGTAAACGTCATGTTGATTACATCAGGTGCTAATCGTACTGTCTCTGCCCACTTGGAATGACTTTGCTCGAGATCATCCCCACCTCGTCTTCTAAAAATTACTGTAACATCCTGCAGCAGAAAATTCAATTCTGAAGAGAACTTCAACAGGAACAAAGATAAACCTGACCAACGAAACAGTATTTATTTATTTTTTTTTTGGGGGGAAACATGATGCTTTTATTAACGAAAAGAAGTATGTAACAAAGCTAAAAACAGTAACTGTTGTGAGAGGTATTAAAAAACATAAACAAAAACTAATTGATATCCTCAAAAATATTCCAAGAACAAGATAGATGATGCATTTAGCTAGTGTTAGCACACGGCTCTTAGAAAGTGGTGAAAAATCGTGTTATTGAACAACTTCTGAATACATCAATTTTTTCATTTAATTAAAACAAATGCTTAGAAATTGAAATCGCACCCTGACCTTATCTTTATACTTTAAGGGGCCTGCACTTGACTGACTTGTAGAGTCCTGAAACCTATGATCACCTATGTCTTTCACATAATTCTCAATGTCTGTTGCTGACAAAGGAGATGACTGGTGCTGCCTGATGTAAACCACATCTCTTCCACCAATGGTTGCAGATGTAACAATATGAGTGCCAAAATTCTCAATGAAACTGGAAAAATAAAATGGGAAAAAAGAAAATATAATTCCTGTCAGCTCAATCTTGTTCTTAGCAAAAGCCTCCATATCAAAGATGCCACCTTTGCAATTTAACGCTAGATCATTGAATTAGATCTCAGCTATTCAATAACATAGAAAAACAATATCCATAACAAGATGCTTGAATAGGTAACTCTATGCACTGCATTGCACAAGATAATTTGGTGCTGTTAAAACATAGTCCTCTCAAGGATAGCTAACATAATGATAAGGAACCGCATCTCAACTTAATGAGAGATACTAGACCATTGACTTAGTTGATGTTAACTACCTCGATCAAGAGGTTAAGGGTCATAAACCAGGTAGTTAAGGGTCATCATGATATTTTTCATAACCAAAGTCTTTTGATACATAAATGAAAAATAACCACCTTGCTAATGATGCAGGATCCCAAGTGTAAGGAACAGCACGCTTAACTTCATCGTGTAAGACTAAATTTTGCTTCTCTAGTTTAACTTTGTACAGTGGAATTAGGAATCCAAACATTGCAAGTGATTTGGTAACTGCTGCATCAACTTGCCAAGAGCCGGTGAAATTGAACATGGAATTAAAGCTTCCGAGGGGAATATTGCCCGATATACCAGATATCTTATTGAAGTATTCTGCCATCTGCCATTCAAACACAATGGAATAAGGCTAAAAAAACGATGGTTCAACAATTCGAAAAAAAGGCATGCAACATTGTCTTCCAATAGCATAATTAGAGAGACAAATAGAACTTAGTAACAAGAGGATACAAATGTTAAAAGCTCAACAACTGTCAAGACAGCAACAACATCAACTTTAGAAAATTTCAGAAAGAATACATCCTAGTTTCCTTAATACATTAGGAAGTTGAAAAAACATAGAATGCAGCTTAGCAAACTCAACCAAAACGATCCTAATCATCTTATTACGCATCTTCTCTTTATATTTTACACAGTTGCTTGTCTATCACCCCTTTCATTTAGCTCTTGGAGGCAATAAATATACGTCACAGTATAGTAAAACCTCAAAGCAATTTCAAATGAATTCTCTAACAGAACAGGGCAAACGAAAACGGTTATTAAATTGCAATATCTGAATCTTCAAAAACAATACTAACAAACACTACAGACCTTACAAAGCCAAATGGGGAAACCCCAAAACTAAGTTGGAGATAGAAGGAACAATGGAAATCCACATCAAAGCCTATTAGGTATTCTCAAAGTGCATTCTCAAACTTCACCCCTTTTCATTTAGCTAAACCGTCATTCGCAAAGTCAACTACTTTCTGTATGTGTTAACCAAAGTTCATAGCCTATCTGTATCAAGCTTGTAAATTGTATATGAACTCAAAGAACCGAAGAGCTAACATGTAGTCAGTTTCAGCACCCGGTATTCATATTGCAATCTAAAGTATCAAAAACAGAAATTTTCACAATACCAGTCAACAGAAAACTTAGTAAACAACCAAAAAAAGATTACCATCAAGTAACCATGTTACAACAACAACTACCCAACAAAAACATTTTTTCACAAAACGTTATCAAAAACAGATTCCGACATGCCCAAGAAACCAAATTTCTCAACCATCGTGACCAAAAACCAAAATCCCAGGTGGGAGTTACCTCATGGAAGGTGAAAACGGGGACTTTCTCGGTGGTGGGCTTATTGGGATAGCAGCCGATATCGACGGAGACATTCGGCAGTACGAGACCGCCGGAGAGGACGAGATCTTTGGTGTTAGCTTCGTCAATCCGGACAAGCCTTGAGCCGTGGTGGGCCCCTTTGCAGTAGAGGAGGCGGATGTCGGAGGTGACGTCGAAGCCCCTGCCCAGAGCCTGGATTGAGTTGCAGAGCGTCGTCGTCAGAGCGTCCGAGCTCGAGCTTGAATTCGAACTCTCCATCGAATAACAAGAATAAAGAAAGAACGAGAAAGGATCAAAATCAAATGGGTATTGATTTCATTTCGTTTTCGAATCGAATCGAATCGAAAGAGAAACCAAGAACAGAAAAATGTTGGGTTTTGCTTGTTTTTGGGTTTTAATGGCGTTTGAACAGTGGAGTTGTGAAGCTTGGACTTTTTTTTTTTTTTCCTTCCAAAAAAGTGGTTGTTGTGTTGTAATGTTCCTGTTCTCGTTCTTGTGCTGAAAGGCAGCTTTTGACTGTAATAATGGCTAAAAACGCGTTTTTTTATTTGTTTTTTTTTTATAATTTATTTTAGATTTTATTTTATATTTGTATTTCTGTTCCTGTGCGTGATGTGTGCAAGTATGAACCGTTGAAAATTAGAGAGGATTCCAAGTTGACTGGTCGTCCCTATGAAATTAATGATCTTAATCTCCTAATCCCCCAAATATTATTCCTATTAATGAAAATAAAACATAAAGAAAATGCCATGTCAGTAAGACTATCGGTGTTCATTGGAATGATAAGTTGTATTCAAATTGTATATAACATAATTATCAAATTGAGTGTATGAATCAATATAAACTTTGAATTGTGCATTATGTGTGTTTGGATAATTTTGTTAAAAATAATATTTGAATAATGTAGAAATGGAAAATTGAGTTTGATACAGCTTTATATAAAAGTAAAGAAAATTGATATTCAAATTTTGAGTTGAATTATCATGAATACTAAAACACTTACCCTCCGTCTGTTTGACACGTTTAAATTTGAAAAATGAAAAAATTTTCATTTCAAGAAAAATGAACATTCCTAAATTTCCGTATCTGAACATCCAACATTTTTTATTTTTGAAAAATGAAAAAAGAACTTTCTAGAAACAAAAAGTTTTCACCCACCCAAACAACTTTTTACTTTAAAAAAAAATTCCAAACAACTTTTTATTTTTCATATCTAAAAATTTTTCATTTTCCAAAAACAAACACCCCATCCAAACGGACCCTTAAATGTTTTACTACGAAACATGTATTGTAAGTGTAAAAAAATATCTAGTAAGTTTAAATGCAATTATTAAAAATTAATTGTAATACTTTTTAAAAAAATTACTTGTAATTTATGGGGTGTTTGAATAACGTATTATGTTTGCATTACATTTACCCTCCGTCTGTTTGGCACGTTCAAATTTGAAAAATGAAAAATTTTTCATTTCAAGAAAAATGAACATTCTTAAATTTCTGTATCTGAACATCTAACATTTTTTATTTTTGAAAAATGAAAAAAGAGCTTTCTAGAAACAAAAAGTTTTCACTCACCCAAACAACTTTTTACTTTTAAAAAAAATTCCAAACAACTTTTTATTTTTCATATCTAAAAATTTTTCATTTTCCAAAAACAAACACCCCAATCCAAACAGACCCTTAAATGCATTGAATGTAATATGTATTTAGATAAAAAGTATTTACATTACATTCAAATGCAACGTTTGTTTGGTTAAAAAGTATTTAAATTATTTTTAAATTTTGAGTATTTGACATGATTGATAAAAGTAAAGAGAAAGAGAGTATGTGATGTGATTGGTAAAAAGAGTAGAAAATGTGAAATAGTGAATAGTTATTATATTGAATTTAAATTGTGATGTGATTGGTATTTAAATGTAATATTTTTGTATTTGAATAAAAATTACATTACATTTAAATACAATTCAAAAGCAATACAGTAAACAAATAAGGGCTTAGTGGATTTTTGGTGTAAATGTTTGAATTAGAGATATCAAACCTTTGAATGCAATTCGAACACAATTTGGTAAACAAATAAGGGTTTAGTGGATTTTTGGTGCAAATGTTTCAACTAGAAATATTAAACGGGCTAGTCCGGCCAGTCAAATCCATTTATTTTGAGCCAAATAGTGTTTCATATTGTGCTTGTATTAGTCTATTTAATAAATATGTTATGTTGTACTATACTCATCTTTTTTATTTGAAGCGTCAAGCCCGACGTGGGGCCATTTATAAATATATTCGTGTCTTAATCATGTCTAACAACAAAAATTTTAAATAAATAAGAAAATTTAATTTTAAATACAATATAAAATATTGATTTTTAACAAAAATAAAGTATATTATTAAAAAAATACAACATTAAAAATCTTATCAAGTAAAAACTCAAAATAGATAAAATCTTCGTGAGAAAAATAAATAAAAAAAAAACACCACTATTATTATGTGATAGTTGTTAAAATATCATTAAAAAAAAAGTATATGTTGTCATACCATCTCCATGCCCATACCTATGCCCGTGTCATATTCTTAGCATGCTTCGTGTCTAAAAATCATGTCAAGTACAACCCATTTAATTAATCATGTCGGGTTGGGCCCATGTATTAATTGTGTCATATTATGCTAACTCACTAAGTCTGATCCATTTTGATATCTCTAATTTGAAGTAAAATATTTAGATTTTGATTGTGGTTAGATTTAGATTTAGATTTAGTTATGCGTTTGGCATGCATTTAAACTATTGGAGTTAAGGGGGTATTTGGATAGAGTTTTAGAGATACATTTTTAGAGATGTTAATTCTCGAAACCATATATGATTTTAGAGATTATGTTTGGGATAAATATTTTGGAAAAAAGTTGTTATTGAAATAAGATGATTTGAATTTTAAAATATGTGGTAAAAAATTAATGCCTAAGAATACATGCAAATACTATTAGAGGTTTGGAGAAATATAAAAAATAAACATATTTTAGCTTAGAGATACCAAAACCATGTCCCAAACACCTCTTAAAAAATGTAAAAACTTAAAATGTATTTAGAAATAAAATATTAATATGGATATTATTTCGTTCAACTCGAAATTCTATGTAATTTAAAAATAAAATGATCTTATTTCAATTTATATATGTAAAATTATAAACTTTTAAAATTTGAGTTTTAGAGTTGATTTAATGTTATAATTTTTAGATTAAACTGATAAATAGTAAAACTTGTTGACTTTTTAGAAAAAAAATAAAAACTAAATTATAATTTTTAGATTAGAAACTTTGTATCAAACGTGCACTTAACGTTACGGTTAAAAATTCTTAGCATCACGTTTAAAAAATAATTTATCAAATTTCTAAAGGTCAATTTAGAAATATCTTATAAATCAGAAGACCAATGAATACATTCTGAAAGTTCATATCATATTGACATAAATGATATAAATTAAAGATTTATTTATTTTTAGAATGACGCAAGTAGCATTATTCAATGAATAATTAAAATAAATAGTATTTATTATTATTTATTTTAAATATTTTAAAATTACACTATTTACTTTATTTATTTTCAAATTACTACAATTTCACGTTTTTTTTTTCTTCTTAGAACAAGCTAAAAAATCTGGGCGAAAGTCCGACATTCCTTCAAAAAAGAGGTCCAATATCAATATCTCCCGAATAGTTTGGAAAAGATGGCTGATGGTTGAAACAGGACCCGCACCTCACAAATTGATTTTTAAAAGGAAGGAGGGGCTAAATGTCAATTTTAAGAAAATAATTAAAATAAATAATAAATTTTTAAAATATTTAAAGTAAATAATAGGTTTGTTATAAAATAAGTGATTTATTTATATTAAATTTATCAGATAAAATAATTTATTTACATAAAATTTATAAAAAAATTTATTTATATCAAATTTATTAAATAAATGATTTATTTATATCAAATAAATATTTTAAAACTTAATATTAACTTCAATTGTTTTTTATCAACTACTATTTATTATAATTTTCCTTTTCAAAAAATAAAGGAAATTCTTTTCTTCTTTTTTTCCATCATGGGAGCATATTTTTTTTTATAGAAAACATGGGAACATATTATTTGTTTCTAAAGATATAAATAATATTTTCACATAAATAATTGAAATAAATAATAGACTTTAAAAACATTTAGAATAAATGGTAATAAATGGCAAATTTATTAATTAATGAAAAAACATGTTATTTATCTTGTAATTTTAAAATAATTTTCATAAAATACTATTTATTATTACAATTTCTCTCTATCTTTTTTCAAGATTAAAAAAAAAAAAGAGGGAATATACAAATTATATTAAAACTCTCAACCCATGTTTAGCTGTTGGTACTCTAATAAAACTTTTCCAACAGTTTTTTTTTTTTTACTTTTTTTATAAAAATAAATCAATTCTATTATTCACCTCTCCAACTTCCTTTTAATAACTCAAATTTAAAATGTCAATAACTTTCTTATTTCAAATTAAAGTTAAATGATTTTTGAAAAATTGTATAGAATAATATAATAAACGAAATAAGATCTATATTGTATTTTTTTAAACACATATCAAGTTTTCAATATTTTTTTTAATTTCAAATAATTTATTTTTAATCAAACATATGTTTAAAAGATTGATTCAACTCCAATCAAAATATTATTAGAACTCCAATTCAAATAAACATACCAAATACGACCTTAGTATTGTATAGCAAATTGCGTAAGTTTATGTTATTTATCTGCAACTAAACAAGTTCTTTACACGTAATATGTGTATTTTTTGTATTCCTTTTTTCTTTTTTGCATTTTATACAATTACCTTTTAAAATTCTTTAATTTCACAATTTAATCTCTAATATTTTCCCTTGACAATTAATTCTTTAATTTTATTCATTTTAGGGGTATTTTGATCACCAATTACATTTATATTGTAATGCAATTTTTTTTAATGAATTACTCCATAAGGAGGCTAATATTAATTGAAATACAAGTGAATGTGTATTTAATATATCAAACATTACATTTAAATACAAATACTTTTAAATTTTAAATATAATACAATCATAATTCATCATTCTCTTTTTTTTTTATATATATTTTCACTAATTCATTACATATTTAATTTCTCTTTTATCAATAATCGAAAACAAATATTATATTTATAATATAAATATGATATATCTAAACACATATTTGATTGAGTAAAATATAATTCAAATGCCTCCCACTATCATCTCTGTCTTTTGATCACTACCGTTAAATTTTGAAGACTTGACTTGCACGTGCTCGTTCAAAAACCTTTTTTTTTTTTTTGTTTCCTTCTTCTTTTTTCTTTTTGGCTACGTTGCATTTCTCTTGGTGCACACCACGGAAGTCTCCCTACAATTCAAGCGAAAGAAAGTCTACCAACGGAAAAAATAAAAATATCCCCCACGAAAGTCAAACATTCTTTCACAAAAGAGTGCCTAAAAATTTTTCCTCATTGGAGAAGGAAAAGGAAAAAATAATAATAATAATAAGGAGGGCGATTCCATTCCAAGAACAGTAGCCCTTAACTCCCATGTTCGGAAAAGATAGAAGAATCAAGACTTTCCATTTGCCAAATCGATTAATTGAAAAATAGAAAACATATGCAAAATGTAAGGGCTTTTTTTAAAAAAATATTTTATAAGTTAAAATTACAAAGGTTGAGCTTCAATGGCCCTAGAGTGACAGTCTTCTTCCCCCCCTCATATTTTCATGTCAAATTGCGACAGTTTGCTTTATCTTCGCCTCTCTCCCCAGAAAGAATTTTCTTTTTATTTTTATATATTTTATTTTTCTGTTATACAAAATTAATACAAAGAAATTATAATTATATATAGCATATTTTATGGGTGTTTTTTAAAATTATAACAGGTGTTTTTAAAGATAATAAATTTTTACATAATTTTACAGATAAATCATTGGATTTTTTTCAGTAAATCTTTAAATTTTCTAGAAATAGTAGATTTATAAGTAAATAATAATAGGTTCTTATGACGACACTAGAGTCGGCGATGCTGAGAAGAGAGAGCATAGGAGAGGGAAGAGAGAGGGGGGAGGAATTATAAGGGTAATTTTGATATTTTTATGTGTAATTAATATAAATATGTTAGTTGTTACTAGTCTTCAAAAATTATCTATAATTAAATTAGAGTCTTTAAATATGTTATCTGCTCTTTCTCTCATCAAAAAAATATATATATATTTAGAGAAACTCATCAATATATATTTAGATTTTATTTTATAGTGAAACATTCTCAAATGTTATTGGAACATGAGCAGGGGCAAGAAATAGGTGCAGGCGGTAGGCGTGTGAAGGTTAATTTGGGATAAGTAATTAGAATTAAAAAAGAAAAGTGTTTTAGGACTTTGTTTAGTTTTTTATTTATATTTATATGTCCTCCATTATTTTTATTTTTATTTTAAACAGTATATGAATATTTAGAGGTCAAAATTAAGTGTTGACAAAGAAAAATTATAGATGTAGAATAGTGATATAAAAATGTAAAATTTTGAAATACGTGATTTACTTTCTAAATGAAAACAAAATAGATGATATAAAAGGTAAATATTAAAATTTTAATTTTTTCTTTTTATGAATATTTTAGATATTCTATATTAATATTAAATGTGGATCGGAAAATATTATAAATTTATCTGCAAACGTAATCCAATAATATAAAAAACACAAAACTTCAATACGTAAGATCTACTTTCTAAATACATACAAAAATAAAACAAAATATATAAAGGTAAATAACTCCTAGTTATATAAGATTTCCCTAAAATTAATAATAGAAAAACCTCACAAGCTCAATGAAAATTCGCATGGTTGTTTTTTGCTTGCCCTGTAGGAGTTGGCGTCCATCCACTGTTAATATTCAAACGAGTCAAAGATGAATGCTAAGGTGGCCAACCCCACTTGATTTAGGGATGCAACGTACATGGGCATGGCAAATTTTGAAGCCTGAAGAAGATGTCTGTTACCTATATTGACAATTTCGGAGTTCAAAGAGCTCTTTTTCTATTTGGAATTTTGTTATAATAGATTTTGTTTATTTGATGGCTTCAATCTCTGATATTAAAATTAACAAAAGATTTTTTCAATTTAAAGGAGATAATCACGATCTTATAGCATAGCAACTAAAAATTTTAGATTGCATATAGTTTATAGACTAAAAATGCTAACTAATTATCTCATCTCCCTATATGTTGGATGTATTTATAAATATTAAATCTGATTAAAATCATGTAAAAAATAAAAATAATATAATGTCATTCATACTCGTATTATATTCACATACTAAGTTGAAACTAGTATGTGAATTCTAGTTTCCCTTTGAAAGTTGACAAAAAAAAAAAGTCAAAAAGAAAGAAAGAAAAATGTTTTAACTTATAAGTTGAAAGGTATAGATAGAGTTGTGATCCCTTCACCGTATATAAAAAATAATTAAATAAAAGGTATATGAAACTAACATAACATATATAAATATGTTGATTTAAAATAAAATCTTAGTGATAGAATTTTTTTTTTTTTTTTCATAAATGATCGTAGAATACGTATATATATATATATTCATATTTTAACTTGGTCCACCTAACATACAGTACTGTACATGAAAGTTTGAATATACCTTACTGCCCAGATACACCCGAAGGCCATCAAGTTGGACAACCTTTTCTTAAGAGTTGTCAGGGTGATCTTTTTTTGAACCACGTGGTCTGAAGAAATTTATAAACATTCGACACTTTTTTTTTTTTAAACATAATCTTAGATTAAGCTTAAGGACTTGTCTGGGGATACTGCCTCTAAATGATATTTCGCTATCAAATTTCAAATTCCCAAATTTATTTTTTCATTTCGCTCTCTTCCACCCTCCAAAACTCCGTCTTTAGGGGTGAATAAAAAACCCAATAACCTGACTAACTCGATAAACTCATCCAACCCAATCCATTATAACCTAAACTCGACCAACTCGATTAAAAGATTAATCCAACCCACTCAATCTGACTATTAATTGGGTGGGTTTGGATTGTATTTTTTCAAACCCAACTTAATCCGAACCCACCTAATCTATTAATATGTAAAAATATATATTTTTCATATCTCATAATATAAAGTATTTGTCTTGTATTTTATATTGATTACTTGACAATCTATTATATTTCATATTGTATGAGTTTTTATTATTATTTGTTTATTAGTTTACAGCTTTTATATTTAAACTTGTTTTACATATGTTTTATTTTTATGTCGGTTTCATAACTTATGAGATAATTTTGGAGTTTTATAACACTAATATTATACTGAAAGTTAGTCTTCATTTCATTTTATTTTATGCTGAATGATTAGTTATATTTATTTTTTTATTTTTTTATTTCTTAATTATGTTCAACCTTATCAACCCACCAAACCCACCCAAAATTTAATTGAGTGGGTTGAATTTAAAATCAACTCAGCTAAACTTGATTAGGTGGCTTGAAAATTATCAAAAATCTAGTTAACTCACCCGATATTCACCCCTATCCATCTTTGAAAGTCCTCCAAACAGGCTCTTGATTCTGGGTACCATGTGCCAACAATGGATTGGGTTTTTTTTACCTTTTCATTTCATTTCTTTTTGATATATAATGGTATTAATTAAGTATGTGACTCAAATAAGTTTCAGATAACTTTCTACTTGTGAGTTTGTGAATGTATGAGTTTAGGAATGTATGAGTTTTGAGAAAGTGTAAACTTTGTATGTCATTGAAAACCTATAAATAGGTATATTGTGATTGGACCTTTGTATAGTTAGAGAGAATAGAAAGAGTGTCACTTTTTTTAGATAGAGTGAGGAAAAAGGTATGCAAAGCATGTAGGGGGTTTTGGGTTGAGAAAGTTGAAAGAGATTAATAAGTATGTAATTCTAAATTTGTTTGCGAAGAATTTTGCTCTCCCCCTCTTGTAGACGTAGACAATTTTTCTAAACTATTTAAATCTTTGTCTTCACTTTATTTTCGTTGATTTTATTTTTCTATTATGCTTTAAGTATAGGGGTGTTTTCCTTAACAAGTGGTATCAAAGCCAAGGTTCAAGGTCTTGAAAAAAAAATCAACATGATGTCTAGATTAAAGTTTGATCATATTGAACATTTTGATAGAAATAGTAATTTCAGCATTTGGTAGTATATGGTAAAAGATGTTTTGGTATAGTAGGGACCTCTGAAAGCACTATAAGGGAAGAAGCTGGAAAAGATGAGTAATGAAAATTGAGAAGAATTAGAAGTGAGAGCGATAAGCCCTATTCATTTTAGTTTGGCTCTTGAATTGAAATATAGTGTATTGAATGAAAAATCTTTTTCCAAGTTATGGGAAAAATTTAAAAAAATTTACAAGTTGAAATTCTTAACAAATAGATTTTACTTGAAGAAGCAGTTGTATAAATTGAAGATGAGTAAAGAAACTGATTTAGGAATTATATAAACAATTTTAATATATGCATAACTCGGTTGTTAAGTGTAGAGGTCAAAATTAATAGCAAAATTAATAGAGAAGATAAAATGCTATTTTGTTAGCTTTCCTACCCAAATGATATAAGACTTTGGTAACTACACTGTTGGTTGAAAAAACTATGTTGACCGTGGATGAGGTGTCGACTACTTTGTTGGAATCTACAAACATGAAATTACCTAACAGTGATCTCACACTAAACAAGTTCTTGCGGTGAAGCCAAATTCGAACAAGGGTAGGAATAAGACACAAAGGAGATACTATGATAGGAAATATGACTGTTCTTAGTTGCATTCATCGAAAAAAGTTGAGTGCTTTTATTATTATGAGAAGTGGCATGTTAAGAGAAATTGTAAAGAACTAACGAAGCACTTTGAAGAGAAGAAGAGGTCGAAAGCCCAAGACATAGAATTAACAAATGTTGTTGGCAACAGGTTTGAGAGAGAAGATAAATTTTATTCTATTACTACTAACAAAGATATTTCTAATTCTTGAATTTTAGATTCGGGATATTCAATTCATATATATCCACATAAATAGTGGTTTGATTTTTATAAACTTGGTGATGTTAGTACCCTTCTAACGGCCAATAATTCAAGTGTTAAAGTCATTGGAATAGGTATTATGAAAGTAAAGATGTTTGACAGAGTTGTGAGAACATTGACAAATGTTAGGCATGTTCCTTAACTAAGGAGAAGTTTAACTTCTTTAGGTGCTTTGAACACTTAGGATTGTGAGTATTCAACAAAGAGTGGTTTTATGGAAGTAAAGAGAAGTGCTTTGGTTGCAGTGAAGGGTGAAAAAGTGAAGAATATGTACAAGTTGATTGAGATAATTGTTAGACGTAGAGCTATGAAGATAGAACCACATCAGGAAGGATCTTCAACCGTTATGAAAGAGTGCAAGAAGATGATATGACAACTGAAGATGCTAAAGGGAAGATGATGAAGACTTGTGCCAGTGAAGACAAAGCCTGGAAGAAGAAGAAAGGTTCATGTATCGAATTCGATGAGAATTTGAACTCGATGAATGTGTATTCTTGTTATGAATGATTCTCGGTTGAGAGAATTTGAATCAAGATAGAGATTGTTAGGTATGTGACTCAAATTAGTTTGGATAACTTTATATTTATGAGTTTATGAAAGTGTGGGTTTAGGAATGTGTGAGTTTTGGGAAAGTGTGAATTTTGTGTCTAATTAAAAGCCTATAAATAAGTCTATTGTGATTAAACCGATGTGCACTTAGAAAGAATAGAAAAAGTATCTCTTTTTTTAGATAGAATGAGGAGAGAAATAGACAAATGGTATAGGGGGTTTAGGGGTAGAGAGAGTTTGAAAAAAATTGATGAGTATATAATTCTGAATTTATTAATGAATAATTTTATTCTTACTCTCCCATAGACATAAGTAATTTTGCCGCACTATATAAATTTTTATTTACTCTTAGTTTTCATTGATTCTATTTTTCTACTATGCTTTGGGTATAGGGATTTTTTGCCCAACAAATGATCAGGATTTAGGATTCGTTTGGAGGATGGATTTGAATCCAAGTTTGATAAATTGGAAAAGATTAGAATAGTAAAGTTGAGGAAAAAGATTTAAAAAAAAACTGTAGCAACCCATAAGAGTGGATTGAAATCACCCCAAAACAAGCTCTTAATCAAGACTTTGTTACACAATGAAATGAATTTTTATTAACATATATATATATTTATTTATTTAGATGGAGTTGTGGAAGGATAAAATCAAGGCTCCTTAATAGGACAACGAGAGGGGGAAAAAATTATCGAGGAAACTATAAAGCTATCTTTAATGGGAGGAGGAAAAAATAAGAAGGAAAACAAGTCACATGATTAGATCACAACTTAGGCAAGTAAAATAGAAAGAAAAAAGATGACCTTTTTCTTTCTGCGTTCACAAAAATTCTATATTCTAGTTTCGGATTCTCTGAGGATTCGTAATTCTTATCCAATCCATTTCTTCCTTTCCTTTTTCTCCCAAGTCCTATAAAACAATTATAGATTTCAAACTCCTTACACTAAAACCGACTCACCCCATTCCCCCCTCATTTTTCCCTCCTAGCATAAAAGTTCTTTATCGCGACTACAATTCAGTATCAAAACTCTCGCAATATACTTGAATTTTTTATTCTCAAATATCATATTTAATTTGGAACTTTTTAAGCATTAATTTGTAGCAAGAGAGGGAATGAAACGTGACAATTAATAAGGGAATGCATGGTAACACATTTCTCTAAGATAGAATCAGCTCTTAACTTAGATCCGTTACTTAATCTGTACGACTTTCCATGCAAAAAAAAATTATTTTTTTCTAATGAGAGAGGAGATAACTGATATCAAGAAATTCAAATACATCCCAATTAGGTTAATGCTTACTTGAAGATACTCTAGCAAATCTCCAACTCAATATTATTAATAAAAGAAAATAAAGAATACAAAAGAATCAAACAAGTAGGAGAAAAGAAACCGTTGTAAAATTAAACAATTATATATGCTACTTAATAACCACGTTATTTAGTTATTTAAATCATTATGGGGCAATTATTTTTAAAAGTTTCTCTAATTAAAGGTTAAAAAGTAATGAACAAAAAAACTTACCTCCTTTACACTGGCCTATGTTTGACATAAGGAAGCATTATTACAGACCTAGAAAGAAGAGGAGTTCGGAAATTATCATTATTATTTTTTGGACAGAAGAGGAGAATTACTAAATCAAGGTTATTATATTACTAGTCGTCTCTGCTAGTCACAGAGAGAAGCAAGGCGCGTAAGCTTGTTTCTTCTACCCCCTTTTGGTTTTGTCATTTCTAAACTAGAGTAAACCAAACTGGCCATCCTTACCTGATAAGAGTGATTATGCTTATGACCAAATAAGAATTGGTTCACTTGCTTACTTCATAAGTGATAGTGCGTCACGATCCCGAGAATATATTTATATTAGTAATATATAAAAAATTTGGTAATGTAAGTTTGTGAATTTAAATCCGAAATATTATTAATTTTAGAATTAGTCGCAAAATGACACGTGCCTAGTCACATTTACTAGTATACAATTTTATATGACATGAAATATGGTCCGTAGCATGATTAAATTTCAATGCACATAATCTCCATACTATACAAGGAAGCATGTGAGAGAATTTTAATGTTATATGATAAGTGTAGGCTAAGAAAAATTTTAATGTTGCATCACATGCTTCTAGAAGCAACCTGTGGTAAAACAACAGACACAAGGGTAAAATTAGGGTAAAAATGAATATGATTGAGATTGGACGAGGGACCAACCATGGGAAAATATGGAAGCCACAAAGGCAATCCAACACCCTTGCAATTTTCGGATTTTTCAAGGAGAAAAGGTGTGGTTTTGCTCGACAAAAGAGAAGGTAACAAGGCAAGTAAGACCATGCCATAGGACCATTTTGTAGTGCCCAATGTGGGTAAGATTTTTGACAAAATTGGAAACTTGGTGACCAAGACTAGCTTATGAAAAAAATCAAGCATATTTGGATAAGCTAATCAAGTGTGGAAAAGGATTGTAACTAGGGGTAAACATCGGGTGGGTGGGTTTTTACGAAGATAATTTTTTTACCCATCCAATCAACTCAATGTAAAAAATCAACCCACCCAATTCATATCGGATTGGGTTGGGTTGGCTAGATTATGTATTTTATTAATAAAAATAATAAATGATACTAAATATCCAACAACAAATGAAAAATTTAATAGGAAAAAAAAGAAATTAAACTCATGACATAGTTTTTAAAATAAATTCTATCATAAATTTTACACAAATAAAAAAATTTCTAATATAATCTCATTAATAGTCAAATGTAAAATAAATATAAATTATAAGAATCACTAAAAGATAAAAGAATACTAAAATAATTAGTGGTATTTTTTACAAAATTACCAAAAATTACATCCATATTGAATATCAAGTAATACATTTTATATATTTAAATAATCTAAACAACACTTAGGGATGAATATCATTTAGTAAAAAAGAAAAAATAGTAAGTGAGTGAATATTGGGTGGGTTGGGTGGGTTTTTGAAATTTTTTCAACCTACCCAATCTTTATTGGGTGGGTTGAATAATTTTTTTACCCATTCAATCAACTGAATATAGTAAATTAACCTATCTAATTAAGATCGGATAAGGTAGATTGGGTGAATTTGTTGGGTGATCAGGTTTTTTGTTCACCCCTAATTATAACTAATTGAAACTCATTGGCTAAAGTCTATAAGTGAGAACAATATTAGGAGAGCTCATTTTTCCTTTTTCCTTCCACTACCATCAACTTCACTCTCCTCTTCCTCTCTATATGGCCGACGCACGAAACCTAGAATAATTTCTTCGCCCAATCCTAGACTAGTAGTCTTCCAAGGGCCAAGCGTTGGAGACATCATTTAGGACAAGTCTTCGAAAAATATTTGGTGTTTTTCCTTGTAATAAGTCACGTTTTAAAGGTTTCTCATACTAAGAAAAATTTTCTTTTGGTTGTGGTGATCCAAGCTTGCAAGACTAGTGAAGGTAGAAAGGACAACCGGTTCTATTTCAACAAGTTAAGGTATAAAAGTTCAACTTTACCTCTTAATGGAAACCTTGTACATGTGATTATATTGTGGAATTTTAAATGATAAAAGTTCATGCTCTCTAGCTCATATTGTATGTATGGTTGTGTCAAGTTAAAAGTTTTGATTCTAGCTTTGGTTCTTGACTAAAAGCTGATTTTTATCATTTAATAATGTTTGAATATACACATTAGAAGGAACTCAAGACTATGCTACAATAAAAAAGTTATATTGCCTTGTTGATAAAACCAAAAAGTTTACTTTTTCATAGATTATCGACACTTAATGACATGAATTGGTAACTTGTTAATCTAGCATGACCACAGACATGACTTTTATGTTGCTTGATGGTCGAAATCTCATTTGTATGGGATAGAATTAGCATGGTTTGGTATAAGGTTTGATTTCCATAAATTAAGTATAAAAATAGGAACTTTTTGTGTCTGGAATAACAAGCTTAGACTTAGGACATCACTAGAGAAACCCAAGAGCTAAAAGGAATCACACATAGGGTTAAAAAAAAAAAAAAAAAAAAGAGTTTTAATTGTTTTGGTCCTGTAAACCGAGAGTTACCTGTAATAAACTACTACTATCCTGTCATTGAAAATGGGCTACAATCTGTCCAAATCTTTAGGAATTTTTAGGGCCATCTTAGAGCCCTAACTGGACCTCGGACCAAACTGAGAAAACGTGGGGCATTTGTTCGAAACATTTTTTACGAAAAGGGAGAAGGAAGAAAGACCAAAATTAAACTTGAGTAGAAAAAGTTTTAGACATTTAATAAATAGTTTATTTATATAAATCATGATTTATTATAAATTTAAATTCTTAAGTATCTTTTATGTGTAAATTTTGATAAATTTATTTGGCATACAATTTTTTTACTTGGTAAATAATTTATTTATCGATTTTGATAATTTATCTGATAAATTATATTTTTTATTTGATAAATTTTTTATTTACTGATTTAGATAAATCATTTATTTTGATAAATCATTCATAAATCCTTAATTTATTGGGTGTAATTAGTTGTAAAATTTTAATTTATTCTGATAAATTGTTATTTTATATTTACTGATTTATAAATTATTAATTTATTCTAGTAAATTGTTGATTTATGATATAAATCCATTATTTACATCGATATTTACCATTTATATTATTTATAAAACTTTCTAAAATTGCAAAAAGGACCCTAAAATATCCCTAAATTAAGCCCCAATTTTAACAAAACCCTAACCTAAAAATTTTTCCCAAATTAAACTCAAAATCCAATCAAACCCTAGCCCTAATCCTAACCTACCTAGAATCCATAAACCACAAATCTATTGGTGGACTTCGACAGAGAAAGGCAACGGTAGCAGAGAGAAGTAAAAGAATCAGAGATCCAATTGAGGTTGCGATTCCATTGCCACTGATGGTCGATTGCCATTGGGATTTCGTCGAGATCCGGTAGTTGTCACTCTTCCATTATCATTACCAGCACAACGTCTTCAATCAACATTGGGAGAAAGATATCTGGTTGAGGTCACAATCCTGTTGAGATCCGTTTGAGGTTGTGATTCCGTTGCCACTGATAGACGATCATTGTTGCAATCTCGTCCAAATTTGATTGCTGTCGCTCTCTCAGCACCGTCAAGAGTTAATCTCGCCCAAAGATTCGATCACCATTACAATCTCTTCGATGTTGAGATTCGCGATCCCAGATCGATGAGGAGATTTGCTTGTGGAAAAGAAAGGTGGAGTCCTAGATCGCTTCAAGATCATGGTGACAATCATTGTTATTGCTCATTACCGATCGGTTGGTCAGCGATAATGGCAGCTTCTAAAGAAAGGGGGGAGAGAGAGAAAGAGAGAGAATGGGCTTGTAGGTATGGAGAGAGGGAAGAGATAGTGGAGGAAGAGAGAGAGTGGGTGGTGGGGACTATATGGGAAAGTGATAAAAAAGAAATATAGTAAAGATTGTGTGGGAAAAGATAAAAATAAAATATAGTAGAGATTGCGTGAGAAAAGAATAAAAATAAAATATAATAAATTATAAAATAAATTATGCTATAAATTTTTAAAGGTTTCAAATTATACTATTCACTCTTAAACTTAAAATAAAATAAAATAAAACCTGTTTACTGCAATTTTCGTGACAAAAACAGGTTTCAGAAATTCTAACTTTAAGGCAATATTTCGAACAGTTTTACTAATCAGGTTTGGAATGCAAAAAAAAAAGTGACTGGCAATTTACATTTTTTAGGAAATGAACCTCTTACGGGTCAAATAGGCCTTTGGGCCAAGCATGAAAGTCTTAGAACTCGTTAAAACGATTTTTTACATAGGAACCTTTGTCAAATTCCTAATGGATTCTAAGATACAAATTTTAACACAACTCTTATTTAGGTGAAAGTCTGTTTTTGACTAAATGCTAACGAACCTTAAAATATCACTTTTGGGACCAAAATAACCTTAGTTCAATGTTAGCCCGACTTGGGAAAACTGTTAAAGGCAAAATAGTAATTTTGCACCTTAGTGCACCAATTAAAAAGAAAAGTGAATTGGTAAAATGGGATAGAATGGTAAACTAGTAAATCAGTAGCTTACCATCTATAACCAAAATTTTGTTGGAATATTAATTGAACCTCATTGGCCTAACTCCACATCATGGGCTTACTCAATGTTAAATAATATATCAAGGGAAATTGTAGTAAATAGGGATTTTTGTGTGGTTTACAAGTAAATAGCAAATTTTAAAATCATTAAAAATTTATATATAGCATAATCTAATTTTAGTATAGGTGATGTTCTCATTTTCCCCATGACATAGGTTTTTAACCTATTTAATTTTTCAGATTCTTCCAAACCTTACTCATTTCTCTCTCTTCCTTCTTTCTCCTCCACCTCCCCCTTCTCTCTCTCCTTCGAGTCCTTCCTTCCTCCTTTCTCTTTTCCTCTCTGGGTTTGTGGTATTTTTTGTAGGTTGTTCTCGTTGAAGTCGTAATCTCAGTTGGCCGTGAAGACATCGAAGTTCACGTCGTCATTTTCTCAATCATGAACTTGTGATCTCGTCTTTGCTAGAAGTTATCGCGAAGCTCATCTTTGATCGTGACGACTACTGTGAAATCTCGACTAGTCGTGAAGACCTCAAAGTTCACAATCACCATTTTTTTGGGCTGTGAGCTTATGATCTCTTCTTCGCTACTACAAATCTTTGCAGTTGGATTACTCGATCTCAGCATCACATTTGGATCTGGAAATCTTAGCCTCATGATTGGATTTGACTATCTCAGCCTTGAGATCATGATCTCTTCCTCGTCCCTGTGATTTCGGATGGTTATCACCATCAAGATATGCTCACGATCACAATCTCTCTTTCTTTCCTCTCTTTTTCTCTATCATTCCCCAACCGCCGAAGCTCACATTCAATTCACAATAGTGTTGACTAGTTCGGTGATATCTCTGACGGCGTCTTTCTTACAAGCTCGCAATGACCGGCGTTTATCGCTATCACAAATGTTCTTGATAGAATTGATGTTGTCGCCGTCGCCAACCATGAACTGAGTAGTACAAAGGTGGGATTAGCTTGGAATTTGGGGCTTAATTTGGAGTGAAGTGCTAGGGTTTGGGTCAATTTGGGACCTAGGGTTAGGGACTATTCAATTTGGGATTTTTTTACAAAATCAGTAAATTAAGATTTGCATGGTAAATTAATGGTTTACATGATAAATTAACCAATTAGTAAATTATGATTTACAAAATCAAGAATTTTTGTTGTAAATCAATATTGCTTTTAATTATATCGGTACATTAATAATTTACGAAATCAAGAGTTATTTGTTTATATAGTAAATAAATTTTTTATCAAATAATAAATGATTTACCAAGATCGGTAAATAAATAATTTACTAAGTAAAAAAATGATTTACCATATAAATTTATAAAAATTTATCAATATCAGTAAATAAATGATTTACTAAGTTAAAAAGTTATTTACAAAATAAATTTATCAAAATTTACGCATAAGAGATATTTTTAAAATTTTAGATTATAGTAAATCATGATTTATAAAAATATATATAAGTCATTTACTAACAGGCTAAATCTTTTTTGCTATTTATTTTAATTAAAGATGAGTTTTAACTTATTTACTTATCAACCATGGTTTAAAGTTGGATTGTGCCTCCTGAGTCCAACTCCATTTTATGGACAATGAAAAACTAGTTTTTAGGAGAATGGAAGACTGGATTTGCCCTTTAGGTGTAATATCCCCAAACTAATAATAATAATAATAATAATAATAATTAAGCTACTTGCTTAGCTAAGTAAAATGAGATTTAAAATCATATATTACAGTTTTACCACTATATTCTTTTGAATTATGTTTTGATCCCCCTAAACTTCTCAATATTTGTAAATCAGCCCCTGCCATATTCTGAAAATTTTCTCTGCAATTACAGAGATTCCTCCACTTTGGAATGCTGAAAAAAGCTTAAAAGTACTACTAGTATTAAATAACATCACTAATAAAAGGTAGATTCTACCTATAAGTTTCATATTATAAGATCCATATTTTATTAATAGATGATATTTAACATTATCGATATGTTATAACAATGCTCTTTCATTTAAAATACAATATATATATATATTAAAATTAAATTAATTGATTATATTGAATATTATTTCTTGCTTCTTAAACAAACCCATGCTTTTGCTGCTGGCTTCCACGTTCTCACCCACCAAAGCCACCATTCTAAAGTTTTAAAAACATATATATTTATTAATTTGGCCATTTCACGCTCCCTCTCTCCGTCTCCCACTCCTTCACGTTCTCCCTCTCTCTTTCCCTATCTCTGTTCCTTGTTTCCAGAGACGAAAAAGAAAAGAAAAGAAAGAAAAGAGAGACGTAAGAGAAGGAAAAAGGAAAAAAAAATGTAGATGAATATAGAGAGAGTTAGAATGAGGTCGGCTGAGAGGAAGAAGAGGAGAAAAACTTAAAGAAAATAGTTTCAATGGTTTAGCAAGCAGTTTTGTTGTAAATATATTTTCTACTGCATCACTTGAACAATATTATATTTTTAAATATGTTTTTAGTTATGATGCTTTGAAATATGTTTTCAGTTATGTTATATCATGTTTTGATAAGATTGAATGAAATAGTTTGCTACAGCTATGTTGTTATGATGTTTCTGAGGAAGTGTTATGAAATGTTTTGTATGTTGTGACAGTCTCATGCTTGTTAGAATTGACTCAGATAATGTTATGTTTAAGGGGCCGAATTCTTGAGGAAAGGAGATTTCTAAGATAGGGGCAGTAAGTAAGTTAAGTAAAGTAAAGAAAAGTAATGGATTGTAATGACAAGAGACTAACGACATACTTAGATGTCCCAAAAGAAATATCTAATGAGGTGTATTTTTACTGTGGAAAATTTATATGGTATACTTACTAAGTTTTATACTTAAACAGTTCTCGTGATACTGTGCGTAGTTTGCAGTATTTATTTTTAAGACATGTAGGTTGACTGAGCTGGAAGTTCCAAGAGTCCCATGACAAGTCAAGATTAGGACTTTTTTTTTTTTTTTTTATGTATAGATTTTTGGATCTTGTTAACTAAGGACAATGATATTTGTCGAGATGATAGGTGATATTTTCCTCTACTTGATGGTATTATAGTATTATTTACGTTAAGTTTTGTGTTTTTCCAGGCGTTCGGGCTCGGCAGGGGTGTCATATTAGTGCCCAATTACATATAGCCTAAAGATGACTATCCATAAACTCTAAGGCGACAACCTTATTGTAACACCTAATTTTTTAGCTTCTAACTTAGCTTAAGAATATTGAAATTTTTGGGTTAA
This sequence comes from Antiaris toxicaria, assembly GCA_035233585.1. NCBI lineage: Eukaryota > Viridiplantae > Streptophyta > Magnoliopsida > Rosales > Moraceae > Antiaris > Antiaris toxicaria. The sequence continues at coordinate 96,187,931 of CP141154.1, forward strand.
GTTAGAAGGGTTTTTAGATTGTCTGAATTTTAATATATTTTTAAGAATTAATTATATGTGATTTTTGTTAAGATTATTATTATTATTATTAAAAAAGATTAGCAATTACGAAGTCGTTTACTTTTTTACTAGCTAGCTTGTTAGCTTATGTTCACACACACACACGCACGTTGAGATACTTAGGAAAATAAAGAAAAACGTTGGCCTTTATTTAATTGTTATTGTAAGCTTTCAATCCGAAACGAAGTAAACCCAAATTATTTCCCCGTTAATCAAAGTTTAAATAATGTAAGATACTAAGATTTGTTCTGAAAACCAAAATGTATATATTCAATGAAGTAAATAACTTGTCCTTTGTGGTTAGCACAAAAACAAAAAAACAAAAAAACAAAACTGGCTTATTGTGGATTACTCATGAAACTATAAAATTGATATGTAAGATATATATAAAAAAAAAAAAAAGAAGAAGTATGTCATGTTGATTAGTATAAGTCATTTATATCAAAGTGAATGAAAAAAGAATATATATTAATCATTAGATTCTAGGTGAAGAACAAAAAATTCATCCACATTCTCCTTTCTATAATAGAAGATTTATATATATATATATTTAGTAGATAAACACACAAGCAAAAGATTAAAAAAAAAAAAACATTGATTGTGTGCTTCAGCTACTTCCAAGAACAGGTGTTAAAACCTCTCTTAATTTGATTAGGATTTACAGGTGTCTTTATCTTATGTATTTTTCTGTTTTTGCTTTGAAACAGATAGTAAAACCTCTCTTAATTTGATTAGGGTTTACAGGTGTCTATATGTCTGTATTTCTCCGTTTTGTTTTCATTTTTTCATTCCTTTTAGAGTCAAATCCTTCTCTCTTTCTCTTAGTTTGTCTCTAATCTCTGTTGGCGAAGTGGATTATGTTTTTATTTTCTTTAGGTGTTAATAACAAAAGCAACGATCTTGATTAACATACATCAAAGGGAGCCAGGAAGAGAGAAGCTAGAAAAACCAAGGTTTAGTCGACATTGGCAGTCGGTGACAATTTTTGAAAATTTAATGAAATATTTAACTTATAATGGGATGATTGGTCAACTACATCGGCACTTTTGTTTTTATCATATGAAACTGTCCTCACAACGTATACACACACAGACAAAATATTACAAAAATAAAAAAAATGCAAAAAAGCCAATCAGCCAAGTGCTAAGCAGTCAAGCAGTTAGATGCAAAATTCTCCCTTCTTTATGTATTATAGATATTAAGGCTAGCATATATCATTATCGAAGCGAATCTTTCATTTTTAGGGCTCATTTGGGGGTATTCTCCAAATCTCAAAAATCAACTTTTTTCAAAAACTTCACCACTTTTCATTATTTATATCTTCAAAACGCTACAGTAAACTCTAAACTTTAAAAGTTCATAACTTTGTGTATACAAGTCCAAATGAGACAATTTTTTTTAAATTGCATAGAATTTCGAGAGGAACGAAACAATATCCATATTGATTTTTTTCTAAAAGAATTTTTAAAATTTTTTATTTTTTCACCTCAAACAGTTTTTTCTCCCAAACACATTTTCCAAAACAACTTTTTTCTAACCCAAAAATAATGTCTCCGGCCTCCTTCCCCAAACTCCCCCTTAGTCTTTAACCGATACAATATCTCCTCCATTCTTCTTCTTTATCTCTGCTATCTTTTTATCAAGTATCTTTCTTCACATAGTCATCAGACGGTGAATTCTCCTCCCTCTTCACAGGTTCTTGTCCTCTTATCCTTATTACCGTAAAGGATTGAAAACCGAAAATTACAATTTCGATAATATTTTCCTACCCCGTTTATAGAGGTTGCAAGGTGAATATTTTCTTATGTGCAATCCTATTTTATTTGGATTTACTGTCTTCGTTACTATTCTTCCTTTACATAGTTACTATCCTATAAATGTATTGTGATTATTAGAGTACTGGATATATATAAGTATAGACACATATATTGTTTCAGTTTCTATAAGTGCGCATACAAGGTGTAGTTGAATAAGAGAAACATCAAGCTATTGTTATATATAATATATGTCTGTATTCATGTATGTATGTATAGCCTATTATTAGTTACTTATGTACGTAGTTGGACTATCGGTTTCTATGTTATACTAGGAACTTAAACAAGTTCATCCTAAAATGGTTATATTTGGAGTTGTTTTAGTGCACATGTTAGATTTGTAACTAATAAGTAATATATTGTAGAAAGTGTGTGTTTTTGTCTACACTATAAATACGTAAGTATTTTAAGAACTAAGTCATTGATATGGTTTTGTTTGGTTAATTATCGTATCTAGTTCAGCACGGACACTCACATTATTATCATTTGTTTAGAAGTAAGGTAAGTAGATTCTTCATCTATATCACAAGAACAATAGTAATATGTTTCTAGTATATGTGGTTATGTTTTTTATATATATTTCATGCTTATAAAAGAATTGAAACTACATGTTTTATATGTCTATTTGATTATGAATGGAAGATAATTATTTCGTGAGCATGTTTTACAAAGGTAAAGACTATTATACATTTATTTCCTATTATAAATTGAAGTGTGGAACATGGCTTCATATTTGAGTAGGGAAGGGATGCAGGAGAGACCAATAAACCTAAATATTAGTAGCAACATTTCTTGTGGTACGAGATTTCCAATAAATAGTAGCCACTACAATTAAAAAGGAATAAGTTATGTAAAACACACAACTTATTGAGTACTATGCTAAATTTTACACTTAACAGGACTCATGACAGTTTTGATTAAAATATTTTAAAATGACTAAAAATGAGTACAATGAAAAGTTGAGGATTTTATACATGACCGCATTCATGCTTTTGTTTCTACTAGGGATGCTAATTGCTAGAGGTAAACAAAAAACCCGATCATTCTATAAACCTACCCAGTCTACCCAATACAACTTTAATTGAGTGGGTTGATTTGTTACGTTTAGTTTATTGGATGGGCAAAAAAAAATTTGACCCACCCAATAAAGATTGGGTGGGTTGAAAAAATTTCAAAAACCTATCCAATCTACTCAATATTCACACACTTAACTTTTTTTTTTTTGCTAAATGATGTTCATCCTTAAGTATTGTTTATATTATTTGAATATATAGAATGTATTATTTAATATTCTATATAGATGCAATTTTTGATAATTTTGTGAAAAATACAGCTAATTACTTTAGTATTTTTATATGTTTTAGTGATTCTTATAACTTATATTTATTTTATATTCGACTATTAATGAAATTATATTAGAATTTTTTTTTGTGCAGAGAGTTGGTGATAAAATTTATTTTGAAAACTATGTCATAAGTTTAATTCTTTTTTTCCCCTTTAAAATTTTCATTTGTTGTTAAATTTAATATTATTTATTTATTTTTAATAAAATGCACAACCTGTCGAACCCACTAACCTAATCCCACCTTAATTGGATGAGTTAATTTTTTATATTAGACTGATTAGATAAGTAAAAAAAATTTTCAACTTAAATGAATTGAAGAATTACAAAAACTTACCCAATTTATCTAATGTTCACCCCTACTAATTGCAATTACTCTAGCAATTGCTTATCGACTCTCTTGCTGAGGATGTGACAAGTGGTTGTAATTTTTTGGTTCTTGGATGACATAAGTATTTAAGATTAACAAATGTTAGATTGCATACGTTCTAACTTGATTTAGCTTGCAAGTTAAGCTAAATTGGTCATTTAGTTCTAACGTAGTTTAGCTTGACTTATATTGGAAATTATGAAAGTAAAGTTAACTTATATTGAAAATTATGTAAAAACAGTATCAAAATAGTAAAAATAGAGATAAAAAATAGTAAACATGGATCATACCAAACTAAACTATACTAGAATTAATTTAACTAACTTAACTTAACTAAATTAAAACATGAAACCAAACAAACTTTAATCGTTTGATTGTAATTACAAAAATACTATTTCATGATATTAATATTTTATTAAAAAATGGCTCACATATTGAGACTTTTTTAGCTTTATTTTTTTTGCCCTTAAAAAATCTGATTAACAAGTCATCTTGTATTAAAATTTGGAGAAACAAATTTCTTCAAAATAAAAAATTGAAGAAACAAAAATTCAAGCTCGTTTGTAGCAAAGTTTCAACTTAAAAAATTTAGGTTAAGTTTAGAATAAATTAAATCATGAAATAAACTTTATGTTTGTTGATTAAATTTGAGTTAAAGAATTTCATCATGAGTTAAAAGTGTTTAGATGAGAAATATTAGGTTTGAACTTACATTGAAAATTGTACTTTCCTTTACTTTTTCATATAGTTGATTTTTTTTTTTAAATTAGAAAAGATTTGTGAATAGTATTTTTAAGTCTAAAATACTATATAAATCATGAACTAAAAGATTTGAAATAAAATCACAAACTAAATGAAAGATTAAGTTCAAATTTAATTTTTTAATCTCAAAACCTTACTTCAAACGAGACATTCATGAAGAATTAAAGAAACAAGTTTGTGACAAAAAAACAATCACTAGAGATTTAAATAAAACCATATTTTTTATATACAATCCTAATTTTGTTATTTATTTCGAACAAAATCATACAATTAATCATTAATATTTTAGTTAGTTACAACAAAATTCATTCAAAAAAGTTATTAATATACTAAGATATTTCTTTCACTAAAAAAGTTTTATTTTGTCTAAAATTCTTTACTTTGAAATTAGAAAGAAAAAGTAAAAGTGGTGACTACATCTTGACGTAAGGATGAATACTGTTTGAAAATGCAAATCAATTAATTTTGTATTATGTATAAATATAATATATTGAATACATTTTGTATTTGAATGAAAAGTATTTGTTTTACATTTGAATGCAATACGTATTTGGATGAAAAGTATTTAGATTATATTTTAGAGTTGAAAAATTTATGTGATTGATAAAAATAAATAGAAAAAGTGAGATAAAATGAAAATATAATGTAAATGGATTTTAAAAAATTTATTTTTAAAATATTCTAAAATAGTAAATATATTTGAAATACTATAAAATAACATTGTATTTGAATGTAAAACTTTTACGTTTAGATAAAAATTATATTATATTTAAACGAAATACGAACGCAATACGAAAAACAAACATCCCTTTTTTCTTTTTTTTTTTTCCTGCTTTTCGAATAAAGATAGCAAAGTGCATATTAATTCAGATTGAAAGTCTATTACTTATTCAAAAAGGGAAAAAATAAAAATAAAAAAAAAGGTTTGAAAGTCTGCTTGGACGAACAGATGTTTAAGGATGCCGGTTTGGTAATTCTGATTGAAAACAATGGCCCATTTATATCTCGAACATTTACTTCGTCGAACAGCAAACATGTATTGCCACTTGTCACATCCTCAGCAAGAGAGTGGGCAAGCAATTGTTAGAGCAAGTGCAATTAGCTTCCCACTTCTTTCTACTAAGAGTGTATTTTGATCTCAAAGTTCGAATTAAAATTTTTAATTAAATTGAAAATGAGTTAAATTATAAAATAAATCTTATATTTGGTGTTTAAGTTTGAGTTAGATGATTTTATTTTTAGCTAAAAATGTTTGGATGATTAAATTTGAGTTTGAATTTGTATTAAAAATTGTGTTTTCCTTTATTTTTTCATATAATTAGTACAATTTTTTTTGCATAAGAGAAGAATCATAAATAATACATTTAAGTCTAAAATACTATACAAGTTATAGACTAAAGTGCTTGAACTAGACTAGCAAATCAAACACATGATTAAGTTTAAACTCAATTTTTTTGATCCAAACTCGTGATTCAAATGAGTTCTTGCTGAAATTTGACTCATATAATTATTGTGATTTAGGTTTTTCTTTTAAGATTATAGAAGGTTGATTGAATACAAGATTTAGATGTCCTAAGACAAGTATAATTTATAAAGTTATTTTATTTTCTTTATTTTTTATATATTTACTTACTTTATTTAAGTTAATTTATGTGTATATATAGCGTCTTTTAAACAATTTAGTAATCAATAAATTTACAATTAGTTTTTAGAGAGAGAGAGAGAGAAAGTTTTGGAGATAGAAGAAGAGAGAGAGAGAGAGAAGAGAGGTTGCTATTAAGGTCAGTGGCTAATACGCTGTCGAACTACAAGTCTCAAAACTCTGCTTAGAGGTTCACCAACACCAGATACACAACAATGGGCGATCCGTGTTGTCGGAAGCTAAAAGTTTGGTGTTATAGTTTCTTGGCCATTCATGGGGGTTTGTTTCGTGCACGCTGTAAATCGTTAGTGGAGATGAGATCTACCGTTTGCTACAACTCTGGGGTTGTAAGGGAGGATCCTAGTGGTTGGTCTCGCTGCAAGTTGTTGGCAGTGGACTTTGTTTTTCCAGCATTGTGGAGCAATGCCTTGGTGGGCTGTGTATAGGTGTTAGTTCTTGGTTTTTCATTTTTACTTATAGTTTTAGTTTTTGTGCTTATAGTAAGGACAGTAGTCTCTTCACCTGAACATCTTTTGGTGTATTTTGTTTGTCTACTTACTTTCTTTTATGTGCTTTGACGATATGCGTAGTTTTGTCCCGCTTGAATTGTCTCGAAATTGGTGTTGTTAACGACCACTGTGCAGGTGCTCAATCGATTAGTTTTCATCGATTGAAGGGGTTATCAAAAAAAAAAAAAAAAGCATGTGCTCGATATTGTTGTATTAAGGTACATTCTTGTGATTGGGCCTCAGCTATTCGCCTTTCCTCTGTGTATTATTAGTTTCTGTTGAGGGTTTGGAATTTCATTTTGTAGGATCGTTATCTATAAGTTAAAATTCTCTCTTTTATTAAAGGAATTTTCCATTTCTAATTTACAATTAACCCGCTAACTTACTGGGCGTTATACTTATAGTTGAGCATCATATGCCCAAGATGTGATCTATCAACCCATAAATTATAATTAATTAATATAAGACAATTACTCGTAGGTAATTAAATTAATTAATTAAGAATAAGAGATTTAATTAATGATGATTAATTAATTTAATATGATTAGTAAGAACTTAGTTATTGATTGTTAATTATTAAGGAATTAATTAATGATGGTCAATTAATTAAGGTAATCAATAATGGGAAATTTAATTGACGGTAGTTGATTAGTCCATATAATTAATTATTAAAGTTAATGGTGGTTAATTAATTTGAGATAGTCAACAAAGATATAATTAACATTAAGAAGAAAACTAATTAACGAAGGTAAGATAATTAGCTGACCCAGCGAGTATAAGGTAAGTAAGACAATACATTGATTCCCACATTTTAAAATTCTATTTTTGTCCCTAAAAAATTAAACTTTTTTTTTTTTTACCTGAGAGGACACTATAGAAAAAATAAATTTTTAATCATAACACTTTTTATTGATATCAATAATTTTTTTGAAGTTATATCAACATTTTTGTATGGACTATAAATGTCATTTTTATAACAATCTTGTGACTGATATTCATAAAATTTTTTGACTATAAAGTTTTATTCACAATTTCTGTACAGAAACTTTTGGGTGCGACTATAGTGTGACTACAACAACTTTTACCTACGAGGCAATGATCTAAAACCTCTTGGCATTTTAGTTACAATAAATTTTTTTTTCACTAAATAGACATTATTCACAAGATAATGACTAAAAATCATAATCAATCACTCAAAAACGTTGAAGCCAAAAGTGTTATAGGAAAACAAAAAAATAGTTACCATAAGTGTTATGACAAATTATTATTATTATTATTATTATGCCTCCTCGAATGTGGAAATCCCTAGTAACGTGTATAATGTAAATTATATAACATTAGTTAAAAAAAATTACGTATTTTAATATATTTTTCTTACTTCCTGTATATAAATATATAAAAGAGTGTATCCACTATTCCTTTTCGTTCTCAAAAACACAAGTTGTGGTTACGTTTTGCTCTCTCTCTCTCTCTCTCTTCTTTTCTTTTAATAGCATATCTTACTTGCTACAGTTACACCTTCTCTATGAGTCACGTGTTGAGTTAGCTAGCTCTTTTTATTTTTATTTATTATTATTATTTTTTAAGTTGTTGCTTTATGCTTGGTCTCCCACGTGTATTTCTGCAAGTATTTTGAACTTGAGCATAAGGGGACGTTTGCTAAACGTATTGCATTTTGATTGTATTTGAATGAAATTTGTTTTTTGAATGTTATATTTGGTTGAAAAGTATTTGTTTTGTATTTGAATGAAATGTGTATTTGGATGAAAAGTATTTTAGAATTGAAAAGTTGATGTAATTGGTAAAAGTAAAGATAAATAGTGGAATTGAAAAGTTGATGTGATTGTTTTAAAAATGTTTTGAATAGTAATTATTTTCGTAGTACTGTTGTAAAATTTATATTTGGTGTAAAATTATATTATATTTGAGTAAAATTAAAATTAAATACTTTCTCGAAATGTCTCCTAAAAGAAGACCACAAGTTTAATATATATTACGAAATTACCATTTTGAACTTAATTTTTTTTTTCAAAGTCAACTAATAATTGTTTACGGTACCATTTTAAGATGAAACAAAATTTACTTTTTTTAGTTTTTTTTTCCCTTTTAATTTAAGAGTAAATGTTTCAAATTTTATATATTATAATAGAGTTAAATATAAAATTATTATTAGATTATATTTATAAGTATTATTTCTATTTTTTTATTATAAACACTAATTTATTTTAATTTCTCAATTTAAAGTGAATTTTTCTAATAAAACAAATAGAAATTCTCATGAAGAAGAATTCTACAAAAAACAGTGTACAAACAAAAGCAAAGGTTTAAATAAAATTGTAATGAAGAAGAAGCTACTTTTTTTCACTTTATTGAAGAGGAAGAAGATAAATTTTATTATTTTTATCTTATTATTGACCTTTACGCTTTGCTTAGATTTTTTTTATTTTCTCTAAAAACTATTTTTTATTCAAAAAACTTCTTTGGTATTTATTTTTCATTTCATTTTATTTTATTTTACTTTACTTTTATTTAATTGTCTAACCCTTTTTTTTCTCTTCATTAATAGCTAGCATTTTAAAACTTCTAATCTTAATTTTTTCATCAAAAACTCTAATCTCCTTAATTATACAAAGAAGAAAGGTGAGTGGGACTGCGACAGAAATTTGTCCAAGAATTATGTGACCCATGCCCGATGATACTCCGAACTTGGCCTTTTTTCCTAGTTCTTGGGATCAAGCATATTGAGGGAAGGTCTCATTGGAGGCACGAACCAAACCCATACAAATCTTTAATTTTGATTTTTTATAATCTCAATTACCCACTGATCTTTTTGCTATGAATTTTTTTTGTAAATGTTTTTATTTTAGTTTAAACGATTATAATTTGAGATCAAACGTATTGAGGGAAGGTCTCATCAAAGACACAAACCAAACCCATACAAATCTTTGATTTTGATTTTTTATAACCCCAATTACCCACTGATCTTTTTGTTATGAATTTTTTTTGTAAATGTTTTTATTTTGGTTTAAACGATTATAATTTGACTTCTTATTGTCATTTGTATGGTTTTCTATAAATGAATCTCTTTGAGTTTAGATTTTTTTCACTATCAACTTTAGACTCGAGTTTGAGTTGATTTTTTCATCTGGCCTTGTCATTGATAAAATTGTTTGTCTTCAATTTTTTACTTCCTTATTCCTACTCCTATTACAAGATCCATGAGGCCAAAATTTCTAAGAAATTTTGGAATTTTGGATTTTAGAAAAAGAAAATATCTGATAAATTTTCTATTTTTTCTAATCTATTTGGCAAGAATTGGAAGATTCCAATTGGAATTTAGGAATCGATAAATTGACTTGATTTACTCTAAACTGTTTGCTTGTTTTTCAAGGTAGGTATTACACACTCAAGTTTTTGTATGACCGTGCTTTTCTTAATTTATACATTAGAATTGATATATTTGATTGGTTTTTTTTTTTAATAAACTAATATGTTTGATTGTTGTATTGTAAAATTTTGTTTTATAAGTTATTTGTATATTGGTTTATACTGTCAAAATAAAATGTGTTTGATGACAGATGAAACTTCAATTTTTGAGTTTTATCAAAAGAAAATGGTTTATACAGTCAAAACAAAATGCATTTGTATATTCTCGACTACATATACTACACATATAAAAGAGTAGATATATAGTTACTATTTAGTTTTCGTTGTGTAAAATGCAACTTCTAAATGCGTTTTAGTCATCTCTTCTACCCTTTCTTTTTTTGTATATATATATATTATGATTATCATCAAAATTTAACTTTTTAACTTGATTTATTAAAACAATTTCTATGTGCTATGTGTTATCAAAATTCAGAATACAACTCAATATGTGCAACGCACGTTGCTAGATTAGTTTTATTATAAAAAAAAATATTATAGGAACAAAATTTAGAAAAAAAAATGTAACGATACATATTTAAAATAAATAATTTAAGATTTTAAATAAAAAGTAAAAAAAAAAGGTAAGAAGTTTAAGGGGATGTTTGGTAACTATATTATGTTTGAATATAAAGCATTAAATGCAATTTGTATTTAGATGAAAAGTATTTATATTACACTTGAATTTAATATGTGTTTAGATAAAAAGTATTTGAATTATATTTAAATAATAAATATATAATATGATGGTTGAAAGTAAAGAGAAAGAGAATATGTGATGTGATTAGTAAAAGTAATAAAAAAAGTGAAATAACAAATAATAATTGCATTGGATTTAAAATGTAATGTGATTAGTATTTGAATGCAATACTTTTATATTTGAATGAATATAATATTTTATTTAAACATAATGTAAATACAATCTGGTAAATAAATGAAACGTAAAAACCATAAGTAAATAACAAAAAAAGCAAAAGAAAAATCAAATAAAAAAAATGAAGAAATAAAAAAAGGAATGAGACAGGGAACAAAACCAGAGAGAGAGAGAGAGAGGTGGAAAAAAAGTTGTTATGTGATAGCTTAAGGGAGTGTAGTAAATGAGGATCCAAATATTGAGTAAATAAGCACACATTCAGATAATTAAACAATAAAGTTATTAAGCTAGTGTTTGGGACACAAATTTTTTTAGCATTGTATTTAAATACAATGCGATTTTCCTCCAAATACAAAAACATTTCATTCAAATACCAATCACATCACATTTTAAATCAAACACAATTACTATTTATTATTTCACTTTTTCTATTACTTTTATTAATTACATCATATATTCTCTCTCCCTCTTTTTTTTCTCTCTACTTTTACCCATCACATCACATATTTATTATTAAAATACAATTCAAATACTTTTCCCCCAAACACACATTGCATTCAAATGCAATGCTAATGTTTTTCCTCCAAATACAAATTGCATTCAATACATTGCATTCAAACGCAATGCAAATGCAATGCGTTCACCAAACGAACCCTAAAATTGCATTCAATAAAATGCATTTCACAAATATGTAAGAAAAACATTAATAAGATAATTAAAAAAATGAAGTTATTTAAAATTGTATTAGATAAAAAGTATATCATTATACGTAAGAAAAACATTTAAGGGAGCATTTATTTAGAAAAACGAACTATTATATAATAATGATAAAATAAAAGGAAAAAAATTTTGATGAATATTTTGAGGGAAAAGTTAAATAAGAAAGAGAAAACAACAAGATTTTGAAGAAAAGACACAAAAGCAAAAAAAGAAAAAAAAAAGTGAATTAATATGGGAGGGACATTGTGAGAAGGAAATTAAAGAGAGGGAGAGGGAGAGGGAGAGGAAGAGAGAGAGCCAGAAGATTTTGAAGAAAAGACAAAAAGGTAAAAAAGAATTATATGGGATTACTTTTCGTACTTATCGATGGAGATATAGTTTTCCTTCTGCTGGAGGAAAAGAATTATATCATTAAAGGTATAGTTTTCTTGCCAGAAGAAAAGAATTATATCATTAAAGGTATAGTTTTCCTGCTGGAAGAAAAGAATTATATCATTAGAGATATAGCTTTCCTGCTGGAAGAAAAGAATCATATCATTAAAGATATAGTTTTTCTTCTGCTGGAAGAGAAGAATTATATCATTAGTTGTTAATTATTTTTGACACATTTGTTAAGCAATTGCTTACCCATAAGTGTATGGATCAAGTTTTTATAAAATGATAAGATAAAATTGTCGTCTTTAAAAATTGTAATTTAATATTTACTATGTACTTTAATTAAAGTAATCTTAATTTTAACTAGAAAATTGAAGATAACAATGTGAATGTTAACAAAATGAAAATAAAATAAAAAGACAACTTGAATGAAGGATGACCATTTGAATGAAAAAAGAGATTTCAATGATGATAAAGGCTCTAGAGAATTAACTCCACCTATTATCAATTATACTTGTATTTGGCTTTTAATAAATGCTCACCAATTTCTTCCCAAATCATTAGTCAAAAATAAAATATATTCTCACTACCTCTCGAGTGCCTTGAGAGAAAATATGCTTAAAGTCAATTCAAATATCCTTATTAAAATCAAGTATATAAGCATTCATTAAGTTCAAATTCCCAATTGATTACAAAGATGTTATAAGCCTCACAACTCTAATAACATCTTAAGTTATATTTTCCAAACCCATTCGTAGAGACTCTTCCTCTCCAAAGTATCAAATCCTACATATATGTATAATCTAGTCCAATGATCAAATGGAATAGAAACAATAAACATTAAAAAAAATAAATGAAATAAAATGAAATTTACTTAGTAACATAGTAAAGACATTAATCCCCTATATCAAGCAAATTAGTTCATGACTAAGTTATAAAAACATTAAAAATAAATTAAGTTCCATAATATCTTTAACAAGAAAATAACAAAATAAAGATGAATTGAGAAAAACAAACTAAGAAATTTCAATTTCATCCGTGAAGTATTCAAGCCTCCTTCATCTTCAAATGTCACCTCCTTATTCAAACGTCCAAAAGCTCCATTCCTCCTCGTCTTTTCTCGCTCTCTTTCGAAAATGGCTGCTAATAACTTTTACTCAAAACCTAGGAAGATTCTATAGAACTATGAATTTTTTTTCTTTTTATTTTTTCTTTCCTTTTTCTTGCTTAGCCTATTTACAACACATATAGAACATTTAATAAATGTATTACATTTGTATTATATTTAAATGTAATATATTAAATATATTTTGTATTCGATAAAAAGTATTTGCTTTGCATTTGAATATAATGTGTGTTTAGATGAAAAGTATTTGAATTATATTTTAAAGTTGAAAAATTGATGTGATTTGTAAAAATAGATAGAAAAAATGAGATAAAGAGAATATATGATGTGAATAAATTTTAAAAAATTTATTTTTCAAATATTTTAGAATAGTAAATATATTTGAGAAACTTTAAAAAAGCATCATATTTAAACATAAAAATTTTATATTTGGATAAAAATTACATTAAATATAATGCAAATATAATACGAAAAAATAATCTATTAGTTTTGTTGTTGACATATATCACACATTATTTAAATAATAAATTTTAAAACAAAGCAAGCAGAAATAGAAAATGCGAGATACGAAGGCTTTCTTGTGCTAATATTATAATATGTAGACTTTGACGTTTTTATTAGATGTGTGAAGGTGTATAAAAAATACAAATATTCACCAATACTATAAAGTATATTATTTTTGTAATTTTTACCTAAAATATATATAATAGTATTGAATTAAATTGGGTGTTTTGAAGGTAGAAAATGTATCAATCCAATCTAAATCAGTTTTTAAGAATTGACATTCATTCCAATTAAAAAGTCTGGTAACTGTAAAATATTTATTTAGTTAGATTAAGTCAATCAATTTGATCGGTTGACAGATCTGATGAACATATCTATTCTAAATTGTTATATTTATATGTTTAATTCGTTGATATAATTTAATTTAACTTAATTTAGTTTACAAGTTAAGTTAAGTTGTCCAAATTGATTCTAACTTAATTTAACTCGATAGGACCCACTTTCACTATTTCTTTTTTCTACTTTCAACATAACTTCTAATAAAAGTTATCTTTATTATCATAATCTGTAATATAAATTAAGTTAAATTAAGATAGAATGAAATATTCGATCTAACTTAATTTTTAAGCTAAATTGGCGAACTAAATACACAATTAGTTAAAATTTTATTAAAACAATATATGTACAATTTATTTTATTTTGATATAATAATTGAAAATTTGAATCATATTTTGAAAAATTAGGAAATAAATTGAATTAGATTGGAGGTTAAATTACCAATAAACTGATTGGATGAGATTTATCAAAAACCAATCTTTAATTTATTGAACTGGATGTAACATGGCTAAAATAAAATGGATTTTTTGAACCCTTATCAAGGGAATCCAAAATCACCAAAGGTCTAATCCAAGTTAACAGGACAATGAAAAAATATAATTGCAATCAAAATTAGCATTGGAACTTTCTCTCTCCAATTCCTCCATAAAACCCCTTTCTAAACCACATCGCTCTCTACTCCCCCATACATGTTGATCATCCTCGTCCCTTGAACTCAGAGTGAAGCCTCGTTCTTCTCTTTCTCTGCCGGAACACCGTTTTTTCTCTAACTTCACCACTAAAATAACGGAGATCAAAGACCCTATTTATTCCCAGATCAAACAAGCCCAAGAACAAAACCACTCTCGAGTAAATCCTAGGCAAAAAATGGTGGCCACAGACCCCAATCTCTCCCATTCCCGCATCAAAACTCCATACGACAACAATGACCATAAAGCCAATCACCATAACTTGGCCATCGCCTGGGAGGCGGCGCCGATCGTCTCCTCCTACAACGACAGAATCCGCCCCGTTCTCGACGCCGTCGACAAGCTCCGCAACCTCATGATAATGGAGGAAGGCATCGAGCTTCCCAGCATCGTCGTCGTCGGCGACCAGTCCTCCGGCAAGTCCTCCGTCCTCGAGTCTCTAGCCTGCATCAGCCTCCCTCGCGGCCAGGGCATCTGCACCAGAGTCCCTCTCGTCATGAGACTCCAGAACCACTCCAAACCCGACCCCGAACTCTTCCTCGAGTACAACAAAAAAATCGTTCCCACCTCCGAAGAAAACATCTCCGAAGCCATAAATCTCGCGACGGAGGAGATCGCCGGACACGGGAAGGGAATATCCAAGACCCCCCTGACTCTGACGGTGAGGAAACTGGGAGTTCCTGACTTGACCATGGTTGATCTTCCCGGGATCACCAGAGTACCTATTCATGGTCAGCCTGAGAATATCTACGACCAGATAAGGGACATCATTATGGAGTATATTAAGCCCGAAGCCAGCATTATACTGAATGTTTTGTCTGCAACTGTGGATTTTCCGACTTGCGAGTCGATTCGGATGTCTCAGAGTGTCGATAAGAACGGCGAAAGAACACTTGCTGTTGTTACTAAGTGTGATAAATCTCCCGAAGGGCTTCTCGAGAAAGTAGCTTCTGACGATGTGAATATTGGGCTTGGTTATATCTGTGTTAGGAACAGAATTGGAGATGAGTCTTATGAGGAAGCGAGAATGAAGGAAGCTGAGCTTTTCGCTTCGCATCCTCTGCTTTCGAGGATCGATAAATCGATTGCCGGTGTACCGGCTTTGGCTCAGAAGCTGATGCAGATTCAAGCAAAGAGTATCGCCAGAAACTTGCCTGACATTGTCAAGAATATCAACGACAAACTGAACCATAATCTCGCCGAGTTAAACAAGCTGCCGAAGGCTTTTTCCTCTACCCCCGAGGCCTTGACGGCGTTTTTGAGGATCATTGGGCTTGTGAAGGAATCGCTGAAGAAAATTCTTATAAGAGTAGAGTTTGATGAGTACCCTGATGTGAAGCGAATGCATTGCACAGCAAGGATTGTGGAGATGCTTCAGGGTTTCTCGGATGAGCTCCACAATTCTCCTCAAAGCGACCCGGTCCGTTACTCTCTAATGGAGGAGATCGAGCTTTTAGAGGAAGCCAAGTCCATTTCGCTCCCGAATTTCCTTCCTCGAACAGTCTTTCGTACGATATTTCAAGCGAAGGTGACTGCAATATCAAATATTCCTATTGAATTTGTTGGAGAGATTTTTAATTATATAGAGGAGGTGGTAATCACTGTCTTGGAGAGTCACGTCGGAGACTATTACGAGCTTCGGGTTTCAACAAGAAGAGCGTTGCTTAATCTGATCGAGAGGATGAAGATTCGGTCGATTAAGTGGGTGGAGGAGATTGTCGAAATGGAGAAATTGACAGATTATACTTGTAACCCAGAGTTCTTATGCGAATGGAGCAGGCTTATGGCTCAAAAGGAGGTATTCGTGAGAACCATCGATGACGAATCGCAGGATCGGGTGAATTTGGTTGGCCTTGTTTCGGTTTCGACGAATGATCTGAGGCCATTCAGACACCTTCTAGATCAAGCTTTTGATCTGAGGATGAGAATGATTGCATACTGGAGGATAGTGTTGAGGAGGCTGGTGGATTCCATGGCACTGCATCTGCAGCTGAGTGTCAATAACCTTGTCAACAAGGAATTGGAAATGGAGATTTTTAGCTCGGTGATGGCTTCACATGGGAATCGGATTGAGATGTTGATGGAGGAATCGCCTTCAGTCGCGACGAAGCGGGCGAAGGTGACGGCTACTGTCAAGAAGCTCAAGGAGTGTAAGGAGATTTTGGCCAAAGTCATGAACAGTGGTCGTTAGTGGGTAAAATGTTTTGTTGGTTTTTGCTGAAGTACTGTTGTATGTTTAAGTACTTCGGCTTGATGCTGATAGAGGACAAGAGAGAAAGCAAAAGGGGCAGCAAGAGGTGAAGGTAAAAAATAAAAAAATAAAAAAATAAATAAAGAAAAAGTGGCTATGGTACGACAAAGGACAGGCAAAAGACGAACAAAAGGGCATGGCACTGATGGTTTAATGTTTTTTTTTTCAATATATATATATATATATATGTAATAAAGGAGTCAAATTAAACCGTTTTCAGTTTTAAACAAAAAGCCCAAAATTTTAACTAAGAAAGCGTTTAAATAACTTATTTAATTTATATTATATTTAAATATAATATATATTTAGATAAAAATATTTATTTTATATTTAAATATAATATTTATTTAAAAAAATATTTAAATTGTATTATAACATATTGTAACATGATATAATTAAACAGAATAAGATAATAAATAATAATTATATTAAAATTAAATTATAATATGATTAATATTTAAATATAATATTATTATATTGAGATGAAAATTATATTATATTTCAATACAAATATAATATGATAAACAAACATGTCATTAAATTTGAAGTTCACTGCCAAAACCGAAAACCATCTTTGCCATTTGCTCCTTTTGGTAGCGTTTGGTATTATTTTTGAAATCTGTTATGTTTTCAAATTCTCTGAATTTGAGATCGTTTTGAAAACAATTTTGAGAACGTTTCTGAAATTGTGTTTGGTTTTATTTTCTGAATGTATGTTTTGAGAAACAAAAAAGTGAAACTGTGTTTGGTTATATTTTTGAAAACCAGTCATTTTATAAGTATTCTATAAAAACATATTTATGTTTGATTTAAAAAAATTTATTATGAATACCAAAAATTAAAAATTAATAAAATTTTTTAATTGAAAAATGAATTAAAAATTAATAATCATAATATTTAAGTAATTAGTATATCAATTAAATCTTAATTAACCATAATAATTAAATCAGAGAAATGGGTGAAATGGGAAAAATGAAATCAGAGAAAACAACTTTTAATCGTTTTCAATTTTACATTGGGAGCAAAGGCGATTTTGAATTCGTTTTGAAATCTGTTTTCAAAAACAATACAAACCAAACACAATTTCACACCGATTTTGAAATCGATTTCCTAGGGAATCGTGAAATCAGTTTTGGAAACAAAACCAAACACCCTCTTTATTTTTCTTCGGGACAAATAGACAAGCAATAAATGTCAAGTTCGTTATTATATTAATTTCTATCTCTTTAATTTGCATATTTTTCATGTTCATAATATCATCTTAGAATATGCATAATAATCTCATAAAACTAATATATTTATATTTTTTTTAATTTTAAAAGTTTGTAATTTTGTTACCATATATATATTTCCTGTTTTGGATTTAAAGATTATGGTTTAACTTTATTAGCATCATATATTTGTATTTATAAATTAAAAACTTTATTTTTTTAATGTCAATTTTTACTTTCTTGCTTATTACATGAAATTTATTGTTAAATATCTTTTAATTCCCTATCGTTTTAGTTTGAAAATTCAGTCTGTATTTGTACTCCCACTGAATTCAAATTCTGGATCCGTCACTGTTTGTGTTGGCATTAATACTTCCATCAAGTTTGTATGTATTAAAAACTTCCTACTGTGACGATGAATTTTCTGACCTTTTTTTTATTTTTTGAGAAATCCCCACCAAAATTTGGTCATAAGAGAGTGAATTTTACTGCGTAATTCAGCAGGGAGTTTGACGCATCTCATTGCATATGTGGGAATTGACTGAACAGCTGCCTGAAGTAAAGGTCTCTTTACCTCTAACTGAAAAATTTATTTTTCTTGCCATGGTGAAAACTTCCCCAAATTCTGTTAAGAACACATTGGAATAAATTGGACTTGCCTTTTCCAATCAGAGTAGGCAATTCAAGATATTTTTCATGTTCATTTTAATAGTGGTTTGAGATTTGAATATATATATATATATTAAAGTTAAAATGGAGATAATTATGTGAAACAGTATGCGTATATATATAATTATCTCGTCTAACCATTGTTAATTCATTAGGGGGAGTTTGGGGAAGGGTGTTGGAGATATTATTTTTGGGTTGGAAAAAAGTTGTTTTGGAGAACGTGGTTGGGAGAAAAACTGTTTGAAATGAAAAAATAAAAAATTTTAAAAATTTTTTTAGAAAAAAAATATCAATATAAATATTGTTTCGTTCCTCTCGAAATTCTATGCAATTTAAAAAAATTTTATCTCATTTGGACTTGTATGCACAAAGTTATGAATTTTTAAAGTTTAGAGTTTACTGTAACGTTTTGAAGTTATAAATAGTGAAAAATAAGGAAGTTTTAGAAAAAAGTGAAATTTTGAGAGTTGGAAAACAGCCCCAAACGATCTATTAGAGATTTTTTTGGAATGGCTTAAAAAAAAATTGAAATATTGCCTAATTTATAATCATTTTAGGATTTTTTTTTCTTTTTATAATGTCAAATAAAAAGTGATTTCAAAATTAAAAAAAAATCTAAATTATAAAACTAAATCCTTTACTTATGCACGAAGAGGCTATTTTGACAATTTGGTCAATTCCAATTCCTCGTTAATCCTTTTTTATCTATGTTCTTATCTTGGGTTGGGTTGCTTGGACACGAGGGAGGGACTCAGTACTAGACTCTAGGGTATCCTTTTTTTAACTTTGGAACACCGCTTCCTCTAAACTATAAAACCAAAGCCTATCTAGGACTCAATTCTCTTTAAAGAAAATTAGGTGCCATTCTAAATAGTTTCTTTTGGGAAATTATACCATATGGTAAATTAGTTAGAAAAATATGACAACAATTTTAAAATATTTTAAGAACAGAAAAATTTTTAAACCTGTTGTACATGTAAGGTTTGTTTTTAAAATTTTAAAATATTTTAAGAACATAAAATTTTTTAAACCTACTTTACATGTATGGTCATTTTTTTAAATTTTAAAATATTTTAAGAACAGAAAAAAAAATTATATGTATGTTTAATTTAACCCTGTTAGAAAATTTGGAGCATAAAGATGAATAAATTCAATATAATTAAAAGAAATATTATACGGAGATAAAAATTAAATTTTTTACGACTAGAATTTCAATCTTAACCTGAATCGAAAACTATACAAAGAAAATTAACGTCAATACACATGAAGCTCACACTTTTCTTAAAATAGATTTTTGCCTCTGGTAAGTGCTTGAGGATTTAACAGATATCTGTTTTCTAGGATACGATGACCACAATGATAATCTAAGAACAATCGAATACTATTTCCAGTAAACTTGAACCTCTATCTTCTCTTTATTACCAAAAACACCTAAGACTCTAAAGAATCTTAGCCTAAGAATCAAAAAACAACATGTGAAATTGTGAATTTGTTGTGTGTAAACTTGCTTGTGAAAGCCTCATTATATAGGCTCCTGGAATGGGGTGTTACAAATAAATAATAATAAAGATTAAACCTGGGATTATTGAGAATTATGCCCATAGTTACAACCATTCATCTTTAGAATTAACATGCCCAAAATCATGTTCAAGTGCATTTATTATACATGAACTAAAGCTTTTAGTTATTCATCTTCACTTTTAAACATAAACTAAAGCCTTTAGTTATTCATATTCATCATTAAACAGTCACTAATGCTCAAGAATATCAATAGATTAATATATTCATATTCTGAACTTAATGCAAAATTAATAACAATAATTTAGATTTATGTCAGAAAAATGTAAATAAAAAAAATTTACAAAACATTGGCCACGTAAAGACAAGCTTGATGGACCAACATTCCCATTGCCCATGTCGTGCTGCCCCACACATTGAGTCCCTAACCTACTAGGTTCGTGATTTGCACTCTCTCTATTTGTGAGAGACAATCTTATGTAAGTCCAAATGTGCAATCAGTTATAAACTCCATAATGCCCTGTTGCCTAAGTAATGTGAGACTTCGCATTCTTTGTAACCTTTTCCAACAAAATCTAATTTCAATGGGCACACTTTGAGCATTAATTTCTCATTCACCTAATCACCATTTTAATTGTATGAATAAACAATTTCAATCTCCTCGCAACAAAGAATGCAAATCCAATAAGACTGTCACTTTTATAAAGTAAGTCCTGCTCAAATTTGAATCTCAAAATGGTTTAAAAACTAATTTTCCAACAATCTCCCACAAGAATGAAATTGATCGACGACAAGGAAAAATAAAAACCACTACCCGATCATAAAGTTCTTCAGTCAATACCTATGTAGGATAAGTAGACGTTAACACTTGAACCTTTCCTTATGAAAATATATTTACTTTTCTAGCTGATTAATAGATGCGATATTCTCAAACTGTTTCGTCGTTTGTGTAAACGATAGCATACCTCACATAGATATTTTCTTGACACAATTTTAGTTCTCATGGCTATGTTCATTTTGGCCATTAACATCTTCCTAGTTTTGTGAGAGTTTCTAAAGAATTGAGCCACAGCAATTCTCCATTGAGATGGCCCATTTCTTTCTCACATAGGTGAGTTCTTACTAAAAAGTAACCCATACTACTCCGTTCGTATTTCCTACATATCTAATGCATATAAATCAATAAAAGTAAATGCTTAACCTTTCCTACAAGTATCACTGTTTTTATCATAGGAATGGGTTGGGTTAACCCTATAGTTATCTTACTCGACCTATCCAGTTTAGTTATCCTATTGAACTTAGATCACGTTTGGTTAAAGGTAATGAAATGGAATGGTAATGGGAATAATAATGGTAAGGGAATGGGAGCAAGTTGATTCAATTGTTTGGTTAGGATTTTGAGAATAGCATGGAATGAAATGTGATTATTTTTATTTTGACAAAACCATCCTCATACTTAATAAGTATATTTATGAAGAGAATATAAATAATAGAATTACATATTAAACGTTTTTATAGGAAATACATTTTAAAATTTATTTCAAAGAAATACATTTAAAAAAACTTCACAAATTTATTTAAAAACAAAAAAAACATCACAAAACTTGACAAATGAGATATGGCATTAAACGTTTTTACATTTTAAAATTTATTTTAAAGAAATAAATTAAAAAAATTCACAAAATTATTTTAAAAAAAACTTCACACATAAAAGTGTAGTGGTGATTAAAAAAAGAAGAAGAAGAAGAAAATAAGAACAAAAAGGGCAAAAGATGGAAAAGAAAAACAAAAATAGATTGGAATTATCATTCTTCTCTTATGTGGGAGGAATGACCATTTACCCAAAATGGTGGAAAAGCCATTCCTTTTGAATGGTCATTTCTACTTTTAAAACCAACCAAACAAAGGATATGTAATCCATTCCATTAAATTACCACCAACCAAACGTGACCTTAGATTTAGGGATCTCCAGTCAATTAAGTTGGATTTCCACTGTTTTGATCTATTTTTTCATGGGCTTAAGTTCTATTCCTCTCAATGATTTCTCAATTTGATCTTTATTCAACTCTTTGATTAATGGATCCGCAAAATTCTTTTTTGATTTCATATAGTCAATCATCATAACTCCAATTAAATTCAGTTGTCTAATGATATTATGTCGATGATATTTGTGTCTTGACTTATTGTTGTACATTACATTCTGAGCCTTGTCAGTAGCAGATTAGTTATCATAGTGAATGCATATTGTAGGCATAGGTTTTGGCTTGAGGAACATCTTCCAAGAAATGTTGTCGCCATCCATCCTCTTCATTGCTTTTATCCAAGACTACAAATTCAAACTCCATCGTGGAACTAGTTATTACCGTCTGTTTAAAGGATTTGCACAAGAATATTGCACCTCCCAAAGTGAATACACATCCACTAGTAACTTTAAAATCCTATATATTAGATATCCAACTCACATCAGAATATCTTTCAAGAACAACATGAACAACTGATGTCGGACACTGATAGTGAAAGATTACAAGCGTATGGTGTCAAGTTTTCAGTATAGGGTGAGTGAGTATCATCTACACAAGGATTGGGTTTTAATATTGCCATTAAATATCATGATTATCACAACTTAATTTTATTTAGGCACCCGAACGAAATGAAATTAAAATAAAATAAAAACAAATATAAAATATGGAAACTTTTATGCACAAATGTACTAGGGATATGACTTCACCTTATCATTCCTATGTTCATCCTATTTAGCAAATGTTAGTCTATTCCACTCAATTCATTAATCAAGGGATTTAATCTAACATCATTACCTCTCCTAAGCGTCAAATGAGATAATATGCATGAATCATCAAGTTGATATCCCTATCTAACTTGTTACCCACACACTCATTAAATTTAGCCCTTATTTTGGAAATTAAGATGCCGATTGCCTCCCGGCCTCAAAACAACCAAAATCTTAGTTTGATTATCTAAGTGTTGAACTCCTCCTGGTTTTACAACAATCTAGACTATGTTCCATAATTCTGGGTTCCAAACTCAATCTCTCCTGAGCATTAAATTTACAACCTAAAAACTCTAATTCATTGGCCAAATGAATTAAAAGCATTAAGTATTGAAAAACAAAAATGAATAGAAAATAGAAATAACTAACAATAAACAAAATATTCAAAATATAGTTCAAACAAAATTATATCAAGCCCTAGAAATAAAATCTAGCTTAACATAAAGGAGCCCATAACCAAAATCATAAAGAAATTCATAATAACAAATAATATTCAAGACAAATCCATACTTACAAATCCAAAAACAAAAGAAAAAAACTAAAAAGGAAAAGGGAAGAATAAATTTTCGAAAGAGGAATCTTCAAACGCTTTGATTTCCTAAGCAATCTTTAAGATTTTCAAAAAATTCCACTTGGATTTTGATCTTTGAAGCTCTCATTCTCTCTAATTTGCCATTTTTTCACTATTCCCTGTCCTTCCAAAGCTATCAAAATGAGCCCTTTCTTTTCCTTTTATACCATCCTTATTTCAAGGATGAAAAATTTTAAGCTAAAAATGTGTGGCAACGTTGCAGTGAGATGATTTTCTATTACAGCATGAGAAAATATTTGGCTTGGACTGGAATTGGCACTACTATGCCACAAAATAGGTTGCAACACCTGGCAAAATGGGCACAGGGACCGCAGGTTAGCCCTGGCCCCTGTGAGGCGATGCTGCAGCACCCATGTTGGGGTTGTAGTGCCAATACCCAGGCATTGACCTTCTGGGGCATGCTATAGAGCCAGCACCTGAGCACTAGCCTTCTGGGGCATGCTGCAATGCCAGCTCCCTCGTTGGACTGTAGCACCCAACTATGGCCAAATAGTTGTGGCGGGCGCAGCACCTAACCATGGCCAAATGGTTGTGGTTGGCATTTGCTTCGTTTTGTACTTTGATTTGCTCTATTCCTCTATGGCTTGACCCAAAAGCTTCAAAACTCCTATTTTTGCCACATTTTCACCTAGATGCCTATTTATTTATAATTCCTACAAAATCACACAAAACACATTAAACTATCAAAAATGTTTGAAAACTCAAAAATATTTAAACTTAAAAATACTTGATTTGTTGGTAAATAACCTCCTCATCAAATACCCCCCAAACTCAACCTGTGCTTGCCCTCAAGCAAAACAAAAGAAAATAAAAGAAACACAAATCAAGTACTAAGAGAAAGACTAAGTGTGAGTCTCATATCGAATCAAAAACCTTACAAGTTTCTTCATAGCCTTACACTGTTCCAAGCTTAAGAGAAATGCAAACATTGAGATTATCTAGAATTTCAGCATCAAGCACCAATATTACTCTACTCAAGACTCTCAATATATAAGTATGTGCATAATCAATCTCACTTAATTAATTGAGCTTCGGATAGACCTGTGTGCTTAAGAGATTATGAGTGATCTCTCTATAGTGAACTTGAGAACTACCATAGGCCCATTTTCATGTCACTCTCAACTAATGTAGGTTTCTGTATCATTGAAGATCAAAAGGTCTTTAAAGGGGTGGAATGCATGAGTAAATGGGAATGAATTTTTTAGGTTCTAATCACCTTAGGCAATTATCACAATTCTAGGATCTTACATAATTCCCAAGAAATTTAATCACAAACCTTTCCATTTCATCATACAATTACTTTTAATCAATCCCACAAATCATTATTCACAACTATGTATAAATGCAAAACCCAAAGCATAAAACAAACTGAAGTACCTTCTCTCTTTCTCTCTCCCCCTCTATCAAAAAGAATAAAAGATAAGAAAAAAAAAACAAGAAGATAAGAAATAAAAATTACACTCCAAACTCAAATCAACATTGTCCCCAATGTTGCAAAGAAATGCCTTCTTTCTCTCTCTCTCTCTCTCTCTCTCCCCCTCTATCAAAAATAATAAAAGATAAGAAAAAAAACAAGAAGATAAGAAATAAAAATTACACTCCAAACTCAAATCAACATTGTCCCCAATGTTGCAAAGTAATATAAGGTGATGATTCAATTCCACACCAAAATGTCTTTCTTCTTTCTTTTTTTTTCCTAACACCTTTTATTTCTTTTAATTTATTCCTTTTTTTTTGTCAATTTTTTTTTATCATATTTTCTCTCTCTTTTTTTAAAAGGAAAATAAACTAGGTAAAAAAAAACTCATAAACAAAATAAACAAAACAAACCTATCCCCCAAAGATTTACTAAACACAATCAGTAGTTACTCTCACTCTTAATGATTCATACAATTATGCCTATTAGTGATGTGTTTAAGAAGTGGAAATTCATTTAGAGGTCTAGCTATACATTTATGGGTGATGAAAGAAATAGGCAATTAGGCTCAATAATGTAGACAAAGGATGCAATTTTTCAAGGGTTAGTGTCAAATGCCCAATCAATTTAAAGAAAATGCCTAAATCATTTTTTTTAATGACACCTGCACTAAAATTTCTCCTCGAGTTTCACTTAAATGGGTTCTGGTGTTCATGAGATATTATGTCCTATCTAATGTACATAGATATTCTCCAAGTACTCACTAGATCGAGTAATCATGATTCATGGTACTCAAAATTAGAGATTCAAAAGTGAATTTCAATCAATGTGAGTCAAGCATATAGAAATCTCAATGATTTTCATTTCAAAAGACCTAAAGAACAAGGATTGACTTTTACTCATCATTAATACTAAGTCATTTCATTTCAACAAAGCTCACAACTTATTCAAACAAACCTAAAGAAAAACAACTACAAACATTGTCAAAAGAACACAAATTATTGGAGACAAGTCGTAGCAACCAACACATAAGCAATGCCCAGACTCAACAAAAATTAACCAATAAATGTCTCACCCCCAAACTCAAAATCCAACATATTTTAAATTTAAGCACAAAGAAATAAGAACACATACCAGGGAAGTGAGACAATCTTACCTCCTAGTGTGATCGATCGTGATGCTCCGAGCAATGTGGCATAACTCATCGTGGTATGGAGCTTTTCAACATGACTTACGTCTTTAGGCTCATAGATTTGGTCTTCATCAATTGGTGGTGGCATAACGACTTGGATCTCATAAGATGGAAACTCAAAAGTATCATCTTATGGTTCTTCATTATTAATCAATTCTTGAGTCTGCTCTACTTAGATGTCATCATCAAACAACTCCAAGTTCCACCTATTTGTGCTTGGCTTCTCATGGTGGCTTTCACACATGTATGCCATTTGTGAGTCCCTTATTGCCATGATCCATGTCATGGCTTCATTGGAGTCTTGTAGAGGTTCCTCCATCCTTTCCAACTTCTCTATACAAAGCCTTGTTTGTTCTAAAAATTGGGCAACAAAGATTGAGAGTAGACTCTGCATATTGGTGTGGGGTGTCAAATCATGGCACCAAATGTTGGAACTATCCCCCAAACTCTATTAGTTCATTGAATAATTCCTACTCCAATGGTCAAAATTTGCTATGTCTTCCAATAACCAATAAGCTTTGTCCATAGATAGATAATAGAAATATGCGGTATCATTTCCTCCTTCAACCTATATTGTTGTTACAGTGCATAACCTATTAAGTAAGTTTTGTAGTTGATATGCCTAGAAACCATCATCAGTAAATTGAATGAGTAATTTCTTGTATCTCCCCCATGAATTATAAAATGGCTTAGTCTCATTGAAAAAATCGCAAGAGGACTTATTGGTCAACCATCTCCAAGCACCTCACAAAGCAAACAAACTCTTAAAAACAAAAATTAGAATCAAGAAAAAAAATGTACAAAAAAATATAAAAACAAATGACGATAAATAAGAAAATAACGCCTAAATTAAAGCAAATATGAAACAAATAAAAATAAACGCCTAAAACAAGAAAATTAAAATAAATAAGAAAATAATTGCCTAAATTAAAATCAAGTTACATACTTACAATATTAACAACAATCTAAAATGCCAATTCCCCGCAACAGTGCCAAAAACTTGATAGTGAAAGACTGCGAGTGTACGGTATCAAGTTTTGAGTATAAGATAAGTGAGTATCATCTCCATAGAGATTGGGTTTAAGAATTGCCACTAAATATTGCGATTATCATAACCCAACTTTATTTAAACACCCGAACTAAATGAAATTAAAATATAATATAATATAATATAAAAAATAAACTAAAATATAAAAACTTAATGCATAAATTTACTAGGGATATGATTTCACTTTGTCATTTCTATGTTCATTTTATTTAGCAAATGCTACTCAATTCCACTTAATTCATTAATTAGGGGACCTAATCTAACTTCATTACCTCTTCCGAATGTCAAATGAGATAAGATACATGAATCACTAAGTTGATATCTCCATCAACTTGTTACCTACACATTCATTAAGTTTAGCCCTTAAATTGGAAATCAAGATGTCGTCGTCTCATGGTCTCACAACAATCAAAATCCTTGTTTGATTATCTAAGTGTTAATCTCCTTCCGGTCTTACAACAACCTAGACTATGTTGCTCAA
The DNA here is from genome assembly GCA_035233585.1 of Antiaris toxicaria. Lineage (NCBI taxonomy): Eukaryota > Viridiplantae > Streptophyta > Magnoliopsida > Rosales > Moraceae > Antiaris > Antiaris toxicaria. The sequence continues at coordinate 96,215,647 of CP141154.1, forward strand.
TTTCGAGTTACAAATTCAGTCTCTCCTGAACATCAAATTCACAACATAAAATCATCTAACTCATTGGCCAAATGAAGTATTAAATATGGAAAAACATAAATGAATAGAAAAATAGAAATAAACTAACAAAAACAAAATATTCAAAACATAGTTTAAACAAAATTATATCAAGGCCTATAAATAAAATCTAGCCCAACATAAAGGACTTTATAACCAAAAACATAAAAGAATTCATAATTACAAATAATATTTTTTATGAATTTTTGCAAGTGTATGAATTGAATAAATAATAAAGTGATAAAAAAAAGTATCATTCTGACAAAAATAGTATTATTAAGTATAAAATTGATTACTTTTAATTTAATTTGAGCAATTGAAAAATATATTACAAGTGAAAAATTAAACAAATTAAGTAAAATTATAAAATAAATAAACATAAATTGACAACACACAATAAAACACATAGATGCTAAACACATAGATGCTAGGCATTATGGTTTTATCGTAATTAATCAAATTTAATTTTATTTAAATATATTATTATAATTTTTGTATTCATACTTGTTGATAGTCTCATTTTACTTTATGCACTTTTTCTCAAATTATACATAAATTTTACAATTTTATAATAAAATTTACATAAAAGATTAATAAATTAAAACTGACAATGAACAATATCATACCAATTAATAGTATCATATAAATGAACAGTGTTATATAAATGAACAGTACCATATATATGAACAAGCCGTATATGTGAACAATAAAAAAAAGTATAAATTTAATCATAAAAAGTGTTCATTGATAAATTTATGATAATTAATAATATGACTACACAAAACAGATAGATATATCTCTATTTTATCTTAGAATTTATAGTATTTATTCTAGAGCCGTGTTACATAAATCTCCTTTTGGTTTTATTTTGTTTCTCAACCCATTCAAAAACTGGTCAAAAATTTGAAAGTATTAAGTTAAAAAATAAATACGCCAATAAATATGACAATAATAATAATATGCTTAATTTAATTAAATCATCATAATCAGGCTGCATCATAATTTTTAGCAAAAATTTATTCAATTTATAATGAAAAATAAAATATTACAATACAATAAATTAAACATAGTGACAAAATAAATATAAAAAAAAGGAGTTTAGAATAGATACTTGATATTTGCACTAGTAGAATATCCAAAAACTCCTCTTTTAATTGAGGTTGAAATGAAACTTAAAAAAAAAAAATTTTTTTTGACCTCTCACTCTTAGATTTCCTTTTCCATTTTTTTTTCTTTTTGTGTCTCAAGCCTCCCTAAAAATGTCTTTTTATATCCATAATTTTATACTATTCCACCAAGCTTTTATGTGCACAATAGAAAATTTTCAAATTGTGCTATAGTAGTCAGTGCACAGTGTGCGTGCATGTAGTTAGGAGTAATCCAATGTGATAGGATGTATGATAAGCTTGATTCTAATTTGTTAAAACAACAAGGATGACACATGTCACAATTTCATTGGTTCCTTTTTAACCTCTGCCATATGTCACATTATTATTAGACTGAAAAATGACCTTATATGGTCTTAGGTGCACTGGATCTATATTTTTGAAATATAATAATATGCACAGGTTCCAAGTGTTTTCTTATTGATTTGATCTCAGAAATTACCATAACTTCTTCAGACGAGTTTCGATTAGAATAATTCTTTTTTTAAAAATGCTCGTATGTATTGACAAGAGAAGAATGAATTTTGATGGAGGAATCTTCAAAGGCTTCAATTTTCCAAGCAATTTTCAAGAAATTCCATTTGAATTTTGATCCTTAAAGCCCTCATTCTCTTTAATCACCGTTTTTTCTCTATTTCCCGTCCTCCTAAAGCTACCAAAATGAGCTTCTCCTTTTTCCTTTTATATCTTCCTTATTTTAAAGTTGAAAAAGTGGTATTTTAAGCTAAAAATGTATGGCAGTACTATAGTGGGCTATTTCCCTCTACAACCAAGAAAATAATTGACCTGAGCTAGAATTGATGTTGTAATGCCACAAAACGAGGCTACAATGCAAGCCAAAACAAGCACTGAGGCTGTTGGCTGGCATTGGCCCCTATGAGGCTACACTGCAACGCCTATGTTAGGGCTACAGCACCAGTGCCTGGGCATTGGCTCTAGGCACTGGCTCTTTGGGCCATACTGCAGCGCTCGACCATGGCCAAATGGTTATGACTTGGCATTTTGCTTTGTTTCACACATTAATTTTCTCCATTCCTCCATGACTTGTCCCAAAAGCTTTAAAACTCCTATTTTTGCCACATTTTCATGTAGATTACCATTTATTTATATTTCTTACAAAAATCACACAAAACACATTAAACTAAAAGCTTGAAAACTCACAAATATTTGAACTTAAAAATACTTGATTTGTTGGTAAATAACCTCCTTATTAGAAACCTCTTATGTGATAGCATCCACCACATTGGCATTTTTCTACTTATTCCTTTTTGGTAGCTTAAAATCTGCCGACTTATGATCCTATTGTCATAGTTAAAACATTTTCCTTGGAATTTTTGTTTTTTAGAAAATTCTTCCTTGTGTCTTAGCTTGGATCCTGACTTGCGGTGTGGCAGCCCGCCCTGCTATAGAAGCACTACATGGCTATTACGGCCAACTCTGTAGTAAACCGCAATAGTCTGCAGGACTCTAGGGTCGCCGACAATCATGCTGAACTGAAACTTGCTTGCTAATTTGAGGAATAAATTTTTTTTTTCTTTAAATTCATAAACTGTTCGAGAATGTGATAAGGAAATCATGTTAACAAAATAACATGCACCTAAATCATGATTCCCCTATCACATAATCTTAACTTGAAAACTTGTTCTTGTAACTACATGGTAAAGTTTTTCAAAACTGTACAGCGGAAGATTTAACGTGACCACAATCCCTCGCCCAATCCTCCCTGGCATGCATCTACCCTATTCGTTGTCCACCATATACTACTGGTGAACAGGTCTCTTACCTGCAACATGTGAACAAACTGATGAGCTATGGGCTCAGTAAGTTCAAACATAAAAACATAAAACATGATATGCTGTACTGCTGTGCTCATGCATGAAACTGGACTCTATAAACATGCTCGTGGCTGAAGGGTTAGTCTTAGGACATTATCTGTTATTTTAGTTCTGGTTTTGGGCCCCTGATTGGTCGTACCGACATGTTAGCGCAACTGGGAGCGGTACTTTAGTGCTGACCTCCTCAGTCTTAACTGATGCTAAACATGAAAACCTCCCCGTGGGTCGAGAGGCCGATACGCCAATAACTGGTTTAATTACCATCTTGCTGGTGTTCCAACTGGGTAGTATAATGATTGCCCCCACAGTCGGAACCTGTTACATGAATTATTGGGGTGTGAGTTTTATTAACACACTAGGGTGCCTTGTGCACCTACTTGTGTTCGTGTTCTGGTATCTGTCTGACATGTGTACTGAAACATGCAACTCTACATGCATGACATGAACTGATATGAACTGACCTGTGCTGACATGAGACTGACATGAATATTGTGATGTAGACAATCAATGTCTAACAACCACGTCATACAACATACATAATATCGTAATATAACAAGCTTGTCCACGTTGCAGTCAGCACAATGCTTGAACTTACAGAAAATTCGCTAGCGTAAACCTCTGCTGCTCTGGGACTGCTGTATCAGGGCCTCTAGCTAGAACTCCTATAAAAGGAATAACCACTGATTATTTCCAATATTCATCTTATACTGGAAATATGGAAAAACAGGAAAATTCTATTTCCAGACTCTTTTTTTTTTTTTTACTCTTTGGCTTCGGACACGCCCTCCTACACGGGCGTGTCTCTGGCCGTGTACCTCTCTAGACTTACATGCTTGGCCGTGTAATTCGTGGAACATGGCCGTGTATACTTACACGGGTGAATACATGGACGTGTTACTGGCAGTGTACTCCTCTGGACTCTTACACGGTTACTTACACGGCCGTGTTTTCCTGCTGTCTAACATGGTCTACTACACTCCTCCCTTTGATTGTGTGCCCCTTGACATGGCTCGATACACGGCCGTGTTCTTGGCCGTGTACGTCTCGGGTCTGATTTTTCTTGCAACACGATCGTGCGTATGGGCATGTTCGGGGCCGTGTACTGAACACGCCCTTGTACACGCCCGTGTACACGCCCGTGTTCATACCAAAATCAAGATTCTGGGTCCGAACTGCTCTGCTTTGATTTTCTAAGGCTTTTATAGCCTTTTTTCTACTTCTTACACTCGAAATCGATCTCCATAAGATCGTTTCAAGGTATCTACTACATTTCTACCATCACAAATCCATGATTTCATAAACAAAAATTCCACATTTTGCTCATTTACACCTCTTGACTCAACTTTTGAAAAATCTGCACTTTTGTGAAGAAATTTCACTAAATTTGATTTTCTGAGCCATCAACTCTTGGATTCGTGTTTGGAAACATCTAGACTCGAACTATGTTTCGATTTTAACCAGAAATCTCGACATGATTCACTCACATTCTCTTTTTCCTCTCAAAACCCCAGATTTTTCCCCAAAGAAAAACGTGAGAAACTAGGGTTTACCTTGCTTTGAATCTTGAGAGCTTCTTGCTGCTGATTTGTGACCGAAACTCGATCGATCTGTTGCTGGAACAAGAAAATCCGAACTTGAATGGATTTCCCTTTCTCTTCTCCCTCTTTTCTCGGTTTCTCTCTTTTTCTCTCTCTTTCTCTTTCTTTCTTTCTTTCTTTCTCTTTCTTTCTCTTTCTTTCTTTTCTTTTTCTCTTTCTTTCTTTTCTTTCTGCCAGCTGCTTTGCAGTTAAGGGGATTAATTAAACCCCCTCTATCTCACGTGCCTCACTCCCTCACTCTCACTTTCTTTCATTTTTTTTTTAAAAAAGGCTAGGGCTTGTTTGGCTACTTCTAGCCATTGATCGATGTGGCTCACTTGTGTGCTATTGATCTCTTAGTATGTATTTTTCACATACTTTTCTATTAATTTTTAAAACATCATAAATTGAATTAATGTTTAGCTTTTAAACTTTATTCATTAATTCATCATCAAATTTTGATTAAAAACTTAATTAATCAAAATTTTCCTATGCTCTTTATTCTGTAACATGTCTCACTGTAAATGTACATTTATTTACATATTTTGTACAATTATTTCCGAGAATGTAGATTTCTCGGTTATCGCATTCACCCCTCCTTATAAGATTTTCGTCTTCGAAAATTTAGAACAAGTGAGGGTATGAAAGTCTCATCTCATCTTCTCTTTCCCACGTAGCCTCTTCAATGTTGTGATTTCTCCATAATACCTTAACTAGTGGGATGGTCTTGTTTTTCAGCACCTTTTCTTCTCTAGCTAGTATCTGAACTGGCTGCTCTTCATAGGTCAAATCCTTTTGGACTTGGACTGGTTGATGTTGTAGCACATGAGATGGATCTGACATGTACTTTCTGAGCATGGAGACATGGAATACATTGTGTACTGCTGACAGCTCAGGAGGTAATGCCAACTTGTAGGTAACCTTCCCAATGCGTTTGATAATCTCATAAGGTCCAATGTACCTTGGACTCAGTTTTCCCTTCTTACCAAATTGCATAATCCCCTTCATGGGTGACACTTTCAGAAAAACGAAGTCCCCTTCCTTGAATTCTAGGGATCTCCGTCTTCTATCTGCATAGCTCTTCTGTCTGCTCTGAGCACTCTTCATCCTTTACTGGATCTTGGCAACTGCATCACAAGTTTCCTGCATGAAATCTGTCTTATGCAGTTGTTTTTCCTTCAGATCATACCAGTGGATGGGTGATCGCACTTTCTTCCATACAGAGCCTCATAAGGTGCCATCTTGATGGAAGCTTGATAACTGTTGTTATATGAGAATTCTACTAGTGGTAGCTTCTCATTCCAAGCTCCTGGAAAATCCATAACACATGCTCGGAGCATATCCTCCAAAGTCTGGATAGTACGTTCTGATTGTCTATCTGTCTGAGGATGGAAGGCTGTACTGAACCTCAGTTCTGTGCCCATGGCTCTTTGCACACACTCTTCCAGAACTCTGCCCATGACATTGTGGTCACGTCCCTCCTCATGCGGACTGTGTCCCACCAAAATCTTGCATCCTTCCTTAGAACAAAGGATGCGCACATGACTTTCTCTTCATCTATGAGTCTCATAAACTCCATAATCATCTGTATTGAGGAAAGCTAATCTTCTGCTTCTAGGGGATTTGTTGAACCCTCAAATTCTGGAGGCCTCATCTTCTAAAATCTCTCATATAACGGCTCTGGATTCACCCTAACCGGTGGTTCCTGAACCACTTCTGGTGCTGCTGGTGGCACTACTCGTTCTGCTTCTGCTGCTGGTTGTGCAGGAGTCCCTACTGATCCCTGCCCCTGTTCTAACTGTACTAGTCTCTGTCTCAACTCTGCGTTTTCTCTCATCTAGTTTTCTAGAAGAGCTTGCATCTCTTCTAATCTTTGAGTCAGAGATGGGCGTCCCCTTCTCCTTCTTTGGCCTTGGCCTTGGCCTCGGTTTTCCATCGTGCTACTTTTTTATCCTATAATCACACGATGAACTTATGTTAGATCCTGTATAAAAAGGATCCACATGATTTCTTACATTATTATTACATCATATACTTACTACAAAGTATAGGTCTCTACAGACCTTTACTTTTATGCATAACTAGCTGCTTATATTAACATAAACTTAACTTAATTGGATCGGCGAACAGGACATGCACGGAGTCAGGCGGGATATGGTCAACCAACTTTTCTGATAATACCCACTGTGACTACAGTAAGTATTCTAAACTAGACCCATTTTAAAACTTGGGCTCTGATACCAAATATGACTACGTTTGGTATCCTAAACTGAACCCATTGTAAAAACTTCGCTCTGATACCAACTGTGACGGCCCGCCCTACTGTAGAGGCGCTACATGGCTATTACGGCCAACTCTGTAGTTAACCACAATAGTTTGCAGGACTCTAGGGTCGCCGGCAATCATGCTGAACTGAAACTTGCTTGCTAATTTGCGGAACAAATTTTTTTTTTCTTTAAATTCATAAACTGTTCGAGAATGTGATAAGGAAATCATGTTAACAAAATAACATGCACCTAAATCATGATTCCCCTATCACATAATCTTAACTTGAAAACTTGTTCTTGTAACTACATGGTAAAGTTTTTCAAAACTGTACAGCGGAAGATTTAACGTGACCACAATCCCTCGCCCAAATCTCCCTGGCATGCATCTACCTTGTTCGTCGTCCACCATATACTACTGGTGAACAGGTCTCTTACCTGCAACAGGTGAACAGGTCTCTTACCTGCAACATGTGAACAAACTGATGAGCTATGAGCTCAGTAACTTCAAACATAAAAACATAAAACATGACATGCTGTACTGCTGTGCTTATGTATGAAACTGGACTCTGTAAACATGCTCGTGGCTGAAGGGTTAGTCTTAGGACATTATCTGTTATTTTAGTTCTGGTTTTGGGCTCCTGATTGGTCGTACCGACATGTTAGCGCAATTAGAAGCGGTACTTTAGTGCTGACCTCCTCAGTCTTAACTGATGCTAAACATGAAAACCTCCCCGTGGGTTGAGAGGCCGATACGCTAATAACTGGTTTAATTACCATCTTGCTGGTGTTCCAACTGGGTAGCATATTGATTGCCCCCACAGTCGGAACCTGTTACATGAATTACTGGGGTGTGAGTTTTATTAACACACTAGGGTGCCTTGTGCACCTACCTGTGTTCGTGTTCTGGTATCTGTCTGACATGCGTACTGAAACATGCAACTCTACATGCATGACATGAACTGATATGAACTGACCTGTGCTGACATGAGACTGACATGAATATCATGATGTAGACAATCAATGTCTAACAACCACGTCATACAACATACATAATATCGTAATATAACAAGCTTGTCCACGTTGCAGTTAGGGCAATGCTTGAACTTACAGAAAATCTGCTAGCGTAAGCCTCTGCTACTCTGGGACTGCTGTATCGGGGTCTCTGGCTTGAACTCCTATAAAATGAATAACCACTGATTATTTCCAATATTCATCTTATACTGGAAATATGGAAAAACAGGAAATTTCTATTTCCAGACTCTTTTTTTTTTTTTTTACTCTTTGGCTTCGGACACGCCCTCCTACACGAGCGTGTCTCTGGCCGTGTACCTCTCTGGACTTACATGCCTGGCCGTGTAATTCGTGGAACATGGCCGTGTATACTAACACGGGTGAATACATGGCCGTGTTACTGGCCGTGTACTCCTCTGGACTCTTACACGGTTACTTACACGGCCGTGTTTCTGGCCGTGTTTTCCTGCTGTCTAACATGGTCTACTACACGCCTCCCTTTGACCGTGTGCCCCTTGACACGGCCCGATACACGGCCGTGTTCTTGGTCGTGTACCTCTCGAGTTTGATTTTTCTTGCAACACGATCGTGCGTATGGGTATGTTCAGGGCCATGTATTGAACACGGCCTTGTGCACGCCCGTGTTCATACCAGAATCAAGATTCTGGGTCCGAACTGCTCTGCTTTGATTTTCTAAGGCTTTTATGGCCTTTTTTCTACTTCTTACACTCGAAATCGATCTCTATAAGATCGTTTCAAGGTATCTACTACATTTCTACCATCACAAATCCATGATTTCATAAGCAAAAATTCCACATTTTGCTCATTTACACCTCTTGACTCAACTTTTGAAAAATCTACACTTTTGTGAAGAAATTTCACTAAACTTGATTTTCTGAACCATCAACTCATGGATTCGTGTTTGGAAACATCTAGACTCGAACCATGTTTCGATTTTAACCAGAAATCTCGACATGATTCACTCACATTCTCTTTTTCCTCTCAAAACCCCAGATTTTCCCCCAAAGAAAAACGTGAGAAACTAGGGTTTACCTTGCTTTGAATCTTGAGAGCTTCTTGCTGCTGATTTGTGACCGAAACTCGATCGATCTGTTGCTGGAACAAGAAAATCCGAACTTGAATGGATTTCCCTTTTTCTTCTCCCTCTTTTCTCGGTTTCTCTCTTTTTCTCTCTCTTTCTCTTTCTTTCTTTCTCTTTCTTTCTTTTCTTTTTCTCTTTCTTTCTTTTCTTTCTGCCGGCTGCTTTGCAGTTAAGGGGATTAATTAAACCCCCCTTATCTCATGTGCCTCACTCCCTCACTCTCACTTTCTTTCATTTTTTTTTTTTGAAAAAGGCTAGGGCTTGTTTGGCTACTTCTAGCCATTGATCAATGTGGCTCACTTGTGTGCCATTGATCTCTTAGTATGTATTTTTCACATACTTTTCTATTAATTTTTAAAACATCATAAATTGAATTAATGTTTAGCTTTTAAACTATATTCATTAATTCATCATCAAATTTTGATTAAAAACTCAATTAATCAAAATTTTTCTCTACTCTTTATTCTGTAACATGTCTCACTATAAATGTACATTTATTTACATATTTTGTACAATTATTTCCGAGAATATAGATTTCTCAGTTATCACATGCGGTTCTTCTTATTCTTGGAGCTTTTATTATGTTCCACCATATTAGCCTTGGCAACAACCTTACTGGACAACTTTTTCTCTAAGCTTCTATTGTCCTCTTTAATGTGAAGTCTAACAATGAGGTCTTAAACATTCATTTCCTTTTTCTTGTGCTTCAAATAATTTTTGAAGTATTTCCATGTAGGCGGTAGCTTCTCTATAATAACAGCTACCTAAAAAGACTCGCTAATGAATAATTAGTTGAAGTTCTTGAACTTGACTAGTCATAGTCTTAGAATCCACAATCTTATAGTTCAAGTATTATCCCATTAAGAATTTTTTAGAACTAGCATCTTCTAACTTGTATTTGTGGTCTAAGGACTCCCATAACTCCTTAGCCGATTTCTTCATGCTGTACACATTATAATGTGCATTAATTAGGCAGTTCAGAATATCGTTCCGGCATAGGAAGTCAAAATGCTTTCAAGTGTTTACAACGTGCAATATTTGAGCATCTATTTCATTTTCTCTAACAGTTAGAGGATCTGCTTTCAAAAATCTTACAAGATTCAACATAATCAAACAGAATGGCATCTTTTATTGTCAAGTCTTGAAATTCATTCCACTGTATTTCTTAGGTTTTTCATTGTTGTTTAAAGGAATCGAAACTAACAAATACTATATTGAGGTCGAGGCTTGAACCTGAAGTGACAGCTTTGGTGTCTCAGAAATGCTCCTAGTTGGTAACAATATTCAAATTTTCAATCATTTTTGGAAAATCAAACAAACGTTTTAGATTTAAAGAATTTCCTAGTATCACACAAAAGATGACCAAAATAAAAGAATAATATATATATATAACACATTAGGTAAACCAAAATGTTTTTTCTTAGTATAATACTATATATATATACTAAATATTATAAAACGTTTTTCCTTGAATCCAAATATATATATTACCCTAAAATTGTGAAACAAAAAAAAAATAGCAAATCTCTCCTTGAATCCAACCACCTGTTCGTCTTTTATATAGGAAATCTATTTTAAAATTTTTAGAAAATCTAAAGCATAAAAGTGAACAAACTTAATATAATCAAATGAAATAATATAAAGAGATAAAATTAAATTATTATAACAAGAAATTCAACCTTGAACCGAATCTTAAACTATACGAAGAATATTAACATGGAGGCACATGAAGCTCACGCTTTTCTTAAAATAAATTCATTCTCTCCAGTTAGTGTTTAAGAATTCAACCGATATTATCTTCTAAGATACAATAACAATAACAATAATGTAAGCACAATTGAATACAGCTTTTGGTAAACTTAAACCTACAGCTTCCCTGTATCACCAAAAACACTTAAGACTCCAAAGAATCTTAGCCTAGGAATCAAACAACAACATATAAAATTGTGAATTTGGTATGTGTAAACTTTCTTGTGAAAGCATCCTTACAAGGTGTTACAAATAAAAACTAATGAGGATTAGAACTGAGATTAATGAGAATTATGTCTATGGTTATAACCATTTATCTTCAGAATTAACATGCCTAGAATCATGTCCAAGTGCATTCATTAAACATGAATTAAAATCTTTAGCTATTCATCTTCACCTTTAAACATGAACTAAAGCATTTAGCCATTCATATTCACCATTAAACATGAACTAATGTCCAAAAATATTAATAGATTAATCTATACATATTCTGAACTTAATGCAATAATAATAATAATAATAATAATAATAATTTAGATTTATGTTAAAAAAATGCAAATAAAAAAAATTTTCAAAAACATTGCCAGCGTAAGGGTAAGCCCAACTAACCGACATTCGCATTGCCCACGTCATATGGGTGCACACATTAGACCCACAACCCATCTAGTTCATGATTTGCACACTCTCTGCATGTGAGAAAGTTTCTTTGGTACAACATCTTATTCAAGTTCAAAAGTACAATCACTTAAAAACTCTATAATGCAATATTGTCTAAGTAATGTGAGACTTCACATTTTTAGTAACTTTTTCTAATAAAATCCAATTTCAATGGGGCTTATTTTGAGTGTCAATTTCTCATTCACAAGATATTTGATCATATGAATATATGATTTCGATTTCCTCTCGACGAAGATTGCAAATCCACTATGATTCGTTACTTTTACAAAGTGGGTCCGACTTAAATTTGGATCTCAAAATGACTACTCAAGATGGTTTAAAAAACATATTTCCAACAAACCCTTTGGCAACATTTTTATTAAGAAGATTACATTTAACCGTTGGTTCCAGCAATATTTAGTAGATTACTTTTTGATTAGCAACTACAATTTTGGTGAAATACATTTTGTTATTCTTGTTGACTAGTACTCTTATATCATAAGAATAAAGCTTCAATACCTATGAGAAAGAATCTAAAGGTAAAGTTTTTTTTTTTTAATTTATGGTATTCTCTAAATTACTTCTCTTCTAGCCCCAAATACCAATCCATTTCTACATAAGAATCAACAAAGAAACAGTCGCAAAGAAAAATATGTTATAAGAATATTATGACTAAAAGTTTATTTTAATACTATCATTATTATTTTACATATCCTTTTATAATGTATTTTTAACCGCATCTAATTTTTAGAAATATTATGACCGCTAAAAATTTTTAAAAATATTACTATCGGTAAAATTTTTTTATTGTAATTTTTCTTTCTTTTTTTATCCCTTTTTTTAACTAAAAGAGAAATTATAATAAATAATATTTTTACAATAATAATTGAAGTAAATACTAAGATTTTAAAATACTTAATATAAATAATAAATTTATTATATAAATAAAAAAATTTTCCAAGTAAATAGATAATATACTAAATAAATAGCATATTTACTTCTAATAAATAAATAATTTACATATTTTGAAAACCTGTTATTTATTTCAATTATTTACAAAAACTGTCATTTATTTCTTTCACTCAAAATAAAATGGTAAAACATGAATAATACCATACCAGTAAGCTACAATCTTTAGCCAGTGAGTCTATGTTTGGAACATAAGTTTAAAAATTTTCTTTTAAAAAAAAAAAAAGATTCCAATACAATTTTCGATTGTTTTTAAGCCCGCTATACACCCATTTTTTCTTTCTCCTAAATACTAATCTAAAAAGATTCTCAATTTGAATTAAAAAATTTTTGGAAAATAATCATTTTTGTTAAATAATCTTTCAAAAATTTTCTTAGCAAAATGATTAAGAACAACCTAAAACGAAGGGTTTTTTAATCAATCACTCCAACGTTATGATGAAAAAAATTATTTTACTAATTATTAATTTTTAAGATTGTCGTTTTCACAAATATTCTTTTAAAATTATAGGTTATAATTGAATATATTTCCCCTCCAATAATATTTTTCCATGAAATAAGTCAAATGGTCTAGTATTTCCTGTGGGTAAAGCGCTATTTTTAGCTTTTTCAAATAGAAATATTTCTCTCTCTCTCTCTCTATATATATATATGATGCTTCTTTTCCTTTTATCCTCGTTTTATATGATGTTTCTTTTCCTTTTATGTGCGTTTGGATTTGAAGATAGCTTTGCATTCGTATTATATTTAAATATAATATAATTTTTATTTAAATATAAAAATATTTCATTCAAATATCAATCACATCATATTTTAAATCTAATAAAATCACTGTTTATTATTTTATTTTTTCAGTTACTTTTATTAATCATATTATATATTCTCTTTCTCTCTACTTTTATTCATCGCATCACATATTTATTATTAAAAAACAATTCAAATACTTTTTATCTGAACATACGTTACATTTAAATGTAATATAAATACTTTTCCTTCAAATTTAAATTATATTTAATATATTACATTCAAATATAATATAAATATAACGTATTTACCAAAGGGAGCCCTAATGTTTCTTTTGGATGTTTATTTTCTTCACTTTGCAAAGTTGGCTCTTGCTTTAATTATATATTTTCATTTTAAGTGGGAAGTAGGGTTTCTTAATACTTTTCTATTTGTTAAACATCACCAAAAATAAAAAATAAAAAATTTCCTTCACGGGGAAGGGGAACTCTATAGGCTGTTGCTCTTTAACCCCTACAGAAACTTTTTCTGTACTATATATGATCCTACGGCAACAATAGAAACATCAGCAATCGAACATGGGTCAAGCAAGTGGGGTCAATTTGGTAGCGTTTGGTATTGTTTTTGAAATCTGTTATGTTTTCAAATTCTCTGAATTTGAGATCGTTTTGAAAACAATTCTGAGAACGTTTCTGAAATTGTGTTTGGTTTTATTTTCTGAGTGTATGTTTTGAGAAACAAAAAAGTGAAACTGTGTTTGGTTATATTTTTGAAAACCAGTCATTTTATAAGTATTATATAAAAACATATTTATGTTTGATTTAAAAAAAATTTATTATGAATACCAAAAATTAAAAATTAATAAAATTTTTTAATTGAAAAATGAATTAAAAATTAATAACCATAATATTTAAGTAATTACTATATCAATTAAATCTTAATTAACCATAATAATTAAATCAGAGAAATGGAAGAAATGGGAAAAATGAAATCAGAGAAAACGACTTTTAATCGTTTTCAATTTTACATTGGGAGCAAAAGTGATTTTGGATTCGTTTTGAAATCTGTTTTCAAAAACAATACAAACCAAACACAATTTTACACCGATTTTGAAATCGATTTCCTAAGGAATCGTGAAATCAGTTTTGGAAACAAAACCAAACACCCTCTTTATTTTTTACTTTTCTCGAGAAATAAATGAGAAAGTTTCTACAAGATCTTCTATTTTATGTTTATTTTTCCGAATTAAAACAGTTATATATCACATGTTATAATAATTTATTTGACACTTCTTCTTGAAATTATTTTCAGATGCTATTTAAATTTTTCAATAATATTTTTTTCACAAAAATTTAATTTTATTATTTAATTATTAAATATATAATTTAAAATTATTTTTCACTATTCACTTCTCCAAATATCTATGATAAACTAAAATTGTAAACTTCTATAAGTTTGCTAATTCAAGTTTAAATAAGATGATTTTTTTGAAATTGTATAGAATTTCAAGAGAAATAAAATAAGATCTATATTGATATTTTTTTTTGATCATATTTTAAGATTTTATATTTTTTCACTGCAAATAATTTTTTCTCTAAATGCACATTTTCAAAATTATATCTTATTTTCAATCCAAATCACATTTCTGAAACCTTCCCCAAACATACTCTAAATTTTAAGGTGAATATTTATAGATCAAACTGTTAAAAATAGTTTAACTCAATATGCAAAAGAAGAACTCCCATCCCAAAAGCTCATGTAACTTGACAAGCCAACTATTTTCCTCAAATTCCGTCGTCTAAGGAATTTACATCCACAGTTGCCAACGGCAGAGCCAAAGGAAGTTCAGTGAGTGCACTAAAAAAAAAAAAATAGATATAACATTTTTTTCTTCTATACTACGACATAATTATATATTTGAATGATTAAGCATAGGTACAATGAAATTTTTTTTTATAAATAAGCACAAAACTAAATTCTATATAAATTTTAGTAGTAAAACTTAAAATCTTAAAATTTGAGTGGGGACACAATTGTAATTTTTCTTATAAAATTATGACAAATCTAAAATTTTAAAAAAATTTAGGGTTAAAAATCAATTTTCAAAAAATAAGTGATGGTGGTTGTCCCCACTAATTTGCATGAGGCTCCACCATTTATAGCAGTCACGACCCATGCGGATTGTTTTTGAGTAGATAAATAATCAAAAAAACAAATCCACTTAAAATAAAAAAAACAATTGTTTCTAATTATTTAACAATTTTTTTAATTTTTTTATTATCTTAAAAAAAAAAACATTACCTGGGACCTAAACAACGTATTACAGATGATAATTGTTTTTTTAAATAGATTTGTTTTTTATTATTTATCCACTTAAAAACAATTCGCATGGGTCTTGACTGCTATAAGTGATGGAGCCACATGCAAATTAGTAGGGATAACCACCCTCACTTATTTTTTGAAATTTGATTTTAACCCTAATTTTTTTAATTTTAGATTTGTCTTCATTTTATAAGAAAAATTACAACTGCACTCCCTTTCAAATTTTAAGATTTTAAGTTTTGCTTCTAAAATCTATGTAGAATTTAGTTTTGTGCTTATTTATAAAAAAAATTTAATTGTGCCCATACTTAATAATTCAAGTATATGATTATGTCTTATTATAGAAAAAAAAAAAAAACTGTTATAATTTTTTGTTTTTTATAGTGCCCTAACAACTGAAACAACTTTTGGCTCCGCCGTTGGCCACTGCTTTGGACGACAGAATTTGAGGAAAATAGTTGGCTTGTCTTCTATTTAACATGAACTTTTAGGATAGGAGTTCTTCTTTTGCGTATCAAGTTAAATTGTTTTTAACAATTCAATCTAAAAATATTCATGTTAAAATTTAAAACATGTTTGGAGGAGGTTTCAAAATTATGTTTTGGATTGAAAATGAGGTATAAGTTTGCAAATGTGTATTTGAGGAAAAAAACTGTTTAGAATTAAAAAGTGTAAAATCTTAAAATATGTTTTAAAAAAAATATTAATATGAATTTTTTTTATTTTTCTCAAAGTTTTATATAATTAAAAAATTATTTAATTTGAACTTGAAATAACAAATTTATATACGTTAAAATTTAAGCTTACTACAAATATTTAAAGATATGAAAAATAATTTTAAATTATATATTTCAAAAATTAAATTTTACGAGAAAAAATATTATAGAAAATTTTTATGTAGCAACTGAAAATAATTTCAAGAAGAAGTGTCCAATAAGTTATTATGACATGTGATATAACTGTTTTAATTCGATAAAATAAGCATAAAACAAAAGATCTTGTAGAAACTTTCTTATTTATTTCTGTGGGGGTTAAAGAGTAACAGCCAATAGAGTTTCGCTTCCCCGTGAAGGGATTTTTTTTTTTTTTTTTGTTGGTGACGTTCAACAAATAGAAAAGTATTAAGAAGCCCTACTTTCCCACATAAAATGACAACATATACCAAAAGCAAGAGCCAACTTTGCAAAGTGAAGAAAAGAAACATCGAAAAGAAACATTAGAGAGAAACTGAAGAAAAGAAACATTAGAGAGAGAGAGAGAGAGAGATTTACATTTAAAAGTAAAATAAAAGGTCTTGCAATCAAATTTTCTCTTTTTCTGTGGAATAAAATTTTTAACAATTTGTTTCCTAATTAAAACAAAATATAAGATATTAAAAGTGAATAATTCAAATTTTATTTTATTAGGGGTATTTTGTGTATTTTAAGATCAAAATTTAAGTGTTGATTAAGAAAAAAATTAATTTCTCTTTTTTTCATCTATTTTTAATAAATAACAATTAAGTTAGACTAATACAAAATTTAAGAAATGTTGGATAAATTTTTAAAATTTCTAAAGATAAATTGAAAATACCTAAATATTCAAAAGTCATGTAAGATTGATCCTTTATTATTTTTTGACTACTTAAAAAATTTTTGTTAATGAAGATAAAGATAAAAGGAAATGAGTTATGACAGGATAGTTTTTACTCATCTATTGTGTCGCATCACCCCAAAGTAAATACATCAGCTTAGTAATACTTTCACAATATAAGTTGTCATTATGATTACTATTATTGAAAGGGGTTGTCATACTCGTTATTGCAAATGCATATTAGACCAAAAAGAAAAATGAATAGGGTATAACTAATGTTAAAGACTAGAATTAATTTCATGAATTCTTCATTAATTATATATCTTATTTTATTTTTATTCTCTAAAATTATAAAATTATTTACTGTCTATTTTTATTTATATAAAACTACTTAAAATGTTTTATTTTATCGATCTTCATTTATCAAATTAATAGAATTATTGACGTAATACTCCATTGAAAAAAGTTAATCGAATATTAAATATTAATGAAAAAACAAATTAATCTCAACAAAAAAATAAAAAGTTTAAAATTATTAAAAGTTAAAAGAAAAATTGAAGCTCCCCGCACTTGCTGACAGCGAGTTCCCAACCTCCATAACCTTCACTGGCCATCACCCAGCACCCCATACGACGCAACGCCCCCCTTCCCACCTCATCTTCCTCTCTTCCACTCCGACAAAGATATTAGTGCATCTCGGGCCGGGCATGCTAGATGGAGGTCTTGATGAGCTCACTGACAAATTGAGAGAACAAGAGGCCTAGGGAGAAAAACATGCCTCGGAGCTTGTGGTGGAAGATGAAGTGGGAGACGAATCCACTGAAGTTGATGAACAGCTGCATATGCAAGACCCACGCAAAGAAGTGGCCAAGCTGGTCGCCCTTCTGGTACCAGACATGGGTCAATGTTACAATTTTTGGCGCCGACATAGCCATGGTTTTTGCAGAAAGATAAGGGGAGAGAGAGATAGATTCAGTTAAAAGAAAATTTAAGAATTGAATAGGGTTTACTTTTTTAATTTGTTTATTAATTACAAATTAATATTTATTTTATAATCACATATTTATATTTTAAAATGTTTATTTAATTTTTAATAAGATTTCACGTTGTAATTTCATTAAGTTTGCAAATAAAACTAAACAAATGAAACATTTTGAATGATTATTTTATATAAATAATTTTATATTTATGAACGACAAAGTAAAATAAAATATATAAATTAAAGAGGATTCGTATATTTAATCGTAAATACTACAATTAATCAAGAACGAGTTACACTTTTTAAATTTTTTTAATAGAATTATTTTTTATTAGTAAACCTTATTTTACTTTTGGCAATGTTGATAAAGAAGGGGGGAAAAAGTAACCTGACGTTCTCCTTAATCATATTACCCATCTCGTCAACCCAGAGTCAAGCCTTGTTCTTCTTCTTTCTACCAAGCCCATTCATCTCCCACTCCCCCACAAAAAGAAAACTAAAAAAAAAAAGGGAGAATGTCCAAGACCCCATTTGTTCTCAGATCAAACTAGCACAAGAACAAGACCACTCTCGAGAAAAACCCAGGCTAAAAATGGTGGTCCCAAACCCCATTTGCTTCCATATGAAAGCTCCCGAGCTAGACGACGACGACGATCATCAAGAAGCCAATCATCGTAACTTGGCCGTCGCGGCGGCGCCGATCGTCTCCTCCTACAACGACCACATCCGTCCTGTCCTCGATGCCGTCGACAAGCTCCACAACCTCATGGTAATGGAGGAAGGCATCGAGCTTCCCACCATCGTCGTCGTCGTCGGTGACCAGTCCTCCGGCAAGTCCTCTGTCCTCGAGTCTCTCGCCCGCATCGGCCTCCCTCGCTGCCAGGGCGTCTGCACCCGAGTTCCTCTGGTCATGAGACTCCAGAACCACTCCAAACCGGACCCCGAACTCTTCCTCGAGTACAACCAAAAAATCGTACCCACCTCCGAAAAAAACATCGCCGAAGCCATAAATCTCGCGACGGAGGAAATCGCCGGAAACGGGAAGGGAATGTCTAAAACCCCTTTAACTCTGACGGTGAAGAAGTTGGGAATCCCTGACTTGACCATGGTTGATCTTCCCGGGATCACCAGAGTCCCTGTTCATGGCCAGCCTGAGAATATTTACGACCAAATAAGGGACATCATTATGGAGTATATTAAGCCCGAAGGCAGCATTATACTTAATGTTTTGTCTGCAACTGTGGATTTTCCGACTTGCGAGTCGATTCGGATGTCGCAGAGTGTCGATAAGAATGGAGAAAGAACACTTGCTCTCATTACAAAGTGCGATAAATCTCCCGAAGGTCTTCTCGAGAAAGTAACTTCTGATGATGTGAATATTGGGCTTGGTTATATCTGTGTTAGGAATAGAATTGGAGAAGAGTCTTATGAGGAAGCAAGAATGGAGGAAGCTGAGCTTTTCGCTTCGCATCCTCTGCTTTCGAATATTGATAAATCCACTGTTGGCGTTCCAATTCTGGCGCAGAGACTGATGGAGATTCAAGCAAAGAGTATCGCCAGAAACTTGCCTGACATTGTCGAGAAGATCAACGACAAGCTGAACCACAATCTCGCCGAGTTCAACAAGCTACCGAAGCCTCTGTCCTCTGTCGCAGAGGCCGTGACGGCGTTCATGAGGATCATTGGGCTTGTGAAGGAATCGCTTAAGAAAATTCTTATAAGAGGACAGTTTGATGAGTACCCTGACGAGAAGCGAATGCATTGTACTGCGAGGTTGGTGGAGATGCTTCAGGGATTCTCGGATGAGCTCAATAATTCTCCCCAAAGTGATTGGGCTCAGAACTTTCTAATGGAGGAGATCAAGCATATAGAGGAAGCCAAGACGATTTCGCTACCGGATTTCCATGCTCAAACCACCTTTCGCACGATATTACAAGAGAAGGTGGCTGGAATATCAAATATTCCTACCAAATTTGTTGCAAAGATTTGGAATTATATAGAGGAGGCGGTGATCTCTGTCTTGATGAGTCATGTCGAAGATTATGGCTATCTTCAGATTTCGACGAGAAGAGCGGGGCTTAATCTGATTAAGAAGATGAAGATTAAGTCAGTTGAGTGGATGGAGGAGATCGTGAAAATGGAGAAGTTGACAGATTATACTTGTAACCCGGAGTTCTTATCCGAATGGAGCAGGCTTATGGCCAAAAAGGAAGAATTCATAAGAGGTATTGACGACAATTCGCGGAATCAGGTCAATTTGGAGGGCTTTGATTGTATTCATTTGGAAAATATAAGGCCGTTTCGAGGCCTCCTCGATCAAGCTTTCAATCTGAGGATGAGAATGATTGCGTACTGGAGGATTGTGTTGAGGAGGCTGGTGGATTCCATGGCACTGCATCTGCAGCTGAGTGTCAATAACCTTGTCAACAAGGAATTGGAAGAGGAGATCGTGAGCGAAATGATGGCTCCACATGGGAATGGGATCGAGAGGTTGATGGAGGAATCGCCTTCGGTTGCAATGAAGCGGGTGAAGCTGACGGCGAGTGTTAAGAAGCTCAAGGAGTCTAAGGAGATTTTGGCCAAAATCATGGACAGGATTGCTTCCAACGGTGGTAGTTAAGCAAGTTTTTAGTTTGTTTTGCCGAAGTACGTACTTATATATGTTGATTTAGTTTCTGGGTTAAGTCTCTCGTGTTTTTGTGTGTTTTTTTTCTTTTTTGCTTATAATCCTTGGGTTGTATACTCCCGATCTAAGCTAGGGGAAAACGTGCTTTAATTTCTATGTATGCTAGTTGTTACTCTGATTGTGTGGTTATATTTATCGATTATATATCATCCTTAAGGTGGATTAACATGTTCTTATTGTGGTGTTTTTGTTATTAATGTATAATGAAGGACGCTAACGCTAATCTCTAGTAGGCAATCTCACTTTTTGATTGCTTAATTACTAGATTTAAGTTGGTGCATCTACGAGGACAATATGCCTTTGTCAAAGGCCTAATTTTGGCATTGGCAAAAAATATGGTATTGCATTAATCATGTTGAGCAAGAACATGTTAAATGCCCGGCCAAATTTTGTTATATGATTAAGAAAAAGTGTCTAATACTGTTATTTGAGGAAGAAAGCTACTCTACAACGCGGCAATATTTTTAGTGCCAATTTTGATATAATTTGACATAATGTATAAAGTATGTATAATTTGACTGGCAGGGTTGATATTTGGCTGTGGTTGATGTTGCCTTGATTACCACATTGTTGTTTTTAATTATTTAAAAGCTAAAAATTTATTTTATAAGTTTCAAATCCTAAGAATTAGATAATTTCTACAGTGATGAATGCACTTTTTCATCACCGACAGGGCACGCAAAATGCCCCTTGACTTCATAATCTAACGGTGGAAGATGAGGATCCATATTTATTATAATACTCCGGTTTGAATACCGATTGGTGCTCTTGTCTATGAACCACCTGCGTCGACGATCCTGCCAACCAACCACCACCACCACCCCCTCCTCCAAACAAATCCGACCATACTAGCATTAAACTTGAGAAAAAAAAAAAAAAAAAAGCAAAAAATGGTTTGTTCCCTTTCCTCCATATATAGTCGTTCGAAAAGGAAGCACATGAATAAATGTATCCTTTCCCAAGTAACTTCTCTTCTGAAGCATATTTCTGTCTATTTTCTCCTTCCATTTTAGCTAAATGAAAATAGGCGTTATAGGGCTTCCTCTTCTTTGAAGAAAAAATCTTTGAAGAAAAAATATACTAGTTTTCCGCCAGTTGAAGAAGAATGATAAAGATAGTATTTTGTTGAATTAAGATATAAATATATATTTTAATTATCAAGTGCCGATGTAATTATTATTTTTCTTGTAAAAGAAAGCTACAATTATAAAGTTTTCTTCTTATATGTGTTTAGATATATATGGTGCTGTGACTTATTTATAGTTCAAATTTCTCTTGTTCTTTCTCATACCTTTGTCAATCCTTTTGCATGGTAGAATTGTTAAACTCTAAGTTTGCATTTAGTGTGCGGTTTTGATTTAAGTTTTTTAGATTAGTTTTAAATTGAATTATTTATGTTTGGTATATAGGCTTGAATTGTTGTAGTTAAAAATGTAAAAATTTAAAATATGTTTGAAAAAATATATCATTATTAAAGTTATTTCGTTTATCATTAAATTCTTTATAAATTTAAAAAAATTATTTGTATTTATATATGTAAAATTATGAATTTTAAGAGTTTTAAGATAAAAAGTTATGGTTTAAATTATGAATAATTAATAAACGGGGGAAAAATTTCAAGTTGAGTTTTTTATATTCAAACTGATGTATCAAATAAATGCAAAATATATTACAGTAATAACTTTTCTGAGAATTGTCAAAAAAATAAAATAAAAAAAGAGCACAATATTACATTTAATGGCTTGGAGCACAAAATAAAAAAAAGAGCACAATATTACATTTAATATTGTGCTCTTTTTTTTATTTTATTTTATTTTAAGTTATTACTGTAATATATTTTGCATTTATTTGATACCTCAGTTTGAATATAAAAAACTCAACTTGAAAATTTTCCCCCGTTTATTAATTATTCATAATTTAAACCATAACTTTTTATCTTAAAACTCTTAAAATTCATAATTTTACATATATAAATACAAATAATTTTTTTAAATTTATAAAGAATTTAATGATAAACGAAATAACTTTAATAATGATATATTTTTTCAAACATATTTTAAATTTTTACATTTTTAACTACAACAATTCAAGCCTATATACCAAACATAAATAATTCAATTTAAAACTAATCTAAAAAACTTAAATCAAAACCGCACACTAAATGCAAACTTAGAGTTTAACAATTCTACCATGCAAAAGGATTGACAAAGGTATGAGAAAGAACAAGAGAAATTTGAACTATAAATAAGTCACAGCACCATATATATCTAAACACATATAAGAAGAAAACTTTATAATTGTAGCTTTCTTTTACAAGAAAAATAATAATTGCATCGGCACTTGATAATTAAAATATATATTTATATCTTAATTCAACAAAATACTATCTTTATCATTCTTCTTCAACTGGCGGAAAACTAGTATATTTTTTCTTCAAAGATTTTTTCTTCAAAGAAGAGGAAGCCCTGTAACGCCTATTTTCATTTAGCTAAAATGGAAGGAGAAAATAGACAGAAATATGCTTCAGAAGAGAAGTTACTTGGGAAAGGATACATTTATTCATGTGCTTCCTTTTCGAACGACTATATATGGAGGAAAGGGAACAAACCATTTTTTGCTTTTTTTTTTTTTTTTCTCAAGTTTAATGCTAGTATGGTCGGATTTGTTTGGAGGAGGGGGTGGTGGTGGTGGTTGGTTGGCAGGATCGTCGACGCAGGTGGTTCATAGACAAGAGCACCAATCGGTATTCAAATCGGAGTATTATAATAAATATGGATCCTCATCTTCCACCGTTAGATTATGAAGTCAATGGGCATTTTGCGTGCCCTGCCAGTGATGAAAAAGTGCATTCATCACTGTAGAAATTATCTAATTCTTAGGATTTGAAACTTATAAAATAAATTTTTAGCTTTTAAATAATTTAAAAACAACAATGTGGTAATCAAGGCAACATCAACCACAGCCAAATATCAACCCTGCCAGTCAAATTATACATACTTTATACATTATGTCAAATTATATCAAAATTGGCACTAAAAATATTGCCGCGTTGTAGAGTAGCTTTCTTCCTCAAATAACAGTATTAGACACTTTTTCTTAATCATATAACAAAATTTGGCCGGGCATTTAACATGTTCTTGCTCAACATGATTAATGCAATACCATATTTTTTGCCAATGCCAAAATTAGGCCTTTGACAAAGGCATATTGTCCTCGTAGATGCACCAACTTAAATCTAGTAATTAAGCAATCAAAAAGTGAGATTGCCTACTAGAGATTAGCGTTAGCGTCCTTCATTATACATTAATAACAAAAACACCACAATAAGAACATGTTAATCCACCTTAAGGATGATATATAATCGATAAATATAACCACACAATCAGAGTAACAACTAGCATACATAGAAATTAAAGCACGTTTTCCCCTAGCTTAGATCGGGAGTATACAACCCAAGGATTATAAGCAAAAAAGAAAAAAAACACACAAAAACACAAGAGACTTAACCCAGAAACTAAATCAACATATATAAGTACGTACTTCGGCAAAACAAACTAAAAACTTGCTTAACTACCACCGTTGGAAGCAATCCTGTCCATGATTTTGGCCAAAATCTCCTTAGACTCCTTGAGCTTCTTAACACTCGCCGTCAGCTTCACCCGCTTCATTGCAACCGAAGGCGATTCCTCCATCAACCTCTCGATCCCATTCCCATGTGGAGCCATCAACTCGCTCACAATCTCCTTTTCCAATTCCTTGTTGACAAGGTTATTGACACTCAGCTGCAGATGCAGTGCCATGGAATCCACCAGCCTCCTCAACACTATCCTCCAGTATGCAATTATTCTCATCCTCAGATCAAAAGCTTGATCTAGAAGGTTTCTAAATTGCCTCAGATTTGCAGTCGGAATCCAATCAAAGCCTTCCAGATACACCTGAAACTGCGAATTGCCGTCGATAGCCCTCATGAATTCCTCCTTTGCACCCATGAGCCTGCTCCATTCCGATGAGAACTCCGGGTTGCAAGTATAATCTGTCAACTTTTCCATTTCCACAATCTCCTGCACCCACTCGATAGACCGAATCTTCATCTTCCCGATCAGATTAAGCCCCGCTCTTCTTGTTGAAATCTGAAGCTGGTAATAGTTTTCGACATGACTCATCAAGACGTCGATCACAACCTCCTCTATATAATTCCAAATTTTTCCAATAAATTCAGTAGGAATATTTGATATTCCAGTCACCTTCTCTTGTAGTATTGTGCGAAAGGCAGTTCGAGGAAGAAAATTAGGTAGCGAAATCGCCTTGGCTTCCTCTAAATGCTTGATCTCCTCCATCAGAAAGTTCTGAGCCCGGTCGCTTTGGGGAGAATTGTTGAGCTCATCCGAGAATCCCTGAAGCATCTCCACCAATCTCGCGGTACAATGCATTCGCTTCTTATCAGGGTACTCATCAAACTCTCCTCTTATGAGAATTTTCTTCAGCGATTCCTTCACAAGCCCAATGATCCCCATAAACGCCGTCAAGGCCTCGGCGACAGAGGAAAGAGGCTTCGGCAGCTTGTTGAACTCGGCGAGATTGTCGTTCAGCTTGTCATTGATCTTCTTGACAATGTCAGGCAAGTTTCTGGCGATACTCTTTGCTTGAATCTGCATCAGCTTCTGAGCCAAAATTGGTACACCAACAATCGATTTATCGATCTTCGAAAGCAGAGGATGCGAAGCGAAAAGGTTAGCTTCCTCCATTCTCGCTTCCTCGTAAGACTCATCTCCAATTCTATTCCTAACACAGATATAACCAAGCCCAATATTCACATCATCAGAAGTTACTTTCTCGAGAAGTCCTTCGGGAGATTTATCACACTTTGTAACAACAGCAAGTGTTCTTTCGCCATTCTTATCGACACTCTGAGACATCCGAATCGACTCGCAAGTCGGAAAATCCACAGTTGCAGACAAAACATTCAGTATAATGCTGGCTTCGGGCTTAATGTACTCCATAATGATGTCCCTTATCTGGTCGTAAATATTCTCAGGCTGACCATGAACAGGTACTCTGGTGATCCCGGGAAGATCAACCATGGTCAAGTCAGGAACTCCCAGTTTCTTCACCGTCAGAGTCAGGGGGGTTTTGGATATTCCCTTCCCGTGTCCGGCGATCTCCTCCGTCGCGAGATTTATGGCTTCGGAGATGTTTTCTTCGGAGGTGGCAACGATTTTTTTGTTGTACTCGAGGAAGAGTTCGGGGTCGGGCTGGGAGTGGTTCTGGAGTCTCATGACGAGAGGGACTCTGGTGCAGATGCCCTGGCCGCGAGGGAGGCTGATGCAGGCGAGAGACTCGAGGACGGAGGACTTGCCGGAGGACTGGTCGCCGACGACGACGATGGTGGGGATCTCGATGCCTTCCTCCATTATCATGAGGTTGCGGAGCTTGTCGACAGCGTCGAGAACGGGGCGGATTCTGTCGTTGTAGGAGGAGACGATCGGCGCCGCCGCCGCCGCCGCGGCTGGGTGGTAATGATGATTGGCTTCTTGATGATCATAGTCGTCGTCGTCGTCGCCGTCGAGCTGGATAGTTCTGATCTGGAAGCAAATGGGGTCAGTAGGCACCTTACTAAGCGTGCGGTTTTGTCGAGAGTGGCTTTGTTCTTCGGCTAGTTTGATCTGGGAGCAAATGGGGTCTTGGATACTCTTCATTTCTTCCTTTTTTTTTTTTTTTTTTTGTATTTTTGGGGGTGGTGGAGTGGGAGAGAAGAAGGGTCCAGCAGAGCGAGAGAAGGACGAGGATTGACTCTGAGCTGACGAGAAGAGTAATCAACAGAGAGTGTGTGTGTGTGTGTGTGTGTGTGTGTGGGTGGGTGGGGAAGCAGGGAGTGTGGTTATAAAGAAGTTTATTGGAGGAATTGCAAGAGAAAAATAAACAAATAAAAGAAAAATAATGTAAATTTCTTCGAAGACGGAAGCTGAGCAAGAAGACTTTTGAAAGGTCTAGTCAACATGTAGAAAAGCACGTCATTGATTAAACGAAGTATATTATATAAATATGACATAATATATCTATATTATTGAATAATTTTTTATATAAATAAGTAGTAGTCGTCTGAATTTATTTTTATCATTCATGTTTTCCGAGAGATACTTACAATCGCTTTGTCTTTTATTTGTTAGGAACTTTTACACGAAGATAAAAATATCAATATCGAAAAAAATATTAATAAAATCATAAAAATTATATAAATTTACTTCAAAATATATTTTTAATATTTTAAAATAATTAATTACGAAGAAGATACATAATTTTATAAGTTTTACATGTGAAATTTCTTATATTTATATATCTTATTAATAAAAAAAAGTTTATGCGTGAGTTCAAACATTATTGGGATTGGGATGTTTTCCTAATTCAATTAATAATGATGTTATCATATGTTATTTAAACAAAGTTAGATATAATTACGAACATATCATATATATATGTGTAGATATAATAATCTCTTCTCATTTTATTTTCATAAGGAAAATTTTCTAACATGTTCAAAAAATCAATATTTGCATAATATTACCCCATATTTGATGTAAATTACATTGGATTTTTATATTACCAATATTTGCATAATATTTTGACGGAAACAATTTTGCCCACAAATTTAACATCTGAAAAATAGAATTTTGATAGAAATTTCAAATATATCATAGAATTTTACAACCATGTTTTTACTCTATGAGCTCTTCTTTTGCATATTGCTTACCAAACAATTTTAATCATTAAAATTTAATAATTTAATTCAAAACATTTCTGTTGAAAATTCATTATATGCAAATATGTAATTGTTTTAATCTTAAATCAAATTCTTAAAAAACTAAGCTAATAATTAATCAAAAGGGATGATTTTGATAGACAACACAAATATTTTTTTTTTTTGAATAAATCTGTAATACAAATATGAAAATTTACTATGAAGAACTCTCATATTCGTTAATAATAATGATGATTTTTATTTGGATTAGTTTAAGTACTTAATCTTTTTTTTAATTTATTTTTGTTTTTTTTATGGGCATGAACTTTTTTTTTGGTGACTTTTGTGCTACAAATTTCTTATTATTGGATATTTTCGTCAATTATAAAATTCATTTTGAGGACTTTTCTAAACAACTTGACTGTCTCAATTTCAATACTCACATTTCTACATCTCACTTTTTCTCTATTTTATTTTCAAAAAATTTAAATTTTAGAATTCTATAACTTTCTTGATTCAAATCAAAATGAGATTATTCATACATCAACATGTTCACGATTATGAGACAAATAAAATAAGATCAATTTTACATTTTTTTCCTAATAAATTTCAAATTTTTACAATATTTTTTTATATTACTATTTATTTTCAAAAGTTATTCCTCAAATATATATTTCCAACCTAATCTCTAAAACACCGTTTTCAAATATCCTCCAAACGATCCCAAAGTATTGTTAAAGAGCCAAATGTGTACTCATTTTTTTTTTTATATATATATCTTTTATGTGTATTCTATTTGTAGAGTTTGGTATACATTATTCCTCCTTTGTGCATTATTCAAATGTATTGATCATGAAACTGATTATTTATCAACATCAAGTTTTCTAGTAGAATAGGTTTTAAGTGTGAATTAGTGATTCTATTAACTATTTAGCATATAATTTTCATATTTAGAACATACTTTTTTAATTTCTCAGAAAAAAAAAAGTTAAATAAATTGGCCCACTTGCTCGACCCATTCGATTGCGAATGTTTCTATTGCTGCCGTACAATCATAGTACATAAAAAAGTCTTGGTGGGGCCAAAGAGTAACAGCCAATGGAGTTGTTTCCCTTCCCCGCGAAGCACTTCATTTATTTTTTTATTTATTTGGGTGATTTTCAACGACTACAAAAGTATTACAGGAACCTACTTTCCCATGTCAGATGACTGGTCCATGGTTAAAAGCAAGAGCAAATTCCCAAAGCGAAGAAAATAAACATTTAAAAAAAAAAAAGAGAGAGAGAGGGTGAGACAAAATAATTCCATTAAAAAGCTAATTTCCGCGGGAAATACTCGTTCTTTTGGATTTATTTCATGGCAGAATACGATGGGAAGGCAAAAAAAATAAAAATAAAAATAAATGATAACCTACAATTTTAAATTATTGGATCACGTTAATTTATAAAATAAAATTGTTATACTATAAATGTGCATAATTGACTAAAATCATGATTTCAAACATGGTCTATTAATAATTTTATACCAAACTAAATTATACGATTAAGAATTTAAATTCCTTATCTTCAAGTCATCTAAAAAAGAACTAACTAACCATCTATTTGGGACAAACATTTGCCACCATTTGGATTACTCCATTTTGAATGGGTCATTTAAATACGTATTTGGTGCGAATAAATGGAAATAGAGCATCCAAATGTTATTTTGGTTTTTATATTCAAATGCTAAACATTCCTTCCAAAATTTAGGCTCATTCTGATATATCCTCTACAATGATTTAAAAAAATTTGAAAATCCTTTTAGATGTCATTTTTTTATCTCTCTCTGTTATTTATATAGGTATTCTCAATCATATATTCAAATGTTTCAACTTAGATACCTCTTAAATGAATCTGTGTTAACTAATTGTGGCATACTGCTAGATATGAACATTTCAAAGAATTACATGAGGTGAGCTTGTTCAGATAGGAAGTTCAATTCTAAAATAAAAAAATATTTTACAAAAAGTATTTGTTTCAAATTTTTATTTTATTTTCTCATTTTGAAAAAAAAAAAGTGAATCCTTTTTCAAAATATTATATAATTTTTTTTTTCTTATATCCATACACCATCTCATCCTTAAAAATAAAAATTTTTTTTTGTCTGAAGTTCAAAAATTTTCTTTTTTGAGAATGAATCCCTCATTTAAATAGTGGAAACAAAATATCATGAAAAGGTGTCTAAAAAAAACACACACAAAATTCTTTGAAAAAGGGGGAGAAAACGAGTAGAAAACATTACCAAAAGGGAATTTCGTCACGGTTACATGTCTAATCCTTCTTGACGAAGCCAAGGCTGATTTTTTGACCAAGAAGCTCAGTTGGAACTTCCTACACAGTTTCTTTGTGCTTGATTGGTCAGTTTCTTTGTGCTTGATTGGTTTGCGATATATGTGAACTTGGATATTCCAAAATTATAAACCACTAATATTAGAAATTCTTTTTTTTCCCACCGAAGGATAACTAGGTCGTCTATCATTGTGTGAAAACTCACAAGTTCACGAGCCATATAAATAATAAATAGTGAATAAAATATCAATCTTTGAAGAATTACATTCAATTTCAAGTTAATTTGATAAATTTAAATTAAAAAACAAGCGATGTAAGAAAATAAATAAAGAAAAATAAAACAAAATGGAATGAAAAACTATAATCTAAGTTCTAATATTATAATTTCACCTACATAATTTCAATTGAATTAATTTCACTTTCCAATTGATTAATTTCAATTAATTAAATTGTATAAACCTCTTTTGATAAATAAGTAGGTTTTATTTATGTTAATTAGACTCCATATTTTGCTATGACAAACGAATCACACACACACACACTAAGAATATATTCTTATTCCAAATTATGTATGAAACCCTATTGTTAATCAAAACCAAAAATTCATTTCCCAATTTCATTAAGGTCCAACAACATCACCTAATTAGTGACCAACTAATTAAGAGCGTGAAGCATAGAATAGGATAACTTTCAATTGACCAAGCAAAAATCAAAGATAGCAAAAATTAATTAAAATCCATCGTTTGGGCAAAATACAATCCTAAGTTATTTTGTTAGAAATCTTCGGCTAGCTGCTAGCAGTAGCCGTAATAATAGAACGACGCCAGCCGAAATGTTAGAATTCTCTGACAGTCGAAATGTTAGAATTTTCCAGCATTTGTAATGTGAAACGTCGACAGCCATTTGAATAAAATCATAAAGTGGTCCATATACATTCCATGCTATTAGCAACTAGCACACGTCTGCTAACTGACTTGAAGACACTAAATGAGACTCTTTAATACAAAGAGTCTATAAAAAAGATGTCAAGCTAGCTGTTGGATTTCTAAACTAAAAAAACTTATTCAGTCGCAAAACACCATCAAGAGTGAAGTTTCTAAGGCTTAGAAGCACCTAAAACCAAAACTAGTTCATCTCTTAATCTTGAGTGTGAGTGTGATATTTTCTCATATTTGGTTCTTTCTTTGTATACACATTTATTCATTTATTATGAGAAACATCATTAATGTTTAGATCAAGAATAAACATATGGTTTATTCATTAAGTTATATGGGCTATTGTTTAAGAGAAATGATGCATTGTGATACATGAAAGATAATACTCATTTTCAGAAGACCTATCACCATGATTCATGTATCTTGTATCTTATTATGATATGTGATGAAATATATAGACCAAGTGGGATGTGGCGGTTCGTCCTGCTGTCGAGGCTCTATAGTGCTATTACAGTCAATTCTGTAATTAACCGCAATAGTATGTAGGCCTCTAGGGTCACCGGCAATCATGCTTATTTTGAAAACTACTTGAAAATTTTGCGGAATAAATTTTTTTTTTTCTTCTTGATATAAAAACTTGTTCGAGAATGTGATAAGGAAATCATGTTAACAAAATAACATGTACATGGATCATGATTCTCCTATCACATAATCTTGACTTGAAAATATGTTCTTGAAAATACATGTTTAAACTTTTCAAAATTGTACAGCGAAAGACTCATGGTGACCACAATCCCTCGCTCAATTCCCTCTGGCATGCACATATCCTGTCCGTCGTCCACCGTATACTATTGGTGAACAAGTCTCTTACCTGCAACATGTAAACAAATTGATGAGCTATGAACTCAATAAGTTCAAACATAAAAACATGAATAATAACATGATGTACTGCTATGCTCATGCATGAAACTTGACTCTGAAAAACATGCTCTTGGCTGAAAGTTAAGTCTTAGAACATTATCTGATATTAAGTTCTGGTTTTGGGCCCCTGATTGGTCGTACCGAAATATTAGTATGATTGGGAGCGGTACTTTAATGCTGACCTCCTCAGCCTTAACTGAAGCTGAACATGAAAATCTCCCCGTGGGTCGAGAGGCCGGTACACCAATAACTGGTTTAATTACCTTCTTGCCTGAAGTTCCACTGGGTAGCATACTGATTGCCCCACAGTAGGAACTTATTACATGCTTTACTTGGGGTGTGAGTTTTATTAAACACACTAAGGTGCCTTGTGCACCTACATGGTTTTCGTGTACCTGATACCTGTTTGACATGTGTACATGAAACATGAAATTCTACTGAAACATGAAATTCTACATGCGTAACATGAAACTGACATGTGTATCGTGATGCAGACAGTCAACGTCTAACATACGCGTCATACAACAAAACATAACATGATTGTTCACGTTACAGTCAGGAAAATGCTTGAACTTATAGAAAATCTGTTAGCGTGAGCCTCTGCTGGTCTGGAACTACTACCTCTGGATATCTGGCTGGAACTCCTATAAAAGAAATAATCATTGATTATTTCCAATATTCATCTTATACTTGAAACAGGGCAAAATATGAAAAATCATATTTCCAGACTCTTCTTTTTTTATTATTTTTTTATTTTTTTTATTTTAAACTTCGAACACGCCCTCCTACATGGGCGTGTTCCTGGCCGTGTATCTCCTCTGGACTTAAACGTACATGACCGTGTAATTCGTGGAACGTGGCCGTGTAGTTCATGCATGCTTACACGGATGGCTACACGGCCGTGTTACTGGCCGTGTTTTCCTGCTGTCGAACATGGTCTGCTACACGCCATTCCCATGACCGTATATCCTATGACACGACCCGATATACACCCGTGTTCTTGGCCGTGTAAAGCTCGGGTCTCATTTTTCTTGAAACATGGCCGTGCATGTGGGCATGTTCGAGGCCGTGTTCTGAACATACCCGTGTTCATACCAGAATCAGGATTCTGGTGCGAAATTTTCTACTTTGGTTTTCTAAGGCTTTTATGGCCTTTGTTCTTCTTCTTGCACTCGAAATCAATCTCCATAAGATCGTTTCAAGGTATCTACTACATTTCTACTATCATAAATCCATAGTTTCATAAGCAAAATTTCACCTTTTGCTTATAAACGTCTCTTGACTCAACATAGAAAAAATCTGAACTTTCTTGAAGAAAACTCATAGAAACTGGGTTTTCTAACTCATCAATTCACAAGTTCGTGTTTAAAAACAACTAAACTTGAACCATGTTTCGATTTAACCAAAAATCTCAACGTGCTAAACTCACATTCTCTTTTTTCCACTCAAAACCCCAGATTTTCACCCAAGAAAACATGAGAAAAATGAGGGTTTACCTTGCTTAAACCTCAAGAACTTCTTGCTGTGGATTCTTGGCCGAAAACTTGATCGATCTGCTACTTGAAGAGAAAAATCTGAACTTGGTTGGATTTCCCTTTCTACTCTCTCTCTTTCTCGGTCTCTCTCTCTCTTTCCCGTTCTTTCTTTCTCTTTCTCTTTCTCTTTCTCTCTCTTCTCGGCTGCTTCTTTGCAGTTCAACTCAAGTGAATTAATTCACTTGGGTTGCTTGGGTTTGAGGTGCCTCACTCCCTCTCTCATTTTCTTTAATTTTCTTTAAAGAAAATTGGCTATTCTCTTGGCTAATCTTGGCCATTGATCAATGTGGCTTGTATGTGAGTCATTGATATCTTAATATGCATTTTTCACATACTTTTCTATTAACTTTAAAACATCATAAATTGAATTAATGTTTAGCTTTTACACTATGTTCATTAATTCATTGTTAAATTTTGATTAATAACTCAGTTAAATCAAAATTTTCTTTTGCTCTGTATTCTATAACATATCTCATCATGAGTATACATATATTTACATATTTTATACAAAATTTTTCGAGAACGATAAATTTCCCGGTTATCACATGGGAGAATGTTGGAATTCTTCGGCTGGCTGCTGGCAGTAGCCATAATGATGGTGTAGCGGCCCGCCCTTGCTGTAGAGGTTCTACAGTGCTATTACTGTGGCGGCCCACCCTGCTGTCAAGGTTCTACAGTGTTATTACAGTCAACTCTGTAGTTAACCGCAATAATATATAGGCCTCTAGGGTCGTCGGCATCATGCTTATCTTGAAAACTACTTGAAAATTTTACGAAATAAATTTTTTTTTCTTAACATAACAACTTGTTCGAGAATGTGATAAGGAAATCATGTTAGCAAAATAACATGTACATGAATTCTAATCTTGACTTGAAATCATGTTCTTGAAATTACATGTTTAAATCTTTCAAAATTTCACAGCGGAATACTAATGGTAGGACCACATTCTCTCGCCCAGTTCCTCCTGGCATGCACATACCCTGTTTGTCGTCAACCGCATACTACTGGTGAATAGGTCTCTTACCTGTAACATGTGAACAAACTGGTGAGCTATAAGCTCAGTAAGTTCAAACATAAAAACATGAATCATAATATGTAATGTTGTACTCATGCATAAAACTTGACTCTGAATAAACATGCTCATGGCTGAAAGTTAAGTCTTAGGACATTATCTGATATTAAGTTGTGGTTTTGAGCCCTTAATTGGTCGTACCGAAATGTTTGCATGACTAGGAGCGGTACTTTAGTGCTGACCTCCTCAGCCTTAACTGAAGCTGAATATGAAAACCTCCCTGTGGGTCGAGAAGCCGGTACACTAATAACTGGTTTAATTACCATCTTGTCTGAAGTTCCACTGGGTAGCATACTGATTGCCCCACAGTACGAACCTATTACATGTTTTACTTGGGGTGTGAGTTTTATTAAACACATTAAGGTGCCTTGTGCACCTACATGTTTTCGTGTACTTGATATCTGTCTGACATGTGTACCTGAATCATGTACATGGAACATGAATCTCTACATGCGTACATGAAACTGACATGTGTATCATGATGCAAACGGTCAACGTCTGACATACACGTCAAACAACATACATAACATCATAAACATAACATGATTGTCTACGTTGTAGTCAGGACAATGCTTAAACTTACAGAAAGTCTGCTAACGTAAGCCTCTGCTAGTCTGGAATTGCTGCCTCAGGATGTCTGGCTTGAACTCCTATAAAAGAAATAATCGTTGATTATTTACAACATTCATCTTATACTTGAAACATGGCAAAATATGAAAAATCATATTTCTGGACTTTTTTTTTTTTTTAACTTCGAACACGCCTTCCTACACGGGCATGTTCATGGTCGTGTAATTCATGCATGCTTGTACGGGTGGTTACACGGCCGTATTTCTGGCCGTGTTTTCCTGCTGTCGAACATTGTTTGTTACACGCCCTTTTCATGACCATGTGCCCTTTGACACGGCCCGATACACGGCCGTGTTCTTGGCCGTGTACCTCTTAGGTCTCAATTTTCTTGAAACACGGTCGTGCATGTGGGCATGTTCGGAGCCGTGTTCTGAACACGCCCTTGTTCACGCCCGTGTTTATTCCCGAATCCTGATTCTGGGTCCGAAATTCTCTACTCTGATTTTCTAAGGCTTTTATGGCCTTTGTTCTACTTCTTGCACTTAAAATTGATCTCAATAAGATCATTTCAAGGTATCAACTACATTTCTACTATCATCAATCCATAATTTCATAAGCAAAATTTCACATTTTGCTTATACACATCTCTTGACTCAACATTTATAAAAATCAGAACTTTCTTGAAGAACTCAACTGAACTTGGTTTTCTAAACTATCAACTCACGAATTCGTGTTTAAAAACAACTAGACTTGAACCATGTTTCGATTTAACCGAAAATCTCAACATGCTAAACTCACATTCTCTTTTTCCACTCAAAACCCCAAAATTTTCACCCAAGAAAACGTGAGAAAAACAAGGGTTTACCTTGCTTAAAGCTTGAGAACTTCTTGCTGTAGATTCTTGGCTGAAAACTTAATCGATCTACTGCTTAAAGAGAAAAATCCGAACTTGGTGGTAGGAAATGCAGAGGATGATCTTTTGCTGCTCCTTCTCTCTCTCTCTCTTTCTTTCTTTCTCTCTCTCTCTCTCGGGCGTTTCTCTTTCTTCTGTAGCCAAGTGAAGTGAATTAATTCACTTGGGCTGCTTAAGGGAGTCCTTCACGTGCTCTCCATCATCCCTCTTCATTTCCTTTAATTTTCTTTAAAGAAAATTACAATGGCTTGTCTAATCTTGGTCATTGATCAATGTGGCTTGCATGTGAGCCATTGATCTCTTAATATGCATTTTCCACATACTTTTCTATTAAATTTTAAAACATCATAATTTGAATTAATGTTTAGCTTTTACACTATGTTGATTAATTCATTGTAAAATTTTGACTAATAACTCAGTTAAATCAAAATTTTCTTCTGCTCTGTATTCTATAACATGTCTCATCATGATTGCACATTTATTTACATATCTTGTACAAAATTTTTCGAGAATGATAGATTTTTCAGTTATCACAATTATAGTCAACTTTGTAGTTAACTGTAATAGTATGTAGGCCTCTAAGGTCGCCGGGATCATACATAACTTGAAAACTATTTGTAAAATTTTGCGGAACATTTTTTTTTCTTAATAACTAATATATAATATCTTGAAAACATATATATCTTGTTCGAGAATGTGATGAGAAAATCATGTTAACAAAATAACATATACATGGATCATGATTCTCTTATCACATAATCTTAACTTAAAAACATGTTCTTGAAATTACATGCTTAAATTTTCAAAATTGCACAACGGAAAACTCATGGTAGGACCATCATCCCTCGCCTAGTCCCCCTGGCATGTACATACCCTGCCCGTCGTCCATCGTGTACTACTGGTGAACAGGTCTCTTACCTGCAATATGTAAACAAACTAGTGAGTTATGAGCTCAGTAAGTTCAAATATAAAAACATGAATTCATAACATGCAATGCTGTACTCATGAATGAAACTTGACTCTGAAAAAAACAGGTTCATGGCTGTATGTTAAGTCTTAGGACATTATCTGAAATTAGGTTCTGGTTTTGGACCCCTGATTGGTCGTACTGTAAGGCGTGCATGACTGAGAGCGGTACTTTAGTGCTGACCTCCGCAGCCGGAACTGAAACTGAACATGAAAACCTCCCTGTGGGTCGAGAGGCCGGTACGCTAATAACTGGTTTAATTACCATATTTTCTGAAGTTCCAACTGGGTAGCATACTGATTGCCCCACAGTAGGAACCTATTACATGTTTTACTTGGATTGTGAGTTTTATTAACCTCACTATAGTACCTTGTGCACCTACATGTTTTCATGTACTTGGTACTTGTCTATCATGTGTACATGAATTATCTACTTGAAACATAAAATTCTACATGTTTGACATGTGTATTGTGATGCAGACGGTCAACGTCTGACATACATGCCAAACAACATACATAACATGATTGTCTATGTTGCAGCCAGGACAATGCTTGAACTTACAGAAAGTCTGCCAACATGAGCCTCTGCTGATCTGGGATTGCCGTCTCGGGGTGTCTGGCTTGAACTCCTATAAAAGAAATAATCGTTGATTATTTTCAACATATATCTTATACTTGAAACATGGCAAAATATGAAAAATCATATTTCCAGACTCTTTTTTTTTTTTAGTTTCGAACACGTCCTTCTACACGGGCGTGTTCCTAACTGTGTAATCCTCTGGACTTACGTGCATGGCCGTGTAATTCATGCAACATGACCATGTAACTCATGCATGCGTACACGGTTACCTACACGGTCGTGTTTCTGGCCGTGTTTCCTGCTGTCGAACATAGTTTGTTACACGCCTTTTCCACGAACGTGTGCTATTCTACACGGCTCGATACACGGTCGTGTAACTCTCGGGTCTCAAACTCTCTCGAAACACAGTTGTGTATGTGGGTATGTTCGGGGCCGTGTTCTGAACACGCCCTTGTACACACCCGTGTTCATCCCAGAATCCTGATTCTGAGTCTGAAATCCTCACCTCTGTTTTTCTAAGGCTTTCATGGCCTTTGTTCTACTTCTTGCACTCAAAATCGATTTCAATAAGATCATTTCAAGGTATAAACTACATTTCTACCATCATCAATCCATGGTTTCATAAGCAAAATTTCACATTTTACTTCCACCAAAATCTTGACTTAACATTTTAAAAATCAAAACTTTTTGAAAAGAAAACTCAACTGAAACTTGGTTTTCTAAACCATCAACTCACGAATTCGTGCTTAACAATAACTAAACTTGAACCATGTTTTGATTTAACCGAAAATCACAACATGCAAAACTCACAGTCTCTTTTTCTTCTTCAAAATAACCCATATTTTTCATCCGAAAACGTGAGAAAAAGAGGGTTTACCTTACTTGAAACTTGAGAACGTCTTGCTGTGGAATCTTGGGCTAAAAACTTGAATGATTTTCTTGCTTGAAGAGAGAATCCGAGCTATTGAAAGGAATCACAGAGGATGATTTTTGTTTCCTCTTCTACTCTTTCTCTTTCTCTCTCTTTCTCTCTCTCTCTCGACCACTTCTTTGCAGTTCAAATAAGTGAATCAATTCACTTGGGCTACTACAAGCTGCCCCTCACGTGCCCCCTTTCCTCTCTCACCATTTTCTTTAATTTCTTTTAAAGAAATTGGAAATTACTTGGTTAATCTTGACCATTGATCAAGGTAGCTTACATGTGAGCCATTGATCTCTTAATATGTATTTTCCACATACTTTTCTAATAAATTTAAAACATCATAATTTGAATTAATGTTAGCTTTTACACTATGTTCATTGTCAAATTTTGACTAGAATCCAGCTAATCAAAATTTTCATCTGCTCTGCATTCTGTAACATGTCTCATCATAAATATACATTTATATATTTTGTACAAAATTTTCTGAGAACGATAAGTTTCTCGGTTATCACAGATAGAACGATGGTAGCCGAAATATCAGAATTCTTTGGTAGCCGAAATGTTAGAATTCTTCGACAGTCAAAATGTTAGAATTATCTGCCAACCGTAATGTTAGAAAGTCAACAGTTATTTCAATAAAACCATGAAGTAGTCCAAATACATTACATGCTATTAGCAATTAACACACGTCTGCTAACTAGCCTGAAGACACTAATGAAACTCTTTGATGGGAAGAGTCTATAAAAATGGGTGTTAAGTTATCAGTTAGGTCCTTAAGTCAAAAGACTTATTTAGTCACAAAAATATTATCAAGAGTGAGGTTTCTAAAACTTAGAAGTACTTAAAATTGAAACCAATTCATTTCTTGTCCTTGAGTGTGAGTGAGAGTATCAATAGCCAGAGGTATGTTTCGATCCGTTTTTTATAATGCATTTCAGTTTGTATGCTATTTAGTTATTCAGGGGACGTTTGGAAATGGTATTGCATTAGCATTATATTCAAATGCAATGGTATTGCATTCGCATTGCATTTTAATGCGATCCAGAGGTATGTTTTGATCCGTTTTCTATAATGCATTTCAGTTTATATGCTATTTAGCTATTCAGGGGGTGATTGGAAATGGTATTGCATTCGCATTGCATTTAAATGCGATGTAATTTTTATTCAAATGTAAAAATATTACATTCAAATACTAATTACATTACAAAAATCTAATACAATCACTATTTATCATTCTATTTTTTCTACTATTTTTACTAATCACATTCATACTCTCTTTCTCTCTTCCTTTTTTCTCTCTATTTTTACCAATTATATCACATACTCAAATATTTAAATACAATTCAAATATTTTTCATCCAATTATATTCACCAAATTACCATTTCTCTCTCCTTTTTTTTATCTAGACTTTAATTTATTATATTACATACTCAATATTTAAATACAATTCACATACTTTTCATATAAATAAACATTGTTTTTAAATATAATGTAAAAACTTTTTGTCTAAATATATATTATATTCATATACAACTTACATATTGAACTGAAATATTTTCAAAATCAAAGTACAACAAAAATAAAAATCTGATATCACAAAACTAACATTTATCACAAAA
The DNA here is from genome assembly GCA_035233585.1 of Antiaris toxicaria. Classification (NCBI taxonomy): domain Eukaryota; kingdom Viridiplantae; phylum Streptophyta; class Magnoliopsida; order Rosales; family Moraceae; genus Antiaris; species Antiaris toxicaria. Next base: position 96,255,438 of record CP141154.1, read on the forward strand.
ATATAAATTGAAAGTTCAAAAAGAAGGAAGTTGAGCAAACTTCTCTTTCAACTTACATATTCAATCACAACGGATTTGCAAAATTAAGGATTTGATTCCCAGTATTCAAGATTTTTGAAAATATATTTCTCTCTCTCTCTTCCTTTTTTTTTCCTTCTTTTTCTTCATTTTCTCCTTCTTGTCGTCTCCCTTTGGTTGCTGTTTCCACCTTTACTGGTTCGGCCTCCACCGCCACCAAAATCGCCCAGCAGCCCTTCAATTTCTTTTTTTCTTCTTTTTTTTTTTCTTTTCTTTTTCCATTTCTACGCGACAGGAAGAAAGCACGTTTCCTCCTTTTTTTTTATTTTTTTTATTTTCGGAGTTCCCCACGTGTCGTCACGCATTCACGGAGTGGAGAGCACAGCAACCAACAGTTCTGCCTCTGAGGTCTGACGTGGACTGTTAAGCAACGGCCTTCTCTGGGCGTGTAGCGCACGGGTGTAATCCTGGCCATCCATTTCTCGATCTGCCACGCATGAAGCGAGTGAATACACTTGTGGGCTGCTGCGCTTGGGCCTTGATTGAATCAGAGTGTTAATTTGAATTTTTATTCGTTTTTAAGCATTTTTGTACAACATTTTGCTATCTTTTTCACTTATTGCTCGTTTTTTCGCAAACGTATTTTTAGTAATTTTGTATTCAAATCTTACGTTAAATATAAAGTTTTATATTTAAATATAATTTTTTAATAATATTATAAAAATAATTATTATTTAAAATTTTTTTAAAATAATCATAATAATTTTTTAATTCTAATATTTTATCTTTATTTTTATCAATTACATCAATTTTTTAATTTTAAAATACTTTTAATCCAAATATATATTTTATTCAAATATAAAATAAATACTTTTCAACCAAATATAACACTCAAAAAACAAATTGTATTTAAACATAATTAAAACATAATATATTTATAAACGATCGATTAATTAAATAACAAACGAGGAAAATTAATAATTTTTAGAAAAAAATAACAATATATTAAAATTAATATTAACCTGCATAAAATAAAATAAAATTTTATAAAAATAAAATAAATCAAAATAAATTAATTTAAATTAAAAATAAATAAACTTCAATTAAAATAAATCAAAATGTTAAAAATCATTATCACTTTAATGCAACAAAAGTTAGTAAAATAATTATATTTTATAGAATTTTCATCTATTGATACTGATGACAGCAATAATTTTTATGATAAGTTTGATACAATGATTTGGAATGAAATTTTAAAATTAAAATTAGTTGATTTTTTAAAAATTAGTTAAAAATTATATTGATTTTTTAAGGAAAAAAAAAAGAATTTTTAGATTTAAGCCTGATGTTTGAACACAAGCGTAGTCATATATTTTCGTACAACACTTTCATCATATATATACCAAAAAGTTTCCGCAACTAAAATAAAAGTTTCAATCATATACTTTATACATATTAGTCTTAGGATTATGATTAAAAGTGATAACTAATCATAAAACTATGTTGATGTCAATAGAAAATATTATGACTAATTTTTTTATTTTCGAAAATTTTTGTAGTGTTCTCTCGATTACATATATTTTTATATTATTAAAAAATGAGACAGTTTTTTTTTAGGTGGAAATCAATATATCTTGACTTTTCCGTAACTAGTTAAAATATGTGCGATGCATGTGGTGAGTTGTAAATATAAATAATAAGATATAAAAAAATAAATAAATAATTACTTTAAAAGGAAATTATATTTAATTATCTACAATGATGTGATATTTATGATATATTCTAATCAAAATATAATTCATTTTAGTCGTTGTAAAATTTGTAGTTTCTAATATTTATTATAAATTAATTTTTACACTATTATGTTGAATACAATTAGTCAAAAAAAAAAAAAAAAAGCAACAAACTCATCATCATCATTGAGTAAAAATTGTTGAACTTAATTATTTTATACGAAAGGATAAAGGGAGAAGAAAATATAATATAAGAAATGTCAATTATTTTTTATAGTAGAGGACCTAAAATAATCACGTATATAATATTCAATAGAAGTAAAATAGTTGTCTATCTTTTTTAAATGAGAAAAAAAATGGCTTAGCCTATCAAGAATCCAAAAAATATAAAAAAAAATACACGCAAATTTGATCTTAAAAAGATAGATAAAACAATAAGACTTGATCACAATTTAAATTTAAGATTGGAATTTGAGAAAACATATTGAAATTGCTCCTATTTAAAACTTATTTTGATGAAGATTTCAATAAAAATCTTAGAAATAAGAATTACCGATACAATTTTTTAAAAAATAATTTAAAACTTTAATACTTAAAATGACAACTTTTTATTAATATTAGTAGATAATATTAATAAACAACTTTGACATGTTGTTCAAACTCTTCAACACTACACAAATATTATTTATTATTTAAGTAGTTTTTTTTTAATAACAAGTAAACCTCATCATATAACATGATGACTTATAATTTTCATGATTGTTCATTAGTTATATCATGAGAATATTATTAATTTGTAGATTTACATGTTATCTTCTAATTTTCTCTATTAAATCCTACTTAATTTCTTATCTTAAAAACACTTCCTTCCATTATTCTTAATTAAGTTGGATTAAAACTTTCAATTTTTGCACTTTATTTTCGTTTATACTTTACTGTCATTATCTGCCTAGTCTTTTTTCAAAACACAATACTAACCATATATTTTATAGATGTAAAAATTCATTATTATTTTTAAACAATCCAAAACAAAGATGCTTTAATCAACAGTCATATATTTTCAACAAATAACAAGATTGCCATTGCTTTTTTTACCTTCATGGCTTCATTTCTATACACAGCTTTTTGGGCCAACTTTCTCAACCTAGGATATTTATTTTTAAAATAAAAAAATTATTTAAAAGTAAAAAATTATTCAATTGGATAAAAAAATTCTATTTGTAGGAAAAATAATTTTTTATCTAAAAACAATTTTTTTTATTTTCTTATACAGATGTTTGAAGGATTATTTTTTAAAATATAAATATTTTGATCTGAAAACAAAAAATTTTCAAAAGTGGATTTCTCAATCATATAAAAGTATTTTTGTTTCCGTTTCCCCTTTTTTTAAAAAAAAAAAAAACAGTTGCTGTTCCCTTCTTTAGGTCTCCCTACCTATTGTTTGGTGTTGTTGTTTTTCTTTTTCTTTTTATCATCAAATAATTTCTTTTTTTCGGAGTCCTCTCACCTTACTTCTGTAGAATATTTTCAAAACTTTTTCCGTCCCTTTTTTTTCTTTGTTTTAAAAAAGTTTCAATTAACAAGAAAAACAAATTAAAAATGAACAACAAGCGAGTTGAAGAATAACAACAAAAAAAAAAAAGAAAGAAAAAAAAAAACCCTTTCGACATAAAGAATATAACATAAAATTTTCAACAGTCGCTCGCTCGCTCCATTAAAGCCACCTAATACCCATGACTATGATGAATACTAACTGTAAATAAAAGTAAATTCCCCTTTTTTTTTTTTTTTTTTGGATTTGAATCGGAGGTTTGTGGCTTGGGAAGAGGAGAGGATTTTGAGAAGAATATATATATATATTTTTTGTAGTAATATAAGAAGAGGCAAGAATATATTCCGGAGGAGAGAGAACTGTGAGAGAAATAGCCAGTCTCGTCTCCTGGGCTGGGGACTTGAGTGTGAATAGAGACGAGGGTAATTTTATCGTTTAGGAAATAGAGAGAGTCGTTAATGAGTTCACTGCCGCATTTAGGTCAAGATAGTTACGTAACAATCAAAGACATTAGAAAGTAGAAAGTGTGCTAGCGAATAGGGATGGTGCTAGCGATTGCAGCTAGCATTGCTCCCTGTAGGAAAGCTGTAGGATCAGCAGGAAAAAAAAAAAAAAGTTCACAACTCCCAAAATCCCCCAAAACACCTAAAGTCTACGTTTTTGACAATGAAAGAGTAACACTAGGGAGCACATCTCATCTTTTATTATAGTTGAGATTAAGACTAAAAAGACGTTTAATAAACACAATGTATTTTGATTGTATTAAAAAAAAAAGGTTTACAACTCCCAAAATCCCCCAAAACACCTAAAGTCTAGGTTTTTGACAACGAAAGAGTAACGGTAAGGAGCACATCTACTCTTTTATTATAGTTGAGATTAAGACTAAAGGAGCGTTTGGTAAACGCATTGTATTTTGATTGTATTTGAATAAAATTTTTTTTTTGAATGTTGTATTTGATTGAAAAGTATTTATTTTGTATTTTAATGAAATGTGTGTTTGGATGAAAAATATTTTAAAGTTGAAAAGTTGATGTGATTGGTAAAAATAGAAATAAATAATGGAATTGAAAAGTTGATATGATTGTTTTAAAAATATTTTGAATAATAATTATTTTCGTAGTACTATTGTAAAATTTGTGTTTGGTATAAAATTATATTACGTTTGAGTAAAATTAAAATGTAATTTTTTTACCAAACGACACCTAAGAAACTCTGAAATATCCTGACCTTCTCTCTCTCTTTTTTTGTCTTTTTTTTGTTATTTTTATTGTTATTTGTTTTGTTTTGTTCTTTTTAAAAGCCTGACCTTCTCTTGATCTCTCTATACTCCTTTGAATCTCTCATTTTATCGCATTTGCCATCGTACTCGCTAATTGTATTTTGTTTTATTACTTATAACACTTACCTAAGATAGAGTGATGTTTGGAGATTGACAATTTTCCTGCATGTTGATTTATATTCCTTGGTTTCTAATTATGATTTATGACGTGTATTTGTAGTAAATATTTACTCCATTGTAATTTTTAAGAGGATAAGCTAGGTGCATGGGAATTTAAAATGCCAAAAACGATATTATACATTTTACATTTATTTTTTTGGTATATTTGTTATTCAAAGTTGATAGTTTAACGCCCCTTCATTCTGTGCAAATGAAGTGATGAAGGATTTATAGGTTTTCCAAGTTACAGATTTCAGAAGTAGATGATGGTTGCGTCTCCTAGCCGACCATTGTGGTAAATACGTGCTCTTTTTCCTAATGGGTTTTGACTAAAGGGTTTTTAGCAAAGCATATTTAAAAGCTACTTCCTAGGAGAGTCACGGTTTAATCTTATGAAATTGCTTTCCGGTAATTCTTAATACGGTACTTTAAGCTCTTGTTAGTTTTGTTCATCCTAGTTTTGTTTTCTTTTTTCCTATTTATGTATAGACACTTTTGTAATTTTTTTTTCTTTTATTAATAGCGTGCGATGAAAAAGTGATAAGGGTGCTAAGTGGATGCCAGCCAGCCTTGCTGGGATGCTGGATGCATCTATTGATTTCTTTTCTCATTATTCATTAAAAAAAAAGTGATGTGGTAGTTTTTATTTATTTATTTTATAAAGTCTAACCCACTGAACCATGTTCACGAATTGGATTAGAGAGTTGATTTGGCCTTAATCTATAATCCAATCTTTGACTTTTGAATTGGAAAAATCTCAATCCATAAAAGTCCCAATCTAGTCTAATATTTCAATCCATAAACATTAGATTACGTGTATTAGATTCATGGATTCAATCCGTATGCTTTATAAACTAAAACAAAGAGGAAATTGTGAGCATAGCTCATTTACTGCACATGTTTAGGATTTTTATTGCATGATTCAGATTTTTACCTTGTTTACTACTTTTTATTTGACATCAGTAAGAGGACAAAAATCCAGAAGTCATTATAGATCGATAATATTTTAAAGATGTATTCTTTTTAAAACATTCCTCAAAAAACCTCTAATATAAGCATAGTAAAATATAAAATAATTCCATAAAATAAAAATAATAAAACTTTTACTTTAGAAACTAAAATAAATGTACTAAAATATATTCAAACTTCAAGTTTTATTTGAATACACGCGTGTTCATGTGTCCACTATTAAAGAGTGAGAATTTTATGATTATATACTTATCAAAAGAGTTTGTATTTTGAACCGCTAGCTTTGAAATTAAAAAAGTCAGAATTTTGAGGAATGTATAGTAAAGAGTCCACCTTTAAAATATTGTCTCCTCTATAGTGACTTCAAGATTTTTACTATATTTTTTAAGACAAAACAAAAGTCAACATAATATTTCTATTTAAAATACCTTCGATCAACCAAAAAGTTATTTTAGGTAATACCATTCGGTATTTTACTTGTATACTATTTGACATTCTATTAGAGTTTTTTATTTAGTATTCAAATTTGTCTTTGATTGTAGGCACCAGTCTCCAATCACTAAGGAATATTTTGGTTGAATAACAAAAGGTAAAAAATAAAGGGTGAAGGGAAATAGGCAAAGGGTAAAGGGATTTTGGTAAAGAGAGGTTGAGAGAGCTTAAGAATGTGTAATTATGAAGCTGTTAATGAATTTATTCTCCATCTCCCATAGTTGTTTTTGTTTGAGTATATTTTTTTTGCTATGCTTTGGTGTAGGTTAAGAAATAGAATTTGCAAATGTCGTTGGTAACAAGTTTTATAAGGAAGATGATATTTATTCTGTTATTAATGATGAAAATTTAACTCTTATATTTTAGATTCAGGATGTAATGGTTTGATTCTTATGAGTCTAGTGATGCTGGTACTTTTTGATGGCTAATGATTCCAATGCTAAAGATATTGGAACATGTACTATAAAGGTGAAGATGCCTAATGGTGTGATAACCGGAGAATTTCATCATTTTCGGAAAATCGGTACATGAAATGTACATAATGTATTTCATGTTTAAAATGTATATTGTAGTGATTTTATATAAGTGTGGGTAACACAGTATCAAGAAATTGGTCAAGATTATCTTTTCTCGATATAAAACAGATATATTTAGAATCAGTATGTTCAATTTAGTCAATTGAGCACAAAATGTAAATTTTGACCGAGACACAAGCAGTATCAAAAAACTGGTCTAAATGACCTAGAATGAAGTTAAAACTGATAAATTTGGATTCAGTATACCCAAATTAGTCAGGATAGCCTATCAACGTGCTCAAATTTAATAATTGAGCACAATGGTAAATTTTGACCGGGAATTTACAGTATTAGAAACTGGTTGAAATGACCTCAGATGAAAATAAACTGATATATTTGAATTCAGGACGCCCAAATTAGTCAGGATAGTCTATGTTGAAATTTTGGACGAAAAAGTATATAAGGGACGAAAAATCAGAAATTTGAATAAAAGGCCCATAAACTTTTCTTCTCCTCTTTTTTCCCCCCATACTCCCATAAATGAACAGTAACTAACTGCCGGAAACAGTGTCCGTTTTCGACACCGCCGGTACCGTTGGGAAGCTCTCGCCGAGCTGAGTCTAACGGTGGGTCGAGTCAACGGATTGGACGTCGGAGCAGTCCGCACGCGCCGCCCGAAGGTCATGGTGGCCGGAATTTTCAAAAGCCGATTTCTCCGCCGTCCGACCTCCGATCAAGGTGATTCCGGTCTCAAAAGACTCGTGGTGAAGAGTAGAATAAAACCCAGGTGTTGTTTCAGCTCAACGGCCGCCGGATTGCATCGCCGGAAGTCGCGCCGTCGCCGTCATGTCGCCGCCGTGAAAGTCGTCGTTTCCGGCGGTGTTGAGTGATGTGGTGGGTACCAAAATGCTCAGAATCTCATGAGGAACAAAAGCCCCAGGCTAGTTTCAAGAAAACAAGTCGAGAAAATGGCGATCTAAGCATGCCGCCACCGTCGCACTTTCGGGGGTTAGTTTCCGGCCATAGGAGCTTCGGTTGGTGAAATTGACACCACCAATGAGTTCCTCACGTCGAGATCTACAAGATGGTGGCCTCCTTTCTCCACGCTGCCGCCGGTCAACGACCGGTCAGCAGCGGTCAACCCCAGTCAACGGCGACCGGACCCCAAAAAATTTAAGAGTGGCCCATTGGCCTATTTTCGATGTTCCAAACACATCCGCGGCGTCGGAATTTCAAGATGGAATTTTAAATGTGAAGAACGGCGAATCAAATTTGTGCACGCGAGATCGAACGGTGCATTCTATCGCCGATGGGACGATTTCGGTAGTGACTTCTGTCCCTTCGTTCCTTAATTTTTATTTTGGAATGATTATATGTTAATTATGTAATTTGGCATGTGAAATTGTAAGAAAAATGGATGGAAATGATGAAAAAGAAAATATGTAGAAATGTGAAATAGAAATAGGTTAGATGGTTTTGAGGCATTTCCTAAATGCCGGGAACCTAAAAATTAAGCGGAAATGCTGCCGAAATTTCTAAAACGGCACAAAAAGGGTTTTTAGGAAACGAGGGACAAAATGTGGTCGGGATGGAAACCCGAGCCCCCTCGAACGATTTTAAGGATTAATGAATGAGTTAGGCTCAGAAAAGGATGACAGATGTTCTAAGGATAAGCAGACTGAGAATTTCAGCAATTAATACTGTAAAAGTTTGGTAAAGCCTAAGAAAAATTATTTTATGATTGTTGGGCTTAGAAAATCTAGTTTAAGCATTTAAAATGAAAATGATACGATCTAAAGACCCGTCAAGGGCAAAACAGACATTTTGACCGAAAATTCCAGGAATGATAGAAAAATGCCATAATGGATTTAAAACGACTTAAGTAAGATTCTAAGGGCCAGAACTAAGTTGTGAATCAAGGAAAAGTAAGGTTATGAAAAAAAAAATCACGTTAGGGGTAAAATGGTAATTTTGTCAAAGTTTAGCAAAAATGTTATAAATGGGATATTAGGCCCCTAAGTTTATATCAGGGAATGAAACGTAGAATTTTTACGTTTTATTAAGTTTTATGTATGAGATAAGCGTGGAAAGAATAACCATGATTCTTTCGGTTATAGGAACCCGATCCAGACGCAGCGAAAGAAGTTTGCGGATCCAGAAAGCAAGAAAGGAGATACTAGCAAAGTAACAGTAAGTTCAAGCATTTATTTATCGGCAACATAAACTGACATGTTAGGTCTATGTTTATGTGTTACTGTTCTATGTGCAGCATGTAAGTTTAAATATTTCCATGTCTGCAATATAAATGGACTGGTTATGTTTATGTGTTCTATGTGCAGTTTAGTGTCAAGATACTATGATATGAATGTTACGAAAGCCATGTTATGAACTATGTATTATGTTTAAGTCAAATGTAAATTGACTTGATATGTTTATGATTATGATGTTATGTTTTGTTGTATGACGTGTATGTTAGACATTAATTGTCTGCATCACGATACTCATGTTAAGTTCATGTCAGGCATGTAGAGATTCATGTTCCATGTAGATGATTCAGATACACATGATAGATAAGTTTCAAGCACGAAAACAAGTAGGTGCACAAGGCACTTTAGTGAGATTAATAATAAAAAAACTCACACCTCAAGTAATTCATGTAACAGGTTCCGACTGTGGGGGCAATCAGTATGCTACCCAGTTGGAACACCAGCAAGATGGTAATTAAATCAGTTATTGGCGTACCGGTCTCTCGACCCCAGGGAGATTTTCATGTTCAGTTTCAGTTAGGACTGTAGAGGTCAGCACTAAAGTACCGCTCCCAGTCATACGCGCATTACGGTACGATCAATCAGGGGCCCAAAACCAGAACGTAATGAAAGATAAAGACCCAAAAATTTAAAATGCAGCCCATAACAAGCATAGGATATACTAACACTACGTGTACCATCGCGGTCAAAGATACCGTTACGGTTAATGGTATTGTTCATAGTCAACAGTATTATTCATGTTTATGGCCTCCAATCCGACGGTGGTACATCCCGAGTGCGGAAGTTTAAAATATGATATGTTCACGACGTGAATACTGTTCATGATTAGAATTTCTATATGAAAAGTAATGCAAAAGTAATGCATGTTTATTATATTAATGATTCATGATATGTTGAATACTAAGGATATTTAAGCATACGTAAGTATAAGTTACGATGCTAAAGTACATTTACGATGTTTTACGTGTTTTAGTATGACATATATGTTCATATTGTTAAATATGAAAGTACTTTCACGAGATTCAAGTATGTTAGGCACGATCACGATGTTACAGTTAGTTTACGAGATTCCAGTATGTTAGGCACGATCACGATGTTACAGTTAGTTACGAGATTCCAGTATGTTAAGCACGATCACGATGTTACAGTGAGTTCACGAGATTCCAGTATGTTAAGCACGATCACGATGTTACAGTTAGTTACGAGATTCCAGTATGTTAAGCACGATCACGATGTTACAGTCAGTTCACGAGATTCCAGTATGTTAAGCACGATCATGATGTTACAGTTAGTTACGAGATTCCAGTATGTTAAGCACGATCACGATGTTACAGTGAGTTCACGAGATTCCAGTATGTTAAGCAAGATCACGATGTTACAGTCAGTTCACGAGATTCAAGTATGTTAAGCACGATCACGATGTTACAGTTGGGTCACGAGGTTCAAATATGAAAGTATGTTCAAGAGGTTAAGCATGATAAGTGCAGTTAGTATGTTTATGATTATGATGTAAAGTATGTTCATGATGTTAAGCAATGTACGATATACGTTATGAAATGTTCAGAAGTTACAGCAGGTATCAGATTCATCCTACGCTATATAGTGTGGATTATTATACATCATTGAATGTATGTTTGAACTTACTGAGCCTGTTGCTCACAAATTTGTTTATGTTGCAGGTAAGCATCCTGCACGAAGATAAGACAAGTGATGGATGACGGATGAGATCTGCATGTGCCAAGGGACTGGGTGAGGGTTATGGTACTGCTATGAGTCTTCCGCTGAGCTGTTTAAAAGAGTATTAAAATTATGCATATCAAGTTATGATAAAGAAAAAAAATGTTTACTATAGTAAATGTTTTTATGCAAGTAGAATTTCCACGTCAAAAAAAAAAAAAAATTTAGCAGGTAACAGAATAAGTTAAAAGCAAGTTAAAAGTAAGTTGTCGACGACCTAAGTGGTTACAGTCTATTGCAGTTGACAACAGTAGCTGACTGTAATAGTGCTGTTTAACTCTACGTAGGGCGGGACGTCACAAATGGGGCTGTGAGGACATTGTCATATGTTAGGCATATGCCCTGGTTAAGGATAAGTTTAATTTCTTTTGGAGCTTTTGACACTTTGGGTTGTGACTATTCTGCAAATAGTTTTTTGAAATTTAAAAGAGGTGCTATGATAGTTATGGAGGGTGAAAAAGTGAAGAATTTGTATAAAATTAGAAGACAGTTGTAGGTGAGGCTATGAAGCTGGTGCTATGAAAGAAGATACAAGAGTGTAAAAGTGCAATAAGACGACTATGACAATTGAAGACAAAATATGGATGAAGAAATCAATTTCATGTGTCAAGTTTGATAAGAATTTGAACTCAACACTTGTTTATTTTTGTTAAGCATGAGTGTGAGTTGAGAAATTTTGAATTAAGGTGAAGGTTGTTAGATTTTATAACCCAAATTAGTTTTTGGTAATTTTATTTTGTGCGTTTCAAAAATAATTAGTAATGGGGCTATTTAAAGTCTATAAATATGCCTCTTGTTTTAAGGTTATATATGGTTAGAAGAATAGAGGAAATGCACGTGCTCCTTTTTTTAGAAAAAATGAGAAGAGAGATAGGCAAAGAATGTAAAGTGTTTTAAGTAGAAAGAGGTTGCAAGAATTTAAAAATTGAATAATTTTGAAGTTGTTAGTGAATTTATTCTTTTTTCTCATAGATGTTGATAATTTTACCGAACTATATAAATTTTTGTTTTCTCTTTATTTTTATTTGAGTTTATTTTCTAGTGTGTTTTTAGTATAGAGGTGTTTTCCTTGACAACTATAGGTAAGAATTGCATCTTTTAGTTATTATATTAATTTTTTAATAGTATCTGCTTTGATTACTTACATTAAATTTATGCAATATGTGATAGAGAATTACTCCTATTTTAGTGTGCAATTACCATCATTACACATCCATTGTTGGTTTGGCTGTTGTTCTAGTAACAATGGTTGTTGCAATTGCAACCCGTGGGTTTCGAATTTGGCTTTTGGGTGGCGGCGGTGCTACTATATGGAGGTCCAGTTGGAGATTGTGTTGACTCTGCATTAAAGGGAAGGTAGGGATGGTTGGGTGGGGTGGTGTGGGAGAAGGGAAAGGCTGAGATCCTTTTTTTTTTTTTTTTTTTTAATAATTATAGGCAATTTCAAATTAAAAAATGATGTAATCAAATATATAGTTGTTTCTATTTTGTTTTCATGAAATGTTGACTTAAAATCGTCGATTTTCAATCGGCCTGTAAACATTTTTATACTCCGTCAATGGGGAAAGGTACCTCTCCATCGGAAAAGTCCCCTTTTTTTAATCTTTTCTTTACTTTTCTTTTCTTTTCCTCGCGGGGCAAGAAACGGGCGCACCCAGGTTCTCCATGTGGAAGCCGCAGTTGATCTGACAGCTCTGCGTGTGCGCTGACATGGCTTGCCGTAAATTGTGCCTTTGTTTGGGGTGAAAGGCACGCTCACAGGTGGTTGATCTTGTAGAGCGTGTGGAAGGGCGTATGGAGCTCCTGCGAGTGGGATTGAGTATCTTCAGTTGTATTTTTGAATTTTTTATTCGTTTGAAAGCTAATTTAACAACCATTTTGCCAAATTTTCAACCTAAAACATGGATAAGTGAGAAAAATAATAATTAAGAGGGATAAAAATATATGAAAATCAATATTGAACTAAATTGTATTAAATTAATTTAAAATAAATTAAAACATTTAACAATATAACTAATTAGGAGGCGTTTGGTAATCAAATTATATTTTAATTTTATTTAAATATAATAAATTTTACATCAAATACAAATTTTGTAACAGTACTACGAAAACAATTATTATTCAAAACATTTTTAAAACAATCACATCAACTTTTCAACTCCACTATTTATTTCTATTTTTATCAATCACATCAACTTTTTAACTTTAAAATACTTTTTATCTAAATACACATTTCATTCAAATACAAAACAAATACTTTTCAACCAAATACAATATTTAAAAAACAAATTTCATTCAAATACAATCAAAATGTAATGCATTTACCAAACGCCCCCTTAAATGCATATAAATAATGAAATAATTCTATTTTTATATAGAGTTATCAATTATTATTTTAGATCAATCAATACTAAAGCTGGAGAATTTTTTCCACCTAAATCTTTGGTTTGGAGTTTTATTTTTTTATTTTTTTTAATTTTGTTTTTGATTTTTGATTTTTTGGTTGTTTGTTTGTTTTTTTGTTTGATTTTTTTTTTTGGGAGTTTGAGATCAATTATTCCTTCCCCATTTTGAAACGAAACATATGGTATTGGGACTAGTTATTTTGATCCTATAGACCTTAATTCTAGAGCCAAACAGTATAAACGAATCTTTTGTTTTTTTTGTTTTTGGCTTGGAAAACGAATCTTTTCTTTTGGAGTGTTTCCTGTTGATTCTTTTGCGGAAATGGATTTTATCTTTGGGGAGAGAAGTAACTTCGAGGAATACCATTACAAAAACCTTAAACTTTAGGTAGCGTTTGGTATTGTTTTTGAAATCTGTTATGTTTTCAAATTCTCTGAATTTGAGATCGTTTTGAAAACAATTCTGAGAACGTTTCTGAAATTGTGTTTGGTTTTATTTTCTGAGTGTATGTTTTGAGAAACAAAAAAGTGAAACTGTGTTTGGTTATATTTTTGAAAACCAGTCATTTTATAAGTATTCTATAAAAACATATTTATGTTTAATTTAAAAAAATTTTATTATGAATACCAAAAATTAAAAATTAATAAAATTTTTTAATTGAAAAATGAATTAAAAATTAATAATCATAATATTTAAGTAATTACTATATCAATTAAATCTTAATTAACCATAATAATTAAATCAGAGAAATGGGAGAAATGGGAAAAATAAAATCAGAGAAAACGACTTTTAATCGTTTTCAATTTTACATTGGGAGCAAAAGTGATTTTGGATTCGTTTTGAAATCTGTTTTCAAAAACAATACAAACCAAACACAATTTCACACCGATTTTGAAATCGATTTCCTAGGGAATCGTGAAATCAGTTTTGGAAACAAAACCAAACACCCTCTTAGATTCTCTCTCGCAGTCATAGATATTGAAACTTTATATCTCTCTGAAATATAATTAGGTATATATATGTGTGTGTATGCATGTATATCTATATAAAGATAGCATATTACTGATAAAAATATAGTCTTATTATCAGCTATCTTCAAATATAGTTAGACCAAGGTTAAATGTAATATTTAAAAAAAAATTTTAATTAAAGGATAAGATATTTTTTTAAATATTATTCTAAAAAATTTACCATAAAATTTAGGAAATTGTGGAATGGATTTAATCTAGAGAATGAGGCCTAGATAGGCTTTGGTTTTATAGTTGGGAAAATGAAGCAAATTGCATTTTTACACTATATAATAATTAAAGTAAATAAAAAATTTAAAAATATATATTTAGAATAAATAATTGTCAATAGCAAAGTCACAAGATAAGTAAATAGTTTACCTTGTAAGTATAATATTTACTAATATTTACTATCAATATTTTAAATTATGTTATTTATTTTATTTATTTTGTAAAAATAATATTTACTATAATTTTCGTTTATTATTTTGAAGAGTGGGTGATTAAAAATTAAAAGGACCCTACCCATGTTCAATAAAACTCAAAATAAGGACATTGGTGACAAAACATTATTAGCGTAACAGAACAATAGAATCACTTTTTCGGTCACCCTCTCTATTATTTTCTAAATTCTTTTTTTCCACTTGTCTTTCCATTTTCTCCAAAAATAAAACTCTTAACCATTTCTTTGCCAATTATTACAAACATACCACTACATACAACTTCATATACACATTTTTTTTATTACATGGTTATTCATTTTTGTTAAAAAAAGGAACAAATATATTTTTTTTACACTGTTATTCGTATTAAAAAAAAAGGAAAAAGTACCAAAAAAAAGTGATTAGAAAGTTTCATCATATGTTCTTTTTTTTTTTTGGATTATACAAAATTACTATCTTGATTCTTCCTTTTTTTTTTTAAATTTTTGGTAACACCTTTAAGTAACAGTGTTTTTTTTTTCATTACGACACTTAATTTTTTGCTGAAAATTATTGTGGCAACGTTTAAATTGGAGCTAGTCTTGTATTAAACGTACTTGTAACATAGAGAGAGAGAAAGAGAGAGAGGGAGAGAGAGAGAACCCTCTAATCATGTTATCTAGATTTGACGCTACCTTTCTAATACGTCAATTAAAAACACCATTTCAATTAAAATACTATATCACATCAATTAAAAAAGTAATATTTAATTAAATACACAAAGCATTATATTAGTAAAAATACACAAAGCAAATACAAATAAAAAAAAATATATAAACCAAATTCCTTTTCTCCCGCGGAAAAAAAATATATGAATCAGCTTGCTCCTACTATTTACGAATCAAAACTCAATCTATTATTCATAAAGATTAAATAAATCTTTTTGGCATATCTTGCATGAGGCCATCTCCAGTATATTTCTCAATGCCATATTTGTGAAAGAGTGGGTGCAAATAATAACACATTTAAGATTTAAACTCCAACAAATTATTTAAGATATTATATCTACATTTTGTCATCATCTTTAAGTTTTAGAATTCGTAGAGTTTTGGCAATTATATAATTTGAATGACAATATTAAAATACCAACCAATAAAAATCAAATGGTAAAATAATAATTGCTATTTTTGGTGGAAAATTTTCCACCAAATTTAACATATGAAAAAAAATAAATTTTGACGTTTACCAATGTATTTGTCTCTATCTACTATATTTGTTGCAAAAGAAGGTCAAAAATAACATTATTTTACTTTATACTTTAATATATAATATTATTTTTAATGATATTTCTACTTTTGATCATTATTATTGTACCTTAAAACTTATAAAAATGAATTTTTAATATTTGAATAATTAAAACCGAAAAGATTGCAATAGGCAATAACTAATAAAAATCAAAATATTAAATTTGAGATTAATTATATCTTGTGATAAATATGTCCTAAAGTTTTACATATTCCATATTTAGCATCAAAAATTATACTCGATTAGAGAACACTTTTCTTATTTAGCACAACTGTCAATAATGTCGTGATATATTAATTAAAATTATTATTTCAATTAAAATGTTAATTAAGTATACATAATATAATATTATTTGAAAGACAAAAAAGAGATGCAAATAAAATAATATATGGGATCAAAAAGAAAAATGCTTGCTTTTAAAAAAAATTACAAACACCAAAACTCAAATTATTATTCAATAAAATTACAGAAATCACTTTAGCAAATTAAGGTCTCGAAGAATGGCTGTACTTGGAACTGAAAGAAGTGCATGCACTAATAAAGATTTCAATATTCAATTATATTTGGGGTTACGTATATGCCTATATCGAAGTGGAAGAGTCGTCAAGCTTTTTCGTTCCCAATCAACTTAAAACCAATTTTCTGTCCATATTCTCATTCTTCGGAATCTCAAATCATCACAAACTTTCTCTAGGAATTCCAAGCGTTTGTGGATTTGCAGAGTCCGTCCATTAATCATTAATCTTCTCTCTCTCTCTCTCTCTCTCTCTCTTAAAATTTTTTTAACTGCATGCAAAATCAGCCTCTATAAAATCTCACCCTCTCCATACCAACTTTTCATCTTTGCAAACTTCTCTTCTTCTTCTTCTCAATCACATATCTGTCTCTAATCTCACTGAAATATGGCAAGTATAAGGGCTTCCTCTTCTTCTTCTTCTTCTTCTTTCAAGAAAAAGTTCAGCTCTCTGCAAGTGCATGAAGAAGAACACTCACTTGCACTGGTTCAAGTGGACTCTAACGCACCGATCGTCTCATCCTACAACGACCGCATCCGTCCACTCCTCTGTTATTCAGTTTAAGAGTTTGTTAGTTTATTAATAAACTAGATAGTTAGTTTGACAGCTGTAATTTAATTAGTCTTGTTTTTATTATTTGACAGCTGCATATAAACATTTTTATCTTGTGTAACAAGCGGCAAGTAATACAGAAGCCATATTCTTCTTCCCTGTTTCCTCTGTTCTTCTCTCTCCCGTTTTGTTCACCACAGGTTGTAATATGGTATCAGAGCGTATCAGCTAAAAGCTTCCGAGTTGCTCGCTTTGGATCGATCAATTTTGCATCTCAAATTGCTCGATTCTGACTTGCTCATCTCAGATCGATCGATTTTGCATCTCAGATTGTTCAATCTTGTTCATCCTTCTTTTCTCCAAAATCATGGCATCTTCGACCCCCGAATCCGGTGGTTCTGTTCTCTCTTTTGGCAAATCCACCATGGAAGATCCTTAAAGTCCTTACTTTCTTCATCATTCTGATAGTCCGGGTCTGGTTCTTGTTTCGCAGCCTCTGATTGGTGACAATTATGCATCGTGGAGCCGAGCTATGCTCATAGCCTTTTCCGTCAAGAACAAGATCGGTTTCGTTGATGGATCTATTCCGAAACCTAACGGTACAGATTTGCAACTTCTTAATTCTTGGATTAGGAACAATAATATGGTCATTTCTTGGATCTTGAATTCGGTTTTGAAGGAGATCTCGGCAAGTATCATCTTCTCGGAATCTGCCCTAGAAATTTGGTCGGATCTTCGTGACCGATTCCAACAGAGTAATGGTCCACGGATTTTTCAACTAAGGCGTGAGTTAATCAATCTTCACCAACAACAAAACACTGTAAGTGTTTATTTCACAAAGCTGAAGGCCATTTGGGAAGAGTTAAACAATTTCAGACCTGCATGTAATTGTGGAAAATGCTCTTGTGAAGGGGTTAAGGACTTGAGCACGTACTTTCAAAATGAGTATGTTATGTCCTTTCTTATGGGACTTAATGAGTCTTTTGCTCAAGTTCGGGCTCAGTTGTTGCTTATGGACCCTTTACCTCCGATGAACAAGGTGTTCTCGCTTGTTTCTCAAGAGGAACGACAGAGAAATGTGAGTTCTGCATCTGGTTCTGCTGTTCATGATTCAGTTAATAATCTTGCTTTTGCTGCTGACAAAGCCGGACTCCAACAACAACAAAGGACAGCAACAGAAAGATAGACCGTTTTGCAAGCATTGCAATTTTCATGGACACATAATCGAAAAATGTTACAAGTTGCATGGTTATCCTTCTGGCTACAAGCCTAAACCGAAAGCTTCTCAAGCTGTGGTTAATCAAGCTTCCGTCTAATCTGGTCCAGATGATTCAACAACCACGGAGAATGGAAATCCAGCAGACTTTTTCAAGAACCTAAACTCATCTCAGTACCAGCAACTTATGACAATGCTATCTTCTCACTTGCTGTCTTCTATGAAATCACCTGATCAACAGGAAGTTTCATCTACCACGTTTATGGCAGGTATCTATCACTCACAATCCACTTTATTGTTTAAGCATATGTGGGTCATGGATTCGGGTGCTTCTAGACATATTTGTTGTGATGCAAAGGTTTTTGATTTTATGAAGACAGTTCAGAAAGTTAGTGTTTCATTACCTAATGGGACGAGTATTCTAGTGGCCTTATCTGGTGATATCACACTTGATTCATCTATTGTTCTGAAAGATGTTCTTTTTGTTCCTCAATTCAAGTTCAACTTACTATCAGTCAGCGCTCTTGCTCTTGATTCTCATCTTACGGTCAGCTTCTTTTCTGATCATTTTACTATTCAGGATCTCGTCAACAAGAGGATGATTGGCAGGGGTGACAAAGTGCAAGATCTGTATGTTCTTGTTGTTAACAGAGTTTCTTGTGCAGATTCCTCTTCAGACAGAGATGATTCTTTTCATGTTAATAATGTTTCTATTCAGACTTGGCATAACAAGTTAGGCCACTTATCTTCCAAAAGAATGGAACCTTTGTACTCAAAGCTGAATTGTACTGTTTCTCATGGTAATAAAGCAGCTCCTTGCTACATATGTCCACTAGCTAAACAAAGATGATTGCCTTTTTTTTCCAATAATCATATGTCTTCCTTACCGTTTGATTTGGTGCACTGTGATATTTGGGGGCCATATCATGTGAGTGCTAGATCTGGACATCATTTCTTTATGACTTTGGTTGATGATTGTACTCGTTTCACTTGGGTCTATTTGCTCAAACAGAAATCAGAGGTAACAATGATTGTTCCTTTCTTTTTCAACATGATTGAAACACAGTTTGGCTGTAAGATTAAGGAGTTTAGGTCTGATAATGCTAAAGAGTTAGCTTTCACTGATTTCTTTAATGAACGTGGAGTTATACACCAATTTTCTTGTGTTGATAGGCCACAACAAAATGCAGTGGTGGAAAGAAAGCACCAACATCTTTTGAATGTTGCTCGAGCTTTATTTTATCAGTCTAGAGTACCAATACATATTTGGATTGAATGTGTGCTCACTGCCACTTACTTGATAAATAGGACTCCATCTCCTTTATTACAACATAAATGTCCCTTTAAGTTGTTGTATAAGAAGAATGTTGAGTATTCGCTTCTCAAAGTTTTTGACTGCCTTGCTTTTGCATCTACTTCACCAGCTCACCGAACCAAGTTTGCTCCTAGAGCTCGGGTTTGTGTGTTTCTTGGTTATCTAGCTGGTATGAAAGGTTATAGGCTTTATGATATCAAGACAAAGCAGTTTTTCATCTCAAGGGATGTTATTTTTCATGAGGAGATTTTTCCCTTTCATTCTGTTATAGATATAACTAAAAGATATTAGAAGGAAAAGAATGTAAAGCCTTAGGCTGTATTTTTCTGAATAATCTTCACTATTTTACAGAGTAAATACACGGCTATATGTAGTTGAAATCAGGACAAACCTCCTTCAATTCTATTACCTAAAATAGACTCTCCAAATCAGGAATTGCAGGAATATATACAGCTATCAATTATAAATTAACCAAATATAGACTGACTAATAATGGACCCTATTATACATGGTAATTCTAACACTCCCCCTCAAGCTTGACTATAGATGTTAGACAGTCCAAGCTTGTCAATCAACCTTTCAAACTCCGGTTTCCATAGGCTTTTCGTTAGAATATCTGCAACTTGACTAGTGGTCGGAACATAAACGATACACACCGTTCCATCTTCGATTTTCTCTTTGATAAAGTGACGATCCACTTCAACATGTTTTGTTCTATCATGATGAACTGGATTATGTGAGATACTAATCGCCGCCTTGTTATCACAAAAAATCTTCAATGGTTCTTGAGTTGTCTACTTCAATTCAACCAACAACCTTTTTAACCACAAGATTTCACAAAGACCATGAGCCAAAGATCTCAATTCTGCTTCAGCACTGCTTCTAGCAACCACAGACTGCTTCTTACTCCTCCAAGTAACAAGATTTCCCCAAACAAAAGAGCAATACCCAGAGGTAGACGTCCTATCTGTTATAGATCCTGCCCAGTCTGCATCAGTGAAGGCTTCTATACCCCGCTTAGAGGTTTTCCTGAACATTAAACCTCTTCCAGGAGTTCCCTTTAGATACCTCAAAATGCGATTTACAGCTCCCATATGTTCTTCTGTTGGTGCATGCATGAATTGACTCACATAGCTGACTGCAAAACCTATGTCTGGTCTTGTGTGTGCCAAATAAATTAGTTTACCAACAAGCCTCTGAAATCTTCCCCGATCAACCGGATGACACCCCTCTTGATTATTAAGTTTGATATTGGGATCCATGGGTGTTTCAGCAGGTTTACACCCTAGCAAACCTGTTTCTTGTAGCAAGTCTAGGACATATTTCCTTTGTGATACTGAGATACCTTCTCGGTTTCTAGCAATTTCCATTCCTAGGAAATATTTGAGTCTCCCTAGATCCTTCATCTCAAATTCTAGTGCTAACCCTTTCTTTACTCGAGCAATTTCTTCCAAATCGTCTCCTGTCAGAATAATATCATCCACATAGACTATTAAGATAGTTACCTTACCTTCCTTATGCTTGAAGAATAAGGTATGATCTGTCTGTGCTTGAGTATATCCTTGTCTTTTAATAGCTTTCATAAATCGATCAAACCAAGCTCGAGGAGATTGCTTTAGTCCATACAGAGACTTACGCAATTTAACGACCGAACTATGGTTCCCTTGACCGAATCCAGGAGGGAAATCCATGTAGACGTCTTCTTCAAGATCTCCATTTAGGAAGGTATTCTTCACGTCTAACTGCTGCAAAGGCCAATTTAGATTAACTGCAAGAGACAAAAGAACACGAACTGTATTAATCTTTGCTACAGGAGCAAAGGTCTCCTGATAATCCACACCATACGTTTGCGTGTACCCCTTAGCAACTAGTCTGGCCTTGTATCGTTCAATGGTACCATCTGATTTGTACTTAATGGTAAAGACCCATTTACACCCAATTACAGCTTTATCTTTTGGTTTCTCAACAATGTCCCATGTTCTATTTTTTTCAAGAGCTC
The DNA here is from genome assembly GCA_035233585.1 of Antiaris toxicaria. Taxonomy (NCBI): domain Eukaryota; kingdom Viridiplantae; phylum Streptophyta; class Magnoliopsida; order Rosales; family Moraceae; genus Antiaris; species Antiaris toxicaria. The sequence goes on from CP141154.1 coordinate 96,276,896, forward strand.
GTATCTCTTCTAATATCGCCCCCTTCCATTCTGGTTTCCTCATTGCTTCCCCCACAGTCTGGGGTATTTCTTCCTTTGATAGGTTTGTGACAAGAGTCCGCATTTCACCTGAAAGCTTCCTGTAGCCAACAAAGTCAGAGATTGGATGCTTCGTGCAAGTTCTTATTCCCTTTTTCAAACCACCAGAAAACTCCAATTCTTGCTCTTCCGGACGAGAATCCAAGGCAGAAGATTGGTAGTGAGAAGTCGTGACTTCCTTTGGCTGATTTCGAAATTTCTTCCTCGAATAAGTCAAGACTTCAGGAGGTTTTTTGGTAGGTGTATGACTGGACTCACGACTTACACTTTCATCTCCTTTTTTTTCGATTTTTTCCGAATTCTGGTCGACTTGTTGTGGTAAGGGATTTTCTGGTATTTTTGGACCATGAGTTGCCGGATTACTTGGTGAAAAAATAGGAGAAATTTCCTGATTTGGTGGTGAAGAGATTTCGGGTAATTTTGGGTCATGAGTTGGCAGGCCACAAGCTGTGGGTTCCCAAAAATATTCATGAATTATATTTTCCCCATTTAAATCAGGATCTTTCCCTATCTCCAAGACTTTGGTATTTCCAAATTTGAAATATTCCCAAAAATTTGTGTCATTGCCACTCTCCCCCTGAGACAAATTTGTCCTTTTATAAAAAGGCTGCTCTTCGAAAAAAGTAACATCAACAGAGGTGATGTATTTGCATTTTTCTGGACTATAACACCGAAATCCTTTTTGGTGGAATGAATAACCAAGAAAGACACAACGAAGAGCACGAGGATCAAGTTTTGATCGACCCTGGCTCGGAACATGGACAAAGGCGACACACCCAAACACACGAGACTCAAGAGCGGAAAAGGTTCGGTATTGTGGAAATGAAGTAGAGAGGTGGTCAAGAGGTGTTTTGAAATTTAGACTTTTGGAGGGAAGGCGATTAATAAGATAGCAAGCGGTGAGAATAGCGTCTCCCCAAAAATGTTTCGGGACATTTGTTGAAAACATAATGGACCGGGCAACCTCAAGCAAGTGTCTATTTTTACGTTCAGCAACACCATTCTGTTTTGGTGTGTCAATACATGAGCTTTGGTGTAATATACCCTGTGTAGCAAAAAAATCCCCAAGAATAGAATTAAAGTACTCCGTACCATTGTCCGTACGAAGCATTTTAATTTTGATATTGAATTGCGTTTGGATCATTTGATAAAAGTTCTTGAAGACTTTGGAGGCATCGGATTTTTCTTTCAATATATAAACCCATGTTACACGTGTATGATCATCAATGAACGTTATAAACCACTTTTGAGAGGATATAGTATGGATACATGAGGGACCCCAAATATCACTATGAATCATAGTGAAAGGAGTGGAGGGACGGTAGTTTTGAGAAGGCAAGAATCGTCGAGTGTGTTTGGCCATTTGACAAATTTCACATTGAAACGACAAATCTTTATTTTTAAATAAGTGCGGGTACAGACTCCTCATATAATGAAAGCTTGGATGACCAAGACGAAAATGTAATAACAGAATTTGCTTATGAATGGAAACTGACGACAAACAAGTGGGTTGGACACCTTGACTTATTGATGAAGACAAATTAAAAAACAGGTAAAGACCACTCACGACATTAGCACGCCCAATCCTCCGTCCCGTCTTCAAGTCCTGAAACACACAGTAAGAATGCGAGAAATGAACACCACAAGACAGGTCTTTAGTTAACTGACATACAGAAATAAGATTATAAGATAGAGTTGGAACATGCAAAACGTTCTGTAACTCTATAGTGGGACTTAGTCTCACTGTTCCCTTCCCAGCAACACTAGAGAAGGCACCATCAGCCACTTGTACCCGTTGCTGACCAGAACTAGGGAAATAAGTGTTGAAAAAATTCGGATTACCCGTCATGTGATCGGTTGCACCCGAGTCAACGATCCATGTCTCACCTGTATTAATCAGATCCGCTACAGATGGTTGAGATGTACCTGTCCGAGCCATGAGAGAGGTGCTGGGTTTGGATGAATCGGCAATAAGGGCACATAGTTGTTCAACCTGCGATTGGGTAAGATTAACTGTGCTGTTTTTTTCAGCTTGGGAAACTGAACCAGAAGGCTTTCGTTGTCTGCGAGGAACCCAATTTTCCAGTTTACCATGAAGAAGCCAGCATTGCTCACGTGTGTGGTAGGCCTTGTTGCAGTGATCACACCAAGAAGCATTCTGATTTTGGTTTGGACGGCCTGTGGAGGTCCCGGTATTTGCTGCAGGTGAACGACGCACTGCCATGGCCGAGGAATCTGCCGGAATAGCCAAGGAGTCCCCGAGCATTATACGGCGGTGGTGCTCTTCACGCCGGACTTCGGCAAATATTTCATCCAGAGAGGGAAGAGGTCGTTGTCCCAATAGGCGTCCACGCACCTCATCAAGTTCTTTGGTAAGTCCTGCTAAGAAATCATAGATTCGATCCTTCTGGACCAACCGTTTGAATTGAGCAGCATCGGTAGGATCTGTCCAAGAAACTGAGTGGAACATATCAACTTCCTGCCATAATTTCCTCAAGGAACTGTAATATTGAGTAACAGAATTATCACCTTGGCGCAGATTCCTAGCTCTTGTACGCAACTCAAAAAGTTGGGACGAGTTGTCGACATCGGAATATGCTAAGGTTAAAGAATCCCAGATCTCTTTAGCAGTAGTGCAGAAGAGGTAAGTTTCGCCGATCTCTTCCTCCATAGAATGAATAAGCCACGCCATGACAATGGAATTTCCAGCATCCCATGCGGCATAGGTAGGATCGCCAGCCTGTGGACATGGTGAAGAGCCATCAATGAAGGAGATTTTGCCTTTCCCGCGAATGACCATAACTGCGGAACGAGACCAGGGAAGAAAATTCTTCCCGTTCAACTTTTGTGGGGTAATCTGAAAATTCATTGAAGTATTTTCAGCCAGAACAGCCGGAACCGTTGTGGAAACGGATTGAGAGGCACCGGAATGGGCCTCAGAATCAACATTCCCAATGGTCCCTGACATGATTCTTCTCTACTGTTTAATATCTCCTATGCTCTGATACCATAAAAGATATTAGAAGGAAAAGAATGTAAAGCCTTAGGCTGTATTTTTCTGAATAATCTTCACTATTTTACAGAGTAAATACACGGCTATATGTAGTTGAAATCAGGACAAACCTCCTTCAATTCTATTACCTAAAATAGACTCTCCAAATCAGGAATTGCAGGAATATATACAGCTATCAATTATAAATTAACCAAATATAGACTGACTAATAATGGACCCTATTATACATGGTAATTCTAACAATAACCAATGTGACAGATCCTTTTCCTGACTTTGTACTTCCCAAGCCGCTACAAATAGCCACAACCGAAGCTCTTCATCAGCCAGGACAACATATTACTACAACATCTCCTACTTCACAGATGCATAATTCATCTCTACAACAATCTGTTGTTCCTCCTAGACGTTCCAATAGACAAGTCAAACCTCCTACTTATTTGAAGGACTTTCATTGCAATATTGCTCAAGCTAAGTCTCCTACTCCATACTCTTTGTCCAATTATCTAGCTTATGACAAACTTTCATCTTCTCATCGTGCATTTGTTATGACAATATCTTCTAAATTTGAACCTCAATTTTATCATCAGGCAGTGGCTTTTCTCGAGTGGCGTGAGGCTATGAAAGCTGAGATTGATGCCATGAAGTCAAACAAAACTTGGTTTGTTGTTCCCTTGCCAACTGGTAAAAACCCGATTGGTTGTAGATGGGTTTATAAAATCAAATGTAATTCAGATGGATCTGTTGACCGTTACAAAGCTCGTCTTGTGGCCAAAGGTTATACTCAACAAGAAGGTGTGGATTTTACAGAAACGTTTTCTCCTGTAGCAAAACTTGTTACTGTTAAAGTTTTGCTTGCCTTGGCTGCTGCTCATAATTGGCATTTAATCCAATTGGATGTAAACAATGCATTCCTTCATGGGGACTTATTTGAGGAAGTCTATATGGATCTTCCACTTGGGTATCGAAGAAAGGGGGAGCATATTTCATCTGATTGCAGACTTGTTTGCAAATTGCACAAGTCAATATATGGTTTCAAACAAGCTTCAAGACAATGGTATTTAAAGTTTTCTCAAAGTCTGATTGATTTTGGGTTTGTTCAATTTAAGTCAGATTACTCTTTGTTCACCAAAGGTTCTGGAGCTACTTTTGTGGCTCTCCTTGTTTATGTCAACGATATAGTCATAACTGGACCTTCTCTTGAAATCATTACTAGTTTGAAGACTTTCCTCAATGCCCAATTCAAGTTGAAAGATCTTGGCAGACTAAAATATTTTCTTGGCCTTGAGATTGCTCGATCCTCTAGTAGAATTGTGTTGTCTCAATGACACTATACTTTACAACTTCTGGAAGATACAGGTTTCCTTGGTGCAAAGCCTGCCCTAGTTCCTATGGATCCCAAAGCACACCTTAATGCCAATGATGCAGAATTGATTCCTGATGCCTCTCAATATAGACGTTTGGTTGGCAGGTTATTATATCTTACTCTCTCAAGGCCGGATATCACATTTGCAGTTCACAAGCTTAGTCAATTTGTTTCTAAACCAAGAACCCCTCATCTACAAGCTGCACATCATCTTCTCCGCTATCTCAAATCAAAACCTGGTCAAGGACTTTATTTTTCTTCTGCCTCGACTATGCAGCTTAAAGCATTTTCTGATGCAGATTGGGCTTCATGTGCTGATACACGTCACTCTGTGACAGGTTTTTGTGTCTTCATTGGCGATTCCTTAGTTTCATGGAAAGCTAAAAAGCAGTCCACAATTTCCCGCTCTTCGGTTGAAGATGAATATAGAGCTCTTGCTGCCACAACTAGTGAGATCACTCGGTTACATCAATTGCTGGCTGATCTTGGTGTTCAATTTTCTTCTCCAGCTCTTTTGTTTTGTGACAATCAAGCTGCAGTTCACATTGCTTCCAATCCTACATTTCATGAACGCACGAAGCATATAGAGATCGATTGCCATTTTGTACATGACAAGGTGGCTGCTGGTCTTGTTAAGCTCATGCTAATTCACTCTCAACATCAACTAGTAGATATCTTCACCAAACCGTTGTTTTCTCATCAATTGTTTCCCTTATTATCCAAGATGGCTGTTAAAGATATTCACAATCCATCTTAGGGGGAGTTTTAGAGTTAGTTATTCAGTTTAAGAGTTTGTTAGTTTGTTAATAAACTAAATAGTTAGTTTGGCAGCTGTAATTTAAGTAGTCTTGTTTTTATTATTTGATAGCTGCATATAAACATTTTTATCTTGTGTAACAAGCGGCAAGTAATACAGAAGCCATATTCTTCTTCCCTGTTTCCTCTGTTCTTCTCTCTCCCATTTTGTTTACCACAGGTCGTAATATCCGTCCACTCCTCGACGCCGTCGACCGCCTTCGCAGCCGTCATGGAGGAAGGAATTCAGCTCCCGACGATCGTCGTCGTCGGAGACCAGTCGTCGGGGAAGTCCCGCGTGCTCGAGTCCCTCACCGGAATCAGCCTCCCCCGAGGCCAGGGAATTTGCACCAGAGTCCCTCTCATCATGAGGCTGCAACACCATGCGAATCCTCAGCCGGAGCTCTTCTTGGAATTTAATGGAAAAGTTGTACCAACAGATGAAGAGAACATCTCTGAGGCTATAAATCAAGCCACTGACGAGATTGCTGGCAATGGGAAAGGTATTTCCAACAACCCTTTGACGCTTGTTGTGAAGAAGAAAGGTGTGCCTGATTTGACCATGGTTGATCTGCCTGGGATTACTAGAGTTCCTGTTCATGAATAGCTTGAGAATATCTATGATCAGATTAGGGATATCATAATGGAGTATGTTGTGCCTCAAGAGAGTATAATACTTAATGTTTTGTCTGCAACCGTCGATTTTACTACTTATGAGTCGATTCGGATGTCGCAGACGGTGGACAAGACCGGTGAGAGGACTCTTGCTGTCGTGACGAAGGCGGATAAGGCGCCCGAGGGGCTTCTGGAGAAGGTAACTGCTGATGATGTCAATATTGGGCTTGGTTATGTGTGTGTTAGGAACAGGGTTGGTGATGAGTCTTATGAGGAGGCAAGGACAAAGGAGGTGAGGCTTTTCAGAGAACATCCTTTGCTTTTGAAGATCGATAGATCGATTGTGGGGATTCCTGTTTTGGCTCAGAAGTTGGTGCAGATTCAGGCTTCTAGTATTGCTAGGAACCTGTCGGATATTGTGAAGAAAATTAATGACAAGTTGAATACGAACCTCGGCGAGCTCAATAAGCTGCCGAAGAACATGTCTACTATTGCGGAGGCCATGACTGCTTTTATGAGAATTCTTGGTTCGGTGAAGGAGTCTTTGAGGAAGGTTCTGCTTAGAGGAGAATTTGATGAGTATCCGAATGAAAAGTGCATGCATTGCACTGCGAGATTGGTCGAGATGCTGAATCAGTACTCAGATGAGCTTCACAAGTGTGCGGAGAGCGATCCTATTAGGGACTTTCTGAAGGAGGAGATTAGGAACTTGGAGGAGGCGAAAGAGATTGCGCTGCCGAACTTTCTTCCTAGATCGGCTTTTTTAATTGTCTTGCAAGGCAAGGTGAACGGGATAGCAAGCATTCCTATAGCCTTTGTTGAGAGACTCTGGGACTACATTGGGGAGGTGGTAACCACGGTTTTGATGCGCCACGTTGAGGACTATTACCAGCTTCAGCTGTCCACAAGACGCGCAAGCCACAATCTGATTGCGAAGATGAAGGAGAGATCGGTCAAGTGGATGATGGAAGTGGTGGAGATGGAGAAGCTGACTGATTACACCAGCAATCCTGAGTTTCTATCTGAATGGAACAGGCTTATGTCGCAGAAGGATGGATTCTTGCATGGTGTCTTGCACGATGAGAACAGGCCGTCGAAGATGCATTTGGAAGGGTTCGGAGATGTTGATGTGGAGCATCTGAGGCAGTATCCGCATCTTTCTCCATCAGGCATTTGACTTGATTATGAGGATGATTGCCTATTGGAAGATTGTGCTGAGAAGGCTGGTTGATGTCATGGCTCTGCATTTGCAGTTCAGCGTTTTGAACCTGGTGAACAATGATCTAGAGATGGAGATTGTGACTGAGCTGATGGCTCCTCATGGTGGCGGGATTGAGAGGCTGATGGAGGAGTCGCCTTCAGTTGCAACGAAACGGTCGAAGCTGGACGGAAGTGTCAAGAAGCTTCAGGAATGCAAGAAGGTTTTGGCTAATACAATGGACAGTGTTGCTTCTTATGGAGATTAGGAAGCTTTCTTTTTTCCATTACCGCTCAGGGTTTAATGCAGTTCAGTTACTTGTTTTCTGGTGTTTTTCTTTTTTAAGTTGTTTGTTTTGTGTTTCTGGGAAGGGTTGTTTTTTCCATGTGACTATTGAATTTCAAGTCTAATCAAGAATTTCGGGGTTATTTGCTTTGCCATTGCCCGCTATATATTTTTCCATTGCCTGTTATATTTATGCCATTTCCTTATCATACCTTGCTTGTTTACGTTGTTATGGTACATATTTTTTACAAAGTCATCCCTAATAATGCCCAAAAAAATTTACAAAACGACAGCTTTATTTTGCACAAAGGAAGCGAATATTGTTTTTTAAAAAAAAAAAGATCAAGATAAGAGGAAAACATGCTAATATGCCAACTCACTAAACATGAGAGGTATATGTAGAGGAAGATTCAGTCCATGTTGCGTTTGATGAATGAGTGCCGAAGCTCGGAAGCTGACCTGAGCTCTTTTGTGAAATCTGGTCAAATTTGTCTCTCAAGGCATTGAACCTTAATGGATCACCGTGGTTACTTACATCCATGATCAGTTCATGAACAGGAGTTCGGCCTTCGAGCATGCTCACTACTTCAGACATGGTGGGGCGAAGTGCCGGCGATGGATTTGTGCACAATAGAGCTACCTTTATCATTCTATTTGCTTCCTCCATGTTGAACTCCGACCCCAACTTTGGATCAACCAGCTCCATTAGATTTCCTTTTTGTTGCAAGAATATGGCCTGCAATGTTCACAAAGGAAATTCTATATTATAGAAGTCTTTGTTTCTTGGTGTAGAAACTTTTTATCAAGAATTTGATAAGCTCTCTCTTACCCAATCTAGAAGGCATACAAAGTTCTCATTCGGGCGAAATTTCATGTTGTTTTTGCCAGCCACAATTTCCAATGCTACAACCCCAAAACTGTACACATCTGCTTTATCAGTTAAGTAGCCCCACAATGCATATTCTGGAGCCATGTATCCTCTGCAAAACAACAACCATTCTAATAACTAATTCTGGTTTAGCGCAAGAAAAATTAGTTAATCACATTAACAATTTTTTGAGCTAATCATAATGATAAAGCCGCTATAACAAAGCAAAAAGACCAGACATAGATAAATTAGTCTTCTAAACTCTTTTGAGTATCTCACATAGTTCCAGCTACTCTGGTGCTGATGTGGGTGTTCTCCTCTTCATTTAGTTTGGCCAAACTGAAGTCCGATATTTTAGGGTTGAGGTCCTTATCAAGCAGTATATTCGTTGCTTTGATGTCTCTATGAACAATTTTCAGCGTTGACTCCTCATGCAGGAACGCCAGACCTCTTGCAATGCCAACATATATTCTTTGCCTTTTACGCCAGTCTAATTTCAATCCACCTTCGTCTGGACATTTTCATAAAAAAGAAGTTGCATTAAAATCAATTTATTTATCAGACTTGCTAATTCTTTGGCTATTCAGCTTACCGAACAAAGAGTGTGCCAGACTATTGTTCTCCATGTATTCGTAAACCAACAACAATTGCTTTCCTTCAATGCAACATCCATGCAGTTTGACAAGATTCGGGTGTTGTAAAGCAGAAATCATGCCTATTTCATTGACAAATTCGCGATTTCCTTGCTTTGATTTGGAAGACAGTTGCTTAACCGCAATAAAAGTGCCATCAAGAAGTACACCCTGGAACGGAGAAATGCATCCATTTAGTGTTTGTCTCAATAGGTAGAAAACAAGTGAGTACTTAAGTAAAATCATAGGTGAAAAAATAAATGAGCAGAAAATACCCTATAAACCGATCCGAATCCACCTTCACCGATCTTGTTTGCAGCATCGAAGTTGTTTGTGGCAGCTTTAATTTGTCTGAATGTAAAGAAACCAGTTTGCAGATCCAATCCTCTCAGAACTGTCCAAAAAAGAAGAGACTTTTTATATACTATACGGCTTATTCATACTAATTCGTACCATGGCTAGCTAGTGAGACAACATTGGAAAGAACAAGGGAAAAGATATAACTGAGTTAAATTTGGTTTTAAGAGTATTTGAGCGCTTTTGTTTTCCGGTCTTGCAGAAGAAACATAAACTTTGAGGGATGAACTAATATCTGGACATATGTAATAGAATGTTGTAGGCTCTAAAATTAGATATGATCACATTTTTTTTTTTTTACCTTGCTCCCTTGATGCCTTGCCTCCAAAATAGCCTTTCCACCAAAGAATGGCTAAAACTATTAAAAGAAGGCATGCTGCCGAAACAACTCCAATGATGATGAACTCCTTTGCTTTGCTTTTATCCGGAGGCTTGAAATCTACAAAATCAAATTAGGACAGTTAAAAAGAGAGACAGTGTTTTAACATATTCAGTACAAGAAAGTTGTTCGAAATACTTACCAGACTGCACAGAGATAGCTGATATAAGAGAACCATATGTTCCTCTCTTCGGAACATTCCTTGCCCCTTTTCCAGTCCAACGGAAGCGGATCTCTAATGTCTTATTGCTCACAACTGCTTTAAACGCCTCAACCACTGCCTTATCAACCCCATCTGCTCCCTCTTCAATATTGAAATCTTTCAACTTCAATTTTCCCTGCAATGAATTGCCTTAAATTAGATATGCATTCACAAACTTCCATTACTGCTCAACGCAAATCCCGGTGATACTCACCTGGACATAAACATCAAACATTCTTCTTCCAAGACCGTAATAAGATCTGTTGTCTCTTAATACTGTCTCTGCAAAGTGGAGTTGCACGGTGTAGTTTCCGTTTGCCAAGCAGTGAGCGTAATATGTTAAAGAAAGAGGCGAGAGGCGTGCGGTTGTGTAGAGCTGATGAGAATGGTTCATCTTGAGAACAGACACGTTTCCTGCTATGTAGTCGTTTGCTGTACTCCAACTGTCCAAGAAATCACCAGTGCTGCTGAATCCCCAATTTGTGGCGCTGTGGACAAACTTTGACTGACCCCCAGGGTCTTCATCAGCTTCATACTTGATATTCCCTATAGTGGTCTGTTTTCCACCACAGTTTATATGGAATGAATAGTAATCTACATGAGATACAAAAATCAGTAAGTACCTAATAAAATATGCTACTTTTTGGTGCACACTCTAAAAGCTATAAATTAAGAGAGGTTAATTTACCTTTCGAACATGAACTAAGGCACTTGCTGAGTATCCTGTAGTAATGAAGTACAAGGGTTCATTAGCCAAAGTGATAATTATCGTGAAAAAGAATGTTGTTATTGCTTATAATTGTTTTTTTGAAAGCTTACGAATTGTTCTTCTGTGCAGAAGAGCTCCGGAAGAAATTGCTGGTGAAAACAAAAGTATGTTTTATTCCGTACACATGAAGCAAATAAAAAACTAAACGAAGAAACACAAAATGTGACAACGAAAGACAGAAACAATGCCACTCTTACAAAGTGTCTCGGCAAGTTGTTGGTTCGGATGTCTCAGAAAAGTTGTTGTAAGAAATATCTATTTGGCTGCACACAAGTACAAAATTAGAAAGTTTATTTTTCCTAGCTTATCATCATAGAAAAGAAAGGAAAATTTGATGCAAAATATAGGATGATTTTACTAGCGACTATCTCTGCTTTTGAGCCACTCCGGGATAGAACCATTGAGCAAGTTACTTGTAAGATACCTATTCAGTGATCAAGATCATAACACATTAACATGTGATGAGGCATATAAACTCAATGAAATTTTGACATGTGAATTTTGCATTGCATACATGGTGTCCAATCGCATAATATTTCTGAAATCTGGAATTTGTCCTTCTAGATTGTTGAAGCTAAGATCTCTAAAAAGTAAAAATATCAGATGTCGTGGCATGGAATAAGGGGCCTACAAAACCAAAATAAAAAAATTGAGAACAAGTCGACAGAAGGATTACAAATTTCTCAGACTAGTCAAAGAACGGATATCATCGGGTATTTTTCCTCTTAGATTACAGCCCCTCAACATCCTGCAATTTCAAGCAAGCGCTTTAATAACAATGTTTTCAGTTTGTCAGTGAATTGGTCTTTAATTGAATGCTTATAAAACTTGAAAATGTCTCACAAGTTTTCCATCTTTGTCATGTTTTTCACGTCTGGAAAATCAGAACTCTCGCCATTCAAGTCACTAATCCTTCTGCAAAGAGCCAGAACATCATGATTGCAAGGAATACAACCCTTCTCCGCTATTATAAAACGTGGAGATTTCAAGGAAATTATCGACTTGGAAAAATAGATACTTCTAAGAAGAGGACTTACAATTCTACTAAATTACTCAAGACAGAAAGGCTAGGAGAAATTGGCCCTTCAAAACCACTTGCTTCCATCTCTCTGTTGACAACAGTAGATATTGAAGATTGATTTATGTTGCTTTTAGAAATTTTGAAACCGCAGATATTATTAGTCATACTAGAAACAAGATCTTACAATTTCTGTAGTTGTTTTAAACTGCCAAATTCCGGCATCCTACCTGTGAAGTTGTTGCTACTAATCCGACTGCAATGATCCAAAATGCACCCGGATCAAAACTTTATTAACCAGAAGAGAAAAATTTCAAGTTGTTGCAGTTAGACTAACATTGACACTTACAGCTCATTCAATTTACTGAGATTAGTGAGAGCTAGAGGAAACTGTCCCGTGAGATTGTTAGCACTCAGAATGCTGCAGTTGACACCATTTTGAAAGTCAAAGAATGCCAAAATATGAAGTTTTATTTTTGAAGATTATCAAATGGTAAAACAGTAAAGAGAAAGAAAGAAAGAAACAGAAAAATCGAAAACTGACAGGCGTTCCAAGTTCACCAATTTTCCGAGCTCTGAAGGAATGGCTCCAGAAAACAAGTTGCTCTCTATGGCCCTGGAAGAAGCATAGTTCTTCTAAGGTTATAGCCTAGTCAAAATATATAAAACTTAAACTTGGTTCTCAACGAGTTTATAGGGGAAAAGATAATGATTTAGAGCATACAATGATCTTAGAGTGGTTATATTTCCCAAATAGCCAGGGATTTCTCCTGATAATTTGTTCACACTAATCACCCTGCAGTCGATTCATTGCATGCCATTAATTAGCAGAAAAATTATAGGTTAACATCAGGAAATTTAGGGCCCATGAAAACTTACAATCTTTCCAACTTTATTGAAGGCCACTCTCGCGGTACCGGACCACTGAGGTAATTCCTGCTTAAATCACTATAAAGTTGAAGATAGAGTGAGCAACTAGCAAAAATAATAATAGTAATAATTATGAAGACTAAAAATCTACTTCAGAAAGTCACAAATCTTTCATACACTTCCTTAAGGTAAGGTAGCTTCACTAGTGCGGGCGGAAGCACACCATCAAGATCCTGACCTTTAAAATTGCTGCACGATAAGAATATAAGAAAAACAAAAATCCCAAGTCAATAATTTAATTCTCTTTTCACAATTCCAGACTAAAATTCTAGTTAGTATAAGCTTGAAATAGAAGACTAAATGTTCGAATTAAATAAAAAAGGGACACGGAAAATATGGAGCATACATGCTTTGGACATGGCATACACTAGCAGAGATTGAGCAATTGCAGACGATAGTATTGTTGTACTGATCAGTACGCGGCTTATCGATAATCGTTTTATTGCTGCAGGGGTCATTGAAATCCCAGTCTTTCTTGTTCAGTTGTTCAGCAATTTCTTTAATGGCTTCCACTGCCCACAAACAATATCATCACACAGTACCCCAAAACAAATATGGCTATGGATACAACCTTACTTACAAAAGAACACAACAGAAGAAGAAGAAACCGAAATTACCCTCATCATTTGGAAGAGTACTGCCAGCTTGTGCTTTGGATTTGATCGGTGCCATGCACGTAAGTAGTAAGACAACTGAAGCAAGAATCTTGCTATAGAAGATGATGGCCATGTTTCTTTTTCGGAGTTCTTGGTCTTGAGATACTTTACTAATTTATGAAAGTTTTAGGAAGCTTAAATGAAGCTGTCATACTTGATTGGTTTCCATGATATAGAAAAATTCTCATTTGTCAATCTTCTTTGGCCGGTACACAATCGTTTTCGCATTCAAGCATGATAAAAATTCAACTACACTTATCAAGACACATGTCCTTGCGCTTATCAGTTTCTGTATCATGACTTTACAAGGAAACACTTCACAAAACTATCTTACTATTTTTTCTGTCTTTTAAGTAATCAAAATTTAAAATACAAAATTTATCAAGTTAAGGCTTATTTATGATAATACTGACTAGTTGTTAGCCCTTAAAGGATGTAACAACAGTAAGTGATTCCCTTCATAAACGATAAGTACAAGGTAAAAATATAATCGTCATTTTATTAATATGACTAACGGCTCTTTAAAAAATATATATTTTTGTTTGAGGAATTTATGTATTTTTAACTTCTATCGGACATAATACCGTTGGTAAAAAAATTCAGTGACTATCATTATACAATTTATAATACAGTCTATACCAATTTCATAAATAAAGAAGACAATAATTGCAATAGAATTTTCTTAAAATGTTAACTGAGTGGAAAAGTTGTAATTACAAATGCAAGAATGGCTTTTAATTGGGCTTTATTTTTATGGGGAAGGTAGATGACACGGACAAGTATAGAATTAAGAGAGTAAAAAAGAGTGATTCTAATATTTTTTATAATTTAAAGGTCATATAGTTAAGACAAATTGATGACGATTTTCTAAACTTTTAATTTTTATAAATTAGACTTTATTGTTATAAGAAAAAAGAAATGATATATGAAAAGTGTAAAATTAAAAGAATAATAAAAAAAAATAGTGATAGGATAATTAATTCTAACATTTTTCATAATTTAAAAATATGTAAAAAAAATTGATAATGATCGTTGAATTATTGAGTTTTTATATTATTTGAATTGTATTCGACGATATTTTTAGACGGACATAAAACAGGATAGGGACAAGGAGACATTTCTAGTTTTTTGTCGGCAGTCAGTAACGAATATCACACTGCATGACGTTAACATCGTGGGACAAGCACGTGCTTATAGACTAGTCTTCAGGAAAGGAAAATCTCACGCATCTATTAATTTCTTCAAACAAAGACTTCTTTTAATTCTAACGATGTTTATGATGAAGGGTTTTTTTAATTATTTTTTTTATTTTTTAACATTTTGGAGTAACCAGAATGAATGGTACTATAATTCTTGTCTTTACCATGTCTTTGACATATTTCAGTTTATCAATTATCAATAAACGTTTCCCAGCAAATATATGCATGTAAGGTTTTACATCCAAAGGTCTTATGACTAGATAAATGTAATATCTGGTCTAATATCGATTAATATTAATTCATTAATGTGTAACACTTTTGTTGATTATTTATAGTAAAGTTTTAAAATATAACATGTTATATATAAAGTTATATAACATCGTAAGTAAATTAATTAATAGTTACATAAATATAAGAAAAAAAGAAGTAAATAGCTTAGAAAATAATTACATAAATAGTTGATTTTTAAAATATTTATAATAAATAATATAATCACTATATAAATAGAAAATTCATAAATAAATAATATATTCACCAGACGTAAAATCAATAATTTATTGGATAAATATAACACAAACAAAATATTTATCTCATAAATCTATTATTATACTATAAATATTTTAAAAACATATTATTTATTTTAATTCTTTTCTAAAAATTACTATTTATTATAATTTGAAAATGCCATCTTTATCAATCTGGCAAAATTGACAACGTAGACCAGCCTTAGCCTTACGTGGATGTTTGAAATTTTTGCTATTTTTCACCTTTTTTTTTCCCCACCGACATGAAATATTTTATTTTTTCTACAATAGTGAAATAAGCCAAGAAGTGGTGTAAGGGCTTTGGGGCCTTCGACAAGCTAGGGAGAAAAAAAACATCTCCAGATATTTTCTAGAAGAGCACTTATCATCATCATTGATAATATACCAACGCTTATGAGACAATAGGATTAAAAAAAAAAAAATTTGCTAGGTCTCACATTACTATATATGTGATGATTGTCTTACCAACGATAATATCAATAAAAGAGTCCTAGTTAACAGTTGTCTACTTGCAAAGGTCAAATGCGCCCAGAATGCATATTCTCGCTGCACGTCGCTGATAAATGAGTTTTATACTCATCTATTAGATGCCGGTTAAGTTTAATATTTGTTAGTTTTCGGGGCGTTTTGTTGGTTTAATATGTGTTTTCGGGTATTTTGTGTTTTGTTATTTTTATAGGTAATGGTGAATCATGATGCTAAAATGGCTACTCAATGGTGAAAAAGAAGAAAAGAAGTAATCGGACGTGGTTGGAATTGAAAATCGAGGCAAAAAGACTCAAATTTAACATGGAGCAGCACAAGCGCCAGGCGCTTGAAAGCCAGCGCCAGGCGCTTGAAAGCCAGCGCCAGGCGCTCATACAAATAACAAAATACGGAGAATGGCCGAGAGTTAAGTGCCTCGGCGCTCATCAGGAAGCGCCTGGCGCTTCGTCAAAATAGCGTCGAGCGCTTGGCACTCATAAGACAGCGCCTGGCGCTGCGAGTCGGTGAAATCAAATTTTTGAAGCCCAAAACGGAAAAAAATCGGTTCATTCGACTTTAAATCACTCAAGGCTATAAATACGACATTATAGAGCAAATTTATTCATTCTTTTGACGGCTCTAAACCTAGAAGGAGAGAGAACAAGGTGTGAAGAAGAAGACGGCTACTGGTAACAGAATTCGGATTCTAAAATCCAGTTTTCCTTTTTCTTCTTCTTTGATTATGTTTAGATCAACCATGATTATTTTTAGTTTGTTTAGGATGAACTAAATTTTCTTTTCCTAGGTTTGAGATGGAACCCTAATATGAATTTTAGATGTTAAAATTCTTTATTCTTTATTAATGCCTATTCATGATTATTCATTCTATCTTATGTTTAATGCTTTTTCTTAGATTGGCCACTTTTAAAAATGATATGGGAATGCTTATAATATCGATAGAGTTATTTGTGTTCATACCATAGATAGAATGACATATGTGATTATAGGATAGACATATACCTATGTTCATGTGCAATCATATGAGAACTTGATCTTAATGAATTTCTTGAATTCAATTCACATAGACATATAGTGGGTTGGGTAAAAGAGGTATTTTTGCATGACCATCGACAGAGGCTGCCAAGACCTGCGTGTTCTTGATTGATAATCATTTAGGAAAATTAAATAGGAAAAAAAAGGGTTTTGCATCTAAAGGGATTGTTAGGGGGAAATCACAAATCTAGGTTGTTCAATCTTTAATAGTTCTTCCATATTAATTCAGTTTAATTTCAATTCTGCTTTAATTAAATTTATTTTTATTTTCATTCATATTTTTATTCAAGTATTGAAAAATCGTCTTTTGTTTGTGTGGATAGAATTAGGATAAATTAGATTGGTAATTAGCAATTGAGGGTAATTTAGTCTCCGTGAGAACGATACTTACTCACATCTTTATTACTTGTGCGATACGTGCACTTACGTGTGTAAAATTTATCAACAAGTTTTTGATGTCGTTGCCGGGGACTAAATTTTATTTTTCTATTGTTAATATTAATTGAATTATTCTAATCCTAGTTCAAATTTTTATTTGTGTTATCAGGAATCTTGGCTTTTGTATGCATAGCGGGGGAGAATCTAGTTTAATCCACTTTGATTCGGAGATTGAGAAGACTTGTCGAAGGAACAGAAGGAATAAGCGAGAGGCTTCTCATCAACATACAATGGCTGAGAACAACTGTGGAGCAGAGGATCCCAAACCTCTGCATGATTATGCTGTACCAATGGTGGATGACATCCACCAAAGTATCAATCGCCCAGCAATCAATGCCAACAATTTTGAGCTCAGGCCGGCGACTATTCAGATGGTGCAAAATTCTCAGTTTGGGGGTTTACCGACTGAAGATCCTAATGCGCACATAGTGAACTTTTTGGAGATATGCGCAACTTTTAAGTTCAATGGCGTTTCTGATGATGCCATAAGACTAAGCCTTTTCCCCTTCTTACTTCGGGATAAAGCCAAGATGTGGTTGAATTCTCTGCCTCCAGGGTCTATCTCTACTTGGGATGACTTAGCTCAGAAATTTTTGGCTAAATATTTTCCACCATCAAAGACTGCCAAGCTAAGGAGTGATATTGCAAGTTTCATGCAATATGATCAAGAGTCTCTCTATGAAGCGTGGGAGAGATACAAGGAGCTACTTAGAAAGTGCCCACATCATGGGTTGCTTGACTGGGTAATAATTCAAACTTTTTATAATGGGTTGTTTGGCCTCATTAGATAACTTGTTGATGCTACAGCAGGAGGCTCTCTTATGTCGAAATCCTACGACGAAACTTTTGAGTTATTAGACGAGATGGCATTGAATAGTTATCAATGGCCCTCTGAGAGGATGGCGCCTAAAAAGCCAGCTGGTGTGCACGAAATTGATGCATTAACTGCTTTAACTGCACAAGTGATGGCATTGTCGAAGAAATTCGATACTTTTGGGGTGAATGCTATTCAAAGTCAGTCGCAAGTTTGCAATTCTTGTGGTGATTCTCATTATGGAGAGGCTTGCTCACACACTCCCAGAGCTATAAACTATATTGGCAATAGGCAGAATAACCCGTACTCTAATGTCTATAATGCGGGTTGGAAGAATCATCCAAACTTCTCATGGAATAATAATAATCAGGGCAGTGTGTCATCTTCTGCGAAACCTATGTTTCCCCCTGGTTTTCCCACTCAGGGTCCAGTTCGTGACAAGAAGCCAACCCTTGAAGATTTAGTTCAGCAGATGCAAGCGGCTAATGCTCAGTTTATGAATGAAACTCAAACTTAAATTCAGAGTCAGGCGGCATCTATCAGAAACTTAGAAGTTCATATGGGACAGCTAGCTACTCTAATGAATAACAGGACCCAAGGGACATTGTCGAGCAATACTGAAGTGAACCCGAAGAAAGATGGGAAGGAGCAATGTTAAGCTATTACCTTGAGAAGTGGAAAAGAGCTATCAGAGATTGAGAAGAATCCTAAGAAGCCAAGTGAGCCGAATGAGGAAAAAGAAGTGCAACAGGAAGAAGGACAGAGCAAGTTAGAGACAACTATAGAGGAAAAGAAGAGCAGCAAGTTGGGTGAGCCTGAGCCCTACAATCCACCCCCACCGTTTCCTCAGCGTTTCTGTAAGCAGAAGCTTGATAAGCAGTTTGCAAAGTTTCTTGATGTTTTCAAGAAGTTACAGATAAACATTCCCTTCGCTGAAGCACTAGAGCAAATGCCTAGCTACGTTAATTTTATGAAAGATATACTGACTAAGAAGAGGAAGCTCGAAGATTTTGAAACTGTGGCTCTTACAGAGGAATACAGCGCCATAATTCAAAGGAAGCTACCACCAAAGCTTAAGGATCCGGGAAGCTTTACGATCCCATGCACTATTGGGAACAAGTTCTTCGGTAAAGCTTTGTGTGATCTTGGGGCTAGCATTAATTTAATGCCCTTTTCTATCTATCAGCAGCTTGGGTTAGGAGAAGCGAGGCCGACAACTGTGACATTGCAATTGGTTGATAGATCGTTGACTTATCCACGAGGAGTAATTGAAAATGTGTTGGTAAAAGTCGACAAATTTATATTTCCGGCAGATTTTATGGTGCTCGAGATGGAAAAAGACAGGGAGATCCCGATCATACTAGGGAGACCATTCTTAGCCACAGGTAGAACTCTTATTGATGTGCAGAAAGGAGAATTAACTATGAGAGTTCAAGACCAGGAAGTGACTTTCAACGTGTTTAAGGCTATGAAGTTTCCTAGTGAAGACTCTGAGATGTGTTTTAGAGTTGATGCAGTAGACACCTATATCCAGTGTGGCAACAAGGCGAGCATGATGACAGATCCTTTGGAAAGAGTAATAACTAATACTCTGGAGGATAGTAACACATTGGATGATGAGGAGAATAATCATATTGTGCAACTCTTGGAGGCAACACCGAAATTTACCTGAGTTAGATCGGAATTTGAACTGCTCGATTCGAAGGCATTATCAAAGCATTTGAAACCATCAATTGAGGAGCCACCAACATCGGAGCTTAAGCCATTGCCTAGCCATGTGAAGTATGCGTTTCTTAGACAGTCTTGCCAGTCATTATTTCATCTTCACTTGATGCCCAGCAGGAAGAGAAGCTTCTAAGAGTATTAAGGAGTCATAAGAGAGCTCTGGGGTGGACCATAGCTGATATCCAGGGAATTAGCCCTTCCATTTGCATGCACAAAATTCTGATGGAGGAGAATCACAAGCCCACTGTGGAGCACCAGCGCCGATTGAACCTAATTATGAAAGAAGTGGTGAAGAAGGAAGTTCTTAAGTGGCTGGACGCTGGGATAATTTATTCCATTTCAGATAGTTCATGGATCAGTCCTGTTCAGTGTGTGCCAAAGAAAGGAGGGATGACTGTGGTGAAAAATGACAACAATGAGTTAATCCCAACTAGAACGGTTACAGGGCGGCGTGTTTGCATGGACTACAGGAAGCTTAATAATGCTACAAGAAAAGACCATTTTCTGCTTCCGTTCATTGATCAGATGTTGGATAGGCTAGCGGGACATGCCTTCTATTGCTTCTTGGATGGGTATTCGGGCTACAATCAGATCGCCATAGCGCCGGAGGATCAAGAGAAAACCACCTTTACATGTCCATATGGTACATTTACTTTCAGAAGGATGCCTTTCGGACTGTGTAATGCACCGGCCACGTTTCAGCGATGTATGATGGCTATATTTTCAGACATGGTAGAGTGTTGTATTGAAGTATTTATGGATGATTTCTCAGTATTTGGTTATTCATTTGATCGTTGCTTGGATAATCTTTCCTTAGTGCTCAAAAGATGTGAAGACACAAATTTGGTGCTTAATTGGGAAAAATGTCACTTCATGGTGCAAGAAGGAATAGTGTTGGGTCATCGAATTTCAGCCAAAGGTATTGAGGTTGATAAAGGAAAAATCGAGACTATTGAGAAGCTGCCACCTCCAAAATCCATCAAAAGTATTCGAAGTTTTCTAGGCCACGCGGGGTTTTACAGGCGATTCATCAAAGATTTTTCGAAAATCTCCAAGCCATTGGGCAATCTGTTGGAGAAAGAAGTGCCATTCAAGTTTGATGAAGAATGTTTAAAGGCCTTTCAGACTTTAAAGGCAAAGCTTATCTCAGCACCAATTATAGTTGCCCCAGACTGGAGTCTACCATTTGAGCTGATGTGCGATGCTAGTGATTTTGCTGTTGGGGCAGTATTGGGCCAGCGAAAAAATCGGGTATTTCATGCCATATATTATGGTAGTAAGACACTTAATGAAGCTCAAATGAATTATGCTACCACAGAGAAGGAGTTGTTGGTGGTTGTTTTTGCTTTCGACAAATTTCGCTCCTATCTAATTGGCACCAAAGTGATAGTCTACACCAACCATTCGGCCATCAAATATTTAATTGCTAAGAAGGATGCGAAGCCGAGGCTGATCAGATGGATTCTTCCATTGCAAGAATTTGATTTAGAGATTCGCGATAAGAAGGGTACTGAGAATTAAGTGGCGGATCATCTATCTGTAGGATAATAAATCGGTAAAAAAGTATCAGAGTGGCGCAGCGGAACAATAAAAATTTTTAGATTGTTAAATATCTCATGATGTCATATACAATAAACCAACAACAATTAAAACTCATACCTCAAGGATGCCAATCTTGCAGGAGGAGAATGACCGGAGGCTTCAACCAACTAGCCTTCTCTACTATTCTCCAATTCCCGAATGGCTGAGTGTGTGGGCACTCTGAACCTCGATCGGTATGCTAGCACTGCTAGTCTTCTTCCGACCACCCAGATCTCTAAAGAACTTTATTGTCACGATGAGCTGTGCAACAATAAGCCTACTCACCTGAGAGTCTGTGGTCTGAGAGAACTGGAGTGGCAGGACCTCCATTTATAGACCTGCATGAAGTGATTCTCTGAGTTTGAATTGGATTAGGAAAAGATATTTTCCCTTATCCATATCCATAAAATCCGAATTTTTCCAAGGGAGAATCTCCACAATAAAATTCGGTTTTCTTAGGATAAATCCGATCCAAATCTAAACAAGATTTTAACTAGAATTTTATCTCCCTTTTTCAACCCAAAAAATCCGAAAATTTCAAGGAGAATCTCTCCTAAAGATTTCGGCCATTATGGATAAGGGAGAATCTAAAATTCCACTAGGATTTTCAAGCTTGAATCTTATCTCAACCTTATCTAAAAAATAACCGAATTTCGTAGGAGATTTTCTCCCTAAATTCGGCCACTTTTCAAGGAAGGAGAGAATCTAAATTCAACTAGGATTGAAACTTGAATTTTCCCTTGAATCTTATCCACAAAAAATCCGAAATTTCCTTGAGGATTATCCTCAAAAATTTCGTCCACTTTTGTTGGGATTGGGATTCAAAATTCAAGTAGGATTCTAACAAGATTATCCTCTCCAAATCCAACTCAAATTCGAACTTCAAACCTTGTGGATTTTCCACAACAAATTCGAATCCTACTCGGACTGTGATTCAAATTTCAAATTCAAATTTCAAATTTCAAATTTCAAATTTCAAATTTAAATTTCAAATTCAAATTTCAAATTCGAATTTCAAATTTAAATTTCAAATTCAAATTTCAAATTCAAAATTCAAAATTCAAATTTCAAAATTCAAAATTCAAATTTCAAAATTCAAATTTCAAATTCCACAAAACGGTTGTGTTTCATATTCTTGTTCTCATGGATAATTTTCTACAACTCCAATCCAATCTCAAATAAAATCATGGCAACTTTATTTGGAGTTCGAATAATTGTGTACTCTATTATCCAAAACAAAATCTGAATCCAACCGGAGAGAATCTTGTCTACCATCCTAATCTTGTGTCATCACCATCCATGCATAATAAACTAGCCAATAGCATACACAAATCAATTTGCCAAACGTTAAGGAATTATGTGGAGCTAGTAGAGGGACTGATTGGACATATATAATCGGGCTCCTGTGATTCCATACGATCATCATTCTTTACCGAACAACTCAATCATATGATCACTAGTTTCAGAGTCACACCACTATAAACCTGAAACTGAACTCCCAATTATATACCGTATTACGTAAGCCTGTGACGAGCTATTATCCAATGACCTTGTCATATATGCAAAACCCTCATATGATACCCATGATCAGCCTTAGGTCAAAGTCCGTTTAATCCTACTGATCAGGCTATCTTAAAGTTCCATTATACTACCGAATTAAGAAAATGATTATTCACCATATGTGAATAAGAAGTCATCCGCCCAGCAGACGACCCAAGGCCTTGTCCATTTTCACATTCAGTATAATGCCTTTAAGAGGATACCTTTAACTCCTCAGAGCTATGATTCCGATATCTGCAAACAAACCCTTTATCGTATACAAGTCATGCACCCAACGAACCGGTCTATAAGCTTACTACCTCTGAGACGCTTTAGCCATTGGAACATCAAAGTACACAAGTCATATACATGAAGAAATTCATTTACTCAGGATTAAGGTTATTGCACAATGAACGTCAAAAGCAGATTGATCCACTCATAGCGGACTACGTAGATCAATCACGCTTTAGTCCCGGTCTAATATGTCACCACCGAGCAATATATCCATGTCTCTACTTGGGAGTCCAGCTCCAGACAGTCAAGACAAACCGTCCCCTCTAAGGCTTTAGACAACATAATAGTCTTAACATGAGTTAGATACTCGGTCTAACCCCCATAGACTACAGACCATAGTTTAGACTGCTAACTTTAGAACATTGTCTTCTCGCATACAAAAGTCTATTGCATGCAACGTTCTAACAGTTTTAACACAAGCAGTCAGTGAGCCATATTTACTTACATTTACTTTAACATGTAAATAAGACGAGGACAGATAGCAATGTAATGAATAACCTCTATGTATAATTTTATTATCCAGTTCAAAATGAATACATCAAAATGTCTCTAATACTTAGGGCATTTCCTAACAATCTCCCACTTGCCCTAAGCCAGCAGATGTGCCATGTTACGCATCCCCATCGCCTCTACATGCCTCTCAAAGCTTCTAGCCACCAAAGTATTAGTAGAGGGATCGGCGATGTTGTCCTCGGACGCGATCTTACATACATCTACTTATCCTATCTCCATATGCCCTCTAATGTCGACTTCCTCAAATCCTTACAAGTCTGGAAGTCTAAGTCCGTGTATCTTACGGGTGTTAGGTCCCCTCCAGAATACACCAGCATATAATCTCTCGTTCTCTTAAGATACTTGAGTATATGCTTTACTGCTTGCCAGTGCTTGGTTCTAGGATTCGCTTGATATCGACTCACCATACCTACTGTAAAACATATGTCCGGGCGAGTGCAAAGCATAGCGTACATAAGGCTACCCACAGCGGATGCATAAGGGACCTTACTCATACGCTCTCTTTCTTCCGATGTCTTGGGACAGTCATCCAATGAAAGAGTTAGACCGGCAATAGAAGGTTGCGAACCTTTCTTTGCCTCTTGCATTGTATATTTGTCAATTATTTTATCTATGTATGAAGCTTGGGATAACGCTATCATTTTATTCTTTTGATCTCTGAAGAGACGAATGCCTAGAACATAATTAGCTTCTCCCAAGTCCTTCATGTCAAACTGCTGTGTAACCAAAACTTGACCGATGATAAGTTCCCTACATCATTCCCAATGAGTAGTATATCATCGGCATAGAGTATCAGAAAGACCACTTTTCCATCTTTAATACGTTTATAAACACAAGGTTCATCAACGTTCTGCTCAAAACCAAATGTCTTAATCGCTTGATCAAACCTCTGGTTCCATGAGCGGGATGCTTGCTTTAATCCATAAATGGATCTAAGCAACTTGCAGACTTTCCTTTCTTGGCCTTTTGCTATGAACCCTTCGGGCTGTATCATATAGATACACTCTCAAGATGGCCATTCAAGAATGCCGTCTTGACATCCATTTGCCAGATCTCGTAATCGAGAGCCGCAGCAATGGACAGAAGAATACGGATAGACTTCAGCATAGCAACAGGCGAAAATGTTTCATCGTAATCGATTCCAACCTTTTGCGTGTATCCCTTTGCAACCAGTCTAGCTTTGAAAGTTTCCACTCTCCCTTCCGCATCCTTCTTTCTATTGCAGACCCATTTGCATCCAATGGGTTTTATCCCATCCGGCAAATCTACAAGTTCCCAAACAGAGTTGGATTTCATAGAATCCATCTCATTGTTCATAGCCTGTTTCCAAGATTTAGAATCAACATCCTTTATAGTTTCATCATATGTGACCGGATCTTCCTCATGCTCATGAGCCCCGGCCTGGTATACCTCAGCATCATACATGAAGAAATTAGGTTTCCTCAAAACCCTCCCACTACGACGAGGCACCCTAAATTGCTGATCGACTGCAGGTCTTTCACTAGAACTCGGACTTGCGTCCAAGACCAAAATCTGTGGAGCAGTTCTTTCACCCGATAACTCCTCTAGCACCACTTTGCTTCGAGGCTTAAAGTCATTCATGTGACTTTCCTCCAAGAATGTCGCATGGGTTGAGACAATGACTTTTTGTTCCTTCGGGTTATAGAACAGACCTCCTTTAGTTCCTTTTGGATACCCTACAAACATGCACAATTCTAATCTTGGTTCCAACTTTTTCGCATCCCCATCCAGTACATGTGCCGGGCAGCCCCATATTCTCATATGTCTAAGGGAGGGCTTCCTACCACGCCACAATTCATACGGAGTTCTGGGAATTGATTTGCTCGGAACCTGGTTCAGAATATAGCACGCCGTTTGTAAAACAAATCCCCAAAATGATAATGACAGCGTTGAATAACTCATCATGGACCGTACCATATCCAACAAGGTCCTGTTTCTCTTTTCGGCTACACCATTCTGTTGTGGAGTACCAGGTGCAGTCAATTGGGATAAAATCCCGTTCTCTACAAGGTGTCCTAGAAATTCATCGGAGAGATATTCGCCACCTCGATCAGATCGAAGTGTCTTTATGGATTTATCCAATTGCTTTTCCACTTCCGCACGATACTCTTTGAACTTGTCAAAGGTTTCGCTCTTGCGGTGTATCAGATACACATATCCATACCTCGAGTAATCATCTATAAAAGAGACATAATACTCGAATCCTCCTCGTGCTGTGACGTTCATGGGGCCACATACGTCAGTGTGCATAATTTCTAAGAGCTCCTGAGCCCTTGTACCCTTAGCTCCAAAAGACTTCTTAGTCATTTTACCCTCTAGACAAGACTCACATTGGGGAAGTCGTACCTCCTCCAGAGATTCTAGAGGACCGTCTTTCACCAATTTTTGAATCCTATCCTGATTAATATGACCAAGTCTTAAATGCCAAAGATACCCCTTGTTAGAGTGAGAAACTTTCAACCTTTTAGAGTTATCAATTAATTCAGTGTCAAGCAGTGAGTATATCTTTGGTTTGATCAAATATAGGTTTCCATCCATCCATCCAGAACAGATAAAAGATTTATTTCTACGAATATCAACTCTTTTGCTAAAAGAAACTGAATAAGAATCCTTTATTAAACAAGCTACCGATATAAGGTTCCTCCTAAAATTAGGAACATAAAAACAGTCTTTCAATAAAATAAACCTAAATTGATCAAAATAAAGATAAACATCTCCCACTGCTTCAGCCACCACAAAGCTACCATCTCCAGTCCGCAACGAGAGGCTCCTATCATGTAGACTTCTCGTTTCCACGAACCCCTGCATAGAAACATAAACATAATTAGTGGCGTCCGAATCAATGACCCAAGTGTCTTTCGATTCTTCCACCAAACATGCTTCCAGGTAATGAAGTTCCTTACCTTCCTTGCCCTTGGCGGCTAGGAATTCTCGGCAAGCCTTCTTAAAGTGACCTACCTTCCCACAATGGAAGCATTTGGACTTTTTAGGGTCCTTTGGCTTCTTGTTCTTCTTCTTCTTCTTCCCGTCTGAGACAGGAGGGTTAGAAGAACTAGAAGCCACTTGCTTCTTATTTGGCCTCTTCCTCTTCCGTGAGGGATTGGAAGATTCCGTCAAATTGGCCTCACCTTTAGGTCGGACCACATCCTCATCCCTGATCATCCGCTCATAAGCCTGTAGTTGCTTCATGAGCTCGGTTAGTCCTAACTCCTTTGTCGCCAGATTGTATGCGGCCTTAAACCCCACAAAATCTTTAGACAGAGTCTTGAACACCATCTCGATCTGGGTGTTGTAGTCCAACTCAGCACCATTCTCAGCAGCCTCAGCGAAGAATCCCATTAGAGTGATCATATGGTCCTTCACCGGAGTACCCGCCTTTTGCTTAGAGTTCATAATGCTGGTGATAGCGGACTGTCGAGCCAATTTTTCTTGGCCTCCGAACATGTCCTCCAGATTTTCCATGATCTCCCCAGCAACTTGATAAATCTCATGCTGCTTTTGTAAAGCACTCGTCATGCTAGCAAGGATGTAGCATCGAGCTATCTCATTGGATTCTCTCCAACGATTATAGGAAATCGGGACCTCCTCCAGTGGTGTGTCAGGTTTGGGCCCAGGTGGGCATGGTTCGTCCAGCACGAACTTGTGTCTCTCGCAGCTGAGAACTATTAATAGATTTCTTTTCTAGTCTTTATAATTGTCGCCATTCAACTTATTTTCAGTAAGTATTGAAATGAGGGGTGTCGCTGACATTTTGAACTGAAATAAAATTATACTAGACATCATTACAAAGCCCAAGCAAATATACAGATAATTTAGCAAATAAAACATACAAGTATGTTCCTATATGAAACTTGAAAAAACATGTAGCATTGCAACGGTAATTCTCAGCACCTATTGCCCCAAGCCACCGAGGGGTGGTCATGAGAACAAATAGCCGGAACATGGACCCCGTTCAATTAATATATGTTGTCTTAAATCCTCCAAGGTTAAGACATATATTAATAACCGCTTATTTGGCCACCAGTTTAGTTAACAGAGCTTCTAGGGAAGGTTAATAACTAAACGAGTCTTGAGTGTATAACCATTGTTTACGTAGCCCGATCCACGTCCTACCAAGCCACCGAGGGGTGGTCATGAATAGGATCTTACCTGAACACGTTTTCCACATAGGAGATCCAATCTAGTATACCGGCGGCGGTAAACACCTACCGAGGGGTGTAGTCAGGGCAGAACTGACGCGAGGCGTTACCATGCTTTCACATATGGATCAACAATGGAGGCCGTGGGTTTTGTTTGAAACCCTCTCCCACTCAATTTTTTTAAAAACATGCAAGTTTTGGCAAATTATGTATGATCAATATAGTATGAGCGGCACTCTCCTATCCTATATGACATGTTATCAAATATGTATACAAAACATCCATCAATACATATTTATACATCCATGACATATCATAGAAAAAATAATTGACAGAATAACCAAGTTATGGTTCCATCCTAGAACAAAGAAAATAAAGATTACAAAATTCCATCCAAAGCATTCTTTGGGTCTTTAATTCTGTTCCGTCTTATTGTATCCATCTTTATGCAGCCTCTGCATTTATTTCTCATCTTAAGAATTATTTAAAATTTAAATATCCAAAAATTTAAATTTCAAATTCAAATTTTAAATAATTTTAAACATCATGTGTAATAATATGTAATTTCAAAAAATTTGAAATTTTTAATTACATATTTTTAAACATGATTTAAAATTAAATCTCAAATTTAAAAATCAAAATTTTCTGATTTTTTGGACTGTCGGAATGCCGCCCCCGTAGGCGGCAGCCGTCGTGGGCAGCCACCAACCCCGGAGGGGGTGGCAGCCCACGGCCACCCCCATGTGCAGCCCTGCTGGGCTGCAGGCCAAGCCTGCAGCGCCAGGCTGCACGCCCAGGCTGCGGCCAGCCTTGGGCAGGCCACGGCCACCCCTGGCTGCAGGCCAAGCCTGCAGCCGTGGGTGGTGTGGGCCTACACAGGGGCTGCTGCAGCCCCATCCTGCCCGAGGGCAGGGGCTGCAGCCCCACCAAGGCCCGTCGGCCTATCCCGAGGGGTCGTGTCTCGATTTTCGTGCCATATTCTAATTTACCTATTAGGATCTTCAAAAATTAATTTAAATCCCAATTAAATTAAAATTTTCCACACAATCAAAATTTCAATCTTTAAATCAAATTTAACTTTTGGGAAAAAATAAATTACGGTCTTCAATCTTCAATCTCCTCCAAGAATAATTACATAAAAAATCCTAAACCGTTTCCGGTGTACAAAAATTCTAACCATAAAAATTCTAAGAGATAAAAATTAAAATCCATGGGATAATTACAGTGTTAATAAACTGCTCCCATGGTTACATAAAAAATTCCTAGATACAATTTTTCTAAATTCTAAGGAACCATAACCGGTATAAACAAGCATGCTTATAATAATTCAAAAATTAAATAAAAACACATACTTTATACATAATCCATGATAACAACATAAAGGAACCCTAGAATGCCACTCTCTAAATATCAAATCCATACATAAATAAAAAGACTAAGTAATTGTCTAATTTACGTACATGGCATAGTCATGAGATGGCTCTGATACCAATTACAGGATAATAAATCGGTAAAAACATATCAGAGTGGCGCAGCGGAACAATAAAAATTTTTAGATCGTTAAATATCTCATGATGCCATATATAATAAACCAACAACAATTAAAACTCATACCTCAAGGATGCCAATCTTGCAGGAGGAGAATGACCGGAGGCTTCAACCAACTAGCCTTCTCTACTATTCTCCAATTCCCGAATGGCTGAGTGTGTGGGCACTCTAAACCTCGATCGGTATGCTAGCACTGCTAGTCTTCTTCCGACCACCCAGATCTCTAAAGAACTTTATTGTCACGATGAGCTGTGCAACAATAAGCCTGCTCACCTGAGAGTCTGTGGTCTGAGAGAACTGGAGTGGCAGGACCTCCATTTATAGACCTGCATGAAGTGATTCTCTGAATTTGAATTGGATTAGGAAAAGATATTTTCCCTTATCCATATCCATAAAATCTGAATTTTTCCAAGGGAGAATCTCCACAATAAAATTCGGTTTTCTTAGGATAAATCCGATCCAAATCTAAACAAGATTTTAACTAGAATTTTATCTCCCTTTTTCAACCCAAAAAATCCGAAAATTTCAAGGAGAATCTCTCCTAAAGATTTCGGCCATTATGGATAAGGGAGAATCTAAAATTCCACTAGGATTTTCAAGCTTGAATCTTATCTCAACCTTATCCAAAAAATAACCGAATTTCGTAGGAGATTTTCTCCCTAAATTCGGCCACTTTTCAGGGAAGAAGAGAATCTAAATTCAACTAGGATTGAAACTTGAATTTTCCCTTGAATCTTATCCACAAAAAATCAGAAATTTCCTTGAGGATTATCCTCAAAAATTTCGTCCACTTTTGTTGGGATTGGGATTCAAAATTCAAGTAGGATTCTAACAAGATTATCCTCTCCAAATCCAACTCAAATTCGAATTTCAAACCTTGTGGATTTTCCACAACAAATTCGAATCCTACTCGGACTGTGATTCAAATTTCAAATTCAAATTTCAAATTTCAAATTCAAATTTCAAATTCGAATTTCAAATTCAAATTTCAAATTCAAATTTCAAATTTCAAATTTCAAATTTCAAATTTCAAAATTCAAAATTCAAATTTCAAATTTCAAAATTCAAATTTCACAAAACGGTTGTGTTTCATATTCTTGTTCTCATGGATAATTTTCTACAACTCCAATCCAATCTCAAATAAAATCATGGCAACTTTATTTGGAGTTCGAATAATTGTGTACTCTATTATCCAAAACAAAATCTGAATCTAACCGGAGAGAATCTTGTCTACCATCCTAATCCTGTGTCATCACCATCCATGCATAATAAACTAGCCAATAGCATACACAAATCAATTTGCCAAACGTTAAGGAATTATGTGGAGCTAGTAGAGGGACTGATTGGACATATATAATCAGGCTCCCGTGATTCCATACGATCATCATTCTTTACCGAACAACTCAATCATATGATCACTAGTTTCAGAGTCACACCACTATAAACCTGAAACTGAACTCCCAATTATATACCGTATTACGTAAGCTTGTGATGAACTACTATCCAATGACCTTGTCATATATGCAAAACCCTCATATGATACCCATGATCAGCCTTAGGTCAAAGTCCGTTTAATCCTACTGATCAGGCTATCTTAAAGTTCCATTATACTACCGAATTAAGAAAATGATTATTCACCATATGTGAATAAGAAGTCATCCGCCCAGGAGACGACCCAAGGCCTTGTCCATTTTCACATTCAGTATAATGCCTTTAAGAGGATACCTTTAACTCCTCAGAGCTATGATTCCGATATCTGCAAACAAACCCTTCATCGTATACAATTCATGCACCCAACGAACCGGTCTATAAGCTTACTACCTCTGAGACGCTTTAGCCATTGGAACATCAAAGTACACAAGTCATATACATGAAGAAGTTCATTTACTCAGGATTAAGGTTATTGCACAATGAACGTCAAAAGCAGATTGATCCACTCATAGCGGACTACGTAGATCAATCACGCTTTAGTCCTGGTCTAATATGTCACCACCGAGCAACATATCCATGTCTCTACTTGGGAGTCTAGCTCCAGACAGTCAAGACAAACTGTCCCCTCTAAGGCTTTAGACAACATAATAGTCTTAACATGAGTTAGATGCTCGGTCTAACCCTATAGACTACAGACCATAGTTTAGACTGCTAACTTTAGAACATTGTCTTCTCGCATACAAAAGTCCATTGCATGCAACGTTCTAACAGTTTTAACACAAGCAGTCAGTGAGCCATATTTGCTTACATTTACTTTAACATGTAAATAAGACGAGGACAGATAGCAATGTAATGAATAATCTCTATGTATAATTTTATTATCCAGTTCAAAATGAATACATCAAAATGTCTCTAATACTTAGGGCATTTCCTAACACTATCTAGACTTGAAAATGGAAAGCATGATGAGGATAAAAAGATGATTAATGAATCTTTCCCAGATGAACAGCTTTTTGCACTAGACCACGAGAGTCTTCCATGGTATGCAGACTATGTGAACTTTATTGTAAGTAATCTGTTGCCTCCTGACTTGTCTTCGCAACAAAAGAAGAAGTTCTTACACGATGTCAAGTACTACATCTGGGATGAGCCATTTTTATTCAAGAGATGTGCTGATCAGATCATTAGAAGGTGTATTCCCAAGGAGGAGATTGAAGATATACTTCAACATTGTCATTCATCTTATTATGGTGGACATTTCGGGGGTGAGAAAACAGCAGCAAAGGTGCTTCAATGTGGTTTCTACTGGCCTACAATGTTCAAGGATGCTCATTACTTTGTCTCGAGATGTGACAGGTGCCAACGTGTTGGCAGTATCTCTAAGAGACATGAGATGCCATTGAACAATATCTTAGAAGTGGAGATTTTTGATGTATGGGATATTGATTTCATGGGTCCCTTCGTTCCATCATTTAATAATCTCTATATCTTAATGGCAGTAGATTATGTGTCTAAATAGGTAGAAGCTGTAGCCTTACCAACGAATGATGCAAAGGTAGTGCTGAATTTCTTAAAAAAAACATTTTTACTCGTTTCGGAACTCCTAGAGCAATCATCAGTGACGAGGGTACTCACTTTTGCAACAAGGCGTTTAATGAGCTCCTTGCTAAATATGGAGTTAAGCATAAGATTGCTACAGCATATCACCCTTAAACTAGTGGCCAAGTAGAGGTATCCAATCGCGAGATCAAGAGGATCTTAGAAAAAACGGTGAGCCCATCAAGGAAGGATTGTTCGAGGCACTTAGATGATGCTTTATGGGCTTATCGGACAGCCTACAAGACACCAATTGGAATGTCACCTTACCGGTTGGTGTTTGGGAAATCGTGTCATCTACCTGTGGAGTTGGAGCACAAAGCATACTGGGCCGTCAAGAATCTGAATTTTGACTTGCAAGCCGCCGGTGAAAAGCGTCTCTTACGACTCAATGAAATGGAGGAATTTCGGCACCAAGCTTATGAGAATGCCAAGCTTTATAAGGAGAACACAAAAAGATGGCATGATAAGAAGATCATGGAGCGACGATTCGAATCCGGACAACAGGTTCTACTATTTAATTCAAGACTGAGGCTTTTTCTAGGCAAATTAAAGTCTAGATGATCGGGCCCATTCACGGTGGTCACAGTGTTCCCACATGGAGCTGTTGAAGTCAAGGATGAGAATACAGGTGCCAAATTCAAGGTCAATGGACAACGCCTCAAGCACTATTGGGGAGGTGGATTTGATCGTCGAAAATCCACGATCACCCTTGCGGATCCAAAATAGACCCCGACAGAGTCAGGCTGAAGACTAAAAAAAACAAGCGCTTCCCAAGCATTTTATTCCTTTTCTTTAGTTTATTTAAATTTTCATAGCAATTAATACTTAGTTCGGGGTTTGACTGTTTTTTCTTGTTTTTATTAGTATTATTATTATTTTAGTGGGTTCAATTTTAATATGTTTCTTTTTAGATTTAATCATGGTTGTAGACATAAGGCAAGTTTTTAGGGGGGGGGGGGGGGATTTTTAAAGATTATTCATTCAAAAAAAAAAAAAAAAGGGTTAAGCGCCAGGCGCTGAGCCTTGGGCGCCTGGCGCTCGAGGGTTATTTCCACCCGAGAGCCAAGCGCCCCGACGCTCTCCTAGAGCGCCTGGCGCTTCAACGAGAAAAAAAAAAAGAAGAAAAAAACGACAGCACATTTAAAGGCAAATGCCTTATTAATCAAACACCCCCCCTCAATATCCAGCAGCGCCGCAGCCCCCCCAGCCACAGCATCGATTTCTCAATCGCCAACCAATGCCGTCTGCCATCCCTCGTCGTGAGCCACCGCCCACCGTCACTGATTTCTGGTCAGCCCACACGCTTCATCTCCACGAACCGCCACTCCCCTTCCTCGCCAACCCACAGCTCCCCGTTTGAGTGGGTTAATTGCCAACTTTTGGGAATATTGTGTTTTTGAATCATTGCGGGTGATTAGAGTGAGCTTAGGAAGTAGATTTGGTGAAGGAGATCTCATGCCCGTCAAGTGTTCGAAGAAATTCCACAAAGAGTGGGAGTGTGCTGAACATTGAGAATCAATGCCGTTATAGTAACTATTACCAACAGTGTGTATAAAGTTTAATGGCATCAAAGAGGCAGCGAGGATCGTCTTCTCAAGGGTCATAGAAATTTGATTCAACCAAGTTCATAAGCTTTGATGCATTCAAGCGCTACACCGATGCTTTGCTATCAAAACCATTGGTGCATGAACGTGGAATGCAAGCCGTGGATGAAATAGAACAGCGCTTGATTGCATTTCACGAATGGGAAGACTTCATTAAGCAGCCAGAAGCCGCAGTAGTCCTAATAGTTCGTGAATTTTACGCCAACCTGCCGGAGCGCTGTGGTTCCAAGGTCTTTGTGAGAAAACAATGGGTGCCATTCGACAGCAAGACAATTAATCGATATTATAATTTGAAAGACTTTGAGACAGACGACTATACGGAATATCTCGAAGGGACAGTTGATCCGGAAGCGATTATTCGCTTTTTTGCAGGGCCAGGAACAGAATGGGACTGGTTTCATTCAGATGGGAGTATAATTAAATTTTCAGTCGGTGACATGCGAATCCAGACCAAGGCGTGGCATTATTTTGTCTCAGCAAAATTGATACTTGGATCCCACTTAAGTCATGTGACTAAAAAGCGAGCCATTCTGGAGTATTGTATCCAACGGCACATGACAATGGACGTAGGCAAAGTAATTCACGATTCGATCCTCAATGTTGTCGATGGAGGAACCACATCTGGATTTGGAAACCCGTCCCTAATTACTGCCTTGTGTGCCAGAGTAGGAGTCAAATGGGATAATACTGAGCCAATTGAGCATCCTTTGCAAGAATTAACTGTGAAGAGAATTACTCAGCTCAGGAGGTCAAGAAGGTCGGAGGACATACAAGAAGCAGGCCCGGCACAACAACAAGGTGAGGCTAAGCACCCTGCTGATTTCAACTTGCATGAGGCAGTTCGCGATCTTTTAGGACGGGTGACACAAATGGAGGCCATCCAGCGCTGGCAAGTCACCCAGGCCCAATGGCAGGCTCAGATGTTGCAAGCAATGGCATTACACTCTCAGATGGATCCTAGTGCCTACAACATACTGCCTTATCCTCCGGCCCTACCATTCGGAGTCCAACCACCAACAGATGCACCTAGTAGCCCTGATGAGCCATGATTTCACCAGTTACCTTTTCAGGGAGTGTTCTTAACCCTTGTATTTTTTTTAACATTGGGGACAATGTTCGGATTAAGTTTAGGGTTGGGAACACAATTATTTTCGTTTTTTTTTGTTATTTGTTTAGGTTTAGGTCATTTAGGTTCTGGATTTAGTTTTGTGCTAGATTTTAGTTTTTGTTTTATTTTTGAACTTTACATGTTTAGTAGTGAAAATATCTTGTGTTTAAATTGAAAATTTTGAATGATGTTGACCTTGGTCAGACGTAGTCGATGATAGAAAAATGATTACCCAAGGTATTATTCTGATAGTGATGATAAATGTGATGTCTGTGTGCTTGATTTTTGATTGATTTGAGCGTATTTTTTTTTGAATTCCTAATACCTCTGAGCACTGAACCTGGATTGCTAACTTACTCAATGTACCTAGAGATTGTTTATGCTTTTTGGAATGTAATGGAACCTCAGCAGAACCTTAGAACTTGTTTGATTGACACTTGAGGCGAAATCCTAGGCAAACATACAATCAATGAGATGATTTAGGCCATTTTTGGTCGTTTAAGCCTTTCAAGCCTACCAGATCATATTATATATTCCTAGTCACCCCTTTGAGCCTTTATAGCTTGTTTTTCTTTGTCACCCACATGTATTTTCTCCTAGCCTATAAAGTGAATATCCTTTTGTCCCTGTACCTTAAGCATGTGAATTATTTGGAGATTATGAGCCATGTTGAGGGTTAGTATAAAATATATATATATAGATATATATGTTGCAAAAGGGTGTATGTGAGAAAAGGGAAAAATAGTGTAGTTAGTGTTTGTGATAATAAAAAATAATAATAATAATTAAAAAAAAAGAGAATAAGAAAGCAAGCACTAGCTATGAGTACAGTTGGAAGAGAAAAAAAAAAGAGGTTTGATTGGTTTATGGGTGTATGTTTAGATAGACAAGAAAGCTCGACAAGAGATCCAAATAAGTAGCATGTTTGAGGTACCATAGCCCGAGTATAATTTGCTATACCACACCTTAGCTGCAGCCTCATTACAAGCTAGATAAGTCCTAATGATCTTGGAGGGTATGGATTGTCTATATTAGTGGAGAGTGTCATGAAAAATAAGCATATGGGGTTCCAAATTACTAGAGGTGAAGAGATATTTGTGAATTGTATAAATTGATCTGAGAGAAGAGTGAGTAGGTATGATGGAAATCACACACACACAAGGAAATTGAAAGTGCGCTTGAATTGATTGAGAATTGAAATTCTAGACTTGTGTAGCATTTAGAGTTGCCTTTGGAATTATATTTTGGGAAATCTTTGAGACAAGGTGAAAGACCAAGAGAAAATATCATCATTAAATTAGTCTTTGTGTTTAGGGTAGATTTTGTTCATTAGAGTTTTGATTCTGTTTTGTGTTTTACTCGAGGACGAGAAAATGTTAAGTTTGGGGGTATTTGATAAATGAGTTTTATACTCACCTATTAGATGCCGGTTAAGCTTAATATTTGTTAGTTTTCGGGGTGTTTTGTTGGTTTAAGTTTTCGGGTATTTTATGTTTTGTTATTTTTATAGGTAATGGTGAATCATGATGCTAAAATGGCTACTCAATGGTGAAAAAGAAGAAAAGAAGCAATTGGACGTGGTTGGGATTGAAAATCGAGGCAAAAAGACTCAAATCTAACATGGAGCAGCACAAGCACCAGGCGCTTGAAAGCCAGCACCAGGCGCTTAAAAGCCAGCACCAGGCGCTTATACAAATCACAAAATACGGAGAATGGCCGAGAGTTAAGCGCCTCGGCGCTCATCAGGAAGCGCCTGGCGCTTCGTCAAAATAGCGTCGAGCGCTTGGCGCTCATAAGACAGCGCCTGGCGCTGCGAGTCGGTGAAATCAAATTTTTGAAGCCCAAAACGGAAAAAAATCGGTTCATTTGACTTTAAATCACTCAAGGCTATAAATAGGACATTATAGAGCAAATTTATTCATTCTTTTGACGGCTCTAAACCTAGAAGGAGAGAGAACAAGGTGTGAAGAAGTAGACGGCTACTGGCAACAGAATTCGGATTCTAAAATCCAGTTTTCCTCTTTCTTCTTCTTTGATTATGTTTAGATCAACCATGATTATTTTTAGTTTGTTTAGGATGAACTAAATTTTCTTTTCTTAGGTTTGGGATGGAACCCTAACATGAATTTTAGATGTTAAAATTCTTTATTCTTTATTAATGCCTATTCATGATTATTCATTCTATTTTGTGTTTAATGCTTTTTCTTAGATTGGCCACCTTTGAGAATGATATGGGAATGCTTATAATATCGACAGAGTTATTTGTGTTCATACCATAGATAGAATGACATATGTGATTATAGGATAGACATATACCTATGCTCATGTGCAATCATATGAGAACTTGATCTTAATGAATTTCTTGAATTCAATTCACATAGACATATAGTGGGTTGGGTAAAAGAGGTATTTTTGCATGACCATCGACAGAGGCTGCCAAGACCTGCGTGTTCTTGATTGATAATCATTTAGGAAAATTAAATAGGAAAAAGAAGGGTTTTACATCTAAAGGGATTGTTAGGGGGAAATCACAAATCTAGGTTGTTCAATCTTTAATAGTTCTTCCATATTAATTCAGTTTAATTTCAATTCTGCTTTAATTAAATTTATTTTTATTTTCATTCATATTTTTATTCAAGTATTGAAAAATCGTCTTTTGTTTGTTTGGATAGAATTACGATAAATTAGATTGGTAATTAGCAATTGAGGGTAATTTAGTCTCCGTGGGAACGATACTTACTCACATCTTTATTACTTGTGCGATACGTGCACTTGCGTGTGTAAAATTTATCAACAAGCATCTAAGCCAATTGACCCCAGCTAAATTGGTGTGTGGCGGGTGAATGAGTTGTTTTTGATATGTTTGAGTACTACATTCACGTTCCTGGGGTATAGTAAAAATTTTTTCGGTACACGTTGCATCTTGTTAATCGCTCATTGCTGTTTCAGACGCTCGTGATTTTAACATGCAGAGATGTATATCTTTTCTCTTTCTAAGGCAATGATAGGACATACAACAGAAAAAAAATCAAACTAAGCTAATTATCTGCTTACAAGTGCAGCAAGGAGTAGCGGTAGCTTGCTAAGGCGTGTCGGAGAATCTCAAAGTGAGTTTGTTTTCCCCTTACATCCAAGATAACATCATACTTATGGAGCTAATGAAGAGGAAGAGCCAAATCTTTCAGCAGTAGATGAATTAAGGAGGCTCTCAGACTCCTTCGAACTTCGACTTCTGAGGTGATCGATGTATTCAGTTAAGGCCTGGAACCTTGACCGGTCACCGTAAAGACTTGGATCCATAATCAACTCGTGGACAAGAGTCCGGCCTTCGAGCATTCTCACCACTGCAGACATGGTAGGTCGAAGCGCTGGGGACGGATTAGTGCATAGTAGAGCTACTTTGATCATCCTAGAAACCCATTCCCTGTTGGAGTTGGATCCCAGCTTTGGATCCACCAGCCCCATTATATTTCCCTTTTGTTGTGAAACAAGAGCCTGCAAGTAGCATAGAGATGAATGTGGAAACCAACAGGTCAATTAAGATACAAAAATTTGGTCTTGGTGTGTCAACGGAAAAATAGTGTTAGCTATGTCTTACCCAATCTAAGAGGCAAACATCCTCATCCGAGTGAAATTTTGTGTTGATTATGCTAGCAACAATTTCCAATGCGACTATTCCAAAGCAGTAAACATCTGCTTTATGTGTTAAATAGCCCCATAATGCGTACTCTGGCTTCATGTATCCTCTGCAAAATAAGGCCCAATTTTATGACTTCTGTCTTAATCCTAATGTCACGGAAATCACGAATCAAGTCTACCTTGAGATTGCTCAATTACATTAATGTAGTATGGAGAATTCCGAACTCTATGGTGAACTAATGTTTCGGCGATCAAAATTTGTCTAGACTAAATTCCTCAAATCTTTGACCGTCCTGCCACTTACTTTATAGGGTAAAATTATTATGGTTTGATCGTAGTTAGGACTTGTATTGAAGAAAATTAAAAATAATAATAATAATAAGGCGGCTCACATGGTTCCAGCAACTCTGGTGGTAATATGGGTGTTCTCCTCTTCATCCAGTTAAGCCAGACCGAAGTCGGAAATTTTGGGGTTAAGGTCCCTATCCAGCAGTATATTCGTTGCTTTGATGTCTCTATGTGTGATTTTCAGTGTTGACTCCTCATGCAGAAACGCCAGACCTCTTGCAATGCCAACACATATTCTTTGCCTTTCATGCCAGTCTAATTTCACTCCACCTTCTTCTGAACATTTTCATTGAAAAAAAAAAAAAAAAGGAAGTTGCATCAAACTCAATATTTGCTAATTCTTTCTATAGCTATCAATAGCCATGCACATAGGTCATTGAGCTTACTGAACAAAGAGTGTGCAAAGACTGTTGTTTTCCATGTACTTGTAAACCAAAAACAATTGCTTTCCTTCAACGCAATATCCATTTTACAAGATTTGGATGTTGTAAAGCAGAAATCATGCCTATTTCATTGACAAATTCCCGATTTCCTTGTTTCGATCTGGAAGAGAGTTGCTTAACGGCAATAACAGTGCCGTCTAGCAGCACACCCTGATATTGAAATACGGCATGCATTCAGTAACTTCATCTTAAAAATGTAGAGAGCTAGTGAAAGTATCTATATTGAATTATAGGTGAAAAATGAACGAGTAGATAATGGCTTATAAACGGATCCAAATCCACCTTCCCCAATCTTGTTTGCAGCATCAAAGTTGTTAGTGGCCGCTTTAATTTGTCTGAATGTAAAGAAACCAGTATGCAGATCCAATCCTCTCAGAACAGTCAAATTAAGAACAAAGTTTTTATATGTTAAGACAACTTATTCTTACTAATTTGAGCCACATTTGGCTAGCCAGCGAGACAACATTTAAAAGAAAGATGGAAAAGAAATTCAGAAACTAGCAAGGCGTAAAAATGTGTTTTACGCGATTAAGTCAACCCTGTTCTTTTAGTTCCTCAACATAAAAATTTAACTGAATTGAGTTTGGTTTAACAGTATTGGAGTGCTTTCGTTTTCCGGTCTTGCAAAAGAAACAGAAACTTTGAGGAATGAACTAATCTCTGGACATATGTAATAGAATTTTTTTGGCTCTAAATTGATGATAACATCATTATTATTATTGTACCTAGTTCCCTTGACGCCTCGTCTCCAAAATAGCCTTTCCACCAAAGAAAGGTTAAAGCTATTAAAAGAAGACATACTGCCGAAACAACTCCAGTGATGATGTACTTCTTCGCATTGCTTTTATTTGGAGGGCTGAAATCTAAAGAAATCAAATTAGGACAGTTAAAAAAGAGAGACAGTGTTTTTGACACATTCAGTACAAAAAAGTTGTGAGAAAACTTACCTGACTGCACTGAGATAGCTGATATAAGAGAACCATATGTTCCTCTCCTCGGAAAGTTCCTTGTCCCTTTTCCAGCCCAGTAGAAGGAGATCTCCAGTGTCTTATTGCTCACAACTGCTCTAAACACCTTAATCACTGCCTTATCAACCCCATTTGCCTCCTTTCAATATTGAAATCCGTCAACTCCAATTTTCCCTGCAATGATTTACGTTTAATCGGATATACATTCACACATTTGCACTACCATTCAATGCAAATCCAGGGAATGACTACCTGGACATAAACATTAAACATTCTTCTTCCAAGACCGTAATAAGATCTGTTGTCTCTTAATACTATCTCTGCAAAGTGGTGTTGCACGGTGTAGTTTCCGTTTGCTAAGCAACGAGCAAAGTATGTGAAAGAAAAAGGCGAGAGGCGTGCGGTTGTGTAGAGCTGATGAGAATGGTTCGTCCTGAGAATAGAATAATTACTATGTAATCGTTTGCGGTAGTCCGAATATCCATGAAAT
The DNA here is from genome assembly GCA_035233585.1 of Antiaris toxicaria. NCBI lineage: Eukaryota > Viridiplantae > Streptophyta > Magnoliopsida > Rosales > Moraceae > Antiaris > Antiaris toxicaria. Next base: position 96,317,558 of record CP141154.1, read on the forward strand.
CGCCAGTGCTGCTGAATCCCCAATTCGTGGCGCCGTGGACAAACTTTGACTGACCCGCAGGGTCTTCATCGGCTTCATACGTGATGTTTCCTATGGTGGTTTGTTTTCCACCGCAGTTTATATTGAATGAATAATAATCTACTTGCAAAACAAAATCATTAAGTATTAAATAAAAGAAGCTAGCAATCCGTGCATAAGAGAGAGGTTTTCTTTACCTTTGGAACATTGATTCAGGCACTCGCTGAGTATTCTGCAGTAATGAAGTATGACGATTAATTAGTCGAAGTAAATCGATTACCAGGAGGAAGCACGTTGCCTTTTTTTTTTTTTTTTTTGCATATATTTCTATATCTTTTTGAAAGCTTACGAATTCTTCTGCACGGAAGAGCTCCGAAAGAAATTGCTGGTGAAAACAAAAGTACGTTTAGTTTCATAACTAGGTAACAAAGAAGAAAAAAGAAAAGAAAACACATATCATGAATATGACAACTAGAGAAAGGAAAGTGACACTCTTACAAATTGTCTCGGCAAGTCGATGGTTCGGAGGTCACGGAAAAGTTGTTGTAAGAAATATCTATTTGGCCGCAGACAAGTAGAAAATTAAAAAGTTGTGTATTACTAGCTAATCTTCGTAAAGTGAACAGAAGAAAGCCACTTTGTGTGTTGTCGTGTTTGTTCCCTCCAAAAATAAACGGAAAAGATGAGAAGAGACCAAAGGAAAATTTGATGCAAAGTATAGTATTCTATTGTATTTGCGACTATCTCTGCTTTTGAGCCATTCCGGAGTAGACCCGTTGAGCAAGTTACTTGTAAGATACCTATTCAGTGAACAAGATCATAACATATTAACATGTGATGGGGCATATAAACAAGGTGAAATTTTTGCATTTCCTACACGGTGTCCAATCGATTAAGATTTCTGAAATCTGGAATCTATCCTTCCAGTTTGTTGAAGCTAAGATCTCTACAAAGTAAATATCAAAGATGTTATGGCATGGAATAGGGATTCTAACAAGCCAACATAGGAAAATTGAGAACAAGTCAACAGAAGAATTACAAATTTCTTAGACTGGTCAAATTATGGATATCACTGAGTTTTCCTCTTAGATTACAGCTCCTCACATCATTTTCCTGTGCTTTCCTATACTTTGTCACTCCGTGACACTTCAGAGCCATTTCAGAGTCCTTTAAATAGAGGAGTCTTCATCACTTGAGAAGTAAGTTTTGAAGAAAGTTTCAGATGAGTTTTAAAAAAGTCTTTTGAGTATATCTTGTAAATACTTGGTGTGTGAAATATTTATGAGGTGTTTTGTGAATGTATTGCATTCACATTACGTTTGAATATAATGTATTGAATTCATTTTGTATTTAGATGAAAAGTATTTAGTTTGCATTTGAATGCAATGTGTATTTAGATGAAAAGTATTTGAATTATATTTTAAAGTTAAAAAGTTGATGTGATTAGTAAAAGTAGATTAGAAAAGTGAGCTAAAAAGAGAATATGATGTGAATAGAAAAAAAAATTTAATTTCAAAATATTCTCGAATAGTATATGTATTTGAGGTACTGTTGAAAAGTATTGTATATGAATGTAAAACTTTTACGTTTGGATAAAAATTGTATTGTATTTAAATGTAATGCAAATGCAAAACTGTAACAACCGGGAAAATTCACATTTTTTGGAAAATAAATACACATTGAATTTAAGCGTTAAAATGTGAAATTAAGTGATTTAATATTGTTTAGAACTAAATAAAATGTTCTAACAATGTTAAAGGATGAAAAATGAGTATAGTGATATTATGTGTGTGCATGTGTGTGCCAATCACAGTATCAAGAAGTAGGTTAAGATAATATTATCTTGACATAAAACTGATAAATTTGGGTTTAGCACACCCAAATTAGTCAGGATAGCCTATCAGCACGCTCAAATTTGATAATTGAGTACAAGGGTAATTTTTGACCGAAAATTCGCAGTATCGGAAACAGGTTAAGATGACCTCAGATCAAAATAAAACTGATATATTTAGATTCAGGACGCCCAAATTAATCAGGATAGCCCATGTTGAAATTTTGGGCGAAAAAGTATATAAAGAGCGGAAAAAAGTGGAATTTCCTCATTTGTCGACAAATTCTCTCTCTCCTCATTTCTCTTTCTCTCTCTACCCAAATATGTACAGTAACCGACCATCGGAAACGGTGTCCGTTTTCGACACCGCCAGTGTCATCGGAAAGCTCTTGCCGAGCTGAGTTCAACGGTGTGCCGAGTCGACGGAACTGACGTCGAAGGAGCTCGCACACGCCGGCCGAAGCCACCGGCCATCGAAAAATTCGCGACGCCGTATCTCCGCCGTCCGATTTCCCAAAAAACTCGTGGTGAAGAGTAGAACAAAACCCAGGTGGAGTTTCAGCCCAACGGCCGCTGGATCGCGCCGTCCAACTCCGCCCGTCGCCATCGCCGTCGCCGCTGTGGAAATTCCGGCCGAGTTGAGTTGCAAGGTTGGTATCAAAATGCTCAGAACAACACGTAGATCAAAAGCCCCAAATCAATTTTGGGCAACAATCGCCGGAAAATGGAGATTCAAGCTCGCCGTCGCCGTCGGTTTTTCGAGGGGCGATTTCCGGCGATAGAGGTGTCGAATGGTGAGATTGAAGCCACCAATGGATTCCTCTCGTTGAGATCTTCAAGATGGACTACCCACTTGCCAACGGCTGGTCAACGCCGGTCAACGGCGACTGTTGACCAAATTTTGGAAGTTTGGCCCGTTGGCCTATTTTCGACGTTCCGAACGCATCTGCGGAGTCGGATTTGCAAGACGGGACCTCAGAGATGATGAACGAAGAATTAGGGTTTACACCGTTGAGACCGGACTGCAATTCGGTATAAATCCCGACCCCTTTACGTTCCGCAATTTAATTGTTTGGGACTATTTGTAACAACCGGGAAAATTCACATTTCTTGGAAAATAAATACACAATGGATTTAAGCATTAAAATGTGAAATTAAGTGATTTAATATTATTTAGAACTAAAATAAAATGTTCTAACAATGTTAAAGAATGAAAAATGAGTAATAGTGATATTATGTGTGTGCACGTGTATGCCACTCACAGTATCAAAAAGTAGGTCAAGATGATATTATCTTGACATAAAACTGATAAATTTGGGTTCAGCATACCCAAATTAGTCAGGATAGCCTATCAGCACGCTCAAATTTGATAATTGAGTACAAGGGTAATTTTTGACCAAAAATTCACAGTATCGGAAATCGGTCAAAATGACCTCAGATGAAAATAAAACTGATATATTTGGATTCAGGACGCCGAAATTAGTCAGGATAGCCTGTGTTGAAATTTTGGGTGAAAAAAATATATAAAGAGCGGGGAAAAAGTGGAATTTCCTCATTTGCCTATGAACTCTCTCTCTCTACATTTCTCTTTCTCTCTCTACCCGGATATGTACAGTAACCGACCAGCGGAAACGGTGTCCGTTTTCGACACCGCCGGCACCGTTGGAAAGCTCTCGCCGAGCTGAGTTCAACGGTGTGCCGAGTCGACGGAACCGACGCCGGAGGAGAGCGCACGCGCCACCCGAAGCCGCCGGCCCCGGAAATTTCGCGACGCCATATCTCCGTCGTCCGACGTCCGATCAAGCTAAAACCGGTCCCAAAAGACTCGTGGTGAAGAGTGCTACAAAACCCATGTGGTGGATCGTCTCAACGGCTGCCGGATCGCGCCACCCAACTCCGCCCGTCGCCGTCGCCGCCGTGAAACCCGTCGTTTCCGGCGATGTTGAGCTGCACCACCGGTGCAGAAATGGTCGCCGTGAAGAGGGGAGCAAAAGCCCTCAATCAATTTCGGGGAAAAAGTCCGGCACGGCGGAGCTCCACTGTCGCCGCCGTGGCCGAGACTTTCGAGGGCATTTTCCGGCGATTGGGGCCTCCAAATGTGAAATTGAGGCTACCAATGGATTCCTCTCGTTGAGATCTTCAAGATGGGCTACTCATTTTCCGCCGTCGCCGCCGTCGCCGCCGGTCAACGCCCGGTCAACGGCTGGTCAACGCCGGTCAACGGCGACCGTTGATCGAAAATTGAAGTTTGGCCCGTTGGCCTATTTTCGACGTTCCGGACGCATCCGCGGAGTCGGATTTGCAAGACGGGACCTCAAATATGAAGAACGGAGAATTATGGTTTATGCCGTCGAGACCGGACTGCAATTCGGTATAAATTCCGACCCCTTTTCGTTCCGCAATTTAATTGTTTGGGACTGTTATATGATTTTATGATTTTTGGTATGAAAATTATGGAAAAAGAATGTATGTAAAAAGAAGAAAATTGCTGTAATGAAGAAAAAGAAAAATATGTGATAATGTAATGATTTTACGTAAACAGTATGAGTTTTACGTAAAATCTAGGCCTCTGGTATAGTACGTGATAGAATTAGATCAGGATAGATGGTTTTCAGGCGTTTCCTAAACGCTGGAACCTCAAAAATTAAGGGGAAACTCTGCCGAAATTTCTAAAAAACGACACCAGGGGTAATATGGGAAACGAGGGGTAAAAATATGATCGGGAAGGGAACCCGAGCCCCCTCGAAGAATTAGGTCATGGAAAAAGGAATGGACAAGTTACAATTAGTAAACCGACCCTTCGAAACCCTAGAACGCAAAGAAAACATGAAACCGATCCCTAGGTCGGAATAGTACTTCCCGAGGGCCGAGAATGTGAAAATTGGTAAAATGATAAGAATTGATCCGTAAAAGGTCCGATAAGATTTAGAAAGTTAATTAAATGATTTTGGGTTTAGAAAATCCAGCCTAAGTATGAAAATGAAAATGTTATGGTTAAACGACCCATTAGGGGCAAAATGGTCATTTTGCCCAAAGATCCTCAAATTATGGGAAAAGAGCCCCAGTGACCTTGGAATAGGTTAATGAAGTTTGTAAAAGCCAAAATTGAGGTTTAAATTATGAAAAATCACGTCAATGGCAAAATTGTAATTTTATCAAAAGTTAGGGGTAAAATCGTAATTTTTCAAAAGTTGGAGAAGAAATTCAAAAATGGCCATTAAGGTTTAGAAAGCTGTCTTAAGGCGATAATTAAGGGTTATAGGATCAGAATTAAGCTTTTTAATAAAATAAAAGCTATGAATGAAAATGTGATTAACGGACAAAATTTGTCTGTAGGAACCTAATCCAGAAGCGACGAAGGACATCGATGGATCCTAAGGAAAGGATAAGCACGCTATGAGTAAGTTCAGACATTTACTCGTCTGCAACTATGAACAAGCTTATAGTATTTATATGATTTGTATGTAAATGTCATGATGTGATTTATGATGATGCTATAGTAATGCTATAGTAATGTTATGGTGATATTAAAAGATAGGTTTTAATAAATAATTTATAAAAATATATATATATATAAATATATGTATATATTGAATTATGAAGGAAAGGTATTATAAAAGTTTTATGAGAGTAACGATGTGATAAAGAGGAATAGAGGAATGGAAGGAGTAAGAATGATAATATTATGATAGAGTGCATAAGAAAGAGATGAGATATGAAAGGAATTAAGAAAGGGATGTTTTATGAGATCGAAAGAATAGATGTTTTATGAAAAGTTTTATGAAAGTTAGGTTATGATTGATAGACCAACGATGATAGGTGATGAAAGGAATTAAGAAAGGGATGTTTTATGAGGACGAAAGGATAGATGTTTTATGAAAAATGATATGAAAGCAAAGAGTTAGACGAGAAAGAAAAACAATGATAGGTTATGATGAAAGGTATGATGAAAGGATTAGAACATAACGATAAGATGTGATTGATGGAATAGAACGATAGGCTATGATCGATAGGCTATGATTGATGGAATGATGCAAATGATAAGACGAACAAAGAATAATTGTCTACACGTAACAAAACATGTTTTTTGTTTGTTATGATGTGATGTGATGTGATGTGATGTGATGTGATGTTATATAAGTAATATGTGCTATATGTGCTATGTTTTTGAAAGAAAAAGATGTTCAATGAAAAATCAATATAAGAAAAATAAAAGCTTACAAGATAATAAGACTGAAAACTTAAGTTGTTGGCGTACCGGTCTCCCTACAAGGTCGAGACTTCCGGTCTATATCCTCCGCGTAGATGTGGCACTACCCCGAAGGTGCGGTAGATTATAGGATGGACCAACCCCGAAGGTGCGGTTTTTATGTGACTGTGAGGTAGGTTGGTGGGTCGCTCCCCCTCCTCCCACTGTCCGCGCGCAACTAGGTACGTCCAACAACGGGCCCAACCAAAGGAAAGTGGAAAGAAAACGAACGAAAGAAGAGTGAAAAGAAAAGAAAAGAAAAGAAAAGAAAAGAAAAGAGAAGAAAAGAAAATAAAGGAAAAGAGCGTGAAAAGAAAAGAAAAGAGAGTGCGTGAAAAGAAAAGAAAAGAAAAGAGCGTGAAAAGAAAAGAAAAGAGAGTGCGTGAGAAAAAAAAAACAAGGAAAAAGAGAGTGGAAAGAAAAGAAAAAAAAATGATACGAAAAGAAAAGAAAAGAAACGAACGATATGAAAGAACAACACAATGAAATCAATGAAAAATAATAAAACAAAGTTAAAAGAACATGATAGAATTATATATGTGATGTGATGTGTTTGATGTTATATGTATGGAATGACACGTTTTTACGTGATGTTGTGCTAGTGTATATGTTACTAGCTTTAAGATATGAAATGTTAGGAGATGATGATGAAGCGATAGAAAAGTTATAAAGGTTTAGAACAGAAAGTTAAGAAATGATAGGAATGAAAAGCAAAGAAATGAAAAGATTGGATTAGAATGATAAGAGATGATCGATAGAATGATAAGAACGATGAACGAAGAGATAAACGAGCATGATGAAGCTCATATTTTATGTTATGTTTTGAGGATATGTATAAATGATGTATATGGTGTGTATATACGTGATGACATATATTCTAGTAATAATATATATTACTAGTATTTATAAGTTAATGAATGTATGTTTGAACTTACTGAGCATCTAGCTCATTAGTTGTTTATATGTTGCAGGTAAGCAACTTGTTAGTTTAAAGTAGTATGATGGACAACGGACGGATCTGCACGTGCCAAGGGACTGGGCGAGGGTATGGTACTACCATGAGTCTTTCGCTGAGCGTTCAAAAAGGAAGATGAAAGAAAGAAAGAAAGTTATGAAATATGTGTTATAAGAGTATGATAAAGATAGGCATAGTATGTAAGTAAAAAAAAAAAAAAAAATTTGCTATAGAAATTGCTTCCGCTATAAGATGAGAACGTTAAGAATGGAAAGTTAAGTTAAGTAAGAGGATGACGACCCACGAGGTTGCCAGCCATCGCGGTTGGCGTCAGAGTTTGGCTGGTTGGTATGGTAACGTACGTGGGGGGGGTCGCCACACTATTGTATGATTTTATGATTATTGGTATGAAAAATGTGGAAAAGAATGTAAGTAAAAAGAAGAAAATGACTGTAATGGACAAAAGAAAAATATGTGATAATGTAATGATTTTACGTAAACAGTATGAGTTTTAAGTAAAATCTAGGCCTCTGGTATATACGTGATAGAATTAGATCAGGATAGAAAGTTTTCAGGCGTTTCCTAAACGCTGGAACCTCAAAAATTAAGCGGAAATGCTGCCGAAATTTCTAAAAATGACACCAGGGGTAATATGGGAAAACGAGGGGTAAAATATGATCAGGAAGGGAACCCGAGGCCCCTCGAGGAATTAGAGTATGGAAAAAGGAAGGGGCAAGTTATAATTAGTAAACTGACCCTTCGAGACCCTAGAACGCAAGGAAAAACATGAAACTGACTCTTAGGTCGGAATAGTACTTCTCGAGGGCCGGGAATGTGAAAATTGGTAAAATGATAAGAATTGATCTGGAAAAGGTCCGATAAGATTTAGAAAGTTAATTAAATGATTTTGGGTTTAGAAAATCTAACCTAAGTATGAAAATGAAAATATTATGGTTAAACGACCCATCAAGGGCAAAATGGTCATTTTGCCCAAAGATTCTCAAATTATGAGAAAAGAGCTCCAATGACCCCAGAATAGGTTAATGAAGTTTGTAAAAGCCAAAATTGAGGTTTAAGTTATGAAAAATCACGCCAAGGGCAAGATTGTAATTTTGTCAAAAGTTAGGGGTAAAATCGTAATTTTTCAAAAGTTGGAGAAAAATTCAAAAATGGCCATTAAGGTTTAAAAAGCTGTCCTAAGGCTATAATTAAGGGTTATAAGATCAGAATTAAGCTTTTTAATAAAATAAAAGCTATAGAAGAAAATGTGATTAACGGACAAAATTTGTCTGTAGGAACCCGATCCAAACGCGACAAAGGACGTCAATGGATTCTAAGAAGAGGATAAGCACGCTATGAGTAAGTTCAGACATTTACCCGTCTGCAACTATGAACAAGCTTATCGTTTTTATATGTTTGGTATGCAAATGTCATGATGTGATTGATGATGATGCTATAACAATGTTATGATGATATTAAAAGATATGTTTTAATAAATAATTATAAAAAAAATATATATAAATATATGTATATATTGAATTATGAAGGAAAGGCATTATAAAAGCTTTATGAGAGTAACGATATGATAAAGAGGGATAGAAGAATGGAAAGAGTAAGAACAAGAATGTTATGATAGGATGCATAAGAAAGAAATGAAATATGAAAGGAAAGAATAGATGTTTTATGAAAGTTAGGTTATGATTGATAGAGCAACGACGATCGGTGATGAAAGGAATTAAGAAAAGGCATGTTTTATGATAACGAAAGGATAGGTGTTTTATGAAAAATGATACGAAAACAAAGACTTAGACAAGAAAGAGAAACAATGATAGGTTATGATGAAAAGTATGATGAAAGGATTAGAACATAACGATAAGATGTGATTGATAGAATAGAACGATAGGCTATGATCGATATGCTATGATTGATAGAAATGTGATGATAAGATACGCTAGATATAATGATGCAAATGATAAGATAAACAGAGAATAATTGTCTGCACATAACTAAACATCTTTTGTTTGTTATGATATGATATGATATGATGATATATAAGTAATATGTGCTATATATGCTATGCTAAAGTGTGATTAACATAATTCACACAAGTAAAGTAAAGAATTAAGAAAAGAAAAACAACGAAAGAACAAATGTTCCATGAAATGTTTTATGAAAAATGAGAAAGGAAAGATAATGAATGTCATGAAAAAGATGCACAACGAAAAATCAATATAAGAAAAGCTAAAAGAATGCAAGATAATAAAACTAAAAACTTAATGTTGGCGTACCGGTCTCCCTATATGGTTGAGACTTCCGGTTTATATCCTCCGCGCAGATGTGGTGCTACCCCGAAGTGTGGTAGATTATAGGATGGACCAACCCCGCAGGTGAGGTTTTATGTGACTGTGAGGTAAGTTGGTGGGTAGCTCCCCCTCCTCCCACTGTCAGTGCGCAACTAGGTACGTTTAACGACGGGGCCCACCAGTGAAAGATAAGAAAAGAAAAGAAAGTGAAAAAGAAAGGAAAAGAGCGAGAAAAGAAAAGAAAAGAAAAGAAAAGAGCGTGAAAAGAAAAGAAAGGAAAAAAGAGTGAAAAGAAAAGAAAAGCTACGAAAAGAAAAGAAAAGTAAAGAACGACATAAAAAGAAACAAACGATATGAAAGAATAACACAATGAAATCGATGAAAAATAAATAAATAATAAAACGAAGTTAAAAGAACATAATAGAATTAATATATGTGATGCGATGTATTTGATGTTATATGTATGGAATGACACGTTTTCACGTGGTGTTATGCTAGTGTATATGTTACTAGCTTTTAAGATATGAAATGTTAAGAGATGATGATAAAGCGATAGAAAAGTTATAAAGGTTTAGAACAAAAAGTTAAGAAATGATAGGAATGAAAAGTAAAGAAATGAAGAGATTGGATTAGAATGATAAGAGATGATCGATAGAATGATAAGAACGATGAACGAAGAGATAAATGAACATGAAGAGGCTAACATAATCTATTATGTGTGGCGACCTCCCCACGTACGTTACCACACCAACCAGTCGAGCTCTGACGCCGACCGCGATGGCTGGCAACCTCGTGGGTCGTCATCCTCTTACTTAACTTAACTTTCCATTCTTAACGTTCTCATCTTATAGCAGAAGCAATTTCTATAGCAAATTTTTTTTTTTTTTAACTTACATACTATACCTATCTTTATCATACTCTTATAACACATATTTCATAACTTTCTTTCTTTCTTTCATCTTCCTTTTTGAACACTCAGCGAAAGACTCATGGTAGTACCATACCCTCGCCCAGTCTCTTGGCACGTGCAGATCCATCCGTTGTCCATTATACTACTTTAAACTAACAGGTTGCTTACCTGCAACATATAAACAACTAATGAGCTAGATGCTCAGTAAGTTCAAACATACATTCATTAACTTATAAATACTAGTAATATATATTATTACTAGAATATATGACATCACATATATACATATCATATACATCGTTTATACATATCCTCAAAACAGAACATAAAATGTGAGCTTCATCATGCTCATTTTTCTCTTTATTCATCGTTCTTATCATTCTGTCGATCATCTCTTATCATTCTAATCCAATTTTCTCATTTCTTTGCTTTTTATTCCTATCATTTCTTAACTTTCTGTTCTAAACCTTTATAACGTTTCTATCGCTTTATCATCATCACTTAGCATTTCATATCTTAAAAGCTGGTAACATATACACTAGCATCACATCACGTGAAAACGTGTCATTCCATACATATAACATCAAACACATCACATCACATATATGATTCTATCATGTTCTTTTAACTTCGTTTTATTATTTTTCATTGATTTCATTGTGTTGTTCTTTCATATCGTTCGTTTCTTTTCTTTTCTTTTCGTATCATTTTTTTTTCTTTTCTTTCCACTCTCTTTTTCCTTGTTTTTTTTTTCTCACGCACTCTCTTTTCTTTTCTTTTCACGCTCTTTTCTTTTCTTTTCTTTTCATGCACTCTCTTTTCTTTTCTTTTCACGCTCTTTTCCTTTCTTTTCTTTTCATGCTCTTTTCCTTTCTTTTCTTTTCTTCTCTTTTCCTTTCTTTTCTTTTCTTTTCTTTTCTTTTCACTCTTCTTTCGTTTGTTTTCTTTCCACTTTCCTTTGGTTGGGCCCGTTGTTGGACGTACATAGTTGCGCGCGGACAGTGGGAGGAGGGGGAGCGACCCACCAACCTACCTCACAGTCACATAAAAACCGCACCTTCGGGGTTGGTCCAACCTATAATCTACCACCTTGGGGGTAGCGCTACATCTACGCGGAGGATATAGACCGGAAGTCTCGACCTTGTAGGGAGACCGGTATGCCAACAACTTAAGTTTTCAGTCTTATTATCTTGTAGGCTTTTATTTTTCTTATATTGATTTTTCGTTGAACATCTTTTTCTTTCAAAAACATAACACATATAGCACATATTACTTATATAACATCACATCACATCACATCATAACAAACAAAAACATGTTTTGTTACGTGTAGACAATTATTCTTTGTTCGTCTTATCATTTGCATCATTCCATCAATCATAGCCTATCGTTCTATTCCATCAATCACATCTTATCGTTATGTTCTAATCCTTTCATCATACCTTTCATCATAACCTATCATTGTTTTTCTTTCTTGTCTAACTCTTTGCTTTCATATCATTTTTCATAAAACATTCATCATACCTTTTATCATAACCTATCATTGTTTTTCTTTCTTGTCTAACTCTTTGCTTTCATATCATTTTTTTATAAAACATCTATTCTTTCGTCCTCATAAAACATCCATTTCTAAATTCTTTTCCTCACCGATCATAATTGCTCTATCAATCATAACTTAATTTCCATAAAACTTTTCATAAACACCTATTTTTTCCTTTCATATCTCATCTCTTTCCTATGCATTCTATCATAATATTCTCATTCTTACTCTTTCCATTCCTTTATCCCTCTTTATCACATCGTTACTCTTATAAAGCTTTTATGATACCTTTCCTTCGTAAATTCAATATATACATATATTTATATATATATATTTTTATAAATTAATTATTAAAACATATCTTTTAACATCATCATAGCATTGCTATAGCATTTACTATAGCATCATCATAAATCACATCATGACATATACATACAAAACATATAATACTATAAGCTTGTTCATAGTTGCAGACGGGTAAATGTCTGAACTTACTCATAGCGTGCTTATCCTTTCCTTAGGATCCATCGATGTTCTTCGTCGCTTCTGGATTGGGTTCCTACAGACAAGTTTTGTCCGTTAATCACATTTTCATTTATAGCTTTTATTTTATTAAAAAGCTTGATTCTGATCTTATAACCCTTAATTATAGCCTTAGGATAGCTTTCTAAACCTTAATGGCCCTTTTCAAATTTTTCCCCAACTTTTTGAAAAATTACGATTTTACCCCTAACTTTTGACAAAATTACAATTTTACCCTTAACGTGATTTTTCATAACTTAAACCTCAATTTTGACTTTTACAAACTTCATTAACCTATTCCGGGGTCATTAGGGCTCTTTTCCCATAATTTGAGAATCTTTGGGCAAAATGATCATTTTGCCCCTAATGGGTCGTTTAATCATAACATTTTCATTTTCGTGCTTAGGCTGGATTTTCTAAACCCAAAATCATTTAATTAACTTTCTAAATCTTATTGGACCTTTTCCGGATCAATTCTTATCATTTTACCAATTTTCACATTCCCGGCCCTCGGGAAGTACTATTCGAACCTAAGAGTCGGTTTCATGTTTTTCTTACGTTCTAGGGTTTCGAAGGGTCGGTTTACTAATTATAACTTGCCCATTCCTTTTTCCATGCCCTAATTCCTCGAGGGAGCTCGGGTTCCCTTCCCGATCATATTTTTACCCCTCGTTTCCCATATTACCCCTGGTGCCATTTTTAGAAATTTCGGCAGAGTTTCCCCTTAATTTTTGAGGTTCCAGCGTTTAGGAAACGCCTGAAAACCATCTATCATAATCTAATTCTATCACGTACTATACCAGAGGCCTAGATTTTACGTAAAACTCATACTGTTTACGTAAAATCATTACATTATCACATATTTTTCTTTTTCTCCATTACAGCCATTTTCTTCTTTTTACATACATTCTTTTCCATAATTTTTCCTACCAATAATCATAAAATCATATAACAATCCCAAATAATTTAATTGCGGAACATAAAGGGGTCGGGATTTATACCGAATTGCAGTCCGGTCTCGACGGCATAAACCTTAATTCCTCTTTCTTCATTTTTGAGGTCTCGTCTTGCAAATCCGACTCCGCGGATGCGTCCGGAACGTCAAAAATAGGCTAACGGGCCAAACTTCCATTTTCGGTCAACGGTCGCCGTTGACCGGCGTTGACCAGCCGTTGACCGGCGGCGACGGCGGCGACGGTGACAAATGAGTAGCCCATCTTGAAAATCTCGACGAGAGGAATCCATTAGTAGCCTCAATTTCATGTTTGGAGGCCCCAATCGCCGGAAAACCTCCTCGAAAGTCACGGCCACGGCGGCGGCGGTGGAACTCCGCCGTGCCGGACTTTTTCCCCGAAATTGATTGAGGGCTTTTGCTCCCCTCTCCACGGCGACCATTTCTGTACCGACGGCATGCTTCAACTCGGCCGGAATCGGCAGTTTCGACGACAGCTCCACGGCGGCGTTTCGTCAGACTTTTCGAAGCTCGGGCGGCGCGATTCCGCCGGTGTTGAGGCGATCCATCACATGGGTTTTGTAGTACTCTTCACCTCGAATCTTTTGGGACCGGTTTCGTGGCAAATGGTGGCCGGACGGCGGAGAAATCTCGCCGGGAAGATTTCGGCTCCGGCGACCTTCAGGCGGCGCGTGCGGCTTGCTCCGGCGGCTGCTCCGTCGCGTCGACCCACCATCGGACTCAGCTCGGCGAGAGCTTTCCGATGACACCGGCGGTGTCGAAAACGGACACCGTTTCCGATGGTCGGTTACTGTACATATTCGGCTAGAGAGAGAAAGAGAAGGAGGAGAGAGAGTGTGTGTAGATAAATGAGAAAATTCCACTTTTTCCCGCTCTTTATATACTTTTTCGCCCAAAATTTCAATATGGGCTATCCTGATTAATTTGGGCATCCTGAATCCAAATATATCAGTTTTATTTTCATCTGAGGTCATTTTGATCAAATTCTGATACTGTGAATTTTCGGTCAAAAATTACCCTTGTACTCAATTATCAAATTTGAGCGTGCTGATAGGCTATCCTGACTAATTTGGGTGTGCTGAACCCAGATTTATCAGTTTTATGTCAAGATAATATCATCTTGACCTACTTCTTGATACTGTGAGTGGCACACACGTGCACACACATAATATCACTATTACTCATTTTTCATCCTTTAATATTGTTAGAACATTTTATTTAATTCTAAACAATATTAAATCACTTAATTTCACATTTTAATGCTTAAATTCATTGTGCATTTATTTTCCAAAAAATGTGAATTTTCCCGGTTGTTACATTATGTTTCGAGGATATGTATAGACGATGTATATGACGTGTATATATGTGATGTCATATATTCTAGTAATAATATATATTACTAGTATTTATAAGTTAATGAATGTATGTTTGAACTTACTGAGCATCTAGCTCATTAGTTGTTTATATGTTGCAGGTAAGTAACCTGTTAGTTTAAAGTAATATGATGGACAACGGACGGATCTGCACGTGCCAAGGGACTGGGCGAGGGTATGGTACTACCATGAGTCTTTCGCTGAGCGTTCAAAAAGGAAGATGAAAGAAAGAAAGTTATGAAATATGTGTTATAAGAGTATGATAGAGATAGGTATAATATGTAAGTTAAAAAAAAATTTTGCTATAGAAATTGCTTCTGCATTAAATGAGAACGTTAAGAAGGGAAAGTTAAGTATGTTAAGTAAGAGGATGACGACCCACGAGGTTGCCAGCCATCGCGGTCGGCATCAGAGCTCGACTGGTTGGTATGGTAATGTACGTGGGGGGCGTCACAAAAACTATAAACAAACACCCCATTACTACAATAAGTGTGTTTACAAAATAAAAAATAGAGTTAGCTTGAATGTGCCAATTTGGATGTAAAGTGTGAGCATTTATTTTGGTTTTTGTCCAACAAGTGTTAGCATAGTGGCCTATTATGCCACATTTGTTGCAAACAAGAGCTTTTATACTTTCAGCTCTTTTTGATTTATATTTAGGCTTTTCAAAATCTTTAATATTTTTTTCTCTAATTTCCTCGCTTTTTGTTTTTTAGCAGAGCTTTTTTCATAGTTTCTTTTCTTTTTTCTATCGGGACTATTGACAATTTGGCTATAACCAAACTGTTTGCAAAAATCTCCTAACGTCTGTTTACCAATAAGACATTGTTTTTCAAGCTGTCTCTTTAAGCTTGATATCATTACGTAAGGCTAATCTTTCAGTAACTACTTCAACTGCTAACTCACTGTATGAAAATGAGAATATTGGATGTAACGATTACATTTCAATCATAATCTTGTTCTAACCCTTTTAGCAAATAAGGGTGGAAATCCTAATAAGAATTTCTCTTTCGAGAAGTCATTGCTACAGTCTTCTTTGGTTAAGACATTTGATAAGAATACATCTTTATACCATTTATAATGGGATAAAGTTAGACATTTTAAGTTGAGCAACTGTTCTTAACTTCTGTTGGACTATATTCTTGTTGACCCTATATAAAGTGCAATAGGATCGTAAACGCCAATGTATTAACTACTTTAGGCTGTATTTCTACTACAGAATTAGGATCTTCTTATTTTATTCTTGTTGCATTTTCAATAGCCATCTTTTGAGATTGTGTAATATAATGATCCCACTAACCCTGTAATTGTCCAGTAAATCCTGTGATAATAGCGAGTGCTATGTCAGTATCACTATTATGTTTTAGTCTACATGCTGAGGTATATATCATTATATCTGTTATGACTCTCAAGATTTGATATTCGAACAGATCATCAATATTCCATTTGACAATGGATCTTCCATAATAAGAAGTTCCAAGCCAAATTTCATCTTCACATTATAGGCTCACTAGAGACAACCTATGGTAATAAGGCTTTATCTCTGGCTGGCTATAATTAGCCTTGTATTGCAATTTATTTATTGTTGGATCTTGTGGTTTATTAACTTGAAGTTGAAACTGGTTTATGATCTGGTTAAGATATTTGTTAGACATTTTGCTGATATTTTGTTCAGATATCATGGATAGAGTCCTTTTCTTCCCAAAATATCTAATTTAGACAACCGGATGACTAATTTTGATAAAAATTCTGGGTCTTTATCTAGCTTGAATTTTGACATATCTGGACGAGGTTTAAATAAAACTAGTTGGATATCCTTTTGGCGTTTTCTTTTGAAGAGTTTTTTCCTATTTCTTTGTATTGAGAGTTCTCAATCCTGTTTAGCTGCTTACCTATGGTTTGTAAACAAAGGTTGGTGTAGTTGTTTTGTTCAACTACCTGATTTACAGCGTCTATGGAGATAGGTTCAGATAGGTTTTTTGAGCTGGTTTTATCAGGGACAGCTAAAATATCCTTTTTTATCCATACTGTGGCTTCCGGTTTTTTCCTTTAGATAAGTAGTATTCTTGACGGATCTCCTTTAGATAAGTTGAGATTCTTTTTTCCTTTCAAAGTTTGGAAACTTTAAACCTTTGAGTTTAAAGTAATTCTGCAAATTTTTGAAATAAACTTATTATATTTTTTTTATGAAGAAAGTCTTTTTGAGCCTCTGTTTGGTTTAAAAAGAACCAATTCTTTTGTTTTGTTTTTTGTTTTTTTTTTGTTTTGTTCTTAGAGTTGACCATCTTTATGACGTTATTTTACAGTCTCTTTTTAGACTGTTGGTTGACATAATGGTTGGAATAACCCATATCCAAAAGAGTTGGGCTAGAATGATTTGGCTGTTTATAAATAGGTTTTGGTACTCCACTCGGTTGTTCTTGAATTTCTCTTAATTTAGAATTTGTTGAGATTCTTGGGACAAATGGTCTTTTCTGGTCTAGGTTCCCCGGTTCTAAGGGAACTTGGCTTGTGAAATCTAATAGTCTTGGAAGTATTTTAACTTTTCTTTGATTATCAAAGCAATTTTCTATTGTCCCATCTTTATATTCTATTACTTAATAGTATCTTATTTTGAGGAGGATTTGGAACCGAGTTCTTTTTTAAGGTCCATGACTCAGGCAAATTAATTTCACTCCAAGGTATCCACTTAGGAATTGCTAGCTTGGAATTAGCCATCCTTTTCCTGTGCTTTGCCACTCCACGACACTACAGACGCATTTCAGAGTCCTTCAGATATAGGAGTCTCCAGCATTTGAGAAGTAAGTTTTCGAAGAAAGTTTCGAATACATTTTAGAAAAGTCCTTTGAGCGTATCTTGTAAATATTTAGTATGTAAAATATTTGATTCAATAAGTCTGCTTGTAAATATTAAATAAAGTCAGCAGGAGCGTGCTAGTTTGGATGTAAAGTTTGGAATTTGAAAGTAAAGGATTCCGACTCAGTCATTCACATCCCAATTATGTTCTTCTTCAACCCGTTCATGTAAGATAATATTAAGTATTTAAAATTTGATGAATTTCATTATATTTGCCTTTTATTTTGATTTCTATCTTGTCTAAGTCAATTGGTACTAGTTTTGGACTTAAAAAACTCTTAAAGGTGAGGTCAAGGGTTTGAGTTAGGGACGTGACACAAATCCTTGAGGGGTTGAGCCTTAAAGAAGACAGTATATTATGGATGCATAGTGGTCACGTGTATAAGAAGTTGAAGTCCTTGAAGGTGAGGCCTAATAGAGTCGTGAAGCATAGGTCATTACATAAAATAGATCAATTGGTACTAGTTATAGACTTAAAATCCTCTTAAAAGTGAGATCAAAGGTTTGATATGGAGATGTGACAGAAATTCTTGAGGGGTTGAGCCACTAAGAGGACAATATATTATGGATGTATAGTGGCCAAGTGTATAAGAGATTATAGTCCATTAGGATGAACCCTAATAAAGCCTTTAAGCGTAGGTTGTTACATGATTCTTCATAGCAATCTAGATATTTTCTAAAAAGAGCACTACTAATATTCATCGTCATCATCGTTGATAATGTGCCAATGCCCATGTGACAATAGAATAAAATTATCACACTAATGAAGTAAAA
Source organism: Antiaris toxicaria (assembly GCA_035233585.1). Classification (NCBI taxonomy): domain Eukaryota; kingdom Viridiplantae; phylum Streptophyta; class Magnoliopsida; order Rosales; family Moraceae; genus Antiaris; species Antiaris toxicaria. The sequence goes on from CP141154.1 coordinate 96,335,862, forward strand.
TTGTTAGGTTGCACACTGCCATATGATGATTGTCTCACTAACAACAATCAATAATCCATAAAAGAGTCCTATAATTGGCGGTAGTTGAAATGCCTAAAATTTAATCAACCATAACCTATTAAATTGATATTAGAGTTTAACGTAGATAATTCGAGGATAAAATAATTAATTATATCTACCGTTACAATAAGTTATTTTTACAGGTGATGGCAACAAGAACTCAATATGCTTGAACATAATTCATGTCAAATTGATAAATATTACATAATGATTTGATGAATTTGTTTGATAATTTAATAGTATGTATAAGCATATTTACGTATACAAGTATATATTATTGAAATGTTATGTGTATTTCATATATTTTATATATGTAAATTATACACATGTGTTATGTAATATCTGCTATGATTATGGGATATAATTACTCTTTAATAAGTAATTAAATCCATGAGTATTATTTGATTACTAATTTGAATAAATTAAATGAAATAAAAAAAAACGTTTAATTTCTATTCATACAAAGAAATAGACAAATGAGAATAACTCGGTTTACCCTAATTGCTCTTGAGCAATATATATATATGCTTATATATATATATTGAGTAATATGTTATTACCTGTGTGTGCGTGTGTGTAACATGCAGTTTTAAGAAATTGGTCAAGATGATATTTTCTTAACATGAAACTGATATATTTAGAATTAGTATGCTCAAATTAGTCAATTGAATACAAAAAGTGAGTTATGAATAGAATACATGCAATATAAGAAATTGGTCAAGATGACCTTTTCTTGATACGAAACTGATATATTTAGAATCAGTATGCTTAAATTGGTTAATTGAGCACAAAAGTGAGTTGTGAACTAGAAAACATGCAGTATCAAGAAATTAGTCAAGATGATCTTTTCTTGACACGAAACTAATATATTTAGAATCAGTATACTCAAATTAGTCAATTGAATATAAAAAGTGAATTATGAATAGAAAATATACGGTATCAAGAAATTGGTCAAGATAACCTTTTCTTGACACAAAACTGATGTATTTAGAATCAGTATGCTCAAATTAGTCAATTGAGCACAAAAAGTGAATTATGAATAGAAAATATGTAGTGTCAATAAATTGGTCAAGATGACCTTTTCTTGATACAAAACTGATATATTTAGAATCAATATGCTCAAATTAGTCATTTAAGCACAAAAAGTAACTTCTGAACTAAAAACACGTAGTATCTAGAAACTGGTAGACAGAACCTCAGATGGGTGTAAAATTGATATGTTTATGATCAGCACAACCAAATTAGCCAACATAGCATATGTCCAGAATTTCATGCAAAATAAGTATACTACACATGTGCGGTAATTATACAATAAAGGACACAATCATAGAACCAAAAAGGATAGTAGGCAAATATAAAAAAGGTCCATATAGACAGTGAATGGCACTTATAACCATTTTAGATATAGTTAAAATAAAAAATCAGATCAAGAAATATATGTTCAGAAAAGGATAGGACACAACCGGATATTTACAAAACCCCATTACGGGAAACTAGACTGTTAGATAAGTTTTTACAAATAAAATTTATATTGCAAAAGCTTGTGTAGGTGAATAACAGACAAGAATGATGGGCAATCCCTTGATTTAGGGAAGGTAGTTTATTTTTTAGTTAAAAAATTGGGATTTTGGTGAGTATTTAATGCAAAATTTTTGGCCATTCCTTGAAGCCAACCACCTGATTTTTCACGGGAAAAGTAGTAAGGATTTGTGTCCATCAAGCTTGGTTAATTAAACTTATAAACTTACTTTAAGTTATCCTATAAATAGGCCACAAAGCCATTTAGGGTCATTTTTCTTTCTTGCACTTTTAAAGCCACCAAAAGAACTCAAGACTCAAGTAATTCTCTTTCTCTTCATATTGGCCACGCATTCTTGCCCTAAAGACACAAAAATTTAGCCTCTCACTTGCTTAGATTAAAGCTCGTTTCTCAAAGCCACTCTAAGGTAATGCACTAAACCCTTTCCGTAATAATATTTCCTTTAGTTAAGTTTTGATTCCAAGAGATTTATAGTGCATTTAGGCTCATGGGTTGTAATAAATTTTATTTTGAGCCTTAGATGCCTTATTATGTTGATCATGTGATTGTAAGGTTGTGTTTACGCTTGTATGGCTTGTAATGTGTATGGATCATTACACAAATACCAAACCTGCCATTTTTTTAAACCATGGTTTTCACTATTTTCGAGTATGATAATGATGAGATCTGGAAAAGTGTAAAACATGAAAGTTTTAAAAAATTTTGTTTGGACGTTTTTGCTTCTGAGCCTCAGCCAAAAATGACGTTAAGATAAGCAAACAGGCCATTTTCTGGCCAGAGATCAAAACTAAAATGGTAAACCTAGAAACAGGGGCAATTTTGAGTTTTTGTAAAAACGAGTAAACTCAGATCTGAATCTAGTTTCAAGCTCAACACAAAAAATGTAGATCACATCGAAAACTTAAAAATAGGTTAAGAAGACATCAAAAATTTTTCCGTTTTAGAACCAAAATAGAAAATTTTCTTTGGCCTTAAAAAAAAAGGAAAATTTTCTAAAGTGGGGCCAAGATAACCATGGGGTTTAGATATTAAAGGTAGGTTAGAATCCGAACCAAACTCCGGGCTGAATACAAAAGTTTTCCATCTCGTCGAGACCTTGAAGTCTCATGTCCACCAGTTTTGCAAATTATGTTTCTACGAGCAAGTGGTAAATGGATTTTCAAAAGAGGTTTAAAAATCATGTTTTTGACTTCATATCAAGAAATTTTCTTTTAACATGGGATAACAAGTTTGTACAAATACTCTTCCTTCCAACGAGGTGTTAAGGGGATTATTTTTAAAATCTTGAGGAAACATATTTCTCACAACTGAAGAATTTTCTTTTGAACTACTTTTAAATCAACAAGATTTTTAAAGTGACTAAATAGCCCATTTAGCTCACGTTTTCGAGAGAGAGAGACATTAATTAATTTAATAAGGAAATAGATCAGTTAACATGATTAGAAGGAAATTTATTGAATTCTCAAAAGGAGAGTTATTTAATACCAAAAAGAATTGGTAATAAATGCCAACCATAGTTTTAGTCACTAGCAATATCAGTGACTTAAAAATAAGTATTAGTGAAATATGTGATAATTACAGGTAGACATTTGTGTCACAACAAGCATGCAGTATAAATCTATCTACAGGATAGGTAAGTACAACTACGCTTACAAAATGAATAAAATTGTTTTCATACAATTAGTTGTATGATAAGTATGATACTTATTTCTTAATCATGTATGATTAATGAATAATATGATAAAGATCACGACCTGATGAAATTGATTTATGTTCTTCATAATTGGTTAATTATGAACAAGTTAAGGTATGTTAGGTGTCGTACCAACTTCTCGACCTAAGAGGAGAATTCAAGTATAAGCTTTAAGTTAAGAAATATTTTATCTCAACAATGTTGGGGTTTTACAAATCCTAACTTACTGATGATCGTGCGCGCTTGGTATAGACACATGGGCCCTTAGACAAGTTATAACCAATGATTATGAATAAAAACAGTATAATGAATTTATAATGAAGCATAATCGGTTTGTGCATGACTCATAATATGTTTTTAAGCTTACGGTTTTTGCGAAATAGCATTGTACTTATTAAGTGTAAAGCTCATTATGTGTGTTCATGTTGTAGGTAAGAGTTATGAGTTCAACCTAGATGGACGATGAAAGCAGCAGGTGAATATGGAGGTTGGGTCATGGACACCATCACAAGATTTACTTCCACAATATTTTAAGTAGTCTTTTTTGAAAATCAGATTATTATTTTGATTAGGTAGTATATAAAAACCAGTTCAGTACTTTTTGATATATATGCTTACATAATGTATTAAGATATGACATGTTATTTATGTATTTTGAAAAGTAAGATAAAACATATAAGATAGATTACAAAAAAAAAATCCCGAGAAAATTATGATGTTACATTTAAGTATGATTAAGTGATGGCCATGTCATGACGAGTCGTCACATGTTATATATATATACATATATAAGTTATATATATACATATATACACATATAAGTTAAGTTATACATATATATATATATATACTTGGTGTTTTGTTAGGCATGAAAGCAAAAAAAAAAAAAAAAAAGTATCATCCAACATAATCAATTCAACACCACTTTAACTAAATAAACACAATCTGTTCAACAACCACTTCTACTAAACAAACACAATTAATTCAATACCACTCTTACAAAGCAAACACAATTATTAGTTAAAATTTTCCTTTTCTTTAAATAAAACAAGTGATCCACTTCTTATTAACCCTCTTTTCCGGATCAAAATTTTACAAGATAAGAAAACACAATTAATCAAAACCAAAGAAAGGGAGAGATAAATAAATAGAGAGAGAGAGACCAAGAGTGAGAGCTTAAAGAAATATATGGATAGTGCATAAAAAAATTGTAAAGAGTCCCAAGAATTTAACAAACCATATTAGAGGTAATTTTCCATTTTTAAGAATTATTTTTTTTTATTGTTATGTGTATGTTGTTTGTGCATAGTTTTGGTGTTGATTATTATTTTTTTTATGGATGAATTTTTAATGTGTATTTTCAGATTTTTGTATTATTGGAAAATTCCAGATTTTGCTTCTAAATTCTCACACTCTGTTTATGATACAAACAGATCTTGTATTTGACAAATTTGGTATCATTAGAAAGCCCTAGATATATATATTTTCTTTTAAGACTAGTTTCAAATTATTTGGAATTCTGTGTGATTTGTTATGAATTTTTAAACTGGTAGAGGTCCAACTGTTAGTTTTTATAAAGTTTTATGATTAGAATTCAAAATTGTTTTTGAAGACATAAATAGATTTCGATTTTAGCAAATTAGATATAGCTAGAAAGCCCTAGATGCCAAATTTCATTTGAGACAATTTTCAGATTGTTTGGAGTTCTGTGTGATTTGTTATGAATTTTTAAATAGGTTGAGGTCTAACTGCCAGTTTTTATAAAGTTTTATAATTAGATTTTAAAACTTTTTTTGAAGGTCAAAATGGATTCCATTTTTAGCGAATTAGGTATCATTGAAAAGCGCTAGATGTTAACTTTGTTTTAAGACTAGTTTTAGGTTGTTTGAAAATTTTTATGAATTTTTATGAATTTTCATATAGAGGAAGGTCTGACTGCCAGATTTCGTATGTTGTGAAATTATTATGTTTTTATGATTCGACATTATTGGACGATGAAATCGGCTCTTTAGGTGTTGTTTTAAGTTGATCTATATGTTCATGGATTATAATGATCTTTTAGTGATTTATTATATTTATTATTTATAGCATAAATAGTTTTAGAGACGAGCACGCGAAAGCCTTAATCGTAGTGTCAGCGTTAGAAAATTTAAGAGGTTAAGTAAGATGTTTAAGTAAGTACACTTTTACCGGCAACATAAATTTATTAATTGAGAAGTATATATATTATCATTAGTGTTGATTATGATATGATGTTTTAATTCTTTTTTTATGATGACGTTTTGATAAAATGTAAATATATGTATTATGATGTTTTAAAATGACGTTGTACACCCTTTGATGTTGATGGTAATTGGTGAGCGGTCTTATATCCTATGATCAGATTTATTATCACGGTTAGTTTAGGATTTGTTACCCTACTCTTTTCATAACTAGCACTCTATGATAGTACAACGTCGAGCTCATTATGGTGGCATTTTAAAGTTAAAATTTTCCAAATATGTTTATATTTATAATGACGTATACCAAATAATGATGATGATGAGGATGGTGATGGTGATGAAAATAAAATAAATATTTTTTTATTTAAGTTTGTGAGATATAATTGTTTTGTTAAGCCTTACTTATATAAGTTAATTTATGTTGTGGATAAAAGAAAAAGTAAGATGTAATAATGAAGAATCTTAGAGTGGAAGTAGAATGATGTGTAATGGGAAAACGGAAGTAATGATTTTGTATTGTTTACATTTAAGTTTTTAATATGTTTTTGGACTTTAATTATGTTTTTTTTTTAATGGAAGATTTTGTTTAGATTTTTCTTAATTTTATTTCACTATATGGATTTTACTATTTATAATAAACATGAAGGTTATTTTGATAAGTTAAAAACTAAAAAAAAAAATTTATCCATTTTTTTAATAAGTCAAGAATATTACTTAAATCTTATTATTTTCTGTAAATTTAATTGAGAGATAAATGTCAAAAAAAAAAAAATAGAGATAAGTTAACTGTAGTGGTTTGTGAGGGCTTGTTACAAATATGGTATCAGAGAGGTTATAATTTAATTGAGAGGGCTTGTTCACTATATGGATTTTACTATTTATAATAAACATGAAGGTTATTTTGATAAGTTAAAAATTAAAAAAAAATTATCCATTTTTTTAATAAGTCAAGAATATTACTTAAATCTTATTATTTTCTGCAAATTTAATTGAGAGATAAATGTCAAAAAAAAAAAATAGAGATAAGTTAACTGTAGCAGTTTGTAAGGGCTTGTTACAAATATGGTATCAGAGAAGTTTCCTATTTTCTATCACACACCGCCACATATCCACTTTAAGTAATTATTTAATTTCCTTAAATAGATGAAAATATAAGACTTTATGAGGTTATGTTCTATTTACGGAAAGTGTGAATCCTAACTCAATATCCTAAAATAGAAAGTCTTTTTATTAACAAAATTTCATAAATAATAGACAACTAAAATAAGATGGTGCATGAACAATAAGGATGCGGAGGTCGTAGTCATGGTAATGGCAGAGTGCCAATCAAAATTGAGGGTGCTGCATAACTCATTTAGTAGAAATGGTAACGCAGTTACGTCAAGGCCAACAAAGACGTTGTGGGCAAGCTAAAAATTACAAAAACTCACCCCCACTTAATATTCACACACTTGCTTTTTTTTTTTTTTGCTAAATAATGTTCATCCCTAAGTATTGTTTAGATTATTTGAATATATAGAATGCATTACTTGATATTCAATATGGATGTAATTTTTGATAATTTTGTGAAAAATACCACTAATTACTTTAACATCTTTATATTTTTTTGGTGATTCTTATAACTTATATTTATTTTATATTTGACTGTTAATCAGATTATATTAGAATTGTTTTTGTACAAAGAGTCTTAAAATTTATTTTGAAAATTATGTTATGAGTTTAATTTTTTTTTTCTCATTTGAATTTTTAATATTATTTTTTAATAAAATGCACAACCTGTTGAAACCATCCAACCTAACCCGACCTTAATTAGGTGAGTTGATTTTTTATATTAGATTGATTGGGTGAGTAAAAAAATTTTTTAACGTAAATGAATTGAAAAATTACAAAAAACTTACCCAATCAACCTAATGTTTACCCCTACTAATTGCAATTTCTCTAGCAATTGCTTGTCTACTCTCTTGCTGAGGATGTGACAAGTGGTTGTACTTTTTTGGTTCTTGGACGACTTAAGTATTTAAGATTAACAAATGATAGCGTGCGTTTGGTTTAATATTCTAACTTGATTTAGCTTATAAGTTAAGCTAAGTTGGTCATTTTATTCTAACTTAGTTTAGCTTGACTTGTATTAGAAATTATGAAAGTAAAGTTAACTTGTATTAGAAATTATGTAGAAATAATGAAAGTAGAGATAAAAAATAATAAAAGTAAATCATACCAAACAAAACTATACTAGAATTAATTTGATCGACTTAACTTAACTAGATTAGAATATGAAACCAAACGAATCCTTAGTGCTTTGATTGTAATTTCAAACTTACTATTCCATGATATTAATATTTTACGCAATAAAATGGCTTACAAAATGAGACTTTTTTAACTTTTTCTTTTTGCCCTTAAAAAATCCGATTAACAAGTCATCTTGTATTAAAAATTGGAAAAACAAATTTCTTCAAAAAAAAATGAAGAAACAAAAATTCAGGCTCGTTTGATGCAAAAATTCGAATTAGAAAATTTAGATTAATTTTAAAATAAATCAAATCATGAAATAAATTTTGTATTTAGTGTTCAAGTTTGAGTTAGAGAATTTTATGTTGAGCTAAAAGTGTGTGGATGATAAATATTAGGTTTGAACTTGTATTGAAAATTGTGCTTTTCTTTACTTTTTCATATGATTAATTTTTTTTTAGTATTAGAAAAGATTTATAAATAGTATTTTAAAGTCTAAAACACTATTTAAATCATGAACTAAAAATCTTAAAATGAAATTACAAACTAAACGAAGGATTAAGTTCAAACTTAATTTTTTGATCTCGAAACCTTGCATCAAATGAGAAACAAGTCTGTGAGAAAATAACAAGCACTAGATTTAAATAAAACCATTTTTTTTTTATATACAATCCTAATTTTGTTATTTATTTAGAACAAATTCATACAATTGCTCATTAATATTTCAGTAAGTTACTACAAAACTCATTCAAAAAAGTTATTATAAAAGATATACCAAGATATTTCTTTTACTAAAAAAGTTTTATTTTGTCTAAAATTTCTTTACTCTGGAAATAGAAAAAAAAATAAAAAAAGTAAAAGTGGTCACCATATCTTGACGTAAAGATGAGTGGTGTTTGAAAATGTAAATCAACTAAGAATTTATTATTATTATTATTATTATTATTTTGCTTTTCAAATAAAGATAGAAAAGCGCGTTTTAATTCAGATGGAAAGTCTATTACTTATTAAAAAAAAAAAAAAAAAGTTTGAAAGTCTGCTTGCACGAACGGATGTTTAAGGTTGCCAGTTTGGTGGTTGAAAACAATCATTTATACATCGAACATTTACTTCGTCCAACAGCAAACAAGTACTGCCACTTGTCACATTCTTAGCAAGAGAGTAAGCAAGCAATTGTTAGAGCAAGTGCAATTAGCTTCTCCCTTCTTCCTACTAAGCCTCGTTTAGTGAACATACTGTATTTACTTTACGTTTGAATACAATGTATTGAATGTAATTTGTATTTAGAGGAAAAGCATTAGTATTGTATTTGAGTGCAATATTCAATGCTCCGTTTGGTGAACGCATTGCATTTGCATTGTATTTGAATGCAATGCATTGAATGTAATTTGTGTTTGGAGGAAAAGTATTAGCATTGCATTTGAATGCAACGTGTGTTTGGGTGAAAAGTGTTTGAATTGTATTTTAATAATAAATATGTGATGTGATGGGTAAAAGTAGAGAGAAAAAAAAGGAGAGAGAAAGAGAATATATGATGTAATTAATAAAGGTAATAGAAAAAATGAAATAATAAATAGTGATTGTATTAGATTTAAAATGTGATGTGATTGGTATTTGAATGAAATGCTTTTGTATTTGGGGGAAAATTGCATTGCATTTAAATGCAATACAGCTTGAATGTGTGTACCAAACACACACTTAGTATTGCATTTGAATGCAATATGTGTTTGGGTAAAAAGTATTTGAATTAATTTTAATAATGAATATGTGATGTGATAGGTAAAAGTAGAGAGAAGAGAGAGAGAGAGAATATATGATGTAATTAATAAAAATAATAGAAAAAATGAAATAATAAATAGTGATTGTATTTGATTTAAAATGTGATGTGATTGGTATTTGAATGAAATGCTTTTGTATTTGGAGGAAAATTACATTGCATTTAAATGCAATGCCAAAAAAATGCATTAACCAAACACATGCTAAGAGTTTGTTTGAATCATAAATTCAAATTAAAAATTTTAGATTAAATTTAAAATAAATTAAATTATAAAATGAATCTTGTATTTGATACTTAAGTTTGAGTTAAAAAATTTAATTTTGAGCTAAAAATATTTAAATGATTAAAGTTGAATTTGAACTTGTATTAGAAATTATGATTTCGTATACTTTTTCATGTAGTTAGTACAATTTTTTTTTATGAGAAAAGATTTGTAAATAATATATTTGAGTCCAAAATACTATACAAGTCATAGACTAAAATGCTTGAAATGGACTAGCAAACCAAACATATGATTGAATTCAAACTCAATTTTTTAAGTTCGAACTCGTTTGGAAAAGTTCGAAGTCGTAATCCAAACGATCCTTTATTGAGCTTTGGCTCATATAATTCTTGTGATTTAGGTTTTTCTTTTAAGATTATAGGAGGTTGATTGAGTTTAAGATTCGGATGTCCTAACACAAGTATAATTTATAAAGTTGTTTTGTTTTTCTTTAATTTTTATTCATTTATTTTCTTTATTTAAGTTAATTTATGTGTATATATAGTGTCTTTTGAACAAGTTAGTCATCAATAAATTTACAATTAGTTTTTAGAGAAAGAGAGAGACTTTTAGAGATAGAAGAAGAAAGAGAGACGAGAGGATTCTGTTGAGGTCAGTGGTTAGTACGCTATTGAACTGCTGGTCTCAAAACTCCGCTTAGAGGTTCACCAATACCAGATCTACAATGGTGGGGGATTTGTGTTGTCGGAAGCCAAAAGTTAGGTGTTGTAGTTTCTTGGCCATTCATGGAGGTCTATTTCGCGCATGTTGTAAATCACCGGTGGAGGTGAGATTTGCCGTTTGCTACAGCTTAGGGTTTGTAAGGGAGGATCCTAGCGGTTGATCTCACTACAGGTTGCCGATAGTGGACATTGTATTTCTAGTGTTGTAGAGCAATGCCTTGGTGTATGGGTGTTTATTCTTGGTATTTCATTTTTGTTTATAGTTTTAGTTTCCGTGCTTATAGTAAGGGTAGTGGTCTCCTCACCTGACCATCTTTTGGTGTGTTTTATTTGTCTACTTTTGTTGTGTGCTTTGAGATTACTCGTAGTTTTGTCCCGCTCGAGTTGTCTTGAAATTGGTGTTGTTAGTAACCCTTCTGCTTCGAAATTCAGGTGCTCAATTGATTAGTTTTCATTTATTGAAGGGGTTTTCAAAAAAAAAAAAAAAGCATGTGCTCAATATTGTTGTGCTAAGGTACATTCCTGTGATCGGGCCTCAGGTATTCGCTTTTCCTCTGTACATTATTAGTATTTTGTTAAGGGTTTGGAATGAATTTTCTATAGGTTGTGATTTTCTATAGGTTATTAGTATTCTATGCTGATCATTATTTATAGGTTGTAATTTTCTCTTTTGTTGAATGAATTTTCCACCTCAAAATTACAATTAACTTGCTAGCTTACAGGGCGTCATACCTACAGTTGAGCATCATGTGCCCAAGATGTTATCTATGAACCCATAAATTTTAATTAATTAACATAAGACAATTACTTGTAGGTAATTAAATTAATTAATGATGGTTAATTAATCCAAAGTAATCACAATTATTTTATTAATGATGGTTAATTAATTAAGAATAGGAGAGTTAATTAATGATGATTAATTAATTAAATATGATTAGTAAGAACTTAGTTATTGATAGTTTATTATTAAGTAATTAATTAATGATGGTCAATTAATTAAGGCAGTCAATAATGGGAAATTTAATTAACAATAGTTAATTAGTTCATATAATTAATTATTAAAATTAATGATGGTTAATTAATTTGAGATAGTCAACAAAGAATTAATTAACATTAAGAAGAAAACTAATTAACGAAAATTAATTAATTTAAGATAATTAGCTGACCCAGCGAGTTTAAGATAAGTAAGACAACACATTGATTCCCACCTCTTAAAATTTTATTTTTGTCCCTAAAATGGTAAAACTTTTTTTTTTTTTTTTTGCCAAGAGGACACTATAGAAAAAATAAAATTTTAATTGTAACATTTTTTTTATTGATATCAATATTTTTTTTGAACTTATATCAACATTTTTGTATGGACTATAAATGTCATTTTTATCGCAAGATATCACAATCTTGTAACTGATATTCATAAAATTTTCGACTAAAACTTTTATTCACAATTTCTGTGCAGAAACATTGGATGTGACTACTATAACTTTTACTTATGAGGCTACAATCTAAATCCTCATGGCTTTTTAGTTACAATAATTTTTTTTTTTTTAACTAAATAGACGTTAGTCACAAGATAATGACTAAAAATGATAATCAATCACTCAAAAACGTTGAAGCCAAAAGTGTTACAAGAAAACAAAAAAAAAGTAACCAAAAGTGTTATGATAAATTATTATTATTAGTATGCCTCTTATTATTATTATTATTATGCCTCCTCGAATGCGAACCCCCTAGTAATGTGAATAATGTAAATTATATAACAATAGTTAAAAAAATTACGTATTTTAATATATTTTTCATACATCTTATTGAAAAAACATATAATATTATAGGAACAAAATTTTAGAAAAAAAATGTGGCGATACATATTTAAAATAAATAATTTAAGATTTTAAATAAAAAGTAAAATAAAAAGTTTAGAAGTTTAAAAAACCATAAGTAGAAAACCACAAAATCAAAAGAAAAATCAAATTAAAAAAAATGAAGAAATAAAAAAGGAATGAGACATGAAACAAAACCGAGAGAGAGAGAGAGAGAGAGAGAGAGAGAGAGAGAGAGAGAGAGGTGGAAAAAAAGAAGTTGTTATGTTAGCTTAAGGGAGTGTATTAAATGAGGATACAAATACTGAGTAAATAAGCACACATTCTTGGAAATAAATTAATAAGATAATTAAAAAATTTAGTTATTAAAATTGCATTCAATAAATGTATTTCACAATATGTAAGAAAGATATCCATAAGATAATTAAAAAAATGAAGTTATTTAAAATTGCATTGGATATAAAGTATATCATTAAGAAAAACATTGAAGGGAGCATTTATTTGGAAAAACAAACTATTATATAATAATGATAAAATAAAAGGAAAAAATATTTGATGAATATTTTGAGGGAAAAGTTAAATAAAAAAGAGAAAACAAGAAGATTTTGAAAAAAAAGACACAAAAGAAAAAAAAAAAAGGGAAAAAAAATGATATGAGAGGGACATATGTAAGGACGGGAGTTGGATTCTGATGCTTTTATATGTGTAAAGTAAGATAAGAATTATATGGGATTACTTTTCGTATTTATTGATGAAGATGCAGTTTTCCTTCTGCTGGAAGAAAAGAATTATATCATTTGTTGTTAATTATTTTTGACACATTTGTTAAGCAATTGCCTACCCCGCAAGTGTATGGGACCAAGTTTTAATAAGATGATTAGATAAAATTGTCTTCCTTAAAGGTTGTAATCTAATATTTACTAAGTACCTTAATTGAAGTAATCTTAATTTTATGTAGAAAATTGAAGGTAATAAAATAAAATAAAAAGACAATTTAAATGAAGGATGACTATTTAAATGAAAAAAATAGATTTCAATGATGATAAAGGCTCTAGATAATTAACTATACTTATTATCAATTATACTTGTATTTGGCTTTTAATAAATGCCCATCAATTTCTTCCCAAATCATTAGTCAAGAATAAAATATGTTCTCACTAACTCTTTAGAGTGTCTAGAGAGAAAATATACTTAAAGTTAATTCAAATATATCTTTATTAAAATCAAATCAAATCAAATAAGCATTCACTAAGTTTAAATTCCCAATTGATTACAAAGGTGTCATCTCACAACTCTAATAACATCTTAAGTTATATTTTCCAAACCCATTTGTAGAGCTCTTCCTCTCCTAACTATCAAATCCTACATATACATATTAATATAGTCCAATGGTCAAATGGAATAGAAGCAATAAGCATTAAAAAAAAAACACAAATTAAATAAAATGAAATTTACTTAGCTACATATTAAAGCCATCACATTATTCCCCTAAATTAAGCGAATTAGTTCATGACTAGTTTGTCGAAACGTCAATACTGAGTTCCAAAACATCCGGACAAATAACAAAATAAAGATGAATTGAGAAAAATAAACTAAGAAATTCCAATCTCTCTCTTGAAGCATTCAAGCCTCCTCCATCTTCAAATGTCATCTCCTTGTTCAAATGTCCAAAAGCTCCGTTCCTCTTAGTCTTTTCTCGCTTTCTTTTGAAAATGGTTGCTAATAACTTTTACACAAAACCAAAGGATGATTCTATAAAACTATGAATTTTTTTTCTTTTTATTTTTTCTTCCCCTTTTCTTGCTTGGCCTATTTATAACAGATAATCTATTAGTTTTGTGGTTGACATATATCACACATTAGTTAAATATTAAATTTTAAAACAAAGCAAGCAGAATTAGAAAATGAGAGAAACGAGGGCTTTCTTGTGCTAATATTATAAGACGTAGACTTTGAAGTTTTTATTACACGCGTGAAGGTGTATAAAAAGTACAAAAATTCACCAATTATATAAAGTATATTATTTTTATAATTTTTACCTAAAATATATATAATAGTTTATTGGATTGAATTGTGTGTTTTGAGGGTAGAAAATGTATCGATCCAATTTAAATTGGTTTTTAAAAATTGACATTCATTTTAATTAAAAAGTCTAATAACTGCAACAAATTTATTGAGTAAGATTAGGTCAATCAATTTGATTGGTTGATAGGATCTAATGAATATACTTATTCTTAAGTGTCATTTGTTTTCAGTATTGCATTCGCATTGTATTCAAATGCAATGCAATTTTCATCCAAATATAAGAGTATTTCATTCAAATGCCAATTACATCACATTTTAAATTCAATATAATCACTATTCATTCTTTTATTTTTTCCATTTTTTTTATTAATTACATCACATATTTTCTTTCTCTCTATCTTTTTTCTTTCTATTTTTATCCATCACATCACATATTCATTATTTAAATACAATTTACATACTTTTCATCTAAATACACATTGTATTTAAATACACTGTAAATACTTTTCATCTAAATGTAAATTATATTCAAATGCAATGCAAACGCAATACATTTACCAAACGGAGCCTTATGGCATGTTTAGAAAACGTTTTTTAGTACTATGAAAACTAATTTTACACCAAACGTAAAGTTTTGTATTCAAATACAATCATTTTTAACAGTGCTACAAAAATAATTACTATTCAAAAGTTTTTTAAACAATCACATCAACCTTTTAACTCTAACTTTTTATCTCTATTTTTACTAATCACATTAACTTTTCAACTTTAAAATACATTTCATCCAAACACATATTTCATTCAAATACAAAAGAAATACTTTTCAATCAAATATAATACTCAAAAAACGAATTATATTAAAACGTAATACATTTACCAAACGTCCCATTAATTGTTATATTTATTCATTTGATTCACTTAATCTAGCTTTATTCATTTGATTCACTAATCTAGTTTAGTTTAACTTGGTAAAACCCACTTTTACTATTTCTTATTTTTACTATTACTATTATAACATAATTTCTAATACAAGTTATTTCTACTTTTACAATCTGTAATACAAGTTTAGTTAAACTAAATTAGAATAAAATATCTTATCTAACTTAGCTTTTAAGCTATATTAAGGTAGATCGTTGAACCAAATGTACACTTAGTTAAAATTTATTAACACAAAAAACGTACAAACTATTTTATCTTGAAAATTTGAATCATATTTTGAAAATTAGAAAATAGGTTAGATTAAATTGGAGGTTAAAGTACCAAAAAACTGATTGGATGAGATTTATCAAAAACTAATCTTTAATTTATTGGACTGGATGTAATATGGTTAAAATAAAATGGATTTTTTGAACCCTAATCAAGGGAGTCCAAAATCACCAAAGGTCTAATCCAAGTTAACAGATCAATGAAAAATTATAATTGCATTCAGAATTAGCATTGGAACTTTCTCTTTCCAATTCCTCCATGAAACTCCCCCTTTATAAACCACACCACTATCTACTTCCCCATAGACGTTGATCATCCTCGTACCTTGACCTCAGTGTGAACCCTCGTTCTTCTCTTTCTCTGCCAGACCACCATTTTTTTCTCCGACGTCACCACTAAAATAACGGAGATCAAAGACCATATTTATTCCCAGATCAAACGAGCCCAAGAGCAAAACCACTCTCGAGAAAATCCCAGGCAAAAAATGGTGGCCACAGACCCCAGTTTCTCCCATTCCCACATCAAAACACCCGACGACAACGATGACCATAAAGCCAATCACCACCACTTGGCCGTCGCTGGGGAGGCGGCGCCGATCGTCTCCTCCTACAACGACAACGTCCGGCCCCTACTTGATGCAGTCGACAAGCTCCGCAACCTCATGGTCATGGATGAAGGCATAGAGCTTCCTACCATCGTCGTCGTCGGCGACCAGTCCTCCGGCAAGTCATCCGTCCTCGAGTCTCTCGCCTGCATTAGCCTCCCTCGCGGCCAGGGCATCTGCACCAGAGTTCCTCTCGTCATGAGACTCCAGAACCACTCCGAACCTGACCCCGAACTCTTCCTCGAGTACAATCAAAAAATCGTTCGCACATCCGAAGAAAAAATCTTCGAAGCCATAAATCACGCGACGGAGGAGATCGCCGGAAACGGGAAGGGAATATCCAAAGCCCCTCTGACTCTGACGGTGAAGAAACTGGGAGTTCCTGACTTGACCATGGTTGATCTTCCTGGGATCACCAGAGTACCTGTTCATGGTCAGCCTGAGAATGTTTACGACCAGATAAGGGACATCATTATGGAGTATATTCAGCCAGAAGCCAGCATTATACTGAATGTTTTGTCTGCAACTGTGGATTTTCCGACTTGCGAGTCGATTCGGATGTCTCAGAGTGTCGATAAGAACGGCGAAAGAACACTTGCTGTTGTTACTAAGTGTGATAAATCTGCCGAAGGGCTTCTCGAGAAAGTAACTTCCGATGATGTGAATATTGGGCTTGGTTATATTTGTGTTAGGAATAGAATCGGAGATGAGTCTTATGAAAAAGCAAGAAGGGAGGAAGCTGAACTTTTTGCTTCGCATTATCTACTTTCGAAGATTGATAATTCGATCGTTGGCATTCCGGTTCTGGCGCAGAGGCTGATGCAGGTTCAAGCCAAGAGCATAGCGAGAAACTTGCCAGACATTGTCAAGAATATCAACGACAAACTGAACCATAATCTCGCCGAGTTAAACAAGCTGCCGAAGACTTTGTCCTCTGCCGCAGAGGCCTTGACGGCGTTTTTGAGGATCATTGGGCTTGTGAAGGAATCACTGAAGAAAATTCTTATAAGAGTAGAGTTTGATGAGTACCCTGATGAGAAACGAATGCATTGCACCGCAAGGTTGGTGGAGATGCTTCAGGGTTTCTCGGATGAGCTCCACAATTCTCCTGAAAGCGACCCGGTCCGTAACTTTCTAATGGAGGAGATCGAGCATTTAGAGGAAGCCAAGTCGATTTCGCTCCCGAATTTCCTTCCTCGAACAGTCTTTCGTACGATATTACAAGCGAAGGTGACTGGAATATCAAATATTCCTACTGAATTTGTTGGAAAGATTTGGAATTATATAGAGGAGGTGGTGATCACTGTCTTGGTGAGTCACGTCGGAGACTATTGCCAGCTTCAGGTTTCATTAAGAAGAGCGGTGCTTAATCTGATCCAGAAGATGAAGATTCGTTCGATTAAGTGGGTGCAGGAGATTGTGGAAATGGAGAAGTTGACAGATTATACTTGTAACCCAGAGTTCTTATTCGAATGGAACAGGCTTATGGCTCAAAAGGAGGAATTCGTGAGCGCTATCGATGACGAATCGCAGCATCAGGTGCATTTGGTAGGCCTTGTTTCGGTTTTGACAAAAGATATGAGGCCATCCAGACACCTTCTAGATCAAGCTTTTGATCTGAGGATGAGAATGATTGCATACTGGAGGATAGTGTTGAGGAGGCTGGTGGATTCCATGGCACTGCATCTGCAGCTGAGTGTCAATAACCTTGTCAACAAGGAATTGGAAATGGAGATTTTTAGCGACGTGATGGCTTCACATAGGAATGGGATTGAGAGGTTGATGGAGGAATCGCCTTCAGTCGCGACGAAGCGGGGGAAGGTGACGGCGACTGTCAAGAAGCTCAAGGAGTGCAAGGAGATTTTGGCCAAAGTCATGAACAGTGGTAGTTAGTGGGTAAAATATTTAGTTGGTTTTTGCTGAAGTCCTGTTGTATGTTTAGCTTCTGGTTCAAGTCTGTATTTTAGTGTGTTTTTGGCTTTTGTCCGTGTAATCCTTTTATAGTAAACTCCGGATCTAAGCAAGGCAAATACGTGCTTTAATTTCTATATAGGGGCAAGTTGTTAGTGGGACTACGTGATTATGTACATTATATAGATTTTATATCGGGTGACTCTTCCACATGAAAAATATTTCGATATAGTATGTATAAGTTTTATTTGAGTGTGATTTTTGTGCAAGTCCATAGACAAAAATATTTGACTGGATGGGACAGTAGTCGTATTTATATAGACGCAAGACTAGTAGACTACTAGCCAGCTCCATAGTTGAAAGGTTCATTTTATTTGAATGACAATATTTCAATAAATAAATAAAAGTAGCCCTACAGTTTTTCTTTTTTTTTATAAATTTCAATAGTACCACTTTTGAAAGAAATTTTCATTTCAATAATTGCACCATTTTTTAAGATTTCTTTTTATAATACTGTCGTGTTAGAAGATTTTTTTTGTTATATAAATCGCATGGTGTAAAATATATATGGAGTACGGAAAATGGCTTCATCTCTTGCTTGTTTTTAGTTGTCCTCTAAAACCGAACATACAAGTAATTGTAATACTGACAATCGGTAATTATTTCAAATACCCTTTTGATAAATCATATTTTTGTCCTCAATTTAATCTTTATGGTTGTATATAGTAGTGGTCATTATTTTGTTTCCGATCAATTGCAATAATATGCTTGTGTTACCCCCTCTCTCTTTCTCTCGAACTCGAACTAGTTGTTGCTTTCTCTTATGGTTGCGTAACCCAGATATTCAAACCAATGCAACCTTGTTTGTGGCGTTGAATCATTAAACTACTATTATTTTAAGCCACTGAGGTTATAGTCTAGTTGGTGAGAAAATAGGTGAAGAGTTAGGTCTTGAAATTTCAAGGATGAAGTTTTGATAAGTGTGAAGTATTGAGGTAATGCATTGTGGGTGTGGGTGTGGATGTGGATGTGAGTGTAATGCTTACCAACCATTAAAAAAAAAAAAACTCCTCTTTCGATATCATTGTGTTTAATTATCATTGTTGGCTTTTTTTTTTTTGAAATGTTTGAGATTATTATATTATTCAAACATTGGTATTTTAAAAGTTCATTTTTTCTAAGTTATAGTCTCTGTCTATTTATGTATTCCGTTTATAAAAGATAAAAAAAAATTTTTTTGAAAAGTGAATTTTATAAATTTACGTACACGAGTATAAAAAATTTTTTACTTTTGAACATTAAAAAAACTTTTCTCTCTAAAAAAGAAATTTTTTTTTCTATCCAAACAACTTTTTACTTTTATATAAAAAATATTTCCATTATAAAGGTGAAAATTTTTTATTTTTAAAAAATAGACACCCATTCATATGGAAGTTTAACTAAAGATAGTCAAAAAGTAATTAAAGTTTGAACATTGAAGAAGATATTGGAATGGGAAACTTTATTTAAAATTTTTAATTTCAATCAAGCAACGTTAAAATACTACAACAATAACGTCTGATTTTTTTTTTTTTTGAAATGAACCCCAGCTTCAATAATCAACAAGCAGCCAAATCGGCCCTTGCAAAAGCTCCCAAAAGCTTGAGAGGGCAATCAATCCAAATAAAATCCAAAGAACTAGAAATAGCATAATTAGCAAAGAAGTGGGCTACAGTATTTCCATCATGGAAAGCAAAGCAGACGGAACCACTATCATTGTTGACCAACAACTCACGATTATCATCAAGGACATTAGATTCAGGAGATCGAACCATAGGCTTCTGCATAGCACGTACAACATTCAAAGCATTGGATTCCACTAAGTAGTTTCGGATTCCACAATGTTGGGCCAACCAGATACCTTCTCGAATAGCCAAGCATTCCCCAACATGCGGGGAGAATTGACCGAGAACCTTCTTAGACAAAGCCGAAATCACTGTCCCAGTCTCATTTCTAATCACTGCCCCAACTCTAATAAAGTTCAAAGAGTCATGTACCACCGCACCAACATTAATCTTAGTAACCCCACTTTGAGGAGGCTTCCAAAGACATCTCAAAGTTCTACTTTCCTTCTTTACTGTCCTATCCATCCCATTACAAAGAATAAAGTCCCCTAGTAGTCTGCCTGCCCACCGAACTAGCTCAACCGATTCAGAAAAGAAATCTTCAAAGACCACCTTGTTTCTTCTCTGCATTGTTGTTTCTTAACGTGAAGAAAGTTGCTATAGCAAAGTTGAAGTAAAGAACAGAGTACTTCATTCATTGAATAATCAAAACATTACAATATTTAAAGTTTGAAAAATAACAACCCACTAACAACATGATCCTAAACTTGCTCCATGATTACAAAGCATGAATAACAAAATAACTAATTCCTAAAAAATAGGAACAAACTTTGACACAATCAACTTAACAAAAAAACACACGTGGACATGTTTCAGTCCTGAAGCATTTTCTTAACACTCCTCCTTGCTTTAGGAGCTGCAAACACCAAGTCTTGACCTCAGAAACTCGAACCTGCAAGCAGGCAATGGTTTGGTTAAAATGTCTGCAACTTGATCTTCTGTTTTGCAGTAGACAAGAATCACATCTCCATGTTTCTGTACTTCCCTTAGGAAGAATAACTTGATGTTAAAATGTTTAGTCTTCAAACACAAGATTATGAGAGATAGCAATAGCAGCTTGGTTGTCAACAAGAATCTCTGTGCTTTCCTTCTGCTCCAGATCAAGATCAAGTAAAATTTTACTCAGCCATAAAGCTTGATTAATAGTAGCTGTTGCAGCAATAAACTCTGCTTCGACGGTGGATTGGGCTATAGTTTCTTGCTTCTTCGAGCTCCATGAGAAAACACCAGAGCCAAGAGTAAAATAGTAGCTTGAAGTGCTCCTCATATCATCAATGGAACCTCCCCAGTCACTGTCAGAAAAACCAACCAGCTTGAACTCCTTGCTCCTTGTGAACTTAACACCAAAATCACTTGTGCCTTTGACATATCGAATCACTCTTTTGGCAGCCTTGAGATGTAATTCACTTGCACAATGCATGAATCGAGGCAAAATACTTACAGCATTCAAAATATCAGGCCTTGTTGCTGTGAGATACATCAAGCAACCAATCAAACTCCTGAAATATCCTTCATCAACTTTGTCAGCACCATCTTCTTTGCACAGCTTCTCTTTTTGATTCATTGGAGTGCTTGCTGCCTTGCACTCCTCCATCTGAAACTTCTTCAATATTTCCTTTGCATACTTTTTCTGGCAGATGAAAACTTCACCTTGCCCTTGCTTGATCTCCATGCCAAGGAAGTAGGACATGAACCCGAGATCTGTCATTTCAAACACCTTCATCATCTCCTGTTTGAAATTTTGAATATGATCTGCATTGTTTCCTGTAACCAGTAGGTCATCAACATACAGTGAAACAATAAGAATGTCAGTACCATTGTGCTTGACATACAAGGTTGTTTCTGATAGACTTTTCACAAATCCCAAGTTCAGCAAATGTTCATCAATTTTGCTATACCAAGCTCTTGGAGCTTGTTTTAGACCATAAAGGGCCTTCTTGAGAAGATAGACTTTATCTCCTTCACCTTCCTTCACAAATCCTTGGGGCTGCTCAACATAAAATTCTTCCTGTAAGACACCATTTAAAAAGGCTGATTTGACATCCAACTGGAACACTTTCCAGCCCTTTTGTGCAGCTATTGCAAGCAGTAACCTGATTGTGTCCAATCTAGCAACAGGAGCAAAAGTGTCAGAGTAATCAACACCAAAGATTTGGGCATACCTTTTAACCACAAGCCTAGCTTTGTGCTTGTTGATCGAGCCATCAGCGTTAAGCTTGGTTCTAAACACCCACTTAACTCCAATTACCTTCCTGCCTTGAGGTCTGTCCACAAGGATCCAAGTCTTGTTCTTCTCTATCATTGACAGCTCCTCCTCCATTGCAGCTATCCACCTTTGATCCTTTTTTGCTTCTGCATAGTCGGTAGGTTCACACACAGCAACATTGCACCTTTCATAAACATCTGAGAACAACCTTGTTCCTCTCACGGAAGCATCATCCACTATTTCATTCTGCCAGTCATCTTCTTCTTTGATGCTTGAACCAGAAAACTTGAGTTTCAGCTCTGCCATGGTCTGACCCTTCTTCTCTGCATCATCCCAGCTCCACTCTTCATCCTCCATGAAGTGAACATCCCTGCTAACAATAATATTTCCAGTTTGTGGCTGGAAAATTTTATAGGCCTTGCTGACAGTACTATAGCCTATAAAGATACCTGGTGAAGCTATCCTATCAAACTTGTCACGCTTGCTCTATGGAACATGAGTGAAACACAAGCAACCAAATACTTTAAGGAATTTCAGAGATGGTTTGTAACCATACCATGCCTCAAATGGTGTCTGTTCCTTCACTGCCTTTGTGGGAAGCCTGTTTTGAAGAAACACAGCCGTATTTGCTGCCTCTGCCCAAAACTTCTTTGGCAAATTCTTCTCATGTAGCATGCATCTTGACATCTCCATGATGTATCTATTTCTCCTCTCACTAACTCCATTTTGTTGAGGTGTGTAAGGGGCTGTAAGCTGATGCTCTGCCTAAATCTTCACAAAACTTGTCAAATTCTGCCGAAGTGTACTCCTTCCCATTGTCAAACCTTACAATCTGAATTTTGCAGCCACTTTCATTCTCAACTCTTGCCTTGAACTTCCAAAAAACTTGAACTACTTCTGATTTAAACTTCAAGAAAAAAATCCAGCACATTCTGGTGAAGTCATCAATAAAGGCAATATAATAGAGACTACCTTTTAAAGAAGGTGTTCTTTGAGGGCCTGCTACATCCGTGTGGATGAGCTGCAATTTGTGAGTGGCTCTCCAGGTTGACTTCGGGAATGGCTTCCTATTTTGCTTTCCAAACTGACATGCTTTGCAGCTTGAGATTGCATCACTAAGCTTGGGAACATCAAGTGCCAACTCCTTTTCTCTTAGTTGCAGCAGCCCTTGATGATGATAATGTCCGACTCTCTTGTGCCAAATCTGTGTGACATCTTCTTTGAGAGGGAAAGTAGATTGCTCCTCCTCTAAAGGGTTGAGTGAAAAACTCTTTCCTTTCATTTTTACTTTAAAGATAACTTGATTAGCTGCATCCTTAATCAAGCAATATTCATCTTCAAAAGTAACTTTAAAGCCTTTTTCAATAAGTTGACCCACACTCAACAGATTTTGGTCAATGCCAGGAACAAAGAGAACATCCTGTATATGTTTTTTACCTGTACAGCTTGCAATCGCAACAGTCCCCTTTCCTTTGACAGAGATGTAATCCCCATTGCCAATTCTGACTTTGGTGATTTTAGTTGGCTTCAAATCTCTAAACAACTCCTTGTCATGAGTCATATGGTTGGTGCAGCCATTGTCAATCGGCCAGCTTTCATTTGATTCACTGCCCACGAAGCATGTAGCCACAAACAGTTGATCCTCCTCCTCCTGATTAGCAATCTTAGCCTCTTTACCTTGCTGTTGATTCTTACTCCTGCAAATTACAGCTTCATGCCCCATTTGGTTACATTTAGTGCACTTGGCGTCTGGTCTTCTCTAGCATTTGAAAGGAGGATGACCCTTTCTATTGCAATGTTGACATGGAGGGTAGGATCCCTTCTTGACTCCTACTTTGTTGTTGGCTCAAGATTCTCTAGTAGGCTCCTTATTGTTTCTCGCATTCTCATGATGCTTGGCTGGCAAGGCTCTTTCAACAGCACCTTCTTGCCTCATGGCTCTTCTTTGCTCCTGTGCTTGCAAAGCATTGAGAATCTCTGCAAGAGTGATTTGAGTCAGATCCTTGGTATTTTCCAAGGCTGAAATAGATGCCTCAAATTTTTCAGGTACTGTTACAAGAATTTTTTCAACAATTCTTGAGTCCTTGAACGCAGAACCAAGTAATCTGATTCGGTTTGCAATGTCCAATAACCTATCAGAATACTCTTTAATTGATTCTGTTTCCTTCATCTTCTGCAACTCGAATTCTCGAATCAAGTTTAGCACACGCATTCCTTTGATACTTTCATCTCCCTCATACTCTGACTTGAGATAATTCCATATCTCATATGTTGACTTCAGAGTCATAATCCGAGTGAAGATAGTAGATGAGACTACAGCAAACAAGCAGGCCTTTGCCTTGGATTTCTTTGTCTTCTTCTCCTTCTGTGATTTGAGCTGCGCCATGGTAGGATTGTTTGGGAGAGTAGGAATTTCATAATCCTCTTCAACTGCTTCCCAAATATCCAAAGCTTCCATATACGCCTCCATACGAACTGCCCAAACCTGGTAGTTGTCTCCATCAAACACTGGTGGAGAAATTGAAGAGAAACTGGAACTTGCTTCGACGTCCATGACACAGCAACCTCACACACTCACTCACAGATCCCTTAAGAAGAGGGCTCTAATACCAATTGTTGTTTCTTAACGTGAAGAAAGTTGCTATAGGAAAGTTGAAGCAAAGAACAGAGTACTTCATTCATTGAATAATCAAAACATTACAATATTTAAAGTTTGAAAAATAATAACCCACAAACAACATGATCCTAAACTTACTCCATGATTACAAGGCATGAATAACAAAATAACTAATTCCTAAAAAACAGGAACAAACTTTGACACAATCAACTTAACAAAAAAACGCACGTGGACATGTTTCAGTCCTGAAGCATTTTCTTAACAACCATAAGCACCAGACAAAAACGTAAAAGATGCTAAAATCATCCAACGTAGCTTTAGCGGCCAAATACATTCATGGGTCGCAAAAAGGATTACCAGTGAAGTGTTCGAGAATTGGCCATAAGGCTGTAGCGCACCACATCTTTTTAGCCTCCTTGGAAAAACACAAGGCATGGGAATTATCTTTTTCTGTAGCATGGCACACTGGGCAGACTTTCCTTACTAAAACAACCAGCGGGAAAGATGACACCGAGCTGGAATCGCATCGAAATAGGCTTGCCAAACATGATCTTCAATTTGTTGGGAAATTTGGCTCCCCATAGTCTCTTGCATCATCCAAAGTCACCACCCATTCCAGATTGACCACCCAAATTACGCTCCTCTATCTCCACCCTATATGCCGACTTAACTGAAAATTCTCCTTGGTGGTCAAAATGCCAAACCAATTTGTCCTCTCGATGGCATGCACTAAGAGGAATGCTCCAAATTAATTCTCTATCAACCTGCCAAAAAAGATCCTCAATCATACCCCTATTCCATCCTATTGGTGTCAAAAGATCCCTAAATTTAAGGTTCTCGACACCCTCTCTAGGCTTGGTAATTGGAGCGAAGAGTTTTGGTCTAGGAAGCCAAGGGCATCCAAAGACTTTAATATTCTCGCCATTCCCTACCTTCCATCCCACGCCCTCTTTAAGAAGCTCACGACCCCATAAAATACTTCTCCATGTGTATGAAGGATTATTCCCAAAACCGGCCTCTAGGAAATTGGAGTTTGGGAAGTGTTTCATTTTAAGGATTCTAGCCATAAGAGAAGTCGGACAAGTGATGATCCTCTAACCCTGTTTGGCAACTAGAGCTTTGTTAAAAGCCACCATATCTCGAAAGCCCATCCCCCATTCAAGCTTTGGTTTACATAACCATTCCGAATGAATCCTACGATCCTTGCAACCTCCTCCCCACCAAAACCAAGCAACAAGTGATTGGAATTCATTACATAATGTGGAGAAAATTTTAAACAATCATAGCATAAGTGGATGTAGCTTAGGCCACTGCCTTAATTAAAACTTCTGTGCCACCCACTGAAAACAGCTTCCCTTTCCATATCTGTAATTTCTTCCAAACTTTCTCCTTGACACTATAAAAAAACCTATCACGTCCCACAAAAGAGGGTAAACCAAGATACATATATCATGGGAGTCTCCATTATGAAGGCCAAGGGAAGAAAGAAGGTTAACTTTAAAATCCTCAGTCACATTGGGACTAAAAGTAATCATCGATTTAAGCAAATTTATAATTTGCCCCGAATCCCTCTCATACTTCTCCAGAACACCCTTAATTGCTTGGGAGTTTTCCATATCCGCCTTTCCAAAGATAATACTATCATTAGCAAAAAGAAGGTGACTAATCCAAGGCACCCCCGAGCACAAGCAATCCCCATTAAAGCTTGATCATGTTCCTCTTTCCTAAGTAAATCTGTAAAGCCTTCCTTGCAAAGCAGAAATAGATACGGTGAAAGAAGGCACCCTTGGCAAATCCCACGAAAAGGCACAACATTCCCAACTGGCTCCCCATTCAAAAGCAAGGAGAATTTAGATGTCGACACGCAATCCAGATTCTAGTTGATCCACCGTCGAGAGAAACACAAATTAATCATGATAACTTCCTAAAAGGACCATTCAACTTTATCATAAGCTTTACTCATATCCAATTTCAAAGCCATCAAACCATTCTTCCCACCAGTTTTCCGACGAATAGTATGCATTAACTTAAAATGCTACAATCACATTATCTATAATTAAGCGCCCAAGTACAAAGGCACTTTGCTCATCAGATATAATCTCTGGTAAAATGCTCTTCAATTGATTAGCAATGGTTTTAGTAATGATCTTATACACCACATTACACAAGCTAATAGGATGAAAAGCTGATACCTTCGTCGGAGATTTTGTTTTGGGAATAAGGACAATGCATGCAGCATTTAAAGCTCGAACTGATTGTTGTCCATTAAGCACGCCTAAGCAAACCTTAGTAACATCTACACCTAAAAGGTCCCAATTTTCTTGGTAGAAGCCAGCATGGAACCCATCAGGACCTTGTGATTTCCAAGCACCCATAGCAAAGAGAGCCTCTTTAACTTCTTCCTTTATGAATGGAGCGTCAAGATGATCTAAACGTTGTCTGAAACCTTCTTATCAACACCCCAACCTTTTTATCAACACCCTCTAGAATTGCTTCAATAGACCCATCATCAGGTAATGAGGTAGAGAAGATATCATTAAAGTAGTTCTCTATCTCCTAAACAATACCTTCCTTCTCATTTACCCAAACTCCCCGTGTGTTCTCAAGGCCTT
Organism: Antiaris toxicaria; assembly: GCA_035233585.1. Classification (NCBI taxonomy): domain Eukaryota; kingdom Viridiplantae; phylum Streptophyta; class Magnoliopsida; order Rosales; family Moraceae; genus Antiaris; species Antiaris toxicaria. The sequence goes on from CP141154.1 coordinate 96,362,990, forward strand.
TGATTTCATTTTTATCTCGGTGATTAGAAGCTTTTAGGTGAAAAAATCTCGTATTCTGGCCGCCTCCACTAAGCATTCAACGCTAGCACGTTGCTTTCAATAATAATCCTCTAAAGCTAGAACCCAGTTTAGCTTGGTAACTATATGTTGCATTTGTCTCTTTACCTCTTAACTTCATTCCATCTCATTAATCTCACACAATTCTTTTTGTAAGAACTTTACCCACCTTGGGATACTTCCAAAGACATCTTTGCTCTAACATTGAAGAGCCCCTGCACATCTTTCTAACGTACCAAGAAGGGCCCTACCGTTGCTTCCAGTCACCGTTTGGTGCCAAGATGAGATATAAACATCCCAATAAGCTTTATTGGTTGGCCATAATGGCTCAAAAGTAAAATGCCGATTCCCATGGCCAACAACATGGGAATTCATTTCAGGGAAATCAAGGACCACGTGGAGAACCTGATGATCAGAGCTAAAAAATCCCAATGAAAAACTCGGGCCACATGAAATATTGACCTCCAACCTACATCCAAAAAACATCGATCTAAATGTTTCTGAACATTATCTGAAAGGCCTTGATGGCTATTCCATGTGAGAGCTGCTCCATGAAAGCCAAGATCAATAAGTTCACATTCGTCAATCGCCTCTCCAAAACCCTGCATACTACTATCAACTCTACTATTACCACCCAGTCTTTCAGAGAGATGCAATATTTTATAAAAGTCACCTGCTAATAGCCATGTGAAAGTGAAGAGTCCACGAAGATGGCGCAAGAGATCCCACGAGTGGTGTCTTTGAGCTTTCTCTGGGTGGCCGTAGAAACCTATGAACCTCCAAGTATTACCATCTAAAGAGGTAACAAAAGTGTCAATATATGCTCTCGAGTAACTCTGAATCGCCAATCCCCACTCTTTTCACCACAATAAAGTTAACCCTCCACTTTGGCCAATACAATCGACATGCAAACCCCCTTTAAAACCTAATCTATTCTTGATAAGACTTGCTTTCTGACCATACAACTTGGTTTCGGAGATGAAAACCAAGTCTGGAGAGAAACTTTAGATCATCATTTGAAGCTTATCGAATGCTCGTTGATCCCTGAGACAACGAGCATTCCAGACAATGATACTCATTGGTCCTGGTGGGATTATAATGAGCATATAATTCATGTTAAGACTATTATGTTGTTTAAAGCCAATTAGGGAGACAGTTTCTCTTGATTGTTTTGAACATTTGACTCCTGAGTAGAGGTATAGATATGTTACTTAATAGTCGCATTTCATACTTGGACTAAAGTGTAATTAATCTGCTTAGTTTGCTTGAATGGATTAATTCACTTTTGATGTTTATTTTGCAATAATCTTAATCCTGAGTAAGTAAATCACTTCATATATGACTTGTGTCTTATGATGTTCTGAAGGCTAAAATGTCTCAAAGATTGTAAGCTTATAGACCGGTTCGTTGGGTACATGACTTGTATACGATGGAGTGTTTATTTATAGATATTGGAATTATATCTCTAATAAGGAGTAAAGATTATATTTTTAAAGGCATTAGACTGGATATGAAAATAGATAAGGCTTTGGGTTGTTTGCTCTTATTCATATATGGTGAATAATCATTTTCTTAATCGTGTGTATGATGGATTTTTAAGATAGCTTGATCAACAGATTGAATGGATTTTGACCTAAGGTTGATCATCGATATCATATTAGGGTGTTGTCTACATGATAAGATCATTTGATGATAGCTTATCACTAGCTTGCATAATACGGTATATAATTGAGAGTGAAGTTTAAGTTTATAATGATATGACTCTGAAACTAATAATTGTGTAATGGTTTATTTAAGATAGAATAATAGTTACATGGATTATTGGAGTCCATATTATTTATATCCAATTATTCTCTTTACTAGTCTCGCATAATTCCTTAATAGGTGATAATTAATCAGGGTATTCTTATTACTTATATTCTTGTATTTAGTGAAGAGAAAAATCTAGATCATCTATTCTAAAGTGTAGGCATTTTTCTTTAGGAGTCAAGAGTATAATTGTAATTTTGTTTTATTCAACAAATGGGATAAATATTTAATTTAGGTGAATATTTATTTTGAAAGATAAGATTTAAAATTTAAATTAATTGTATTTATCTTTTAAAAGATAAATATGAGATTGATTTAAATTTTGAAAATCTTATTTAGATAAATATTTTTTGAAGTTTAAAAGATTATCTTATTTGAATTTGAATTAAATAAAATATCGTCTAAGCACACTTATAGAGGTGGTGGATTTTATAGTGATTTGGAAGACAAGATTTTCTCCTAATTTGATAATATTTTAGATAAGAGATTATATAATTGTTTGAATTTAAATAAAGTTGTCATGATTTTATTTTGAATTTAAACTGGAGTTGTAGAAAATTATCCATGCAGACAAAATCACAATATTTGTAAAATTTGAAATTTGAATCAAATTTTGAATTCTCTAAACACAGGTAAACAAAATTTTTGGGGAGAAATCCCAGGGAAGAAATTTGGCTATGCTTGTGGGAGGAAAGAGAAAAAAATTTTTTGGAATCCTGTTTGAATTTTGAATGTCCTTGTACCTATGGCGGCCAAAATTTTTAGGGATTTTTCTCAAGGAAAATTTGGCCATGGTGTGAGGGAGGAGAATGAAAATTCTTTTCTTGAGTCCTATACAAATTCTGAAAGTCACCTAATGTAAATTTATAAATAGGAACTTCGGGACTCCTATTTTCTTTATACTACAGACTCTTAGGTGAACGAATTTATTAGTATATTTCTTACTCATAATAATAAATTTTTAGAAATCTGGATGATTGGAAGGAGACAAACCGCGCTAAAATACTGATCGAGTAACCGAATACCCACACACTTTGCCATCTAGGAATTAGAGAATAGTAAAGAAGATTAGTCAGTTGAAGCCTTTCGGTCACATCCTCTAATATTCTTGGTATTTCCTTTGAAAATATAATGATTGTTGAATAATTTATTATATATGATAATATGAGTTTTTAATAATTTTAAAAATTTTAAAATTTTTGCTATGGGTGTACTATTTTTTCCTACAAAAAGCTTATTATAAAAGGAGGTAGGCAGACCGTCCTCCTTTTTTTTTTTTTTTTTTTTTTCGCTTAACCAATGAGTGGACTTTGAGCTTTCTAATCTGCGAGTCAAATAAGAGATTTACTTTGAGAAATATTTTGTGAGTCTTTTTGGGAAAAGAAATTGAAATCATTAAGAGAAGATGTTTTGCAGCCTTGAAGAGATTTCAATAATGGCAAATTTTCAAGATGAGTGTTGTGCTTTGAGCAAGTCAATTAAATTGATTCTTCACTGTAGCGACAAAATTATAAAGGGAGTCCTCATTTGTTGAAGTCCATTGATGTTTGTAATTGTTATTATTTAAGGGACGTTTAGTAAACGTATTGTATTTTGATTGTATTTGAATGAAATTTTTTTTTTTGAATGTTGTATTTGGTTGAAAAGTATTTATTTTATATTTAAATGAAATGTGTGTTTGGATAAAAAGTATTTTACAGTTGATGTGATTAGTAAAAGTAGAGATAAATAGTGGAGTTGAAAAGTTGATGTAATTGGTAAAAGTAGAGATAAATAATAGAGTTAAAAAGTTGATACGATTGTTTTAAAAAACTTTTGAATAGTAATTATTTTTGTAACACTGTTGAAAAATTTATATTTGATGTAAAATTATATTGCATTTGAATGAAATTAAAATATAATTTTTTTACCAAATGATAGCTTAGTGGATTGTTAATAACTAGGCGTAATAAGGTGGTGTAGGTTTATCAAAACTATGTTTTAAATGCCTTAATTCATCTTACTTTTTATATTTAAATTAATTGAATAATAATTAAAATTAGTAATTTAGTAAAAAAAACAGATCCAACAGCCTGAACCTATAACTAATATTAGAGACCTTTCAAATTGATTTGGCTTTGGAATAATAAAACTTTTAGAATATAAAACTATTATTGAGCACCTTCTATAATGGCTTACATCTTTTAGAGAATTGATAATAAGACAATAAGAAGTAATGAGTTTAAATCCTTGCAATTATACTCTTTATCCTTTTTAATATTATAATCACAAGTTAAAGCCTTCTAATAGCTTATGTTTTCAAAAAAAAAAAAGTAAACTAACAGAAACAAAGTATATTCAATTCACTCCCAAGCTGAGTAGCACAAGGAGCAGCAAGCAGGATCAACAATTTTTCTTCTGAAGAGATCAACAGCTACAGAAAGAGCATCATGATAAGCTTTCCATTTAATAATAATAATAATAAAATTTGAACATTATTAGGGAGATTATGCGACCAAAAAGTCTTCCACCAGGTCAGCAAATTGTCGTCGGAGATGAAGAATAAGCACGAACTTCTTGATCATATATAACAGCGAAGTCAATATAGCCAGTTATCCAATTAGCATCTCCAGAACATAAAATTTTCTGACCATCATCTACAGCCCGACTGACGCCTTTAAAGAGAGGCTCACCACCCCCATTTCATGCTTCTCCATACAAAATGAAGGCCTGTGTCCCAATATCTGGCCTGTTAGAACTCTCAGTATTTGGCTTTAAAAAAGTCTGACTAAGCGTTTGTTTGGGACACGCATTGCGTTTGCGTTTCATTTAAATGCAATGCTTGAAATGTAATTTGCATTTGGAGGAAAAGCATTTACATTGCATTTGAATGCAATGTGTGTTTGGATGTAAAAGATATGAGTTTTATAAAAATAATTATTTTATGATGTGATTGGTAAAAGTTATGTTGAAAAAAGAGTAAGATATAATGAGTGATGTGATTGAAAAAATTGATTAAAAAATATATATATTATATTTTGAGATATAATGAATAATATATAATAGATTATTATTATTAATTTAATATATAGCCAATACTTACCTAACCAATGAATTGGTTACCGTAGCAATTATGAATTGCGTATTTTTTGTGAGCTGGTCGTCGCTGACAAAGAGCAACAGAAATAAAAAAGTTATCAATTTGGCACCAAATTGATAAAACCAATAAAATTGTGATGGGAAAGTCTTGAACACGTAAGGCACTTTTTTCCAATCTTGTAGTCCATTTGTATCGCATTTGTATCCACACACACCTATATATATATATTATGTTCAAAGTTGATAAGATATTATGTTCAAAGTTGATAAGAACTATTATGAAATTAATTTGCGAATGACTATTACATCAGTAATGAGTAATGTCACCTGTATCACAATATATATTGTTGTGTGTATTCACAAAAAAAATTGAACATTGTGAAAATAGAACATTATCTCTGCACATTGATGTGCACGCCTTCCTCTTTATTCCCCTCTTTACATTAAATGATACACAACTCTTCGTTCGAAATTTGTTTATCTTTTGTTATGAAATTATAATAAAATGATAATGACGTTTTTTGCGTTAAATATTTTCATGTCCATTCGGAATACAATAAAGCCAATGTGCACGTTTTTTTTTCCCAGAAACAAAAAAAAAAAAAAACCAAATTACAACTCCGGATAAGGTATGTTTCGGTCTTTAATGCAAATTGTATTTATTAACTTTATTTTTATAAAATTACATCAATAAAATTTTTAAAAATTTGTTAAACCATCCAGTAATTTCAAGTTAATAAACGACACCTGAATACTCAATAAATACCTGACACCAGCACGTTTGATAAAAGTTGTGGAGATATAGAAACAAAGTTTTTTACATTTTATCAACATGTCAGTCATTTTAAAAGTCGTACTACCTATACCATAGATATATCTGATACCTTTGCCACATTTGATTTGTCAAATCTTCTCTAAATTGATTCATTTGATTATGAGTCTTGTTGTCATCTGATACTTCAGGACCTTCAGGCATGTCATCGTCAACATCATCTTGATTGGTGTTATGCGGTTGTGCAATTTCGTTTATTGGTACACCGTCAATATCATATCGTCGAAGAAGCTTGTCCCGCTCCCTAACTATTATGATAAAATTATGCACTATTGCGCACGCCACTGGTATAAGAACCTGCTTCTGTATCGGGTAGTTATTAATTCTCTTTAATATTTTGAACCTCGCTTTCCATACGCCGAATGTCCTCTCGATGCAATTTCGTAACGATGAATGCGTATAGTTGAAAACTTCTTTAGGTGATCCCAAACCTTGACGCCGACGCCTATATTCAGGCAAATGATAAGTGTCACCTCTAAACGGCGTTAAAAACCCGTTATTGTTTGAGTATCCGGCATCACCTAAGTAAAATTTTCCTACGTATGAAAAGTAAAAACTTCTCCTCAGAATATATATTTGTGGTACAGGTGTATAACATAATGATGTAAGGAAACTTAAAAGACAGCTGTCAAACCTGGTGGAGGTATTGGAAAACCGTAACGGTGAATTGCAGTTTCCAGCACACGTGCGTCATGTACCGAACCCTCACACCCTGAACATATATACGTGAACTTCATATCAAATGAACATGCTGCTAATATATTTTGAGAGTACGTTCCTTTCCTATTTCTCCACGCTGCAGCGTTACGCGATGGTGGAACACAAGGCACATGAGTGCCATCAATGGCACCGACACAACCCTGCAACAACAAAGCAAGAGTCAATAGTAAATTATTAACAACTACAGATTTGCAGTGTCTTTAGTATGAAATTATAATGAGTTACTTACATCAAACCACGGCCTATATTTGTAATGATTTTCAACAATGAATGGTTGCACTCTATTAAAATCAGGAGGAGTTATTATTTCGTTCTTGAGGCTACATATAGCTAGTAGCACAGTGAAAAACCACCTTGATATTGTTTCTCCCGAGTGGTTCCAATGATCAGCTGATTCGGCATTAGTTGTCCCCTGACATATGATGTACAAAAATATAAACAGCTGCTCATCTACGTTTATATGACTTGTTGGTTGAAGTAGTTGTCGGCTTTCTAACAAATTTGATAAATTCTTAAACGTTCTTCTATCCATCCGAATCTTCTGCTTGATTTTGTTAGGATTTCCATTAAGAATTTCGTCTATTCTCATCAATCCTGACAACATTGAATCATGCAATGGTTGTCTATAACTTATATTTATCCTGTAAGCAGCAACAAGTAGACATGTCGCAAAGGCCAAATTCTCCTCATCATCACTATCACTTTCACTACCACTATCCACGTTTGCATTTAAGGTTGAATTTCCAGTTGGGTGTGACATGTCATGAACCTACATTTTCATCAACATATTTATATCAACTACTGAAAAAACACAAAAGCAACTTACTTTTTGACGGAGTAGGTGTCCATCAATTGAATTAAAATCTCAAAACTAGTAAATAATGGCAATCAAAATGGTATGGTAATAAGTTCAATAATTGGATACATATATAACTAAATAACATAAACCAAGCAATAAAATTGTTAAAATGCAATGGGATAATATTCTAGTTATTAGGATCTTCTGGTGGAAATGGAGGGTAGTTGGGTTGTTGCGGAGCACTTATTCGGCCTAATGTGTCATTTACAAATGCCAGTCTTGTTGCATCAGTACAATCCAGGAAGGTAGGTATCCAATCACGGTTGTCGTAGAAATACCGCATCATTTTGACTACATCCCCGACATTAACTCCCAATTGTAACATAGCTTTTTCACATGCAGCGATGGCATCTCAAGAACCTCCGTAGTCTCCCGAATCCGTTCGTGACCGTTTTGCAGTACGCTCAACTAGATGGGTGGATATCTGTTGGATTGCTTGCGCCATAATTGTATCATTTCGTAACTTTTGCTTTCGAATTGAATACCGCTCCTTATGTTTAGAAGAACATCCTACATCCCTTTCTTCATCATGAAAAGGCTCTTCATCATTACCTGAATCATGGTCTGGTGATAACTCTGCAGCAAGGTCTACATTTGTCCCCACACCAACCATGTATTCATTAGTTGGTACGTGGTTGTCGAAGATATTGTAGTACAATTCCTCGAACTTTAGACCCTCGTAGCGCAACTCACGAGCATCTGAGCCATATTGCTGCAAAAATTTGGTACCACAAGATTATGCGTACCTAACCAATGCTTACAAACCACAAATTGCAATAAAATACAAACACAATTTACAGCTGTGCATCATACAACCCATATATACTTACCGCTAAGAAGCTCTACCAAACGTCGTTTGAACAGCTAATCGACTTCGTCTGTGGATCATAGCCAAGTCCAGTATGTGCCTTTAATGCCTTCCAACATCTATATGTCTTAGCCATTCTTTCTTTTTTGGATTTTAGCTGTTTGTATGTGCAAGGGGGAATAAATTCAGTTCCCTATTCCTCTAGTGCTTTAGGTGGAGGAAATCTACCACCATGCGTGTTCTTGAACGTACTCAAACGGGAAAGTAGTAGGAACTCATTCTCCTCAGTCCATTTGTAACTGTCTTTTCGTCGTGGCATCTACGTAATTGCAGCATGTTTGTAAGTAATATGACAATAATCATAGCCACATACAGACTTAAGATGTCATTCCATGAATTATCATCAAGTATTTATGCAAAAAAAAGCTACTTGATTACCGTATTTGAACCGACTGAACTCTCGGCTTCAGTACAACGAACTTGTGAGTCGGCTAACAATGTGGACCGAAGAATTTTTCGTTGAGGAAAGTCTTTAATGTGATGGGAATGTCGTTTTTTCAAATTGCGAGTAGATCGCCGACTCGGTTGAATACTACATGGTTTGCCACAATAGGAAAGAGCTTCCAACTGTGTACCCGTGGTTACGGATTAGTTGTATAGTTAGGAAAAATTTGTGAGCTGGCACCGCTAAACGGCAATTCGCCGAGACCTTTGCAACCAAAACGCGGATATATTGGTTTAGCGGAGCAAAGAGTGCTCGAGTCCAATAATTGGTAATATGTAAAGTCCCATAAACTGGATATACAATCGGTTGCCAAACGTGGTAAAAAAAAAGGGTTCAAAAATAAATCACACAACAGTGAATGTGCCATCCATAAATAGGGAGTGCCACATTGGTCGACTTTGTAAGTTAAGCAATTGGCTACTATGGAAATAAGGTGAATAATAACAATTCAAAATGACAACAGATAACAAAATAGCATGGTTTAGAGCATACCGCTTCTAATGATGGAATTTGCAAGCTACGCCTTTCCTGTTGATGGAGTGACAGAGGAGAATGACCTTTACACAAGAGTGCTCTTGAATGCAATCAAAATTGTCAATTGCAATAAAATGACCACGTCTATCCATAAAAAAACTCTGTGTTAGTAGATGTATGAATGTTCACAATAAAAAACAAAACGTTGACAACATTACAGTATTAAACCAATTGTTTACAACATCTCCTAATACCATCAGAAATGCACATAAACAAAGTGTAACAAAACGCATAAGCCTTTAAACCAAAAACAATTGTTTCTTAACCTATAACAAAACACCAATAATCCACCTTTTTAACCTTATAATTGAATTTTCAGGGGCACTATAAACATCCCACGTTTGGAAATTTTAGACCGGAATACAATACAGCGGCGAAGCCCTGGCTCCGCAAAGTCGACAAAAGATGGCGCGGCCAGAGGACGCTTATAAACTAGTTACATTAATACTATTCCAATATATATGCATTATCAAGCACACACGGCACAGAATTTAAATTTTCAATCTTCAGCTAACATGAAAAAATTGTGCAGTTAATGCATTTTGCATTATTGTTCACAGAATTTATGCTCTGTGAAGTATAGATGGTTAGGGATTCAGACACAAATGCATAAACGAAAATGCAAAACTCAAAAGGCACGGTTAATCAACCATCATAATGTAACATCTGTTGAAGTAGATCGGGCAAAAATTTTTCTTTTTGCTAAATATACGACTTCAAACCCCATGAAAACCATCCAGATACATACATTACACAAACGGGGGCACATGTCTTTTTCCGTCCGGTAGCCCTAAATGCGGACAACCGCAACTTGCCTCAGACAGAAAAGGCTGTCGGTAAGTGCTATGCTGGGAGGCCGAATAGATGGAGATGATCGGGTTCACGCTGCTGGAATGCGGTCTGCTCGCTGCAAAATCCAATCTGGATTGCTATTAACTCTCGAACGAAAAAATCGTCGTTTTTCGTTTTAATATTCAGAGGCTAGTTGCAGGTGGGGGTGGGTATTACAGCAATGAATTAGTAAAAATGGCAGGGTAATTGCGGAAGCATTCGGCTTTGCTTGCTGTGGGAGGGTGGATGCGCTATCGTCGTTCGTCGTTTTTGGGAGGTTAGGCGAAGGTGCGAAACTCTGTTAATGTTCGCGTAGTGAACTGAAAAAAAATAAAGGCAGTTCTCCTCAGAATACTGTTGTCGTTTTTGGGAGGTTGGGGGATTTTGACTACACCACCGGTCGAATTGAATGCCGTATTCAAGTGGAAAAAACTTTTTTGCAGGATACGATTAATTGGCTGCAGAGGGTGAGGCAGGGAATATATTCCCTGAAGGTAAGGTCAAGTCAATGAACAGGACTTGAAATTGTATAATTTTTTTGTTTGAAAAACTGTGTACCGGTTAAACTAATAAACAGTAAATATAATTGTGTTAATTGTTAAAAAGCATTGCATTCAAATGCAATTTTTTTGTATTTAGGGGAAAATGGCATTGCGTTTAAATGAAAAGCTTTTCAAATGCGTGTCCCAAACGATGTATAAGAATATAGATCAGTTGGGAGAGTGTAAAGATTCTCCAAGTTTGTGTGACGGATGCCAATCGGGGCCAGTAGGGTACCTGTCCTCAGGGAAGAAATAAAAAACATTTTTTGTATATCAATTTAAGTAATTTTTCGTTTGTGTTCCCATTGATTTGATCACTTAATGGAATGTTTGGTTAACGTATTGTGTTCATATTGTGTTTCAACACAAAGTATTGAATATATTTCTATTTGAATAAAAAACATTTGCTTTGTATTTAAATACAATGTGTGTTTAAATAAAAAATATTTAAATTACATTTTAAAATTGAAAAGTTGATGTGGTTGATAAAAATAAATAAAAAAATAAAATAAATAAAAAATATAACGTGAATAAAAAAATATTTTTAAAATATTCTAAAATAATAAATATATTTAAAATACTGTTAAAAAACATTATATTTAAACATAAAATTTTTATATTTAAATAATAATTACATTATATTTCTAAAATAATAAATATATTTAAAATACTATTAAAAAATATTATATTTAAACATAAAATTTTTATACTTAAATAATAATTATATTACATTTAAATATAATATAAATGTAAAATTAAAAATAAACTCTCTACAAGTATTTTTTTTAGGTTTTTTGAAATTTGATTTCGGTTAAATTTTGGGCTTTTTATTTAAATCTGAAAATTAATTGATTTGATTCCTTTATTTTATATATATATATATATATTGAAACAAACATCAAATCATCAGTCTGTTGCCTTTTGTTGTCTTTTGCCTTTCCTCTCTCGTACCTTAGCCACTTTCTTCCCTTTTTTTTTTTTACACCTTCACCTCTTACTGCGCTTTTGCCTTCTCTCTTGTCCCTACCAGCGTCAAATGAAAGTACGTAGAATGCACTCTTGTCCTCTGTCAGCATCTGAGTGATGGTACTTAGGTATAGTTTGTGTCAAATTTTATATTTGTATTACATGTAAATATAATATAATTTTTATTTAAATATAAAAATAATATATTTAAATATCAATTATATTACATTTTTAAATTTAATATAATTATTATTTATTATTTTATTTTTTAATTATTTTTATTAATCACATCACATATTTTATTTTTTTCTATTTTTATCCATCATATCATAAATTTATTATTTAAATATAATTCAAATACTTTTCATCTAAATACATATTATATTTAAATGTAATGCAAATACTTTTTATCTAAATACAATTTGAATACAATATAAACATAATGTGTTTATCAAACGAAACCTTAGAAGACACTCTTGTGGACATGTGAATAACTCATTATATATATTATATTTAAATATAATATATTAAATATAATATTTATTTAAATAAAAAATATTTATATTATATTTAAATATAATATTTGCGACGAATGCAAAACTAAAAATAAACCTTCCATAAGTATTTTCTTTTAGGCTTTTTTAATTTGATTTAGGTTAAATTTTTGCTTTTCTTTTAAAATTGAAAACTGATTGATTTGGTTCTTTTATTATATATATTTTTTGAAACAAACATCAAATTAGGGGTGGTAAATTATGTCAGCGGGTCGTGTTCGTGTCGTATCTGACCCGTTTATTGACACGAATACATTCGACACGAACACGACCCGTTTAATAATCGTATCAAAAATCACAACCCGAATACGACCCGTTAATAAACGGGTTGACACGACACGACACGTTTATGACCCGTGTCTGCTAAACCCTTAACGGGTTATAAACGTGTCATGTCGTGTCTGCTAAACCCACTTACTAAAAGGGTCATAAACGGGTCATTCAATTTGTTATTGACCCATTTAACTAACTTGTTATTGATCTATTTAATTAACCTATTATTGACCAATTTAACTAAACTATCATCAATTTTAACATTAAAAAAACTTATTAAACATCTAAATAACAATCAAATTAAGTTCACAATCAAGCTACACTTAAATTTAGATCACAAAAGATAAATACAAAACTAAAAATATACATATAAAAACTAAAATATATATTTTATATTTAAATTTTGAATTTTAAATTTTTAAACTTTAAAAATTTATATAATATATATTAAAAATTATAAATGGATAATTCATAGGTCGTGTTCATGTTAACCTATATATGACCTATTTATTAAACGAGTTATTTCGTGTCAATTGCAGGTTGGTGGGTTCATGCAAGTTCAACCCTTTATTTAATCGTGTTTGACGGGTTCGATCTGTTTTGATCCAAACCCATTTAAAGAAAACTCAAACCCTCTAATTTCGTGCGGGTTTCGTGTCGTGTTGTCGTGTCGTGACCCAAATTACAAGCCCTACATCAAATCATCAGTTTGTTGCCCTTTTGTTATCTTTTGCCTTTCCTCTCTCGTACTATAGCCACCTTTTTTTTTTTTCTTTTACACCTTCACCTCTTACTGCCATTTTGCCTTCTCTCTTGTCCTCCATCAGCATCAAGTGAAAGTACTTAGGTATCCTTGGTTTTTAAGATTATATTATATTATATTTAAATACAATGTAATCTTCCTCCAAAACATAAAAATAATACATTCAAATATCAATCATATCATATTTTAAATTCAATACAATTATTATTTATTATTTTACTTTTCTATTATTTTTATGAATCACATCACATACTCTATTTTTCTTTTCTATTTTTTTTCTCTTTACTTTTACTCATCATATCACAAATTTATTATTTAAATACAATTCAAATACTTTTCATCCAAACACACATTGCATTCAAATGTAATATAAATACTTTTTTTTATCCAAATGTAAATTACATTCAATATATTGCATTCAAATATAATGCAAACGCAATGCATTTACCAAACGGAGTCTTAGAAGGCACTCTTATAGGCATGTGGATAACTCGTTATATTTATATTATATTCAAATATAATATATATTTAAATAAAAATATTTATATTATATTTAAATGTAATATTTGTTTAGATAAAAAATATTTGAAGTATATTATATATAATATGATTAATAAAAATAAAATGAAAAAAAAGAGAGAAAAAGAGTATGTGATATGATTCATAAAAATAATAAAAAAAGTAGAATGGTAAATAATGATTATATTGAAATTAAATTATGATGTAATGAGTATATGAATATAATATTTTTTTTAGTTTGGATGAAAATTATATAGTATTTAAACACAATACAAATACAATACAATAACAAACATGTCCTTAAATTTGAAGTTCACTACCAAAACCCAAAACCATCTTTGTCATTTGGTTTTTTGTTTTGTTTTGTTTTGTTTTTTTGGGGCTGGGGTGGGGGTTGTAAGACAAGCAATTCATGTCAAGTATGTTATTATATTAATTTTTATCTCTTTAATTTGCACATTTTTCATGTTCATAATATCATCTTAGAATATGTATAATATTCTTATAAAATTATTAGATTTATTTTTTTCTTTAATTTTAAATGTTTGCAATTTTGTTACCATATTTATATATTTACTATTTTGGATTTAAAGATTATGGTTTAACTTTATTATCATCACATATTTGTATTTATAAATTAAAACTTTATTTTTTTAATGTCAATTTTTACTTTATTGCTTATTACATGAAATTTATTATTAAGAAACTTGTATTTTTTTTCCCTATTGTTTTAGTGTAAAAATTTGATCTTTATTTATGCTCCCACTAAATTCAAATCCCGGATCCATCACTATTTGTGTTTGCATTAATAAAAGATCTGAATCTCGTACTTCCATCAAGTTTGTATCCACTGAAAACTTCCAACTGTGCCAATGAATTTTCTGACCTTTTTTTTTTTTGACAAATCCCCACCAAAATTTGGTCATAAGAGAGTAAATTTTACTGCATAATTCAGCAGGGAGTTTTGACGCATCTCGTTGCATATGTGGGAATTGACTGAACAAATACCCGATAAGGGTGAACATTGGGTAAGTTGGGTGGGATTTTGTGAATTTTTAACCCATCCAATGAATATTGAGTGGGTTAACATTTTTTTTTACCCACCCAATCAACCCAATGTAAAAAATCAACCCACCCAATTAATATTGGATTGAGTTGGGTGGGTTGGGTGGGTTATGTATTTTATTAATAAAATGTAATAACCGAGAAATCTATCGTTCTCAGAAAATTTTGTACAAAATATGTAAATAAATGTACATTTATAGTGAGACATGTTATAGAATATAGAGCAGAGGAAAATTTTGATTAATTGGGTTTTAATCAAAATTTGATAATGAATTAATGAAAATAGTTAAAAGCTAAACATTAATTCAATTTATGATGTTTTAAAATTAATAGAAAAGTATGTGGAAAATGCATATTAAGAGATCAATGGCTCACAAGTAAGCCACATTGATCAATGGCTCACAAGTAAGCCACATTGATCAATGGCCAAAATTAGCCAAACAAGTCCTTATAATTTCTTAAAGAAAATTTAAGAAAATGAAAGAAAGTGAGAGAGAGAGAGAGTTAGGCACGTGAGTTAGGGGGGGGGGGGGATTAAATCATTCCCCTTAGCTACAAAGAGAAATGCCCGAGAAAGAAAGAAAGAGAAAGAGAAAGAGAAAGAGAGAAAGAGACCGAGAAAGAAAGAGAGAAGAAAGGGAAATCCAAATAAGTTCGGATTTTCTCTTCATCTGCAGCAGATCGTTCAAGATTTAGCTAAGAATCAGCAGCAAGAAGCTTTAAAGCTTCAAGCAAGGTAAACCCCCGTTTTCTCACGTTTTTCTTGGGGGAAAATCTGGGGTTTGGAGAGGAAAAAGAGAATATGAGTAAATCGTGTTGAGATTTTCAGTTAAAATCAAAACATGGTTCGAGTCTAGTTGTTTTAAAACACGAATCCATGAGTTGATGGTGTAGAAAACCAAGCTTAGTAAGTTTTCTTCAAGAAAATTCAGATTTTCAAAAGTTAAGTCAAGAGATGTTTATAAGCAAAATGTGAAATTTTGCTTATGTAACCATAGATTTGTGATAGTAGAGATGTAGCCTATACCTTGAAACGATCTTATTGAGATCGATTTTGAGTGTAAAAAGTAAAACAAAGGCCATAAAAGCCTTAGAAAATCAGAGCAGAGCAGTTCAGACCCAAAATCTTAATTTTGGTATGAACACGAGCGTTCACACGGGCGTGTACACGGGCATGTACAAGGGCGTGTTCAGAACACAGCCCGAACATGCCCACATGCACGACCGTGTTGCAAGAAAATTCAGACCCGAGAGGTACACGGCCAAGAACATGGTCGTGTATCTGGCATGTCAAGGGGTACACGGTCATGGGAAGGACGTGTAGTAGACCATGTTAGACAGTAAGAAAACACGGCCAAAACACACGACCGTGTAGGTGACCGTGTAAGCTTACACGGCCATACCCGTAAATCCAGAGGAGTACACGACCAGAAACACAGCCATGTAGATACCTGTGTAAGACAGCATGAATTACATGGCTATGTTGTATAGATTACACGGCCATGCACGTAAGTCCAGAGAAGTACACAGCCAGAGACACGCCTGTGTAGGAGGGCGTGTCCAAAGCCAAAGTAAAAAAAAAAAAAAAAAGAGTCTAGAAATGTGAAATTTCATGTTTTATCATGTTTCTAGTATAAGATGAATATTAAAAATAATCAGTGATTACTTCTTTTATAGTAGTTCGAGTCAGAGACCTCGATACAGCAGTCTCAGAGTAGCAGAGGCTTACGCTCGCAGATTTCCTGTAAGTTCAAGCATTGTCCTGACTGCAACGTGGACAATCTTGTTATGTTATGATGTTATGTATGTTGTATGACATGTATGTTAGACATTGATTGTCTGCATCACGATACTCAGGTCAGTTCATGTCATGCATGTAGAGTTTCATGTTTCAAGTACACATGTCAGATAGGTAGTAGGTACACGAAAGCATGTAGTTACACAAGGCACCTTAGTGTGTTTAATAAAACTTACACCCCAGGTAAATCATGTAACAGGTTTCTACTGTGGGGGCAATTAGTATGCTACCCAGTTGGAACACCAGCAAGTTGGTAATTAAACCAGTTATTGGCGTATCGGCCTCTCGACCCACGGGGAGGTTTTCATGTTTAGCTTCAGTTAAGATTGAGGAGGTCAGCACTAAAGTACCGCTCTCAGTTGTACTAACATATCGGTACGACCAATCAAGGGCCCAAAACCAGAACTTAATAACAGATAATGTCCTAAGACTAATCTTTCAGCCACGAGCATATTTACAGAGTCCAGTTTTCATGCATGAGCATAGCAGTACAGCATGTCATGTTTCATGTTTTTATATTTGAACTTACTAAGCCTATAGCTCATCAGTTTTTTCACATATTGTAGGTAAGAGACCTATTCACCAGTAGTATATGGTGGACGACGGACAGAGTAGATGCATGCCAGGTGGATTGGGCGAGGGATTTGGTCACCATTAGTCTTCCGCTGTATAGTTTTGAAATTTGGAACATGTAATTTCTAAAAGAACAAGATTTCAAGTGAAGATTATGTGATAGGGGAATCATGATCCATGTACATGTTATTTTATTAACATGATTTCCTTATCACATTCTCGAACAGTTTATGATTTTAAAGAAAAAAAAAATTATTTCGTAAATTAGCAAGCAGTTTTCAGTTCAGCATGATTGTCGGCGACCCTAGAGGCCTGCAGACTATTGTGGTTAACTACAGAGTTGACTGTAATAGCACTGTAGGGCCTCGTCAGAAGGGCAGGCTGCCACATTTGATATCAGAGTGATTTTACAATGGGTTCAGTTTAGGATACCAAACGTAGCCACATTTAGTATCAGAGCCCAAGTTTTAAAATGGGTCTAGTTTAGAATACTTAGTGTTGTCACAGTTGGCATTATCAGAAAAGTTGGTAGACCATATCCTGCCTGACTCCGTGCATGTCCTGTTCGTTGATCCAAGTAAGTTCAGTTTATGTTAAGATCAATAGCTAGTTATACATGAAAGTAAAGGTCTGTAGAGACTTATACTTTGTAGTAAGTATATGATGATGTAATAATGCAAGAAATCATGTGAGACCTCTCATAGAGGATCTAATACAAGTTCATCATGTGATGTTAGGATACAAGGTAGCACGATGGAAAACCAGGGCCAAGGCCAAAGAAGGAGAAGGGGACGCCCATCTCTGACTCAACGATTAAAAGAGATGCAAGCTCTTCTAGAAAATCAGATGAGAGAAAATGTAGAACTGAGACAGAGACTATAACAGCTAGAACAGGGGCAGGGATCAGTAGGGACTCCTGCACAGCCAGCAACCGAAGCAGAACAGGTAGTGCCACCAGCGGCACCAGAAGTGGTTCAGGAACCACCGGTTAGGGTGAATCCAGAGCCACTATACAAGAGATTTCGGAAGATGAGGCCTCCGAAATTTGAGGGTTCAACCAATCCCCTAGAAGCAGAAGATTAGCTTTTTTCAATATAGATGATTGTGGAGTTTATGAGACTCACAGATAAAGAGAAAGTCTTGTGCGCATCCTTTGTTCTAAGGAGGGACGCAAGATTTTGGTGGGACACAGTCCGTATGAGGAGGGACGTGACCACAATGTCATGGGCGGAGTTCCTGGAGGAGTTCAACCAAAAATACTACGATCCTACATCACTCCGACCCCAGCAGAAAGAATTTTTAGAGTTACAGTAGGGTGACATGTCAGTCAGTGAGGTTTGTAGGAGATTTGATCAACTCTTCCGCTTATGTCCATATGTAGTGCCAACAGAAAGGGAGAAGATACAGAAAATGATAGGCATGTTTAGGCCCGAGATTTTTACCTTGATTGACATTGGTCCAATCCAGCCAATCTCAGTAGTCGACTGTGTTAGTTGTGCTTTGAGAGCAGAGTACCATCTAGCCCGACAGAAAGAAGAGAGAGAAAAGGTCTGGGAAGCCAGGAAGAGAGAAAAGATCTTGGCTAAGGCATCTCAACCTGGACAACACAGCAAAGGTAGTCAGAGTACAAGACCAGAACAGTCCAGTCCTCCAGGCCCTCAGTTATAACAGAAGATAAAGGGCAATTTCCAGGGAAACCAAGGTCAAGACAATAGAAGCCAGTCACGGAGGACTATCACCGCTATAGTTCCAAGTAACCCCACCTGTCCAAATTGTGGGAGGAAACATGTGGGTCAATGCAGAGCTGGCACGACTGCATCTTTTCAGTGCGGAAAAGAAGGCCATTTCATCAAGAATTGCCCTATGAACCGCTAGTCAGTATTAGGAGCAAACTCTTCATGTTCACAATAGTCACCAGTTCATGCACTCAGATTGAGTTATGAAAGCCCATCAGAAGTGCCTCCAGCAGTACAAGAAAGACAAGAAAGAGCTCCACAGGCAGATGCTAGGGTGATGGCCTACACCAGAGAAGAGGCAGAGGCAGGGACATCCAACGTGGTGACAGGTCAGATTTCTGTCGCTAATCACTTGGCATCTGTTCTTTTTGACTCTGGGGCCGCCCATTCTTTCATATCATATGCATTTGCTGATAAGTTAGAATGCCCTAGAGATCACATGGGAAGAACTTTTATAACTGCTCTTCCATCAGGAGAAATCATGTTGTCCGAGTATTGGTTACCTCATGTACCAGTAATCGTGACAAATAGAGAGCTGTATGCAGAATTGATCATGATGAAGATCGTAGACTATGATGTAATATTGGGAATGGATTTCTTGGGAAAATATCAAGCCACAATTGACTATAGAAACAGAAGAATAGTGTTCAAGCTAGAAGATGAAGAATGCTTCGAATATATCGATTCTTCGAGAAGATCAAGCAAGATGACGATCAGTTCAATGAAAGCCAAGAAGCTAATAGCCAGTGGTTGTACTAGATATTTAGCTTATGTGACAGATACAGCAGAAGAGAAGAAGTTACAACCAGAAGATATTCCTGTTGTCAGAGAATTTCTCGAAATCTTTCCCAATAAACTACCAGGGATACCTCCGAGCGGGAAATCTCATTTGAGATAGAGCTCCTACCTGGAACAGCACCGATCTCCAAGGCGTCGTACCGCATGGCACCAGTGGAGTTGAAAGAGTTACAAGTGCAGTTAAAGGATCTGTTTGACAAGGGATTCATTAGACCGAGCTATGCCCCATGGGGTGCTCCCGTACTGTTTGTCAAGAAGAAAGACGGGATATTCCGCATGTGCATAGATTACCAAGAATTGAACAAGGTTACAGCCAAGAATAGGTACCTATTACCTAGGATTGATAGCCTGTTCGATCAACTCAAGGTTATAGCAGTGTTCTCAAAGATTGATTTGAGATCAAGATACCATCAGCTGAGAATCAAGGAAGATGATGTTTCTAAGACAGCTTTCAGAACCCGTTATGGGCATTATTAATTCCTAGTAATGCCGTTTGGGTTAACGAATGCGCCAGCTGCTTTCATGGACCTGATGAACAGAGTCTTCAAGGAGTACCTTGACAAGTTTGTCATTGTGTTCATCGATGACATTCTTGTATATTCAAAGACTCACGCAGAGCATGAAGCCCAGTTAAAAGTTATTTTTCAGAATCTGAGAGAGCATCAACTCTATGCCAAATTCTCAAAATGTGAGCTCTGGCTAGATAGAGTACATTTTGTTGGTCATGTAGTGTCCAAGGAGGGAATTGCAGTGGATCCAATCAAGGTGGATGTAATAAACAAATGGCCTGCACCTAAGAGCGTAACAGAGATACGCAGTTTCTTAGGGTTAGCTGGTTATTACAGGAGATTTGTGGAGAGATTTGCACGATTGACAGCACTTCTCACAACCCTCACATGTAAGGAAAAGAAGTATATATGGACAGATGAGTGTGAAAGAAGCTTCCAAGAGCTGAAGAGACGGCTGACAAGCACGCCGATCCTCACACTCCTTACTGAAGGGGAGAAGTATAAAATCTACAGTGATGTTTCAAAAGTGGGTTTGAGAGCAGTATTGATGCAAGAAGGCAAAGTAATTACCTATGCTTCACGTCAACTGATAGAGCACGAGAAGAATTACCCCACCTACGACTTAGAATTCGCTGCAGTAGTGTTCGCACTCAAAATTTGGCGACACTATCTGTACGGAGCACAGTGCCAGATTTACACAGATCATCAGAGTTTAAGATACTTCTTCACACAGAAGGAGTTAAACATGAGGCAAAGAAGATGGTTGGAGTTGGTGAAGGATTATGACTGTGAGATCCTTTATCATCCAGGAAAAGCTAACTGAGTAGTAGATGCTTTAAGCAGAAAAGTTACAGTTCCGCAACAGTTGCCTATTGACAGGTTATCAAGACCATTGCAGCAAGAAATTCACTCGCTCGAGCTGGAGCTGATATCAGAAAAATTATCAGTATTGCAGTTGAAGTCATCATTGTTTGATGATATCAAAGAAGCTCAGAAGCAAGATTCAAGTCTAACAGACTCCCAGGAAGAGATGTTCCCAGAAGGATTAATCATGTATCAGGGGAGAATTCGCGTTTCAGCAGACGAAGAACTTCGAAGGCGAATCATGTTAGAAGCTCATGAGATGCCATATTCAGTCCATCCTGGAGCCATCAAGATGTACCAAGACTTGAAGTTACAGTTTTGGTGGAAAGGGATGAAATGAGACATTGCAAGATTTGTGAGTAAGTGCCTTACGTGTCAGAAAGTTAAGGCTGAACATCAGCATCCTGGAGGAAAGTTAGAACCTCTAGAGATTCCAGAATGGAAATGGGAGAATGTTACCATAGATTTTGTGGTAGGGCTACCCAAAACAAGAGGAGGACACGATGCCATTTGGGTAATCATGGATAGGTTGACGAAGACAGCCAGATTCATACCAATGAAGATCACTTACTTATTGAAGAAGCTGGCACACCTTTATGTAGATCATGTTGTCAGGTTACATGGAGTGCCAAAGTCCATAGTATCTGACAAAGATGCACGATTCACTTCAAACTTTTGGAAGTGTGTGCAAAGAGTCATGGGCACAGAACTAAGGTTCAGTACAGCCTTCCATCCTCAGACAGATGGACAATCAGAACGGACTATTTAGACTTTAAAGGATATGCTCCGAGCATGTGTCATGGATTTTCCAGGAGCTTGGAATGAGAAGCTACCACTAGTGGAATTCTCATATAAGAACAGTTACCAAGCTTCCATCAAGATGGCACCATATGAGGCCCTGTATGGACGAAAGTGCAGATTACCATCCATTGGTATGATCTGAAGGAAAAACAACCGCATAAGACAGGTTTCATGCAGGAGACTTGCGATGCAGTTGTCAAGATCTAACAAAGAATGAAAAGTGCTCAGAGCAAACAGAAGAGTTATGCAGACAGAAGATGGAGATCCCTAGAATTCAAGGAAAGGGACTTCGTTTTTCTGAAAGTGTCATCCATGAAGGGGATTATGCGATTTGGTAAGGAGGGAAAACTGAGTCCAAGGTACATTAGACCCTATGAGATTATCAAACGCATTGGGAAGGTTACCTACAAGTTGGCATTACCTCCTAAGCTATCAGTAGTGCACAGTGTATTTCATGTCTCCATGCTCAGAAAGTACATGTCAGATCCATCTCATATACTACAACATGAATCAGTCCAAGTCCAAGAGGATTTGACCTATGACGAACAGTCTGTTTAGATACTGACTAGAGAAAAAAAGGTGCTGAGAAACAAGACCATCCCACTAGTTAAGGTATTGTGGAGGAATCACAATATTGAAGAAGTTACGTGGGAAAGAGAAGATAAGATGAGACTTTCATACCCTCACTTGTTTTAAATTTTTGAGGACGAAAATCTTATAAGGAGGGGTGAATGTGATAACCGAGAAATCTATCGTTCTCAGAAAATTTTGTATAAAATATGTAAATAAATATACATTTATAGTGAGACAAGTTATAGAATACAGAGTAGAGGAAAATTTTGATTAATTGAGTTTTAATCAAAATTTGACAATGAATTAATGAAAATAGTTAAAAGCTAAACATTAATTCAATTTATGATGTTTTAAAATTAATAGAAAAGTATGTGAAAAATTTATATTAAGAGATCAATGGCTCACAAGTAAGCCACATTGATCAATGGCTCACAAGTAAGCCACATTGATCAATGGCCAAAATTAGCCAAACAAGTCCTTATAATTTCTTAAAGAAAATTTAAGAAAATGAAAGAAAGTGAGAGAGAGAGAGAGAGTTAGGCACGTGAGTTAGGGGGGGGGATTAAATCATTCCCCTTAGCTACAAAGAGAAATGCCCGAGAAAGAAAGAAAGAGAAAGAGAAAGAGAAAGAGAAAGAGAAAGAGAGAAAGAGATCGAGAAAGAAAGAGAGAAGAAAGGGAAATCTAAACAAGTTCGGATTTTCTCTTTATCTGTAGCAGATCGTTTAAGATTCAGCCAAGAATCAACAGCAAGAAGCTTTCAAGCTTCAAGCAAGGTAAACCCTCGTTTTCTCATGTTTTTCTTGGGGGAAAATCTGGGGTTTGGAGAGGAAAAAGAGAATGTGCGTAAATCTTGTTGAGATTTTCGGTTAAAATCGAAACATGGTTTGAGTCTAGTTGTTTTAAAACACGAATCCATGAGTTAATGGTATAAAAAACCAAGTTTAGTGAGTTTTCTTCAAGAAAATTCAGATTTTCAAAAGTTGAGTCAAGAGATATTCATAAGCAAAATGTGAAATTTTGCTTATGTAACCATGGATTTGTGATAGTAGAGATGTAACCTATACCTTGAAATGATCTTATTGAGATCGATTTTGAGTGTAAGAAGTAGAACAAAGGCCATAAAAGCCTTAGAAAATCAGAGCAGAGCATTTCGAACCCAGAATCTTGATTCTGGTATGAACACGAGCGTTTACACGGGTGTGTACAAGGGCGTGTTCAGAACACGGCCCCAAACATGCCCACATGCACGACCGTGTTGCAAGAAAATTCAGACCCGAGAGGTACATGGCCAATAACACGGTCATGTATCGGGTCGTGTCAAGGGGCACATGGTCATGAGAAGGGCGTGTAGCAGACCATGTTAGACAGTAGGAAAACACGGCCAGAAACACAGCCGTGTAGGTGACCGTGTAAGCTTACACGGCCATGTTTCACGAAGTACACAGCTATACACGTAAATCCAGAGGAGTACACGGCCAGAAACACGACCGTGTAGATACCCGTATAAGACAGCATGAATTACATGGCCATGTTGTATAGATTACACGGCCATGCACGTAAGTCCAGAGAAGTACACGGTCAGAAACACGCCCGTGTAAGAGGGCGTGTCCGAAGCCAAAGTAAAAAAAAAAAAAAAAAAGAGTCTGGAAATGTGAAATTTCATGTTTTGCCATATTTCCAGTATAAGATGAATATTGGAAATAATCAGTGATTACTTCTTTTATAGTAGTTCGAGCCAGAGACCTCGATACAGCAGTCTCAGAGTAGCAGAGGCTTACGCTCGCAGATTTCCTGTAAGTTCAAGCATTGTCCTGACTGCAACGTGGACAATCTTGTTATGTTATGATGTTATGTATGTTGTATGGCGTGTATGTTAGACATTGATTGTCTGCATCACGATACTCAGGTCAGTTCATGTCATGCATGTAGAGTTTCATGTTTCAAGTACACATGTCAGACAGGTAGCAAGTACACAAAAGCATGTAGGGGCACAAGGCACCTTAGTGTGTTTAATGAAACTTACACCCCAGGTAAATCATGTAACAGGTTCTACTGTAGGGGCAATCAGTATGCTACCCAGTTGGAACACCAGCAAGATGGTAATTAAACCAGTTATTGGCGTATCGGCCTCTCGACCCACGGGGAGGTTTTCATGTTTAGCTTCAGTTAAGATTGAGGAGGTCAGCACTAAAGTACCGCTCTCAGTTGTGCTAACATGTCGGTACGACCAATCAGGGGCCCAAAACCAGAACTTAATAACAGATAATGTCCTAAGACTAATCTTTCAGTCACGAGCATGTTTACAGAGTCCAGTTTCATACATGAGCACAGCAGTACAACATGTCAAGTTTCATGTTTTTATGTTTGAACTTACTGAGCCCATAGTTTATCAGTTTGTTTACATGTTGCAGGTAAGAGACCTGTTCACCAGTAGTATATGGTGGACAACGGACAAGGTAGATGCATGCCAGGTGGATTGGGTGAGGTATTTGGTGACCATTAGTCTTCCGCTGTATAGTTTTGAAATTTAGAACATGTAATTTCAAAAAGAACAAGATTTCAAGTGAAGATTATGTGATAGGGGAATTATGATCCAAGTACATGTTATTTTATTAACATGATTTCTTTATCATATTCTCGAACAGTTTATGATTTTAAAGCAAAAAAAATTTATTCTGCAAATTAGCAAGCAGTTTTCAGTTCAGCATGATTGCCGGCGACCCTAGAGGCCTGCATACTATTGCGGTTAACTACAGAGTTGACTGTAATAGCACTGTAGGACCTCGTCAGAAGGGCGAACCGCCACATAAAAATAATAAATGATACTAAATATCTAACAACAAATGAAAAATTTAATAGAAAAAAAAGAAATTAAACTCATGACATAGTTTTTAAAATAAATTATATCCTAAACTTTACCCAAATAAAAAAATTTCTAATATAATCTCATTAATAGTCAAATTTAAAATAAATATAAGTTATAAGAATCACTAAAAAATACAAGAATACTAAAGTAATTAGTGGTATTTTATTACAAAATTATCAAAAATTACATCCATATTGAATATTAAATAATGCATTTTATATATTTAAATAATCTAAACAACATTTAGGGGTGAACATCATTTAGCAAAAAAGAAAAAATAGTAAGTGAGTGAATATTGGGTGGGTTAAGTGGGTTTTTGAAAATTTTTTAACCCACCCAATATATTAGGTGGGTTGAAAATTTTTTTTACCCACCCAATCAACTAAATATAACAAATCAACCCACCCAATTAAGATCGAGTTAGGTAGATTTGGTGAATTTATTGAGTGATCAGACTTTTTGTTCACCCCTAATACCCGAAGTAAAGATCTCTTCACCTCCAACTGACAAATGTACTTTTCTTGCCATGATGAAAACTTTCCCCAATTTTTGTTAAGAATACCTTGAAATAAATTGGACTTGCTTTTTCCAATCAGAGTAGGCAATATAAGGTATTTTTCATGTTCATTTTAATAGTGGTTTGAGATTTGAATATATATATTTATATATATATATTAAAGTTAAAATGAAGGTAATTATGTGAAACAGTATGCGTATGTATATAATTATCTTATCTAACCATTGTTAATTCATTAGAGATTTTCTTGGAATGCCTAAAAAAAACACATATGAAATATCACCTCATTTATAATGATTTTAGGATTTTTTTTCTTTTATAATATCAAATAAAAAGTGATTTCAGAATTAAAAAAAAATCTAAATTATAAAGTAAAAATCCTTAACATATGCACTAAGAGGTTATTTACACAATTTACTCCATTCCAATTCCTTATTAACCTTTCTTGATCTATGTTCTTATCTTGGGTTGGGTTGCTTGGACACGAGGGAGGGACTCGGTACTAGACTCTAGGGTATCCTTTTTTTAATTTTGGATCACCGCTTCCTCTAAACTACAAAGCCACAGCGTATCTAGGACTCATTCTCTTTAAAGAAAATTAAGTGCCATTCCACATAGTTTCTTTTGGGAAATTATACCATATGGTAAATTAGTTAGAAAAATATGATAAAAATTTTAAAATATTTTAAGAACGAAAAATTTTTTAAACCTGTTTTATATGTATGATCAATTTTACCCTCTTAGAAAATCTAGGGCATAAAGACGAATAAATTTAATATAATAAAAAGAAATATGATAATGAGATAAAAATTAAATCACTACAATTAGAAATTTAACATTAATCCGAATCAAAAACTATACGAAAAAGATTAATATAGAGGCACATGAAGCTCACACTTTCCTGAAAATAGATTCTTCCCTCTAGTAAGTGCTTGAGAATTCAATGGATGTTTATCTTTTAGGATACAATGACCACAACGGTAATCTAAGAATAATCGAATATCGTTTCCAACGAACTTGTACCTGTGTCTTTTCTTGCAAACTTGAACCTGTGTCTTTTCTTTATCACTAAAAACACCTAAGACTCTAAAGAACCTTAGCTAGGAATCAAAAAACAACATGCAAAATTGTGAATTTGATGTGTGTAAACTTGCTTGTGAAAGTCTCCTTATATAGACTCTTAGAATGGGGTGTTATAAATAAATAATAATAAGAATTAAACCTGAGATTAATGAAATTATGTCCATGGTTACAACCATTCATCTTTAGAATCAACATGCAAATCATGTCCAAGTATTTTTATTAAACATAAACATAAACTAAAGTTTTTAGTTGTTCATCTTCACTATTAAACATAAACTAAAGCCTTTAGCCATTCATATTCATCATTAAACATGCACTAATGCCCAAGAATATCAATATATTAATCTATTCATATTCTGAATTTAAATAAATAATAATAACAATAATTTAGATTTATGTTGAAAAATGTAAATAAAAAAAAATTTACAAAACATTGCTCGCGTAAGGGCAAGTCCAATGGACCGACATTCACATCATCTATGTCATGTGGCCCCACACATTGGGTCTCTAACCCATCAGATTTATGATTTGCACCCCTTCTGTTCGTAATAGAACCTCCCAGGTACACCATCTTACCTAAGTTCAAAAACGTAATCACTTATAAACATCATAATGCCATGTTGTCTAAGTAATATGGGACTTCACATCCTTAGCAACTTTATCCAACAAAATCTAATTTCAATGGGTACATTTTAAGTATCAATTTCTTATTCACCTAATCAGCATTTTGATCCTATGAATATATGATTTTGATTTCCTTATGACAGAGAACGTAAATCCAATAAGATCGTCACTTTTATAAAGTGAGTCTCACTCAAATTTAAGTCTCAAAATGGTTTAAAAATCAATTTTTCAACAAATGCTTAGTTATAATATATATATATATAAGTTAATATGGTAAGCAGAAAGTGTGGTGTTGGCCAAGCTGTTACTTTGGTGTTATATGTAGCACAAAATTACAAATTTGCCAACCAAGACCAAAGATAGGAACTTAAAAAAATAATAATAAAAATAAGCATGATGTAACCTTAAGAGATAATTCACCTCCATATTTTAAGCATAAGATGTTCAAATTAAGATTAAAAAGTACAAGGATGAGGTGGCCAAGATGCATGAATAAGGGGGGGCTTAACATCTTGTGGCAGTCACTAGTTTTGTTTAGCTTATAGTAGACTTATCGACAAAAGACTTGGCAATTAAATATATATATATATTTATATCCATATGTATGGTTGTTGGCAATCCAACCAAAAAAATGGGGTGAGACAGTCGAGAGAAAAAGAAAATAAGAACGGAAAAGGAAGAAATAAGAGCGAGAGTCCTCTCTAAAGTAGCAATTTAAAGGTCAGAAAGGTTTGTAAACTTGTGAAATTATAATGAGAGAGAGAGAGAGCGAGAGAGAGAGAGAGAGAGTTGTACTCGACCTCTATAGTGAAAGTAAACCCATTAAATTTTCTGATTAATATTATTGTTTCGGAGTTTTAGCATGTTTGAAGTTAAGTATTATCTAAAATCTATTAGAAAATTTGGATGTTCCTCAGATTAAGTAGCTCTACTTCGGGAAAGAGGTTTTAAATAGCAATACAACTTCTATTGAGATTTTTGTTGTTGAAAAACTATAGATTGGTGAGCCATTTTGGTACTAGAAGCAATGACGATTTGGTTTAACGGCGCCAGTAAGTAAGAGATAAAAATAGTTAAAAAATAAAAGAGGAAAGAAAGAAGTGAAATAGACTACACTTTTAGTACTATGATGCTAGATTTATATCGGAACAGTTATAATTTTACCATTAGATTTATGTTTACTTTTAGTAACGGTAGTTTAATCCTATTAGTATTTGACGTATTATTTGAGAATCAGTGATAGCATAGACTGTTAATTTCCATAGCTAGAGTTGATATGGAACAAAATATAATTGGTGTATATGGTTAAGCATTTTCAGTTGCATAGTAAACCCATACCACTAGTAAGTTACAGCTGTAAAAGACTTCCCATTTGTAATTAGAGTATTATTGATCATGTCTTAGTACTGCATTCAATAGAACTTGAAAGTAGTAGTCCAAGTTTTTAGGCACTTTTAGACAAAGTCATTTGGATTAAATGAGAATTAGTCTATAGTCGGTCGTGTAGAATGATAGGTATGGCAGTGGGAGAGTTTAATAAAGTTTCTCTAAAATATATTTCATAAATCCAAAAAAAAAAAAAAAAGGAGACATAATTTTTCTTACCTTATTGCCAACATGAAAAGAAAGATAGCTCTACTTTTTTTTTTTTTCTAGTCTCTTCCCTATTCTTATCTACCGACTTTGCTATCTTAGACATATTCATCTCAATCAAATTAGTTTGTTTTAGAAACTTAAGAGCAAAGCCTAGTCCGGTTGATGGTTCTTTAAGTGATTTTCAAAAAAAAAAATAAAATTTTGAAGTTCTCATTTATTCAGAGAGGAATGTTGTTTGACGATGATAGAAAAGGATTGGAATATGATTCCTTAGGGGGAGTTTGAGTTTGGGAGAGGTTTTGGAGATATATTTTTGGAGATATTAGTTTTGGATATTAGATATAGTGTTGGAGATTGTGTTTAGGGAAAAAGTTTTTGAAAAAAAGTTATTATGAAAAAAAGTGTATAAAAATTATTTAAAAAGTGAAAAAAAAGAATTTTTATAGGAGTACGTGTTATATAGTAGATAAAATAAAAGAATGTTTAGATGAAGAGTTTGAAGATATGATTTTGGTGTTTTCATGACAAAAATTGTTTGCCTTGAACATTTCTCTAATCGTCGAACAATACTTGCATGCATTCTGAGGCAATAAATTTTAACCAAAAAGTTTAAAATTCAAATCCTCTTATATGAGTTTATTAATCTTATTGAACTAAATATTTACCCAAAACTAAATTTAAATAATCATATATAGTTTCCAAAATCATCATGTAAAAAAATTTTAAGTAAAACTCAAATCAAACATGGTCACCAATGTGAATGCAAATAAATAAAAAACGTAGAAAGACAATGCATTCGGTTTATGCCCTCGGCCCAAAACTACAGACAATCACTCATATACATGGGCCAATTGACCATAATTATACACACAAAATCATTCGGCAGGCCATTAAGTAAAATGTTACAATAATTAGCCTGACGGTTTGATTTACATAAGAAAGTATACAATTACGGTTCATTACGACAAACGTCAAACTTTATACCATGGGTACTGTTGGTATCTCTCTCGCATTTGGTCAGCAATAGCATCTCTAAATCGACCCATAGTCGTGGTCCCACTTCGATGTTGATGATATGTGTCGGTGTTAACTGTGTTCGTATGTAAGACCTCGAAAACATCATTAATATCTTCTAACTCGTTAATATCGGCTGTATCCGCTGCACAAGTAGACATAGATGTACTTGCACTGTATGTTGGCATGTCATGCATGTACGACTGCAACAGTGAGTCTGGTTCTACTGCTGCATGCATTCTTATGAAGTTATGCAAGATCGCATAAATAATTGATATCATTACTTATTTGTCGATGGGGTAATTGTTCATATTAGTCAATATTTTAAATCTCACTTTCCAAATACCAAATGCCCTTTCAATACAGTTTCGCAAAGATGAGTGTGTGCAATTAAAAACTTCTTTCCTACTTGTAAGGCCATATCGTCTCTGACGGTATTCTGGCAAGTGGTATGTTTCTTCGCAGTAAGGTGTAAAAAAGTGGTCGTTGTTAGCATAACTAGAGTCTGCTAAGTAAAATCTACCTACATTCTGAATATATATAAATACGTATAAGTGGGTTATGGTATGTAAAACCGCTACAGTATAAGCAAATAATTCATGGTTGTTAAAGCAAACCTTCAGGCGACAATGGGAATCTATTGATGGCCATTGCGTATGTTAATATCCTCGCATCATGTACAGAACCCTCCCAACCTGCAATCATGCATGTGAACATCATATCGAATGACACAGCTGCTAGGATGTTTTGCGTGTTTATGCCTTTCCTGTTCCGTCAAGCCAATGACTTATTTGTTGGCGGAACGCATGGCATATGCGTGCCATCAATAGCGCCGATACAATTCTGCAAAATCAATAACAGTATTAGAAATGTTATAATATAGTACTATAATCGATAGATAGGAAAACAAACACCATCACGTACATCGAACCAAGGTCTGTATTTGTATGCATTTTCCACAATATACGATTGCACAATATTATAATCTGGAAGGCGTATATACTCGGCCTTCAATGTATAAAGTGCGTCAATCATGGTAGTAAACCATCTCGAGATCGTCTCACCTAAATGTTGTCAAATATCCTGTGTCTACCTATTCATTGTCGTATGACACAATATTTACAAGAATATGAACAATTGCTCAGGTATGGATACACGATCTGTCGATTTAAGTAAACCCTTTACTTTCACCAACTCGCACAAAGACATAAATGTGCGTCCATTCATATGAGTCTTTTGTTTGATATTATCGTCATTGCCATATAGCAACTCATTTGTCTTTAGAGTCCCCGTTAAAATGGAGTCATGTTTGCGGTGTTTTTGCTTAAGCAACTTTCTCATATATGCGTATAAAACACATGTAACAGCGCCTAAATCATCATCGCTATCCGTGTCTGATGTATCCATAATTTTCCCACTTATGCGGCCTACCAACAGTGAAATAGTAAGAATTCTAGTAATTGAATATATATAATTGTTCCATAAAAGTAATATAATAGTGATATTTTGTATTGGCATGCCATAAAAGATTATCATTATAGTAGTGTGAAGTGACATAAATATACAAATATAAAGATGAAAACAACAATAGTTAAAGTCCATATACAAAATATGGTATAAACAATAACCAAAATATTTGTTATCGTTACAAATTAAGAGTCTCCACAATAAATATGCCTCCCCCCAAAAGCATCCCTACAAACCACCATTCACGATCCTGTTAATAATGTTCCACCTCTTCTCAACAGAAAGCATTGTAAAGTACCGCAACACGGCTTTTTTATTGCGCAGCCACAAGTACACGGTAACTGCATCATCGGTAGACACTCTTATTTCTTCCATCACCTTGTTAGCTTCACCAAACAATAAAGCTTAGGTAGCGTCATCCATACTTAATGTTCGTGAGGACTTATTGGAGTAGTAATTACCAATGCCCCGTATTGTGTCAGCGAGAATAGATTCCGTGTTCTATCGTTGGTTATGCTTGGTCTGATTCTCGTGACTCCGTGACGATCCTGGTGCATACTGAGTGTCAAATGGCGGGAAATTCATCGTGTCAACTTGCTAGTCATTTCCATCGGCCGCAATGCCAGGGACCTGAGATACGTCTCTAGACATGTCGCCTCCAGAGACATGTGGAACATGTGGACTAAGGCTGAGTCGTGAATACTGAACTCGTGCATCAGCTGCTTGGTACTTCTAAAAAACATTGAAGTACAACTCCTTGTGCTTTAAACCTTGAGTTTTGAGGAAGTTTTGGTCTGGGTGAACTTGCACAGATAAACTTATGTGTTGCTAAATATACACAAACATAAGAAAGTACAAAGCGCCATTTAGTCTCTAAGTTGGGCTACTAAACAAGAGTAGTAGTGTTTACAGTAGCAAATTGGGCCCATTATTCGTCGGAACAGATAACCGTATCGGTGATAGGGTTGTAGCCTAAACCTGTCCATTTTTGTAACGCCTTCCATATGGTGTACGTCCGCCCATTCGCGTCCTTTTGCCATGCAAAGTCATTGCATAACACGGAGTGTTGATATCAGGCCACCTCCTGTTGAACATCTCAGCCCACTCCGAATATGTATCAATCTTGGGAAGTCTTTCAGCATGATTACTTTGGTAATCATCAAGGAGGTTTAAAAAATAAACCTCATTCTCGTCATTCCAATTGTAAGACAACCCATCAGCTCGAGGCATGTCGGTGTAAAACTAAAACGTATAAAACAATGTAAAAATTCACAGGCAAGATGGGGACAAAAATTGGTTATTTGATATTACACGACTCAGTCCAATGTCAATATATCATAGCATCAGGTTAAGCAGTATGCCCACCCACAAAACAACTGGCTACCTAGGTTGAACATCAGAATGGCGATAAAGTATCACAATCTAGATACCAACTAGCAACTAAATTGTTTAACGAGTCTACAAAATACCAAGAACATGACAAGCGAATCAACCATGACAATTTAGCATCATAGCCGGTGCACAACCAAAAGGAGTAGGAGGCCAACAACAGAATCAACTAGGCCCAGCACGTACAACAGATACCACTGATCAAGATCAACAATAAAAGAAAAATTAGAATAAAACATACTGTGCAAAAACAAGGCAATATAAATATAGTGTTCATAGCCACATTACACATTATATCACATTTATTTGTTGCAACATTGGTACTCACATACACAGATTAGATATCACATAGTTTAAGATAGGCACAAAATGACGAATACAAATCAAAGCAGACAACACAAGTCATACATACTGCAATGTACAAAGATAAAAGAAAAACCATTAATGGGTACATGTTGTTTAATGTGGACAAGCACAGACACAAAACTCACAAATAACAACTTATAAAAGAAGCCATTATGCATAGCAATAGCAATAAAAGTAAAAAAAGAACAATAATAAATTTTTCATGCAAACAAATTTGTAGATTTTTAATTATCTACATACCGAGTGCGAGGCAATGGAACAAACGACAGTAGTCACCTCAGAAACAGGCAACGAGGACGTTATTCGCAGTATCCGCTTCCGAACACGGAAGTAGTGCATAATTTGGGCCCTCTGTTGATTCCAGTAGTAAAGTCGAGTGGTGCGTTTGTGAACATAACCTCGGTGTCTCCTATTGTTGTTGGTCATGGCTAGTTAGACGAGACAGGTCAACGGTAATAAAACCGTCAACCTATTACTGGTAACCAAAATGTCGTCAAAAATGGCTAAGATCAAGTAAACAAATGTTATCAGTTTATACAACCAGCATAAAATGAAATACTGAAGCATTACTGCAAAACACAAAAAGGTACAACATATAGTATTTTCACGCGCCAATATACTAATAGAAAGAGTGTAAAATTAAACACCAGTTATGGATATCGTTAATCACTTTTTCATCTCATTAAATATATATCAGTTTTGCCACAACATTAATTTTTCACAACATAAATTTTCCTTAACTTCACTTTTTTGAATTATAGTTGTTCACGTTGTTTTAATATATAAATATATGTATATATATTTTATATGGTAACGATTTTAAGTTGTTGTCGTTCTATAATTCTTTGTTGTTTAATAATTGTTTTTGAGTTTAATAACTGGCGATTCTATAGAGAAAGAATAATATTAATTATTATTATCCTTTTTCTGAAACTAATATGTTTTTGTGGCCATTGTGGTTTCCAACTTTCCATTTTATGTATTATAAATAATTTTCAATTCTAAGTTGCTATTGAAAATTATTAACAACGAATATGTTGTCTTGCCAAATATTTTGTCGTCGGCAGGTTTTGGGGTAAATCTTATTGTCGTCTAAGGAAGATGAATTAGTTTTTCAAAGTCTTTTGTATACTTGTCTTAAAAGATTATCGTTTAACATGTACCGCTAATTAGTGTTACTATCATCGGCAGGAACCAAAATTTGTAATAGAACATTCAGAGATTCTTAAAACTTGACAACTTCGACATGAATCATTCAACCATAAAACATGACAAATATATAGACTCCGAAACATGGTAGACACAGAAGAAATCCGATCAACAAATTCCATGAAGACAACAAAACATGATTTCTACAACCGAAGGCGGCCGGTGGGAGGAAAATGAGCAACAACAACAAGAACAGGGACATAAGAAGAAGAGCTGAGTTAAATCGGCACATCAGGGCAAGATTGTTCCATAAAAACGACATAAGTTAGGGTCTCAATAATCCTATACAAACCGATCACATTTTCCACAATTGTACATGGCAACCTCATTTCATTGGAGACAAAACACAACAACAACACAATGCAAATGAAAACCCGAAAATGAAAAACAGAGGGGGAAAAAATTACCAAGCTGAACAAAATGTAAGCTCCAATACAGAAGAAAGCAAAGCGCATGTGGTGTAATACTTACTGTATTTCTCGATTCAACGGCCCAACAATACAGCAAATAGCAAAGACCTAATCAGTTGTGACATAAAATGTGAAACCCTAATTTCACAATACAGAAGTAGGCATAGATAACAATTCATAGAAGAGAATGCCTAATATCCATAGAAAAACACGCAAAAAACCTCCAATCGCAGATATCTCCCATCCGAACAAGCGAACACAAAAGGATAAATCGATGGTCGGTTTCTTGTAAACACTGAAACTAAAAAATCCCAAAAATTTAAAAAATTTTCTCTGGCCAGCTGAAACTGTAGACAAATCAGAGAGAGAAAATGTTCAGAGATATGGAAAACGTAGAAAAAATAGCTTGTTTTGAAATTTTTTTCTCAGTTTCTCACAAACAACAATCGGTTTTGCTATGGAAAGCCGGTTGATGCGGGAGTCACGAGCAAGGTGATAAAGCACATTTACCGTATATTTCTCACTGGTAATTTGTTGGTTTTGCCGAGTTTATGTTTGGTATTTTGGTGTGTTTTATTCACAATTGAATAGGTAGATGATTTAAGCATTTGAAAGTGTTTCTAAAGCTAAAAGATCAAGTCGTGGCGAGTTTCGTTTCAGCTACGGCGAGAAAAGCACCCGAGGAGTGTTCTGTGCGGAAGCAATTTGGCTGCAGCTAGAATTATTTTGGCTGCAGCCAGAATCAATTTGGCTGCAGCTAGAATCATTTTGGTTGCAGCCGGAATCAATTTGGCTGCAGCGAGATTGGCCGGGGCTGCAGCGAGTTTCACATAAAGTTTCGACGAATTTTGAAGCTCGAAACTCGCCGCAGCGAGATCCTTTTTCGCTGCAACGAGTTGCGATTTTTATGTTGCGTGTTTTAAGACTTTTTAGGTCGGTGCTTCTCATATAAATAGCCAAGTTTCGACCTAAGAGAGGACTTTTGGTAAAGGGATGAACCCTAGAGAGTTTGGAGGCCATTATAGCTTAGAAGAGGTGGATTTGGAGATTGAAGACGGCTTCTCAAGAGTTTTCATCTCTTAATTCCTTTCTTTCTCTTTATTGTTGATATGATGAACACCATGGCTATTTCTATATTGAATATGCTTGGCTAAATTTTTAGTTAGAGATTTGATGTAGCCTAGCCAGATATTATGTTTTGAATGCCAATTTCATTTATTTAATTTTTTCATTTAGTTTATTTATTCTATTCCGTTCTTAATACTTCTAAATTTTTGATCAATCTTTAGATGATTTTGAATTTGATGTTTAGCGCCCGGGAGGGGGATTATTGAATTGGAACATAGATAGAACAACCTAGGCTAATTAATTGGTTGGGAAGCTGTTAATCCCCTTGGAAACCATTCCAGAGAATCAAGTTCTTAAGGAATTTCTATTTCTTAGTTTTGGCGCAGGAATGTGGAAATTAGGAATTAGGAATACATTTGATTTAGCACTCGGAAGAGGGAATTAAATACATTAAGATTCTTGATTTATAAACTAGGAAAATAAATTGGTGTTTGGCATGAAAAGCAAAGTTGAAGGTTAAGTGAAATCAAATCTCTAGTGTTTAATCATATTGGTTCTCTTGCTAATTGTCATTCGTTATTTTAGCTCGTTAATTGTTTATTTAACTTTACAATTCCATTTAATCAGTTTCTAAATAAAGTTGATATCTCTCATATTACAGTAATTAACAGTATTTAAATATTTTTCCCTGTGGATTCGATAACCCTTCTTATCATTATACTATTAAAACTTGACACCGTACACTTGCGGTTTTGCATACAAAAAAATATCGCAACACAAGGCAAACAAGAAGATAGAGAAAAGAAGAGGAGTGCAGAAAATTTCATAACAGAGCAGGGTAAAAATGAGCTATGGGATTTGGTGAATCTGAATCTCGTAGTCGGCGAAGTGTGAGAGGTGTACGGAGCTGATATTGCAGAAGAAACCAGAGGCAAAGCATGTGAAGGTGCTGTTCATGGTCTGCAGACATGGAGAGGCCAAACGTTTTTTGGCCTCCAGACCCAAAAATGAGGTCTCCAGGCAAGCGTCCCAAACGACGCCTTAGATAAATTAATTCCCTTTGAGCAAGAGGTTTCTACATTGCTAGGTAACTTCGGAAGCTTAATTCCACTCTTGGAAATTTATATTTCTATTAGACAAGAAAGGCTATTTAAAAACACAAAATATCAATTTATAGAGAGATATTTTCTATAGCATTAACTACTTCAATTTGTTTGCTTTTTTTGAGATTATAGAGGTTGTATTAGTTTTAAAAGATAAACTGTAAGGATTGTAAGATTCAGCTATAGTTCAGCAAAGAAAAGAAAGAAATATTAAGATCATTCTTTCAGTAAGTATGAAAAGACTAATTAATCTAGAAACAGATAAGACAAGGAAATGGTATGAAGTAAGTTGCATTAATTGTGTGGTTTTGAAATAAACTCGAGTGGAGATTCTTCAAGTGTATGCTTATAAGGTTGTAGTAACTATTCTATGGCTGTAATTCATATTTAGATCATTTTATCTATGGCAATGAAGAACAGAGAATCTTGAAGCGTTTTGGATCATACTTGATTTTTTTTTTTTTTTTTCCATCGAGATGCTCAGTTAAGTTCGTAAATAATTTGAGCAATAAGTAGGTTTCTACAACTCAATAAGAGGATAATAATCCGGTAGACCTTAACGGATTTGATAACATGAAGTCTAAGCAATGCTACCAGCTATAAAAAATAAAAACAATAAAAAGAAAAAGAAAAAAAAAAACTATGAATTCTAAGGTAACATTATAGCTGGCTCATGAATAGGAAGTTGAGTCTGACACAGTCATAAAAGGAAAAAGTAGAGTGAAGTTATGGATTTGCATTTAAAGCTAAAGAATTCGGGTAGTAAAAAGGAAGAAGAGAAGAAACATACAGCATGACAGTGAACTATGAGCAATGCTGACATGAATTGTACTTATGGGCATGACCTGTTAAATAATCTAGAAGCATTTTTTTTAAGTGTAAATTTTAAGAAATTGATTTCGGTTTGTATATGTGCTATTTCGGGTTGTAAACATAGAAAATTTGAGAACAAGTCAACAGAAGAATTACAAATTTCTTAGACTGGTCAAATTATGGATATCACCGATTTTTCCTCTTAGATTACAGCTCCTCAACATCATTTTCCTGTGCTTTCCTATGCGTTGTCACTCCGTCACACTTTAGAGGTATTTCAGAGTCCTTTAAATGGAGTCGTCTTCATTATTTGAGAATCAAGTTTTTGAGGAAAGTTTCAAATAAGTTTTAGAAAAGCCTTTTGAGTATATCTTGTAAATATTTGATGTGTAAATATTTAATTCTATAAGTGTGTTTGTAAGGTATTAAATAGAGTGAGCTAGATTGTGCAGGTTTGAATGTGCCATTCTGGATGTGAAATTTGGAACCTGAAAGCAAAGGATTCCAACTCAATCATTCACATCCCAGTTATCTTCTTCTTCAAACCGTTCATGTAAGATAATATTTTAAATATTTAAATTTTGATGAATTTCAGTATTTTTGCCTTTTATTTTGATTTCTATCTCCAATATCATATATCTTTATATGTCTTTAAAAGTAGCTTTAAGTTAATAAACCATAAGATCCAACCATAATTAAATTGCAATACAAGGCTAATTATAGCTAGCTAGAGATAAAGGCTTATCATAGGCCGTCTGTAGTGGACCTAAAATATGAAGATGAAATTTAGCATGGAACTTCTTATGATGAAATATCCATTATCGAATTTAATATTAATGGACTGTCCAAATATTAAATATTAAGAGTCATAAAAAATATGATGATATATACCTCGACATGTAGACTAAAAAATAATAATGATACTGATATAGCACGCGTTATTATCACAGGATTTACCAAACAATTACAAGATTGGTGGGATCATTATATTACACCATCTCAAAAGATGGCTATCCAAGATGCTACAAGAATAAAGCAAGAAGATCCTAATTCTATTGCAGAAATTTAGCCTGATGTAGTTAATACATAGGCGTATACGATCCTATTACATTTTATAGGGTCAACAAGAACACAATTTAACAAAAGTCAAGAACAGTT
Source organism: Antiaris toxicaria (assembly GCA_035233585.1). Lineage (NCBI taxonomy): Eukaryota > Viridiplantae > Streptophyta > Magnoliopsida > Rosales > Moraceae > Antiaris > Antiaris toxicaria. Next base: position 96,402,043 of record CP141154.1, read on the forward strand.
GCTCAACGTAAAATGTTCAACTTTATCCCATTATAAATGGTATAAAGATGTATTCTTATCAAAAGTCTTAACCACAGAAGACTGTAACAATGACTTCCGAAAAGAGAAATTCTTATCGGAATTTCCACCTTTACTGGTTGAAAAGGTTAGAACAAGATTATGATTGAAACATAATGGTAACATCCCATACTCTTATTATACATATGGTGAGTTACGTGGATTGTCTCACTGTTATTTTTTAGTCTACATACTGAGGCATATATCATTATATTTTTTATGATTCGGATTTGATATTCGGACAGACCATCAATATTCCATTCGACAATGGATCTTCCATCATAAGAAATTCAATGCCAAATTTTTATCTTGACATTATAGGCCCACTGGAGACGGCTTATGATAATAAGGCTTTATCTCTAGCTGGCTATAATTAACTTTTTATTGCAATTTATTTATGGTTGGATCTTGTGGTTTATTAACTTCAAGCTGAAATTGGTTTATGATCTGGTTAAGATATTTGCCAGACATTTTGCTAATATTTTGTTCAGATATCATGGATAGACTCTTTTTTTTTTCCGAAATATCTAATTTAGACAACCGGGTGACTAATTCTAATAAAAATTCTAGGTCTTTATCTAGCTTGAATTTCGATGTATCTAGAGGAGGTTTAAATAAAACTGGTTGAATATCCTTTTGGTGTTTTCTTTTAAAGAGGTTTCTCTTATTTCTTTGTACTGAGGGTTCTCAACTATGTTTAGCTGCTTACTTATGGTTTGTAAACAAAGTTTGGTATAGTTATTTTGTTCCACTACCTGATTTATACCGTCTACAGAGATAGGTTCAAATAGGTTTTTTGAGTTAGTTTTATAAGGGACAGCTAAAATATCTTTTTTGATTTGGACTGTGGCTTCTAGTGGATAAATTGAGAGAACTTTTTCTCCTCTAGATAAGAAGTATTCTTGATGGATCTTCTCAACTTTATTAAGTCGAGATTCTTTTTTCCTTTCAAAGTTTGGAAACTTTAAACCTTTGAGTTTAAAGTAATTCTCAAAAAATATTAAAAAAGTCTAGTTCCTAATCATATTTTGAAATAAACTTGTTATATTTTTTACGAAGAAAATCATTATGAGCCTCTGTATGGTATATGTTGATGCCGAAATTTGACCCCAAAACCACATGCGGTGGTGCATGGTGGTCTTCTGCCTGGTAAGCCTACCAAGATGAAGAGCAGAGCTACAGACCTTGTGTGGTGGCCCACGGTGGTCTTCTACCTGGCAGGCCTACAAAGGTGAAAAGCAAAGCTCCAGACCTCTTGCGGCGGCACATGGTGGTCTTCTACTTGACAAGCCTCAACACCACGTGCGGCGGTGCACGGTGGTCTTCTGCTTGGTAGGCATGCAAAGGTGAAGAGTAGAGTTACGGGCCTCGTGTGATGGAGCACGGTGGTCTTCTTCCCAACAGGCCTGCAAGGATGAAAAGAAGAGCTGCAGACCTCGTGCGGTGAAGCGCGGTGGCCTTCTGCCTAGCAAGCCTGCAAAGATGAAGAGGAGAGCTACAGAGTAAGGGGACACCGATGTGGTATCTGCCAAGGGCACTTCGATGCTCAAGTCAGTAAAGAACAAAGAGGCTTTAAGTGAGGCAGAGTATTGGCTAAGTGAGAAATCAGCATACCTATGAACTTCAGTGAGCTCAGTATTTATACAGCATTGATCGAAGCGGGTTCCAGTTGGGCCCTGCCTGGCAAGGTCGGGTTGCCCCACTAGGGTCGTTGACCTGGGAATTTGATAATTTGTTATGGTTTTGCCACGCGTCCCAGAGACGAAGTGTCTCGGGTTGAAGCTGACAATTCAGGGTATCGTTTCGGGGGAAGTGGATTAGGTGCCATATGTCTTGCATTAAGGTTGCATCAAGTCAGGCTATTGGGGAAGAACAACCGTGGTTCTTGACTTTGTCATAGCAAACCTATTGTGTTCTCAGCATATGTCCAGGAGGAGCAGGAGACCTGAAGAGCAACGGGTACTCCTCATCTGCGAGTTAGGGTTGGGTGAGGAAGAGTAAAGATCACTTTTCTGTTTGACTGCTGTGTAGCATCTTGCTCTGCACAACTCCGCATCTTCTACCAAGCTACTCATAGGATAAAACGAGCAGACCAGCCTTACAAAGTAGCATACCATGACTTGAGGAGTTCAAGTTGATAGGCAATTTTGAGTAGTTTAAGGATTGCCTCATAACACTTGCCCCCCAAGTGTACTCAATGAGGTACTCGTTGTGTGCACTTGTAATCAAAAGATTTCATGGTTGCTTGGCTTAGAAAATCTTGCTTCCTGTGTGCACCTTTCTCTCTCTCTTTTTTTTTTAGGCGCTGTATTTTTACTATTCATGGTGGGATTGAACCTTTGGGCAACTCTTATCGGTGAATGGATTTTTTAGCAAGTTTCACCATTTGTGGGTTTAAATGGCACTTTTTGGCATTAAAATTTATTGTGCCTCTCTTTAAAAGGGGTTGTTTTGGTGTGCCTTCCTTCTAAAAATCTTGGCGACTGCCCACCTACTCGTGCTCGACTGCCCTCTTGCTCAGCAAGAAGTTGCTCGACGGATGCCTAACTGTAATGCACAAATGAGCCCCTACTTAGGAGACCTAGTCGGCCTGCTTGTGGAGCATGGCATGGGTTGGGCTGCATTGGTGCTAGTTGGTTGCACCATAAGACAAGGGGCTGCCCGGCTGGTTGGTTGCAAATTTGGCCTGGTAACAGCACGTGGCACAAGGCTAGACTAAGCGCACGGCACGGGGTTGTTAGGAGCACGGTGCATGACACAAGGACTGGCTGCATCAATGTGTTGGCAGGCTGGGTTGCTACTGAGCAAGATCGCGGGGGAATTGGCTGTATCGGTTTTGGTTGGTTGGGCTGAATTACACTCTTGGCAGTAGGGCACCACACAAAAGGACTAATTGCTTAGTAGTCGGTCTAATCAGTTGTAGTGTACATGGCAAAGGCTGTGGGGTTATGAGCACGAGAGGAACTAGTTGACTGCAAGTCCCTGTAGAAATAAAATCGGTAAAAACGCATCAGAGCGGTGCAGCGAAACAATAAAAATTTTTGAAGATCGTTAAATATCTCGTGATGCCATATACAATAAACCAACAACAATAAAACTCATACCTCAAGAGGATGCCAATACTGCAAGAAGAGAATGACTAGAGGGCTTCAATCAACTAGCCTTCTCTACTATTCTCCAATTCCCATATGGCATAGTGTGTAAGCACTCGGTTCCTCGACCGGTATGCTAACACTGCTAGTCTTCTTCCGACCACCCAAATCTCTAAAGAACTTATTGTCACGGTGAATTGTGCAACAATAAGCCTGTTTACTTGAGAGTCTGTGGTCTGAAAGAACTGGAGTGGCAGGACCTCTATTTATAGACTTGCATGAGGTGATCCTCTGAATTCGAATTACATTAGGAGAAGATTTTCTCCCTTATCCACCAACAAAATCTGAATTTTTAAAGCCAAAAAATCAACAAATAATTTCGGCCACCTTTTAGATTTTGTTTTCAAAATTTAAACAGGATTTTAACTTGAATTTTTTCTCCTCATTTCCTCATAAAAACTAATTCCCCTTTATGTCAAAAACATGACTAGATTCGGTCATTAAAGTGTGAGGAGAATCAAAATCCAAATAGGATTTTATAACTTGAATTCTATCTCACCCTTGTCCACTAAAAAATTCGAAATTCCCTTTAGATTTATCCAATAAATTTCGTCCACTTTAGGGAGGAAAGAATCCAAATTCAACTGATATTAAAACTTGAATTCTTCCCTGCAACCTTATCCACAAAAACCGAATTATCTAGAAAGATTTTCTTCAACTAATTTTCGATCACTTTTGTTAGAATTAGGATTCAAAATTCAAGCAGGATTCAAACAAAATTTCCCTCCCCATAATCCAACTCAAATTTGAATTCTAACTCTGTGAAATTATCCACAAAGAATTCGAATTCCACTTAGACTGTGATTCAAAATTTGAATTTGAAAATTCAAAATTCAAATTTCAAAATCCACAAAAAAGTTGTATTTCAAATTTTTGTTCTCATGAATAATTTTCTACAACTCCAATCCAATCTCAAATAAAATTATAGCAACTTTACTTAGAGTTCAAATAATTGTATGCTCTATTATCCAAAATAAAATATGAATTCAACCGGAGAAAATCTTGTCCACCATCCTAATTCTATGTCAACACCACCCACGCATAATCAACTAGCCAATAAGCATACACAAATCAATTTGCCAACCGTTAAAGAATTATGTGGAGCTAGTAGAGAGACCAATTGGACATATATAATCGGGTTCCCGTGAATCCATATGATTATCATTCTGTACCGAACAACTCAATCACATGATCACTAATTTCAGAGTCACACCACTATAAACCTAAAACTGAACTCCCAATTATATACCGTATTACGAAAGCTTGTGACAAGCCAATGTCCAAGGACCATGTCATGTATGCAAAACCGTCATATGATATCCATGATCAGCCTTAAGTCAAAGTCCGTTTAATCCTACTGATCAGGCTATCTTAAAGTTCTATTATACTACCGAATAAGAAAATGATTATTCACCATATGTGAATAAGAAGTCATCTGCCCAGTAGACGACTCAAGACCTTGTCCATTTTCACATCCAGTATAATGAATTTAAGAGGATACATTTAACTCCTTAGAGCTATGATTTCGATATCTGTAAACAAACTCTTCATTGTATATAAGTCATGCACTCAACGAATCGGTCTATAAGCTTACTACCTCTGAGACGCTTTAGCCATTGGAACATCAAAATACACAAGTCATATACATGAAGTAATTCATTTACTCAGGATTAAGGTTATTGCATAATGAACATCAAAAGTAGATTGATCTACTCATAGCGGATTACGTAGATCAATCACGCTTTAGTCCTGGTCTAATATGTCACCACCAAGTAACATATCTATGTCTCTACTTGGGAGTCTATACTCCGGACAGTCAAGACAAACCGTCCCCACCATGACTTTAAACAACATAATAGTCTTAACATGAGTTAGATACTCGGTCTAACCCTATAGACTACAGACCTTAGTTTAGACCGATTACTTTAGAACATTGTCTTCTTACATACAAAAGTCCATTACATGTAACGTTCTAACAGTTTTAACACAAGCAGTCAGTGAGCCATATTTGCTTACATTTACTTTAATATGTAAATAGAATAAGGACAAACAGCAATGTAATGAATAACCTCTATGTTATAATTTTATTATCCAATTCAAAATAGAATAACAGTTTTAACAACAATGTAAATAGAATAACAGTTTTAACACAAGCAGTCAGTGAGTCATATTTGCTTACATTTATTTTAACATGTAAATAGAATAAGGACAAACAGTAATGTAATGAATAACCTCTATATTATAATTTTATTATCCAGTTCAAAATAAATACATAAAATATCTCTAATGCTTAGGGCATTTCCTAACAGTCCCAGGGTTGTTTGGTTGCATTGTAGACTGCACGGCTCAGTGGCTGATCGACTGCCGAGCACGGGTTGTGTTGTTTGTAGATTAGGTTGCATCGATAGTCGAGCGGGACACGGGAGGTCAGCTTCCAAGTAGCCCCTGTGTTGGTCGGTTACTATATAAGGTTCACGAGCCACCAATCGGCTAGGCGGAGCTAGGCTGTTCGATGACTAGGCACGGAAGACGAGGTGACTAAGTCACTAGTTGACAAGGTTATGCTAGTTGGCTACTAAGTAAGTGGACGAGAGGTGGATTGGGTTGACTAGATGGTTTATGGCTACCAAGCACGGCTACACAAGCTAGTCGGCTGGGTGGCTACCGAGCAAGAAATAGTTGGGTGGTTGTTAAGCAAGCAAAGGTTGCTTCGGTGTGTCATACTACGCAGCCACATAGGTTGATCGGCTGGTTAGCTGATCGAGAGCCAAGCAAGGAGAAGGAGAATTTTTCACTTTGCCTGCATGGACTGAAAAAGTCTTCAAGTCGCCTGTCTACCCGGCAAATCATAGCAAGGCAGATTGATTCTCTTACTGCTAAGGAAGTTGCTGAGGCCACTAAGAAAAGGTCTTTTGTAAAGAATCAAGATTGTGGTTTGTGAAGAAATTACCCAGGTAAGCTTTCTTAGTCTAGTTTACTTTCTCTATATAAATTTCTGATTGGCTGAACCTCTTTCTTGCTTGGTAGGGGATTGTGGACTTGGTTATGTTCAACATCCAAACAAGGTCTTTCATAAATGATGCTCAAAATCTTTGTGAGAGGTTGGAGGCCGATTTGTAAATTGCTGAGGAGGCTAAGGCTAAAGCCGAACAAGAGGCCATCGAGGCAAAGGAGACCACTTAGGCAGCTATCGAAAAGGTTTAAAGGGAGACTAAAAAAGCCAAGAAGGATGCTAAGAAAGCTACGAAGGAGCATGAGACATACCTCTAAGACATTTTGCCTACCTTGCTCGACTATGCTCGTCTAGAAGCTCAATCTAAGGCCATTGAGGACTATAAGGAGACCAAGGAGTTCCTCAAGGAGTACATGTATGGCATGCGTGACACAAAAGTGCTCCACCTATACCCCTCTATAGTTAAGCATGAATGGTCTTGAGTTCCTCCTCCGACTGGCCATTCCGATGACGAGTATAAAGCTGACGGTGAGGAAATCACAATCAATGTGGTTGATGTCTCTAAGGAAACCAATCCTTAAAATGCCAACCAGGCCACGGCTGTGCAACATGCGAGCCGCTTAACAAAGTAGCCCCCCACACCTCCAGCTGAGCTATAAAGATCCCTTTTTTTCATATTTGGTCTTTCTGTGTTTTGTTTGTTCTTTGTATTTTCGACTCGATCATGTCTTTCTCTGTAGCCTCCACCTATTCTCATAGTCTATAATGAACTCTTATATTTTCGCAAATTTTGTTTGAGCCAAATTCTACTTGATAGGTTAATGGTCTACTGCCCGATAGGTTAGTTGCAACGCTTGCTTAGTAAGAATAACACTTGCTTTTCAACGGTTGACTTACTAGACGGCTCGACAAGAGTTTCTTTGGAGCAAGCTTGCCCTTCGAAGTAAATCATTAGCTTTACCACCAATACAACTGGTCTTCTGCTGAGCACTTGTGTTTGATGGGTAAATTTTTTGGAAAATAAATTTTCTAGATTCCTACCTAGCACTTGTGCCCGACAGTTTTTTTTTTTTTTAATGTTTTTACCCAAAAGACTAGCAAAGTGCCTGGTCCCCTTACCGAGCACGTGTGGTCGGCAAGCAAGTTCTTTTGTTGGGCACATGTCTTCTTCTTTTTTTTTTTTTTTTACCGAGCATGTTTTTACCTAGAAGACTGACAATGTGCCTAGTTTCCTTGCTGAGCACGTGTACTGGCAGGGAAGTTCTTTTATTGGGCACGTGTGCCTTTTTGTTGTTGTTATTGATTTTTTTTTTTTTTTTTTTTGCTTGGCATGTTTTTGCCTAAAAGACTAGCAATGTGCTTCATCCCCTTGCCGAGCACATGTGCCCGACGGGGAAGTTCTTTTGTTGGGCACTTATGCCTTAAAAAAATTTGAACTGAAATTGATAAAATCTGAAGGAATTCTTTCATTTGTTTTTAAACAAAGGAATTCATCTGTGAAAATATAATGATTTACTGATAAAATCGTTTAAGGTGCTCAACATTCCATGAAAGAAGGGCATGAAGTCCTCTACTTATAAGGCATGGGATTCCTCCTCTGGTAGTCTAGGGTCTAAGTCATCCAATTTTCTCCTCTCCTATGGAGAACTCGATATCATCGATTTTGAAAATAGTGAATACAGAAACTGTTCAGCAGACTTTGTTCACTGCTTGGACATAACAATCTCTGGCACTACCTTGGTCTCCCTTGAAGATCCCGAAACTCGTGAGTGTGGGAAACTTCACAACAAAGTAGTAAGTTGAGACAATGGCCTTAAGCGCATTCAAAATTGGTCTGCCAAGTATGATATTGGATACCAACAGCTTATATACCACAATGAACTCAACCATGCGAATGACCTTTTCTACACTATCTCCTATTGTGACCGGTAAGTCGATCAGACCAGTTGCTTGAACACAGTCCCCGACAAAGCCATATAGCGGGATCTACACTGGTCTCAAAGCTGCTTCCATAACCTTCATCTTGTTAAAGGCACTCATGAACAAGATGTTTGCTGAACTCCCATTATCTATAAGAACTCAGAGAATGATGTTATTAGTAATCTGGACCTTTCCGATCAGGGCATCGTTATAGGGTGTAAGAGCATATCGACTTCCTCTTCTATAAACGTGATTGACACACTATCATACTAGGAAATCTTGGCTATGTGCTTTGCCATGTTGATGCAATCACGCTGCATTACTTACCGAGCTTCTTTGGCGTATGTACATCAACCACTTGAGGTGTCCCCAGTGGCTATCCCACTAAATATGGCCGTGACCAAATGGCCAGCTTGCCCCGCAACATCAGCTCTGTAAACCTCTTGCCCCTAAGGGTAGGGGCGGAGGGAGAGGTACCTTAATGGCCGGGCTTCCAGACCGTCTTGCTTGGCCTACCTTTGAACTAGTACTAGGACATGCTCCAAAAACTCTTATAGGTGCCCTTCATGAACAAATGCCTCGATCTGATCTCGAAGATGTATGTAGTCTTTTATATCGTATCTCACATCCCTATAGAAGTTACAATGCTTGCTCTGATTCCTTTTTACCTTATCAGACCTGAGTGATGAGGGATCCCTTAAGAGCCCATAACCATTGATCTGATTCAGAACATAGTCGATAAAGGTGACTAGGGGGATGTACTGCTAAAACTTCCCAACAGGGGCCTTTACATCAAAGCTTTGTCGTTATTTTGGCTTTTTCTGCTCGGCAAGTGTAGAATCTTACCCAGCATCCTCCTTTCTCTTATTCTTCTTCCTGGCTTTACTGGTCTCCCCACTATTATGTCGCCCTCTGATGCACTTTTCAGCATCAAAATGCTTCTGGGTGATGCCTTGCATATAAGCAAAGGATGGAGGTGCGTCGTACATGATGGTCCATAATAATTTTTTGTCCTTTACTCCTTCCCTAAAGGCATCAATCAAGATAGCATTAGCATAGGTCTTGACTTGCATGATGGCCTTGTCGAACCTATTAAAGTAATATTTCAAGGACTCATCTTTGCCCTGCTTGATCCAATACAAGTAGGAAGTTTCGTTCTTCCTAGTTTTAGCATTCAAGAATACTGCTGAAAAGGCTTTAGAAAGCTAACAAAAAGAGCTAATGGATCTTGGGGTGAGTCATTTGTATCATTACCGAGTGGTGCCTGACAGCATCAAATAGAGAGCCTTACACAGAGCACCCTCATTGCCATTCTGCATGAGCATTAGCGCTTGATAGTTTTCTAGGTGCTCATCAGCATCTGTGGTGCCGTCATATGCTACTATGGTCAGCATCTTGAATCTCTTTGGGTACAAAGTTGCCATAATGTTTGGGGTAAATAAGGGATCAATCCTCCCAACAAGCTCCAGGCCATAACTCTGGCTCATTAGCAAATCAGTTTGCTATTATACTTGAGCTATTTGGTCATGGTTCTCGCGTGTCCCCAACTGCCCAACAAGACCTGTCAGGACCCAGCTTGCTGAACGCTCTTGACAATCTAAGTGCTGGTTAGCCAAGCAACCGAGCCTATCGAAGACTAAAGTCTGCGTACGTGTCGACATGTTACGCTGTGCCTAGTTTACATCCCGACGAAAGTCTCCCTACATAGGGGTATATATAGACCGTTCCAGTCTATGATGGGCACAACGTCTAGTTGCTTGGCTCCCTGGCTACCCGAACGGATTCCTCCGCTCCTGATCACAATCTTGGTCTTTCTAGTTTGTCGAGCCCTCAGGGTGTTCTCATTGGTTGCCAAAAAGGGGCTCTTTGCCATGCTCCTCAGAGCCCACGATTTTAATCTCAACCTGTGGGGGAGGGAGCCGTTCTTGGACGTTTTGTAAGGTCTCGGCCAGTGTTCGAACCATCTAGGTCATGTTCTATGTTGGAGATTTAGTCATTAATATGTAATATTTAGCTGTCAATTTTATTTAGCTGTCATTTTTCTTTTATTAGCTGATTTGGTCAGATTAGGAAAGTGTAAATTAGAGAGATTTGATTAGGCTATTTTTGGGAGATTGATTCCCGTTTTTGATTGCCAGATTGTGGCACACTAATTGTATATATTGTACTACTGCTTCAATGAGAAGATTAATCAAGAATTATTACTCAAAAATTCTTGTTTCATGGTATCAGAGCTACGTCGAACCTGGTAACCTTCAAACTTCAACCTTCAACTTTTTTCTTCTTCTTTTCTGTTCATAAGAATGTCCGGGGAACAGCTGAATTCGACCACCGAGGCGTCCTCGACAGCGGCGGATCAAGCATCTCAAGGAACTATGGCAGGATCTTCAACAAACAGTTCGTTTGACAGCCACTCTTTACAAATTACGCAGCACAAACTCAATGGACAGAATTTTCGCGAGTGGTTTCAGTCCGTTATGCTGGTAATACGTGGAAGAGGGAAGGCTGGTTATTTGACCGGTTCTGTTACGGCACCACCGAACACATCACCAACCTACAGCACTTGGGAAGCAGAAAATTCAATAGTCATGGCTTGGCTTATCAACTCTATGGAGCCAAGTATTGGAAGGACTTATCTCTTCTACAAGACAGCAAAGGAGATTTGGGATGCAGTTCAAGAAATATATTCAGACCTAGAGAACACATCTCAATGTTTTGAGATTAGATCTAAGATTCGTAACACTAGATAAGGGAGCCTTATGGTCACCGAGTATTACAATTCCTTGGTTGAATTGTGGCAGGAGATGGATCTCTTTTATGAGATCGAATGGAAATGCTCGAATGATGCTGCGAAGTACAAAAAGATGGTTGAGAAGGAGCGTACTTTTGATTTCTTACAAGGTCTTAATTCTGATCTTGATGAAGTACGAGGACGGCTACTTGGAATGAAACCATTTCCAACCCTCCGAGAATCATTTGCCGAAGTTAGGAGGGAGGAGCGCAGAAAACGCGTGATGATGAATCCTACCAATCCTATCACGACCCCTCTAGTAGAGTCACAAGGTTCTGCACTCGTAACAAATAAGCAGAGTGGTGGCCGTGGTCCAGAGTCCAAGGAGAAAAGATGGTGTGACTATTGTAATAAGCCTTATCATACCCGTGACACATGCTGGGATTTGCACGGGAAGCCAGCTGATTGGAAACCGAGGAATCAGCGTAGTCAGCGGAATCAGCTTAGTCAGCCTAAAGCAGCACACTTGGTGGAGTCAAACACAGAGAATACAGCTGGTGTTAGTCTCTCGACAGAACAAATGGAGGTGCTGAGACAACTTTTCAATCAATCCACGCTTGGAGCAGGAACAGAAAATAAAAATCCTACTGCAGCCATGGCACAAACAGGTAAAACACATCTGAAAAATTGTTGGATTGTTGATACAGGAGCTTCGGATCATATGACTGGATCTTTGGATGTGTTTGATGCATATGATAAGTGCAAGGATCAGATTAATGTGTGTGTTGCTGTTGGGAAGACATCACCTGCTATAGGAAAGGGCACAGTTCGCTTGTCCAATATGACTTTGAAATCAGTTTTACATGTGCCTAAGTTAACCTATAATCTTTTGTCAGTTAGTAAGTTAACAAAGGACATGAACTGTGTTGTAACCTTTTTACCTACTCATTGTGAATTTCAGGACCGTTTTTCGGGGAAGATGATTGGAATTGCTGAGAAGAAAGATGGCCTGTATTATCTCAAAGAAACTCGAGAGTTTGTTAGGGAGAAGCCAAAAAATAAAAGTTCTCTGTTTGTTACTTCTGAGTCTGAAATTATGTTGTGGCATCGACGTCTAGGACATCCAAGCTTTTCTTATATGAAAGTTTTGTATCCAGATCTTTTCATTAATCTTTTCAGTGTGAACATTGTGTCCTTGCCAAACAAACCCGGGTTCCTTATCCTGTTCATGCTTATTCACCCACAAAGCCGTTTCAGTTGATTCATAGTGATATCTGGGGTCCTTCTAGAACTATTAGTTTGACTAGAACTCAGTGGTTTATCACCTTTACTGATGATCACAAAAGGGCTTGTTGGGTATATTTGATGAAAGACAAAACTGAGGCATTTTTCTGGTTCAAACAGTTTCATAAATTTGTCCAAAACGTATTCCAATTTGCTATCCAGATTCTTCGAACTGATAATGGAGTGGAATATTTTTCAAATGAGTTTAGTCAATATTTGGGGGAACTTGGGATACATCACCAAAGTTCTTGTGTGGATACACCCAAACAAAACGGGGTTGCGGAGAGAAAAAATCGCCACTTGTTAGAGGTTGCTCGATCCATAATGTTTGCAAGTTCAGTTCCTAACTCCTACTGGGGGGAAGCCATTCTCACAGCCACTTACCTAATAAATCGTTTACCCTCAAAAACACTAAAATTTCGAACCCCCTTGAGTGTTCTTCGTGATTGTTTCCAAACATTAATATATTCAATCCTTTGCTCCCAAAAGTTTTCGGATGTACCGTGTTTGTCCACAACAACCAACCTACCCGAAGTAAGCTTGACCCCAGGGCCTTTAAATGTGTTTTCGTAGGCTATTCCCCGACAAAAAAAGGTTATAAATGTTATTCTCCTGTCCTTAAAAAATTTTTTGTGTCGTGTGATGTAACCTTTTTTGAGGAACAGCTTTACTACCCCAATAACCTTTCCAAAGGGGAGAATTCAAATGAGAAAGTTCATTGGGATCCATCTGTGTCTTTTCCCATCACACAAGATATCCCTCGTTCCCCTCAGACTACAAATTCGATTGATCAAATTATTTTAGTTCCTGCAAACCCTCCTGCAAACCCTGAAAATGTCCCAAATCTGATTTGTTCTGATCCTGATAATATTCCAGACTCTGAAAATTCCAATCAGCAAATATCAGAACCAAGTCTAAACCCATCTGAACCCTTTTCAACCTCTTTACCTGGTCCTCATAGGAAAGATTTTGTGACTGAAACACCATTGCAGGTTTACTCTCGCAGGCCAAAAACTCTTCAACAAGATCAATTATTCAGCCGAGATTCGGATAATGAGATGTCCAATGACCTAGACTTGCCAATTGTAGTTCGAAAAGGGGTAAGAGCCTGTACCAAACACCCAATCTATAATTTCCTAACCTGTAAGCAGTTGTCTTCGGAATTTAAGGTTTTTACAGCAAAAGTTGATGAAGTTGAGATTCCGAAAAACATCTATGAGGCCTTAAAGGACCCGAGATGGAAAGAAGCGGTGCAGGAGGAGATGAGGGCCTTACAGGATAACAGGACCTGGGAGATGATTGACTTACCCGAAGAAAAAAAGGTGGTTGGAACCAGATGGGTGTTTACTGTGAAATACAAGGCTAATGGAGAGGTTGAAAGATATAAAGCAAGGCTTGTGGCACAAGGATACACTCAAACATATGGGATTGACTATGATGAAACATTTGCTCCTGTGGCAAAGCTCAATTCCATACGTGTTCTCCTATCTATTGCAGCCAACCTTGATTGGAAGCTCCACCAACTCGACATTAAAAATGCGTTCCTAAATGGCAATCTTGATGAGGAAGTGTATATGAAGGTTCCACCGGGGTTTGAAGTACAGGAAATAAAGGGAAAAGTTTGCAAGTTGAAAAAATCATTGTATGGTTTGAAGCAATCCCCTCGAGCATGGTTCACTAGATTTAGCTCTACCCTCACTCAGTTGGGATACCATCAAGCAAGAGCTGATCAGACCGTGTTCATCAAAATAGGAGAAGCAGGTAAGAGAGCTGTTCTTATTGTGTACGTAGATGACATAATACTTACAGGAGATGATGAAGATGAGCTTCACAAGCTTAAGGGCAAGTTGAAGGAGGAGTTTGAGGTTAAAGACCTAGGGCCGTTGAAATACTTTCTGGGTATGGAAGTTGCAAGGAGTAAAGAAGGTATTTTCATTTCTCAAAGAAAATACATTCTTGATCTGCTAAAAGAAACAGGGAAACTGGGCTGTAAACCAGTAGGAACTCCACTTGAGAAAGCATGGAGGAGCAAATTTTCAGGAAAGGAGGAACCTGTGGATGTAGGCAGGTATCAACGCTTAGTCGGGAGACTGATATATTTGTCTCTTACACGGCCAGATATTGCCTATGCCGTGAGTGTAGTCAGTCAATATATGCACTCACCTACCCAAAGGCATTTAGAGGCTGTAAACCATATCTTGAGGTATCTCAAGGGAAGGTTGGACAGGGGCTAATGTTTTTAAAGACTGAAAACAGGAGTATTGAAGGATATGTCGATGCAGAATGGGCTGGCAGTGAAGATTGCAAGTCAACTTCAGGATACTGTACAAAACTGTGGGGTAACTTAGTTACATGGAGGAGTAAAAAACAAACAGTTGTAGCCAGAAGTAGTGCTGAAGCAGAATTTAGGGCGATGGCACAAGGAGTTTGCGAAGTAATCTGGTTGGAAAGATTGATGCAAGATCTACAACTTACTGCGAGTTCTCCTAAGTTGTATAGTGACAGTAAATCAGCAATTAGCATAGTAAATAATCCTGTTCAGCATGATCGTATGAAACATGTAAGAATCGATCGGAGCTTTATCAAGAATGAGATTGAACAAGGAGGGATTAATCTATGCTACATTTCCACTCATGAACAAGAAGCAGACGTTCTGACCAAAAGCTTACTGAAATCGAACCATGAAGGTCTTCTTCGCAAGCTTGGAATGCGAAATATCTATTCCTAAGCTTGAGGAGGAGTGTTGGAGATTTAGTCATTAATATGTAATATTTAGCTGTCAATTTTATTTAGCTGTCATTTTTCTTTTATTAGCTGATTTGGTCAGATTAGGAAAGTGTAAATTAGGGAGATTTGATTAAGCTATTTTTGGGAGATTGATTCCCGTTTTTGATTGCCAGATTGTGGCACACTAATTGTATATATTGTACTACTGCTTCAATGAGAAGATTAATCAAGAATTATTACTCAAAAATTCTTGTTTCATTCTAGACAGTGCCATTCACGATCTCAATCTGAGTAGGTCTTCTCTGCTAATGCCTTGCTTGCTCCATGCCCACCACGGCGATTGATTGCCGAGTTAGGTTGTCCAGAACCCCTTAAACCTTGGGGTTGTTCTGGAGTTCTAGAATTCTCCATTCTTTTGCTGGGTAGAGTAGAGATGAATCGAAAGTATTGGAAAGTTGCTAGAAAGGCAAGGGCCATCCTTCTACTACCAAAATGTTAACGTCGAAATTCGACCACCACGTGCGGTAGTGCATGATGGTCTTTTGCCTGGTAAGCCTCAACACCACGTGTAGTGATACACGGTGGTATTCTACTTGGTGGGCCTGTTAAGGTGAAGAGCAAAGCTGTAGAATAACCCATATCCGAAGAAGTTAGCATGGAATGATTCTATTGTTTATAAATAGGTTTTGATACTCCACTCGGTTGTTCTTGAATTCCTCCAAACTCAAAATTTGTTGAGATTCTTGGGATAGATAGTCTTTTTTTGTCTAGGTTTCCTAATTTTAAGGAAACTTGGTTTGTGAAATCTAATAATCTTAGGAGTATTTTCACTTTTCTTTAATTATCAAAGTAAATTTCTGCCGTCCCATCTTCTTATTCTATTACTTCGTTAAGTATAGTATTTTGAGGAGGACTTGGGACTGAGGCCTTTTCTAAGGTCTATGACTCAAGGAAACTAATTTCACTCCAAGATATCCTCCTACTAATTACTGGCTTGGATTTAGCCATCCTTTTCCTATGTTATCCTGTGCTTTGCCACTCTGTGACACTACAGAAGCATTTTAGAGTCCTTTAAATATAGAAGTCTTCAACATTTGAGAAGCAAGTTTTGAAGAAAGTTTCAAATAAGTTTTAGAAAAGTCTTGTGACTGTGCTAGTTTGGATGTAAAGTTTGGAACTTGAAAGCTAAGGATTCCAACTCAGTCATTCACATCCCAGTTTTGTGCTTCTTCAACCCGTTCATGTAAGATCATATTTTAAGTATTTAAAGTTTGATGAATTTAAGTATTTTTGCCTTCTATTTTGAATCTATGAATTTAAGTATTTTTGCCTTCTATTTTGAATCTATCTCTAGTAACATATATCTTTATATGTCTAGGTCAGTTGATACTAGGTTTGGACTTCAGAATCTCTTAAAGGTGAGGTTAAGGGTTTGAACTAAGGACGTGACAAAAATCCTTAAGGAGTTAGGCCCCAAAAAGGGTAGTACACTATGGATGTATAGTGGCCATGTGTATAAGAGACAAAAGTTCATGAAAGTGAACCCAAATGGAACCATACAGCGTGGGTCGTCACGTAAAATAGATCAATTGTACCAACTTTGGACTTAAAAACCTATTAAAGTTAAGGTCAAGAGCTCGAGATGGGGATGCAACAGAAATCCTTGACGAATTAAGCCACAAAGAGGATAGTACATTATGGATGCATAACAACCATGTCTATAAGAGGCTGAAGTTCGTAGGGGTAAGCCTTAATGAAGTCATGAAGTGTGGATCGTTACATAAAATAGATCAATTGGTACCTCTTTTGGACTTAAGAATCTCTTAAACACGAGGTCAAAAGTTAAAGATGGAAACATAACAGAAATTCTTAAAGGAGTGAGCCCCACAGAGGATAGTGCATCATGGATGCATAACAGCCACGTGTATAAGAGACTGAAGTCCGTGAGAATAGCCCTAATGGAACCTTTGAAGCGTAAAACATTACATTATTCTTCATAATAGTCTAGATATTTTCTAAAAGAGCACTACTAATATTCATTGTCATCATCATTGATAATGTACCAATGTCTATGTGACAATAGAATAAAATTATTAGATTGCACACTGTCATGTGATAATTGCCTCACCAATAATAATCAGTAATTCATAAAAGTCCTATAATTGGTAGTTGTCAACTTATCAAGGTCAAATCAAATGAGCGCAAAATGCACCATTCTTGCAGCTCGTTGCATCTAAGCCATTTGACCCAAGCTAAATTGATGTTTAGCAAGTGTGTCAGTTGTTTTTAATTTATTTGAGTACTAAATTCATGTTCTTGGGGAATAGTAACAAATTTTTCGCTACACGTCGCATCTTGTTAATCACTACATTTATTTTTCTCTTTTTCTACAACAATGATAGGATATACAACAGAAAAAATTAAACTAAGCTAATTATCTCCTTACTTGTGCAGGAAGAACTAGCGGTAGCTTGCTAAGGCGTGTCGGAGAATCTCCAAGTGAGTTTGCTTTCCCCTTACATCTAAGATATAACTTCATACAAATGGGCCTAATGAAGAGGAAGAGCCCAACCTTCCGACACTAGTTGAATTAAGGAGGCTCTCAGATTCATTTGAACTTGGACATCTGAGGTGATCAATGTATTCAGTTAAGGCCTGGAACCTTAACTGGTCACCGTAAACACTTGGATCCATAATCAACTCGTGGACAAGAGTCCGGCCTTCGAGCATGCTCACTACTGTAGACATGGTAGGCCGAAGTGCTGGCGACGGATTAGTGCATAATAGAGCCACTTTGATCATTCTAGAAACCTCTTCCTTGTTGAAGTTGGATCCCAACTTTGGATCAACCAGCCCCATTATATTTCCCTTCTGTTGTGAAACAAGAGCCTGGAAGTAGAATAGATATGAATGTGCAAACCAACAAGTCAATATAGATACAAAATTTTTGTCTTGGCGTGTCTCCAGAAAAGGATTATGAGTTTTATCTTACCCAATCTAGGAGGCAAACATAATCCTCATTTGGGCGAAATTTGGTGTTGCTTATGCCAGCCACAATTTCCAATGCAACGATTCCAAAGCTGTAAACATCTGCTTTGTGTGTTAAATAGCCCCATAATGCATACTCTGGTGCCATGTATCCTCTGCAAAATAATGGCTGGTTTTATGACTTTTGTCTTAATCTACTGTTAAGGAAATCATGAATCAAGTCTACCCATGAGATTGCTCAACCAAATTAATCTTAATCATATTTTGGCATTGCATAATACAGCCGTAGTAAAGAAGTAAAACAAGAAAATTCAAGTTTAACAAACCTGCAGTATAAACTTCATTTTTCTTGTTCTTTATTTTACATCTACACTGGTTTACCCATGTTAGAGAACAGCTTTTTTCACTTATGGAACATCTTGAAATCAATTCAGGAAAGTTCTTATTATAGCACCTTAAAGTGTCCGATAGATATCAGTCTTGATGAGTAGTTTGCATTGATCACAAGAATTTTCTTAGATGTTATTAAACTCCTTGTACGTACTATTAAATTTCAACCTCTACGATGAACTTATGGTTTTGCAATCAAAATCTCTCCAGACTAGGTTCTTCAAATCTGTGATTATCCTGCCATTTAGTTTATAAGGTAAAATTATTACATAACGAAGAGAAGAAGGACATAAGGAGTCTCACATGGTTCCAGCAACTCTGGTGGTCATATGGGTGTTCTCCTCTTCATACAGCTTAGCCAGACCGAAGTCAGAAATTTTAGGGTTAACGTCCCTATCCAGCAGTATATTCGACACTTTGATGTCCCTATGAATAATTTTCAGTGGCGATTCTTCATGGAGAAAAGCCAGTCCTTTTGCAATTCCAACACATATTTTCTGCCTTGTTGGCCAGTGTAATTTCAGCGGACCATCTTTTGGACCTTTTGTCAATAAAGACAACAAAATCAGTGAAATTCATCAAAACTAGTACTTTAGATGTGGCAGTGAAGTTTTAACTAGCTAAGCTCACCAAATAAGGAATGCCCGAGATCATTGTTCTCCATGAACTCGTATACCAACAACAATTGCTTGCCTTCAATACAACACCCATGCAACTTAACAAGATTTGGGTGTTGCAAAGCTGAAATCATGCCTAATTCGTTCACAAATTCTTGATTGCCTTGCTTTGATCTTGCAGATAGTTGTTTAACTGCGATAATGGTACCATCTAATAACACACCCTGTGATGAAAAATAGGAGTCATTTCAGGTTTACATGTAAATTTTTGAAACAAACAACTACATGGAATTATAAATACCTTATACACAACTCCAAATCCACCTTCCCCAAGCTTGTTTGCAGCATCAAAGTTATTAGTGGCTGCTTTAATTTGTCTGAACGTAAAGAAACCAGTTTTCAGGTCTAATCCTTGCAGAACTGTCAAAGTAGCAAGTTTATAACATATGTTATTAGACAGCAGTTTAATAAGAATTTGAGTCGGTGGAGACCACGCCAACATTTAAAAAAGTAATTGTTTTAGCAGCAATCGGGAATCAAAATCCTTGCAGATAATTGTTTCATACATATATATATATATATTCTAACAAGGTATTTTAAAGTACAGGCTTACCTTGTTCTCTTGATGGCCTACCTCCAAGATAGCCTTTCCACCAGAGAGCACCCAAGATCAGGAAAATAAAGCCTAATGCAGAAAGAACGGCGGCCACAATGATTTTCTTGGTTTTACTTTTGTCTGGAGGTTTGAAATCTGCACAATAAAGGAAAAGTATGAATATACGGGATGGTGGTTAACATCAACTCTAAACCAGCATCACTGCATTAATCGTTTAGTGAACATAAGTTACTTACAAGACTATTCTTTTGATGATAAAATAACAGGCCCAAGTGAAGGGCGAAAAAAAAGTGTTAATAGTTGTTAAAAAGAAACAAAGAACATAAGTTACTTACCAGCCTCTATTGAGATAGCTGATACAAGCGAGCCATACGCTCCTCTCTTTGGAGCACTTGTTGTCCCTTTCCCAGTCCAGTGGAAGCGGATCTCTAATGTCTTATCATTCACGTTCACTTTAAATACTTCAATCACTGCTTTATCTACTCCATTTGCTGCCTCTTCAATGTTAAAATTCTCCAACACCCGTTTTCCCTATGATTTGAAATTACTTTTAGTAAGAAACATATAAGAAAAAGACTAAATAATAACAGATATTATGAGCTTGTGAAGGCAAAAAAAAAAAAAAAAAGAAAAGAAAAAGAAAAAGGAAGTATGTACTTCAGAGTATGTCAAGGTCTACCTGGATATAAACATCAAATATTCGCCTTCCGACACTGTAATAAGATCTGTTGTCTCTAAATACTATCTCTGAAAAGTGAAGTTTCACAGTATAATTTCCATTGGCCAAGCAACGCGCATAATATGTTAGTGAAAGAGGAGAGAGGCGTGCAGTTGTGTATAGCTCAGAATCGTTCATTCTGAGGACAGACACATTATTTGCAATATAGTCCTTTGTGCTACTCCAAACGCCCCAAAAGTCGCCGGTGCTGCTAAATCCCCAAGTTGGTTGGTCATGGACAAACATTGCTGGGCCACCAGAATTGTCATCGCTTTCATAATTGATGTTTCCAATAGTTGTTCGTTTTCCGCCACAATTAATATGCAATGAATATTTGTCTACACCAAAACAGTGATAAAACATCAATGGGACTTTAAAATAATCTTTCATTTGCTACGTGTTAGTTATTTTGGGGAAGGAAAAAATAAATGGAGGGATTTGATTACCTTTTGGACATGAACTAAGGCATGGGCTGAGTAACCTACGTTTATGTGGTGAAGGAACAAAGCGTTAGAACATATGAGATTTACATCTAAAGGAAATCTCCTCTCATGTTAGTTAAAGTTGGAGCTTACGGGTCGCTGAGTTTGGAAAAGCTACGGAATAGATTGCTGATGAAAACAAAAAACAGTGACTTTCACCATATATTCACCATTTATAAAATAGGGAGAGGAAAGAAGTAAAAAAAGAAAAAATAAAGGAGCACAAGTTAAAAAGAAAAGAAAGAAGAAAGAGCACTCTTACTAGGTTTCTCGACAAGTTCCTGGAACAGAAGCCTCGGAAAAATTATTGTAAGAAAGATCGATAACACTGCACACAAACATGAAACTTTGACTAAGCTAATTCTTAGGTAAGATAAAAAAGACATAATAGTATTCTTATATAACTAAACAGACCATAGTTCACCTACGAACAAAAATAGTATATAATCACAGTTCATATGATCACGATTGATCATAAATGAAAAGTTAAAAAAAGTACAATAAATAAAATTCACTGTAACATATGGATTGAAAACATACTAGCGATTATCTCTGCTACTGACCCAGTCCGGAATGAGCCCAGTGAGCTGGTTGCTTGTCAGATATCTGTAAGGGTGTTTATTTTTGTTATGTCCGTCTCTACCACTATATACAATGATTCTTCAAAATTTGACAAAATTTAAGAATAATGGATGAAGGAAACAATTTGTGCTCCTAGTATTACGAATTCGTTACAATAATAAATTCCACATTACTTAACTCTGCATTACTATATACTTACAACGTGTCTAGTCCCACTAAATCTTCAAGATTTGGAATGGATCCTTCCAATCTGTTATAGCTAACATCTCTGCAAAAAAATAGAGATTTTTAATATACACGGAACTGTAAAACATGTGTTTCATCAACACATGAACTCGGGTAGATGTGTAAAAACATTACAAGGTTTTGAGACTAGTCAAAGTAGATAAATCTGGAGGAATTCTTCCTCTTAGATCACAGCCTCTCAACACCCTGCAGTTTCAAGAAAACCCCCATAACTGTAAGCACAATATTCCAATATTGTCCTCCTTAGAAAGCATACTAGAATATAAAGATCACTCACAATCTCTGTATGTTTTTCATGTTTCTCACATCTGGAAATTCTGAGCTCTCACCAGATAAGTCAGTTATCTTTCTGCAAAGATTCATATCACAATAGTTGAGAGGAACTTAAGTCTCTTCACTTCTCAATGTGAAAAGCATATAAAGATCTAAATGATATCAAACAACAAAATAATTAATAACTCACAATTCCGTTAAATTACTCAGAACAGAAAGATTGGATGGAATTGGCCCTTCGAAACCAGTTGATTCCATCTCTCTGTAAGCAACACAATTAAAGTATCAAGGTTAAAAACTTTTTAGATTTCAGAACGTGAAAAAAAATAACTAAATACAGAAAAGAAAAGAAAAGAAAAGTAAAAAACCCACTTTAGAATGAAAAGCTCTTACAGATACTTAAGTTGTTTCCAGTTTTGGAAAAAGTCAGGCATTCTTCCTGTAAAGTTGTTACTGTTAATCTTGCTGCAAATGAGCAAAAATGAAAATGATAAGAGACACATATCCCAGCATATTCTCGGCAGGATTGTAAGCCTATTTTACGTACTCGAGAACACTTACAGAGTTTGTAACTTGGTCAGATTAGCGAGAGATGCAGGCCATTCCCCAGTGAGATTGTTAGCACTCATATGGCTGCAATTTTCCATCAAAAGATGACCTTTAACATCTTGTTAACTTACAATTTATACAAGTTGTGGTACAAAGTGAATTGGGAGTAGAAAGTTTAAACTTACATTTGTTCCAAGTTGACCAAATTGCCAAATTCAGGTGGAATTGTTCCGGAAAACAAGTTGCTCTCCAGCGCCCTGAAAAGAAAGGTTCTCTTGCTTTTATGGCAGGGTAATCCAAAACAGAAGTTTGTAAATGATTATAAAAAATTATAAAATGGCTTAACAAGAAAGGATTCTGATCATACAAAGCAGTGAGAGTAGTTATGTTTCCCAAGAAGGCCGGTATTGGTCCAGATAAATTGTTGGTACTAACGACCCTGCATTAGATTCTCGCCATAAGTAAGATTACTATGTAGCTAAACCTTGAACATGAAGGGCTTGGAAAAATTTACAGCAATTCCAACTTTGTAGAAGCCCATTCAGGAGGAATTGAGCCACTGAGGTAGTTCTGTCCCAAATCACTATCCACAAGTAGAAAGGACACTATTAGTATAAACAAGGTAAAAAAAGGTTTGAGGTGGCAAAACAACTTGAACATGCCCATACAGTTGCTTCAGGTAAGGTAGTTTAGCCGCTGATGTTGGAAGCACGCCGTCAAGATCCTGCCCTGCAAACATGCTGCATGGTAGGATAAGAAAATGTGCACGTCAAAATTTTGACTCGCTTACATGTCATGTTGTTTCATCATAATCATGATCTTAGTCTTCTTGCTTTACTTTATTTTATACATGATAATCACCATAAGAACAACAAAATAAGAAACTCTTTTTACCACTGTGAAAAGGTAAGGAAAAAGGACAGTTACATGCTTTCGATATGGCAAACATTGGGGGAGATGGAACAATTGCAGATGATAGTATTGAAATACTGATCCGTATGCGGGTGATTCACGGTTGTCTTATTACTACACGGATCGTTGAGATTCCAGTCTGTTTTATTCAGCTGAGCAGCTATTTCTTTGATGGCTTGCACTGCGTGTACACATGAAAACATGTTCATTTTCTTTCTTTTTTTTTTTTTTTTCTTGCATTGTTTTCACTGCTAATCAGAGATTTCTTTCAAAACAGTTCTTTTGTTAAATTAAACCAAAACAAAGTCAAACTACCGATAATCTACAAGAACAAAATTTCTACATGGTAGGCAAATATGAATAACAGCAGGGGAAATTTTTGGCTTGCACATCATTTTCCCAGGAAAAAGTATGAAACTTTATTTTTTTTTTAAAATCTAATTAAAGTTACTGCTAAGCAAAAATCGTCTTTTTTTTCCTTTTTATAACCATGATGATATCAAAAACTTTGCCCAGACTAGTCAACGATACTCATGCAAAGCACCCCTCACGTGGATCAGATAAACCTCACGTGTTTGACCAGCAGATATGACCTCAACGAATTGATAGCACTCAATGGGGCTAAGCAAAAATTATCATCATTATTTCTTAAAAAAAAAAACACGACATTAATTATTATTTCTACACAATTTAGAAAAATCTGGTGATTTTCTACACTAAAAAATTAATATAAGCCCACATTGCAAGGAGACCATAAATTCAAACCTATCAAATCCAGTTCAACAAAAATTAGACACCTGATTTAAACTAAACCCAATCATCTTCCATTAACCAAGCAACTTAAAAAAAAAAAAAAGTCAAATCCAATCTGGGTCTTAAACAATCTTCATCAATTAGTTAAAAAAAAAAAAAAGAAAAGCAGAAATTGAATTTACCTTCATAATCGGGAAGAGTTACAGTTTGAGCCATGGATTTTGTGGGTCCCAGTCCGATACAGAAAAGCAGCAAGAGAAGTGCAATTACATGGCTAAAAGTGAAGAAATTCGTCTTCTTCTTCTTCTTCTTAACTTCTTCTTCTTTAGAACCAGAGATTTCTGCAGAAGACATGTTTTTGGCTGAAAATGGTAAAATGAGATGAAAGATGGAAAAGAACTCTGTTCTGCTTTTATAGAACAAATCAAAAAGAAAAATTTTAAAAAAATTGATGGAATGCAAGACAGCTTCTGTAGTCAAACATTATCTAGAAGGACGGAGCACCATTTTTATCATTGTGGCCCAAGGAAAATAAATTACCTTAAAATATTAGGATGTCTTCGTGTAGCATTAATTTTTTTTTATAATATATTAATAAAACACCTAGATAACATTATATTTTAAATATAATATATTAAATTTAATTTATATTTAAATAAAAGATATTTATATTTTATTTAAATATAATATATATTTAAATAAAAAATATTTAAATTATATTATAAAAAAATAAAATAAAATAAAAAGTATAATGTGATTAATAATAATAATAATAAAATAAAATAATAAATATAATATTTTTATGTTTATATGACATTTATATTATATTTAATATAATCTTATAAACAAACGCAATGTAAATTATGAAGTTTTTTAAATTAGAAAAAGATCATCTATAATATGTAATTGTTTATTTTATTTTAAATTCATATTATATTTATTTTAAAACAAATATATAAAATAATATTTAAAAAAATAATATTATTTTATTTTTTATTCTAACACTTAGTATTATTTTTATTTTGTTATCATCGTTATTATATTTTTAAATGTATTATTATATTTTAAAATCTATATAAGTGAAGTTTTAATATTTAAATAAATTAAAAATAAAAATATTTACTATTAATTATATGTTATGATAAATTTATCATAAAATTTAATAAAAATTAAATATGATATAAAAATATACTTTATTAAAGGACACCTTTTTATTTTTCTATAAAAGTTTATAATTGATATAATAATTTAACAGTGTATTAAAGTTGTTCAATCAAAAATACGTAAATGTTACAGATCAATAATATATTAATATTATCAATAAGATAAGTCAATCTAAAATTTAAAAAAAAAAAAAAGGGAAAAACCCCAAGCGTTTCACATCAATATAGTTTGATTCTTTTTTTTTTAACAGCAATTTGCTAGAAAGACCAGCACGCGTATGCATAAAAAAATAAATAAAAAAATAAAAAGGTATAAACTTTAATCAGTTGAAGTCTGTCGTTTTAGACCGTCCATCAGATAAAGTCGTTCAAAGCTTCACTCCACTACAAACCCAACCACTAGTCTAAATCTTCCCCCTCGACTTCCCACCTTTCTTTAAATCCATAACTTCCAGCTTACAATTAAAACCATAACATCGCACTCAACATACACCCAGCCACTTTTTTTTTTTAATTAATTTAAAATAAGAAAATTTAAACTCTGTAGCTTAAATAAAATCAAGTATAATATTATAATTAAAATATATCTGTAATTACAGTTAATTTTAAGCTAGTGTTTAGGACACAAATTTTTTTAGCATTGCATTTAAATGCAATGCAATTTTCCCCCAAATACAAAAACATTTCATTCAAATACCAATCACATCACATTTTAAATCAAACACAATCACTATTTATTATTTCACTTTTTCTATTACTTTTATTAATTACATCATATATTCTCTCTCCCTCTTTTTTTTCTCTCTACTTTTACCCATCACATCACATATTTATTATTAAAATACAATTCAAATATTTTTCCCCCAAACACACATTGCATTCAAATGCAATGCTAATGCTTTTCCTCCAAATACAAATTGTATTCAATACATTGCATTCAAACGCAATGCAAATGTAATGCGTTCACCAAACGAACCCTAAGTTTAATAAGATTTTTGTTTATTTTAAACCACTACAATTGATAAAATCTTTCAATCTATTTTGTTTGCTATTTAAATATCTAAGTATATAATACTTATTACACCAAATTACTCTATTTTTTTATGTTTTTCTTATATATTTATATATATTAGATTAAATTTCCATCGTTTTCATAAATTTGTTTGATATTTTTATAAAATATTTACTGAAATTTCTGTAAAAACTTTGGAATCAATATCATTATCGATACTTATACTTGTCTTCCTCCTAACACACAAAGAAGTTTCAAAGCTCCACACTTGAAGTCATGAAAAAACAATGGCTAGCTTCGGAAAAGCATTTTTTATTAGTTTTTGCGATCTATAAATTAAATAAGCAAGATTAGACGGTATTAAGAGTTAGCTACTCTGATTTTTAATAATCAAGAACACGTAAATATGCAAGTTCACTTCAATGTAAACTATATCCTCTTTCAGTTGCTACAATTTTTTATATTATAATAATCAACAAATTTATAAGAGAAAGTCACACATCCTAAAATTCTCTGTGTTATTTTCTCTAAGTATTTTTATTATAAATCCTTTTGGTGACTTCTCCTATTTATAAGAAAAAACTTGGGCAACTAAAATTACAAAGTGTAAAATTTTTAAACTATTCTTAATGAAACAACCAATAACATTTATGCCTCATTTGTTTATTGCATTGCATTTAAATGCAATGCAATTTTTATTTAAATACAAAAGTATTATATTTAAATACTAATCACATTACATTTTAATTTAATATAATCACTCCTCGTTATTTGACTTTTTTTTATTACATTTATAATCACATACCATACTCTCTTTCTATCCCTGTTTTTTCTCTCTACTTTTACCTATCATATCACATATTCATTATTTAAATACAATTTAAATACTTTCATCACATTGCATTCAAATGATATAAAATATTTTTTATTCAAATACAAATTGTATTCAATACGTTATATTTAAACGTAATACAAACACAATACACTTATTAAATATCTCCTTGGACTTTTTTGGGGCTTTGCCCCCGTTCCCCTGAGGGAGGTCCGTTCCGGTCCCCGGCCCCCCTCACTGAAACCTTATCGTGAAGATATGCATAGATCATTAATCAACCTCCACAAATATATTAGCCAGAGAATAATATAGCAGACCAGACCTAGGGATGCGGATTACCAAAAGGGCAGACAAAAGGGAAAAAATAGTTGAACAAAAATATATTAGCCAAGCTGTTGTCAAATCTAATTCGGAAGAGCCATATCGATCACTTTCTCCAGAAATCAAACGCAAGTTTTCTGTTCGTTGATCAAATATTCTTATATATATTTGAGGCCTCCAAATGCTTAGAATTTGGTGTCGTTGGCCAATCATGGTGTGCGTTATTGGCTAATGGCAATAAAACTTTGAAAATTATATGTTGTTGTGCATATGTAGTATGTATTTTTATCTCTCTCACAATTATAACAACAAAGACACGTTTATCAAACTAAGAATGTCATTAAAAAAAGGATAACAAGAATGAAAAGAAAAATAAAAGAAAAACAGTGGGAACTATAATTAGTTAGTATTCTAGATTGACTACAGTAAAACCTCGAAAATGAATGTTGGATAAATTAATAATTCGCTTAAATAATAACAATTTTCAGTCTTGTTTGGGTGAATGTGCTAAATTAATAATATGGCTAAAAGCATAAGATTTTTTTTTTTTTTCAAATCCTTTAGAGTCCAATTAAACTATAAATTAATAATTGATAAAAATATATATATAATTCATATCATTAAAGTGTTTTTTCTAGACAACTTCTACTTTTTCAATTCAACTCTTTTACAAAATATGCATCTAAAGTAATTTGTTTTTCTTTGTACTTAAATTGAACTCAACCTCGTCTTTAATTTTTTGCAAAGCATGTACAACATCTGGTACAATTTTTTCAAGTTGTAACAAGTAGTTATTTATAGTTACTATTACTTGAAATGCCTTTTTTAGAAAAAACATTTGATATAACACAGGTGTTATCTAGATTATAATCATTATCAGTAGGTGTATCTATTATCCCTTGAATGATCTCTTCGATGATTCCATCACTACATCATTTACACTAAGATAATTCAGAAGTAGTTATTTAGTGCATGTTTGGTTTTGTTTCCAAAACAGATTTCACGATTTCCTAGGAAATCGATTTCAAAATCGGTGTGAAATTGTGTTTGGTTTGTATTGCTTTTGAAAACAGATTTCAAAAAGAATCCAAAATCTCCTTTGCTCTCAACGTAAAATTGAAAACGACTAAAAGTCGTTTTCTCTGATTTCATTTTTCCCATTTCTCTGATTTAATTATTATGATTAATTAAGATTTAATTATTATAATAATTACTTAAATATTATGGTTATTAATTTTTAATTCATTTTTTAATTAAAAAATTTTATTAATTTTTAATTTTTGATATTCATAATAATTTTTTTTAAATCAAACATAAATATGTTTTTATAGAATACTTATAAAATGACTGGTTTTCAAAAATATAACCAAACACAGTTTCACTTTTTTGTTTCTCAAAACATACACTCAGAAAATAAAACCAAACACAATTTCAGAAACGTTCTCAGAATTGTTTTCAAAACGATCTCAAATTCAGAGAATTTGAAAATATAACAGATTTCAAAAACAATACCAAACGCTACCTTAATTTTCCTTTGAACTCAACCTCGTCTTTAATTTTTTGCAAAGCATGCACAACATCTGGTACATTTTATCAAGTTGTAACAAGTGGTTATTTATAGTTACTATTACTTAAAACGCCTTTTTTAGAAGAAACATTTGATATAACACAGGTGTTATCTAGATCATAATCATTATCAGTAGGTGTATCTATTATCCCTTGAATGATCTCTTCGATGATTCTATCACTACATCATTTACACTAAGATAATTCAGAAGGTACTCAATATCCATAGCATCTCTATACCGTAGATTAGAAATAGCTTCATGTAATACACGGATGCCTTCATCTTCACCAGCTTGTTGTTCAGCATAGGAAAAAGCTAGCAAGGCCAATTCCTCCCTGAGACGGGCTATCTTTTTGATCAAGTCCAGCCGCATAAATTTAAAATGGTTGTTGTCTTCATATCAATGTTCCAAGCAGCATTAATAAATTTGATAGCATTCAATATGCTAATTTTTTCTTGATTTATTGCTCCTGTCTCCTAGCTGATTTATTGTACATGATAACTTTTGCAATTCTCTATGTACACATATTAATTTTTGATCACATATTATTGATTTTCTTATTTATAACTCATGCATGAATCTTAACAAAAGGAAAACTACATGTAGTAATTAAAACATAAAACTTTTCGTAAATCAATAAAATTTTCATTTATTGATAAATAAATAACTTCTTTAAAAATAATATTTTCCCTAATCCTAACAATATTCATTTTAAAAAAGTTTTAATGTATCAATGATTATACGTATGTGTTATATTCATTACTTTAGTTTTTTTGGATTTTGTTATTTTCTGATGAGACATTATAAAACTTTTTTTTATGACCAATTTGCATTTGTATAGAATTTGATTTTTTTGTGAAACATTTGATTTCGTCTTCTT
Organism: Antiaris toxicaria; assembly: GCA_035233585.1. Lineage (NCBI taxonomy): Eukaryota > Viridiplantae > Streptophyta > Magnoliopsida > Rosales > Moraceae > Antiaris > Antiaris toxicaria. The sequence continues at coordinate 96,431,769 of CP141154.1, forward strand.
TTTTTTTTTTTTTCTGGGTGAATATTACTTTCTTTTTGTGCTAAATTGTGTAAATTTCTAATGAATAATTATATAAAATGAGAAATACGAGGCGTGTAGGATAAGCTCCTTCAAGAAATCCCTATCCCTATCCCCATCCCCACTCACTTTTAAGCAATGATGGAGACGCCGACACGAATGGTTTTGAGAACCTAGTATGGAAATAAGAAAGCGAATCTTTTGTTCTGTTGCGTCTCTATTGAAACTTCTATATCCATAGGAGCTATCTCGTGCAAGACTTGCTAACTATTTAATAATATAATATTAATAAATTATATTGTTCAACGTTATTGACTTTACTTTAGAATTTATTTATTTATTATGAGAGAGACTATCTACATAAAATGATATTTACAACAATTAAGGGTCTGCCATATATATTAGTATTGAAAGTTTTTTTTTTTTTTTTTGCTAAAATATTAGTATTGAAAGTTGGTATAAATACGGAGAGGATTAAATATTAGTCAAAGAAGATATTCCACAAATAATAAAATATTAATTACGTAGTCAAAGTACTGCGACTGTAAGTCGATAATGATCGGAAGCGAAGATTAGTCAAAAGTTTATTATATAATAGTTATGAATAAATAACACATAGACACACACATAAATATACCCATAATATGCATGTGCATGGTCAATAGTCATATCTTCAAGCAATTTGCTCACAAAAGCAATTTGCTCACAAAGTTAGCATCCAGCTAAAATTTTCCTTTAAGCATTACAAAGAGTGCTTTGACTTTTCAAAAAAAAAAAGTGGAAAAACAGCCTTACAGAAAGCTTAAATTAGTTCTTTTTGACGACTTAAACTAGTACAAAACGATTTTTAACAGTTTAATTTTACACCGGCCGACTATATCAATCGTTATATCTAAAAAAATCAAAGAATATTAGTGCGTATTTGGTTTTGTTTCCAAAACAGATTTCACAATTCCCTAGAAAATCGATTTCAAAATCGATGTAAAATTGTGTTTGATTTGTATTATTTTTGAAAACAGATTTCAAAACGAATCCAAAATCTCCTTTGTTCTCAATGTAAAATTGAAAACGACTAAAAGTCGTTTTCTCTGATTTCATTTTTCCCATTTCTTCCATTTCTCTGATTTAATTATTATGATTAATTAAGATTTAATTGATATAGTAATTACTTAAATATTATAGTTATTAATTTTTAATTCATTTTTCAATTAAAAATTTTTATTAATTTTTAATTTTTGGTATTCATAATAATTTTTTTTAAATCAAACATAAATATGTTTTTATAGAATACTTATAAAATAACTGATTTTCAAAAATATAACCAAACACAGTTTTACTTTTTTGTTTCTTAAAACATACACTCAGAAAATAAAACCAAACACAATTTCAGAAACGTTCTCAGAATTGTTTTCAAAACGATCTCAAATTCAGAGAATTTGAAAACATAACAGATTTCAAAAATAATACCAAACGCTACCTTAGTTTGCTAATTCACTTTGTAGGATTGTCAATATTTTGACAAATTTGAGACTAATAAGCCAACAAAGCGTTTATTTATTATTTATTATTTATTTTTTGCTGAAAAATAGATTAGTCAAAAATAACAATATTGTACAAAAAAAAAAAAGAGAAATCACTCAAAGGAAGAGAAAATAATGGACAAATAAATAACATAAATATTAAATATGCATAATATGCATGTGCATGGTCGACATCTCTTCAAGCAATTTGCTCACAAAGTTAGCATCCAGAAAAAAATTGTCCTTTATGCATGACAAAGAATGCTTTGGCTTTTCAAACAAAAAACAAAAAAAAAAAAACAAAAACAAAAACTTTGGAAAAAAAGGCATTAAGAGAAAGCTATATCAGTACCTTTTGAGAACCTTAACTAGTACAAAAGGATTTTTAACAATTTATTTTTACACTGCTCGACTATATTTATCACTCAATATCTATAAAAATTAAAGAGTACTAGTTTGTTAATTCACACTGTAAGATTGTCGTTTTGACAAATTTGGGACGAAATAAGCCAAACAAAGCGTTTATTTTTCTTTTCTTTAATTTTTTTTTTCTGAAACTAAATTAGTCAACAATACTATATTAAAAAAAAAAGAAAAAAAAAAAGTAAACTGCACAAAGGAGGATATATCTTCTCGAATGATTGACAACAATGAACAGGATTACAGAGTTGGTATGACGTACCATGTAGTATGTACCCATCAGAGTGAAATTCTGCGGTCAACAGTCAATTTATTGTTTGTCTTAAACTTTCATTTAACTTAGGAAACATATAAATAATTATGTTCACATGTGTTTCTGCAATTGAGTAGGTTTACCACAATTTATATGTGTGATTTTATTAATTGTGTCTCAATTTAATTAATAAAAAACTTACAAATATGTCATTTAATAACAGAAATGTATTTCATTTAAATACAAGCTATGCATCAATAACCATTGCGCTTTTTTCTATTTTTATCATGCTATCACGTTATTGGACAAAACGTTTTTAGACTACTCACCACTCTGGTAGCTAGTTCGTGAAAGGTAGGTGAGTTTGCTAGTCCGGCATTTTTAATGGATTTTGGCCATCAATGGCGGCATTTGGGTGAATGCGTTGAAGCTTCATTAGCGCTTTTGGTATCGTTTTGTCTTGGCATTATCTCTACCATTTATTTTCGTCATTCGATGTTTAGGGACTCGATATGTTTTGGTATATCTGCGGTAGTTTATGGTTTTTAGTTTTCGAAATTTAATAAGGGTATCGATTTTTCTACCTTGGTGTGTTTGTTTTGTTTCAAGTTGTAATAACAAAGGTAATTTCCCCACTCTTTAGCATCATCTGCCTTATTATAGTTGTGGTTGTTCCATTGGCATTGTAGTTATACGGGGTATGTATGGTGGCCTCTGTGCTACTCGGTCATGGCTCTCAATCGATCAACAGCATTCATCGATTGTAGAAGTATTTTCTAAATGAGCCATATGCGAGCTCGATTTTAGGTAGGTCAAGTAATCTTCCTGTTATTAGGTCTTGACATAGATCTCCCTCCTTGAGTGTAATTCAATTCCACCGATAAATTCGATATCTATGTTATGGGTCATCTTTCGTGTTGTGCAAGTCATGCACATGAGTATTGATGTTCTTTTCTTAGTTTAATACAATTTTCCCTTAAAAAAAAAAAAGAATCGTTAATTGGGTGCTACTAATTATGTGGAGAGACCTATGAATCTATGTTCTCTTTTACCCAATCGACAAGTCATATGAAATTTTCATCTGGTCAATATTCCTTGTTGTTCTTCCTAGCAATGATTTCCAATGCAAAGACACCGAAGTTGTAGGCATCTGCCGTATATTCTTTGCACCAAAAGACCTTGTTTATTTTTTTAGCGGGTGAAAAAATATATATGATATGAGTTTGTTGATGAATCAAGAAAGAGTGTACTCACATGGTCCTCTCAATTCTTGTGTGAATGTGTGTTCCTTTCACAATATTATTATGCGGACATGAAAAGAGATAGGAATGAGGAGATCTTTTTGTGTTTTTCGGAATTTAGTACTAATTAAGTAACGAAAATCACTCTCCATGACATTAGCTTCATGTGCTAACATGTGCTTGTATCAAAGTGGTAGTATTGGGGAAAGAAAAAACTCCCACCTTTGTTAATATCTTCTAACATAGAGTTCTTTTAATTTTTGTGATGTTTATAATTTGAACAAAAAAATAAAAATAAGATACATTTTCTTTTATTAAAGAAAGAGTAAATAATCAATCATGTTTAAACATTGTTAGAAATAAACTTTGACTAACTAATTCTAAGGAAAGAGAAAGAAGACATAATAATATTCTCATGTAATTACACATACTATTTCTGAATATATATATATATGTAGAGTATGTTACCCAAATTCTATTTTGGCCTTACTAGAAGAGCCCGTGGTGCAACTTAATATGAGAGTTTTTTGGGGCTTTAGGGTGGTAGTGGAGGGAATGGGTCGATAGGCTCAATCTCGATTTTTTTTTTTTATGATTTTTAAGCCACACATATTATTCTCACCTTTTGTAACTATTTTCAAATTGGTGAATTTCTTCTCTTCTACCTGTGGTTTTTTTCCTGTCTAAGGTTTCCCATATAAATCAATGTCTTCTTATTTTTCAATTTTTTTTTGTCTATTCTTGCATATTATCGTAAGGTTTGATTTCGACAATGGCAACCATGAAATATGACATTCCGTTTTTGGATCACAACACCAGATTTTTGCTATGGCAGGTCCAAATGCGGGCTATGCTCATGTAGATGGATTCAGATGACATGCTATTAGAGTTTGATAAGATGCCCTCGTCTTGGATGCTATAGGAAAAACATCATAAGGATCGTAAGGCCCTATCTCATATTCAGTTTCATCTGTCAAATTAGATTTTACAAGACGTTTTGAAGGAGAAAATCGTCACTGCGTTGTGGTTGAAATTGGAGTAGTTGTGCATGATAAATAGCTTAACTAGTAAGTTACATCTAAAACAGCAACTGTATTCTCACTATATGTCTAAAGGTGTGTCTTTAGAAGATCACTTAACTATCTTTAAGGAAATTGTCTCTAACCTAGAGACCATGGATGTTAAGTATGATGAAAATTATTTAAGGTTAATTTTATTGTGCTCATTGCCTTCTTCATATATGACTTTTAGAGATACTATTTTGTATGATCGTGATACTCTTACTCTAAGTGAAGTTTATGATGCTCTATTTTCTAAGGAATATAAGAAACAACTTTGTGGTAGGATCTGAGACTTAAGTAGAGGGTCTTGTTTTTCGAAGGAAGACTAGGAGAGGAATTCTGGAGGTGACATGAAAGGCACGTCAAAATCCAATAATAGAGATAAAATTTGCAGGAACTACAAGAAGAAAGGGCATATCAAACCTGAATGTTATAAGTTACAGAATAAGAATAAGAGAGCTACTAGCAATTAGAAGGGAAAGCAATTGGAAAATTCTGGTGAAGCTGGTGTTGCAAAAGATAACCACAGTGATAGATTAGTCCTAGTTGTTTCTGATAGCAACTCTAAACCTTGTGAGGATAGGATTCTTGACTTAGGGTGCACATTTCATATACGTCCTACTCAAGACTCATTTTCAATATATGAAGCAGTCTTTAAAGGTGTTGTGTTGATGGGTAATAATGCATCTTGTAAGGTTGTTGGCATTGGAATGGTCGAGTTGTTGGGAAACTTGGTGATGTGAGACATTAACCGAATCTAAAGAGGAATCTTATTTCTTTGAGTATTATTGATTCAAAATAGTACAAGTACACTGGTGAAGGTATAGTTTTGAAGGTTAGTAAAGGCGCTATTGTTATGATGAAAGGGCAAAAAAGATCTACCAATTTATATGTTTGTAGGATTCTATAGTTACAAGTGATACAACTGTTACTACACCTTCCTTGTCAGATGGTGAGATTAGTAGACTCTGGCATATGTGCCTTGGACATATGAGTAAGAATGGGATAGCTGAATTGAGTAGAAGAGGACCTCTTCATAAAAAAAGTATTAACAAATTGAAGTTTTACGAGCATTACATTTTTGGGAAGCAGAAAAGAGTCAAATTCATTAAAGGCATCCACAATTCAAAGGGAGTACTTGAATATATGTATATTTCGGTCTCTGAAGATCATCTAAGGTGCCTTCTAAGGGAGATGGTAGTTATATGCTGACCACCATTTATAATTTTTCTAGAATAGAAAAATGGTGTGTTTGCTACATTCAAGGAGTGGAAGGTATGATAGAAAAATAGATGAGGAAGCAAATAAAATGTCTCCACACTGATAATGGTTTAAAGTTTTATTCTGATGAGTTTAATACTTTATACAAGGTAGAAAGAGTCGTAAGACATCATAAAATTTATCATACTCTACAGCTAAATGATGTAGCAAAAGGGATGAATAAGACTTTGATGGCAAAAGTTTGTTGCATGTTCTCCAATGTTGGTTTACCAAGTTTTCTTGGGCCAAAGCTGTTGCTTTAGCTTAGTTTCTTATTAATTTCTCAACTGCCATTGACAAAAAGACTCCACAAGAGTTATGGTTTGGTATTCCTACTAATTACTCTGATTTGAAGATATTTGGATGTCCTGACTATGCTCGAGTTGATAATGGAAAACTGGAACCTAGATCTATAAAGTGTGTGTTTCTTGGTTATAAGCCTGGTGTTAAGAGATATAAGTTACAATGTTCAGAGACTAGGAAAGTTATAATTAGTTGAGATGTTATTTTTGATGAAATTACTATGCTTCATGACTTACCTCCCAGAGATACTTTTGATAAGATTTAATAGAAATCAAGCATGTAGGTGGAGCTTGAGATTCAGTCAGAGTCTGTACCAGGGTCTGTACCCTCACTATCACAGACACCACCATAGCATTTTATTGCTAAAAATAGGTCTAGCAGAGATGTTAGACATCCTTAAAGGTTTGGTGAGGTTGACTTGGTTACTTATGTGCTAAATGTGGCTAAAAGTGTTGATTCTAGTGAAGAACCTCCTACTTAGTCAGAGATATAAAAAGTTTGACTCATTTATGACTAGTCATTATTTCAAAAAAAGTAGTTATGAAAGTTGTGTCTACTTTAAGAAGGGTGATGATGGATTGTTTATTTATCTACTCTTATATGTTGATGATATGTTAATAGCAGCTAATGATAAGGTAGAGATAAGCAATGTCAAAGCCTAACTCAGTAAAGAGTTTGAGATGAAAAATTTGAGAGTGGCAAAGAAGATACTTGGGATGGAGATTCCAAAAGATAAAAAGGTAGGTAAATTATTTATAAGTCAGAAAGGGTATATTGAGAAAGTACTTGTTAATGCTCTATTAGCAGCTCATTTTAGACTTTCAGTTGCTTTATCTCCATAATCAAATGATGAGGTTGATTATATATCACAAGTTCTATATTCTAGTGCAGTGAGATCACTTATGCAATGGTTTGTTTACATCGAGATTTATCACATTCAATCAATGCAGTCAACAAATACTTGGCAAATTCTAGTAAAAGCATTGGAAAGCGGTTTGGTGGATCTTTAGATAATTGCGAGGGACTATCAAGTTTGTTTGCACTTTGAGAGAAATGGAGATGGAGTCATTAAGTATGTCGAGTCTAATTTTGCTAGATACCTTGATAAAAGAAGATCAATTACAAGATACGATTTTATCATCAGTAAATATGTTATTAGTTGGAAAGCAACTTTGCAGACTATAATTACATTGCCTACTATTAAAGCTAAGTATATGGCTATTACATAGGCTTGTAAGGAAGCTATTTGGTTGAAGGGACTGTTTGGTAAGCACAGTGAAAACTTGCAGATTGCCATGGTTTTTTGTGATAATCAGAGCACTATTTTCCTCACAAAGGATCAGATGTTTCATGAGAGAACAAAGCACATTAATGTGCTATATCATTTTATTAGAGACATCATTGCTCGTGGTGATATTATTGTGAGCAAATTTAGTACCCATTATAACCCACCCATATGATGACCAAGTCACTTCCTATAGCTAAGTTTGAGCATTGCTTAGACTTGGTTGGTATTCATTGTTGAGATTAGTCCTTAGGGGCTATTGTGGAAGAGGTGGAGAGTCTTCTATTTGTTGTTCATTCCTTGCATTGGAATTCGCATCAAGATAGAGATTGTTAAAGTATGTAATTCGAATTCTATTTTAGCTCAGCCTGAAAAGTCCACAATGCCACTTAATATAAAAATATTTTGGTGCTTTGTGGTGGTAGTGGAGAGATCAGGCCGATAATCCCAATCCTAGTTTTTTTGCATTGTATATATTTGCTATAATTTAGGATTTTAGTTTATTCTTAAGGTGTTTGTGTTGCACACATTATTCATACCTGTTATACTAATTTTTGAACTAATGAATTTTTTTTTCTCTGGCTGTGGTTTATTCCCGTCTAGAATTTTGCACGTAAATTTGTGTGTTCTTGTTTTTTATTCTTCATTTCCTATTCTCGCGTAATCATAACAAAATATATATATATAATTACACAAGCCACGATTTACCTATTAGTCACAATTATATTATAGAAGAAAGATGTCCAATATTTCTAAGTCAGATCCATAGATGATATATCAAACCAAATGTCAAAATGCTTGCTTTCAAGGCTGAAACGTGGATACATAGCTTATCTGTGCAACCCTTCAAATTGTTACTTAGCACCACATTTTTACCAGGCTTCCCAAATAACCGTAAAACATCTCAATTTGTGCAAGCCTCAGAAGCACCAAGGCAGAACAGCAAGACAAAAATGCAATATGTGTGTGTTAACATGTGCTCGCACGTGTACACAGGGATGGAAGGAAGGAGGGCCTGTAGAGGCTTAAGTCTCCCCCTCAATTTTTTTAGAAGCTTACAATTTTAAATACATTTTCATATGTAACAACCCCCCAAAAATAAAAATAACCTGATTATAATAATCCCTAATTTCCCATTATATAGCTATTAGCCCCTTAATAAAAAGTTCTCTGATTTCATCATTTTGTGTACTAGTGACATTCATTCGATCACAGTTGATAAAAAATCATAAGTAACAAAAAAAATCATTGTAACATATGGGTGGAAAGCATAATAGCGATTGTATCTGATATTGACCCAGCTTGGAAAGAGCCCAGTGAGCAGGTTACTTGCTAGATATCTGCAAGAGGAGAATATATAAGATTTCAAAGTTTATTTATTTATTTACTTTGTGTCAATATCCATCTCTTAACAAAATTAAAGAAATAACATATTAATGGAAAAGGTTTATGTTCCTTGTATTAAGTAAGGGTGAACAGTGATTATAAGCATAATTTTATAATAATTTCGTACCTCATTTCATTTGAAGATGCAAAGTTCAAATTCTTAACTCATAAATGCCAAAATATATATATATAGGTGAACATTGGGTAGATTGAGTAGGTATTTGAGAATTTTTAATCCATCCAATCAACTCAATATTTAAAATGAATCCACCTAATTAAAATCGAGTTTGTTGGGTAGGTTGGTTGGATTAAGCATTATAATTAAAAATAAAACTAATAATCCAATTTCAAATAAAAAAAAAAAGAAAAATACATAAAATTCATAACATATTTTCTATATATCAAGTCGACAAGATCAATGGCTCGTTTGGGGGTGGGTTCCAATTCATCGTACATGAGTTGTTACAGTGTTTTTTTTTTTCTCTTTTTTCTTAATTTTTACTCTTAATTTTTATTAATTTAAATCAGTTCCAATCTAATATATAAAGGTTGCAACCCTCCATTCATACAAGCCTCAAATATAATTCAATTTCTTAAAAAATTTAATATAACAAATATGAAAATAAAAAATCAATAATGTAAGTTTAAATATGGGTCATAAGATATAATAAAAACTAAGATAGCGTTTGGTGTTATTTTTGAATTTCTGTTTTCAAAAAAAAAAACTGTAAATAAAAATACTTTGAAAATTGTACTGAGACCATTGGTAATCTGGTGGTGGGTTTCGCAATTAGAGGTAGGGGTGGAAGATATTAATAATCTGAGCCTTAGGTGGCGGAGATGCAAAGATTTGAGTCCCGAGTTAGTGGTCATCATCGCAAGAGGGCTATTACCGTCGTCGTTAGTCTATGGTCGTCGCCTTTCATCAAAGATGGAGGCCATCGTTCGATATAGTGATCATCACCAACACTATATAAGCAGAGAGAAAGAGAGAGAGAAAGGAGAGGGAGGGAGAAAATGAAAACAAAAATGTAAAAACAAATTTTTTTTTGTTTTCAAAAAACAAAAAAAAAAAAACAACATAGTTGAAAATGGTGTTTTCGAAATGATTTTAAAAACATTAAATAAACAAATACTATTTTAGGATTGTTTTCATTTTTTGTTTTTTTAAAAATAGAAAATCATTCTCAAAAATAAAAACAAACACCCCTTAAACAATTATTAGTTTTCCAATTCATCTCAAAAACTTAAGCTATTGCAAGATGGACTAACTATAGTTTTATATTAAATAATGGACCACTTACAGAAGATTTATTTGGAAAGATTCATTGTTTGTTGCTTGGTTATTTAATTGGAAGTCTTAAACAAATTGCTGAATGCCCTAGAGAGTCTAAAATTCATATAATTAAATTGAGTTTTGAGCATTTTTGCTTCTAAGTGTCTTCGAGAGAAGAATTTTGGGTTTTCGGGAGAAAACTTAGTTTGCTAATATATTTCAACATTAAGTCGAGTGGTGCTTGTTGAGAAAGTCTTCTAAGTAGTTATAATATCATAGGCATCATACTCAGAAAGGGAGTCCCAAGGTGAATAACTCCAATCGAATTGTAATTTTGTTTACTTAATAGATTATTCATAATGTTAACAGAATCTGCTTATGTAGACAAGACTAAAAAAAAAAAATGATAGCAAGTTTATGGCATGTGAGATTAGGATATGTTGGCTATCACGAACTGAAAGTTATGATGAAAAACTTAATGTTGAAGGGTCTTTCGTAGATTGAAGTCTGAGAAGATACAATTTGTGCTATAAAACGCATCAGTTACTGCACAAACAATTGAAATTCAAAGTGAAGGTGTCGTTAAAGCTAGTTCACTTTGATGTGTTTGGGCGTGTCAAGCAATCATCTATTAGCAGAATAAGGTATATGGTCACATCTATTGATGAATTCTCAAGATATTTTTGGGTTTTCTTTATAAAAGAAAAATCTAAAACATTTACAAAATTTAAAGAATTTAATGAAATATTTGAAAGAAAAATTGGTAGGAAAATCCAATGTTTGTGCATTGATAATGGTGGGGAGTGCATGTCAAATGAGTTCTCTCAATATCTAAAAGATTGTTGGATTTGTCATCATTTGACATGTTCAAATACACCACAACAGTATGGTGTGGTAGAAAGAACCGACATCTTGCAGAAGCATGTCAAAGTATGCTTCATGTAAAGAATATTCCTAGTATATTTTGGGCCGAGTGTATGAAGATAGTCATTCATGTCATCAATAGGCTTCCGCAAGCATGGCATAAATTTACTTCACACTTTGAGAAATTTAGGGCTACTAAACCCACAGTTGGTCACTTTTGAGTGTTTAGTTGTGTGTGTTATGTGTTTATGTTGAGTCACTTGCACAACAAATTTGACAAAAAGGAAGTTTGGTGTATCTTTGTTAGATACGATAGTCAAGGAAAAGGGTGGAAGTGTTAAAATCCAACTAGTGGTATGTGTTATTTATCAAGGAATGTGGTATTTGATAAAGCATTTTCATGGTGGTCTCCACAGAATAAGGAATTACTAGATTCCAAAGAAATGGAGGATCAAATACAAGAGAAGATGAAGGACTACTGTTTACTAGTATGATAACCGAGAAACTTAACACTCTCGGAAAATTTTATACAAGATATGTAAATAAATGTAAATTTATGATGAGACATGTTATAGAATACAGAGCAGATGAAAATTTTGATTAACTGACTTTTTAATCAAAATTTGACAATGAATTAATGAATATAGTATAAAAGCTAAACATTAATTCAAATTAAGATATTTTAAAATTAATAGAAAAGTATATGGAAAATGCATATTAAGAGATCAATGGCACACAAGTAAGCCACATTGATTAATGGTCAAGATTAGCCAAACAAAGCTGAGAGAGAGAGTTAGGCACGTGAGTTAGGGGGGGGGGATTAAATCATTCCCCTTAGCTGCAAAGAGAAACGCCCGAGAAAGAAAGAAAAAAAGAGAAAGAAGGAAAGAGAAAGAGAAAGAGAAAGAGAGAAAGAGACTGAGAAAGAAAGAGAGAAGAAAGGGAAATCCAAACAAGTTCAGATTTTCTCTTTATCTACAGCAGATCATTCAGATTCAGCTAAGAATCAGCAGCAAGAAGCTCTCAAGCTTCAAAGCAAGGTAAACCCTCGTTTTCTCACGTTTTTTTTTTCGGGTGAAAATCTGGGGTTTTGAGAGGAAAAAGAGAATGTGAGTAAATTGTGTTGAGATTTTCGGTTAAAATCGAAACATTGTTCGAGTCTAGTTGTTTTAAAACACAAATCCATGAGTTGATGGTGTAAAAAACCAAGTTTAGTGAGTTTCTACAAGAAAGTACAGATTTTTCAAAAGTTAAGTCAAGAGATGTTCATAAGCAAAATGTGAAATTTTGCTTATGTAATCATAGATTTGTGATAGTAGAGATGTATTCTATATCTCCAAACAATTTTATTGAGATTGATTTTGAGTGTAAGAAGTAGAATAAAGGCCATAAAAGCCTTAGAAGAACAAAGCAGAGCAGTTCGGATCCAGAATCTTGATTCTGGTATGAACACGGGCGTGTACAAGGGCGTGTTCAGTACACGGTCCCGAACATGCCTACATGCACGACCGTGTTGCAAGAAAATTCAGACCCGAGAGGTACACGACCAAGAACACGACCATGTATCGGGCCGTGTTAGGGGCACACGGTCGTGGGAAGGGCGTGTAGTAGACCATGTTAGACAGCAGGAAAACACAGTCAAAAACACGGCCGTGTAGGTGACTGTGTAAGCTTACACGGCCATGTTCCACGAAGTACACAGCCAGGCACGTAAGTCCAGAGGAGTACACGGCCAGAGACATGCCTGTGTAGGAGGGCGTGTCCGAAGTAAAAAAAAAAAGAGTCTGGAAATAGAAATTTCATGTTTTGTCATGTTTCCAGTATAAGATGAATATTGGAAATAATTAGTGATTATTTCTTTTATAAGATTCGAGCCAGAGACCTCGATACAACAGTCCCAGAGCAGCAGAGGCTCACGCTAGCTGATTTCCTGTAAGTTCAAGCATTGTCCTGACTGCAACGTGGACAATCTTGTTAAATTATGATGTTATGTATGTTGTATGACATGTATGTTAGACATTAATTGTCTACATCACGATACTCAGGTCAGTTCATGTCATGCATGTAGAGTTTCATATTTCAGTACACATGTCAGAGAGGTGTCAGGTACACGAAACCATGTAGATGCACAAGGCACCTTAGTGTGTTAATAAAACTCACACCCCAGTAAATCATGTAACAGATTCCTACTGTGAGGGCAATCAGTATGCTACCCAGTTGGAACTCCAGCAAGATGGTAATTAAACCAGTTATTGGCGTATCGGCCTCTCGACCCACGGGGAGGTTTTCATGTTTAGCTTCAGTTAAGACTGGGGAGGTCAGCACTAAAGTACCGCTCCCAGTTATGCTAACATGTCGGTACGACCAATCAGGAGCTCAAAACTAGAACTTAATAACAGATAATGTCCTAAGACTACTCCTTCAGTCATGAGCATGTTTTACAGAGTCCAGTTTCATGCATAAGCACAGTACATCATGTTATGATCATGTTTTTATATTTGAACTTACTGAGCTCATAGCTCATCAGTTTGTTCACATGTTACAGGTAAGAGACCTGTTCACCAGTAGTATACGGTGGACGACGGACAGGGTAGATGCATGCCAGGGGGATTGGGCGAGGGATTTGGTCACCATTAGTCTTCTGCTGTATAGTTTTGAAAACTTTAAACATGTAGTTTTAAGAACAAGATTTCAAGTTAAAATTATGTGATAGGGGAATCATGATCCATGTACATATTATTTTGTTAACATGATTTCCTTATCACATTCTCGAATAGTTCATGATATTAAGAAAAAAAAATTTATTCCGTAAATTAACAAGCAGTTTTCAAGTTCAGCATGATTGCCGGCGACCCTAGAGGCCTGTATACTATTGTGGTTAACTACAGAGTTGACTGTAATAGCACTGTAGGGCCTCCACAGCAGGACAGGCCACCACATTTGGTATCAGAGCAATTACGATGAGTCTAGTTTAGAATACCAACCGTTGCCACAGTTGGTATCAGAGCCCAAACTTTAAAATGGGTCTAGTTTAGAATACTTACTGTTGTCACAGTTGGTATTATCAAAAAGTTGATAGACCATATTCCGCTTGACTCCGTGCATGTCTTGTTCGCAGATCGAAGTAAGTTCAGTTTATGTTGAGATCAGTAGCTAGTTATGCATGAAAGTAAAGGTCTGTAGAGACCTATACTTTGTAGTAAGTATGAGATAATATGTTAATGTAAGAAATAATATGGATCCTTTTTATACAGGATCTAATATAAGTTCATCGTGTGATTATAGGATATAAAGTAGTACGATGGAAAACCAAGGCCAAGGCCAAAGAAGGAGAAAGGGACGCCCATCTCTGATTCAGCGATTAGAAGAGATGTAAGCTCTTCTAGAAAATCAGATGAGAGAAAATGCAAAACTGAGACAGAGACTAGAACAGCTAGAACAGAGGCAGGGATCAGTAAGGACTCCTGTACAACCAGCAGCAGAAACAGAACAAGTAGTGCCACCAGCGGCACCAGAAGTGGTTCAAGAACCACCGGTCAGGGTGAACCCAGAGCCACTGTATGAGAGATTTCGGAAGATGAAGCCTCTAGAATTTGAGGGTTCAACAAATCCTATAGAAGCAAAAGATTGGCTTTCTTCAATCCAGATGATTATGGAGTTTATGAGACTCACAGATGAAGAGAAAGTCTTGTGCGCATACTTTGTTCTAAGGAGGGACGCAAGATTTTGGTGAGACACAGTCCGCATGAGGAGGGACGTGACCACAATGTCATGGGCAGGGTTCTTGGAGGAGTTCAACCAGAAATACTATGATCCTGCATCACTCTGACCCCAACAGAAAGAATTTTCAGAGTTACAGCAAGGTGATATGTCAGTCAGTGAGGTTTGCAGGAGATTTGATCAGCTCTCCCGCTTATGTCCGTATGTAGTGCCTACGAAAAGAGAGAAGATACAAAAGATGATAGGCATGTTCAGGTCTGAGATTTCTACTTTGATTAACATTGGTCTAATCCCGCCAATCTCAGTAGTCAACTGTGTTAGTCGTGCTTTGAGGGCAGAGTACCATCTAGCCCGATAGAAAAAAGAGAGAAAAGGTCTGGGAAGCCAGGAAGAAAGAAAAGATCTTGGCTAAGGTCTCTCAACTTGGACAACACAGCAAGGGCAGTCAGAGTACAAGACCAGAACAGTCCAGTAATACAGACCCTCAGTTCCAATAGAAGAGAAAGGGCAATTTCCAGGGAAACTAAGGTCAAGAAAATAGAAGCCAGTCACGGAGGACTAACACTATCACAGTTCCAAGTAATCCCACCTGTCCGAATTGTAGGAGGAAACATGTGGGTCAATGCAGAACTGGCACGACTGCATGTTTTCAGTGCGGAAAAGAAGACCATTTCATTAAGAATTGCCCTATGAACCGCCGGTCAGTATCAAGAGCAAACTCTTCACGTTCACAGCAGTCACAAGTTCATGCACTCAGATTGAGTTATGAAAGCCTAACAGAAGTGCCTCCAGTAGTGCAAAAAAGACAAGAAAGAGCTCCTCAGGCAGATGCTAGGGTGATGGCCTACACCAGAGAAGAGGCAGAGGTAGGGATGTCCAACGTGGTGACAGGTCAGATTTCTGTCGCTAACCACTTGGCATCTGTTCTATTTGACTCTGGGGCCACCCATTCTTTCATATTATATGCATTTGCTGATAAGTTAGAATACCCTAGAGATCACATGGGAAGAACTTTTAGAACTGCTCTTCCATTAGGAGAAATCATGTTGTCTGAGTACTGGTTACCTCATGTACTAATAATCGTGGCAAATAGAGAGCTGTATACAGAATTAAATCATGATGAAGATAGCAGATTACGATGTAATTTTAGGAATGGATTTTCTAGGAAAATATCAAGCCACGATCGACTGCATAAACAGAAGAATAGTGTTTAAGCTAGAAGATGAAGAATGTTTTGAATATATCGATTCTTCGAGAAGATCAAGCAAGATGATGATCAGTTCAATGAAAGCCAAGAAGCTAATAGCCAGTGATTGTACTGGATATTTAGCTTATGTCACAGATACAGCAGAAGAGAAGAAGTTACAATCAGAAGATATTCCTATTGTCAAAGAATTTCTCGAAATCTTTCCTAAGGAACTACCAGGAATACCTCCAGAGCGGGAAATCTCATTTGAGATAGAGCTCCTACCTGGAACAGCACCGATCTCCAAGACGCCGTACCGCATGGCACCAGTGGAGTTGAAAGAATTACAAGTGCAGTTGAGAGATCTGCTTGATAAGGGATTCATCAGACCGAGCTATGCCCCATAGGGTGCTCCCGTACTGTTTGTCAAGAAGAAAGACAGGACGTTCCGTATGTGCATAGATTACAGAGAATTGAACAAGGTTACAGTCAAGAATAGGTATTCATTGCCTAGGATTGATGACCTGTTCGATCAACTCAAGGGTACAGCAGTGTTCTCAAAGATTGATTTGAGATCAGGATACCATCAGCTGAGAATCAAGGAAAGTGATGTTTCCAAGACAGCTTTCAGAACCTGTTATGGGCATTATGAATTCCTAGTAATGCCGTTTGGGTTAACGAACGCGCCAGCCGCTTTCATGGACCTGATGAACAGAGTCTTCAAGGAGTATCTAGACAAGTTTGTCATTGTGTTCATCAGTGACATCCTTGTATATTCAAAGACTCATGCAGAGCATGAAGCACAGTTGAGAGTTGTTTTTCAGAAGCTGAGAGAGCATCAACTCTATGCCAAATTTTTAAAATGTGAATTTTGGCTAAACAAAGTACATTTCCTCGAACATGTAGTGTCCAAGGAGGGAATGGCAATAGATCCAGTCAAGGTGGAAGCAATTAACAAATGGCCTACATCTAAGAGCGTGACAGAGATACGCAGTTTCTTAGGGTTAGCTGACTATTACAGGAGATTTGTGGAAGGGTTTACAAGATTGGCAGCACCTCTCACAACCCTCACACGTAAGGAAAAGAAGTATATATGGACAGATGAGTGTGAATGAAGCTTCCAAGAGCTGAAGAGACGGCTGAAAAGCGCGTCAATCCTCACACTCCCTACTGAAGGGAAGAAGTATGAAATCTACAGTGATGCTTCAAAAGTGGGTTTAGGAGCAATATTGATACAAGATAGCAAAGTAATTGCCTATGCTTCATGTTCATTGAAAGAACATAAGAAGAATTATCCCACCCATGATCTAGAACTTGCTATAATAGTGTTCGCACTCAAAATTTGGCGATACTATCTGTATGGAGCACAGTGCCAGATTTACACAGATCATCAGAGTTTAAAATACTTCTTCACGTAGAAGGAGTTGAACATGAGGCAAAGAAGATGGTTGGAGTTGGTGAAGGACTATGACTGTGAGATCCTTTATCATCCAGGAAAAGCCAACCGAGTAGCAGACGCGTTGAGTAGAAAAGCGACAGTTCCGCAACAGTTGCCTATTGACAGGTTATCAAGACCATTGTAGCAAGAGATTCATTCGCTCAAGCTAGAGCTGATATTAGGAAAATTGTCAGCACTGCAGTTGAGGTCATCATTGTTTAATGATATCAAAGAAGCTCAGAAGTAAGATTCAAGTCTAACAGACTCCCAGGAAGAGATGTCCATAGATAGATTAATCATGTATCAGGGGAGAATTCATGTTCCAGCAGATGAAGAACTTCAAAGGCGAATCATGTCAAAAGCTCATGAAACGCCATACTCAGTCCATCCTGGAGCTACCAAGATGTACCAAGACTTGAAGCTACAGTTTTGGTGGAAAGGGATGAAAAGAGACATTGCAAGATTTATGAGTAAGTGCCTTACTTGTTAGAAAGTCAAGGCTGAGCATCAGCATCCTGGAGGAAAGTTAGAACCTCTGGAGATTCCAGAATGGAAATAGGAAAATGTTACCATGGATTTTGTGGTAGGGCTACCCAAAACAAAAGGAGGACACGATGCTATTTGGGTAATCGTGGACAGGTTGACGAAGACAGCCAGATTCATACCAATGAAGATCACTTACTCATTGGAGAAGTTGGCACACCTTTATGTAGATCATGTTATCAGGTTACATGCAGTGCCAAATCCATAGTATCTGATAGAGATGCACGATTCACTTCAAACTTTTGGGAGTGTGTGCAAAAAGCCATGGGCACAGAACTGAGGTTCAGTACGGCATTCCATCCTCAGATAAACGGATAATCAGAATGGACTATCCAGACTTTAGAGGATATGCTCCGAGCATGTGTAATGGATTTTCTAGGAGCTTGGAATGAGAAGCTACCACTAGTGGAATTCTCATACAACAACAGTTACTAAGCTTCCATCAAGATGGCACCGTATGAGGCCCTGTATGGATGAAAGTGCAGATCACCCATTCACTGGTATGATCTGAAGGAAAAACAACTGCATAAAACAGATTTCATGCAGGAAACTTGCGATGCAGTTGCCAATATCCAGCAAAGGATGAAGAGTGCTCAGAGCAGACAGAAGAGTTATGCAGACAGAAGATGGAGATCCCTAGAATTCAAGGAAGGAGACTTCGTATTTCTGAAAGTGTCACTCATGAAGGGGATTATGCAATTTGGTAAGAAGGGAAAACTGAGTCTAAGGTATATTGGACCCTATGAGATTATCAAACGCATTGGGAAGGTTGCCTACAAGTTGGCATTACCTCCTGAGCTGTCAGCAGTACACAACGTATTCCATGTCTATATGCTCAGAAAGTATATGTCAGATCCATCTCATGTACTACAACATGAACCAGTCTAAGTCCAAGAGGATTTGACCTATGAAGAACAGCCTGTTCAGATACTGGCTAGAGCAGAAAAGGTGCTAAGAAATAAGACCATCCCACTAGTCAAGGTATTGTGGAGGAATCACAACATTGAAGAAGTTATGTGGGAAAGAGAAGATGAGATGAGACGTTCATACCCTCACTTGTTCTAAATTTTCGAGGACAAAAATCTTATAAGGATGGGTGAATGTGATAACCGAGAAACTTAACACTCTCAGAAAATTTTGTACAAGATATGTAAATAAATGTACATTTATGATGAGACATGTTATAGAATACAAAGCAGATGAAAATTTTGATTAACTGAGTTTTTAATCAAAATTTGACAATGAATTAATGAATATAGTTTAAAAGTTAAACATTAATTCAAATTAAAATATTTTAAAATTAATAGAAAAGCATGTGGAAAATGCATATTAAGAGACCAATGGCACACAAGTAAGCCACATTGATCAATGGCCAAGATTAGCCAAACAAAGCCTATTTTCTTTAAAGAAAAAAATTAAAGAAAGTGAGAGAGAGAGAGTTAGGCACGTGAGTTAAGGGGGGGGGATTAAATCATTCTACTTAGCTGCAAAGAAAAACGCCCGAGAAAGAAAGAAAGAAAGAGAAAGAAAGAAAGCGAAAGAGAAAGAGAAAGAGAAAGAGAGAAAGAGACCAAGAAAGAAAGAGAGAAGAAAGGGAAATCCAAACAAATTTGGATTTTCTCTTTATCTGCAGCAGATCGTTCAGATTCAACCAAGAATCAGCAGCAAGAAGCTCTCAAGCTTCAAAGCAAGGTAAACCCTCGTTTTCTCACGTTTTTTTTTTCAGGTGAAAATCTAGAGTTTTGAGAGGAAAAAGAGAATGTGAGTAAATTGTGTTGAGATTTTCAGTTAAAATCGAAACATAGTTGTTTTAAAACAGGAATCCATGAGTTGACGGTGTAGAAAACCAAGTTTAGTGAGTTTCTACAAGAAAGTACAAATTTTTCAAAAGTTGAATCAAGAGATGTTCATAAGCAAAATGTGAAATTTTGCTTATGTAACCATAGATTTGTGATAGGAAAGATGTATTCTATATCTCAAAACGATTTTATTGAGATCGATTTTGAGTGTAAGAAGTAGAACAAAGGCCATAAAAGCCTTAGAAAAACATAGCAGAGTAGTTCAGATCCAGAATCTTGATTCTGGTATGAACACGGGCGTGTACACGGGCGTGTTCAGTACACGGTCCCGAACATGCCCACATGCACGACCGTGTTGCAAGAAAATTCAGACCGGAGAGGTACACGGCCAAGAATACGGCCGTGTCAAGGGGCACACGGTCGTGGGAAGGGCGTGTAGTAGACCATGTTAAACAGCAGGAAAACACAGCCAGAAACACGGCCATGTAAGTGACCGTGTAAGCTTACACGGCCATGTTCCACGAAGTACACGGCCAGGCACATAAGTCCAGAGTAGTACACGGCCAGAGACACGCCCGTGTAGGAGGACGTGTCTGAAGCCAAAGTAAAAAAAAAAAAAAAAGAGTCTGGAAATAGAAATTTCATGTTTTGCCATGTTTCCAATATAAGATGAATATTGAAAATAATCAGTGATTATTTCTTTTATAGGAGTTCGAGCCAGAGACCTCGATACAGCAGTCCCAGAGCAGCAAAGGCTCACGCTAGCCGATTTCTTGTAAGTTCAAGTATTGTTCTGACTGCAACGTGGACAATCTTGTTAAATTATGATGTTATGTATGTTGTATGACGTGTATGTTAGACATTGATTGTCTGCATCACGATACTCA
The DNA here is from genome assembly GCA_035233585.1 of Antiaris toxicaria. NCBI lineage: Eukaryota > Viridiplantae > Streptophyta > Magnoliopsida > Rosales > Moraceae > Antiaris > Antiaris toxicaria. Next base: position 96,452,229 of record CP141154.1, read on the forward strand.
GGTCAGTTCATGTCATGCATGTAGAGTTTCATGTTTCAGTATACATGTCAGACAGGTGTCAGGTACACAAAACCATGTAGGTGCACAAGGCACCTTAGTGTGTTAATAAAACTCACACCCCAGCAAATCATGTAACAGGTTCCTACTGTGGGGGCAATCAGTATGCTACCCAGTTGGAACTCCAGCAAGATGGTAATTAAACCAGTTGTTGGCGTATCGGCCTCTCGACCCACGGGGAGGTTTTCATGTTTAGCTTCAATTAAGACTGAGGAGGTCAGCACTAAAGTACCGCTCCCAGTTGTGCTAACATGTCGGTACGATCAATCAGGGGCCCAAAACCAGAACTTAATAACAGATAATGTCCTAAGACTAATCCTTCAGCCATGAGCATGTTTTACAGAGTCTAGTTTCATGCATAAGCACAATACAGCATGTTATGATCATGTTTTTATGTTTGAACTTACTGAGCCCATAGCTCATCAGTTTGTTCACATGTTGCAGGTAAGAGATCTGTTCACCAGTAGTATACGGTGCACGACGGACAGAGTAGATGCATGCCAGGGGGAATTGGGCGAGGGATTTGATCACCATTAGTCTTCCGCTGTACAGTTTTGAAAACTTTAAACATGTAGTTTCAAGAACAAGATTTCAAGTTAAGATTATGTGATAGGGGAATCATGATCCATGTACATGTTATTTTGTTAACATGATTTCCTTATCACATTCTCGAACGGTTCATGATATTAAGAAAAAAAAATTTATTCCGCAAATTAGTAAGTAGTTTTCAAGTTCAGCATTATTGCCGGCGACCTTAGAGGCTTGCATACTATTGCGTTTAACTACAGAGTTGATTGTAATAGCACTATAGGGCCTCCACAGCGGGGCGGGCTGCCACAACTAGAGACCAATGTTAGAGGTTGAACCAAATCAAGAAGGGATAAGGAGTCCATAAATACAACTTAGAAGGCCAACCAAAGTTTGGAAGCCACATTCGAAGTATGCCAATGCAGCTGTAGTAGAGGAAGAAAGTTTGAAAGAGCCAGTGACATATGAGGAAGCATCCTAAGAATCTGAATGGATAAAGGCTATAAAAGAAGAGATTGCCATGTTAGAGCAAAATCAAACTTGGGAATTGGTTCCAAAGCCAAGAGACATGAAACCCATATCTTGCAAATGGGTATACAAGATCAAGACTCATCCTGATGGTTCGATTGAGAGATGCAAAGCTCAACTGGTGGCTTGAGGATTCTCTCAATAGTATGGACTAGACTATGATAAGACATTTAGTCTAGTGGCAAAAATCATTACTATATGAGTTCTACTAGCGCTTGCAGCTAGTAAAGATTGGAAATTATGGCAGATGAATGTGAAGAATGCTTTCTTGAATGGAGAGTTGGACTGAGAGATTTACATGAATCAACCAAAAGGATTTGATAATGGAGCTAATCTCAACTTCGTGTGCAAGTTGAGAAAATCTCTTTATAAATTTAAGCTTGCACTAAGAGCCTGGTACAGTAAGATTACTGAATTTATAATCCAAAGTGGTTATGTTTTGGCACATGCAAATTCTATCTTATTTATCAAAGCTAGTGAAGAAAAGTTGGCAATAGTATTGGTGTACGTGGATGATTTGATCATCACTGGAGATGATGAAAGAGAAATTCATTGAATAAGAGAAAATTTACTAGTGTGCTTCCAAATGAATGGGCTATGAGAGCTTAAACATTTTCTTGGATTAGAGTTTGATCACACAAATGAAGGGTTGTTTCTTTGTCAAGAGAAGTATGCGAGAAACCTGGTACAGAAATTTGGGATGGTTGATTACACGCCAATCTTGACACTAATAGAAGCCAATGCCAAATTATGTGCACATAACAGTGAAGACTCGGAGGGTGGGATGATGTTTTGACAACTTGCAGGTAGTTTTATTTACCTAATTTTGACTCAACTTGACATTTCTTTTGTAGTCGGCATGATGAGTCAATACATGCAAAATCCAAAGAAGTCCCACTTAGAAGCAGTTTGATGAATTTTGAGATATGTCAAAGATATAATTGAGAATGGTCTATTGTACAAGAAAGGCGAAGATTGCAAGTTGATCAGGTAGTGTGACATTGATTATGTAGGAGATCATGATATGCATCGATCAACAATTAGATATGTCTTCAGACTCGATCTAGAGTTGTTTCATGATGTAGCAAAAGACAACCAATGGTGTCACTGTCAACAACAGAAGCAGAGTATAGAGTAGTAGCTATGACAGCCCAGGAGAGTGCATCCTTAGTACAATTGATGGAAGATCTACGCCAATAAGTTAATTATGCAATATCATTTTATTGTGATAATCAATTGACCGTTTGCTTGGTGGAAAATCTTGTGTTTCATGCGAGGACTAAGCATGTGGAGGTGCATTACCATTTCGTTAAAGAAAATTTGTAACAAAAAGAGATAGAGATGCACCATGTCAAGATAAATGATCAAGTTGCAGATTTATTAATCAAAGGATTGAACACTGGCAAGTTCAAAAAGTTTCAGAAGCAAGTATCGAGGTAGAGTGTTGAAGTCCAACACGTGCCCAATATCAAAGCTGGCCCAAAATGATTGCTTGAGCCCAAATCAACAAATAAAGTATTATTCTCTCTATCTGCTGAGAGTCGTAGGAACCTCAGATGCAGACTGAGAGGTGTAGTTGTTGGTCCTATCACCGAAGGCCACGCTGCTCTCTTTTCTTGGCCATTCAAGCTTAGTCTCGCCTATGTAAGGAGCCATTTAGCTCTTGTTGAAGCACGGCAGCAAAGGAAAGCCAACTAGTATATGATAGTTGAGTGCTTAAAAATATATATATATATATTTTGTGTAGTAGTGTGCTGAGAGTTAGTTTTGTAGTATTTTCCTTTTATAGTGTTATCTTTTTATGTGGTTTTGATGTATTTTTTATTAAAAAAATAATAGAAGTTATTTTGCCCACTAGTGTTGTGCTCTACAGAATCTATCTTGATCAAATGGGGCCACTTGGAAAAAAAAGTTCGAATTTTTTATCACGTTAGTTTAGTAGATCCTTAATTTGTTATTTAATGCTTTAGATTCTACTTTGCTTCTTGCATCATTTGTACTTGAAATATACTTTGACTTTGACTTGATCTATTAATTCAGAAGTTATTATAACATTAGTTAGTGTAGATATAATTATTCCATCTATATTCTTAAATTTTAAGATGATTCTTAATTTATCCCCACAATTTTAAAAGCTTCATTTTTCTTTGAATTTTAAATTAATTTTACTTAATGCTTTCACTAGGAGTTATAAACAAATTAAAATATAAAAAGAGAATTGATCTTACTAAATTCCTTATTTTAAGACTTATGTTAAACAAAAACTGAAAAAGATCATATGACTGCACGCTTTTTTTTTTTTTTTTTCCTGTTTTTAATGGAAATTCTAATGAAAGCGATTAAGTAAAACATTAAAAATTCAAAAATTCAATGGGTATAATATGAGTTTTTAAAATTCACTAGATAAAATAAGAATAGTTATATATTAATTCAAAGGTCGATGAGAATAACCTGTATACTTATTGTTGTTTTGGGTAGCATCTCATTGAGCACTCTGCAGGCTGGTACGATCTAAATCTAGCTTAGATCATAAACAACCACTTATTTGCCAGATTAAGCTAAGAAATGCCAATAGCACTTTGTCAATCATGGTTGAGGTTTGAGCATAGGTAGATGCAGGTTCGTCCAACTATTAAAAAATGGACCAAAAAAATATAACTTTTAAACTTTAAACAACACTTTTAATTGATTAAAAAAAAAAAAATTGCTTTAGGTACAGTCGGTGTTAAAATAATGCTACCAATGATAAATCTCGTTTGTAGGTCACATCGAGTGATTCGTAATCATGTCGTTTGCATTGTCTTCATAATATAATTTAAAACCTTGATATTTTCAATAAAAGTTGTGCAAAGTTAGGGATAGAAAGTTGGGTGTGTGTGTGTGTGCGCGCGCAAAATAACAAAATAACTTGATGAAGTTTTTCAAACTCCTTTCACTTTATGTAATTATATATCTATATATATATATATATATTTTTTGCTGTTCGCATTTTGTCTTCGTTTGGGTGTGGGCTTTCTCCTTATTGGTCTGCGGAGACCCAGGCTCAGATCCAAGCAGCCACAAAAGATTTTTTCTCAAAAATTTTTTAATGGAAAAAAAAATTTCTCAAAAAAAAAAAAAAAAAAAAAGAGAGAAAGAGGTAAATAGGTCAAAATTTAACCTCAATCAAAATAAATAAAAAAAAAAGATTTGAACTATGAGTAAATGACATATTTTTGATAAATTATAATTTACTATAACTTAAAATTTTAAAAATATCCTTATATGTAAATTTTGGTAAATTTATTTGATAAATTACTTTTTAATTTGAAAAATTATATATTTATTGATTTTAGTAAATTTTAATAAATTTATCTAGTAAATCATATCTTTTTTACTTGATAAATTATTTATTTATCGATTTTGATAAATTATTATTACTCTGCATAAAAATTATTTATCACGTAAACAAAGAGCTCCTGATTTCATAAATTATTAATTTACCAATAAGATTAAGCGTAAATTATTATATTAACAATATAAATTCTTAATTTTAAAGTAAATCGTTGATTGTTGATGTAATTAAGTATAAATTATTGATTTATTGATATAAATCCTTGATTTTGTAGTAAATCGTTGATTTTAATTATTAACTTACAATATAAATTGTTGATTTACCCTCCCCAAATTAAAACCCTAACCCTAACCCTAACCCTAACCCTAAACCTAATCCTAAATTTCCCAAAATGAACTAACCACAAACTTGGAATCACCATTGCCCCACTGTCATTATCACTCTCGCCATCGGAGATTGCATCTGAGACAGCCTCCAACTTCACCAGTTTATCAAATCTGGCTAGATCTCACTAGAATTAGAAAGCAAAGGAGCTAGTGGTGAAGAATGTAGCTCGACAAGAAGATCAGACTTGGTGGAGCTTGGTAGAAAAGTTATATACCAGAGAGAGAAGATAGGGAAAGGGCTCCATCACCATCATTCTCGGAGGCATTGTTCTCACTATTAGTGTGTGATTAGAAGTTCTTGAGATCCAGAGTCTGTGAGCTCATCACAATAGTGACTTTCAAGCTCCCATTCAACATTGAGATCGCAATTGGAAAAGTCATCCTCAAGCACTAAGATTGCGAACCACCTATCGTCAATCCTATTGTGACCTCAACGGTGACAGATTGTGAGCTTGTTACCAAGAAAAATGGCCGCGAAACCTTCCAAAAAAAAAAAGGATAAGCCAGAAGGAAAAGACGGTTGCGACCTTTAGCTTCTTCGATGACGTTTGCAATCAGATCTATGATGGCAACAGTAATAGGCAGCTGGAGAACACGATTGATGCTAGGTTGACTCACTAGAGAGAAACTATGGTGGATAGAAAGAGGGAGATATGAGGAAGAGAGAAAATTGAGGTGGGGAGGGAGAGAGGAGAGTGTAAATAATCAAAAAAATAATGTAGGGGTAAAATAGAAATATTATCTATACTAAAATTAGATAATACTATAAATTTTTAAAGTTTTGAAATTTTATGTTTACTTCCAAAGCAAATAAAAAATACCTACTTACTATAATTTCCCAAAAAAATTTGAAAAAAAACTTCGTGGCCGTTTGGATTTGAGCCTGGATCTCCGTAGACCAATAAGGGGAAAGCCCGCACTCAAATGAAGACAACACGCAAACAACAGGGAAAAAATTTATATGCAAAATGACAAAATAACTTGACGTAGTTTTTCGAACTCCTTCAACTTTATATAATAGTTACAGATTTTTTTTGCTCAAACAAATTTTTAATATTTAATTTTTTTAGCTTTGTTTTGTATCTGATGCAAAGTACGTACTGAATAGATTTATCATCTACATCAAAAAATCAACTAATATATGCTAGGTAAATAAAAACAATAGAAAATTCCGTTTATTCAACGCATTACAAAGCATTTGTCTTTGTTGATTTTACCATCAATTTTACATAAAAACATGTTTTTTAGGAACTTTTTTTTTTGGGGGGTAAGTATAATTAAATAGTAATAATCTTTAGTTTCAATAGGCACTATAACTAACATTACTACATTTCTTAGCAAATAGTGACAAACCGTAGACTTTATTCTATGATGCAAGAAGTTCAAGAGCTATGATCTGACGGCAAAAGAAGAAACGCTGCTGTTGTTTGTAGACTCGGGAATGATCTGGTAGAGATCTTGACCAGAAATGGTCACAGACACAGGATTGTTCTCGTAGAGATCATGTGAAGATTGAACGAGGCCCTGAGATTCCGTTGGGCTACCTTGCGCCATCTGATTGAACTGCTCTCTTAAGGCTGTAAACCTTAGCTCATCGCCATAAATGCTTGGATCCATGATCAAGTCATGAACGGCGGTTCGGCCTTCAAGCATGCTCACAACTGCAGACATGGTAGGCCTCAGCGCAGGCGAGGGATTTGTGCATAATATGGCTACTTTGATCATTCGAACTGCCTCTTCCTTGTTAAATTCAGACCTCAAGTTTGGATCCACAAGCTCCATTAAATTCCCTTTCTGTTGTAAAACAAGTGCCTGATAAGACCATATTTTCGTGTCCAAGTTAGTACAGTATTTGCCTGATATGACTGGAAACTAATGTGACTCAACGACATGAGATCACCATGTTGAATAAATAAAAAGGGCAATGGGGAAGAGCAGATCCGTCTTACCCAATCGACTAGGCAGACATAGTTTTCACCCGGTCGATATTTCATGTTACTCTTCCCAGCGACAATTTCTAATGCAACAACACCAAAGCTGAAAACATCTGCTTTATAGGTTAAGTGGCCCCATAAAGCGTATTCCGGTGCCATGTATCCTCTATATCAAACAAATTGTTATTTGTCTAGTAGCTGAACGTTCAAATATCATAAGTGCAAATACATGTCACTTGGCAAAAGAAAAAAAATGCTTACATAGTTCCAGCAATTCTTGTGCTAATGTGGGTGTTGTCCTCTTCATCAAGCTTGGCCAAACCAAAGTCCGAAATCTTAGGATTAAGGTCCCTGTCAAGTAGTATGTTCGTAGTTTTGATGTCTCTGTGAACAACTCTCAGAGTTGATTCCTCGTGTAGAAAAGCCAGGCCTTTTGCTATGCCTATACATATTCTATGCCTTGTAGGCCAATCCAGTTTCACTCTGCCATCCTCTGGACCTATTAGTCAAATTAAAAACTTACTAATCAGATAAATCAGTTTAAATAGTTTCCTACTGTTTTGTTGCAAGACTTGTTAAGCTTACCAAACAAAGCACGGGCGAGGCTGTTGTTTTCCATGTATTCATATACCAACAACAACTGATTCCCTTCAATGCAACATCCAAACAATCTAACAAGATTTGGATGGTGTAAACCAGAAATCATGCCTATTTCATTTACGAACTCACGATTTCCCTGGCGTGATTTTGATGAAAGTTGCTTCACTGCAATTATGCTGCCATCCAGCAGTATACCCTGCATTCAAATGGAATGAAAAGGAGGAGAAAATATTTACACGACATAAATTAAGAGTTGAAGAAAATGATGTTTTTCACGTTAACTTGGTACCTTGTATACAGAACCAAAACCACCTTCTCCAAGCTTGTTTGCGGGGTCAAAGTTGTTAGTAGCAGCTTTAATTTGTCTAAATGTGAAAAAACCAGTTTGCAGGTCCAGTCCTTTGAGTTCTGTTCAAGAAAGGAGTTTAAGTGTGTAGACAGTGAGTCAAAATGATTATCACCCTTGCAATTTTTGTAAAAATTATCATGAACTACTTGGAATTTCTGGTGTGCTTATTACTGGCACCTTTTTCCCTTGATGCTCTTCCGCCGAAAAAGCCTTTCCACCAAAGAATGCTTACAATCGCAAAAATAAGGCATAACCCCGAAATGACAGAACCGATCACAATCGATGTCGTTGTTTTGCTCCCGAGTCCTTCCTTTTTGTTGGTACTTGGAATATTTAGAGGAGGCTTAAATTCTACATCAGAGAATATTAGGTCATAGTTATATATAGAGCAATCACAAACATCTATCGGAACGTTTTAAGTGAAATGTAAGATCAAATTGATTGATATAACTTTTAACCATTGCATTAACAAATTGTAAATGGATCATAGTGTAGCAGTCGTTATTAACCAATCTACTACGATGCAGAAACGTTGTTTATTTCATTAACACCAAGATTCTCAATTACTCTCAAATGAGAGAGGGAGAGGGAAAAAAAAAAAAATGAAATTATGCGAATTTACCAGACTCTATAGAGATAACTGATATAAGAGGACCATATGTTCCTCTACTTGGGGCAGCTGTTGTTCCTTTCCCGGACCAATGAAACCGTATTTCTAGAATCTTATTCTTGACTTCGACTTTCGGGAAATTCCTGACAACAACCTTATCAACCCCACCGGCTGCCCATTCGATGTTAAAGTCCTTTAAAACCCATTTGTCCTGCAACAATCTTTTTTATTAAGTAGGAACTTGTTCTACAACATAAGTGTTATATGTATTAAAATGCTGGTTAACTTACCTGAATATAAACATCAAATATTCTCCTCCCAAGACTGTAAAAAGATCTATTGTCTCTAATAATAATCTCTGAAAAGTGAAGTTCCACTGTGTAGTTTCCATTCTTGAGGCAGCGAGCAATATATGTTAGAGAAAGTGCCGAAAGACGGGCGTTAGTGTACAAATCAGAGTTGTTCATATGAAGTATGGATGCATTCTTTGCTATATAGATGTTATCCTCTTTCCTGCTTATATCCCAGAACTCTCCTGTTGTACTAATTCCCCATCTATCATAATTTACAACTCTCGACACACCGCCTGGATCTGGATCCGCTTCATATTTTTTTCCTCCAATGGTGGTTTCATTTCCACCACAATTTATGTAGAGTGAGTAGTAATCTGCACGGAAATAGCATTTGAATTACTCTGTTAAATATCTTGAGATAGTAACAAATGCTAGCTAAATGTATTAGTACTTGCTAATCGGAATTAATTGAGATTAAGTCAATGGTACCTTGTGAACATTCATTATGCAGACAGTTTCCAAGTGATCTTTAGTGATGAGACATAAAAAATAATAATAACAAAAATAAAAAGATTTTAGATATTTAACTCAAAATGGGAGGCTTAATTAAGTAAAAGTCAATAATTTTTGTTTGAAGATCAATTGGAAGCTTACGAGTTTTCTTTCGAAGAAAAGCTTCGGAACAAATTCCTGATAAAAAAAACCAAAAAAATAAAAACTAATAATGTAACAACCGGGAAAATTCACATTTTTCGGAGAATAAATACACAATGAATTTAAGCGTTAAAATGTGAAATTAAGTGATTTAATATTGTTTAGAACTAAAATAAAATGTTCTAACAATGTTAAAGGATGAAAAATGAGTAATAGTGATATTATGTGTGTGCACGTGTGTGCCACTCACTGTATCAGGAAGTAGGTCAAGATGATATTATCTTGATATAAAACTGATAAATTTGGGTTCAGCACTCCGAAATTAGTCAGGATAGCCTATCAGCACGCTCAAATTTGATAATTGAGCACAAGGGTAAATTTTGACCAAAAATTTACAGTATCGGAAATTGGTCAAAATGACCTCAGATGAGAATAAAACTGATATATTTGGATTCAGGACGCCGAAATTAGTCAGGATAGCCCGTGTTGGAATTTTGGGTGAAAAAGTATATAAAGAGCGGGAAAAAGCGGAATTTCCTCATTTGCCCATGAACTCTCTCTCTCTACATTTCTCTTTCTCTCTCTACCCGAATATGTACAGTAACCGACCATCGGAAACGGTGTCCGTTTTCGACACCGCCGGCACCGTTGGAAAGCTCTCGCCGAGCTGAGTTCAACGGTGTGCCGAGTCGACGGAACCGACGCCGGAGGAGAGCGCACGCGCCGCCCGAAGCCGCCGGCCACCGGAAATTTCGATCGCCGATATCTTCGCCGTCCGAGGTCCGATCAAGCTGAAACCGGTCCCAAAAGACTCGTGGTGAAGAGTAGAACAAAACCCAGGTGGAGCTTCAGCCCAACGGCCGCAGGATCGCGCCGCCCAACTCCGCCCATCGCCGTCGCTGTCGCCGCCGTGAAACCCGTCGTTTCCGGCGATGTTGAGCTGCACCACCGGTACAGAAATGGTCGCCGTGAAGAGGGGAGCAAAAGCCCTCAATCAATTTCGGGGAAAAAGTCCGGCACGGCGGAGCTCCACCGTCGCCGCCGTGGCCGAGACTTTCGAGGGCATTTTCCGGCGATTGGGGCCTCCAAATGTGAAATTGAGGCTACCAATGGATTCCTCTCGTCGAGATCTTCAAAATGGACTACCCACTTGCCACCGTCGCCGCCGGTCAACGCCGGTCAACAGCGGTCAACGCCGGTCAAAGGCGACCGTTGAGCGAAAATTGAAGTTTGGCCCGTTGGCCTATTTTCGACGTTCCGGACGCATCCGCGGAGTCGGATTTGCAGGACGGGACCTCAAATATGAAGAACGGAGAATTAGGGTTTATGCCGTCGAGACCGGACTGCAATTCGGTATAAATCCTGACCTTTTTATGTTCCGCAATTTAATTGTTTGGGACTGTTATATGATTTTATGATTTTTGATATGAAAAATGTGGAAAAGAATGTATGTAAAAAAAAAGAAGAAAATTGCTGTAATTGAGAAAAAGAAAAATATGTGATAATGTAATGATTTTACGTAAACGGTATGAGTTTTACGTAAAATCTAGGCCTCTGGTATAGTACGTGATAGAATTAGATCAGGATAGATGGTTTTCAGGCGTTTCCTAAACGCTGGAACCTCAAAAATTAAGCGGAAATGCTGCCGAAATTTCTAAAAAAATGACACCAGGGGTAAAATGGGAAACGAGGGGTAAAAATATGATCGGGAAGGGAACCCGAGCCCCCTCGAGGAATTAGGGCAAGGAAAAAGGAATGGGTAAGGTATGATTAGTAAACCGACCCTTCGAAACCCTAGAACGTAAGAAAAACATAAAACCGATCCCTAGGTCGGAATAGTACTTCCCGAGGGTCGGGAATGTGAAAATTGGTAAAATGATAAGGATTGATGAGGAAAAGGTCCGATATGATTTAAAAAGTTAATTAAATGATTTTGGGTTTAGAAAATCCAGCCTAAGTATGAAAATGAAAATGTTATGATTAAACGACCCATTAGGGGCAAAATGGTCAATTTGTCCAAAGATTCTCAAATTATGGGAAAAGAGCCCCAATGACCCCGGAATAGTTTAATGGAGTTGTAAAAGCCAAAATTGAGGTTTAAATTGTGAAAAATTACGTCAAGGGCAAAAATTGTAATTTTGTCAAAAGTTAGGGGTAAAATCGTAATTTTTCAAAAGTTGGAGAAAAAATTCGAAAATGGCCATTAAGGTTTAAAAAGCTGTCCTAAGGCTATAATTAAGGGTTATAAGATCAGAATCAAGCTTTTTTTATAAAATAAAAGCTATAGATGAAAATGTGATTAACGGACAAAATTTGTCTGTAGGAACCCGATTCAGAAGCGACAAAGGACGTCTATGGATTCCAAGAAAAGGATAAGCACGTTATGAGTAAGTTCAGACATTTACCCGTCTGCAACTATGAACAAGTTCATCGTGTTTATATGTTTTGTATGTAAATGTCATGATGTGATTTATGATGATGCTATAGAAATGCTATAGCAATGTTATGATGATATTAAAAGATATGTTTTAATAAATAATTTATAAAAATATATATATGTATATATATATGTATATATTGAATTACGAAAGAAAGGTATTATAAAAGTTTTATGAGAATAAAGATGTGAGTAAGAGAGATAGAAGAATGGAAAGAGTAAGAATGAGAATATTATGATAGAATGCATAAGAAAGAGATGAGATATGAAAGGAAAGAATAGGTGTTTTATGAAAAGTTTTATAGAAGTTAAGTCATGATTGATAGAGTAACGATGATCAGTGATGAAAAAAAAAAAGGGGTATTTTATGAGGATGAAAGGATAGATGTTTTATGAAAAGTTTTATGAAAGTTATATTATGATTGATAGAGCAACGATGATCGGTGATGAAAGGAATTAAGAAAATTGTATGTTTTATGATAACGAAAGGATAGGTGTTTTATGAAAAATGATATAAGAGCAAAGAGTTAGACAAGAAAGAAAAACAATGATAGGTTATGATAAAAGGTATGATGAATGTTTTATGAAAAATTATATGGAAGCAAAGAGTTGGACAAGAAAGAAAAACAATGATAGGTTATGATGAAAGGTATGATGAAAGGATTAGAACATAACGATAAGATGTGATTGATGGAATAGAACGATAGGCTATGATCGATAGGCTATGATTGATGGAATGATGCAAATGATAAGACGAACAAAGAATAATTGTCTACACGTAACAAAACATGTTTTTGTTTGTTATGATGTGATGTGATGTGATGTTATATAAGTAATATGTGCTATATGTGTTATGTTTTTGAAAGAAAAAGATGTTCAACGAAAAATCAATATAAGAAAAATAAAAGCCTACAAGATAATAAGACTGAAAACTTAAGTTGTTGGCGTACCAGTCTCCCTACAAGGTCGAGACTTCCGGTCTATATCCTTCGCGTAGATGTGGCGCTACCCCGAAGGTGCGATAGATTATAGGATGGACCAACCCCGAAGGTGCGGTTTTTATGTGACTGTGAGGTAGGTTGGTGGGTCGCTCCCCCTCCTCCCACTGTCCGCGCGCAACTAGGTGCGTCCAACAACGGGCCCAACCAAAGGAAAGTGGAAAGAAAACAAACGAAAGAAGAGTGAAAGGAAAAGAAAAGAAAAGAAAAGAAAGGAAAAGAGCGTGAAAAGAAAAGAAAGGAAAAGAGCGTGAAAAGAAAAGAAAAGAGAGTGCGTGAAAAGAAAAGAAAAGAAAAGAGCGTGAAAAGAAAAAAAAAGAGAGTGCGTGAGAAAAAAAAAATAAGGAAAAAGAGAGTGGAAAGAAAAGAAAAAAAAAAGATACGAAAAGAAAAGAAAAGAAACCAACGATATGAAAGAACAACACAATGAAATCAATGAAAAATAATAAAACGAAGTTTAAAAGAACATGATAGAATTATATATGTGATGTGATGTGTTTGATGTATATGTATGGAATGACACGTTTTTACGTGATGTTGTGCTAGTGTATATGTTACTAGCTTTAAGATATGAAATGTTAGGAGATGATGATGAAACGATAGAAAAGTTAAAAAGGTTTAGAACAGAAAGTTAAGAAATGATAGGAATGAAAAGCAAAGAAATGAAAAGATTGGATTAGAATGATAAGAGATGATCGATAGAATGATAAGAACGATGAACGAAGAGATAAACGAGCATGATGAAGCTCATATTTTATGTTATGTTTTGAGGATATGTATAAATGATGTATATGGTATGTATATACGTGATGACATATATTCTAGTAATAATATATATTACTAGTATTTATAAGTTAATGAATGTATGTTTGAACTTACTGAGCATCTAGTTCATTAGTTGTTTATATGTTGCAGGTAAGCAACTTATTAGTTTAAAGTAATATGATGGACAACGGAAGGATCTGCACGTGCCAAGGGACTGGGCGAGGGTATGGTACTACCATGAGTCTTTCGCTGAGCGTTCAAAAAGGAAGATGAAAGAAAGAAAGAAAGTTATGAAATATGTGTTATAAGAGTATGATAAAGATAGGTATAGTATGTAAAAAAAAAAAAAATTGCTATAGAAATTGCTTTCGCTATAAGATGAGAACGTTAAGAATGGAAAGTTAAGTTAAGTAAGAGGATGACGACCCACGAGGTTGCCAGCCATCGCGGTCGGCGTCAGAGCTTGACTGGTTGGTATGGTAACGTACGGGGGGGGTCGCCACAAATAATAAAAAGTTTGATTGGAGAACAATTAGCAATTTAAAGGAGAAAAAAGAAATGAAGAAAAAAACATTAATAGGAAGGAATAACAATCTTCTTACAGTGACTGGCTGCAAAATGCTGGCATAGAGCTCTCAGAAAAGTTATTATAGGAAAGATCTGCTGATCTGCACATAAACAAATTGCGTAGTGATCTCTTTATATACACCGCCAACTTAAAACAAAGAAAGTAAATCCTGATGTACTTGTAAGAAAATTTTATTATCTTGTAAGGCTTGTTTTGCATATATGCTTTTTGAACTTCCCATATTTGGCAAATAAATCCCTGAACTAAAATTCTTGACAGTTGATCCATCAAAATTCAAGATCCGTTCCCCTAATTGGAAATAAGGTTGAATTTTTTTTTTTGTTTTTATTACATTTGACTCGCACATGATCCACTATTGAGGGCTGCCCTTTTTCTCTTTTCTTTCTTTCTTTCTTTCTTTCTTTCCTTTTTTTTTTTTTTTGCTCGAATTGGATTTTATTTGAATAAAACTCTCACACATACCCTTGGATTCGTTATGAAAGAGAGGGAGTGGGTACATGTATTTTGATGGTTTCGAGCAACAAATACATAGACTTAAGCCACAGTAGTTTATAAAGTAGGAGTCACATATAAGAAAACCGTTAGAATTTTAACTTTGTTTCCAATTGAGAATTAATTGCAACAGATTTTTGAAGTTTAAGAAGTTAATACCAAGGTTTTTAGTTCAGGGATTGATTTGCTAAATAGCAGAAATTTAGAGGACAACCATGCAAAAAAAACCTAAATTTAAAGAGAGAGAGAGAGAGAGAGAGGAAAAAAAAAAAAAGGAACTTTGATGTGGAGTTTAGGTTGAAGACCATACAGCTTGGTTTCTGTTTTTTGCATCCAATCAGGAATAGGACCACTGAGCAAGTTGCTTGTTAGATATCTGTCCATTAAGAATCAGACTCAATACATTTCGGAAGAACAGATAATACCAGGCACAACCGTATTTTAAGGATTTTTACTACCAACTGCTTTATGAAAACTGGCCATATATGTTAGGGGTAAACATTGGGTGGATTGAGTGGATTTTTGTGATTTTTTAACCCATTTAATGAAAATTGAGTAAATTAAAAATATTTTTTATCCACCTAATCAATCCAATATAAAAAATCAACCTATTCAATTAAGATTAGGTAGGTTGGATGGGTTCGACAGATTGTATATTTTATTAAAAAATGATAATAAATGATTTAAAAAATTTAACAACAAATTAACTTTAAGGAGAAAAAAAGGAATTAAATTCATGACAATTTTCAAATAAATTTTATCACAAACTCTGTGTAAAAAATTTCTAATATAATTTCATTAATAGTCGAATATAAAATAAATATAAGTCATAAGAATCAACAAAAAATATAAGAATACTAAAGTAATTAATGGTATTTTTCATAAAATTATTAAAAATTACATCCATATCGAATGTCAGGTAATGTATTATATATATTTAAATAATTTAAAAAATACTTAGAAGTGAATATCATTTAGCTAAAAAGAAAAAAAATATATGTAGATGAATATTGAGTAGGTTGAGTGGGTTTTTAAAATTTTTTTAAGGTTGAAAATTTTTTTTACCTATATAATCAACTAAATATAGTAAATCAGCCCACTCAATTAAGATCGAATTGGGTGGATTGGATGAGTTTATTGTGTAATTGAGTTTTTTGTTCATCCCAACCATATGTATTAAACTATTAGCTAATAGCAATGCTTACATTTTCTCCAACTTCTCCATGCCTCTTAAATCTTGAGGAATATAGCCTTCCAGTCTGTTAAAGCTGAGATCCCTATAGCACCCCAAAAAAAAAAAAAAAAAAAAAAAACGGGTTAAAAAACTCAAAAGCACGTTCGGGATTTGAGGGTGAGAGGAACAAGACATTTACAGCTTCTGTAGCGTTCCCATCTTAGATATGTACGGAGGGATATTTCCATGGAGATTACAACTCCTCAACATCCTGTAATAAGAATAAGCCTTTCCATGTTAGAAAGTCACTCTTAACTTAAGGTCCCTCTAATATTAATGCATTATAGATGTTATTTAAATGACTCACAATCTCCACATGCTTGTCATGTTCTCCAAGTTAGGAAATTCTGAGCCCTGTTCTCCATTCAAATCGCTAATCCTTCTGCAGAAAGTCGCATAAACCGCCCTTGAGGTTTTGGAGTAGTGAAATTAACTTGAGAAGTGTGAGGATTGGAGAAAGGACTCACAGTTCAGTTAAATTATGCAGAACAGATATACTAGGAGGGATCGGGCCCTCGAGACCGCTCGCTTGGATTTCTCTGTTGAAAACATAATAAATATAGACTTACTTTAAACCTATAGATATATTTTCTGCCCTGAAGTGATATAAAATGCATGTAAGGAATAACAATACTCACAATTTCTGTAGATTTGGCCAGTTATGGAAACTATTGGGTATTCTTCCCCTGAAGTTATTGCGGCTAATTCTTCTGCAAGTCGTAAAAATAGACACAAAATAGAGGTGTCATGTGGCAGAAATTGATACGTGGACTTGTTCTAAAAGTAGAAAAACTAAGGTTTAGAACTATACAGTTCCGTCAGGTTGGTCAGGTTAGAGAGAGCAGGAGGCAATGGTCCGGTGAGATTATTCGTACTAAGAATGCTGCATTCACCGACGAAAAAATTATTAATCAATACGGAGTTAATATATAGTTTTCATGACACAAAATTACCTGAAGAAAACCGAAAATAGAAGAAGCATTAACAGGACGCAAACTTACAGATTCACCAAGTTAACCAATTTCCCCAGCTCAGGTGGGACGGAACCTGAGAACATGTTGTTCTCTAAGCTCCTGAAAGTAGAGTATTTATCTATTACTGCAAAGCGACAAAATTTTTCCAAAATGACCAAAACATGTTTGACAATAGAGAGACAAACAGGTCATATCATACACATATATGAGACTTGTAATGTCTCCCAAGTAGCGAGGAATCGGTCCCGTTAAGTTGTTCACAGTGACGGACCTGCATAATTGGTACACATTCTGTTAATTACCACCAAAATGGAAATAATTTGGAAAAATATTCAAAGTTTCCAAGTTCATGTGTTGTTTACAGGTATTCCAAGCGTTTCATGGAGGTCCATTCCCTTGGTATGTTGCCTTGGAGATAGTTCTTTGTGAAATCACTACAAGAATATCACACATACACACACACACACACACATATATATATATATACTTAAGAGTTAACAAATGGAGGATCCAATTCAAATCTATTGTGCTCGGATGATGAACACAACTAGTTTGAGATTTTTCACTTACACGACTTCGAGGTACGGAAGCTTAGCAAGAGATGGAGGAAGCACTCCAGCAAGATCCTGTCCTTTGAGAAATCTGCATAAAGAATGAAAAAAAAAAAAAAAGAAAAAAAAAAGAGAGAGAGAGTAGAAATTTACAACTACACGGCAAGTCAAACAGTTACAACATTAAGGTTTCAAGAAAACTTATAATTTCAAATAATGAAAGGATTTGAACTCAAGATTGCCTGCTTTAATTTTAACTGACTATTCAGTTCATGATCAAATCTGGATGAAAAAAGAAAGGATCTTACATGTGAATGACGTGGCAAATACCGAGATTACAAGTACAATTGACAGTATTGTTGTACGATGGCATGTCCTCATTATGTGGTGTTTTCCAAACCGTGTGATTACTGCAGGGGTCTATGCTGAAGTTCCAGTCTTTCTTCCCAACTTGTTCTGCTATTTCTTTTAGAGCTTTCTCTGTTACACATCAAAGATATTATACAAAAATACAAAAACTTGTGCGAGTGTGTGTGTGAATGTGTGTTTATATAATATATATATATATTTTTATACGCACACTACTTACTTTCATCAGCATGAAGTTCAGCGCGTGTCAGCAGTACTTCAGCACAACTCCATAAAATGATAAGAAGGAGAAGATAACACCGCTGCTTGATAAATAACATTTTTAATTGTATGGATTGGAAATGATGCATATATGATAGCCTAATGTGTGTGTTTGCGCAGACACACACACACAGATATATATATATATATATACGTGTGTGTGTGTGTGTGAGGCTACGAACTAGGTGTGAACTTTGCACGTGAGTTTCACGTGCACCAAGTCATAATGGTACTGTCCTCAAAAGAGGTGTTGAAAATACTAGTATACCATTAAACTTCTATAGAATTTTCTTGCTATTGATTTTTATACTTATAAAATACTGGGAAAATTGCAAACAAATGTGTAATCATATGAGTATAGAGAAGAGAAAGCTGTCGTAGAAACAGGGCTTTCAAGGGTAAATTTTTCCTAAAAATTGTTTTCTTTTCATCGTGGGACCAAGTTTGACTGTAGACATTTGCGGAAGAAGGTGATGTCAACATTGTTAATAAAAATAAAAATAATAACAAGCAAAATTTTTTTTTAATGGAAAGAAAAAACAATCAATTTGACTAGCACTAGTATGGTTATACAGACACGTAGTTATTGGTTTTTTGTTTTTTTTTGATAAACGAGACATGGCTATTAATTGGACGTCTACCAAACGCGTCAAACCTTATAAATGTTTTGGGTCCACTATAAAAATAAAATGGTATATAAAATTAGAACCGTTCACACCTACGTGGGGCATATTTACGCATATTGAATTGAATAGCGTTTTTCATCAAATTAAATGGAATTTCAAACGGTAAGACCCTCCTTGTCACGTATTGATAAGAATTATTAGTTTAATTATTTTAGTAATTTTTAACGATATATGGTTTAAAATAATTTTATATTAGATGTTGTAAATATTCAAATAGTTAAAATCAAACGAAGGTGGTGCGAATAAGAAATTCTACTCTAGTTCTCTTTTTTTTTTTTTTTTTTGTTAATGGAGTCCTACTCTAAAGTAAACATGTGTTTGATTTGGATTTAAATAGTTGAAGTTAAATAATATAAAAACAAATACGATTTTAAAAAAATTAATATAAAACTTGTTTTATTCTTTTAAAACTTTTATATAACTAAAAAAATAGAAATATATATATAATTATACATTTTTAAAATTTGAATTGTAAAATAATAATAATAAATTATAGATAATTGAAATAAAAAAATGTATTTAAATGTAATTGGTACACTAAATGCTTACTAAATAGTTGCTTCTTTATTTTATTTTGTTTCGCTGGAATGAAAAAAACAAGTTGCTTCCAAAAGTCAAAGGTTTACTCGTAAATATACACTACACAAAGAGAAAACAAATGGGACCGGTCGACTATTTTATCAAGTACAAAATAAAAAGGGGACAGGGTAAAGCAAGCGAGGCTAGATAGCGATTGACCATGATGTTGTCCAACCATCGCGCAAATACTCATTCCCTGGACATTCTGATGAGAATTTTATTTAAAAAAAAGGGATATTTTTAAGGGATTACTTTTAGGGGGGTGTTTGGGGAGGAGGTTGGAGATATTATTTTTAAATTAGAAAAAAGTTATTTTGAAAAATGTGTTTAGGAGAAAAAAATGTTTTGGATGAAAAAATAGTTTTGGGTGAAAAAATAAAAAATTTTAAGAATTTTTTTAGAAAAAAAATATCAATATAGATATTGTTTCGTTCCTCTTGAAATTCTATGTAATTTAAAAAAAATTATCTCATTTGAACTTGTATATACAAGGTTATGAACTTTTAAAGTTTGGAGTTTATTATAGTGTTTTAGAGATGAAAATAGTGAAAAGTGGTGAAATTTTAGAAAAAAGTTGGTTTTAGATGTCTGGAGAACGCAATCCAAACACCCTCTCAGTCATGCTCTTCAACTTTAATGTCATTTTTACACGATCTCTAATTTTAAACTTTAACTTGAATTAGTCACACTTAAAATTAGATGGAAAAATAGAGATTTTTAAATATGATCATGTGATCTTTTTTAATAGATTAGGATTAAGATTCCAATAGTAAAGACTAAGAGGGATATCCATTATTTTTCCTCTTCTTTTGTAATAGAAATTCTAATATATAAAAGATTATGTGACTTTAATTCAAAATGCAAGAGGTAAAGTGAATTTTCAAAATTCAGAGAGTAACTTGAGAATGAACTTAAAACTTTGAGATACATGTGAGATTGATTCAAAATAAAAATATGGACAATTCTACTGGGTGGTCTTTTTCATTTTCTTATTTTTCTTGCATGCGCTTCCTTAGCATGTAATGAATTTTTTTGATGATCAACTGATTTATGTGTCCAAGAATTTTCAAAGCAACATAGTATTGGTCATAACAAAATTGCAAAATTCAAACGATAAATCGGGTGATAAATTAGGAATTAGAAATGAAAGGCATATCCATTGTCATTACGTAAATTTCAATCCTTTAACTAATTATAGTCTAGTAAAATATCACAGTTACAACAGCTGAACAAAAGCAGTCATAGTATGATCAAATAAAACATTATAGGACATCTTGCTAGTTTTCAATGCTGTTCACATAACTATTGGTTTTCTTAAGTATGATAGAAAACAATCAAAAGTAATCTTGCTGATCAGGGGCATAGTTTGGTTTTATAAATTAATTGTGTGTGTGTTTTTTTATTTTGATAAATTAGATTGGTTTTACAAAATTACAATTTGATCCCGTTGAACGAGCACTGTTTCCTTTTCTGTCTCATGAGAGATTTTCTTCCGATCTTATTCCTCCTATTCTATTTGTGGTTACTATTTCTCCAGCTGTTCTTGTCTGCATTATTGCAATACAAAAAGTTATTCACTATTTTGGTTCCCTTTCGTCCTTCGCGTCGGCAGTGACAATGTTTTTGTTGACCCAAAACAATGAAATGCAGGCCATTTGTTTATGGAAAAAGAAAAAGAACTAATGATCTAAAAAAAAGAACTGAGGAAGCTATGGTCTTGTAATTAATTTCTGTTACTTAAACATAAGATAAGACGCACAAAGGAAGTCCAATTCCACGCCTAAACCAATAAGGAAAATAAAAATTGTAAGAGCCATTAAGTATTTACAGAGTTTAATAATTTTATTAAATTAATTCAGTTACTGAAAACAAGTAAATAAATAGACATAAACAGTTTTTTTATAATGTTTTATATCCTTACTCCACGGGGTCACATCCAAACGCTGAACACTTCACTAATTGTTAAATAGTTACAAGCTATTAGGTCTTCCCTTTCGAACCTTCGTTGTCGTCGGTTGTCTTAAACCTAATCAAGCTACGTTAAACTCCTTTCAACTGCTAATATTTCCTCCCAAAAACACCAAATCTTTCTCCTTAAAGACATAAAAAGTAGCAGCTTCTAAAAGGTTTCTAAGTAAACTTGTATACCTCTAAGCTTATGAATATCCAAAAACGTTTTTGAGACTTTAAATAAGCAGCAGTCAAAATTTCAAATGAATCTTAGATTATTTTGATTTAAATTTCAAACTAGTTCATGATCTATTACAACATTTCATATGAAATATTTTAAAACTCAAATATTTGAATTTTCTGCTCAATTTGAATTTTGACTGCAATTATCCAATTTTAATTGCTACTAAAATATATCCATATCTGCTCTAAAATAATTACCAATTAAATCCCAAACCAAATCTCAGATCATATTGAATTTGAATTTCAAACAAGTCCTAGCAAATGTTGCAACATATCCTGAAATACCATTCGAATTTCAAATTTAAACCGTTCCCATTTTTCACAAAATCTTCTCCAAATTTTAGTAAAAATATCCAAATATAAAAACGTGAGCCTTGGGGGGGGGGGGGGGGGGGAAATCAAACCCTAATTTAATTAGGACTCTAAATGTGACGTTCTACGGTTGCTTGGCTCGCCTAGGCCGTCGACTACCTTCTTTTCTTCTTACTTTTACGTATCATAATCTCGTTTTATAAATTTCAAAAACGTGTTTGAAAACTCTCTTTTAAATTT
Source organism: Antiaris toxicaria (assembly GCA_035233585.1). Taxonomy (NCBI): domain Eukaryota; kingdom Viridiplantae; phylum Streptophyta; class Magnoliopsida; order Rosales; family Moraceae; genus Antiaris; species Antiaris toxicaria. Next base: position 96,474,182 of record CP141154.1, read on the forward strand.
TTATAGTTTGTGTTAGAAAACTACAGATTTATTTTTTAAATATAATCTACTGAAAATACATATATACATATATATGACTTGAAACATGCATATAAACTTTTTGGTTCTTGTCATATATACTTCATAAGTATAAACATACATAAGTACGTGTTCTCTTCCTTTACATAACCGTTAAACTTTTCTTTCTTCCATTCTTTCACAGTAGAAACCTAGCGGGTCCACTTTCCTATCCATGACATCTTGGGAATCTGCTGCCAGTCCATCAAATATTTTTCTTTTCATCTTGACTGCTGCTTACCTTTATCACCTACACCACAAACAAACTAGTGAGCTAGAGCTTAGTAAGCACAAACATATATACAAACTAGTTTAGGTGTAAGGTAACTAAGGTTAGTCTCATTATGCTTCTTATTAATTTCCTGCATTGTTTTCATTGTTCTATAGATCATATCTTATTCTGTCGTTCTTTTTCTTTCATTTCTTTCCTTTCCTTTCCTTGTTCTTTTCTTTTCTTTTCTTTTTCTTTTTACTTTCACTTGTGGGCTTATTGTTGGACGTACCTAATGCACGCAGACTGGTGGGAAGAAGGGGGAGCTGTGACAATAGAGAAATTTTGCTGTTCTCGAGAAATGTGTATATTGTATGTATAGTATCGAGAAAAGGGTCAAGACGACATTTTCTCGACCTGAAACTGATATATTTGGAATCAGGATGCTCAAATTAGTCAATTGAGCACAAAACAGAAATTTCGACTGGGAATGCGAAAAATACGCAATATCGAAAACTGGTCAAGATGACCTCGGATTAAGATAAAACTGATAAATTTGGATTTAGCACATCTAAATTAGTTAGGATAGCCCAAGTTAAAAATTTTGGGGAGAAGAGTATAAATAGGAAATCTTGGGGAGTTAAATTCAGAAATTCCTCATAAAATTCAAAAAATTCGAAATTCTTTCCCAAAATTCTCTCAAATATGAACAGTAACCAACTTTCACATATGACCTCCGTTCACGACACCGCCGGCACCATTGGAAAGCTCTCGCCTAGCTGAGTCCAACGGTGGGTCGACGCGACGGAGTAGCCGCCGGAGCAAGCCGCACACGCCGCTCGAAGCTCGCCGGAGCCGTGAATTTCAAACGGCCGTATCTCTGCCGTCCGGCCACCGTTTGCCACGAAACTGGTCCCAAAAGGTTCGTGGTGAAGAGTACTACAAAACCATGTGGTGGTTCACAGCAACAACCGCTATATCGTGCCAACCAAGCTTCGAGAAATCCGCCGTCGCCGCTATGGGAGCCACCGTCGATTTTCGTCGATTCCGGCCAAATTGAAGAGAGCCACCGGTGCAGAAATGGTCATGGGGTTGTGGAGAGCAAAAGCCCTCAACCAATTTCGGGGAAAAAGTCCAGCACGGCGGAGTTCCATCGTCGCCGCCATGACCGTGGCTTTCGAAGGGATTTTCCGACGATAGGGGCCTCCAAATATGAAATTAAGGCCACCAATGGATTCCTCTCGTCGAGCTCTTCAAGATGGGCTACTCACTTGCCACCGTCGCCGCCGTCAACCGCCGGTCAATGACGAGTCAACGCCGGTCAACGGCGACCGTTGACCAAATTTTGAAGATTGGCCCATTGGCCTATTTTCGATGTTCTGGACGCATCCGCAGAATCAGATTTGCAAAACAGAACTTCATATGCAAAGAACGAAAGAATAAAGTTTGTGCGATCGAGACCGAACGGCATTTTCGGTATAATCTCGACCACTCTTGTTCCTCAATTTATTAATTGAGATGAATGTATGTTAATGTGATGTATTGATATGAGAAATTGTAAAAGAAAGAACGAAAAATGAGTGAAATAGCAGATATAAAAAAGTATGAAAAAGTGTAAATTTTACGTAAAAAGTGTGTAACTTTTACGTAAAATTAGGCCTCTGGTATAGTACGTGATAGATTAGATGAGGTTAGATGGTTTTGAGGCGTTTCCTAAACGCAGGTAGCCTAAAAATTAAGAGGAAATGCTACTGAAATTTTTAAAATGGAGTAAATGGCATTTCTGGAAATAAGGGTTTAAAAATGTGATCGGGCAAGTAAACCCGAGCCCCTTATGAATTTAAAATGAAAAATAGAAAAAAGGGATGTTTTAAGAATTTATAAAATGACCTTCGAGGCCTGAAATGTAAGTAAAGTAAGAAATCGACTTTTATGTCGGAATAGAACTTCCCGAGGGCCGAGAATAGTAAAAATTGTGAAAAAATAGAAATTAATCTGGAAAAGGTCCAGTAAGTTTTTAAAAGTAAACTTGATGATTTTTGAGTTTAGAAAATTCAGTCTAAGCATTTAAAACGAGAAGGTTAAGATTCAAAGAACCGTCAAGGGCAAAACGGTCATTTTGACCAAAAATTTCAGAAAGTTAGAAAAAGAGTCGTTAAAGTCTAGAATATAATCCTAAGGCTTTAATTAAATTTTTAAAGGCCAAAGTCAAGAGTTAAGCATGAAAAAAATAAGAAAAGTTCCGATTGGGGCAAAATGGTAATTTTGCCAAAAGTTTATAGAAAAGTTAAAAATGAAACGTTAAGCTCCTAAGTTCTTTATTAAGAAATAAAACATAGTATTTTTACGTTTTATAAAGTTTTATATATGAAATAAAAATTTTAAATAACTGTTAATTTTTCGGTTATAGGAGTTCAACGGGACAGTGATGATGGACTGTCAAGGAACCACAGAAAACTGATGTTAGTAGAATTGAGGTAAGTTCAGACATTTAATTGTCTGTGCACGAACAAATTGATATGGTTATTTTTAGGTGGAAAAATATATATTTTCCCCTAAACTATATAATTGTTTGATTTGTGATTGATGACGGATGCACAACTATTGGTATAGTTGTGTACTAGACTGTATGGTTTATGATATGACTGTGTATTTATACTATTGTTACAATTGTTTTAGATTCATGGGAATCTGATTCTCTATACTGTCATGATTGCATTGAGTATTTGCATGCCTTATAATTAATGAGGTAACCTCCCAAGAGTGTGAGGTATCGTTTTAAAGAAACGATGAAAATAATGAGAATAAATAAATTAAGTATAATTTATGTACTGTTCTGTATATGTCACAGGTTTGGACGAGAGGTTCCAAACTTACTGGATTCCATTTTTATGATTCCAGTTACTACGTAATGATCATAGAGCAGTATTAATGCTTGATTAATTACAGCATTAAATATATGATGTTTACAGTCTTTATGACTGCACAAGTCTAAGTACAGCTACTATACTAGACTACGAAAAGTTAATATGCTGCACAGTAAAGATGTTATTGTATGTACACTTAAACATTAAACAACAGGGTAATGAAAACTTAATGTTTTGGCGTACCGGCCTCTCGCGAGGGGAGGTTATTTTATGTTAAAGCAGAAGACATAGCACAGATGAGGGAGAGCCAGGGTAGCTCCCAGGCCCCTCTACAACACACTTTTCGGTACGACCAAAACGGGCCCATACAGAGTTAAAGTACAGATAAGATAATAAATGAACAGAATAAATCAAAAAACTGAGCATAAAACACTTAAGACATAATTGTTGTGTTTGATTGTAATGTTTTACGCTAACTTATATGTTTTGTGCATATGTATATATATATGTTTATAAATTACATGTTGTGCTAATCATTAAAAATATAGCACTATGGGCGCGAGGCCCATACAGTTTAACGGGCACGAGACCCATGATATATAGGGTACGAGGCCCATACAGTTTAATGGGCACGAGACTCATATAGTGTAACGGGCGCAAGACCCATGATATATAGGACGCGAGGCCCATACAGTATGACGGGCACGAGGCCCAGGGCGCAAGGCCCATAAATTGAAAGCAAAGAATGATGTAATGAAAGAAAGAATGAGAAATATGAAGAAAAGAATAAATGGGTATAATATGAGCACTACCACATGATGTGATGTTTATGCTAACCCTATATGTGATGTTATGTTAGTATATCAGAGTAAAGTTTAAAGAGATGTCATGGATGACATCGGAGGATACCACTGTTATTACAGTTGGTATATTTATAGTTATTCTAATTTTATAGAATACTAATAGTTATCACAATTTATGTGATTATTTTTCATTACATTATAGTAAAGTTTTAAGAGATGGCATGAGTGACATCAGAGTATATCACTGTTATTACAGTTGGTATATTTATAGTTATTCTAATTTTATAGAATACTACTAGTTATCACAAATTATGTGATTATTTGTATTAATGCACGATATGTTTTTAGTAGTTATATACTACAGATAGTATATATGTTTATTTGACAGAATATAACAGTATAATATACTGTTTTATGATTCATGTTTTTATATTTGAACTTACTGAGCGTTTAGCTCACCAGTTTGTTCGTGTGTAGGTAACAAAGTTAAACAACCTACCATTTGAGTTTATTGAGATACGAAATTGGTGGAATGGGTTGCGAATGTCATGTCAAAGGTTATGGACCCGCTATGCTAAATCCGTCAGATAGAAAGAGAGTATATGTAAGTATGTATATAAAAAAAAAAAATTTCCGCACCTTTTTATATCAATATGAAAAGAACAAATAGTAAAAGTAAGAATAGATGTCAAGTGACGGGCCCGCGTGAGGCGGGGTGCCACAGGTGGTATCAGAGCAGTTCGGTTCACCATAACCTATCATGACATTGTTTGCATCCTCTTTCGCGCAGTCCAAGTGAGTTAGTTTTATTTTATATTGTTAATTGTTTATTTATTGAGAATAAACAATATTATAGAAGACGAAATGATGAATCCACTGTATGATCGTGGGTAAAATGATATGAGTACAGTGTTAGATGATTGCTCTGAGAACTCCTCTACTACTTAGAGTAGGAATGGGGATTTATGCCCGAGCTGCACAGATTTTAAAACCAGCTGTCCACCATGTTTCGAGGACACATAGCATTCCAGCACTCTATGGAAGTACAGTAACGGTTTTATATCATTGAGATGACTCTTCAACTATGTGCCATTGATTAGGATAATTGGGTTCTGATAGCTGTTGACATACATGCACCTTTCAGAGAAGATGCTCTCATGTGTACTGAGATTCTTGAGACCAGGATGAGCTCTAACTGGATCAAGTTTCACCATGCCATGATTGAGTGAATCTCTCAGAGGAGTCCAACATCAGCCCCCAATTTCCTTATAGACACAGAAGAAGTCACACCGTTTGTGATCCCTAGAGTTGTGGATATATGGGAATTGGTTCATCGGACTAAGAAATTATAGTTGACGTTCGATAATACAATTCTAATGTATGCTATATGTTATTAGAAACTGAGGAGGACTTATGCAACATAGAGTAGAAAGGTAGCTTACAGACTGACATTGCCATCAGATTTGTCCATGGTACATGTCATATTCCATTTTTTCAGGTTATGGAAGTATGTACTAGATTTTTATCATATTTTTAAAATATGAGCTAATACAGGTTTTTGACCCTAGAATGTTTTAATTATCCTCTGGGGTAAATAGAGATTGAATGAGTTAAGTTTCGTAACAATTGATGTTAGAAATTCATTTTACCCAAAGTCGAGCGCCAAGTGCTTACACCAATTTTTATGATAAGGTCAGGCGCTAGATCGAGAGTGCCAGGTGCTTTTACTGTTCCAAAAATTCTAAATTGAATTTTTGTCTTGTTTCTAGTTCTAATCACGCTTGATCATTTTATTGCGTGAATTATGATTGTAAAGCAATACTAGGAACTAATTAAATACAGTATTGATTATCAGATGTTAAAGTATATTCAATGAAACGTTAATTAAGAGGATTCAGAAGAATTTCCTCTAGAACTAGATGAACGAGATGTATAAAGTGAAAGGAGGTATGTATATGTAAATATGTATTTTTTTAATATGAAAGATTGTCTTGTATAAGACTTTAATGCCAAGATGTATGAAATGGCATAAAATAAAGCATATAAAAGTTATGATATAGTCTATGATGAAGACTATGATGATATTTTAAGATTATGTAGTATTATGTTAATTGAAATTTCGTGAATTTTTAGAATTCTACGAAATTATTTATGACAAAGTATAATAGTACGTTTTAATGTGATTATAATATAACCAAGAAAATAGTTAATACGCAAAGTTAAGATGATAGAAGGGGGTGACGCCCTACATTGTTTGAAAGGGGTAGAGAAGTTACAGACTATTCCCGAAATATGGATGAAAGAAAATACAGAATTAAAACAACAGTTAGAGGGGATAGGATAAATGTAAGGTTCTGAGAAAATTCAGGATCAGCCAACAGTGGCAATAGATCAAGTAGTATCCTCTTTGTTAATACTTGAAAGAGGCTATGAACCTAACTAATGAGACATCAAGAATTTTACTTGTGAATAGCTCTAACGAAAGAGATCGTCGGAATTTGAGAGCTTCATTGATTCTTTAGAAAAAGAAGAAGAATGACTATCCTCGCTATGAATAATTTTAGATTTTATAAATCTAATAGAACAAGAGAAGGTTTTGCGTATGACCTTCATTCTGAGGAAAAACGCCCACTTGTGGTAAAATATCCTTGATATGAGAAGGATGTGTTTATTATGAGTTAGAACAAGATTCTAGACAAGTTAACTAAAAGTAGTACAGCCCTGCAGTATTATGCTTTAACAGATGAAATTTTCTGAATTAAAGCAGGGTAATACATTAGTAAGTGAAGTTTATAGAAATTTGACCAGTTGTTTAGACTGTATCTATACATTAGTCCCTACAGAGAGAGAAATTTGTAATATACAGTGACGCACCTACAGTAGGGTTAGGTGCTGTTCTGATGCAAAATGGCAAGATAAATACTTATGTTTTACGTCCACTAAAGGATCATGGGAGGAATTACCCCATGCATAATTAAGAAACTTATTACGAAGAAGCTAAATATATGACATAGAAGATGACTAGAGTTGGTAAAGGATTGTGATTGCGAAGTCCTCTACCATCTAGACAAAGCTAATAGAATAGTAGATATGGGATCTAACTCCAACTAGTCCTCAAGAAAGGGTTTCCAGGAGCGGATTGATCCTATATTAAAGAAGGATTAATGTTCCGATAGATAAAGAACTCAGAGGACGGATCTAGTTAAAGGATCATGAAATATTATATTCAGTTTATCTGGGAATCATTAAGATATACCAAGATTAAAGCTACAATTCTAGTAGAAAGGAATGAAGAATGATATTGTGATACTTTTGAGTAGTCGCATGATTACCAAAAAGTTAAGATCAAACATCGATGTCCAAGTGGAAATTTGGAATCCTCAGAAATTTTTGAATGAAAATGAAAGCATATTATGATAAGATTTATAGTAAGATTATCAAAGACCGAGAGGGCTATGATGCCATCTGGGTTATTATGGATAGTTTAATGAAAACAGTACGGTTTATAGTAGTCAAAATAACTTTTTTATTGAAAAAGTTGGCAAATTGATATGTAGTCCATGTTATCTAATTGCATGGCATTTCGAAATGAATCGTGTAACGACAAATTTTCTAGAAGTTTATTTCGAATTTCTAGAAATATGTGCAAGAAATCATGGATACGGAATTGAGACTCAGTATCGCATTTCACTCTCCGATGGATGGGCAGTTAAAATGAACTATTCAGACCTTGGGAGATATGTCTCGAAATTAAGTGATAGATTTTTTCGAGAGTTCGAAATGAGAATTAAATTAGAATTTCTCACATAACAATAGTTATCAATCCTTTGATGGAATAGCACAATACAAGGCACTATACGAATGAATGTTTTATGAAAACGTTTACGAAAGAAACATTTTATGAAAATATTATAGAAATGTTATGAACAGAATGTTATAAAATGTTTTATGGAAAGAAAGTTTATAAAGTGATATAGAAAGTTTCTGACTTTGCTTTTGATAAAAGATGAGCGACTGTGATATGATAATTTAATATGTTCACAAAGTCAGATAGAATGAAATGAAAAGTTAATGTAAAGTAAGAGAATTATATTAAAGATTTAAATGTTTACGTACCAGCCTAGGAATATGATGTTTTATGTTTATGTTAAACTGGTGGAGGACGGTCAAGAAACGCTCCCCAATTAGACTGTGGAGGACGGTTGAGAAATACTCCCAGTCATGTATTACTCCAAAAGAGGAGGTAGCTATTTTAAATGTTTAAAGTTTTCCGTAAGGTAGGTACGATCAACGATGAATCTGTAAAAGAAAGAAACGAAATGATATGTAAAGCAATGAAAGGAAAAGTACAGAATGATATGAGTTAAAAGAATAGAACGATAAAAATTTTATAAGAAATAAAGAGTGCACAGAATTAGCAGAAAAGTTAGATAGATAACGACGAAGATTCTTGGAGTTAATGAAGGGAACTTCACATTTTCTAAGGTATCGCCCATAAAGGGGATAAAGTGTTTCTATAAGAAAGGAAAATTGAATCCAAAGTATATTGGATCATTTGAAAGTAACGAGTACATGGGGAAGATCGCCTATATATTGGCATTACCCCGGATGTTTATGCTAAGAAAGTACGTGCCCAATCCATCACATGTGTTAAAATATGAACTTTTTCAAGTTCAAAATGACTTGAGTTATGAAGGACAATTAGTTTAAATACTGACTCAAGAAGAGAAGATGCCATGGGAAAGTTATGACATCGAGAAAACTACGTAAGAGCATAGAAAGGAAATGAAATTGTTATACCCCTACTTGTACTGATTTTCGAGGACGAAAATTCTAAAAGGAGGGGTAGATTTGACAATCGAGAAATTTTACTGTTCTCAAGAAATGTGTATATTGTATGTATAGTATCGAGAAAAGGGTCAAGATGACATTTTCTCGACCTGAAACTGATATATTTGGAATCAGGATGCTCAAATTAATCAATTGGGCACAAAACAGAAATTTCGACTGGAAATGTGAAAAATACGCAGTATCGAAAACTGGTCGAGATGACCTCGGATTAAGATAAAACTGATAAATTTGAATTTAGCATGTCCAAATTAGTCAAGATAGCCCAAGTTAAAAATTTTGGAGAGAAGAGTATAAATAGGAAATCTTGGGGGTTAAATTCTGAAATTCCTCATAAAATTCGAAAAATTCGAAATTCTTCCTCAAAATTCTCTCAAATGTGAACAGTGACCAACTTTCACATATGACCTCCGTTTACGACACCACCGGCACCATTGGAAAGCTCTCGCCGAGCTGAGTCCAACGGTGGGTCGACGCGACGGAGCAGCCGCCGGAGTAAGCCGCACGCGCCGCCTGAAGCTCGCCGGAGCCGTGAATTTCAAACGGCTGTATCTCCGCCGTCCGGCCACCGTTTACCACGAAACTGGTCCCAAAAGGTTCGTGATGAAGAGTACTACAAAACCTATGTGGTGGTTCACGACAACAACCGTCGTATCGTGCCGACCAAGCTTCAAGAAATCCACCGTCGTCGCCGTGGGAGCCACATCGATTTTCGTCGATTCCGGCCAAATTGAAGAGAGCCACCGGTGCAGAAATGGTCGTGGGGTTGTGGGGAGCAAAAGCCCTCAACCAATTTCGGGGAAAAAGTTCGGCACGGCGGAATTCCATCGTCGCCGCCATGACCGTGGCTTTCGGGGGGATTTTCCGACGATAGGGGCCTTCAAACATGAAATTGAGGCCACCAATGGATTCCTCTCGTCGAGCTCTTCAAGATGGGCTACTCACTTGCCACCATCGCCGTCGTCAACCGCCGGTCAACGGTGAGTCAACTCCGGTCAACGTCGGTCAACGGCGATCGTTGACCAAATTTTGAAGATTGGCCCATTGGCCTATTTTCGATGTTCCGGACGCATCCGCGGAATCAGATTTGCAAAACGGAACTTCATATGCAAAGAACGAAAGAATAAAGTTTGTGCGATTGAGACCGAACAGCATTTTCGGTATAATCTCGACCACTCTTGTTCCTCAATTTATTAATTGAGATGAATGTATGTTAATGTGATGTATTGATATGAGAAATTGTAAAAGAAAGAAAGAAAAATGAATGAAATAGCAGATATAAAAAAGTATGAAAAAGTGTAAATTTTACGTAAAAAGTGTGTAAGTTTTACGTAAAATTAGGCCTCTGATATAGTACGTGATAAATTAGACGAGGTTAGATGGTTTTGAGGCGTTTCCTAAACACCGGGAGCCTAAAAATTAAGAGGAAATGCTGCTAAAATTTTCAAAATGGAGTAAATGGCATTTCTGGAAATAAGGGTTTAAAAATATGATCGGGCAAGTAAACCCGAGCCCCTTATGAATTTAAAATGAAAAATGGAAAAAAGGTATGTTTTAAGAATTTATAAAACGACCTTCGAGGCCTAAAATGTAAGAAAAGCAAGAAATCGACTTTTATGTCGGAATAGAACTTCCCGAGGGTCGGGAATAGTAAAAATTGTGACAAAATAGAAATTAATCTGGAAAAGTTCCAGTAAGTTTTTAAAAGTAAAATTGATGATTTTTGAGCTTAGAAAATTCAGTCTAAGCATTTAAAACGAGAAGGTTAAGATTCAAAGAACCGTCAAGGGCAAAACGGTCATTTTGACCAAAAATTTCAGAAAGTTAGAAAAAGAGTCGTTAAAGCCTAGAACATAATCCTAAGGCTTTAATTAAAGTTTTAAAGGCCAAAGTCAAGAGTTAAGCATTAAAAAAATAAGAAAAGTTCCGATTGGGGCAAAATGGTAATTTTACCAAAAGTTTACAGAAAAGTTAAAAATGAAACGTTAAGCTCCTAAGTTCTTTATTAAGAAATAAAACGTAGTATTTTTACGTTTTATAAAGTTTTATATATGAAATAAAAATTTTAAATAACCGTTAATTTTTCGGTTATAGGAGTTCAATGGGACAGTGATGATGGACTGTCAAGGAACCACAGAAAACTGATGTTAGTAGAATTGAGGTAAGTTCAGACATTTAATTGTCTGTGCACGAACAAATTGATATGGTTATGTTTAGGTGGAAAAATATATATTTTCCCCTAAACTATATAATTGTTTGATTTGTGATTGATGACGGATGCACAACTATTGGTATAGTTGTGTACTAGACTGTATGGTTTATGATATGACTGTGTATTTATTCTATTGTTACAATTGTTTTAGATTCATAGGAATCTGATTCTCTATACTGTCATGATTGCATTGAGTATTTGCATGCCTTATAATTAATGAGGCAACCTCCCAAGAGTGTGAGGTATCGTTTTAAAGAAACGATGAAAATAATGAGAATAAATAAATTAAGTATAATTTATGTACTGTTCTGTAAATGTCACAGGTTTGGACGAGAGATTCCAAATTTACTGGATTCCATTTTTATGATTCCAGTTACTATGTAATGATCATAGAGCAGTATTAATGCTTGATTAATTACAGCATTAAATATATGATGTTTACAGTCTTTATGACTGCACAAGTCTGAGTACAGCTACTGTACTTGACTACGAAAAGTTAATATACTACACAGTAAAGATGTTATTGTATGTACACTTAAACATTAAACAACAGGGTAATGAAAACCTAATGTTTTGGCGTACCGGCCTCTCGCGAGGGGAGGTTATTTCATGTTAAAGCAGAAGACATAGCACAGATGAGGGAGAGCCAGGGTAGCTCCCAGGCCCCTCTACAGCGCTCTTTTCGGTACGACCAAAACAGGCCCATACAGAGTTAAAGTACAGATAAGATAATACATGAACAGAATAAATTGAAAAACTGAGCATAAAACACTTAAGACATAATTGTTGTTTTTGATTGCAATGTTTTGTGCTAACTTATATGTTATGTGCATTTGTATATATATATATATATGTTTATAAATTACATGTTGTGCTAATCATTAAAAATATAGCACTATGGGCGCGAGGCCCATACAGTTTAACGGGTACGACGCCCATGATATATAGGGCACGAGGCCTATACAGTTTAATGGGCACGAGGCTCATACAGTGTAACGGGCGCAAGACCCATGATATATAGGGCGCGAGTCCCATACAGTATGACGGGCACGAGGCCCAGGGTGCAAGGCCCATAAATTGAAAGCAAAGAATGATGTAATGAAAGAAAGAATGAGAAATATGAAGAAAAGAATAAATGGGTATAATATGAGCACTACCACATGATGTGATGTTTATGCTAACCCTATATGTGATGTTATGTTAGTATATCAGAGTAAAGTTTAAAGAGATGTCATGGGTGACATCAGAGGATACCACTGTTATTACAGTTGGTATATTTATAGTTATTCTAATTTTATAGAATACTAATAGTTATCACAATTTATATGATTATTTGTCATTACATTATAGTAAAGTTATAAGAGATGGCATGAGTGACATCAGAGTATATCCCTGTTATTACAGTTAGTATATTTATAGTTATTCTAATTTTATAGAATACTACTAGTTATCACAAATTATGTGATTATTTGTATTAATGCACGATATGTTTTTAGTAGTTATATACTACAGATAGTATATATGTTTATTTGACAGAATATAATAGTATAATATACTGTTTTATGATTCATGTTTTTATGTTTGAACTTACTGAGCGTTTAGCTCACCAGTTTGTTCGTGTGCAGGTAACAAAGTTAAACAACTTGCCATTTGAGTTTATTGAGATACGAAATTGGTGGAATAGGTTGCGAATGTCATGTCAAAGGTTATGGACCCGCTATACTTAATCCGTCAGATAGAAAGAGAGTATGTGTAAGTATGTATATATATAAAAAAAAATTTCCCACCTTTTTATATCAATATGAAAAGAACAAATAGTAAAAGTAAGAATAGATGTCAAGTGACGGGCTCGCGTGAGGCGAGGTGCCACAGGAGCAACCCACTAACCTACCTCACAGTCGATATTTAACTTTTAGCCATTAACATCACCTACGGGAGTTAGCATTCCTCTGTATTGGAAGTCATAACATAAAACCTCACCTACTGGAGGTTAGTATGCCAACACTTAAATTTTCAGTCTTATTATCTTCTTACTTTTATTTCTTATTTCTAAAATTCATTTTTTGAACATCATGTTATGAACATATATCCTTTCATTCTTATCTGATCATCTAAATACTTAGCACAACATTACATGAAAGAAGTCAGTCAATAAAACAAGTCAGTTTATGGGTAGATAATTAAATGTCTATACTTACAATAACTATGCTAAACTCAACTTCTTTGGTTCCTCTGACATTCTTTTATTGCTTCCCGATTGGATCTCTACAAACAAAATATTATCCATTAATTAATTAATAAATTTTTCTCTCTTTTTTTTTTATAATACACGGTCTGGTATACGGCCATGTCCATGACCGTATACCTCTCTGACCACTAAAGTCCTTCCCTACATGACCGTGTAATATGGCTGTGTAACCTGTTCATTTTTGCCTATGAACCGTGTAACTTTTGGGTGGTTGATATTTTCACTACATGGCCGTGTAACTTGGGCGTATTCCTGATTTCTTCTTTTACACGCCCGCGTCCGCCAGTACACACTTGTGTACTATACAAATTTTAAATTTTAGCCTTAAAAATCTTAGTTATGGCCCTTAAAAGTTTATTAAAGCTATTCTAAGATACTCTTAGTCCTTTCCACGCATTTTTAGAAAATTTCTTGATTTGCCCTATCCTGTTACTCTAGTGGCACTCTTTCTACAATCACTCAGTTGTTAATCCTCTTTTTCTCACATTTCAAAATCCCAAATGGACGTTTCACTAATCCTCTAGATGTTTATATTCCTTTTCTCTAACTTAAGTTACTAAGGGCTCGGGTTTTTAACCTCAACCCTTATTTACTCCTTATTTTCCAAAATACATATTTGTGTCATTCTTAAAAAATTTCAGCAGTATTTCTGCTTAATTTCTAAGCTCCCGACGTTTAAGAAACACTTCAAAACTATCTATCCTAGTTCATCTACCACATACTATACTAGAGACTTAATTTTACATAAAACGTTCTAAACATTTTACGTAAAATGCTCATCTAAACAACATTGTCCAAACCAACATTTTCCAATCTATTTTCACACATTTGTCCTAAGATACTGATTTCTTTATCAATACTAAAGTCTATTTTTGGTTTATATTTAGCCAAAGTGGTCTCATGACACCTTTAGATAACATCAAAATGAACAACTTTCATGTTTTGACTTTGGTTAAAATCAGCCTCTAAGGCCTTGATTTAATTAAAAATCCGAGACTAGTCAAAACTAGCACACCTTTATACCCTGGGTGACCTGATTTCATTCATCAGCCTAAAACAATGTCTTCCACTCAATTTCTGTGAAAATTTTCTTCATAAAAGTTGTTCAGGACAAAATTTCCTACAATTTTCATGTTTAACTTTTGTCAAATTCAGCCATTTATAGAGTAAATCTGAGCTATAAAAATTCGGGTTTTCTGGGGTAGAATCTTGGAAAAATCAAAACGTAAAGCCTATATTACTTGCACACCAAACTAACTATTTTAAATATAAAATTTTTGCTCATCATACTACACATATAGTCCTTGGTTTGGCTTAAAACATGCTTCAAAGTTTGTGTTGTAGGACACTAAACATACTAATTTTCACAACCAACCTTTATAACTAATTTATCCATAAAAACCACCAAGTTTCAAATCAAAATTTCATCATCCATCACACACGTAGGGGCCACGAATTTTAACTCAAAAGCTCACAAGAAAATGAGAAATTTTTGGTTACCTTATTACCAAAGAGATCCTCTTGCTCCTAGAAGGTTGTGGTTGAAGTTTGGTGTGAAGATTTTGAAGAAAAGCCTTGGTTAGGGGGAGGAACACACACGGTTTCTTCTTGGCTGCACAGGGGACAAATGGGTTGCAAAAATGGCTAAGTTTTTTTTTTCTTCGGTTCTTTCCTTACCAAATCTAATCCACCCTTAAAAGCTAAGTAAAACCAATTAATTCACCTTCTATCCAATGAGATTTTGACACCTAACACCCTTAATTCTTTCCAAATTTCCAAAAATACAATTAAGGAAATTTAGCTTAATCATAGCCATTGAATCTAGATAAGATTGAATCTTAGCCTTAGGATTATCTAATACTTTCTCTTGCTTTTTGAACAAAGGAATTATGATGTCATAATTGTGATATTATATAATTTAATCACATGTTTTATTTATTTGACTACTATTCACATTAATTCGGATCACTTTTTGACCAAAAATTCAAACCGAAGAAACTTCACCGGAATCGTTCCGGTAGGCTCCTAAGGCCTCCGGTGCAGTCGGTTTGCCTTATTTTTCTTCTGTTTGGCCAAAAATCCCAATCAAACATTTTCATCTTTTAGTGCTCCTTTTGCACCGCCTAGGGTTTTCGATGCTGATTTGGCATCGTTCCTCCCATTTTGATTCGGTAAAAATATCTGTCTCTGAATTCCTAACCTTTAATACTGTTAGGACATTTTATTGCATTCTAAACAGTATCAAATCATTCATTTTATATTTTTAAACATGAAAATTATTGTATTATATACAATGTATGTATCTCCAAGAATGGTAAATTTTTCTCGGTCATTTCACCAAATCCTACTCAAATTAGGATTCCCTTTTAAATCTAATTCTCAGATTCTATAGCAATATTTAAATAATGTTTTATCCATTTTTGCAGCATTATTTTCTCAAATAAATCTAGCAAATTGTTTTCCAAATCTCAAAATCATTTTTCAAAATCGTTCGAGATTATTCCAAGTTTATCTTTAATTAGTTCAGGTGATTATCCATTTAATCTATACCAAATCTAATCCTTTAAGATTTAAACCAATCAAATCCTATTAGTAGTCTTTTTTATGTCAACGCTTGTCACATAGCTAGCATCTTTCAAAATCGTAATTTGCCTAAACAGACTGATGTTGCAATAAACTTTGCAATACAAAACTAAAAATTAAAACTAACAAACTCATATTCTTTTTGGTTTTTCTAAAACATAGTTGTCATAAATGCCAATATATAAAAAACTTAACAAGCTCCCCAATTGGAATTTTTTGCGCAAAACAAATTTTATAATGAAAACCTAAAATACAAACCAAAAACCAAAAACTATACTACCCCCTTAAATATGTCACTCCCCTTTTTGACTCAACAAATGCCAAAGTCACACTGCTAAACTTACACTTCTAAAACTAATATATGTTCTCCTTTAATATCATCTTCTTATGCACATTTTTCTCATGTCAACGTTGCAAAAACTGCTTAAGCAAAATATGCATCATTATCAACTTAAACCTGCAAAAGAATGCATAAAAAAACAAATCACAAATTTGAAGAATTTCTAATTTTGGAGATTAGATCGAGATATGATAATTTAGAGAGGAAGAGGGATAACAAATAAATATGGAATATGAAAAAAATAAAGAAACATGAAAAAGATCTGAAAAACCATGTCTCTCCATTTCAAAATAAACCAAAAAATGTCATGCATTTTTACCTCTTAAAAAAATCAGCTAAAACACAAAGTTGCAAAGTGTTACATAATATATTGCAACATATTCTGCAACATCACAAATATTAACCTTAGCTCATAACCCAACTAAGTATGTTTTTTTTTTAAATATAAAATAAACATGTAGCACACAAAAATTATCTAAGAGTAAGAATCGTAAAAAATAAAAACATAAACAAATGCTGAAGGATCTCACATAGACTATTTAGCTCACAAAAGTATCAATTAATCATGAACTCAACTGTTAATCTAATCTTACTACAATTTCTTACGTGTATGTGTGACAAAATTTTCACTCTCAATCATTCACCACATGGATAAGTTTATGTAAACTTGTGAGTATAAGCTAATCTCTAGATAATGCAATGTGAGAACTCTATAGGCTTGCTTTTTCCATCACTTTCCACTAATGTCGACTACATAGCATCTAGGATCATTAAGACTTTTTTGGCTTATGATGTATGGCTATGGTTAAGGTAGGAAAAATGACATTGATATGGCTTAAATCACCAATAGATGCACAAATTACTCTTGGACTTTTGTAAATCACACTTATTCCTAACTTTGAATTTATCTTTCACTTTTAAAACCTTTTTTTTTTGTTTTTAAATATGACATCCCAAAATATTTTTCTTTTTATTTGAAGCCACGGGATGTAAGATACCTCCCTTTTTTTCAATAATTTTTTTGTCTTCTCTTCTTTTTTCTTTTCCTTTTTTTTTTTTCTCACACACCTCCACCTATCCTCCCTAAATATAGAATAGCTTCAAATAATGACATCCAAGAAAAACTAACTATGTTGATGGGTGAGGGACAAGAATAGGAAGCATTTATAAGATGTCCAGTTTAAGAGTGAGTGACAAAGAAAAGGTAAATATTAGACTCAACGAGTTGAATTAGGGGAAAAAATATGGGTATGCTTAGAAGGCTCAAAAGGTCCAACTATGACCTAAATCATGTCCTAAATTCCATGCAACTTTGGATTTTGCCTTGACTGACGATCAAAAACAAGTTCTAGAGTATTATGAGATCATAAAAATCACATAACCTCACATAAACATTTTCCAAACATGTAAAATGGTCAAGAGATCAAGATTACGTTCTAGATAAGGCAACGAACTATGAAACCAAAAGGTCAAGCACACACAAGAACATAATTTTCATCAATTTTCAAGAGCAATAATTAGTTCAATCCAATGCTATTATAAACTTTGGACATGAAGCCTATTGATGAAAATAAAAACTATTATAATGTCTAAATGCAGTCCTAATATGTAAAGCAATGCAAAGACAGCATAACAAAAATCACATTATGCAAATTCCTAAAGATTTTCTAAAAAATACAAACTATGTTGAATTAAGAGCCTTGGTAAAAGTATCTGCAAGTTGTTTTTCTATTGCAACATGTTCTAAAACAATAATCTTGTGTTCAACCAACTCTCTAAAGAAGTTTACCTAAGTAAACCTTAAAAAATCATTCACATAAACATGTTTTTTTTTTTTCCAACAATACTCCCTACCTACATTGACTCCTTAAGGTCCATGTAAAGTAGCTTAAGAATCTATTTTGTAGTGTTGTGTTGCAACACCTTAGCTGTCTTTAGATTCCTCATCATTCCTGGTGGTAATAGCTTTAGATTTTTTCTCAAGGGTGTTAGCACATTCAACTTGCACATGTCCATATCCTTTGCATTCCTTACACTGGATTCTTTTATCTTTTAGGAAATTGCTAGATTTGTGGAATTTGAAGCCTTCATAAACATCTTCATATGATCTTTCCAATAAGTATAATTTGTTCCAATTAGAAGTGGTGGGCATGAAATCGAGCTTCCTTTATATAAGAGTTCCATACATACAAAATAGATTAGTTCCCAAAAATCTCACAAGACAAAATATTAGTGACCTACTTTGATACCAATTGAAAGATCCATTTTTAGCTATTTACCAAGTTTAGTAAATTTATCAAATTAATTTTGTAATTGAAAGTAAGTAAATAGGGAGAGACACAAGCAACTTTTTATGAGGTTCGATATCCTTACTCCTTGAGGTCACACCCAGATGTTGAACACTTTATTAACTATTAAATAGTTACAATTACAAGGTCTTATATAAACTGAAGACTCCTTCTCGTTTGTTATTGCCGATCGTCTTGAACCTAGTCAATGAACCTGTTTTGCAAGCTCCCCTTGTTAGCTACATTGAATTCCTTTCAACAGCTAGTGTCTCCTCCTAAACATGCCATGTCTTTCTTTTGAAAGATGTATTTAAGTAGACTTGTATATATTTAAGCTCATGAAAAACCAAAAATATTTCTGTGACTTTAAATAAGTAGCTACCAAAAATCCAAGCGAATCTCGAATTTATTTTGGTCCAAATTTCAAACTATTTCATGATTTGTTGTAATACTTCATGAAACAGGTTAAAATTCAAATATTTAATTTTCCGCTCTATCCAAATTTTGGCTGCAATTGTGATAACCGGGAATTTTAGATTCTCGGAGTAGGATAAAATTGTATGTATGTATGAATTTTAATGAATAAATTATGAAAAAGTTGTGTTTTAATACTATTGAGAATACTATAAAAATGTTCCGACAGTGTTAAAGTGAGTGAGTTCGGAGATGGAAAATCTTACTGAATATATTTGGGTAAGACAGTTCGAAATTAGAGCCAAAAACCCTAGAGAGTGCACTGAAATGCACTAAAAAGATAGAAATTTATGATAGAGAATTTTGATCAAACGGAAGCAAAATAAAACAAACCGATCACACCGGAGGTGTTCGAAATCCGCTTACGCGATTTCGGTAAAGTTTCGTTTGGTTCGACTTTCGATCAAAATTTGACCACCAATTAATTAGGGGATTAGTATATATATATTATGATGACATCATATGGATGATGTCATAAATTCAAAACTTTAAAGTTTAGAAAGTAATAGTAAAAGGTATAAGGTTAAGATTAAACCACCGTTTGATCAATGGCCAAGATCATGCCAAAATTAACTTTGAAAAATTTTTAAAAATAATGAAAAAGGCCATTCGGCCATGTGGAAAGGAAGAAAGACAAAAATTTGATTTTCGCCCCAAAAATCTTACTTTTTAGTCCTTGAACAATTAGTAAATTGTTGAAAAAAAATTGCTAAATACTCCTTGGGTTTTTGCCTATAAATAGGCATCAAAATTCATTCAAAAAAATCAAGAAAAGTGGCCAAACTCTTGCCCTTTTGAGCAGCCAAAAATCGTGAGCTTTCCCCCATATTTAAGCCAAATTTTGTTCAAAATTTCACACTAAAATTAGCTTTCATTGCATTTCTAGTATCAAGCAATCAACTAGATAAGGAAACCTTCTAAATTGAAGCATTTCTCTTTGATTTTCTTAGTGAAAATCTATGGGTCTTTGGTGTAGAAAAACATTGAAAAAGTTGATGTTTTGTTGATGTTATGATTAGATTTGTGTTTTAGAATTTGAAGCATGATTTAGGGTTAAGAAACAAGCAAACATTTTGCATGTTTCCATGAAAAAATCAGTGGCATAGTGGTGTGAAAAATGACTTGGAAATTAGTATTTGGTTTAGTGTTTATGTTCATTTGATTATATGATGAATTAAGCATCAATTGGAATCAAGAAACAAGAAAATTTGATGTAATTGTCATGATAAAACCGTGGGTGATGAACACTAGAAAATGGAAGTTTTTAGTGTTGAATAATGTTGATAAAACCCTAGGAAAGAAAACAAGATTTTCTTTGAGAATTTGCATGAAAAATCCGTGGCTAATACTAGGGTTGAAATGAAAATTTGGTTAGGTTTTAATGTTGATTTGCACATTAGAAAACTTAAGAATAATATGTGATATTGAGATGTATGATGAAAAACATTGGTGATGATTAATATGATAAACCAAGGTTAGGTTTGGAAAAAATTAATGTTGTGTGTTGATTCTTGAATATTGGTTAATGTGAAAAATTTTTATACAAAGTTTGAAAACTTTGTATAAAATAGGCCTCTGGTATAGTACGTGGCAGGTACGAAGGTTCTGAGGCATACCTAACGCCGGGAAACTTAAAAATACAAGCAGAAATGCTGTCAAAATTTTTAAAACGGCATAAGGGCATTTCGGGAAACGAGAGGTAAAAATATTGAACTCGGGAAGGAAACCGGGACCCCTTAGTGAATTAGGATTGGAAATGGAAAACTAACCCAAAAGAAATAGTAAACCGACCTTTTATGACTAAAATACCTAAAATAGGAAAAAATTTCATGTTAGGGGTTTTTTGGGAAACGAGGGAAAAAATTAGGTCGGGATAGGAAACCCGAGCCTCTTGAGGACCGAGGGCCGGGGACGGAATGAAAAACATTCCAAGAGTAGTGAAATGGCCATTTGAGGCTCCGAAACGCTCAAAAAACAAGAAACGACCCTAGGTGATGGATGAATAGTAATCGAGGGCCGGAAAAATAGATAATTGAGATTTTGTAGCAAATTGAGCTGTAAAATAATGCAGAAGCCTAGAGAATATTATTTTAAGATATTTGGGCTTAGAAAATTTAAGAAAAATGATAGAGCGGAATAGTTACGGTCTTGAGACCTGATAGGGGTAAATGGTCATTTTGACCAAAAATTTTTAAAAGGATCGGAAAGGACCGTACAGGATCTAGAATAACTTAAATAAAATTCTAGGACCCAAAATAGAGTTTTTAAAGATTAAAATTTAGAATTTAATTAGTATACGGGCGTGTATAGTGGAACACGGCCGTGTAAAATAAGACTAAAAGGTACACGATCAGGGACACGGGCATGCTGCAACCCGTGTATAGTGGAACACGGTCATGTAAAATAAGACCAAGAGGTATACGGTTAGGGACATGGGCGTGTTGCAACCCGTGTACCGTATAAAGAATTGAAATGTTTGTAAAATTTATCATAAATAAATATATTTAAAGTGATAAATTAATATAGGGTATTAACAGACAATATTATATCTGTAGGAACCCAAATTAGAGATAGAACTTGTTGCGATATTTTTAAGTATGCAAAACCGCAAGTGAACGGTGTCAAGTTTTAATAATATAATGATGAAAAGAGTTGTCGAATCCATGGGGAAAAATATTTAAATCCTGTTAATTACTGTAATATGAGAAATATCAACTTTATTTAGAAACCGATTAAATTGAATTGTAAAATTAAATAAACAAATAAAAAGAAACCATTAACGAGCCAAAGTAATGAATGACAATTAGCAAGAAAACCAATATGATTAAACACTATAGATTTGATTTCACCTAACCTTCAATTATACTTTTCATGGCAAACACCAATTTACTTTCCTAGTTTATAAATCAAGAATCCTAATGTATTTAATTCCCTCTTCCGAGTGCTAAATCAAATGTATTCCTAATTCCCAATTTTCACATTCCTGCGCCAAAATCAAGAAATAGAAATCCTTTAAGAACTTGATTCTCTTGAATGGTTTCCAAGGTGATTAACCGTTTCCCAACCAATTAATTAGCCTAGGTTGTTCTATCCATGTTCCAATTCAAAATTACCCCTCCTGGGCGCTAAACATCAAATTCAAAATCATCTAAAAGTTGATAAAAAATTTAGAAGCATTAAGAACGGAATAGAATAAATAAACTAAATGAAAAAATTAAATAAATGAAATTGGCATTCAAAACATAGTATTTGGCTAAGCTACATCAAATTTCTAACTAAAAATTTAGCCAAGCATATTCAATATAGAAACAAACATGGTGTTCATCATATCGACAATAAAGAGAAAGAAAGGAATTAAAATATAAAAACTCTTGAGAATGCCGTCTTCAATCTCCAAATCCACCTCCCCTAGGCTAGAATGGCCTCCAAGCTCTCGTGGGTTCGTCCCTATGCCAAAAGTCCCCTCTTAGGTCGAAACTTGGCTATTTATATGAGAAGCACCGACCTAAAAAGTCTTAAAACACGAGACATAAAAATCACAACTCACTGCAGCGGAAAAGGATCTCACTGCGGCGAGTTTTGGGCTTCAAAATTCATCGAAATTTTACGTGAAACTTGCTGCAGCCTTGGCCAATCTTGCTGCAGCCAAATTGATTCCGGCTGCAGCCAAAATGATTCTAGCTGCAGCCAAATTGCTTCCTGCTATAGCCAAATTGAATCTCACTGAAGCCAAAATGGAACTTATCGCAATTTGATCTTTTAGCTTTAGAAACACTCCCCAAATGCTTGTATCACCTATCTATTCAATTGTGAACAAAATACACCAAAATACCAAACATAAACTCGAAAAAACCAACAAATTACTGATGAGAAATATATGATAAATGTGCCTTATCAGAACTACGGAGGAGTTTCAGAAGTGGACATTATCGCAGTATTGGTAAGTTCAAGCATTTTCATGTCTGCAATATGAAATACTGTATTACTTTGTTATATATTAGTTGTACATTTGGAATCAAGTCCTATTGACATTTGGGGATTAGTTAGTATGACATGTCCCCTATTTTGAAGATAAGAATATCTAAGGCCTACGGGCGATGGAGGTTAGTGACGTTGAGGTGATGATTAATGTCACTTGGTCAAAACAATAATTGAAAGATGGTAATAAAACCATTTAAGGCGTATCGCCCCTCCAACATTGTGATGGAGGTTTTTCAGATCCTATGGGGATATATAAGGGCTGTGGAGGCTGAAACTCTAAGGTTGCTCTCTAGGCCCTCCCAGTCAGCGCGCAAGATAAATTGTAACAACCGGGAAAATTCATATTTCTCGGAAAATAATTACACAATGAATTTAAGCGTTAAAATGTAAAATTAAGTGATTTAATATTATTTAGAACTAAATAAAATGTTCTAACAATGTTAAAGGATGAAAAATGATTAATAGTGATTTTAGGTGTTAGCAAGTGTGTGCCACTCATAGTATCAAGAAGTATGTCAAGATGATATTATCTTGACATAAAACTGATAAATTTGAGTTCAGCACTCCCAAATTAGTTAGGATAGCCTATCAACACGCTCAAATTTGATAATTGAGCACAAGGGTAATTTTTGACCGAAAATTTACAGTATCGGAAACTGGTCGAAATGACCTCAGATGAAAATAAAACTGATATATTTGGATTCAGGATGCCCAAATTAGTCGAGAAAGCCCATGTTGAAATTTTGGGCGAAAAAGTATATAAAGAGCGAAAAAAATGAAATTTCCTCATTTGTCCACATACACACACTCTCTCCAATTCTCTTTCTCTCTCTACCCCCATTGATAAATAGTAACTAACCATCGGAAACGGTGTCCGTTATGTCATCAGAAAGCTCTCGCCGAGCTGAGTTCAACGGTGTGCCGAGTCGATGGAACCGACGCCGGAGGAGCCCGCACGCGCCGCCTGAAGCCGTCGGCCACTGGAAAATTCACGACGCCGTATCTCCGCCGTCTGACGTCCGATCAAGCTGAAACCGATCCCAAAAGACTCGTGGTGAAGAGTAGAACAAAACCCAGGTAGAGTTTCAGCCCAACGGCAGCCGGATCGCGCCGCCCAACTCCGCCAGTCGCCGTCGCCGTCACCGCCGTGGAATCCGCCGTTTCCGGCGGAGTTGAGTTGCAAGGTTGGTATCAAAATGCTTAGAACAACACGTAGATCAAATGCCCCAAATCAATTTTGGGCAACAATCGCCGAAAAATGGAGATTCAAGCTCGCCGCCGCCGTCGGTTTTTCGAGGGGCGATTTCCGGCGATAGAGGTGTCGAATGGTGAAATTGAAGCCACTAATGGATTCCTCTCGTTGAGATCTTCAAGATGGACTACCCACTTGCCACCGTCGCCGCCGGTCAATGCCGGTCAACGGCGGTCAATGCCGGTCAACGGCGACCGTTGACCAAATTTTGGAAGTTTGGCCCATTGGCCTATTTTCGACGTTCCGAACGCATCCGCGGAGTCGGAATTTCAAGACGAGACCTCAAATATGAAGAACAAGGAATTAGGGTTTATGCCTTCGAGATCGGACTGCAATTCGGTATAAATCCCGACCCCTTTACGTTCCATAATTTAATTGTTTGGGACTATTGTATGATTTTATGATTATTGGTATGAAAAATGTGGAAAAGAATGTATGTAAAAAGAAGAAAATGACTATAATGGAGAAAAAATAAAAATATGTGATAATGTAATGATTTTACATAAACAGTGTGATTTTTATGTAAAATCTAGGCCTCTGGTATAGTACGTGATAGAATTAGATCAGGATAGATGGTTTTCAGGCGTTTCCTAAACGCTGGAACCTCAAAAATTAAGCAGAAATGCTGCCGAAATTTCTAAAAATGGCACCAGGGGTAATATGGGAAACGAAGGGTAAAAATATGATCAGGAAGGGAACCCGAGCCCCCTCGAGGAATTAGGGCAAGGAAAAAGGAATGGGTAAGGTACGATTAGTAAACCGACCCTTCGAAACCCTAGAACGCAAGAAAAACATGAAACCGATTCTTAGGTTCGAATAGTACTTCCCGAGGGCCGAGAATGTGAAAATTGGTAAAATGATAAGAATTGATCCGAAAAGGTCCAATAAGATTTAGAAAGTTAATTAAATGATTTTGAGTTTAGAAAATCCAGCCTAAGTATGAAAATGAAAATGTTATGATTAAACGACCCATCAGGGGCAAAATGGTCATTTTGTCCAAAGATTCTCAAATTATGGAAAAAGAGCCCCAATGACCCCGGAATAGGTTAATGAAGTTTGTAAAAGCCAAAATTGAGGTTTAAGCTATGAAAAATCACGTCAAGGGCAAAATTGTAATTTATCAAAAGTTAGGGGTAAAATCGCAATTTTTCGAAAGTTAAAGAAAAAATTCAAAAAGGGCCATTAAGGTTTAAAAAAGCTGTCCTAAGGCTATAATTAAGGGTTATAAGATCAGAATCAAGCTTTTTAATAAAATAAAAGTTATAAATGAAAATGTGATTAACGGACACAGTTTGTCTGTAGGAACCCGATCCAAACGCGACAAAGGACGTCGATGGATTCCAAGAAGGGGATAAGCACGCTATGAGTAAGTTCAGACATTTACCCATCTGTAACTATGAACAAACTTATAGTATTTATATGTGTTATATGTAAATGTCGTGATGTGATTTATGATGATGCTATAGTAACACTATAACAATACTATGATGATGTTAAAAGATAGGTTTTAATAAATAATTTATAAAAATATATATGTATATATTGAATTACGAAAGAAAGGTATTATAAAAGTTTTATGAGAATAAAGATGTGAGTAAGAGAGATAGAAGAATAGAAAGAGTAAGAACGAGAATGTTATGATAGGATGCATAAGAAAGAGATGAGATATGAAAGGAAAGAATAGATATTTTATGAAAAGTTTTATGAAAGTTAGGTTATGATTGATAGAGCAACGATGATCGGTGATGAAAGAAATTAAGAAAAGGGTATGTTTTATGGTAATGAAATGATAGGGGTTTTATGAAAAATGATATGAAAGCAAAGAGTTAGACAAGAAAGAGAAGTAATGATAGGTTATGATGAAAGGTATGATGAAAGGATTAGAATATAATGATAAGATGTGATTCATAGAATAGAACGATAGGCTATGATCGATAGGAATATAATGATAAGATAAACAGAGAATAATTGTCTGCACATAAATAAATGTATTTTTGGTTGTTATGATGTGATGTGGTGTGATAATATATAAGTAATATGTGCCATATATGCTATGCTAAAGTGTGATTAACATAATTCACACAAGTAAAGTAAAGAATTAAGAAAAGAAAAATAACGAAAGAACAAATATTCCATAGAATGTTCTATGAAAAATGAGAAAGGAAAGATGATGAATGTCATGAAAAAGATGTATAACGAAAAATCAATATAAGAAAAATAAAATTCTACAAGATAATAAGACTGAAAACTTAAGTTGTTGGCGTACCGGTCTCCCTACAAGGTCGAGAGTTTCGATCTATATCCTCCGCGTAAATGTAGCGCTAACCCGAAGGTGCGGTAGATTATAGGATGGACCAACCCCGAAGGTGCGGTTTTTATGTGACTGTGAGGTAGGTTGGTGGGTCGCTCCCCCTCCTCCCATTGTCCGCACGCAACTAGGTACGTCCAACAACGGGCCCAACCAAAGGAAAGTGGAAAGAAAGCAAACGAAAGGAGAGTGAAAAGAAAAGAAAGGAAAAGAAAAGAAAAAAAAAGAAAGGAAAAGAAAAGGAAAGAAAAGAAAAGAAAGGAAAGGAGAAAGAAAAGAAAAGAAAAGAAATGATACGAAAAGAAAAGAAAAGTAAAGAACGATAAGAAAAGAAACGAACGATATCAAAGAATGACATAATTAAATGATGAAAAATAAATAAATAACAAAACGAAGTTTATAAGAACATAATAGAATCATATATGTGATGTGATGTGAATGACACGTTTTACGTAATGTTATGCTAGTGTGTATGTTACTAGCTTTTAAGATATGAAATGTTAAGAGATGATGACAAAGCGATAGAAAAGTTATAAAGGTTTAGAACAGAAAGTTAAGGAATGATAGGAATGAGAAGAAAAGAAATGAAGAAATTAGAATAGAATGATAAGAGATTATCAATAGAATGATGGGAATGATTAGCGAAGAGATAAATAAGCATGAGGAAGCTCACATAATATGTTATGTTTCGAGGATATGTATAGACGATGTGTATGATGTGTATATATATGATGTCATATATTCTAGTAATAATATATATATTACTAGTATTTATAAGTTAATGAATGTATGTTTGAATTTACTGAGCATCTAGCTCATTAGTTGTTTATGTGTTGCAGGTAAGCAACCTGTTAGTTTAAAGTAGTATGATGGACAACGGACGGATCTGCACGTGCCAAGGGACTGGGCGAGGGTATGGTACTACCATGAGTCTTTCGCTGAGCGTTCAAAAAGGAAGATGAAAGAAATAAAGTTATGAAATATGTGTTATAAGAGTATGATAGAGATAGGTATAATATGTAAGTTAAAAGAAAAAAAAATTGCTATAGAAATTGCTTCCGCTTTAAATGAGAACGTTAAGAAGGAAAAGTTAAGTATGTTAAGTAAGAGGATGACGACCCACGAGGTTGCCAGCCATCGCGGTCGGCATCAGAGCTCGACTGGTTGGTATGGTAACGTACGTGGGGGGCGTCACTTAAATATCGGTACTGCCATAAAAGAGCTCTATACCAAAATATAAATAGAGAAAGAATAATCAATAAGATGATGAAAACCATAATTAAGCATAACCGAAACTTACACTAAGTGTAGTAAACTTGGTTAGGGTAATGTGAATAGTACCTCGTTAGGGTAATGTGAATAGTAACCAGTTAGGGTAACAGTTACTATTCATCGATCAAAGGTTAAAGTTGCTATTTATGATAAATAGTACTATTCATAGGAGATTGAGTTTTTAATGTTTTTGAATCCATATGATTCTTACTAAGTATGTTTGAACTTACTGAGCCTATTAGCTCATCAGTTTGTTCATATTGCAAGTAAGAAACCTGTCCAGTAGACTTTATAGATGGCGGCAGGATATGCGCGTGTGCTGATGGGATAGAGAATTCACCGTGGACTTGGTCCTACCAAAAGTCTTCCGCTGAGCTATTAAAGTTTGTGAATTAAAGAGAATGTGTTAAAAAAAATGCAGTGTAGCTATTTTGTATATTATACATTATGTTATACTCAAATAGACAGCTAAAAGTAGTATTATGTTTTATATGGCTTTTATACTTAGCTTTCTTTTGGAGAAAGTATGTATTAAAAAGAAAAAAAAATTTATGGGCAAAATTTTCGGGCCCTGAGAAATGAAAGTTTAAGAAAAAGATTTTTAAATTGACAACCCAGATTCAGCACACGAGCTGTCTTGGCTGGCAACAAAGTCAGTTTATGACAGTTGCGGGTGATCGGAATCGGAGGCGTCACAGGTTGGTATCAGAGCAGTTGACCATATCCCTATTGGCATGAAACGCGACTTGCTCGTCAATCTAAGTAAGTTAACTTTCTTTAAATTAGTTAACTTTTCGTTTATTTGAGATTATATATTTTTGTAGGATTAAGATGACTAGACCACCTTATATGCGACCTCACCCATAAAGACCGAGAGGACCGCTCCAGGTATGGACTAGGCCTGTGATCAGACCATCCATAATTAGGCGAGCAGTACAGCGACCACCAGTACCTGAGTCATTAGTACCAAGGACTGTAGCGTCGGCACCGGTACATGTAGGAAAATAAACCGGTAAAAACGTATCAGAGTGTCGCAGCGGAACAATAAAAATTTTTAGATCGTTAAATATCTCATGATGCCATATACAATAAACTAACAACAATTAAAACTCATACCTCAAGGACGCCAATCTTGCAGGAGGAGAATGACCGGAGGCTTCAACCAACTAGCCTTCTCTACTATTCTCCAATTCCCGAATGGCTGAGTGTGTGGGCACTCTGAACCTCAATCGGTATGCTAGCACTGCTAGTCTTCTTCTGACCACCCAGATCTCTAAAGAACTTTATTGTCACGATGAGCTGTGCAACAATAAACCTGCTCACCTGAGAGTCTGTGGTCTAAGAGAACTGGAGTGGCAGGACCTCTATTTATAGACCTGCATGAGGTGATTCTCTGAATTCAAATTGGACTAGGAAAAGATTTTCTCCCTTATCTTTAACCAAAAATCTGAATTTTTCATAGGATAATCCTAACAATTAAATTCAGTTTTTCTAGGATAAATCCAATCCAAATCTAAACAAGATTTTAACTAGAATTTTATCTCCCTTTTTCAACCAAAAAATCCGAAATCTTTAGGAGAAAATCTTCTCCAAATTTTTGGCCACTTTTAGGATAAGGAAGAATCAAAATTCCACTAGGATTTTCAAGCTAAATCTCATCTCAACCTTATCCAAAAATAACCGAATTTCCTAGGATTAAGGCTCCAAAATTTCGGCCACTTTTAGGGAAGGAGAGAATCCAAATTCAACTAGGATTGAAACTTGAATTTTCCCTTGAATCTTATCCACAAAAAACCGAATTTTCCATTGAGGATTATCCTCAAACATTCGCCCACTTTTGTTGGGATTTGGATTCAAAATTCAAGTAGGATTCTAACAAGATTATCCTCTCCAAATCCAACTCAAATTCGAATTTCAAACCTTGTGGATTTTCCACAACAAATTCGAATCCTACTTGGACTGTGATTTAAAATTTGAATTTCAAATTTCAAATTCAAATTTCAAATTTAAATTTCAAATTTCAAATTTCAAATTTCAAATTTAAATTTCAAATTCAAATTTCGAATTCAAATTTCAAATTCAAAATTCAAATTTCAAATTTCAAAATTCAAATTTCAAATTTCAAAATTCAAATTTCAAATTCCACAAAACGGTTGTATTTCATATTCTTGTTCTCATGGATAATTTTCTACAACTCCAATCCAATCTCAAATAAAATCATGGCAACTTTATTTGGAGTTCGAATAATTGTGTACTCTATTATCCAAAACAAAATCTGAATCCAACCGGAGAGAATCTTGTCTACCATCCTAATCCTGTGTCATCACCATCCATGCATAATAAACTAGCCAATAGCATACACAAATCAATTTGCCAATCGTTAAGGAATTATGTGGAGCTAGTAGAGGGACTGATTGGACATATATAATCGGGCTCCCGTGATTCCATATGATCATCATTCTGTACCGAACAACTCAATCATATGATCACTAATTTCAGAGTCACACCACTATAAACCTGAAACTGAACTCCTAATTATATACCGTATTACGTAAGCCTGTGACGAGCTACCATCCAATGACCTTGTCATATATGCAAAACCCTCATATGATATCCATGATCAGCCTTAGGTCAAAGTCCGTTTAATCCTACTGATCAGGCTATCTTAAAGTTCCATTATACTACCGAATCAAGAAAAAGATTATTCACCATATGTGAATAAGAAGTCATCCGCCCAGCAGACGACCCAAGGCCTTGTCCATTTTTACATTCAGTATAATGCCTTTAAGAGGATACCTTTAACTCCTCAGAGCTATGATTCCGATATCTGCAAACAAACCCTTCATCGTATACAAGTCATGCACCCAACGAACCGGTCTATAAGCTTACTACCTCTGAGACGCTTTAGCCATTGGAACATCAAAGTACACAAGTCATATACATGAAGTAGTTCATTTACTCAGGATTAAGGTTATTGCACAATGAACGTCAAAAGCAGATTGATCCACTCATAGCGGACTACGTAGATCAATCACGCTTTAGTCCCGGTCTAATATGTCACCACCGAGCAACATATCCATGTCTCTACTTGGGAGTCCAGCTCCAGACAGTCAAGACAGACCGTCCCCTCTAAGGCCTTAGACAACATAATAGTCTTAACATGAGTTAGATGCTCGGTCTAACCCCATAGACTACAGACCATAGTTTAGACTGCTAACTTTAGAACATTGTCTTCTCGCATACAAAAGTCCATTGCATGCAACGTTCTAACAGTTTTAACATAAGCAGTCAGTGAGCCATATTTGCTTACATTTACTTTAACATGTAAATAAGACAAGGACAGATAGCAATGTAATGAATAACCTCTATGTATAATTTTATTATCCAGTTCAAAATGAATACATCAAAATGTCTCTAATACTTAGGGCATTTCCTAACAGTACAAGCACCACCTCCGTGATTGATTGTAAACCCACTGGTAGCAGTAGATATTCCAGTGGTAGGATATCGAGCTCACATAGGAGCTAGAGTATCAGTGCGAGCTGTATATGCTTTTAGAGGCAGTCATCCACCTACGTTTGAGGGAGGTCAGCAGGGGAGCTCTACGCGGGACCGGCTACATGATGTAGAGGTTATCATGCGCCAGTGCGACATAAATGAGGATTACTGGGTTTTGATGGCCATTGGTACATTCTGTGAGAATGCATTGTTATATCGAGAGTATTGTGATCAGAAGATGCTATTAGCACTGGATTTGGCTGAATTTTGCCAAGTCATGCTGGAGCAGTTTCTGCAGAAGAGTGCAGCACCAGTTTTAGACCCTACTGAGAGCAGGGAAGAGAGGCCACCACTGAGTATGCCCAAGTATGTAGATGTCAGAGACTTTATTCTTCGGGTAAAGAGACATCAAATGATGCTGAGCGATACTATATTCTCGTATGCAGTCAAATTTCAGGATAGCGTCGTGAGGACGTGTCCTCTATCCAACATCACAAATGATGATTTTTGTGACATATTTTGGAAGGGGCTCACTATTGACCTACAACAGAGGGTAACCCCTTTATACCCTACTACTTTGCATGAGTTTATGGTCACCGTAGCTAAAGTAGAGGAAGAGATGATGATGGAACGCATGGTGTGCAAGAGGCATGAACAGTTGCTACAGGAAGTAATGTTAGATCGCTTGTATGGATCTGGACCGATGACGAATGACCATGAGGCTAGTCCATCGAGGCAAACAGAAGGTACGGGTCCAGCTGAAGGATCAACGCCATCCGAGGCCGGAAACGGAATGGATGAGGAAGAAATGGGACCATTCCAGAACAACCCCAGCTAGGAGATTAGATATAGAAATACATGTGATGTACTAATGTGTATATATATATCTGTATATGTGTATATATGACTATATCAAAAGGCTATTTTGAGAAAAAGCCTTTGAGCTGATGTACTTTTGAAGAATTTTGAAATGAAAAGAAATGATAATCACATTTTGACATGTTCAATGAATGAAATGTTGAAAATTGTGTGATGAATAAAACTATATATTTACTTATATTGTAAAAGTATGTTTGTGAAAATCTAACAATCGACTCTCATGCGATTATAGGAAGTAGAAAAGATGGTGAATCCACGAAACTTGAGGAACATGAGAGGATGTCCTGTCCTGTCAGAAAGAGTGGACGAGTTGGAAGCTTTGATTGAAGCTTAAATGAGAGAAAATGCTGAATTAAGGCAAAGACTAGAGCAAATGAAGCAAAGACAAGGTCAAGAAGAGGGCCAGAACTCACAGATGGCCGCACCTGAACTAGAAGTACTGGCAATAGTACCAGAAGAAGAAATAGAGCCCCAACCACAACCCCGGGTCAATCATGAGCCACTATATGAAAAATTAAGACGAATGAAGCCGTCGGAGTTCGAGGGTTCCACAAACCCTCTAGAAGCAGAAGAATGGTTATCTTCACTCCATATAATCTTGGAATTTATGGAGTTGAACGATCAAGAAAAGATTATGTGTGCATCCTTTGTTCTGAAAAAGGATGCAAGGTTGTGGTGGGAGTCAGTCAAGCTAAGAAGAAACATGTATACGATGTCTTGGTTGGACTTTTTAGAGGAATTTAATCCAAAATATTACAATCCTGCACTGTTGCGACCACAATAAAGAGAGTTCACAGAGTTAAAATAGGGGGACATGACAGTGATAGAAGTCTACAGCAAGTTCGATCAACTGTCTCGATTGTGTCCGTACGCTATTACCACCGAAAGGGAGAAAATTCAGAAGATGCTAGGAATGTTCCACCCTGAGATCTTAGCATTGGTGGACAGTGGGTTGATACCACCTGACACTGTATCTAATTGTGTTAGCCGTGCGCTGTGGGCAGAGTATTATCTAGTTCGACAGAAGGAAGAGAGAGAAAAGATTTGGGATGCTAAGAAGAAGGAGAAGGTGTTGGCCAAAGCTACACAAACTGTATCTCAAGTTAGACAGAGCAGCAAGCAAAATTAGAATACTAAGGCCAAGCAGCCAAGTACTTCTGGTCAGCAGTCCCAGGGGAAGAGAAAAGGAAATAATCCTGGAAATAGGAACTAGCAGGGGAGAATGTACAACAATACTGGCCCTATTGTTCGAGACTGTGTGAACTGTAGGAAAAGACATGCAGGCTGATTCAGACTTGCCCCAAATGCTCACCTCACTTTGCCTTTGATTGTTTCAATGTATGTATATGACTACCCTTTTGCAATTACCATTTGTAACTTTGATCAGTTTATGCAAACTAGTGAATTAAAATAGATCTCTAGATGCATGGATTGATAAACTCCATAGGCCTGCTTTTCTTACCACTTTCCACTAATGTCGATAACCACATTACCAAAGAACATTTGGACTTTGTAAGCCTATAATGTTAGATTAGGATAACAGTAGGATATGGATAATATTATGGGTCAAATCACCCTAACACATAAATCATTCTAGGACTGCTTGTAGAGCTTTTTCAACATTCCAAATAATACCCCAAAACTTGAATTCAACTCTTTTTGTGTCCACTTTATTCCTTTTTTTTTTACTACACCCATAAACATATTGTTTCTTTTGTACACAAAGGTGTAGCATTTTTTTTAATTTTTTTATTGATAAATAAAATAAACTTTGCTTTCACAACTTTACTCATCCACCATACTTTAGCATAGCTCCAAAATAATTTTTAAAAAAAGGATCAACATGCTTAAGATTAAAAGGTTGAAAGGTTGGAAATTTGACAAATAGAATTTTGTCAATTTATCTTTGTTAATATTTTGTTAGTTTTAGAATGTATTATTATTATTTTTATGTTTTATATTTTTTTTAGGTTCCAAACGAGATGGAGGCTTGAGGAATTTTGGTGCCCAAGATAAGGAAAAATTGGAAAAGTGGTGTTGTAGCCTCATAGTGCCCGTTGTAGTGCCGAAAGAGTCCAAAGAGCACTCTGATGCAATGTGTACGATGCAATACAGTGAGGAAAGTAGGCCAGCACTAATGTGCTGACACTGTAGCACTAGGCCATGATCCCTGTGCTCATTTTTGTGGTGCTGTAGTGCTAAAAGGTTTACAATAGTGCCAAACTTTGCCTATTTTTGCCTTGTTTTATGGCTCTATAACCCCATATAGTTTGGAGCGATGCCACTCAAGAAACCTTAACTAATATAGGGTAGTGCTACAACCTCAATAGCCTCGCTATAATGCCAAATACATGTGAAACCTTGAAACTTGTGCCAAAACATGACATTTTGGAGAGTATAAAAGGTAAACTAGCTAAAACCAAAGGGGGGGGCTTTTAGAGACCCATTTTCACATGCAAAAAAGAGAGAGAAACTTAAGGGTTTGGAGGCTTGCTGTTGCGATATTTTTAAGTATGCAAAACCACAAGTGAACGGTTTCAAGTTTTAGTAGTATAATGATGAGAAGGGTTGTCGAATCCACATGGAAAAATATTTAAATCTTATTAATTACTGTAATATGAGAGATATCAACTTTATTTAGAACCAGATTAAATTGAATTATAAAGTTAAATAAACAAATAAAAAGAAACAATTAACGAAATAAAATAACGAATGACAATTTGCAAATGAACCAATATAATTAAACACTAGAGATTTGATTTCACCTAACCTTCAACTATGCTTTTCATGCCAAACACCAATTTATTTTCCTAGTTTATAAACCAAGAATCCTAATGTATTTAATTCCTTCTTCCGAGCACTAAATCTAATGTATTCCTAATTCCTAATTTTCACATTCCTGCACCAAAACTAAGAAATAGAAATCTCTTAAGAACTTGATTCTCTTGAATGGTTTCCAAGGTGATTAACCGTTTCCCAATCAATTAATTAGCCTAAGTTGTTCTATCCATGTTCCAATTCAATATTTCCCCTCCCAGGCACTAAACATCGAATTCAAAATCATCTAAAAGTTGATCAAAAATTTAGAAGCATTTTGAACGGAATAGAATAAATAAACTGAATGGAAAAATTAAATAAATGAAATTGGCACTCAAAACATAGTATCTGGCTAGACTACATCAAATCTCTAACTAAGAAATTAGCCAAGCATGTTTAATATAGAAGCAGTCATGGTGTTCATCATATCAACAATAAAGAGAAAAAAGGAATTAAGAGATGAAAACTCTTGAAAAGCCGTCTTCAATCTCTAAATCCACCTCCTCTAGGCTAGAATGGCCTCCAAGCTCTCTAGGGTTCATTCCTCTACAAAAAGTCTACTCTTAGGTCGAAACTTGGCTATTTATATGAGAAGCACCGACCTAAAAAGTCTTAAAACACGTGACATAAAAATCACAACTCGCTGCAGCGGAAAAGGACCTTGCTACGGCAAGTTTCGGGCTTTAAAATTCGTCGAAACTTTACACGAAACTCGCTGCAGCCTCGGCCAATCTTGCTGCAGCCAAATTGATTTCGACTGCAGCCAAAACTACTCCAGTTGTAGCCAAATTGATTCCAGCTGCAACCAAATTGCTCCCGCACAAAACACTCCTCGGGAGTTTTTCTTGCCGCAGCCAAAACGGAAGTCACTGCAACTTGATCTTTTAGCCTTAAAAACACTCCCAAATGCTTACCTATTCAATTGTGAACAAAACACACCAAAATACCAAACATAAACTCGGAAAAACTAACAAATTACTGATGAGAAATATATGGTAAATGTGCCGTATCAAATACCCCCAAACTTAGTATTTTGCTAGTCCCAAGCAAAACAAAATAAAACTAAACGACACAACTAAATACTCAACAATCAAGTGATTGGGTAGTTTTTCAATTTAATCTAAAAAATGTCTAAGGACCAAACAAACCTGCAACTCATTAAAATTTTCACAACATTATAACTTCATATGTTTTTCACTCAAGCATCGATTTTATTCAACTTTCTAACTTTTGAGAGTGTGTATGTGTAATTCCTTTCTACTCAATTATTGCCAACCCAAATAGGCTCATGCAACCAACAATCATAAAACAACTCACAGAACTTCGTATGCCAAATTTTCGAGTCACTCTCCACTAATGTAGGCAAAATATAACAGTGAGGATTAAAAGAACTTTATCGGCTTGTAAGGAGGCTTCAGCTGAAAAAATTTCCCTTTTTTTTTTTATTGGACAATCGCTTATGTCACTACCTTTTGATGCGAATGCCAACATTTGTGATGAAGGCATCCGGTTACTCAACAGAGTCACTATTAAGAGACGTTGCACTCATATCGTGAACTACTTTTTGACGCATAAATACACATGGGGCTCATGGTACTCCTGGTTACTAGGTGGCTCAAGATAGCAGAGCAAGTCCATATATTTATTTTATTATTTTCTTTTTTTTTTAAACTGCTTACCACCCTCAAACTTTTTTCAACAATATGTTTGCTTAGGATTTCGCCTCAAGTAACTTTCAAAGTGGTTATAGAGTTCACATAAAATTATAAAATAATCATCAATTGCACAAACTTCTCTAAGCTAACAATAACTAAGCAGTAGGAATATGTTCTTTAAAATAATCAACAAGTCACAAAGTAAAATTCCAATCAGCACGAGAGAAAATCACACACTAAATCACAATGTTAATCAATTTTAACAAGTCGCAGGCAATTCAATCACGCATATCATCAGCTTAAGACTCCATTAAATCACCACCCAATCACAAATTTTTTTTTTTTTACTAAGCAAAACAAAACCAAAACAAAAACAAAAACAAAAACAAAAAACAACCTAACGACCTAAACAAAAAAAAAAAAAATGAATTACACAAATTGACTACACCCCCAAACTTAAGAACTGCATTGCCCTCAATATAAGAAAAAGAAGATAAAGATAAGAAGACTTTCCTGAAAACCGGTGGCGGTGTGTCAATTGGGTTGCCTCCTAACAAGCACTAAGTTTAATATCTTCAGCCAGACTTGGACAGGATATCGATTTCAACCGTGAGCTCGTAGAAAGAGTTCCTCCTCACTGAGATCTCCATATTCTTCAAGATGCTTGACTCACCACTGATTAACACGAAAAACGTGTTTGTTCTGCCCTTTCAGCTCGATGTCACCATGAGGTAGTATTTGGAGTACAGTGAAAGGACCAGTCCACTTTGATTTATTCAAGGTAAGTGCCTTTCTCCATCGGGATCGATAAAGATGAACCTTGTCTTTGGGTTGAAATACTCTCCTCTTCAGCTTATCATTGGGAGTACTCGTGATCGTTTCTATGTTATGGCACATTTAAACTTCATTTAGGTCCTCATCGCTTTTATAGAAACTAAACTTAACCTTGTCATCATTGGCATGCAGGGTTAGTTCTCCACTCTCCATATCGATGAGTGCTCGAGATGTAGCCAGGAATGGATGACCTAAAATTAGAGGCATGTGAGCATCCTCTTCTATATCCAGAACCACAAAGTCAACTGGAAATATGAATTTGTCGACTTTGACTAGCACGTCCTCAATAACTCCATGCGGATAAGTGAGAGATCTATCCACCAACTAGAAAGTAATAGTGCTAGGTTTAACTTCTCCCATTGCCAACTTTTTAAATGCAGACAATGGCATGAGATTAATACTCGCCCCCAGATCACACAAAGCCTTGTCAAAAGAGATACCTCCAATATTGCACGGGATAGTGAAACTCACCGGATCTTTCAGCTTCTGAGGTAGCTTCTTTTGCAGAATTGCACTGCACTCTTCAATGAGCTTAACTATCTCAAAATCTTTGAGCCGCCTCTTCTTTAACATGATCTCTTTCAAAAATTTCCCATAATTAGGCATCTGCTCTAAGGTGTCTAAGAATGGGATGTTGATGTGGATTTTCTTGAGCATATCCAGGAACTTCCCAAACTATTCATCCAATTTCTTCTTTTGAAACCTCTGAGGGTACAGAAGATAACCATCATTGATCGGTGGGTTATCTGGAAACAACACCCCTTTTTGCTCTTCCTTCTTTTTCTCTTTAGGCACCTCTTTTGTTGTCTTGGATGATTCAGCTTCATCTTAATTTACTTTCACCTCCACATCTTTACCCTGAGTCTCTTTGCCACTTCTCAGTAGGATGGCATTGGACTGCTCCCTCGGGTTCACTATAGTATCGCTTGGAAGCTTTCCTTTCTATTGAGCATTAACTGTAGTGGTTATCTGGCTAACTTGTACTTCAAGAGATTTCAAAGCAACTCCCATGCTCTCCATTTGTGATTCCATGCTATTGATTCTCGAGTCAGTACATTGGAACAATTTAGCCTTTTTTTGCCATGAACTTGTTCAAAGTGTCTTCTATTGATGACCTCTTATCTAACTACTGATTGAACTGTCCATGCGGTGGCTGGAAGGCATTATGGTTGTTGCCATAGGACAGCAACTGTTGGTTCCTGTAATTCGGGTAATTATTATTGTTGTAACCCTAAAACTGATTACCCCTAAAACCAAAGTTTTTGTCGTTCACAAATTGCACCTGCTCCAAATGAGTTTCAGCTCCAGCACTAGGACCTGCTCCTGCCGCATTAAGAGAGTTAAAGTGGGTGTTCAACGCATCAATCTTGGCTGACAGAGCAGTAAACTGATCGACTTCAAAAACCCCTGTTGGCTTCCTTGTAATACTATGTTCTGATAGCCTTTGGAAGCTGTTGGCAGATATATCTTCAAGCAACTCAAATCCCTCTAGAGCCAATTTTGACCATAGACTACCCCCTGAAGCCGCATTAATGAAGTTCTTCTCTTGAGCATTAATGCCATTATAAAATATCTGAACTTGTACCCAATCATCATAACCATGCTGGGGACATCGACGCAATAACTCTTTGTAACACTCCCAAGCCTCATGGAGAGGCTCATATTCTTGTTGCCTAAAGGTGCTAATTTCAGCTCTCAACTGAGCTGTTTTTCCTAGAGGAAAATACTTGGACAAAAATTTCTCATGCATTATAGCACAAATAGTAATGCTTCTTGGCTAAAGACTCTGAAGCCATGCTTTTGCCTTGTCCCTCAGTGAGAATGGGAATAAGCGCAATCGAATGGCATCTTTAGAAACGCCATTCATCTTTACTATATCAGCCACCTCCAAAAATGAGGCCAAATGAGCATGAGGATTTTCCAATGGTGGTCCCCCAAACTGATTCTGCTGCACCATTGCAATCAGAGATGACTTCAACTCAAAGTTGTTAGCAGTAATGTGTGGTTGAGCAATGCCTGAATAGTTCTCGTTCAACAGAGGCCTGAAATAATTACGAATAGTTTCCTGTTGAACCTGAGCTTGTTCTATCGCCTGTTGATAATCCTGATTGTCTGCCATTGCTTTGGTCTCAAGAGCTTGTCTCTGTCGTCTTTTAGCTCTATTTCTTCTAGCAGTCCTTTCAATCTCAGGATTGTAAGGAGTTAATTCACCTTCTTGAGACCAAACCATACAATTACCTATTCACCTATCGAGAACAAGTAAACAAGTTTAATAATAAACAAATAAAAAATAAAAAAAATACAAATCTAAATTAAAGCTAATATCACTTGAAAACAATATTAACAAAATCTAAATTATTTCTCCGCAGCAACGGTGCCAAAACCTTGTTGTGACATTTTTAAGTATGCAAAACCGCAAGTGAATGGTGTCAAGTTTTAATAGTATAATGATGAGAAGGGTTGTCGAATCCACATGGAAAAATATTTAAATCTTATTAATTACTGTAATATGAGAGATATCAACTTTATTTAGAACCTGATTAAATTGAATTATAAAGTTAAATAAACAAATAAAAAGAAACAATTAACGAAATAAAATAACAAATGACAATTTGCAAATGAACCAATATAATTAAACACTAGAGATTTGATTTCACCTAACTTTCAATTATGCTTTTCATGCCAAACACTAATTTATTTTCCTAGTTTATAAACCAAGAATCCTAATGTATTTAATTCCCTCTTCTGAGTACTAAATCTAATGTATTCCTAATTCCTAATTTTCACATTCCTGCACCAAAACTAAGAAATAGAAATCTCTTAAGAACTTGATTCTCTTGAATGCTTTCCAAGGTGATTAACTGTTTCCTAACCAATTAATTAGCCTAGGTTGTTCTATCCATGTTCCAATTCAATATTTCCCCTCCCAGTTGCTAAACATCGAATTCAAAATCATTTAAAAGTTGATCAAAAATTTAGAAGCATTAAGAACGGAATAGAATAAATAAACTGAATGGAAAAATTAAATAAATGAAATTGGCACTCAAAACATAGTATCTGGCTAGACTACATTAAATCTCTAACTAAGAAATTAGCCAAGTATGTTCAATATAGAAGCTACCATGGTGTTCATCATATCAACAATAAAGAGAAAGAAAGGAATTAAGAGATGAAAACTCTTAAGAAGCCGTCTTCAATCTTTAAATCCACCTCCTTTAGACTAGAATGGCCTCCAAGCTCTCTAGGGTTCATTCCTTTGTACAAAGTCCACTCTTAGGTCGAAACTTGACTATTTGTATGAGAAGCACTGACCTAAAAAGTCTTAAAACACGTGACATAAAAATCGTAACTCACTATAGCGAAAAAGGACCTCGCTGCGGTGAGTTTCGGGTTTAAAAATTCGTCGAAACTTTATGCGAAACTCACTGTAGCCTCGGCCAATCTCGCTGCAACCAAATTGATTTCGGCTGTAGCGAAAACGATTCCAGTTGCAGCCAAATTGATTCCAACTGCAGCCAAATTGCTCCCGCATAAAACACTCGTCGGGTGCTTTTCTCGCCGCAGTCGAAACAGAACTCGCCGTAACTTGATCTTTTAGCTTTAGAAACACTCCCAAATGCTTGTATCACCTACCTATTCAATTGTGAACAAAACACACCAAAATACCAAACATAAACTCGGAAAAACCAACAAATTACTGATGAGAAATATATGGTAAATGTCCCTTATCGATTGCTTTGAAACACAAGGAAGACTAAAGATTGGAAGCTTGTTCTTCAACTAGTTTTTCATCTCTTCTCTTCCTTTATATCTAACTTTTGAACTTGTAGTAGCTCTTTGTTTTTGAGTTTGAACAATAATTGTGACATTTAGTTGATTATGGGTATGGTTGCAGAATTTTTAATGGATAGCTAAACTTTATATCTAAGAGTTGATGTAGCTTACATAAATTATGTTTGAATGATTT
This sequence comes from Antiaris toxicaria, assembly GCA_035233585.1. Taxonomy (NCBI): domain Eukaryota; kingdom Viridiplantae; phylum Streptophyta; class Magnoliopsida; order Rosales; family Moraceae; genus Antiaris; species Antiaris toxicaria. The sequence goes on from CP141154.1 coordinate 96,515,576, forward strand.
AGATGGTTGTTAATGAAATTCCTTTTTTATTCATTTGTGTTTTTCTTGCTTAATGCTTCTTGTTTATTACACGATATTCTAGATGATTTTGGATTGTTGGAAATAGGCACTTAGGAGAGGTATTTTCATTAATTGGATTAGAAAAATATAGCTTGGGTTTTATTAAGTTTAGATGGTCGGTGGAACTTAGGTAATCTTATAAGGTTGTGTGTTTGAGTGTTTTCACATTAGAATTATAGAGATATTGATTTTGATAATTCGATGTGTTTTCTCACTTGGCACTCAGGAAAGGCAGTAAGATTGCATTAGAACCTTGATTAATGGATAGGTTAGGATTGGCTAACAACCACTAAATCGGACAAACATAAGGAGAGTTAAGTGAAATCAAACCCTTAGATTCCTTTACCATTGAGTTCCCTTCAAACCTAGTTCTCCATTAGCATTTAGTTTTCAATTTTCTAGTTCATAATAGTATTTTAGTTTTGTTTTCTTTTCAATTTCAATTACCTAGATAAAATTGAATCATTGTATTTGCGATACTTAGTTGATTTATTAAATTCAATTCTCATGGGATGATACTTGACATCTTTGTCTCTTTATTACTTGAGGCGACTTGTTCACTTGCTAGCACACATAAGAAAACACACAATAAGTTTTTGGTGCCATTACTGAAGATTAAAAGTTTTGGGAATTCTAGCTAATATTGAAACCAAGTGACTTAGTTTTAATTCAGGCATTTATTTTCCTTTTAAATTTTTTTTGAACGTTTGTTTGGTGAGGTACTTAGAGATATTGCATTAACAAGTCCTATTGAATTTTGCTTAATAACGTTTGGAGATGTTTCATAATACATTATGGAGATACAAGGAATTGATTATTAGGTTTCCTTATCATGGTTTTTCAAAGGAGTATAAACTATAAAACTTTCTCAATGGGTTATACGACACAATAGAACTTGGGTTGAAAGAAGAAATGGTACCACCTCTTTTTATTAATTATCCCTAGATGAAGCCTATTGTTTGTTGGAAGACATGGTTGATTATGAAAATTTGGGTTGGATTTATGCACATACCAACCAAGGTTAGGAGGGGAGTTCTAACATTTCAGATCTATAGGATGACACTTAACGTCACCATTCGGAGGTTTCTCCTAACCTTCAAGCACTTTTTGCCTAATTTTTTTTAAGGAAACAAGGCTTCATATAAAGAAGTTGAAGGACCACTATGGGGAGCTGATACCGAGGGAAGAGAAATGGGAGTTGTTTGATGATGACTCTTTGGGAGATGAAGAGATACAAGACTTATATATTTATGAAGAATCACAAGAAGATGTCTATAAGCCTCGACCTCTTGAGATCTCCGTTGTTGATCCACCACCAATCAAGCACGAACATACTTATGGAGATTTGATGTGGCTGACACCTCCTCCACCATCCTTAGCACAGTTCATTCAAGCTCACCAAGCATATATGCTAGAGCTAAGTATGGTTGAGCGTATAGTTGTTTACATCCATATCTCGCCAAGCTTAAGGGCATCCAATCCAAAGACCAATTTTGGTGTTATATGACACTCTTAATATGGATGGAAGCTATTCTTTGATGAGCACTTCTCCCATAGTCTAGCCAAAGATTAAATCAAGTGCCTTTTAGAAGGCACCCCAAGTTTTCCAAATCATATCTTTTGTTTTATTTTTATTTCATTTTCTTAGTGTGTTTTGAATTTTAATTTTTGTTTGTAGTTGTTTATTAATTAGTTTTTTTTTATGAAATGTTTAAGTTTTAAATGTTTTGTGTGAAATTATATGGGTTTTGGAGAATTTGAACCAAGTCAAGACAATTGGAAAGGCATTTTGGAAGAGAGAAGAGAGAGAATTTGACACAAGGGATGCTGTAGTGTAAAAAACAAAAGAAGAAAAAAGAAGCCAAATTTCGATGGTACTGTAGCACGACCTTTGCATTGTAGCCCGAGCGAATTGCTTAGGTCCCCACATTATAGCGAGGGCTAGCCATTGCAACGCCCTAAATTTGAGGCCTTAGGTCCCTTTCGTGATAGAGTTGCAACAAAAACAACGCATTGTTGCAAATGGTGGAACTCAAGGTTTAACAATACAGTGTAGGCTTGAGCTGTTGCAATGGCAGGCTAGAAAAAAAAAAAGAAAAAATTTTGAATTTCAAGTTGGCGCTGCAGTTCCAACCCATTTTTTTCATTAAAAATTAGCCTTTCTCTCATTTCTTTCATTTTCACTCACTTTCTCTCTCTAAACCCACGTCTACCAAAGCCTCTCTCTAAAAATCATCCAAAACCACCAAAAATTCTTAAACCTAACTTTAAATCTCCATCTCTCTCGTCAAATCCACGCCTGAGCCACACCTAAACTCATCATTTTCACAAATCATTCTTTCAAATACCCATCAATCTTTTAAATAACCATCCCTACCACTCAAACCTAAACCTCCAAATCCACTTTCATTTCACTTTTGGAAGAACAAGATAGGTTTTTGGATGTCTATTAAAGCTTTCTCCAAGAAAGTTCATCTTTCAAAAGTTGATTTTGTGTGATTTTGTGCAAGAAATTTCTAAGGTTTCATTCAAATTGAGGTTGTTTGAATTTCAAGGATGGTGTGAAGAAATTAATTGGATTGTGGTTATATTTAAATTTTTGAGTTTGGTTTTTGCCAATGATTTGGTAGTTTGACTTATAGCGAAGATTATTTTTGATTGGTTTTTGTGGAAAATTGTTTGTTTTGTTGGGAAATTTGTGTGGAATTTGGTGACATTGTGAAAAGTAGTTGGATTAATTTGTGTGGTTTGGTTATGTTGGAAGCTTGTTTAGTTTGTTGGTGGTGTGTGTTTGATATTGAAGTGCATTGTGCTTGGTTTGGTTTCTTAGTGGTTGGTGGTATTGAATAGGTTGATTATCGTGAACTATTTACGGATTTATGAATCGTTGCCTTAAGTGGTTGAGATAAAAATGCTAATGAAGAAAGCCACAAACAAAAACAAGAAGAAACGTGTTGAAAGATGTGAAATTTTAGGAGCAAGGGAAGATACTCCGATTTTTGTATCCGTAAATGTTGAAGAAACATGCAAGGATACCATAAGCATTCACTTTGTGGTAAAAAAATAAGGTTTCCAATCAGTAGAAAGAGAATAACTAGAATTTCATAAGTTTATCTCTGCACACGGATGGGACAATGGCTGAAACACCCACAGGGCTATTGCTTGCACCTAGTTTATGAATTTTGCCAAAATATGAGCAAACATGAAAGATACAAAACAATGGTACAGGGTAAGGACATCAATTTTTTCATGTTTAAAATCAAAAACTTCATCAGAACTATGGCTCCTTAAGCATGCAAGTTTACAACATTTCTCAAGAGTCTGAACTTACAAGAGATTGTTAATGCTATCACCTCAGGGCGAGGGGTTTGGAACTGGGATAATCAAGGGAAAGAAAACATAATTAACTACCACTACTTGGATCCAGATATAAAAATTTGGTTCCATGTAGTGAGTACTAGATTTCTCCTGAACGCACATATGGATGAAGTTCCCAAAGACCATGTCGATCAATGTTGACATGATGACTAAGTTTGCGATTATTTATGCAATTTGTGTAGGAAAATTTGAAAACAGACATAGCAGAATTTTAAAAACTTTTAAAGATCGTAATAACTTAATCAATTACCATTTGTTAAAGAATTATGACCATCATCCAATGACCTAGTTATGATGCAACACCCTCATATGATATCCATGATTAACCTGAGGTCAATGTCCATTCAACATTTTGATCACACTATCTTAAAGATCCATTATACACCCGATTAAGAAAATGATAATTCATCATCTATGAATAAGAAATCATTTGCCAACCAAATGACCCATCCAAGGCCTTGTCCATTTTCACATCTAGTATAATGCTTTTATGAGGGTAAACTTTACTCCTTATTAGAGTTATGATTATATATCCATAAACAAACCTCCATCATATACAAGTCATATACCTAACAAACGGGTCTATAAGCTTACTACTTTAACAGCATTTAGCCTTTGAAATATCAAAGTACACAAGTCATACACATGAAACCATTCACTTACCCAGAATTAAGATTATTGTATAATGAAAGTCAAAAGTGAATTAATCCACTCAAGTGAACTATGTAGATTAATTATACTTTGATCCAGGTCCAATATGTCACCACTAAGAAATATATCTGTCTCTACTTGGGAGTCAAATGCTCTAAACAGTCAAGACAAATTGTCTTCTCAATTGACTTTAGGCAACCACTTACTTTAAAACATTGTCTACTCGAATACAAAAGGCAATTGTATGCAATATTCAAATAGTTTAACAACAAATAGTCAAAGCTATAATTGCTTACATTTACCTTAACATGTAAATAGGATGAAGAAATATAGCAATATAATGAATAACTTGTTTTATATTATTAATCAGTTCAAACAATAAGTGAAATACATTAAAATGTCTTTTCCACTTAATGCATTCCTAATAATATTTTACTTGCCCTAATCTAGTAAATGTGCCATATTATGCATCCCTATCGTCTCTACGTGCCTTTTAAAGCTTCTAGTTACCAAAATCTTAGTAAAGAGATTGACAAGGTTGTCCTCAGATGCAATCTTACATACATTTACTAGTCCTTCCTCCATATACTTTCTAATTATATGGTATTTCCGATCGCTATGCTTGGTTCTCTTGTGGTGCCTAGATTCTTTTGTGTTGGCAATAACTGCGCTGTTATCATATTAGAGTGTGATAGCCTTGTCAACATTTGGAATGACTTAAAGGTCTCTAAAGAACTTATAGAGCCAAACTACTTATTTAAAAGCCTCAATCACAGCCACATATTCAGCATCCATCATCGAGTCAATAATGTAACCCTATTTCATGCTCCTCTATACAATGGTGCCTCCTTCAAGTATGAACATTGATCCCAAAGTTGATTTCCTTGAATCCCTATAAGTTTAGAAGTCTGAATTTATGTATCCTATAGGTGTTAAGTCCCCTCCAAAATGTACCAGCATATAATTCCTTGTTCTCTTGAGATATTTGAATATATATTTCACGGCTTATCAATGCTTGGTTCTAGGATTCGCCTGATATTGACTCACTATACCTATAGTAAAACAAATATCTAAGCGAGTACAAAGCATAGTATACATAAAGTTACCCATAATAGATGCGTAAGGAATCTTACTTATACATTTTCTTTCTTTCAATATCTTGAGACAGTCATCCAATGAAAGAGTTAGACAAGCAATGGAAAGTTATGAACCTTTATTTGCCTCTTGTATTGCATACTTATCAATTATTTTATCTATGTATGAAATTTGGGATAATTCTATCATTTTATTCTTTCAATATCTAAAAAGACAAATGCTTAGAACATAATTAGCTTCTCCCAATTCCTTCATATCAAACCGTTAGGATAACCAAAGTTTAACCAATGATAAGTTCCCTACATCATTCCTAATAAGCAATATATCATCGACATAAAAAACCAAAAAAACTACCTTTCCATCCTTTATACATTTATAAATATAAACTTCATCAATGATCTGCGCTCAAAACCGAATGTTTTGATCGCTTGATTAAATCTTTGATTCCATGAGGGGTATGCTTGCTTTAATTCATAAATGGATCTGAGCATCTTACAAACTTTGCCTTCTTGGCCTTTTGCCATGAACCAATTGGGTTATACCATTTAGATACTTTCATCAAAATGGCCATTTAAGAATACTGTCCTGACGTCTATTTGTCAGATCTCGAAATTGAGAGCAGTAGTAGCAATGGATGGAAGAATGTGGATAGACTTCAACATCATAACAAGTGAAAAAGTTTTGTTGTAATTGACTCCAGCCTTTTGCATATACCTCTTTGCCATCATTCTAGCCTTGAAAGTTTAACTTTCCCTTCCTCATCCCTCTTTCTCTTATAGATTCGCTTGCACCTAATAGGTTTAATCCCATCGGGCAGGTCCATAAGTTCTCATACAGAGTTGAATTTTAAAAAATCCATTTCATTATTTATAGCCTGTTTCTAAAGTTTAGTATTATACATCATTTATAGCTTTATCGTAAGATATAGGGTCATCATCATGCTCATGAGCTTCAGCTTAATATACTTCAGCATCATATATGAAGACATTTGATTCCTTAGAAATTTGTGCAGTGCCAAGCCATGTCCCTTGTGCATATTTTTGTAGCGCTGTAGTGCTAGATTGTGCCTATTTTTGCCATATTTTGTGGTGTTGTAGCCCCACATAGATATAACGTGGCACTACAACCCCAAAAGCCTCGCTACAATGCCAAATACACATGAAGCCTTGAAACTTGATGGTTATCGAATCCAACAAAATAAATTCCTACTCTGAATGTATATATATATATTTTTGCATATAGTGATGAGCAAGGTCGTGTCCACAAGGATTGGTTAGATTTATTTCCTTAAAGATTAAGATAAATAAAAGAAAAAGGGATTTTGAAAATTAGAATGAAAACAATCTAAAGAGGAGACAATAAAAGGAATGCAAAGGAAAGAAAAATCAATATAATACCAACATCTAGCCAAAGGTATAATTTCAGTTTTGGATCAGTGAATTGATCATTGATGCAAGGATAATTTCTTTAATTCTTGAATAAACTGGTTATAGTTATTAACAAGCTCTAACAACCTATCCCTCCTTAATTTCTTGATAACCAAAACAAGCTCTTTGATTATTTCTCTTATTGATAAACAACCCTAAACAAGCTCTTAGGATTTAATTTACCAACAGCATTAACAACTAAAGAGACTACCAATTCTAGCCAACAAACACAAAGGCTCGGTTCATTTAGACTAGATTATATATTTTCATGACATAAATTGAAAATCTCTTTTATAATCAAGTATGTCAGTTTACCACTTGTATTAGAACATTCAAACAATTACGGATTTGAAATTCTAAATGGCAATATATTATTTTGATAAATTGAACAATGGCCTTTTGCATCAATCGGTCAAACAATAATTTCTAGTAACACAGAAAATATATAAATATTGAAGAATAAAAGAACAAAGAGAATTAATTAGATCTCACAATTCTTGAAGAACCAAAACTTCAATTATCCCTTGGCTAGAAGAAATATTTAGCAATCCATAGCAGAAAGAAAACGTCTAAAAGAAAAGAGGGGCTGGAAAAATCCTCCCATTCTGAAAAACCTAACCTTCTTTATATACTCTAAACAATCTACTAAAAGTTGCCTATTCTAAAAGGAAATCTGTTAAAAATAAATCCCACTTTAATAGGAAATCTTAACAATCGGGAAACTTTCCTAAAGATAAGTATAAACAAACAAATCTTTCCAGCTGTCATCCATATTTTTGTTTCTAAATAAATTCGTTTCCATAAATCAAAATCGCATGGACCAATAAGGCGTGCCCACGTTTTATCTGCGAACTTCTTCTTTGAACGCACTGGGTAAATAGAACATGCCCGCGCCTTAAGCAAAAACCTCTTCTGATCAGTTTTCTTGAGTTCTGGATTTTTCCACGCAAATCGTGCTATATTGATCCAAATCTTCAATCTACTCCATAGAATATGAAACATAATCAAAATCCAAGATTTAAGCATTTTTTATTCATTAAAACATAAGGGAATATCACAAATTATATATCTATTATGCACTCTATCAAAACTTATGCCAAAACATGACATTTTGGGAGATTATAAAATGTAAACTAGCTGAAATCAAATGGGGGCTTTTAGATACCCATTTTCAAACGCAAAAAAGAGAGAGAAACTTAAGGGTTTGGAGGCTTGCTTAGAAACAGAAGGAAGATTGAAGATTGGAAGCTTGTTCTTCAACTAGTTTTTCATCTCTTCTCCTCTTCCTTTATATCTAGCTTTTGAACTTGTAGTTGTTCTTTGTTTTTAAGTTTGAATAATGATTGTGATGTTTGGTTTGTTTTTGGGTATGGTTGTGAAATTCTTAATGGATAGCTAAACTCTTTATCTAAGGGTTGATGTATTTTACTTGAACTATGTTTGAATGATTTAGATGGTTGTTAATGAAATTCCATTTTTATTCATTTGTGTTTTTCTTTCTTAATGCTTCCAGATTATTATATTAATATTCCAAATGATTTGGATTGTTGGAAATAGGCATTTGGGAGAGGTATTTTCATTTATTGGATTAGAAAAACATAACTTGAGTTTTGTTAAGTTCGGGAGGCTGATAGAACTTGGATAATCTTATAAGGTTGGATGTTTAAGTGTTTTCACATTAGAATTAATAAGGATATTGATTTTGATGTTTTGACATATTTTCTCACTAGGTACTTGGGAGAGGTAATGAGATTGCATTCAAACCTTGATTAATGGATAGGCTTGGATTGTTTAACAACTGCTAATTAGACAAACACACGAAGAATTAACTGAAATCAAACCCTTAGATTCCTCTACCGTTGAGTTCCCTTCAATCCTAGTTTTCTTTTAGCATTTACTTTTCAATTTTCTATTTTACATTATTAATTTCGTTTTGTTTTCTCTTCAATTTCAATTGCCTAGATAAAATTAAATTACTATAGTTGTAGTACTTAGTTAATTTATTAAATTAAATCCTTATGAGACAATACTTGACATCTTTTTCACTTTATTACTTAAGACGACTCGTTCATTTGTAAGCACACATAAAAAAACACGCAACAAAATTAATAAAAAGCTAGGCTAAAAAATATATGGTTAACAAAAAAAAAAGGATAAACATTAGGCTCAAAGGGTGACTAGGGATATGCGTATGTACAAGGTTAGCTTGAAAGACTTAAATGATCTAAAAATGGCCTAAATCATTTTTTTGGCAAAGTGTAGTTTGAGATTTCACCTCAGGTGACAATCAAACAAGTTCTAGAATTAGTTAAGATCATGAGATTACTTAATTCACATAAACTTTCTCTAAGCAAGCAAAATAATGAAGATCATGATGAAGCATAAGAGATCAATATTTGAGAATAAAGGAAGCATGCATTATCATCCCCAAAATAGATCATATATGGATCTTGCATTTTCATTCAACGATTGCATATTCTGCAAGATTAATGTTTGTATTTGCTAAGTGAAAGCTCATCAATTATATTTATATTGTAGATAAGAAACCTATAGTGTAGTACTTGAAGGGCAATTGCAGACAAAGATGTTAAGCGAGCGAAGGCAGTGTGGGATACCACTGTCCAGAATTTTCTGCACAAGTTATTTGGTTATTAATATGTAGTTAAGTATATAATTATGTATATAGTAGTAAGTTTCTAGCATAAAGACTTTATGAGAGATTAATCTCATATGATAAGTGTTTTTTTTTTTTTTAAGTTATAACGAAAAATAATGTATGAAAAAGTTGTTAAAAATTATTCTAAAATTTCAATACCCAGGTATAAATACCTATAAGTTATTATGATTTAAGTAGTCAGGTAATGACTCACGTGGGCGGGGTGTTACAATTTCAATATCTTGTTACTCTTACAGTTCTATTTCTTCATTTTCATCTCAAGTGACCATAAGTTAAGAGAAAAAATAAGAGGGGAAATAGGAGATGAAAAAAGAGAGTGAGAATTGGGCAAAAAAATTCAAGTGTAATGTAGCAAATTACTTACACAATTAAGACAACTAAATTAATTGAAGGAGAAAATTAAATTAAATTATGAAGAACGTAGCAAGTTAAATATATAAAATAGGTAAAATAGCTCTATCTCATAAAGTTACCAATCTATATGATCTGCTAATAGAAGAAGACGCAACAAAGCAAACTCCTACCGTTACTGAATCAACACCTCCTTTTAATATGGAAATGGGATGCGAGGTTTTGCATGCTTGTTAAGTTAAAACCTCACATTCTTGAATTTGAAGGGTGACAATACTTGTTCTCTTTGGGCATATTTTCTCTTATCTCATTTCTCTCTTAACCATTTCTCTCCTCACTTATTAGCTCTCCTCACTTCCTCTTACTACATTTTCTCTTCTCGTAACTCTATCTATTCTATCTAGGGATGGCAACAGGGCAGAGAGGCCCTATCTTTCTTGGCGTAATTTCTATCTCTTGTTCTCTCTCTCTCTCTCTCTCTCTCTCTCTCTCTCTCTCTCTCTTATGGTTATCTTTCTTCATTTTCATCTTAAGGGATAGAAAGTTAAGAGGAAAAATCAGAGTGGGAATAAGAGATGAAAAAAGAGAGAGTGATAATGGGAAAAAAAAGTCAAGCGTAATGTCACAAATTACCTACATAATTAAGACAACAAAATCAATTAAAAGGAATAATTAAATTAAATTATAAAGAATGTAGCAAATTAAATATATAAAATAAGCAAAATAACTCTATCTCATAAAGTTATCGATCTACTTGATCTCCTAATGGAATAATGCATAAAAAAGCAACCTCCTACTATTACTAAATCACCATCTCCAAAAATTACTGTTGTTACCTTTTAATATGATCATGGGATATGAGGCTTTGCATGCTTGTTAAGTTAAAACCTCACATTCTTGAGTTTGAAGGGTGACAACACTTGTTCTTTTTAGGCATACTTTTTCTTATCTCATTTTCTCTCTTATTAATTTCAGTCCTCATTTATTAGCTATCTTCACTTCGTCTCACCTCATATTCTTTTCTTGTAACACAGTCTCCTCCATATATGGGGATGGCAATGGGGCAGGGAGGCTCCATCTTTCTTGGCGTAATTTATGTAATACATGAAAATTTTTAGATAAGGAATTTTAATGAATTAATAATGTAATTCCTAAAATTTTCTTATGTAAATTAATTTTGGTTATAATTCTTAACTTAAAGTTATGAATGAATTTATGAGGTGACAATTATATGATTTAATTTATCACATAATATAAAGTCACTTTACTTTATTTAAAAGTATAAATAGTCAAAGTGACCAAAATGATAAAAGTGTAGATAACTGTTAAATCACCAATACAATATTTCAACACCTTTAGTAGTATGGAATTAGCAGTTTAAGTTTTTCTCAAATATGATTTTTCTGCATATAAATGTAGTATTAGAATTGGACATCAAAATTCTAAATATATCCATATTTAGTCTGTCTACTCTTTGATACACAAAAACGAGATTCATATACTTGTTCAATTTATAGAAACTTTAAGGATGAGTTTTTCAATGTAGTAAAAACTCATATTACTTAACTTTTTCAATATAAATTAATTTTTTCAATATAGATTAACTTTTGCAATATAAGTTGACTGTTGCAGTATAAATTAATTTTTGTAGTATGGGATATTAGGATTTATGCTAGTGGAAGATAGAAGAAATACTACTATGTCTAGTAAATAGATTAAAGAGGTGTTTGGGGGGTGTTTTCCAGACCTCAAAAATAAACTTTTTTTTTTTCCAAAACTTCACCATTTTTCACTATTTACATATCTAAAATGCTACAGTAAACTCTAAACTTTAAAAATTCATAACTTTGTGTACACAAATCCAAATGAGATAAATTTTTTTTAAATTGCATAGAATTTTAAGAGGAACGAAACAATATCCATATTAATTTTTTTTTCTAAAAAAATTTTTAAAATTTTTATTTTTTCACCTCAAACAGTTTTTTCTCCCAAACATATTTTCTAAAACAACTTTTTTCCAACCCAAAAATAATGTCTCCAGCCTCCTATCCCAAACACCCCCTAAAATTTATCTATTAAGAGATAAAATCTAGAATTATCTCTATGTATTTAATTTAAGGAGAATATGGAATTTTGATCTAATGGTAAAGAATGGATAAGAACCAAGAGATCAAGGGCTAAGAAAAAGCATTGCTAAACAAGATTGACCTAATGGCTTGGTTCAAAAATTACTTTAATCAAATGTGTGAAGTTAAAACCAAAATTTGAATTAATCTCTGTCAACGTGCTTATATCATGGGGCATATGTTGTATGGGTTTAAATTTGTCTTAAGCTTACTTAAGCTTTCTAGACAACATTAATTAAGACAAACCATGATTATTGAGTTAATCATTTGTCATTAGCTCAAGCCTATAAATAGGCATCTACCCTCCACTATTTTCTTCACACCTCAAATCAAAGCTCTCTCTTTCTCTTCGAATTCTCTCTAGTTTTCTATTAAGTTTCTCAAAATTCTCTTTAGTTTTCTTCAAGTTCTTCAAAAAAAATTTTAACTTTCTTGCATTTTCTCTCCTATTTTCCCACCTCCCAAACACTTTCTTAGCTCTCTATAATATGAAGAAATCATCAAGCCTTCATCATAGAAGTCGCTCTCCAAAAAGTTCTAGTCTAAATTTCCAGCGGGAAATTGATCTCTAAGGTAGTTTCTTGATCAAAAACTGTTTTTAATTTTTTAATAAATTTACAAAATGATTGTGTTTGAATGTTAAAATGAATTAAAGAATGGTAATTTGACAATAATATGAATATGTTTATGAACAAGTATATAAAGTTTATGATTTAAATAATAGATGTTTAGAAATTAAAATGGGTTTATATAAGTTGGAAAACTATTAAGAAAGTGTAGAAAAGTTTATGGGACATAAGTTATGGTATATATGTGTGTGTTAAGATTTAATGGATAATAAACCATATTTTAGAAAAGTATTATTAACCATTAAATAAAAATGGTTGGAAAATAATGGATTATGAATTAAAAAAAAAGTATTTTTTTTATAGACAAAGTTAGACTATTCCATAAACATGAAAGTTTTATATAATATTTAGATGAACATTTCCTGTGAAGAAACTATTGTCACATTCTGGATGGTTTAAAAGATATGATTTTTTAAATTTTAATGAAAATAGAGAAATTTCAAGAAGGGTTAAAATATGCCACTACGGCAGCTCGCCAACTCGGGTTGTAGCTCTAGGCCTCAAAGAGAGAGAGAGAGAGAGGATTTTAAAGAACTTAATTGGTTTTTAAAAGGAGTATTTTATTAGAAAAAGATAAGTTCTAAATTTTAAATAAGATGATTTTTATTATATATATTTTAAGTTATAGAGTGTTACTATCTTGACACAATGTTAGTAAAACAGAGTTAGATGTTCTAACCTAATTTTAAACGGAAATAATTTACATGTTTAAGAAAAATGGATTAAAATTCTTAGATCCAGTTTTCTTTTAAGTTTCAAATTTTACCACAACTTTACCTGGATTAGATCTTGATTTTCCTTTTTATGTAAAAAGGAATTTAAATAAAAGTTCATCCAAGGAGTTTTAAATTAAGTATCTTTTGAACAATTTATATATTTGGAAAATATGGATTTTAAAGAGTGTCAAAATTATAATTTTGTTACAAAGTTAAATTAGATTAAATTCTCTAAACAGAGTTCTATAAGTTAATTCAAAATACACCATAACCTTATAACTATAACTAGTAAGCAATTATTTTCCTTTTAAGTAAAAGGAATGTCAAATTTGATTATATCCAATAGAAGTATTAATTTAATACTTGTCATCTATATATTTTCCGACTGTAAGATTTAGACCACAGATGAGTTTAGCAAATGGAAAAGCTATGTATAAGGTAAGTATAAACCTTGCTTACAGTATAGAAATGTTAAATATTTTTCTAAAAAGTATGTTTATATGATATGCTACGTTAGATGTATGTCATGTTTACACGATATGCTATGTTAGATGTATGTCATGTTTTTAAGAATGTTATGTTTTTAAGTGAGCCATGCATTTAAATTTGCCATGTTTTCAAGTAAGACATGTCTTCAAATATGCTATATTTTCAAGAGAGTCATATTTCAAGAATGGCATGTTTTGAAAACATGTGATATTATTACGATGACACCATGATTACAACTATGTCATATTTTACTATTATGCCATGTTTATAAAATTATAATTGTATCATGTTCTACAAATATGTCATACTTTGAGTGTATGATGTGATCTTTTTGTAATATGTCATGTTTATAATATCATATTATCTGATCATGTACATTCGTTATAATTAATAATATCCTAACATACGATTTAGTTCTATGAGTAAGAGTTTTAGGTAGAAGCGTTGCATATTGCATATTCACCTAAAGTAACAAGATTAAGGTAAGATAAATAATGAGTATTGTACCAATTTCCCTTCAGATAGTGGAGGATGATGTTCATGTTATATTATAGAGCAAGTTCCATTTGATCTTGGTGTTGTTAGAGACCTTGTAAACCCTAAGTTCTTGTTGATCACGTGCACCCGGTACTAACACTAAAGGCTTATATGTTAAGATAATAAGATCATAATAAAGCATAAGAGATCTATAATTGAGGATAAAGGAAGCATGCATTATCATCCCCAAAATAGATCATACATGGATCTTGCATTTTTATTCAATTATTGCATGTTCTACGAGATTAATTTTTATACTTACGGTGTGAAATTTCATCAATTACATTCATATTATAGATAAGAAACTTACAGCATAGTAATTAAAGGGTAATTACGGGCAAAGATGTTGAGCAAGTGAAGACGATGTGGGATACCACTATGTAGATTTGTTCACACAAGTTATTTGGTTATTAATATGTAGTTAAGCATATAATTTTGTATATAGCAATAAGTTTCTAGCATAAAGACTTTATGAGAAGTTACTCTCATATATATGATAAGTGTTTTTTTTTTTTCCTTAAGTTATAAAGGAAGGTATGAAAAAGTTTTTATGTTAAGGTATATACCTATAAGTTATTATGATTTAAGTAGTTAAATAACGGCTTACGTGGGCTGGGCAGTACAATTTCTATCTCTTATTCTTTCTCTTACAGTTCTTTTTCTTCATTTTCATCTCGAGTGACCATAATTTAAGAGAAAAAAATAACAAGGGGAATAGGAGATGAAAAAAGAAAGTGAGAATGGGGAAAAAAAGTCAAGTATAACGTAGCAAATTACCTAGACAATTAAGACAACAAAATTAATTGAAGGAGATAATTAAATTAAATTATGAAGAACGTAGCAAATTAAATATATAAAATAGGTAAAACAACTCTATCTCATAAAGCTACTGATCTATTTGATCTCCTAATGGAATAAGACGTAACAAAGCAAACTCCTACTGTTACTAAATCACCACCTCCAATACTATTGTTTCCTTTTAATATGGAAATGGTATACGAGGCTTTGCATGCTTGTTAAGTTAAAACCTCACATTCTTGAGTTTGAAGGGTGACAATGCTTATTCTCTTTGGGCATACTTTCTCTTATCTCATTTTCTCTCCTCACCATTTCTCTCCTCATTTATTTGCTATCTTCACTTCCTCTCACTACATTTTCCTTTCTCGTAACACTGTCTCCTCCATCTAGGGATGGCAATGTGGCAGGGAGGCTCCATCTTTCTTGGCGTAATTTCTATCTCTTATTCTCTCTCTCTTATTGTTCTCTTTCTTTATTTTCATCTCAAGGGATAGAAAGTTAAGAAAGAAAAAATCTAGAGTGGGAATACGAGATGAAAAAACAGAGTGAGAATGGGGAAAAAAGTCAAGTGTTAACAACTCATGTTTCAAGGCTCCATATACACGCATCCATTATGCATTTGTAACGCACTATCCTCTTTAAGGCTAATCCTCTCAAGGATCTTTGTTGCATTTCTAGTTCGAATTCTTGACCTAGTTTTTAAGTTCAAAACTAGTAAGTACGAATTGAAATAAGGGAGACATTTAACGAAAAGAAGTTTTTTTATTATTATTTTTATTTTTTGGTGAATTGAGAGAAAAGGTACAAGCATCAAGGCCAACTCCGACATCGTTGAATCAATCCCCAACCAAGCCACTCTAAATTTATTTCAAAAACAAAAATAAACATATTCTACAGTCGCCGGAGAGCAAAAGAACGGCCCACTCGAATGAAGAAGAAACAGTCCTATTGTCGCTACGCAAGAGTATGAACTACTATTAGACCTTTTACTGGTAAATCCAACAGGAAATTGTCCGCAAAATGAAAAAAAGTGCATGGTCAATGCTAGAATAGGAGGGAATATTGAGGAGAACTGCACTATTTGCAAATTATAGCTAGTAGTTACATAACAGAAGATAAGTAATGCAATACATGCGCTATTGAACGCGGCCAAAACAATGTTCCAATCTATTTTTCATTTTGGAAAGATAATTTCCATACCCACAAAAGAAATGAAGCATGTTGTCGTTGTTATTTTGAAAACTTCAACCCCAATCTTATATTCACGAGACATTCTATTTGCCGACATCCAACTTTTATCCATTATAAAATTCTGAAAAAAAAAAAAGGAATTAAAAGAAAAAAAAAACATAATCATCATATAGAATAAAAAAAAAAAGAATAAGACTTCAATTGTTCTAATAATTACTTACTATGAAGAGTTGATATAGTATGTGCACATTAAATGATTTTGCGTTATTTATAGAAACAAATTAAAATTAAAAAAAAAAAACTTGATTTAATTGCAAAGGGAGTTTAAAAAGATGAATTGCGACACTCTAACATACCTCTAATACTTAAAAAAAAAAAAAAAAAAAAACATAAGTGAACTAAAATATGTAGATAGACTATTATTTATAGGTTAACATATCCTTGCCTACTTAGAAATCCTTTTTTGATTAAAGTACAACTAAGCATTCTGATACTAATAGTGAATTATAAAAGAACTAGGATTATAATCCAACTCAAAAGTAGTTAACAACTGAAATGTTAAGGGGAAATTAAGGAGAAAGAAAAACTAAAACCGTGTTTTTGTTAGATAGCAACTCAAAGTAGGATCATAATCTCCTCATGTTTTCTTGTGTTGCAACAAAAAGTAAGGGGAAAGAAAAACTAAATTCACACTTGGTATATAATTTATCTTTATGTTTGAAACGTTTTTATGGATTATTACCAACAATAGAAGAGTAATGGATGTATATGGACTCGCACGACAAGAAAAAGAACCAAGAAATATAAAAACAAAATATCATAAAATATAAATACAAAATTGACTTTGCTCCTCATTAAAGTTAGTTGGAGCATTTGTTAGATTATCATATTTTAATGAAAAATATTTTAAATTAGAATAGAGATATATGTAACATTAAAAAAAAAAAAAAGCAACGTTTTTTTTTTAAATAACAAACGAAATTCTCTAAATATTAAGAAAAATTGATATTTTTAAAAAAAATGAAAATTCAACTTATTTTAGTTTTCTCTTTAGGTTTTTTTTTTTTTGGTTTTTGTTTTTTGTTTTTTGTTTTTTGTTTTTTTCCAGAAATCCCATTATTTAAACTTTAAAACTTCCCTATGAGGTAAAGTGATTATTTTCAACACTTTTGTTAACGCTTTTTAGTTTTTTTTTTTTTTTTTTCTATAGAAATCTCATCATTTAAAATTTAAAACTAAGTGTAACTCCTACAATTAATTTGTCTCCTTTTAAAATTCAATTAATTATACAATAATTAGGGTCATAATCTAACTCAAAACATACAACAACGAAATTTTAAATTCAAAAATCATAATTCAACTAAATTTTTTTTTTTTTGTTTTGAACTTTTGTTTTTCCTAGTGAACATAAGAGAACATCACCATTCTTTTAGATGGCGGTCACTAGACAATTGCTATCAAATGTAATGGCACCAAATATAGCTGTCGAGAAGTGAAAATTTTAGATGGAAATTATCATAAATTGTAAAATGACTGCCATTAAATTAATTTTCATTGACACTTTGAATGCACATCATATTTAACTATCATTTACTGTGATAAATTCTCACTTACAATTGCATTTTTTTTTACTAACCGTAATTAAATATTATATTTACAATTTTCCACCATCAATAATCAAACATGGCATTTTTTTTCTTTAAACACCATTTGTTAAGCACATCTTATTCACCTTTTTCTAATAATGTATGTATTAGGGACTTGATAAGTATGATTTCTTGAGCATATTATTATGTCATACTTACTTTGATGAAGTTGTGCTTGGTTGTGGATGAGTACACCTTAAGATGTTTTGTATAAGGAAACTGGGTATTAGATAACTTCTTGAGAATTTCTTAGATAATCTAAAATTGTTTTGTCTAAGGAGGTAGAATTAAGAGGAAACGATGTAACCCTTCCAGTATTTTCTAGAAACCTCTCTTAGTACGAACCATTCATAAATACTACATGACCTTAATTTGATATGATACGTGATGTAATAGTATGTTATTAATTATGAGACTTTTATGCCTTGAAATGCTATGGCTACATTTATGCCATGATCACGGATATACCACTATCATAGCATGCCACTATTACACTATTGCCACGGATTTATAAGTGTGACATATTTACATTAACGTCATACTTTTAAAAATGCCATGGATTAAGTTTATAGATTTTCATGTCATGTCATTTCATGTGCATCATGAATAATAAGATCATAACAAAAGTACCTTAGCCTAGTCTTTAAATATGATTTTAAGTAAGGAGTATGATGATAGGCATACTCGAATATTATTAAGTAAAAGCTAAGACTAAAATAAGTAAAGTATCATACTAACTTTCGACCTAGGGAAGGATTATGCAAGAAATCATCTTGACTTTGTTAGGGCCTTACAAACCCTAACATCCCATAGATTTTAAAAACCTGGTACGTACACATGGGAGCCCATAATTAATTAAGCAATTAATAAGTTATAAGGAAAAATAATTGGATCCATAAATGAGTATAAGTAGATTATCTTATACATTTGGCATTTGTATTAAATGTTTTTCCTATAAGACAATTTTTGTATTTTCTGATCGAAGCTAATAAAATTTATTCATACTATAGGTAAACGCCCACAGTATAGATAATAAAGGGCATTCCAATATGAGAACGATAACAAAGGCGGTGTAGGATGCCACTATGCCATGATTTTCTACAATTATATTTTGGTATGAATATATATTTATATTTATACATGTATTTATGAATCAATATAAGTATGTATTATGTTATTAAGTTCAAGACATGAAAGATCAATCAAGCGTTTTGTTTTATGAAATTATATAAGTGCTAATATATGTATATTTATGTAGTATGATAATGAGTATACAAACCAACATTGAGTATTATAATAATTTGGATAAGGAGGTATGTACTAAGATAAATGTATAATTAAGTTATGATCCTAATTAAGTTATCAGTAAAGTTTTATTAAATAAGTTTAGTTAAAAAAAAGTATGCTCAAAACTTTAGTACGAAGTTTAAGTGATTATAAGTAAGAATAAGCTTAAGTAAATAATGTAACGGCCTACATAGTCAGTGCGTTACATTGATACTTATTCTCTATCACTAGCTTGGAACCTTCTGCCAAACCCCACTCTCTGGCGGTGAGATCGATGAGATCTTTGAGTTCCATTCATTGCAACTTCGGTTCCTCCACGCAAAAAGATTCCATCATCATCTCTGGTGTCATCATAGAAGTTCACGAGTAGGAGCCATTGTGATGGAGATCTAGTGAGTGTGTGCTAGCTAAGATCTCCCAATCACGGCTACTTAAGCTCCATGACAGCTTCTTGAGCTCCAATCACGGCTGGGTTAAGATCCATGATGGCAAAGGCTATGGATGTAGCGAGGTAGTGACGGTTTTGCATTGCTGGCTATGATGGTGAGGAAAGAGCGGGGATGGAAAGGTTGTTTTTTAATTATTTTTTAATGGTAAATCACTAACTGACTAAAAAATTGATGTGATCAATTAGTGATTAATAATAAAAATTGACAATTAACTATGATCAATCAGTGATTGATTGTGAGTCAATTAATGATTGACTAAGAGTTAATCACTGATTGACTAAATATGGTCAACTAATGATTGACCATTTATAAAATTGATTGACTATTTTAGGGAAAAAAAAAGGCCTTTTAATTAATTTTTGAAAACATGGATTATTCATTAAAAAACTTATATAAAAAGATATTTAGCTATAAATTCCAAATGAATATTTGATTGGTGGCATCTTCCATAGGTGACTACACTTTTATTTTTGCCAAATTAAAAAAGAAAAGGTCAATTCCATTAATTTGTGTCTCTTGATTTTTCACTCATTTACTATCATTCCCTCAATATTCAAATGGCATGCCACCTACTTATTAGTCTATGAAAAATTATCATTTTACACCCCCATCCAATTCCGTCACTTGTATCAATTATGTTTTGTGCAATTTTTTTTTCTTTTTGGGATTAGTGTATGTTTTGTTCGACTATTAATACATATATGTAGTATCTTCTCTAATCAGTTTTAAACAATATATTTTTTTATCTGTCATTCTACTTAGTCACTAAGGCTCTATTTGGTAGACACATTATGTATACATTGAGTTTAAATGCAATACATTGAATGCAATTTACATTTAGAAAAAAAGTGTTTACATTGCATTTGAATGCAATGTGTATTTAACTTATATTTAAATAATAAATATATGATGTGATGGATAAAGTAGAGAGAAAGAGAATATGTGAAGTGATTAATAAAAATAATAGAAAAATTAAAATAATAAATAGTGATTATATTATATATAAAATATGATATGATCGATATTTAAAGGCAATACTTTTGTGTTTAGGTAAAAATTACATTGCATTGTATGCAATACGAATAGCATACTAAAAACAAATGGCACTTAAGTTTCTATACTGCAGATAAGCAAACAATATATATATTATTTTATTTTATTTGCTCTAAACTTAGACTGCTAAAATCTCACTTTAATCTTCTCATATTTTTTGAATACTGTGTATAGTAATTTGTCATCAGACCATGTAACAACCGGGAAAATTCATATTTCTCGGAAAATAATTACACAATGAATTTAAGCGTTAAAATGTAAAATTAAGTGATTTAATATTGTTTAGAACTAAATAAAATGTTCTAACAATGTTAAAGGATAAAAAATGAGTAATAGTGATATTATGTGTGTGCACGTGTGTGCCACTCACAGTATCAAGAAGTAGGTCAAGATGATATTATCTTGACATAAAACTGATAAATTTGGGTTCAGCACACCCAAATTAGTAAAGATAGCCTATCAACACGCTTAAATTTGATAATTGAGTACAAGGGTAATTTTTGACCGAAAATTCACAGTATCGGAAACTGGTTGCAATGACCTCAAATGAAAATAAAACTGATATATTTGGATTCAGGATGCCCAAATTAGTCAGGAAAGCCCATGTTGAAATTTTGGGCGAAAAAGTATATAAGGAGCGGAAAAAGTGGAATTCCCTCATTTGCCCATGTGTACTCTCTCTCATCACTTCTCTTTCTCTCTCTACCCCCATTGATGAATAGTAACAGACCACCGGAAACGGTGTCCATTTTCGACACCGCCGGCACCGTTGGAAAGCTCTCGCCGAGCTGAGTTCAACGGTGTGCCGAGTCGACGGAACCGACGCCAAAGGAGAGCGCACGCGCGCCGACCACCGGAAAATTCGCGACGTCGTATCTCCGCCGTCCGACGTCCGATCAAGCTGAAACCGGTCTCAAAAGACTCGTGGTGAAGAGTACTACAAAACCCATGTGGTGGATCGCCTCAACACCGGCGGAATCGCGCCGCCCGAAGTCGCGACATCGCCGCCATGAAGCCGCCATGGAACTCGCCGTTTCCGGCGATGTTGAGCTGCACCACCTGTACAGAAATGATCGCCGTGAAGAGGGGAGCAAAAGCCCTCAATCAATTTCGGGGAAAAAGTCCGGCACGGCGAAATTCCACCGCCGCCGCCGTGGCCGTGACTTTCGAGGAGGTTTTCCGGCGATTGGGGCCTCCAAACATGAAATTAAGGCTACCAATGGATTCCTCTCGTCGAGATCTTCAAAATGGACTACCCACTTGCCACCGTCGCCGCCATCAACGGCGGTCAACGACGGTCAATGCCGGTCAACGGCGACCGTTGACCAAAAATCGAAGTTTGGCCCGTTAGCCTATTTTCGACGTTCCGGACGCATTCGCGGAGTCGGAATTGCAAGACGGGACCTCAAATATGAAGAACGAGAAATTAGGGTTTATGCCGTCGAGACCGGACTGCAATTCGGTATAAATCCCGACCCCTTTATGTTCCACAATTTAATTGTTTGGGACTGTTATATGATTTTATGATTATTGGTATGAAAAATGTGGAAAAAAAATGTATGTAAAAAGAAGAAAATGATTGTAATGGAGAAAAAGAAAAATATGTGATGATGTAATGATTTTACGTAAACAGTATGAGTTTTACGTAAAATCTAGGCCTCTGGTATAGTATGTGATAGAATTAGATTAAGATAGATGGTTTTCAGGCGTTTTCCTAAACGCTGGAACCTCAAAAATTAAGCGGAAATGCTGCCGAAATTTCTAAAAATGGCACCAGGGGTAATATGGGAAACGAGGGGTAAAAATATAATCGGGAAGGGAACCCGAGCCCCCTCGGGGAATTAGGGCATGGAAAAAAGGAATTGGCAAGTTATGATTAGTAAACCGACCCTTCGAAACCCTAAAACGCAAAGAAAACATGAAACCGATTCTTAGGTTCGAATAGTGTTTCCCGAGGGCCGGGAATGTGAAAATTGGTAAAATGATAAGAATTGATCCGGAAAAGGTCCGATAAAGTTTAGAAAGTTAATTAAATGATTTTGGATTTAGAAAATCCAGCCTAAGTATGAAAATGAAAATGTTATGATTAAACGACCCATTAGGGGCAAAATGGTCATTTTGCCCAAAGATTCTCAAATTATGGGAAAAGAGCCCCAATGACCCCGGAATAGTTTAATGAAGTTTGTAAAAGCCAAAATTGAGGTTTAAGTTATGAAAAATTACGTCAAGGGTAAAATTGTAACTTTATCAAAAGTTAGGGGTAAAATTGTAATTTTTCAAAAAGTTGGAGAAAAATTCGAAAAGGACCATTAAGGTTTAGAAAGCTGTCCTAAGGCTATAATTAAGGGCTATAAGATCAAAATCAAGCTTTTTAAGAAAATAAAAGCTATAAATGAAAATGTGATTAACGGACAAAATTTGTCTGTAGGAACCCGATCCAAACGCGACAAAGGACGTCTATGGATCCCAAGAAGAGGATAAGCACGCTATGAGTAAGTTTAGACATTTACCCGTCTGCAACTATGAACAAGCTTATCGTATTTATATGTTTTATATGTAAATGTCATGATGTGATTTATGATACTATAGCAATGTTATGATGATGTTAAAAGATGTGTTTTAATAAATAATTTATAAAAAATATATATAAATATATGTATATATTGAATTATGAAGGAAAGGTATTATAAAAACTTTATGAGAGTAATGATGTGATAAAGAGGGATAGAGGAATGGAAAGAGTAAGAAGGAAAATATTATGATAGAATGCATAAGAAAGAGATGAGATATGAAAGGAAAGAATAGGTATTTTATGAAAAGTTTTATAGAAGTTAAGTTATGATTAATAGAGTAATGATATCAGTGATGAAAGGAATTAAGAAAAGTATGTTTTATGATAACGAAAGGATAGATGTTTTATGAAAAATGATATGAAAGCAAAGAGTTAGACAAGAAAGAGAAACAATGATAGGTTATGATGAAAGGATTAGAACATAACGGTAAGATGTAATTGATAGAATAGAACGATAGGCTATAATCGATAGGCTATGATTGATAGAAATATGATGATAAGATACTATAGATAAAATGATGCAAATGATAAATAGAGAAGAGAAAAAAAAAATTGTCTGCACATAATTAAACATATTTTTGTTTGTTATGATGTGATGTGATGTTATATAAGTAATGTGTGCTATATATGTTAAGGTGTGATTAACATAATTCACACAAATAAAGTAAAGAATTAAGAAAAGAAAAACAATGAAAGAACAAATGTTCCATGGAATGTTTTATGAAAAATGAGAAATGAAATATGATGAATGTCATGAAAAATATGTACAACGAAAAATCAATATAAGAAAAAAATAAAAGCCTACAAGATAATAAGATTGAAAACTTAAGTTGTTGGCGTACCGGTCTCCCTGCAAGGTCGAGACTTCCAGTCTATATCCTCCACGTAGATGTGGCGCTACCCTGAAGGTGCGGTAGATTATAGGATGGACCAACCCCGAAGGTGCGGTTTTTATGTGACTGTGAGGTAGGTTGGTGGGTCGCTCCCCCTCCTCCCACTGTCCGCGCGCAACTAGGTACGTCCAACAACGGGCCCAACCAAAGGAAAGTGGAAAGAAAACAAACGAAAGAAGAGTGAAAAGAAAAGAAAAGAAAGGAAAAGAGAAGAGCGAGAAAAGAAAGGAAAAGAGTGAGAAAAGAAAAGAGATGAAAAGAGCGTGAAAAGAAAAGAAAAGTAAAGAACGATAAGAAAAGTAACGAATGATATGGAAGAATAACACAATGATGTGAATGACGCGTTTTTACGTGATGTTATGCTAGTGTGTATGTTACTAGCTTTTTAGATATGAAAGGTTAAGAGATGATGATAAAGTGATAGAAAAGTTATAAAGGTTTAGAACAGAAAGTTAAGAAATGATAGAAATGAAAAAGCAAAGAAATGAAGAGATTAGATTAGAATGATAAGAGATGATCGATAGAATGATAAGAACGATGAACGAAGAGATAAATGAGCATGATGAGACTAACATAATATGTTATGTTTCAAGGATATGTATAGACGATGTGTATGATGTGTATATACGTGATGTTATATATTCTAGTAATAACATATATTACTAGTAATTATAAGTTAATGAATGTATGTTTGAACTTACTGAGCATCTAGCTCATTAGTTGTTTATATGTTGCAGGTAAGCAACCTGTTAGTTTAAAGTAGTATGATGGACAACGGACGGATCTGCACGTGCCAAGAGACTGGGCGAGGGTATGGTACTACCATGAGTCTTTCGCTGAGCGTTCAAAAAGGAAGATGAAAGAAAGAAAATTATAAAATATGTGTTATAAGAGTATGATAGAGAGAGGTATAATATGTAAATTAAAAGAAAAAAAAATTTTACTATAGAAATTGCTTCCGCTTTAAATGAGAACGTTAAGAAGGGATAGTTAAGTATGTTAAGTAAGAGGATGACGACCCACGAGGTTGCCAGCCATCGCTGTCGGCGTCAGAACTCGACTGGTTGGTATGGTAACGTACGTGGGGGGGGGCGCCACAGACCATGACTTATATCAATTGAAAACATTATTTTTTATTTTAAAAAAATATTGTGATATAGAATTTCATTAAATTATCACATCATGAAAATATTCCAATATTTCCAATATTTCATTTCATGAATTTAGATTATGCACATAACCTAAACTTTTTAATACATAAACTTTTACAATTAAATTATCAATTCACTAATATTTTTCATCAAAATTTTGGTTATTGCAGTGGTTTTGAAAAACTTACTGCAAGGCTAAAGAACTATGATGTGATATTAGAAAAGAAATCATTGTTGTTTCCGGACTCGAGATTGATTTCATAGAGATCATGACCAGACATAGTCATGGATTCAAGGTTTAACAAGTAGAGATCATAGGAAGAAGTACTCGCGGAAGGTTTATCTAGATTAAATTTGGAACCTTAGGTTTCCATTGTATCCTTGTTTTGAATTTGTTGATAGTAGGCTTTGAGGCTTTTTAAATCTCAAATCGTTTGTTATAGCATCACCATAGATACCAGGATCAGAGAACACTTCCTGAATTACGGTTTGCCCGTCAAGCATACTTATCACATCGAACATTGTAGGCCTCATTATTGGAGAAGCATTGATACATAAAAGAGCCACTTTGAGTACTCTTTCAGCCTGTTCCTTGTTGATTTCATCTAGATTTTGATCTACTATATCCAACAACTCTCCTTTTTGTTGCAAGACAAAAGCCTGCAAAGGAATGAACTAATTACGAATCACCGAAGACTTCAATTTTTGCATATGAATGGACGAGATTGATATCATAAAACAAAAAAAAAAAAAAAAAAAAAGAAAAAGAAAAAGAAAAAAGGCAAAAGAAACAATTCCTTACATAATCAAGAAGGCAAACACAATCATTTTGAGGAATGTAACTTGTATTACGCTTCCCACTAATGATTTCTAAAGCAACCACCCCAAAACTGTAAACATCTGCCTTTTCGGTCAAATAACCCCGTAGTGCATATTCTGGAGCCATGTATCCACTAAAAACATAACAAAATAGCAACGAAAAAAGGTGGAAAATTCAATACATTTTGTCAGCAAATTTATCTAAGAATTATAAGAATTCTTTTTTTTTTTTTGAATGAAAGAATTATGAGAATTCTGACTCACATAGTTCCAGCAACTCGGGTAGTGATGTGGGTGTTGTCGCCTTCATAAAGTTTAGCCAAACCAAAATCTGAAATTTTAGCATTAAGATTCCTGTCAAGAAGCACATTTGTAGCCTTGATGTCTCTATGAACAATCTTCAGAGGGGAACCTTCATGAAGAAAGTGGAGGCCGTTGGCTATTCCAATGCATATATTGAACCTCGTTGTCCAATCCAATTTCGGACTACTTGCTCTTGAACCTGCAGATGACACGGTCAAGGCCGTAACGTAACTGACTAAGATTTACCATAGTATCATAATTCTTGAGTGAACATTCCAACTAGGCTGGCTACAAAAATAGTAATACATGAAAATCTCATGTAGAGGGAAACGGTAAATTACCGAAAAGCGCACGGCCGAGGCAATTATTTTCCATGTACTCGTATACAAGCAGTAGTTCATTGCCTTCGATACAACATCCACAAAGCTTCACTAGATTTGGATGTTGCAAACCAGATATCATGCCTATCTCAGTTACGAATTCTCGATTTCCTTGTCTGGAATTTGAAGACAATTTCTTCACAGCAATAACTGTGCCATCACATAATTGACCCTGCACTTGAGTTACTCTTTCACAAATCAAATGTGCAACTCGACCATATTGGCATATGATATATATGTACAAGGCAAGCTCAACACATGCAATTTGGATGATCGAAACATATGTTTAGTGTTGCCTATTAAGCGTTAATTACCTTGTAAACACTTCCAAAACCACCTTCTCCAATCTTATTTTCGGAGTTAAAATCATTAGTTGCAGCTCTTAGCTGTCTCAAACTAAAGGAACCAGTTGGCAGCTCTAACCCGTTAAGGTCTGATGACAAAATAGCAGCAGTCATTAGAAAAAGTTATGCGAGTAATTCTTTGTATAAAGAAAATGAGTTGACCATCAAGTAAGTTGACACTGGAACAGCAAAGGCAATTAATTGCGCACCTGGTGGTTCTTTTCTATGTTTATTTCGGCGATATCTTCTCCAAGCGAGGATACCAATTACCAAGAAGATTAGGCATAAGACAGAAGCAATTATACCAGCCACAAAAGCTATGCTCTTTTTAATATGCTCTATAAATGAGAGATAAAATACCCAGAAGAAATTAAATAACCAAAACTAGGAGGAAGAATATTCTACAAAAATGTAAGATAAACTATATGAATTATATTTCTCACCTTCACAATGAGATTTTGAACCTGAAAATGCAGAAACCCGAGGCCATATTCAGTGTATAACATTACTAAAATTACTAGAACAACAATTTAGAAATATATATTAAGTTAATGGCTAAACAATGGTTATAAGGACGACGCTTGTATGGCTAAAATAAGAACTTGGGAAGTGTAATACAGAAGGCCTTAAATGACCTTATGATGTATCTAGAAAAAATCTAAGTGGATTGTTCTTCTTCCTTCCTCTGTTTTGCTCTTTCTTTAGTTTCTAACTAGATGCAGATTTTACTTATCTTGACATCACTCTTCAGTTATTTAAAAGAAAAGATGGCATGAAATTATTCATTTTTGCTCTGATATTATGACATTATTCTAATAATATCTAACAACTCTATATATGCGTGTGTATATATATATATATCAGCTCCAGTTAATTGAAAGTAATTTGAAAGGTGATTATTGATATAATTTAATAGTAATTTCACATATGACTTCATTAATAGGCATAAAGTTCGGACCCCTTACTCCTCAAATTCAAAATTAAAAAAAATATATGTTCCTAGAGAAACAAACTTACTTGGGCACACGGAAATAGCAGATATAAGAATACCATAGTCACCCCTCTTAGGGACGACAGTGGTGCCTCTTCCAGCCCAATACAAGCGGATATCGAGGGTATTATCGATCACACTGACGTTAAAGTACTGCTTTACAACAGCTTTACTACCAGTTCTATTGGCTTCATCTTCCATGTTGAAATCCTTGGTCATTATCTTTCCCTGAAATCCAAAACAAAAACGAAAAATAAAATTTTTTCAGCTTAAGAGTTATTTTTCATTCTCTTTCATACGCGGATCAGACTCGTTTGTCTACCTTTGACACTAGTTATCTCCTCTCACTATTTACAAAAATAAAAGACATGAAGTTGATCATACTTGTAATTTTAAGAGAATTCTTGGTACGTACCTGAATGTAAATGTCAAATATGCGCCTGCCAATACCGCTGAATTTTCTAAATATGAGTTCTGCGAAGTGTAGTTTCACTGTATACGTTCCGTTCTCTAGACAAGCAAAGTAGGTAAGAGAGAATGGAGATCTACGGGCCGTGGTATACAAAGACTCGGAATCCCCAAACTGATTCTTATTTTCCACAATATGTTTGCGTATATCATCACTGTCATCTATAAAATCTCCGGTGCTACTAAACCCCCAATATTTTCCAAAGTAAGTCTTTGCAGCGTTATATCCATCGGTTGTATCACCCTCATATAAAAGGCTTCCATTGGCATTTTTGACAGTTACACTTGGCCCACCACAATTTATATGAAGTGATGATCTACGATCTATTACGTACATTTGTAACTAAGATTAGTAGATATCAACCTAATTGGAATATGTTAAACTTCTTTAATATCAGTTATCTTCTATTTTCATTTACATTAAGAAAAACAAAACAAAAAAAAATTAAAAAACAAAAAAAAAAAAAAAAAAAAAAACTTACTTGTTTGACAATTGGGAATGGTCGAGCAAGGAAGAAGCCTCTTCCTGTATGAAGTGAGAAACTGAATGTATCAGCATGGAATATTGACAGTATACAACCCAAGTCACCGCAACTCAAAATGAATAGAGCTGCTTAGCCCGAATCATAGTGCCCTATTTTGACATGCTATCTAATGAAATAAATTAGGAAAATACTGAGAATAACAATCTTACTTGCTCTGCAAGTATGAACTCCGGTACGTATTTACTGTTTCAAGGCTGAAAGATTTAGAAAAGAAATTGATAAGCTACTTTGCGAGCTACAAACATAACCAAGACTACGGCAATCCTATCACACACACAGAGAGAGAGAGAGAGAGAGAGAGATACAGCAATCTTAATTGAGAGTCTATTATCACCTGCTCCTCTTGCACGAGGTATCTGACCAAGTAAAGTTATTATAGGACAGATCACTGAAAAAAAACAAAATTATTATCAGTACCATTATGTGCTTCAAAAAGAAAACTTGAATTGTAATTACAAATTAAATATAAGAACATACATATTGTCAACCATAGAATTGACAAGGAATGAGTTGGGTACACTTCCATTGAACTTGTTGCCCGCCAAAAATCTGAGAAGGGGTTAGTGTATTGTGTTTCAGCAGAGAGTAAACCCACTTAAAATCACGATCACATGAAAAGACAAAAAGTAACGGCAAGCGCTAGACTTACATGTAATTTGCTGTATTGGTTCTGTCGTATAGTTCTCCTTCCAAGTTATTAAAGCTTACATCTCTGAGAAAAATTGCCAAAAAAAAAAAAAAGAAGAAGAAGAAATATGAGATATCTGGGTAAACGATCTCTTTGTTAAGAATTTTACTTTTTAGTAACTTTCTGAAATTTAGTACAATTAGAAAGTGACGTTTTTTTAAAATATTGATTACAATATTAATATGTGTTTTTACTGGTCAATCACTTTTGACTACAGTTAGTTACTAACTGGATAGGTCAATCAATATTTTGCTGGTCACCGGTATTTTAATAAATAGAAAAAAAAATTCTAACATTTCTTAAATAAGTATTCAAAAACTGCATATCTAATTAATTTTCAAGAAATATATAGATCAAGGAATTTTGTTGTATTAGCATGACTCAAATTATATAGAAAACATGGAGTAAAAAATTACTTGTAGGTAGAATTCCATACCAACTACAAGATGCACAAAGAGTAGAGAAGCATTTATGGAGTAGATCAGCTCATCTTATCATGTAAAGTTTCATAGAAAAGTAAAGGACAAAAAAATGTGGCCTAAGCCTTAAAAAAAAAAAAAAAAAAAAACTGTAGCCCAACACGTTAGATGTTATTCCATCCGCGAGTTCAGATCCCATTTTCCTATCTAATCATTGACTATCTCTCTAATTAAATTTTGTCACCTAAGTAAATTGTTTAAGTAATATTAAGTGCTTAGCACCCATTTATGCAGTAAATTTGGATGACATGGAAACTAAAAAGTGGAGGGATAGCCAAGGGCAAAGCAAAAAAAATATGGAATTTTCAGAAAGTCCCCTGCATCATTTTACCTTTTCAAGCATTCAAAGAAGGGAATTTAAATAACTTACAGCATGACCATCTTGGAGATCATTTTCCAGATTTCAATTGGGATGGTTCCAGATAAATTCACATTTCTCAATACCCTGATGAAGAAAGTTTTCTGCAGGTTACTTCCTTGATTTGCAGTTGCACGTATTTGTATATCAATAGTGCATAAACATCTAGATAGACCAAGTTAGGTTCATACAAAAAGATCTCTGTCTGGTTGCTGTTTAGCACCGGAAAGTCAGACTTTGGACCAGGCATATCAGTGATCGTCCTATATCAAACATCAGGTGACAAACATTCAAGCAACTCATCAACTTCTTTGCAATTTACTAATGACGTGACCTTTGTTGGTGTGGAAGAAAAATGGAGAAGAAACTGTCTGGGTGTAGAAAAATTAACAAGATCCAAAATTGGTGGATTTGAGGTGTAATAAATACTTTTTCTAAGGTGCTTTTCACCTCGACTACAAAATTTTGCTAACAGGATTTAACAAACCTACTAAAAATTGAGGCCATATTTGGGGGAACTTTTCCAAATGGAGTTTTGCCGTTCAAACCAAAACTCTCAACATCTCACTTTCTCTCTTTTTCATTAAAAAAAAAAAAACTCAAACTTTAGAAGTTTATAACTTTCTTATTTTAAATCAAGATGATTTTTGTATTAAAATGCTTACAATGATGTGACAGAACAAAACAAGATCTATTTTTACTTTTTTTTTTAATGAAAATTCTAAATTTTTACATTATTTTCTATATCATAGTTCATTTTCAAAATTCCTCCCTTAAAACACACGTTTCCAACCCAATCTCTGAAACTCCACCTTCGAAAGTCATCCCAAATGGGCCCTAAATTCCAATAACAAAGATAAAAACCACTATCCTCACTTGATAATAATGTGGGGTTTTTGTTTTTCGACTTCAAACAAATATATTACGATATCTCTAACTATAAGTGCAAGGCTTAGAGAAATATAAAATCATAGTTAGGTTTGCTCACAGGTCTTTCAAGTTCTCCAGCTTTTGAAAAATGCCAGCGGGAATAGGTCCTTCCAATCCAGTTGCATAGAGTTGGCTGTATATTGCAAACATATATATATAAAAAAAAGTTATATTATTCCACTATATAATGATCTTGACAATATCCATGAAATTTTAAGGTTGTATAGAGTAAGATTACAATTTAGTAAGTTGAGTGAAGTTCGCAATGAAATCTGGTATAGGGCCTTCAAAGTAATTATCACTTAACCGGCTGTACATCACAAAGCAAAATAAAATTAACGCATCTAATTGAAATGTTTAAAGATATGCAAATATTGCATATGTAAACATAGATATATGTTAACAATTTATCAGAATTACTTACAAATCCTTCAAGTTTATCAGATTTGCAAGAGACTTCGGTAACCTTCCCACAAACTTATTGGAGGAAAAGAACCTGAAAATTTTGTGATAAAAATAGTAAAGAAAAAAAAGTGATAATAAATTGTTTAACAGCAATTTCTATTTTGACACGAAACCTAATGTTAGTCAATAAATAAGAATAATGTTTTGGGGTATCAATGATGTTAAAATTATTATAAGATTCCACCTATTGGTCCTGGGACCTATTATTTATTAGCACGTAGTGTTCAATATCATTGCTCTTTAGCATTGTTTAATAAATAAAGAGTACTCAGAAATCTACGAAATGACCTACAGGTGAGTTAGGTTGACCAAATTACCAAGCTCCTCAGGAACCGTACCAGAAAAATTGTTGGCTTCAAATTAAGCTCCTGCATTTTTAGTTTTCAGCCAGTAAGAAGGACAAATAGAGAATATACAGGCAAACTATGCTAAAAAATAGTAATTTAGGCACATTAAGATATCCATTAAACAAAAACAGAAAAAGAGAGAGAGAGAAAGAGAGAGAGAGAGAGAGAGAGAGAGAGAGAGAATACAAATAAGTAAGATTTGGAAAGTTTCCCCATTCTTTCGGAATTTCCCCCGACAAGCGATTGGCAGTGAGAGAACTACAAAAAATCAGCTCTTTTATTAGGAAAGGTAGAATTGAAAAATTGAAAAAGAGCCAAATTGTGCCATGCTTTTTAGAACTTTTGTAACAGACAAATTATTCTTACATGAAGTTCAAGTACTTCATAGTACTCCATATTGCTGGAAGTGAGCCGTGAAGAAAGTTGCGGGTGAGGTCAATACAAAGTCCAAATTAAATGAATTGCCGTAGTACGCGTAATGTAACAGCCGGAAAAATTTTACTGTTTTCGGGAAATGTGTATATCGTATGTACAGTATCGAGAAAAAGGTAACAGCCGGAAAAATTTTACTGTTTTCGGGAAATGTGTATATCGTATGTACAGTATCGAGAAAAAGGTCAAGACGACATTTTCTCGATCTGAAACTGATATATTTGGAAATCAGGATGCTCAAATTAGTCAATTGAGTACAAAACAGAAATTTCGACTGGGAATGCGAAAAATACGCAGTACTGGAAACTGGTCGAGATGACCCCGGATTAAGATAAAACTGATAAATTTGGATTCAGCACGTCCAAATTAGTCAGGATAGCCCAAGTTAAAAATTTTGGGGAGAGGAGTATAAATAGGAAATCTTTGGGGTTAAATTCACAAATTCCTCATAAATTCCCAAAAATCCGAAATTCTACCCCAAATTCTCTCAAATGTGAACAGTGACCAACTTTCACATACGACCTCCGTTCACGACACCGCCGGCACCGTCGGAAAGCTCTCGCTGAGCTGAGTCCAACGGTGGGTCGACGCGACGGAGCAGCCGCCGGAGCAAGCCGCACGCGCCGTCTGAAGCTCGCCGGAGCCGCGAAATTCAAACGGCCGTATCTCCGCCGTCCGGCCACCGTTTGCCACGAAACCGGTCCCAAAAGGTTCGTGGTGAAGAGTACTACAAAACCCATGTGGTGGTTCACGGCAACAACCGCCGTATCGTGCCGACCGAGCTTCGAGAATTCCGTCGTTGCCGCCGTGGAATCCACCGTCGATTTTCGCCGATTCCAGCCAAATTGAGGAGAGCCACCGGTGCAGAAATGGTCGTGGGGTTGTGGGGAGCAAAAGCCCTCAACCAATTTCGGGGAAAAAGTCCGGCACGGCGGAGTTCCACCGTCGCCGCCGTGACCGTAGCTTTCGGGGGGATTTTCCGGCGATAGGGGCCTCCAAACATGAAATTGAGGTCACCAATGGATTCCTCTCGTCGAGCTCTTCAAGATGGGCTACTCACTTGCCACCGTCGCCGCCGTCAACCGCCGGTCAACGGTGAGTCAACGCCGGTCAACGGCGGTCAACGCCGGTCAACGGCGACCGTTGACCAAATTTTGAAGATTGGCCCATTGGCCTATTTTCGACGTTCCGGACGCATCCGCGGAGTCAGATTTGCAAAACGGAATTCCAGATGCAAAGAATGAAAGAATAAAGTTTGTGCGATCGAGACCGAACGGCATTTTCGGTATAATCTCGACCACTCTTGTTCCTCAATTTATTAATTGAGATGAATGTATGTTAATGTGATGTATTGATATGAGAAATTGTAAAAGAAAGAAAGAAAAATGGATGAAATAGCAGATATGAAAAAGGTATGAAAATGTGTAAATTTTACGTAAAAAGTGTGTAACTTTTACGTAAAAAGTGTGTAACTTTTACGTAAAATTAGGCCTCTGGTATAGTACGTGATAGATTAGACGAGGTTAGATGGTTTCGAGGCGTTTTCTAAACGCCGGGAGCCCAAAAATTAAGAGGAGATGCTGCCGAAATTTTTAAAATGGCATAAAAGGGCATTTCTGGAAATAAGGGTTTAAAAATGTGATCGGGCAGGTAAACCCGAGCCCCTTATGAATTTAAAATGAAAAATGGATGTTTTAAGAATTTATAAAACGATCTTTGAGGCCTGAAATGTAAGAAAAGCAAGAAACCGACTTTTATGTCGGAATAGAATTTCCCGATGGTCGGGAATAATAAAAATTGTGAAAAATATAGAAATTAACCAGGAAAAGGTCCGGTAAGTTTTTAAAAGTCAAATGGATAATTTTTGAGCTTAGAAAATTCAGTCTAAGCATTAAAACGAGAAGGTTAAGATTCAAAGACCCGTCAGAGGCAAAATGGTCATTTTGACCAGAAATTTCAGAAAGTTAGAAAAAGAGTCGTTAAAGCCTAGAACATAATCCTAAGGCTTTAATTAAAGTTTTAAAGGCCAAAGTTAAGAGTTAAGCATGGAAACAATGAGAAAAGTTCCGATTGGGGCAAAATGGTAATTTTGCCAAAAGTTTACAGAAAAGTTAAAAATGAAATGTTAAGCTCCTAAGTTCTTTATTAAGAAATAAAACGTAGTATTTTTACGTTTTATAAAGTTTTATATATGAAATAAAGATTTTAAATAACCGTTAATTTTTCGGTTATAGGAGTTTAACGGGACAGTGATGATGGACTGTCGAGGAACCACAGAAAGCTGACGTTAGCAGCATTGAGGTAAGTTCAGAAATTTAATTGTCTGTGCACGAACAAATTGATATGGTTATGTTTAGGTGGAAAAATATATTTTTCCCCTAAACTATATAATTGTTTGATTTGTGATTGATGACGGGTGCACAACTATTGGTATAGTTGTGTACTAGACGGTATGGTTTATGGTATGACTATTTAATTTATACTATTATTACAATTGCTTCAGATTCACGAGAATCTGATTCTTTATATTGTCATGATTGCATTGAGTATTTGCATGCCTTATAATTAATGAGGCAACCTCCCAAGAGTGTGATGTATCGTTTTAAAGAAACGATAAAAATAATGAGAATAAATGAATTAAGTATAATTTATGTACTGTTCTGTATATGTGACAAGTTTGGACGAGAGGTTCCAAACTTACTGGATTCCATTTTTATGATTCCAGTTATTACGTTATGATCGTAGAACAGTATTAATATTTGATAAATCACAGTATTAATATGTGATGTTTACAGTCTTTATGACTGCACAATAAAGATGTTATCATATGTACACTTGAACATTAAACAACAGGGTAATGAAAGCCTAATGTTTTGACGTACCGGCCTCTCGCGAGGGGAGGTTATTTCATTGTTAAAGCAAAGACATAGCACAGATGAGGGAAAGCCAGGGTAGCTTCCAGGCCCCTCTACAGCGCGCTTTTCGGTACGATCAAAACGGGCCCATACAGAGTTAAAGTACAGATAAGATAATAAATGAACAGAATAAATCGGAAAACTGAGCATAAAACACTTAAGACATAATTGTTGTGTTTGATTGCAATGTGTTGCGCTAACTTATATGTTATGTGCATTTGTATGTATATGTTTATACATTACATGTTGTGCTAATTATAAAAAATATAGCACTACGGGTGTGAGGCCCATACAATTTAACGGGCACGAGACCCATGATATATAGGGCGCGAGGCCCATATAATTTAACGGGCACGAGGCCCATACAGTTTATCGGGCGCGAGACCCATGATATATAGGGCGCGAGGCCCATATAGTGTGACGGGCGCGAGCTCAGGGCGCAAGGCCCATAAACTGAAAGCAATAAATGATGTAATGAAAGAAATAATGAGAAACATGTAAAAAGGAATAAATGAGTATTGTATGAGCACTACCACATGATGTGATGTTTGTGCTAACCCTATATGTGATGTTAAGTTAAGACATCAGTGTAAAGTTTTAAGAGATGTCATGGGTGACATCAGAGGATACCACTGTTTTTACAGTTGGTATATTTATAGTTATTCTTATTTTATAGAATACTAATAGCTATCACAATTTATGTGATTATTTGTCATTACATCAGAGTAAAGTTTAAAGATATGACATGAGTTACATCCGAGTATACACCACTGTTATTACAGTTGGTATGTTTATAGTTATTCTAATTTTATAGAATACTACGAGTTATCACAAATTATGTGATTATTTGTATTAATGCACGATATGTTTTTAGTAGTTATATACTACAGATAGTATATAAGTTTATATGATAGAAAATAACAGTATAATATACTGTTTTATGATTTATGTTTTTATGTTTGAACTTACTGGGCGTTTAGCTCACCAGTTTGTTCGTGTGCAGGTCACAAAGTTAAACAACCTGCCATTTGAGTTTATTGAGATACGGGATTGGTGGAATGTGTTGCGAATGTCATGTCAAAGGTTATGGACCCGCTATGCTTAATCCGTCAAATAGAAAGAGAGAAAGAGAGTAAGTGTAAGTATGTATAAAAAAAAAAAAAAAATTCCGCACCTTTTTATATTAAAGTGAAAAGAACAAATAGTAGAAGTAAGAATAGATGTCAAGTGACAGGCCCGCGCGAGGCGGGGTGTCACACGTAAGACATAATTCAGCATGAAAAGACTGTAAGTCCTAATACGAAGTCATTTTTACCGAATAGTTAATTGTATATTATCACATTGACGTAAGAAGAAAATGCAACTCGATTTCTTATAAGGTAGAAATATATATAGAAATCACAATTCCTTTTTTTTCGAACTCAACGAATACAAATAAAAGGTTAATCAAAAGCCAATAATGAGAATAAAAAAAAAAAAAAAAACTTACACTTTTTCAAGGTACGTAAGATTGACAAGTTGTGGTGGAAGCTTCCCCCGAAGGAGTAGGCCTTTCAGACGCCTGTCAAATGAGAAGAAACCTAAATAATTTTTGCTTTCAAATTTTAACTAAAAATAGAAATAATCGAGAGCTTATTTGGATGGTTAGCCCAATTTTAGGGGAATATTTATTTATTTGTAACTAAATAAGTCACTACTTTTAAAAACACATATTAGCGTTTCGACTAAAAATGCACAGAGCAGTTTTTATCTGAATCCCATTGATAGCACTGCAATTTCCCTTGATAAATTTGATTTCGTTGTAAGAATGTTTTTATTTCACAATTTTTTTTTAGCTGAAATAGTTGACAACTTTCTTGGCAACCAAACATAAATGCCTAAATTTAAGTCAGAAGGCACGTACAATTCAGTAATGTGATAGAGACCGTCGTTGGACAGTGTACAGGTAACATTCACATTCTCGTTGACAGAGGAGCTGCATGGGTCGTCTAAATTCCATGTCATACTTTGTACGCCCATTGTGTCTGCCATTTGCTTTAGTGTCCTTACTGCAAAATAGTACGTCACAAAGCATATTTTTGTTTATTTATTATTAATAGTACTATTATTTTTTTCATTCTAGGATTGTTTTATTGTACTTTCAAAAAAATAATCACCCAGAAACAATTTATCAATTCGATGAAAAATATGCAAGGCATAAACTTGTTTTTTAAAAAATCCAATTTTTCAAGCACCGACTTTTGAAGACCGGAAGGTGATTGTTGAAAAGGGGAGGTTATTGGCTCAAAAGAAGTGTAGATTTAGTTGATAGAAGATTTTAGTTGTAAAAAATAAAGAGAAAGCCTATTTTGCAATCCACGATTTAGGTTTTTTTTTTTAAGTGTTTTCATAAAAATTTGAAATTTCTATTAACATTTACTATTCAAACTCATAAAAGAAACAGATAAAACATATATATGAGACACATATTGGTATATCTTTGAATAGGAGTATTATCATTTACATCTAAACTTTACGGTCATTTTTATTTATTTCTAAAGTTTAAAAATTTTCACTTTAGCACTAGTTTTGAATTAGTCCACATATCTCTTCCGTTAGAATTTCTATTAAAAGTAGACGGAAAAAAAAAAAAAACTAACTGAATGTGTTTAATAAGACTAATTTTCCTCTTTTTTTTTGTCTTTTTTAAATAAAAAAATCTTGTAAAATACATTAAGCGAGACTAATTCAAAATTCATAGAAAAAAAAAAGAGTTTTTAAAATTTAATGAGTAAGATGAAAACCATCCTAAATTTTTAAGGATAAGTTAAAATATATAACCCCTTTCACTATGAAAAGATAGAGTACCATTCATGCGCATTAATTTCCAAATTTCCTAGTTACCTTGATGGCCAATCAACCTTATTGCCAAACTATCTTTGACCGATATGAACAGTGCTCAACGTGATTCAGGCACAAGACGGCAAACCCATATATATATCAGTCTGACCCGCCCATTCTTGTCCAATTTCAAAGGCAAATTTATACAAAAACGTTTTTTTACCTCTCTTAATTTATTATTGGTAAATCGTTAACTTTAAAATCGACAATGAATATTTTATAGAAAAGTTAGGTGAGTTGTTCATATTTGACCATCTCTTTCAATCAAGATCAATTTTTTCTAAGGACCTTTTTTTTTTTTTTTTTTTAGAAAGAAAAACGTGTGGTCTTGTTCGCGGTGGCAAATACGGTC
The DNA here is from genome assembly GCA_035233585.1 of Antiaris toxicaria. NCBI lineage: Eukaryota > Viridiplantae > Streptophyta > Magnoliopsida > Rosales > Moraceae > Antiaris > Antiaris toxicaria. The sequence goes on from CP141154.1 coordinate 96,554,448, forward strand.
AAGGAGGTGTGGATGATCCCAAATGTACAGATTTTGATGGTCATCGTAGGGCGTCTAAATTACGGAGACACAAAGAGGCACATCTAGTTGCAAGAGGCCAGCGCTGCTCTCAATAGGCGATGGTGTGAGCCCTCCCAGTGCTTGGCAAAGGAGATCGCCCAAGCAAAAAATGATATCTCCCCTCTTGTCGCGCGTTGATAGGCTAAGGAATGAATTTGAAATTAATGGTCTATCGTTGGTGGACTATGCTCTCTCTCTCTCTCTCTCTCTTTTATAGAATGGTTGACTATAATCTAACACATTGATTGATATTAATCAGTGATGAGCATTAAGTTAATCGTTTTCCCAACACTTCTTAGATACTACGCTATATATGACTTGAAATTATACATACATTCATATATATATATATATAGTGCGCGCGCGCGTGTAAGAAACTGAAATAATTATAAACTTTCTTAGGTTTCAACTATTAATTTCCAACAGAATTAATCTTAAAAGAGGAATTTCAATGGAAAGTTATAAATTTGCACTTCTTTCTTTTTCTGGAAATTTTAAATGAAGGATGATTAAAACCGTCAAAAATTAAATTGATTAGGAGTAATTACTATGTAAAAAAAATTAGAACAAATAATTGGGACATTCAATCATCACAGTGTTAAGAATTCAAAGAACTAACATGATTTAAAACTCTTAACTATGATAATATCTTTTCTTGTTAAGAGAATGTTATATCATTCTTTTGCCAAGTGCTGAATGAAAAATTAAAAAAATAATAATAAAGCAATGAAGAAAGAAAAAGAAAAGGTAGAAGAAGTTCTATTTAGTACATACATACATACATACATATATATATATACACACACACACACACACACATAAAAGAAGAGCAAGCAAGATTACCTTCATCGTTGGGAAGTTTTCCGGTTTGTGCTCTAACCTTGACGGCTCCAAAAATTACTAGTAATATGGCCATTACAAGACCAGAGAATTTTGCTGCCTTCTCCATGTCCTTCATGGTGTGAATGTTGATGCTCGCGCGCTTGAGCTTTAGTTATCTTTTCTACATATTATATTAAACAACCTTAAATCATCGAATAAATTCAGTCAAACCGCGGGGCCACTTGCACGCGTTGGGAAAAGAAAAACATACAAACAAACAAACACAGGGGCAATTTTAATGATATAGTAATTAATCCAGGGGCAATATTTGTAGATCTGTCGTCTTGGTTATAGCACCTCCTTGAGTTGTTGCTAACAACCTAATAATTATAATTACAATCATTATATTTGTAGCTGGAATGCCCCTAATCTAAAATTAATAGCAACATCTTAATTACTTAGACTAAGAAAATATTCCTTTTGGACTTTTAATTAATTATGCGATTAGATTAGTTAAAAAAAAAGCAGTACTTAGAAACTTTATATTTTAATTACTTTAAATTAATTACTTGTGTAGAGCACATGTATATATTTTTTAGTTTATTAAAAAACTGCGTTTAAACTTTTGTTTTTTTTAATTGAAGCAGCGTGTGCATTTACCTTATATCTAATCCCAAATATGTCACAAGTGGATAAAAAGACATGAAGAAAATGAGATGGGAACACAAAAAAAAAAAAAAAGCAATATGAACATGTGGAAAAGAAAAAGAATATTTGTTTTCTAGGTTACCAATTTTATGTGTTCATGTCAGTCATCAAAACCTTTTAATAGGTCTGACCGATAGTACAAAAAAATAAGACTTTTAGTCACACAAAAAATTATCACTAAAAGTATATTTTGTTGTGATTAAAACTTTTAGTTGCAACAAATATTATGAATACACTCATCAGTAAAAAGCCCGTGATTTAAAATTTTAGTCACAACTACTTTTTGCCGTTAAATCTTACTAGCATATATGCACATGAATCACGTGTTAGATTTTGTTGTGACTAAAAATCTTTTAGTCACAAAATTTATTGAGACTAAAAGTCATTTAGTCACAACAAATTTTCAGTAATAAAATTTGTTGCAACTAAAATTCATTTAGTGACAACAATTTACTGTGACTAAAACTAAAAGATTTTTATCATAATTTTAGTTTTAGTCACAACAATTTTGTGGCTTATTCTTTAGCAATGTGGCTTGTTCCTACTTTAGCTTGGACTTGATGTTTGCGCATACAGATTTAACATGCTCCATACTTTGTAAAAAAAGAAATTGTAATAAGCTTTGGCCATTACAAAAACAACATTTCCATCTCAAACAATTTTCAAGGATTCCAAATAATGCACTCTACTTCAATCGAAAGTTTTTTTTTTTACTGAGGTAACTTTCTAGATAAAGTGCATAAGAATAATACGAGTTAACATTGACTTATAGCGTCATCATGTATCGATCAATTGGAGCAACTAGAAACGTGGCTTCCTTAATCAAGTTAAGTATAAACTATCTAATACTACAAATCCAGTTTAGCATAAACTATCTAATACTACAAATCTAGCTACAACTCCGAATAACTCTATAAAATAGAGTTATTTTACCACTTTTTCTTGCACAAAAATTAGCTTATCCTTGAGAATTTCATTTTTATTTATTTATTTTTGTTTTGTTTACTTTAATTTAGATTTTTTTATAAATTTTGTGAGATTTTTATTTAATTTTGCTTTATTTTAGTAGTAGTATATTAAATAAACTTAAAATTAAATATTTCTAATGAGTTTATCTATAGTATTTTATTTTAGAAATATCTAATTTTAGCATTTTGTTTGTCTGCAATATCAAATAGTGATAAAAAAAATCATGTGTTGAAAGTGGGTCCCACCAGGTATTACTATTCATATCAGTAGTCCAACCGCATGATTAGTATTGTTTTGATCTTCTTATTGATATGAGTATTTTAAAAAAGAATCACTCAAGTTGGAGCTCGTATGAAGAAATTATGGTAGATTCTAACTTTGGATCGACAAAGAGACATTTGGGACCCATGCACAATTACTTTTTATTTTTTTATTATTATTTTCTTTTCCTTTGTCTTTTTCCATTCTTTTTTCTACTGCCTCTTCGCATCAAAAATTGTCGGTGCCTTATGCATTCATTGTGATAACCGGGAATTTTAAATTCTCGAATTATGTTAAAAATTGTATATAAATAACAATATTAATGAATAAAATGTGAAAAAGTTGTATTTCAATACTGTTGTAAATAGTGTAAAAATATTCTGGCAGTGTTAAAATGGGTGAGTTCGGAATGGAAAATCCTACCGGACATAATTGGGTAAGACGGTTCGAAATTAGAGCCGAAAACCCTAGAGAGTGCATTGAAATGTACTAAAACAATAGAAATTTACAGTAGAGAATTCTGATCAAACGAAAGCAAAATAAGACAAACCGACTGTACGGGAGGCGCTGAGAACTCGCCTACGTGATTTCGGTAAAGTTCTGTTCGGATCAGATGACAGTCAAAAATTGACCACGAATTAATTAGAGATTAATATGAATAGTTGATGACATCACTATGATGATGTCATAAAGCAAATTAATTTTTATCTAATAAGAAAGCATTTTGAAAGGTGTATGGCTAGGATTGGTTTGCTTTTTGATCAAAGGCCAAGATCATGCCAAAATTCACTTAGAAAAAAATTAAAAAAATTTATTGCATTTTGTTGAAAGGCCATTCGGCCATGTGGAAAGGGAGAAAGGAAAATTTGATTTTTGACCCTAAAACCTTTACTTTTTGGTCCTTGAACAATTAAGAAATTGTTGAAAAAAAATTACAAAAAGGCCCTTGGTTTTTGCCTATAAATAGGCATCAAAAATTCAAGAAAAAAATTGAAAAACACAACTAAACTCTTATCAAATTTTTCCAGCCAAAAACCGTGGAAGAAAACCCCCTTAAACCAAAAATTTTGTTTTAAATTTCACGTCAAATCTAGCATGAATTTCATCTCCAACACCAAGACAACAACCAAGCAAGGTAAACCTCAAATTTGAAGCATTTTTCTTTGGTTTTTTTCATTGAAAATCGTGGGTATGGAAAGTTGAAAAACAATGGAAAAAAATTGTTTAATTGTTGATTCTATGATTGGTTGATGTTGTGATATTCAAAGCATGAATTAGGATAGAAAAACAAGCAAAAATTTTGCATGTTTCCTTGAAAATCCGTGGCTCCTAGGGTGTGAAAACTTCATGAATTTTGTTGTTTTAATTTAGTGATTAATGATCATTCAATTATATGATAAGTTAAGCATGAAATGGACTTAAGAAATAAGAAAAGTTTGAGGTAGAATTCTTGCTAAAACCGTAGGCATGAATGTGAGGAAATGGGAAGATTTTTAATGTTGATAAAAGTTGATAAAAACCCTAGGAAAGAAAGTAAAATTTTCTTTCTATTTTTGGCATAAAATCCGTGGCTATACCTAGGGTTAGAATGTATGTTTTGTTAAGTTTTTGAATATTAACTTATACATTGAGAAGCATAAGGGTAATGTGGTGTGATGGAAAATGAATTAGATAAGAAAAACCTAGTAAATTAGGGTTAGTTTGGAAAAAAAAAATATAAATATGTGATGTGACTTGTAAATGTTGAATCATATAGAAAATTTTTATACAAAGTTTCCAAACTTTGTATAAAATAGGCCTCTGGTATAGTACGTGGCAGGTACAAAGGTTCTGAGACGTACCTAACACCGGGAAACCTTAAAATATAAGCGGAAATGCTGTCGAAATTTCTAAAATCGGCTTAAGGGTATTTCGGGAAATGAGGGGTAAAAATATTAAACTCGGAAAGGAAACCGAGACCCCTCGGTGAATTATGATCAGAAATGGAAAACCAACCCGAACGGAATAATAAACCGACCCTAAATCACTAAAATGCCTAAAACAGGAAAAAATCGATGTTAGGGATATTTTGGGAAACGAGGGAAAATTTTAGTTCAGGATAGGAAACCCGAGCCTCTCGAGGTCCGAGGGTTGGGGACAGGATGAATAACGCTTACTAAGTAGTGAAAAGGCCATTTGAGGCTCCGAAATGCTCGAAAAATGAAAAAAACGACCCTAGGTGACGGATGAATAGTAACCGAGGTCGGGAAAAATGAAGTGGAGATTTTGCAGTAATTTAAGATGTAAAATGATACGAAAGCTTAGGAAATATTATTTTAAAATTATGAGACTTAGAAAATTTGGGAAAAAACAATAGAATGAATCCAATTATGGTTCTAAAACCCGTTAGGGGCAAAATGGTTATTTTGACCAAAAATTTCTGAAAAGGCTCGGAAAGAACCCTAAAAGACCTAGAATAACTTAGATAAAATTCTAAAACTCAAATTGAAGATTTTAGAGTTAAAATTCTAAAAATTTTAAGAAACACGGGCGTGTAGAGGGATACACGGCCGTGTATAGGAAAAATTTTATAACCCGAGAGGTACACGGGCTTGAACACGGGCGTGTATCAAGCTGTGTACAGTTACACGGCTGAGGAAGAAAATAACATGGCCGTGTAAAATAGACCCGAGAGGTACACGGCCTGGAACACGGGCGTGTTGCAAACCGTGTACCACAAATAAAATTTAAATATGTAGAATTGTTAAGTAAAATAAATACACATTTTAGATGATAAATAAAAAGGGTATTAACAGACACTATTATGTCTGTAGGAACCCAAAATAAAGATAGAACTGCGGAGGAGTTCCGGAAGTAGACACTAGCGCAGTATTGGTAAGTTCAAGCATTTTCATGTCTGCAACATGAAATACTGTGTTAATTTATTCTATACTAGCTGCACACTAGATATAAAATCCTATGAATATTTGGGAATTAGTTAGTATAACATATCCCAAATAAAGAAAATAAGTAAGACCTACGGGCAATAGAAGATTGCGACCTTGAGGTGATTTATGCAACCACTTGGTCAAAACTATAAATTTAAAGATGGTAAATGAAACCATTAAGGCGTACCGTCCCTCCAACATAGTGGTGGAGGTTTGTTTAAATCCTACGAGGTTATCAGGGCTGTGGAGGACGATGTTCTATGGTCGCTCCTTAGACCCTCCCAGTCAGCGCGCTAATAATCAACGATACTGCCATAAACAGAGCTCTAAACTAGAAATCAAATCTAGAATAAACAATCAATAAAATGATGAAAATCATAATTGAGCATAACCGAAGTTTACACTAGAGTAAGGTAAATTCGGTTAGGGTATGTGAATAGTATCCCGATAGAGTAAAGTGAATAGCAATCAGTTAGGATAACTGGTACTATTCACCGGTTAAAGGTCAACTATACTATTCATGGTGAATAATACTATTCATAAGAGATTGAGTTTTTCTTGTCTTTGAATCAGTATGATTCTTATTATGGATGTTTGAACTTACTGAGCCTATTAGCTCATCAGTTTGTTCATATTGCAGGTAAGAAACCTGTCCTGTAGATACATAGATGGCGGCAGGATACGAGTGTGTTAAAGGGATAGGGAACTCACCGTGGACATGGTCCTGCCATAAGTTTTCCGCTGAGCTTTTTGAGTAAAGAAAATATGTTTGAAGACAAAAAATATATATATAGTACATATAAATATTATATCTGTTATTAAATATGTTGTACTTATTTTAGATATGGAAAAGCCATTATTATATTTTACATCGCTTTCTTACCTAAAATCATAAGAAAAAGTATGTATTAAAGAAAAAAAAAATTTGGGGCAAAATTTTAGGCCCTTGTGTTTAAAAAGTTTGAGTGAAAGAGTTTAAAACTGAGGATTCGGATTCAACACACGAACGGTCTTGGCCGGCCATAGAGTCGATTCATGACGGTTGCGAGTGGTTGGAATCTGCGGACTTCACATTCATACACCAAATGCTCATGATGTACAACCTTTCCTTTGCAAGTGAATGAATAGTGTAAAAATTTGGCCTATAAAAGGCAAGGAAAAGAAGGCAGCAGGAGGCAAGAAGAAAAGCAGAGAAAAGCGAGCAAGAAAAAATATAGGGAGCTTCGAGGCTTAGGTCTCTAGTGTATAGCTCCACTTGGAGCATATGTTACCTATAAATTTGTTTTTTCTTTTTAGTTTAAGTTGTAATTTTTGTATTAATAAAAGAAGGAGTTTATAAAGGTTCTATCAATACAAATATCAGTAACTTTCTATACTCTTTTCTTTTATTTTATCATTGTGTTTTGCCTTTTTGTGTTATTTTAGTTTTCTTTATAAATTAAATAAATTTTTGTTGGGAACTATAACGTAGCCTAATTATGATGGTTTAATTTAAATTAAGCATGTTGTTATAATTGTAGTATTCGTTGGCGTATTTGTTCTTAAACTTAATGTTTTCAAATTTCTGGTCAACTTTTAAATGAATTAAGGAGCAAAATGAAAACGATAGAAGATTTTTGTGACATAACTCTGGAATAAATATCATAAAATCTGGGATAGAATAAAGATATATCTATCTGTTTTTATGTGATCAAGCTATTAACTATCACGGGTTTCTCAGAGAACACTTTTTATAATTAAATTTGGATTCCTATTTTATTGTTCATATGTATGACATTGTGACAACTGGGAAATTTCAACATTCTCGAAAAATCGATATATAGAATGTACACGATGAATTCCATGTTTAAAATGTGAAATATAGTGATTTTATGTGTGTACGCGTGTGTGTCACACACAGTATCAAAAAATTGATCAAGATGACCTTTTCTTGATATAAAAATGATATATTTAGAATCAATATGCTCAAATTAGTCAAATGAGTATAAAATGTAACTTTTGACCCATAGATATACAGTATCAAGAAATTAGTCAAGATGACATTTTCTTGAAATAAAACTGATATATTCAGGATTAGCATGCTCAAATTAGTCAATTAAGCACAAAAAGTAATTTTTGACTAGGAAATCACAGTACCGGAAAACTAGTTGAGATGACCTTGAATGAATGTAAAATTGATATATTTAGGTTCAGCACACCCAAATTAGTTAGTATAACATATGTTAAATTTTTCACACAAAAAAAAGTATATAAAAGTAGAAAAGATTGTGTTTTGCAAAAAAGACCCTCATTTTTTTCTTCTGTCTCTCTCTTTCCTCCCCTACACCGTAAGTAAACAGTAACCACAAACTGGAAACGGCATCTGTTTTCGACACCACTAGTCTCATTGAAAAACTCTCGATGAGCTGAGTCCAACGGTGTGCTGACTCGACAGAGCCGCAGCCGGAGGAAGCCACACGTGCCGCCCCAAGCCGTCGGAGTACGTGAATTTCCCGATGCCGTAACTTCACCATTTGACCTCCGATTAAGGTGATTCTGGTCCCAATAGATTCGTAATGATGAGGAGAACAAAAACCATACCTTATTTCACCTCAACAGCCGTCAGATCAGGCTGCCCAAGGCCACACCATCATTGCCACAACACCGCCGTGGAACTCGCCATCATTGCCACAACACTATCGTGGAACTCGCCAATTTCGACGGAGGTGAGTGACACCGCCTAGCCCAAACTACTCAAAATAGTGCGAAGAACAAAAGACCCAACTCAATTGCATGAATCGACATCAGGACTATAAAGATCGAATGTCACCACCACCGTCCACTATGGAAGAGGTGTTTTCTGGTGATGGGAGCTTTGATTTGGTAAATTGACACTGAAAATGGGTTCCTCTTATCGAGATCTAAAAATTAGTACTTATCTTGGCCCACGCCACCGCCGATCAACAGCAATTGGACCCCAAATTTTGAAGGATGGCCCTTTGGCCTATTTTTGACATTCTGAACACGTCAGTGGCATCGGATTTGTCAACTGAAATTTCAAATGTGCAGAACGGTGAATTAAATTTTGTGTGCACGAGATCGAATGGCTCATTTGATCACCGATTGGAGTCAACCTACCCATTGGATGTCATTAAACGACTTCAGTAGTGATCTTGACTACTTTCATTCCTCAATTTATTAATTGGAATGATTATATATTAATTACGGATTATTGGTATGAGAAATAGTCGGATAAGAAAATGTGTGAAATGTGAAGATTTTTACATAAAAAGTTTAAGTTTTTACGTAAAAATTAGGTCTTTGGTTTAGTATGTGATAGATTAGAATTAGTTAGATGATTTTGAGGCGTTTTCTAAATGCTGGGAACCTAAAAATTAAGCAGAAATGCTGCCAAAATTTTAAAACGGCACAAAAGGGTATTTTACAAAATGAGGGATAAAAAAATGTGGTCGGAATGGAACTAAGTGTGAAAATTGGGGTGATTAAAGTGGTAAAGACCCGATAAAGACTAGAAAGTTGATTTTATGATTTTTAGGCTTAGAAAATCCAGTCTAAGCATTAAAATGAAAATGATGCGACCCAAAACCCATCAGGGGCAAAACAGTCATTTTGATCGTAAATTTCATAAATGATAGAAAAGGGTCCTAATGGACTTAGAATGGCTTAATTAAGATTCTAAGGGCCAAAACCAAGTTGTAAATAAAAAAAAAGTAAGGTCATGATGAAAAATCCCATTAGGGGTAAAATGGTAATTTTGCCAAAAGATAGCAGAAAAGTTATAAATGGGATATTAGACTCCTAAGTTCAAGATTAGGAAATGAAACATAGAATTTTTATGTTTTACTAAGCTTTATATATGAAATGAGGATTGAAAATAACCGTTATTATTTCGGTTATAGGGACCCGATCTAGATACGATGAAGGAACGTCTACGGATCTAGAAAGCCAAAAAGGAGATATGAGCAGAAGTACTTATAAGTTTAGACATTTCCCTATCTGTAACATAAATTAACTGGTCATGTTTACATATTCTATGTGCAGTATGTAAATTTGAATATGTGATTTGTCTGCAACATAAACTGATATGTTATGTCTATCTTTATGTACTATATGAAAGTTATGTACATGAGTGCTATATGCACTAAAGTGCGACTAACATAACGCACACTATGAAAACTATATTAGGAAAGAAATGATTTATGAAATGCTAATGAAAAGAAAAGAAATGAAAGAAAGAAAGAACGAACGAACGAAAGAAAGAAAGGAATGTAAAGGATTTCGAACCAAGGGGCAATGGGAATGTCATGCCCCTTGGTTAGAACCATATGAAAGAATGAAAAAAAAAAGTAAAGAAAGAGAAAGATAAGTAAGATAATAAGATTGAAGCTATAAACGTTGGCGTACCGACCTCCAAATGTGAGGTTTCATGTTTATGGCTTCCAATCCGACGAAGTGCATCCCAGGTGCAAAATTTTAAAGTTCAAGTTACATTAAGGTACGACCATAAATGGGGCCCACAAGTAAAACTAAAGTAAAGAAAAGAAAAGAAAAAAATGATATGAAAGAAAGAAAGAACAATGACAATGAGAACAAAAGAACAAAAGAAAAATAAGCAAGCATAATGTGATTAACATTCGTTGTTATGCATATGTTATGTTGTGCATAAGTTGATATGCTTAAGTCAGTCATACGATGTTAAGTATACTCTATGTTATGTTAAGTATGTTATGTTTAAGTATGAATGTTTTAAGCAATGGATGATATGTGTATGCAATGTTTTGTAAGTATGTTAAGTATGTTTAAAGTACATTAAGTAGGTTAAAATATGTGATAAGTATGATTATGATGTAAAGTATGTTCAAGTATATACAAATATGTTTACAGTATTATGTACGTTAAGTATGAAGTTCAAAGTAATGTATAATATATGTTATATTAATATTCTGATACCACAGTTGGTATCAGATATGCTCTGTCTCATATGGTATGAGTTCTTATATGTCATGTATGTATGTTTGAACTTACTAAGCAATTACGTCACAAATTATTCATGTTGCAGGTAAGCAATCTGCACGATGATGAAACAAGTAATGGATGATGAATGAGATCTGCATGTGCCAAGGGACTAGACGAGGGTTATGGTACTGGTATGAGTCTTCCGCTGAGCTATTTGAAATAATGCAAAGTTAAATGAATGTTGAAATGAAATGTTTATGATGTAATAAAGCTTAAATTATGTAAGATGTTTACGTAGTAATGATTTACGATGGAACGGTTTCAAATATGAAACGCCAAGTTTAAAAAAAATTGTACGTGTAAAATAACAAAGTTCAAATGACAAAGTTTAAAGGTATAAAAGTAAGTAAGTTTAAGTATGTTGCCGATGACCCATGAGGTGACAGACTATCGCAATTAGTTTTAGAACTTGACTGTGATAGTGCTGTTCAATCTCCACGAAGGGTGGCCCGTCACAGACACTGGTCACATGTACAGCACTGTTCATATATATGATACTATTCACGTATATAGTACTATTCACATGTATAGTACTATTCATCATATATTTTAATTTACTAATCCTTTATGTAAATTTAATTATAAAAATGTGAAATTTATGTATAACTTGAGAAAAAATATATAAAGTAAAAAGGGTATCTGACCATCAACGAATGTGAATCATAATAATATACTTAAATAAATTAAATCTGATTAATTACGGTGAAACCATAATTCTTAGCATTTGTATTTTTATTTATGTTATCAATTTATATTCATTTATTTTCATAATTTCATTTTATTTATTTAATTTTTCAATTAAAACATTTTTTCGTTACTCAAATAAAATTAAAAAAATTAATTAATGTTGGTACTTAATAACACTATTCTCGTGGAAATGATACTTTATTCATCACTTTATTACTTGTTCAATTATTGCACTTGCGAAAATCCACAACAACTCCACCTTCATCATCTTTGTGTGCATTAGATAATCGCACTGCTCATTAATAATCACCTTCTCCTGTTGGAAAGTATGAAAAATATGCACAGTAGAATTTTAAAATTTTTTAAAGATTGTTAGAACTCATGTTGTTATATATAATAAATTATTAACAATCAAAATATACTTTTTGGAGAAAACACCAGGATGTCGGGAAAAAGTTAGAAACTTAGGAGAACAATACCAAGAAGGCCTTCAATCAACTAGCCTTCTTTGCTATTCTCCAATTCTTAGACGGCTGAGTGTATGGGCACCCTTTTCCTTGATCGGTATTGAGCACGGCTTGTCTCCTTCCGACCACTCAGATTTCTTTTAAAACTTATTGATACAGTGATTTGAACAATAATCAACCTACTTACCTGAGAGTCTATGGTCTAAAGAGAACAGGAATGGAATAACCCCTATTTATAATATTGTATGAGGTGACCTTTTGAATTTTGAATTAGATCAAGAAAATATTTTTCTCTCACCAATTTCCCTCAACAAAACCGATTCCACCAAGGGGAGAAACCCCTAAAGAATTCAGCCACATTGTGCAAGGAGGATTCAAAATTTAAACAGAATTCAAACTTGAATTTTCTCTTCTCTAAATCCACAAAAAATCGATTCCCTTTTAGGCTAATTCCATGGCTAGATTCAGCCACAGAAAGGGAGAGGAGGATTCAAAATTCAAGTAGGATTCAAACAAAATTTTCTTCTCCTTTATCCACAAGAAAAACTGAATTTCTCCTTTAGGTTTAATCCCAAAAGAATTCGGCCTTCAAAAAGATTTGTGATTTAAAATTTGATTCAAATGTCAAATTCTACAAATATTTGAATTTTATCCACATCGATAATTTTCCACAACTCCAATTTAAATTCAAATAAAATCATCGCAACTTTATTTGAAATTTAAATGATTATGTGATCTCTTATCCAAAACAAAATTTAAATTCAAATAGGAGAGATTCTTGTCTTCTACCTATATTCAATGTAGATGCCACCTTTGTTTGTGTAAAGAGAAGATTTTATTCAATTCAAATTCAAATAAAATTCAAATTTCAAATATTTATTTTAAGACAAGATTTTCAAAATTCAAATTAATCACATATTTGAATTTCAAATTCAAATACTATTAATTTAAATTTCAAATCTTATCATTCAAAAATAAATATTAATAAATATTTATCCTATTTATTGAATAACATAAAATTATAATTTTAACCCTCCAGCACACAGAGAAAACACCTACACCCTTATGAAGGGTGATCCGAATTTTTCTCACCAGTAAATGCAAGACAATAAGCCATGTAAGAATACTTTGATTAACTACCATCTTTAAGGAACTATAGAAGCTGGTAGGGGGACTGATTGGATATATATAAATCAGACTTTTGTGAATCCATGTAATCATTGTTTTATACCAAACAACTCAATTACAAGATCACTAATTTCAAAATCATTCCACTATAGACTTAAAACTGAAATCCTAATTATATTGCAAATTACTTAAGCCTTAGAAAAGACATCGTCCAATGCCCTTGTCATTAATGCAAAACACTTATATAATATCCATGATTAACCTAGGTTAAAGTCTATTTAACCTTTTGATCACGCTATCTCAAAGATTCATTATGCACCCGATAAGAGAATGATTTTCAACCATATGTAGATAATAAGTCATTTGTCAAGCAAAGGACCCAAGGCTTTGTCCATTCTCACCAATCTAGCATAATGCATTTAAGAGGATAACCTTAACTTTACATAAAAGTTATGATTCCTTATCTGCAAGCAATCCTTCCATTATATATGTTTTGTGTACCAAATGAATCAGTCCATTAGCTTACTACCTCTGTGGCACCCTAGCCTATAAAACATTAAAGCACACTAGCCACATATATGAAGCTGTTCACTTACTCAAGATTAAAGTTATTGCATAATGAATGTCAAAAGCAGATTGATCCACTCATAGCGGATTACGCAGATTAATCACGTTTTAGTCCCGGTCCAATATGTCACCACCAAGCAACATATCTATGTCTCTACTTGTGAGTCAAAGCTCTAGGCAGTCAAGACAAACCATCCCTTAATTGGCTTTAGACAACAAAATAGTTTTAATATGAGTTAGTTAGTCACTCTAATCCCATAGACTATAAACCATAGATTTAGACCTTTATCCTAGAAAGTTGTCTTCTCACATACAAAAGATCATTATATGCAATCTTTTAATAGTTTAACATAAACAGTCAATGAGCCATATTTATTTACATTTACTTTAACTTGTAAATACTTTGAGGACTAATAACAATGTAATAGATAACCTTTAAATTATTTTATTAATCAGTTAAAAAAATTCAATGAAAAATGCATTGCTGCTTAGGACACACCTAACATCTCCTTGTTCCTACACATTCAAATACACTTATCTTAAAAGCATCCTCAAATCAAATGTATCCACTAAAAAAAACCAATCTCAAATCACACAACTCTAATCCTAATATTTTTATTTTAATTGACACATAAATTATTTAAAGAATAATCTATAAATTGTAGGAGAAATAAACAAGAACAGTATTTGCAAAGTCAACTTCAAAGTAATGGAGGAAAGTGCATACCTCTTAATGGATCAATGGATCTTTTACAATCCCATATTTTCCTACCTATAAACATAATGGAACTTAGTTAAAAAATTATGAACCAAATTCATTATAATCCAAAGAAAAGAAAACTAAGAAAATATTTTGAACAGTTCAGAGTAAACAATTTAGCATTATATGAGAATTAAACTGAAAGGAAGGGGTTGTATGTAATATCCCAAAATTTTTGAATAAGGAATTTTAGTGAATTAATGACGTAATTCATAAAATTTCATTATATAAATTAATATTTAGGTTATAATTTTTTGACCTAAAGTCATGAAAATGAATTTTATAATATGAGAATTATATAATTTAATTTGTTACATAATATAAAATTGCTATACTTCATACAAAAGTATGAATAGTAAAAGTGACAAATTGATAAGAGTATAGATAAGTTGTCAAATCTCCAATATGGTATTCTAACAACTTTAGCAGTATAGAGATTAACAGCTTTAAGATCCTTCTCAAATAGGATTTATTGCATATAAAAATGAAGTATTAAAAAGTAGACATCAAAAGTCCAGACTGATCGAAAATTGATTAACTTTTTTAAGATAAAAATTAAACCGAGTTACTATTTCAGTATAGAAATTTCTTGGATAAATTTCAATGTAGTAAAAACTTATACTACTTAACTTTTATAGTATAGGTTAACTTTTACAGTATAGATTAACTTATATAGTATAAGTTAACTTTTCTAACATAGGATGATAACTTTATAAAATATAGTTACTTCACCATTTTTTCATGCAAAAAATTTAACTTATCTCTGAGAGTTTTAATTGTTTTGATTTTATTTTTGTTTTGTTTACTTTAATTTAGATTTTTTAATAAATTTCATAACATTTTTTATTTAATTTTGCTTTTTCTTTATAATAATATATTAAATAAACTTAAAATAAAATATTTCCAATGAGTTTACTGATTGTATTTGTTTTGGAATTGTCTAATTTTAATACTTTGTTTGTTTGTAATGTTAAATTGTAGTAAAATATTTATGTGTTGGAAGAGGGTTCCACCGGATGTCACTATTTATATCAGTAGTCCACCCTCTTAACTAGTTTTGTTTTGATCCTCTCATCGATATGTGTATTTAAAAAAAAAGAATTAATCAAATCAGAACTCTTATGAAAAAGTTATAGCAAATTCTAACTTCATGTTAATAAGGATACAGTTAGGACCTATGCATAGTTATTTTTTTGTTTTTATTTTTATTTTTATTTTTGTCTTCTTCTTTTTTTTCTTGTTTCCCGCATCCTAAGTAATGCAAGAAATCATAGCACTGAACAATTGTGGGGTAGGGCCCATGTGCAGGTGAAATCGCCATTTGAACCATGAGGGAATAGTGTCATTTTTTAAACTTATAAAAGGCAGAGTAGAGAGGAAAAGAAGAAGCAGGGGTGGGGAGAGCAAGGGCAAAGAGAGAGGAAGAGAGGAAGGGAAATAGGGAAGCAAATCCGTGAGAATGAGAGATATAGTAAAATAAATAAAGCTTCTTTTGAAGCTAAAATATATATTTTTTATGTTCTTTAATTTAGTTTTATTTTAATATTAATAAAAAGAGAAGTTTCTAGAGGTTCTACAAGCACAATATTTGTAACCATTTTAGACTCTTTTCCTTTATTTTTATTATGTTTAATTTGTTTTGTTTTGTTATTTTATTTTTCTTTATGAATTAAATAAATTTTTACTAGGAACTATGATATAGCCTGATTATAATAATTTAATTGAATTAAGTATGTTGCTATGATTGTCATATTTACTGACATATTTATTCTTTAACTTAATACTTTTAAATTTCTAATCAACTTTTGAATGATTTGAGGAACAAAATCTGATCAAGAGGAGATTTTTGTGACATAACTCTAGAATAAATACCCTAAAATTTAGCATAAAATAGAGATATATCCATCTATTTTTATATAGTCATATTATTAACTACCACAAATTTCTTAACGAACACTTTTTATAATTGAGTTTAGATTCATATTTTTACCGTTCACATATATAGTACGGTCATATGTATAATATTATTCACATATACGATACTATTTACATGTATGATACTATTAACATATATAGTACTGATTATCGTGAATTTTAATTTACTAATCATTTACATCAATTTAATTATAAAAATGTAGTATTCATGTATAACATGAGAAAAAATACATAAAGTAAAAAAGCTAGTTAACCATCAACAAATATGAATACAAAATCATATTAATATATACAAATAAATTAAATCTGATTAATTATATTGAAACCATAATTCTTAACATCTGTATGTTTGTGCTTTTTTTAATTTTATTTTATTTATTTAATTTCACAATTATAACATTTTTCGGTCTTTCAAATAAAATTAAAATTAATTAATTTTGGTACTTAACACTATTATACTTGTAGGAACAATATTTTACTTATTACTTTATTATTAGTTTGATTGGTGCACTTGCAAAAATCCATAATAATTTTTTGTCACTGTTGCCGAGGATAGTCAGTTATTAATATCGATACCAATTGATTATAATTTTAATTTGAGTTTTATTTTTCTTTTGTTTTCATTTTGAGTATTTTTAAAAAAAAATTAAAACAGGATTTTTGATAGGGCTTTTATAAAAATGTCTTATCAACTAATCGTCACAAATTTTTCCCAACAAGATTTAGAACCATTTCATAGTGCCTGGTAGAGATTTAAGGATTTTTTAATTAGGTTTCAATATCATGGGTTTTTTTAAAGAATATCAATTAGAAATCTTCCTTAGTGGGTTGTGTTACACAACGAAACAATGGGTTGAAAGGAGAGATGGTACCACCTCTTTCTACCAATAATTTGTTAATGAAGCCTATTACATGTTGGAAGAAATGGAAGAATTTGATAATTATAATTATTCAATGAACAATCAAATTTGGGAGAATAATTTCAATATTGAGAAGCCATAGATTCACACCCAAATTCAATAGATGCAGGTGTCCTCTGAATTACAAAGCCAAGTTACTTAATTCATACAGAGAATGAATCAATTTATTGATAGGGTGGATGACATTTTAGAGGAACAATTCAATACCGTAAGGCATACAATGATAGTGCTAGAAAATTTCAAAGCATGGGAGCATCCATTTTCACAATAGATGTAACACCCCCCGCCTCGTGCTGGGGACGTCACTTGAAAACTCTGCTACTTTAATTCTTCTTTTTCAAAACATAACATAATGAATTGCGGAAAATTTTTTTTTAAAACCATCGATATACGTAGTATTATAACTTTGCAAAACTAAATTATTATAGTTGGAAAATTATTTTATATTACTCGCATACAATAACGTCAAACTGTAATAGAAATAGTGTAAAATTAAACATATCAGTGTACTTTATACAATTGTATTTTTCTTTATCCTTTTCTTTCTTCTTGCGGAATTAGCCTGGCAGGTCCATAACCTTTGTCATGACACTGGCACTTCATTCCTGCAGTCCAATCCATACACTGTGGCTCAGGTTACAGGTTGTTTACCTTGATTACCTGAACAAGAACAAACTGGTGAGCTACATGCCCAGTAAGTTCAGACATAACATTTAAAACAATAAAACACTACAATGTAACTCTACACAATGCATGAGTTCATTATGCTCAATTTACACTTTGCATTGTTCATTTACTATATCTATGGGCCCGGTTTGGTCGTACCGTGTGCACGCTGTAAGAGGGGTCTGGGAACGACCCGGACTCTCCCTCAACTATGGTATATCTTTTGCTTCGACATAAAATAACCTCCCCTCGCGAGAGGCCGGTACGCCAAACATTAAGTCCTTTTCATTACCCTATTGTTTACTGTGCTATGTTACTTACTATGATGTCTTAACTGTTCCAGTGTACATATTTATAAATAATGTACTCAATGTTATGCCTATTCAGTCCAAAAATACTGTTTAAAAATCATCATCCACGCACTTAAACATTGGGGCGTGATTGGAACTGAAAATAAGGCACAAAAATTTAATTATACATTTTTGGAACAGTTGGAGCGCTTGGCACTCATCCCCGAGCGCCTGGCCCTTCATTTTATTTTTCTGTAAACTTATGACAGAAACTTCAGCGCTTCGGCGCTCTATTTACAGCGCTTGGCGCTTTTAAAAATCCGGTTCAAGCGCCTGGCGCTCATACCCTAGCGCCTGGCACTTCAGACAACTTTACACTAGCGCCTGGTGCTCATACCATAGCGCCTGGCGCTCATGCTGATTTTTATACTAGTGCCTGGCACTCATACCCTAGGGCCTGGCACTTCTACTGGATATTTACCCTAGCGCCTGGCGCTCATACCCTAGAGCCTGGCGCTTCCACTAATTTCTACACTAACGCCTGGCGCTCATACCTAACGCCTGGCGCTTTAGCCAATTTTTACACTAGCGCCTGGCGCTCATACCCTAGCGCCTGGCGCTCCTACTGAATTTTAAACACCAAATTTTGACCGAGAGCTCAGCGCTGGGGCTCTCTTTGGCTAGCACTTAGCGCTTGGCTCCGGTAAAAATAGGTTTTTAAACACATTTTGATACCAAAGCCATTTCTCATGCATACATTCAACCCTAAAACATGTTTAAAGCATTCTAGGGTCAAAATCCATAAAACACAATCATATACATGTAACACATCACTGCACACTCGCATACTTGCCAATTTAGGCGTTTTAACGAGTTCACAACAACATATAACATTTTTAGCCAAAGAATTTAGGCTATTCATAAATTGACACTCTAGAATAACACAGTGTTCCAGTTGTTCATGTTCAGATATTTAAATGCCAGAACTTACCGGAAATTTGCTTCTGTTTCCTTTCCTTAGTTTTTCAATCGTTGCCCTATAATGAAACAGTTCAACGTTCAGTGAAATGTTTATAGGTCAACACGAGAACATTTAAACACTGCTTCTATACATTGTCATCATTAAACCCTTAGTCTTAGTTATAAGTCTGAAAATTTCGGCATTATAACGGCTTAATTTTTCATTTTCCCACTGTACCAAAACCGCTTAAATCGCGTTATTGAACACAGTTTTCATTATTAACCTGCTCAAAATCCCAGTACATAACAATAATTCATTCTCAAAAATCAGGGTATAGCAATATTTCCAAAATTTAGGGTTTCACTCACAACCCTAAATTTTCCTCTTTGTCTTTCTTCCTTTCAACACTCAAATACCACATCAAATTCCTTTTCCCCTCATCATACATAATTATCTCTATTCCATAAGGATTTTCACCCTATTTTTCACGTCAAATTTCTCTCCCCCATGTAACACTTTTGTTTTCAAAAACTAACCCCACAAACACTTCAAAAACAAGTTCAAAACATGTTTTTCCACATGATTTTCATCAAAACACTCAAAAACACTCTAACTTCATTTTGTTCCACTATTCACATAAACACAAAAACACTTAAAAACAAGCATTAAAACAGAATTTTGAAGAACTTACTTGAGCTTTGAGGTGAATACCCCTCAACTTGAAGTTTTCACACACTTTTTCTTCAAAATTTGCAAGTTTTGAAACTTTGAAAATTTTGTGAGCAAGGGAACGTAGGAGAAGAAGAAGAACAGAGAAAAATGGTGTTTTCTGCTGTGGAGGACGTGAAAAATCAGAGGAAAAAGTTTATACAAATCCTTAGGGGTATTTTTGTAATTTTTGAAAATTTTGGGGTCAAAATGAAAATTTCTTGGGGGCATTTTTGCAAAATTTTTGGAACTTTTTCAGCTGAAATACAGCTGTTTCTCCCCCTTTCTTCCACGTGCATGAGCAGATCAACATGCATTTAATGCAATTTTTCTTTCTAAATTTGATTTTTAAAGGAAAATTCTAAAACTTTCTTAATTTTAATAGCCTTTGGATCAAAAATGATGATTTGATCTCATCCATTGATTCTTATATAAATAAGAAAATATTATTTGTTTATACAGTATAGGTTTTTCTTTAATAACAGTATAATTTTCATCTGTCGAAATTTTGACCGAAAAGCTATACTGGCTAAATTTCGCAGTTTACCTCTCGAAATGCTATTAGAGCCTTTCGATGCATTTATATCATTTACAACACTCTATAAACCCTAGATATTTCATTATTTTTCATCTGGGGTCTATGTTTGCCACATTTTAAGTCTCAGTAGAATTCTGTTTTTCGATACCGAAAATGCACTATTTGAGGCGTTTCGATTCGAAAATCATTACATCTATAGCCATAAAGTATTTATAAATTCTAATAAATATATTCATCAACTCTAATGATGATTTATTAGAGTGAAATTTATATATTTTCGTCACACTAATATATATAAATTTTCACTATACAATGATCCCGAGAACGGTCAAAATCTCGGCTGTTACAATCCTCCCCCTTTAAAGTATTCTCGTCCTCGAGAATTTAAAACAAGTGGGGATATAGGGCTCTCATTTCATCTTCTCTTTCCCATGTAGCCTCTTCTATTTGGTGATTACGCCATAACACTTTGACTAATGGGATTGTCTTGTTCCTGAGTACCTTGTCTTCTCGTGCGAGTATTTGAATAGGCTTTTCCTCATAAGACAGGTCACTCTGTACTTGTATCGGCTCATATCTCAAAATGTGCGATGGATCAGGTGCATATTTACGCAACATAGAGACATGAAAAACATCATGTACCTTGGATAAATCAGGTGGTAATGCTAATCTGTAAGCCACCTTCCCAATCCGTTTGATAATTTCGAATGGTCCGATATATCTCGGACTGAGTTTTCCCTTCTTTCCGAAACACATAACTCCCTTCATAGGTGTAACTTTAAGAAAAACAAAGTCACCTTCTTGAAATTCAAGAAATCTGCGTCGTTTGTTGGCATAACTCTTTTGTCGACTTTGGACTGTTTTCATTCGCTTCTGTATCTTTTCAACTGCTTCTGAAGTCTCTTGAACAAAAACAGTTTTATGCAGTTGCTTCTCTTTTAAATCATACCAATGGATTGGGGACCTGCACTTCCTGCCATAAAGAGCTTCATAGGGTGCCATTCCAATCGAAGCTTGATAACTGTTGTTGTAGGAGAACTCGATCAACAACATTTTCTCATTCCATGCTTCTTTGAAATCCATGACAAAAGTTCGTAACATATCCTCTAAAATCTGAATGATTCGCTCAGATTGTCCATCAGTTTGAGGATGAAAAGCCGTGCTAAACTTCAATTCTGTGCCCATTTCTTGTTGTACACACTTCCAGAATTTGGAGGTAAAACGGCCATCTCGATCAGATACAATAGATCTTGGAACTCCATGTAATCTAATCACATTCGCAACGTATAAGCTTGCGAATTTCTCCAATGTGAATGTCGTTTTCACCGCTATGAATCGAGCTGTTTTCGTCAGTCGATCTACTATCACCTATATGGCATCATAACCTCCTCGTGTCTTGGGTAGCCCTACCACTAAATCCATGGTAATATGCTCCCATTTCCACTCTGGAATATCTAGAGGTTCTAATTTCCCGCCTGGGTGCTTGTGCTCTGCTTTGACTCTCTGGCAGGTTAGACATCGACTAACAAACTCAGCAATGTCATTCTTCATTCTCTTCCACCAAAATTGTAATCTTAAGTCATGATACATTTTGGTGGCTCCTGGATGAACAGAATAGGGTGTTTGATGGGCTTCTTTCATAATCTGCTCCTTCAATTCTTTATTGGCAGGTATGCAAATTCTTCCTTTCATCATCAGCATTCCATCTGTCTCGATGCTGAAGTCAATTTCTTCTCCTTTATTGACTCGGTCTCTCATCTCTTCCAAGTACACATCTTGTCTCTGAGCCTCCTTAATCCTATCGTACAGTGTCGGTCTCAATTGTAGCATAGCCAAACTTCCAAAAATCAATTCTATTTCTAACGAATTAATCTCCTTTTGTAGCGGCTTGGACAATCCATCGATAGGTAATTGCTGTACGATGTTGATTTGCGACTCAGTGCATCAGCAACTCGATTCGCTTTCCCTGGATGATACAAGATCTCACAATCATAGTCTTTCACGAGTTCTAGCCATTGCCACTGTCTCATGTTCAACTCCTTTTGAGTAAAGAAGTATTTCAGGCTCTTATAATCTGTGAAAATTTGACATTAAACACCATATAGATAATGCCTCCAAATCTTTAATGTAAACACAACTGCAGCTAGTTCCAAATCATGAGTTGGATAATTCTTCTCATGATTCTTTAGTTGTCGTGAAGCATAAGCTATAACTCTCCCGGTTTGCATCAGTACCGCTCCTAATCCTTCTTTCGACGCATCGCTGTAGATGTCGAATCTTTCCCCATCAGTAGGAATGGCAAGGATCGGTGCACTTGTTAATCTCCTCTTTAATTCTTGGAAGCTTTCATCACATGCTGTTGTCCACTCGTACTTCTTTTCTTTTCTAGTTAACGCCGTAAGTGGTTCAGCAAGCCTAGCGAATCCCTCCACAAAACGCCAGTAGTATCCGGCTAATCCCAGAAAACTACGAATTTCAGTAGCGTTTTTCGGGATAGGCCACTTGCTAACAGCTTCAATCTTTGCGGAGTCAACAGAAATTCCATCCTTAGACACCTTATGTCCTAGGAAATGAACTTGATCTAACCAGAATTCACACTTTGAAAATTTGGCGTATAGTTAGTGATCTCTGAGTGTTTGTAGTACCCATCGTAAGTGTTCTTCATGGTCTTCCCGGGTCTTCGAATAAACAAGGATGTCATCAATAAATACGATGACAAACTTATCTAAAAATTTCTTGAAGACTCGGTTCATCAAGTCCAAGAAAGCAGCTGGAGCATTCGTCAATCCAAACGGCAACATCAGAAATTCATAGTGTCCGTTCTCGTCCTGAATGCCGTCTTTGTTACATCACTATCTTTAATTCTCAGCTGATGGTACCCAGAACGTAGATCAATCTTCGAAAACACTGAGACTCCCTTCAGTTGATCAAATAAATTGTCGATCCTGGGTAGTGGGTACTTATTCTTGACGGTGGCTTTATTCAGCTCCCTGTAGTCTACGCACATTCGTAGAGTTCCATCCTTCTTTTTCGCGAATAGAACCGGAGCTCCCCAAGGCGAGTAGCTCGGTCGAATGAATCCTCTATCCAATAACTCCTTTAATTGCGTTTGTAACGCCTTCAGTTCAGCTGGAGCCATCCGATAAGGGGCCTTGGATATCGACGCTGTTCCCGGTACTAATTCAATCTCAAAAGAAATTTCCCGTTCCGGTGGAAATCCAGGTAATTCATCTGGAAATACATCCACAAATTCATTGACTATGGGAATATCCTTTGGTTGTAACTTTTCTTCTTTTGTCACATCAGTTACAAAAGCTAGATATCCCACGCATCCTTTAACTATCAGCTTGTGAGCCTTCATTGAATTGATCATGATCTTCAATGGCTTTGGAGGTGAAGCAACATATTCAAAGCTTTCTTCTCCCCTTGGTCGAAAGATTATCCTTCGATGGCAGCAATCGATTGTAGCCTGATACTTTCCCAGGAAATCCATTCCTAGGATTACATCGTAATCCGCTATCCTTATCACAATTAAATCAAGAAAAAGCTCTCTATCTGCCACAATTACTGGCACATGTCGTAACCAGTAATCCGACAACAATACTTCACCCGAAGGCAACATAGTCCTAAAGGTCATTCCAATTCTATCCTTAGCATGCTCTAACCTGGCGGCAAATTCTTGTGATGCAAATGAATGTGAAGCACCCGAATCAAATAAAGCATATGCCGAGTGTTGAGCGATAGAAATATGACCTGTAACAACAGTGGATGTGCCCGCTTCTGCATCCTCTTTTGTGTATGCTATCACTCGTGCGTTGGTTGGAGGTGCCTTTTCACTTTGCTCCTGTTGTCATGATGACGTTTCTGCCTTTGCTGTAATAGCGTGCATCTGAGGATTTGACAGACGCTGAGGAACCGTGCCAGCTTGATTCTGTCGATTACTTGGGCAACTTGTTGCATAATGGCCTTCTTTGCCACAGTAGTAACAAACATTGCGGCCTAGTCTGCATTCTCCCAAGTGCTTTTTTCCACATGTAGGACAATTTGGTGTGCTCACAGGGCCTGGCGTACTAGGACCAGCACTTGTTGCATTCTTCTGTTGCTGGTTCCTGTTACCCCTGAAATTCGATTTTCTTTTATTGGAATTTTGAGGCCTCTGTCCACCTCCTTGTCCAGACTTTGAAGACTGGTTGGAGCGATGTCCCTGTGGTGCTTGACTTCCACCTTGACCTTGTTTCAATTGTTGTCTCTCCTTTTTCCGAGCTTTCCATGCTTGAGCCCGTTCTTCTCTGGCTCTTGTCAAGTGAAATTCAGCTTTCAAGGCTCGGGAGACACATTCCGCCACTGACGTGGGTGGAGATGCTGCACTGTCGACCATTACAGCAATTTCTGGTCGAAATGTCCCAATCATCTTCCGAATACGATCCCCTTCAGTAGGGACAATATATGGACATAATCTCGACAGCCGGTCAAACTTGCGGCATACTTCCATCACTGTCATGTTTCCTTGCTTCAAATTCTCGAACTCTCTCTGTTGTGGTCCGAGAGCAGCAGGGTCGTAATATTTTGATTAAATTCTCCCACAAAATCATTCTAAGTCATCTGACTCTCGTCTCTTCTCAGACAAACAGTTTCCCACCAGTATCGTGCATCTCTGTTCAGCACGTACGAAGCACAGAGAACTTTTTCCCTATCGGTCAAATTCATAAAATTTATGATCCTCTGAAAAGACGATAGCCACTCTTCAGCTTCTAACGGATAAGGATCCATCAAACTCTGGTGGTCTCATTCGTCGAAACCTTTCATATAAAGGTTCTTGTGGAACGATAATTTGTGGTTCCGGAATTCTTTCCCCCGAAGCTGAGACTGCCGGGGAATTATGTTCAACTTTCGGAGCCATAGGAGCTTCTGGTACCAGAGGTGGTGGTGAAGCTTCCCTTTCTGCACGTTCGCGATGTATCTGATTTAATTGGTCTCTTAATGCTTGATTCTCTTGTATTTGGGTTGCCAATAAGGCTTCCAATTTGGTCACCCTTTCAGTTAGGGCGGGAGGTCTACCACGTCTAGGGGGTTGGACTCTCCTTCGTGCCATTTAGTTCCTTTAGATCTATCAATAAAGATCAAACAATTCAGTATCGATATTAAGAGAAATATCATTAATTTTCTCTTTTCACTTATCATCATTTATAAGTAATTTCATTTACCAATGAAATCATAACAGAATATGCAATCACTTAATCATAAATAAGTGATCATGTTATAAACATATTCTTGTATTCACATACAAATAATTCACATCTAGTACTTATACATATTCCAGTCAATTTCCATGATATACAAAACCTGTATTTATATACACATAAGTTAATAGCAATAACTTATGGGGTATCACTTCTATCCTCATCACTGTCCAAAGGAAATTCCTCTGGATCTTCTTCACTGTTATCCTCATTTTCAGTGGTCGAATCACTAATTACATGGACGGGACCTGCAATACATGATTCACCTGAGGATTTCACATCATCATTCTCCCTCACCGGTGGTGGTTCATCAAGTCTGGAGGATACGTCACCGCGGGGATCATGACCCCTCATTATCTGATCGTATTTTTCTATTAACATTTTTCTTTCTACCTCTCTCACTGAAGTAATATATTGCTCCAGTGTCTCGTTGAGTGTAGGAACCGTTTAAAGCTTCAGTTCGTGAGTTAACCCTCTCCAAAACATTGCACACTGCTCCTCTTCGGTCAGGGTTGGCCAAGGACTACTCATAATAATCTCATCCCGAAAACGAACTGCATAGGATACTACTGTGTCTGACAAATGCATTCTAAAATTCTCTGCTTTCATAACAAAATTTCGGCCCTCTGTAAACGTTAGAGCCATAGGTGGCGATGATGACGATGGTATGTCTGCAGTTGAAGGAGTCATTTCCGACATTCTTGTCATTCGGAATCGAATAACAGGTCTTTTCCCAGTTGTTCGGGAATTTGGTCGGTTACTCATTTTCAAATCCTAGTATTCATACATTACGTATAAAATTTAGAATAAGAAAATAATGAAACATTAACTTACTTGGACTGCGCAGAAGGAAATGCTCGCAATGTCATAATAGGTTATAGAGAACCGTCCGCTCTGATACCACCTTGTAACACCCCCCGCCTCGTGCTGGGGACGTCACTTGAAACTCTGCTACTTTAATTCTTCTTTTTCAAAACATAACATAATGAATTGCGGAAATTTTTTTTATAAAACCATCGATATACGTAGTATTATAACTTTGCAAAACTAAATTATTATAGTTGGAAAATTATTTTATATTACTCGCATACAATAACGTCAAACTGTAATAGAAATAGTTTAAAATTAAACATATCAGTGTACTTTATATAATTGTATTTTTCTTTATCCTTTTCTTTCTTCTTGCGGAATTAGCCTGGTAGGTCCATAACCTTTGTCATGACACTGGTACTTCATTCCTACAGTCCAATCCATACACTGTGGCTCAGGTTACAGGTTGTTTACCTTAATTACCTGAACAAGAACAAACTGGTGAGCTACATGCCCAGTAAGTTCAGACATAACATTTAAAACAATAAAACACTACAATGCAACTCTACACAATGCATGAGTTCATTATGCTCAATTTACACTTTGCATTGTTCATTTACTATGTCTATGGGCCCGGTTTGGTCGTACCGTGTGCACGCTGTAAGAGGGGTCTGGGAGCGACCCGGACTCTCCCTCAACTATGGTATGTCTTTTGCTTCGACATAAAATAACCTCCCCTCGCGAGAGGCCGGTATGCCAAACATTAAGTCTTTTTCATTACCCTGTTGTTTACTGTGCTATGTTACTTACTATGATGTCTTAACTGTTCTAGTGTACATATTCATAAATAATGTACTCAATGTTATGCCTATTCAGTCCAAAAATACTGTTTAAAAATCATCATCCACGCACTTAAACATTGGGGCGTGATTGGAACTGAAAATAAGGCACAAAACTTTAATTATACATTTTTGGAACAGTTGGAGCGCTTGGCACTCATCCTCGAGCGCCTGGCCCTTCATTTTATTTTTCTGTAAACTTAGGACAGAAACTTCAGCGCTTCGGCGCTCTATTTACAGAGCTTGGCGCTTTTAAAAATCCAGTTCAAGCGCCTGGCGCTCATACCCTAGCGCCTGGCACTTCAGACAACTTTACACTAGCGCCTGGCGCTCATACCCTAGAGCCTGGCGCTCATGCTGATTTTTATACTAGTGCCTGGCACTCATACCCTAGGGCCTGGCACTTCTACTGGATATTTACCCTAGCGCCTGGCGCCATACCCTAGAGCCTGGCGCTTCCACTAATTTCTACACTAGCGCCTGGCACTCATACCCTAGCGACTGGCGCTTTAGCCAATTTTTACACTAGCGCCTGGCTCTCATACCCTAGCGCCTGGCGCTCCCACTGAATTTTAAACACCAAATTTTGGCCGAGAGCTCAGCGTCGGGGCGCTCTTTGGCTAGCGCTTAGCGCTTGGCTCCGGTAAAAATAGGTTTTTAAACACATTTTGATACCAAAGCCATTTCTCATGCATACATTCAACCCTAAAACATGTTTAAAGCATTCTAGAGTCAAAATCCATAAAACACTATCATATACATGTAACACATCACTGCACACTCGCATACTTGCCAATTTAGGCGTTTTAACGAGTTCACAACAACATATAACATTTCTAGCTAAAGAATTTAGGCTATTCATAAATTGACACTCTAGAATAACACAGTGTTCGAGTTGTTCATGTTCAGACATTTAAATGCCAGAACTTATCGGAAATTTGCTTCTGTTTCCTTTCCTTAGTTTTTCAATCGTTGCCCTATAATGAAACAGTTCAACGTTCAGTGAAATGTTTATAGGTCAACACGAGAACATTTAAACACTGCTTCTATACATTGTCATCATTAAACCCTTAGCCTTAGTTATAAGTCTGAAAATTTCGGCATTATAACGGCTTAATTTTTCATTTTCCCACTGTGCCAAAACCGCTTAAATCGCGTTATTGAACACAGTTTTCATTATTAACCTGCTCAAAATACCAGTACATAACAATAATTCATTCTCAAAAATCAGGGTATAGCAATATTTCCAAAATTTAGGGTTTCACTCACAACCCTAAATTTTCCTCTTTGTCTTTCTTCCTTTCAACACTCAAATACCACATCAAATTCCTTTTCCCCTCATCATACATAATTATCTCTATTCCATAAGGATTTTCACCCTCTTTTTCACGTCAAATTTCTTTCCCCCATGTAACACTTTTGTTTTCAAAAACTAACCCCACAAACACTTCAAAAACAAGTTCAAAACATGTTTTTCCACATGATTTTCATCAAAACACTCAAAAACACTCTAACTTCATTTTGTTCCACTATTCACATAAATACAAAAACACTTAAAAACAAGCATTAAAACCGAATTTTGAAGAACTTACTTGAGCTTTGAGGTGAATACCCCTCAACTTGAAGTTTTCACACACTTTTTCTTCAAAATTTGCAAGTTTTGAAACTTTGAAAATTTTGTGAGCAAGGGAACGTAGGAGAAGAAGAAGAACAGAGAAAAATGGTGTTTTCTGCTGTGGAGGACGTGAAAAATCAGAGGAAAAAGTGTATACAAATCCTTAGGGGCATTTTTGTAATTTTTGAAAATTTTGGGGTGAAAATGAAAATTTCTTGGGGGCATTTTTGTAAAATTTTTGGAACTTTTTCAGCTGAAATACAGCTGTTTCTCCCCCTTTCTTCCACGTGCATGAGCAGATCAACATGCATTTAATGCAATTTTTCTTTCTAAATTTGATTTTTAAAGGAAAATTCTAAAATTTCCTTAATTTTAATTGCCTTTGGATCAAAAATGATGATTTGATCTCATCCATTGATTCTTATATTAATAAGAAAATATTATTTGTTTATACAGTATAGGTTTTTCTTTAATAACAGTATAATTTTCATCTGTCGAAATTTTGACCGAAAAGCTATACTGGCCAAATTTCGCAGTTTACCACTCGAAATGCTATTAGAGCCTTTCGATGCATTTATATCATTTAAAACACTCCATAAACCCTAGATATTTCATTATTTTCCATCTGGAGTCTATGTTTGCCACATTTTAAGTCTCAGTAGAATTCTGTTTTTCGATACCGAAAATGCACTATTTGAGGCGTTTCGATTCGAAAATCATTACATCTATAGCCATAAAGTATTTATAAATTCTAATAAATATATTCATCAACTCTAATGATGATTTATTAGAGTGAAATTTATATATTTTCGTCACACTAATATATATAAATTTTCACTATACAATGATCCCGAGAACGGTCAAAATCTCGGCTGTTACAATAGATGCCCTAATAAAGATTATACATCATTGCCAACTTGAGAAGCCTACACCAAAAAAAGAGCACTTGGACTTATTTTATGACAATGACTCTCTTATTGAGGAAGGGACCAAAGACTTGATCCTTGAAGAAAATTCACAAGAAAAAGTCTCAAAAGGCCAACCTATGCCAGCATCAATCTTTCAAGATCAAGATCCTATGTGGCCAACTCCTTCAAAGCCATCAATAGCATCAATCCTTAGGGTCCACGAAACAAACTATTCAAAAACAAATTTTGTTGGACACACATGTTGAATCGCTCCACATCTAGCCTACAGTATTATTTCAAATGATACTTGTGAAATGCTTTATGCATGATCTTACGTTTACTTTTATGAATTTTAATTATGCTGAGATATGTCATACTGTATACTTACCATAACAACATGACACGAGATCATAATTTAGACAAGTAGTAAGATGAATGTATGATAAGTTAAGATGTGTCGTACCAATCTCTCAACCTATAGGGAGGATTAAGTTAAGTTTATGATCATAGTATTGTTGGGGACCTTATAAACCCTAATTTCCTGATGCTCGCATGCACCTAATACATACGTAGGACCTTAAACAAGATACGTAAGCTCATAAATTAAGCATAATAGAATCATGCATATTTTGTGTTTGTTTACAGTTTTTGTGAGAAATATGTTTGTACTTGTTAAGCGAAAGCTCTTCAAGAAATATTCATATGGTAGGTTAGAATCATAATAGAATCATGCATATTTCTAATTATTTTTGGTTATAGATTTTGCAAGAAATATGTTTGTACTTGTTGAATGAAAGGTCTTCAAGAAATTTTCATATTATAGGTTAGAATCATAATATAATTGTGGCATTTGCGCCTGTAGTTGCTTCAACTTTAAACTTACTTTCTTTAACGTGCTTATTTTAACTTCCCATTTTAACGTGAAAATGGGGAATAAATTTTTTTTTTCTTAAACTTTAAGCTTGAAAACTATATCATTGTCAAACATTTACTATAGTAAATATTTTACTTAATTTTTAAACTTTATTACTTTTTAAACATTTCGTTTCAATACTCTCTTTAAACAGCTCAGCGGAAGACTCATAGTAATACTATAACCCTCGCCCAGTCCTTGGCACATGCAGATCGCATTCGCCATCTATCACTTGTTTTTTTTTTTCATGCAGGATGCTTACCTGCAACATAAACAAACTTGTGAGCGATAGGCTCAGTAAGTTCAAACATACATTCATAACATATGTATACTTTTAACCTTTTGAACAGAGCATATCTGATACTAACTGTGGCATCAGAATATTAACATAACCTATATCATATATTGTTTCACCTTTATACTTGTACATACTTGTACATACCTGAATACAATTTACTTCATAATCCTACTTTCACACTTAACATATTTTACATCGTATACATGTGATATTTTACATGTAGCATTCTTGGAAACTTAATATACTTAACATATGTTTACACATCGTAACCATAGCATACTTGAAACATAACATACTTAATGTATGTTTCCACATCGTAAATATAACATATATAACATACTTATTATCGTAAAAATACTTTCATATTTAACATAATGAATATACTTATTATACTTAAATGTATAAACCTTCGTACATATACTTAAGCATCGTAAACATACTTACGTATACTTAAATATCCTTAACGTCATAACATACTTTCATACACACAAAACATTAAGTACAGGTATCATTCCTTACTTAAACGTTCATATTTCAACATAACATACTTGTTTAATATCATATAGAACATACTTAACATAGTATGATTGACTTATGCATATTAACTTATGCGTAATAGTTATAATATATCATATGCATAACACGGACGTTAGTCACGTTATACTTACTTATTACCATGAATAGTACTATTCAGTATGAATAGTAATCTTATAACGTTTTTCTTGCTTGACATTTACACTTAGACGTATTTAACATCATTCATACCATATCGAACAGAACATATCTGATACCAATTATGGCAATAGAACATGAACACAACATATATTATACATTACTTTAAATTTCATACTTAACATACATAACATTAAAACATACTTATATATACTTTTCATCATAACCATACTTGACATATTTCACATGGTGAACATACTTTCATACATAACATGCTTAAAACATATTTAATATTCTGAACATACTTTCATACTTAACATACTTTTAACATATTTTAACATCTTGAGTAGAATTTCATGTTTATCATCGTAAACATACTTAACATACATAACATTAGCTTCGTAAACAAACTTAACAACTTTAATATAGTGAATAAACTTTCATACTTAATGTTCTTAAATATAACATAATTTAAACATAGCATACTTAACGTATGACTAACATCTCAAGCATATCACACTTAAACATCATATGAAACATTATATATATATATATCAATTTAAACATAGCATACCAAATATATGCTTAGACATCACAAACATAATTACAATTGTGAGACTGACTTATGCATACCAAATTATGCATATCATAACATATACATACTTGTTAGTCTCATTATACTTGTTTACGTTTCATTCATTCATTTTCATTGTTCTTTGGTTCTTTCTTTCTTTCTTTCATGTCATTCTTTTTTTTTCTTTTCTCACTTAATTTTCATTTTCATTGTTCGTTCTTTCTTTCATATCATGTCATTTTTCGTTGTTCTATAGATCATATCCTATTCCGTCATTCTATTTCCTTCCTTTCTTTTCTTTCTCTATTTGTCTCTTTCCTTTTCTTTTCTTTTTACTTTAACTGGTAGGTCCTGTGTTGGACATACCGTCTTATGCACCTACTAATGGGAGGAGGGGGAGCGACCCACCAACCTACCTCATGGTCAAACTTTAACTTTTAGCCATTAACCTCACACTTGTGGGAGGTAGCATTCAATTGTAGTGGAATTCATAACATTAAACCTCACTTATGGAAGGTCGAGACACCAAACACTTAAATTTTCAGTTTTATTATCTTGCTTATCTTTCTCTTCCTTTACTTTATCTTTTCGTTCTCATTTATTCTTTCTTTCTTTCTTTCATTTCTTTCCTTTCTTTCATTCGTTCATTTCTTTTCTTTCTTTCTTTCATTTCTTTCATTTGCATTTCATAATTCGTTTCTTTCTTTCGTTCATTTCTTATCTTTCCTTACTATCTTTTATATGGTTCCGACCAGGTGGCATTATCATTACCTCCTTGGTCTGGAACACCTTATATAAGCATTTTATATAACACACTTTAGTGTGTTTCATAAGCATTTCATAAATTATTTCTTTCTTAATGTAATTTTCATAGTATGCATTATGTTAGTCACACTTTAGTGCATATTGCACTCACATATATAACTTTTCATATAACACATAAACATAGATCTAACATCACATGTTGGTTCATGTAGCTGACAAATAATTGCTTAAACTTACAGTTACTTACTAGCATCTCCATTTTAGCTTTCTTAATAAGCGGACGTCCTTTCATCTCGTCTGGAACGGATCCCTATAACCGAAATAATCATGGTTATTTTTGTTACTTGTTTCATGCATAAAACTAAACAAAACGTAAAAATTCTATGTTCCATTTCTCGATCATAAACTTAGGTGTGGCGCCCACAAATCCAACCACCAGTAACTGTCATACACCGACTCTGTTGCCGATCAAGACAGCCCTCGTGTCGAATCTAGATCGCTATTTAAAACTCTTTTTTCTCACAACTCTCATTTATCAGGGCCTAAAATTTCACCCAAATTTTTTTTTTCCTTTTAATACATATTTTCTCGAAAAGAAAGCTAAGTATAACAGCCATGCAAAATACAATACTAACTTTTATATGTCATTTTAGAGTATAACATAATATACAACAAATAATATATATATGCACTGTATATTTTTTTTCCAAAACACTTTCTCTTCAATTCATTAACTCTCAATGCTCAGCAGAAAACTTATGGCAGGACCAAGTCCACGGTGAATTCCCTATCACTTGACATGCGCACATCCTGCCGCCATCTATATAGTCTACTGGACAGGCTTCTTACCTACAATATGAACAAACTGATGAGCTAACAGGCTCAGTAAGTTGAAACATACTTAGTAAGAACACATGGATTCAAAAAAATTAAAAACTCAATTTTCTATGAATAGTAATATTCATCATGAATAGTACTATTTATCATAAATAGTGACTTTGACCGATGAATAGTATCTGTTACCCTAACAGGTTACTATTCACATTACTTTAACCGGATACTATTCACCATAGCCTAATCGGTTACTATTCATATTACTCTAACCGAGTTCATTATACTTAATATAAGCTCCGATTATGCACAATTATGGATTTTATCATATTATTGATTACTCTTTCTCTATTTGCATTCTGGTAGTAAGTTCTTTTATGGCAGTACCGATAATTTATCCTGCGCGCTGACTGGGAGGGCCTAAGGAGCGACCCTAGAGTTTCGACCTCCACAACCCTCATTATATCCCTTTAGGACCTGAAAAACCTCCATCACAATGTTGGAGGGGCAATACGTCTTAAATGGTTTTATTATCATCTTTTAATTATAGTTTTAACCAAGTGACATTAATCGTCACCTTAAGGTCACTAACCTCCATCGCCTGTAGGCCTTAGATATTCTGATCTTTTATTATGTAGGACCTGTTATACTAACTAATCCCCAAATATCTGTAGGACTTGATACCTAACGTACAACTAGTACATAATAAAGTAATACAGTATTTCATGTTGCAGACATGAAAATGCTTGAACTTACCAATACTGCGATAATGTCCACTTCCGGAGCTCTTCCGTAGTTTTATCTCTAATTTGGGCTCCTACAGACATAATATTGTCTGTTAATATCCTTTATTAATTATCACTTTAAATATATTTATTTTGTGATAAATTTTTCAACACAATTTAACTTGTAACATGGTATACGGCTTTCAACACGTCTGCGTTCATGACCATGTACCTCTTGGTTTCTCACTACATGGCCGTGTAACTGTACACGGCTTGATACACGCCCGTGTTCAAGCCTGTATACTTCTCAGGTTGTAAATTTTTCCCTATATACGGTCGTGTATTCTTCTACATGCCGTGTATTCTTCAAAATTTTTAGATTTTTAACTCTAAAATCTCTATTTTAGGTCCTAAAATTTTATTTAAGTCATTCTAGGTCCTTTAGGGTCCTTTCCGAGCCTTTTGGAAATTTTTGATCAAAATGACCATTTTGCCCTTAACGGTCTCAGGACCGTAACTATTCCATTCTATCATTTTTCTCATATTTTCTAAGCCCAAATATCTTAAAATAATATTCCCTAGGCTTCTGTATCATTTTACAGCTTAATTTACTGCAAAATCTCAATTATCCATTTTCCCAGCCCTCTGTTACTATTCACCCATCACCTAGGGTCGTTTCTCGTTTTTCGAACGTTTCGGAGCCTCAAATGGCCATTTCACTACTCCTGAAATGTTTTTCATCCCGTCCCTAGCCCTCGGTCCCCGAGAGGCTCGGGTTTTCTTTCTCGATCTAATTTTTCCCTCGTTTCCCAAAATACCCTTAACATGAATTTTTTCCCTGTTTAGGTATTTTAGTCATTAAGGGTCGGTTTACTATTCCTCTTGGGTTAGTTTTCCATTTTGAATCCTAATCCACCGAGTGGTCCCGATTTCCTTCCCGAGTCCAATATTTTACCCCTCGTTTCCTGAAATGCCCTTATGTCGTTTTGAAAATTTCGGCAGCATTTCCACTTGTATTTTAAGGTTTCCCCAGCGTTAAGTACACCTCAGAACCTTTGTACCTGTCACGTACTATACCAGAGGCCTATTTTATACAAAGTTACCAAAATTTGTATAAAAATTTTCCACATTAATCAATATTCAAAAATCAATACACAACATCAATTCTTTTCAAACCTAGTCTTGGTTTATCATGTTAATCATCACCAAATATTTTTTCATCACCTTCCACACTTCTTACATTTTATTCTTAGGTTTTCAATGTACAAATCAACATTAAAACTTAACCAAATTTTCATTTCAACCCTAACATTACCCAAGGATTTTTCATGCAAAATCACATAGAAGAAATCTTGTTTTCTTTCCTAGGGTTTTTATCAATATTACACATTTTTATTCAACACTAAAAATTTTTCATTTTCTAGTGTTTATCACCCACGGATTCTAGCACGAAAATGCATCAAATTTTCATGTTTCTTGATTTTAATTCATGCCTAATTCAACATGTTACTAAATGAACATAACACTAAACCAAATCACCAATTTCCAATTCATTTTTCACACCTATAATGCCACGGATTTTTCATGGAAACATGCAAAATTTTTACTTGTTTCTTAACCCTAATACATGCTTCAAACACTAGAACACCAAACCAATCATATCACCAACAAAACATCAATTTTTTCCAAGGTTTTTCCACACCCACAGATTTTCTAAAGAAAATCAAGGAAAAATGCTTCAATTTAGAAGCTAGCCTTATGAATTTGTTCCCTTGCAACCTTGATTATGATTGGAAATTATTTTGGTGTGAAATTTTGGACAAATTTTTGCTTAACAATGGGGGAGACCCACGGATTTTTGGGCTGCAAAAGTATAAGAGTTTGGCTTGGTTTTCTCTAATTTTTCAATGAATTTTTTGAAGCCTATTTATAGACAAAAACCAAGTACCACTTAGCAAATTTTTTCCCACTAATTTGCTAATTGTTCAAAGACTAAAGTGTAATATTTTTGGGCCAAAAATAGAATTTTTTCTTTCTTCATTTCCAAATGGCCGAATAGCCTTTTAAAAAATTTTCTAAATTTTTTTTTTATATAATTTTGGCAAGATCATGGCCATTGATCAAAAAGTCATTAAATCTTAATCTTACACCTTTCCATAATACTTTCTAAACCTTAAAATTTTGTATTTATGACATCATAAATGTGATGTCATCCATATATATATATTAATTCACTAATTAATTCGCGGTCAAATTTTGATCGAAAGTCAAACCGAACGGAACTTTACCAAAATCACGTAGGCGGGTTCCGGGCGCCTTCGGTGCGATCGGTTTGTTTTATTTTGCTTCCATTTGGTCAAAATTCTCTATCATAAATTTCTATCTTTTTAGTGCACTCCTTAGGGTTTTCGGCTCTGTTTTCGAACCGTCTCACCTGATTTTGTTCGGTAAGATTTTCCATCCCCAAACTCACTCACTTTAACACTGCCAGAACATTTTTACAGTGTTCTCAATAGTATTAAAACACAATTTTTTTCATATTTTATTCATTAAAATTGGTACATACATGCAATTTTAATCTACTCCGAGAATCTAAAATCCCTGATTATCACATTACGGGCCCAATATCCCATTTATAACTTTTCTGCAAACTCTTGAAAAAATTACCATTTTGGCCCTAACGTGATTTCTCATCATAAGCTTACTTTTCTTTGATTTACAACTTAAGTATGGCCCTTAAAATCTTAATTAAGCCATTTTAAATCCATTCGGGCCTTTTTCTATCATTCTTGGAATTTTCAGTCAAAATAACCGTTTTGCCCCTAATGGGTCTTTAGGTCGTATCATTTTCATTTTAATGCTTAGACTAGATTTTCTAAGCCCAACAATCATAAAATAATTTTTCTTAGGCTTTACTGAGCTTTTATAACATTATTGCTGAAATTCTCGGTTTACTAATACTTAAAACATCCGTCATCCTTTTCTGAGTCTAACTCATTCATTAATCCTTAAAATCATTCGAAGGGGCTCGAGTTTCCATCTCGACCACATTTTTGCCCTTCATTTCCTAAAATACCCTGTTGTGCCGTTTTAGAAATTTCGACAGTATTTCTGCTTAATTTTTTAGGTTCCCGACATTTAGAAAACGCATCGAAACTATCTAACCTATTTTTATTTTACCACGTACTATACCAGAGGCCTATATCTTTACGTAAAACTCAAATTTTACGTAAAAATCTTTACATTTCACATATTTTCTTATTTGACTATTTTTCATATACATAGTCCATTTTTCTCAAAAATTTCACATGCCAAAATACATAATTAACACATAATCATACCCAAAATATAAATTAAGGGATGAAGGGATAGAAATCACTACCGAAATTGTTCCATCGGTGATTGAACACACCGTTCGGTCTTGTGTGCACAAACTTTGATTCACCGTTCTTTACGTTTGAAATTCCATCTTGTAATTTCGATGCCACGGACGTGTCTGGAACATCAAAAATAGACCAACGGGCCATTCTTCAATTTTGATCACCGGGTCGCCGTTGACCGGTGTTGACCGATGGCGGTATGAAGAAAGACGGCTACCATCTTGTAGATCTTGATGTGAGAAACCCATTGGTGGTGTCAATTTCACTAATCGAACCTCCTATCACCGGAATCGAACCCTCAAAAACCCGACGGCGGTGGCGAGGTTGGTTCTTTGTTGTGCCAGCTTTGTTGCCCAAAATTGACTTGGGGCTTTTGTTCTACTCTTCATTCTGATCATTTTGATACCCACCACATCACTCAACTCTGTCGGAATCATCGGATTCCACGACGGCGACGACGACGGGCGAACTTGGGCAGCGCGATCCAGCGGCCGTTGAGCTGAAATGAGGTATGATTTTGTTCTACTCTTCACCACAAATCCATTGGGAACAGAATCGTGGCATTTGGAAGTCGGACGGCGAAGATACGACGGCGAGAAGATTTCAACCACCGGCAACTTCGGGCGACGCGTGCAGCTTCCTCCGGTGTCGGTTCTGTCGACTCGGCACACCATTGGACTCAGCTCGGCAAAAGCTTTCCAACGAGACTGGCGGCGTCGAAAACGGATACTGTTTCCGATAGTTGGCTACTGTTCACATTTGGGGTGGTATGGGGGGAGAAAAAGAATAGAGAAGAAAGTTTGGGGGCTCTTTCATAAAAATCTGAAATTCACCCTTTTTATACCCTTTTTTTTTTGAAATTTTAATATAGGCTATATTGACTAATTTGGGTGTGTTGAACCCAAATATATCAGTTTCGTTTTCATCCGAGGTCATCTTGACCAGTTTCTAATACTGGGAATTCCCGATCAAAAATTACCTTTATACTCAATTAACTACTTTGAGCATTCTGATAGGCTATATTGACAAATTTGGGTGTGCTGAACCCCAATATATTAGTTTTATATCAAGAAAAGGTCATCTTGACCAATTTCTTGATACTTTGTGTTTCCTGATAAAAATTATATATATTTTTTCCACACGGTCTGGTATACGGCCGTGTCTATGACCGTGTACCTCTCTGTCTGAATAATTTCTTCTTTACACGGTCGTGTAACATGGCCATGTAACTGTACATTTCATGTACACGGTCTGGTACACGGCCGTGTCTCTAGCTGTGTACCTTTCTGAAATTTGATTTTTCTTACTACATGGCCGTGTAGCTTAGGCGTGTTTAGGTTTCATTCTCACTACACGGCCGTGTTACTCTATTACACGCCTGTGTACTGTTCAAAAATTACATTTAACCTTAAAAAATCACACTCATACACACATAAAATCACTACATTTCACATTTTAAAGATGAAATTCATCATATACATTCTATGTACTGATTTTCTGAAAATAATGAAACTTCTCGGTTATCACAATAATTGTGCATATTTTTAATTATGTCTGTTTATAGATTTTGTGAGAAATATGTTTGTGCTAATTGAGTGAAAGCTCTTTAAGAAATATTCATACTGTAGGTGAGAAGTTTGCATCATGAATGCTAGATGAGCAAACGGTAGAGCAGATGCAGAGAAAGGATGGGAAACCACTATGCAGAATGTTTGCTAATTGTTTTTAATAATAAATTATATCTAATTAGTAATGTTTATGTATGCAAACATGTTTATTATTAATTGATAATGACCAGTATGTTTGTATGTAATAATATTATATGTGGTTTCTAAAGTACGATTAATGGTAAAGATATGTACATAAATATATAAACAATGTCCATTAAGACATGTTTGGAAAAAAAATGTTTCTTAAAATTTTAATTAATTAAGCTAAGTATATTAAATATGTGAAGTAACGACCACTTAAGTATGGTCGTTACATAGGGTGTATGGGTAACATAATAAAAAAAATATGTTGACAAAAACTCTGTGGTTGCTATTTCTGTATCTAGCACAGACCTCAATGAGGTCTCAAACAGTGTTTTAATGGCAGAAAGTTGGCTCAGCCATGTCCTAGCTCAATGCTCTACCACACGAATCACCACCATAAAGAAGCCTTGGTGGCCGGAATTGGCCTTCTTAACCGTGTTGATTACGAGGAATCGGATCGTGTTAATCATCTTCTCCACTAGCAAGGTCTCCGTCGTCTTATCCAGTGTCTCCGAGGCGGCGGCACTGATGGCATGGCTCAGAGCGCTACGATGCGTGAGGCGAGAGGCTAGAGAAATAGTCATTGAGGAAGAAGCCATTGTTGGGTTGTGGTTGGTGAACTTTGGGCTCTAGCTTACCACAAAGACAAGGAAAAAAAGGAAGAAAGTGTATTTTAGAAAGAGAAAGAGAAAGAAAGGAGAGAGAGTGTGTGTGTGTTTGTGTGTCTGTGTTGATCTTTAATTTTATCGCCCAAGTGATGAGAGAGAGTGGGAAACACTCTTTTTTACCAAAATGATCAAGGTAAGCAAAACGAGTTTTCTGTTGTCTTACCATATCTCATAAACATTCACCATTCCCTCTGTTGAAAACTAAACTTGATTTTTGGGCTTATTAAATATTTGGGTCTATTAGTATTTGGGTCTAAGTTATTTAGATAAGAGCCCAAAAATTATAGCCCAAATTTCTAGAAGCATTTTCTAGAGAAATCTCTTCTAGAAGCTCTCTAGATTAATCCTTAGAATTGTGTAGAATGTGGTAGATTTGGATATTTATGAAGATATTTCTAGAGAGTCATTTGTAACCATTAGATTAGATTTGTGTTGGCAAAATCCTAGCCATTGGTTATGGAGGTGCCACTAGTATAAATAGGGGTGAAGTCTTTGAGTTTGTATTAAGCGAAAAACAAGAAGTGATCAATAATACAAGTAGCCTCTTCCTCTAAATCTTCTATTCTCTCTCATTTTCTAAATATTCCTCCTTCCCAAAATTTTTCTTTCCAACAAATTGGTATCAGAGCTTGAAAATCCTTCAAAGAGAGATGGCGAGTAGCAGTATGGTTCCCTTCCAAGTCCTGACACTCAATAAGAGCAACTACGACAATTGGAGCATCAAGATGAAGGCACTTCTTGGAGCACAAGATGTGTGCGAGATAGTTGAGAAAGGCCATACGGAACCGGAGAATGAAGGTAATCTATCTCAAACTCAAAAGGATAGTTTGAGAGACTCAAGAAAGAGAGACAAGAAGGCTCTCCATCTAATCTATCAAGGATTAGATGATGACGCTTTCGAGAAGATTTCGGAAGCAAAATCGGCTAAGGAAGCATGGGAAAAGCTTCAAACGTCTTATAAGGGAGCGGATCCGGTAAAGAAGGTACGTCTTCAAACTTTAAGAGCCGAGTTTGAAACTTTGCATATGAAAGAAGGCGAAGTTATCTCCGACTACTTCTCTAGAGTTTTGGCAGTCACTAACCAATTAAAAAGAAATGGTGAGAAACTAGATGATGTTAAAATCATGGAGAAAATTCTTAGATCATTGGATCCAAAGTTCGAACATATAGTCACCATCATCGAAGAAACAAAAGACTTGGCAGCCATGACAATAGAGCAACTTTTAGGCTCTTTACAAGCTTATGAAGAAAAGAAAAAGAAGAAGGAAGGGATAGTGGAACAACTACTCAAGACTCGGGTCGATTCAACTAAAGAAGGAAGCCATCACAATGATAGAAACCAACAAGGACAAGGTCGCGGCCGTGAACGAGGAGGAGGTCGTGGATATGGACATGGACGAGGCTGGAGATCCAACGACAATGGCAAAAACAACTTCCAAAGAGGAGGAAGCTCAACAAGAGGTCGTGAGAGAGGCAATTCAAGATCAAGGTATGACAAGTCACATGTAAAGTGTTACAATTGTGAAAAGTTTGGACATTACGCTTTCGATTGTAGAACCCCTAGCAACACTAGAGTGGAAGAGAAGGCCAACTTTGCTGAAGAAAGAAGCCAAGAAGATGGCACCTTGTTGCTAGCTTGTAAGGACAACGAAAGAGGTGAAGATAATAAATGGTACCTCGACACCGGCGCAAGCAATCATATGTGTGGAAGGAGAAACATGTTCGTGGAGCTTGACGAATCGGTAGGTGGCAATGTGGCTTTTGGAGATGAGTCCAAGATAGTGGTGAAAGGCAAAGGTAACATTCTTATCCGACTGAAAAATGGAGATCATCAACTCATTTCCAATGTTTATTATGTGCCGAATATGAAGAGTAACATCTTGAGCCTAGGACAACTCTTAGAGAAAGGTTATGACATTCGATTAAAAGACGATAACCTTTCTATAAGAGATGGTGCAAGTAACTTGATTGCTAAAGTACCGATGTCAAGAAATAAAATGTTCATCCTCAACATCCAAAACGATGTTGCGAAATGTCTCAAGACATGCTACAAAGATGCATCTTGGCTTTGGCATCTTCGATTTGGGCATCTCAATTTTGGAGGATTAGATTTGCTCTCCAAGAAGGGTATGATCAGAGGATTGCCTTCCATCAATCATCCCGATCAAGTGTGCGAAGGATGCCTACTTGGAAAGCAATTCAAAAAGAGCTTTCCAAAGGAGTCAAATTCAAGAGCTCAAAAGCCATTAGAACTCATACATACAGATGTGTGCGGTCCAATCAAGCCAAGCTCACTTGGTAAAAGTAACTACTTTCTTCTCTTCATTGATGATTTTTCAAGAAAAACATGGGTGTATTTTTTGAAGGAAAAATTAGAGGTATTCGAGAATTTTAAGAAGTTCAAAGCACTTGTTGAGAAGGAAAGTGGCATAGTGATCAAACCCATGAGATCCGATCGAGGAGGAGAGTTTACATCAAAAGAATTCCAAAAGTATTGTGAAGATCATGGAATACGAAGACCCCTAACGGTGCCAAGATCCCCCCAACAAAATGGAGTGGCGGAAAGGAAGAATAGGACGATCCTTGACATGGCGAGGAGCATGCTCAAAAGCAAGAGACTACCAAAAGAGTTTTGGGCGGAAGCAGTTGCATGTGCGGTATACTTATCCAATCGATCTCCAACAAGAAGCGTATGGGGCAAAACACCGCAAGAAGCATGGAGTGGAAGGAAGCCTGGAATCTCTCACTTAAGAGTCTTTGGAAGCATAGCTCATGTGCACGTACCGGACGAGAAAAGAAGCAAGCTGGATGACAAAAGCGAGAAGTACATCTTCATTGGTTACGACTCCAACTCCAAAGGCTACAAGCTCTACAATCCAAACACTAGAAAGACAATCATCAGCCGAGATGTCATATGCGATGAAGAAGGAGAATGGGATTGGGGCCCACATGATGAAGACTACAACTTCTTTCCATACTTGGAAGAAGATGGCATGGAGCAACCAATGATGGAGCAAGTAAGAGAGGAGCCTACTACTCCACCAACCTCACCAACCACAAATACTCATAAAGAAGAAAGCTCAAGCGAAAGAGTTCCACGCTTCAGAAGTATACAAGAACTTTACGAGGTAACTGAAAATCAAGACAATCTTACTCTCTTTTGTCTCTTTGCCGATTGTGAGCCTATGAACTTCCAAGAAGCTGTGGGAAACAAGAATTAGAAAGATGCTATGGACGAGGAAATCAAGGCGATCAAAAAGAATGACACATGGGAGCTATCTTCGCTACCAAAAGGACACAAGGCGATCGGTGTGAAGTGGGTGTACAAAGCAAAGAAGAATGCGAAAGGAGAAGTCGAAAGATACAAGGCACGATTGGTGGCAAAAGGATATAGCCAACGAGCCAGCATTGACTATGATGAGGTATTTGCTCCCGTTGCTCGATTAGAAACTGTTAGACTAATCATTTCATTGGCAGCTCAAAATGCTTGGAGGATACATCAAATGGATGTGAAATCTGCCTTTCTAAATGGAGTTCTCGAAGAAGAAGTCTACATTGAACAACCGCAAGGCTACGAAGTTAAAAGAGAAGAAGATAAGGTTTTAAGGTTAAAGAAGGCGTTTTATGGATTGAAGCAAGCTCCAAGAGCTTGGAATGCTCGAATTGACAAGTACCTCCAAGGGAGAAATTTCATCAAGTGTCCATATGAGCATGCACTCTATATCAAAATCCAAGATGGTGATATTTTGATTGTATGCTTGTATGT
This sequence comes from Antiaris toxicaria, assembly GCA_035233585.1. Lineage (NCBI taxonomy): Eukaryota > Viridiplantae > Streptophyta > Magnoliopsida > Rosales > Moraceae > Antiaris > Antiaris toxicaria. The sequence goes on from CP141154.1 coordinate 96,598,596, forward strand.
AGATGACTTGATCTTCACAGGTAGCAATCCAAGCATGTTTGGTGAGTTTAAGAAAGAGATGACGAAGGAGTTCGAGATGACTGACATTGGACTCATGTCTTACTATCTCGGCATTGAAGTGAAGCAAGAAGACGAAGGCATCTTAATCACGCAAGAAGGCTATGTTAAAGAGGTGCTTAAGAAGTTCAAGATGGACGACTCTAATCCGGTTGGCACACCAATGGAATGTGGAATCAAGTTATCAAAGCACGATGAAGGAGAAAAAGTGGATCCAACATTCTTCAAGAGCTTGGTTGGAAGTTTGCGGTATTTGACATGCACAAGACCTGAAATTCTTTATACAGTTGGAGTCGTCAGTCGATACATGGAAAATCCATCAATGACTCATTTGAAGGCAGCAAAGAGAATTCTCCGCTATCTCAAAGGTACGGCAAATTTTGGCGTGTACTATTATGTTTCTGATGATTACAAGCTTATCGGGTATAGCGATAGCGATTGGAGTGGTGATGTGGATGATCGCAAGAGCACAAGTGGCTTTGTGTTCTACATGGGAGACACTGCCTTCACATGGATGTCAAAGAAGCAGCTGATTGTCACTCTTTCTACATGTGAGGCGGAGTATGTAGCTGCTACTTCATGTGTTTGTCATGCAATTTGGCTTCGAAACCTACTAAAGGAGTTGGGTTTGCCACAAGAGGAGCCGACGAAGATTCTCGTGGACAACAAGTCAGCAATAGCTTTGGCTAAGAATCCAGTCTTCCATGATCGAAGTAAGCATATTGATACGCGCTATCACTACATTAGAGAATGCATTGCGAGAAAGGATGTGCAAGTGGAGTATGTGAAGTCTCATGATCAAGTAGCCGATATCTTCACCAAGCCACTCAAGCAAGAAGATTTCATCAAGATGAGAAGTTTGATTGGGGTTACAAAATCAAGTTTAAGGGGGGGTGTTGAAAACTAAACTTGATTTTTGGGCTTATTAAATATTTGGGTCTATTAGTATTTGGGTTTAAGTTATTTAGATAAGAGTCCAAAAATTATAGCCTAAATTTCTAGAAGCATTTTCTAGAGAAATCTCTTCTAGAAGCTCTCTAGATTAATCCTTAGAATTGTGTAGAATGTGGTAGGTTTGGATATTTATGAAGATATTTCTAGAGAGTCATTTGTAACCATTAGATTAGATTTGTGTTGGCAAAATCCTAGCCATTGGTTATGGAGGTGCCACTAGTATAAATAGGGGTGAAGTCTTTGAGTTTGTATTAAGCGAAAAACAAGAAGTGATCAATAATACAAGTAGCCTCTTCCTCTAAATCTTCTATTCTCTCTCATTTTCTAAATATTCCTCCTTCCCAAAATTTTTCTTTCCAACACCCTCACCAAGTGGGTTTGGAGAAAGACATCAAGGCCTTAGTTATAATTTTATCCTCTCGTTTACACCCACACTTCACTTACCTTAATGGCCATTTTGCACGCAAATTCATCCAAACCTTCTTTTAGAGTTTTTTCAGAGTAAAAACTCGACTTACTTTGTGAACCCACCTCCAAAGTTCTCAAGTAGAATTTACAATTCTTTTTCTATAACCTTACATTTCTATTAACTGACCAGCGCATTCACTTCCAAATAATATGCATATATACATTTCTTCTTCTTTTTTTTTTAATACACCTATAATTACTATTATACCCTTACTTTTATTATAAAAGTATTTCAACCTCTTACTTCAAGGCTATGGTTGATAGCTTTATCTTTGTTTTTGTCAGCCTAACTCCACACTCACTCTTCTCCTCTCCACCGCCTGTCCATTCACTGACACCCCTTCATCACTACGTCACCGTCGGACACTGTACGTATCAGATTAAAGACTTGATGTATAAGTAGAATATTAGTATAACCTCATACACCCAAATTTAAAAAATAAAAAAATTTTTATTTTAAGAAAAATGGATGTTCTTAAATTTTCGTATTAGAATATTTAAAATTTTTTTCATTTTTAAAAAATAAAAAAAAATTCTCTAAATAAAAAAAATTTTCATATCTAAAAATTTTTTATTTAAAAAAAAAACCGCTCATTTAAATGGAGCAAGTTTCGTGTTAAAGCAAGAAGTGGACAGCTCCACCTCTAAAATAATGCTTATTCAACAACGTAAAAGAAATTCAAAGAGTCGGGAAAATTACACGTCAAAAAAAAGTTCTGTTCTAGAATACTATAAATCGATCATTTCGTTTATAGTCAGTAGAAATGATTAGAAGTTCCTTATTCCCACTACAGTGCTTCATAATTTTCAACATAGCAAAAGCTTTTCTCTTACCCAGTTAACGACAATATATACAGTTGCTATTTGCTTAAAGAATTATATATCCTTTTACTTAAACGTTCAGAGCGCTAAATCTTTAACCTTCTTCGACAGACTGGTAAGATTTCTAATCATTATTAATATTATCAATTAAATTGTCTTGTTATCGTATATGTGATACTATGTTATTAAACAAGTAGTTCAATCTTTTAATTATCAAGATTAAGCTGGTATTATTAATACACGTGTATATTGTTGGAAAAATGGTTTGTAAACCATGTTGAGGAGTCATTTTGAGACCCAAATTTGAATAGGATCTAATTTGTGAAAGTGACGGATCTTGACGGATTTGCGTTCTTCATTACAAGGAGATCGAAATCGTATATTTATACACTCAAAATGGTAATCGGGTGAATGAGAAATTGATGTCTAAAGTTTACCTATTGGAAATATGGTTTTGTTGGAAAAATTACAATTTTTTTTATTTTTCCAACAAATTAATCTGAATATATTTTTTTTGAATATCAATAATCTATCTATTGATATTCTAGTGCATGTTAATGAGTATTAATATGCATGTGATTATTGGACATTAGTGGATGGTAAATGATGAAAATGAATAGTTTTGCTCACCCTTATTGCATATATATAGATAATATGTTGAGCTTGTTCAACTTGAATATGAATGGTTGTAACACCAAGAAAATAATTCTCATTAAACCATGATTAAGCCTCATTATTTCAAGCTTGTAACCCCCCCAATTAGAAGCTTATATAAGGAGGCTTTCACCTCATGTTACACACACACAAAAATTTCCAAGTCTTCTTTCTTTTTGTTTTCATTGTGTTCTAAGGTGTGTTTTAGAGTATTTCTAGGTGTTTTGGTGATAGAGAGAATGCTTAGTTTCGAGTTTGCCAGAAGTGGTATTTGATCGTGCTTAGAATACTATTGTTGTCGTTGTATCCTAGGAGACAAACATCCATTGAATTCTCAAGCACTTATCGGAGGGGACGAATATGTTTTAAGGAAAGTGTGGATTTCACGTGTCTCGACATCCATCAAATTGTTCCAATTCGGGTTAAGGTTGAATTACAGTTGTTGTTTTTATTTTCCACTCTTTGTAATATTTCATTTGTTTATATTAAACTTGTTTGTTTTTTATATTCTATATATATTTCTGACATATATATTTAATGGAAATATCTCTTTGTCAATTTATTATGTAAATTAATTAAAGTTGATATAGGTTTTAATTCGAGATTCTATTACGTTTAGAAGGATACGTACGAGTGGTTCGTATCTAAGTAGATGTGTTTGTTTTCATAATGTATAGCACATGTCTTTTATTTTCTAATAAAAATACGACCATACATGCTTACAAGGATATATATTAACCCAAAATACTGGTTAATATAAAGTATATACAAGATATACTATATGCATCCAAAAACTTATTTCAATTACACGGTATAGTCTCTAAGCTTCTCACCCATTATTACCAACTGCTATTATCTATATATATAATTTTATATTTATATACGATAATGTATAAGCAATTATTGATTTTAGAAATGATTTTACCTTGAGTTTTGAATTTGACACTGTAATTTATAATGTTAGGAAATTAGCACAGCTAGTTCAAAGTGGAATTATCAAGGGTTTCGTTTATCTTAGTTTTAAATACGAGGCAGGTCGATTCTTCAATTGTATCACAAGAATAATAATAAAATGTTATGTGCTTATGTGACTGTGTTTTATATCTCTATTTGATGCCTATGAATGAACTGAACGAATTATATAGTTGTTATTATTGATATTGAATATTTCACAAGCATGTTTATAAAGGTAAATGCTATTATATCCTATATTTCTATTTTTAAATTAAAGTGTGGAACATAGCTTAGTATTTGGTTAGGCAAGGGATGCAGGAGAAACCTTCCTTAAGGTAGGAGGTTTCCAATAATAGGATAGCCATTATGACTGAAAAGGAACAAGTTCTATGAAACACACAACCTATTGATGGGATCCAAGATGGTTTTGATTAGAAAGTTTTAAAGTGACTAAAAATAGTTACAATAAAAAATGAAGGATTTTATACATGATTGCATTCATGCATTTGTTTTTTATTTACTGAGCTTTGCCTCATTAATTTCTTGTATTGATACATGTTTTCTTTTAAAATTAAAAGATATTGAGTGAATATTGGATTCAATATCTCATAACAAATGTAAATGATATTTAAAAGGTTATTGTTATTATTATTTTAAATTAATGACTTTATTTAAGTTAATAGATATTATAAATGTAGCTCCTTTTAAAACTAACTATATGAGTTAATTTGTAATTGAACTAGGCGTTACATGGTAGATATATATGAACAAGCTACAAAGATGAAATATATTGAAAATATGGATTTAATCACAGGGGTTAATTCGTTTAAACTGCTAAAATAGTGTTATTGACATTTGTTATTGGTTTAAAATGGTTTTTAAGTTAAAAGTTGGTCATCAAATCAAATCCTTATTTTATTAATTTGTTTAATAATCAAAAGTATTTGTTGTTTGGATACTATCGAATAACGATTTTAAAGTCATATTTTATTCATAGAAAATTATACATTATAAGTCATTTTGTTGCTTGATTTATGGTAAATAGCATAATTTTAAAAAAGTATAGTTTATTGCATAATTGAGTTTTAGTATAAATAATTTCACCCCTGAAATGATTTTTGGTCCAATTTCTTGTTTTCTTTCATTTTTTTTTCTCTTATTTTCTATTTCCTTATCTTTCTTAACATCTCTATTTATCCTTATCTCATTTTCTTTATCTCTCTTTCTCTGTGACCAAACATTGACCATCTTCTTTGGTTGCCCGCCACTGTGACGTCCCGCCCTTCGAGAAGGCCATATGCGGTCGGGCTCCATAGCCGACTGCGATAGACCGTTGTCTCATTGGGTCGTCAGTAACTTACTTTTAACTTATTCTGATACCACCTGTGACGGCTAGTATTTTGGTTTTAATATACTTTCTTTAATATGCTTATTTTAACTTTCCATTTGAACGTGAAAATAGGAAATAAATTTTTTTTTCTTAAACTTTAAACTTGAAAACTGTATTATCATAAAACATTTACTAAAGTAAATCTTTTACATCGTTATAACTTGATACACATCACAAAACATCATTTTAATACTTCTGTTTAATAGCTTAGCAGAAGACTCATAGCAGTACCATAATCCTCGTCCAGTCTCTTGACACATGCAGATCTCGACGTGAGGAACCCATTGGTGGTGTCAATTTCATCAATTGAGCCTCGAATCACCGAAAACAACCCCTCCCACGATGGTTGACGGTGGCGAGTTCCGATCTCCACCACCCCGGCGTCAATTCATGAAATTGACTTAGGGCTTTGATGTTTCGGCCTATTCTGAACATTTGTGGCTGGGCGATGTCGCTCACCTCCTGCTAGAATGACGACTTTCACAACAGTGACATGGCGGCGACGACGAAGCTTCGGGTGGCGCGATCGGCAGCTGTTGAGGTAAAATGAGCTATGGGTTTTGTTCTCCTCTTCACCACGAAACTTTTGGGACCAGAATCACCTTGATCGGAGGTCGAACGGCAGAGAAACGGCGGCGGAAAAATTCACTCCTCCGGCGACTTCAGGCAGCGCATGCGCCTTTCTCCGGCAGCCGTTTCGTCGAGTCGACCCACCATTGGACTCAGGTCGATGAGAGCTTTCCAATGGTGCCGGCGATGTCAAAAACGGACACCGTTTCCGATGGTTGGTTACTGTTTACCGACGGTGTGTGAGAGAAAAGAGAGGAAGAGGAAAAAATGTGGGTTTTTTTTTGAAATTTTTGACTTTTTCACCCTTATATATACTTTTTTTTTTTTTCAAAATTTCAATATAGGCTATCTTGACTAACTTGGGCGTGCTGAACCCAAATATATCAGTTTTATTTCCATCCGAGGTCATCTTAACCAGTTTTCCGGTACTGCATTTTTCCCTGTCAAAATTTTCTTTTTGTGCTCAATTGACTAATTTGAGTATTCTGATTCTAAATATATCAGTTTTATATCAAGAAAAGGCCATCTTGAGCAATTTCTTGATACTGTGTATTTTCTGATCAAAAATTATATTTTATGCTCAATTGACTAATTTGAGCATATTGATTCTAAATATATCTGTTTTATATCAAAAAAATGTCATCTTGACTAATTTCTTGATACTGCATGTGACACATACACGTACACACATAAAATTACTACATTTCACATTTTTAAACCTAAAAATCATAATGTACATTCAATGTACCTATTTTCTGAGAATGATGAAATTTCCCGGTTGTCACAATCGCCATTGAACGTCTCATCGTTGTAGATCCAAGCGCAACTGTCATTAGAGAGGGCAGTTCTCTAGCAAATGTCTTTTTGTGGGTTTGTTGGTTTTTTTAGCTAGTCTTTGTCATTGTCCCATCATCATTGTCATTTTTCTCGATTGTGAGCTTGCAATATCTCATTGTTGAAGTTGCGAAGAAATTGACAAGAGGTGGTTTGTGATCTTAGATGAGATCTTCTTAGCGTAAGGTTCAACAACTCTGATGCAAGACAATTGCAATCCCCTCGCAATGGCAAATTTCCAATCCCAAACTCCAAATTTTAGATCTTAAGGGTGAAGTTATTGGCAATGTCTCCTTCTATGGTGATGATGAATCTGCTAGTGGTAGTTGCGATAGAGAAAAGGTTCGACTTCGCAAAGCCACAACCTTCGATCACCACAAAGAAGATCGAGGTCGTCATCTTTGGCCATTGCAAAGTTTTTGCATTTGGAGGTGAAATGCTAGGGTTTGGATTAATTTTAGGGTTAAGGTTTTGTAATACCCCTTAAGCTCACAGGTCATTTATAAAATAACTCATATAATAACTAGTTTAAAAGGCATTACATCATTTGAACTAATCTTAAATTAAATTAACAAATTCTACATACAACGGAAATAATATTTATATGGATCAAAAGATTAATTAGCTAGTTATGGGGCTATCAAATCTTGTACTTAGTCATCCTCTTGTAATCTCAAGAAAAACTATATCACAAGAAACTAAATGAGCTGAAACTCAATAAGTAGAAATATATGCATATATGTAATCATAATTAAAATCCTTGACTTCCTATTGTACCTATTTTCAGTGACTTTGAACATTTTAGTCAAAGCCATCCTCAGTCCCATCAAGTTAAAATATAGCTTAGTACTTAATAAGCCGTGTGATTCATGGAACCTGTTCCTTTTAAGTCGTAGTAGCTATTCCTTTATTGGAAACCTTATGTCTTAAGGAATGTCGCCATTAATATTTAAGCTTGTCGCGCCCCGACGACCCACCACACACCCCCCCCCCCCCCCCCCCACTCCTAAAACATCACTTGCCTACTTAGGTAGTATACCATATTCCACACTTCATTTTAAAACAGAAAAATAAGGTATAATAGTATTTATCTTCACAAACATGCTCATGAACAATTGAATTTCAATATCAATCATGATCGTACACATCATTGTACAAGAAAAAAAGTTACTATTGTTCTTGTGATATAGTTGAATAATCTACTTAACTACCTAACTAAATTTCAAGAAGTATCTAAAGCCATTCAAATATTAACAAAATACGAACTTGGAAATATAAATACCTATATTTCTTAATCACGGGAAGTCACTCTGCAATCAGATTAACATTAACATAAACTTAACAATTATATGTCTAATTATCTACGCTTTATTATATCAATCCAAAAGCTTAGGATATCACTCGACCTACTTTTCTAGATTTGGCTATGTACGGATAATACGAAATTGAGCGAAACTTATCTTATTTATAGTCACCAATCTCTGTCTCCTAAACGCATTCACTGTATATACATATACATATATATAAATATTTGAATAAGTTACAACACTAATTAACTAATCGCTTAATAGGTACCATAAATCTATTAAAATAGTTCTGAACGATGAACCATTAATCCTCAAATCACAAGCATCTGACAGCCCAAACAAAATTCTTAGTCAGACGAACCTCATATATACAGATATGTAAGTACGTTAAATATAACATATAACCATTATCTTAAAATACTGCATAGCTAGAATAGTATAGAGCCTTAAAATCAAACTTCATTTCCTTACTAGATATGCGCATGTCAACGGCTAGATCTCATAGTTCTTCTCTCTCATATATGTGTGTGTGTGTGTGTGTGTGCGCGCGCTCGCGCGCGCGTGTATGTGTGTTTGTGAGAGCTTCTGTAGACTACAAGGCTAGAGAGAGGCGTTTGGCTTGAGGGAAAGGGGGGGGAAAATGTTGGAATTTTTTTTTTTAAAGAGCAAGGAGAATTTTACTAAGATTATTTACTAAGAGAAATTTACCAAAGAAAAACTACTAAGAAGCTAATGGACAGAGGAATTACTATAGAGATTATTTTTGGTGTGGTAAAAATGAGTGGTGGAGGGTCTTATTTATAGGCCCATGGCTAATGTGATTTGATTAGCATGTTAATCATGGTCTACTCACATTAAGGCTTCCCACAAACTTAAGCATGATTAATTAGAGATTCAAATCTTAGTCAAATTTGATCTACTATTACCATTAACTTTGAATGGTAAAAGCTAGAGTGGTAAGTTTTTGTGTACTACAAATTGGGAAAGATGAGAGCAACCACTAGGTTGATTCTCCACCATTGATTACATTTAATCTAATCCTATTTCTAGCCATTGGATCAATGTATTCAATTTTCTTTACTTAAGATAAATAGGAATTTCCATCTAGATATTATCCATAACATATATAATTTGATCTACTTATGGAGTTTATTAGTTTTTACTTCTGCCTTCCTCTAACACACTTCCCCCAGTTTATATTGATAGAAGGCTTAACTGTATAAATATCTACACATCTAAGTATTTGCACTTATAGAGTAATTTAGTGCAAATTTTATCTGTGATCTAATCTAATCCTCAAATTTTGACACTACTAAAGATTAGTCTTTCTAAACTTATCTGCTAGTAGGTAGTCATAGTAAATTTACACTCTGTTTTGTGCCTTGATGTCCAAGTTCTCACACTATCCATAACATATTTAAAAAAAAAAATCTTATTTGCTAATTAATTCTACTATACAGCTAAGTTGTTGGATTGCTATTTTGGGAATTTGACATCCACTATGACCTTTTCTTAATTGGTCACTATCACCCACTTACTTAAATAAGGTAATGTGACATTAGTGACAATTTTTATAATTCTGCTGCATAATTTTCCACATTGTAAAGTTACTTTATTTTAGTAACTTTAACTCTTATAACTTTTAAGTGTCACATCATAAAATCACCTTAACATGTTATTTTGGTCATATTATATTATAATTGTGACATCTAGATTTTATATGCCACATCATCAAACATTTTACTAAATATCTTGTTTAAATTATAACCTAAGTTTACATTTCTATAGGGAATTTTAGTGAATTACAACATAAAATTCACAAAATTCCTTATCAAAAGATTCGGCTATTACAAGATTTGTGAGTTGTGATTCTGATTCTAATTTTCATTTTCATTTTTTGTTTGTTATTATGTGAAAGTTTTCCAAGCTTTTAGATTGGAGATTTTGGAGCTCGTTGGGGTGTTTTCTAACTGATTAACTTTGGTTTTTTTTTTTAATGATTTTTGTTTTGAATTATGATTGTTTAATGAGAAAATTATGTGAGAAACTTAGGTGGCATTTGTTTTTATTCTCAAACATGATTTTTCATTTTCAAAAACACAGAAAATGAAAACGATTTTAAAATAGTGTTTGTTTATTCAACGTTTTCAAAATCATTTCAACTATGTTGTTTTTTTGAGTTTTTTGAAAAAGAAAAAAAGTTGTTTTCACTTTTTGTTTTTGTTTTCTCTCTCCATCTCCTCTCTCTCTTTTTCTCTTTCTATCTATACAGTGTCAATGATAATCATGTTCAACGATGGCATCCATCTCCGACGAAAGCTGATGACCATGGGCTAGTGACGATGATGACGGCCCTTTGCGATAATGATTATCGACTTATGACTTAAATCTAGTCATCAACGCTACCTAAAACTCAAACCACTTATCTCTTTCACACCTATCGCTCATTGCAAAACCTACCATCAAAGTTTTTTTTTTTTTTTTTCAATTATGACTAATAATTTATTTTTGATAATTTTTTTAAAATTAAAAATAAATATGTTTTTATAAGATACTCACTTATAAAATGAGTTTTTAAAATATATAACCAAAGAAAATTTTATTTTTATGTTTTTCAGAGTATACACTCAAAAACCATAACCAAATACAATTTCAAAAATGATCTCAACACAGTTTTCAAAACATTCTCATTTTCAATTTTTTTGAAAATATAAAATATTTCAAAACCAATACCAAACGCCATATTAGTTGCCACTAGATTTCGTTCATACTGCAGTTGGTTCTTGCGCCTCATTTCTCATGTTGTTGTCATTTCAGATGTAGTTTGAATCTCTGTTATTTGGGTTGTTTATGTCTCCTTTTTCTTTTTTTAGTCAATTATTGCTTTTCATGGTTTATTGTTGTTGTCTGGTTGTTCAACATTAGCTTTTGTTTTATTTATTTTTATTACTAGAAATATTCAACGATAGACTTCCCAACACATGTAACAGCTAAATATTCAACTCCTAGCTTAAATGACTGATATTGGCTAACAATTTTCTTTTTTTAATCTCATTGATTTTTTGTCAGTTAGCGCCTTGTTGGGGCATTATAATTAAAAATTTGATAAATAATTAATAAAAGAACGGAGTATATGTTTATATGTGCTAAGAATTAGTTTATTTATATAGGGAAATAAAGTATGAGTTATCTATAAGGATTGCTAAAAATAGAGTGTATTACAAAGGCTTATATGGTTACATGCATACGTTTATACGCACTAATTTTTGTGTGCAATAGAATCTGTTATTGGAAACTTCTTGTGCAAGAGTTGCTGTTTTTTGAATTATATGCTTATTTGATAATCATATACTTTTTTGTATGCCTAATAATGAATCATCAAACCTTGTTCAACTGATGTTAACAGGATGTTTGTTTCTCTATGCCCCTCTGCAGTTCCAAAGTAGAACAAGTCATAACAGAAGATCTTGTTGAGCTCTCAGCAATTGAGAAGCACAATTTGGGCAGGTGGATACCTCTACTTCTCGATTGAGTTCGTGAACTGCAGTACCTTCTCATTTATGTTTGAAAGAGCTCAATCTACTTTCCAGTCTTCTGTTCTCTGGTGCGCAATTATGCTGTCCATATTTTAATGATGTTTCTTCTACCTCTTATCTTATTGAAAATTAATGCAAACTCGACGGTTGAGTTCCTTATCTGCAATTGATACTAGCCCAGAATCCTTGCTGGCTTTCAACGGCAACAAGAATGTACACGGTTTACATGACGTTTGTTAACTTATAGGTATGATATAGCATCTGGCCGATGTGATTCAAATACTTAATTAGTTCCTTCTGCCGTATCATCGATCTAATATCCATTTGGTTGTATTACTTTGGAAAACATTTGTCCAAACATTTTCATTATTTTTTATTTTCATTTTTCTTGGTTATTGTTTCTCTGAAATTCTTTGTCATTCTTTGTCTTCTTCTTCTATATACGTATCCATGCAACAGAATATTAAAGCTGTTTGATTTTGGAGGTACTTCTACAGTTTCACTTCTCTATTTTTACTAATTTGTGAAAGACGAGCCTGTTTTAGAGAAGTTGGCCTTAACTGAGTGTGAAAAGTCTGGTTTGATAGAATAAGGTCGCAAACATTATTGCAGGATTAGCCTTTTTTCCTGGTTTGGACCCCCTGGCTTCAAGCATTGCAAAGCTCGAGTATTCTGCCAATTTTAGAGCTTTTCCTATTGCACATGATCAAATGCTGAAATGTTGTCGGCCCAGCCGACAATTACACGTGCTAACACCACAACCCCCTTTTTTTCATTTCTAGACACGAATAAAGCTCGTTATTAAGTTTTCCTGTATGTTATTAATTGGACTTCTTTAACTTTGATGCCAATATGCTATTTATGTCGTTTTTATTTTTATTTATTTTGTTTATGTGTGTGTGTGTGTGAAAGAAAAACCATATATAATTACAACCCCTAGATGGAAATATAATAATTTTGGTGGAGATTTGACTGCTTTAATCTTTTTTGGGGTGACAAAAATGAGCTTTTTTTAACCTTTGTATATTTGTACCAATTACAAAGATTAAACAATGTGAAGTGGCACCCGATGGTAGCTGCTGCTCTGCTACTTTTCAAAATGTAGCACCCAATGAGCCGTGTCAATTAAAATTAAAAGATTAGGATTAGAGTAGGTGTGATTCGATAATGATTCTTTTTTGTTGATACATTTGATTTGAGAATGCTTTTGAGATGAGTGGATTTGAATGTGTAGGAACAAGGAGAAGGTGATTATTAACGAGCAGTGCAGTAATTTAATGCACACAAAGATATATTCATCAGATGAAGGTGGGGTTGCAGCTGGATTTTTAGTATTAAGTCGTTTATACTTTAACTGGATTTGCAGTATTGGATAGCTTATACTTGACTTGATTAAGGAAGCCAAATTTCTAGTTGCTCCAATTGATCGATACATGATGATGCTAATAATTCAGTGTTTACTCGTATTATTCTCATGCACTTGATCTTGAAAATTGCCTGAGTAAAAAACCTTTGGTTGAGGCAGAGTGCATTATTTAGAATCCTTAAAACTGTTTGAGATGGTAAGGTTGTTTTTGTAATGACCAAAGCTTAGTATAATTTCGTTTTTTACAAAGTATGGAGCATGTTAAATCTGTATGCCCAAACACCAAGTCAAAGCTAAAAGAGGAACAAATCACATTTGTATTTTAGCTAATGAACGAGCCACAAAATTGTTGTGACTAAAAACTTTTAGTTTAGTCATAGTAAATTGTTGTCATTAAATGATTTTTAATCACAACAAATTTTGTGATTAAAAATTATTAACAAATTTTGTGACTAAAAATTTGTTAAAACTATATGATTTTTAGTTATAACAACATCTGATATGAAATTCATGTGCTTGTATTTTAATAAGATTTAGTGACAAAAAATAATTGTGACTAAAAGGATAATTTTTATTATGACTAAAACTTTTAGTTATAGAATTTTTAATGACAAGTGTAGGCATAACACTTTGCTGCCATTAAAGTTTTAACCATAACAAAACATACTTTTTGTAACAACCGGGAAAATTCATATTTTTCAGAGAATAAATACACAATGAATTTAAGCGTTAAAATGTGAAATTAAGTGATTTAATATTGTTTAGAACTAAAATAAAATGTTCTAACAATGTTAAAGGATGAAAATGATTGATAGTGATATTATGTGTGTACACGTGTGTGCCACTCACAGTATCAAGAAGTAGGTCAAGATTATATTATCTTGACATAAAACTGATAAATTTGAGTTCATCACTCCCAAATTAGTTAGGATAGCCTATCAGCACGCTCAAATTTGATAATTGAGCACAAGGGTAATTTTTGACCGAGAATTCGCAGTATCGGAAACTGGTCGAAATGACCTCAGATGAAAATAAAACTGATATATTTGGATTCAGGACGTCCAAATTAGTCAGGATAGCCCATGTTGAAATTTTGGACGAAAAAGTATATAAAGAGCGAAAAAAATGAAATTTCCTCATTTGTCCACATACACACTCTCTCTCCTCATTTCTCTTTCTCTCTCTACCTGAATGTATACAGTAACCAACTATCAGAAACGGCCTCCATTCACGATACCGCCGGCACCGTTGGAAAGCTCTCGCTGAGCTGAGTTCAACAGTGGGTCGACGCGACGAAATGACCGCCACACGCCACCGCACACGCCGCCTGAAGGTCACCGGAGCCGAAATTATCCCGATGAGATTTCTCCGCCGTCCGGCCACCATTTGCCACGAAACCGGTCCCAAAAGACTCGTGGTGAAGAGTAGAACAAAAGCCATATGATGGATCGCCTCAACACCAGTGGAATCGCGCTGCCCGAGCTTCGAAAAATCCGACGAAACGCCGCCGTGGAGCCGCCGTCGAAACCGCCGATTCCGACTGAGTTGAAGCACGCCGTTGGTGTAGAAATGACCACAGGGTTGAGGGGAGCAAAAGCCCTCAACCAATTTTGGGGAAAAAGTCCGGCACGGCGGAGTTTCACCGTCGCTGCCGTGGCCGTGACTTTCAAGGAGGTTTTCCGGTAATAGAGGTGTTGAATGGTGAAATTGAGACCACTAATGGATTCCTATCATCGTGCTCTTCAAGACGGGCTACCCACTTTCCACCGTCGCCGCCGGTCAACGGCGACCGGTGACCAAAAATTGAAGTTTGGTCCGTTGGCCTATTTTCGACGTTCCGAACGCATCCGCATAGTCGGAATTGCAAGACGAGACCTCAGATATGAAGAACGAAGAATTAGGGTTTATGCCGTCGACACCGGACTACAATTCAGTATAAATCCCGACCTCTTTACGTTCCGCAATTTAATTGTTTGGGACTATTGTATGATTTTATAATTATTTGTATGAAAATTATGAAAAAGAATGTATGTAAAAAGAAGAAAATGGCTGTAATGGAGAAAAAGAAAAATATGTGATAATGTAATGATTTTACATAAACAGTATGAGTTTTACATAAAATCTAAGCCTCTGGTATAGTACGTGATATAATTAGATCAGGATAGATGGTTTTCAGGCATTTCCTAAACGCTGGAACCTCAAAAATTAAGCAGAAATGCTGTCGAAATTTCTAAAAACGGCACCAGGGGTAATATGGGAAATGAGGGGTAAAAATATGATCGGGAAGGGAACCCAAGCCCCCTCGAGGAATTAGGGCATGGAAAAAAAGAAGAGGCAAGTTATAATTAGTAAACCCACCCTTCGAGACCCTAGAACGCAAGGAAAACATGAAACCGATTCTTAGGTCGGAATAGTACTTCCCGAGGGCCGGAAATGTGAAAAATTGGTAAAATGATAAGAATTGATCCAGAAAAGGTTCGATAAGATTTAAAAAGTTAATTAGATGATTTTGGGTTTAGAAAATCCAGTCTAAGTATAAAAATGAAAATATTATGATTAAACGACCCATCAAGGGCAAAATGGTCATTTTACCCAAAGATTTTCAAATTATAGGAAAAGAGCCCCAATGACCCCTGAATAGGTTAATGAAGTTTGTAAAAGCCAAAATTGAGGTTTAAGTTATGAAAAATCATGCCAAGGGTAAAATTGTAATTTTGTCAAAAGTTAGGGGTAAAATCGTAATTTTTTAAAAAGTTAGAAAAAAAATTCGAAAAGGGCCATTAAGGTTTAAAAAGTTGTCTTAAGGTTATAATTAAGGGTTATAAGATCAGAATCAAGCTTTTAAATAAAGTAAAAGTTATAAATGAAAATGCGATTAACGGACAAAGTTTGTCTGTAGGAACCCGATCCAGACGCGACAAAGGACATCTATGGATTTCAAGAAGAGAATAAGCACGCTATGAGTAAGTTTAGACATTTACCCGTCTGCAACTATGAACAAGCTGATCGTGTTTATATGTTTTGTATGCAAATGTCATGATGTGACTTATGATGATGCTATAGTAACGCTATAGTAATGCTATGATGATGTTAAAAGATAGGTTTTAATAAATAATTTATAAAAATATATATATGTATATATTGAATTACGAAGGAAAGGTATTATGAAAGTTTTATGAGAGTAAAGATGTGATAAAAAGTGATAGAAGAATGGAAAGGGTAAGAATGAGAATGTTATGATAGAATGCATAAGAAAGAGATGAGATATGAAAGGAAAGGATAGATGTTTTATGAAAAGTTTTATGGAAGTTAAGTTATGATTGATAGAGCAACGATGATCAGTGATGAAAGGAATTAAGAAAAGGTATGTTTTATGATAACGAAAGGATAGGTGTTTTATGAAAAATGATATGAGAGCAAAGAGTTAGACAAGAAAGAGAAACAATGATAGGTTATGATGAAAGGATTAGAACATAACGGTAAGATGTGATTAATGGAATAGAATGATAGGCTATGATCGATAGGAGTATGATGATAAGATACGGTAGATAGGAGGATACAAATAATAAACGGAGAATAATTGTCTGCACTTAATTAAACGTGTTTTGTTTGTTATGATGTGATGTGATGATATATAAGTAATATGTGTTGTATATGCTATGTTAAAGTATGATTAACATAATTCATACAAGTAAAGTAAAGAATTAAGAAAAGAAAAACAACGAAAGAACAAACATCCCATGAAATGTTCTATGAAAAATGAGAAAGGAAAGATAATGAATGTCATGAAAAAGATATACAACGAAAAAAAAAATCAATATAAGAAAAATAAAAGCCTACAAGATAATAAGATTGAAAACTTAAGTTGTTGGCGTACCGGTCTCCCTACAAGGTCGAGACTTCCGGTCTATATCCTCCGCGTAGATGTGGTGCTACCCCGAAGGTGTGGTAGATTATAGGTTGGACCAACCCCGAATGTGCGGTTTTATGTGACTGTGAGGTAGGTTGGTGGGTCGCTCCCCCTCCTCCCACTATCCGCACGCAAATAGGTACGTCCAATAACGGGCCCATCAAAGGAAAGTGAAAAGAAAAGAATCGAAAGGAGAGTGAAAAGAAAAGAAAGTGAAAAGAAAAGAAAAGAGCGTGAAAGGAAAAGAAAGGAAAAGAGCGTGAAAAAAAAAAAGAGAAAGGAAAAGAGCGTGAAAGGAAAAGAAAGGAAAAGAGAGTGCTTGAAAAAAAAAAAAGGAGAAAGGAAAAGAGCGTGAAAAGAAAAGAAAGGAAAAAGAGAGTGAAAAGAAAAGAAATGATACGAAAAAAAAAAAAAAAAAGTAAAGAACGAAAAGAAAAGAAACGAATGATATGAAAGAATGACATAATGAAATCAATGAAAAATAAATAAATAATAAAACGAAGTTTAAAAGAACATAAAAGAATTAATATATGTGATTTGATGTATTTGATGTTTGTGTATGATGTGAATGACACGTTTTTCCGTGATGTTATGCTAGTGTATATGTTATTAGCTTATAAGATACGAAAAGATAAGAGATGAGAACAAAACGATAGAAAAGTTATAAGAGTTTAGAACAGAAAGTTAAGAAATGATAGGAATGAAAAGCAAAGAAATGAAGAGATTAAATTAGAATGATAAGAGATGATCGATAGAATGACAAGAACGATGAACGAAGAGATAAATGAGCATGAAGAGACTAACATAATACGTTATGTTTCGAGGATATGTATAGGCAATGTGTATGATGTGTATATACGTGATGTCATATATTCTAGTAATAACATATATTACTAGTATTTATAAGTTAATTAATGTATGTTTGAACTTACTGAGCATCTAGCTCATTAGTTGTTCATATGTTGCAGGTAAGTAACCAGCTAGTTTAAAGTAATATGATGGACAACGGACGGATCTGCACGTGCCAAGGGACTGGGCGAGGGTATGGTACTACCATGAGTCTTTCGCTGAGCGTTCAAAAAGGAAGATGAAAGAAAGAAATTTATGAATTATATGTTATAAGAGTATGATAGAGATATAGGCATAATATGTAAGTAAAAAAAAAATTGCTATAGAAATTACTTCCGCTTTAAAATGAGAATGTTAAGAATGGAAAGTTAAGTATGTTAAGTAAGAGGATGACGACCCACGAGGTTACCAGCCATTACGGTCGGTGTCGGAGCTCGGCTGGTTGGTATGGTAACGTACGTGGTGGGGAGGGGGGCTGGTTGGTATGGTAACGTACGTTGGGGGGGTTACACTTTTAATCGCAATTTTTATTGTGATTAAAAATCTTATTTTTTGTAGTGAGAATAATTCTTCGCATCTAATTCGTACTATAATGGATTTAACCGAATCATCCCCAGTCACAACCATTACGAATAATCACTGAGGAAAGAAACTAATGTATATGTAACAAATCAGAGTCAAAAAAGAAAGCAACAGACAAGGAGGTAAACGGAAGACAAGAATTAGGCCAAGCCAAATTGAAATGCCACTCTTTTTCTTTTTCCTCTTTTTTTATTTTTATTTTTTTGAAAGGATAGAATACCACCAAAAGCATAAACTCATTGCAAATTTTGCCCCAAAAAAAGAAAAAAATCGTTGACTAATAAATCCTCTTAGCACGAACTCCCATTAGCAACCAAATTACAAATCTTGCACGTGAACACCATACACGAAGGAAACGCCATCACCGATAATCAAAACCAAATAATTTGCCAAAAAATAAACTTCAAATCAACAAAGAAACAAATGTAGAAGGAATTGCAAAGAAAAAAAAAAAAAAAGCATACACACACACCAGAGATGCCAAGATACCCTAAAGATTAACTTGCTCTAATACCACATGAGAAATATCCAGTGCCAAATATAGAAAAGAAGTTAGAAGGAGAGAGAAATGGTGGTTCATCACATTATTACAATTACTTAACAAAAAAAAGCATAAAAAAAGTTTATATCCTATAAATAAATAACAAAAGGCCAAACTACACAATAAAATGTCAAATTTACCATTACTAATATAGAAAATAAATAAACCTTATAATAATCCTATTAAAAAAATATAATCAGAATGTAACTCTTAACAAAATCATATAGGTCAAGAAATGATTAAGGCTTTTTTTTTTTTTTTTTTAAAGTTAGGGATAAGGGATTTAAACTATACATCTTTAAATAGAATTAGCTGTGAAAATACTGTTAAGCTATATCTATAATTACTTATGGCTCTTGATTTAATTTAAGGAATTATTATATTACAATTTGGACAACTTCTACATTATTTAGATAATTACTCTACGATTGTATAAATTCTACTATGTGCAAGAATGTGTAATTATTATTTTTTTAGAGTCTATAAATTTCATAATTTAAGTGTAATCCAAATTCTCTTATAACTAAGAACTTTGCATAAAACCTGTTAAACCATCCAAACCAATCACACTATCAACATCTTGTATGTCAAAATATGATCACATCATCACCTGTGTTTTTTTTTTTTTTTTGATAGGTTTTCAAACCACCCACCTTTTTAGCGGGTGTTAACGTTTTTGGAAATTTGATTATCCACTCACCTACCAATATATATGTATATTTATGTTTTAAATTTTTTTTATATCTTTCCTTTAAAACTTCTATTTATAGTTTAAAAAGTTTACTTAAACCTCATAACTCATAAGATTTTTGTCTTTAAGTTTATATGTGACCTTTCACTTTTCAACTTACAAATTTTATGATATCCATTCTCAAAATCCTTTTATGACTCATATCCAAAGATGTTTAATTGAGCATCGACCTTTTAACTCTCTCTCTTTATCTTTCTCAATCTCACTTATAACTCACAGTTTTTAACCTGTAGAACTCTCAAGCACATGCAAACCAACATCAGCAACTTCCCAAAGAGAGAGAAAACCAAATATCTTATAAAATGATGTATCTTATAAACTTGGGTTTTTTTTTTTTTAATTTTACTAACATTTATTATTTAATAACTTTTAAATCTGAACAAAAGTCAATTTTGTTTATTTTATGACTTTGACCATTAGTTTAATGATATTCTACTTTTGCGAAAAGAAAAAAAATTAATTAAATACTTGCGAACTTGGAACTAAATTATTTTGTATCATTTAAAAAAAATTTTGTATTAATTTCAAAGAACGCATAAAGAAACTAAAATATAAAACAAAATGCTTTCAATCATTTATGTAATGTACTATGATATATATCAATATATCTATATATATTAGCATTTTGCTCATGATGCTCTTGGAGGTACGACACAATTAAAAAAGAGTGCAAGAAAAAAAAGATAAAAAATTGACTCTGAATACTCTTTGTGACCACCAGACCGTCCGCCCTCTATTGTCTCCAATCCACCCAACTCGTTTTAGTGTTGGGCGTTTTCAGATTGGGAATTTTAAATTTTTTTTGTCTTTCAAACCACCCCCACTCACCGGTTACCCGTAAAATTTACCCGCCGATACACGTCAAGAAAGATCATTAAACAGGGCTGCCGTAAGAATGTCACATGAAAGTAAAAGTGCAATTACTTTTACTAGAGAAATATTGTTTTAAACCATACAAGATTACATTTATAATTTTTCGACCAATGAGATTTTAGAGCTAGATTTTTAGCGTCGAATTTTTTAATTTTTAATTTTTAAATTTTTTTTTTTTAAGAAATCACATCTTCTTTTTACAAAAAGAAGCATTGCCGGCCCCACTCCTAGGCCACTTACGCAATTGCCCAAGGCCTCGTGTAGATTAAGGCTCCCATTTAATTAAGTTTCTAATTAATTAGATAAAAATTAGTAACAGTAAGTTTTGAATGATTAAATTTATAAAAATTAATAAATAAACAGTGAGACATGAGATTCAAAAATCTTGTGTACATAAATAATCTTTTTAATAAATGAGATCAATTGTCATTTTTTTTTAAACTTTTAATGCACATTAAAAATTTAGATCCTCTTTAATATATTTGTGTATGTTAATATTATATGTGATAACCGAGAAATCTATACTCTCGGAAAATATTTGTACAAAATATGTAAATAAATGTACATTTATAGTGAGACATGTTACAGAATAAAGAGTAGAGGAAAATTTTGATTAATTGAGTTTTTAATCAAAATTTTATGATGAATTAATGAATATAGTTTAAAAGCTAAGCATTAATTCAATTTATGATGTTTTAAAATTTAATAGAAAAGCATGTGAAAAATACATATTAAGAAATCAATGGCACACAAGTGAGCCACATTGATCATTGGCCAAGAATTTGCCAAACAAAGCCTATCTTTCTAAAAAAAAAAAAAGAAAATGAGAGAAGGAGAGGCACGTGAGAAAAAGGGGGCAAATTACTCCCCTTAGCTACAAAGAGAAGCAGCCGGCAGAAAGAAAGAAAGAAAGAGAAAGAGAAGGAGAAGGAGAGAAACCGAGAAAGAAAAAGAGAGGAAAGGGAAATCAAAAGAAAGTTTGGATTTTTCTCTTCAACCAGCAGATTGATCGAGTTTTCGGTCAAGAATCAATAGCAAGAAAATCTCAAGATTCAAGTAAGGTAAACCCTCGTTTCTCACGTTTTTTCTTGGGGGGAAATTTGGGGTTTTAAGAAGAAAAAGAGAATGTGAGTGAATCATGTTGAGATTTTCGGTTAAAATCGAAACATGGTTCGAGTCTAGAAGTTTTCAAACACGAATCCATGAGTTGATGGTTTAGAAAACCAAGTTTAGTGAAATTTCTTCACAAAAGTGCAGATTTTTCAAAAGTTGAGTCAAGATATGTTCATAAGCAAAATGTGAGATTTTGCTTATGAAATCATGGATTTGTGATAGTAGAAATGTAGTAGATACCTTGAAACGATCTTATGGAGATCGATTTCGAGTGTAAGAAGTAGAACAAAAGCCATAAAAGCCTTAGAAAATCAGAGCAGAGCAGTTCGGACCCAGAATCTTGATTCTGGTATGAACACGGGCGTGTACAAGGGCGTGTTCAGTACACGGCCCTGAACATGCCCATATGCACGACCGTGTTGCAAGAAAAATCAGACCCGAGAGGTACACGGCCAAGAATACGGCCGTGTATCGGGCCGTGTCAAGGGGCACACAGTCAAGGGAAGGCGTGTAGCAGACCATGTTAGACAGTAGGAAAACACGGCCAGAAACATGGCCGTGTAAGTAACCGTGTAAGAGTCCAGAGGAGTACACGACCAGTAACACGGCCTTGTATTCACCCGTGTAAGTATACACGGCCATGTTCCACGAAGTACACGGCCAGGCATGTAAGTCCAGAGAGGTACACGGCCAGAGACACGCCCGTGTAGGAGGGCGTGTTCGAAGCCAAAGAGTAAAAAAAAAAAAAGAGTCTAGAAATAGAAATTACATGTTTTTCCATATTTCCAGTATAAGATGAATATTGGAAATAATCAGTGATTATTCCTTTTATAGGAGTTCGAGCCAGAGACCTCGATCCAGCAGCCCCAGAGCAGCAGAGGCTCACGCTAGCGGATTTTCTGTAAGTTCAAGCATTATCCTGACTGCAACGTGGACAAGCTTGTTATATTATGATGTTATGTATGTTGTATGATGTGTATGTTAGACATTGATTGTCTACATCACGATATTCATGTCAGTCTCAAGTCAGTCCAGGTCAAGCATGTAGAGTTGCATGTTTTAGTACACATGTCAGACAGGTACCAGAACACGAAAACAGGTAGGTGCATGAGGCATCCTAGTGTGTTAATATAATTCACACCCCAGTAAATCATGTAACAGGTTCCGACTGTGAGGTCAATCAGTATGCTACCCAGTTACAACACCAACAAGATGGTAATTGAACTAATTATTGGTGTATCGGCCTCTTGACTCACGGGGAGGTTTTCATGTTTAGCTTCAGTTAAGACTGAGGAGGTCAGCACTAAAGTACCGCTCCTAGTTGTGCTAACATGTCGGTACGACCAATCAGGGGCCCAAAACCAGAACTAAAATAACAGATAATGTCCTAAGACTAACCTTTCAGCCACGAGCATGTTTACAGAGTCCAGTTTCATGCATGAGCATAGCAGTATAGCATGTTAATTTCATGTTTTTATATTTGAACTTACTGAGCTCATAGCTCATCAGTTTGTTCACATGTTGCAGGTAAGAGACCTGTTCACCAGTAGTATACGGTGGACGATGAACAGGGAAGATGCATGCCGGGGAGGATTGGGCGAGGGATTTGGTCACCCTTAAGTCTTCCGCTGTACAGATTTTGAAATTTAAACCATGTAGTTTCATGAACATGATTTCAAGTTAAGATTATGTGATAATAGAATCATGATTCATGGGCATGTTATTTTGTTAACATGATTTCCTTATCACATTCTCGAACAGTTTATGATATAAAAAAAAATTTATTCCGCAAAATTAGCAAGCAAGTTTTCAGTTCAGCATGATTGCCGGCGACCCTAGAGGCCTGCAGACTATTGTGGTTAACTACAGAGTTGGCCGTAATAACCATGTAGAGCCTCCACAGTAGGGCGGGCCGCCACAGGTGGTATCAGAGCGGTTATGATGGGTTCAGTTTAGAATACCAAACGTAGTCACATTTGGTATCAGAGCCCAAGTTTTAAAATGGGTCTAGTTTAGAATACTTACTGTAGTCATAGTTGGTATTATCAGAAAAGTTGGTTGACCATATCCCGCCTGACTCCGTGCATGTCCTGTTCACCGATCCAAGTAAGTTAAGTTTATGTTAATATAAGCAGCTAATTATGCATGAAAGTAAAGGTCTGTAGAGACCTATACTTTGTAGTAAGTATATGATGATATGATAATTCAAGAAATGATGTGGATCCTTTTTATACAGGATCTAATATAAGTTCATCGTGTGATTATAGGATATAAAGTAGCACGATGGAAAACCAAGGCCAAGGCCAAAGAAGGAGAAGGGGACGCCCATCTCTAACTCAGCGATTAGAAGAGATGCAAGCTCTTCTAGAAAATCAAATGAGAGAAAATGCAGAGTTGAGACAGAGACTAAAACAACTAGAGTAAGGGCAAGGATCAGTAGGGATTCCTGCACAACCAGCAGCTGAAGCAGAACGGGTAGTGCCACCAGCGGCACCAAAAGTGGTTCAGGAACCACCGGTCAGGGTGAACCCAGAGCCACTATATGAGAGATTTCGGAAGATGAGGCCTCCGGAATTTGAGAATTCAATAAATCCCCTAGAAGCAGAAGATTGGCTTTCCTCAATACAGATGATTATAGAGTTTATGATACTCACAGATGAAGAGAAAACCATGTGCGCATCCTTTGTTCTAAGGAAGGATGCAAGATTTTGGTGGGATACAGTCTGCATGAGGAGGGACGTGACCACAATATCCTGAGCGGAGTTTCTGGAGGAGTTCAACCAAAAATATTATGATCCTGCATCACTCCGACCCTAACATAAAGAATTTTCAGAGTTACAGCAGGATGACATGTCTGTTAGTGAAATTTGCAGGAGATTTGATCAGCTCTCCCACTTATGTCCGTATGTGGTGCCTACGGAGAGGGAGAAGATACAGAAGATGATAGGCATGTTCAGGCCTGAGATTGCTACCTTGATTGACGTCGGTCCAATCCCATCAATTTCAGTAGCCGGCTGTGTTAGTCGTGCTTTGAGGGCAGAGTATCACCTAGCCCAACAGAAAGAAGAGAGAGAAAAGGTCTAGGAAGCCAGGAAGAAAGAAAAGATCTTGGCTAAGGCCTCTCAACCCGGACAATACAGCAAGGGCAGTCAGAGTACAAGACTAGAGCAGTCCAATCATCCAAGCCCTCAGTCCCAACAGAAGAGAAAGGGGAATTTTCAAGGAACTCAGAGTCAGGACAACAGAAGTCAGTCAAGGAGGACTAACACTACTACAATTCCAAGTAACCCCACCTGTCTAAATTGTGGGAGGAAACATGTGGGTCAATGCAGAGCTCGCATAACTGCATGTTTTCAGTGCGGAAAAGAAGGCCATTTCATCAAGAATTGTCCTATGAACCGCCAATCAGTATCAGGGACAAACTCATCACGTCCACAGTAGTCACAAATACATGCACTCAGATTGAGCTATGAGAGCCCATCAGAAGTGCCTCCAATAGTGCAGGAAAGACAAGAAAGAGCTCCACAGGCAGATGCTAGGGTGATGGCCTACACCAAAGAGGAAGCAGAGGCAGGGACGTCCAACGTGGTGACAGGTCAGATTTCTGTCGCTAACCACTTGGCATCTGTTCTATTTGACTCTGAGGTCACCCATTCTTTCATATCATATGCATTTGCTGATAAGTTAGAATACCCTAGAGATCACATGGGAAGAACTTTTAGAACTGCTCTCCCATCAGGAAAGATCATGTTGTCAGAGTACTGGTTACCTCATGTACCAGTAATCGTGGCAAATAGAGAGCTGTATGCAGAGTTGATCATAATGAAGATCGTAGACTATGATGTAATCTTAGGAATGGATTTTCTAGGAAAATATCAAGCTACGATAGATTGTAGAAACAGAAGAATAGTATTCAAGCCAGAAGATGAAGAATGCTTCGAATATGTCGATTCTTCGAGAAGATCAAGCAAGATAATGATCAGTTCATTGAAAGCCAAGAAGCTAATAGCCAGTGGTTGTACTGGGTATTTAGCTTATGTCACAGATACAGCAGAAGAGAAGAAGTTACAGCGAGAAGATATTCCTGTTGTCAGAGAATTTCTTGAAGTCTTTCCTGAGGAACTACCAGGATTACCTCCAGAACGGGAAATCTCATTTGAGATAGAGCTCCTACCTGGAATAGCACTGATCTCCAAGGCACCGTACCACATGACACCAGTGGAGTTGAAGGAGTTACAAGTGCAGTTGAAGGATCTGCTTGACGAGGGATTCATCAGACCGACCTATGCCCCATGGCGAGTGCCCATACTGTTTGTCAAGAAGAAAGATGGGATGTTCCGCATGTGCATAGATTACAGAGAATTGAACAAGGTTACAATCAAGAATAGGTACCCATTACCTAGGATTGATGACCTGTTCGATCAGCTCAAGGGTGCAGCAGTGTTCTCAAAGATTGATTTGAGATCAGGATACCATCAGTTGAGAATCAAGGAAGATGATGTTCCCAAGACAGCTTTCAGAACCCGTTATGGGAATTATGAGTTCCTAGTAATGCCGTTTGGGTTAACGAACGCGCCAGCCGCTTTCATGGACCTGATGAACAGAGTCTTCAAGGAGTATCTAGACAAGTTTGTCATTGTGTTCATCGATGACATCCTTGTATATTCAAAGATGTTAGGAAATGCCCTAAGTATTACAGACATTTTGATGTATTCATTTTGAACTGGATAATAAAATTATACATAGAGGTTATTCATTACATTGCTATCTGTCCTCGTCTTATTTACATGTTAAAGTAAATGTAAGCAAATATGGCTCACTGACTGTTTGTGTTAAAACTGTTAGAACGTTGCATGCAATGGACTTTTGTATGCGAGAAGACAATGTTCTAAAGTTAGTAGTCTAAACTATGGTCTGTAGTCTATGGGGTTAGACCGAGCATCTAACTCATGTTAAGACTATTATGTTGTCTAAAGCCTTAGAGGGGACGGTTTGTCTTGACTGTCTGGAGCTGGACTCCCAAGTAGAGACATAGATATGTTGCTTGGTGGTGACATATTAGACCGGGACTAAAGCGTGATTGATCTACGTAGTCCGCTATGAGTGGATCAATCTGCTTTTGACGTTCATTGTGCAATAACCTTAATCCTGAGTAAATGAACTACTTCATGTATATGACTTGTGTACTTTGATGTTCCAATGGCTAAAGCGTCTCAGACGTAGTAAGCTTATAGACCGGTTCGTTGGGTGCATGACTTGTATACGATGAAGGGTTTGTTTACAGATATCGAAATCATAGCTCTGAGGAGTTAAAGGTATCCTCTTAAAGGCATTATACTGAATGTGAAAATGGACAAGGCCTTGGGTCGTCTGCTGGGCGGATGACTTCTTATTCACATATGGTGAATAATCATTTTCTTAATTCGGTAGTATAATGGAACTTTAAGATAGCCTGATCAGTAGGATTAAACGAACTTTGACCTAAGGCTGATCATGGATATCATATGAGGGTTTTGCATATATGACAAGGTCATTGGATAGTAGCTCGTCACAGGCTTACGTAATACGGTATATAATTGGGAGTTCAGTTTCAGGTTTATAGTGGTGTGACTCTGAAATTAGTGATCATATGATTGAGTTGTTCGGTACAGAATGATGATCATATGGAATCACGGGAGCCCGATTATATATGTCCAATCAGTCCCTCTACTAGCTCCACATAATTCCTTAACGTTTGGCAAATTGATTTGTGTATGCTATTGGCTAGTTTATTATGCATGGATGGTGATGACACAGGATTAGGATGGTAGACAAGATTCTCTCCGGTTGGATTCAGATTTTATTTTGGATAATAGAGTACACAATTATTCGAACTCCAAATAAAGTTGCCATGATTTTATTTGAGATTGGATTGGAGTTGTAGAAAATTATCCATGAGAACAAGAATATGAAACACAACCGTTTTGTGGAATTTGAAATTTGAATTTTGAAATTTGAAATTTGAATTTTGAATTTTGAATTTTGAATTTTGAATTTGAAATTTGAAATTTGAATTTGAAATTTGAATTTGAAATTCGAATTTGAAATTTTAATTTGAAATTTAAATTTGAAATTTGAAATTTGAAATTTGAAATTTAAATTTGAAATTTGAATTTGAAATTTGGAATTCAAATTTTGAATCACAGTCCAAGTAGGATTCGAATTTGTTGTGGAAAATCCATAAGGTTTGAAATTTGAATTTGAGTTGGATTTGGAGAGGATAATCTTGTTAGAATCCTACTTGAATTTTGAATCCAAATCCCAATAAAGGTGGACGAAATTTTTGAGGATAATCCTCAAGGAAATTTCAGATTTTTGTGGATAAGATTCAATGGAAAAATTCAAATTTCAATCCCAGTTGAATTTGGATTCTCTCCTCCCTGACAAGTGGCCGAAAATTTGGAGAATCTCTCCTAGGAAATTCGGTTATTTTTGGATAAGGTTGAGATAAGATTCAAGCTTGAAAATCCTAGTGGAATTTTTGATTCTCCCTTATCCATAATGACCGACATTTATGAGGAGATTTTCTCCAAGAAAAATTCGGATTTTTTGGTTGAAAAAGGGAGATAAAATTCTAGTTAAAATCTTGTTTAGATTTGGATTGGATTTATCCTAAGAAAACCGAATTTTATTGTTGAATTTATCCATAGAAAAATTCGGATTTTATGGGTTTGGATAAGGGAAAATATATTTTCCTAATCCAATTCAAATTCAGAGAATCACCTCATGCAAGTCTATAAATAGAGGTCCTACCACTCCAGTTCTCTCAGATCACAGACTCTCAGGTGAGCAGGCTTATTGTTGCACAGCTCATCGTGACAATAAAGTTCTTTAGAGATCTGGGTGGTCGGAAAAAGACTAGCAGTGCTAGCATACCGATCGAGGTTCAGAGTGGCCACACACTCAGCCATTCGGGAATTGGAGAATAGTAGAGAAGGCTAGTTGGTTGAAGCCTCCGGTCATTCTCCTCCTGCAAGATTGGCGTCCTTGAGGTATGAGTTTTAATTGTTGTTGATTTATTGTATATGGCATCATGAGATATTTAACGATCTAAAAATTTTTATTGTTCCGCTGCGCCACTCTGATACGTTTTTACCGGTTTATTTTCCTTCAATTGGTATCAAAGCCATCTCATGACTATGCCATGTACATAAATTAGACAATTACTTAGTCTTTTTATTTATGTATGGATTTGATATTTAGAGAGTGGCATTCTAGGGTTCCTTTATGTTGTTATCATGGATTATGTATAAAGTATGCGGTTATTTTAATTTTTTGAATTATTATAAGCATGCTTGTTTATGCCGGTTATGGTTCCTTAGAATTTAGAAAAATTGTATCTAGAAATTTTTATGTAACCATGGGAGCAGTTTATTAACACTGTAATTTTCCCATGGATTTTAATTTTTTGTCTCTTAGAATTTTTATGGTTAGAATTTAGTACACCGGAAACGGTTTAGGAAATTTTATGTAATTATTCTTAAAGGAGATTGAAGATTGAAGACCGTAATTTATTTTTCCCAAAAATTAAATTTGATTTAAAGGTTGAAATTTTGATTGTGTGGAAAATTTCAATTTAATTGGGATTCAAATTAATTTTTGGAGATCCTAATAAGTAAATTGGAATATGACACGAAAATCAAGACACGACCCCTCGGGATAGGCTGACGGACCTTGGTGGGGCTGCAGCCCCTGCCCTCGGGCAGGATGGGGCTGCGGCAGCCCCTGTGCAGGCCCACACCACCCACGGCCGCAGGCTTGGCCTGCAGCCAGGGGTGGCCGTGGCCTGCCCAAGGCTGGCCACAGCCTGGGCGTGCAGCCTCTGGCTGCAGGCGCTGGCTGCAGCCTGCCGGCTGCTGCGCCCAGCCTGGGCGTGCAGCCTGGCGCTGCAGGCTAGGCCTGCAGCCCGACAAGGCTGCACAGGAGGGCGGCCGTGGGCTGCCAGCCCCTCTGGGGCTGGTGGCTGCCCATGGCGGCTGCCGCCTACGGGGGCGGCGGTCCGACGGTCCAAAATCAGAAAAATTTTGATTTTTAAATTTGAGATTTAATTTTAAATCATGTTTAAAAATATATAATTAAAAATTTGAAATTTTTTGAAATTACATATTATTACACATGGTGTTTAAAATTGTTTAAAATTTAAATTTGAAATTTAAATTTGAAATTCGAATTTGGAATTTGAATTTGAAATTTAAATTTTTGGGGATTTAAATTTTAAATAATTCTTGGGATGAGAAATAAATGGAGAGGCTAAATAAAGATAGATACAAGAAGACGGAACAAAATTCAAAACCCAAAGAATGCTTTGGATGGAATTTTGTAATCTTTATTTTCTTTGTTCTAGGATGGAACCATAGCTTGTTTTTTCTGTCAATTATTTTTTCTGTGATATGTCATGGATATATAAATATGTATTGATGGATGTTTTGTATGCATATTTGATAACATGTCATATAGGATAGGTGAGTGCCGCTCATACTATATTGATCATACATAATTTGTCAAAACTTGCATGTTTTTCAAAATATTGAGTGGGAGAGGGTTTCAAACAAAACCCACGGCCTCCATTGTTGATCCATATGTGAAAGCATGGTAACGCCTCGCGTCAGTTCTGCCCTGACCACACCCCTCGGTAGGTGTTTACCGCCGCCGGTATACTAGATTGGATCTCCTATGTAGAAAACGTGTTTGGGTACGATCCTATTCATGACCACCCCTCGGTGGCTTGGTAGGACGTGGATCGGGCTACGTAAACAATGGTTATACACTCAAGACTCGTTTAGTTATTAACCTTCCCTAGAAGCTCTATTAACTAAACTAGTGGCCAAATAAGCGGTTATTAATATATGTCTTAACCTTGGAGGATTTAAGGCAACATATATTAATTGGACGGGGTCCATGTTCCAGCTATTTGTTCTCATGACCACCCCTCGGTGGCTTGGGGCAATAGGTGCTGAGAATTACCGTTGCAATGCTACATGTTTTTCAAGTTTCATGTAGGAACATACTTGAATGTTTTGCTTGCTAAATTATCTGCATATTTGCTTGGGCTTTGTAATGATATCTAGTATAATTTTATTTCAGTTCAAAATGTCACCGACACCCCTCATTTCGATACTTACTGAAAATAAGTTGAATGGCGATAATTATAAAGATTGGAAAAGAAATCTATTAATAGTTCTCAGCTGCGAGAGACACAAGTTCGTGCTGGACGAACCATGCCCACCTGGGCCCAAACCTGACACACCACTTGAGGAGGTCCCGGTTGCCTATAATCGTTGGAGAGAATCCAATGAGATAGCTCGATGCTACATCCTTGCTAGCATGACGAGTGCTTTACAAAAGCAGCATGAGACTTATCAAGTTGCTGGGGAGATCATGGAAAATCTGGAGGACATGTTCGGAGGCCAAGAAAAATTGGCTCGACAGTCCACTATCACCAGCATTATGAACTCTAAGCAAAAGGCGGGTGCTCCGGTGAAGGACCATATGATCACTCTAATGGGATTCTTCGCTGAGGCTACTGAGAATGGTGCTGAGTTGGACTACAACACCCAGATCGAGATGGTGTTCAAGACTCTGTCTAAAGATTTTGTGGGGTTTAAGGCCGCATACAATCTGGCGACAAAGGAGTTAGGACTAACCGAGCTCATGAAGCAACTACAGGCTTATGAGCGGATGATCAGGGATGAGGATGTGGTCCGACCTAAAGGAGAGGCCAATTTGACGGAATCTTCCAATCCCTCACGGAAGAGGAAGAGGCCAAATAAGAAGCAAGTGGCTTCTAGTTCTTCTAATCCTCCTGTCTCGGACGGGAAGAAGAAGAAGAAGAACAAGAAGCTGAAGGACCCTAAAAAGTCCAAATGCTTCCATTGCGGGCAGGTAGGTCACTTCAAGAAGGCTTGCCGGGAATTCCTAGCCGCCAAGGGCAAGGAAGGTAAGGAACTTCATTACTTAGAAGCGTGTTTGGTAGAAGAATCGAAAGACACTTGGGTCATTGATTCGGGCGTCACTAATCATGTTTGTGTTTCTATGCAGGGGTTCGTGGGAACGAGAAGTCCACATGATAGGAGCTTCTCGTTGCGGGCTGGAGATGGTAGCTTTATAGTGGCTGAAGCAGTGGGAGATGTTCACCTTTATTTTGATCAATTTAGGTTTATTTTATTAAAAGACTGTTTTTATGTTCCTAATTTTAGGAGGAACCTTATATCGGTAGCTTGTTTAATAAAGGATTCTTATTCAGTTTCTTTTAGTAAAAGAGTTGATATTCGTAGAAATAAGTCTTTTATCTGTTCTGGATGGATGGATGGAAACTTATATTTGATCAGACCAAAGATGTACTCACTGCTTGACACTGAATTAATTGATAACTCTAAAAGGTTGAAAGTTTCTCACTCTAACAAGGCGTATCTTTGGCATTTAAGACTTGGTCATATTAATCAGGATAGGATTCAAAGATTGGTGAAAGACGGTCCTCTGGAATCTCTGGAGGAGGTACGACTTCCCTAATGTGAGTCTTGTCTAGAGGGTAAAATGACTAAGAGGTCTTTTGGAGCTAAGGGTACAAGGGCTCAGGAGCTCTTAGAAATTGTGCACACTGACGTATGTGGCCCCATGAACGTCACAGCACGAGGAGGGTTCAAGTATTATGTCTCTTTTATAGATGATTACTCAAGGTATGGATATGTGTATCTGATGCACCGCAAGAGCGAAACCTTTGACAAGTTCAAAGAGTATCGTGCGGAAGTGGAAAAGCAATTGGATAAATCCATAAAGACACTTCGATCTAATCGAGGTGGCGAATACCTCTCCGATGAATTTCTAGGACATCTTGTAGAGAACGGGATATTATCCCAATTGACTGCACCTGGTACTCCACAACAGAATGGTGTAGCCGAAAGGAGAAACAGGACCTTATTGGATATGGTACGGTCCATGATGAGTTATTCAACGCTGCCATTATCATTTTGGGGATATGCTTTACAAACGGTGTGCTATATTCTGAACCAGGTTCCGAGCAAATCAATTCCTAGAACTCCGTATGAATTGTGGCGTGGCAGGAAGCCCTCCCTTGGACATATGAGAATATGGGGCTGCCCGGCACATGTACTGGATGGGGATGCGAAAAAGTTGGAACCAAGATCAGAATTGTGCATGTTTGTAGGGTATCCAAAGGGAACTAAAGGAGGTCTGTTCTATAACCCGAAGGAACAAAAAGTCATTGTCTCAACCCATACGACATTCTTGGAGGAAAGTCACATGAATGACTTTAAGCCTCGAAGCAAAGTGGTGCTAGAGGAGTTATCGGGTGAAAGAACTGCTCCACAGATTTCGGTCTTGGACGCAAGTCCGAGTTCCAGTGAAAGACCTGCAAACGATCAATAATTTAGGGTGCCTCGTCGTAGTGGGAGGGTTTCGAAGAAACCTAATTTCTTCATGTATGATGCTGAGGTATACCAGGCCGAGGCTCATGAGCATGAGGAAGATCCGGTCACATATGATGAAGCTATAAAGGATGTTGATTCTAAATCTTGGAAACAAGCTATGAACAATGAGATGGATTCTATGAAATCCAACTCTGTTTGGGAACTTGTAGATTTGCCGGATGGGATAAAACCCATTGGATGCAAATGGGTCTACAAAAGAAAGAAAGATGCGGAAGGGAGAGTGGAAACTTTCAAAGCTAGACTGGTTGCAAAGGGATACACGCAAAAGGCTGGAATCGATTACGAGGAAACCTTTTCACCTGTTGCTATGCTGAAGTCTATCCGTATTCTTCTGTCCATTGTTGCGGCTCTCGATTACGAGATCTGGCAAATGGATGTCAAGACGGCATTCTTGAATGGCCATCTTGAAGAGTGTATCTATATGATACAACCCGAAGGGTTCGTAGCGAAAGGCCAAGAAAGGAAAGTCTGCAAGTTGCTTAGATCCATTTATGGATTAAAGCAAGCATCCCGCTCATGAAACCAGAGGTTTGATCAAGCGATTGAGACATTTGGTTTTGAGCAGAACGTTGATGAACCTTGTGTTTATAAACGTATTAAGGATGGAAAAGTGGTTTTTCTGATACTCTATGTCGATGATATACTACTCATTGGGAATGATGTAGGGAACTTATCATCGGTCAAGCTTTGGTTACACCAATAGTTTGACATGAAGGACTTGGGAGAAGCTAATTATGTTCTAGGCATTCGTCTCTTCAGAGATCGAAAGAACAAAATGATAGCATTATCCCAAGCTTCATACATAGATAAAATAATTGACAAATATGCAATGCTAGAGGCAAAGAAAGGCTCACAACCTTCTATTGCCGGTCTAACTCTTTCATTGGATGACTGTCCCAAGACATCGGAAGAAAGAGAGCGTATGAGTAAGGTCCCTTATGCATCCGCTGTGGGTAGCCTTATGTACGCTATGCTTTGCACTCGCCCAGACATATGTTTTGCAGTAGGTATGGTGAGTCGATATCAAGCGAATCCTGGAACCAAGCACTGGCAAGCAGTAAAACATATGCTCAAGTATCTGAAGAGAACGAGGGATTATATGCTGGTGTATTCTGGAGGGGACCTAACACCCGTAGGATACACAGACTCAAACTTCCAGACTTGTAAGGATTCGAGGAAATCGACATCTGGATCAATGTTTTTACTCGGAGGAGGCGCCATTGTGTGGAGGAGCGTGAAGCAGGGCTGCATAGCTGACTCTACTATGGAGGCTGAGTATGTAGCTGCGGCTGAGGCATCTAAAGAAGCGGTTTGGCTCCGCAAGTTCTTTAGAGACCTTGAGGTCATTCCGGGTGTTGACAAGCCTATCACACTTTACTGTGATAATACAGGGGCTATTGCCAACACAAGAGAATCTCGGCACCACAAGAGGACCAAACACATAGATCGGAGGTATCACATTATTAGAGGGCATGTGGAGACAGGACAAGTGGATGTATATAAGATCGCGTCCGAGGACAACATTGCTGATCCCTTTACTAAGACTTTGGTAGCTAAAAGCTTTGAGAGGCATGTAGTGTCACGGCCCAAAATTTAGACACGTGACACGGCAGCCAAATCATAATATCAACCCGAGATTTAAGGAAAAACATTTATTACGAAAAACGGGTCGACATTATAATTTAGCTAAGCCTAATTATTTATAAAGCAGTATCATAATCACAGAATAAAATAAAGGATAAAATAAATGCTTTTTAATGCGGAAATCAAACACAAAATCGGTTTTCAAAAGAAATTACAAACCATAAAAATATTCCCAAGCATAAAATTTAAATAACGTGAAATAAAGTCCAAACTTAATGTCTCATTACATCAGAACGAGAAACATAAAGAAGAAGATGGAGAAAACGGATAGCATCATCTTCGGTAGTAACGGATATCTCAATGATTTTCGGAACTGCTACATCCCGTACCTGGAAGTAGTCATTTCGAAATTATAAAGAAAAAGGGACGTGAGTGCTGACTCAGTAGGACAGAAACAAAGGTGGGTTAATAGATAACATTTAAAAATATGACATAATATTCGTTTTCAAAAATAATCAACAATTTAAAAAAAATACATGGCATAATAATCATAAAAAAAAATAAATCAACAATTTCGCGAAAAACATTTTTAATGCAAGTTTTATTTTGCTGAGGACTTAGCGTAGCAGCAATATACGTGCCCCAATATTAAAATAATAAATTATTAAAACAAACCATCATATTATGAGTGAGGACTTGTCGTAGCTATAATATACGTGCCTCGAATTTGAATTATCCTAGATCATCTCGTTACGGTCTAAACAAGCCGAACGGCCCTGCGCAGGTTTAGGGACCTTCCCCCATGGCGTCAACTTCGGGACGCACGCATCATTTACAATGATCGTGAACTAGAGCTCAATTATGTTCACCGGATTATTCAAAAGATGGTATTTACCAAGTTATATTATGCCATTAATCAAAACACTCTTTAAAATACACATTTATTACAAAATACGTTGCATGCGTTTATTTCATCAAAATAGTATAATAATTTCATAAATCGAAAACAGCATGCCATCAATAAAACAGGGGAATTTAAAACACTTGACAACTCCCAGAAAAGGCTTGAACGTCCTACCTCAATTTTCGCACAAGCGTTGCGATAATGTGATCCACCAATCAAGCAAGAACGTCAAATAATTCCTATAATCAAACATATGATCAGTCTAGGTCTAGACATAATCATCCAATCATTTTAGTGTGCCACAAAAGATTTCAAAACGTGTAATAAACATTTGGGATTTAAAATTTTTGAAAAACTCTAAGTTAAGATATTTCTGGTCATGGGCAGACTGACCTAGGCTGATTGTAAAATCAATATCAATTCATTTTTAATCTCAAAAATTTTAAATTATTAATATGTTAAACTAGACATCCGTAGCTTTAATTCCATATAATTTTTATAATTTTTGGACATCGTTTGGTCATTCAACTAGGCCAAAAACCGAGGGTTGTTTTCAGGCATAAAAATCTGGGTTTCAGTTTCGGTTCAAAACCTGGTAGTTCTGTCGGCCTATATTAGAAAAATATTTTGACTGGGAAAACAGAGGATTTTGGTTCTGAAATTTTGCAGGCATTTAGGGGACATCTTGAATTTAATTTTAGGCTCAAGAATCACTCAAAAATCGTTTTTAAAACTCAAGTTATGGCTGACACAAATTTACTGTTCATATGGTAATTTTCCAGATTTCCGTTTTTCTGTGTCCGAATTTCGATTAGCCTCAAACCAATTCAATTTTCATCCAAAGATCACGAAATTTTGTGGAAAACCTTATTTATATGTCATTAACACAACCCAAGAATCAAATTGACAAAATCATAAAATCTTACACATATGATAATAGAGTTTTTGAAAAGGGGATCAATGAGGCAAAATTTTAGGGTTTGAGAGAAAAATCACACCTTGTTTGTGCTGCCCTATTTTTTATGCTTGGTCTCCCTTTTGGCTGAATTTGTGTGAGTATTGGAGTCTTCAAAACAGTATGGAAATAGTGGAGAAAACCATATAAATTTCGGATTTAAAATCAAAAGGAGAAGGAAGGAAAAAGTTTGATTTCTCACCTTGTTTTTGTCTCAAAAGTTGTTGAATCTTTGAGCTGCCTTTTGGTAGGTTTTGTTTGCTGTTTTGGGTGTGTTTTGGGAGAGAAAATTCAGAGAGGGGAGAGGGGAGAGCTGGCCGAAATTTTGAGGGTGAAAGGAGGGGTGAATGAGAGTTAAAAGGGGGTTTTTATACTAGGTTTTTCTTTCCCTTTCTCTTCCTTGTTTGGCTGAAAATTTTAAGGGGCAAAAGGGAAAGTTTTTGTGCTGTTTTGAGGCTAGGATTTTCTCTCTTATTTCCCCTTAAGTGGCCGAAAATTATCCCTTAGTTTTTAAGGAAAAATAATTTGAATTTTAATTGAGTTTTGACTTAGCTTTTAATTCAATAAAATCTCCTTTATTTCCTACACTTTATGGCCAAATTTCTTCTTTATATCTAAGGAATGAAATTTGAATTTGAATTTGAATCCTCCTTAGATTTGTGGAATTTAAATTTTAAATTAAATCCCAAGTGATGGCCGAATATTTTAGGGTTTCTTTTTGAAGTTCAAATTGTTGACTTTTTGAGCGGAATTTGACTAGGAAACCAACCTAGGGTTTCCAAAAGGATTTTTAATTAATTTTTGACACACTAATTTTATTTAAATTATATATTAACCCTTAAATAAAATTTAAGGCGTCACATGTAGAGGCGATGGGGATGCGTAACATGGCACATCTACTGGCTTAGGGCAAGTGGGAGATTGTTAGGAAATGCCCTAAGTATTACAGACATTTTGATGTATTCATTTTGAACTGGATAATAAAATTATACATAGAGGTTATTCATTACATTGCTATCTGTCCTCGTCTTATTTACATGTTAAAGTAAATGTAAGCAAATATGGCTCACTGACTGCTTGTGTTAAAACTGTTAGAACGTTGCATGCAATGGACTTTTGTATGCGAGAAGACAATGTTCTAAAGTTAGTAGTCTAAACTATGGTCTGTAGTCTATGGGGTTAGACCGAGCATCTAACTCATGTTAAGACTATTATGTTGTCTAAAGCCTTAGAGGGGACGGTTTGTCTTGACTGTCTGGAGCTGGACTCCCAAGTAGAGACATAGATATGTTGCTTGGTGGTGACATATTAGACCGGGACTAAAGCGTGATTGATCTACGTAGTCCGCTATGAGTGGATCAATCTGCTTTTGACGTTCATTGTGCAATAACCTTAATCCTGAGTAAATGAACTACTTCATGTATATGACTTGTGTACTTTGATGTTCCAATGGCTAAAGCGTCTCAGAGGTAGTAAGCTTATAGACCGGTTCGTTGGGTGCATGACTTGTATACGATGAAGGGTTTGTTTACAGATATCGGAATCATAGATCTGAGGAGTTAAAGGTATCCTCTTAAAGGCATTATACTGAATGTGAAAATGGACAAGGCCTTGGGTCGTCTGCTGGGCGGATGACTTCTTATTCACATATGGTGAATAATCATTTTCTTAATTCGGTAGTATAATGGAACTTTAAGATAGCCTGATCAGTAGGATTAAACGAACTTTGACCTAAGGCTGATCATGGATATCATATGAGGGTTTTGCATATATGACAAGGTCATTGGATAGTAGCTCGTCACAGGCTTACGTAATACGGTATATAATTGGGAGTTCAGTTTCAGGTTTATAGTGGTGTGACTCTGAAATTAGTGATCATATGATTGAGTTGTTCGGTACAGAATGATGATCATATGGAATCACGGGAGCCCGATTATATATGTCCAATCAGTCCCTCTACTAGCTCCACATAATTCCTTAACGTTTGACAAATTGATTTGTGTATGCTATTGGCTAGTTTATTATGCATGGCTGGTGATGACACAGGATTAGGATGGTAGACAAGATTCTCTCCGGTTGGATTCAGATTTTGTTTTGGATAATAGAGTACACAATTATTCGAACTCCAAATAAAGTTGCCATGATTTTATTTGAGATTGGATTGGAGTTGTAGAAAATTATCCATGAGAACAAGAATATGAAACACAACCGTTTTGTGGAATTTGAATTTTGAATTTTGAAATTTGAAATTTGAAATTTGAAATTTGAATTTGAAATTTGAATTTGAAATTCGAATTTGAAATTTGAATTTGAAATTTAAATTTGAAATTTGAAATTTGAAATTTGAAATTTGAATTTGAAATTTGAAATTCAAATTTTGAATCACAGTCCAAGTAGGATTCGAATTTGTTGTGGAAAATCCACAAGGTTTGAAATTTGAATTTGAGTTGGATTTGAAGAGGATAATCTTGTTAGAATCCTACTTGAATTTTGAATCCAAATCCCAATAAAGGTGGACGAAATTTTTGAGGATAATCCTCAAGGAAATTTCGGATTTTTGTGGATAAGATTCAAGGGAAAAATTCAAGTTTCAATCCCAGTTGAATTTGGATTCTCTCCTCCCTGAAAAGTGGTCGAAAATTTGGAGAATCTCTCCTAGGAAATTCGGTTATTTTTGGATAAGGTTGAGATAAGATTCAAGCTTGAAAATCTTAGTGGAATTTTTGATTCTCCCTTATCCATAATGGCCGAAATTTATGAGGAGATTTTCTCCAAGAAAAATTCAGATTTTTTGGTTGAAAAAGGGAGATAAAATTCTAGTTAAAATCTTGTTTAGATTTGGATTGGATTTATCCTAAGGAAACCGAATTTTATTGTTGAATTTATCCATGGAAAAATTCGGATTTTATGGGTTTGGATAAGGGAAAATATCTTTTCCTAATCCAATTCAAATTCAGAGAATCACCTCATGCAGGTCTATAAATAGAGGTCCTACCACTCCAGTTCTCTCAGACCACAGACTCTCAGGTGAGCAGGCTTATTGTTGCACAGCTCATCGTGACAATAAAGTTCTTTAGAGATCTGGGTGGTCGGAAGAAGACTAGCAGTGCTAGCATACCGATCGAGGTTCAGAGTGCCCACACACTCAGCCATTCGGGAATTGGAGAATAGTAGAGAAGGCTAGTTGGTTGAAGCCTCCGGTCATTCTCCTCCTGCAAGATTGGCGTCCTTGAGGTATGAGTTTTAATTGTTATTGATTTATTGTATATGGCATCATGAGATATTTAACGATCTAAAAATTTTTATTGTTCCGCTGCGCCACTCTGATACGTTTTTACCGGTTTATTTTCCTTCAAAAGACTCACGCAGAGCATGAAGCGCAGTTGAGAATTGTTTTTCAGAAGCTGAGAGAGCATCAACTCTATGCCAAATTCTCAAAATGTGAGTTCTGGCTAGACAGAGTACATTTCCTTAGTCATGTAGTATCCAAGGAGGGAATTGCAGTGGATCCAATCAAAGTGGATGCAATTAACAAATGGCCTGCACCTAAGAGCGTAACAGAGATTCGCTTAGGGTTAGCTGGCTATTACAGGAGATTTGTGGAGGGATTTGCACGATTAGCAGCACCTCTTACCACCCTCACATGCAAGGAAGTATATATGGACAGATGAGTGTGAAAAAAGTTTCCAAGAGCTGAAGAGACGGCTGATAAGCGCGCCAATCCTCACACTCCCTACTGAAGGGGAGAAGTATGAAATCTATAATGATGCGTCAAAAGTGAGTTTGGGAGCAGTATTGATGCAAGGTGGCAAAGTAATTGTCTATGTTTCACGTCAATTGAAAGAACACGAGAAGAATTACCCCACCCACGATCTAGAACTTGCTGCAGTTGTGTTCACACTCAAAATTTGGCGACACTATCTGTATGGAGCACAGTGTCAGATTTACACAGATCATCAGAGCCTAAAATACTTCTTCATACAGAAGGAGTTGAACATGAGGCAAAGAAGATGGTTGGAGTTGGTGAAGGATTATGACTGTGAGATCCTTTATCACCCAGGAAAAGCCAAACGAGTAGCAGATGCATTGAACAAAAAAGCGACAGTTCCGCAGCAGTTGCCTATTGACAGGTTATCAAGACCATTGCAGCAAGAGATCCATTCGCTCGAGCTAGAGCTGATATCAGGAAAATTGTCAGCACTGCAGTTGAAGTTATCATTGTTTGATGATATCAAGGAAGCTCAGAAGCAAGATTCAAGTCTGACAGGCTCCCAAGAAGAGATGTCCACTGAAGGATTAATCATGTATCAGGGGAGAATTCATGTGCCAGCAGATGAAGAGCTTCGAAGGCAAATCATGTCAGAAGCTCATGAGATGCCATATTCAGTTCATCCTAGAGCCACCAAGATGTACCAAGACTTGAAACTACAGTTTTGGTAGAAAGGGATGAAAGGGGACATTGCAAGATTTGTGAGTAAGTGCCTTACTTGTCAGAAAGTCAAGGCTGAGCATCAGCATCCTGGAGGAAAGTTAGAACCTCTGGAGATTCCAGAATGGAAATGGGAGGATGGTACCATGGATTTTGTGGAATGACTACCCAAAACAAGAGGAGGACATGATGCCATTTGGGTAATCATGGACAGATTGACAAAGACAGCCAGATTCATACCAATAAAGATCACTTACTCATTAGAGAAGCTGGCACACCTTTATTAGATCACATTGTCAGGTTACATGGAGTGCCAAAGTCCATAGTATCTGACAGAGATACACGATTCACTTCAAACTTTTGGGAGTGTATGTAAAGAGCTATGGGCACAAAACTGAGGTTCAATACAGCCTTCCATCCTCAAACAGACGGACAATCAGAATCGACTATCCAGACTTTAGAGGATATGCTCCGAGCATGTGTCATGGATTTTCCAAGAGCTTGGAATGAGAAGGTGCCACTAGTGGAATTCTCATATAACAACAGTTACCAAGCTTCCATTAAGATGGCACCTTATGAGGCTCTGTATGGACGAAAGTGCAAATCATCCATCTACTGGTATGATCTGAAGGAAAAACAACTGCATAAAACAGATTTCATGCAGGAAACTTGTGATGCAATTGCCAAGATCCAACAAAGAATGAAGAGTACTCAAAGCAGACAGAAGAGCTATGCAGACAGAAGACGGAGATCCCTAGAATTCAAGGAAGGGGACTTCGTATTTCTGAAGGTGTCACCCATGAAGGGGATTATGCATTTTGGTAAGAAGGGAAAACTCAGTCCAAGGTACATTGGACCTTATGAGATTATCAAATGCATTGGGAAGGTTGCCTACAAGTTGGCATTACCTCCTGAGCTATCAGCAATACACAGTGTATTCCATGTCTCCATACTCAGAAAGTACATGTCAGATCCATCTCATGTGCTACAACATGAACCAGTCCAAGTCCAAGAGGATTTGACCTATGAAGAGCAGCCAGTTCAGATACTGGCTAGAGAAGAAAAGGTGCTGAGAAACAAGACCATCCCACTAGTCAAAGTATTGTGGAGAAATTACAATATTGAAGAGGATACGTGGGAGAGAGAAGATGAGATGAGACTTTCATACCCTTACTTGTTCTAAATTTTCGAGGACGAAAATCTTATAAGGAGGGGTGAATGTGATAATCGAGAAATCGAT
This sequence comes from Antiaris toxicaria, assembly GCA_035233585.1. Classification (NCBI taxonomy): domain Eukaryota; kingdom Viridiplantae; phylum Streptophyta; class Magnoliopsida; order Rosales; family Moraceae; genus Antiaris; species Antiaris toxicaria. The sequence goes on from CP141154.1 coordinate 96,640,725, forward strand.
ACTCTCAGAAAATATTTATACAAAATATGTAAATAAATGTACATTTATAGTGAGACATATTACAGAATAAAGAGCAGATGAAAATTTTGATTAATTGAGTTTTTAATCAAAATTTTATGATGAATTAATGAATATAATTTAAAAGCTAAGCATTAATTCAATTTATGATGTTTTAAAATTTAATAGAAAAGTATATGAAAAATACATATTAAGAGATCAATGGCACACAAGTGAGCCACATTGATCATTAGCCAAGAATTTACCAAACAAAGCCTATCTTTCTAAAAAAAAAAAAGAAAATGAGAGAAGGAGAGGCACGTGAGAAAAAGCGGGCAAATTACTCCCCTTAGCTACAAAGAGAAGCAACCGGCAAAAAGAAAGAAAGAAAGAGAAAGAAAGAAAGAAAGAGAAAGAGAAGGAGAAGGAGAGAAACCAAGAAAGAAAAAGAGAGGAAAGGAAAATTCAAAGAAAGTTTGAATTTTTCTCTTCAAGCAACAGATTGATCGAGTTTTCGGTCAAGAATCAGCAGCAAGAAAATCTCAAGATTCAAGCAAGGTAAACCCTCGTTTCTCACGTTTTTTCTTGGGGGAAAATCTGGGGTTTTGAGAGGAAAAAGAGAATGTGAGTGAATCATGTTGAGATTTTCGGTTAAAATCGAAACATAGTTCTAGTCTAGATGTTTTCAAACACGAATCCATGAGTTGATGGTTTAGAAAACCAAGTTTAGTGAAATTTCTTCACAAAAGTGTAGATTTTTCAAAAGTTGAGTCAAGATATATTCATAAGCAAAATCTGCTTATGAAATCATGGATTTGTGATAGTAGAAATGTAGTAGATACCTTGAAACAATCTTATGGAGATCGATTTCGAGTGTATGAAGTAGAACAAAGGCCATAAAAGCCTTAGAAAATCAGAGCAGAGCAGTTCAGACCCAGAATCTTGATTCTGGTATGAACACAGGCGTGTACAAGGGCGTGTTCAGTACACGGCCCCGAACATGCCCGTATGCACGACCGTGTTGCAAGAAAAATCAGACCCGAGAGGTACACGACCAAGAACACGGTCGTGTATCAGGTCGTGTCAAGGGGCACACTGTCAAGGGAAGGCGTGTAGCAGACCAAGTTAGACAGCAGGAAAACACGGCTAGAAACACGGCCGTGTAAGTAACCATGTAAGAGTTTAGAGGAGTACATGGCCAGTAACACAGCCGTGTATTCACCTATGTACGTATACACGGCCATGTTCCACGAAGTACACGGCCAGTCATGTAAGTCCAGAGAGGTACACGGCCAGAGACACGCCCGTGTAGGAGGGCGTGTTCGAAGCCAAAGAGTAAAAAAAAAAAAAAAAAAGAGTCTGGAAATAGAAATTACATGTTTTTCCATATTTCCAGTATAAGATGAATATTAGAAATAATCAGTGATTATTCCTTTTATAGGAGTTCGAGCCAGAGACCTCGATAAAGCAGTCCCAGAGCAGCAGAGGCTCATGCTAGCGGATTTTCTGTAAGTTCAAGCATTGTCCTGACTGCAACGTGGACAAGCTTGTTATATTATGATGTTATGTATGTTATATGACATGTATGTTAGACATTGATTGTCTACATCATGATATTCATGTCAGTCTCAGGTCAGTCCATGTCATGCATGTAGAGTTGCATGTTTCAGTACACATATCAGACAGGTACCAGAACACGAAAACAGGTAGGTGCACGAGGTATCCTAGTGTGTTAATATAATTCACACCCCAGTAAATCATGTAACAGGTTCTGACTGTGGGGGCAATCAGTATGCTACCCAGTTGGAACACCAACAAGATGGTAATTGAACCAATTATTGGCGTATCGGCCTCTCGACCCACGGGGAGGTTTTCATGTTTAGCTTCAGTTAAGACTAAGGAGGTCAGCACTAAAGTATTGCTTCCAGTTGCGCTAACATGTCGGTACGACCAATCAAGGGCCCAAAACCAGAACTAAAATAACAGATAATGTCCTAAGACTAACCTTTCAGCCACAAGCATGTTTACAGAGTCCAGTTTCATGCATGAGCATAGCAGTATAGCATGTTAATTTCATGTTTTTATGTTTGAACTTACTGAGCCCATAGCTCATCAGTTTGTTCACATATTGCAGGTAAGAGACTTGTTCACCAGTAGTATACGGTGGACGATGAACAGGGAAGATGCATACCAGGGAGGATTGGGCGAGGGATTTGGTCACCCTTAAGTCTTCCGCTGTACAGATTTTGAAATTTAAACCATGTAGTTTTATGAACATGATTTCAAGTTAAGATTATGTGATAAGAGAATCATGATTCATGAGCATGTTATCTTGTTAACATGATTTCCTCATCACATTCTCGAACAGTTTATGATATAAAGAAAAAAAAATTTATTCCGCAACATTAGCAAGCAAGTTTTCTGTTCAGCATGATTGCCAGCGACCCTAGGGGCCTGCAGACTATTGCGGTTAACTACAGAGTTGGTCGTAATAGCCATATAGAGCCTCCATAGTAGGGCGGGCCGCCACATTATATTTGTTATAAAATAATATTAAAAATAACATTACTTTATTTTATATTCAAATGCGTTATGTTATTTCTAATACTATTTTTACTTTTTGTTATTATTATTATTATGTTTTGAAAGTTGTAAAAAATGAACTTTTAGTATTTAAATAAATGAAAAATAATTCAAATAATTACATGAGGTAACAACTAATATGACTCAAAAGTGAAATTTGGCATTACCTATATCTTATGGTAAATTTGTAACAAAGTTTAGCATATGACAAATTTAAAATGAAAGATAACATTGCATTAGATAGCTTTTTTTTATTTAAATACTAAATTTTAGCATTAACACATTAATTTAGCATTACATTAGATATGTTATTTATTACTGTCGAAAGTAATAACACTTCATTTAATATTCAATTGATTACACTTTTACTCTCTCCCTTCCAAAAGCACATTAAGGCCTTTTTTTTTTTTTAAATAGAAAAACGTCAATGGCTTTTTATTTTTTCGTGGGAACATCAACAGCCTTTGTGTTTCTGTGTGCGTGTGTATTTTTTTTTTTTTTAGTTTAGTCTGCATCAATAATTTTTTTAAATAAAGTCCTAACGAGTCTTTAAATATTACCTAAAAATATATATGAAAAAATGAGTAAAAGCTCTAATTGTTCTTACTTCTACTCCTAATTTTTTAACACTACTTCGAGAGTTTTTCAAGTTACTTTATTTCTAATTATTTTTTTGAGTCATTATTTAGTTTTCAAACCAAATTTACCATGATGAACTTAAAAATGAAGGCAAATTAACAGTTTTTCATCTAAGAAGGTAATAAAATAGATTGCAAGTAGTCTTGATTAATTTTTTCAATACACTTTAATTTAAAAAAAAAAAAAAAGAATGCCTATTTTAGAATTTTTGTCTAAGGCCTCATATTTGTTGGGCCGGCACTGATAAGAAGTTTTGTAATCAAACCCAACAAGTCCTAAAACCTAGCAGGTTGATCCCTATAGTTTCATTGATAGGATATGATCCAGATAAAATAATAAATGGGATTTTTTTAATTCATGGCTAAAATTATTTTCGCCATTGGAAAACGTAAGGTTTAGTCATGGATAATTTATTGCTAAAATAACAAATTGGAGCAAAACTTATGGACTTAAATTTCGAATGGGATTTTTAACGACAAAAACTTAATCAAAGTAGTGGAATTAGTTTAAGAAGGAATTTTTTGTTAAATTTTATTCCGGTGGTAAAATACGAAAAATTTTGAAAAATATGGTGTTTACTATTGATGTCTTATTTGTTTACTATATTGCATTCAGATTACGTTCAAATACAATGTAATTTTCATCTAAATATAAAAGTATGACATTTAAATATCAATTACATACATTTAAATTTTAATAAAATCACCATTATTATTCACCTTTTCTATTAGTTTTATTAATCACATCATATATTCTCTTTCTATCTTTCTTTTTTTCTTTTTATTTTTACCCACCACGTCACATATTTATTATTAAAATATAATTTAAATATTTTTCATCCAAATACACATTGTATTGAAATGCAATGTAAATATTTTTCATCTAAATATAAATTGTATTCAATGCATTGCGTTTAAACGAAATATGAACGCAATGCGTTTATCAAATATTCTCTGAATTTCAGAAAAGTATGCGGTCATTTTTTAAAATAATTTGAATTATAAATGGGAGCGTGTGGTGAGGCCTTTCCAATTCCAACCCTTCAGACATTAAAGGACGATATGGTCTTTTAAAAGCTTTTGAAAAGTTAAAAATCCTCTCAAAGTGGCTATCCATTTGGGAGTTCGAAAAGAAATTTGCAAGTTCTAGAAGTTATGGATTGTTTTTGGTATGATTTCTCTTCTAACTATAATCGTGGGATTTTCTTCCCTTGGATAGCGACTCGCATGAATTCATTTTGTGTCTTCTTGCAAAATTTTACCTTAAATCCACCCAAGTAAATCTCACAGCTTTTCTTCTCTACAAAGTCACGGATTTGCTTCCTAAAAATCCGAATATTTATACAATCTTCAAGTCTCAAAGACAGAGTTGAATAGATCTTTGGGGTTCAAACCAAACACCATATATATCGTGTAACGAAACATGCTAGTATGACGCAATACAATATATACTATTGATCATGAACATGGCTAAAAATATACATATTCACCTCTATACTCATTCATTCGTAAAGTTGGAAAGTAATTTGTCGCTGCTATTCTTAAACAGAAATGCTAGCTTGAAGGACTACAATGTGACATCCGAGAAGAAGTCACTGTTGATTCTGGACTCGGGATTGATGCATAGAGATCATTACCGGACATAGTCATGGATTCAAGGTTCAACGGGTATAGATCATTGGAAGACGTACTCGTGGAAGGTTTGTCTGACGAAAATTTGGAAACTTGGGATTCAATAGTATCCTTGTTTTGAATTTGTTGATAGTAGGCTTTGAGGCTCTTAAATCTCAAGTCCTTTGTTATAACATCACCATAAATACCAGGATCAGAGACCACTTCCTGAACCACGGTTTGCCCTTCAAGCATGCCGATCACATCGACCATTGTGGGTCTCATAATCGGAGATGCATTGATACATAAAAGAGCCACTTTGATTACTCTTTCAGCCTGTTCCTTGTTGATTTCATCTAGATTTTCATCTACTATCTCCAACAGTTCTCCTTTTTGTTGCAAGACAAAAGCCTGCGAGGGAATGAACAAATTAATTAAGAATCACCGAAGACTTCAATTTTTGCATGAGTGGACAATATTGATATTGAACTAAATAATAATAATAATAATGTGAAGAGACAATCACTTTACTTACATAATCAAGAAGGCAAACACAATCATTTTGAGGTAGATAATTTGTATTGCTCTTCCCGCTAACGATTTCTAAAGCAACCACCCCAAAACTATAAACATCTGCCTTTTCGGTCAAATAACCCCATAGTGCATATTCTGGAGCCATATATCCACTAAAAACATAACAAAAAAAAAATTGCAGAGCATTCAATAGATATTGTTAGCAAATTCATCTAATTCGAAATTATGAAAATTATGACTCACATAGTTCCAGCAACTCGGGTACTGATGTGGGTGTTGTCTCCTTCATGAAGCTTAGCCAATCCAAAATCTGAAATCTTAGCATTAAGGTTCTTGTCAAGAAGCACATTTGTAGCCTTTATGTCTCTATGAACAATCTTCAAAGCTGACCCTTCATGAAGAAAGTGGAGACCGTTGGCTATTCCAACGCATATGTTGAACCTCGTTTCCCAATCCAATTTCGGACTACTCGTTCCTGAACCTGCAGATTACACAAGCAGGGCAGTGAGTATCGCAATTCTATAGTGAACATTCCAACTAAGCTGGCTACAACAGTAGTAATTCATGAAAATCTCATGAAGACTGAAATGGTAAATTACCAAAAAGTGCACGGCCAAGGCAATTATTTTCCATGTACTCATATACGAGCAGTAGCTCATTGCCTTCAATACAACATCCATAAAGCTTCACTAGATTTGGATGTTGCAAACCAGATATCATGCCTATCTCAGTTACGAATTCCCGATTTCCTTGGCCGGATTTTGAAGACATTTTCTTCACGGCAATAACTGTACCGTCGGATAATTTTCCCTGCGATGGAGTTATACTTTACCAAGTCAAATCTACGTCTTCATATTGACTTACATGAAAACTCAAAGACATCTATAACGTGCAATTGGGATTGTTGCCTAGTAAGCCTTAATTACCTTGTAAACACTTCCAAAACCACCTTCTCCAATCTTGTTTTCAGAGTTAAAATCGTTAGTTGCAGCTCTTAGTTGTTTCAAACTAAAGGAACCTGTTAGCAGCTCTATCCCCGTAAGGTCTGATAATGAAATTGGAGCAGCCATTAGAAAAGTTTACGTGAGTCATTAAAAGAATATGAGTTGACCATCAAGTAAGCTGATACTTCAACTTCAAAAAGCTATTAATTGTGCACCTGATCTTTCTTTTCTATGCCTATTCCAGCGATATTTTCTCCAAGCGAGGACACCGATTACCAGGAAGATTAGGCATAAGACAGAAGCAATTATACCAGCCACAAAAGCTATGCTCTTTTTTGTATGTTCTACAAATAGGAGATAAAAACACCCGAAAAGGATTTAAATAACCAAAACTAGGAGGAAGAAAAATCTACGAAAATGCAAGATAAACCATATGAAGTATATTCCTCACCTTCACAATGAGATTTTGAACCTGAAAATGCAGAAACGGAAGGACATATTCAATTTAAGGCATTACTAAAATTACTAAAATAACAATTCAGAAATGTATGTTAAGTTAATAGCTACTCAATGGTTGTAAGAACAACACTTGTATGGCTAAGATAAGAAATTGAGAAGTATAATAACAGAAGTCCGTGTATGTAAGAACAACACTTGTATGGCTAAGATAAGAAATTGAGAAGTATAATAACAGAAGTCCGTGTATGACCTTTTGTATCTTGAAACAGTCTAAGTGGGTTGTTCTCCTTCCTTCCTCTGTTTTGCTCTATCTCTAGTTTATAATTAGATGCAGATCTTACTAATTTTGACATTACTCTTCAGTTATTAAAAAGAAAAGTTGGTATGACATGATTCTATTAACTATATCTTACAACACTATGTATATATGCGTGTAGATATATTTGTATATATATGCGTATGTAGATATATATCAACTCCAGTTAATTTTATGTAATTTGAAAGATGATTACATCTATAACTTAATGGTAATTTTTCACATGACTTTATTAAAAGGTTGAGTTTGAATCCCCCTATTTTTAAGTTCATTGAAAATAAACGTTAGTTGCAAGAGAAAAAATCTTACTTGGACACACAGAAATAGCAGATATAAGAAGACCATAATCGCCCCTCTTAGGGACGACAGTGGTGCCTCTTCCAGCCCAATACAAGCGGATATCTAGAGTATTATCGATCACGCTCACGTTAACATACTGCTGTACGACAGCTTTACTACCAGTTCTATTAGCTTCATCTTCTATGTTGAAATCCTTGGACATTCTCTTTCCCTGAAAACCCAAAAACAAAAAGAGAAAATGTTCTCACCTCAGGAATTATTTTTCATTCTCTCTTTCATAAGTGGATCAGACTCATTTTCTACCTTTGATTCTAGTTATCTCATTTCATCATTTACCTTAAGAAAGGACACGAAGTAGATCATACTCATTATTTTCAGAGAATTCTCAGAGCGAACCTGAATGTATATATCAAATACGCGCCTGCCAATTCCGCTAAATTTTCCAAATATGAGCTCGGCAAAGTGCAGTTTCACTGTGTAGGATCCATTCTCTAGGCAAGCAAAGTAGGTAAGAGACAGAGGAGATCTACGCGCTGTGGTGTACAGAGGCTCTAAGTCCCCAAACTGATCCTTGTTTACCACAATATGGTTGCGTATATCATCACTGTCATCCATGAAGTCTCCAGTGCTACTAAACCCCCAATATTTTCCAGTGTAACTCTTTGCAGCGCCATATCCATCGGTCATGTCACTCTCATATAAAAGGCTTCCATTGGCATTTTTGACAGTTACACTCGGTCCGCCACAATTTATATGAAGTGATGATCTACGATCTGTTACATTTATGGCCAAGTAAGATTAGTAGATTCCAACCTAATTGGAATGTTTTAAGCTTATCTACCATCAATTATCATCTTTCTTCATTTACATTGAAAAAAAAAACAAAATTATATTTAAAAAAAAAAAAAACTTACTTGCTTGACAATTGGGCATAGACGAGCAAGGAAGAAGCCTCTTTCTGTATGAAGTGATAAAAGGAATGTGTTAGCAAGAACCATTGAAAGTATTCATCCCCAGTCATCGCAACTCGGGACGTATAGAACTACTCAGTCCAAATCATAGTGCCCTATTGACAAGCTAGCAAGTGAAATAAATTCGAAAGTAATGAGAATGACAATCTTACGGGCTCTGCAAGGATGAACTCCTGTATGTGTTCACTGTTTCAAGGCTGAAAGATTAGAAAAGAAATTGATAAGCTACTTTTGCAGGCTACAAACTCAACCAAGAGACAGGCCAATCTTTATTAAGAGTGTATTATCACCTGCTCATATTGCACGAGTTATCTAACCAAGTAAAGTTATTATAGGACAGATCACTGGAAAAAAAAATTACAAAATTATTATACCATTATATGCTTCGAAAAGAATTCTTGAATTGAAATTAGACCAATTATATAAGAACATACATGTCGTCAACCATAGAATTGGCAAGGAAAGAGTTGGGTACACTTCCATTTAACTTGTTGCCCGTCAAAAATCTGATAAGGAGTTAAATGTATATGTTATGTTTCAGCATAGAGTAAACCCAAGTGTGGTAACAATAAAATCAAGCATCATTAGAAAGGACAAAAAGTAACGTAAAAACTTAAAGCTTACATGAATCTTGCTGTGTTGGTTCTATCATATAGTCCTCCTTCCAAGTTATTGAAGCTTACATCTCTGAGAAAAAAATGCAAAAAAAAAAAAAATGCAGAGCAAATATGAGAAATGTGGGTGAATTATCTTTTTTTTTTTTTTAAGCTTTTTGCCTAATAACTGTCTCAAAATTTTGTTAAATTAGAAAGATGTTTGTTTATTTAAAATGGTCAATCCCATGATAAACCACTGATATCACTAATTGACAAAATAATATATGTTTTTACAGGTCAATCATTAACTGACTATGATCAATCACAAACTAACTTTTAAATGGCCAATCCATAATGAATCATTAACATCACTGATTGAGTAACAAATATATGTTTTCACCCGCCAATTATTGATTGACTATGGCCACCAAATATTTTGCTAAATAAAACAAAACAGTCCCATTGTATAAAATAAGTACACAAACTGCATAATTACCTAATTTTTCCTGAATAAATTACTTGTAGGTATAATTACTATTCCAACTATATGATGCACAAAGAAGCATAAAGAATAGAAAAGGCATTTGTAAATTTGATTAACTCATTTTATCAAGTAAAATTTCACAAAAGAAAAGGACAAAAAAAAAACATAGCCTAACACTTTAGATGCTAACAAATACTTAAGTTCAAATGTGCCGTCCATTTTTCTATCTCATTGGTTATCTCTCTATTTAAATTTTGACACCTAAGTGATTTAGGTCTGTAAATTTAGATGGCATGGAAAATAAAGAGTGGAGGAGTGGAAGGAAATGAGGACAAAAAATATGGATTAATTTTCAGAAAATCCCCTGCATCATTTTACCTTTTCAAGCAATCAAAGAAGGGGAATTTGTATAACTTACAGCATGACCACCCTGGAGATCATTTCCCAGATTTCAATCGGGATGGCCCCAGATAAATTCACGTTTCTCAATACCCTGATGAATAAATTTTTCTGCAGGTTACTTCTTTTGCTTTGCAGCCATGTATATGTATATATCAATAGTTCATAAATATCTATATAGACCAGATTAGTTTCTTACAAAAAGATCTCCGTCTGGTTGCTATTCAGAACTGGAAAGACGGATGCCGGACCAGCCATATCAGTGATTCTCCTATAAAACATCAGGTGACAAACATTTAAGCAACTCATAATCACCTTCTTAATTTGCAATTAACCATATTAGAGGTATGACCTTGCTAGTACGGAAGGAAAATGGAAAGGATACTCTTTAGGTGCAGAAAACAAGATAGATTTTTTTTTTTTTTTTTTTAAGTAACACAAGATAGAAAATTGATGGATTTGAGACATAATTATGTACTTTTTCTTAGGTGCCATTTAACTCGACTACAAAAGTTTGCTAACAGGATTTAACAAAACCACAAAATATTAAATTCCGAGAACAAAAATAAAACTGCTACCCTCACTTGCGGTATATTTACAAGTAAAACCATATAAAAGTTTTGCGTTCTTTTATCCTTCCAATGTGGGATTTTTTGTTTTCAAACTTCTGACAAAATTTACAACATATATTTCTCACTGTAAGTGCAAGGCTTAGTGAAATATAAATTTCATAGTTTAGGTTTGCTCACAGGTCATTCAAGTTCTCCAGTTTTTGAAAAATGCCAGCGGGGATAGGTCCTTCCAATCCAGTTGCATACAGTTGCCTACATTTTGCAAGCATATATGCAAAAGAAAGTTATCTAATTCCCTTATATAATGTTCTTGACAATATTCATGAAATTTAAGATTGTATTGAGAAAGATTACAATCTGGTAAGTTGAGTGAAGTTCGCAATGAAATCTGGTATGGGGCCTTCAAAGTAATTATCACTTAGCCGGCTGTACATCACAAAACAAAAGATATTTAATGCCTTTTAAAATATTTAAGGTATACATATAAATGCACATATTTGTAAACTACTTACAAATCAGTCAACTTATTCAGATTTGCAAGAGACTTCGGCAATCTTCCCACAAACTTATTGGAGGAAAAGAACCTGCATATTTTATACTAATAATAGTGATAACAAAGAAAAATATGAAAAGAAATTTTTTATTTAAACTGTAATCTCTATTTTGACACACATAAGTGATGTTAAAATATCACAACTAATAGGATCTCACCTATATTGGCTCTATTTATGTCGTGGGATCCATCCTTATTAGTGTGTGGTGTTAATATCACTTATGCCCTTTATTATTGTTCAATATATAAAGAGTTCTTGAAAATCAACTAAATGACCTACAGGTGAGTTAGGTTGACCAATTTACCAAGCTCCTCAGGAACCGTACCAGAGAAATTATTGGCTTCAAAGCTCCTGCATTTTAGTTTTCAACAGTAAGAAGGAAATACAGAGAATTCACGTGGATACTATGTTTAAAACAATAAGATTGAGACATGCATGATTTTCTTTTTCTTTTCCAAAAAAAGAAAGGAAGGAAAGAAAGAAAGAAAAGACATACAAATAAGTAAGACTAGGAAAGTTTCCCCACTCTTTCGGAATTTCCCCCGACAAACGGTTGGCAGTGAGAGAACTACACAAAATTAGCTCCTATATTAGTACAGGTATAACGAAGCAACTGAAACGAGCCAAATTGTGCAATGCTTTTTAGAACTCTTTTTAGAGCCAAATTATGCTTACATGAAGTTCAAATACTTCATCGTACTCCATATTTCCGGAACTGAGCCATGCAGAAAGTTTCGTGTGAAGTCCCTACAAGGTCCAAATTAACAAATTATCACTGCATTTCTTAGCGTAAGACGTAATTCGGCATGCAACGACTATAAATCCCAGGGGTGTTTGGGCCAAGTTCTACCTTCTCCAAAATTCACTTTTTTTCAACACTTTCGTCACTTTTCACTATTTAAATCTCTAAAAAACGCTGTAGTAAATTTCAAATTTTAAAAGTCTATAACTTTATATATATAAGTCAAAATGAAATGATTTTTTTTTAAATTATATAAAATTTCGAAAGAAAAAAAAAAACAATATTGATATTTGTTTTCTAAAAAAAATTTTAAAATTTTATATTTTTTCACTCCAAATAATTTTTTCTCCTAAACATATTTTTCAAAACTAACTTTTTTCTAATCTAAAAATAATGTCTCCAAGTATTCCCCCAAACACCCCCCAATAAGAAGTCGCTTATACTGAGTAGTTATCTTTTATAAGATCATATTAACATACGGAGATAATGCAACTGGATTTTTTATGGGGTAGAAAATCTAAAGGAATCACAATTTTTTTTTGTTGGAACTCAACAAAAATAAATATTGGAGGTTAAAAAGCCAATTGGAAAAAAAAAAAAAAAAAAAAAGGGGGAAAAAAAACCTACACTTTTTGAAGGTATGTAAGATTGACTAGTTCAGGTGGAAGCTTCCCCGGAAGGAGTAGGCCTTTTAGACGCCTGCCAAACCAAAACAATGCAAGATAATTTTTTACTTTTAACTAAAAATGTCATATATAATTGAAAGATTCAGATGGGTAGCTCAATTATAGACGTATACTTAAAATAGTAATATTTATCCCTTTTTTTGGTTTAAAAAATGAATCTTTTTTTTTTTGGTAAATTTTTTTTATTTTTGACTATAATAAGTACAGCTTTCATTATTTTTAAAAAACACATAATAGCTAGGGGTTTTTATCTTAATTCTATTGGACCATGGCACCGCAATTTCGCTTGATAAATTTAGTTTATTTGAAAGAATGTTTTGAGTTCACAATTTTACTGTTTGTTATTTTTGTTGCTGAAATAGTTGACAACTTTCTTAGCAACCAAACATAAGGCCAAAAGGTCAAAAGGCACGTACAATTCAGTAATGTGATAGACACCGTCGTTGGTCATTGCACAAGTAACATTCACATTTTCGTTGGCAGAAGAGCTGCAAGGGTCGTCTAAATTCCAAGTCGAACTTTTTACCCCCATTGTGACTGCCATTTGCTTTAGTGTCCTTACTGCAGAATTAAACATGACAAAGCATAGGTTTTTTGTTATTAGTATTTTTTTAATTGTACTTTAAAAATAAAATAAAATAAAAAACCTTTTGATTGAAAATGATGCAAGGGATACAATTGCCAAAATTTTTAGAGGCACTTGGGTAACTCCGGCACCGCCAGTTACTCCAAGTGCCTTTTTACCATTGGAGAAGGTGATCGTTAAATATTTTTAGAAGGTGTTCTTTGCTCAAATTAAGAAGACCTGCTTTAGTAGTGAAAATAAAGTGATAAATCCCTCTGTTTGGCAAAATGCAATCCACAATTCAATATTTCTTTTTTTATAATGTTTTCTCTCCCAGGAATTTGAATTTTTGTTATTTATTATTATTTTTTAACTAAGGGATGGGAAATTTGAACTCATCTTTTTGTAAAGTTAGGTGTTCAAATTTGTTAACCAAATGGCCAAACCCATGAGCAAAATGGGTAAAAAAAAAAAAAAGGAAAGAGGGAATTTGAAACATTTTCAGTAGGATCATTTTCATCAAATATCTATTTCTCTGAACTTTTACTGTCATACTCACGTTACCTTTAAATTATAAAAGCTCTTACTTTACTCCTAAAGCTTTGAATTAGTCTCCCGCATTTAACTCTTTGTAAAAATTTCTGTTAAAAACAAAAGGAAAAAAAAGAGAAAATAAGTGCGATCATAATGACCTTTTTCATTTGTTTAATTTTAACAGAATCCTAACAAAACATGATTTATAAAACAGTTTTTTTTAAATATAAAGTAAATGAATTATGTGACATTAATTTAAATTTTAGTTGACAAATTATATAAGAGATTTTAAAATTTAAATAATAAAACGAAAACGACCTTAAACTAATCTTCAGGATAAGTGAGAATATAGCCCCTTTCAATATGAAAAGATAGAGTAGCATTCATGCACACAATATCCAAAATTCCTCGTCCATTAATGGCTGATCGACCATATTGACAATCCTCCTTTGACGATATGAACACTCAGCCAGATTCAGGCACAAGATGACAAAACAGGTCTCATTTCCACGGCAAATTTATACACGATCCTTTTTTTTTCCTCAATTATTTATTGTATAGGTTCCAAATAAAATAAATTTTCCTTAGCTTTACTTTATTACATCCATTTTCATCTCTATTTTTAAAATCAACAACGACTTTTTCAAAGAAAAATCTGGTGAAGTATTCAGATTTGACTTTATACGTCTAATCAATATCATAATTTTTTTTAAAAACCAAAAATGATAATGGCATTATCTTAAAAAAAAAAAAAAAAAAAAGAAAACGGGCGGTTTTGTTCACACTGCCTGGAACTTGTGAATGGCCACATATCTACGGGTTTCGGTGGTCATCGTTGGGTGTCTGAATCACGAAGATGCAAATCTGGCTGCAAGAGAATCTGGTGATCATGTGAGGGTGTTTTGCGCTTTGAAAATATGAAACCACCATTGTTAGCGAGAGGCTAACATTGACGCTGCTGCTCTAGGTGGGTGATGGCATGCCATCACTAAAGGAAGAAGATCACCCGAGCCCAAAAAATAAAAATAAAAATAAAAATAAAAATAAAAATAAAAATAAAAATAAAAAAATAAAAAAACAAACAACATGATCAACTCCAACGAGCTTTGAAATTTCCCGACCTCCCCCACTACGACACCGAAAATGTGCCGTCGGTGCCGTATTAGGCAAACCTCAATTTATAAGGCTAAGTAATGAATTTGAAATTAATAGTCTTTCATTGGTTGATTTTGATCTAACGCTGATTGATACATAAATTTTTAATCAATCGATGATGAGTCTGAAGTTAATCAATAAATTTAACCTCCAAGTTTATAAACGATTGGCCACTTCTATAACATAGCAGTTGTTCTGAGTTAAATTGAAATAATTATAAACTTCCCTACTTTCCAAAGATTTTCAATTGAATTATCTTTAAAAAAAAAAAAAAAAGGATTTTCACAGGATAGTTAAAGAACTTGCACTTTAACTAATCAGCTTCGGGAAATTTTAAGTTATCATATGATGGGCATATGATAACTTCCATTGAATTAATTAAAATAATAAAAATTAATCATCAACCTAGTGATTAAAACTGACAAAAGAAATTTAAATTAGTTGGGGGTAATTACGTTGTAAAAAAAAAAAAGAAAAAGGAAGAGGTTCATGTGTACAATCATATTACTATGAATTCAAAGACTGACATGATTGAAAGCTATCCTTACTGGGTTGAAGATTAAAAAGAAAAACTAGCAAAAAAAAAAAAGAGAAGATATAGAATAAGTTCTATTAAGAATGAAAAAAATAAAAAATGATACATAGAGGAAGAGCAGGCAAGGGTTACCTTCATCATTGGGAATATTTCCTGTTTGAGCTCTTATAACCTCGACTACTCCAAAAAAAACAAGTAATATTGCCATTGCAAGACCAGGGAATATTGCAATCTTTGCCATGTCTTCCACAGCATGTAAATGTTGAAGCTCTCTTGAGCTAGATTTGTTTAGCTTTTCTACGTATATTATATTATAACGACCTTTAATTCTTGAATAATTTCGGTCAAACGGGTGCCACTTGCATGTGTTTTCTGGAAAACGAAAAAAAAAAAAACAAACAAATAGGTAAAGAAAAAACTTATCACATAATATATATTTAGTCGTATTGCTATGTTTAGTCATCATGATATCGACCTTTTAATAGTCTGGTCACTAAATATGTCGTACTATCAATTTATAACAATTAAAAAGCTAACCGTACAGTTAAATTAAACAGTAGAACGCCGACAAGGTAAACGCACGTTTTCTAACATAAATTTGACCATAAGCAATTTCGTGGATTGAATATTGTTTGTTTTTTTCTTTCTTAAACGCTTGATTAGTTTCTACTTGGCTTCTAACTCGCTATTGGTTTGGAAGTATATATACTTTGACTTTGACTTATTGCATTGATTTCTAGGTTATAATTATGTATTGTAGATCTCTTTGCTTTGGGTAGCAGCTCCATGAGCTGTTTCTGGCTGGAACGCCCGTGGTTTAACTTAAATTAATTATAATCGCTTAGTTGTCAACTTAGACTTAGAAATATTACTTTTGAACTTTAATTATACTTTTAGATTGGTACAATTGTGTAACATTTAAAACTATATCTTAATAATGTCGAATTAATTAGTTGTAGAGACCAAATGTACATATTTTTAATTTTATCAAATATTGTAGGTAAACTTTTATTTTTTTAATATTGGTGAAAGATGTAAATAGTAATTTTTAAAAAATAATTAAAGTAAATAACAGATTTTTAAAAAAGTTTAAAATAAATAGTATATTTATCAAATAAATAATTTATTTATATTATATTTATCAGGTAAATACGATCCATTTATGTCTGGTAAATTTTCTATTTAATTAGTGTATTTTCCGTTTACCTACTAAAATTTTTCGTTAACTTTAAATTATTTAAAGCCTCGCTATTTACTTCAATTATTTTCATAAATATGCTATTTACAACAATTTCATTTTTAACATTTAGAATTAATGGACGGCAAAGATTTTTTTGTACATCCTCAACAGATTGGTATTTATTTGAAGCCTTATTATAATTCCTTACTTAAAATTAAGGATTAATTTCATAAATACCACCTGATTATATACCCTTATTCATTTTGTCCTTTGAATTTTAAAAATCGTTAAAACAACCCCTCATCTATAGAAAATCATTCAAAATTTCTTTTCCATCCATATTTTCATCTATAAGCTTAACGCATTCGCTGAAGTGGCAATACTTGTAATTTCAAAACATCTCCCAAGCTATTAATCATTTGTCAACATTGCCCCCGTTTTGAAGACTCCGGGACAAAATGAACAAGAGTATATAATTCAACAATATTCATGAAATTAATTACAGTACTAAATATTGATATAAAAAAAATAACAATAATAAAACAAAAATAAACCAGCAAAGATACAAGTCAACTTACGGAGTAAAAAGGTTATAAAACCCAATGGACAGAGAGAAACGTATTATGGACCCGGTCAAAACTGAACCAGCATGTGCACACCTTAACTAACATAATTCAATAGAAAAGAATCCTTATTTATAAGATAAGAGATTTCTCAAGAAAAGTCTTATCTAGTAAAGTTCAATAGCAAAATCCTATAGATTAAAAAAAAAAAAAAAACCAAAAGCATGATCATTGCAATAATCGAAAACGGCTAAAAGGAAGGCCTCTCCATCTCTAGCAATAGGCAAGCTCAAAGAATCGAGCAGCACCATATGCGAGGAAACATAATGTGACCAACTTATCAGCAACTTGCTTTCCTTCACTAGAGATAAGAGAAGCTCTGTACGTGATTTCTGCTTGATTCATAATATAGATGGAGCAACGCCTAAAGGACATCAAGAGAAAGATTCTGGAGAATATTTGAGGCCCGTATGGGGAATCCGCCCCTATGGGTTGTAGTAGTATGTTTTTCTTTTTCTAATCTTTTTTCAACTTTAACAACTAACTTTTATAATTTCAGTCCTCTCTAACCTCTCAAACAAAGGTTTTAGTCCTCCATTATACAAGCCATTAGTAGCACTACAAAACTCATCCTCAAAAGGAAATTTGTTCCCAATGCTTTTCGTGAAGAAACTTTAGCAAAACCATGAGTTTTTTTTTTTTTTTTTTGAATTTAGAAGTAAAGAGATTCAAACTCTGCACTTTTAGATAAAGTCGGGTGTGAAGTTACTACACATATCATACATAATTATTTATAATAAGAAAATCCATATTCAAATATGTAGTCACATTCAAGTACGTAAAAGACAAATTAAATTTTTTTCCTGTTGAACTTTAGACCATATCACAAAATACTTATCGATTTTCAATTTGTTATATTCCCTTCCTCTAAACTTTAAAAAACTTGCAAATTGTCTTTTTTGGTTAAATATTTGATGAAATTGTGCACGTGGCTCTTGATATGGGGGCCATTTTAGTAAAAACATCAAATTAGCGGGACCACACTGGTTTAGAGTTTTTACGGGTAGCATTTTTTTCTTTGAAAAATGTACCTATTAATTTTTCTTTTCAAATCTAAAATAAAATACCCATTATTAATGGGAAAGCACCACAATTCTCACGATTCTTGTTGTTGAGGGAGGAAATCTTGTGATCTACAGCAATGCTACTAAGATGGGACTAGGAACCGTGCTTATGCTAAATGGATTGGTCATCGCCTATACATCCTGATAACTCTAAGATCATGAAAAGAACTATCCGATGCATGATTTGGAACTATCGGCGATAGTTCTTGCGCTTAAGATTTAGAAACATTACCTTTAAGATACTAAGTGCAAGGTTCACACGGATCATTAAATTTAAAGTGTATCTTCATATAAAAAGGGCTTAACATAAGAGTAAGAAAATGGCTGAAATTAGTAAAGAATTACGATATAGACACTCAATAGCACCCCATGAAGACAAACAAGTAGTCAATGCCCTCAGCCAAAAATCGACTGATTGACAATGTTAATTTGGGCGTTGACCGGACCTCTATAAAAACAACTAGTCAATGCCAGAACTAAGTTAATTACGAAAAGTTTAGCCACCCCTAACATTTTCAACCCCCCATTTTAGGTGGTATGGAAGAACATCAAGAAATAGACATCTTTCTAGTAAGAACGAGAAAGGAAGTGATAGAAGGAAAAGAGTTAGATTTCAATATTTCAAATGATGACATACTCTATCCAAAGGATAGATTATGAATTCCTTGTGAGAATGAGTTATATAAGTAGATTTTAGAATAAGACCATGAAACGTCATACTTTATAGATCCTAGAGCTATAAAACATGCCTAGACATGAAAAGGCGATTTTTTTTTTTTGATCTAGAATAAAGAATGAAGTTGCCGTAACAGTCGGCAAATGTCATACATGCCAAAATTAGAAGCATAACACCAGTATCCATTAGATGAATTGCATGAAATCTCTATAGTAGTGGGGTCAAATTACCACAAATTTCATAATAGAACTACCCAAACCCTAGTAGTTGCAACATAATTTGGATGATTGTCGATCGATTAATGAAATCATCCCACTCTTACGAAAATTGTATGTAGATGATACTGAACAATATGAGTAATGTTGTATATCCCAAACGGGTTTTCACTCGGGTCTATGTTGCATTTTAGAATTGAGCCAGTTTGTTTATTTTTTTTCTTTTCTTTTGACAAAAGAGCCTTACATAAATAGCTTTTCCACTTTTTTCCTGAACTTTTTCTATTTAATTTTTAAACCGGACAATTATTTTCCATTGAATTTTTCATGTCTCTTCAAGTTATCTCAAGACCACTGAGGGATCAAATCCCTTTGTTCAAACATCGTATTTCCACGTGATATGCAAGACAAGAAGTTAGAGTTTTTTTTCAAGTTAAAAACACAATGAGGGAAAAATAAGCTAAAGAAAATCCGGTTTTTTGAGGATGAATAATTATCTCTTTTGATTTCAGTCTCCTACAGAACACAACGTTACTAGGAAAAAGACAAAGAAGAACTAGAATGGAGTAATGATGATGGCAAAGTATCAGTTGGGGATCCAAACAATTAGAAAAAGCATCAAATTCTGGGTTATCTAGTTGTTTAAAAAATAAATAAATAAATAAAATGAAAAGAAAATCTGGGGATCTAAAGGATTTTAGTGATTGCTGAAAAGTTTTTCAGACGGCATGAGTGTGAGAAATTGATGGAGAAGAATAGCGAGAGAGAGAGAGAGGTTATTTGCAGAGGAGAGCGAAGGTTATGTGCAAAGCTGAGAGAACACCCTTCATTTTTAGGGGGAGTTTTAGGGAGGTTTTGCAGATTTTTTTTTAGGTTGGAAAAAAGTTGTTTTGAAAAATATATTTAGGGAAAAAACTGTTTGGGGTAAAAAAAAATTAAAAATTTAAAAAAAAAATCAATATGGATATTATTTGTTCCTCCCGAAATTCAATGTAATTTATAAAAAAAAAACATCTAATTTGGATTTATATACATAAAGTTATGAATTTTTAAAGTTTAGAATTTACTGTAGCGTTTTGAAGATGTAAATAGTGAAAAGTGATGAAATATTAGAAAAATGGTGTTTTGAAGATTTTTTTTTTTTTTTTTTTGTGTCCCAAACTCCCGTTTATTGTTTTTACCCTTTTTTTTTTCATTTCAATAGAAAACATTGGTGCTATTATAAAATTGAGAGTGCAAGCGGGTCGCACATTTTTTATCAGCCGCTTAGGATTGGGTTCCTTCTCGATCGGGATACATAAATGCATTTTTTTTAAGATGTTTTTTGTTTTCTAAATATTTTGAAAATTTTGAAAATTGTATTTGATATTGTTTTTAATGTTGATTCTAAAACTATAAAATATATATATATAATCAAAGAAATACAAAAATACAAAAAAAAAAATTTCTTAGATCAGACTATCAAATAGATCAGATTGAAGATCGACCATACTGTCGTGAGTCCATGGTTGGTGACAGCCAAGATCCAACGGTGACAACTAGCAAGATCGTGGCTTCTTCAGTCAATTCCTCACCACTATCCATGGTTGCCACCATTACAAACCCATATCCATGCAAACCTAAGCCCATGGCCTCCTTCACATAGCTACCGCGAAGCCAAATCCACACAAACTTGGAGCCTACCATGTGAGTCATCAGTCCCTATAAGGAAAAGGGTAAGCAATGCAAATACAAATCGTTTGGGAATGAATATATATGATAACTCATAAGTAAAGAGATTACCTTTTAACGGTATGAGGCCTTTTAGGTTAAGTCTAAAAGCAAAGCTGTGCTTGCTTAAGGCCCAAAACGGATAATATTATATCAAAAGGAGGCGTAGGCCATTACAAATGGTATTTGAGCCAGGTTATCCAAGTGGAAGTGTAGCCAACAAGGACGTTGGGCATGAAAATGGTATTTTATGATAATTATTAGTCCATACAAGGAAAAAAGTAAGAAATGTAGTCCCACATCGCTTAAGAATAAATATACATGATAATTTATAAGTAAAGAGACCACCCGATAATGGTATAAGGCATTTTCAAGTTGAGCTTAAGAGCAAATCTATGTAGAATAAGGTCCAAAGCAGACAATATTATATCAAAGAGAGGTATGAGTCGTTACACACTGCCCTCTCATACAACTACCAAAAACCCGAATCAATGTGAACCCATGGCCCACCTCCCTATGGTACAACCCCAATCCAAGCAAATCCAATTACAATAAGCTATCCCCCTACCGCAACAAGCATTCAACCTATCCTTTTTTTACCCCTTAACATCTTTGACAAAACAAACCTATAGAGAGATAGAGAGAAAGAAAGCCACGGCATGTGATGTCATCCTTTCCCACCAGCTTTGTTGCTTTCCCAAACACACAACCTAGCAAACACTACTACAAAAAAGGGTTTTAGCGACGACATTCTAATAATGTATATTTAGTGACAACATGTTGTTGCAAATAAAAGAATTTATATAAAAAATGATATGTCATTGCTATTAGTTAATGCGATGATATGTTGTCGCAAATAATCATTTTTTGTGACAACATATCGCGACAAATAAGTTTAGAAAGTTTCCCAGTAAAAAAATAATGGCGTGAAATATTTCCCTCTAATTAGTTCTTATTTACGATGACATGTCGTTGTAAATAAATAAGATATTTAAATTTTGACAAAAATTAATAGGGTATTTGCAACGACAAGTCGTTGCAAATACCAATGGATTACAACTATCAGCCATAAACAAATGGGAATTTATTATTTTATTTTTTACGACGACATGTCGTCACAAATAAATACGACAAGAATATATTAATGAAAAAATAGTGTGGTATTCAAATACCAATCGTTTACAACTGTAATCAATCAACAGTTGAGAATTTATTGTTTCTTTTTTGCGATGACATGTTGTCGCAAAAAAAATTGAAATTCAAATTTTGACAAAAAATAGGCTGAATTTTTGGAGGTTTTTCTATAGTATTTGTGACGACATATATAAAAAGTCATTGCAAAAAATTTTTCCTTAATTGTTCTAGAACATTCGTAGAATATTCTTTTTGTACATTTAATGACCCATAAAAACGACATCGTTTTGTTTAGTATTTGTGAAAACAATTTGTTTTTTTGCAACGACATATGTCATTACAAAAAATGGCTACCATGTTAACCCGATCAATCTTTTGACGACGTATTTACAACGACACTTTTAGCGACAACTATCGCTATTTTAATTGCGACAACAACTTGTTATCGTAAAAAATACATTTATGATGAGGTATTAACGATGACTCATTTACGACGACATGTCATCGCAAAAGACTTATTTGCGACGACTTTACACTTTTGCGATGACATTCTGTTCTTGCAAAAAACCCTAATTGTTGTAGTGAAAGATAGAAAAAGGAGAGAGGAAAGTTCTAGCGTGAGTCCAAAGGTGGTCATGATCAGTTTGTGGGGTTCCCGTTGTCACTGGAGATGGATATTGTTGCAAGTCCGACGAAATGAAAATGAAAATGGAAAACGCTCTTGTTTTTGTTTCCAAAAAAAAAAAAATTAGTTAATAAAACAATAGAGTTGGAAATAGTGCTTTTGGAATGCTTATGGAAATTTTGAACAATCAAACACAATCTTGAGAGATTTTTTTGTTTTCTGTAGTTTTGGAAATGAAAAAAAAAATTTCAAAACCAATACCAAACACCCCCTATTGAATTACTCGAATAATATGAATTCAGCCATTGAAATAGAGTTTAATTAGTAGATGACTAGATTCCAACCTGTCATTGGAATTAAGCCCCATTTGGTTCTCCATTTCCAACTTCATTTGCAAAGGTTGATTTCCAAATCTTGTTTGTTCACGTACTTAATTACAAACTCACCACTCTTTTTCTCTGACTTCCATTTCTATGAAAATCAAATTTTAAAAGTCAATAAATTTATTATTTAAGTCGAATATACTTACAAGAATGAAAAGAATGAAACAAGATCCATACACCACCTATCAAAATTCTAATACATCTCAAGTTTTTATATTACTCAAATATTACAATTTATTTTTAATTTTTATTTCAGTCAAACATACATTTTTATATATTCACTCATTTCCAATTAAAAAAATCTCAAAAAGCCAACTCCAAATAATTATTCAAATGAGTTCCAAGTATACATTTGATTTATCTGCTTAAATTAGAGAATTGAAGTTATTTGATTAGAGTTGAGTTGTGTTTTATAATTATGTGTTTGGCTGATTTGAGTAAAAAGGTATAAAAAGTTGAAATGTGTTTTGAAAAAATTATGACCTTTTAAAACTTAAGTTTTTAAATTATAATTAGAACTGTAAATAGTAAAACCGAGTAAACATTTTAAGGGAAAAAAAAAACCTTAATTGGAGTACTTGGATAACTTGAATGGATGAAACAAACACATGTTAATGGTGCATTTGATGTATTGATTTGAAATGAAATTTTTTTTATTAGATTTAGTTGACTTTTTAAAATTATTTATAACTTTTGTTGATTTAAAAAACAAAAATAAAAACAAAAACTTGGCTGGACTTTCTTAATCTGGGTTAATTTGCCAAATGGAGGTTAAGTGGTCGTAGAGTGAGACAGTGGTCTAGATTAACATGACTCAGTTATGTAGTGTAAACTAGCCAAAAACCTACACATTACAGCAAGAGATATTGTTGCATTGTACAAAAATCATTCTCATATTCCTACAATACTTCAACTAATTTGATTTTTAATTTATATAAATATTTTAAAATTTTTTTATTAATAACAATTTAAAGTGATTTTTAATTTCAAATTGTTAAAAAAATTTTATTAATAATAATTTAAAGTGATTCTCAATTTCAATTTCAAAAATTTCTTTTCCTTTTTTCATCAAGTTATTATAAAAAAAAATTAATCAACCATTTTTTAAAAAATAACCTTTTAACAAATTTTTAAAATTTTAAGTCATTTGTTAAAAAAAAAACTTATTAAAAAATACAATTTAACTATAAATCTCATATCCTATTTTGAAAATGTTTAATTTTAATTTATTTTATTTAATAATCTGCCCACCAGCTGCCCAGAAGCTGCCACGTTCTCCTCCTCCTCAGATCCCCGAGTGCAATTTTCTTTCCCACGTGTGCAACCCGATCCCCACGTGCGTAATTTCCTCCAGCGCACGTGATCCTTGGCCGCGTTTACAGCCAGTCCGCGCATGCAGCAGGCCTTGTAGGGGATTTTGTGCAAAAAAATCCCTCTCCAGATACCGGACATCGAAGCCTATAAAAGCAAGGCTTAGCAGCAAAGTTAGAAAAGTTCTTTCCTCAGCCAATTTTTGGCTGGAAATTAGAATTTTTTTTTTTTGGTCTTGTATTTTCATCTCATATTTTACTTTTAGAATTTTATGAGGTGAATTACTAGTTGGGCTAGATTTTTTAACGAGACTAGTGATGAATTCGTGTATAAAGTAATTTAATTTGGGTTTGATTTTCATTTTGTTTTGTGAAGTTCATTTATGTTCATGAATTAAGTAATCTAATTTGGGTTTGATTTTCATTTTAATTTGTAAAGTTCATTTATGTTTAAGTGGATCAAATATTTTAATCTCATTTTTTTATTTCTATTAAAAATATTTTGTGTTAATTTTTTCTATAAATTGAATCATGTTTTGTTTATGTAATTTTGTTACATATCTATTTTGACAAGATTTATTTTATAAGTTGTCTTTTATTGTAAACTTACTAAAAATTATTTTATGGATTTTGAATAATTGATAACAATAAATCAATTTGATTCAAACACAAAAGTTTAATTCACTTAACACATTCATTATTTTTATTGGATTAAATTTTATATTTTCTGATTATTTATTTGCGATATGAAACTTGCAATTGAATCACAATTGAAGAACCAAACAAATAAAAACTTCACAACGTTTTACCTCATTTATTATTTAGTATTTTTACACTTCAATCTCTTTTTCATATTTTAGTTATTTTCTCTTTCTAAACAAATTCCATAAAAAATATTCCATGTTTTCATTATTTTCTTTCCTAGTCTTTATAACATTTGTCTTCACTGATTTATTTGTTTGTTTTGTTGCCGTCCAATGAATATGGCAGCCCAATCTGTGTTACAATCAATCGTTTTATGAGTTGTATGTCTTTGAATGTTAATCAGGGTCATATCATGTGCGAAGTCACTGTCCTAAATGCCTTTGTCGGCTTTTGAGTTCTGAGGCTTGTTATTGCATTCATTGTGGTGTGCTAACTCCTTAACGTCCTTCTTTTTAATTATAGTAAATAACAATTTAAAAAAAATAATTAAAATAAACAACAAGTTTTAAAAATATATGTAATAAATAATAGATTTATCAAATAAATAAAAATTTTCCTAGGTGAATGGTATATTTATAAGACATAAATAATTCATGTACTTTATAAAGACATAAATGTATCATTTACTTGGTATGTCAATGCATTATTTACTGATTAATCTTATGTAAATAATTATTTATATGATCAATATGCTAGTTATTATAAATATTTTCAAAATCTAGTATTTACTTTAATTATTTTCTAAAAACTACTATTTACTTTATTCTCTCGTAAATAAGGAAAATTATAGTAAATATATCATTTTTATTATGATTTGAAAGTAAATAGTAGAATTTGAAGTAATTGAAAATTAATATTATAATCTAATTTAGTATAAATAATGTTTTCATTTTATCGTTCCCTCTCACACAATCCCCCAATTCTCACTCATTTACTCACTCTTAATCCTCCTCCCCCACCCCCCGTGTCTCTCCCTTATTTCCACACTCCGAAACATATGCTCTCTCTCTCTCTCTCTCTCTCTCTCTATCTTTCTCCCTTTTTTGTGTCGGAACTACCATCATAGCCGGCCAACCAAGCGGAACCTCACAAAGAGACCAAGTCTAGAATTCGAAGAGATTGAGATGACGATTGACTCTCAATGGCACTAGTGATGGCAATGGGATTGTGGATCTTGACATCAAAGAGATCGCGACTCGCTCTTTCTCTAAATCTTAGGGAATTTTTTTTTATAGGTCTTCATTATTGTTCTGCCATCATCGCTATTTTTTCTGATTAAAGCTTGCATGACGGTCACGACTTTAGCTGGCCGGGAGTCCACTGACATCACCATCAAAGTTCATGAGCATCTCTATGACTACCAGATCGCTAGTCGAAGCCATCGCAATTGAGATCACCCATCTGGGATCTGTCTTCACCAAACTATTGCAATCTCTGGCAAATCGGTCCACGAGCGGACCTTCGACAGAAAATCATGAGATCGCAATTGTCCTTAACTTCGTGACGGAAGGCTATGTTCAAACCTACTGGAGTTTCAATCAGGTGATGGCCGTAATTCTCCTCAACTTCATTAAAGAGAGATTGATTTGGAGATGGCGGCAAGTCTACACAAATTCATAACTAAGAGACGATAATCGGATCTATGAGTGATTCTCCGATCTAGTTCGTGGGGACTATGGATGGAGTTCATCAATCTGATTCGTGATTCACTGATTATTCTCCTTCCCTTAGCCATTGCCACCTTTTTTTGTCAACCGCCACTGCCTTTCTCCGTCAAAGTCCATTAATGAATTACTAGAGTAAATAATTTACACAAATCAGTTAATTTACAATTTATTGAAGTAAATTAAGTATTTACAACTAATTAAACCAGTAAATTAAGGATTTATTAATAATTTATTAAAATAAATAATTTATCCAAATTAGTAAATAATTGATTTACTAAGTAAAAAATATGATTTATCAAATAAATTTATCAAAATCAATAAATAAATTTATTAAAATTTATAAATAAAAAATATTTTTAAAATTTTAAATTATGATAAAAATATACTATTTACTAAAAATACAAAACTTTTTTACTATTTATTTTTACCCCAAGTTTAGTTTTGTTCTATTTCCCCTCTTCTCACCATAAACAAATAAAAATTGAACAACCGGGCTTGCCCATTTGGCAGTTCAACATTTTATCTCACATGCAAGTCAATGTCCTGTCATTTTTGGGAATATTACTAGTGTGTTGAACTATAACAAAAAAAAAAAAAAGGAGAGAGAGAATATTTTTTAAGTAAAAATTAAAAAACGTTTATAATTGCTGTGTAACTGAGTAGGATAAGTCGTTAATTTAATCTATGTTTGATTGACAAATTTAAACTTAAAATATTTTAAATTCAATTCTAAATTTGATTTATTAATCAGTTTTTAAACTTTTTAATTTATGACTTATATAGTATTTTAGAATTAGAAATAATGTTCATAAATCTCTCTTTATAAAAAAAAGTAAAGTTAAGCATAATTTTCAATATCAATTCAAACTTAATTTTTATTATCTAAATACTTTTATCTCAAAATAAAACTCTCTAATTCAAACTTGAATATCAAATACAAAGTTTATTTAATGATTCAACTCATTTTAAATTTAATTAAAATTTTCTAACTCCGAAGTCATAATTTGAACAAACCCTTTGATTGTACTCAACTTGTTTTCTTGGGAAATAAAGATTGAAAAGAAATAAAGTCCACAAAAAAATAGTAAACTTTCATCGTTTACTACACACAAAGTTTGTATGGAAAGATATATTGTAATCAAGAAAGAATGGGATCAACATTCCTCTTCTACGAATCCTAGAAGCTAGAGGTCAAGAACTATGATGTTACATTAAGAAGAAATGTCACTGTTTTCCATGGACTCCGGATTCATTTTGTAGAGATCATGAGAAGAAATGGTTAAGGATTCAGGATTTATCTGGTAAAGATCATGTGCAGAAGTACTTGTGGAAGGTTCGGCTTGTAACGCTTCCGAATTTTCGCCCTGTTTTTCTGATTTATTACTCTTGCTTCGAATTTCTTGGCGGCACGCTTTGAGGGGTCCAAATCTCAAATCACCTCCAAAAGCATCACCGTAAATATCAGGATCAGAGATTTCCTCGACTTCAGTATTTCCTTCAAGCATGCTGACCACCTCCGACATCGTAGGCCTTAGTACCGGAGATGCATTGGTGCACAACAGAGCGACTTTGATTATTCTTTTCGCCTCTTCCTTCTTGAATTCACTTCCCAATTTTGGATCCATTACCTCCAACAAGTCTCCTTTCTTTTGCAAGACAAAGGCCTGCAAGGAAATGATCTAATCAAAATGACACCCCCAAAAGATTCAAGTCTTAATTTTGTAAGGACAGCCTTGGTATCATGCAGGAATATTAGTAGAAAAAAGGCAACCTCCTAACATACATAATCAAGAAGGCAAACACAATCGTTTTGAGGCCTGTAGCTTGTATTGCACTTCCCGCTAACAATTTCTAACGCAACAACCCCGAAGCTGTAAACATCGGCCTTTTCGGTTAGATAGCCCCATAGCGCATACTCTGGAGCCATATACCCTCTAAACAAAAAAAAAAAAAAATGATCAGGATCCAAACAGTTAGCATCAGCTAGTTAAGATACGAAAACTCGTGAAGATGGTTGACTCTCACATAGTTCCAGCAACTCGGGTGCTAATATGGGTGTTCTCCTCTTCATGAAGCTTAGCCAAACCAAAGTCCGATATCTTGGCTTTAAGATTCCTATCAAGTAGCACATTTGTAGCCTTGATGTCTCTGTGGACAATCTTGAGAGCTGACCCTTCATGAAGATAGCAGAGACCTTTGGCTATTCCGACACAAATTTTCAGCCTCGTTGCCCAATCCAATTTTGGACCATTTGATCCTGGATCATCAGATGACAAGGTGATATTCTATTATCGAAAGAGGTTTGTGAATCCCAATAAAACACACTTTCTTAGGATTCTTTTGCATGATTTCATAGTAAATGGTATATAATACTACGGAAAAAGAAAAGATAACAAGTTTTACCAAAAAGTGCGCGGCCAAGGCAGTTGTTTTCCATGTACTCGTATACTAGCAGTAACTGATTTCCTTCAATACAACATCCATAAAGCTTCACAAGATTCGGATGTTCCAAGCCAGATATCATGCCTATCTCCGTCACAAATTCGCGATTTCCTTGCCTCGATTTGGAGGACAGTTGCTTCACTGCAATAACTGTACCATCTGATAATTGACCCTGCATTGGCTTTACTAGTTAAAATATACATCTTGAAAATGACGACATGTAATTTGGGACAACAAACATCGATATATAATATATAAAAGGATCATACCCTGTAAACACTTCCAAAACCACCTTCTCCAATCTTGTTATCAGAGTGAAAATCATTAGTTGCGGCTCTTAGTTTCCTCAAAGTAAAGGAACCTGTTAGTAGCTCCAGCCCCGTAAGCTCTGCCAACGGATTCGGAACAGACGGAAATATTTATTATGTGAAATATGCTTAAAATCGAATCAAAATTAGACCAAACACGAGAAAAGTAACTTGGTATGCAGCTTCAATATATATATATATATATAAAAGGATCAACCATGCACCTGATTTATATCTTCTATATTTGTCCCGATTACGACCTCTCCAAATGATTATACCAACAACTAAGAAGATCAGGAATAAAACCGAAGTGACAACACCTACCACAATAGGTACTCTACTTTTTGCACTTTCAGGTTCTGCAAAATGGTGATATTCCCAAGCGGAAACAACCCGTAAACAAGACCATTATTTCTAGTACATTATGAAATTCAGATGTAAAGTGACAATCTCTATATTTAAATATATATACATATGACAACATTCCTTACCTTCACACTGAGATTTGGAACCTGCAATGTAGGAATATGTCATGCTCAATAGTGAAACGCAAAGTTCCGGTAATTAAAAAAAAAGAAGTGGTGTTTGTAAGTTACCGTGACAGATAGAAATGGCAGATATAAGAGGACCATAATTTCCCCTTCTAGGAATGACAGTGGTTCCCTTCCCAGCCCAATACAGACGGATCTCCAGCGTATGGTCCGTCACTGTAACATTGAAGGTTTCCACATGAGGATCCGTCCCGTTGACTCTGTCTCTGATATTGAAATCCTTCCTCACTCTTTTTCCCTACCAAAAAAAAAAAAAAAAAAAATCCTATTTTAGATCAATGAGAACTTAATTAAATCATCTTTACGGATGGACACTACTTGACAACTTATAGTCAAAATATTTGCTACGACCACTTTAGTCGCAAAAAAAAAAATTTATGTTTCCTGGCTAGAGCTTTTTGCCACGGACATTTTTCTTTTTTCCTTCTTCTACCATGCAAACTACCTGAATATATATGTCGAACACGCGTCTCGCGAGACTATTATATTCGTTGCCATCTGTGACTATGTATACAATCTCCGCAAAATGCAGTTTCACTGTGTAAACTCCATTTTCTAAGCAGAATCCATAGTAGGTGAGCGTCTGGGGGGATTTTCGAGCGGTAGCATACAACGGTGACGAATCCCCTGCGGGATCATGGTTGGTGCGTTCGACATGGTAGTCCGCACTGACGACATTCATCTCATCGTCCATGTAGTCTCCGGTGCTGCTGAAGCCCCAATACGTTTGAACGGAGTCCATTGCAGAAGTGTCTTGTTGAACCCTGTCACCTTCGTAGAGAAGACTGCCCTTGGCATTTTTTATGGTTACATTGCCCCCACCACAATTTATGTGAAGCGATTGACGATCTGTCACATGTAATATGTTGTTATTTTTCCATCAAGCCTAAAATCATTTGCCTCTTTAATTACAAAAAATATTGTAAAAAAATATGAAATGATAAAAAACATTAGCATTGCATTTGAATGCAATGTGTGTTTGGGGGAAAAGTATTTGAATTGTATTTTAATAATAAATATGTGATATGATGGGTAAAAATAGAGAGAAAAAAAAGAGAGAGAGAGAATATATGATGTAATTAATAAAAGTAATAGAAAAAGTGAAATAATAAATAGTGATTATGTTAGATTTAAAATGTGATGTGATTGGTATTTGAATGAAATATTTTTGTATTTGAGGGAAAATTACATTGCATTTAAATGCACTGTCAAAAAAATGCTCGTCCCAAATGCTGGTTAAATATAACGGATAATTCTCTATTTTTTTAAAAGAAAATCATAATAAATAGCAATTTTCAAAAAATAACAAAGTAATAGTAGATTTTTAAAATGTTTGTAATAAACAATAAATTTATCATATAAATAATTTATTTAGGTTACATTGTTTAGTAAATGATATAATTATGTATTAAGTAAATGATTTACATATTTATCAGATAAATAATTTATTTATTTTTTCTTAATAAATTATTTATCAAATAAATTTTCTATTTGTTTGTTAAATTTACTATTTACTGTAAATATTTTAGGGGGCATTTGGAGAACAAATTCAATTTTAATTTTACTCAAATACAATACAATTTTACACCAAACACAAATTTTGCAACAGTATTACGAAAATAATTACTATTCAAAACATTTTTAAAACAATCACATCAACTTTTCAACTCTACTATTTATCTCTACTTTTACCAATCACATCAACTTTTTAACTCTAAAATACTTTTCATCCAAACACACATTTCATTCAAATACAAAACAAATACTTTTCAACCAAATACAACATTCAAAAAACAAATTTCATTCAAATACAATCAAAACGCAATACGTTTACCAAACGCCCCCTTAAAAATATACTGTTTCTTTTAGTTTTTTTTCTAAAAACTACCGTTTATTTCTTTCTCCCTTTTTTTTTAATAGGGCCTTTAAACATTCCACCTGTAGCTAAAAATATAAAATAACTTTTAGATTTCAAACTTAACACCTTTGTTCGTGAAACCTATAATGCTGTAAATATGGGCTAGCCCTGCCCACAGAGGTCAAAAGGGAAATATGGGCTCGGCCGGGTCAAGCATACAAAGAAGTGGTCTAGGTGGGGCCAACCTTAATGAAGAGAATGTTAGCCCAACCAGGTCCTACAGCCCGATGGTCTACGGAAATTGGGCTTTTTGAAGATTACCCTCTCAAAAGATCATATCTCTAAAATATTATCATGTTTATGATGATTTCAAGATTTTTATACTTTAAATAGGATAAAAATCCGAAATATATGCATTAAAGAGATTCTTCCCACAATTTTCTCTAAATTTGTTGTAGGAAAATATGGTGTTTTAACATGACAGCTTAAATTTAAAAAAAAAAAAAAAGTTATATACAGGCCCAACTTAGCTCAAGTGCCTATACGAGTTGGGCCAGGCTAGTCTAAAAGCCTAAAAGGCAGATTATTGTGGATCTACAATTAATATTTACAGCTCTCTTCTTAAAATATATATATATATATCATGTAATTACAAATCACATTCACCTTTAGATAACTGCTTAAGTTCACGTATATTGTAATTTCGTGAAAGCTTATATTTTGCCCTTTTCACTATGTATGATAAGTTTTGAAGAAAAAAATGAAAAAAAGATCATCTTTTGTTATTTAGAGGATAATAGCAAGAACGAATACGTACATTCTGGACAATTGGCCGGTTTATCTGAGCATGGAAGAAGTCCTTCTCTGTTGTTTGACAACAGGATTAGCAAAATGTATTAATAAATAACAATATTAAAGAGTATCAACAATATTTAATACCGTACGCTGATAGAAAATACATCCTGCAATATTTATAGGAAGCACATGAATGTTGATATTTTTTTATTGAATAACGTTAGGAACATCGTCTATAATTCTAATTTTTTGAATATCAATTCTTGTGTCATATTTTTATTAATAGATACAATTAGTTAATACAATAATATTTTAAACACTTATCAATAAAAAAAAATAACTCCCATATCACATATATTGGTACTCAAAAATTAAGATTATAGGTAATATCTATAGTTTTTTTTTTCATTCGTAATAATTAAATATAACATTCGAACCATAAAATGTCACATATGAAACAACAGAATTAATGCACAGAAGACAATTATCTTACCGGGTCTTCACGGAGGAACTTCTGTATGTGTTTAACGACCTGAAATTTAGGGGGCGAAAAAAGGGGGCAAATTTTAATTTTATTCGCTACACGCAAGAAAGATAACTATAGCAATCTTTAAGACAGCGATTATCTCACCCTAATTTGCTCAGACTACACTTGGCATCTGACCACGTAAAGTCGTTATAGGATAAATCACTGCAGAGAATCAATATGAATTATTAATCAATACCAGTCAATTAAGGTTTTTTAACTTGTCACGAAATGGAAATTGCAACAAAAACATCAGTCTTAGAAAAATCAGCATTGTAATTTGCAAAACACTTTTTTTTTTTATTCCGCGGTGTCGGACTTTATGGCAGAATGGCAGCCGCCGCCCCGTAGAATGGCAGCCGGTGGAGCTGCCAAGATCGATCGCGAGGGTGCTGCTGCCCAGTGAGATCGCGATCGCAATCACGAGGCCTAGCGACGTTGACGGCGACGGCAACTGGTGGATCGTAAGCGGAGGAGACGGCGGCGGCAGCTGCTGCAGACCAGTGGCTCGCGAAGCACCAAAATAATGAGGTCACTGTGTCCAATCGCTCTACATGGTGACGACGTCAGATCGCGACGCGGAGACAGAAGCACAGCCAGAGGAGAGGAGAGGAGAGGAACGGCGGACGGTGGATCACAATTGGAGTTCGCTAAGCTTTAAGCTCCAACGATCGGATCGGCCTCAAACACGGGATCGCGGCGATTTCTTCGTCCAGCGACAACTGTGGTTGGGGACGGGATGGTGGTGGTCGGCAACATCGATGGTCGGAACAGCTGTTGTCGGAGGAGACGGTGGCGACGGCTGCTCAGTGGAGATTAGATGGAGAAACAGAGAGAGAGATCGTGGAAGAGAAAGGAGAAAGAGGGGGGAGAGAGTGGGAAGACAGAGAGAGAGAGAATGGGGAAGAAGAGACAGAGGAAGATTTTGATCCTGGAGTATTTTTATTAATGTATAATAAAGTTTTAAAAAAAATTAAATGAAAAGAATTAAAAAAAAAAAGTAAAAATCACAAAAATGTGCACAAAAAATTATTCTCCAAATTTCCTTTTTACTGGCATTTGATGGGTGGAAAAAAAAACTCTAAAATAATATTTTTCACCGTATTATTATTTTTTATTATTTGTATATTTAAAACGTTATAATATATCTTAAATTTTAAATGTTTATAATTTTGGATATATGAATTCAAATGAAATAATTTTTTTTTGAATTACATATAATTTTGAGAGAAACGAAATAAAATCTATATTGATATTTTTTTAAAAAAATTTTAAATTTTACATTTTTCACTCCAAATAATTTTTTCTACAAACATATTTTTCAAAACAACTTTTTATCAATTCAAAAAAAAATGTCACCAAAATAAGATCCAAAGGATTATATATATATATATTAGTTTTGGAAATGTGCTCTCCATAAGTATTATCTTGATGGAGGCACCTGACAAGTTTATATTTATTAAATAATGAGAAATTTATTTATACTACTATTTAAAGATTTTTTAAATTTATTTTCAAAAAAGTTTTTAAAATTTTAGTTGAAACAATACTCTTTTTAATTTAATATGCTTAGTAGTAGAAGAAATCTATATAATTGTAATTAAAAGAAGAGGATTTAGTATAAAAAAAATACAT
The DNA here is from genome assembly GCA_035233585.1 of Antiaris toxicaria. Classification (NCBI taxonomy): domain Eukaryota; kingdom Viridiplantae; phylum Streptophyta; class Magnoliopsida; order Rosales; family Moraceae; genus Antiaris; species Antiaris toxicaria. Next base: position 96,675,307 of record CP141154.1, read on the forward strand.
GTAAAGATAACTTTTTGATATGGAAGGAATTATACGGAAAAAAATTAAGTAGGAACATATTTGAAAGAAAATTATTTTAATCATTGACAAAAAAACTTAAATAGGAACACATGCGAAAGAAATTAAATTTATAAGAGTAAAGTGAGAAAAATATATATAATTAAAAAAAGCACATAAAATTAAGCTGTAAAAAAATTCACAAAATAAAAAAAATATATAGAACAAAAAATTTAAAATGCAAAAAGATAAAGATAGAAAAAGTAAAGAAGAAAAATGATTATTTTCGTAAATAACAGATGAACTACAGACTTCCATTTAAGTAAGTCTATATTTATTTGAAATCCATCATTGTGTCTTGGATATATAAAAAAATCATTCAAAATACCTCTTCTATTAAATTAAAATGGAATTAGTATTTTGAATAATTTTCTATATATTAGCAGATATTTTGAATAATTTCGAATAAAATAGAGGTCAACTTGAAAATTTCTATAATTAAGGGATTATTTATAAACATAATTCTACTATTAACTTTCATGATATTCAAACTTCCGTTAAAATTATAAACAGATATATATGAAATGAATATTTTGAATAATTTTTTATATATTGAGATAACACAGTGATTGATTTTAACAAATAAGAGTCAATTTGAATAAATGTTTATATTTTAGTAGATATTTATGAAACCATGTGTTAAAAAGAAGAGGCCACCTTGTAATGCCACATGTCAAAAAGAAGGAAAAGCATTTTGGCTCGTTTATATATGTTAAAGAAAAGATAAAGATTAAAAACTAAAGATAAAAAAATGTTTAGAGACATCACCAGTATATCATTAATAAAAAAATAAGTCTTACTTATATGTCTTATACTATAAAATTTATTTTTTATTAATATATAATACTTAATATTATTGGTATCTTATAATAATGCTCCAAATAGATAAAGATTAAAAATACAAAGCTGCATAAGTTTTGACACCCCACCCACTCTATTCTCACATGTTGATTGGTTAACCCCAATAACATTGGCGATTAATACTGTTTATGATATATATAAATAAATGATATGTCTCCTATTTTTAATCATTTCTTAATTTTTCTTTTGTTTTAAGAAAAAAAAAAGGGACAACTAAGGGCCACAACAACTAAAATACCCTTAAGAACAAAAAACAAATTAATGCCTAAAAATATAACCAAGGAAAAAAAAAAACCTAAAACAAAGTATAAAGTTTCAAACAGGAACTTGAATTTCGTGTTCTTTTTTCATGTTTAAATTATGTTTATAAAAAGAGAAGAAGAAGTTCAGGAGGAACGTACACAGCATACTTATCACCATAAACAAGGAATGAATCCGGTACACTTCCATTTAGCTTATTGCCACCCAAAAATCTGACAATAATATATGTAACAGGAAAGTTAAGTTTCATATAGATTCCTGAAACAAGACTCGTAAAAACTTTGAATATATTCTAATCAGTATGCTTACGTAAATAGTATTGGGGTGGTTGCAGGCAGTTCTCCTTCAAGATTATTATAGCTCAAGTCTCTGGGGAAAACAATCACAAAACAATAATATTTTAGTCATTGAAATTATGGAGAAATCCTTTCACCATATATACAGATATATTCAAATTATATATATATAATCACTCGATCAATGTATAATCAGCTAAATTTAAATTAGTAATAAATTAATAATACAAGATACATAATGAAATTTAGGTACGCTCCGTCGAAATCATAAGTTAAAACTCATAATTCAAACAAATTTAAATTTTTAAGAGAACAACACTGTAAAAAATAAATTTGAAAAGTGGAATTGAAATGCGATGACAAATGAGATTTTGATTTAAAAGTTTCCTACATTTATATAAAGTTACACAGATTTCACTAAAAAAAAAAAAAACAAATAAGAAAAGCTGGTTACCCAAATTTAAAGCCAACATAACAAGAGCAAAATTTATAGCGTCTTGTCCCAAAAAAAATAAAAATAAAAACACACACACACACACACAAACTTACAGTATCTCGCGCACATCTTCATTGGTACCATGCATATACATTTGCCAGATAGATGTTGGGATTGGTCCAGACAAATTCAAGTTTCTCAAAACACTGAAATAATTAAATTCGAGATTTCCTTAAGAAATGCTTCGAGATTGCACAAATTTTAATGTAAAAATTATTAATAAATAAAATCCAAATAAATTTATGTGATGCATACAAGTGCTCTATGTTAGTGTGATTTAGAGCAGGAAAGGCAGACGTCTCTCCCTCCATATCACTTATCCTCCTGCACAAAAGCCATGAGAGAACAAGTAACAATGTAATTCCCATAATTCCTTTTATGGATCAATTTCACCGGGCTACTTAAATTTTAAGTTCATTCTCACTTAATCCATCGAATTTTAAAAACTCTCATTTTACCTCATTAATTTTAAATTGAAAAATAATATTAAGAATACTAGTTCTAATATCAGCTTTTGAATGTCAACTTATTTTGCATATGGTTTAGTTTTTTTTTTTTTTATCGACCACATTAATTGATTATAATTACCAATAAAAAGATTACAACTTACCGTCATATGATTTAAACTCAAAAATTAAAATTAAATTTGGTATCTTTGATACAACTATTTTAAATAATGAGTTCCAACTCAATCCCTTTTATTGGAATTTTTGTTTAAAACATAAGGAAAGAGTCTCACTTAATCACCTATATAAAATTTATACGAAAATATATATATATATATGAGTGGAAAAAAAATCATATGAAAGCGCTTATTGTCCCATCTTTTACAACTTATTTTTTAATAGAAATTCTATCAAAAAGAATTAATTGGGACATATTCAAAATTCAAATGACGAAGTAAGAGTTTTAAAAGTTTAAAAGAATCCTTCCTTAAGTTCATACATGATAAAGTTTGTTACATGTGTGTGTGTGTGTATAGCATGCCTTTGAATGGTGTAGTTAATAAGGTTCATTGAATTTACTCACAGATCATTCAAGTTTGGCAAACTGCGGAAGATGTCAGCAGGGATTGGTCCTTTCATTCCCGTTGCATACATTTCCCTTCATATTATAATTAGTGCGATAAATTAATTAATGGAAGGAGATAAATAACTCCACGATTAAGGTATTTACATTGAGAAATATCTTACAATCTTTGGAGCTTAGTAAAGTTCCCAATAAATTCTGGCATAGTGCCTTCAAAGTTATTATCACTTAGCCTCCTGCCAATGCCAAAGATATATTAATATATAGGTGATTTAAAATTCTAATACTAGTTATTCCATTTCATTGTTCACAATTACAAAGAAAATGATAATTTATATAAATATTATCATCTAACACATGCAAGCAGAAATATAAATATATAAATATATATTTTTTATATGTGCATTATAAGAGAATATTAAATTAATAAATAATTAGAGACACTTACAGATTCTTTAATTTCTTCAGCTTAACAAGCGTCTTTGGTAATGTTCCCACAAAATTATTGGAGGAAAGTATCCTAACAATAGAAGAAATTCAATGCAAAAAGTTGATAACTTCTAATTTACTAATTAATACAAAGTGGATTGTTGGTGTCATTCCATTACTTCGTTGCACATACCATCATCCAAAACAGAAAACCGAGGACTTAACAACGTAATGGAAATAAAGGATCCCAAATTCAAAATATATTCAAACAGAAAAGTCTTGCTTCAAATTTAGACTATATAACTTACAAGTCTGTTAGGTTGGCCAAATTTCCAAGCTCCTCAGGGACATTACCGGAGAAATTGTTGGCTTCAAGGCTTCTAAAAAATTGATCAGTTTCAAGTGAATCACAATGAGGAAAATGCTACTAGGGAAGACAACTCATAAATATGCGACATGAAACTTGAAGATTAGTGTTATCAATCAAAGCGTACAAGTAAGTGAGATTAGGGAAGTTTCCCCACTCCTTTGGAATTTGCCCTGACAAGCGATTGGCAGTAAGAGAACTACAAAAATAAATAAATAAATAATATTAATATTAATAATATTAATAATAAAAATAATTATTTTGAGGGTTAACTATAACAGAAAACACGGAACAGAACAAGAACAACATGATTTTGCTTACATGGAACTCAAATTTTTCATAGTACTCCATTCTATTGGAAGCGAGCCATAAAGGTTGTTGCGGGTCAGATCACTGTAAAGTTTGAAGCTAAATGAGTTTATAGTGCTATGACAAAGCATGTTAAAATTTTTTTTTTTTAAATGAAAAGAAGAAGCAACAAGTATCGAAGAAAACTCAAATATCTCAATTAAGTAGGCGCCAAAAAAAAATCTCACACCTAGTCTATTACCTCAGATTTGTTAATAAAGAGAAAAGGAAGGAAATATAATGTTCATGAAAAAAATAATAATAATAAGTGACCTCCTAGAATATATATATATATATATTAACAAGTATAGCATCATTAAAGCTCTTATCCAATAACGGGTCTCTACTTTTCTTTTTTATTTGTTTTAAATATAGAGGTCTTGAATAACCGCATTATCCTAAGCAAAAAAATCCTTGTGGGTAGAAGCCCAAGGAAAATGAGCTTAGCAAACTACATAAATGAAAAATAATTCTAAAAATTTAAAAGAATAAATTCATTTCTATCCATTCTCTGGATTTTAAATTGTCTCAGAACTTCTCGAATATATAATCCATTTTAAAAGAGTCTTTCTTTCACTATTTAATAATAGACAGTAGCTACATTATGATGCAGATTATGTGTATTTTGAGAATTTAAACTTCCAAAATTTGTCTCAGAACTTAAACTTCATGATGTTAATTATGTGAATTTTAAATCATCTTAGAACTTTTCGAATTAACAATTTTTCCTAAAATAACCCTTCTATCCAATGCAGTATTTAATAATAGACAGTAGTTATTTCATGATGCCAATTATGTATATTTTGATAATTTAAACTTCCAGAATTGAAAATCAAATTAATAAAACATGCTAGTCGCATGAAAATAAAAACATTAACCCTAAGTAAAATACACCTTTATTTTTTTTCACTTGATACCTATACTCAATTTTCTTTAATAGTTTATTAGACCGTATGACTATTGTGAAACAATTTGATAGCACATGAATTGATTTTGAGATTATTTAAAACTCACGGTCTAAAATAAGGTTGGACCTATACATAACTCAACAGAGAACAACCAAAAACAACCAAGACTCAAACAAATAACGCCATCGTTGAAACTAAATCCCCCAAAGAGCTGAAAAAGAAAAGGAGAGGAAATATTCTTCTCACAGCTTTCGAAGATATGTGAGGTTGGCAATTTCGCGCGGAATCCTGCCTTTCAGACTGTAACTTTTCAAATACCTGTTAAGCAAGAAGAAATTTCAGTAAAAGTTGCCTATGTAGACTCTAAAACTGATGACGAGGGAAAAAAAAAGAAGAAAGAATTTAAAGGGGCAAAAAGGAAAACAAGAAATATTAACTGCCAGTAATGCAGCAGAGAGCTCGAGTCTAAACTGAAAGCGGACTTTTATGTCTTGTGTCATCATCAATGTAATGACTGTTGCAATGTAAGTGATAAGGCAATAAATTAATCCAAAGGAGGTGTTAGGGGTGTTTTAGGAATAAATTTTAGATTTTTTTTTTTGTATTTTTTTATCATATAATCATTTTTTTATTATTTATATATTTAAAATTTTACATTAAACTCAAATTTTAAAAATTTATAATTTTGCGTATACAAGTTTAAATGAAATGGTTTTTTTTAATTGTGTAGAATTCCAACATAAACGAAACAATATCCATATTGATAATTTTTTTCTAAATAAATTTTTAAGATTTTAATTTTTTACACCAAAAAATTTTTTCCTCTAAACTCATTTTTCGAAACTCACTTTTCTCAAATATCTAAAACACATATTTAAAACCTCCCTCAAATAGATCATAAACTTAAGGAGTTGAGTCATTATTCAAATGATAATATCAGCTACTGCGAAGACCAATGAAGGTGCATGCCAAAGAGCTTTTAATATATTTAGGTAAAAACCAAAAAGTAAATATTTTAATGGGAGTTTACACTACTCCAAAAGTTAAATTACATTATGGCGATCTCATGACCATTTTTTTAAAAACGGTCATGAAAATTATAGTATAAATGCGAGACATGCATAGGCTTCCAAAAACGACCATTTTTGTCACATGGAAGATGATGATAAGATTAGGCATTCTTGTGTTGAACGTGGAAATCATAGATTTTGTTCAATTAATGAGGCTGAATCACATTTGCATGCATATGGGATTATTTGTTCTTACACATATGTATCTACATGGTGAAGCTTATTTTAATATTAACAAAACATTGACAAGTAAAAGAAATGAACCTATTGTTGAGGAAAATTTATTTGATAATATGTTTGATATGATAAATGATTTGGAAGTACACTTTGTGCAACATCTGGAGTTATTTAAAGCAATAAAGAAAAGTGAATATGTATCAAGGGAAAGCCGAGATGGATATAGAAAACTTGCTCAAAAAGAAGTACATAAATAACTTAGTTTGGGTATTCTGTAATGCATATACAAAATATTTTGTCCATTACATTTTCTATGGTAATAAAATACAGTTTTTGGAGTTGGGGACACATCTATAGAGAGATGTGTTGTGGCTTAAACAATGAGTAAAACTCGATGGAGAGCTCAATGATCCATCATTTCAACATGTTGCTAAAAGGGTATTAAGTAAAATTTTAAATTATTGCTTAATAGTCTACTTATACGTCCTTATTATTTATGGTTTACGTGTTTTTTATTCTGTATAGGAGGAATATAGCTTGCTGAAGTCATAAGTGAGTTTCGAATCAGTTGAAAATTATGACATATTATCCAAGGCATTAGGCCATCCCAAACATTCAGGTAAAACCAGTGGTAATCTAAGTTTGTGAGGCAATCCTAATACTTAAACATGTCAAGCTCGAAAATGAATACTAAAGTTATGGATCTAAACCGCCAACTAGAAGAGTTGAAAAAACTTGTTTGTGATCTTTGTGCAAAACAGGGTGTTGCATTGATGGATAAAGATGATACTCCACCAATTGTTGACCATCATAACAACTTTAAGGCTAGTTACACCCTCTTGGAAACTAGCCTTAAAGCAACAATCATGGAAGAGGCTGTCGAAGATAAACAACGCACCCCTATCAATTCTGACAAATGAAGCAACAATCATGGAAGAGGCTGTAGCTAGGTTTGCTGCTTGGCCGAAAAACTTAATTGACCTAGACATAAGTTTGAGCAAGGCGGAACAAGGTCCTAATCATGTTCCCGACCAAATAGTTGAGGTAAACAAATGCATCAAAAAGAGAACAGGGAAGAAAAAACTAAAGTCCTAATCTAAGGTACAACAACAGAATTTGAAACAACAACTATCTTCAGTTGACTTTAGTGACATGTCCTTCGAATTGAAATTGTTGGCTAATTACACACAAAGTTCCATGCATGATGGTTTGCATATAGATTGCCCGATACATGAGGCCATCAATGACACTAACATGCCTATCTATCTTTGATTTAAAGATATTTACCATTTCATTAAATTTGAAGAAATTAGTACAAACAATGTAATGGTATAACTTAGGTAATAAATCTATCTTTAAACCATGCTTTTTTTTCTTATTAATCTTATAATTTTTTCATAAAAAGTTTGATAAATTATTTTATAGCTATTTAGTGAAACATTGTGTTAAAAGCGGCCTTAATCAATAATTTAGGTTTATTTCTCTTGGCCTTGTCTTACTAGTTGCATAAAATATAAATGCTAACATTAGAGAGCGAGCCAATAGCATTGTATGGTTATTGAATAATGCACCAAGAGGAAGGCCATAATTCACACCATATAACATCGGTGCACATTGAATCCTAATAGTTATTGATTCCTGGGATAACCTAGTGATATATCTTGATACTCTTGAAACCAACTATGTGTAGATTTTCGATGTCTAATTAAGTTGTACCTATATATAGTTTTATGTTTCAAAATATGATTTGACATTACATTATTTTTTTTTATATTTTGTTTAATTTGAACTTTGCTAAATTGTTAGGATACTAATTAATGACTGAAAGATTGTAGTTGGAGAAGGAGTAAAGATGAAACTATGAAACATTAACCAAGACTCCTCAATGTTCTTGACAAACGGGTAATGTTGAATACGTTTTTTTTTTTTTTTCCCTTATATGCAGGAAATATCTTTGATTATTAATGGGTTATCTAAGTTTCAAACTAAGAATTTTTATACCGTTGATGAAATATGTGAGGTTGGGAGAGTACAAGGAAGAAGTTAGAGTTTTTGGTCTGGGGAGCTAATAAACATACTATGGATAATATAGAGTATTGAGAGCAAGTTTCATTTTTAAGGCTATTTTGAAATTTTATTGAAATTTTATAGGATTTTTTTTTGGAAAAAGAAAAGTTGAGGGGGATTAATTCATAAGATATTATTTGAAAAAAGAAAAGTTAAGGGGGATTACTTCCCTCAGAGCCTAGGAGAAAAAAGGCACATTTTGTACTGGAGTCCATCCAATATTACTTAGGAGGTATAAATTTTGTAATGTTATACATTTATATTAATTTATGTACATTGTGAGCTAAATTGATTTTGAGTTCTTATTTTAAAATTTGGACTATATATTAATAACACACGGGATTTGCCACCATGGGAAATCACCAAAAGCAAATATTTTTTTTTTTTTGACAATGATTCTATAATCATTTTTAGTTTTTCAGAAAAAAGGTTGTGGAATCCATAACATTCCACGATCATTTTTCTACTGTTTTCTACAAAAACAATCATGGAATGCTACTTTTCCATGATTGTTACTTTAACAAATGGTCGTGGAAAATAGCTTACTATGACCATTTTGGTAAGTTTGACTTTGATCATTAAAGTCATGGATTCCATGATTGTTTCCCAATAAATGGTTGTGGAATCCATAACGCCAATTCTACTTCTCATAATGTGAAAATTTTCAATGAATATCAAAAACGATCGTGGAAAACTGAAGTGTCATGACTACCGTGCAAACGGTTATGAAATCTTCTTACTTTCCTTTATAGAGGATTTCACGACATTTATTAAACGGTTGAGGTAACTTTCCATGCCTATTAAAAACAATCGTAAAATTCTCTTTTTCTACTAGTGTTATGTGAAGACAACCAGTTTCTTATAGTGGCTAAAATAAAAAAAAAAAGTTTTATAGTAAAATTATAAAAAAAAATCAATAAAACAACAATCTACATTCGGCCTCGTATGCCTTCGTCCCTGCTTTTATAGGATTGTAATTTTATCTTATTAATAGGTATTATTGTTTTTAGTTATTAAATTAACTTTTTAACTGTTTAACACGTGAGTGCGTATTTTTAAAATTTATAACATCTTATGTAGTAATGCTCTAAATCAAGGATGAAAATATAGGTGTTAGTGTAAATATTGGTAGTTCAAGTTTATAAAAATTTAGGATATATTAGCAATAACAGTGAAAATATCGGAAAAATTTAAAGAAATTATGGAAAATTTACTTAAAACATATTTATAACATTTAAAGATTGCACAAATATTAAAAATATATATAAATACGCAAGTTATACATAAGAAATATCTTATATCTTACATTTCTTAATAATAAAATGAAGTCCTATAAGGTTCAAACTTAGTTGAATGTCATCTTGATTCAAGTAGTATTGGTGTCATGACATATTATTTGAATAGACTTGAATATATAGTTGTAAACATGCTACATGTAGGTTTGTTAACCTCTTCCTAATGTATTTTTATGAATAGAAAATTGTATTAAATATTATAGGAGTTTGGGAGAATATATTCTTTGGCTTTCATTTATTGTTTTTTATTTTATTTTTACTTAATCTGTTTTCTTAAATAATTATAGTTGGCTAGTTTCTATGTCTCACCATTTATTTAAAAATAGAAGATAAGTACAGCATGTCCAAAAATAAAAAATAAATGACAGGAATTCAAAATGTCGTATTTAGAAACTTTAGTTCCAATGAAATTTATGATATTTCTTCATTATTTTCTGATATTTTATAAAAATTACATTATGTATTACTAATATTGATAATTTTACTTATATTACCCCGATATAATTTGATAAAAAAATATTACACTTAAAAGACATTTCGATATCCTTATATACATATATATATATGATAATTTTAAAAATATTGTGGATATTTGTGACCCCACTCCCAATCATAAAACGGTATATCTAGTAAATAAAAAGGAAAAAAGTTGGATTCCTGGTGTAAGTTTTTTTCATACACAGGGGAAAATAGATAAAAGGAAATTATATAAAAGGAGAAGGTTATACTTACAAGTCCGTGATGTGGCAATAAGTATTTGTGCATGAACACTTGATGGAGCTGTTGGAACCAGCTGCACTGAATTCACATGTATTGTTTTCCAAGTTCAAGTGTACGGCCTCCATTGCGGCCACAACTTGTTTTAGTGTCCGCACTGCAAATTAATTTGTCCACAACTTGTTTTATTATTCGTTTAAATAATAAAACACGAAAATAAATTTTGATAAGCTGATCAGATCTATCTAATTATGCGCAAAATCATATATAAATAAAAATTTATACTTACATTCGTCGGGATGAAGAGGCTTGCGATCGTCGGCGGAAATTAGGAGCCCTCCAAAGCAACTTCCCAAAACAAAACAGAGAAGAAGACACCCTTTCTTGGAAAAGATAAACATATTTGGAACTTTGGTATATATTTGTGTGGATTAATTTTATAAGCTTGAAGAAATCTGAAGAGAATTTCGACCTTGCTAATTCTCTAACTAGCGTTTTGTGTGTAAAATACATATATAAAGATCGACATGGCCATTTTTGTTCTGGGTTTTAGAGGATAGTGAGAAAAGAAAATGGTCGATACTTGGCTTTTCCAAAGTCAAATGTCTCTAAGCACGCCAAAAGTGACCGACTGTGGGGCAATGAAATAGGCTGCGGACAAGAGAATCCAAGTGGTTGAGAGCTTCTCAGAAGCAAGCCTCATAAATGATGATACGGTGACATTGACGTGTGTTCGGCCAGCAATAAAGCCAATGGGACATGAAAATGGAGAACAACTAATTAAATAGAAATGTCACGTGATCCAACTATGATTTTCTCACGATCATACTTGTCAATAATTGTCATGTGTGTACTAATTTTCTTAAGGATAAGAGCAAAGAGAGCTTTCAAAATAAGTAACCTAGCTCAAAATCTCAAGTCCAAAAAATGGGTCCCAAAGTCCCATCTTATTATTATTATTATTATTATTATTATTATTATTATTATTTTGAGGAATCTAAGTTCCACTTTGGAGACCACATATTAATATACAACTGACTCGTGACAGACGTATTGCATCATATAGTCAATGGCAACAACAAAAAAAATTCCGACGATTTTAAGCCGATAAATAATTTATAATATGGCCGGCTTGCTTAAATTTATTAAAAATAAATAAATCACTTTGCATATTTTGGCTACTTACCCCATAATTTATAGTTTTACTGCTCATGGGATGATGAGAACTTTATCTAGATATTAGGATTTCTCCTTAACTGTACTTTTATCTTATTAATAAATATTATTGATTTAATTATTAGATTAACTTTTTAATAATTTAATTATTAAATTTTCACATGTAATGTAGAATTGTTTATCATCATAAATTAATATAGTAAAAAATTAATCTAACATCAAAAGTAATCATATCTATTAAAGTACATTTCTTACCCTAAGTTTTACTTTATATTTTTACTTGAGTTCCTACGGCGGTTAAACTACTCATATTTCTATGAACTTTTGCTAATTGGTTTTAAATTAGACCTATCATATTTCTATTTTGTTGCTCGTCAATTCAACATCAAATATTCTCTTTAATCATTTAATTAAAAAAGATTATATATTTTGTTTTCTATTTTCCACGAAAGCACATATATATATACACAAAACAGTCATGCAAAAGGTTTGAAATTAAGTTAGACCAAGGTATAGAAGCAAAGAGAAAAGGTTGGACCAAGGAATTCGTGTATGTTCTTCCTAGAAATATGAAAGTACACAAAACAATCGTGCAAAAGGTTTAAAATTAAATTAAACCAAGGAATTCAAGCAAAGAGAAAAAGTTGGACCAACGAACTCGTATATGTGCCTATACATCCCCAAGGGAACGTAGCCCCGTTCCTAACATCCCACAATCTGGTCACTCTCTCTCTTTCTTTTTTTTAGGTCCTTTTTCTTCTTAAGTAAGAATATTAGGTTTCACCTGTTTAAGGCTCAAAATTGAAACCTTTAGAGGGTGTTTGGTTTTGTTTCCAAAACTGATTTCACGATTCCTTAGGAAATCGATTTCAAAATCGGTGTGAAATTGTGTTTGGTTTGTATTGTTTTTGAAAACAGATTTCAAAATAAATCCAAAATCGCCTTTGCTCCCAATGTAAAATTGAAAACGATTAAAAGTCGTTTTTTCTGATTTCATTTTTTCTCATTTCTCTCATTTCTCTGATTTAATTATTATGGTTAATTAAGATTTAATTGATATAGTAATTACTTAAATATTATAGTTATTAATTTTTAATTCATTTTTCAATTAAAAAATTTTATTAATTTTTAATTTTTGGTATTCATAATAAATTTTTTTTAAATCAAACATAAATATGCTTTTATATAATACTTATAAAATGACTGGTTTTCAAAAATATAACCAAACACAGTTTCATTTTTTTGTTTCTCAAAACATACACTCAGAAAATAAAACCAAACACAATTTCAGAAACGTTCTCAGAATTGTTTTCAAAACGATCTCAAATTCAGAGAATTTGAAAACATAACAGATTTCAAAAACAATATCAAACTCTACCTTAATTTTATAGATCTATTTTCATTTTACATTTTAAAATTATAAAATAATTTATTGTGATTCTGAACTATACAAAATTATTTAAAATATCTATTCAACATATATCAATCAACGGAATTGTTTAGTGACAAACAATCAAGGATTAAATAAATATATTTTAAATTATAAATATTAATTTTATTAGAAAAGCATCAAAACAACAAATTAACATTAAAAATAATAATAATAATCTAGTCTTCTCTTCTCTCTGTCTCTCTCTGAAGACCGCCGATCCGTCTCCGGCAATAATTCCGGCCATGGACCCGAAACTCTGGAGCCGGCTTCCGGAGGAGCTTCTGGAGCCAGATGGAATTCTGGGTAAGACATGAAATTATAGTGATACTCAGATGGAAATTTGGCTGAATTGTGCTTGATTTTGGAAAATAGTAGAAGCGTGTTCTCAGTGCCGTGTTTGATCAATCCTTTTTTTTTATTGGGATTTGTACTTGTTTGCTTGTTCTGAATGCCATGCTTTTTTTTTTTTTTAAATTCTTTTTCCTTTCTGGGTATTTGTTTTCTTGAGATTGTACAGTTACCCAGATGGGTATTTTAAGCTTGCGACCTGTCTTTTGCGGTTAAATTCTAGAATTTTTAGTTAGTTTATATGATGAAGATTTTTCATTCTTTTTCCAAACCAATTATTTTGCGGAGATCTTGGATCGATTTCTGTGTTTTACTACCTCAAAGCCGCTTGTACTTCACTACTCCAGAGCTGTTCACTGTTGTTTCCTTCGATTTGGAAACCGGGAAGTGGGAGAGATCAGACGCCGAGCTCCCAAACGACCTGACGTTTTTGAGTTTGGTAAGTGGTGGTGATGGAGAAAGGAAGCTGAATTTGATAGGTGGGATCGGTAGGAGATCGCCGAATATTGGCGGCGGTGGCATCTGGAACATTGCCGGATGATGTCGGATTCTGTTGTTGCAGTATTGCCGGAGGATCGCCGAATACGACCGCCTCCTTTCTCCAACTCGCCAACGATTACCTCTTCTCCGGCTGGTGGTGGCGTGGTTTGGTTAGATCTACGGTTTGCATGGTTTGTTTGGGATTTGAATTTTTTTTTTTTAATAAAGGGAAAAAATTCAATTATTATTTATTATAACAAGGATTTATAATTTTATATTTTAAAATATTTATTTAATTTTTAACGAGCTTTCATATTAGTGTATGTATTAAATATACAGACAAAAGTATATAAGGAAGAGATTTCGAATGATTTACTTATGTAAATCAGAAGCATAGTGAATGATTTTATAATTTTGAATTAAAAAAATTAATCTATAATGTGAAAGTAAAAATTTAATTAATTCTTATAACATATGTGTGTATATATATAACTATTGACAAATTTTTTCGTATTTGTATGTTTGGGAAACATGCCACACATATATATTTACATGATATATAGAATATAGATTTGAACTCTCTTAATAAATAAATATATATATATAACACTTGAGACAGTGATTTTATTTAAGGTTAATTATATCCCGAAATAAATTTAAACAACTATTTCCCGAAATAAATAAATAAATAAATAACTATTTCCTAAATATTTTCTGAATAGGATTGAATAAACAATCATTTTGATAACTTCCCCACCTAAAAATGTATATATTAATTTCGGGGGTGTTTGAGGGAAGTGCTTAAAAACATTATTTTTGAATTGGAAAAAAGTTATTTTAGAAAATATGTTTGAAAGAAAAAAGTGTTTGGGGTGAAAAATAAAAAATTTTAAAAATTTTTTTAGAAAAAATATATCACTATGGATATTGCTTTGTTCCTCTTGAAATTCTATGTAATTTAAAAAATATATATCTCATTTGGACTTGTATACACAAAGTTATGAAATTTTAAAATTTGGAGTTTACTGTAGTATTTTGGAGATGTAAATAGTGAAAAGTTATGAAGTTTTGGAAAAAAAATTGATTATGGGTGTCTTCAAAACATTAACCAAACACCCCCTTCTTATATGAGTTATTTGTTTCTTTTAATTTTTTTAAATGTTTTAAGATAAATTTATTCTTTAAAAATGAGAATTATATGGTAGTATATAAAAAAAAATATTTTATCATTATGTTTTGAATCGTTAGATTTATATGATCATATTATGTAAGTTTTGTATTTTTTTTATTTTGATATAATTTTGGTCATATTTATATATATTTTTAAAGATTTATTGTGATAATCGAGAAATCTATACTCTCGGAAAATTTTGTACAAAATATGTAAATAAATATACATTATAGTGAGACATGTTATAGAATACAGAGTAGAGAAAAATTTTGATTAATTGAGTTTTTAATCAAAATTTGATAATGAATTAATGAATATAGTTTAAAAGTTAAGCATTAATTCAAATTATGATGTTTTAAAATTAATAGAAAAGTATGTGGAAAATACATACTAAGAGATCAATGGCACACAAGTGAGCCACATTGATCAATGGCTAGAACTAGCCAAACAAGCCCTTGCATTTTCTAAAAAAAAAAAAAGAGAAAATGAGAGAAGGAGAGGCACGTGTGTAAGGTGGGGGTCTCAAATCCCACGGCAGCAAAAGTGAATTAATTCACTTTTGCCTTAGCTGCAAAGAGAGGCAGACGAGAGAGAAAGAAAGAAAGAAAGGGAAAGAGAGAACAAAAGAAACCGAGAAAAGGGAAAGAAGAAAAGGGAATCCAAAAAAAGTTTGGATTTTCTAGTTCAAACAGCAGATCGATCGAGTTTCGATCACGAATCAGCAGCAAGAAGCTCTCAAGATTCAAAGCAAGGTAAACCCTAGTTTCTCACGTTTTTGTTGGGGGAAAATCTGGGGTTTTGAGAGGAAAAAGGGAATGTGAGTGAATTGTGTTGAGATTTCCAGTTAAAATCGAAACATGGTTCGAGTCTAGATGTTTTCAAACACGAATCCATGAGTTGATGGTTTAGAAAACTAAGTTTAGTGAAATTTCTTCACAAAAATGCAGATTTTTCAAAAGTTGAGTCAAGAGGTGTAAATGAGCAAAATGTGGAAATTTTGCTTATGAAATCATGGATTTGTGATAGTAGAAATGTAGTAGATACCTTGAAACGATCCTATGGAGATCGATTTCAAGTGTAAGAAGTAGAACAAAGGCCATAAAAGCCTTAGAAAATCAGAGCAGAGCAGTTCGGACCCAGAATCTTGATTCTAGTATGAACACGGGCGTGTACAAGGGCATGTTCAGTACACGGCCCCGAACATGCCCATACGCATGACCGTGTTGCAAGAAAAATCAGACCCGAGAGGTACACGGCCGTATATCGGGCCGTGTCAAGGGGCACACGGTCAAGACGAAGGCGTGTAGCAAGCCATGTTAGACAGTAGGAAAACACGGCCGTGTAAGTAACCGTGTAAGAGTTCAGAGAAGTACACGGCCAGTAACACGGCCGTGTATTCATTCGTGTAAGTGTACACGGCCATGTTCCACGAAGTACATGGCCAGGCATGAAAGTCCAAAGAGGTACACGGCTAGAGACACGCCCGTGTAGGAGGGCGTGTTCGAAGCCAAAAAGTAAAAAAAAAAAAAAAAAAAAAAAAGGAGTTTGGAAATGAAAATTTTCATGTTTTTCCATATTTCCAATATAAGATGAACAATGGAAATAATCAGTGATTATTCCTTTTATAGGAGTTCAAGTTAGAGACCCCGAATCAGCAGTCTCAGAGCAGCAGAGGCTCACACTAGAGGATTATCTGTAAGTCCAAACATTGTCCTGACTGCAACGTGGACAAGCTTGTTATATTATGATATTATGTATGTTGTATGACGTGTATGTTAGACATTGATTGTCTACATCACGATATTCATGTCAGTCTCATGTCAGCACAGGTCAGTTCATGTCATGCATGTAGAGTTGCATGTTCCAGTACACATGTCAGTCAGGTAACCAGAACACGAAAACAGGTCGGTGCACAAAGCACCCTAGTGTGTTAATAAAATTCACACCCTAGTAAATCATGTAACGGGTTCCGACTGTGGGAGTAATCAGTATGCTACCCAGTTGGAACACCAGCAAGATGGTAATTAAACCAGTTATTGGCGTATCGGCCTCTCGACCCACGGGGAGGTTTTCATGTTTAGCATCAGTTAAGACTGAAGAGGTCAGCACTAAAGTACCACTCTCAGTTGCGCTAACATATCGGTACGACTAATCAGGGGCTCAAAACCAGAACTAAAATATCAGATAATGTCCTAAGACTAACCTCTCAGCCAAGAGCATGTTTACAGAGTCCAGTTTCATGCATGAGCACAGCAGTATAGCATGTTAGTTTCATGTTTTTATGTTTGAACTTACTGAGCCCATAACTCATCAGTTTGTTCACATGTTGCAGGTAAGAGACCTATTCACCAGTAGTTTACAGTGGACGACGAACAAGGTAGACGCATGCCGGGGAGGATTGGGCGAGGGATAGTGGTCACATTTAAATCTTCCGCTGTATAGTTTTGAAATGTAATTTCAAAAAGAACAAGTTTCAAGTTAAGATTATGTGATAGGGGAATCATGATCATGTGCATGTTATTTTGTTAACATGATTTCCTTATCACATTCTCGAGCAGTTTATGAATTTAAAGAAAAAAAAATTTATTTCGCAAATTAGCAAGCAAGTTACAGTTCAGCATGATTGCCGGCGACCCTAGAGGCCTGCAGACTATGCGGTTAACTACAGAGTTGACTGTAATAGCACTGTAGAGTCTATACAGCAGGGCGGGCCGCCACAGTTGGTATCAGAGCTAAGTTTTTACGATGAGTCTAGCTTAGAATACCAACCGTTACCACAGTTGGTATCAGAGCGAAGTATTTTTACGATGGGTTCAGTTTAGGATACCAAACGTAGACACATTTGGTATCAGAGCCCAAGTTTTAAAATGGGTCTAGTTTAGAATACTTACTGCAGCACAGTTGGTATTATCAGAAAAGTTGGTTGACCATATCTCGCCTGACTCCATGCATGTCCTATTCGCCGATCCAAGTAAGTTCAGTTTATGTTAATATAAGCAGCTAGTTATGCATGAAGGTAAAGGTCTGTAGAGACCTATATTTTGTAGTAAGTATGAGATGTTTTAATAATGTAAGAAACCATGTGGATCCTTTTTATACAGGATCTAATATAAGTTTATCGTGTGATTATAGGACATAAAGTTGCATGATGGAAAATCAAGGCCAAGGCCAAAAAAGGAGAAGGGGACGCCCATCTCTAACTCAATGACTAGAAGAGATGCAAGCTCTTCTAGAAAACCAGATGAGAGAAAATGCGAAGTTGAGACAGAGGTTAGAACAGCTAGAACAGGGGCAGGGATCAGTAGTGACTCCTGCATAGCTAGCAGCAAAAGCAGAACAGGTAGTGCCACCAGCGGCACCAGAAGTGGTTCAAGAACCACCGGTTAGGGTGAATCCAGAGTCGTTATATGAGAGATTTCGGAAGATGAGGCCTCCGGAATTTGAGGGTTCAACAAATCCTCTAGAAGCAGAGGATTGGCTTTCCTCAATACAGATGATTATGGAGTTTATGAGACTCACAGATGAAGAGAAAGTCATATACGCATCCTTTGTTCTAAGGAAGGATGCAAGATTTTGGTGGGACACAGTCCGCATGAGGAGGGACGTAACCACAATGTTCTGGGCAGAGTTTCTGGAGGAGTTCAACCAAAAATATTATGATCCTGCATCACTCCGACCCCAGTAGAAAGAATTCTCAGAGTTACAGCAGGGGGATATGTCAGTCAGTGAGGTTTGCAGGAGATTTGAGCAGCTCTCTCGCTTATGTCCGTATGTGGTACCTACGGAGAGGGAGAAGATACAGAAGATGATAGGCATGTTCAGGCCTGAGATCTCTGCTTTGATTGACGTTGGCCCATTTCCGCCAGTTTCAGTAGCTGATTGTGTTAGTCGTGCTTTGATAGCAGAGTATCACCTAGCCCAACAGAAAGAGGAAAAGGAAAAGGTCTGGGAAGCCAGGAAGAAAGAAAAGATCTTAGCTAAGGCCTCTCAAGCTGGACAATACAGCAAGGGCAGTCAGAGTACAAGACCAGAGCAGTTCAGTCATCCAGGCCCTCAGTCCCAACAAAAGAGAAAGGGGAATTTTCAGGGAACTCAGAGTCAGGACAACAGAAGTCAGTCAAGGAGGACTCACACCACTACAGTTCCAGGTAACCCCACTTGTCCAAATTGTGGGAGGAAACATGTGGGTCAATGCAAAGCTTGCACGACTGCATGTTTTCAGTGTAGAAAGGAAGGTCACTTCATCAAGAATTGCCCCATGAACCGCCAGTCAGTATCAGTATCAGGAGCAAACTCTTCACGTCCACAGCAGTCACAAGTACATGTACTCAGACTGAGCTATGAAAGCCCAACAGAAGTGCATCCAGCAGTGCAGGAAAGACAAGAAAGAGCTCCACAGGCAGATGCTAGGGTGATGGCCTACACCACAGAAGAGGCAGAGATAGGGACGTCCAACGTGGTGACAGGTCAGATTTCTGTCGCTAACCACTTGGCATCTGTTCTATTTGACTCTAGGGCCACCCATTCTTTCATATCATATGCATTTGCTGATAAGTTAGAATACCCTAGAGATCACATGAGAAGAATTTTTAGAACTGCTCTCCCATTAGGAGAAATTATGTTGTCAGAATACTGGTTACCTCATGTACCAGTAATCGTGACAAATAGAGAGCTATATGCAGAGTTGATCATGATGAAGATCGTAGACTATGATGTAATCTTGGGAATGGATTTCTTAGGAAAATATCAAGTTGCGATAGATTGCAGAAACAGAAGAATAGTGTTCAAGCCAGAAGATGAAGAATGTTTCGAATATGTCGATTCTTCGAGAAGATCAAGTAAGATGATGATCAGTTCAATGAAGGCCAATAAGCTAATAGCCAGTGGTTGTACTGGATATTTAGCTTATGTGACAGATACAGCAGAAGAGAAGAAGTTACAGCCAGAAGATATTCCTGTTGTCAGAGAATTTCTCGAGGTCTTTCCCGAGGAACTACCAGGACTACCTCCAGAACGGGAAATCTCATTTGAGATAGAGCTCCTACCTGGAATAGCACCGATCTCTAAGGCACCGTACCACATGGCACCAGTGGAGTTGAAAGAATTACAAGTGCAGTTGAAGGACCTGCTTGACAAGGGATTCATCAGACCGAGCTATGCCCCATGGGGAGCTCCCATACTGTTTGTCAAGAAGAAAGACGGGACGTTCCGCATGTGCATAGATTACAGAGAATTGAACAAGGTTACAATCAAGAATAGGTACCCATTACCTAAGATTGATGACCTGTTCGATCAGCTCAAGGGTGCAGCAGTGTTCTCAAAGATTGATTTGAAATCAGGATACCATCAGCTGAGAATCAAGGAAGATGATATTCCCAAGACAGCTTTCAGAACCTGTTATGGGCATTATGAGTTCCTAGTAATGCCATTTGGGTTAACGAACGCGCCAGCCGCTTTCATGGACCTGATAAACAGAGTCTTCAAGGAGTATCTAGACAAGTTTGTCATTGTGTTCATCGACGACATCCTTGTATATTCAAAGACTCACGCAGAGCATGAAGCCTAGTTAAGAGTTGTTTTTCAGAAGCTGAGAGAGCATCAACTCTATGCCAAATTTTCAAAATGTGAGTTTTGGCTAGACAGAGTGCATTTTCTCGGACATGTAGTATCCAAGGAGGGAATTGCAGTGGATCCAAGCAAAGTGGATGCAATCAACAAATGGCCTGCACCTAAGAGCGTGACAGAGATACGCAGTTTTTTAGGGTTAGCTGGCTATTACAGGAGATTTGTGGAGGGATTTGCAAGATTGGCAGCATCTCTCACCACCCTCACACGCAAGGAAAGGAAGTATATATGGACAGATGAGTGTGAAAGAAGCTTCCAAGAGCTAAAGAGACGGCTGACAAGCGCGCCGATCCTCACACACCCTACTGAAGGGGAGAAGTATGAAAT
The DNA here is from genome assembly GCA_035233585.1 of Antiaris toxicaria. Taxonomy (NCBI): domain Eukaryota; kingdom Viridiplantae; phylum Streptophyta; class Magnoliopsida; order Rosales; family Moraceae; genus Antiaris; species Antiaris toxicaria. The sequence continues at coordinate 96,696,244 of CP141154.1, forward strand.
CTACAGTGATGCTTCCAAAGTGGGTTTGGGAGCAGTATTGATGCAAGAAGGCAGAGTGATTGCCTACGCTTCGTGTCAACTGAAAGAGCACGAGAAAAACTATCCCACCCACGACCTAGAACTCGCTGCAGTAGTATTCGCACTCAAAATTTGGCGACACTATCTGTATGGAGCACAGTGCCAGATTTACACAGATCATCAGAGCTTAAAATACTTCTTCACACAGAAGGAGTTAAACATGAGGCAAAGAAGATGGTTGGAGTTGGTGAAGGATTATGACTGTGAGATCCTTTATCATCCAGGAAAAGCCAACCGAGTAGCAGACGCTTTGAGTAGAAAAGCTACAGTTACACAGCAGTTGCCTATTGACAGGTTATCAAAACCATTGCAGCAAGAGGTGCATTCGCTCGAGCTGGAGCTGATATCAGGAAAATTGTCAGCACTGCAGCTGAAGTCATCATTGTTTGATGATATCAAGGAAGCTCAGAAGCAAGATTCAAGTCTGACAGGCTCCCAAGAAGAGATGTCCACTGAAGGATTAATCATGTATCAGGGGAGAATTCATGTGCCAGCAGATGAAGAGCTTCGAAGGTGAATCATGTCAGAAGCTCATGAGACGCCATATTCAATTCATCCTGGAGCCACCAAGATGTACCAAGACTTGAAACTGCAGTTTTGGTGGAAAGGGATGAAAGGAGACATTGCTAGATTTGTGAGTAAGTGCCTTACTTGTCAGAAAGTCAAGGCTGAGCATCAGTATCCTGGAGGAAAGTTAGAACCTCTGGAGATTCCAGAATGGAAATGGGAGAACATTACTATGGATTTTGTGGTAGGGTTACCCAAAACAAGAGGAGGAAAGGATGCCATCTGGGTAATCGTGGACAGATTGACAAAGACAGCCAGATTTATACCAATAAAGATCACTTACTCATTAGAGAAGCTGGCACACCTTTATGTAGATCATGTTGTCAGGTTACATGGAGTGCCAAAGTCCATAGTATCTGACAGAGATGCACGGTTCACTTCAAACTTTTGGGAGTGTGTGCAAAGAGCCATGGACACAGAACTGAGGTTCAGTACAGCCTTCCATCCTCAGACAGACGGACAATCAGAACGGACTATCCAGACTCTAGAGGATATGCTCCGAGCATGTGATATGGATTTTCTAGGAGCTTGGAATGAGAAGCTACTACTAGTGGCATTCTCATATAACAACAGTTACCAAGCTTCCATCAAGATGGCACCGTATGAGGCTCTGTATGGAAGAAAATGCAGATCACCCATTCACTGGTATGATCTGAACGAAAAACAACTGCATAAAACAGATTTCATGCAGGAAACTTGCGATGCAATTGTCAAGATCCAGTAAAGAATGAAGAGTGCCCAGAGCAGACAGAAGACGGAGATCCCTAGAATTCAAGGAAGGGGACTTCGTTTTTCTGAAAGTGTCACCCATGAAAGGGATCATGTGTTTTGGTAAGAAGGGAAAACTGAGTCCAAGGTACATTGGACCTTATGAGATTATCAAACGCATTGGGAAGGTTGCCTACAAGTTGGCACTACCTCTTGAGCTGTCAGCAGTACACAACGTATTCCATGTCTCCATGCTCAGAAAGTACATGTCAGATCCATCTCATGTGCTATAATATGAACCAGACCAAGTCTAAGAGGATTTAACCTATGAAGAGCAGCCAGTTCAGATACTGGCTAGAGAAGAAAAGGTACTGAGAAATAAGACCATCCCACTAGTCAAAGTATTGTGGAGAAATCACAACATTGAAGAAGCTACGTGGGAGAGAGAAGATGAGATGAGACGTTCATACCCTCACTTATTTTAAATTTTCGAGGATGAAAATCTTATAAGGAGGGGTGAATGTGATAACCGAGAAATCTATACTCTCGGAAAATTTTGTACAAAATATGTAAATAAATGTACATTATAGTGAGACATGTTATAGAATACAGAGCAGAGGAAAATTTTGATTAATTGAGTTTTTAATCAAAATTTGATAATGAATTAATGAATATAGTTTAAAAGTTAAGCATTAATTCAAATTATGATGTTTTAAAATTAATAGAAAAGTATATGAAAAATACATACTAAGAGATCAATGGCACAAAAGTGAGCCACATTGATCAATGGCTAGAAGTAGCCAAACAAGCCCTTGCATTTTCTATAAAAAAAAGAAAAGAGAAAATGAGAGAAAGAGAGGCACGTGTGTGAGGTGGGGGTCTCAAATCCCACGGCAGCAAAAGTGAATTAATTCACTTTTGCCTTAGCTGCAAAGAGAGGCAGACGAGAGAGAAAGAAAGAAAGAAAGAAAGAAAGAAAGGGAAAGAGAGAAAAAGAGAAACCGAGAAAAGGGAAAGAAGAAAAGGGAATCCAAAAAAAGTTTGGATTTTTTAGTTCAAGCAGCAGATCGATCGAGTTTCGGTCACGAATCAGCAGCAAGAAGCTCTCAAGATTCAAAACAAGGTAAACCCTAGTTTCTCACGTTTTTGTTGGGGGAAAATCTGGGATTTTGAGAGGAAAAAGGGAATGTGAGTGAATCATGTTGAGATTTCCAGTTAAAATCAAAACATGGTTCGAGTCTAGATGTTTTCAAACACGAATCCATAAGTTGATGGTTTAGAAAACCAAGTTTAGTGAAATTTCTTCACAAAAATGCAGATTTTTCAAAAGTTGAGTCAAGAGGTGTAAATGAGCAAAATGTGGAAATTTTGCTTATGAAATCATGGATTTGTGATAGTAGAAATGTAGTAGATACCTTGAAACGATCCTATGGAGATCAATTTCAAGTGTAAGAAGTAGAACAAAGGCCATAAAAGCCTTAGAAAATCAGAGCAGAGCAGTTCGGACCCAGAATCTTGATTCTAGTATGAACACGGGCGTGTACAAGGGCATGTTCAATACACGGCCCCGAACATGCCCATACGCACGACCGTATTGCAAGAAAAATCAGACCCGAGAGGTACACGGCCAAGAACACGGCTGTGTATCGGGCCGTGTCAAGGGGCACACGGTCAAGAGGAAGGCGTGTAGCAAACCATGTTAGACAATAGGAAAACACGGCCGTGTAAGTAACCATGTAAGAATCCAGAGGAGTACACGGCCAGTAACACGGCCGTGTATTCACCCGTGTAAGTATACACGGCCGTGTTCCACGAAGTACACGGCCAGGCATGAAAGTTCAGAGAGGTATACGACCAGAGACACGCCCGTGTAGGAGGGCGTGTTCGAAGCCAAAGAGTAAAAAAAAAAAAAAAGAGTCTGGAAATGAAAATTTTCATGTTTTTCCATATTTTCTGTATAAGATGAACAATGGAAATAATCAGTGATTATTCCTTTTATAGGAGTTCAAGTCAGAGACCCCGAATCAGCAGTCCCAAAGCAGCAGAGACTCACACTAGAGGATTATCTGTAAGTTCAAGTATTGTCCTGACTGTAACGTGGACAAACTTGTTATATTATAATGTTATATATGTTGTATGACGTGTATGTTAGATATTGATTGTCTACGTCATGATATTTATGTCAGTCTCATGTCAGCACAGTTCAGTTCATGTCATGCATGTAGAGTTGCATGTTCCAGTACACATGTCAGTCAGGTAACCAGAACACAAAAACAGGTCGGTGCACAAGGCACCCTAGTGTTAATAAAATTCACACCCCAGTAAATCATGTAACAGGTTCCGACTGTGGGGGCAATCTGTATGCTACCCAGTTGGAACACCAGCAAGATGGTAATTAAACCAGTTATTGGCGTATCGGCCTCTCGACCCACGGGGAGGTTTTCATGTTTAGCATCAGTTAAGACTGAGGAGGTCAGCACTAAAGTACCGCTCCCAGTTGCGCTAACATGTCGGTACGACCAATCAGGGGCCCAAAACCAGAACTAAAATATCAGATAATGTCCTAAGACTAACCTCTCAGCCAAGAGCATGTTTACAGAGTCCAGTTTCATGCATGAACACAGCAGTATAGCATGTTAGTTTCATGTTTTTATGTTTGAACTTACTGAGCCCATAACTCATCAGTTTGTTCACATGTTGCAGGTAAGAGACCTGTTCACCAGTAGTTTACAGTGGACGACGAACAGGGTAGACGCATGCGGGGGAGGATTGGGTGAGGGATAGTGGTCACATTTAAATCTTTCGCTGTATAGTTTTGAAATGTAATTTCAAAAAGAACAAGTTTCAAGTTAAGATTATGTGACAGGGGAATCATGATCATGTGCATGTTATTTTGTTAATATGATTTCCTTATTACATTCTCGAGCAGTTTATAAATTTAAAAGAAAAAAAAAATTTATTCCGCAAATTAGCAAGCAAGTTACAGTTCAGCATGATTGCCGGCGACCCTAGAGGCCTACAGACTATTGCGGTTAACTACAGAGTTGACTGTAATAGCACTGTAGAACCTCTACAGTAGGGCGGGCCGCCACATTTATAACTAAATAGCATTTTTTAATAAGTGTTTTAATAAATGACTCAAGTTTTAAAAAATTAGTTAAAAAGCAGTTTTTTTTTTAAATAGTTAAGCATTTTTTTACAATCAATCATTAATTAACTATAATGTCAATAACCGGTTTTTTAGTTAATCATTGACCAATAGTCAATTATTTATTGACTAAACTTGAAAAAATAACAAATGACCATTTTGTTAAATAAAAAAATTCAGTTATTTATTAAATTAGGAAAATTAAAATTGTTTCTTTTATTTATATTAATGTTTAAAATAGTATTTATAATTACAACATTACCTTCGTAAAAAAATGATGATTAAAAAATAAAAAAATTATTATCATCAAATTTGGAATAAAAAATGTTTTATGAAATTGATTGAATTAGCTATCAATTTTTGTGTAAAGGAAATTTTGACTTTTTATAATAAATAATAATACAATAAATAAGTGTATAGTTTATTAGTTCTTTTTTATACCCAGATTTCTTATTATAAAGAAAATTTTATTTATGGTAAAAAAGGTTTATCAATGGTCAATTGAGAGAGAAAGTTCATTAACACAAGTTACCGATAATAAAGTCGATTGAGGATTCCAATAGATAATTATAAACTATGTCATTTTTTTAAAATTAATTTTGTTTTTGAAATTTTGTATTTTTAATGTTAAAAAATGATATTTCTCATAAATAAGAGGTTTCTAGTTTTATATTTGTTTAGATTTTTTTTTAACACTAATTTTTATATTTATGAAAATAAGAAGTTGTAAGACTTAAATGTCGGTTACTCTTGGTAACCGAATAGTTACTTTCGGTTTTGAATATAAACGGACGTAACCGTTCGTGATTATGGTCCATTAATCCACCATTATTCCTCCATTTACGTTGAAAAATTCTCTTGATGGAAGAGAATAAGAGGAGGACGTCGACTCTCAGTCCCGAAGCTCAAATTCTCAAAAAATTTTCAGTTTTCATTGCACCATCGATCGAGGATTGAGAGCTTCGAAGGCCAAGCCTTCTGTGTGTGTTTTTAACATTTGTTTCAAAGCTTTGCAGGTTCGTCGGAGAAATAACAATGGCGGGAGGTATTTTTTTGGTCCCGACGTTTTTTTTTTTTTCCGCATTTTGATCTATATGCTTATTTGGATTCGTTTTAGCATGATTAGATCATCACAATTTACTTACATTTGGTATCAGAGCCCACGTTTATACCTCTGTCTTGTTTGCTGGAGAACCTGCAAATTTTTTTTCAAAAACTTACGTTAACTTTTTTTGATTTGGGGCTTGAATTTTAGACGTTGTTTTTGAAAAATAACATTAGAAATCATTAGGAAATTTGATTTCTATGAATTCTGGCTTTTGAAACGTGAATTTTGACGTCCGGAAGGCCAAGAAACCGTCGGGTTTCATTTCGGGTCGAAACCGGGTCGACGGGTCTGTAAAAAAACCCGACTGAAGGTTGAAGACGACGAAAAACGACATGTCGTTTTATGCTGTTGAAAAAACGACATGTCGTTTTGAAGGGAGAAGGCTGCTGTCAATTTATAAAAACGACATGTCGTTTTGGCAGAGTAAAAACGACACGTCATTTTGACAGCTGGAAACGACGTTCTGATGTCAAAAACGACATGTCGTTCCAGTAGCCCATTTTGGTGTCGTTTTCTTAAGATTTTGTCGTTTTTTTTTCTGAAACGAACTATGTTGTCGTTTTTGAAGATTTTGTCGTTTTTTATTTTCAAAAAAAAAAATTTTAATTATTGTTTTATCTTAATGTACTTAATTAATTTATTTGGGTTTGTGTGTATAAATTTATTATTTTTATTATACATACAACATTGTGTTAATTAATAAAGTACATTAATTTTATTAATATTGCTTATGGTTTTTTGCAATATTATTAATTTTTGTTGATATTGTTTATGATATTATGCAATATATGTAGTTATCTTGTTAATTAAATGTTATATGATCCTTATAATTTGTTTAATTTTTAGAGTAGCCACAGCATCTTTAAATTATGCAAATTATATATTAAGAATTTTTTTTTGGATCACATTATAACATTAATTGTAATTAATTATATATAGTATAATAAAATTTATCCCACAGGAAATTTTGTTGTATTTGTATAATTAATTAGGATGAAATGTCAAATTATATTTCTTAATCTACCCACAGGAATTAAGAAAAGGAACGTAATTTGACAGTTTTGTCATTTATTTGAGATGGATCTAATTGAGTAAAACTTTAGCCCACGGGCAAGTTTTATGTCACTAGATTCATATTTATGTTTTGCATTGGTAAAGCATATCTTAAGTTTTGACCTTAAAAAAAATTGTGAATTAAGCATGTATATTTAATTTGTGCAGCTATGCAACCTGTGAATTTTTCTGATTTTAAGTGTGACATTCCCGAATTAAAAGGCGATAATTACAATATCTGGAATGAGAGAATTCTTCTTCATTTGGGTTGGATGGACATTGATTATGCCATAAGGAAAGACGAACCACCTGCCATAACTGAAACCAGCACTCAAGCTGATGTTGCTCTTTATGAAAAATGGGAGCGATCTAATCGCCTAAGTGTCATGTTCATAAAGACTAACATCTCTGCTGGTATTCGTGGTTCCGTCGAAGGCTATGAAAAGGTCCGAGATCTGCTGAAGGCCATAGATGAACAGTTTGAAACTTCTGATAAGGCGCTTGCTAGCACCTTAATAATGAAGTTTTCGTCTATGAGGCTCACTACAGTAAAAGGTGTGCGAGAGCACATCATGAAGATGAGGGATATTGCGGTTCAATTAAAAACACTTGAGGTTACAATGTCTGAGACCTTTCTTGTCCATTTCATATTAAACACTCTTCCACAGCAGTATGGGCCCTTTAAAATTTCTTACAACACATATAAAGAAAAGTGGTCAATTAATGAACTCATGACCATGTGTGTTCAAGAAGAGGGCAGGCTGATAATGGAACAAGGTGAGAGTGTGATGATGGCAATAGACAAGAAAGATGACAAGCAAGCCAAGAAGAAAGGGAAAGGTAAAATACCTCCACAAGATGGAATAAAGAAAGAATCCAAGTGTTTCTTCTGTAAAAAGAAAGGGCACATGAAGAAGGATTGCACTAAATTCCAAAAATGGCTTGAGAAGAAAGGTAAACTAATCTCATTTGTTTGTTATGAATCTAATATGGTTGATGTTGGTCATAACACATGGTGGATTGATTCTGGGTCTACAATCCATGTTTCAAATACCTTGCAGGGTATGCGAAATCTGTGGAAACCAGTGGGAAGTGAGTAATGCATCTTTTCAGGAAATAAGATGGGCTCGCATGTGGAGGCCATTGGGACATGCAGTTTAATTTTAAGTAGTGGCTTTATTTTGAATTTAGAAAATACCGTTTATGTTCCAAGTTTTTCTAGAAACTTGATTTCTGTTTCAAGACTTGTATCATTGGGTTTTTCCTTTAATTTTTCAAAGACATCCTTTAGTTTATCTTATAAATCTGATGTTGTTGGAAATGGTATTTTGTCTAATGGTCTTTTCTATATTAATTTACAAAATGATGCCACTAATAATGCTATGCATGTTCACGCTGGTTTAAAACGATGTGTTATAAATGAGGATTCTTCTATGTTGTGGCACCGGAGATTGGGACATATCTCCAAAGATAGGATTAAGAGATTGGTAAATGATGGAGTACTAAGTACTTTGGATTTTACTGATTTCGAGATCTGTGTGGACTGCATTAAGGGAAAGCAGACCAAAACATCTAAGAAGGGTGCGCACAGAAGTTCCAAATTACTTGAAATCATCCATTCAGATATCTGTTGTCCAGATATGGACATACAAAGTGGTCCAAAATACTTTATCTCCTTTATTGACGATTTCTCACGTTAAATGTATATCTACTTGCTTCAGAATAAAAATGAAGCATTAGATGCCTTTAAGGTTTTCAAGGCTGAAGTAGAGAAACAATGTGAAAAACAAATTAAGATCGTGAGAACTGATAGAGGAGGAGAGTATTATGGTAGATACACCGAGCATGGACAAGCTCCTGGTCCATTTGCTAAGTTTCTTGAAGAGTAAGGAATAGTTGCTCAATACACCAATCCTGGTTCTCCGAGTGAGAATGGTGTTGTAGAAAGAAGAAACCGGACTTTAATGGAGATGGTTAGGAGTATGCGTAGTAACGCTAAACTTCCTATATCATTGTGGACTGAAGCTCTTAAAACGGCAGCGTATATATTAAACCGAGTTCCAACCAAGACTGTCCCAAAAACGCCTTTTGAGTTATGGAAAGGTTGGAAACCGAGTTTGCGTCATATACGCATTTGGGGATGCCCGTCTGAAGTTAGAGTTTACAACCCACAAGAAAAGAAACTGGATCCAAGGACTATTAGTAGATATTTCATTGGATATGCTGAAAAGTCCAAAGGATACAGATTCTATTATCCATCTCACAGCACTAGGATTGTGGAATCTAGAAATGCGAAGTTTCTTGAGAATGACATGATTAGTGGGAGAGATCGATTTCAAGATATTGTTTCTGAAAGAGATCATATTGATGCTCAACCTTCCACATCAAGTAATAAAATGATTGTCATTGTTAATGCCCCTCAAGTTCCAACGGGTGTTCAACAACCAGTTGTTGAGGTTCCACAAACTACTAATGATCAACCAGTAGATCAAGTTGTTCAAAAAGTACCAGAAATGGTTGAACAACCAGTTGATCAACACGATCTTCAAGAGAATGTTGAAACAACTTTAAGAAGATCTACTAGATTAAAAAGGTCAGTAGTACCTAGTGATTACATTGTGTATCTACAAGAGTCAGACTATAACATTGGAGTCGAAATTGATCCTAAAACGTTTTCACAAGCCATGAGTTGTAAGGAATCTAACTTATGGCATGATGCTATGAAAGATGAGATGAATTCTATGTCATCTAACGGTGTTTGGGATCTTGTTGAGTTGCCTGATGGTGCAAAAGCCATTGGATGCAAATGGGTCTTTAAGACAAAGAAAGACTCACTGGGCAACATTGAGAGATACAAGGCTAGACTCGTTGCAAAAGGATTCACTCAAAAGGAAGGGATCGATTACATAGAGACATTTTCTCCTGTATCTAAGAAAGATTCTCTTCGCATTATCATGGCATTAGTTGCACATTTTGACCTAGAGTTACAACAGATGGATGTGAAAACGGCTTTTCTCAATGGAGATCTAGAGGAAGAGGTTTACATGAAACAACCAGAAGGATTTTCCTCTAGTGGTGGTGAGAATTTGGTTTGCAAGCTCAAGAAATCTATATACGGATTGAAACAAGCTTCCCGTCAGTGGTATTTGAAATTTCATGATGTCATCTCTTCATTTGGATTTGTAGAGAACATTATGGATCAATGTATATACCAGAAGGTCAGTGGGAGTAAGATTTGTTTTCTTATTCTGTATGTGGATGATATTTTACTTGCAACCAATGATAAAAGCATGCTACATGAGGTGAAACAATTTCTCTCTAAAAACTTCGATATGAAGGATATGGGTGATGCATCTTATGTCATTGGGATTAAGATATATAGAGACAGAATACGTGGTATTCTGGGTATGTCTCAAGAAACCTATATCAACAGGGTTTTAGAGAGATTTCGGATGAAGGATTGTTCACCGAGTATAGCTCCTATTGTGAAGGGTGATAAACTCAACTTGAATCAATGTCCAAAGAATGATCTCGAAAGAGAACAAATGAAGGATATTCCTTATGCTTCAGTTGTGGGAAGCCTTATGTATGCTCAGGTCTGCACAAGGCCTGACATAGCTTTTGCAGTCGGGATGTTAGGAAGATATCAGAGTAATCCAGGTATAGACCACTGGAAAGCTATAAAGAAGGTGCTTAGGTATCTTCAAGGTACCAAGGATTACATGCTTATGTTCAGACGGACTGATCTTTTGGAAGTGATTGGCTACTCCGATTCAGACTACGCTGGCTGTGTTGATTCTCGGAAGTCAACTTCGGGATACATCTTTATGCTAGCCAGTGGAGCTGTTTCTTGGAGAAGTGCAAAGCAAACCTTGACTGCTACTTCCACTATGAAAGCTGAGTTCATGTCCTGTTTTGAGGCTACTTCACATGGTGTATGGATAAAGAATTTCATTTCTGGACTTAGAATTATGGATTCGATATCTAGGCCATTGAAGATATATTGTGACAATTCAGCTGCTATTTTTATGGCTAAGAATAATAGAAGCAGTAGTCGAAGCAAGCACATCGACATCAAGTATCTAGCCATAAAAGAACGTGTTAAAGATAAATCAGTGGTTATTGAACACATTAGCACTGAATTGATGATTGCTGATCCTTTAACTAAAGGCATGCCACCACAAAAATTCAAGGATCATGTAGTTAGAATGGGACTTGGTTCCTCTATGTAATTTCGTTATAAGAACGATATTATTATAATGAAATTCCTTTGTGATGTTTTCTCATTTTTGTCATCTCGTGTACACATATGTTAGTCTTGAGAAAATATCTTTATGTTTGGACCAAGAATAAACATAGGGTTTATTCATTAAGTTATATGAGCTATTAAAGGGACAGATTGCATTGTAATACATGGAAGATAATACTCGTGCTTAAGAGGACTTGTCGCCATGATTCATGTAATTTGTTTCTTACTTGGTGAATGTTGGAATTTATGGACCAAGTGGGAGAATGTCGGTTACTCTTGGTAACCGAATAATTACTTTCGGTTTTGAATATAAACGGACGTAACCGTTCGTGATTATAGTCCATTAATCCACCATTATTCCTCCATTTACGTTGAAAAATTCTCTTGATGGAAGAGAATAAGAGGAGGACGTCGGCTCTCGGTCCCGAAGCTTAAATTCTCAAAAAATTTTCAGTTTTCATTGCACCATCGATCGAGGATTGAGAGCTTCGAAGGCCAAGCCTTCTGTGTGTGTTTTTAACATTTGTTTCAAATGTTAGCAGGTTCGTCGGAGAAATAACAATGGCAGGAGGTATTTTTTTTCGGTCCCGACGTTTTTTTTTTTTTCCGCATTTTGATCTATATGCTTATTTGGATTCGTTTTAGCATGATTAGATCATCACAATTTACTTACATTAAAAATTTAATCTTTCTTATAAAGATGTCATTGATTTCAACTATAGGCATTCATATAAATAATAGTTTTTTTTTTTTTTTTTACCCCAAGAAGGCAAAAGGATTAGATGTGTTTTTTTCTTTTTCCCCCTTCCGTAGACGCATATACATCCATTATGTTTTGGATTCTTAATTGTCAACATATATAATTAATAAGGTTTTTTCTGACTTCATTGGTTTTTTTAATAAAAAAATGTGAGTTAATATTTTAAATAAATAAATTTTGTTAATATATGATTTTAAATAGTCGGTATAAATAAAAAGTTTTTCTTTTTATAAAGAATTTATTTTTTAGCAAATAACATAAATATTTCATGTTAATATAATTTTTTCCAGCTTAATTTTTTAATCTATCTTTATTTTAAATAATAGTTGTAGTGTATTTATTTTTTTGCTTGAGTTATCAACTTTGTAGTAAATATTTGATATTTATCATAACTATATTTTCCATAATGTTTTGGATTTTTGTGATTGGCATAATTAATAAGGTTTTTTTCATAACGACTTTGTTAGACTTTTATTAAAAAGCATTGGTCGATATTTTAAATAAATGAATTTTATTGATATATGATTTTAAGTAGTCTACAAAAATAATAAGTTTTTTTTTTTCCATAAAGAATTTATTTTTTTATCAAAAAACTTAAAAACTTTGTATTAATATAATTTTTTTCCATTTTAATCTTTTTAATCAATCTTTATTGTAAATAGTAGTTGTGATGTATTGACTTTAATAGTTATGATGTAAATAGACATGTTTGATTTTATTGAATAGAATGATGAGTTGTCATTAAAAAAATTTATTATTATAGTAAAACAAAAAACAAAAAAAAGGGAAAAAAAAAAGAATCTGAATAAGTGAGAAATAATACCAATTTCAGTGCAAAGGCAAATTAGGTGATACATATATATATATGTTTCTTTAAAAATGAAAATTTACATAATAAAATTTAAAAATGAATATATTTTGACACAAGATCCTAAAAATAAGCTTTTTTGTATAATTATTTCTCCCGAAATTTACTTAAGGCCCCAAAATTACTTCCAGTAGCACTGTCCAACTTTGTTAATTATTCACTGAATCCAAAATTCACACATAAATATTAGAGTTAAAAATTCTCGCCAAACTATGATTCATAGAGCACCCCCTTTCTTCGAAATGTAACGCCGGCCCCGTAATATATATTCTATTAACAAAACTTCTCTTACGATTGGTTATCCTATGTTGCACAGGCTATGCACGCAAACATTCTTTTCACCTTAAAAGTTTGACTTATTTACTAATAATTTCAAAACATATAGTTTAAACTAATGATTCACAAGCAGTAAAACAAATTTGGGCACTCTTATCTTCATCAAGAATGAAAAGATTGTATAAATTGAAACACTATAGTGGCGACTACAAAATCTAAACACTTGTGTAGTACTGGCATACTGAACTGGGCCATAATTAAATGTATGTTAAAAACTTCTTATTTGTATTGTAGTTCTGTAAAAAGAATTAGATATATATATATAATATGATGACCAGTTAAGGGTACTCTAATTCTTAAGTAATTACTGAACTCACATTCATATGTTATGGGTTTTTTTTTTTTTTTTTTTTTTGACTTGCCAATGAGTGAGATCTAATTGATGATTAACAATTAAGCATCTAGATGAAGTAATTTTATGGATGGTTAGCTATTATTAGATAGTTCGTGTGGACGGTTAGCACATAGGAATTGGTTTTATTGATGAACAAGCTTTTGTTTTATTGTTTTAATCTTCATGTTGTGTGTATATAATTCAAGAGTTAATTTTTGTTAATTGATTGAGCTAAGAAATTATTAAAAATCCTCAAGCCCCTACTTTACACTTTCATTATAATCATAATTGTCCATGTTGTTTAAGAATTCTGTACAAATTACAAAACTGAAATCCTAATAAAAGGCAAACAAAAACTCCTCAAAACATTCTATTTCTACCCTCTCTACAACAAACACAATGAGGAAGGAAAAAAAAAAAAGAACTATAGTACAAAAATAAATAAGACGGGATGCCAGTGAGGACTGCTCTCAGTGTGGTGAAGAAGACGTTGACCGCATGTTTGTTTCGTTCAAACCTTGGACAGAGGAATAGGGAGAGGAGAATGTATAAGCGCGGGTCGTAAAACTTTGATCATTCCTCTGCATGTGGAGGTCTCTCATGGCCTTAAATCTCAAATCTCCACCTCTGTAGGTATTTGGTTCCGGGATCAACTTAGGAACAGGTGTTCGTTCTTCAAGCATGCTTACCACTTCAGACATTGTAGGCCTAAGGGAAGCAGATGCACTTGTGCAGAGAAGAGCAACGTTGATCATGATTTCTGCTTGTTTTTTGTCTACCTCAGAGCCTAAATTCTCGTCAACGAGTTCCATGAATTTTCCAGATTGTTGTACATGACAGGCCTGCGCAACATAAACACTGTTTTCTCAATACCAACCGAACAAGTCTCATTGTTTTTCATGCAGATTATTGTATTTGCCAACGACGAGGGATGCAAAGTTGGTTACGTACCCAATCAAGCAGACAAACATAATCATCGCTTGGCATATAATTGTTGTTGTTCTTGCCACTGATAATCTCCAAGGCCACAACTCCAAAACTGTAGACATCTGCTTTATAAGTTAGGTGACCCCATAGTGCATATTCTGGCGCCATATATCCTCTGCAAATCAATATTCAGGTTTTATGAAATCAAAATTTCCTTGACAATATAGGATAAATACTAAATATGAAGCATTTAATTAAATATGGCAAATTGAGAAAGACGAGAATTCTGACATGGTCCCAGCAATTCGGGTGCTGATGTGAGTCTTTTCCTCTTCATCAAGCTTAGCCAAACCGAAATCAGATATTTTAGGATTCAAGTCCGCATCCAGCAGAACATTAGTAGCTTTGATGTCTCTATGAACAATTTTGAGTCTGGATTCTTCATGAAGAAAAGCTAGACCTCTCGCAATCCCGATACAAATCTTGTGCCTCGTTGGCCAATCCAATCGAATCTGATTTCCTTGACCTATGCAGAATGCAATAAATACAATCTTAAAGGCTAAACGCAAATCCTATTACACAACTCGCAATCTAGTTCTCATCTTCAAACTCACCAAATAAAGCACGTGCAAGGCTATTATTTTCCATGTACTCGTAAACCAGCATCAACTGATCTGATTCAATACAACATCCATAAAGTTTCACAAGATTTGGATGCTGCAGACAAGAGATCATGCCTATCTCGTTTAAGAATTCACGGTTGCCCTGCCTTGATCTAGATGAGAGCTGCTTAACTGCAATAACGGTTCTGTCTGCTAATTGACCCTGCAATCCAATCAGTGATGAAAATCCGATATCCAAAATGAATGGGAAACGTAGAAAAAGATAAATGTTTACGGAAAATTAGCAAAATAATACTACCTTGTACACAGGCCCAAAACCACCCTCTCCAATTTTATTGGCATGGTCAAAGTCATTTGTAGCAGCTTTTATTTGTTTCAAGGTAAAAGATCCTGTCTGCATTTCTAGCCCCTCAAAATCTGTCCAAGTTGGCACAAAGGAGGAAGTAAATTGAAAATCTTGTTAAAATTCCTTTTAACTCATTGCCTTGCATGTAATTATAGGCGAAAAACAACTACCAGTTTTTAATCAAAATTATGCAGCAATTTTTTTAACATTTAGATTGAGCAACAACACATTCAACAATTGAAGATCTATAAACCACAGAAATAATTTGAGCAATCTTTTTTTTTTTTTTTGTGATTTATCATTGGGAATCAATTAATTCAAACAACATTTTTGATGTACCTGCCCCTTGTTCTCTCCTTTTTCTTCCTTTGAAGCAACCTTTCCAACAAAGGATTCCAAGTACGACAAAGAATAGGCATAGTGATCCAATTACAACACCGAAGATGATTTGAGTAGTTTCCTTCTTTCCACCGCGCGAGCAAATCCTGGAATCTGTCAAAAGTGAAAATAAACACGTCAAGCTTACTAGAACATAGGATAATGCAAGACGGAAGGCCCATCACAGTTTAGGCCAACAAATAGGTACTAACTACGGACCAACAATATACAGGACCCTATATCTAGAAATTGCCAAGGAAGCAATAAGAAGAATGGGGACGTGTGTATTTAGAATTTTTAAGAATGACTCACTAGAAATTACAGAAACGGCTGATATAAGTGGCCCATACACTCCTCTGTCGGGAATCCTCGTTGTGCCTTTTCCAGCAAATAATAATCTGATCTCCATTGCATTATTTGTCACACTGACGTTATGCACAGGTATTACTACTGGCTTCTGTGCCATTCCTGCCTCATCTACGATGTTGAAATCCCTGTGCACTAATCTTTCCTGCAACAAAATTTCTCCATGTTCAAATAACATAATATTTCAACTTGAAAGATCTACAATTTCAATATCATATTAGGTACCTGAACATAGATATCAAAAAAGCGCCTTCCGAGACTCTTATATGTTTGATCATTTGTAAACTGTATCTCTGCAAAGTGGATAGTCACTGAATAGTTCCCATTTTCTAAGCAACGATGAAAATAAGTGAGCGAAATTGGAGATATCCTGGCCGTTTTATATAACTCAGAGATGTTCGATGACGTAAGAGTTGCAACGTAACGTGTGTTTTGGTAATCATTATCATCCATGTAGTCTCCAGTACTGCTAAATCCCCAATAACTCTCTTCACTTAGATACAATTTTGCAGTGCCACCTTCAACTTGTCCGTCTCCTTCATACTCAACTTCTTTATTGTTTTCCTTTATGGTAACAGGCGTCCCACCACTATTAACGTGCCAACAAGTTGAATCTGCCTCAAAAGAAATATAACGAGATTGCATAAAGAAGCAATCTTAAGTAATATATTAATAAGTAGAACTACATTTCGATTAATAAGTAAATAGACCCAACCCATGCACACTAATCACTTTGTAGGCTGCCAACTCAGAGTTCAAACCCATCAGCATTCCAAAAGTCTATCCCTCGGCTAAATACTCAAACCAATGTATTCCATCTTGAAATGCTTTTCAGTTGAATGAAGCAAACAATAGAATCACAAAATGCTACTTTTTCTCTGAGAAAGCAGAAGACAATTGACGGATTCACTTTTTGCAGTTGCATTCCTCATCAATTCCAAAATCTTCTCTAAAGCAAGGTTCAATTGCGTCAAGCAGAAAGTTTTTCAGGAAATTAAAGAAAACAAATTCGAGAATACATCCAATGAAACTTTGTAAGTATGCAACATAATAGCCCAATGAGACTTTGAAAGTAAGCATCAATGAAATAAACGTGTGAACATTTCCTTACATCGCGGGCATTTTAGATCCTCTAAGCATGGGAGAGCCCTTCTGAGATGGTGAAAAAGAAAAATCCATTAGTCACAAAGTTTATAAGCATTTAACGAAATCAATACTAATTAACCTCAAAATCCTTGGCAGCAACTTCGCAACGATGAGACCATGAAAGATTAAGAAAGCAACAAAAATTCAGAGGAAAAGCGTCTTACAAGCTGTTTGCCGTCCGAGAGCTTTGATATAAATTTAGGTTGAAATTTCTAAGTAAAATATAAAATAACAATTAGCTCAGAGCCCATTTGCATATATCAATTGAAAATACAACAAAAGATTGTATCGAAATAAAACACTAACATGCCATCCTGACAAGTACGTTGCCCGGGCCCTTGCCATGTGAAGTTATTGTATGAAAGGTCGCTGTACGGAACCATACATGTTAAACACCATTCATTAGAACGGAATAAACAAAGTATTATAACGCATCTTAATACAATAAAGGCCAGAAAAATGAAGCCAGCGATGATATAAGGTAAAGCATATTACATAAAGCAAATGAATAATCAATTTCAAATAAATGGAAAAGAAATGTAGGTAAGAAACGTACATACTGGTTCCGTCCCTCAAGAGTGAAGCAGGTATGCTTCCACTTAGCATGTTGCCCGTTAAAAAGCTACAAAAGCAACACCAAATTTTTTTTAGATTCTTGAATGCTATATAATAAGCAGAAGACAAAACAAAAAACAAATGAAGCACAAAAACATATTGTACGAATGTATTTGAGTGTTCCCTCTATCAATGTTGCTTAATCCTGTATGTTTCTCTAGAAACTATAACAGATTCATGCATAGTTTGTAATGCGGAATCAAAATATATCATGTACTCAGATTAATTATACACTTACAGGAGTCGCATCCTCTTTAAGTTTGTGGTCTGTGGAATTTCCCCTACTAACTTGTTATAACTCAAATCCCTGTTAATGACACACATTAAAATTGCTTAGAAAAGGATCAGCATAAAACCTTTTCCTGGTTTAAAGAGTATGAGCAGTTATATATCATACAATCTGCATGTTGGAGGCAGTTGTTATACTCTGGAAATGAAACCTTATATAATAACATGAAAAACATCTTCTAACAATCTTCTATGCCCAAAAAGGAGGAAAACGGACAAGAAAAGCTCATCAAAACTTCAAAGTGTTTGCACCAAATGAAGTATGAATTGGTCAAAAGGTGTGCACACAAGTTCATGTCCATACATTTGATATTTATGTGGTTGATTTGGTGCCAGTTTACTTCGCAGTAATCTAATATCCAACACACTGCTATAAAAGCCTGCTTGCATATTGGTTTGTAACTCTTGACAGTTGACTTGGAATAAGGTTCTAATTTCTTACAGCTATGACAGTAACAATTTCTAACTTAACAAAACTTTTACCTTTCTTTTTCTTCTTTTTCCCACAATTTTCATTAAGTTTCTTACTCTTGAAGTAAATTAGAACCCAAAATCAACAAGGTTCTTTGATTTGATATTTTAGAAAAGCTCAAGTCCAGGACTGTTATTGATGTAGGACCAAGATAGAAGAGATAGCATCTAGATTAAAGAGACAGAATCTAGAAGAAAAACAGAACACTAGAAAAGAAACCAGAGGATTCAAGAGAAGAACAAGAACTCAAGAGGAAGGAAATCAGAAATCTCTATGTTCATTTATTAATCAGCGATTCTCTCTGAATTCTCAAAGACTAAGCTATATAAAGAGAAATCAAATATTGAACATATTAGACAATCCTACAACTCAATCCTAAATTCAAAATTAAATACTTGAGATAAAACATAGAATAGATAAATATTAACTCTAAATTCCTAATATCTTAATCTTGTTCTCCATTAGTTATAGTTTCTCATATATACGTGGTTGCTAACAGACTTTCTTGTTATAGTTCGTCTCTTATCCCCCTCCTTTTGCTGTCATTATCTGCTGAATATCCACGTTATGAATTTACAAATTAGACAGTTTCTTATGTTACTCAATTGACGGGTTTGTCTTTGTTGTCCGTACTCCCCGGTGGATTGGGACACTTTTCCTTGTTGTTCTATAATAAACTTGAAGGTTTCCTTAAACAAGGACTAAAATGGAAAGCAATATTCTAACAACCTGTTTTCTTCAAATTCAGCATTCTGTTGTAAAATGGAGTCTCCTACGTTGGTATACATTGCTAGACGTATAAATTGAAGCCTAGAAATTAGAGTGCACCAGTTCTATTAAGCTTTTACTTACACAACATCTTGATTCCTCATCGTCCAGAAGTATGAAGGGATCTCTCCAGTAATATTGCAGTTCCTCAAGACCCTAAAGTATACAACTGAGTTGCATTACATAAACCCAGATGAAATGGATGTCATAAAATCAATCTTCATGATATTTGTCTACGGTAAGAAACAAAACTTACAATTTTGTCGTACTTTCCATGTTTCTTATCATTGGAAAGGGCTGCCCTGGCGAAGGCATGTCACTAATACGCCTACATATTAAGACAGGTATATTTCCCATAAGAGGAAAAGGGAAACACAAGAGTTGAAAAACCATAAAGCTAGTGGAAAAAAAAAAATCAATAAATTTTCTTTAAAAAATATATATATTAATGATAAAAAATGTTATACTCACAAATCTTCTAACTTAGTCAAAAGGGATATGTTTGATGGGATGGGTCCCTGAAGTCCGCTTGCTTCCATGTGTCTTCAACAATTAAACACAAACATAAAAGTTAAGCATAAATGGAGGAAACTTTAAATAAATGTACTGGAACTTGAAAAATGTTGGAAGAGAAACTAAGATCTGACAATCTTTTGAGTTGTTTCCAATTCTGTATAAAATCGGGTACGCTTCCATTGAAGTTATTGTCACTTATCCTACTGCATTGGACAACAAAATGAACATGTTAGATAATGTTTACTAACTTGATGCCTCAAAGGAGCTCGGATATAATAAAATAATAACTCACAAATCAGTTAGATTTTTTAGCTCAGCTAATGCCATTGGCAAGTTTCCAGTAAACTGATTTGAGGATAGCATCCTGCAATTATAATACCAAAGAAATGGAAAACACATTCATTTCAGTGTTTAGAATATGCTGACAGCAACAGGATCTCAAAATCAAGAATTTAAAATTTTGAAAAAAAAAAAAGTCAAAGGGAGAAGAAACGCCATACAAAGATTGCAGGTTGGATAATCTCCCTAGTTCAGCAGGAATAGTACCAGAGAATTGGTTTGCATCCAGGCATCTGATTGATTTTTACAAAGGAAAAAAAAAAAAAGTGACAAATGATACTATTACAACAATGAAAATTTTATCTCAACATGGAAATGAAAAACAAACGTATTAGCATTTGACAGGACATTGGTTGACCACTCTAGTTTTATGAAGCACATTGACATCAGTTATCATTACATCCATTTCCATAAGTTAAAAGACGCAAATGATAGAGCAAAAAGAAACTTCAGAACTTACATGTATGTGAGAGAGGAAACATTTCCCAGCTCCTTTGGGATTACTCCCGATAATCGATTAACAAGAATAGAGCTGCAAAGTATATATGTTAAATTTACAATACATTAGGAACACTAAATCAAAAACTTTAACAGAGGAGAGGATGAGGTATCTTACATGTTGGTTAATCCCAATGAGCCCCATTCACGTGGTATTGTGCCATTCAAGTAGTTAAACGCAAAATCACTGAGCAAAGAGGTAGAGAAAAGAGTAGATTGCTTAAAGACTTACAAGAATTGGAAGGAAAAAAAAGACACCGGACATTAAAATGGAATAATTTCAAGTGCTATTCTTACATTTCCTTTAGATAAGGAAGTGTACCCAGTTGAGGTGGAAGCTTGCCAGGTAGACTAAAACCCTTGAGTATTCTGTCAAAGATGGGATTTTGATACGTTAAGCATCAGGAAGAGGGCAACAGTTATCAATAAAGTAGGATAATAATAACAGGCTAACCACGAGCATTTGCCAAAAGATTAGACACTTGAAGATGTAATTGGTGTTGTTTTGAAAAGAATTTTTTGGTTGTTTTCATTTACTATTATAATCTCATCATTTTCCGCCTTTACATGGTAATTATTGTAGCCAGACTAATCAACTTTACTCTCATTCCTTGAATCTCGTGGCTATCCCTCAATGTATTTTTATTTTTTTAGAACACATCCAAAGCAAATCTAGTCTATCATCATAAAAAATTTATGAACAGACATTTCACTTGCTCGACAAGAAACCGTGCAAATCAATCTAAATTCAAACAAGATAAGGAAAGATAACTAGAGTTCATCCATTCCACGTATACAATGCTCATCAATGTGATGTTATTTAGTAAACAGAGAAGGAACAGTACATGCTTACAACATGACAGACGGTATTGTTTTCGAAGGTGCAATCACAACCAACTTCAGCCTCTGATCCCAACGGTCGCTCTCTTGTTAGTCCAACCATTATAACTTCACAAGATTCATCATCAATCTCCCAAAATGTTGAGCCCATTGTTCTAGTTATTTGCGCAAGAGCGTCAACTACCCATAATCATTTGACAAAAAAAATAAATAAATCAGATAAATTTTGTATCATGTGACCAATTCACCCTATAAAAACAAATATACAGCCAATATGTCAATATTGAGCATTACCACCTATACCACTAAATAATATATATATATATATATTACCAATTCTCCTATAAGATGTGGTCCAACCTCGGCAATGAATCTAGTACACCATGTCTAAGTGTGGGCTCGGACAAAGTTCAAATCTTAGAGAAAGCGAAGGAAACCACCTCAAGCAGTGAGTAATGCAGGTTTGTCATTTCTCCCAAAAGCTTAAGCTAATAGAAAGTGGACCGAACTGTTTTTTATACTCTAATACCCACTCAACGGGCTTGGACAATGTTGACATTCCAAACAAGATAAAAGCGAAACATGAATTAAAGCCATACAGAATTCAAAAAAGGACATAAAATAATTTACACTAACCAATGTGCAATAGGTTAGAAAGTACAATTCTAGAAGCGTGATTCTGAAGTCTAAGCCACCAGTTCTAACGCCATGTTAATTTACCTATTCTCCCAAAAGCTATTCAGCTCATTACGAATAAAATGAAACAACGTTATTGCCTAACATTTTGCTGACAGAAGTTACGACTCCACAGTTAGAGATTTTTGTGATTGTTGGAAAAATCCTAGACTACAAGATAGAAAGAGCCGCCTAAAACAAAGGTTCGAGTTCATTTGTTAAATAAAGTAGAAACAAATGATGGAGGCTTGATCGACCCACTTCTGTCTACCAACTTTAGAGCAAGCAGCTTGAATGTCTTAAGACAATACTTCCCAAGTTTGAAAAGGAATTGGATTTCCAGCTAAGAAGCCTTCGTGAACATACTAAAATGGGCTACCCAATAGATAATTTAACCCCTGAAGAGAGTAGACTGGCATACTTATATATGGGCACTAGACACCAATTGTAGTAAGTGTTCCCACCAACTTTAACATGACCCAAAAAATTAATTTGCCCGTTTGCTTGCTCAGAAAATCCTAAATGAAACTAAAACTACCCACAAAAAAAAAAAAAAAAAAAAAAGATATTCTGAGAACTAACAACATTATTGCTTCACAGTTTGAACGAACCATCTAAGTTCAGAGTTTTCCCAGCACAATTAAAAAAAAAATTTTTGATTCGTAGTACTAACAGTACTGCTGATTCTCAGTTTGAACAAAACACCCAAGTTCAAAATTTTCCCAGCAAAAAAAAAAAAAAAAATAGAGAACTCTGATTCTTGGTACTAAGAATACTACTGGTTCTCAATTTGAACAAACCACCCAAGTTCAGAATTTACCCAACACAACAACAACCAAAAAAAAAAAGAGGTTCTTAATACTAATAATACTGCTGGTTCTTAGTTTGAGTAAACCACCAAAGTTCAGAATTTTCCCAGCACCAATGCAAAAAAAAAAGGGAAAAAAAGGAGGAAGAGCATCCAAGTTGAGACGTCAGAGAATTCCTTTTCTTTTAGTACCACCAAATTACCAGAAAGCAAAAAAAGAATTAAAAAAAAAAAAAGACAAGAATAAGTCTTACCTTCATCTTGGGGAAGCTTGGACTCGGAAAATCTGAGCAACCCAATGCAGGCCATTGCCAGAATGAAGAAAACCATGAGATTGTTGGCCACCATGGTACAAAGATTGAAGCTTCTGAGCCCAAAATGTTGTCTTTTCTAGAGAGAACACAAGAAAACTGATATACAGAGCTACTAAATAAAATTCAAAAAAAAAAACAAAAAAAAGTATATCAAAGTTTCCAACCGATAATAATACCCTATTGGTATGCAAAGCCAAAGCTGCTGGTTTGCTTAGTCAAATACCGTACACATTTTCACTCTTGAAATAAAAATAAAAATAAAAATAAAAAGACGAAGCAAAAGCGAAACAAAACACCATCTAGATGCTCAATTTGGCTCCCTCGGTTCACATGCAGCACAGTGTTTTATTTTTTTAATTATAATTTTATTCAGTTTTGGTTTTAGTTTATTACTTAGTGCAGATTGGATCATCCTATCCTTATGGTAATGTTTATAATATTATTTTTTATGATTTATAAAGTAATGCTAAATTGTAATGTCCCATTTAGATCACCAATTATATTTACATTACAATAAAATATAATTAAATATTTGTTTAATATACAAGTATTATATTTAAATATAAATATTTTTTTAAAAGATTAAAATACAAAAGAAATTATTTCTCCCTTTCCCTCTTCCTCTCTCTCTTGTGTGAGATTTGGATTTTTTTTTTTGTGTACCCTCCTTTTAAGGCCGGTATTCGGAGGCAAATTTCGACTAGTCTCCGGATTCTCAACCACAGAGACAAATAGGGCTTCACAACGAAGATTTTAGTGATAGAAACAATCTCACAAACGTAGGGATCGACCTTAGGCGAGGTAAAGGGAGAGCCACCCTATGGATCTGCAGTTGAGGGGGGCTTGGTTTCCCTATTGAGATGGCGATAATAGCCGGGAGACCGACCCATTGCCTTCTAATGATCCTAAGCCTGTAGTTATTTTTGTCATGATAGACTTGTACTATTACATTATTTTATATAATCTATAGTGTGGCAAATTTTTAAAATTAATAAAGGCAATGTCTTCACTTGATAGGATTGTTTTTTAATATGTCTTTTTTGTATTAAACTTCTAATAATGGAGATAGTTTTTCCACTTTCTAGGTTTACTTGTTGTTTGCTAGATCTATGGTTTAACGATATTTTTATTTGGTTTTTTACTAGATTTAATTCTATATAAAATGAGTGGTGGTCCAAGTGCTACATGGTCTTAGCCCTTAGTCAATTGAAAGTTTCCATCGATTGTATAGATTTTATTCGAAAAAGTCTTATATGTGCTCGATCTAATTATGTCAAGGTATTTTCACTTTATTGGGTCTCAAGTATGCGTCCGTCCCTTTAAACTTCATCACAATTTGTTGACAAAATCGGTCTCAATGGAGGTTTATATCCCATGTATTATGTGGTCATTTATGTTCATTGTTATGTTTAGATCTCTTTTAAGTTAAATAAAATTTCTCCTTTCAAAAAAAATAAATATTTTAAAATTTTAAATTCAATATAATTATTATTTATTATTATTTTTATATATTTTTATCAATCACATCACATATTTTTTCTCTATTACACTAACAGTCTATATATATATATTGTATTCAAATCCAGAATATCTAATCATAAATTACATTTATTGTGCCGCATTTTAATGAGATGTAAATGTAACCCTGTGTCCAAACTTTTTTTTTTTTTTTAATTATTTTGACGGCAAATGTTTGTCAAAAGAGTTAGCAATTTTACCATACGAGAGGCATGATTACAAATTTTTAGGGAAACAAAAATATCAAACATTGCAGCTAGTCCAAATGACTCAGTTACGTTGAATCTAGTTCTAAAGAAACTACTTCTTTAGGTAAGTTTATAGTAATCCGTATACAGGTTAGAACTAATTTTTTTAATATTTGATAAATTTTTAATAATTTAATTATTAAAAAAATTTATCTAATAATTAAAATTTCAAGCAAAAAAATTTAAGAATTAAAATAATGGTTTTATTATAATCTTAATTACCGTTTTCCTTAAAAAAAAAATAATAAGTTGTCTATATAGAAGCTCATAAAATGGTTTTAAGAGAGATCTATAATTGGGTACAAGAATTTCCTCCATCTACACAAATTTGCTACCTCTTTACTAGTTTAGTTTAGTTAGGGGTGTTTATGGGTTGGTTTATATGACTGAGGTCTCAATCTGTAGATCTATCTGTGATATTTAGATTGGGAAAACCATAGTCCATAACCAATCTATAAAACTCTCAAACCAATCCAAACCAAATCGTAAAAATTAACAGATTTAATTCGTTTACTCAATAAACTAAAATAAAATATTTAAATATAAAATAGTTCAATAAACTTGCAACTTAATTAACTTTAGATCTTCAATCATAAGCTAAATTATAGCATAACAATATACGACAACAAACAAACATTGACTAAATTCAAAATAAAATGTTTATATTTATCAATTTAATCAATACTACTTTAAATTATTTCAACATCTGTATATTCAAGCCAATAAAATTACACATAAACATATACATACATAATTTATTTAGAGAAAAAAAAAATATAGACATATTTGTAAATACATATATACATATATATAAACATATATAGAGTTCAGATTCACAGATTACACGAATTAAAAAATGCTCAATTTGTAATCTTTGGATTGGGAAAATTTCAATTCATAATCAATCTGTTGTCCCTTCAACCCAATCCAATTCAACAGATTGAATGGATCGACAAATTTGATGAACACCCTAGGTTTAGTAAAATTTAAATATTGAGACTACAAAATAAACAGTTTAATAATTAATATGGCAACAATTTAATTAGTCACTATTTATAATAAAATTAATCACTATTCATAATTTCATTGCTTCAAACCCCAAAGATTGATATTGCACTATTTTACAAAAAAAAATTCAACCAAAAAAACTTTATTACAAGAAATAAATGAATAATGAAGGAAAATTATAGCAAAATAGTGTTTTATGAAAATAACAAATTGTAAATAGTGTTCATCGTGTCCCTGGTATACCTTAATTATTATTTACAAATATTTTTTTAATTTTTAATGACTTGCTATGTTAACATAACCATTAGAATTATAAATAGAATTAGATAGAGGAGCCACCTTAAACAATTTTAATATATACCAGAGGACACGATGAACAGCTATGTAACGGCAGAGGGCAAAGTGAATTATAATACTTAATCTGAGGAAAATTTGTATAATTAATCCAAGCAAATATCAATGCTTTAAAATATTTGAAATAAATAGTAAATTTATCATGTAAATAGAAAATTTATTATACTAATGACATATATACAAGATGTAAATAAATAATTATTTAGCAAATCTAGTATAAACAAATTATTTATATAGTAAATCTGTAATTTATTTTAAATATTTTTAAAATTTACTATTAATTTTAATTATTTTTTAAAAATTATTATTTATTTCTCCCTCACACTCTTTTTAGGGTAAAAAAAAAAAGAAAGCTCTAATTTTTAACTATTAACAACTTTCAAACTTTTTTAAGAGTGGTTGCGTATAGTTTTTTTTTATTAAATACTGACAAAACATACATGTCAGGGATCGAATTTAGGAGTCGGTATAAACAAAAACTAAATAAAACTTTTTTACTACTTTGTCGTCACTGCTTGTGATAAATAGTATGCATTTCTGTATATATATATATATATATATTCTTCATGGGTAATTTCATATACTCCTTTTCTTAACCCTTGTTTTGTATTTTCCGTTATAGGAGCCTCTTAGTGACAGGCTAAAATAGTCAAACTGTTTAAGGTACCGTACACACGTAAAATTCTGAATAATTATGTTTTAAAAGTCCGCAAAAAGTACGTTGTTGTACTTTCAATAAGAAAAATCATTGGGAACTGAAGCAAACATACATGCGTAAAACAGACATTAATTTCCGTTAGTCAAAAAAACAAAAAAAGAAAAAATCTTTAGAAAATCATTGTCCAAAACACATTACCGGTGAGAAGTTTATTTTTTAAAAATAAAATATTTTTAGATTTGAAAAATAAAAGATTATTTAGATTTTTTAAAAAAATAAAAAGTTGTTTAGATGAGTAAAATTTTTTTTCATGAGAGAATTCTTTTTTCATTTTATAAAAATGAAGAATTTTAAATGTTCACGTATAAAAATTTAAAAAGATTTATTTTTTTAAGTGGAGAATTTTTCATTTTTTAAAAATGGATATGTCACACAAACATACCAACATCCATAGCAAAATTATATATATATTTATTTTGAGAATGGAGAATTGAAACTCTTTAAATATGAAATTATTGTACGATATAACTCAAACCATATATAACAAAATTATGACAAAATTGGAATAACAGCCTATGACTTAATATGGAGTGACATAATTTATATACAATAACAACATTACATTGCATGTAATTTATGAAATTTTTTGAGTAAATTTTATGAAGGTAATTCCTTTTAAAATGTTTAATATTGCTTGAATTATTTTGAATATCATTTTATTAATTTTTAGTAGGATAAAAATTTTACGACAATTTAGAATTGATATACTTTTTTTTGCCATGTTTGATTCGGTGGCATTTGTAAAAGTATCGCAATCAATTATGATATTTGCAATTTAGGTTTTAAAAATGCTGTAAAATTTTGTCGCAAAATTTTTCACGGCAATTTTTCTATTTTTTGTGGCATATTTTCTTTCCACTAAAAAGCATTAAAAAAATACATATTTCTTATAATTAATGCAAACCTATGATTAATATCATGCGACGGAAATATACCATAGCAATATTGCATTGCTTGTACATAACATTGCTCAAATTCAACTAATCCGTAATAAAGTAAAAAAGAAAAATCCATAATTAAATAAAAAAAAAACGGAGAGAGAGACAGAGAAGAAAGTGTTACACGTGGTACAAAAGACATCATATTATATATATATATATTCTTCCTTTTTTTTTTTTTTTGGTTCCCGCTAAAGGATATCATATTCTATATCGATGGTGAATAAAGATAACAATTTTACTTATTAACTCATTTATTTGTAGTAATTAATTGAAATGAGATGGGGAAAACGCAATTTAAATGAGACGGGCTTGGGGCGAGCATAGGTTCGAGGGTTCCCAACCCTATTACCAGTCTTGTTTAGGTACAATGTCTTTTTAAAATATATTTATATATATATTGGAATACATAACACATACATTTTTAAATCTATAAAATAAAAATTTGTCTATTTTCATATAAAGAACATACATATGCATATATATAACCTTTTATATATTTTATATTATTTTTATACTATATATTTCTAAATGAATTAACATGGAAATCTCAAATCCATCCCGCAAAAACCTACCCCAAACCTACCTTGAACCCACTAACGTAAACGGGTACACGGGATAAGGACAGGACAATATTTCTTCTCGTGAGGTGGGTTAGTGAGAAATCCACCTTACCCTAAACCCACTTCGTTGCCATCCTTAATGGTGGGCATTGCTGCTTATAGCCTCAAAATATCCAACACCAACAGCAGTGATCGATAAGAAAATCATGTTATATAAATAAATAAAAAAAACTCTTTCTCTTTTTTTAAGCATCTAAAATATATGATTATTGGTGTAATTTAGTGGTAATAAGTTCAAATCTCTACCCAAATTTCCAACAAAAAAAATCTAAAATATTGCTTTTACTTTTTACTTGAAGGTGAGAATTATATGTAAAAGTATTATTATTATATTATACTTATAGAACTTGGTTATAATATCACAACAACTTTTATGAAATGCAATTCTATATGTGAATATGATGAGAATTTTTATAAAATTAGATAGATATTTGATATTGAATTAGAAAAGAGATCATAACACCAAATAAAATTAATATAATAGTTAAACTGTAAAATATAATGTGAAATTGATAAAATATGAAATTTTAGATTTGACCAAACTTATAACCATTAAAACTATTAAAGTACTGCTTTTTAATACATAATTGAAAAAAACAATCATGTAAAGGATGAATAAAGGAAACACACACTCTTTCTCTTCTCTTTCCATCTCAAACTTTTGTTTCCCTTGTCACCTCTTAAATGAATATTTTAAAGGGATAATATATAAAGAAATGATAATTCTATTGACAATTCTTCTTTACTTTCTATATTCCTCTATTAATTAAATTCTATTATTACAGATTAACCCTCAAGCAAATTTAAATAAAAAGATGATAATAATATACTTAATTACATAAATAAAACTCAATCATAAAAACAGAAACTTAATTATATATATTTTTTCTTTCCACACACACCTATATATCAAATTCCTAAATAAATAACTTATAAATATTACTACTTTGAAACCTATATTAAATTTTCACTCTAATCTTTTTGCTTCAATGAATAGACCAAAAAATTTTGAGATATTTTAAATGTTACGATTGATTTGGTCATTGTATAATTTTTACATTATGGTTGTTTTTTATTTTCTTTCTATATGTATTACTTTTTTATGTATTATTCGTTAGCATTTTTTCTTTTCTTTTTTCTTTTTATTCTTTTCAGTTTTATATGTTTTTGTTCTTTTATCATGTGTATTTATCGTTATTCTTTTATTATGTATATACATAGATATATGAATATGTTACATATTGTTTTTGTTTTTTAAGTTTTTTTCTTTCAAAATCATGATTTTGAATCTATTATATATATATAAATAGGTTATATTATTTGCCTTTTTTTCTTTTTAAAACTTTTTTTTTTCTTGTGAAATTTTAAATTTAATCTATAAAAGAGCGTCAAAATGAAAAAAAAAAAAAGGTAAGTGTGAAAAGAAATTTAAAATGATAGTGTACTTTTTATTTTATAGTAATTAGGAATAATTTTAGAAATAAAAGGAATGTGTATTAAGCAAATTTAATCACTTTGAATTTAAGAAGATGGTGCATTTAGAAAGAAAGTGTGAAGAATCAAAAGGAACGTCTCACTACAACCACTTATAAAGAAATTGAAGGAATATATAAGCTTTGAGCTAAATGACAATTAGGTCCATGGTTGTTAAGAGAAATTCCCTCGTATTTATTTATTAACAATTCGTCATTGACCCGCATTGATCACTTTCTTGATCATCCGTATTTATCCTTAAACATAAAGTCTGGGTTAGGAGGAGACTCTGACTTTTATGTCGCTTAAGCATTGCATGCTTTGCCCAATTACATTGCTCACTTCCAAGAAAAACACCAGATCCTTTCTTTGCTTTAATTGCAAAACTTTTACATATTAGTACATTTTTATCTCGTGTCTTTAGCAAATTAAGTTACTATGTACATATTTTCTTTTTCCATGACATGTATAGGCTATAAGTAGAAGATCAATTGGGACTACCTATATATAACTTAGTGGGTGTTTAGTTGCAGTATTCAATTTGCATTGTATTTTAAATGTAATATAATTTTCACCTAAATATAAAAGTATTTCATTCAAATATTAATCATATCATATTTTAAATCTAATATAATCACTATTTATTATGCAATTTTCACTCAAATACAAAAGTATTTCATTTAAATACCAATCACATCATATTTTAAATCCAATATAATCACTATTCATTATACAATTTTCACTTAAATACAAAGCATTGCATTAAAATATCAATTACATCATATTTTATATCCAATATAATCACTACACATATTCATTATTAAAATACAATTCAAGTACATTTTACTCAAACACACATTGTATTCAAATGAATGTTAATACTTTTTCTCCAAACATAAATTACATTCAATACATTGTATTCAAACGTAATATAAATATAATATATTTACCAAATAAAACCTTAATAATGATAATCCCTTATTTAACTCTACTAAAAAATTGTAAAGTTCAAATCCCTTATTCCTAATTATAAAAAATAAAAGACCAAATCCCTGTATAAAATTATGTCACGAAGGGTCAAAACAACTCACTTCTTTATTAAACTATTTTTTTCTCTCTTTCCACGCGTATCGATCGCCAAATGGTTTCCCACTGGTATTGAATAATAAATAATGCATATAACTTATAGACACACAATGAGGATTCAAAGGGGGACACAAGGAACACGTGCGCCGCCACCACATCCCCCCATTCCCCACACACCCCCCACCCCCCCCCCCCACAACAAAACAACCAACCCCCTAAGTTTTTTAAATTAAAAAAAGGCCCTAACATTCTTTAATAGTTTTTCAAATATACCCAAGCTTAATATATATTTTTTTAATGTTTTAATGCATAACTAAACTTAGATTATCTAAGTTTTAGTTTCCAAAATATTAATGCGTATAATGGAAAAAGACTGATGATGTGAAAATAAAAAGTAAAAATGAAACATAATTTTTGATAAAAAAATATAAGTAATTTATAATGTATTATAGGCTAAAAACTCTCATATTTATCATGCTCCTGACATTAAGAGAAATTTTAAGACCAATCGAATGCTTCCAAAATATAAGAACTATAATTAATAATTATAGTATGTTAACCAAAATTAAATAAAAAATTATCGGACTATTTATTATCTATATAAAATCGTCGGTTTTTAATATAAAATTATATCCTCTTATATGCTTCCATTGAGAATATCTTCTAGATCTGTCACTTAACACACGTGTGTGCGCATGCGCCTATATATTTTGCTCCTTTTTAAGATTCATATATATATATATGCACACAAATATGTATACATATATATATGTATATGTTTAAAAAAGAAAGTATTTATTAGTCAAAAGAATTAATGAAAAAGGAATTTCCATAATCTTACGCTTCTGTGTGAAACAAAAGACAATATCTTTTGAGAAATGAAGAGAAAATTTCCTAAGGTTTGATATACAATGAAGAAAATAGGTAGCCTGAAGAAGATAATATTATATATTCATGCGGCATATGTGTACATGTGTACTTATATATGCATAAACAGACGCATTTACGTATGCACAGTGACTTTTGGAGAATATGGCTAGCAAATAGTTTGGGGTTGTTTTCCTTTTTCCTTTATATTGTCTAAGCTTTTCTGTCGGCTATAGCAATTAG
The DNA here is from genome assembly GCA_035233585.1 of Antiaris toxicaria. Taxonomy (NCBI): domain Eukaryota; kingdom Viridiplantae; phylum Streptophyta; class Magnoliopsida; order Rosales; family Moraceae; genus Antiaris; species Antiaris toxicaria. Next base: position 96,728,448 of record CP141154.1, read on the forward strand.
AAAAAAAAAAAAGGAAATTTCTTTGCCTTATAAAAGTCAGAATTAAATCAAAGTCACAAGTTTTTAAGTAAATTAGATTAGATTTGAGTCTTTTTTTAAGCATCCTTTTTTGTGTATGTATTCGAGAGAGAGAGAGAGAAATTTATAATCAACCTCATGATTTTCAAATAAGTTGCATGAATAAGAATGACTATCCATGCTGTAGCTATTGCATTTAAGTTATATTTTGACCATTCAAGCCAAAAAGGACAAAGTTAGCTTTTGACCAACGAATAATCAACGTATATAAGAACCAATAAGCACCCTCTTGAGGCTCAAATTTTCTTTTCAATTGTCTGATAATATAACATATATATAACTAAAGCGACACTTTATCTAACGTACATGCGAACAAATTTAAGTCCAACATTCAACGAGAAAAATATGATTGACAAGAATAATAATAACATCAATACTATATATTTTTCAACTTTTAAATATCACGTGATATATGAATAATCATTTTTAACTGATTAATACTTAAAAGATTATAACATTAACCAAAAGTTAAAAGAAAAAAAAGCTATCTTTATAAAAAGAAAATAACTCACCCTCGTATATAAATGTATACGCAAAAATGAATAACTAAAGTTAATTTCTCTAACTGCTGATTTTACAAAACGGCCAATACCAAGTGAGCCATCATGAATTAATATTTGACCCATTCTCGTGACTTTAGAATAGTCATAAAATGGCACCTAATAAATATTAGACGTAGAGCTCACTACTCAGCTTTAAGTATGGCCAGAAACAACGTCCAGTCCATTCTTATGATGTATGTTAAACTTAGTCGAAGGAGACCATGTAAGATTGAAAAATCAATCATTTTCAGCCGGGTATGGGTCATCAGCCTGATCGCGATCAATTAATTTCTGAGACACAGAGAAATAAGGGACCATTTGGATAGAGTTTTTGGACGTTTTGAAATATGATTTCCAAAATGTATTTTATCTTTTTCTTCAATTCAAAACTATTATTTCTAAACATTTATAGCTTATTCAAACTTTAAAAGTTTATTATTTTGTTATTTTAATCCCAAATGAGATAAATTTTTATTTAAATTACATAGAATTTCAAGAGGAATAAAACAAAATTTATATTGATTTTTTTAAAAATATATTTTAAAATTTTACATTATTTTACTAACATACATTTCCAAAATTACATCTGACTTCCAAACTAAACACATCTCCAAAACTTTCTCGAAACGGACTCTAAAGTTAACTGTAAGATACCTTGACCTTAAAATTCTTTGGGTTTCATTTTCTCCTCTAATTAATGATCTTCTACACTATTTCCTAAGCTTGTCACTACATATGAAACCAAACAGACCATTCCCACCATATTAATTTGAACATGATAACAATACCTCTAAGAGAAAAAAAATCACGAATATTAAACACACTAACTCATGGTGCGATTGGTTCGCCAATCTAGTTTAATTTAGTTTGAAAGTCAAACTAAAATGAACATTTCGTTCCAACTTAGTTTAACTTAACTTATATTGGAGATTGTGAAAGTAGAGATAACTTGTATTGAAAATTATGTTAAAATAATAAAAGTTGAGATAAGAAATAGTGAAAGTAGACCCTATCAAACTAAACTAAACTAGAATCAATTTGGATAACTCAACTTAACTTACAAGCTATTAACTTACAAGCTATATTAAATTAGATCGGTGAACTAAACAAACTCTCAATAAATTACTCCTAGAGTTTGGAATTATTAGTGTGATATGAAATTCCACCAATGTCGAACACATGTTATATATATCCTCTTATGATCAGTCGAACTTATCCTACTTCAAACTTTAACGTTCAGCCACCTTTTGTTCACGACCTAATTCGAACTTGATCCGCTTTCAACTCCTTCTCGGACTCATTATAGGTCGCTGCAATGAACACATATAATGGGTTAGAGGTATAAACCTTAAGCCTAGAAGATGCTTTAATATCTCTTAAGCTCTGAAAAAGTATTACTCACGACATGATGTGATCACCAAAATAATTTGCCCCTAACTATGGGAAAGCGTCTAAATACATTCAACTAAATCTAGGATACATTTGAAAACGGATTTCAAATGTTGAAAAACTTCAAATTTAAATCATCCCAAGTTTCTTGTTAAAAATTGTCATGGTCGTGCTAACGGAGCCAGCCTCTTTCTCCCTGATCGTGTGGACTGTCTCCACATTTTGAAATGTAAACAACATGAGAATCATTATCTTCTAGATTATTAAACCTCGCCAATTCTAACTATTTGAATTTAATTCGTTTTCCTCAAATATTTCAAAAGGGTAAAGTCGCAATCTATCAAATTAAAGTTGAGTAATTCATAAAAGAATCTTGACATCATAAAGCACAAGGCTAACTCAAGAATTTAAATTTAGATCAAAATGTCTAAGGTACGTATGTAAAAAATAAAGAAATAAATATATAAATTCAGAAATTCAACATGCCAATTTTGAGTTTAATTAGAGATCAAATTCATTTAAAATCCATTCCACCTGCATTCGAACTTTTCCAGGTTAATCACAATCAACACAAGTCGAAAATTATCATTTTGTAAAAATCAGATTTATCCAAGTAAGTATCAATCATAACTTTAGGTAATTAATTTTTCAAATTAAATACAAACAAAATTTATTTGGTTAGTTCTTAAATTGTGTATATTTTGTCAATTGATTTTTTGAACTTTTACTTCTAGTAAGTTAGTCCCTGAATTTTTTATTTTTTACTATTTTGATCCATGACATTGAAAATTAATGGAAGACAATAGTTTAAGAATTAATTATTAAAATTGAAAGTTAAAATATCAAAGTCACAAAATATATATGATTCAGAAAAAAACAAATAAATTACTTTTTTTTAATTAAGTAAAAGTATATAGGTACATATGTACGTACATATATATATATTAATAAGCAACATTTCTTTCGTATCTGCGTGTTATATTTTTTCTTGGTGACTTGTTAATTTATTATTATTATTATTATTTATGAAATGAATTCAAACGTGCTAATGTTACACGCAGAGACTGAAAAAAAAAAAAAAAAACAACTGTAATCCATTTAATGTTTAAAACATGATTCTTGTATTTCAGATTTCTTTATAGTTAGTATTATATATACACACACACACAAATATACAGCAACGTTCTTGTGGCATGTATTGGAAAGTTGTTAAGCATTTTCGAAGTATCTAATTAAGAATTAAGTTTGCATTTTTAATACTCTCCATACATGCATGTGCTTTGCATGCTTTTAGTTTCAGTAAATTTATTCAGTTTTATTTCTTCTTCTTCCACGTAACATATATATATATATATATATAAAAGGTTGGCATTACGTGTAGTTTTCGTATCCAACTAACTATCAAAGTGTGTTATGTTTGGTTGATCAATCAGTCAAATAAAAAAAAAGAAAGAATTTAACAAATAAAAATAATAATTAATTATATTAATTAGTATATACAACACTATTATATTAATTAATGAAATATTACAGAAAACGCTATTTGCTTAATTATGTATCTAATCCACATTAATCCCATTTTGGGACTGTCCTACTTTTATTAACAAAGTACTACGTTTACTTATGGCAAAAGCAAAATCATAATCTAAAAAATAGAAAATTTATTCTTAAAATGCCTTAAAAACAACATTGGTGTTTGTATAAAATACTTTTATACGCTACCCACCGACTACGGTCGGGATGGGGGTTAGGTTTCCAAATTTAAGCAAAGCGAAAGAACTTAGAAGTATCCAAGGCAGAAGAGCTCGAAAGAAATTTGAAAATGGAAAGAATTAATCTCAATTCGTGAAAACAGTTCATAATAGACATACATCGTCTACAACAAGTTGTTCCATCTAACAAATCTTTATTGTCAGCTACTAGAAACAGGACACCGTATGGTTTCACTTGGTTAACCCTAACACAAAACATGTTCTTCGCACAATGCCTTTTTTCTTAAAAGCCCAGGTCCATATCTTTTAATGGATTCCATGCATGAACTCAAACCACGTTTAGGAAAATTCTCCAAGTTGTAGTTTTGTTGGCCATGAGAAAATGGATATGCTCCTTCATTTTTTTTTTTGGTCCAAATTGATCTTCGGCTCTATTCGGGGTTTAAGATAATTCAGCCAAATAATCCAAAGAAAACCACCCTCTTACTTAAGGTGACTTCAAAATATATTTCCATTTTGATAGTTCAAAGAGAAGCTCATCCCTTTTGAGAAGTCCAAAAACCTCAAAAAACGTCCTAAAAATAAACTATATCAGTGATTAAGAAAAGGGAATTCGCCCAATCTAGAGTACAAGAGAATATGGTCCCTGGCGAGATGGTAAGTTAATAAACTCTTTCACATAATTAAGCTGCACACTACAAAATTCATGGAAAATGAGCTCAGTAGTTTGTGTTTCTCATGGGTTGAAGCTGTAGCTTTTGACAATCCTATACGTGGTTATGGACCAAGGAATACAATTACTCTACGACTATGGGCTGCTTATTCTAAACCAAGCGATCTTCAGTAAATGAATATATATAATTACTTAGTACTAACAGTAACAAGAATAGTATGAATTTAATAGTAAATCAAAAATGGATGAGAGAGAGTAAACTACAAGTATACCAGAAAAAAAAGGTTTTCCATTATTATTGTTTAATAATTTTAAAGTTAAGTTCGGGGAATTGAAATTTGAACTTTTTACCTTAGACCTCAGTGATGAAGTTAGAGATTCTTATCGTTATGCAGTAAAAATTAAATCAAAACCAATTATTGATGTATTACAATTGTCCCAGAGGTAATTTTCGTGCCTTGAGAGAGTTGTATTATAACCCAATCATCATGGTTATTGAAAACGTCTTTCTCAATGTACACTTATCATTAATCAATTGATCTCTCATTTGATTCTTCATAATATTCATAAAAGAAAATACTCTGTCCACACATTTTAATCTTGATTTGGAATTACTAACGTGAGGGTATATTCTAAGGATTTATTGAGTTTTCAATTATTATTACCTTTCTCAGATCTGCCTTCTTGTCAAAATATTTAACAAAAGTAATAGCAATAATATTAGTTTTTGGCCACTTTATTAATTGATGTTACAAAATGAAAGGGATCATTAAAGATTGGAACAAGCAGTAGAACAAGATCAACTTCTTTTGCTGTGATATTATTGCAGCATGCTAATCGACTCTGTTTGAACACCAATGTTTTATTTACTTTTTTTTTTTTAATTGTATGCATGTTTAGATGGTTTGTTGAGAGTACTCAGATTTTACACACTCAGAATTTTCTGAGTTTAGTGTTGTCCGCGGTGTCGCCGGAGTTCAACAGATACGGCGGCGTGCGGTGGAGATGTTGCATCTTTTTTATTTATTTATTTATTATATAGTGAAATGATGGTGGCGTTTGTTTTTATTCTCAAGAATGATTTTCCATTTTCAAAAACACAGAAAATGAAAATGGTTTTAAAATAACATTTGTTTATTTAACGTTTTCAAAACCATTTCGAAAATATCGTTTTCAACTATGTTGTTTTTTTAGGCTTTTTGAAAACGAAAAAATGTTGTTTTTACTTTTTGTTTTCGTTTTCTCCCTCCATCTCCTCTCTCTCTCTTTCTGTAACAACCGGGAAAATTCACATTTTTCGGAGAATAAATACACAATGAATTTAAGCATTAAAATGTGAAATTAAGTGATTTAATATTGTTTAGAACTAAAATAAAATGTTCTAACAATGTTAAAGGATGAAAAATGAGTAATAGTGATATTATGTGTGTGCACGTGTGTGCCACTCACAGTATCAGGAAATAGGTCAAGATGATATTATCTTAACATAAAACTGATAAATCTGGGTTCAGCACACCCAAATTAGTCAGGATAGCCTATCAGCACGCTCAAATTTGATAATTGAGCACAAGGGTAAATTTTGATCGAAAATTCGCAGTATCGGAAATTGGTCAAAATGACCTCAGATGAAAATAAAACTGATATATTTGGATTCAGGACGCCCAAATTAGTCAGGATAGCCCATGTTGAAATTTTGGGTGAGAAAGTATATAAAGAGCGGGAAAAAGTGGAATTTCCTCATTTGCCCATGTGTACTCTCTCTCCTCATTTCTCTCTCTCTCTACCCCCATTGATGAATAGTAACCGACCACCGGAAACGGTGTCCGTTTTCGACACCGCCGGCACCGTTGGAAAGCTCTCGCCGAGCTGAGTTCAACGGTGGGCCGAGTCGACGGAACCGACGCCGGAGGAGCCCGCACGCGCCGCCCAAAGCCGCCGGCCACCGGAAAATTCGCGACGCCGTATCTCCGCCGTCCGACGTCCGATCAAGCTGAAACCGGTCCCAAAAGACTCGTGGTGAAGAGTACTACAAAACCCATGTGGTGGATCGCCTCAACGGCCGCCGGATCGCGCCGCCCAACTCCGCCCGTCGCCGTCGCCGCCGTGAAACTCGCCGTTTCCGGCGATGTTGAGCTGCACCACCGGTGCAGAAATGGTCGCCGTGAAGAGGGGAGCAAAAGCCCTCAATCAATTTCGGGAAAAAAGTCCGGCACGGCGGAGCTCCACCGTCGCCGCCGTGGCCGTGACTTTCGGGGGGATTTTCCGGCGATTGGGGCCTCCAAATGTAAAATTGAGGCTACCAATGGATTCCTCTCGTCGAGATCTTCAAGATGGACTACCCACTTGCCACCGTCGCCGCCGGTCAACGCCGGTCAACGGTCGGTCAACGCCGGTCAACGGCGACCGTTGACCGAAAATGGAAGTTTGGCCCGTTGGCCTATTTTCGACGTTCCGGACGCATCCGCGAAGTCGGAATTGCAAGACGAGACCTCAGAGATGATGAACGAAGAATTAGGGTTTATGCCGTTGAGACCGGACTGCAATTCGATATAAATCCCGACCTTTTTACGTTCCGTAATTTAATTGTTTGGGACTGTTATATGATTTTATGATTATTAGTAGGAAAAAATATGGAAAGAATGTATGTAAAAAGAAGAAAATGGCTGTAATGGAGAAAAAGAAAAATAGGTGATAATGTAACGATTTTACGTAAACAGTATGAGTTTTACGTAAAATCTAGGCCTTTGGTATAGTACGTGATAGAATTAGATTAGGATAGATGGTTTTCAGGCGTTTCCTAAACGCTGGAACCTCAAAAATTAAGGGGAAGCTCTACCGAAATTTCTAAAAATGGCACCAGGGGTAATATGGGAAACGAGGGGTAAAAATATGATCGGGAAGGGAACCCGAGCCCCCTCGAGGAATTAAGGCATGGAAAAAGGAAGGGGTAAGTTATAATTAGTAAACCGACCCTTCGAAACCCTAGAACACAAGAAAAACATGAAACCGATTCTTAGGTCGGAATAGTACTTCCCGAGGGCCGGGAATGTGAAAATTGGTAAAATGATAAGAATTGATCCGAAAAAGGTCCGATAAGATTTAGAAAGTTAATTAAATGATTTTGGGTTTAGAAAATCCAGCCTAAGCACGAAAATGAAAATGTTATGATTAAACGACATATCAGGGGCAAAATGGTCATTTTACCCACAGATTCTAAAATTATGGGAAAAGAGCCCCAATGACCCCGGAATAGGTTAATGAAGTTTGTAAAAGCCAAAATCGAGGTTTAAGTCATGAAAAATCACTCAAGGGCAAAATTGTAATTTTGTCAAAAGTTAGGGGTAAAATCGTAATTTTTCAAAAGTTGGAGAAAAAATTCTAAAATGGCCATTAAGGTTTAGAAAGTTGTCCTAAGGCTATAATTAAAGGTTATAAGATCAGAATTTAGCTTTTTAATAAAATAAAAGCTATGAATGAAAATGTGATTAACGGACAAAGTTTGTCTGTAGGAACCTAATCCAGAAGCGACAAAGGACGTCGATGGATCTCAAAAAAAGGATAAGCACGCTATGAGTAAGTTCAGACATTTACCCGTCTGCAACTATGAACAAGTTCATCGTGTTTATATGTTTTGTATGTAAATGTCAATATGTGATTTATGATGATGCTATAGTAATGCTATAGCAATGTTATGATGATGTTAAAAGATGTGTTTTAATAAATAATTTATAAATATATATATATATGTATATATTGAATTACGAAGGAAAGGTGTTATAAAAGTTTTATGAGAGTGAAGATGTGATAAAGAGTGATAGAAGAATGGAAAGAGTAAGAATAAGAGTATTAGAATAGAATGCATAAGAAAGAGATGAGGTATGAAAGGAAAGAATAGACGTTTTATGAAAAGTTTTATGAAAGTTAAGTTATGATTGATAGAGCAACGATGATCGGTGAGGAAAGGAATTAAGAAATGGTATATTTTATGAGAACGAAAGGATAGATGTTTTATGAAAAATGATATGAAAGCAAAGAGTTAGACAAGAAAGAAAAACAATGATAGGTTATGAAAAAAAGGTATGATGAATGTTTTATGAAAAATGATATGAAAGCAAAGAGTTAGACAAGAAAGAAAAACAATGATAGGTTATGATAAAAAGTATGATGAAAGGATTAGAACATAACGATAAGATGTGATCGATTGAATAGAACGATAGGCTATGATCAATAGGAGGATGATGATAAGATACGGGAGATAGGAGAATGCAAATGATAAGATGAACAGAGAATAATTGCCTACATGTAACAAAACATGTTTTTGTTTGTTATGATGTGATGTGATATGATGTGATGTGATGTGATATATATAAGTAATATGTGTTATATATGTTAAGGTGTGATTAACATAATTCACACAAGTAAAGTAAAGAATTAAGAAAGGAAAAACAACGAAAGGACATATGTTCTATGAAATGTTTTATGAAAAATGAGAAATGAAAGATGATGAATGTCATGAAAAAGATGTACAACGAAAAATCAATATAAGAAAAGCTAAAAGAATGCAAGATAATAAAACTGAAAAGTTAATGGTTGGCGTACCGGTCTCCCTATATGGTTGAGACTTCCGGTCTATATCCTCCGCGCAGATGTGGTGCTACCCCGAAGGTGTGGTAGATTATAGGATAGACCAACCCCGAAGGTGAGGTTTTATATGACTGTGAGGTAGGTTGGTGGGTAGCTCCCCCTCCTCCCACTGTCAGCGCGCACTAGGTACGTTCAACAACGGGGCCCACCAGTGAAAGATAAGAAAAGAAAAGAAAAGTGAAAGAAAAGAAAAGAAAAGAAAGTGAAAAGAAAAGAAAAGAGCGTGAAAAGAAAAGAAAAGAAATGATACGAAAAGAAAAGAAAAGAAACGAACGATATGAAAGAACAACACAATGAAATCAATGAAAAATAATAAAACGAAGTTAAAAGAACATGATAGAATTATATATGTGATGTGATGTGAATGACACGTTTTTACGTGATGTTATGCTAGTGTGTATGTTACTAGTTTTTAAGATATGAAATGTTAAGAGATGATGACAAAGCGATAGAGAAGTTATAAAGGTTTAGAACGGAAAGTTAAGGAATGATAGGAATGAGAAGAAAAGAAATAAAGAGATTAGATTAGAATGATAAGAGATGATCGATAGAATGATAAGAACGATGAACGAAGAGATAAATGAGCATGAAGAGACTAACATAATATGTTATGTTTTAAGGATATGTATAGACGATGTGTATAATGTGTATATACGTGATGTTATATATTCTAGTAATAACATATATTACTAGTAATTATAAGTTAATGAATGTATGTATGTTTGAACTTACTGAGCATCTAGCTCATTAGTTGTTTATATGTTGTAGGTAAGCAACTTATTAGTTTAAAGTAATATGATGGGCAACGGAAGGATCTGCACGTGCCAAGGGACTGGGCGAGGGTATGGTACTACCATGAGTCTTTCGCTGAGCGTTCAAAAAGGAAGATGAAAGAAAGAAAGAAAGTTATGAAATATGTGTTATAAGAGTATGATAAATATAGGTATAGTATGTAAGTTAAAAAAAAAAAATTTACAATAGAAATTGCTTCCGCTATAAGATGAGAACGTTAAGAATGGAAAGTTAAGTTAAGTAAGAGGATGACGACCCACGAGGTTGCCAGCCATCGCGGTCGGCGTCAGAGCTAGACTGGTTGGTATGGTAACGTACGTTGGGGGGCGTCACACTTTCTCTTTCTATCTGTACAACGTCAATGATGATCATGTCCAACGATGACATCCATCTCTGATAAAGGCTTATGACCATGGGCTAGTGATGATGACGATGACCCTCTCGCGACGATAACTATCGACTTATGACCTAAATCTAGCCATCACCGTCACCTAGAGCTTAGACCACCAATCTTTTCCACCCTTATTGCTTATTGCAAAACCTACTACCAAAGTTTTTTTTTTAATTATGACTGATAATTTATTTTTTATTTTTTATTTTTAAATTAAAAATAAATATGTTTTTATAAGATACTCACTTATAAAATGAGTTTTCAAAATATATAACCAAACAAAATTTCATTTTTATGTTTTTCAGAATATACACTCAAAAAACATAACCAAATATAATTTCAGAAATGATCTCAACACAGTTTTCAAAACATTCTCATTTTCAATTTTTTTGAAAATAGAAAACATTTCAAAACCAATACCAAACCACCGATGTAATCTCCTTTTTCTTTTTGTGTTTTTCATTGTTGTGATTTTATTCTTTTACTATTTTGTTTTTTTTTGTTCATGGAATTTTTTTAAAATAATTATACAAAAGTCCATTTTTAAAAAAATATGTCTGTTTTTTTAATATTATTATCTAAATGTTTATTTTTTGAAAAAATATATATAGTACCTATTTTATCTTTTTACTATGATTGACATAATTTCTTTTTATTTAGATTTTTTTTCCTTTTTTTTTTACTATAATGAATTTTTTTTTATAACTCATCATTACTATTAATAAAACCAAATCAGTTTTGATTTTAATCTTAATCATAAACATGAACTCAAAAGCTTTTTTTGGTTTTAATTTTAATAATATTAATAGAGTTATGATAAATGTAATATATTTACTGTAAAGATAATACCTCAAACTAAAAAATAAACACATCACAATAATTATTTATAATAAAGATAAATAAAAAAATTTTAAAATAGAAAAAATACGCTAACACAAAATATTCAAGTTTTTTGATTAAAAATTTATGATTTCTTTATAAAAAAAATTATCATTCATGCCAATCATTAAAAATCACACGTAAACAAAATTTATTTACTATTAATATTGAATTGCACTTTTTATAGAAAAACAATAACTTCTTAATGAAAAACCTTATTATTTATGTCGACCACTAAATAATCTAAAAAAAAAAAATATTGGATCTATACCTCTCAAGGATAAAGAAATAAATCTTATCATAACAAAGTTTTTTTGAATTCTTAATGAAATCATATCATTTCTTTATAATAAACCAAATAAACAAAATCAAATTTACTTTTTATGTAAAATTTGATACATATTGATTATATCATTATTTATTCAAAAAAGTATAAATTTCCTTTTATACAAAACCAAAATATCAATATGATCAAACTAATCTTACAGTATTTATTATAATGTTTTTTATTCTTATTTTTTGAGTTTTCTTTTTTATGATTTTTTAATTTTCAACTCTTTACAAAGGATAATGTCGTCATTATAAGCACTATTTTAGATATTAATGTAAACAAAAGAAAAAGTGGATACATTTCAATTCAACACCTCTAATTAGGATATTTATGTAAACAACCCAATTTTTTTCCTTTCGTTTTTGTTTTATATGGACTTTGGCAATTAATATAGTATATTATGGTAAGTATCCTTCTGGATTACTCTTTAAAGTTGGCGACCAAAATCTGCGTTAAACATATAAAAATCTCATAGAATATAAAGATATTCCATCTGATTACTCTCAGTGATCGGAGACTTTCAAAATACTTGCATTGAGAAGCACAAATAATTTATAAATTATTAAAAACAATCTACCAAAATACTTTTGGATAAGGGATATCGATAACCGACACTAAACAAGATTGGTGATGTTTGTTAAAAAGGCAAAATAATCTGGTAGGTTATCAAAGATAATTTTCTAGATTACTCTTTGTTAATTAGGTCTTCAATAAGGGCTGGAGATATCCAACAAACTGTGTTGAAAATAATAATAATAATAAATGATAATATGATAGATGATCAGCCAATCCATCATATCACTCTCTGACATCAGTATCAACTGAGACAATAATAGTCTTATAAATCTTTTTAATCAATCATAAAATCTCAATAAGATATATTTTATTGATCTTTATGTTGTGTTTGGACAACACATTTTTTTTATATTATATTTGAATGTAATGTAATTTTTTCTCAAATACAAAAACATTTCATTTAAATACCAATCACATCACATTTTAAATTCAACACAATTACTATTTATTATTTTATTTTTTTAATTACTTTTTTTTAATTACATCATATATTCTCTCTCTCCCTTTTTTTCCTCTTTACTTTTACCCATCACATCACATATTTATTATTAAAATACAATTTAAATACTTTTCACCCAAACACATATTGCATTCAAATGCAATGCTAATACTTTTCCTCCAAATACAAATTGTATTCAATGCATTGTATTTAAACATAATACAAATACAATGTATTCACCAAACGAACGCTAATTTTTAAAATTTAAAACTCCCCTTTCAGAAAAAAAAGAAAAAGAAAAAGAAAAAGAAATTTAAAACTCCAATATGGGATAACATAGGTTAGGCTTTCTTCGGCGGATTTCAACTCACCTAAAAAAAAAGTTTGAATTAATATTGCAAATGATTAAATCTAAATTATACATCCTACATCATATTGAGCCTTAATTTTTAATTTTACACATAATTCTTCTTTTAAGTTTAATATAGTTGGCTCATTTGTTAATACTCTAAAAACTAAAATAACAGAAATTAAACATATTTTGATCACATAAACTCTATGTGTAGATAAAATCATAATTAAATATTTTTATACGAAAATTGTACTTCAATTAGAGATTATAAAAGCAAACTGTAATTATATACTTGAATTAAAAGATATTATATAAAGCTATTTTAGAGGCACAGACCTCTTACTTAAAAATATCTAATTATGAATTTTAGTCTTAATTAAAATTCACAGAATCAGAATCTCTTAAATTTCTTTTTTTTTTTACAGAATTTTTTTATATTATAATATGTAAATTCGTAATTAATAAAAAACGTGTAAATTAATAAAAAAAGTGTAAATTAAAATTTAGTGGCCAATTTGAAATTAAAAATTTAACTCCTGAGCTATTCTTGAAAATAACTCAAAAAGTAACGAGATGTCCCACGATCACCGGGCCGTCTGAAGTTGCTTAGTTCGAACTCCAAAAACCCCGTACGAAGAGAGAGAGAGAGAGAGAGAGAGAGAGAGAGGATACCATCGTCATCTTCATACTTCCTCCGTTCTTACGACACTTTCAATAATGTCAATAATTTCCCAATAATTTCCAATAATTTCTTCATCGTCCGTTTTCCTCAGTCTTCCTTTCAATCTAAGCCTCTCTCTCTCTCTCTCTCTCTCTCTCGCCCCCTCTCCGAATGCCAGGAAAACCTAGCCATTAGCTCCAACCAGCCCTCTCTCGCCGCCGTCGATGGACCTTCCGACCTCCACCGCCCGACCAAACAACGACGACGACGACGACGAACCATTCTTCGACGCCTCCGATGAACTCCCCTTCTCCGATTGCGCTGAATCCTTCTCCGACGAATATTTACCCTCGCCGCCGCCGGATAGTTCCTCCCTAGCGGCCACCCTCCGCCGCCGCCGCTCCGCTTCCGGAACATTCTCCGACTATGAATTGATCGATTTCGGCTCCGGCTCGTCCGTTACCTCCGAGGTCGGTTCGATCGCCGATACAGAGGAGTTTTTCGAATCCGTTAAGAAGATCGGAGATTACAGGAGTTTGGGCGGGAAAGGGGAGAAGTCCCAGTTGACTCGGACTCAGAACGATGAGCTTTCGACTGTAACCACCGCGAGCCAAATCTTCGCCGACGACTCGGTCGACTCGGCTCCGGAACGCGACGACGGTTCTCTCTTTAACTTGCCCATATTCATTGCTGGATTTGTGATTAAAGCAATCGGATTTCAGATCAACTTGATCACTGCTTTCGTTACTTTCCCCATTTGGGGTTCTTACAAGCTTTATAAGTTCGTGATCAACCCTTTCAGAGCAATTAGGCTCGGGAGAGACTATTTCGTTGCAAAATTGTTTAAATTGTGTGAATTTGGGGTTGGTTTGATTAGTCCTTACGTACACCGATGGCTGAAGAATCACAAGTCGATTTCGAATTTGGCATTACGCTGGGGCTGGGGTTTGTTGTGCTCGTTCTACGTTTGCTTTATTTTGGTCGGGCTTTTGGTGTCGTCGTTCGTGATCAGCGGGATAATGGTGAGGTACTTTGTGGAAGAACCGTTTCAGACGAATCAAGTTCTGAACTTTGATTTCACTAAGCAGCGTCCCATGGCGTATGTGCCTATAACATCCTGTGCTGGTGTTGGTTGCGGCATCGATTGTGAGAAACAAATGGAAGATCGCAGGAGAAGCAGTTTTCGGGCTGTTCCTCCTGGTCACAGAGTGAAGGTTACTGTGTCAATGACATTGCCCGAGTCAGAGTACAACAGAAATCTTGGGATGTTTCAGGTGTATTCTTCAGACCAGTAAAGTGAATTCAGTATTTTGTTTTCTGAAAATTTGGGTTGATTATATTAGAGTAAGAATACAACAGAAATCCTGATAAAAGTGAATTTTAGTTTTTTTTTTTTTTTTTTTTCCGCTTTGAAAAATATCTGGGATGTTATTTGGGTTGATTAAGTTAGGTTTCTGGAAACTAAATTTTTATAATGAGGAAGAATGTAAATGAAGAAGTAATTTACAAGCTAATCAAAGAATGAGATAACCCTCACAAGAAACTAAAACAGCAGAAAAATCATTAGAAAATCCATGAAATAACAAGTCTTTCCTGCTAGGAATAGTTAATGAATAAAGAAGATTTTTGAAACCTTTATCAGGAGAATTAACTAATGAAGACATACCCTGTTTTTTACTTTTGAAAAAGTTACAGGATTGTGTTATCGGTTGTTTTTTCCTCACCTCCTAATGCCCCGTTTGTACTATGTTCTGTGATTTCTATCTTGGATTTTAATCTTGTATCTGGATAGTGCTGAGGTTTTCTTGTTTAAAATGTAGGTGAGGGTGGATTTCCTCTCTGAAAATGGTGAAATCCTTGCTAGTTCAAGACGTCCTTGCATGATACGGTTCAGAAGTGAGCCAATCCGCCTTCTGTCGACTGCCATTAAGATTGTCCCACTGATTGCCGGCTACATCTCAGAATCTCAAACTCTTACCGTTAAGTTTAAAGGTTTTAGTGACAGTGTTGCTCCCACTGCCTGCTTGAAGGTGACAATTGAACAACGAGCGGAATATCTACCTAGTGCTGGTATTCCTGAATTATATGACACATCCTTGACTATTGCGTCAGAACTTCCCCTGTTTAAAAGGATACTGTGGTATTGGAAGAAAACAATATTCGTGTGGGTCACAATGGCATCGTTCATTATGCTGGTATTGTGTGCTCTAGTCTTTTGTAGACCTATCATTATGCCAAGATCAAGACCGAGAAGTCGTGCCGTTAGACGTACCGCTGCTAATTGAAAAGGCATTGCAGAACAAAGTATGTGTAGGGTATGCTCTGTGGAAATATTTTTGACGATGGTGGAAGCTATGGAGCACTAACTGCTTGACAACCAAACTTCCTTTTCTCCATCCCATGTGTTCATTTTGTTTGATCATTATGTACATTGCAATACGGTTTATATATATAAGTTGGAAAGAAAGTTGTTTACAATAATTATAGGTTCTAAAATTTTCCCTAATCGCCTTATCCCTTTCTTTGCTTCTATTTCCTTCCGCTAAACAAGCTATTTGAGAATTTTAAGAAACTTGGTTGCTTTTCCTTCATCAACTTCAGCGGTGGCGGCCGATAGAATGAAGAAAGGGAAAAAAAAGGAACATTATTTGACGGTGAAAGGTTTAGAAATGTAGTTGGAAGTTCTATAGAAAAATGATATAAGGCTTGGAGTTTAGCAATTGAATCCCAAGCATATAAACGTCGAATACTTGAACCTTAACGTGCAAGTTTTCATAGTCAAGGGCGGTTGCGACCTACTAAGTGTTTATTTTACTTTCTGAATGGTTTAACAACCTTAATCGGCTGTCAAATGCTGTTTAGTGAGTTAATTAGGGAGCCATAGATGTGGCTGACGGCCATAATAACTGCAAGTTCCAGTGGTTGCAAGTATAGTCTATTACCTCTACACTTAAAAGTTCGAGGCCTATATTCAAATTTTCTTATCCTAATTTCAAAAAAGAGAGGTTTATACCCCATTATTTCCAACTTTAATCCTATTTTGACGAGGTTATAGCGTATACATAGACTTCTAAGATCCGATTTCCTTTCACTCCATTAGTTGTCGTCTCAGCAGAATTCAAAAATATATGATGCTTTTTTTTTTTTTTTGCTAAATTAAATATGAATAATGCTAAGCAAAGCATTTATCCATTTTTTTCCATTCAAAAAAAAAAAAAAAAGTAGAGAGAGGACTTTCTTTTATTTTTAAATCTTTTGTTGGTGCATGTATATTGCTAGACTTCCTTTCTATTAATTTATTGGTCTGGTAAGTTTATTGACATATGATCTCTTTCTGCACGAGTAGTGCCAACTTGTCTCTTTTTTTTTTCCCCAATAATATTATTGGTATTTTTTTCCCCCAATAATATTATTGGTATTAAGCTATCATTTGTTTATTAGCAAATGCAATCATTTAATTTCAATTGACATGATAATTTTTATTAACATTTTATCATATAAGAATATGACATGATAGGATATCCATTTATCTTTAACTTTGTCTTTTTTTCCCTCAATAATATTATTGGTATTAAGGTATTATTCCTTTATTAGCAAATGCAAGCATTTAATTTCAATTGACATGATAACTTTTTTTTAACATTTTATCAATAAAGAATATGACAATTCATGTATTAAATAAATTGATGTTTGTAAAGAGTTGAGATTAAAATTAGTAATTCTAGTATTATAATTCTAGTGTGCGAATTCCAAATCCTTTTATTCTACGTAACAAGTTACATATGTTTATGATTAATATTATTGAATCGAATCAACCTCCATAGGGGGCTTCAAATCTTTGTATAATGACAAGCGATGGATTTATTATAACCAAAAAGTAGTAAATTTATAAGAAAAGTAGTAAGTTGTTTACAATATATACATATATGTATGTGTATATATATTTATAAAATTTATATCTAAAAATATAAGGATTCTAATTTCAAACTTTGTACATGTGAAATTACCGATCGTAATGCATGCAACCACGTTTAAAATGCAGTTGAATGCACACATACAAGCACAAGAGAAAGGTCAAGTGCTATAGAGGATGTAATATTGTTATAAACTTCCGATATGAATGTAGTAGGAACAAGATTCATGTGATTCTTTAGGAGGTTTTGAGGTAGCACCGTTGTTGTTTATCCTTATCTTCTAGTTTGTGCTGCAAATTCACGTAATTATGTACGTGCAAAAACCTTTTTGTTACATAATGTCAATCCCACGTGTGTCTGCTTATATATGCACGCGATGAACAACTTGCTTTGCGTAATTTGAAGTCCATTACAACACAAAAAGAAGCAAACTTCATTTCTATTAATTCATATGTGGATAAACAAGATGACATGTGGGCAAAACTATTACATTTCTTTAGCCTATCATGCTACTTGTTGCCTAGATAGAACTGTCCTTTTTCGTTATCAATAGGGGTCTTTTCTCATCCCAAATCATTCAGAATGTTTAGAGTTTTTAAAGAAATATAGGATAATATTCACTCTAACCTGTCAGACAAGTCTTCTTGACTGGCAAATATATAATTGAGTTTATTATATTTATCATTTCACTCTAATCTATCTGACGTTTTATCTAGTATTAATCGGACTATTATTTTTAAAAGATAATACTTTTATTCACGAGATCAGACTTATTATCATAATTTATGTTCTCATTTCTTTGGCTAGAATGGGATATTTCATCAAGTCCTCCAAAAGACCCTTAATATGGAAAAAGAGGCTGCCTCGCGGCAAGTGTTTGAAGGTTGATTAACATCTTTAATTCATTGCATTTTCGTGTTTAATCATTACTTTTACGGTCTTCTATACTATTTGGGTGTTGTAATCTATTCACAGAGAGTCCTATACTGGGCTGGTAGCATAGTTCAGGTATAATATCATTGTTCGATTTCTCGGTTTCTTTAACATTTTTCTCGGCATTTTGCTTATCCTAACTTCTCTATAAATTTTTGCAACTTTGGTGAGGCCATACGAGCAAGATTTCCTGTTTAATCCAAATCGCATAAGAAGTGTCATGTGGGTATCTAATAACCTCATGGCTCGAAGATCAGGGCTTCTCCAGGCTAGAGGCATCTCAAACAACCCTTGCACAACAAATGACTAATTTGTAGTTATTCTTATTATTAATATCTTACATATATATATATATATTTATATATATGTTAGCGTGCCCTGAGAACCTTTTTTGTCATTCTTTTCTGCCTTTTTACCCTTTTCTTCTTCTTTTTTGTTTTTGTTTTTGTTTTTTTTTTTGGGTAAAATTAGTACAAAATATGTTATAGACCAAAGACTTTTAGATGTCGCAGGTGTACCGAGCATTGTAAAAATAACTTTATTGTTTTATAGAAATGCTATATTTTTACTTCTATTCCCAAGAAAATTAGGATTGTCCTCTATGTTTATAATATGAAATTAAAAACTTCACTTTTGAAAAAAATTCTTGTCAAACTTAAAAGGTGTGAAACAATCATTTTAACAAATCCCACAACACATGAAAATCTGACTAGTTTGATTAACCTCGTGATTAAGGTATGCATTAGCTGCCTGTTTTTAGATGCAACACCAGACACAATAAACATGAGGTAAAATGTGATGATGAACTCAATCACAAGTAGCTACATGTTGGAACCGGCAAAAAGGGATTATTTAGTAAACATATTGCGTTTTAATTGCGTTTGAATTCTTTTTTTTTTTTGTATTGTATTTGGTTGAAAAGTATTTATTTTGTATTTGAATAAAATGTGTGTTTGAATGAAAAGTATTTTAGAGTTGAAAAGTTGATATGATTGGTAAAAGTAGAGATAAATAGTTAGGGTTGAAAAGTTGACGTGATTATTTTAAAAAACTTTTAAATAGTAATTGTTTTCATAATACCGTTGAAAATGATTGTATTTAAATGTAAAACTTTATATTTGGTATAAAATTATTTTTCGTAGTGTCAAAATTTGTTTACCAAGTGAACAACAAGTGTCATTAAATGATAGCCTAACCAGGCCATCAGCTATCATAGATGCTTTGATCAGCACCGTGATTCAGAAATAGCATGAACAATTACGTTTTAGATGCAACACCAGAAACAATAAACGTGAAGTACATTGTGATGACAACTTCATTACAGGAAGTGTCCCTGCAAAGGGGTCTCGTGTCATTAAAAAATGAACACATCAAAATGATTATAACAATAATAACGACATTGACTCCTGAAAATGCGAGGATTTACTACTTGTGGACTAATTTGGCGCACGATAAATGATTAGGAAATTTAAAATTTATAGGACTTATCTTTTATAGACCGTGAATAGCCAAAGGCCTTATCCACGCTACCCCAAGCCTGGGCTAGGCCAGGTTCGGCTGATCAAGGCCGAGCTATTGTTGGGTACAAGCCAAGACTGGAATAAGGCAGGACTAGCCCAGGCTAGACCAGGCTTCATTGGGAAAACTGTCGACCATTACATGTTTTAATACATATCCTGGAAAAACATCAAACTTATCTCACGATTGTTCGGGGTATTCAACTGAATTTGAAAATTAGGAAACTTTCTTCTTTTTCGTTTTGTCTCACTGGTTGTTTTCCCCACTTCCCCGACCTTTTTACAAAATTACAATTTGATCTTCAAAAAAATTTTTTTTTTTAACTAAAAGATCCCTAAACTCTTTAAAAGGGTGCAAAATGATCATTTAATATCACAGTAATAAAAAATGATTTTCAATTTAAGGATAATTAAGGAAAAAGCAAATATAACTTGTTAAGTGAAAACTTGCAAGTACACAACTTACATAAATAATACAAAGTGACTAAGATTTCATTCCTACGGGAATTGTGTTTAATTTTGAGTTAATTACTAAAATTGATTAACTCTAAAATTATTTAAACAATTGAAATTATAACTAAGAGCGGATGCAGGAAATTAAATAAGATAAATTAATGAAACTAAAATAATAAAAACAAAACTCTAAGGATCCAATTTTGCTTAATTAATTTCATTTAAATCAAAATTACCCTCTAATATATTGATGTTAATTCACAGAATTATTAGTTGAATGCACAAATTTGTCTAAAAGCCTCTTTCGAACACTTGTTAGTCCAGTTACACTAATTAAAACCCCTGTATTCGTATGGGGAACTAATTAACATAAATTCATTAACTTTAAGCACTCA
Source organism: Antiaris toxicaria (assembly GCA_035233585.1). Classification (NCBI taxonomy): domain Eukaryota; kingdom Viridiplantae; phylum Streptophyta; class Magnoliopsida; order Rosales; family Moraceae; genus Antiaris; species Antiaris toxicaria. The sequence continues at coordinate 96,749,119 of CP141154.1, forward strand.
AAATGACTACACTTGCATTAAGGATATATTTTTATTCCAAATTGTAAATGAAATCCTATTATTGATCTAGACCTAATCTCCATTTATTTAAGTCCAACAAAATCACCTAATGATTGACGAAATCACTATGAGAATTTTTGTAAGCAAACGTAATTAGTCAGATTGACTCTAACGATATTTTAGGTTGAAAGAGGAAATCCTTGATTTTTTTTTTTTAGTGGAAGTGAATTAATGGGAGAGATATTTTACGTTATGAGGGGGAGAATTGTGGATATCTTTCCCTGAAACTTAAGTTTGATTATCGAGATTGAATAAATGTGATTATTTTCCTTAAAAACTCCTAAAAAAGTCAACTTTCAGAACTAGATTATTGTGTTTTGGACATTCTCAGCAATATCTATATACCATTTACTAAGAGCAATACTAAAAGACAAGCCATGAGTGGTGTTAAATATTACAAATTAATAGCAAATAGATCCTATTTAATAAGACTTACCTTTTATTAAAGATAATATTTAGCACTGATGATGTCTTTTAGTATTTTTCTCTGTATAAAACTTAGTTACTACTATTAAATCTCTATATAAAATTATGAGGTATTTAGTAAACGTATTGTGTTTGCGTTGTGTTTGAATACAATGTATTAAATGCATTTTATATTTAAATGAAAAGTATTTATTTTGTATTTTAATGTAACGTGTGTTTTGATAAAAAGTATTTGAATTGTATTTTAGAGTTGAAAAATTAATGTGATTAGTAAAAATAGATAGAAAAAGTGAGATAAAGAGAGAATATGATGTGAATAGAGAAAAAATATTTTTAAAATATTCTGAAATAGTGAATGTATTTGAAATACTATTGAAAAATATTATATTTGAATGCAAAACTTTTACGTTTGGATGAAAATTATATTGTGTTTAAACGTAATACGAACATAAAATTGTAAATAAACACCCCATAGCTACTATCATCATCATCATCTGTTTTCTAAATTCAAAGACGAGACTTTGAATTTTATATCTTAATAACAAAGTCAAGAATAGATTAATCTATAAAATATGTCAACAATTATTTGGTGGCATCTTTTAACGGAACATCAATTGACTGGCAAATACTTATATGAAAGAATACACATATACAGTACTTACAAGAAAGATCAAAATGCTATAGGAGGAGGATAAAATTCTGGACTACCAATGTTAACTCACACCAAAAGAAAACAAGATATTAAGTTTCTTTAGGAACATGATTCATGTGATTTTTTACCAGGTTTGTGGTTGGACTGACGTTCAAATACATACAACTATCTATCCTTATCTACAAAAGTGTATATATATATATTTATATATATATATATATATATGCCGGCAGACTCAAGTTATGTGGTGCAAGTAACAATTTTTGTTGTATAATTTCACTCCAAATTCTCTCATTCCACGTGTGTCTTCTCATATTTGTACACCCTTTTTAATCCATTCAAATGAACGACTTGCTCGTGATTTGATGTCAATTTTCAAAACAAAAAGAAGCAAACTTTCATTTCTATTGCAATTCGTACATCGACGAACAAGAAAGCACGGCAACAGGCACATTTAAAGAAAGAAAGGAAAAAAAAAAAAAAAAAAAAAACCTTCTTCTCCAACCTGGACTGGGCTTTCTTTTGTAGATTTGATTATCATAAATTACAGATAACAAAAGAGAATCTTGTCGTTTCACAGACTCATTTGTTTTGCACTTCTTTTCCATATATCAGTTGGAGCCGTTACGTCCTAAACTCTTCAGAAAAGAGCCACTTTTTGTGATCTCACGCAAAGGCTTGTCGGTGAACCTAATCAAGTTGTAGACCCAAGCACCGGCGGTAGCCCCAAGAGTTGGTGCCACTAAGTATATCCATAATCCTTTATACTGGTTGGACACAATTGCAGGACCTAAGCTTCTTGCCGGGTTCATTGATGCCCCCGAAATTGGCCTGTAATAGTGATATCTATAATTAATTTTCAAATAATAATGATAATAATAAGAACACAAATCATTCAATTATAGTAAAAGATAATAATAGACCAATCTACATAAGATAAGGCAAAGACAAAGACGACAGTGTGCTTAGTTTGACCGATACAATATATGGAACCAACAATATTTGCCCATCAAATAAGAAATGTAATATTTAGAATTGTTAAGAGGTTTATACCCTGCGAACATCACGTTAAGAAGAACCGTAGAGCCGACAGCAAGTCCTGCAAGCTCTCCAATCTGTACAAATAATAAATAAATAAGTCCAAACCAATGTGTACGGGGGATTCTTGTTCAATACACTTGTCAAACATAGATAAGCCTAATAATTATACGAAGTCACCGTCTCAAATGATACACTAAATATTATTTTAAGTTAAAGTCCTTAATTAGAGGAAGTTATTAGGCAAATTAACTAAGTAAACATAAGTCTAATGACTAACGAGAAGACTGGTAAACGTGTTATGTTTGAATATATATACTATATATTAAATGTAATTTATATTTAAATAAAAAATATTTATATTGCATTCAAATATAATATTTATTTAGATAAAAAATATTTAAATTGTATTATATGTGATATGATTGATAAAAATACAGAGAAAAAAGAGAGAGAAAAAAAAGTATGTGATGTGATTGATAAAAATAATAGAAAAATAAAATGATAAATAGTGATTATATTAAATTTAAATTGTGATATGATTGATATTTAAATAAAAATTACATTATATTTAAACGCAATACGGTAAACAACATAGGCTAAATATAGGCCAAAGAAGTTTAGTTAAATCAACGTGAACTGTGTTTTCAAATATTATAAGCAAATAGGAAAAACACAACCAATTATTAATAAAGTACTAACCGCTCTGTTATCGGTAGCAACACCGGACACAACAAACATGAGGTAAAATGTGATGATGAACTCGATCGCAAATGATTGCATGTTGGAACCAGTAGGAAGTGTCCCTGCAAAGTGGTCGTGTTTGCCACTAAACAACAGCCTAAGCGTTCCACTTGCCAGCGTAGATCCCAGGATTTGAGAAGCTATGTACGCTGGTACCTATAAAAAGAGCAAGTAAATTAACATCATAAATTTTGATGACTCGGGTGAGATTAAAAATTTAAATTGCTTAAATTATGCATAAAATAGAGGTCCAATGTAATTAATTTAACATTATTCAAAATAAGAAAATAAGTCATTAATGTTTTATTCTATTTTTTTCCCCCTCCAGACAAGTAATCTTATTTGACAAGAAAAATATTAGAAACAAACATGTGGTCCTCATATCTCATGATTTCCTTAAACAACACACAACCTTCAAGAAAAATCAAAGAAGATTATATATTTGTGTTCTTGTTTGTTTACCAAATTTAGTACAATAAAGATAACTAAATGGTAATTAGCATGGTTTTGTTCACCTGTTTCCATGGAAATCTGTTAGTAGTGGCAAAAGCAAAGGTGACCGCAGGATTGAAATGGGCACCGGAGATGTGACCGACGGAGTAAATCATGACCATCACAACCAAACCCCAAACTATGCAAATCCCGGGGAAAGTTACAACTTTGTCCTTGTCCAAATTCACAACCACCGAGGCACAACCCGCAAATACCAAGAAATACGTGCCCAAAACCTCGGCAAGCAACTGTGGCAGAGACGAAAGATTTTTAACATCGTATTAGACGACAATAATTTCATGCCCACATGAATTAAGAACAGGAAAGAAAAAAAAAAAAAAAACAAAAAACAAAAAAGAGTTTGGAGGAGTCACCTTCTGAATGAAAGGTACAGAGACACAAATGCCTGCTTTTGAATCGGTCTTGTTAGGAGCGGAGTCGGGATGAGAATTGTAATTTGAACCACCATCTTTTACATTCAAAACATGGTTTCCATTGGTTGCTGAAATCTCTGCCATAACTTTTTTCGGAAGAACAAAACAATAACGGAAGAAATACTAAAAGAGAATGTAAAAGGCAAAGGTTGAGAAAAGAAGAGGGAAAATTGGCTCCTCCGCCTGATCTTCCAAACCTTGTTGGAGTGCGCAAAAACCCAGAAGGACAGACTCCAATTTATGGGATTTGCTCAAACGTCCCAAAGGAATGGAAAAGAGAGAGAGAGAGAGAGGAGATTTTGACCCTAGCTGTGTGATCTTAATCTTATTTTGTTTTATCGTATTGGTTTTGGAAAAAACAAGGCTTTTTATAGTTGACATTGTTGAAAAAAATGCCATTTTCAATAGTTCGGGAAACAGCGAAAGGGCATTGAAAGCTGCTTCAACTACCCACCGGAAATACAGACACGCTTCAATGACTTTTGGATAAGCCCATTCCATGCACTTTTAATAGCATCCTCGTTGTTTTTTTTTTTTTTTTTTTTTTTTTTTTTTTTTTTTTTAATTTTTGGGTTCCGATTTATGTGTTCCTCATTAACATTACGGAGTTGGCATTGGTTCTTTTAGTTAAAAAATAAAATAAAATAAAATCTGGCAGCAAAAAGACAGTTGTGTTTTCTTCTTTTAAATCCTAAAGAGAGCTAATGTTGTTATTTGTTGATGACCATATATAGAAAAAAAAAAAAAAAAATCTCCTGACAAATTGGGTGCAAAATGTGTGAGTGGATATTACGATTTGGACTTGATTACTATTTTGCACTATATTTGCCTTATCTTATCTGTTTTGTTTTTGTTTTTTTGGGACTCTAGTTTTTTTTTTTTTTTTTTTCTTTTTCTTCTTCTTCTTCTTCTTCTTCTCTGATATTGAAAAGTTAAAATTTGTTGTATAAGTTATTTACGATTATGCCAGCGATAGACTTAACGAATATAATCATATATGAATTTAAAAAATGAAAATTCATAGTATATTATTCTATAATCTAATATTCGTAAAAGTAATAAATTAGCTAGGCACGTCTTAAGGGGCTCTCCAAGTAATAATATTCATGCACATAAGAAAATACCAAACAATATTCGTAATTGAATACAGATGATTTGGATACGTGTGGAGTCAATAAAGGAAAGATTTACCCTTATGCAATATGCTTAATCTACTTATATATTTATAATAAATTGTAACATAATAAAACTAAATGTAATAAAAACTCACAAGAAAAAAATGATTGTAAGTATAATCTAACGGTATTATCACATTTGATTTAACCTAAAAATATAGAGTTCAAATCTCTATTTCCAAAATAAAAAAAAAAAAAAAGAAAGGCAAATACTGTTAGTCTTTGTTTTTGTTTGTTAGGTCCAAAAAAAATTAGAAGTGACTTTTATATGGTCATAACATTTAGCACATTATTCTATGTCTGGTAGGGATGAAAGTGCATTGAAGAAAATAGGGGAAGAAACCATATATATATTTGATTGGAGTGATTTTTGAAAGAAAGGAAATTAAGAGGGTTAAAATCAATGGCGGTACCCATTCATCTCTCCAAAATTGAAGGAAAATGGGAAGAAAACTTTGACCAAATTGAAACTAGTTATAAATTATATTTAATTATCCTCATAATAAAGTTTTTTTTCAAAGCGTGGGTAAAATAGTACTTTCATGAATAATATTGCTAGAATATTTTCACTTGCATTAGCAAACAATGAAAGGTAATTTAAAAATAGTTGCAAAATCTTTTTTACCCCTCTTATTCTCTATCTTTTATATTTTACTCCCTCTTTTTTTTTTTCCTTCCCTTCTTTCCAAACATAAGGTTACTGAGAACATGTGGCATCTTTTTTTTTATTATTTATTTTTAAACTGGTCAATTTAACACCTCAAACTCCTGTCTTAAAGGTTAATATGTTCTCTGTCTCTTTAGCCAAAAAAAAAAACACACGATTCTTTGTCTAAGCACAGAATGTTTGACTTAACGTCAAAGAGGGAGATTCACTCAAAAAAGACCCTGCATTTTATACAACAAAACTGACCTGTTTTTAGCTTGTTTTAAATATATGTCCGTTATTTTTTAAAATTAAAAAAATATCTTTCTAAACAAACGAGTGCAATATTAAATCAATTATTAAATCATTAATTAATGAGAGTAAATCACTATTAATTTTTAATAAATCAGTAATTAACATTAATAAATCTTTGATAGATTTTAACAAAGAAGAAAGTTAATATGTCTAAGTTAACAAATTTCAAGAGGTTAGAAAGAGACTGTCAGAGAAAAAACGAGAGGGAGAGGTGTTCATGTGAGGTTTGGGGTCCAATGTCTCGTTGGGTTACCGCCTTCTGCAGTTTGCAAGGGAGAGCATAGAGGTTGCTGACTTTGAGTTCGAATCATTGTAGGAGAGGACAATTTCGATGTCAGAGTTTGGGAAGGGAGGAGAATGGCTTTCTTCTTTCTTAGATGTAGGACGCATCCATTGCGAGGCACCGACGAAAATCTGGGAGCTAGGTTGGGGGAAAGAGGTGAGTTTGCTAGTCCGATGCATGCAATGGATTTCGGCCATTAATGGCAATGCATAGGTCACATATGCCAAAGCTACGCTCGCAATTTTGGTGCTATTTTATCCCAGAGTTTTTTCTATCGTTCATTTCCATTTCCGGTATTGAGGAACTCGATATGTTTTGACAAATCTTTGGGATTTTCTCAAGTTTCTTAGTTTTTAGTTTTGAAATATAATAAAGGAATCGATTTTTCTACCCTGTTGTGTTTGATTTGTATTATGTTGTAATAAAGGAGGCGGTTTCCGTGCTCTCTGGTGTTGTTAACTCTACTATAGCTGTGGTTGTCCCATTGGCATTATAGCTATACAAGGTCTATACGGTAGCCTCTATACTACTTGGTCATGGCTCTTAATTGATCGGTAGCATCTGTCAATTGTAAAGGTATTTTTTTGAAAGAGCTATATGTGAGTTCAATTTTAAATTAGTCGAGGAATTTTCCCGTTATTAAGTCTCGAGGTACATCTCTCTTTTTGAGTATCATTCAATTCCACCAGTGGATTCGATCTCTATTGAGAGTCATCTTTTATATTGTTCAGGTCAGGCGTATCGTTATTGATATTTGTAGGTTAGTGCAATTTCCCCTTTAAAAAAATTAAAAAAATTTCAATCATGTAAAACTAATACATATATTTTTATAGTTGTTCTTTTATTTTTCTAAAATCTTCTCAAATTTTCAAGAGCGCCTTATCCTATGGAGAAGAATTTGCCTCTTCAACTCTGCCATTAATAACACCCTTCGCCCTTTGGATTTTTCTTCAATTAATGGAAAAAGGGAAATAAGAACCAAAAGATAAGCCAAAAAAGGGAACAAAAAAAAAAGGACAACAGCAGAAATCTTTAACTTCAACAAGCTAATTTTCTTAAGAAGCTTCATTTGATGTAATTGTAGCCATAACTTATTAATAATATTACATTTGACTCGGAATAGAGTTTAAATTCTTTATTTTTAAATTCAAAAAAAAAAACTTTGTTGATAAATTGTGATGTTATGACTTAACGGATTTATTTTATTTTATTTTTTGGTCGAAAAGGAGTGTATTGAAAAGAAAATTGGAAGAAACGACCATCAATAAAAATAGAGCCAAATATTGGGAAGAGTAGGGAAATCCATCCGCACCACAGCAATGATTTTCTTCATTAATTATAATAAAAAAATTAAAAAGCAACGCTTGTCCTTTTTTAAAACTTTACAGTAAAATTTCAACTGCACGGATTCAAAAGTAGGTGTTAGATGAGTTATAGATGGGCCGTTTGTTTTTGTTCTTGAAAATGATTTTTCATTTTCAAAAACGCAGAAAATGAAAACGATTTCAAAATAATATTTGTTTATTTAACGTTTTGAAAACCGTTTTGAAAACACCGTTTTCAACTATGTTTTTTTTTTTTTTTGAGTTTTTTGAAAACGAAAAAAAGTTGTTTTCACTTTTTGTTTTCATTTCCAAAAAATATTGTGTTTTTTGGGTTTTTTAAAAATGAAATGGATTTTGAAAAAATACAACCAAACAAAGTCTCATTTTTATGTTTTTCAAAATATACACTCAGAAACATAACCAAACACATTTTCAGAAATGATCTTAACACAGTTTTCAAAACATTCTCATTTTCAATTTTTTTGAAAACAGAAAACATTTCAAAAACAATACCGAATGCCACCAGAATTTTTTTATGTAACAGCTGAATATTCTTTTGTAGTTAACTACTGAAGTCTTTTTTTTTCCACTCATCATTTAGCTTTTTTATTTTTTTAAGATAATCTTATTCATACTAACAAAATAGTATATGTTAAACAAAATAATATGATAACCCTACAATATTATGAATAAAACCCTTAAGCGAGACCGGTTATATTAGTGAAATCTCATAATATTTAAAAGTAATAATGTATGCTTAAGACACAAAAGCAAAAAAATATCTTAATATATTAATATAAAGCATGCATTTGACTCTTTGTAAAAAACCATATACAATCAATAAAAATTTACTACAGATTGAGAGTCACGATCTGATAGCACGATGGCCACTATCCGCCTTATGTAGATACAAATCAAGTATAACAAATAAAACGTCACGACAAACTTTAACGGACATGTTATCTTCTCTTATTCTAAGATTCATTTTACACAACTTTTTAGGAACCTTTTTTCTCTTTTCAAAAAGTAATGTGCTCAGCGTCTTCTCCTGAATGTTGGTTGAATGTAATCGAATATGTGATCCACATGATGGTGATTTCATGATCTCGTCATAATTTTTTTTTTGGGGCGGAAAAATGAAATATTTTATAATTAATTGCACAGCTAGGCGTACTTTGGGTATTCTAGTTATGATTCTATAAACAATTCTATTATGGATTTTATTTTTGATTTAAGCCAGCATTTTGTAAGGTTGTAGCATTGTGTGTGTTTGTGTGTTTGTTTTATTTTTATTTTTTTGTGTGTAGCTTTGCATACTTAACCCTTTCTAATGATGCATTTTTTTTAGGGAAATTATGCTTCGTTTGGTGAACGCATTGTATTTACATTGCGTTTGAATGTAATGTATTAAATACAATTTGTATTTGGAGGAAAAACATTAGCATTACATTTGAATGTAATGTGTGTTTGGGTAAAAAGTATTTAAATTGTATTTTAATAATAAATATGTGATGTGATGGGTAAAAGTAGAGAGAAAAAAAAAAGAGAGAGAGAATATATGATATAATTAATAAAAGAAATAGAAAAAGTGAAATAATAAATAGTGATTGTGTTGAATTTAAAATGTGATGTGATTGATATTTGAATGAAATGCTTTTGTATTTGGGGGAAAATTGCATTGCATTTAAATGCAATGCTAAAAAAAGGTGTTCACCAAACATATGCTTAGTTTTACAGTAGGAAAAATGTCTTTTTTTTTTAATTGTGCTTTAAATAATTTGGACTAATATTTCAAGACTATAATCTATAAATATTCATGATAAAAATTATAACATATTCAGTGCATAACTGCAACTAAATTCAACAGTTGAAGCAGTTCCTATGGCTATTACATAGCAATACCCTTTTTAAAAAAAATCTCCTTTTGGATTATTTCTTATGAATCTTTTGCCATTTCATTTATGGAATGTCCATCAATGATTTTCTAGAATGTGTCAAGGTACAAGTTTTTCGATTTGCATTTTACTTTATAGGATTTTGTTAACGAACTTGCTTTCATATTACCATTTGACACATAGTTGTGAACTTGAAAAAAAAAAAAAAAAAGAAGAAAATTTTGAATTAAGAATCTAAAATAAATTGATGTTTGGAAGAGAAAAATGATATATTGCAGATTTTAAAAGGTATAAAATAAATTTGAATTTGATTTAAACTAAATTTTTTAGAATTAAAATGATATATTAAATATACCGCATCATCTATTATTATGAAAAGAAAAAGGTGAGTCGTCTACTTAAATTAAAAAAAATGAGATAAAAAAAATTTAAAAAAAAAGTTTAGTGGCCAAGAAATACTACCAACCAAAAATAATCAATTCCCAGTTCCTTCCCCCAAAAACATTTAAAAAAAAAGAAAAAAGAAAAAAGAGGGCTATACTCCATCTTTTCTCGGCTAATTTCTTCAGCTCAACTGAGTATCGACGTGTTATTGGTGCGGCATTTTCTAAACTAAACTAGTAAAAGTAGAAGCTTAGTGCATGCTACAACCTTCTTTCCAACACTAGTGGAAACTAAATTGAAAGCATGTCAGACAAAATAATGCTAGTGTTGAAAAAAATGTTTGTAAACCATTCTAAGGAGTTATATTGAGACCTAAATTTGAGTAAGATCCACTTTATAAAAGTAACTGATCTTAATAGATTTACGTTTTTCATCGCGAGGAGATCGAAATCATATATTTATACGGTCAAAATAGTAATCGGATGAATGAGAAATTGATGCTCAAAGTTTTCTGGTTAGAAATTTGATTTTGTTGGAAAATTGCTAAAATATGAAGTCTTATATTAATTAAGCATTTTGGAAATATGGAATTTATAAGTGATTACACTTTTGGATTTGGGTAAGATAGTATACCAAAGAGGAAATCTCATGCACAGGGGGTGCAAATCACGAATCCGGTGGATTAGGAGCCCAATGTGTGCGACTGCATGATGTAGGCAACGCGAATGTTGGTCTGTTGAGCTTGCACTTGTGCGGGCTATGTTTTGCAAATTTTTTATTGCATTTTCAATATATTAAATCTGGATTTTTTTTCTTTTTCTTTTCAAAATATCAATTGATAGAGTTCTAGCACATGTTAATGAATATTGATATGCATGCGATTAATGGGCAAATGAATAGTTATAACTTAAGAATTGGATAGTTGTAACCTAGGGCTTTAATTTCATTAAACTAAATTTAAATCCTCATTATTTTTGCTTTATAAAATTCTTTATTAGCAGCCTATATAAGGAAACTTTCACCTCATGTTTACATACACCATTTTTAGAATTTCTTCCTTCTTGTTTTCATCGTGTTTTAGACGTATTCTAAAGTGTTTCCAAGGTATTTTGGTGATAAAGAGAAGGCTCCATTTCAAGATTGTCGAAAACAATATTTTATAGTGCTTAGAATACTGTTGTTATCGTTTTATCTTGAGAGATAAACGTCCGTTGAATCCTCAAGCATTACTGGAGGGGACGAAAATTGCTAAAAAGTGAAGTCCCACATTTGTCAAGCATTTTGGAAATGTAGAGTTTATAAGTGATTGCACTTTTAGACTTGGGTAAGATGGTGATCAAAGAGGCTTTCTCAAGTGCAAGAGGGTACAAATCATGAATCTGGTGGATTAGGAGTCCAATGTGTGCACCTACACAATATGAGTGACGCAAATGTCGTTCCGTTGAGCTTGCATTTGCATGGGTTATGTTTTACAAATTTTTATTTGCATTTCCAACATATTAAATCTGGATTTTTTTTCCTTTTTCTTTTGTAAATATCAAACGATAGAGTTTTAGTGCATGTTAATGAGTATTGATATACATGTGATTAATGGGCAAATGAATGGTTGTAACCTAAGAATTAGATGGTTGTAACTTAGGGCTTTATTCTCATTAAACCGAATTTTAATCCTTATTATTTTTGCTTTGTAATATTCCTCATTAGCAGCCTATATAAGGAGGCTTTCACCTCATGTCTACATATAAAATTTTTAGAATTTCTTCCTTCTTGTTTTCATTGTGTTCGAGATGTATTCTAGAGTGTTTTCTAGGTGTTTTGGTGATAGAGAGAAAGCTCGGTTTCAAGTTCATTGAAGACGGTATTCAATCGTGTTTAGGATATTATTGTTGTCATTGTATTTTGGGACACAGACATCCGTTGAATTCTTGAGCACTTATCAAAGGAGACAAATTTGTTTAAAAGATAGCATAAGCTTAACGTGTCCCGACATCCATCAAGTTCTTCCAATTCAGGTTAAGGTTGAACCCAGTCGTTATTTTTATTTTTCATCTCTTTGTAATACTTTATTTGATTACATTGATCTTATTTGTTTTCTAAATTCCATATTTTCTAACTGTTAGCACTATTAACTAATTAACATACTTTTAAATACCAATTCATATAATACATGGGTAGTAATTTTTTAATGATGGGTCTTTAAATAACTGTCATGTCAATCAAAATTAGATTACATCCATCAATAAAAAAAATAACAATGCATTATTACAGAAATTGATATTAAAATTGGTATTTCTATGATATCATCTTATAGGAAATTATCTATATAAAATAGCAACCAAAACCATAACTTTGTCACATGCGCATGCACAAACCTACCTCCCATTATAACTCGGTATTTTTCCCATTTCCACACCATGTTTGATCAAACGGTTTGACATGATGCCCATTAAAGTTTGGAGAACTTTTAGTTGTTGGGAATCCTTTATTATTCTTGTAACCTTACGCTTTCACACTGACTTTTGACAATGGATAACAAACTTGACTCAAGTGTGTTAGTTAAAGTCTTCTTAAGCGATATCTCCCATCATTCATGGAGCTCCTTTTTTTGAGATATATACATATATATATATTTATATTAATGAAGATGGACTTGCCTAAAGAGGTTTTGGTTTTTAGTGGCAGGCAATGACCGGCGTGACGCATCCTAATTAGTGTCCTCCAATGAAAATTGTACTCCCTGCCTCCTTTAATTCCGTCACTTTCTATTACCTACTCGATTGGTTTGGTCAATTTGCTTGCAAACGATATTGTCAAATGATTTGGACGCAGTTTTATATAAGATTTGTCTACAGTTTTTCTGAAATGATCGTCTTTTATAAAATTGTACCCCCTTGCCTCGTTTAGTATTTCGCCACTTTCTATTGCCTACTCGATTGGTTTAGTCAATTTGCATGCACACGATATTGTCAAATGATTTGGACGAAGTTTTTATATAAGATTATCTATAGTTTTTCTAAAATGATCGTCTTTTTTCACATCATATAAATTAAAAAATACATCATAATATTTATTTAATATAACACTTCTTATTTAAAGCGTAATATTTTAAAAAATTAGTTAAAACTTTTCTCAAACTATTGTTATAATTTTATAACGCCAATGTTATTTTAAATACTTTTATATGTTAAAAAAAAAAAAAAGATGGTTTCATCGTAGACAAATAAGATATAAGGTATATATACATATTAGTTGTTGAAAAAGTAGACGTACAGAAAAGTTGGTTTTGTTGGAATCTACGACCCATTGATTAAAAAAGGGCGCAAGGAAAATCAAACATTAACTTTAACATTCATAGTGCCACTAATCCCAACGTGACTACTCCGCATACCAAAATTATGGGGAATAAGAAAATCTACATTGCACTTTTATTATCATATATAATCTCCCTAAACAACTTGTGTGATGACTGATGTCATTCTTGTGTAGCTTTGGTCCCAATAATGAATCCATTCATAAAAGGCCCAAACCCCCTTAAGCCCCAACAGTCTGTATAGTGCCCATGATCTCAGGCACCAACCGAGGCTTCTATGAGGAGGTTCGGATAGTAGACTAGTTCAACTTTTTCCTTTTTTTTTTTTTTTTTTTTTTTTTTTTTGAATACTAAATTTGGGGATTTGAACTCACACCAACGGCTTCCACGAGTTGGTTTGTAGACAAGTTGTTTTTTATATTTTTTATTTTTTTTAACTTATGTTTTGTTTGTTTGCGGCATTGTATTTGCGTTACATTTAAATGCAATGTAATTTCATCCAAACACAAAAATATTATACTTAAATATCAATCATATTATATTTTAAATCCAATACAATCATTATTTATTATTTTACTTATTCTATTATTTTTATTAATCACATCACATATTTATTATTTAAATACAGTTTAAATATTTTTTTATTCAGACACACATTATATTCAAATGTAATGCAAATACATTTCATCCAAATGCAAATTACATTCAATACATTGCATTCAAACGCAATGCACTTACCAAATACTTCCTTAAAGCAGGGATTTCGAACTCTACACCTTTAAATAGAGTCAAATAAAATGTTACCATTGAGATATGTCTACAATACGATTTATGACTAGTTGATTAGCTGCAAATTCACCACTAAACTCTTTTTCTTTGAAAAGTTTAAAATAATATTTATAAAATAATATGATTTTGATCATATCTATATTTAGGCTCCGTTTAGTAAATGTATTGTGTTTGAATTACGTATGAATGCAATGCGTTGAATACAATTTGGATTTGGAGGAAAAGCATTTACATTGCATTTGAATGCAATGTGTGTTTAGATGAATAGTATTTAAATTATATTTAAATAATGAATATATGATGTGATAGGTAAAAGTAGAGAGAAAAAAGAGAGAAAGAGAGTATGTGATATGATTAATATAAATAATAGAAAAATTAAAATAATAAATAGTGATTGTATTTAATTTAAAATGTAATGTGATTGACATTTGAATACAATACGAATGTAATATTAAAAACAAATGACATCTTATAAATGTGCATATAGAAATTGCAAAAGAGATTTGCATTTTTGCACTTTGACCTTTCAATCTGAAGGTTCAAACTTTTTTCTCTCGCGCTTGATTCAGCCATTGAATATATAGAATAAATTATTTAAATATATAATATAGATATAATTCTATGTGATTTTATGAAAACTACTGTTAATTACTTCAATATCTATATATCTTTTGGTAACCCTTATGACTTATATATATATTTTATATTACACGATTAATGAGATTATATTAGAACTTTTTCTTTATGTAAAATATGTGATAAAATGGATTTTTAAGAGTGTATCATGAGTTTAGGTTTTTTTTTTTTCCTCTCTTAAATTTCTCATTTATGGTTGAATTTTTAGTCATTTATTATTATTATTTTTAATAAAATGCACCCACCCAACCTAACTCGACCTCAATTGAGTGAGTTGATTTTCTACATTGAGTTAATTATATGGATAAAAAAAAATTTCCAATCCACCTAATTTTCATTCGGTGAGTTGAATCAATATTATCCTTTTTGAAAAATGCTTAGTGGCACCACTGGTGCTACGTACCATAACTAATAAAAGGTAGGTCCCATATTACGTGATTCACCTTTTATTAGTAGATAGTGTTTAATATCACTGGTGCCTTATAACAATACTTTACCTTTTTTGCTTTAAAATAAGGCACCTGTTAAACTTACAGTAGACAAGTAGGCACTATTAACTACTAGAAAAATTGAATTCCACAACTGAGATTCCACTACTATATTTTAAAAATGGTCATGGAATATGCGTCAAAAAACGTGACCCATACAATTAATACAAAAACAGTCTTGGAAGCTTCCATGATCGTTTTTTAAAATTGGTCATGTAAACAAAAAAAAAAGCTAAGATTTTTAATTTCTAAGAACTTAAAAAGTTGTGTAAAAACATTTCAAATGATTCAAATAACCATTTCAAATCTCTATTTCATCTAACTTATTCTCTTTTTCCTCCAATCCCCCCTTTTTCTCTCCCTAAAACTCCCTTGTCTCTACTCCCCAATGCCCTCCTCCTCCTCTTCATTGAGATTCGACAACCACTCCTCCTCCTCCCAAAATCCATTTCTCTATCTTTTTCCCTAATAGTGCCCTAACTTCCAAGCTTCTTCTTCTTCATCAATGGTGTCCCTAACCCCAAGCTTGCACTTGAAGCTTTTGGAAAACACGGACTCCAAGGTGACAACTGACCATCACTCTGCCCTCCTCCAGGTCATCCAAATCCTCCCCTCCCTTTCCTCTTCTGACCATCCCCCAAGGAAAACCACCTTCCACACCTTCTTCCTCCACGTCTTTGACTCCCTCCACTTTGCCTACGTCTCCCTTTCTGACTGTGACTCTGACCTCATCTCCGCCAGCCAAATCTAGCTTAGCCAGTGCGTCTACACCTCTCGCCTTGATTCAGCTTCACCAATGCCAATCCTTTATAGACTCAAGCTCGTCTCGACAAGGAGGAAGCCCTTTCCCTACATTAAAGATCCTGTCGATTTGGTTTCGAGCAATCTACTCTTCACGAAGAAAAATATTTTTTTATTTTTATTTATTTTTTACCAATAAATTCCAAGACCATTTTGTAATGGTTCTGGAAGACGAGATACCACGACCGTTTTGAAAGTTGTCGTGGCATCTTTTCATGATCGTTAAAAATAGTTGTAGAATCCTCTTTTTCTACTAGTGATTACAAATAGTTACTGATGGATATATCCTATTGTGCAAAGTACTTTTTGCCCCTTAATTGGGGGTGTTTTGGAGACAAATTTTAGACACTTTTTAGATACTTTTTTCATCTCATAATCACTTTTTACTATTTATATATCTAAAACTCTATACTAAACTCAAATTTTAAAAGTCCATAACTTTGCGTATACAAGTCCAAATGAGATGATTTTTTAAATTGCATAGAATTTTGAGATGAACGAAATAAGATCCATATTGATAATTTTTTTATAAATAAATTTTTTTAAAATTTTACACTTTTTCACTACAAATAATTTTTTCCTTCAAATATATTTTTTAAAATTCACTTTTCTCCCATCTCTAAAACACATATTCAGAATCCCTTTAAACGTGTCCTAAACGCCTACAAACTCCTTGCTACTTCTAATAGTGCTGTACATCAAGACACATAGAGGTCTCTTGTACCAAGGCTTTTTCAATCTGCTATCCTACACGTCTCATCCTAATTTTATTCAAGTACAAACTTTTATACTTTTTACTTCAATTCTATTGCACTAGTTTCAATTTTTAATGGGCCCTAATAATAACATGAATTGTAACACATATATACAATCTTATAAATAGCACATGAAATTTACATTTATATATAATCAAATTCATAATTTCTATCGAAAACCCTCCCCGACCTCACTGGTACGTAAGACAAAAATATACCCTTGGCATACGAGTGTGAGACAATTTTTGGTATTTTTCTTATCCATGAATACTTTATTGGTATGAGAATTTACTTTGTGAAGGAATATATATAACATATGCATGTTTTGTGCAAGCATTCTTGATTTTTTAGAACAAATCCCAAGTTCCCAACTGCCAACTATGCTTTTCTGTCTTTTTTTTTTTGTTGGGAATCAAGTTGAGGGGCATTTTGAAGCACGATCTTATTACATATAAAATACTTTATAATTTAAGGGCACATTAAAACTAGAACGTACTACAATGGTTTGAAGAAAAAGATAATAAATTTTGTTTTCCTATTTTATTGTAGTGGGGGACTGTATTGTTTGCTAGACCATATAATTAATATATAGTGATTAGCAATAAAAGAGAACCTATAAATAATGCTTGTGCATGCATTCATGACTATATCGAGATCAAACATATTTAATATTTGTTATAATAACTTACAAAATTTAACAGTATATATGAATCTGTAAATATGTTCCACAATCTTTGCAACAACACCGCTAAAATCTTTTATTTTATTTTTTACTACAAGCTTATAAGGGAATGAGTTAATCCATAACTTTTTTCGATCTTGGTTGAACAAATTACAGCGCTTATATGGATATTTCTAATATAATGACATATATAATACCGAATACAATAATTTAACACAATCACGTGCTGTATAATATTACAATGCCGATATCAAAGTACAAATTTTCAGAATTCTTTTAAAGGCCAATTATAAACTACAATATTTTCTCTGCAGTTCTTTCAACCACACTAGCTCTCTTCTTGCAGTAGGAACAAATTAATATACATATACATATATATGTATTATATCTCGGCATGTTAATTTCATGAATACCAAATTGGAAACTTTGTTAATTGCGTCCAAGTCCCTTTAGGAAAGAGCCACTCTTGGTGATTTCACGCACTGGCTTTTCGGTGTACCTGATAAAGCTATAGGCCCATGCACCACAAGTACACCCAATAACTGGTGCTGTTAGGTAAATCCATATTCCGGTGTACTTGTTCCACACTATTGCCGACCCCAAGCTTCTCGCCGGATTCATCGATGAACCGGAAACCGGCCTGCATGCATAAGTAAATATTACTATGATACATGAGAAGGATGAAGGTGACGTTTATTTCATAGGTTTGAACACAAAATTTTGGTGTTTATAACAAATGACTTGTTTGGTATTGCTTCATGTATTAAGCAACTTTCTATTTTATAATTAAGTTGAAAATTTTCCTTTTGTGAATGTTCCGATTATTAAACGGCCGGAAGAGTTTCGTCTCTTTAAAAGAGTATATTTTTAAAAACATGGTTTCTCAAGAAAGATATTCATACATGAATTTGAAACATGTATAAACATCATGTGAAAAACATTTTTAAGTTCATTGCTTACTGGTAAATTAAATATAATATTTTTTAACATGTTCTGTAAAAAATTATGTTTCCAATACTAGTTGAAATGTTGTATCTTTTACTTTTCTTCTTCTAAAGTATATCACCAAAAAAAAAAAAAAAAAACCTATCGGACCCTATTAGAAAATTAAGGCATACGAAAAGTGCTTTCGATATGGTTAGTACTTTATTGTGTTATTTTTCTTGTCGTAGCCAGTCGTACTATAAATGTAAATATTTATTTTATTTTTATAGAAAAGCACATATATTGATAAATTAATATACCCTGCAAACAACACGTTGAGAATAATGGTTGATCCAATAGCAAGCCCTGCAAGTTCTCCAATCTACATAAAATGGGGGATCAAAAATTAAAAAAAAAAATGAAACACTGACAAGATTCCATACAAAGTCAAATACAGATCAGACTAAAGAGAAAAAAAAAAAAAAGAAAGAAAGAAAGCGCTTTTGATCACCCTATTTCACGTTGCATATAAAATTTGTTGCACAAACTCTTTGGAAGATATATTAAACAAATATAAGTTAATAATGAATTAGATATCATACTCTCTCAGATCCCACAAACGAAGGTCTTACATGTTTACAGGCATATCATATATTTTATATGTATCATGATAATGAAATTAATTAAAATAAATAAGCGATCTTTACAGGCATATCAAATATTTTATATGCATCACAATAATGAAATTAATTAAAATAAATAAGCTATTACCGCTCTGTTATCGGTGGCGACACCGCAGACAACAAACATGAGGAAAAATGCAATGATGAATTCGACTACAAAGGCCTGCAAGTCGGAGCCAGAAGGAACTGTTCCCACAAAGTGGTCGTGTTTGCCGGTGAACAATAACCGAAGTGTACCGTTTGCTAGAGTTGCTCCCGCAATTTGAACCGCTACATAAGCCGGTACCTATAACACAAAAATACGTAGCAATTTGGTGTATAAGAAAGAGGGAAAAAGGTAACTTTTGTAGTACGTAATTAAAAAAACAATATGAAAATTAAGAGGTCGTTGGCTCAGTTCTCAGATAATTCTACTCCCAAGTTATATATGTTAAGGTCCTAAATTCGAATTAGTCTCTCTCTCAAATTTTTTTAATATGTGTATGTACCCGAAACTAGGGATTCCGATTGCATGGGGCAACGAAGATTTTTGGAGCACGAAAATTGCAAAGATTTTTTTATGTTTGTTTCGTTTAAATTGCATATGAATGAACTTCCACATGTGGCTGCATACCAGAAGAAGCAACAATTGTTTCAATGCGAAGAGGTTGATCTTCTTAACCAGTGATTAATTGCGTAAAAAACACAAAATTTGCCTAGCTGCTATATGGTAGGTTACTTCAGTTTCATACCAGTTTCCATGGAAATCTCTGGATAGCCGCGAAAGCAATGGTAACAGCAGGATCAAGGTGGGCACCGGAAATGTGACCGACGGAGTAAATCATGACCATCAAAGCCAATCCCCAAACCACGGCGATCCCCGGGAACGTCACTACCTTATCCTTGTCAATGTTTACTAGGATTGAAGCACAGCCAGCAAATATGAAGAAGTATGTTGCCAGTAGCTCGGCAATCAACTGCACCCACACAAAAATAAAAATAAAAACAGTTTTTTTAAACCTTAAATTAACGGCTCCACATATTAGGATTCATATGGGGAGGAATTAAACTTTTTTTTTTTTGCCTCGTTAAGTTCCCCATTCTTCCTAATCTAATGACACCATCGAAGCGGGGTTTTTTGGTGACTCAAAACTATAATCTCTAGATTGTAGGTGAAGGTGCTCACTACCGAGCTACCCTCGTTTGTCAAGGACTTGAAACACTGTTTAAAGGTTGAAGATGATTAGAATAATAAAAATTGATACTGAAAATTAAGAAAAAAATATACAAAAAAAATGCTGCAGTAATATATGGGATAAATTGAAATCCACTCTCATATAAGTAATTTTCCACCAAAAAAAAAATAAAAAAGCTTCTCATGTTTTTATATTGGATAAGAGACTGAAAAAGATTAAAAATTATTTAGTAATATCCACGTGAATTTGTATGTAACTAAAAATTATGTCAAAATTAAATACAAATTAGCAAGCACAGTCGAATTATAATCTAAAAGCTCAAAATTTAATGCTGATAATCGTCTATATATCTTTTTGTAGTCCAACACCATAAGATTCATAATTTTTTTAGAAAATTAAATTAAAAAACTAGAATATCCACACACAAAAAAAAATCTAAGTAATTAACCGAGTTAACATGTACTCAACGGATTAGTTATTTGTAAGTCACAAAATATAGTTATAAGATATATGGTTGTAGACATAGTTTAGTGGGAATTTCTTGTGAGGAATCGATGAAAAATGAATGAGTGAAAAGCATGTGTTTACCTTACGCATTAGAGGTACTACTGGGGCCGTAGAAACGGCTGTCTCTTGGTTGGCTTTGGTTTCGCCACCGCTTACATGCAAAATGTGGTCTTCACTAGTCATTGAAATCTCAGTCATTATTTTTATGTGTTCCACACAAAACCAAGCTGAGAGATGAGAAGGATATGGGAGATTTATATTTTTCTTAATGAGAGAGCTAAATTTGTCCTTCCTAATATTGTAGCTAGTTTAGTGGGCACGATTAAAAGCGAAAGTAGTAACTTAATTTATATCTGAATAAACGCCCAAAGCGGAGAGCTAGAAAGAGAATGATGATGAGAGGAGACGTTGACTAAATTGAAATAAAATCTCCTTCTGATTGTTTTTTGCCCCCGATATCTACTTTATAAAAGAGAGAGAGAGAGAGAGAGAGGAGAGGAGAAGAAGAAGAAGAAAATTAAGCAAAGTATTAAAAAATATATATATATTAGTTGTCATCTTTCGCAAAAACATTAATTTAATCACGTTTCCAGCCTTTCAGGGAAGAAGTATTATTCGTTGAACTGATCAAGAGGTGCACTGTAATTATGTGCAATGTAAATTAATTTAGGAGTAAAAGCTAAATTTTGATATTTACATAAGAAAATAACTCTATATTATAATGGTATTTTAAAGGATTATTTTTAAAAAGTAGTTTATGAATTATAAATCTCTTTTCAAGTTAGTCAATATTTTTTTTGTAACTGATTATTATACCTTCCATATATATAATTTGCTTAAAATGACCATTCCATATATATCTATTTATTAGTTTGACGAAAGTTTAAATTTTATAAAAAATTAATAGAGGGATTATACTCATAATTAGCTCTTAACCTATAGACTTATATTCAAGTTAACTCATGTTTTGTTAAAAATCGTTAAAAATACCTCTTGATATATAGAAAATCATTAAAAATATCCATTCCATTTCTAATTTAACAAAATGGACATTTTAAATGATTCTCTATATATCGGTGGGTACAATGACTATTTTCAAAAAAATAAGGACTAACTTGAATAAAGATTTATAATTCATAGGCCATTTATAAAAATAATCATATTTTAAACGTTAAATTTGACAATTATTATACTTTTGTAGAAATTTGCTACACCAAAATATAACTAAGGTTAATTTTAACATTTTAATTGCGCTACTCGTTAAGTGCCTCATTTTTTTTGTTTGCATTTAGTTATCAATTATAATATTGCCATTTTGATTTTTTTAAAAAGGATAATAGTATTCTAAATAGAAAAAATACAAATACTAATATTAACTAGAATGACCTTAAATATAATACAAGAAACATAACCCTAATTATGAATCATTCCACCACTAAATTTTGATGAAGTGCACATAGGGTAAAAACATGCACAAAATTCCAACAATAGGAAATCAAAATGGTACACTAATTATGGAGTACATATATAGCTCTTTCAACAACATTATTATAGTTGATAGAAAACTCGAATCAATTAAGATCAGGAGACATATAACTCTAGTGGATTGGATATATATCGAATATGAGAGTATAGGGAGACCACTTCTGTTATTAGATAATAGAAACAAAAACATATCAAAAATATGCAACACCTATGGCAGAAATATTGCCTTTATTTCAAACAATCAACTATCACAAATAATAGGAGAAAAAGTCTTATCTGCATAGATACGAATGGTGAAAGATAGAGAGAACGGCACTAGGGTTAATTTTTTTTCGTGACATCCATTTTGAAAATTTTTTATATACTAAAAAATTTCAAAGTTTAATAATTATGGTAAAAGGTTGATAAACCATTTGAAGTTGCACTAGGCATTGGATCGTAGCATGTCAAGTGTCTATTTTTAAACTTTTTTGGGTCAATATGTAGAATTGGCATTGGCAATTTTTATTAGAGATACTCTTAAACTGTTTGGTAAAAAATAAAAAAATAGGGGTCGGTGGGATTAGGAGGCCCCTCTGTTTTTCTCATTATTCAGCCTAAGCCTTCTATTTTCTTCATTACTACCAAACATATAGCATTGAAGTATAAATAAAAAATGATGCTCTACATTCATGAGCTCTAAATGAAAAGGTTATTATACCGTTTCTTGCTTACTTTATTAAGCGAATAAATTAAGCGAACACAAATTATGAACATGCCACAATGGCTTGAAAAATATACAAATAAAGTTGAATAAAAGAAGAGGTTTAAAAATAAACTAGCCTGAAAGGCAACACAAATTCTGAACATGCCACAAAGACTTACAAAATTAAAGGAAAAACACGAATTTGGTTGAATTTTGGGGTGAGAAGATCATGAGCTAATCCAGCTTAAAAAAACAAAATATGTCTCATCAAAACTTGAACGGCAAAGTCCAATGGCAAAAAGATTTTTTTAAAAAAACATTGAATGATCTTACAAAAGCAACAGCACACTATATCACAACCTGTACTTGCAACTTGTAATGCTTACTTCGAACAAGAAAAACATAGACATTTTTTTTTTTTATAAAATATGAATATCGCCAAATCAGAAAAAGAGCAATAAGTTAAGTATTTCAACTAAACAATTCCACAAATGGAAACTAATTATGGATTTTGGAACTTCTATTAGGATACGACAACATATATACACAAAGACGGATATGATATAAGTACTTCAAGCAATATATAAATTATCAATTTCGACTCTATTTTGGCAAGAAAATTTAGAACTTTTATCTTTTACATACCTAAACTTTTTTTTTGAATATTAGTTAGCTGATTACCAGCTGTTTGCTAGCCTTTATTTTTGGTAAATAAATGCACTTTTTTTTTTAATCTGCCAGAAGTCATTAATCTTAACGCTTTTTTTTTTTTCCAGAGAGATTGGAAGATGACGTCGACGCGCGACTGTTTTTAGGGAATAAACTAGATCCAAGACATTTCTATCACAAATCAAACTGGTATCAGTTAATTAAGATAATTAAGACTAAACCTGAACTAATATTAGAACAATACTAAAGGACTCAATACAAAACAATGATTATTTCTATAAATAGCCTTTATATTGTAGGTATCTATTTAAATTAATCCATATTTATTCAAAACTGATTATTATGCTCTCTAGTACATAGAAAATCATTCAAAATGCCTTAAATTAGAAACAGAAATGGCATTTTGAGTTATTTTCTATATATCGAGAGAGTATTTTGAATGATTTCGAACAAATAGTAACTAATTTGAATGGAACTCTATGGTTCAAGAACTATTTACGAAAATAATCAATTTCTTAACTTTTCATGAAATTTAAACTTTCGTTAAAATCATAAACAGATATACACGAAATAAGTATCTTAAATGATTTTCTACATATCAGGGGCATAATGACCGATTTTGAATAAATAGGGACTAACCTGAATTGAGATCTATAAGGTGAGGACTATTTATAAAAATAATCCAAACACTAATAAAGAATGGATCTCACAAAATATGAGATCTGCATATAAGAATCACACTCTCTATTAGTTATGATATTTAACACTATAGATGTACACATTTCTTTTTAATATGTGGGACTCTAAATATAAACATTCATTTTATTAATTTGTACATCAAGAACTTGTAAATTTTGAATCTGAAACCTAAGATGTTGAATTTATTATTTTTCACTTGGTAAATTAGCTCAATGTGAAGGCTAAAGGCTTGCTTGAAACAATGGTAGGAGTTGTAGTTTTGTAGGTTAGATTTGAAGTGTGTACTTTGTTGAAGCGTGTGAATTAAAAATGAACTCTAATATAGAAAATAGTGTAAGAATAAGCAATTTGATTAGGAAAAAATAAATAAAATAGATATTATTTTATTCCCTTTGTCATTTTATGCAATTTAATAAAAAACATCTCGTTTCAACTTAAAATACGAAAATTATGAATTTTTAAAATTTAATATTTTTTTGTTACATAAAAGAAAGAATATGAGATGTATCATTTGATATTACTTCCAAAAGGTTTTGAAAAGGAATCTCATGACCTTCAATAAAAATATTTTGAAAATAGTGCTTAAATAACTTTAGTTTTTCATAAAGTTAGAAAATAAAAACGAAAAATAAAAAATCATTTTCATTTTTTGTTAAGAAATTTAAAAATAAATTAAAAATTTCCTATTTCCATTTTCATTCTCTAAAGCTTACTCATCAAACAAATATTTTCAAAAATATATCTCAACACAGTTTTATTTTTTCTTATACTCGAAACAATTTTTCTGAAAACACAATCAAACAAAATTTCAAAAAACATCTCAAAGTCATTACAAAACATTATCATTTTTATTTCATACCTAAAAAAAAAAAAAAACCATTCCCAAATGGTTATCAAACAGGACCATAGATTTTAGAATGTCAAAATGTCAAAATGTTATCTCCTATGTCAAAATGTTATATAACTAATAGGATAATGTCCTCGAAAATATTAGTTTGATTAATAAAGCCGCTCCTATGCTTCTCCCAGATATTCTGCGAATAAAACATAAATAAAAATCTCACCCCTTTCAGAAAATGTCTGTTAGAAAATCAAAGAATATAAAGTCGGTAAATTTATTTATAAACGATTTTAAAGGAACTAATTATTGTTCCGATAATAACTCCTCGGACAAAATTTGCGCAAATATCACGTGACAGATTTACTGTATGCGTGTGCTTGGGATCCAGACTTGAAGCAAAAGATACGACAAAATATACGCCTACCCATTGGCCGCGATTTACACTTTATTCAAACTGCATAACTTTTTTTTTTTTTTTCTGGCTTGAATTCAAACTGCAAAGATTTTATCAGTTCCTTGCGATTTTTTTGATAAAGAAAGAATCGATGGTTGCTTTCTCCGCCGGAGGGGGGAGGGGTGCGGGGTGGGGGTGGTCGGTTGAAAAATATACGCCTACCCATTGGCTACGATTTACACTTTATTCAAACTGCAGAGACTTTTTTTTGTTTTTGTTTGGCTTGAATTCAAACTGCAAAGATTGTATCGGTTCCTTTTGATTTTTTTTTTTTAATGAAGAAAGAATTGATAGTTGCTTTGTTTGGATTGAAAAGTGGAACCCCAATTCAATGTTGATTATTATATAATCTTTATATAATGATCCTCGTGTATCATTTATTGATTTAAAATAATCTGAAGATGAAGTTGCATACTTCTTAGGGCGTTTGGCGTTACTTTTGTGAATTTCTAATGTGTTTGGTTAGAGGGAGAAATGGAGGGAGGTAGAGTGGTGTGGAGGAGGAAACCTAATTTCTTGTTTGGTTCGAGAGAAGAGAGGAAGCAAAAGGATAAATGGAGGAATTAATGATTTGTTTTTTTTTTTTTTTGTCCAAATAAGTAACTACTTCCAATGATCAATATCCACTAAATTCATCACATTCAAATCCAAATAGACTATTTTACCATTCAAAAAATTTATTAACAATTAATAAAGTATAATTAAATAAATAATTTTCATCTCCCTTCTCAACTTTCCATTTCTCCTATCAAACAACTTGAAAAACTGTTAAAAGTCGCTCCATCTTTTACATTTCTTATCCCTCCACCTCTCTTTATTCTTCATTCTCTTACGTCTCTCCAACCAAATGGAGTAATTTACACAAGGTTAGGATGTTTGATAAATCTTGCTTTTATTTTTTAGATTCTAAAAAAAATATTGTTCAACAATCGAATTTGCCAAGTAGAATGAGGATTACTTTCGCTATAATTGTTCGAATTCATTAAAATTATATTGGTGATAAATTAAAATTCTCAAGCTCTCAATTTATTTCTCACTGTAACAAATAATTTTATAATATGTTTGCTTAAAATTAAATTGTTATTCATATGCCTAGCTAATTAAAGTACTCTTAGCATTTTCAATAATTGGACTTTCTATATTCTTGATATAGTAGGTGCTAATTCACTAAAATTATTTGATCCATCTCCGAGGGGATCTTCTATGTAGCTGTGCACATGAGGAAAGTTTTTGGTTGTTTAAAGTCATCCGACTGAACTAATTGTTTAATATATTTTTTTTTTCAATTTTTTTAAATTTAGTGGAACATACCTGAAAATATAATATTCTAATAAAAAACATCTCTCTCTATATGTATTTATATATATATATTAGAGAACTGTCCATTTGTATGTTTGAGTGTAAGCGTTGGATAATATAATGATAAGCTAATCAATACTTAACATTACAATAAGGGGGTTACAATAAGGATCCGACAATAATATATATATATATATATACATAAATATATTGTGTATAGAATGATCTAAAGCAAAACTGATAAGCAAAATATCTTCTTCAATCATATCGAAAAAGAAATATCTTGCTTAGAAGATTGCTCCTGTCATTCCTCCTTGATTATAAGTAAAGTCAATGCAAAACACTATCACGGAAACCATAATCATATATGATCCTGTTCATCTTAATCTTCTTATTTTTCTAATTTATGAGTATATTATCAGGATGTTAAAAGAAAAATTAATATTGCAAGTATTAGCTATAAAGAAGGAAAGAAAGAAAGATATGTTCAAGATCCCTAAAACTAGCAACAATTGCTTGTGCACTCCTCGAACACATTAGACTTTAAAAATTGACACATGTCCCGCATTCTTTTTCTTGGGTATATTTATTATAAAACTGCCGTTTGAAAACATTAAACACTCGTTTTCAGGTTCCCAGATCCAGAATTTTAAATGTTTTTTTTTTCCTTAACAATATTTATGGCTATGCTCCACTCCATAACATTTGAATTTTCCTTTTTTTAATATATGATAAGGATATTCGAGTATGGTTAAGTATAATAAATGTATTATCAACAATTGCATTATTACTTAGAAAAAAAAAAGCAAAAAATTATTGATTCGGGTGCTTGAAAGAAATTAGAAGATCTAAACGTTTTGAGAAAAAGACTGGATAAAAAAAGGGTCCGACAAAATAGGAAGTACTTTTCTAGGTTATAATGCTTGCTTTTGGTTTTTTTTTTTTTTTTTTTTTGTCTCTTTTTTTTTTGCAAGTTTCTAAGAACTTTTTTATTTTCTTTTGAATTAAATTTCCACTTATATTCTATTTTTATACTTTATGCACCATTAGATATCAAATGGCATCGCGCGAGGTAATTTAGAGGGGTTTTTTTTTTTTTTTTTTACCGACTCTTAAACAAATATTTGATTAGGAAGCTTTGATTATTTTTTCTTATGATACATTGCCAGTTAGCTTTTTTTAAGTTTATTTTATTACTCTCGCAAGAGAAAACTTGTAGTAGATCGTAGATACGAACAAAAGGGGCAGTTTTGCAATAAAACAGCAAAACAATTACTTAAAAAAAAAAACACAATTACTCTTCTTTTAAATTGTACACCTTACTTTTTTTAAGGTTAAAAAATAAAAAATAAAACACGTGTCACTCTTTAAAGCAAAGAATGCTTAAGTAATTACAGCTGGTATTCCTCTTGGTTGTTATTTGGTAAGAATCTATATTATATGTTTATATATGAGATGGCTTAGCATATAAATTATAACTAAATTATTATTGAATATTGACTAATGCCAAATTATTCTAGGGCCACGAACTTGCACGACATGCATGTTTAATTTTGTATGTGAATGTGATGATTTTGTTGTCTGACTAGCTAAAAGGCGTCTGACTTGTTCTTGGACTGCAATTTCTTTTGCTTTTCTCTCATTTGTCTAGAGACTGATGGATATAACTCCTCGTTTGTTTTGGGGGAAAGCTTCTATAAATAGACAGAAAATAAGTTTATTAGAAAGAACATAACAATTTAAAAGCATATTTTTATAACACGGTAACTAGAAATGTCTTTAGTTCAAGTCCAGACGAAATCATTTTCAGTCAATGAGGCTATTTTTTATAATTACTTGATGAGTATGTAAGTTGTTTTCAATGTAATGAATGTTAAGTTCAAGTTGTAGGGTTTTAATAATACAGTAACTCCGTCATATACTCCAAATTAATTTGTTCATATACTGTAATATGTAAATATACATATATCTTCAAATAACTCACTTCTTGTTCTTTTTGCTGAACACATGGTGGTTTTGAAAAATGTGAACGTTAATAGAAAAGAATGAAGCAAAAGCGTCACCGTGATCCACACCACGTACACTAAAAAAAGTTGAAGCAGCAAAAAGCAAAGCAAACCTTGTATTATAGTTTTCAATATTTATATATTCAACACATGCATACGTGCGTGCATAAAATTATTAGAATAACCTCCCACTGTGGATCACTATTTCAACTCCATGTAAAGTAGTTCTTCTAAAGAAAAAAAAAAGATCAAACAGTGTTGTATTCTTTTTTTTTTTTTCTTTTTGACGCTTTTTAATTTCTAGGTACCATCCCCATTTTGTTTGTTGAGAAGAGTGCTTTTTCCCCTTATTCATGTATGTATATATAAATATATCTATATATATTATTGATCATGCACTTTCATGCTCGTTTTTATCATAGTTAAACGCAAAGTATCATATTATGTCATGTCGTATTATATAAATCATTTTATCCACCTTTGATTTGTTTCCGTGCTGGACATATAGCTCATTAAAATTTTTGGTCTGCTCTTGTTTGTTCGACTCAAAAGCTTCAGTCCCACGATCATAAACATGCCTAATGAAACAAGGTCATAATCAAGCCCTTAAGATAAAAAAAAAAAAAAAAAAAACCAAACCCGCCCGTAAGCCCCTTTTTTTTGGACCTTTTCGAATGTTATAGGCATACCACTTTGTCTCCCACTATCTAAGAGAGAGTTTAGATAACGCATTGTATTCACGTTGTATCTAAATATAATTTATTGGATATAATATTCGTTTAAATAAAAAGTATTTATATTATATTTAAATGTAATATTTATTTGAATGAGTATTTAAATTATATTATATATGATGTGATTGATTAAAATAGATAAAAAAGAAAAAAGAATATAAGATATGATTAATAAAAATAATAAAAAAAATATAATAATAAATAATAATTATATTTAATTTAAATTATAATATAATTAATATATAAATATAATATTTTTACATTAAATTGAAAATTATATTATTTTTAAATATAATTTAAACATAATACTTGAAATGCAACTAAAACTTGCTCTGCCACCAGATTTACCTTGAAGATGAACTATCACTGTTTGATCATTAATTGTTTATCAGACTTATTTTTGATGCAAGTGTAGCATAATCCAAGACATGGTGTTGTCATGATTTGACATTTTATCATGATACATGGTCGATTGGCGATTGACAAACTGTGGGACGGCTGTTCACTAGAAATTTGACATCTACGTCAGAACTTGCCCACGTTAGCATGGATGTTCCCTCAATTCTAGGGACTGGGGTAAGGCCACTGCTTCTCCATAATTGCGGAGCCACTACTTTCCCTCAATAAAGAGAGAGGGTAACCCATTAGAAAAGGCACGCTTGAATATGACAAAACCATACCAGATTTTCTTGAATTATTCTATATTCTTGTAAATAACCATTTTTGACTATAATAAAAAAACTCTAAATATAAATAACGTAACATATTACAGCAAAATTAGAAGGTAACCCATTAAAAAAGACACACTTGAATATGTCGAAACTCTACCAAATTTTCTTGAATCATTTTATATTCTTGTAAATAGCCATTTCTGACTATGATAAAAACTCCAAACATAAAAAATGTAATACATTCCAATAAACCTTTACAAATTCTGATCCCAGCATCTACAAATGTTGCAAATTTGATTTCGTTATAGCACAATTTGTATTATAAAAAAACAAATATCATTTTAAAGTGAAATGAAATGATGCATATAGACAACGTAATATAAATTTTAAAGAAATGATCATTTTAATACCCTACATATTTTTAGCAATTTATAATCTCAGGTTTACACAGCATCATGTTTATCCAAAATGGTTTTTTTTTATGCGGGATGTTTAATACTTTTTTTTTTTTAGATTTATTTATCTAGTTTGAAATTTTAAGGGGGAAAAAAACCAAATGATGTTTTTGGACTGAAATGATACCTTTTTTCCTTTTTTTTTTTCCCCTAGGGAAGAAACAAGAAGGAGAAAAAAGGAGACTTTGAATTCGTCAGAGTTCCACGACCATCTTCAAGCGTGTCATTGGACATCCATCCCTGAAAATTGATTACGAGATTCGTATTGTTGTGAGCTTTTTGATGGCATTAGCTATCTTTGGCAGGATGGCTATGTTAGGGCAATCACATTTGGTTTAAAGGGTGGAATTTGGTCGGCTTGAAGACATTTTTTGGTGCGTTCTTTGTCCAATAGTTGTTCTCTTTCGAGTTTTTGTTCTGAATGGTAATGGGCTTTTTGTGGAGGCGATGGTGTCAGCTCCAAATGTTGATAGTAGTGGTGTGTGTGTTTTACATTTTCTTGTTTGAAAGCATCTTGTTGACTTTGCCGCTTGTCCCCTGACGTATTCTTCCTTCTCTAATAGCCTTGTCATCCTCTGACATGTTCTTCACGCTAAGCATCAACGAGCTAAACTCCTTGATGTAATCCTGCACTGTACCCGAGTGTTTTAACTTTTTCAAAACTTCCCTTGCAACCCATGTTGCGTTCATTTTAGGTTTTAGTTGTTTATATTTTAGTCTAATAAAGGCGTTGATTCCCTTATGTGGCTTTAATATCTTCTTTGTAATAATAAAAGTAGTTTTCTCACCATTTGAGTTTTTTTTTTTTTTTATTTGCCAAGTATAGGTCTTGGCAAGTTAAAAGTTCACTAGCTATAAGTTTGTGCTGAAATGTTGGTAGCCTTGGAGATAAATGTTACATGCTCTTAATGGATCGAAAACTTCTATTGATTGTAGAGGTTTTAAAAAGAGCTTTATACATACTTAAATTGATGTATCAAAGAATATTTTCTCTATATCAGGTCTCGTCTTACGTTTTTTTCCTGTGCTTCATCAGAATTTATTAATGAAACTAATTTTTATCTAATATTTTGTACTGTGTAATATAGGTCATTCACGTTATTTTGATGTATGTAAGACCTCTTTGTTGAATGAAATTTTATATAAAAGGGGATACAATAGGTGTGTTTATTTTTGTTTTTGAAAATGATTTTCCATTTTCAAAAACACAGAAAATGAAAACAGTCCCAAAATAGCGTTTGTTTATTCAACGTTTTCAAAATCATTTTGAAAACATTGTTTATAATCATGTTGTTTTTTTAGGGTTTTTTGAAAATGAAAAAAAGTTGTTTTCATTCTTTGTTTTCATTTTCTCCCTCCGTATTCTCTCTCTCTCTCTCTCTTTCTCTTTCTGCCTGTATAGCGTCAGTGATGATCATGTCTGACGATGGCATCCATTTTTGATGAAGGGTAATAACTATGGACTAGTGACGATGACGACGGTCCCTTCACGATGATGACTATTGACTCATGACCTAAATCTTATTGTCATCGTCACCTAGAGTTCAGACCACCAATGTCTTTCATCCCTATCTCTCACTGCAAAACATACTACTACAGGTTTTTTTTTTATTATAAATAATAATTTATTTTTTGTTATTTTTTTAAATAAAAAATAAATATTTTTTTATAAGATATTCATTTATAAAATGAGTTTTCAAAATATATAACCAAATAAAGTTATATTTTTAAGTTTTTTAGAATATACACTCAGATAACATAATCAAGCATAATTTCAGAAATAATCTCAACATAATTTTTAAAAAATTCTCATTTTCAGTTTTTTTTTAAATAAAAAACATTTCAAAACCAATACCAAACGCTACCAAAAGTGTCAATCACATTTACGTCCATAAAACTGACCTCAAAATACCAAATGATATTCTTGTCAAACATGAAGATACTACTCTAAGGGGGAGTTTGGGGGAGGTTTTGGAGATGTGGTTTTGGGGTTTGGAAAAAAGTTGGTTTTAGAGAATGTGTTTGGGGAAAAAAACTGTTTGGGGTGAAAAAATTAAAAATTTTAAAAATATTTTTAGAAAAAAAATATCAATATGGATTTTGTTTTGTTCCTCTCAAAATTTTATATAATTTTAAAAAAAATATCTTATTTGGACTTGTATACACAAAGTTATGAATTTTTAAAATTTTAAATGTACTGTAGCGTTTTGAAGATGTAAATAGTAAAAAGTGATAAAGTTTTGAAAAAAAAGTAAAATATTTGGTCTCTAAAACATTATCCAAACGAGCCCTAATATTATGGAAAACATGAGGGCACCATCATAATACTTGCACAAAAAAGTCAAAATGATTTCTTTCTATGTAGATGCTTTTTTATATTGCTGCTGGAATTTTTTTGCTGCTGAGGTATTGTTGTTAAAATTGGAACTCAGTTTTTGTGACATTTCAATCTGCTTCCGGGAGAAAAATGTATTGTTTAGTGTTTCCTTTTTTTTCTTTTCCCTTTTTTTTTTAAATGATCTAGGATTTTTTGAGGAATGCCTTAAAAAGTGCATACCTTTAAAATTTTGCCCCATTTATGATAGCTTTGGAAATTTTGCCCATCTTCAAGACAAGTCAAAGATCAATATAATGTTTCTTCACAAAATAAACCCAACCAACTAAAAAGATAATACATTGGAATTCCGCTTGGCAATCCGTCAGAATACTATTTAGTAATTTCTCGGAATATTGTTTGGTAATCAGCAAGAATAGCATTTGGTAATCTTCGAGAATGCTATTTGATAATCTGCTGGATTACCTTTTAGTATTCTGCCCTTCAAAATACCGTTCCATAATAAATAATTATACAAAAAGTCCATATTCAAGATCTTGTTTTAAATATGTTTATTTTTTAATATTATTACATAAATGTGTATGTCTAAAAAATAAGTATCTACAGTACCAATTTTGTCCTTTTATTATAATTGACATTATTCCTCTTTCATTCTTTTTTTATTTATTTTTTATTTTACTATAATGATAGATTTTTTAGTGACAACTCATTATTACTTTTTATAAAATTAAATTAGTTTTGGTTTTAATCTTAAATATAAAACATGAACTCAAAACTTAGTTTGGTTTTAATCTTAACAACGTAGAAGAGTTATGATAAATATAAAATATTTACTTTAAAGTTTATAGCTTAGATAAAAAAATATACACATTTTAATAATTATTTATGATAAAAATTGATAAAAAAATTAAAACGGAAAACAAAAATCTAATACAAAATATTTAAGTTTTTTGATTAAAAAAATTCTTAAAAAGAACATTATTTTTAACAAATACAAAAAATCACACATTAATAAATTTGGTTACCAATATATCGACTCATACTTTTAGTAGAAAACCATCAAATTCTTTATAAAATAGCCTTATTATTTATATCAACCACTGAAAAAAAAAAAAAAAGGATCTATATACCTCAATGAAAAAAATAAAGATTACCACAAACAAAAATATATAAATTATTATAAATGAAAACGATAGCATCTTTATGAAAAAGACTAATTATTTATAAAATCATGTTATACCTTATTTATAATAAATCAAATAAACAAACTCAAAATTACTTTTTATATAAAATATAATTACCAAAAACAATATATCTATAATTTTTGTATTTGTTAATTATCAATTATTTATGAAGAAAAATGTTAAATATTATTTTAGATGTTAATGTAAATAAAAGAAAAAATAGATATATTTTAACCTAACATCCCCAATCTGGATATCTATGTAAATAACTCGTTTGGTAATCCTCCGAAATATCATTTGTAATCTATTAAAATACCTTTTGGTAATCTGTTAAAATACCATTTATGTATATGTCAAAATACCCTTTGGTAATTCATCGGAATATTGTTTAGTGTTCTTCTAAAATATTTTTTTATTATCAATTATTGTATATTTTTATTACCATTTTATATTTTGTTTTTTTACGTATCAAATTTTTTTGCATTATTTCAATTTTTAAAAAAAATTTCAAATACATTAATCCATCATAATATTTAATAATCATAATATTATTTTTTAAAAATTAAAAAAATAAAAAAACAGCTAATTTTTTATTTTAAAAAAAAAAGGAAGAGTAAACTCTTTTTCTTCGTCTCTGGTGAGATCAACCACCAAAAAGGAAGCCCCGCGATCCGTGGAGGATTTCTAGTGCTGGAGTTCGAAAGAGAATGGAGAGAAAGAAAGAAAAAGATTTTAAATTTGGGGTATTTTTGTCAATATATAATAAAGTAAAAAAAATGTTAAATGAAAAAAATTTTGAAAAGAGACAAAATCCAAAAAAAAAAAAAAAATTTATGGGGCAACAACTTAGAAGTAGGTGCATTAAGGCGCTATTTTTTAGGTTTCCTCAAAAGGTCTAAGTTCACATAATAATCCCATTAGAAATTGATTAGGTTTGGTTGTCTCATAGAGATTAAGATACACTAAAAGTCTATTTTAAAGATAGTATTTTAAAATATGTCAGTTTTTTAATAATATTACATAAATGTCTATTTTGAAAGAAATAAATGCATCTTGTACCTATTTTACACCTTCACTGTAATTGACATGATTTCTTTTTTATTCATATTTTTTTTCTTTTTTTTTTTTTTGTTTTTTGATAGTAATGACAATTTTTTTATTGATAAATGTGAATCATTTTTAATAAATCTAAACAAATTTTAACTATAATTTGTATTTTTTCGTATTTATATAAAGAATATAAAATTACCATAATGAATCAATAATTTACAAAACAACACACTTTAATCACTTAAATATCATACATAATATATCCATAAAGAACCTAAAATTATAAAGAAACATAAGGATCACAATATTATTATAAAAATGTAAATAAAAATTATGATAATTTAGACATAAAACTTTCCTTATTATAAAAATCAAATTTTACTTTTATATAAAATCTAATTATTAATACCATATGATGAATCTTAACCTATTTAGTCAAACGTTTTTTATTTCTATTTTTTTTGTTTCCTTTTATATAATTTCTTTATGTTAGTTCTCAATTCTTTATAAAGGATAACGTTATTTTTGAAAATACTATTTTAGTAATTTATATAAATAAAAAAATAGATGTTTTTTAACTTAACACCTCTTATTTAGACATTTATGTAAATAAACCTTGCTCAAATGTCTAAGTTCACGTAAATAAGCTCATTTGAGATTGATTGGGTTTGGTTGTCTCTTCGAGATTAATTGGGCCTTTGGACCTTAATAGTTTAAATTTCCTACAAAATTCCCTTAACTTCAGTGGTTTGCCTTAAAAGAAAAAAAAAACATATATATGAATTATTGTATCAGTTATAATAGTTTTGATTTTTTTTTTTGTCTTTAATTAGGTAAATATGAATGGTTAAAAATCTAAGTAAATAGCAAGAGAGTGTCAAAAAAATATAAACATATGGAATGTTACTACAATTTTCTCTTTTATCCTTTATTTTCCTCTTTTGTGTTAAATGGGGAAAGGTTTCATTGTAGGTAGTCTCTACTACTAGAATGTAATTAAGGACTTATTTGGTAGAGTTTTCTAAAAGTTACTTTTAACTTTTTAAGTCTAAGAAAAATTTTTGAAAATATTTAAATGATTTGTTAGAAGAGCTTCCAGTCTCTAAAAGACTTTATGTTAAAGCCAAAAAATGTGAGTTCCCATAAAGGCTAGTTTGGCATTGCTGGTATTGTAGGAAATTTTTTTTTAAAGTTACTGTGTCTAGAAGTAGGTAGGCATTTGTTAAATTTTCTTTTTAAAATTATTGTGAATACCAAAAGCGGTTTTTAGGTGTTTGGTTGTGCAAATGTATAAGGACCAAGAATGATAGAGTATATGTTTCTTCAATACCTAAATGCATGAATTGTGTATTGTAACAAAAATATTTTCTCTTATAAAGTAGAAATAATTATTGTAATAACAATATTTTCTAAGAATTATTTACTATCATTTTTTATTTTAAATATTTATTATCATCTTCATGTACACATAAAATTACAAGAATAAAAGTTTTCTCTAAATATAATAAAATAACTTATAAAATAATAATTTACAATTTGCAATTATTTTTGGAGGAAAATAATGTATCAATTTTAAGAAATAGTAGCATATAACTATTGTAATTTTATTATTTGTTATAAAGATAAATAAAGTGTGTAGATTGAAATTATTATTTACTATTAAAGATATTTTAGTAAATTTATATGATGAGAGCAAAAGCTACTATATAAAAGTAATCCCTGACCTATTTCTCAAATTTTGTTGTATTACAACAGCGTTTAGAAACAAAAATAAGGTTTACCATATACCTAAATTTATGAATGCTTTAATAATTTAAAAGCAATTTTCAAAAGCAATATAAAATGAGACTAAGGGGGCATTTGGAGAAAATATTCAATTTTAATTTTACTCAAATACAATATAATTTTACACCAAACATAAATTTTATAACAGTGTTACGAAAACAATTACTATTTAAAATATTTTTAAAACAATCACGTCAACTTTTCAATTCTACTATTTATCTCTACTTTTACCAATTACATCAACTTTTCAATTCTAATATATTTTTTATCCAAACACACATTTCATTCAAATACAAAACAAATACTTTTCAACCAAATACAATATTTAAAAAATAAATTTCATTCAAATATAATCAAAATACAATGCGTTTACCAAACACCTCCTAAAAGCATTTTTCAGTGCACTTTGACAAATGTGTGAGGTGTCATTCATCTATTGGTTAGATAGGCAATTTGACAAGTAATGGGCGTGTAATAGGATAAGGCATGGTTATTTTAGAAGCCATAACGGTAATAACAAAGACGACCGTTATTAGTTCTAACGATGGTCGACTAATTGGGCCACCTTCTCTAACGCCGTTAAGTTTTAACAAAAGCTGAAACGAACCAAACCGAGGACCAAAAACAAGACTCTAAAACAAACCTTAGCATCACGCTACTTTCTTCATATTTAGCTTCGGTTCCGAACCTCAACGTCTCGACCGTTACAACGAGCCGAAATTTAAAAACTCCTTCCTCAAATTTCCAACTTGTTTTCCAACTCAAAATTTCTGGACGACCCAAATTTCGAACCCACTATTTCAAAGTTTCCCTTCTCTCCCTCTCTCTCTCTCTTCCTCTCCCTCTTTCTCTCTCTAGATTTCGAGAATCACCTGAAAATGGTGTCTAAGATCGTGAAGAGAACGCCGACGAGATCGATTAAGGACTGCCGGAGCAGCAGCAGCAGCAACCGCCGCCACCGCCGTAAATCGCCGGCGAAGAAAGCAGCCGCCGCAGTTCTCGCCTCCATCAACAAGTCGATCTTCACCTGCCACAAGCGCATCATCAAGCTCTTCTCCAAGCTGGCTCAGATCGGCACTCCGAAATCGAATCGCTCCAAAGGCTACAAGATCCTCAAGAAAACGCCCGAATCCGCCTCCAGATCCCCCCAATCGGGACCAGAAACGCTCGTAGTCCGCCGATCGCTCGCCTTCGAAGGCCTCCTGCCGCCTCCGACCTCGCCGGAGAAGCGCACCGTGTTCCTCGACCTCGACGAGACCCTGGTCCACTCCCAGGCCGATCCGCCCCCGGCTAGATTCGACTTCGTTGTGCGGCCGAGGATTGACGGCGAGGTCATGAACTTCTATGTGCTCAAGCGCCCCGGCGTGGACGAGTTGCTGGAGTCGCTGGCGGCCAAGTACGAGGTGGTTGTGTTCACGGCAGGGTTGAGGGAGTACGCGTCGCTCGTGCTCGACCGCCTCGACCGGAAAAGCCTGATTGCTCACCGGCTCTACCGCGACGCCTGCAAGGAGATTGATGGCCGGCTTGTGAAGGACCTATCGGACTCGGGGAGGGACCTGAGGCGCGTGGTGATCGTGGACGACAATCCAAACTCGTACTCATGCCAGCCAGAGAATGCTGTCCCGGTGAGGCCTTTTGTGGACGATCTCGCTGACCGAGAGCTTGGAAAGTTGGTGGGGTTTTTTGAGGGTTCCGATAGTTTTGATGATATGAGGGACGCTGTGAAGCATTATCTTGTTTATGGAAATGAAAAATTTGAGACTTTGGAAATTTAACCCTTTTTTTTTTTTTTTTTCCCTAGAGAGTTGATTTGTATTTAGAATTCAATTTGTTGAACGACTGACTGTTCAACTGTCAAGCGAAAGCAGAATGAAACACCAGGAAATAGGAATCCTAACAAAATCACTCTAATTCACACTAATATTTTCCCTTCATATTTCCTTAAATCTTTTATTTTAAGCTGCTGAATTAGTGACCAATTCAATACTAAACTTGTTTAATTGTTTAAAACAAACCTTCAAATCGCAAATAACGAGTTCTAGTACAAGCTTAACGCCATGCAATTTTATGCTCAATGCAAGTTTATGCTTAAATATCTTTCTCATATTTACCAGATCGCTCTGAGTGTCCAAATTGTAGTTCTTTTTCTGTGTCTTGGTTATGCAGAGTTGACCATACTCAACAGGATCTTATTTCTTTTATCGATGCGCCACTCCAACGGATCGAACAAATTCTTCAACAAGTCCTCATTTTGATCCAGCTATGATATAGAAAATGATTTCCATTTGTTCAAAAAGTTCAATTTTATGCACTTTACTCAGTTTAGTAGTACTCACCTTGCAATTTATTTTGAATGCATGCTTAATTCCCACTTCACAAAGTTACATTAGCTTCAGTAGGAAACTGTGAATGCTGGAGATTAGTATTTAGCATCAAGTCTGAATAAACATCGACGACGAATCGTAATTGCATAGCTGAATTTGCGAGAAAATCTTGATATCCAACTATCAAGTCTAAACATTTTCTTCCTTAAACAATCAATTTGCTTTTGCAGTACAGCTTTACATGTCTCAGGTTCTCAGCATAACTAACAACTTAAAGGCTTTAAACCCAAGGGAGAGCTCAAGCGGTTGGACATCCATAGGTTTGCTCCTATTTGAGTGGATGATTCAGATTCTCTTGTGTGCATTTTAAGACCACAGCCACAGTGCATTGATTTACCTAATTTGTAGTATCAAGTATTGGAGAGAGACAGAGTTTCCTTTCCCTTTGTAGTATCAAATGTTGCAACTCTTTAAAACATAATTAATGAAACAACCGATTTGACAAAATCAAAGCAAACAACACTAGTTTGCAGTTACGCTATATTTGGAATCTTGAAAAAATAAACTACAAAATCCTTATTGCTAATTCACAGGCAAACGTTACAGATCCAAAATCCACTACCAATTACACACATTTTCTCAGCAGCCAAACAAACAAAATTAATAATAATAAAAAGTACCCATCAGATCAGATTGAGCCCAGACCAGAAAAACAAGAAAAAAACAACATCACCCGTAATTAATTACGAGCAAGAGAACACCTCGAGGGGCAAACGGAAGGCCTCGGCCTTGGAGAAGCACATGTCGTCGAGGGCGGCGCTGCGGCACCAGCGGCACTTGGGATTCTGGGAGCAGAGAGTTGCCGACGACATGTCGTTGCATTTAGGGATCTGATTGGAATTTCTGCGATTGGTATTTGCATTACTGGTGCTACCGCCCATCAGGTTTCGGCTCGAAGAAGCTGAGCCTGAAAGGGACATGGCGTCGGACGAGTGAAGCTGGGCTGGTACGAGGAGTACGAGGAGGAGGACGAGAACCGAGACTGAGATTGGAAGCTGTCGGATTCTGTCTGCAGCAGCCATGGAGAAGTTGAAAGACTGCCGGGTTTGATTTTGAATTTCTCAGCGACAACAACCCTCTGGGTAGACTCTTCTGCAGGTCGTTTCGGGTCTGTGTAAGAAGGAGGAGAAAGTTGTTTTCTTCACTCGACGTGTCGTTTTATTACAAGTTGATAATAATAATTGATACGAAAAACGACAAGTACATCGGATTTAGCAGTTTAACGTCGTTTGGATATGCCTTTGTTTTTGAATTTTGATTATATTTCAAAAGTTTTGTTACGATTAGTATTATTAGTTTAGGTATTCAAACTCTATATCATTAATTAATGAATTTAGTTGTAGAATTACTATTAATTTATACCCATAATCACTCGAAAGTGTTTATGTTTGGGGAACATTTGAAAATAGAGTTTTGAAGGTATTTTGTTTAGAGTTAAGACGAGTTTTGAAAATATAAATTAGAAGTAATAGTTTTTGGAGAAAAAAAAAATTTTTTTAGATTTTTTTGTTGGATGAATAAATAAACCCAAAAAAAGTAATGTTTTTGACATGTGTGTATCGTTGATTTAATCAAAAACAAACAAACAAACGGTGAAATAATAAAATTTTGGAAAAGTGGATTTGAAAATCAAATTCACTTTAAACATATCATTAAAAAAGAAACGCCAAAACACCATCTTCATCAGTGTTCGAACACCCCTTAAGTTTGCTTTTATTTTTACAAGAAAATTTATAGTTATATTCCTTTTTTCTAAAGAAGATATATTCTTATATCTTTTTAATCCGATATTCCTAATTTTTCTTTTTTGAGAAAATTTATATCCCAAATTAATTATTAAGAATATGTTGGTTTCAGAAACCAATTTATAAAAAGTTTACGGAAGCTTGTTATGAATCAAATCGCATATTTTAAAAATTTTCTCAAAAAATTCATTCGACAATGAAT
Source organism: Antiaris toxicaria (assembly GCA_035233585.1). Lineage (NCBI taxonomy): Eukaryota > Viridiplantae > Streptophyta > Magnoliopsida > Rosales > Moraceae > Antiaris > Antiaris toxicaria. Next base: position 96,790,421 of record CP141154.1, read on the forward strand.
AATTTAATGAATAGCACGAAAGGATGATTTAGAATTAAACCGTTGTACAATTGGGTTAAAAAACTTGAACTCCTCAAAAACCTCTTGACACTGTAGATCTTCTAGACCTATTCTCCAATATTTGATGGATGGATGTGTGGGCGTCTTTATAAAAAGAAAAGATCACGCATTCACTTTTAGTGAATCTTTTTCTATTCTCAACACATGAGAGAAAGAGATTTTCTTTTTCTATTGGGAGAACTTTTCTCTCAGAGTGTTTTTCTTTTTCAGAAATCATATGAGCTCTAATTAACTAACCACTTCCCACAATGTCCACTTTAGTGGACGAGGAGGAAACGTGATCTCTTCCATAAAATCTGATTCCTCCTTTTTTTTTAAATTAATTTTAAATATTTATTTAATAAATATTTGAATATTAAAATCGAAAAGGAATTTATGTACTAACAAGTCAAACCCATGAGGTGGATGTATATATTGTGTGGTCTCTACCACCCAATAATATCCAATTTTAATATATGCTTACATAATCATACTATCCAAATAATTCAATTAATTCATAATTAATTGATTGAGTAACAATCAAAATATTATGACTATAACAATTAAAAAAAAAAGACACTCTTTTTTAATAATTTTATATCACAAGATTTAAGAAGGTAATAACTTAGAATGGTAAATCTAATTCTTTTATCATAAGCGTTCAAAAGTAATTTAGAGATGGTGTGAGTAATTATGACCTATAATCTTAAGCTCCAATAAAATTGATAATCAATTAAACTCTTTAATTAGTATATCAATTTTAATTTCAAAGTTACTCTATTAAAAACTTGCAATTGCGCTCTTGAAATTATAGATACAAAATTACTTAAGAAAAATAAGTAGTCAATTCATATAATTACTACATATAAATTAATCCTCCATAAACGATTCATAATTAAAGCTAGGTATATTTTGTTAACCTCTTTAATTATATTTTTCTCCTTAAGTGCTATTAATTTTCTAATGAATAGTATATTTATGAACAAATTATAAATTGAGTACTCTTATTATTCAAGTCCTGAATCAATACTTATAAGAACCATCTATTTGACTTCTTTATAAAAGAATTGATTTTATCTTATGTATTAATATTCCAGAATATTTATTTTATTATATATCCAATATACCAAGAATTTGATACTATACATTTGTGTCATTACTTGATATGTTAAAAAAAAATACAATAAATAAAAATCTATTAATTACTTAGAATTAAGATTGATTCATATATGACCATTAGTTGATGTGATTAGAATCCACTATACTTCACAGAAATTATTTGTGATTCATATCTTGTCATATCTCAATCATATATAATCATATTATATATAGTGCACTGATTAAATATCTCACTACATTAAGAGCTCGGATATGACCGTTTCATTCTTAATGATAATTACATGAACTAGTAATATTTAATTAAAGATACCACAATTTAATTGTTTGATTAATTGAATAATTGATTAATTATTATAGACCATTTTAGACTATCATCCTTAAATATTATCCTCTTGTATATAACATTTATATACAATATTTAATGTTATATAAATAATCATGAAATTTTATAATATTTATTAAGTATCAAACAAACAGGCACATAAAATTATAATGAAATAAAACATTTATTTATTTAAATCGCAAGAAAGTTATAGCATCATATGCTTTATGGCACCAATCCAAACAATATCCCACTTGCCATAAAGCAAATAAGACTTATCTATCTCTTCAAGGTGCCCTCAAAGATATTACTATGCCTCGTCTAATACGTCACCTCTACTTACAATTAATCTGACCAAATGATATTCTCTCTATATGCTTTCATCTCTTATGATTTCTTCTTTCTTTAACATTAGCCATAGCTCCACTGTCAACACAATATAGCTTAATTGGCTTGTTCACATTTGGAACAATTTCCAAATCTTTCAAGAACTTACGAAGCCAGCCTGTTCCCTTAACTACTTTACAAGTGATACATATTCAGTCTTCATAGTTAAATCAAAAATACAATATGGCTTGATATTCCTCCATATTAAAACTCCTCTATCTAGGGAAAACACCAAACTAGATGTTGATTGCAAGAGACTCTATTAGAGTTAATATGTCCAACAGGGATCAAATCTTTTCCAAAATACGTAGCATATAAATTTTCATTCTCCTAAGATAATTGAGAATGGTCTTTATTGCAATCCTGTATTGCAATCCCAAGTTTTACTGATAATGATTGACACTCCCATTACATAACAAATTCAATATAATGTGTTGGACTTCTAACTAGTATTGCGTAGAAACCATCTCTTGACTTCTTTCTGTTAGGGTGTATTCGGACACTACTCATTGGAAAGATGAACTCTATGTCGAGGCAAATTACCTCCCTTTGAATTCTGTAACCCATATTTGACAAACGTTTTGCCGATATATAATGTTTGAAACATAGTTAACATAGTTTGTTTCTCCCAAATCTTTCATTTGGAATTGGTCAGCTAACTAATTCTTTACTTTTGATAAGGATTCTACATCATTCTTAATGAGGAGAATATTATCAATACAAAGAATTGATAAGACCATTTTTTCATCTTTAATGTACTTGTAGATACATGATTCACTCAGATTTTGATCAAATCCTTAAGACGTAATAGCCTTATCAAATCTGATGTTCCACGTTCTAGAAGCCTACTTAAGTTTGTAAATTGACTTTTGTAGTCTACAAATGTTATGCTCTTGGCTTGGTTAGACCATATGAATGGTCTTTTCAAGATGGTCATTGAAGAACGCTGTTTTAACATCCATTTGTCATATCTCATAATCATAATGAGCAGCAATAGAAAATAGCCTCTGAATGGATTTTAGCAGGGCCACAGGCAAAAAAGTATCCTTATAGTATACTCTTTATTTTTTTGGTAAAACCCTTTACCACTAGCCTAGCCTTGAAAGCCTTTGCTTTTTCATCAGCTCCTCTCTTTCTTTTGTAGATCCATTTTTTACCAATAGGCTTAACGCCTTCTGGTGGATCTATAAGTTCCCAGATTGAATTGGAGTACATAGACTATATTTCCAGTTTTATGGCTTCCTGCCATTTTTCTTAATCAAGATCATCCATTACCATCTTGTATGTCAATGGATCATTATCACCACCATTGGTAACTACAATTAGTGCTTCTTCATCATCGATGACTATAACTAGTGCTTCTTCATCTTCATGATGGCAGATGAGCAATCTTATTTCCCTCCCATTGCATCGTGGTGGCGGTAATGTTTGATCTCAAGTAATGGTCTCTCTTCTTTGTCGTTCAACAACTATTGTTGGTGTGGGAGCGATCTCATTAGTCAGCTACTCTTCTAGAACTACTTTACTTCTAGGTTTGAAATCTATCGTATAATTGTGCTCGAGAAACGTAGCATTTGTTGATATAAATACTTTGTTATCCTAAGTGTTATAAAATAGACCTCTTCTTGTCCCTTTAGGGTAGCCTACAAATATTCATGCTTCCAAACAAGGTTCCAGCTTTCTAATCTTTCCTTTCAACACATGTGCTGGACAACACCATATACAGATGTGTCTCAAACTAGGTCTGTGACTGCTTTACAACTCTAAGGGAGTTTTAGGGGTTGACCTAGATGGAACTAAGTTCAAAATATATACTACTATATGTAGTCCATATCCCCAAAATGAGGTAGGTAGAAAAGAATAGCTTAACATTGATCTCATCATGTCAAGTAAAGTGCAATTCTTTCTTTTGGCTATACTATTTTGCTGTGGTGTCCCAGGTTTTATGAGTTGAGATAATCTTATATTCTCAATCAAGTGGTTGTTGAATTCATAATCTAGGTACTCTTCTCCTCAATCTGATCAAATAATTTTAATTGATTTGCTAGTTGCTTTTTTGCTTCAGCATGAAATTCTTTGAACTTTTCAAAGGCCTTAGATTTTCTTTGCATATGGTACGCATATCCATATATTATATAATCGTTAATGAATGTGATGAAGTATTCGTAGCCTCCTCTTGCTTTGACATTCAAAGGTTCACATATATTAGTATGTATGATCTCTAGAGGTGCTTTTGCTCTTTCACCTTTAGTCAAAAAGGGCCTTTTTGTCATTTTTCCTTCTAGGTAGGATTTATAGATTGGTAGAGTGCCAACTTTTAGCTCTCTCAAATGACCATAATTTGCTAGTTTTTCTACCTATCCATGTTAATATGACTAAGCCTTAAATTCCACAAGTATGTGTCATCTAATCAGAAATCTTTTACCTTCTAAGAATAGGTTAAGAAACTTTGAACAATTCAACATTCAGTAGTGTGTGGATACATGGAATAAAGTCCATCAACCCCATACCTTGAACAAATGTATAACTCATTTCTAAAAATAATAATCATTTTATTATTATTAGAAACTTTAAACAAATATTCACTTAGATAGCAACGGAAATCAAATTTCTATTAAAATCAAGAATACTATAAATATTGTTCAAAACAATGTTTTTTTCTTTAGTTCTCAAAGGTAGTCTTACTACTCCTACTACTGTTGCTAAAAACCTTAGCATAATCTATTACTCTCATTTTAAACCCCATTGATAAGTTACGTTAAAGAACTAAACATGATTAGACATTCTAGAATTAACTATTCAAGATGAGAGATCATTCTAAACTAAATCATATTTACCTTATTGTTTCTTCCTTTCTTTTTAGTTTGTTGAGATACTTTCTACACTTGATAAAATTATTGTTGGTCAATCATTTCTCAGTAACAATTGCAATTATAGGATTAGGTACATTGCAAAAAACAAATAAAATAATTCATGATACAAGCATAAATATCATTTAATAATAATTTGAAAGCATAGTAAATATGATGCATGATGCACGTGAAAAATACATAAAACATATACAATACTTTGCTTTTAGAAATCCAATCACCACAAAATAATATGCTGCAGTAGAGTAAGTCATATATTTTGCTAACTGAATCGAGACTGTCTCCAATGATTAATATTAATCAATATCTCATACTTTCAATATTTATTAATAACCACAATTTTGATCAAAATGTAATTAATAATTTTAATTACATCTTTATGAGTGTAACCTATCATTTTAGATTCCATATATTTAACTCTAAAGTGCCATAGGGTAGGTCAAATTAAAAATACATCATGAAATCCTATCTAAAGGAGGCCAACCTTGATATTAACCAAAATAAACACCCTCCATAGGTAGGATAAAATCAAAGTATCTCGAGATCTCATTTGAATCTCATGGTTTTGTACTAACAATAAAGACCAATAAGTCATATTGTCATATAACTCGCTCTCATTCATTATTTTCCAATGTATGTATTTTATTTACAAAACATCTCATGCTTTATGAAGTTTTAATAAAATCAAACAATTTGATATTATTAAAATAATTCTAAGTTTCCTATAATTTTAAACACTTTAAAATTACTAGCTTAGAAATTTTTGATATGAAGATCCAATGTTTAACATTTAAATATTAATCTCATATATCTCATACTTTATGCAAATGAAATTGCTAATCCTTTTAATTAATCTAATTAAATTAAAAATAAGCACAACATCATATAAATAATGTTAAACAACTTTAGAACTATTAATGCGCATGAATGCATATATGCATAGGTTAAAATACACACAAAATAAAATTTATTTAGAAAGTCTAAGGAATTTTAATCACCACAATTAAGCACCATCGTTGGGTAAATCAAATAATTGCTAATTAAAATGACACTTTCTCGATTAATAAATATTACTAGAAATATCTCACATTTCTAATATTTATCAATTTCCTTTACTTCAGTCAAAAAAATTATTAACTACTATAATTATTTCTTTATGAGTGTAAACCACTGTATCGATTTTCAGACTGATATTAGAAATTGCTGTCATAGGGTAGGTTAATTCTAAAATATATCTTAAAATCCTATATCATGGAAGACAACCTTGTTATTGCAATTAGTAGACACTCTACATAGCAAGGACGAAATCAAAGTGTCTTTAGGCGCTAATAAAAACTTATGTTGTTGTATTATAATAGTGGAGACCTAGGGTTTACATAGTCATATTACCCACTCCCACTCATTATTTTGTAAAAAGTGTATTTCTAATTTATAAAACAACTTTTGTTTCATAAACCTTAGTCAATTTAAACATTTTAATTTATTAAGTCTTTATAATTTTAAATTGTTTAAAATTATAAATCAAACCAATTTTGCAAATCCATTTATAAACTTCACATTTGACCCACTAATTTTGCAAATCCATTTGCTAAAAAAGTTTTCAAATTTAATCTCATTAAATTTGTTGCAAGGTGCATTAAATTAATTTGCTAAAACAATTGTAGAAAATAAAATATGAATGTATGTAAATGCATGACATACAAAATTAGGTAGGCACTTTTCTATCTAAGTTGACATGTTATATACATGGCAAAGTAATTATCATCAACATAATAAAAAACATTAAAAAATGAAGCAAAATGGAAAAACTTAGCCAAATTCCATAGATCTAAATTGCAATCGAAAATAATATTTAAAAAATTAGGTCTTCTTGTAATTCTCCAACTTCGAGTCTTCTTGTAATTCTCCATCTTCTCCTTGTCATTGGTGGTGGTCCTCCTTGAATTTCTCAAATTCAATTAACAATAAATTAAAATTCGATTCAAAATATTTTTTTTTTTTTGCCTGGACAAGGCACACATGCAACCTAGCTAGTCTAGGCCAAGGCCATGGCAAGCCCAGGCCTGCCATTGCTTCTGCACGGCCTAGGCCATGTAGTAAGCCCATCAAATTGGCTAGGCTAGTTAGGGTTTAGGCTAGTTAGGGTTCTAAACCCTAACTAGCCTCATGACTGCCTGCACTCACAATTGGAGTTGGCGGCTAATCCCTATTGATGCTTTTTGCTAGCAGCGGCCACTACCAATGATCAAGCATGCTAGCTGTGCAGCTACCACCATTGCCCAAAAAAAAATTTTTTATAAAAAAAAATTAGAACTTTTCTTAAAAAAATTATGAAGAACTTTTATTCATCAAAGTAAATGGAAAATTTACACCAAGGGATCCTATTTACAATTGATCTAATTAATAGGAAAAATTAAAACATACTAATTCCATGGAATCGGAAAAATTTACGACAAATCCATTAACACATACATTCATCATCATGAATATAAACAAAGATATGCATTATAACGCATATTTGCCTACCAAAAACATACAATGATTATCACCTAATCATTCATAAAATTAATATATGGAATTAACTTGTCTTTGATACTAATTGTTGGTTTTGAAAACTAATTTATAAAAATTTTGCATAAGCTTGGGATGGATCAAATCACATATTTTAAAATTTTTCTCAAAAAATCATTCGAGGATCAATACGTATATAAATTTAATGAATAACATAAGAGGATGATTTAGAATTATACCGTTACATGATTAGCTCAAAAAACTTAAACTTTCAAAAATCTCTTAACACCATAGATCTTCAATATCTATTTTTTGATACTTAATGGATGGACGTATGGGTATTTTTATAAAAAGGAAAAGATCACACACTCACTTTTGGTGAATCTCTTTCTATCCTCAACATATGAGAAAAAGAGATTTTCTTTTTCTATTAATAGAACTTTTTTCTTAAAGTGTTTTTCTTTTTCAAAAATCATGTGTTCCTTCAAAATGGCTCTTAACAAGTATATTAATAAGGATATTATAATTTTAATTTTAAATAATTAATTATATAACTAATATATAATTAAATTAACGTCCATTTTTGTGGACGTGGAGGGACTCTTCCACAAAATCTAATTCCTCCTTTTTTTTAAAATTAATTTCAAATATTTAATTAATAAACATTTGAAAGTTAAAATTGAAAAAGAATCCGCATACTGCCAAGTCAAACCCATGAGATGTACGCATATATTGTGTAGTACCCACCACCCAATAATATCCGATTAAAATATATGCTTAAATAATTATATTATCCTAATAATTCAATTAATTCATAATTAATTGATGGGGGTAACAATAAAAATATTGTGACCAAAATAATTAAAGAAGGAACTCTCTTTTATAATTATATATTACAAGATTTAAGAAGATAATAACTTAGAATTCAATAATTTTAAATTAGTAAATTTAACCCTTTTATCATAAATGTCCAAAAGTAATTCAGAGATAGTGTAAGGAACTATAGATCTATGAACTCAAGCTCCAATAAAATTGATAACCAATTAAACTCTTTAATTAGCATATCAATTTTATTGATTCCAAAGTTATTCCATTAAAAACTTGAAATTATACTCTTGAAATTATAGATATAAAATTACTCAAGAAAAAAAATAGTCCATGGACATAATCACTACATGTAAATCAATTCATAATTAAAATTAGGTATACTCCGTTAACCTCTTTAATTATATCTTTCTCCTTATATTCCATTGATTTTCTAATGAATAATATATATATATATATCTATATATACGAATAAATCATAAATTAAGCACTATTATTATTCAAATCCTGAATCAATACTTATGGAACCATCCATCTAACTTCTTTACAAAGGAATGAATTTCATCTTGTAGATTAATATTCTTGGCTACTTATTTTATTATATTTCCAATATACCAATAATTTGACACTATGCATTTGTTTCATTATCTGGTATGTCAAAAAATATAATACAATAAATAAGAGTGTATTAATTATTCAGAATTGAGATCGATTCATATATAACCATCAACTTTCGGGATTAGGATCCGCTATACTTAACGAAAATTATCTGTGATTTATATTTTGTTATATCTTAGTCTTACACAATCACATTATGTATAATACACTCATTGTCTTTCTATATTAATGGTTTGGATAAGACCGTTCCATTCTCAATGATAATAATATGCATTACTAATATTCAATTAAAGATATTACACTTTAATTGTTTGATTAGTTAAATAATTAATTAATTAGTACAGACTATTTTAGATTATTACCTTTAAATATTATCCTCTTTTATATGCAATATTTAAGTTACATCATAGAATTTTTATGATATTTATTAAAAATCAAACACACATGCACATAAAATATAGTGAAATAAAATATTTATTTATTTAAATCACAACAAAATTATAACATCATAAAATGGTACCAATCTCAACAGAATATACATATGTCTTTATTCAATTAAATTTTCTTATTATTTTTTGGGAGATGGAGGGAAATATGCTAAAATTAAAGTTGAACAAAAATAAATAGCAGAAAAGTTTTAGATCTTTAATAAATAACATATTTTTGATAAATCATGATTTACCACAACTAAAATTTTAAAGATACCTCTTATGTGTAAATCTTAGTAAATTTATTTGGTAAATCATTTATTTACGTGTGTAAATCATTGATTTACTAATTTTCTACCCAAAATTTTCTCAGGAAACAAGCAGATAGTTCCTTAGAAAGACAAAAACAAGAAGCCTGACCCTCAACAAAAGTTGGCAGAAGAAAAAGACAAATTAGCAGCACAAAAGTAAAAACAGATCAAAGCAGTAAAAGTAGTAAATAGTAAAAACAGTTGTTTATGACATGATCATGGCTGCTGTGATCTATTTCCTCCATTTTAGTGCTTTCTCTCTGTAGGTTTTTTCTTTGGTTTCTCTCTCTAGATAGTAAAATTCTGAGACTTCTTTAAAATTTTACTGGTAAATTTTATTTACGTATGTAAATCATTGATTTACCAATTTTCCACATAAAATTTTCTCAAGAAACAAGCAAATAGTTCCTCAAAAAGACAAAAACGAGAAATCTGACCCCCAACAAAAGTTAGCAGAAGAAAAAGACAAATTAGCAGAATAGATCAAAGCAGTAAAAGCAGTAAACAGTAAAAGAAGATGTTCATGCCATGATTATGATTGCTGTGATCCATTTCCTCCATTTTAGTACTTTCTCTCTTTAGGTTTTTTATTTGGCTTATCTTTCTAGATAGTAGATTTTCGATGTTTCTTTGATTGTATTGTGCTATAAGGATGCTGTAGGAGATCTATTTGTGTTTGAATATTTGATTGTAAATAATAATATAAAGAGAGAAAGGGAAGGAGAGATGAATAAAATTTAGAAAGAAATATGGATATAATTATAAAATTACATGACTCTTAAATCAAAATTATTATTTATTTTTTAAATTAAATAAATATACTATTTATTTTTATTGGTTAAGAGAATTGATTTATTTATTATAATTTCCTTTTTTTTTTTTAACGCCCCACGCCAGGGTGAAAAAAAGGGCGACTCCACGGCTAACAGTTTGGATAAACGAGAAATTAGTGGTATTATTGAAGTTAATCTTCGTGAGATACAGCATGTCATTTGTTTTTTTCCTCAACTGAAACGTCATGTTGTTGGTGCTTAAAATTGTCGTTTGTATTTTTAAGTTTGTTGTCGTTTTTAATGAGAATGGCATCCGGTAATGTTTTAAGTTTGTTTTCTTTTTGGCACGAAAATTTTTCTTATGCTGAAAAAATGTTCACCTGAGCCGGTTCTAAATTCAATTTTATAGTTTTGGAATGAGAAAAAAAAAAAAGTCTTAAAAAATCTTGTTTGGTCATTGGATGAGAAATTATAAGGAATAGGTCATTTTTCATATGTTTTAGAAATAAATAACAGAATTTGAAATATTATAAAATTTATAACATATCTAATTTTAATATAAATAATATTCTTATTTTACTCTTAAAATTTATCTAATTTTAGTATATCTAATTTGACTCTTATATATATATTTTTTGGAATACTCGTATATATATTTCCTCAAGCACTAGCTGAGTATTCGTTGGCATCTTTAAACATTGCAACGACTCGTCATTCAGAGACTGAATTTCTGAAAATCCGAAAACACGAATAAACAACCAAAAAAAAAAGGAAGAAAAAACCTATATTTCAGAGAAAATATTTGAATCGAAACGAAATTAGACAGAAATTGGATTGCGGCAAACCATTATTCAACAAAAGCGTGCAGAGAGGAAGCTCGCGCTTGAAGACGTCGATCTGCCGCATCTCCTCCTCCAATCTCTTCAAGAAATCATTGTGCTTCGAACCCCTCTTGCTCGCATTCCTGATCATCGAGAGCTCCTCGAGGAAATTGCTGATCGTCTTTGGAACAAACGTCGCTACAAAATCCAAGCTCAGCTCTGGTGGAATCGAATCCATTTTCTCGAGAAAAACCTCTCTCCCCTCCCTCTTGGATCTTTCTTTTTTGTGTTCTTGTTTGTTTGTCGATTGATACAGCTTGGGAGACTCTCTCTTTCGTGTATATATATATATATATATGGTTTAGGCGTGAGTATATATAATACAGTGGGAAGGGCGTTTGGTGAGAGAGAAAATGAAGGAAAAATAGAATAGGAAAAAAAAAAATAAAGGCGAGAAGATTATGGTAAATCAATAATTTACATGGTAAATCAATAATTTACATGATAAATCTTAATCAAATAATAAATTATAATTTACAAAATTAAGAATATATATCTATAAATTAATAATTTACACTTAATTATATCGGTAAATTAATGATTTACGAAATGATTTATCAAATAAACTTATCAAAATTCATCAAAATCAATAAATTAATGATTTACCAAATTAAAAAGTGATTTATCAAAGAAATTTACCAAAATTTATATACAAAAGGGTGTTTTTGGAATTTTAGGTTGTGATAAATCATGATTTACTAAAAATATACTATTTATTAACCGCTTAAATTTTTTCTGTTATTTATTTTTATTGTGGTTTAATTTTGACCTATCTACCTCTTGCTCCCTCGTTGGATTTTGAAATCAAAGAAAACATTATGAAAATAGCTAATTGTAATACATGCAAGTATCTTGAACACATGATATGTAAAACACATTCAGTCCTCGTCAACTTAAACAGGCTAACTGAGTAGGTATATGTAATATTTTTATTTGTAGGCTAATTGAGTGGGTTTATGAGAAGACCACCCCATATTGAATCCGTCTCGTTGCCTACTCTTTGTGGACGCAATAGATGAGCAGAGTTCAAGAGCCTCTACAAATGAGGGGCGTGCACAGTGGAAAAGATGGGGCTGACATTGTGCACAAATGAGGCAATAGCGTTGAATGCAGCCGGATGGAGGAGTAAAAGAGGCAATTGTAGAGATGGACCAAAAAAAAAAAAAAAACTCATCAAATAAAATTTTACTATTAAAAAGACGATGCAATAGTTACAATGTTTATATATATATATATAAATATATAAATATATTCTCATCTCATGTTGGGTTCATGATAAAATTCATAACCCGAATTTGAAATACCCCTAGTTCATAAGGTATCTAGTGATAAAAAATAATAATAAAAAAAAACTAACCAAATAAAATTTTACTATAAAAGAGACGATGCAATAGTTACAATGTTTGTGTGTGTATGTATGTATATATAAAAGACGATGCAAGAGTTATAATGTTTGTGTTTGTATATATATATTATATATATATTATCTTAAATTCAAGATTTGATAAAGTCCAGAACCCGAATTTGAGAAATCCCTAATTCATAAAGTATCTAGTGATAATTAAAATACAAAAAAAAAAAGGAGGATTTTCCAATCAAAATGTCAATCACAAGAAAAAGGAATCCTTAAAGAAGTAAGTGGAAAAATGACCTTTATAAAGCAATTTTTTAAAATAAAATGTCTAAGCTAAATTATAAAAATGACCAATTATTGACTATTTAAATTTCAATTAATTGATAGTCAATCACTAATTAAGAGGTATTGATATATACATCTAATATCAATCCATGATTTAGCTACTATTGTTAATCAATCATCATGCTATATATCGATTCACTGACTTTGATTGAATAATTTATCAACCATCTTAATAGCTACCAATTATTTACAATCATTTAAAAAAAAAAAAGTCTAGAGCATGTGTTATGCACATGTTGGAAATATTTGAGAAAATTTATCTAAATAAGAAAATATTATAATTATAATTATAAAAATTATAAATTATCTAATTTATAATTATTATAATTTTTTTCCTATTTATCTAAATAGAAAAAATTTATAATTTATCTAAATGGGAAAAAATTATAATAATAAGTAAAAGAAACATTAGAAAATTCAACAAAAACCTGAATTTTTTTTTAAAAAAAAAGCATGAAGTAAAAACAAAAAAATAAAAAGACTAAAATAAAAAAATTATCAACACGTATAAGGGCTAAAAATAAATGAATATGCTCTAAAAAACCAGATGACCAAATAAATAAATACAAGTTTTTCGTCCAAAACAAAGTGCACAGCAAGTGCATATTGACCTTTAAATATATATATATATGTATGTATGTATGTATGTATGTATGTATGTATGTTTAGACAGATAAATGTACAAAAACTGCTATATAATCTAATTTCTCTAAAATCAATAACCAATTTAAAAAGGAAAATAAATCAATGGAAAAAAATAAAATCAGAAGCAAGAAAATTATAAATCATGAAATTCAATTTTATCTCTAGTCTCTGCAATTATTTAAAACAAATCCTTTATTCATTTTATCAAATGGTAAGCAAAATCAATATTCAATAATAGAGGAAGAAAGCAAAAATTAAAGAAGGTGCGTGCAAGGCTATCGGAAGACAAGAGACTCCATGACACGCAATTATTATTATAACTACGAATTTATCTTTTCCCCTTTAATCATAACTCAATTTCAACCCTTTTCTCAAAAGTTTCCGATTTCCCAATTCCTTTAATTTTCGTTTCAAAAAAAAAATTATTTTTTTCTTCGGAGCAGCGAAAACCTAAACGGATTGCCCCCAATTTTTCTGATTGCTAAGAGATGCTGTACTAAATTTAATATCTTTCGTTGCCAAAATAAAAAATAAAAAGTAGATTTCTCGAGCGGAAATCCTTCAATTTTTGATCAATGGAGCGCGATGATCGTCGGAATTCTAAGATTGAATCCGAAGAAACTGAGGCTTTGGGTTCTAGGGTTTCTGATTTTTCGCTGCGAGAAGAAATCCTGAAGCAGAATCTTGATTGCAGGCTGGTAAGGTTTCGACTTTCTCCATTTCGTGAATTGGGTTTTGTTTCTTTTTACTTGATTTTTTGTTTTTTGTTTTTTGTTTGTTAAAAAGGAAAACTTAATCTGGGAACCTGAAAATTTGATAATATTTTAGCTGGGTTTTCCTTAACAGTGGGAAAAAAAGGTTGCTTTTGTTGGTTAATGAAAGCAAAGTTATAAAGAAGAGAAATTTTCTGGGAGTAAAAATATTAGTCTTGTGAAGCTATTTCCTTATTGAAAACAGGATAGGACTTTAATGATTTTAGTTTTCTATGCTGATTAGTATAATGTTGATCACTAGCTGTTTGGGTTGACAGACTGATAAGGGGCTTGAAAATCGTAGAGAACATGAGAACAACAATAGAGTAGCATCTGATGGGGTTGGTAATCCAATGACGCCGGAATCAAGGCCAAAGGACTGTAGTTCGGATTTGTCACGAGGATTAATGGAAGAGATTGATGAGACTTTTGGTGGAGCGCGGAGGAAATACTTCTATTATGATACTCCGCTTTCGGAAGAAACTGGGGCTTGGATACCTGTCTCTGTCCCTCCTATGTTGGAAACTGACCGTGAAGAGTGGGAGAGAGGCTTCCAATTGAATGGGGGTTACTTCCCTGAGGGTGACATGGGGTGGAATCACTTCATTGGAGAGGATAAGGAGATGACCATGTGGGATGTGATGGTGGAAATGTTGCTTGCTGCACGTGGAAAAGTTAGTTCATTAGCTTCTGGTGATATTCAGGGACGTGCGATTTCATGGATGTCAAGTCATGTACTTGAGCAGGCTTGGCAGGAAATGGCCCAAACTCTCACGGATGCAAATTTTGCCCATGTGAGGGAAATCCTTGAAGCCGAACCACCAAAATGGCTGGCCGATAGTGCTGCATCTGCTTGTATGTTATGTGGCGTGCGGTTCCATCCAATCATGTGTTCTAGGCATCATTGCCGGTTTTGTGGAGGAATATTTTGTGGCGAATGCTCTAAGGGAAGGAGCTTATTGCCAGCAAAGTTTCGTGTTGCAGATCCCCAACGAGTCTGTGATGTTTGTTGTGTCAGACTTGAGTCTGTTCAGCCATACTTGATGGACCAAGTAAGTCATGCTGCTCAGATTCCGACACATGATCTTACTGACCTTAGTACTTTGAGGTCATGGGTTAATTTTCCTTGGGGACAGTCTATGGAATATGAGATATACAAGGCATCGAACGCCATTCGAGGCTATAACCAGGTAAGAGTCTAAACTATATTGCTTTAGTCATCAGTGTTTACTATTATATTGCTGATGTTCAAAATGCAGTTTCTTAAAAGTTGGCACTTCACCAATGAGGCCTAGTTCTATTAGCTAATGTATAAATTTGCCAGAGTTATATAAAAGCTGTCACCTTCATGAGTTAAATTCTAATGTTCAGAGCGTAATTACAGGTACGAATTCTAATATGTACGACTTGGGATTTGGATATTTACTTCTACTTTATAAAACATTTCTTCAGGTGTGTTTGTTGAAGCCAGAGAAGTCAATTCCCGATGCCATTCTACGACAAGCAAAAGGCCTTGCTATAATTACTGCTGTGAAAGTCGGAGTTATGGTTACCTATAACATAGGTACAGGACTTGTGATTGCTCGGAGAGAAGATGGCTCCTGGTCTCCACCTTCAGCTGTTTCTACCTTTGGTGCTGGTTGGGGGGCTCAGGTTAAATACTTTTTCTACAACAAACTAACTGTTAATGTATTCTCACCTCCTGATCAGATATTTTCTAAGTTTTTAAGAAATTGTTTATTTTTCGAACCGATTGAGAGTTACCACAGTTTCTGTTTGGTAATTTAGAGGAATTTGTTAATGTAATCTGACACAGCTCGACAAAGTATGTCCGAAATCTCCAATTCTCGCAGAGTTCTTATTCTGTTACACTCTCTTGACCTCCGTTTTACCCCCTCTTTTGCAGGCTGGTGGAGAATTGACCGACTTTATTATAGTCCTAAGAACAAGTGATGCCGTTAAGACATTTAGTGGTAATTTGCATCTTTCGCTAGGGGCTGGCTTGAGTGCTGCTGTTGGCACTGTTGGAAGGGCGTTTGAAGCTGATTTTCGAGCTGGTGATGGTGGCTATGCTGCTTGTTACACATACAGCCGTAGTAAAGGTGTGATTTATTATGTGAGAATTTATGTACTTAAAAGAAAAATAGTTCTGGTGTTCCCAAAAATAATATTTTGTCCGAATTGTTTAGTTTTGTCACATCGCTTTATTTTATTCAAGGCTGGCAATATTTCCACCTTGTAACAGTGGGAAAATATATACTAGTTATCTGTTATTTGAGACTGAATTGTGCTTCGTGATGCAAATTTGGTTTTCTTTTTTCATACCGTATTTGCTTCAAATTGTATATTCACATCAAGTTATTTATCGGCATTTCACAGGGGCATTTGTGGGATGTTCCCTTGAGGGGAGTGTTGTAACTACACGAACACGAGTGAACTCTCAATTCTATGGCAGCCAGTCGTTAACTGCATCAGATGTACTTCTTGGGTCATTGCCTAGGCCGCCAGCCGCAGCCATCCTCTACCGTGCTCTAGGAGATCTATATGAGAAGCTTGAGGGCTGATGCTAGCTTTCTAGGATAACAAATATCAAGAACAGACACCCCATAGCTGTGTACAGTTTGTTCATTTTTCTGTGAAGCAATCAAGTTGTAAAAAGTTCTTACTGCTATTCTTTGCCCATTTAACACTTGGGTATATAAATATATTTCCTTGTGATAGCAATGTATATAAATTTCTGCACTTTTTAAACTGGTTGTGCCTCCTTGGCCTGTCTAAAAATAGCACCTATTGGTGGAAATTAAAAATTATCAATCTCTTTATAGAAAGAGACCAAAAAATTGATGTGCATAACAGTACCATGCAAACAATTGCTTAATTATATATTTCTATTTTGATCATAGTATTATTCCGTAAATGGAATTGCAAATTCCAAAATGCTCTCAAAGGGGTCTACAGTTTTGCAGGTGTCTTCCTTTTGGTTGTTGTGGGATTCCATTTACATGGAAGTGCTACCCTAAAATTGAACTTTCTTTTCCTTTTTCTTTCTCTTCTTTTTTTTTTTTTTTCATTTTTCATTTTTCATTTTTAGTTTTTCCCTATATTGATCAAAAGGACCGTCAAACTTTGACCAAGCTTTTTTCATATTGGGGTTGGAAAAGGGTCCACGAGAAATGAAGTGCCTCCCACACCATAACCACCAAGTCATGCTCCACAATGATGAGGTTAGAATTGAATTGATTTCTCTCTCAACGAGGGAAAAAAATCCCTTTCATTTGGGTCTCTCTTTTTTCTAGTCAATTTGTATGGCTTGGGACCGCCCTGTCTGTTTCACTTGAGTTTTAATGTTATATCATAATGATCCTTCTACCTTTCTAGATCCCAATTTATTTCTAATGACTTTATCCTTGTGAACGTGCCAAGGATTTAGCGACTCGTTCAAATCCTATTAAAGATGCATATTAATATTTGGAGTTTTCTACTCATAGTGCACGTATGTATTTATAACATTAAATTTGATTAAAATCATATCATAATTTTTAAAAATATATATACGTAATTAACATGATTTGAAACATATTTTATTATTGAAATAAAACCCTTGAATTCTTCTCAATATAAACCCTCCCAAAATATGCCTCTTAGAACTGGTACCTACTAGTAACCTAGAATCCTTGTTTGTCATTTAATTATATTTGCTTACTCATTAGAGTTAATTTCAATTTGTCCCTAATCCATTTTATTTTAGTTCTCATTCGCTAAAACATCTTAAAATAGTTTCCGAACTATTAATTTGTCTCTTTAATAGTCTTTCCTTTCAAAAATTATTCAAAATTGAACTATAATTACCATGACATGAAAATCAAGTGTATTATAATCAAAGTTAATTATCATTAGAGTAGAGAATTTACAAAATTCTAAAATTGAAATCCGAAACATGAAAATGACGAAATTAATCCTGACTAATGGAATGACAATCCGATTTTTAACAATATTTTGGAAGGAGGGCTTATAATAGATCAAACTGATAGTCTAAGAACTAATTCTAGGACATTTGAACTTTAGGGACTAATATGGGATTAGATCTATAGATGAAAGACTAAAAACAAAATTTACCCTATACAATATGCTGATGGTGTTGTAAATGAACAAGATAAAACAAACATGTCCAATACCAATAAGCAGACCACCAATCAAGACAGCCAAAATCCCTTTCAATCACAAACCCAACACCAAAATTCAACAATCAGGCCAGGTATCAATCCTTTTTAATTAACTTCCCTTTGGAGAATAAAATAAAGAAACAGAAGGAGAAAAAAAAATGGAACAATGAATTGAACTAAAGGGGCAAAGCACCACCATGAAACTATTTATGACTTAAATTGTAGTTCTCTATTTCTTCCCTGAAAAAAGTTAAGGGAAAAAAAAAAAAGGGTGAAAAAACAGCTGCTCCTACTCACTGTACTCCTGACATGCGTTGCCCGCTGAAATACTCAAGGACTTGGAGTTCAATTTCCCATCAATACGAGAACCAAAACCATGCAGATTTTCAAGTCTCCCTATCTGCACCACCACCAAAAACAATTCACTAACAAAGCCAAAAATAAAAAAAATGCTAACCGTCCTCACAATTGTTGATTCAATAAGAAAAATATGTATGCATTGGCCATGTTAATTAACTTTGGTAACAAACAGTAGCCAAAGGAATTAGGGAAAATGTTTGATTTAGTTTTACGTAATTAATACAAGAATTCCTTAATATGATACTAAAAATTACCCTGTTCGTAAAATCATTTTGAAGCTTCAGGTTTTTATTGTGCTCTATATAATTATCATCATTTTTGTAGTATAATGTGATTATGATGTGATCTAATGGTTAAAAAAGTATCATATTTTAGTTATCAAGTGCAAACGTAATTAATATAAGGAGAATTTTATGGTATGATGAGAAAAACTATCTTATTGGTAACTATGGGTGTTCATCAAATTCAATCAATCAATCAAACTGATCGATTCAATTCAATCTGATCCATTTTTTCGTGGATAAACGACCTTAATTAAATTGAATTGGATGTTAATTCTTAAAAACCGATCTAAATTGAATCGAATGCACTTTTTATCTTCAAAACATCCAATCCAACTTATATATAGATATTTTATATGTGAAAAATATGTAAATAATTCATATACTTTATAAAATTAGTCCAATGTCTATTTTATTTATACACTTTTAGATATCAAATAAAACTTCAAAACCTATATGTTATGATATTAATATAAGCAAAATCACTTTTTCTTAATTTCTAATTCCTTAACATATTATGATATATCTTTATATGTTTTATAATTTTTGTTTGTTTTGTTTTAAAATTAAATATTTAAATGGTATGTGAAAAATTTCAAACCGATTAATCCGTTTTAATTTAAACCGATTTTAAATGGATTAGACTAGATTGAATGTTACATTTCTAATGAATTGGATTAGATAAAATTTTAAAAAAATCGACTGCATTGGATGTTGTACACCAAAAATTGGGTGGATCTGATCCAATAAACACCCTATTTTTAACCGTTATTTTTGTGGAGTCATACTGTCACTTGATATATGATACGTTTCTAATACGATCTAATACCATAAAATTCTCCTAATTATTAAAAATAACACGTTATCATTTAAGCTATGTGTCCAAAAATAAATGTTAAAATAAGAAAGAACTACTGAATCCAACTGACCTTGCCCTAGAGTTCCCAAGCGTGAGTTCAAGATCATCAGAAACACATTCCTCGATCCTCTCACCCTCCCAAGGCTTGACCAACCCCGTGGCATTACTCCCAAACGCAAACTCAGCCGCCATGTTCCCATCCGACATGGGCACGTCCGCCGTGTGATCAGCCCCTGCCGCCACCGCCGGCGAGCAAGTCCCGCTCTGACCCGGAGTCCACATTCTCGAGCCAGCACCGGACAACGCCTCTTCCCTAACCCCAAACGGGGTTCTTGAGACAAGGCTGAAGGTCGGCGAAGAAGGTCCACTTTGTGGTATCTGCAGTCCAGCCAGCCACCCTGAGTCCGGCAGCACCTGGCGGCCCGGACTCGGCGGGGTGGAAGAGGGCAGGAAGGAGGAGGAGGATTGGCTCGGCCCGCCCCAATTGGGACCGGTCATTGGGTCGTCCCAGTCTCCTTTGGTCCTTGAGGTTCTTGAAGTTGGCGAGCTCAGTGGTGGGGTCACAGGGGCGCTTATGGAGCCGGTGTGGACGAAGAGGTTGTGGGGGAATTTGGAGGTGGCGGAGGATGAGCCGGAGGAGGAGAGGTTTTTGAGCCAGGGGATGAGAGAGTTTGGGTCCGGGTTTGTGGTTGTGCAAGCTTTGTAGTGGGATGAAACTGGACTTGGGAAGGAAGATGAGGCAGGGCTTGGATTGTAGGAAGCACAGGGGCTTGGTTGGTATGATGAGCATGGACTTGCCGATGTTGAACCTCCCATTATGTCCATGCGATCTCCGGGTTTGCATCCCTGTACAAATCATGTATATATACATATGATTATATATTTGTAAGATGTATGAGCATTCACTTGACAATGCATCGATAGAATAGCAGTACAAGTAATGCGGTGGTCTTGAAGCACACAATTGCGAATGTGCAATATATTATGTAGACTTATGACATTGAAAGAAATGAATAATTGATGCACCAAACTCAAGGTGTAAAGGTCAAATCCAACCCAGATGGGTAGGTTATTGAAGAAGGTTGGACAACGTAGGAAAGCATCATATGGAATGTGCTTATGCGACATTGCAAAATTGGAATATGAAAATGAGATGGGTTTCAATCCCCAAGTACCCAAAGATGCACAACCTTAAGCACCATGCAAAATTACATGGAATAAGAGCAATTTTCATTTTTTTTTTTTTTCATAATCTAAAAGCAAGCTCCTGAGAAGTCGTGAACTAACAAGTCAACCAATGTCCCTAAAGGAAGAAATAGAATAATGTATGCAGTTAGGGGGTGTTTGGTTGTGGTTTTGGAGATTTTTTTTTTATTAGAAAAAAGTTGTTTTGGAAAATATGTTTGGAGAAAAAACTGTTTATCCTAAAAAAAAGTGAAATTTAAAAAAAAAATTTAGAAAAAAAATCAATATGAATATTATTTCGTTCCTCTTGAAATTCTATATAATTTATTAAAAAAATCATCTCATTTAGATTTATATATATAAAATTACAGATTTTTAAAGTTAAAATTTATTGTAATATTTTGAAAATATAAATAATAAAAAGTGATAATAAAGTAAAAAAAAAAAAGTGATTTGGAGGTGTTTTTTTTGGCGTCCAAACTCACCCTTAATTTGCTATAGCTTCCTTGACCTCTCAAGTATTCCTCAATCACATGCACCCATTACTATTTCACACCAATCATGCTGTATAGTAGGCTAGCCAAGCTCTCTCACTCTCTCACACGCATCATCTTGATCCTATAGGTAGCCTAATTTTATATATATCAAATAAAAACATAATTCTCAGGTTTGCAAATGAGCACCCCAAAAGGAAGTTTTTTTTTTTTTTAAGATAAAAAGATTAAACGATAAAGACGGTGTTTTTGTCCTTTTGGGGTAGAATTTCATCATGGGTACTTTTTCTCTTTTGGGCTAAAAATCTCATTATGGCTACTTGACCAACACATACAAGTGGTCCTAGAAATTTATTAGCTCCCAAAAAAAAAAAAGTGGTCCTAGGGAGACTAGTGTAGAGTTAATCATTCAGTCAAAGAGGGGGATCTGTTTGGTGAACACCTAGAAAACGGTAAGCTGGAAAATAGATAATTGTAGCCGGACAAAGCTTTTACCGTTAGTGTAACATAAACAAAAATATCAAACAAACAAACACCTAATCAAAGTCATACTTGAACCCATTACACGCCATCTCCCAACAAGTTTTCTTTTCCCCTCCATCAAGATCCCCAATATTTTTGCTCGAATTAAATTAATAATCATCTACAGGAAAAAAGATAAACGAGAGAAAAGGAATCCAAGGATTCTAAAATCTGTCTTCCAACATATAAATTAATCACTGAGCAGGCTTTTTCCTTTTTTTTTTTTTTTTTGCAATAAAATAATAGAGAAACAGAGGCACCAGCCCACAAATTGCCATTACCAATTACCGATCATGTGCATGATCTCCACTCAACACGAGAAGATAAACTGTTGTTTGTAATTCACCCGGGATTCTCGGAAACAAGGAAAATCATTGGACGGTGTCGTAAAATGACCATTTTAACCTCGGCTTTTATTAAATATTATTCAGGCTCTTGTGATGGCCAGTATGAAAAAAAAAACTATCTTGAGGAATAAAAAAAAACAAACAAACAGATGGGTTTTCTTTTTAACCTTTTTTTTTAATAAATAAATTGCAATCTGCAAAATCGGAATTTTCAGTGAGCTAGGAAGAAAGGAAACACAGAAACAGTTGCAGAATGTGAAAGAGAAAAGAAAAACATTCAGTTGCATTAAAGCCTCTCAATCTAGGAATTGGAAAAAAAAAATTAATGAAGAAAATGACGATAATACCCCTACATGACAATCTGAAATTTCGAAGACTTATCGGAATTCTGAAGTAATTTTACAGTTCTGTTGGGGGCATTTTAGGAGTTTGAACTACTTTTTTTTTTTTTTCCCGCGAGAGCTGTCTGCAAAGTCTGAGTTAGTTCGTTCCTCGTATTCATATAAAAGATCATTAAAAATAATAAACATAAAAAAGCAAAGTGAATCTCAAATTTCTTCGTGCTTCGTGCGCACCACAAGAAAACAAAGACCTGAGCTCTACTGTGCGCCGGTGGGCTAAAAGCGCAACCGGATCGACCTAAAACCGAGATTCTAATCTTAGTGCATCGCACACATCGGCGCACGGTAGTAAAAACCACGAATTTCTATTTTAATTTTTTTTTTAAATAATCAAACCGAATTTAATCGCCGATCAGCTCGGCGATGACCAGCGAATTTTAAGAGAAAGCCGATGGAGGGGGAGGCAGGTACTCAATCTGCTAACTTGCGACTAATTAAGAAAACGAAACGACGGAAGAGAAGCAAGAAAACGACGTTGAAATTACTGACCTTTCTGTAGGTGGTGCCGTCCTCTTCGACGGTCCAACCGGCCTCGTTGCAGAGGGCTTTGAGGACCTCGTTGTTGTCGCAGTGCTTGGGGAGCTTGTAGTTGCCGTACGTCCTCAGGCCGGCGTAGATCTTCGCCGCGATGGCTCTCCGCCGTCTCTCTCTCCTCTTGTTGTTCTCTCTCTCCTTCCACGTCGGCATTCTCGTTCCCGACGTCATCGCCGCTTTTCTCACCTCGAATTTTCTCGGCAACCAAACAGCTCAGCTCAGCTCGATCTGAGAACCGGACGGAAAATCGATCGGGATCACCGCAGAACCGGACTTTGGTTGGTCTACTCTTTCTTTTGTTTGGTTACAGAAATGAGTTTAGTCAAAGAAGAAGAAAATGGCTAATTAAAACAAAGAAGGAAGTTTGGGTGGGCTAAAATACGTGTTCGTCATTAGTATTGCCCTTCTTATTTATGAGAATTTACGATTAGAGCCACTTTCTTTTTTTTTTTTTTTTTTTGGTTTTTAACTTCTCCGGAATCACAGGCCTTAACACGTGTTTATGCTTTTAATAAAGAGAGAGGTGGTGGTGCAATGGGTGTGGGTGTGGCTTTCGGTGCAGTTTCTGGGAGATTATTGTGTTTTATCTTCCGTCGAAATACGACGTCGTTTGAGCTTTTTTTGTTTCAAAGTGCCCATGTATGAGTTCTCTCAACTCGATGGTTGAGATTGTACAACACATGTTTTAAGCAAAAATAATAATTATAATAATAATTAAAGTAATGGCCCTAATAAGTACTTTTTTTTCTCTTTTTTTTTTATTTTTTTTTATTTTTTAAGGATAAGTAATGGGTAAGGAAAAAGTACGAGAGATGATTACACTTTTTTTCTTATGGTGGAAGGTCAGTCGAACATTTTTCTTCATAGACCGTCAAAACATGGATATATATATAACAGTCAAATTCAGTTTGGAGTTGGACAAGATTATTAAAAGTTATGATTCATTTGCATCATAGATTATATTTAAATGAGGATCAATTTAATGATTTTTTTTGTCAAAATTAAGGATAATTTTGGTACAAAAACGTTATGAAAAAAGTAGCATATCGGGTTAGATTTTGGAACAAAAATCAGGATCAGATTTCTAGATGGAAGTTGGGATTGGATTTCTACGTTCAAAACGAATATTTGTATTTTATTGTATTGAATTGTATATTAATATGTCTTTTTTTTTTTCTAGTGATCTTAATATGTCAACAAAAAAATATGTCATTATTTTGCCTAGACGAAGTTGTACATGGATAAATTCTAATTACGTTAGCGTCTTATGTGATGGTTTGTTCGTACATATTTGGATAAATAATTAACATGCACATATTCCGACGATCATGAATTTTAATTTATTGTTCTTGACCTCTTTTTTTTTTTTTTTTTTTGGGAAATAACGAGATTACTATTGCTCTTATTAGTTCAACAATGACAGCAAATATTTAAGGTTGTGGATAAAAAAACAAAAACAAAAAAACTCAATAAGCAATAATCACAAAAGAGAAGAAATTAAGAAGAGCAAATAGGATTGGGGCGTTGAGAGAGGGACCGGAGTGAAGTGAATGTGGAGAACTACGGCAAGTAATTAAGCGGCAGGGCCGGTGTGCATGCGGTGGCCAGTGGCCTCCAAAAACAGCTGCTGCGTTGGGGGTCACTCTACTTCTGTCACTTTTGTCACTCTCTGAGTCTCTAACAAATAATTTCCCCAATATTATATATACATACATACATACATACATACATATATATAATGTACGTACGTGTTTTGTTGTAACGCATATGACGACCAACATATAGACATACTATATTTGTTATATATGCTTCTCTAGACTTACAAGACCCTACATATATAACAAACAATACATATGTGTGTGTGTATATATAGGTGCGTGTGTATATATATAGGTGTGTGTGTGTGCGTATATATATAGGCGCTACGACCCCCGGCCCCCTCGTTTTCACGTGACCGTCCCAAATGGTAAAGCACAGTTTGCGTGTGACTAAAATGATGCAGATAAGGCGTGCAGTGCAGGGCCCGACTGGTACGCGCCACCTTCCAAAATTAGGTGCCTATTGACGGGAGCGAATGAGCTACACCATTTTTGTTTTTTTGTTTTTTTTGTTTTTCCTTTTTTAAAGTATTTGAGCAGTTTTGTGTAGACTGGCCCCACTAGTTACAGAAGAAGAATATTAAATTATATATTATTAGTGGGAGATTAGTAATGAATACGGGAATATATAATGGAGGGAACGAACTTCATATACATTTAATTGAAATAGCAATGTTTTTTTCCCCGTAAATTTATATATACAGTTGATTAATTAGTTGAACTTGGAACATACTTTAAAGAGTAACTCGGTTTGAGCAACTAGTGTTCACGTTAAGAGGTGCTTCTAATTTGTGCTTGGGGACCTACTTATCATCTTACATTTATTAGTTTAGTGTAATTATAAACGGATTCACAAGAAAGGTTCAATTAATTCTCTGGAAAGTTTTGTTTTAATTTAGAGACGAGAACTTAAATTCTATACTTTATAATAAAATACGAATTATTATTAAAATATGACTATTACCGTTTCTAAAAATTTTATAGAAATCAAGTTACTGAGTCTTAAAGTGAATATGGTGATTGTAATACTCGCATTTAAAGATTTTTACTAAGATTATATGTAATTAACATTAGTTCTTATATCACGATGACAATGATAATGTGTCACAATAAGAATTTTATTAATTAAAAGAAAATGTCACATTATATACCCGCATTTACATGTTATTTACTTAAGATTAATATTTTGTGAAAAACTGAGGACAAAATCCAAAATATTTATTATCTAATTAAAATTAATAATAATGGCATGTAAACGCAACCAAACATGTATCGCCACAAATTTTGGTATACAAAGTGCATGTATCGCAATGTTTCTTCTGTAATCACATATTATTTCTCTTTACCGGAGGCAAAAATTTTACTTTTAAAGTCTTGGTTCCGAAATTTCTTCCATTTTTGGTCTTTTTCGCAAAAAAAAAAAAAAAAAAAAAAAAAAAAAAAAAAAAAAGAGGGAAAGAGAGAGGGGGACATGGGCACTTCCCCTTTTTATGATTTGTCTGGAAAACATGTCCAAACTCAGAAATTTTTCAAATTTAGACCAAAACTTTAGTTGATTAAAATTATACCCTTCTATAGTTTTATGTCTACATATAAAAAATAAATAACTTTTAGAAAATGAGATTCTTTCTACAAATAAAAATTTCTTTTACTCATTTAAATATCTTTTTATTTTTAGATTAAAAAATTTTTTATCACAAATAAAATTATTTTCTATTTTGAGGACAAACGAACGTCTAAACGGAACCTTAGGGGGCGTTTGGTAAACGCATTGCATTTTGATTGTATTTGAATGAAATTTGTTTTTTAAATGTTGTATTTGGTTGAAAAGTATTTGTTTTGTATTTGAATGAAATGTGTGTTTGGATGAAAAGTATTTTAGAGTTGAAAAGTTGATGTGACTGATAAAAGTAGAGATAAATAGTAAAATTGAAAAGTTGATGTGATTGTTTTAAAAATGTTTTAAATAGTAATTGTTTTCGTAGTACTGTTGTAAAATTTGTGTTTGATGTAAAATTATATTGTATTTGAGTGAAGTTAAAATGAAATATTTTTGCCAAATGTTCCCTGATTCATTCATGAATAACGTAAATAACGTTGGTCCCACAAGGTTGTGTGTCCAAAAATTCCAAGTACTCATAAAGGAGCTGCACGTGCGCCGCGGACACCATAATCCATAAGGCAACAGCTCATTCATGGACTCCATTAGACCCACCACTTCGTGGGCCCCCATCTAAGCCCATGGCATGTGGCCCATTGGGGGGGTGGGGGACCTTCCTTCCCCCACCTTTCTCTTCCATCGTGCGTGGCACCGATTGCGGTGGCGTGGACGGTGTGCGCATCTTTTATTCGCGACGTTTCTTTCTTTTTTTTTTTTTTTTTTAATTTAATTTTGGGTGGTTTTTTTTTTTAAATTAAATTTTGGGTTTTGTATATTTTGAGGTGGTGGGTCCCACTCCCACACTAATATATTAGTCACGTACGTCGTGAAAAATCTGTGGGCCACGTGATGGCCGATATGCCAGCCACCCACGAGGCACTGCTTCCTCATGGCCAATATTTGACCAACACGAAGCCCTCCTTTTCAATTAAAAAACAATAATAATAAAAATCCAACAAAATAAAAATAATTGTGGGTCGGTGTTAGGGGACTCTTTTTACATTATCTACTAATAAAGTTATTTTTTAAAACATTGGAATATAATTAATCAGTAATGATATTACTTATGTAATATAATTATAACACACATTAACTTATTATATCATTGATTAATAAATTAAAAATATTAAAAAAAAAAAGAAATACCCCCAACCTTCGTTGATGGAAGGTGGTGAGGAAAGGACTCATTTCACAAGTCGCCAATGGGGGGGTGGGGTGGCCCATTTTCATAGGTTACGGCAGTAGGCGTTTCACAAGTCGTCAGTAGGGAGGAGGGTGGTGGAGCCGATCTCATTGCAAGGGGCTAGATCTCAAGGGAGGGTTGAGCCAATCTTGTCACTGGATTGAAAGCACTAGTGTTTCAATTTCTTTTGAGCCAATTACATAGAACGAACTGAAAATCACTCAAGAAAATGAATGAACTTTAACAAACTTAGGGCTCATCTACGAAAGAAAAAATTCGACAAACCTAGATGAAATCAGAAACAACCCATCAAAAAATGTTACCCAACAACCTAAACCCTACCAATTTCATTTTCTTTTATTTGGGACTTGAGGAAAAAAAAAAGGCAATAATTTTCCCATTATGCTCAACATTGCTGGATCATTTTGGTAAATTTGGTTTTCCCATTTTTGATCTTAGGTTTCCAAGATTGTAAACATATATATGTTGTTTTAATTTTTTTTTTCTTCATCTGTTTTAATTAAGAGGGAGAGGGGGAAAGATCTCTTGGGTTGGGCTTGGAATGGATATGGAAGCAAAGATATCGTTGCATGCAATTTTTGGTGTTCAACATCGAAGATCTCATAGGTGCTTGCGATCTCACCGGAGCTTTGACAAGACAACAGGCTGAGTTTGGGAAGGGGTTTAGGTTTTTTACCATTTTTTTCTTAGTCTATAGTATTATAAGATAATATGCATTATAATTATCAATCCAACTAAATTTTAATCATTTAATTATATTTGAGCAATCTAAAAATAAATATCTATAATAGAAACTCTTAATGGGTTCCTACCACAGTCTTACCTAGTAATAATAATGGAATTTTTATGCTTGGATTTATTATTTTTCAGTGTCAATAGAAATTGCCTTCTTAATTATTAAATTAAAATTTTTGATAACTTAATTTTTATTAAAATAATTATGTATCATTTGTTAAAATTTTTAAAAATAAACACTTACAAATCAAGGGTTTAGTTACAATTCCACAACAACTTTTGTGGAATGCAATTTCATATGTAAGTATGAGGGATATTTTTATAAAATTAGATAGATAATTAATATTAAATTACAAGAAATATCATGATACTAAATGAAATAAACGTAATAATTAAATTATAAAACGTAATGTGATGTAAAATTGATAAAATATAAAATTATATATTTGATCTTAAATTAAAATATGAAAAAATTAATTTAAGGGTTTAAATGGCAATCCTATTGATAACGTATAATCACTGTCCCACCCCAAAAAAAAAAAAGAAATGCTACATAGCTAAGTTGTGTTTGTGTGTGTCTTATTTGTTTCAAAAAAAAAAACTCAAAAACCATGTCAATATTAAACATTAATAAAATATTATAAACTCATTTTTTATTTGACAACCTCATATTATAAACTTATTTTTTATTAATAAAAAATGTTTAATACCAGTGCTTTATATCAATCCTCTTTCTTGTATCACATGAGTGTGAAGTTTGGACTGACCACACACCGACTTCCTCTCTCTCTCTCTCTCTCTCTCTCTGTTCCTTCTTCTTGTTGTTGTTTTTCTTTTTTTTTTGGCTTTTTGTAATAAATAAATAACTGCCACTGGCTTCTATTATCAGTCTTTTCTGCAGACGTGTACAAAATAAACTGGACAAATTACAATACTTATTTTGTAAAATATGGAAAATGACAATTACGTAACGACATTTCGTAAAGATCGATGTGTATATTCTGGTTTTATGCATGTACCATAGATATTTGTATGTTTGTTTGTTTTTTTTTTTTTCCTCTAAATCCATGGATGTTTCGCTATGATCTAAAAAGTTTTATATTTTAATCATATTCAAACACAATATAATTTTACATTAAATATAAAATTTTATATTCAGAAATAATTTTTTTTAATAGTGTTACGAAAATAATTACTATTTAAATTTTTTTTAAAATAATCACATCAACTTTTTAACTCCATTATTTATCTTTATTTTTACCAATCACATCAATTTTTCAACTCTAAAATACTTTTTATCCAAACACACATTTCTTTCAAATACAAAATAAATACTTTTCAATCAAATACAACACTCAAAAAATAAATTACATTTAAATATAATCAAAACGTAATGCGTTTATCAAATGTCCATTAGCGTTAAACAGATCTATTCATATAAAGAGGGGCAATAATCAGTCTAATCCAACTTTCATAAATCTACTTTTTATGTTGTATAACATTTATTTAGGATAAAATTTAATTTTTATTTTTGCGGTTAAAAAACACCCTTGTACTAAAAGGAGAAACGTAAAAACAAATTCAAACATAAATTAGGGGCGTGGGTGAGCGGGTTGGAGAATCAAAGGATTCGTTTAGCTCCCTACTCTAGTTTTGTTTTAGTTTCATTTGAACTAAAATGAGTATTTAGGATTATTTTTATTTTAGTTTAAATTAAACTTATTTTTAATTTATTTTACTATTTTAACACAATTTTCAATACAAATTTGTTCTACTTTTGTTATTTTAACATAATTTCTAATACAATTTTAAACTAAACTTTCAAACTAAATTAAAACATAAAATGTCCAACTTTAACTTGGACTTATATTAATTTAAGTTAAATTTAAACTAAAATGGAATATCAAACCGGGCAAAAAAACTCTTTAAAGTCCGAACCTAATATGCCCAACAATATAAGCCGGTTACAAATGGAGTAGGCTTTTGTGCTAAACATCAAATAAAGTATAAAAAGTAACAAAAAATCTCTAACTACTTGAAGTCCATACTCCATGACCCATATAGCGTTGTACTCCGTTCATAATTTAAAGTTCATAATATGTGATTTCCTATAACATAAACATAATGTGAGAGTTTATAACAAATATTACATGTTAAAGACACTAATTCTAATATCAACTATTAAATATCAATTTATATGGTATATAAGTTGTAGTTATGTTATTAATAAGTGTTTAAAATATTATCATATTAATTAATTATATTTACTAATAAAAATATGACACAAGAGTTGTTACTCAAAAAATTGAGATTAGTAAAAACCAACAAAACACAATGACAACGATGATTTATGTGATTTAGAGAAATTACCTACATCTATTGGAGAAAGTGCATTTAAAATTACACACTCACAAACTCTCGCAATCCTTTCTATCCAAAAACCTCCATACCCTTCAGGCCAGTTTAGCATTAATGTGCTGTGAAAAATTTTCACTATAATTGTGATGTGAGTTCAAAATTATTGGTCTAAAAGCAAATAGGCGTTTGGTAAATTTTTTTTTTTCAAAGTTACTATGAATACTAAAAATAGAATTTAGGTGTTTGATAAACTATAAATGAAATCATTATGCAAATGAATAATGACCAAAGGAGACATATTATATGTTTCTTCAATGCCTAGATGCATGAATTATGTATTTTAATAGTAATATTTTCTCTTATAAAATAGAAATAATAATTACAACAATAATCTTTTTTTAAAATTATTTATTATCATTGTTTTTCAAATGCTTACTATCATTTTGAAACACACATAACATTATAATAATAAAAATTTTCTTTAAATATAATAAAATAAGTTATAATAATTTACAATTTGAAATTAATTTTAGGAGGAAAAGAATGTATCAATTTTATATAATAGTAGAATAACTAGTATAATTTTATTATTTTTTACGGAAATAAATAAAGTTTGTAGATTGGGATTAGGATATTTTAATAAATTTGTATAATGGTACAAAAGCTATTGTGTAGTGTAGAAGTAACTCCTGATTTACTTCTCAAATTCTACTATATTACAATAATTTTTGGACTCTACTAGATAAAAATTGGATTTACCAAACATCTTTTAACCTTTTGCAGATTCTTTAATAAAAAGCAATCCTAAAAGTAATGCGAAACGGACCTTTGTCAATTTTTTTTTTCTGTAAGTTTTCCTCTCCACTTTTGTCGTCTTAAACCCGTAGTCTAAAGAGAAATATTTGTACTGTTAATGAGCCTTAATATTAGCCCTCAACTGAACACACAAACATAACCTGTCCCAGGAACCCAAATATGCCTAGCATTTATTTTCTATAATCATAACATGATCGTATGATTATAAGAGCAATTACTTAAGAAAATAAAATAAAGACTAAATATAGCTTTTAGCTATGCATATGAATCTGTTCACATTTGACAGTAGAATTTTAAATATTACAATTAAATTTACATTAGTCCGAAATTAACAGGTAAATACAAGTTTTTATAGAATTTAAGATTGTATTATATGGACATTGAATATGAGTAATTATCTTAATGAATTAGGAACTTACGAGTAGCAAACTTAGAAAAATAATATACTAATTTAAACGGATGATTAAGCTTGTATTTTGACTTTTTATGAAATTTCTCTCTCTCTCTCTCTCTCTCAATACATCTCTACATTTTAGGTCTCGTTTGGTGAACGCATTACATTTGCATTGCGTTTGAATGCAATGCATTGAATGTAATTTGCATTTGGAAGAAAAGCATTAATATTGCATACATTGAATGTAATTTGTATTTGGAAGAAAAGCATTAATATTACATTTGAATGCAATGTGTGTTTGGGTGAAAAGTATTTGAATTGTATTTTAATAATGAATATGTGATGTGATGGGTAAAAATAGAGAGAAAAAAAGGAGAGAGAGAGAATATATAATGTAATTAAGAAAAAGTAATAAAAAAGTGAAATAATAAATAGTGATTGTGTTGGATTTAAAATATGATGTGATTGGTATTCGAATGAAATATTTTTACATTTGGGGAAAAATTACATTGCATTTAAATGCAATACCAAAAAAATACGTTGCCCAAACACGGGCTTAGTCTCAGATTTAAGATCGAGATTTGATTCGACCATTCTAACTCGTTGACTCAAAAAAAAGAAATAGATGATTTATAGGATTGTTTCTCAAAAACACATTTTTCTAAATTTTGTTCTTGTTATAATAACTTCATTTATTATTTATTATTTTTTGCCTTCAAAATTGGATAAGCCTAAAGGATCAAAATTTTAAGTTAGAAAACAGAAAAATATAAACATATCTATTTAAAAGGTTATTATCTTAGCAACAAAAAAAAAAAGGACTACTTTCGTAATTTTCTTTAAAAAAATAAAAAGGACTAAAACTCACTAGAGAGCTATTTTATTTTAGGGCATCCTTAGAAGTCGTTCTTTTTTTTGTTTAAAATAGAAGTCGTTCTTCTTACTCCTTAGACAAAATGGTCTACTTTGGGTCTACAAATACCTAAGGGGTGAAATTAAATAAATAATAAAGTTTAATAAGAAGGGTATGAATATAATATTAAAGAATAAAGGGTGGATTTTAGAAATACGACAAACATTGAGTTTAGATTTGCTATCTCAAATTTCCTATATTATTGGCTATTTCTCTAATAAAGTTGTGTCAAATTATCTAAATTTAAGAATTTAATCACATAAAAAAATATTAAATATCTAAAATAATTAAATAAATTAATGAGATATCAAAATATTATTAAGAAGAGAGTAAGATACAAGGACTGCAAATCTAAATTCCTAATTAATGGGTATGATTTTTGTTATTACCCCTACCATAATTGTTGTTGATAAGCTAGCTCATATGGGTTATAATGATTACTGCACTTTAACTCACTCGTAATTGAAAGACCAAAAAGCATGTGTAAAAGATAAAAATTGAGATAGTATGTTTGGTAAGTAATAAAAAGATGATGGTAAATAGGATTGTTCAATTGACTAGATGTAATGCCTTGGTTTTCTGATAAATATGCTACTTTTGGAAGGATAAAGATTTAGTGGATTTCATTGAGAAATCTGCATATATAAGTGTAAAGTGGAAATTTGGGAATGATTATTTAACAAGATCGTATTCGCATTTTAGCCAAAAAAAAAAAAAAAAATCATGTATGCTCCTCTATCAAAGTAGTATTTAGTATTTAGGGATAATTTCACTTTTAGTTCATGAATTATTAGTTCAATTTTATTTTAGTTCTCAAACTTTAAAACGTCTCAAAATTAATTCTCGACTTATTAATTTATTTCATAATAATTATTCTCTTCAAAACTTAATTAAGATTAATTTTATCATTACAATACTAGAGTATGATTACTTTGAGAATTTTCTTTGACTAATTTAATTACAATCTTAATTTTAATAATATTTATATAAGGAAAGACCGTTATGAAACAAGTTAATTATTTGGGAATTATTTCTAAAACATTTGAAAGCTCGAATACTAATTGAAGTTGGATTATAATTCAGAGATAAAAATGAAATTTTATTTGAAAATTTTGAGCAAAAGAGTCCTTTCATGGAAACAAATTTTCATCATTTCAGCTTTGGAGATATAAGTAACTCGTAATTTTATTTCATTTTAACTTTTGCATTGGCTATCATCTCATTTCACTCAATTGTTGAGCGTATATTCTACCAAAGTGCTTATTGCAATTTGCTGTACTTATTGGGACCATCTAAGGAGCTATTGACTTCAACCATATCTCAAGCTCCAATGTTTTTACTCATAGGAAATGTGAAAGACAATGTAACTTCAACATTATAACATCATGCTCATAATACTATGGAGATTTCTAGATAAGAGCTGAAAAATGCATTATCGGTAACATTATGTTTTTTAACTATTATTTTGAACCCATTAATGCTTTATATCATGTCTTTTTATAATTTATAATGTTAAGTCTAATCTATTAGGGCTTCTCCAATGCACACCTTTTTATCGTTGGATAGTAGGAATGGTGGTGGAGCCATTCTCAAATCAAGCATCATTTTCACATTATTTTAGTGTGCATGGATAGGGATTGAATAGTAGAAATGCATATTAACATTTCCACATCAAATTTAGTGTCATTTATATATATATATAAAAAGATATAAATATAAATATGTACAAAATATTCTTTTTTATCATAAAAGTTAGATAAGAGGTTGACGAATAATTTATTATTTAATATAAAAGTTAACCCAGTTTGATGTTTTTAATTAGAGATACTCTAAGTTGTATATTAGCATGCTATACTTTTAACGTGCCAATATATCTTAATTATGTTTGTATCTTAAACATGTCAAATCAAAATAATTGTGAATGAACAAGAAAAGTAATAATTAAATACAATGAAAACATTGAATTTAACCACAAAAAAAAGGATGTTAATTATATAAATGTCAATTAGATAAATCTTGATAAGAAAAAAAAAAGTACACCATAAGTCTCATATGAATTGAAAAAATCAAAAGTAAAAGAGCAACATTGTTGTGTCACTTATAGTGACGGGCCCTTAACAAGTCGTGTCCTTTGCGTGTTTTGTCCACAAAATTACGTTAAACATGACCTATTCAATATATATATATACATGATAAGATAGGACCATCTAATAATCATATCATATCATGTCATATTTATTTAAAAGAAATAAATAAATAACATATTTATAAAATTTAATATAAATAAATTATATATTTACAAAACTGTTGTAATAAATAAAATATTTATGAGCAAGTACGCTTTAATTTTATTAAGAGTATTAATAATTTATCTTTATTTAATAGTAAGTATGCTACTTATTTCAATAGTTTTGAATAATTGTCATTTACTTACGTATGATTTATAGGATTACCCCATCAAAAAGCACATTTCCAGATTATTTTCCTAGTTGTATCAGTTTCAGTTTTTAAACTCCAAAGCAATAAATATAGAAGGTCAAAAATTAAATCGAGTATTAAAGGTAGGGCAAAAACATATGATGGATCTATGAAAAAAGTTATTTTCACAATTTTCTTTTTACGTGTTATTTTAGAGTCCATAAATATGTTATTTACTTTATACTCTTCACTTTTTAGCATGTTATGCATGTGCTCGTCTATTAGATTTGGTTTGTTTTAACATCTATATCAGAAGCTATCTATATACTTTCTTTTTTTTAATGTGATTTCTATAAGATCTTAGAAACGTTCACTATCCAAATACTAAATGAAACCACCCTTATATCAAAATACTAAATACTAGGCTGCTCATTATATTGCTAATTCATTTGTTTTCGCAATGCTGAAATACATTCCTTCTAGTTCTTGTTCATTTGTATGTGGATGCCTGCATCGGCCATCTCTTAGCCACTTGGGACTTGGGGCAAGATGAGCCCACAGTCTCTGGCTGGTAAGAGTTAGGTACAGCCTAACAGTGATCAGGAAACACCAACGCCAACATCTAACAAAAAATATTCTCACTTTTTATTAATAATGATATTTAACATGCACATTTTCCCTACCAAATCCCTATTATTTAGCAAATTTTGGATGTTGACATTAGGCTTGTCCTTTTCCCACGCATAATTAATATCAATGCTCAATTTATGTTTTAGCAGATTGTTCATGAAATTATTCCTTTATAATTTTTATGTATTAATTTTTAATTAAGCTAAGACATCTTAGTAAAAAAAAAAACCACTCACACCTGTTACGTGCAGAGGGAAGGCACTCCTAAAATAATTTGGAATAGTAAATTTTTAGAAAAGTGGATTTGAAAAAAGTATCCCAAACACAACATTGAAAAAGAGATGGTAAAACACCATCTTCACCAGCATCCCAGACAATCTCAAAATCCCTTAAGAAAAAAAAAAAAAGAAAAGAAAAAAAAAGATCTCGGAACTTTTAAGCAAATAATCGTTTGATTTCAAAACTTTTCTTTTTTCACAAAAAGTGTTAGGAAATGCCCTAAGCATTAGAGACATTTTGATGTATTTATTTTGAACTGGATAATAAAATTATATATATAGAGGTTATTCATTACATTGCTATCTGTCCTCGTCTTATTTACATGTTAAAGTAAATGTAAGCAAATATGACTCCCTAACTGCTTGTGTTAAACTGTTAGAACGTTGCATGCAATGGACTTTTGTAAGCGAGAAGACAATGTTCTAAAGTTAGCGGTCTAAACTATGGTCTGTAGTCTATGGGGTTAGACCGAACATCTAACTCATGTTAAGACTATTATGTTATCTAAAGTCTTGGAGGGGACAGTTTGTCTTGACTGTCTGGAGCTGGACTCCCAAGTAGAGACATAGATATGTTGCTTGGTGGTGACATATTAGATCGGGACTAAAGCGTGATTGATCTACGAAGTCCGCTTTGAGTGGATCAATCTGCTTTTGACGTTCATTATGCAATAACCTTAATCCTGAGTAAAAGGACAGCTTCATGTATATGACTTGTGTACTTTGATGATCCAATGGCTAAACCGTCTCAGAGGTAGTAAGCTTATAGACCGGTTCGTTAGGTGCATGACTTGTATACGATAAAGGATTCGTTTACAGATATTGGAATCATAGCTCTAATGAGGAGTTAAGGGTATCCTCTTAAAGGCATTATACTGAATGTGAAAATGGACAAGGCCTTGGGTCGTCTGCTGGGCGGATGACTTCTTATTCACATATGGTGAATAATCATTTTCTTTATTCGGTAGTATAATGGAACTTTAAGATAGCTTGATCAGTAGGATTAAACGGACTTTGACCTAAGGCTGATCATGGATATCATATGAGGGTTTTGCATATATGACAAGGTCATTGGATAGTAACTCGTCACAGGCTTATGTAATACGGTATATAATTGGGAGTTCAGTTTCAGGTTTATAGTGGTATGACTCTGAAACTAGTGATCATATGATTGAGTTGTTCGGTAAAGAATGATGATCATATGGATTTACGGGAGCTCGATTATATATGTCCAATCAGTCCCTCTACTAGCTCCACATAATTCCTTAACATTTGGCAAATTGATCTGTGTATGCTATTGGCTGGTTTATTATGCATGGACGGTGATGACACAGGATTAGGATGGTAGACAAGATCCTCTCCAGTTGGATTCAAATTTTGTTTTGGATAATAGAGTACACAATTATTCGAACTCCAAATAAAGTTGCCATGATTTTATTTGAGATTGGATTGGAGTTGTAGAAAATTATCCATGAGAATAAGAATTTGAAACACAACCGTTTGTGGATTTTGAAATTTGAAATTTGAATTTGAAATTTGAATTTGAAATTTAAATTTGAAATTTGAAATTTGAAATTCGAATTTGAAATTTGAAATTCAAATTTTGAATCACAGTCCAAGTGGGATTCGAATTTGTTGTGGAAAATCCACAAGGTTCGAAATTCGAATTTGAGTTGGATTTGGAGAGGATAATCTTGTTAGAATCCTACTTGAATTTTGAATCTAAATCCTAATAAAATAGTGGATGAGATTTTGAGGATTATCCTCAATAGAATTTCGGTTTTTGTGGATAAGGTTCAAAGGAAAAATTCAAGTTTCAATCCCAGTTGAATTTGGATTCTCTCCTCCCTGAAAAGTGGTCGAAATTATGGAGAAAATCTCCTAGGAAAATTCGGTTATTTTGGATAAGGTTGAGATAAGATTCAAGCTTGAAAATCCTAGTGGAATTTTGATTCTCCCTTATCCTAAATGTGGCCGAATTTTTGGAGGAAAAATCTCTTAGGAAATTTCAGATTTTTTGGTTGAAAAAGGGAGATAAAATTCTAGTTAAAATCTTGTTTAGATTAAGATTGGATTTATCCCATAATGGCCGAATTTTATTGTTGAGATTCTCCCTTGGAAAATTCAGATTTTATGGTTATGGATAAGGGAGAATATCTTTTCTTAATCCAATTCGAATTCAGAGAATCACCTCATGCAGGTCTATAAATAGAGGTCCTACCACTCCAGTTCTCTCAGACCACAGACTCTCAGGTGAGCAGGCTTATTATTGTATAGCTCATCGTGATAATAAGTTCTTTAGAGATCTGGGTAATCGGAAGAAGACTAGCAGTGCTAGCATACCGATCGAGGTTCAGAGTGCCCACACACTCAGCCATTCAGGAATTGGAGAATAGTAGAGAAGGCTAGTTGGTTGAAGCCTCCGGTCATTCTCCTCCTGCACATTGGCGTCCTTGAGGTATGAGTTTTAATTGTTGTTGGTTTATTGTAAATGGCATCATGAGATATTTAACGATCTAAAAATTTTTATTGTTCCGCTGCGCCACTCTGATACGTTTTTTATCGATTTATTTTCCTACAATTGGTATCAGAGCCATCTCATGACTATGCCATGTACATAAATTAGACAATTACTTAGTCTTTTTATTTATGTATGGATTTGATATTTAGAGAGTTGCATTCTAGGGTTCCTTTATGTTGTTATCATGGATTATGTATAAAGTATGTTGTGGCGCCCCCCACGTACGTTACCATACCAACCAGTCGAGCTCTGACGCCGACCGCGATGGCTGGCAACCTCGTGGGTCGTGATCCTCTTACTTAACATACTTAACTTTCCCTTCTTAACGTTCTCATTTAAAGCGGAAGCAATTTCTATATCAATTTTTTTTTTCTTTTAACTTACATACTATGCCTATAACTCTATCATACTCTTATAACATATAATTCATAAATTCCTTTCTTTCATCTTCCTTTTTGAACGCTCAGCGAAAGACTCATGGTTGTACCATACCCTCGCCCAGTCCCTTGGCACGTACAGATCCATCCGTTGTCCATCATATTACTTTAAACTAACAGGTTGCTTACCTGCAACACATGAACAACTAATGAGCTAGATGCTCAGTAAGTTCAAACATACATTCATTAACTTATAAATACTAGTAATATATATTATTACTAGAATATATGACATCACATATATACACATCATACACATCATCTATACATATCCTCAAAACATAACATATTATGTTAGCCTCTTCATGCTCATTTATCTCTTCGTTCATCGTTCTTATCATTCTATTAATCATCTCTTATCATTCTAATCCAATCTTTTCGTTTCTTTGCTTTTCATTCCTATCATTTCTTAACTTTCGGTTCTAAACCTTTATAGCTTTTCTATCGCTTTATCA
Source organism: Antiaris toxicaria (assembly GCA_035233585.1). Lineage (NCBI taxonomy): Eukaryota > Viridiplantae > Streptophyta > Magnoliopsida > Rosales > Moraceae > Antiaris > Antiaris toxicaria. The sequence continues at coordinate 96,830,164 of CP141154.1, forward strand.
TCATCTCTTAACATTTTATATCTTAAAAGCTAGTAACATATATACTAGCATAACATCACGTGAAAACGTGTCATTCCATACATATAACATCAATTACATCGCATCACATATATTAATTCTATTATGTTCTTTTAACTTCGTTTTATTATTTATCTATTTTTCATCAATTTCATTATGTCGTTCTTTCATATCGTTCGTTTCTTTTCTTATCGTTCTTTACTTTTCTTTTCTTTTCGTATCATTTCTTTTCTTTTCGTTTCTTTTCCTTTCTTTTCTTTTCACTCTCCTTTCGTTTGCTTTCTTTCCACTTTCCTTTGGTTGGACCCGTTGTTGGACGTACCTATTTACGCGCGGATAGTGGGAGGAGGGGGAGCGACCCACCAACCTACCTCACAGTCACATAAAACCGCACCTTCGGGTTGGTCCATCCTATAATCTACCGCACCTTCAGGGTAGCGCCACATCTACGCGGAGGATATAGACCGGAAGTCTCGACCTTGTAGGGAGACCGGTACGCCAACAACTTAAGTTTTCAGTCTTATTATCTTGTAGGCTTTTATTTTTTTTTATATTGATTTTTCGTTGTATATCTTTTTCATGACATTCATCATCTTTTATTTCTTATTTTTCATAAAACATTCCATGGAACATTTGTTCTTTCGTTGTTTTTCTTTTCTTAATTCTTTACTTTACTTGTGTGAATTATGTTAATCACACTTTAGCATAGCATATACAGCACATATACTTATATATCATTACATCACATCACATCATAACAAACAAAACACGTTTAATTAAGTGCAGATAATTATTCTCCGTTTATTATTGGTATCCTCCTATCTACCGTATCTTATCATCAAACTTCTATCGATCATAGCCTATCGTTCTATTCTATCAACCACATCTTATCGTTATGTTCTAATCCTTTCATCATGCCTTTCATCATAACCTATCATTATTTCTCTTTCTTGTCTAACTCTTTACTTTCATATCATTTTTCATAAAACATCTATCCTTTCGTCCTCATAAAACATACCTTTCCTTAATTCATTTCATCACTGATCATCGTTGCTCTATCAATCATAACTTAACTTCTATAAAACTTTTCATAAAACATCTATTCTTTCCTTTCATACCTCATCTCTTTCTTATGCATCCTACCATAACATTCTTGTTCTTACTCTTTCCATTCTTCTATCCCTCTTTATCACATCGTTACTCTCATAAAGCTTTTATAATGCCTTTCCTTCATAATTCAATATATACATATATTTATATATATATATTTTTATAATTATTTATTTAAAAAATATCTTTTAACATCATCATAGCATTGCTATAGTATTTACTATAGCATCATCATAATTCACATCATAATATTTGCATACAAAACATATAAACACGATAAGCTTGTTCATAGTTGCAGACAGGTAAATGTCTGAACTTACTCATAGTGTGCTTATCCCCTTCTTAGAATCCATCGACGTCCTTTGTCGCGTCTGGATCGGGTTCCTACAGATAAACTTTATCTGTTAATCACATTTTCATTTATAGCTTTTACTTTATTAAAAAACTTGAATCTGATCTTATAACCCTTAATTATAGCCCTAGGACAGCTTTTTAAACCTTAATGGCCATTTTCGAATTTTTTCTCCAACTTTTGAAAAATTACGATTTTATCCCTAACTTTTGACAAAATTACAATTTTGCCCTTGACGTGATTTTTCATAACTTAAACCTCAATTTTGGCTTTTACAAACTTCATTCACCTATTCCGGGGTCATTGGGGCTCTTTTCCCATAATTTGAGAATCCTTGGGTAAAATGACCGTTTTGCCCCTGATGGGTCGTTTAATCATAACATTTTTATTTTCATACTTAGGATGGATTTTCTAAACCCAAAATCATCTAATTAACTTTTTAAATCTTATTAGATCTTTTCCGGATCAATTCTTATCATTTTACCAATTTTCACATTCCCGGCCCTCGGTAAGTACTATTCTGACCTAAGAGTCGGTTTCATGTTTTTCTTGCGTTCTAGGGTTTTGAAGGATCGGTTTACTAATTATAACTTGCCACTTCTTTTTTTCCATGCCCTAATTCTTCGAGGAGGCTCGGGTTCCTTTCCCGATCATATTTTTACCCCTTGTTTCCCATATTACCCCTGGTGCCATTTTTAGAAATTTCGGCAGTATTTCCGCTTAATTTTTGAGGTTCCAGCATTTAGGAAACGCCTGAAAACCATCTATCCTAATCTAATTCTATCACGTACTATACCAGAGGCCTAGATTTTACGTAAAACTCATACTGTTTACGTAAAATCATTACATTATCACATATTTTTCTTTTTCTCCATTACAGTCATTTTCTTCTTTTTACATACATTCTTTTCCACATTTTTCATACCAATAATCATAAAATCATACAATAGTCCCAAACAATTAAATTACGAAACGTAAAGGGGTCGAGATTTATACCGAATTATAGTCCGGTCTCGACGGCATAAACCCTAATTCTTTGTTCTTCATCTCTGAGGTCCCGTCTTGCAAATCCGACTCCGTGAATGCATCCGGAACGTCGAAAATAGGCTAACAGGCCAAACTTCCATTTTCGGTCACCGGTCTCCGTTGACCGGTGTTGACCGCCGTTGACTGGCGTTGACTCGCCGTTTGCCGGCGGTTGACGGCGGCGGCAGTGGTAAATGAGTAGCCCATCTTGAAGATCTCGATGTGAGGAACTCATTGGTGGTCTCAATTTCACCAATTGAAGCTTTTATGGCCGGAAATCGACCCTCGAAAAACCGACGGCGGCGGCGGTGGTGGATCTCCATTTTCCGGTGATTGTTGCCCAAAATTGATTTGGGGCTTTTGATCTACGTGTTGTTCTGAGCATTTTGATACCAACCTTGCAACTCAACTCCGCCGGAAACGGCGGATTCCACGGCGGCGATGGCGACAGCGACGGGCGGAGTTAGGCGGCGCGATCCGGCGGCCGTTGGGCTGAAACTCCACCTGGGTTTTGTTCTACTCTTCACCATGAGTATTTCGGGACCGGTTTCAGCTTGCTCGAACGTCGGACGGCGGAGATACGGTGTTGCGAATTTTTCGGTGGCCGGCGGCTTCGGGCGGCGCGTGCGGGCTCCTCCGGCGTCAGTTCCGTCGACTCGGCATACCGTTGAACTCAGCTCGACGAGAGCTTTCCGATGACATCGGCGGTGTCAAAAACGGACACCATTTCCGGTGGTCGATTACTATTCATCAATGGGGGTAGAAAGAGAAAGAGAATTGGAGAGAGAGTGTGTATGTGGACAAATGAGGAAATTTCATTTTTTTTCGCTCTTTATATACTTTTTTGCCCAAAATTTCAACATGGGCTTTTCTGACTAATTTGGGCATCCTGAATCCAAATATATCAGTTTTATTTTCATCTGAGGTCATTTCGACTAGTTTCCGATACTGTAAATTTTTGGTCAAAAATTACCCTTGTGCTCAATTATCAAATTTGAGCGTGCTGATAGGCTATCCTAACTAATTTGGGAGTGCTGAAATCAAATTTATTAGTTTTATGTCAAGATAATATCATCTTGACCTACTTCTTGATACTGTGAGTGGCACACATGTGCTAACACCTAAAATCACTATTAATCATTTTTCATCCTTTAACATTGTTAGAACATTTTATTTAGTTCTAAACAATATTAAATCACTTAATTTTCACATTTTAACACTTAAATTAAATGTGTAATTATTTTCCGAGAAATATGAATTTTTCCTGGTTGTTACATATGTGGTTATTTTAATTTTCTGAATTATTATAAGCATGCTTGTTTATGCCGGTTATGGTTCCTTAGAATTTAGAAAAATTGTATCTAGGAATTTTTATGTAACCATGGGAGCAGTTTATTAACACTGTAATTTTCACATTGATTTTAATTTTTGTCTCTTAGAATTTTTATACACCGGAAACGGTTTAGGAAATTTTATGTAATTATTCTTGAAGGAGATTGAAGATTGAAGACCGTAATTTATTTTTCCCAAAAGTTAAATTTGATTTAAAGATTAAAATTTTGATTGTGTGGAAAATTTCAATTTAATTGGGATTCAAATTAATTTTTGGAGATCCTAATAGGTAAGTTGGAATATGACACGAAAATCGAGACACGACCCCTCGCGATAGGCCGACGGGCCTTGGTGGGGTTGCAGCCCCTGCCCTCGGGTAGGATGAGGCTGCGGCAGCCCCTGTGTAGGCCATAACCACCCACGGTCGCAGGCTTGGCCTGCAGCCGAGGGTGGCCGTAGCCTGGGCGTGCAGCTTCTGGCTGCAGGCGCTGCTGCCACCTGCCGGCTGCTGCGCCCAGCCTGGCGCTACAGGCTTGGCCTGCAGCCCGGCAAGGATGCACATAGGGGGCGGCCGTGGGCTGCCAGCCCTTCCGGGGCTGGTGGCTGCCCACGGCGGCTGCCGCCTTCAAGGGCGGCGGTGTGACGGTCTAAAAATCGAAAAATTTTTAGATTTTTAAATTTAAGATTTAATTTTAAATCATGTTTAAAAATATGTAATTGAAAATTTGAAATTTTTGAAATTACATATTATTACACATGATGTTTGAAATTGTTTAAAATTTGAAATTTAAATTTAAATTTGAAATTCGAATTTGGAATTTGAATTTGAAATTTAAATTTTTGGAGATTTAAATTTTAAATGATTCTTGGGATGAGAAATAAATGGAGAGGCTACATAAAGATGGATACAAGAAGACGGAACAAAATTCAAGACCCAAAGAATGCTTTGGATGAAATTTTGTAATCTTTATTTTCTTTGTTCTAGGATGGAACCATGGCTTGGTTATTCTGTCAATTTTTTTTTTCTGTGCTATGTCATGGATGTATAAATATGTATTGGTGGATGTTTTATATGCATATTTGATAACATGTCATATAGGATAGGTGAGTGCCGCTTATACTATATTGATCATACATAATTTGTCAAAACTTGCATGTTTTTCAAAATATTGAGTGGGAGAGGGTTTCAAACAAAACCCACGGCCTCCATTGTTGATCCATATGTGAAAGCATGGTAACGCCTCGCGTCAGTTCTGCCCTGACCACACCTCTCGGTAGGTGTTTACCGCCGCCGGTATACTAGATTGGATCTCCTATGTGGAAAACGTGTTCGGGTACGATCCTATTCATGACCACCCCTCGGTGGCTTGGTAGGAAGTGGATCGGGCTACGTAAATAATGGTTATACACTCAAGACTTGTTTAGTTATTAACCTTCTCTAGAAGCTCTGTTAACTAAACTGGTGGCCAAATAAGCGGTTATTAATATATGTCTTAACCTTGGAGGATTTAAGGCAACATATATTAATTGGACGGGGTCCATGTTCCGGCTATTTGTATTCATGACCACCCCTCAGTGGCTTGGGCCAATAGGTGCTGAGAATTATTGTTGCAATGCTACATGTTTTTCAAGTTTCATGTAGAAACATACTTGTATGTTTTATTTGCTAAATTATCAGTATATTTGCTTGGGCTTTGTAATGATGTCTAGTATAATTTTATTTCAGTTCAAAATGTCACCGACACCCCTCATTTCAATACTTACTGAGAATAAACTGAATGGCGACAATTATAAAGATTGGAAAAGAAATCTATTAATAGTTCTCAGCTGCGAGAGACACAAGTTCGTACTGGATGAACCATGCCCACCAGGGCCAAAACCTGACACACCGCTTGAGGAGGTCCCAGCTGCCTATACTCGTTGGAGAGAATCCAATGATATAGCTCGATACTACATGCTTACTAGCATGACGAGTGCTTTACAAAAGCAGCATGTGACTTATCAGGTTGCTAGGGAGATCATGGACAATCTGGAAGACATGTTCGGAGGCCAAAAAAAATTAGCTCGACAGTCCGCTATCACCAGCATTATGAACTCTAAGCAAAAGGCGGGTACTCCGGTGAAGGACCATATGATCACTCTAATGGGATTCTTCGCTGAGGCTGCCGAAAACGGTGCTGAGTTGGACTACAACACCCAGATCGAGATGGTGTTCAAGACACTGTCTAAAGATTTTGTGGGGTTTAAGGCCGCATACAATCTGGCGACAAGGGAGTTAGGACTAACCGAGCTCATGAAGCAACTCCAAACTTATGAGCGGATGATCAGGGATGGGGATGCTGTCCAACCCAAAGGTGAGGCCAATTTGGCGGAATCTTCCAAACCCTCACGGAAAAGGAAGAGGCCAAATCAGAAGCAAGCGGCTTCCAATTCTTCTAATCCTCCTGTCTCGGAGGGGAAGAACAAGAACAAGAACAAGAAGCCCAGGAACCCTAAAAAGTCCAAGTGCTTCCGTTGTGGGAAAGTAGGTCACTTCAAGAAGGCTTGCCGGGAATTCCTAGCCGCCAAGGGCAAGGAAGGTAAGGAACTTCTTTACTTAGAAGTGTGTTTGGTGGAAGAATCGAAAGACACTTGGGTTATTGATTCGGGCGCCACTAATCATGTTTGTGTTTCTATGCAGGGGTTCGTGGAAATGAGAAGTCTACATGATAGGAGCCTCTCGTTGCGAACTGGGGACGACAGCTTGGTGGTGGCTGAGGCAGTGGGAGATGTTTACCTTTATTTTGATCAATTTAGGTTTATTTTATTGAAAGACTGTTTTTATGTTCCTAATTTTAGGAGGAACCTTATATCGGTAGCTTGTTTAATAAAGGATTCTTATTCAGTTTCTTTTAGTAAAAGAGTTGATATTCGTAGAAATAAGTCTCTTATCTGTTCTGGATGGATGGATGGAAATCTATATTTGATCAAACCAAAGATGTACTCACTGCTTGACACTGAATTAATTGATAACTCTAAAAAGTTGAAAGTTTCTCACTCTAAAAAGGCGTATCTTTGGCATTTAAGACTTGGTCATATTAATCAGGATAGGATTCAAAGATTGGTGAAAGACGGTCCTCTGGAATCTCTAGAGGGGGTACGTCTTCCCCAATGTGAGTCTTGTCTAGAGGGTAAGATGACTAAGAGGTCTTTCGGAGCTAAGGGTACAAGGGCTCAGGAGCTCTTAGAAATTGTACACACTGACGTATGTGGCCCCATGTACGTCACAGCACGAGGAGGGTTCGAGTATTATGTCTCTTTCATAGATGATTAATCGAGGTATGGATATGTGTATCTGATGCACCGCAAGAGCGAAACCTTTGACAAATTCAAAGAGTATCATGCGGAAGTGGAAAAGCAATTGGATAGATCCATAAAGACACTTCGATTTGATCGAGGTGGCGAATACCTCTCCGATGAATTTCTAGGACATCTTGTAGAGAACGGGATATTATCCCAATTGACTGCACCCAGTACTCCACAACAGAATGGTGTAGCCGAAAGGAGAAACAGGACCTTGTTGGATATGGTACGGTCCATGATGAGTTATTCAACACTGCCATTATCATTTTGGGGATATGCTTTGCAAACGGCGTGTTATATTCTAAACCAGGTTCCAAGCAAATCAATTCCTAGAATTTCGTATGAATTGTGGCGTGGCAGGAAGCCCTCCCTTGGACATATGGGAATATGGGGCTGCCCGGCGCATGTACTGGATGGGGATGCGAAAAAGTTGGAACCAAGATCAGAATTGTGCATGTTTGTAGGGTATCCAAAAGGAACTAAAGGAGGTCTGTTCTATAACCCGAAGGAACAAAAGGTCATTGTCTCAACCCATGCGACATTCTTGGAGGAAAGTCACATGAATGATTTTAAGCCTCGAAGCAAAGTGGTGCTAGAAAAGTTATCGGGTGAAAGAACTACTCCACAGATTTCGGTCTTGGACGTAAGTCCGAGTTCCAGTGAAAGACCTGCAGACGATCAACAATTTAGGGTACCTCATCGTAGTGGGAGGGTTTCGAAGAAACCTAATTTCTTCATTTATGATGCTGAGGTATACCATGCAGAGGCTCATAAGCATGAGGATGATCCGGTCACCTATAATGAAGCTGTAAATGATGTTGATTCTAAATCTTGGAAACAGGCTATGAACAATGAGATGGATTCTATGAAATCCAACTCTGTTTGGGAACTTGTAGATTTGCCGGATGGGATAAAACCCATTGGATGCAAATGGGTCTACAAAAGAAAGAAGGATGCGGAAGGGAGAGTGGAAACTTTCAAAGCTAGACTGGTTGCAAAGGGATACATGCAAAAGGCTGGAATCGATTACGATGAAACCTTTTCACCTGTTGCTATGCTGAAGTCTATCCGTATTCTTCTGTCCATTGCTGCGGCTCTCGATTACGAGATCTGGCAAATGGATATCAAGACGGCATTCTTGAATGGCCATCTTGAAGAGTGTATCTATATAATACAACCCGAAGGGTTCGTAGCGAAAGGCCAAGAAAGGAAAGTCTGCAAGTTGCTTAGATCCATTTATGGATTAAAGCAAGCATCCCGCTCATGGAACCAGAGGTTTGATCAAGCGATTAAGACATTTGGTTTTGAGCAGAATGTTGATGAACCTTGTGTTTATAAACGTATTAAAGATGGAAAAGTGGTCTTTCTGATACTCTATGTCGATGATATACTACTCATTGGGAATGATGTAGGGAACTTATCATCGGTCAAGCTTTGGTTACACCAACAGTTTGACATGAAAGACTTGGGAGAAGCTAATAATGTTCTAGGCATTCGTCTCTTCAGAGATCGAAAGAACAAAATGATAGCGTTATCCCAAGCTTCATACATAGATAAAATAATTGACAAATATGCAATGCAAGAGACAAAGAAAGACTCACAACCTTCTATTGCCGATCTAACTCTTTCATTGGATGACTGTCCCAAGACATCGGAAGAAAGAGAGCGTATGAGTAAGGTCCCTTATGCATCCGCTGTGGGTAGCCTTATGTATGCTATGCTTTGCACTCGCCCGAATATATGTTTTGCAGTAGGTATGGTGAGTCGATATCAAGCAAATCCTGGAACCAAGCACTAGCAAGCTGTAAAGCATATACTCAAGTATCTTAAGAGAACGAGGGATTATATGCTGGTGTATTCTGGAGGGGACCTAACACCGTAGGATACACGGACTCAGACTTCCAGACTTGTAAGGATTCGAGGAAATCGACATCTGGATCAATGTTTTTACTCGGAGGAGGCGCCATTGTGTGGAGGAGCGTGAAGCAGGGCTGCACAGCTGACTCTACTATGAAGGCTGAATATGTGACTGCGGCTGAGGCATCTAAAGAAGCGGTTTGACTCCGCAAGTTCTTTAGAGACCTTGAGGTCATTCCGGGTGTTGACAAGCCCATCACACTTTACTGTGATAACACAGAGGCTATTGCCAACACAAAGGAATCTCGGCACCACAAGAGGACTAAGCACATCGATCGGAGATATCATATTATTAGAGGGCACGTGGAGACAGGACAAGTGGATGTATGTAAGATCGCGTCCGAGGACAACATCACCGATCGTTTTACTAAGACTTTGGTGGCTAGAAGCTTTGAGAGGCACGTAGAGGCGATGGGGATGCGTAACATGGTACATCTGCTGGCTTAGGGCAAGTGGGAGATTGTTAGGAAATGCCATAAGCATTAGAGACATTTTGATGTATTTATTTTGAACTGGATAATAAAATTATATATATATAGAGGTTATTCATTACATTGCTATCTGTCCTCGTCTTATTTACATGTTAAAGTAAATGTAAGCAAATATGGCTCCCTGACTGCTTGTGTTAAATTGTTAGAACGTTGCATGTAATGGACTTTTGTATGCGAGAAGACAATGTTCTAAAGTTAGCGGTCTAAACTATGGTCTGTAGTCTATGGGGTTAGACCGAACATCTAACTCATGTTAAGACTATTATGTTATCTAAAGCCTTGGAGGGGACAGTTTGTCTTGACTGTCTGGAGCTGGACTCCCAAGTAGAGACATAGATATATTGCTTGGTGGTGACATATTAGACCGGGACTAAAGCGTGATTGATCTACGAAGTCCGCTTTGAGTGGATCGATCTGCTTTTGACGTTCATTATGCAGTAACATTAATCCTGAGTAAAAGGACAGCTTCATGTATATGACTTGTGTACTTTGATGATCTAATGGCTAAAGCGTCTCAGAGGTAGTAAGCTTATAGACCGGTTCGTTGGGTGCATGACTTGTATACGATGAAGGGTTCGTTTACAGATATTGGAATCATAGCTCTAATGAGGAGTTAAGGGTATCCTCTTAAAGGCATTATACTGAATGTGAAAATGGACAAGGCCTTGGGTCGTCTGCTGGGCGGATGACTTCTTATTCACATATGGTGAATAATCATTTTCTTTATTCGGTAGTATAATGGAACTTTAAGATAGCCTGATCAATAGGATTAAACGGACTTTGACCTAAGGCTGATCATGGATATCATATGAGGGTTTTGCATATATGACAAGGTCATTGGATAATAGCTCGTCACAGGCTTACGTAATACGGTATATAATTGGGAGTTCAGTTTCAGGTTTATAGTGGTGTGACTCTGAAACTAGTGATCATATGATTGAGTTGTTCGGTAAAGAATGATGATCATATGGATTTGCGGGAGCCCAATTATATATGTCCAATCAGTCCCTCTACTAGCTCCACATAATTCCTTAACGTTTGGCAAATTGATCTGTGTATGCTATTGGCTGGTTTATTATGCATGGATGGTGATGACACAGGATTAGGATGGTAGAGAAGATTCTCTCCGGTTGGATTCAGATTTTGTTTTGGATAATAGAGTACACAATTATTCGAACTCCAAATAAAGTTGCCTTGATTTTATTTGAGATTGGATTGGAGTTGTAAAAAATTATCCATGAGAATAAGAATTTGAAACACAACCGTTTTGTGGATTTTGAAATTTGAATTTTGAAATTTGAAATTTGAAATTTGAATTTTGAATTTGAAATTTGAATTTGAAATTTGAATTTGAAATTTGAATTTGAAATTTGAAATTTGAATTTGAAATTCGAATTTCAAATTTTGAATCACAGTCCAAGTAGGATTCGAATTTGTTGTGAAAAATCCACAAGGTTTGAAATTCGAATTTGAGTTGGATTTGGAGATGATAATCTTGTTAGAATCCTACTTGAATTTTGAATCCAAATCCTAACAAAATAGTGGACGAAATTTTGAGGATTATCCTCAATGGAATTTCGGTTTTTGTGGATAAGGTTCAAAGGAAAAATTCAAGTTTCAATCTCAGTTGAATTTGGATTCTCTCCTCCCTGAAAAGTGACCGAAATTATGGAGAAAATCTCCTAGGAAAATTCGGTTATTTTGGATAAGGTTGAGATAAGATTCAAACTTAAAAATCCTAGTGGAATTTTGATTCTCCCTTATCCTAAATGTGGCCGAATTTTTGGAGGAAAAATCTCCTAGGAAATTTCAGATTTTTTGGTTGAAAAAGGGAGATAAAATTCTAGTTAAAATCTTGTTCAGATTTGGATTGGATTTATTCCATAATGGTCGAATTTTATTGTTGAGACTCTCCCTTGGAAAATTAGGATTTTATGGTTATGGATAAGGGAGAATATCTTTTCCTAATCCAATTCGAATTCAGAGAATCACCTCATGCAGGTCTATAAATAGAGGTCCTGCCACTCCAGTTCTCTCAGACCACAGACTCTCAGGTGAGCAGACTTATTGTTGCATAGCTCATCGTGACAATAAGATCTTTAGAGATCTGGGTGGTCGGAAGAAGACTAGCAGTGCTAGCATACCGATCGAGGTTCAGAGTGCCAACACACTCAGTCATTCGGGAATTGGAGAATGGTAGAGAAGGCTAGTTGGTTGAAGCCTCCGGTCATTCTCCTCCTGCACATTGGCGTCCTTGAGATATGAGTTTTAATTGTTATTGGTTTATTGTAAATGGCATCATGAGATATTTAACGATCTAAAAATTTTTATTGTTTCGCTGCGCCACTCTGATACATTTTTTATCGATTTATTTTCCTACAATAGGTCCTTGAACTACCGAAAAAAGTGCAAAATAGGGTCAAACCCTAATAGCTTTCTAAATATAATTGAAATTGTATCATGTGATTTGCACATGGTTATACTTAGGAGGGTAATTTAGTAAACAATTAATTAAAAAATAAAATCAAAGCATTAAAAATAAATAAAATAAACAAAATAAAAACACAAAAGCCATCTATCCATATCTATATTCTCTCTTTACCGATGTGATGGTCAAAGAGTACGGTGGCATGGTGGTTCGCGACAAATCAGTGGTGACATGGTGGTTTATGACAAATGGGTGGTGACATTGCAGGTTTGCAAGTGAGGAGCTCGATGTTAGGAATACCCTAAGTGAGAAAGACATTTGATATGTATTTCATTTACTTTGAACTATATAATAAAATTATATTAGAGATTATTCATTACATTATTATATATTCTGATCTTATTTACATATTAAAGTAAATGTAAGTAAATATGACTTACTGATTACTTGTGTTAAACTATTAGAATGTTACATACAATGGATTTTTGTATGCGAGAAAACAACGTTCTAAAATAAGCACTCTAAACTATGGTCTGTAATTTATGGGGTTAGACCAAGCATTTAACTCATATTAAGATTATTTTGTTGTTTAAAGTCAATTTGGGGGGAGGGGGCGGTTTATTCTGATTGTCTTAGCTTCGGTTCCCGAGTAGAGACATAGATATGTTACTTGGTAATGACGTATTGGACTGAGACCAAAATGTAATTGATCTACATAGTCTACTTGAGTGAATCATGTCACTTTTTGACGTTCATTATGCTATAATCTTAATTCTAAGTAGATGAATCACTTTATGTATATAATTTATATACTTTGATATTCCAATGGCTAAAACGTCTCATAGGTAGTAAGCTTATAGACTGATTTGTTGGGTATATGACTTATATACAATAGAGAGTTTGTTTATATATATTGAAATAATAGTTTTAATAAGGAATAAATGTTATCTTCTTAAAGGCATTATACTGGATATGAAAATAGATAAAGCCTTAGGTCGTCTGTTAGGTAGATAACTTCTTATTCACATATGATGCAAAATCATTTTCTTATTCAAGAGTATAATGGATCTTTAAAATAGCTTGATCAATAGGTTGAACGGACTTTGACCTAAAGCTGATCATTGATATTATATGAGGGTTTTGTATATATGACAAGGTCATTCGACGATAACTTATTACTAGCTTACGTAATACAGTATATAATTAAGAATGTAATTTCAGGTTTATAGTGGTGTGACACTAAACTAATAATTATATCAGTTTATTCGGTATAGAATAATAGTTATATGAATTATTGAAGCCTTCTACTGGCTTACGTAATACATTATATAATTAGAAATGCAATTTCAGATTTATAGTGATGTGACTATAAAATTAATAATTATAATGGGTTTATTCGGTATAGAATAATAGTTACATGAATTATTAGAGCTCACATTATATATATCCAATTGGTCTATTTACTAGCTCTATATAATTCCTTAACATATGGTAATTGGTCGGGATATTCTTAATTACTTGTTGTCTTGCATTTAGTGAAGAGAAAAATTCAGATTACCCTCTCACAAGGTGTAGGCGTTTTTCTCTAAGTACCAGAGGAGTAAAATTATAATTTTGTATTATTCAATTAAAGAGATAAATATTTAATTAATATTTTTTTTGAAAGATAAGATTTAAAATTTAAATTAATTGTATTTGATTTTAAAAATCAAGTATGAGATTAATTTGAATTTTGAAAATCTTGTCTTAAAATAAATATTTGAAATTTAAAAGATTATCATATTTGAATTTAAATTGAATAAAATTTTGTCCTGAGAACACTAAGAAGGTGGGTCCACTTTGGATAAAGGTGGAAGACAAGATTTTCTCCTAATTTGAATTAAAATTTTGTTTTGAATAAGAAATTACACAATTATTTGAATTTTAAATAAAGCTGTCATGATTTTATTTGAATTTGAATTGAAGTCGTGGAAAATTATCCATGGAGACAAAATCTCAAAATTTGTGGAGTTTGAAATTAAGTCAAATTTTGAATCGCAAATCCACATAATAGCTGAAAATTTAAAGGGCTTCTTTAGGGCAATTTTTGGATTTTTTTTGTGATTAAGAGAGAAAAAAAATCTTATTTAAATCCTATTTTAATTTTAAATCTATTCTCGCTCTATGGTGGCCAAATTCTTCAGGGAGCTTTCTTTATGAGCGAAATCGGTTTTAGAGCTTGGTTGAAGAGAAAAAAAAAATCTTTTCTTAGTCTAATTCAAAATTCAAAAGTAACATGATGCAATTTTATAAATAGAGGTTTTGAGACTCCTATTTTCTTTGGATCAATGACTCTTAGGTGCGCGAATTTATTATTATACACCTCACTAACAATAATAAATTCTTACAAATCTAGGTGGTTAGCAGAAGACAAGCTACACTAGAATACCAATCGAGGAACCGAGTGCCTGTACACTCCATCATCTGGGAATTGGAGAATAGTAGAGAAAGTTAGTTAGTTAAAACACCTCAGTCACTTTCTCCAGTGTTTTTCTCAGAAGTTATATGATTGTTGATAATTTATTGTATATAGCAACATGAGTAATTTAACGATCTATGAAAAAATTTTAAAATTCAGTTGCGTAATCTCATGTTTTTTCCAACACTTAGGTGGCAGTGCAAAGTGGTGGAGGGTTCACGACCGAGTCATTTTACTTGGTGGACTTTAACATTGAATTCTTTGTTGGCGATCACAACGACGGTAGCCATTTATTAGCATGTTAGGGATGCTAGCTCAGTGGCAACATCGAGGCAAGCAAGGGAAAGGGTTGGCGGAAGGGAGGAATCGAAGATAGAGCATTTCCTTTGAGGAGAAAGAGAGAAAGAGGACCTGTTTGACAGACTCGTGATCTCGAGGTTGATACTGTCGCTGGGGAAGATGGTGGTGTGGATCGGGGCGGTGGTGGTGGAGGAAAAATCCTTAGGAGCAGTGACGATCGTCGAAGAGGAAAGGGAGGAGCTTGAGTATACGACAAAGAGGATTTGGGTCAAGCAGCTTCGGAGGGATCGTCTGACGATGGAGGAAGGGAGCAAGGGGGGCGGTGGGGGTATGGTTTTGCCTGGAAATGGGTTTTTGGGGAGGGGGGAGGGTTGACGGTTTGTGATGTTCGGAGTGGACGTGGGTTCTCTCTCTCTTTTTTTCTCTTCTATATGTGTTAGAAACCCTAAAATTTTTTCTCAAGAAAGTTTAGTCTGTAGCTGTAGAATAGCCATGGTAAGTTGTTTTAATTTCTATTAAATTAAATTTTGTTGTTTAAGAGAACCAAAATTAAACTAAAAATTGCTTTGTAAAAAGTAGAAAAAAAATTCCAAAAAGATTTTTTTTTCCCCCCTCTTGTGCTTTGTAAATTTTTTGAATTTTTTTGTTAAATTTATTTTTTAAGTAATTTTATCTAAGCTAATTTAGTAAATTCAACTAAAATTTAAGACCAATCATAGGTTTCCATTAAATTTTTAATGTTGGTTAGTGATTTACACTCTTTTTAAGTCTTTGAAGACTTTTTTACATTAAAAATAAAAAAAAGAATCCAAACGATTATCAACTTGAAAATTTAGAGGTAACACGAACTATTAACAAATAATAACAATAATAATAATAGAGCGTTGAAAAAAGTGAGAATAGAAAAGCAACAAATCTCCTTGCATGTAACTTTGATTGATTTTATTCTTGAGGCGAAAGAGAGGCATATCCTCCTCCTCCAAATAAGGTCAAAACCACGTGAGTGGGAGCCTACCTTTTCTTCCTGATTTTATTATTTAGACTATTGTGATCAAAACACAATTCTCTTATTAGGATAGAACATAATCTTGTACTAACAAATCGTATGGAGATTACGTTGGACTAAGAAAATATAATAGTTCTCTAAATTTTAATGAATAGCTATGTGGTTATATAACAGCATCTGTTAGGCAGAGTATTTTTTTTGAAGTTATATTGATTTCTTAGTTTTAAATTTGTTTTTAAAAATGTTTGAATAATATATTAAATGAGCTTTTTGTTATTAAAGAAAAATATGGCTTCTAACAAAATTCTTCGGAATAAATTTTAAAATTTATTATAAAATTTAAGTTAGATATCGTATACTTAATTTAAATATTTTTAATATATTTATTAAGCTCTTTGTTTTGATACATTCATTTTATCTAAAAATGTAAAGTTTAAATTTTTTTACCCCAATAAAAAAAAATTTTATTGAATAGCAATAACTTTTGCTCCACTTCTTCTGCTCGTTAAAACTAAAAACAAAAAAAAACTTTATCAAATAAGCTTTTAGTTTAACAATAATTTGATGTCTAACTACATCTTCAGTTCAAATCTTACTCAATACCAATTCCCCAAAAAAAAAAAAAGTTAATGAAGATCTTTGATCATTCCTTGTGGTTATCCGGTCTTTTTTTTTTTTTTTTATAAGAATATCTTAATATAAAATTCTCTTTTTCAATTAAATTTATAATCCATTATTACTTAAGCATAAATGTGATTATGGTCCCGTTTGACTTTTTTTTTTAGACTGCTTTTAGATTATTAAAGAATCTATAGCAGATTAAGAGTGTTTTATAAACCTTATTTTTGTTTAAAAGATTCTAAAAACTACTGCATAATAGCTTCTACTGTTATTATATAAATTTACTAAAATATCGTTAATATTAAATAAAAATTTCAATCCACATGCTTTATTTATCTCTACAACAAATAATAAAATTACATCATATTATTGTATAAAATTCATAATTTCTATTCCTCTTAAAACTAATTTCAAATTGTAAACTATAATTTTATAATTTATTTTATTTTATGTAGAGAAAAAATTTTATCATTGTAATTTTATATATATTTGAAAATTATAATAAATAGTTGAAAAAAAAAGATGATAGTAAATAATTTCTAAAAAATATTATTATTGTAGTAATTATTCATATTTAGTATGAGAAAAGATTGATATTAGAATACATTATTTACACATCTAGCTATTACTATTAGATAAAAATATAATATATTTTTATATGATATCATTATATGTGTGAAGGGCAATTTTATTCATCGTTTACTAAATATTCAAATTCTATTTTTGATATTTACAGTCACTTTGAAAAAAAAAATCAAACATTTATCTGTTTTTAAATATAATAACTTTACACTCAAAACAAGGGTTAATATAAATAATAAAAAAAATAAAATAATAAATAATAATTATATTAAATTTAAAATATAAGATGATTATTATTTAAATATAATATTTTTATATTTTAATAAAAATTATATTATAATTAAATATAATATGAATGTGATGTTTGAAATTAACGGAGGTATAATTATAGTAAAAAAATTTTCACATTGCATTAAAAGCAAACTAGTCATATTTCTACCTCTTCCTATGCGGTGTCAGTGTTTTGGATTGCAACCAAAACTTTGAATTTTGGGGGTACACGTCAGAAAATATATATACTAATAAATAGAAAAACACAATGACATTTTGTCCAAATCCACGTGAATTAAATTATTTTCTTTATATAAAATAAATCAAAGAGGAAAAATAGGGGAAGACGATTATTGTTATTCCACCGTAACCATCCAATCAGAGCGTAGAACCGAAATTCATGGGTCTTCGTTATTGGTCGGAATTTTTTCTTACTTGTTCTAATCTACTCAAATTTCTAATTTCTAATATTTATTTATAATTACAGATAGCAATTAAATTATATAAAAAAAATAACCTTTTGTTTCGAGGGTGGCTTAAGTTGAAGAAAATAATAATATTAATAATAATAATCAATACGCGGTTCGAGAAGAACGAGGATCCCAAGAAATTCTGAGAACCACATGATCAAGTGAAAAAATCGAAAAAACCAGAAATCTTTTTCGATTCAGACTTCGTTTTCTCTGTGCCTTTTCTCTGCAACTTCGCTTGTCTTTCTTGCTTTTTCTGGGGTTAAAAAGCTCGGAGACTCTTGATTCTTAAAGTCAAGTTCTCTTTTTTAATAATTTTTTTTTCTTGCACTTTGCAGTTACTTTAGCCCCAAGTTTTCTGTCTGCAATGGAAAATTGGTTTTGATGCTGTTGTCCGACAAGTGGGGTAATTGTCAGAATGGTTTTTGTTTGTTTTTTTATTTTTTTGGTGTAGGAATTTTTAGCCTTGGATTTTCGCACTGTTTGGCTAAAGGGTAAATTTTGGAAGTAAAATTTGTGGCTTTTGGTTTCCTCAATTCTCGGGAATTTTGACTTCCTGAGTTGGAAATTTCCATATTCCAGAAGTTTCGAAGCCCCCTGGTGGTGGTGGTGCGTATTCAGAGGGTTTCGAATTTGGGGGGTTCGATTTTAAACTGGTATCTATTAGAAGTTGTAGAAAATTTTGGAAGTTTTGATTTTGATTATTCTATTTTGGTCTTTGGTGGTTTTTTTTGGAGGATTCTGATGAGTAATTGATGTTTAAGTTCTGGGTTTTGGATTTGGGAGTTGTTTTAGGTTTGTGATTTTTAAGGGAAGAAAATAATAATAATTGGGAAGTTGGGATGGATGAAGCTCAGGGCAGCTCCAATTCGCTGCCTCCTTTTCTTTCAAAGACGTATGAGATGGTAGATGACCCTTCGACGGATCTGATCGTGTCGTGGGGTCCTTCGAATAAGAGCTTCATTGTGTGGAATCCACCAGAGTTTGCTAGGATTCTGCTGCCCAGATTCTTCAAGCACAATAACTTCTCAAGCTTCATCAGGCAGCTCAATACCTATGTAAGCCGATTTCGTCCTCGAAACTTCGTTTGTCATGTTTGTTCTGTTTTGGCGTTGATATGTGTTTTTCATTGTCGCTTTTCGATTTGTTATTTAATTACCGCAACTGGGGCGATGAGATATTGAAGATGTTTGAGTAATTGATCCGGAGCAATGGGAAGGGGATTCATATGGCATGTTGTTTGGAGCTTGTTTATTAGCATTTCCGTTTTTCATTTTTGTAATAAAAAGTGAAACAAAGGATGGAGATCTTCTTGAGATATGATTTACTTCAGAATATAAAAAGAGTAAAGAAACTAAAGTGATAGTTTCTTCATCAATACATATCTATCCTCAGTCGTTTTCATTAGTTTTTCGTCTATTTACTTACCATGGTACGGTATTAGATAAGATGATCCAGAGCAATGGGAGGCAGCCTTCATTTAGAATGTTTTTCGAGTGTTTTTGCATTCGTACGCGTCATACCATCTCTGTTGTTAATTATTTCCCCTTGAATTTGCTTTCCAAAATAGTGTTTTCCAATAGTCGATTGGTAGAGATGGAAATGAGCCTTCATTTGTAATGTTATTTAGTCTTGTTTGATAACCTTTTTTCGTTTTTTTTTTTTTTTTCTATAAACAAGTGAAATAAAGGGCGGATATCTTGTAAATCGTGCCTTTCCCATTTCAGTTTTTTGTATGTTAAGTTGATCCAGAGCAATACGAATCATCCTTTGTTTTGTATATTTATTTATTTTTTGCAATGTGCCTTCACCTCCCAATTGTTAATTTTCTTTCTTGAATTTGCATCACTTAATAGGGTTTCAGAAAAGCTGATCCGGAGCAATGGGAATTTGCAAATGACGATTTCGTAAGAGGTCAGCCACACCTTCTGAAGAATATCCACAGAAGGAAGCCAGTTCACAGCCATTCTTTGCAAAATCTTCAAGGACAGGGCACTCCTCCGCTGAATGAATCCGAGAGGCAGAATCTGAAGGACGAGATTGAAAGGCTTCAACATGATATACAGAGGCTTGTGTTGGAGTCAACAAGGTATGAGAATGAACAGCAGGGATTGGAAATGCAAAAAAATGGTTTAAAGGAACGCTTTCAAAATACAGAATGGCGGCAACAAAGCATTGTCTCTTTATTGAATCAGGCTTTACAGAAACGGGAGATTTCTATGAATACTTTGCCGCAATTAGAGGCCCATGTCAGGAAGAGAAGGGTGCCAAAAGTTGCTTACTTCGGTGATGGTACTGGCACTAAAGATAACCTTAATGGAGGTTCTGAATCTGAACTTAGAGAAAATGTGGATGGCGATTCTCTTTTGAATTTAAACTTAGACGAGTTAGAACAGTTGGAGGCATCCCTGACATTTTGGGAGGATATTGTCCATGATTTTGCTGAAAGTCATTTTCAAATTAGTTCGAACATCGAGTTGGATGAATCCAATTCTACAGGTTGTGCTGAAAGCCCAGCTATATCATATGTACAGATTAATGTTGATCTCCGACCTAAATCCCCTGGAATTGATGTTAACTCTGATCCTGTTCCGCCCACCTCTTCTGAGCTGCCTGCTGCCTCAAAAGAACAATCCTCTAAGATACAAGAGAATGGGCCGTCCGCTAGTACTCTGCCAACTGGGGTGAATGATGTATTCTGGGAACAGTTCTTGACAGAGAATCCTGGATCATCAGACACTCAAGAAGTTCAGTCAGAAAGAAAGGACTCTGGTGACAAAAGGAACGAAAACAATCCTGGTGATCGTAGCAAGTTTTGGTGGGGCATGCGGAATGTGAATAACATTACAGAACAGATGGGGCATCTTACACCAGCAGAAAGAACTTGATAACGCTTCATTGTTCAGCTCTTGATGCCCCAGTAGTTCACACAAAGTAAATTTGGGTATGCATGATTTATCTCTGTGAATTTTTACAATTATGTTTCTGCCAACTTTGAGTTCAGTCATCTTTTCTTGTATTTTGATTGGCATTTTTGTTATTTAATATTTGAGAATGATAGTTGACAATAGTTCATTTTAGCATGTGCGTGAAGACATGCATTTCTTTTCTTTTGAAGCTCATTGCTAACTGATGGGCATATCATTCCCATAAATAAACATTCCGACGTGACAGGTTAAGAATTTATATGCTTGGCCAATGTTGTCATCACAGCCTGCCCCTCTCTCCTTGCTGCTGTTGTTTCAGCTTGAAAACCCAATCTTCGATCTGCTTTCTCCCGTTCTCCTAATCTATTGACTTAGTTGAATCGTCGCCTCTGAACACATTTTCTGTGCTGTTGGTTTGCCACTTTAATTGCTATCTTAGATGTATCGTTGTACCCACTTCTATCCTTTAATCATCTTCTCTAGGATTCAAGGGGTACAAAGTCATCTTCCTCCTGCTGTAATTTTCTTTCTTGAGCTTGTCCATGTTAGAGTTCTTCCCTCTGCTTCAGTTTGGAACAATGTTCTTCTTTTAGTTCTTTTTCCCACCATAGATAGACTCTTCATGTAAGTTCTTTCCCGGACAAATATATATATATATATGAAATTTCGAGACATAGACATCCAATAACCCGTACCCATAGGAATTACATAGGGTTCCAAATTTACTTGCAACTGCAGACATACATGACTCTGAAGCGGAGACGTATGTAGCTGTAAATTTTGCCATTTAACATGCACGACATAGGCATGTTACTTAGGTGTTTGAGCTACAGTAGTTATTCAAACGGGATCTGTAATACCTACATACATTATGCAAGAATGAAACTTTTACTAGTTCCTCTAGCCTTTGACTAGATGGTGCTTGGTGAAACATTCAACATTAGACATTGCTTTTTTATAACATTTTAATCTTCTATCTGACCTTCCAAGTTAATTTACTTGTTTAATGTAAAGGTACCAAGTCTGTATCCGCATTTTAATATATGCAACTAATCCTCTGCATGTGTAGGAGGCATTTGTTGCTTTGATCATACATCAAAATTCGGTTGCCTCTGTTGCAACGCCTAAGTTAATTACTTTCAGCTCTATTTGTAACACTGACCAACTTGCAAAATTTTTTGCAGCATCAGAAGAGAACATTTTCCTATCTCATCATAGTGATCTCTGCTCAAAATTGTTTCACTAATTCTCTGAGAACTTGTACTTTTTTGTTCTGAATGGGTAAGTAACCTGATTTCTCTATTTTCATTTTCTATTACTCTTGAATATTCTAATTGGAAATTGCCAATGTTCACATTCTTGTGTTCTTTCTCTTTTGAGGCAATGATTCATTTAACTTATTTTGAAAATCTTGCTAAAGTTATTTTCAAACTATTGATATGTGCCCGGGTATAATTTCGACAATATTTCGTAACTTCGAGAAATAGCTATACTTTGGAGAACCACTATGTTAACTTCACATTTAGGAGCCATATTAGAGTTGCTCTAATGTTGCATCTTCCATAGTAACTAATTTCTTCTATCAGCTATCGTGAATGGACAAGTAGCATCACCATTTATCCAAAAGAAAAGGAATTAAAATAGCAGATATCATAATGTAACCATTCCCACTCTGACAGGCTGCCATGTCAAATGTAGATGACCCCTTGATTCAAACAAAGACAACCGAATGTAACGTTCTGATTATGGGAACTATGTTGTAAAGGTCTATTCTTTTGGACTAGTGAGTTCACCTCTCGTTGACCTGTGATAATTAAGGGTATGACTGAGAACATGTATCTGGATGCCCGGCAGAACAATACCTTGCGCATTGCGTGCTCTGTACATGGTGGCATATGTTAAATTTTTCACTGTTTCAGAATGTCTTTGCTAATGTACTCCAATAGTTATGTGACACTGTCTCTCATTTAAAGATAGACGTAATATGGTCATTTACATTGTTCTGTTGTTTGCTCCGGTTATCAGGGATGCTTAAGCGTCATGATCGTGCTCAACTCCCTAGATCTTTTAGGCAGAGGAGCAAGAATTAGATCTGATATGTTTTTCGCCATCGACATGGAAGATATTCATATCAATTACACAGCGCACTTCACAAAATCCCAGTTTTTTGTTTCTGCGTGTCTTTCGGAAGAGACAAACATACACACATTATCGTGGCGAAAGGTTAAAAGCTTACTTAGCATACTTGGCACTGATTGCGTCTGGTACAAATTTTGTGGTTTTAACTTGTACTTTTTCCCCCCGTTTTCCCTCCTCTTCCATTCGTACTACTTTCTATATGTGAGTAAATTATTTGTTTATTTCGTAAAAATAATTGAAAGTCATAGCGCTCAGGGAACACAGACGAAATATTGGAAGCAGGGAAAAAAAAAAAAAAAAGTAGTTGCCTTGTCTCCGGTACTGATTTGTCTCCTCAAGTAAAATAAAGCTTCTTTATACAGTTCAAATTCCAGATGATATGTTATCCTGGAACTTAAGATATTGAAAAGTGAATGTCTAGATTTGCTTTTATCAATTATTTGGTTTTCTTCCCCATCAGTGAAAACACTTTTATGTTGATACAAAGTGTTATTGTGTTTTTTTAGAGCAAACAAAAAAAAAATGAAAATTAAAAAAAAAAAAGGATGAAGTGTTATTGTATTGCGTTATCACGAGTGTTTCCACACCACTTAAGGTGTCTCAATTGGAGCTTCTAAGGGTCTGTTTGGGTGGGGTGTTTGTTTTTGAAAAATGAAAAATTTTTAGATATGAAAAATAAAAAGTTGTTTGGAATTTTTTTTAAAAGTGAAAAGTTGTTTGGATGAATGAAAACTTTTTGTTTCTAGAGAGTTCTTTTTTCATTTTTCAAAAATGAAAAATGTTGGATGTTCAGATACGGAAATTTAGGAATGTTCATTTTTTTTGAAATTAAAAATTTTTCATTTTCCAAATTTAAACGTGTCAAACAGACGGAGGGTAAATGTCATCACGCTTTATAGTGAAGATTAAATAATGATTAGAAAAATGCGTCATAATAGAAAGCATATGATGAGACATGGTAAAACTTTTTTTTGAATTTTTTTTTTTTTTATCGGGAGTTTTGTGATAGGATATGAAAAATGCATAAGACATGGTTTTGAGCTATCATATTATATCCAAATTATATTATTTCATATTTAAAAACAAAAATACTGCTATAATTTGATGGAATGTGAACCAAATCTAAATGGTCTTCATGCTCTATCATAAAATTTGCTGCGCAAAGCAAAAAAGCTAAGTTGTAGCACTGCGGACTCGCATGCGGAATCACCACGATTGTGCTTCCATGATGATGTTTTGCACTCAGCAAAGTCTTTAGCAAAATGTTAAATTTGGACAATTTACTAGACATCCGAAGCTTTGAAAAAAAATAAAAGTTTAATACATTTAGAAGGTATAATATGAAACAGATTGAAAATTTACCTATTTACAACATTTGATTTCATGAGGCCTATAATCAACTAAAACAGAAAAATTAGTCGCTAATTGAAACTTGTTCATTCTGTGATTCAGAACCAAAACAAGCCTTATTCTGATCCAACAGCTCAAACCATACCTGTCTGAACACCTCGATGATCAGATCATGATAATCATCAGAATTCAGTGTCAGATAACAAGCCAAGAGTTCTTCAAGCTCCTCGGGTCGGCTCATCTTCTTCTCCGAAATCATCTCAACCATCGAATCTTTGAAGTCTTGTTGAGGATCATAGGAACGCTTCACCACTGCAAAGCTGTCCAAGCCGGTCTTCTTCGAATGCTCGGCGGTTCTTGTCTCCTTGATCTCCTTCTTCTTCATCTTCAACTTGGCTTTCTTCATGTCCTCCAGAGCCTTAACCTTGCATGTTTCGAGCCTTGAAGCGGTTCGCGGAGAATAAGCTCTGATCTGCTTTGTTCTCTTCCTCTGCTGCTGTTCTCTGCTTACATACAGAGACTTCCTTTGTTTCTCATTTCTTGACTTTATTTCCTCCATCTTCAGCTCTTTCAACATTTTCCAATCAAACCCCGCCGTGTTTTTTTCCAAACACTGCTCTTCGCCGTGCTCCAAGTTGAGTCCTTCCTCCTCGATTGTTTTCAGGACAGGACTTCTCGCGCCAACCGGGGAAACATACCGGCATTTCCTTCTTCTCTCAACGCCTGATTTCCTCTCTTTCGCTGTTCTAGTACTACTTCTCGGCGATCTCAAATCCCGCTCTTTCTCTCTTCTACACTTTTGCTGCAAGCCATTCAACTTCTGAGCCTCTTTTCTTCTACAGCTGGCACAAATCGGGACCGGAACCCGAAACTCCTCGCCCTTGGGATCATACCAAACCGACTTCACACCGAGGACCCTTTTCTTCTTCTCCTCGGCACTATCTTGTCTAAATGACAGCCTCCAATACGCGTCATCATCAGCTTCGAAACCATAGAATTGGCCATTTGTAGTCGTACTAGTACTACTAAACCTCGGCGAGTTTATCGGCAATTGCGGAGAATTGAGCTTAGCTTTGGGGTTTCCCTTTCTGGGTTTTGGCTCTGAATTGCCACTCTTGTGCTTGAACTTGGAAAGCCATGAAACGGGTAACACGTGAGAGATCAAAGAAGAAGGCCTGGAACAAGGTGGCGAAGGAGTAGAATAAGCATAAGAAAGAGAATAAGAAGAAGAAGAAGAAGAAGGAAAAGAAGGTTTTTTCCTACCCCACTTCATGATTTGCAAACACAAGAACTGAATCGGAAAGATAGCATCAAGAGAGAGAGAGAGAGAGAGTTAGAGAGAAAAAGAGAGTTTTCTAGGCGTAGAAGTTGAAGTTGAGGAGAGACAGTTAGGGGGTGTTAATGGGGGACGTGGGTTTCTTACTGGTTTTTTGACTGCCATTTTTATTATTATTATTATTTTTTTCAAAAGAAAGGCCCGCCCTAAAATCTCGTGACCACTCTCTTCCACTTTTTCATGCTTTTTAGCTTCTACTTGAATCTTTATTTTTTAAGGTAAACTTGAAAAAGATTTGTGCCCCCCACAATTGGGATCTCCCTCTAATCTTAGCCCACAAAATTTTCCTTACAAAATAGAAAACAAACACAAAAATGGAATAAATTATAGCAGGGGGGGACCTCTAGAAACTTAGAAGGAACAAATTTGCATATGCTAGGGTTGTTTGGAACAATAATTGAAGTTTTGCAGGCTGAAATTGAAATGTGTACATGACTAAAGTATGAATTGAAAATAAATTGTGATATAGAAAAGTATAAAAATTTTAAATGAATTTGGAGAAAAAAATATGCAGGATGGATTTTGTTTCATTCCTCTCATTATTCAGTATTTTTAAAAAATTTATCTTAATTCTACTTAGAATTAAAAAAAAATTATGAATTATTAAAGTTAAGTGTTTTTTTTTTTTTGAAAATGAAACAGAAAATTTAGGGATTTTAAAATTGAGATGAAAATTTTTAATTGAAACCAGCTGATGTGAAACTTATATGCATTAGTATTGGTAGCTTAAGGGAAGATATTTTCTGGTTGGTTCTTAAAAAATTAAAAAAAAAAAAACTTTAATTTGTTATTCGGAAAATAAAGTAAAGGGGACTGAGAGTTCCTTTTTATTGATTTGAGGTAATTCTTGTTTTATTTTTATTTTTTGGGGGCTTCATCTTCCTTTAGTAAATATACGGTTACCTTTCTTTTGCTTTTTGCTTGTTTGGTCTTTAGTTCCCTAGTTTATGCAACTTTCTTACTTTTGTCAAAAAAGAATATTACAAGTTTGTCATTGACTAGAATAATCTACAGAAACTACACTGTATAGCATATTTATAATATAGAAATTAAGATATAACAAAAATTTAATAATATTTTATATTATACTACATAATTATGCACTAATTATTATGATGATTGTGAATTTTTGCTATTTGCAAAAAATTCTGAGTAGGGGCGTGTGAATTGGGTTGGGTTGGGTTGGGTCATGATGAATTCGGCAGGACCGAACTATAGGGATGGGCTAGCTCTATAATTGCATGGGCTTTAGTAGGCTTGGTCCACAGACACACTCATTCTCTCTCTCTCTCTCATATTCATCTCTTTTTCTTGTGATGATAGAGAAAGCACAATGTCTAGTGTATTGGCGTGCTATCTGTAAATAATTGAGGTTTTTTCAAAACTTCTGTCCTCCCTATTTTGACTGAATTGGTACGTTGCTTCCTAAGCTTATGATTGTGGCAAATTACCTATGAAATTAATGAGATGGTATAAGGTGACCCTCAAATTGACAAATGCATTAAAATTTGAAAAGAAACACCATGATTTCTATAAGTTAACGTGTTCCGATTATCGTCTAATAATAAAAAAGAAATTGAAATCTTTCCCTTCAAATGGATCATAAACGTGTACAAGGATTTTTTTAAAATTTTTTTCTAAATTTTAATAATCATTATCAATTTGGAAACATTCTGAAATATATTATTAACTTTTAAAGTAATTTACTAATACTACAAGTTTATAGAATAATTTGCAAAGATGCCCTACCTGCCCCCAAGTAATTTTCTTGGCAGGCCTAATTTTAAAGGATAGTGTAAGAGTGGGGACAAGAGCTGAATTCCACATACCAAATCAAGTTTCAAAGCTAAAACAAGTGGCTGCTTAATCCTACCCAATTACAGGTACCAAAGAGAGAACTTCTGGGCACTGAAAAGTTGAAAACTTCTGCAAACCACTTTTTAATGTAATAGAGAAAGGAAGGATTGCATTCCAAGATGAGAAGATGAGAATCCACATTCTTCTTCTATCTTACTCTAGGATTGAGTAAGGCATCCTTTGGTGAAAAGAAAACATACATATACTCCCTAATACGTTTGCGGTTATTAGACTCTTTCTTTTTCCCTTTCTTCTTCTTTTTTAAAAGGTTTCTTTATGGGAAAACATTATATATATATATAAATTTCCCTTCAATATCTTCGCATTAAAACTGAAATTACTAGTAGTTCTCTAACAATGATAATTGATTAAGATGTAACCCCCTATACAGCTTTGCCAATAGGTAGGTAATAAGTTATAATCTGGCTACTATTTTAAGCTTAGCTGAAATTGGTTTTTCATATGTAGCCAGCCTATAGACCTCAGGAAACAAAAGAAGGTCATTTTCAAGTTTATTCAAAGGGCATGTTTCCAAGGGGCCAGAATCTCCTAACTAGATGGTGCTTTTTCTCCAGCCTTCTTCAAAATCTTGACAATGAAGCAATTACTACATCTGGTACTACTAGTGGTCAATATGAGGCACCAATGTTGACAGACAAATGGGAGGGCAAAATGTTATTAGTTTAACTCTTATGTGCTATTTTGAGGTTGACTTTGGAACTTTGTTGAAACTACAATAGAGTTGGGTGTAATTGGCCAATGAGGAAACGAGTTAATAGAGTGTGAAAACTGGGATAATTTTGGAATCATTTGATGTGGCCTGGTGTTAATCTTAGTCAATAATTATATTTGTACTCTTAAACATAAACAAACCAATTCACTTACCAACACATGATCCCAAAAACAACAACAAAACAATGATTAATGTTCTACAACCCATAATACAAGGAGCATAATATGTGCATTATAAGAGAATATAACTATCTGCTTATTTTTGTATTTTTTTTATTTTTTTATTGAACTATCTAGTTAGTTTCTTAGTTTAGATTTTGATTTTATTTGAATTATAAAAAGTCCTTCATTTAAAGTACTCGGGTAGATTAAAACGATTTGAATTTTCTTAAATTTTTTTTTTTGAATTTTGTAACATATATATTCTATCTCCAATGAAAATATTGTGCCACAATTTTCTCAGTTCTATATGCACTCATCATATTAAACCAGCAAACTACTACTACTATTACTAATAAGATGTTTAAATATATATAAAATTGAGAAAATTATAGCACAATTGAACATATCTATGCACACACACACAAATTACAAAATTCAAATCTTTACCAATAAGTTGTAAAATAATATTTACTATCATTACATTGAAAAAATGAGAATCGTTTTCCTAAAAACATAAAAAAGAAGGAGAATTTTGACCATACCTTTAATCAAACTCGCAATTTTGCCCGGCTCAATATAGAAAATCATGAGACCACTTAAGGTGAAAATTATAAAAGGATAAGAGAATATTATCAATTTTTCCAGTCTCGTAATATATATATATAAATTAAATATATATATATGAATAATCTCATATCTGATATCATATATAATTCGACACTAAAAAAAATATGACTTTCAATTATTAAAAATATAAATTAATATAGAAGAAAATGTAAATATTGACATGGTGAAAACACTCTGTGAATGTATTCACATTTTTTTTGTATATAAATTCACAATTCAAGTAATTGTAATTCATATTTATATTAGCGTAATATCAGATATGAGACTTTGTGTGTGTGTATATATATATAATTTTTTCTTCATCGTCTCTAAGAAATTCAACAAAGCCCCTTTTTCCCCCTCTATATAAGACGATCAATCGGAAAACTAATAACTTAAGCCGCTAGATAAGAAAAGTAGAGAAGAAGTCATGACCCTTGAAGAACAGTAAGGAATAATCATAAAGCAGAATACAAAAGAATTAAGCAAAGTTGTAAAAGGAAAAAGAAAAAATTTCTCAAAACGAAAAAATAATAAGATATTTTTATTAGAAATAGATAGAATTGAGGCTGTCATAACTCCAATACCTATATAAGCAAACTATGGAAAACTACTCTTTAACAAGCCTATTCTCACCAATGGAAACACAGTGGGCAAGCCTATGTTGCCATTCTCTAGTTGCATTTTTCGTTTTTGTGATTTGCTGTGATGAGGCTTTGTCATCTGTGAGCGCAGAGAATGGATACATTTCGGCGGTTGGCGACTCCGGAATGCGAAGGGACGGCCTGAGGGTGGCAATAGAGTCATGGAATCAGTGCAATGAGGTTGGCGAAGAGGCTCCGCTCACCGGAAGTCCAAGGCTTGCTGATTGCTTTGACGTCTATAGAACTTCTTCATCTTCAAAAGGTTCATGGTTTCTTAGCTAATAATTCCTTTTTTTTTTTTTTTTTCCTTCCATCCAAATTCTGTTTCCTTAAAATCACGGCATAACACAAAGTTCTCTTCATGCATTTTCGCATTTTTTTGACGGTTTCTTTAGCTCTTTATGATTCATAACAAACTTCGTTCATAAATTTAATGTAAAATTTTGTTCATGTACTTCTTGTGATATTAACTTGACATTCAAGATTTGAACTCTATATCTTATGATGTAATCATGTGCATATTTACCACAAGATTATACATATTTATTACCAGGCCATGTCTATTTCCTCCATTATACCATTTTTTCCTTTTACATTAAGTTATTTCTCTTGAAAGTCCATTTGCTGCTAGAATTTCTTGTTGTCTTTTCATAGTTTCATAACTTTATGAGCATGTATCTCCTAGCTTGTTAGCTAAACAAACAAACAATAGTTTATGATAATTTATACGTACGTAAAAAAACTGGACATTCACATGATCTTTTGAAGAAAATGTGTACAAATTACATTGGCCTAAACGTGTGATTTGTTTACACAATTCACAGAAACCAATTGTTCGCTCTGCGACATGATTCCTTACTTGTTAGTCCACAGAGTCACGCCAGAGGAAAACAAGTTAAGGACAGGTGACCCTTTTCTAGGACTCTCATCAGACGCCCAATTCAACGCGGACCTCTATGCTGCAGAAAAAGAACTCTATTTGGGCTTCAAGTGCCAAGTTCAAGACTCTCCAAATCCATGGCACTTCTGGATGATTATGGTCAAGAACGGGAATATGGACACTTTTGCAGCCAAGTGCCCCAAAAATGGCGTTAAAGCTGGACCCTTTGGACCCGACAATGGCTTCCCCTGCTTTGGACAGGGGTGCATGAACCAGCCATCTATTTTTCATGACCATACCAAATTGGAGGGTCCCAACAAGACTGCTCTTAAGGGAAGGTTTTTCGGGTCGTGGGATTTGGATGCTAATTATGATCTAAGTAGAAGATTAGCTGGAAATATTAGTGATAATTTTTCTTACTATTCTGTGACATGGGACAAGGAGATAGGGAAGGGAAGTTGGGTTTTTCATCATGTCTTGAGGACTTCATTCAAGTATCCTTGGTTGATGCTTTACTTGAGATCCGATGCCACTCGGGGGTTTTCTGGTGGATACCATTACCCTACGAGAGGGATGTCCAAAATTGTAAGTACTCCCTATCTCACTAATACCAATCCGCGAACTGTCATTTTTTTCATTAGTAGGTATTTGAAAGGTTATTATGTGATTTTATATAAAAAGCTACATGATGAAAATATGATAATTTATTAAGTTAGTATAATATAAAAAAATTGAGACAAAAAATGGGATTCTTAACCCTATACTTTCACTAGGTTATATATTTGTTCCTTAGAAGTGAACTAAATGGTTAATTTGGTCGGTGGAGTTTGGAAAAGGATGGCTAAATATTGAGTTTGTTAGAATGTTTGAGTGAGACTTTTTAACGTTTTTCCTTGCAAGCGAAGTTTTTGATCCATAGTTTCCTACTTTCCTTTGGTTTCAATTTGGAGGCTTGAAAGTGAGTTTTGAGAGAAGATGAATACACTTTTTCCATTACTCAACTTTTACGGTTCTATTGCTCATGATCTATTACTTTAATTGTTAGATATAGTCAAATTAGTATCAAACATATATAATAGCAAAACATGATCAAGATTTAAGTAGTTAATCGAATTATAATTTGTCTCTGGTTTAGTTCGAAAATAACATAATTTCTCTAGTTAATTATCCTATTTTTGAACTACATCAGTTTTTCTTTTTGAGCTTCCTAACCCAATTGATGCAACACATAAAGCGATATACGCAACATATAATATTGACCACTGTAGATGTTACCAATTGAGTAGTCAAATTAACATGTTTTGGAGTTTAAATTAGTAGTTTTTTTTTTTTTTTGGATTTCAACTATGATTGTTAATCTCACTGCTACATTACATTTTTGTGTGTAAAAAGATTTAGACTTGCTTGTAAAATTGTGAACAATTGCACTAGTTCAAAATAGATTAGACTTTTTACCCTTTATTACAAATAAAATTATAATTAGTGTCATCCCACTTTTTTTTTTTTTAATTCACAAACAAGTACATATATATATATATCACGTAACAGATTGACTACGTGTCGTCCCACCTTTGATCGTTTATAAATGTAGTTTACACTTTGCCAACATACGAAGGGAAATTTGGTTATTTGGTACATGCACATAGACATATCAATAACCTTGCGTATGCATGCAGATTCCAGAATCACCAAACTTCAAAGTAAAATTCACCCTTAACGTGATCCAAGGCGGGGGTCCCAACAGCCAGTTCTACCTGACCGACATCGGCAGCTGCTGGAAGAACGACGGCAGGCCTTGCGACGGCGATGTGACCTCCGATGTCACCCGCTACAGCGAGATGATCATCAACCCGAACACCGCGTCCTGGTGCCGGCCCGACAACCTCAGCCTCTGCCCGCCACTCCACACGTTCCCCAACGGCACCGTCGTCCGCCGGAACGACACCTCTCGATTTCCTTACTCTGCCTACCACATGTACTGCTCCCCGGGGAATGCACAACACCTTGAGGAGCCTTATAGCCTGTGTGATCCGTATAGCAATCCTCAGCCTCAGGAGATTCTCCAGATTCTGCCTCACCTTGTTTGGGGTGATTATGGTTATCCCACAAGGCAAGGGGAGGGTTGGATTGGGGATCCAAGAACTTGGGAGCTTGATGTTGGGAGGTTGTCGCAAGCACTTTATTTTTATCAGGTTTGATTTTTTACCCCTCTTTAATTTTTTTTGTTTTTTGTTTGTTTGTTTATTCATTGCAGTTATTAGTCTTACAAATCACAAAATCACATTGTCTAGGATTCACATAATTTTTAGGTGATAATTTTTGATTGGTTGAGTAGTGACAAGTTACATTTAGACTTTTTTTCCCCCTTTACTATTTAGTAACACCATATAACAATATAAAAAGACAAGGCTATGGTGACTTTTTAATGAAGTTCCACATCAGTTGCATAAATAGAATTGTGCTATTGCACCAGATACATAAAAAAAAATTACTCGCTGACAGATCTAAGATTTGAATCTAATGGGAACACCAATAAAGACAAAATTTAGAAACTAAAATATCAAAACAAATCATGTAACACTTCTTAATTTTTTTTAATAAAATAACAAATTATCAATTAATCTTTATAAGTAAAACAATTTCTTTGAATGCAAGGGAGAAAAATACAAAACAACAACAAACCGCAAATTATGAAAAAAAAACG
This sequence comes from Antiaris toxicaria, assembly GCA_035233585.1. Lineage (NCBI taxonomy): Eukaryota > Viridiplantae > Streptophyta > Magnoliopsida > Rosales > Moraceae > Antiaris > Antiaris toxicaria. The sequence goes on from CP141154.1 coordinate 96,863,224, forward strand.
GAACGATACTTTTTTTTGGCTGATCACTCCAGGACATTAATTGACTATCTCACTTGTGGAGGGCAAGAAGTTCGAAAGCACCAATATAATAACATGCATTTTTTTTCACTTGTTCAGTGATAACACATGCCCCCACTACTATATATGTGACTCCGTGGTAGCTTTTATGTACCCTACTAAAAATCATATAGTCCTCCTGATTTAGATATCGATTAGAATTATGGCATGGAAATAAGAATATGATACTCATTTTGCATTACGTAAAAAAAGAAAAGAAAGATAGAAAGATAGGAGTCTCATTTTGCATAACATTCACACTTTCTTTTCGAAGCATTTCAATTAAGTCACCATCGCATCCGGTTCGGTCTAAAAGTCACGAATAATTTTACGATTCAATTATTCCTTCAATTATGTCAATTTTCCGTACCTAATATTCGATGCTTTAATGAACAGACGAGTAGACGACTTATTTAGTTGAAAAACGTGTTTTTGTGTAAGTACTAAAATTATATAAGAGATCGATACTCCACTTTTTCCATACGAACGACAACTCAGGGGTGGCCGTTGGATGCAAAAATGGGGAGCGCTGATGAGAGGGAGAGAAAGGGGGTTAAGGCGGGCTGGGATGCAACCCAAGAAAGAGAGAACCGTCGGGGAGGGAGAGTTTGAAGCGTATCAGCGAGAGGCCACGAGAGCCTGGTGGGATTCTCCATCCAGTCGCGGTTCGAGCACGAATAGAAGTAGCGAACGACTTGCTCGCCAGCCTCGAAGCCGTTGGTTTGGGCCAAGACGCCATTGGACGATAGGGCGTCGATGGAGCACCCGGTGTCGACAAGGATAATGACACGCCGGTGGTAAGCATGGAGATAGCCTATGCCTCTTTAAGCTCAACCGACCTTGCGGCGGTGACGGCAGCGACCAAAACATTTTTGCAGCACTCCTCAATATGACGGCACGGCGCCGTCTTTGTCATTGTCAACTGCCCCCCACCTTGGAACTCAGTTCTTGCGATGGATTCCATGGTCCAGAGCATGACCTTGATGTCTCTCTCCCCTTAGGTTGTACCGCCAGACGTCCGGCGGCCACATAACATCCTATTCCTAAAATTATAAATAATCAAATATATATCAGCAGAAACATTTACGCCGCATAACATTGTTCTATGGATATATATCTATATATATATATATTCCTTACAAGACATTTTATTCAATGATTTAGATAGATATCAACACTTCATGATGTTACAAATTCTAGAAAGTCTCTCAGATTGTTACTTTAACAAAAATCATGGAGTCCTTACTAATCGAATATTTCTTGGTCATATTATAACATTAAAGTGAAAAATATAAAAAATTCACTTTTTTTTTTTTTAGGAAAAAACAATTCACTTATAGTCACGTGTTCTTGTATCTGACTCGTTTAGCTGGAATACCAATTATAAATCGTGGTAATATATAATACGTTACAATACATAACATTGCTCTATAGAAAATATATATGCTTTGTAGAAACATGTGACTTACTAGACTTTTTGATTCAGTATTGGAGATGGAGATTAATACCTTTTGATCTTGCAGAACCCAGGAAGTCCGCCGGCTAAAAGAAAATGGACTTCTATAAATTTGGGAACTGAGATTTTCAAAGACCCTAATCAAGTTGCTGAGTGGACAGTTAGCAACTTTGACATCCATGTGCAGAAATTTTGAAGAAAATATTATAATTGCAACTTTTACCCGAAGAGTAGAATTTTACAAGTATATCTCTACAGTTTTTGCTTTTATGTTGCTTTCCATTCTCTTCATTTTTTACTCGAAAAAATTGTTAATTTGTATAGGCTCCAAAAGCTACAGAGATTAGCATTTTTTTCCCTTTTTTTTTCTTTTTTTTTTTTTTTTGAGTTGGATCACTCTTGAGAGTTTAGCACATTGCTTGCCCATCTTATTGCTTGGTTTATAAAAGCAACAATTAGTTCTATTTCTTCTCTCATTTCACTGTTCTTGAAAATTCCAAGTCTAGAATTAGTCCTACCGATTGTAATAACTCCAATTTAATCACTATGATACTATGCAAATATACCGATAACCTACTGGCTCATTCAGAGTAGGAAAGGCTTTTGCTTTGTCTCTGGTGTACTTTGAAACATGGGCAAATGGCTAAAAGCCCAAATCAGAAAAGAAAAGTGGCATTCAACAAGCGGAATGTTTTGTGGGTACTATTGCTTAATGATACAATTTTTTCCTTCTATTTTGCCATTAAGTTCCATTGGTATTAGCAACAACAATATCAGTAGTACTCTGCCAAGTAAAGGGTAATCCATCACCAAAAGCACCCAAAAAAAAAAAAGGGAGTTTATACTAGTTGATCATGATTTTGGCTTTGGCAATATCAGAGGAAAGAAGTAGTGAGAATAAAAGCGTTCACAAGTCAAATATTTTGTTTAGTACCTAAAGAATACAAGTTTTAGAGCACGTTTGGTAAACGTTTTTAAGTGTTACGAAAATTAATTTTACACTAAATGTAAAGTTTTACATTCAAATACAATCATTTTCAACAATGCTATGAAAACAATTATTATTCAAAAGTTTTTTAAAATAATCACATCAATTTTTTAACCCTAACTATTTATCTCTACTTTTACCAATCACGTCAACTTTTCAACTCTAAAATAATTTTCATTCAAACACACATTTTATTCAAATACAAAACAAATACTTTTCAACCAAATATAACACTCAAAAAAGAATTGTATTCAAACGTAATTAAAATGAAATGCGTTTACCAAACGTCCCCCCTTAGGCTTTTTAAATTTATCTCAACTTCCATTTTTCTAAAATAGCATTTGCTTCGTAGGTTTGAACCAAAAATTTTGAATTTTTTTTAAAGAAAAGTTTGTGAGAGATTTGATATATTGTTCGATTAATTTCTGACCACTAGTTTTGCTTAATCATATTGGAAGATCATTGAGAATGTCAAATTTAAACTGCAATTCTGTCTCAGCACATGACGGAATAGAATCTACTTTCAAGTATAACGAAATAGTGGTACTACTTTTGGTAGAATTTATGTGGCATATTACTTGAATATCCAAATAGAAAACCAAAAAATATACATATCCTTCACTTAAATACTTTATTGAATTTCTATTAAACTGTCTATTTAAGCATTCTGACTTTTTCTGCTGCCAAAGGAGGAGGGAAAAAGGAAAAAAGAAAAAAAAAAAAGGATGCTTTGACGAATAAAATTGTGGAAAAAGTTGTTTGCTAGGTTCTGTTTTTAAAAAAAAGTTGAATTTCAGAGATGGGATTTGAGCATGTTACATTTGATTACGTATGGCTCCAAAACACCAGAATAATTTACCTTTACACCCAAAAAAAAGAGAATGTTAGAACTTGTCAAGATGCTTTAATATTTAAAAAAAGAAAGTCCCAAAATTTTCCCCTTTATTTAGTTTTAGCCAACACTTTAAAAGTACATAATACAATTACCAGACCAAGAGGGTAATCTGAGAATCTTTGAAGTTTAAAGTGATTAACATGATAATGCTGATTCTTCAAATGTAAGGAACTCAAAGGGCCAACTTTAAAAATAGAAATCAAATCTTGACTAGGAAATAGGAATCACCCAAATGACAAGACAATGGCACCTTCCTTACTAAACTTTCTTAACCAGAATTCTGTCCCTACGCACCTTTCCCAAGCCAGCATTTTCTTGCACGACAATATTTACCGTTCAATTGTATCACAATTTTCAAACTCCTTTTATTATTCTGTGAGAATTTCTTTAGTATAAACTCATGTTTTATAATATCAGTAGGTCATGCTGTTTTAATTGTGGGACTATGATATATGATTAGAGTAATTTTGTATCAGGGCGGAGTGAAGGGAGTGTGAGTGAAGGCAGTTTTATTAAAATTTTTTATTCTTTTATTTTTATTTTAAAAATTTTATAATTTTTAGATTCTACTACTATTAAAAATAAAAAATTCTCATATAGTCTCTATTTTATCCCATTAAAAATTAAAAATTCTCACATAAACTCTATTAAAATTCATTATATATAAAAAAAAAGTTCATAATTTTTCTGTTTTATCCCATTAAAATTAAAAGTTTTCATAAAAATCCGTTAAAATTAAAATTCTCACAAAACCCCATTAAAATTTATTTTTCTTCAAAAAAACAAATATTGGTATACATTATCACTTAAATAAGTTTCTGGCTCCACCTTCATCGTGTGCATGTTAAGGTGGATCTCTATAGATTAAATTAAAAATTAGAGATATTTCTTTTTTCTAAAGCTAATAATATTCTCCACCGGTAAAAATGGTCTCTAATATATTATTTTTATAGCTTAGTTCTACATTTTACGCTCGTGAAAGGGACATTAATTCACACCTTTATACATATATTCATATCAAAGTTCATGATTCACTGCAGCTAGTCAACCAACTCTTCCTTAGAGTAAAAATACTTTTTTTTTTTTTAACTAAAAGGAAAAGGGAAATTAGTAAATTTCATTCTTCTATCAATGGATTAAATACAATTTTAATGCCTGTTTTCATTTCTCTACAGAATTATCAATCACCAAAGTACTCCAAAACATACGTTCAGTATGCTAAGAAGAATTTAGTTATCCCATTTTAACATTTCCAATTATTCCCAAATATATATATATATATGTTACCCATTGCTTTACTCCTTGGTGCTTTGCTAATGCAAATTATATAATACATTATAGGAGGCAGTATTAGTGTTAATCTGCTTATGAATTATCTAATTCAAAGGCCAAAACTAGCTTTATTTGCAAACTTCTATACATGACGAACAAGACATTACTGATTGGACAAATCATAAATGGTTGTTTATTTGCACGGACCCACATGAGCCCCACCAAAAAAACTATACACATCAAGAGCTGCAAAATGTCTCCTTACAACAACATCCGGAAGTGGTTGTTATTAAACATTTTTTCAATTCTTAGTGTTTCAGAAGAAGAAAACCTCTGCATATTTTTTTGTTTGTTTGTTGTGTCCACAAGTGAAGTGAATCGACTGTAGAATTTCAGTTTTCCCAGATTTTTTACTTCAAAACAAAACCTTGGCGACCCATTTTACTTTTTATTTTCCCTCTTGGCACCCTACCCTTCATGACAGGTCCCTATAAAAAAAAAAAAAAAAAAAGGATAAACTGTGTAATCCTATATCGTTAAGAAGTAGATATATGTGATGATTCACAAGTAAAGAGTTCACCTCATAATAGTACGAGGCTTTTTAGGATAAAGTCAAGAACAAAATCATATGGATCGAGATCTAAAGTGGACTATATCATCCAAAGAGAGATGTCAACGTTTCGTCCTCTTTTATTTATATATAATATAATAAAGAAATGAGTTCTCATTGGTCTATAACAACCGAACAAGTCTGATTGTAACTTACAAATAAATAATTTGTTACCACTAACTGACTTGTAACTTTATGTTACTATTTAACGACTATTATAAAGGATAAATATCAGTGAAAAATATTACAATGAAATCAATTTGTTGTTACAATAATGTATAAAAAAAAATATTAGGGGACGTTTGGTAAACGCATTGCATTTTGATTGTATTTGAATGAAATTTGTTTTTTGAATGTTGTATTTGGTTGAAAAGTATTTGTTTTGTATTTGAATGAAATGTGTGTTTGGATGAAAAGTATTTTAGAATTGAAAAGTTGATATGATTGGTAAAAGTAGAGATAAATAGTGAAATTAAAAAGTTGATGTGATTGTTTTAAAAATGTTTTGAATAGTAATTATTTTCGTAACACTGTTGTAAAATTTGTATTTGATGTAAAATTATATTGTATTTGAGTAAAATTAAAATTGAATACTTTCTCCGTATGCCCCCTTAAAGTCTTGGCTACTGGACAAGAGAGGATACCAATGGGGAAAACAGAGAAGAAAGGCTACCAAAGATATGAAGAATGATGGTTGTGATGTTATTATCATTAACAGAGCTGATCATCATTACTCAACTGCCCTATTTGCCTTCCATTACCCAAAAAAAAAAAAATGGCTCAACAGCAACTACAGTTATATCTCCATTCTTGAGATAAATTGCATCAGACAAGACTCCAACTCCACTAAATGAGTCCTGCTTTGTCCATCCACTTTCAGTACCTTCCATTCAATATGATCCAAAAATAAGCAACATGGCTGGTGAAGAGGCATGTCCCACCACGCCCATATTATTGCCATTACGGAAACTCTCGATTATCAGAAAGATTCTGCCTCTAGTGGGTTTTCCTTCCCTTCCCTTATCTTCTCAAAAAGCAAAACTGCATGCCCGACAATGCGGCAGCAACAAGACACCGAAACGGGAATCGCAGTCATTATCGACGACTGAGATTGAAGAGTCACTACACTCACAACCGTTCTGTAACTACATAATTTTGTTTCTTCAATAAGAGAAAACTAGAATTGATTTGAGGATACTAATTTTTGTTGGGCTGTGGTAAATTGGTAATCTCGGAGCTGGCATTGAATTGACTGGAAATGATACTACGGTAAAACCCCATACACTCAGCTTCCCATCAGGGAGAAAATTTTAGCTGGTGGTGCTTGACTAATGAGATGTGATGGAACACACTGATTGGATGACATTTTAACACGACTATATGAAGCTAGAAAATCGAAGCCAATAAATGAAAAGAAGAAAATTTTGGGCAACGTTGCATCACAAGTGTTCATATTCCACCATTACTTTTGTCTTCAGAAGGTTCCCATTACCTTAATATTTTATTAACTTACCTTTGAATCTCAAATAAACAAAGTCTTGAGTCTAAGAACAGATGTCGTTTTCCCATAATTTTTCAAGGAGCATTTTAAGTTATAGTAATTTCCAAGCATGAAAATAGGTTTTTTGGACGTACAGACTAGAACGTAAGAATCTGCTTTACTGTTAATGTGTTTTTCACGTAATGAATCCATTTAATTGCTCCTTGATTGCTTCCAAAACCATGATTGAATACATTTGTAACTTTGAAACAAGCATAGAAGATTTCTCAGGTGGGACTCTAACTCCGTCCTTTTACATTTGTCTATTTTCATTGACCTTTCCTAATATCCTGATACGTCAATTAAAGCATTTAAAAAAAAAATCAAATCACATAAGTTAAATGACTATTAATTTGTTAACATATCATGAAGGAACATGAAAATATAACAAAAAAGTACATATGAGCCAGATCTCTTGAGACCACTAGCTTTTATAATTATAAATCCTGAGAAATTTTGCATGCTAACATTATCAAGGGATCTTTAATAAGCATCCACCATTTCAAAGCCAAATCACATGATGAGTTAAGGATCTCAATTCTCATTGAATCAATTAATTGAATACCCTTATTACAAAGTTCTTCACTTGGAGCCCTACGTTTATAAAACAAAGCAACCAAGTTGAGAACAACCTAGTGAAAACGCACTTTCTCACCAGCCATGATCTTTTTAACATATTTGCGAACGCCGATTCTGGGTTTCTAAATCATTCGATGGTACAAGTATATGTTAACTAAAAGCTAATTGCTCAACGGTACAGAAACATTGCTTAAAAACACATTATATATTATATATGGTATTCCTATAACTTTCTTTATGACCTTAGAATATCAATGAAAGAATTTTTTTTTTTTTTAAATATTTTCAACAAAAATGGGAACATATATAGGCATGGAATACAACATGTGGGGTGGATCTTTACCACTACAAAACAGGCACTGAAATGGACATTGGCACCGAGACATCACCTGGGAAACCCGAATCCCTTGGTGCAGCTGAATTGCCTGCGAAAGCATATCCAACACCGAGACCGCCAAAATGCATGATTGCGTTCTCGCACCTCTGGAATTCTCTGGCAAGAGATGCTGCCTTCCTTCTCGCCCGCTTTGTACCGGTAAACAACAAAGTCTGAAGCAAACCAGCCAGCGACGGTGCCTTGACAACCTTCTCTTTTGTGGCCGCCCCACCACTCCGACATAGCTCCAGCAATGCTGCAACTGCATTCTCTTTTCCCTTTGGTGTTCCACAACGCATCATCCCAATCAAGCCTGCAACTGCCGTTTCCTCATTCCCAACAGCTTCAGCCCCAGTTGGCTGCCTTACAATCAAGGCCAATGCACCTGCCGCTTCCTCCGCAACACCTTCGTTTCCCAATGCACTTACAAGTGCTGTCACAGCCCTTGCTTCTATCATTCTCGTGCAGTTATCCGTATGTGTTGACAGATTAAACAAAGCGGTAACAGCATCCTTCTTTCCTCTTGGAGTGCCCTCTCTCAGTAAACCTGCCAAGGCTTCAATCGCCCCTTGCTCGTCTGCTATTCTCTTCTTGTAGTCATGAACTGCTGAGAGGCTAAACAAGGTCGCTGCAGCATTTTCCCTAGCCTCCGTCGTATGCCCAAACCTGAGAACCTCAACAATCGACTCTAAGCACCCTTCTTCATCCATTATTCGGCTTTTGTTTTTGTCATAGATCGAAAGATTTAGCATTGCAGTTACAGAATTCTCCTGTGCAACGGGATTAGGAGACGAGAGAATTGTACGTAGATATGGAATTGCCCCAGCTTCTGCAATGAATGCACGGTTCTCCCGCCCTGTTTTTGCCAACAAACGTATCTCGCGAGCAGCTACAGTCTTAGCGACCTGCGATCCATTTGCAAGCTGGTGAATCAGAAGCGCTGCTGTTGCTCTGTTAGCTTCGAGAGCAGCCTTAGTAGGAGAAGCTGCCACAAAGATTTCAGCAGACACATCTGAGCACTCTGGCGGGTCATATGGAATCCCATGAGCATTGCACCACTGCATAATCAAATTCCTCAAAGCTCGATTTGGGATGAGACGGGTGTTGATGAGCATCTGCCCCGTCTTTGGGCAAGTGCAGTGCCCTTCTTCCATCCACCTGGATATCGAACTCCGTTCATAAGTCTGCCCTGTGGAGATGATCACTGGGTCTCTCATCAAATCCAATGATATCGGGCAACAAAAGTCCTTCGGAATCGTTATAAAGGTATCCGCAATTTCTTGAGAAATCAGCCCCTTCCTCGGCTTCTTCTGATTCTGACTTCCAAATTCTACTTCATCCTCCTCAAACCCGAAAAGCAAAAACCTGCAATATCTTGTAAGTGCCACAAAACCATTAAGCACCCCAACAGGAGGCTCAATATCTCCCTCATGATTAACAATCTGCTCCTCCAAAAACTCAATTTCATTCCTACAACTCTTGGCATCCCGAATATGCAATCTATCGACGAGAAAGAACCGCAACTCCGCCGAATCTGGAATCTTCCCATTCTCAAACTCATCAAGGAAAGAAAAGAACCGAATCCTCAGCGCCTCGTCGTCTTTATCGATAAACAACTGTGCCCTCCTCGACTGCCGCCGCAAGAGCTCGATTTGCTCCCTAACATCCTGGCCCAATTCGACATCCGCCATCGGAAACACGTCCAAAAGCGTCGAAATCTCCTGGTTCAAATCATGGAAATGGCCTGAAATCGAATGGTTCTGAAGCAAAAGCCACAATTTACTCGATTGAGCGCAATAATCGAGGAGTATTTTGGAGCGATACAAGAGCAAGTAAAGCTCTTTCAAGCATAACACCGCCGTCCATGGCAGACACAAACCCGAATCCCTCAAATACTCCGAAAGCACGAGAAAAACCTCCATTTTCCTCACCAGAGACCGGGAATTCTTCCTCTGGAAGTAAAACGAGACGTCGGAGAAGGACGAGACGAGCTCGGCGGTCAACGACGCGAGGGTTTGAACGAGCGCTACGTCCGTGAGGTCAACCGGAGCCAAAAACGCCTCCAGAGAAGGCGATCTCCGCCGCCGCAAGGAGGAAAATATCGCCGCCGAAGCCATCCAAAAGTGAAAATCCACAGAAAAGATTTTCCCTTTATCCAAACAGCAAAAAAAAAAATCCGGATTTTCTCTCGACCACCAAAACGAACTCCGATTTCTCCGATGACCCAAACAAATTTTATCTGCCACCTCCCCAAACAGATCTTAAAGAAACAAACTTTCTCAGAGAAAATCGAACGAAAAATGCGTAAAGGAAAACGGAATCAAGACTATGAAACAGTCTTACTCTTCAATTTCTCCTCTTCTTCTTCTTCTTCTTCAGTTGTTTTTGTTTGGTCGCAGTTTGAATCTTCAAAGGAAAGAAATATAGAGGAATGAAAAATTCCCCAAACTTGTGAGTCTCAATTTCCTTCTCTCTCTTTTCTTTTGGTTTAAAATTATTTATTACATTTAATTTTGGCCGATTCCGCGTCCTCTGAAAAAGGATGGACTGAATTTGGGAGACTTTCCTTCGCCTTTCAGTTTCTCTCTCTACAACCTTCTCTCTCTAAAAGTTTCTCTCTCTAAGAATTTCAATGTAGCCTTCGTGAAAAGGACTTTAATGGCTTTGACGGATAATTTATCCAGATTCCTGTCCGTTCGTTTCTTCTCCCTTTCTCTACTCGAACAGCTACCCACCCGTTTTTTTCATTTCTCATTTTTCATTTTTTAATTATTTTTTAGGAATTTATTTTATTATTATTTTTCTTTTCCTTTGTTCCCTAATTTGGTTTTGCATTTATTTAATGCAAAAATTATCATTTTTTTCTCAAAAAAAAAATATTATCATTTTTACGTCGATAAATATTTTAACTCTAGACTCTAAAAAAAAATAATTATATGATTATAAACATAATTTATATTTAATTTATATTTAATTTATTTATAAGAAAAAATTTTAAATAAGTTAAAAAAATAATTTTGATAAAATTAAATATCACAAGATAGAATTTATATCTTCTATTAAAAATTCTCGATCCAAATTATGTTTAACTTCTTAAATTATATTATTTTATAAAGAAAATATTATTTATTTTTTTATTTATTTTTTATCATAAAATGATATGATATAAATGATTTGATTTAATTTGGAATGAAAAGAAAAATTTTTAAATATGAAATTACATCACATCATATGGACTGCAACAAAAATTAGATTGTATATAATAATTTTTTAAACGTTAGCATCACATCCGTTTATAATAATTGTCCGATCAAAATGAATAGGATGTATTGAATACGGTGGATGAACTCGTCGTTATGGTGGAGGTGATTTTAGTCTGGAAATTTCTTTTTATATATTTACCAAAAAGGACAGACTTAATGGGCAAGAATTACGGCCTTAGACTTGGACTTGCGGGAGCCGAGCAATGTCAAAACCGTCTGGGGGAAAGTACTCTTTGATTGACGTGTGATTACGTCACATTGGATGCTTCGTTTTGCCTTTAATTGACAGCCCACAGTGTTTACCTTGCCTTTTAGCGGACCATATAAAACTAGAAAATTATTTCATAAATTATGTTATCTCGTACCGTACGCATGATGTGTGAATACGTATACTATAAATACAAAACATATCGGATTTCGAGACAACCATACGAAGTTGCAATATTTTTTTTTTATATCTTGATAATATACCAATACAAGAACAACTTTTCTTGATTTATTTACCTTCCGTTTGTTTGACACCTTCAAATTTAAAAAATGAAAAATTTTTCATTCTAAACCTTCATAAATTTCCGTATCTAAACATTCAAAACTTTTCATTTTCGAAAATGAAAAAAGTACTCTCTAGAAACAAAAAAATTTTTACTCATCCAAACAACTTTTCGTTTTTAAAAAAAATTCTAAACAACTTTTCATTTTACTTTTTCCACTTTTCAAAAACGTACCTCCCATCCAAACGGAGCATTAAATGTTTTTAATTGAAAAAAATTTTAGTAGAGATACGTTTTTTTTTTTTTTTTTTTTGGCTTTCAAGTGGGGGCTCTAGTGTTTTTTATTATTATTATTCTTTTTGTAGATACGAGCTGTTTTTTTTTTTTTAATTCGTAGCATTAGGAAGAGTGAGAGGTCAATTGTTTTTGTAACAACAAGAACAATTGTAATAACTAGTGGTGAATATGTACACGTAACTTAGGAAAAAAAAAAACCAAGAAAAGGGGTTTTTTTTTTTTTTTTATTACACTAACAAAAGAATGCGCTTTATAAACAGCCCTAGACAGAATTAGGTTCTGTATAGGGGAGGCTAAAAAAGAATGAAGAGGATTAAAATAGTAAAATTAATAATAAAACCTATGAAAAAAGATAAAAAAAATTTTAATATAGGAGAAATCCACCTCAATACAAGCTTTAGGTTTTGATTGTATATACGATGTATCATTTTCTAAGAGTATAAAAATTAATTTTTTTAAGAAGTTGTTATACATCACTAAAATTATAACAAAAAAAATTAAGATTACCTTTATGGGTCATTTGATTACAGTATTACATTTGTATTACACTAGAATATAATACAATCTTCATCCAAATGTAAAATTATTTTATTTAAATGCTAATCATATCATTATTTAAATTCAATACAATCATTATTTATCATTTTATTTTTCTTTTAATTTTTAATAATCTTATTATATATATTTTTTCTCTTCCCTTTTTTCATTTTATTTTTACTAATTATATCACATACTTAATATTTAAATATTTTTAACCAAAATACATATTATATTTAAATATAATATAAATATTTTTATCTAAATATATATTATATTTAATATTACATTGACGTACAAGAATTTAAGGAGCAACCTCATAATAATTTTTCACCCCCAACCCATTTTTAGGCGTGGTCCGTGTGGATGAGTGTGCCATTATAGGTTGAAGAGTTTATTATCTATTTATTATGATTGCTTAACAATTTTTTTTTTTATTATTTTATTACCACCCTTCTCTATTCACCCTTCAAACAAAGCAATGGCGTGGCATTTGATTCAAAGGTTGACTAAAATAAAGCAAACGGGCCCACTTGACTTTAAGATAGGCGCGTGGAAAAATAAAGGATATAATTAAGGAGGATCGGTAAAACCCGTTTTAGAGGGGGCTTAGAGGAGTTTAAAAATTGTCCAAACTGCCAAAAAAATTTTCCCCTACTTTTCCTTTGACTATTTAAAAAAATTAAACAAAAGTCTAACGCACAAGTTGACCCGGAAAAAGCGAACAGCCAAGGACCTCCATTAATTAGTATATAATTACTTTTTAAAAATATTATTTTATTATTTTTAATGCTCCTGTTTTGGAGTTTTCTTTGTCGGGATTAGCCGACTCGTACCGGTTCTCGGTGTGAACGCCATTTAACCCAATGGAGACGCCACACGTATACAGTTGCGCCACCTATATAATGATCGTCGGCTGCAAAATCAATAAAGATTAATTATTGATTTATCTTTTTCTCTTCTGAAATAATTAGTAGTTAGTACTACAGTATGGAGCTAAAGATATTGGGATTTAATAATACGTTTAGTTAATATATTATGTCAGTATTATGTTTAAATATAATATATTAAATATTATTTATATTTAAATAAAAAATATTTATATTGTATTTGAATATAATGTATATTTAGGTGAAAAGTATTTGAATTGTATTGTATGTGATGTGATTGATAAAATGGAGAGAGAAGGAAAATATGTGATGTGATTGATAAAAATAGTAAAAAAAGTAAAATAATGAATAATGATTGTATTGGATTTAAAATATAATATGATTGATATTTAAATGTAATATTTTTACGTTTGAATAAAAATTATATTGCGTTCAAACGTAATGCAATTAACAAACGAGGCATAATATTTTGAATTAGAAAATTTGAGTTAAATTTTAAAATGAATTAAATCATAAAATAAATTTTATTTTTGGTGTTCTTGAGTTAGAGAATTTTATTATAAATTAAAAGTATTTAGATGATAAAAATAAGGTTTAAATTTTTATTAAAAATTGTGCTTCTCTTTACTTTTTCAAATGATTCTTTTTTTCTTTTTTTTTCATGAAAGAAGATTTGTGAATATCCCAAACATTATGCAAATCAAAAACTAAAACCTTAAAATGAAATAATAAATCAAATATAAAATTAAGTTTAAACTTTTTTTTTTTTTTTGCTCGAAACTTCAATTTAAACAAGTCTCGAGAGTGTTTGGGATTATGCCTCCGTTTAGTTCGTAAGTTGAAGATAAAATTTTTAAGTTAGAGTTATTGACTTTTTAAATATTATTTTAATTTTTATTGATTTTCAAAAAAATATAAAAATTAATATGGAAATTTTGAGTTGGAAAGTAAACATTAAATAATATCTATATACGAAGATTAGGGCATATTACCACTGTGGTGGCGACGGCCAGTGGTCGTTTGTGTCTTCTTAGGCCTCCTTCAGTCTTAATAATGGTGTTCGAATTTTCAAGTCCTTACTTTGAGATCTATGTAACATGTGATTTCACTAGATTCTCAAACAATTAGTGGGCAATAGGCTTGTTAATATCACCCATAGCTTTTTTGCTCGTTAATTTGGAGGGGGAAAAGAAAAAGGACAGGGCATGCTGTTATTTTTTGTCTTTTGTTTTGTGCTTTTGTTTTTGTTTTTTTTTTTTTTTTTGAATTTGAGAATAATGGTATTTGAACTTTGTCATCTTATAATGAAATTAAATGTGAAATTACATTTAAATAATGCCTCCACTCACAGGACATGTTGTTATATTGATGCAAGATTAGGCAAAAGTTTGTCTCAAAAGAAGAAGAAGAAATAAACAAAAAGACTAGGGTCATTTGGCAAAATTTTATGGAGAAATGAGATAAGCACCACCTTAATTCATTAGAATTTAAATTTATTAAAGAATTTTCATAGTCTACATTTTCGAGTTAGTACTTGTTAAAAATTGTCTAAGAATATGAAAAATTGTGTAGTATTCAACTTTCTCTCTCTCCCTCTCTGTCTCTCTCTCATACGCTGATATGCATGTATTGAAGTGTATAGATATATGTTTCTCGTGCATACAAAGAACATGGTGTTCTTGTTTTATTTATTTATTTTAGCAGTAATTGCCTTGTACTTTTTTTTTTTTTTTAAATTTTTGCTTCGGTGTTCTTTTGATTCACAATTTCTACAGATTGACCGGAAAAACTAAAAGCTAGAAGTCTATGTCTAAATAATATAGAGTTTTTTTTTTTTTTCCTTGTTTTGAAAATGTAGAGAGAGAACTTTTATAAAAAAGAAAGAAAGAAAATTATTTGAAACTATATGATCAGAAAATTGAAACATTATAAATTATTTGAAACATTATTAAAAAAAATTTATAATAGCTAGATGAGTAAGAAAATTGAAACTCTATCATAGATGATAAGATAATTATTTGAAGAAGATGATGCATCCTAAAAAAGAAAACATTATAGAAAACATTATAGAAATTACCTAATTATTTATTGCCATTTTTGTTAAGAATCACAAATTACATCTCTAAATCAGTTTTTTTTTTTTTAAGTATAGAATTTTGTAGCCAGATGAAAAAGGAATTTTAGGATTTACTCTTCAGTAGATATATGAATTGTTTTAAATATATGTCTTGAGAGTTTTAAAATAATTAATTTTTACTAACATGTTAGATTCTTTTTTGGCCAATGACTTCCACTTGTAATACATCTATTTATACAACTCAACATCTAGACGGGTCGTTTTTGAGATTAATTTATTACTTCAATTAATTCAGGCTAAAGTAAAAACAAGGGCAAACATAATCTTTCAAACACAGAAAAAAAAAAAAAAAGTAAGTTAATGAAGAAAGTCAGAAAATCATTCCACTAAATATATACATATATATATATAGATATAGATATTCAATCCAGAGTTTCCTAATTATGAGGACACAATCACAATCTGAAATGTCATGCATTTGTGGTGAGCGGCTCGTGGGCGGTGACGGAAAGGCTAGCAGTGTAGAGGTCCCAAAACTGCACGGTTCCACTTGTCGTATCGTCTCGTCGTTTTGCCCTTGGAAGTAAGCTGCAGGCAAACGACAGCAACTTAAACATATTAAAAAAAGCCATTTCTCCCATGTCCGTTGCGATCACGCCACGAAGAATAATGTCAACGCGAGACTGAGCCAACTAACAAAAGTCAATGAAAAGGACGGTCCTACGTAACGAAGCACTCCATCGAGTTTTGCGTTATTTCCCATGTTAATATTAAACACCAAAATATAAAAGACAAGTGGTAAAAATAAAAAAACAAAAAAAAGGAGGACAGGTACAACGTCACCGTGGACTCTGTCACCTGCTGTCATTGACGTGGCGCCTCTCTATTCGACAGATGGTTTAAGGTTGTTGATAAGATGGCCACGTAAGTGATGTGCTGGCTCAAGTGCGGTACCCAAGGTCATTACAATAAAACACATATATTAATACAAGTAGATTACGTGGTGTAAGATCTAGTAGTTTGTTAAATGAATTACGATTTAATTATATTTAAATGTAATTTAATTTTTAAATATTATATTTAGTTAAAAAGTAATTATTTTATATTTGAATGAAATATATGTTTAGATAAAAAGTATTTTAATTGTATTTTAAAATTAAAAAATTAATGTGATTAATAAAAATAGAGATAAAAAGTTTGATTATTAAACGTGTTACGTTTTAATTACGTTTGAATGTAATTTATTTTTTGAGTATTGTATTTGGTTGAAAAGTATTTATTTTGTATTTGAATGAAATGTGTGTTTGAATGAAAAGTATTTGAATTGTATATTAAAATTAAAAAGTTGATGTGATTGATAAAAGTAGAGATAAAAAGTTAAAGTTATAAAGTTGATGTAATTGTTTTAAAAAATAAATGAATAGTAATTATTTTTATAATACTGTTAAAAAAAATTATATTTGAATGTAAAATTTTACATTTGATGTAAAATTATATTGTGATTGAATATAATTAAAATAAAAAAATTTAATAAATGCTGCGTAATCTTTTTGGTTAGTAATAATGTTTAATATTGATAATATTTTTAAATATTTTTTTAGTCATCTCAATAATTCTCATACGTGTGACACATTATTGGCTATGGGCCCTTTTAGAACCTCAATAATCCATAGATTTGAGGGGAAAAAAAATATAATTGAATGATGACAATTTGAAACTACTAATTTAAATTTCGTTAATAGAGAAGCCACTTAATTGCACAAAGTTTTATAATTAAGAGTGGCTTTGAATGAGTACTTTACGTAAATTTAAATTAGTAATTTCAATTGCGTTATTAGAGAAGTCATTAATTTTACAGGGGTTTGTCAAGTGTGATAGGCATTTCAAACGGTGGGGGACCACATCTGACTAATTTGTTTTCTTTATTCCCATTACGCCCTTTTCCTTTATTTTCTTCGCTCTCTCTCTCTCTCTCTCTCTCTCTCTTTTGGGCTAGCTAGTAAATCAACACCCCATTTACTACTTGCATGTTTCTTTTATCGAAATTGTTTCATAATTATTCTTAAGATGTTGTTTAAAAAAAAAAAAAAAGCAATCTCCTTCTACTATGATTTTCTTAAAAAAAAATATGATAATATTTGTTGCAAAAAAATAATTAGTGAAATTTTGCTTTTGTTGTATTTAGATAAATTTTTAATCATAAATTTTTAATCGGTATGATTCATAACTTGGAGTAATTTTATATTTTGAAATGTAAATTTTAATTTTATACTGTGAAACGTGCATTTTTTATGTGAATATTTACAAATTAATCAAACTTTTAACCTAATAGTAAAAACAGAATTGTCAATCAATAAGTTTAACTTAGAACTAGTTAAATCCCCCATTAAACTCACCTCTATTCAATCCAATTTGCCACGTAATTGGTCTTATCCTTCGGTTGTTTGTTAGTAATTAATCAATAATTTATCAGTGAGAAGATTTAGCAATGCACATTCTTCAAAAGAGGCGCTTGATATTCAATGCATATGGTGAAGGAGCGTTGCTTTTCAAAATTCAATCCACCTACTTCACAAATAACTGCTCTACTTTATATTATGTTTTATTTTGAGAACAGCTGTGGCAGCTACTTAAAATAGTACTTATGATATTAACTATTTTTTAACCATCCAGATGATATTAGATGGTTGAGATATTAAATTTACGTGTTAATTATGATGCACCATAACTCATTGTATTATACACTAAAAAATAACCACAAAAAAAAAAAAAAAAAACCAAACCTTTCACCGAAACCCTCTAATCCCGCGCCAATGATCCCTTGACGAGGATGATGGATCTCACTACTGGCGAGACGGAGCTCGCCATCCATGGAACCTGACAACTTCCTGTTCACAGTCTGTAGCCTTGAGGACTCTTTCCTTTGCTTCTCTCTGCACCTACACATCCCCAAACAAACACCATTTCTTTTTTCCTCAGCCAACAAAAAAAAAAAAAAAAAACCAAACCTTTACCAAACAGCTCGGCTTTTTTCTTGGTCAGAGAAATCTTCCAGACCATTAGAGCCTATAAGGCCTTCTCTGGAATCTCACCAATGCCGATGTTCTCTCATTTCACAACATACCAAGCCCTACTCGAAGCCCTCAATAGCTCCGCCTTTATCCATGTCATCGACTTCAACATTGGCCTTGATGGCCAATATGCATCACTCATGAAAGAGCTCATCGAGAAATCCGATTCGCTTAGACCTAGCCCTATAGTGGTCCACATCTCCACCATCATGCTGGAGGAATACGCCATCGAGAGCAGGTTGATTAGAGAGAACCTCTTTCAGTTCGCTCAAAAATTGAAGATAGTCAAGTTCGTCCTCTTCCGAACCTTCGAGATCTTGTCCTTCAAGGCAATCAAGTTTATGGAAGGGAAAAAGACGGTGGTGCTACCCTCCGGTGGGTGGGGGTGAAGGGTTAGGTGTGTGTTTTTATTTTTTTATTTTTTGATTGTTTAGTATATGATTTTATGAGTTAAGGTGTATCATAACTATTATATATATAAAGTATCTTAACTATTATATATATAAAGTATCTTAACCATTCAATTATATCAGAACAGTTTAAAAAAACCTTGTTATAAGAATTATTTTGAGTTCCTACCTTCGACTTTCTTTATTTTGTTTATTTGTTTTGCTTAGAATAAGAAATATCTCTTATAATCTACAGTCAATATTGCAAGTCATGTATTAGTTATTACTTATTACCAAAAAAAAATTACCCTGCAATAATGCGAGGGCAATAAAATATTTTTATTAAAGTCTTGGTAAAATAATAATAAATAAATTATATTATTACGCCAAGGGGGTGAAATTTACAATCAAACAGAAGAAGAAGAAGGGAAAAAAAAAAAAAAGACAAAGAAAGTTCAAATTTTTGGTTGAAAAAAGAAAATTCCAATTTGGGTCAGACTAAAATTTTGGTTATAATTCAAAAGTCACCCTATACTGCCATTTGTGGACAAAATCTAACGTTCTAAAGTCAGAGATTGGCTCACTGGCGCCAAGTCTACAGTGCTGCAGGCTGTGTGACAAATTAATTTCCTGATATATACAAATCTATATTTATATATACATATATATATGTGTGTGTGTATATATATATATATATGCTGTCAAGTCAAAGTTAGAAACCCTGAGCATGAGGTTTTCTATATAGTAAACGTATACATGCAATATTTATATATATATATATGGATATTGTAACGTTAGTATCTAATGTTAGTGTCAGTTGTTTGATTTTTCGAAGTTGTCTAGCTTTGAGAAAATCACGTAATCGGCCTAAGTTGCCGGCTGAAAAACAATTTCAGATATTAAAGCCTCATGCTCTTCATGCATGTGCCACCAACTCGTTGTCACCATACGGCAAACAGATATTGGTAAATTTTGGGGAATTAGATTTCGAAGTTATGGGGTGTGTGTGAATAAAATATATGTATATATATATATATGCATGCTTCGTAAATAATATAAGCAGAGGAATTAAATTTAATAGTTAGAATGCCTTTAATTTGAGTTTCAAAAGAAGCGTTAGAGATTAAACTAGTGTCTTGACAATTGTTAGCTCTTAGGGCTCATTTAAAAATTTTAAATGAATTCCAATCTATCTAACATAGGTTATTATAGTATTTTTTATCTTTTTTTTCTTAATTTTTAATTTTAATTTTTACTATTTTAATTCATTTTAATATATACTACGTGAATTCCAATTCATCCTATATAAGCTCTTAATGATCTGAAATGATGCGTTTTGTCTTTAATGTAAATGTAATATGATTTCTTAAGAGATGATTGCTCCTATGAGTACATGAAAAACAAAAACAAATAGTTAGGACTGATGATTTTTTCTGTATTTTTGAATTAAAAAATGTATATATATATGTTGATCAATTTTATAATAATTCAAACTATACGGGATTTATATATATATACACACACAACACATATAGTAACTCTAGCAAATGAATTGATAAAATGCTTATAGCTATTATTAATCGTAATATAGCCTAATCAAGAAAGATATGTTATATATGTTATCACTAGTGTTGGGAAGTTTATTTTCATCCATAACGTACGAATATCATTACACAAATCCTATACAATAAATATATAGATAATAAACTCTAATTAGTGGACAGAGAGAATGCTGATAGCTATTCTTCATTTTAAAACAAAAGGTATTGTGATTTGTGAATGTAAATGAAAAATGTTGGTAAAAATACAAGAATATTACATGGTTATGTGACAGATATTTATTAATTTATTTGTTATTATACGTGTGTTGATTATATCACTAGTGACGACGATTAGTGTTATTATCTCATTATAAAACTTACACAATGCTATATATTGAGCATGTTTATAATGTGGCAAATTAAAAAGAGAGAGAGGGGGAGAGAGAGAGAGAGAGAGAAATTTGCTAAAGGGGATATGAACAAATGGGATGGAAGGAGCCTTTGCTTTCCCATTGCTTTGATTGTGAATATGGCTGCACAAAACCTGCCCCGCACTCCACACTGCTCCATCCCGTCTCGCTTGCCTTTGGCGGGTCCACATAAGCGACCCGCCATTTGGTCGATTGAACCTGCCCACCAACATATTGTAATAAGCGGGTACGAATTTGAGAATTTCATTGTGAGTTCAATTCGCCCTTCCCACCCATGTCTTTTGTTTTTTATTTTTTATTTTTTTCTTAGGTAAAGAAATACAATAACTAATTTTGAAATTAGTAGATGTTATTTATTTGTTTTGTTAAAAAGAAAGCATGAATATTACATATGTTTTAAAAAAAATTTACTAATCGGTGACAATTTTTTTTTCTAAGCACAAATATTATATATATTTAAAAAAAATTTCACAAATAGGTGGCAAGTTTTTTTTTTTTTTTTTTCCTAAGCTAGATATGTGAGAAAAATAAAAAGAAAACAGGCAAAATAAGATGAAAACCAATATGCCCGCACGCCACCCACAAACCACCGCATACCCGCCGCCGGGCCACCTTGGGCAGCTTGTGGTTTTTATTTTCTTAAGCCCGACATTTGAAAACCCAACTCCACCCATACTAAAACAGCTAACACATCTACCTGATTACTCCCTTAAAAAAAATAAATAAATAAAAAATAAATAAATAAAGGTGCAACTTTTGTTTCTCAGGAAAAAAAAATTGCAACTTTCTGTAAAGATATATGTTCTACCATCCCAGAAAAGGGGCCAAAAAAAAAAAAGGTGGAAAACGTTGTCATTTTTTGCAAATGACAAAAAAAAAAAAAGATCATTCATATTAAATTTTATTTTTTTGAGCTTGAGCATTCAATATTAATTTATTAATCTCTTTTTGATCATTTTCTTCATTCAAACTGATTATCACTCACCGACCACGGTATTTGAAAACTGTGGGCCTAAGAATTAAAAGATTTATATATACACATGTATATGTGTCTGTATTTTAAATTGACCTATGAAAAACCAAGTCAAAAATTTAAAGTATTTTACTATGTGGGTGTGATGCTAATGACAGGGAATTCTAGGATTTCATACCAGCGCCGTTGAAAATGTGAAATATTGGGTTTTGTTCTTCTTCTTCTTCTTTCTTTCTTTTTTTCTTTCTTTTTTTTCTTTTACTCTCCTTTTTAGGGGAGAATAAATTTGAAGATGCTTAGTGGGGCCAAAGGATGTGTTCCAATCAAAGAACCATGATTCACAGATTCACATGCAGCCAAGGTTTGGTACCGTTTTGGTGTTGATTTTTGTGTGTTTTGCGTTCTACTATTCTCATTGACTCAACATAAAAAAATAGCCAACTTCTTCGGCTCTTGGCTCTTGGCCCTTGGCCCAGGTTGTTGGTAGGTTTGGGAAGGTGAAAGCTAAATTAAGCTTTTCTTGCTTATCAAACTAATTAGCAGATTTTGGCTTTTTTATTACTTATAAAGGGATTCAAACACTATTCCGTTTATTGAAAGTCAAATTATTTACCGCTAGATTATACTTAAAATCACGTATATTTGGAAGCTTATGTTATATTGAATACCTACCATTACTATAGGTTTTATTAAGTTTGATTTTATGCAGTAGTCATCACGGTTCAGAAATACTTGTAGCGTAAGTTCCCAAAATAATAATAATAATAATAATATTTTAATAATACTAATTGTGATGTATATATATATATTTTAAAGTCACTGTCAAATCAATAACCACACAAGTTTTTATAATTGCCATAATCATTATAGCATGCACAACAATAATTTGCGGTAATTACGAGAGTAACCCAACATAGAAGTTGTACAGAAGAAAAATAATGAAACCAAATAGGACAGTGAAAATCAACTAATGGTTTTCTTTTTTTGAAAAAACCTATATATATATATACGAGTATACGAGTTACGCATAGCCCCCACTAAACATCAAATATTTTATTTTGTAATCTTATTAAAATTTGGTTTCAACTGTTAGCCCCATCGATGATAAAATTACTGGTTTCATCACTCGGCTATACGTGGAGTCCGGAGTACCATAAAATGCGGCCACTCTTTTCCATAGGAAGATTATAAATATAGTAGAATAGCCACACAGGCAATTGAAATAACCGTTCTCTATGAGACACTATAAAAGAAAGAAAAATGAAAACAGGATAACTAAATATAGTTATATATATATATATATTTTTTTTGTCTATTACTAGCTCTGGGGTAAGGGACTGATTTAGAATGGAGATTATGGTCTGGTAACATGATAATCTTTTGAGAGGGAGAGAGAGAAACTCAGTTAGCATTTTTTGTCACAATTTTTATATCTAATTATAACTTATTCACCAAAAAATAAAATTTCTAGTACGGTTAAACCCGTTTGTACAGCAAACAAATCCTTTAACTTTAAGATTTTATTTTGTTCACAAATTTATATTTAAATTTTTAAATTCGATTTTGTTTTTTTTTAATAAAATTAACAAAACTTATAATTAAATTAACCAAATTAGATCTAAATATTTCATTTCATTCCAAGTTCAACGTGTATCAAATGAACCCTAAAAATCAGAAGTCTAAACACGAGAAAATTGTAACGCTGGAAGCCCAGTGCTGATTGATGCTTTGTTTTTAGACTGCTCGTTAAGGGTCAAAATAGTCAATGATTCAAATGTGGTGCAACAATTTCCCATGGGAACATGAGGCCATTTCATTAAGCAACTTCGCACAAACATAATTTTGCAGTGACAATTAAGCAGAAAATAACTTCTAATAACTTGGTCAACACGCATGTAATTGTGCTCAACATTCACTTTAATTTCAAATTTATATTGTAGGACATTTCATTTCACACTGTTGATATAAAGTACTGCTTTAATAGTTTGATTAATTTGTCATCGGTCCAATTAACAGGAAGCAATTCTATATTGTGCTTTATCAAT
Source organism: Antiaris toxicaria (assembly GCA_035233585.1). NCBI lineage: Eukaryota > Viridiplantae > Streptophyta > Magnoliopsida > Rosales > Moraceae > Antiaris > Antiaris toxicaria. The sequence continues at coordinate 96,887,002 of CP141154.1, forward strand.
TTTTAACATTATAAATTAGAACTGTTAAAAATTTTAATCCAACGGTCAAAAAGTTATTTCCTACTGGTAATGCAAATCAAAGATCCTACCGTAGAACCCAGATTGGAATTCACTCATTATCAACATTTTTGTCCAGCTGTCTAGAAATAAACCCATCTCTCTGTATGAAACCCAGCCGTCTTCCAAAGAAAATCACAATTGGAGACCAGAGACATATCATTGACCATTTCTACTGTGAACATTAAAATGTGTTCGAAGCAACAATGGACTTTTGATAGTCCCCACCATAACCAACCAAAAGTAATGGTATTACCAATGCACTTTAGAAGTAAATCAAGATAAACAAACTTGGAAAGTTCAACATGTTCTTTCCAATATGGTACTTTTGGCTAACGACAAAAGACCAACTTATTAAAGCCGCAAAAGATTTTGGTGGTTAAAAATGACTTGTAAATAAAATCTGTATATTTATTTGTAAATAAAAAAAAAATCTGAAATTTTTGAATACTATCAGCTTGTCCCCTACATGTTCTCTTCAATGTAACCCGTGCGTACCTTATTCAATAAATTGGGATTCGACGGATAAATTTTGATCTAGTAAACTGAAGGAGAATGGCTAAATACAGGTACAGATGAGGTTGTACAAACCCTTCAAAGCTAATCCAAAATTTCTATTGTTTCTTGTATTATCTTGGGGATTTGGTTGAGAGACACCTCCCGCAGGAGACGAGCTTCAACAGAGAGCGCGCTTTTCTTGGTCTAATTTTCAAACGTGAAAGCTGCAGATGCAACATGTTATGTGAGCAACATGTTCAAGTGAATTACAATAAGATGGTCGTAATCTAAATACAGACTGCTTTTCACAAATTATCAACTTTTATTTATTTCAATCTAAACTAATATCAAAATGACTATTACGATAATAAAAGAGAAGAGTATCAGTGGAACTACTGTTTTTCATAGTTATGATGCATTACCTTTCGGCGAGTAACTCTAGTCGCTTTCCAGCAAAGCAAGCTTCTTGATCGAGGTTCTAGTCTCCTGTACATGAATTAGCGACGAGTAACAAACTTTGAATCAAACTAGGATGCTTAGGAAATATAGTCCTTTATGGAAGAGACTTTATTTTATTAAACTCCAAGGTTTGTGAAAATTGTTAGTAACACTCTAATCAGAAGAATGATAATAGTGTCTTGAAACTTACAAATTCTCCTGTTCAAGCTTTTCAGCAATAGAAACTGCTCTGCGTCTTGACCATCCGTTACGTTGCGAACACCCTTCAGCCTGTTGAATTACATGTGCAAGAGAGACTTTGCTCCTTACAATGCTCTGACACTGATTCTGTTCACCAAGTTTCCGCTTCTCCGGAAGTGACACAGTAGCCGATTTCTTACGGGAGGCTGCTGCATCTGCTCCCAATGTACCTTTTGAACCTCTTTTGCCAGATTCTTCACGGTTGTCAACATGCTCACCGCCTTTGGTTTCCCTAGGAGACGCTTCTATTTCCACAATTTCACTTTTACCCATTTCACGGGCGTTGGAGGGTAAGAGCTTCACTTCACTGCTGATTCCATTTGTATCTCTAATCTGCGATGGACCATCCTTTGAAGCTGGTAGCATCAGAGGCGCATGCACCCCTACTTTGGAGTCTTTTTTCGACTCACATCTAATTTCAATTGTCACAGGGGAACCTAGAACCGACTCAAATGCCTGTAATATGTGGCCTCTAAACTTCTCGGCAGTAGATTTAGTGAGATGCGAACTAAACATTAGCTGCACAGTTGGAGCTGTAAGAGAAACAATTAACTTTCTTTAAAACGCATCTTCTTAAGTTGGTAAAGAATTTTTTTAAAATAAGTTTGTGGTTATAATGAAAAAAGTTACCCGTAAAAATAAAATATGATGGCAAAGTGAGTATATGTATTTCACATGGGATACATTAAGTTTTTCTACAAACATGGCTAATGGCGTAATGCAAGCATACCTGCCCCAAAACTGACGGAGATCAACCTTCCTTCTTGACACAAGAATTCTTTGATCCCTACATATTGGATTTGGTTAAGCATCTCCAACCAAATTTCTTCGATCTCTTTACGGCCTTTCCCAGAAGCCTGCCTCCCATGCACAGACATCTGTTGGGGAGCCATAGAAGCAGCGGTATGTCTTATCCTATCTAAATTATTATCCTTCATCAAACCATTGATATGTAAACCAGATGTTCCAGCTTGTCTAGTGTTCGTCGACAAACCTCTATCGTTATTTACCCTTTGATCTTGCACACCAGCTTTCCTGACTTCATTTCGTTCATCCACATTATTTGAGGCCAAGGGACTCTGGTTAAAACTGGTGTCTGCAGAGGAACTAGGCAACATATACTGTTGATCAGGAGCAAGTTGAAGCAATGCAGCTGTTAACCATGTTAGTTTATCGTTAGAAGTCCTCAACTGTTTCTCAGCTTCAGATAAAGTTTTGAGAGCTTGACGCAGTTTCTCCATGTCTTCTTTGGACACTACAAGAAAAATAATTTCAATTCAGATAACTAGAACCTGATCAATGTGAATTGAGGTGGAAATAGAATTTGGATAATTTAGGCAAAACAATGAAAAATAACCAAATCCAGTAAGAACTGATAAGCATTGCCACAATACATATATCAAGGTTGATAGATCTACGAAATTTGATATCCAGCTTACAAATTAAAACGAATGGATTAGTTCGATGCATCTCAGTAAACCTTTTGAACTCACATGGGTGGTGCCGAAAGAATTTTCTTCTAGGCCTTTCTCTTGTGTAATCGTAACTGCCAGCAAGTATATCCGTAATGATTGTAGCAAGTTGTGACATCAAGCCTAATGGCTCAACACCAGTTTCCATTATGACCCTCAAATTCTTCACTGTGTTTACAGTATCCGCGGATAATGCTAAATCAAGAAGATCTACCAATTTTTCATCAGAGATGAGCCCCACCTGAATTTAAAAGAGAGAGAGAGACAGTTCAGTATACGACCTTCCAAAGGTGTTAAAGAAAACAAAAGCAATGGAAAGATATAAAAATGCCATCATACCAGTTCCTGAACCAGAGGAACCGAGATTCTCTGACCAAGCAAACTCAGTTGCTCGAGAGTCATCTCAGCATCTCGTAATGAACCATCCGATCGTGATGCAATAAGTTTAAGAGCATCCTTATCAATTTCTAAATCTTCTTTAGTGGAAATCCACTGCAAAGTATAGATGATATCTGCATCCTTTAGCTTTGGGAAAAAGAACTTTTGGCACCTAGATATGATTATATGAGGCAAAAAATCAAGGCTTGAACAGACGAGGACAAAAACCACTCGTCTAGGTGCTCGATCAATAACCTTTGATATGGCACTCCAACATTCAGGGGATAGCGTGTCACAGTCATCAAATATGAATACTCTGTAATGTGATGGCAGCTGAGAAATAATCATATTGTCAAGTAGGTCCATAATTCTCTCGAAGTCGAAATTACTTACAGGGCCAACTTCCCTTATATTTCTGCTCTTACCCATATCATGGGCCATGCAAGAATTGCAAAACCCGCAAGGTTTTGGGTGCTCCTGAGACTGGCAATTTAAAGCTCTAGCAAAGATTCGCGCGCATGATGTCTTCCCAGTGCCATGTGGACCGTAAAAAACATATAGCAATCCCACTTTCTTTCTCATGACAGCATTGGAGAGAGCTTGAGCCACCAAATTCTGTCCCACTAGATCTCTGAAGGTTCTCGGCATGTACTTTTGTGTCAGGTTTTGATGCCTGCTTCGGTTGCGCCCTCTCAACTTGCGTTGCTCACCTGATCTAGCTTCAGAAGCAAGGTCAGAATCAACATCATGCTTAAATAAATTATCAGCATAAATACCAAGTTCACCGGAATAGCGACGCACCCACCCACCATTTTCAGTGCTTTCTTGTGATCCCAATGCGTCAACTAGGAGAGGCAGTGCCTCGGCATCCAACTTAGAAGACGAGCTCGAGTTCTCAGATGCCACGGGCATCTCAGCAATATCTCTCCCGTGGCCAGTCGGACCTCCTTTCTTTAATCTTGGATCTGACAAACCGCAGGAAAAACTCCTCCCAGCCATGTCAAGGAATGTTTTGCCTCTATGATGAATTCTTGACCAATTCCACGGAATACCACATCCATTTCTGGGAGCCTTTGTGACATTTTGCTCATTATAATCTTCGTCTCCTTCTTCAAAGTGATACTTGGCGTGCACCGCACCTTGAGCGAGACTATTCGACGCCACAGACAATTCATTCTGAATATTGATATCTCTGGAACCTGCAGCTGACCGACGTCTTCTTGCAGCTCGAAACTTTCGTCTTTTTGCCCTATTCAATCCACTACAGGAACCCCGGATGCCGTCTTCTGGTTCCTCGGTGGTTTTCTCATGTCGAACTTGTCTTCCAAGCCTATGGATGTTTGAAGAAGCCACACCATCACTCTCCATCCGAACATCAATCAACTGTTCCGAAAGGGTCTTCATTGGAATATCTTGAACATGTTGCTTCCCCTTTTGTTTACTCTTCCTACTTTTAGACACAGAATTCCCTGAAACAGCATCGTTAAACGCCTCCTTGTAGCGATCTTGATGTAGTGGACGCTCCTCAATGTTACCCGACATGTCAACCCTATTACTCTTCCGACCAGTCTCTTCTCTCCTAGTTCTTCTACCATCCCTAGCTCCACTCTTGCTACTACTCATTGCCGCCATCCCATCATCGCCATCAGCAATCTCACCGGGAGCAACTTTTGATTTCATCATACTCGCTAAAGGTGGAGAATTCCCCGACAGCCTCCTACTTTCCCTTCGACGCTCAACGCCTCCCGACCTCCTTCCCTCCCTAACCAAGGGATCGTTTTCACCTTTCTTGGGGAGCAGATCAAGAATCGAAGGCGAATGCCACGAAGAAGGACTAGCAGAAGGGTCCCTGAGAGACCGTGACCTCTGAAGGACGATAAGGTCCCTCATAAGCGACCGGTCGGTCAAAATGGGGCTCTGCTTATGCATGTGGTTCTTCAAATGAATGCAGTTTGTCAAATGGATGTGGTTTCGTAGATGATCACTGATGTCACCATTGGCTTCCTTTAGAATTCTATCTCGAACAGCCTTGGTCATGATCAGAACCGCTAATTTTTTCTTTATGTGTCTAACAGCTGAATCTCTTTTGAAACGAGGAAACAAATCAAAGTGTATCGCATCTTTTATTGCAAAAAAGCCCCTCCCAAGTCTTCCAAGTTATGGCATTACAAAACAAGAGATTCCCTCATCCCCCCAAAAATCACATCTCCACTTTGTCTGTCCTTTTTTCTTTTCCTTTCTTTTCTTTTTTTTTTTTTTTTTGGTGGAGCTCAGCTTAACAGGCCAAAACTCAAAGAAACCACACCTTAAGAAAAGCAAGCATTTTTACACTATGAAAGCCCATTTCCAGTGAAGAACGCCACAAATAAGAGCAAATTTTCTCATTCTCAAGACAACCCTTCAAAAAGAAAAAAGAAAAAGTAAATAAATTTCTCTGTCAAACGTTTTACCATACAACAAATAAAGCAAAACCATGAAATCAAACATACATAACATATAACATATGCACAGAAAAAAAAAAGTAGTAAGCTTTCAACTATTGTATTTCAAAAACCACACACCACTAGAAAGAAAACAACCACCCAACAAACTTAAATCCACTGAGCTTCAACATACGAAACAAAAATGGAAAACCCATCTTTTGGAAATCTCAGAAGCAAGCAAAAATCAAAGCTTTTCACTTTTTAGAACCCTAAAAAGCAAAAGGGTATTTAAGAATATGAGCTAAACAGAAACTAAAAAACAAAATAAAAATATGCAATTACATCCAAAAAGGCAGAGAAGAGAAGAGAAGAGAAGGAAGGAGAAGAAAAAAAGAAAAGAAAAGAAAAGAAAAGAAAAAAAAAAGCAAGGAAAAAGAACACTGGACTCACCTGAAACCAGAAAAAGCGAAATGACCCGTTTCGATCAACACATTAAAACACCCCCTCAGATCTCTATCACCAACCTTCTTCACATGCACTTCACGAGTCCTTACTTCCAAAGAAAACGATACAACACACTCCCCAATAGTTAGAGAGAGAAAGACGAGAGAGAGAGAGAGAGAGGAGAGAGTTCAGCAAAGTAAAGAAAAGCAGTGTTTTTTTAGAGAGAGAAACGGAATCTGCTAGAGTAATGAAGAGGGTAGAGAGAGAGAGAGAGGGGGGGGGGGGGGTGAGATCTGTTACAGACAGACTCACAGAGAGCAGGAACTGAGAACAGAGGACACTTTGCCCATAAAGCGGTGTGTCCGTTAGTTTGAGCATGCAAATACTTTTTGGTTCTTCGTTTTATTTTTATTATTATTCTTCTCCTTCATCTTTTCTTGTTTTTTTTTTTTTTTTAGTTTTTTCTTTTTGTAATCATTTTTCCTTTCTTCACCTGATAACAGAACTCAACATATGCTTGCCCCCCAAAAGATGAAATCTAAAATATGAAAAACTGAAAATTATTTTGAATTTGGTGGGGGCCTACTACAACTTTGTCCGTTCCGTTAAAATTGATAGTTTTCTTATTTTTTTCCCCGTTCCTTTCATTTTCTTTTCTGCTCATGAATTTTCCGGCTTTTGTTCAATAAAAAACTAAAAAAGGAAAGACAAGGGTTTCAGGGCTGGTATGGAAGGATTAGAATCTTTATTATAGTAATTTTTTATTTTTTATTTTTTATTATTAATTTTTACTATTATAGTTATTTTTAACTTTTAAATAAAAATTATAATTCTTGTTCATAAGAGCCCTTAGAGTTGTTAATTTGATTACAATAGGATGATTTTAACACAAACTAAATGTGATACAAAATTAAAAGATTTGAATTTGTTATAAATGACTTTCATTTAATGTTTTATTTTAACCATTTCTTTTTAATATGTTTTATATATTTTTGAGCTCGTTTGGGTGTAGATTACCCCTCTGTGAGTTAAGTTTTGTTTTATTTTTTAAATTTTACTATTTATTTTTATAAAAATTTAAATTTATTATTTAAATTGCAAGTTTAAGGGGGCGTTTGGTAAACCCATTGCATTTTGATTGTATTTAAATGAAATTTGTTTTTTAAATGTTGTATTTGGTTGAAAAGTATTTGTTTTGTGTTTAAATGAAATGTGTGTTTGGATGAAAAGTATTTTAAAATTGAAAAGTTGATGTGATTGATAAAAGTAGAGATAAATAGTGAAATTGAAAAGTTGATGTGATTGTTTTAAAAATATTTTGAATAGTAATTGTTTTCGTAGTACTGTTGTAAAATTTATGTTTGGTGTAAAATTATATTGTATTTGAATAAAATTAAAATTGAATATTTTCTCCAAACGTTCCCTTAACCTCAAATCCAAATAGGTTTTATGTTGGGTCAATGAGTTGAAGTGAATAATATGATTAATCAACATAATAATATTTTATTTGACCTATTTAACACGGATCCACACAATTCACTTTATATATCATTTACAACATAAGGATGTATCATCGACTATAAATATGTGTTTGGTGTTTTCCCTTAAGTGAAAAAAAAAAACTCAAATTTTGTCCCTTTTTTTTTAAGTCAACTAATTTTACTACTTATAATTCAAATTATAACTTAAAATTTTAATTTTTAAAAACCTATAACTTTAGATATACAAGTTTAAATAAAATGATTTTTATAAAATTATATAAAATTTCAAAACTAATAAAACAAAATCTATATTAATATTTATTTTTTTCAATTTTTTATATTTTTTTAACTTTAATCGGTTAAACAAATGACTTTACTCCAACTCAAAATTTTTAACTAAAGCAAAGGCCTCAAACGCATGTAAAAGGTTCATATATCTAATTAAAAACAAATTATATATGAATTAGAATTTTGTTAGTTTAGCATACGATTCTTAAAAGAAAAAATAAGCTAACCAATAAGCAAATTAACTGTGTGTTTGATACACACTTTTAAGTTGCATTGCATTTAAATACAATGTAATTTTTTTCCAAATAATAACATTTTATTCAAATACCAATCACATCATATTTTAAATCCAATACAATCACTATTTATTATTTCACTTTTTCTATTACTTTTATTAATTACATCATATATTATCTTTCTCTCTCTTTTTTTCATCTTTACTTTTACCCATCACATCACATATTTATTATTAAAATATAATTCAAATACTTTTTATCAAAATACACATTATATTCAAATATAATGCTAATACTTTTCCTCCAAACATAAATTACATCCAATGCATTGCATTCAAACATAATGCAAATGTAATGCGTTCACCAAGTGGACCATAAAAGTATAATAATCGTGTTAAATAAGTCATTATTGTATAAATTATTAATTTAAACAAGAAATTTGGATTAAAATATTTAATATGATTAAAAAACGGTTATCTTTAATTTAAACTGTTTAACACGTTCAATAAATAATTCATGTTTGGACTGATATTTACAAATGTGATTCATTAAAACGAATTATCACCCCTACTAGAGTAATTGTTACTTGCTGTCATTTATGCTTTCAAACTTAGGTGTCGTTTGGTAAAAAAATTACATTTTAATTTTACTCAAATGTAATATAATTTTACACCAAATACAAATTTTATAACAGTATTACGAAAACAATTACTATTTAAAATATTTTAAAAATAATTACATCAATTTTTCAACTCCACTATTTATCTCTATTTTTATCAATCATATCAACTTTTCAACTCTAAAATACTTTTCATCCAAACACACGTTTCATTCAAATATAAAACAAATACTTTTCAACCAAATATAATATTCAAAAAATAAATTTAATTCAAATATAATTAAAATATAATATTTTTATCAAACGTCTCCTCAGAGCCTTCGTAAAATTAGATCCAAAGAGAAAAAACCTCCCACTTTTAAAATAAAAAAAATTTGCTGGTTAATAATTTAAGGGTGTACTGGGCAATTTCGACTGATGGACATGTTGAATTGATGAAAGACAAAAAAATTTTCAAAAATCCCAACCCAAATTGGATGGATGGGTAGGGATTTTTTGGATCAACTTTGTGATCCTGTTTGCGTAGACTTTTCTGTTCATTTTTTTAAATAAGAAAACAAGAATTTTGAAATTTTTAGCTTTTTCACGTGCTCAGATAACAAAATGGCAAATAAACAATAACAAAAGCATTTCAAACTACGTCACTATTTGAAGTCCAAGAGTCAATAGTCCGTCAATTATTCAAAGTTCATTGCCTGTAATTTCATATTTAGTGGAAGAGTTTTTTTTTTTTTTTTTTGAGAGATATAGTGAAAGAGTTTAAGGTAAATACCAAGTGTCATTTGGTAAAAAAATTACATTTTAATTTTATTTAAATGTAATATAATTTTATATCAAATACAAATTTTACAACAGTGCTACGAAAATAATTATTATTTAAAACATTTTTAAAACAATCACATCAACTTTTTAACTTCACTATTTATCTCTACTTTTACCAATCACATCAACTTTTCAACTCTAAAATACTTTTCATCCAAAAACGCATTTCATTCAAATACAAAACAAATACTTTTCAACCAAATACAACATTCAAAAAATAAATTTCATTTTAATACAATCAAAATACAATGTGTTTACCAAACGTCCCCTAAAAATCTTATACTCTCTAAAATCTAATTAATGTTAACAAAATAAAAGAGTTCATAATATGAAATTACACACATAAAAAAAATTTTGACAGATGAAACTGTTTAACTTGTCAATCTAAGGTTCTGTTTGGTAAACACATTATATTTATATTACATTTAAATATAATGCATTAAATGAAATTTATGTTTGGAGAAAAAATATTTATATTATATTTAAATGTAATGTGTATTTGAGTAAAAAGTATTTAAATTATATTTTAATAATAAATATGTGATATAATGAGTAAAAATAAAGAGAAAAAAAGAAAAAAAAAGATTAAAATATGATATAATTAATATTTAAATAGAATATTTTTATATTTAAATAAAAATTATATTATATTTAAATATAATATAAATATAACATTGTAAACAATAGCGAGCAAATATTCAAACTTGCCCGCTTTCTAAAGAGAGCTTCTAAGTTGAACACTCACTCAAATAGAGTCAGGAGATGATGTGACCTCTTCAAAACGGCTTGGACGGGACATGATAAATGGTTTGACTGATGAGCGGGTCGGATGGCACGCACAAACCTTAGGTGGTATTTCGGGGTTTGTTTTGGAGTGTTCAAGTAACCTTTTTTTTTTTTTTTTCAATACATCATTAATTTTTATTATTTATACTTTTAAAATATTATAATAAATTTTAAATTTTAAAAATCTATAATTTTATATATACAAATTTAAATGAGATAATTTTTTAAATTACATAAAATTTTGATATAAATAAAATAATATCTATATTAATTTTTTTTAATTTTTCAAAATTTTTATTTTTTCATCATGAATAATTTTTTTCTCTAAACATATTTTTTAAAATAACTTTTTCAAATTCAAAAAAAAAAAAAAAAAAAAAAAAAGTCTCCAACCTCCTTATCCAAATACCAATTTAAAAATATATATATATACCACAAAAGTCTCCTTTTTATTTTTCCTTTGTTCTTCCTTTTTTTTTTATTTTATGTATTGTACCATCCTGGGGAAATTATTGATTATTTGGTTTACTGACTTTTGTAGATCAGTCAATCCAGTTTTTTGGATACCAGCTGTAAAATTTTAATGGAAATTCTTGAACTTAAGCAATGTTACGTGGATGCCTAGGTTGTCCTTTTTCTGAGTTAATTAGACTTACATACATATACATATATAATTTATCAGAAACTTATATATATATAATTTATCAGACAGTGTGCTTAGAAACAAGCATATAGTCATGTGCAGATGCGCAGTTGTCTCTTATAAGATTTACTATTTTTTCCCCTTGTTGAGAATGTCTTTGTAGTGTTTTCTTTTGTCTGTTAACAGTATTTCTTTTAAAAAATGTACTAACAGTACATTATTAATTTCTTATGATTAAAAAAATTCTTTAATGTTGATATTGTTAAGGAATCCCTTAAAACGATTTATTTGGCAATGAATACATTTTTTTTTTTTCATTATTGATAGAAACTATAATCTAAGTAAACGAGAACAATTCTATATGGCATGTTACAAAATTTTAACGTAAGCTCTCGTTGATTAAATTATTGAAAAGCTAATATATCGCACCAATAGGGAAAAAAGAATATTTTGGACGTTTATTTATAGTTTTGTATTCGCATTGCGTTTAAACATAATGTAATTTTCATCTAAATGTAAAAATTTTACATTCAAATATAATGTTTTTTAACAATGTCTTAAATACATTTATTATTCTAAAATATTTTGAAAATAAAATTTTTTTTCATTCACATCATATTCTCTCTCTATCTCACTTTTTCTATCAATTTTTACTAATCACATCAACTTTTCAACTCTAAAATATAATTTACATATTTTTCATTTAAATATATATTACATTCAAATATAAAGCAAATACTTTTCATCCAAATACAATATGCATTCAATGTATTGCATTTAAATATAATACGAGCATAATATTTTTACCAAACCTCATATTAAAATAATGTTAGTCAGAAGAATGGAAAGGAAATTCGAATTTACAAGTATGTTCATTGAAATAATATAAAACTGAAATAATTTATCTGATTTTCCTTGTAAAGAAAAATGTTGCATTTTCCTTTTATTTTTTTTAATTTAAGTTGGGGATTTGAACTCCAATTTTTATATACAATGAAGTGTAGTATTATTAATAGATTATACCTAAAATCATGTTGCATTTTCCTTGTTTTGAGTTTGTGATTTCGTGTTAACTTTGCTTCAAACAACCAAAAAATTTGAAATTACTCTGAATGTATATATAGTAATACGTGCTTAATACCTTATTTGCAATACAACTAATATTGAGTCTTCTTAACTCTCGATATGTTTATTATATCCATGTTGTTGGTAAGGTCCTGGAATTAATTCTTCAACGAGCAACACAACAACTTTGATTAGGAGAGAGACTAAATATTACGAATAAGAATCTTAAATCTCCAACTAATTATTATATTACCAGAGTTTTTAATTAAAAAAAAAAAAACTGTCCTTCTAAAGTGAGAACATATGCATGACAAAAAGAGAAAAAAAAACCCAGCAAGAGGACAAAAAGAAGCATGACTTTAAAGCTCAGCAACAAAGTCTTCCAAACTATTCCTTGCTAGAGAACCAAAACGGCACATGATAGACAATAATACGAAATTTGAAAAATCGATGACTTCTTTTGGAATGAAGAAGGAGCAGGGTCAATTAACACTTATGGCACTTTTGTTGGAAAAATAGTAACGATATGATGATGTTAAATACGATCCATCTCTCCCTCGTACATATCTAGTTTAGGTATTTGACTGGTTACTTTCTGTGAGTGTTCGGTAGGAGAGGAAAATAGAAAAAAATGAGAGGTCCAAAAATTATTAGAAAAATTTTGATATTTATGATTATTTGATAATAGAAAAAAAGAGAAAGAACGAGATTAGGAAAGATTTCAAATCCTTCAAAATAAATTAATTTTGGTCTTTTTTTAAATTGAATAGATTATTAGAGGAAATGCTTAACAAATATTATAAAAGAAAAACCTTCCCTTCCTTATTCATTTTTCTCACCTAAATGCTCCATCACTCCCTCATTCCATTTCTCTTCTTCCTACCAAACATACCATTGGCTCCAAATCACATTCTCCTAGATTGTGGTACAAATTACACATAAGATAAAAGCATGTTTAGCAATAATAAATAATTATATGGCACCAATGCTGATAACATGATGGTAAGGAAATTATATTTTGAGCTTTTTATCAAGTTAAATATTTGAATCATGCGTCCCACGTTAAAAATATTTGTTTTTTAGTATAGATTATATGCGTATGGACTCTATGAGTATTGGTTTATTAATTGATAAAGGCCTAAGATTATATCCATATAACTCTGTGAGTAATGATCCATTAATTGATGAAGATCCAAAAGTAAGATTATAATATCATATCCATAATTTTAGTAGATTCTTGTAATAACATCCGATGTAAATTTAAAAACACTACTTATTATTGTAAGTGCTTTTTATTTAAAAATAAATAAAGAAATAGATTTAAAAATTTTACAGTACTTAGCGTTAGTAAGAACAATCACAGAGCAATAATTTTTTTCAGGACGACTTTAGCTACAAAAGTTGAAAAAAAATATCGTCTTGTTGTTTTCTTGATCATTTGGCATTTTGTTGTCCTTCTTATTTGCCTTTGATTTCTCATGACACGCTTTTTACGTACTTTTCTTTTTGTTAACGGTTCTATAACCTATTTTGTCTGTCTAAATATTGTGCTTGCAATTTTAAGAATCAATAAATTATAAAATTTAAATTTCTCTAGAGTAGATATGGGTTTTTTTAACCAATGTTTAATTTAGATTAATTAAGGATTTTCGTGTATGCGTCAATTTTGTCAAGAAGGAGATATAAATAAAAATTTTACAAGCATGTATATTAAAATTTCAAATTTAGGCATGGTTTCAACTCCTTCCTCAACTGAATTAATTAGGTACATTTGGATAGAGTATTATATTCGTATTATATTTAAATGTAATATGTGTTTAGATGAAAAATATTTGCATTGCATTCAAATTTATGAGTCGTTTAGTAAACTTAGCTAGTGTTTGGGACACAAATTTTTTTAGCATTGCATTTAAATGCAATGCAATTTTCCCCCAAATATAAAAACATTTCATTCAAATACCAATCACATCACATTTTAAATCAAACACAATCACTATTTATTATTTCACTTTTTCTATTACTTTTATTAATTGCATCATATATTCTCTCTCCCTCTTTTTTTTCTCTCTACATTTACCCATCATATCACATATTTATTATTAAAATACAATTCAAATACTTTTCCCCCAAACACACATTGCATTCAAATGCAATGCTAATACTTTTCCTCCAAATACAAATTGCATTCAAACGCAATGCAAATGCAATGCGTTCACCAAACGAACCCTTATTGTGTTTTAATTGTGTTGAATATAATTCATTTTTTAAGTGTTGTATTTGGTTGAAAAATATTTAATTTGTATTTGAATAAAATGTGTATTTAGATGAAAAGTATTTGAATTATGTTTTAAAGTTGAAAAGTTGATGTGATTGGTAAAAGTAGATAAAAAAATTAGAGAAAGAAAGAGTATGATGTGAATAAAAAATTTGAAAAATTAATAAATAATTGTTTTTAAAAAACAAATGAATAGTAAATATTTTTGTAACACTGTTGAAAAATATTGTATTTGAATATAAAACTTTTACATTTGCGTGAAAATTACATTGCGTTTAAACGCAATACGCATTCGAGGTGGTGCCAAACGACCCATTAATGTTTGTTTAGATGAAAATTATTTAAATTATATTTTATGTGATGTAATTGATAAAATAGAGAGAAAAAAGAGAGTATGTGATGTGATTGATAAAAGTAGTAGAAAAAGTAGAATGGTGAATAGTGATTGTATTGAATTTAAATTGTGATGTGATTGGTCTATGATTGTAATATTTTTGCATTTGAATGAAAATTACATTACATTTAAATACAGTGCGGTAACTAAATGCCTTTAGACATTTGTCTAACTTATTTGTATTGGAAAATTTTGTGAAATTCAAATTAAAAAATGAAATTTTATTCGGTGTTTGAAGGACTTTTAGAAATGGTAAAGTACCGTTTACATTGAAAATGAATAGTGATATAGAAAATCATGTAAAAATTTGAAATATATTCAAAAAAAATATAATATTAATTTTATTTTATTCATCTCATCATTGTGAATATTTTAATATAAGAATTATTTTATTTTAATTTAAAATAAAAAATTTATATACTTTTAAAATAAAATAGAAAAAATAAATAAAAGGTAGAATTGTGATTTTTAAATACACAGCAAGAAGACCTTAATTAAATATGAATAAACTCGAGTCTCTCACACGATGAGTTATATGAGTCACTGTCAATGAAAGACCCGTAATTTCCGTTGGATTAAGTTAGGGTACCATCGATATTATTGGTGTACATTTGTCACACCTAACCCATATGGGGTGGTGAGTATGGGTTGGCGTAGAAATGATGGGAGGCTGAATGAGGGGGACACCGAGGAACATGGCTGGTGGGATTTTAATGCAAGTAAAACGGATGCCCTCCTACTAACCGAAAGGACAAGAATTGGTAATATAGTTACCTTTTTTACAGTTGAGTTTTGACAGTATGTATAATGTTAACACAGCCACGTGCAATAAGAACATTACCATCAGTGAGCTCCTTTCCCTTTCTTTAATCTTACAGCAACTTAAAAATGGAGTTAAGAAAATAAAGATTTTTACAGCATATTGCCCATTTTTATTATTGATAAGAATTGTTTCATTTTTTATTATGTTACGAATTGTAATTTTAGTTCTTAAGTTAATTTTTGAATGATCTGATCTATAAATGAAAATATAAGTTTTTATAACACATGTTGAATTTTTTATGAAGATATTTATAGATCAAACTGTTAAAAAATTAATCTAATGATTAAATTTATAGTTTTTCTTGATATTAAAATAATGTTAGTTTAGCGTAGAAGCTCACCTCCTTAAATTTAATCTCTAAAATATGTTTCAATCTTCTTGGTTCATTTCAACTTTTTTTTTTATTTACTTGCATATCATTTACACGTTAACCCCAAGAACAAGAAACAGAAAAACGGAAAGGAGCTTTTAGGCAGGATATTCCCATTACTATTTACGTTTTTAAACATTCGATTAGATTAAAACCACATCAAATAAAGTAAAATAAGTTTCTTAAATATAAGGATTAATAGTTCTAATACTTCTTTATAGCTTACCGTAGAATTCTAATTCTCCAATAAACCTATCCTTAATGGAGTGGAAAAGAAAGAGGAATGAGAAGAAAAAAGAGTTTTAAATTGTTTTATAAAGAGGAATTTGAAAAGAAATAAAGTTGAGAATAAAGGAAACTCAATATTTTTTAATCTTTTCAACTTTAAAAAGACAATAGAAGGAAAAATTTTGATTAAAAGAAAATGAATAAAATATCTACTTTAACCTTAACTCTTATTCATTTTCTTATTTATATAAGATTATAATTGTCAATTATATCTTTTCTTTCTGGTATGCGAAACAACACAAATCCTCTTACTATTTATCTTTCCTCACCTAGGTATTTTACAAATACAGTAGATTAGATTTTTTTTTTCTTTACCCTTCCTTTCTTTTCTACCAAACAAAATGAAAGAAAGTATTTCTCTTTCTACTTAATTTTCCCTTGCATAGGTATTTTACTTTTTATTTCTTTCTATTTTTCATCCCTCTACCAAATGTAGCCATAAAACAACAATAATCTTTGAGGGTTGTTTTTACATATGGTCTTTGAACTATATATACCTTGTCCAATGTTAATATCAAACTTTTGATTTTACAAACCACATTATTTTAAATTACACAAATGTTCCTTTTATAAATATTCAATCAAAATTATTTGAAAATTGAACACGTTTAGATCTACAAACTTTAGTTAAAGTAAAATCATAATTAAATAATTTTCAGAAGAAAGTATATCTTTATAATAGATATTTTGAAGGAAAATTCTAGCATCATCAACATTATAAACCTTCATCAAATACATTTTAGAGATAAAATTTTCCTTAAAAACGTCTAATTATAATTTTATCTTTACGATTTGTGTGAGAGGAGGATTTAAACCTTTATTTTAGAGGTTAGATAGGGTTTAGTTATATAAATACGTGTTTAATAAAATGAATTATTTAAATTGAAAAAGCATAATAATTTAAAATGTATTCAGGAAAAAATAGCAATATGAATATTATTTTATTCATTTCAAAATTCTATATAATTTTTAAAAAATCATCTCGTTTTAATTTAAAACGAGAAAGTTAGGAATTTATAAAATTATAACTTTCTAAAAAGGTAAACAATAAAAATTGAAGTGTAGGATAAAATTCAATCTGTAGAGGATAGATTGAATCTACTCTAAACGAATTTTAATTGCCTCCCATGATTATTCTTTAATGTGATTGTAATGTGCATAATTTTTATGGAACGCCAACATAAAAGCAATAAAAAAGTTCAAAACAGTATGACGTAAATTCAAAACTGGATATCATGATGCAATTGCCATAAATGAAAAAAAAAATCATAAATTTGAAGCCAGATCCAAGAAAATCAACTGTGACGTGGCTGCACTTATGTTCCCCAGCGGGTGATGCCAGCACTGACCTTTTTCCTAAAAATGAAAAAACAAAAAAGGCATCTCAAGAATCCTCCTCAAAATCCACTTAGTGTCATGTCACTACTCACCATCACGTCACGATGGAAGTTTGGGTGTAATAAATTTATTTTATTTTATTTTTTTTTAAGGTCTCATAGATTTTAAATTTATGTTTTAGAAATTATAAAAAAATAGTATTAAAAAATATGTGTAAAAAAAATTTAAAATAAAAATAGTATAAAATTTTAAAATTTTATTAAAAAATATTAATATAAATTTTTATTTTTTTTATTTTTTATAATTTAAAAAATCATGTCATTTAAATTTTTATATATAAATTATAATTTTTAAAATTTGAGTTTAATATAAAATTTTTAAAATATAAATAATTAAAAATGATTACGAGACAAACAACCTAAAAAAGTAAATTAGTTTCCAAAACATCCCTTAAGCCTTTACATATATATATATATCATCATATTTTATACTAGTTAACAGAAATTATTTTTAATTATTTTATTATTATTTTTGTAACAATGTGATTTATTAGAGTAGCTGTTAAAAATTTATAAAAACCGCATCAAGCATAAATCATGTGGTTGAAAAAATAAATCTGGCGCTTCTGGTAAATGCATTATATTTTGATTGTATTTGAATGTAATTTATTTTTTAAATATTATATTTGGTTAAAAAGTATTTATTTTGTATTTGAATAAAATGTGTGTTTAGATGAAAAGTATTTTAGAGTTGAAAAGTTGATGTGATTGATCAAAGTAGAGATAAATAATAGAGTTAAAAAGTTGATGTGATTGTTTTAAAAAACTTTTAAATAGTAATTATTTTCGTAATACT
This sequence comes from Antiaris toxicaria, assembly GCA_035233585.1. Lineage (NCBI taxonomy): Eukaryota > Viridiplantae > Streptophyta > Magnoliopsida > Rosales > Moraceae > Antiaris > Antiaris toxicaria. The sequence goes on from CP141154.1 coordinate 96,905,256, forward strand.
GTTGAAAAGAATTGTATTTGAATATAAAATTTTGTATTTGGTGTCAAATTATATTGCATTTGAATACAGTTAAAATAAAATTATTTCACCAAATGTTCCTTAATAATTAAAATAACAAATTTTTTAATATTATAAACTTAGTGGTGGAACCATAGAAATTCGTTTTTTTTTCTTTTTTCCATTTTTTTCCCCTGCTAATAGTACGCTCATGCGAGTGTTGTGTACTTGAAAAGCCTTACAAAACGGTTCAATGTTTGGGAAATACTGTCCACATGGAATTGTGGACAACGGGAGGATCATTTCAGAATGGCCATTTTTGTTTGTTTAATTCGTCTTTTTATGATAAGGACACAAAAGCAAAATAATAATAATAACGATAATATTTTGGAAATTTCGAATTTTAAGAAATAGGGGAGGCTTGGCTAGGATTCCCTGTCACCTGTAAGAGTTAATAAATATTATTTCGTATTTATTTGTCGTTTTACTAATAAAAATAGAATTTTTACACAGCCTTTGTAGCGGCCATTTCAAATGGTCTCAAGTAAACCAAGCAAATGCATCTATGACGACATTTGCTATTGCACAAATATATATATTCGTATGTAAGCTGATGATTGAATGGGAATTAAATGGTTAGAAATTCATACTCCCAGGTTTCAAGGTTTGAATCCTGATGATGTAAAGCATTTAAGAGAGTGATTTGGTGAGTGGGTGTGTGGGTATTTATCAACCAATAAATAAATAAAAAAACATACATACATACATAAGTAAGCCATTGGGGCTAGTGGCGAGAGGAGGGGAGGGATTTAGGGTTCAAGAGTTATAACTCCAAGGTTTCTTGGCCAGCACATAATATTTGTAATATGTTAGGTTAATATAAAAAGGTGCACACCAAGTATTTGTATAATATATATATCACATCTTTACTCTAGAAAATTTTGAATCTTGACAGGAGTTGTTTTTTTTTTTTTTTAATCAATGTTGATCGAAGATTTGAATTTTAACATTGTATATACATTGTTTGTTGGAGCCTTCAACTTCAGTGTGGAATCATACGAAGGATTCAACTTTTGTGTTCCCTTCATATTCTTCTAATAATATCATAACACGTTAAAAAAATATATTTTATTATAATATCATATCACATCAATTAACAAATCAAGTTAATTATACACATATCATGATATTATTAAAGAAGCATGATTAAAAATAGAAATAAGGGGATATATAATCTAAATCCTCTTCGGATCTCCGTTTATTTTCAACTCCCCGAAGCATTTCGTTGCTTATTATGCCCTTCCTCATCTCTGGGTGCCTAGGTATCCACCGTAAGCCTTTCGTCATTTGGGCAAATTTGGTATTTAGATATTTTTTGCATCAACAATTTGGTCAATCATAAATAATCGGTTATGCAACTAAGGAAATCGAAACTATCCTTAAATGAATGCTAAAAAGATAACAAAAAATTTTATTTATTTCTATTTTGAAATGTTCATGCAGTAAGAGTAAGAGTAAGGGTTGATCAATTGATGATATAATTTGAAATGAAAACATTTAAATCACAACATTTGAATAAAAATATATTTAAATTGTCATCCAAATTGTGCATTTTGCAAATGTGCCAAAATGGAAGGGTGGATCATTTCTAGATTTAAACATAAATGGTTAAATAATTGTTCATATAAACTGAACTTGACAAACTTATTTTTAGCATAACATTCAAATGGAATTATCAAAGTGGTGGCTAATGGTGCTACCCAAAAAAAAAAAAAAAAATGGTGGCAAATGGTTGCCTCAAACAGAGTATTACTCTATGTGGACATGCATCACAAAGAGGGAGATTTAGAGAAAGAGAGAGAGAGGGAGAGAGAGAGAGAGAGCACTAGTGAGTGTTTCATCGGGGAGACTCTGATGCTTAAGTCGGATATATACCTTGGAGAGATGTGAGCACAACAAAATGTTAAGTGAAGTAAGATAGAGGTGCACAAATGCTCAAGGCTGAAAGATTCGCCAGAGTAAGTAAAGAGAGGAGTAGAGGGGAAATAGTAGATTGAGGGAGTTAGGAGTAAAATATCCAAGTATTTTCCTCTTCAAAGTACACGCTCTCTTTTCCTCCAAAGGAGGGTATGAGTGACACTGTCTACTTCTAACTGGAGGTATTTATAGAGAAGGGAAGGAGGGAAAAGCTCCTTTTTCCTACCTCTCAAGATGTGTGCGTCTGCAATGTTAGGAGAAAACATGGCTATGATACGTTCTGTGATTGGCTTGGATGGTCCCTAGGAGGCAGCCTAGATGGAGTTTAAGAGAATAACGCTATAGGCCACCCACAGCTAGGAGATGGATCCCATGACGTAAGCCCTACAAATAAGACATATTTTCTATTTATGATAGTATTTACACCAATTGTGTCTTCAGATATTCTTAAGAATGGGTCGATTGTAAGATCTTATCACGTATTTTGGTACTCTTCACCAAGTTTTTAATCTATTGGATACTAGGTGGTTTCTAAAAGGGACACATTCTTTGAGTGTAGTTTCAGTCCAATAATCAGATAACTGAGATTATGTCCGCTTTTTATTAATAATCAACATATGAGATTTGACCTACTTTTATGTTAGAAAAGAAAATGAAAAATCATGGGCTACATAACCTAAAAGAAAAAAAGAAAACCCTCTTCACAATAAATATTATAATATTTAATACAATATAATAATATAAAAAGACGTCTCTACATTTTTAATAAAATCACGTATACAAGACTCTTTATACTTCTAAATAGATAGTTAGTAGCTTTAGACAAATTATATTCTATAGAGGTAGAAGCTTTAAACTTGATTTGGAAAGATAGAATATCAAAAAAAGGGGGGAGAGTTAGACAACTTAGATGAGGGAAGCAAATATATTTGTATACGTATAATTTATCTTTTGTTATTTGGTTAATTTGCTACTATAGTCTAATTAAGCGGGTAAATTCCAATAAACAATCCTAGTGAATTAGGGGGAATCAAAATGGAGATTTTTTTTTTTTTTATGTAATTTAACTTTTCACTCAATTTGGTTATTCCTTTAATACTTCTTGTCAAACGACTTTAGATCCTAAAGATTTTCCATTAATCCTATCATCTTTTATTTTATTTTATTTTATTTTTCAACCTTTTTCTTTTACAGGCTCTTAGTTAATAATTTACTCAGAGTTACAAGTTAGAACCTTAAACTTCAAGGTTGTGATCAATCCATTCACATTGTCGTGTCTCCATCTTGCTTAAATTGTTGCAAATTTTGCAAACACTATCTTCTTTCATTGGATTCTTCTACTTGAATGTTCATCATAAAGAGGCACAAAATTGATGGTATGTTTGGCCTACCAACAATACCTTGTGTAGATTCATCCACAAAAAGACTTTGCGTGCCACGTGTCCTAATGGAGGGGAGGGGGATACTAGAGTCCCAAAACCACGGAATTTAGCCAACAAAAAGGGGTCCCCCCAGTGTTGCTCAACTCCTCGTTAGTCAGGCCACCATTGTCACCCTCTGAGATTTGTGGAATTTGGGACCAAAAGATACTTTCTGCAACTCTCCTTTTTGCCAAATATGGTCCAAAAAGGAACATATTTGAGATAATAAATGACCAAGGAAAATGCTGTCTTGATAGCCATGTCCAATTTAAGGCTTTTTTTTTTTTAATTTTGGATTTACTTGTATGTCCCATTTTTTTTTCCTGTCTTTTTCGTATTCTTCTAATAATTTTACAACACATTTTCTATTAACTGATGTGATCTGAATTTTAAATTGATATAATAATTTGATTGACATACTATGATGTTAATGGTGAGATGTAAATGAAAACAAATATAAAGGGATTTGATTGATCTTAAATGAGGTAATTCTCTCCCATTTTGTCTTCATTTTGAAAGCTCTAAACAGCAGAAAGATGATATACATTCACTAAATTGGCACATGGTGGGAAAAAAAAATTATGAGATTTAAAGTCCTTGATGGTAGAAACTTATAAGAAAAGCCATTTTTAGAACTAAAAAGGAGGCCCCATTTAGTGATGTCTTGTGCATAGGATTTGCTTCTGAGTTCCAACTCTGGCCTGTACTGTTATAGCCGTTGGGGACCAAATCTTTTGTTGCCAAATACTGATTTCAATAAATAATTCTGATTCCTAGCAGCTCTCTTTTTTTTTTTTCCCAATTTATTTCACCTACTCTTTTTTTTTTTTGGTTCCCTCGTAAAAGTTCAAAGCAGATAAAACTAATGGTCTGTGTCCGTTTGCACGAAGGTTTCAAAACCAAAGTTTTGACTCCAACTCCTTTTATTGAGAAAGATTACACTAGAGACCATTTTATAAACTTTATCGTAGGGTTCGTTTTTTTAACCATTCAAATATAACCGTATGGTTAAAATATCGCATGTATATGGTAATTATAATATGCACTAACTCATAGGATTAGAACTAAAAAATAAAAAAAATTAAAAACCATTTTCATGAACACTATCAACCACCACCCCCCTGTGAAATCGCCCAACCCCCTGCTGACAGGCAGCCCCCCACCAGTGACACATCCACCGGTCTATCTCTCTCTTTCTCTCCCTCCTTCTTGGTAAAAAATAGAAGCTATTGGGGGCTAGAGGATTCGCTATTATAGAAGAGGATAGGTCGAACAACAAGATTGTGCGCCCTGATATCTGCCGACATGTTTTTTGGATATTACGTTATGAAACTAGCTCCATTTTCTCCCGACATGTCTTCCTTGTCTTCCCAAACTAGTTCACATATAGCCTCTATCGATGTTCCTTCTTATGTATCATTACGAAAATCTTCCTCTTCTAAGTTAGATTACCTTTATGAAGTCTCTTATATCTCAGATGATAATAAAGTATTGTCAGAATCTCTTTCTCACCTCAACCCATATTCTACTTTTAATAAGTCCTCTACTTCTTTCTCTAAGTCCATAAAAGCTCTTGTCAAACCCTCGTACAAAGCTCCTAAAGAATATATTCAAGCTTCTAAATTTAGCCAGTGTCCTCTCCCTGCTACCTCAAAAACCCAGTTCGTTACCCTACAAATTCCTCTAGAACTCCCCCCACAGTGGATTGCTCAAGGTTATACCCATATCCACTTCGGTGATATACGACTAGCCCTGACCTACAGTGCACGAAAAGGCCTTCCCATCAGTGCTAGAATAACTCTTTTGGATTCTAGGCTAAAAAAATACCAACATGCTAGTATTGCTACTATGGAGACTACGTTAAACGCAGGAACAGCAGTCTATACTCTGTATCCTAATTTCAACATGTCTCTCAAGGATGGAAGGTTGACAGATGTGTTCAAAGTGGAAATCCAAACAATCGGAGTAGATCAAGATCCAGCTTCTATTGGTTCCACCTTACACTATCAAATGGCATACAGGCTTCAAGACCATGTAATGGATTTGGTGATTCCAACCTCACCAGATGCTCTCATGATCCACGTCGACTCTCAACAGGTTCCTACCTGTACTTATATTCCTCGACAAATTTCAACAGAGGAATTGAAAAAGTGGTAAGTGTGAGGGAGACGGGTTAGTGACAGTGGATCAACGACGAATGTGTGTTTTTGGAGTCGATCTCATCACCGAGGGTGGCTAAAGTCGATCTTGTTGTTGGGAAGGTTGGGGGTAATCTCGTCGTGGGGGTTGGAGGTCGTCAACTGGGGGCAAGGGATGGGTAGATCTATTGCAGGGGGAGGAGGGGAGGCTAGGGGTTGTCGCCATGGGGTGTTGGCCTTGGAGGGTCATGAGTAGGGGGGCAGCTAGAGAGGGTTGTGGCCCAAGGGGGGGTCAGATGAGTTATGGTGCTTTTTTTTGCTTGAATTTTTTAAAATTTTTTTTTATAAAAAATCTATAAGTTAAAGTGCATTATAATTATGATACACAAGTAAATTTCAACTACTAAAGTGCATCTAAATGATTAAAAAATAGTCTATCATAATTTGTAATAAAACCTCTCATAAAGTCTGTACCACGTCCTCTTTCGTTTTCATGAAAGAATTTTCCCTTACAACATTCAAAAAACATTAAACAAAAATTAAATCGGAAAGTTCCTCTTTAATTGTCAACACGAGTACTCTTTAAAAGCAGGCAATAAGAGCTTAAAAGGGAGTTTTGGAAATATTTTTTTTGGGCAAAAAATAGTTTTGAAAAACATGTTTGGAGGAAAAATATATGAAATGAAAAAAATGTAAAATCTTAAAAAAAAAAAAAAAGAACCTTTCAAAAAAGATTATCAATATAAATTTTATTTTTTTTTAAAATTTTATATAATTTAAAAAAATATTTTATTTAAATTTATTTATATAAAATTATAAATTTTTATAATTTACTTTTAAAAAATAAAAATAAAATGTAGAATGCTAAAAAAATTATTTTGAGGATTAAAATATGATCATCAAAGAGTCTCTTATTTATGGTGAAAAAAGCGGTACTGTATTATTTTCCGTCTTGTGATTGTAACATATGACACTCGTGGCATTGCATACCAAAGCTGCCGTACAAGACGGGACAATCAGACCTGGAATGAAACGGAGTCAGAATAAATGCCCCCCGTTGGACTTGGCTCTCTCTCTCTCTCTCTCTTTCTTCTTCTTCTTGTTCTTCTTTTTAAATGATAATTTGCGGTTTCTCTTTCTTTCGACATTGCCGGCCAGTACTATGTACTGTGTAATGCAAAAATCACAACAAATGTCATAAAGTCCTGTAGTAAATAACCAGCTTTTAGCATGTGTGGATTTACCGTTCATTTTGGTTTTTCAATTTTGCTTAATCAACGCGTTAAAATTTGATTCTAAGTTAATTTAATTTAATACTTTTTTATCTTTATTTTTATTATTTTAATATAGTTTTTAATATAAATTTAAATTAAATTAAAATTAAATGATTAATTTAGTTTAACTTTTAAATTAAATTAAAATAAAACAATATATCAATCGAGCACTTAATATGTTAATTTAAAAAAAATTATACAAATGTTAATATTTTTTATTAAAAGAATTAGTATCTGTTAATTTTTTTTAAGAAATCAATATCTTTTTAATTTATTTTTTGTCTCATAAAGAGTGTAACAAGATCAAGTAACTAGTGATTTATAAAGGAACATACCAATTTGAAGAATTGATAAAAAAAAAATTTATTGATATATATTTGAAAAAAGTAATTTTATATAAGGACAAATTAAAAAAAATAAAAAGTATTTTAAATGAGCCAACTATAAATATGTAAAATTTTTGGGGAGAAAAATAAAAAATAAAAAATAAAAAAGAAGGAAGTAAACAATAACAACAAAAAAAAAAGGAAAAAAAAAAGAGTATAAAAAAACGAAATAAGGAGACGAAATAGAAAGACTAAATTTTTAAATAGTGTTAAGAATATAAATCTCTTTTATAATATAGATCTAGGTAGATTATAGATAAGATTATAAAAAAAAAAAGATATTAAAGAAAGGATGTATTTAAATAAAAAATTTAATTTTGATAATTTAGGGAATTTTTTTTTAAGAAACACATTTAAAAAATATAACTTGTGAGAAGAAAGGGAAAAAACAAAAACAAAAAAACATAATGCCAAAGCTATGTATAATCCCTCAGCCTCTTTAATAAACGGCTTTAAAAAGAAAATGAAAAATGCAGCAGCACGAAACACGAATTGTTAGAAGTATAACACTCCCTCAACAACCTTTACAAACGGCTTAAAAAAAAAGAAAAAAAGAGAGAAGAAGCCGCAAAACGACAAAATACATGAACTGAGTTTTTGAACAGCAACTAAAACGAACTCAGCCGTTTATATGTGTATAGAATTGATTATAAATTATATAGGACAACTTCCCCAACCCTTTTTATAAATACATGTTTCGATTTTTTTTCTTTTTATTTTAATTATTAAAAGGTTTTTAAAATTTTTGAAAGGGTACAAAACGATTTTTCACACTAATAGAGGTAAGACATCAGACGAAATAAATCGCATTTATAATATATACAAATTAAATCATATAAAATTTTTTCTTAATTATCCTTAAATAGTAAATTATTTGTGACTTAAATAGTATTTTCTTTTAAATTTTTAACATTCATTAACACAAAGAATCATTTTATATCATTTTAAATAATTTATGGGTTTTCTAACCACAAAAAAAATGTTGGTACAAAAATTATAACTTTGTAAAAAGGCTAATGACTTAATGATCAATTTATCCAAAATTTATAAAAAAAATGTAAGAAGAAAAAAAAATGTATATTTTATATATATTTTGTTTATATGTTGAATACTTTCCAGAGCACTATTTTGTTTTCGTAGATCAATAATCATTTAGATCTCGATTTATAGTAATGATAGATTTGGTATGAATATATCTCGTTATGGTTATGGTTTTCCATATCGTTTTTTTTTTTTTTAATGTGGTTTCTTATTAGATTTGAAAGTTCTAAATATGAGACAAGAAAGATTTTAGATTTGTGAAAGTCGATATGAAAGAGTTGAAATTTTATTTTTGCTTGTGCGAACCATAATCAAATTAAAATTTGCTATTTGATCATGAAGACAAATAGTCGTCAAACATAATATATGGTGGAGTATGGGACCAAGTTAGTGAGGCTTTATATTATGTGATGATTTTGGTTGATACCTAAACAAGTCTAATAGCTTTATAAGCGTACATAGTATTTATTTGTTTATTTAATTGTTTGTTTACTATATTGGACTAGTATTTGTGTTAAATTACATCAAATCGCAATTTCACCATTTTTGGTCCAAACTGCAGTTATTTTTTTCCTTTCTCAAAGTTTTTAGTATAGACCCCACCAAAATTATAAGGTTGACAAGTATTTTTGTTCAACGGCTACATTTTTGCAGTTTGGACCATGGCTAAATATCAATATAACTAGAATCATTGATTTGGGACCATCTCCAACAATACTAGACCATAGCCAAAGTCATTCTCTTGTAAACGTTTGCTGGACAACGTTAAAAGCTGTAATGAATCAATAGTCCGTAACATATATACCAAAAAATAGTCCATAATAAAGGGTAAGGATAAATAAAGTTGCATCGTCAGCTCTTTTACATGCAATGTGTGTTGGCTATTTATGCACATTTTTTCTCTACTAAAAAAAAAAAAAAGAATTTTGGTGCCATCTTCTTCTTCGTCCTATCACTTTTTTGAAAATTCCAGGAAATGTTAATAAAATAGGTCGGAATTTCTTCAATTTTACTCGAAAAATGAATCTAGTTTTTCCTCACCCGCCAACACACACTTGACATGACTATGAACTATGGAATATCAAATCTTGGATGAACCTTTAAAGAATACGAAGAAAAGATATCTCTATTGGTGGCTATGACTTATTTTTGGTGGCTTTTGGTTGAGAATGAATGATGGAACTCGTGCAATTCTAGAGGTGGAACTTTAAGTCAATAAGCTTGAAAGTCACCGTGAATCCCATGTGCTTTTGTGCACTTTTCGTGCTTCACTCAGAAGAGTTGGCTTTTGCCCGTGAAGATAAAAAAAATGAAAAGGAAGAAAATAGAAATGTTGTGCTTATTTCACCTCTTGAGTATTGTAGAAAAAAAAGAAAATGATTACGGATATCCCTTGGCACATCATAAATCTTTGACTGCTGCTTTAAGGACTTGAAAGATATTATACTAAGTAACAATAATTACCTGAAAATAACTAAAATAATTGAATTTGATGAGCATCATTGTGTAAGCTATATATTGACACTTTTAATAATGAAATCAGCTAGCATAATATGTACTTTCAAAAAGCTGAGTATTAAAATTTTATTTTTCCTCCTTAAATTTATGTTCCTATTAAATTAATAATAAAGTATGGCATCTCTAGGAGACCTTATTTCTAAATAAAGATGATGCCCTCATATATACTAGGGCATTTGAAAGACAAAAGAACAACAAGAGGATATGAGAAGTGCAAAATTGTCTTTTTGTCACATGAACAGCTAATCATAATAGTCAAATCTTTGATTAGCAATTCCATTGATTCCTTAATAAAAGATTGTGTATCCGAAGCAGCTGACTTTGTTGTTGAAAGATTCTTCGCTTTTTCTTTTTTTCTTTTTCCCCCAACAAAATAAAACTTTTTTATATATAGAGGGTGGAGTGCATCATTTTTGTTCATTGGAAAGGCTTCTTTTTGTCTAGTTCCGGAGGGACAATTATGTTGTATTGTGTTCCAAAGTGTAATAAATCTCTCTCTCTTTTCCTCTCTCTCTCTCTCTCTCTCTTTGTGTTTTATTTTATTTTTTTGGCAACTTTTAAGGGGATAATGCAATCTTGAGAAGAGGAGTTGCTCTGCATTTTGTAAGATGTGGTGATTAGTTAATCGCGCGACAACGTGAAATGCAACCTAATTTTTTGGCGGCGTGGAGCTTGTATAAAGTAATCTACTACACCACGCAGGGGCTAACCTAGGATGGCCAATTTAGCTACTTGCATTGCATGTGGTGTAGCCCCCAAAGGCCAGAACCAATTACGGTTCTTTATGATCATGTGGCCAAGGAGGAAAAAAGTGCTTGCATGATGTCGAACAATAATTAAAACTCTTGCGTTATTAATAAATACTTTTTTTTAAATAAAAACGAGAGATTATTGATGCCTTCCTGTTCTTAATATATATATATATTTTTGTTTCGGAATTTAAAACCACATCAATAGTGCAACAAAAGTTTGATTTAATTCTATTCGGAATTAGGATGTGACTGGTTTACTCCCACTACCACCACAAGCCCACCACCGTATAATCTGTTTGATCAAACAACCTTAGATTATGGAATCGTGAACCCATCTTACGGGGAGCAACCAATATAACAACCTATTTGTGTTTATTTAGCTTACTCATTAAGGTAACTGTATACGTTCATTTGTCCTTTTGTTTCCTAAGAGTTTTACGGTCATTGAATCTGCATCTCAAGGAAGGATGAAAGTATCACTTGTGGAAATATTAGTACTTTAGTTTTGCGAAAATTTCAGAAAAATTATCTATATTGGTGGATAGAACAGAAAAAGTTATGAAAATACATTAAACATATTTCTAACATTTTATAATAGCATAAACATTAAAAAAAAAAAAATAAACACACAAGTTTTACAAGTGAAACTTCTAGTATTTTATATATTTTAATATTAAAAAGATGTTCTATTAAATTTAAATATGATTGAGATACCATCTTGATTCAAAAATAACAATACTATAATATGTTATTTGATTTGTGTAATTAAAAATAGGTGTGAACATATCCTGTATAGATTTGTTGATTTTTGTCTCATTATATTTCCATAAAAAAAAATTTAGCATGTTCAAAAATATCAATAGAAGACAAAATATAAATTCTAACCGATATTTCTATTGAAATTTCCAAAATTTAGCTGTTTTATTCCAATAAACGATACAAATTACACTACGTTTCGTCAAAAACAATATTTTTACCTATATTTTCTGATATTTTAAAAGAAAAGATTTTAATCTCAAAAAATATTTTAATATCCTTCAAAAATAAAAATTTTGATGGAAATATTGAAAATACCACGTATATTTATTACCATTATCCCATGATACTATTGTGCCTACTTGTACGTTTGTCGCATTAGACTAGTACTAAATACCTAAAAAAAAGAAAATAAGAAAAAAAAAAAAAAACAGTATTACCATTGGTTGTTGCCATCGTACTTCTCTTATCACCTGTTACGTCCCATCACTCTCCGTTGCAACATTGACCAGTCTCAACTCTCACAAAAAAGTCCTTTTTAAGTTTTTATTTCAAAAATTTCAAGGTCCTCTCGTTGTGTTCTGTTTGAACTTTAAATGACATATACAATGGAGTATAGTTTTTGTCTAGTTTTTTTCTGCTAAAATTTGACAACGGAGTAAGCTAAAAATTGATTAGTATTCGGAAGGTATTTGATAAACGCATTATATTTTTATTATATTTAAATAAAATTTATTTTTTGAATATTGTATTTAATTAAAAAGTATTTGTTTTGTATTTGAATGAAATGTGTGTTTAGATAAAAAGTATTTTAGAGTTGAAAAGTTGATGTGATTGATAAAAATAAAGATAAATAATAAAGTTTATAAGTTGATGTGATCATTTTAAAAATATTTTAAATAACAATTATTTTTATAATATTATTGTAAAATTTATATTTAATATAAAATTATATTATATTTGAATAAAATTAAAATATAATTTTTTTTTTACCAAACGACTCAGTAGCATTTGCAAAGCAAAATTTGACAAGTCCATCATCGGTGTGGTTTGATTGCCAAAAGGGAGAGGACGCGTCATATATATTGATATATTGTCCTTGTAGTACTCAACGTAAATTCATCGCCGTGGATCTTTTGGACGCTTTTTGTACTACTCAGCGTACAAGAACTAGCCATATTATTAAAGGGGCATTTCAAGAAAATTTTAATTTTATTTAAATGTAATATAATTTTATATTAAATATAAATTTTACATCATTGTTATGAAAATAATTACTATTTAAAATATTTTTAAAACAATCACATCAATTTTTTAATTTTAAAATATTTTTTATCCAAACACATATTTTATTCAAATATAAAACAAATACTTTTTAACCAAATATAACATTCAAAAAACAAATTTCATTCAAATACAATTAAAATGCAATGCGTTTACCAAACGTCCCCTAAAGACATTATAAATATATATATATATATGTACAACGACTTTGGATCCTTTGGGGCACGCCAAGATTTTGCCCCATGTGGTTAAACTTTATTTTTTGTGTATTGTTCATCGAAGCTTGGCGAATCGGACATAAACATATAAACAAAGCTATTCACTACCATATACATGAATATGAATATGTATATATATATATATATGAAGGGGACAACTTTTGGATAAGGTAAACCAGGAAATACGCCCACCCACCACCACACCCCACCCCCACAACAACAACAAAAGAAATAAAAAATAAAAATTGATTAGAAAAACTGCCCATGTTATGTCGCTGGGCTGTCTTTTATGGGGCAATTGCATGAGATTTTTTTTCAAAAACCTCGGGGGAGTGCTTTGCAGAATATAATTATATAAACCACAACCCCCCACTCGCCCACCCCCCCACACCTTTTGATGTTCACTTGGTGATGTTTCTGATTAGCAGGGCCTAATTAGCTGGGTTTTTTTTTTCCCCTGGGCTTTTGTTCCATTAGTCCAATTTGAGGAAGTTTATCTTCCACGGAAAAAAAAAAAAGAAAACCCCAAAAAAACTTGAGACAGTACATCTAACCAAACTAGCCCTTAATTTGGATTGAATTTGGATTGATTTTTGCCAAAGAAATAAATACAAATATATCATAACATGTCATCATAGATATTTATTTATTTATTACAAAATACCAATTATAATTACTAGTTGGTATCCATACGATACTGGCCAACCAATGGTCACCAAGTTGGTTATCATTTGGTATCCACTGTGATACTGATCGATTAATCACCACCGCCTGTGGGATACGGTATGTTTACTGATTGGTAACCACCTCCACTGGCAGGATACCAGTTGGTAACCACCTCATATAACAGGATATCATGCTTACTGATTGGTAAACACCTCCTTTGACAAGATATCGACAGTTGATAATCATCTCCTATGACAAGATACCGGTTGGTTACTTCTTGTAACCACCTCTGCTGGCCGGATACAGGAGAGTTGTTGACCAATAATAATCTTCGACGGCTAATTAGCGACTGGAAACCGTAAAATCAGTCAAATTTTCCAAAATTTATTTAAAGTTACGAATTCAAAAAATTACAAAAAAGTTTGCAAAAAAAAAAAAAAAAAAGGAAAAAAAGTACAAACAACAAAATAAATTTATAACGAATAAGGCTTATATACGTATGGTTGTATGTAAAATCTAACATGTAATATTACATTTGTATCTATTAAAAGGTATAGAGTTCGAGTACTGCTTCATAAGTTAAAATAAAGCTTTTATATGTCTTTGATAATTTTAATTGCTTTTCCTTTTTGTCAAACTTTTACTTTTAAAATTTTAAGTTGATGTGTCAATTTGAAAGCTTATTTTTAACTTACAATTTGCTTATCTACGAAAAAGAGCTCTATGGCTAAAGCTTAAAAAAAAAAAAAAAGTGAGAGAGAGAAAGATGAATATAAAAATAAACAAAAGTAAAATAAGATATATTTGAAATCATGGAACAATATTTATCTCATAAAAGAATAGTTTTAGAATTTATAAAGAATATATAAAAAGTAAAGTTAATCATTTTAAAATTAAAAAGGATATTTACTTAAGAGGGAGCATAAAAAGTTGAAGGAGAGACAACAAAACCACCCATGTGTGAAATATATGATATATTGCTCTTTTTTGACATGGTGTTTGGTTAAAGTGGAAACCCTAAACCCCTTTGTTATATTGCCTTTTACTAGTGGATGTAAAAGTATTTTTTTTGATTTTATATATGTTAAATTTTCATAAAAGTAAATTTCCAGCAGCCCCGCATTGAAGAAACATGAGAATTTTTTCCCATCAAACTAAATATTTAGAAGAAAACAAATGAGAGCTTTTTCTATTGAAAAGGAAATTTCAAAACGTTAAAACAGTTAATATTATTTTCGTTATATTTAAAAGAAAATTCATAACTTCAAAATTAAAAAGAAAGACAAACTGTTATTTTGTTGATACTTAAGAAAATTGATAGATCCAAAGGACTTTCCATAATTTTGCTCAATCTAAATGTATTAATAATCTTCTTCACACCTCAAAAATTCTATAATTTCTCTTTAATCAAAAAGATATTGATTATTACAAATTTAGAGAAAAAGTAAAAGAAAAACAAGTAGAGTTCTACAATGGGAACACTCCCCTTTTTTTCATCAATGGGGACAAAATTTTTTAAACTGTCAAATTAAGTTTCAATAATCTTGATTAAAAAGATACACCCTAACCACACTTGATTATTTATTTAACAAAAAATTTCAAAAAAAAAAAAAAACTCTCCTCCCTTTTATAATAGCCCCTCTCCCTCCTACCATCGGTAGCCTCGCTGCAAGATCTCCAAACCTAGCCTCTATCCCCAACTCTGACACCTCCCACCTACTGTCTTTTTATACCATCCGCACTCTCTACCACCATCGCCTTATCTTTTTCTTCACCATCTCTGCCACCGTCTGAGGTTGCTCCAGTGTCTTTCATATGCCTCCCCCTGTACTCTCGATGCTTGTCGAGGTTCTTACGTAGTGGTCGTGCTGATATGGAAGATAGGTATCTTTGGCATTCTTCAATTGTTCTAGCTAGTGTCTAGTTGACATTGGTGGGTGTTGCTTCTAATGGCTTTGTTGGCTACTTTAGGAGGATTTCATCTTGTACTCGAACTGTCTTACAAGTCTTAATGTTGGCCCCGGCTGGGATAAACTAAACCTGGGTGATCCTGAGGAAGATGGTTCCGAAGGCGACATCTATTGATATTCCAGCCTCGAGTTGATGAAGACTTTTTCACAAATAAGGATCTTGAGATGAGAACATAGTGTGAGAGAAGAATGTTAGTAGTTTTTGTGAAAATATGATTTCTTTGGTGAATGTAAGCTTGGTGGAATAGTTGAGGTAGGATTTTAAATCTATGAATTGGTTTAGGGTATTTAGTTAGGCTTGAGATATAATGTGTGCCGATTTTACTTCGTATTGCAGGTGTACCTTCGCTGATAGGGTCATCTGAGGTAGAAAGGGTTTCTTCTCTAGGTTGGAAAAAATGGTTGATAGATGTGATGAAGATGTTACAAGAGGACTAATAGAGATGTGGTTTTGAAGTGAAAATGGTGGGTATTCAAAGGTTGGTGATAAACCTTCCTTATAGACTCAATCGAGACCCTCTTTGAGAAAAGGAAGGTTCTGTTAAACAAGTTGGCACTCAGACTCTAAAGGATTTATGCCCACTTTTCTAATCAAGATAATAGGACAGGACCAGTTTGAAAAGAAATAGATAACCGAGAATGCGAGCTTTTAATGCCCAACTTTTCAATACCCCAACAGACTACTTTCAATTAGCCTAAAAGCTTCCTTCGATAGCTAACAACGGGAACTTCAACCGAATAGGTATCCGTTCACTAAACAATAACTGAAAGTGGTACACTAGGGCCTTATCAAGTGAGGCCACTCACTACCTTTAGGCAGGAAATTACTTAAAGTAAGGCTCTCTCATCAATAGCTCTTAACCTATGTCGATTTTGGCGGACTATGCTCCATCCCAGTGAACTTTTGTGATTCCGACATGTCCAGAGGCCAGAGGCGAATCTATTAACGGTCCTATGGACCAATACCATTCGGATGTGGGTGGCTCGCCCTACCTAGAACAGTCACGTTTGATTAGGCTTACACACATTCGCTTATTTACGCTATCCCCCCTCAGTTCACCCTATCCTTGGCCTTTTGCTCTTCTATTGTAAGCTCCAAGGCTTCATACCAAGTCTTCACTGACATAATATACATGCTTAAGTAGGGTCAGGCACAATCGTTGTTGCTTGATGGGAACTTCCCGCATATTATTATCAATGTCTTCATGTCACACGACTTCTTAACATTACACCATTGAATCCCCAATCCTTTACTTGCTGTGTAGTGACAGTACAAATATCCACTAATCGTTATTTCTAGATACAGTTGCCGATTGACATCTTTTCTAATTTGTTGATATAAGAAGCAAATTGTTGTATGGAGGAATCAATATCTCAACATAAGCCAAGAGGTAGATCTTGTGCCACTCTACCTGGTCGTATGAAATTGGCATGCATCCTGGCTCCTAAGACTCTTTCATAGAATTCCAACAATTTCTCTCACTCCTCAGAAGCCCATAGGAATGGAGTTGATGCTCCCACATCCATAGCAAAATTAGTTAAAGCAAGTGAATGATTTGAAATTCAAGTTATTTCACAGAATAACATTTGTACATATTGAGCTCGTAATGGTACCTTGCAATTCAAGTCTCTCTACGACTGAAGAATGAACATGTTCTTAGGCCATCGCAGAAACATAGATAGGGTCGATGACGGAACGAATAATGAAACTTTACAATAGCTTTTTCATACACGTTCACTTGCATAACATACACAAGTTTGTTATGTAGCTTGACAAGGTATTCCTACAGCACTTGTTAACATGTTCCAACATCATGTTTCATGATATGCGCTGTTTGACTGTAGCATTGGTGTATTCTCACTTCATGCTTATGATAGGTTAAGGCTGCTGTCAGAAACCCTGTCGAACACTCGTGGATTAAATTGGCCTAGAGCATTCGAACTACACAGGCAAAAAGCTGGAGACTTAGACTTTCTTGATTGGCTAAGAGTCATGTTTGGATTTCAGGCATGTATTTAACTGTTAGAATAAAATAAGAGACATCAATAAGGTTCTGGTCACTCTAACAGATTTTAAGAAATGCTTATTAAGTTTGCTTTGTTTTGATGGCTATAGAAAGACAATGGTTAGGAACCAGAGGGATCATCTTAATTTGCTGCTTGCTAATGCTCATAAAAGACTTAATCCCAAGCCTGAACTATTTAGCAAGGTATGCATTAATATCCCTATTAATATTTTTCTATAGCTGTATCTTGGAGGATTCAACACCTTTATTATTATCATATCTGTTGATGACAGCAATGTTAATTCTTTTAATGGATTGTTGTGGTACACCATACATTCTTAGTTCATGGCTAAAAATATGCATTAAGTTACTTGTAAAATTATTTGAACAATATCCTTTGTTAAACACTGTCCTCTAACTGTATTATTGTTTATACTTGATTGCTGGGTTGCAAACTCATTTCCTTTTATGCAGCTTGATGATCGAGCTGTTGATATAGTTATGAACAAGCTCTTTAAGATGGGGTTTGTATCTTCTGATCTGGGGTGAAGCAGCAAATGTTCGTTTCATGCTAGAATGTTTATGCTATACTTTTATAAATGTGAGTTTCATTTGTTGGGCTCCCTTGTTTTTATATTAAATAACTATTTATGGGAATTATGTTTTACGAGGTTTTAGTCTTGTTCCTAATCAAGTTAGGCATATATGTTTAGATGGTTTATGAACTATATGGTTTATTGGCCTGCATTCTTATGGTGGGGATGATGAGGCCTTTTTGCATAAGGTTATAACACCACTTTATTGTGTTATTGAAAAATGATAAGGTATGTTGTAGCACAAACATAGACAATGCCTTAAAGTTTTTGGTGTTTATAGTTTAGATGTGACACTATTTGTTATGATACTTTCAGGAAGCTAAGAAAAGCAGAAATGGAAAAGCTCCTTACTCAGCTTGGTGTAATTATGATGACCTAAATGAGTATTTCTGGTCTGGTCGATTAAACTCTGTTGAACAGCTGTAATTAGTTCTTTTGGGGGCTTCTTAAGTTGATTCTTGCATTTTGTATCCTTTTCAGGTCATCTCATAGCTTCTGCTTTAGCTAGCCTATGTGTGATGATGGTGACTTTTCTTTTTTAAATTAATTCATGATTTGTCAAAAATACTAATTGCATCCTAAGCAGGAACACTAACTACTTTTATCAATTTAGTGATTTATTAGTTGCTTAACATATAAATTTCAATATCAGGGTAGAAAGGGTCCTCAAAGGGAATCTAGAAGTAAAGGATAATAATGTTTTGTTGAAACCTGAACGGTTTGGCATATATTTAGAAGTTTTGATCGATTGTGGACCTTTTACATTCTCATGCTACAGGTATTCAATATTATAATATCGAAATCAGAAGGACAAAAAAAAAATCCCACTCTTGATATACAAGAACCAATTAAAACCAACAGCAAAAATCCAAGATGAAAACCAAAAAAGACCCTGTTGAGAAATGACATAAAGGAGAAAAACAGGTGCATCCGTAATGAAAATAGAAGGGTTATGAAGGGTGCTTTACATTCTCTTCAATGGTGTAGAGAGGCACAACTAAAACTATTCTTGTCAATCACAAGTAAAGTGCACTTAATGCTTGTGAGTGACATAGATTAATGCACATCCAATAGTCTTAGAATAGATCTATATTATTCGTTGAATCGACTGAAAAAGAAGAGCGTACTGATGGTAGCTGAGACCGGAGCGGTCTACTAATAAGTAGATGTAGTGCAGGAGATAATTTTGATAAACACCTGAATCAATGGCTTATAGGACTATAAAAAACTGGGCGTCACTGCTATTTATTGTTGCTAATAGCAGTTTCTTTAGATGCCTTTACCTTCGTTGTCTCTCGTACTCACCCCTTTTCTATAACCGTTTTGGTGCTGTTAGCTCTGCCCGTTCAACCGGTTAGATTTTACTTAATCAATAGAGTCGACTAGATCAACATTAATTATGTTCCCTTTAAGGATCACAAAGTTTATAATCCTTCCCTGAAATGGTATTAAATTGAAATAGTTCATGTAAGAACTCAAATCTACAACATAATGCCCATACTACTTAGGTCGCTACTTATGCCCATACGTACTAACTAGGGGATTATATGACTAATTGCCTTTACGACAGATACAACTAATCCACGTTAGAGCGGCAAACCCTGCTTTCTAGTCATAGCCCCCTAGCAGTGAGTTGTCGTTGATGACATAGCAGTGAATTTGAGATCATGTGTGTAAATGCTTCGTTAAGTCCTACAGAGCAGCAGTCGGTTCAACATAAGGAGGAAAAAATCATGTGTGGAAGTGTTTCGTTTAGTCTTACAGAGATGTAGAGAATATAAGCTGAAGATGTACCTGATAGAACATGCCAAAACTTCACCCGGATAGGAATTCTAGTAGTTGTAGGATTTATGAGCTGCATATTAGGTTTCCATCTTATCAAAGCCAAAGTTTAGTTTGTAATGTGCCAAGGTCCCTCTTCTAACACCCAATCCCTGGTTCGATTGTTTGAAAATTTGAACATCCTAAAATCTTTATCAGCTGCCATAACTTCAACTGATCAATCATGTCCCCAAAGCATGTTTGCAACATTGTGAACAAGGCTATATTTAGAATTTTTCCTAAAGCTATCCCAATGCTGGATCCCTTCTTGAATAACTTCTTTAGGTGGTTTCACAACTTTTTGACCTCCAATTTTAGTTGGTTTGTAATATTCCAGTAATTGGTTATTTGATGATTCATTAAATAGAGACCTCTATCCAGTGAGTGTAGAATTATGACTTTATCGAGAAAAAGATGTCTTTGTCTTTTGATCTAATAGCATTCTATTAGCTAGGAACAACTTTAATAAATACTGATAACTCTCAGATGGAGTATTAGAACGAAAGACTCTATTAGACAATGAACTATAGGTTCTAAGCCAACTCTGGCGATAAATCAATAATTCGAAGTACTTTTCTTGTGTATTCTTAATAAACCAGTGTTTCTTCATAGATGTAGGAAGATCTATTTGGGAAGTAAGAAGCCCTTTTTTCATTCAGTTGTGCAAGTTGTTCGAATAGGTAATAGAGCTCTTACGTAGGTTGACTTTCTATCCCAAAGCCAGACAATAATCTTAGAAAAACTTTTTCATTTTAAAGAAAGTGTAATTTACCGCTTTACTTCATACTGAGATTAAAAAATGATGCGTCCTTGGCCGTGTAGGACATGGATTAGCATTATGTCTTTCCTATAAGTGATCGACCATCCAAGATTGGAAGAAGTGCTATATGAGGACTTCAAGATCAAATATAATATGTTTCTTTCCATTCCTTGTGAGCCATTTATTTCTCTGAAACAGGAGATCAAAGTTCTTTTCCTCCTTTTCCCAATAAGTCGACGATGTTACACCATTAGGATACTTTGAATAAACTAGAGTACATATAGGATACACCAGTGCTAAAACCTTTTCTCAAGATATATTCCAAATGGTTGGGGTCATTGCTCCGAATGTTGTTCCCCTGATGTGAAACTAGTTGGGTCTGTAGTTTAGAATTCTGTTGATCCCAAGTACTCTATCTCCATCATTGCATATAAAGATATAGAAAGTAAAGAAGAAAATGCATAACTAGAAGAATTATGTAAAATAAGTGAATTTATCTAGTTAAGGCATGATTGATTGAGAAAAAAAGAATGATTTCCAGACTCCGTAAAGCCTATACTAGTAGTAAAGAACTATAGAGCGGTTGGTTGTTGACCAACGAAAAGTGTAGGAAAAAAGTTCTTTATCATTCAACGAAATTACCGCCTATCATGCACCTGGAAACCCTGACAGCGAAGAATGCGACGTTAAGAAGACTGACTACCTAGAAAGATCCCTCACTGAACATGAACCCAGCCTCTACTACAGCAAAACCATTTCTTAATGTGAACAGATGTTTTCTTTTCTTATGAAATTGATAGAAAGAGGTCCTGTAGGAATGATCTTGAAAAGGTGCGGCTAGTCAAGAGTCAAACAGAAGCATGAGTTGAGTGGTGAGCTAAAGCAGGGTAGCGAAACTAGGAACAGAGTTAGCTTGTTAGAGCTAGGCTGTTAAGTTAAAGTAAGTGAGCTAGTCATATCAGCCAATGAGTTAAGTAGCTTGCTGTAGTTGTTACGGTAAACTGGAGTGAAATGAGTTGGTAATAGAGACTGAGAGCTAAACATGTCATTGGAACACTTTAACAAGGCCGTTACGGGGATGCGAACAAAGCAAGCCACAACTCACGATCATAGGAGCTATAGACTTCGGCACCTAGAGCTAATTGTCTCCTAACTACTCTTTCTGAGTGATTTTTAATGAAAAATACGGGTAAAACGCTCAAATGGCATATTTTTATGTCATTTATTAAAAGAAATTTACTTTCAATGAAAAATACAGGGAAAACGACACTTTTTTGGATTTTGAGGCTCATTTATTAAAGGAAATTTACTTTCAATGAAAAATATGATGTTTACGTGACTTGTGTCCTTTTTTTGATCCTATGGAAAACTCCTTAACAAACAATTGAATAGTAGGGAAAGCTCATCCCTCGCTTCTTCCCTTGCTTGTGCTTAGTCTCACTTTTCCTTTTTTTGCTTCTTTCACTTTTGTCTTTGAATATACTTATTACCATTTTATCGTACTTTGGATTCAGGATTGGTAGAAAGAGTAGCAGTAGCTGATGAAAAACATGATCTTGCAAGGGATGTGAACTCGTAGCTAACGTTGTTGGTTGTCTAAATATCTCCCCCAAAAAACTACATTAAATTTATTTAGCCCTATACATACATCTTTTCATTCTACAGAGCCTACTCTTGCTTACATTGTGGCTGGGTTAGATTCCATAACCTCTAAAAATCTTCGAGCTGCCTTTCCTTCGGCTTGTAACAAACGCTTTCAAAGGCTTGATCATTTACGGCTTGTTTCGGTTATTTATTTTATGGACGAATGTGCCTTATTGGAGCCATTTTCGAGCCTTACTTCTTACTTCTAAGTCAGATTTTGAGAAAAGGTGGGGTTTTCCCTGAATCGCTTATTGATAAGGCACATTTGCCATATATTTCTCATCGCTAATTTGTTGGTTTTTCTGAGTTTATATTTAGTATTTTGGTGTGTTTTGTTCACAATTGAATAGGTAGGTGATTCAAGCATTTGTGAGTGTTTCTAAAGCTAAAAGATCAACTTGCAGCAAGTTTCGTTTCGGCTACGACGAGAAAAGCACTCGAGGAGTGTTTTGAGTAGAATCAATCTTGTCGCAGCGAGATTCTTTCCCGCTGCAGCGAGTTTTGCGTAAAATATCGACGAATTTTGAAGCCCGAAACTCGCCGCGATGAGTTCCTTTTCTGCCGTGGCGAGTTGCGATTTTTATGTCGCATGTTTTAAGACTTTTTAAGTTGATGCTTCTCATATAAATAGCAAAGTTTCGACCTAAAAGAGGACTTTTGGCAGATGAACGAACTGTAGAGGGCTTGGAGGCCATTCTAGCATAAAGGAGGTGGATTTGGAGATTGAAAACGGCTCCTCAAGAGTTTTCATCTCTTAATTCCTTTCTTTCTCTTTATTATTGATATGATGAACGCCATAACTGTTTCTATATTGAACATGCTTGGCTAAATTCTTAGTTAGGGATTTGATGTAGTCTAGCCAGATACTATGTTTTGAGTGCCAATTTCATTTATTTAATTTTTTCATTCAGTTTATTTGTTCTATTCCGTTCTTAATGCTTCTAAATTTTTGATCAACTTTTAGATGATATTAAATTTGATATTTAGCGCCCGGGAGGGGAAATATTGAATTGAAACGTGGATAGAACAACCTAGGCTAATTAATGGTTGGGAAACAGTTAATTACCTTGAAAACCATTCCAGAGAATCCAGTTCTTAAGAGATTTCTATTTCTTAGTTTTGGTGCAAGAATGTGAAAATTGGGAATTAGGAATACATTTGATTTAGCGCTCGGAAGAGAGAATTAAATACATTAGGATTCTTGGTTTATAAACTAGGAAAATAAATTAGTGTTTGTCACGAAAAGCATAGTTAAAGGTTAGGTGAAATCAAATTTCTAGTGTTTAATTATATTAGTTCTCTTGCAAATTGTCATTCGTTACTTTATTTTGTTATTTGTTTCTTTTTATTTGTTTATTTAATTTTATAATTCAATGTAATCAGTTTCTAAATAAAGTTGATATCTCTCATATTACAGTAATTAATAGGACTTAACTATTTTTTCCTATGGATTCGACAACCCTTCTCATCATTATACTATTAAAACTTGATACCGTTCACTTGTAGTTTTGCAACTTAAATATATCGCAACACCAATAGTAAAGAGCTATGAGGCCCTTCCCTTCTTGTAACTTTCTCCATTCATTAAGATTACGCTGCCTTTGGTTCCCTTAATTAAGGTACTCTTCTCTTATTCGTAGTATAAGTATATGTAGGAGTGGAACTTGTCCACAGAAATGGAATATGTGATGGCGGAATGCAAAGTTAATTGACGTGGTGTCCCAGCTTTTTCTTTTGACTTGGTAAAGTAGAAGGTTCTACTGAAGCAGGGAAGTTTCAGGGTTTTGCTAACCAGTGTGAATTTGAGTTATATGTTTCCCTAGTTCATGTAAGGTTAACCTTCGGGTTTTGCTTTCTAGAAAAACCGCTTACCAGATGGTTGTTTGCTACAGCCTTTAAGTCTCACCTAGCCTCTCCTGACGACGATGGGACATACTATCACCTATTGATAAATCAAGATTTAAATCTGAATTCCTTCTTCCTATGGTTAGTTAGGCAGATTCCTTCTCTTTGTATTGATGATAGAAAGGGAAAGCTTTATTCTCAGTCATTACCAGCTTAATTTCCTCTTTTCGTAGTATTACATTTTTTTCGTGTCCTTGGGTTTATAACATTGGATTTTCTAGTATTGTTTCTGCAGGTGGTGGCAAAGCTACGTGCTAATACTTTTTAGAAAGATATCTATAATTTTATTTTCTAGTATTTCCATTGAAAAAAGTTCTATCTTCATCACTATCGACAAGATGGTTTTCCCTGTCATTAATACGATCCTCTAATTTTGCCAAAAAAAAATCCATCTATTAAATATTCTATATTATTATTATTATTATTTACACCTTTTTTCTTTCTTTTCCTACCAAAACACAATTTGCTTTTATTCATTAAAGAAGTATCAAAATTTATATCGTTATAGAATTAAAATACTATATTTTATGGTATTAGGGTGCATTTTAAATAGTCATTCCTTTTCTCATTTATTAGAGTTAATAGCTCCCGTGATCGCTGAATTTTTATGTAGGTGATCATTTAGTCCCTAAACCCTTTTTTTTTTTAGGCAAAAAGATTATAAAAAATGGTGCAAGTCAATCCTTTTTACTAATAGATGTTAAAAACTTGACAAAAACCTGGGAGGTCTTAAATTTTAATTAAATTTACTAAATACCCTTTACAAAATTATTAAATAAATAGCAGTTTCAAAATTTAAAAAAAAATAACAATACCCTATCATTACCCTCCTCACCCTCAAAGCCAAACCCCAATCCATAATTCCAACCCCAACCCAATCTCCCCCTAATCTCTTATGCCATCGCTTCATCGTTCTCTGGCTACAGCCCATTGGATTTTTCCAACTATACAACTATAGAGAGAGAGAGAAAGAGAGTAATATGCATCCCCAAAGAATAATAACAAGGACAACGCCATCCTTTTCATGCCTCTGATCAAGCCCGCGCTCTACCTCCCTAACTTTTCTCCGCCACCATTATCACGAATACTAGAGTTCAATTCATCTAGAGGTAGACCAGAACAATAAGGAGGACAATCCCCAGGGTGGCGGATAATTCGAGAAAGTATTGCGTAAAGTACTGGGTCTGAAACCTTAGCAGTTGAATTATGGAGATCATGAGAAAGAATGGGACGACAATGACTACGAAGATGACGAATAGGATGATCTGGATGATGAGAGAGGTGGCGAGGATGGGGAAGAAAGAGGAAAGGAAAGATTGAAGGTAGAGAGGAGATTGATGGGGCAGCCTTTAAAGCTGTGGAGGACACTATAGGTGATGGAAGCAGTAGCACAGAGGGAAAAGATAAAGATGAAAAGGACATAGGTGAGGGTGAGGAGAAGAGTCATAGTTGGAAGGTGGGGAAGATTGGTGTGGGAGAGGGAGAGGAAAATTGGTAGGGAAATAGTTGGAAAGGAAGGTGTGAAGAGTAGGGAAGATAATGAATAAGAAGGAGAGATGGAGAAGGAAGAGGATGAAGAGGGCAAGGAAATGGTGGGAGTGAAGGGAAAGAAGAAGAAGAGAAATAGAGCAGATTCAGGAGTTCTTTTACTAAAATGCCCTCTAATTAAAAGCATGTGCAGCTCATGTGCACTAAAACCATCCCAATTTAAATGGTCATTAGTGTTTTCCCTCATTTGCATCCTTTTTAGGAGTTTATGGACCTTTTTGCCAAAAAAAAAAAAAGGTTTAGAGACCAAATGATTACCTATTTAATAGTTCAAGGATCACGGGAGCTATTAACCCTATTTATTAAATGAGAAATAATAATTTAGTGAATACCACACATAATATAGAGCATAAGACCTCGCAACCTTCTTGGTATTGATTCCTTATCATAGGGTTATATACTCTTAATATGTTCATACTAGTCAAAAACCCACACGTTGTAGCGGGAGGAATTATTGTATTTTACAAAATTCATTCTCTTATTCCTGCAATGCTTAAACTAATTTGATTTTTAATTTATATAAATAATTTAAAAATTTTTTATCAATAACATTTTAAGTGATTTTTAATTTCAAATTGTTAAATTTTTGTATTTAGTGGGTATATTTACTATTTGTATTTATTTTAGTTGTATCATTTAAGAATAAAATTATACAAAATTCAAAAATCCCCCCACTTCTAACGGCTACAAATAACTAGTTTTTATCTTATAAATCCATTTTTTCTCAAGTTTTTACAAACACATTTATTTAGTGGGTACATCTACTATTTGTATCTATTTTATTTGCATCATTCAAGAATATAATTATATAGAATTTAAAAATTTCCCCCCATTTCTAATATACAAAATTCAAATACTCCCAGTTTCAACAGTTATAAATAGCTAGTGTTTACCCTATAAATTTATTCATCCTTAAGTTTTTACAAACACACATCTCATCTCTTTTTTATCTCTCTAATTCTTTCATCTGCTCTACTAAAGTTCTTCTCTTAATTTAAAAAAAAAATCACAACATGGTTAGTGCATTATTATTGGCTCTTATTATTTTAGTTATCATAAGTTTTATTATCATTTTTGTTGCAGAGTTTTCTCAAGAAAACTTTCAATATTTCATTTTATTTTATACTCTTGTAATACTTCTTCTTTTATTTATTATCATAATTATTAGCTAGTAATGTAATCATATTTTATAATTACATTCTGATTCGAATTATATTTTATATAATTATATTCTTTCAATAGCAAGTTTTCAATTATATTTTATTTAATTATATCTTCCTAACATGAATTATGTCACACAATGATGAAACTCATACGTTTTCTTAGTCATGCACTGTATTACTCAAATGCAAGATGGGATATTCAAACATAGTGAAGGGCCCTTAGAATTTTTTATTTTAATTCTGGAAGGAGAACCACCTTTTTTAATTTGTGCACTTTCCTTTTTATTTTTTAATTATTTATTTTTCTTTTCCTTTTCTTTTACTTTTCTCTTCATTTATCTTTCCTCTTTCATGAATGCCAATTGTATTTGTTTCGTCTTTTCTTCATTTTTTTATTATATTTTTTTACTTTAATTAAAAGGCAATAGGGAAATTATATACAACAAATTAAATAAACTATAAAAATAAAATAATGGCACCTATTATATGCTAAAATGGCTCAATTATTGGGAAATCGTACAAAATTTTCTATCCTATCGTTTTCAGTTGGCCTTGTTGTTTTATAATGTCCAATCCCTACATTTTACTATTTGAACAGCAAGCCCTTGCTTTTGTAAACCTAATACTTGGCTTTTCCCTTTTTGTCATCAAATTATCACAAAAGACAAAAGGAGAAAGAAAAATGTGAAAATTTACAATATAACTACTCCGTTACATTTGGTTGGTTTTGGTTGGTTCTCTTATATTTGGTTGGTTTTGGGTTTTTTGTCTTACTCTCTCTCTCTCTCTCCTTTATTTGTTTCTTTCACATTTGGTTGGTTTTTATTAAACTGTGTTAACTTTAAATGGACATTGGTATTTTGGGAGACAAGATCAGAAAAAGAGAAAAGGAGATCTAAAGCTTATTATCTCTCTTTCACTAAATAAAGTAGTTACATATGTATTATCTTATGTTATTCTTCACTATTTATGTTATCACAAGATTAGGAATTCACTATTTATGTTATCACAAGATTAGGAATTCTTAGTTGGACATAGGTTAAGCTAAGGTTTCTAAGGTAGAATGAACAAAAGACCATGGCTAAATAGGGCCCAAGCATTTAAAATGAAGAGCAAAAAAGAAATTCATGCACGAAAATGTAAAAGGAACAAAAATCTATAACTAACTAAGGGTAATATTAACACACTATTATCCAAGTACTAATGAATAAATAGTGTTTTTACCTTCATTTTAGTTTATATAATAATATGTTAATGATTGTTTGTTTATGCAAAAGAATATTTTAGTAATTATATTAATAAAATTAACATTACTAATTTAGTAAACACTAGAAAGGGAAAGTGATTGTTTCTCATTTCATCATCTAATAGGCAAGTAAACACAAGAAAAGAAATTAATGATCTTCTTTTTTATTACTTTGCTTTTATTTCCAATCCTATTACTTTTTTTATCACATTTGTTTATACTTTGGTAAACGCACAAAAAAACTATCACTTACCATTGGCATTTGAAATTTTAGAACTTAAGGTTGCTTTTAGAATTGTTTTTGAAATGATTTTGTGTTTTTGAGAAAATTGAAAATGAGAATGTTTTAAGAAGGTGTTTGTATTATTTCTGAAATTATGTTTAATATTATTTTTTAAGTAAATTTTGAAAATATCAATAAATAAAATTATTACTCATAAATTAAAAAAAATTCAAAATCATCAATTTTAGAATTCCTTCCAGCCCTCCCTCTGTAACCGATCGCCCCTAAGCTCCATCTCTAATGCTGACGGTCTATCTCTTTCACCTTGTCTATCATCTCCAAAATCAACTCTACTACTCTGCCACTACGAGCCACAACCTAGTCTAAGGATCTTGCAAGTTCTCCATTGTCGTGTCTGTCATTTTGCCACAAAGAGCGACATCTCAGTCTACGAATCTTGGAAGTCCTTCGTCCTTGTCATCTTTTTGCTTGAGTTGGAGAACGAAGCTTGTGGTGGAGGAGTTGGTTGTCGGAGGAGATGAAGGTCGTTGTGATTCTGACGGGATGCCTCTGTCATCAATGTCGACATTGAGGTGGCCACCGATATCGCCAGAGTGTGCACATGTAAAGGGAGAGAAGAGAGAAGGGGTGAAAATGAAAAAGTGAAGAAAAGTTTTTTTTTTTATTTCTTGTTTTCAAAAAACTAAAATTAAAAAAACAATAGAGTTGAAAATGGTTCATGGAAGTGTTTTGAAATGATTTTGAAGCTTTTGAATGAACAAACACAATTGTCTTTTGTGATTTGGAACCTTTATCAAACGCTGCTTAAATTTCAAGTTAAAATATCAATGAACATATTTTAGCATAATTTATATAATAACTCATGATAAACCATAGGATCAATAATAAGATTTAATAATTTTTTTTGGCTGAATACCAAAATTGAGGCCCTATTTGAGGTTAGTTTTGGAGACATCCAAAACAATTTTTATTCCAAAACTTCACCACTTTTTACTATTTATATCTCCAAAGCGCTATAGTAAACTCCAAAATTTAAAATGCTATAACTTTGTGTATATAAGTTCAAATGAGATAATTTTTTTAAATTGCATAGAATTTCGAGAGGAACGAAACAATATCCATATTGATATTTTTTTTCTAAAATTTTTTTTAAAACTTTTTAGATTTTCACCGCAAGCAGTTTTTTTCTCTCAAACATACTTTTTAAAATAATTTTTTTCAACCAAAAAATAATATCTCCAAATATCCCCAAACTCTCCCTAAAAAAGCTCCACGATAAAGAAATTATAATTTAAACTTTTTCTTCTTTTTTAATTTGACGACGTACACATTAAAAAAGAATAAAAAGTGTGGAATATCGCTATGATATTCTCGGAATCACAAAATGTAATTTCAGAATCAATTCAGAAAAAATAGAATAAAATCGGAGCAAAATCTTTTGCTTCGAAAGAAAACGCATAATTATTCAATTGTTTAACAAATAAATAATGTTGAGAACGACCAAAAAATGTCACGTTAATCACTGATTATGGACTGAACCACGTGGTTTAGCTGGGACGCTTTGAGAGAGAGACCGTGAAAAATCCCATCTGTGGATTTCTGCCACGTCAGCTTCCCCTGCCTTCCTCGCCACGCCAACCACCGTACTCACCATCCAAATCCCATTTCCCCTTCCTTCGTTCTCTCTCTCATCAACCCAACCGTCTCTCTCTCTCTCTCTCTCTCTGTCGCTCTACTTTCTCTCTCTAAAGCCATGAATATCTTCAGGTTTGCTGGGGATATGACCCACTTGATCAGTATTCTTGTTCTTCTGCTCAAAATCTACGCCACCAAATCATGTTCAGGTAAAGCCTCTCTCTCTCACTTCTCATTTTCTCTTCTTCTTGTTTGTTTCCTGAGAAAATACGCCATATTCAAACATTGTTCCAATCTCATTTTTTTTTCTACCATTAGAAGAGAGCTCAACTTGCTAATGGCGATTACACTCGATCGAATTTGTTTCAAATTGAAGTTATCTTTCAAATTAGGTTTCCAATTTTTCATTTCCTTTTTTTTTTTTTTATGAACAAGTTTTATTTTGCTAAAATTTCCTTTTTTTTTTTTACTGGGAAGTGGGACATTAGGGTTTGTTTTAGCATTTGGTTACTGAGAATTCAGGCAATAGAAAGTTTAAAGCGTATTTTTTTTTTAGTCTCTTGGCAAACAAACGGCACAATCTGGGAATATTGCTCATTTTTCTCTTTGGTGTTGTAAAGGGATTTCGCTTAAGACTCAAGAGCTGTACGCGCTGGTGTTTCTGACTAGATACTTGGATTTGTTCACGGACTTCATTTCCTTATACAACACTTTGATGAAGCTGGTGTTCATCACAAGCTCTCTGGCGATCGTCTGGTGCATGAGGGGTCACCGAGTTGTGCGGCGCACCTACGACAAGGAGATCGACACGTTTCGCCATTACTTTCTTGTTCTGGGATGCTTTGTTTTGGCGCTTCTTCTTCATGAGAAGTTCACTATTCAAGAGGTTACTTATTGCTCATTTTTTAACCATCTAGTATAGGGCATTCTGTGTTTGACATCTTTTGTGTCAATAACAAGTATTTGTGGTCATTAATTTTGATTGATCTCCTGGAATGACCGGTTATGCAAACGGATTGATGGGCTAAGTGACTTCTCTTGCTTAGTATGGTGTTTGTTAGTTTACAGTTTATTGTGCTGTGCTTGGCTAAATTGAATGAATTTCTAGGTAACATTTGTCAGGTGGGTCGGGCAAAACTAGGCTAGTTTTGCTACTATTAGGGAAAGTGGAAGCTAACTTCGTATTGGCTCGAGCTGGTATTCTGCAATGAACGTAAGCATTGAGAGTAATTAAAAAGAACAAGAGGATTTCTTGGTGCATTTCGTGAGTTTCTCATAGTTTATTTATTCCGTTAATTTGTCTACAAATTTTCTCAAACATTACCTGTTTAGGGATTTTGGTATAAGTTTAACTATTTACATTAATTTCAAATTTTGTATTTTTCCATTGGTTGGATTCCCTTTAAGTCAGTATCGGGCATTTTATAATCTACTTGTTCTCTGCGAATATTCTGAGAAAAATTGTGTTTTGCAACATACTATGATTTCTGATTTGGATTCAAACCTTTTGGTAGGTCCTCTGGGCATTTTCAATATACTTGGAGGCTGTTGCCATTATTCCTCAGTTAGTTTTGTTGCAGCGAAGTGGGAATGTGGACAATTTGACAGGGCAATATGTGTTCTTTCTTGGGTATGTATTTTTCTTTCCAGTATAATCTAATAACTCTATAATGTTTCTTTTCTTTTGGCTATCTTGTTAAAGCATTTCTTTTCGTCTAGCATGCGCAATGTTGGTTACTGATGATGTTCTCTACATAATCTTGGTTTCTCTCTTTTCATAATTATTGCAATTTCAGTTAACCATACCTGGCTCCTAAATTTCTGCAATGTGTTCTTGGATTTACAATATCCGTTTTTAACCTCATTATTCGCAATTCTATTTGAGAAACTCTGGTATAAAAATTCTGAGTTGCTAATGCATCAAAGATAGGCTTCCCTATCGTGTTTCTGAAAACGTAGAATGTTAATGGCATGAGAAAACATTAGTTGTCTTGCCAACATGGGATTAGGTTGTTCATCAATAAGAAATTTGAATCATTTAATGTGAACGACTTTGTGTGCAACTGCATATCCAGATGAAAATATTTGTTTCTTTTTGTATTGTATTCACTAGCTTGCTTCGGTGCATAATGGGGATGAGTTTGTTTCCATTCTCTCTCTCTCTCTAACTAGATCATTTATTACATTTACTCTGTTTTCGGTTATAGTAAACATATTCGTATCATGCACTGAATCGATCAATATGTAATATTTTCAATCTGCAGAGCCTATCGTGCATTCTACATTCTCAACTGGATCTATCGCTACTTCACTGAAGCACGTTTCAGTCGACGGATAGGTAGGGGAAAAAAAAAATGTTTAAGAACAGTTCTCTTTCATTTTTTGCAGTTTTCCCCACTTGTTTTCTGTATGCTTATCTGACATCGTTCTTTCAAACTTTGTAGCTTGCATCTCTGGTCTGGTTCAGACTGCTTTATATGCAGATTTCTTCTATTACTACTTTATAAGGTAACAATGTCTGCACCTTATTGTCAATTATTCTAACATGTAGTTTTTCTCAGTATGCTGACTTTAAGTTGTTCATTTCTCAGCTGGAAAAACAATGCGAAGCTTCAGCTGCCAGCCTGATCCAAAGAGGGATGGATTCTAGCTTAGGCTTTTCATGGCGTGATTGGTAATAGGACACTAGAAAGGTTTACACCACTCGGAGCTTTCACTTGATACCGCAACCCCGAATTGTATTAATGGATGGGGGGTGAAAAAGGTTTTAGATTTTTTTTTGGTTGGGAGTTGTCCATCTCAAGTGGCACCTTCTACATTTAGACCAATGTTCTTGTTCACTCTGATGATAGCTTTTCATGTTGTGTTGGAGAGTACATGCTCATCACTTGTAAAGACGCTATTGAGAGGACAAAATTTGCAGAATTTGCTAACACCATAATTCATGTTTAGGGGCAGACTGAAAATTACTATATTGACTTTTTAAACTTAAAAAGCTCTACGGAATATGATTAACCAAATTTCAAGAATTTATCTTGTGATTTTTTCACTGTGTATTGACCAATTTATATCGACTTTTAGTTTAGCATTTTTCTTGGTTTTTAGCACAATGGTTTTTGGTTTTGTTTCTTCCATCAGAAGGGGAAAAAAAAAAAGGAAAAAAAATAGTGAACAAGCAAATTTTGATGTTTTCATTATTGGAAGTTATTAACTTCATTTTTTTTTTTTTGAAATGTACACTTCGTATTATTTGAATGCTTTATTATGTTAGTTTCAGTAATTTTGCAATGAAATATTTTGATTTTCTCTATAAAAAAAAATGGAGACAAATTCGGTCGCAATGTTAAACTATACAACTAGGTGCTGCATTCTTTGCAATATTTCTAGTAACTTGTTTTCATCATCGTTTTTTTTTTTTTATAATTTTTTTATTTCTTTACTGGTGTCTCTAAACTTATTGCATAGTCATACCATAAATTTTTAAATTTGATAATTTACATCCTAAATTTACAAATTTAAGCAATTTATCTCAATGATAACAATATTAATTCTTTTATGGAACTTGACTAATGTCATGAAATTGTTAATATAATTTAAAAAAGGTTTTGAATTAGGAAAACATTATTTGAAAAACTTTTATCATATATATATATATATGTATATCAGGAATTGGTTCAAATTATCATGAAAATAAATGTACGTGTGACTTTATCGTATCATTTTTTTGTAAATAATAATGCTAATAGACAATTTAGTTGTAAAGCCAAAAGGAAATTAAAATAAAAAAAACATTATCATTAAAACAATAGCATTTGATTTTTTATTTTTATTTTTTATTTTTTTGGTGTAGCAATGATAACGTTTGATTGGAAAAAAGGTTATGTAGATAAATGGCTTTTTTTTATAATTTTTTTAATAAAAAATGTTCTAAGTGTTGTTAAATCAGTAAAATGACATTTTTTATATAGTAAAATAGTGATTGAACATTTAGTAGATATCCTTTTTTTTTTTTTAATCGATCATTGTTTAACTATTTTCAATCATTATTTACTATAATTAATATTAACTTAGTAGATAAATCACTATTTTAATGGTCACCGATAATTTTTCTAATTTTTATTGACCTTCAAACATGTCCCCTAAATTATCTTTGATCTCTCTGATAACTTGATAAATTTTACGTTACTTTTGTAAAACACTCGTTATGGTAGTAAGAATGTAGTATTGAGTTACTTATACATGAATGGAACATGTACAAGCGGTGCATTAAGAAGTGATCTAGGTGAACAAGGTTAGTCTAATACGAACTTATGTCTCTTATAGTTAAAAATATTAGTAAGTTTATCTTATTTATATAGTTAATAAAAATGGGAGAAAAGTTAATCTAAATATATCCGAAAATCAATTCTATAACTATTCACATTTTTTAGGGGGGGTTTGGGGGTATTCAGCAGACTTGGTTTTGGTGTCTGCAAGTCAAAAAGTGTTTATCTTTCTCATTTCTCCAAACCTCCAACATATATACACATATTTCCATACATTTATTTTTTATCACATATTTTAAAATTTCTATATACTAATTTTTATAACAAATTTTTTTTAAAAACATTTACCCCAAACACAATCTTCAAAATTATATCTAA
Organism: Antiaris toxicaria; assembly: GCA_035233585.1. Classification (NCBI taxonomy): domain Eukaryota; kingdom Viridiplantae; phylum Streptophyta; class Magnoliopsida; order Rosales; family Moraceae; genus Antiaris; species Antiaris toxicaria. The sequence goes on from CP141154.1 coordinate 96,939,865, forward strand.
TTTTCAAAATAAACATCTCTAAAAATACATCTTTATAACTCCCTCCAAACAACCCCTTATAATATAAAGGGCCAATAAAAAAAAAGTAGGATTATCCTATTAAAAACTTTATGTTCAAAAAATCTAAGATTTTTTTTTTGCCCATCAAAACTTGCAAACTTTCTAAATGTACCCCGTATATACCTTTTTCTTTTTTTTTTTTTCCCGCCGTTTTTACCTCTCTTTTATTTTCCATTTTTCCCCCCTTGAACCCCTCGGGTTTTCTTCCGGTCTTGTGTGGCAGCTAGAAATAGAGCCACCTAAGCTCATAAGAGCAGATCATCACTCAACATGACAATTTTTTTTTTTTTTAACTTAAAAAAAAATCGTTCTCTCTTTTCTCAATCTGATCTTTCCTTCATTTTGTCAGATGAAGATCTAACAATCTCCATCCGGCTACACGGCCCAAAAGCTACAACGGCGTCGAGTTCTCGTCGGAACCGGAGCATGGTGGGTGGCGCCACCGCTGGTTCGGCGTGAAACAGGGGAGGCTCCTCTGGCTCAAGGACTCCAACGTCAGGGGTCATAACCATGATGATTTGCCAGACCGTCAACGACGTCGTCCACAAGACTAGACGTTTTCTTTCGAGCTCTCCCGTACCTCTCGAGAAGCCATGTCCTTCGTCGCCGACTCTGAGAAGGAGGAGGAGGATTGGAACAAATCCATTGGACGATCCATCTTCCAGAACTCCCTCGCGCTCGCCGATTTCGAGGTCGTCGATTTACGATCACGCTCTTCGCTGATAGGTTGCCGATTGCGTGTTTGATTTCTAAATTTTTGAACGAGTATGACAAGCTGGTTATAGATAATTATGTAGTAAAAATATAAAATTTGAGAATTTGAATTTTGTTTGATTACCTTTAATATGTAGTTCAAGTTTGGATAGAATACTTTAGTATCATAAATAAGATATTTATGTACTTAGTATTTTGCTTGAATTATGATTCGTAAATGCATTAGGACTCATCAGCCTATATATACATATATAACTAGGCGTTTTAGTTTGTAATTTACTGAAGCTTTGGTCATATTACTTTTGTTAAAATATGTTTTCAGAGTTAGCTTTTGGCTGTTAAGATGGGATGGGGATTTAGGGTGCTGCATCTGGCGAAGCCGTTTCTATGGCTTGTACCGGAAGTGAGACGTCCCGACCGGAAGATTCCGCTGAGAAAGAAGGTCGGCTGCACTCTCATGTCGCTCTTCGTCTTTCTGGTGTGCAGTCAGCTTTTCCTGTATGGGATACACTCCGAAACAGAAGCTGATCAGTTTTATTAGATGCGGGCCATTCTTGCGTCGGACCGAGGGACTGTAATGGAGCTTGGAATCTCTCCCATTGTCACTTTTGGGATGGTTATGCAACTCTTGGTTGGTTCAAACATCATTCAGGTGGACAACAGCGTGCGAGGGGATCGCAAACTCTTGTAAGCATTCGCTGCTGTAATTGTTTTAGTTAGTCAGTTTTTCTGAATAAGTCATTGCCTTGTCTTGCTTGGAATTTCTCTAATTGCCTCTTTTTTGGGTTTTTTTTTTAAAGCAATTTTTCTTTGGCTTATTTTTTGCAGATACGCATCACAGAATTTGGTTGGCATAATCATTGCTTTGGGTGAAGCTCTTGTCTATGTCTGCTCTGGGATGTATGGTAGTATCGACCAACTTGGTGTTAGGAATGCCTTACTTATTGGAGCTCTACTTTGCTCTGCTTCCCGTATCATGATGTTACTGGATGAGCTCCTTCAGAAGGGATATGGTTTTGGATCCAGTATATCTCTCTTCATAGCCAACAATATCTGGTAAAGAGTCCGCTATCATGATAGTTTTTCTCCAACTTATCTGTATTTTATGATTTTGGCTTTGCACATGCAGTGACAACATTGTTTGGAAAGCTCTGAGTGTCACAACCATCAACATTGGCCAGGGACCTGAAGCTGGAGGTGCTTTAATTGCTTTGTTCCATGGAATGTTCACTAGGACAAACAAAGTCCGTGCTCTCCGAGAAGCTTTCTTTCGGCAGAACCTTCCAAACATTACCTATTTGTTTGCGACGGTCTTTATCTTCCTTATCGTTATCTACTTCCAAGGCTTCCAAGTGGTTCTGCCGGTGAGATCACAGAGCATCCGTGGTCAGCAAGGGCTATTATCCAATTAAGCTTTTCTACACCTCCAACATGCCCATCATTCTCCAATCTGCCCTTGTTTGCAATATATACTTTATCTCTCTTGCTCCGTTTGGTGAACGCATTGCATTCAATGCAATGTATTAAATGTAATTTGTATTTGAAGGAAAAGTATTAGCATTGCATTTAAATGTAATGTGTGTTTGTGTGAAAAGTATTTGAATTATATTTTAACAATAAATATGTGATGTGATAGGTAAAAGTAGAGGAAAAAAAAAAAGGAGAGAGAGAGAATATATGATGTAATTAATAAAAATAATAGAAAAAGTGAAATAATAAATAGTGATTGTATTAGATTTAAAATGTGATGTGATTGGTATTTGAATGAAATGCTTTTGTATTTAGAGAAAAATTGTATTGTATTTAAATGCAATGTAAAAAAAAAAAGCGTGTACCAAACACGTTATCAGTTTCTCTACAAGTACTTCTCCAAAAATTTCTTTGTGAATCTGTTTGGGGAAGTGGAAGGAGTCCGAGTACTGAGGCGGCCAGTTTATTCGAGTAGGTCTTTCTCTATATCAGTCCACCAGCAAGGTGATGAATAATTCCTTTTCTCGTCTTTCATGTCTGCTTTGTTATTGTGTTTATGTAATGATATGTTTTAGCTTGTGCAAACAGGTATCGATTCAGTGACACTTTTTTTCTCAACGTGATAACTGCAGCTTGGCCGACATGGCAGCCAATCCGTTCCATGCTCTGTTTTATGTAGTCTTCATGCACTCAGCCTGTGTATTGTTCTCAAAAGCTTGGATTGAAGTCTCCGGTTCTTCTGCCAAATACGTAGCTAAGCAACTGAAGGTATATGTTGGCTTTTCCAATCACACTACATGTTCAACTCCGTAAACATGCAACATTTTTGTTGGTAGTCATGTACCGTCACGCGATTTTCTTTTTGGTTAGATGTTTGACAAATGTTGCATTATTTGACAGGAGCAACAAATGGTGATGACCGGGCACCGGGGATCAAACTTGTTGAAGGAACTCAATAGGTACATTCCCACTGCGGCCGCTTTCGGTGGCTTTGTGCATTGGTGCCACTCACGGTGTTGGCAGATTTCATGGGCGCAATGGGGTCTGGAACGGGGATTTTGCTTGTGGTAACGATCCTACATCAATACTTCGAGGCGTTCGACAAGGAGAGAGTTGCCATATTAAATTATGATTTGATGGAATAAACATAGTATTCTGATACGAAATTTTGGAGTAGCTAGATTTTTATCAAATTCTATTACATTAGCGTACTCTTTTTTTTTTTTTTTCCTATATCTAACCATGTTCTGCTTTACATGATATCTTCTTTTATTCTTCCAAAAAAAGAAACAAATCTTTATTTCGGTTTTGCCAAGTATCTTACATCTCAATAAAGCTATCTAAGAATAATAGTTATTGTTGACTTTAAGTTTTAGTGATATAATCTAGATTTGTATCATATATGCCTTGTAAATAGGCGCTCACTCTATGATTACTAGTTAAAACCTTTGATTGATTCCACTAATCCCAACTTTAATAGCTTTTCGGCTTTTAATTCTTTCTGTATGGGCTAAAAATATTGACTCCTTGCTCTAAATGTAATACATTTGTGTATGTCAATGTTATATTTATTACAAAATAATATGAAGAATAACGAGTGTGTTTGTTTTTGTTTTTGAGAATGATTTTTCATTTCAAAAATATTGAAAATAAAAACCATCTCAATATAACGTTTGTTTAATCAATATTTTCAAAACCATTTCGAAAATATCGTTTTTAACTATATTGTTTTTTTTTTTTGAAAACGAAAAAAAAGTTGTTTTCACTTTTTTTGTTTTCATTTCCTCCCACCTTCTCCCCCCTCTCTCTGTGTGCGTGTGTAATGTCAGTGATGACGATCATGTCCAATGATGGCTTCCATCTCAGACGAAAGGTGATGATTACAGACTGGCAACGATGACGACGATTCCCTCTCTACGATGATCATCGACTCATGGCGACGACCATTGACTCGTGACCCAAATTTCACTGTCACCACCACTTAGGGCTTAGATTATCAATGTTTTCTACTCCTATCTCTCATTGCAAAACCCATCATCAATAGGTTTTTTTTTAATTATGACTAATAAACTATTTTTTATTTTTTATTTAAATTAAATACAAATATATTTTTATAAAATATTTACTTATAAAATAGATTTTCAAAAATATAATCAAACAAAGTTTTATTTTTATGTTTTTCAGAATATACACTAAGAAAATATAATTCAGAATATATACTCAGAAAATATAACCAAATATAGTTTTAGAAATGATCTTAACACAGTTTTCAAAATATTCTCATTTTCAGTTTTTTTGAAAACAAAAAACATTTCAAAAACAATATCAAACACTACCGGCATAATCTTGTTTTATATTCCAACACATTATGTTATTTCTAATGCTATTTTTATTTTTTATTATCATTATTGTGCTTTACAAGTTGTACAAAGTGAAATTTTATATAACAGAGCATTTGAATGATCTCTACATGATATCTATTTTGACACTATAACATGAACATGTACCCTTACAATTATGGTGGAACGACTCAAATCTAGCATTCATTTGCCTGAGCGAGCAGCCACCACTCAATGTAAGGTGGTGTAATAATAAAGCGAGTTTGAGAGACTCAATGATTCCCGCATAATATCTGCTTAATATTTTAGAATATTGCATACTCTCATTGTCATGGTGTGTCCGACTTGAACTTAAAATTTGTTTGTTAGTCCACTCATCCAGCTAAGTCCTATGATCAATTTATCAAAAGGTAACAATATGAAAGTATCAACTAGTGAAGATAAAGTCAATTAGTGTCAAACATACGTCCGAGATTAAATCTCACACAACAACTAGATAATAGGGGAAAATTTTCTAACTGAACATCTATTAAGCCAAAAAATTTCTTTGTCAATCTGTTGGGGAAGTGGAAGGAATCCGAGTATCCAAGCGGTCAGTTTATTCCAGTATGGGGTCTTTTTTACTATATCAGTCCACTAGCAAGGTGATGTATCATTCCTTTTCTTGTATTTCATGTCCGCTTTGTTTTTATATTTATGTTGTTGAAAAAAATGGCTTGGAATACTCATGTTGAGTACCACTTTTGAATCTCAATTTTAAGCAGAACATACAACATATTTATGACGGGTTAAGATGAATATATGTTTTGCTCTGTATATAGTTTAAAATGGTATATTCATATGCTTAAAATGATGAATGGATGAATGAGAAATTAACTCTCAATGCGCACCCATAATATTGAAAATGTTGGAAAGTAACAAAGGAAAAAATGTGAGTGTCACATTAGAAAGTGATGAAAACTATTGCTTCTCTTTAATCCTTATAAAAGGAGTATAGTCTTACGTCTGAAATAAATTAAAGTTATTACTCTAATTAACCCTATAAAAGGAGTCCTCCTGTTCTTGTCTGGATATGCCAATGTACCTAACATCTTTAGTCCCTTATATTCTCTCTACAGTGTTTAGGTTTCCAGTGATAGAATTTGGTTATAAATCAATTTGACGAAAGTAAATCGGGTCTAGATTTTGCTTGCGGTGATGATCATATATCAGTATGTCAAGGCATATGAGAAGGAGAGAGCCAGTGAACGTGGCTTCTTCAGGTTTTAGTCAGACATATTTGGGAAGGAGAGTGCCAATGAATGTGGCTTCTTCAGGTTTTAGTCAGACATGTTATTTTTTTCTTTAATTGTTTCATTTTTTAAGGAAAAGAGCCTTGTAAAAATTAGAATCACATAGAAGCAGTTTAATTGGATTTCACAAGTTTGCCATTGTGTTGGTTCTTTGTGTTTCAAACTTTCAATTCGTAATATTTCAAGTTCCACAATTTAGGCTGCAACGCAATCGAAAACTCAGTCTCAATGGCGGAGCAAACAGCCTTCTGATTTTCTATCATGCACCATTTGCTTGGGTATTGGTCCATATGAGCATAGTTTTGTGGCTAAGCTCCAAGTTGTTCCACCCAGAGAGAAGGAACAAGTATATTGGCTAATTCTTGTTGCTAAAGTAATTCAACTCCACAAAGAATTTCTCCTGGAACTTTTTCTCCTTTTTGCCAACTACTTCGGATCAGAGAGCTAGTCGTATTAGGCTCTTATTTCTTGAAATACATAAATAACTCTACCAGAAATATTTTACTGAACAGGCTAACAAAGATTTTGTAGCTTAACATGTTAATATTGTTCTTCTTCTTCTTTTTTTTTTTTTTTTCTTTTTTGGTTGTGTGTCATGTTTATATAGTTGGCAACCATTCTAGTAACTTAAACGGGCCTGAATTCTTGTTATGCCATATAAAATCTATGTGATTTGATAGAACAAAAACAGAATTTTCTGAAACAAAATTTTTGAGAGTCAATTAGCAAAATGACTAAAACACTTTTTTATTTTATTAAATAATATTCTAAAAAATTTTATTAGCAAAATAATATTAAAAGATCAGAAACTATTGAAAATAACCACGATCGTTCCTATGTTAAAATAAAACAATGTTATTTTACTAATTTTAATTTTTTATATAGTCATTTTAATAAATATTCCTTAGATGTTTATCAAATTTCATTAAATTAGCATTTTTTTTATTTTCAGACCCTACCAAATTCTCCTTAATATAATATCATCCATTATTCTTCCAAAAGAGAAATAAAATCTTTTATTTTGCGTTTGCCAAGAATCTTACATCCTCTCACTAAAGCTATCTAAGAATAATATTTATTGTTTACTTTTAAGGTTCTTTAGTGATATGATCTGGATTTGTTTTATATATGCACACTCTATGATCACGACTTGAAACCTTTAATTGATTCCACTAATCCCAAATTTAGTAGCTTTTTGGCTTTTAATTCTTTCTGTCTGGGCTGAAAATATTGACCCCCATAACTCCTTACTTTAAGTTTTATATGAATCATTCATACATATATATATAAATATATATATATATATTTTGAAATATTTTATTGCTACACATGTTTGCTGAGAGCTTGCTCTCCGAACTAACAAAGTCATACAGTCGAACAACAAATATGGCCAAAATGCAAATGTTTTTACCACCACTGAGAATTTATTTTCAATGGGATTAAATAGCGTTTTTTAGAAATTTTTTTTAACAAATGATCCATATATTTAAAAATTAATTAAAAAGGCTATTTTTCTTAAAATGATTCACTAATTTTCTTAAATGATCAACAATAATTAATCATATAATAATCAATCAATGATTCATTATAATATAAATTACCAACATTAATAGTTCATTTATTAATTTACTAAATCCCGAAAAAATAGCAAACGTTCCATTTTTATAGTGCTAAATTACCAATTTTCACAATGTAAATTATCAATCTTCATAGTTCATTCTTTGATTGACTAGATCTAAAAAAAAAAAAACAAACGGTTATTTTGTTAAATTAAAAAAAAAAGTTGGATTATTTATTAAATTGTGTGACTAAAATCAGTCCTTCATTTTAATTTTCCTTTACTTTTTGTTTGTTTGTCTATATGTTTTGTTTTTGTTTTTGTTTACTCAACTTTTCCATCAAATTATTTTATTTTATCAATAAATTCATATGATAGATTCACCAATAATAGCACTCTTAAGATAATGAATGGCTTACGCGTCTGTAAGCAAGTGCACAGGTACACTTGCTTAATTTTCGTTGCAGTCTTAAATGGTTAGAGACGTCTTGCTTAACATGAAAAATAGAAATTAAAAAACAGACTAATCTTTTAATTTTTTTTTAACATGTAAATTAATAACGCAACGACCACACATTAATATGCTTTGACAAGTGTAGTTTCTATCATTCAAACTAACAGAATTTTATTTTATTTTTGGTTAACGTTTCATAGACCGGGGAATGGTTATTGCATTTGAAAATCATAGTCAAAGTGTTACATATATCATGGTTGGTAAAAATTTCTGTGAGAAATCCTATTTTCTTTCGTGAGAAATCCTATTTTCTTTCGTAAGAAAATATGACCAGTATGGTTTTTATACATAATTATGGGGCATTTGAATGTTTTCCACGTGAAATCAACTTTGATACTACAACATGAACACGTACCCTTGTTATTATTATGGTGGGATGACTTGAGCCTAGCACTTATCTGAACGAGTGACTGCATGTAAGGTGGTATAATAAGGTGACTTTGAGATACTTGATGATCTCCGCATAATATTACTTAAAATTTTAATATATTACATACTCTCGTAGTCATCGTGCGTTTACTTGAACTTAAAATTTGTTTGTTAGTTCACTTAGTTACGCCAAGTAAGTCTTATACATGATAAATTTATCAAAATGTAACAATACGAGAGGATCAACTAGTGTAGATTAAGTCAATTAGTGTCAAACATAAGGACCGATATCAAATCTCACACACCCACCAAACAATGGGGAAAAAAAATTCTCACTGAACATCTACTGTGCCAAAGAAGAAAAAAATATTTTTTTTTTCTCTAAAAGTATGGATAAGATGGATTTGGTAAGCCTTTTTGTGGCCACTAGAGGGACACCATTGCGCCTTACACCAAAACAAAGTAAAGCCTCTGCTAGCTCCATTATGTATTCACTGTATAGGCAACCGTTGGATTCCATATATGCGTGCGTCTGTGTCTGTAGGACTAGACCTTAGTGCTTTGTCCAGACCTTTGAAAAAAAAAAAAAAAAAAAGGCCTGATGCAAACACACAAGTGTACGAAGGGATAATTGTTCAAATTGCAATCAAACTTAGGGTTCGTTTGGTGAACGTATTGTATTTGCATAACGTTTGAATGCAATGCATTGAATGCAATTTGTATTTGGAGGAAAAGTATTAGCATTGCATTTGAATGCAATGTGTGTTTGGGGGAAAAGTATTTGAATTGTATTTTAATAATAAATATGTGATGTGATGGATAAAAGTAGAAAGAAAAAAAGGAGAGAGAGGGAATATATGATGTAATTAATAAAAATAATAGAAAAAGTAAAATAATAAATAGTGATTGTGTTAAATTTAAAATGTGATATGATTGGTATTTGAATGAGATGTTTTTGTATTTGGGAGAAAATTGCATTACATTTAAATGTAATGCTAAAAAAATACTAGTACCAAACGGGTACTTATAGTCTTTCCCAGTATCATCAATTGCACATCTGAATTTTTTTTTATTCTTTTGTTAACCTTTTGGTGTAGAGAACAAAAAAATAAAAAATGAAAAGACCATGGGGATCCTTCTCCAGATTATCGTAGTAAATAGCTTTTTTTGCAAAACTAAAGAACGAAATAACAAGATTTTCAAATGTCTAACTTAAATAATAGTAAATAATATATTATCAAATAAATAATAAATTTATCTAATAAATATGTTATTTGTTATAAATATGACAAGATTGTAGTAGGTACTTGCTTATTATAGGTACTCATTTGAAGGTTAAAAGATAAATTTTTAATAGTTGAGATATGTCGGTGTATGATAATTATAATGTATTTTAACTCACGAGAAAATGACTAAAAAATTAAAAAAAAAATAAAAAACTCAAGAAATTAAAAGAAATAAAAAAACATAAACTAATGACGTCAATACTTTATAACTTTTTAAAAAAATTACAAAGACACTAATTTTTTAATTGACCATTAATTAGATTAAAAATACTAGAAATGCCCCTCCTTTCATTAAAAAATACCTTTAACTATATATCAAGTTATAAAATGATAATTTTATCCTTCTTTAATACCAATAATGATTTCTAATTGATTTTTAAACATCTACAATCATAATTTGCTTTTTTTTAATTTATTTTTTGAAAATCTTTTTTAATATATTTTGATAGATAATTTACACATATTAGAGATATATAAAAAATTTAAGTAGTATATAATTGTAAAGCATATATAATAATGATAAGAATATCCACAGTTTGTTTTTGCAAAGAAAAAATTTTAAGTTGTTATAAATAATAAAATATTAACATGATAAAAGATATTTTAATTGTTTCACATATAAACTTAAAAAAGGTATAAAAAAATTTAATATTATTAATTTTGATCAAATAAGTATTTTTAAATTTTTAAAAAATATAAAAAATGTGAATATAACTCTGATTATTTTTGCCCTCTTTCTTTTTCCCGAGGCAGGCGGCAGGTGTTGAACGACCTACATTGAGACCCACTTGAGCTTGGGATGCTGCTTCACCCTTTGGCAGTAATTGGCTGGCCTTGTGGCATATGGTGTTTGATTAGACTACTCATTTTCCCCATTACAACGGGGAAAAAAAAAATTAGAAAAGTTGAGAAAGCCATTCTTTCTTTTTCGGAAGAAAAAAAAAATGAAGATTTGATGTCACTTGGTCGATAATTTTTCTTACCACCTGGAAAGATGTTATAAATAATAATAGGAAAAGTGGGTTTTTAATGCTATATATCACGTAACTGTGAAGAGCCTAGTTCACCACGCTGCGGCATGATGGCTTTGTGTAGGTCAACATATTGTTAAATGGGGGAGCGTGTGTGTGTGTGTGTACCAGCCTAACACAAAGATAAAATGTGCATAGATTTTGTAATCTTCTTATTTTACCTAATGAATTACTATCTTTTTACGTGTTTTTTTTTTTCCTTATATAATTTTATTATTTTCAATTGAAAAGAATTACGGCTTCTTATTTCATACACTAGACACATGTAGTATTGAAACGCGGTGGATATACAATCTAGATCCTCAACTTGCCAAATGAAAGTAAATAAACCGATTTTTTCTTTCTAAAGACAAAGGGTTTTGGCTAGCTTGTTATTGGCAGGAATTAAAACCTTAATTTTTACTATTCCAGGCAATGACAAAACGTGGAGAATAACAAGGGTAAAGAGAGCACATATATCATATTTACGTTAGTTAATTCTTTATGTGAGAATTATGTCTTTTTATTAAGGTCGAATCGCAATTCAAAAAAAAAAAAAAGGGATGTTACTATTAGGTTCCACAAACCCAATAGCCTAATGGCCTGAAGATCGTATTGAGTAATGTCCAAGAATTCAACGGCAAAACGTTATTATATCAATTGAGTCTGCATTTTTTATTAGAAATTACTAGTTGATTGTTGTTTGTATAGCCTTAATTTTATTTGTTAAAAAAACAAAAAAGCATGCGGTATGAGATTGAACAGCGAATGGTTTGGTACGAAAGAAGTCATCATGAACTTGTCTTGCTCTCCAGATTTGCCAAGAGATAGAAAGAGAGAGTAGAATGAGAACACCATTATAAGGCAAGTCATATATATTGGTACTATACAGTTTTCTTGCCTACGTAACATTATTAATTTCTGCGTGTGCATGATTTTATATCAATATAATCATAAGTTGACTTCAATTTTCTTGCAATGCAATCTATAATCACATTGTCTCTTCATTCTATTCTTGGAGAAGCTCTTTGCATATCAATGATCAGTAAATGAGCTATTGCCTACTTGTAAGTATTGAGTGAATTGCAGGCTTTTTTATTATTAATAAAAAAAAGATTATCAGTACTATCTTGTTTTAAATCTTTATTAAAATATCAAGACTTATCAATAAAGCTAAAGATTCTCATTGAATTATACTCAAAAAACGGATTCTGATTGAATTATACTTAAAAAGTTGTTTGGGTAAGTGAAAATTTTTTTTTGTTTAGAGGGCTCTTTTTCTATTTTTCAAAAATGAAAAATTTTGGATGTTCTGATACGAAAATTTAGGAAGGTTGATTTTTTTTAAAATGGAAAATTTTTCATTTTCCAACTTTGGATGTGTCAAACAAACGGAAGGTAAATACATTCTTACTATTGCACATTTTGAGGCATGACGTTGGCTTATTCTGATATATGTTTTATCCTAGTAAGAACCATGGGATATTGTCGTTTCCATTTGTACCATTGTCTTTTGGCTGCGCGTTTCACGAGTACATGCATGGCTGTTTGATGATTCTGGATATACTACAATCCGCGAGCAATTCATTCATCTTTTTTTGCTAACTCGGATGATCACGTATCTAGGTTTTTTTTTTTTTCCTTCATTTTAAAATCCTTCGGTTCAGATTGAGTGATTAGAAAGACATGGCATCTATACCATCTAAATATCCAACACATGGAAACTTTAAATTAGTTGACACGTAGAGATTTCTACATTAGAAGACACCATATGCACTTTCTTGACAAAGAGAAAGTAAATTTGCTTTTACTTTTTTACTTTGAAGCCCCAATAAACTATTATGTCTACAGAGTGTTTCTCAAGGTTGTATGTAATGATATATGGGGACTGCGTTTGTGTATATGCATGTTTATATATTATGCATATACAAATGAATATATATATATATATAGTGGGTCCAAGCTCATGCGTTAAAGTTTGCACGCTCAGAAAGAAAAGGTTAGGTGAAATGGATTTAGAGCTAAACAATATATTACTGAAAAAATGATTTTATTTTCAAATGTTATCAATGATGTATTTGATCAAGGAAGCAACATTGTCCGCCATGCAACATTAACCAATGGCATGCAATTGATTTTGCCGCCACGCTTTGTGATGGAAACTTGGAGTAGGTGTGGGTCATGGTCCCCATTTTAAATCATTATAAGTATTCTACCAAAGGCTTTTTAATGAAGGTTCTTTAATACCTCACCCAATACGTTTCCATAACATTGGACGTGCCTCCCTCCTCTGTGTGTGTGTATATATAGATATATTTACTATTAATGAGAACCATAAATGTTAAACTTAAAAGAGTTTATAGGAAATTCCCTTTTTAAGTCATTTGTAATAAACATCTCGTTTTTTAATTTAGGAAAATAGTCAAATTCATCAATGATAGATTATTTAATGTCAATTACTGATAAACACTAATTTACTAGTTCATGAGTGATAGACCACAAAATCTACCAGTGATATATAGACCCTCAATATATCAACAATAAATCATTGTAAAACAAATAAACAAACAAAAAACAGCCTCTCAACTAAGAGAGAGAGAGGGAGAGAGAAGAAAAGTTCGGTCCTTTTTTTTTTTTTTTTCAAGGGCCGGGTTCCACCTAATTTTTCTTTAAATTATTTTAGGTATTTTCATTTTTTTTAATAAGATATTATTGATTTATTATTTGACTGTGTATGCAATCAGGACGTTTGTGATCTAACAAAGATCAAAGTATCGGAATTTGGAGTGAGAACTTCGAAATGAGAAGCTAAAAAGATTTTTTTTTTTTAATTTTTGGTAATAAACAGTTCCTTATTATTGACAAGTAATATAAGAACGTTTTCCATTGCTATATATATATATATATACAAGTCTAAAATCCCTTAACTTAATGAACAAACATGGGTGAGGTAAATGGAGTGCTAAGCTTCGGGTCATGTCGTTACATATATGGTGATTCTGCAAGGTGGTAGCCTGGTACGTACCAAAGTTTCTTGGATATACTATGCAAAAGTTGGAATAAGCTCGCATACCATTTATTCATGAGGAAATTAAAAGGAAAAAAAAAAATTTCATTCCGCCCAAGAAGGAATTTGCAAGATGCAAGATAGACTACAGTTGAAGCAAAAAAAAACTTTTCAAAGGAACTACAAAATGATTAATTACAATTTTTGTTAAAGAACAATCAATTTTTAGGTGTTTGATGATAGAATTTGAAATCGAATCAGTTAATTGGATGAAATCTAACTGCAAAAAATTTTCAACAATTCAAATTAATTTAAATCATGAATTCCTAAAAAAAAAAATGTTTTTATGGTGCAATAGAAAATGACTGGACAAAGCGTAATTCGCTTCAAAGTGTTTTTTTTTTTTTCTTTTTAAATTAATCATTAATCCTTCATTCTAGAGGGAATAGGGAGATAGACACCTACGAAAATTCCGACCACTGTTCTCCATAAAATAACCTAAGGGCCTTAAATTCACTTAAAAAGCATCCCATTTTTTCCATTGTCAATTGGATGAAAGATGATTGATGCACATTTAGTAGTATCTAATGGATTGGAAGTGAACTCCATTGCAGGGTAATGGACCAAGAAATTACTAGGGCGTTTGTTTTTGTTCTTGAAAATGATTTTCCATTTTCAAAAACGCAGAAAATGAAAACGGTTTCAAAATAGCGTTTGTTTATTTAACGTTTTCAAAACCGTTTTGAAAACACCGTTTTCAACTATGTTGTTTTTTTGAGTTATTTGAAAACGAAAAAAAGTTGTTTTCACTTTTTGTTTTCATTTCCAAAAAATATTGTGTTTTTTGGGTTTTTTAAAAATGAAATGGGTTTTGAAAAAATACAACCAAACAAAGTTTCATTTTTATGTTTTTCAAAATATACATTCAAGAAACATAACCAAACACAGTTTCAGAAATGATCTTAACACAGTTTTCAAAACATTCTCATTTTCAATTTTTTTGAAAACAGAAAACATTTCAAAAATAATACCAAACGCCACCTTGCAGGCAGCTTCCACATATTTACGGGGGTGAGGTCTATTATTCCACAATTTCATTGGACCCTTTGGGAAAAGGCTTGTCAAAACTCAAAATTTGTCATCATTTTGACACTTCAATAACCGTTGCCAAGGGCTCCGTCTCAGCACTTTCACCTCCATGTGAAAAACGTAGCCCCTAACAGTGTACTAGTCACTAACTTTTGCGTCCTGATTTTTATAGTTTTTACCGCCACGTTACGTAAAATAAGAAAACATTATGTTAGAAACTGTACTTTTATCCGATTAACATTTTTTTTTAACTTCATATTAAATTTATAAAATTGGATTTACAAGTGCCTAAAGGAACGAGTAAAGGTGGCAATTTATGTCAATAGATCAGGTTCGTGTCGGATTGAAACCAATACAAATTTTTAAATTATAACTTAAACATAACCCGTGACCTATCGGGTCAAAAAAGTTTCGATCCAAACCCGACCCGACCTGACAGGTTGGCTGGTTGACACGACACAACCCACACAACTCGCCAACTAGTGTGCTTTCGAGTTAGTTGACACGACCCATGGACCCGCCAACTTGTTAACCTGCTGACCTGCCCGAAAAAAAAGTATCCAAAAAGAAAAAGAAAGAAGACTTAGAAGAAAGCTAAGATTAAGGTGTTGTGTTAGATTGGGATGTAATACTTCCATCTAAAAATGAAAATGAGTTACTTATTTATTTAGTCCAGTGACTAGTTCATCAAATTATTACAATATAATAAATGCTTAAAAAAATTATGGTTATTTTGTACATTGGTTAGTTATTAAAAATAAATTAGGAAAAAAGTTGAAAAATAAAAAACTAAAATGGATGAATATATATGTAAGTAGTAGAGATAAAGTATAAGAGTTTTACTTTTTCTCTCTTAGTCATTTTTCTCCCTTTGTTTAAAATCTTTATCTATCAAAAAAAAAGAAAAAGAATAGGTTCTCAAAATTCAACCACAATTATTGGTGTAATTGAAATATCATACTACTAGATATTAAGGATGGGTCCAATGCATATATCATACTACGGATTATTGTGGGTCAATTTCGTACCGAACAGGTTGACCTGAACCTAACCCATTTTTTGATCGTATCAGACGGATTCGACTCAAAACCAATCCGCATCCTTTTTTCTTAACCCTAACCCGTATTTTTTTGTATCGAGTTGTGTCGTATTGTTGTGTTATGATCTGAATTGTCAACCCTAAGAATGAGTCTAAAGATTATTTTGATCCCGAATGACAAACGAATGACTATTTTTTGCGCCTAATATTACTGACTTTTTCATATTATTTCACATAACATTTATTTTATATGCCATTATATTATAGTGAAAACGCTACATTCCGGGACCAGATCATAAACAAACCCATAATTAGATAAAAATAAATAAGCTTTTGGTGGGCGGCGCGTTTTGGTCCCCTGCTCTAAGTAGCAAATGGCAATGCACTGAAACACTGACATGGATACCAAAACGCCTCAATTAATTTCAACACAAAAAATAAAAAACTTCAATTAACCTCAAAAGGTCGAAATGGGCGACAATTACTCCTCCATTTTGGGATGTACAAATGTAATGGTTGGCTTATGCGTCGCGTCCAGAGATTTTCTATACTCAATCTGCTTTTTGGATTGGATTAGGAATTGGCCTGACATTTTTTTGGCTTGCCTGTCTTCTAATGATTTCAATAAGCACTAGCTTATTCGCCTTTCTGAAACAAATTTCGTTTCTAAGACTAGACACTCATCCTGCTTAACTTTTTTGTGCTGGTCAAAGATGATTCAAGCATAAGCCCCATAATTGCGGGAAACGTATTTGTTTTCACTAAGAAGATACCTAGTTCGTCCAACTAATCTTCCACTCAATAAAGCAATAAGTATATTCATCAAAATAAAAAACGGATATTATTATTAACCAAAAAAATACAAAAGTATTATACAGATACATACGTATATATAAGTATTCGCAAGTAAATTTTCTTTTTGGGTTAAATATATCAAAGCAATTTGTCAATGTTATTGACTAGCAAATTGTATATTTGAACTAATTACTAACCGCTGTCGTTATTGTTAATATCTGATTACCAGTAGCTAATCCATATTATTGTGAGTGGAATATGTGCTCACATTCAATTTTTGAAGTTTTGATTTTTGAAACTTTAATTTTTACAAATTTTAACTTAATCCTCCATTTTACTAAAAATATTATGCTTACAACTAAAGGTGACAAATTTACTCGCTAACCACTCAACTTAAATGAGGTGAGAAGAACCAATTTAAATAGGGTGAGTTATAAACGAAAGTGGGTTTTTAAACCCATGATAAGTTCAAAATAGAATTGGGTCCGAGAGTCCCAAACTTATTATTAATCCCGTTTAAATATAATGTATTTTTAAAATATATTTATTTATAAATTATTATAAATAACATATATATTTAAATTTATAAAAAAAAATTATCATCTTCATATAAAGAACATACATATATATACATATTACCTTTTATATAATTTTTTTATTTATTTTTTTAGATTATTTTTATAATATATATATTTTAAATGGATTAGTGGAAAAATCTCGAATTCATTAAAAAAAAAAAAAAAAAGCCCCAAATCTGTCCCACCCCATTAATATAAACTAATATCCGGGACAGAGAATAGAAGTATTTCTCTTCGTATGGATCGATGAAAAACTCACCCCGCTCTAAATCTGTCTATTACCATCCTTACTTGCAACACTATTTAGCAACTAGTATAAGGTAGTCTTTGTACGGATATAGGAGCTTTATTTCATTCTATTTAGTAACTTTGATTTTTTTTTTATATATTAAAGTATTACATACCATAAAGATAATACATTAAGCATTTCTTTCAATTTTGGTACAAAATGTCAAAATTAACTTGGCACTCATTAAGAAATTCAGAGAACTAATGGGGCCAAATATTCCATTTTAAAACATATTAAAGTGTACATAGTTTAGTGTGGAGCCCACAAGTTTGACCAGAACTGTGATTTTCAGAACTGTGATTTCGTCACATCTTCTTTCGGCTGTGTCTTTTTATTGAAACGTCCTTCTTCCAGGTCCCACACAATTCATCGATTGCCTGCAAAACATAAGAAAATAAAAATAGAAAGGAGAATTTTTTCGGCTTGTTTTTCTACGAAGAACGGCGAAAGAACCCACATCCTGAGCAATTAATATAACCCTCGTCCAACAAAAAGACAAAGCTTTTGTATTTAAAATCTCCAGAAAATGAAAGAAGGGCCAGCTCCTACGTATGCTCTGCTTTTCCTTCCAAGGAAAATCCAACTGGATGTATTCCTCTCTCTCTTTCTCCGTCTCTACATATATATATATGTATACATTAAAATATACTTTAATATATATTAATAAACCCCACTCCACATTGTTGCTCAAGTCTCTAATTACCGTTACTTTACGCATTAATGCCCTTTATGATGTAAGCTAATGAGGTTGTTAGATCGGTCCAAGCATAAGAATTAACTTGAAATAAATGAGCCATCTAAAGATATAATTAGCTGTATTTTACATATATTTAATATTATTCTCCTCAGATTTCGAAGCTATTTTTTCTATCATTGTTTTTCTATCTTATGCTTCAATTTTTTTCGGATGAAGTAGAAATTTAAAGGGTGTTTGGAATTTTGAAGATATTTAAGATCAATTTTTTTTAATATTTTACTATTTTTTATTATTTATATTTCTAAAATATTATAGTAAACTTTAAATTTTAAAAGTTTATAATTTTGTGTGTACAAGTCTAAATGAGATTTTTTTTTTCTAAAAAAACAGAATTTCGAAAGGAACGAAACAATATTCATATTGATATTTTTTTTCTAAAAAAATTTTTAAAATTTTTTATTTTCTCACCCTAAATAGTTTCTTCTCCCAAACACATTTTTCAAAACAATTTTTTTTAAATCCAAAAATAATGTTTCCAAGCATCTCCCCCAACAGAGAACTCACTAACAGAATAAAAAACAACCGAACCAATTTCTGTTGGCGAATGGGCTCAAATTCACTTCAATTACCTCCACAACAAACTCAATCCCATGCACTCTATTAATCAGATAAAGACATTAAAATGGCGCTATGCGATGTTGAAATTTGAACCACAGTTTTATATACTAAACAAGCTCAGTTTGACTCTTATGCACCACCACAAGCCCGCCCATCACTGCATGCTCAATTGATTGGATAAAAAACCATAAAATCAGATTATGTAATGTTGAATCTTGAAAACAATCTATAAACGAAAGAAAGAAGAAAACACAACCTAACCACTACACTAACTCAACGATGATCGCTTTGTCATTATTGGGACTTTTCTTTAAATCATTGAAAAAATGGTAAAACTATACCGTAACATTTACTTAGAAATTAGAATTTCCATGACTCCGATTGAAAATTTAATATTAAGGCCTAAATAATTTATTGATTCAAATTCAAAATTTTTTATTTTCGTTTTTTTATAAAAAAAATAATAAAAATTATAATTAAATCAATCAGTTTAAATTTAAAATTTTATTTTATTCTGAATTCAACTCATATACCATTCTATGTTTAAAATAATATATTATCTAAAAAATAAATAAAAATTTAATGTAATTTGGTTAAAAAAATTCTACTATTCAAAACGATCTCCTAGTACCATTTTAATTTTTCAATTTGACTTAATGGCTGACAAAAGAAGACGAATGTTGCTTTCATGTCAGATCATAGAAAAGGTTTCGTGGAATAAGCATTCAAATATATTGGTTCTGAGTTGTAGCCAGCAGTGCTTTCGGTGATTGCCATTCTAAAGGGGTGTTTTTTTTTTTTTATTCTGCATCGCACTTCTTCACTTATCCGAAGGGGTATATATATCTCTCTTTTTTTATTTATTTATTCTACTGTTTGTTCTTAATATCATAATTAAATTTTTTTTCTTTATTTGCTAGTTGCAAAGAATTATTAATTTGTTTAACTAATTCAACGCTCAAATAGAATTAAGTTTGAAAATAGCTTGTTACACTTTTGGGTCTTGCAAGGCACAACTTGTATGTACTTCACATGGTGACAATTAAATTTAATATGTGACAGGTTTTTGCCAAGAAATTAAATCATTGGTATGGCCCAAAAAAATAGCTGAACCTTTAACCAAAGTCGTCTTCTGTTCATTAAAAACTAAATCAGTATATTATTTCTTATATATTTTTTTCGAATAATATTTTCAATAATATATACTTCAAATTTTTATATTTTTAATTCTGAAATATAAACTCATACTTCAAATATCATTTTCATGGATTAGGGATATAATCCTTCTTACTAAGTCAAAATATAGCTTTCGAAGATTCTATACAGAATCATGAAACATTTTATTGGGAGGACCAAGTAAATAGCTTTTTTTTTTTAAGTAATTGAAATAAGCCTCCGTTTTTTTAGTATTATATTTGTATTGCATTTAAATATAATATAATTTCATCTAAACATAATAGTATTATATTCAAATACCAATCTCATCACATTTTAAATTCAATCTAATCATTATTTATTATTTTATTTTTTCTATTATTTTTATTAATCACATCACATACTATTTTTATCTCTTTTTATCTCTTTTAATTATTTTTTCTTTTTATCATATATTTATTATTTAAATATAATTTAAATACTTTTTATTCAAATACATATTATATTCAAATGCAATACAAATATTATTCTTTCAAATATAAATAACATTTAATATATTATATTTAAACGTAATACAAACATAACATATTTATCAAACGAAACATCAGTAGGATTTTAAAATTACCTAGAGTGAGTAGATAACTATATATAAATTCTAGGTTGGTAGTCATTATGAACCGTCCCCTTCTTAAGTTATTTGCAAACCAATATTTATATTGACATTTTGTACAAGGTTGGAATATTCATTCAAAAAAGAAAAGAAATTCTATGATTGAGCAGATTTTGAAAAAAAAAAAAAACTATTAATAAGGTATAACGTATTGTCAATATCAAAATCTTGTAGTAAAATTTATTGCAGATAAAATTAATTAAAAAAACATATAGCAGTTAGAAATAAATCCCAAAACTCAAGTACATAAATAAGGGCACGTATGATATGCTAGCAAAAGTCTTGTACATGTACGAAAAAATCCTTAAACATTATTTCATGTAGTTTCACTAACGTCATATGGTTGGGTTTGTTGCAGTAAACAGCATAAATTCTGAAAAGAAGATGACCCAAGACTCACAAAATATACTTGTTGTACTACTCTCCCATATTTATATATGAGTGTAGATCTTTCTTCACTGGCATCACTGCTAAAGAAAAAATAAAATTAGGCGTATTATGGCACATGATTGTGTACAGTTTTCAAGTTTTGGCACTTTCATCCCTTGAATTTTTATTTTTTTAATTGACAAGTTAATCCTCTAATGAATTTTGACATGAATTTAATAAGGTATTACAGAGTGCATGAAATTAATGATGTAAGTTGCTAACATTTGGAAAATAAAAAATAAAAAACTTTCACACACGCCATATAATGTATTTTCTCATTGTAAGAAACCTTGGTTTTTGTCTTGAACGAGCAAATTTTCACAGTTGTTATCTGCTTAGAGCTGTCTGCTAGTTTGCTATAATTAATGATCTATTTGTTGCACTGATTTAAATTAAAATTTTTATGTTAGGATTAGTTGATTTTTTAAAAATTAATTAAAATTTTTGCTACCTTAAAAACATAAAAGCTGATTTGATTCCGACCTTAGAATCAAACAATACTAGGATCCAAAATGCACTTGTCAAATAAAAAAGGTCAAACAAAAATGTTAGATGCCTCATTTTTAAAACGATAAATTTTCACATTTAAAGTTTTTTCAAAATGAAAAACACACACATTCATATGAGTTTTTTTTTTTTTTTTAAATAACATTGACGAGGTTATAACAAACAAAAGAAAAAAAAAATTTTCAATTTTATGATTTTTTCAACAAGCACTCTATGATAGGATAATTTAACGTACACAATAGCCTTATAAATGCCAGATCTACGTTAATGGATGAAAGATATAGAAAATTAGGTTCTGTTTTTTTTTTTTCTAATATTACATTTATATTACTTTTAAATGTAATATAATTTTTATTTAATACATAAAAATATTATATTTAAATATTAATTACATTATTTTTTAAAATTTAATATAATCATTATTTATTATTTTATTATTTTTATTAATTATATCACATACTCTTTTTTTTCACTATTTTTATCCATCATATTATATATTTATTATACAAATATATTTTAAATATATTTTAATCTAAATATACATTACATTTCAATATAATATTAATACTTTTTTTAAATATAAATTATGATATATTATATTTGAATATATGGTTCAAATTTTAACCTTTCATTTCAATATATTTTTAATTAATAAAAATTATAATTAATATTTAAGTGTTCAATCTAACTCAAATTTTAAAATTCCATTATCAATTATTGATCTAGACGCAAGTGTTTTTTTTCCCCAAATACAAGCTTAATACTACATAAATATATACAAATTTATATCTTGCTTAATTTGTTTACTATATTATATTTATATTACATTCAAATATAATGTAGTTTTCATATTTTAAATCTAATACAATCATTATTTTTTATTTTATTTTTTTATTACGTTTACTAAGGGGGAGTTTGGGGAGATGCTTGGAGACATTATTTTGAGTTGGAAAAAAATTGTTTTGAAAAATGTATTTCAGAGAAAAAACTGTTTGACGTGAAAAAATAAAAAATTTAAAAAATTTTTTAGAAAAAAAATTATCAATATGGATATTATTTTGTTTTCTTAAAATTCTATGTAATTTTCAAAAAAAATTATCTCATTTGAATTTGTATATATAAAGTTATAGATTTTTAAAGTTTGGAGTTAACTGTAACATTTTAGAGGTATAAATAATGAAAAATGATAAAGTTAAAAAAAAAAAGTTTTGAATATCTTCAAAACTAAACCCCAAACAGGGACCTAATTATATTACACATTCTCTTTTTTTCTTTTTATTTTTATTTATTACACCATATATTCATTTAAATATAATATAAATATATTTTATTTAAATATAAATTATATTTAATATATCATATTTAAATATAATACCTTTATATCCCATTAAGCAAAAATAAAACAAAGTAAAATAAAATACTGATTCCTAGCCCATGCATCAGGGTAGTCCAACAGTCAAACACTGGAGAACGTTGAGCCGCTATAATGGACGTACATGTAGATAGGCCCCATGATTTTAATGGTAATCATTAACACCTTCACAGCATAGGGACCCACCTCACATTATCACCCCTCTGTATACCACCACTTAAAAAATATTAACCATAGCACCCTTTATTGAGCAAAACAAAAAAAACTACAAATGTACCAAACAATGTTTTTTTTTTTTTTTTTCCAAAGAAAATGTTTATTGCGTTTTTTTTTAATAAATAAAGAAACAAAAACACACACGACCTCACATAGAAGACCGATTGCAAAGTTTTAAAAAATAGGAATTTAATAGATTAATAAGTGGATTCCAATGACTTTATGAGTATTTTTGTGTAATGGATAATTATATTTATTTAATTAATAGATTTAACTGCCTAATATATCTATGACATATTAAATATATACAACAAATATATATTATTACTTTAATCAATTGTTTTAATACTAATCTCATAATTAAAATGATCTAGAGTTAAATAGTATTTTTAGGAATTTTTTTAAACAAATTGTTCAAGTTTTTTTTTATAGTTAATTACTAATTGGTCATTGTTAATAAATGATTAATTAAATTTAAAAAAAAAGATTCATTTTGCTAAGGCTTTATTTGGAGAAACTTTTTCAAAAAGAGTTTTGCCATCTAAATCAACACTCAAAATTCTATATCTTACTTTCTCTCTTTTCTATTTTCAAAAGGCTCAAATCGAAATAAAATGATTTTTATATCAACATATTTAAAACGACAAGAAAAACAAAACAATATTTGTCTTACATATTTTTCCAAATACATTTTAGATTTTTACATTATTTTCTCTATCACAATTCGATTTTAAAAATCTATGTCTGATCACACATTTCTAATCCAATCAAACTTTGTCTTCAAAAATCCTCTTAAACAAATCGTCTAGATATTTGTTGTATTAGGCAACTAAAATTAGGGTTAACAATTCGTGTTATCGTGTCGTATTCGTGTTATGTTATGTTTTTTAGTTAACACTATTATACTAAATCTCAATCAGACCTATTTAATATTTATGTTAAAATATTAAATCCAAACTCAACCTATTTATTAATCATGTTAATCTGAATTAATCTGTTTAAATTAATTATGAATAAAATAATGACTTAATCACTATGATTGTGATATTTTTACGTATTTATTAGGTAACATATCTTTTTTTTATAAAAAACATGTGAAATTTGCTTATAAAATTTTAAAATTCATATTATTTGTACTTTATTAACTATGAAAACTCGTGTTTTATATCATATATAATTAAGTAAAAATAATATATAATGTTTGTGGTGAGAGGGATTAGAGGGTGACAGAGTGAGGTAAGAGGGAGGAGAGGGCGATGGGGTGGAGCGAGGTGAGGTGAGGGAAAGGTGGGCGAGGGCGGCAAGATGAGGGGCGACTAGTAGTATTGTCACAAAGGTTGATTGGGTGAGAGGAGCGGAGGGGAGGTAGAAAGCAAAGCTATAAATATGATAAAAAAACAAAAACAAAACCTATGGTTTTTTTTTATGTAAAATTTTTTAAAAAATATATATATAAAACAAAAGATATATTTTATATTTAAATTTTAAATTTTGAAAACTTAAAATTATAAATAATAAATCATTATATAATATATATAACAATATAAATATATTAAAATTATAAATATATAATTTATGAATTATATTTATATCAATAACATATATAATTTATTTATTAAATAAGTTATTTTATATCAATTATAAGTTAACATGTTCATATTTCACCTTTTGTTTAATTTTGTTTGATGGATTTAATCTCTTTTTATCCAAACTTATTTTAAAAAAATCTAAATCTTTTAACTTTAATTGAATTTGGTATCATATTTTCGTATAATAACCCAAATTATCAATCCCAACAAAAATAAACCTTCTAACCTACTTTTCGCGTGAAAAAGAAAACGTGTATTTGTCTGGCTGTTTAGGTACATGTCTTCAGTAACAACCAATTCTGCTTGCTCATCTTTTCTTCCTTTCCCGCGCTTTAACCCCACTTTTTGTTTATTTGCTAATGCAATTTATTGTTGTTCTTCAGGCCTTCATCTCCGGCCATTGAAAGATTTTTCCAACAACAGTCAAAGTTTTGCACTCTGCTTTTCCCATTAAAATCACTCTCTTTCATATCACTTTTCTTTCAGTTTCATCCCTCTCTCTCTCTCTCTCTCTCTCTATTAACCCAAAAACTCTTTCCTTAATTCACTAATGGACACACTGAAACCAAAATCAGCTCTTAACACCAACACCACCAACACGAAGAGCAGATTGGCGAGGACGTTTCAGAAAGTGATCAACCTCAGAACCGCCACGAAAATCTCCTCCAACAATGGCATTTGCATGCTCAAACCCCAGTCCTGCAGAGTCGTCAAACAAGACGACGACGACGACGACAACCAAAGCATCGACCATCGCAAGAAAAACGGCTTCAACGAAGATCTCAAGTCCCGTAACAGGGCCGTCATGGAAGCTCTGGTGGCGAAGCTCTTCGCCGGAATCACCTCCATTAAAGCCGCCTATGCCGAGCTCCAGATGGCCCAGAATCCCTACAACAGCGACGTTATTCAGCTCGCCGACCAGGCCGTCGTCGACGAGCTCAAATCCATCTCCGAGCTGAAGCGAAGCTTCTTGAAAAAAGACCTCGATTTGTCACCCCAAGTCACGATAATGCTCTCCGAGATTCAGGAGCAGCAGGGGGTCATGAAGACCTACGAGATTACCATTAAAAAGCTCGAGTCCGAGGTGGACGGGAAAAATTCCGAGATCTCCGCTCTGAGAAAACGGCTAAATGACGCCGTCTCGGCCAACAGGGCGTTGGAGAAGAAGCTGACCGCGAGCGGGTCGATGTCGTTTTCTGCTTTGGATAATCTGAAGCTTCCTTCATTGAACCACACCCATTTTTCCCAGTTTCTGCAGAGCTGTCTGAGATCAATGAGAAACTTCGTGAAGATGTTGGTCAAGGATTTGGAGTCGGCGAATTGGGATCTCGATTTGGCCGTGAAATTCATCGAGCCCGGATGTCGTTTTTCCAAACAGTTACACAGGTGTTTCGCTTTCGAGTCATTTGTTTCGAAGTCCATGTTCGAAGGCTTCAACTTTCCCAGCTTCAATCTCGATCAAAACGACGACAGATTCAGCTTCTTCGAGAGGTTGAAGAAGATTAATCCAGTGAGTCCGAAGCATTTATTTACGCAGAGCCCGAACTCGGCATTTGGGAAGTTCCTGAGGGCGAAATACACCCAGGTGGTGCACGCGAAGATGGAGTGCTCTGTTTTCGGGAACCTGAACCAGAGGAAGATGGTGACGTCATGCGGGTACCCGGAGACGCCGTTCTTCAACGCGTTCGCGGAGATGGCGAAGCGGGTTTGGCTCCTTCATTGCCTGGCGTTTTCATTCGGTGAAGAAGTTGTGGTTTTTCAGGTGAGGAAAGGGTCGAGATTCTCGGAGGTTTACATGGAGTGTGTCACTGAGGAAGTGGTGGACGCGGCGGCGGCGGCGGCGGCTTTGTCGCCATCCGGCGAGGTCGACGTGAGTCCTGAGGAGGAGCTCCGGGTGGGTTTCACTGTGGTTCCGGGGTTTAAGATCGGGAAGACGGTGTTTCAGAGCCTGGTTTACTTGTCTCCGGCGACTTCTTCCTCGGCGAGTTGATCTTGTTTTTCTTTTCTTTTTCTTTTTTTGAGTTATTTATTTCCACGCGCTTTTTGGGTTTTTCTTCTGCACGCTCCGGCGAGGAAACGTTGGTGGTGGTTGGCGGTTGGGAAATTGTACATAGGATGGTGATTGGCTGTCGGCGGCGGGTAACGGAGCACCTACATGATTGGAAGAGCGCGGCGGCGCGTGGGGTGCACGTGCTTCATCCAGGACTTTGTTTCGCTGCCGAGCGGAGTAACTGCTACAGTTGGGGAATTCAAACAAGTGGGCCCACGTGATGACGTGGCAGAATGTGAGGGTCTGATGAGGAAGTTAATTATAGTAATGGAGAGAGAGAGAGAGAGAGAGAGAGAGAGAGAGGGGATCAATGGATGTGGGACAAGAGTAGAGCTCATTCTGTCCTTCCTTTAGACTTTAGTACAGATAGTGGAAAAAAGGTGGGGGGAGAGATATAAAAGAAAAAAAAAATGATTAATGTCACTATTTTTGTATATTTGTTTTTTTGGTTATGAGAAAAAAAAATGGCGCGAACAAGGGGAAATTTTCCATAATTAATCGATGAAAAACAATAATTATAGTTACAATTTACTTGCATTTGTAATGTCAAATGTTTTATTTATTTGGATCATTTTTCCTTGTTAAACAACACAATATGGGACTTGGAGGACATTCAATTACTGGCACTTGATCCCATGGTTTTCCACTTTCATTCCGTTTTTAGGCCCAAAAAGAAAAGAAAGCTATGGTCCCTACACGAGCCAATTCCGCAAGAGATGAAATGATAATTTTAGACGTCGAGAACCACCTTGTATCTCTTTACTAAAACCAAATAGATTCGCTTTTTTTTTTCTCTTTTCAAATGTATATAGGCCGATCAAAGTTTTGTGTTAATCTCATGGAAGAAGTGGATTTGTTAGCTTTCTAGGATTTTTTTTTTTTGGTTAGATTTCTAGTTGGGAACTAGTCCATCTGGCGCCAATTAATCAACAATCTTAAAAGTGGAATTAATCAAACATTAGTGAGAGTTTGGACCGCCAGTGAGAGTTTTGATCATGGTTCACGAGACCCTGAAAGAAAATGCTCAGAATTCCCCACATTTTTTTTATCCTTTAGCAAATGCTTGTGAGTCATTCATAGCCTTGTCCCTTTTTCACTAAAATCTAGCACTAGTCACCAGGCCTGCCATTTTTTATCCCCCACCATATTTTGTTCCCAAAAAAAATTCAAAAAAAAAAAAAAAAGTTGATATGGTAAAACGTTCTTACAGTAGGACATGAATTGGGTGTATTTCACTTTAGTACCCAATTAAACTCCATTAATTGCAGACTCGGAGGCTGAAAACGAGACAGGCTCTCAAACTTGTCTTCAATACCGAACAATCTTTCATTCATACAAAATAGACCATGCCAGATGGTAGCTGTCGGCTGTAGAGTAGAATTAATTGCCGGGTCATTACTTTTAGAGAGAGAAAGTTTAGGGGAGAGAGAGAGAGAGAGAGAGATGAATGTTGGTACTTGAGCTCTGATGAGTGTGCAGGGCATCTAAGAAACCAAACCGTGAAGCTGCTTTTGACACCCTTCTCCTCTAATGCCCTTTTCAACGTAAAATGTGGGCACAGTCTGTTGTTTGTTTGTAGCTGTCTAAGAGATGGTCCATATCTTTTTAAAATCTCTATGTAACTAGTGTACAAAATAAATATAAAAAAAAAAATACTGCATGTTATATACCCGGCATCTCTAATAAACGTATATCTGGACTTGGTTTGGTAAATGTCTAGGTCACACAATGACATCTCGTTAATTCTCCTCGTGCCATTTTTTGTGTAGTATGTGTTTTTATTTTTTATTCTTGTTATTTTTAAGTAAAATCTCGTTCAAAACAACAATTTAGTTTAATATAACTTAAAAAAAATATTTTTTAATTAATTTATTATTAACTTTTTTAAAAATAAAAATAATATAAATTAAATTGAACTAAACTAAAGAGGAGAGCCAACCATAAGCTAAAGTTTTTTTGCTAGAATATTTTTAAGTAGATTGATGTCACAGAATTTGGATCGGTGGTTCTCAATTATATGCAGAATGAGAACAATTTTGGAGCTGTCCTGCAGGGCGGGGTACCTGTTGTCGATTTGCAAGTGGCCGTGCGGTACCTTGCATGGTTTTGGGTCCAAAAGATAGGAGTTGGGAAAAGAAGGCATCTTTTTTTCTTCTTCTTCTTCTTTCTTTTAATCAAAAGTAATTTGTTAGGGCTTATTTGAGAGTGCCATTCCAAAGATATAGTATATGTTAAAACAGTATTTTAGGTGGTATTTGATATTATTTTTAAAATATTTTCTATTTTTAAAAAAATAAAAATAAAAATGTTTTGAAAACTAATTATTTCTGAAATTCTGTTTAGTTATATTTTCTAAGTATGTATTTTGAAAAACATAAAATAAAACTCTATTTAGTTATATTTTTGAAAACTCATTTTATAAGTGAATATTTTATGAAAATATATTTATATTTAATTTTAAAAAATAACAAAAAATAAATTATCAGGCATAATTAAAAAAAAAAAACCTTTGGTAGTGGGTTTTGCAATAAGAACAAGGGTGGAAAATATTAGTGATCTGAGGCCTAGGAGACGACAACGGTGACGACATAGAGCAATGGCACCATCGTTGTCGTTCGATAGTAGATGTGATTGTAGTGACAACCTAAAAAATACGAAATCTTAATACTGGCGACAACCTCCAAACTCGTGATCTAATGGTCTTTGATGTCGTAGGAGATGGAGATCGTCGTAGTGGGTTTTTTGGGCGACGTCTTTGCAAAATCTGGGTTGCAAGTTTGTGGTCGTTGTTGTGGTGGGCAGTTGTCGTCATCGTCATCAGTTTGTGGTTGTCATCCTTTTGCTGGAAATGGGGGCTGTCAGGATGGTTGTCTTCGCGAGATTCAAGTTGCGAGTCAGTAGTCGTCATCGTGAGGGGACTGTCACTTTATCGCTAGTCTGTGGTGGTCGCCCTTCACCGGAAATAGAGACCATTGTCGGACATGATCATCATCACTAATGCTGTATAAGCAGAGAGAGAGAAAGGAGAGGGAAGGAGAAAATAAAAACAATAAAGAGAAAACAACTTTTTTTCGTTTTCAAAAAACAAAAAAAAAGTTGAAAATGATGATTTTGAAATGATTTTAAAAATGTTAAATAACCGAACGCTATTTTGAGACTACTTTCATTTTCTATGTTTTTGAAAATAGAAAATCATTCTCAAAAGTAAAGCCAAATGCCCCTTATTATTCTTATTCTCACTTTCTCTTTATATATATATATTTTTTTAAAAACTCAAATTTTCAAAGTTCATAATTTTTTTATTTTAAATCGAAATGATATAATTTTTATATCAAAATACTCATAACAATGCGACCAATAAAACAAAATCCCTTTTTTTTTTTTTTTAAATTTCAAACTTTTATGTTGTTTTTTATATTTCTATTTATTTCCAAAGGATCTCCTTTAAATATATATTTCCTTTCCAACCTATACTACACCATTTCCCACAACATTCCTTAACAAGCTCTTATGGTTTGTTTGGTGAACATATGCGTTTAAATACAATGTAATTTTTTCATTTAAATGCAAAAGTATTATATTCAAATGTCAATTATATTACAATTTGAATTCAATATAATTACTATTTATTATTATATTTTTATACTATTTTTATCAATTGCATCATACTTTCTTTCTATTTAAATACAATTCAAATATTTTCATCCAAATAAATATTACATTAAAATACAATATAAATATTTTTTAATATAAATATATATTATATTTAATATATTATATTTAAATATAATATAAATATAACACATTATCCAAAACTCTAATACTTTATAAAAAAAATTTTTGGTTAATTTATGCGAATGGAGAGGTGGGACCTAGCCTAATTTTAGTTGAAAATTGACTCGATTTATTCTCATTGTCACGAAGCTTATACCGTACGATTTACTCATATTGTAAAGACCATGGAGTACTAAACGTGAAACATATCTTTTTTTACTATTTTTTTATTTTAGTTGACAGCTTAGCTAGTAATCATAACATTACCTAATGGGTTTTTATTAATAGGCTTCGTTGTTAGTCTAAATTTAAATTTTTAAATTTTATTTTATTTTTTTTAAATCAATAAAAATTTTAATTAAATAAATCAATTTAAATCTAAAAGTACTGGATTAATAAATCAAACAAGTCCTTATTATTATTATTATTATAAGACAAGACTTATGTTTGTTAGTTATTTAAAAAAATTAAAAATAATTTAGGAGTACTAACTTTAATATCAATATTTTAAATATTCATTTATATGTTTTATTTTTATTAGTAGATACGATTAATTGATGTGATAATACTTTAAACGCTCATTAATTTAAAAAAAACTATTACATTACATAGGTTGATACTCTGAAATTGAAATTAACATTATTGTCCCTAATGTTTTTCATTTCAAATCTATCAATTTTTATTTTCTTCCTTATAGGAAAAAAACGTTATAGTGTGCAGTAGAATTTGGAAAAATTTTTCAAGGATTGTTAAATGACCCGTGTTGTTATATATAATAAATTATCAACAATTATATACCTTCAGAGGAAAACACCAGGAATGTCAGAGGAAGTAATCGAGGGGCTTCAACCAATTAGTCTTTTTTACTATTCTCTAATTCCTGGACGGTGGAGTGTATGGGCACTCGGTTCCTTGATCGGTATTTTAGCGCAGCTTGTCCTTTTCCAACCACCCAGATCTCTAAAAATTTATTATTGCTAGTGAGATGTACAATAATAAATTCGCTTACATGAGAGTATGTAATCTAAAGAAAACAAGAGTGGAAAAAATCCTATTTATAATATTACATGAGGTAACTTTTTGAATTTTAAATTGGATCAAGAAAAGATTTTTCTCTTTCCATTAAACCCCAAAACCGATTCTCTCCAAGGCTAAAACTTTGGGAGAATTTCAACCACACTTGGGAGAGGAGGATTTAAAATTCAAACGGGATTCAAACAAAATTTTTCTCTCCTTTATTCACCTAGCAAAACCAATTCTCTCCTTAAAAATTCGACCACATAGGATAGAGAAGAATCAAAAATCAAATAGGATTCAAATAAAATTTTTTCTTTTCCTTTATCCACAAAAATTCGGTTCTAGCTAGGATTTGTGATTTAAAATTTGATTTAAATTTTAAACTCCACAAATCTTTGAATTTTATCTATATGGATAATTTTTCACAACTCTAATTTAAATTCAAACAAAATCATGATAACTTTATTTAAAATTTAAATAATTGTATAATTTCTTATCCAAAACAAAATTCAAATTCAAATTAGGAGAAAATCTTGTCTTTCATCCTTATCAAAAAAACACACCACCTATGAATGTGCAAGACAAGATTTTGTTCAATTCAAATTCAAATAATATAATATATAACATTTCAAATATTTATTTTAAGACACAATTTTCAAAATTCAAATTAATCACATATTTGAATTTCAAATTTAAATTTCAAATATTATCTTCTAAAAATAAATATTAATTAAATATTTATCTCATTTATTGAATAATATAAAATTATAATTTTACCCCTCCAGCATACAGAGAAAAACACCTATACACTTGTGCATGTGTTTCAGATTTTTCTCATCACTAAATGCAAAACAACAAGCTACATATGAATACCCAGATTAACTACCATTTTTAAATAATTATAGAAGCTAACAGAAGGACTGATTGAACATATATAATTGGGTTCCTGTGAATCTATATAATTATTGTTCTATACCAAACAACTCAATCACACAATCACTAATTTCAGGATCATTTACTATAGACCTGAAACTGAACTACCAATCATACTGTAAATTATGCAAGTCTTAGAAAAGACACCATCCAATGACCTTATCATTAATACAAAACCCTTATATGATATTCATGATCAACCTAGGTCAAAGTCCATTAAACCTTTTGATTACACTATTTTGAAGATCCATTATATACCTGATAAGAGAATGATTATCCACCATATGTAAATAATAAGTCATCTGTAAAGCAAATAACCTAAGGCCTTGTTCATTTTCACTAATCTAGTATAACGCTTTTAAGAGAATAACCTTAACTCTATATAAGAGTTATAATTCCTTATCTGTAAGCAATCTCTCCATCATATGTATACTGTGTACCTAATGAATCGGTCTATTAGCTTTTTACCTTTGAGACATCCTAGTCTTTGGAACATCAAAGCACACTAGCTACATGCAAGGAACTGTTTACTTACTCAGAATTAAGGTTATTACACAATGAATATCAAAAGTAGATTGATCTTTTCATAATGGACTATGCAGATTGATCACGCGTTAGTCCCGGTCTAATATGTCACCATCAAGCAATATACAAAAGATCATTTTATGTAACATTTTACCAGTTTAACACAAGCAGTCAATGAGCCATATTTATTTAAGTTTACTTTAACATATAAATAGATTGAGGAATTATAGTATTGTAATGAATAACCTCTAAAATATTTTATTGATTAGTTCAAAAATAAATGAAATATATTAAAATGTATTTATGGATACATTTAACATTTCTTCCACCGTGGAGCTACCCCAGCTCTTAAAAGCAATTTTGTTTTGTTTGTTAGTTTTTTAAATAGTGCTTGAAGCTTAAATGATTAGACCTTTATTTGAAACTTGTTTAAACTCAAATTTACACACCATTTTTAACAACATAGAAAATATTTTTTTTCTTTGTTCGTTTCCTTATATTTATAGTTGTTGACATCTCGAGGTGTATTAAGGCCCACGGCTATTCTTGCCCGGAGACGTGAATATAATAGACCATTTGTGGATTAGGCCACGCTTAAAGAATTCTCATGGGCAATGATCGAGTGGATGACATGTCTTATTTACCAAGGGAAGTTTAGATAAATGTCACAAAATTATGTATTAGAATGATTTTTATTATACAAAAAAAAAAAAAAAACTCTTATACAAAATGTTATTGATGACATCATAAACATTTATTTTTATTTATTTTAATATATCAATTAAAATTATTATTTTTAAAATTTCTTTCTCTCTTTTTTCTTTTTGGTCTTCAAGTCAAATCATACGTAATATTTACTCTCTTCCTCCTCCCTATTCAACAGAGAGAATTCATAAAATATCTTAAAAACCTGAGGAGATTTAGTTATAAAAGGCTCATCATTTTCTAATTAGTTAGTATAGATTTAGGTATGTCTTTTCAATAATTAATCTTGATAATTTGATATGATGGTTTTAAGGTTTTAATATTTGAAATTTAAAATTAATTCCAATACAAAAAACATAAATATATTTACTTGAGAGGTAGTTTCCACAATTGGCTAGTAGGGATAACCTAGTTTCTCAAAAGTCTAACAAAAAGCTCGTTCTGTTGTTATCAAAAACCCTTTCAAGGCCCAATTTAAGAGCCTTCTCACTAGATAAGAGACAAAATTTGCATCTCCCGTGTCCCAAATAGTCAAAAAAAAGTTAAAAAGTTCATATAAAATCGTTTGGTTTATGGATTGAATTTAGAATAAAATAAAATTTTTAAGTTTAAATTTATAATTTTTATAGACCTTTTAAAAAAAAAACAAAACTAAATTTAAAAATTCTGATTCTGATTCATGAATCAAACAAACGAGACCTTAAATTGTCTCTTCTAAAACTTCTCTCTCATGACCTTGCTTCGCCTAAGAAGTTGGACCTTCTTAAGAGCAACCAGAAACCTAGCCGTGGGTGAGTCAAGTCCGAAGCTGTCCAATTCAACAATGATTGCAAGTACAGATCACTTTGCTCCACCTTTTACTTGAGCATCTTTATCCTTGGGAAGAACAAAATTAGCTTTAATCAACTTTCCCTATAAACATTCCTAATGACTAGATGGGTAATCAGAAAACAAAATCTATTTATTAAATTTTTCATTAGAGATGCAATGCCATATCGTTACCGTTAACATGCTAATTTCCCAATTTGATTCATAACCAGGCTGAATGTCGGTCACCTTATCGCGTAATTCCTGCTTCTTTTCATGTCTTATTGTTATCAATAAATATCATACCAGAATAATTTCCTACCCCTTTTCATGTTTAATCAATAATATCATAATATTCCAGCATATTTACTTGTTTGCAATTCAAGCAGAGACTAGCGCTCAACAAGCCACCATAATCTTCTTCATTTTGCTTTACTTCAAACACGAGACAGAATAATACAAGGCAACCACACTCTTCATCCATTTTTTTAAATTTTAAAATTTTTTTTTTTTCCAAGACCAAGTAACCTGAATCTGACCTGGAAACCTCACAGTACTGTTGCAAAAATCCAATGTTGAATGATAACTGCTAAAGCTTCTAGTGCTCTGTGTCGTGGTTTGGAAGGAAACTAACTATGATTTAGAATTTTGGAATGAAGGGTAGTTTTGTATTGCACAGGCTAATTGTCCCTTCACGGGAAGTTCTTTGCAAGTGTTTAAAGAGTGTTTGGAGGCCCCAAAAAAAAAAAAAAAAAACTTCCAAAACAATTTTCCTTCACATTATCACTTTTTATTATTTATATCTTCAAAACACTATAGTAAATTTTAAATTTTAAAAGACTGTAACTTTACATATACAATGTTAAATAATAACTGCTAAAGCTTCTAGTGCTCTATGTCGTGATTTAGAAGGAAACTACCATGATTTAGAACTTTAGAATGAAGGGTAGTTTTGTATTGCACAGGCTTACCGTCCCTTAACGAGAAGTTCTTTGCTAGTGTTTAAGGAGTGTTTGGAAGGTTAAAAAAAACACTTTCAAAATAATTTTTCCATCACATTATTATTTTTTACTATTTATATCTTTAAAATACTTCAATAAATTTCAAAGTTTAAAAAACTGACTTTACGTATACAAATCCAAATGAATTGATTTTTTTTAAATTATATAAAATTTTATGAATAACTAAATAATATCCATATTAATTTTTTTTAAATTTTAAAATTTTTCCTTTTAAGGAGTTTTTTTTTTTTCTTCAAACATGTTTTTCAAAATTACTTTTTTCCAACCCAAAAAAATGTCTCCAAAAACACATCCAAACAGCCCTTAACAAAATCATCCTTATCGTAACAAAGGCCAAAAAAACAACAAATAGCCAAAACATCACAATCAAGCTTTGACCATACCACACCATGCCAAAGACTATCACCGTCTTATAAAAAGTAATGGCATTAAGAGCTAAAAATTGCAAATTTCGCTATATAATTTACAGATTCAATAAGCAACGGAATCGATCTGAGAACAAATGGCAAAAGTAAATTCAAGCCAAAACTAAAATAAACTAATAGGAAAGAAAAAAAAACGAAAAGAAGAAAGATGACAGTGTACTGTTCTTTTTTCAATAGACACCTACCTTGCCAGCAGTGCTTGCTTTGCTACCACCAGCAGTATCCCATCTTCCCAATATTAAAAAGTTTTTAAACTTTCTCCGGCTGGATTTGTAAGCGACAGTTGCTCTGCCGATGTCAAGACCATCTATTCCAATCGGCGGACTTGGCTGTCGTCTACGTATAAATGGTGCAAATATTACTAGGGTATTGTTTTCCCTTCCCAATTCCAAGTCAGTTCTTCACAAATAAATTTCATGGGCATCATTAACCTTAAGATGCCTGAGCTGATGCAGAACTCTCTTTTATCTTTGCGCAAATGACAAAACATCCCATATGATACAACAACTGTTTCATCACGGAAAAGGTTCCAGAATTCCCTTTGCTTCTGAAAAATGTCCATAAATCAGGTAAAAGGTCGTCTAATATAAGCCTCCAACAACGCCACTTCCAGACACGGCTGAAACAAAAGAAAGGGCCTTATGTTTTCGAAAGCCGTGTAAGCAAGAAGATTTCAAGGAGAACCTGGTGATTCATATTCTGGGGAAGGTTCGGGATCCGAAACGTCAGCAAGAGCTTCAAGCATGTTCACAACTTCAGATGTGTCATCCAAGTAGTACTTGGCTTTACTTGGTTTCTGTCCGACTGTGCAAGCGAAAACCAATGTGTTAGAGGAGAGAATGTCACTTGACATTGCACTGCCAATAATTTCAAACATATCCTCGTCAGATCTGTCATCGCCAATACACAGTACAAAATCAGCCTGCCTTCCCCTTTCAGCCATTGATGTGAAGATCCTTTCTGCAACCACGCCTTTACTAACTCCCTGAAATCATAGCAAATCACAGATTCAATAACTATATTCCCACACTACTCGATGCAAAAACTTTAATATGCTAATATTAGAAATATATTCAACACCAATGATTGACTAACACAAAAATGCGAGTATATTATACAAACCGCAAAGATTACAAAGCACACAACAGTGCTTAAATTTCCTTCTTGCTACCAATTAATTAGAGATATCTTCAAAGATTCAGTTTTATGTCCATCCTAGTTTACATAGCCCTGAATGGTAAAAATAACGGGTACAAGCTTTTAATTCTCATCCCTTTAACAAAGGGAGTGGAACAGGATAGACTTTTCCCTTGTTCTCATCGTGGGACTGTGACACAGGCTGGAGGCGAGTGCTGCTGTCTGCTTCCTAACAACTTGGTGTTGTTCATATCCTGACAACTGACTCCAACTGACTCTGCTTTTTAGATGTCAGTGTCAGCATCTCATCTATTTCCCTTGGTAACACCAATTATCACCACTCTTCCCCCAACCCCGCTTTTTTCACTGTCTTTCTTTTCCCAAAGAAGAATCAAATTTTTAAGCTTTCTACAATGGATAGGGTCCACTACAACACCAATTTTTATCAAAAGCTAACATAATTTGTATGGCACCAGTAATTCCACACAAAAAAATCTTCCTATTTTATAGGCGAAACCTCCCCCGTAGAAAAATACCACAACAAAACATGATTTTGTGTGCATAGTAGGTAGGAAGACTCTTTTGACCGAACTAATCCAACCTTTGGTTGGGCGAAGACAATAGCGTTCTAATGCATACATGTAACAGACGAAATTACGCGTCTCAGTGGCCAACCAATCCCAAAAGCTCTCAAAACATTTTTGTTCCCATGTATAGATATTAATGATAATATTCCATGATTGATCAGTTTGAAAATATAGCAACTCTTTTATTGCTCAAGAGGAAGAAGGAAAAGCAGGTGAACCGGGCAACCTCAAGCACGGCCAAATGAAAATTCACATAAAGTTGAGAGTGCAAACTTGGAAGGAGATTAACACATACCTGTGGCTTAACTTCAACGATAAACTGACCGCTTTTTACAGCAACCGGCTCATTTGCCAGAACACTTTCTAGATGGTCCAACATCTCCTTGGCTTGGCAGGATCCAAAACTAGGGTCTGCATCACGATGGTGCCAAACTATTGCACTCTCCTTCTTTTCAATGTAAGAACCATCTGTGGCTTCTGTGTACAGTTTCATAACTGGCTCAGCTATCTGTATCCACCCTAAGTCATTACTCTGCCCGCAAACTTCCCAATCATCCTCGGCAGACCACCTAATAAATCTAGCACTTTTAACCTCAACTGCAAATGAAAATCACAACAAAATAGTAGAATAATAGAAATTAGTATACCTCATAAAAAAACCATGTTCAGCAGCAATTCCAAGTTTCTTGCAAGGAGAAAACCAATTGGACAAGCTTTCTCTTCCTCTCCCACTAACCATAAAAACAGAGTTTTTAATGTCAGCGCAAAGCATGTTTATAATTGATATGACTGCCGGACTCGGGGCCTCGTTGATGGACGCTTGAGGCACCACAGTACCGTCATAATCCAACAGAATAGCCCTGTTTTTAGACCTCGAATATGCAGAGACGATGTCATCAATAGACAACTTTCTAAAGTTGGGATCAAGAGCCACAACCCTGAACCCAAAGCTCAAACCAATGCCCCAGCAACGTCTTTTGAAATGGTCTCTACAAGTTCGTTCCATATCCTGGAAAAAACTTTTAGCCCAGTATGCCACATCATGTGTGCTGACATACTTATAATGCTTCTCATGGCGCATTTGCTTCTCAACATCAGCCATAGAAATTGCCTCGTTCATTGCTTCAGCAGTTGCTTCAATATTCCATGGATTAACACGGATTGCACCGCTCAGGGAAGGGGAACACCCAATGAACTCTGATACTACTAGCATGCTCTTCTTTGGCCGATTCAACTCAGAATTAGAATCTGAATCAGAGACTCCTTGCCTGCACACAATGTACTCATATGGCGTAAGATTCATTCCATCCCTCACTGCTGTGACCACAACACATTCAGCAATTGCGTAATACGCAGCTCTTTCACTTAGAGAGACTGGTCTATCAATGAAGACAACTGGTTCATAACCAGGAGTGCCAAAGTTTTCATTAATTCTCTTGCAGCTCGCTTCTATTTCAGCCTGTATTTCCTCGAGGTCTTTCCCTCTTCCCCTAGCAGGATTTGCAATTTGAACCAACACCGCCCTTCCCTGCCACTTTGGATGCTGCTTCAGCATCTGTTCCATTGCCAACAGCTTCAGATTGACACCTTTAAATATGTCCATATCATCAACTCCAAGCAAAACAATCTTTCCGTCGAACTGCTGTTTGAGCTCCTCTACCCTCCATTCATTATCTGCATGTCTCAAAACCAACTCAATCTGCCCCATATGGATCCCAACAGGCATGATCTTAATCCCAACTGTCCTCCCGTAGTATTCCAACCCAATATAACCCCTCTTTGATTGATATTCCAGACCCAACATCCGACTGCAACAAGACAAGAAATGCCGAGCATAATCAAAAGTGTGGAAACCAATGAGGTCCGAGTTCAAAAGCGCCTTGAGGATCTCTTCCCTCACAGGTAGAGTCCTGTATATTTCAGATGAAGGAAACGGGCTGTGAAGAAAAAACCCCATTCTAAGCCTATTGAACCTCCTCCTCAAGAAGGTGGGTAACACCATTAAATGGTAATCATGAATCCAAACGAAATCATCTTCTGGATTTATAACCTCGATTACCCTCTGTGAGAAAATGTTGTTTGCTGCAACATACGCCTCCCACAATGATCGGTCGAACCGTCCTCCATGATTCGCCGAGTAAGGAAGCATGTAATGAAAAAGCGGCCACAAATGTTGCTTACAGAACCCATGGTAGAACTTGGACAACATGTCAGGCGGTAAAAAGGCGGGGACACACTTAAACCTATCCAACAAAACCTGCGAGACATCCTCCTGTTCGTTGATATCGACATCGACACTCAACGACCCGACATACAAAACCTCCATTTCGTCAGGCAGACCATTCTTTAGCTGCAATAGCAACGAGTCCTCATCCCAACTAAAACTCCAACCTTTATTATCTGGCCTACGCTTAGCTTTTACAGGAAGTTGATTAGCAACAATGATTATACGGTCTTGAATGGTCGAGGACGGAACATCGGACGAAACGCTAATGGCCTGATCGTCATCAAGCTCAGATATAACCCCAGGAACGGTCATTACGCGCGGAAGCCGCTTCTTTTCGCGAATCATCACCGGGAAATTCCCGGAAGCTAGATCTAAAAGGTTGGTGTACGATCTGGACATCATTTTTTAACCACTTTTCGTAATGGCTATCTGTTTGAATCCCAAATCAAAGATCTCGGAGCTATAACAACAACTAAACCCTAGATTGTTCCCTCTTTTCTTGAAAATGACGATAAAATTATCCACGATCCTTTAAGAAGATCACAAAAATAGCATAATTTGAAAGACTACCCGGTTAATTTCAAAGCAGAAACCTGAAATCAAGCATTAAACAATAATTTATTAATTTCTATATGAGATTCGAGCAAAAACGAAATGAACACTAAATGCAATCCCGTAAACGAAAAATCACACGCAAACATATATTCTCCATGATGAAAATTTCATACAAAAGCAGATAATCCCCGAATTCAAAGCAGATAAATCCATATGATTCGGTTGAGAAAACTGGAGGACAGAAAACAAAGGAACAAAATTTGGTACCTGCCAAAGAACAAAATCCAAATCCTTGCTCGGTACCGTTTCGGATCAGATGAAATGAAACCAAAATCAAACGAAACAAAGAAAAAAGCAATTTGGGAAAGTATGATTTGAGCAGCAAATGAAGTCTAGGGTTTGGTTATGGTCTTATCTCCTCTCCAAGAGCCACTCCAAATCTCTCTCTCTCTCTCTCACACCTCCCCCTTTTCTTTCTCTCTCTCAAATATGCAAATGCTTCTTCCTTTTGGCGAACAAAAATAATAAAGAAATAGCAGCACAAACGTTTCGGAATAAAATAATAATATATACACGAGCTTATAAAAATCGAAAAAAAAAATGTGATATTAATATTTATAAATTAGATATTAAACGAAGAAGAGATAAGGTCGGCCTGTGGACTGCCCAGTAATGCCAACTGGCACTTGAAGAAGGTTCGTCACGCGCTCTTATTCCCCGACCTGCTACGTGTCTTCCTAAAACATTGCCACGTCCCCACGCGATAGACCGCTTAAATAGTCCCTGGGTCCCATCCAAATCGCTGGGCCCACCTCCGACCGATTATATCCATTCAGTCTGAAATCGTCCGGTGGTGCTTGCCTTCTTTTGGATCTTGATCAAACCGTCCATATTCAACCACGTGGCAAAACTTTTGCGTTTTTTAATAATTATCTAATATTGAGGTAGCTAGAAAACGTTTGCTAAACAATTTTTTAGTGTAATTATATTTAAATATAATATAATTTTATATCAAATATAAAGTTTTATATTTATATATAATTTTTTTAATAATATTGTGTAAATAATTATTATTCAAAATTTTTTTAAAACAATCGTAACAACTTTTTAATTTTAATTTTTTATCTCTATTTTTATCAATTACATCAACTTTTTAATTCTAAAATACTTTTTATCTAAATACAAAATAAATACTTTTTAACCAAATACAATACTCGAAAAATAAACTGTATTCAAATACTATTAAAACACAATGTATTTATCAAACGATCTATTAATATCTGTTTAACAAGTTATTTAATAAATAATTGAAATTTTGTAAAATTTAAAACACATTTTTTTAATGATTAACTTGTAATTGATAATTAATTGAGATTAAACAGTAATTAATTAATATTAATATGTTTTTTATTAATTTATTTTGATCAATAATTAATAATTAATAAAGATTTTTCTAAGTAAAATATTTTGGTCATTTATTTAAAGAAATGTGTTAAAAAAAAACTCCCAATTTTTTCTAATTTTTAAAAATTTTATTTATTGTTATTATTATTATTATTATTATTATTTCTGTTTAGAAATGGTAGTCCCGGGGCGCACCTGAAAAGGGGGCGGGGAAGGGGTGGGGGGGAGAGGAGAGAAACCGGGCGGGGACAAGGGCAGGTCCACGAGCTTCCCAATTCGAGACCTCGCCACGTGGCGTCTTACAAAACGAGGCTTATGGATAAGGAGGGAAAAAGGTATGACGTGGATTGATTACACCAGCTGGGACGTCACATCATTACACGTGGCGACGTAGTTCGTTCTACGGTTATGGTATCTGCGTTCTTGGGTTGGTGTGCGTCAGGTATTGAAAACATGCCCTGGTTTAGGGGAGAAGTGGGGTCCGCAACAGCAAGTCCGATAAAATGTCGGTTTCGTCCTCGTTGGGTTGTCGATAACTGTTGGGTTTATTCGGTATAATCAAGGAGACAAGGGGTATTTTCATAATTGGATATACTCTGTCTTTTTCTTTTTTTTTTTCTTTTGACTCGGTTGCTGTGTTTGCACCAAACTTTTCAAACTCGGCGGAAGATAAGATTGGGAATTAACAAAATAATAATACTAATAATAGGTGTATATATTATACCACTAGTTGTTATGATTTATAGAAAAATATATATATATATAGACGCGTTATTATTGTTTTTCAATATCTATACATATATTATATGCATGTATCGATGTAATGTCAAATTATTCGGCGTGGATTTCATGGTTTGTTTCTTTTTTATTTTCGCTGGCCCACACAGCCACATTTGTCATTTGATTTTTTGTTTATTTGAGAACCACATTTATAATATTATAACTTATTTGTTAAAAAAAATAAAAAAGGGGGGCTCATGAACCTAACTTTATAGTTAGTGAGAGCAGACAAATAATCGAGAGGATCTTTGAAGCTAGAATTATATGGATTCAACAACACCGGATATATACCTGAATGGTAAACCATTCAAATCGGGTTTTAAATATTTTCTTTTTATTTTATTTTGATAGTCACACTTTCACTTCTTTTTCTTTTGTTGATTACTTACATTTTCACTAATCAACTTCAAGTGAAATCAAGCTTTTCTAAAAAAAATAAAGGAAGATATTAGATGTATAATTAATTTTGGTTATGGTAACTTATTTTAAAAAAAAAATAAAGGAATATATTGGATATATATAATTCTTTTTTCACATAATGCGAAAAGATGATTTAGGTCTCCTTTTAATATGGACAACGACAAAATTACATAGTTTTGCTGAGAGGGAATTACACGTATCGTTTTTTTTTTAATATTGATATTTTTGTTACACAAATTTTTCTAAAATTTGTTTTATACACGTTTTTACTATTAAAAACATGTTTGTACCTGCACTCAAATATTAAAGTGGATTCTCTTGAAAAAAAAAATATCAAAGTTGATTGTTTTGCAGCTTTATTTTACAAGAACCCTTATTCAATAATTGTAATATATATATATATGTTTGTATTTAATTTCATCTCAAATATTTTCACAGCGTCACCGTTACCAGAAAGTTCAAATAGCATGGGAACCTCCAATTATATATAAACTTTTGTGGATACTGGAAACCAAAAAAAAAAAAAAGTTTTCTTTTATTGTGTGTCCTACAGGACCGATCAGCTACCTAGGTTAACAGTAACATTATTTTGCATAAAAATAAGATGTCGAAATGATTATCTCTAACAAACGCCTCCATTTATAGATGTCGAAATGATGTTGACACGGGTCAATTAATTTAGCTGGAGATAATATATTTATATATATATATGTTGGCTAAAATGACATGCTTTATATAAACATATGTATACATATATACTTATAGATCTCTACGTTAAGTCTCGAGTAACTACAAACAAAATATTTTATCGTTACGGATACACACATATGTATGTACGTACATATATATAAATATATGCCACATCATATCTGATGAGATATGGTGGTCGCTTTGGTAAATAAGATATGATGGTTGTTGATTACTCTAACACTATAACAAATATGGTTTTCGATAAAAAGTCATCCAAAAAATCAGGGGGTGGTTGGGAGGATGTACGGTGACAAAATTTTTGGGTCAAAAAAAGTTGTTTTAGAAAATATGTTTGGAGAAAAAAAATTATTTTGAGTGAAAAAATATAAGATTTTCAAAAATTTTTTAGAAAAAAAATCAATATGAATATTATTTTATTTCTCTTGAAATTTTATACAATTTAAAAAAAATCATTTTATTTAAATTTGTATATACAAAATTATAGATTTTTAAAGTTTTGAGTGTACTGTAATATTATAAAAATGTAAATAGTTAAAGTGATAAAGTGTTGGAAAAAAATTGATTTTGAAAATGTCAAAACCAATCCCCAAACGGGGCCTCAGATGTCATCATACAAGTCTTTTTATTTTTGATCACAT
This sequence comes from Antiaris toxicaria, assembly GCA_035233585.1. NCBI lineage: Eukaryota > Viridiplantae > Streptophyta > Magnoliopsida > Rosales > Moraceae > Antiaris > Antiaris toxicaria. The sequence continues at coordinate 96,984,244 of CP141154.1, forward strand.
GTCATTATAAACATGTCATTGCTAATAATTGGTCGTAAATTAGATAATTTATAACAACAAGATATGGTTACAATTATAATAGTAATGACAGTTATTATTAAAGAGTCGTTACAATTATGTTATAGAGAGTTCGCTCAAGCTAACATGACATTGATTTTTTACAACGACAAATTTAAAAAAAAAAATCGTTACAAATATGTTTACTATTGATGAAGTGGCATCACATTTTTGTGACAGCATTTTAAAATGTCGTTGCTAATGTCTTTGATTTTTTGTTGTTATTTGTGATGACATTTGTCATTGCAAATTTTTTTTATTTATATTAATTAATTTTTAATATTATAATAATTTTAATTTTAATAATAATAATAATTTATTAATTTGTTGTTTTTATTAATATATTTTTATTATTATATATTCAAATTGAAAATTAAATATAAATAATCAAAATGTAATAATGCAAATAAATTATAATAATAAACAAGATAAATGATAATAAAGTATCTCATAAGAAAATCGAACAACAAATTGTAAGTATAATAGAAGCATACAAACGCTTCAACCGATTATTCAACAGAATATAACATAGTATTTGTAACAGAACTTTATTTCCTTTTTTATTCTTCCAATGACTTGTACTATAGGCTTGACATGACTGGAGATTAACATTCTCTTTCTAAAATGAAGCCTAATCGTATTAATATATATGAATTGTTTCGTAGCTTAATCTTAGTTTACTCAATAGTTTTTTCGATTCGTAATGAGAAGTAGGTAATTTGTTCCAATCAGGGAATGTATTTTTTAATAACTTCAACATTGCATCCATGCACTCATTAGGTTAGTTATAGAGCACCTTTAGATTGCAACCTGGATTCAATCCCACTTAGAGCATAAATAAAAGATTCTTGAATTTATCATACTATATATCTCTATATCCAATTTTGTCTCACCCAACATATTATGAACATCATTAATCCTAATAATATCATTTAACATTGCAAACAACTTGTCAACTAGTTCATTGACAATTGAATTAATATTTGAAACTCTTCTATGTTACCATGATAAATCCATTTAGTGTAAATTATATTATAACCATGACAATATATGTGTACTCTTATTATTTCTACTGATGGCATCTCATAGTTTCTACATCCAATATAAGTACTACTGATATGCCTAATAAAATTTGTATAGTTTTTTGCAACCTTAATAAAAACAGACAAACTATCATAATACTCATCATATAACTAGTTTTTCACATATATCTAACTCTTATCTATCGGTATTTCAACTATAAACAATAACATATAGAATCATTAAAATTAGTCATATAATAATGTATGTCTACATGCAATTTTACACATCATCTTTACTCCAAAACTATAGGATAAGACCCTATCCCATTCAATTTGTAATTTACTATTGTGTCACTTATCTCACAACGATGCTTTTCTATAGAAATTTCAGTAGTATTTCTCTTTAGTTTTTTTAAGTGTGCTATCATATGCATTTCCGAAGAATAAAGAAACACGTATTAAAACCTTTACCAAATTAAATGACAAATATATAAAGTACAATACCAAATTGTCGAAATAAGATAATTCAAGTGTCGATTACTATGAACCGATCCTCAAACAATTCGAAGGTTTTATGCGTACACGTGCAAAATGCAAATCAAAAAGCCATACCCGTGTAGTTTTTTTTTTGTGTGACTATCCAGTCACATATCACAGCCTATAGATTAACAAATTATAAGTTTATGAAGTTTAATCAAATTTTAATAAAATTAACACAGATTTTATTAAAATTATTTTGTAATAATTTTACAATGATTCCACATTAACTATTACATATTAAATTATGATTTTTTTATTAGTTAATTATTATATAATGATTTTCAGTTTATTATTCGTTTTTATTATATTCTAATTTTTCATAAATTTTTTAATATTTGATTAAATTTTTTTCATTTTTTTTCTTTTCTAACATTATTTTCAAATTGGCTATAAATTTTTTAACTTAATGAATCATTTTTCAATTTATCAATCATTAAATTTTAAATAAAAATTACTTTATTTATATTTAAATATTTAATTTTCAATTTAATTTGTTTTTTATATTTGCTAATTAATTATTAAAATTTTTCATTATTTTTTTATATTTATTAATTCTTAAAGTTTCCATCTAATTATTTTTTTAATTTGCTACTTTTTACCTATAAATTATCAACTAAAAAGTAACCTAATAAAAAAAGCTATAAACACATTTTTCACCAAAAATAAAAAAAATCCATCATCAACATCATTCAATACAAAAATACTTAAATAAACTATCTTCTACATCATCATCAACATCATTATCGTAACCATCAACATATCAAAATAAATTTCAATTCCAAACTCAAATCCACAATCATAATCTACCAATTTCACAATCTAAACACAATTACCACATTCAAAATCTAAACACAACCTCATCCAATCAAAATAAAAAAAATACAAAATCTAATAAAAACTTACAAAAACAAAAAAATGGCGGTTGGAAATCAAGGGTTAGCGACAAGCGGAGGCAACGAGCAGAGGAGACGATCAGAGGTAGTCACGGGAGGGGAGGGTGCAATCAAATGTCTCGGGGGTTTAGGGGAATGAGTTTTTTTGAGAATGAGTTTGGGAGAGGAAGAGAGAGAGATGGAGTTTTTTGAGGGTAGAGGAGGGATTTTGGTTGGGGAGGAGGAAAGAATCCGGGAAGGTTGAGAGAAAAAAGGGGAAAAATGGAGAAGAAGAAGTATTTATGGTTGGTCATCCTCAGAGCTTTTTATGACGACAACTGTGGCGACCCCCACGTACGTTACCATACCAACCAGTCAAGTTCTGACGCCGACCGCGATGGCTGGCAACCTCGTGGGTCGTCATCCTCTTACTTAACTTAACTTTCCATTCTTAACGTTCTCATCTTATAGCGGAAGCAATTTCTATAGCATTTTTTTTTTTTTTAAACTTACATACTATACCTATCTGTATCATACTCTTATAATACATATTTCATAACTTTCTTTCTTTCTTTCGTCTTCCTTTTTGAACGCTCAGCGAAAGACTCATGGTAGTACCATACCCTCGCCCAGTCCCTTGGCACATGCAGATCCGTCCGTTGTCCATCATATTACTTTAAATAAACACGTTGCTTACCTGCAACATATAAACAACTAATGAGCTAGATGCTCAGTAAGTTCAAACATACATTCATTAACTTATAAATACTAGTAATATATATTATTACTAGAATATATATCATCACGTATATACACACCATATACATCATTCATACATATCCTCAAAACATAACATAAAATAGGAGCTTCATCATGCTCGTTTATCTCTTCGTTCATCGTTCTTATCATTCTATCGATCATCTCTTATCATTCTAATCCAATCTTTTCATTTCTTTGCTTTTCATTCCTATCATTTTTTTAACTTTCTGTTCTAAACCTTTATAACTTTTCTATCGCTTCATCATCTCCTAACATTTCATATCTTAAAGCTAGTAACATATACACTAGCACAACATCACGTAAAAACGTGTCATTCCATACATATAACATCAAACACATCACATCACATATATAATTCTATCATGTTCTTTTAACTTCGTTTTATTATTTTTCATTTATTTCATTGTGTTGTTCTTTCATATCGTTCGTTTCTTTTCTTTTCTTTTCGTATCATTTCATTCATTTTTTTTTTCTTTCCACTCTCTTTTTCCTTGTTTTTTTTTTTCACGCTCTTTTCTTTTCTTTTCTTTTCTTCTCTTTTCCTTTCTTTTCCTTTCTTTTCTTTTCTTTTCACTCTTCTTTCGTTTGTTTTCTTTCCACTTTCCATTGGTTGGGCCCGTTGTTGGACGTACCTAGTTGCGCGCGGACAGTGGGAGGAGGGGGAGCGACCCACCAACCTACCTCACAGTCACATAAAAACCGCACCTTCGGGGTTGGTCCATCCTATAATCTACCGCACCTTCGGGGTAGCGCCACATCTACGCGGAGGATATAGACCGGAAGTCTCGACCTTGTAGGGAGACCGGTACGCCAACAACTTAAGTTTTCAGTCTTATTATCTTGTAGGCTTTTATTTTTCTTATATTGATTTCTCGTTGAACATCTTTTTCTTTCAAAACATAGCACATATAGCACATATTACTTATATAACATCACATCACATCAATCACATCACATCATAACAAACAAAAACATGTTTTGTTACGTGTAGACAATTATTTTTTGTTCGTCTTATCATTTGCATCATTCCATCAATCATAGCCTATCGATCATAGCCTATCAATCATAGCCTATCGATCATAGCTTATCGATCATAGCCTATTGTTCTACTCTATCAATCACATCTTATCATTATGTTCTAATCCTTTCATCATACATTTTATCATAACCTATCATTGTTTTTCTTTCTTGTCTAACTCTTTACTTTCATATCATTTTTCCATAAAATATTTATCCTTTCGTTATCATACAACATACCTTTTTCTTAATTTCTTTCATCCCCGATCATCATTGGTCTATCAATCATAACCTAACTTTCATAAAACTTTTCATAAAACATCTCTTTCTTAATTCCTTTCATATCACATCTCTTTCTTATGCACTCTATCATAATATTTTCATTCTTACTCTTTCCATTCTTCTATCCCTCTTTATCACATCGTTACTCTCATAAAGTTTTTATGATACCTTTCCTTCATAATTCAATATATACATATATTTATATATATATATTTTTATAAATTATTTATTAAAGCATATATATATATATTTTTTTTTACATCGTCATTGCATTGCTATAGTATTTACTATAGCATCATCATAAATCACATCATGACATATACATACAAAACATATAATACTATAAGCTTGTTCATAGTTGCAGACGGGTAAATGTCTGAACTTACTCATAGCATGCTTATCTTTTTCTTGGAATCCATAGACGTCCTTTGTCGTTTCTGAATCGGGTTCCTACAGACAAATTTTGTCCGTTAATCACATTTTCATCTATAGCTTTTATTTTATAAAAAAAGCTTGATTCTGATCTTATAATCCTTAATTATAGCCTTAGGACAGCTTTCTAAACCTTACTGGCCATTTTTGAATTTTTCTCCAACTTTTGAAAAATTACGATTTGACCCCTAACTTTTGACAAAATTACAATTTTACCCTTGACATGATTTTTCATAATTTAAACCTCAATTTTGGCCTTTACAAACTTCATTCACCTATTCCGGGGTCATTGGGGCTCTTTTCCCATAATTTGAGAATCTTTGGGCGAGATGACCATTTTGTCCCTGATGGGTCGTTTAACCATAACATTTTCATTTTCATGCTTAGGTTGGATTTTCTAAACCCAAAATCATTTAATTAACTTTTTAAATCATATCGGACCTTTTCCTCATCAATCCTTATCATTTTACCAATTTTCACATTCCCGACCCTCGGGAAGTACTATTTCGACCTAAGAATCGGTTTCATGTTTTTCTTGCGTTCTAGGGTTTCGAAGGGTCGGTTTACTAATTGTAACTTACCCATTCCTTTTTCCTTACCTTAATTCCTCGAGGGGGCTCGGGTTCCCTTCCCGATCATATTTTTACCCCTCGTTCCCCATTTTACCCCTGGTGTCATTTTTTTAGAAATTTCGGCAGAGTTTCCCCTTAATTTTTAAGGTACCAGCGTTTAGGAAACGCCTGAAAACCATCTATCCTGATCTAATTCTATCACGTACTATACCAGAGGCCTAGATTTTACGTAAAACTCATACTGTTTACGTAAAATCGTTACATTATCACATATTTTTCTTTTTCTCCATTACAGCCATTTTCTTTTTTTTTTACATACATTCTTTTCCACATTTTTCATACCAAAAATCATAAAATCATATAACAGTCCCAAACAATTAAATTGAGGAACGTAAAGGGATCGGGATTTATACCGAATTGCAGTCCGGTCTCGACGGCATAAACCCTAATTCCTCGTTCTTCATCTTTGAGGTCTCGTCTTGCAATTCCGACTCCGCGGATGCGTCCGGAACGTCGAAAATAGGCCAACGGGCCAAACTTGCATTTTCGGTCAACGGTCGCCGTTGACCGGCGTTGACCGCCGTTGACCGACCGTTGACCGGCGTTGACCGGCGGCGACGGCGGCGACGGTGAAAAATGAGTAGCCCATCTTGAAGATCTCGACGAGAGGAATCCATTGGTAGCCTCAATTTCACATTTGGAGGCCCCAATCGCCGGAAAATCACCCCGAAAGTCACGGTCACGGCGGCGACGGTGGAACTCCGCCGTGCCGGACTTTTTCCCCGAAATTGATTGAGGGCTTTTGCTCCCCTCTTCACGGCGACCATTTCTGCACCGGTGGTGCAGCTCAACATCGCCGGAAACGGTGAGTTTCACGGCGGCGACGGCGACGGCGACGTCGCGACTTCGGGCGGCGCGATTCCGCCGGTGTTGAGGCGATCCACCACCTGGGTTTTATTCTACTCTTCACCACGAGTCTTTTGGGACCGGTTTCGTGGCAAATGGTGGCCGGACGGCGGAGAAATCTCGCCGGGAAGATTTCGGCTCCGGCGACCTTCAGGCGGCGCGTGCGGCTTGCTCCGGCGGCTGCTCCGTCGCGTCGACCCACCATCGGACTCAGCTCGGCGAGAGCTTTCCGATGACACCGGCGGTGTCGAAAACGGACACCATTTCCGATGATCGGTTACTGTACACATTCGGCTAGAGAGAGAAAGAGAAATGTAGAGAGAGAGTGTGTGTAGATAAATAAGAAAATTCCACTTTTTCCCTCTCTTTATATACTTTTTCGTCCAAAATTTTAATATGGGCTATCCTGATTAATTTGGGCGTCCTGAATCCAAATATATCAGTTTTATTTTCATCTGAGGTCATTTTGACCAATTTCCGATACTGTGAATTTTCGGTCAAAATTTACCTCTGTGCTCAATTGTCAAATTTGAGCGTGCTGATAGGCTATCCTTACTAATTTGGGAGTGCTGAACCCAAATTTATCAGTTTTATGTCAAGATAATATCATCTTGACCTACTTCTTGATACTGTGAGTGGCACACACGTGCACACACATAATATCACTATTACTCTTTTTTTCATCCTTTAATATTGTTAGAACATTTTATTTAATTCTAAACAATATTAAATCACTTAATTTCACATTTTAATGCTTAAATTCATTGTGTATTTATTCTCCGAAAAATGTGAATTTTCCCGGTTGTTACATTCACCCCTCCTTATAAAATTTTCGTCCTCGAAAATTAAGGCAATTAGGGTTTCAACGTCTTCATTTCTTCTTTACATCTTGTGTAACTTTTTCAGCATCAGAATTTTCTTTTTCTATGACATCTTCATAAACTAGATCCTTCTTGAATTGGAATCTTCTTGCATGTACCTCCAAAAATTTGGGATGAACCATGCATCTCTACGTATCCGTGCATTTCTGTACATTCGCGCATCATTACCATGGATTGCGCTATCGTAGTCCAACGTTTCCTTTCATAAACATACTTAATACAATTTTTTTATGAAATTCACATTAAGTAACGTCATATCATTATGAGACATTACTTAACATAATTTCATCATTTTAACATCTCATAACATTGACATATCATACACATATAATCATATACATTTCAACAATAAGGCTTTATATGTAGCCTTTCATTTCAAATATACTCATATACATACATATACATATAATCATATACATACATATACAGTTATACATTATTCGTCTTTTTCCATCCAGATCAGTAGGAAGTTTCTCCGGACCTTGACTTTCTTCTATGTCATCTCAATCATTCCTAATCTCGGTGGACTTTTCTAGATCTACATTTACCTCGACTTAGTTCCACTGTGAGTCCTCTCCAATCTATGTTGCAGAAGTTCTTATCAGTTCCTTGTAACGCACAGCATCTGTTAGAACTATATCACCGGACGTCGACTGCAGTTTCTCGGTCCGATGAACAAATTCTCACATATCCGCAACTCTAGGGAATATAGGCGGTGTCACGTCCTCCCGTGCCCATGAGGAAATTGGGACTGATACTGGGCACCTCTGAGGAAGTCACTCAATCATGGTATGGTGAAACTCGGTCCAGTTAGAGCTCATCCTAGTCACAAGAATCCCAATACACATGAGAGCATCTTCCTGAAAGGTGCATACATGTCACAGCTATCATGACCCAATTATCCTGATCAATGGTGCACAGTCAGAGAATCATCTCGATATCATGAACCCAGTCCTGTATTCCCATAGAGTACTGGAGTGCTGTCCGCCCTCGAAACTTGGTGGACAACTGATCCCGTCCATCTTCTAATCAGTCCTCTAACATCGTACTCATACCATACCACCCACGATCGTACCGTGAGTTCGTCATCTTGTCCTTTAAAAATTTGTTTATTTTATATAATAAACGATTACTAACATAACACAAATCTAACTTACTTGGAATAACGGCAGGATGTGCAGTGTGCCAGGAGGGATATGGTCAACCTTTCGCTCTGATACCACCTGTGACAACAGGTGGTACTCTAAACTAGACCCATCGTAAACCTTGCTCTGATACCAACTGTGGCGACCCCCACGTACGTTACCATACCAACCAGTCAAGTTCTGACGCCGACCGCGATGGCTGGCAACCTCGTGGGTCGTCATCCTCTTACTTAACTTAACTTTCCATTCTTAACGTTCTCATCTTATAGCGGAAGCAATTTCTATAGCATTTTTTTTTTTTTTTTTTTTTTAAACTTACATACTATACCTATCTGTATCATACTCTTATAATACATATTTCATAACTTTCTTTCTTTCTTTCGTCTTCCTTTTTGAACGCTCAGCGAAAGACTCATGGTAGTACCATACCCTCGCCCAGTCCCTTGGCACATGCAGATCCGTCCGTTGTCCATCATATTACTTTAAATAAACACGTTGCTTACCTGCAACATATAAACAACTAATGAGCTAGATGCTCAGTAAGTTCAAACATACATTCATTAACTTATAAATACTAGTAATATATATTATTACTAGAATATATATCATCACGTATATACACACCATATACATCATTCATACATATCCTCAAAACATAACATAAAATAGGAGCTTCATCATGCTCGTTTATCTCTTCGTTCATCGTTCTTATCATTCTATCGATCATCTCTTATCATTCTAATCCAATCTTTTCATTTCTTTGCTTTTCATTCCTATCATTTTTTTAACTTTCTGTTCTAAACCTTTATAACTTTTCTATCGCTTCATCATCTCCTAACATTTCATATCTTAAAGCTAGTAACATATACACTAGCACAACATCACGTAAAAACGTGTCATTCCATACATATAACATCAAACACATCACATCACATATATAATTCTATCATGTTCTTTTAACTTCGTTTTATTATTTTTCATTTATTTCATTGTGTTGTTCTTTCATATCGTTCGTTTCTTTTCTTTTCTTTTCGTATCATTTCATTCATTTTTTTTTTCTTTCCACTCTCTTTTTCCTTGTTTTTTTTTTTCACGCTCTTTTCTTTTCTTTCCTTTTCTTCTCTTTTCCTTTCTTTTCCTTTCTTTTCTTTTCTTTTCACTCTTCTTTCGTTTGTTTTCTTTCCACTTTCCATTGGTTGGGCCCGTTGTTGGACGTACCTAGTTGCGCGCGGACAGTGGGAGGAGGGGGAGCGACCCACCAACCTACCTCACAGTCACATAAAAACCGCACCTTCGGGGTTGGTCCATCCTATAATCTACCGCACCTTCGGGGTAGCGCCACATCTACGCGGAGGATATAGACCGGAAGTCTCGACCTTGTAGGGAGACCGGTACGCCAACAACTTAAGTTTTCAGTCTTATTATCTTGTAGGCTTTTATTTTTCTTATATTGATTTCTCGTTGAACATCTTTTTCTTTCAAAACATAGCACATATAGCACATATTACTTATATAACATCACATCACATCAATCACATCACATCATAACAAACAAAAACATGTTTTGTTACGTGTAGACAATTATTTTTTGTTCGTCTTATCATTTGCATCATTCCATCAATCATAGCCTATCGATCATAGCCTATCAATCATAGCCTATCGATCATAGCTTATCGATCATAGCCTATTGTTCTACTCTATCAATCACATCTTATCATTATGTTCTAATCCTTTCATCATACATTTTATCATAACCTATCATTGTTTTTCTTTCTTGTCTAACTCTTTACTTTCATATCATTTTTCCATAAAATATTTATCCTTTCGTTATCATACAACATACCTTTTTCTTAATTTCTTTCATCCCCGATCATCATTGGTCTATCAATCATAACCTAACTTTCATAAAACTTTTCATAAAACATCTCTTTCTTAATTCCTTTCATATCACATCTCTTTCTTATGCACTCTATCATAATATTTTCATTCTTACTCTTTCCATTCTTCTATCCCTCTTTATCACATCGTTACTCTCATAAAGTTTTTATGATACCTTTCCTTCATAATTCAATATATACATATATTTATATATATATATTTTTATAAATTATTTATTAAAGCATATATATATATATTTTTTTTTACATCGTCATTGCATTGCTATAGTATTTACTATAGCATCATCATAAATCACATCATGACATATACATACAAAACATATAATACTATAAGCTTGTTCATAGTTGCAGACGGGTAAATGTCTGAACTTACTCATAGCATGCTTATCTTTTTCTTGGAATCCATAGACGTCCTTTGTCGTTTCTGAATCGGGTTCCTACAGACAAATTTTGTCCGTTAATCACATTTTCATCTATAGCTTTTATTTTATAAAAAAAGCTTGATTCTGATCTTATAATCCTTAATTATAGCCTTAGGACAGCTTTCTAAACCTTACTGGCCATTTTTGAATTTTTCTCCAACTTTTGAAAAATTACGATTTGACCCCTAACTTTTGACAAAATTACAATTTTACCCTTGACATGATTTTTCATAATTTAAACCTCAATTTTGGCCTTTACAAACTTCATTCACCTATTCCGGGGTCATTGGGGCTCTTTTCCCATAATTTGAGAATCTTTGGGCGAGATGACCATTTTGTCCCTGATGGGTCGTTTAACCATAACATTTTCATTTTCATGCTTAGGTTGGATTTTCTAAACCCAAAATCATTTAATTAACTTTTTAAATCATATCGGACCTTTTCCTCATCAATCCTTATCATTTTACCAATTTTCACATTCCCGACCCTCGGGAAGTACTATTTCGACCTAAGAATCGGTTTCATGTTTTTCTTGCGTTCTAGGGTTTCGAAGGGTCGGTTTACTAATTGTAACTTACCCATTCCTTTTTCCTTACCTTAATTCCTCGAGGGGGCTCGGGTTCCCTTCCCGATCATATTTTTACCCCTCGTTCCCCATTTTACCCCTGGTGTCATTTTTTTAGAAATTTCGGCAGAGTTTCCCCTTAATTTTTAAGGTACCAGCGTTTAGGAAACGCCTGAAAACCATCTATCCTGATCTAATTCTATCACGTACTATACCAGAGGCCTAGATTTTACGTAAAACTCATACTGTTTACGTAAAATCGTTACATTATCACATATTTTTCTTTTTCTCCATTACAGCCATTTTCTTTTTTTTTTACATACATTCTTTTCCACATTTTTCATACCAAAAATCATAAAATCATATAACAGTCCCAAACAATTAAATTGAGGAACGTAAAGGGATCGGGATTTATACCGAATTGCAGTCCGGTCTCGACGGCATAAACCCTAATTCCTCGTTCTTCATCTTTGAGGTCTCGTCTTGCAATTCCGACTCCGCGGATGCGTCCGGAACGTCGAAAATAGGCCAACGGGCCAAACTTGCATTTTCGGTCAACGGTCGCCGTTGACCGGCGTTGACCGCCGTTGACCGACCGTTGACCGGCGTTGACCGGCGGCGACGGCGGCGACGGTGAAAAATGAGTAGCCCATCTTGAAGATCTCGACGAGAGGAATCCATTGGTAGCCTCAATTTCACATTTGGAGGCCCCAATCGCCGGAAAATCACCCCGAAAGTCACGGTCACGGCGGCGACGGTGGAACTCCGCCGTGCCGGACTTTTTCCCCGAAATTGATTGAGGGCTTTTGCTCCCCTCTTCACGGCGACCATTTCTGCACCGGTGGTGCAGCTCAACATCGCCGGAAACGGTGAGTTTCACGGCGGCGACGGCGACGGCGACGTCGCGACTTCGGGCGGCGCGATTCCGCCGGTGTTGAGGCGATCCACCACCTGGGTTTTATTCTACTCTTCACCACGAGTCTTTTGGGACCGGTTTCGTGGCAAATGGTGGCCGGACGGCGGAGAAATCTCGCCGGGAAGATTTCGGCTCCGGCGACCTTCAGGCGGCGCGTGCGGCTTGCTCCGGCGGCTGCTCCGTCGCGTCGACCCACCATCGGACTCAGCTCGGCGAGAGCTTTCCGATGACACCGGCGGTGTCGAAAACGGACACCATTTCCGATGATCGGTTACTGTACACATTCGGCTAGAGAGAGAAAGAGAAATGTAGAGAGAGAGTGTGTGTAGATAAATAAGAAAATTCCACTTTTTCCCTCTCTTTATATACTTTTTCGTCCAAAATTTTAATATGGGCTATCCTGATTAATTTGGGCGTCCTGAATCCAAATATATCAGTTTTATTTTCATCTGAGGTCATTTTGACCAATTTCCGATACTGTGAATTTTCGGTCAAAATTTACCTCTGTGCTCAATTGTCAAATTTGAGCGTGCTGATAGGCTATCCTTACTAATTTGGGAGTGCTGAACCCAAATTTATCAGTTTTATGTCAAGATAATATCATCTTGACCTACTTCTTGATACTGTGAGTGGCACACACGTGCACACACATAATATCACTATTACTCTTTTTTTCATCCTTTAATATTGTTAGAACATTTTATTTAATTCTAAACAATATTAAATCACTTAATTTCACATTTTAATGCTTAAATTCATTGTGTATTTATTCTCCGAAAAATGTGAATTTTCCCGGTTGTTACAACAACTAGTTGTTGTAAAAAAGGAAAATTCATCACAAATAAGGTTCAAAACGACATTGTTCATTAACTCGTCATTAAAATTATTTTGGAAATATTCTCAGAATAATTCAAAAACAGTATTTGCGATGACATTTCTTTAATGTCGTCACAAATATTGTTTGGAAAACTGCCACATAGTCTGCCATTTTTTAGGTGAAAAATTAAATTTTTTAGTTATTTGCGATGACATGTTGTTAAATTTCATAGAAATTTCAGTAGGATTTCTCTTTAGTTTTTTTAAGCATGCTATCATATGCATTTTCAAAGAACAAAGAAACACGTACCAAAACCTTTACCAAATTAAATGACAAATATATAAAGTACAATACCAAATTGTCGAAACAAGATAATTCAAGTATCGATTACTATGAATCGATCCTCAAACAATTCGAAGGTTTTATGCGTACACGTGCAAAATGCAAATTAAAAAGCCATAACCGTGTACTTTTTTTTTTGTGTGACTATCCAGTCACATATCATAGTCTATAGATTGACAAATTATAAGTTTATGAAGTTTAATCAAATTTTAATAAAATTAACACATATTTTATTAAAATTATTTTGTAATAATTTTACAATGATTCTACATTAACTATTACATATTAAATTATGATTTTTCGTATTAGTTAATTATTATATAATGGTTTTCAGTTTACTATTCGTTTTTATTATATTCTAATTTTTCATAAATTTTTTAATATTTGATTAAATTTTTTTCATTTTTTTTCTTTTGTAACATTATTTTCAAATTGGCTATAAATTTTTTAACTTAATAAATCATTTTTCAATTTATCAATCATTATATTTTAAATAAAAATTACGTTATTATATTTTAATATTTAATTTTCATTTTTATTTGTTTTTTATATTTGCTAATTAATTATTAAAATTTTTCATTTTTTTATATTTATTAATTCTTAAAGTTTCCATCTAATTATTTTTTTAATTTGCTACTTTTTACCTATAAATTATCAACTAAAAAGTAACCTAATAAAAAAAGCTATAAATACATTTTTCACCAAAAATAAAAAAAATCCATCATCAACATCGTTCAATACAAAAATACTTAAATAAACTATCTTCTACATCATCATCAACATCATTATCATAACCATTAACATATCAAAATAAATTTCAATTCCAAACTCAAATCCACAATCATAATCTACCAATTTCGCAATCTAAACACAATTACCACATTCAAAATCTAAACAAAACCTCATCAAATCAAAATAAAAAAAATACAAAATCTAATAAACACTTACAAAAACAAAAAAATGGGGGTTGGGAATCAGGGGTTAGCGACAAGTGGAGGCAACGAGCAGAGGAGACGATCAGAGGTAGCAGGGGGGAGGGTGGCAATTGAATGTCTCGGGGGTTTAGGGGAATGAGTTTTTTTTTGAGAATGGGTTTGGGAGAGGAAGAGAGAGAGATGGAGTTTTTTGAGGGTACAGGAGGGATTTTGGTTGGGGAGGAGGAAAGAATCTAGGAAGGTTGAGAGAAAAAAGGGGAAAAACAGAGAAGAAGAAGTATTTATGTTTGGTCATCCTCAGAGCTTTTTATGACGACAACTAGTCGTTGTAAAAAAGGAAAATTCATCACAAATAAGGTTCAAAACGACATTGTCCATTAACTCGTCATTAAAATTATTTTGAAAATATTCTCAGAATAATTCAAAAACATTATTTGCGATGACATTTCTTTAATGTCGTTACAATTATTTTTTGGAAAACTGCCACATAGTCTACCATTTTTAGGTGAAAAATTAAATTTTTTAATTTTTTATGATAACATGTCATTATAAATACTCTCAATAATAAATAGCTTTGACTCATCAACGCTAGTGTACTCGACCCAATTTTACGATGAAAGCATCATCACAAATGACTGTTAATTAATGGGAACCATTATCCTTTGAGTGGTAAATATTATTTGCGACGACAAATTATTACAAATATATACAACTATATATTTGCCATGACTTGCTAATAGTATTATCTACGTTTATATAACGATATATTGTCACAAATATTTATGAAAATGTGTCATTACTAATAATATATTATTAATGATGATATATTATATATAATAACGATGATAAATTATTGTAAATATTTATAACGATACGTCATTTTAAAATATATTATTAATGATAATATATTAATAATAGAAATATATCATCGTTAATAATATCATCACTAAATATTTGTTAGTAGTAGATGTATTAACCAACGCGTGAGACCTACATTTTTCTCTTTTGAATTTACGTAAGACCAGCATTTTATATTTGGCTCTTGTACGCCATGAAAACGGAATTATGTATGCATGGAGAGTGGATTTTTCTATGTCAAAGAAGGGCCAAAAAAAAAAAAAAAACCTGAAAAAAATTTATATAAAAAAATCTGAACACCCAATGATTAGGAAAATGACATGCGCGAGATGATGTCAAACAACAAACCAAGAAAAATATTGTTGAGTAAAAAAAAAAAAAAAAAAAAAAAAACAAAACAAAACAAAAATCAAAAGAAGACGGCACACGAAATCACTAGTGCATACTGCCTTGGACTTGGAGATTCATCCAATGTGATCAAATAATATTTGAATTTGAGCAAAAAAAAAAAAAAAAAAAATTTGAACATTATTAATAATTAATAGTACTCACAGTTAGATGTAATTACGAGATCATGTATTCGAAAAATAAAAGTGTTACGCTCCATCTTGCCATGAAAACAGCGGGGAAGTGGAAGGAGACTTATCAATGGATACCGATATTCGGAGCTTTTGCGGCGATCACGACGTCGTTTTTTGCAGGGGCAAACAACCTTCCAGCCCCAGTGCGTGCCTTTCTTATTTGCTAATTTTTTTAAACTTGATTTATTTTTCTTTCATGAATTTGGAAAAAAACACTTATTTTAAATTTATGTTACGTTTTTTGTCCAGTTTTCGACACCGGTGGGATCCGGGGCTTTGACGCCTTTGAAAGCCTTCATAACAGCCTGCGCTATTTATGTTACGGGAACGGCTTTTTCTAGCGACGGCTGTGAAAACGGCTTATTTTCTAATTATGTACTGTTTTTTTTTTTTTTTAAAATTCGTGGTACTATGCAGATGTATGGTTAATATTTGTACTTCCAAAAATGTGACATTAGTGATTATAATTGCTAAAGAAAATTTATGAAAACTTCGATTTTCAGTTTCTTGAAGAACGTCAGCCAGATGCAGGTTTCTTTATGTGGAGTTTAGTAATTGTTCTCGTCACAGCAGGTATAACACCATTGCTGATTACTCCGATCTTGTTTGGTAAGAGAGAAAAGTAAAAAGAGTGATTAGGGTTCGAAGATCAGTCGACATATTTTGGGACTTATAGTTATTTTGGTAGGAGGGATTGTAGCACAAAATCGATTGAGTGAGAGACTTAAAATCCTGGGTATATTACTTCAAATTTGATCTTTTCAATGCTAAAAAAATTGAATAAGGAAATCAATGCGCTAAATACCACAAGAAAAAGGTTACATATCTTATTTTCTTTACTTATTATCGGACATAGCATGAAGGCAAACATAAATAGCATGCTAGGGAAATATCATTATATTGTATGGTTCTTATGTGGTGAAAAGTTGTCATATTTACTTAATTATATATTTATATATATATGTATATAACACATATATGGACAGCAATCTGGCTTGCTTTGGCAACGTACTTGGAGTTACCGGTTTCATGTCAACAATCAATCCAAGGTGCACTTTTAGGAACCATACTTGTTACTGAAGGTTTCAGATACATACCCCTCTGGAATAAGGTAAGAAAGAAAGCCGAGGAATCGATTTGTCTTTGCATTTCTAACGATTCTCAGTTTCTTATGGGCAAGTGCAATCAATGCTTAAAATGCAGAATCAAAACCACAATTTCAAGGGTGGAGGACTTGTTTGGATACTACTTGAATGGACCGTGGCTCCGTTAACTGCCTGCTTCTGCACTTTCCTCCTCTTCACCATCTTGAAGGGTTCCGTGCTTCGCCACGAAAACGCTGAGAGGAGGATCCTTGTCTTTCTCCCAATTGACTATGGAGCATCTGCTGGACTGCTTTGCTTTTTTATCTTGTATCAAGTAAGTTTACACTACTAATTAGTCATGATGTACAATGGAGTTGAAACTGCTGTCAAAAATCATAAATTATTTCTTTTAAGAGGAGTTGAAATATGTTGTCTTCATGATCTTTTTTATTATCTTACTGATCAAGATTTATCGCATCATCTTACCTTAAAATCTTAAAATCTCGAATTAACATAACGGTTTTATTCTTTTAAAATTTAGATGATGTGATAAATTCTGATCAGCAAAACAACAAATTAGACAAGTTCTTAGGACTTCAAGTCCACATAGAAAAAGATAGCTTTAACTTCATCATGCTACAGGAAAAAAAGATCATTAAAACCTAAGAAACTTTTCAAGTTATTTGCAATAAACCAGAACACAGGAATTCTTTGACAAAGCTGGTAAAAGGATATCAGCATCTCACTTTGTAACATACATTTAAAATGGAATATATCTTTATACAAATTGTCAATGGAGTCACTTCGATAAATTGAATGGTAGGTCATACCAGACATGAATATGTATAAATGGGTGGCTGCGGTGGCCGTCGCCGGGGCTACCTTGATTGGAGCAGTACTATCTTTGGTAAGAATATGAGCATCAAAGCTGTTTATATCCTTTGTTATTCTCATCATATTGTTGAGTATATATCCAGATTTGGCTCTAAATATTAGGTAGTCGTAGTTCCTTTGGCGACGAAAAAGTGTGAAAAAATAAAGAACTACAAGAGGAAAAAGGCAAACATAATGTCACAAAAGAGCCAATCCGTAGAGGGTGATCATCAAGAACAAGAGTGCAATATCAGAGTGGATCATCATGCGCATGAAGACTTTGAGAATGAGTTGAGGGAATACATGCAAATGAGAGTCCTTGAAACTGTCCACGAAGAGGACGAGAAGAGCTTGCCTTCGCCAGATACGGCACAAGATTCCAATATTCCCGCTCATGATCAGTCACTTAACAAGTCTTCTACAGAACAAATCGCTCCGTTCAAACAGCTGCTGCAGGGTACGCCGAATCGGTTGGTTCAAATAAGAGACTTCCGGAAGCTTAGCAAAACAACCACCACCACTGAGAAATTGTCCAAGTTCATAAGAGATTTTGCAAAATCCACCTGTGCTCCTGTAAGTGCCACACTTACTTCTCTAGCAAGCAACATCTTCAGACAAAACTAATCAAGGAAGAAAGTTATTTTGTTGACAAACAACGGTGCTTCTTTACTAATTTTCTATATTAAATGATGTGACAGTACACTTATCAATATCTTTCAAATAGCATTTTACCGATTACCTTTTAGCACTTCAATTGTCCCGTGGTTTAGTTTCCGAAAATTTGATAAACAATTTGGTGCTTATAATTCATTATTCAACAGAACAATATTAGCTAATTAAAGTTACATATTTCTAGGCCTGCTAACTTTTTTTGCTCTTTAAACGACTAGGGAATCGAATACGACAGACACACCTTGATCCGCCATGCTCTGGCTGAGAAATATGACGAAATGGAAGAAATATTCAGCTTCCCTCAGATTCTAGCTTCATGCATCTTAGCGTATGTTTCAGTAGTTCCCTAATAAAACTAAAAACACCCATCATAATTCTCTCTCACTACTTGTAACTTCACCACTCATCAAACATATATTTATATATACATATATGTATATATAGGAACTCACCACAATAATTAAACATGCAGGCTTATTCAAGCTGCATGCGAAGTAGCACCACTAGTGAGTACATACGGAGCCATCCAAGACACATTCTCAAACAGAGAAACATATCCTAGAAGTGGAGAAGATAAGGTGAGTTGAAAATTCTTTATTACATTTTAGAGCATCTTCAATACAAAATAAAAATTAAATATTTGGATAACAAAAATATTCTTAATTTAGCATAACATATGTTAGTACAAAATTTAGCACCAACTATAACACAAACCAAATTTTGCAATCCAGTCGATTATTGGTTTATCAATAGACCTTGTCACTCGATAATTGCAATATGTCATTGTAATCTCAAAGCTTAAAAATATATGACAAATGTTATAAACCTTTTTTTTGCATGCTAAATATATAGCATTAAGATTGATATTTGTATTGGAGATGGTCTAATGGTTGTTTTTCTTTTGTTAGATAATTTTCAGTTGATTGGGTTTATTTATTTGTTAATTTTACTCCCCATGCTTTAATATTCAAAATATGTGTGTGTGTGTATATATATATATATATATTTTCATACACACACATATATGAATGTATTAGAGGATCATAACATTATCTTATTGCCAGGTGTTTGTTATGAGTTTTTGACAGATGTTTACCTTATATTTACTGCTATATTACGCTTTCTAAATAAGTGTTAGGACTGCCCTTATAGTACAATACGTGGCACTCTGTAATGGAGAAGAGGACCACAAATCCTTGTATATATATCTCTTTTACTGCTACAAAACAACTAGTCAATCGAGCAATACAAAACTTTTGCCACACAATCTTAGGCTAAGGTGATGCAGTTGAGGCTCAAGCTTCAAACTCAAAAGAAAGGAGGTATGACTATGAAGGAATGCCTCCTTAAAATGAAAAATTATGCTGATACTCTAGCTTTCACGGGTTTCCTCTTTCTGAGGATGAACAAATTCTGCACCTCTTGGGTGGTCTTAGAATTGAATACGAATCTGCCGTGTTGTCTGTTACCTCTCGTATTGAACCCTGCACTCTTGCTAATGTGTATGCCGTGCTATTAGCACATAAGAGTAGAATTCGAAGCTAAACTACAAACTTTGGAGGGTCACAGCCCCAAGCCAATGTGGCCTTTCAAAACACTCAGAAGAAAAACATAGGAGCTCACGAGTTCGGACAACGAGGCAACCGGCAGCTCAACAACAATCAGTCCTCTCAGGACGTAGAGGTCGTGGCAATGGAGGGCGTTTCTGGATAGGGGGAAACAAACCTCAATGCCAACTTTGTGGATGTGTTGGGACACACCGTCCACAAGTGCTACCACAGATTTGACTCCAACTTTTTTTCGCTTCAACAACAATGGAGTTGGTTCTCAACACAACCATAGTGGAGGAAATAATCCAAGTAACATGACAGCCATTATCACGGCCCCAGACTTACGGATGATGGTGGCTGGTTTCCCAACTCCGGGGCTACAAACCACATAACTAATTATCTGAACAACCTCTCAATTGGACATGAATACATTGGCAACAACCGAATCTTGATGGATAATGGTGCAGGTTTGGAGATTTCTCACATTGGATCATCTAGTTTTCTCAGTCCCTACTCAAACAAAATTTTTACTCCATCTAATCTTTTACATGTACCTTCCATTACAAAAAATCTCATCAGCGTAAGTCAATTTGTTAGAGAAAATAGAGATTATTTTGAGTTTCACCCAAATGTTTGTTTTGTGGAGGATTAAGCTTCGGGAGAGGCTCTATTTCAAGGGAAACTCCATGAAGGACTGTATCGTTTTCAGTTGAAAAAGGCAATGCCAGTCAGTTGTGAAAGCATCACCTTATCTAAATCTCAGTCCAGGTCCTGTTCAGCTACTCCCACCGTGATATCAGTCGGGTCCAAGAAAGCATTAGTCCCCGCTTTTAGTCTAGGGTCTGTTCATGCTAATTTGAATTATGGCACAGGAAGTTAATTATGAAAAAGAAAAATAAGGTGTTTTATGCAACGAAATTTTAAAAATTCATATTAAATCATACTAACTTATATTGACATAATAATAAATTACTCAATAATCTATATAACTTAAAGAGGATGATAAGAATGTCAGAGAAGGTGATCGAGGAAATTTCAACTAACTAACTTTCTTTATTATTCATCAATTTCTAGACAGTAGAATATGTGTATTCGGTCTCTTAATTAGTATTCATGCACGGCTTTCTCCTTCTAACTACCTACAACTCTTATAACTTATTATTACAATAATGAGAGAATAATAATTAGCTCGCTCACTGTTGATAATTTTATACACACAAGCGCACGTATCGCACAAGTAATAAAGATGTGAGTAAGTATCGTTCCTACGGAGACTAAATTACCCTCAATTGCTAATTACCAATCTAATTTATCCTAATTCTATCCAAACAAACAAACAAAAGATGATTTTTCAATACTTAAATAAAAATACGAATGAAAATAAAAATAAATTTAATTAAAGCAAAATTGAAATTAAATTGAATTAATATGGAAGAACTATTAAAGATTGAACAACCTAGATTTGTGATTTCCCCCTAACAATCCCTTTAGATGCAAATCCCTTCTTTTTCCTAATTAATTTTCCTAAATGATTACTAATTAATAACACGCATGTCTTTACAGCCTCTGTCGATGGTCATGCAAAAATACCTCTTTTACCCAACCCACTATATGTCTATGTGAATTGAATTCAAGAAATTCATTAAGATCAAGTTCTCATATGATTGCACATGAACATAGGTATATGTCTATTCTATAATCACATATGTCATTCTATCTATGGCATGAACACAAATAACTGTGTCGATATTATAAGCATTCCCGTATCATTCTTAAAGGTGGCCAATCTAAGAAAAAGCATTAAACACAAGATAGAATGAATAATCATGAATAGGCATTAATAAAGAATAAAGAAATTTAACATCTAAAATTCATGTTAGGGTTCCATCCCAAACCTAGGAAAAGAAAATTTAGTTCATCCTAAACAAAATAAGAATAATCATGGTTGATCTAAACATAATCAAAGAAGAAGAAAGAGGAAAACTGGATTATTGAATCAGAATGCCGTTGCCCGTAGCCGTCTTCTTCTTCAAACTTGTTCTCTCTCCTTCTAGGTTTAGAGCCACCAAAAGAATGCCTCAATTTGACCTAGAATGTCTTATTTATAGCCTTGGGTGATTTGAGGTCGAATGAATCAATTTTGTGCTGTTTTGGGCCTTAAAATCGCAATTTCATCGACTTGCAGCGCCAGGTGCTGCCCTTGGAGCGCCGAGCGCTGGATTTTTTTCTGACCGAGCGCCAGGCGCTTGACGCGTTTTGACGAAGCGCCAGGCGCTTCCTGCTGAGCGTCGCAGCGCTGCACTTTCGGCCTCTCCTGCGCATTATATAATTTGCATGAGAGCCAGGCGCTGGCTTTCAAACGCCTAGCGCATGTGCGCACCCAAAAATTCCATGTGTGTCTTTTTACCTTGATTTCCAACTCCAACCAAGCCCGATTGCTTCATTTCTTCTTTTACACCATCGAGCATCCATTTTAGCATCAAGATTCACCATGAAACCTTCAAAAACACAAAACACACGAAAACACATATAAAACCAACAAAACACCTCGAAAACTAACAAATATTAAGCTTGAACGGCATCTAATGAGTGAGTATAAAACTCACTTATCAAACAACCCCAAACTTAACATTTGCTCGCCCTCGAGCAAAACCCAAAACATAATCAAAAACTCTAAGGAACAAATTCTACCCTAAACAAAATTGAATGATGTTTTTTCTCGGTCTTTCACCTTGTCTCAAAAATTGCTCAATATAATTCCATCGACAACTCTAAATGCTACACAAGTCTAGAATTTCAATTCTCAATCAATTCAAGCGCATCTTAATTTTCCTTGTGTGTGTGTGATTTCCATCATACCTACTCACTCTTCTCCCAAATCAGTTTATACACTTTAAAATTATCACTTCACCTCTAAAAATTTGGAACCCCAGAAGCTTATTTTTCATGACACTCTCTACTAATGTAGACAATCCATACCCTCCAAGATCATTAGGACTTATCCGGCTTGTAATGAGATTGCAGCTAAGGTGTGGTATAAAAAATTATATTAGGGATATGGTACCTCAAATATGCTACTTATTTGGATCTCTTGTCGAGTCTTTTTGTCTATCTCAACATACACCCATAAACCAATCAAACCCTTTTTTGTCATCCTTGCTTTCCAACTGTACTCATAACTAGTGCTTGTTTCCTTATTCGAACTTTTTTTTTTTTTTACAAACAATAACTATACCACTTTTCCCTTTTTTTTTTTTTCACATAAACCCTTTTGCATCATATATATATATATATTTTCTACCCTTCAACATTGGCTCATAATCTCTAAATAATCCACATGTTTATGGTACAGGGACAAAAGGATATTCACTTTATAGGCTAGGGAAAATACATGTAGGTGACAAAGAAAAAAGCTATAAAGGCTCAAATGGGTGACTAGGGATATCAAATATGATCAGGTAGGCTTGAAAGGCTCAAACGACCAAAAATGACCTAAATCATCTATTTGATTATATGTTTGCCTAGGATTTCGCCTCAAGTGTCAATCAACCAAGTTCTAGGGTTATGATGAGGTTACATTACATTCCAAAACACATAAACAGTCTCTAAGTACATCGAGTAAGCAAGCAAACAAGGTATAATGCTCAAAAGTATCAGAAATTCACAATACGCTCAAAGCAATAAAAAATCAAGCACACAGACATCACATTTATCATCATCACCAGAATAATACTTAGGCAATCATTTACCTCTTATCGACTGTGTCCGACCAAGATCAACATCATTCAACAGTTTTAAATTAAACGCAAGACACTATCACTACTAAAAACATGTAAAATTTAAATCTAAAACACATACTAAACGAAAAAAAAAACTGAACCAAAACCAAAATAACCTAATCCTAACAAAGAATAGGAAAAAATGTTCCCACCCCCAAACTTAATCCTACATTGTCCCCAATGTAGAGAAAAAATAAAAAGGGTTAAGAACACTCCCCTGAGATGGTAAATGGTAACTTCATGGTTCATTTAAGCTGCCGTCTACATCCATTGGTGGCTGGTTCCACACGGCGGAGGCGACAGTATGGTTGGTTCGGGCACTCTTTATGCTTGGAATTCCCCCCCAAACTTGCTTTATACCTTACATGGCTAGGCAATGACTTAAACTCCAATGTTGACGACTCCTCAATTGATGGTTTCAAGTGTTTTAACTGAGAAGCTGCATCAAGTGATTCAAAGTCTGATCTGATTCGGGTGAACTTTGGTGTATCCTCATCCCATATGCCACCATCATCCACACTATTAGTGGACATCATATTTCCCTTTTCCTCAAACTGAATACAGGGGTCTGCCTCACTAACTTTGAAACACTCTTCAAAGTCTTCACTAGGAAGCTCTGTAACCTTAAAGACATTAAATGTCACCTCTTGGTGTTGAACTCTCATAGTTAATTCTCCTTTCTGCACATCAATAAGAGTTCTACCTGTGGTCAAGAACGGTCTCCTTAGTATGATCGGGTTATCCCTGTCTTCTTCCATATCAAGCACCACGAAATCTGCAGGAAATATGAACTTGTCAACCTTTACCAATACATCCTCAATTATTCCTCTGGGATAGGTTAACGATCTATCAGCTAATTGCAGTGTGACTGTCGTCAGCCTTACTTCTCCTAATCTAAGCTGCTGATATATAGAGAAGGGCATTAAATTGATGCTAGCCCCAAGATTACATAAAGCTCTATCGAAAAACTTGTTCCCAATAGTGCATGGGATCGTAAAGCTTCCCGGATCCTTAAGCTTTGGTGGCAACTTCCTTTGAATTATGGCACTGCATACCTCTGTAAGAGCCACAGTTTCAAAATCTTCGAGCTTCCTCTTCTTAGTCAGTATATCTTTCATAAACTTGACATAGCTAGGCATTTGTTCTAGTGCTTCAGTAAAGGAAATGTTTATCTGTAACTTCTTGAAAACATCAAGAAACTTTGCAAACTACTTGTCAAGCTTCTGCTTACGGAAACACTGAGGAAATGGTGGGGGTGGATTGTAGGGCTCAGGCTTACCCAACTTGCTGCTATTCTTTTCCTCTATAGCTGTCTTTAACTTGCTCTGTCCTTCTTCCTGTTGCACTTCTTTTTCCTCATCTGACTCATTTAGCTTCTTAGGCTTCTTCTCATTCTCTGGCAGCCATTTTCCACTTTTCAAGGTGATCGCTTGACATTGCGCCTTCCCATCTTTCTTCGGGTTCACTTTAGTATTGCTCGGCAATGTCCCTTGGGTCCAGTTATTCATTAGAGTAGCTAGCTGTCCTATCTAAACTTCTAAGTTTCTGATAGATGCCGCCTGACTCTGAATATGAGTTTGAGCTTCATTCATAAACTGAGCATTAGCCACTTGTATCTGCTGAACTAAATCTTCAAGGGTTAGCTTCTTGTCACGAACTGGACCCTGAGTGGGAAAATCAGGGGGAAACATAGGTTTCGCAGAAGATGACGCACTACCCTGATTATTATTATTCCATGAGAAGTTTGGATGATTCTTCCAACCCGCATTGTAGAAATTAGAGTACGGGTTATTTTGCCTATTGCCAATGTAGTTTATGTTTCTGGAAGTATGTGGATAAGCCTCTCCATAATGAGAATCATTACAAGAATCACAAACTTACGACTGACTTTGAATAGCATTCACCCCAAAAGTATCGAATTTCTTCGACAATGCCATCACTTGTGCAGTTAAAGCAGTTAATGCATTAATTTCGTGCACACCAGCTGGCTTTTTAGGCACCATCCTCTCAGAGGGCCATTGGTAACTATTCGATGCCATCTCGTCTAATAACTCAAAAACTTCATCGTAGGATTTCGACATAAAAGAGCCTCCTGCTGTAGTATCAACAAGTGATCTAATGGGGCCAAACAACCCATTATAAAAAGTTTGAATTATTACCCAGTCAGGCAACCCATGATGTGGGCACTTTCTAAGCAGCTCCTTGTATCTCTCACACGCTTCATAAAGAGACTCTTGATCATATTGCATGAAACTTGCAATATCACTCCTTAGCTTGGCAGTCTTTGATGGTGGAAAATACTTAGCCAAAAATTTCTGAGCTAAGTCATCCCAAGTAGAGATAGACCCTAAAGGCAGAGAATTCAACCATATCTTGGCTTTATTCCGAAGTGAGAAAGGGAAACGCCTTAGTCTTATGGCATCATCAGAAACGCCATTGAACTTGAAAGTCGCACATATCTCTAGAAAGTTTACTATGTGTGCATTAGGATCTTCAGCTGGTAAACCCCCAAACTGAGAATTTTGCACCATCTGAATAGTCGCCGGCCTGAGCTCAAAATTGTTGGCATTAATTGTTGGGCGATTGATACTTTGGTGGATGCCGTCTACCATTGGTACAGCATAATCACGTAGAGGTTTGGAATCCTCCGTTCCGTAGTTGTTCTCAGCCATTGTATGTTGATGAGAAACCTCTCGCTTATTCCTTCTGTTCCTTCGACAAGTCTTCTCAATCTCCGGATCAAAGTGAATTACACTAGATTCTCCCTCGCTACGCATACAAAAGCCAAGATTCCTGATAACAAAAATAAAAAAATTGAACTAGGATTAGAATAATTCAATTAATATTAACAATAGAAAATAAAATTTAGTCCCCGGCAACGGTGCCAAAAACTTGTTGATAATTTTATACACACAAGTGCATGTATCGCACAAATAATAAAGATGTGAGTAAGTATCGTTCTCACAGAGACTAAATTACCCTCAATTGCTAATTACCAATCTAATTTATCCTAATTCTATCCAAACAAATAAACAAAAGATGATTTTTCAATACTTAAATAAAAATACGAATGAAAATAAAAATAAATTTAATTAAAGCAAAATTGAAATTAAACTGAATTAATATGGAAGAACTATTAAAGATTGAACAACCTAGATTTGTGACTTCCCCTTAACAATCCCTTTAGATGCAAATCCCTTCTTTTTCCTAATTAATTTTTCTAAATGATTACCAATCAAGAACACGCATGTCTTTACAGCCTCTGTCGATAGTCATGCAAAAATGTCTATGTGAATTGAATTCAAGAAATTCATTAAGATCAAGTTCTCATATGATTGCACATGAACATAGGTATATGTCTATCCTATAATCACATATGTCATTCTATCTATGGCATGAACACAAATAACTGTGTCGATATTATAAGCATTTCCATATCATTCTCAAAGGTGGCCAATCTACGAAAAAGCATTAAACACAAGATAGAATGAATAATCATGAATAGGCATTAATAAAAAATAAAGAAATTTAACATCTAAAATTCATGTTAGGGTTCCATCCCAAACCTAGGAAAAGAAAATTTAGTTCATCCTAAACAAAATAAGAATAATCACGGTTGATCTAAACATAATCAAAGAAGAAGAAAGAGGAAAACTGGATTATTGAATCAGGATGCCGTTGCCTGTAGCCGTCTTCTTCTTCAAACTTGTTCTCTCTCCTTCTAGGTTTAGAGCCACCAAAAGAATGCCTCAATTTGACCTAGAATGTCTTATTTATAGCCTTGGGTGATTTGAGGTCGAATGAATCAATTTTGTGCTGTTTTGGGCCTTAAAATCGCAATTTCACCGACTTGCAACACCAGGCGCTGCCCTTGGAGCTCCGAGCGCTAGATTTTTTTCTGACCGAGCGCCAGGCGCTTGACGCGTTTTGACGAAGCGCCAGGCGCTTCCTTCTGAGCGCCGCGGCGCTGCACTCTCTGCCTCTCCTGCGCATTGTATAACTTGCATGAGAGCCAGGCGCTGGCTTTCAAGCGCCTAGCGCATGTGCGCACCAAAAAATTCCATGTGTGTCTTTTTGCCTTGATTTCCAACTCCAACCAAACCCGATTGCTTCCTTTCTTCTTTTACACCATCGAGCATCCATTTTAGCATCAAGATTCACCATGAAACCTTCAAAAACACAAAACACACGAAAACACATATCAAACTAACAAAACACCTCAAAAACTAACAAATATTAAGCTTGAATGACATCTAATAAGTGAGTATAAAACTCACTTATCACTCACTTTAAAATATATGGTCTGAATAAAATAAGAGCTCTCAAGATTCCATTTATAGTGAAAGGATAGGTATAATTTGAATTTGAATAGCACATTGGAAAATGATTTTTCTTTCTCCTTTCACTTTAATTAGTGATTTTATCTACAATGTGAGGCTCCAAAAATCGCTCACTATTAGGTATAAAAGACTCAAAATTTGATTCAAATTTCAATCTACATTTATTTAGTGATTTTATTTGTATGGATAATATTTCATAAATTTAATTTAAATTCAAAATAAAATCATGACAACTTTATTTGAATTAAATAATTATATAATAATTATCAAAATAAAATTAATAAGAAAAAAAATCTTTTTTCTTATCTTATCCTAATGAAGAACGCTTATCATCTATAGACAATGATAAAATGTTGTTCAAATCAAATTCAAATATGATAATTATTATATTTAATTTTAAATAATTATTTAAATCCCCATTTGTTTCATTAACTTGGATCTAAAATTTTGATTCCAGTTTTGTCTTTTTTCTAAAAAGTTAACAAAAATTATAACTAAGTCAACCAGTTTCGACTCAAAATTTCATTCCATTCTAGACTCGACTTGTGAACTATTTAGGTCCTAAATAAGATTATCTAGATATTCAAATTAATTATCTAAATTATTAATTTATCTATATCTTATAATTTAAATTAATCTCATATATCACTAGAGATATATAATATTAATTTAAATTACAAATATTATATTCCAAATAAATATTTATCTAAGTTAAATATTTATTCAATTAACTAAATGAAATAAAATTCCTACATTACCTTTAGTGTAAAAAATGCTTACACCCTGTGAAAAGTGATCTTAATTTTTCTTTTCACTAAGTTCAAGAATTAAAATCATAATAAATATCCTAGTTGATACTATTTATTAAGGAATTATATTGAATTAATAAAGAGACTAATTAAATATATATAATATGGGTTTTAATAATCTATGTAATTAATTATTTTATACTAAATAAATTAATTACATAATTATTAGTTTCAAAGTCATACTGCTATAAATCTAAAACTGCATGTAATTATTAGGTTTAAAGTCATACCGTTATAAATCTAAAACTGTACTCCTAATTATATATAATATTACGTAAGCCAATGTATAACTACAATTTAATGACCTTGTCATATTTGTAATATCCTTATATAATATTTATAATCAACTTAAAGCTAAAGTCCATTTAACATTTTGATCATGTTATCTTAAAGATCTATTATATATTTAATAGGATAATAATTATTTATCGCATATGAATAATAAATCATTTGCGAAACAAATGACTCAGGACCTTATCCATTTTTACATCCTGTATAATGCCATTAAGAGGGTGAATAATATATCATTTACCAAGTAAATGACTCAAGATCTTGTCCATTTTCACATTATGATATAATATCATTAAGAAGATAACTTTTACTCATTATTAGAATTAGAATTTTATATCTATAAGTAAAGCTCACATCACATACTAGTCATGTACTAAACAAACTAGTGTAATAGCTTAATACTCCAAGACACTTTAGCTTTTGAAACATCAAAGTACATAAGTCATCTATATGAAGTCATTTGCTTACTTGGAATTAAGGTTATTACATAATAAATGTTAAAAGTGAATTAATATATTCAAGTAGACTATATAGATTAGTTACACTTTAGTCTAAGTCTAATATATCATCATCACTAGGTAATATATTTATGTTTCTACTTAGGAGTTGGCTCGCTTATGATGGTCAATATAAACTATCTCCCTAATTAGATTTGAACAATATAATAGTCTTCACATAAGTTAGATGCTCACTCTAACCTCATAGACTATGAACTATAAATTTAGACTACTTACTTTAAAATATTGTCTTCTCACATATAAAATCCATGCAATATTCCAACAGTTTAAATATTAAGTAGTTAACGAGTTATATTTGCTTACATTACTTTAACATGTAAATAAGAATGGAGACAGTATAGTAAAGATGCAATTAAAAACATTAAATATATTATTAATCAGTTTAAAATAAATAAAATAAATATTAAATGTTTTTCTTTCTTAGTACATTCCTAACGTTTAGTTCATCTAGCAATTCCTATTATAATGAAAGTTTTTGCCAAATGCAAAGTTCAAATTA
Source organism: Antiaris toxicaria (assembly GCA_035233585.1). Taxonomy (NCBI): domain Eukaryota; kingdom Viridiplantae; phylum Streptophyta; class Magnoliopsida; order Rosales; family Moraceae; genus Antiaris; species Antiaris toxicaria. The sequence continues at coordinate 97,014,500 of CP141154.1, forward strand.
AAAGTAGCAAGAATTTAAGTTTTTGTTCAATATGTCCAATGGGTGAAATTCACAAGCTTTCTCTTAAAAATATTTAGAAATAATATACACTGAACCACTTAGTGTTATTTATTCATATTTTTAGGGGCCATCATTTGTTACTTCTAGAAATGGTTTCAAGTATTACCTAAGTTTTGTTGATGCCCACTCCAGATACACTGGGATTTATTTCCTTAAAAGTAAATCTGAAGCATATTCAACCTTTGTAAATTTCATGAACTTAATTGTGGTATACCTCATCAATAAACTACCGAATATAGTTCTTTATGGCAAGTCTCCTTTAGAATTTCAATACAGTGGAATTTCGATACAATTCTCACAAAAGGGAATTTCGATAAGCTCCTTGTACCTTCCTTGGCTATAGTTCCCATCATGAAGGCTACAAATGCCTTTCCAAGGATAGTCGTTTATGTATATCTTGCCATGTAGTTTTTGATGAATATTCATTTCCCTGTGCTTAATCTTCATCCACACCATACTCACCACCTGTTTTGATTCGAGGGAACCTTCCAATCCTTGCACTGTTATTACTGATGATTTTATGTCTATTGTTCCTAAAGTAGCCATAGATCCATCCTTGTTGCATCTAAGTGCTCCATTTGATACTCCTGATCATACTTCAAGCAACACCTCCATATGTCCAACACCAACAAAGTCAAGTATAGAGAGCTCTAAAGATTCATGTACTCCAGAATCTAAGGCCAACACATAGCTTGAGATCAACACATAACCTGAGCCCAACTCATAACCTGTCACGAACTCACGATCTATGACGACTTCATGACGTGTGTCCAATTCATGACTTGGAGAGAATACTTATTAAATGAGAACAAGGTCAAAAGCACTTCTAGAGAATACTCATATGATGTGAACAAGGTCGAAAGTAGGTATCTTTAAGCCTAAGATTTTCAATGTTTCAAATATCGAGCATATCGAGCCTTCAATTGTTCAAACGGCAATGAAAAGTAATGTTTGGAGGATTGCCATGGTTGTTGAATATGATGCCTTAATCAAAATCATACTTGGGATCTTGTTCCTTCATTTAAAGATAGAAAGATTGTGGGCTGTAAATGGGTTTTCAAGATTAAACGATGCAAGTTGAGCTATTTCTCGTTATAAGGCTCATTTTGTGGCTAAAGACTACCACGAAATAGTTGGATTTGATTTTAATGAGACTTTTAGCTGGTTGTAAAGCCCATCACAACAAGGACTGTGTTAATAATTGCTCAAGCTTGAGGCTGGAATGTGCATCAATTGGACGCCGATAATGCTTTTCTTAATGGCCTCTTAAAGAAAGATGTCTATATTGAGCAACCACCAGGATTTGAAAGATCAAACAATGGTGCACATCTTGTTTGCAAACTAAACAAAGCATTATACGGCCTTAAACAAGCTCCACGTGCATGGTTTGATCGTCTCATGGCTTGTCTCCATTCTTTGGGTTACTCTTCCTCTCGTGCAAACGACTCTCTCTTTATTCATTTTACACCCCAATTAACTACATACATATTTGTCTATGTCGATGATATTCTTATCACATGAAGTGATCAATTAGAGCTCAACTAACTTATCTTCTATCTTCACCGAGCATTCTCTTTTAAAGATCTTGGCTTAACTAATTTTTAGGAATTGAGCTTAAGTACACCAATGATGTTGGTTTGTTACTCTCTCAAAAACAATATATTAAAGATTTACTTCAGAAAACAAAAATGGATGGTGCCAAGGAGTACTCCACTCCTATGATCTCTAAGTTAACTCTCATAGTAAATAATGAAGAACTTTTTGATGATCTTACTCCCTATTGCAGCACAGTTGGCGCTCTCCAATATGCCACTATAACTCAACCTGACATTGCATACTCTGTCAATAAAGTATGTCAATTTATGCACCTTCTCCATGTTGAACATTGGAAAGCCGTAAAAGGGGTCTTGCGTTATTTGAAAGGCATGTCCAGCCACGGTTTTCTCATTTGCTATGTCTCCATCCTTATTCCTTCAAGACTATTTCGATGCTAACTGGGCATGTAATCTTGACGATCGTCGGGCACATTTTGGTTTTTGCTTATTTCTTGGAAGCAATTTTTTGCTTGTGGCTCCAAGAAACAACCAATTTTCTCTCGTTCAAGCACCGAGGCTGAGTATAGGAGCTTGGCCAATGTTGGGTCTGAGGTCGTTTGGGTTCAATCCTTGTTGCAGGATCTCTGAATCAAATTCTCTCGAATCCCGATTATTTTGGTTGACAATGCTAGCATTGTAGCTTTGAATGCTAATCCCATGCTCCATTCTCGGGCCAAGCATCTTGAACTTGATTTGTTATTTGTTAAGGAAAGAGTTCTAAGCAATTCCCTCTTTTCCAACATATACCAGCTTTGGATCAAATAGCAGACATACTCACTAATACCCTTTCCCTTAGTGTCTTTGACCATTTCAAAAGCAAGCTTCGAGTCATCTCTCCAACCACTCTCAGCTTGAGGAGGAATATTAGAAGATAATAGCATTATTTTATTGCTAGATGTTTGTTATGAGTTTTTGATAGATGTTTACCTTATATTTACTACTATATTAACCTTTGTAAATAAGTATAAGGATTGCCCTTATAACACAATATGTGGCACTCTGTAATGGAGTAACGGACCACAAATCCTTGTTTATATATCCTTTTTATTACTACAAAACAATTATTCAATTAAGTAATAAAAAAATTATTTTTTGCTGCAAGTTCCTCCCTTCCTTATCTTTTTTCTGTATGTAGGAGCCAATTGTGACGAATTGGTGGTTAAGGGTGATTGGGGGATTTGGTGCAGTAATGGGATTCATCCTATGTGGATTTCGATTGACTCAATGCCTGGGTGGAAAGTTGACTTATGTTAGCAACTCAAGAGGGTTGACTTCACAGCTGTCTACAGTCATAGTAGTTATTGTGGTCAGTAAATTTAAACTGCCCGTTTCAAGTGTTCATGCCTTTGTTGGGTCTTTAGTTGGACTTGGTATTGCAGATGACCCTAGGGTGAGTTTGTTCATTTTTATTTTTTTGTTTTGTTTTGTTTTGTTTTTTAGTTTTCATATTTTTTTACCTTTGATATATATATCTATATATGTAATTGGGTAATTTTTTTGTGGCAGAATGTGAATTGGAAGCTGCTAATGAAGTTTGTATGTGGGTGGGTAATGACTTTGGTTTTCTGCTGTGGGGTTGCTTATGTGATGTTCTCTATCTCTGTTCACTCCCCAGCTTATGTAGTGCCCTAATAACTTTCTCTTTCTAATGTATCTCTCTTTTTGAATAATTTATCAAAATGACAATAGTACGAAGTGAAATTGGCAAAATTACATTTTATCATTTTTGTACATTGCAAGGTACGTGCAGTGGAAAAGGCAAGTTATGTCAAATATGGGAAAGTCTTAGATAGGTACTCAAAAATAGTACCTATCATAGGTACTCTTCTTAGCCTTAAAAAAAAACCGTTTAGATATAATTATGATTGATATTTACTTGTTTATGATAGTAAAAGTGCATATTCACTGATTATATGATATACTAAGAAATTAACAAAAATAAAAAAAAATCCTTAAAAAAAAAACTTTAAATTCCCCACCTCCCCCTTCCTTCAACCACTGGTAAGACCCTTCCCCACCCCGACCTTCAACCTTTACCAACCCATCTCACTGATGACTTCCAAATCCATAGACTTCCCTATCGGCATACCATCCATGGCCTTTCCCCTCACCTATCCATAGATGGCGAACCCTCGACAAACCTTCCCCAACCACTCTTCGTCAAGATTTGGGGGCTCGAGAACTCTTAATCCATTGAACTCCAGTGGTGTAGTCTGGTCATATCTCTCTCTCCCTTTTCTTTCTCTCTCTTCCATCGACCTCTACCGAGATCTGGGGGCATGAGAGCTCTTGATCTGTCAAGCTTCGGCGGCATAATCTGGTCACACCTTTAGAACCATCTTCATCGATCTTGGGGGGATCTAGGGCCTGTGTGGGTGGGAAAATTACCGGTGGAAGGTTGGCTAGGAGGGGTGGTGGTGGTGGAAGGTCGAGGGTGGGGCCACTGGAGCTTTTGGGTCTTCTTTTAATTTATTGATTTTTTTTTTAATTTCTTACTCATTATCTCATTAGTTAAGGTCAATTATAATTGTCGTGCATTGGCATATCTCAGCCATTAAAAATTCATCTTATAGCCTACAAATAAGTACTTATGATATATATTATTTTTAGGTGGCTACCATATATTTGATAATTTAAAGATTTTTAGAAAGTCATTTGGTAAATAAGAATTTCTAATAGAGTATTGCTTTTCCTTTTTTTTTTTCCTACCTAATTTCTATTGCAGAGAAATCCTTTATTCCTTTGGATATTTTTTGACAATAAATTTTCCTTCATTATTGTGTATCTTTTGTATGTAACTCGTGGTGGTTTTCAAGCCCATATGCTATGTAACTTATAATTAGAAATTAGCTTATTACAAGACAAAATATATGAAATTGATATATGTAAGAAAATTTGTAAATTTTTTTTATAATTACCTTTAAGAAGTTGGGGATCAAATCAAAACTTCATAGGGCTTGTTTGGGAAAGTCTCTTAGAAATTGCTTTTGGCTTCTTAAGTCTAAGAGTTACTTTTGAAAGTATTTAGATAATCTGTTAGAAGAGCTATTGGTTTTCAAAAAAGCTTCTTAATGAAGCTAAAAAATATAACTTCTAAGTAGACTTTAAAACTTATATCATAGTTTAAATTAGACGTTATAAACTTTATAAATTTTATTTTAATATTTTTAATCCTTATTGAAAACTTTAAAATCATTTTTGATTTCAAAAAAAAAAAACTTGAAAATTTTCCTAACCCCTCACGTCGCCCCTCCTTCAACCGTTGGTGAGACCCCTCCCACTGTTGACCTTCAACCTCTACCAACCCATATCATTGGTAACTTGCAAATCCACTGATCCCCTACTAGCAAACCCTCCATGGCTGATTACGCCCAAATTATAACAAAACAAAGTGGTCAATTATAGTACAATTAGGACGGTTGATCTTACGAGGAGGTGATAAAAACAAACAAAAGAGATTAGTAGAACACAAGTGTTAGAGAGATAAGCAATTAAACAAGAAAAGAAAGAAAGTGTTTTTGTGATTTTAGAGTAATTTGATTGAAAGATAATGCAATTTATAGTAGAAAAAATTCAATAGTTAAAAATGGTAAGACATCGAGTGTGGCGCCCGCCGACCCAACTCGCCCGAGTCGACGTTCGCCATCTCTTTTCTTGTTAACTTTGCATGCATAAACGTTCCTTTTCATTTGCGGAAGTGTAATTGAAAAGCTTTACTTTCAAAAATTAAGTGAAAATTTTGGGAACTTTTTTTTTTTTAAAACATATTTACATATTTTCCTTTTTCATCAAAACATACTAGCTTTTATACATATTTTTTTTTCATTTTTGTTCCATTTCATTTACATATTATTTGCATATATATATATATTTGAACATACGCTTATACAAAAAAAAGTGCTCTGGCAGCTGAAAACATAGCGGGTCCGTCCCTTTGTCCATGACATTTTTGGAATCTGTCTGCCAGTCTCCCTGTCCCTCTATCATGTCCTGGGTTGCTTACCTTTATCACCTACACCACAAACAGACTTGTGAGCTAGACTCAGTAAGCACAAACATACAAACAATTAACTTATATGTATAACCTCTAAGATTAGTCACATAATGCAATTCTAATTCCTTATAGGTTAGTGTTCGGGGTTCTTTATCATAGCTTATCACAACATCCTCATATTTTCATTTTATGTCTTCCTTTCTTTCTTATCATCACTTTTCTTTCTCTTTTCTTTTCTTTTCACTTTCATTGGTGGGCCCGTTGTTGAACGTACCTATTTGCGTGCTGACAGTGGGAGGAGGGGGAGCGACCCACCAAACTACCTCACAGACACATTAAAACCACACCTTCGGGGTTGGTCCATCTTATAATCTACCGCACCTTCGGGGTAGCACCACATCTACGCGGAGGATATAGACCTGAAGTCTCGACCTTATAGGGAGACCGGTGCGCCAACAACTTAAGTTTTCAGTTTTATTATCTTGCACTCTTTTAGCTTTTAGATCATAACCTATCATGCATACATACCATTCCTAAGACATCTCTAACATGATTTTTCATCTAGCTCATGTCACAGAACACATCAAAGAGAGTCAGTTCGTGGGTAGACAAGTAAATGTTTGTACTTACAGTATCTGTGCAAGTGTGATTCCTTTTGGATCCTTGATACTGCTTTCCCCTTCACTTCTTGTGTTTCCTATAATAGAAATAATCATGGATTATTTCTCATATTCACCTTTTATTTAAATCATAGCGAGATTTACATTAAATTTCTATATTTTCCTTATTCCTCTTTTTCCTCCAAATCAACTCTTAAAATGTTGTTACTATCTTTAATATTGTGTTTTCGCTCCTTTCCTTAACATTCCAGTCTTACTTAACATTCTAATCTTCATAATGTCCACACTCTTAGTTTCTTACAACTAATTCACCTCATTATCGTTACCGAAATTTCGACAGCATTTCCGCTTAAAAACTAGGGTCCCGGCGTTTAAGTAACGCCTCAAAACTTAGGTACCTGCCAATTACTATACTAGAGGCCTAATTTTTCATAGACCATTCAAAACATTCTATGAAAAATGCTTATCAATCCCATACATTACTCATTAACACATTCCAAATCATATCCATAAAATTAACCATCACTTTCATTTTTCATTATCCATTTCCAACTTATCATTCACTACTTTATCTTCTCATTAAATCCTTTCTTACATTTTTCATATCCATTCATTCATTCAAAACCACTAACAACATAAAACATTCAATTTCAACAACCAAAACTTTAAACTCAACTTTCAACTTAACTAATCCCTTCCAAACAATTACATAACCATTTTCAATCTCTTTTCTTAACTCTAAACTCAACAAAACTAGCTTAAAGATTTCACAATCCCATTTCAAAATCTTCACAATTTATCTTAAGGAACTTAACTAACATTTGTTCAAAATTGAACCCAAATACATTTATTATTAATATAACCCTTATAACCATTTTTTTCACTTAAATCATCAAGTTAACAATCATAAAGTTTAATTATTTCACCAAAAAGAGCCACAAATTCATCATGAAAAATCATCAAATTTTTAAACCCTAACTTTGTACATTTTCGTTTTCCTCAAGAGAAACCATTCAAACTTTTGCATTCAAGTTCCCAAAGTCACATACATTCTTTCCTAAGCCATCCTCAATTAATTTTAACAAATTTCGGACCCTAACATTTCCATTTAAACATTTCCTCACACTACCGTATTTTGAATCCGAAAATCACCAAATAACTCAAGGAAAGGGGTTACCTTTATTCAAAAACGTTCCTTTGCTTCTGAAGGAACTGAAGTCGAGCTTTTTCGGAAGAAAACTCGAAGAAAATCCGAGTTTGGGGAGGTCGGAAGTCGCGGCTTTCACGCAGCTGCACAGGACCGGATTCGCGAGGAAGGAGAAAGGGGAAAGAGAAGCTTGCGTGCTCTTGGTTCTCTCCCTTTCTTAGTCGGCATTCCCCCTCCCCCCGATCTCCCTTTTTCTCGCGCTCCCTTTCTCTCGTGCTCGCCGCCGAAGTCTCGCGCTCGCCGCCGAAAACTCGCGCTTGCAGCCGAACGAAGGAAAAAGAAGAAGAAGAAGGAGAAGCAAGGGAGTTCAGATTCTTTTCCCCCCGAAATCTCTCTCCTCCGTCAGTCTCCCTCTCTCTCTCCTATTGGCCCTCTCTCTCTCTTTTCGGCGTGGCTGAGGAGGAAATAAAGGGAAGGGGGCTGTGGTGAGTTATTTAACTCACCCCCCTCTCTTTCCCTTATCAGAAAATGCCTCCCCCCCTCCCCTCCTTTTTTTTCCCTTGCCCCAAACTTTTTAAATTTATCTTAAATTCTTAGTTTTTAAAAATTATTATTATTATTATCTTTTTTTTTGTAACAACCAAACTAAACCATAGGATTTACTTTTCAATAATTCCATTTAGACATCATAACTTAAAAGTATTTTTTTCTCTTAATAACATATCCTATTTTTGCTATTCCCATTATTGGATTAACTTTTGACTGGAAAGTTTAACCGAAAAAAAAATATACTAATCACTTGAGTGGGTTTCTAGGATCATCCATACGTTTGGTTTACCTCCTTGACGCCTATTTGGTGACATCTCACCCATTCTATAACAATAAACTTTTCTAACTTGGAAGTCTTAATTTTTTTTAACACTGTTAGAATATTTTTATTTTATTCTAAACAGTATTAAATCATTTATATATATATACATATGTATAAAAATATCACTACATTATTTAAAAAAAAAATGATTCCGAGAAAAACAGAAATTCTTGGTTGTTACATTCGCCCTTCCTTATAAAATTTTTGTCCTCGAAAATTCAAAACAAGTGGAGGTATTTTTCTCTCATCTCTCCTTCACGCTCCCACGTAGCTTCTTCTACATCGTGATTTCTCCACAACACTTTGACTAGCGGGATGCTTTTATTTCTTAGCGTCTTCTCCTCTCGAGCAAGTATTTGAACTGGTTGCTCCTCATACGACAAGTCTTCTTGGACTTGGATTGGTTCGTACTCAAGAACATGTGAAGTGTCTGAAATGTACTTTCTCAACATCGACACGTGGAAGACATTATGCACAGTAGACAATTCGGGTGGTAGTGCTAACTTATAGGCCACTTTTCCTACTCGACTGATAATGGGAAAAGGTCCTATGTATCTGGGACTCAGCTTTCCTTTCTTCCCAAATCGCATTACACCCTTCATTGGCGTAACCTTCAAGAATACGAAGTCTCCTTCTTCGAATTCTAAGGGTTTTCGTCTCTGGTCTGTGTAGCTCTTTTGGCGACTCTGTGCAGTCTTCATCCTCTGTTGGATTTTCTTGACTGCATCAATTGTCTCTTGGATAAACTCAGTCTTGTGTAACTCCTTTTCTCTTAAGTCATACCAATGAATTGGTGATCTGCATTTCCGTCCATACAATGCTTTATATGGTGCCATTCCAATAGAAGCCTTGAAATTGTTGTTGTATGCAAACTCGATCAGTGGTAGCTTTTTATTCCATGCTCCTTTGAAGTCTAGTGTACATGCGCGAAGCATATCCTCCAGTGTCTGGATTGTGCGCTCAGATTGCCCATCTGTCTGAGGGTGAAATGCTGTACTGAATCTCAGTTCTGAGCCTATTGCAGCTTGAACACTCTTCCAAAAGTTTGATGTAAACCGGCTGTCGTGATCAGACACTATCTTTGTTGGTATTCCATGCAGTCTCACTATGTTTGAGATGTACAGCTCTGTCAACTTTTCCAATGTATACGTCATCTTCACGGGTATAAAGTGAACAGACTTGGTTAATCGATCTACCACTACCTATATGGCATCAAATCCTTCAATTGTCCATGGTAGTCCACCAACAAAATCCATAGTTACTTTTTCTCATTTCCATTCTGGGATGTCCAGTGGTTGCAGTTCACCTGCTGGTCTTTGATGTTCCGCCTTGACCCTTTGGCATGTTAAACAGCGAATGACGTGTTGGACTATGTCATTTCTCATGTTTCTCCACCAAAATTGTTGCTTTAGGTCTTGATACATCTTTGTACTACCAGGGTGTACTGAGTAAGGGGTGTCGTGGGCTTCCGTTAGGATTCTCTTCCTCAATTCTCCTTTGTCGGGCACACAAATCCTTCCTTGAAAAAGTAATACCCCATCGTCAGCGATGTGGAACTCTGTCTTTTTACCCTTGGAAACTTCTTCCTTCAATTTTCTCAGAACAGTATCAACCTCTTGAGCTTCTTTAATCTCCTTAAAGAATGTTGGCTTGAGTTGCATTGCCACCAACTTTCCTGAAATTAGCTCCATTCTTAGCGTAGAAATTTCTTGTTGTAGCGACTTGGGCAGCTTATCGATAGCTATTCGTTCCGGCATCGTCGACTTACGGCTCAATGCATCCGCTACCTTATTCGCTTTGCTGGGATGATACAAGATCTCGCAGTCATAATCTTTAACCAACTCAAGCCATCTTCTTTGTCTCATGTTGAGTTCTTTCTGGGTGAAGAAATACTTTAAACTCTGGTGGTCGGTAAAGATCCTACACCGAACTCCATATAAATAATGCTGCCATATCTTAAGAGCAAATACTACAGCAGCCAATTCTAAATCGTGAGTCGGGTAGTTCTTCTCATGTTCTTTCAGCTGTCTAGAAGCATAGGCTATCACCTTTCCATCTTGTATCAATACAGCTCCTAATCCTATCTTCGATGCGTCGCTGTAGATATCAAATTCTCCTTCATCCTTAGGCAAAGTGAGAATTGGGGCACTCGTCAACCGTCTTTTTAATTCTTGAAAGCTTTCCTCGCATTTGTTTGTCCAATGAAATTTCTTCTCCGTGCGAGTGAGAGCTGTGAGAGGGGCAGCTAATCTTGCAAATCCCTCCACAAATCTATGGTAGTAACCTGTCAATCTTAGGAAACTCCGTATCTCGGTGACGTTCTTCGGAGGTACCTATTTGCTAACTGCTTCAACTTTTGCAAGATCGACTGCAATCCCGTCTTTTGAGACGACGTGTCCGAGGAAATGGACTTTATCTAACCAAAATTCACATTTTGAGAACTTGACGTACAACTGATGCTCCCTTAGTGTCTGCAGTGCTGTCCAAAGATGTTCCTCATGCTTTTCTTGATTCTTCGAGTAGATGAGGATATCATCAATAAATATGATGGCAAATTTGTCCAAGTATTCCTTAAATACTCGATTCATAAGATCCATGAAGGCAGCTGGAGCATTTGTCAATCCAAAGGGCATAACAAGAAATTCAAAATACCCATATCTCGTGCGAAAGGCAGTCTTAGGAACATCTCCTTCCTTGATCTTCAACTGATAATAACCGGATCGAAGATCAATCTCGGAAAACATTGCAGCTCCCTTGAGTTGATCAAATAAATCATCGATCCTCGGCAGTGGATACCTGTTCTTGATCGTAGCCTTGTTGAGTTCACGGTAATCAATGCACATTCTTAAGCTTCCGTCTTTCTTCTTCACAAACAAAACTGGTACTCCCCATGGCGAATAGCTGGGGCAGATGAATCCTTTTTCTAACAACTCTTTCAACTGCACCTGTAATTCCTTCAGTTCTGCAGGGGTCATTCTATAAGGTGCTTTTGAAATAGGGGTTGTGCCTGACAACAACTCAATCTCAAAAGTGACATCCCGGTCTGGAGGGAGTCTTGGCAATTCTTCTGGAAATACTTCTAAGAAGTCCCTAATCACCTGTGACGCCTTAAATTTTATTTAAGGGTCAATATATAATTTAAATAAAATTAGTGTGCCAAAAATTAATTAAAAATCTTTTGGAAACCCTAGGTTGGTCTCCTAGTCAAATTTCGCTCAAAAAGTCAACAATTTTAACTTCAAAAAAAAAACCCTAAAATATTCGGCCATCGCTTGGGATTTTAATTAAAATTTAAATCCCATAAATCCAAGGAGGATTCAAATTCAAATTTCATCCCTTAAATATAAAGAATAAATTCGGCCATAAAGTGTAGGAAACAAATGAGATTTTATTTGAATTAAAAGCTAGGTCAAAACTCAATCAAAATTCAAATTATTTTTCCCTAAAAACTAATGGATAATTTTGGCCACTTAAGGGGAAATAAGAGAGAAAAACCCTAGCCTCAAAACAGCACAAAAACTTTCCCTTTTGCCCCTTAAAATTTTCGACCAAGCAAGGAAGAGAAAGGGAAAGAAAAAAACCTAGTATAAAAACTCTCTTTTAACTCTCATTCACCCTTCATTTCACTCTCAAAAATTCGGCCAGCCTCCCCTTGTTTCCTCTCTGAATTTTCTCTCCCAAAACACCCCCAAAACAGCAAACAAATCCTCCCTAAAGGCAGCTCAAGGATTTAACAAATTTTGAGACAAAAACAAGGTGAGAAATCAACTTTTTCCTTCCTTCTCCTTTTGATTTTTAAATCCGAAATTTATATGGTTTTCTCCACTGTTTTCCCTACTGTTTTGAAGACTCCAACACTCACACAAATTCAGCCAAAAAGGAGACCAAGCATCAAAAATAGTGCAGCACAAACAAGGTGTGAATCTCTCTCTCAAACCCTAAAAATTTTACCTCTTTGATTCCCTTTCAAAAACCCTATTATCACATGTGTAAAATTTTATGATTTTGTCAATTTGATTCTTGGACTGTGTTAATGACATATAAATAAGGTTCTCCACAAAATTTCGTGATCATTGGATGAAAATTGAATTGATTTGAGGCTAATTGAAATTCGTACACAGAAAAACGGAAATCTGGAAAATTACCATATGAACAGTAAATTTATGTCAGCTATAACTTGAGTTTTAAAAACGATTTTTGAGTGAATCTTGAGCCTAAAATTAAATTCAAGATGTCCCCTAAATTCCTGCAAAATTTCAGAATCAAAATCATCCGTTGGCCGAGTCAAAGTATTTTTCTAAGATAGGTGGACAGAACTGCCAGTTTTTGAACTGAAACCGAAACCCAAATTTTATGCCTGAAAACAACCCCTCGGTTTTTGGCCTAGTTGAGTAATCAAACGATGTCTAAAAATTATAAAAATTATATGGAATTAAAGCTACGGATGTCTAATTTAACATATTAAAAATTTAGAATTTTTGGGATTAAAAATGAATTAATATTGATTTTACAGTCAGCCTAGGTCAGTCTGCTCATGTCCAGTAACATCCTAACTTAGAGTTTTTTTTTTCACAAATTTTAAATCCCAAATGTTTATTAAACGTTTTAAAATCTTTTGTGGCACACTAAAATGATTGGATGATTATGTCTAGACCTAGACTGATCATATGTTGTGATTATATGATTTATTTGACGTTCTTGCTGGATTTGTGGATCACGTTATCGTAACGCTTGTGCGATAATCGAGGTAGGACTTTCTAGCCTTTTCTGGGAGTAGTCAAGTGTTTTAAATTTCCCTGTTTTATCGATGACATGCTGTTTTCAGTTTATGAAATTATTATATTATTTTTGATGAAATAAACGCATGCAACGTATTTGGTAATTAAATGTGTATTTTAAAACGTGTTTTGATTTATGGCATAATATAACTTAGTAAATACCATCTTTTGAATAATCCGGTGAACATAATTGAGCTCTAGTTCACGATCATTGTAAATGATGCGTGCGTTCCAAAGTTGACGCCATGAGGGAAGGTCCCTACACCTGCGCAGGGCCGTTCGGCCTATTTAGACCGTAACGAGATGATCTAGGATAATTCAATTCGAGGCACGTATATTATAGTTACGACAAGTCCTCACTCAAAATATGATGGTTTATTTTAATGATTTATTATTTTAATATTGGGGCACGTATATTGCAGCTACGCTAAGTCCTCAGCAGAATAAAACTTATATTAAAAATGTTTTCACGAAATTGTTGATTATTTGTTTTAAATGATTATTATGCCATGTATTCTTAAATTGTTGATTTTATTTTTGGAAACGAATATTATGCCATACATTTAAATGCTACCTGTTTAATCCACCTTTGTTTCTGTCCTACTGAGCCAGCGCTCACGTCCCTTTTCTTTGTGATTTCGAAATGACTACTTCCAGGTGTGGGAGGTAGCAGTTCCGAAAATCGTTGAGATATCCGTTACTACCGAAGATGATGCTATTCGTTTTCTCCATCTTCTTCTTTATGTTTCTCGTTCTGATGTAATGAGACTTTAAGTTTGTACTTTATTTCACGTTATTTAAATTTTATGCTTGGGAATATTTTATGGTTGGTAATTTCATTTGAAAACCGATTTTGTGTTTGATTTCCACATTAAAAAGCATTTATTTTCTCCTTTATTTTATTATGTGGTTATGATGCTACTTTATAAATAATTAGGCTTAGCTAAATTATAATGTTGACCCGCTCTTCGTAATAAATGTTTTTCCTTAAATCTCGAGTTGATATTATGATTTGGCTGCCATGTCACGTGTCTAAATTTTGGGCCGTGACATCACCTGTACTTCACTTGGTTGGAGTTTCGCTTCAATGCTTGTGTCTGTGATGTAGGCTAAGTAGCCAGTGCATCCACTCTTTATCAGTTTCTGTGCCCTCATTGAACTTATCAGCATACCGGACGATCTTGGAGTATGACCCACATATACGAACTGGTCATCTCCTCCTGACTGAAACACTACTTTCCGCTGCTGGCAATCAATTGTCGCTCGATACTTGCTAAGGAAATCCATTCCGAAAATAATATCGTAGTCAACTATCTCTAATATGGCTAAATTGATGTATAATTCTCGGTCAGCAATATTCACTGGAACATTACGTAACCAGTGATCCGACAACATTACCTCACCAGATGGTAGGGTGGTTTTGAACACTTGACCAATCCTCTTCTTAACATGTTTAATTTTTACAGTAAAAGTATGTGAGGCAAATGAATGTGATGCACCTGAGTCAAATAATACATAGGCAAAACTTTGGGCAACAGGAAGCTGACCTGTCACCACATTTGAGGCTCCCGCCTCAACGTCTTCTTTAGAGTAGGCCATGATATGTGCATCTGCTCGAGGTACATCTTCTGATCGGTTCGTGTGAGTCTGCGTTCCTTGGGACCTTGTCTGCATGGCATGTGCTTGGCTAGCCGTCGGTCGCGGTTGAAAAGATCTTGGCTGGTATTGGGGATTGGTAGGGCAATTCCTAGCAAAATGGCCTTCCTTGCCACATAAATAACATGCATATGTCCCCACTCTACATTCCCCTAGATGCATCTTCCCACATTGTTGACACGAAAGTCTATTCTGGCTGATGCTCTGGTTTGGCCTTCTCTGGACATTCCTTACATTCTGACCTCCGGAATCACTAGTATTAGTTTTCTGCTTGTTCGTGCTCGATTGACTTTGATTGCTGCTCTGACTAAGCCTCGGACCTGAGAAAGGCTTGCTACTTTGGCTTAGTTGATTGCTTTTCTGTGTCAGCCTTGCCAAATCCCTTTCTCTCTTCTTGTCCTCCCAAGCCTTAGCCTTCTCTTCTTTCGCTCGGGCCAACCTGTGCTCAGCTCTCATCGCCCTGCTAATGCAGTCTGCTATGGTTGTGGGTGGGGTCTCACCACTCTCTACCAATGTGGCAATATCGGGCCTAAACATGTCAATCATTCGATGTACCCGTTCCCCTTCTGTTGATACCATCTACGGACATAGGCGGGCTAGCCGATCAAACTTACGGCAAGCTTCAGTCACAGATATTTCTCCTTGCTTTAACCCATCAAATTCTCGCTGTTGAGCTCGTAAAGTGTCTAAGTTGAAAAATTTCCTGTTAAATTCTTCCAAGAAGTCATCTCATGTCATGCTTTTCACTTCCCTTCTCATCTTCACCATCTCCCACCAATATCTGGCATCTTTCTTAAGTAAGTAGGGGGCACAGAGAATTCGTTCTTAATCCGTGAGATTCATGAACTCGAAGATCATCTGTATGGAGGCCAACCATTCTTCAGCCTCAAGTGGATCGGTAGATCCCTCAAACCCTGGCAGTTTCGTTTTCCTAAACCGCTTATATAAGGACTCCTGATTGATCACCATCTGAGTAGGAGTACCCATATCCCCTTCTGATGGAACTGGCATTGTTGCAGCGGCTGACCTTGGGGTTGGTTGAGGTTTTGGCATGGATGTTTGGGACGGAGTCATTTGAGGTTGGGAAGGTCTACCCCTATCAGTTTGCTCTATATTTCTTTCAGATAATAACTCCCTTAGTCTTTGGTTTTCCTGCTCTTAAGCCTCCAATCGTGCTTATATATTGGCTAAGAGGTTGGTTATCTCGGTATCTCGATCTACTCTTGACGCTGTAGATCGTGGTCTAACCATATTATCGTGTACTACCTATTGTAAACAATAACATAGTTTAGTGCTTACATAACAACAATAACTCTTAATTTAAAAACAATCTTACTTGGACTGTGCAGAAGCAGATGCTTGAAATGTCATGGAGGGTAAATGGACAACCGTCGGGCTCTGATACCAACTGTGGTGCTCGCCGACCCAGCTCGCCCAAGTTGACGTTCGCCATCTCTTTTCTTGTTAACTTTGCATGCATAAACGTTCCTTTTCATTTGCGAAAGTGTAATTAAAAAACTTTACTTTCAAAAATTAAGTAAAAATTTTGGGAACTTTTTTTTTTTAAAACATATTTACATATCTTCCTTTTTCATCAAAACATACTAGCTTATATACATATTTTTTTTTTCATTTTTGTTCCATTTCATTTACATATTGTTTGCATATATATATATATATATTTGAACATATGCTTATACAAAAAAAAGTGCTCTGACAGCTGAAAACATAGCGGGTCCGTCCCCTTATCCATGACACTTCTGGAATCTGTCTGCCAGTCTCCTTGTCCCTCTATCATGTCCTGGGTTACTTACCTTTATTACCTACACCACAAACAGACTTGTGAGCTAGACTCAGTAAGCACAAACATACAAACAATTAACTTATATGCATAACCTCTAAGGTTAGTCACATAATGCAATTCTAATTCCTCATAGGTTAGTGTTCGGGGTTCTTTATCATAGCTTATCACAACATCCTCATATTTTCATTTCATGTCTTCCTTTCTTTCTTATCATCACTTTTCTTTCTCTTTTCTTTTCCTTTCTTTTCTTTTCTTTTCTTTTCACTTTCATTGGTGGGCCCGTTGTTGAACGTACCTATTTGCGCACTGACAGTGGGAGGAAGGGGAGTGACCCACCAACCTACCTCACAGACACATTAAAACCGCACCTTCGGGGTTGGTCCATCCTATAATCTACAGCACCTTCGGGGTAGCACCACATCTACGCGGAGGATATAGACCTGAAGTCTCGACCTTGTAGGGAGACCAGTACGCCAACAACTTAAGATTTCAGTTTTATTATCTTGCATTCTTTTAGCTTTTAGATCATAACCTATCATGCATACATACCATTCCTAAGACATCTCTAACATGATTTTTCATCTAGGTCATGTCACAGAACACATCAAAGAGAGTCAGTTCGTGGGTAGACAAGTAAATGTTTGTACTTACAGTATCTGTGTAAGTGTGATTCCTTTTGGATCCTTGATACTGCTTTCCCCTTCACTTCTTATGTTTCCTATAATAGAAATAATCATTGATTATTTCTCATATTCACCTTTTATTTAAATCATAGCGAGATTTACATTAAATTTATATATTTTCCTTATTCTTCTTTTTCCTCCAAATCAACTCTTAAAATGTTGTTACTATCTTTAGTATTGTGTTTTCGCTCTTTTCCTTAACATTCCAATCTTACTTAACATTCTAATCTCCATAATGTCCACACTCTCAGTTTCTTACAACTAATTCACCTCATTATCGTTAGCAAAATTTCGGCAGCATTTCTGCTTAAAAACTAAGGTCCAGACGTTTAAGTAACGCCTCAAAACTTAGTTACCTGCCAATTACTATACCAGAGGCCTAATTTTTCATAGAACATTCAAAACGTTCTATGAAAAATGCTTATCAATCCCATACATTACTCATTAACACATTCCAAATCATATCCATAAAATTAACCATCACTTTCATTTTTCATTATCCATTTTCAACTTACCATTCACTACTTTATCTTCTCATTAAATCCTTTCTTACATTTTTCATATCCATTCATTCATTTAAAACCACTAACAACATAAAACATTCAATTTCAACAACCAAAACTTCAAACTCAACTTTCAACTTAACTAATCCCTTCCAAACAATTACATAACCATTTTCAATCTCTTTTCTTAACTCTAAACTCAACAAAACTAGCTTAAAGATTTCACAATCCCATTTCAAAATCTTCATAATTCATCTTAAGGAACTTAACCAACATTTGTTCAAAATTGAACCCAAATACATTTATTATTAATATAACCCTTATAACCATTTTTTTTCACTTAAATCATCAAGTGAACAATCATAAAGTTCAATTATTTCACCAAAAAGAGCCACAAATTCATCATGAAAAATCATCAAATTTTCAAACCCTAACTTTGTACATTTTCGTTTTCCTCAAGAGAAACCATTCAAACTTTTGCATTCAAGTTCCCAAACTCACATACATTCTTTCCTAAGCCATCCTCAATCAATTTTAACAAATTTCAGGCCCTAACATTTTCATTTAAACATTTCCTCACACTACCCTATTTTGAATCCGAAAATCACCAAATAACTCAAGGAAAGGGGTTACCTTTGTTCAAAAACGTTCCTTTGCTTCTGAAGGAACTGAAGTCGCACTTTTTCTGAAGAAAACTCGAAGAAAATCCGAGTTTGGGGAGGTCGGAAATTGCGGCTTTCACGCGGCTGTACAGGGCCGGATTCGCGAGGAAGGAGAAAGGGGAAAGAGAAGCTTGCGTACTCTTGGTTCTCTCCCTTTCTCAGTCGGCATTCCCCCCCCCCCCCCTTTTTCTCGCGCTCCCTTTCTCTCGTGCTCGCCGCCGAAGTCTCGCACTCACCGCCGAAAACTCGTGCTTGCAGCCGAACGAAGGAAGAAGAAGAAGAAGAAGGAGAAGCAAGGGAGTTCGGATTCTTTTCCCCCCGAAATCTCTCTCCTCCGTCGGTCTCTCTCTCTCTCTCCCGTCGGCCCTCTCTCTCTCTTTTCGACGTGACTGAGGAGGAAATAAGGGGAAGGGGGCTGTGGTGAGTTATTTAACTCACCCCCCTCTCTTTCCCTTATCAGAAAACGCCTCCCCCCCTTTTTTTTTTCCTTACTCCAAACTTTTTAAATTTATCTTAAATCCCTAGTTTTCAAAAATTATTATTATTATTATCTTTTTTTTTTAACAACCAAACTAAACCATAGGATTTACTTTTCAATAATTCCATTAAGACATCATAACTTAAAAGTGTTTTTTTCTCTTAATAACATATCCTATTTTCGCTATTCCCATTATCGGATCGACTTTTGACTGGAAAGTCTAACTGAAAAAAAAATATACTAATCACTTGAGTGGGTTTCTAGGATCATCCATACGTTTGGTTTACCTCCTTGACGCCTATTTGGTGGCATCTCACCCATTCTATAACAATAAACTTTTCTAACTTGGAAGTCTTAATTTTTTTTAACACTGTTAGAATATTTTTATTTTATTCTAAACAGTATTAAATCATTCATATATATACATATGTATAAAAATATCGTTACATTATTTAAAAAAAAAATGATTCCGAGAAAAACGGAAATTCTTGGTTGTTACATCGAGAATCCCCTATATGCTTCATTCATTTATTTGAATTTTGATTCCCAAATTGACACAATTGAAAGTTTCACATTCCAAACAATCAATTGTAAGATAAGATTTGAAGAACTTGTGAATTAAATGTATTCAAGCAAATAAAATTCTAACGTTAAGTGCTAAGAAATATTGTCTTACAAGAAATTTAAAATCAACAATATGTCACCGGTGATAATGCAGTAAAAGACTACTTATAAAACTATGTTTATCAATATATTATATCATACAACAATCATATAAAAAAAGCTTGACTAAATTTATATAAAAGTTGTCAAAATATATTGATGTGAGTAAATGAGATGAAAGAAAATTATTTACTCAAATATATAAACATTACAAACCATAGAGAATCAAAACTCAAATAAGCTCATTACACATATAAGATCATCTTTAGTCTCACCCAAGAACTTTAGCCTAACTTACAAAATATTCTCACAAAATTCTAAAGAGAAACATGAGAATGAAAGTAAGGCAAAAATGAGAGAGACAAAGGGGCCGTTTGTTTTTGGTCTTGAAAATGATTTTTCATTTTCAAAAACACAGAAAATGAAAACGGTTTCAAAATAGTGTTTGTTTATTTAACGTTTTCAAAACCGTTTCGAAAACACCGTTTTCAACTATGTTGTTTTTTTGGGTTTTTTGAAAACGAAAAAAAGTTGTTTTCACTTTTTGTTTTCATTTTCAAAAAATATTGTGTTTTTTAGGTTTTTTGAAAATGAAATGGGTTTTAAAAAAATATAACCAAACAAAATTTCATTTTTATATTTTTCAAAATATACACTCAGAAAACATAATCAAACACAGTTTCAGAAATAAACTCAACACAGTTTTCAAAACATTCTCATTTTCAATTTTTTTGAAAACAGAAAACATTTCAAAAATAATACCAAACACCACCAAAGTGTATCCCTATCTCCAATCTCTCCAAGAATGCCCCCTTTTATAAGCATAAATTTACACTATTCCACCTAACCTTTACACAGACTTTTCAAACTTACTACAGTATTTGGTACCCATATAACACAAGTTTTCAAACATGCTACAGTATTCGGTGCTACATAATACAAATTTTCAACTTTGTTACAGTGCTACAGTATCGGTGCATACTTGCTATAGTATTTACAATATTTGGTGCATGCTTGCTACAGTGTCAACACGCTTGCTACAGGCTGCTACAGTAGCACATTATGAAGGATCCAGTGCGATAGAATGCGTGATAAGCTTGGTTTTCACAGTTTCTTGACATGAATAGTGATGTCCTCTTTGACGCTACAGAAAAACAAAGTACTAAAATTAGATATTTCCAAAATAAAATACTATAAGTAGATATATTGGAAATATTTAATTTTAAGCTTATTTAATATAGTATTAGAAAAAGATGAAAATTAAATAAAAACTTTACGAAATTTATGAAAATCTAAATTAAAGTACACAAACAAAATAAATAAAAAAACAAATAAAAAACGACTAAAATTTTCATGAACGAGCTAATTTTTATGTATAAAAAAGTGGTAAAATAACTCTATTTTCTAGTGTTATCACACCCTCAAACTTAAGATTTTGCTTGTCCTCGAGCAAAAGAAAAGAAAAGAAAGAAAGAAAATATTTTATTAGTAATGGTGATTTCCATAAATTTACTCATAGGTCACTGTAAAAGATACAGTCTATAGAAAAACATAAATTATGATAAAAAATTTGAGTTTAATTTCAGAGTATGTCTACTTACAGTTAGATATTTTATGTGTGGTATACAGAAAAACATAAATTGTGATAAAAAATTTGAGTTTAATTTAAGAGTACGTCTACTTACAGTTGGATATTCTGTATATGTGTGCAAAATTTCTTTTTCATTAAACTATATGCAATTTAGATGAGTTTCTGAGAAATGAAAAAATCGATCTCATATGACTATCAAATCCCATAGGTTCATTTTTCATTTCTCTCTCCACTAATGTCGACAAACACAAATATAAGGATCATTAAGGCTTTATTAAGCTTGTAATGTGTAACTAAGGTGAAGGTAAGATATAGGATAATATGGTTTAGATCACCCTTCAACACATTAATTATTTTATGACTTGTTGTAGAGTTTTTTATTTACACCCAAGTAACACCCCCAAACTTATTCATAACTTTCCCTTGTCAAAAATAAAACTTTTTTTTTTTTGCTTTTTTTTCTTTGTTTTTGTTTTATTTATTATTATTATTATTTTTTTTTAGAACTACTACATCCCCAAAGTTATTATGATATACAAAGGATATAGTATTGTTTTTTTCTTTTTCTCTTTTTTTTTTTTTGTATTTCGTAATCCCAACCTTCTTCCTAGATTTCAGTATAGCTCAAAATAATTTTTAAAATGATCAACATGCTTCAGGGCTAAAGGTTAGATATTTTATTTTAAAGGCTCGGCTAAAAATGTGAGTAACAAAGAAAATGTTGTATAAAATAAGGTTCAAAAGTAGTAAACTAAGGATAAAGATATTTCATGGTTGGCTTGAAAAGCTCAAACGTTCAAAAAAAAAAAAGCCTAAATCATTTTCTTAATTTTTGTATTGTCTAGGATTTCGCCTCGAGAGAAAATCAAACAAATTCTAGGACTCGTGAGATTAGAAATATTTCATATTTACAAAACTTTCTCTAAATAAACACATAACTTATAGATCAAGAATTAGTGCTCAAATATTGAATATCACAACTGAGTTAGACTAACTCAAAAATTTAAAGGCAAATTTGTCAAAAATTTATACTTTTATGAAAAATTATATAAAATAAAGCAACCAAAATTTTCATCATCGGATCTGTGAGAAATCACCCTTTTTTTTGCTTTTATTATTATTATTTTATTATTTTTTATTTTTTAAAATAAAGACAAAACAATGACATAAAGAAACAATCATTATTATAAGATGCACATCAAGAGTACTAAAAATAACTCTTTACTCAACCATCTTATAAATAATGAATCTAGTTGTTTTAAAACACAATTTTGTTTAATTAAAAACACAAGAAACTGAACAAAAAAAATTCAAAAAGACTAAACTATTCCCTCCCCACAATCTAATTGAGACATTGTCCTCAATGTTTAATGTAGATAAGTAGAGAATGAACGGTCTCACCTAATTTGGTGTTATTGAAAGTAAAAACTCACAAATTGAAACTAAGATAGAAAATCAAATGTTATAGGTAAAACCAACAAGTTAAAGAATGTTACAACCGGAGCATCAAATCTAACCCACGCTTCTTACTGCTTTTCTTTTCTCTAGTTGACCATACTACAAGTGATATTAATGGGTCAAGTTCAGGCACAAAGATCTGTAATTGATCAATCAGCTGGTCAGCAGTTGGAGCTGAGACTAGGATTTTTCGAGACGATGATGTAATGAATTCCTGTTCCACAGCATGATCTAAAAAAGACAACAAACCATCATAAAAACTATTAACATTTAACAATCCTAACTGCTTTTGATGAAGATTAAGTTGGGCCCAAGAGCCAGTGTTGAAAATCTCTTCCAGGGTTCCTAAACTACTAAGTAAAGTAATAAAAGCATATGCATTACACATCGTGTTACCTATTCTCTCATGCATAGATGAGA
This sequence comes from Antiaris toxicaria, assembly GCA_035233585.1. Taxonomy (NCBI): domain Eukaryota; kingdom Viridiplantae; phylum Streptophyta; class Magnoliopsida; order Rosales; family Moraceae; genus Antiaris; species Antiaris toxicaria. The sequence continues at coordinate 97,037,483 of CP141154.1, forward strand.
CCTTTAACTCATTACCTAGAGTATAATCGGTGATTTTTTTGTCAGCTAAAATACTAGAAATGATACCTAAGACTTTGCTGCCTCCCACATATGCACTAGATGACACACAACCCATTAACCCAAGACTTTCTCCCCCATATATTAGATTAATTTGTCTAGCGGCTAACACCTACCAAGGTTGTTTGCTGCTTTCAAAAACTCTCTATCTTTTCCCAAACTAGTCCCATCGAAAATACAAATAGTTTTAAACTTACGAACTGAAGGACCTTTTATCTTAATTCACTTTTTTCTAACCTTACAAATGGATATGTGTGTGATGAAAATGGTGAAAATGCATGCATATTTATAAGGTGAGGAAAGACGATGCTGAATTAAGTCTATCAGGGGATAGCTCGGCTGTTTGTCAGAAAATTTTGAAAAATAAAAAGAAAAAGTCAAAAATATACACTCGATGTGAAAAGAAAAAGTCAAAAATACACACCCAATGTAAAAAGAAAAAGGTAAAAATACACACTTAATACAAAGAAAAGATAAAAAATACACACTTGATGTAAAAAGAAAAAGACAAAAATGTAAACTTGATGTAAAGAAAAAGTTAAACATGCAAACTCGATGCAAAATAATAATAATAATGATTACAGTAAAACATGAGAAAAATAAGCAAGATTTATATATTAGTTGTGATTATGGCTCACATCTTCCTCTGGTTTTACATCCAGTAACAGCTTAAATGCCTTCTATGAGTCGATGATGAGTTTCTCATCTAGTTTTCTTATAAATTGGCAAACAGGAACTTTTAACGTCAGATTCCCTAGACTGTAGTGCTTCCATTTATCTATGAATAAACTTCATAAATCGAGAATGATATCTTGAACTTGTTCATTAGGATGTGCATCAAGAGACAAAAGGAAATTATCCAATTACTCTTTATTTAACCATCTTTTATGAACTAGAATTTGTCATCTCGATTTATGGAGGTCATTCTTACGTGGCTAATAGAAAACACATAAAAGGAATACAGATAAGCTTCCTAAAATGCTTCTCTACAAAAACAAACACACAAAAGCAAACCAAAATTAAAAACATAAAAGATTCGCAGAAAAAAAATGTAAAAGAAATAAGTGAGAAAAAAATATAAATTTATATGATACATAACGGTTAGAAGCAATTTCTCAGGGTTGGTAAACTGGAGCCTTAAGAGTGACTTCTTCAACCTGACTTACTCGCTCAATGTCGTGTTTCAGTCTCTGGCCATTGATTCTGAATATCCTCTCATCGCTTGGATCCTTGACCTCGACAATACTATTAGGAAATACTTGTTTCACCACAAATAGGCCAGTCCACCACGACCTCAACTTACCTGGATGGAGATGCAGACGAGAGTCATAAAGATGTACCTGCTGATTTGGCTCGAAGTTTTTTCGTAGGATCTGTTTGTCATGAGCTGCTTTCAATCTTGCTTTGTAGATCCTGGAGTTGTCATATGCATCATTTCTTAATTCCTTAATTTTTGATAGTTGGAGCCTCCAATGTATACCTGTAGCACTGAGAGCAAAGTTAAGAGCTTTGACAGCCCAATAAGCCTTATGTTCAAGCTCTACAGGTAAATGATAGGCTTTTCCAAAGACAAGCCTGTAGGGTGACATCCCAAGAGGGGATTTATAAGCAGTGCGATATGCCCACGGAGCATCTAAGAGACGTGAGGACCAATCCTTACGATTGGGGCTTACCATCTTTTCCAGAATCTGTTTGATCTCCCTATTTGCTAACTCTGCTTGACCATTTGTTTGTGGATGGTATATAGTGGCAACCTTGTGAATAACACCATACTTACGCATGAGAGCCTCAAAAGAACGGTTGCAGAAGTGAGTGCCTTGATCACTGATAATAGCACGCGGAATGCCAAACCTAGATAACACATTTTCTTTTAAGAATTTTACAACTATTGCATTATCATTGGTTCAACACGGCACAACTTCTACCCATTTTGACATGTAATCCACAGCAAGGAGAATGTAAAGGTAACCAAAAGAAGGCAGAAATAGTCCCATAAAATCTACCCTCAACAATCGAAAATTTCTATCACAGGAATCAGGTTCAGGGGCATCATATGACGATGAGACAAAGCACCTAACTTTTAGCATCGTACACAAGATCGATAAAAATCATTAGTGTCCTTAAACAAAGTGGGCCAATAAAAACCACACTACAAGATTTTTGTAGTAGTTTTCTTCATAGAGAAGTGACTACCACATGCATCATTATGGTAAAAATTTAGGACACTAATGACCTCATCGTCAGGAATGCATCGCCTCATGATTTAGTTGGGGCAATACTTGAATAGATACGGATTATCCCAAAAAAAATTACATAACTCGACCAGAAATTTACACTTATCTTAGGCACTCTAATCAGAAGGAAGTTCGTTAGTCACCAAGTAATTCACGATGTGAGCATACCAAGGTAGCTTTGTGACTGCGAAGAGATTTTTATTAGGAAAGTCATCTCAGATGGAAGGAATATTGATGGAGTCTTTAAAGTCCAATTGAGATAAGTGATCTGCCACAACATTCTCAACACCCTTCTTGTCCTTAATAGTTAAATCAAATTCCTGTAATAGAAGGACCCACCGAATTAGTTGTGCCTTAGCATCCTTTTTAGAAAAGAGATATTTAAGGGCAGAATGATCTATAAAGATGGTGATTGGTAAATCGATTAAGTCTGCGCAGAACTTGTCAAGTGCAAAAACTACAACAAGCAACTCTTTCTCAGTCGTTGAGTAGTTTAATTGAGTACTATTCAGAGTTCTACTCATGTAATATACAACAAAAGGGCTTCCCTTCCTTTCTTTGACCTAGGACAGCCCCAACAGCATGGTTGCTTGCTTCATACATGATCTCAAATGGTAAGCTCCAATTTGGTGGCTGAATGATAAAGGCTGAAGTTAACTTTGCCACAAGCATTCAGAAAGAATCCTCACACTTAGGCGTCCACTCAAAAAGGACATCTTTGGCTAGGAGGTTACACAATGGGCGTGAAATTATGAAAAAGTTTTGTATAAATCTCCTATAGAAACCAGCATGTACCAAAAACGACCGAACTTCTTTGACAGACCTAGAGGTAGGCATCTTGGTGATGAGTTCAATCTTAGATTAATCAACCTTAATCCCTTTATTAGAAACAACGTGGTCTAAGACTATGCCAGATGGTACCATGAAATGGCACTTCTCCCAGTTGAGAACGAGACCTTTTTCTTCACATCTTGTCAAAACGGCTTCCAAGTTGAGAAGGTATGATTCAAAAGAGTCACCAAAGACGGTCAAATCATCCATGAACACTTCCATACACTTCTCGACCATGTCGCTGAAAGTACTCATCATACACCTTTGGAAGGTGGCTGGTGCATTACAGAGCCCAAATTGCATGCGTCGAAAAGCATAGGTACCAAAAGCACAGGTAAATGTGGTCTTGTCTTGATCCTCTAATGTAATTTTAATTTGATAATAGCCTAAGTAGCCATCAAGGAAGTAATAATAGGGATGACTGGCCATACGTTCTAGGATTTGGTCAATAAATGACAATAGAAAGTGATCCTTACTAGTAACAGCATTTAACTTTCTATAGTCAATGCACATATGCCAACTCGTAACGATTTTTGTAGGGATAAAAGTCCCTTTCTCGTTTTTTACCACTATTACCCCCGATTTCTTTGGAACTAACTGAGTTGGAGTAATCCAATTGCTATCAGCAATCGGATAGATGATTCCTACATCTAAAAGCTTCAAAACTTCATTCTTCATGACTCCTTTCATTATCAAGTTCAATTTCCTTTGGGGATCCCTTTGTGGAATGGCTGCATCTTCCAAATGTATACAGTGAGAGCAAATCAAGGGGCTAATACCGTTAATGTTAGCTATCATCCAACCTAATGCTGATTTGTACTCACACAACATGTCAATTAATCGCTGCTCTTGAGATGCATCAAGTTTAGACGAAATGATAACAGGAAAGGTATCATCAGCTCCCAGGAAGACATGTTTGAGATCCTCAGGTAGTTGAGCTAGCTTGAGTGTTGGGGACTCTTCAGTAGATGGTTTTGGCTTTTCTTTTCCTCGAGGAAGCTCTTCAAAACGTGGTTCCAAAAACTTGGTTCCTTTGCCTTGTGAGTCTTTGAAGATGGCAACATTGTTCACCAATTCACAAGGACCAGAATTTTCGGTGCAAAGGAGATGCATCAAGCTCTTGAGATGCATCAAGTTTAGACAAAATGATAACAGGAAAGGTATCATCAGCTCCCAGGAAGACATATTTGAGATCCTCAGGTAGTTGAGCTAGCTTGAGTGTTGGGGACTCTTCAGTAGATGGTTTTAGCTTTTCTTTTCCTCGAGGAAGCTCTTTAAAGCGTGGTTCCAAAAACTTGGTTCCTCTGCCTTGTGAGTCTTTGAAGATGGCAACATTGTTCACCAATTCACAAGGACCAGAATTTTCGGTGCAAAGGAGATCATTGAGTTTATCAGGATCACTATATAGCTAAACCTCCTTTGAGACTATTGTGTCGATAAAAAATGTTTGGTGACACTCATCATCATCACGCGGTTGCTTCAAAATGTAGAAAACATTTACTTCTAAAGTTATGTTCCTGAAAGATATCTTCATGAGATCATTCCTATAGTTAATAAGAGCATTGGCCGTAGCAAGAAAAAGTCTACCGAGGATAATGGGAATCTTAGACTCCATGCTTACCAAAGATTGGGTGTCCAAAACAAGAAAATCAAAAGGGTAATAGAATTTCTTGACTTGAACCAGAACATCCTCAATTATATCTCGAGGCTTCTTGATTGACCGATCAGCCAACTGTAACATCACTGATGTGGGCTTGATTTCTCTAAGACCAAGTTGCGAGTAAACAGAATAAGGCATAAGGTTGACACTAGCTTCTAAGTCAAGTAAAGCTTGGCCAAATTCATAAGCCCCAATTTGACATGAGATGGTGGGACAACCAGGATCTTTGTATTTGGGTGGTGTTTTCTGTTCGATCACCGCACTTACTTTTTTGTCAAGAATGTAGTCTTTTTAATGTGGTGCTTCCTTTTTATGATACACAGATCCTTGATAACTTTGGCATAAGCTGGCACTTGTTTGATCACATGAAGTAAGGAAAGATTAATCTTCACTTGAGTTAAGTGCTCTAGGACCTCACTTTGATTTTCTAATAATTTTCCAGGATGTCGCAAAGCTTGGGGAAAAGGCACCTTAACTGGAAGATTGGTTAGCTGTTCTTTCTCAGGGGTGACTTCTTGACCTATTGAAGTGGCTGTAGTTGTTAATGGATCATCTAAAATCCTGCCTCTATGAGTGGTGACAACATTGAGCTCTTTAATATTATGATCTTCAGAGTCAGAGGTTTGTGCCATGTGTTGTCCTTTTAGGTTAGACTGAGTTTGTGAAGGGAACTTACCATGTTCTTGAGAAGAAACAGCTAAAGCTTCAGTTAGCTTTGAAATATGGATCTTTATCTCTTTTCTTTCATCCATTATTTGTGTAAAAAGAGATTTAAACTTTTGGTTTGTCTTATTCTGCATTTCCATGAAAGCTTGCACAGTATTCTCGAAAGAACTCCTCGATCTTTATACATGATACTGAGGTGCAGAATACGCCTTTAGTGGTTGTGGCTATTGCTTAGTTTTCCATTGTCCTCCTGATGATTGTGTTTGATTGGAATCTCTCCAACTAAAGTTCGGATGGTTCTTCTAGTCAAGATTATAGGTTTTAGAGAAAGGGTTGTTAAACACCCTTAAAGCATTACATTGCTCCTCGTAAACCCCTCTTATTTCACCGTGAGTAGAGCAATCTTTAGTTAGATGTTCCACCCCTCCACAAACAAAGCATGGCTCTTGTGATTCCACCCTTGCGACCATGTGGATTTCTCTACTTTCTTTGGTTTTAAGGGCCTCAAGTTGTCAGGTCAAAGACTCGATTTGGGCCTTGAGGTTGTCTTCTTCCCTTAGTTGGTAGATTTTAACAGGTTGAGATCGACTAGTACTGTCAGTAGTACTTGGTCCAGTCCATGTGTGAGATTTCTCGGCTTGCTTGTTGAGATACTCAAAAGCTTCTACAGGGTCTTTTTGAAAAAAGTCTCAGTTGCACATCATCTCCACAAATTAGCCTCTCGGATCGTGAGCCCTTCGTAAAAATAGCTGACAAGATGCCAATTCTCGTAGCCATGGTGGCGACATTGATTTAACAGATATTTGAATTATTCCCAAACTTGATAAAGAGTTTCATTGTCCTTTTGAGTGAAGGTCTAGATTTACCGCTTCAAAGCATTGGTTTTATGGTATGGGAAATATTTGTTGAAAAATAAAGTTATCATTTCTTCCCATGTACCAATTAACCTAGGTCATAGAGAATACAACTAGCTTTTAGCCTTTTCCTTTAAAGAAAAAGGGAAAAACTTTAAATGAATAGAATTTACGACTTCAGCTTGGTTGTGAAAAGTGGCCACCACTTCTTCAAATTCTCGTATATACATGTATGGATTCTTGTTCTCTAACCCATGAAAGTGTGGCAAAAGTTGAATCATGCCTGGTTTGAAGTCCAAATTAGGCATATTGGGAGGAAACATTATACATGATGGTGTGGTCGTACGCGTAGGGTGAAGATAATCGTTCAACGTTTTCAGTTGGACCTCCTTGTTTTGAGTCATCATGAATGGATTTTGAATCATTAATGAAACTGGGGGCGACGGAGGGCTAGACGTATGAGAAGAAGCTTTACTAGGGTTTTCAGATCTTTTTACAAATCTCTCTAGTCCGTCTCTATAACGATTCATTCACCCTAAGTGTTTCATTTTTCTTTTTATTATTATTTTTGTATAGTCTTTTTTTTTTTTTAAACGAAGAAAAATTTGTACAAAAACAACAATAGTGCAAAACCGAGAATCGCAACCTCTAAGAGTGCTCCCAAGAAAGATTGTGGAGTGAGGCCTCCTTAAAACCATCCTCCTAAATAGAACTCCTTTAGTTTGTACTTTTCAACGATTCCACATAATTGTTTGAAAATTTTATTAAATTTTATGACGTGTTTTATAAAATGTTAAATGTTAGATGTTAGTACCTTAAGTTAACACTACTCTAAATCATACAGTTATATAAATTATGATATCTAGTTAAAATTGGTAACCTAAAAATTAAAACTAGTTGTTAATTTTTCTTCTTTTTTTTTTTTATAAGAACAAGAAAATAAAAAAAGGCAAAATAAATAAAAGAAAATAAAAGAAAGTTGAACGTATCTTTTTTGGCTTAAAATCTACCAATCAATTTTGCTTGAAACACCTCCCTGGCAACGGTGCCAAAATTTGATTATGCCCATATTGTGACAAAACAGAGCGGTCAGTTATAATATAATTAGGACGGTCGATCCCATGAGAAGGTGATAAAAACAAACAAAAGAGATTAGTAGAATATAAGTGTTAGAGAGACATGCAATTAAACAAGAAAAGAAAGAAAGTGTTTTTATGATTTTAGAGTAATTTGATTGAAAGATAATGCAATTTATAGTAGAGAAAATTTAATAGTTAAAAATGGTAAGACATCGAAAATCCCCTATATGCTTCGTTTACCTATTTGAATTTTGATTTCCAAATTGACACAATTGAAAGTTTGACATTCCAAACAATCAATCGGAAGATAAGATTTGAAGAACTTGTGAATTAAATGTATTCGAGTAAATAAAATTCTTACGTTATGTGCTAAGAAATATTGTCTTATAAGAAATATAAAATCAACAATATGCCATCAGCGATAATACAGTAAAAGGCTACTTATAAAACTATGTTTATCAATATATTGTATCATATAACAATCGCATAAAAAAAAGCTTGATTGAATTTATATGAAGTTGTCAACAAACTATATTGATGTGAGAAATAAATGAGATGAAAGAAAATTATTTACTCAAATATATAAACATTACAAACTATAGAGAATCAAAAACTAAATAAGCTCATTACACATATAGGATCATCTCTAGCTTTACTCAAGAACTCTAGCCTAATTTGCAAAACATTCTCACAAAATTCTAAAGAGAAAACATGAAAATGAAAACAAGACAAAAATGAGAGAGACAAAGTGTATCCCCCTTTCCAATCTCTCCAAGAATGCTCCTTTTTATAAGTATAAATTTACATTATTTTACCTAATCTTAACACAAACTTTTCAAACTTGCTACAGTATTTGGTACCCATACAACACAAGTTTTCAAACATGCTACAATATTCGGTACTACACAACACAAATTTTCAAACTTGCTACAATGTTACAGTGATCGGTGTACATGTGCTACAGTAATCAGATTGCTGTAGTGTCAATGCATGCTTGCTATAGTATTATAGTATTCGATGCATGCTTACTACAGTACTGCTACTGTATTGGTACATGCTTGGTACAGTGCTGCTACAGTAGCACATTAGGAAGGATCCAGTGCGATAGAATGCGTGATAAGCTTGGTTTTCACAGTTTCTTGACATGAATAGTGATGTCCTCTTCGACGCTACAGAAAAACAAAGTACTAAAATTAGATATTTCCAAAATAAAATACTATAAGTAGATATATTGGAAATATTTAACTTTAAGCTTATTTAATATAATATTAGAAAAAGATGAAAATTAAATAAAAACTTTACGAAATTTATGAAAATCTAAATTAAAGTACACAAAATAAAATAAATCAAAAACAAATAAAAAATGACTAAAATTCTCATGAACAAGCTAATTTTTGTGCATACAAAAGTGGTAAAATAACTCTATTTTCTAGTGTTATCAATGGCCTATCCCCTCACTTATACATAGATGACGAACCCTCAACAGACCCTCTACAAACTTTCTTTATCGGGATCTGGGGGACTGAGAGCTCTTGATCCATTGAGCTCTAGCGGTGTAATCTTGTCATGCCCCTCTCTCTCTCCTTTTCCCTTCCGTTGAGCTCCATCGATATTTGAGGGCATGAAAGTTCTTGATTTGTTGAGTTTCGACAGCATAATCTGGTCACGTTAAGATCTGGTCATGCCTTTAGAGCCATCTTCACTGATCTTGGAGCGATCTAGGGCCTATGTGGGTAGGGAGGTCATTGGTGCAAGGTCGGCTAGGAGGCGTGGTTGTGGAAGGTCGAGGGTGGGGCCATTGGAGTTTTTTGGTTTTTTGGTTTTTTTTTTAATTTCTTGAAATTTTTTTAATTCCTTAGTCGTTATCTCATGAATTGAAGTGCATTATAATTATCATACACTAGCATATCTTAGTTGTTAAAAATTCATCTTATAGCTTGCAAATAAGTACCTATGGTAAGTATTATTTTTAAGTACCTGCCACAACCTTGTCATATATTTGATAATATAAAAATTTTTGAAAAGTCATTTTGTAAATAAGACTTTCTAATAGAATATTGTTTTTCCTTTATTTTTCAAGCTAAATTCTACTGCAAAGAAATCATTTATTCCTTTGGATATTTGTTGGCAATAAATTTTCTTCATTATTGGGTAGCTTTTGCATGTAACTTGTGGTGGTATTCAAGCCCATATGCTATGTAACTTATGATTAGAAATTAGCTTATTACAAGACAAAAAATATATGAAGTGGATACATGTAAGTGAATATTGTAAATTTTTTATCTTAATTACCTTTAAGAAGTAAATCATTTGTACTTCATATAATATTTTTGATAAATGAGTTTTATACTCACTTATTAGATGCCGGTTAAGCTTAATATTTGTTAGTTTTCGGGGTGTTTTGTTGGTTTGATATGTGTTTTCGTGTATTTTGTGTTTTGTTATTTTTATAGGTAGTGGTGAATCATGATGCTAAAATGGCTACTAAATGGTGAAAAAGAAGAAAAGAAGCAATCGGACGTGGTTGGAATTGAAAATCGAGGCAAAAAGACTCAAATATAACATTAAGCAGCATGAGCGCCAGGCGCTTGAAAGCCAGCGCCAGGCGCTTGAAAGCCAGCGCCAGGCGCTTGAAAGCCAGCGCCAGGCGCTCATACAACTCACAAAATACGGAGAAGGGCCGAGAGCTCAGCGCCCCGGCGCTCATCAGGAAGCACCTGGCGCTTTGTCAAAATAGCGTTGAGCGCCTGGCGCTCATAAGACAGCGCCTGGCGCTGCGAGTCGGTGGAATCAAATTTTGAAAGCCCAAAACGGAAAAAATCAGTGCATTCGACTTCAAATCACTCAAGGCTATAAATAGGACATTATAGAGCAAATTTATTCATTCTTTGGACAGCTAAAAAAACCTAGAGGGAGAGAGAACAAGGTGTGAAGAAGAAGACGGCTCCTGGCAACAGAATTCGGATTCTAAAATCCAGTTTTCTTCTTTCTTCTTCTTTGATTATGTTTAGATCAACCATGATTATTTTTAGTTTGTTTAAGATGAACTAAATTTTCTTTTCCTAGGTTTGGGATGGAACCCTAACATGAATTTTAGATGTTAAATTTCTTTATTCTTTATTAATGCCTATTCATGATTATTCATTCTATCTTGTGTTTAATGCTTTTTCTTAGATTGGCCATCTTTGAGAATGATATGGGAATGCTTATAATATCGACAGAGTTATTTGTGCTCATACCATAGATAGAATGACATATGTGATTATAGGATAGACATATACCTATGTTCATGTGCAATCATATGAGAACTTGATCTTAATGAATTTCTTGAATTCAATTCACATAGACATATAGTGGGTTGGGTAAAAGAAGTATTTTTGCATGACCATCGACAGAGGCTGTAAAGACATGCGTGTTCTTGATTGATAATCATTTAGGAAAATTAATTAGGAAAAAGAAGGGATTTGCATCTAAAGGGATTGTTAGGGGGAAATCACAAATCTAGGTTATTCAATCTTTAATAGTTCTTTCATATTAATTCAGTTTAATTTCAATTCTGCTTTAATTAAATTTATTTTTATTTTCATTCATATTTTTATTCAAGTATTGAAAAATCATCTTTTGTTTGTTTGGATAGAATTAGGATAAATTAGATTGGTAATTGACAATTGAAGGTAATTTAGTCTCCGTGGGAACGATACTTACTCACATCTTTATTACTTGTGCGATACGTGCACTTACGTGTGTAAAATTATCAACAATTTTATTATTAAATTTTTAAAATTTGTTATCAAATGGACCATTTTGCATCCTTTTAAAGAGTTTAAAAACTTTTTGACCATTAAAAAGAAATTAGGGACCAAATCAAAATTTCATAGGATTTGTTTGGTAGAACTTCTTAGATATATATATGAAATTAGCTTAGTACAAGATAAAATATATGAAGTGGATACATGTAAGAGAATATCCTAATTTTTTTTCTTAATTATCTTTAAAAAGTAAATAATTTTTTATTCATATAATATTTTTTATTAAATTTTTAGCACTTGTTATTTAATGGACCATTTTGCATCCTTCCGCCAATATTGGGACGATTTGGGGCTTGCGTGGGTAAGGAGGTTGCCAGTGGAAGGTTAGTCGAGAGGAGTGATCGTGGAAGGTTGAGGGTGGGCCACCGAAGTTTTTGGGTTTTTTTTTTTCATTTCTTTTAATTTCTTGAATTTTTTTTTTCATTTCTTAGTCATTATCTCATGAGAGAAAGTGTGTTACAATTGTCAGGTACTGGCATATTTTAGTCGTTAAAATTCATCTTATAGTCTAAAAAAAGTACCTATATATGATAGGTATTATATTTAATTACCTATCATTACCTTGTCATATTTAAAGATTTTTGAAACATCATTTTGCAAATAAGACTTTCTATATTGGTTTTCCTTTGTTTTTAAACCTTAATTTCCTTTGGATTTTTTTTTTGGCAATAAATTTTCTTCATTATTTGTGTAGCTTTTGTACGTAACTTGTGGTGGTTTTCAACCCATATGCTATGTAACTTATGATTAGAAATTAACTTATTACAAGACAAAAAATATATGAAGTTGATACATGTAAGTGAATATTGTAAATTTTTTTTATCTTAATTTCTTTTAAGAAGTAAATCATTTGTACTTCACATAATATTTTTTTATTAAATTTTTAGTGTTTGTTATCAAAAAGACCATTTTGCATTCTTTTAAATTGTTTAAAGACTTTCTAACCATTAAAAAGAAATTGGGGATCAAATCAAAACTTCATAAGACTTATTTGGTAGAATTTCTTAAAAATATATGAAATTAGCTTATTGCAAGATAAAATATATGAAATTGATACATGTAAGTGAATATTGTAATTTTTTTCTCTTATATCTTTAAAAGGTAAATTATTTGTCATTTACGTAATATTTTTTATTAAGTTTTTTAGCGCTTGTTATTTAATGGACGATTTTGCTTCTTTTTAAAAAATTAAAAGATCTTTTAACTGAGAGAAGGAGGGAAATAGGTTAAAATTAAAATTGAATAAAAATAAATAGCAGAAAAGTTTTGAACCTTTAATAAATAACATATTTTTGGTAAATAATGATTTACCATAACTAAAATTTCAAAAATACCCCTTATGTGTAAATCTTGTTAAATTTATTTGGAAATCATTTTTTACTTGGTAAATCATTTATTTACGTGTGTAAATTATTGATTTATCAATTCTCCACTCAGAATTTTCTCAGGAAACAAACAAATAGCTTAAAAATTTTACTTGTAAATCATTTATTTATGTGTGTAAATTATTGATTTACTAATTCTTCACCCAAAATTTTCTCAAGAGACAAGCAGATAATTTCTCAGAAAAATAAAAACGAGAAGTCTAACCCCCAATAAAAGTTTACAGAAGAAAAAAAATTAGCAGTATAAAAGTAAAAACAGATCTTTGGTTTCTCTTTCTAGATAGTAGATTTCCAAGGTTTCTTTGATCTTATTGTGCTATAGGAGATGTTATAGGAGATCTATTTGTGCTTGGATCTTTAATTGTGAACGATGACATAGAGAGAGAAAGGGAAAGAGAGAGAAATAAAATCTAGAAAGAAATATGAGTATAATTATAAAATTATATACTCATAAATCAAAATAGCTATTTATTTTCTAAGTTAAGTAAATATGCTATTTATTTTTATTTACTAAAAGAATTGACCAATTTATTACAATTTCCCCTTTTAACCATTAGAAAGAAGTTGGGGATCAAATCAAAACTTCATAGGGCCTGTTTGGGAAGTTTCTTGGAAATCGCTTTTGGCTTCTTGAGTCTAAAAACTGATTTTGAAAGTGTTTAAATAATCTACAGGAGCTAATGGTTTTCAAAAAACTCCCCAATGAAATCAAAAAATATATTTTTTAGAAAAGCTATCCTAAGTAGAATTTAAAACTTATATCATAGTTTAAATTAGATATTATAAATTTTATTTTAATATTTTTAATACTTATTAAAAACTTTAAAATCATTTTTGATTTCGAAAACACTTTCAAAATATAATTCTCAACCCCTTACAAAAATCAATTCGTTAAACAGAGAAAGACAGGAATGAAAATTATATTATATTTAAATATAATATAAATTAAAAACTGTAAAGGGCCAATAGTGTTTTCTTTTCACCTCAAGCAGTCAACGCCAGCTAGATATTTTTAATCGTCCTCTCTCTCTCTCTCTCTCTCTCTCTCTAAGCACTTTGTCAAGTATGTTGGAACAGTTAAAGAAGAACTCAATCCTATGCCCACAAAAAGTTGAAGGTGAATTCTGGTAGAGTGGCAGAAATTTCATGTATTACGGTAATATATATATTTATTTTTTTCTCTTTTAAATTGACCCCTCCACACCCCCAGAAAAGAAAAAGTCGGCAATCATAAAGATTGCGGGAATAGTTATATCCAAGAACTTGCTTCCGCCTGACGCAAATGAGATCCCAAGTAATCTTCTACATGTAATCACCAAGATGGAGTAGTACTAAAATTGCATAATGATCCGAATAGAACGTCATTTATCGGATATGTTACTTTCTCTATCGGCAGAATAATTGTTTTTTAGTCATTGGTTGAATTTTAATGGACTAAAAAATTAATGAATTTAAAGACTTCTTCTATCATACGATACATTATTTTTAATGTACCTAAAAAAAAGTACATTATTTTTAGTGTGGATAATTCATATATTAGACCAATAATTAAAAAATATATATCTATCAGCCGAGCAAACAGTGTGTCGAACTTAGACTATGTCAGATGAAATAATTGTCCCGCTAAGAACAAGAAAGTAAGAATATGATCCATATAAGATAATGTCTGTCTTTAGTTTATACCCAAGAAAAAAAAAATAGACAAACCTATATATATATATATATATTTCAAGATGTCAGTTGATTGTTAAAAAGAACTAAAACAAATTAGTTATTTGTACTCTTTCTTCTTTTTTTTCTTTTTTCTTTTTCTTTTTCCCCCCTTTTTTTTTTGCTGGTGTACCTTGTTCATTTTAGGGCGTAATAATCTATGCCACCCCACGGGTTCTCAATCTCATCTATAATGATTTCGAAATATTTATGCCCCTAAAGTTGTTTCAATGGTTCATGTCCTACAATAAATTTCTCAAACTTCTGTATATATTGATTTAGTTTATCTGAATTAAGTCCTTGTTTGTCACCAAGACTTTAAACAAACCTTTTTTGTAAAAATAAAAAATAAAAAATCATTTTTAAATCATGTTGTCAAATATACCGTAAGAGAAGATGACAAGAATCTCAAGTAATTTATCAAAATTTTTGGTATAACGTGATGTATGACAAGTGATATATTTTTCAGTAGGAGACATATAAATATATATACACACATATATATATTTATATGGTAAGTTATATTTTGTCAACTGAAAAAACAGCTTATTTAACTCGTGTATATATATTCACTTTATATATGCAAACCAAGGAGTTATTTTCGAAGCCGAATTGCTGATTCAAAAAAGAAAAAAAAAATAAAGTGGCAAATGATTATTTTAAGTGGGCATTTCATAATTATCAAGGACAAAAATCTACTTTGAAAAATACACAAGGGTCCATTAGTTCCGTGGTCAGTTTCTGTGTTATGTGGAACCACTAGCTAATTCTAAAATTAAAATTTTGGAATCAATTATTGAAACTATATTTGGTATTAAAATTGATGAGTCATTTTTTGAGAATCTAAATACACACACAATTTTATTTAGTTGGCTTCCAATTTTCTCCCTATTAATGTTTTGATCAAGATCATAATATAATACTTCAACAAAAAGGATTTAAAATCTTCAGAAAATTGTGGCAAGAATTGTTTTGCAGCCAATATGAAGGGAAATGATCATTGATATAAGGACAGTCTTAATGTTCAACTTCTGCATAAATTTATCCTACGAATGGGTTGGTATAATGATAACAGTAACGATATTTTTTTCACCTTTCATAACGTACTTATCGTTTGATATTACAAAGCTTTATTAAAGACTTTGGTTCAGTGAATATATTACGCAACGCAGGGAAGGGAATGACATAATTACATGATTAATGATTTTTGTTTTTGGATTTGACTACAATTTCACAACAATTTTTATAAAATATAATTTTATATGTAAATATGAGGGATATTTTTATAAAATTAAATAAATAATTAATATTAACCTTCTTTTTAATAATATATAATTTTTCACCTGTGTTAACATTTTTCCAACGGTATATGGGGGTGGAAATGAACCCTATAAAGCAACTAGAAAGTAGAAACTAAGGATAGGCATGATGCCCTGCAAATGAATAAATAAATGAGAGAGAGAGAGAGAGAGAGAGAGAGAGTCTACAGTATCGATTGCCGACAAATAATTTGTAAACTTCCCACCACCTCAAGTTGCCAACGCGATTCCCTCTACTTACATAAAGCTTTTCGGAGCTAAATTTCTTTTCAATTGCTTTGCTAGTCCACCATTTATCAGTGGCACAAGGAAAAAAAAAACAAAAAAAACAAAAAGGTTATGATGCTGTAAATTTATCAATCTATTTAAAATTTTTTTTAATTTGATAAAATCCATTCTAAACGATAAATTACTAAAAAAAGATCAGTAATAATTTTATATTTTAATAGCAATCGTGATCAAGAAATCACTTCAAGATATTGGTTCAAGGTGAGCCCTAGCTAGCAGAGTTTTAACCCTTTATTGACATTTTCTTTATTAAACTATGGACGTCTACTCACCAACATTCCTTCCTCCTTAAAAAAAAATAAAATAAAATAAAAGGCATACAAATCACCACATTCCTTATGTTGAACAAGATTTATTAGTATATAACATATTATTTTTCTACCAATGCATTATCAATGTTCTTGATTTTAAAAAGAATTAATAAAAACATTTATGAATTTTGTATTTGTGAGCTCCAACCTAAAACCTCTCTCTTCTAATCCTCTAAGCAAGCTAGCTCTAATGTAAAAAAAAAAAAAAAAAAAAAGGTGTACTAATTTTTTTGGTACCTTACATTAATAAAGAAATAATTTGCAATAATTCAATTAAAGATTTAGTTGAGTCATTCCAAATTAATGTAACCGTATCCTAAAAACTGCCTCACTATGATTTAATTATAAATAATTCAATTATTAATGTACATCGTGGGACCATTATATAAATTTGGAAGTATAAATTTAGTACTCAATATCCAAAATCTCTCTCTCTCTCTCTCTCTCTCTCTCTAGATGTATATATGTAAGGATTGATTTCAAATTTGGCAAGAATAGTTGTCTTATTTTACTTTTACAATTCAAAACGATATAAAACTTAAGTTAGACTATCTCCAGTGTCTTTGTATATGTTAATATTATATTTGTTACTAAATAGTGTGAAAAATAATATTATCTTAATTTATAATCTAAGGTATTATGTTATTTTTTATGCTACTTCTATTTTTTTTGTTATCATTATTGTATTTTAAAAGTTGTAAAAATAAACTTTTAGTATTTAAATAAATAAAAAATAATATTATTATAATAATTACATGAGGTAATAATTAATAAGAATTAAAAGTAAAATTTGATATTACGTATATCTTATGGTAAATTTGCCACAAAGTTTAACATATAACAAATTTGATATAAAAGATAATATTGTATTGAAGAGCGCTTTTTTATTTAATTGCCAAAATTTAACATTGGCGCATTAATTTGACATTGTGTTAGAGATGCTTTTATCACAAGTTATAATTTTGAAGCTTTCTTTATTATGACGATAATTTTTTAACTATTTAAATCACAAGTGAATCACTTAATTGGTCAGTTAAGAGTAATTTATTAGTCACAAAATTCATGGCCTTACCATAAAGGTTTCTTTTTTCCCCCCTCTCTTTGTCTTCTAAACTAGGGTTTCCCTTTTCAAAATACTCCTGCTAGCTTTGCTATCGATGAGGACTTTATTGGAGCACCTGTCAATGTCCTAGTCTGATGATGTTATGGCTGGTGAGGATGATTGGCGGTTTGATGATCAACAGTTTATAAATTGGCGAGGCATTGACGATCCAATAGTTTGTGTGGTGATCTCTTACCTTCAATCAGCTTGATCGATGTCCTCTAAGTTGCGATGTGCAACGGAGTGATTGTTTTAACTGGATAAAAATTTTACGATTGATATTATTTTTTATTTATGGTTTTTTTATTTGTTTTAGTTTTATAATAAAAGAGGTAGTTCTCACACCTCTAGTTTGTATTTGTGTTTGGGTTCTACTTAAGATGTTCTCCAACGGTATCTGTTTATTAATTCTGTTAATATTATAGCTATATGTGGTTTGTTGCAATCTTTGTGTTGCAAGTGACTATTTCTCGATCAATCAAAGTACTCTATCGTTTGTAGATGTGTTTTTGAAAAAAGCTTTGTACATACTCGATTATAGGATTGTTTAGGAGTTTGTGGAATTTTCTCATTATATGGTCTTGGCTTATATCCTATTTACTGAGCTTAATTAGATTTTGCTGATGAAATTAGTCTTAGTTGAAAGTTATTTCTCTTGTACCACAAGATTGCTTTATCTTTAATATTGATGTTTGTATCCAATTTTAATTGGAATGATCATTCCCTTTTTAAAAAAAATAAAGTAAACTTAAAAAAAAAAAAAGACCGTTACTCTAGCTAATTCTGGCATTACCTCTTCCTCTAGTTGCAACACCTCATTATTGCTGCCCTTGTATATATATATATATATTATCAATTAGTTACATGACCTACACTTCATTATTGTTGCCCTTCTATATATATATATATATTTTTATTTATTCATTTTTATTTAATTGCTAGGTGACCTGTACTTAGGGGGAGTTTGGGGAGGGTGTTGGAGATGTTATTTTTGAGTTGGAAAAAAGTTATTTTGGAAAATGTGTTTGGGTGAAAAAACTGTTTGAGATGAAAAAATAAAAAATTTTAAATTTAAAAAAAAATCAATATAGATATTGTTTTGTTCCTCTCGAAATTCTATGCAATTTAAAAAAAATTATCTCATTTGGACTTGTATACACAAAATTATGAATTTTTAAAATTTGGAGTTTATTATAATATTTTAAAAATATAAATAGTAAAAAGTAAGAAAATTTTGAAAAAAAGTGAAATTTTGGAAGCTGGCAAACAGCCCCTTAATTTAAAACATTAAAAAACTGATATATTATTGAAAGAAAATATCAAATTTGCATCTTATAACAAGCTTGTAGGAGATTGTTGTATCGTCTTGTATTGTAAGAGGCAAATTAAGGTAACCCTTGTTCCTCAAAAGGTTATATCTGAAATAAATCTATATGTTTCCATGTTTTATTTATACATATGATTTTGCGGTTGTTGCCCTCTTACAGCTATCTTGCAGCTTTTGTTCTGTAAAAACTTTTTTCTCAACAGTTTTGTCTACATAATTTGTACTTGCAGTTAAGACCAAGCTGGTAAGAAAAAGGCAGTTCGAAAAAGAATAACGCGTGAAACGCAGGGATAACATACAGGTAAGAGTAAATTACCTGTATTTACTGACAAAAAAGTTTGTACTAAAAAAAAATCTCGTTTCATACAATATTCATTACCTTAAAAAAAAAAAAAAAAGGTTGACGTGATAAATTACATCACGAATTGAACAATCACAATTCACAAGGATTCATAATGCACCTCTACTATACATTTCCCCTCCAACCCCACACCTCCTTTATAAAGTGAAAAAAAAAATTTAATAAAGGAAATAAAGTTTAATATTTTTTTTTTTTCAGTCCAAAAATTTCTCTTGATCTGCTCGTGTTTTTTTTTTTTTTAAGCTTTTGAAAGGAAATTAAAAGAAGCTAAAAAAAATCCAGCCTGCAAAGTGCGCGGCGTGGGTCAAGGGCTCAACGTGTAAATCTCTCCATTTCTTCGCTTCGACTGTACATATTGCTATAATATCATATCATCTTTGCTATAAGCTTTAAAAACCTCACTCAAATATTATCATTTTCTCTCCAAGCTCTCTTTCTTATTACCTTATTATAACCAAAAAAAAAACCATGGCAAGTTTCATCAGTCGAAGGTTGTCTTTCTTCTTCACCATCATGGTGATGGCACTTCTCTCACTAATGGCAATCCTAAGTACGCCAAGTACTACTGCCGTGAGGAGCTACACCCTCGAGCAGCCGCCGGTCGGCGTGGATTATGACTCGTATGATCTTCGAGAATCGTCCGATCAGACAACTGGCACTGGTAGTTCTAATCCTCCGGGGCCACCTCATTCGCTGCAGGCTGTCGGTAAGGGGCGCGGTGAGCCGCCGAATTCTGGCCCGAGCCATAGGGGCAACAAGGCGCCTACCTTCACACCCTCCAAACATTGATCATTTTCTTTCATGCACACTTTTTTTTTTTTTTCCCTCTTTTGGCCTTTGTAATCTGGTTAGTTCACATACTGGTTAATGGTTATTTGAGTTTGATTTTCTGTTTAGTATACAGATGTAAGGATTTTAATTTTAATTTTATTTTTTTATTTTTGGGGAATTTGTAGTAGAGGTGCATGATTTTTTTTTTTTTTTTTTGGGAAGTGAATATATGTATGATTTGGACACTCCTTTTTGAAAGAGATATCCGTTATTTTTTTTTTTCCTTTGGTTTTGTATCTCTTTCCTATTGTAAATTAATGGTTTTTAAAGATATATTGAATATTTAATCAAAATAGTGATTTTTTTATAAACTTTTTTTAATCTTTTATTGAAGAATAATATCAAAAAAGAGACATAAATTGAATGAATGAAAATATGGTTTTTTTTTAAGTTATGAATATATTTCACCACTTATGCACTTTTTTTTTTCTTTTTTGTTTAATAGAGAAAGCCGGCATAGTGGTTTTGTTTTCTCATCGATGAAAATTGATATGCTGGGTTAAAACTTGACACTTAAATAATAAATTAATGGCATTTTGGAACTCCCCATGATTGTACATGATTAACAGGCTCCTTGATAGTTTGGGGTCGATTGAAAATGCCCACCAGTTGAAGAAGATTTAACTTTATAAGTTACCAAACTTTCTTGTGGTAGTTTTTGGAAATTTCGTTTTTTTTTTTTTTCCCACAAAATTTCCTCTCTCATACGGACAGCCAGTGCCACAAATGAGATCCTACTACCAGGTCGCACAAGTCTTGCACTGCATGCCCCGACTAACCCAGGTCGGCTTGAGGCGTTTAAGGCTTGCGACAACGAATTGTGGCACGAGTCTTGCTGCGCTCCTTTGAGGCATGATCAAAATATTATGCGGTCATCAATAAGTCATGGTAATTTTGATTAAAACTTAACATTAACTTCCATAACTTAACGTGATATTGTCATTTTGGGTGTCTCGTGATTGGATTGAGGGGCTTAGTGACAATGAATTGTGGTGCGGGTCTCGCTCCGTCAAGCCATGATCAAATATATATATATATATGTCTATACACACACACACACACACATATATATATATATGGCAGGCTAGTCATGATTAAATTTGAACATGATTATCTTGCTAGAGGCGTTCAAAGTTCATTTTGCCAATTGACGTGATCGTGGATGATAACAAAGAAAGCACAATGGCAAGTGGAAACACCTTGTGTGCTCATTAGATTTTGCCTCATGCTCGTCGGCGAGGTCACCAAATCTAAATAGGGCGCCTATGGTAACCTACCAAGTTACTTTGGTCATCGAGGTGATAGATGATGTCAGCATTGGTAACTTACTAACTGACTCTAATGTCCCGTTTGGTAAACGCATTGCATTTGTATTACGTTTGAATGCAATTTATGTTTAGAGAAAAAGTATTAGCATTGCATTTGAATGCAATGTATGTTTGAGTAAAAAGTATTTGAATTATATTTTAATAATAAATATGTGATGTAATAGGTAAAAGTTGAAGGGAAAAAAAAACAGAGAAAGAAAATATATGATATAATTAATAAAAGTAATAGAAAAAGTAAAATAATAAATAGTGATTATATTGGATTTAAAATGTGATGTGATGGATATTTGAATGAAATGTTTTTGTATGTAGGAGAAAATTACATTGCATTTAAATGTAATGTAATTTAAAAATGTGTACCAAACGTGTCCTAATTTCTGGTGATCAACCAGGATGACAACAATATATTACTTGCGAGCTGATGACAACCAATAACCACCAACTAAGTTACCATTGGTAACTCACTAGATTACTTGGGAAACCGGTGGTCGGAGACTAGTTATTGTTGGCAACTTACGAAGAGTTAAGGCTCAATAATTTATTTTACTAAGTAGTATGTTACCTTCGATTCAATTTATGTAGCCCATCATCGAAATTGTCTTAATCATGAGATGGATGCCAGGACAAATTGACTTTCTTTCTATGAACTGGTTGTTTACATGAATGTTTAAATTGGAGGTGATGAGTTGTAAAATGTTTATTTTTTCTTTTATTTATATAAATTTCTAAAATAGTATTTTTAATGAAAACATTATCCTTTATAAAGAATTGAGAATTAACATATAAAGAAATTATTAAAAAAAAAAAGAAACAAAAACTAGAAAGAAAAAATGTGTGAATAAATAGGTGTAAGATTGATTTCATGATATTAATAATCAAATTTTATATAAAAGGAATTTATGACTTTTATAATAAGAAAACCTTCATGATTTAAATTATCATAATTTTTATTTCATTATGAATGGTATAGCACTTTTATAATAATATTGTGATTTTTATGGTTCTTTATGATAATATTGAGTTCTTTATAATTATATTAGGTATGGTATTTTGATGATTAAAATGTATTTATCTTGAAAACTACAGATTTATTATAGTAATTTCATGTTTTTATGATAATTAAATATGAAAAAATTAAAATAAATTATTATTAAAATGTATTTGGGTTTATTAAAAGTAATTCATATTTATCAGTAAAAATAATTCATTATTATAGTAAAAAATAACTCAAAAAATATTAATAAAAGAGGAATAATGCCACTTTTAATATAAGGACAAATTAGGTATTATGGATATTTTTTCTTCAAAAATAAACATTAATATAATAAAATTAAAAAACAGACAAAATTTGAGATAAGGTCCTAAAAATGAACTTTTTATATAATTATTAACATCTCTAATCCTGCAAATCACAACACTAAGACCAACCCACTTTATTCTAAAAAAAAAAAAAAATGTTAAGCTTAACCCACTTTGTTTTCGATCGGCCTAGGCCTGACACCCTTTGGCGAAAATTATTAAAACAACCACTCAACCGGATATATTAAAGGTTTTTTTTTTTTTTTGTCATAATCATTCAATTGAAGGAAAAAAAATCGAAACTATTATAAATAGATAATAATCCTAAGTTATCCGTTTTTGCAGCTCTTGGTCGTGTTTTTACAATGTGGGTTTTTACTATGTTTAGCTCCAAAAGTGACACCTATTTATATTTCTTGAACATAAACAAATTAAGATTGAAAGGGATAGCGACAAGACAATTCAGTATTGGGTGGGTTTCTTGTCAACCTGCCCTGTGAGAAGAAATACACCCTTTTCCCATCCCCGACTTATGTACCCATTTACATTAAAAGGATGGGGCAGGTTTTTACGATTTAAGGATTTTCTTGTTAATCTTTTTAAAAATATATAGCATAAAAAAATCTTTAAAAAAATAAAAAAAAATTATATAAAAGGTAAATATTTGTACGTGTATGATTGTCACGTCAAAATAGACAAAATTTTTTAATAGATTTAAATATATATATATGTATATGTTATTCATTACTATATATTTATTTATATTTTTGAAAAGGATTATACCTAAATGGGGAGGGCTATAGGGGTGGAGAGCCTGGGACCCGTTTTCATCCCGAACTCATCACGGGTTTTGAAAACCTATCCCGTTTATAACTTGTCTTATTTAAATAAGATATTTTTCATCTCATTTAAGTCGGATCACAACGAATAAACGGGTTAACAAATAAAATTATCATCTCAAAATTGGATACAAATAAATATTTTATATATATATAGATTGTATGTACTGGACATTAAGCATGAAATCGAAGGAAAATATATGCACTGATTAAAGTAAGAGGAGACAAAGTCTAGCGTATGAAGAGCTACATGCTATCTAATAGTAAGACAGAAATGCTTGCCAAAACATAGAAAAGGGTAAGAACATACCGATGATTCTACATTTATTATAAGATCAAATGCAAATTGTTGGGCTCGCACCGCCAAAGAGAGTTGGTTTAATTAATAATTTGTTTTTGTCTCCTTTCCTTATTTCAGTGCTATAATGTAGCCATGTGTAGCTGAGAACTTGTGAGTGTGTGTGTGTGTGTATATATATATATATAAAGAACAAGTAGGCCATTTCTGAGTGCTGCATTTGTGTGGGCTAAAGAAGAGACAAAAAGAAGACAATGGCGATGGATTATACATGTTCAACATCAATATGTAGGGCTTCAAGAAACAAAAATATTATCGTCCACAACAGCTCTTCAATTTTTTTTTTTTTTTTTGGTTTGCTCAGAACAATAATCACCAAATCGTTCATTGATCATGTGCCCGCCTCTAAATTTATTATGTACAAATATATATATATATATATAGGAAAGATTTGTAGTCTGTTGGGGTGTATGGACCCGTCAGGCAGGAGAAATTTGGCCTATAGATTTGAAATAGACGGCTTGGAGTGAACGCCTTGAGTCAAGGGTAGTAAAGAATAAAACTGACATACCTACAGCAGTATAGGTTTGCATAGCTTGAGAGAGTTTTGCAGTCAAAATGGCACCCATTAAAGGAAATTTTACTAAACAGAAAGCCCCCGGCCCTCCCCCCCCCTTTTTTTCCTTTACATTTCTTTTCTTTTCTTTTGTTTTTTGTTTTTTTGTTTTTTGTTTTCCCCTTTTCAAATTCAAACACCAGTTAAAAATTCATTTTTGATTAATTTTATTTATTTTTATAGCTATCATCGGCCTTTCCTTTCTTTGTAAACAACACAAGAGTGATGAAAATCTTTTTAGAAGAGAAAATAAAATAAAATATGAGAGATGGTGACTGATGATGATTTTATCATTCGTAACTCAAGCATAAGTATTCTCAGTGAGTCCGAGATCGATCCACATGGAAGGTGTATTTATGTTCAAAAGTCCATTTATTTAAAGTTTTAATATTGTTCAAGTTTTATTTACAATATTTTTCAAATGACTATATATTAAGCTATTTAATGGATAATTTTTCTTTAAATTTTACATTATAAAAAAAATTAAATATATACTTACTTGAACAGTTTATTTAAGTTTTAATTTTCTCATATTAAATTTAAATTGGATAATAGTTATATTATTATAAAATATCATAGTTTAATTCTTGTTAAAAAAATTATAATAATATTCTAATCCTATCCTAGCAGTACAACACCAAACATAAGATAGGTTTATCCAAAATCTTTTCCTATTCATTCCAATCTTACCACCTTTGATTATTCTATCCTATGCTATCATATCCTGCGCACCAAATATGTCGTTAAGGTATAATTATAACTCTTGATCTCTTTCACCCTCTCTTTATTATCCATTTGTTTCTTTCATTTTTTTTTTCTTCTGGTTGAACCAAGCTTCTAATTGAGTTCAATTTTCTATACATAACTTTTAATTATGAACTTGAAAAGTTATGTAGTTAAATTTTTGTTTTATAATTTTGCACTAGTAATATATTTAAAAGTTAAAATTAGTATATAATCAGCATATTAGAAAAGCTTTTATGTAACATGAGCAACTTTAAAGTTAAATTCTAAGAAATAATGGAATTTTTAACTTAAAAATCTTTGTAAAACTGTAATTGAAAATTTTAACAGCAGCGAAATAAAGGGGAAATAGTAAAAAAAAAATTTTTTTTTTGGGGGGCACAAAAATTAATGGACTTTAAAAAAGGGTTGAAGGACTATAAGGGGACATTTCAATGTAGTTTAAAGACCAATTAGTTTATTTTATTATTGGTATTATTATTATTATTTTGAATTTAGAGTTAAAGATATTCAAACAATCAAACACAATTTATTTTAGAGTAAGAAAAATACTCTATATTATATGCTAACCGAATGGATCCGGCAAGTTGACTAATTACGTTCGTCACCATTACTAATTAGTGCTATTTAACATAATTATGAGAAGATCAACATCGTGTTTCAACGTCTGAAGGACCAAATTTTGTCCAGTAAAGTTAGGCGGCAGCTGATTTGTATCGTGGGTCCCGTATTAAAAAAAAAAAAACCTCTCCCCCTCCGTCTTACGTTTCTCTCTCTTCCACGTACTTTACTCTCTGTTCTGTTTCTCTCTCCCCACAAGGCTCGGGACGTTTGGAAAAAATATTTTATTTTAATTTTATTTAAATATAATATAATTTTACATCAAATATAAATTTTGTAACAATACTACGAAAATAATTACTATTTAAAATATTTTTAAAACAATCCCATCAACTTTTCAATTTTACTATTTATTTCTACTTTTATCAATCACATCAACTTTTCAACTCTAAAATATTTTTCATCCAAACGCACATTTCATTCAAATACAAAACAAATACTTTTCAACTAAAAACAACATTCAAAAAATAAATTTCATTCAAATACAATTAAAATGCAATGCGTTTACCAAACGTCCCCTTAAACTCTCTCACACCAGAATCTATCACTAAAATAATCACGCACTAAAAACTCAGATCCATAATCCCCAATCAACCCCTTTCTACTGCTCAGATGTACTGCCATCGAAGGTTTTTTTTTTTTTTTTGTTAAAGGAAGATTGAAGCATCAGTAGAGGTTTACAGAAAAGAAAATTTCCCTTTGTTGTGGTGAATTTGAACCAGTACAAAGATGACTATATTCAAGTAAGGAGTCTCAAAAAGTCCCCAGCAAAAGACCCCCTCTAGTGTTCAATGTAGAAATTGCTTTCAACGGTGAACACCATGATCAAATCTGTATGATTTCGTATAGCCGTTAGGACCATACAATCCATACGATTCCGTATAGTTGTTGGGGCCATAACTATTCTTTACAAATCCATATGGAATTAATGAATTCGAATTTTAAAGTTGAAAATTCACATTTTAAAACCTAATATATGAATTTTAACTCTAAAATTCTTCCTTAAATATGTATCAACAACCCTAATCTAAATAAGTTTCTGATTTTTAATAATTCAACACAAATATCTCTGATACCAATTATAGAAATTGCCTTTAATGGTGAAAACAGTCATTAAATCCCTAAGATCATTCATGTTGCATCATCAAGAATCTAATACTAAATGTAGAAGCGTACCTGAATCACTAAGTATGGAAACGAATCAAAGTCTTGTAGTTAGTTTTCCAAATCTTTATGTTGTCTCTTGAGTTTTTTAAGAGTTTTTCAATTCTCTCTAATGATGGGATGTCAGAATGAATGAATCGTATGTATGATTTGGGGATCATAACCGTAAATAAGTTAACTATTTGTTAATTTTTATTATTATTATTTTAACTCATCATAAGATTAAAAATAACAAATTGGTCTTTATACATAAGATCTCATACTTTAATTAAATACATTAAATATCTAAATTATTTAACTTTTATTTGATCACTTAAATTGGACTCAATCTTAATATAATAATTTTTAATATACAATTATAAACATGTTACTTATACGTTGAATTAAAATTCAACAACACATGTTGAATTAAAATCTGACATTCGACACCTTGATTACTTTTTCTCTCTTATTTTTGGCTTTTGTTCAGCCTTTGTTCTTTGCAAGAGGTTATCATCTTCATTATCCCTATGCAAGAATTTCAGATCTGGGAATTTTTTTAGGAGTATTTTTCAGATTTGGGATTTTTTTGCCTTCATTAAGTTTGAATTTATAAATGTCAAAACGCTGATAGGTGATCAAAATAAAATAAAATAAAATAAAATAAAAAATAAGAGAGAGATGATCATCGTCCAGACAACGTCGGAGTCGAGCTCGATCGCGCCCGCGACGTGCGGGTTCGAGCAGCTGGAGACGGGCGACGCCGTAGCGCAGAGGTAGTTGTTGAAGCCGGTGAGGACGCCGACGCCGGCTGAGGCGGTGAAGAGGAAGGGTTCTATTTGGAAGAGTTTGGCAGAGTAGGAGTCGCGGCGGCGACGACCGCTGTGGGGTAGGCTATTGGAGGATGAGAAAACCAGAGACGAGATATAAAAATACAAAAAAATAAAATAAAATAAAATAAACATGAATCCCATTGTAATTAATAATCCTAACACTCTATCATTAACTTGTCAAGTTGGCAGCCAAATCAGCTGCCAGACGATGAGGGGCATCTTTACTCAACTTTCTTTTCTTTCACATCTTTCACGGAAATTGACGAGGCTGAGAATGACACGTGTCGTCCAACTTCAAAAAGTCAAAGCATGAAAGATCTTAGGAGGCAGCCTATTGGATTGGCGACTACTGCCTTCCAATGAGGGCACACAACCAAGTCAAAAGTCACCTCTTGCCCCGGTGCCACTTCAATTTAGGAAACCACGTGACTCATAATTTCGACTTAAAAAAATATTAATCCTCTTTTTTGCCAAAAATAAAATAATAATCAAAATCTTAAGCATACATTTCTTGCATCACACGGGTTCTCGTTTTCCAACTAACCCGGGCGGTTTGTGGAGCCCCTGAAGAAGGAGACACTTGGTATCACATTCATCTGTTTGTGCCCTTGTAATGCCTTATATGCTACATATGCACATTATTATATATAATATGAATATAATATTCATACACCAATTTATAAGCCATTTCACGTTCACTGGATTACTTTTCAGTCCATAAATTTTATATGTATGGTCAGCACTTTCAAGGAAAGGACATTTCAAAGTTACACTTCAGTTAGTTTTTAAAAGATTGATTTTATTTTTCTTTAAAAAAATAAATTATCTCACTCGTACACTAATAAAGCAGAAAGAGTTTGGTTCAATTCTACTCTCAGGATGGGCACGGCTTCATATAAACCAATTTGATAAACAAGACCTTCGAGCTTCTACGTTGGGACTGTTGAGAATCAAGTGTTGAGGATCAGGACTGAGGACATCATTTCGGAAAGATAAGAATAGAAAACATGCATGTTACCACACCAATCCATCGGCCGGTTTACAAAAGTTTGATTGATTATTTAATTAACTTAGTTTATAAACATTTCTCTAAAGCTAAAAAAAGGAAAGGTGGGGGAAAAAAAAAAGATACTGGTCGCCCATAAAGTTCAAAACCAAATCTAATTATGCATTTGATTATTGGAACCTGTCAACGTTGAGGATTGATAATTTTGAGCGACTTTGTTCAATGAACCATAAAGGGCTGCGGGCTGCGCCTAGGTTATTGTCTGAATTAATGGAACTAATTTATACCTGCAATTAATTTTAATTTGTTCTTCATGGTCAAGTGGTATTCAATCCCCCTTTTGCCATGGTCAATGGGGAATTAAGTGGCAGTAGGGGACGAACTTTATTATATCTCGTATCTACTTGTCGGCGGAGTTAAAATAATATAATTTTGATTTTTGATCCGTTTATTGAAGTCGAAAGTCAATCGAGTTCTTTTTATAATATTTTTCACCTGTAAAGTTACTAATTAACTTTGTAAATTAATTAACTAACTAACTTTGTAGATTAACGATAATGTAACAAGGGCCCCAAATCCTTGAATTTGTTGTGCTAGTACCAAACCTTGAACTTTATGGCCAATACATACTATTTGGTATTCCATCATGCTTAGTATGCAGCTATTTCATTGGATGCATGTGTGTGTGTATATATATATACACACGGGCGCGCACAAGGTGAGATGGAATCTGCAATCTTTCTCCACAACCCCACCCCGTTTAAGCCTCGTAATGCGATCATTAGACCAAATAGCCTTAGACGTTTATTCAGAACAAAATTAATGTCTAAGTCCATATAAAAAATTTCATTGTCCTCCTAATGTATGCCATACTTTTTTTTTTTTTTTTCTCCCGGAACAAAGAGATCAGATTAGACAAATACAAACAATTAAGTTTTACAGGTGTATTTTAATTAGATAATTGGCCAGGCAGAGATGTATCAGGAAAAAAAGGTCAATTATTGCTTGTGACTCATGCATTGAGAGAAATGGAATTCCGAATCCACAACTCAATTTTATTTAAAAAAGGCAGACCATGTAAAAACTCAAGACGTAACCAACTTGCTCTTAGAATTTGCCATCAGCCCATTCTGAGTCCATAACTTGAGAAGAGTTTGAAAGCCAAAAGAAACGAATATTCAGAAATCATACTCTCTACCTACACTGCTATTTTCCCAAATCTCTCTTTTATTCTCCATCAATATTTGATGGCTGGCTGCATGTACATAAACTTGCGTCCAAAACAAAAGCTTGCCCTTTTCTTCTTTCTCTTGTTATTATAAACAACGTTTTGTGACCATTCAAGTAACTCTTTTGAGCGCGAAATTTACTGAAAATAGACCTTTGCGAATAGTATTTTTACACATAAACCCTAATAGCTCATAATTTTTTACACAAACCGCGATAATAAGGTTAGCATGTACAAATAAAAAAGGAAAACCTAGCCCTCCTCCGATCAATCAGAGTCTAGACTCATAATCTTATTTCGTTTTAAATATTTACATTAGCAGAATTTTTATGATAGCATATAGTTTAAAACCTTTAGATTTTTATAAAAAATTAAAATCAAAATTAATAAAAAGGTCGCAACAGTTTTTAATGTATGATTTGACATGGGGTTTTCTCATTCATACTCTACCACACCGCACACTTTTTTCTACCACTTTGAGAACTCTCCCTACACCATCAAATCAAAATAGATTAAGGGTTTGGTAATTGGTCATGAACATGGGGCCATAAATTAATCAGTCGAAATGACATTGAATTTTTTTTTAGGAGATCGAAAAGACATTAATTTTTTTTTTTTTAGGAGACCATCACTTGAGATTGATTTGTCATGGTCCAGGAGGACATAGGCACCCCAAAAACGCGTTTTTCTCTCTTAACACCTTTGGGGACACTTTTCATTTATTGGTTTAGAGCCAAATGGCAGGCCATTTCGTGACGAGTAGTACTTCTCTTCTACTGGCCAGACCATTTCAACCTTTGAGGGAAACATTAAAAAAAAAAAAAAAAAGAAAGAAAGAAAAATCATTAATGACAGATATTACCGGTGCTTTTTTAGATGCCATAAATTTATTACTTTTGGGTCAAAATGCAAGCCAGAACAACACAACAAAAATAACGTCTAAACTTTAAAACTTTTTATTTCATGAATACAAAACCAAAGAACACAGAATTCATTAGCTGATCGACCATATATAGATCCCAAATGATATTATCTAAGCAAAAACTGATAGCTAAAAAAAAAAAAAAGACACAATATGAAGTATTTGATTTTAGTGTAACGTTTTTTTTCCCCCTCAACGTTGATACAATGAAGGAAACATATGAAGATTTCAAATCGAATAATTCCAAAGTGAAGGGAAAATGATCAGCTAATTCAAACCCTGTATATGTATATGTACATCTCAGCTCTTTTAACACTACATCTATTAAAAAGTAAATCCCACAAACAAAAACTTACAAAAATATAAAAAGAAAAACAAAAAGAAAAGACCAAAATTTGTAAAAGTGAAAGACATCAAGTAATAAAAGAAATGTGTACTTCTCACACACACATACACATATATGATTGTGTGTGTGTGTGTGTGTGTATCAGTGGCCAACACCAGGGCTAGGGACAGACCGGAGACTCCGATCCATGGAAATGAGGTGGCGAGCAATAAGCTTATTGTTGACGACTTCGGCGTGGCCCTTCTTGCTTGGGGCTGACAAGGGTACTCTGCCCTTAGGAAGGGCACTCAGAAACGAAGAGCTCTTCGATTTGGATGGGGCTGATCTGATGATTCTGTCCCTGTCTTGTTCCTTCACGAACATAAACTTTCTACCTTCTGAGCTCGTCACGAACAAGGCCAACAACACCATCAAGACGAATGCCAGAGTGCTTGTGCGAGCCATTGTAGAGAGAGAGAGAGAGAAGTTTTTGTGGATTAATGTTGGGGTGATCTGGGTTTGTTGTGCTGTTTTTGGGAGTTGGCTTTGTGTGTATTTGTGTTTCTATATATAGATATATATATATATACTACTGATGGAGGAGAGAGAAATTCATGCACTGCCGCGTGACGGTTGAGAGAGACAGAGAGAGAGAGAAGGAGGGGGGGGGGGGGGGGGGGGGGGGCGGGGGGGGGGGGGCGGGAGGTGGTGGGGAGAGAGCATGGAGATGAAGTAAAAAAGAACTGGAAGAGAAAGTGGCCAAGTCAAGGTAGAAATATAGAGAGAAGGGACGTGGGAAATTGTTGGGAGAGGACAAAATTTGTCATAAGAGATAACAGAGGTAATGTCGCATTTAAGTTTAGTGTCGTATGAAGAAGGACCACGCGGAGGCTGAGTTTGGTGAGCCTATGACCGATGGGATTCCCCGCCGGCTACTGTTCCCCCTCTCATCTCATTTTATACCACATAATTCTCATATTCGATATATGGTCATACATTCACATGTAATAGAATGTAATATTTATCATTTAGTGTAATATTTATCAGTTATAGTAATTATTTTAAGATGTAACACGTTGTACATAAATATACATAATATTACATCTAAATTAATTAGCAGTTACGTGAATATGAAAAAAAAAAAGTTATATATCTATCGAACTTGCAGTATAACTATTAATAAAGGACTCATTTATAATATATATCCATAAATATATGCACAAAAATTTCTATCATATAGTATCCTATTGATGCGCATTATGTTATATATGTCAACATATGTATATACATCCACCGTCAATGATATCCAAACTTCAAGCCTCATTAATTAGTTTCTGTTACCTTTGAGCCTTCGGCTAGGCACTACAAGAGAAATTTTGTATTACTCATGTAAAAATAATACGTTACCTTTTGTAACTGTAACTAGATAAAAAAAGTGAGCATCACCATTAACTTTAGTAATTAATTTGATTCCCTTTTATAGTGTTTGTATTTCCCTCAAGTGATAAACAGGTTATTGAATGACAATGCACGGTGGATGGAATAAATAATAAACTCAATTTAAGTATGAAACACGGAATTATAGTTGCTTAGTTTTGATTATGTTTTGCATATTTTATTTTTCTTTAATTATTGGGTCAAACTCGTGATATGTTTCCTCTTTATAAATTAGTGAATTAAAAAATATTGTTCTTTTAATAGGATATTGTATCACATTTTAAATCTTTTACGTTGGACTTTTTGAATATATAAGCGTGAGACACATAACCATTAACAATAGTAAGATATTGTATCACATTTTAAATCTTTTACGTTGGACTTTTTGAATATATAAGCGTGAGACACATTTCCATTAACCATAATACAATGTACCACAACCACTTTTTTTTTATAATATATATAAGAGTATATATGATTGATTTGTAGTTGTAGAAAATATTGTCGTTTTTTAAGTAGAATATTGGTATTTTTAGTATCACTCTTAACATTAACAAAATAATATTATTGCTAGATCCGTTCTGCTAGGTCATAAATTATTTCCCTGTGGAAATTTAGTAACTCCCAAATAAAGTGCCAGTTAATTAAGAATTTATTGTGCGTTTTTCCAACATCATCAAATGAGATACTATGTTAAGACAGCCCTTTAAATGAGGTTTTAATATGCCTAATTAGGTTGGTGCAATTTTTTTCCTAAAAAAAGCTATGAATTTTGGATTGAAATTTTGGAAATTTCATTAATTAGTAATTCACCAGAAAATCAAGACTAAAATGAGTTACATGGATTTATTAAATAGGCTTTGTTTTCATCGACAGTCAGAAACATTCTCTGAAACATCAACCGCCTAAATCAGCTTAGCTACTAAAGTTCACCTAAGCCAAAGCTGAGCTTTACTGCTTAAAAGTTAAAAGCCGTGAAGCTCAAGTATAGAATCTTATTGATACGGGATTAGATGAAAGAACAAAAATAAATAAATAAATAAATAAGTAAAATTTGTTATGTCAAGTGAAGTGAGAATTGTGGGGTAAGAAAAGCCGTCAATTTGTAACAAACTTATATTACAATTAAATAAATATAGAATTCTAACAAAATTTGATTAAATTCTGATGGTTTATAATCATGCATCATAAAATATTTTTACATATCCTATTACAAAATTAGGTGAATAAAATCTACAAATAAATGGTCTTACAATGACAGTCACATGGCAACGTTTAAAATTCTTTAATCTCTTGCCTTCAAAGTTAGGTTCCTCTATTTTGTCTTCTCTAGACTTTGGGTTGTTATTATGCAACAGCACTACATTTGAATCATTCTCCTAAATTATCTTTCTTTTCTTTTCTTTTTCTTTTCTTACTGTCGGTAGATGACTCACAATCACTTTCAAGATTTTTAACAAAGAACCTTTGAATCACCCTTTCTTCACCTTTTGATAACAAGGAGATAGAGATAGAGATTGAGAGAGACAGTCTCCTAAACCTAATAGTCAATAAAGAGAAATAAATTTACGTATTGTATTGAAACATTTTGAATATGTTAAGCCATTTTGCAAGGAACAATATCTTTTTCTTTTTTCTTTTTGGTTTAATAAAAATGTACTTAATTTATGTGCCATAAGACAAAAATGACCAATTGATGGATTTTGTTATTTTTAATTCCATCCATGAAGAATGTAAAGTATTAAATTTCCTCCTTTTTTAACTTTTTTTTTTCTCTTGTGGGGATCTTATATTTTGTTTAATTTCACCATGTATTCTAAGAGACACTGGACAAAAGACTAACAAAAGATATTACTTGGATTTATATACTTGAGCTTACTTTTACACTTTTTGGAGATTTGAATTAGAATATATGTGGGCACCAAAGCCATCCCGTCACTTGCGCATTCTTTGTCTAATCGGCAACATAACAAAAGCATAAAAACAATTAAGCAGGTACAAAACTTAAACTAATTGTCAACAAGAAAATATTATAATTATATGTATGTATCACAATTGGCAAAGGATTTGCTTTGAATTTTCTATATCATATCTTTGACTACTCGGCACTTGAAATACACCACATTATCCTTAAAAACATCTGACTACATCTGAAATGGGATTTTGACTAAGATTGTTCAACACAAATAATACATAATGTAATACAAGAAACTTAAGGTCCTAGTAAATATTGTTGTTTTGACCTTTAGATCGCATTTTCAATGATTTAATCTATGACCAAAAATAATTATGCATGTTGGGCTGTAGTTTTGATTGTGGACACTAATTAAATTATTAAAACAACAACATCTATAAATAGGGTAAAACACAAATTTGACTTGGATCAAAGATTTGATCAATTTTCATCTTATAGGCAAATTAGATGTGACATTATCACAACACTATACTTACAACCACTAAATTTTACCTATTTATAGCAACAATAATCACATATAAATATATGACAAATAATGATCATAATCATTTTTTAAGTTACCATTTAACATACTTGCATTTTAAGTGTGTTAGGGGGGTTCTTAAAGATAAATTTTAGATTTTTTTTATATTTTTTTCTATTTTAAAATTATTATTTATTATTTATATTTTTAAAATTCTACACTAAACTAAAATTTTTAAAGTTCATAATTTTCTGTATACTCGTCTAAATGAGATTTTTTTTAAATTATATAAAATTTTAAGAGAAATAAAACAATATCTATATTGATTTTTTTAAATAAATTTTTAAAATTTTACGTTTTTATACACTAAATATTTTTTTATACACATTTTTAGATATTTTTTTTAATTTTAAAAACTTTTTTTTTCGATTTTAAAAACATATATATAGAATCCCCATGATATTCCCTAAATCGTCCTTGGAAGCTTATTATGTGAAAAAAGTTCACATGTGGTACGAAGTGTACTATTGTCCGCTACATAATTGTCCCGTGGCACATGTACGATCTGTTATAGATATATCATATGTATATGTTAGAGAGTGAAGTGACATCATTACTATTACTTGGTTCAAAGCCATTAATTATGACATTTCTATAAAAAGTCCCAACATTTACATTGTTTTTCCTGGTTAGCCGGCGAGTGTGGACAAGACGTGGCTACGGGGCACTTAGTGGGGTACCAATTAGGCAATAAATGAAGGCAGGCAAAGGCTTTAGCGACTATTTTCCTTTTGAAAATTACAAGCCATGCATGTAACCGAAGATGCTGTCCAGCTTTTACAAGCCAACAGGTTCGGTTTCAAGACACGTTGATCGACTAATTTCTCATCATCGCTGGGTCAAAAACATGCATTGACACCGATAAATGCCTTTGAAGAAAAGCCAAGTAGATTCGCAAGCCTCCGTGCCGCCACTCACAGCCATCTGTGAGTTGCGGAAACTAGGGCTTACATAATCATTATTTATTTATTTTAGTTTGATTATTACCTTTCATTTTTTTTTTTCACAAATATAAACTCATATATATATATATCTATACATATCACGTATATAAGATGAATTTTTTAAAAAATTAAATGACAATTTTTTTATTGATAAAAGACAAGTGATTAATTACATCTATTTTTTTTTTTGTTCATCTTCCAGAAATATAATAATAGTTATATTTTTCCTTCACGCATGGTTAGAGGCTTTAAGTACTCAATTGACTAAGTCATGCATTTATCTCATCTTTGGCTAGAAACTTTTCATTTTAAGCCAAAGTTATGATATATTGTCTCCTATACTATTACACCGTCAAGAAGAAAATGATAGTTTAATGAGGTTAACATAACTTTTTGATGGTTGAGCTTACTGTTAATAATAATAAAGTGAGGTTAACAGAGATTTTTGGTTGTTAAGATATATAGTTTACAATAGTCAAATGAGGCTAGCAGAGCTTTTTGGTTGTTAAGGTGCGTTTTAGCTTAAATTTTGGGCCTGACTTTACATTTGGAAACTTAAATAAGAGTGGGGAGCTACTTAATCAACACGCATCTGGAAGTTGTGGGGTAAATATATACACAATTAATTATGAATTAGTATAATATAACATGTTTAAGAACATGCATGATTAAGGAAAGGAATCTTGTCTTAGTTTGAATACTACTACTACTATCCTAGTCCTTTCTGACACCAAAAGGGTCATATCACACGCACACACAGAGACAGAACATTTCATTATTTGTTGGAAGACTTGTCACCAAGCTAACAACTACTTGGTGAAACGGTATAAAATAAGATAAGATGAGACTTATGTAATAGTAGTTCTTCGTGAGATTCCGTTAAATTTTCCACCGACGTATACAAGAGGAAAATTTGAATAAAACATTAACCAAGGAACTATAGTTTTATCACTACTATTCCTAGGACCAAATCAGAGAATGACGAGAAATTCGTTGCTATTATGTAAAGTGGTTATAGGTTAAATAGAGGGGATTATTCCGTTCACCATGATCAAAGCAAACAATTTTGCTCATTATTTAACCAAAACTGCAAAAAAAAAAAATGTGGCGGTGATTGATGAGTTTGAGTGTTTGACGTTGTGAGTGATTGTATCATGATATATATTTCTCTATCATAAATATATATTTTTATATATATAATCCAGGTAATGCCAATGGTGAACAAGGTATGGCCACGTATTGCTCAATAGGAAGTCTAAAATTATCAACTTATTCAGGATTGAAGGGGAATATATGTATACATTTTTGTTTGTGTTTAAAAAAAGTCAGCAACTAACTCTAGACTCTAGAGAGAGAGAGAAATTCACTAAGGTACGCAGAAAGTAGAAAACCAACCACACCACCCCAACACACCACCACCACCACCAAACCCCCACACCCGCCCCCCGCCCCGCGCGAGCAATTTAATATTGTTCCTTCAATGTCCAAAGAAAGTGTTTTGGGTGACAAGCCCTCGTGGGTCTACTATACTTTGTTTCTCTAAATTTCATAATATATTATTCTATCATTTATAGTAGGTTTGTGTAGGGACACCCTTTTTGCCTTGTTTCTCCGGGCAAGTCTTATATTAATCTTTCTTAGCTAAACTTATAGAAAACAAACATGCAAACCCTTACTATTTTAACCTAAATATTCCTTTTCTAAATAAAAATATCTTATTATGATGCATCTAATCATGTCCTTCAAATATTTCTTGTTGAGTAATATGCAAATGCATTCTCTACAAACTATAATATATACCACTACTACAGTTTCTTAAAAAAAATATATAGAGTACAAAATTAGTGGCCTTCCGAAGACTATTCTTTAACAGAACACGTAACAAAAACCAACATGTCAATATTGAAGAAGACTCAAAAGGCTCACCTAATAAGAAAGATGGGATACGCCTACACGGTATGTCGTCAATATATGTTTACCCATGTGTGTATATTATGTATATAGATATGTATGTAAATATATATGCACACACATATAGGATATATATGTTTACATTGCAATTTGCACATGTACCCGTTGAATATGTAATAGTAGTGTCGGCACAAAATAAATGGTTTGACAAAGAAGAAAGTGTAGGGCAGAAAGTAAGCAAAATGCCCTTGAATTTTTCATTAATGTCAACCCTTGAGCAGTCTTTCTCTAGACAAGATTTATCCGCTGCCGTCGCCGAAAGGCATTGCCCTTTTGACAAACATGATATACTTGTTCTGTGGTTCTATACTATATTATATAGAAGAAATATCTAAATACAAGATTTCCAATTTAGTCTTGCAGAGTGAAAAAAGGCTACAAATCAGTGTTTCAAATGTCCACTTTACTTGGATCATAATTTCAATTATGCTTTCTTCTCTATTCCCAATAATAAGAAGCTTCATGAACTTTTTCAATTGTACATGTGGAAGATATATGTAAATGCATGATTTCCAAAATAGTCTTGTAGAATGTAAAAAGGCTACAAATTAGTGTTTCAAATGTTCACTTTACTTGCATCATAATTACTTCAAATATCGCTTACCATATTGCCAAAAATAAATTAAAAAAAAAAAAAAAAGAAGCTTCGATAAATGCTTTGTACCCAAATCTCATCTTTATTCATATGCACGGTGAATTTCAGAACTGTGCCAATCAACTCAGCCTAAATCAATATCACATGTTTGCTTCAAAAAATAAAAATAAAAATAAAAATAAAATAAAAATAAAAATCATCCCTCTAATGGATATATGTGTTCAAAGAATAAACTTGATTTGGGTCAAAATATTTTGTTAGGTTAATTTAGAAATTGGGTTTTAGAAATAAATATGCAAAAGCCCAAAATAAATATCCAATTTCTAGAAACTAGTTCTAGAATGTGCTTAAGAAAATATCTAGATATTTTGATGGAAAAATCTAGAGAGTGAATTGTAACCATTAGATTAAAAGTGTGCTGGCACAATCCTAACCATTACTTGAGGAGGTACCACTAGTATAAATAGGGGGTGAGTTCTTCCATTTTGTATCAAGAGTGAAAAGAAGAAAAATAAAGAGTGAAGAAGCAAAGCTTCTTATGAGTAAGTGAGAGTTTATAGAAAAAAAAATAGAGTGTTTGAAAAAAATAGAGTGTTGTACTTGAGTTGTGTGTTCAAAAATAAAGAGTTTAGAGTTTGAGTGTGATCAAATTTCCAACAAAGTGGTATCAGAGCTTAGGTTGTGAGGTCTCTTGAAAAATCTAAGTATGCTCTGTGGATGCAACTTTGACTGATCTTCCACATCAGAAAAGATTTCTTGAGATTGAGAGTGTATAAACTTTGTTCTAAAAATATCACTATAGCATATCAGGTTGAAGAACATGACAAGACGAGCGTGCAGGCGCAAGAATCAACTAAATCGGAGTCCGAACGTGCCTGTACGAGCTGTTTGAAGTTTCGGCTCAACCAACCAAACGACGTGTCGTTTTTGACCAAGTAAAACGACGTGTCGTTTTGTTCAGCAGGTGTTGTTTTTATCAAGCGACGTGTCGTTTTTACGTCGTTGACCGTTGATCATTGACCATTGACTTTGACTGTTGACCGTTGACCGAAAGTTGACTTTGTCACCTAAGTCCCTCCTAAGGTTTTTCGGCGTTCCGGATCCATTTGTGCAGTCAAAATCATCAAATTCTCACTCAAGTAAGAGATATGGCAGGTATGGCGTCTTTTCAAGTCTCGGCGCTCAACAATGAAAATTATGAAAATTGGAGTATCAAAATGAAGGCACTACTTGGAGCACACGATGTCTGGGAAATAGTAGAGAAAGGTTATGATGAGTCAAGAGATGAAGCTGCCTTATTCTTAACACAAAAGGATAGTTTGAAAGATTTAAGAAAGAGAGACAAGAAGGCTCTTTATCTTATTTATCAAGCGCTAGATGATGATGGTTCGAGAAGATCTCAAGTGCAGCAACTACAAAGCAAGCATGGGAGAAGTTACAAGCCTCTTACAAGGGAGTAAAGTAAGTCATGAAGGTGCGACTACAAACTTTAAGAAGAAAGTTTGAGATGTTGCATATGAAAGAAGGGGAGCTAGTCTCTGACTATTTCTCTAGAGTTCTGACAATTACTAATCAACTAAAAAGAAATGGAGAGAAATTAGAAGATGGTACTATCATGGAGAAGATTCTTCGAACGCTAGATCCGAAGTTTGATAGTATTGCAACTATCATCGAGGAAACTAAAGATTTGACAACCGTGAAGATTGAGCAACTGTTAGGTTCGCTACAAGCTCATAAAGAAAAGAAGAAAAACAAGGAAACAGATGACCAACTTCTTAAGTCAGAAGTCCAACCGACAAAGAACGAAGAAAACTTCAACAATAGTAGGAGCCAGCACGGGAGAGAACATGACCAAGGACGAGGTCGTGGTCGTGGATGAGGTAGAAGTTCAAACAACAACTTCAGCAGCTTCAACAACAACTTTGAAAGAGGAGAAAGCTTTACAAGAGGTCGTGGAAGAAGACCTTCGAATTCCAAGTACAACAAATCTCAAGGTGAATGCTATAATTGTCACAAGTTCGGGCATTATGTCAAAGATTGTAGAACTTCCAATAACAGAGTCAACGGAAGAATCAATTATGTGGAGAACAAGAATGAAGGAAGCAATACATTGCTACTCGCACGCAACGACAATAGTGATGGCCGAGACAATACGTGGTATCTTGACACTGGTGCTAGCAATCATATGTGTAGGAAGCGATCAATGTTTGTGGAGCTTGATGAGTCCGTGAGTGGGAATGTCTCTTTTGGCGATGATTCCAAGGTAGCAGTAAAAGGAAAAGGTAAAATTCTTATCCGCTCAAGAGATGGAAGGTATCAATTCATCTCAAATGTTTATTACGTACCCACCGTGAAAACAAATATTTTGAGTTTGGGACAACTCTTAGAGAAAGGTTATGATATTCACTTAAAGAATAATAATCTTTCTATAAGAGACAATACAAGCAGATTGATCGCAAGATTACCTATGTCAAGAAATAGAACGTTTCTACTCAATATTCAAAATGATGTGGTAAAGTGTCTCAAGGCATGCTATAGCGATTCCTCATGGCTATGGCATCTAAGATTTGGACATCTCAATTTTGGAGGACTGGAGTTACTATCCAAAAAAGAAATGGTGAGAGGCCTACCTTGCATTAATCACCCCAACCAACTTTGTGAAGGATGTTTACTTGGGAAGCAGTTCAGGAACAGTTTTCCAAAGGAGTCGAATTCGAGAGCCCGAAGGCCGCTTGAACTTATCCATTCAGATGTGTGTGGACCTATCAAGCCAAGTTTTTTTGGTAAAAGTAATTTCTTTCTTCTCTTCATTTATGACTTTTCAAGGAAAACATGGGTTTATTTCTTAAAGCAGAAATCAGAAGTTTTTGAAGCATTCAAAAAGTTTAAGGCTGCAGTGGAGAAGGAAAGCGGTCTTCAAGTCAAAGCCATGCAATC
Organism: Antiaris toxicaria; assembly: GCA_035233585.1. Taxonomy (NCBI): domain Eukaryota; kingdom Viridiplantae; phylum Streptophyta; class Magnoliopsida; order Rosales; family Moraceae; genus Antiaris; species Antiaris toxicaria. The sequence goes on from CP141154.1 coordinate 97,078,891, forward strand.
CGACCGAGGAGGAGAGTTCACCTCAAGAGAGTTTCCAGAGTTTTGTGAAGTAAATGGAATTCGACGGCCCCTCACTGTTCCAAGATCCCCCCAACAAAATGGCGTTGCAGAAAGAAAAAACAAAACCATCCTTAACATGACTCGGAGTATGCTCAAGAGTAAAAGAATGCCAAAAGAATTTTGGGCGGAAGCAGTGGCTTGTGCTGTGTACCTGTCAAATATTTCTCCAACAAGAAGTGTATGGGGCAAGACACCATAAGAAGCATGGAGTGGAAGAAAGCCAGGTATCTCTCATCTAAGAGTCTTTGGAAGCATAGCTCATGTGCATATACCAGATGAACAAAGAGGCAAGCTGGATGACAAAAGCGAAAAGTTTATCTTCATTGGCTATGACACCAACTCCAAAGGCTACAAGTTGTACAACCCTAATAGTAGAAAGGTTGTGATTAGTCGAGACGTAATATTTGATGAAAAAGGAGAATGAGATTTTGGATCTCACATAGATGACTTTAATTTCGGTCCTGAATTTGATGAAGAAGAACAATCAAGAATGATAGAGCAACCAACAGAAGAGCCTACTACACCACCCGCTTCGCCGACGACAATTGGTGATGGAAACTCACCGCCATCCTTCCTAACTGAAAGAAATGAAGAACGCACAAGAAGTCTCGAGGATCTCTATGAAGTGTCTGATAAATTTGAAAATCTCACCTTATTTTGCCTGTTTGCTGATTGTGAGCCAGTAAACTTTCAAGAAACTGTGCAAGATAAAAAATGGAGAATTGCAATGGATGAAGAAATCAAGGCCATCGAAAAAAATGACACATGGGAACTCACTTTACTTCCAAAGGGACATAAGGCTATTAGAGTTAAATGGGTGTACAAGGTAAAGAAGAATGCTAATGGAGATGTTGAAAGATATAAAGCAAGACTCGTCGCTAAAGGCTACAGCCAAAAGGCTGGAATTGATTACGATGAAGTATTTACTCCTGTCACTCGATTGGAAACTATTAGACTAATCATTTCTTTGGCAGCTCAAAACAAGTGGAAGATACATCAAATGGATGTAAAGTCAGCATTTCTAAATGGAGTTCTCGAAGAAGAAGTCTACATTCAGCAGCCATCAGGCTATGAGGTTCTAAGACAAGAAAACAAAGTGTTGAAGTTGAAGAAAGCTCTCTATGGATTGAAGTAGGCACCAAGAGCATGGAACAGCCGCATTAATAAGTACTTTGAAAAGAATGACTTTATCAAATGTCCTCACGAGCACTCTCTCTATGTCAAAGTGAAAAATAGAGACATTTTAATCGTTTGTTTGTATGTGGATGATTTGATCTTCACCGGAAGTAATCCAAAAATGTTTGAAGACTTCAAGAAGACAATGGCGAAAGAGTTCGAGATGACAGATATTGGATAGATGGCATTCTACCTCGGCATCGAAGTCAAGCAAAAGGAAGAAGGAATTTTCATCTCCCAGGAAAGCTAGACAAAGGAGATTCTTAAGAAATTTAAGATGGATGATTGCAACCCAGTAAGCACACCAGCGGAATGTGAAATCAAGCTATTCAAAGATGATGATGCTAAAAAGGTGGATCCGACACTCTTTAAAAGCCTAGTTGGATGTCTGTAATATTTAACATGTACGAGACCTGATATTCTTTATGCAACTGGACTCGTGAGTCTCTACATGGAAACTCCAACAATGACACACTTCAAGACTGCAAAGAGAATTCTCCGATAGCTCAAAGGTACAATCAACTTTGGCTTGTTTTATTCAGTTTCAAATGATTACAAGCTTGTTGGATACAGTGATAGTGATTGGGCCAGAGATAATGACGATCGAAAGAGTACAACTGGTTTCGTGTTTTTCATGGGAGATACTGCCTTCACTTGGATGTCAAAGAAGTAACCAATTGTTACTCTTTCAACATGTGAAGCTGAGTATGTGGCGGCTACTTCATGTGTCAGTCATGCAATGTGATTAAGGAATTTGCTGAGAGAATTAAGTATGCCACAAGAAAAGCCAACAGAGATTTGCGTTGATAACAAGTCAGCAATTGCTTTGGCAAAGAATCCGGTCTTCCATGATCGAAGCAAACACATCGATGCCTGATATCACTATATCAGAGAATGCATTACAAGAAAGGACGTGTAACTGGAGTATGTGAGGTCTCATGATCAAGTTGCGGACATCTTTACCAAGCCATTAAAGTAAGAAGACTTTGTCAGGCTGAGAAATGCACTTGGCATTACAAATCAAGTTTAAGGGGGGGTGTTGAAAGAATAAACTTGATTTGGGCCAAAATATTTTGTTGGGTTAATTTAGAAATTGGGTCTTAGAAATAAATATGCAAAAGCCTAAAATAAATATCCAATTTCTAGAAACTAGTTCTAGAATGTGCTTAAGAAAATATCTAGATATTTTAATGGAAAAATCTAGAGAGTGAATTGTAATCATTAGATTAAAAGTATGTTGGCACAATCCTAATCATTGCTTGAGAAGGTGCCACTAGCATAAATGGGGGTGAGTTCTTCCATTTTGTATCAAGAGAGAAAAGAAAAAAAACAAAGAGTGAAGAAGCAAAGCTTCTTATGAGTAAGTGAGAGTTTATAGAAAAAAAATAGAGTATTTGAAAAAAATAGAGTGTTGTACTTGAGTTGTGTGTTCAAAAATAAAGAGTTTAGAGTTTGAGTGTGATCAAATTTCCAACAATATAATCCTTTAGGATGAATTGTCAGATTTCTTTTCTTTTTTCCAATTTTTTTTAAAGAGATATTGCAGTCAAAACTTCTTAATAAAGGCAACATTCTGACCAAGTCAGCAATACTAAGCCAAGTAATCTGCTAGAGAGAATGTTTTCTCCAAATTCTTCTTTCATTCATTTAAATATATATATAAATAAATAAATATTTTTTTTGGTAAATATATATATTATATATATATATCTGCCTAATAGCTCATTCAACTTTCTTCGTTATGTTGATCTGTGTCGCCCGCTGACCCAGCTCGCCCGAGTCGACGTTCGCCATCTCTTTTCTTATTAACCTTGTATACGTAAACATTTCTTTTCATTTGCGGAAGTGTAGTTTAAAAGCTTTGCTTTCAAAATAGAGTGAAAATTTTGGGAACTTTTTTTTTTTTTTGAAACATATTTACATAACTTCTGTTTTCCTCAAAACATACTAACTTATATATATATATATTTTTTCATTTTTGTTTCATTTCATCTACATATGGTCTGCATATATAAATATATATATATCTGAACATATGTTTATACAAAAATACTCTGGCAGCTGAAAGCATAGCGGGTGTGTCCCCTTGCCCATGACACCTCTTGAATCTTTCTGCCAGTCCCCTCGTCCTTTTATCCTGTCCTGGGTTGCTTACCTTTATTACCTACACCACAAACAAACATGTGAGCTAGACTCAGTAAGCACAAACATACAAACAAGGAACTAACATGCATAACCTCTAAGGTTAGTCACATAATGCAATTCTAATTCCTCATAAGTTAGTATTTGAGATTCTTTATCATAACTTATTGCAACATCCTCATCATTTCATTTCATATCTTCCTTTCTTCTCTATTATCACTTTTCTTTCTCTTTGCTTTTCTTTTCTTTTCTTTTCCTTTCCTTTCTTTTCCTTTCCTTTCCTTTCTTTTCTTTTCTTTTCTTTTCTTTTCACTTTTCTTTGGTGGGCCCGTTGTTGGACGTACCTATTTGCGCGCTAACAGTGGGAGGAGGGGGAGCGACCCACCAACCTACCTCAAAGTCATATAAAAACCTCACCTTCGGGGCTGGTCCAACTTATAATCTACCACACCTTCGGGGTAGCGCCACATCTACGCAGAGGATATAGACCGAAAGTCTCGACTTTGTAGGGAGACCGGTACGCCAACAACTTAAGTTTTCAGTCTTATTATCTTGCATTCTTTTAGCTTTTTGATCATAACTTATCATGCATACATACCATTCCTAAAACATCTCTAACATGATTTTCATCTAACTCATGTCACAGAACACATCAAAGTTAGTCAGTTCGTGGGTAGACAAGTAAATGTTTGTACTTACAGAATCTGTGCAAGAGTGATTCCTTTTGGATCCTTGCTACTGCTTTCCCCTTCACTTCTTGGGTTTCCTATAAGAGAAATAATCATTTCTTTCATTTTTCATTTTTTTTTTCATACTAGCAAGATTTACATTAATTTCTACATTTTCCTTATTCTTCTCTTTTTCTCCAATTCAACTCTTAAAAAATATTGTTACTATCTTTGGTATTTTGTTTTCACCCTTTTCCTTAACATTCCAATTTTTCTTAACATTTTAATCTTCATAATGTCCTTAATCTCAGTTTCTTACAACTAATTCACCTCATTATCGCTACCGAAATTTCGACAGCATTTCCGCTTAAAAACTGGGATCCCGGCGTTTAAGTAACGCCTCAAAACTTAGGTACCTGCCAATTACTATACCAGAGGCCTAATTTTTCATAGAACATTCAAAACGTTCTATGAAAAATGCTTATCAATCTCACATATTACTCATTAACATATTCCAAATCATATCCATAAATCAACCATCACTTTCATCATTTTTTTTTCCATTTTTTTCATTTTCCATATTCATTCATTCATTCAAAATCACTAACAACATAAAACATTCAATTTTAATAACCAAACTTCCAACTCAACTTTCAACTTAACTAATCTCTTCCAAACAATTACATAACCATTTTCAATCTCTTTTCTTAACTCTAAACTCAACAAAATCAACTTTAAGATTTCACAATCCCATTTCAGAAACTTAGCCATCATTTATTCAAAATTGAACCCAAATACATTTATGGTTAATATAACCCTTATAACCATTTTTTTCACTTAAATCATCAAGTTAACAATCATAGAGTTCAATTATTTCACCAAAAAGAGCCACAAATTCATCATGAAAAATCATCAAATTTTCAAACCCTAACTTTGTACATTTTCGGTTTCCTCAAGAAAATCTATTCAAACTTTTGCATTCAAGTTCCCAAACTCACATATGTTCTTTCCTAAACTATCCTCAATCAATTCTAACCATTTCGGACCCTAACATTTCCATTTGAATAATTTTTTTACACTACTCTATATAAAATCCGAAAATCATCAAAATGCAAGGGAAAAAATGTTACCTTTGTTCAAAAACGTTCATTTGCTTCTAGAGGAACTAAAGTTGCGGTTTTTGGAAGGAAACTCGAAGAAAAACCGAGTTTGGAGACGCCGGAAATCACGGCTCCCTCACGGCTGCACAGTGCCAATTCGCGTGGAAAGAGGAAGGGGAAGAGAAGCTCTCGTTTTCTGGGTTTTTCACCCTTTTTCAGTCGACATTTTCACCCCCCAATCTCCCTCTTCTCGTGGCCCCTTTCTTCTGTTTTTGCCGCCGGAGTTTTCGGCTCGCCGTCGGGAGTCACGTCAGCAGCCGATCGGAGAAGAAGAAGAAAAAAAGAAGAAGAAGAAGAAGAAGATCTTCTCCCTCTCTCTCTCTCGCCGGACTTCTTTCCCTCTCGCCGGATTTTCTCCCTCTCTCTCGCCGATTCTCCCTCTGTCGTTCTCTCTCTTCGCGCGGGCTGAAGAAGAAAATAAGGGGGAGGGCTGTGGTGAGTTAATTAACTCACCCTCCCCCTTTTCCCTCTTTATCCAGAAAAAACATACCCCCTACCCTTTTTTTTTTTGGTCCCTAAACTCTTTAAATTTGTCTTAAGGCCCTAGTTTTCAAAATTAATTTTATTATTATCCTCTTTTTTTTTTAACACTGTTAGAATATTTTTATTTCATTCTAGCAGTATTAAATCATTCATATATATATATACATATGTATAAAAATATCATTACATTAATTAAAAAAAATGATTTTTAGAAAAATGAAAATTCTTGGTTGTTACATTCACCCCTCCTTATAAAATTTTCGTCCTCGAAAATTCAGAACAAGTGGGGGTATTTTTCTCTCATCTCTTCTTCACGCTCCCACGTAGCTTCTTCCACATCGTGATTTCTCCACAACACTTTGACTAGCGGGATGCTTTTGTTTCTTAACGTCTTCTTCTCTCGAGCAAGTATTTGAACTGGTTGCTCCTCATACGACAAGTCTTCTTGGACTTGGATTGGTTCGTACTCAAGGACATGTGAAGGGTCTGAAATGTACTTCCTCAACATCGACACGTGGAAGACATTATGCACGGTAGACAATTCGGGTGGCAGTGCTAACTTATAGGCCACTTTTCCCACTCGACTGATAATGGGAAAAGGTCCTATGTATCTGGGACTCAGCTTCCCTTTCTTCCCAAATCGCATTACACCTTTCATTGGCGCAACCTTCAAGAATATGAAATCTCCCTCTTCGAATTCTAAGGGTCTTCGTCTCTGGTCTGTGTAGCTCTTTTGGCGACTCTGTGCAGTCTTCATCCTCTGTTGGATTTTCTTGACCGCATCAATTGTCTCTTGGATAAACTCAGTCTTGTGTAGCTCCTTTTCTCTTAAGTCATACCAATGAATTGGTGATCTGCATTTCCGCCCATACAATGCTTCATATGGTGCCATTCCAATAGAAGCCTGGAAACTGTTGTTGTATGCAAACTCGATCAGTGGTAGCTTCTTATTCCACACTCCTTTGAAGTCTAGTGTACATGCGCGAAGCATATCCTCCAGTGTCTGGATTGTGCGCTCAGATTGACCATCTGTCTGAGGGTGAAACGCTGTACTAAATCTCAGTTCTGAGCCAATTGCAGCTTGAACACTCTTCCAAAAGTTTGATGTAAACCGTCTGTCGCAATAGACACTATCTCTGTTGGTATTCCATGCAGTCTCACTATGTTTGAGATGTACAGCTCTGCCAACTTTTCCAATGTATACGTCATCTTCACGGGTATAAAGTGAGCAGACTTGGTTAATCGATCTACTACTACCCATATGGCATCAAATCCTTCAATTGTCCTTGGTAGTCTCACAACAAAATCCATAGTTACTTTTTCCCATTTCCATTCTGGGATGTCCAGTGGTTGCAGCTCACCTGCTGGTCTTTGATGTTCCGCCTTGACCCTTTGACATGTTAAACAGCAACTGACGTGTTGGACTATGTCATTTTTCATGTTTCTCCACCAAAATTGCTGCTTTAGGTCTTGATACATCTTTGTACTACCCAGATGTACTGAGTAAGGGGTGTCGTGGGCTTCCGTTAGGATTCTCTTCCTCAATTCTTCTTTGTCGGGCACACAAATCCTCCCTTGGAAAAGTAGTACCCCATCGTCAGCAATGTGGAACTCTGTCCTTTCACCCTTAGAAACTTTTTCCTTCAATTCTCTCAGAACAGCATCAACCTCTTGAGCTTCTTTAATTTCCTCAAAAAGTGTCAGCTGGATTTGCATTGCCGCCAACCTTCCAGAAATTAACTCCATTCTTAGCGTAGAAATTTCTTGTTGTAGCGGCTTGGGCAGCTTATCGATGGCTATTCGTTCCGGCATCGTCGACTTACGGCTCAATGCATCTGCTACCTTATTCGCCTTGCCGGGATGATACAAGATCTCGCAGTCATAATCTTTAACCAATTCAAGCCATCTTCTTTGTCTCATGTTAAGTTCCTTCTGGGTGAAGAAATACTTCAAGCTCTGGTGGTCGGTAAAGATCCTACACCGAACTCCATATAAATAATGCCGCCATATCTTAAGGGCAAATACTACAGCAGCCAATTCTAAATCATGAGTCGGGTAGTTCTTCTCATGTTCTTTCAGCTGTCTGGAAGCATAGGCTATCACCTTTCCATCCTGTATCAATACAGCTCCTAATCCCATCTTGGATGCGTCGCTGTAGATGTCAAATTCTCCTTCGTCCTTAGGCAAAGTGAGAACTGGGGCACTCGTCAACCGTCTCTTTAATTCTTGAAAGCTTTCCTCGCATTTGTTTGTCCAATCAAATTTCTTCTCCTTGCGAGTGAGAGCTGTGAGAGGGGCAGCTAACTTTGCAAATCCCTCCACAAATCTACGGTAGTAACCTGCCAATCCTAGGAAACTCCGTATCTCGGTGACGTTCTTTGGAGGTACCCATTTGCTAACAGCTTCAACTTTTGCAGGGTTGACTGCAATCCCGTCTTTTGAGACGACGTGTCCGAGGAAATGGACTTTGTCTAACCAAAATTCGTATTTTGAGAACTTGGAATACAACCGATGCTCCCTTAGTGTCTATAGTACGGTCCGAAGATGTTCCTCATGCTCTTCTTGATTTTTCGAGTAGATGAGGATATCGTCAATGAATACGATGACAAATTTGTCCAAGTATTCCTTAAATACTCGATTCATAAGATCCATGAAGGCAGCTGGAGCATTTGTCAATCTAAAGGGCATAACAAGGAATTCAAAATGCCCATATCTCGTACGAAAGGCGGTCTTAGGAATATCTCCCTCCTTGATCTTCAATTGATAATAACCGGATCGAAGATCAATCTTGGAAAACATTGCAGCTCCCTTGAGTTGATCAAACAAATCATCGATCCTCGGCAGTGGATACCTATTCTTGATTGTAGCCTTGTTGAGTTCACGGTAATCAATGCACATTCTCAAGCTTCCGTCTTTCTTCTTCACAAACAAAACTGGTGCTCCCCATGGCGAACAGCCGGGGCGGATGAATCCATTTTCTAACAATTCTTTCAACTACACCTGTAATTCCTTCAGTTCTGCAGGGGCCATTCTGTAAGGTACTTTTGAAATAGGGGTTGTGCCTGGCAGCAACTCAATCTCAAAAGTGATATCCCGATCTGGAGGGAGTCTTGGCAATTCTTCTGGAAATACTTCTAAGAAGTCCCTAATCACCGGCACTTCACTTGGTTGGAGTTTCGCTTCAATGCTTGTATCTGTGATGTAGACTAAGTAGCCAGTGCACCCACTCTTTATCAGTTTCTGTGCCCTCATTGAACTTATCAGTATACCGGACGATCTTGGAGTATGACCCACATATTCAAACTGGTCATCTCCTCCTAATCGAAACACTACTTTCCGCTGCTGATAATCAATTGTCGCTCGATACTTGCTAAGGAAATCCATTCCAAAAATAACATCATAGTCAACTATCTCTAGTATGACTAAATTGATGTATAATTCTCGATCAGTAATAATCACTGGAACATTACGTAGCCAGTGATCCGACAACATTACCTCCCCAGATGGTAGGGTGGTCTTGAACACTTGACCAATCCTCTCCTTAACATGCTTAATTTTTGCAGCAAAAGTATGTGAAGCAAATGAATGTGATGCACCTGAGTCAAATAATACATAGGCAATACTTTGGGCAACAGGAAGCTGACCTGTCACTACGTTTGAGGCTCCTGCCTCAACGTTTTCCTTGGAGTAGGCCAGGATATGTGCATCAGCTCGAGGTGCGTCTTCTTGTCGATTCATGTGAGTCTGCACTCCTTGGGACCTTGTCTGCATGGCATGTGCTTGGTTAGTAGTCGGTCGCGGCTGGAAGGATCTTGGCTGGTATTGGGGATTGGTAGGGCAATTTCTGGCATAATGGCCTACCTTGCCACATAAATAACATGCATATGTCCCCACTTTACATTCCCCGAGATGCATCCTCCCACATTTTTGACATGGGAGTCTAGTCTGGCCGGTGGTCTGATTCGGCCTTTTCTGAACATTTCTTATATTCTGACCTCCGGAATCACTAGTATTAGTCTTCCGCTTGTTCGTGCTCGATTGGCTTTGGTTGCCGCTCTGACTAGGCCTCAGACCTGAGAAAGGCTTGCTACTTTGGCTTGGTTGATTGCTTTTTTGTGTCAGCTTTGCCAAATCCCTTTCTCTCTTTTTGTCCTCCCAAGCCTTAGCCTTCTCTTCTTTTGCTCGGGCCAACCTGTGCTCAGCTCTCATTGCCCTGCTAATGCAGTCTACGATGGTGGTGGGTGGAGTCTCACCACTCTCTACCAATGTAGCAATATCAGGCCTAAACATGTCAATCATTCGACGGACCCGTTCCCCTTCTGTTGGTACCATCTGCGGACATAGGCGGGCTAGCCGATCAAACTTACGGCAAGCTTCAGTCACCGACATTTCTCCTTACTTTAACCCATCAAATTCTCGCTGTTGAGCTCGCAAGGCGTCTAAATTGAAAATTTTCCGGTTGAATTCTTCTAAGAAGTCATCCCATGTCATGCTTTTCACATCTCTTCTCATCTTTACCATCTCCCACCAATATCTGGCATCTTTCTTAAGTAAGTAGGAGGCACAGAGAATTCGTTCTTGATCTGTGAGATTCATGAACTCGAAAATCATCTGTATGGAGGCCAACCATTCTTTAGCCTCAAGTGGATCAGTAGACCCCTCAAACCCTGGCGGTTTCGTTTTCCTAAACCGCTCATATAAGGACTCCTGATTGATCACCATCTGAGTAGGAGTACCCATATCCCCTTTTGATAGAACTGGTATTGTTGGATCGGTTGACCTTGGAGTCGGTTGAGGTTCTGGCATGGATGTTTGGGACGAAGTCATTTGAGGTTGGGAAGGTCCACCCCTATCAGTTTGCTCTACATTTCTTTCAGCTAACAACTCCCTTAGCCTTTGGTTTTCCGGTTCTTGAGCCTCCAATCGTGCCTATATATTGGCTAAGAGGTTGGTTATCTCGGTATCTCGATCTACTCTTGATGCTTTAGATAGTAGTCTGACCATATTGTCGTGTACTGTACTACCTATTGTAAACAATAACATAGTTTAGCATTTACATAACAACAATAACTCTTAATTTAAAAACAATCTTACTTAGACTGTGCAGAAGCAGATACTTAAAATGTCATGGAGGGTCAATGGACAACCGCCGGGCTCTGATACCAACTGTGGCGCCCGCTGACCCACCTCGCCCGAGTCGACGTTCGCCATCTCTTTTCTTATTAACCTTGTATACATAAACATTTCTTTTCATTTGCGGAAGTGTAGTTTAAAAGCTTTGCTTTCAAAATAGAGTGAAAATTTTGGGAACTTTTTTTTTTTTTGAAACATATTTACATAACTTCTGTTTTCCTCAAAACATACTAACTTATATATATATATATTTTTTTTCATTTTTGTTCCATTTCATCTACATATGGTCTGCATATATAAATATATATATATCTGAACATATGTTTATACAAAAATACTCTGGCAGTTGAAAGTATAGCGGGTCTGTCCCCTTACCCATGACACCTCTTGAATTTTTCTGCCAGTCCCCTCGTCCTTCTATCCTGTCCTAGATTGCTTACCTTTATTACCTACACCACAAACAAACTTGTGAGCTAGACTCAGTAAGCACAAACATACAAACAAGGAACTAACATGCATAACCTCTAAGGTTAGTCACATAATGCAATTCTAATTCCTCATAAGTTAGTATTTGAGGTTCTTTATCATAACTTATTGCAATATCCTCATAATTTCATTTCATGTCTTCCTTTCTTCTCTATCATCACTTTTCTTTCTCTTTGCTTTTCTTTTCTTTTCTTTTCCTTTCCTTTCATTTCTTTTCTTTTCTTTTCTTTTCTTTTCTTTTCACTTTTCTTTGGTGGGCCCGTTGTTGGACGTACCTATTTACGCACTGACAGTGGGAAGAGGGGGAGCGACCCACCAACCTACCTCAAAGTCATATAAAAACCTCACCTTCGGGGCTGGTCCAACCTATAATCTACCACACCTTCGGGGTAGCGCCACATCTACGCGGAGGATATAAACCGGAAGTCTCGACCTTGTAGGGAGACCGGTACGCCAACAACTTAAGTTTTCAGTCTTATTATCTTGCATTCTTTTAGCTTTTTGATCATAACTTATCATGCATACATACCATTCCTAAACATCTCTAACATGATTTTCATCTAACTCATGTCACAGAACACATCAAAGTTAGTCAGTTCGTGGGTAGACAAGTAAATGTTTGTACTTACAGAATCTGTGCAAGAGTGATTCCTTTTGGATCCTTGCTACTGCTTTCCCCTTCACTTCTTGGGTTTCCTATAATAGAAATAATCATAGATTATTTCTCATATTCATTTCTTTCATTTTTCATTTTTTTTTTCATACTAGCAAGATTTACATTAATTTCTACATTTTCCTTATTCTTTTCTTTTTCTCCAATTCAACTCTTAAAAAATATTGTTACTATCTTTGGTATTTTGTTTTCACCCTTTTCCTTAACATTCCAATTTTTCTTAACATTTTAATCTCCATAATGTCCTCAATCTCAGTTTCTTACAACTAATTCACCTCATTATCGCTACCGAAATTTCGGCAGCATTTCCGCTTAAAAACTGGGATCCCGGCGTTTAAGTAACGCCTCAAAACTTAGGTACCTGTCAATTACTATACCAGAGGCCTAATTTTTCATAGAAAATTCAAAACGTTCTATGAAAAATGCTTATCAATCTCACATATTACTCATTAACATATTCCAAATCATATCCATAAATCAACCATCACTTTCATCATTTTTTTTTCCATTTTTTTCATTTTCCATATTCATTCATTCATTCAAAATCACTAACAACATAAAACATTCAATTTTAATAACCAAACTTCCAACTCAACTTTCAACTTAACTAATCTCTTCCAAACAATTACATAACCATTTTCAATCTCTTTTCTTAACTCTAAACTCAACAAAATCAACTTTAAGATTTCACAATCCCATTTCAGAAACTTAGCCATCATTTATTTAAAATTGAACCCAAATACATTTATGGTTAATATAACCCTTATAACCATTTTTTTCACTTAAATCATCAAGTTAACAATCATAGAGTTCAATTATTTCACCAAAAAGAGCCACAAATTCATCATGAAAAATCATCAAATTTTCAAACCCTAACTTTGTATATTTTCGGTTTCCTCAAGAAAATCTATTCAAACTTTTGCATTCAAGTTCCCAAACTCACATATATTCTTTCCTAAACTATCATCAATCAATTCTAACCACTTTCGGACCCTAACATTTCCATTTGAACAATTTTTTTACACTACTCTATATAAAATCCGAAAATCATCAAAATGCAAGGGAAAAAATGTTACCTTTACTTCTAGAGGAACTAAAGTTGCGGTTTTTGGAAGGAAACTCGAAGAAAAACCGAGTTTGGAGACGCCGGAAATCGCGGCTCCCTCACGGCTGCACAGTGCCGATTCGCGTGGAAGGAGGAAGGGGAAGAGAAGCTCGCGTTTTTTGGGTTTTTCACCCTTTCTCAGTCGACATTTTCACCCCCCAATCTCCCTCTTCTTGCGGCCCCTTTCTTCTGTTTTTGCCGCCGGAGTTTTCGGCTCGCCGTCGGGAGTCACGCCAGCAGCCGATCGGAGAAGAAGAAGAAAAGAAGAAGAAGAAGAAGATCTTCTCCCTCTCTCTCTCGCCGGACTTCTTTCCCTCTCGCCGGATTTTCTCCCTCTCTCTCACCGATTCTCCCTCTGTCGTTCTCTCTCTTCGCACGGGCTGAAGAAGAAAATAAGGGGGAGGGCTGTGGTGAGTTAATTAACTCACCCTCCTCCTTTTCCCTCTTTATCCGAAAAAAACATACCCCCCACCCCCTTTTTGTTTTTTTTTTTGTCCCTAAACTCTTTAAATTTGTCTTAAGGCCCTAGTTTTCAAAATTATTTTTATTATTATCCTCTTTTTTTTTTAACACTGTTAGAATATTTTTATTTCATTCTAACAATATTAAATCATTCATATATATATACATATGTATAAAAATATCATTACATTAATTAAAAAAATGATTCTTAGAAAAATGAAAATTCTTGGTTGTTACGTGATCTAATCAAGCTAACTGTTGGGCTATTAATGCTTCTCTCTGTGGCTTATCACAATAATAAACAAATAACAGTACCTCCTCTCTGTGTGCATTGTAGCTGTAGACATAGAGTAAGCATTCGGTTGAAACTGGTCCCTCATGTTAGTGATGTTGCAACAAGAGTCCAAACAGTACGGAGTTCTCGATCAAATCAGAATATGCCTTGGCCCAACAACACCCCTGTCAAGTTCATTCAGATCTGTATTGTATCTAATCTCCAGATGTTAAACGTTATCTATTGCATCTTTTACATTTTTCCATCATTTTTTATATACTTAGGGGAGAGGAAAAAAAAAAAAACACACACACACACACACAATTTAGTATTTATGGACAGATGGACTGCAAAACCTTTATAAGGTAACAATATAATTCATAAGTGGATCATCGTAATTGACCTCTTTTTTTTCATACTTTGACTGTTCTTCAGGAGCCAGATAACTTTAGAAGATTTGATATTAAAAAAAAAAAAAAGAGTGAAAATTAAAAAAGAAATATTCTCGTGAATAAAAGGTCTAATTGTTTTACTTCACCAAAAATTATATTATTATTTTACGTGCAAAACACCAGCGACAGCGTTTGTAGTCCAACGGTTAGGATAATTGCCTTCCAAGCAATAGACCCGGGTTCGACTCCCGGCAAACGCAAGGTTTTTTTAACTTTTATTACTTTCTGTAAGAGGGAAAATTTTTATATTTTGTCGAACGAGGGAGAATTTTTTGAAACCTTCACAACCAATTACATCGAGGGTCTTTTATTATGACCACAATCTGCACACCACATTCCCAGCCCTGTCCATCTTTCATATCTTCACCTTGACAGTCAACCATATACCTCAGTCGATTTTCGAGCGCCTTCTTTACCAAAAGACTGGACAAATGCACATCTGGATGTGGCTGTGAGTAGTCCAAGTAATGTGGTGTATGTTTCCTAAAGCCTCTGTTTCTGCTAAGAACTCTTTTGTTCACTGCTGTTTCACTCTCTGTTTCGCAGCTACTGCTCTTCCACCCTTAAGAACCCCTTTGAACACCGTTCCGAAACCCCATTGCCCCAGCTTGTCAGACAATTTTTTTTGTTGCCGCACATAAATCCTGGGGTGAGATTCGCTTTATTAGAGTTTATGATGATACTTTCTCTATCAAAGCCTGATCAAACAAATCAACTTTTTTTTTCTTTTGTCAAAACTAGCGTACACACAATAAGTACGTACGATCAGTACATCTAACAGGCATGCAAAGCTAGCCAGCAGGATTAGGCATGAAGAGTTAGAAGTTAAAGAAGAAGATGTTGGAGAAGTACATTGGAGAAAAACCTACGAGATGAACAACCAAAAGGGGGGCGCGGGACTTCAAAAAGGAAGGGGTAAAAGAAAAAAAAAAAAAAAAGGTGAAACTAAGTAAATAAACTTTTCATGTAGTTAATAATAAATCAACTAAAAGAAAACCTTTAAAAATTTTCACATCCGTCCATCTAAAATAATCAATAAACTGAATATAGTAAATACCTTCAACTAGTTGATTTTCACATCCATCCACCTAAAATAATCAAATTCCCTCATCTCACTTTAGGTTCCTATTTCACTCAAATTTTCATATGTTAAATTAGCTTCAAAAATAAATGCGATCTCTTGGAAATGGATTTTAAATGTAAGGTTAGCTACTTGTCCACCTGAATTAGTATATATTTATCATTAAAAAAAAATCACACGATTCATGTTGGAAAACAAAATATGCCAAATGTCATATTAAATATTATTGAAAAAACTCCTTTATTTCTATAATTTGTTTTTATATTCCAGATAATATTTAAAACATATTCAAATATTATTAATTTATTCATAATAGTTATGGCATTGAAGCTACTTGATGTGATGTCTGTGTCTGTCTCCAGGTTGATTGAAGTCGCAATTTTTGAATACTTACATGAGATCTTCTTTCTTCAACCTTCAATCAATCAGTGTCTATCATATGTAAATCACATGTTCCTTTCATGTTATGATAATATAAAGAAAAATAAGTTTCTGTATTTATGGGAGATGAGGTAGTCTTCCTTGTGACTATTAGATGTGGGAATGTTGAGGGTACAAACGTAGTAGTTTTACTAGTGTTTTAACCCACTAAAGACCAGGAAAACCCCATTTTTTTTAATGAACAATGAAAACCACAAAGTTAAAGGAAGGCAACTTTTTAACACCTATTTATCTTTGTGACAACTTTGTTGATTGGTTATAGATGTGCTATTTTAATTTTAATTTATTTTTCAATAAAATGTTTGTTTTGCTCGTCTATTTCTTTGGAATCGCAGATCTCTCTCTCTCTCTCTCTCTAAACTCTTTGCTCCCAGACTCTCTCTCCTGTCTCTTTCTTTCTTCAAATTCAACAGATCTGCATCGTGTAGCGTTTTTATATAAAAATAAACACAAACTCATATGTATATAAAAATAATAACTTAAGGGCACGTTTGGTGGCTGTTCTCCAGCCTCCAAAAATCAACTTTTTTTCTAAAACTTTATCACTTTTCACTATTTACATTTCTAAAATGCTACAGTAAACTCCAAACTTTAAAAATTCATAACTTTGTGTATATAAGTCTAAATGAGATAATTTTTAATTAAATTGCATAGAATTTCGAGAGGAACGAAACAATATCTATATTGATATTTTTTTTCAAAAAAAATTTTTAAAATTTTTTATTTTTTCACCTCAAACAATTTTTTCTCCTAAACACATTTTTCAAAACAACTTTTTTCTAACCTAAAAATAATGTCTCCAGCCTCCTCTCTCAAACTCTCCCAAACTCTCTTTGTTCCAGTTATTTCTAACATTTCAAATGTTTTTATTTTTTAACATTTTAAATGAGAAACAACATTTCAAATGATATAAAATACGAAATGCTGTCATTTCAACTTTTATACAAAATTCTAAATGTTTTGGTGTTAATATTTTATCATCTGGATTTTTTTTAATAGTATTAAGTGCTCGTACGAATATGGATTGGAATTCATATTTGATGGATTGAAAAAAATTAAAATAATAAAAATTAAGAGTAAAAATTAGAGAGAAAGACAATTAAAAAAAAAAAAAACCATTGTAGCAACCAATGGATTGTATTAGAATCCACCCCAAACAAGCTCCAAATGTTCAGATCTAAAATATTTTGATTTTAAATATTTGTACTAAAATGTTTGGGTTTAATCTAGAATAAGTTTTATCTTACCTCCTTGAACCTCTTCAAACCCTAGCTTCTTGTAGGTCTAAGATAGACAAGGAAGGGAAAGAAAAATTCTGAGAGTGAAGGACAGAATGAAGCTGGGTTTTCAATCATCCTAAAACTATTTATACTAATTAAAACACTAATTAACCACCTTTGATATCACCTTTATTAATCACGTACTTAAGCATGATTTAACCTTAAAAGCTCACTCAAAAAAGTCTGTTGTAGGCTGAAAATGTAGCGTGGAATAAGCTTGGCTTTCACTATTCATTATGTCATCAAACATTCATGGACTACTAGTACTTGTAGTTCATTTTTCCTTGTCTTACAGAAAAAAAAAAAAATCTCACCTTTTACCACCCACGCTAAAACAAATTTTCCCCAATGTTTTTTCCTTCAATTTTGTCAAATTTTGGACCTCAAATTATCCTAGCCATTGATTCAATCCCTAGGTAAATCTACACAGTTGATTTTTTAACTATCTTCTTGTAATATTTAAATAAGGGATAATTAGTATGCATAACACAAAAATGGTGTATGGATTAATTTTTATCCAAACTAAAAAACTTTAGTAAAAAATGTCATAATGATGTAACTGCCTTTCGACGGTCCCTCCTCTCTTTTTCCCCCCTGCGACAGCCACCTCTTTCCATCTAATAGCCTATTAACACCCCACCCCACACCAACCACCCCCCCCCTCCGACAACTCCCCACTCTCTGTGCCCTATCTTTTGCCCCAACTTCAATCCTCTGCATACTAGCTTTAATCTTCCACCCCAGCTCCAATCCTACACACATGAGCTCCATTCTTCACCAGCCTCGGTTCCTCCACATGGGACACTGTACTTCTGTCGATCTACAAGTAGTCGCGATCGAACTCACCACCACGGTGGTCACGTAATAGGATATTTGTATATCTCACCTTTCTCCGCTGCAGTGGCTTCGCGCTAAAGGAGATCCACCGTGATCTAATCAGAGATCCAAGATATATGATGTCTTTTCTTGATCATTCACCATTGCAAATCTGGGTGTTTTTCCCTTAATTATGTTTTTTTATATAATTTTTTTTTATGGTGGATGTGAACTTTTGTGGTGACTAATCATTTTTGTGATTTATTTCAATATTCTAGTAAAGCAACCTAGTAAATTTAGCAATGTCAAAGGTTATCAACCAGAATATATCCGCTAGATGTGGTTATCAGAGGTAATTATCAATTGGTAACTGGTTAATAGTCTATTGGCAGAGGTGGTTATCCTTCAGTAACCATTTGCTATCCTGCACAAGGCGGTGGTTACCAATTTATAACTATGTAGTTACCAACTGATAATTGGCTGGCCTTCAGTTGGTAACTAGGTGGCTACCTAACGATAACCAATTGTTGGCTGGTTATCTATCAATAAGAAAGTGCTCATCGATTGGTAACAGCTGGCTAGGGATAGCAATTGGATAAGTTTAGGGTGGGTTTCTCCCCAACTCGCCCACAAGAAAAAATACTCCTTGTCCCTGCCCTGTATATCCGTTTATGTTAGCAGGGTGGGGCGGATTTTCTTAGGGTGGATTTGGGATTTCCCATTAATCCGTTTAGAAATACATAACATAAAAATAATATAAAAAACAAAAAAATTTAAAAAATTATATAAAACATAATATATATGAATGTGTATGTTCTTCATATAAAGATAATTCTTTGAAAGCCTGTTTGGTCACTAGAGGAGTACATAGTAGTTGGATCATCAACTCAGGAGTCCCAAGATCACATGACTAGAGATTCAAGAGAATTCAAAACATATGACTCATGTCAAGATGATATTTCTGTTAGAATTGCAGATGGCTCACTTTCTCGAGTTGTTGGGAAAGGCTCAGTTGCCTTGTCTAAGATCTTACTTTGAACTTTGTATTTCATGTTTCTAATTTAGATTGCAATTTACTATCTTTCAGTAAAATCACATAGGAACTTAATTATGTTATTAAATTTCATTTAAACTTAATTGAATTTCAAAAATTGAGTTCAGGGTTGACAATTTGCAATGCTCGGATGTGATCAGGGCTGTACATCCTTAAAGGTGAAGGTCTTCCTGAACAACAATCTCCTATGGTAGATTTGGTCAAACAGCAACCCACAAGAAATTCTTTTTTTGTTTATCGTTTAAATAATGAAAGTGCAATCATATTATGGCACTATAGATTAGAATACATGTCAATTTCAACCTATAAAACTCTAGCTCATCTAGCAAGAAGAGAGAGAGAGAGAATATTACAACATTTTCCTTCCATTAGAGAAATGCTAAAATGAATCACTAATTTTCCCAATACACTAATTTAAAAGAAAAATGGTGAATCTCACTTATGTCTCGTGAACTTTAAAAACTCATTTAATTCTCTAAAGTTTGAATTAATCTCATTTAATCTTTTTTTATTAAAATTTTGATTAAAAACAAACGGAGAAAGAGGTGAATTAATATCACTAAACCCCATTATATTAGAATTTTTATTAAAAACAACAGAAAAAAGATCTGTAGCACACTTTTTCTCTCTTTGTTCAGTTTGATTAAAGTTTAGCGGTTAAAAATTCTAACAAAAAGGGTTATATGTGACTAGTTTAAACTAAAAAAGATAAAATAAGAATTATCTTAAAATTTAGGAATATAAATGAGAATAATCGAGAAAAATGAGAAATCTTGTTATCTAGAGGATAATAATTTGTAGCAGAAAAGGTTACAGAAATACATCGCTGAATATGACTAATTAGCCAAGATGTGACAGTATGGTTCGTTTAGCCTGTTCTAGACACGGGACGAGTTCTCACTCCCAAGTTCCAACATATTATTAAAAAAAAAAAAAAAAATCCACACCAATATTATAAAGATTCTAGAAGAGCAGCTGTTACGCTTGGTGTTTGTGTGGCCTATATTTATTCCTTCCATTCAAAATATCAGCAACATATATATACACGATAAGTTAGTCAATTTGCAAGCCTGCGAAAATTTCTCTTCGTGGCAGTGCAAAAAAAAATGGAATGCGGTTCTGTGAAGCTTCCACCTCCTGTGTCATCGTCCATTTTCATTCTTCAGGTGAACATTACAAAGCTTGGCCGCTTTTAGTTACAATTCGGTTATTATTAGTATTTTTTAATCTTTTAGACAATTCTGATGCTGAGAATAGATCAAGTCAGCTATAGTTAGTCAGAACATCGGATTTTGGAAGTGGGTTTTATGGTTGTAACTGTTTTGTTACGTAAATGGTATGTTCTGAGCCTTCCAAGCTTCTGGGAATCATATACATATATATATATCAACATATAATTTTTTTTTTCCCTCCTGTGGCTTTTGTCTTCTGTTATATGAAATGGGTATTCGTAATTTACAGCTATTATTGTAAAGAAGAACAGAAAGAAACCTGCTCCAAATGTAATGTTGAATTTCTTTTGTGGATTGTACGAATTTTGTGTAATTATATGTAAATGTATCTATGTACGTATGTGTATATATATATATACATATTTTTTTTTTCTTTAGGTTTTTAGTGACCAAATGCACTGCAGGAAAGAATATCATACGATAAACAAATGGTATTATGCCACCAAAACTATTTGCTGCATGGTTAAACTACTGATTGGCAATGAGAATATTTTTCCTTATGCTATCTACTCTGCACTTCTTGGAGAAGTGAGTATTTGAAGTTCTTTTTACAATAGTATAGTGGACAGAAATACCAAAATTTTACTGGGATTTTTTGTTTGAACATATTTGAATCCGCGATTGCTTCAATTCTTATATTTTTATCAATTGCAAATTTGCAAATGCAGGATTCTTCATCACCTGTTGGTAGAAATCTCTCTACCAAATCTTTACATCCTCGGTTCCTGTCCTCTCCGCTTCCTAAACCGTTTCTTCAACTGAACCATAGACAAAAGTCCTTTCTTTACCAACCAAGCTCGATTTCTCTCTCTCCGAGATTTTATAGAAGGATTATATCAGCAGAATCTCAAAACCAAAGTTGGGACTTGGGCAGATTTTTGAAAACGTTGTATTTCTTTAACGGGCCTCCATCTCCTGCTAAGGTCAGATTAAGTTTTCATTTCAGGTTTGCTCTTACATTACGCGAACATATTGTGATGCCTTAGCTAACAAGAGCTTATTTTTTGCTTAGTTCCTTGAATTTGTGATAGAGAAACTATCCGGTCCATCTCCTAGTAAACCAGAAAAGATGGAAACCGCTGACATTGTCTTAGTAACGGGAGCAACCGGTGGTGTGGGTAGAAGAGTAGTTGACATCTTGAGGAAGAAAGGATTGCCGGTCCGAGCATTGGTATTTTTCTCTTCCCTTGTGAATCTTGTGATGTAGCTGCTTTCCTGTTGTTTAACAATTTAGAGACCAAGAATCAGGAATTCCTTTTTCTTATCACCTTCATGTCCCTCCAATAATATCATAACACATCAATTAAAAATATATGTTTAATTAAAATATCATTTAACTTCAATTAAAAAAACCATGTTAGCTAAACAAAAGTCATAATGTTATTGAAGGGACATTAAAGGGGAAACAAATAAGGGGACACTTTAACCAAATCCTGGTATAACACCATTAGACATGATTTTGAATGTTCTAGTTAAATAGCTGTTTTCTTTCTCAGGTGAGAAATGAAGAGAAGGCAAGAAAGATTCTAGGCCCGGAAGTTGACTTGGTGAGCTAGCCAACTTTGAAGATTTATCCTTCATGTGTAAGAATATAATTCTGTTTTTCTTTTTCCTTATTCATTTTGTTGAGGGTAATTATCTTTTGTTTTTTTTGGTCTTTCCAAAATATTAAAAAAAAAAAAAAAGGTAGTTGGAGACGTTACAAGGGAAAGTACTCTGATCCCTGAGTACTTCAAAGGAGTGAGGAAGATAATCAATTCTGTTTCTGTCATTGTTGGACCAAAAGAAGGCGACACTCCAGACCGAGCAAAATACAGTCAAGTAAGCTTACAAACAGTGTTAAAGAGCACAAAATTCATATATTTTGCTTTGAGTTGTTTGTAGAGTTGGACTAGGATTAAAACCATTTTCATGCTCAAAAAATTTGTTACGATTTCATCATTGCTACTGTATTCGCTCTTTTGCGTTCTTCCCATCTTAGTCGCATGACAGCTAAATATTTTGTGGTTACAGGGAATCAAATTCTTCGAACCAGAGGTGGCAAACTCATAGCCTACTGTGTATACTTGGGGTTCTGCTTATTTCTGAATAGGAAGTCTACTTTGTTACTAGAATACTTTAGCAATTAAATTGTTAGCTGCATACAGTTTTGGTAAATGCATTGTTTAGTTGATAAATGCAGATTAAGGGGGATTCACCTGAGAAAGTGGAGTATATTGGGATGAAAAATTTGATCAATGCTGTGAAGAAGACTGTTGGACTTCGAAGTGGTGAACTGCTTTTTGGCTTTGAAGGTACAGTCTTCCAATCATAAAAACCATTGTCACCATCCATGCTGCCGAACAAAATACGCAGAATTTTTGCGTGTGCCTGTGAAAATAGGATACATGGGAAAGAAATATGAAAAGAAGTATTGTTCAATTCAAAGATGTTATTTAATGCAGATCTGTAGATGACATTCAAGAAAAATGTTCTTTTGTTCTTTTGTGAAATTTGGCTAGGAGTCCTCATTGTGTATGGTATAGTTTACAGTTAATTTGGTCTGTATTGAATTTTTTCCTTAACAATTTGTAGGTGATAACTATAAGGAGCTTGCTTGGGGAGCTTTGGATGATGTTGTCATGGGTGGAGTTAGTGAAAGTGGATTTCAGATTGACCAAAGCGGTGGTGAAAATGGACGGCCAACTGGGATTTTTAGAGGTTTCTTGTCAGACTTGAGAAAATTTTTAATCTTCATATTAATTTCTGGCTTATTATTTGTTCTTTTCTTTTGGGAATTACGGCTGCCAATACAGTGATCTATTTGGCATGTCTTCTCCAGGTGTTGTCTCGAACAAAAACAATGGTGGCTTTGCTAGTATCAGAACAAAGGTAAACAGCAACGGTTTTCTTTTTTTGTTCTTTTTTCCTTTTCGGTTCTTGTTGTCCTTGTCTATTTGGAATGTGCCATCAATATGGCAGTGTTAGTTTGTTCTAATGTGAAATTCCTGCATTGATCAGCAATGAAGTTCTATTTCACAGAAGGGAGTAATTCATATATTAGGCCCTTCACAATTTTTTTCATTTGTTTCAACTGGTCACAATTTCACTTCATTCCATTTACTTACATTGACTTTTTTAATTATTGATAGAATTTTTCAATACCCAAGGATCTCTCTGGATATGATGGTTTGGAACTGCGTCTTAAAGGCGATGGTCGACGTTATAAATTCATGATTCGGACTAGCACTGATTGGGACGCTCTTGCTTATACAATAGCCTTTGATACTGTAAAAGACCAGTGGCAATCAGTGAGTAAAATCATGACCTCTTGACCGGTAGGCTTTGAAAAGATCTCGAATCTTTCTTATTATCGCTTCTTTTTCAGGTGCGCTTGCCATTTTCGTCTTTGAGGCCAGTTTTTCGAGCACAAACTGTATTTGGTGCTCCTCCATTTGACCCAACAAAAATTGTATCGTTCCAGGCATGTTCTGCTACATCACTACTCGTGCCGTCTTTCCTGCCTTAAGATTACAACAGCAGTTGCTTATGTCAGATTGAAATCATTGCAGCTTATGTTCAGCAAGTTCGAATATGATGGGAAACTGAATCCCACGTTTGTGGAAGGTGCATTTCAGCTTCCGGTATCAAGCATCCGGACATATTTAAAGGATCCTATAGTCCCTAGGTATAACAATACCACATGTTGTCGACTTTTCTTAAATGTTGGAACGGAATTTTTATCTGTTAGAATTTCTCTTAAACTTCCTGGTATTGGTTGTGTTTTCTTGTAGGTTTGTACATGTTAGCGCTGCAGGAGTTACGCGACCTGACAGACCAGGAATTGATCTAAGCAGACAACCACCCGCTGTCCGCTTGAACAAGGATTTGGGTTTTATCTTGACGTTTAAGTTGAAGGTTTAGTCCTAATTATCATACGTATACTCAATCGACACATTATTTCATATGACCTGGTATTCATTTATGTAGGATAGTATGTAACTTCTACTTGTTTGCCATCTTTTCCCGGTAAATTTTATAGAAGGAAAGCGCATGCAGAAGTGTTACAAATTACCAAGTGTAAGCTTTGCATTTCCTTTTCCTTTTCATTTCATTTCGAGCTGTGGATTTTTGTAATAGGGGGAGGATTTGATACGAGAAAGCGGAATTCCATATGCAATTGTGAGGCCATGTGCATTAACTGAGGAACCTGCTGGAGCAGATCTCATTTTTGATCAAGGAGACAATATCACGGTATTTGATCAGATGTTGCTCTGTCTCTTCTTATTCAATCGTCCAATAAGAACCGTTGTTAAAGAAAATTCTTTGATAAATGAGCACTCGGCTAGATATATTGATGTTCTTGTGGGGTTACTTTCTGCTTCTTTCTTGCATACAGGGTAAGGTGTCACGGGAAGAGATTGCGCTTATTTGTATCGCCGCTCTGGAAAGCCCGTATGCCTGTGACAAGACATTTGAGGTTATTCTGTCAACACCTTTACTAGGAAAAGTTATCGAAATCTGTAGTTTAAACAACATCACTATGAAAAATCATCTTATGATTTTACTTTTCATGATAAGAGAGAGAAGAATAGGATTTGAATGAGTAGGAATTATTAAAATCCTTGTGGTAAACACGGCAGTCTTATATAGCACTTTCCCTTCTTTTTTTTTTTTTTCTTCAATTATGAAGTGCTGGTGCGCAAACTTGTGCTATCAACTCTTATTTGAATAAGAAATCACGGCAGTCTGTTATGAAAAAGAAAAAGATTACAGGCTAAAAGTGCGAGAACTTTTTACCTTGTTTTATTTCATTACATTGACTTCCGCTGAACAATGATTCCCATATATTTTCACTTTGGAAATTCCACTTGTTTTTCACTTTGTTGCGGCAATTTTGAACATTTCTCACAAATTTGTATTTCCTTATCAGGTAACGAGTGTGATACCATTTAGTGAGCCTTTTACAGTGGACCCTGAAAATCCACCCCCAGGGAAGGATTACAATGTTTACTTCAAGGATTTGAAGGATGGAATCACAGGGAAAGAAGCCTTAGAACAAAGTCCAGTACCGGTCTAATTCGCAATGCATAGCAGGTCCACTTTTCACCATTGTTTCCCTTAAATATCGAGTTGTATTTAATTTGGAGAATTCTATGATAAGATACGGAAAATCACCTTATTGGTAGGATACAATTATATCAGAATTTTATTAGATTAAAATAAGTATGATAATTTAATAAAATTTAATAAAGATCTCACTGTTAAGAGACTATCTTCTCAGTAAGATTTTTTCCAGCATCCTACCACAAAATTCTTTCCTCAAATATTCCAAATTATTAACTCTTCAAGCACAATGACAAAGTTCATTATACTCAGCATATTGGTTGACTTTGCATGTTCTCTCTATGCTTTTTACTTATGTTGATTGTTCTATGCAACAACTAAAGTTAAAAAAAAAAAAAAAAAAAAAACTTTAAAAAGTGATAAGCCGTAAAAGTAATTCTTCTTTCTTTGCTTTATTTGCAGGTAAACCGCTAATAGAGGAACAGAGGAGAGTTTTGTAATTCAAACACATAAATAATGACGACTTAGAAAACTATATGTTTGTGTTAGAACAGAACACTTATAAAATGTGGATCTTTGGCTTTTTGGTGATGTAAATTGATTATCTGTTTAGTTTTTTTTTTTTTTTTTTTCCTTTCTTCTTTCTTCTTTTATATTATAATTTAATGTATATAATCTTCTTTGCTATTACTATTAAAAACTCTTACTTTTTTATCTAACTAAAGACAAGAGCTCTCATTTTGCATTATACATAGAAACTGCAGTTTTGATTACTAGAATAACTTTTCAAAGGTCTAATTTATAACTATCCATATTAAAAATTTGTGAAGCACGATGTAAAACTGCTCTTATGGTAATTTAGGTTCACAGTGTTTACATTATTCTTTGTTCTTTTGAACTACTTAAGTACTGACCAAACATCATTCATTTCTTTTGCCATTAAACACTTGATGAAGATTAAGTGATTGGCATTACTTATAAATTTAAGGGCACTTCACTATTACTGCAGAAACTTCAATATTACTGCCAGCAAGTAAATAAAAGTCAAATCTCCAATTCCAAGACCTCTGCTTTGGTTTTATTGTTCGTGGAAAACTTTGCTCAGATACCAATCCAACGTTGGCATGGATACGCTAATCCGACGAAAAGAAGTCAGTCATTAATACCCATTTGGGAAAATCTAGTAATGCATTCAATGGTTCCTATTCCGTGGGAAGTTTCCTTTTTTCTGTAATTTTCTCACTCTGGTTCTTTTTCTTTCTTTCCTTTTCTTTAATTTTCCCTTTATAGCGTGGGCCCAGTTTCTATATGAAAGTTCCTGCAGACACAGCTTGGCACTTGGCATCAGTATGCTGTGTTTGTAATATCTTTCAAGTTAAATTTCAAGAAGCCTTTTATGTTCATTTTTCTTAATCTTATGCACAATTATAATCACGTCAAACTGAAAAGGTATGGAAAAAAACAATATCTAATACAAATTTGATGAATAAAAATAGAGCTATCTGTGAGAAAAATGCTTTTATAGACATCATAAATATTAAATATCATAATTAATAAAAAATAATAAAAAGTATGTCTTACTTTTAATTACGTGTACGTGTTGAATACAATTGATGAATTTAACATTATTCCATCATTAGAGATTTTTTTTAATTCACCAACATTGATATCGAACCTTTTATGGCAAAGGTATCCCTGTAGTAACATAAATATAAAAATTATGTAAAAGTTTGCAAACTAACCGAACTTAATAAATATATGTTGATTCAAAACACTACATTACTACTATAGTTTTTTTTTTTTTTTTTTTGGGTTATCAAATGAAATAAATAAGTAAAACTGGTCGAATTCAATAAAAATCTGTTTTTTCAATACAGTGATGGATTTTTTTTCCAGTATTTTAACATTGAATTCTGATATTAAACCCCCAATTTGGATCATAGATTTAAAAATTAATTTAAACCAACTTTTTGTGGGGGAAAAAGGTAATCAAAAACCTTTAGTATTGAAAACCAGTTTCATAACGATGATTGAAAAGGACTAAATATATCAAAAATGTAAAGAACGAGGGAAAGTCATGTTAGTGAAAGCTCCATTTCGCTCTGTTGACAAGCGCATGCTTAAAAAAATCAATCTTTTTGCTTGCTGAGTTAAAGCGTCAGCAGAGTGTAAGTTCTGACAAGAGTTTTGGAGTTTTTGATTTTGCAAAGGTGTGAACAGGGAAACAGGGTTTAGTTTGTCTTGCGAGCCGCTGGCAGATCAAGAGCTCTGTCTTCTGACTCTCAGAAAATGCAGGCATTGAAAGGCAATTAAGTTTTGGTCTGTCCTTTTATAGGTCCATAATCTCCTAGTAGTTGTACCACTAAAAAAATGCCAGACTTTTTTTCCACAAACTGGATAATTTTTTTGAAAGCTTTCAAAATGAACCAGAGGGCAAATCTCAATCAGCGTTATGAGCAAATTTTCAGGGCCATGAAAAACAAAACACAAATCTAGTGCCATGTACTAGGATTTGCAGAACTTTACCCATTGCAGGTGTGACGACTCAAAATTTGTGACTTGTGAGTGACACTTGAACGCTGTTTCTGTTACTTCTGTGGAAAACCAAAAACCTATAATGTTGCATTTGTCGGGGAATCTGTTATTGTAGGATATAAAAGGCCTTCTGTACAGAAGATGGGGTATTCGTTTTTAAATGAATAACTAAAAATTTTCTATTTTTAGAATCGAAAAATTTGATAAAATTGATTTATTATAAAAATGAGATGAGAAAGTGTTGGATAAAGTTGTTTCAAATTTGGACTAAACCCTATTAAATAAGTTTCAAAAGGAGAAAGGAAAGTCTTTTCGAATTTGAAAAGATTTTGATGTTCAACATAAAAAAAAATAGAAAGACAAATTTAAACCAAACAATTTTTTTAATCCATTTTCGGACTCACATCTAAATTTGAACATGTTATCCAAACAAGTCATAATATTTTAATCGATAAACACAGTTATAATCTATCAAATACTCATCGAGATTTACTCTTTTTATTAATTGGTATAATTCGTTAGCGTGCTCTATATGGTATTCCCTCATGCTCTACCGTACAAAATTCACCTCCAAAGTTATTTGTTAAGGGACTGTTTGGGAGAGATTCTGAATATTTATTTTGAAAATTGGAGAAAAATGAGTTTTGAAAATGTGTTTGAGGAAAAAAAATATTTAGAGTAAAAATATGTAAAATCTTATAATTTATTCAAAAAAAAATTATCAATATATAAATCTTGTTTCTTTTCTTTTAAAATTTTATGCATTTAAAAAAAATCATCTCATTTAAATTTATATATAAATAATTGTGAACTTTTAAAGTTTAAATTTAATATAGAGTTTTAAAGATGTAAATAGTAAAAAAATAATTATGAGGTGAAAAATATACTCAAAATTCATTTCCAAAATGGCCTGTAAACACCTCCTAATTTTTTTGCAATTTCCAAGTTTTTTAATATTTTATATTTTGTGCCATGATATGTGACAAGTGAATTATCAAATTTTCCCCCTACTAGGTGAATGTATTTAGCATTTGTTGGGCCACAATGGCATACAACAATTATAACTGCGGGAAAATGTTGAGAATTAATAAAGCAAATTTGTCATCACATTTAAACCAATATCCTTTTTATTTTATTTGCATACAAAACTCATCGAATGACATAAAATCAGCAAAGGGACTTAAGCATAGAAAAAGTATGCAAACAAAATTTTGAGTTGAATTAACGCATAGTGAGGAAAAAAAAACAGAGAAATTGAAAGGAAAAGGATCCAAGAAAGTATTAATGCATAATGAAAGAGAATGGAAAGGAGAGAAAGGGAAGGAAAAAGGGTCCTCGAAAATATACTCTTTTTTTCCATTTTCACACCAGAAACTTTTACATCATACCGTGGGGCTCTCTCTTTTTTCTTCGTCTTCTTGTTTCTTTTTTTTTTTTTTCTCTCTCTCTGCTTCTTTTCCTACTCTAAACCTGTATATTTGTTTCTAAACAACAATTCATACCGATAACATACCAGGACTGATTCCAGACATCCCTTCAATAATACCAAAACGCCTGCAAAAAGATTTTTAAAAAGAAGGCGAATATTCGATTCACAACATTTTTTTCTTCTCCCTCAGATTCACACATTTTAGAGAGAATTAAAGAAGCTAACACTAATAGCAATAACAACAAAAATAACAAGTACGTACTCTGCGAAAGACTTTATATTTTCTACCATTGTTATTACGAGCTTCCATGATACTTCTAAGCTTGGCAAGCATTTCTTTCTCGGTGAATATCCTGCCAGGGGAGCTCAAGAACACGCTGCGCCGCACCGGAGGGGACCACAACCCGCTCTTCTCGTAGTCGAAATCGAATTCCGTGGCGTCGAAGAACTTGCTGAGCAGCCCATCCGACGTTGATTTGGCCACGAACTGAACTCTCAACGGAGATAAGTTCTTCTCGGAGAAGGACGAGGAGGGTGATTTATCAGATATCTCAGAAACAGACATTTGTCAAAAAAGAGAGAAACCTGAGGAGATAAAAAAATATATATGTATATATATATATATATCAGTTGGACTTAAGAGAGAGATTTTAAAAAACTTTTACAAAAGTTTGAGTGAGGTTTTCTTATAATATTTAAAAGATTTAACGTTGAATAACTGATAAATCAATCTGAACCGTTGAACCGTTGAAATATAGATAGTATATTTTTAATTGTGCAGTGAGATCAGAATAATCTGTCCTATACCTTTGGAGTTAATAATGTTGTGAAAATGGTGGGAGGTACGTGACAAGGACGTGTGTGGCTGTATGCAAGTATGGCAAGGAAAATAAGGCGGATGGTGGCTAGCAAAATAGTTGTTCTTATTTGGTGTCTAAAAGAATATCGGATGTAGAGATTGGAAGAGCTATACACTACTTGGTTGGCCAAAGGAGAGGCCGTTGGTACTTGGGAAAGAGAAAAAAGGTTATTTTATATAGTTTTGGGGATGTCTTTGGTGGACATGGAGGCACATAATTGTCTGTGGCCCCTACTTACTGATTATATTCCAAAAGTTTTTTTAATTTTCTTTTATTTTCTTTTTTGCTTGTATTGTTTTTGCCCTTTTGAGATTCATGGTTGGTGAGGGGAGATCCGGTTCATCAAGGCTGGCCAACTTCAATTTATAAAAGTGCTTATTTAGATGTTCGGGATTTTTCAAAAGGCATGATTAGCAAAATAGTTTATCTCAATAATTTAATTCGAATTGTTCAAAGTGTATTTTTTAGTTAATGAAACGTTTAATAACCATACAAGAAAAATACTTCTAATTTTCTACACGGCATTAAAAATGGTTCTCGCAACAAGATTAATGCTTGCTGCGTCCTTAATAAGGACTAGTAGCAAGGCCTTCACATCAGTGAGGTCCTGAAGTGAATGAGGTTGGGGGTGATTTAGAGGAATCCACTTTTAAAATTTTGGAATTCAAATGTATTGTTTAAGTTAAAAATCTAAGCCCAATTTTCATATGAAATTAAATGCTACGTATAAATAACTAGGCTTCAAAATTGTATACAACCTCGTTAACACGTGAGGTTGGGGCTATTTGCAGGCTTGGGAGCGAGAAAGGATTTAATGGTTTTTTTGTTCCTTAATTTGCTTGTCTCTGTGACAAAAATCAAAATTAAATAAATAATGTGCTAATCATTGAAATAACTCTCGAAACATGTCACTACTTCTAAGTCTTATTCCCAAAAAAAAAAAAAACAACAACAACAACAAAAAAGAGGAAAATTTAAGTACTTCATTTCCTAGGTTTGTGGTTGCAAGTTTAGGAAAATAGAACTTGTACAAGGTAGCGTTAGCTTTGAATTTGAACATGGCTAGTTTTGGACCAGTCACGTGCATGGGCAGCCTGTAAGGAAGGATGAAAGACACTGGAAAGTGCCTTTCATGCTTTTATAATATGATACATGTATATATGGTTTTTTTTTTTCTTTCTTTTCCTTCTTCTTCTCCTAGATTGAAATTGTTTCGTGGGAAATTTCTATATGATTCTTCCTTATGGTATCCTCAACTTTTTTACTGAACATCTTTTTTTTTTTTTTGTTTTTGTAACGAAAAGTAATATGCACCAACTTTAGGACATTTTCAAATCCAATACTCCACCGTCATTATCATCCAGATCATTATCAATAACTGCAGACCAGTCTCTGTTAAGCTGTTGACTTATATATATATATATAGACATATATATATAATATCAGTCACCAATTAATAGAATATCCTACTTGTTATAAATTATTAAACGAGTTTGTGCACATGGGATGGTTACTTGTCATTATAATGCTTTGTCGGCAACTTGTTTATATTTGATCAAATTCTGAGCAATCAATTTTAGCTGTAAACTATGCCATGAGTAGACATAATTATTTTTATATGCATCTGTGCTTGAGAATAAGCAATGAAGAGATAGAAGATAGCAGGGCCATATGCATAGAATGAATAGTTGTACGTATAGCAATATTCTTGCGGGGGAAAAAAAAACATACACTGACGGATGGGGTGGAAACCTCTTTCTTTAGCAACAACCAACAAATGTTACTATTAAGACAATCTCCGGTACAAATGCCAATGTGGATTCTATACTCGTCACAAAAGTGTCAAATAGCGTATTTGATATATTTTACTGTTTTTATCTAAGGAGCGAATGGGAAACACATTCTATTTTGGTTATATTTAAATGAAATTTATTTTTTAAATATTGTATTTAGTTGAAAAGTATTTATTTTATATTTAAATGAAATGTGTATTTGGATAAAAAGTATTTTAGAGTTGAAAAGTTGATGTAATTGATAAAAGTAAAGATAAATAATGGAGTTAAAAAGTTAATGTGATTGTTTTAAAAATATTTTGAATAGTAATTATTTTCATAGTACTATTATAAAATTTATATTTGGTGTAAAATTATATTACATTTAAGTAAAATTAAAATACAAAACAAGTATCAAAGGACACCTAAATGTTAAAATTTTACTTAAACTGGTTTCAATGTTTTGTAATGATAATAAAAAGTATATATAGCATTGGATTTAGCATTCTATATTAAAGTATGAAGTATAATCATGTAATTTTTCACACTTTTTAATAATAAATATAAGATTAACATAAATAAATATATTGAAAATTATCTAAATATTATTAAATTTAGCATTAGAAAAAGCATTGCATTTGAAAGTGATTTTCCTATTTAAATATCAAAATTTTAACATCAATCTACGAATTCGTTATTACATGAGAGATGGTAAGAAAACAAACAACTAAAAACAAATAACAAAAATTGTAGCAAACAGCATTTTACAAAACTAAAAAATACAAAAGGTAAATAACAAGATTTTTAAATGTTTGACGTAAATAACAGTAAAGAGAAAATTTATTAAATAAATAACCTACTTACTGGAAGTAAGTAACTTATTTACCTGATAGATTTTTTATTTTTAACAAAAATATATATATATATTATTTACTTTCTTAACCCCCCACCCCCCCCCCCCCCCCCCCCCCCCCCCCCGACCGAAATTGCACTTAGTATGCCAGTGCTAGACCTGATTTTTTTTTCAGAGAGAATAGGACTGGTTGGGCCCGGCCTCATTGTAGCTGCACTATATTATTATTATTATTATTATTTTCTCTGCAGTAAAAATTAATAGTAATGGGAGAGTGAAATAAATTACGGATTTCAGAAAATAATTAAAATAAAGGATAAAATTTTAAAATATTTATTATAAATAGTAAATATATTATATAAATAATTTATTTAGATTAAATTTATTAAGTAGATGATATATTTATATATAAGTATATTTGTTTATATCTTTATTATATATATAATTTATTTATATTAGATTTATCAAAAAAATAATATATTTATATATTAAATAAATAATTTTTTTTACATTTTTATCAAGTAAAAAATTTATTTATATTTTATAAGTACTTCATTTACCTAGGTAAAATTTTTATTTATCTAATAAATCTTTTATTTATTATAAATATTTTAAAATTTTACTATTTAATTTAATTATTTTTGAAAACTACTATTTATTATAATTTTCCGAACAAAATAACATTAAACATTTTTTTAAAAATTTTAGAAGGAAATAACAAATTTTAAAATGTTTAATTAATTATATTTAATTACAAGTAATTTACTTTTTAATTAGCATATTTACTTCTTTAATTAAAAAAAAAAAAGCGATTTAGCTCTTTCTCCTGGTAGAATTTTCATGTTAGAAGAATTGGCATAATTAATATCCTTGCACTCTTTGATGGCAGGTCTGTTAAAAATAAAAAAAATAAAAAAAAAACCTTGTATAATACTTATCAATTTGATTGTTATTGGTAAGAGATTAAGAGTTTAGGAATTAAATTATCAAAAATTATACGGATCATGTGATCAATCTATCCCTTACTAAAAAGTTTACAAACTAATTACGTCACTTACTCTAGACATAATTGTAGCCAATGCAACGCTATACTTGGAGAGTGCTTGTAAAATATTATTAAAGAAAATAAAAATGGATGCAAGAAGTCTAAAAAAAATCTAACACTAGCATCTCTTACTTCTCTCCCTTTTACTTTTTTTTTTTTTTTTCTCGTGTCAGCTTCAATGATTAATGTCTCATTTATTTATTATATTATATTTATATTATGTTCAAATGTAATATAATTTTTATTTAAATATTAAAATATTATATTCAAATACTAATCACATCACATTTTAAATCAAATACAATCATTATTCATTAATATAAAAATATTGCATTCAAATACTAATCACATCACATTTTAAATCAAATACAATCACTATTTATTAGTTTACTTTCTCTATTATTTTTATTAATCATATCACATACTCTCTTTCTCTCTTTTTTTTTATCTCTACTTTTACCCATCACATCACATATTCATTATTTAAATATAATTTAAATATTTTTAATTCAAATATACATTATATTTAAATATAATATAAATATTCTTTATTCAAATATAAATTATATTTAATATATTATATTTAAATATAATATAAACATAATGCGTTTTATCAAACACCCTCTAAACCTTTGGTCTTTTAACTACATAGTAGCACGACGAGCTTGCTTTCTTAGTAGCCTGAGCCAAACAATTTGGCCTTGTTACCATCACATGATTTGGACGTCATTTTTTGATTCAATTTTAAGGCAATTAATCTTGTCGTTGGTGGTTAGATTCCTCAAAAAGAGAGAAAAAAATCATTAGTTTGAAAAAATGTCAACTATCGATATACTATAAAAAAAAAACCCACTAATATAAAGAGACATTAGTAGAATAAGAGGATTTTACAATTATTTTTAACAGTTGTAAAAAGCTATCACAGTCGTTTTTTAATAATCGTGAAATCGCAATCATGGAAAGTAAGACGATTTTCGATCATTTTTTTACAGTCGTGGTTTCTTTATTTTCAACGAGCATTTAATGGTGGTCATGGGAATTTTTTTTTTTTTGTTAAATAGTTTTCACGATAGTTTTATAAACAGTCGTGAAATCTCACGATTTTAAATTAGTTAAAATTTTTTTTCCTACATATGGCAAATCCCATGCATTATCAACGTTACAATAATTGTCCACAAACTAATACAAATATATGACATAAATTACAAAACTTACGTATTCTCGTATAGTGTAAAATTCATTATAAAACATGTACATTCTCTCTTAACCTTATCAATATCATTACTTGTATAAAAATCCTTATTATGAAGCTTAGTTAATTTCTCAACCACCAAAATTATTTCATGCATATGAGCCCACAAAAAATAAAACCACACTCAACATTACTTGATTATTAAGGACGTTTGACGATCTGGATCATTGTTTCATAGCTTCACCACCTTGTTGGTCCAAGTCCAACTACATTCTTATAATTGTTTGTTCTAATCCAACTACATTCTTCTAATCATGAAGTACCCAAACATGGAAGTGCAAAACGACTTAATAAGTATTAATTTAAACATAAAAAAGTTGTAATATATCATATGTAATTTAAACAAACAAACCTATATTTATAACTAAATTAGGTTTTAAAAATCATCAAGTGATTTGTTTCTAAGAGAATCAAGATAAATCACCAAGTCATCCCATAAATCGATAACTGCTAGAATCCAATGTGCACTCTATTATAAGGCATGAGATAGAGCCTTCCTTTTAGTGCAATTTCCAAAGTGCTTTTTACCGGCTCGTTTCCTAATATTAACACCATCACTTGGACTCCCTAAAACCAATGAGACAAAAGTTAGAGAAATAAACCTGAATTGTCGATCAAGGCTCTTTTTGGCATAATGTTTTGCTAAATAGTTGCAAAATAATATATAAAGCTTATTATGAAAAAATAACATAAGATTAGTAAAGAAAAATAAACATGACGTAAAGATAGATCTATTACCTGATGTATGCTAGTATACTATATGCACTGATTTCTTCAAGTTTAATGAAATGATAAATATCCTTATATCCAAGATAAATATTCATGTCAGTACTGGCAAGAGCCTCTTATGTCTGGCATTGTATTTACACACTTTGATGCATGAATTGTTGTGCATAAAAAACCAATGGTTTCACCCTACAAAGATGTCATTAAAGTCAAACAGAGGTAGTTGTTGTATGACATTTTGTTATTGTGCCTCAAGTGGTGACTTTAATTTTTTTCTTCCATGTTCTCTTTTTATGTGTCTATTTCCCTTAGTTACTTGACTAGGAATGTGACTAGAAATTCAACTGGCCTTGGTCAAAGAAATGTCTAGGTCAATTAAGTTTTTCAGCCATACACAAACCCACCAACAGCTTTTTTTCACAATTGCTGCTTCGTTTGTCTGAATAGGAAAGGGTGCATTATTTATTTTTGGCACAATAATAGTCACATGCACATTCCCTTTACCTAATGCAATCCTATAAACTGTATCAGTTACGAAGTAATTCATGTACACCTTGTCGACTGCAACAAGCCTATGTTCACCATTAACTGAATCATCGAGGAAAAAGTTATATTCTTGACTTGCATTTAGCATGGGTTGTGGATCCGACATCCTAGGTTCTCTTTCATGGATGGTGCAACTAGCCTTAAAGTTGTTGTGTTGGTCAACGATAGATGGAGCATCATCTTTCTCCATCACAATAACAACTTTCCTTGCACACACATCCTTAACAGTTTTTTGTAACTCTTGAAGTTGGTGTTTCAGATCCATCACTTCAACATATGATCTCGAACTTAAAGAGCTGAAGTATCAGGACTAGGTTATAATCTTTGATTGACCATGCATGCATGCCACCCAAATGTTCGGGCTTGCCTAATACTCTACTCAACTTGTCATTGTTTCCAACTGATTCAAAACTACCTCAAGACTCCTCGTAGTTATACTTCTCCTATACATAATAAAAAAATATGTCATTATTGTTAAATAATAAAACATTAAGGAGACTATATTAAGGAATTATTTAAAATTTTAACTTACTAGCTTTTTGCCAATATTACAAACTGATTTATCCTTAAACTCTCCAACGGATGTAACCCGCTACTGCACCTATAGCACATCTCTTTGGGGATGTACTCTTGTCTTCAAAAATTGTAATTTTTTCTATGGTTAGAAAATATATAGGATAAATAATTATACTTATATACTTATTACAGAGAAAACACAAATTAAGTATATTACATACCTCTTCTTGATTGAGTTTTCTGTATCCATCTTGGCTTCCCCTTGATACATATATGTTTTTCTTTCTTAGTTAGTGTCTCTTTGTCGATAGTAGTTGGAATTTCGATGAATGGTGATATTGAATAAAATTGATCCAATCATCTTCATCTATAGAGGGATAATTTTCTACTACTTTGGGAAGTCGAATAATCAAACATTCTTAATTAAAATGACCCTCAACAAAAGTTACATATAAATCATATCGAAATTGTTTTGCAGTTAAACCACATGATTTTATAGCTGCTTTTTCAAACATAGAATTCACAATGAAAGAAGTCATACATCCAAACTCTTTATTTATTTAGGATTAAGCCAATACTTCTATAATCGGCTATCTAAATAGGAATGTGCTCTTGAGTAAGTGCTGTAATCTAACTCATAAGTTAATCATCCCCTTTCCCTACCGGTTGATGTTTCAAATCAAATTCTACTTTAACTATTTCTCCCTTTTTGGGGACTTGATAAACCTATTTCATTAAAGTTGCTCTACACTTAATATCAAATTCGAGATCTAATTCAACCTTTCTATGTGGTTTTTCATGTTTAGACGTTGTTGGAACACCCCTACTCCTCTTTTAAGACATTATAAATCAATCTAAACCAAGTCCTTAACCAATTAATTGAAAAAAAAAACACACACACACACACAAACACACAAAAATCATAACCAAATAATCAAGTCATATTCAATTAATTAACATTTTATCAAATCTTAAAGAAAATACCAAAATAATATATACATATCCGCATTCAAGTATTTTCTCAAACACCTAGTATGCAAAATCAAAACTCACCAAATTACATATCAAAACCTACAAACATAACACCAAATCATGCATCAAACATTCAACAAAATACCAAAATGACAACATATCAAAATGACAATCCACGTTCAATTAATTAATGTTTTATCAAATCTTAAACAAAATACTAAAATAATATACACATATCCACATTTAAGCATTTTCTCAAACACCTAGTATGTAAATCAAAACTTATCAAATCACATATCAAAATCACAATCACCTAAATACATACATTATATCAATTGAAATTCCAAAATCAAGTATCATTCTAATCAAATCCTACACACATACCTACGTTCATGCATTTAATCGAACACCTAATATGTGAAATCAATCTTAAAACAAATTTCACAAAACATTATACCAACATTCACCAAATCACAAAACAAACAAACACACACCTACATTAACATATTTCACCAAACAATATTAATCAAATCATAGAACAAATTAACACATTTTCTTTAAATGCATACCTACATTAACCAACTCAAAACCACACACTTAATTTTCAAAAACCGTGTGCACATAAACACTTTATTTGAAAACTGTCACGGAAACATAAGATTCCACAACTATTCAAAAAAAAAAGGTCATGGAATCTACTGATTTCACGACTGTTTTTAGACTTTATCTCTATGTCGTGTTTTTTACACACTTTCCACAACCATTTTTAGTAGAATTTTAGAAGTAGAATCTAATATTTATAGTAGTAGAAGTTAACTATTGTCTAACCAAAAATTTAACCATTACTATATCTAGCAAGGACTTGATATGAATGCCTCTTTGCTAGATTTTTCTTATAAATCAACTGTCATTTTGCAAGATAGTGTATGTTTCATGAGATTGTATTTACATACCAAACACAATAATAAGATCTTGTTTGGAAGTAGGAAAAAGTAAAAGGAAGGGATTATTGAAAAAGATTTTACGTACCATATTGCTTGGTTAATAGAAGAGGAAATGGATCATTGGAGGAAGGATTTCAAAGATTTTAGAAAACTCCAAATCTTTCCTAATATGGAGAAATTAGGAGAGGAAAGTTATACCAAACACAATTTTGTTTTTTTATTTTTGTTTTTGTTTTGTTTTTTGTTTTGTTTTTTAAGAGAGAGTCTTCTCCATTTTCTTCATATTTCTTATCGAATTGTTGTGCACATATCTTTTCCTCCTGTTTTTGGCCTTCTTTCCAAACAAAACTCTAAACTGGAGGATATATGATCTTTTGGTTTGTGAAAACAGCATGTTTAAGCACAGTAGAACAAGATTTAAATGAGTTTCCTGCTAGATTTGTAGTACCTTTTACTAGATATTCTCGTAAGTGGTATAACTGTTCCTCGTGTTAGTTTTTCCCAAATATTTTTACCAAAAGGTAAAAAAACAACCTTATTAATGATCCAAGGGTAAATCATAATTAGAACGAATGCAAAAGTCTAAAAGGCATGCTAGTGAAAGAACATCTACCATCTAAAAATGTTTTGTAATCTTCTAGTTCTTATTCAAAATCTACTTCTTTTAAATTGATGTGTCAGTAGACCTCTTTTTTATTTTGTATTTTTTTAAAAGAAGTTAAAACAAGTGCTTTAACTTTTTAGAACTCATATCCTCTGTCTAATTTTACTGTCTTAAATAATGTCTATTTAATTATATTATAACATATCAATAAATGAAGTTAGATTTTAAAATATAGAAAAAACAGTTTTTTAAAATGACGTGACATAATATTATTAATTAAACAATAAAAATTAGATAGAAATTTTGGGTTTAACTTTTTTATACATTAGAACAAGGTTAAAACCCTCTAAGGATAAGTAGAAGTGCTCCTATTATTTAGCAATAATTCCAGCCTCAACAAAAGTTACCAACAATATTATAGTAAAATAAAAAACAAAGCAAAACAAAAATGGAACCAATGAAAGAATTAAATCTTCTGAGTTTTACTTTATTTTTATTTCTTCATTCTCCATAAATTTTATTTTTTTACTTAATTTTTTTTCATATTTTAAACAAATTACCATTTTCTCATATCCTATTACGAAATTCTCTAAATTTGTACAACCTTTTTTTTTGGTCTTGGGTGAAATTACCGCGGAACCTCAAGTCATGAATTTTATGCTGAAGGGGTACTCTTTTTTGTTACCCCTTAACAAGATGAAAAAGATGGGCAAGTAAATGTAATGTTCTCCAGCTTGGTTCGGTAATTGGATCTCTCTTTTGTCGATCATGATTCATGAACTAGTAAAAAACATGAAATTCAATCAACATCAGTGGTCCAAGGTTAGACCTCTTTTTCATATGCAAATTGCTCCAAAAACTTAGAAAGGGCCAAGACAATGTATGGAAACTTATCGAAGTTGCCAAGGGAAAAAGTTAAAGCAACACAAATTTCATTAGATCAAGAGAGGGAACGGGATTCAATTTCCCACAACGTCAAAGTTCAAGGATTGTAGAGAGCAAGAATAGAGGGAATAAATATGACAAGACCTTTTTATCGTAGGTTTGAGGGGGAAGAATGCTATTGATGAAGTAAAGAAGAAAATATGTATACTCTTTGAAATTTAGGGATATTCTTATTTTACATACATTTTAGAAACTCTTACTTGCCTTTTAGATTTTGAATTTATCTCATTTAACCCCTGTTTACTAACATAATGAAAAAATAGGAGAACTAATCTTATAAAACACATTCCATTAGAATTTCTATTAAAAACAAACATAAAAAGATTATATAGTTGCACTTAATTCATTTTTTTATTTTTATTTATGTAATTTTGATCAAATGGCAAATGAGGCTAATTCAAAGTTTAAGGAGCTAAAGTGAGAGTTTTTAAAGTTTAAGAATAAAGTGAAATAACTCTAAAATTTAGGGGTATAAATGAAAAATATTTTTCTATATATTCTTATGGGTGTCATGGAGGAGAATTATTCGATCAAATTTATTCATTATCTAACTTAAATGCATGTTGAGCTGTTGTGTGGCTTCCCTTAAGTTCTAATTACCAAATGATTAACTACTCTAAGAACAAAGAATGACAAACAAAATATAGTTACATATGGACCAAAGTACAACATTCATTGATAAGTTCTTTAAAACGATAATTAGGTAGAGAGAGAAAAAAGAGAGAGTAGGACTCTGAGATAGAGAGGGGTGGACTAGAGTTCTAGGGTTGGTAGTCTGGCATATCACAAGACAACCGATCTTCGTCGCTGATGAAGAGACTGCAGTGAGCTACGGTGTTGTGCTCATACCATTAGAAGGGTCGTCAGAGGATTGGTTGGAGCTGTGTGGGGTGTAAGGTAGCCATCGTCTAACCTCAGATCTAGGCACGTTCGCCATGGGAACTCATTGAAACT
The DNA here is from genome assembly GCA_035233585.1 of Antiaris toxicaria. Taxonomy (NCBI): domain Eukaryota; kingdom Viridiplantae; phylum Streptophyta; class Magnoliopsida; order Rosales; family Moraceae; genus Antiaris; species Antiaris toxicaria. Next base: position 97,120,068 of record CP141154.1, read on the forward strand.
ACAGGTGCTGGGTCGTAGGAGAGTGGAGTGTGTGATGGTGGCAAGCGTGTGGCCTTTAGAAGGGTCGTCAGAGGCATGTTCAGAGCCTTGTGGGATGCGTGAGATGCAATCTATCATCTCTAAACCTGGGCACGTTAGCCATGGGAACTTGTTAAAATAGTGGATACTAGGTCATGAGAGGGTGGCATGCGTGAAGGTGGTGATCATGTGGTTGTCGTAGGCGATGCGTGTTGCCTACACGTGGTTCTCTATAGGTGTCGTTGGGGAAGATCTAAAGCAATTTGTGCAAATTTTCCTTAGCGTTGCTTCGTCATCGCTGCTTGACTTTCTGATGTTGCAGGGCTTGGCTTTGCTAGTTATATTTGTCGTGTCTCCTTCTATGATTATGTTTATACTATTTATGGGTATAATAAGAATAGTGGTTTCCCCACTAACCCATTTGTTATTTTTGTAATTTATTGTTTAGGAGGTCATTATTTGGTTAGATCTTGACTAGTGAGCGGACCTTGCTCTCACCTCACCCTTTATACGAGCATTGCTTTGTTGTTGGGATAAGGGAATGCTATGGCACCCACCAAGTGGTTTAATTCTTGAGTATTGCCCCCATTGGCTTGTTGTAACCTCGTTTATGGACTCTAGTTCCACCTTCGTTTTTAGTCATTCGTCAATTTCCGATAGTGCTTTTGCTGTTGTGGATCTACTCTTTTATGTCTTCTGGTCTCGGCTGTTATTTATACTTCTAGCACATTAGTTGTTGATTAATAATGATATGCCTTACCTTTAAGGGAGGGGGCGGGAATGAGTACAAAGGTCATTGTTTCTAGGATAGTACTTAAAGATTTTAAAGCCTGAGAAACTTGCAATGCATCCACCACCTCAGTTTAGAAATTAGTCCTTCATCCAAGGCCCAGCACTGTCAGCATAGGCTTAAAGCTTTTGTTTTTGCATTGGTCATAATAGTCAATTAGTCATTCACTCACACACACATATTATAAATCATAAGCATGGGGGTAAACATTTGCATCCATTGCTATTTGGTGTAAAGAATGTAGCATCAACATTCATATTGTAGAAATTCATGCATAAGGTTGAAACAGAACATATTTCTCGCACTACTGATAGGTTGTCAACACATTTTGTAATCTTAAAAAATTATATATATATATATAAGATTGTAAGCGTCTGTTTGAGTAATTTGTATTTTTGCAGAAAAGATCAATTAAAAATGATGATGAAATAAAGAATTTAAAAATATAATAAAAGAGACGGTTGGTTGCCAGTTTAAAACCATCTTTTTTCTTTTTTTTTTGGTAAAATTTGGAGTCTCCTTTGGACTAGAAGGAGTTGTCCAATTATAATACTCTTGGGCCAACTAACCAAACACATAAACAGCTGTAGGCCATCAGTTTACTTTTTTACATTTTTTACTTTTATACACTAATTAACAACAAATGAAAACACTTACAAATTTTGAAACTAAAATCCTGCTCCTCCTACCCGATGAGCTAATCCTAGCAGGTAGCCACCAGTTTGCTCATGCGTATAATTTTTACAGTGCATAAAGGTATAAATATCATCACCAAAATAGTAATGAGAACAACAACAACTTTGAGAAGTGGTCGGTTCAGTTCCGTACTAAACTAACCCCTAATTACCAGAATCAAAAAGCAAACGGCCCTTAGTTAGGGGATTCAATTAACGAATGATGATCAATCTTGGAGACAACACAGACTTATCTTTCATTTTAGTTATTTGATTTATTTTATTTAGTAATTAAAGATCTTTTTTTACTCTGACTAATAAAAGAGTCCAAATGCTTTAATAGATTATGACAAAATACTATATTTCTAAAATACATTTTTTAATTGTCAGACTTTCAAATAATACTAAGTGAAATTATGTCACTAAGTATCACTGACTAATAAAAAATGAGTCATCTGATATAAGACGTATAAATGATATTAATCTTTTATTGATAGTGATGTTTAATATTGACAATATCCTAAATATTTTTACAGACTTTTATCAGGTTTCATTAAATTTTCATAATTTATTTGATCTGACATTGTAATACCCAATATTTCATAGTAATCTAACATAGGCAAGAGATTTATGCCATATTTGTTTAGGAGTTCCATTTTTGAAAAATGGATAATTTTTCATTTTAAGAAAATGAATTTTTCTAAATTTCCGTATCTGAATATCCAAAATTTTTCATTTTTGAAAAATGAAAAAAGAGCACTCTAAAAAAAAGAAAAGTTTTTATCCATCTAAATAATTTTTTATTTTTAAAAAAAATCCAAACAACTTTTTATTTTCTAAATCTAAAAATCTTCTATTTTTCATAAATAAATCTCCTATCCAAACATATACTTAATTATTTATAGAGTATAGACTAGAATTATAGTATAAACATTGGATTAAGTATTTTTGCAGGTGATGATATTAAAAACTTTGATATGCTCAAGAAGTTCATGTTTAAAAAGTTAAGTATTAAGAATATTACATAAAGAATGTGATTTGATATTCAATCATAAATTTGAATTAGAAAAACATTCAAATTAGACCAAAAAAAAAATGCTTAAACAAAATTATAGATTTTTTTGTTATTTTTTTAACGCCTTTTAAATCATCAAATTTTAATATTGGAGTAAAAAAATTAAGATAAAAAAACTTTGGAAAGGTCGAATGGCGTTCCGATAAAAAAAAAAAATGAATTGACTAGGGGTAGAAAGCCCCATGCGGCAGCGCACATTGGCGCGCTACAATGCAGCCAAGCGTGGCCCAGGGGCAGAGAGCCCCACGCAACAATGTACCTATAGTGCGTTGCAACGCGGCAAGCCATACTCATGGCCTGGTGTAGCTGTAGCTGTAGCTGGGAGCGCTGCAGCGCCTACCTGAGGGAAAAAAAAAAAGGAATTTAAATGTGATTGAGTCAGTGGGTCTCCTAAATATATTTTTGAACACATAGATCATTATTAAACTTTTTATCTAATCTCTTAGAAATTTAGGGATTAGTTATTTAAGTTTAAATTTATCACTTTAATCTCATTATATATAAAATCTTAAAAACCTCTCTCTCTTTTTCTCAACCCTCCTTTTTCTTCTTTTTCACTTAGAGCATTGATTTAGTGTGAATACCACCACTCAAATCTCAAAGATTCGTCTCTCTCAATAGCTTTTAGGCTTGATTTTGCTAGGAGTTTAAGGTAATTTTTATTATATCTTTGGATTTTAGAGATTTTTTGCATTTTAGGGTTTTAGTAAATTTTGGAGATTGATTATTTATTGAATTAGGTGATGAAATTGATGATGTACAATGATGATTTAAAGGATTATAAAATAGAATTATATATGGTTGATATTAATTCTAAGGAATTGCGATTCTAGGGTTTATAAAAAATTGGAAATTTGAGACTTTTATTATTTTTGGGATTTTTAGGGTTTTGCCTATTTATAAAATATTAATATTATGGTTTTATAATATGAATTTTGTTAAAAACAAGCATATTAAGGTTCCAAAGTATCACGTCATTAAACTAGTGAAATTAATGTGTTTGTCTGACGAGGTAAGTATATCTCTCACCTATAATATGTTAATTCAAAATTATTATGATTCATAATTAGTGTAATATTTTAAAAGAATATGTTGATCCTTTTATGAAAGCTTTGATATGTTTCAATAAAGAAAGTTATTATCTATGTTATAGTATATATATTATTGGTTATATCATTCTTTTGATAACATATGTTACTTTCTCAATGAGAATAATTTTATAAAGAATTATGTTTTCTTTTAAAGATTTATGCATTATGATTCTAATATAGCATTATGTTTTTATAAAGAGTTATGATTATGTTATTGTACTAAGAATTATGATTTTGTATTATGATAGACTATCCCAACAATTTTCAAGATAAAATGGTAATTAAGAGGCATGTATTTGGGATTCGTCCCACATAATATTTTTTACACACCTGAGTCGCATGCAGCTCACAACAAGTGTTGGGTTAATGCCCGTTACAGTTATAGTTTAACGGTTACCATGGTTGCAATCCCACTCTCATCATGGTTGCACGCATTAGTGCATTGCCTAGGGCCCCGATGATAGTAGAAAAGAATAAAAAAAGATAATATGGATTGTTTGATATGTGTTAAGATGTGTATGATCACTACTTTTACGTTGTTGTCTTATGTTTGAAATTAATAAGATTTGTAATTACAGCAAGTTTGTAAACTAAAAGTTTTGTGAGAACACAGATGTATTTACTAAATATTCACTTGATATTGTTTTCACATATTGTAGGTAAAGAAAAGCTAAAGCATAGGATTAAAGTCAGCTTGACATGGAGGTGTGTATAGTGGCGAAGTGGGTCGATAGAACCTTCATTTATTTTCCAAAGTATTTCTAGATTTGGCTTTCGAATATGTTGTTATTTAGCTTTTTTCGTTTAAGTTGATTAGGTTTCCATGGATTATTTAAGGTCTCTTAAATTATGTTCCATCATCACAAGATTTATAAAGCTTGATGTTTTCAAGTTTTAGTTTGTAACAGAATTAAGTTCTTAGGGGGCGTTTGGTAAATGCATTGTATTTTGATTGTATTTGAATGAAATTTGTTTTTTGAATGTTGTATTTGGTTGAAAAGTATTTGTTTTGTATTTGAATGAAATGTGTGTTTGGATGAAAAGTATTTTAGAATTGAAAAGTTGATATGATTGATAAAAGTAGAGATAAATAGTAGAGTTGAAAAGTTGATGTGATTGTTTTAAAAATGTTTTAAATAGTAATTGTTTTCGTAGCACTGTTGCAAAATTTGTATTTGGTGTAAAATTGTATTGCATTTGAGTAAAATTAAAATGTAATTTTTTTACCAAACGACACCTTAATTTTTTTTAAAATATTATTTCTATTTTTCACATTGCTTGATATAGATATTTATGATTATTAATTATTAATGTATTTTCACAAATGCTATTTCTTATGTTACATTAAAGATAATAAATTGTAATATCTCGCTTAAGGATGACAATGGGGTAGGGGTGGCTATGCTTCCCCCACTCCTATATCTGCCTCTTTATTTACCCCCCATACCCGTCTAATTTAATGAGGGTGAGGGAGTGGGTAATTCTCACTAGGGATGTTATATCCATACCATATCCATTTACCTATTAAGAATTAAAAATTAAAAAACTCAAAACTAATATTATTAAAGTTTTTATAAAATTTAGCAATATAATCATGAATGTAACTGAAAATGAAATTGAACTTTTAAAAACAAATCAAAACTCCATAAATCCATAAAGTAAATTAAAACATTAAACATTAAAAATTTTATTATTCTTCTTATAAGAATTAAAATTAACAATATATGGTTCAAAAAATTGTCAAGTTTAGGGATAGTTCATAATTTCTTTTTCTTTTTCTTTTTTATGGAAGTTTCATTTTTATTTTAACAAAAAATTCATATAAAATATATATTTTTATGAGAGTAAACATATACAGAGCATGTGTGTGTATAGTGGAGCTTCCTCCACCCCCACCTCATATGCGCATGGGGGGTTAATCTTAATCCTCATACCCACCATCTGACTCGTATACCAGTTCTCATACCTAACCTATTAAGGGGGGTACCCATTTGGATAAATATGTTATCCTTAATCCCGTTAAGAGGGTGTAATAAATATATTATGATTTAATCTAACAAATTGAAATCTTTGTCCAAATCGAATTCTAACAACTAAAAGATCATAAGAAAATTTTTCCTACTCTATCACACTATTCTCCCACTATAAAATGAAAGAAAAATATTAAGGACTTTGATTAATTTCCAACTTATACGTGTCAACCAATTAGCTACTCAATTTTTAACTAATTAGTATTTAGAAAGTTGCTACATCAATTAATTAATTGGTAAGTTTTTAAGAGATTACTACATCAATTTAATTGCATTTATTAATGAAAAATTGACAACTTACCATCTTGTGAGTTTGTATTTAAAAATTAAAATTAGAGTTTAAATTACTAGCATTGCTCTTAATGTGTGCGTATATATGTGTGTGCATATATATGTATATATTATATAATTCCACCAAAGGTTAGAAAAATGCCAAAAAATCATATTTTGTATTATTTTTCCACAGAAAAATAACTATTGCAAAAAATGCCATCTGTAAATATTTTATTTATCAATAAAAAATATTCATTTAAAATTATGTTGGTAAATCTTTCATTTACTAAATATGAGTGCAAACATTTACTATTGAATTTAACTCTTTCTCTCTCTTCTTAAATCATCCACTCTCTCTTTCTCCTACCCCAACCTACACGACCCTCCGCTCGTTGCCAATCGTTGTTAGACAAAGCCAATCTTCCACAATATGAGGCCGATTGGAGTGACCTCGTGATAGAGCCAGATTGCGACAATGAATCATGATTGTATTTCAACATTGATGGCGATGGCCAAGCAAGCAAATCTCCATTGATGACTGAGCTCATGAGCATATCATGGCAGTAGCTCAAGATCAGGTTTAAGCTCAAAATGGTGACCATAACGGTGATGCAAGGGCAAAGCACGAGGGTGAGCTACTTTAGATGAGATTCCAGCTAGAGTCAGTAGTGGTTGGTCGGAGCTTGTGATCACGATCATAATGGAGAAATAGAAAAAGATCCATCAGAATCACCATTGAGATCTATTGCAATGGTGTTCGATCTATCGGAGATTGTGGTAGAGGATCGACGAAGGTAGTGATTGTCGTCAGAGATGACGATTGGAGTGTCATCAGGGGAGATGAATCTCTGTGATCATTCAGGGGAGAAAGAGAGAGAGAGAGATAATAAAAAAAATTTAATTCACCAAATATAAATTATATTTATGGTATTTTCTGAAAAAGTCTTTTTAGCTATGTTAAAAATAATTCACACTTATAAATTATAACATGTAACTTAGAACTCGTACGAAAAGACGAGCAAAGAGAATTGAAATATTAAAAATTAATAATAAGAATTGAAAAAAAAAAAAAAAAAAAAGAAAAGATACTTTTTATATTCCATAGGGTAGATCCACCCCTCAGTTATCGCAAAACACAAAGCAGGAGAGTCCACTCCAAGGCCTAACGCATTTAGTGGAGACTGACTGAAGACTGAAGACAGACAGACCGACAGCCACTAGACACCAAGTCCCTTAATTTTCCAACTCGCCTCCTTTAAACACCAAAAGTTAACCAAAGGTGCCAAAATTTAAACAAACAAAGAAATAAAATAACTGAACAAACCCAAACACCAAACCAAACCAAACAGAGAGATCTACTTCTACAGCAGCACAACTAGTAAAAAGACCGTCTCTCTGGGCTTCTTCCTCTGAAGCCGAAAAAAAAGAAAGAAGAAGAAACATGGCTGGGTACAGAGCGGAGGACGACTACGATTACCTGTTCAAGGTGGTTCTGATCGGGGATTCAGGTGTGGGCAAGTCCAACTTGCTCTCCAGATTCACCAGGAACGAGTTCAGCCTCGAGTCCAAGTCCACCATCGGAGTTGAGTTCGCCACTCGCAGCTTGAACGTCGACGGCAAAGTCATCAAGGCCCAGATTTGGGACACCGCCGGCCAAGAAAGGTCCGTTTTTCTCTCTCCTCTTATTTTGTTCGGTGCTGTTTGGTTGCTGGGAAAGTGTTTAGACTAGTTCTAGATTACGGAAATGAATTTGGTTTTGGAGATCTGAAGGGATTTGATCTTACTAGAAATTGCCCAACTGGTTGGGGGGTTGGTTTTAGATTTGTTTTGTTTTGTTTGATGATTTTTTTTTTTTTTTGGCTTAAAGACAGATCAAGCTTAGTTTTGAGGAAGGAAGTAGTAGATCTTGATCTTTTCTCCTAGATTATCGGGATTTTTGCACATTTGCAAGAAATTATCTTAGCAAGAGTTATTTGAGTTCAGAGTCATGCCAAGTACTTAAATTTGATCTGGTTTCAAATCCGTAACTTACGAACGAGAATATTTGATTTTGTTAGCTTCATAAATCATATATTCATATTGCACTGCTTTTGTTACTTGGCAATTGGCATGGTTGTTTTTTCATAGGTGTTTGAGTTGCCACTTTTTTTTTTTTCCTTCAATTTTTGTGGTATTTTAGATTATTTTTTTTTTGTTCTCTATTTTTATGTGTTGGAGCAGAGCGTGTGGAGCGTAGAGTCAATAGAGTTCACATGTGGATCGATTCTCTTATAATCACCTTTTTAATCAGAGTGAAATTACTGCAGCTTTTGTATCGAGTGTGAATCACTGTCAATCTCGTGTGTTTTGTTATCTTTCTTTTATATTATTGCTCTTGGTAGTAAAGGATTTGAGTGTTGAACGATGATATTTGACGTTGTTATACGAAATCTACGTTAATGTAATTGAGAGACCACTGAAGAACTGTGCTCTTTTTTAACCTTCTCTTTGATGCTTAGATTGATTCTACATCGGAGTCTAATAATTTAGTTGCCAAAGGGCTCGGAGGAAAAAGATTGTAGTTTCTTAAGTCCCTGTGTCCATATGAAGATACTTAGTGAGTTCTAGTCTTAGCATCGGTCAAAATCAGTGGGATGTTAGCCATTGAAGGCTTCCATTTCGTCATTTTTCTTAACTAGAATCTACAACTTGTTGCACTCCATGCGATGTGTTTTATATCTTCCCCCTAGAATTGATCTATAAAAATAAAATCGTATCGTTGTTGGGTTTGGGATTTGGAATGGCTTGGTACATTGCCATTTAATCTGTGTTAAGTTTGTCTAAAAATGTACCGATTGGATCTCATTCTTGCTGCATGTTTTATTGCCTCAAAACAATATTTTTTCTTTAAAATTGGTTTGGTATGGGAAATGTTATCATGGAGGTTGTTGGTTTGTATAGAGATGACAATATTTGGAAACTAGTCATTTAATGTGCGAGCTGGTGGTAGTGACTTTAAAAACGTGTGTTCATTTTTCAACAGCTGGAGGAGGGTATGTAGTAATAATTCTTGTCCAATTTGCGTGTTATTATGTCGTGGTCGAGGTAGTTCTCTTATGTAGTTATGGTGGTGGTTAGACTTATCGCAAATTGCTAGATTTTACTCCAATAGTTATGCTTAGAATTGAATTCTGGTATGGGAATCACTGGAAAGAGTATTTTGTCTTGAACAAGACTTTGCATTAGTTGTGCAAACTATTGGGTTGAACCCTTTATTTATTTTATTTTATTCCCTTTGTTAAATACAGTTTGGGACTTATAGTTCCCAATTTTAAAGACAAATGAAAACTCTCTCAGGTTTCAAAGCAGGGAGTTCCTACCCAAACCTCTCACCTTCCATCCATTGAGCTTGCCCTAGCGGGGTTGACTGTTGGGTGGATTTCATTTTAGCATTAGAAAGAAAATATGACGATGCTATGATGTAGCATAGCAAATTGCTCTGAAATATGTTCAGTCTTTGTTGGGTTAGAATTCTGTTTTGCATTGTAAGTGAAGTACCTGCTCAATTGGAAACTAGTCATTCGTTTCAATTTTGCAATTTGATGTACCCATATTGAAATCCCTAGCTTATATAGAGGCAGTGGGTCAGACATAATCATTTACCATTCTACCGATCCTACATACAAAAAAAAAAAAAAAAAAAGGAATTAAATACAAGTTTAGTAGGTATATTCAAGGTCTGTTTTCTAAGTTCGTGACCGTTGGAACGTACAAAAGTTAGTTATCTTCATTTGTTGTCCTTTTCTTGGAATAACTTCCTGGATTTTTCTTGTGTTGAAGATTTAGTTGCGTCTTGAAAGAATTTTATTTTAAAGATCATGAATGTGAAAGTGTAAAAACTTTGTGTGCTTCGTACGTATCAAAACTTTTGTGCTCTAAACATAAGTTATATATATATATATATATTTTTAACACTTATGTTCCGTGCCAGCCCCGCCAATTAGTTCGATTTTGTGGTGACTGTTGAGATTATATTATTTTGTTTCATGTTCAATAAGTTCTAGTCATATTTTCATCTACTCTATCATAGAAAAATGTTTTCATCTATTCTAACAATTATGCTTAGAATTCTACTTTTCGATTGGAGTTCATTTCATCACAGCCAAATAACACAACGCATTTGGTGATATGCAGGTACCGAGCCATAACAAGCGCTTACTACCGAGGAGCTGTGGGTGCGCTTTTGGTATACGATGTCACTCGGCATTCCACGTTTGAAAATGTGGAAAGGTGGTTGAGAGAGTTGAGAGACCACACCGATCCCAACATCGTGGTCATGCTCGTTGGCAACAAATCCGATCTCCGTCACCTCGTGGCAGTCTCCACCGAGGATGGGAAATCCTTTGCCGAGAAGGAATCCCTCTACTTCATGGAAACCTCTGCTCTCGAAGCAACCAACGTGGACAATGCATTTGCCGAAGTCCTCACTCAGATTTACCACATTATGAGCAAGAAGGCCATGGAAACCAGCAATGACGGAGCTGCCACCGTTCCTTCCAAAGGTGAGAAAATCGACGTCAGTAAAGACGTCTCGGCTGTCAAGAAACCCGGGTGTTGTTCAAGCTAAAACTTCAAACCCTGCTTTTAGATCATCATGCAGCGGGTTTATATTGCGGCATTGATTGATTTCTTGTACACCGTAAAGGTTGTATTGAAATTCTTTTTCAGAAGGCTTCAGCAAGGGAATTAGGCGAGCACTGATATTTATTGTACTTCCATATTATTATTATTATTATTATTTTCCCTCTTTTGGAACCGGTATTTCAGTCTACTGATGACACAGCTTGTTTAGGAGCAAGATTTGTTAGAGCTGTTGCGACAATATTTTATTCACAAAATATTATTATTATTATTATTATTCGCTCTCTCGAATTTATACGAAAGATCTGTATTTTGAAATTGTTGGTCCATCAATCGTTATATAAAAATAGTTTGGCAGGTTTATTCAATCTTGTGTAGTTCCGGGAGAGTTTTTGATTTGCACGTACACCCCACATGGAAAATGGTATTTAGTTGGAAACTGTTACTATGTGTGATTACAAAGATATGGATATCGGTAAAAACTGATCCTAAAACATTGAATATTTAGATAAAACTTTAGGAACTTTAAAATAAGTAATAATACATAAATTAATTGAATCTCTAATTGAATCTCTAAATGAAAATGCTTAGTATTTAAGAAATATATAAGAAAAGAAGTAATTATAAAATAATAATAATATATATAAATTAACAAATTAAATAAAATAATTGAAAGCTAACACAATAGAAGTATTTTTATATTCAATAGAATAAAGTTATCTTTAAAGTAAACAAAAATAAAAGGTTGATAATGTACAAAACTATTAAAATGAAGAATAATTTTATTTAGGCTCTTTGAATTGTATATTCAAACTTTAAATTTATATTTAAATAATAAATTCAAATTTTTATGATAGAAACTCTATAGAAAAAAAAGTTTGAAAAATCAATTTAAAACGAAATGTTAATTGAAAGTATATTACATTAAAAAAATTAAAAAAAAAACTAAATAGCAATATTTTATAGATATTTTACCAATATCTATGTGGAAATTTTCAGAAATTTTCATAATATTTTGTCAGTTTACATTATTATTTTTTTTTTACAAAAATCAATATTTCCATAAATTATTGAATTTACAAAAATTTCACGAATATTTTGTGGATATTTTGCTAATAAAATGTTGATTTTTCAATGCTTGTTCTAACCTTAGAGTTAACAACTTCAAGCATATGCACCAAAATTCATTTTTTAATAGTACAAGAATGGGGCCCACTAGATATCCAACTAGTACCAACCATTGAATCTTACTCTATAGACGAGGAAAAGCAATTGCATCCCACTTGCAAAATTCCCCCTAGTCCTCTAATAATATTTCTCTTTTAGTACAGTTCAATATATTTCTCTTTTAGTGGGTGTTTGAGGCATTGTTTTGCTATCTAGGTTTTTGGTGCCTCTAAATAAAATATATTTATTATTTATATTTTTTAATTCTTATATATTAATTTTTTATTATATATTTTAAAATTTTTATATAATTATTTTTATAATAATTTTTTTCAAAAACATTTATTTCAAACATAATTTTCAAAATTATATCTAATTTTTAAAATCAATATATATAAAAGTACATATCTAAAACTCCCTTCAAACACCCTCTTAGCTTCTCTCTCTCAACAGAATCAGCCACACATAGGTAACGTTAATTAGATGGAAACTATTACTGTGATTACTGATTAAAAAAAAAGAAGAAGAACACGGAAAAAGACACATTACATTCCCATTTTTTAGGATGTATCTTGGCTTCTAATTTTAGGTATTAGATAATTAAAATAAATAATATGACTTGTTAATTTGTTTTTTTTTTTAAGTGAAAAATTGGCATTTTTCTTTTTCAAAAGCTATAAAATTGTTTCTTTTTATTATTTTTGCCTCATAGTCCAGCAGAAAATGGAAGAAATGAAGGTAATCGGTAGAGAGATTTCAGAGAACAAAAAGAAATCTTCGGTTGTTTTATAATAGAGAACTAATTGGAAATAAAAAGAAGTTATAAATTCACAGCGTACAATATATTTTATTATTGTTCCCAACTTTAAAATGGTAAGGAAGAAAAATTTGACACCCAGTTGATATGTAAAATTATTATTTTTATCTCATTTATGCTCCTTTTATATTATAGGGTTTTTTTTTAAATGAAAAATTTTTAAATATGAAAAATAAAAGTTGTTTAGAATTTTGTTTAAAAGCAAAGTTGTTTAAGTGGGTAAAAACCTTTTTTTTCTAAAGAGTTCTTTTTTCATTTTTTAAAAATAAAAAATTTTGAATGTTTAAATACGAAAATTTAAAAAGATTCATTTTTTTTTATAATGAAAAATTTTTTATTTTTCAAATTTAGAATAATCAAATAAATATAAGTCTCATCAATTTTTTTATTAATAATTTTTATGCCGTACAAATGATATGTAAAATTTTTATGACATACTAATGGTATGCCTCGTCTGAGTTTTTACCAAATCTTTTACCATGCTTCGTTTGGATTCTGTTTTATATAATTATTTATTTATTTTACGCCTCTCTATGGATGAGACATTCATCAATGCTCTCAAGTTCTAGTTCATGAAAAAAATAAAAAAATAAAAAAATAAACAGTGGAGGAAGGGACAGCGATAATTAGCGATATTTCCTTATAAAAAAATTAAAAATATCTAAAAATTTGTTTAATTTTACGTTCTATCCTGATATAATTTATAAATTAAATTAAATTGATTAAAATAATTATAATTTCATTTCATTTGATAGAATTTATTTTTATAATTTTTATCTATATTTTTATTATTTTAATAAAATTTTTAATATAAATTAATTCTATTTTTATAATTTTTAATATAAATTAAATTAAATTAAATTAAAATAAAAAGATTAATTTAACTTAAATTATTAAATTAAATCAAGTTAATAATATACATGTTTATTTTTAATTTTTTAAATATTAATTTATATAACAATAAATATTTTTAGTGATAAATATAATTATTGTTGAAAAAAAAAAAAAAAAGAGGCATCCTACGTCCGCTGGGAACAGATGTGAATACTATATGACGTTGGTACCAAAAACGACGTCATAGCTGGGGACGTGGAAGGTAGGGATGTATCAGCCAACCAAAAGCCGACGTGAAAAGTGACAAAAAAAAATCTTAAAAAATTCAAAAAATCCACATTTTAATATGCGGGACTTATCATGTCGGCCAAAAAAGTTGCAAAAGTGATGAGAAATTAAAAAATAAAAATAAAAAACCCCACATTTTAACATGCGGTTTTTTTTTTGTTTTTTATTTTCTGTTTTACCCCTTCTGAAACTCATTAACCTGCCGATCTTTATTCAACCAACAATTGTATTCTCTCTCCAGACCTTTTTTGCTCGCATGGCGCAGACAAAAATCAAGCAGAATGAGGTTTTGCTCTTATGGAGACCCAACGAATTTGGGGTTTGCTTGATTCTCTCTGATTGTAGCAAAATCAATGATTGTCTTCTCTTAAAAAATAAAATAAAATAAACCAAACAAGAAGATAAAACTAAAATGAGATGGCAATATCAAGACTCATGAATTAAAATAATTAAATAACTAATATAAAACAAATAATAAGAATCATTTATCAAATATCAAGCCCCAAGCATCGAAATTCAAGTTTTAGGCAAACTCACGCTAAATCTTGCCGCTGCCGGCCGCCCGCTCGCGAAACCTTCCCATGCTAGATCGCCGCCGCCTATGCCTGAGACATCCCTTCGCCAAATCCCAGTGCTTTCGGCTGCAACTCTGTTCACCATTGTTGCAGCCTGCAAGCCCAGATATCTCCGCCACCCGGGCCGCCAAGAAGCGCCGTTTCCTTGCCTTCGTTAACCGGCCACGCAATCCTTGGAGAAAACAAAAATGGAGAGAGAGCGTCTGAAGAGAGAAAACATTGTTTTTAACACAACAGATGGTACTCGGAGAAAGAGAGAAGCGGATTTTGTTTAAAAGAGAGAGACTAAAGTACAAAGAGTGGCTATGTGCTTTCAATAAAAAAATAAATAGTACAAAAATGAAGTACAAAGGGTGGGATTGAACAAAAACAAAAAAGGGTGATAGTTTCAGATATGCACCTTTATTTTTTATTTTAGAAATAAATAGTCTAATTTATTTTAAAAATTTACTGTATAATCTAATTTTAAAACGGGTAATATATTTATTTTATTTTTAAAATAAGTTTTTGGCTTATCTTTTTATAATCCTCCAAAATTCTATTTATTTTTCTCCTTTTCTTTTTTCTTCTCTCTTTATCTTTCATCCAAGTCTCACTCTCTCCTCTATCTCCTTTTTGAACCACTCCAATCGTTGTCTTTAACAACGATCGTTGCTTTTGTTGTTCTTTATCACGATCTCTAACAGATTAGTCGTCATGAAAACACGAGATCACGACAATTAGACTTCAAATCCTTATCAATGGAAAATCACGAATTTGCAATTTGGATCTTTGTGAGATTTGAGCTCATGCTGGAATCTGATGGCTAAATCTGAGCTAGATCACGTCGAAGATATTGGAGGCTTTGAAACCACCGCGATCTGGGAGTATTGGTTTTTGTTTTTGCTTTGCTGGTTGAACGGTGATCTAGTTTTCATTTTCCAGTGTCACGATCTCCTAGTATTGGTGATGAAGAAATCGAGCTAGATTGCGACGGCTCCATTGATCTCTCTGTCGTGATGCGGCCTCGAGATGTCCATTTGTGGCTCTGATTTCTAGATCGTGATGATGAACAATCTTTTTCGGCCCCACGGTGACTTTGAATTTCATGACTGAATGTGAAGGGTGATCGAGTTTGCATATGGCTGGGGAGATTACGAGTCCTTGGATCGCTAGTGAAATCTAAAGTTTTGATGTGTAACAGGTCATCAGAGGGAGAAAGAAATACCAAATCATGTAGCTCATGAGCGAGATCGAAATGGCGACAGAGATTTAGTGATCTGCTTGCAAGTGAGATCGTGACCCTCAACTGGGAAGACAGCAACTTTTATGATGGCTGGCGACTGTTGATGGTAGGTTTTGAATGAAATCAAATGTTAGGGTTTCGTTGAATTTGAGAGTTTAATTTGGGAAAATTTTTATGGTATTTTTTTCAATTTTAGAAACTTTTGTAAAAAAAATAAATAAATATTAATGTAAATAAAGTATTTACGTCATAAATCAATGATTTATTCAAGTAAATTAAGTAAATTAGTAAATGTAAATTAATTATTTATGAGAATAAATTAAGATTTACAACTAGTTATATCAGTAAACTAAGGATTTAAGAATTATTTACCAAAATTAATTATTTACTAAATAATAAATAAATTATTAAAATCAGTAAATAAATAATTTACTAAACAAAAAAGTAATTTACAAGATAAATTTATTAAAATTTATCTAAATCAATAAAAAAATGATTTCTCAAATAAATTTATCAAAATTTATCAAAATTAATAAATAAATAATTGATTAAGTTAAAAATTGATTTATCAAATAAATTAATTAAAATTTACAGTAAGGATTAGTTTTAGAATTTTAGAGGGCATTTGGATAAAAATTTTATTTTAATTTTACTCAAATACAATATAATTTTACATTAAACACAAATTTTACAACAGTGTTACGAAAACAATTACTATTCAAAACATTTTTAAAATAATCGCATCAACTTTTTAACTCTACTATTTATCTCTACTTTTATCAATCACATCAACTTTTCAACTCTAAAATACTTTTCATCCAAACACACATTTCATTCAAATACAAAACAAATACTTTTCAACCAAATACAACATTCAAAAAATAAATTTCATTCAAATACAATTAAAATGTAATACGTTTACCAAACGTCCTCTTAGATTATGATAAAGATATTAACAATTTAAATCTTTTCTCTTATTTATTTTTAGTGGGAGTTTTGATTATTTACCACCATCCCGGGTCAATGAAAAGACAGTCCGGAAAAGACTAGTGCATGGTAAATTAACTAACGGTTTAAAACTTAAAAGCAGTGGAGCAAATAGTGGGGTGTGGGGGAATGGAAACTGGCGGAGAAAAAGGTTGAAAAAAGGTAAAAAAATTGTGGAAACTATTATTTTAAATTTTTAAATTATGGAAATTGATAGAGATGATGTTTAAATTTGTGGTACGGTTGGAAAGTAGTTGAATGTGGTCTGGAATTGCAGATTTAAAGAAAAATAGTGAAAAAAAGAAGAGAAATTTTGGTTACATTTGTTTTTGTTTTTGAAAATAATTTTTTATTTTTTAAAATACAGAAAATGAAAACGGTTTTAAAATAATGTTTGTTTATTTAACATTTTTAAAACCTTTTCGAAAATATCGTTTTCAACTATATTGTTTTTTTGAGTTTTTTAAAAACGAAAAAAAGTTATTTTCACTTTTTGTTTTCGTTTTCTCCCTCCATCTCCTCTCTCTTTATTTCTCTTTCTGTCTGTACAGTATCAGTGATGATCATGTCCAATAATAGCATCCATCTCCGACGAAGGCTGATGACCATGGACTAGTGACGATGACAACGACCCCCTCGTGACGATGACTATCGACTTATGACCTAAATCTAGCCATCACCGACACCTAGAATTCAGACCACCAATCTCTTTTACCCCTATCGCTCATTGCAAAACCTACCACAAAGTTTTTTTTTTAATTATGACTGATAATTTATTTTTTATTATTTTTTAAAATTAAAAATAAATATGTTTTTATAAGATACTCACTTATAAAATGAGTTTTCAAAATATATAATCAAACAAAATTTCATTTTTATGTTTTTCAGAATATATACTTAGAAAACATAATCAAACACAATTTCAAAAATGATCTCAATACAGTTTTCAAAACATTCTCATTTTCAATTTTTTTGAAAACAGAAAACATTTCAAAACCAATACCAAACGCCACCTTTAAGATTAAAAATACCGGATAAGAGTTTGGTAGAAATTTTAAAATAACATTTATAATAAGTATTTTTTAAAAGCTGTTTAGATATAATTAAATGATTATGATTTAATTATTTATAATAATTATAATACACTTTAATAAATAGTTTTATTAAATAAAAAATTTAAAAAAATTTGGAAAATTAATTAAAAAAACTCAAAAACCCCCCTCCTCTCTTCAATTGCCGATGTTATTTTTGAGCTTTTTTTTAAATTAATTTTTCAGATTTTTTAAAATTTATTATTCCATAATATTATATATTAAGATATATTGTAATTATTACAAGTAAACAAATTTCAATCATTTAATTATATTTGAACGGTTTAAAAAAGAATACCTACAATAAGTACTATTTTGAGATTCTAACCACAGTCTTACCCAAAAATATTAGTTTTGCACTTTTCAACATCGGTTGTTAGACAATGGATGGTAAATGTGGTTTTTTTCACTCTTGTAACGTGGTTCGGTACCTAACTGACATAAAAAGCTCCTCAACCAACATGATGATTTTTTATGTTGGTGATCGACGTGGAAGGGGGGGGGGGGGGGGGGGTGCGAAACCCACTTTTTCTTATAGTGAATTAATTGATATGATAGTACTTTAAATACTTACTAAGAAAATAAGGACAACTTATATATTATATAGGTTGATACTTAAAAGTTAAGATTAAAATTAGTGTGTTTAGTATTTTTCATCTTGTACGTGAGGGTCTCCCCCTACCCCACACCACACACTAAGAATTGTTCACGTTAAACTTTATTTGTGTTGAAGATGAAAATGCTATTTTAATTTCGTTAGAGCTTATTTATAAATTATATATAATGAGTCAGTAGTAGTCTAAAAGCAGTCTCAAACGCCTTTCACAAAATTCAAAACTGAATGCTACCGCCATTAGAGTGCACATCGGGTTGTGTAGGCAGTTATTGGAGAGTTTAGATGGATTTATTTTATGGCAGTTTGTGAAAACTTCAAATCATGATTGTCCAAAATTTAGGCAGTTTGGATGGTTTTTATAGCACATGGTTCGGGCTGTTTGTTGGGCAACTTGAGTTTTATACTAATATTTTTAGTATATAATAATTAATTTTTTAAAGTTACATCTTGTTTAAAGTGATATTACTTATAATCAGTTTTTTACCTTTTACAAAATGAGAGAGTCAAAACAGAATATAAGAAAAAAATTTAAAACTTATTCATGAGTTACAAAGCAATATATTTTTTAGTTTAATTACATCAATTTACAAAATTAAGCTGAAGTTATAATCGCTAAAACTACTTTTATAATCCTATTTCAAAATTCAAAATATATGTCATAAAAGAACAATAATATCAAAATTATATGATTACATTAAAAGGATAAAAGCATTTAAGTTAATATACTAACTCTCTTAAAAAAAAAAAAGATATACTAACATGTTTATAAGAGTTCAACAACAAAAAATAAAAAATGATAATTAAGTTCTAATAAATTACACACATTCAAACTTAAACTTCAAAATCCATCACCAGTAAAATAATAATTAAAATTATTAAACGAGCGAACCATTTTGGAATTACAGTTTTATTTACCAAACCATAACTATCTGCTTATCCTGTTATTTAAATCTAGTGTTCATTTAAAGTACGGTTTTATCATAAATCTATCATTTGTGGACTGATCCATGTGGAGTAGATCATTTAAGCGGTTTGCAGTTATTTTTGTGCATCCCTTACCACCATGGTGGTTCAAGGTTCAAAGTTAATTTATACCCAAGCCATACAAGTTAAGGAACTTCAATAATTGGAGTTTTCCGTGTTGTTTGTTTGTTATCTTTTTTCTTTTTTTTATTTCTAGAGGAATGTTACCCTCCTATTTCCTTGTTGAGACTTAAGCATCTAAAAACGTTATTTAGTTATTTGGTTTTATAATGTAGTTGTTTATGAATTATGCTCCTTGATATAATTATCGCAGGCAAAATCACATTAGACGTACATAAAACAATTACAAAGCATTTGTTTTCATTAGTAATAATTAAAAACTACAGATTCTCCAGCTGTGCGGCGACATCAGCGGCAGCTATTAATTAGAATCCATGTGATATTTAAATGAAAGCTTGCAGGTTTTGCTTTCATTGCACATTATATATATATATATCTGTGTGTGTGTGTGTGTGTGTGTGTGTAATATATATAATGCGTAAGCTGTCATTTGTGTCAACTAGTTTATGTATTCCTATGCCAGAACGGATAAGAAAGAGCCATATAATATTATTGCATGATTTAAGACCCTGATTTCACTGTTCACATGCGTACAACGTGCACCGCTCGTGTTGGAAATCTGGTGAAAAGCCATTAGCAGATTCACTAGTTAAGAACCAAAGCAAAGATAAATTTATACTAAATCTTAAAAAAAAAAAAAATAAAAGGATAGATTATACTCGCTATTTTCTTGTCCGAGGAAAGATTTGAAACCGTCTCATAACGATTGACATGGAAAATTCGGAAGATTATGTGTAATTGATTCGAATTAATTATAAAATGATTTTTTTGGGTAATAGTCATTAAGCGTGCATTAAATGGCTATTATGAGAACTGTGGATGTATTTCATTAGCATGACTTTGAACTAAGCTACATACTACATCTTTTTTTTCTTTTTTTTTTTTTCATTTGAGATTGTTTTTTCTCAATAATATCTCGTAATTGCAACTTTGAATTGCTTAATAAATTAAAAAGTACCGTAGTCTTTACGAAAATTTCACTTGTAATTTTTTAAAATTGTTTTTGCCAAATGACACGTCATGTTGTTTTGCATATATAATTCCGTTCCTATTTGTTGGAATAAAACTAGATTAATGACCAACAACTTTTCCTAAATTTATTTGCCAAGTGATTCGTCATAGTGTCAATCATATAACAATTTGGATATGTGAACATAAGCTTTCAATCACTAAAACCTACAAGATATTTTTTTTTGAATATGCTCAATTGGTTGACTGACGTAGTAATGCATTTAAATACCATTTAATGTCTTTTCGTACACCCACAAAAAAAAAAAAAAAAAGGGAAGAAGAATCACATGTAGTTCCCTATTAAAAAGTTTCCACCAACTCTTTTGTACTATATATATATTAGATATTTAATCTCTTACTTAATTAACAAAGAAAATTAGGTTAGGCTGGACTATGTATGTAATTAACTGGACATTAACATACATCTGTGTAAATAGATACTAGTAGGTTAGGCTGGACTAAGCCAAAGGGCAAAGCAGTTTTTATCCACAATCCAGCTACCATCCCCTAAAAGTCAAGCACCCTTTTTTGTTTTATGTTGACTTTAGAGTTTAAACATGTTAGGCCGGCATAGACGTTTCAATTTTGTACACACTCCAAACCCTATCCAGTAACAATCACAATATCTGCCCTCTAGTCCTTTTCGAGTTTCCATTCTCTCTTTTCTCCTTTTGGTGTGGGATTCGGTGGATTTTTGCCTACTCCAATTAGTGGGAAAATATGGGGGAATTTAATGTCAAAAAGGACTAGTCGCACATATAGTGCCAATTTTATATCAGATTATATTATAATGTGTGTTATAAAAAATGTGGAATTTAAATTCTACATTTTCAAGTTGAAGAAAGATTAATTTCTTAATTTAACATATCTTTGTATTTCTTTTTACATTAGTGTGCATTTTATTTTTTAAAGATAGGATGAATTCTTACTTGTAATTTAGCCAATTTCTAAGAGTACATTTGATACGGAAGAAAAATTAAGGTATAGAGAGGGGTGGAGATATTAGTAAAATAAAACTTATGATATTCATAGTTATTTGATAAAAAAGAAAAGAAGAGAAAACGGATTTTATGAAGAGATTGTTGAAGAGTATTTTCTTGATAAAATGGTTATTTTAGAAATAAAATCTTTTTTTCACTCTCCTTTATATCGCCATATAAGATGAAATGATATTTGTTTTCTTTCCATCATTTTATGGCAAATATGGAGAAAAAAAGTATCGTTCAATTATTACACATTTCCACTCACCCTATATTTTCTCTCATTTTTTATCAAGCACAGCCTTAGACTTGAAGTAACTTTCGTCGATTGTAACGACTTTATATTGATTGATGGGTGTAAGTTAAATATCTAAGCACAAGTCGGACCACAAGCTACATGGGAATTGACGTCCATTTTGATGCTAATTGCTAATTACAAACGACACCAGGACAAGGACAAGGTCAAGATTAAGACTCTTTGTTTATTTGTTTATTAATCACTTATTATTCACTAATCACTAATGGGAAATCACTACGCTACAATCAAAGCAAACGGGTTATTTAAAAAAAAAAAATTATGAAACAAAATGAGATAAAATAAAATCTCAATGCTTAGAGATTTAAAGAGAAAAGAAATGTAAAAAAAAAAAAAAAAAAGCCGCAAGATTCTGCGCCGTTGAATGCCAAATTGATATTTCTTCAATCATATTGTCAAAACGTCCCCCGTGTGTGTATTAAAATTAAATTATTATTAAAAATATATGCAAAGAGAGCAGGTGCACGTGTCAGCAGATCTGGACCTGTGGTCCCACTTCTCCGCCGCGGTGGTGGCGGAACACCAGCGAGCACTCCGGGAGCTCCCCCAAATCGGCGAACAGTGACTCGTCCTCCTCCCTCATCGGGAACATCACCGCCGCCACGTCAGCATCCCCTCCGACGCCGCCGCACTCGGAGAATATCGGGCTCTCTAGAACAGTCGACGACGTCGTTTCCATGTCCCTGAACCACCCGGCGAAGTCGTCCCCCACAAGGCCGCCGAACCTCGGTTCCTCCGACTCCGGCTCGGGTTCCGGCTCAGGCTCCGGGTCGGGGTGAATCTCCGGAGCCTCCTCCTTGACGAGCTTCGACGTGGCCGCGGCTGATTGGCCGTGGTGGTTGTGGTTGTTTCTAGAAGGCGGCCAAGGGTGGTTGTGCTCGGCGGAGTAGGTGACGACCAGCATGGTGGGGTCCACTCGGCTTCTCTCGACTTGTTTTCTCGCCGGACACCCCTTTGAGCTACTGCATCTGTAATACCCTCTGTTCCCAATACATAATTTTCCCACCAACCAAACACCAAACAGAAAAACAAAAACCCTTCAATTCAATAATCCAACGATTACCCAAAATTAAAAAAAAAAAAAAACCTTAGTTGTCCAGTGACATATATGTGTGTGTGTGTGTGTGTGTGCGCGCGTACGTATGTACATACCTAGGATAAGGGGAACCCTTGATGGGTTTCTGACCGTACTTTCTCCAAGCCCATGAATCGGACGGCGGAGTACTGCTGATCTCACCCTTTAATCGTGACCCTTCAAGTTCCTTGATCGGAATTGACACCACTCTTTTCTGTACTGATCTCCGACTGTAGTAGACAATTCTCCATTAATTTTCTCAGTGCATGCGGACATGTAGTTAAAATGTTTATATATATATACATATGGTATATATAACTATATATATGGATATTAAGTATATATGCATGTATAAGCTTAAAGGACTGACCTTTTCTTGGGAGAGGAAATAGAAGAAGTAAATTTCGGAGGAGATTCGGAGCCATGTTCTGGTGTGGTAGTAGGAGAGTTGTCGGTGGAGTCATGATCTCGGTCGCTGAATAATGGGTTGAATCCGGTACTGATGTCCATGATCTGGTTCTGATGGGGAATTATACCAAAAAAGGGGCACGATACAAGAGAGTTCCGATGTTGAGGAGCATATATATATATATATAAAGACCAAAGTTTATGATTGGTTTAGTGCATATAGATAATGTTGACGATGCGTGTAGGGTACACAAAGTGGGCTATAGCTTGATTATAGAGACGCCAGAAAGATATATAGAGTGAAAAGAATGGAGAAAAATAAAAGAAATTAAAAGGGAAGAAGGTGGTGTAGAGAAGGATGGTCCTTAAAATAATTGGCGTCACATTTGACAAATTGGGTTTTTTAGCTGTTGTTTATCGTAGGACGTGCTCCCAAATGTGATGTCCATATTATTAGTTTGGCTTGACTGACATTTACAAATACATTTATTTATAAGCCCCATTTTAAAAATAGTTTGTTTATCTTATCTTTTTTTTTTTTATGTCGATTTATTATTATTTTTGTGGGGAAGGGATTAGGGTTTGTGACATCATAAGAATTAAATTTGTATTGCGATCGTTGTTTTTTTTTTTTGGTTTGGGGGAGGGGGGGTGGTGGCGCGGCCCTGAAAATTTTGAGTCGTCATTATTCATTAAAAATATATATATGTTTGATTATGTGATTTTTTATTACTTAAAAGCTGATCTTACAGTAATTTTCTTTCAATTGATGACCTAAAAGCTAAATACTTCAAGAAATCCAAACGGTAAAAAAAAAAGAAAGTGGGATATGTGTGCTGATAATTGCATTTACTAGTTCATGATAAAGTTTGTTCGATTCATGATCCTTCCACATGTAGCTTGTTTTAAGGAAATCAAAACCTTTTTACATTTTATGAAGTTTTTGAGTAAACACACCCTCCAAAAAAAAAAAAAAAAAGCATACAAATACAAAAGTGGTGAGTTTGAATTGGAAAAAAAATTGAACAAACTGACGTCAGTTTTCAAGTGGGTCTACGGCTGCCTTATCTCTTGAAAATGATCTAATTGTAGTTGTTTCATTCATCAATTTCTTTATCTCGACATATAATATGGTGTGTGTGTGTATATAAAATAGGTTCAAAACATAACAGTTTGATTTAGTCCGTATAGACTTTTCTCTCTAAGGAAGGAGAAGGAGTTACTGATAATATAGTTTTATCTACCTAATAGCATATAATAATGGCAATGATCTCATCAATGAGAAATTATTTAATAGATCGGATGTACCACATTATCATGTTTATACAGTACACCCATTTAATAAAAATTTTACATACTAGAAAATTTTAAGAAGAATATTTATGGAGATTTTAAATTAGTAATTAATGTGATACACACTAAGAAAGAGAAATGCAATTACAAAAAATTGACATAAACAAATCTTTAAAATATCAAATTTTAGTTAGACAAGTATACCACATAAACATGATAATATGATATCCTCAGTCTATTGAATAATTTCTCCTCATCAACACGTTAGTCCTTTTTTTTTTTTTAATTCCCTTAGTTTTAGGACTTATATTCTTTAATCTCAAAACCAAATCCATTTTTGTCTTAACGGTTAGAAAAAGTCAAATGAGTCTATTAATCCCACCTTTAATTAATGTTTATCTCATACGACGAACTCTTTTATATGATTCCTTTTTTTTTTTTTTTCATTTTTTTAAATGGCTTTATATGAATCTTTGAGTAGATCAATACATTTTGCAATTACTTTACTATCAATGACGCCAATTCCTTCCCTTTCTTAATGTTCACAATACTATGATGACAAGGTAAGTTTAAGTGTGTTCCCCTTTTCTCTTTACATTTCGGATAGTATGTAGGTGAGTTATTGTCATTTTTTATAAGTATATGTAATTAATTACTACGATAATTTTTTAAATATCTACTAATAAAAAACTCACATATTACACAAGTTTTTATTCAAAAATTAAGATGATTAGATTTGTTGTTTTTAACATTTTAATTCTTTTTAAAAGAGAGCGGAGTGATAAACTTAAATCTATATCCACATTGATCATTGGTTACAAAGGAGGTTAGATTGATTATTTATGATTCTCAAAGCGTGTAATGAACAGGGAAGAAATAGAAAAATGTTTCCTTTTTGTGTTCTTTCCCAAAACCATATAACACGATCACTAAAAGGTGGGAAAAAAAAATCATTTTTATCTCTTTAAAAAAAGAACATTTTTAATCATTTAGCCATCAATAGCACACACATTATTCTAGGTCTATAAATGTGTAATATTGGACCTTTTATTTATTTATTTTTACTAATTTACAGCAAATATTCAGATCTATACACTTTTGCCAACTGTCAAGGTTCCTAATCTTTTTTTTTTTTTTCTATTTTCATTTTTGACTAACTCTGGAACTTGACTAGGTCAGTCGTTGCGTTTTCTGTCTCTCTCCAATCAGAAAGGGACGGAAAAAGCCAATTGGTTCAAATTCAATTTTCTAACATTATAGATATCAATATATATAAATATATATATATATTTTCACATGGTAGTCTTCTAGAGCTTATGGATGCCGTGAAGCAAAGAGAGTTTGATATTTTTTTTTTTTACTAATTAAACGAATTTTCTATTACAAGTCTTTTTGAATAAATAATTTTCCAAAATTCCTTCATTATAGTAATCAAGTGCCAGTCTACCCTCACCCGCCGCATCATTCATGCCCGATCCATCTAAGGCTTTAGCTATGTCCCTCAAAATATTAAATATATAAACAATTATTTTCCTTTCTTCCTTTTAATGTCTCTCTCTCAAAAAGTCCACCAACAACTGCATTTTCAAGGAATAGAACCTTCCCTCACGGCTTCCTCAATTCATCGTTCCACACATTTTATACATTATCCCAGATCGTCTTTTAAATTTGGGGTTGATATCATTTTAACTCTCCCAGTCATCATACAGACTGAATTTTATTTGTGTCCCTTAAAACTTCCTAATATGAATTCTTAATCTATCAAATTATTTTAAATATGTAGTCATCTCGTCCGTCCAATTATTAAAATCTCTACGCAAGGGAGGTGGGGTTAATTTTATAATTTTATATGTTATGACATGATTCTTAAGAAGAAACTCTTTTTTTTTTTTTCCTCTTGAAATTTTAAGAGTATGATCTAAATATGATCAAACCTATAGGCTCACTTAGATAAAACCTGACCTATAACGATCGAGTTCTTCTTATATATACTGGAGAATTGGAGAACTATAACCTTCTAGATGTTCTTCAAAATTTAACTCCACATTTCTTCCAAACTTTATTATTATTTTTCTTCAAAACCTGCGTGACATATTAAATGTAAGCCAAATCTACAATTTCATATTCCATAAATTCCATATATACGTTTTAAAATTTTAATCTTAACATCTATTATATTTGAAGTTATGATTTCTCTCCTAATTTAATATTAATTATCTTTTTAATTTTATAAAAATACTCCCCTTGTAATCAAATCCATATATGTATAGATTTACATATATATATAATTTATTTATTTATTTATTTAAAATGTTAAACAGGAAACACGAGTTTAATTTATACGCAAGACACAATCTCTCTGCCACAATTCAACTCGATTTGTTTTCCAAGTTACGAAAACCAATGGAATGTATAGGTATCCACATGCATGTATTCCCGATCCGTGTAATATGGCGCCACAACTCCCAATGCTATCAACTGCTGTGTTAATTAAAATGCAGCCCTAATTAATTCCAACGTGCCGTTTGGCCTAGTGGACCATGTTATTATTTCTACTTTGCAAAAGTCACTAATTAGAAACCACAAGAATAGTTTTAAGTGCAATTTATATAATATCGTGTAAATTACTTAATTAATCCTTAACTTTTTTTATAAAATTGTGATTTAGTATTTAACCCTTTTTTTTCAGTTAAAAAGTCTTTAAACTCTTTAAAAACATGCAATTTGATAATTTTTTAATTAAAAGAGATAAAAAATTTAAACAAAAAATATCATGTGAATCGTACATGATTAATAATATAAGGACAATTAAAAAAAATATTTATATAATTCAAGTTAGATGTGTCATATGTAATATATTTTATCTAATTTTTAACTTTTTTTTTAGTAAAAATGAACAAATTACATCATTTTAAAGAGTTTAGAGATTTTTTAAACACAAAAAAGATTGATGATCAAATCGTAACTTTGCAAAAAAATTTTAAACCAAACAAGCAATTTAGCCTATAATATTTGCTGCATCAAAGTACGGGACTTTGAGGCTAAATTTTGACACTTAATAATATGCAAGTGGGCTATACATTTAGTGCCATTGAAAGGTCATAGTACGGATTAAAAATGTCCATCAATGAGTAATTCGAGCTCTCGTTTTTAACATGTGTATTCCTGATCAAAGTTAATAAAATTAAGAAAAAACAAAGACAAGGAAAAAGGAAAAGAATATGTATATTTGGTTTGAATCAGTTCTTGCGCCCTTCTTGGTTTTTGGTTTGTGAGAAGGGGTTAATTAATAGCTTCTTTTCCTACTGGATGAGATTATCAAAGGTCTTGGTCGTGACTTTTTGTATATAAATACATACATACATACATACATACATACACACATGCATGCATATATATATAAATATATATAGTAAAATGCATCCGACAACCGACAATTGGAGCTAGACTACTGTACATATGAATACGACAGTGATGCCAGAGAAGAAAATTGCAAGCTGGAATTAGATTTAAAAAGTAATGAAAAAATGACAAGAATTATTGTTAACAAAATGTTTGAAAGTTTTAAACACAAGCATATATTTTTTAAATCCCCTACTCAAATATATTAAGTACTTAAAAAATTAAAAAAATCAAAATTCAGCCTTAACGGTTTAATACTTTTTTTGTTTGTCTCAAGTACTAGATCTACCTTTAAGAAAATACATAGTGAATTTGTTATTTAATTTTCAAAGTTTATTAATGAAGAGTTCAGCAATATTTCGATTGTCAGCATACGGATTATATATCTCTACATAATTAAGAAGTAATTCATGTTTATCAAGCTGACATTGACCTTTAATATCTATATATATAGGCGTCCATATGTACGCAATATCACTATAATTTTTTATCCTCTTCCAGAGATTCGTCGGGACCACTGCACGATTAGTGATCCGTTTCTAAAATGGATATGATTAATAAAATTAAAGCCTAAAAGTATCATGTACTTATTAACTAATACTAAAATAATTTATCTAGCAAGCCGCTATTATACTATAATTGTCTTACGGTTACAAAAATTTAATAATATCTTCGACATTATTTTATTTTATTTTTCTTCTGACAAAAGACGGATAACCTATAAATCTATAGTTGGCTCAATTACAGAATCCACTTGTGTTAAAATGAAAAAAATTGGCATCTATAATGTAAAATAGGGTTTCTCTAGGGGGAAAAAAAATTGTATTCGGATATACACATTGGAGTGTGTCATCCTGACTATGTTCTTTAATTTTTGTGTGGAATGCGGTAAGATTTTTGTACACTTCTTTGAAGTACTTTTCCAAAATATTTAAAACTACTAAAAAAAGAGTGAGAACAATAATCCAACCATGTGCACCAATCTTCACTTAAAAGTTTTAAAGTTGAATTTCAACTTAAAAGGATAGAGATGGGTTCAAGTAGGGTTTTTAGCACTATTAAACCCAAAAAAAAATTTTTTTTGACATTTGTCAATATACCTCTCAAATTTTTAATTTTTGTAAATTACCTTTTCATAAAATCCATATTGTTGCAATGTACCCTATTTTATTGAACATCTCTTTATACCGATCATGGAAAGCCCATGTCTGCCTTATTGATAATGGAAAATCAAAGCCTACAAAACATTTCCAAATCCAATTCAAATCCTAATGCAAATTAATATTTCAAATTCAAACTAACTTTAATACAATGTTAGTAGAACGAGGCATTTTGCAACATATCAAAAAATTCAAATTGTCAAAATTAAAAGTTTGGATGGCAAGTTGTCAACCGTCAATAAATTTGAAAGATCTACTTTTAATTTATTTATTAGGTTTAATCAATTAATCTAATTAATTAATTACAAAAAACAAGTAAATAAAAGAGACATACAATTTTAATGAGGTTCGGTTTCCTTACTCCTTGAGGCCATGTCCAGACGTTGAATTCTTCACTAATTGTAAAAACGATTACAAGCTTTAATGGTTTTATACTATCTAAAGACTCCCTCTTTGTTATTGCTATCGATTGTCTTAAAATTCAGTCAATGAACTCATTTAGCAAAATCCCCTTATTAGCATATGTTGAAATCTCTTCAACTGCTTTTATCTTCTTCCAAAGACGTTAAATCTTTCTCCCAAAAGATGAACATGCAATAGCTTTAATAGTTTCAACATATGCTCTAATGAATTTGTGCTCTGTATCCCTACCATTCACTGTATTGAGACTTAAATAAGCAACATTCAAAAATCCAAGTCAACCTCATACTTGTAGGGTATTTGAATTTCAAATTATTTCTCGACTTGTTGTGATACACCATGAAATATTCGACTTTCAAATCTTCCAAATTTTAACTAAAATCATGTTGCTTCAAATCCATGCATTTATCTTCACCAAATCTTCAGTGGATATGCTTAAATACTTAGAAATTAGTTGCCTTTGATTTAGGGAAGAAATCCTAATTCAAATAGGACTTAAAATCCTACTTAAGCTAGGATTTCTTTTTATATTCCAATATCAAAATTATCTCTGACTTATCCAGTCACAAATTACTTAACTAACTCCACTAAATTCGTTTTTCTCTAAAATTGATTATTCAAGATTTACATTAAATCTTCTAAGATTATATTTAAAATTCATTCAAACTTCGAATCTTTTTCTCTATGCTTATCTATGTCAGTGATCTTTGTCATAGCTTGCCACACTAGCTGAAACTTAATTCAAAATATAACCTGTCTAAACAAACTCATGTTGTAACACACTGTGCATCATATTGTGCAACACAAAACTTAAAAACTGTCTAATAGATTTTGTTTTTAGTTTTTCCTAAACGTAATTACCATAAATGCTAACAATAAAAAACCTAACAAAATTTATATAGCAATAGTGCTAAAAACTCTAAAAGTTAAAACATAAAAGACTAGTCTTGTAACAGCCAAGTGTTTATATAGTAATTTAACAAGCATAGATGTCTAATTAATCTTTAAGTATAGTGCAAAGTGATATTTATAATTTTCTCTTAAGTTATTTTACAAGTTATGCCAGTAAGGGCTTTAATTTATTTAAAAGAATTCATTTATAAAGATATTAAGTATTAAAAATTTTATAAGAAAGATTATAATGTTATAATCAAATGTATTTTAGTTAGTTAATCATTCTATTTAGACGGAATTTCTTTCATTAAAATTGTAGATCTTTTCATTGTATTTCTAATGCTATTTGAATCACCTAATTCTAATATCGAAGTAGAAAGTTATAGCCTAAATACCACACGAGAGGTCGAAAAGCCATCAGTTTTCTCTTATTTCAAAAAAAGAAAAAAGAAAAAAAAAAGATATGTTGTTAGGGCCATGGCGCCCCATGTCAAAAATTATTAGGTCCACAGTGCCTTAAAGTCATGGCCACAGCACCCAGAGTTGAGGAAAAAAAAAAGATTTTTGAAGGAGGCAGACTAAGTAGTTTCCTTATGCTTATTTTTGGATCCTTAGATCATCACCATATTGCTTTTAATCTTAATCTTTGAATGATTAGGAATAATTATTTTAAAACCAAAGATCCCAAGTCTAAAATCATATAAGACATTTTCAGAAAGATTATTTTTATAAATAGTCCTTGAAATATAAATATTCATTTAAGTTAGTATCTATCATTATTATAAAGGTTGGATTTCACGATTGAAATTCCACGACCATTTTAAAAAAACAATCAGGGAAAATATGCCATTCACAAAATTAATGAGAAAACGCTTGTGGTAAATAAAGCTTTCATGACCGAAAGGTCGTTAAAATAAGGCTTCCATAACTGTTTTCTCAAACGGTTGTGGAAGTTTTGAAAATTTCACGATTGTTTTTTACAAACAGTTGTGGAATCCTCCATCAAAATGCCCTATTCACCTAACTGGAACTTATTTTATAGATCTTTTAAATTGCTCAGTAGCTAAAAACCTCAAAAACAGTTTTTCTACCTTTATTGGATGTCTCCATCACATCCATCATTCCATCTACTCATTTTTTTAAGTGATTCTTCATTTTTTTTTACTTTATTATTATTATTATAGATGTTAAAAATTTCATTTTTTATTTTGAGATTGTTGTTTTAGTTTTATTTTTTGGGATTTTTGAGTTTATTGTGTAATAGATATTTGTTTTATTATTTGATTCCTAAAACTTGATTGAATATATATTATGATTTTTTGATTTAGAGATTGCATGTATGGATAGAAAATGTATGTGGCTTGATAGATTGAGTAAAAGATATGAAAATGATATTGAAGAATTTTTTTTCATTTACCAAAGTTCACATGGAACATAATAAGATTTGGTGTTCTTGTATTGAATGTGGAAATCATAGATTTCATTCAATTGATAATGTTAGATCACATTTGCTTGCATATGGGATTATTTATTCTTACTAAATATAGTATTTACATAGTGAAGCCTATTTCAATATTAATCAAATATCGATGAGTAAAGACAAAGAATCTTTCATGTTGAGGAAGACGTAGGTGATAATATGTTTGATATGGTAAATTAGTTGGAAGAACACTTTGTGCACCATTCGAAGTTGTTTGAAGCAATGATGAATGATTTTAAGACATTCTTGTATGACAAGTGTAGATAATATACAAAATTATCAGCATTGGTTAAATTATGAAATATGAAGGCCTTGAGAGAGTGGACAAATTCTAGTTTTACAACTTATTTATAATTTATAAGAAATATTCTACCAGATGATAATAAAATATTACCAAGTATGTATGAAGCCAAGAAGACATTGAGCACTTTGGGAATGGAATATGAAAAGATACATAGTTGTCCAAATGATTATGCCCTTTACCGGAAGAAGTGTGAAGACTTAGATGAATGCCCTATTTGTAAAGTGTCAAGATGGAATAAGGGTGATAAGCCATCGAATGGTAGCAAAGAAACACCGATAAAGGTCTTATGATACATTCCATTAGCTCCACGTTATTGGCATTTATTTCATAACATTGAATGTGTCAAGAATTTGACTTGACACCAGGATAAACGTGTTGACGATGGTATATTTAGACATCTAGCCAATTCACCACAATGGAAGACCTTTTATGTTGCCCATCTAGATTTTAGTGGGGAACCAAGGAATCTACATCTTGATTTATCAATAGACAGAATGAACCTACATAGTAATATAACTAGTAGGCATAGTATTTCACTTGTCATACTTATTAACTACAATCTCCCTAAAAAATTATGTATAAAGCATAAGTTTTTGATGCTAACTTTATTGATCTCAGGTCCTCAATAACCAAAGAATGACATTGACATGTTTTTGGCATCATTACTCGATGATTTAGAAATCTTGTAGGAATATGGGATAGAAGTTAAAGATTCTTACTATCAAGAGATGTTCAAACTCTGCACAATGTTGATTTGGTCAATCGATGACTTTCCTACATATGGTAACTTATTTGATTAAGTGGTAAGGAGTTCCATAAGTTATCCTATTTATATGAAGGAAACATTTTCCATACGGTTCAAAAAGTGCAAGAAAACCATTTTCCTTAGCCACAAAAGATTCTTGCCAAAAAAACAATTATTGTTTAAAAAAAAAAAGGCTTTTGATACCAATACTGAAGAATGAGCCCTATTTGGGTTTTGATGTATACGAGATGGTTAAAGATGTAAAGGTAGTTTTGTGGAAAAGAAAATAAAATAAAAAAGAATTGGTGATTGATGAACCTTGGAAGAAGAGGCCAATCTTCTATGATCTTCCATATTAGAAGTCACTTTATGTTCACCATTGTTTAGATGTTATGCATATTAAGAAAAACGTTTGTGAATCGATAGTGGGCATGTTGTTTGACATTTTGAACAAAACAAAAAATGGTGAAAAAGCACGTTAGATATTAAGAAAATGAAGACTACACCTAATTTGCTCCCCGAGAGAAGAGGGTACGACACTTCCTTACCTCGAATAAAGTACACATTATTGAGACAAGAAAAGAGAAAGCTTTGTACATGGCTTGCTTCTGTGAAAGTGCTGAATGAGTATTCTTCCAATTTTAATATGTTGGTGTCGATGAAGAATTTGAAGATCATTAGAATGAAAATGCATGATTACCATATCTTAATGCCATAATTATTACCTCTTACCTTGCGATGAGTTTTAACAAGGGATGTGATATTCGCGATTACTAAGTAATGCTTATTTTTCAATTTGATATATGCCAAGGTTATTAATCCACATATGTTAGATTCATTATAGTTAGAGTTGGTGATGACATTACGCATGCTTGACATTATGATTCATCTAATGGTGTGCTTAGTTCGAGAAGTTAAACTATGTAGATCATTGTATTTGAGATAAATGTATCCTTTTGAAAGGTACATAAAGGTTTTAATAGGTTTTGTGAAGAATCATAATAGGCTATGGGGATGTATAGTAGAAACTACATAGTGGAGGAATCAGTTAAATTTTGCTTTAAGTATTTATTCAACGTAGAGTCAATATGGTTGCCATAGACAATAAACATTAAGTCAAAAGGACTGTTTGTTGGCATTTCTTCATCGGTTATTCGAGATGAATAGGAACAAGCATATCATTGTGTTTTGCATAATGCTAGGAAAGTGGAGCCTTTCGTTGGTGTTTATATAAATGAATTAAGAGATACAAATTTAAGAAAAGGAGGAAGTGAAAAGTGGTTGTAAGATGAACATAATTGGACATTTCAGGAGTGGATAAGAAGACACATGCTCATGAAAGCCAACTTTCTCAAGACTTAATGAAGCTAGCTAGAGGGCCATCATCGATAGTTATAAGGTATACATCATATTAGGTCAATGGCTATGCTTTTTACACTCGCAAAAGGGATAAGAAGCATTTCGTCTAAAATAGTAATGTGAGCATTCATGCCAAGGCTATGCATATTTCCTTTACCAAAGACAAGAATCCGGTATATGTTACTATGGATTACTGTAGATTCATTAAAAATATTTGGGAATTGGATTATTGAGGTTTGTATATAACACTTTTTAAGTGCGATTGAGTGAACAATAATTATGTTAAGATTGATAGTATCATTGGTAGTTTAATAATTATATCAAGAATTTGGTATATGGTACCATGGATTACTATAGATTCATTAAAAATATTTAGGAACTTGATTATTATGGTTTGTAAATAATACTCTTTAAGTGCAAATGAGCTGATAATAATTATGTTAAGATTGATAGTGATGGCATTACAGTGGTAGACTTTAGGAGATTGGGATACAAAAATGATCATTTTATAATGGCATTGCAAGTAATCTAAGTAGACAATTTAGAGTTATCCTTAGTTATGCCAACGAAGCCAAGAATGTTTAATGATAACAAAGAAGATGAAGAAGATTACGACGATATTCCATCCTCACGAAGGGATTGATGTTGGTTGAGGAGATTGATAAATTTGATAATAATGTTTCTTACTTATTCCATTTAGATGTCAAATGGACACTTATTGAGAAACCAAAGGAAAAAAAAAAAGAGCATTTAAATTTGTATATACTATTTTATTTATGAACATATATATTCATGATCTTACTTATGAATATGTTTTGATCAATTAATATTGAAATTAAGAATTTTTTTTGTCATTATTTTTGTTTGATGATCACAGCAATTATTAATTTGTAATCTAGGCCACCGTATGGATAACACATGGAATTGGCCATTTGTGGGAAAAGATTTAATTAAAATTAAATTTCGTTTAAAATTTATGTATCATGACTGTTTTTTGAATATATAGTCATGTAAAATAAATGTACTACAATCATTTATTAAAAAAACAGTCATGGTGTATATATATCACATGATCATTTTTAAAACAGTTGTGTAATGCCATTTTACCATGATCATTTTTTCTGTAAACGGTCATGGTACATTAGGATTACATGAAAGTTTAGAAGAAAAACAATTGTGGTCAATTAAAAAAAAAAACTGCTAACCTTTTTGACAAAATTTAAACACTCTTTCTCACACTCAAAACTCTCTCTCTCTCTCTCTCTAAACTTTTCCTTGCGCCCTCCTATCTTCTCTCTGCCATTACCAAGCCCAAGCCACCATCGTCACCAAGCCACCACTATTGCTTTTTTTTTTTTTTTAATTGATACTATAAACAATCTATGTCGATGTGAATCTTTATCTAGCAAAAAACTTCAAGAGCTTGTTCTGAAAAGCTACATATCTAATGGAACATGACACCAAGAGATAGTTTGGTTGCTATGCTTAAGTAGGAATTTTTAGGTTACTTTGATTGGAGTTAGTTAAGTTTTAGAATTGCGCGTTTGGTTGCAAATTAACTGTATGAAGTTTTAAAAATTGTAAAAACTTGAAATGTGTTTAAAAAAAATTATATATTAATATAGATTTTATTTCGTTTCTCTCAAAATTCTATATAATTTATAAATAAAATATCTCAATGACTCGACATAATAAAATTAT
This sequence comes from Antiaris toxicaria, assembly GCA_035233585.1. Taxonomy (NCBI): domain Eukaryota; kingdom Viridiplantae; phylum Streptophyta; class Magnoliopsida; order Rosales; family Moraceae; genus Antiaris; species Antiaris toxicaria. The sequence continues at coordinate 97,155,891 of CP141154.1, forward strand.
AAACTTTTTAAAGTTAGATTTTGAAATAAATAGTGAAATTGAGTTTATTTTTGAAAAATAAATTAAAAAAATGGTATTAAATGATCAGAGCAAATATGCCATGGGGCCTAAATTAAAACACAAAAATGAGAAATCAGATCGAATGGGACCAACACATATATATCTTTCGTCTACAATACTAATGCTACAATTATAAATTTGATGGGGGGAAAAATCTTAAAGGAAAAAGAGATCTCACAGTCAAATAACGGCAAGGAGAAGAAGAAGAAAAGACAATGTATGTTAGGACTAGTAACACCCTTATTAGGATGCCATGGTTTCTAGCTTTATCATAATGTACAATTAGTTTTTGATGGTAAAATAATAAACATCAATGTCGAAACAATGTGAAAAAAAATAGGGATAAATTAAAAAAAAAAGGTATATTAAATTTAATTCATACTTATGAAATTAAAATGATAACTGATTAACTTTATAAAAATCATGACATCAAAAAACATAGTCTTGAAAACAACTTAGATCATCTTAAAAATATCCTAAAAAATCATAAATGAACACTTTAATCTAAAATAAACTTATAAACTCTTAAGAAAATAATCATATAAACTCTTTCAAAACAGGATAGTTCTAATACCTTATTTTGCTACTTTACATGCTTTCACACCTAACTTCCTTTAATTTTAAGTCTTAGCTTTATTTGCAACATATGGATAACTATAATAAGCAATTATTTAGTAAGTACATTGGTATTCTCACAAAACGTTGAGTTCATACACTTGGTACAAACATCTTTTAACATATAATGTAACATACAATATAATATAAAGGTAAATGTGATAGTTATAAAGTACTTTAAAACACGTAAAAAAATTTGTATTATCTATCTGTAATCCTTTATACAATTCTAGGGCTCTAGACAATATACCAAGTTCTCTACCATAACTAGAGTAGGATTGCGAGTTCTAAACCTATTGAGACAACTCTAAAACTCTTACATTAACTCTAACGGGGGTTAGCCCAACACCTTTTATGAGTGCATACATCTCAAATGTTAAAAAAAAAAACTCTAATTTGGGATGAATCTTGGTATACGCCTCTTAATTATTTTTATATTTGATAACTCATAACCTAATCATCCATGAACCCAAAAAAAAAATCATAACTCTAAATAAACATAACTCTTGACACTATTATAAAAATTAAAACTCTTTAGAACAATATTCTCATCAAAACCTTTGAGAAGAAATATGTGTATTAGTTAAAGTTTTACACCAATTACAAACCATGTTGATTTTAAACCGTCATGTTGCAAGTGAGAGATATACTTATCTTGCTTAAAGAAGATACTAAATTTACTAATTTGGTGATGTAATGCCTCAAAATCTCAACACTCTCACATTTGGTAGAATTCACATCACAAAACGTAGAATTTATATCCCATTATTAAAAAAATTAAAAATTCTAAGAACATCAAATTCCTAAGTTCCCATAAACTCTAGAATCCAAAACTCATAAAATTAATATCCACAAATCAAAAGTATATCATCCAACCATTTATTTAATTACTATGCTTCTTTGATTACATCATCTAATTCTATAATTTTCTAACCCCCTAAATTCACAAACCTTAGAATTCTAATATCCTTAAAATTGAAACACAAAAAAAAAAAAAAAAACCTTAAATCTCTAGTGGAAATCAAGACTAGAGTCCCCAACAGAAAAGCAAATCATTGATGAACTGGTTTTTATCGATGATTAGAATATTTTTGACTTAAAGTTTTGCGAGTTTGAGAGCCATTTAATGTTTTTCTAGTTGTTCTTGATGTTTTTTCATTGGTTAGGTAAACAATAGCTTTTGATATGATAACTTAAAGTTTTGGTCATAAATTTCTTAAGAAAAGAGGTTTGGAATGCTATAGCCATGATCAACTAGCACCGCAGCACTTAGAAGGACTCTGGAGAAAAATTGCCTAGGTAAGATTGTTGTAACGCTCTTCAGAAAGTGCTATAGTACTGTCCTATATAGAATCTGAGTGCTGTAGCTCTAAAAAGATGAGACTGTAATGCTAATGCTAGTATGGAAGGAGAAAACTGATGCAACAAAGTGCTGTAGAGCCCAATGTGGAGTGCTGTAGCACTGGTGACGATGTAATAGAGCACGGTAGCACTAAAAAGAGAGCATTGCAACGCTAATTCAATAATTTTAAAATTTAGGAAACTTTTGTAAGACTGAATTACCCTGTTTTAAAGTAAGACTATCAATAGAAAAATTAGGGCAACCGTATTCTGTTATAGGAATCGTATTCTACTACAAGATCGTACTCTACAATAGTATGTGCTGTTATAGTAACTACTACAATTACATTATAGGGACCGCTATTTGTGATGCTACAGTGATCACTACAGGACTACTATAGGACTGCTACAAGAACCGCTACCTTGTGACTACTACAGTGACTTTCTACAGTATGCTACAGGTTTGTTACAAGAACCGTCTTTTTTCACTATTCATGAACAGTCTCATAAGAGATAAAAGATGAGAGATCGACTCCATAAGTTTTTTTCTTTTAATCTTTCTTTTCTTTTAATTTGCTTTGTAATTTTAATGATATTAACACTATTTTGTGTTTTGTTCTTTAATTTCATAATGGACTAATTTCTTTTTCTAGGACTGTAATTGGAACTTAACAAGTAGCTTAAATCGATTTATTTTCTCCCTTGATTTTTATTATTCCTATTAGATTGTTTGTTTTATCTTATGCTTAATGTTTCTAATTAATTGGTCACTAATTAGATGATTTGGTAAACCCTAATAAACTTAGAAAAGGGATTTTTGTGTTTAGTATTAATTAGAATAGCATATGATTTGTGTGTAGAAGTTTTGAGTTTAAATAAGATAAGAATATACTTATGTAATATGTATAACCATAAGAGAGCCTTTGCTTAACGAATTTTACTTAATCTAATTCTCATACGAATATAGTGAGTTAGTTAAAGGAGTATTTCTATATGATCATTGGAAGAAGCTTTTATATAATTTAGGACTCTTGATTAACAATTCGATGTAGTTAATTGATTAGAGGGAGGGTAGAATGAATGTTAAAGGAAGATTCTGACCCTAGGTTTTGTCTTGTTGATTTTCATCTCGTAAAAATCTCATTTGATTTTTGTTATTTCTTGTTTATTTTAATTTCTTTTCATCTTTGCAAAGTTATTGTTTAAATAAAATTAAGGTGATATAATTTTAGTAATTAGCAATTATAATAGCAATTCTCCAAGGGAGCAATATTTTACTTATCATTATATTACTTGTTAGTGATACGTGCGCTTGCATTATAAAATCAACAATAATCAACAGTGCTTGATGGTGAGAATTCATAAAAATTCTCTGTTCAAGTGGTGGAGAAAAAAAATAAAAGGTTGAAAGAAAAAGAATGATAGTTTTCAAAAATGATTATTTTCATAAATAGCCTGTAAACTATAAAACTCTATTCAAGTTGGCCCTTTATTTATTCAAAACTGGTCATTGTGCCTCTACCCCTATATATAGAAAATCGTTCAAACTATTCCTTTTCTTGTGTACATTTATTATTTTAACAAGAAAGTTGAATTTATAATTTAAAATAATATTTTATAAGAGTATTTTAGTAATTTTGAATATGTTACCTTATGTTTTTTTGACTTTTTAGTTTCTAATAAGTTGAAAAAACAAAAATTAAAAAAAAAAAGAATGAGAAAACCTTCTTTCTATATTTTCAACTCTATTATTTACTACTTGAATCACCCCTTTAGCACCATAAAAATATTCTTCAGTTGTACTCCCAATTAATTTAATATCGGAAAATAATTTCCTATTATCCAAATTTGAATGAAAGCTGAGTTGGGCTTTCCATTATAATTTTAGATAGATTTAAAAAGAGGGGCATTTTGAATGATTTTCTATATATGAAGAAAACAATGACCGATTTTAAACAAATAGGGGTTAACTTGAATAGAGGTCCTTATTTATGAAAATATATTTAAGGGTAGGTGAGTAATTGTACTCATCAACTATTCCATATCGGTAACTTCCGTTAAAATCATAAATAAATATAAATAAATGTGATATTTTGAACGGTTTTCTATATATAAGGGGGCGGGTAGTGATTTGTTTCAAATAAATAAACTAGTGAAAAAGGAGAACGGTCATGAATTCTTAATTTTACACAACCATTTTCATAAAAAAACGGTCGTATTGTATTAGTCTTACACGACCGTTTACAATATAACAGTTATGGAAGGTCATCTTTTAAAATAATTTATTTTGTCAAATTTTCCACATGTAAAATCCTGTGTGTTATCATAGCTAAGAATTTCAAAAATTATATACACAAAATTTATATCACAATTTATACATAAATTTATATTACACTTATGCACAAAATTATACAAGTACAAAATTTGCCTATTAATCTATGTCCATTTGACGAAGCCCATTACAAAATATGTCCATTGTTGTCTAATCACAAACAAATCATAAACAAATCATTATATGTATAATCTTTCTTAGTTAGAAGGCTACACTTTTGATCAATCTTCAAAGATATTTCTTGTATAAAAGCCATCACGAAATAACCACATTCAATGTTACATGATTGTCGAGGACATCTGGTAGGTCTGATTAACATTTCATTGTGTTTTCGCTATATTATTCCCACTCCAACTTGAATCTTCTAGTCATTAAGTGCCCTAACAATTTAGCAAAGTTCAACTTAAACAAAAATAATATAATATCAAAACATATTTTGAAACACAAAACTATATACTTATAAGTTAATTAGGTTTTGAAAATCATCAAATGGCTTTTGGTTAAGAGGATCAAAATACATCACCAAGTCATCCCAAGGATCAATAAACCCTAGAATCTAATGTTTATCTCTATTATATGGCATGAGATATAACTTTCCTTTTAGTGCATTAGTCAATAACCATAAATGTTATCGGCTCACTCCCTAAGGTTGGTAATGATATCTTGATTATCCTGTATAAACGGTGAGATAAGTATTAGTAAAATAAACATAAATTATTGATGAAGACCCTTTTTGGCACACTCATTTGCTAAATAGTTGAAAAATAATTTATCAAACTTGTTATGAAAAAACATCATAAGATTAATAAGGAAAAACAAGCCTGGCTTAAAGATAGATTTATTCCTTGAGGTATACCATTATATTGCTTGCATTAATTTCTTCAAGTGAAATGAAATAGTAGGCATCTTCATACCTAAGATAGATATACATGTTTGTACCAATGATGTCTTCTTGTATTCGCATTACATCTACGTACCGTCATACATTTTTTCTTAAGAGTAAAAAGCCAATGGTTAAACTATTGGGGCATGTCACTAAAGTCAAATAAAGGTAGTTGTTCTTCTATTTTTTCCTAGTTTACCTTATGTTGTGACTTTAGTTTTCTCTTACCTATTCTCTTTTTGATACATTTGTTTGCCTTAGCTTCGTCTAGAACGATAGTAAGACCTCAATTGGCCTTGCTCAAAGAAATGTAAGTGTCAATTAATCTTCATGGCCAAGCAACAAACCAACCACCAATATCTCCCACGATTGTTGCCTTGTTTGTCGGAATTGGTAGATGTGCGTTTTTTAGTTATGGCACAGTAATAGTCACACGCATATTTTCCTCACCTAAAACAATCTCATAAACTAATTTTGTTGGAAGACAGTTCACGTATGCCCTCTTGATTACAACAAACACATGTCTATCATTGACTAAATCATTGAGAAAAAGGTTGCATTCTCTACTTGTGTTAGGCTTGGGTTGTGGATCCAAAAACATAAATTCTTTTTCATGAATGGTGCAGCTTACTTTGAAGCTATTGTATTAGTTAGTAGTAGGTTGAATGTCATCTCTATCCATCAGTGCAACACCTTACTTCGCACACATGCCTATAACAGTTTATGTCAATTGTTATAGTTGGCATTTTAGATTTACCACTTCATTATTCAACTTTGAACTAAAGGGTTGAAGAATCGAAACCACTTTACAAACTTAGATTGACCATGCACACTACTCGAATGTTCAGGATTACCTAATGCCTTGGTCAATTTGTTGTTGTTTCTGACTGATTCGAAAGTCCCTTAAGATTCCTGGATGCTATACTCCTTCTATATATAATAAAAAACATGTCAATATACTCAAATAATAAGGACACATAAATGACACTATATTTAGGACCAGCTTCTCGGCAATATGGCTTAATAATGAATCGTTTAACTCTCTATTAGATTTATGCCATAGTAAAAGCCACAGACCATCTCTCATCTTCTCAAATTGCATAATATTACGATTAGAAAAAGTAGAGGATAAAATAATTTACTTATATATTGTGGAGAAAACCCAAAATAAGTTATTTATGTATCTCTTTTTGATCCAGTTTTCTATATCAAACTCGGCATCCCTTTGATCTATATATCATGAATGTAGAGGATAAATAATTTACTTATTGGAATTGCTCTGAGTGGCAGTTTTCAATGAACTTGATATAAGCATCTTCATCTATGGAGGGGTGATTTTCTACTACTATATGAGGCTGTGTGAAAACACTTTCTTCATAATGATGATCTTAAACAAAAGCCACATACAAATCAGATTAAAATTTTTTTTGTTAAATCACTACATAACCTCATAGCTATTTTGAAAAACTCTTTAGTCACGTTGAAAAAAGTGATAATTTCTATCCAAATTCTTTGCTTATTTGGGTCTAAATCACGGCTTCTAAAATCTGATATCCAAATTGGAATGTGCTTTTAAGTGAGCACTCCAATCCAACTTATAAGCACGTCACCCTGTACTTATAGGTTGATCTTTCGAATCAAATTCAACTCTAATTCTTTCTTCCTCTTTCCAGAATTGATGGACTCGTTTCATTAGAGTCTCTCTTCACACACTATCGACTTCGGGATCAAATTCAATATTTTTTCATGGTTTTTCACATTTAGAGGTAATTGGTACATCCTCATACCACTCTTAAGACATTGTATACCAACCTATACCAAATCCTAATCCAAGCAACCAAATCATATTCAATTAACATTTCACCAAATCTTAAATAAAACACGAAAATATTAACATATTCATAACTTATTTCACTAGGTCACATTTATAACTCATACTCTTAACACATTCAAGCATTTCATCGAATATCTAATATACATAATAAAATATTCACATTTTACTCAATAAAACAGTTTCGTAATGTAGACCTACCATGACCGTTTATTATAGAAACGGCAATAAACGATCGTGGTAGGCTATATTCAAACTCATAGGCACCAATTTTAAAATTCTAAACACAAACCTATGTTCATGCATTTCATCAAACACTTAAATATGTAAAATCAAATATTCACATTGTATTTAATAAAATAGTCGTGTAATATAGATCTACCACAACCATTTATTATAAAAACGAATGGTTGTGATAGGTTATATTCAAACTCATAAGCTCCCATTTTAAAATCTAAACACATACACACAATCATGCACTTCATCGAACATCTGATGTGCAAAATCAAAAATTCATCCCACATACCCACATTCAACTACAATTCACCCAATACATATTTATGCAAAGAAAATAAAAATATAAAACCACATTTCACATTCTAATCCACAACAACATTCCACACCCAAATTTACATATTTAAAATACAACCAAATGGGAAAAAAAAAAAACCCAAACCTATAGGAGAACAGAGAGAGAGAGCGGCGGGTCGGCGATGGTGGTGTCAACAGAGATACAAGAGTAAGAGTGGGAAAGAGGTCGTGGTGGATTGGCGACGGCATTGGTGAGGGAGAAAACGAGAGGCAACGGTGGTGGTTAAAGAAAGAGATAGGAATGCACAATTTCTTGGGAAGCTCCTTTATCGTTTGTAGAGTACTTAGGTATAGCACACCCATTGAAAAAAAACACATAGAGAAATCCTCCCTATCTTTAATAGAAGCAATGATTTAGTTATCTTATTTATTAAAATAGTTTTTCTAATTATAACCTGATATTTCCATGAGATCTTTACTACTTGATCTTGATATTTAAAATTGGGGACTACATGCTAACGAATGGTTAATTAAAGTACTCTATAAATAAAAATGCATGGTAGTTAATTAGAGAATACTGATGCATGTAGGAGCTCTAATTTATTTAATTTAGGGGAAATAGATTAAGAAGAAAATTTACAACTAAACAGAACATATAATACAAAAACTAGTATTATATTCAAAGGGAGTTGAGCATTCTTTTGTGCGATTGGAAAAAATTTGGGCTTTTTTAACCCATTTATATTAAAAAGAAAAAGACTTCTACCGAATAGAATTTAATTAAAATGAGGCCACTACAAAACTGGCAAAAACACGTAGCACTTGTATTCAAATCGGCCATTAAGACTCGTACTATCTGATGAATACATGAAAGGAAAACATTTTTTAAGTTTTGGTTGCAAATATGTACAAGAATGTTTCTTTTTTCTTTCTCGGTCATTTAATTTTTTTTAGTACTTTATTTCTTTTTTTTCTTTGAGTATTTATTTTCTTCTTTGATAGCTTCATAATCTTTGTTAGAGTACGTTCGGAAAATATTTTTTGGCCTTATAAAAATCAATTTTACACTATACGTAAGATTTTATATTTAAATATAATTATTTTTAATAGTAATACAAAATAATTACTATTTAAAAGTTTTTTAAAACAATCAAATCAATTTTTTAATCTTAACTATTTATCTCTACTTTTATCAATCACATCAATTTTTCAACTCTAAAATACTTTTCATTCAAACATATATTTTATTCAAATACAAAACAAATATTTTTCTACCAAATATAACACTCAAAAAAGAATTGTATTCAAACGTAATTAAAACGCAATGCGTTTACCAAACACTCCCTTATTTTTCCTTGCTAAGGAGACGTTTGGTAAACGCATTGTTTTTTGATTGTATTTGAATGAAATTTGTTTTTTGAATGTTGTATTTGGTTGAAAAGTATTTATTTTGTATTTGAATGAAATGTGTGTTTAGATGAAAAGCATTTTAGAGTTAAAAAGTTGATATGATTGGTAAAAGTAAAGATAAATAGTGGAGTTGAAAAGTTGATGTGATTGTTTTAAAAATGTTTTGAATAATAATTGTTTTTGTAGCACTGTTACAAAATTTGTGTTTGGTGTAAAATTGTATTGCATTTGAGTAAAATTAAAATGTAATTTTTTTTGCCAAACAACACGTAAGTAAACTAAAGTAAACTTGGATGTGATTAGTTTTAGAGTTTTAACCTACAATTCATGGATCAAATAAATAATATTTCAAATTTTCTTTGACTATTTATATTCTTCTTTTATAGCTCCATAATCTTTTTTATTTTCCTTGCTAAGTGGACTAAAGTAAACTTGGATGTGGTTAGTTTAGAGTTTTAACCTACAGTTCATGGATCTAATATATAATAAAATAGAATATTTCATAAAGTGATAGAATTTAATACAATTATTTTTAATTAACTCTAGTAGGAATATTTTACATATTCGTCCAAGGCCCCTTGAAAAATAGAGATTATCTCACTTTTCCCTAATAACTTAAAATGAAACAAAACTTCATCTTGAGCTTATCATAAGTTGTAATTTTAATATTTTTGTATTAAAAAATTAATTTTTCAATGTTTAAATTGTACTTATTAGGGTGACCCACACGTATATATATAATAAATTATTTAAAAAATTTATTTTAATCAATCAATCATATGACTTTTGTGTAATTAAAATCAACAAAAAATTGACGTTGCAGTGAAAGAAGAATTACTAATTTGCAATTAATAACGATAAGATCAAAAGAAAAGGGAGTGTTGTGTCCTAATTTAATTGTACGAGTTAAAATGAAACAATTCCTATTTGTTGAGATCAAAATTTAAAATCAATGCTTTTCTTCGACAACAGATTAAGCGGCCTCGCGGGGGTGGGGGTTGGAGGAGGGTGAGGTGTGGTGGGGGTGTGAATTTTCAAAACTTAATACCAACGTCAATGATGAAATAATAAGTTCGTTGGATGACAACGATAAAAACATGAATAATGAAAGGCAGAATTTGTCCCTACCAGATTATAATGATCCTTTGCTCCTCAAATCAATTGATATCCTTGCTTCTTCATAATTGGTAAATTTTCCATTTCAGCGAAATAAAAATAACAATATATTAATAATTTGGTAATTTTTATCCAACTATATATTTTTGAGATTAATGATAGAATATTCAAAGTTTATAAGTTCTGATAAAATCAAACATGAAATTATATTTTTACTTCTCCTGACATATTGATCTGCCTAGCTAGTGTGAAATTAAAATTTTTGATTTTCGCCCTTAAAATGGGTTGATCCTAATTTTCTGGGCATGCGCAGGGCAGTGCAATCCCAATTAACATACTTGTTGCAAAGCTTTGGTCTTCCTAGCCGCGTCCACGTCCACGTCCAAATTAATTTGACATATACCGAACACGGTTTGACACTCGGCCATAATTACTCATGGCCTCAACATCATTAAATTGGAAAATTTCCATGGTTGATTTTTATACCTTCTAGAACATAATAATCTGATTTTTCTGAATACACATGTGAATTCTAATCTTAAGCTTTTCAACAGAAGTGATGTTTAAAAATTAATAAGGTTAATAATAATTCATTATCACTATTATGTAAATTTGATATTTAAAAATTGAGATTATATTTACCAGGCTTATAATATTTATCCCAACCATAATATTTTATCGCAATAAGGAAAAGGAAATAATAAACCTATGCATTAGGACACTACGTTACATGCCCGATGAACAAACTACACAATAATTTAAACAATAATATTTGTCTTCAGCATGAGAATGATGTCATTCTTGTTATCTTGTTTCCACGCAAAAATATGATTAATAAAAACTATAAAACATTCTACAATTCATCACGTAAAGAAAATAAAGATTAACATATTAAAACACCAATATTAACCGACCACACTCTTTTATATTCAGAAACATACTGAAACAACACATTACAAATCTTTGTCAAGTTTAATTAACTAGACAATTAAGCAGAAATTAAGCTGTTAACTAAATTTCATTTCGTTTTTGGGCTGCTTCTCTATAGCCTTAGTAATGGCTTGCGTGACATCTTTGACAGTCAAGGTAATTTGGCCTTGACTTTGAGCAGCCGCTGCGACAGTAGTAGCTTCCATGGAAAACGAATTGTCTTTGCACGAAACTGTTGCTTGCAGCACAAGAAGACCCATTTCCTCAAACGCCATGAGAATCGAAACCAGAGTGTCTTCTCCTTTTTCGCACGTCACCCTCACAACGAATGACCCGTCTTCTGTCTTCTCCACCTTCACTTCGTGTAAAATCTGATAAGAAAAGTGCTTATAAACTTGATGTTCGTGTTTGATTGTGTTCGAGATGTATAAACAAAACTACTTTTCGATTGAGTTCATTTGCCTTTTCTGGTTATTGTTCGTAAAGCTGTTTTTTACTTTTCATATGATTTTCCCTTAAGAATGGATTCTGAACTTCTTTCTTTTACATTTTCTTTTTTTTTTTTAATAATTTTATTAAAATGAGGGGGAGTTGGCTCACTGTTCATTTAACCTTCACTTCCTGTGATTACTAAATCCTGTTCAAACATACAAAAAAATTTGTAGTCCTCATGATGAGAGAGAGAGAGAGACACACACACACACACACACACCTTAGGCGACTGGAAGTTCCTTATGAGGTTCAAGTACTCCTTTTTGATGACCAAAAGGTTTGAGTACTTTCTTTTGATTGCTTCTAGTTTGAGCTTCAGTAAGTAAATGTAGAGCAAAGTGTCCTTCATGTAAAAAAGAATTTCTTGAAAAGGAAAAGATTAATAGAAAGAAATTAAAAAAAAAGTAAATATATATGAAGAAATATACATGAGATTTGGAAGTAGTGTTGAGGGCACGAAGAATGTGAAGCTTTCTGGACAATGCTATCCTCTTTTGCAGCCTGCTAGAATCCATCTCTCTCTCTCTAATTATTTTGATTGATTTACTGTGTACTCGATCAATACAGTGTAGAGAAAAAAAGAAGTGAAAGGATATGTTATGTTCTAAGATTGGTTGGTCTTTTATAGCAATATTGGGAAAGGCAGATAGTGGATTAATTAAAATGTCACCCGGATGGCCAACCTATTAACTATGTGCTCTTGTCTTGTATTGATATGGAAGAGACTGAATATTCATACACACACACAAGAAAAAATAATCAATATAATGATACTAAATAATTATAAAAAGAAAAGAAAAATAAACTTACGGATGGATAAAGGGTAATGGGAATCTAGCAGTATACTGCCCATGATATCATGAAACAGTGGTTTGTCTGATACAATAATTCCTTTTATTTTGTCTCTTGTGTCAGAGTAGGGATTCAATTTCTTGATACCCATGTGACAAATTCTTCATAGTTCACTTATATATTCCTACAAAAGTATACTATTTATAAATTATAATGTTTCACTAAAGTGGAATAGTTGTTAATTCTGTGTGTACTTTGCTTTAACTTAAAAAGAGGAATAAGTGCGTGTGGAGATTGGATTTGTCCTATATATCTGTCTTACCCTTGCATACACTATGCTTTATGTACTATATTTGAATATTTAAAACTAATTTTCTCATTTGCTAATCAATAATTATGCACGAGTTTGGCCTTCGTGATTTAATTAAGCTGGCTCTAGCTGAAGCTAATAAGGTAAATCAGTGACTAAAATTTTCTAAAGCAAAACTTGAAAAAAAAGGAGTGCTGTTTAGTTGTTGCAATCCCCTTTTGCTATAAATGACAATACTTACCCCACCTGCGATGATGATATGGTGATAAATGAGATAGTATTTGAAACCTTTACTTCTAACAGATTAAGGATACAAATCATGTGTGTGGTTTATCAGTTTGGCAATACCATCTGTTGAAAGACTTTATGAGTTATTGAACTATTAATTGATGTAGATTCAAGATAAAATCTTTTGTCATCTTATCGACCATCACAGTTACTACTTACTTATTACGTGGTGTGAATACATCATTAGTTTGCTTATGCTATTTACCCAAAAATGACAATAAATTTATCTTTTTTTTTTTAGTTGTCTTGTAATATACGTTGTTCGTACCAAAAAAAAATATTCTCTTAATTAGCACAAATTTGCTATAACAGACTAACTAGTACTCCATCCAATAATAATGTATGTCTAATAATTAGCATGGGGAAGAAATCAGGTAAATGAAAGCAGAATCGCAAACAGTACAAAAATATGGAGACAAAAATTAACTACATGTGTGATTGAAACTCAAAAGGTGGAGCTATATATGACTGTACTGCATTCCCAACCCAGGCCTGGCATGTGTTTGTTTTTGTGTTTAGGAGGGTATAACTGGATTCAAAAGGACGCCATTCCAATAACAAGGGACTGCGCTTTAATTATATACATTCATGTTATATGTAAATATATATATATGTATATGTATATATGCTTGACAATTCCCGGTCAGATTCACTCTCCTATAAAAATTTGCATGGGATGAGATGTGGGAAATAAGTCAGTACTACACAAATGATCATTGTCAGAAACTTATTTACATATTATATGTCAGGCACAGGGCTATCTAGCTATATAAAATATAAATTAGAATGGGATAAAACATAATATTTATGTTATACGATGATAACTTTGTAAAAGTATAACATATTATATATCAGAATGCATCATTTGATATATAAGAGATTCTTACAATGTACTATAAGGAATTAAAGTTTCTTTTAACATAACATAAGATGAGTAAAATGCAAATGTAGCATAAGAAAAATGTAATGGTTTGTATAAGGAGGGTTGAAATCTTTATTTGATAGATTGGAACTTATTTGGATTAGTAAAAGTTGAGAGTAAAAATTGAGGACAAAAAGAAAAAAAAAACACTATAATAACTCATATGAGTGGATTGGAACCCACTTAAAATGAGTTTTGAGAAATTTATATTATTAGTAGAGATTATATATATTCTCCATGCATTAATGCACAAAACAGGTCTTTCATGTTTATCTTTATTTTTCATTTTTCTCTGTTAAGTTTTATTTATTTTATGTTACATTTAATGCATATATTATGGATAGACCTCCTATCGAAGGGATTGTTGAAATATCTTATATATCTGGAGACGGATATATAGTTATAGATATGGTGTACAGGAACTGAGGCAGTCAATGAAGCACTAGCAGGCATGCATGGGGCGTGCAGTAGGGTTGATTCACGGGCGCCTCGTTTGGTATCGGTTTTTTGCCCATAGCCGTAGGCCAAAGCCGACTGGCGACTGGCGACTGGCTCACTGGCTGCGCTGCTGCTTAATTCCTAGCTATATATGTATATGTATATGTGTGTATATAGGTATATATACACAGCTAGCGCACCGTACGTAGGTCACATGCTCTGACATTACTAGCTCTACAAAATCTGTTTTATTCTTTATCCTTTGCTTTTCCACCATTGGTGTCATGTAGTGCCCCCCAAGAAAAAGACATAAACCTCTACCTTTCCACTTCCAAACAAATTTATTGGTTCTTCAAGATAAAATTCATACAACAAGACGAATCGATATTGCTTTCAACTCAAATCTTAGGGGTGTACTTTAAAAGATAATGATCTAAATACTTATTTCCTTATGAACTTTACGCGGGAGAAATCGAACTCTGGAATTATATATTTAATCATCATTAAATTATATATATAATCACATTCAATCAAAACATTAATTTAAATAGTCGAATCTAATAAAAGTATGGTGATAATTCACCAAATATCCGTTAATTAAGTCAAATTAATTCAAAATTTAAGCTCAACAGTGATCAATAGGCAATGGCATTTCTCGTTGTTGGTCATTTTGTTATTAACACTTTTTATTTACTCTAAAGCGTAAATGTATCATATATAAGATTCAGAACTTCAAAGGCAAAAAAACAATTTTTTCAACTCTTTTTTTGTTTTGGTTTTTAATTTGGACCCACATAAATATATATATAGGTGTAAACTTAAAGAGGAGTAGGTTGGGTGGGGATGAGGCGTGGCATTTTCCTTTTGATTTTCTACCCTATAATTTGATTTTTGAATTCCCAATGATGTTAAACATTTTGTATGATGGTATTATGTTTATATGCTAATTATTAGCTAATAATCACATATAAATTTAAAATGGCCTCATGACGGTGCTTGAGGGTTAAGTTTGATATCTGGTTCGAGTATTAATTGAAGAGATCATATTTTATTTGCTAACCAATGATACTAGTGGGTACGATACTCAGTTGGTCAAATTATCAATATTCCGTCAACTAATGGGTCTGTGGCTCAACTAGAACGCAAAATAATACACAACTCAATTTCTATGCGTAACTTGCTTTTTGTAGACACTTGGTTTTTACGTCTCTCTTTATTTTTTTACAAAAGTTAAAAAAAATATTCTCAACCTATAGAATTTTAACATATCAGACTAGAATTATATCCAGCAAAATAATTAAAAGAACTTAATTAGAATTACAACGGAACCCTCATATCTCTTTTTAAATTACTATAATATTCTTTGCCCTCTTTTAGTTCATCGGGTATGATTTGTTAGCGTTTTTCAATAACGAAGCTGACATTTTGTACGGTATACGAAATCAACTCAAAAGACTTACATTTTGATTGGATCAAAATTGAAGACGTGGACACCGGATGTAACACTTCTAAATATGTTTTTTTTTCCTCAAGAATCGTACTAAGCATGGGTTCGTTCATCATTGCTTATGGGTTGTGATCTAGGAATTGGCAAGCATATTGCTGAAAAGTGCACTCTTTACCCGACTAATTCGACAAGACTTGTCAAGTTCTCTGTGTCTCATCCTTCACGGTCACAGGACGCACAAACACGAAACAAAAAAAGGTAAAAAGATGGTTTGGAATTTGCAGTTGCATTCATGTATGTATGCTTATGTTATATGCATTTATAAACACACACACACACATATATAGTATTAGCCTTATTGTTTGTTGTGCGCGCTGGCGTTACGCTCCTCTCCTTTTATATCTATCTCCAATAGAGGGTCCTTTTCTGTCTCCTCATTTGAGATATTTCAATCTTGCAAACGGCTTCCTATATTATATATATATGTATTTATATACATCTGTTTTTCTTTTGTCTATATCTGCTTGACATCTCTCTCTCAAATGGAGGCAGCTATTACCTTTCTGTCAATTTCTAGGCTGCTAGTGAAACCTTTTTTGCTGTTGATTATCTGCTTGTTTACGGAATCCAGTTTCACATGATGACCACTGAATTGCTTGGAAAAAGCGATAATCACGGTTACAATTTGTAACTTCAAGTGGTATAAACATGTCTCATCACATGATCCTTTGATATGACATCTCAAACATGATCTTAATTAGCCTGTGCTCTTTATGTAAATAGCAACATATGGACTTATAACTAAAACCCAAGATGATATATATATATATATTTTTTAATGAACCAAAGACCTAGTTTGGTAGGTTTTTCTATCCAAGTGGCCGGTTAATCACTACCGCTATATTTGGTAAGATCACGGATGTAAAATATATAGAAAGAAATGAGAAGTAAAATACCTAGGTGAGAAAACGAGAAAGACTTTCTTTCATATTGATTGTTTGTAGAAGCCAAAGAAAAAAGAAAAGAATATGGATTGATGTCAAAATAATAGTTTTATATAATATTTTTTTCTCAAAATTTTTTCCTCTTCTTTTCTTTCAAAAATTAGGAGGATTAAAAAAATGGAAGGTCTCATGAATCTACAATTTCCTTTCAAATTTTCTCTCGACCAAACAAATTAAGGTCCCCCTTTCCTTTCTAAGTTCCTATCCTATAACTTCCTTCCTCTACCTTTTTCAATCTACTGAAAATAGGCTACGAGCATGTTTTGTTAGATGAAGAGGTGACGGGAGAGGGGAGAGGGGCGAGAAGAGAGAGAGGTATAGGGGGAGGGAGAGGGTAATATATTGTTTGGCTGGAAGTAAGATCGGGAGGAGAGGGCTAGAAGGAGAGAGTCTCCCCAGTCCACCAAATTAAGCCCTTCCACTAATGAAATTACACAACAAATCCATCAAACTAAATATTGAAAGGATTATAACTTCTTAGAAAAAATGATAACTAATATTAAAAAAAAAGGGAATATAGTAATTGTATAATCAATAACCATTTATCATGCATCTTTTAATTTTCCCTCTCTTTTATCAAACAATATGAAGTACTACTCCATCCTTTATATTTGCCATCCCTTTGACTCTCTCAATTCTCCACACTCTCAATCCTCCAATAAACGGAGACTATGATACAATTACAAGTATATATAGGCAGAGTTAAATATATCACAATTCATATAATTATATGATGAGTACTCACTGTGGTGTTAAAATTGGCACCGTATAAAGATGTTTAATGACGATTTTATAGTAACAAAAGCATATTTGACTAAGTACCTACGTAATTACACATGATTTTATTAATCCTAATAAGTGATGGAGCCATGTTGATCTTGAAAGTCCGAAATTTGTTTTAGTTAGAATACAATTGTAACTCTTTGTTTCTTTTTTGATTTTCTTTTAATATATCGAGTAAATCTATATGAGTATTCAAAATTTAGGGAAAAAAATTATAGATTTAAAATATTGAGGTCTGGTAAAACTATTTTAATTGATAGAATAACAATATACTATTTATTTTAGTTTACTTTATTTTTGTTTTTGTACACTGAGGATATGCTAAAAAAATTGTATCACCAGGCAGACAAATTTCAATTAAATTTTTAGTAAATATTATTTAAATATAAGGGTTTAATTGAAAATTTATAAAATTAATATGTAAAAGTTAAAAAATACGAATTTTTTTTTTTTTGTGTGTGGAGGGGGGGTGGTGTGGGGTGGGGTTGGGGGGCATATCAACAATTAAAATATTTTAGGGGGACAAAAATGAGGGTTTAATTAGTAATTTTATGAATTTTGGGTACAAAAGTTAACATATAGAAAATGTGGCCACCCATGGGCCTTAACGTGGCTCCCTCGCAGAATACATGTCATCATTGAAATTTTGATTTTTTTAATTAGATTTTAAATTTTACCTCAATCTCATTTAATAGATAATTAGAGAATTCTAACTACACTTCACTTTTTTTTTTTTTTTAATTTTGCTTCAATCTGTCATATTAGACTTCGAAACTATTTTGTAGCTAGCTTAAGCACTGGACATACAATTTCCGGTGATAAAGTTATGATCAATACAAGTATATACGCTTGGATCCACAAAATCTATGCTTTTAATTTGGTAAACAAGTCAACCAACTTTTGGTGACAATATCATCTTATTACATTTGTGTTGACTAATTCTTTCAGTCGGGTACTTATTTTTTATCTTTTAGCTAATTGTTATTTTTTCTTCGTAGTGACTGATAATCGGGTCACACACACACACACACACACACAAAAACATATATATACACACACTAGTTGGCCTAGTTGATAAAGTCTTTTGGCACTATATACGAAAGACTTTGCTAGGTAGAATATCCATATCCACGGGGATGGCCATTTGGGATATCATGGTCACGGGTAGAGATATACAAATTAGTAATGTATATAGATGAGCAATAGACTTGGGGGTCAAGCTTACAATTTGTGCTTTTGTCCGTTCTCGATGGGATAGTAATCTGACATGACACCAAACTAAATTGTATGTACATACTTGAGGGTTTACGGTAATGCAAGCATACTCGGAATTTCACATAACTTGAGATCACCAACTTGTTATGGTCCTGATGATCGTGACGAAGAAATTAAAAAGCTGGGACCATTTATTATTAATAAAAAAAAATAAAGTGGAATAAGAAAAAGATGTAATCAGAACATGCTTATGGATCATCCTTCTCAAAAGCCATTACAACACTTTATTCCTTTCCGCCTTCTACCTATATACTCTCTGTCTCTATAATATGGCTCCTTTTATATCATTTCTTTGGCGTCTCTTCAATTTTCCAATGACCAAATATACATATAAATTGTGTCTTCTTTGTTGCGCATATTAATTAATTAATGCTTTCCTCTTTTGAGTGTTGAACTAGTTGATGATCAGCTAGTATAACTAGCCAATTATTAGAAAGAATTAATGAAGACACCCAAAAAAGGGCAAATCATAATGCTAGAATTAGTATTAATTTTTTTTTATAAATGAGGGTGACATAAATTAATACGCCCATCGAGATATTTTGATTAGGTTGACATCTTTTTAACATTCTTATAATCACTTATCAATTCCATTTTATTAATTAAAAATTGATACAACTAAGTTTGGAAAAACAAAAAAAAAAAAAAAACAAAAACAAAAAACAAAAAACAAAAAAAGAGGAAAACAAAAATAAACAAGCCTACAAGCTAGAATTATCTTATATGCAGCTAAAAATTAATAGACATTATTGGACAAACATTTATGATATATGTAAAATTCGGGTTGAAAATTATAAGGGCAAGTCACAAAGCTTGAATATATATTGTTTTAGAACTGTCAAGTTATCAAATCTTGGTCATCAAAAAGACGGGTCTTAACAAAAAGGTGGCCATGGATTTTGGAATAAAGTGAGGGTGGAGACTATCTTTCAACAATTAGACACGAGGTATTGTCCGATGGGATATGCTCCCTAAGTAGACATATAAATAGCCGTCTCTGGGTAGTCCAATCATCAGCACTGAGACGTCGACGATGGTGACGACGACAGATAGTGTGAAAGGATCACAGGGCAAATGCTCCTCCGGCAGGAGGCCACTAATTGATAGAGCTTAGTGCATTCATCTTTTAGTGTGTCATCTGCCAAAGGAGATTTGCCCGGCGATACTTCTACACTTACAACCATATGATACTTACATAAAAGATACTTATTAAGTACTTATGTATGTGTGTGTATGTGTATATATATATATATATTTATATATATGATTTTCAACATATATGCAAGAAGAGGTAACTCATTTGTTCCATTGATTGCTGCTCCAGAAGTACTAGTATTTACGTAATAATTCTTTGCTCATCCTGTTTAGATCCTTAACACTCCAAAAGTGTGATTCCAAGTTTCTAAATTACTACTTGTGTCATAGTGATAATTATTGTTTACTTATAGTTTGTTTGGTTTATAGATTTAAACAATAAATTTGAATAGAAAACTTAAATTTTTGCTGTAGGAGAAAACGCTATTACAGAAAAAATTTTAAACTGTGATTTCAAACTATAAGATCTAAATAGGGGCTTACTATCGCACCCGCATTTGGTGGGTTTAGCTTCGAATTTCTTTTTGCTGAATATGCTATAATATTTTCAATAAACAAAAGTAGAAATGTGCAAAAGGCAGGAGACGTCCAGTAGACGATATTGGATTGCACACTAGACATATTAAGTATATATGCCTATTTATGTGGCAGTAATTAATTTGTTGAATTGGTAGTCATTAATTTGTAGAATTTATCCATTTATTTATTTAATTCCACATGTTCAATGATGATTTTTTCCCCCCATCACACGAAATTTCATTAAAAATGCTTGCAAGGCAGTAATTTGTTTGTTTAATTGATATATTTACAGAATTTTATCCATTTACTAAATTAACTTCACATTGCTAATTAATGACTTTTTTTTTTGGTTCGTCACAGGAAACTTTACAAAACATACTTGCAATCACTGAATTTTATCTACCGCTGCAACACTTTTTTCCTTTAGAGACTACAATATTTTTGTCTCAAAATGGTTTAGAAACAAAGTTTCTTGTCTCTAATTTTCCTTATGTACATTATTATTTTCTTTAATTTCCGGAAACTTTTAGCTTTATCTGCATTATTTAATTGCAGAATTTTCATTTAGTTACCTGGAAAATCAATTATTGGTTGGGCTACCAATTACACTTGCACCAGAATGTCCTGTCTCTCTGCCGGCATAATAGCCACACCGAGTTTGAACGTCGAAATGATAATTAGCGCTTAATTAATGTTGTAATTACGACATAATTTACTCTTATCTACGTGTTCCGTGTAGGTAATTTGTTCTATCCAATTTTTAACTTTTATTAGTTATAAAAAGGACTATTTTGCATCCTATTAAACAACGTAGCCCCGTTTGTTTGCAGCATTACATTTGTATTGTATTTAAATACAATGTAATTTTTATCTAAATACAAAAATATTACTTTCAAATACCAATCACATTACATTTTAAATTTAATAAAATTATTATTTATTATTTTACTTTTTCTATTATGTTTACTAATGACATCATGTATTCTCTTTCTCTCTTCTTTTTTTCTTTCTACTTTTATCAGTGACATCACATATTCATTATTAACCCCCCGTTTGGTAACAACATTACATTCAAATGCAATGTAATTTTTATCCAAATACAAAAGCATTCCATTCATATATCAATCACATTATATTTTAAATCTAATACAATCACTGATCATTATTTCACTTTTTCTATTACTTTTACTAATCACATTACATATTCTCTTTTTCTCCCCCTTATTTCTCTTTACTTTTACCCATCACATCACATATTCATTATTAAAATACAATTTAAATACTTTTCACCCAAATACGCATTGCATTCAAATGCACTATAAATACTTTTCCTCCAAATGTAAATTGTATTCAATGCATTGCATTTAAACGCAATGCGTTTATCAAATGGAGCCTAAAATATAATTCAAATACTTTTCATCCAAAAACACATTGCATTCAAATGTAATGCAAATGCTTTTCCACCAAATATAAATTATATTCAATGCATTGCATTCAAACGCAATACAAATACAATATATTTACCAAACGAAGCCTTAAAGTTTTTATCTATTAAAGAAAAAAGGAACGTACATGAATCAATACGCAACTTCATCAAAAGGTTTGGAATAAGGGGTAAACATCAAATGGGTTAAGTGGATTTTTGATATTTTTCATTAGGTGGGTTGAAAAAAAATTTTTACCCATCTAATCAACCTAGTATAGAAATTCAACCTAACCAATTAAGATTGAGTTATAGTTACAGCATATTGTATGTTTTATTAAAAAATAAATGAATAAATAACTAAAAATTCAGTCACAATTGAAAAATTTAAGGGGGAAAAAAGAACTAAACTCATAATATATTCTCCAAAGTAAATTTTATCATAGTCTTTGCACAAAAAAAAAAGTTTTAACATAATCTCATTAGTAGTCCAATATAAAATAAATATAAATAATGAAGATCACCAATAGATATAAGGATACTAAAATATTAACATTATTTTTCATAAAACCACCAAGAATTACATCCATATTATTGCATTTTACATATTCAAATAATTTAAACAACACTTAAAGATGAACATTATTTAGAAAAAAAAAAAAAAAGTGGAGTGAACATTAAATGGGTTTTTTGGGATTTTTTCCAACCAAAAATTTAGTTTACCCACCAATTAATCCAATATAAAAAATCAACCCACTCAATTACAATTGAATTGGATAGATTATGTGGGTTAGTTAACTTATTGGGTTTTTTTTTTCACCTCTATTAAGAACTAAATGAACAATTTATAAAAGAAGAAAAGAAAAGAAAAAAATTATTTAATGATTTAAAAACAAAGGGAAGGAGAAGCGAGTAAGTCGGCCGATTCTTTAATTACATGTATGCACGCCATAAAGGAATGTGTTGTTTATGCTTAACTAAATTTATATGCATAACCTAATGATATTGGTATAAAATTTTAAATTAAAAAATAAAATAAAACTATATAATGGAACTTTTTTTTTAATTTAGGAATAATGAAATTCGAACTCTATCTCTTATAGTAGAGTTAAATATAGAATCACCGTTAAACTATTGTCCACACAAACTAAATGAAATTGATAATGGAACTATATGAATAACAAAATTGGTAATTAGCTCCCCAAAGAAACTTTATATATGTATATATATATTTATATTTATATTTATATATAGGGTAAGAGAGAATAACTACCATATGAAGAAATTAGTATATCCCAATTGTTGGGATTGTAAATAGTAGTGGTTATGTTAACTAAGCGTAGTTAGTTACAGATTAGTTAGATTAGTTTCTGAGTGTACAGAGTTTGTTAGAAGACTTGTGCAGGTGTCATGTAATGATTGGTTTGTATAGAATTAGTTACAACTTAAGAACTATTGTTTAAGCTCAGATGCTCATAGTTTTATAGCTAATGAGAAGTTAATCGTTCTCTCTCATTCACACTCTTTCCTCTTCTTTCTGTCTCTAAAACTTCAGTACCAATTAGGTTGATACTTGCTAACAATCCCATCCCTCACTCCGCACATTACTTATATTACTAAAAAGAAACAGTAAAATTGAATTAAAAAAAAAAACGTCTCAAACATACCACCCAAAAAAGAGAGGGAGAAAAACCCAGACATATTCGACCAACTGGTGAATTTTGGAACAAGAAAATACTGACACCAGAAGGAACAACTAAAATTATACCTTAGATGTCATTGAAAACCTTACTAGTAAAACCCATTAAGAAATTAAAAACAAATAAAAGAATAAAAGTATCTATACTTATTCTAAAAATAAATATCAGGAACAAAGATCGAATACAATCACAATCTATCTTAATTATTAAGGAAATGATAATTAGATAGTGAAACCATATCAGTCGTAACAAAATATCAGGAAATAGAATCTGAAGAATATGATCACCATGACATATGATCTAGCTTGAGACTATGAGAAGCAAGCTTACCTGTAGAAGTATTGCCCTCCTTGAATATATGAGAAATTATAACATTCCACCGCTTAGTCCAAAATAGAGCACATCTCCATCTATTTTTGTAAGTCGAGGGCATCGAACTATGAGGGGCATTGAAAACTAAAATCACATTTCAACCCGAATGTTCTTCCATTGAAACTCTATAGCCTTCTCAATTGCTAAAATAAAACCAATTATTTTTGCTTCAAAAGCAAAATATATTTATTTAAAAGAGCCGCAAAATCTTAAAAAAAAAAAAAACCTCAAAATTTGTGAAAATGCCATTGTAGCCAGCACTACCTAGGGATCCCCAAGTAGACGAATTTATATTAACTTTAATCCAAGCAGGAGGAAGAAGAAGCCAATTAACTACAATAGCCGATGATGGGTGGGGTTGGTCGCCCTTTTAATCCAAACTTATGCAAAAAATCAATAAATCAACAAATCACTTTGATAATTAAACATATTACCAATAATAATCCAATTAGCTTGTTTAAACACAATCTAAACGTACGTTATTTGGGAAGAAAATTTCGAAACAACAGAACTCTCTTTATGAAAATTTGCTATTATGGCTGTCCCAAAGAAAAGTATTTGTCTTGATTAATTCACATGATTTCACTATACGCAACTTGAAAGAAAAGGATTTATTTTCCTTTAATATATATTGAACTTATAAATTCTATACTTGTTGAACTTTAATTTAATATAGTTATGTTCTTCAAGAATAATTAATTAGTGAGGTACGTAGTCGTAATCGTAACAAACATATAGATATTTATTTGTGGGTGCAACAAACATAGTTGAGAACAACGAAACTTTATTATTTGTAAATAAAATTCGTATAGAGTCATCTCCTAATCACGCTGGTTTATGTGAACAGTTCCAAATAATGGTAAAGGAAAAGTGGAAAATATTTTAAAACTCAGCGTCGAGTTTCTGCAAACACCTAAATTAACTTTTTGGTACATTTTATTGAGTGGTTATAATTTAGAGCTATAAATAGAAAGATTCTTTACATATATATGCGCTTCCAAAATAAATAAATAAATATTAGCTAACAAGATAAAAGATATTGATATACAGGAACATGCTTTCGGATCTTTCATCGTGGAGCACATAAATAAAGCATAATATGTCTTTTCCTATTTTCTCTTTATAACTTTTCTTTTTTTTTTTCCTGATATTTTTCTTATATATTAATTTTCATACACTGGGCGCATTAATAATCTTAGTTTGTTTGGTGAAATCAGGACTTGAAATATGTAAGAGACACGTTGAATGAGAGGCATATCCTATTATATTGACTAATTTGTATATAGTGTTGACATAAAGCCAATGGTAATTTATAGAATGATATTATTCCAAAGTATATCCGCAGGAGGGATTTTTTTTTTTCCTCTTTTTAAAGGCAATATCCATAGGAGTTATTGCTCAATAAAAGAGCGAAGATCAGAATTTGATTCACTCATACTTTCTTATAGCTAGATGGCAATTTGGAATGCATTATGAGGTGGACATACTGGAACACAGCCATTAAAACAAAAACCGACAACAATGACACTTCAATTATTTATCATAATTTACTATGAATATTTTTAAAACATGTTATTTACTTTAGTTATTTATATAAAATGCTATTTACCTCTTTCTCCTTTTTAAATCACGATCCCAAATAGACCATTGTAGATCTGTCTTTTTAAATATGCTAGACTTTGAGATGAAAGGATACGTTACATTAGTCCCTGATTCTCTAATGAAGAAAGAATTTAAAGAGTTCAAAATGGTTTTGACAATAGATGTTCCATGTAATTAGTTAGGGTCCATTCAACAGAGTTTTTTTATTATTATTTTTAGTGGAAGAATATAAAAAGTGAAAGTGCATCTTTTAATTATGCATTTCAAATCATTAAAAAAAAGGCATGTAATTGGATCAAAATAATTATTAAAATATTCTAATAAACAATAAAAATGTTAGAATTAAGTTTATAAAGTCTTAATAAAATTTTGTTATAAGTTTTAATGTTTATTTTTTTACTAGATGAGGTAATTTAAATTGTGACTTTTTCTAGAATCTCTTTTAAACATTTTGATTAATTATTAAATCTGTCAGGAGTAGATTTTAGACTTAAAAAAAATACTTTCAAAAATCCTGTCAAGCAAGTCCTAATTACATAACAAACTAGCTACTTGGCCCTTGGATTATGGATAGTGCTTAGTTGTCACTTAAATCTGCACTGTTGCCCTTGTACTACACTATTTGCACATTGTGTACTGAAAATTTGAATAGATAGATGCTACTTATATATAATATTCCTGTGAAACACCTTTAAATCCCGTGTTCCCACCATGGTCCCTGTATAGATCCTTTATTTGTGATCTTTTTTGGCCTACCGTTCTTTTCTCGTTGACAAAGAAGAAACCAATAAAAAAAATCTTTACTAATTAGGCGATAATTACTATGTAAGATGTATGAATATATGCAGGATTTCTGAGAACATTCATTCACACAAAAAATCAATATTTCTTTAGAACGTGTAATTCCTTGTAATAATGTTATCCCATTTCGTTTCATTATATAAATATAAATAAATATATATATACATAGCCACATGGTTTTATCAAGTACAAGG
Organism: Antiaris toxicaria; assembly: GCA_035233585.1. Taxonomy (NCBI): domain Eukaryota; kingdom Viridiplantae; phylum Streptophyta; class Magnoliopsida; order Rosales; family Moraceae; genus Antiaris; species Antiaris toxicaria. The sequence continues at coordinate 97,182,397 of CP141154.1, forward strand.
GATGAATGTATATATACTGGAATGCTAAGTTCATTCACGTACTGAACCAATTTGTTTATTCATTCACCCATGCTAAGTTCATTCGCACAAAAATTTGTTGATTTGTTTTTCCCAGTTAATTATAACAAACGGAAAAGAATATTCTAAAATATTTTTCTTTTGTAGCATTGAGCCATTATCTCGTTGTGAAATGAAAAAGAGCCCCACAAATAAAACCTTTTCTTTCAACAACTTCTCTTTGTAATATCTGCAATGAATAAAGAATACACATATTTCCATAATGGTATGATATTGTCCACTTTAAAATTAAACTCTCATGGATTATTTTTGGACTCCACCTAAAAGGCCTCATACCAATAGAGATTGCTTCCATCATTGTAAATCCATTATCCTTCCCATGTGTAGCAAATGTGGGATTTTGGTTGCATTTCTAAAAATCCTCCCCTCAAACAAAGGATCACCATTGTCTAGACCTCTTCTTAAACTTTTCTGTTCATCCTCTCTACCACACCACAAATCTACTAGAGTTCCCTACCTTCTTCGTTCAGCATTTGAGGATTTCGCATACTTGACAATCCCTCACTTAAACAAAGCTCACGATGTTCACCCGATCTCCCTCCAATGGATATCTTTTTTGTCCACACATCTCCTTACTCTAGGGAGACCATATTCCATTGAGATCATCCACTACATTAAACCATCATGTTTCATGGATTTCACCATCTCGTGTTTTCTATGGAACTTCCGTCATTTGCTAGGGGTACACCACCTTCGTTCAGGGATCCTTCATGCACGTCCACTCAGCTGCCTTTAGGGTGGGCTTTAATGCAACTTGTAAGGAATAAAGAACATACAAATATTGACGTTAGTATTCACTTTGGTCTACATAGATCTATGTATGATATATAATATATCGTATTTTAAGTATTAAAATTAATATAAAATAGAAATTTTTTTTAAGGGTTCTTTTAGTGATTGATTTGGTTTACATAGATCAAACTCCAATTTTTTTTTTTTAATAATTAGAAGTTCTTATGAGATAATAGATTGGTGCCCTTTGGGAAAAGGGAAAGGGGAAGAAGCCTTTTCAATTCTTTTGATTTCATATTATCAACTGTGTAAAAAAAAAAATCAAATTTCACCATCATTTGCTAGGTGTACACCACCTTTGTCTAGGGATCCTTCTTGCGTATCCACTCGACTGCCTTTGGGGTTTGGCTCTGATACCACTTGTAAGGAATAAGGAATACATATATCTTCATATTAATATGATATTTATCCACTTTGGACCTAAGTCCTCATGGATTTGTTTTTGAATACTACCCAAAATGCCTCATGCCAATAGAGATTGCTTCCATCATTATAAACCCATTATCCTCCACCTGTGTAGTCAAATTGGGACTTTGATTGCATTTCTAACAATACCTTTGGAACATACAAAAGCAAACCTTGATGTCGCATTAATGATGTTGATCGAATAATGAGACCACACATGCATGAATTATGTTCAATTAAGAAATGGCATTTTTTTTTTAGTGAATGACCACATAGCATATATGTTGTTAATGGAAACAAATGAACTTCTCTCTCTCTCTCCTATATATATATATAGAAACATACATACATATATATGTATATATTGAAACACATTAATAAATTAGAGAATGCCAAAAGTAGTACTATATTGCTTTGTTTAATACAACAACGAATTCGTATTACGTTTAAACACAATGTAATTTTCACCAAATGCAACTGCTTTGTTTGATACCACAACGAATTCGTATTGCATTTAAACGCAACGTAATTTTCACCCAAATACAAAATTTTTACGTTTAGATGAAAATTACATTGTATTTAAACGCAATACGAAGTTTTGCATTCAGATACAATCTTTTTCAATAATACTACGAAAACAATTACTATTCTTTTATTTTTTTAAAATAATTATTTATTAGTTTTTTAATTTTTTTATTCACGTCATACTCTTTCTTTCTTTAACTATTTTATGTATTTTTACCAATTATATCAATTTTTTAACTTTAAAATACAATTCAAATATTTTTCATCCAAACAAACATTTCATTCAAATATAAAACAAATACTTTTTAATCAAATACAACACTCAAAAAATAAATTACATTCAAACATAATCAAAATACAATACATTTACCAAACAACCCATATGTATTAGAAAAACACATTCTAAATAATTAAGTTGTCCAAAATCAGCATTTGTGCCCAAGTACTACCACACAAGTCGGTGGCGAAATAATTCATTGACGGTAACTTGATAAGGGAATAAAGTCGGTGCGGCTTTACCCTCTTTTGTGGGCTCTGGAAAGAGCATATATATATATATATGATTTAGTTTCTCTCCAGAAGTATAAATCCCCTTCTTCTGATTGAGTTAATTATCCTTGTGCCATATGACTACAAAAAGTACTACTCCACATTGCAGGTGAATTACGGAGCAGTTTCCTTTGGCAAGCTGAACTTAAATATTATGCAAGAGGCTGATCATATATATATATATATATTCCAATGAAGAAGTGGCACTGCTTGCCAAAGGAGATCTGCTCAGTAATTCTACTGCAATATCTACATGTCTCTTCATAATATTGGTCACACACATATATCGAAATCTATGTGTGTGTGTATATGTATATCAGTGATCATGAAAGGAAAGAGTTAAACTCATGTATCTGCTTCCTACTACTTCTTCACCATGTAGTTCAAGCTTTTATTAGGTCTTACACACACATTTTTATTTATGTGTAAATGATGGTAACAGTAATCAGTAGATGTACTAATACATCTTAACACGGCACCCTCATCATTTGCCTATCCCATGTATTTTAGTAGAAAACATATTTATTACTTGTCTACTTCTGACTTGAAGTTTAATTACAATTGCATTCTTTGATATATTTACTGTTTTTTTACTTTTGATTTGAAGTTTCTTCTTCTTCTTCTTCTTCTTCTTCTTTATTAGGAATATAAGTAGTTGACTTTAAACTTCCTTTCCTTAGTCATATTTGATATGAATTAGTCAGAATCAATACTGGTCCTCACATTATCTCAGCTGGTTTGTGCTCATGAAGGTCTCTACTGCGTATCAAGCAGAGTTATATCCTCATGACTGCTGATCGGATCGGGAAGAAGCTAGGGAGATTCGTTTAATTGTTGAATACGTGCTAAAATCGAGACAAGGGCCACTGGCTTGGGGTGAATATTAAGGCAGTTTCTTTCAGTGAATAATTGGTTGTAACGTCCAAACGTTAATGCGTGCTTCTTCTTCGCTACGAGGAGATGATGTTGGCAAGAAAACCTAGTAGTCAAGCTATGCATTGGATGATTACTTATATAGCATGACTGGAGGGCATATATATATGTGTGTGTGTACATACATATATATATACTGTGTACATATATATATCTTTTTCGCTCTTATTGAATCTGTTGTTTTCTTTAATTGTTCAGTCAGTTCAGTAGTTCAGCCCATCATTCCCTAGATTTGTTTCTCCAAAATATTGTTAATGGAAAAAGTAAACAGTAGTGCTTTATATTGACTTTTAATTAAATACGATCTAATATTTTTTTAATATTTTTGTTGTTTATTATATCCAGCTTATAATATTAACGTACCTTATTGACCATATATATACAACATTGACAAACTATAGCTACATATTTATCTTTATTTTTTTGGGTACATGACTCCTCATTTACAGGATTTAAATATAAGATCTCACCTTCTAATCCACTCCATCCTTAACAATTGGAATAGCAGTAGTCGGCAGTTACGTTATTAGAGGGCATTTTTTTGGGATTTTTTGAGACCGTTTTTTAGAAATTGGGACCTTTACAAACCAAATGACCTTGAAATATGTAAGTTTGGGATATAAAAATAAAAAAAAATAAAAAAAAAGCTGTTTTGGGGTTTTGTACCATTGTTTTAAAAAAAAAAAGAAAAACTAAAAGGCATTATCACTGCTCAATACCATCACTACAGAAAGTGAACCCTGATAAAGTGGATTTTACTATAAGATCCATCTTCTATTAATTAGCGATACTTAATACTAGTAGTATCCCTTGGCATTGCTTGTTTTCGGATGGGAATTTTGGAAACCCAATTGTGGAGACAAACATAGTGTTGCAAACCAATCGGTGGGATACCGTTTAGAAAAGCACCCTTAAACAAGTTCTGAATAATTTATCATCATTTAAACAAGGTATATTAGCAAATTAGACGTGATTCATTGGACGGTTCTAAGAACTTTTATAGAAGGCTAAGTAGATGAAACCAGTCCAATAGTTAAAGATGCCTCAGTATTGATGAGGTATTTGGAGTAGCAATTTTAACCTAAAAATCTCAACTCATTTTTATATATATATTTTTTAAATTAACAAAAATTTTAATTAGTTGTTGAGAAATTAAATAAAAGAAAACTCAACTCCAAGACCAACTAATAGACCAAATGCATGCTTAAACTTTATTCCAAACATAAAGTAGTACTACAAGTGCCATCGAAAACTGCAAAGGTAATTAAAGATGAGTTGTAAGAATTGTTGTTGATGATACGACTTTGGTTAGTTTTAGTTTCAGTTGTTATGTGTACTAAATTACTGTATATAGGTTCCAAAAAAATGCAAAACTTTAGTGGTTTTTATTTTTTATTTGAAAAACCGAATCCAATTAGAAGAGAAAAGCACAAAGCTGAAATAGCAGGTTGGAACGGGGTTATTATTCTCTTCTTCTTTGTTTTGTTCTTGTCTCCTCAACATCAAAAAAACATTTTTTTAATCTATATTATCTTTTAGTTTCTGGAAGTCGGAAAAGACGGATTTTTAATTTGGAGTGGTTCACCCACACTATCCATGATTAAATCTTTTTTCTTTTAAATAAGTTTAATCTTATCTCCTGCACCTGTCCTACAGAAAGGCTTTACTTAATTGTACGGAACACATACTTATAATTTAGGATCGAGTTCGAGTTAAAAACAAATGTCCGAGTTCAATGTGCATGGCAATCTTAATGAAACACAGATGTAAATATGCCAAAAGAATATATATATACATAAATATGTGTGTGTATATGTATTGGTACGGCACAGGACCTATATATATAAGTGCTGCCACGAGTTTCTGCACACAGAAAATCAACGTTTTGGGCCCATTAAATGTGGCTATCATTGACAGCCATGAAATCAAAACTTTACACGTAGAAGATAAACATATCGAAATATATGAAGAACATGCCATTGGATCTTCCTTTTTCCTGAAGCATATATGAACCTTTGTAAAAAGCACTTTTACTGAAATTAACTAGGGCGACTTCAAGTTTGATGCTCTCTTTGAAAGCTACATTTTATATGACCTTACGAGCTAAGGTAGGGACGTTTGGAAAAATCATAACTAAACTCCTCAATGCAAAATGAACAAGCCTTAGCCTGAGTGAGGTGGCCTAGTGCAGTTTTAGACTATTATAGTGGGTCTGTGGTTAAAGATTCAAGCACTGGATAACTCCTTTCATGAAGAGTCTTAGATATAAAAGTTTGGCCTTATTAGTAGTATTTGATTTAGAGTGAGACTTGGTTATGGAATAGTATTTTTGTCGGCTTTCCTTCTTGAGGACTTTTTGGCCCATGGACTTTTTGTGTATTGACCGGAAGGTGCCTGTGATCACCTCATCATACATCTATAAACATTCAATTGGATTAGAGTGACATGCTCATTGTTAAGGAATAGAGCCTAATAATAGGACTTTCATTGTACAATCCTATCAAATATGCTAATACCATTAGGTGTATTCGTAAAAGATATGTGTTTATGCTAATACCATTAGGCGTATTCGTAAAAAATATGCAAACGCAGATAGATCGTTCTTTTTCTGAAAATTTTATTATAATTAAATAAAAGCCTCTATTCTAATTATCCAACTTAATAAAGAGTGATAACGCCTTTTCCTTTTCTGCTATTGTAAGATAAAATTTTAAATCTTCATTCTGATTTTGTTCCAAAAGAGACCTAGCTACCATCCATGTAAAATTTAAGAACCAACAGTGGCAACATATGCGTAAAATAAACCGTACAAGTATCAGAAACCCAACTAAGAGGGTGTTTGGTTTTGTTTCCAAAACTGATTTCACGATTCCCTAGGAAATCGATTTCAAAATCGGAGTGAAATTGTGTTTGGTTTGTATTGTTTTTGAAAACAGATTTCAAAACAAATCTAAAATCGCCTTTGCTCCCAATGTAAGATTGAAAACGATTAAAAGTCGTTTTCTCTGATTTCATTTTTCCCATTTCTCCCATTTCTCTGATTTAATTATTATGGTTAATTAAGATTTAATTGATATAGTAATTACTTAAATATTATGGTTATTAATTTTTAATTCATTTTTCAATTAAAAATTTTTATTAATTTTAATTTTTGGTATTCATAATAAATTTTTTTAAAATCAAACATAAATATGTTTTTATAGAGTACTTATAAAATGACTGGTTTTCAAAAATATAACCAAACACAGTTTCACTTTTTTGTTTCTCAAAACATACACTTAGAAAATAAAACCAAACACAATTTCAAAAACGTTCTCAGAATTGTTTTCAAAACGATCTCAAATTCAGAGAATTTGAAAACATAACAGATTTCAAAAATAATACCAAACGCTACCTAATCTTTCTGAATTATTTAATTCATATATAAACAAATTAATTAAGGGCCACCAAAATTTTTTGAAGTGGAAATTTAATTTTTAAGAGAAATAATTTGTTACAGACCGCCAGTTTCTCTAGAAGTATATATTATGCATGCTGGTCTTTCATCCAATATTACACTTTTGGCCTTGGTACCCCTAAATTTATCCACATTTGCAGTTTGCCGTTAAATTTCTGATTTTAACAATTTAAACTATGAACTTAAAAACGTATAACAAACAACCCCAGTTGAAAACAGTGTTAATTTTTCAACGTTTAGCTTGTAACTTACACATAGGTCATTGATTAACCGTAGGAATGGTTATTTTTATCTATTTTATTCCAAATTTATTAGGTTTAGGGTCTTTAATTAAGTGTTACAAAATTAAAATTTGTTTTAAGCATAAATATTGATTAACAATGATTGAAAAAAAAAATGCCTTTCTATGTTATAAATCAAAGACCCATGTATAAGTCACAAGTCATTTCCTGTGGAAAACTTATGCCTCGTTTGTTTACCACATTACATTCATATTATATTCAAATGCAATGAAATTTTTATCCAAAGATAAAAGTATTTGCATTTAAATACTAATCACATTGTATTTTAAATTTGATACAATCACTATTTATTATTTTATTTTTTTATTATTTTTACTAATCACATCACATACTCTTTTTCTCTCTCCCTTATTTTCTCTCTACTTTTATTAATCACATCACATACAATACAATTTAAATACTTTTCATCCAAAACAAACATTGCATTCAATACATTACATTCAAATACAATACAAATGCAATGCGTTAACCAAACACCCTATTAATACCATTAAAAGTTAGGGGGGCTTTGTTAATCCTGTCCAGAGGCATTGATGCAAAATAGTTTGCGCTTTTTACAAATGTACCAAACATACAAATATTTGGCACTACTGATTTTGTTTTAAAGTTGTGGAAAGCTTCAAAAGCACATAGTAAAGGCATTGTTCCATAGAATATGCTTAGTAACATTGTTTTGGAATGGTATAAATATGTGATCTTCATGCCGTGGCTCGGTGACCTACTACAAATTCAGAGTACGTTGCTGGTGCATTACAGGGCAAAATTTCCATTGGCAGGCAGAGCCATTGGAGGCTGTGGCACTAATTGGTACCACACTTTCAAATTTAGTTCACACCCTGCCAAAGGAGATTTGCCCAGTAATTCTCCTGCAGTTTTATATCTAGCAGTTTTCTTTCAGAAGAGAAATTGTTTTCACTCTTAGTTCCATTCATTCAGTTTATCCATTCTCTGATATCAATAATAAGCATCGACTTTTCCGGTTTTACTTCGTTAATATGTCATTTTTCATGAGCAAAAATAAGTGGGAATAAGTAAATGGAGGCGTTGTGATGCAGGGACATATATGATCACTAGAGCACAAGAGTGGGCCAGTGTGATCCCGTCAGCCTCCAAAAAAGGTCTGAGGCCGTCTCTAAGGGTCCTTGAAGTAAGGTCTAAACGTGCTCTAAGATTATAACTCTTCTAACAATATCAAATTTTAGGAGGATTAATTACATCTGTTTTACAACACGATAAACCTTTTTTTTTTTTAAGTAAATGATGGTGACAGATATCAGTAAATGCATGAGAACATTACAAGTAAGTATGTAGCTGGTATCATTGTCTTAGTTTTTACTCATTAAAAATTAGTATGTAGCTGGTAAATTGTACGACTTCTTGTGACATGATTAATATGTAGATGTTAGAGTTTAGATATAAATTATGAATAAACGTGTAAATATGATGATATATGTGGCATGGCATACCAATGTGAATGTGCCTACTGCAGTTCAATTGCATAGGTTGTCTTGAGCTCAAGATTAAACACGAAAGACCAAGCACAACATTTTTAGGTTTTAGCCAAAAAAAAAAAAAGAGCATAGCATGGGTACACACTCTTTCGCATTGGGCATATTCAACATTTTTTTTTTCCTTTTTACTTTCAAGATTTCATTTATTGATCTTTCGTTTCTTTTTTCATTTAACTGATATCATTGGAAAAAAAAATTTTAACATTTTTGTCAAAGGATGCTAATAATTAATGTGCTATACTAGCAATGATGTGAAATTCTCTTATTCTCCCATTTTTTATTGTTGTTTTCTCTAGTGTTAAAAATCTTTATATTTAATCTTTTTTTCTTATTTATCATTTATAATTCAATTCTTAGTTGCAAATTCTGGTCTTATATTCAATTGCATGAAAGCTACACTCCAACGTACAATTTCTTGCATATGCATGCATGAATGTATGAAATAAAGCAGGACATATGTTTAAGTCCTCTTGTAAATGATTTCATTCTTCATGGCCGCTTTTAAATGATTCTGCAAAAAATTGGACTTTATATCTTTTTTTTTTTTTTCTGGCAATAGAAAGAACAGTTGATAGTTTGTTACATCATACACTTGATGCGAAACACGCAAAAGAAATTTGTTGTACCAAATAATAATTAAAAAACTTAATAACACGTCATGCTATGAGATGTTTAATAAATAACTTTCTACTCATAGAGAAATTTTATATATCCTTTTATATATTCTCCTGATCTGGTTCCCATCAGCTTTAAAATCAAAGTGACAAAATGGTGTTTAATGCTGCAATATGAATACACTCACTACAAGGAAAAAACGAAAATACTCTTAGAGACGACACTTTCAAATGCAAAATTAATCTTTGAGATTCTAAAAGCCTGTTTAGAGATCAAATAAGGGTTGTCTTTATTGAGGTTTTTTTCTTTTTTTCCAGATATTTGTGTGTTCCATAATTAATGGATAATATTTGGATATGAGAATTCCAAATTAGGTGTGAACCTTCAAGGTTTGTCTGGTCATAATTTGATGACTATAATTTTTAGTTATAGCTTGAACTAGCTGATCGAATTTTTCCCACATATCGTGAGCAACGTCTTGTCTTCAGAGCTAACCATTCGTGAAACAATTTGACAAATTAACAAGAACATCTCTTCTCGTTTGCAACTGTACATAAACAAGATTAGCTTAAAATGGATAACAAAAAGAAAATGGTAGTATACATTTCAATCTCCTCAGCATTATACTATAATCTAAAAGGAAAGTTAGTCAAGTTTAGCAGACCAAAATAAAAAGAAGCATTTTATCTATAATGAACACAATGTCAGGAAGCTCAATCTATGAAACTCCCTTTCATTCATGTCCCTATCTCATATTGGTGATCTCATATCTTTGTCATTTTATAGGCCTCACATAATGATGATGCTAGGGTTTAATAATATAGCCACGTTTTTCTTTACCCCTTTCAGCCATGCCAGGACATTTCTTGATTTGTGCATGTCATCTTTATGTAGGGATCATGCTTATCTTTTGTATCGCGTTCTAATCTTATGATCAATCCTGAAAGAGCAACTATGCCGCCCCACAAACATAGGTTAGTTAAAAAGAAACATAAACAATAACAAAAAGTAATACAGCAATAGAATTATAAACACTATTGAAAAATATAGAGAGAAGAAAAGTAATACCATATAAATAAGTTCAAAGTATACTACATGTTGGATGCCGGCATGTAATTAGTAATAGTAATGGAGTTGAATGGCAGGGCAATTCTCCTTTGGCAGAAATTACATAGCAATTAATGGAGCATTAACGTTACATATTCTGCCAAAGGAGAATTGCACTGTAATTCTTCTCCACCTTGAAACATCCCTTATTGTTGATCACTGATCATCTTCATATCCAAGTAGGCTTTTTTTGTGTTGCAGGCATTCAGTAGCCTTGCAAGTGCATTTTATATGTTCGAAATTCGCACAATGCGTATGGATATTCCAAGGTTGAGAAATGGCATATGCCATGGATCATTCCTATATCCGTCTTCTTCATCACTTCTGTTATAATGCTATCATGGATTGGTCCCCCTCTTTCCCTAATTCTCCCCTTTTTTTTTCTTTTGTTCTTCACTTTTTTTTTTCTCTTGCAGGGAAAAATGTTTCTTTTCCCATGTCCGAGATATTTCTAGATGTGTGTATAGTCCGTTCTCTACTTTTTTCTTTTTCCTTTAAGCAGAGTATCATTTAAATGCTTATGATCTGATTATAACAGCAAATATGAAATGGGTTTTGTACAAAGCAGTGTGGTTAGGATTGCCATGAGTTTTTGCTCTTGGCGTACTTTAGCTATCTTGAAGTAATAATACTAATTATAATTGTCTTCTTTCAGGTTGTCGTTTTCATTAATCTTCATGGCAAAGACCACACCACCTGTTTTGATCACGATGAGACTCGTCAAATAGTGTGTGTATATGAGAGCCTGGTATTATCTGTGTGTGTGAGGTGTTGGGTCAACTTTTGTTCAAGGGACGGTACATGTGCAATGTGCGTTAACATGGACCACTTGGCTTAATGAGATAATTTGTTATATATATGGATATCCTACTTTCTCAGAGACAAACAACAGAGTGCATATATATATATATAATACACACACGTATATTATATATATTTGATTAATGAACTACCGTATATTAAATTGTCAAGAAACGATTCTTTTTTCCTTTCTCATTTCGGTTTGAGTTTTTCTCTCTGAAATTGAAGAAATGAACATGATTTCTGAAAACATGTACAATTCATAAGAAGTACATGAAGGTGATATTGATTAATCAATGTTAATGTGAAGAGTTAAATGCTTTAAATTTACAGTATTATCAAAAGTAGTAAAAATCTTATTAAGTGAATAACAAAATATATATGAATATAAATATACATTAAAAAAATTTGAATAGAAGATAAGTTTATAAAATAAAGTTATTTTATTAATTTTATATGTTTAATTTGCTATGTTTTTAAGATTTTAATTTAATTCCCGTTGTTAATTAATTGTTTTTCCTTAATTGTATAGGTAAATTTCGTTAAGGAATCAAAAAGTAACTATTAAGAGCTTAAATAAGAACAAAAATAAAACAAATTCATATAAGAAATTCGGCTCATTAAGTCCCAGTTGCAGATCTAGTCCACTCGTGAGCACGCGCGTTTGAGGCCGTCCGGTTGTCTCCATAGCCTTCCAGATCGCGAGTGCCAATACTCACCCAAGAAAGGCGCATCAACAACCTTCAGCGATCCCCAGTGCTACTCGCCACGTGTCCTCGTGGGGCCCGCTAGGGCTCATTTGCGTTAGACTGCAGCTCCCAAGGAAAAGAAAAGAAAAAATAATAATAAAAAAGAAGGGGAGTATTGAGGCTGGCAGGCCCGTATGGGGAGTTTTACGGTCCGTTTGAATGGGGTGTTTATTTTTTAAAAATAAAAAATTTTTAGATATGAAAAATAAAAAATTGTTTGGAATTTTTTTTGAAAGTTAAAAGTTGTTTGAGTGGGTGAAAACTTTTTATTTCTAGAAAGTTCTTTTTTCATTTTTCAAAAATGAAAAATGTTGGATGTTCAGATACGGAAATTTAAGAATGTTCATTTTTCTTGAAATGAAAAATTTTTCATTTTTTAAATTTGAACGTGTCAAACAGACGGAGGGTTAGAGAAGTTTTCTTCTTCTTCTTCTTCCTTTTTTTTTAATTTAAGAAATAAGTTTTGAAAAATATATTTAGAGAAAAAATTATTTAGATTGAAAAAATATAAAATTTTAAAAATTTATTCAAAAAGATAATTAATATGAGAAAGAGAGAGCAGCACCAAGAGAATGAAAAAGAAAAAGAAATAATAATAATAATATTTAGGATTTAAGTTATTAGAATTTTTTTTTTTTAGGGTTTGTATTCTACAAAATTAAGAGATTGTATCTTGAGGCATACCATATGTTAGCAGGCATGGCCGAGTTTGATTATTGGAATTTAAATTGTTCAATGAATTAAATCGGTTAGGAGGATAATTCAAATTCTATGGAGTCATGAATTAACACCCAATCTCAAGATATGGAGATATCTTTCGAATTTCAAGCTAAATATTTTTACATTATGGAGAGGATGGATCAAAACCTTGAGGAGATAAAGGAATTGACAGAGGAATTACTTGCAACCATGAGAAGGACGGCGGTAACGGTGGAAAACTTCAAAGAATTGAGTGCAGACATTCCTACCATAGATGTTCCAATTATCAATATGCAAGATTGCCTCTTTGACGAGTCAAAGCCAATAGAGAAGCACTTGGAATTATTTCATGGCGATAACTCTCTAAGTGATGAAGGGACACAAGACTTAATCATTAAAGAAGAATTACAACAAGAAGTCTATAGTGCCCAACTTATTGCACCAAAAAAAAAGAATAAAAATTGGATGACAAAGAGAGTTGAAATCAAGTTTGGGGGAGTTTTATGGAGTGTTTAAAAAGCTCCACAAAAAGTATTAGAATGATTATGTGTTTAGGGTGATTTAAGCCTCATTATCATTCATATTCTACCATTACCCTAACTTAATATTACATGCTTAAAAAGTCCTAATGATCTTTGGTAAAATGTATGTGGACATTAGTAGAGTGATAGAAAAGTAGGCTCATGGAGTTCATCAATTCATATATTTAGAGATCCATCATATTTCACTTGATTGTATAAACTGATCAGAGTTGTGAATGTTAAAGTGTAAAAAGCTATTCACACACACTAAAAGTATCTAAGGCAAGACGAGGCAAGCACATGAATTGAAATTTCAAAGTTTACTGATGTTTGAAGTTTTCCTTGAGCTATAAATTATTTAATTTTTGAGGTATGTTTTGTCATTCAAATTGAATCAGTTACTTAATCTTTAATTTTTGCTATTTAGGGGGCATTTGGACAAAATTTTTCATTTTAATTTTACTTAAATACAATACAATTTTACACCAAATACAAATTTTGCAACAGTGCTACGAAAACAATTACTATTTAAAATGTTTTTAAAACAATCACATCAACTTTTCAACTCTACTATTTATCTCTGCTTTTACCAATCACATCAACTTTTCAACTCTAAAATACTTTTCATCTAAACACACATTTCACTCAAATACAAAACAAATACTTTTCAACCAAATACAACATTCAAAAAACAAATTTCATTCAAATACAATCAAAATGTAATACGTTTACCAAACGCCCCTTTAATACTTAACATTTTGCTAATCCTTGAATAATCTATATGAGACTGCATCGCCGTCTTGTCACAATAATAATTGATAGTAATGAAAATAAGTGAACACAAGAGAAAATCACATACCTCTCAATAGTTGCATGTGTTTTTTCCCCACCCACGATAGTATCCCTCATTAATAAATAAAAACTATGGCAATTAAAATTATAATTTCAAAATCCCCATAATCTTCCGTAATAAAATTTAGGATATTGGCTTCCCGTCCCCCTTCAAGACCCTCAAGATGATCTTGTCACAAAGAGTGATTGTGTATTTCTCAGCGCGTTAGATAAATAATTTGATTACACAAACTTGACAAATAAAACTACAAAACAAATAACTCTTTCCAAGGAATATCTGTGCGGTTTTAAATAATCTCACATAAATAAATTGGTAAAAATTGGGAATTTTAAATACTTATCTGATTTGTACAATGTATTTGTTGTAATTGTCAAGGTTAGCAGGGAGAAAAAGTGTTTGGATTAGAGTTCTTAAGTTTAAAATTTGGGTCACTCAATCGACTCATCAGGGGAATAATAGTTATATATAATTTTAATTTGGCTGATTCTTGAAGCCGTAGCCTAAGTTATGAGAGCAAGCTTTAGGGAAAATTGTTTTCACTTTTTTGATCATCTTATTTATTTATTTATTTATTTGAAGAAAAAGGGTTATAGAAGACCCTATATAATTTTTGAACCTCATAATTTTTGTGATAGTTGTTTGTAGAACTTGATATATCAATCTTCTTCTCGGATCATTCCAAACATATCTAGATGAATGAGCTTATAATCTTTCAATTGACACCTTCAGGTTTGAAATATGCCAATCTTTCCTTATCATCATTCTTCCATCCAACGACCAAAAGTGAAACTAATGAAGAAAGATCAAAAGAGAAGGTTCTCGGATATTCTGAAGAGTCCATAGCATATGCCGAATCAATTCTTTATACCGGCTTACCTTTCCTAATTAATCCTGTCAATGTATATATGTGGTCCAAATTTTCTCACTTTGTGCACCTTGTACAAGATTCATTCATCTTTTCACTTTGAAGGTTTGCCTTGACTCAAGATAGTTTTACAGAATCTGTACTTGTCATTAGGCGTTCTTAGATTGTTTTATAATTACCTGTTACCAGACATCTTTTCTCACGGTTTATTTAAAAACGATATAAGTATCATACTAGCTATAAAAGCTTTAAAACGTCTTTGAGTACTAAAGGATCATCCGTCACAAAAACGCAAATATTTCGAAAATTTTCCTGTGTTAACTGGCCACATACTTAGAGATAATAGCTAGCTTCATCAACATGTAAGACGAGTATACAAAGTCTACAAGGATATAATGAAAACATGTGCATACAAGTACATGTCAAATATATATGTGATGCCAGATTTCTGCACAAAAAAGAGAACATTCCGCTGAGTCTTCCTTCATTACTAACTTATTTTGTGCATTCCTTCTGTATCTTCATTCTCTTTGCTATTAGTAATAGTTGAATAACAAAAAAATGCATTATTGTTTCTTAATCCAAAAAAAAAATGGTGTAGTAGAATGAAACGTGTGTATATATATATATGTATATATATGGTAATACAGATAAGTAGTCACAAAGCCTAGCTCCGAACAGTTCCACTAGGTTATTTAATCAGGAGATTGTTTATTTGCTACATATGTACATGCCTACAAAACTGAAAACTTTAATACACGGGGGAAAAAAAAAGGTCCCCAACTTGAATGGTTAGGGCTAGGGGGTGATGAAAGTTGAAACGTGGTTGAAAAAGGTCCTTTCTCCCTAACGCAAAAGCATATGTTTGAGAATATCCACTTTGCTGGGAAAGAAAAGACTTTTCTCATCACCTATAAATATATAACTGCATTTTTGAACAGTTCATCAGCAAAAAGATCAAATTTAAATTAGTTTACGCACTTATAAATTACTGGGCAGGTCTCCTTTGGCAGGTGGCAAACTCATAGTAATTAACACACATCTATCACTTTTTCCGTTAAGGCTAACTTAGCAAATGGGAAAGAAGGGAAGGATTTAGGTTGGAGTTCTTAAACTTGTAGTGTGTTCGGTTTTTTTTTTTTTTTTTTTAGTAAGTAAAAGTGCTAATTCGTATACTATAAAAAAAAAAAATGCATATCACTTTTTCACCAGTTAGTTATTCTTATCAAAAGAGCTTATAGCCAACTGCCAAAGGAGAATTGCCCCGTAATTCACACTGTGCGATCAAATAATCGATGTGGTATCGTTATTGGTCACGTATATATACTATATATTCCAGAACAATAAGAGGTAATTTTTGCTTTCCTCTCTTTAATTTTTAGTTTCTAACTTATTACAGGGCATATATATATGAATAGAAGCCACCGCGATATATATATGTGTATATATAATATATAATATATTCATATATATTGTCTCAAAGTTTATTAATCATGCAAGTCGTAACTTACAAGTCACATCTTTTCCTACAAGTTTATTAGGGGAAAAAAATTAGTAATGTTTTCACATCTTCAGTTGTCATTCACCGTTCATTTGAGAATTTAATGGATCGGTTTTTATGAGATCTTAGTTATATATTGTCCCGTTAAGCTCAACTCACCGCAATCTTTCACAAGTCCACAGCACTCTAAAAGAATGCCACTTTCAATAGTATTTCATCTTAAAATGATGTCACATGAAAAACTCGCACTTCGACACTGAGAGTGAGAAAGACCTAAAAATACATCCACGACCCCTAACTAATTACAATTTATTCATAGTGTCATGTTGATACTGCTCCGTGAAAGCATGCCAATAGTTTGCACGGAAATTGAACGAGAGAAGCTCTGATAAGAAAGAAAGTCGTCCTAATATGAAATTAATTCGTAATATATATATGTTCGTGTATGCATGTGTGTATATATATATATATTATTGGCCTCCAACGGCTATCTTGTTTATTAATTGGCATGCATAGCACTCACAATTTCGTGATCTTCGACTTGAGGGGGATTTTGATTTCATTATACTGATTTATTAGCAAATCATGAAACAAAAAACAAGTAAAGAGTCCCTCCATGATCATTTGATCCAAGGGTAAACTGCACTGTTTCCCCCTGTTTTCCCTACAGAATGCTCTCCCCTAAGAAATTGTCGTTAGAAGATTTCCACTGGTTTTCCACTATATATATTGTTTTTCTTTTTTTTTTTTTTAAGTAAATGTGGCCCTTTATTTTTTTAGTGGACCAAAATACTCGATATTGCAATGTGACGACTATAAAGTTTTGATCCATATCATAACCTTATATATGTAATTAGTAATTGTTTCCGTGGATACCGTAAAATGTTAAGTATCATGAACTGCAAGGAAAAAAAAAAGGAAAGAAAAAGTATTGAAGTGAATAAGGAAATTAGAGGGTAAATTTGTATTTTAAAAGATTGGAGAGGGTCTCTGCTTTTCCAAGAATCCATATTACATAATAAAAGCACGCAAAATGCACTTTTTACATTACAATATCTTTCATGGTTCATCACTCTTCTCGAATAATCATGTGGTTGGTTTAACAACTATTATGTTTTTTTTTTTCTTTGTTTGTATATTTCGTTTTCGTAAAGCACATGTTCTCTAAGTAGTTTCGAATAAAATACAAAATAAGAATTAAAATAGATATCATTTAAAACATATCATAAATTTTTAAATATAAGACTAATGCTCAATCCAGTAACCCACAGCTTATTTCGAGTCCTACATTGTCTTGGGGAGAGAGTGCGACATGTTTTGGGACTTACAAAGTAAGGTTAAAGGAAAGACAAATGGTATTTTTGATAATTTAGTAGAATAATTTTAATAAAAAAAATAGTCTATTGTAATACTCCAATGACTAGTGAAGTTAGAAATATCTAATTATCTTACTGAAAATAAAAACATTATGATAGATTAAAAATCTAATTCTCCAAAAAATTATTTACAATCAGATTATAATAAAATATTATGAAAAAGGACGACTCTACTGTGAATCTATAGTCGCTGCTCTCGTTGTGCTTCGAATCCCTGATCTTTGATCTCCAATGCATAACATTTCCACTGCCGTTGAGAGACGCTAGTGTGAGGAGAGAAAGTGGGAGATACTCTACTAGAATACTCTAATAACTAGCCTTGACGACCATCCACCTAGGCTAGCTATCTATGATGAAATTAAAAAATATTTAGAAAGAATATTTTCCTGAAAAAATAAAGAATAAAGGCAACCTATCATAATTAGATTTAGTATCAAAAAGGTGTTAGAACAATAAAATTAAGGTTGATTATATTTACACATTTGTTTTGACCCTTCACACTCTTCTATTAAAAAAAATATATAAATATCAATAAGTTTACAATTTAATTTTTTTATAAAATATACGTAAATAATTTGGGTTTATTTACAAAGATGTCGAAAGTGAAGGTATTGAGTTTAATATTCCTTTTTTTCTTTTATTCCCATGAATGTTTAAAATAATATTTTTTTTTTAAAACAACATTACCTTTTATAAAAAAAAATTGAGAATTAACATAAAGAAATTATTAATTAAAAAGAAAACAAATAAATGGAAATAAAAATAACATTTGAATAAATAAGTTACGACTTATTTCATGGTATTGTAATCATATATAGAAGGAAAATTTAACTTTTATAATAAAAAAAATTTCATGATCTAAATCATTAAAATAAATTATTTCATTATGAATGATATAGTATTTTTTTTTAATAATGTTGTAATTTTATAATTCTTTATAATAATTTCAGGTTTTTTATTGTTATATTGAGTATGGTATTTTGTCACAACCCCGAGATTGGATTGGTGACGTTTAATTAAAATAGTCCCATAATTATTACAAATCATTAGATTATTCAAGGAAATAAAATAAATAAAAAGACATAATATTTCAAAATTTGCCCATAACTTTAGGAAAAATATCAGATTAGCCACTTTAGGAAAAGTAACCTCTAGTATTATTAGGGTTTAACAAACCTATCATACAAAATAAAATCCACCAGAAAAATAAAAGACAAGACAAACATCAACTAGTCTATAAAGAGAGTTAACTTATATATGCCTTATAATAAAAGTTAAGCAAAAAATCAAAATATAAATAAATCACCATAGAATCACAATGACCTTGATGCAATCTAACTAATCAATGCTACTCTTGGCACCTTTTGAAAGGGGAGAATAAAAAAAACGTAAGCTACAAGTTCAATAGGATACTAGAACTTATTTAAATAAAATAAAATAAAATATATAGAAAACCGACACATAACAATAATATAAAGAATTAAAATGATAGTAACAAGATAGTAAAGTACATGACAAAAAATAATATACTTACAATAATAACACTAATGAAGTGGACCGATCAATTCAAGATACTATCTTAGTATCTAGTCAGGACATCAAAGTAAAATATTACTATCAGTATCTAACTAGACAGAATTTGAAATTAATTTAAATTACCCAAAAAATCTCAGACTAGGTTTCTTCTATTGAAAAATGTTTTTTGCATTTCTAATATGAAAAAGAATTTAATTTTCACGTCTTAATTTTGTCTCAACAATAATACTATTGTTAAATTCCCATCAACTTCTTTTATTATAAAGGATTTACGCATGGGGGCAATTTTTTTGCAAGATCGGAGTAAAAATGGTGTCTATGAGTAGCCGACGTCGACATCCACTACCACACCTTTAATTGCATTCTCATCCGTCAAAGCACCAGTTTCCAAATGACATTCTCATCTCGTTCATCCTTCCACCAACATTTTGCATCATCTCTTGTCTTCTAACTGTATAGAATTTTCGTCTCAGTCTAATCATATTTTTCGTGTAGTTTGAGTTATTACAACATATGTCACAAATTAACATTTTCAAAGCCTACTCTTACTAGTTTCAACAACCTAAATTAGTCTATTCAGATGTATGAGTTCCTATATTATGTGCTTTCGTGGACCATTTTACTTGATGCATTTGGTTTTATTCTTTACAGGAATAACCGATGTTTATGATATGTTTACTTGCTTTAAAGCATGGTAAAGAGACTTTTTTAAAAGATCCATTGTCACTCTTTCTGACAGTAATGATGAATACAAAGGTGTCAAACATTTTCTTTTTACTCATTGAATTACCGATCTACAACACGCTCCTGGGTACAATGGTTTTTCTGAGCACCATTATCGTGATGATAATTTCAAAGACAATCTTACACTACTTCATCATGTATACGTTTCTCTTAATTTTTGGAACCAATACTTTTGCAACTGCGGTTTACCTCTCAATCATATGCCAAAAGTCAATCACTTCCTCATTTGAAAAACATTTTGGTCATTCGTCTAATCTTTCCAAATTAAGAGTATTTTGATGCCTTTGCTGTCCCTAACTTCCTACATATGCATCTAACAAACTTGATGCTCGGCCAACTCCATGTGTCTTTTTGGTTTATTCTCATACCCAAAGTGCCTATTGTGACTGTTATTCTAGGACTCAAAAATGTACATCTCATGTTTTGTCACCTTCGTTGAACATATTTCCCATTTAGGCACCACTCATCTTAACCTTCAAAGCTCCACAACCGTGACAATTAATTATTGGTCACCTCCCTCCATAGTTTCTACCTAAGTTCATACACATTCCAAATGTGTATATATATATATATATATCCTCAATCATTCTCTAAATTCCACCTAAAATCTCACAAATGCAGCCACACATGGTCAGGAAACTTACCAACGTATGGTACTTTCCAACAGTCGCATGATCATGGATTTATGAACCTTTGCACGTGAATATCGAGCTTCAGTCATCCAAGTCTAAAACTGGCAACATCCCCATTATCTCTACTCCACATGAGCCAACGCCAATTCATTCTACTAACAACCAACAACCACAAATACCTACCCAACAATTCAAAATTAATATTCCTCTCAAATTTATGCAATTAATATTGGCGATCGCAAGTCATGCAGCTGGGAAAGTCCCACATGCTTCCATTTCTTGTTCTTGCAAGTCTCACCCAAAATTCTAATCCCACTCCACACGCTCAAGACATCAACCCACTAGCGACCTCCATTTCCCAAACTACAAATATACACCACCGCTCCAAACACCGAATTTACAAGCCTAACCCAAAGTATTCTCTTCACACCATAACCATTAGTGATTTTTTCCATAGTGCCTACTTGTGTCACACAAGCTATGAAATCCCCAGAATGGCGCAAAACAATATCTGAAGAGTTTGATTCTCTGCTCTGCAGTAATACAGGGAAACCAGTTCCTCCCCAACCTTCCCTCCATCTGGTTGTTAAAGGGTGTTCCGAATCAAACTACATTGGGATTGCACCATTGATTGCTAAAATGCGAGCCTTGTAGCAAAAGGCTTCCACCAATGACTGGAATCGAATGCAGTGAGACTTAAGTCATGTGATTAAACCAATTACAGTGTGTCTTATCATTTGCCTTGCAATCTCTTGAGATTGGCCCTTGCGCAAATTTGTGTTCGTGTTTCAACCAGAGGCCTACAAGGATCCCAACAACCAACACATGTTTGTCGTCTTAAAAAGGCTCTTTATGTCCTAAAATTAGCACCACAGGCTTGTACAATGAGCTTCTACAATTTCTATCGTCCAATGGGTTTGCTAACTCTAAATCCTGTGCTTCTTTATTCATCCACACCTCTTTTTAAACAATTGTATCCAAATTTAGTGCATTGTCGGCTTCGTAACTCGGTTATCTAAACATTGTTCTTCTTAATCTCTAAAGAAATATTTTATTTTAGAATCAAATAATTTAACCTTGAATTACCTGACTCTAATTATTTACCCCAAGCGAATGGTATACATATCTGCCCCTTAATTCTCCAAGGCCTGAAGCATTCACTATACTACAAGCAGTACACACCGATAAGAATCTTAAGGAGAATCATCAGGCAGCTGACTAGCTTCCAGAATATCACCATGAATTTCCTTTTTTTTTTTTATTGCAAACAACTTTCCTTATTTCAATAGATTAACAAAAAGGAAAAATTTACAGTACCTGCAAATTTATTTAATCGAATATACGTTTTTCATACAGAAGTGGGAAAAAATATTGTGAAATCGATCGAGGCCATCACCATTTTTACTCCTCTTTTTTTTCCCCCCTTCTATATGTTCCTCCCCTGAAACTACTCATAAAGTATATAATATAATTTGAATTCCACTTTCAAGTTCAAAAAATAAAATTAAAAAACTTACCATATGCATGCAAA
Source organism: Antiaris toxicaria (assembly GCA_035233585.1). Lineage (NCBI taxonomy): Eukaryota > Viridiplantae > Streptophyta > Magnoliopsida > Rosales > Moraceae > Antiaris > Antiaris toxicaria. Next base: position 97,204,479 of record CP141154.1, read on the forward strand.
AGTCAAAAGCAATTGAACACTTTGATGCTGCTAGCTAATCTCTCAATCAAAGTACGTCTCTGCACCTATCAGTCAAATAAACAAAAACTGTTTCATATATATAAACATGGTCAATTACATGATAATTAATGGTTGGAGGGAATAGCAGGGCAATTCTCCTTTGGCAAAGCAGATCAAGTAGCCTTAAACTTGTGCACGTTCTTCCCTGCCAAAAGGAGAGTGCACTGCGATTCCTCAACCACGAGACTCGCCGCCGGTTTCCACCAATCGATCAAGCTCCCCACCCTTGCTTCGGTCATTGTATTAGTACTTGCCCCTTTCATCAGACAACTAAATTCGCACATAAATTTGAATATGCCATATATGGCAAAGAGAATAGCTGCATATGCCAAGTACATTACCTGCTCATGAAGATTTTAATGCCTTCCTGGTCCCCAGTTCCCTCACCAAATGGAATACTTTCACCCCCCAACACTGACTTGTCAAAGCTTAAAATAATTCTTTCAAAATGTGTGTTTGCCAAACCAAAATTAATGCTAATTATACTTAGACATTAAGCGTTCTTCATGTACCAAAAATTTTTTCTTTTTTTCTTTTTCCTAATAAGGTTAACAATATTTAATTAAGTGAAACGATTACACTGCAAATGTCCACGGTAATTTAATACAAAACTAAAATTAAACTATTTTTTGTTGCCAATAATTAATTAAATTGATTAGTTTCATAAAAAGGACTAGGCGTCGACTAATATCGGAATAGTTTCAAAAGATGACATGTCGTTATTTGGGAGCTCATTAATCAGTTACTAAAATGTGTATACTTTTTTTTTATTTTCAAAAATGTGTATAATTGAAGCAATAAATGTGCACTAATGTCATGAGTTGACTAAAATGAAGCTGACTTTTAAACTATTCTTCTTGTTCACAGGACCACTTTGCATCACTTTCTTTTAGAATGATTCTTAGTTGGTTATAGAATAAATGGCTCGTTCTTTGTATATTTTGACACCATATATGTTGAAATGTTGGATTTAAGTTTACTATAGATATAGTCTAGTGATAATTTCATATTTGATTTTATGATAAGATATAGAGTTTGAATCCTTTTAAATTCAAAAAAAAAATGTTTAATTTAAGAGAACTGTTGAATATAATTTTGTCAACCTCAAGCTCAACTAAAAAAAAAATTCCTTTATGTAGAACTTGATTGGAAAAATAATATAACAAAGAATGTGGAATTACAACTAAGAAATATTATCATAATTCCTAACGATATTTATTATACCCACCAGAGACCCTATCAGTTACTAACTATATTTATTATACCCCTACACCAAGCTGGATCCTCTATCTTGTTAATAAAGAAAATGAAACAGCAAAAAAATGAAATAAAAAGAAAACCTAGCTAGGCCTTACACATCATAAATTGACTCACAAAAAAATTGAAGTAGCTTGGATTAGAAAGTGGAGATCTATACTTCTTACCGAAAAGTGACTTAGCTAGAAAGATGCATTTGTTGAGAATTAGATGTCCTATTTCTGCTATCAAGATCGAGAGCAATAAAATCTTAGAAGAAAATAAATAAATAAGAATGCCTATGATTTAGAAAGATTCATCTGTAGGACTATATTATTTTTCAGCCATCACATTAATTCATATAATGAAGAAGAAGCTTATAGAAGAAAAATCGCACACTATCAATCTGTACGTGTTTTTTTCTAACCTCTTTAATAATGATTCCTATTGACGGTGTCTAATGTTTTAACAAGAGTTTTACGCCTCTATGTGCATTAAAATATTGTCACTTACAATAGAAAGATAAAAAAAAAAAAATCCATGGGCTGATATTAAGAAACTATCTATAAATAATAGTTAGTATGGAAATGGTCCCAAGGCTCTTCTTCTTTTCTTTTTCTCCTCTTCTCATGTTGACATCCCTAACTCAGACAATCCTTCCTACCAAAGAGTAAGATCTTAGGATTTAGTTTTCGGTAGCATATGTTTCTTTTATTTTTCTTTAGCTATTTTATATTAGTATTTTATTATGCTAAAGATGTGTGTATACTTATATCTCGTTCTATATATGTTGATGATATTTGGTTGAATCATATCTCAATATTTTTATATTTTTGTTTTGCCACTGAATCTAGAAAATATGGTAACCTATTTTGGTCATTTTTGTTGGGTGATCTTATCAAATGCACAGCTTCTTAAAGCCATATCTAAAAAATTTTAAATGGACATCTATCAACATTAATGATAGTTTCACATCATATCAATTAACAAAAATAAAAATAAAAACATATTGCATGCATAGGGCCTTTTGAAAGAATCAAAAATTATGGTTATAGGATAGTCTAACGGTAATATTATATTCGATGTCACCTAAAAATTGATAATTCGAATCTCCATCCTTAAGTAAAAAAGAAAAAAAGAGTCAAAAATTGTAATATTAATATTACTAACCTCAAATAATCTTTCAAAAAGAAGTTTTGATCATAGTTTTAATTTATATATTCTCAATATGTAATTAGAGTCCTGTTTTCCTATTAAAAAAATTGGTAAAAGGATTTGCAAAAAGAAATGAGTTTGAGTCCAAGCATCTCCCACATCTCTAGAGGCAGGCATGGGTAGAATAGAAGAAACAACTCAAGCTAGAAGCCGACAGTGATTCAATAACCTACCAATCTGGGCTATCAGCAGAAGATTCCTACTAATTATAAGTAATGCAATGCAAAATAGTATACAAATGATAAATTTTTACATTTGAACAAAAAAAAAATACTTTTTTAATAGAGTGTTATCTTTCATACAAATTTGTCACATTTTGTGATAAATTTGCCACAAATTATAACAAATGTCAAATTTAACTTTTAAGGTTGGAGACCCTTTTTTTTTTTTTTTTGGTTAGGAAAAAGTAAGTTTTAGAAAATATATTTGGAAAAAAAAAACTGTTTGGAATGAAAAAGTATAAAATTTTAAAATTTTATTCAGAAAAAAATCATCAATATAGATGTTATTTCATTCCTCTCAATTGGACTTGCGTACACAAAGTTATGAATTTTTAAAGTTTAGAGTTCACTGTAGAGTTTTAGTGACCTCTCGAAATTCTATGCAATTTAAAAAAAAAATCATTTCATTTGGATTTATGTACGTGAAGTTATAGACTTTAATTACAGACTTTAAAAATATAGAGTTTATTATACAACCTTAGATATGTGAATAATAAAGGTAATTGTGAGGTAGATAAAAAAATAACAAAGAGTCTCTAAAATTGAGTCTAGAAACTCCTCCTAATTCTTATTAGTTAGTATCTTCACTTTTTAATACAATCATTATAATACCTTTATTTTAATTATTTAAATACTAAAAATTCACTTTTACGATATCCAAAGCATAATAAAGATAATAAAAATAGATATGACATTAAAATTAGCATTTACATTATTAAAGCATAAAGTTAAAACATGCTATTTTTCACTCTCTTTTGTAGCAAATTTAGCATTGATATAATGCATTGGAAATTGTCTTAGAGATCCAAATACGACTATAATTACTAATCTTATTCCATGATCTTTATGTTATGTTATTCCCGATTGAATTAAAATGAATAGATGTCTTGGATTATACTTGTACATTATACTATGCAAAAAACTTTTAACTTTTTATTTTATTTTATTTTATTTTATTTTTGGAGGAAATAGGAAGCTATATAGTTAATAAAAATTCACGTAACTCATTCCTTGCTAGCTACTACTTAACAAGCGCGGAATTTGCTTTCTTCTGTTCTTTTACTTTCTCTCCTTATGTTGGACTAAAACCGAAGGATGTGCTAAGAATATCCTCGTCGTACCCTTTTTGCATGGAGACTACGGTGTCATTTAATATTGGTTTTAAAATATTTTTTATTTTCAAAAAAACTAAAAATAAGATTGTTTTAAAAACTGTGTTGGGATTATTTTTGAAATTATGTTTGGTTATATTTTTCAAATATATATTCTGAAAAATATAAAAACAAAATTTTGTTTAGTTATATATTTTAATAACTCATTTTATAAATGAGTATCTTGTAAAAACATATTTATTTTTAATTTTAAAAAAATAATAATAAATAAATTATTAGTCATAATTAAAAAAAAACCCTTTGGTGGTAGATTTTACAACGAGGGATAGGGGTAAAAGATATTGGTGGTTTGAGTTATAGGTGATGATGATGGCGAAATTTAGGTCATAAGCCGATAGTCGTCGTTACCAGGGAGCCATCGTCCTTCGTCGGAGATAAATGACATCATCAGACATGATCATTATTGACGTTACATAGACAGAGAAAGAGAGAGCAAGAGAGGAGATGAAGAGAGAAAATAAAAACAAAAAAATATGAAAACAATTTTTTTTATTTTTAAAAAATATAAAAAAACAACATAATTGAAAATGATGTTTTCGAAATGAATTTAAAAATATTAAATAAATAAATACTATTTTAAAATCGTTTTTATTTTTTATTATTTTAAAAATAAAAAATTATTCTTAAAAATAAAAATAAACGCCACCTGCATTTTCCCGAGTTTTCTTTGGTCACCTATATACACAGATTAAAGACCTCTTGAAACTGTTGGCTAAGAAAGTGTCAAATGTGTGCCGGGCAATACTCCTCTGGCAGTAGCCAAGCTTTGATCAAAGCATATTGTATTTTGCAAAGGAATTAATTTAAGCTCACTGCCAAAGTAGATTTGCCCGGTACCTTATCCCTGCAATATCACTAACTTACCACCTCGATATCCACAATGGCAGGGTATGTGTATTTGTATATATAAATATACTGCTGGGGCTTTTTTTTTTTTTTTTTTTTTTACGTGGGATCTCAATCAATTTATAGATACCAAACTTGATTTCTGATCTATGTTGTTTTCTAAATCTTTACTCTTCAAACATGGGATTGGTATAGAGAAAACTTATAATATATAATCAAGGAAATTCTCATAAATGCAAATGGCCGAGACTTAGTAAAGAAACTTTAAAAAAAAAAAGTGTAAATATTTCCCTTTTCATTTCTCTATTTATAGATTTGAGAGAGCATAGGAGATTGATGGAATTGACAATCTTAGCCATTCATTATAAATAGGTTAAATTTCAACATTTTGGATTAGATTTGCCATGTCCCATCATTTTTAAGTTGCTTTGAAGCAGCATTTTTTTTTTGTTTAAATTAACTCTGAGTTTGTGCCCCGCGTGTTCTTCCAGTTAGTGGAGTACATATATTAAAGCCGCATTCATTTTTTATGACTCTGAACTTCCTTTTTTTTTTTTTTTTCATCACGTTTTCATTGATGTTGATATGTGTATACACGTGGAAATTTTATTTTTGAGAGCGAGTAATCTAGTGAGAAATGTAGAGTATGAATATTAACAAGTTCACATTCAGGGAGGGGAAAAATGAGAGTTACACCTTCCTACCTTTCACTTTTCTTCTTAACGTAATTGTTATTTGTTCATGTTCATTTTTCTTTGAAGTGTATTCTCTAGTCAAGAATTAGGAGATATTTGGAGGTGTTTTAGAGACAAATTTTAGACTTTTTTTTAATTTTTTTTTCTCATCCCGTGATTACTTTTTATTATTTATATATTTAATTTTTTACATTAAATTTAAATTTTAAAAGTTCATAATTTTGTATATATAAGTCCAAATGAGATGATTCTTTTAATTATATAGAATTTTGATAGGAACGAAATAAAATCCATATTGATAATTTTTTGCGAATAAATTTTTAAATTTTTTTTTTTTTTTACTCCAAATAGTTTTTTCTCCCATACACTTTTTTTAAAACTCATTTTTATCCAATATTCAAAACATATCTCCAAAACCTTCCCCAAATAGGTTATCGATATCCATATTAGCTTTGCAATTCACATGTCATATGCATGTTAGAGGAAATCATATTTCCCACATGTTTTTTCTTTTTGGTTGAAAAAAGGCTCAGGTGGTGGTCCTTTAATGGGACTACGAGATTCGAACCTGAGAGGATGAGAAGAGAGACATAGCAAAAGCGCACTCCTCAACCAACTCATCGACCGTTGTAGGTGTTACCCTATGTTACATTAATAATATAATGTTATATACATTTAATATATATACATGTATTTTATAAAGGATTTAACTATAATTTCATAGTAACTTTTGTGGAATATGTGAATATAATGAGTATTTTTATAAAATTAAATAGATAATTAATGTAAAATTTAAAAAAATCATAACATCAAATATAATATATAAAATAGTTAAAACTGTGAAATAAAATAAAAAACTATAGATTTAGGGTTCGTTTGAAACTGGTTTTGGAGACATTCAAAACCAACTTTTTTTCAAAACCAACTTTTTTTCAAAACTTCACCACTTTTCACTATTTACATCTTCAAAATACTACAGTAAATTTCAAATTTTAAAAATTCATAACTTTATGTATACAAGTCCAAATGAGATAATTTTTTTTTAAATTACATAGAATTTCAAGAGGAACAAAACAATATCTATATTGATTTTTTTTCTAAAAAAATTTTTAAAATTTTTTATTTTTTTACTCCAAACAGTTTTTTCTCCTAAATACATTTTTTAAAACATTTTTTTTTTAACTTAAAAATAATGTTTCCAAGCAACTTCTCTAAATACTCCCTTAGTCTAAAATTTTTTTTTTAAATTATAAAATATTTTTTGAAACCAGAGGAGTGTGTAATTGGGCCATCCGAACTAGTATTTTAAAACGCGCCCATTTAACCTCCCAAAAGTCAAGCTTTGGCCCACGCTGGCAGCTAATTCAAAAGAATGGAGGAGTACGACCGGAGAGAAGCATTGACAATTACCTTTCTTCCACGTGTCAACAGCTGGTGGCAACTGGCAATAAGAAGTCCTCGCTCAACTTCTTTGCCCACGTGGGCATCTTAGAGCCTTTGACAATTGAGGATTCGATTACTTTGGCTCACAAGAGTTGACTCACACGTATGACTTTTTATCTGTACCGGAGCATTAGATTAGACTTTTGATAAAAGTTTTACATTTTAATCATTCTTAAATATATGATATAAGTTTATATTAAATATAAAATTTTATATTCAATGTAATTTTTTTTAATAGTGTTACGAAAATAATTATTATTTAAAAGCTTTTTAAAACAATCACATCAATTTTTTAACTCAATTATTTATCTTTATTTTTATTGATCATATCAACTTTTCAACTCTAAAATACTTTTCATCCAAACACACATTTCATTTAAATACAAAATAAATACTTTTTAATCAAATATAATATTTAAAAAATAAATTATATTTAAACGTAGTACGTTTATCAAATGTCCCATCAGATTATGCTTTACAAAAGTTTAGGGCAGTATAAGTTTTTATTTTACACAAATTTAGAAAACAAAAATTAAAAACAAAAAAATCGTTTTCATTTTTTAAGAAATTTGTAATAAGTACTGAAAAATAATATCAATCGTAGGTTTTTTTTAATTATTTAAATGTAATTGAATGATCAAAAATTGAGATATTATTTGTGTATAATAATTATGATGCATTTTATTACATATTATTATAGATATATATTACAAATTTTTATGTCGGCATTATTTTAAATATTTTTATATATACATTGTGATTATAGATATAAACTAATATAGTTTCACATATGATTCTTTAAGATTAGGGGCTCGCTAATTATTTTTTATTTTGATATAAAATAGAAATGAAAATTTTGAAGTTGGGTTTGATTATGTTTTTAGATAAATTGGTTTTAATAGGATGTAAAATCAAATAATGTTTGGTATATTTTTGAAAAATATTTATTAAATGTATAAACTTTATGAAATGAAAACAAAAATAAGAAAATAAGTTTATTTCATTTTCTCATTTCTTAATAAAAATGAAAGGAGAATTTGTGGTAGGTACTCAAAAATAATACCTATTGTAGATTTTTTTTTAAAACCATTCAGGTGTGTATATATGATTAAAATTTACTTATTATGATGTATCCTACCTTATAAAATTATAATCTAATAAATTAAAAAATTCAATAAAAAATTATTAAAAAAAAACCCAAACTTATCTTGAACCGTTACCAGCGCTCACCCCAACCCCAACCCCTACACCCCCGCCCCCGCGCCCCCCCCACCCCCCCCCCCCCCCCCCCCCCCCCCCCTTCATGGATGTTGACCATGAACTACAATGACGCAAATCTTCCATGGCAGTTGACCCCTACCATAGGGACTCTTCCACCGGCGAACATGAGCTGTAATGATGGCTGTTGACCACTGCATCCCAAACCTACAGATCTATGCCACAAACGGAGCTGCAACACTAATCAATATTATTTTTGAGTACCTACCACAAACTCCCCCTTCATTTTTATTAAGATATGAGAAAATGAGATAAAGTTATTTTCTTATTTTCATTTTCATTTTCATTTTGTAAGGTTTATACATTTAATAAATTTTTTTTAAAAATATATCAAACATTATTTTATTTTTTATCATATTCAAACCAATTTTTTTAGAAACATAATCCAACCCAACTTCAAAATTTTCATTTCTATTTTATGTCAAAATAAAAAACAATGCTCAAAATGCTCCCAAACGGGCTCTTAACCTCAAAGAATCATAGGTGAAACTATATTAGTTTATATCTATAATCGCATTGTATATATAAAAATATTTAAAATAATGACATAAAAATATATAATTTATATTAAAGTGAAAAAATAAAGAAATAGAGAGACTATTTTACCAAATTCAGAGGGGGAAAAAAATACCAAATCCATTTTGAGTATTTGACTACAATTACAAGATAACACGGTTCTTACTTGTATTTACTTTTGCTTTCTCTTCCATTTTCTAATATCCTTCCAAACGCCGAGTTAGGGATAACAAATGAGTACGGTTTTTTTTTCGTCTTTGAAAGTGTCTAATTCCATGTGATTAGAGGTGAATTGTTTATTTCCAAAAGCAACAGTGGAAATGATAACGACTCTGGTTTTTTTTTTTTTTTGATAAAGGTGTGAAAACAAAAATTAAATAATGTTGGAGGGTCTGTAAGATGGATAATAACACTGCCATGTCCAAGAGAAAAAGATTTGTTAGTTGGGAAGAAATTTTTTTGGGGAATTAACAAAAAGGCAATGGGGATGTTCAAACTATATCTATTGCATTTCTGATGAACTTATAAATCACAATATATGCAATGTAGAATATTGTCTACACACATGAAATTAGAAAAGAAGTAATAGGGCTATCAAACGTAATTTATTTCTTTAATTAGAAGCAATTTTTAAAAGCTCTTTGACGTAGTCGCTTAACATTAAATTAAGTAATAAAAAAAATTGTTAAATAAGATACATATCAGCATGTATCAAACGATAATACATCCTTGTCTTTGTCCCCCCCCTTTTTTTTCCCTAAAGTCTTGTCAACTATGAATAATGTGGGAGACATTAATAAAAACTGATCATCCTGATCTTTTAGTATTAATCTATATAATATATGAATTATCATTTTTTTATTGATGGGTGTGTAGAATATTGTCACATTTAAAATAAAGATTGTGTTTGTTAGTGAAAAGATAACAATTTATGAACATGAAAATTGGATTCAAAAATTGGGATATTGGAGTTAGTGTTGTTGTAAAATATGTTTGAACTAATAATCACATTAACTTTATATAAATAAATTATTATGTGATGAATATTTAAGTGGAAACCATGAAATAACAATCAAAGAGAGATCATAGGTTTGCATAGATAAACTTAACCCACACATGCTATGTTGTAAATGCCACATGTTATTGTTAGGCTGTAAGTGGGCATCAATTGCGTGGTGGATGACCACTAAAAGTGAGATGCTCACCATAATGATTTAGAGAGACTTCAAATTAGAGTAAATTTGAAGCAACAAACCATTATTGATGTAGTGATTGCTTCCCAAATGTTTGGTTCAGCACTTCAAGAAAGAGACATGACAAACGAAATATCAACATCTTTGTAGTAAAGATAATATGCACTATCACGATTGCCATCGCTAGCCAATGTTAGCGATATGACATCTGAAGGTTCATCTAGTAACTTCCACACTTTTAAAACTACAATATAAATATGTAAATAACTTACCCCGGTAATTTTTTTGCATGGAAAATCATCAAACAAATTGAAGGCAGAAAAGATAAAAAAGAAAGAAAAGAAAAGAAAAGAATTACTCAGGTGACTATATTTTTTCATCTATTAATTAATATGATACAAATTCTTCATTTTTAACCAACATCACATAAATTTTAGTTTTATTAGTGTCTGATTGTGCTCATATTGGTCTAATATCAAATTTATTTGTAATATTAATATAATGATCTTTAAATTTGTATTATTCAAGTGTTTTCCCATTAGTTAACCTAGTTACTTCCCATGAAAAGCAAGACACATTTGTCCCTAGCTACCCCACCATCTCAATTTTCAAAATTTTAGCACATATTTGTTTATCACATTACGTTTGCATTGCGTTTAAATATAATGCAGTTTTCATTCAAATACAAAAGTATTTCAAAATACGAATCACTTCACAATATAAATCTAATATAAACAGTATTCACCGTTCCATTTTTCTGTTACTTTTATCAATTATATCACATACTCTCTTTCTCTCTATTTTTATCAATCACATCCTATAAAATAGAATTCAAATACTTTCCATCCAAACACACATTTCATTCAAATACAATACAAATACTTCTATCCAACTGTAAATTACATTTAATGTGTTATATTTAAACATAATACAAATATAATGTGCTTACCAAACATTCCCTTAGGAAAAATTAAGCATTAATATAATACTATTATTTGGTATATATTTATGTTTGATTAGATTGGGTGACAAATGCTTCGAATTATTAAACAGAAAAAAAAAAAAGTCTTGGCCATACATCACAACAATTAAGAATATAAATTTAAGAACAAAATTAAAATATATCCAAAGAAAAATGAGATCAATCTTCTATTAAATCCTAAACTAACTAGGGGTTTGCTGTCTCAAATTTTTATGTAAATTTAAAAATTAAGATTTTTTTTTTTTGGAGTTTGGTAGTATAGGGATTCGAGTCCCTCACTTTATAATATAGTTAAATATAAAATTATTATTATGTTATACTTACAATCATAAAATTAAGATTCAATATAAGTTAAAATATAAGTGGTTGATAACAAATAAATTAATATATCTAATATTTAGTTTACAATTTCTCTTCAAAATAAATAAAAAAAATTTAAAAATATCGATAATATTAATCATTTAATAAAAAGGTGGACTCTTATTAAAAGTGGTGTTATATATTACTGATATTCCTGATACTGCTAAAAAATATATTAGTGCTAAAAAAATGACATGTCCCGCGAATCACATTGTTTTGCGTTCTCTTAAAGCCACCTCATCATACCAAACACGCTCCTTCTAAATTCACTCGGAAAATAAACGTCAAACAATCTTAAAAGCAAAAGAAAAAAACAAATGGAAAACGTGTGAATAAACAAAACAGTTTGAAAGTATTTAGGCCCCGAACAACATCGAGGGCAACTACGTAACAACTTCGTGCATCTAATCCATCTATAAGACCCATCTTCGAAGCTGAAAATTCGAACACACACAGAGACAGAAACGAACACGAAAAAGAAAAGCGAAAAAAAAAAAAAAAGGAAGTCCTACGCCGCCATTAATGGAACTGGATCGAGCTGAGAAAGTCTTGAACCTCTACGACTCCTGCTGGTTCGAGCTCGAAATCTTTACGAAACCGCCATTTTTGTCGAATTCATCAAGCTCCGAATCAGAACCGGAGGAAATTACCCAAAAAAACGTCCGAACAAAACCAGAAGAGAATAATTCTCGGGTTACAACTTTAACGCATCACAACAGGTCAATGAGCGACCAGTTGAACACGAACACAAGCTTCTCATCTGGATCTCTCTCTCTTTCTCCGGATCATTCTCCGCCGAAGCTCCTCACGATTCTGTCGGGAAAAGAGATCGGAGAACTCGAGAACCCAGAAGCGAAAAGTGTTGAAGCTGCAGAGAAGCCAAAGATGAAGGTAAAAAATGTTGGAAGAAGGAGAAGAAGAAGAAAGGGTGGGGAAAGCAAGAGCTTGTCGGAGCTTGAGTTTGAAGAGCTAAAAGGGTTTATGGATCTGGGGTTTGTTTTCTCCGAAGAAGACAGAGAATCGAGTTTGGCTTCGATAATTCCTGGTTTGCAGAGATTGGGAAAGAAAAATAATAAGAAAGAAAAAGAAGAGGAAGAGGAAGAGGAAGAGGAAGAGGAAGAAAAAGAAGAAGAAGAAGAAGAAGAAGAAGAAAAAAATGTTTTTGATAATGGGTCCGAGGTTTCGAGACCGTACCTTTCGGAAGCATGGGAGGTGTTTGATTTAATGCCGAAGAGAGAAAACCCGTTGACGAATTGGAGGATTCCTGCTTCGAGCAACGAGACTGGCATGAAAGACAATCTCAGATGGTGGGCTCATGCTGTTGCTTCTACTGTTAGATGATGATCATGATCATGATCATGAAAATTAAAGATTCTGTTTCGAGGTTCTGGTTTTTTTTTTTTTTTTTTAATGTTTTGTACTTAATTTATTGTAGGGTTGTTTGTTTTTGCATATATTTTTTTCAAGTTTAAGAACTTGTTGATGGAAAGATAGATGCGCGGAGGACTTTTTTTTCATCTTTGTCAGATGGATGATTTGTTGTGGGTTCCTCTGCATTGTAATTGAAAAGAAACAAGAGAGAGAATTTATTGTTTATTTATACAGCGTTTTCTCGAACGTATCTGATAATTTGTTCTTGGAGATTCTTCGTTATTTTCACCCACATTTCGTCCAAATTGTCGATTAATTTGTGTGGCCCCATGGATTGCTTGGCTTAATTGTTCATAGCTTAGTTCAATCTTAATTTTCTTTTATTTAATAAATTGAGTCTAAAATAGAATAATATTTTTAGGTTTTTAATTATAATTTTTATTAATTTTTTTTAAAAAAATAAAATTTAATTTAAAATTTTTAATTTAAACTCGTAAATGGAATGAGGTCTTAAATTCACATATGCTTCTATTACAGAGGCCATGTTCGCATCTCTCACTTTCAAATTAAAAGTAAAAAAAAGTTCGTACTTCATGCAAAAGTTTTGAAAAGGTAGAAATTTCATGTTCAACATTTGAAGGTATGTTTAATTGTTTAGAATTTAGAATAAATTAATATTTTATTGTTGAAACTAGATGATTTAATTATAATTTTTATTGATTAAAAAAAAGATAAAATTAGATTCAAAACTTTGGATTCAAATTGATGAATCAAATATATTAGAAATTCTTGCCTAGGTGGGAAATGGAAGCTGAATATAAATCAAAACCATTGAAATTCCGTCCCTCTTCTTTATTCTCCAAGGCACCACGCGTGGAATTTAGCCACCTTCACCTTATGGAACCAAATGTCAGGCTTGAATTTGACGTCTAATCATTTCAGTTTTGGGCTCCAAATTTGCCTTGAAGGTTCTCCATATCCGTTTAATGTGATTGGTCTCTTCTAACAATCCCTTAAATTTTATGGAATCAGATATTCCATCAGTTTGGGGCTCTGAATATATACGATGTACTTTTTTCCTAAGTATTTGTTGCCACGTTAAACCAAATCCTCCAGAAATTTCATATAAAGGTTTGAAGCCACAAATACAAAAAGTCTCTCATCACTAGACTTAAAAGCTAATCACGCGTTATACATAATTTAAACAGAATAGATTGAGCTTTTATCTCAACCCTTTTAAGTACAAGGCGGCAGCAAACAAAATTTGCCAAGAAAAAAAAAAAAAAAAAAACCACCTTAGTAAAAGACAGCCTGTGGTAAAATTTGGGACTCAGTGACAAGCAAAATGTTAAGGGCTAAAAAAAACTCAAGTCCCACTTTGTAAAAATGAAAAACAGAAAAAGATATATAAAAGTATTGAACCACCTTATTTAACGAGTTACCATTTTGTTCAACAAGTTAATCTTTTAATGTGAGAAGTCTAATCTTTTAAAAATCTCAAATTAACCCAAAACAGGCTTTTTGAAATAATTTTATGGATGAGACGTGTCTTTGTCTCCAATCTTGTAATATTATGCTTTTGTTTTGTCTGTTTGGGTACTATGTTTTTGGAAAATGAAAAAAAAGTACATTTTTAAGAAGTAGATTTTTTAAATTTTTATGCATAAGCATAGCAAAACTTTCACTTTTAAACATTAAAAAAGATTTTTCTCTTTAGAAAAAGAAATTTATTTATTCATTCATACAACTTTTTACTTTTGGACAGAAAATTTTTCCAATTCAAGAATGAAAAATTCCTATTTTCCAGAAGTGGACACCACATCTAAACTGAAACTTTGTATGAAATCCCTTGTAGTCTCTAATTCAATTATCTTTATGGTACTGATAGGATTAAACTCTTAGCTTCCGTTTGGATGTGGTGTACATTTTTGGAATGGAAAAACTTGTTGTCTAAAAGTGAAAAGTTATTTGAATAAATAAAAAAAATTTTCCATTTTTAGAAAAAAAAGTTGTTTGGTAAAATTTTTCATTTCTAGAATGAAAAAGGTGTTTGGCAAAAAAAATGTCCAAAAATGAAATTGGTGACTAATTTGTTATTTTAAAAAGTTTTTAAATTTTTTTTGTTAATTATTGTTTAATTATATTTTTGTATTTTATTGTTTATATTTTGGCCATTCATGTACAACCATATGTGTTAGTTGTAAATATGTATTCTCATCTTATGTATTTTAATATTTCATAAGAACAAAAAATGTAAAATTACCTTTTAATCATATAAATAAACTATAAAATAATTTGAAATGCGATAAAATTAGAACTTCGGTCATCTGATACCACGTCCAGCATTTTATTTTTTTACATATTGTCTGACATTAGCATCAAATTATAATAATACAAGGAATATATAATAGAAATACAACTATTGCGTCCAAGTCTCTTGAGCGCTTATACCAAGGGCCCTGTTGAAATACCGCATACATAAAGTTCACCAACCTATCTTTGAACTATCCTATTGTCGTTCTACTGTCATGTTGTACCTTCATCCTGTTAGGTATTATATCATTGATATCATTGTCGTCACTACTGTTATCATTGTTAGACTCTTCAGAAGGCTTATTGTATAATAAGAACTTAAAAGTTCATTCTCATGCCAATTAGCCATAATAAAATTATGGAGCACTGCACAAGCCACAGGGATCATAACTTGTTTTTCCATATCATAATTATTTATCCCTTGTAATATTTTGAACCTTTTCTTCCACACTCTAAATATACGTTCTATACAATTTCTAATTGAGAAGTGTGTTTAATTGAAATTGAACACCTCTTTTGATCCATTTAATCCATAATATTGCTTTCCATATTCCGGAATGCGATACATGCTCCTGCAACAAGTGCAAGGAAATAATCTCTATTAACATATTCTGAATCCACTAAAAAGAACTTTCCTACGACAATCAAAATACAACATATAAATATTCGAGCGAATTTGTTCCTAATGAATTTTTTCAAAATAACATATTTGAACAACAAATTCAAAACGTAGTACCATTTGGTGGGTATGGGAATAAGTTAATAGGATTTGACAAGACGGCTTTAAGTACTCTGGCATTGTGAGCAATTCCTTCCCATCTAGATGGTCTGTAATTGAATCTCATATCAAACAAGCAGGCTGCCAATTTGTTCAGTGATAGAAATCCTTTTCTGTTTCGGTAATGTTATTATTCCTCTGTTTGTGGACTCCATGGAATATGTATCCCATCAATTATACCAACACAATTTTTCATGTTAACCATGACAATATAGGGTTAATACTTTTTACTCATTCATCTAAAAAATAATACAA
Organism: Antiaris toxicaria; assembly: GCA_035233585.1. NCBI lineage: Eukaryota > Viridiplantae > Streptophyta > Magnoliopsida > Rosales > Moraceae > Antiaris > Antiaris toxicaria. The sequence goes on from CP141154.1 coordinate 97,220,413, forward strand.
ATACATAAAGGATATCTATATATTTTTATAATATTGAAGGGCAAATAGTATAGAAAAAATCATGCCTACATTGAACCATGACCAGTATTTGTGTCCATTCTCAACAATAAATCTTGAACTGTATCATAGTCGGGTAATGTAATAAACACGTCTTTAAGATTGCAAATTGCTCTGAGTACATGATCAAACCAACAACCTATTATCTCATTGGCATGTTGTCATTGATCCGAAGATTCTCAGTTAGTTGATCCTTAACAAACAATTTCTAAGAATATAAAAAGTTGTTCCTCCACATACACGTTAACATGTTATTTTCTCTAAGATATTGAAATAAAGTCCAAAAGATCTCTTTGTTCATATAGATCTTGTTACTAATAACTTTGTCCTGACTGGCTAAGAGCTCTCGAACTTTTTCAATGCCAGTTAACTTACTAATGTGTTCTAGTTCTATCTTTTTACTGAACTATTTGTACGTGTAGTACATGGCGGCTCCTACAATAGCTTTCTTTTTCTTGCGCTGATCTCATCTTTTTCTCTCACTTTTGTCAACTTTGTTTCCATTACCATTCAGATCTCCAGATTAACCACCTCAATATATTTCTGACAACTGATTATTATAGCATTATACATACATTATCATTAGAAAATGATAACAAATTATTTTCACAAAATGAGCAAAAAAAATAATACATTACTTATACTTATTTGGAGTTTTTTTTTTTTTTAAGTATGGAGTACAAACGCCTTTTTCTTTCTACACCCTTAAGCTTTGTCATGTCGCCAACCCAAAATCACGCCCACAATTTGTTGAAGGTGTTTGAACAAATTAGGCAAAATGATGCTTGTATAACACTCAATATGTGGTATGACTACTGCTTTTATAAACCATTGCATCAAACTTTTGCTAACCACATTGTTTGGGTATAGTAAAAAAAAAAAAAGAAAAGAAGAAAAATCATCCAATTATTGCAGACATGTGAACATTAGCCCTCTTCCTAAGGCAAACATTAATTGTTTTTATTTTTATTTGTTGCAAACATACGAACATTAGCTGTTTTTGTTTTTATATGTCTATTACTCCAATCATGCTAGCCAATACATACATCCAATTCAAGTATATGCATGCCATAATTTAGCAAAAAAAATCAGGATACGAATTTACTTACAACCAAAATGAACAAAAAATAAATAAAAAATAAAAAATAAAGGATTAGACCTTGAGAATCATACATTACATGGAAAACCAGTACTAGCAATACAACTCTCACCAAAAATCAGTTCACAATTACATAGAAAACAAATTAATTCCTACCACGACAGAGAAATGAAAATCATGTTAAATACAAATCAGAATACTGGTAGGCTGAGGTATAGAGAGTCTAGATAGTAAGAAGTGTTTGGAGGATGTTGTTCAATGAGTTTGGTCATTAGCCAATTATACCATCTTGATTTAGACATGTTCAAAAAATACTTGCATCAGTGAAGATGTGTACTAAATCCGTCTAGAGCCTTACAATAGGTGTCTTCATCCATGTCTATTTGCTCTATAATATCTTGGCAATGTTGCCTGAGAGTATAGGAATTTGGTGATACTCTTGAATTGTTGCTTAGACCATTGGAGAGACTAGTAGCAATCATCTCCATAGTGTTCAAACACTTCTTTTGGTCGCTTAAGGTTGATTTTTTCTTTTGCTTCCTAATGGCCCTTGATTTGTTGGCAAATGCATGAAGGTCCTAGCTGTGAGTTATGGTCGTCCCATACAGCACAAAAAATGGTGTCTTCATCATTATTACCACCACTTGGACCCTTGTCTCCCTTATTTTCCTCATCAAAGACATCAATTAATGGTTCGACTGCATAACCTAAGCCATATTGGCTGATGCCAGCAGATGTAGCTTTTCCAAACACCACGTCTAACATCTTTTTACCTAAAATACTACCATGATGCATTGAATATGCCTTGCGGTTTTTCTACAATTGAATTATGCAAAACAATTCCAAATCAAGCTAGAACATATAAATATAAAAAATTAAAAAAATGAACCAAGGCTTTGAAGTACTACCTTAAATATTCCTTTTAGTACTTGTTTGAGCAAGTTACTATTTTAAGTGTCAAGTTCCAGTCTAAACCAGTATAGCTCGTTAATTTTTTGGAATACATTGTATAAGCCCCTTAAATGGCCCATTTTTTAAATTACCTGTGCGGATGTAAAGTCCTTGTCGGTCATACATATTAAATGTGCCACCCAATTCTCCCAGTCATTTGGGTTTGGCTTTTTCGTTTGTGCTCTAATGCATAGTTATAGAGTAGGTGAATCAACTTGAGGGTTGTATTGTTATCCCATAACTTGCTATCAGACATTTGTTTAGAGGTAAGAAAATGGCCATAATGATGATTTCAAAAACCGTTAAAGTATAACAAACATCAATGTCAAACAATCAAGTGTATTATTATATGAAAATGGCTCAGAAAATATATTTAAAACATATTTTGGAGTCCATATCAAGCAAATGATACATACAGCTACTAAGGCTACAATGCCAGTGAGAATGGGAACAATTTCTCATGTTACAGGCATATGTAAATTGGCAACTTATATAGGCCAAGGCTTGTATGAAACAAGAATAAACATTCATGTATTTCATTATCGAATCATCACAGCCAAAGTATAGGGAAAAGGAATGCCAAAAATTGGATAGAAGTTGGCATTTGTACCATCACCAACATAAAATGACTGCTACCAACTACTAAGCAAATGAAGAAACAGGGTAAACAACACTTAAACCACAAATTATATTGTAACACAAATAGAAAAAATCATTAAAATGCAAAACACATTTAATCACATTAATCATTTAATATTTCCCAACTGATAAAACAACATATTGTCCACTAAATACAGAAATATTGAAAAATAATGGACCCCTAAAAAGTCACAAGCAAGTGCAAGAATAGGGCAAATAAGGTTTATAATATTTTATACCACCAGCATCAAACCAAAATAAATAGTAAAAAATGTACAAAGTGAGAAATAACACAAATGTACAAGCCAAAATTTGGGATCCATAAATTGAATAGCAGTTGAAGTGATAAGGCAAACATGGTTCCATTATTTAAAGATGCCAACAAACACAAAACAGAGCACAAACATGTAATATTTTCACAAATAAGATCAACTGTCCACTAAATAATGAATTATTAAGAGAAATAGAACCCCACAGAGTCATAAGCAAGTGCAAAAAGAGGGCAAACAAGAAATGTACAGAGTGATAAATAAAATAGAATCATAAACAAAAAATTGAGTTTCAAAATATGAAAATCTTTCACAAAACCAGGCAAACATGGTTCCATCACAGATACCAACAAACACAAAACCAGAGCATGAACATGCAAATTTTGGATTTAGAATGACAATGAACATATTAATGTTAAAAAAAAAAACTCCACTCATAGACATACCATTGAAATGGATCTGAGGCCAAAAATAAAATTATGAAGGGATTACTAGAGAAGTTGACCCTATAGACTGGCAAGGAGAACCTACTGGGATAATACCTCGAATCGATAAGGACGAAGGCTAGGGAGGAGTTAATGATGGAAGCGAATGTTGAGGCTAGAGAAAGTTTTGTCGATAATACTTGCAAAAATAATGGCAAACTTTGAGCCTTTTATATGGGGATTTTTTCAGATCCCAACTATTTCTCATCAAAATTATTAATAAAAAGATGATCAATGGGAGTTATATGAGAGGGAAGATTAAAGAGTCGCCATAAATGATAAACTTTGGGGTTTGTGGGGTTATAAAAATTAGGGTTTTGGTTTGAGGGGCAAAGAGGCTTGGTGGGAAGAATTTTGGGGTTTGTGGGGTTGCAAAAATTAGGGTTTCGATTTGAAGGGGGAAAGGCTTGATGGGACGAACTTCGAGGTTTATAGGGTTGTAGAAATTAGGGTTTCGATTTGACAAGGAAAGGGGCTTGGTGGTGAAGAGATACTAATTGGGTTTCTTATGGCCCGAATTTTGTCTACAGGATTATGGCTATTAAGGTCATAAATGTGGTAAATGAAAAGGAGAAAAGTTTGCCCGTGTCTGTACAAAACACTTTAGAAGCATGTTCCTTTGCTAGAATAAAAAAAATTCTCAGTTTTGGAAAATTTTTATTTCCTAGCACAGAACCATATATGTGCCAAACAACATTTTAGCCTAACAACAACCCATTTCCAAAAATGGACCTATGTGCCAGACAAACACATAATTGCCAGTTTCTAAAATTTTGAAGTTTTACCTTCATTTCCACCTTTTTCCTTAAGGCCTCATTGCCTTTTTACTAGCCGTGCCTATATCTAAAATACCCCCAAAATCCTAGGGTTTCACCCCGCAACTCTCTAGATCACCGTCGTATGATTTCGCTACCATTGCCAACCTCTGGTTACGCCAGTGCAACCATTTTCGACACCATCAAACTCGTGCTGGGGTTCTGATTGAGCAACACTACTGTTACCGCCATTAGGCTTGTGCTAAGGTTCAAATCTCACTAGGTTTCACTTTCCCTAGTCAGATCGCATATTCTAGGGTTTTCTCCCAGCTATAATAGTTGTCGCTACCATCACCTCTGTGTCCGACTGCAACCATTGCTACTGCTATCAACATCTCTATCACCGCCTTCAACTACCACCAATGCCAAAGGTTTAGGTCGCTACTGGTTAATATTTGACAAAAGTTTTTTTTTTTTTGTCTTTCTTTTTTTTCTGATATGACAGGCTTAAAATGTCAGAATATGACCACAGTTATCTCTCATCAACAATCAACAGTTTTTTTTTTTTTTTGGAAAATCTAATCCATAAACTCTTTACTTATAGACCTAATGGGGGAAATAAAAAAATTATAGAATGGTCTCAATGACCTATCATCTCTCTGACTGGCAAAGGTCGTTTCAAGTATATCTTTGAAGCTGCTGCAAAGCTTTCTGAAGATGAACCTAGATATGAAATTTAGGAAGTTGAAAATTCCATGGTTACATCATGGCGCCTTCACTCTATGATCCTGGTAATTAACAGAATCTACATGTTGCTCCCTACTGCAAAACCCATTTGGATGCCATAAATAAGACTTATTCCAAAACTGGTTTTGCTTCACAGATCTTTCAAACCAAGAAAGGAATTTCCAAAACAAAACAAGGAGTTACAGATGTCACAACTTGAACACTCGTAAAGGTTTATTGATTGAACTTAATCTTTATCAAAAGATCGACTTGGAGCAAGAATGTGTTATTCAGTCCTTAACGGGCTTAAACCAAGAATATGATCTCGTTTGTGATCGCGTCCTAGCAAAAGAGTATTTTCCAGATTTGCAGTAGGCCTTTCTTTATGTTCGAGGTGAAGAGAGCAACAAAGAAACGAATAATAAGGAGACAAGCAAAGCCGAGAAGTTAACTATTGTGACGCCTTAAATTTTATTTAAGGGTCAATATATAATTTAAATAAAATTAGTGTGCCAAAAATTAATTTAAAAATCTTTTGGAAACCCTAGGTTGGTTTCCTAGTCAAATTCCGCTCAAAAAGTCAACAATTTGAACTTCAAAAAGAAACCCTAAAACATTCGGTCATCACTTGGGATTTTAAATTAAAATTAAAATTCCACAAATTCAAGAAGGATTCAAATTCAAATTTCATTCCTTAGATATAAAGAAGAAATTCGGCCATAAAGTGTAGGAAATAAAGGAGAATTTATTTGAATTAAAAGCTAGGTTAAAACTCAATTAAAATTCAAATTATTTTTTCCTTAAAAACTAAGGGATAATTTTCGGCCACTTAAGGGGAAATAAGAGAGAAAACCCTAGCCTCAAAACAGTATAAAAACTTTCCCTTTTGCCCCTTAAAATTTTCAGCCAAACAAGGAAGAGAAAGGGAAAGAAAAACCTAGTATAAAAACCTCCTTTTAACTCTCATTCACCCCTCCTTTCACCCTCAAAATTTCGGCCAGCTTTCCCCTCTCCCCTCTCTGAATTTTCTCTCCTAAAACACATCCAAAACAATAAACAAAACCTACTAAAAGGCAGCTCAAAGATTCAACAACTTTTGAGACAAAAACAAGGTGAGAAATCAAACTTTTTCCTTCCTTCTCCTTTTGATTTTAAATCTGAAATTTATATGGTTTTCTCCACTATTTCCATACTGTTTTGAAGACTCCAATACTCACACAAATTCAGCTAAAAGGGAGACTAAGCATCAAAAATAGGGCAGCACAAACAAGGTGTGATTTTTCTCTCAAACCCTAAAATTTTGCCTCATTGATCCCCTTTTCAAAAACCCTATTATCATATATGAAAGATTTTATGATTTTGTCAATTTGATTCTTAGGTTGTGTTAATGACATATAAATAAGGTTTTCCACAAAATTTCGTGATTATTGGATGAAAATTGAATTGGTTTGAGGCTAATCGAAATTCGGACACAGAAAAACAGAAATCTGGAAAATTACCATATGAACAGTAAATTTGTGTCAGCCATAACTTGAGTTTTAAAAACGATTTTTGAGTGATTCTTGAGCCTAAAATTAAATTCAAGATGTCCCCTAAATTCCTGCAAAATTTCAGAACCAAAATCCTCCGTTTGCCCAGTCAAAATATTTTTCTAAGATAGGCGGACAGAACTGCCAGGTTTTGAACCGAAACTGAAACCCAGATTTTTATGCCTGAAAACAACCCTCGGTTTTTGGCCTAGTTGAATGACCAAACGATGTCCAAAAATTATAAAAATTATATGGAATTAAAGCTACGGATGTCTAGTTTGACATATTAAAAATTTAGAATTTTTGGGATTAAAAATGAATTGATATTGATTTTACAATCAGCCTAGGTCAGTCTGCCCATGACCAGAAATATCTTAACTTAGAGTTTTTCATAAATTTTAAATCCCAAATGTTTATTAAACGTTTTAAAATCTTTTGTGGCACACTAAAATGATTGGATGATTATGTCTTTACCTAGACTAATCATATGTTGTGATTATAGGACTTATTTGACGTTCTTGCTTGATTTGTGGATCACGTTATCGTAACGCTTGTGCGATAATCGAGGTAGGATGTTCTAGCCTTTTCTGGGAGTAGTCAAGTGTTTTAAATTCTCTTGTTTTATCGATGGCATGCTGTTTTCAGTTTATGAAATTTTTATACTGTTTTTGGATGGAATAAACGCATGCAACGTATTTTGTAATAAATGTGTATTTTAAAGAGTGTTTTGATTAATGGCATAATATAACTTGGTAAATACCATCTTTTGAATAATCCGGTGAACATAATTGAGCTCTAGTTCACGATCATTGTAAATGATGCATGCGTCCCGAAGTTGACGCCATGGGGGAAGGTCCCTAAACCTGCACAGGGCCGCTCGGCCTGTTTAGACCGTAACGAGATGATCTAGGATAATTCAAATTCGAGGCACGTATATTATAGCTACGACAAGTCCTCACTCATAATATGATGGTTTGTTTTAATGATTTATTATTTTAATATTGGGGCACGTATATTGCAGCTACGCTAAGTCCTCAGCAGAATAAAACTTGCATTAAAAATGTTTTTCACGAAATTGTTGATTATTATTTTTGATTATTATGCCATGTATTTTTTTTTAAATTATTGATTATTTTTGAAAACGAATATTATGCCATACTTTTAAATATTCTCTGTTAACCCACATTTGTTTCTGTCCTACTGAGCCAGCGCTCACGTCCTTTTTTCTTTGTGATTTCGAAATGACTACTTCCAGGTGCGGGAGGTAGCAGTTCCGAAAATCATTGAGATATCCGTTACTACCGAAGATGATGCTATCCGTTTTCTCCATCTTCTTCTTTATGTTTCTTGTTCTGATGTAATGAGACATTAAGTTTAGACTTTATTTCACGTTATTTAAATTTTATGCTTGGGAATATTTTTATGGTTTGTAATTTCTTTTGAAAACCGATTTTGTGTTTGATTTCCGCATTAAAAAGCATTTATTTTATCCTTTATTTTATTCTGTGGTTATGATACTGCTTTATAAATAATTAGGTTTAGCTAAATTATAATGTCGACCCGTTTTTCGTAATAAATGTTTTTTTTCCTTAAATCTCGGGTTGATATTATGATTTGGCTGCCGTGTCACGTGTCTAAATTTTGGGCCGTGACAACTATTGAGCAATCAACACTTGTTACAAAAAGGTCAGTGTAGAACCAGAGGAACAATGAAAAAGACAAACTTTTGGTGTGACTTCTGCAACAAACCGTGGCACACTAGGGCTATGTGTTGGAAGTTACATGGGAAGCCACCAAACTTGAAGCACAACAACAACCACGGAGGTCACCAACCAGGTCAAGCAAATCAAATTACAATTGTGAATGCTAAGATGGTAGAAACTGAGCTCAACCCACAAGATATCGCGAGGCTCCGTCAATATTTGTTTTTTCCTTCACAATTTTACCAAATATCTGGATACATACGAATATTTTACAGATATGTGTGCTAAATATCTACTTATATCCGAATGTTAAAAAAAAAAAAACTAAGAAAAAAAACTTAAAAAACAAATAAAAATAACTTTTTTACTTTGTGATGTTGTACTGTCCTATAATAATAATAATAATAATAATAAGGTTTTAATTTAAAAAACTTTTAGCTTTACACATCACACACTTCTTAAACTTTTATATTGTTACGCAATGGTCCATTTGGCAATACTTTGTAACAAAAATTGAATAATTTTTTATCCGTGAGTTTTGTTTATAGGTAACATATCATTATATAGTTATTCATTTCAATTTTTTTTACAGAATACTGATTGAGGTACTATTTTCATAACAATAGAAAAGTTAAGAACTAACTTAAGATTGAGTATAATTCATGGGTCATCTATGAAAATAATAATATTTTTATGATAATAAAACCTTAAGTTCAATGAAATCCCTTTTTTTTTTTCCTCTTCCGTGAAAAGCTTAAGTGAAAACGAATCTAACACGTGAATTTTTTGTTTTATTGACTATTGTATCGTTGTGATATTCTAAACTATACTTAACTAAAGTTGTTCTTCCATAAATGAGTTTTTTTAAATCACTTTTTTGTACTCTATGTTTATAAATCGTTATTATATATACAAAATGTAATGTTAAAAGTAGATTAATTTATATATTATTAAGTCATTTTTCATTTTCTATAATTTCACTTATACTTTTCAATTTTTTTATGCAAATATCCGTTATTTTTTTTAACAACATTATTATCGAAGTCGTCATTATCCATCGACGTTTTCATAAATCCAATCTCTTGATATTTCTGTAGGCATCGACATTTTCATCTTTACGCATTACAAAGACTTGCTTTTGGAGACTGGAAGGTGACCTTATTACACGTGAGAAATAGGCATCCCACGCAACGATGGAGTTAGATTTTATTTTATTTTTAAAAGTGAATTGAACTAAAATTTTAAGTTAAAATTACTTGCAACTTTTTTGAGTTTACGGTTTACATAATTGTGTATTTATACAATAGCATGGTTGTTGTTTTTTTTTTTTTAATTTATTTGGCTTTTTGAATTTTAAAATATAAGTATACTAAATGTCATATTTTAAAATATAATTAAAATTTTTCCAAAAAAATCAAGGGATGTTTGATAAATACATTACGTTTAAATGTAATGCATTGAATACAATTTACATTTGGATGAAAAGTATTTGCATTGTATTTGTATACAATGTGTGTTTGGATGAAAAGTATTTAAATAATGAATATATGATGTTATGGGTAAAAATAGAGACAAAAAAGGGAGAGAAGAAGGAAATATGTGATGTGATTAGTTAAAATAATAGAAAAAATAAAATAATAAATATTAATTATATTAAATTTGAAATATGATGCTATTGATATTTAAATATAATACTTTTATATTTAGATAAAAATTATATTATATTTAAATATAATATAAGTATAATACTGAAAATAAATGAGACATCAGTATAAATGTTACAATTAAAAAAATTCAGCAGGGTGAATAAAAGAAATTGTATGATTTTTAGGTGAGACAGACCGTTTGGTCAGGGCAGCTGCCCATGGGCCCAAAGGTGACTCTACCTCACTTATCCCATGTAATCGTCTAAACGTGGGTGTTATTTGCCAAGATAGTACATATATAGGCAATATATTATATACATATATAGTAGGCAATATATTTAAGGACTTGGTTAGTTACCTTAATTTTTGGATTGAAGTTTAAGAATTAAAGACTTGGTTAGTTATTGTTGAAGTCTAGATTTTATTTTCAAGCTTTGTTTTTTTAACATAAGATATTAATCACCGTGTACAATTTTATATTTAACTTATTGGAATTTACTTTGACTTTTAATAAGAGCATGCTATATGAATTATTTTCAAGTTTTTAGTAAGTAAATAGGTAGTGTATGAAAAAAAAAAAAATTCTATGATTTTGACACGGTTATATGTGGGCGCAAAAAAGGGGGCGGGGCGGGAAACACATGCCTGCCCTTTCCCGCTTGAATTTAATGTGCAACAAGAGAAAAGGGACATAAAAAAGGGGAAAAAAAATAATGTAGAGAGAAAATAAGGAGTAGAAAAAGAAACTGACCATAGGACAGAGAAAAAGAAAAGAAAAATGAAGAAGAAACTCACTAAACACCCAACATTCAGGAGGTGTCCGAGGGCAAAAAATAATATTTCTAAAACTTTATTTTTCTATCTTAACATCATTTTTTATTATTTATATCTCTAAAATATTATAACCAAATCTAAATTTTAAAAATTTATAATTTTATATATATAAATTCAAATGAGATTTTTTTTTTAAATTACATAAAATTTCAATAAGAATTAAATAATACCTATATTAATTTTTTTTTAAAATATTTTTCAAAATTTTATATTTTTTCACTCTAAACATATTTTCCAAAACAATTTTTTTCTAAAAAAAAAATCTCCTAAAATACGATAAAACATGCCCTCAATCATAAAATTTATAAATATAATTTAATAATAATTTTATAGATAACTTCGTTATAAAGCAAGCAGTTTGAATTTTAAAAAAGAAAAAAACTACCTGGTACCAAACATGAATGTCAGTCACGTTATTTCAGACCGTTGGTGAATGTTTTCTCCTTACTGTTTCCTCAAGTCTAAAGTGGTGTGGCACCATCAAAATTTCCTTTTTCAAAAAACAAAAAAAGTTAATCAGCTGAAAAAAAAAAAAAACAACTACAAAGCACCAAATAAATGACGAGTGGCAGAACCACGTTGGGACCTCGGCCTGTTGCAGCTGAAAGCACCCCACCAAATGCTCCGGCGAAGTACGTAAAGCTGCCGCCACTCCCTCCAAAACCACCGCCTCCCACCGCTGGTTTCCAAGGGCCATTTCAGTAATTTCCCCAACCAAGAAACCCCAACGAGAAAATCGCACTCCACCCCCTCACTTTCTTTCCTTAATTTTCTCTTTAGCACTTTACATATTCATATATATATATATATTGTGTTGTTTCTTGTCGTTTGTCATGGAGGATGATGTTTCAAACGTCACAGAGAGCTTAGACTCTCTCTGGTTCTTCTCTAATGTCTTCTCAACAAAAACAACAACAAAAAGAAGCCTGGTTTCTGAGGCAGTACTCACCGAGGAAGGTTCGAAACCCGTTTCGGAGGCGGCTGCAGAGAGAGAGGAGACCAGGGGGAGGGGGAATTGTAATGGCAAGAGAGGCAGAAGAAGAAATAGAAGGGTCGTTCTTGGAGAGATTGATTTGGATGGTTTTGTTGATATTGCCAAGGAGAGTACTACTACTACTACTGCCAAGGTTTCTTCTTCTGAGTATGGTTCGTCGTTGGAAGGAAAATATTGTGGCTGTTGTTTATATGATCACTACAAGAATATGCCTTCTCTCCGCGAGAATATCGCCATGAAAGAGCACCTCAAGTCTTGGGCTTATGCAGTTGCTTGTACTGTTAAATAAACCTGATCTTTCTTTCTTTCTTTGTTTTTTTTTTTTTTTTGGTTGATTATGGTGAGATGAACTGGATTAAAGACTCAGATTTTTTATGTCAACAGTGTTGAAACACTAATTTGAGCTCTTCTCTGTTCCGAGCATGTCTGACAATGTAATTATCTGAGGAAGAATTTAGTTTGGTCTGGTTAGTTTCGTGTTGTTAGTTTGAACTTTGAAGACTATGTTTGTACTTCTGCTTAATTCTGAATAAATATTTGCATAAAAAGGTATAAGATGGTGTTTACTGTTTAGTAATGCTTACAAATAAGGGTTATTAGAAATATTTTGAAATTTGTGTTCGGAAACATGAATAATCTCTTTGCAAGACAGAGGTAGGTGAGGTTGAAAATGACAAATTCCAATGAATGGCACTATGACAGGAAAATCCAATGTGTAGAAGGCATGTTGGAAGCCCATTTCATAAAACTGCATTTGCAAAGAGAGAATTGATTCCGCTGTAAAGTTGCTGTTGAGTTTCTCTCTTCCTACAGACCTAGGATGGTGATATTGTATTTATGTAGTTTGTATTCAAATTTCAAAACATCATGTTTTCCTTTACATGATCCTGAGTTCAAGTCACTAGGACTCTGATGAACGGGATAAATAGATAACAAACTTATTTGATAAATAATTTCTCAAGATTATCTGAATATGTCACCTTCTAATATAACAATCGTGCAGATGAAATGTAAATATTTGTCCTACCATTAACTCGGGTGTGTCTAATGAAAATGCATCTTCTTCCATTAAGTCTAATTTCAATGCTCTCTTCAAAGTAGTTATTTTACTTGATTGTTAGTCCAAAATGCTATTTCCGCTAATCTGTAATTTCCATATCATGGACACTACTTGCACATGAGTGCTGGCCCGACTTAATTACTAGCCCAACATCTTTTACTAAAGACATAATTTTCTTTGAATCACTCAATCGTTTAACTTAACTGAAGTTTTCTACTTTTGTGATCAATAACCCTTCATGTTCAATCACAATCAGCTCCTTTCTCAAAGCAAACCACTAACAAGAGCCATTCTGCATAAATATTATATATTTGTTTTCGATCATATATATATATATATAATACTTCATGTTCAATCACAATCGACTCACAAGAGCCATTCTGCGGTTCCTTTCTCAGAACAGACCCCTAACAAGAGACATTCTGCATAAATATTATATATTTGTTTTCTATCATATATATATATATAATACTTCATGTTCAATCACAATCGGCTCACAAGAGCCATTCTGCATAAATATTATACATTTGTTTTCTATCATATATATATATATATAATACTTCATGTTCAATCACAATCGACTCACAAAAGCCATTCTGCGGCTCCTATCTTAAAGCAGACCCCCAACAAGAGCCATTCTGCATATATTATACATTTGTTTTCTATAAAAATACATATATATATATATATACACAAGATTTGTAGTTGAATAGTTTTTTAACAAATGATCAAAGTTTGAAGAATTAGTTAACAAGTTATTTTTCTTAAAATGATAAATTTATTTTTTTAATTAATCAATCAGTAATCGATCAAATTATAATCAATTATTAATTAATCAATAGTTAATTATTGATTGATCAAACTTAACAAAACGACAAATAACTGTTTTGTTAAATTAAAAATTTGATTATTTATTAAATTAAATGATTAAAATACACTATCTAATCTAATTTTTCATATATATATATATATATATTCGTCTTCAAACAGAAGCCTCTCCTCGAGCAGAGTCATACGAGCTTATGATCCTTGTTTGCATGCTAAATGCCAAAACACTTGTGTATCAGAGAAACAGCATCGGGAAATTTCAAAGGAAAGTAGAACTTTACAGGCAAAAAGTTCCACACCACTCTCAAAGTTTTTCCTTTTTCTCTTTGAAAAATCAACGCCGCTTGTCAATCATGCACGCTTGCAATAGATTCAGTTCACATGATGTGCCTAGAGAGTGGGTGCATGTTCTCAGTGGAATGAGTGATTATCTAATTAGTTAACCTCTGGTGTAGAACTTAGATAGCGTTTGGTATTAGTTTTGAAATGTTTTCTATCTTTAAAAAAAATTAAAAATGAGAATATTTTGAAAACTGTATTGAGATTATTTTTAAAATTACGTTTGGTTTTCTGAGTGTATATTTTAAAAAACATAAAAATGAAATTTTGTTTAGTTATATATTTTGAAAACTCATTTTATAAGTGAGTATTTTATAAAAACATATTTATTTTAATTTTAAAAAAATAATAAAAAATAAATTATTAGTCATAATTAAAAAAAAAAACCTTTGGTGGTAAGTTTTGCAATGAGCGATAGGGATGAAAGAGATTGGTGGTCTGAGCTCTAAATGGCGGTAATGGCTAGATTTAGATCATAAGTCGATAGTTATTATCGTGAGAGAGCTGTCGTCATTGTCACTAATCCATGGTCATCAGCCTTTGTCAGAGATGGATGTCATCGTTGGACATGATTATCACTGACGCCGTATAGACAGAAAGGGAAAAAGAGAGAGAGGAGATAAAGAGAGAAAACGAAAACAAAAAGTGAAAATAATTTTTTTTCGTTTTCAAAAAACTCAAAAAAACAACATAGTTGAAAATGATAATTTCGAAATAGTTTTGAAAACGTTGAATAAACAAACGCTATTTTGAAACCGTTTTCATTTTTTGTGTTTTTGAAAATGAAAAATCATTTTCGAGAACAAAAACAAACGCTACCTTAGTAATTCAATTTACCAAAAAAAAAAATAGTTAGCCTTAGTGACGTATAAATGTGAATATTTTACAAATAGTAAAAGTTCACGTCATTACGAAGATTACTGCTTAATAGTGAAAAACTAAAGTTTTGAAAGATTAGTTATATTTCAATTCCACTGATCTTATAAACATGCCATATAATGTAATTTTCATGAGGAGAGTGCAAAACTAGATCTTCAATAATCTTAAACTTAGATGCTCAATCATAGGTCCAATCAGTAAAATTTAAGAAGAAAAGTTGCAAAGTCCAACACTTTTAGATTGGATTGGGGACATTGAATTGGTAATGAATTGGAAATTTCACAATCTAGAGATTTTATTTTGTTTGCCAGTTAGTCCCTCATGAAATTCAAAATGCAAATTTGTTTGGGGGAATAAAATGAAATAAAATAGAATTAAAATTTTGATATTTGGTTGACTTAAATATAAAGAATAGCCATTCTTTTTCCACCAATTTGGTGGAATTGTCATTCCATCTATAAATGGGAGGAATGACATATCCAAACTATATTATTTTGTCCAATTACAAGTTATTATAGTATATTTCATTGTATTTATAAAATCAAAATCAAACAATTGAATTATCTTTCCTTTCCATTTTTTTCCATTATCATTACCATTATCTTTACCATTCCATGCCATTCTTCCCAATCAATTGCCCTCTAAATGTACATAGGTGGATTGATTCCTCATTAAAGGGGCATTCTAGTTGTAAGACATTATACAATTGTAGTAAATATAATTTTTATGAGAATAATTTAAGTAAATAACAAAAATTATTAAAGTAATTGAAGTAAATACCAGATAAAAGAAAATTTTACAAAGTAAATGACATATTTATAAAACGAAAATAAATCATTTATCTAAAAAATATGATGTAAATATTTATTTATTTGATAAATTTACTGTCTAAATATTTTTAAAACTTACTATTTATTTCAATTATTTTCTAAAAACTGCTATTAAATTTCTTTCCTAATAGAGGCTATTTGCACAATCCTAAAAAGAGCACATTTATGAAATATTGTTACATCTATAATGATTTCATGATTTTTGTTCTCTTATAATATTAAATAAAAAAGCCTCATATGCAGGAACTTTTTCAAACAAAGTTTTGCTGTCTAAACCAAAACTTCCAATTCTACATCTCACTTTCTCTTTTTCTATTTTCAAAAAATTCAAATTTTAAAAGTTCATAAATTTCTCATTTCAATTCAAAATGAAATGATTCTTGTATTAAAATGTTTTCAATGATGAGATGAATAAAATTAGATCTATTTTGCATTTTTTTAGCACATTTCCAATTTTTGCACTATTTTTTATATTATAGCTCATTTCTAAAAGTCCTTCTAACCAAACCTCCAAAACTCTATATCTAAAAGTCCTCCATATGGACCTAAAGTGATTTCGGGGTAAAAATCTAAATCATGAGACAAAAATCCTTGGCATATGCACTAAAGGGGTTTTTTTTCCACAATTTCCAATTACTCTTCTTTCTCTCTAAGTTTTGGGAATTCCAATAAATAGTAGTTTTCAAAAATAATTAAAGCAAATAATAGGATATTAAAATATTTATAGTAAATAACAGATATACTAAATAAATATATATTTTATTAAGTAAACATCGTATTTAAATCAATAAACTATTTACTTTATAAAGATGTAAATAAATCATTTATTTATTTCATAAATAAATATTTATTTGATAAATTTGATGTAAAATTAATATATTACTAATTATAAGGGGCCGTTTGGGGCTATTTTCCAATCCTCAAAATTTCACTTTTTTCCAAAACTTCCTTACTTTTCACTATTTAATCTCCAAAACGTTACAGTAAGTTCCAAATTTTAAAAATTCGTAACTTTATGTATACAAGTCCAAATAAGATAAATTTTGTTTTAAATTATACAGAATTTTGAGAGGAACGAAATAATATCCATATTGATTTTTTTTTTTTTAACAACAATTTTTTTCTAACTCAAAAATAACATCTCCAATCTCCTCCCCCAAACTCCCGCTAAATATTTTAAAAACCTGTTATTTATTTGAATTATTTTTTAAACATGCTATTTTCTTCGCTCTCTTCCAGTTTTTACTTATTTTTTGGGTTGAGCCCAAGAAGTAAGAAGATGACTGGGCTTATCAAAAAGCCCAAGTTCTGAACTGTGGTAGAGCCCAAACCCACAACGGAGCCTCCTTCCTCCGCGCCCAAGTCTCGGCAGAAAGTATGGTAGGACACCACCAACAACGCTGTTGCTGCGTCTTACCAGTTTAACAGACACAGAGAGAGAGAGAGAGAGAGACGGCGGAGATGGCGGCGGAGACCAACCCAAGGAGACTGAAGGGCCATAAGGCCACCGCCACCTGCTGCATCGCCTCCCGTGACAGCCCCGGCCTCCTCCTTACCACCGGCGAGGTAGTATTCGAATATTCTCCCTCTTCCTCTTTTTTCAAATTAAAAAAAAAAAAACCTACAAATTCAGATCAGCTTCGGCTTCGACAATGAATATCTGTTCGCACACAACAGGACGGTTGCGTTTGCTGGTTCGACATGCGATGCAAAGACGTCGTCCGCACCATGAAAGTCGGCAACGAGCCATTATCATCCATTTGCTTCAAGTCAGGTAATTTTTTGGATTTTTTTTTCTTTTCAATTAATTCCGTTGTGAAATTTGAAACTTTGCACTATGACGATACAAAATTTTACTCAGGAAATGAAAATGTCGTTTACGTTTCGTCGGGAAAGGAAGTGAAGAGCTTTGATGTTCATCTGGTAAATTATTCACGGCGTCGATGAAGAAGTTACTCCGTTGGAAGATCAAACCTTTGCTCCGCTCTTTGCAAAATGTGATTTTTGTTGTATTACGATTTAATGCTTTGTTTGTTTACTAATATGTTGTCTTTGTCCTATCTTCAGGCCGACGAAACGAAGCCTTTGGAGACTTATGAGTATAATAAGGAGGAGATAAATCAGGTAGATATTAATTCAACTTAGTTTAGTATGGAGAGGAAAAAAAAAAAAAACCGTAGGCCTTCAAACATTATTGCGTATAGCTCTTGATAGTTTTTAAGGAATGTTTATGCCGAAAAACTATATCCTGTGTGTATGTTTTCTTTAATTTTGAGAGGTCTATGTGTATAAACTGTTTTTGTTTTATTTATTTTTCTTTCTCGGCTTAAGGTAGTAAGCTCTCATTTTAGTTCGAAACATTACATTCCTCGAGATAGTTATTCGTAAAAGTTCAATATGAGCTTGCTCTATGTATCCAGAGAGTCAGGCTTTTAAATGTATATATGTACTCATATCATGGAAAGAAACATATATATATCTTATCAACCTTTGAAGAGAAATTGCACCTAGCGGTAGAAATATTTTTTGTTCCAATGATATGTCTGTGCTAATTTTCCCTGACAAAAGATTAATCCTGTCAATGCAGATTGCGTGCAACCACAAGTCTTCTTTTCTTGCTGCTGCAGATGATGGTGGTGATCTTAAGGTTTTTACCATCTAAAGACTCAGTTCTTATGTATCGTTTGGTACAAGCTTTTTTTTGGCATTGTATTTAAATGTAACGCAATTTTCTCCCAAATACAAAAGCATTTCATTCAAATACCAATCACATCACATTTTAAATTCAACACAATCATTATTCATTATTTTACTTTTTCTATTATTTTTATTAATTACATCATATGTTCTCTCTCTCTTTTTTTCTCTCCACTTTTACCCATCACATCACATATTTATTATTAAAATATAATTCAAGTACTTTTCATCCAAACACACATTACATTCAAATACAATGCTAATACTTTTCCTCCAAATACAAATTGCATTCAATGCATTACATTCAAACACAATGCAAATACAATGCGTTCACCAAACGGGGCCTTAGTGTTTTTCTTGGTATTTTTTGTGTATTGTGGGTTGTAGGCATGCTTATAGGCACAAACAAAACTTTATGCTAGGTTTTTTTAACTGATAAAGGGATATGCTGAAAATATGGTCGTTGGATATTTTTCGTTTTAGGAAAGTGTGGTGATTCTTTTATTGGCTGTTAATCTCATATTAGCATATATCACTATCTGATCGACAAAGTTATTTTCTTATTTTACCCGGTCAGGCTATTTGGAGGATATAGCTCTAACTTTGTAACATAGCATTAGTTTCATATGTATTGGGCTTACTCGCAATATCATTAACTCTGCCTCTCTCTTTCTCTCTCTCTCTCTCTCTTGTGCATATATTAGCATGTGTTCAGTTGTTGTCTGGAGCTATAAAAGGTTTGACATTTTGCTATGTTTATTTTATTATGCTTCTAATGCTCATTGCAATCTCTATGGCAGATCATAGATATTAGCCAGAAATGTCTTTATAAAACATTGAGAGCTGGCCATACGAGTGTATCCTTTCTTATAAGGTTGTGATAAAAAATTAATGTCAAGTCCAGGTTGGTTTATCAGCAAAACTTCGGCATGTAATATCTTTTTCTTTTTTCGTTTCGGATGCTTCTTGACCGAGCATCAAAGCTTTTGAGCTCCTTTTCTATCTTTTGATCTTTATCCACATCTGTCAACTTAACCATGCATGATAGATTTGTAGCAGCGTGCAATTCCTTCCATGGAGATCCTGGGAAGGTATTTCTATATGAATTTTTTAATTCTTTCTCTTACCATCTCTTTCTACCTCCATCCATCTACGAATGTCCAAATGCATGCACCTACAGGTAAAATTGATGTTAAAAAAATCTATGATTAATTTGGTTTTGACTCAGGTTCAACTGCTCGGTTATTACAGACTAACTTTATGCATTTTGGTCACTGAGTTGACAGTTTTTTGAGACGTAAGATGAATTATATGGTGCTGTGAGTGCCAGGTAGTTAGTTGAAGGGCAATCTTAGAGTTATAACAAGTAAATAAAAGTTTATGTGTATGTCTGCAATAAAACGAGCTACCTTTTTGGCGGGTTTCATGTTCCAACTCTAATTATTTATTGGGCTGGAAGATAAAGCATCAGTAAAGAGAGCCAGTCACTAGAATGTTAAGAAGTGAAGTTTGGAGCTTACAAATCGGAAATGCCAGTACAATGAGAAAAGAATGCTAGCTATTTCATGGCTGCTTCTCTGGTAGTGCCTATGAGATGATTTTGTGGCCAATAGGCTTCTGTGGGTTAATTGCTATAATCAAGTTCTACTGCTATTTGTTAGCATTATTGTCAATGGAAGTTTGGATACTACTTAAAGTCCAATGCAGATATATATTTTACTTCTATTCTTCTTCCAAAATCTTGTAAAAACATAATGTTTGACAAAGAATTTTGTTTTGCTGCTTTTGCTTTTGTGCTGTTATTTTAGTTATTAGTGGAGGCCTCGACTCCAAACTTGTGATATGGGACTTCTCCAAAGGGCGTCCACACAAAATTGTGGATTTTGGTGAGTACTTTTCCCCCCTATCTCTGCAATCTCCTTTCCTGTTTCAATGACTATTTTGATGCTGACTGATAAATGGGATTTGTTTTGAGTAGTTCCTTTTCTTTGCTACAGCTTTGCATGATAACAATGATGGTAACACAGGGCAATGTTTTAATCCCGCTTTCATTCACGCAATTGCGGCTCCTGATATTGATATGTTAGACAAGTCAGGCAAGATTTGTACTGTTGCAAGGGGTGATGGAGTCGTCGATGTTATTGATATCGAATATGAACTAGCCGTCATTAAGTCAAAAATTTCTAGTGTATCCCAAAGAGGATCTCAGGGTAGATCCAAAAACAGAAGTAGAATCATTGACACAGAAAACTCGGAACAAAATGGAAGAAAAAGGCTACATTTGGATTATACTTTGGGGGGGCACACTGCTGCAGTGTCTTGTGTGTAAGTAATTCATTGAAGTGCAATTTTGGATGACTGAAATTCTTTCCTCAGAAGAAGCTGTATTCAATTATTTGACTCGTACAATTCTTCAGGGCATTTTCACTGTTTGGTGAGAGGGGAAAATTCATAGTTTCTGGTGGAAATGATAAGTCTGTAAAGGTATGGGATTGGTCCAGATATCTTGATACAGAACAAACTACTTGCAGCACTAACGTTCTAAAATTAAACGTCAATCTGACCAAAAAGGTGAGCTCTTGTATCTTTTTGACAACTTTCTGGATTTCATTCTTTTTAAACTTCTCATCCTGGATATGATGCCTCGGCAGGTGAATTGGCTATGTACCACTCCAACTGCATCGGAAAACCTTGTTGTATGCGATACAACAAAAGTGGTGAAGGTGTATTCTGTTTCATAGATCAATGCTGAACAACCATAGTGTCTTGCCAACCAAAACTCCTGGTGGGAAAACCGATGACCGAGGATAATCATTTCATCTTAACCTTGAAGCTCAGTTGGATGTAAATGTAAAGTTCACAGAGGTTATCACAGATACAGTGGCTGATTGGCCTGCTTACAATTTGTAGGTTCTCTATCTATTCTAGTCAGGCATGTAGGAATTTCATTATATCATTGATTTTAGGCACAGAAGCTCGGTCTTTTCGGCTTCCTTTTTCTCCTTTTTCCCCATTGGGATGAGAGAGTCCTTTACACTGTAGTTTTGTAGAAAGTAACTTGTGAATTCTGTAGTGTGAATTAGGCATTTAGTTTCTTATAGAGAGATTATTTCTCAAAATTGAATCGAGTAATTATTATTGATGTTTATAGTTTTCCCAGAATGTAGGTTTTACATGTATGTTTTGGTCACATATGGATGAACATGATAATCTGATGCTACCTTGATTTTATATTCTAACTTGTGTCCTACGTCTTGTGATCCGTACGCAGCCAAATTCTACGACGAACACTAAGCTTAGGTACTTTATCAAAATAATAATAATAATAAATAAAACTGTGAAGTTAGGTACACAGAGTGAGAATTTTAATGTCTTTAGAGTTGGCAAGTCAGATCTCTAGAAGACTGTAAGTGCTAGAGTACAACCAACTGGAGTATGATTTACGCGGGGGATATTACCATCTTTTTATTGTAAGAATTCAACTTCTCCATCTGATTTACAATTTTACGTCCTCTTTTCTTATGTAATAAAAGTTTTCGGAAAGTAACTAAAGGATATAAAAGTAAATAAAAAAATAAATTTAAGACATTTGTATGACTATCCTCAACAATTGATAAATGAGCTACATGCAAATTCATAATTTACTAGAGCTGACAATATTTGTTGTTTATTTACAATATTGGATACGATCGAAAACAAACACCGCTCGTAATTACTGTTTGGTTAGTTTATGATCTGTTTTCGAGTATTATATATATATATCTCTCTCTCTCTAAAGCAAACACCATATTGTCCACTCCAAAGCCAAAAGGAAAACAACTTTGGAGTTGAAAAAGTTCGAACTTGGAACCCAAATATAAACGCAAGGCAAATGCCTGGAGTTACGTCGACGTAACCTGCAAGGCTTTGGTTTGTTTTCTGTAAGGTTTGTTGGTTAAAGATGTACCCTTCCCAACCAAAATCTTACTTAGACTTCCAGCAAAAATTTCAAATCCCCTCTCCTTTCACTGAAAAAATAAAAAATAAAAAATAAAAAATAAAAAATAGACGTTGCTTCTCATCTCTCTTTCTCTCCAAGAAGAATGAAAACCAACAACTCAACCTCCATAACCATCCAACCACCGTTAATCTCCACCTCTTTTGAGCAGAAAAAAGACATGTTTGCACGGCCCTCGTGTAAAGACCAGCCTGCCCTTTTATGGTGTTTGGGGTCTTCCGTATAAAAATAAGTGACCAAATAGAGATTGAGAGAGCACAGGGAGAGTGGGAGCGAGAGCAAGATGATGCAATCTGGGATTCCTGTCTGCAACACTTGTGGTGATCAAGTTGGGCTTGATGCCAATGGCGAGGTCTTTGTGGCTTGCCATGAGTGTAATTTCCCCATTTGCAAGGATTGTTTGAGCTATGAGATCAAAGAGGGGCGTAAAGTTTGCTTGCGGTGTGGCACGCCCTATGGAGGTATTAAAACTTCTTTTTTTTTTTTTTTTTTTGTACCAAGCTTATCTAGGACTAGTACGGATTTATGCATCGATCAGTAAATGTTTGTTAGGTCCCTATTATGCTCTATTTTAATGAGGCAATAAAAATTGAGTTTGGGACTTGTAACTGAAACACTATGTTATAAACAGTTGAAGGTAGCTTTTGGGAGGATAATGGCTCGTTAAATTCGTAATTAATAAATATTTTTGTTGTGCTTTGCATAGAATAGACACGTTTGATTGCCATGATTTTCTAAGCTATGTGTTACGTTGTTTTTTGTAGAGGATTCATCGATAGATCATGGTGAAACAAACGTGTCTGAAACTACAACCACCATGGCATCTCACCTCAATAATGAACCAAAGGTAAGATTAAGAACGTCTTCTTGTATAATTCTCTCGTTCACAGTCACCTCCAAGCAGAAGAACAGTAAACTTGTTTTATGCCAACCTGGTGAAAGAATTGAATATTGAGTATTGGATTTCACAGGACGTAGGACTTCATGCTAGACATATCAGCAGTGTTTCCACAGTGGATAGTGGTAAGACATTCATTTGCTTTCTATGTTTGCACCATTCGGTCCCTAGATTTCGTTTCTTTCTCATGTTAGATCATTGATCATCTCGGTTGGTTTCGCTTGAAGAAATGAACGACGAGTCTGGGAATCCAATTTGGAAGAACAGGGTAGAGAGTTGGAAGGACAAAAAGAGCAAGAAGAAAAAGGCCGCAACTAAGGCCGAAAAAGAGGAGATTCAAGTCCCACCTGAGCAGCAGATGGAGGAACAGTAAGCATGAATTTTGTTCGTTATTAGTGGTTTGTTGGTTTATGAAATAGTTTTGGCAAACATATCTACGTTTCAAGAATACAAAATATGACACAATCTGATTGTTTTTGCAGGTCGCCGGAGGGTGCGGGTGCGGGTGCAGGTCCACTACCTCTATCAACTCTCATTCCACTTTCCAAAAGCAAACTGACACCCTACAGGGTTGTGATAATCATGAGATTGATCATTCTTATTCTCTTTTTCCAATACCGAGTCACACACCCCGTTGACAGTGCTTATGGTCTATGGTTGACCTCCGTTATCTGTGAGATCTGGTTTGCCCTTTCTTGGGTGCTGGATCAGTTTCCCAAATGGTCTCCGGTTAGTCGGGAAACATATATTGACAACCTTTCTTCAAGGTTGATCTCTTCATCTGCAACACTAACTATTTCCAATTGTGATTTTAGCTATAATTATATTGTTTTGATGAAATGGGTGGACAGTATATAGATCTTTTTAATTGCATCTCATATTTAATATTGGGTTAATTGAACTTGTTATTTTGGCCTACGAACACAATGTTTTCTAGCTTAGCATAGAGTTAAATTACTCGGCACAAATTAGAGAGCTGATGTTTGGATATGTAATTGAATGACAGGTACGACAGAGAGGGCGAGTCATCAGAACTTGCTGCTGTGGATTTCTTCGTGAGTACAGTCGATCCAATGAAGGAACCGCCATTGATCACGGCCAACACAGTGCTTTCCATCCTTGCAGTGGACTATCCTGTCGACAAGGTCTCCTGCTACGTGTCTGATGATGGTGCTGCCATGCTTACTTTCGAATCTTTAGTTGAAACAGCCGATTTCGCGAGGAAGTGGATTCCGTTCTGCAAGAAATTCGCGATCGAACCACGTGCTCCTGAGTTCTACTTCTCACAGAAGATTGACTACTTGAAGGATAAAATTCAGCCTTCTTTTGTGAAGGAACGCCGAGCAATGAAAGTAAAACATTTTAAAGCTAATTAATCGCTTCGGTAACATCAACGATATATATATGATTGAAAGCATTTTGTGATAATGATTTTGTTTTGAACTGTTATAGAGAGATTATGAAGAGTTCAAAGTGAGAATTAATGCTTTAGTGGCAAAAGCTCAGAAAACACCCGAAGATGGCTGGACCATGCAAGATGGAACACCTTGGCCCGGGAATAACACACGTGATCACCCTGGCATGATTCAGGTTATTATTATTAATTATTATTATTTTTGCTAGTTTGTTGCTTTAGTTGTTATTAAGTGGACAAGAACTTTGTTTTCAATCTTGGAATCTAGTGTTACGGGCCCTAATCCTTTACTAACGACAGTAATAAAATAAGAAATGACAAGAAAGCACATAATAGATTTATAGTGGTTCGCCCTTAATATGACATGCTTTTATCTTCACTTTTTTCTTCAGGTTTTTCTTGGAAATACTGGTGCGCAGGACATAGAGGGAAACGAACTGCCTCGTCTGGTCTATGTCTCCAGAGAGAAGAGACCTGGTTACCCACATCACAAGAAAGCTGGTGCTGAAAATGCTTTGGTATTACTCTTAAAAAGATATGATATTAGACACTGTTGCGTTGAAAATTGTTACTTAGACCTGAATGCTTGGGCTTGTATAGGTTAGAGTATCTGCGATTCTTACAAACGCGCCATTTATACTTAACCTCGACTGTGATCACTACGTTAACAACAGTAAGGCCATTCGTGAGGCTATGTGTTTCTTGATGGACCCTCAACTTGGTCCGGGCCTCTGCTATGTGCAGTTCCCTCAGAGGTTTGATGGGATTGACCGTAGTGATCGATATGCCAATCGCAATACAGTTTTCTTCGATGTAAGTTCAAATAGCATCATCTTTCAGTGATTTACGCTACCAAGCATATTTTTTAGAATGTGCTAATTTTTAATTATGCAGGTTAACATGAGAGGACTTGATGGTATACAAGGACCTGTTTATGTAGGGACAGGTACGGTCTTTAATAGGCAAGCACTTTATGGATATAGTCCTGCTTCTTTGCCAACATTACCAAAATCATCCTCATCTTGCTCGTGGTGTGGCTGCTGCTCTTGTTGTTGCCCCACCAAGAAGCCAACAAAAGACCTCTCAGAGCTTTACAAAGACTCAAAACGCATAGAGCTAGATGCTGCCATATTCAACCTTAGGGAAATTGATAGTGAGTCTAGTATTCCTATAACTTTGATTTAGAGAAATAATGACATAGTTTTCATAATAAATAAATGTATTCATGTTTTCTCTTTGAGCAGATTATGATGAGCATGAAAGGTCAATGCTCATCTCCCAGATGAGCTTTGAAAAAACATTTGGATTATCAACTGTATTCATCGAGTCTACGCTGATGGAGAATGGTGGGGTGCCCGATTCTGTTAACCCGTCGACGTTGATCAAAGAGGCTATCCATGTCATTAGTTGTGGTTATGAAGAGAAAACAGAATGGGGAAAAGAGGTAAAGACTTTTTTACATCTTATTTTTAATGCTTCTTCTTAGACTCTAGCACATAGACATAATCTATTACTTTCTTACAAACAACTATTGTGTTCCATATTCGCAGATTGGTTGGATTTATGGGTCAATCACAGAGGATATTTTAACAGGTTTCAAGATGCATTGCCGTGGATGGAGGTCGGTTTACTGCATGCCCTTCAGGCCTGCATTCAAAGGGTCAGCACCGATCAACTTGTCTGATAGGCTTCACCAAGTTTTGCGATGGGCTCTCGGGTCCGTTGAGATCTTCTTTAGCAGGCACTGTCCCCTTTGGTATGGCTTCGCAGGAGGTCGCCTCAAGTGGTTGCAGCGCTTGGCATACATCAACACCATTGTTTACCCCTTTACATCCTTCCCTCTTGTTGCTTATTGTTCATTGCCTGCAATTTGCCTTCTCACAGGGAAATTTATCATACCAACGGTAAACGCATCTACAACTAACAGTTTTCTTTGGAAGAA
Source organism: Antiaris toxicaria (assembly GCA_035233585.1). Lineage (NCBI taxonomy): Eukaryota > Viridiplantae > Streptophyta > Magnoliopsida > Rosales > Moraceae > Antiaris > Antiaris toxicaria. The sequence goes on from CP141154.1 coordinate 97,246,984, forward strand.
CACACACCATTACTAAAACATTATTGATAGAACAATGACTTGGATCACAAGTTATCTACTAAATTTTTTGTAGCAAATAATGCAAAAGGTGGGTTGTTATTTTCCAACTAGTAAGCCTATTTATCGAAAGCTATATTTTATCCGTTGGAAAGTAACAACTCATTTATGACATCACTTGTATATTATTGTTAACACAAAGAAATTTATTTAGCAATTAATTTTGTTAACTTCATTCAGCTTTCAAACCTAGCAAGTCTTCTGTTCCTTTGCCTCTTCATCTCCATCATCACTACCAGCATTCTTGAGTTACGGTGGAGCGGAGTCACCATTGAAGAGTTCTGGCGTAACGAGCAGTTCTGGGTGATTGGAGGCGTTTCAGCCCATCTCTTTGCCGTCTTCCAAGGCTTCCTCAAGATGTTTGCTGGCCTTGACACCAACTTCACAGTCACTACAAAGGCAGCCGATGACTCAGAGTTCGGAGAGCTCTACATCATCAAGTGGACTACACTTTTGATCCCTCCAACGACCCTTCTCGTTGTCAACATGGTTGGTGTGGTTGCAGGGTTCTCCGATGCCTTAAACAAAGGATATGAATCTTGGGGTCCTTTGTTTGGCAAAGTTTTCTTTGCCTTTTGGGTGATATTTCATCTCTACCCATTCCTCAAGGGTCTCATGGGTCGCCAAAACCGAACTCCCACAATTGTTGTGATTTGGTCCGTGCTGTTGGCCTCCGTCTTCTCTCTTGTTTGGGTCAAGATTAACCCGTTTGTCAGCAAAGTGGACAACAACACTATTGCCCAGAGCTGCATTTCTATAGATTGTTGAGGTTATAGCGAGAGAGTTTTCCTACCTGATGAAAAATTTTTTTACCACTCACTAGTGGGAATCAGAGATTTATTATACTAGTCGGTTTTTTCAGTTAGCATAGAAGAATTTGCAAAGATTTTCCCTTCTTTTTTGTGTTTTTGAACAACTAGTTTGTAAAGTTCAAGAATTACCCTTATGACAAGTGATGTCAATGTAAAAGGTGGTGCTTATTATACTATAAAATGAAATTGTTGAAGGTAACATAAAAACTAGTCCTATTTGTCTCTTTTTTCAAATTGTGACATGCCTAGATCATACTCTCTCAAAATATTAAGAATGAGGGTCCCATTTTTTTATTTTTTTACTCTAATACTGACAAGGAATTTCCTTGGAATGTACACCAAGATTACATTCAAGCCGATGGGGTTTGATGTGTTGCTAGGTAGTTGAATGCCTATTAAAAGAAGTGGTTAGTGTTTGCGAGACTGTGGTCCAAGCAAACTAGTTCAGTTTCAGCTAGTCCATTTACCCTTGTTGCAACCACATAAGCAAACTACATTTAAAAAAAAAAGTTTAAAAAGATTGTGCTTGTTTCTCTATCTCTCACTTTATTTTGTTTCCTATCTTTGTAGATCCTTTTTGAGAAGTTATCCTATGGAACGAAGAGAACAAAAGATTAGACAGAATATGAAGAACGAGACATTAACACTAAGCTAGCTTTGGTTGAAAGTATATAAGTACTTATCATTCGACCTAACATAACTTTGCCTATGGTAATTTGTTGTTATTTTGTATGGTTTCAATATAATTGTTCTTTTCTGTGCAATATTCAACACAGTCAGCTATTTTGACTGCTTATATTGAAGACATTGAAAAACAAATAATTAAATTCGTTCTATTACATAATTAAAGTCGGTCAGGAGATAGTTTTCGAACATGGATTTGGATTGTATCTTAATGTTTAGTTCTATGTTATTTTCTTTATGGTTTTCCAATAATTAGCTTGTAAAGCTCATGATGAATTGCTGTATTCGAGATTGCTAGTAAGTAATGTTAACATAGTTGCGATATGTTGGAACTTGGTAGGAGAAGGACCGCATACGGCAAGCGCAGTGAGCCGTCGGAGTGGTGTTGTTTCTTCTTATGCATATGAGTTATGTTGTTTGGGCAAAAAAGAGGCGATGGCAGCGTCTGATGCAAGTGCCTCGAGTTGGTCCAAGGCAACTTGGACTAGGGGACCACGCAGCTCGGTTAAGTCCTTCTATATGGCCAAGGCTGTCTTGGTCACAATGCCTCCTTAAGTGTTACCTTCTGGTGCATCTAGCTATTTCTCCTAAGTTGGGTTCAAGTGACATTCACTTCTTAATTCCTCATAGCGGATCTCAGCTGGGTCTGGGGAATCAGCTGAACCACATCACTTCTATCCAGTATATAGTGAATGGTAGCAATCTTTTGAAACTTTACTATTAGGCTTGACCATAGAGGTTAAGTGCTCCTTTGGTTGCAAAATAATAAAGATAATAATATTGGAAAGTTCATAGGAGTGATCGAATGAGAACTTAACTCCTACCCTTTTTAATAATTTACAATATTAAAAAAATATTATCATGATTTTAGGTAAATTAAATCTTCTAAAACAAAAACTTGCGGCAATTTCACAGTAGGAAGAAATGAAAAACTTCAAATGACAAAAAAAATTTTTTTGAACACTTGTAATTGTCCCGTATTAGAAAGCAATGAAAAGTTCTTCCCTTAACCACATAATATGAGGAGGACAAGTTTACTTTCACCTTCACATACTAAACTCTAAAAATATATTTTAAGTTATTTATACCTTTTAAAGTTAAGTCATAAATGTTGAGGTGTGGAGCCAAATCAAGTCTAGTAGAGAAGATTAGAGGAGAAAATAGAAGAGAAACCGGTGTCGTAATTCCAATTTTGGCCACCACGGTGCTAGCATGACATTTTAGTAAGGATGGACATGTGTGCCCAAGCCACAGCACGCCTAGAGGCAAGAAGTCACAGCAACGCTGCACTGGCCTTGGGCACCGTAACGCTAATGCAATTTTTTTAGGGCATGTTTTGGAGTGCCACAGCAACATATGCTGATCTTTTTGTTCTTATTTTGTATTTTTAAACTCTCTGTTCTTGTATCTATATAAACAAAAGACTAGGGTTTTATTTTATTATGTTGAAAGATTAAATATGAGGTCTGGGAAACACCTTTAAGAAAGAAAAAAAATACACAATTGGGTGTGAGTAACACCTTTAAAAGAGAAAAAAAAATACACAATTGGGTGTGAGTAAAAGCTCTTGTAATCATCATCATCAATTATAGTGAAATTTGTGACGGCAGAAATAGGACATAATCATCAATTAAGAATACCTATATAAAAATTTAGGTATCTCTTTTGTTTTTTTAATTTCTTCTGCAAATTATTTATTCTCTGTGAACAGAATTAGGTCACGAACTAATTCCTATCAATTAGTATTAGAGCTTTAGTTGTGATTGAGAGCAATGGTTGGCAAAGGAGGTTCTAGATTGGGTATCACCACATTTGATGGATTGGACTTTGCATTCGAGAAGATGCAGATAGAGGACTATCTGTATTGCAAGCAGATGCACTTGCCTTTAAGTGATAAGCCCAAAGGCATGAAGGATGACAAATGGAAGAACCTTGACAGAAAGGTGTTGGGAGTGATTCGTCTGATGTTATCTAAGAATGTGGCCCACAACGTGGTGATAAAGAAGATGACTACAGGATTGATGAAGGTCATATTAGAAATGTATAAAAATCCCTCTACTTGTAACAAGATATATTTGATGAAGAAGCTATATAATTTGAAGATGGCTAAAGGTGGTTCAGTAGTGGAACTCTTAAACAAATTCAACACGATCGTCAATGAGTTGGTCTTAGTGGAGATTAAATTTGATGATGATGTATGTGCCCTAATTTTGCTGGCTTCATTACTAAATAGTTGGGAACCTATGAGGGATGCAACGAGTAACTTTATAGGGAATGCAAAACTAAAATTTAATGATGTACTAAATATTATTCTTGTAGAGGAATTTTATAAGAAAAACTCAGGAGAAGTCTCAACTTCGAATTATACTTTAAATGTTGAGAATTGAGGCAAGGGTTTTGAGAGAAATTCCAACAAAGGGAACTATGATAAAGGGAAGTCAAGGAATGGGAGGAGTAAATCCAAGAACGGGCAGAACGTGGAATGCTAGAGTTATGGCAAGGCTGGTCATTAGAAGAAGAATTGTAGAGCTTTGAAGAAGGATAATGACAAAAACAATTATGCAGCGAACGCTGTAACCAAAGAGATACATGATGCATTAATCTTATTAGTTGACAGTCTTATTAATATATGGGTGTTAGATTTAGGTACTTCTTTTCACACTTCTGCACACCATGAGATTATGGTGAATTACATTGCTAGTAATCATGGTAAAGTTTATCTAGTAAATGGTGAACCTTTGGACATTGGTGTTAGTGATGTCAAGTTGATGATACCTAATAAATCAGTTTAGAAGATCTAAAAAGTGAGACATGTGCCTAGGTTGATGTGCAACTGGATCTCGGTAGGGCAACTAGATAATAAAGGTTATAATGTTACCTTTAATAGTGGTGGTTAGAAAGTCTCTACGAGATCCATAGTAATTGCTCAGGGAAACAAAACTGGAACCCTTTACATAATATTTAATTATAGAGATATCGTTGTAGTTGCTAATTCCACTATAAATTTTGATTTATGGCACTGTAGGCTTGGGCATATGAGCTAGAAGGGAATGAATGTGCTTCATTCAAAAGGAAGGCTGCCAAAGTCGAAGTCAGTTGAGCACAGTTTATATAAAGGTTGTATTTTCAAGAAGCAACAAAAGGTGAGCTTGGTCAAAGTTGGGAGAAAGCCTAAGGCAACAAAGTTAGAACTAGTGAATACAAATGTGTGGAGGCTATCCATCATTACTTCTCTTAGTGGCTTCAACTAGTATGTGACTTTTATCAACGACTCAAGCAGAAGTTATGGGTTTATTTCCTTAAGAATATATCTGGCGTATTCGATGCTTTTATAAGGTGGAAAGTAATGGTACAGAATGAAATAAATGTAAAGATAAAGTGTATGCAGTCGAATAATGGTGGAGAGTACATAGATGAAGACGTCTGGAGGTATTGTACGGAGGTTGAAATTAAGATGAAGAAGACTATTCTGAGGATACCTCAATAAAATAGTCTAGCAAAAAAGATGAACAGGACATTGAATGAGCGTGCGGGAAATATGAGATTGCCTATTGGTATGCCTAGGATGTTCTGGGCTAAGGCTATGAGTACTATAGCGTTTTTAATCAATAAAGGTCCCTCAACCCTGTTGAACTTCAATATACCTAAAGAGGTCTGGAGTGGTAAAAAGGTAAATCTTTCTTTTCTAAAAGTGTTTAGTTGCCTTTCTTATATTCATATTGATTCTAATGCAAGAAGCAAGCTTGATGTTAAGTCTAAAAGGTATTCTTTATTGGCTATGGTGATACCAAGCTTGGCTATTAGTTTTGGGATAACCAAAATCAGAAGGTGATTAAGAGCAAGAGTGTGATTTTCAATGAAGATGTCTTGTACATAGATAGGTCGAAGGAAAACTCCGGAAACTCTAGTGCTCAAAAGATGAATATGTTTCCACTAAAAGACATTCTTGTAATTGAGATGGAAAATATAGGTGATGATGAGCTAGAAAACATAACCCCTGCAAAAGAACAGAGGACCATGTTGCTTTAGTCAAGAGATCTAGCAGAACAATCAAACCACCATAAAGGTATTCTCCTGTATCAAACCATATTTTGTTGACTAATAAAAAAGAACTGGAAATCTATAATGCAATTGTGAAAAATTAAGAATCAGTCAAGTAGAATTGGCCGTGAAGGATGAGATGAATTCTTTGTTATCCAATCAGACGTGGCAACTAGTTGAGTTAACGAAGGGAAAGAAAGTCTTATAGAACAAATGAGTGTATCGGATTAAAGAAGAACATGATGGTAGCATGCGATATAAAGTGAGATTGTTTGTTAAGGTTTTCAATAGAAAGAAGGCATTATTTAATACTGAGATGTTTTTTTAAGTGGAGAACTTAACTACAATTAGGATGGTACTAGCATTAGCGGTGAAAGAAAACTTACACTTGGAGCAGTTGAATGTAAAGACCGCCTTTCTTCATGATGATTTGGAGAAATTTACATAGTGTAACCACAGGGATTTGCAATACAAGGAAAGAAGAAAATGGTCCACAAACTTCAAAAGAGCTTGTATGGTCTCAAGTAAGTTCCAAGATAGTGTTACGAGAAGTTTGGTAGTTTTATGGATAATAATGATTTCTTGAGGGGTTAAGCGAATCACTACTGCTACTTGAAGTTTTGGTAACTCGTACATCTTTTACTGCTATATGTTGATGTTATGTTAATAGTAGGTGGAAGCAAAGAGGAGATTGACAAGCTGAAGAGGGAACTATCTAAGGAGTGTGCAATGAAAGATTTGGATACTACAAAACAAATCATTAGAATGAGAATTACAAAGAACAATAAAGAACTGAAACTATCACAGTAAGACTATGTGAAAAAGGTGCTAAGCAGGTTCAACAAACAGGATGCCAAACTTATGAGTGCTTCTATGGGTAGTCATTTTAAACTATCAAAGGAATAATAAAATATAACAAAATAGGAACGAGCCCATATAGAATGCATACTTTATGCTTCCACTATTAGTAGTCTTATGTACATTATGGAGTGCACTAGACCTAATATTGCCCAAGCAGTAGGAGCTGTTAGTAGGTATATGGTTACTTAAGTAAATAGCATTGGGAGGTAGTGAAGTGGATTCTCATATTTCTGAGAGATACTGCAGATTACGCCCTATATTTTAAGAAAACTAACTTGAGATTACAAGGGTATGTTGATGCTAACGTGGGTGGAGATTTAGATGGAAGGAAGTGTACTACCAAGTATATATACACTTTGGGTGGTGTTGCGATTAGTTGGGTCTCGAAGTTACAGAATATTGTTACTCTCTCTACTATTGAGGTTGAGAATATTGTTGTGATCAAAGCAAGCAAAGAAGACGGTCAAAGTGCGATTCATTTGGCAAAGAATCCAGTTTATCATGTCAGGACTAAGCATATTCAAGTTTATTATTACTACATCAGGTTGATTTTGAAGGATAGAGTTTTGACGCTTGAGAAGATTGATGAAAGCTTGAATTCGACTAATATGTTTACAAATATTGTTCCGATCGAGAAATTGAAGTTGTGCGCAACTTCAATTGGACTTTTCCATGAGGAGTGAGGAGTTGTTACCGCCATAGTGGAGACATGTTGATTGATTAGTCTCCAAGTAGGAGATTGTTGAGATGTGGAGCCAAATCAGGTCTAGCAGAGAAGAAAATAGGAGAAAATGGAAGAGAAATTGGCACTGTAATGCCAACTTTAGGTGCCATGATGCCAGCACGACATTTCAGTAAAGATGGACATGCGCACCCGAGCCACAGCGTTAGCCCTCGCCGCAGTGCGTTGGGGGCAAGAAGTCACAAAATCACAACACCAATGTGATTTTCTGGGCACATTTGGGCTATTGCACATATAGGATTAAGGCTGCACGCCAAATGCTGACCTTGTTTTCTTATTTTTGATTTTTAAATCTCTTTTCTTGTACTTATATAAAAAAAAAGGTTGGAATTTTATTTTATTATTTTGAGAGATCAATTGTGAGGGTGGGGAAATACCTATGAGAGAGAGAGAGAGCAAAAAAAAAACATAATTTGATGTGAGTGAAATCTCTTGTAATCATTATCATTAATTATAATGAAATCTACGACGTCAGAAACAAGATGTATTTATCAATTGGGTGAATCTGGACAAAAATTTGAGTGCCTCTTTTGTTTTTAATTTCTTCTATTAATCATTTATTCTTTGTGATTAGAGTTAGGTCGTGAACTAATTCCCAACAATTAAATTTGGACTTTGTTTGTTCCCTTAAAAAAAAGACTTGGACTTTGTTAAAAGGGATTTTATACATTAGTGAGGAGATGCTCAGGGTGACAAAATGGGAGACATTAGTGTATTTAGCTTTCCAGGATGAAAAGAGAACGAAAATAGCCACCTATTAGTACATAATATTTATACCTGAATATCATTGCTCCAAAGTTTGGACAAAAAAATTTATTTTAATATTCACAATAAGATAAAAATTAGGCATAGATTTTTAGTTCTCAGTTTAAAGTATGGCTTATTCAGGTTATTATTTTTTTAGCTTGCAAGTATATTTGGAGTATCTTAAAAATTAGTGCCAAAAAAAAACCAAAAAACAGAATGAAAGAAGAGTAAAAAAAATCCTAAAAACCAGAAATAATCAATTTGATTTATTGCAACTTTTTTTAAAAGAATTATAATAAAAAATATACTTTATAATTATTTAATTAATTTTTTTACGATTCAGTTTATTATTAAAAAATTAATTTAATAATTAAAATAATAATATCTATCCAATGAATTGAAAATACAGTTTTGGTTAAAAAAAATACAGTTTATAGAATAAATTTATTATTAACTGGGCATTTGATTATAGTTTGACCCTTAGCTTATTCTATAATCACTACATTAGTCTATGAAGGCTGAAAATCCACCTTCAAAATCCACCTTGACAGACAGACTTTGTACTATTGCCCACAACGGATACACACCCACAAGTTACCCAAAAGTCATAAATGCCCTTCGTCTATCGCTTTTTTACATTGTCAACCTTACCAGGATTTTCCAAGTTTGGTGGCCCTTCTAATTCGTATTTGTAAAAAGACCATGCAGACTTTCTTTTTTGTTGAATAAAGATCATGCGGACTTTTGAGTGTTGCAAAGTAATAATAAAAATAGAAAACTAACACAAAGGAAGGCGGTGTTTAGTATTAATTTTAAAATATTTTTTGTTTTTAAAAAAAATTAAAAATGAGAATGTTTTGAAAACTGTGTTGAGATCATTTCTAAAATTGTGTTTGATTATGTTTTCTGAGTGTATATTCTGAAAAACATAAAAATAAAATTTTATTTGGTTATATATTTTGAAAACTCATTTTATAAATGAATATCTTATAAAAACATATTTATTTTTAATTTTAAAAAAATAATAAAAAATAAATTATTTATCATAATTAAAAAAAAAACTTTGGTGGTAGATTTTGCAATGAGCGATAGGGGTGGAAGAAATTGGTGGTCTGAGCTCTAGATGGCAGTGATGGTGATGGTTAAATTTAGGTCATGAGTCGATAGTCATCGTCGCGAGAGGGCCATCGTCATCGTCACTAGTCCATGGTCATCAGTATTCGTCGGAGATGGATGTCATCGTTGGACATGATTATCACTGACACTGTACAAACAAAAAGAGAAAGAGAAAGAGAAAGAGAGGAGATGGAGGGAGAAAATGAAAACAAAAAGTGAAAATAATTTTTTTTTATTTTCAAAAAACCAAAAAAAATAATATAATTGAAAACGATATTTTCAAAATAATTTTGAAAACGTTAAATAAACAAACACTATTTTGAAATCGTTTTCATTTTTTGTATTTTTTAAAATAGAAAATTATACTTAAAAACTAAAATAAACACACCGAAATTTCTCAGTTTGACAATATGAAAAAATATATATAATAATAATAATAATAATAATAAACAACAGAATTTCCTTGTAGTTTTTAAAAGGAAAAAAAAAATCCCTCAAAAGAATGAAAAGAAAGGGTTGGATAGTGGGCTCTTGTTTCCTCCATCCTCATTAATATTAAATGAACAAAGTTTAGACAAACGAGAGTACGTGTTCGTTGGGTAGATCTGGAAGGCTACTAAATTCAATGATCAAACCAGCTAATTAAATTCATCAAGAAATGCATGAAAAGGGGCTGTTATGACATCTAAATCAGCTTCAATATATCAGTATGCCAAAGTCTTTTAACTAGGCCACTCCATTAGAAATTCTGCCACTCCATATCTAATGCACGTATATAATTTTCCTTAAGCAAAAAATTTCTACGCTAAATACTCTATCATTAATGTATCTTTTTAACATATCAAAATCACATCAAAATTAAAAAACATATAAAATAAATAATTTTTGATATGAAACTTACAATATAAAAACAGATTTTATAGATTAAAATTAAAAAAAAAAAAAACTAACGATATCTTGAACAGATCTAAAAATATAAAAACAAAGTCTCATGGATAAATAATATTTTCTTTCGTACCTTACTTAGACTATGAATAACCAAAATGTTCACTTTCCATCCCCCACCAAATACGATTCAATCCACCCTTTTTAAGCACCTCAGACTCCAAAAACAAACAAAAGAAAAATGTGCTTACTACCGTTATTAATAGAAAAATAGGAGGGCATAACAGTAATTTCAAACCGACGACTCTCTCCTTAATCCAAATCCTCCTCAGTCCCAGCTCACTCTCACTCTCACTCTCGCTTGTGTCAGTCCCGGAGAGCTGTGTATACACAAAACACACAGACTCCAACATTTTTTTTTGTAACTTCAAAAAAAAAAAACACACCCTCTCTCTCTCTCTCTCTGTCCTCACTTTCTCTCTCTAACTCTGCAATGGACCGACCACCGTCGCTGCTCACTTCCCTTCTTCTCATCTTCCTCCTCTCCGGCGCCGCCTTCTCCGCCTCTCCACCAGCTCCATCCCCGACTTCGTCTCCTTCCCCACCGAAACACTCTCCCACTTCCCATCTCACTCCGGCTGCGTCGCCGTCTTCGCCGTCTTCGCCGTCTCCGTCGTCTTCGCCTTCTTCGCCGTCTCCGTCGTCTCCGTCGTCTCCGACGTCTCCGGCGTCGTCGAGCACTCTGGACCCGAAGCAGCTCACGGCTCTACAGTCGCTCAACATTCCGACCTCCAGAGACCCCTGTACTCAGCCAGCTCTGGTCCGCAACAACATCACTCTCTGCGACAGCTCCAAGCCCTTCCGGCACCTCCTCGCCCTCAAGCTCGCTAACTGCTCAGACGACGTTGCTCTCTCCTTCACCGCCCTCAAGTCCCTCGCCACCCTCCAGTCCCTCCAGTTCCTCAACTGTCCGATCGCTCCGATTCGCTTCCCTGCCGATCTCGCCCTCAATCTCCGATCCTTCTCCGCCGTCGCCAGCCTCCGCCGCCTCACCGGGGTCTGGCTCGCCCGCCTCCAGAACCTCACTGATCTCACGGTCTCCGGCGTCCAGGTCAATGCCAGTGGCCCCTTCGTCATCCTGGGGAACATGAAGAAGCTCAGGTCCGTCACGATCTCTCGCGCGAATCTCACCGGAAACATCCCCAGGCACATGAACCCTAACCTCACGCACGTCGATTTCTCCGGGAACCGCCTGAGAGGAAGGATTCCGAGCTCGATCAGCAGCCTCGAGAATGTCCAGACCTTGAATCTCTCTGGCAATGCTTTCACCGGCGAGATTCCATCCACAATCGGCGACCTGATTGCTCTCCGGAACATCTCGCTCGCTTCGAATTCGCTCTCCGGAGCGGTTCCGGAGTCGTTTTCGGCGATTCCTAATCTGGTCCATGTCGATCTGAGCTCCAACCAGCTGAACGGGACGATCCCGAGGTTCTTCACCGGCATGAAGACGCTAAAGTACCTAAATTTGGCGAACAACAATTTCCGCGGCGTAATGCCGTTCAACGCCTCGTTCATCAGCAGATTGGCGGTCTTCAGGGTCGGCGGCAACGATTTCCTCTGCTACAACAGGTCAATTCTGTCGTCCAAGATGAAGCTGGGGATTGCTCCGTGCGATAGGCATGGGTATCCGATGTCGCCGCCACCGGCTAAGGACTCTTCGGAGGACGATAACAGCGATTCGGACTACGACGACACCGACACTGGGGAATCCACCCACAAGGATCGCCACCACGGCCCAAATAAGGTTGTTCTCGGTGTCGCCATTGGCTTATCTTCCATTGTTTTTCTAATTATTTTCTTGGTTCTTCTCTCCAAATGCTGCCGCTGAAATTTTAGTTAAAATTCATTTGTTTACAAATTTTTAGCTTAGATGGGGAAAAAAAAGAAAAAATATTTGGGTAACGGAAGATTATTCTTTTAATTAATTTATTATACTCAATGAGGAAGTGAAGAGGAAAGGAATCACTTAAAATTGGAGTGTGTAATTTTTATTTTGTTTTTTATTTTCACTGCTTATTTATCTTTTGTGGAGGAAAGAGCAGTGGGGTTTCCCTTCTTTATTTTTTTTTTTCTGGGGTTAAAATTAGGTACTGTGTGGTCTTTTTGTTGTATAATAATTAGTAGAATTAGAGAAAAAATGGTTTGATTTATTATCCTCAAATGTGATTTTTTTTTTCAGCTACAAACATTTATTAATTGTCTCTATCATACTATTTGGTTTCTCACACGTCCGCTTTATGTGCTTCTGTTTATCCATTTCGATTTGTCAACAAAGGCCAAAATTTACGGTAGTGGTAGTAGTAAACATGGTTTACTATTCAACATATTACATTGTTACATTTTTTTCCCCCTTTGCCATGAATTTCCTTTAAGCTCAATCATGTTGACGTTTGGGAATATGCCAATTGTACATCATCTGTGGAACTGGGCTGAAATGGTAAGCCATGAAGCTTCATTCAATGGCTTTTTTTTTTTTTTTTTGGGTACCTACAGATTGTATTGTTCACTGGCCATTTTCTACATCCATGTGCAGCTGTACTTAGGTTCATGGTTCTGTTGTTGAGTGTCCAAGTCTCGTTGTAGATAGATGGTATATTTGTCAAGACTCTTGATACTTGTTTTTCACGAATTGAAAACGATACTCCATCGAAAAGTCAAAATTATCCTGATCTATGAACAGTATATAATCGAATTCTAATTTTTTTTTTTTTTTTTTTTCATACCTTACTGCTTTATTTGTTTATTATTTTTGTGGAATATATAAAAAGGTATAGGAAGTTGTTATATTTCATGATGTGATGGATGTTTCTTTGTGGGCACACATTGAAGATACATTATTTTCATAATTTTATATACTTGAGGGAAGAGGGCCAGGAACAGTTGGCAATGATTCATGATACGTAATGGAGAATTATGATCAATGATTAGACTTGGGATCCTACCATATTGTCCATGATTATTCAAGATAGCTAAAATTGATCCAGAGTTGTCCATCCTTCTTGGATTAGAAAAGCGTGTATGAAGTGCCAAGTTTATTGGAATTTGGTTGGAGGAACAACGCTTATGAACTCTGTGAAATGTGGATATTTGTTTACTTTCGTTTGATGTTGTCTGTTTGCGTGTTTGGTGAGATATGTTTTTCACAGCTTTTGGTGGAAAGAACCAATTAGTTCTAACCGTTTTCAGCATCTCCCATGTCTCCGAAAATTCCTAAATAAAAAGCTCTAACTACCTTTGACTATACGCTTGTTTATGGAACATGGTTTATTGGTTAGGCTTTATGGCTTTCTTTATTGTCAACATATGGCTTTCTTTATAGTCAACCTCAAGATCTTGTGTCTTTCTGACAACGAAGAAGTTGGAAGACATTAGCAATGTGAGGCTCTGTAGCATGATTTTCTGAGGACACAAGATGGTAGATACTCGAAATCCAGGCCATCAATGTATATATGTATATATATATATATTTACTTGTCTTCATGGCTTGATACCATCACTAGAAGCATGCTATTCAATTTATAAAACAAAAGAACAAAAAAAAGGACAAAAACAAAAACAAAAACAAAAACTACTGCCTCTTATGGTTGAACAAATTAACAAGAAATGCTGCTAGTTGGTAACTCAAACCTTCATCATTGTGTAGGGATGCTTACATATTTACGTGCTTCCTGTTTATCGAGAGGAAAATTGAATGAGAGTAATTTTGTATGCACGCTACAATAAAAAATAGAAGACTATCGATAAAGATTTTTCACCGCAGAAATCTTTTTAAAAAAATTAACCTTCTAAATTAAACCCTATCATAGAAAGCTTAATAAAACAAGTTTAAACCACCTTGATTTAGAAGTTATAAACTATCATATCAAAATTATCAGATATACCCATCTACAAGCCATCCCTCCTTAGACTCTTGCTGTGAGAGAGGTATTAGTTACGAGCTCCTATTTTGCATTGGGGTGTTCTCAAACACCACAAAGTGAAGTGGTGCCACCTAGATCCCATTATTTATTTTTATTTTTATTTTTATTTTTTAAGAAAACCATACCCATCTACAGGAGTTATTCTAAAAGTCTCTTCATAAATGGTTAGGAAAGCCCTCACATTAAAAAGAATAAAGAAAGGGTTCTTAGCTTACACTCTACCTTGCTCTGATCTTAGATGGTGCATGGTAATGATTGCCATCCCTCTGTGTGTGGTGAGCTGGACGTATTCTATGCCCTGGTAATTAATACGCCAAGAAAGAGTAAGCATACATTAAAGTGTACAATTGCTAGAAAAATAGTCTTATAGAAATGCTTTTATAAATAGAAATGTTATTAAAAGTGGCAATGCTTTGAACCTTCTAAAGGTTAATCTGAACTAGATGTCCAGAGTCTTTTAAGCCTAAAAAAGTTCAAGTCTAAAGGCTTTTTTTGTGGACACTATGTCATTAACAGTGCGTTTTGGCACAAGAAAAATGGAGGCAATGAGAGGAATAGAGGGAATAACGAAAGGATTTACACATTTATAGTTGTTTGGTTGGCAAGAGAGAAAAAATAATGGACAAAAAAAAAAAGAAAGTAATTCCAATCTCTGTGAAAGACAAAATTTTCTCAATTGAAGAGATTTTTAGAAAGATTTCATATCAAACATAATCACTCTCTCAATTAGGTGATAGATCATTCTCTGTTTTCGATAATTGTTCTTACCAAACCTACTCTAAAGTGAAAGCGTGATTAAAACCAACTTAATGGGTCCCTTTGTTCTTAAAACCGAACCATGTGCCAGCAACAAATCTAACGCTATGAATGGTCCCAACTCCAACATGAACAATCCCATACTTAATGCTATAATATCCGATGCAAAAAATGGCCCAATGATCATACCTATCTGTGGTACTGTTCTTGCAATAAAAGCAGTTCCATCAGGTTTTCATCAGAGAAAGAAGAGAAAAATAATAAAAGATAATCCTCTTGTAGCATGGGAGGAACTGACAAAAACAGAAGGAAAAAAGAAAGGGGATTTAATGAATTCGAGATAATAGCTTCTAATCAATAGCTGAAAAAATTCTGAGCTTGCTGTTTTAGACGATTCTATCTATACAGTGAGGATTCTCTCCGTCTTAACATGGCTACACCATAAAGGATGGTATTTAAATAAACTAAGCCTGATGATACTATCAAAGACCTCCTTTTTCTGAATTACAAGGTCTTACAGTTAAACTAAACAAAATGGTCATCAGGGATGTGCTAAGATCACTCAAAGGGTCATTAGGAGTCCCGTCAATTACAAATTCCATCCTCCGTTTTTACCAGAAACCTCTGCAGGAACAACGGCCATCCTTGAATCGGTGAAAGCGATTTGAATCTCTCAAGACGATTTCCCTACTTGATATTTTGGAAATGAACTTGGCTGTCTCGTGACAGTCACCGCAAACTCTCAGATTTTTTGTTACCCTTATGGTTTTCCCAGGGGGCAAGCTCAGCATTCCGAAAGCCATAGCTAACTTCTCACTGTGCCCACAGAGAGCCACCTCTTTCTCCATGTCATCTGCGTTTATCAAAGCATACTTCATGTTGGGATGGAAACCTTCTTCCTTCATCTTTGCTCTTAACCTCTTCAGTAGCGACTCAATCTTTTTTGCTAATGGGTGTGAGTCATCTCCTGCAACAAAGACATTAACTTTTCCCTTGATCTCTATCCAACTACAGCCTGGATTCTTCTTTAAGCCTCGCCGACCAATCTTCTCCCTTAACTTTCTTACTTCTTCCCACTTCTCTGCCTCGGCATATATATTGGCTAGAAGAACATAATAACCTGTGTTATCTGGCTCTAGTTCAAAAACATGTTCTGCAACTCTCTCGGCTAATTTTACATCGTGGTGGATCCTGCAACCACACAGCAATGCGCCCCAGATTGTGGCATCTGGTTCAATTGGCAACGTTCTAATGAACCTATAAGCCTTTGACAGATTTCCAGTTCGGGAAAGAAGATCGACCATACATGCATAGTGCTCCAATGTGGGCTCAATGTTGCATTCATTTCTCATTATATTGAAGAATCTCCATCCTTCATCAAGTAGTCCAGAATGACTACAAGCATAAAGAACAGAAATGAAGGAAACTTCATCAGGTTCAATTCCCGCATGTCTCATCGCATCAAAGGCAGCAATAGCTTCATGTCCGAATCCATGCATTCCATATCCAGCAATCATCACCGTCCACGAGAACAGGTCCTTTACAGGAATCATATCAAAAAGTACTTGTGCAAGAGCTAATAGCCCACACTTAACATACATGTCAATTAGTGCATTGGCAACATGTCGATCTAGAAAGTAGCCATTTCTAATAACATGTCCATGGATCTCCCGGCCCTTGTCTAAGGCTGCTAGGCTAGCACAAGCTGGAAGGATACAGGCCGCTGTTATGCTGTCAGGTTTCAACTTATGTTGCATCTCACAAAACAGCTCAAGAGCTTCATTGGGAAGACGATTTTTGGAGTAACCTCCAATCATCGTATTCCATGATATGATGTCCTTTGCAGTCATACAAGAGAAAACCAAATGAGCATCGTCCATGCTTCCACATTTGGAATACATATCCATCAGAGCATTACAAACGAACAAGTTTGATTCCATGTCATTTTCTCGAATGTAATTGTGCAGCTCCTTGCCATTTTCAAGTGAGCCACTACAAGCACATGCATGAAGTATGCTAGTTATAGTAAAGATATCGGGGCTAACCCCATTTCTCTCCATTTCATAGAATAGTCTGATTGCCTCGTTAGAAAGACCTTCCCTTACATAACCCACTATCATTGCAGTCCATGACACTACACTTCTGTCATCCATGTTTTTGAAAACTCGAACTGATGCATCAAAGTCCCCACATTTCGAATACATATCTAGTAAAGTATTTTGTAGCATGACTTCCCCATCAAAACAAGCCTTTATTGCATAAGCATGAACTGCTCTTCCCAAAAGACAAGCTCCGATATTCGCACAAGCCACTAGAGCATTGACCATTGTCGCCAAATCCACATTAACTCCCAAGCTTACCATCTGTATAAAAATCCCAACTCCCTTCTCGCCAAGACCATTAGACACATACCCGCTTATCATAGAATTCCACGATATAACATCTCGGTCAGTCAACTCATCAAACACCTTCTGTGCACTTTGCACTCTCCCACTTCTGAAGTAGAAAGCCACTAGTGAATTCAAAACCGTGTTGTGCGAACCAAAACCCGACTTGTACAGATACGCGTGAACTCTTTCGCCTTCTTTTACACTCCCTAATGCCGCAAAACACTTCAAAACACAAGAAAATGTATGAGAATTTGCTTGGATACCCAACTCTTGCATTTTCTTGAACAAGCTTACACTTTCCCTAAAATTACGAATCTTTGAGTACTCATTTATCACAAGATTCCAAAGAAAAACCCTGTCAGTGTAAATCGTATCGAAAACCCGTCTCGCTTCCCTCAAATCTCCACAATTCACATACATAAAAACAAGTTTTTCACCCAAATACCCATCAACTTCTACGCCACTATCACAAATAACCGAGTGAACCCTTTTACCGTCTCGCAGAGATTTATGTTGAGCACAGAGCTCCAATACTGAGCAGTAAGTCCTTGACCCAAGCTCAGACTGTTCGGACCCGCGAAGCAATTCCATGGCGTTTTTCAAATTGCCCACCTCACAAAGGTAGCTAATTTCGTCATTGTTGCTATTAACAGTCCCTCTGGTAGTGGTCTGACTCTTAGAAAACGAAGCGGAGATTTGGGGAAGAGCAAAAGAAGAGGTTGAAATAGAAGAAAAAAAGTTGGTTCTGGAACAGGGTTTGAAGAAAATAGAAGAATTATCGGAGGTCTTGACGAAGTCTGTATTGCAATCATAGGAATTCGGGCCGACCCAAGGCGAGGATTTAGCCATCGTCAACAACATAGGGCTCTGCATCTCTCTCTGTTACCGAATGAGAGCGCGGGAAAAGTATTCAAATAAAGGAAAGAAAGGAAAACGCTTAAAAACTACTGGACTCGGGGAACGGAAAATGAAAATGGTTTTTAGTATTTTACCCTTGATTCGTTTGTGAACACATTGTTTTTAATTATTCTTAAATATAATTTATTTTTTAAATATTGTATTAATTTGAAAAATATTTATTTGATATTTAAATGGATATATGTTTGGATAAAAAGTATTTTAGAGTTAAAAAGTTGATGTGATTGGTAAAAATAGAGATAAAAAATCAGAGTTAAAAAGTTGATTTATTTATTTTAAAAAACTTTTAAATAGTAATTATTTTCGTAATACTATTGAAAATGATTATATTTGAATATAAAACTTTACGTTTGATATAAAATTACATTGCGTTTGAATACAACAGTATTAAAAAATGTTTGTCAAACAAGCACTTATCCTGCTTTCCAAAATTATCCTTTGAAATTTTAAATTTAATAGCTAACTCCTTTAACATTTTTTTTTTTTTTATAAAAGAAAAGAAAATCGATGGTATCCTCACATCTTCCATTTCAATGGTTATTGATCCACTGATTGCACCGATGGAATGATAAGATCAAAAACTAGACTTTACATATTTTATGATTTAAATTTGAAATCTCTTAAAAATGAAAGCTCTAAATAGAGGTGAACAAAAAACCCAACACCCCGACTAACCTGATAAACCGACTTAACTTAAACCATTATAATCTGAACTCGACCAACCCAATCAAAAGATCAATCCAACCCACTTAGATTGGGTAGGTTGGATTGATCTCTTGATCGGGTTGTATTTTTTCAAACCCAACTTAATCCGAACTCACCCAATCTATTAATATATAAAAATAAATATTTTTCATACCTCATAATATATAGTGTATGTCTTATATTTTATATTAATTACTTGATAACCTATTATATTCATATTGTCTGAGTTTTTATTATTATTTGTTGTTAGTTTATAACTTTTATATTCAAATTTGTTTTGTATATATTTTATTTTTATGTTGATTTTATAATTTATAAGATAATTTTAGAGGTTTATAAGATTAATATTATATTGAAAGTTAGTTTTCTTTTCATATATTTTTTATTTTGGGTTAAATGATTAGTTATATTTATTTTTTTATTTCTTAATTTTGTTCAACTCGACCAACCCACATAACTTATCCAAAATTTAATTTGGTGAGTTGATTTTAAATTTTGGATTAATTGAATGGGTTAAAAATTCTCAAAAATCCACCTAACCTACCCGATGTTCTCCCCTAGCTCTAAATAAGCCTTCTTTCCAACCAAACTACCGCTACAAATGGTAACTAACTCCTTGAACTTGTTAAATGTTATAATATGATTTAACTTGATAATATCATTGAATATACTAGTCGAAATGTCATGTGCATTGTCCATCTCATATATGTTTGGCACTTTATTCCTGAAACTTTTGTATTTTGACATATTTTCCTTGAACTTTCATTATGATATTTTCGTCCCTAATTTAAATGGCATTGCAATTTAGGTTTTCAATGATTTAACAAGTTTAAAAAGTTAATTTTTGAATTAAAAGTTTATTGGAGAGTTCTTAGAGCTTGTTTGGATCAAATTTTAGAAATGGTTTTTTTTTATTGGAAAAAAGTAGTTTGGAAAATATATTTAGGGAAAAAAAACTGTTTAAAGTGAATAAATATAAAATTTTACAAAATTTATTTATAAAAAATTATTAATATAGATCTTATTTTGTTCATCTTAAATTTTTATGTAATTTAAAAAAAAAATCTCATTTGGACTTGTTACGTAAAGTTTTAGATTTTTAAAATTTGAAATTTAATGTAATATTTTAAATATATAAATAATAAAAAGTGATGATAATGTAGAAAATATACTAAAAAAAAGTGTTTTGAAAACAATTTTCGTTACTCCAAACAACCCCTTAAACTGATCAGCATTTAACAACTTTTTTGTGGATTTTTTTGTTTTGAACCCTCCAACTTGTTAAATTTCAGTAAAGTGAATGATTTTGTCGACGTTGTTAAATTTTAGTCAAATTTTAGGGATTAGCAACTGGGAAATTGAGATTACACAGAAAAACAAGAACCGTCAAAATTATAAATGTAAAGTTCGCAACGTACACTCTTTAATTGCTTTCTTCATTTACACATTTCTTAATGTACACTTTTCTTAATTTACACTTTGGCACTCCATAGTCCAAAAGCCCAATAAATTCATGTATTAAAAAAAATAAAATAAAAATAAAAAAGGTGCATGCGCGTTTATATATTACAGGTTGAGCGCGTGATGTACGCTCGGGTGGGAAGTTGTGGGCTGGAGATTTTTGTAAAAAAAAAAATTATTTGCACGTGATGTCAGGCTGAGAAGCTACAAAGGTGATTTGGCTGATCCTGATCCACTGCCACTTTTGCATACTTCACAATCTCATGTTTTTAGAAGGAAAAAAATTGTGCTTGGATGCTTTGAGATTCCCCAAACTTTCCAGGAAAAAACCATGGGCACGGGTCCAATTGCTGTACACACGCATTCTGTTATCCGCTTTCCCACTTTCTCCTCTTTCACTAAACCCCCCAAGCTCGGAAATCCAATTTTCTCTCTGATAGGTATGTGGATTTCTTGCTCTCAGGTCTTTGCTTAATCTCTTCCTTGTCGCTTTTTTGGAGTCAACGTTCTCTGTTATCTCCCTGAATTTTAGTATCGACTATTGAGCTGTAAATGCGCATATTTTGGGTAGTCCAAAACCATGTTGCTTGAAATCTCGTTAAACAACAGGTTAGTGATGGGATTAAAACTGATTCCAAGTGGGTTCTGATATTTGAATGGAAATTTGCTGTCTTTATCTAGTTAAGGTTTGGCACTCGGTAACTAATTTCATTGGTTTGGTTTGAAATGAAGTCTAAGGTACATTTGTTAGTTAGTGATGTTGGAAACAAAATTTGGCCCTTCTTAAACTTTGTTAACTACAGACTGGGGTCATGTTTATGCAGCTTGTTAAATTTGGCTGAGATTGCAGATGCGCCCTCGCCCTTGGAACGGAAGGACCTTCGGTTAACCATCTCGTGCATAGGTTCTGATGGGGATAGAACAGGCCGACAACCTCCTCGGAGAGGGCCTGCCTCAGGGAGGAAACCAAAGAAGGAAGAGGATAAAAGGTTGCCCGTTGGGAAAAAACCCGGCTCCTCTAATCAGGAGGCGATTATTGCTCTGTTTAGACGGATACAATCTTCGATCTCAAAAGAAAAGTCTGTAAATGACAAGAAAAAAAATTCAGATACTTCTGAAGAGAAGTCCTCTGCTGAATCAATTCTGAACGTTCTCCGCAGATCAGGGAAGCAAGGTAGGGTAGAAAAGCATATGAATTTCATGTTCAATCCCATATCTTACAAAGGGCATTTCTATCAACATCATAAGCAATCATACCACTTTATGCAATGAAAAATTTAACTTCTCTGAAACTTGATACTCTCTCGGAAATCAAATGCGCTGTCACATGTCATTTGCAGCAAGTATTTGTGTGCTCTTATTCAAACCCGACACAAGAATTCCTTGTTTGACTTGAATCGTATTCTTATGTAGGTTCTCTAATTTTGGCAGGAAAAGCTAAAATGGAGGAAGGGAAGAAGATATCAACAAGGAAAAGAGTTGTGCGTAAGCAAGACCAAGGAGTACAGGGTAGTCCACCAGTTACAGACTCGAAATTAACTCGGCCTCCATCAAATTTTGTTAAGAGGTGCCCGATCCCATCTCGAACAATCGCGAGACCGAAATCTCTAGAGCTGAACAACAAAAATCTTACTGCAGCTGGAGAAGAGTTGGATCTGCCAAAAGTAGAGAGGATGAAACTTACTGAACTGAAAGCTTTAGCCAAATCTAGAGGACTTAAAGGTTACTCAAAACTGAAGAAGAGTGAGCTTCTGAGTTTGCTAAGGTCCTAAGTAAATTAAACACCATAGTCTAAATTTTTAACCCCAAGAAATAGCCTGGTCAGATATTTGGGTTCCCACTCGGTTTCATACATTACCCTTCTTTTTCCTTTTTTCTTTTTTTCTTTTTTGCTTTTTTTGGCATGAAATTTCCCTTTTTTAGTTCTTTTACCTGTTGGATCATTTTGTTCATTAATTGAATCTTTAGAGAAAAACCTGGTTGTTCTTTTCGAGTTTCTGTCTATATTCTGAATTCAAAAGGTAGTTTACCGTTATCGTTCTCCCAACAAACAACGTTTGATCAACATTTTGCATTTCCTTTTCTCCTTTCTCTGTTTGACTGTTAGCACTTGCGTTAAAAAATAATAATAATAATAAATTAAATTAAATGCCAATTAGACCCTGAGTCGAAAGCCCAGAAGCAAAGAGCATGAAATTAGCATATGATTTTTAACCCAAAGCATAATGGCAGTAAATTGATAATCAAGGTCACTCAAAGTATGACCTTGTAAAAGCTTGAATCGAAAAAGGAAAAAATCAAAATCAAAATACTGCTCTCAGTAAAGAAATCGCCAAGGATCAAAATACAGAACGAAATAGATTGTTTAAGATTAAAATTTTCAGAGATGTCATCAACAAAAAAAAAAAAAAAAAAAAAAAAACATAACCCTGCAACACTGAACAGAAAAGGGCAAGTAATCGGTCACAAAAACTAAAACAAGCTATCCAAAACCGTAGAGGATCCATCTAAGCTCAAATATTTTGCGACTTGTTCAGAATCACTCCTTCATATTTGACCTGGAACCACTTCATTGCGTCCTCCTTTGTAACTCTGTGTTGAATCCCAACACGTGACTTGCACCGACGACGACGACCCACACGGTAGCCCGGGCGTTCCAGGACAACATAGAAGTCCATTCCATAGATACCCGTTGAAGGGTCGTACCTGATACAAAAGCAGGGAAGACAACATATCAGTTGGTTTCATTGTCCACAAAACCACATCCAACAGCTACTTCATATCATATACCATGAACTAAAACCAAATGGGAAGGCTCCAAATTCCAATTTCCGATAGATTAAAGTCCACACCCCCCCATCTTAAACGGCATAGGCCTATGGCCCCCACTTACTAAAGAGAAATAAAAACACTCTTAAGACTTCAAACCTGGGAGCTCCTGCAGTCCTACTTAAGACCCTCCCCTCCCACCCGCTGAGTTAGCCTCGGTGGGGATTAGATGGCTAACATTTATTCAAATACCACTCACTCAATTCAATTTTCCTAGTTAGAAGAACGTGCATATATACATTTTCCATTTCTATAAATCTCAAATATTTTCACAATCACTTATTAGGACCAAATTCATGCCTCAACTCAATCCTCAATTCTCCATAGCAGTCAATAATTCCAATCAAGACGAGCATTCACCAACAAGAACAATTAAAGTTGAGTACTTTCCACAATTCACATCTCAATCCCGATATGCATTTAAGTTAATTCCAATAAAAAAAATAAGCACTTTAATCAACAAAGTTTAGGACTTCTACTAATTTAAACAACAACGTACTTGATTCCCAGATCAATGTGCTCCTGAATACCGAAACCGAAACAACCAGAGTCACTGAAATTCCTCCGCAAGAGCTCGTATTCCTTAACCTTCAAGCCGCTCTCGAGAAGTTGCATCGCCTTCTCGCCCCTGACGGTGACGTAACACGCGATCTTCTCGTTACGCCTGATCCCGAACGAACGAACCGTGTACCGAGCCTTCGAGAACACCGGACTTTGCCCGCTCAGTTGCTCCAAAACCTAGATTTAACCAAAATCAAATAAAATCGTCATTTGCTACTAGCTCTAAATGGAAGAATCAGTTATCTCGGGAAACAAACAGCGAATACCTTGGCGGCTCTGGTGAGACGGTCACCGCTTTCGCCGACGGAGATGTTGAGGACGAGCTTCTGGACCTTGATCTCCCTCATTGGATTCGCCAGCTTCTTCTCCGACCCCTGAAAAATTTTCCATAAACAAACAAAATCAGAACTCGCGAAATCGAACATGGAAATTCCAAATTGAAGAAAGAAAAATCGGATATCAAGAGAGAGAAAGAGAACCATTGTGGTGGTGGTGGTGGTGTTGAGAGGAACGGAGTAGAGAGAGAGAGAGAAGCAAGAGAGAGAAAGAACCCTAGTAATAGTTGGGACGAAGAGCTTGCTAGGGTTTTACCCCGATAGTTTCTGTGACATTACTATTTTGCCCCTTGATTTTGAGTAAATTGCACAGCAAAGAATTCGCGAGAAAAAGGAAAAATGATTTTCCGTTGCCGGGACTTGAACCCGGGTCTTTCGGGTGAGAGCCGAATATCCTAACCAACTAGACTACAACGGATTGTTGTTTATTGAGTAATTAGAATTTTATTTATCTTAACTGATGGCATAAACATCTTAAAATCATAAACTGATATCATGCGCGCATTTAGTGATCACATTCAACTTCCATTGCGAATTTTCACCCAAATATTAAAATATTTCAATCAAATATCAATTATATCATATTTTAAATTCAATATAATTACTATTTATTATTTCACTTTGTTTATTACTTTTATTAATCATATCATATATTCTCTTTCTCTCTCCTTTTTTTCTCTCTACTTTTACCCATCACATCACATATTTATTACTAAAATATAATTCAAATACTTTTCACATAAACATATATTGCATTCAAATGTAATGTTAATACTTTTCCTCCAAACACAAATTACTTTTCCTCCATATCATATATTCTCTTTTATTCTCCTTTTTTCCTCTCTACTTTTACCCATCACATCACATATTTATTACTAAAATATAATTCAAATACTTTTCACATAAACATATATTGCATTCAAATGTAATGTTAATACTTTTCCTTCAAATATAAATTAGATTTAATATATTGTATTCAAATACAATATAAATACAATACGTTCACCAAACGAACCCTATATATACCGTCAAATTTTCCGTTTACATTTTTATATACGTCCACTGACAGAGTTGATCAATTACTCTTTTCCATCTTTATGTGTCTTTTTTTTTTTTTTTTTGGTATTTAGTACTAAGAAGTAATACTCCTAAACTTGTTGTATTTTGCAAAGTAGCTATTTTATTTAATTTTACGTTAAATTGAATATTTAAAATTAAAAAATTTGTATTAGGATTTATATTGGATTTGAAATTTTTTTTTTGTTAGAAATTAGGTTTTTTGTCCTCATAGGAAGCATCTGATTGCTCTTCATGACTAATTTAACAAGTTAATGCATAACGGTTTACATTACAATAGTTTAACAAGTTCAGGGAAACATTGCTAAAATAAAATATTTAGGGGATAAGTTGTAAAAGGTAATAAGTTTAGAAGACATCAGTACTAAATACATATCTTTTTTTGAGATCGATGCCTTTTTTTTTTTTTAATTTTGGGATGGAAAAATTCAAATTTTTTACCTTTAGATAAAGTCGGGTATAATTTTAACACTAAACTATGTATGTAACGATAATAAGATTCGTACTTGTAATTATAGAGAAAAAATAAAAACACTTGACAATAATTTATATTTAATTTTTTTTAATATTACAAGATTTTTTGTTTTGTTTTTGGGCTAGAAAAGTATCAATTCATTGATAAAGAGTGATTACAAATGTGGAAGAGGAGTGTCTATACAAAAAGAATAGTCAATACCCACCTGGCAACTTGGTGAGGAGCAACATTCAAATTTGTAGAAATCCAAACAAAATATACAACATCAAATTTAGTGCAAAGAGAAAAGAGTTTCATCAACAATGTACTGAGCTTTCCAAGAAATGGTATCCCTCACACCATTTAGAGCCTTCACCACAATGAGACAATCACCTACTACAGTTATTGATCGCCACCTTCTCTCCAAAAGCAAAATACACCCCCTTCAAAAATGCCATAGCCTCCGCCACCTCCACCTTACAAGAAGGTCCTTTAAACGCCCTTTCCACCCCAACCTCCCTACCCTCCAGATGTCTACCCACCACCCCTACAGCTATTCCACTAAAACCAATAACAAAATCAGAAGTGTTCAACACATCCCTCTGCTCTATGTTCCTTTCACCCTCACTTAAGCCTTTCTCTGTAATGCCCATAACTGAGTTATCCTTAAAT
Source organism: Antiaris toxicaria (assembly GCA_035233585.1). Lineage (NCBI taxonomy): Eukaryota > Viridiplantae > Streptophyta > Magnoliopsida > Rosales > Moraceae > Antiaris > Antiaris toxicaria. The sequence goes on from CP141154.1 coordinate 97,273,067, forward strand.
TCTCCAACTCTTTTGGAGCAAAAAGCTAAAACTTTCATAGGATCGGGAAATGCAGCCCCGTGAACAATTTCATTCCTTGTCCTCCAAATCATGTCAAGAATAATAGTTCCCCATGAGGAAACCAAAAATGATCCCTCTCTGGAGTAACAAAACAAAAAAGAAGCTAAAGTTAAATCACTAGCGTCCCAACGATAAAATTTTTAAATGATTCTCCATTAAATTCATTTTTTTTTTCTACTTTTCTTTTTATTTAAATCTTCTACTTTTAAATTGATCTATTGAAATATTTTGTCACTAATTTACTTTAATAAAACCAATTTTTCTTAAATGTATTCCAACTTAAGGTTTCTTTCTTGTTTTTTTTTTTTTTTTTTCAAACATTCCACTCATTTACCATTTTTCTCGTTAATACCTTTTTCTTTTTTTCCTGTTTTGAAGTACTTTTTTTTTTTCCAAACATATCCTTACTTAAATATTTGTTATCGAAGCCTTCTCTATTCCTATTTTCTCATATATACCTTTAATTTGTTCCATTAAAATCTCGTTATCCAAAATTTCAACTTAATTTTTTTTTTTAATCTAAACTAACCTCTTAAGAAAATAATAGATCAATAAAAGAAATTGAGTTTTTAAGCAATATTTAACATTCATGTATGAAAAAATTCAATAAATTGTAACACGTAATATTAAATTTTGAGAGTATATAGGTTCTGAAAATTTTTTACATTCTTAGTTTATGCCCCTCTGAATCAAAATCCTGACTCTGTCACTAAGTTAAATAATGCTAAAAGATAATTTAAAATCAAACATCAAAGATAAAAAAAGATATTTTATTAACTAATTATACATTTAAAATTCAATTATATTAATTCGAATTCTTCATCAATATCCCTTTCACTGTTTTTTCCGCCTCCTTTCCCGTTCAAATTTAGAAGACCTCCCAAAATGAATTGAAATAAGGTGCTAGTTAAGAGTTATCTTAAATACTTCTCTCCACCCCAAAAAAAAAAAAAAAAAAAAAAAAAAAATCCCTCATTCCTACACGTTAATAATTTACACGTGCTTCATTCAAATTTGAATTAAGATCTCAACAACAAGAACATATTTTCTGTTTTAATTAAGCCATACATATCTAAATACCTTTTCATTTTTTTTAAATCTTAAAATTGAAAAGAGAAATACATATATAAATATAAAAAGGGAATAGGATATCCAATCTGTATATCTCTTAGCAGATACAAAAATTGAAGCGTCTTCTTCTTCTCTCCAACTGATTAAAAAAAAAGGAAAGAGAAAAAGGATGCAGATATTTGTGCACACCACAATGGGAAAGACTATAGTTCTTCAGGTGGACAAGAACGAGAGCGTCAAGAATGTGAAGGCCATGATTCAAAAGAAGGGTCCTGACCACATCCCTTTGGAGCGACAGATTTTGACATATGCTATTGTCTTAAGAGATGACTTGACTCTTGAGGATTATAACATCAAATCAAACGCCACTCTTTTCTTAATTGCTAGGCTTCCAGCTCGCCCCATCCTACACAATAACGAGCAATTTTTACAGAATAATGAATGACTGTCTCTTTACCGATTTGCGACATGTAAAAAAATTATCTTATCGATAGAATATCTTCATTAAGTTTCACTTTTCTATGGCTTGGAACTTGGATCCAACTAGTTTTATTTTCTTTCTTTCTTTTTTAGTTGTTTCCTTGATGTATTTTCTTTAGTTTGAGGTTCAAACTTTTTTAAATCAATTCATTGATCGTAAGCGTTACTCATGTATTTATATATTTAATCTAGTGCATTGATGGCAAGCATTACCCATATATTCATATGCTCAATCTAGTGCTTTCTTGTTAAATGCACGTTTCCTTTTTTTTTTTTTTTTTTTTTGAGATAGATATTCTCCTATTTATCGTTGTTATTGTTATTATTATTGTTATTATTATCATTATTATTAGGCTATTGTCCTTATTGTTATTTCTCAAGTACAGAAAATTTTCTGCACAGCATCTAAAGTATGCATGTTTTTTTCCCCCATCATTTAAACTACTTGTTTACCACAAAGTAGATAAGTGGTTTGCCTTAATTTTTTGATCCGTGAATGATTTTGTTACATTCTTTAAACCGCTGATTTACTCAGCAACACTGATGTAAAATCGACTTAAATTAACATTTATAATTCATAAAATAATGCTTATAAAATAAATACTAAAAAGTCGCATAGTTTTTTTTTTTTTTTTTTTTAAGGGGATTTATGTAACAACTTTCAAAAGGTTTACAAACTATTCCATCTTCAAGAACTCCCGTTGTAAATGGTTCTTTCGGAAATTTGAAGTCACTTTTTTCATGTTACCTTCATCTCCCCATACAACAGCACCAAAAACAAGCTATATACGAAACAGAATTTTGTTCACCTTCCTTTAAAACAAAGATTTGAATTGAGAAAACGATCTAATAAGGGCCATTGAATTTTCAACCTCTCACAATTTTATAATATTTATTGGAGATACAATCAAGCAAACTTATGGCCCAAATCCCAACTTTCATTTTACAAACCAAACTTGATAGTAATGTATGTGTTTCCTACACTTCACCAAAAGGGGAAAAAAAAAAATACATGTACAAATGAAGCCTCTCACCAACAAAAATTCACATGACAAGAATTGACTATAGGGAATGAGAACAAACAACATATAGAAATAGATAATACATTTGTCCTAACTAATTCTTTCACTTCTCAAGGCCAACAGTGTGAAACAATATCTTGGAACATTACCTGTGACACTTTGTATCAATCCTCTAAATATTCTAAGCCTCGAGCCTTCTGGTCCGGAATCGAAACTCAGGGAGTACGTGTACGAAGTATGCTTACGTGTTGTGATGAAGTATGCAAGAATCGAGATGATAATGACCGAAAAAACCTTCTTCTTCATTCGCTCCCTTTACTAGAACATATTTACACGAAAGAACCAAGGAAGTACAAAAGCCACTACCAGGCATGCCATCAAGAAGTTACAAAAAGGCTGTCCACGCCAACATCCTCTTCCCCTCTCCGATGAGATACTACCACTGCGTGTAAATCTTTCATTCCATTCCTCCATAAATCTGATATCCCCTACACCGGTTACGCTTTTTGCAGTCTCACCACAAATTTCGCACATTCTGCAGCAAAGGAATAAGAAAGAAATCCGTGTCAAATTCCTATGAGAATTTACTTTGTCCAACAACTTTGATAAATGTCGGGGCACAAAGGTTAACCCAAAGAAAACTAACTGAATTCATGATTTAACCATAGAAATGTTTGAGTCACCAGTAAAAGTTCATCACATCCCCTTTACAAATAGTTTTCTCACACTTGAAAAGAAAAGGAAAAATAGAAATGCAGTGTGCTTCTTTTGATTTGATCGTAATCCATAACCACAAGAAGCTCCTGAATCAGTAAAAGGATCAAGTTAGCAGCAGGAGAACTGCAGTCACCTGCTACCTGTGATTTTCTCAGGTCTCCGCCAGGGAAGAAAGAGGTCTGAGCAGCCATTCATCAGTTTTTGTTTTCAAGTACTCCATCTCATGCAATTTGTAAACAAAAGTCAAGCCTTTTATCTCTACTATAATCCAGCAAAATCGTGTCTACATTTTCATATAAACAAAAATAGAGACAAAAACATGCAGATATGCGCACACATAGGTGGGCAGCCTAGATGTGTATTACAGCCTTCAATTATGTCAACATAAATTTTTTATTTATTTTTACGGTATGGGACCTATGGCTCCGGCTTACCAAAGAAACATGAAAATACTCCCAAGTTTCAAACCTAAGAACTCCTACCCAAACGCCTCCCCTCCCAACTGTTGAGCTAGCCCAACAATATGATTTGTTTACATGTTAGTTACAACTTACGTATAAATGGGCAGGCACGATAAACAACACAAGCTGTCCACTTTTTTTTAAACATTGAAAGTTATTACTATTCTTCTAATCGTTTCCGGATGCATTAGAAAACAAAACTACCGAAGAGAAATAGATGGAAAAAACTCTAAAAGGCCTATATAAGATTGCTAAAAAAGAGAACCACAACCAAAAATGTACCTCAGAAATTAGAACGCTTGTTTTTGCAAGTTTTAACATCCCTAAGTACGGTTTAAAACCAGGAAAAAAAAAAATCCATCAAGTGATTGTCAGATCAAAATTACGAAGCTAAGAGGATACAAAAATATGTCTACTACAGATGCAATTTGCAATACTACATTTTATCTCTATGACCAATCTTAACTAAACATGTTTGCTTATGTGCACCCAACTATAAAGCTCCCAATAGTTCATGTTTCCAGGAATTCTTGAGCCATAAAATTGAATGCCGTTTCAGAAACAAAAGAAATTATTACCTGTTGCCCTTCAGCTTAAACCAAGTCTCCGCACACTGATAATGTGCGATGCTTAGGTCATCTTTACATCCACAACCGAGAGGAATTAAGTCCGCAATACAAGTAGTGGTGGTTCTTCTATCTGGTGATTGATTGGAACTCAAATGGCAAATCCTGCAAACTCTTTCAACATCCCACTCATCACCACAACTTTTAGCGCTTCCGCAGCTTACATCGATCACACATGATCGCTTCTCACCTTCAGGCATCTTGAGCTTCGACTCTTCCACCATCATTTTACTCAACGCCACTTCATCAACCTTAGCATTCAACATCCTGTTATCTCCAGCCACAAGCGGAGTCTCGGAGGGATTGATCACAACTGAGGACTCAACAACCACCCCAACACCTGAATTTACCGAACTCTCAATAGTTCCTTGTTCAACTCCATTAGTTGGCCCCAATTCACAATCTCCATGTTCTTCATTATTGCACGCTTTCTCTTCTGTTTTAACTTCAATGACGACACTCTCACCAGCCGATCCATCAACAAATTCACTTGAATTCTCGGTCACACTTTGATCAACTCCGCTCAAAACCTCATTATTACTCCGCGGATCGCATTCTTCCTCATCCATAACTCCTATAAAATGGCCTTCTTAACCACCAAAAGAATTCCTAATTTTGCAAAAATCCCAGAAAAATATACACCCAATACTCATCAATTCCCAAACTCCATACTAAAATCTGCTAAGCAAAAGTGCAATACGCATACCCAAGAACCAAATTGAACATCCAACATTTTTTTCCCCTTAAACCAACAAGATAAACGCTGACTAAAACCAAATCACTGACTGACCCATGTGTGTTTTTATCCTTAATCCGCAATCTACAATATTGTCACAAAGAAATAATTTGAATTCATTCCGATAATCTGGGGTGACATAAATAACAAGTCCAACAAATTAAAAGACAAAAATAAATAAATAAATAAAGACAAAACAAAAAAAAACAAACCTTAGACCAGCAGAATTTTGGAGCGAAAAAAAAAATCCAAATCAGCGGGCGAAACCGGGATTTTGTACCCCCCAGAAATTAAGCTCCGAGGAGCTTCGGATCTTGGGGTTTTCTCAAATATCCAACTTCACCTCATATTTGGCTTCATTTTCCGCGAAAATTGGTTAAATATCTCTTTAAATATATATATATGTACATTTATGTATGTACTGCGGAAACTGTGAGGGTGTGTTAGGTGAAGAAGAAAAGTAAAATGGAAATGCGAGGTTTTTTACAAACCAAGTTGAGCGCTAAAACTAAAAGTAACAAAAAAAAAAAATAAGTGACTCAAATTTTAAGGCTAGTGTAGATAAAAAGGATGATATCACGGGTTTAAGTTTTGGTTGTTATATATATATATATATAGATAAAGTATATATATTAACCTCAATATCTGCCAAATGATTACTTTCTTTTCTTCAATGAAGGTGCAGAGAATTTCCACACGTAAACCCCTGGCCATTTACCTTACCAGTTGGCTTTCTTTTTCCCTTTTTTTCTTTTTGGTTTTTTGTCAATAGCGTAAATAAGATTAAAAAATTAATTTATGAAACTTGCAGGTAACGTTTTTGGCAAGATTATTGCCTGAACGAGACAATGTTGTTGTTGGTGCCGTGACAGGAGGAAGTAGAAACCAATGCTGTTTCCTTTTTGGGCTGTACACAGCAAAGTTACAAAGCTTTGCTGTTTCCTGTTATTTGGTCAAATGCTTGGCTTGTCTTTTTTCTTTTATTGTTATCTTTTGGAAAATGACACCATATTTTAAAATAGAGATAATACAAATATCAATTCTATCATTGTCTACATAAGTAATCAATTTCATTGAAAAAGATTTTAATAAAATGTCTAATGAGAAAGGGTGTCCACATCAAGTTTTAAAGCACTTGCTATACATCATTTGCTTTCTCAATCAAAAGTGCTGGATCCATGCCATCACCGTCATCAGAAAATATGAATAATCCACGTTGTAAAGAATTCGTATTTCATGTCCAATCATGTGTTTGTTATATGCTTTTTTTTTTTTTTATGTTGTATTTAAATACAATGTATTTTTTTTTTCAAATGTAAAAGTATTTCATTTAAATACCAATCACATCACATTTTAAATCCAATACAATCACTATTTATTATTTTATTTTTTTTATTACTTTTATTAATTACATCATATATTCTCTCTCTCCTTTTTTTTCTCTCTACTTTTATCCATCACATCACATATTTATTATTAAAATATAATTCAAATAATTTTCACTTAAACACACATTGCATTCAAATACAATACTAATACTTTTCCTCCAAATATAAATTATATTCAATACATTTTTATTTAAATGCAATACAAATATAATACGTTCATCAAATGAAATACAAGACTCAACTCTTCTCGAGTTATCTTATTACGTCAGCTTTTATCATCGTAACTCTTTTTTTTTTTTTTTTTGTCATACAATTTTTACTAGTTCATTTGTCATACAACTAGGGGTAGCACTTGCCATACAACTTGTGAATTTTATTTTTTTTGGTGATATAATTAACCTCTCCTAATACTCAACCTTCTGATTCTGTCATATGTGCTTTATTTAATTTGTCTTTCTTAAAATAATGATAATGAAAAATAAATAAAAGAGTTTCATGATATATTTGTGAAATTGACACTAAACTTGTATATAATTAAACTTAGACAAATATTTATAAAAAATTGAGATAAAAACAAAAATAAGTTTAAGACTTGTATCGTTCTTTTTTTTTTGTTTAATAATTTTGAGAAGTGATATTAATCATTAAAAAATATCACGACATACCATTAAATTACAACAATATATATCTTGGATAATTAAAATAAGACAAAAAGGAATTTTAATTTTATAAAACTCGTTGATTTTAATTTTAAGTTTTTTTTTTAACTTTTGTAATACTCTAATCATTGACAATTCTACTTTTATTATATTCATAATAAATTTTTTAATGACAAATTAATTTTGATAAAGATGTAATAATAACGGATTAGCAACGCACATAACCAATAAGCATCTCCTAATCAAAAAGTCTTCCATCTTGAAAACTTCCAAGGAAAAACTTGGAATCTTGTGGAACTTCTTTTAGATGTAAGTGTCCAAATTAAATGTGGGACACAGGGGGAAAGTAGCAGGAAAATATTTGCTCTTTAAACAATCTCTCTCTCTCTCTCTCTCTCTCTTTAATTGGCATAATATTGAGATGGAACTTCTCTAGATGTGCCGTCATTGGTGAGATAACATTGCTAATTAATCCAGAGATTTCAATGGCACAAGGGATGAATATTTTCTACAAATAGTTGATTTTAACTGGCGATATTGTTTTGTTTTAAATAAGTATTATTATTGATAAATAAACAGATGAGTTAACAATTTCCAATATGATACGTAAAATTGCTTCCGATTATAAGTTGATTGATGATAAAGTTTGTATAATGACTGAAACAATAATACATTCTTTCCATAAATTTTTGCAAAATTATTTTATAAATTTTGACATTATGTCGTTATAAAATTCATACTAAAATAATAATACCTTTCTCTCATAAGTTTTATTAAGGTGCTGTTTGGTAAAAAAAAATTACATTTTAATTTTTTTTAAATATAATATAATTTTACACCAAACACAAATTTTACAACAGTGTATGAAAATAATTATTATTCAAAATATTTTTAAAATAATCACATCAATTTTTCAATTCTACTATTTATCTCTATTTTTACCAATCACATCAACTTTTTAACTCTAAAATACTTTTCATCTAAACATACATTTCATTCAAATATAAAATAAATACTTTTCAACCAAATACAACATTCAAAAAATAAATTTTATTCAAATACAATCAAAATACAATGTATTTACTAAACGTTACTAAATTATTTTATAAATTTTGGCATTACGTGGAAACTCATTAAATTCCAGGGTGTTTTTTTTTTGGTTGTGGGGGCCTTAAAGTTGCCCTTGGATTGAGGAAACATCCTGATGGGTAAGATGTGTACGGTGTGCACCTGAGCATCAAAGAAATATCTACAGCTATGGCTATTGTCCAAGTATGTTGGTCCAAAAAAATTAATTAAAAAAAAAGGATAATGTGATTTCTACTCTAGGCTATGAAAAATAATAATAATATAAAAATTGTAATATTTTGTTAATATGATAAATTTAGATATGTTGTGCTTACAAAGACAAAAGAAATAAGGTGATTTCTATACTAGACTACGAAAAATATATATATTTATATATATACTTTTTTTTTTTTGAGTTGAGGACAAGAGATACATACCCTTGACCTGTAACCACAAAAAAAATATATATTAGAATTGTCATGTTTTATTAATATGATAAATTTAGATGTGCTGTGTTTATTTCAAAATGTATTCTATTAATAACTTCCATATCTTCCAATAGGAATTTTTCAAATAAATAAATCAATAATAAAACCGTTCTTATTTTTCTAAGGTGACATGTTTAAAATTTTTGATCTAATTATATATTTAGATGAGAGGTTTATTTTTAAAAAATGAAAAACTTTTAGATTTGAAAAATAAAAAGTTGTTTTAATTTTTTTTTAAGTGAAAAGTTATTTAAATTGATAAAAAATTTTCTTTTTTAATTTTTAAAAATAAAAAATTTTGAATATTTATATACAAAAATTTAAAAAAATCTTTTTTTTAGAATAAATTTTTTTTTATTTTTCAAAAATAAAACTCCTAAACAAACATAATATAAGGATATAGATTTCATATATTATCAAAGACTTATAAATAAATAAAAAAGGGTCGTGAATGGAATCATAACACTATCCCAAGATATGACTACATCAATCATATGATTTGCATTATTGTGGTATACTTCGTACAAAGGGAAATTAGTGATCATTGTGAGAATGACTCCAAAACAAGAGAATCAAGGGAAGATAAGGAAGATCTGAAATTTGTATGATTCCATACCATGTTTTATACATTAAAACGTTACAGGCTTTCAGTTATCCAACTGGACAGCCATTGACTTTTTCTTTTGATGGGAGAGTAATTTTGTTGTATATTCTCGATTGGGACTTGTTATTTGATCTGTCACGTTACGTGGTCACAAGAACATGAGAATTTTTTATCTACTCATCTCATTGATATATATATATATATATCATTACGTATAAATTATAAAATCAATCACGTTTTATGAAATAAGATAGTCTATTTTGTACATCTAATTTCATAAATAGTCAAAAAAAATTTATTTAACAAATTAGACTTTTTTTCATTTTTACAAGTTTGATTAATTAATAATTGACTATTAGTCAATCAATAATTAATTAAGAAAATCGATAATTTATATTATGATTAATTAATACTGATTGATTATTAAAATAATTGATTAACTATTAAAAAAATCATCTTTTAACTAATTTTTAAAAATTTGAGTCGTTTATTGAAAGGCTTGTTAAAAATCATTAAACTATAAATCCATAAAGCAGGTATGTGAAATATTATACTGTCCAAATGATATTAGAATTTAATAAGAATTAAAAAATGGTGTAAGAAGGATTAGAAATACTACAAGAGAAAAAAAAAAAAAAAAAAAAAAAGAGGCAAAGAACGGTAAAACAAGAAATATAAAATAAAAAGGTCAAAATTCTCCTATGAAACCTTTGGAAAAAAAACTCTTGGACGAAGCCTTTTCTAACTACTGTTAAAAAACATAACTTCCAAAATAGATAACAGAATATTAATATGATTAAAAGAAAAGAAATAAAATGGACAAAAAAAAAAAAGGACAAAATACCTTTGAATGCTATGTACAAATAGTGCCAAAATTTTATTTTATTTTTTTTGGATCATTTCAAACTTTTTTTTTTTATTTAAGGAAAATCTGCAAAATGCAATTCGTGGAGGGATAATTTTGGTATAAAAAAAATATTGAAATTCAAACTTCGCTCAAATTTGTAAATTAATGGATTTACAGACATTTTTTAAAAGAAGGGGTCAAAAATAGCCATATTATGTGAATATTTCTTTTTTTTTCTTTTTTTGCTTGCTCATTTCTATATGCATTTATTCATTCCTTGTGAAGTTGTTATGCTTTGAGTACACAATTTAATGATGTCAAGCCACCTTAACCAAGTAAAGTTAAGGATTTTTCCCATTGAGGGAATGTGGAAAAGTACAAGAAATATGGTCATTACTTTTCCTTGCCTTTGTTATTCTATAAAACAATATTATTTACTTTTTTTTTTTTAACAAATTGTGGGGCCTCCTAAGTGGGGTTGGAAATTTTGTGGAGGTTGGTCCTACATGGACTTGGGATAAGTGTTGGAAGAGTGTACACAGCATCAACTATAATTAAGGGCAAAGACTAAAGGGGCGTTTGGTAAACGCATTGTATTTTGATTGTATTTGAATAAAATTTATTTTTTAAATGTTGTATTTGGTTGAAAAGTATTTGTTTTGTATTTGAATGAAATGTGTGTTTGGATGAAAAGTATTTTAGAATTGAAAAGTTGATGTGATTGGTAAAAGTAGAGATAAATAGTAGAATTGAAAAGTTGATGTGATTGTTTTAAAAATATTTTGAATAGTAATTGTTTTCGTAATGCTGTTGTAAAACTTGTATTTAGTGTAAAATTATATTGTATTTGAGTAAAATTAAAGTTGAATATTTTCTCCAAATACCCCGTAAAGGTGTGAACAAGACCAAAATCAAAGGCTAGCAAGCCTGGCATTGCAAGTGGTGCTTTTATGTTTCAGCTGCCAGCCAATGCCTGTACTTTGCCTTTTGAGTATGGTAAAAGGGTCATTTCAATTGTTCCTCCATTTCATTAACAGTGGTTGACCTTCCACAAGGCACATGATTTTGTGTTGAAATTTCAGTTCTCCAGGAGAAGAGTTAGAATCATGAAATTTCTCCCTCATGTGTAACACAGGGTCTAAGAGTAAGAGCTCCGCCTACGTAATGTCAAATTAAAGTGTGTTAATATTATATCATAACATGTTTGATTAGAATGTCACTTTTCAATAGAATGCTATTTTTTGTGCTGAATTTGACATATACTATTTGGTGTCAAATTTGTGTCAAATTTTGACATTTAAGTTCTAATGCTTGGTGGTAAAAATTAGAAATATTTGAAAAGGGATTATGTATTAGAGTCCAAAATAAAACAAGACATCAAACTCTTTTGAATGTGGATAATTCGTTGAAGATATTTTCATCTTGAGATCAGTTCCCTAGGTGAATATTTTTTCAGGGTTGCCCAACAGTTAGTTTCATGCCTGCAGCAAATGTATTTAGCAGATGGGATACTTATTGCATGAACTACAACGATGCATTGGTCGATAAGCACAAAAACTAATATCCAGCACTTACGGCTAGGACTACAAGGGTATCTAATCCCATTCGCACAATTCACGTTAGGAAAAGAGAAAAAGAAAAGGTCATAACTTCAGAAAAGCCAAACAACTCAAAATTTAACAATGATATGTTATTCATATTAAGAGCTATCAACAAGCATTCAAGCCAAGAAAGTATTTTCTATGCTGGAGACTAGGAGAAGCCAACAACAATCTGGAAATACAAGCAGAGTAACCTTTTTAATGTGGCCCATAAGACAAGCATTCAATCCCCTAACTGGAACTAAAGGATTCAGTTGTATACAAATTACGGATTCAAAATTCATTTACAGTTGAACATAATTTGAAGTTGAAAACTATAGTTGTTATCGAGGCCCGGAAAGCTCCATGGCTTCAATGATGAAGGAAGATTCTTCGTGAACATCGCTGTAATTCTTGGAAAAACTACTGCAAGCCCTCGCCTCACCATGGTTTGCTCCACCTTGTGATTCCTCTACCAGAGCCGACTGTCCAACAAGACCTTCCAAAACCTTCAAGGACTCTGACATCTTCGGACGGAGGATAGGGTTTGACTGAGTGCAATGTAGAGCCAACTCCACTGATTTTTCGAGCTCTTCTGGATCAAAACATCCTTTGAGATCTTTGTCTACTATAACTTCAAGCCTCTTCTCACCGTGCAAGGTTCTTACCTGCATAATTGAACCGTCATATTGAGACATTATTAACAGTAATTGTGACATTTAACTTCAGTTGAAGAAACCGAATAAAAAACTTACCCATTCAAGAATCATTCTCTTCTGAACATGACCATTTCCAGCATCTAATGCCTTTTGCCCAGTTATGAGTTCCAGAAGAAGTATTCCAAATCCAAAAACGTCAGTTTTTTCTGACGACTGCCCTGTTGAGAGATACTCCGGAGCAATGTGTCCTACAGTGCCCCGCACTGCAGTAGTGACATGAGAATCCCTCCTATCTAACAGCTTAGCAAGCCCAAAATCCCCAACTACGGCTTCAAAAGTTTCATCAAGCAAAATGTTTGCTGCTTTCACATCCCTATGAATAATTTTGGGGTTGCATTGTTCATGCAAGTAAAGGAGGCCGCGGGCGGTCCCACGCGCAATACGCAGTCTTCTGCTCCAGTCTAGGGATGGTCTTTCACGACAAGTGTCTGTCAATGAAATTAAGCCCATACTAATTATTTGTAACAAAGTTGCTCGAAAGAAATAACTAAACCATGTTCCTCTAATTGAGCCATCTCATTTGCAACAAAAAATTTCAAAAACGAGCTTTAGAATGAAACAAACCTCTCAAGCGATCAGCAACACTACCATTTGCCATATACGGATAAACAAGCAACCTCTCATCAGGTGTCATACAGAATCCATATAGTCGTAAGAGGTTTCGATGCAAAGCCAAGCCAATCATTTCAACTTCAGTTTGAAACTGCACTTCTCCAGTGTAGTTTGGATCTTTCAGCCTCTTAACTGCCACCACTGTCCCATTTGGAAGGTATCCTTTATAAACAACTCCAAATCCACCTTGCCCTAGGATGTTTTTGCGATTAAAATTGCTAGTAGCAACTTGAAGATCACGAAATGAGAATCTCTTTAAATGACCAATGTCAAATTCATAATCTTGCTGCACTGAAATTTTGGATTGTTAACATTTCTGCAAATATTTATCATCATGCATTGAGTGGCAAGAAAATGTATAAGCATAGTTTAGGGAGTACCATAAGATGTAAAGAGAAGACGAGATCGATACCAATGCACCCAACAAACAACCAGCATCACAGAAATCACAAACGTGCAACTAATGCCGATAGTAACCGAAAGCACCCATCGGCGGTGGCCACTGATTTTTGGTGTTGAACCTGTATCTGCAATTTAAATCATCACAGACGCATTATCAATATCCAATGAAGTGCGCAACCCACCCCCCACCCCCAATCACCCAAAACAACACCCAAAAAAAAAGAAAAGCTGTTCGATAAATTCTGATTAAGAAAAGAAAGTAAACAAGTTAAACTGAATTGAGGCAGCATAAAATAGCAAACGGATCTGAGAAGATGTATCAGTATTACCATTGACAGGTTTTGAAATGCCCATGCAAATTTGAGCTGATGAAGGACTACAAAGGAAGCTATTCCCTGTTAAACTGAAATGAAATATTTGAACAATTAAACAGCTATACGACTAAATAAAAAAGGCATAATGTAAAAGAATATAGGTCAATATATTTTATCATAATGTGCATTACTTGCAAGTATTAGTATTTATCAATACTGTGCATTTAAATAAAAATACAAAGAAAAAAAATCCTTCAGAAGATCAAAATTTGATAATCATAAAAAGGAACTGCTACTGACCAAAAACCGAAGCACTGATGTACAAAAGCCGAGACACTAATGAAACAGAATCTCTTTTAATAGATCTTAGTGTTACCTGTAGGATTGTGCAAGTATTTTTGGAGTTGGTCCACTCAGATTATTGAACGATAAATCCCTGAATGTTGTGGATAATCAAAATTAGATATGATCTAAACCATCCAAAAAAGATTTTAAAAAAAAAGGTCAAAATTTGATGGAAAACATACAAGAATGATAGACTTGAAAGACTCGCAACAAGTTTAGGAATTGGTCCACTCAACTTGTTTCTGCTAAGCCGCCTGAAAAACTTGGCATTTAAATGTCCAACATATTAACCATTGGAACAAAAGACAATATCAAATTTGAAATCAATTATTGCAGAAAGCAATACGTCTGGATCATTTTGGAGTAAGAATACAGAATTTAATCAAAGCCATACTCACAAGTAACTTAGACGCGTCAGTAATCCCAAAGAACTCGGGATTTCTCCATCAAACTGGTTGCCGGAGAGGTCAAGAGTACGAAGCTCTGAAAGTTTTCCGATTTCGGCTGGAATAGGACCGGATATCTGATTGTTCTGCAACAGCCTGCAATAATTGGAAAATTTGCGTCTCATTCGTAAAATTTGCAAAATGCTTTGTACCATTCTTTGTTTTACTTTCCTCTTTTGCAGGTAATGCTTTGTACCATTATTAGTTTTACTTTCCTCTTTTGCAGGTAATGCAGAGGAAGATCAAAAAATAAATCATTAAATAACATGACTCCATTAAATTCTTTCGTTTTCGCCACTTCACATTGTCTCCAAACCAAAAAATGCTCCTTTGTCTACTAGTGACCAACTAAACCAACTAAACATCTTAACATACTTCAAAGAACCATTTATATATTCCATTACAATACCAATCTGCAATGGGCAGGCTCATTTGCATTTAGCAAATTCATTCAGGTCTTTCATTGGTTATAATCATCTGACATTAAAAGCAAGAAGATATAAAAATCACTTTAAGAATGAGTGGTCCAAATTTTATAAACAAATACTTAATAGTCCAATAACTGAGCAAAGAAAACAAAACTTTCACATTGTCCTGAAAGAGACTTAGTAGAAGAGACTTTACATTGTCCTGAGATGAGACAGATTCCCAATACTTGGAGAAAGCGTTCCCGATAATCCCGTGCTCGTCATTTCACTTTGGAGAGAGAGAGAGAGGAAAAAAAAAAAAAGACAACCATTTCAGATAGCCGGGCAAGCGTCAAAACCCAATTATAAAATAAAATGGGAAAACCAATTCACATTGTTGTTGGAAAAAAAAAAAAAAAAAGAATACAAATTACTCAAAATACACTATTTTGAAACAGAATGACAAAGAAATTAGTACTTACAGGGAAATAACAAAGCCCTCAGCAGAGCAAGCGACCATGTTCCAAGTGCATGGATCAACGGAGTTGATATCCCAACCACCCATTACTTGCAACCCATCTTTCATCTTACTCTTCACCGACATCAACGCAGCCACTACTCAAGTTACAACAAAACAAATCTTAAAAAAAAAAAAAAAACAATAAAAAATACATATTTACATACTCATGTATATGTAATATAAATAAAAGAAAAGAAAAAGGAGAAAGTAAGATGACAACGCTGAAACCTTCATAGTTGACACCCTTTGGAGAAAGAAGACTGTCGGCGCCTCTGACAGAGACAGCACAGAAGCAAAGTGAGATGGACAAGAAGAAAAAGAAGAGCCAAAAAGAGACCTTTACGACTTTCATCGGCATCGTCATTATGGAAATGGGCAAGCAATGTGAAGTGGGTTAGTGGGAGGAAAAGAAATAAAAGGAAAAAGGAGGAAAAGAGCAAAGTGAACAGACAAAAGGAAGCTTTTTGAGAGTGGGATCTTTTAATTTTAGATTAGTGCTGTCTTCTTTGTTGTGCAGACTGGGAGATTTGACTGAACTCCCAGGTTACTCTCTTTTTCTTT
This sequence comes from Antiaris toxicaria, assembly GCA_035233585.1. Classification (NCBI taxonomy): domain Eukaryota; kingdom Viridiplantae; phylum Streptophyta; class Magnoliopsida; order Rosales; family Moraceae; genus Antiaris; species Antiaris toxicaria. Next base: position 97,289,200 of record CP141154.1, read on the forward strand.
TTCTTTTTTTTTTAATTGTGAAATTATGTAAATAAAAAATAAAACTGATAGTCATGGAAAAAAGGAAAAAAGAAAACTTAGTTTAAATATCGTAAAACCAGGAAAACATCTCGAGATTTGTGAGTAGACAGAGATTATCGTCTAGAGTTCAATGGTCATGGATTACATGTGGGCCGTGCTATGATTCTGATACTTGACCAGAGTACAAAAGCCGTTGATCTCTCTCAGTTTGCAATGTTTTCGAGTATCTAGTATGATCAACGGTTCAGATGTCATTAAGAATGACGAGGTGAAAATCAGTTACGGTGTTGCTTGTAGTAGAGGATGGTAGAAAATTTAAGTCTACGTCTTGGAGTGCTCGCTAGTGGCGCCAATTAATTGGTTGCTGGTATTTGGACTTTCCGGAGCTCAAAGGACATTCACTTCCCCCAAAAAACGATTTCATCCTTTCTCCTTTAATTTTTATTTATTATCTCTGTTTCAGTTTTTTTTTTTTTTTTTAACCCAACCATGGATTATTCTGCAACGCTGAACACAAACTCAAATCATGGGTTTCACTTCAAGAATTCCATTTTTTTTTCTCTTTTTTTTTTTTTGCTTATTAATCATGTTAAGAAAACAAGACAAATAGATAATTGTTAACACGATTTGTAACGCGTATGGTGCGAAATGCAGCATTTCGAGAAATCATGGGAAATTATGGTTATCACCCCACTAAAAAGTAAGACTATACTAGTAGTCGTGAGAGGGCATTTGATGCCCTTCCAACATGCAAGTCTCCATGAACAAAAACATGGATGAGCCTTTCTCACCACCAAAAATAAGTCAAAAGAAAAAGAAGAAAGACATGGATGCGCCATTCGAGCATCTTCAATAATCACTTCCCGTCTGGTTTTCCTACAAAGACATCTTAAATGTGGGGGCAAAGTAATGTATATTATTCTGATTTCCAAATAACCAGAAAAAGTGGCAGCCGTAGCAAACAAGAAGAGGAAGGAATTTAAATACACAAAAAGAACAATTTCAAGTATGTAAAGTGAGCAAACTAGTGGATACCCTGCAATTGTAGAATGAGGGGATGCAGTAGAGTTTAAGTAGAGAACAATGCATTACTTTTTTAAGTTTGCACAAACAGTAAGTAACAACGTTTGTCCGCAATTTCAAGTCAGCCACCACCACAAACCACCTCAGAACTAAAATAATAGGATAACAACATTGAAGACAACCAAGTACATCCATCCCTCCTTAAGTCAGCCATACTATTAGGGGCCGTCTTCCTAGTATACATACACTTGGACCAGGTTTTCTTCCTCCGCTAGCAGTCTTCTTACCATTTCCAACTCGGGCTATCTTTACTATCAAACATGTACAGAAAAACAAAAAGGTGTTTCGCGAAAGGAGTGAAGATGGGGGGATAAGAAAGAGAGGGGAGAGGAAGAGAGAGAGAGAACGTCGAGAAGAACCTAATAAGCAAATGCAGCCGTACAGCCGCTTTGTTCTGGGCTCGTCTGGTAGAGCAGGAAATGATGCTGGTTGGGCCACAATATATAGTGATTTTAACAACAACAATGGCAACCCTCTTGCCACACATCAACCGGAAAATATCCACTTCATATATAACTTTTCTTCCCATTTACGTCACAGCCAGATGCAAGAAATTTAGTCCTAGTTGGCGTTTCACATGCTCAGGTATTAACTTATTAATCAGTTCTGGCGAAGCCCCAGACAACTGTAACCAAAAAAAAAAAAAGGAAGGTCCAGTTAGTAATAGAAAAATGAATGCCAGAAAGTGAATTATTCTTTAAAAAAGTTCCCAAATTTGGCCCAATTCCTACGGGAAAACTAGACAGCCCGCACCCAGAATGACTGATTCCCATGACATAACCGTGACATAAAATAATCCTATACCTATGGACCTGATCTGCAAATACAAAGAAATCAAGTACTGATTTCTGTGCAGACTCGTGTAATTCTCAATAAAACATGATATATTTAGGCTTTTCCCGAAGGCCCGTCTCTACTGGTTTCAACATATAAAAGCAATTAGAGATGGAAAACATACTTCCTGTTTAAAGTTGAAGAGAGGTGGAAGTGGACGACCATTTGGTAGACGACAATTAGGCTCACGTAGTTCATCAAAGAAAGAATGAGCACATGCCTCGAGCTGCAATGATGAAGCAAAACTTGGTTTGAAAAAACAGAGCAATAGTATCTTGTTAATAGGGAAGAGAAAAACGGACTAAAAGATAAAACTTTGATACTAGCAGGTATTTAAACAGACTAATGAAGGAAAAAAAAAAAAAAAGGAAGAGAAACATTTAAAACCATGAGATTGGGAAAATAAAAAACCATCTCTGGCAAGTCTGGATCTAAATAATAGTAGAGCCGAACTTACTGCTGTGCAGCGGAGACTTGGTGAGTACTGCAGCAGTCGTGAAGCCAGATCAATAGCTTCTGGAGGCATCCGCTTATGAAACACCTGAAAACAAAAATTAGCAGGGGATTAGAGTCTTATAGGCGATAAAGAGAACACTCCAACAGTAGAGTACATTATTTGCACTGTAAGACCCTGGATAATCTTCAATGTGCTTATAGGAGAAGCGACAAAGAACTATTGCAATGACACAATTAAAGATGTCTTACCTTGTGCCAAGGGTGTGCTTTTATCTGAGGAAACCTGAAGTCTGTATAACTTGGATTCATACAACGAATTTCTTCACGGGTTGGTGTGCCAAGAACCTATGGGGACAGAATGAAGAAGTTACACAAGGAAATAGGAATCATATGCTTTCAGCAACTCATTATTAAACTCACCTTGATAATCTCTACCAGCTGGTCCACTGCATTTTCTCCGGGAAACAATGGCTTCAAAATCATACATAAAAGAGTGAGACAAATTGAGACACTAGGGAACTTATCTGCTTTAACACCAAAATCAAAATACTTATAACGCTGTAACCGAGATGCCAACCTGGCCCAAAAGCAGTTCTGCAAGGACGCAACCAGCTGACCAGATATCAATTGAAGTTGTATATTCGGTAGCACCAAATATCAATTCTGGAGCCCGATAGAAACGTGAGCATATGTATGATATGTTGGCTTCACCTTTGACCTGCAGTAAAACAGATTTAAGGTGAGTTTCTGAAATTTATAGAGAGAGGTGGAGAAAATTTTGGAGGACAAAGTGAAGCATAATTCTGACCCCAAAATGTGGCATCACAGAGAGTAAGTACAAATTTGGATTATCTCACAACTGATATTTCAGAATTATTTTAGGCATAAGAACTAGGTGCTCAGCAAAAACATATTACCAGCAGCACCAAAACAAATGTGTGGTGCTTGTTAGGGAGTTGCATAATACTCGAATGAAAAATATCACCTTAGTTACTTCTAATGCAGTGTGAAAATGGTATATAATAAAAATGAAATACGTATGCATTGCTGAACCAGTTATATTCACAAAATGTGACAGGTTAGGAATCTCCTGGTTAATATCTAAAACCGATTGGATAAGAAATTATTAATCAAAACAAAGAATGCAATGTACAATAATAAAATGGAAAGCATAGATTATTAAAGAATTAAGATTAGCAGATCAACATACCAGCATTTTTGCACTACCAAAATCACAGAGTTTCACTTGGTGTGTAAGAGGATCAACCTGTCCACAAACGACAATGCAGTCAGAAAATTAGTGATGACTATTAACCAACAAATTTTATCCCCAACTGCACCAAAAGTGAAGAGAATATACCAAAATATTCTGAGGTTTCAAATCTCTATGGCAAACTCCAGGAACTGTGTGTATATATGCCAGCCCCCTAAATATCTGGAACAATGCCCAAACTCACATTAGGAAAAATATTAAGCAATAAGTTATAGAAACGAAAGTGGATACCATCAATACCTGGTACATGTAAAGTTTGACATAGATAAGTGGCATTCTCTGGTTTGCATTGGTATAATGCTTCACAACCCGATACATGGTCTCCGGGACATATTCCATAACCAGGTTAAGGAAAAGTTCGTTTTTAATTGTAGTGGAAAAGAAACAATGCTTCAAGGAAATCACATTTGGATGATCCATAACACGCATTAACTGCAGTTCCCGGTTCTTGTATCTTCTGTCTTGCAATACTTTTTTGATGGCCACTGTTTCCCCAGTTTCCAAGCATTTTGCCTAAGAGAAAGGACTTACGAGGATGAGATGTAGTTTATAAATTAGTAACAAGAAAGCAAACAATTAAGATCTCTTCGACACCGTACCTGGAACACGATTCCAAATGACCCAGTCCCCACAACTCGCTCGGCCATGTAACTAATGGTCTGCAAAAACATTTAAAATAAAAAATCAACTTTCCAGAGGAATGAAACCAAACATAGATGGCTAGAGAACCGTCTAGATCTAAAACGGGTAAAATATTATATGCTCATTTCCATCACGATATTCATCGAGAGGAAGTGCAACCTGTTTGGGTTCTCCATTTTTTCCCCCTATAGTCGTCGAAATGATGTGTCCAGTGACCGAATCATTTCCATCCACAATCGAAGCAGAAATCTCCTGAGATACAAAATTGCAACATCAAACAAAGAACGAGCTACAAATAGTATAGCAAATTAAAAAAGAAACAAAAATGTTTTTAGCATATTCTATTGAATAAATTATCTAAAAATTCAACAGTGAACAGCCCCAACAAAATAGGGAATAAAACAGAGGTCCTAACAAGCAACAATAACGACATAGTTTGCGCATACCCAGAATGGAAGTCAAAACAGATACCGAAATTAAATAGCCCAAAGAAACGAGATAAAAAATGCCAATGAAAAAAAAAGAAGTTTCCATAAAAGAATCACATACCCAAAATTTTTCCATTATTTAAAGCAGATGACCAAGAACTAAATGAATAAAATCCTATACAGATTTAAAGAGCATCACAGGAAAATTGTTCTAGTGAAAACCGTAGAAGCAGAAAATTACCAAAAAGAAACAATTATTAATAATCCAAACCCATATTATCAAACAGGAAATTAAAGTGCAACCCAAAACTATGAGCTAAGATAAAGAATATCATGATCTCAAGCCAGTAATCTCAAGAAGAAAATAAACCAAAAAAAAATGTAAACAGATTCCAAAAAAGAAAGCTTCCAGAGAGCGATCAGAAACCCTAGCGCAAAAAGAACCTCTACCCTCACAGATCGGAAGCAAAAAAGGAAGCCAACTCAACAGGAACCTCCATTAGACCACAGATCAAGACAAATATTTACCAGAAATGTCACCAAACGGCTTCGGAGAAAAACTCAGCAACGAGATCGCTGATTAAAACAAGCTTAAATCTCTGATTTTGTTCGCGAACAAAATAGCAGAAAAAAGAAAATCCAACCTCATTTCCGAATTTAGCATTCGACTAAAACACAATCGAATCGCTAAAGAAAATAAATATTCTTCGTTTAGCGAGGTCAGAACTTTCCGGGGAAAAAATAGAAAGAAACAGGAAAAGTAAAAGAAAAGTACCTTATCGTCAGCCATGTCCTTCCGGCCAAGAGAGAGAGAGAGGAGAGAGAGACAGTGAGGGAATCTTATGGAAGATCAGGTGGAGAAGTAGAGGGAGTTGGAAATGGAGAAGCTCATTTTCAGAGTGATGGAGATGGAGATGGAGATGGAGATGGTTGTTAGAGGAAGAAGAAGGAGAGAGAGGAGGACCCAGCCCTCAGACAAACAACATAACATGCCCATGTGATTCCAGCTCCTTTTCTTCCTCTCTCTCTCTCTTTCTCTCTCCTCTTTCTTTTTTTTAATTTATTTATTTTTGGCCAGGAATTTCTTTTCTTTCTTTTTTTTTTTTTACCCAGACTGTTTGAGTGAAATCACGACAATGACCTTTGAATGCGGGGGGAGGAGTCTCGTCTGCCGACGTCAATCTGGTTGGACCAATTTGCCCGTTTGCCGCTCTCTTTTCCTCTCTCTCTCTCTCTCTCTCTCTCTCTCTGTATTTTTTTTTCCTTCTTTTTTTGTTTTTTGGAACGTGGATGAAAGCAATTATGAGTTTGTGTCATGATTTATAATTGAGCATTACTTGTAAAAGATTTGTATGCATTCACTGAAGAAAAGTAGAGATTTGTATGATATATACATAATACTTTGAACATTAAATGCAATCTTAAGCGTCAAATTTATATGATATATTTTGTGTATATATATATGCTTGATTTATTGGGTAATGTAGAAGCATTTTTTGGGTACAAGTTTCAATAAGTTGTTTTTGATCTGTAAATGTAAGAGTATTTTAGCGTTAAAAACGACACACAAAAGGAAAAAAAAAATGAAAAGCTCAAAAAATTTTTTTGTATTTTTCAACAAAGTGTTTAGAAAAATTATTGTAAGTCTCTTAGGTTTTATTATTACCTCTAATTAAAATCAGTAGAAGAAAAAGGTTACATTGCAGCAACTAATTAGAATAAAAGGTACAAAAAAAAATAAGAGAGGTCCTAATGATTTTTGGTATTCTTTGATTATTTACTTGTATATACTAATCTAATTAAAAAGAATGCAAAATCTATAAAATTTAAACTTAAAAAGTAAGTGACTAGTTGATAACCACATTTATGTTTTCTTCAATTTTTTTCTTTTTTCATTTTTGTCATAAATCTCCAACCTTAATTTTTAAGTAGTTATATTAGGTCATCTAATGTAAGAGGGAGTAACTTGAATAGTTTTACTAGACTGCAAAGGTTTAGCTATTGTCAAATCCCCCGTATCTCGCTCGTTAGACCGAGAAAAAGACATAATTTTGAGTTTGCGACAGATTATCCGTATTCTAATGCTCCCAACATGAGAGGTTTTTTTTTTTTTTTTTTTTTTTGAAAAATAAAAAATTTTTAAATATGAAAAATAAAAGTTGTTTGAGTTGGTGAAAATTTATTTTTTAGAAAGTTTTTTTTTTATTTTTTAAAAATAAAAAATTTTAGATGTTTAAATATAAAAATTTAAGAAAATTTATTTTTTTTAAAATGAAAAATTTTTCATGAAGTGATTAAACAAGCAAAGCATTAGTTTTGGAGTTAAAACACTCCTTCATTGGTGCTATTTTTTATTTTTTATTTCTTGGGCTGGATATTGATGCTACCTAGTCAAGCTAATTAGCAACTTTTTTAACCAAAAATAATAGCGGATGACTGATTAACAAGGCCCGGCATAATAAAAGCAAATGGGTGCGCATTAGATTTTCAAAAGCTAAAATAATGAAAGGTAACTTACAAAGCCCCACCTTTTTTTTTTTTTTTCCTTTTTTTGGCCCTTTAAGCCTTTAGAGTAACAACAAACATTGCTAATTCTTCTTTTCTCGGTCTTCAAAGACTGCATTGACCATTAATGAGCTCCCCTGTCAAATTATTATTTTCATTTGCATTGCATTCCCTTTGGCATGATCAATTGTCTCCAATTAATTAATGAAACTATTGACCATCGTTTGGCCGGGAAGGAGGCAATTATGTGCCTCTCCTTTTTCTCCTCGTAAAAAAAAAAAAAAAAGAAGATGATACCAAAACTTGTTTTCTATAATATGCTTGTAAACTTTCACCTTTTGGGTGTAAAGAAACCAACCCTTGTTTTGTTTTTTTGGCCTTTTGAAGGAGGGAAAAAATATATGGAAATATGATTAATGTTGAACACTAATCGGCTGTTTGAGGGATAATTAGAAATTGAATTTTTGAGATATTTTAATTAGAGTTCGAGTTTTGAAAAAACACATACAATTAGAAAAAGCTATTTAAAATGAAAAAAATATAAAAATTAAAAACGTAAAACTATATATTTTATTTTATTTCTCTTAAAATTGTATATAACTTAAAAAATTATTTTATTTTAATTTAAAATAATAAAATTATAAATTTTTGATATTAAAATTTATTACAGATATTTATAAAAATTTTATTAGAAATTAAAAACTCTCCAAATATTCATTTGAAGATGGCAAAATACAGTCTCAAGACACAATAAACACCCACTTATATATATATTAAAAAAAAAGGTGAATTTTATTTATAGACAGAAGAATAATACTTAATACTTAACACTATTAATAAATACCCTTTTAACATTATCGAGGAGGAAAACTGTCCAATTGAGGCCAGGGGGTGAAAGGGGGTCTAATCATTTTGTCTGAGGACTGCTTCGTCTAACAGCCACTAATAAACTCACCCAAAAAAAAATAAAAAAAGGAGTGTTTAGTCTCACGAGTCATGACCATGGTTTTAATTGCGTCGGTGGTCAAGCCTTTTGAGTGAAGAGGCGATTATTTTGGTGGTCAAACTGAAGAAATGGGGCGTGGCATAGAAAATTAGACCCCGAAGAGTAGATAGGTCTTCTGAGAGCTCTGGCCAGCTAGCTAGACCCTCCTGCTCTACTCTTCTGGTCTGGTCTGCCTCCCGACTGTGGTGACCCCCTCGACACAGATGCATACACTGCCTTCCCTTCTCAGTCATGACAGCAAGGCTTGTCCGGTGTCCCATTTCACAGGTCATTAGATTTTGGACATAAATTGTCGTTTTGATTTTGTAATTAGTGATAACCTGCTTGTGCAAATAACGTTGTTAGCTTATAAAATTACACTGTCGCAACGTAATGAATTTGAAGAGTTGGACCGTGTTAGAATGTTAGTTCAATATTTTTGAGTCGTCCATACCATGTTATCTTTGCATCAAGTTGAAAAGGATGAGTTTTTTTTTTTGTTTTTTTTTTCCCTCCTTTTGCACGTTGAAATGAAAAGGAGTGGTCATAGAGCTAATATTGGTTTTATATTGTGTGTATGGTGCTCTCTTTTATTTTTATTTATTTATTTTGCTTATTTTTAAATTTTCCAAATTTTAGGAGTAAATTAACAATCCACTTTCGAGGCCTAAAATGAAAAGAGAATTATTAAGGCATGCTTATCTACAGGCGTAAAATTAAAGGGTGTTCATCCAATCCAATATGCATTATTTCGGAGATGTTTTTTTTTTGGATTACCCTTTAAAAAATATATTGGGACATATATTGACACTCTTTTTTTTTTCTCACTTTTTTATAAATTATTTTTTTTACTATTTTATGTATTAGTAAAATTACTTATAAGTACAACAATGTTTAAAAATCTACTTATTATATCCATTCTAAAATAAATACGTTATTTACCTTAATTTTTATTTTAAAAAAACCTCTTGTACCTTAATTATTCGTAAGAATACAAGATGGATATGAATAATAATTGTAAAAAAGTAAAGATTTTTTTCCCTTAACAATTTTTACTTGTATTTTATACGTAAATTGTTTTCGTTGTTGTTTTTTTTTTTTTTTTATGCTAAGAATGGATTCATTTCTCTCCCTTTTTTTTTAGTACGTTTACTAATTTTTCCATAAACCTTTTTTATTTTTCATTTTTTATTATTTTTTGAAGGAAACTTTTTTATTTTTGAATTTGTTTAATATATTTTGATCTTATATAGCAATCGTTGATAATATTTAATTGTATATTTTTTTGTCATAAAAAAATATGTTTATTTTATAATTAGATTTGACAACAATTTTAAAGAAAAAGCAAAAATAAAAAATAAAAGTAAAAAAACAAAAGCATTAAAGTGTGGGTTTCTTGGTTTACTGGTGGGTGAGAAGATATTGGAAAAAAAAAAAAAAAAAAAACTGATATTGGTTTGCTGGGTGTGATTTGGTGGGTGCAAAAAGGATAAATATGATAATTTGATTGTAGGGGTTTTTTTGAATAAAAAAGAGGTGTAACCAGTAATAATTAAAATTTAAAATCTTTGTAACGGGTGATTTAGTAGACGTTTGGGACAAGCTTTTTTTTGATATTGCATTTAAATGCAATGCAATTTTCTCTCAAATACAAAAAATATTTCATTCAATACCAATCATATCACATTTTAAATCTAACACAATCATTATTTATTATTTTTCTTTTTCTATTATTTTTATTAATTACATCATATATTCCCTCTCTCTCTTTTTTTCTCTCTACTTTTACTCATTACATCACATATTTATTATTAAAATATAATTCAAATACTTTTCCCCTAAACACACATTGCATTTAAATGTAATGCTAATACTTTTCCTCCAAATACAATTTGCATTCAATATATTACATTCAAACACAATACAAATACAATGCGTTCACCAAACGAGGCCTTAAAAGAGGGATGAGAAAAGTTAAAAAAAAAAAAAAAGTTCCATCAATAGTCACCCCAAAAATATACATTTGAATTGAAAAAATTGTAATTAATAGTATTTTTATAAAAATAATTAAAGTAAAAAAGATGAAGTTTCAAAATATTTAAAATAAATAATAAATTTATCAGGTAAATAAAAATTTTAATAGACAAATAACATATTACAAAGCGTAAATAAGTCAATAACTGATAAATTTTTCATTCATTGCCATTAATATTTTAAAATATATTATTTGCTTGAATAATTTTATGGAAACTGGTAGTTATTTCTTGCACCTTTTGAATTATCATCTTAGTTATTATAGTTTCATTTTTTTTTTTACTTACAATTGAATAAATATGTCAAAAATTCAAAAATGCAGTAACGAAATGCAAAAAACATGATATATTGTCCATTTGGGGGATTGTTTTCACGATTTTCTTTTTGTTTTTTAGTCATATTTCCAATCCAATCAAATATCAATTTTAGATCAAATTTAATTAGGAAGAAAGAAGAAACAGGCCAAAAACTAGCTTAAATAAAAATAAATAACATTAAAGTTTTAGACTTTTGGTAAATATTAGATATTTGTTAAATTATATATTTATATATTTTAAAATTCTAAAAATTCCCATTGCATATATTTATAAATCTTTTATTTGAGTATTACATTAAGGTATAAATTATTGATTTTATTTTATTAAATTTTTTTACACATAAATATTTAATTTACCATGTAAATCCTTTATTTATGTACTTATCAATTTATATAAATTCTTAATTTACTCCTATAAAATGTTGATTTATAATGTAAATTCTTTAATTTATGCTTATATTTACCATTTATTTTATTTATAAAAAGTTTCTAATACTGTAAAAAAAAATCTAAAATATCCCCAAATTAAGCCTCAATCTTACAAAACCCTAACCTTAACCCCAAATACAATCTCCCCTTGACAACCATGCCACCATCGACAGTGAGCTCTGGCGGCCCATAGATCTTTGCAACTAGCAATGATAATTTACTTGGTAAATTTTTTATTTACCAAGTAAGTATGCAATATGGAAATTTGTTTGGCAATGGTGATTTTAAGGAGCTCATGTTGGAGAGCAAAGCTTGTGGTATGACATCAATCATTAGATTTCCTCCACATTAGCACAATTTGGAGTTATAAGGTCGTGATTAGAGGACGACAAAAGTAGAGGCACAAGGGTGACTTAGCATCGAGTGCAAAACTCCAATGGCTACAACGGCATAGAGATCAAGCTCAGATCAAAACTCTAAGACTACAACAGATCCTTGACTTGTGATTGGATCTACTATTGAGCTCCAATCTTTGACTCGAACTTCCATCACACCGCCAAGGAGAATCGTGATCTTGTAATTTTTCAAATCCAAAGGAATGATGTCGGAAAGCTTGATGCAAGACACGGTCTCTCTGTCATGAAGTCAAGGAGAATCGTGATCTCATAATTTTTCTAGCGATATGGATCTAAAAGCTCGATTGTGGTTGATTTCCCGAAAATCGCGATAGAGTGATCGTCATCAGAGATAATGAACAGAATGACGAGAAAAAGAGGTAGAGGTGAGAGTGGGACTCAGTGGAGAGAAAGAGGGGAGGTAGAGGAGAAAGAAGGAAAAAAAGAGAAAAAAAAATTGTGTATGGAGATATCTAAAAATAAGTAAATAAATAAAAGGTAATCTTGATGTTAGTTTGTTATTGTAAATGGGTCAAAAACTTATTTTAGAGGTAAAATAAGAATATTAAAATTAGATTATGTAATTAATTTTTAAGGTTTTAAAATTATACTATTTATTTACTACAAGTCATGATACAAAATGAGCTATAATGCGTAATTTCCTATTTGTTAGTGGTATATTATATAATCTAATCTAATCGAATATATTAATGGATGGTTTGGATTGAATTGCACTAATATATTTTGGGCTTGGGCTTTGCCTGATTCTCTGGAGTCTATACATGAGGTCGTTTTTGTGAAGGATCTAATCCAAATGTGTTCGGTATACAATTCAATAAGGGGGTGTTTGGTAAATGCATTACATTTTGAATGTATTTGAATAAAATTTGTTTTTCAAATGTTATATTTGGTTGAAAAATATTTGTTTTGTATTTGAATGAAATGTGTATTTGGATGAAAAGTATTTTAGAGTTGAAAAATTGATGTGATTGATAAAAGTAGAGATAAATAGTAAAGTTGAAAAGTTGATGTGATTGTTTTAAAAATATTTTAAATAGTAATTGTTTTCGTAGCACTATTATAAAATTTGTATTTGGTGTAAAATTGTATTATATTTGAGTAAAATTAAAATTAAATACTTCTTCCAAACGTCTCCTAAGTTTATTATTATTATTTGATACAGAAAATACTATTAAAATTGAAAAGTGAGAAAAAAGAAAGAAATTGGAGATAAGTTTCTTTTTGGATTATGATTTGGAACTTAAAAAATCCAATTCAAATTGATAATAAAAATTAGATTGGCATTTAAGAAAGAAAAAACGATTTATAAATTTTGAAAAAGTAAAAATTTCCAATTGAATTAAATGTTTGTTGGATTTTTCCATTCCAAACACTGGCTCTTCTGGTGAGATGTGCATAAACATTTCTTCAAACAAAACAGGTTATGGTGATCTTGAAATGCTAAATCAATAGCTTATCATTGTACAGTTTCGCATTTTACATCCATCGGTTGACTGAAATAGTCATTTTTTGAATTTTTTTCTTATCCTATGACTGAAATAGCTTTCTTCTTTGTATATAACTCTTTCCTTTTCTCATCATTTTTCTTCTCTGGTGGCCTCTTCTCTTATGCCGCCACTGCAACTCTTTTACCCTGCATCTCCATTCTACATCAGCAAAACAGTAAACATTTGCCCAAACTCTTTGCAGCTGCTCCCAGGCCTATAGCAGTAAATTTTTTGTTTTTAATTTTATAGCATAGCTAAAGAGGCAATTTTCTTTTCCTACCAATGTGGGAATCTTAAAAGAAGCAACCACAATAGTGCATGGTGCACGCGCATCATAAATCACAGTTGTTTCAACAAAATATTATTAAGCATTTTCTTATGAAGGTATACCTTTTCCGCCGGGTTTCCTTGATTTTCTTTATTCATGTACATAAGTTTTGCTGTTTGTGCCCATATTCTCTTTAGAATGTCTCCAATTCTTGGCCCCCGGGAAACGAAGGCAATATTGGTGGCGTTTAGTATTATTTTTGAAATGTTTTCTGTTTTCAAAAAAATTGAAAATGAGAATGTTTTGAAAACTGTGTTAAGATCATTTCTGAAACTGTATTTGATTATGTTTTCTGAGTGTATATTTTGAAAAACATAAAAATGAAACTTTATTTGGTTATATTTTTTCAAAACCCATTTCATTTTCAAAAAACCCAAAAAACACAATATTTTTTGGAAATGAAAATAAAAAGTAAAAACAACTTTTTTTCGTTTTCAAAAAACCAAAAAAAATAACATAGTTGAAAACGGTGTTTTCGAAATGGTTTTGAAAACGTTAAATAAACAAATGCTATTTTGAAACCGTTTTCATTTTCTGTGTTTTTGAAAATGAAAAATCATTCTCAATAACAAAAACAAACGCCCCCATTGTAACTCAATCTACAATCCAAATCTAGTCATAGAACAATGCAAGTTCATCGCAAAAACTCCTTGCAGAAAGTTACTAAAAAAAAAAAAAGAATCTCAGGTTCGTACATAATATTTAAAATCTATCTTAACCGCAAATAGTAAAAAGTAGTTTTGATTTGAGATTAAAAAATAAAAAATACAAAATTTTTTGGAAAAAAGGATTTCTTATGCCCTTCTAAACAAGCATAAAAAATTCGTAACTTTCTTATTTTAAATTAAAATAAGATTTTTTTAATTACACATAATATCAAGATAAATAAAATAAAATTTATATTATATTTTTTAACACATTATAAATTTACATTATTTTTTATATTACAATTCATTTTTGATTCACGCTTCAACAAAATACATATTTAAACTTCAAGATAAAACTCAAACTCCAACTCCAATTTGCAAATTTCAATTCCAATTCCAACTCTATAACTTACAAAACTCTAACTTCACTTATTGTTCCAAACGAACCCTTAGCAACAAACAATAATATTTTAGGAAAGCAGGGTTGATATTTTAAATTTTGTCTATGTTCTTTTAATTTTCTAACTTAAATACTCGAGATTAAAAAAAAAATTAGCTCGAAACTCAGAATCAGATTTTTACAATGTCTTTGGTAGAGACGACAAGCATGAGGAAATAGATAGGCCAACGGATTATTGAGGAGAAAATAAAATTATTGGTTCTTTGGTTGTTTGGTTATAAAAAAATTAAAAAAAAAAACCATAAAAAGAATATGAAAGTGGAAATATAGAAAGGAGCTATAAGTCCACTATTTTATCCTTCTAAAAGAGAGGAGATTTTTTAAGAGGAAAACATACTGGCACATCTAGTTAAATTACACATTTGTCCTCATTTTAAATTAAAATAATATTAATTGATTAAGAAATTGATCATTTATTTGATCATCTAAGTTCTTTCCTAGGCATATACTATAAGATAAATCAAAAACTGTTTTCTATCTACAATTCACATTTTATCTTTCTGGCATGTTTTCTGTCTCTCCTTTTCTTTTGCTTTTACCAAATTGAGTGTTAGAGCATCTCCAGAACAATTTCAACTTCATGTGCCGAAGCCAAAATATGACATTTAGGTAGAAAAACCATTCTCCAATACTTATGTTATTTCCAATGCTATATTTGACAATTGCTATGCTTAACAATTTTCCATCAAATATAACAATAATTTCATTGACAAGAAAGGAATTGGAGTTGAGATGGAGGACAATTTCGTCTTGACGACATGTAAAACTTTATTTTTGTTTTTTTAATGGTTAAACAAATTTTTGAAGAACAAATTTTTTATTTTCTAATGAGAACATTTTATTAAATTCAATAAAGAGATACAAAAATATCAAACATAATAAACGATATAATATTATTTAGATAAAACTCTTTAATAAAATGAATTTATAAATAAAATCTGCTCAAAAGAAAAGTTATTATTATTATTTTTTTTACGAACGGCATTATTTTAACTGGTTCGTGAGGAGCTATGAATTGGACATGATTTGTAATTGTAGGTCCAAAAATTCTCTTACAGCTGTTTGTTTCACAACGAATTCTGCTTGAACAAAGGAGGGCTGGCATAATCTGTGGGAAAATTTAATTAATTTAACAGTCGTTTCGAATCTTTTTTATTTCAGTCATTTTTAGATTTTGTTTTGTCCTTAATACTCGAAATATGTATTAAATACCAAGAAATCATGACCAAATCAAAAGATTATTTCTTTTAATATTCTTTTTTTTTAAGGGTTTCTTTTAATATTTAAAATTGATAGTTTCGCATGTTTTTATTAAAATACAGTATTCTTTGCGTAAAGTGGTAAGCAATTTGTTTTTTTTTTTTTTGAATTATTATTATTATTAACACATTTTTAATTTTCTGAAGAAGAAGTCCCAACGGTTTTTCTAGTAGAACTTCTGTCTGTTGGTTGAAATGACCCGCCAAATCGACTAAACAATGAAAACATGAAACTCTCACCCCCCCAAAAAAAAGAACTAAAAGATTTTCTTTCTTACGCAAACTATTCAGACTCTAACTTGAAAATGGAAACTCAGAAATACCAAGACCAAACTTTTTATTGCTTTTCTTTTCTTTTTCTGGTTGTTGGGAGGTAGCTATTCTTCTTGTGTAAGGTTGTAAAAAAAAAAAAAATTGTTGAGTTTTCAGTTTTCGCTTGCGGTTCACTCATCTTCTTATATTTCTTTGCTTCATTTTGAATTCAAAAAACAACACCTTTGAGTTCATACTTAATTGGAACTCATTTTGTATCCACCAAACTTTAGTTTGTGTTCATTTTCAGATGGAGAGTAGTGTTTTTGTTTCTTCATTTTCTTGAAGCTTTTGAGTTGAAATATATAGTAGTGCATAATGGGAAAGCCAGGGTCGCCAAGAAGTCCCCGTCCGGAGACCCAAAACGACGACGTCTCATCGAGTTTGAAAGAGCACAAGCTTGGTAGATCTTCGGAAACTGGGAATGACCCACCTATTGGAAGAAGAATGTTCAGTGGAGATTATTGTTTGAATTCCAAACCGGTGTTGTTTCAGGGCTCCAAGAACGATTTTTCTGCAAAATATGGGGCTTACAATGGGAATTACCATGTGGGGAAAAGGAATATTAGGCTCCGAAAACACCTGAAATCGATTGCTCTTATGTTTGTGTTCATGGGGTTACTTTTCCTCCTTGATTCTCTCATGGTGTCCATTTTCGATCCGATGAATATTCAGACTAGTTTAGCTACCAAAAGATCAAGTGGGATCAAGGTATAATAATGGAGAATTTAGCTTTCCATGTGGTAGGTGATACTCAAATATTTCAACATATGCATAATGAATGTATTTTTTGCTAGACATTTTATTTTTTGTGTCTCTTAGGTGATGTAAATATTAATTCATACCTTAAGCATGTTTAACATCCTATAAACAGAGTGTATGTTTAGTTATTTGGCAAATGTTCTTGATTGATGATTAGCTCTTTTTTTTTTATGGAATTTTTGTAAAGGAGGAGAATAAGGATGCCAACAAAGGAAAAGAAAAATCACCTGTTCATATGTATGACCGGCTTCTGAATTTGGCTTCTAGTGCTCTTGTCGAGGTTTGTTTCTTGACTGTCACATATCCATATGTACATAAATTGAAATTTGTCCTTTTTTAGTATAAATCAAGTTCAAATCTTTTGCCATAGAGAGAGTTTAAGCAAGAGTCTGCAAGTTTCTGGGAAGAGCCACACCAGCAGGCGTCTGCATGGAAACCTTGCGCAGACAGAAAACTTCCTACGGGTCTTGGTATCTGATCTTCCATGGTCTTTTTTGGTGCACTGATTACTTTTAATAGTTATTTCTTTTTTTGTATACGAATCAATTTAGAATTATCTTGTTGGAACAGAGAGATATAATCACAAAAATGGCTACATATTAGTAAGCGCAAATGGCGGTCTCAATCAACAACGGGTTGCGGTAAGAATTGAATACTCTTTGTGACTTTTGCATGTTACAGACTTGTCACATGAAAAACCCAAGTGAATACCTCAAGAAATCTGATGACAGGGAGAAAAGGACAAAATACGCTTTAAGGGAGAAAAGGGCAAATTCAGCCTTTTTTTCTTGATCTTTAGACCTTATCATAAAATGTCCCTGAACTTTAATTTGGAACAATCTTTCCCTCTGAATTTTGAAAAGTTTGCAATCCTCTCAAATAAATTTTTGATGAAAAATGCACATGACACTCGTTGGAAGCATGAATTGCAGATATTAAACGGGAAAAGTGTATTCTCTTTCTTCAACAGTGCAATTCCAAAAGGTTCCACGAATTCACTTTCTTCAATGGCTGATCTAGATCTTCTTGCTTTTGTCCTCGACACCAAAAAGTTACAATGTGATTGAGAGAGCTCTAAGTGAGAATTATATCAACATCCGAGGAATTTTAAATACATAGATGGGAGAATGAACAGAACGTACTTCAAACTAGATAACGGAAACATATCTTAGGAGTGTCCTTTTTCTACTCTTTATTTTTCTTCCTAAATCTTATATGTAAATCTATATAGAATAAGAGTCTTAACATAATTTGCATTATTTTGTTGGGATGATTTTCTTATTCTTTTATCTTGTTCCCCTAATAGGGTGGTGACCGAGATATTGCGACTGCTTGCAGATATGCAATGCCATTGCCGTGGCATCACTTTTAAATGCAACTCTTGTTTTACCAAGGTTCCTTTACAGCAACGTTTGGAAGGACCCCAGGTCTGAGATCATATCTAAATTGCCTACTCCTTTAATTAATCTAGTTGGTTCCGTCGTCAGTCGTGGTTGATTATGAAATATATTCTCAATTTGGCGATGTTAATAAACGTGCAGCCAATTTGGTGATATTTACCAAGAGAAGCATTTCATGAAGATCATGAAGAATGAAGTCGATATCGTAAAGGAACTGCCACCCGATCTTAAATCAGTTGACATTGAAGCAATTGGTAGCCTTGTATGTCCCTCTATTGATCTGTATATTTCAGTTTCCATGAACAATTAATAGCCATTTTCTTGAGAAAAATTTATGTTGCTCTTTCCAGATAACTGATGCAGACCTTGTGAAAGAGGCAAAACCCGTTGATTATATTAGAACCGTGCTTCCTATCCTCTTGCGTAATCGAGTCGTTCACTTCCTTGGATTTGGAAATCGGCTTGGCTTTGATCCGTTACCCTTCGAGCTTCAGGTGAACATTTTTCTAGTCATGCTAGGAATTCCAGCGTTTTTCCATTTTTTTGTTACAAATACGGACAATACGAATATTTCCATGTCTTATTTTTTGTTACAACATATTGCTTACTCATGAAAGGAAATAGTCTTCATCAAGGGTCACATTCATAAACGCCTCTCATGGTTGTTTACGTTTCACTTTCTCACAGAAACTGAGATGCAGGTGTAATTTCCACGCTTTGAGGTTTGTACCGAAAATTCAACAAGTCGGTTCACTTTTAGTTAAAAGAATCAGAAAACACGAAGCTGCACGGAGTACTTTGGACAAACAATTGCTTGGAAACTTCATGTCTAGCGTCCCTCCAAAAGGGCATGATGTTGCAAGAAATGGACCATCCAAATATCTTGCATTGCATTTAAGATTTGAAGTTGACATGGTGGCTTACTCTCTTTGTGAGTTTGGGGGTGGAGTGACCGAGAGAAAGGAACTTCAAGCCTACCGAGAACTCCATTTTCCTTTGCTCATAGAGCGCTTGAAGACCTCGAAGTAGGCATTTCACAATTTCCATTCATGTCCTCTTCAAGAATTAGTTTTAAAGTATTTATCTTTTATTTTGTTTTTCTAATCTTTGGTCGTTTATTTGTGTTGAAAATATTTGCAGGCCAGTTTCCCCAAAAGGGTTGAGAAAGCTAGGGAGGTGTCCATTGACACCAGAAGAAGCAGGGCTTGTCTTAGCTGGTCTTGGATTTAAACGTGAAACTTACATATATCTAGCTGGTTCTCATTTATATGGTGGTAAATCCAGAATGGATTCTTTTACCAGTCTCTATCCTAATCTGGTCACTAAAGAAACTCTTCTCACGCCTTCTGAACTTGCGCCGCTTAGAAACTTCTCTTCTCAGGTAAAATTTTTTGCATACTAATTATTACTTTTCATTTTCCGTCTGAATGTTCTTTGAGAGTTTTTGATGTCCACATGATGTTTCCATCAAGTTAGAAGTATCAAATGTGTAGCTTTCAAATGGAAAAAATAAGTCCAAAAGGATACTACATGATGCACCAAATAATTAAAACTACCACGTCATTATAATCAGTTTATATGTTATAAACAAAAACTATTAATTTGAAATAAAAATGAAAAAAAAAAAAAACACTAAAAGACATTGATATGTCAAACAGTTAAAACTATCACATTGTTATAATCAGAAAATTTTTATTATATTGTTTTGATGTATATATTTTTATATTTATTACGTTAGAATAATGTTTGAGAATGAATTATTATTATGATTATTGTTGTTACTACTTTCTTTTAGCATTTGCATCTGAAAGTGTGGATTTTGTGGGGATTTTGGATGCAGCTAGCAGCATTGGACTTCATTGCATGTGCGACAGCAGATGTGTTTGCAATGACTGACTCAGGGAGCCAATTATCCTCGTTGGTTTCGGGTTTTCGAACATATTACGGCGGCGGTGGGGCGCCGACTTTGCGGCCTAACAAGAAGAGATTAGCAGCAATTTTGTCAGAGAATGGAACCATAGACTGGAATAGTTTTGAGGACAGGGTGAAAAAGATGATTGAGGAAGGCCAAAGGGTGCGTGTTAGGGGTCTTGGTAGAAGCATTTATCGACAACCAAGGTGTCCAGAGTGCATGTGCAAAATTTGAGTAAAAAATGTTCTCAAATCGACAATCCTTTTTTTTTTTTTTTTTTTCAAATAATTCTTGTCAATTCTTCAACATATTTCTGAATAATGATAATTATTGTTATATTATTATTTTAAGAGAAGTCTCTTTTTTCTCCCCTTGTTTCAGCTATATTGATTGATGTTTTTTGGTGCTAATCACACTTTCTTTTTTCTCCATTTTTAATTGATTCTGAATTTGTGAAATTGCTATCAAATTCCTCGTACAAATGAACAACATAGATTCCGAATATATTTGAGTGTGCGCGTACGAGGTGAAAAAACATGCGTGAAGAATTGCACAGTTTATTTTACTATACTGGTTGAGTAATTTTTTTAATTAAAATTTTTAAAAGTCGAATTAATGAGTAAGAGCATTTTTATGTTATATAACACATTTTTTTTAATGTGAACACTTAAATATTAACCTTGAAATTTTGATAGATGATTACTAAAACTTACTCTATTGGTAATGCGGAACAATGTGTCCTAAAGTATCCAAAGAGTTACACTAACCACTTAAAAAGTACATAGTGGTAAAATTTTGATAATGTATATGTGATATAAGATAATTTAAGAACTAAAAATATATTGTTTTGTTCTTTAAAAAAAAAAAAAGAATTAAGTACCATATTTTAAAGTATTTCTATAAGTCAATAAGATGAGAAAAAACATAATTGTTGACCTGAAAGAAAAAAAAAACTATAAACTGTGTTAATTTTGATTTTTTTTTATCAAGGGGGTTGATTTGTTTTCCTTTTTCCTTTTTTTCTATTTTATTTTTTATTTGGTTTATCACTAAGATTAGATTTTGAATTTCCCTATTATTGGTTTTTTTTAAATAAATTTGAGTCAAGGTTTTTATTTTATTTTATTTTGATAAATTTGAGTCCAGAATTTAGTTCTTCCTCTTTATTTATTAAATTAAAAAAATATTTTCTATTATAAATAATAATTAACTAGTTGGATTCTGTTTGGAAGAAATATTTAGATGAAAACATTTGAATAAAAATATTTTGGATGAAAACATTTAGCATTTTAAAAAAACATTCACATGATCAAAATGTTGTCCTTCTAACATATAAAATTTTGCCTAAAAGTTATAAATGACAACATTTTATAATATTTCAAACCATTATCAATGTAATCGAAAAAATTGAAATGCATGGAAATAATTGAAACAAATGGATTGTGGCGCCCCCCACGTACGTTACCATACCAACCAGTCGAGCTCTGACGCCGACCGCGATGGCTGGCAACCTCGTGGGTCGTCATCCTCTTACTTAACTTAACTTTCCATTCTTAACGTTCTCATCTTATAGCGGAAGCAATTTCTATAGCAAATTTTTTTTTTTTTTTTTACTTACATACTATACCTATCTCTATCATACTCTTATAACACATATTTCATAACTTTCTTTCTTTCATCATCCTTTTTGAACGCTCAGCGAAAGACTCATGGTAGTACCATACCCTCGCCCAGTCCCTTGGCACGTGCAGATCCGTCCGTTGTCCATCATATTACTTTAAATAAACACGTTGCTTACCTGCAACATATAAACAACTAATGAGCTAGATGCTCAGTAAGTTCAAACATACATTCATTAACTTATAAATACTAGTAATATATATTATTACTAGAATATGTGACATCATGTATATACACATCATATATATCATTTATACATATCCTCAAAACATAACATAAAATGTGAGCTTCTCCATGCTCATTTATTTCTTAGTTCATCGTTCTTATCATTCTATCGATCATCTCTTATCATTCTAATCCAATCTTTTCATTTCTTTGCTTTTCATTCCTATCATTTCTTAACTTTCTTTTCTAAACCTTTATAACTTTTCTATCGCTTCATCATCATCTCTTAACATTTCATATCGTAAAGCTAGTAACATATATACTAACACAACATCACGTAAAAACGTGTCATCCACATCACATCACATATATAGTTCTATTATATTTCATATCGTTTATTTCTTTTTTTTTTTTTCTATGTCGTTCTTTACTTTTCTTTTCTTTTCTTTTCATATCATTTCTTTTCTTTTCTTTATCACTTTCTTTTCTTTTCTTATCTTTCATTTTCTTTTCTTTTCTTATCTTTCACTGGTGGGCCCCGTCGTCGAACGTACCTAGTGCGCGCTGACAGTGGGAGGAGGGGGAGCTACCCACCAACCTACCTCACAGTCAATCTTTAACTTTTAGCCATTAACCTCACACCTTCGGGAGGTAGCGTTCCACTGTAAGCCATTAACCTCACCTACGGGAGGTAGCATTCAATTATAGTGGAATTCATAACATAAAACCTCACCTACGGGAGGCCGGTACGCCGACATTAAGTTTTCAGTTTTCTTATCTTGCATTCTTTTAGCTTTTCTTATATTGATTTTTTTTTTCGTTGTACATTTTTTTCTTTCATGACATTCATAATCTTTCACTTCTCATTTTTTTCATAAAACGTTTCATGAAACATTTATTCTTTCGTTATTTTTCTTTTCTTAATTCTTTACTTTATCACATCACATCACATCATAACAACAAAAACATGTTTTGTTACGTGTAGACAATTATTCTCTGTTCATCTTATCATTTACATCCTTCTATCTACCGTATCTTATCATAATCCTCCTATTGATCATAGCCTATCGTTCTATTCAATCAATCACATCTTATCGTTATGTTCTAATCCTTTCATCATACTTTTTATCATAACCTATCATTGTTTTTCTTTCTTGTCTAACTCTTTGCTTTCATATCATTTTTCCATAAAATATCTATCCTTTCGTTATCATAAAACATACCTTTTTCTTAATTTCTTTCATCTCCGATCGTCGTTGGTCTATCAATCATAACCTAACTTTCATAAAACTTTTCATAAAACATCTATCCTTTCATCCTCATAAAATATCCCATTTTTTTTTTCATCACCGATCATCATTGCTCTATCAATCATAACTTAATTTCCATAAAACTTTTCATAAACACCTATTCTTTCCTTTCATATCTCATCTCTTTCTTATGCATTCTATCATAACATTCTTGTTCTTACTCTTTTCATTCCTTTTTCCCTCTTTATCACATCGTTACTCTCATAAAGCTTTTATAATACCTTTCTTTCGTAAATTCAATATATACATATATTTATATATATATTTTTTATAAATTAATTATTAAAACATATCTTTTAACATCATCATAGCATTGCTATAGTATTTACTATAGCATCATCATAAATCACATCATGACATTTGCATACAAACATACAAACACGATAAGCTTGTTCATAGTTGCAGACGGGTAAATGTCTGAACTTACTCATAGCGTGCTTATCCTTTCTTTGAGATCCATCGATGTCCTTCGTCGCTTCTGGATTAGGTTCCTACAGACAAACTTTGTCCGTTAATCACATTTTCATTCATAGCCTTTATTTTATTAAAAAGCTTGATTCTGATCTTATAACCCTTAATTATATCCTTATGACAGCTTTCTAAACCTTAATGGCCATTTTCGAATTTTTTCTCCAACTTTTGAAAAATTACGATTTTACCCCTAACTTTTGACAAAATTACAATTTTTGCCCTTGACGTAATTTTTCATAACTTAAACCTCAATTTTGACTTTTACAAACTTCATTCACCTATTCCGAGGTCATTGGGGCTCTTTTCCCATAATTTGAGGATCTTTGGGCAAAATGACCATTTTGCCCCTAATGGGTCGTTTAACCATAACATTTTCATTTTCATACTTAGGCTGGATTTTCTAAACCCAAAATCATTTAATTAACTTTCTAAATCTTATCGGACTTTTTACGGCTCAATTCTTATCATTTTACCAATTTTCACATTCCCGACCCTCGGGAAGTACTATTCCGACCTAAGAGTCGGTTTCATATTTTCTTGCATTCTAGAGTTTCGAATGGTCGATTTACTAATTGTAACTTGTCCATTTCTTTTCCATGCCCTAATTCTTCGAGGGGGCTCGGGTTACCTTCCCGATCATATTTTTACCCCTCGTTTCCCATATTACCCCTGGTGCCATTTTTAAAATTTCGGCAGAGTTTCCCCTTAATTTTTGAGGTTCCAGCGTTTAGGAAACGCCTGAAAACCATCTATCCTAATTTAATTCTATCACGTACTATACCAGAGGCCTAGATTTTACGTAAAACTCATACTGTTTACGTAAAATCGTTACATTATCACATATTTTTCTTTTTCTCCATTACAGCAACTTTCTTCTTTTTATATACATTCTTTTTCCATAATTTTCATACTAAAAATCATAAAATCATATAACAGTCCCAAACAATTAAATTGCAGAACGAAAAGGGGTCGGAATTTATACCGAATTGCAGTCCGGTCTCGACGGCATAAACCCTAATTCTCCGTTCTTCATATTTGAGGTCCCGTCTTGCAAATCCAACTCCGCAGATGCGTCCGGAACATCGAAAATAGGCCAACGGGCCAGACTTCAATTTTCGGTCAACGGTCGCCGTTGACCGACGTTGACCGGCGGCGACGGCGGCGACGGTGGCAAGTGGGTAGTCCATCTTGAAGATCTCGACGAGAGGAATCCATTGGTAGCCTCAATTTTACATTTGGAGGCCCCAATCGCCGGAAAATCCCCCCGAAAGTCACGGCCACGGCGGCGACGGTGGAGCTCCGCCGTGCCGGACTTTTTCCCCGAAATTGATTGAGGGCTTTTGCTCCCCTCTTGACGGCGACCATTTCTGTACCGGTGGTGCAGCTCAACATCGCCGGAAACGGCGGTTTCGACGGCGGCTCCACGGCGGCGACGTCGCGACTTCGGGCGGCGCGATTCCGCCGGTGTTGAGGCGATCCACCACATGGGTTTTGTAGTACTCTTCACCACGAACATTTTGGGACCGGTTTCAGCTTGATCGGACGTCGGACGGCGAAGATATCGGCGATCGAAATTTCCGGTGACCGGCGGCTTCGGGCGGCGCGTGCGCTCTCCTCCGGCGTCGGTTCCGTCGACTCGGCACACCGTTGAACTCAGCTCGGCGAGAGCTTTCCAACGGTGCCGGCGGTGTCGAAAACGGACACCGTTTCCGATGGTCGGTTACTGTACACTTTCGGGTAGAGAGAGAAAGAGAAATGTAGAGAGAGAGTTTGTGTAGATAAATGAGAAAATTCCACTTTTTCCCGCTCTTTATGTACTTTTTCGCCCAAAATTTCAATATGGGCTTTCCTGATTAATTTGGGCATACTGAATCCAAATATATCAGTTTTATGTTCATCTGAGGTCATTTTGACCAATTTCCGATACTGTGAATTTTCGGTCAAAAATTACCCTTGTGCTCAATTATCAAATTTGAGCGTGCTGATAGGCTATCCTGACTAATTTCGGTGTGCTGAACCCAAATTTATCAGTTTTATGTCAAGATAATATCATCTTGACCTACTTCTTGATACTGTGAGTGGCACACACGTGCACACACATAATATCACTATTACTCATTTTTCATCCTTTAATATTGTTAGAACATTTTATTTAATTCTAAACAATATTAAATCACTTAATTTCACATTTTAACGCTTAAATTCATTTTGTAATTATTTTCCGAAAAATGTGAATTTTCCCGGTTGTTACATGGATTGTCCAATATTTTTAAATGTTAAGTACAATTATAAGATGATTATCCAATATTCACTTTGAACTTGGAATTTGAAGTGAAATCTTGTTCTAAATATGGATATTGCACTTTATAGGACAAACGTTTATTGATTTAAGGGGGAGTTTGGGGGAGGAGGTTGGAGACATTATTTTTGGGTTGGAAAAAAGTTGTTTTAGAAAATGTGTTTAAAAGAAAAAACTGTTTGAGGTGAAAAAATAAAAAATTTTAAAATTTTTTTTAGAAAAAAATATCAATATGGATATTGTTTCGTTCCTCTCGAAATTTTATGCAATTTTAAAAAAAATTATTTCATTTAGACTTGTATACACAAAGTTATAAATTTTTAAAGTTTGGAGTTTACTGTAGCGTTTTGAATATATAAATAGTGAAAAGTGATAAAACTTTAGAAAAAAGTTGATTTTTAGAGACTAGAGAGCAGCCCGCAAACATGCCCTAAAAGTAGGGGTGAACAAAAAATCCAAAAACCCAAAAAACCCACCCAACCCACCCAAGAAAAACCCAACGGGTTGGGTCCACGTCAGACCAAAAAAAAAATTGGGTTGACCCACCCAACCCAATGTCAAATTGGGTGGGTTCGGGTTGGAATTCTAAAACCCGATCAAAACCCAACCCACCCAATGAATGTGTGTGTGTTTTTTTTTTTATATATTTAGAAAAAATATAATGATTAACCTAAGTCAATTTTGTTGATCCGACTGTCATTTCCCATTTATGCCTCCCCCCAAGCCAAAGTCCGTGCCTTGCCCTTACCAAACCCGATGTTCCACCAGCCTCCTCCAATCGTCCCTTTCTTCGACCATCGGCCATCACCCCTCGACGTATTCATTTTTGTCTCCCCAAGCCCGTGTTTGTCTCATGCATTGCCCTTGCCCAATCCTAGCCGCCACTTGCCACTAGCCTCCCCTGATCCTCCCTTCTGTTAGGATTTAGGAACAAGATTTCAAATTTATTTCAATTTGTCTGACTTTAGTTCTTATTACTACACACATTGGAGTTAGAGATTATTCTTGTGAAATAGATTTGATTGTTTGTGGTTAATGTTTCTTAGTATTCATTACAAGCATGTTTTAATTAGTTCTTATTATCTTTATATGACTTCTTTATTTGAATATTTGAGTTTGTATTTTGATTTGTGATTAAATTTTTAAGTCATGTTTTATTATTTTGTTTTTATAAATTGCCAAACCCGACGAACCCGAAAAACCCGCCAAACCCACCCAAACTTTAATTGAGTGGGTCGATTTTATATATTGGGTTAATTGGGTGGGTGAAAAAAATTTTCAACCCACCCAATCTTCATTGGGTGGGTTGAAAAATGCCAAAAATCCACCCAACCCACGCAACGAACACCCCTACCTAAAAGTAAATAATATAATTTTAAACCTCTGAAATTTAATAGCACAATTAAGTTTAGACATATATATGCTTTTTTTTATCCTATTTAATATATGTAAATTTTTACCTTTTTATTTTTTTTTTAATGTTTCTCTCTCATCTTTATTTTTTTAATTTTGTATTTTTCTCTCCATTGTTCTCTGTTTCAAATTCCTCACTCTCTTTGCCTCACTACTCAAAGCCGGAGCTCACAATTCTGACAAGGCTTCTTCTTGAGGGAGATCGTGAAGTCCCGGTGATTTCGCACCATCGCCAACATCATGTATGGCTGGGCTTGTTGTTTTTACATCTCTCTCTCTCTCTCTCTCTCTCTCTCTCTCTCCTTGTAGCAATGATTGTGAGATGAGATCTCTAACGGCCATGGATGTCGATAAAAGATAAAGTGAATCTCCAATGCCATCGCCGATCTACGACAAGCCATGCTATCGCGCTCATATTACGGCTACAATCAGGCGTGGGATCTTAGATAGGAGCGAGATCATGGTGACGAACTCGATCTTGCCCCACAAACTCGGAAGCTGCCATCAAAGCTTGGGAAGCCAGGATTGGAGCTCGAGAGATCTTCGTTGATATGTAGATCTGCTCACAAATTCCAGTGACGATGATAGTTGGTGGCATTAGAGGTGGTTAGTTGACAAAGAGAGAAGAAAGATGGAGGAGAGGAAAAAAGAAAATAAGAAAAAGAAAGAGGAAAATGGAAAATGGAAAATGGAAAAAAAAAAACCAAGAAAAAGGAAAAAATGTGTTTAAGGGATATTTTTGAAATTTTAAATTGATGTAAATTTAAATTTACACTTAAATTTTTTATTTATTATTAAATCAAAATTTTCGACCTATTTATTTTTATTATTATACATTTTTATCTATTTTCCTCGTTTACCCCTTTAAATAAATAAATAAATAATGGTTGGTGGGCGAATTTTTGTTTTGCTGGATTTACCGACCCGGCTCCGTTTCTTCTGGTTTCGCTCCCGCCAATTGATTAAGAAGTGAGAAAAAAGATAAAAATAATCCAACTGGGATGCGTGTGTATATATATATATATATATTTGAATTCTACAAGGATTAGTTGATTTCAAACAGAATTACGCGATAAAGAAACCTACCGTGACCACAAGTTGTCGGTTGCCTATAAATTCAGAGCTCTCTCAATTTTCTCACCCCCCTCAAATCATTCTGTAGTTTTCTTCACTCTCTTTCTCTTTCTCTTTCTCTTTCTCTTTCTCTCCCTTCGCGAAAGTTAGGATTTTGATTGGCGATCACTACAATCATCAACAGGTAGGTTGTTTCTTAATTTCCTCTTCCTTTTTCTTTTCTCTGTTTGGCTGCCAAGAAAGAGAAACGATTAGTCTAGTATTACTGTTGAAAAATGATAAGATATCGTATATACATTAAAGGTGTCATGTAATTTTTGAATGATGTACATAAATCAATGGTTAAATCTTTATTCAACTTCTTTTATCTACGTACCAAGGAAAACTGTTTTTTTTTTTCAATTATTTTTATTTCCTGATTGTAAATCTATGATGCAATCTTGAGTTTCTTTTTTCATTTTTTTTTTCATCTCCATCTTTTTGTACCTTACAACCCTCATGTAAATTCTGTTATAAGTTTATTCTTACGGTGAATTTCATAGTAATATCATGTGAACAATATAGTCTAAATTAGAATTTACGAAATAATTATTACTTATTGCGTAACCTACTTTTTTATGATCAAAAAATTCAACATCGAAAAAGAAGCGATTTTGAAGAATGGCGAAGAGGAAGTCGAGAAAAGCAACCAAGAAACCTCCAAAGAAGCAGATGAAGCCGGATACTTTCTTCAAGTGTCCCTTCTGCAATGAGCCTAACAGCGTTGATTGCATCATGTAACTTGCTTATAATTTTCATTCTTTCCACCCAAAACAATGAAAAAGGGGAAAAAAAATTCTTATATTCTAATATTTATGTGGGGATTATTGGTAATTTTATGTTTTTGATCTTTTCTTTATGACTAGTGACAAAAAGGTTTGGGCTGGGGAAGCGACTTGCTTGGTTTGCAAAGAAGCTTATACTACTACCATCACAGGTTTGTTTCGAATAATCCAAGTCTTTAATTAGCAGATATTCAGCAAATCTTTTTTAACAGTTCTTTTAATAATCTAAATTTACTTTGGTCTTGTACTTGCACAGATTTAACGGAGCCAACAGACATGTAAGTCCAACTCTCTCACTCACCCTCTCTCTCTCTCTCTCTCTCTCAATATATATATATATATATAACGTGCACACATAATTAACGGGGATCTTTTGGATGTTTACAGATACCATGAATGGGTTGAGGAGTGTATACTGGCTAATTACAACAGCGGAGATGATGCTTCTAGGGAAAATCTTGATTGATTCAAGACAAGTAGTTGCGTGGGTTCGTAAAGCTAATGGGGTAAATTTCCTGGGTAGCCCGCAATTATGTTCGTGGGGAGCAAGCAAGGAGCTTTTTTTAGATACTCTTAGGCAGACTTTTCAGATCATGACATGCCAGTACGTTATGAAATCTGTATGAAATACTTAGAAGGTATTGTGAATTTTCGTAAGTACACGAATCGAACAAGTAATAACATGATAAGTAAAGTATCGTTCCCATGAAAATAATGTTATTAAGTATCGAAATTAGTTAATTTTAATTTTATTTGAGCCATCAAAAAATATTTTAATTGAAAAATTAAATAAATAAAATAAAATTAAAAAAATAAATGAACTTAAATTGATAACACACAAGCAAACACACAAATGCTAGGAATTATAACTTCATTATAATTAATCAAATTTAATTTTATTTAAGTATATTATTATGATTTTATGTTCATATTCGTTGATAATCAACTATCCTTTTGGCTTTATGTACTCTTTTTCAAGTTATACATAAATTCTATATTTTTATAAATAAATTTACATAAAGGATTAGTAAATTAAAATTCATGATAAATGATACCATATATATAAATAGTATCATACATGTAAACAGTATCATACATGTAAATAGTAAATATACGAATCCAAATTCAATTATAATCAGTGTTTTTTGATAAATATGTGATAGTTAATAATATAACCACACAAAAATAGATACATATATCTCTATTATATCATAGATTTCATGATATTTATTCTAGAGTCATGTCACAAAGATCTCTTCTCGATTTCATTTTCTTTCTTAATTCATTCAAAAATTAGCCAAAAATTTGAAAATATTAAGTTTGAGAATAAATATGTCAACAAATATGATAATCTTAACAATAAAATTTAATTTAAAAATTATAATTAGGCTATATCATAGCTCTCAACAAAAATTTTATTTAATTCATAAATAAAAATAAAACAACACAATAAACAAATTAAACATAATGATAAAACGGAAAAAGTTTAAAAAGTTACTGATATTTGTGCTGATAGAACTTTTAGAAACTCCTCCTTTTATTGATATGAAAATTACAACTTAAACTAAAAAAAGACAAATTTGTAGGTAACCTATGCTCCAAGTAGAACTTTACACTAGAGGCCTAAGTCTCCAACCTCCTTATTCTATTGCTTTCTTACTTTCTTTTCTCCTGTTTACCTTGCTACTTTTTATAAGCCAAAAATTGACACTATTCCCTCACGGATTAGGCGATGCTTTTCAATGCATGAATACACAGGGCACCAACAATTTTTCGGTGTCAAGAAACCAGTAGCAGAAATAAAGAGAAAAAGATAAAGGAAAAGAAAAAAATAAAAAATAAAAAGGTAACTATGTATGGGGCCCAGCGATCTTTTTATTGATCCAAAATTAGAATCTGTCATAACTTCTTTATACAAGTTTCGATTTGAGTGATTTATTTTTTTAAAATAATCGTATCAATGAGAGGATCAAAACAAGACCAGTCAAAGGGTTGGATTACCGATATAAATAGTAACATCCAGTGGGACCCACTTCCATCACATGAATTTTTTAACACTATTTGACACTGCAGACAAACAAAGTGCTAAAATTAAATATTTTCAAAATAATGCTATAAATAAACTCATTAGAAATATTAAATTTTAAGCTTATTTAATGTATATATTATTAAAATAAAATAAAAATCTCACAAATTTATAAAATATCTAAATTAAGGTAAACAAAATAAAAATAAATTAAAAATAAATAAAATTCTCAAGGATAAGTCAATTTTTATACATTAAAAAGTGGTAAAATAACTCTATTTTATAGAGTTATCAAAAGGTTTGGTTTTCTTTAAATAGGCTTGAGTCAAAAAGGAGTCGAATTCATAAAACACGATTAAATAAAAAATTGAATCTACCAACCTGCAATTGATACGAAATAACCCATTTAATAAATTGATCATCTACAAATTGACACGAACACGACCCATAAATTATCTATTCGTAATCTCTAACATGTTTATATTGTTATATGTATTATACAATATTTTACTATTTTTAATTTTAAGTTTTCAAAATTTAAAATTCAAATATAAAATATATCTTTTATTTTTTATATATATGTTTAAAAATTTTTCAATATAGAAAAGAAAACCTAAATTTTATTTTTACTTCTTTAGTCTTTTAATTATATGCATGGTATGATCTGAATTTAAACTTATTTACTTATTTTAACTTGGTTGTGACTTATGTTGTGAACTTAATTTAATTGTAGACTTTACCTTGGTTTTGTGTTTATCTTTTGTGAACTGAGTTTAAGTGTAATTTAATTGTAATTGAGTTAATTTGAGTGTTATAACTTGGTTGTTATTTAGGTATTTAATGAGTTTTTTTAGTATTAAAAATTTATAATATGTTAGTTAAAAAGATCAATAACATGTTGAATAATCCTTTTTTACTAAGTGAAATTTGTAGGTTGACACAACATTTTTATTGCCCATTTACACGTTTATGATCTGTTTGATAAATAGAGTTATAAATGTGTCATGTCATGTCAACCCTTTTACTTAAATGTCACTTTAGGTTTTATTTTTTGATATGATTATTAAATAGGTCGTGTTCATGTTAAGAGTTATCATGTAAATAAGTAAGTCAAATACAACACGATCATGATCCACCAATTCAAATTACTACCTCTAGTTATGACTGATTGAATACTTCTATTAAATATGTAATACATGCATACATATACATATATATATATATAACTGCATATTTACTTATTATCATGAGTTTTAACTAAAGATATTCATGTTATTATGGTGCCTCATATTCAAAATTAAGGATGTATTTATTAAGAGTCCGTTTGAAGGGATTTTTAAAAACATTTTATTTTTGTGGAAAAATAGTAAGTTTTAGAAAATGTGTTTAGAGAAAAAAAACTATTAGAATGAAAAAGTGTAAAATTTTATAAATTTATTCTAAGAAAAATCATCAATATGGATCTTATTTCATTTTTTTTCAAAATTCTATATAATTTAAAAAAAAATCTCGTTTGAATTTATAAACACAAAATTATGAACTTTTAAAGTTTAGACTTTATTGTAAAATTTTAAAAATATAAATAGTAAAAAAAAGTGATGAGGTGGAAAATGGTACTAAAAAAGTATAATTTTGGTCTTTAACCCCACCCCTTTAAACGGAAAGAAGAAAAAGAGCAATGAAAAAAAAAAAAGCAATGAATATAATGGAAATTTACTATTTAAAAAAAAAGCGATGAAAAAGGTTAGAGGATTGGAAAGAAAAATATATATATATACATATATTAAAGAGAATCATTGATCTTTTATTTTAGTGTTTACAATAGACATAGAAAAAAAATCCAATTCTTTTTGTGGTGTTTTCTGAACTTAAAAATGTTAATCTTATAAATATAAATTATTAAAATTTTATTTTACACAACTAAACAATTCTTGGACACATGTAAAATTACTCATTCCCTTTACAAGAAATAACCTCAAGAGATGCAAGAATTAACATTTTCTTTCCGCATTCACTCTATTATGTCACTAAACTCTCATTACTTATTTTATAAATGTACATAGAGAAAGTGAATGTCTACTCATTCTTTCTTTCTTTTTTGCATGAAAGTAAACACGTCCTACCATTCCAATACATTTGTGTTTATTAATATTATATTTGTTATAAAAGGGTATGAAAATATTATTATCTTATTTTATACTACAATGTATGATATTATTTCTAATACTATTTCTACTTTTTTTGTTATCAATATTATGCTTTGAAATTTATGAAAGTGAATTTTTTGTATTCAAATAATTCAAAAATAAAAATATTATAATTATTACATGAAAAAATAAAGACAACAACTAATAAAAATCAAGTATTAAATTTGACATTAATTATACCTTGGGACTAATTTATCACAAATTTAACATAGATAAATTTTATATCAATGATAACACTTTATTAGAAAGAATTTTTTTAATCAAATATTAAAATTTACTATTAATATAATAATTTAATATTGCGTGAAAGTGCTTCAAAAGCATTTAATCATGTGCTCTCTGTTCATCACGGCCAAATTATTTTTAAGATTACAGCTAAACCAGGAAAATTAGTCAAAAGATAATAGGTTTGTAGATTTATATCACGTTCTTTAAAGACGTCATCCAAAAGGATTTTTTTTTAGGCTAAAAAAACATATTTATATTATTATGTAATTTATAATGATTTCATGATTTTTTTTTACTTTTATAATGTCAAAAAAATAATTATTTTAGGGTAAAAATATAAATCATAGAGTAAAAATCTTTGAAGAAACCTCAAAAATAGTTACGAGTAAACATCAGGTAGGTTGGGTGGATTTTTAAGAATTTTCAATACAATTCAACCAAACGTAACTTACCCAATTAACCTAATGTTTAAAATCAACTTATCTAATTAAAATTTTCATAGGTTGATTGGGTTGAATACAATAAAGAAATAAAATAATAAAATAAATATGGTTAATTATTCAACCTAAATAAGAAGAAAAATGTCAAGGATATCAAATCTAATCTTAACTTTTAAGTGTTAACTTATGTAATATGTAAGTTATTATTCTTTTATTGATAAACCTTTAAAGTATTGTCATATTAATTAATTATCTCTCTCAATAAAATTATGACACATGAGTTGGTACTCAAAAAGTTAAGATTGGAGTTAGTGTCCTACTACTACTCAAAAAAGAAATATATAAAAAGAAAACTAACTTTTACTATAAATTAGTATTATAAAATTCTAAAATTATCTCATAAGTTATAAATTAATATAAAACTAAAATATAAGCAAAACAAGTTTAAATACAAAAGTTGTAAATCAACAAACAAATAACAAGTATTATATATTATGAAGTATAAAATTAATTATTTTTATATATAAATAGATTTCGTGAGTTTGAGTTGAATTGGATTTAGAAAAACTTAATTCATACCCACCTAATTAATAATTGAATTGGGTGAATTGTATTGATCTCTTAATCCAAGTGACTAAATTTGAATTATAATAAATTAGATTGAGTGAATTCAACAAACTCGTTAAATTGTCAGATTTTTTATTCATTCTTAAAAATAATTCTTTTAATACATCTATTTAGATTTTTATCCCATTAAAATATTGATTCATTATATACATCAAACCCACCTAATTAATAATTGAATTGGGTGAATTGTATTGATTTCTTAGGGTTCGTTTGGGAACCGCGTCTGTAGGCGTGATTTGAAGGGTTGGAGGCCAAACCACGTTCGGCGACTTCGACTCTGCAGACGGTGAACAGGAGGCGCACATGAGCTCTGCAACGTTTCCTGATTTGCTCTGTTCCTCCCGTCCATCCGTCGCTTCAAAACCCTCTTCTGTCGGGTTGAATGTTTACCGGCACCCCCTATTTCCACGAGATATCATCCGGCTCCAACGGTAATGTTTTCTCTTCCTCTTCACACTCGTCTTCTCTCCATCTTCACTGTCGGTTGCTTTTCAATCTCACCCCCGCCGGTGTTCCCTTGAAAACACCCGTTTATCGCGGTCGAAAGTTAAAAAATTTTGTCGAAAACAACCGGATTTTGGGGGTTCCGGTTTACATTGTTTGGATACATCCGAAAATATTTCTCTGCCTCCCGTGGTTGTTCAACAAATTCCGGTCAGTACCCTGCAAAAAAATTTTTGTTTGGCTATCGATCTGTGGTTTCATTGATGTTGTCGATAGTAGATGTATAGTTTTACGGAAGTTTGGGGTAAATGAGTTTGGGATCTGGAAATTTGCATGCAACTAGCTTACCGATTAGGTGTTTGGTTTGTGCATTGTTATAGGGCCGCCTAACACAACCATTTCCGGTAAGTTTTAACGCATTCTGTTGCTTTGATTTGCTCTGTACTGGAGTTGAGATTTCCGATTGATTTTGTTGATGTTCACCCTCTGTGCTTGACATTTCGTGTTTGTTCTTCAAGTCTCCCCTCTGTGCTTGATATCTCGTGTTTGTTCTTGAACTCTCCCCTCTGTGCTTGACGTTTTGCGTTGAGTCCAAACCTGTTTGGAATTGTTGTGGTTGGTGGTTGTTGAATAGGGCTGGCATTTTTCATTATTGTTTTGTGTTATTGCACCGAACGTGAACATATAGCCCCAATGTTAATTTTTGATATTTCTTTCCAATCTGTCTCTGTACTGGACGTGTATTACATCCTGCTCCACTGTTGGTTTCCCCTGTGTGGGTGATGTTTCCCTCTGTCGTTGAAGTATCCCCTATGTGGTTGATGTTTCCCAACGTGCTTGCATTCTCCCCTATGTGGTTGATGTTTTATAAATCTGTCATGCATTGTGAGGATACTATGCTATGGTTTACAGGAAGTTTTGCTTCGGTTGGCATGTTTGTAAGTGTAATTGATTCTGTTATTGCTCCCACTATGGCTCTTTCACAAATGACCAAATTTGTGAAAGAGTTTTCTAAACAACTGTGCCACACATGTGGCATCCGCTTGACCCTTTTCTGTTTTCCCTCTCTGGTTGATATTTCCCCTCTGTACATTATGTTTACAGCCTGCTAGGTTGTTACACTTCGTGCAATAATGGTTCTGTTTTTATTTGTATGGTGCTTGTATAAACACAGGATATTTGCAAAGTTGATCTTAGCCATTTATAGCTGTTGTTTTGGTTGACAGTAACAGGTTGACGGTTTCAACCCCGTCGACCTGTCGTGATGCTGTCGCCACGGCTACCGGTAGTAGGAGACACCGAGGTGGCGTTCACAAACGCACCACTCGGCGCTGCTACCAGAAGCAACAAAGGGCCCAAATTACACATTACTTCCGTGTTCGAAAGCGGATACAGCAAATAACGTCGTCGTTGCCCATTCGTGAGGCGACTAGCGTCGTTTCATCCACTGCGTCGAACTCGGTATACATTTTTATAAAAAATCTACATATTTCTGTGCAATATATTTGTTTTCCTGTATTTATAAAAATTTGTGTGTAACTCTGTGACTTACGAATAACATATAAAGTGCCTGTCCACATTGTATGTTATACCCCAATTTCATTCATCCGTTTATCTATGTACATTGCATTAGGTATGGATTATGGTTTATGATTTGATTTGCATTTACCATTAAGCCACCTAGTTTTCACTTTTTATATTTCATTGTTTTGTTATGGCATGTTCTGTTCTAATTTTCATTGTATTGTTGGCCTTGATCAGTGGTATCTGTTGCACGTGCTGGGCCTTGTTGATTCTGTTGTTGGCCTCCTATTCCTTGTGTTTGTGTACTGGCTATGATGCAAACTGTCATGGTTGATTCGCTTATCATGTTATTGGTGTTTTACACACCCGTTAAACGAGTTTGTTGCTGGTTGGTATCTGGATTGTGAACCTTTATCACTTTTATCCGGTGTTCAACCTAGGTAGCAATTTGTTTTATGGGTGTGCATAATGCCTAACATGATTATGTGATATATTGACATTAGACTGAGTCGTGTATTTTCGAAAACCAAATTTTGCCCCCATCGTGCCTGTGAAATTTTACATTTTTTTGTACATTTTAGTGTAACACCGATATGCCTCGGGCGGATGGGTCGTCGTACAATTGGAATGAGGAGAAGGAGGTTTATTTTTTAAACCTCCTTGATGATTACCAAAGTAATCATGGTGGAAGACTTCCCAAGACTGATATATACTCGGAGTGGGCCGAGTTGTTTAACAGGAGGTGGCCTGATATCAACACCCCATGTTATGCAATGACTCTGTATGGGAAAAGAACACGAATGAGGCGGACGTACACCGCGTGGAAGGCGTTACAAACATGGACGGGTTTAGGCTACAACCCTATCACTGATACAGTGATCTGTTCCGACGAACAATGGGCCCATTTCGTTGCTGTAAACACTACTACTCCTGTTTAGAATGCAAACTTATATATTATATGATATTTTATACTTTCCAGTGTTTGGTGTATATTTAGCAACACATACTTTTGTTCGTGCAGGTTCATCCAAAGCAAAACTTTCTCCGAACACAGGGTTTAAAGTACAAGGAGTTGTACCTTAACGTTTTTGCGAGGTACCAAGCAATCGGTGCACGGGTTCAGCATTCCCGATTCAGCCCTAGTCCAAATGTTTGTGAGCTGTCTGGTGGTGACATGTCTGGAGACATATCTCAGGCCCCTGGCGTTGCGATCCATGAAAATGACGCACAAGCCGACACGAGTAACCCGGGCCAATTTGACTCTCAATACGCACCAGGTTCAGTACCGAGTCGCGAGAAACAGGTTAAGTGTAAACAACGTCAGGACACGGAAAATAGTCTCGCTGACGCAATACGGGGCATCGGTAGTTACTACTCAAATAAGTCGTCACGAACATCAAGTACTGATGACGCTACCCTAACTGAGTTGCTGGCTCAAGCGGATAAGGTGATGGAAGAGATGGGGGTGCCTACCAATGATGCAGTTACCGTGTACCTGTGGCTTCGTAATGAAAAAGCATTGTTGCGAGACTTTACTAGGCTTTCCGTTGAGAAGAGGTGGAACATTATTAATAGGATCGTGAATGGCGGCTTATAAGCTGGGTTACTCGTGCGAAACTTTATTATTTCTGAGACTATTCATTTGTCACGGACATTTCCGTTTACTTTATTATTTTTACCATTTAGTGTTTACTGACTATCACTTATTCAGTTGTTTTCATATTTATATATTTATATTTATGCAATTTCAAACTGTTCACGGCTTGCATGTTAATTTTTTTTATGTCATTACGTAGTATAACTGTTATAATGATTTGGCTGCAACTTTTACGAAATTAAATCATTTTGTATGTTATAAAATATTATAATGTTTGTTTTTATGTAATGATTTATGAAAATCGAGTTATAAATTTTCTTACAAATTCACTAAATGTAGGTCGTATAACTCGGCAAATTATGGATACATCTGATACGGATACTGATGATGATGTAGCCGGTGTTGCATGTGTCTTATACGCATATATGAAAAAGTTGCATAAGCAAAAAGTCCTTAAACACGACTCCATTTTAACGGGTGCTGTAAAGACAGATGAGTTGTTATACGGAAATGACGATAATATCAAACAAAAGACTCGGATGAGTAGGGCTACTTTTATGGCTTTGTGCGAGTTGGTGGAAGTAAAGGGTTTACTTTGTGCGACAGATCGTGTATCCGTACTTGAGCAATTATTCATATTCTTAGAAATACTATGCCATGCGACAACAAATAGGCAAACACAGGATATTTGGCAGCATTCAGGTGAGACGATATCGCGATGGTTTACAACCGTTCTTGACGCACTATTCACATTAAAGGCCGAGTTTATACGCCCTCCAGATTATAATATCGTGCAACCGTATATTATGGAAAACGCATACAAATACAGACCATGGTTTGATGTATGTGATTAAGTTTGTTATTAGATTTATATATTTTAATTGTTTGTAACCGTATATCTGTCTAATAATGTGATTATTTTCGTAGAACTGTATCGGCGCCATCGATGGGACGCATGTGCCATGCGTGCCGCCAGCAGATAACTCGTTGGCATGGCGGAATAGGAAAGGCATAAGCACCCAAAACATACTAGCAGCTGTGTCATTCGATATGATGTTCACATGCATGATCGCAGGCTGGGAGGGCTCTGTACATGATGCGAGGATATTAGCACATGAAATGAGCGTCAATGGATTCCCAGTGCCACCTGAAGGTTTGTTATCTGTTTGTAAATAAAAATGGTTATACAATTACATTTTCAACCTAGGTATCGTATTGCCTGTTATACGTACTAACATATATTATTTGTTTAGGTAAATTTTACTTAGCAGACTCTGGTTATGCTAACAATGATCACTTTCTTACACCTTATCGCGGAGAAACATACCACTTGCCAGAATACCGTCAGAGACGATATGGTCTTACAAGTACGAAAGAAGTTTTTAATTACACACACTCGTCTTTGCGGAATTGTATTGAAAGAACTTTTGGTGTTTGGAAAGCGAGATTTAAAATACTGACTAAGATGAATAGTTACCCCATCGAGAAACAAGTGAAGATACCAATTGTTTGTGCGATATTGCATAACTTCATAACAATGCATGCAGCGGTAGAACCAGACTCGCTACTTCAGTCATACATGCATGACGTGCCAATGTTCAGTGGAAGTACATCTATGTCTACTTGTGCAGTGGATACAGCTGATGCTGATGGGTTAGAAGATATTGATGATGTGTACGAGGACATATATACGAACACAGCTAACGCTGACGCACAGCATCAACATCGTAGTGGGACCACGACTATGCCTCGCTTTAGAGATGCTATTGCAGAGCAAATGTGGGAGAGATACCAACAGTATCCCTGGTATAGACTTTGACGTTTGTCGTTTTGATGGCGTTATTGTATTCTGTCCAATGTAAATCAAAATGTCACGATAAATATTATAAGGCATGACTTACTGACCCCTCCGATGATTTTGTATGTATGATTATGGTCAGTAATTGCCCTATGTACGTTAGCGATTGTATGCAATTTTTGATTGGGGGCTTAACTGCATGTGCTCATTTATGGAGTACGCCTTTTTATAATTATTTTGTTTAACATTGGCAATCATGTTTGACTTGAGTTTTACAAACATTGCGTTGCCACCAGATTTTGGGGGGTGTTTGGGGGACGAGGTATTAGTACTACATTTTGGGTTAGGAAAAAGTTGACTTAGAAAATAATTTTATCAAAAAAAACTGTTTGAACTGAAAAAATACAAAAAAGTTAACAATATGTATATATAAAAAATTCAATATGAATATGGTAAAGTTCATCTTGAAATCTTATGTCATTTAAATTAAATTTATCTCATTTAGACTTGTATACACAAAATTATGAATTGATAGGATAATTATTTTACATAAATACCCCCTATTTATGATTATCATAAATGTAGTTGTAGATTATAATTTAGTTCAGGTTTCTGTTATTATAGATATAAAGGGCTCAAATCAATATGTGATATAAAACTTATTGTCTAACATCGCGTGTAAAAAGTTGTGAACAAGAAATTTTTAACGCAAATGCTGGTTGTCATGAAGATAGCAAAATAAAATCTTTAAATTCCAAACACTTCCTTATTTTATCAATCATATAACACAAACTCCCATAAAGATTCCTTTTTCTCACTTATTTAATAATTTTTATACACTTTTTTCATAACAACTTTTTTCCAAAACCTTTTATCCCAAACACAATCTCCAACACTATATCTCAGCTCCAAAACCAACATCTCCAAAAATATATCTCCAAAACCCCCCCAAACCCCCCCTTAATCTAATTGACTGAATTTGAATTATAATAAATTAGATTGAGTGAATTCAATAAACTCGTTAAATTGTCAGATTTTTTATTCATTTTTAAAAATAATTCTTTTAATACATCTATTGAGATTTTTATCCCATTAAAATATTGATTCATTATATTTATCTTTCTTTTTTTATTTTTAGTTTAACTTTTTTTTATTACTTTATTACACAATTACAAAAATACCCATATCATTCTCACCCTCCTCATCCTCTTTCCCCCGTTCTCTTTCCTCCACTGTCCTTCTCTCCTCCCTTTCCTCATGGTCGGTCTCTCTGTCTCCTTCCTCTTTCTGGACGAGATCTGGTCGCGTGCTGAAGATCACCATCGCAGGCGAAGCGGTTGGAGATCTCGCCATCGCAAAGGCCTTGCGAACTCCGCGGCCATTGTGATATAGTCGCGAAATCCTGTCACCGATGCAGGGGAAGAAGATCCATCGGTGGCGAGTCCGTCTGTGACCTCTCCAGCTGTCATCCCATCGTAATCTGAGCTTCCGACTGTCAGGCTTGGATGATCTGGTCTGAACTGCCGTCGCAAGGAGAAGATCACACAAGTCCAGCCGCCGTCGGATCTGAGTGCGAGGTTTGGATGATCCCGTCAGGACTGCCGTTGTGAGGAGAAAATTGTGTGAGTTCGTCCCTGAGCTGCCCTTAGATTTGCTCACGAGCTTGGTGGCAAATTGCTCGCCGCCGATCTCGATCCGCTCGTCAGCCTGATCACGAGCGAGCCGCCGGTGGATCTTGGGCTCACGAGGGTGGCAGTCTGTGGAGCCTCGGCCGTCGGTGGATTTTGGCCATTGCCGTGGGAGGTGGCAGCTGCATATTTGTTTTTTAATTATTATTATTTTTAATTTTTGTAGTTTTCGTATTTTTTTAGATACAAAACAAGCCAAAAAAACCCACGACATGCTGCGGGATATGGGTTTTTTGTTTATATTGCTTGATTAATAACATATCCGTACTAAATACTGTTATATATAGTTTGTCGTTTTAAATTATTATACACATGAGATATAATATCTTGTTTATATAATTATATATTTTAAATATGTTTGATACAGCTTTTACTTGTTCTTTTCTTATTGATCATCTTTACTGCAAAAAATAAAAATAGTAATAATTTGGTAAAAAAAGATTTATGTAACATAAATAAAATGTTAGATTATTGAGTTGTAGAATGAAATTTTTTTTTATGTATATCATAAATGTGTTGATTATCTTATTAATTTACGTTTTGTTGAGGACTTTGTGGGTTTTGTTTCATCGTTGAAAAGATAAAATGCATGAATATTTATATTAGTAATTTTTTTTATTAGTATTAATATAGGTATATTTAAATAATAATTTTTTGGATCAGGTGTTTTTGGATCTATTGGTGTTGTTGTTGGTGGCGGAAGCAGTAGCGACACTTGTTCATTATCGTCAAATATTTTTGAAATAATTGTGTCAAAATTAGCGCTTCTCTAAGCCTGAAGTAAATTTGAAATATTTTTTTCTGGCCTCTTAACTACTCTATTATTGGTGGTAATATTACTAGATCTGTGTAACCTTTTTCTATTGTTAAAACGGAGCATGATTTTTTTATTAGTGCTTGAACAGTCTTTCCAAATATTGTGATCACTGTGTACCTAGTTTCATATTGAATTCTTGTATTTAATTTGTACCTGGTAGTGCAGCAAATAGTTGGGAAAATATTAAAAAGACTTGTATATGGTTTTATATATGTTATGTAATGATTTGTAAGTAAGTTGGTAAATGAAAGCGGAAAAAAAATGAAAGAGACATGGATAAAGACAAAAAAGGAGGAAAAAATGTTAATGCAAGGCACTTATTGATATTTTTTACCATGGAGTTGGTAATGTGGTTAAATGTCCGTGAGTGTCACACCACCATCCGCTACCTACTTCTCTTACTTATTTGTAGCATTAATTACATGAATTATAATACCATCTTTACTGCGTTTCAAACTGATATATTGTTACTTTACTATAAATTTAATTCCATGTACAAATAAAGATTAAACAATATTCTTAGTTATATAATGTAAAATACAATGTAATATTTTAAAATACTGATTTATTTATACTTGATTTTCTAGTTGATTGAGTTTGTTCAATTCCTCTATTGTTTTTCTATTTTGTAATTTTTGTTGTTCTGGTGCTTCAATTTGCTTGGTAGGGACTGGTATTAAATTAATATGTTATGTTGTGTGGCGAAACCTAAACATTTGATTATATAATAAGTTATTCAGTGCATGTTTAAAAGTTAAAGTACAATTGTTTTTATATTTTATATGAAGCTTGAGTAAGAAATGTTTGTTACCTTGTTTTTAACGTATTTGTCTCTGGAGTGTCTAAGTTGATGTAGTAAACTATTGCTCTTGTGCTTACTACGTATGCATCTCCTGTTAAAAAATAAAAAATTATAGTTAGTTAAGATTAGTTAATATAGTAATATATGTATATCAGGACTTTGTGTTGCTATGATGTAATTACCCATGTATTGCTTCACCGTCATTGAAGTGAAAATTGTTATTATTGGATCTTCCATGCTTTTTATGACGTCTGTGTCAAATTTTTTTGCGGTTTCTCCCCATAACGTTACTTGTAGTTTTTCACTCCTGTTATTAAGAGAAAAAATTAGTATAATAATTGGTAAAATGTTATCTGTAATATTAATTATAAATATTGTTTATTTAATTACCTGATATTTTATAGCATCAGCGTTTGTCTTGATGTCATTTTTCCTTTAATATTTGTTTGTTCAATATCATGAACTTTTATTAACATACCTATAATATCTGATACAAATGAAAGTAAAATTATTATAGCTATATGGTAAAAACATTTTTTGTAATATTTTAATATATATACTTATCCATGTGTGTTTTTTAAAAAATATATATATTTATGTGTAAAAAAATGTATATAAATATATTAATAATATAAATATAATACCTGTTAATACTTCGTTGACATCTATTCTTGGTGGTAACTGGTTAAATTATGTGAAGTAAAACTTGTGTAATGGTATGTCTTGTTTTTCTTCAATTACTAGAACAAACAATGTCGCTCTTGTAAACTGTAACATTGCGCAATGAGGTATAATTCTATACCTTGGTTTATTCGGCGCAACATTAAAGTTGTTGATCTGATATATTTCTCCTTCAACCATTTTTTCTGATAGATAGTCAGCATGTTGGTCCTTGACTGTTCCATGTATTGCTTCATGCTGTATTTTATAAACGCATTAATTTTT
Organism: Antiaris toxicaria; assembly: GCA_035233585.1. NCBI lineage: Eukaryota > Viridiplantae > Streptophyta > Magnoliopsida > Rosales > Moraceae > Antiaris > Antiaris toxicaria. The sequence goes on from CP141154.1 coordinate 97,333,568, forward strand.
TTTTATAATATATTTAAAGGTTATGTCATATTGTGTATAATTGTGTATATATATGTATATACAATGTTTATTTCAAATTATTATGAAATATAATATATGATAATGATGAGAAATATATGGATATAGAAGGCAGGAGGAAATGGATAAGTGTAATTATTAATAATTTAGGTTAAAGATGTTACCTCATTGTCGACTAAAACACAATCTAAATTGATTAGACGACCTGTTGTGTAATCATTGTTACGCCATAGTCTGATGATGCGGGCTTCTATTGTTCCATATAGTTCACCTGGCTTGAGGGAACGTATTGGAGTTGCCATTTTCTGTTAAATATGATAAAAAGTTTATATAAGTGAATTATTTGGAGTAACATGTTTAATTTTTTTTTCAATTTGTAATTTGAAAATGCGTTTATTTATTATTGGTACAATATATTGTTAAAATTTATTTAATGGTTTGTTTTTTTGTAGTTATATAATATTATGTAAAATTTCTTTATAAACAATATTTTTAACATGACCTGGATATTTATCAATTGATTTGTTAATTAATACATACAATCCTTTTGGTGTTGTCACTCTTGATAAAACTACATATAATTGACCATGTGTAAAAATATCATTTTCTAAATATATACCAACTTTATTTAATAATTGACCTTGACTTTTATTTATAGTCATAGCATAACAAATTTTAATTGGGAATTGTCATCTTTTTAGTGAAAATGGCCAGTTTTGTTCATTTACAATTATTTCTATTCTAGGAATATAAAATTTTTCATTTGAATTTCCTTTATTTATGATTTGTCCTTCTATAACTTTATTTGTTAATTGTATAACAATAAGCCTTATTCCATTATATAATCCTATTGATTGATTTAAGTTTCTTAATAACATTATTGGAACTCCAATTTTAAGGTTAAGTTCATACAGTGGAACACCGTTAAAATTTAATATATGTAAAAATTCTTTAGGGCATAATAAATTGAGTTCATCAACATTTTTAGATGAAGATATTAATGTATCGTAATTGTAAAAAGATTTTGATTCACCAGGTATTATCGATAATATTTATTTATTGATATCATCTATTGCTCGTTGTTGTAAGTACGTAATATTGTTATAGTTTTGATAAATGTTGTCATATATTATTTTTGAAATTTTTTCAATTGGGTTTGAATCGTAATACATTATGTAATTTTCGAGTATTTTAATCCATGTAGCATCTTCATTTTCAAGACATTTTATTCCTTCTGCTGTACCGTTTCCGACAACTAATATCCAATTTGAAAATTCGTTTATTTCTTCTCTTTCTTGTTCAGTAATATTAGGATTTTCAGTTTCATATTTTGTGTTAATGTTAGTACGTTAAAATATGCCCATAAATAAGAATTGTTTATGCTTACATTTATTATATCTTGTTTTATTCCTGCTGATACAACATGTAAAATTTGTCGAAAATCACCACCTAAGATAACTGTTATTCCACCAAATGGTTGGTCAAAATTATTTTTTATATCTTGAAGTGTTTTATCTAAAGCTTCAAAACAATATCTGTTATTCATAGGTGCTTCATCCCAAATGATTAATGATGTTTTTTCAATTAATTTTGCTAACTGAGTTCCTTTTTTTATATGACAGGTAGAAAATTTATCTATTGATAAAGGTATTCGAAATCTTGAGTGCGCTGTTCTTCCTTTGGGTAATAATAATGAGGCTATTCCTGAAGACACAAATGCTAAAACAATGCTGTTATCTGATCTAATTTTTGTGATAATAGCATTCCATAAATATGTTTTTCTAGTTCCTCCATGACCATAAATAAAGAGTAGTTTTTGTTTTATGTTTATAAATGATTCAATAATTTGGTTGTAAATATATCGTTGTTCTTTGTTTAAATTTTGTGTTAGTATAATATTTTCTTCTTTTAATTCATTTATGTTGTAATTAAGTTCTTCTCGTAATAATTTATTATTTAAGTCATCTATCAATGGACCTGTTGGAAGAGATAAATTAAAATCAGTTAGAGTTGATGAATTTGTATTTAATAATTTTTCTAATTCATATAATACGTAATTATATAATTCATTTTCTGGAATTTGAAAGTTTGGATTATTAAATAATACTTTCATTTAATGTGAGATATCTTCTGTCATAAGTTTCCAATGTTTCTCTAATAATTTGGTTGGATTATTTACATTATGAAATAATAAAAGTATAGTAAATAATTGTCGTAATTAAGCTGAGGTCAACCATAAAAAAGCTTCAAATATTGATTCATCCCATTCTTTGTCATTTCCTAGTAATCCTAATGCATTACATGCTGCTTGATTAGTTGGATATATTATATTGTTAACTGTACGGAGAGATTCGTAGCTGTCTGCACCTCTTTGATGATTTAGTAATAATTTTAGATAGTATAATTCTCTAGAATTTGGATGAATATAATAAGTCTGTCCAATTGTATGGCCGGTGTGTCTAGGTGTCTATATGTTATCTTTATTATTCCATACCTATTTATTAGGGAATTGTATATATAAAAGGTTTTTAGCATCGATGTTAGATTTGTTTGTTTCCATCTATTCTGTTAATGCTGTTTTATGAATGCCTGGTTGTCTTATGATATTTGTAAGCTGTTGGTTTGAATGGAATGTTATATTTTGCATTTGTGGTAAATGGATAGGTAATCGTTGTACGGCTGGGTTTCTATGATGTATTGGGTATTCATATAATCTCCATATAACTTCATACGGTATTATATATTGATAATTAATATAGTTTTTTATTTCATCTACTTCGTTGTAAATAATTTCTCCAAATTGTTTTATACATATATTATCTCCTATAACGGCTCTTATTCTATCAGGACCTTTTGTTAAATATTTAAATAAGTATTTTATAAGCATAGATTGAGAGCATATTTCAACATTTATATGAGTACGAAATTTCATACATAAATATTTATTATAAGGAATTACAAATCTATTGTCTAGTTTTATGCCTTATTTTTCAACGTAAATTGTTAAGTTTCTACATTTGTAGTTGACAAATCAATTTTCTTCAATTGTTATTTTATTTTTAAATTGTTTGGGGAATCTTTTTGAACATGATGCATTCTTCATACATGGAGCATTTGTTTTTGCAGCACTATATGGTCCGTGCATAATAAATTCAGCTACAATATTATATTCGCATGGGTTTTTTATTGGATCTGGTAATTCAGTATTAATAAATTTATCTATTTGTGATGGTTCATGTAATTTATCATCTAGATGTAACCAAAATAAAAAAATGATAGTGTGGTAAGCTGCGTTTTTGAAACTCCACTACATATAGATATGTGGAATAAAGAAAAGGGAAAAATGAAACAAATAAAAAAAAAGGAAAAGAAAAATAGGGGAGAAAAAAATAAAATATGTTAATAATATATTTTATCAAAATATGTTTTTTTTTTGTTAATTTTTTTGTTTTTTTTTCTAGTTATTTTCCCATTTTTTGTTTATTCTATTTTACCTTCTTTAGCTTAACTTTTTTTTCCCTTTTTTTTTTCTTTTCCCCTTCTCTTCCTCTCTTTTTGTTTTTGGCTTTCTTTTTTTTTTTTTTTAAGCTGAGATTTTAAAGTTATAAAATAAATAAACATATAAATAAAAAATCTAACCTACAATCATTGTTCCGAATATGTGTTCCGATTTAATTGTTGATAACATATTGTTTAATTTCATTTTGAATATCCTTGTTATAATATCTGGTCTATCTTTAGCTTTTTGACCGGGAATTATAGATAGTGCTCGAGTTATTTCAGGCTATTTAGGATTACATGTAAATGTTATAAATAGATCTGGATTTCCATAGTGTTTACATATTACCATTACATCTTGATAATTTTGAATCATATATCTAGGACTTCCAGTATGGCTAGATGAAAGAACTATTCGTTTTCCTATTGCTTTTGTATCAGTATCACCTTTTGTGATTGTATCTTGTTTACCTTGATAAATTTCAGATCTTAAATTATTTTGATTTTTTTAATGTACTCTAATCGATCTTCTTCAACACTGGCATATGCATCAACTGCATATTATTGAAAGAGTCTTCCACTCCTAATTAATGTATTTTTTATAGATTGACGTTATTGTAATTGATAGCAATAAAATGCTCTTACAGGAATTTTATTTGTTGAGGGTGTTCTGTTTGAGTTGTTTGCATTTCATCTTATGTCAATTCTATAACCATCTTCTCCATATAAAAATAATAACGGATATTATAAAGTCATATAAGATAGATGTAATTTTGTGATTCTTTGTAAGTTGTTAGATTTGTCTTCGACTATTATATCTTTTCCTTGTTCATAATCTCCAATATCTCCAACTATAAGACCTCTTATATCATTTAATGTAGGCAATTCATATTGATTGCTATCTGTTTGTTAACGTCCTAATAATCTTAGTATCATAGAATGAATTTCATACCTTTCATATCTATCTCTTATAGTCCGAAATAGTTTGACTAATGCGTTATTTTCATCAAGCATTTTAATTAAATCTTCGATTATTGTTTTGGTCAAATCCTTTAACACATCATCAAATGAAAATGATGTTAGTCGATTTTCAACTTCATTTTCTATATCATATATATATAATTGAGCAAATTTCGGAAGATTATTGTTAGTTGGTAATAATGATCCTATAAGATGGTGTACTTGTCCACTTATTTTAAAAATATATGGCCCATTTGAATCCTTTGTACTTTGTTCTATATTTGCTCCAAAGGATACGAATGCAAATATTGAGTTAAAAGTTTGAATATTTTTTCTAAAATGTGTGCTTGCAGGTCCTCCATAATAATCAAGTAATTTATTTAGTATAGAAGGGGTTTCTCTAGGTGGTGGTAATACTATTTCCCTTCTTTACAACAAAGGTTGAATTTTAAATGGTTATTTCTTTTTGTGCCTTCCTTATACCAAAAAAATACGCCACAATATTCACATATGCAAGTGCAATCTCCAAGATCTATGTACGTGTGGCGGCCCGCCCTGCTGTAGAGGCTCTACAGTGCTACTACGGCTAACTCTGTAGTCAACCGCAATAGTCTGCAGGCCTCTAGGGTCGCCGGCAATCATGCTGGACTGTAAACTGACTGCTAATTTTGCGGAATAAATTTTTTTTTTCTTTAAAAACATAAACTGTTGAGAATGTGATAAAGAAATCACGTTAACAAATCATGATTCCCCTATCACATACTCCTGTCTTGAAAACTGTCTCTTTGAAAATTACATTCAAAACTGTACAGTGGAAGATTTAACTGGTGACCCATATCCCTCGCCCGATCCTCTCCAGCATGCGTCTATCCTGTTCGTCGTCCACCAATATACTACTAGTGAACAGGTCTCTTACCTGCAACATGTGAACAAACTGGTGAACTATGAGCTCAGTAAGTTCAAACATAAAAACATGTAACTAACATGCTATACTGCTGTGCTCATGCTGTACTACTGTGCTAATGTTGTACTGCTGTACTCATACTGTACTGCTGTACTCATGCTGAGTGCTGTACTTATACTGTACTGCTGTACTCATGCTGACTGGACTCTGTAAACATGCTGTACTGGCTGATTGTTTAGTCTTAGGACTTCAATCTTTTACTTTAGTTCTGGTTTTGGGCCCCTGATTGGTCGTACCGACATGTTAGCGCAACCGGAAGCGGTACTTTAGTGCTGACCTCCTCAGTCTTAACTGATGCTAAACATGATAACCTCCCTGTAGGTCGAGAGGCCGATATGCCAATAACTGGTTAATTACCATCTTTCTGGTGTTCTAACTGGGTAGCACACTGCTTGCCCCCACAGTCGGAGATCTATTTACTGGGGTGTGAATTAATCAACACACTAGGGTGCCTTGTGCACCTAACTGTTTTCTTGCTCTGGTACTGTCTGGTCTGTGTACTGGGACATGCAACTCTATATGTATGACATGAACTGATGTGAACTGACCTGTGCTATGACTGACATAAACTGACTTAACATCGTGATGCAGATAATCAACGTCTAGCAACACGTCATACAACATACATAATACGGTAATAAAGCAAGCTTGTCCACGTTGCAGTCAGGACAATGCTTGAACTTACAGAAAATCTTCTAGCGTAAGCTGCTGCTGCTCTGGGACTGCTGATTTGGGGTCTCTGGCTTGGACTCCTATAGATGGAAAAATCACTGATTATTTACCATATTTAGCTTATACTGGAAATATGGCAAAACATGAAAATTTTCCTTTCCAGACTCTTTTTTTTTTTTTTACCTCTCTGGACTCGAACACGCCCTCCTACACGACCGTGTTCGTGCCCGTGTACTTCTCTGGACTTTTAAGCCTGCCCGTGTAATCTCTGGAACATGCCCGTGTATGCTTACACAGGTTGGTACACGGCCGTGTTACTGGCCGTGTACTCCTCTGTCTTCTTACACGGTCTCTTACACGCCTCTCTTTGACCGTGTGTCTCTTGACACGGTCTGATACACGGCCGTGTTCTTGACCGTGTACCTCTCGGGTCTAATTTTTCTTGCAACACGGTCGTGCGTATGGGCATGTTCGGGGCCGTGTTCTGTACACGCTCTTGTACACGCCCGTGTTCATACCAGAATCAAGATTATGGGTCCGAACTGCTCTGCTCTGTATTTCTAAGGCTTTTATGGCCTTTGTTTTGCTTCTTACACTTGAAATCGATCTTCATAAGATCGTTTTAAGGTATCTACTACACTTCTACTATCACAAATCCATGATTTCACAAGCAAAAATCCCACATTTTGCTCATGAACTTCTCTTGACTCTATTTTTGAAAACTTTGTATTTTTGTGAAGAAATTTCACTAAACTCGGTTTTCTAAACCGTCTGTTCATGGATTCGTATTTGAAAGCGTCTAAACTCGAACCACATTTTCGATTTTAACCGAAAATCTAAATGTGATTCACTCACATTCTCTTTTTCTCACTCAAACCCTAGATTTTCATCCGAAAAAATCAAGAGAAAAACGGGGTTTTACCTTGCTTGATCGTGAGCTTTCTTGCTGCTGCTTAGCGATCGAAACTCGATCGATCTACTGCTGGGACTAGAAATCCGAACTGAGTTTGATTTCCCTTGCTTTTCTCTCTCTCTTTCTCGGCTCCCTCTTTCTCTCTTTCCCTTTCTTTCTTTTCTTCTTTCTCTCTTTCCCTTTCTTTCTTTTCTTCTTTCTTTCTTTTCTCTTTCTTTCTTCCGGCTGCTGTGCAGCTAAGGGAATTAATTCCCTCTCTATCTCATGCTCACGTGCCACCCACACTCTCCCTTACTTTCTTTTATTTTTTATTTTTTATATATGTGTAAGGGCTTGTTTGGCAAATCCTTTTGGCCATTGATCAATGTGGCTCACTTGTGTGCCATTGATCTCTTAGTATGTATTTTCCACATACTTTTCTATAATTTTTAAAAAATCATAATTGAATTAATGTTTAGCTTTTAAACTATTTTCATTAATTCATTTTCAAATTTTGATTAAAACTTGATTAATCAAAATTTTCCTCTGCTCTTTATTCTGTAAACTGTGTCGCTGTAAATGTACATTTATTTACATATTTGTACAAAATCTTTCCGAGAGTATGGATTTCTCGGTTATCACAGTACGCATTAGTGATATCTATGGTAAAAAGTTAAGTAAGTAAATTAAATATAAAAATGGTAATAAAAAATTAGTTTCTAAATAATTTTTTTATAGATTTGGAGTCACGTACACATATATTTATATATGTGTGCATGTGTGTATGTGTGTATGTGTGCATGTGTGTGTAGGTATATGTGTATGTATAGTCTTAGGATTAAGAATTACAATTTTCTTTGTAGACTACGGATGTTGATGCTTCGTCTGAATGAAGTATCTGACTTCTTAATGCTAAAAGATCTGGCATTCTATTAATCCGCAATCTCTAAGTATCTAGATTGCAGAATTCGATAGCATTATTTATGTTTTCTGAATGTTTAATGTTTACAAACAATGTGCTTCTGTACTTATAAGCACAACGACGCCATTTGTGGTGACGACTTGAGGGAGAATGAACTTTCCCAGTTCTTTTACCATCCATCTAACAAATAGAGGGAAAATTTATTAACAATTTATTTCAAAGTAATTGGTAAGTATCTTTATATATAATTTAACAATAACATATTATTAACTTGAAATTAATGATAAATATTTTATACTATAATTGTTTTTAAGTTAATTTAATATGTATTCATAAAATTTTTTAACGGTGAAGATTTAAGATAAATTATTGTTTTGAATGTATATATTGTTAAATATATAACTGGTAATTTAAAAAATACATGATGATTTTTGTTTTTTCATACTATTTATTAAATCTAAATTAATAATAAATATTTTAAATTGTAATTATTACTAAGATAATAGATATTTAATAATTTTTTTAATATTAATAATTTAAAAGAGCTTATTGTTTTGGAGGCATGTATTCTTAAATATATAATCGGTAATTTAAAAAATGTACGATGTTTTTTGTTTTTTTATGTTATAGACCATAAGCTAAGGGGAAAAAGTTTATATATACGATTCTTAACATTGTCCCATTTCTTTTTTAACTCTCCTTTTTTTTTGGGTCATTGTCTATCTTTGTTTCTTTTTCTATCTCTTTCATTTAATTAAATTTTGTTCACTTTTCTTGTTTATATAATTTGAAGAATATCTTTAATTCCCTTTTAAAATTTTTTTCGTGGTTTTTTTTATTTGCCTTTCGCTTTCTTTTTCTATCCTTCCTTCACTCGCCATTTCTTTCTTTTTTTTTTTTTATGATCTGTTTTTAGCCTTGTTACCTTCTAATCTTTCTCTCTCTCTCTCTTTGTTTATGTTTCTAAATTTTTTGTTTTTCCCAACATCTAGGCTTTTGATTCCGCTTCTCTCTCTCTCTCATTCTTTTTTTTTTCTCTACTTTATCTTTTTTTTTTCTTTTTTATTCATTTATTTTCTTTCCTTCTCTGTATAGTCTTTTTTTTTTAGTTTTTTTTGTGTGTATGTATACTTGTTTATTGTTTTTATAATTTTCTAATCTTCTATACTGTCATTTTATATTTTGGTGAAAAATATGTGTTGTTTTCTTTCTTACTATTATTGTTGTATAAGAGTTTTTTTTTTTCTCCTTCTTCATCGATATTTTCATTTTACATGCTTTCCTTTTTTTTTTTCAACATTTTTATCATTTTATTTTTATTTGAGCTTTTGCACAATCTTTCACACCTTTTTCCAATTAAAAAAAAGCTCAATTTATTACTTATGATATTAACAGCATACTCTAGAATAGTTAGTTTTGTTTTTTTTATCCTTTTATTTTTGGTAATTTTCTTCACAATTTCCATAATTATAAGTTTAATTATAATTGCATGTTGTAAGTTCGATGTACACAGCTCAATATTATTTGTCATATCTGATCAGCACTATATAGAAATAAATTATTCATTCCTATACAATAATTTTTTCATAAGTAAATATATCTAAAAAATTTCACAAAACAATATCTCAACAAATAATATATTAATAATAACTGCTACAATAACAAAATATGATTTTATTACATTTATTTCATAATCAATACAATTGTAATTTTTTACATACCATCAGAAAAATTAAATGTACAAAAATTAAATACATTACAAAAGTCAATAGAACAAAAAAAAAAAACACACACACACACACACACAAAAACACATAAAACTTTTAATAAAGTTAAGAAAGTAATATTTAATGGCTCAGAATCTTGTTGTTGTAAACAATGTATGACAAAATTGTGGTCGTATGCATTACTAATGACTTATGAGCTACCGGACATAACACTTTTATTGGGTGAAGTATTAGTGACAACTAAATAAATCAAAATTAAGTTATCAACAATTGAATATGTCACACATATTATGTTACACAACCTTTACACATTAAATGAGTGGAGTAAAAAATGTGGTTGTTCAATTGCTACCAGATGAGTATAGGATTAACAATATGTGTACAAAATTAAAAAGGACAAAACCTTATAGCAGTATAAAGAAGAGGAAAAAAAAAAAAAATGAAATGACCGGCAACTTTGAAACAAAAGAAAAAAAAACGTTGAAGGGAAACATAAGAACAATGGTAGAATACAAAGACATACAGCAAAAGGGTAAAAAGGTGAGGCATAAGGGCAAGACTAGGAAAGCACAAAACCAATGGGAAAAGGAGGATCAAATTATAGAAAATATAGTAAAAGGATGCTGCACAAAAGCATAAAACACAGCTAGAAAAACAAACCCCTGATTGGTAGAAATAGAGAATGCAGCAATGGAAGAGAAAAGAAAGGGATGATAAAGTCGTTACCCACCACAAAGTTAAAAAAAGTTTCTTAAAAACGCAAAAACAATTCCTCACGAAATCCAACAAAAGAGAGGAAAAAGAAAAAGTAAACAATCTGAGAGACAGATAAGTAGTGAGGCATAAACAGAATAGAGTAGGATAGAATACAAAAACCATAGAGGGAAAAGAAGAGAAAGATAGCGAAGGAAGAAGAGAACATAAAGAAACAAAATATGAAAATCAGACACAGAGATACACGGGTAAGGGGTAGGATTTTTAACTATCAAAACCCGAAAACACTCTCCCAAAACAAAGGGCACGGTAAAATGGGAAGAAGCCAAAGGATAAAGGCAACACCATGACAGTATAAACCAAACGTCAAAGAAGAGAAAATACCTAAAGCAATGAAATGTAAAGAGAAAAGAGTAGGATAGAATGCAAAAAAGGCATATGAAGAAGAAGAGAAAGGTAGCAAAATACAAAGAGAACATAGAGAAACAAAAAATCAAAATGAGGCAAAGAGGTGGCATCGTAAAATGGCAAGAAGTCAGAGCATAAAGGCAGGACCATGACAGTAAAACACTAAACGTTAAAGGAGGGAAAATACCTAAAGCCATGAATATAAAGAAAAAAGAGTAGGATAGAATGCAAAAACAGTATACGAAGAAGAAGAGAAAGGCAGCAAAATACAAAGAGAACATAGAGAAACAAAAAATCAAAATGAGGTAAAGAGGCACATAGGCAGTGGTAGGATTTTTAACTATCAAAACCTTAAAAAAACCCTTTCAAAAAAAGGAGATAGCCAAAAGGAAAGAAAGCAAGGTATAAGAGCAAGATGGGAAAAACACAAAATAAAAGGCAATAGGAGGGGAGAGCTGTAGAAATTACAGTAAAAGAACGGTCAACTTTACAGGCACACGGATAGGGGTAGAGTTTTTAACCATCAAAACCCAAAAATACTCTCCTAAATAAAAGAGCATAGCAAAAACGGAAGAAAGGAAGGTATAAGGGCAAGACCAGAAGAATACAAACTCAAAGACAAAAGGAGGGGAAAACTGTACAAACTACAATAAAAAGACGTGTAACTCTAAACGAAAGGGAAAAACTATTTGTATAACTGAGTGAAGGTATACTTGTCAAAACTAGTTACAAAAAAAAAAAAAAAAAGAACCAATATTGATCTGAGCTTTCTCATGGCATCATTTGAACAAACCACGTTAAAACTCAACGCATCACAAAACATCTATTCATCATTGCCAATCTTTTGACAAAACTAAAAGAAATGAAACGAAAAGGACAAAGCTAAAAACTACGAACATAGACTAATCAAAATAAATAACATAAAAAACAAAAATGTTATCCATGTACATTAAGAATTACAGTCAAGATGATAACTTTTGTTAGTAAATAACATTAATGAACAATGAAAGAACTGTATGCATTAAATATTTTTCATATTTAAGAGATATAAAAGCATTATAATGCATTTATTAACAGAACAGCTGAAAACAATTCACGTGTACAGTTTATAACAGCATGATGGCAAAAAAAAAAAAAAAAAGATTAATAATATGCAAAGCAAATTTTTTATCAATGAAAAACATGGATATAACAATAAATACAGAACACATTTGAAATCAATTCACGCACAGTTTATAACATTATGACGATAAAAAAGTAAGATGAACAATGTACAGAAATAAATTTTCTTCACTAGAAAGCATGGATATAATAATAAAAACAAAGAACCTTTAATAGTATCTGGACTTGACTAAAAAAGACAGCCTTATAAGTATTGGTAGATACAACCGATGGAATGGAAGAGACAAAGAAACCAAAGTAATAAATGAACCCAAACGGAAGTAAGAAGCAACGAATAAGAGCAGATAGAGAGAGAAAAACAGTGTTATGGAGGCTATAAATATCATATACATGATTAATAGCTATATTTATAAAGGAAGACAATGATATAAATAAATGCAACATCATCCTTACAAAAAGACCCCTACAGAAATACGGAATTAGTTATGATCAGTTCAAAAACAAAAAAAAAATATTAGCATCCTTCTTACTGTACTCTTCCTTTCCCCTTTTTTTCAGCATATTTAATTCATGTGTACTCTTCTCTCTCCCAGTCATTCATTTATTTTTGTTTCCTTTCGATTTTTTCTTCTTTCCGCGCCTCTCTCTTTCTTTTATTACATTTTGTCTGTTCTCAACTCAAATAAATGAAGATCAGACAATGTTAATAAAAAGAAGACAGCAAAAATCATTACGCACACAAATAAAAATCAAATCAAAGACAGGTGTTGGTTTATCTAATAAAACTATTTAGTAACAATGAATCACAGTCGAAAAAATAATCAAAAAAAGAGGGAAAAAAAGAAAAGGGAAAAAAAAGGCAAATGATTGCAAGCAACTCATTTAATACACCTGCAATAGTCCAATATCAATCATCAGTTTAACAGCGTACTTTTTACCTATAAAAATCATAGCTGAAGATACATATCAAAAGAAAAAAAATCTAACAAACATAATTGTAGAGATACGATTGGTTAGAATGCAATGAGAATCAAATGAATAACATTTTAAAATCAACTACAAACATTTACATCGTACACTTTCATTTGTTGGCATAGATAGCATAACAAAAAAAACAATAAATATAATCAAGTAAGAAGAGTTAGCAAATAATTAAACAACATTATAATAGCGGTTTTATAACAAAGAATCCAGTAATCAGATGTAGAAAATAATTATTTTACAATCTTAGTAACAAAATAATGTTGACAATATAAATAACAATAATAACAACAATAAACCAGTATCGCTGTAAAAAATATATAGAATATAACTAATACACAATATGTGAATGAGAAACAACAATATCCAAAGGCATATATAGTTAGAATTTGTTCAAACCCACAATTTAAATAAACTAAGGCAGCACTGAAGAGGAAAAAGCAACAACGGAGGGAACAAAGACAACAAAAGCACAAAAACTGAAATAAAATCAAAACCAATATAGCACAAAATCTAAGGCCGGGCTACATAAAGAAACTTAAAATACCCAGATAGCCAAAATATCACAAAGAGAAGAAGACCCAAAAAAAGCCAAAAAACACAAAACACAAAAACCCACCCGAATAAAACCCAAACAATTGAGACGAACCCTCCAGCGGGAAGACAAAAAATCCACCTACAAAAACCATAAAATCCAACAACACAGACAAATCCCTAACCCAAGTAATGCAAATATCAAAAACTCACCAAAATCAAATCTAAATAATACAAACAAATTTCCAAGAGAGAACCCATAATGAGTAGAAATAAAAAATGAGGCAACGAAACATAGAGGAAAGAGACGATAGAGTCCTCACCCACCAAAAGACCGAAGACAACCTCTCAAAAAACAGAGAAACGACCCTCTGCAGAATACATCGAAAGAGAAGAAAAAGAAAAAGCAATCTTATAGATACAGAAGCAATGCAAGCCAAAGAAAAGAAAACATTAAAAAAGCAAAAATGGCAGGTGGAGAAGAAAAGAAAGGCAGGAAGATGCAAAGAAGAGAGAAAGAAACAAAAGATCAAAATGAGGCAGAAGGCACACAGGCAAGAGTAGGGTTTTTAACTAATAAAATCCGAAAATACCCTCCCAAATAAAAGAGCACAGCAAAAAAGGAAGGAAGCAAGGCATAAGGGCAAGACTGGAAGAACCGGCAAAATCAAAGACAAAAAGAGGGGACACTGTAGAAACTACAGTAACCGCGTGCTCTTCTTTAGTTATATATAATAATTTGATATATAAAAAAACAAAATATAAAATACTAATTAAAAAATAATAATTGATGATAAAAAAAATATTTCAAAAGAACATTAAAACGTATTTCGATAAATTATCAAATGATATTCTAATAGATTATAAAAAAATATTCCAATTGATTATTAAGTGGTATTTTGAAAGATTATTATATGATATTTTGAAAAGTGAAATATCAAATGATATTTGGATAGATTATCAAAATACATAAGTTATCTAAAAGTATTCTGATAGATTACTAAGTAGTATATTAAAGGATTATTAAATAGTAGTTTAAAGAATTACTAAATAGTATTTTGATGGGTTAATTATCAAATAGTTTTTTGATAGGTTACAAAAAGTAATCAGTATTCCAAAGAATTATTAAATAATATTTTGATGGATTATAAAATAATATTTTAATGTATTACTTTTATGATTGGTTGGAGGTATATTTATAAAGATACCTAAGGTTGACTTTTCAATTTTTTTTAGAAAAAGATAAAAATCTTAAAATTATTAAAGAAGGGACAAAATTTCAAAGACGTGTAATTTTGGAGCATCCCTCCAAATTCTCCAAAATCTTTAACTTGTGCACCAAAGGAGCTATTTCCTCCGTCGGCCTAAAAGACATGGGCTCGGTTGAGGGGTCCAATCTGCCTAAGCCAGGTCCATTTAACTCTCGTAGCTAGTAAAAGCTTCCCGCCAAAATCAAATTGCAATCAGCCGAGAAATCGCCGCCTTCTCTTTCGGCCGCGACGGAAACCGGAACGGAAGCTCCGTTCCTAAAACGATGTTCTTGCAGTACCATATAATATCTTCAGTTCCATTAATACAAAATCTCTCTCTCTCTCAAGCTCAAAATCAATAATAATAAAATCTCTCTCTCTCTCTCTCTCTAGTGGAATCTTCTAGGGTTTCAATTTTCCTATGAATTGAAGTTATTAACTGGTAGGTTTCATCGATCAGTTTCCTTACCTTCAAAAATTTTTTTTTTCTTTTTACGCCTTCTTTAATTCTTATACGGTTATTTTGGTTGCTTTTTCGTTTTTTCTTTTGTTTATGTTTGGCTACCGAGAAACTAGGTGTAAGAAAATGGGGGCAGGTTTCTACTATTTTTCTGCTCTGTTTCATTAGAAAGAGGAAAATTTAATTGTTCAATATTGATCCAATTAATTGGTTCTTTTTGTGACTTGAAATTATAAATATTGTTAACCAAGTTCGAATCTTTAACTTTATCCTAAAATTAAAAAAAAAAAAAAGTGGAATGGTGACAAGGATCTTTTTTAACTGATTTTAGTTCTTTATTATTTAATTCAATATTTTTTGATTGCTAATTTTGAAACTTTTATAAGGTGTTTCAGTCTTGTGTTGAATTTGATAGTATTTTGCTTGGTTTAAAGATTGAAAACAGAATATTACTGATCAATTCTGTAAATTTCATTTGTGTACAAGGATTTGAATTAGAGAAGGGATTTTGAAAAATGGCAAAGAGGAAGTCTGGGAGAGCAAATAAGCAACCTCCCAAGAAGCAGATGAAGCTTGACACCATCTTCAGCTGTCCCTGCTGCGATCATCCCAACAGCGTCTAATGCACCAATTAATTACTTTTTTTGAATCTCACTAGCAACATAAATATTAAAACACTGTTGAATCGGTCATTCGAGAACCTATTTTGCTTGCATAATTGACCAACCAACAAAAGTCCCTATATTTTCCGAGTAATTAACTTCCAAGAAACTTTAAGTTAATTGTGAACTTTAGCTGAGCCAACAGACATGTAAGTGGAGCTCTCTCTCTCTCTCTCTCTCTCTCTCTCTCATACACGCACGTTGACATAGATTTTCTTTCATTTGCTGGATTGATGCGTGTGAGTGGCTTAACAACCTTTTCCCATCCTAATGTCAAATCAGGCTGTTTATTCACGGTTAATGGTGGGAACCTTTCTTAATCGTACTAGCAATTTTCTTAAAGGTTTTTTTTATGTAAGAAAAATTGTTGGATTAAAAAAAGAAATGGGAAAACAAAAAAATGGGGTGGCAATGGAAGCACCCAAAATTTAATTTATTGGATTAAACCCGAATAATCCGAGTCAAACAAACATATATAAAAATGAAGGAGAGTGAAGTCGTTTCCCTGCATTTTAGAACATATATATATATAGTTGCTCTTCCAAACTCTTCTGTGTTTCTGATCATCATGGTTCCTAATAGGAAATGATGCTTTTCCTCTAATCAACGTCCATTTTTGATAAATGGCACCACCTTCAAGATGGAGGGAAGAACCTGTTGAGGTTGAAGGGAAGTGTATAAAACTCTTCATTTCTGCTATCTCCTTTGAACGTTCTGAATTTGACCCACCACGGCATTCCCCTATCTCTGGCACTGTCCTTGTAATCAAGCGTGTTGTCCAAGAAAACAGCAACAATCAACGCAACAGTAGGGGATGAGAAGAAGATCGTATTAAGGAAATCATTGAACTGCACACAAAACAATAATAATTTGACTTAGAAATTCTCTCTCTTAGTACTAGTTATTGTTTCTCACTAAAAAGCCGTAATGTAATATAACATGTTCGCAGCTAGATATGCTCACCCATCCAGCCCTGGTGTGGGCAGGTCCGTGAAGGGCTTTAGCAGTGTATTCCCTGAAGTACTCAGGAATAGACAAGCCTAAGAAGAGAGCCACCCCTGTGATGAAAAGATTCCTCAAGGAGTTCATGTTTGTGAATTGCAAAAATGATAGCCCCACCGAAGCTGACAGAGACAACAATCCAGCAACCAGATGACAAAGAACTAGATTAGTATGTACATAAATTGTACAGTCATCTATTAGAATATGTTTTGCTTTTGGCATTTAAATTTAAATTTAGGATCATATTTATCTTTTAGGTTTGTTAGAATAGATTTTCAAGTTCTTTTCTGTATTCTCTCATTTGATTCTATTTCTTCATAATCATGTCTTTCTATCTAGTTTTTGTCTTTTCTATGTCTTTCTCTATTTGGATTCTATATCTTTGTGATCATGTCTTTCTACGTTGATATACTTACCAACAAGACCAAACATAACGCAGTAAACAGCAGCAAATATGGTGAAGGGTATTGATGCAAACAGAGCTCCAAATTTACCTGCCAGAGGAGTGGAATGGTAAAGTCACACAACAGACAAGAAAGTGTGGTAATTTTTTGCCCCTCTTTTATTCTTATGTAGGACTTACCAAGAATCGAGAAAAATATCATAAACCCAGCTGAGATTTGAATAACCCTGCGGCTTCCAACACGAGTGCTCCCAAGAAGGCCCACATTTTCTCTGTTGTATGGTTTTTCCAAAGACAAATTAGACCAGTTGCGTTAATTAAGAGTCTGGAAAAAAAAAAAGAAAAAAGGAAGGAAAATATGACTTACACAGAAACTGTTGAGCCAGTCAATGTCCCAAATAGTCCATTGAGTAGAATCCCTATCCCCTGCCAGCCAATGCCACGGCTGAGAACATGAGCTGGTGGTGGTGTGGCACTTGCTAGGCGTGATGCGGCTTTGTATGCTCCAGTTGACTGTCAAAACAAAGATAATCATGGTTACCAACAAATGATCTCTCTTGAATTTAAAATCTGAGTAATTTTTCATAATGTATCTTGAACTCTTCGAAATTTGCAAGTTGGACTCTAAACTTTAAATTTTGGCATTACAGGATGACAACCATGGTCCCAAATGTTGAAATAAAAAGTTTAAGGTCCGACTAGCAACACCCACGAGAAGTTTTGGTGCATTTTGTGCAAAAACATGGGGCATTCCCTCCATTAGTTGTCGTCCGTAGGTATTGGACCAAATTGCCATGGATTTTCAAATTGAGTCCCAATCTCCGAAAAAAAAATAATAATAATAATAAGAAAAACCATTGAAATCAAGTCGAGTAATATACCTCAATCAATGAGACTAGAACAGCAGCCATCATTCCAAAGGCGTGACCAGCATCAAATGTAGGGGCACCCCATTGAAGAGGATATGGGATCTTTATCCTTTTACCAAAAAAAGGAGGAAAGAGATTGTCAATTTGTCACATAATTAATATGTCTCAACAACCTCACATTACAAATACCATGACCAAGATTGTAGAAAAAGGCAAACAGAAAATTTTTCTTTAGGCATGGCCTACTTGGAATAGCAATATCAATTTGTGTGTGCCTGTCTTTACTGTTTGAGTCCCAAAAAAAAAAAAAAACCCCAAAATTTAATGAAAGGCAGTAAAATTATTGCAACCAACCATGGTGCAGAAGAAATGAGGTTGGCCCTGTCTGTTCTGCAATTGACTTGGGTCTGTTCAGGGTGGTGCCTGTATGCACCGCTGGCCGTCAAGAGGTGTGCATACGCCCATATCACCGTCACCGATATTAGAAGAGCGAATCGTTCCAGTACTGGTACCTGTCTTACTTGGAAGTTCTTCAGGTACTGCAGAGAGAGAAAAAAAAAATTGATCAAATTTATAATGAAAATAAAAATTTGCTAGAGAAATTTATTATGAGATGTTGGTATAAAAGGAAAGTTGTAAAAAAAACCTGGGAGAAGACTACAAAGAGGATAAGCATGGGGATGCCAATTTCCACACACCTTCCAACCTGAAAAGGTGAATCAATGAAAGATATTAAGAGGGAAAAAAAAAAAAACAGTGAGTTGGCCCTGGGAAGTGTTTGCTGACAAACTAACCACTGGGAAGCCTCTATCAAACAGACCAAAACCCACTAATGCGATAACTGGAACCATTCCAAGAGGACTGAAAAACCTGTAAAATGAGAGAGATTTCTTTATTGGCTTGTAAAAATAAGAAGAACCAAACTTTATTTCTTGATTATTGTTGGAAAAAGGGAAGTACCTGGAACAGATGGCCCAAATCTGACTGTATCCGAGGATGATTTGTATGCTTGATGCTACAATTAGAGCTCCTTGTACTGCTCTCATGGTGTTAAGAAATCTCTACAAAAAGTGTGCAAGAAGAAAATTTTAAGTTTTCTTATTGGGGCAAATCGAATTTAGACAGTAAAACAAGAAGATAGAACTTACAACATGAGGATTCGTGATGTTAGTCAATGAGGAATCATGGATAATGGATATGATCGGGACCATGAAGGCATAAGAGCCTCCGACCACAGTCGGTAATCGGGTTCCGAAAAGTGTTTGTAGAAGTGTATTGACTCCTTCAACAAAGAGTAGAGTCTGTACTACTCTCACTTTATCATCCTGGTTAGAAAAAAATTGTTTTTTTTCCAAGATCAGAACCACAGAAAAATTTAAAAAAATAATGTTGAGTTTCATAATGGAAAAATGAGCTCACATCTGTGCCACCCATGTAAGGAACAAGGAATGAAGGGATCATCACTGCAGTTCCCAAGGCCAAAATATAGTGCTGAAAGCCCAAAGCTATAGCCTCCCCTGTGTTTTTTCACATGAACAAAAATCAGAACCATAGTGTGTGTGCGTGTGTGCGTATTATATATATATTGACCCAGTTATGAAAAATGAATCATCAGTTGATTTAATGGGAGTTGAGGATTGATTAAAGATTAGATTTTGACATACCCCAAGATGGGTTTGAGTCAATACAGTACTCTAAGCCTTGAAGTTGGTCCATTGGTGGGTGGGTTATTTCTTCTGGTTTAGGTGCTGCTGCCATGGCTGCCTTGTTCTGCCCCAACTTCACAACCTTTTTTCTTTTTCTTATAGCTCCAAATTCAAATGGGCACTCAGTAAAACGAATCAAAGAAGAAAAAGAATGGTCTCAAACTCAAGAGTTTGCTTAGTCAAGTAACACAATCTGGAAATAACAATTGCAGAGAGAGAGAGAGAGAGAGACAGAGACAGAGAGATAGAGAGCTAGAAAAAGATTAGAGAGAGAGATTTCTACTGTTGAAGAAAGAGTAGTAATATGCGTGAAAGCAAAAAGAAAATGTGCACTTGCCGCCCACTAAAGAAGCTGCTTTTCTGGTTTATATATATATATATAGATACACACACACATACATATATATATATTATCTCTGCTAGTGTCTCTTTCTCTCCTCTCTTACACTGAACAAACTTTTTGATTTACACTAAAAAGTTCCGTTAAACCTTTTTTGCATATTCCCAAATCTGCCCCTTAAGGAACTTCCAAACTCAAAGTTACCGTTGCCTAAATGTTTTCATTAATTTTTATTCCAGCTCAACTTACTTCATTGCTTCACATATTTGTTAACCCAAAAAAGGAGAAACAATCAATAACAAGGCAAACAAATTACTAATGGTTTGTTTTTTACCTCATAAAATCCTCTTTTCTTAGCAAACTAAATGTTTTTCCTTTAAAGGAGTGAAATAAAATCAAAGAGAAAAGAACTATACGTTTTTTTTTTCAGTCAAAAAGAAAGCCAGTCATCATGTCGTAAGCGACTTTATTTATTAATTCAGTTTCTCCTTTCTTAGCACGTTACAGAAATATTTATATGGTTGAATCATCTACAA
Organism: Antiaris toxicaria; assembly: GCA_035233585.1. Classification (NCBI taxonomy): domain Eukaryota; kingdom Viridiplantae; phylum Streptophyta; class Magnoliopsida; order Rosales; family Moraceae; genus Antiaris; species Antiaris toxicaria. Next base: position 97,354,208 of record CP141154.1, read on the forward strand.
GTCTAGCTTTTCTCCTTTCTTTTTTTTTCAGTTGAATCCTATGCAATCTATTGTTAATAGTCCGCATATATGTTTCTTGTTATGTAATTATTGGCATAGTTAAATGGTAAATTCACTAAGGTAAAAGAGTTTGAATACATGTTCAAAAATAAAAATAATATTAGTGGTAATAATTTTAATAACCAACCTTGTTCTAGTGCCAATAAATGAGCGTATACACAGGTATTGCTTTTATAATATTTAGGGGTTGTGACTGTCAAATGGTAGGCATAATTGGACATGAGTCTTTGTATGGGATCCATTTGAGTTTGACGAGAATATTGCCCATGTATTATTAAATTATTAATTAAGGTAAAACTATAGGGAGAACATTAGCTTTCCTCTTTGACAAATAGAAAAGCAAAAAAAAAAAAAAAAAAAAAAGTTGAGTGAGGCTAATTGACTTACACAAGATACATTATGAGAAACCACATTTGACCTATTACAAGGGGTACAAGCTTGAAAAGAAAACACATGTAGTTTGCAAAAATTCCTTTCATTGTAGTTTTAATTTCTTTATAAGGCAAATCCAAACAATTTTATGACTTGTAAATATATATTTTGCAGAACTTATAGCAAGAATCACTGAGAGAATTTTTCTTCTTAGAGTGCTAGTTTTTAAAAGAAAAATGCTTTTAGTTATAAAAATGAGAAAATTCATCATCTGTACCTTAAAAAAAAAAAAAAAAAGATAAATGCTCTCGCCCTTTTTATTTTCTTTACAAATCAAAAGAAGAAAAGAGAAGATAAGTTCTTTTGCTTTGATTTGTTACTTTTTTTTTTCCTGCACCTACAAGACTCAAGTTTTCCTTTTCTTTCTCTTTTTTTTTTTTGGTACAAAATTATTAGTAATAAAGTAAGTTGAAGGGTATTAGCGGTGGCCACATTTTTCTAAATATTTTTTGGTACATGTTTACTGTCCAAAGGAGAAGTAACATGGACATATAATACTAGCAAGGAGAGCAATTTTATTTTATATTATTTTAAGGTGTTTTTATTGATACATATGTGCCAAGCAATTCCAATGCTAGTAACAAAATATCATTCATTTTGTTGGGGGAAAAAAAAACTCCTGTTCTCGCGTGACATTCTAGTAATGGAAAGTCTTCCACTATTTTGCACAGCTAGCACGAAAGTCATTTACAAAATTCTAAGAAAAAAATTTATTTTCTCAAGGAATTCAAAATGAATTGAAGTGTTTCCGGGGGATCCCACTTGTACCATTACAGACAGGACGAATCAATGTATTTTTGGATCCGATGTGCTTTTTAGAGGATGCCACACTTAAATTATGGGAAAATTGTATATATGCAATTCAATTTCATCCTTTTAGTTTTATGTCTTAATAAAATTTATCATCTGTTACAGAAACTACATTATATTTACTTATTATTTCAATGTTACTCTTCTTGCGACTTTAGGTTGAAATTAGACTATAAAATGACCGTGTACCAAACTTGGGCGTCCATTACAATACAATTGAATGTGTAATGTGTGTTTGATTGAGAAAATATTATATTCAAATACAAATTTTAAATATAATATAATTATTAGTTATCATTCTTTTTTTTTTTATCTATTTATACCATTCTCTCTTTTTTTCTATATACATTTGAATATAATGTAAATACAAAATATTCAAACATATATTATATTTGAATGTAATATAAATACAAAATATCTAAACATATATTATATTCAAAATATTATATTTGAATACAATGCAAATGTAATGCTATCTCCAAACCACTCCTTAGCAAGAGGCGAGGCGACCTAGGGCAAGGTTGTTGGCGTTGAGCTCACATGCCAACGATAGTAGAAACGAAGGAGAAATAACACAAAATGGTATCTGAAGCTATTTTTTGTTATAGTTTGAAGCGGGGGACATTTAAAAAAAAAAATCATGCCATGTATAGGTATTTTGGGTATTTAAATTATTTTTCCAAATTTTTTTCATGAGTTGAGGGGTGCAACATTGAGACCAAAATTTCAAATGCGAAGGGTGTGGATGTAGTTTCCAAAAAAATGAATGGTTAATTTTATTAAAACCTAAATAAATTTGGTGAATTATGTAAATTTTTTTAATACAAAATCCTGGACAAGCAGTTATACAGCTCGTGATATCATACAAACATATACGTATACACATGCAGATATAAACAGTGTCTGACTGATGAGTTGGCCTCATCGTGTGAAGCAACAGTGTACGATTCTTCAACGTCTATATTTTCTGATGCCATGACAAAACTCAAACCATATCATGGAAATTGGAGCTCTTCTCTTTCTCTATCTCCTCTCTCTTTCTCTCTCTGCAGAAATACATCACAGTAAAAGCTTTGAGTTTTCGCTTTTTCTTCTGCAAACGCAGCGAAATTCATGCTATTTACGCGTCCGCGCCCACCTCGCCCTGAACCAACCCTTTCAACCTTTTATTTTATTTACACACTCTCTCTTTCTCTCTCTCGAGAAGTAGCTTTTAATTTTCTCTTTATTACAATCTCTTTTTAAAGGAAACGTACGACATTCACATAAATATCAACCTATATTAATGAAAATAAGACATGCATGCCCCAATGTTCATCTCTTGAATTTATGGCGATACGAGTATATGGCATATTACATTTAATATGCTGTATACATATTTATATTAAGGTCAGATTTTATTTTTTATTTTAATGATTTTATAATTTTACTCACTTAATTTTAAAAATTAATAAAAATATTTCTTAAACTATAAAATATTACCATATTTACTCTTGTTATCAATTGTATAGATAAAATACTTTTATTTTTGCTCTTGATTTTTAATATTCTTATAATGTTGCTTTCCAAACTTTGAAAATTGATTTTTAGACCCTAAACTTTGAACTTATAGTAAGAATAATAAAATTTTCCTTTAAAAACTTATATATTTAGATCTTAAACTTCAAACTGTTAATAAAAAAATCCTTTGTTTCATTTTTTACCTATATAAGACTTCGAAAAATTTTATTTTGATTCCTTAAATTTTAATCCATCTATAATTTTATATTTATAGTTAGGGCTGGCAATTTAGGTCACGACACGATAACATGACACGAAACCCGCACGAAGTTAGAGGGTTTGGGTTTTCCTTAAATGGGTTTGGGTCAAAAAGGGTCGAACCCGTCAAACACGATTAAATAAAGAGTCAAACCCGCACGAACCCGCCAACCCACAATTGAAACGAAATAACCCATTTAACAAATTAATTATATATGAATTGACATAAATATAACTCATAAATTACCCATTTATAATCTTTAATATATTTATATTATTATATATATTATAATGTTTTACTATTTTTAATTTTGAGTTTTCAAAATTCAAAATTCAGATATAATATATATCTTTTATTTTATATATATATATTTTTAAAAAATTTTAACATAAAAAAGAAAATTTAGATGAAAATCTAGATTTTACTTTATTTTTTTTAGTCTTTAATTGCTTTTGTAACTTTGCTTACCTCACCCAATCGCCCTCCCCTTCCCTCGCGATAACACGAACAGTCGTCTCTGACCTTGTCATCATTATTTTATTTATATTTAATTTAAACGGGTTAATTTGGGTCAACACGATTAATAAATAGGTTGGGTTTGGGTTTGAGATTTTGACACGAATATTAAATGGGTTGGGTTTGGGTTTGAGATTTTAACACGAATATTTAATAAACACGACACGAACACGACATGATAACACGAATTGCCAGCCCTACTTATAGCTTTCAGATTTTAAATTGTTATCAAAATCACGTATATTATATCAACTTAAAATTGATGTAGTACTAGTATAATAAAAATTTAATTTAAATTAAAATTTTTATAATTACGAAAAAAAAACCTTACAAATCTGTTAAGGGATCTAAATGTATAGATTCCTTTTTTTTTTTCCTTGTAATAACCTAAAACTTAAAAAAAAATCTTATCAATGCATTAATCATTTTTAGGTTTTGAGTATTAAGTTTCATAGAGTTTAGGGGGTAAAAGTAAAGTTTCTTAAAGTTTTATACGGCTAAAAAATGAAAGAACCTGTTTTAAAGTTTTGGTTGGGGGGGGGGGGGGGTGTGAACACTAGTTTTCAAAGCTTATGGGGTAAAGTTATAAGAATATTAAGGGTTTTTTAGATCACGATTTTGAACCTAAAAAATGAGTTTGAATTTGATTCTATATGTAGTCTGTTAGTCTGTTTTAAGCTTTTTAATCTATGACTTGCACAGTATTTTAAACTCAAAAATACTGTTCATAAATATTCTCTCATTAAAAAAATTGTACTATCCACATGAAAAAGTAAAGGGAAGTACAATTTTCAATGTAAGTTTAAACCCAATTTTTATTATTCAAATATTTTTAACACAAGTTGAAATTCTTTAACTCAAACTTGAATACCAAATATAATGTTCATTTCATAATTCAACTCATTTTAAACTAAAGCTAAATTTTCTTATATAAACTCATGATCTAAATGAACTCTATTTAAAGGAATATTCAATTTATATAACTGATGAAAAGAGTAAAAATGATAACATTTTATAGTTTAAAGAGTATTTAAACTAGTTTTTAAAATTCAAGAAACAAAATGACGAAAATATCAAAGTTTAGCAAATAAAAATAAAATTTATCCTCATATTAAATATTGCTTGTGTGCTCAAGTTTCTGCCAGGGCTTTGTTTGATGTCTGTTTTTTTGCTTTTAGAGTTGGATTATAAAATAAATAGAGAGAGTCGTTGAAAGAATCAAAATTGATTCGCACGAATTCGTTGTAATAATAATTATTATTATTAAATAAAACTGACAATGCTGAGCCATTCTAATTGTTGTTACAATAATGTGTTTAAATCATCTTAATGTTTTTCAAGACATTATTATTTTTATCTTGTTAGATGTTGTTTTCAACATATTGTTTCCCCAATGTGTATTGTAATTATTTCATCTACGCAAACAAAACAAAAAATGTTCATATAAATTTGTAGAATTTACACATACGGGAAATGTTGTAGCTGTGGATAATTATAAAGTCAGAAAAATATAAATTGTCCAAAAGAGAAAAGACATAATTCCTTGTCATGAATTTCATATCAGATTAATGCATATGATTATTTATATGATTAATATATATGGCTACACTTCTTGAAATACATTCTCCAAGTGCAATATGAGTATATGACGTTGCAACTGGTTGCGCTTTCTTTTTCTCTCCAAACAATATGTACTTTCCAAACATTTACTCACAATAAAACAAAAGTAACGAAGAAATCTCTACTTTACAATTAATGCATATTGTTATACAGATGATTACCAACATTTTAGCAAACAGACTCATATTTTCTTTTTAATTTTTACTATTTAAAAATATCTCGTCATTTATATTATATCATTTTATTAAAAAAATTTTAAAGTATTTTGTAATATATTTTTTATATTAAAACATTTAAATTTTTTAATAATATATTATAATATGAGTGAGTAGATATCTTTTGAGGAATTAACATTGATCAGGCAATCTCAATCCGTGTTGGATTCTACTATTTCATCTTTAATTTGGGAAGTGGTTGTACTTTTTAGATAATGTTCTCAACATTTACAGGTGTAGATAGACAACAAAAACTCTGTCCGAGTAAGGACAACAAAACACATGGAAGACTTTGTAGGTGGGATTTAAAAATAAATGTAAAATTTTAAAAATATGATTAGATAAAATATTATATTAACATTATATTTAAATATAATATATATATTTAAATAAAAAATATTTAAATTATACTTAAATATTAAATATGTAATATAATTGATAAAATAAAGATTGAAAAAAGATTGAAAAAATATATATAACGTAAATAATGAAAATAATAGAAAAAATAAAATAAAAAATAATAATTATATTAGATTTAAATTATAATATAATTAATATTTAAATATAATATTTTTATATTTAAATAAAAATTATATTATATTTAAATATAATATAAATAAAACACGGAACCAAATGTCCTATAAAAATGTATTTTATTTCTCTTGAAAACTTTATCAAAAGGCACATGTATATACAATGCAAAAATATCAATTAATAGTATTTTCCCCTTAAAGTCAAAGTATGTGGGGGGAAGACAATAAAATTATTAACCTGCAGCCTTCACTTTTTTGAGGAGTACTTTATTTTTCCCTTTATTTTTTTTTCTTTTTATTTCTTTATTTTTGATAATTTGCCGAGGTACTATTATTTTGTGTGTGTATATATATATATATACACTCCAACAATACATATACACGTACCTACTTCAGATATGTTACTAGGATATTTACACACACATATGATATATATATGTATATGTATATAGGTCTCTCTGTGTGTACGTATATATCCTTCAAAGATATTGTTTTTAAATTTCTGCCGAACAAGTTGGTAACGACCGCCGTTTGGACAAGTTTAACTTGGTTTAATTTGTCCTTTTTTATCGTTTTTTTTTTTGTCTATTTTTCAAGTCAATAAAATTTCACATTACATTTTGAAAAATTGAGGGGTCATTTTGGACAATGTCTTTAAACCTCAAAATTTAACTTTCTATATAAATTTTATCACTTTTTATTATTTATATCTTCAAAACGTCACAGTAAACTCCAACTTAAAAAATTCATAACTTTATGTATACAAGTTCAAATGAGATAATTTTTTTTTTAAATTACATAGAATTTTGAGAGGAACGAAACAATATCCATATTGATATTTTTTCTCGAAAAAAATTTTTAAAATTTTTTATTTTTTCACTTCAAACAGTTTTTTCTCTCAAACACATTTTCTAAAATAATTTTTTTTCAACTTAAAAATAATATTTTCTGTCTCCTCCCCAAATACTTCCTGATATTTTTCTTAAGTTAAACGAAATTAAATTTAGCTATGGCAGAATACTCAAAATCTCTCTCCATAAATGTGCTTCTGCTTCGGATTCTTTCAGAACTTGATGTACTGAAAAGACACCAGGGTACTAATTTTTGCTGAAGACTATCTTGCAGACTTAGACAACGGATTGCTTGTCACAAAAGTGGAATCCCATGCATATTCCCAAAGGTGATTTCACCAGATTAATATGCAGAGGAAAAAATAAAAAGAGAAGACCCAAAAAGTAATGTATCTACTGGTAGTTGTAACGACGTCATATAGTAAAACATATAACACACACACATATATTCCTGCCCCCTAACACAAAACACCACCCACCCCCCCAACAACAAAAAAAAAAAAAAAAAGAAAAGGCTGTTCAAATTGGCATGTGTGTACTTGATCCAAGTTCGTAACCCTAGTCATTAAGTAAAGCCTGTTTCACTTTCACGCACGGGCGTAAAGCAGCAAAGGATATTTGCACAATATATAAATATAGATAGATGCATATATGGAGCAAAAGTAGCAAAAACATCATGACAAGTAATCCCCAAAAGACAGATGAGATCGGTGAATATACATGACCTATAGCTGAGAAAAAGGCAAATAATTATCTTTCTACACGTTAAAACTAAAGCCATGTTGCAACCATGGAGAATAAATGGATAACGAGAAGACGATAACTGCTTTTTGATGGGGTACGACCAAGTCCAAGAGTGAGTGGAATTACAAGGAATGATTTTGCCCATAGTATATATTTCATTGGCATAGAACTTTTATTTGAATATCAAATTGTGTGTGATATATATATATATATGCTTACCAAAAAACTTTAAAGGCAGGAAAATTGATCGATAAAACTGCTAAATAATATTTTATATACATAAAATTATATGAAGGTAAATGCTAATAACTCCGGATTAAAAGGTCGGGTGCGGTGGGACCTATGTGGATTCCATTTGATCTTTTAATCCCGAGTCATCCTAACTAGGGATGAATAGAAGCATTTTAATAGAACATGCGATTTAAGAAAGATTAAGCTTTGAGTAAAGTACTTGGACATGCGTGCGAGCGATGGAGACGAGTAAGGTAGGGTCAGATTGCCATCCTTTTTCCTCCGTTGCCGAAGGGCGCGAAAGGGATTCCTTTCGGCTAGGTAGAGAAATTTTGAGTGATCATGAAAAGGGTGATTTTGACTTTAAAGTAAAAGAGTGGTTGGTGATGTGTGTGTGTAATACATACACACACACACACATATATATATATGCGTGCATGTGTGTATTACATGCTCCTCAAATTATGTCCAAATGGGTCGCTTTTTACACACTAAACTTCTGTCTTGATTAGCATGTGTTTTTGGCTTTATTCAAGACTACTGTGGGGAGGGTTTGGTAGTGGTGTAAAGGCGAGGGAAAGCTGGAGAGCAAAAGAACTTACAGGCAGTCCCCAAAAAAAAAAAAATAATAATAATAATAAGAAAAGATTAACGATTGCTTGTTTTTCTACACGGCTATGTTAGGCGCTCATGCATCTATTAACAAATTTTAAGAATGATTTACGAAAAAATTTTAAGAATGCTAGAAGATAGGGTCTACGTGCATAGGAAACAGTGATTAATTAGTGGCAACCAGCCATGCGAATAAATAGTGATATATCCGGAAAATGTAAAGCTAGTCAATTTTCAAGTAAAGAAAAGCTGAGTAAATACTTTTATACTTTGAGTCATTGCAAAGGCGCCGTAATATGGCTATCCTTTTCTACTGACCATGTGATTTCCGACTCTTAAGGGAAAGGAAAGACAACATAAGACAATTATTACCATTTTTTCCAATTGAGAGAAAGAAATTTTATATTTTTAAATAGGATTAGAGGTAATATTATCATTAAATTATGTTTTTTTTTTTAAATACCTTACATATATATATATATATAAATAAGACGATAATTCCAGCTAGAAAATGGATGAAGATGGACGAAAATTGTTCTCTTTAAAGCAAGGTTCAAGGTTCTAAGGTTCGAGTCCCATAATTTGCTTATCGTGGGGTGTTCTCAAATGCAGCAGGAACTATCAGGATAGGTTGGTTGAAGGTAACTCGACGAAACGGTTAAATTTCATTCAAACAATATACAGAATGCATGATAACAAAGATACAAGCCCCAATTTACTAACTTAAGTGGGGGGAAAATTGTTGCCATGACTACTTTTATCAATTTCAGATTTCAAAATTGTCTATGTTATACACTATTGGGGAGTACAACAAATGCTCAAGATCTTCTCTCTAACTTCCTGTCGCTAGACCTTCTCTCTTCCGCTTCCCGCCGTCGCTGCTGCCTGCAGTACAGACATGGGCCATCATTTCAACATCATATAACAGAAGTAACTAGAAGACTGAAAGTGGACATCAAGCTTTCAAAAAAAGCAAATCTAGATTGACTCAGATTCATCACTTCAAATAACACGAGGTAGAAAAATATTTCGATTATTAGGAGCTTGCGACATAAGTTACCATACAGCAAATCCAGCATAGTCCATCAAGTGTATACCTATCTATGTACATCTAGCCTATTACATAATCCAAATAAACTCCCAATGATTAATTATTAAGGAAAATGAGAATTCCACCATATACGCTTTGGGGGTCAAATCTCGAGTCCAGCCAGTTTCCTTGATTTGTAGTGCGACACGAGGATAGAATGGACAATGACAACATAAAATCATGGCCTACCTATAAAAGGGTACGTAATTATATTTAATATCGTAGGAGGAAAAAAAAAAAAAAAACCCTCAGGCGGTTATCAATGAATTTTATTATGGGAGAAATTTCTATTTTCAATAAAGTTCTTCATAACAACATTTGTAATTGAATTTATCACTTAAGACAGAACACAGATAACGAACAGGATAGATGTTAAGCAAAAACAGGCATTCTATAATATGTGAAACTTACACAAAAGCCATGTATCCAGCACCAGCATTAACAGCAGATAAGACTGCTGTCTGAGCTCCAACTGCAGATATGCAATCCGACACTCCAGAAGGGAGAGGATTCCTTCTATCACCATCTACCTGAAACAAGAGATTCAAAGACTGAGTTAATCAATTATCTCTTACAGTATACAAGACAGATAACTATCCCATATGCATGGATAAGGGGGGAAAAAACCTTGTCCCACTTTGATTTCTTGTTCTGTCTACCATCCCGGGGGATTGCATCAGCAGATGGCAGAGCAGCATGCAACCCTGCAACAGCCGCAGGCAGAACACCTAAAAAATGACTTTAAATAAGGTCAACATCATTGAATAAAGTTCTAAGTTGGTGCACTAGGCGTTCAATTGGGCAGCTAAGTTTTGGAATGGGGTTGTGAACCATAGTAACTACTAGAAAATTTCAATATTAGTAGTTCTCAAACCTGGAACAGGCACGTTAATTTTGGGTGCACCAGCAACAATTCCAGGTTGTGTCCCCCCTGAAAGAAAATCAATCTTCTGATTCTTCTTCCTCTCTTGTTCCTTTCGGTCCATTTCACGCCTCATATCAACCTCTGCGTTTTAAAGCATCAGAACACAAGTAACACACAGGATCTATGTTGACAGAAAAAATATAACAGCTATTGCACCACATCTTGACATTGTCAAGCATCTTTAAAATTCAAAATCCAGCACAAAAATGATTGGTGAGATTTAGAATGCTCAGAAAACCATTGTGTGTATGTCTCTGTTCTCCTTTTCCAATTTGTTTCGACCACCAACTGCATTTGTTGATAGTTTATTAGAAGGACGTAACGAGAGAGAAAACAAACACCACACACTATATTTTACCGACAGTTATCAAAAACCAGGAGGGATGTTGAAATGACAGATGCATTATGCAAACATATCCTCATGATCAATTTAGTAAACAACTTCTAGAATGTTTAGTCCAAAATTTCAAATAAGCCAAATATTCTACAAACTTTACTGGCTAGCTAGAGGACAAGATTAATGCACAACTAAAACGTTTAATTGCTTATGTGGCAGTACTTGCATCTCGGGAGAATGAAAGAAAGCCCGTAACATATCCAAAACAGACACACACATTGACTCATAAAAACAGATATATTTAAAGGTATTGTAAAGACCTATTTCATCATAGTAGTCGCTTTTGTCAAATCCATGAGGGTTGAATACATCTTTACTGAAGCAAGACCCTACTTCATCAATATCTTGATACCTCACTGCATGCAGCAGGAAATCTGGGTTTCGATAGTCCTTCCTATTGCGCACTTCTGCATTAAAGCTTTTCCCAGCTTTCTTATAATCCAGAAACTTATTTATTTTCCTCTGCAGGTATTTGCAGAAAGAAGAAGCATATTAAAAAAAATTTGTAATAATATATAACACAAGGAAAGAAGCAGACATGAACTGAAGGAAATATAAGGTGCATAAAACATTAAAGGTGGAAGAAGGAACTCACTTGTAACTCCTCGGAACATTTGGCTTTTGGTGGTGGTGGAAGGAACTTATCTAAAGGGTCAACATCTTTTTGCTCCTCCATTATACCCTCTGTAGCATCTCCAACCTCTAAATCATGTACTGCAGAGTTCATTTTATCGGATTCTGGCGGATCAGATAATTGGGGAGTAGCTTGATTGCTAGGCGTTGGAACCTGAACCATTCCAGGAGGTGTTTTACCATAGAAATCATCGGCTACAAAAAAAATATTATATAATTAGGTACATAGATAAGGGCCCATTTGGAAATTGAAAGTGTACGTGTATTAGAGGATATATATATATTTTTTTTAAATGTACGTGTACTAGATTAATTGTAACAGAAAAAAGCCTCTTCACCCTGTCTATCATGTTCTCAATCTAGAAGTATGATCAGGAAGATACTTATAAAGAATAATATCTACTACTTCTATTATTAACTTCTACAGTGTTCTCAATATAATTGAAAAGACCTTAGGTCCACCTTGACAGAAACAATACTAAAATCACATGAGATCTGTACTCGATAAAAAAACATAACACTCGTGATTTGCAAAATTAGAAGGGGGAGGAGAACTCTATGTGTGTGCAAAACCAAATATAAAAAAAGCAATCATTTTCAAAGCTATCAATGTTGACAACTTGACATCAGAACTGTTTTTCATTTTCCGTGGACTGATTTTGTTTGTAATCCAGTTTTCACTAATTTCATTCTCCATTGCTACCAAAGAAAGTGAGCTCAGTAAAGTATCGGCATGCAGTTTGACCTGATGTTCCATAATACAAGTTTCTCAATACAGCTCCTATGCCTCATTCACAATAAAGCCACAGGAAAACTGAAAAACATCTTGACAAGGACCTCAAAATAAGGAACTTCGCAGGCCAATAACACTAGCAGAAATGCATAACCATATAAACATGTTGGCATGAACGAGCGGATAGATTAAAAACAGAATGGATCAAACTCGAAGATCCTATGCCTCATTCACAATAAAGCCACAGGAAAACTGAAAAACATCTTGACAAGGACCTCAAAATAAGGAACTTCGCAGGCCAATAACACTAGCAGAAATGCATAACCATATAAACATATTGGCATGAACGAGCGGATAGATTAAAAGCAGAATGGATCAAACTCGAAGATCAAATATTCAAAAGTCACCAAATCATACCATTTGCTGATTGTAGTTGCGTGCTAAACCTGACCCGACCGCTTCCTCCTATTTCACCCTCCTGCGATCACACGCAGCACCAAATCAGAAATCAAATTGCAAAACTAAAATGAAATAGTTTGTCATATCTTTTCAGGGCTCGGACAGTCAAATTTCACATGAAAGAAATCCTGGTCACAAGTTATTATCTAGAAACAAACCAAATGTAGAAAACAGAAAAAAAGGCTAAAAATTCACCAAAAAAATCGTACCTAAATGACCTTGATTGCTGAAATTTTCCAGGTTCTTGCACAATCAAACTTCAAAAACAAACATCTAATCAAACTTCCTAGTTCCCACAAAAGTGAGAAAATGCTCATTACCTCGGGCTCAGGAGACATCGCAACTTCATCATGGCCGTAATCCACAATCGCGAGCTTTCCTTTTCTGCTCCTCGTACCATCCGAAGCCACAGCCTGTTGCGGCGGCGGCGACATGAAGGAAGCCTGATTCTGCTGCGGTGTGGGGGGACGGAGCTGACCTCTACCGGAAGCCGAATTCTCCTCGTCGAAGACTTCTCGCGGCGTGTTTTCCTCGTCACCGGAATCGCCAACAACCATTCTATCGCCATCCGCCATTGAAGCATCCTCCGCACTCCTCGGTTCACCGTAATCCTCGTCTCGCGGCCGCTCTTCTCCTCCTCCTCCGTGTTCCTCATCGGCGCCATCCATCTCATCGTCCTCCTCCTCGTCGTTGTACATGGACAGCAAAGCGATGCCCTCCGATTGCCTCTTTCTCGACGCCATAGGAGCTAGGGTTTGGGGATTGAAATCGGGATTGGACAAAAACTTGGGGCTAAAATGAACAAAATCAGGGTTTCGAATGCAAAATTCGAGAGGGAACGGCTAATTTGAATCTCAGAAAGAATTTGGAAGAAAATCGTCGAACTGGTAAAAGGATTGGTGGAAAATTAGAAGGAACTAGGCAGCAGACGAGAGAAAGCAAATCAACCGGGATGATCGTTTAGAAGGCCTAACTTTGGGCCCCCAGAGTGCCTTTGATCGGGCTCCGCTTCTCACTAGGCCCATGTTTGATGGGAGACTCATGCCTAACGAGATAGTTAGGCTACATGCTACCATTTGTGAGTGTAGATTGATTTTTACCATAATTAAAAATTTTTATAAAAAATATCATAAATATAATTTATATTTGGTAAATTAAAATTTTTTATTACTCTCTCTCTCCCTCCCTATCCCACTCTGATGATAAGGAAGCTTCGATGGCAACAATTAGATTTGCTGCAGTACCTCACAATCGCAGCCACCGTCATGATCTGCCTTATCGAGTTGTGAGCAGTTGCAATCAAACTCCTCCCTCTCTTCCCCAGCTCCAGTAGCTTTCTTCTTTCTTAATGCAACACCAATCGTGACTTAGAGCATATGAGGAGATCTGACAACGTGAAGCAAGCGGCTCTAAGACTGGTCGTAATTGGTTGCTTATGAAGATTCACCATGTCGGACTAGGTAACTCGCGACTGCTATGATTTAATGGTCATCGGAGTAGGGAGAGGAGAGAGATGAGCTGGAGATCAAAACTTGATGTAGTAAAGAACAGAGCTGGCAGTCCAATCGAGAGAAATGATGAAAGGCGGTGTGGATCCGATTGGTTTCAAAGACGGGGGTGGAGAGAGAGAGAGAGAGACAGATCGAGCAATTGACTTCACCATCGGCCTATGCCGACATTGGAAGGGAAGAGAAAGAGCCGAAATCAATGCTAAATATTTCATTTATCATCACGTAATTTTGATAAATGAACATTTACATTTAGTAACTGAAATATTTACATTTGATAAATGTAGATTTATCAATAAAATATAAAATCATTTTTAATTGCTAAATGAAACATTTGAAGATGGGACATTTTTTTGCAAGAGTTTTATTTTTATATTACAAAAATCAACTCAAAACATGATTTTGAGGTATTTTTTTAAAGTTTCCTAACCAATTGAGGTACGTGTAGTAAACATATATGGGATGTTTGGAACAAAGGTCCAAAGCAAAAAGTTTGGTTATATTTTTATCTTTTATTTAACCAACAAAAAAAATATAATTAATTTTTTAAAAAGTCAACTAAAATTCGAACATCAAATAAAATTCAGACTTAAGCTCATACAGAAGCCACGAAAGCAAACCTTAGTTCCCGATGCAGGCATAGAGTTGTAATTGGAATTTAGGAGAAATAAGTAAATAGTATTTTTTATGAAACTAAATCAAATAAAAAAATTTTATTTACTTTTTAAATTTATGATTTATTTTTATTTACTCCAACTATTTTTAAAGCTTGTTATTTACTTGTTTTCATTTCGTAAAAAAATGTTATTTACTCCACACTAATCTTCATCACAAGTACAAAGTATACAATTCAATCCCTCACTTCAAGTTTAGTGCCATTTCTGTTAAAATTTTTATAGTTTAAAATATGAATAATAATACGCACAAATAAAAAGAAAATTGCATACGATTCAAAAAGAGTTTTCATCAATGATAGTGTAAATCAAAAGGTTATGATATATCCGAGAAGCACGATGACATAACATTTAATTTATATTATATTTGAAGGTTATGAACTTTTTTTCTTTTTAATTTGTTATTCAATGTATAAGCATTTGTGCCAATTTGCTTATTGTATTAGGAGTCGATCAATACGATCACACACAGAATCTAACAAAAAATACTATAGTTGACTCCATTAAAAGGTATCAAATTTAAGTGGCGTTTGGTTTTATTTTTAAAAATAATTTTCTATTTTCAAAAACACAAAAAATAAAAACAGTCGCAAAACAGTATTTGTTTATTTAACGTTTTCAAAACTATTTCAAAAACACCATTTTCAACTTTTTTTTTAATTTTTTGAAAACGTAAAAAAATTGTTTTCATTTTCTCCCTCCCTCCCTCTTTCTCTCTCTCTCTCTCTCTTTGCCTATTTAGTGTCGGTGATGATGACTATATCTGACGATAGTCTCTGTCTCTGGCGTAGGGCGACGATCACAGATTGGTGACAACGGCGACGGCCTCTTGCGACGACGATCACCAACTCGCGACCTAAATCTTACTGTCACTGCCACTTAAGATTCAAACCACTAATATTTTCCATCCTTATCCCTCGTTACAAAACCCACCACCAAATATATTTCTTTTAATTATGACTAATAATTTATATTTTATTATTTTTTCAAATTAAACATAAATATATTGTTATAAAACATTCATTTATAAAATAGGTTTTCAAAAATATAACCAAACAAAATTTAATTTTTAGATTCAGAAATAGTATAAACACAGTTTTCAAAACATTTTTATTTTTAGTTTTTTGAAAAACATAAAATATTTCAAAAACAATACCAAATGCTACTTATATTCTTCTACAATCTAAATTTCTTTTATACATAAAATACGGTGTTTATTGTTATTCATGAAAGAGTATAATAACAAATATTTTTCTTAAATATTATAGATACTCATACATGAATATATGGCTGCATTTCTCTCTTCCTTTTTACATTTCACCCACGTAAAAATTGACTTCCTGAAATTTTATTGCATCCTCCTCCTTCACAATGTTAAAATCGAGGATGTGAATATTGGCCCTTTAGCCAAAATCTAATCTGTTTCATTAAATCACCAAAACCCAAACTTAGCCAAAAGAAAATTAAACTTCCTTTTTAGCTTATTCAAGACAAAAAATAGGGTGTTATGGTCAGCAAATCTTTATGGACAGGTAACTAAACGCGCTTTCATGGCTGTTTTACAATATCAAAATGTTGTTCTTTAAAATATACTATGGATGGCGATTTATAGTAAAAGACACAAAACACTTTCGTGGGAAAAGCAACAGGATATCAAAACATTCTCGTACTCATAATTATCATTTCTGTTTTGAAAAGGTGGATTAACAATAATCCATGGGCTGCTAGTTGTCGTGAATTGAGAAAACAGCATTAACACAACGATGTGATTGGAAGAAGGCACGTTATTAGTCTCTTCGTCGTTGGGAAAGTGAGTTGAGCCGGAAATGATTAAATTAAAGTCACCTAAAGGATTTGGTTAATTTTTGTTGAGAGACTAACGTGGCTTTTGGAGTTGAATAAGATTGGGAATGGTAGTGGAATTGAATTATTGTACTTTCGTTACACGTAAATGAAAAAGTAGTTATCATATCAGTCTCATTCTAATTAGCACTTTTCTTTTTCAAGACACAACACGCATCCACATGCACACAATAGTAACCAGCCAAGGATGGTCGTCCAAAGGAAATGGACTTGACTTCAGTCTTAGAGAACCATTTGCACGTCCGAATGTCATGAAATTATGTTCCAAATTAAACCACACGCAATTTTAAATTGAAAAACTTCAGCAGATATTCCTAACATGGACAACAGAAAAGCATAATGTTCAGCTCAAATTCTTCATTAAACCACCAAATTAATAACAACCACCTTGGCGAAATCGAGAGATACCGCCCTACCAAGCTTTAAATCAAGCCGGACTAAATTCTCCATTTCATATGTTTTCTACAACAAGATATTCTAATATTACATATTCTGAATGTTTATTAGTCAATTTAATAGTAAAATAAAAAATTATGTAAAGAAACACAAAATCGTAATTCAAATATCTTATCAACAGAGATGAAGCCATCATGGACCTAGAAAGGATTGTAGCTCGAAAATAATTATACAAAAACACTCATTATTAGGACTTCGTATTAAAATATGTCCGCTTTTTAATTTTATTATATAAATGTTTATTTTTGAAAAAAAACATATATGTAATACCTAATTTGCCTTATATCAAAATTGGCATTATTTCTCATTTATTTAGTTTTGCCTTTTTTTCCTTTCTTTTCAATAAAATCAAATATGTTTATTTACATCATAACTATTAAAATCAATACATCGTAACTATTATTTACAATAAATATTGATTAAAAAAATTTAAAAAGGAAAAAAATTTTATACTAACACAAAGTATTTAAGTTTTTTTGATAAAAAATAAATTCTTTATGAAAAAAAATTATCATTTATACTAATTACATGAAATCGTATATCAACAAAATTCATTTACTTAAAATATTGACCAATGCTTTTTTATTAAAAAAAAAAACAAACGAACGAAGTTGTTATAAAAAAAACCTTATTAATTATGTCAATCACTAAAAATTTAAAACACAATAGAAAAGATAGTTATAATAAATATTAAATATTAACTGTAAAGATAATAACTTAAACTAAAAAATAAATACATCGCAATTACTATTTACAATAACGATTGATTAAATAAATTAAAATGAAAAAAATTAAAACAATTTCTTTTATAAAAAACCAATGAAGTTGTTATGAAAAAAAACCTTATTAATTACATATACCAACAACTAAAAGTCTTAAACTTAATGGATATGTATGCCTCAATGGAAAAAAAAAAAAAAAAAAAAAAAACACATCTAATCATTTTACATTCTTCAGAAAAAAAAAAAAAAAAAACCCTATCATTTGTATAAATGACTGCATATGAAATCGATGACACATTTGCAACAAAGACTAATTTTTTAAATCTTACAATTCCTCATTTTCATAAATATAAAAACTAGTATTTTAAAAAATCTAAATAAACACAAATTTAGGCACCTTTTATTCATGAGAAAGATGATTTTTTTTTTTTTTTAAGTTTCAAATACAAAATTCCAAAGCCATAAATAATTAAAAAAAAAAACTGACATTGCTTATAGTTATCCATTGGAATCCTCTGTCGACTTTACCTTTAGCAACTTTCATAGATGAATCTCTTCTCTCCATTGGCCATCAACATACCTTTTTTTTTATCATAAATCAAATAATCAAAGTAAATTTTCCTTTTAATGAGAAATTTGATTATTAAAAAAATCAATCAAATATACACCTATTTATTGTATCATTATTTATTAAAAAAATTCAAAATATCCTTTTAACCAAAAATTGATTGTCAAACTAATCAGTTAATAAAAAATTTTATTCCAAATTTACTAGTTTCCTTTTTAACAATTTCTTTATTTTTTTAATTATCATTTCTTTATGAAAGGTAATGTTATTATTATAAGTACTATTTTAGACATTAATGTAAATAAAAAAATAGATATATTTCAATTCAATATCTCTAAAATGAACATTTATGTAAATATCCCTAATAGCTCCCCTATAGCTCATGGTGGCCCGTTAATTTTTTTCCTAAAATTTATTAATAATTCTCCATTTTTCTCTTTTAGTCCCCCTCTATTTTTTTTTTTTTTTGGGTGTCTATTGACTCCTCTCTATCTACTTTTTACACCTCTTATTTAAACCACTTATTAATTGAATTTGAAATATCAATTATTCCTTATTGCACCCACTTTTATTATTCCAAAAAAAGTCCTTATAAATATTAAGTTTTAATTTTTATCTTTTTTTTTTTTACCCACTAGCCGATAAACAACACCTCTATTTTTTATTCAATCTTTTTCTTATTTGTTTTATTGTTTTTCTTATCTCTCGACTTCTTCTTTTTTTTTTTTTTTTAATCTAATCACTTCATTTTATTTAGATATCCTTATTTTACATGAAACAAAATTTAACGAGACTAGCATAATTTTTATTTGTTGAGATAGAATGTAGTTCTTTGATAACTTTTTAAGATAGTACATATAAAGTTTTTATTTTTCTTTTGATGATAAATCAAATTTTTTTCAATATTTCAGCAAAAAAAAAAAAAAAAGATTTTAAGTTTTATTAAAAGCATTATTTGTTAAAAAGGATATATTTAAAATTACGATTTCACTAAATCTTATTTCAAGTAGAATATGTATATCTTTGAAAGAAGAATCATTTGTTTGTCGAGGGAAAAAAAAAGAAGAAGAAGAAGAAGAAAAAAGGATTGCTTAAAAAAAATTGATTGATGGGGGTTTTTTTTTTTTTTTAAAGAATATTGATAGGCATTTTAAAGATAAAAAAATAGAATTTAATCATAAGGATTTTTTTTGGAATAATAAAGGGGGTGTAATAAGTAATAATTGACAAATTACTTAAGAATAAAGGTGAAAAAAATAGACTGGGGTGTCCACAAACACTCTACTTTTTTTTTTTTTTTCAATGTTTGAAGGAAAATCCCTCTAAAGCTTTAGTGGTTATTACACTATCAATCTAAGCCTCCCAAAATAAATTTTTTGGCTTCATCCTACAAATGTTAGTAAATATTCTGCTTGCCAAAGCATTCTTAATTATATTATGAGATAATTTACGAAAAACGAAAAATTAGACGTCAGATAGGTCACATTTATGTAATATCCTCGTCCCAAAAAGATTATAGACTGGTAAAGATGATGAGTGATAAATTCGAGACACCCCCACAGGGCATGGAATTGCGTTCAGCTTTTATTTTCTTTCCCAATCATTGTCTGCTTTAAGAAAAGGAAAAAAGAGGCAAAAGGATATCACTCAATGAGTGTCGTATTTGCTTTAGGTCTACTGCTTCGATAACGCGTTGCATGTAATTCCAACAGAATTTTATAAATGTCACATTCACAACGCATACGAGCGACATAAAATTACATCATGAACCACCGCGAAAGCTTTTCCCTGTGTTATGTTTGACCACTTTGAGGTTTCGGAATAAAGTTGGACAATGACATAAAAAACGACAGCATATTAAAACATCGGCAACTTGTACTTTTTATCAAAGAGACGTATTGTAATAGAAATAAGTTATCTAGTAGCCCACTTGCTGGGTGGATAAGATCCGTCGAGAAGCAAGTATTTACTAAGTCTCTCTTTTCAACTTATTAAGTTGACATCTCATAATTTTATGTCTGCTTTAATTTAACTGTTAAAATATAAAAAGACTAAATAAACGATAGTAAATTTGATTAGATATTAAGGAAAAAGAAGTTAAAAACTTATCATCTTCTATGATGTTTAAAAAAAAAATGTTTTTTATTATTAGAGTGTATCTATTAAGATAATAAAGAAATCATCACACGGTCTATTTCTCGATAAAAAAAAGTTATCTAGTAGCCAAAATAGAATAAAGTTTGATTGTTTTTGGTCCCATCTGAAAAGATCTTCTAGTATATTTTAAATCGTCAGCCTATGATCTGTGGAAATAAATGCAAAAACAATGAAACTTTGGCGTCGGCCGCCTCCTCCGGTGACTTGCCATGAAGCTAACAATTTATATCCTCTGGACCACCACCGAGGATGAGGATGATGCTGGATCTTGACAAGAATATTTGCACAAAATAGGTAGACATTTTGTTTTCCTAATCCTGTTGTTCATGAAAGTAGAAATTTAACTCTAAGATGGAAGTAGCAGTGTACTTGAGAGTTTTCTTCGGTCATATACCATGAAAATTAATTGAACAGATACGATGCAAGTCCCATATAATTAGATGGCGTTGGCTTAAGTAAATTTATGTATATTTACGAACATCAGATCTAATTAAATTGAATTAAATATGCAAAATTAATAAAATTAGATACATATCTATATCTACATTATAAAACGGATGTCTACTAATGGAATTTTTTTTTTAAATTAACTAAATAGCATATTTAACTGTAATGTTTTAAAATAATAACAAAATTAAAATTAATATAATAAAATAGTATAATTTAAATTAATTACATATTAAAATATCATATTTACTTTTTTTTTCTTTTATTCCCTCTTTCTCCTTTACTTTCCATCTTTCTCTTTCCTCTGTGTCTAACAAGGGACAACAAGGGAAAAAAAAAAAAACCAACAAATACCAAATAAATACCAAAAAATAACCACAAATCTCACCAGATTGTCCACAAATACCAAATTATTCTAAGAATATTTAGAATTCTCACCAGATCTTATCAGAATCCGTTCAAATCCGCCTTGATCTCTTTAAAATCCTCACCAACCATGTCAATTTGTCCACGTATTCTCGTAGAGATCATGACGGAGATTTGACGGATACAAAATCTAGGAAGCGTGGAACTTAAATCGTGCAAGGAGATCGCGATTTTCTTACGAGCTTGGGACTATGTTGTTGTCTTCTCCGTGGTTGGCAAGTAAGAGAGAGAGAGAAAGAGAGGAGTTCATAGAGATCGCAAACTCCGTCATGCTCTAGACATCATTGCTGATTCCAATGACTTCGTGATCACGAGGTTTATCGCCATCGAGGTCACTTTACTGTCATCTTCTTCATGGCCGGCAAGTGCGCATGAGAGAGAGAGAGAGAGAGAGTTGCCGAAAGGGTAAAAATGAAAAAAAAATTATTTATTTTAACAATAGCAAAAAAAATGCTATAATATATCTTTATTTTAAAAATATACTATAATTTTTATCAATCCCTTCTAAATATGCTATTTGGTGTATCTGTTCATTTTTTTTAATTTTTATTTTCCTGTTAACCTAGTAAAGTTTCTGTCTTGGCATTAAAGGAAAGTGACAAATAAGAAAAATCCATTGTAAAGTCCTGCGTAGAATTTCTTCTCTAATCTATTTCACCTTTCTTTATAACCGATTTCCTTATCCTTTTTTGTATTTTATACAAAGGGTCCATCAATCCATTTATATCAGAGCAAAATATGGATAAATAAGAGTGACAATAAAGTCAGTAGATTGAACAGTTGTAATTTGAATGAGAACAATACAATCTTCATTCATTAACCTTTCCTTTTTTTTTTTTTTCCCCAACTTTCTTGTTTGCTTACACATGGATAGTTTTATAAAGAAAAGCGTCTATCTTGGCTACATATAAGTAACAAACAAATAAGAGGCCAAAATGGACGATCACAAAAGTTTGAAACGAACTTTGACTTTTTTTTTTTTTTTAAATCACTCAAGTCTTTCGCCCAGCTCAATGGTATTGGAAATGCGATCGGGATTATCAATTAGATGACAAAAGATCCTGATCTTAAACCTTCAATAGCTAATAGGCTATGGGCTTTAAGTATCTATTTGGAAAGTGTGAGGATCCAATTTGGATACCATAGAACATTTAATAAAAAGAGAGGAAACGATGTCATATCAATAAAGCAGGCAGTATGTAGAAAGCATGAAGCTATAGAAGGAAACTGTCATGTTAGATTATCAGCAAAATCAGGAATAAAAGGAAAGGACACGTGTCACCATTATAATGATGATTTAGATTTTGTAAAAAGCAAACCCTACCTGAAAAACTTTAAATAAGGATGGACAGATGTAATTTGTATGCTTTTGCAAACACTTAAATCTGAGAAAAGAATAAAATTTTCCTCTTTTAAATTCATTTGTTCCACTTATGTTTCTTTTCTCATTGTTTGTCATTTGATCATATTTCAACACAAATAATTGGCATCGTCTGTGGGAATTTGAACGAAAATCAAGCTTTTCTCTAAGTGATCATACAGAATTTGGAAGAGATGGCAATCAAAAAGCGAATTGCAGCTAGGACCACAGGAGGAGAAAAAGCTGGAAAATAGTTTGAAGATCATGTTAATGTGACCGGGGATGGACATGAGGAAATCAATTTGACACAGACCGTTAGGACATTGCTGGAAAAGCAAAGAATGACCAAAAAAAGCCAGAGGCTGATGAGTGAAAGCCAGCTTGCTCTGGAAAGCCAACTGGAACAAGCCAGGATGGGAATGAATGATTGAAAACAAGGATACAAGATTTGAACCTACTGGTGGATGCTGCAAGAATAGATCAAGAAATACTATCAGATAGAAGAAAAGATGACTATGATCGAATGTTAGAGGTAGAGAGAGAGAAACCTTCAAAACGATGCTACAAGAGTAGACGAAGAAATGGATGAATCCATAAACCATACGAGTCATGGATACTAAAGGAGAATACAAAACAAAAAGTAGTAGGACTCACCATTGCTAAGGCAAAAACGCCAAAGATAAAAGTAGAAATTTTCACAAATTAGTTTGAATTTATGAGACACGTGGATGACCGATTACAAGATAAAATCTAGGAGATCCAAAATATGACTCTAACTAAGAAAGCCATTAAGAAGGCTAAAGAATTTTCCAAATCTCCTTTCATGAGTAGGATTCTGGTGATTCCAAAACCACCAAAGTTCCATACGCCTCAAATGAAATAGTACAACGGAACAACTATCCGGAGGGATTTATACACCAATTTTGACAGGTAATGGTGCTCCATGGAGGACTATTTGTTTTGCAACGTATTCCCTTGGATGTTGACTGGAATCACAGTGGTGTGATTCAACCATTTAGAGGCAGGATCCATAGATAGCTTTGGAAAGAGGGTTTATGGAAACAAACTCATGCAATCGAAGCCTTTGATGATTGTCTTCAAAAGTGTTGCAAATGATAGAACTTGAAGCCATGGAAAATCAAGACTTAAACAGAGAAGGAAAATTGGAAGAAAAAAGAGCAATTAATTATTTTTTTTCCTAGCAAATTTAGCAAAAACTAAAGAGCGAAAAGTTTTTCTAAACTTATAGGAAAAAAAGAGGTTAATGTGGGGAGCGA
The DNA here is from genome assembly GCA_035233585.1 of Antiaris toxicaria. Taxonomy (NCBI): domain Eukaryota; kingdom Viridiplantae; phylum Streptophyta; class Magnoliopsida; order Rosales; family Moraceae; genus Antiaris; species Antiaris toxicaria. The sequence continues at coordinate 97,378,286 of CP141154.1, forward strand.
ATTTGAGTACAACAGAATATTTAATAAAAAAATAAGAAACCACGTCGTATTAATAAAGCAGGCAGTCTACAAAAAATGGGAAGCCATAGAAGGAAACTGCCATGTTGAATTACGAGCAAAACCAACAATAAAAGGAAAAGAGACGTGTGTCATCGTTATAATGATAAACTTAGATTCTGTCAAAAGTAGAATCCCATTTGAAAAACTATAAATAGGGTTAGACAAATCAAATTTTGTACGCTTTTGCAAACATTTGAATTTGAGAGAAGAATAAGACGTTCATCTTTTATATTTGTTTGTTCTAATTAAGCTTTGTATCTTGTTGTTTGTCATTTGATCAGATTTCAACAAAAACAAAGAACGTAGTCTGCGTCAACAAAAAATTAGCAAACTTTTACATTTAAAAAGACTCGAATCTATGACATGATAGAAGCAAGTGAGACATCTTTTGCTATCAAACCATCACCGTTGTTGCTAGAACTAAAAGCATGACACATCCCTTGATCATTTTAAATTGCAAGTTGAATCATATTTCATATTGCAAACACACGCTGTAACTACTTAAAGAAATGCAGTTCCAGAAGCAACTAAAAGCATCTTTTTTGCAAATGGCAATTCCCGTTCACACAACAACAAGTACACCACTAAGGACTTGGGGAACGTTTGACAATAACGCAAGAGACAAAAAAAAAAAAAAAATGGCGTACAAAATTGACGCCCACACTATACCTACATTTTCTGGTTTGCCAAAACCACAGCGCACCATTTTTTTCCCCCAAGTAAAAAAGTTGCCACAAAATCAAGAAAATATAGGACTAGGGTTCCCACTTTAAAGTCCAATTACATAACACGTAACTGGATGAAATACATCAAGTGATCAACTTGGGAATATGTAAGCGTCTTTTTACTTTCTATGAATTCAAAAGCTAAAAGTAAAAAAAGAAAAAAAAAAAAAAAAAGAAAAGAAAAGAAAAGGTTGAAGGAATAAAGCAGGCAATGGAAACAAATAAAGAAGCACCATAAGAAAAAACAAAAATTAAAAATTAAAAGTGAAATAATTTAAAGAAAAAATAAAGAATGCATGCATAAGAATATGATGATAATCCCATTCAGAAGAGACAAGCAATAAGTGGGATTCTCTGGTCTTTATGCTCACCTAAACATGAACATCTGTTCCTGTTCCTGTTCCATCACTACCATTCCCATACCATAACCCACCACCTTTTTTTTTTCTTTTCACTTTTCCTTTTTTTTTTAATGTCAATCTATTACATTTTAATTTAATTTAACTCAAAAATTATACTAAATTAATCATTTAATTTTAATTTAATTTAACTTAAATTTATATTAAAAATTATAATAAAATAATAAAAATAAAAATACAAAATTATTAAAATAAATCATATTAAACTAAATTATATTATATTAAAACGTTAAATCAAACAATACTTAACTTTTATTTTATTTGGATTAAGTATACATTTTTAAAAAGAAAAAAAATCTTATTTGAAATTAAAAAAAATTTTCTTTCCAAAAATAAAAAAAATTTTAGATTGATAAAAAAATTTTATTTCTAAAATAAATCTTTTTTTTTAATTTTTTAAACACTAATAGAGTATTAGATAACATATTACATTCGTATTATATTTAAATGTAATGTTTTAAATGTAATATGTGTTTAGATGAAAAATATTTAAATTGTATTATATGTAATGTGATAAATAAAAAAAATATAAAATGTGATTAATAAAAATAATAAAAAAATAAGATAATAAATAATAATTATATTAAATTTAAAATATAATTTAATTGATATTTAAATATAATATTTTTATAATTAAATAAAAATTATATCGTTTTTATATAATATAAATAAAATATAATAAATAAATGAGCTATAAAACAAAATCACAAAAAAAATCTAATTTTAATCAAATAAAATTTTAATCCCAACTTAAAAATTTTCCAAATTCTGACACTGATTCCAAACAAACTGTTAATTACTTTGATTTTTTTGTCTGTACATTCACCAGTAAAAAGAGGGGAAAAAAAAAAAAAAAAGAGTGGAAAAAGGTCAAAGAGAGAAACTTCTCAAAACATCGAGACAATAACACATGGAAGATTAACAGCGTGATTTGATAAATCTATTTTTAAATAAATCCAATCAACAGCTCACATCATGCGATTAGCCGACGTGTGAAGTTCACTCTCCCCGGCAGAGAAATTAATTGTCAATATCCAAAAATCTACGCCCAGATTCCAAAACGAAGTAGGCAAATTACCGCCTTTGCGGTGGCCAACATTACGCCACGAGCGCCACGCGCTACTCGAACCGCGTGGGAGGGGACTATTACACCAGTTTCGGAACTTGGGAGAGCTGACGAGTCGAGTCAACTCAGCTCAAGTCCATAGTGGGATGTATGTCCTTGAGCAAACCCAGGACTTGCTGCATTGTTGGCCTTTTCCCAGGCGACTCGGCCGTACACAAATACCCGACCCGGAGACTCTCCACCATCTCCCGATCGGAATCCGACTCCCCTCCCGGTCGGAGTCTCGGGTCGATCGCGTTCGCGCCTACGCCCTCCCTCACCAGCCTCCGCACCCACACCACCGTCTCCGCCGTCCCCGGCCGACCCGTCAGGAGCTCCATCAGCACCACCCCGAAGCAGTACACGTCCGTCTGGGTGCTACAGTTTTCGTTTTCCCTTCCTCCGAAGGTCCGAAACCCGAAGTCCGAGATCCGTGCCTCGAAGTTCTCGGCCAGCAGGACGTTGGAGGTCACCAGGTGGCCGTGCACCACCGGCCTGGAGCCAGCATGGTGGAGGTACGCCATCCCGCGCGCTATCCCGACGGCGATGCGGTGGCGCGTGAGCCAGCCCAACTTCTCCGGAGAGTGAACGTTGTGAGCGCGGGCCAGCTCCCACGTGTCGCCGCTCCAGTCCTCCACGTTGGGCTGCCCTGCCGGCAGCTCGTGCAGCCATCGCTGCAGGTCGCCGTTGGCCATGAACTCGCACAAAACCAGCTTCTCCTTTCCTAATAAAAATCCAAAGCAAAAAACAAAAAAAAAATTATAAAAGTTTGAAATTTTGAAAAAAAAAAATGTGTCACTTTCAAGATTCACGAATCTCAATGGATGGAAAATGTAATGATGAAGAACTGATACTTAAATTTACGTGTGAGAAATACGAGTCATTAATTATGCCCCGTGAAAGGGTTCAATTTAAGATGGTAGGTTAAATCCCTGCCATGAATCAGAAAGTGAAAACAAATCAAAAAATTAAATGATAATAATAATAATAATAATTTAGATCAGTACCCGCAATGCAGTAACCGGAGAGAGGGAGGAGGTTGGGGTGTTTGAGGCGGGAAAGCTCGTCGAAGAGCGACACGGCGTCGTGGTGGTGGATGTCTCTGGCGGTGTCGAGGACTTTGATTGCCACGTGGATGTCACCGGGAAGGACGGCGGTGTAGACGGGACCACACCGGCCCTCCGCCAATTGGGACTCCTTCCCGAAGTGTGACGTGGCGGCCATCAGGTCCTTGAACGTCAGGTTCATCAGCGGCTTTTCGAACATAACCACCGGCGCCGACGACGGCTCCCGGATGTCCGCCACCCACGACGTCCCCGACTCCGTCTCGAAAGCGAACGGCCCTGATTTCTCCATCTTGAACGGCAGTTGCATCACGGCGGGTTTCGAGATCGCCCATTTGTTCCTCCTCCCCCACAATCTCTTCCTACGTATCCAAACCAGACAAACCGCCATTGAAGCCAAGAAAACCACGGCAGAACCGGACGACAGACACACCACCAGAACCCTCTTCGACTTCTTTCTTTCCGGTGGTTTTCTATGATGACGATAAGCATCGCTTTTGGGAAGCTTGTGAGCGGTTTGTGGGATGGTTTTATTGTGTGGCGTAGAAAAGACATGAAAGGCAGAGCTATTAGACGTAAAGTCCAAGCTTTTCGACGAGTTGAAGGTGAAATTCCCGGCGGAGACGAACGCCGATTTGCCGAACTTCTTGTACTTCTCTCTCGTGACGAAACCGGTGAAGTTGTTGAGCGAGAGGTTCAAGAACTTGAGGCGGTCGAGAGGAGGGAAGTCGGCGGGGAAATTTCCGGTCAAAGCGTTGTTCGAGACGTCCAAATAGTTCAACGACCGGAGAGACGAGATGTCTCTCAGCCTTCCCGGGATACCGCATCCCGAGATATCGAGACGCTCCAGTCTCGTGAGGTTTCCGAGCCCGGTCGGGAGACTTCCTAGACGGTTTCTCGAAAGGTCTAGAACCGTGAGTTTTGGGAAACCGGAGGAGAAGCGAGCCAGGTTGGTGAACCGGTTTCTGGAAAGGTTGAGGACCTGGACCGACGAGAGGGAACCGTTTTTTCCCGCCGGTTCGAACCCAACGCTGCCGCCGAACCGGTTCCTGGAGAGGTTGATTTTGACCAGGGATGGAAGGGAGTTCCATAGCCAACCTGGGACGGTGCCCGTGAGAGAGTTTTCGGAGAGGTCGAGGGTTTGTAACTCCGACATGTTTCTGAGGAACTTCCAGGCTATGATTCCGGTGAGATTCTTGGACGAGAGGTTGAGTTCTCTGATGGGTTGGTTTGAACATGAGTTAGGACCCACTTGTTGTTGTTGTTGTTGCTCGAACCAGGAGAGGTTGAAGCCGGAGACTGATTTGAAGGCCTTGAAAAGCAGTTCATGGTCTGGACTATCACATATTATTGAAGAAGAAGAAGAAGAAGAAGCTGATTCTGATGTTGTTGCTAGATTAAAAGCAAAGAGAAGAAAAACCCAAAATGGGAATTTCATTTTCATTTTTTTTCCTTTTGTGTTTTGGCGCTTGCTTTATTCTTCACGAGAGAGAGAGAGAGAGAGAGAGGGAGAGAGAAGGTTTGGCCAATTTATATTGGGGAAACTTTGGTTGGTTTTTACTTACTACTGGGGCAAATGACAGAAAGTGAAGGACTTAACGGCGTTTATGTTTTGTGTCCTTTAATTTTCCTTTTTGGACGGAAATGGTAACGGTTGAAGTTTGAAGAAAATAAGGGCAAGTAGAATTGTGGTACTTGAACAGGTTGGGGTTGACTGTTGATTGTCAAACACACTGATTCTGACTTAAAACAATGACGGGTCCCTTTTTTTGGGCCTTGAGGGTTTGCGGAGATTGCGAATATATTTTATTTTGTTTCTATTTTTCTTATTATGAAATTGCTATGATATTTTTTTTTTAATTTTAAACTTTTCTAACCCCCTCTCTGCTTTTCTTCTTTCACCATCTTGTGTAGATTCAAACAATCGGGACGAAATTTCGTTAAAAGAGACAATCTAAGGAACCCTCTCGGCCGTTTGTTGGCAACATTTTTCAGTCCGTAGGTTGGATTAGTACTTTGGCTATCGAGTAGAAATAGAGGTGAAGCTAAATCGTCTGCATTAAATATTTTTTGGTACCAAATTCAAAATGTATAGATATATGATCCTTTGGATTCCTCTTTGGACCCAAGACACGAACCTTATAAATGCAAGGCATGATAGTGTCTTTGCTAGAATTGAACTTGTTTAGGGTTTATCTTCATGTACCAATGATTTTGAGAAAGTATAACACTGGTTTACGATAAATAAATTGGTGTTAATTTTCTAAAGTCATATTATGCTATATCCTTATTATTAGGATAAATTTTATTTTTATCTTTAGATTTTTAGTACCCTTACAAATTTGTTTCCAAACTTTGAAAATGCCCACGTCTTTTCTCAAATATTGTGAATATGATATTCATTTAGATGAATATTTAATAGTCATTAAAAGGCAAGAATGTAATTGTGAGTCCATAGGTTTGATTAATAGGGAAAATCAAATGTATATATACCCTGATTTTTCCTTTAATTTTATCCTTATCGTTGCCGTATTAATTCTTATGTTGGGATTGAATCCTTTGCCTTGAATTGGGCAAATTTGAAATTGTGTGTGTGTGTAAAATTTACTGCGAAAAGACTACATTTGAAATTGGAAAGCAGGGTTTCATTGAGTCCACGATGAGGGTGTTTGGTTTTGTTTCCAAAACTGATTTCACAATTACCTAGGAAATCGATTTCAAAATCGGTGTGAAATTGTGTTTGGTTTGTATTGTTTTTGAAAACAGATTTCAAAACGAATCCAAAATCGCCTTTGCTCCCAATGTAAAATTAAAAACGATTAAAAGTCGTTTTCTCTGATTTCATTTTTTCCATTTCTCCCATTTCTCTGATTTAATTATTATGGTTAATTAAGATTTAATTGATATAGTAATTACTTAAATATTATAGTTATTAATTTTTAATTCATTTTTCAATTAAAAAATTTTATTAATTTATAATTTTTGGTATTCATAATAATTTTTTTTAAATCAAACATAAATATGTTTTTATATAATACTTATAAAATGACTGGTTTTCAAAAATATAACCAAACACAGTTTTATTTTTTTGTTTCTCAAAACATACACTCAGAAAATAAAACCAAACACAATTTCAGAAACGTTCTCAGAATTGTTTTCAAAACGATCTCAAATTCAGAGAATTTGAAAACATAACAGATTTCAAAAATAATACCAAACGCTACCAAAGATTTAAGATCCCACAGCCATGACTCTTCTTTGAAGCTTTTTTTTTTTTTTTTTTTTTTCAAAAGGCTATGAATCGTATTAATGATGCATAGCCGAAAAGGGTTCTAACAATTTAATATATAGTTGAGAGGTTTTTGCTTGGAGGGGTAAGCATAATTGATTGGTATTTATTACTTCGTGATATACAAGGACAAATGACCTTGACTGCAATTAATTATGCTCTATTTTTTGGAGTGATTGGAAAACTCGCAAAGGCACTTACAAACTTACAATATTTAGTACATTCTTTTAGAAATTTCGTGATGTACTTCACGCATTGGTTTTCTTTTCTCCCGTTTGCACAAATATAGTCATGGAGTAAGCGGTGAGGATTTCTTTGAGAGTTGAGTTAGTACACTGCATAATTTTTTGCTCATAAGAAAGGGGTTGTGTTCTCAAGATCTTATCCAAAGCCATTTTTAGGAAACCATTGACATCAAAGGTGAAATAAAATAAAAATCAATGTACCTATTATCAATTTTTCTTAAAGATTCATTCATATTAATCACATAATTTTATTATTTTTTAGAACTAAATATAAATATAAAGAATCAAATCATTCATAAATAAAAAAGAACTCTTACTGTTATGCTACCATCGGTGGCGGTAAGTACATTGCATAATCAATGGAAATGGAATTGGGCTGTTGGAGGTTGGCATTTGGCAAGCTACTTGCTCCACATTCTTCACCTGCATGTGGTCCTTTCACCTGCTCTAGCACATGACCTTTGGCTAATTTAATTCCTTTCTTTCTCTTCTTATTCTTTCGTCAAATAAAAACATTTGAAAAAGTGTTGAATCTACTTTGGCGGGTAATTAATTATATAATTGGCACTTGGCATCACCTAATCCACAAACAGCCAAACCAAAATTCCATGGAATGACAGCTAAGATTAGGAGTTTTTTTCCTATAATTATTTTTAAAAGCAACTAAGATTAGGGAATATTATAAAGGACACAAAAGTTACCAAATCCTATGCTCCAAACATGAAGTTGTTCCAACAATACAAACCGTTATGCATTTGGTCTTTACTTTAATCAGCCTGCTAGGTTTTAGACCAAGAGAAAGATGTCTAATTAGTGTTTAATTAAGTTTGTCATATAATAGGGTGGATTGAATATTGCCATGTGCGCAGACATAGATGTAGTGGGTGGCAGTCTCAAAAATTCTCTCACTTTATTTATAAAAAAAAATTATATGTTTGCTGCGATTATTTTTGAATTTAAGGCAATCTTTAGCTTCATCCTTCCCATCCCAACAGTCAGATCTTCCACACTTTGTGAAAAGTTTGAATGATAAAAAAAAACATCTAGCTAGGTGTGAAATACAAGTATATAACAACTTTTGAGACTAGTTTTAACTTGTTAATCAAGCTAAGGAAAAGTGTTTTAACCAATCTATCATATCGGTTGTGTATCCCTTAAAAAGAAAAGAGGAGAGATTTTTTTTTTGTTATTAAATATTTCTGATTATCTTCTCTGTAGGTAATTTTTGTTCTACTTTTCAAAAATGGATTTTTTAAGTGATCAAATTTTGGTTTCAACTCGAGGATTATTTATTTATTTACCGATCGAAAACACGTGCTTTGCGCGTGTGGAGTTTTATTATAACCTTTTTATTATTTTAGTTTTATAATAAATTACTTAAATACATGATATGTATATTATAAAATTAGACCATAGTGGATTTAAAAATAAAAATAAAAAAGAGTGGTTTGGTTGCAATTTTTTAATATTATGGGTTTGTCATATGTTTTAGAAAATACTGGGTGCATTCATTATAATAAAATATATAAAGACTATTAAAAAAACTTTACTTGAAGACAAAATAACTTAATCAAAAGTTTAACCAGTAAATTATGAGAGAGTGAAGGGTTAAGAAACTTTTACACTTGTTTGGTGTAAAGGTTATGATCTAAGTATTACAAATTAGTTTTTGTCATTTTCTGAAAAGTCAGCAAATTTTATTGTTCAATAATTAAGATTTTACTTTAAAAACTTAAATTTTGAAAGTTCATAACTTTGTGCTTATAAGTTGAAGTGAGATTATTTTTTTTAAAATTACATAAAATTTCGAAACGAAAAAAATAAGATTCATATTGATATATTTTTTCAAGCATATTTTAAGTTTTTATACTTTTAATTCTACCGGTTCAAATGCATATCAAATGCAAACCATAACTTTATTCACAATTTAAATCGTTATTTGTAGTCAAGATCTATGCACTAAACATGTGCTCATTTTCAATATAGTTATAGATTATGGATATGTTTTCAATATGTGATCTGCCAAGTATGGGCTAAGACTCTAAATAGGCCCATTTGCCATTCTTAAAGCTCAGCTGGTGCTGAGATGTTGTTGTCGAGCAGAGTTGGGGCTCGTTTGGGAGAGGGCCCTATTGTAAATAGAGTTTTCAAGATATTTATTTAAAAATGTGTTTTTAGTTGAAAAACTATTTAGAATAAAAGTGTTACATCTTAAAATATATTCAGAAAAAATCAATATAGATTTAATTGTTTTGTTTTTCTGAAAATTTATGTAATTTAAAAAAAATCTCTCTTAAACTTAAAATAACAAAATTAAGAATTTTTAAAATTTGAGTTTATTGTAAATAATGAAAAGTAATTTTAACTTGAAGAAAAAGATAACAAAAAGTTTTAAAAGGGTAATTTCAAAAACTTATCACAAACAAGCACTTAATTCCAGTGCACATGGGCCATAAAAGAAACAAGCAACGAGAAAGACCGAACAAAAAAACAAAACTTGAAAGAAAGAAAACGACAGAATGGCAGAAAACCAAGTCATAAAGAGGAACGTAAACCTAAGAAAGGCACTAGCAATAAAAAAAACAAAAAGGATCGTGATGGTATGTTGGATGAGAAAAGTCTATTTAAAATTGCTTAGATTTGTAACTCAGATTTGATTCTTGCTTGTTTTATGTGTGGCTATAAATAGACTGCTTATGTTTGTAACTCAGATTTGATTCCTACTTGTTTTATCTGTGGCCATGGCGAAAGCGCACTTTTGATATTGAGTTTATCTATTGAGATTGAACTCTGACTTGTGATATGGTAAGGATTCTTATATATATATATATATATATATTGGGCTAAGATACGGATTCTTATATTAGATCTGTTACCATATTCCTAATGTGACGGTAGAATGGGGGATTTTTTTTTTCTTTTCAATTTTTTTAAAAAAGGAGGCCATTTCCTTTACAGACGACATCAGTCTAAAAACCGACAATCATTTGCAAAAAGAGAGATGACGGTGGATTAGGAAACGACAATGAACTAGACCAACGGTGTCCTAGAAAGCTCTTCAATTACGACAATGGGTTATAATTGACACATAGGAGAAACGACAATGGCTCCCGTGACTCTTAAACAAAAGGTTTTATTTTTTTCTTACTTGTGCTATGTCTGCCGTTAGATTAGATTGTTTGGGGTGATTGGTTACAGCATTATATTTAAATACTATGTAATTTTTATTTAAAGATAAAAGTGTTGCATTCAGAAACTAATTATATGATAATTTAAATTTAATATAATTATTATTTATCATTTTATTTTTCTATTACTTTTACTAATTATATCACATATTTTTTTCCCTCTTCCTTTTTTGTCTCTTTATTTTTATTAATCACATCATATATAATATAATTTAAATACTTTTCATTCAAAAAAATGTTACATTTGAATGCAATATAAATACTTTTCAAATACTTGTCATTCAAACACATATTATATTTAATGCATTACATTCATTCAAATACATTTGCATTTAATGTGTTTAAATGCAAACACAATACTTTATCTAAATGCTCTTTTTGTTTCTGTAATTCAAAGGACATCTTATTTTATTTTTTACAACAAAGAAATCTCTTCCACAAATTTTAGATATAGAAAATCTCATGTAACGACCATATATCATATCAACTTTTTATGTTAAATGAAGTACTTTCATTTCATGATACCAAAAAAATTTGTCAAGAATGTACATGGTTTGATAATTCGACCTTGGAACGACTTTACGATTCATTTTATTTGCTTTCTTTTGTCTGAATCAGATTTTGAAAACTGATATCCCAAATAAATTTTTATCTAGTTGCTATTGAGGATTTTACTGGTTAAAATAATTTTCGCTAATAAGATATTTTATAAAATATTGCTAGAAGATTATATTACAGGAAAATGAAGAGTTAAAGTGAGTTGATCAATTTGGTACTTAAAATTCACTTTTTAAGATTGATAATGTCTCCTTGCCTGCTTCAATGTCCAAAAAGCCCTCCAATATCATTAATTGAGCTCATCATAAATAGATTGGTGTAATAATAAGAATGTCTTTCTTTCTTCTCTTTTCTAGATGTCCCTAATAAAATTATCATAGAAACTATACTTACAACAATGCTCCTTGCTTACTAAGATTTATCAATAAAGATTATGAAATTTTTTTTGCCACCCAACAAAAAAAAATTCTAAGATTTTTGCTTACACAATCACTTTCTCTGGTTATTTATCAGCTTAAAATGGATATAATTCTAAAGATCAAAACTATGAAAAAACAAAAAACAAAAAAATAAGTTAAAGGGTGACATATTCTCTAATATATATGTAAAATATTCACTGATTAATCATGGGTACCAGTTACTTCTTGTGGAATAAATTATACAAAATGCAGGTAAATTAATCACAATTTTCTTCCCTTCTGATTTGCCTTGCCAATTTGCAGTTCTTTGGAAAAATATATATTTTTTTGGTTTTACTTAGCAAGGAGAAATAGAGAGACTCAGGACTAATTAGGGATTTTACGCTTTTAGTAGCATGGTACATGCCTTGATTCACCTTTATTTATAAGAAAAATGTCTCATATTTGACAGATTGAGTTGGGATATGAGATGCATTTGTATGACTATTTATTGTATTAATTCTAATTCTGATCAAGTTAGAATGAATAATATTACTCTGTTTGTACATAAGTGGATTTCGCATATAATATTTTGTAGTACACGATACATTTATGACAAGTGAGTTATATTCGTTTATAGCTCAAAAGAAACCACTCCATTGAACTAGCTTAGGGAAACAAGAAAGAAAGAAAAAGGAGCAAGATCTTAATTTTGTTAAATGCATGTACAGTCCAAATCTCAGTAATCAAATAACTATCAAATGACCCTTAAAAACGATCTTAAAGTTGAAAATTTTTAAGATTTTCTCAAGTTAACTGTCAACTTTTCTTAGACAGCCCATAACATTTTATTTCATCGTCTTATGATTGAAAAATGTATTGAGATGTGTTGTAGTTTTAGAAAATAAGAGGTCGTCTATAGAATTCGCCATACACCAGAAACTAGAAAACTTAGATAGTAAGGAACAAACAAAATGAGCCACACAATTATTCTTCATAGAAGTCCAATTAAAGGAAAAAACTCAAAAAAGAAGCAATAAGCGTTTTACACATATATTACATAAATATAAAGATGTAATTGAGGTTGTGAGGTCCAATACAATCACAATTCTCATAATGCCCTCGCTACTTCTTTCTTTCTTTTTTCCTTTTTCAACATAGCTGTTAAACCCTTTTTTTCTTTTTTCTTTTTTGAACAATAGCTGTCAAACCTGAAACCATTGTTTTTGTACTAATGTTAGTCTTGAATGGTAAATAGCAAATGATTTTTGTATAGTTGTCCAAAAATGATCGGAGAAATTACACTTTTACTTTTTAGCTTTAAATAGGAATAATTGTCCCCGACCAAAGAATGGCATATGGACGGATTGGGGTATACTTGTTTCCCTTGCCTCGTTACTCGCTTTATAGAGGGCTGGGGTGCCCTTTCTCCATAACTTACTCATTTGCTCCTTAATATATATATATACACACACATACACACGTATTTCCATTTAAATAAGGAGTCTATTTTTTAAAAAATGAATATTTTTCACTTTGAAAATGAAAAAAAACTTTCTGTTTAAATGTAAGAATGGCGTGTGGATGGATGGGGGTATTCTTGTTTCCCTTGCCTCGATAATCGCTTTATAAAAACTGGGGTGTTCTTTCTCCATGACTTACTCATTCGCTCCTTAACATATATATATATATATAAATATATATGCACTAATGTTTAAATGGGGTGTGTATATTTTTTATTTTTTAAATGAAAAAAAATTTTTATCTAAAAGTGAAAAGTTGTTTGAATGGGTAAAAAAATTTCTATTTCTAAAAAGAAATTCTTTTTTTAATATCGTAAAGTGAAAATTTTTTTATATTTGGATACAAAAATTTAAAAGAATTCAAAAGTGAATAAATTTTTATTTTTAAAAAATAAGTACTGAACAAAACAATAAATTTATTAAGTCCAATAGTCATATAGGTCCAATAGTTCTAATATTTTATTTAAAATCTTATCCCTACTAATTGATTTATATATAATTTTTATTTAAAATCTTATAACATAATAATATTTAGAACAATTATCTAAAATAGAAGTACCATTAAAAAAAAAAAAAGTAACATTTGGAATAAAATGAAGGGTGGTCCCTTTACACTCTCCATTTTACTTTTCTCACACACTTTGGCATTAAAAATTTACTTGTTCTACCCACTTTACTTTCCCAAAATTATCCTTTTAACTAAATTATTTTCCTTTTTTTCTTTCTCCACGTACTAAATCTAATAAACGCCTACACATCTTTTTTTTTTCTTTAATAAAAAAAATTGTTTAGTTTAGTTTAGTTTTTGTTTTCTCACAAGGTTTCTAATTTTTTTTTCTGTTTTCTTTTAAGATATCCATTAAAAATTCTTTATCAGTTTATGAACTTATCAATTCCTACACTTCTTTCGGAGACAAACAAACATGGTTGAAAGTATATTATGAATTTGATTGATTATTTCATTAGATGGTTAGAAAAAAAAATCACAACTCAGAGTTTGTATGGATTCCTAACCATTTCTTTCAACTATTTATAAAAATAATAATCAATTAGATCTATATATTTGATTATATATATATATCCACATCATGTATATATGTGTCTCTAATTTTCTTGTTATTTCTTAAAAAACAAAAAACTAATTATATAATAGGAATGCAAAAACTAGTGACAAAGATGAATAATAACAGACAAAATAAAAGAATCTTCACTAAAAAAATTTCTAATGTGAAAAAATTAAAAAAATAAAAACAAAATAAAACAATTTTTTAAAAGGTAAAAAAGAACTATATAGAGACTTAGGATGAGTGGACCGGTGGAGAAAGAAAAAAAAAATAAAAACAAACAAATAATTTTTTACATAGTCTTTTTGGGAAAATTATGGGGTGGATCAAGTAATTTTCAATCTTAAAATTAATTTGTTAGGTGGTTTTAAGAAGTGGATGGAAAAGATAAAATAGGGTATCAATAGACCTATCTTAAACTGAACTTATAAAACATATAGAAAAAGTTAAAATACCGTTTTATAAAGGTGGAGATTATGAGAGTATATATACATGTATATTTATATATATGTATATATTTAAAAACCTCCAAAGATTTTCATACTCAATCCAAATTTAAAAAGTCTCATCAAACAAAACTTCCCATCAACTTGAATTTAAAATCCCATGGGCCATAACTATACCATATTTCACTAAATCGTGATTAGGACATATTAGGATGAGGATAAGAGAATGCATTTATGATATATATATATATATATATTTTCAAACGAATATCGATTCCGGATTAGGATAGTTGTATTATCTCCGTCCTATGTCAACCCCACCCGAATACTGCGAAATACTACAAATGCAATCTCTATTGTTCATCCAGTTTTTAACCTTTGTAACTCGTACACCCTAAATTATTACTCTTTTGTGTCGTGATTATGTTATCCTCAAATGGTTGATTAGCAAACGCTTAATTCTAGGGTACTCTATAAACTATTGCAGCAATTTCATTTTAGTTCGTTTAACTTGTAAGAGAAATAAGGACTTTAGCTTAAAAACAAGGTTACATAGAGGTTTAAGGTTTGTATTAGTTCACGTTTCCCATTATATGAATGAATATCGAGTAGGAAAAAAGACCGAATATGCTTCATTAAGCTTGTTTTTATATATAAATTTGGTCACAAAAAATAAACTTTAAGGAAAAGAAAACAGCAATAATTGAAGAAAGTTTTAGGCAAGGTGATGAGTAATTCCCATTTTACTTTTACTCTCTTAGTATACAATTTAATTCATTTTATAGAAAATCTTCAAGATTATTTTAAATTTTTTGACAAAGAACTAAGGACACCAAATTCTGTTCACTTTGATTGTCCAACGGCTTTCCCACCATTTATTGACTAATTGGCTATTATCTCAATGAAATGTCAATTTTTGCCGTAAGAGAGCATACATGGAGAGCTTATTTTCCTTTTGAAGCAACAAAATGCGTACATAATTGGAACTGCGTTTAAACGTTTTCCAGCCCCGTCACAACGAAGGCAAAAAATATTTAAAGTCGAAAGGTTTATAATTCCATGTGAAAATAATACTTTTAAAGACCTATCAAGTATCGACTTATTATTTTCTACTATTTTAAGTGTTTAATACACGTGAATCTCTTGTAATCTCACATATAGATGATCTTATCAAATACATTATCAAATTAAAACGATTATTATTTGATGTAATATTGGTAGAAAATGCCACTTAAATATCTTAAATTCTAGGATGTTTATATGTATATGTATATATTCAAAAAATATCTTAACAATTGGGTTGCAAAAAATAACACCGACCAGTTGACTATGCTCACGCGATTAGCAAACCCAAATCTTTTCTCTTGCTCTCGTGATTGCCACAATGACAAGTCACAAGTCGGTATATATCCTCACAGTCCTACTCTAAAGGACGCCTTAGCTAATTTTGTTATTGACTATCACGTTGTTAAAGGAGGGAAAAAAAAAAAAAAAGGTGGGGAAAGAAATGCGTGTGGTGTACATAATTGAGTGCAATATTCAAAAAGTAGAGTTGGCTAGATTTTGGTTTTGACTTGCCTATGAAATAAGCATCCCTTAGTTTGGCTTTTGGGGAGTTTATTTATAGAACTGTTCTAGAAATCAAAAAGACTAAACTCAATCACAGCAAACTATTATACATAGTTTATTAAATACATTGTATTTATATTATATTAAAATATAATATATTATATATATTTTATATTGGAAAGAAAAATATTTTTTTTATATTTAAATATAATATACATTTGGATAAAAAAGTATTTAAATTATATTTTAAAATTAAAAAGTTAACGTAATTAGTAAAAGTATATAGAAAAAATGAGACAGAGAGAATATGATGTGAATAAGAAAAAAATTTTAAAATACTCTGAATTGGTAAATGTATTTGAGATACTGTTGAAAAGTATTGTATTTAAATATAAAATTTTTACGTTTGAATGAAAATTGTATTACATTTAAACATAATACAATCATAATATTGTAAACAAACAAATCATTAGAGTCTATGTCACATTAAAAATTGTATTACAAAGTTGTATTATTACTCTTAAATAGTCTAAAATATAAATAGACCAACTAGTATCGAGCAGTGAACCAACTAAACATTTATTTTACTACTTGGGGTGTTAAAATCGACAAACAATTTTATTTATGGGCTAGTTTGGGGGAATGTTTGAAGATATTTTTTTTTGGATTAGAAAAAAGTTGTTTTGAAAAATATATTTAGGGGAAAAAATTGTTTGAGGTGAAAAAATATAAAATTTAAAAAAAAATTAAAAAAAATAAATATAGATATTATTTTATTCATATCAAAATTTTATGTAATTTAAAAAAATAATTTTATTTAAATTTATATTTATAAGGTTATAAATTTTTAAAATTTAGAATATATTATAATATTTTAAATATATAAATAATAAAAAATAATTAAATATTAAAAAAAAAAAAAGTGTTTTAAAGATACAAATCTGAAGCCGTTACGGACCCTATGTGTTTATGGCTGTCAAAATTAGAAATTTGAAGATTTTTAAAATTAAGATTGAACGGTTGACAACTGTTGCCAACATAGATTGGGTAACATAGGATTGGAGACGTGAAGGAAAGTGCCCAAGTGTGATGGAAGATACACGTCAGCACTATCGGGGAGAGAACACGTTGTGTCTCTTGGAGACACGTATTAGATTTTTTTTTTTTAGATTTAACATTTAAAGAAAACGTATTGTCTTTTCATTCATTAAAATATAAAAATTCTTTGATGACATATATGCCTATTTATAGGTTGTATTAGTATACAATTCCGAATTATTTGAACATATCAAAATCCTATGTGAAAAATAGACAACTTTCCCCGGAAAAAAAAAAAAAAGAAAGAGGAAAATTTATACTCAATTTGGTAACAATCAAATGGTTTAAAATTAGGCCTTTTTGATATAAGGTTTCGAGAAAACAAAAAGAACTTAATTTTTTTTTAGATGTCATTTAGTAAAAAAATTATATTTTAATTTTATTCAAATGTAATATAATTTTACATCAAATACAAATTTTATAACATTGTTACGAAAATAATTACTATTTAAAATATTTTTAAAACAATCACATCCATTTTTCAACTCCACTATTTATCTCTACTTTTACCAATCACATTAACTTTTCAACTCTAAAATACTTTTCATCCAAACACACATTTCATTCAAATACAAAACAAATACTTTTCAACAAAGTACAACATTCAAATACAATCAAAATACAATGCGTTTACCAAACATCTCCTTAGTTTGTAATTTCGTTTCAAGTTTTTTAATCTAAATTTATATAATATTTTGGACTCAAAAATACTATTAATAAATTTTTTTTATACAAAAAAAATCATTCACATAAAAAATTAAAAGAAACATAATTTTCAATATAAGTTTAAACCTAATTTTTATTATCTAAACACTTTTAATTCAAGATGAAATTCTTTACTTTAAATTTAAATATTTTATTTCATAATTTAACTCCTTCTAAATTTAACTTTAACTTAACTTTGAAACCTTATACCAAATAAGCCTTAAATATATTAATCAAAAATATAAAAGCAAAAAAAAATGTTTTTTTTTTATATTTATCATATTTTTTTATAATTGAAAGGGAAAGCTGGGTCGAAGGAGGGAACTTCTCCAGGCTTCTCTAGAGATTCCAGCATCATATTATTTTTTTCTTCTTCTTGCTTCTGACTCTATCCAGTTCCAGCTCCGACGGAGAAAAAGCCGTTGAAAGTAAAAAAAACTTTAATAAGGCTTCAACGATCATATTTTGTGAAATGAATGAGCATTATATTTCTATAATTATGATATATATTAGATACAAATCCTGCATACCATGCAATTTTCATATTTTAGTTTTTATTTTTATTTTTGAAATGAACTAGTGCTTTTCGACAAAAAAAAAAAAAAAAAAAAAGAGATCATGGATAAGAACTCTTATTTTATTTATTCAATTAAATTATTACAGACTTGATGAGTAACTGGAATAATTCTATATTGCATGTTAAATTTTTAGATGGATATTCAATTATCAAATTGTTAAAAAAATTAATATAACAGTTAAAAATCAAACCTAACGTTGTTTTTTTTTGAATTTGAGAATAAGAGGTGAACTCTGTATTTTTTATTTGAATTTGAGAATGAGAGATTTACTTTATATTTTTAAGTGAAATCAAATATATTATTATTATTTTAATTTTTATCTTTTATTTTTTAAATAGAAACTCATCATATGAGCACAATTTTATGTCCTACTAGGACCTATGCTTTTTACATTTTTATTATATATTAATGATGAAAAATAATTTTAGGTTCTTTTGGAGAAGATTATTTCTCTTTTTTTTTTTAATTTCTTTTTCCTAAATTCATGTTCAAGAAGAAAATATTTATATCTTTTTACTTTTCTTTTGAAAAAGGAAATATTGTAGAGAAGGCTGTGACTTGCCCGCAAACTGAAAATCAGATATACTCAAAACATTTTGAGGAAAACATATTGTAGAAAATAAAAATAAAAAAAAATTAAGAATCCTTTTGAATAATCATTTTCAATAGTCATGATTTAACTCTAGTACATTTAAAAATTTGTACTCTAACTCATTTATTTTACATTTACATTATTCAAATGTTGTTTTTAGTAAAAACAATGTGAACACATATTTAGGATGCATTTGGCTCTCCAATTTAAACCAGAACTTTCAAATTTATTATTTTCCTCTAAAAATCAACAAAATATTTAACTATAAGTCAACCAATTCTCATTTAAAATTTTCATTTTAAACTTAAATATTAAACACAAATTAGAAAATCTAAGGACATACGAAAGCATAAATTAAAAAAATAATAAATAAAAAAAGTTAGTCTCTCATTATTATTATTATTATTTTTAAAAGAAATTCAAATTTTATATATTTAAATAAAATAAAATAAGATATTATCACTATTAAATTACCATATGTGACTATTTATTTTTTCCCAAAATAAAGGGGAAGCGAGTGAAGTCTTGGAAGGTGTATTTCCATTTGTTATCTCTATAAAAACAAAGCCATGTCTCTCGACTCCTCTCGTCCTCTTGGAAACTCAATGGAAAGTGTCTCTTTTTCCACACCACTCAAACCAACCAAACCCCGTACGACTCCCCACAAAAGAGGAACTACATAGAATTCTCTTCCTCTTCTCCATCTCCCCGTTCAGGTGAACAGCCGCAACAACACATAAAGACATTAGCCAAACAAGCCTAACCTAAGTAACCACAAAGAATCCATCAATGGCCGACATCAACAAAACCGCCCCCAGCATCAGCGGCGGCGGTTTGCTGCTAGGGCGGTTCGAGATCGGGAAGCTTCTCGGCCATGGAACCTTCGCGAAGGTCTACCTCGCTCGCAACGTCAAGTCCGGCGAGAGCGTGGCGATCAAGGTCATCGACAAGGAGAAGATCCTGAAAGGCGGGTTAATCGCCCACATCAAGCGTGAGATCTCCATCCTCCGCCGAGTCCGCCACCCGAACATCGTCCAGCTCTTCGAGGTCATGGCCACCAAGGCCAAGATCTACTTCGTCATGGAGTATGTCCGCGGCGGCGAGCTTTTCAACAAGGTCGCCAAGGGGAGGCTCAAGGAGGAGGTCGCCAGGAAGTACTTCCAGCAATTGATCTCCGCCGTCGGATTCTGCCACGCCCGCGGCGTCTTCCACCGTGATCTCAAGCCCGAGAACCTCCTCCTCGATGAGAACGGCAACCTCAAGGTCTCTGATTTCGGCCTCAGCGCCGTCTCCGACCAGATCCGCCAGGACGGCCTCTTCCACACGTTTTGTGGCACTCCGGCTTACGTCGCGCCAGAGGTCCTCGCCAGAAAGGGCTACGACGCCGCCAAGGTCGATATTTGGTCTTGCGGTGTCATCTTGTTCGTTTTGATGGCTGGATATTTGCCTTTCCATGATCAGAATGTTATGGCGATGTATAAGAAGATTTACAAAGGCGAATTTCGGTGTCCGAGATGGTTTTCGCCGGAGCTAATTCGGCTTTTGACAAGGCTTTTGGACACGAATCCGGAGACGAGGATGACGATCCAGGAGATTATGGAGAATCGGTGGTTCAAGAAGGGGTTTAAGCATATCAAGTTCTACATTGAGGATGATAAGCTGTGTAGAGTGGAGGACGAGGTTGAAAAGGAGACCGATGATGCCAGCTCGGTTTCGGAAATGTCGGAATCGGATTCCGAACTCGAGACGCGGAGGAAGATCACGACGCTGCCGAGACCGGCGAGCTTGAATGCGTTTGACATAATTTCGTTCTCACGGGGGTTTGATTTGTCCGGATTGTTCGAGGAAGGCGCCGAGGAGGCGAGATTCGTGTCCGGTGCGCCGGTTTCGAAGATCATATCGAAATTGGAGGAGATTGCGAAAGTGGTGAGCTTTACAGTGAGGAAGAAGGATTGCAGGGTGAGCTTGGAAGGGTCCAGAGAGGGCGTGAAGGGTCCGCTGACGATCGCCGCCGAGATATTCGAGTTGACGCCGTCGTTGGTGGTGGTGGAGGTGAAGAAGAAAGGAGGGGACAGAGCAGAGTATGAGCATTTCTGCAACAAAGAGTTGAAACCTGGGTTAGAAAAGTTGAAGCTTGAGGAAACTACTGTAAATGTTTCTGCTGCTCCTTTGGATTTGCCGTCGGATACTGAATAGAGAAAGAGAGATAGGTATAAAAGGGGAAAAGGGTATGCTTTTTTTTTTTTTCTCTCTCTTTCTTCTTTTTATGATTTTCTTGGGTTATACTTGTGTATGATAAAATTTTTTTCTTTGATCGTTTTTTTTTTTCTTCCTCATTTTTCTTTTCTTTGACTGTGCCTGTTGGGGGACCTAGATATAGAGATATCACATATATTGTAAGTTCTGCCCGTTGTACCGAGAAAACTAATTTAGTAAAAAGAGAAAGAAATCCACATTCTGCTTATTTTGCATTCTGTTCTTGTATATTTATCCGTGTGCTCTCAAATTTTGGTAATCAAATATGAAAAGAGAAACAGAGAGAGAGAGAGAGAGAGAAAGAATGAGGAATTCATTCTTTACTCCATTCTGTGTGCAAATTTCCTTTTAAGGTATGAATACCATGCACATTGGAGAAAACTGGAGAAATGGAATGGAAGTGAAAACTCCTAGGGTTTGGCTCAGTGTTAAATGACTTGGACGTAGTCCTGCAGGAGGCATTAGATCAAAATTTTGATGGTTGGGGTTCTGAGATTTGTCCTATACATGTAGAGGGGTACTTTGTATAGATTTCGTAGATTATTCAGGGCAAAGTTTTGGATACCACGGTCATAAAAACAAAATGAAACGGAAAGTAGAAGTTGCTACTTTTTCTCTTGTATAGAAATTTGATTTGTTGTTTTAAGGTGGTTGAAGGTAATCGGTGAGAGAATATACTGTTCTGTTGCTGTCCGGTAGTTCAGAACTATTTCATTTCCTCTATATAGGAACTTGGGCACATCACGGTTGTGTTGGAGATGTGGAGTTCTAACTTTTGGGTGATCAATTGGTAAAGACACTGTTGTAGGGCGTTATGAGATTATCTTACTATTTCGGAGAAAAAGAGGTGTCAGTTTGATCACCTAGATTAGGTGCATAAGGTAGTAGTGATCAGCATCTTTTGCCTTGTGGGCACGTAATGTAGACAGCAAAAATCTAATGGAGCCCTCGTTTGGTTCTAATTGGTTGCACATTTACTCTAATAGTCCAGCTGGTTTTGACTGGACTCCGATTGGGTTTTGCAAGTACGAATTCATTGGACAATCCATGGACCACGAGCACTCTAATGCCGGGATTTGCTTTCTGTTCAAATTTTGTTTTGGGGATGCCTGAGAAGGAACCGAGGAAGATGTCTCTTTTTGCCTTTTTTTTTTTCTCTTTGTTTTTGTTTTCGTATTTGGAGGTCAAGAGATTTGAATTTTATACATTTTGATATACTCAAGTATTATAAATTTATCACTAAATTATATCTGAAATGCTACTACAAGGTGCATTGTTTCTAGTTGGTCATGGGGAAATTTTCTCGTCAAAGAAATTAAAGAGTATTGTAAAAGGGAACACAACTTTTGTCTCATGAATCTGATGAGATCTGTATTTGGAAACTTTTATACAAGTTTGTGTTGCAATGCATGATACTGGTTTGTAGATATTTCCGCCCATATTTTGTTGCCGTGCTCCCTCGGAAAGTCAAACGAACAGAAATTTGGACCATATTAACTGCTCATCCACATTGTTCAAGTGAATACCGTTCTTCCCATGAAACCCATTTGGCCAAATCCTTCCTCCTATTTAGAATAGTTTTCACACCATTGAATGTAAATTTACGCCCCATGTCAGTCATGAAATCAGGAATCCGATTTGGAAAACTTGTCAAAATTTTTGATAGCGTTTGGTATTGTTTTTTAAATCTGTTATGTTTTCAAATTCTCTGAATTTGAGATCGTTTTGAAAACAATTCTGAGAACGATTTTGAAATTGTGTTTGGTTTTATTTTTTGAGTGTATGTTTTGAGAAAACAAAAAAATGAAACTGTGTTTGGTTATATTTTTGAAAACCAGTCATTTTATAAGTATTCTATAAAAACATATTTATGTTTGATTTAAAAAAATATTATTATGAATATCAAAAATTTAAAATTAATAAAATTTTTTAATTGAAAAATGAATTAAAAATTAATAACCATAATATTTAAGTAATTACTATATCAATTAAATCTTAATTAACCATAATAATTAGTTATAAGTACATTACAAAATAATTTTTAATAGTTGAAGTAACATTTAACTAAAATTATCAAGAAATTCCATAATCATAATTACGATAAATTCTACTAACTAGTGTGTCATTGATTTAACATTTAAAAAAACATTTTATTTTTTAAAATCATCAAATATTTCATTTTTATTTTATAAAAATTTCGACATGATCCACCCTATAATATAATCTGCCTAAAACTCCAAAAGCCTAACCTGTCAATTCTCAGAACAGTTTCAAACACAATTTCAAATCTAGATCCAAATTTATTAAAAAAACCCTATCCTACAATTCCCCACCCCTCTGTTCTCTGTTATCCAAACGACGCAATTCCCCTCTAAACAACGACGTCACCAGCTCCAAACGACGTCCTCTACAACGCGTTGCAGATCATCGACGACATCGTTTACAAGGTCAGATTATCGGGAACAAAGTCCAGTGATGTCAAATCCATGGTCGCCGCCATCACCAACGATGAGTACGGGCAAGGAAACTGGTTCACGATCTTTGTCGGCACTTGCGCCTATGTTGTGACGAGGAAGGACAACAAATCGCTGCCGATGGCGGAGGTCTCGTCGGTGGACCGAGTGCTGGAGGAGCTGGGATAGGAGCTCGTCGTGGTGGGAGAGGACCTCGGATTGTAGCTAGGACTCGAGGAGGTAGATAGCATTGTTGAGCTTCTCGGCTGTGGAGGCGAGCAAGCCAAATGAGAGGGTGTCGGAGAAATCGATTTGAGGGGAAGGCAGAGAAGATTCGGTCGATGCGAAGGAGTCGAGAGGCGAAGTCGCAGAGCACTCCGTCCATGTCGAACAGCACGGCGAAGACCTTCCCCCATTCTCCTGCCCTAGATTTCTCTACGATCTTCTCCTTCACTCTGAGGCAAGATTTCACGGCCATTCATCGCGATAAAGGGCGGCATCTGGACCTCCATTGGCGGCGGAGACAGCTGCGAAGAGAAATTGGCCTCGGAAGCTTTGAAGCTTTGAATTGGAAGAAGAGAAGGGGAAATCGGGCAGAGGAATAAAGAACAAGAAAATGAAAGAAAACGATATTATATCGTTTTCACCGGTGTGTTAAAAAAAATAGAAATTGATTTCTTTGTTTTGAAGTTTTGTTTTCAAAATCCCTATAACCAAACAACATTTCAAATGGTTTTGAAAAACGATTCTTTAGGGAATCGTGAAAATCAATCCGAAAACAAAAACAAACAGGCTCTTTGTTTCTGTTACATAATGTGTATTTTGACCAACACTTAATACATTGATGCTTGTGTTGTCTGTGGAATGTGATCTTTCTAATATGTTTGTCTTGAAAATAGATGTTAAGGCCACGATTAGTAAACGTATTGTGTTTTAATTGTGTTTAAATATAATTCTTTTTTGAATATTATATTTGGTTGAAAAGCATTTGTTTTGTATTTGAATAAAATGTGTGTTTGGAAGAAAGTATTTTAGAGTTAAAAAGTTGATGTGATTAGTAAAAGTAGAGATAAATAGTTAGTGTTGAAAAATTATGATTGTTTTAAAAAAATTTTGAATAGTAATTATTTTCGTAGCATTATTGAAAACAATTGTATTCGAATGTAAAATTTTACGTTTGGTGTAAAATTGGTATTCGTAGCATTATCAAACGTTTCCCAAACAATTCAAAATATTTTTTTTCTTTAGGAAAAACCATCTCTAGTTGTCTGTACTTAAAGCAGGATAATTTGGAGACATTGAGTGTCCAATATGTTGTAAGTTTAATTTGGAAATCATGTGGGAGGGACATCACCCCATTATTCTTGAAGTTGAGGGTTGCCATTGTTTTCATTCATGAATAATTTGGCTATTTACTTCTCACTGTCTACCAGGCTATCAATCATTCTGCAATTATGCTCACTTGAATAAGTTTATGATAAAACCTCAACTGATTAAAAAGAAGAAATAGAAGAAATAGCCAGTGCGTGATATGAAAGCAGGAATAGAAAAGGTCAAATAATTTTTAGATTTTTTTTTTGTGATGTGGATGAGTTTCGATATTTGTTTCTAGGATTAGGGATAATCGTTCGCCCTGGCTTAATTTGGATGCGAGGCAGTACGGGGCAAGCCTCGGTTAGGCAGAGTAACAAGGATGAGGACCAGACTATGTTTATTATTTTGACGTGATTTTGATCAAATTATGTTTAAGTAAGTGCAATCCTACCCCCAGGTGTATTCTGTTTTTCAAATGGGAGTGTTGAATTATTGCTACATGACTACTTTTCAAAAGCCTCAAAAAGTCCTTAAAAAAAAAAATCGAAAGTTTGAAAAAAAAGGACCTAAAATAAATCTCTCTTATAAAACATGATAATCCCACGGTATGGGGGAAAAAAAAAAAAAAACCTATTAACGAGACGCAATTCTAATGAAAAAAGTTTACATCTTGACCATATTAGATTTAAAAGAAAAAAAAGTGACAACTTGATGGAATTTTATGAAAAATCCAATAATTGAAAACTAAGTTCCATCGATAAATAATTTTTACATATCTTATCATAAAATTCTTAAAATGGTTGAACGAGACAGGCTTGTTAACCGTAGCCCACATGCAACCCTTCTCAGGAAATGTGTGATTCTCTTTACTGGCCACAAAGTTTTGTGATTAAGAAGTTCTTTATTGCATCTGTTGTTGTCTTCTGAGACGTATCTCTCGATATGCAATGGCCTTTTCAGGAAGACAACATGGGAAATTCGTATCCTTGTGCAGCTGGGTTGCTGCTTTACAATCTTTAGTTTTGGTGAATTTTATTTTCCACACGTAACTACAGAACGAAAAAGAGGGAAAAAAAGAATTAGAAAAAGAAAGGTGGTTGTTATCAAAACGAACTATATATATTAAAGTTGAATTGAGGCATTTTCAAACTCACCTAACATACAACTACCACAATGCTGTGAGAGCTACATAAAAAAATTGTTCCCCAAATTTAAAAATAAAGTACCCCAAATCCAAGAACTCTCTCTCACCCATTGGAATTTAACATGTGGTGTTAACAAAATTAATATTTGACCTATAAAGAAATGAACATAGTTATTTAGTATATAAATTATTAAAACAGTCGTTAATATGATATAAGACATAATATTTTATAAAAAAAAGAATTAATATGATATAAGATATAAAAAACAATTCTATATTTTATAATCTTTTTATACAAAACTGTTGATTATATATATATCCCATATTTGATGTTAGAGATGTGAACAACTTGCAAGTATACACGAACATTGAAAACTCCATATCAAAGCAAAACCAGCCAAAGTTTAGCTAATGAGCAGGCTGGTTCTGTTGTGCATTCAAATACGTTAAAAGCGGTAGGTCTGTACCGGTACGGATTACCATTTCTGTGATGACAACAAGAACCCGACGCCAATTGCCAAATGTAAGCATATCTTATTCAGAATTTGCTGTCAGAGAATCAAATAATATACCAAGAGATGATAAAAAAATAATAATAAAAGAAAGACATTTTGATGGAGTCAGCCGTGTTGACTTTGTTTATTTGAGATTTCCGGTGTACATGAGATAGCTTAAGTTACAGATAACTTCTCAGCAAAAAATTAAAAAAATAAAATATTAATAATAAAAATTATAATTATAATAATAATACCTTACAAATAATAATAGGACAAATACTCTTCATATCACTTACTCCACTGCTACTTGAAAATTTGCAACAACAGTGTAGTCACGTGAGTGTAGATGTTTCGTTGGGGGTGGGCCCTATGATAAAATGATTTACATTGATGACCAAATTACTTGATCTAAAAACAAACTTATTTATGAAATTGAAAAAAAAAAAAAAACTGATTATGTTGTGATAAAACCATCCTTAAATTTAACTTAAGAAAACTATATGAAAACCAAAAAAAAAAAAAAGAAATAGAAATAAAAAAAAGTCATTAATTTCAGTTACCTATTTCTAATATATGAAAATAGAAATTCTAACATTCTAAAAAAAAATTATTTATTCAAATGAATGTATTTGATTTATGAATAAATTTTATTTTTTTATTATTTATTTAATATTTGTTATCAATACCATATTGATGAAGTCAATATGGATGAAATATTGACAGTATATTTGTTGACTAATTATTTCTAACCTCAATAACATGGTATATATGATGGTGATCAAATAAAATTAAACAGGGCACATCGTTAGCCGAGGCCAGCTCTGCCCAGATGCTTACAAGGCCAAGCTAGGCCTAGCCTAACATCCGGCTAAAGGGGCAGGCTAGCTGACCAATTTAAAGTTAATTGATTTTGGATAAAATAAGTTGCTTGGCATGTAGGGATTAAAATAAAGCAGTTGTGTCTCTATTATATCACTCATTCAGAAGGCGATCTTTAACTTTTCGCATTATTTCTTTTTATCTTTTAATTTATAATTCTCACCATGAGCATCCATTATTTTATGCTTGGTGATATCTAAACCTAAGGATTTGAATAAGGCAAGAAATGTAAAATGCATATTTGATTCGATTGGTCTATTATTGTGTTATAGAATGCTATTAACACTGACTGCTCTAGGGATAATTTCGTGATAAATTATTCTGTTTTATTTGTCTTTTTTTTTTTTTTGAGAAGATTAAGATTTAAAATTCCTCAGGGATAAAAGCAAAACAAAAACTCACATTTAAAGCTTGAAAAATATACATATGTGTGTATACAACCGTAAATACTTAAAATTTCAATCAAACTAAGTTAATTTGTCGTGTGAACTATTATTAAAAAGAAACTGAATGACTTTATTTTTTTTCTATTAACTTTTTTGGTTGAATGTTGACTTTTTCAACACGTGGAACCCTGCAGTATCAAAGCATGTACACTACTTAAAGACACTAATAATTGAAATTATAAGATGGTGACCCTTTCCATAAAATGGGTCTGCCAACACTTTCACTACAATATATCATCGTTGAGGTGACTCATTGCGTTAAATATAATATATTAAATATAATTTATATTTAAAAAATATATTTATATTGTGTTTCAATATAATATATATTTAAATAAAAAATAATTAAATTATATTTAAATAATAAATATGTGATGTGATAAATAAAAATAAAGAAAAAAAAAATAATAAAAAAATATATGATGTGGTTAATAAAAATAATATAAAAAATAAAATTATAAATAATAATTATATTAAAATTAAAATATAATATAATTAATATTTAAATAAAATATTTTTATGTTTAAGTAAAAATTATATTATATATAAATACAATATAAGTATAATACTTAAAAATAAAGGAAGCCTTGCTTATATGAAAAGTTTTTAAAACAGCACTTTATTGAAAAGGTGTGGTCCACATTATTTACTCTGCTAGCTTGGATGGGAGCCACATCATTTGTCTGCCCAAACAAATTTTGTCACATTAACACAATTAGAAAACACTACTAAAAAATAGAAACCTGAGACTTCTACTGTTAACTTTCATGACGTTTTGTTGTTAAAAAATTTATTAGTGGATATAGTACTTTTAAGTAGTCTATGATTTTTCTGAAATATCGATATGCATTCCTTACATTTTTTTAGTAATTCAAACAACACATTAATAACAACATATTTAGATGCTTATAACATATTGACATGATCTTTAGAATTTTTCATATATACCATACATGACAATTAATCGTAGAAAATGTAATTAATCGACCAAATGATAATGGCTTAGTTCCCGTAAAAGAAAAAAAAATGATAATGACTTGGTCATGGGTAATTAAATTAACTAGTGAACTAGTGAACAATATTAATATTAACAGGATCCTTAGAGTTTCACAAAAACATTATTACAAACAATTTATCTATATCATTTAGACACGTATAACAAATTGAGAATCTAAAATAAATAGGTATTTAGTAGAAAGAAAAGTTAGTGTATTACGGTTTTAAAAAGGCAAAACAGTGAATTTGAATTGGAATGGATTTTGAATTGAAATTTTTACACTATAATTTATCTACAAAAGGAGGAGAGGGCTAGAGAATCAATGGGCGTTTCAAATGTTAGAGATGAAATTGATTTCTTAATCGAGAATATAACGTATAATATATATTATAGTAGGTAGAATTTATTAGGGGGCGTTTGGTAAACGCATTGCATTTTGATTGTATTTGAATGAAATTTGTTTTATTAATATTGTATTTGGTTGAAAAGTATTTGTTTTGTATTTGAATGAAATGTGTATTTGGATGAAAAGTATTTTAGAATTGAAAAGTTGATGTGATTGGTAAAAGTAGAGATAAATAGTGGAATTGAAAAGTTGATGTGATTGTTTTAAAAATGTTT
Organism: Antiaris toxicaria; assembly: GCA_035233585.1. Taxonomy (NCBI): domain Eukaryota; kingdom Viridiplantae; phylum Streptophyta; class Magnoliopsida; order Rosales; family Moraceae; genus Antiaris; species Antiaris toxicaria. The sequence continues at coordinate 97,407,519 of CP141154.1, forward strand.
TGAATAGTAATTATTTTCGTAGCACTGTTGTAAAATTTATGTTTGGTGTAAAATTGTATTGTATTTGAGTAAAATTAAAATTGAATACTTCTCCAAATGCCCCCTTAGTGTTTTGCAATATTGTTAGTAATTATCTTCTGATGGGTTTGTTCTCTTGTTGTCTTATATTTTTGAATAATTTTTTTCCCTCCAAATTGCATAAAAAAATATCTGACATCTGCTATTATAGAAAGGAAAATGTTAAAGGCCTGCGTGAAAAAGTTTAAAGAAAGCACTTGGATTATAAAGGTAGGGGCTACATCATTTCCTGTTGCTATAACTACGATGGGGTGAAAACAACATAAAAGATAAGATTACCATTCTTCAATTCACATGTCTTTGAGTAGTCTACGATTCAGTTCTTTTAAGTAGTCTATGATATTTCTGAAATATTGATATGCCTCTTTATTTTTAATTTAAGCAACACGTTAATAACAACATATTTTTGATGTTTATAGCATATTGACATGGAATTTATAGTTTTCTTTTTAATAACACACTTGACAAAATTTTACGTAAAATGTAATAAACCATATAAAAGATGATGATCTTAAAAAAGAGATACATAAGAGAAAATTATCCAAATAATCACCTTTTTTTTTTCATCTAATGACTAATAGGATACAAATATCCCCTCTTGACCAACATTATACAAACTTTATTAAAGTCAAGTTTGTGTTGTATTGGTCTATTGTTAAATTTTTATGCCATATTAATATAATGGTTTTCAAATTTATGTTATTTAGATAGTTTTCTCAAAAGACAATGACTTAGTTATTATCGTTTAAACTAGTGAACACGTATTAAAAAGATTTTTAGAATTTATAACAAAAAATCACAAACAATTTAATAATATCATTTAGGCATCTATAACAAACTGATACGTCCTCAGAGTTTTTTTATTGCATACATAATAAAAACATCACAAACAATTTATTAACATATTCATATAATAAAGATCTAGTCATCGACAACGTAGTGAAATTTCTAACAAGGTACTTAGGTCTTATAGCAGATAGGCCTTTGTATGATATCATTGAGAGTGTGTTTGGTAGCAGAGAAAAAGGGAAGGAAAGTGAGGGGTGGAGAAATTAGTAGAAGGATTTTCACATTTATAGCTGTTTGGTTGAAGAGAAAGAACAACGAAAGGAAAAAAGGAGAGACCTTAAATCTTTCAAAATACCCTAATTTTAATCTCTTCTAAGCTACGTTTGATATGAAGGAGAGAAAAGTAGAAGGAATGGGTGGTATATCACTTAAGTGAGAGAGATAAGGAAGGAGGGAGATGTTCTTTTCTTTATGATATTTGGTATGGCAAGAGGGAAAAAAAGTAAAAATCACTTCTCTTATTTGGTATAAAGATGTAAAAGAAAAGAAGGAATATGTTTTATTTGTAAAACAACAATTTTACTTTTTATTAATTTACTTGTTTTTTTCTTATTATTTATTCAACTAAGAAAATAATCTTTGTCATTAATGGGAGTATCATTATAATTTTAATTCATAATTAATAAGACAAATTTATTTTCATCACAAATCTCTCAAATTTGAAGAGATTAAAATTATGGTCTTTTAAAGGATTGAAAGTCCCTTCTCTCATCCTTTCCATCCACTCTTTCCTCATACCAAACAACCATAATTAATGTCATAATCCTTTCATAAATCCCTCCATCTCTTTCCTTCATTCCACTTTTCTTTCCTATCAAACGTATTCTGAAATAGAAGAGATTGTTAGTGAGATCACATATCAAATATCATGAGAGAAATGACCTCTCATTTCTCTCATCTAAATAATATACCACTCACTTTTTCCTACCAAACATACCCTAAGAGTTGCTTTTTCATAAAGTACTTAAAACTAACAGCTCCAATTGATAGTAAAGCTATAAAAGAACAACATCGACCTTACTATCTAATCTATGATCGTTGTTACAACAGAAAGCTTTTTTCGTCGCTACAACAAAACGTCTTTGTAGGAAAAGAAAAGGAAATTTTGTTAGCCTTTTTTCTTTTTGCCATCTAGTCAAGGTTAGGTTACAGAGAACGTATTAATTGGCTTAAGAAATGTAGAATTTTCACGATCTCCTTGTTTATGTACCGTCGGATTATCAATATGCCGTACTAGAAATCTTTCATTAATTTTCATATTAACTAGGCAAATCAGATAAGCAGGAAAAAAGATTCCTTGTAGGTTTCATTTTCATCTTATTTCCCACTTTCAAACTATAGATAAAAGTTATCCAAATCATCAGTACTAATTCTTGTTCTTTATCCTTGTCCCCCTGTTACCTTTTCTCTCTTATCTTTGCCCCAAAGGTATGGCTGATTCTTTTAATATTCATAAAAATGTACTATTGATAATTTCTTTCATCTTCTTTAGTCATTGCTTTTCATCTATCTTCTTTCTTTTATTTGTAATTATTTTTTCTCCTTTGTTCTTCATCCTGTGCATCATATATTCTTTGATCCATTCTATCTTTCTTGGTCTTTTATTATTATTATTTTTGAAACAATATGATTCTTTGATTAGATATTATGTAAATAACTTATGTACTTTTTTTTCAGTAATAAACATTTATATTGGAAAAAGTTATGATAGGACTATATTTTTATTTGATCGATCGGTTTTATTGTTAGTAATTAAAATAACTTTTTAGCGGTTTAAATTTTGAAATTGTATAAAGTGATAGGTAGAATTTCTCTCCATCATAAACCAAACTATTTAAAAGTTTATTTAACAGATAAAACCACAATATTTATATGATAGCTTAAAATTACAGTTTTTATTATAGTGCATTTCTTAAAAAATTATGTATTATGGAGAAACTTTTAAAATCAAACTTCGACCTACTTGTTACGTAGATTATATATTTTGTAAGTTTTATATTTGTCATCGGATCACGTACTTCGTACTTGAATTATGTGTAAAACACGTACATATATATATATATTTTTCTTATTCATTGTTTCTTTTTTTTTTTTTAATCATTTCTTTCCTGTAAGGGTTTATTATTATTATTTATTTATTTTCAGTGAAAGAAGAAATTGTTTTAGGCGCTGGCCTATAGAGATTCTGTTTGTTCGATCCATACAGGAGTCGTTTGCCCTTTTTTTTTTTGGGGACAACGCAGACCAAGATAGAAGTTTCACATTTACAGCAAATACCGCATAACCATTTACATAACTTTGAAGCGGCGATTGCAATCCTTCACAGTATAAAGTAACATAATCAGAAAAAATAAAGCGTTAAATTTGGAGAGAAATAGAATACTCACAGAATGTTTTTTTTTTTTTTGATCCGGGGAAAACCTTTGGATAAGAATATCAAGTTTTGGATTGATTTTGAGGGATTTTTATTTTTTATTCTTGTCAGTTTGAAAGTATTAAGACAAGGATTGATTTGTAGGAATTTTGGGTAAGTTAATTTCCGAATGATTATGACATTTTTTTTTTTAAATCTTCAAAACACCAACGTAATTGGTCATTTCACACAACTACACAGACATTAACCTAATACAAGTATAAACTTTCAAATTCAACTTCTACTGTAGTTATGGCAGAAATTTCATCGATTAAAGAGAGCCATCACGTGTTGAATGTGAAAGATGCAGAAAAGTCGTAAATAAGTTTTGGGATGTTACTTGGATATAAATAAAAGTTTTAAAACAGATCTTAAAATGATTAATATGTTGAAAGGTGATCTGAGTAACATTATTATCTTACATCTTATTTTCACCTCACTCACACGTTACAAGCCTAATAATGTCCTAATGATAGTTTTGTGTTTGTCAACATTAGTGGAGAGAGAAATGAAAAATAAACCTATGGGATTTTAGAATCATTTGAAATCAATTGTATAGTGATCTCACAGACTCGTTTAGATTGTATAAAATCAAATGAAAAAAGAATTCTACACATACACACTAAATATCTAGTTTGCAGCAAAATAGAAGTTTCACATTTACAGCAAATACCATATAATCATATACATAACTTTGAAGCGGCAATATATTGCAATCCTTTACAGTATAACGTAACATAATCGGAAAAAATAAAGAGTTTTGGAGAGAAATAGACTACTCACAGATTTTTTTTTTTTTTTTTCGTTTTGATCCGGAGAAGACCTTTGGATAAGAATTTTAAGATTTGGATTGATTTTGAGGGATTTTTATTTTTTATTCTTATCAGTTTGAAAATATTAAGATAAGGTTTGTTTTGTAGGAATTTTGGGTAAGTTAATTTCCTAATGATTATGACATTTTTTTTAATTTTCAAAACATGCACCTACGTGATTGGTCATTTCACACAACTACTCAGACATTAACCTAATACAAATATAAACTTTCAAATTCAACTTCTATTGTAGTTATGGCAGAGATTTCATCAATTAAAGAGAGCCATCACGTGTTGAATGTGAAAGATGGTGATGCAAATCACAACTCTTTCAAGACCAACCAGCCAGTACCATGCATTTGCGTCTCCGAAGCTTTCATTCAGAAGGTGACTCCTTAAAAACCATTATACTTTGATTTCAATGGGAAAAAAGTAGTATTATATATATATATATCTTCATTTAACGTATTATTGTGTCTGAAATTATTGTCTATTACAATGTTATATATGAACATTTGTTAAATGAGTTTTTTTCCCCCCTAATTAACTACAGCTTCTTGCTGAGGTATTGGGAACCTTGATAACTCTATAAAATAGAGTTATTTTACCATTTTTTCATGCAAAAATAGGCTTGTTTTTAGAGTTTTATTTGTTTTTAATTTATTTTTTTAATTTTAATTTAGATTTTTTTATAAATTTTGTGAATTTTTATTTAATTTTGCTTTATTTAATTAAACATGTTATTATGATTGTCATATTTGTTAGTGTATATATTCTCGAACTTAATGCTTTCAAATTTTTGGCTAACTTTTAAATGATTTGAGAAACAAAATGAAACTGAGAGGAGATTTTTGTGATATAATTCTAGAATAAATATCATAAAATCTAAGATAAAATAGAGATATATTTATCTATTTTTGTGTTATCATGTTATTAATCTATCATAGATTTTTCAACAAACATTTTTTATAATTAAATTCATATTTGTATTTTTACTATTCACATATATAATACTGTTTATATATATGATATTGTTCATCTTGAATTTTAATTTACTAATTCTTTATATAAATTTAATTATAAAAATGTAGAATTTACGTATAATTTGAGAAAGAGTAAATAAAGCAAAAGGGGTAATTGATCATTAACAAATATGAATACAAAATCATAATAATATATTTAAATAAAATTAAATCTGATTAATTACGATGAAATCATACTTCTTCACATTTGTGTGCTTAATTATTTTATGTTCATTTATTTTTTGAAATTTTATTTATTTAATTTTTCAATTATGATATTTTTTGATCAAATAAAATTAAAAATTAACTAATTTTGATATTTAATAATAATATACTTATGAAAATTATATTTTTCTTGTCATTTTCATGTTCTAGTGAAAATTCACGACACCTATTTCATGATATTTGCTGGTAGTGCCTCGGTGACAGTAAATTTGGACATGGAAAAAAGTTGCGACTTTTCCTTGGGTTTGGTTGGGTTGGTCATGATTTACTCTTTCGGCCATATATCCGCTGCTCATTTCAATCCTGCTGTCACAATTTCTTTTGCCACTACCGGGAGGTTCCCATGGAAACAGGTGAAACCACACTTACTACATGGTTATATTTCTTGTAACTAAATTGCTAACAAACAAAACATATATAGCAACAGATTATTTTTATTTTGGTAAGACTATGTGCTCTTTAAGAAAATCATGAACAAAAAAGGGAAAAAAAAAGAAGGGAACAATATTTTCAATTCAATCAGTATATTTTTACTATTTTCATGTCAACAAGGATAATACCTCATGTATAAAAGAATTAATTACATAAATGTCTATATGGAAGAGGGGTTTTTTTTTTTTAAACGTCTATAATTGTCTTTTATCTTTTATTAGTCTCTAAAATTGTATATAGAAAGGCCATAGTACCCATTCATAATGAATTAAATAGAAAATCACAGACAATGTTCAAAAAAGGAAATAGCATGCACATAATTAAATTAATGAAATTCAAAGTATGAGATAGAGAATCCTTGCCTCCTTGGTGAGAAATTCAAAAAATGGGTCTGGAAATAAAAACTTATAAAGATTATAAATAGAAAATCACAAATAATGTTTAGAAAAGGAAATAGCATGCCCATAATAATTAATGAAATATGAGATAGAGAATCCTTGATAAGAAATTTAAGAAACGGTCTAGAAAGAAACAACTAATAAAGATCTTTAAATATATCAATTACAATGGAAAGAACATAAAAGTTAAAGTATATTTAAAGAACTGATTTTTTTTCCAATTCGTTACAATAGAGAGCCAGTAATATTAAGAAAAATCTTAATACGATCATTATGATAATGATATTGAAATTATGATAAATACTAAGTAAATATCATATAGACAATTACATGAAAAATGCAAAGTGTAGATACAATCATTATAATTAGGAAAATTAGGTTAGATAACTCATTTTGATTATCCAATTTAAAAGATAGTTGAACTTTTTGTTTATTTAGTAAAATAACCGTTTGTTATTTTTTCAGGTTTGGTTAATTGGTGATGATTATTGATCACCAATTAATCAGTCGGTGATGATTATTGATCATCAAAATAACCATGTATTATTGATTAGTTAGTGATTGACTCTAAAAAATGATAATTTACATTATAGTCAATTATTAATTAACTATTTAAAAAAAATTAATCATTTTAAGAAAAATGATGGTAGCGTTTGGTATTATTTTTGAAATCTATTATGTTTTCAAATTCTCTGAATTTGAGATTGTTTTGAAAACAATTCTAAGAATGTTTTTGAAATTGTGTTTGGTTTTTTTTTTTTTCTGAGTGTATGTTTTGAGAAACAAAAAAGTAAAACTGTGTTTGATTATATTTTTAAAAACCAATCATTTTATAAGTATTCTATAAAAACATATTTATGTTTGATTTAAAAAAAAATTATTATGAATACCAAAAATTAAAAATTAATAAAATTTTTTAATTGAAAAATGAATTAAAAATTAATAACCATAATATTTAAGTAATTACTATATCAATTAAATCAGAGAAATGGAAGAAATGAGAAAAATGAAATCAGAGAAAACGACTAACTTTTAGTCGTTTTCAATTTTACGTTGGGAGCAAAGGAGATTTTGGATTCGTTTTGAAATCTGTTTTCAAAAACAATACAAACCAAACACAATTCACACCGATTTTGAAATCGATTTCCTAGAAAATCATGAAATCTGTTTTGAAAACAAAACCAAACACGCACGATATTTTAACAAATTTTTAAAAACTTGGATTATTAGTTAAAAAAGTTGTTAACAAAAAAGCGATTTAGCTATAAGTCCCTTATCGTAAAGACTATATCCGGAAACGATTTTTAACAAAGAACAGTATAGAAAACCGTATCTCAACACGGTGCAACAAGAATCCCCGGAGATAAAAAAAAACCATACCGAAAAACATGATCAACAAAATGAAAAACAAGAATAACTCAACGAAACATATTACAAAAAACCATAAATTTGTTAATTACAGCGTAAATGGTTGAGAAATCAAGAAAAATAGTCAACACTTAACTGATACATATCCCACAGAATTAATATGTGCAAAATATATAAAAGGAAAAAGGGGCAAGACAAACCATTGATTTTTAAGAATCATACATAATTATAATATTTTGAAATAATAGATATAATGGAGTCTTGAAAATAGACCATTAATGTAATTATTTCAATTTAAAAATTCAATCTCCCCAAAATTATGGAAAATATTTTTATTCAAATTTTATTTTATTTTTTAATGAAGTGTAGCAAATAATATTGGAGACGTGAAAAGTATAATCTTATTTTTTATCTGTTCACTTATAGTATGTTTGGATGAGATGTTTATTTTTGAAGAATGAAAAATTTTTAGATTTAAAATATAAAAAGTTGTTTGGATTTTTTTTTAAAGGTGAAAAATTATTTGGATGGATAAATTTTTTTTATTTTTTAAAAATGAAAATTTTTGAATATTTAGATACGATAATTTATAAAAATCTATTTTTTTAAAATAAAAAAATTTTATTTAAAAAAAAACTTGGCATTAATCTCTTATAGGTATCAGCTTAAATAATTGCTCAAGTGTTTGGATATATATTGGCTAGTGGGACGCTTGGATTAAACACGGCCATTTTGTAGGGACAATTCCTGTTTCTGATAAGTAATCATTTGTAATTGAATTCATAATCACATTTCATCTCATGTTCGTTTTGTCCGATGCTGTAAATATAACAGAATGGTTGGTGCTTTACAATTATTGGTTTTGTCTTTTCCAATTAGCTTGAAATACTTGGTCACGTTGTTGGCTTCATTACCCAAATTCTGTCGGCCGACAGTAGCCTTTGCTATTGGGATTTTTTATTATTATTAGTTAATTTATCTAATATATTTTTCTAAGGATTTTGAAGAACGAAAAATTTTAGATTGTCACTCTTTTATGCGGGGGCCTTGTTTGTTTTTGTTTGTTTGTTTGTTCGTTCGTTTGTTTTTTCTATGCTTTTCTATGTTTGACATATGTTTATGCAGTCTTTGCTGGGACTGCTGTTAGTTGCGTCTGTAGTTTTTATTAACGCGTTCTTTATAAATAATAATTGTTATTTTAATTCGGATTATATTTAAATGTAATATTTTTAAATAGTGGTTCAAGTATATTTATTATTTTAAAATATTTTAAAGATAATTTTTTTATTATTTATATAATATTTTTTTATATATTTTTATCAATCACATCAATTTTTTAATTTTAAAATACAATTTAAATATTTTTTCATCTAAATAAAAAATAAATTCAATGCATTACGTTCAAATGTAATGCGAATGTAATACGCTTATCAAACACCCCATTAGGATTTTAGAACTTCATTTAAGTTGATCATTATTTTTTTTGAAATCGTTCAAAATTCCCCTTGACATATAGAAAATCGTTCAAAATGCCATTTTCAGTTACGCTTATTCCGTTTTTAATTTAATGGAAGGGGTATTTTGAATGATTTTCTATATATTAGAGATATTATAATCAATTTTGAATAAAAAATAGATAATTTAAATGGAGAGTTATAATTCAGGAGTTATTTATAGAAAATCGTTCAAAATGCCATTTTCAGTTATGCTTATTCCGTTTTTAATTTAATGGAAGGGGTATTTTGAATGATTTTCTATATATTAGAGCTATTATAATCAATTTTGAATAAAAAATAGATAATTTAAATGGAGAGTTATAATTCAAGAGTTATTTATATAGTAATCTTTGGTTCTATAATTGCTCTCTTGGTTCTCTAGCTCATAAGGATATTAATACTAGCTGATGATTTGGGCTTCTGTTAGTATTGTTATTATTAATATCGCAGGCCAATTTCAGGGGCATCAATGAACCCAGCAAGAAGCTTAGGTCCAGCAATTGCGTATAACCAATATAGAGGAGGACGGGGCTTATTTGCCAGCACCAACGCTTAGAGCCATTACAGGTACTTGGCTTTACAATTTTGCGTAAGATCACTAGCTTAGAGTAGTTCTTTCCTACAAAGCTTAAGAGACGCTTATAATAGAAATTGAAAGGACATCATTGCCTTTTACTATCTTTTTTTTTTCCCCCTAATTAGGGATATTGCCCTTTAATTACTATCTATCGTCATTACAACAAAACAAATTTAGTCTTGATGATACCATGTAATGTCTGTTGTCGTTTTACCCTTTTTCTTTTTCCCCTCCGTAAGAAGCGATAGAAAAAACTGAAAGTTTGCTCCCTTTCGTTTTGCCATTGGCATGAAGCAAATAAATGAGTTAGTTCGAGAGAAACTGTGAAACAAACAAGTTACTTCACATAATGTGAGTCCGCCTCTCTCGTACCATAAAATTCAAATGAATCTTGTTCGTACACATGCAAAAAGTGAATAAAAAGTATATGTTTCTTGTTTAAATGTTATACAGTCTTTTGATGAACACGAAATTCAAGAATTCTAGACTAGGAATTAATCATGCTCCTATAGCATTTGAACCTTCTCAAATATTTTCGTGATTTGCTCTTTTCATATATTGCAAGTATAAATTGTCCAACAACACTATTACTGTTAAAAGGGGACTTTTGAAAATAAAAATAACAAAGAAAACATTTTACTATTGTTTTTTATTTTCCTTTCTCATTTGAGTGCAAAATTATAGTTTCAAATGTTTAACATTTTAAACTCATCTTCTTGTGATAAATAAAGGTAAAAAAATGTGATTTTCCAAACCAATAAATACACAGTTGGACATGCTTTCTGGTGAAAATAGATAAGAAATAAATCCAAAAACAGGCTACAATGGGAGCAAAATCAACAAAACAATATACCAAACCAGAAAAAAACATAATCAAATCAGAAACAACACACACTAGTTTTTAATAGAGGGTCCTCTTTTCTTTAAGACGTTGATACAAACAGGAAAACTAAACAGACATGAGTCGAGAGAGAGGGGTTCGTTGATATGAGTGTAGGAAGCGAAAATATAAAGCAGCCAAACTCGTGTAGAGGTGTATATATAGGTCCTATTTCCGGAGCCCTCTCTTCAAGCACTCCTCAAATTTCGTGATATTGGTGATAAATATTAAACTTTTTCTTTGTTTAATAAAAAGAAAAGATTTCAAATTCATTAACTTTTGTATTCTTACCACCAAATAAAAGAAAAAAAAGAAAGGAACTTCGGTAGCTTAAAAAAAAAAAATGCAACCACATTTACTGAAGCAAGTTCTTGCGGCAGAAAATATCCTATTCCTAAAGTGTTAAAGATTATAACTGAAGCATACTCTCTAAAACACTATACCGTGAGGCTTCATGCATGGCTGACTTAACAGAAACGTACGATTGAACAACGTTGTATTTTTATTTTTACTTTTTTTGAGTAAATTACTGGCGTGATATCGAAATTTTAAGTGATCGATTGAGCTCTAAATTTTTTTTTTTTTATAAATAAGTTCCCAAATTCTTAAAAAGTGCAAAATAGGAAAAATATCTGACGACCATCTAAAAAAGCATGGTTTTGACTTACGTAACCGTCACATCAATCCAATTACGGCTATTTTGGTAAAATAACGAGTTCATATGAGTTTTGAGCGAATAAAAGAAGGTTCCCATGTCTCTCTCTCTTAAACCCTCACCATTAACCCAAACAGCAACATCAACGACAAAAATCCCAAGCTTTAACTTCAAAGATAGAACACCCATGTTTCTATATCCCAGAATTTCACATCCGTTTTGAGGAATATTTTTGCTCTGTTTAAGGATTATTTATGGGTGGAAATGGGAAACACAGGTGGGAGATCTCATTCCACCACTCTTTTTCTTCGAGCTTGAAAATGGAAGCCAATTCTCACAATTAACAGTAGGAAGTTCCGAAGGATTTCTTCTGCTCGGTTTACAGAGCTTTAATGGCGGACCCGTCATCGTCTCCTCCAACCAAACCTTTGAGCGAGTCTCTGTCTAGGTCTGTCATGGATGAGGAGGCGTTTGGATAACACTTTGTTTTCGTATTGCATTCAATACATTGAAGATATTGTATGTTTGGATGACAAGTATTTATATTATATTTAAATATAATATTTTTTAAATGAAAAATTTTGAATTGTATTTAAATATTTAGTATATCGTGTAAAAGTAGAGATAAAAAAAGGAGAGAGTAAGATAATATGTGATATAATTGGTAAAACTAATAAAAAAAAATAGAATAATAAATAATGATTGTATTGAATTTAAATTATAATGTGATTAATATTTAAATGTAATATTTTTATATTTGGATAAAAATTATATTTAATATGGATAAAGTTATATTATAATACGAATATAATGTAATTTTCAAATTCCCCTTTAGGCTTTTCCCCCGAGCTTGACAATGATTCTCAACCCAATGTCTCTACGGTCATGGCCAACAAAGCCATCATACTGACAATTCTCCTCTAGTGCGACTCCTTTGGTGTGGACCGCTTTCAGGCACCAGATCCTGCCATTGTTAAAAAGTTTATGAGGGCATTGGTGGCAGAGATGCTCGGGGAGGTGGTTCAATGGGTTTGCAACAGATGAGCCTGGGTTTGGTGTGGTGGTTCGCGATAGGGGCTCAACGGTGATGCCTGGGTTGATACGCACCTTGCTTGTATTTAAGAAAAAAACAAAAAACAATAACAATGTTAAAAACAAAACATAAACATCAAAGGAATCTCGTATGAATTAAAAAAAAAAAAAAGAAAGAATCTCATATCTCTTTGAACAAAAAGAGTCACAAAGCCCATGGGTTTTTCCATTTTGTCTGCAAGTGGAAGGTTGAAGAGGACAGGGCTCATGGTCTGTAGGTCTGCAAGTGTAAGCTTGATGAAAAACGCAAGACTGTTCTTTTTTTTTTAAACTTTTTTGTTTAAACTATTCTTGTTATATCTAGGGTATTTCAGTCATTTTAATATAAATTATAGTCATATGATGGTCTTGTGATTAAAATTCGTTCAATTGTTAATTACTGTGAGGGTTTTACCCTTTTTTTTTTTATACCTTTTAAAGAGTTTGGTGATTTATTTAAAAAAAAAAAGTTTAAGAACCAATCAATCACTTATTAAAAAGTTTATGAACCACGTGAGCAATTTACCCTATTCTTTTTGTTGAATAGCTTTTCCAAGCTATTAAACCCTAATAAAGCTTGTGGTTCCCCTAAATGATGAAATTATTGGTATGGGTTAAAATATCGATATCCTAGTTTTATAAAAGAACATAGACATTACCGATATTAGTGAAAATATTGGAAAAAGTTACGAAAATATGTAATATGCTTCAAATGATATTTCCGATATTTTAAGATAACAAAAACATTAAGAAGATACATATAAACACAAGTTTTATATGTGAAACTTCTTATATCTTGTTGTTTGGTAGTAGGTGACATGATGCCCATTAGTAGACTTAGTGGTTTACTTTATTTATATATTTGATAAATAAAGAAATCCATTACTTATCTAATATCTCTTGTTAGTGAAGCCACTAACTAAGTAGGCTACTAATTAATGGGAAAATGTGTATCTGATGGGGCCCTATAAATACCCTATATGTCAATATAAAGACATACCCCCCATCATTCAAAAAAAAATTTTTTTTCTTTCTCTTTCTCTCATCTCTCTTTGCTTTTTCATCATGCATTTTACAAGGGCTTTTGTCTTGTGAAATCCCATGGGTGTTCTAGTAACACTCATATACCTCGAACAAGAAGATCAAGATTGTTAACGTGATTCCATGAAATTACTAGGTAGAGATTCCTCAAAGTGATGTTGTTTGTTGATTGTGATTTTCATCATTATGTACTCTTTCATCACTTACATATATCACTGTGGAACAAAGTATGCACAGTACTTAAAGTCACAAACAAATTAAGTTGAGATAGTGATCATTACTTAAATGATGTTTGAATCAAGACTCTTTTTGAACATTATTTAAAAACTTTCCATAATATTTTAAACCTATGATACAAGCGCATATATATATTCAAAACATTTTGAAAGATAGGAGACCATTTACGGGTCAGTTTTGTGTTTTGGGTTATGGGATTGGATAGTACATTTTAGCTGTTAGATCATCTTTAGAAAGTTAATCTTGATTGTCCATAAAATTTTACCCCATTTGATCTTGCTGATGAAGGGTCACTGTCATTACCATTTCTTTTCGCTTTTGTCTTTTTAACATTGTTTTCACTACATTTTGACATAATTCTTCCCTATACAAATGGATTTCCCTTTATTTTCATGTTCTATGGTCATCTTTAGTAGTTATGGAATGTTTTGTGGAAGAACTCCTTTTGAAGATGATTAACAGGGGATTATGGAGTAGATGGTGAGCTTGCTATCGTCGAAGCTTTCTATGAGTTTCTCTGATTTGCACTAGCCTGGTGCTACAAACATAAATTTCTCCTAGTAAAGGCCTTATCTAGGAAACCACTGGGTAAAAGAACCATCTTGGATGTGTTTAGGAGGATTTGGAGAACACAAGAGCCATGGGCTATGGAAGAGATGAAGCCTTCAATTTTTAGATTTTGTTTTAACTACACTAGCGATGTGGCTTTTATCATGGAGAAACAGCCCTAGTTGGTGGCTAAGATACAACTTATCTTCGAGCAATTGTTACCAAACCAAATCTAATTTAGAGGTAAACTTTTATACTAGTCCTTTTTGGGTACAAGCCCATGCTTCACTTCCAGCAAAAGCTATAGCCCTTAGAATTAGCACCTTCTTAGAATACTCAGGACAAGCCAAGAGTGACCACTCCTCTATGATCATTTTGCACTTTAAAGTTGAACTCGCTCTAGCTGAACAGTATTGCCTGGTTTTATCTTGAATAAGAAGGATGATAGTCCAGTTTGGATCCAACTTAAGTATAAGTGGATTGCTAATGTGTGCCATATATGTGTAATAATCAGTCATGAGCAGAGGTAGTGTGATATGGAGTTCCAAGTCCCAATAATTTCTAAATGTTGCCTATCGGTCCCTACTTTTGGTCCTTGGTTAAAGGTGGAGTTTGAGAAGGTTACTTGCTTTGTTGACGTCCCTGAAATGAGATCGATGGTTGTAATACTTTTGCTAGTGCAGTGCAACAGAAGGACCTTAGATAGAGGAATAGAGAGTTGTAATAACCAAATTTTTGATAAAGAATTTTGTGAATTAATAGTGAAAATTCACTAAAATTGCCATGTAATTTCAAGCTTAGGTTATGTTTTAACCTAAAGTTATAATCAATATGTTTTTGATGATTTGAAAAATAATTTAAAATTTTAGTGGGAATGGTTGCAATACTATAATATAGTGCGACTTAATAAAATAGAATATGATAAGGTTGAAATATGATTTATGATGTGACAATTTAATAGTTTGTCATTTAACATAAAGTCACATTATTTTATAGATAATTGTGACCAATTAAGAAAAGTTATAGAAGATATCAAATCATCAATTCTATGATCCAATAACCTGGGCAGTATAATAAGAGAGAATTAGTAGATAGGATGTTTACTGCATGTCAAATGTAGTATTAGAACTTGAACATAAGGCTTTAAAAAGTATAGGATTTATATTTTATACTTATTAGTAGATAAATCTAAAAAAACTACTTTTTAACAGTATGGGAATTCATAAATTAAGCTTGAATAACAGATGAAAAATTTTGCTGATAGAGATACTTGGAAGCCAAGTCTTTAATTTTAATAGAAACTTACATTGTCAAGCCTTCTATTAGTATATACTTTAGGAAGTATGCTAGAGGCAAACAAAGGAAAATATTGACAGGCCCTATAAACAGATCAAATTATATATATTATAGAAGAAGATTCCTATTTAGAGAGAATAGGATATTCAAATCTAACTGTTGAGAGAAAGATTAGATCAAAAAAAATTAATGGCTAGGATTTAGTCCATCCTTTTCCCAATTTGTGCCTAACTAAGAACTTGCCTATCAAGTTTTGCCATTTAAAATTAATGGTAATTTTACCAAGGTTTGAAAGGTGTTCTAAGCTTAATTAATCATACTTAATTTATTGGTGGCACTTAATGAGAGTAAACCATGATTAACCTTGTTAATCTAATTTCATTAAACAAATGCATATAAATAGAGCCTTCCACCACCCATGTTCACCATACTAAAATCTTTTAACCTTAGTAAATTCTCTCTGGCAAATTCTCTTTGATAAAGTTCTTTTAGTAAAATTCATTTAGTAGAATTTTCTCTCTCTAGCTCTCTAAAATTTTCTCACACTTTCCCTCCCAATTTCTCTATAGCCAAATACCCCTCTTAATTCCCATAACCAAGGAATTTCTTCAAACTTCCTTCTTAAGGTTGATTTCCTAGGTGTTTTAAGCATAGATCCAATGAAGAAGTGAGACTTGAGGTAGTCTTTCAACCAAATCTTTGTATTTCCTTCCCTTTAAAGTTTGGTGTTTATGGGTATTGTAGCTAAGAAAATAATGCTAGTTTTTACTTTTTTTTTTAAAGATTTTCCAGTAGAGCTTGTTCCGGTGTGCATGATTAAGGTGAAGCTCTAGACTCGGTGCTGTTGGATACAAATACGCTAGTTGATGTTTAGTTAGTGATTTGATAATGAGTATGGTGTGTTAGTATTGTGATCCTAGTTATTTTTTATGTTGGTGGTTATAATGTTAATATAAACATGATTATGATTATAAATATGATTATGATGGTAATTATGAAAGTAGTAAGATTATGATTATGTTAGAAGTTATGATAAGCATGGTTATTAAGTTAAAGTTATGGTTATAAGTATGGTTTTGGATTATGAATTCATAATGGTTTAAGTATAATATGGTTGGTAACAAAGTTTTGAAAAATTGAACAAAATCAACATTTTTTTGTTTAATTAAAAGTTTGTGGTTTAAATGAGATTATGAGATTTAAAATGGAATTCATGAAAGCTTAAGGAAACGCATGTGAAAGTGTTTTTAAAATTTTCATGATAAGAGATATGGATTTTTAGAATGAAGATTTTATCAAATTGAAACTAAGCAATTTCATAAACATGAAAGCTTTAGATGACATCAAGATGAACAACTCTTGTGACAAATTTTTTGACAAAATCCTTATAGTTTGAAAGATATGAATTTTTCAAGAACAAGTTGAAAAAGGGGAAAACGGGGGAAATTTGGACTGCAAGCAACCAATAGTGCTGTGCTTGGCAGCAACAGCATCGCGATGCTGCCTGGTGTCGCTACAACACTATCACTGGTAGATTACCGACGTTACAATGCCCAAAT
The DNA here is from genome assembly GCA_035233585.1 of Antiaris toxicaria. Taxonomy (NCBI): domain Eukaryota; kingdom Viridiplantae; phylum Streptophyta; class Magnoliopsida; order Rosales; family Moraceae; genus Antiaris; species Antiaris toxicaria. The sequence goes on from CP141154.1 coordinate 97,424,477, forward strand.
ATAAAAAAAAAAAAAATTTTTTTTTAGTGGGGGTTATGTTAAAAAAAAAAAGGATTTAAAATATGTTTTAGGAAAGTTTTATATGATTGAAAAAAAAAGAAGTTTTAAGAGTAAGGTATTAAATTATTATTTGATACAAAATTAAGAAATTGGGTTTAAGTTTTTTAACCCAATCTTTATTGAAATAATTTAAGAAAAATTATTTCAAAGTTTAGAAAATAAAATACCATAATCATAAAACATGCTTAGTGAGGAATTATATTAGAATAAGTTCCAAATTTCTTTTTAACAAAGGAACTTAGACAACCAAGAGTATTGAAAATAATACTTGTCTTGGATACAATGTTCAAGAGGTAAAATTAAGACTGTAAAGTTATGTTAAATGCTAAAACGTTGTGCTCAAGATAAGTAAAAATCTCACCTATAATATGAAAGTATTATTATTTTCAACTATGTGTTAGACACATGATAAGTATGATTTCTTTGAGTGTATTATTATTTCATACCTATTATGATGAACTTGTGGTTAATTGTGGATGTGTACACTTTAAGACATTCTGTTTAAAGAGATTGGGTATTAAGTGGGATTTTCGTAATTCCCTCCACCCTTATTGGGAACTTCTTAGATATTTTAAGATTGTTCTATCTAAGGAGAGCGGAATTAAGAGCAAACGATGTGACCTCTCTTGCCTTTCCTAAAAATTGCTTAATGGGAATCATTCTTAAATACCATGTGAGCTTCATCAAGCTAAGATTTGATTTGATATGTAATGCAATTCTATGTCATTAATCATGTGACTTTTATGCCAAGAAATGCTATGATTATGTTATGCCTTAATCACGGATATGCCACACTATCTAACATGCCACTATTATACTATTACTATGGATTTATAGGTATGACATATTTACATAAATATCATATTTTACTAAAATGCCATAGATTAAGTTTATGAATTTTCATTTCATATCATTTCATATGCATTATGACTAATAAGAATATAAAAATAGTGCCTTAGCCTAGTCTTCAAATAAGACTTTAAGTAAGGAATACGATGATAGGCTTACTTAAACATAATTAAGTAAAAGCTAAGATTAAGATAAGTTAGGTATCGTACCAACTTTTGACCTAAGGAAGGATCATGTAAGATATGATCTCAAGTTTGTTAGGGCTTTGCAAACTCTAACAACTCGTAGATTATGTGCACCAAGTGCATACACATAGGGGCTTATAATTAAGTAAGCAATTAATAAGTTATAATGAAAAATAATTGAATTAATAAATAAGTACAATTGGATCATCTTATGCATTCATATTAAATGTTTTTCCTGTGAAACTATATTTGATTTTGTTGAATATAAGCTTATCAGATATATTCATATTATAAGTAAAAGCCTGCAACATAAATAATGAAAGCCATTGCAAATGGGGAAAGATGACGAAGATAGTGTAGGATGCCACTACGCAATTATGTTTTGGTATATATATTTATATATGTATTTGGGAATTGATATAAGTATGTATTATGTTATTTAGTATAAGACATGAAAAAATCAATCAGGTATTACATTTTATGAAATTATATAAGTACTAAAATATGTATCTTTATGTGGTATGATAATGAGTATATAAACAAACATTGAGTATTATAATATTTTGCATAAGGAAGTATGTACTAAGATAAAAGTATAATTATATTATAATCCTGATCAAGTTATCAGTAAAGTTTATTAAATAAGTTCAGTTATAGTTTTCTTTTAAAAAAATTATGCTTAAAATTTCAATACTAAGATTAAGTAATTATAAGTAAGAATAAGCTTAAATAAGTAGTGTAACAGTTTATGTAATCGTGGTGTTACAAGAGCTATAAGCCAAAAGTGGTCGTGGGAACTTTGAGTGCTTAAGGGATTAATTTGGAGGAAAGTAGCTTGACAGTGAATATTAATGAGATAGGCACAGATTAGGACTATAAGGGGGTTTCATCAGCCAACAACACTTTCTCCGAGGCTGAGGAGCCGGGCTAGATCATTCCCCTACCTTTGCCATGTTAGTCTTGTCGTGGAACTACTAGGGGCTAGCGCGAGTTTGGGCAGGAAAGGCCCTTACGGGTATCGTTCGAATGCATAACCCAAATATAGTGTTTCTCATGATGACAAAGATAAGTGCAGATCGAATGGATATGATTAGAATTAGATTTGGTTTTAATAGGGGGACTTTTGTAAGTTTTGAAGGCTTGGTAGGAGGTTTATGGATATGGTGGAAGCAAGGGGTTGTTACAGATATGAAATCGAAGGGCCGAAATGTAATTCTGGTCACAACTCAAGGAGATTTGGATTTCCCTCCTTAATTGCTACTTTGTTGTTATGGCCCTCCATATGTTAGTAGGAAATTAAATTTCTGGCATGTAACGATCACCAAATCGAAGTTTACGTTGGTGGGTGTTATCATGGTTGAACATGTGTGGCTGGTTAGAAACAAACTCCTTTTCCAGGGGACTCCTATAGACGCTGACGCTTCTATGAGGTTGATACAACACCGGTTGTATGAGTTCAGTCAGCGATGAGCCCGGACAGAATTGCCTTGAGGGAGAAGGAGGACGAGGGTGCATCTTCTCCAAATTCTGATATGCGGTGGACGGCTCCGATGAATATTGCAGTTATCAAGCTTAACTTTGGCGCAGCCTAGAAGGAGGGCGAGGCAGTATTAGGCTTATAGTTAGAGATCGTATGGGAAGGCCATTGGTGGCGTGGACTAGATGTCAGGCAGCTTTCTCTCCTCTTCACGCGGAGTTGTTTGCTCTGTGAAGGGCTTTGGAACTGGCGAAACTGAAGAATTAGGATAGAGTCATTGTGGAAGGTGATTGCAAGATCCTGATGGAAGCTCTTGCTTCAGAAGAAGTGTGCCCGGACTGGAGAATTCAAGCGGATTATTTGGCTGTGATGAGTTAGAGAGACTCTTTTCTGTCGCTGGAGTTTAAATGGGTTTGAGTTTAGATGGGTCCCTAGATCTTGTAACCACGCAGCACATGCTCTTTGTGGATGGGCAAAGAATGCTAGATTCTCTGGTTTTGTATTAATGGGGATGGTGACCCCCTTTGTGGCAACCATTATGCTCAATGAGAGCTTGAAATAAATTCCTCAAAAAAAAAAAAAAAAAAAAAAGTACCTACGATACAAGCGTCCCATTGAAATCATCTCCGCCTAATGGGACTCTTTTGATTAGTGGCAGAGCCACATTCACACCAGTAGCCCTCACTCATATTTTTAAAAAATTGATTTTTAGTATTTCCAAAATAATCTTTGTATTTACTAGTAAATTTTGGTTGGCTGCTATGGCTGATTTTTTTTTTTTTAAGAAGTACTATGACTGATATTGAGCTTTTTAATTTTTATTTTAAAATAATAAATCAGTAAATAAATGTATTTTCAAAATAATCTTTATATTTATTAGTGAATCTTTGTATTTATTTGTAATTTAAGTTATTTTAAAAATTATCAATTTATCAAGTAAATCAAATAAATCAGTAAATCAAAAAACTTTTGTAAACTTTCTATTTTGTCTTCATTTTATAAGAATTTTTTCAATTGTGGCCCAACTCAATTTCTGAGATCTAAATTTTTATAGTGCCAATATGCAATTGTTCAAATACACAATTAAGTAATTCTTTTAGGAGAATATTTATCTCTAACTTTTCTATAACGTCTCGCTAAATTGTTTTCTGGCTCCTTCCTTTCGATGATTATCACATGGATAATTTTCTGAAAGTTGACATTTCGATTTTACATGTTAGTAATTAACCAACTGTAATATATATATATATATGTATATATAGTCTATGATATGAAAAGTCTAAAGATCAAATGTGGCCTCCGCAAAGTTGGGTTCAATAGCTACTTAAATCACAACCAACAAAAGTTGGGATGCAAAAACGCAAAAAGTGTAGTTGAAATCCTCAGTTTCAACCTTCACAATATATACAATTTTTCTTATTGTGATTACACTTTGACAAAAGAATGAATACTTACAAGCTTATATAATATTCAGTTATGATCTTTGTTGAAAGCATTTAGATAAACGTTTAAACATTTGGTAGAGTATTTGCTATTAGTGGATGAACGTGTTTTTAAGGACAAAAACGTTGTCACTTTCAACGTCAACTTCATTTCCCCATCACCCTTTCACTTCACATTGCAGATTTTAAAGTTCATCCGAGAGAGAGAGAGAGAGAGCCGTTTATCTAAATGAATCAACCAAAACTTTTTGTTAGCCTCCTCCGTTCCGAATCTTTCTCTTGAAGCACAACACTTTCAGTTTAACATAGGGTCAGTCTCTCGGTCTTTGTTTCTTCTTTTTTTTCTTTTTTTTCTTTTCTTTCTTTTCCTTTCCTCTCTCGTAAGCAAATGATCATATTAATAAACTAACACACGTTCTTTGATCGGTGTAAATTTCTCGGTTGTCTCTGCTGATATTTGGGAAGATCATCAACTCCTTATGTACGTCGGATCAGTCGATTCACGAGGTTCCAGGTTTTTTTTTTTTTGGAACATATTTAAAATTCCTTACTGCTCAAGGTAAAACTTTCGTATTCTTGCCAAACAAAAAAAAAAAAAAAATCATCACACTTACAGTTTAAATCAAACAAGTTTATCGCATAAAATTATGATATAATTTGAGAGATATAGGACTAAGCATCACACTGAGCACAGTAATACTTAAATTCACAAACGGTTGAGGAGAAGAAAGCAGCCACCAGATCTGGCCGATTTCTTCGCGATGGATCACCGAACTATAATATGAAACTGCGCCACGATCGAATCTGTTGTTTAGTTTGTTGTTTGGAAGGTGAGAATGTGGAGGAAGAATCCGAATCATCATTAATTCTCAACTTATAGCTAGTAGGTGAAGAATCCGAATCATCATTAATTCTCAACTTATAGCTTGTAGGTGTTCTTAAGATCTGCTGTAAATTGATAATGCCACTTTTGCATGTTATATACATGTTTTGTAATTGATAATAACACCTATACACTTTGCCAAAAGTAAAATTCCTATCCACGAACGATTCTGAGTTTTGCTGAATATCTGGCTTCTGGGCCTTTTGAGGTATTGAGGGAAAGAAAATTTTAGATCAAGATCAGGCTGCAATTGTTGTACTGGATCTGGGAAACGCTAAGTTGTTGTTGTTGTGGGTTTTTTTTATTATTTTTTAATATTTATTTATTTATTTATTTTACGAGAAAAAGATGGAAAAAGAGAATTTATTGGGAGAGAGAAAAGTGGAAATGGGTTGACTAACGGAGGCGCATGGAGTAACTTCTTTCTTTGGGTTAGCATTTTTTTAATTGGGTTGTTGATGTGTTTATTATAATTCGTGAAAAATTAGGCTCACTTAAAATATCACAAATTTTCTTCTGACTTTCTAAGTTCTCCCGTATGTCCATATACGTCTTGTCCTCCACTAAAACGTATTTTTCCCCTAATCAGAGGTATATTATTGTTTTAGTAATTAAGAAGTTGATCCATGAAAAATAGATAAAACAGAGATAATCATAGAAAAGGTTCATTAATTAAGTATGATACAAGTTGTGATATCTTGGTGTGAAGGATCAAGAATCAAGTATTAATTAGAATTTACTCTTGAGTCCGGAATTTGCTTTCAGTGAAAATCTTAAGTTAGATTTCTTATTATCTCATCAGTATTACTAGTAGATTCATTTAATAATCACTGAGATGGAGGCGTGATAACATTACCAAACCTATTTTCTCTTATAAAAAAAGATATTAATCAGAAATTGATGAAAATATTAATTGGAATATAAAATAAACACACACACATATATATATATACACACACATAACATCAATGATTTAGTAGTTCCATTAAGTCTTATGGATAATATGGTACGTGAATGGGACAAAACAATCAGAACTGATATTCTTCTTTGTAATACCAAAGAGGAGATCATTATGGTTGACCCCGAATTACACGCGATCAAACAAAATCCAAAGAGCAGTAACGTTATATCCATCAAACAAGTTGCTTATATACTCTTCTTAGCTTAGTTGATGGGACAGATACTCACAATTCGACAACACTGAACTGAAACATCGACATTTGTATTTGTACGATGAGTTTAGTTTTAAAATAGAATGAAATTTATAAATTAAAGTTAATTATTTTTTAAAAATTAATTATAATTTTTTTTGTTAAAAAGACAAAATACCAACTATAAAGGATAGTTAAGTTCAAAATGAACTCAAACACCAAATGCTAATAAGCTTCTTCAGCTCTCCCTCATGCACAGCCGGTTGTGCTGAACCGGATCAGCAGAAATCAAAAAGTCTCGGCCATCACTCAATCACCATCTTCCATTATAAAAGAAAATGTTAAGGCCATGTTTGTTCGGTGGATTGGATAATATTATAAGATTAGGATTGGATTGGGTGGTTTTGGATTAGATTGCGTATAATCCTATCATATGTTTGGCATACCAAAGAATTGGACTAAATTAAAAATTATTTTTATTAAAAATTGATTTAATTATATATATAATTAAATTAATTAACGAAAGTTTTAGTAATCACATACCCAGCATTTTGTTCGTTTAAAAAAATTACTGAACTAGAAATTACATTAAAATTTCCCAAAGATTTACCAAATAACAATAAAAAAACAAAAAACAAGAATGGAAAGTGGTTTGCTATCTCCATGGTAGCAAGGCGCCTGGGTTTCACGATGAGTCGGAGCCGGCGAGGGACGACAAGATCTGGAGTTGGGGCGGTTACGAGTGTAGGAAGCAAGTATAGGAAACAAAATTTTCGTATAGGAAACAAAATTTTCGTATACTTATCTCATAAATCTGGTACTATTTTTTAGTCAATATATTATTAATCCGATCAACAGTTGACACCAAACATGACACTCCTAATTACATTTAACAAACACGGCCCAAAGCCTTGCATGCAAAAAGTTTTAAAAACGCACTTGGATTGAAAACGTAGTAGGGCACGCATCATTTCCTTCAGCAACCTAGGATGTGGGTGAAAGCGACATTTAAGGATTCCTCTTTAATTCATATTGTCTTTGCAGACGAGCATGTGGAGAGGGAGAGGGAGAGAGAGGGGGTTTGGGGTGTGTGCTGGGGGGGGGGGGGGGGGGTGGGTGGTGGGTGGTGGGTGGTGGGTGTGGGGTGGTGTGGGGGAATTGAGTTGTGGAACATTGTTACGAGTGTAGGAAGCAAGTATCGGGAACAAAATTTTGCGTATAAAAAAGCATTACGATTTTCCACTCCTTCGCATATAGTTCTCTTTTTCTTAAAAAAAAAAAAAAGTTCTCTGTTCAATGAATCGTGTCACTAATCAAGCAACTTGCCCCTAAATTTTGAGACCAAATATGTAAGTAAAATATGTTGCTTTACAATAATTTTAAAATTTTAAGAGATACATTATTAAAAGTTGGACAACAAGATTAAAATCTATAGTTCAATTTTAATATCTTAAATCATGTTTAATTAATCCTATTTTGATATTTTATTAAAAAAGATTGAATTTCAAGACATAAAAAATCAGTTATATAATATTTAAAATTTTTTAAAATGATAAGATATAATATCATGGATAATCTACCAAATAAAATTTACACAAAGAACAATAAACAAAGACGTGCTTTGGAAAAAAAAAAAGATAAATAAATAAATAAATAAAGACGTGAAATGTGATGAAGAACTTCAACTGTGACACCTCATCAAATACTGAGAGATAAATAATCCTATTATTGATCCCAGTGAGTAGAAAACTAGGTCTCATGTGGCGTCGTGGGGCTCACCGACATTGTAATAAACATATGCCTGCAAAAGTCCATTTTTTGCTCTCCGTATCAAGAGTGATGCATAAAGTTTTCTCTTATTAGGGTAAAGCGTGTAGAAGAACAGAATGCCCATACTATGTTTTTCCACACCACCATCTCTCTTCGTCGTCTTCTTCTTCTTCTCCACAACTTCAAGTCTGTATCTCAGTCTCATACTCTCCTTTCTTTGCAAATATTGCCAGTGCCTCACATTTCATAAGAAGTTTCTAAAGTTGGGAAAAGAATTTGAGTATCTCACTGCCCTTCAACAACACTGGTGTGGATCAACCAAGGTTTCTTACTTCTGATCTAGAGGGCTTAGCTCCATTGCTACCGCAATTTTGAAGGTAAAATATCTCAAGACATTAGCCCTTGTAAAGTACTGAATCCGAATTTAGTTTAGAGCCAAGAAACTCTACCAGAAATAAGCTTGAAGAAAATAAAAAGAAACTCAATATAAAAATATTGTTTTAAATGTCCGAAATTATTACTTAGATATGTATATATTGTTAGATTTTAAGGTGGAGACCTAGAAAATAGGAAGCAAATGCGTAGCGAGGACGTGAGGGCGAAAAGAAATTGGATAGAAAGCATGGGTATGGTGATGAACGTAGCCTGAAGCAAGGGGTGTGTAAGTTTCTGAAAAGACCAAAGAGACAAAACAAGATCTGAACAATTTCATTTTTTTAATCAAAATTAACTTTTTATGCGGAATCCTGTCATTTTTATTAAAAAAGAAATAGGTGTTAGCTCGTTAATGAATGACACGGTATTTTCTTGGTCTCTCCACGACTTTTGTCTTCAATTAAAGTCTTTTCAAGGACAGGGCCGTTTTTTCTTCGTATTAGCTCTCTCTGTATAATTTTTTTTGTTCTTCATATGTTCATACATTTCTCTTTATTTTTTATTTCTATTTTTATTTTTTGCATTAGATGGTTCTTTCTTTCTTTTTTTTTTCTTTTTTTTTTTTTCAATTTTGCAATTAAGTGGATTTCTTTATAATTTACCACTCCATTTAACAAAAATTTACATGCAATTCAATCCTCCATCGGTTGGATTTCATACCTCCAACAACATTGTTTTCACCGCTTCTTGGATTCCACATCCATAAAGTTGCATTATCAGAACCAGTACATACACATTATAAAGTAACAAATCCATTTAACAAAAGTAAATTATATTATCTGTTCTACTTTCTTTTCTTTTCTTTTCCTTTAACCTCTCTCATTATAGACAAGCTATCATAGTTATACACGAACGTTGTTTGTCTGTGTCAATTTCTCAGTTTGTAGTCTGCTGATATTTTGGGGAGCTCATCAACTCCAATCTGTGCTTCCGATCAATCCCTTAACGAGGTTTCAGTCTTCTCTCTTCAGAGGTACGTACGTGCAATATATGATTGCTCTAGTGATAATTTTAAGATAAATTGTGCTGTTCTATTATCTATATTTTCATTAAGAAGATTAAGATTTAAATTAAATTTCTTACTGATTAACACAAAACTTTTGTATTCTTACAAAACAAAAAAAAAAAAAAAAGGGAAAGAAATTCAACTTTTGTAGCTTGAAATATTTGTATATATATGTGTGTACATTCAACCATACTTAAAATTGAAATCAGACAAGTTTATGACATAAAATTTGCCTACTTCCCATCTGAAAAATTTTATTAAGCTGAAAGGATAGAATGACTTTTCCATTTTTTTATATTATTCTTTTTTGCTGAAATATTATTATGTTTTCCAAACCGTTAAAACCCTTGAATATTAAACCATGCACGGCCCTTAAAATCACTAAAGAAGTCATGAGATAGTGGCCCTTTACTTAAAATAGGGTCTGCTACAGTCTGATATGCGCTATAAACTACTCAGTTTTTATGGAACTCTATTAAAAACTATCACATGGAAACACTTATCAATTTTCTGAAAATTTGATATTTTGATTTCACATTGTCAACCATGAACTGTGAGACGTATGATGATATGATATGAGGGCATAGTATTTGCAAAAAGAAATCTTTATTGCCTTCTTTGTTTTTCTTGTTTTTGCCTCTGTTGCTTTATTGAAAAATTTTCATCCAACTCTATAAAATAGATTTGTAAAGGTACTTAACCAACTGGAAACGGTCGTTGTATTTGCAGGAGAGAGAGAAGATTAATACAGATCATTAGGGTTCAGAACTAGCTGGCTGCTTAAATCACAACCAACAGAAATTGGGATGCAAAAAGCAAAAGGTATAAGTTAGAACAAGATAATAAGGTAGATTTGCATGTTAAAAGCACATGCTCCTTTTTTGATCTACATGTCGTATTACGAATTTCTGTGGTACTGTTCATCCAACTTTTATGAACGAACGTATTTTTATTAATAACGCTTTTTTTTTTTGTTTAAAATAATAGCGCTTATAAAGAGAATCCGAGCTTATGCCCCCTTTGAAATTTTGAGAAGTTGCACTTATATGAATAGGACTCTAAAAATTTTTATTAATGCCCCTCTTGTTAAGAAAGTTATACGTACATTGCCGTGATGGATTTAAAACTTTCTCTCAATGGGTCACATAATAGGATATCGATTTTATATTAAAGAACAGTGGCATTATATGGATAAAGACTTTATTAACATTTTATTCATTTTTCTCAATATATTATAATTATCAGGTATAACTCTTATATTTTGGAAGCATTTAACAATTTGTTTTTAAACTTTATCTAAAATATCAAAATTATGAAAAAAAAGGGTTTTTTTAGTCTAGAATATGTTATATAATATTTATATATTTTTTTATACAAATTAAGTTTCACTCTTATTTTTTTGACATTGTCATTCTTTTTCTTTATAAGATGATAAATCTTATCAATTAATAAAAAATTATACACACCAATATTTTAGATATTGATAATTATAAAGTTAATGTCTTTTAAAACAAATAATTTTTAAAAAAATAGCACAAATCAAATGTTAATTACGATACTAAAACATAAAAGGTAATCTAAGTTTAGTTATGGTTTTAAAATATAAAAAGTAATATAAACTTGAGTACATTTAAAAATTTCAGTGGGGGGCACATTAAAACTACGAACAAAATATTGAGGCTCTTTTTCAAATTCTTAAAAATTGAGGAGGGCACGTGCCCCTACTGATCTCTGTGTCCCTGCCGTATATTTCCTACTTAATATAATTGATATATAATTAAATCTCTCAAAAAAATGATAGATAATTAAATCAATTACTGCTTTAAGGGGAAAAAAAAAGTCCACTTCCCCTTAAAAAGGCCAATTTTCACTCTATATTAGATAAATAAAAGAGGAAGGATTTGGGAACATATGAGCTACCAAATTCGAAACTAACAATGGATTTTTTTTTCTTTAACAAATAGGAGCGTTATGTCATTAGCAAAAAAAATGTATTAAAAAAACGCATCTATCAGTCATCTTACTTGAGTTAGATCCCTAGTATACACATACATATATACAAAAATAACACAAAAGATTATCTTAATTTAGATCCTAAAAGTGATATACATATACATATACATATACATATATATATATATATCCCTATGCTAGACATTAGCTATGACTTTCGGAAAATGTGTCCAGTTTCACCATATACTGCATAAATTAAAATGTAAGATATCCAAAAACTAATCAAAGGAATCTCAGCTTAGTCCTTTTGAAGAGAAAGTGATAAAAATAAACAGACAAAAAAAAAATAATGCAAAAAGTTAAAAACACTACCTTATCATGAGAAATTAAACAATAAAAAAAAATAACACGAACAAAGGGAAATAAAAATAAAATGACTAAGAGAAGAAAAAATATTGATTGTGCGATATTTATCAGCAAAGCTCGATAACAGTGTTTGTTTTCTTAATATTCTTATGCAGTTTAGGTTCTAATGACTGGTTTGAATACAATGATGGTCTCTCTTTATTAATTTCAAAGTGATATTTCCTCACATTTTTTGTTAGTCTAAAATTCCATTTTAATTATACTCTAAAATAAATGCCTGATTTAACCGTTGATTGTAATTACTATTCTGCAAGTCATATATGATGATAATGTGAAATGATTTTGCACACTAAAAGTAGTAATAAAAAATAGTATATCCCAAAAAAAAAAAATGTAGTGAAGGAAAAAATGAAAGAAAATAAAAAAGTTATTTATACCTCACATATGCATAAAATTTAATTCTTGAATATTAGCAGTACTGTTAAACATTAAGTATTTATCATATTTACTGAATTCTACAAACTTACAAATGCAAATAAAAATAAAAATAAAAACTAAATTATTATTTTTATCTCTCTAGACTTGGCCCACTTTGATTCCTCTTGGAGACGAAATTTTATAGATTTAATTCCAAAACACTAAAATCAACATCTCTCTCTCTTCTATTTCATGAAAATCAAATTTTAAAATTTTAAAATTTTCTTATTTTAAGTTGAAATTAGATAATTGAAAAAAAAATAATTGTTCAGCATGACTAGCCTCCATATTGTATTTTTTTTTTTTTTTTGCGAATTCATTTTAAATTTTTATATTATTTTCTAGATTACAACTCATTTTCAATTTACAATTCAAATAAATACATATTCTCAACCTAACCTACAAAACTCGAACTCCAACTATTTTTCTAGGCAGCCCTACTCCTTCACCAACTATTTTCTTGGCATTCGTTTTCCCTCTAGTTATTTGTTGAACGTAATGTCTTTTCAGGAAAAGAAAAAAAAAATGGCAAACTTCCCTCCGGAGATCGTTGCCAACATTATATGTAGGTTACCCGTGATTGACTTACTTCGCTCTCGATGTGTATCAAGGTCCTGGCGCTCCATTATTGATGGCCAGGATTTCGTATGGATGCACCTTAAGCGCTCCATCGAGACAAACTCCAACGCCAGACTCGTTCTCGCGGATTACGAGAACTGCAAGGTCTTTGGGGTCGACTTGAACACCCTTGATGTAGCTGTCAAGCTGACTAAACCTGCGGAAGATATGACTGAGCCTAAAGTGTTTGGCTCTTGTAACGGATTGCTTGGAGTGATGGATCAATTTAAACTTGCACTTTGGAACCCATCAACTAGAAGGTGTAAAGAATTACCTTCTCATAAGATCATCTTCCCGTTTGGATTTCGTGTATGCAAGTCGATGATTTACGGGCTTGGCCATGATCCGGTTGATGATTCATATAAGGTGGTCAGGGTGCTGCAGTTGGGTCAAAAATATTTTGGCAATGATATTGAATGTAATAAGGTTGATGTATATAATACCAAATCCGATACTTGGAAGACTGTTCTAGACTTTCCATATTTCTTTCGTCTACCATATAGATTTGGTGTTTTGGTGACCAATGCTTTGCATTGGGTGGTGTACCAAACCCCTGATGCCAATGCATTACCAATAATCGTTGCGTTTGATCTCGTGAACGAGAACTATCACCAGATTCCACCACCAGATTCTACTGTTGGGTATCGTCACATGAGTGTAGAGGCATTGCGAGAGTCGCTTTGTGTGGCATACTATTATGCTACGTATGGCGCTGAATTTGACGCAACAGACGCGACGTTCAAAAACTTGGACCACGTTGACGTCTGGATGATGAAAGAATATGGCAAAAAGGAGTCTTGGACAAAGTTGCTGACTCTAGAGCCCTCAAGTGAGATTGGATCTTTCAGTTTTGTTATCCCTATTGCCTATTGGAAGACTACAAATCACGTTCTTATAAGCCTGAGCTTTAATAAGTTTATACTATATGATATGGAAACAAGAATGATTAAGAACGTGAGGATCTTGGAGGCTCCTAAGAATTTTGACACATATTTGTATTTTGAAAGCCTCGTTCGCTTTAATGGGATAATGAGGACTGAGAACCCAGATCCAACTAGGCAGCAAGTGAGGTATTGAAGACTCATCTCATTTGTTTGTCCAAAAAAATGTACCATTTTAGAACTAACAATGTATTGTAGATGCCATTAATAAAATTGACTAATATTTTATTGAATCAACTTCGTATTTTTCTCCTTTCAGTTTAGATGATTCCTTGTCTGATGAGTTCAGGGACAAGTTAAGATGATGTACCTTGCATGGAGGGCAACAGGTATGTCTGTTTATTATCGTTCTCAATTTATTAGTTTTAATTTTATTACACATTACAAGCATTAATTTTAAGTTGCAAGTTACAAGGACATCTTTCAAATTCTCTCTGCAGCATCTTTGTTTATAATTTCATGTTGAATTCTACATGATACATTCTTGGAATTACGCTCCTTTCATTATGTGTCATTACGAATCTTGTTTCATCATCCACATTGGTTCTCACAGTTTGCTTGCTCAAATGTGCATCTTTATCTCTGTATGCAGCTTGCCGCCAGTGTTAAACTGTCAACTAGCTGGTGTGTTATTTTAATTTAATTAGACGCATCATCCTTTTGGGACCGTCTCTTAGAACTTTAGGATCTAGCTTTGGTTCTTTATAAGATTGCATAACAGCAACCAAAAAAAAAAAAATGTAGCCAAAAATGTTTTGGCACTGGGTGCCTACTTTAATAGGAAAAATTCCAGCTGCTTAGATATTTGTTTTTTCATTGACAGAACAATGTAGTAGTCATTTTGCGGCACTATATGTCATGACCAGAAAGAGGCTGGTGTTTTCTTTGTATTAATTACTGTTGTCTTAAGCACCTCATTTGGTTGGTATTTGTTTTACTACAGACAAAGTACATTTTATTTAAATGAATACAATATATGATTACCATTTAGCTTAGGTTTTTACATGGTCTTAAGCACCTATAGCTGAGCAAACACTGTTCTGTCAAGCATCGCCTTTGTTACTCTGGCTGCTCTTTGTCGAGCTTAAAATCTTTCTAGGGATCACAACCTCGATCTTTAAATTGAGAAAGAAAGGATTTTAAAGCCTGGTGGTTTCATCCATCTGGGGTGTGTTAATTACGGTTTAAATCTACCCTTATAGGTAAATTACCTGGAGACCAGTGGGAACACAAATGCTATACTTTTTCTTCGTTGCCCTCTTATTTTCGTGTTACGATTATCCTTATATACTACAGAGTGACATGAAAATCAAACTTGATGTTGCTTGAATTTTTTTATTGATCAAAATCGAAGCATTTTTCTTCATTAGGAAAAATTTGCTAACAGAATTTTCCTATACGGATTACTTCAAAATGTTCCTTATTTGCTGATTTTTTTTTTATCTTCATCAATTTTGCATTTGAATGTGCTTCTTGCTTTGATATCAATTGTCTTTCGTCCCCCCTCTTTTGAGAAAGAATTGTTTTGGGTTGATATCATATTGGTTTTTGAATGTATGCTTGATAAATTTGTGTTTTATCTTTTTGTGTGTTGAGGATTAGCATCTCTCTCTCTCTCACTCTCTCTCTGTACTTCAATTTAGAGTTTAAAGCTCTCTATGAGTGTTTTCTTCTGCATGTCCTTTTGTCTGTTATTATCCAGATTCTTTTTGTTTCTTCCAGTTTTGGGATTTGCATTCTGTTTACCATTTACGTGACACTCTTTATTTCACTCAATTGGTTTTCTTTGTTATGCACGTTACTATTCCAATCTCAGCACAACACAGTTTAAGAGCTAATAATCTGTTAAAGAAAACCATAGCATTTACTACTATTTACTAATGCTCATGAAGACGGTAGTTTTAGTAGTACTTATAGGTCTTTACATATGGTTGAAGTAGACAATGCCCTATTCCGGCTTGGCTTCCCTTTCAAGTTTATTCAATTTCGAGCATAATCTTCTAATGTCATTTAAATACAGTTCTTTTAGAATTTTTATGATGTATTCTGATAGTTTGTATCTATGTGTGGTGTGCAGAAATGATTTTCTTGATCAATGAATGCTTGAAGGGTCTACAGTATGCACCGGAGCACAAAGATACTTTTTCAACAACCGAGATGGTCAAAACTTCAAAATTTTGTACCTCTTTAATGGAAGTGATGTAGCCACAAAAATCTTTTTTATGTTTCCTCTTTTTTTTATTGGATATATATTTTTTTCCTTTTTGAGAATGAAAAAGTAACTTTTTTCTTTCTTATTTAGATTTGTTGATTTATTTTTAAAAAAATTAAAATTAAAATTAAAATTAAAATTAAAATAGAAGTGGATGTATGAGAAGTTGAATTTGGTATTATAAAAAGAAGTGTCTACAGAAGGAAAGATTTAATACGTTTATGTTAGAAAACATTTATTAATTTTGGTATTTAACAATATTTTGGGGTGCAAATATAGCCCCTCTAATCTCGATGCAACAAAAATTTTTTCTTTGGGCTTTATGAGTTTCTTCCATGTGCATAACCTAAGTCTACCGAAACCTATTTCTGAATGTGAACTTATATAATGAATGTAACGATATTAATTAACAAAAAATCTCTCCATACTTGGTATATATATTATTTATTTTCTAGTTAAATTTTATGGTCATAATTCTATGGTGAAATGCCTCACACTATATGGACTTTTAGTGGCTTGATTAATGAATCATTCTCTATGTAAGAGACAAAAAGTCATACATTCATCTATTATATATGAACTGAGTTTTCCATAAATCCTTTATGCCATAGGCCCAAGAACACCACCTTAAGAATCTCTGAATACTGCACCAACCCCAAACCAGTCCGAGTGAATCCCCGCCGAAGCATCTACGTTGAGACTTAGTTCACCACTGCTTAATTGGAGGAGACCAGCAAGAAAGGCTCTCAGGAGAATCGCACGACCTCGACTTAGGAACAATTTGATCTTCGACTACTCATGGATTTTCCTATTTTGCTTATTTTGTTTCTAATCTGTAGAGGGTGAATTCTATTATTAATTGATTCAAAGGCCAATGACTAAATATAGGAGTCGCTTGATGGGTCGGTCAATCAACAGATTGATGTCACCAGTCGACATTGCAAGAACAACAATGATAAACATTATAGAGAAAATAATGCAGAAAATAAAACAAGTAAATAAAAGAGAAACAAAATTTATAATGGTTTACTTATTAATGAGAACTATTTCACTATAGGGCCTTGCGGATCATCCATTATATTTAAAGAATGTATTACAATGAGATTGTGAATAAGAAGATGAGAGAGAGAGGGAGAGAATGCAAAATGTAAATACAGTAGGCATGTATGTATTCGGCAAAGGGTCTCCATCAGTGTATGTATGTATTTGGGCATGTCTAAATATGCATGTGGATATCTTTGACATCAGACGTGTTTACGAGTACGATGGTGTCTGTACGTGCGTGTTTATGTATGGATGAGTGCCCATGTTTGTCCTCTTTGTATGTTCGTGTATGACCTCCTCCCTTTGTGTGTAAAAGTCTTGTATTTACCGTTGATGTAACTTTGCTTGTTTCTTAATCGCATCCATGATTTGGGGTTTGATCATGGAGTTATTTTTCTCTTCTTGATATTTTGACTTTCCCATTTGGTGACTTGCTTGATATGAGGTCAATCATCACCCTTGATAATTACTTGATTTGGTTTCCTTATTCGACTGTGAATGGACATTTCTTTTTGCGATTAGTTTAGTTGAAGGTTGATTGTGAGCCTTGATAGTTGCTTGATTTGGAGTCAATATTTAGCTTTTATTGCTTAATTTACGGTTGACATATCTTCCATATAAAGTCAAGTGTAGACTTTCCTTCTTGGACATGATTCCATCTCTCATTAAATACTCCTAAGTTGCATTCTTTGAATTGATATGACTGATTCCTTTTCTAATCTTGACGATCAGATTACTAATTCATTAAATAAGAGAGATCTTATAATATTTCTTGTTGACTAATAAACGAACGTCATTAGTTACTTGCAGAGTTGACTCGTGGGATTAACTGCTTGAGCCCAATAATTAAAAAGTAACTCGATACATTAAAAATGAGCACATGTAATTAAGGTACTTTTTAATAAAATCCCTATAATTAACGGAAACCTCTTACTGAACAAGGGCCAGGATCATGTAGCACTGGGGCCATCACACACATTGTATAGAATCAAATTTAGTAAAGACCAAACAAACTCATTGTCAAAACATAGATCTAGCAGACAACAAGTAAACCACCTAATCTATTATTAGAAGCTTAACATAAAAAAGACACACCAATAAACAAATCCTATTTAGCAAAAATATCACCCTTATTAATCCTAAGAATCTATCACACAACAAATTATTAAACACAATACCATAACACAAACTCATAATGACAAAAACAACTATTGAAAGATAATTGATCAATCACCTTGCTATCATCACTATCTTGATAAGGGATCTAAGCCCCCTCTACTACAAAGGCACAAAATGGCTCTTTTTTCACCACCCCTAAGGTTGACCCATCCACTCCCGAAATCACTTTTGCCATAAGAATTTTCACTGCAGAGCAACTCCTTCCATCTCTAGGGTTGAGAATCCAAAGACCAATCATAAGCTATCCTTGAATGCTGACCTCGAGAGTGGGGCTCACACAAAAAACCTTTATATCACTAATAAAAAAAGGATTCCATGACTGTTAAAAAAGGTCATAGAAAGTTACCATGATTGTTAAAAATGGCTATAAAATCCACAGTTGTCGAAAGTAAAAAGATTTCACAGCCATTTTTTTAATAGTCGTGGTATCGAAGGATTCCACGACCTTTTTTGCAAAATCCAATCGTGCTAGTTTCAATGTATGGATAAAAAATTTTTTAATTCCTGTGATTTCCCAGGATTTATATTGCAAATAGTGTCGAACTAACACAATTTAGCAAGCCACTTTCTTTTTCTTTAATTTGAACAGACAATAAAATTTCAAAAGTTGCAAGGAACATCCATAACAAATCAACATGCTCATCTATCCTGGAAATGTAGCAAAACAACACTTAAAAATTTACAAATATGAGACCCTTCGATATCCCGAACTCATTTATAACTTAGGGACTTTCTAAAATGGATCTCTCTCACATTCATGTTCAACTCATCAAGAAGCTCAGCAACCAGCCATGTGAGGAGAGAGAAAACTGGTGTGGTGGGTTGGGATTTCTTCCAACTTGTTTGCTATATCTTCGGTTGCTCTACAGTCTGATCTTATCTGGTCAACCAAACACCAAAACTTAACCAAAAAAAAAATCACTTAATTAGTTTGAAAAGTTTTTTGTACAGAGCTTTCGCCATTTTTCAGGAATGGTAGTTTTAACCTCTAAAGGATATCTCCCAGTCCTGCATACCATAACAAGCATCGAAAAGTTCAATCACCCGAAAAGCATAAATGTTAATCAGCACCTTATCATATATGAGTTAGAAGTTTAACTAGGAAACCAACAAGTTATAGAGAAACCACTTTTGGTTCTCCTAATAGACTAGAGGAGTTTTTGATTAACTTGCAACGTTTCAGACCAAAAAAATTAGAAACCCAAATTATCGATTCAAGGATACTAACCAATCACAATATACAGATATCTATCAAAAAGCCAAAACCACAAACATTTCAGGCCAAACGAATGGAAACCCAAATTATCAATTCAAACTTACCAATCACAATATATACATAAAACTATTTCGATCCAAACAAAAACTATTGCAATCTAAATCCAAAAACTACTTTCATCTCAATTGAATGCCAAAAAACTCGTCTACTGTCAATTACCAAAATTTAAAATACAACTCAACAATTAAAAAAAAAAACACGAATTAATGTTGCAGCGAATACAATAACGAAAAACAATGAATGGTGTAATAACAAAAGAAGGTAATAACATCAGTATTCTATGAAAAAGGAAATTCTTACAAAGGTAAACCTTTGGTCTTTTTCCCTACAACACCAGTTTATATCCTATGGATAAGAAATCATTCCTACTTGAAACGAAAAGTTATCTGGAACATATAGAACCAATTTACATGGCCCTACACCCAAAAGCTAATCCCAAAATTTTTAAATCATTCCAATCCCATTCCAAGTTTTATACTCCAAAATGCAAGCAAAAACTACTTTGGCCCTAATTCATGTCTCCAAAATGAAAATTTCAATTTCGTACTTCAAAATGAAAGCGAAATGTACAAACATTGCCTCTCATTCATATCCCGAAACCCAATTTCAATTACAATTTCATATTGCAAAAAGAAAAACACACCAAATTTAATCAATTTGACAAAAGACACCTAGCTACATTTTTCCACTGATTGTTAACCCAACATATGAAAATTTTCAATCTTTCATCTAACCCAAGCAGTGGCATTCTCAAAGAAAGAAAGAAAAAAAAAAAAAAAATCGTTTTCGAAATGAGGAACCTGGTAGTCTTAAACTGCCTCTATTTTGGTGGGGCTTATTGCTGGGCCGTCGCTTTGGGAAGTGAGTATCTGTCAAACTGCTGAAATGTCTCGGAACCGGAAACCATGGAGTTTGGATGCCAATGCCACTCAACCGCAAACTCTTTCATCACCTAGATTTCAACTCTGCGCGACAAGACAAAATCCATGGCGAAGATCTGGAAACCCATTGGAAGGAAGAGCAAGGGAAAGGCAGCGGTTGCAGTGTGAGGGGCGAGATAGAGAGAGAGAGAGAGAGTGGGTGGTGTCGTGAGGTAGAGGGAGGGTGGCGGCAACTTAAGGACAAGGGTTCGGGGTTAGTAACAGATCTAAGTGGGAAGTTGAATTCGAAATGATGTATGATGATTGAGAAATTGACTTCCAAAGTGTATCTATAAAGTTTAAAAAAAAATGCATGGTGAAGCATTTTGTTGAACATGAGAAAGGGATGAAAGCCAATAATTAGTCATCTTCAAGCCCTAATAAAGGAGAACCTCATTGCATTTTAGACACAGAAGATTAATTTCTATATCTAATAATATTGAATAATTATATAGTGATGTAGGTTCTACCGAAACGTTTTTTTTTTTTCCTTTTAAGGTTTGATTTTTAGGAACTTTCGCTTTCCTTAATATGGTAAGGGGGAATTGAGTAAATGACAAATTTAGTTAAAAGGCAGAAAGTTTTCAAAATTAGTTAAAAGGCTGGTTTCTTGTGTTAGTAGACATCAAAAAGACATAAATGGTTTCCTTAATGATGTTGATTTATATCGAAGGATGAAGTACTTGTAAATATCTCTTTAATTTTTTATTTATTGGGTCAAGGATTATAGCAGTCGTTTTTTTTTTTTTTTTGTATCAACGGTTTTATGGATGTTTTTGGTTTTTTTTGTTTGTTTTTATTTTGTTTCCATTTGCAGTCTTTTTCCGTTTCGTTCTCACAGTCTTTTTGGTATTTAATTTGATGTCTAAATAGAAGAAATTGTTTCAAAAAAATATCTAGAAAAAAACAACAATAATAGACGTTATAAAACGATTTTATTCAAGATACTAGGTGTACTATGACATTATGTATGTATGGTACGCCATTTCACTAGAAATTTAACGTTTATATAGTTTGCCTATGTTAGTATTTTGTGATTATGTCTTTCTTTTTAAATGTGCATTGTATTTTTTATTTTTTGGTTGAAAAATTGTGCATTGTATCAATTGTTATGTCAAAAATCACCCTAAATGCTCTAACTAAATATTTTAAATTAAAATATTGCCTGCTGTATACCATGTGCTATGCACGTGTGTGCTATGATGTTGTATTATCTTATTTCTAATTTATAGAATTATTATTTCGTTAGTTTAAAAATATGAAATGAAAGTAATTCTAAAAAACCAAATTATCAAATATTTTTGAAAAATATATTATCAAATATTTTGCTTCCCTTGAAAAAAAAAAAAAAAAAAAGGTAAACTGCAAGATGTTGGATCGGATATAAATGCCTTTCAAAAAAAAAAAGATTAGATAAAAATGATGACTTTTCGAACTATGACGATACCTGTCTTGAAAAGGCTTCTAAAGAATAAGTCAAAGACAGATTACAGACGAAACAGAAACTATTACACAGTGACCAAAACATTTCCAGTTGCTTGGTGTTAGAGAATCATATGAATTTTCCACAAAAAATTTTGGCCTCCGAAATTTAGGCCGCTTGACGTGAGGGAATCATAGTTTTAAGTTCCACTTAAATTTAAATAACATTATTTTAAAATTAAAAATAATAATTGTTATATTTTAATAATTAATATAACCTCCCTCTTGACCTGACAGCTGAAAGAAAAAACATTAACTAAATAAAACCACAAATTTAAAAGAAATAAATATGGAAAAAAATTTTCTTTATTATCGAGAAAAAAACAATTTGTCCTTGTACTACAAAATCTGAGATTTCAAAATTTATAATCTTGTCATTGGATTTTAGAGCTACCGACTCAATCAATTTTATAACATTCTTGAAAACTTTACAAACTATATTACAAGAACTATATTAATAAAAGCTTAATAAATATATCATATAACTTTACTATATTAAAAATACTTATTTTTAACTTTAGCTTTAGGACTTTCTAATATAACGTTAATCTCATCATTATAACCCTTACTTTTCATATATTCCCTTGGAATTTTTTTTCCCAAAATATTTGGCTCTTTGCACTACCATCTGAGTTGGTTATAATAAGAATATAATATTTGTAATGGTGATTTTGCCCGACTAATAATGAAATATACATTAGAAAAGGGAAGTATAATTGTAAATAAAATAGGATAAATAAAATACTCAAATGTTCATTAATAAAATAAAAACACTCAAATGTTTAATTTTTTTACATACGTATAAGCAAGTATGAAACGGGGTGTGTATGATTTACTGAATAAGTTGCCTATTTTAGACACTATTAATACCTTTTATAATAAATTAAGCTTAAATCAAGAAAGTATTTAAAAAGGGAAACAAAAAATCAGATTAAAAAAAAAGCTTCACATCCTGTAGAAGAATATGAGTTTGAGTGATTTATTATATCTTTTGGGAAGTTTCCTATTTCTGCTCCTTTTGTTTAAAATCCAAATGCGTGAATTTCATTTTTCTCTTATTTCTGACCTTCAAATTATGTCGATTAAAGACTACTTCTTTACCTTTATTACATTGTTAACTTTTCTTATTTCTCTTTGCCCCAGATTGATTCTTAGATAACTACAGAAAATAAAAAATAAAAAAAAGGAGCGATTGATGTTTTGTTTCATCGTCTTTGTTCTCTTTTTTTTTTTTTAATTATTTCATTTTATTTTCTTTTAGTCCGTTACATCTTTGTTATTATTTTCCTTTTTGTTCTTCATGTATGGTTACATGATTCTGCGATAAGGCACTCTATAAATAACTTACGTACTTTTTTTTTAATATATTAAATTGGAGAAACTAAAATAAAAGAGAGAGAGAGAGAGAGAGAGAGAGAGAGAGGAAAACGTTTATGATTAAACTGTATTTAAACCCCTCCAGACAAAATATCTGTATTTTTAACCTACGGTAGGTATGGCTATCTTGGTTGTTCAATTATGGTCTAAATGCTCAAATATTTAAAGGGCATAAAATTTTACCCATCAAATGTCAAAGTGTTGAAAATTTAATTCAACTATTCCTAGATTCAACTATTCTTATATATAGGGTTTAAATGTTGTTTCTGTTGTAAGTTTTTACTTCGGATATGTTCGTAAATACAACTTTTATATACGTACTACATATAAACTATTAACTTTGCAGGTTTTATATGTGCATCAGATTATGCACTTTGTCCTTTTTTTTTTTTTTGTGACAAGAAATAGGATCTTCGTACTTAAATTTTGGAATTTGTAAATCACGTACCCAAATTTCTTAATCTGCTTGTTGACATCCTTTTTTTTTTTTTTAATGCTTACTTATTGTTTGTACATGTTTTGTCGATTCTTCCCTCGGACATTAAGGATATTTTGCCAATGATTTCTTATTCTTTGTTTCTGCATTTTTGGTCATTTGTTCATTACGACAGTAAAGATTTTTTTTCCCCAATGAAGACAAATTACTTTTGGACTGAATAAAAGAGTATTAAGGATTTTGAGATATTTTTATAAAGATCAGTTTCAGAGTATTAAGTTTAGCCTGATTTGCAGGGATTTTTTTCTTCCATGTTTGACATTAATAATTAGATTAGGCTTTATTTGTAGGAATTTTGCATGAGTATCCTAATAAATTAGGGCGTTTTGAATTTTAAAATTGGCTGATAAATCAATGAAGTTTATTTATTGTCTCTTTTTTTCTTCAAAATAAATAAAACCTAAGAATATATTAAAAAAAACTTATATATATATATATACTTTCAAATTCAGCTTCCGTTGTTGCTACAATCGTGAAAGTAATGGCAGAGATTGAAGTGTTGACTGTGAAAGACGATGAGACAAATCCCAACGCTCTTAAGAACAACGCAGAACCATGCATTTGCTTGTCTATATCTTTCATTCAAAAGGTGACCCTTTTTAATACTTTAGTGCCATTCTTTTCAGTTTTCCATTTCCAGTTCCAATCTTAAACACCAATTGTATTATCCTTTCAATGGGGGAAAGGAGTAGTAAAATATTTGTTTAATTGGCCATGAAATTATTGTCTATTATTACAACATTACATTGCGAACTTGTTTTGTAATTGAGAATCTTTTATTCTCATTTACTTTGTAGTTGCTTGCCGAGGTATTGGGAACCTATTTCATGATATTTGCTGGTTGTGCCTCTGTGATGGTTAATTTGGACAAGGAAAAAGTGGTGACCTTTCCTGGGATTTGCATAACTTGGGGTTTGGTTGTGATGGTCATGATTTACTCTGTGGGTCACATCTCCGGTGCTCATTTCAATCCTGCGGTCACCCTTGCTTTTTCTACAACTAAGAGGTTCCCATGGAAACAGGTGAAAACACCACACTTACCGGCCAATAATTACCTGTTTAGTATTAAAATTTCTGAACAAACATACATACGAACGGATTATTTTTTATTTTCTGAATGTGTGTGCTCTTTATAAAGATCATGAGCATGGAGAACTTAAAACTTTTTTTTTAATTCACTTTTTTAATGGTTTCTTGTTGAATAAGGTTATTCAAAGGGGGAAAAAATCAATTAAACGAGTGACTTCTAGTTTAAATATTGCATCAATTACAAGGGTTCTCTACTTGGCCCATATTCAAATAGCATATTTTGACTATTTTCATGTCAACAATGTAATATTTCATGTTTAAATTTCAATCTTCCCAAGTTAAATAGAAATCATTTTTTCTTTTCTTTTCTTTTCTTTTTTTCATTTTTAACTTTTTTTTTTTTTAGCGAAGTGTTACAAATATTGGATATGTGAATAGTAGTTCGTTATATGTTCACTTGTTCTCTTACAGGTACCAGCTTATATAATTGCTCAAGTCCTTGGATCGACGCTAGCAAGTGGGACGCTTAGGTTATTGTTTAACGGCAAACACGACCATTTTATAGGGACAATGCCTTCTGGTTCTGACATGCAATCATTTGTGATTGAATTCATTATCACATTTTATCTCATGTTCGTTGTTTCTGGTGTTGCTACTGATAACAGAGCGGTTAGTGCTTTATAGTTTTTGGTTCTATTTTTCAAATTAGCTTGACATAGTTTGTCACACTGTTGGCTTCATTACCTAACTTCTTTCGGATTATAATAGTCTATGGTACTGGGATTTTTCTATTAGATGATTTATCAAATATCTTCTCCTAAGGATTTTGATAATGATAAATTTTAGATTGTCACTCTACGAGATAGTGACTTCGTTTTTTTCTTTTTTTATATTGTGGGAACCTCAAACACATAATTTGTTTATATTAAAATATTTAATAATTTATTCATATTTTTTATATGCGTAGATTGGAGAGCTTGCTGGGATTGCTGTTGGGGCTGTAGTTCTTCTTAATGTGTTGTTTGCAGGGTATAACTCAATAAACAATTCTCTATAATATATCATGTTTGGTGCCTTGGTGGGCAATTATACCTTTTGTTCCATAATATTGCTCAAATTAAGCACATTGGGCTTTGTTCAAGAATTGCTGATGATTTAGACTCCTATTAATACTGCTATTATTATTACTATTATTGCAGGCCAATTTCAGGGGCATCAATGAACCCAGCAAGAAGTTTAGGTCCTGCAATTGTTTACAACCAATATGAAGGACTATGGATTTACATGTCAGCACCAATCCTAGGGGCTATAGCAGGTGTTTGGGTCTACAACTTAATCAGGTTCACCGACAAGCCTTTGCGTGAGATCACTAAGAGTAGCTCTTTCCTAAAAAGCTTAAAACGTAACAGCTCCAGTTGATGCTAATAATAGCAAGTGAAAGGATAACATCACCCTTTACTATCCATCATCATTACTACAAAAGAAAGCTAGTCTTTATTAAAGAAGCAACTTTTTTTTTTTGTTTGGGCCAAGGGTAATAAGGGATTAAAAGGCATAAAATTTTTCCGAATGCCATATCTTGTCCGTTGCTATTTTATTTTGTTTTTGTCCATAAGAAACTCTAGAAATGAAAATTTGCTTCCTTTCATTTAAGAGAATCGTTCATTCGAATGGATAAGTGCATAAATATGAAAAGAAACATAATTAAAATATGTGTCGAATTCTTTTCACACTATGCAACATATAAGTTTTTGCACGTACATAACGTGTGTGTAGGCTTTTCTCGTGCTAAAAATTCAAATGAATCTTGTTCGTACGGATGCCGAATGTGAATTAAAACGTATGTTTCTTGCTTAAATGTTATACAGTCTTTTGATGAACACGAAATTGAAGAGTTCTTAAAGGAAGTCTAGGGATTAATCTTCTTCCTACATCATTTGACCTTTCTTGCATGTCTATGCTTGTATTCACATGTGTATTCAAGATAGTTTTCTACTTCTGTTTAAGATTGATTGCAGGCTACACGAGCCAATAACGTAAGCAAACTATGGTTTTTCGAAAGCTGTTAGTTGTCACCAAACAACAAAGCATTAAAGCCCGTCAGCAAAGGGTAGTACGATTGGTAATGTTCATCATGAGCATTGGCGGATTTAGTGAGCGGGTTGACGACTTCTGGTTCACGCGGGGGAGGGCTGGCAGCGGCGTTGTCTTTCTTTTCTGATGGGGTTTTTTTTTTTTTTTTTTTTTGTGCTTTTGCAAATACGTGTATGAGAGAGATAAATATAGAGGCGATTTTTAAGAAGAAGCAACTTTTATTCCTTGTTGTTGTGTATCTTTTATTACTTTCACAGACCTTTCTATACGGTGCATGTGAAGGGAGTAGAGAGACAGAGGAAGGAAGATTGATAGGAAGGTCTATTGGATTTTGATTTCTTGGACTGTGGAAGGAAAATTGTTGTAGAAAATTAGGATATTAAAATTTTGGTTGTTGCTTTTTTTTTTTTTTTTTTCAGCTGAACAATTTTGGTTTTTGCTTGCAAATAAAAAAGTAATTATACAAAAAGCTCGTTTTTAGAATACTGGATTAAAATCTCATTTTTTTTATTAATATTGCACAAATGTCTATTTTTAAAGAAACAAATATATGCATTATCTATTTTACCCATTTACTATTAATGATATTATTCATCTTTTATTCATAATTCATCTTGTATTTATATATTTTTTTTAATTTTTTGACATTAATGATGATTTTTTTGCTAATAAATTTAAATTACTATTAATAAATCTAAACACATTTTAATCATAATTTGTATTTATTTGTTTTTTTGTTGACATAAACAATATAAAATTACTATAATAAATCGGTAATTTTCAAAACAAACATATTTTAACTATGAAAAAGTTATACCCAGTATAATCATAAAAAACCACAAATATTACAACATTATTATAAAAGTGCTTATTATTCAAAATTAAATAAAAATTATGATAATTTAGACTATGAAATTTTCATTATTATAAATGATACCGAATGAATGGAAATTGGAAGGGCGGGAATGCTTTTTTTTTTTTTTTGGATAAGGATCAAAACAACAAGGCTAACTTGGGTTTTGGATTAAAATGAAAAAAACAATTTTTTAAGGGATAAAGGAATAAATATTTCACCACTCAAGGATGGGATTTCAACACCTTGAGATACAAAAATTTAAGAATTTGCCACTCAATAAAAATCCACCAAAGAGATAAGAAATTCAAGAACAGAGCCCGAATAACATCAGTCATCATTTCTCAACATCATTACTTTCAAGTACAACCATTCATAGTCTTAGAATGACATTTTACATGCTAAAAATGTATTTTTAATGGTTACTATAATCAGTCACTGGTACTAACAAAATAATTCTTTTTTTGACATTTATTTCACACATAAAAGGTTGAATTACAAACCACACAAATTCCACATTTACAACTAATAAACATGGTTGAAAACCACTAATAAAAGCATACCAAATAACTAATCAATTATTACATAACTTTCAGTCTTGAACATACAAATAAACGTACCTTAAACACACAACTAAGGACTACTTTCAGCTAGTCATAAACATGCCTAGAACACACGATTAAAACACAAAATTAACACCACCAAACAACCCAACAACATTCACATACAGCTCAAAAAATGTCCACATTTAAATCTAATTAGCCACCTTGAGCTAATAAGCGTGAACAATAATTTCACATTATTTTAATGTTGGATCGTAGATTAATCAACCGTATCAATAAACGTTAAAATTTTTTTTATATAAAATATGATTACCAACACTATAAGATCAATCTTATTCCTACTTATTCAAATGTTTTTTATTTTCATTTTTTTTGTTTCCTTTTTTATAATTTCTTTATTTGTTAATTCTCAATTCTTTATAAAAAATAATATTGCCTTTAAAAATACTATTTTAGACCTTTATGTAAATAAAAGAAAATAAATATTTTTCAATTTAAGATCTCCAATTGGACATATATATAAATAGCCCGCGAGTAAAATGCTAAATTCAAATTACTAAAAAAGTTTATGAGATGTTTGGTAAACGTATTATGTTCACATTGTATTTGAACCTAATACATTAAATACGATTTGTATTTTAATGAAAAGTATTTGTTTTATATTTGAATGTAATGTGAACTTAAATGAAAAATATTTGAATTATATTTTAATGTTGAAAAGTTAATGTGATTAGTAAAAGTAAATAAACAAAGTGAGATGGAGAGAAAATATAATATGAATAGGAAAAAAATTTTATTTTCAAAATATTTTAGAATAATAAATATATTTGAGGCATTATTGAAGAGCATTGTATTTGAGTGCTAAATTTTTACGTTTAAATGAAAATTATATTTTTCAATTTTATACGTTTAAGTGTAAAAATTTTTGCGTTTAAATGTAAAAATATTTGAATTATATTTTAGAGTTGAAAAGTTAATGTGATTATAAAAGTAAATAAAAAAAGTGAGATGGAGAGAAAATATGATGTGAATAGGAAAAAAATTTTACTTTCAAAATATTTTAGAATAATAAATATATTTGAGACATTGTTGAAGAGTATTGTATTTAAATGTA
This sequence comes from Antiaris toxicaria, assembly GCA_035233585.1. Classification (NCBI taxonomy): domain Eukaryota; kingdom Viridiplantae; phylum Streptophyta; class Magnoliopsida; order Rosales; family Moraceae; genus Antiaris; species Antiaris toxicaria. The sequence goes on from CP141154.1 coordinate 97,453,729, forward strand.
AATTTTTTGCGTTTAAATGAAAATTATATTGCGTTTAAACGCAATGTGAATACAAAACTATAAACAAACGCCCCATAAATTCTTATGCTATTAAAAATTATAATATTATTTAACTTTTTTTTTTCATTTTTCATATGTATTTTTTTTTAGGTTTTTTTTATTTGAATTTTAATTTCAATTATCATTTTACCAAATTGTCCTCCTTAATTATATCATTTGCAGTTCATGTGGGGCAAAACCGTGACTTTTTAGATGGCCATTTCCCTCTTTTGCATCTATTTTCAGAGTTTGGGCACTTATTTATCAAAAACAAAAAGTTTATTAATCAAGTGGTCACTTACTTAAAAATTTAGGAACCACATCAGTAATTTAGGGGGTGTTTGTTTTTATTCTTAGGAATGATTTTTCATTTTCAAAAACACAGAAAATGAAAACGGTTTCAAAATAGTGTTTGTTTATTTAACGTTTTCAAAACCGTTTCGAAAACACCGTTTTCAATTATGTTGTTTTTTTTGGTTTTTTGAAAACGAAAAAAAGTTGTTTTCACTTTTTGTTTTCATTTCCAAAAAATATTGTGTTTTTTGGGTTTTTTGAAAATGAAATGGATTTTGAAAAAAATATAATCAAACAAAATTTCATTTTTATGTTTTTCAAAATATACACTCAGAAAACATAATCAAATATAGTTTCAGAAATAATCTTAACACAGTTTTCAAAACATTCTCATTTTCAATTTTTTTTGAAAACAGAAAACATTTTAAAAACAATACCAAACGTCATCTTAATTTTTGTCTTTTGAACTTAAGCTACGATTTATCTTTGAGGAGGTCTATCGTCATCTCACCGTTTTCTTTTCTCACACCATTTTTCAAATCACTCACCAATTAAAATTTTGAACTTTGATAACTACTTGTTCGACCTCTTTAATTAAAAAATGAGTTCAATAATTTGTTTTTCTCATTCCCTAATAAATTATAAAATCAATTATCTTTTGTTTCTTTTTTCTAACTTGGTGCAAAACAAATCTTATTTCTAAATTATTTAAAAAAAATCTTTATTAAAATCCTGAGATTACGCTTGAAATCATTCCAAATTAATACCAATCACCACTTTATTTGCTTTCTATTATACATAAACATTTTTTTTTTGTTGGAGTCAGAAAATACAAAACTATTTCGTTTTTCCTTCATGTCGATGATTTTCCTCCCACGGTTCTCTGTTTGCTTCTGGCTGTATCCTCTTATTCGTCCATAATGAAAGCTCGTTTATTCCAATAGAGAGAGAGAGAGAGAGAGAGAGAGAGAAGCAACTATACAACTGAAAAGTTCATATACTAAATTAAAAAACATTTATCTTCCAGAGAGTTTCAACATTATATAGACGTATCAGAAGTTCGTAAAATAATTATAAAAACTAAAATCCGGAAGCACATGTTAATTTAGGAAGATTTTAATAGGAATGGAGTTACCTATCAATATTTTCCAAAATTAGCAAGTATAGAAGCTGGAAAATAGTAACTTAAAAAAAAAATCACCGCCATCTCCATTGACAATCGGACACTAGCGTTGGATACTTGCATCAAGCCTGCTGTTGGCCTTAAAATAGTTATATTGTTGGTCTATTGCTTTCGTCTAGAACTGTAAGTGAACAAGAAATATTAAAATATGACAATATTATTAGTTCGTTTACTAATAATATATGTCCCTTCAAAATTTGAAATGGCAACATTTAAAATTAATATTTCATTAGTAAATATTCAAATGCTAATTTAGATGACAATTCAATTGTTTTTGTTCAAATATTTTTACCCAAATGTTTTTATTTAAAATGTTGCTACTCAAATGACTCCACTAATTAGTATAAACAGACTTTAAGCTTATAGAGTAGATTATAAACGAACACGCCCGACAACAATCGGCCGGCTGCATTAAGCATTAATAAGCTGGTAGTCTTGGGCACACAACATATAACCATGCATTAGACATAATAGTTTAAACTTTTGTTATTGGTTAACACGACAATCGGCCACCACGCACTGAAGGGAAAGCAAGGATTAGGAGCCTCCCTCAACTTTTTTTTTTTTTTAAATATCCTATAATTTAAACAAAATTTTATAATAACCTTGCCAAAAAATAAAAACTTACTCATAATATCCACTAATTATTCTTTATATAGCTATTAATCCTCCTGATGAAAAATTCTGATTCCGCCACTATCGGTCACAAGCATCAACCGTACAGTCTTAAGGCTTGAGGCACGCAAAACATTGGTCGTGCCCTAGCTGTAGTTTGACACCGTATTAATCTGCTTTAAGCTTTTATGACACGCACTTTGAGGTCGATGCCGGCATCTGTTATCTTAATAAAGATATGTTTGGTCCTGCACTTAAAATTTTGAATCTTTTTTTTTAATCTATAAAATTTATAATTAAATTGATTAATTTTAATAATAAAATATTAATTTATTTCGATCTCAATTTATATGAAACAAATAAACCTTAAATTTGTATTTTCTTTTAGTCTGCAGCCATTCATTGTCCGCAGCTACACGTGACAGAGCTAATTGAACCCCACCAGTGGCCGCAATGCCGCAAAATTAATCTGCTTTAAGTCTCTCACTACGGTCCAATTCTTTAAGGGTTAGAGCTTTCTTTTGTATTGGAGAAGTGTATCTGTACTATTTACATATGGCAAATAGAGATTACTTAAAAAAAAAAAAAAAAAAGTTACGATGTGAAGTTGAGTAGGGGTTAATCCTTTTTTGTGTTTTTTTTTTTTTTTGTCAATTTATATTCTGAATTTGTAGCAAGAGTGTTGTTAGAAAACAGACTATGGTTTTGCATCCAAATCGCTTCCAAAAAGGGTGTCAATAACTATGGTACTAATTACTCTCAGTAGGCATGCCTTTTCAGAGCAATTTCTGATATGAGCTATCTTCTTATTATATTTAGCAAACCAATCCTTTAATGTCTTGTTTAGGCCTTAACACAAGGACATAAGCCTCTTCTTTAGTGTTGAAAGCATCTTTACCCCAACATATTGTGCTTGGAATATTTTCTTCAATTCTGACTAGCTTAAGATTGAGTTTAGTTTTAGTTTCCCAAACCATTCTTTGGCAAAGTTTGCTAAGGTTGAATCAAATGCCCTGTATGCTATTTCACTAGAAATACCATAAAGGTTGATGTGTAAATCATACCTTATCAAGTGATTATTAGGATCTACGGTGCTATCATATATAGGGATCTTTGACATTTTAAACTTATTAAGCAAGAGTACCACCATCACTTCAGGAGTGAACGGATAGTTAATTTCCTCCTCTTCTTTGAGCTCCCATTCATTTGAGTTTACAGTTGCTTGAAATGCTCCAAGATATTTTCAGTTACCTTTGATCTAGAGACTAAGGTGGAGGTGAAAATAGAGGTTTCCTGTATCAAAGCCTATCTATACCTAATATGATCCCAAAGATCACTGTTTTGGAGAATGATTGGCATAAATTTTGGGCTATCCCTAAGTCAACAACTGGATTCCTTATTGGTGGCCTCGAAGGTAGATCGGCTCTTATCTCGCTATTGCGTGATCTGACTCCTTTCCTTCCTCCTACGATTCCTCTTATGTCGACTACTGGTAGATTACTCACTAGTCTCTGCTTATAGGTTAATGACATCTCTACCTCTTCTATTGTAGGTCTCTCTAGTTGCCTCAGTGCTGGCGTCGTTCTGGGTGACCTATTGTTGAACTTTTTGACTACCATAGGAAGCTAACTAGAACCATTAGTCGTTAAGTTCTCTTGATAGTCAGCTATTCTTATCATAGTGTTGTTGTTATTGTAGACATTGTTGCAATAGTGTTAACTACTCCCATAATTAATTAAGGCTACCGACAACTCCTTGGACAGTTGTCACCAGCTCTCCAACACAGCTTTCAAGGTGGGCCATCCTCGTAGTTTGCCTTCCTAAAACACAAGCTAGTGGTGGATTTTCTATAGGAATCTCTACATTCTCAACAGTTGGGTGTTAACATCTCACCATCAGACTATTCTCAAGGTGGTTTTCTATTGGTTAATTAGGGTTTAAAGGTTCAGGCCATCATTCTATCACTAATTATTAATGAGTAAAACTCACCTAACAAATCCCATAGTGATGGGATCTTCGAGAACTATTACGAACGTAAAACAATACAAAATACAATAAAACATAAAGTGTGAATATAGATAACACAAAAATTTATGGAGGTTCAACGTAAATGAAAAGGCTACATACTCTATTCGGTACTTAGGGTTTTATTATATTTTCAGAATTACTAGTGATGTAATCTGCCAAATTATTAGTTAGGTTTTCGAATACCTATTCTCATATATTTATAGGCTCCTAAAAGATAATCTTTATTTATTATTTAAATACAAATATTTGATATTTAAACTTGAATGTAAAGATAATTTTCAATATTATAGATCCTATTGTAGATATCAGATAATTTTGACTAATTATTTGAAATTTTAATATCTGAAAATCTTATACTTAGATTCTTGGATACTGATATTCTAGTGGATAAATATGATCACATCACGTTGGTCGGAATTCATGGAATTTCGGCTGCCCATCAACACAAATCATTATCATCATCGTCGTCATCATTGGTGAGACGTTTTCCTTTTGTTGGTGGTGAACGGAGGACCACGATTATATTTTTTTTATATATAAATATATGCTTATGTTTGGTTGGCTCACACCAATCCAATTTTCCCTAAGTTTGTCTTTCTCTTTTAAAGTAAATTATTTTAACTATACGTGTCTCTAAATCTCTTTTAAATATTCAGACTTTAAAATTTTATAACTTTATTTTAAAAAACAAATATTACATAAAATGATGAAAAGAGCAAAAAGAAAATTTATATTGTTATTTTCTTGAACATATTCAAGTTTTATTATTATTTTTAACTTTAAATAGTTATATTCAATTAAAAGTACATATCCAAAAAGCATTTCAATTTCAATCGATTTATTTTCAAAATTCCATCTCAAATGAACACATCAAACGACCAGTCAGTATTCTTATTCATTTTTGAAAACCATAAAAGAAGAAAAAGAAAAAAAATCAAAATTAGTTGATTTTTTGTTAAATATTTATCGAATGAGTTTATATTTAAATCTCTCTACTTTCACCAATTGAACTTAGCAGTTATAAGAGAACAGTAATTGAATTGAACTATGCATGTCGACCTGGCTATGAAATTTCCTAAATGGTGTCTGGAGCGCCGTTGGCGTTTTGTCGTGGCTCAGTTGGCGAGAAGAGAGGTGGTATTTTGTGTTGTAGTCGCATTGGTTACCTGTTACTTTTGCATGCATGAAAGCACACGTGTTCTCTGGAGATGACCTAGAGTTAAAAAAAAAACACATTTTATTTTTAATTTTTGGTTAAAGGATCAAGTTTTTTGGGTGTGCGCTTATGTTTTTCTTCGAGACAGTCATCATCAAATTGCCTAGTTCTTTTTGAAGAATGGGTTATTACATACGTACGTTGATCAACAATATACTAACTATCATTGGCAATATTGCTGTTAGTATTAATAGTTAAGTTGATGCTCGGTCTCATTTATCTGTGATTGAGGCCTAATTGATGAAGTGGGTGATCCAGTCCATAATTGCCAGAAACAAATGATAGATTTCTTACGCATCAACCCGAAAAAAAAAAAAAGTATTGACATGGTTTTTTTTTTTTTAATTTGTCCAGTTCAATATTTAAGGAGAATATCTAAGTCATTGAATAATTTATGTATTGTAAATATAAATAATGGAAGAATCATATCAAAGTACGTGTATGATGAGGAAAAATGATGCGTAAAAAATGACGTATATAGTGGATGGAAACAATGCTAAGGCGTCTTAAACCAAGAATTATAGACTTGAATGTGCATCCGCACACTTGACTAGATGAAATATTCCAAAAGAAAAAACCTGTTAACCTTCTTGTACTTTCTAATGATAAGATATATGGGTTAAAGAGGGGTTATATATATATATATATATATCATTGGTGTCTAAAAACGGCATTATGTTGAACGTTATCAGTTGTATAGACCAAGCAACTAAACTCTTGAAGAAAAAAAAAAAAAGAAAACTTTCGGAACATATTGCTGCCTAAGGTGGTGATGAGTGACCTTTCCTAAATCAATATGTAAGCTCTTGGGGAACGTACAAGGAACCATTCTCATCGTGGGAATAGAGACTTTTATTATATTAAGATAGTTATCATTGTAGGTTATAATATAATAAGGTCCCGTTTGTCTCATTGACTCGAATCCAAAATTTTGATTTCAGTTTTGTCGTTTTTTTTTTTTGAAAAATCAACAAAAATTATAACTAAACTAACTAGTATCGATTCAAAATTTCATTCTACTCTGAACTCGATTCGTGAACCATTCAGATTCTAAATTATTGCCAACCATACCCGATAAAATCCTGGTCATCTAGGCCTCATGTTTGTACTACACATGACAGGACCCTTATTAAAGCTTAAATCTTCACATCCAAGGTAGGCACGTGTGTGTGTATATGACATGCATGCACCAATTAATTAACATATATAATTCGAAATAAATATTTGAAAGGAAAAATCAAGCAGAAGAGCTCAACACGGATAATAAATGAGCTTTGATATTTGTTTGGTGGAAAGGTCAGAGTTAAAAATTTTGATCCGATTATTATCATTTACTAAAAATAAAAAATAAAAGTTATAATCAGTTTTTAAAAAAGTCAAATTACTTTAATCTCTTTAAATCTTTATCTGAAATGCAAGCTTAGTAGCCGTGTTCCAGAGATCTGATAATGTCACAAGATGAGTGAATATCTAGCCAAAGGTTGTGTAAGACGTGGGAGCTGTGAAGCACAAACAAGCAGGCTAAACCCCCTCCACGTTGAACCCAGATTGAAACCAACACTGACACGTCTCAACCAAAACCCCCACATTCCAACACCAGGAGGTCATGTACAAGCTGGCTATCTGCTCCTCTTCCTCCTATGACTCTTCAGCCCGTCAAAAGACCGCTCTTCTGTTTCTCTTCATTCATTTAATTCATACGTCCATAAATAATAAGCAATTAATTAAAAATTTAAATAAGAGGAAGAATCAAAGAAAGAGTGATGACCCAATATTTGAACAATCGCAAAAATCCTACAAATTGCAAAGCATCAAATAGCCTTTGACACCCACAGGTGGTCGCTAGTTACGCGTAGGCCATGCACGAGCCACGCAATTCCCAAATTCGCCACCCCAATCGGATCGTGGCTCTCTCTCCTTCCTCCACGTGGCCACCAACTTCCATTTTCTCTCTCCTCTTTCCACTATATATGAACCCGCAAACCCTCTTCTCATTCCTCTCATTTCTTTTTCTCCAAAAAAAAAAAAAAAAAAGGTATCAAAAGATGAAGAACAAAGTGGAAGAAAAGTTTTCGGACTATTTTGAGAAGTGGGTTTCTCAGCTGGAAGAGCTCTTCCAACAGCTAGTTCGAGTCTCGAAGAACAAAAACAATAACAGCATCACAGTGGTGGAGTCATCAGAGCTGCAAGCGCTAGTGTCGAAGGTGACGAGCCACGTGAAGGCGTACTACACGGCGAAGTGGGCGGCGGCGCACGAGGACGTGCTGGCGTTCTTCAGCCCGGTGTGGCTGAGCCCGCTGGAGAACGCGCACCAGTGGTTGACCGGGTGGAAGCCGTCGACGGTGTTCCGGGTGGTGGAGTCGCTGAGGAAGAGTGGCGCCGCCACGTCGACGCTGAGGACGCTGTCGGAGCAGCAGGTGAAGAGAATGGAGGAGCTGAGGGTGAAGATAAGGCTGGAGGAGGACAAGGTGGAGAGGGAAATGGAGAGGCAGCAGGTGGCCATGGCCGATCGGAGGATGGTGGAGCTGGCGAGGCTCGCCGGCGGAGGAAGAGATCATGAGGGGCTGGTGGAGGCGGCGCTGAAGGGGGTGTTCGTGGGGTTAGAGAGGGTGATGAAGGCGGCGGATTGCGTCAGGCTCAAGACACTCAAAGGATTGTTGGAGGAGCTCAGCCCTTTGCAGTGTGTCGAGTTCTTGGCTGCCACTTGTATGCTTCAGCTTCACCTCAGGCACTTGGGCAAGACGACAAGCACTACTGGTACAATTACTATTACTAATAACAATAATAACAATGGACAGAGCAATAATAGCAATGGGAGCACTACTTAGATATCGGCATCGTCTTGATCGTGTATATTTGATTAATTGATTTTGTTTTTTTTTTTGTTTTTTAATCTTATTTTTAGGTTTTTTAGTGTTAGCACCGAAGTTTCAACGTGAAGGTAAATTATAAGACTAGTCTTTGAGGTAGAGAGCCAATGTTTCTTCTCTGTTTTCTCTTCTTTCTCTTTTTTTTTTGTTTTCTTTTCTATTTTTCTTGAGTGAGATGAGAAAAATAAAATGGGTTTAACGGGTTATAAGATATATATATATATATATACACACACATATATATATGTATAAGTAAATGCTTCTGATCCGGCGAAAGCAGAGAATAAAATGTTAGCGACAGGGGAATATTGTGAGAGCTTTGGATCTTATTTGTTGTACTTTGTCATACTTGGAGTACTTCCGCTAAATTTGCAATGACTTCGCACCATATTCTTTCTCTTTATCTCTCTCTCTCTCTCTTTTCTTTTTTCCTTTTTTTTTTTCTTTTTCGTTTTTGGATGGCAATGCTTTGTTATGAGATACTACTAAACGGCAGAGAAATTTCGTAAAATATTAATCAAACAAATATGAGTGCTTTGTTTGTTTTATGAGTTTGTGTTCTTCTTCAGTATATATATTCCATTTCAGAAATTTGAATATGAACCAAAACTTTTCAAATGAAATCTGATGAGTCGGTTGACATGCGAAGTCTGCATCTACAAATGATAATATTGTGACATATATTATCTTGTGACTCGAGGTAACATGTCACGATAGGCGCGTATTTGAAATGGAAAAAATAAAAATTAATAGGCTTCTCGCTAGTGACTGCATACCGACCCATTTATTAGCAAATACTAGGTTCACACAAATCTCATAAGATTACGTAAAAGGCCAATTTTTTTTTTCTAAAATATTTTCATAGATATCATGTGTCGTCAGGACTACATATATTTCTATTAATTTATAATAGATATATATATATATATTTCATTTATGTATGACAAATACAACCTTAGTTTCTCAAAAGTAAAAGAAAATTAACGACCATACGCAGTACCATTACGTGTAATCATGTCATATATAGTATGCTAAGCTAGTGTACTAAACATAGTACAGAAATATGGTAATTAAGCTGCAGAATGCAGGTGATCAAGCAAGAATAATGGAAGGATTTTTGCGAGGATAATATAAATTTTTAATTTTTAATTTTTAATTCTCAATTCTCCCAACGCCAATAAATAGGCGGACAGGGGCGGCAGAGAAATACATTTTTCTTGTCTTGGAACTCTTGGGATTTCATGTTGATCTCTTGCTGATCAAATGTCTGAGAGTTCTTTCACAATCTATATTTTTGGAGCGAGTTTCAAAATCAGAACCAACAAACTAGTAGGCCGAATTAAAATAGTGACACACAAAATAATATGACTATATATATAGAAAATATTAGGGATACTAATTTTAATTTCTTTTTTTTAGTATGATCACTTGATTTATGTTTTATTGTAAACTGTTTAAAACATTAACATAATAATAGTATGTATCTATCAATATCAATAAAAATATAATATGTAAATTGATATTCCAAAAGATGAGATTAAAGTTAATATTTCTTAATAAATCTTTGACATCAAAAAGCTTTTAAAATCAAAATGAATTTTAAATTTTTTTAATAAGTAATGAAAATATTAAAAAAAATTCGTAATATCTAATTAAAATTTTGCTATACAATAAAAAAAATGATGAATTTCATGCCGGCTTAAAACAGACTGAAAGATCTACATTTGTTTTGGTACGAAGCATTTATCTAAGCATATTCATACAAGAATTTCAAATGTGGATCTTTAATTTTTTTTTTTTATGATGAAAAATGTTATTTTAACTAGGAAATGACTATTTTAATAATTTGCTTTATGACTAATACAATTTTACATTTTTTTGGCAAAAAGAATTTTTGGAATCTGAAAACTCTCCTAATAAATTAGTCAAACAGTTTCAAAAATTGCTTTTGGACCTAAGAAGTCAAAAACAGCTTTTTAAGCAATGTTAAAAAAAGAGTATATCTCTAATATATGACTCTATTTACAATGACTTTTGCATTTTCGTCCTCTTGCATGTGCAACAAAAAGTGATTTTAGAGGAAAAAAATCCAAATTATAGGAAAAAAAATTAGAAATATTTACATTTAAAAAGTTATTCTCACAATTTACTCTTTAGAAAAGGCTCAACCAAACAAGCCTATAATATTCTCACAATTTACTCTTTAGAAAAGGCTCAACCAAACAAGCCTATAATATAGTGACATGCATGCCTATAGAAAAATAAAAAAATACTTAAGAACATTACCGATATCAATCACCAATATTAATAAAAGGTGAATCTTATTTATGAACTCCATACTATAAAATTTATCTTTTATTAATAGATAATATTTAATCTTCTCAGTATCTTATAGCAATACTCTGGCATATAAGCTTGCATCCAAGCAAGTTTAGTAGTGTTGCGCCGTTCAACGAAATCAAGATTGCGCAATATAATTATATTAAAATGAGGGATTGTACACAAGCAAATGCAAAAAAGCTGACTTGAGCAGCTGCAAATGTGAGTTTTTTGTTACAAGTGCAACATATGCACCATGCAAGGCCGTTTCTTTCCTATTACAGACTGACTTCACCAGGTGTTAAACAACCTTCTGCGTCTTATGGGACGTGGTTCTTTCGTATTACTATCTTTTTAATCTTTCTTTTTTAGCATGATGATTGCTTGGTTTCTCAAGACAATTATAACAAAGGATTCACGAGAAAGTAACACTTCCCATTTCAAGAAGGAAAAAAAAAACTGCGATATTCAGAGAACAAAAAAAAAAGATCAGAAAGTAACACAGCTTGCCTCACCTTCTCAAAATAATAGAGAGAGGGAGAGCGGGAGAGTGGCAAATGCGGCACAGACAATGAAAATAGACTTCACTAGATACAAGAATGATTTCGGGTTTTAATTTATAAAATTACATTTTGCGGACCTGTAACTGAGTGCATGCATATACTAGTACTAAATAAAAATGTCTATGCAAAATCTTGCGTAATTATCAAATAAATAAATATATATCTTTAATTTTATTGTCGATAAAAATTATTATTTTAATTATAAAATTATTATTTTGATATTATGCTCCGTTATTAAAATAATTCTATGTTCACGTCAATATTTATATACAAATACTAAAAAGTAACGACGGTACGTCTCATGCGTTATGACAACGGTAGAAATAGTTATATATATATATATTGGTTCTGATGTCATGACTCGCTTTCCTTCCTCTACGATCATGAGTGTGCTTTTTACCACTCTGAAAGGCCAAAGCAATATTGCTGCGATTTCGCGAAGCAAATAGAGGCAGTGCACGTCCAAATTTGCCTCGGGTTGCGTCCAACTTTTTAGTTATTATGCAAATGCGGTGATAATGTTCATTTCAACCGCCGACAGTGGTGGTCTGGTGACGACATAGTCACATCTGAAGCTTTTACTTCTTTAAGCTTTTAAGATTCAAGTCACGTGATGTTTAGCTTGTGGTGATAAAATTAAAAAAAAAAAAAAGGACTATATATAACCTAATAAATATTTAGGACTCATGTGACAAAATTTAGAAAGCAAGACCAAACTCAATTTATGAAAAATAGATTAAAATTCATCCTAAAATATTAAAAATTCATCCTAAATATATTGAATCCCCCATCCCAATCCCCCCGCCTGCCTTTTTTTTTTTCTCTCTCTCTCTATTTTGTAGATATAGGCTTATTAGCAAATCACATTAAACCTTTTGCAATATCTTTTTTTATTTTTAATTTGGGTGCGACTAGTAAAGACTTTTTATCTATTCACAAAAAAAAAAAAGAGGATTTTTATCTTTCATGATTAATGCTTACCGTCCCTCCTATGTTTGAGCTGGAAAGATTATAATCAAACAAGTCCTTAAGGGTCTGTTTAGTTAGTGCACAAGATTAAGGAGAATGGACTGGATTTTAATCCTTTATTTGGTAAGAAATTTTTAAAAACTGGATTAGAAAATCTTATAATTTAATCTTCTTATAAGGGTATAATCATATCCTTATCCCCTTAAAAAGGAGGAGATTGTTTAATTTTATCCTTCTTATACATTATAGTTCAATCTCTTAATATTATCATATTCAAGGTAGTTGTATATTATATACTAAACAGACCGTGATTCCCTCTACAGGATTCACATCATTACATCTTTGTGCCATTTTGGTAATTTTCCTCCATGTGCCCACTCAACGATTATTATTGTCTTTGCATTGTTGTGCCCTCTTGACTGTTAATGTTTTCTGGACTCCCATATCCTCTCTTGATGATTGACATATCTAGAAAATTGCACATATGACCTACTAATTTCATAAAATTTCAACTAAACCTCCACTTAGTAAATAAAGTTTTAATTGTGCCCCCTTAAAAATTAAACTCAAAACTACATCTAATCCATTTAAGAAGGCCACAAGATGCCAAATAATTAGGCACACCGCATTATCAAAGTTTATAAAGTTTTTGAAACTTACAAAAATATTTTAGCCCCACTATTATTTAATATTTGGAGCCTTAATTGGAGGAAAACATGCAGTCTCAAATTTGTTCATGTTTTCTTCAACCCCTTATTTAAGCTGTTGACCCTCTATAATTACCTAATTATATATCATAAAAAGAAACTTTTATACATTGGCAATAATCTAGAAACGTTATTTTGACGGGGCAATCCTATAAACTAGTCCAAAACATAAAACTAAAAATTTAAAGGAAGATGGTAAAAGAACATTTATGTGTTGTTCATTTTTTAAGTTTGAGCTAAAAAATTTTAGTTCAAATTCAAATTTTTTTTAAAGAAAAAAGTAGCAAAAACAAAGAAAAAAATATGAAAGCAGTCTCTAGGGTAAGCAATTCAAGTCATGACACAACAACACAATGCAGACTCAACATAAAAAAATATGAGTTAGGGTTTGGAAAAAAAGGTATGAGTTGATTTTGGGTAAAACCCGTCTGACATGATCAAAAAATAAGTTCAGTTCAGTTCAACTTGTTGGGCACAAAATTTATCTGCAATATCCCATTCAGAATTCATGTTTAATTTAGGTTAACTCGAAATTGATCTAAAATTTGTTAATTTAACCTGCTAATATGAAATTAACCTATATACTCAAACTTGACTGAATATTCTAAAAAAAAAAAAAACCTAGCTCAATCCCATCTCTATTTAGGCCTAGCCCAACCCAAGTTACCCTAAAAAACGCTAACTTAACTTTCCCTTACCCTAAGTCCCTAACTCTAGAAGCCACTCCTTAACTCTAATGTTTAAGTTAACGGGTATTAAATATTACTGACACCTCTCAAAAATAATATCTCTTATAGGCTTACATAACCAAGAATAATTGGAGTCATGCCTAGTTAATGGTTTTCCTTTAAAAAAAAAAGTTTTTTCTCTATTTTGGACTTTAGACAAAGGGAGAAAACTAATTAGGAGAAAGAAAGTGAGACACTTGTACTTTATCTCTATCACTTACATGTATATTCATTTATTTGTTTTTTTTTTTTAACTTTTTTCCTAATTTATTTTTGATAATCTATCATTGTACAAAATAGGCATAATTAATACTAAATTATAACCTTTAAGCATTTATTATATTGTAATAACTTGATGAATTGGTCATTGGATTAAGGAAGCAAACAATTCATTTTCATTTTCAGAAGGAAGATTTACTAAGTGATGGTGAGATTCATCATAGACATGGAGTATAGCAAAATCCCAAGGATGTTCTGATTAAGGAGGTTCTAGTTGATGATGATGTGCAGAAGTTGATGCAAAAGGAAATCCTACTAATGCCAAAGTGAAGAAGAGAAATTTGAAGTCCTAAGTTTGTCAGTTCTTTAACATCCTTCCCTTAAGACCTAATAAAGTCTTGTGATGTGCATGCAAAAAATGTGGCCAATAATATCTTGCTACAAGCAAATATGGAACAGGTAACATGACTTGTCACCTTAAAGTTTGTAAGAAAAAAGATATGCGAATATAGGTCAAATGCTAATACAGCGTGATAGTGAGAGTATGTCACTTAGTCATAATTTTGATTCACAAAAATTTTATAAGTTGATGATAGGTGCTATTTTTAAGCATGACTTAACTTTTTAGCTTGTTGAGTATGCGAGAATTAGGGAAATGTTGCAATATCTATGTCTCGATGTTGACCTGATTACTAGAAACACTATTAAGGCTAATTGCATTAAGTTGCATCAAAAAGAAAAAAATAGAGTAAAAAACATGTTGGTTGTAGCTCATGGTAAGATATCATTAACTTTTGACATGTGGAATTCATTGATTAGTGATGGTTATATATGCCTTACTGCACATTTCATTGATGCAAATTGGAATCCACAAAAGAGAATTTTGAGTTTCGCTTTTATGCCTCCTCCACACAATGGTGTAGCTTTGTCGGATAAGATTACAAATTTGTTGACTGAATGAGATATTGAACGTAAAATTTTTATTGTCACATTGGACAATGCAACTTCAAATGATTTTTCAGTAGATTTATTATGTTCTTTGCTAAAATTGAAAGGTTTGCTTGTGAGTGATGTTGCTTTCTTTCATTTGAGGTGTTGTTGTCATATTTTAAACCTTGTTGTGCAAATTGGGTTGAAAGAAATTGATGAGTCAATTGTCAATATTCATGATTGTATTAAGTATTAGAAGAGATCACAAGTAAGAAAGCATAAATTTTTATAGTGTGCAAAGAAACTAGGCATACAAAGTAAGAAAGGATTGTGCCAAGATGTGACAACTAGATGTATTAGGAATGCTTTAAGCGGAAAAAATATTTTATATGCTTTATCTATATTTTTAACTGATTAATAAAAATATATTAGAAGTTATTTATTACATTACTATATGTTCTCATTCTATTTACATATTAAAGTAAATATAAGCAAATATAGCTCATTGACTACTTGTCGTTAAACTATTAGAATTTTGCATGCAATGGACTTTTGTATGCTAGAAGACAGTATTCTAAAGTAAGCAATCAAAATCTATAGTCCATAGTTTATAGGATTAGAGTGAGCATCTAACTCATGTTAAGACTATTATGTTGTCTAAAGCCAATTAGGGATACGATTTGTCTTGACTATCTAAAGCTTTGACTCCCAAGTAAAGACATAAATATGCTGCTTAATCGTGATGTATCGGACTAAGACTAAAGTATAATTGATCTGCATAATTTGCCTGAGTGGATTAATTCATTTTTATTGTTTATTATGCAATAATCTTAATCCTAAATAAGTGAATCACTTCATGTTATGAATTGTGTACTTTGATGTTCCAATGGCTAAAGTGTCTCAGAGGTTGTAAGCTTATAGACCAGTTCATTGGATACATAACTTATAAACGATGGAGGGTTTGTTTATAGATTTTAGAATTATAGTTCTAATGAGGAGTACAAGTTATACTCTTAAAGATATTATACTAGATGTGAAAATAGACAAGGTCTTAGGTCGTTTGCTAGGTAGATGACTTCTTATTCATATATGGTAAATAATCATTTTCTTGTTTAGGAGTATAATGGATCTTTAAGATAGCTTGATTAATAAGTCGACAAACTTTGACCTAAAGCTGATCATGGATATCATATGAGGGTATTGCATATATGATAAGGTCATTGGACAATAGCTAATCACTAGCTTACATAATACAGTATATAATTGGGAGTACAATTTCAAATTTATAATAATACGACTCTGAAACTAAAAATAACGTAATGGGTTTATTCAGTATAGAATAATAGTTACATGGATTATTGGAGTCCACATTATATATGTGCAATTGATCTCTTTACTAGCTGCACGTGATTCCTTAACATATGGTAATTGATCGGGATATTCTTTATCACTTGTATTCTTGCATTTAGTGAAGAGAAAAATTCGGATCACCTGTATCTGGGTGTAGGCGTTTTTCTCTGGTAGTCAAGGATAAAATTATAATTTTGTATAATTCAATAAATGAGATAAATATTTTATTTTGGTGAATATATATTTTAGAAGATAAAATTTGAAGTTTAAATTAATTGTATTTGTTTTTTAAAAGACAAATATGAGGTTGGTTTAAATTTTGAAAATCTTGTTGAAATAAATATTTGAAATTTAAAATATTATCCTATTTGAATTTGAATTAAACAAAATCTTGTCCTACCACAAATAAAGATGATAGATTTTCTATCAGATTGGAAGACAAGATTTTCTTCTAATTTAAATTTTGTTTTGAATAAGATAATACATAATTATTAGAATTTCAAATAAGTTACCATGATTTTATTTAAATTTAAATTAGAGTTGTGAAAAATTATTCATGCAGACAAAATAACAAGATTTGTGAAGTTTAAAATATGAATCAAATTTTGAATCACAAATGCATGAGAAAGCCAAATTTTTAATGTGGAAATCCACAGGGTAAAAATTTGGACTTTGAAGGGAGAGGCGAGAGAAAATTCTTATCTGAATCCTGTTTGAATTTTGAATAATTCTAAACCTTATAGTAGCCAAAATTTTCAATAGGAAACCTTAGGGAGAATCAATCTTTGGGTGAAAAAGGAGAGAAAAATCTTTCTTGATCCAATTTAAAATTCTAAAAGCCACCAAATGTAAATTTATAAATAGAACTCTTGAGACTCCTATTTTCTTCGGACCACAGACTCTCAAGTGAGCAAATTTGTTATTATACATCTCACTAATAATAATAAATTCTTAGAGATCTAGGTGGATGGAAAGAGATAAGCTACACTAGAATACTGATCAAGGAACTAAGTGTCCACACACTCCATTGTCCAAAAATTAGAGAATAGTAGACAAGGCTAATTGGTTGAAACCCTTCAGTCACATCCTTTGACATTCTTAGTAATTTTCTCCAAAGGTATAATAATTATTAAATAATTTATTATATATGACAATATAAGTTTTTCACGATTTTTAAATATTTTTTTAAAATTTTGCTATGCATGTCTTACCGTTTTTGCTACAAAGTAGAATTCAATTTTTTTATGCTTGATAGTACAACCATCTATCATAATATTTTTCAACAATTAGCCACTCATCATCCTTCTTTTAGGGCTTGTCCTTCAATTGAAGAGTGAAAAAGAGTTGAGAAAGTGAAAGTGTTTTATAATGCAACTATCAATGTTTTTCAGTACCTTATACCCTACTGCAAATTTGTTCTTTCCCATTGTCATTCAATGCTTTATGGATATGAAAGATGCCATGAAAGAGGATTATGAAGATAAGTACGTGTAGCAAATGGCCTTTAGGATATGGAAAAAATTTTAGAAGTATTGGTCCAAATTTAGTGACATCTTGTGTATGGCACGTGTCTTGAATCGTCGACACAAATTGGAGTTTGTGGTCTTTTGTTACAAGTTTGCATATAGCGAAAACTCAATTGAGATGTTGGTGGTTCATAATAAACTCTTTTCTCTTTTTTAGGAGTATTATGACTAGACTAAACCACTGTAAAACCATATTCTTTTAGCAAAAACAGTGGCAAGAAGGATGCCCAAGTAAAGAAATACGAGTTACACCCATTTCAGTTAACTTTTCATCATTGGCTTTTTTTTTTTATGTATACTTTTAGTTGTTTATAAGTTATAGCCAATTACTAATGGTTGTTATATAATTTGTGGGCATTTGATGATATGTCTTCTCAATCAAGTGACACAACGGCAAAAACACAATTGGAGCTTTATCTAGCTGAGCCTAGATACACTCAAGTTGATGAGTTTGGTGTTATTTCCTTTTGGAAGATAAATCAATACCAATACCCAGAGTTAAGTGTTTCGTGATGTTTTGACTATTCACGTTTCTACAATTGCTTCAGAATCTACATTCTCATCTGGTGGTTATATACTTGACCAATATCATATTTCACTTTAACCTGAGACAGTTGAAGCTATCATGTGCACTAAAGTTTGGTTGTCTGGCAATAAGGTAAATGTCCTTCTTACTTTTAAAAATTAATTATATGTTTTAATAGTTTAATTTACACTTACTACTTTGTAATGATCTTTGTCTTGTAAGTGACAAGGAAAAGCTTGAGGAAGACTTGAAGGATGTTATTGACCCTATTAACCTCAATTTTAGCATAACAGTATCAAATGTCATTGGAAGTATAACATGTCAATCTAACCTAACACCTTAATCTTGGCTCTCTTCTAAGTCTTCTTTCTTCTCTCTTTTTTTTTTTGGACACTTTTTTTTGGGCAGGTTTGCAGGTTGGCAAGTTGGCGAGTCCACAGGTTGTGTCGTGTCAACTAATCTGAAAGCACATTTGTTGGTGGATTATGTGAGTCATGTCATGTTAAATTGCCAACCCGTCATGTCGGGTTAGACGAGGTTTTTTTTTTATCTGACAGGTCATAGGTCGTGTTTAGGTTGTAATTTTAAAAATTCATATTGATTTCATTTTGACTCAAACCCGACCTATTGATACAAATTGCTAACCCTAACAGTCTTTATTTTATTCAACTTTTCTTTTTTACTGTCTTGTTTGAGTTTTCGACCCTTCATAATTATTTAATTAGAGGTAAAAAAAACTAAAATAATTACAAATAATAATTCAAAAATATTATTTTTGAAGACCAATCCTACAAATTTACT
This sequence comes from Antiaris toxicaria, assembly GCA_035233585.1. Lineage (NCBI taxonomy): Eukaryota > Viridiplantae > Streptophyta > Magnoliopsida > Rosales > Moraceae > Antiaris > Antiaris toxicaria. The sequence continues at coordinate 97,472,612 of CP141154.1, forward strand.
CAAAACATAAAGCTAAAATTTTAAAGGAACGATTGTAAAAGAACATTTATATGTTGTTTATTTTGTAGATTTGAGCTAAAGAATTTTAGTTCAAATTCAATTAAAAAAATTAATCAAGAAAACACTAAAGTAAAAAACAATTGAACCAAAACTTTTGGTTTAAATTTCAAACTTACGAAGCAAATTAGGCATTCGGAAAGATAAAAATGTCTTTTCGTATCTCTTTCAAAAATATTTTCTTGTCTTACCCTATACTCCATTACACAAACCCTTATCTTTTATTACAATTCAAGATTGAAATCATTGAAATCTATTACCAAAATTCCATCTTGTGAACACATAATGGAAGGAAAGTACTTAAAATTTACCGTTGAACCAAGCCACAGATAACTTTCAACACCAAGAACCAATCCGCCAAGTTGACGACTGTCTGACAATTTGTTCTTACTTTAAATAAGCACTTTATTTTTTTTAACCTTGAAGCTTTGAATAAACATTAAATCACAAGCATACAGAGAAACAGAAGAGTAAGAATTCTACCAAATCAGATCGAAGAACATAGAGAAACCTTGCACTTCAATTTGAAAAATAAGATATTTTTGACATTTCTCACTCAGCAATCTATGAATAACATTAGTACCAGTGAATTAACTTGTTCAAACGGGTGTTATGTTAGATTTACATCCCAAATCTTGATCACCAAAATACATATTTCCCACTCGCCAAAAAAAAAAAGAGTAAAAAAAGAAATGAATAAAAAAATAGAGAAGTTAAAATAATAAACATACATACATACATCTGGTGTATATATTAAGTTATCACACCCGACTCATAAAAATATTTATAGCACACGTTTTTCCATTATTATTCTTATCATAGATTATTGTTGTGGGGGGTGGGGGGGGGGGGGGGGGGGGGGGGCGGGGGGGGGGGGGGGGCGGGGGGGGGGGTTGGTTGGGGGGGGGGAGTTGGGTTTGTGTGGAGGTAGGAGAGAGAGAGAGAATGTGAAGAGAATGGAACGGGAAAGGATGATAAAGAGGAGAAGAAAAAACGGAGGCAAAAAAGGGGATTGAAAAATACCAGAAGCACATACAAAAAGCCTTTTTTCTCTAGCATTTTGATACAAAGACTGACTTACAAACAACAATAAGGCAGAGAAGGGAAGAGGAGAGAAGACGAGGAGGAGATTCTTCAAAAGAGGACTTTATTAGGTGGCCTCTACCGACAAAATCTCCAGTTCAGCCCACCAGAGTGGAGAAAGTCTCGGGGTCGCTTGGTCCGGCGAGATCACAATCAGTTCCCTCAACTTGGAAGTGACTTCCTTCATTGTTGGTCTCTGTCTCGGGTCTGATTGGATGCAATCTTGGATAACCTCACAGATCGCATCCAGTTCATTGTTCTTGAACGACTTGAGGCTCGGATCAATCATGTAGCTGATGCTTCTCTTGTCGTTTAAATAATCAGCAGCCTGCAAAAATTCATCGAATTGTCAATCATTTTTTGTTGTCTACCATCCGGAGTTTTATGATGTCCATTATGATATCTGAGACTTACCCAGTTCACAAGAGACCCTTGTTCTTCCGAGTATGGTAGCTTCCCTGAAATAATCTCGAGCAACAAGATTCCAAAGCAATAGACGTTTGTTTCTGGATCGACAGAAGGTGGCAGTACTGAGTTTTCTGTATTGTCGTCGGTTTGATGCTTTGACTTATTTTTTGTTGTGAAACCGATCTCTGCAATCTGAGAGGACGAAGGGGGAATTTCAAGGTTTAGAATGACTGCATTTTAATGAAGGAAAGGAATCGTAATCAAACAGTTAGTGAAATGAAATTTTGCTACCTTCGCCGCATAATCATCAGTTAAAAAAATGGAAGTTGAGCTCAGGTTAGAATGTGCTACAGGCGGATTCAGATCATGGTGCATATATTGTAGACAGTAGGCCGTTCCCATTATAATCCTCATTCTTGCATTCCAATCAAGATGTTCAAGTTCTTTAACTGAAAAAGACATCAAATAATGTTATATAAGCCTTCGAAATTCACATTTGAGATTTTGTATTGCTAACATTGACTTACACCGACGTTTTAATTTAATAGTAGATGGGAAATTACCATGCAGATGCTCAAACAGGGATCCATTTGGAGCATACTCAAACACCATCATCCTAACAAACGGCTCATCCTCTTCACAGTAGCCAATAAGATTGACAAAATTTTTGTGGTTCACCCTTGAGAGAGTATCAATCTACAGCAGGTTCAAAACAACAATGTATCATACTTGGGAATAGAAGACGAAAGGCCCTCCAAAAAGAAAAAGTATTGTGGCTAGAATGGATTGTGGCATACCTTTTTCCGGTAAGCCATTTCTGCAACTTTTGTCCAGTCTTTAAAAGAAGATATCGTAGTCGATGCAACTGCAATCTCTACTCCACTGGACAGTGTTCCCTTGTACACAGTGCAACCGTCAACTGTGCTAATGATATTGCTGAAATCCTCACAGGCTGTTTCCAGTTCTGAACGGTTCAACTTTGGAACTCCTGCATGTAACATAAAACACATGATCCAATTATTACCATCTCACGGTTTCAATTTGAAGTATCTAGAGGTTAGCCAAATGCATCTCGAACAATCGTTACAAGACTGATAATGGAGACCTACATTAACCCACTAATTTGTTTTTTAATTGAACGGATTATCACTTGTGGGATCATTACTTCGTGGTTGAGCAGAGTAGATGCTTCCATAGCACTATAGAAGATTACCTGTTATAAATGCTTTCTGCAACTGTCCGCTGAGTCCAGTTTTCCAAGGACCTATGGTTTTCACAGCTTTGCTTCGGCACATGCAGAACATTGCTGCAGCAACAATGAACAAGACAGTCACACCTCCCCCAATACTTACGTACTTCCACATGTTCCCAGAGGAACTGTCAGATGAACGCTGTGTAGTTGGCTTGACAGGAAAGCCAGAAGGCTTTGCTTTTGGATTCGAGGGATGATGTTTTGGCTGTGTGGTCGATGAAGGAAGTGGTGAGGGCGAGGGTGAATGTTTCCTCTTTTTCTCTGATGATACTGCTCGGAAAGCCCCACTACTTCGGGTCATTGGAAGAACGATGACTTTTCCAGAGGGCGATTTGCCACTTGCAGGTGCAGCCGGGAGATTACTAGCTTGTTCTAGCAGCCTACGTCGTGAAAAACTGACCAACTTTTGACTACTTTGAACCATCCCTGGCTGAGATGCACCTGATAATACAAGATGATGTCAAACATGTCTCCCTTCCATAATAATTTGTAAAATTCCAACAGTAAAAAACTTTTCCACTCACTTGGGAGATTGTCACAGCAGCTATGTTCACCACTATGCAAAGAGTCCCTCTTGAAACTGAACCTTCAAAGAAAACCAAATATTTCAATTAACATAACATGGAAGATGCAATGTTAACGAAAAAAAAGAATTTTACACGAATTTTATTTGCAGCTGGAAATGACGTAAATAATCTACCTATCTCTGTCTCTCTGCTTTTATAATCATAGAACTTATAAAAATAACCTTGTCCTAAAAATGTTTGATTAACAGGCCGAATGTAGCGACATCATTTGATGTATCTTTAACTATCACAAAACATTGCACTTGTTTGCAAATTCTTCCTATGAGGTGCAGTTGCTGATGCATAACTAATCAAGCAAAAATAATCCAGAATTAAAACTTTTTTATCACTTTGTTTCTCTTTTAATCTTTTTCATTTTTAATGCTCTGCCTTCTCTTTTTCCTTTTTGTTATGCTACAAGATCCTTGCGTATATTCATCAGCATCAATTATGCAAACTGGGAATCAAACAAGAGCAGAATTAATAGAATTTACCAGTGTCCAAAACTCCTGCTCATGCCACCATTTCCAGGGACAGCCAATGCGAGGTAATCATCAAACTGAAATTCAGTGAGCAAGTTGAGCCTTCCAAGATCCAGAGGTAGTGTGCCTTCAAATCCATTGCCACAAAGCAACCTAGGATGCAACACAAATCCAATCTGTTTATCTACAAGACCAACAAAAAGAGTTCCGGGTTCAATTTAAAATAGCTCACTCACAAGCGTTTGAGTGATTCCATCCTGCCTATTTCAGCCGGAATTATTCCACCCAGGTTATTGTCCCTCAAATCCAACACCTCCAGCGCTCTGAGCTCTCCGATATTTTTAGGAATTTCCCCAGAAAAGTGGTTCTTGTAGAGTACCCTTAAATGCAAACAAAGGAATTAAGAAGTTGAAATCTTCAACATGACAGAATTTTTCACGATTGCCAAATCAATGAAAAGTAACAAGAAAACCAATTCACAATCCATTTATATGTCCCAAGTCTATTTAAAAAAATAATAATAATAAAGAATTTACAAAATTACACCCTATATATACTAAGAGATTCAACTAAAGTGCAAAATAACAATTTAATATTAAATATCTTGAATAGATCAAAATGATTAAGATCCTCTCAATCTAAAGAGCTTATTACTTAAACCCAATTCACAGCATTTTAGTTTCTGAAACACAATTGACTGACAACATGTAATGGCATAGTCTAAATTCTTACAGAGCTCTCAAGTGACCAAGTTTCCCAAGCTCGGGCGCCAATGTTCCTTCCAGAGAAAAACCACTCATATTCCTGCAATATCAGTAAAAGCATAAAAAAAAATCCTATTCAAAATAATTTTAAAAAAAATCTGAACAGAGACACAAAGAAAAAGAATGAGAATAAACAGAAAGAAGACTTACAGCATTTGAACTTTGCCATCTTCACAATGAACACCCCGCCACAAGCAAGCACTTTCATCATTAGGATTCCAACTCTCCAAAGCACCAATTGGATCGGAATTTATCCTCACCCGGAATGCCAACAAAACGGTTCCTATATTTCCACTCCAAATTTCAGAAACAAAACACACCATTTCTATTCAACCCCATCAAATTAATTATTTTAAAAAAAAAAAAATCTTGCCTTCATCATTGAGCGACCAACAAACTGGAGTCCCGGAGAAAAGAATCAGAGCCAAAAAAATCGAAAATCCAAATCCAAATGGGTTCCATCCATCCCCCATTGCTTGATGAAAGCCACCACGCTACACAACTCACTATACAAAATCGCCAGGTTTGTTCCTTTTTTTTTTTTTCTTTTTTTCCCCAAAAAGAAAAATAAAACCAATGCCGAACACACCAAAAAAAAAAAAATCTACCTATACAATAACTGTATATTACAGACGAATATCAGGGTCCCTCATGCTTTACGAATTTTTAATCGGCTTTTACCACACCCTTTTCTTCATCGACAAGCGCGTACACCAAAAAAGTCTCCGCTCAGTAACCTTCGGGCCAAGCTGAAAATTTTTCTACGACGTGATAAAATACGATGAAAATGTCAGCAGTACTCAAATGAAAAAAAAAAAAAAAAACATAGCTTTAAACGAGAATGTCGGGAATACCCTCTTCATCAAGCAATCTCAGAAAATGGGAAAAAGTAACATAAAGATGACAGCTCACAGCAGAGAGAGAGGGGGGGGAGAGAGAGAGAGAGTGGAATATTACCATGCAGAAGGGGCCCAAAAGGATGCTTGAAAGAATAAATCCTTTTCTCCTTTCTTCTTCGAGGTAGATGGGATATTAACAACAACAATTACAAATGATGAAAAACTAAAGAAAATAAATAAAAATGTAAAAATTTACAGAAATATTTGCAGAAAAATTAATGGAAATTGGAAGTTTTTTGGTGGAGGATAGGCGTTGGAGATTGAGACTCAAAAGGCAGCAACAAATTCACAATCTTTTTTTCATAATTATTTTTTTTTAACTTTATTTTCCTTATTACTGCCTTTTTCTTTTTTCCTCAGGATGATAATCTTAGGGGACGACCCTCTCTCCGACCATCTTTTGGGTCTCTCTCTGGAAACTCTTTTTTCCCATTTTTTTTTTATCAAAAATTTTCTCTCTCTGAGAGTTTCCCTCTCTCACTCTCTCTCTCTGTCGAATCCCAACCAGCCAAACCCGTCCCCGACAACCTGTGTTTCTGTTTTCCTCCATTGTTTTTTTTTATCGTTTTCTTTTTTTGCCAAATGGACTTGTGGGTCCCTTTCAGTTATTTTTCCTTTCTCTGATTGGCTATAAACACTGGTGAGTGTAAGAACATGGGACCCACTGACGAGGACACATCATGTCGGATCTATGGAACGTCGGGCAAAAACTTGTGATTTGGCGGCGAAGGGCATTTTCAGTTTGCCTCATTTTTTTTTTCTTTTTTTTTTTATAATTTTTTTTTGCGGTGGTAGAGGGTCCCACTTCCGATGTAATCGGACGCGTTTTCTCTTCTTCAATTCCACCGTTGACCGGGCCCGCCCATTTTCTCTCTCAATTGCGTGCTTGCCTCTCTCTCTCTCTCCTACAAAATTTTTTTTTTCTTTCCTTTGTAGTTCCACTTATTCCAATTATGTTAATGCTTTGGAAGATACTATATAGAATTAGATCAACGAAAATAAATAGTTATGTTAACGACAGCAAATTAAACCTAGCGACCTGGATATTATTTGGTCTTCTAGGGGGGGCACCAACCATTAGTTAATGAACTCTATGAAAAAAAATGAAGGAGCTAATTGTAAGTTGTATCTAACTTGGAATTTCTTTTCCTATTAAGACAAATCGGAATTTCTTTTAGGGCATGTATAGAAGTGGATTTCAATCCACTCAGTCGATTACTGTAACAACCGGGAAAATTCACATTTTTTCGGAAAATAATTACACAATGAATTTAAGCGTTAAAATGTGAAATTAAGTGATTTAATATTGTTTAGAATTAAATAAAGTGTTCTAACAATATTAAAGGATGAAAAATAAGTAATAGTGATATTATGTGTGTGCACGCGTGTGCCACTCACAGTATCAAGAAGTAGGTCAAGATGATATTTTCTTGACATAAAACTGATAAATTTGGGTTCAGCACTCCGAAATTAGTAAGGATAGCCTATCAGCACGCTCAAATTTGATAATTGAGCACAAGGGTAATTTTTGACCGAAAATTCACAGTATCGGAAATTGGTCAAAATGACCTCAGATGAAAATAAAACTGATATATTTGGATTCAAGACGCCGAAATTAGTCAAGATAGCCCGTGTTGAAATTTTGGGCGAAAAAGTATATAAAGAGCGGGAAAAAGTGGAATTGCCTCATTTGCCCGTGTGTACTCTCTCTCATCACTTCTCTTTCTCTCTCTACCCCCATTGATGAATAGTAACCGACCACCGGAAACGGTGTCCGTTTTCGACACCGCCGGCACCGTTGGAAAGCTCTCGCCGAGCTGAGTTCAACGGTGTGCCGAGTCGACGGAACCGACGCCGGAGGAGAGTGCACGCGCCGCCCGAAGCCGCCGGTCACCAGAAATTTCGATCGCCGATATCTTCGCCGCCCGACGTCCGATCAAGCTGAAACCGGTCCCAAAATGTTCGTGGTGAAGAGTACTACAAAACCCATGTGGTGGATCGCCTCAATACCGGCGGAATCGCGCCGCCCGAGCTTCGGAAAATCCGGTGAAACGCCGCCGTGAAGCCGCCGTCGAAACCGTCGATTCCGGCGGAGTTGAAGCACGCCGTCGGTACAGAAATGGTCGCCGTGAAGAGGGGAGCAAAAGCCCTCAATCAATTTCGGGGAAAAAGTCCGGCACGGCGGAGTTCCACCGCCGCCGCCGTGGCCGAGACTTTCGAGGGCATTTTCCGGCGATTGGGCCCTCCAAATGTGAAATTGAAGCCACCAATGGATTCTTCTCGTCGAGATCTTCAAAATGGACTACCTACTTGCCACCGTCGCCGCCGGTCAACGCCGGTCAACGGCGACCGTTGACCGAAAATGCAAGTTTGGTCCGTTGGCCTATTTTCGACGTTCCGGACGCATCCGCGGAGTCGGATTTGCAAGACGGGACCTCAAAGATGAAGAACAGAGAATTAGGGTTTATGCCGTCGAGACCGGACTGCAATTCGGTATAAATCCCGACCTTTTTATGTTCCGCAATTTAATTGTTTGGGGCTGTTATATGATTTTATGATTATTGGTATGAAAAATGTGGAAAAGAATGTACGTAAAAAGAAGAAAATGACTGTAATGGAAAAAAAAAATATGTGATAATGTAATGATTTTACGTAAACGATATGAGTTTTACGTAAAATCTAGGCCTCTGGTATAGTACGTGATAGAATTAGATTAGGATAGATGGTTTTCAGGCGTTTCCTAAACGCTGGAACCTTAAAAATTAAGGGGAAACTCTGCCGAAATTTCTAAAAAATGACACCAGGGGTAAAATGGGAAACGAGGGGTAAAAATATGATCGAGAAGGGAACCCGAGCCCCCTCGAGGAATTAAGGCATGGAAAAAGGAATGGGTAAGGTACGACTAGTAAACCGACCCTTCGAAACCCTAGAACGTAAGGAAAAATATGAAACTGACACTTAGGTCGGAATAGTACTTCCCGAGGGCCGGGAATGTGAAAAATTGGTAAAATGATAAGAATTGATCCGGAAAAGGTCTGATAAGATTTAGAAAGTTAATTAAATGATTTTGGGTTTAGAAAATCCAACCTAAGTATGAAAATGTTAAGGTTAAACGACCCATCAGGGGCAAAATGGTCATTTTGCCCAAAGATTCTCAAATTATGGGAAAAGAGTCACAATGACCCTGAAATAGGTTAATGAAATTTGTAAAAGCCAAAATTGAGGTTTAAATTGTGAAAAATCATGTCAAGGGCAAAATTGTAATTTTGTCAAAAGTTAGGGGTAAAATCGTAATTTTTCAAAAAGTTGGAGAAAAATTCGAAAATGGCCATTAAGGTTTAAAAAGCTGTCCTAAGGCTATAATTAAGGGTTATAAGATCAGAATCAAGTTTTTTTTTTATAAAATAAAAGCTATAGATGAAAATGTGATTAACGGACAAAATTTATCTGTAGGAACCCGATCCAGACGCGACAAAAGACGTCTATGGACTCCAAGAAGAGGATAAGAACGCTATGAGTAAGTTCAGACATTTACCCGTCTGCAACTATGAACAAGCTTATCGTGTTTGTATGTTTGTATGCAAATGTCATGATGTGATTTATGATGATGCTATAGTAAATACTATAGCAATGCTATGATGATGTTAAAAATATATATATATATGTTTTAATAAATAATTATAAATATATATAAATATATGTATATATTGAATTATGAAAGGAAGGTATTATAAAAGCTTTATGAGAGTAACGATGTGATAAAGAGGGATAGAGGAATGGAAAGAGTAAGAATGAGAATATTATGATAGAATGCATAAGAAAGAGATGAGATATGAAAGGAAAGAATAGGTGTTTTATGAAAAGTTTTATAGAAGTTAAGTTATGATTGATAGAGTAATGATGATCAGTGATGAAAGAAAAAAAAAAGGGGGGGATATTTTATGAGGATGAAAAGATAGATGTTTTATGAAAAGTTTTATGAAGGTTAGATTATGATTGATAGAGTAACGATGATCGGTGATGAAAGGAATTAAGAAAATGTATGTTTTATGATAACGAAAGGATAGATATTTTATGGAAAAATGATATGAAAGCAAAGAGTTAGACAAGAAAGAAAAACAATGATAGGTTATGATAAAAGGTATGATGAAAGGATTAGAACATAACGATAAGATGTGATTGATAGAATAGAACAATAGGCTATGATCGATGGGCTATGATTGATAGAAATATGATGATAAGATACGATAGATTGAATGATGCAAATGATAAGATAAATAGAGAATAATTATTTACACATAACTAAACGTATTTTTTGTTGTTATGATGTGATATGATGTGATGTGATGTGATAATACATAAGAATTAAGAAAAGAAAAACAACGAAAGAACAAATGTTCCATGAAACATTTTATAAAAAAAAGAGAAGTGAAAGATTATGAATGTCATGAAAGAAAAAAATGTATAACGAAAGAAAAAAATCAATATAAGAAAAGCTAAAAGAATGCAAGATAAGAAAACTGAAAACTTAATGTCGGCGTACCGGCCTCCCGTAGGTGAGGTTTTATGTTATGAATTCCACTATAATTGAATGCTACCTCCCGTAGGTGAGGTTAATGGCTTACAGTGGAACGCTACCTCCCGAAGGTGTGAGGTTAATGGCTAAAAGTTAAAGATTGACTGTGAGGTAGGTTGGTGGGTAGCTCCCCCTCCTCCCACTGTCAGTGCGCACTAGGTACGTTCGACGACGGGGCCCACCAGTGAAAGATAAGAAAAGAAAAGAAAATGAAAGATAAGAAAAGAAAAGAAAGTGATAAAGAAAAGAAAAGAAATGATATGAAAAGAAAAGAAAAGAAAAGTAAAGAACGACATAGAAAAAAAAAAAAAAGAAACAAACGATATGAAACATAATAGAATTATATATGTGATGTGATGTGAATGACACGTTTTTACGTGATGTTATGCTAGTGTGTATGTTACTAGCTTTTAAGATATGGAATGTTAAGAGATGATGATAAAGTGATAGAAAGTTATAAAGGTTTAGAATAGAAAGTTAAGAAATGATAGAAATGAAAAAAAGCAAAGAAATGAAGAGATTAGATTCGAATGATAAGAGATGATCGATAGAATGATAAGAACGATGAACGAAGAGATAAACGAGCATGATGAAGCTCCTATTTTATGTTATGTTTTGAGGATATGTATGAATGATGTATATGGTGTGTATATACGTGATGATATATATTCTAGTAATAATATATATTACTAGTATTTATAAGTTAATGAATGTATGTTTGAACTTACTGAGCATCTAGCTCATTAGTTGTTTATATGTTGCAGGTAAGCAACGTGTTTATTTAAAGTAATATGATGGACAACGGACGGATCTGCATGTGCCAAGGGACTGGGCGAGGGTATGGTACTACCATGAGTCTTTCGCTGAGCGTTCAAAAAGGCAGATGAAAGAAAGAAAGTTATGATATATGTGTTATAAGAGTATGATAGAGATAGGTATAGTATGTAAGTTAAAAAAAAAAAAAAAAATTTGCTATAGAAATTGCTTCCGCTATAAGATGAGAACGTTAAGAATGGAAAGTTAAGTTAAGCAAGAGGATGACGACCCACGAGGTTCCAGCCATCGCGGTCGGCGTCAGAGCTCGACTGGTTGGTATGGTAACGTACGTGGGGGGTCGCCACAATTACTACAGTATTTTTTATTTTTTTTATTTTTTATTCTTAATTTTTATTATTTAAATCTTTTCTAACATTCAAATAAATATTCAAATCCTCCCCTCATATTATACAAGCCCTTAATATTTGATCTTTGTTTCATAAATTGAAGTTTTGCCATTCCATGTGCAATTAAGTTCAGTTTATTATCAATTGGGTGGTTTAACAATTAGAACTTGTTTTATTTTAACCACAATATCTAAAGAGAATTACATTAGTATCTTTTATATTTTTTTCAAAATTATAAAAATACATCATTCATCAAAATTAATAGCGTCAACCTCTCTTGACTTTTTAACTACATTACAAAAATACCCTCTCTATTAGTTGATTGTTAGTTTGACTATTAATTATACTTGAAATACTATAAATGCCCTTTGTGCACTAAAAAATGTCTTTAGCTATGTATAGAAGATACAATATGACATTTTTATCATTATCTAACACCAAAAATGATTTTTAATTGATTTTTAACATTACTAATCATAATTTGTTTTTTAAATCATTTTTTAATTTTGATGTATATTTAAACTTGTTATTTTTTTCCCCTTCTCAAAGTTCCTTTTTTATAAAACTGATAATTTGGGTCATGACACGATAATGCGACCCAAAACCCACACGAAATTAAAGGATTTAGATTTTTCTTAAATGGATTTGGGTCAAAAAGGATCGAACCCATCAAATACAATTAAATAAAAGGTTGAATCCGCATGAATTCGTTAAGCTGTAATTGACACGAAATAACCAAGTTAATAAATTGGTTATATATGAAATGACACGAATACGATCCATAAATTACTCATTTATAATATCTAATATATTGATATTGTTATATATATTATATAATGTTTTACTATTTTTAATTTTGAGTTTTCAAAATTCAAAATTCAAATATAAAATATCTTTTATTTTATATATAAATTTTGATATTTTTTAACATAATAAAGAAACTCAGATTTAACTTTTGTTTTTTTAGTCTTTTATTGCCTCTACATCTCTACTCTCTGCCTCTCCTTCTCTCACTCCGTCGCCCTCCCTTCCCTTCATCCCGTTGACCTCCGTGACAATACAGTTAATCATCCCTTGCCCCCTTGCTGTTGGGGGCGCCCCCCCCCCCCCCCCTTCCCTCCCCTCTCTTCCCCTCACCTCACCCCGCTGACCTCCCCTCCTTTCACCCTATTGACCTTTGCAACAACACAGTCAGTCGCCCTTTACCTTGTCACCGTTGCCCCCCTTCCCCTCCCTTCATCCTGTCACCTACTCCTCCCCCTCACTTCATCCCATAGCCCTCTCCTCCCCTTAATCATAATATTATATATTATTTTTTACTTAATTGTATATGATATAAAACAAGAGTTTTCATAACTAATAAAGTAAAAAAAATATATAAATTTTAAAACTTTATAAAAAAAATTTCATTTGTTTTTCATAAAAGAAAAAATATGTCACCCAATAAACATGTTAAAGTATCACAATAATATTGAATAAGTCATTATTTTGTTTATATTTAATTTAAACAGGTTAATTTGGGTTGACATGATTAACATGATTAATAAATGAGTTGAATTTGGATTTGAGATTTTAACATAAATATTAAATTAGTTGAACTTGAGTTTAGTATAATAATATTAATTAAGGAATATAATACGATACAAACACGATACAATAACACAAATTATTATTCTTATTTTTTTATCTTCAAATTTTGTGTTAAAAAACATTCTCACTGTTCTTTTCTATAGAAATAAATAATTGCATACCAATATTACTCTATTAATAATAAATATATAATCAATAATAGAAGATGATTCTCCTTATTTTTCCACCAGTGCTCCCTCTGCAAGACATTTTTTATAACAAGCATGGATTCAATCTCTACTCTACGAAGAAAGCATTAAAATTAAAATAACAAAATAATTGAAATTTAGAAGTCATTAAAAATGAAAACCCATATGTTTTTGTTTAAAAAGAAACGCAGATCTTTGAAGGCTGAACGCCACGCGACGGCGACGGCGAAGGCCACGGCTCAGGGTGGGGGCAAGGCGACTGTTGACAGCTGATGAAGGGGAAGGGGTATGGCGGGCAGGCTTGGCTGGTCGACGATGGGGAAGATTCAAGACAGCTTCGCGAACAAGAGCTGAGATAGAGAGAACGGCGCAGCCACGACAATCACGACGCGTGATGAGCTACAGCGGGCTCCGGGCCACGTGAACGTCGGCACGGGGAGGAACGGGGCGCAGGCGGCAGCGGGCTCACCAGCGACGATCGATGACGACTTTGTGACTCGGGCTCCAACGAACTCCGGCAGGGCGACTCCGCAGGTCCACGATCGAGGATGTTTGGCTGTAATTTTTTTGTTTGGTTGTATTTTGGTCCTCTTGCTCGTAGGTTTTTTCTTTATTTACTCAAACGGACCAAAGAAAAAATAAATAAATTATCACGAATAACTCTAATAAAATCAATGGCCGAAATTTGTTAGAGTATTTTAATTATTTTAATAAAAAATTTAATAAAATTAAAAAGAAGAGGTTTTCATATGATTAATTTTAATTAAAATGGTATTTTTATAATTTTAAAAAGATATAAAAAATATCAGTATAATTCCCTCTAGTATCTATAAATTAAGTTTAAAGTTATTATTTGGTTAATAGATTATGAGGTGTTAGGTTTTGTGATAATAGACCAAGCTTAAATCATTTTTGTTTTGTTAATAGTTTGCGAAATTTCTGTTATCTATAACGGGGACAAGAACAAAACGATACCATTAATTCCTTTTATTTAGCATATATAATAGAATTTACCACAAAGGCAATCAAAGAAATTGGAGGGCAATTTTAACGCCTACCATTCCACAAGTACACTTAATTTCATTTTATAAATAGAAAAAGAATACCTTTTTTTGTCTCTTTCAAACACGATGGATTACAACTTTTAGTCATGTCATCTGAGTCAATTGATATTGTAACTAGGACATGCATTAAGATATCTAAGGAGGCAGAGAGGTTAAAGAAGCCAATTCTCCACCTCAATATCCAAAAGGAATAAGAGAACCAAAAAAAAAACTAGTGGTGCAAAAAACTTTAGGGAACATCTTATGGCAAGGATATCTTATTAGTGGTATACATTTCTGAACATTATAAATTCTGATCAATCGAAATTAAAAAATAAATACATAAAATTGACAATTTTAAATACAGATGTAACTATATAAAATATAGTCATATCATTATTTTTTTCAATCCTACCTTAGAGTTCTCTATATTTTAATTAGAACATTATAATAAGAAATAATAGGGCCTGTATTAGAATGTCAGATCTTCAATTTTATATTTTTATAATTTTAAATAATTTAAATCAAATCCAATATAAAAAAAAATACATAGTAGATCTTTTATTTTGTACCACCATTATAAAATAACATTTTAATCATTGGGCTAAATTTTTAACCATCTAATTTATAAGCGTAACATTAAAAATTTATGACATGCAACACATAAATACTCTTAGTTATAGATCAAACTATTAAAAGATTAATAGAAATTTCTTAATAAGATATACTGTCCAAAAATTCACATTGCATCGATGTATAATCATAGGATGATTTGATAGCACTAAATCCCTCATTTTTTTAGCTGTTCGTTAAAAATATAATATTGGCTATGGAATTCGATATGTAATTATTGATGCACAAGTTGTTAGGAATTCAACTCGATTTTAATGGGTGATTATCCGTAGGACATAGCACTAACTCTCTCCTTTCCTTTTTCTTTCTTTCTTTTTTTTTCTTATTTTTCCTTTTTTGGAATTCATGGAAAGTCCGAGAGACAAGGACAGGGATCCCACAAACGACTAAAAATACGTGGCTGACGACCGCGCGGATTGGCAATCATGAAGCTTATCATCAGACTTTTAGTATATTGCTTCGAAACATTATTCAACTCTCCATTATGGAGACAAGCAATTTTTCAGAAGAGTAAAGGAAGGAAATTATTTGCACATGTGTCTCCCTCGATATAAAATACAATTTAATATCTGCTGGGTGTCCACCGTTCCAAATCATCATATATTCATTGATATTGGGTGACAATTCAACTAAATTAAAATTATCGTTAAATTATATTTACAATCAATTAGATCATCATAGTTAATAGATCAGGCTGTTTTTAACGATATAAAAAATAATAAAAAAAAAAGAAAAGAAAGAGTCAGATCCGATTTTGGGTCAAGTCTAGCATTGTGCTACCCACACTCACAAGTCACTTAGAGACCGAGTCTACTAATAGAGCAGTTAGATCGTGAGCAGTCGCAAAGAGAGGTCGTGTCTCAGGTGCCAGAGACCGTCGATGGTGGTGAACTTCTTCGTGGCCACTGACTTCTTCCTAATTTGCTTGCTCTTCTACGATGGCCACTCATGACTTCTTTCCACAATATGACACACCTTTGATACTTTCGACAGGCAAAAGCAGTCTACGCAAAAAGTTCTTTGCGATGGCATATATGATCAGAAAACGTGGTATGGCCGGGCACGATTGCTTCCTAATTGAAAGGATTCGAGAAATACATCAAATTCAAGTTGAAAATAGCTGTTTTAATTTGACCACTCCAAAATATTTAACAAATAGCCACATTGTAGTTTTAGATAAATACCATCACGTATCTTTCCATTACACCTTTTTCTTACCAAACAACATTAAAAAAATAAAAAAAGAAATCCATTTTATCGTTCTCATTCCTTATAGCCACAATAAAATGGAGTCTAAAAATAAAAGGGCCAAAATTACTAGAATGATACTTCTGCAAGACAATTTTATACACACTGGTATTGCACCTTTTTAAATAGTAGATCAAATAAAAACTATATAGAAACTAAAAAGACATAGAAATTTTAAAAAAAATTTGTTGAACATCAAATGGTCTAAAACTATGTTGTACTGATATGGCATTTTTTTTTATGACACGAAAAAATTGTACAAATAAAGAATAAAAAAACATAAATAAACTTGGGTTAGCATTCCACCGATGTTAAGTCCTGGACTGGTTCCTTATACATAAGATGTGGAAAGTTAGTAATAATCTCTGTTATGGGAGCGTACTCTTTAGAAGAGGATCAAGCTTGAAGGGAATGGATGGGCATAAGATTAATAGTGAACCGGGACCCATGCCTATAGATATGAGATCAATAACTTAAAAGACGGATGTTGAGATAAACTATTAGAGTCTGTTTGGATGAGAGTTCCGTTTTTGAAAAATGAAAAATTTTTAGATATGAAAAATAAAAAGTTGTTTGGAATTTTTTTTAAAAGTAAAAAGTTGTTTGGGTGGGTAAAAACTTTTTGTTTCTAGAGAGCTATTTTTCCATTTTTCAAAAATGAAAAATTTTGGATGTTCAGATACGGAAATTTGAGAAGATTCATTTTTTTTTAAAATGAAAAATTTTTTATTTTTTAAATTTGAAGGTGTCAACCAAACGGAGGGTTAGACTTGTTTATTTTATTGCAAAAAGAAATCGAAGATGAAGATAATTTATCTCAAACTTTTAGGTGGCGTTTGGTATTGTTTTTGAAATGTTTTCTGTTTTCAAAAAAATTGAAAATGAGAATGTTTTGAAAACTGTGTTAAGATCATTTCTGAAACTGTGTTTGGTTATGTTTTCTGAGTGTATATTTTGAAAAACATAAAAATAAAACTTTGTTTGGTTATATTTTTTCAAAACCCATTTCATTTTTAAAAAACCCAAAAAACACAATATTTTTTTGGAAATGAAAACAAAAAGTGAAAACAACTTTTTTTCGTTTTCAAAAAACTCAAAAAAACAACATAGTTGAAAACGGTGTTTTCAAAACGGTTTTGAAAACATTAAATAAACAAACGCTATTTTGAAACCGTTTTCATTTTCTGCGTTTTTGAAAATGAAAAATCATTTTTAAGAACAAAAACAAACGCCCCATTAATTTCTCGATCTTTTAGCACCTATGCTTTGGCTGTGGCACACCACCACAGCACTCAACTCGCATAAAGCTGTCTATACCTAGCGTTGTGCCACCCCATAATCGCAAGATGTCGCATCCTCAACTGATCAGCACTAGCCACTCACGCCTCCGGCCTCCCAAACGCTTGTGGTCGCTAATTGCCATGCTCGAGTATTTTGGTTCATTCTCAAGACATATAATCATGTCTAAGCGTGGCTAGGTTTACTGAAAGAAGGAGAGGCTTTGATAGGTGCATGTGAAAAAAGTTAAGATCAATTTGAATATTTTGATTCTAAGGTCCAAGTGACTTTAGAGAATAGAAAGAGGCCTAAAACGGCTTACACTATTTGCAGTTTTGGGTAGAGTTTATTTTTGGTAGAGTTTAAAACTACTTACCCACTCGCGGCCAGCCCATTAATTTGTTAAAATTGTTAAACGCCACATCTCCCCCCGCTAGATTGCATTATAGTCTAACCGGATGTTAGATTATTTATGAGCCTTAAGATACTATTTTTTTACATTACAGTTATCCTACAAATTATCCTTCCAACTAATTAAAATACTGTTAAAAAATGGATAGTAGTTATCACACGAGATCTTGTGCGTCCAAGGTTTAGCATACATGTGAAAATTTTACACTTTCTAAAATTGAAACTAAAATCTAACAAAATGTAAAAAATGACCAAATTAACTCTAACTAAAATGCACTTTTGATCTATATGTGCTATCTATAGTCCATTTTTTTAAAGCTCCGTTTGATAAACGCATTGCGTTTGTATTATATTTGAATGTAACGTATTGAATGCAATTTACATTTGGAGGAAAAGTATTTACATTGCATTTGAATGTAATGTGTGTTTAAATGAAAAATATTTGAATTATATTTAAATAATGAATATGTGATATAATGGGTAAAAGTAGAGAGAAAAAAAGGAAAGAGAAAGAGAATATGTGATATAATTAATAAAAATAATAAAAAATAAATAAATAGTAATTATATTGGATTTAAAATGTGATGTAATTGACATTTGAATGTAATATTTTTGTGTTTGAATGAAAATTGTATTGTATTTGAATGTAATGCGAATGTAATACTTGAAACAAACGGAGGTCAAAAATAGTGTTTTAGATTGACGTACTTTTGGGACAATATAATTTTTAAGGACTATTTTTTTAATAGGTGTTTAAGGACTAATTCTTGAATACTTTAACGTTTAAAAATTAAAATAAAATTGGACCTAATGATATTAACCCTATATTAAAATATGTAAGTTGATGTATAAAAACCATATGTCGTTTACCCTACTTGCCTCGTGGGCCAAAATGATAATGCATGTTTTTTGTTTTTTTGGGTCTTAGAGGAGTTAAGACGCCGAATAAAACGACAAGAAGTTTCTTTGCACATTGCGCTTTACTCTTGCCAGCATAATTTAATGGTACTTGTATATTTAACTAGATAATACATTGTAGAATTCAAATTCCTCGTTTTCAAATTTAAAAACATATAAACGTTGTGATAAAATATCAATTACGGTACATTCAAAAAGGAGCTAGCTTAAGCCTAACGGGCAGCTCTTATGAATTTTAAGGGCACTTTGTTTTTATACAAAAATTTCAAATTTTTAGATCTAGGAACACCATTTTGTATACTTTATCGCAGTTTACTATCAAAATTATTTTTAAACCATTTAAATTTAATTGAATGTTTAAAATTTACTTGTCTGTGATAACTATAGTGAATATTAGCTTTTAAAATTATACATTAAAAAATTTTATAAAAAAATCAAGAAATTAAAAAGAAAAGCCAACATTCCTAACCCTATGGACAGTGAGCCCCCCTCCCCTATCTACAGCAATCCCCCCCACTCGCCAGTCGGCGGTGACCCGGCCCATCCAAGCTCGTCAGCACAGCAACTTAAACAAGCCCTCAAACAATCTAAAACTTCATTCGAAGAAACCATTCACGGGCTCCAAAAACTCCCAATCCAGACATGGAAATCCATGAGAAGAAAGGTCCGCTATCGAAGCAAGATTGTTGGCTCCAAGCTAAAGTTGGTTTTTTTCTTTTTTCTTTTTTTTTTTTCAATTAGGTCTTCATTCTAATTTGCTCTGATCAATTCAATGAAAATTAACTGATTGTTCACTCTTTTTTTTTGGGGGTAGATTGTTCACTCCATAGTTCACTCCTTTTTTTTTTGGGGGGGTTGTGGGGGTAGGTGTTTCGCAAGTCACTAATTGTGGGGGACCTATTTTTGCATGTCACAGGGGTATGCAAAACCACTCATTTGTGGCCCAGATATGTGAGCTTGTGGCAGCGATCGAGCAATGGAAGCAGTAGATTTGAGCCTCCCGTAGCAGATGACTACACGAAGGAGCTCGTTGGTGTTGTTGGACCTGCTGAAAAGGATGGGGATGTCGTGGGAAGTGAGGATGCTGAATATTGCCGTGGAGGGCATTGATGGGGGAAAGGAAGGTGGAGGGGGAAGTGAAGGAGATGAAAGTCTGTGAGTTCTTACAAGTGATGAAGCCGGATTTGCCTTCACCAGAGAAGAAGATGATGCTGGAGGGGAGGTGGGCTACCGAATCTGGTTGCAGATGGGGTGCGTCGGAAGTCAAGGGTGATTTTACCAATGGATGTTAGTTTTTTTAATTTCTTTTTTTTTTTTTTTTTGCTTTTTTTTTATTTCTACGAGGGATAAGGTGTATTATAGTTATTATATATAAATAATATTTTATTTACTTAGTTAGATTTAAATAGTTTAAAAATACCCTATTAATATGGTATATAAATTGACTTTTACTACAGTCATTCTCCTTTTCTAAGGTCTTTAAATTTGACTTTTTAATATACACTTATTTTAAAGGGAACTTTAAAAAAATGCTACAAAATCATGATTTGGATTGACTTTCGTCACATTAAAAAAAAACTCTTGCAAAAATGTCATAACATGACAACATAAGTATGTATTTACTTATTTTAAAATAAAAATAAAAATCATAACAGGCAGAGAAGCTTCCGACAAGGCGAGGTGGTAGTCCCCTGAATCTCTTACTTCCTTTCGACAATCAACTCTAATCTCCTCCGTGAGCTCTATTCTCCTGGTGCCTATTCCATTCTTATGCCGCCGCAAACGACAAACCTTCACGCCCTTGCTGCCCTTTTACCTCCTCTTTCACTGGCTTTAAATCGCAACCTTGTAAATCCGATCGTGCCTATGCAAAGAAGATCTGGTGATTGACGTCGCATCACGAGTAATCATTGCTACTCTAGTCCGTAATGGTTCGATCATCTTTAAGTGACAACAGCGACGTCGATGCAGTTGGAGCTCTACTCAATTGCCAATAACGATGGCAGTTCTGGTGAGGAAGAAAGAAAAATGAAGAGAGAGAAAGGGATGAAAGAGTGTGAGAAAGAGAAATAAAAATTAACTTAATTTATGTCATAATCTTTATGGTATTTTCTACAAAAATTTTTAAATTGTGACATAAATCAATCTACACCTAAAAATTATGACATGTGGCCTGAATGCATAAAATCTCAAATAAATAAAAGTTGATTACATTATTGTATATATTCATCATTTTTAGTACTTTTTAACTTAAAAAAATACTCTTTTACAAATTTAGTACATTTGAAAGGAATAAAAAAGATACAAACAGGTAAATGAAAAATAAAAGGTTATTCATCATAATTTTTGTATAAAGTTTTGGTTTAGTTTATGAGGACAAAATAAAATAAAAAAATCAAACTTTGTCCTTGGGTACATTCCAAAAAAATTGGGATGTACATGTAGATCAATTTTTAGCCACTACATGATACAAAATAATGACAGATGCTAAATAGAAAATTACAATAATTTTTTTATTAAATTTAAATCTCTTATAAAGTTTTTCTTTATTATCTGAACATTTATGGAAGGGAGAAATACCAAAACACACTAAACACATGAAGTGTTTTATTTTTGGCGACAGAAATTCAGCCACATGGTGTCTCAAAAAAAAAAAAAAGAAGGCACCATAATTTCTTTCTAAACTTTATTGAAAGAAAACAGTTATATGAGCATCTCTAATAATTTACTAAATTAATGTGCTAATGTCAAATTTGGTATTTGGATGAAAAACTGCCTCCAATGGAGTACCATTTTGGTGCAAAATTTCACAAATACTAAATCTGTCATAAAATATAGTAAATGTTAAATGTTGATATTTGATTACCATTAGTGCCTTGACTTTTTCATGTAATCATTATTAATGTTGACATTTTATTATTGCTATTATTGTCTGAGCTTTCATTGAAAATTATAATATACATTGGAGAATTGAAACACAAAGTAATATCTATGACATCTCAAATATGATAACAAATATAGCACTACTAACATTATTATTTAGAACAATTAAAACAAGCAAAAATGCTTTTT
The DNA here is from genome assembly GCA_035233585.1 of Antiaris toxicaria. NCBI lineage: Eukaryota > Viridiplantae > Streptophyta > Magnoliopsida > Rosales > Moraceae > Antiaris > Antiaris toxicaria. The sequence goes on from CP141154.1 coordinate 97,494,243, forward strand.
CTTCTCTTTCTCTTTCTTCTATTTCTATCTCTAACATATGAGTGTTAGGGTTACTTAATCGTTTTCCTCTTTTGAAGCCGGACTCTGGTGGTGGCCTTTGGCCTACCTCTGGTTTCCCGACCCTAGGGATGAAAGTAAGAATCATACAGTGAGGGTTGATAACTCTACAAAATAGAGTTATTTTACTAATTTATATATTTAAATTTGTTATGTTTTTGGGATTTTAAATTAATTTGATCTTCTAATTAATTGTTTTCCTAAATTTTGTAGGTTAATTAGGTGAAAGAAGCAAAAAAAAAAAAAGGATTTCTAGAGCCACAGTTCTAGTTAGGGAGAGCCAAAGCCCTAGTTAATGTAGCCAGTGAGGGCTACAGCTCCATAGAAGGTAGATTACGAGAGGCTACAGTGGTAAAAACCCAAGGTTACAGCCTAAGTTCACGAATTTTCAGTTTGGTAAAGTTTTGTGATTCAAAACTGTTAGCAATCCTATAAATAGAAGAGATTGGGGTTAATTAGGGTGTGTCTTTGACTGTTCATAGAAGCCGGAAACCATAGAAAATGAAAAAGGAAGAAAAAGAAAAAAAAAAGTATTAGGTTTTGTGTTTTAGGTTTTAGAATTTTATTTTTGTTTTTGTTTTAGTCTTTGTTTTCTACAAAAAAGAAGATTGCATCTTGAAACATCAAGAAGGAGAAGGAGAAGGAAGAATAGAAGAAGAATCTTGGAAATTTGTGACACCACCACAAAGGAGTTTTTCTTCCTATTTTCTTATCTTTTAATTTTTGTAACTTAAAAATATTTGAATCTTTATTTTGTGGATTTTTATTTTTATTTATGAATTAATTTTCTTTTATGGGATTACAATTTAACTTAACATGTAGCTGGATTTTACTTATTTTCTCTTTTGATTTATATTGATCGATATTGAGTTGTTCATTCTATTTTGTGCTTAATATTTCTAATTACTCGATCACTAATTAGATTGATATTGTAAATTTTGATGAACTTAGAAAAGGGGATTTTATGTTTAGCATTCGATAGAATGACATATGATTTATATGCAAAAGTCTTAAGTTTATATAGGATGGGAATATACCTATGTAATATGTGTAACTATTGAGAAAGCCTTTGCTTAATGAATATTTTCTTAATCTAATTCTTATAGGAATATAGTAAGTTAGTTAAAGAGAATATTTCTATTTGACTATCGGAAGAAGCTTTTAGATAATTTAGGACACTCGATTAATAGTTTGATTTGATTATTTTATTAAGGGGAGAGTAGAAAGATTTAAGTGAAGTGTTAAGAGAAAATAATTATTTTAGGCTTTATTTTACCAGTTAATATTTTGCTAGATTTTATTTTAATTTATATTTTTTATTTTCTTTTCAGTTTATTCAAATAAAGCTAGAGTTAATACAATTTTGGTAATTGGTAAATGACAGTTTTCATAGGAATGATATTTTACTTATGACTTTATTATTTGTTTGCGATACGTGCACTTACATTGTAAAATCCACAACAAGTTTTTAGCACAATTGTCGGGGAACTGTTTTGCTTTGCTAATATCGATACCAGTTAGCTCTAGTTTTAATTTGAATTTTTTTCTTTCTTTTTATTTATTTTCACTTATTTTAATTTTTTTTTATCTTATTTGAGGTACTTCAAGATATTTCATCGACAGGTCTTCACAAGATTTATTCAACATGATTTAGAGTTATTGTATTATACTTGGTAAAGATTTAAAGAATTTCTAATTCATTTTCTGTATCATGGTTTTTTTTAAGGAATAACAAATTCAACTCTTCCTTAATGGCTTGCATGCTACAACAAGAAATTGGGTTGAAAGGAGAGATGGTACCATCTCTTTGTACTAACAATCAATTGATGAAGCCTACTATATGTTGGAAGACATGGCTAAGTTTAATTATTGGAATTTAAATTGTTCAATGAACTACTATGGTTGGGAGAACAATTCGAACTTTATAGAGCCATAAATTGACACCTAATCTCAAGATATGGAGATGTCCTCTGAATTTCAAGCCAAATTTGCTTACATTATGGAAAGGATGAAACGAAATCTTAAGGGGATGGAGGAATTAAGAGAGGAATCATTTGCAACCGTGATAAGGACGGAGGCAATGGCAGAGCAAATTAAAGAGTTGGCAGCATCCATGGATGCTCCAATTGTCATCATGCACAATTGCCACTTTCAAGAGTCGAAACCAAGAAAGGAGCACTTGTAGTTGCTTTATAATGATGATTCCTTGAGGAAAGAAGGGCCACAAGACATAATCATAAAAGAAAAATCACAAGAAGCCTAGGGTGCTCAAACTATTATGTTAACATCCATTATACAAGATCACATTTATGAAGATTCGATGTGGCCATCACCTCCTCCACTGACATTGCTTCATTCATACAAGCCCATTAAGCATGTATAATGAAACCAAAGTCATGTTGATCACATGTGTTAAATTCTTTCTTATTTTGCCAAGCTTGAGGACATTAAAAACCAAGACACATATGTGGTGTTATATGACACCTACTATGCGTGAAAGCTGCTTTTTGACGAGTGTTTTTCTATAGTCAATCAGATAATCATAAATTAAGTGCTTCTTGGGAGGCAACCCCAGTTTCTCAATCCTTTTTCTTTTGCTTTGCTTGAATTTCAATGAATTTCAAGTTTTAGGATTTTTTTTATTTACTTTTCTTCTTTATTTTTCTTCTCTAGGTTCAAACTTTGGAGTAGAAAGCCAATTTATGGATCTCAAGCTATCAAGCCTTAGTACTAACAAGGGAAGTTTCTTACAACCCTTCGTGTTTTTCATGATTGCTTGCACATTGAGGACATTGTGCATTTTAAGTTTCGGGTTAGGAGCTTAACAAGAAAAAAATTGAAAAAAAAAAAAGTTTGGGTATCGATTATATTTGATTGACAAATGCTGACTATAAGAAATAGATTGAACGGAAAATAGCTCTTGGAAAATGATGAACATTTTATTGTTTTTATGCTTGATTATTGTATGAGTTTTATTTTGCTTGCAATTCTTTTGACACTTAGTGCACTTAACTTTGATCACTTAGCTATTTTGCTTGGTTAAAGATAGTTTATATAAAATAAGTAATTTTTATAATCTTAGCGAATTCTAGAACTTATTTGATTATTACTTAAGGCAAAATCCTAGACTCTATTTTGCTAAGGATATGATTTTGGCTATATTTAGATCGTTTGAACCTTTCAAGCCAACCTTTATATATGCATATTCATAGTCATCCCTTTAAGCCTAATTTTAACCTTTTCTTTGTTACCCCACATCTTTTAGCCTAGGTTTTAATTGATTTCCAACCTTTTACTCTTAACCTTAAGTATGTTGGTCATTCTAGGAATTATTTCAGGCTATACTAAAGTATGAGAGGATGGGTGGAGTTATAAAAAGCAAGGCTTATTTTTGTTTGTTATTTTGAAAAAAAAAGAAAAAAGGAAAAAAAAAAGTGACAAAAAGTGGGATAAAAAAGAGAGTTGAAATCAAGTTTGGAGAAGTTACGAGGAGAATTTAAAAAGCTCTACAAAAGATCATAGAATGATTATGTATTTAGGATGTTTTGAGTCATATTATTTTCCATATCCTACCATTAACCTAGCCTAACGTTTCAAATTTAAAAAGTCCTAATGATCTTTAGTAAAGTGTTTGTTAAAAATAATGGACAGTGACAAGAAAAATAGGCTTATAGAATTCATCAATTCATTGAACTAGAGATCTATCATAGTTCACTTGTTTGCATAAATTGATTTGAGTTGCAAATGGTAAGGTGTAAAAGACAATTCATACACACAGACATTAAAAGAATCAAAGGTAAGATAAAGCAAGCATTTGAATTGAAATTCTAAACTTTACTGGTGTTTAAAATTTTCCTTGAGTTATAAACTATTTGTAATCTTTGTGGCATATTTTGTAAATCAAACAGAATTAATACTTATCTTTTAATCTTTCCTATTCTTTCTTTCTTGTGCTCGAGGAGTAGAAAAATGTTAAGTTTGAGGGTGTACTAACTCTACAAAATAGATTTAATTTTACCAATTTATAAATTTACATTGCTATGTTCATGGGATTTTAAATTAATTTTCCCCTTTAATTAATTGTTTTCTACAATTTTGTAGATGAATTTGGTGAAAAAGACAAAAAGAAAAAAAGAAAATTGATTTCTAAAGCTGCAACTCTGGCCAGGGAGAGCTGCAGCCCCAGTCAATGCAATTAATGAGGGCTACAGCACCAGAATCCCAAGGCTGCAATCCCAGCAAAGGCAGATTATGGGATATAGTGCCAGAAATCCGAGGCTACAACCCCAGTTCACGAATTTTCAGTTTGGGAAAATTTTGTGATTCAAAGTTACCCTTTTTAGAGTAAAACTATAAATAAGAGAGATTAGGGTTAATTAGAGTATGTCTTTGCCTGTTCATAAAAGCCAAAAACCATAGAGAATGAAAAAGAAGAAAAATAAAAAATATTTTTAGGTTTTTTGTTTTAGTTTTTAGAATTTTATTTTGATTTTTGTTTTAGGTTTTGTTTTCTACAAAAAGAGAAGATTGCACATTGAAACATCAAGAATAAGGAGAAGGATATCAGAAGAAGAATCTTAGAGATTTGTGACATCTCCACAAAGAGGTTCTTCTTCTTATTTTCTTATATTTTAATTTTTGTAATTTAAAAATGATTGAACCTTTATTTTATAGATTTTTATTTTTATTTATGAATTAATTTTCTTTTCTGAAATAGCAATTGGGACTCAATATATAACTTGAATTTATTTATTTTCTCTCTTGATTTATATTGATCGATAATTGTTCATTTTATTTTATACTCAATCCTTCCAATTACTTAGTTACTAATTAGATTGATTTAACCCTAATGATCTTATTGAAAGGAATTTTGTGTTTAACCTTAAATAGAATGGCATATGATCTATGTGCGAAAGTCTTGAGTTAATATAGGATAGGAATATATGTATGTAACATGTATAACTGTTTAGAGAGCCTTTGCTTAATGAATCTTTTCTTAATCTAATTCTCATGGAAATACATTGAGTTAGTTAAGGGGAATATTTCTATTAACCATTGGAAAAGGCTTTTGGATAATTTAAAACTCTTAGTTAAAAGTTTAATTTGATTAACTTATCAAGGGTAGGGTAAAGTAATTTGGTGTAGTTTTGAGGGAAAATTGTAATCTTAGGCTTTATTTTGTTTATTTTATCAGTTGTTATTTCCCTAGATTTTGTTTTGATTTACATTTTTATTTTCTTTTCATTTTATTCAAATAACGTTAGAGTTAATATAATTGTGGCAATTGGTAATCAAAGTCCTTGTAAGAACGGTGCTGTAATAGTTACTTTATTACTTGTTTGCGATAAGTGCACTTATATTGTAAAATCCACAACAAGGGTCTTGGCAGAGATAAGCCTATGAGAGGAGGATGGACATTGTGGGAAGGATCAAGGCAGAAATGTGATAGTTGATGTTGGTACATTGTCATCATGCACCGGTGAGGTCTTGTTGTAGCTCAATTTAGGCAACCCATTTTCTCCAAATGATATGGATCGTTTTATTGATAATGACTCTTTCTGTGTGATTAGTTTTTTATTTTGTCGTGTTTAAATTTATATGCAATAATGGCTATGTTTTTGCCTTATTTTGTTTGATTGTCTTATTTTTGTTTACTATTTTTAATAATGAAGATGGTTTCCCCACCTTCAGCTTTAGTTATTTTTTTTTTTTTGTAAGATCTAAATCTTGACAGTGTTTTGATAATGCTAGAGTTAATTCTATGTGAATTAATAGTAACCCTAATGCTACTGAGTCTTGGCCCTCAATTGATCGGGAAATTCAATCAATTGTTAAGGTTTTGTCAAAAAAGATCCTTGCATTTAGTCAATTTCAATGTACTAAGGTATATACTTGTTTTTTAGCTTTAAGCATACTTTTTGTCCTTTGAGTATCATCAAACTATACTGATTGGATTCCTTCATATTAAAGGGTTTTGTTTCATGTAATATAAGGTCATTTGTTATATGTTTGGTATTTTTGTATCTCCTTATTAAGTTTAATGAAAGTTTCCCTTAAAAAAAAAATAAAAACATTAATTTTTACAGTGGAGACGTCTAAACACGTTGAAGATCTCACGTACCAATACCCGAAATTCATTGCATGCCAGACTCCAACTCAAAATAGAATCAACGAGTCTAAACCACCAGAAATACCATAATTGCCCAATCTCTTAATCTGGATTTCACAAAAATTGCTACACATATTATATTGTTTCATGATTCCACCAAAATTCAGGGTTTCTCACTTTTTTTCTACAAGGAACAAGCAATTTTTATTTATCTTTAACGTTACAATCCTTCTCTGAAAATATATACATGCGTTTTTCATCGCCAACATCTTCTTGATCGATAATCCACAAAGTTGCTACCTTTTTACGAGTCAAAGAGCTTATATGTCTGAGTTCACTGGCACTTTTAACGTTTCACTCCTTGAAGGAAGTAGTGCTCTATCAATTATGATCATCAAAAGGATTTGTCTGTGTTGAGTACTGTTGATCAGCATAAATATCCGAATAATTAGCCATGCAACTTGCAAGAAAACTTGAAAAGACGAGAGAAAGTTCGATACGTTTCATGAGAAAAAAAAAGTAGACGATCGACTTGATTTGATTTGGCACATGGGTACGTTTAGTCATCAACAAAAACATTTTTGCTTTGCGCAATTGGTCAAAATTGGTAGTTGCAATATATATATACATGCTCTGGACCATTTTCCTGATTAATCTCGGTAATTTAATAATGCTCTTCAGAACAGTTCTGTATCATGATAAGACGACTATATATGCTTCCACGTTAATATATGATCAGAAAGTGTCCAGTTAAAAAAAAAAAAGTAAATATAAATTCAACAAGCATGTAACATATTAAAAGGTCGTGATCAGGTGTGATCACATAGCATTCACACGAATATAACATATAAATATTACACGCATTAATAATGTACATATATATGGTATATGAAGATCAGAACAAAAAAAAATTGGGGAATAATCTCCATGTTACTCCTTAATTTCCACGCATTACATGCAAGGGAGACCTGTATACAAAGAACCATGAATTATATTTTCTTTTAAATAAATAATGATGATAGGAATCAATGGATACACTAATACATAATTCTAATTAAATCGATACCCCTTTAACACCTCTTATTATTTATCTATCTTCCATGAAATTAACAATAATAGAAAAATTGGCAAAGTTTAATCAAAGAACCAAAACCAAAAGATATGGGCTTACCACTAAATTACCGTTCTAATGATCTGTTTGGACATATAGTCTGTTTGGACAAACCTGTTGTCTCATTTAAACCATTTGTCAAAAATTTTTTATGAAAAAAAAAATCTGAAAAAGAAAAAAGAGCGCATGATCCAAGACAAATAGTTTATAGATTGCATTTTAATATATGCACATATATATACATATATATATAAACTATTCAAATTTTCACACTTGACTTGATTGGTGCTTTGCGTGCTTTATTATTGATACATAATGAATTGCACTGATCTTTCGTGCTTGTGTGTGTAATTGACTATGTTAACTAAACACAAGCATATATATATATAATATTTGTTTGGAATGTAAACGGGGTATTTGTTTCAAGCGTAGGTTTAGCTTCCCTTTCTCAGGAAGTCAAGGTTCGTATAGGTATTAGTTATTAATTAGCTTGTTCTCTCTCATAATTAGAAACCTACGAAAGTAGTGTGCATGGAAATGTGGAAGAAAGTCATCTGAAATAAGCTAGTGGCTATTAGTCTGAGAATGACTGATCGACTCCAGTTACGATATACGCACATGAAATTCAAGAAAACAGGAAAAAAAAAATGGCAATTGAAAGTTCTTATCATATATATAAAATGTCTTACGGTGACAGTCAAAGATATATCGACAGTCATAATATTCTGTTTACATGTAATTTTTTATTCAAAATATTGTTATATAGTAGAATAATATCATTGATGTAAAGACATGTATTATTGAGAAATATTATATTAGAATAATAATGTATAAAATAAATTATAAGTGACGCCGCATATAAAAGTATATCTATATATATAACGATGATTAGTCTCAAAAAGTTATGTATGTGCGTGTCATGTACGTGTGCGATTATCTTGCATTTACATTATTCAACGATACTTTTTTTTTTTTCCTTGGGGATATTAATTATCAATGAAGTGAAAGTCAAGATATGACAACATAAGCAAATGCCAAAACAAAAGTAAATATTTTAGTATTTAGCTGGAAAGAAAAATCATGGTTGTAGAGAGGAAATAGCAAGAAAACAAAAGGGGTTTTGTGGTTTGATACATACGCATGGCAAAAAAGTCTTGGTTTAGGTGGGAAGGAATTCAAACATTGATGAAAAAGAGGCCCTACCACGAATGGGAAGAGTATCAAACAGAGGTCAAACAATTAATTTGATAATCACGAGCTTTTTATGTGTGTAACCTATAGAGAAAGAGAGAGAGAGAGAGAGAGAGAGAGAGAGAAGTTTTATTTTATTTTATTTTATTTTACTCTATTGTATTCTTAAAAAGAAACAACAGCTGTCAAAGGAGGGTGTGGAAGAAGAAAGAAAAGAGTCACAAGATATCATCAGTTCAAGAGATAATATCATCATCACCAGTTGCATCTGTATCCATAATGTGAGTTCTTTTACTGCATCTGCATTAATCTAAAGATCAAGATGTGTGTGTGTATATATAAATAGATATGTGGATATATGCATAATATATATACCTAATAAACCCATGCAACCTCTAAAATTGATTTATAGTTTCTTTTTTTTTGTTTTTTTTGTTTTTGGCTAAGAATCTTTAGTTCTTTTGTTTAAATCCACACATGAAAGTCTCAGAATATATATATGATCAGAATCTTTTTTTACTTAATTTCTAATCCTACTGTTCGACGAATTAAAAAAAAAAACCACAATCTCTCTCTCTCTCTTTCTCTCTCTCTCCCCCCTCTGAAAGGCAGTGATTAGAGCTGGAATCGACCGGTCTGAGTATTTAGGTTCGGACGTACGCAATTTCTAATTCATCTGGTCAGTGAATTGGAAGAGGAGTACAGTTAAGCAATTGACACATTCACCAATAGTATCAGTAGCTTGTATTTTTTAATTAAAGAGAAAACAAAATTTAGCAATATGAGTTTCTATAATCTAATTGCTTGCTTTTAATTTTTCTGTTCCTTTCTTTTAGTTTCAAGATTTTGTGCTGTTTTTTTCCTTTTGTTTTCAATGGAGAAGTTCTTTTCGCTTTTGATACTCACACACACACACACACACACACACACATTTATATACACACATAGAAGTTATAATCACTGACAAAAGAGAGAGAGAGAGAGGGAGAGAGAGAGAGATTATCCACTGATCATGGGGCTTTTAATTTTCTGAAAACTAGATGCTAATTCTTTTAGAGATATTTTTTTTTTTGGTTGGAATTCTTTTCGTTACTTAATGACCTTGAAATCACTCTCTCTTTTATACCTTTCGATACGTTCCATTCGACGAGCAAGTTATCATGGCTGCATCCCAGCGAAGGGTTCCAAAAAAAAAAAAAAGTTATCATGACCGCATTTTTTGTTTTAATGTTGACTTTGCAACAGGGAACGGTCGACCTATGGAATATAATATCTTGCATTAATGAAGCGTTATAGTCTAAGATAGGGCCATGGATGTAACTGCTTATACAAATATAGAACTTATCTTATACATATATATATGTATTACAATGTATTATATAGATATCTTTATTGATCATTTTAAGAGTGTTCGACTGATTTTTTACTTTTAATTTTTGTGTTATTGTTTCATTTTCGTTTGGAATTTGTTGTTCAATACTGGTATGATCCTTCAAATGACTAATATAATAATTATCTGTTGAGATATTCTAGTTGATCGTGATGATATTATCAGCAATATACACTCTATTACCGTTCATTTAAAATATATATATATATTACCCAGGTATATGTATCATCGCATTCTTGGTCGTATTACGTTCTCTGGTTTCTTTTCCCTCACCCTAGTTTCATAAAGCTAGCTCAATTGAGATGAACCAGGTCGTTTCCTACATTACCCTTTTTACGCATAAATAAAATGATAAGTTATTATTTGCACGGACAAGGTATAATGACCCAGACAAACAATTCCTTAAATTCCGCACTTGTTCCTATTAAGATAGGCCGGTGATACAGTTACAAAGTGTGGAAGCTGAATTTAATGATGTTCTGTACACAACTAAAGCAATCAAGTTTTTTTAGTACAGTTAGTTAAATGAATACCATCACCTAAAATGATGGCCTCACAGCCATGTACTTACATATATATATATATATTTATATGTATGTAAGTACCATCAATATTTGAATGCTTCTACAGTTAAAATTACAGTTACAATTATTTAATGCATTAATACCGAGTTAATAAAGCTTGTATAATGTGCTAGGTTGATAGGGAACAAATAAACATTAACTTCCCCTTGGCCATTAGAAGTACTACTCTTTAATTAATTTCTTAATTTTTTGACAGAATTAAGTACTCACTTCTTTAACGCACGCAGATAAAAACACTTCTACTGTGTAATCATATGAAGTTGTGAAGGTACATAATGAGTCTGATCTCTATTGGCCTTGAAATATTTTATATGTATACATATATATGTATATATTATATTTGTATAGATACATATTTCAATCAATTTCTTAAGTTGTTACTTGAGATGTGCTTAAGAAACCGGTGTACATATATAAGTTCATTTTTGTTTGCCTTTTATGTATGTAAGGCTGATTCTTATTGTTGTTGTTGTTGTTATTATTATTATTGGTCTGTTTTGTCATTGTAGACAGATTTTGATTTTCTCTTTTTTTTTTCATTTTTCTTTTCTTTTATGAATTAAAGCAGAGGATTGATTGACTTAATTAGCAAATATCAACCTAGTTGGAATGTGTTAAATTTCCCTATTCCTTCTCTTTATTTTAATTTTTAAAAAAACTGAGATGCTTAAGAGGTATAATTCTCTACTAATCCCAATGTGCAAACGTTATTTCAGAGCTTTGCTAGTTTCGTTCCAACATATTGATTATCATACGTAGCATTAGAAAGATTACTATGTACAGTATACAAATTTATAACGGTGGTTATGGGTGAATTGACAACAAATCAATAACAGTGGTTTCATGTGTGTGTTTGTATATATATTATATGACTTCGATATATACCTTTACCGAAAAGCTAGAATACACATCTACACAAAGATGATATATATGAACGTATATTTTTTGCAGTATTAAATAGAACATATATGCAAATTATTTATAAGAGGTAATTATATGACATTTTTTATATTGATCAAGCTTCAGAAGTTTCCCCTCCTGATTTTTCCTATAGAAAATCCAAACACACGCACACATATATATAACAAATTATATACTTGCTACTTTTGCAGGCTCTTCTAGGTTTGCAACAACAACTACTAGAATGAGGGAAATCATAAAGAACACACTAGAGATGTGCAATATTAATCATCACGATGAAGAAAAGGGCAGTACTATTAGCGATGAAAGAAGCGAGTTTCAAGCATATCAAAAGAGGACGATGGCCAATGCTGTTGGGAGAAAAGAACGAAAGGCTAGGGTTAGGCAGTATGTTCGATCGAAAATGCCTCGGCTCCGGTGGACGCCGGACTTGCATCTCTCTTTTGTGCATGCCGTCGAGAGGCTTGGTGGACAAGAGAGTAAGTATACATACATATATATATATATACATAGATATTATATTCCATGTATTTAATTCTTATAATTTTCTCAACCATTTCTATGTAGGTTTAGTTTTTGTACTAATATGTTATGTTTATTATATAGAAGCAACTCCCAAATTAGTTCTTCAGTTAATGAATGTGGGAGGACTTAGCATTGGCCATGTAAAGAGTCACTTGCAGGTATACGTACGTTATGATCAATATATTTTTTTATATATTCCTGTATGGACAAATCGATATTCCATCAACTTTAGATAGCTTATTTATTTATTTGTTTGCTACGAACTTTTATCGTATATATAGTTTCTCATACATATATTTTTATTGTCAGATGTATCGAAGCAAGAAGCTTGATAAGGCTGGCCAATTAGGTGCGGTTTTCTGTATCAACTTAAATTTATGGTGCTATATTAAATTTATTATATATATTCAACTATATCCTGATAATCAAACTTAGTGTTATAAACGGGAGAATGCTAAAAATGTAGTAGAATGCTTCCTAGTTGGCTAACTATTTTACGTCATATTTCGGGCATGTTTACCCAATAGTAAGTTAATATAATGGAAAAGGTAAGGCTATTTGGAAGAAAAGTAATGGATGGTAAGGATGATCGTTTCCTATTTAGTGTTTGCAAATAAGACGGCGAAATGAAATATGGTCCCGTTCTCTTTATAGTGTTTACTAAAAAAAAAATGTTAATCTTACCAATTGAATTGCTGAAATTATTATTTTTATATAGTCAAACAGTCAATGACATATGAGAATTTATTAAAATTTTGCATTCATCCTTTTGACAAGGAATCATCAATACCAAAGGAGCTGTAAAGATTTTACGTCCTTTCCCTCATTCATTATATTGCTAAGCTTTGATTACTCATTTTTTAAGTAAACACATGATCTTATTTTTAGACAGGGTACACATAAATATAAAAAAAATTAATTAAATACGATAGAAATTATCCGTAGGTTCCACAAGTATTACCAAAATAGAGAAAAAAAAAAAAGGATTTTCTGTGGCAAAATTCATTGCAGTATCCTCTGATTTAGCGATAAAATTATTTTGTCAGAAATTCTTTGAAACATTTTCAAAAGGATAAGCTCTTACCGACAAAAGAAAATATATATAAAAAAAAAATGCTTGTGAAGTATGTGTTCATGTATTATAGATTTGTCCATAAGTACACGACTGGAAACTCGAAACTGGTATTCACAAAAAACGATTACTTAATTGCAATATAAATTTTGAAATCCATAATGTATAGCCACAACAAATTATTTATCATGTTGCTACAGTGCTATTTGAAAGATATCCATCCAAGATTGAAAGAAGAGACTCTCAGCTACATATTAAATCAATGGGGCACAGTACTGGCTTTGATAATAATTCGGGACAAAATTCTAACAATGTTAACCTTGTTCATAGTCTTCCCAAGTCTTCTCTACCTCAGAAACCTTTAGATCTCAAAGCCAACATTTTCAGGTATCAACTTTCTTGTTGTCTCGTACTTAAATTATTTAGATTAATCATTTATAGGCTTTTTTTTCCTTGTACTATATTTTTTTAAAATTACAAGCACTTTCATGTTGCAGGTCAAGTGCAGCTTCAAACCAAGTACAAGTGCCCATTAAACGTAGCCGTTTTCTAGAACAAGCGACGCGGCCACCATTTGAAATGATCAGCAACACCAAAAGGGTTAATAATAATGTTGGTCATGCAAATATCACATGGGCTAATAGTACTACCAGCTTCCATTCATTAATGCACAACATTGGCACCAATGGGACAACCCTCACCAAAGTTCTATCAAGATCTTGCGGTGTCATTTCAGCTAATTACTGTGAACCAAATCTTGACCGTCCATTCAAGGTAACTCTTTCACTACAGTGTTTGCAATTTGATTTATCACCCACCAGTGCCCTGTGATCTTTGAAATCAGTCGTACTTTGCCCTCGATTTAAAAAACTTTCCTTTTAGATTTTCAATATAATGTTAAATTATTGTACTAAAGATAAATTTTAGCATTCAAATGAAAAAAAAAAAAAAAAAAGCTCTTCAATGAAATATTATCTTTAATGTCAAATACTAAATTTTATGGTAAATTTAACATTTAATCTTTAATGTTAATGTCAAATTTAACATTTGATCTTATTTAGTAGTTGTCTTGACTTTATTTGAAATGTAATTATCACGATAATTTCATTTTTAATTTATTTAAAGAAAAATATTTAGGATATTAATTTTAATTTCAATTTTTGAGTGTAAACCTATATAATATGTGAGTTGTCACATTAAAAGTAATTATGGCTAAAAATAAAAATAACATTAAAATTGACATTATGCATTGTAACATTAAAATTGACATTATGCATTGAAACATAATATTAATTTTCATACTTTTTAATAACGAATATAGCACTAATATAGACAAATACGTTAGAAATGGTTTTCTATGCTTTGTATTACAGATTACTCTTACTTTACCCCTTTCATTTCATTTCCTAACAAAATCAGATAAATCCTCATGTGCGCTCACGTAATGAGTTGTTGAAAACATTTTCCCTTAGTTAATGACTTTTCTGCCCCTTTGTATGAGAGAAACTCCAGATGTTGAATCCCCAATTTTTTTATCATCATTTGTACCGAGTTTAGGCGTTCCAATCACTCCACGAAAATTGTTGGAATAGTAGATTTGAAAAGATTTAGGTTTTTTAGGCAGTAGCCCTAATTCATTTACGAGTCCCCTTACGGTCTTCTTTTGATAGGAGATGAAACGTAAGGGGCACAAAATTTAACATAATACAGTGGGCATTTTTAAAATTGAAAGAACAAAGTGATAATGATCATAAAATTTAAAGAGCATTATATAAATAATCCAATTTATATATATATTTTTTTAAGGAAAAGATAGATGAAGAGAAACATAGGAAACATTAATTAACACATCCCAATAACATTAACACGTCCTTAAACTCTGGCTCATACTTAGTCATCACTCAATTTATTAATTTCACAAAAATATTACAGAATTGTTAATTCACTATGTATTTTTTTATTTTTATTTTTTACTACGCTTAATTATGGTATTATTTTTCCATCATTTATAATATTTTCCTTTTTGGTTTTGTTTGTAGAATGCAGTGCAGTGGAATCCGGATAAAGTTCTCAAGGACGAGGAAGCCATGCCTGATTTGCAATTAGGATTGAGCCAAGGGGATTATGGGAGCGATGGCAATAAGAGTGCTCATTTTAGAAGCTCCCAAGAACCTAGCACCAAGCTTTCTCTCTCTCTTTCTTAGTCAATAATATTCAACTTTCAATTGGGAGAAGGCAAAAAAGTACTCAACCAAAATATTGAGCCCCACCTTTACCAATTCTTCGCCCCAGTGTCAACGTTGAGGCTCAAGTACTTAACATCACGTACAAGGATCAACATCATTTGTTTGACACTAATTTGTTAATGGCCCGGCATTGCTAATTTTGTTTGTAAGCGCGATGAAAAGTAGAAGGAGTTGTCTTTCTTTCAACTTCGGGCGGGAGTTTAATCGCTATATATTGTAATTGAATCGAACGTAGATTTACCGTTGAGATTTATTTACAATCATAATAATTGTGACTTAATAGTTTTACTGTTTTACTTAAATAAATATCATATTTGAATCTTCTAGCAAGTAATAAACATGTTATATGAAGTTTTTAAATTCTTACTTTAAGTCTTCTATAAATTTTAAAATTTTAGCTCTTTTTTGAATTTTACGATTTTGACTCTTGTGAAAGGCTAAAAGCTCTTGACAAGTTACCTAAACACCAGGAGATTTAGAAAGTCAATAACAGTCCAAAAAAATAGCTTTTCATGTACAGCTTTTTCCCCTTTTTTCCTCTTTTCCCTTCCTCTCTAGTTTTATGTGGCATTTCCGCTTTCCATTAGCCGAGAAAAAGAGAGAGAACCGGTGAAGATTGAAAAGTATACAGCTTCAGTTAACCTATATAAACATACATATACATACATTTACTATTTTGAGAAAAAAAAAAAAAAAAAAGAAGTAAAACGCCCTTGACCATTTTCACAAGATCAAAGTAAACTGAAATGTCAAGTCATTTTGGACGGTACTGACCACTTAGTCCTCTAAATGAGCTTATAATTGCCTGAATCTTGGAGGTCATCAAAAAAAATTGCATTTCCTATTTGTTACCAATAATATGCCATTGATTTTCTATACTATACAAACAACATAGAGTCAGGTATATTAGAATCGAAGACCAAAAATAAACGCCTATTACGAGAAATTCTTCTTTGCTCCTCTGACCATTGCCTTATGACTATCATTTCAAGGAAGAAATTATGTGTGGCTCGCTAAATTCAAGAACTTAACAAACCTTAATCTGCTTGTCTAACAAGTAACACGTCACCAATTTGGCTCTGTTTCAATGTCAACATAGTTTCGGTTCGATGATGAGTAGGAAGAAGAGGACGTCAAACAAACGGCGTGGCCAAGATATCATGACCATCTTCACTTACTATCAAGCAAACCTCCTAAGAAAATTTTTCAAGCCAGAGACTTTTCCTGAGAATCTTGTGATTTTTCTAAGTTTTTGATTGCTTAGAAATATGAGCGACGAGTTCCTGTCAAGGAGGGAGCGAATTTAGTTAGTGCTTTTTGTTGTGTACTTAAAGGACAGAAGAATAACAAAAAAGGTACGATAGATTACCTCTGAATAGCGAGAATGGTCGTGTTGTAAGTTAGAAGTCTTCACAATCGTTTCCCACTTGGTGCCGGTTGAGGACGACTTTGGTTCCGGCATTTTAGCCTTCCCTTTGGCACCAAAAAATGAGTTCCTCAAAGGGATTGAAGGGATGGTTCGCCAAAGCCAAGACTCCGAAGGTGATCTCGGTAAAGGTGGGGGGAGAGCAGATGGGACTAGACTGGAATTCACATCTCCCAAGTCTTCTCTTGGAATCAGATCACTATTCTTATCTGGATTTCCTTTCGCAGCCAATTCTGAGGAGTTCAGGGACTTAGCTTCATGACAGAGTCCTATGTTGGTGTCTCCAAATAAAGAAGACTTCTTTTCATCAATAGAGACGATTCCATTTGCTTCCAATTTACTTGCTTTTTCCACATTGTTTTGACACTTCATATCTTGGAATACAGATTCTGTAGAAGCTTTTGCCATTCCTCGTGCCAATACTAACAAGTGTGCAAAGTCCTTGTCGGCAGAGTTCGACTCTACCTTGTTATCAAAGGAACTCGAATTTGTATACAAAGTCTCAGCATTTTTAACAGTATCTACATAGACTGTTTTCTCAACGGTTGGGCTCCTTTGAAGTGACCCTTGTTTGTTCCTATGATTTGTTGATGTTTCCTGACACTTGTTGCTGCCTTTGTTGTATACACTTAGCATATTTTTGGCGGCTTTGACACTCTCTTCATTTGGAATGCCAAGGAACGTTTCTCGCCGGAATGGAGACTGAGATGATTGGTTCCGATAAGGAGATATGCTCACAGCCCGTGGATTTCTGAAGGGAGATGAGCCTTCTCTTTGCAGGTCACCCGAGCATGTCAACCGTCTTGACTCACTAATCAACTTATTCTCGACCACCTTCAGTTCAGCTGATCGATAACCAATATCAGATTTCTTCTTATCATTGAAATCCATCTCCACCACCCGTGATTGTCTGAAGGGAGATAACCTCCCTCTCTGCAGGTCACCTGAGTATGTCAAACGTCTAGAATCACTGACCACCTTAAGCTCAGCTGATCTAAATCCAATATCTGTTTTTTGCTTGTCATTGGAAGTCATCTCCGCAGCCCGTGAATTTCTGAAGGGAGATGGCCTTCCTCTTTGTAGGTCACCTGAACATGTAAACCGTTTGGAATCACCAGCCCTCTTATTCTCAACCGCTTGAAGCTCGGATGATCGAGACACGCCATCTGATTTTTGCTTGAAAGTAAAATCCCAAGCCTGTGAAAAGGATAGGAGAAATTTGAAAAAATGACAGTGCAAAAAATGGAACTACATAAAGGTGTGAATGGAAAAGAAGAAAAATGTCTTAGTTAGTCACCTTTTTGACACTTTTGCTGTGAGATTGGTTATAAGCAGTTTTGCACGGTTTTCCTGGCCTGACTTTCAGCCCGGGAATTGGACCTAGAAGGCTTAAGGAATTTCTAAAGCATAACCGAGGAAATAACCCACAACCTTTGATTGATATCTTTCTTGGGTCATCATATTGATGATACATTTCCTCTTCTTCTTCTTCACTTTCTTCTTCTTCTCCGTCTTCTACTTCTTGATAATCCCCATATTGTGGTACCAATCTAGACCCTATTAAATCATTTAAAGGCCTCTTCTCCTCTCCAATCACTTTCTTGACTTCTCGAGGCTGTTCCTGCACTACCAAAGGTTGCCTTTTTGGAGAATAAGTACGAGGCGCCTCCAATGCCATGGCCTTGGCTGCAGGCAAGAAGCGCTTCATCATGAAATCTCGAGTTTGTGGATCAGTCGAAAAGCTTCCCGATGGGTTCGCTAAGCCTGCACCATCTGACCCACTCAGGCCACTTGCACTGCAGTTCAAGGAAACAGACTCTTTAGAAGATAGTGTGTCAAGTGCATCAGAATAAACATCCTCTTCTACGTTATCCAATTCTCCATCCTCTCGCTCATTTGTTGCGTCTTTTGAGTACGTACAGGACTCAACCACATTGGAACTAAAAGAATTTTGTGTTTTAATTTGGGGCCTCTCATCCGGTGGTTGCTTTGTGACCTCATAAGCCTTTCCTGGGGGAACCCTTGGAGTAGTGGAAGCCGCTCGAGACAGAGGCTGGTGTTTATCACCATCTTTGCGCTGTCCTGGAATTTGCTCCCAATTAAAAGGAACTGCTACGGGTTCTGTAACTTGCTCCAAAGTAAAGTTTGGTACAGAAGGAGTATCTCTTATACTCGTCGTATGCCGTATATTGGGCGAGGAACTCTTGACTATCTTCCCATTATCTCGAATTGGAGATGCCGGTCTCGAAGCAATTCGCCTCACAGACATAAGGGGGGCATTCAAATTCAGTTTCCTTTCAGCCATACTAACTTCTAACAAATCCAATTCTGTCCTCAAACTCAATACTCCAAAAACGCTCTTCTATTGAATGCTAAAATAGTCAATGGCTTGAAGTGGTAGAAAAATAATGTTCAATCACTACAATCCCCAATCTTCTACTAAATTCTGCAGATGAAAGTTATTGTGAATCAGAATTATCGGTTTGTAAACACACTAACACATGAGTCACCACCCATTAGTTCTGACGGATATGACAGAAAAAAAAAAAAGGTAAAGAAAAAGAAAAAAAAATGTTTGTTACACTCCAAATAGCAAGTAATTATGTTTACATGTATGAACTAGTGGTACAAATTAAGCTCTCAATTTTAGTAAGATAGGAACAGGGGAGAAAATATACATTTCTATTCTAATAAATTAAAACTTATATATATTTATAGCATTTAAACAAATTCACACTTTTTTTATTATTATTTCTCACTTTTTTCCTTCCATCTTCGGCAACCAAACTGAGATCTTACCCAATTAGCTTACATTTTTTTTTAATTATAGTATAGTAGATGCTGTTATTTATTACACTAAATGAAGCACTTACTGTAGTAGATACACTTTACCAACTCGACAGAAGTGCCATAACAAGGAAAAATAAAAATAAAAACAAAACCCCGTTAAAAAAGAAGGGGAAAAAAAATGCTTAACCATTTAAACAACTATCTGAAATCCTCAAATCAAATTCCATTTACAAACAAGCCAAGGAACAGTAATACCTTAACTGACAGAAAAAGAAAATCCTGCACGAAAGATGATTCATTCAATGAAACGAAAACTTATAACCGTGCGCCAATCTCATACTGGGCTAAGAATTTCTATATTGTTATACTAAAAATATAAAAAAAAAAATGAAAACAAATTTGAAAATGGCAAAACCAGAAGGATCAAAGGAAAACCCAGAATTCCTTACGGCCAAAACAGACAAATTTCATAAGACAGAGCATCATGCATCATTAAAATCATCAATCAGACAACTGAAACAAAACTCCAGAGGTACCTAGAAGAACATAAGAATTTACCTGTCCCTTAGAGAGACACAGAGAGAGAGAGAGAGAGAGAGAGCTCTTCTGGACACTTGTCTCCGAGAATGATGCCGTGGAGGTTGGGGAATGAGAGAAAAAAATGAAAAAGCAAAAGAGCATAGAGAGGGAAAGATAGATAGAGAGAGAGAGAGAGAGAGATGGGTTAAAGAAGCTGATGTAAGTGCTCTTTTTTTTTTTAATATATTTGTATAGTTTCTGTGAATACTGAATATGCGTTTTTCATTCAGACAGTTAAAGCTTTTCCAGAAAATACATACTTGTGCAGTAGTCTTTTCCAATACCACTAGATGGACCATATAACAAAAGAGATCCAAACCACTTTTATACCTTCCCTTCTTTTACTTTTTCTCCCGATATAATTGCGTCAGAAATCACGCGCTTGTCTTTTTCTCATACTCTGAAAAGAGATTTTTTTTTGTACATATTCCAGTTTGAAACTGTCCTCTTTTGTTAGTAACCATAAAAATGAAAATTACGGTTTCATCGCGCGGATTAATTTTTCTAATATTCTGTCTCATTTACGATTTTATCGCTTGAAAAACTAATTCAATAATCAAAACCATAATTAATATATACATAATAGTAAATGATAATTTTCATTATAGAAATTCCATTATAAATAGTTTTTATGAAGGGGAAGTGTGGTCACGGAAATGCAGGTGAAAACAGAGACGGTTGCTGAGCCAACGGCCTTAAATTCTGCTGAAAGTTGATTGCCAAATGGTGAGCCGACCGTCCCATTTGTTTATTATTTCTAAACTTGACTAAGATTACGGAGCTTTTTGAGCCCACGTAGGACTTTTTTTTTCTTTTTTTCTTTTCTTGGGTTCATAATTGACAATTATTTTGTGTTTTGGTCCTTTGGACACTTGTTGCTATTAAATAAAGGTTAGTTTTCGTAAAAGCAAGGTGAAATGGAGTGGGAATTTGAGCAAAAGAACTATAAAAAAAAAAAAAAAAGTGTTTGTAAAGGATTAATTTTATCTAGTGCAAGTAAAGAAAGATCGAAAATGACTTATGATTATCATTGGAATAGAGTGACGTTAACGATTTTTTTTTTTTTCCTTCTCTATGTTTGTAATCTTAACAAAGGTGTTATTTGGTTAATAGATTATATGATGTTAAAATTATTATAGTATGAGTTAAAATAAATGTATCTTCCTAGTAGAGTGGGATTGGGCTTTTTTTTGTTTTATTGATAAATTTTGAGATTTTTTTAATATATGATAAATATGGAGGTGAAATGGTATACATGGTTTTTTTTTTATCTATATATACCCATATTTAAAATAGTGAATGCTCTGTTTCATTTATGTCTCAACAACTGTAACATAACAATCACATCATTATTATATGATAAATAATGTGATTGTCTAATAATTATCACGTAATTTTTTTATATATATTTATTTATTTATTTTACATGCGAAAAACACATATTATAAAACTAGTTGGTAAAAAAGCACCTACAAGATAGACGTGGTTTTGGTTGAAAATGGGAAAGACAAATAGTGAAAAGTAGGAGTATTGGAATTATGGAGATTTTGCACAAGGGAGAAGTTTGACAAAAAGCAAGCGGCACGTTTTACTCATAATACCATTTCATGCAATTATGGTTGCAACTTATTGTGGAAGAACTAGACTAACGGTGAAATTTAATGTTCTTTTTTCTCACTTGTATCATTTCTAACTGAATTTGAGTGTGACAAACCACTTAACTTGAAACTTCAATTATCCTCGTTGATAAATAAATAGACAGGAACTAGGGTGTCAGTGTCACAATATATTGTTAGGGTCATTGTTTTTAATTTATTAAATTCTGATTTAATAATATCAAATTTATAAATATATTTACTATTTTTTTTAGAATATCATATTTACTGATTTGAAGGCATGAAAAAGTACAATTTTAAATTATCAATAGTTTTTTTTTTTTTTTTACCTCCCCGAAAAATATGCATGCCGATGAGTGATTTGGAAAAAGACTGGGAGAACATAAAAGAAGAGAAAAGAAATACGCTATTTGAGAAAAGAATGATTAATTATTTAAAAAAAAAAAAAGGGGCAGGAACAGGTAAGCGTTGAATAAATTGACAGGGGAAATGAGAGTATGTAATTTATATATATATAAATATATATATATATGGAAATAGAATCATATAGTCAAATGTATATATTGTCGGCTCTAAATTGTCCTTATATAAGCTTAATGGCGGGCACTTTTTCTCAATTCCCCTTCAATTACGGGGACTACCCATGTTCTCAACGATTTTCTTCCATTCTTGAAAAGGTAATTCTTTTCAATCTTCTCTCTCTCTGTCTCTCTCTCTCTCGCTTTAAATAAAAGCCATATTTTTTGTTATTAACTAAATCTATGGTGATTCCGGTGGTCTGCCATTCTTAATTACTTTTGCTTTTTAGAATCTACGTTATAAAAGGAGTACAATACTCTCGCCCCCTTTTAACTAAAATTAATTGATAAGAACGAATTTATTTTTCTAATAAGAAATTTCATTTCACATCAAATAAAACCCATAACATAAATTGCTTAAATATAAAGGATTTCGATTTGAATAAACTGGATCCATTAACAAAAACCAAAATAATATAGGGGTGAATATAAGTGTTAAAATCCAAACGGGAATAGACCTACTCGATACATATATTTCAAGTTTAACCATTGTTCATTAAACAAGACCAAAATAATTGATGGACTAACTATGTTAACTGAAACCAATTACCACATAATGGGGGCACTCACACCATAATATAAAGAGAGCTTTAGTTGGAAATCATACACCGCCCTGATTACAAACTAGTGAGAGATACAAGCGGAGGACATCGCCTCCATTACTATTAAAGCAAAAACACCAAAAAAAAACAAAAACAAAAATACATACCAAAGATATGGAAACATCAACATCCTTATTACAATAAAACAAAAGAAAGATCCACTAATAACAAGTTATCAACCATCAAACGGAGCTAGATCTGAGTGGAGCCATCTCAGAAGAATAACCCACCTTGAAGACAAGTTAGATCTACCTCGTAAGATGTGCTGCTCCATACACAACCTCCATCATGACAAACCCGATGTCAAGACGAGTTCAAGAACTAAACTTCAGAGTCAGAAGCCTGGCAACGTACCCTAAGGCGACATCAAAACTACAACTAAACACTATAATTTTTTTTCGTACTCAAAGAGAGAAAGCGAAGGAGAGAGACTTTTTCAAAATTAATATTCTTTCACTTATACTTTTTTTTTTAATTATTTGTTCACATTTTTCCTTACCTAATGCATTCATCTGTCCTTATTAGTCCCACACCCATGTTCATCAATAATTGTACAATGCATATTCCCATTTCTCATGCCAAGTAAAACAGTTCAAAAATAACGTTATCCCTTCGACACTGAAACACCCGCCATTCTTCCACCAAATCCCTTAAAAGGGCCACACCTGACCAAAATTCATCATTTCTTAGCACATCTTATCTAAGTGGGTCAAGCGAAATTAAAGTGTGTAATTAGCTCAACTAATCATTAATACTAAGAGGTTATCAATAACTATCAGGTGGTTCTCTATCAAAATTAATGTGTATGTATAGATGTGATTAAGTGGAACATAGTCTATCAAAACGAAGAAAAAAGGATTTTTTACAATAGGATATTTCTATTTTACATTTATGAACATTAGACTTAATAAAGTGTAATGAGTAAAAGAGAGAACACTTTTTTGGTATATATATATATATTTGTTTTCATGATCTATCACAAAATTCTTAAAAAAAAAAATTCTATCACACCTGTTTTACATATTCTGGTCACACGTTGACTTGTCATTTTACATGAATTGCAATTTAAGTCAACAGAAACTCATACTAATTGGTGGGCATGTCGCTGCTCTTATCATTATTTTTTTCAATTTTCCTTTCAAATTGATGTGTTTATAAACATATATATATAAAAATGTTTTAAAAAAATATTAATTATATTTTGTATGAGTGCATCAACACCCAAAAAACGTTAGACAATGCAGACACAATATTCTGAAGGACATGTGGCCAGTGGCCACAATAATTAAGAATGTCTAATGGTTAGAATTTAAGCAAGTACCAACTATCAAACTTGTCTTTTGTTAGCTTTTTCTTTGTAAGAATTAGGGTTCAAGCCTTGCAGCTTTACCCCACCACGAGCTTGAGGGAGAAAAGCCATAGTCAATAGAGCCCCACTTTGCCTGTCACTTTGGACCTAATATGATGCCTTATCTTATCCCTCGACGAAATTTCCCACCAAGAGTTCATTTTTTCATATATCTAATATATATTGGGGGGTGTACGATGGTTGCCCTCACTATAAAGTCTGAAAAGATCATTAATTTGCATCCATAGAATTTGGATAAGATAATCCATTTAATAAGATTATAGACCCTGAATTAAATTGTTATACTTCTTTTATAAGCTTGGTTATAAATTTAAAATCGGTGGTCTATACAGTAAGAACATCTTATACCATATATATAATTCTATTATCTAGGGTTTAAAAAAAAAGGAAAGAAAAAAAATGGATAAAACAGAAAATAAAGCAAAAATAGACTTCACAAAAATAATAGATTGCTTTGATCATATTGCGCATAATAATCGAAAAAGATCGTTGGTCATGTTTAGATTGGTGTATCTGTTTGTTTGGTCTGATGTTGGCATAGTGATATGGTACGGATGGAGGGAACAACTCTTGTTTTAAACTCACGCTCTTCAATGACAAAAATCTATTTTATGATA
The DNA here is from genome assembly GCA_035233585.1 of Antiaris toxicaria. Classification (NCBI taxonomy): domain Eukaryota; kingdom Viridiplantae; phylum Streptophyta; class Magnoliopsida; order Rosales; family Moraceae; genus Antiaris; species Antiaris toxicaria. Next base: position 97,519,026 of record CP141154.1, read on the forward strand.
TATTTACTTACCAAAGTGGAGAATGTAAATGAGGAAGGAACACAATTACTTCATTTTATTCACAAATGCCAGAGGAGTTGATAGTCTCACATAAATTTAAGCCCGTTTATTATATTGATTTGAATTTAAAATTTTGATTCTAATTTTGGTTTTTTTAATCAATAAAAATTATAATCAAATCAACTAATTTTAACTTAAAATTTTATTTTATTTTAGACTCGATTCATGAACTATTTAAACTATTAAGGGGGCGTTTGGTAAACGCATTGCATTTTGATTGTATTTGAATGAAATTTGTTTTTTGAATGTTGTATTTGGTTGAAAAGTATTTGTTTTGTATTTGAATGAAATGTGTGTTTGGATGAAAAGTATTTTAGAGTTGAAAAGTTGATGTGATTGGTAAAAGTAGAGATAAATAGTAGAGTTGAAAAGTTGATGTGATTGTTTTAAAAATGTTTTAAATAGTAATTGTTTTCGTAGCACTGTTGCAAAATTTGTGTTTGATGTAAAATTGTATTGTATTTGAATGAAATTAAAATGAAATACTTGTGCCAAATAGCACCTAAATTGAAAAAAACCTCATAAATAACTCCTTTTTATGTACTTATATTTTGAAATTTTACTTCATTAAAATGTTTGGTTTGGATTTTTATTCTTTTTATAATTTTTTTAATATAACTTTCATTTAGCTTTACTAAACATCGACAAAAATACCCTAAATTCCCCTTTTTTTTTTCTTTTCTTTCCACACTCTCTCTCTCTCTTTCCCACTGTCTCTCCTCTCTCTTCCACAACCTCTCTTCTCTTTCTCCAATATGATACTATTGAGCAGCTACTGCCACCATCTTCATCAATCTCCCACCAGCCACAACCGTTAGTCCTCCGCCACTTTCTCTCCTCTCACACTGCCTCCTCTCTCCCCTGCCATTTCTTTCTTATTTCTCCTTTCAGTTCCAAGTTCATGTGATCTCGAGTCGGACCTTGGTGTCGCGATCGTAAGACTTACACGAACGGCAATCGGAAGATCTTGGAGGCTCTCGATCTTGAGTCAGACCTCGACATCACGATTTGACAGCGTCAGACCTCCATGAATGTCGATCGGACAATCTCAGAGGCTTGTGATCTCGAGTCGAATGCAACCAGCGTGAACGCGATCTCGATCGCCGCTCACGATTCATGGTTTCAGCCATGGTGATCTCAGTCGCAAGCCTGTCAATGACGATCTCGACCCACAATCTCTCTCTCTCGCCTCTGTGCTTCTTTCTTTCTCTTTCTCCACGCCATCACAAGCATCCTCTACCAGCCGCCGCTCGTAATTCACCACTCGTCGTCGCGATCTAGTCGAAAGCTCGTCCTCAATTCTACGAGAACCACGCTGATCTCCACCGGCTAAAGGCTTCCTTCTGGTGGTTAATTTTACCAGAGAGGAAGACAATATACATATATTTTTAATTAATTGAGTTTTTTTTTTCTTTTAGTGTTTTAAATATTTTATTTTATAAAATTTTTTAAAATAATATTGTAATTATTAAAATAATATGGTGAATTAATATAATTGAAAAATAAAAAAATTGAAATAATGCACTAAATTTGATACATAAAAAATTAAAATATGAAATTGTAATTCGAAAAAAAAAATCAAAAGATTATCAACCAGTTATCCAACTGATCACCAAACAGTATTCCGATAATTATTAAAAGCAGATTGTCAAACAGTATTATAGAGGAATACTAAAGATAGATTATCAAATGATATCTGGTGGATTGCCAAATAATATTCTCAAGAATTACCAAACAATAATATGGAGGATTAACAAAAGTAGAAACCAAACAGTATTCTCACAGATTACCAAAGGTATTTCAGAGAATTACCAAACAGTATTTTAAAGGATTGCCAAATGGTATTCACTCGTATTACCAAATGGTACCAAACGCTATTCTCACTGATTAGTAAACGATATTTTATTATATTACCTTTTTAGTTGATTGAGGACATTTTTAGAAAAATACATTAGATTGACTTCTGATTTTTCTTAAGAGAGAGTAAAAATCTTGAAACTATTATATGTAGGACAAATTTCCAGATGTGTGAACTTTTTGGGGCATCCCTCCAAATTCCCATTTAGGTAGATGAATGAGATTAGCAATTCTAGAACCGATCCTACTGCATCCTAACTCCCAATCCTTATACTGATATTAAATTATTATCTTGCCCTTAATTAATTAGTAAATTATTGGATAAAAATAATTTATATTTATTACTTTATTATCCTAATATTATTTTTTAATCATAATTATAAACTGTATATTAAGTTTACAGTTTACTTTATAAATTCAAAACATAACTAAATATACACAGCTTGTTTTGATTGTGAGTTTTTTTTTTTTTTTTGTTTTAATAAGGAAAATTTTGTTATGAGTTTAAGAGTGATATTCATAGTGATTTTGATTAAACCTAAATGACTAACTTATTCATACTCTAAATCCTTATTTTGAATCATATTTATTCAGCATACGTTCACTCTAACTACATGTAAATAAACATACCGTTAGTATGTGGGACAAAATAAATAGTCTAATTAGATCAATTATTCAGATAAAAGTGAAACCATAAATATAAAATTAGAATGATTGTAAGCATAGATGTGTAATGTTCGAATCTCTCCCAAAGTTAAAAGCATACATATATATATTTGCATATAACTAGATTATGATAAATTAGGACGATCTATATATTTATTATCTCGTGAAGTGTACATGGCCCTCCATACATTGATGATAATATCAATATCCAGGCCAAAAAAAAAAAAAAAAAAGACAAAATGCGTGTTAACTGGTCAAAAAAGTAGAACAGAAAAAGAGGCTTGGGACCTCGGCTCTTCTACACTCAATTACATTGATTTTGTTAAATGTCGTTTCATTTTACTTTGGAGTGTTGTATTGTATTCTACATGCTTGCGCATTAGTAACTATGCTTTCTCTAACTTTGAACAGATACAAGTTTGAGAGGAGGTATGGTAGGGTATTTAGCACTAATATCTCCTACATGTGTCACTTTAGTGACTTATCCTAAACTTTTAATTTTGATAATATACCTCTTGAATTTGTTAAATTGTTTTAATGTATTCTATATATATATATATATTAATTTTTCTTAAAATTAGTTATGGAAAGCACACACGTCTTATGTGTAAACAAAAGATCTAATTTCCAACAAAAAATTTTTAAATCTAATACAAAGCCTAATACAAATTTTCTAATTTTAAATCTTTGATTCAATGTAAATTTAACTAAAAGTGGTACATTGCAAACAATACTTGAAAAATAAATTGTACAAGTTCAAACTCATAATAATATAAGTAAAACTTGATCATCTTTCAAGTATAATCAGACTAAATTCTTTCTATTTCATTGGTGGATTGTTATATTTCTTTTATAAACTATGGTAATCCTGCACCCAAAAAAATGAAAGGTGGGCACAAGGCGAATAAACGCATTGATAGGACTAACCATTCCTCGAAATATTTAGCTTCACATATTAGTACAGCTCCATTTTTCCCCCCCAAGAAAGAGTCACATTCATCATCTACTTCAGCAACGAGACAAATTTTTCTGCTTCGCGTACATGCGAGTTGTTAACCTCTTGTTTGTTTCTTCATTCTTGTCTTGTCAGTTGGCCCATATGTACCAATCAACGAAGTCCATTTTCTTGAAGATTGATTGATCATAGAGTCTTGATAAACGCATTTATGTATTATTTTTAAATATAATATATTAAATATAATTTATATTTGAAATAAAAATATTTATATTATATTTAAATATATTATGTATTTAGATGAAAAGTATTTGAATTATATTTAAATAAAAAGTACGTAATGTAATGAGTAAAAATAAAAAGAAAAAAAAAGAGTATGTGATATGATTAATAAAAATAATAAAATAATAAATAGTGATTATATTATGTTTAAATGTGATATAATTGATAATTTAATATAATATTTTTATGTTTAAATAAAAATTGTATTATATTTAAATTTAATATGAATGTAACTATGAAAACAAATGGATGCTTAAGTTTTATTAACTAATATCTAACTGGCCCAGGCTCACATTTTGCTTGCGACTTGAATTTATGGCATCTTCATTCTTCTAGATGGCGTTTATTGCACCGAATTTCCACCATCTTGAAAGAGCAAAAAGAAAACAAAACTGGTCCCAAATTTTAGCTCCTTTCAGGTGGCTGAGGATGACAATACAACATTTTCTAGCATAAAAATTATTACCTCCTTTCTTATCATTTTCCTTTACCATCCTCTCTTTTTTCGATAACTAAACACTGTTTCAAAAATATTGTTAATTCATAATTATATTTAGATAATAAATTCAAACCTGTAATTTAAAAAAAAATTAAATGTATTCTCTTATAAAAAAAAATTAAATTTTATATTCAAACTTATTATTCAAATATACACACGATCAAAAGGTTTAATGTTTTAGCTAATGATTTATTTATCTAGAGCTGTTCAAGTAACATTACACAGTCACTTGTTTAAACCTTCACACTAAATTATACAAATGTCAAAGCAAATGGTGTAATCTGGCCTGACCTCCCTTTTTCTCATCACAAGATTATTACACATATCGAACAAAGCTATAACCTTCAAATAGTGAATAGGTCACTTTTTTTTTTCCTTTAAATATTTCAGATAAAAAATGAAAAACATTCTCAACGAATTGCTGCTTCAAAAGGGTTCCTCTTCCACAGCAGAGAATAATATCTTCTCTCTGTTTCTTCTATTTTAGTCCATGGCAACTTGTGCTTGGCCAATTTCCTCTTCTTTGCTGCCACTCCCAAGTAGTCTCCTTGGCTCTACACAACAAAAGAAGAAACAGAAAAAATTTACTTCGCAATTGGACTAAACCAAAATGAATACTAGAATCAATAAAAAGAAGGACAAAAAAAATTTCCCTACCTTGAGACAGAGGCCATCTTCAACATCACAAATGGGGTAATCACTTGGGCAGCAGTACTCGGTATCGGTACAACAAACCGCGTTCTCATACTCACAACAACCATAGATTAGGCAATAATCAAGGAATTCAAAGATGCAGCAACAAGTCTCATCACTCGCGCAATAGGAGAAGTCTCCGCATTGACTTGGTGAGGGTGTGGGAGGAGGTGGTGGAGGGGTAGGCGGTGGCGGGGATGGTGATGGTGGTGAAGGTGGCGACGGGGGACTGGATGGCGACGGCGCAGAAGATTCCTTGGTTGGATAGGAAGCCATGGCATTGATTGCACAAACACCATACTCCAAATCAGTATTCCTTCTTATGTAAATGTAACCCTCTATTCCCCAACTCGTTCCCCATGAATTCTTCACAATCCAATAATCCTCATCGCCTTCAGAGCCATATCCGACAATCAAAACAGCATGATCAATGTCATCCGGGTTGTCGGAGCAATCACCGTCGTAGATTCCCTGATCAAAACATATGTCACATTTCATCAATGTCCTAATGGAACTGTGAAACAGACTACACATTGATGTAAAATTAACAATAAGCTCACCCCTGTGTAAAGTTGAAAATCCCAGGCAGAACCATCTATGCCAACACTAATTGGTTGCTGAACGGTAGCGCACAAAAGATCAGCGTCTGATTCTCCGACATCTTTATAACCGTCAATTGTAACTACTTTACTTTCCTCCTGACCAAACACAAAGTAAGAAAATATAAAAATTAGTTGAAAAGTAATGTGAACCATAAGCAGTGACCAAGTCCAGGACTTTATTTTTTCCAAGGGTACAATATGAAATATGTACTAAACAAGGATAAACGTAGAATTCTTGATGGCATTCATTACAAAAAATTTCAAAATCTCAATGAATACACATGTTCTTCTAAACGTAAATGTGACTTCATCACCAACTAATTAGAGACTCGCAGAGTAATATGAATTATAATTAGAATTCATGGAAACAGACCTTGGTGGTGTTACAAGTACCGTCTACTCCAGTGTAGGGGTAATCAGATTCAGAATCAATACCGCCATTGTTGATGACCCATTCAAAAGCGTAGTCCATGTAGCCTCCCTCACATCCGTCATTGGTGGTGTCGCAGTCGACAAGCTCTTGTTCCGAAAGGCTAATGAGGTCCCCCGTGACTATGGCATTGATTCCTTCGACGGCGCCGGTTGATGAGAAAGACCAGCAACTTCCTGTCAACATGTCAAAATTATGTAGACAGCTCGTAGAGAAGTCTGTTTCTTGGGCAATTTGTGAATTGGATTTTTGTTCTTTTTTTGAAGAAGGTTGTCATATCTTCAAGGATTTTGTACTATTCATTCTGACGTTGTAACTTGTTTTCTTCACTCGTATGTGTATTCAAAATCTATTATTGGGATTCCAAAGCTAGGGGTCCTATATAAATGTGAATTCAATATCTATTATTGGAATGCATTACATATTCACATCAGATATAAAAATTAATGTACACTTTGTACTCCAAAAACGAATTCTATAGTAAAAAAAAAAAAAGAGAGAGAGAGAGAGAGCGAGAACAAATCATAACATATACTCTCCTTAGCTGGGAAAGAACATATAAAAGCCAAAATTTTTGTGTTTATTCATTTATTGTCTTAAAAAAATGGCTATAGCACAGTGTAACCAAAACTATGAAAAATACTTGGTATCAGAGAGATTGAACACTACATGTTAATAAAAAGTGAGTCTCGGTAAATAAAGAGCAGTAAGATTTACTTTTTATTAATTTGTAGTGTTTAGTACTACTGATGTATTTTAATATTATTCCAAAAGTATAGATAAACTTACCACAATCGCCTTGGTCTTTGACACCAGTAACAGCTCCCTTTTTCCTCCAATCCAAACTGGAAGGTGCCGCACAAGACCTCGCTTTCCCATGCGAACTCCGGCTCGGATCTCTCCTCTTAACGGCTGGCCTTTTCACCCTCGACAAGTAGACCTTCCTGAACTCCTCATTGCTAATATCAGCAAACCTGTTCAGCCCCAACTTGTGTCCATTTTTCGACCCTGCTCTCTGACTCTCCCCATTGTTCTTCTCCAATATGTACTTGAGATTCCTCTTGAAATTTTCAAACCTCCTCTCTGCCTCCTCCGCATGCCTGTAAATCTTTCTGTGCTTCTCCTTCCATCTCTGGAACAGTTCCACCACTTGTTCCTCTGGTGGAAAACTTTTTAGTTCATGGCCTACTATGGAGTAGTACTCACTGGAAAAGCTTGAAGATAGGCATGTTAGACATGCCCAGATCAAGAAAAGAAAAGCAGGTTGGATTTTCTTTGAAAACATTAGTTTTTCTCACCTGGGTTCTCTGTTTTTGTTGATTTTCCATTTTTCTGCAGATTTCTCAGGTTTATAGGTTATCAGATGGAACAACTCTGCCCACAAGGTCTTGCCTACCAGTCAGCTCATAATTTTTTTTAATTAAATTTTCTTGATTGATTACAATTAAGAGGTTTTTGTGGTAGGATATCCGCAACTAAAACACGTTAAATTTTGTTAAAATCATGTTAAAATAATTAAAGAGGTGTAAACTCTAAAAACTATATCTTGAATTTCTGACTAGTAGACAGGTAAGAAAAAGGGTTGAGATTTGCTCAAAATGCTTAAGGACTAAGGAGGGGTACTTTTTGACGTATGAGTATGACTAAGTGTATTAATTTCCTTGTATATTATACCAAAATTTGTTGGTGACTCCAATTTGTCTGCAGCTCAGAAGCTTTGACTTGAGAGCGGGAGAGTAGAACAGGGAAATCTAACGGTCAACGACTCAACGTGGTTGAGGGCGGTGGACTAGAAGGTGTACTTTGGGCTTAAAACGTCCTAGTTTGTTTTGGTTAAATTCAACATAATTAACACTTTTGGTAAATTTTCAACCCAAAAAAATTAAAATTGAAGTAAATAACAAGACTTTAAATTATTTGATTTTATTAGATAAATGAAAATTTTACCAGGTAAGTAACATAATTACTTACATAAATAAATCTATTATCTGGTAAAGTTGTTTCCAACTGTTATTTGCTCTTGATATTTTTAAAACCTATTAATTACTTCAATTATTTTTTGAAAACTGCTAAGTAAATCTCTTAATTATGGTTCTAATTATAATTGTTTTAATTTTCTTAATCTTCAATTAGATAAGTATACAATAAGCATTTAAAAGTGAAAAATACATAAACATTATTTTTTTAAAAATAATTGAAGTAAATAATAATAAATAACAAATTTACACACTAAGTTTATTTCCAATATTTATTTTAAAATATTGCTATTTACTTATTTTAGTTTTTCACTTCATTTTTTATCTTCATGTACAAGAGAAATATATAAATTCACAAAAAGAATGAAAGTGGACTTGACTAGAATTATCAAATAAATTAGTCTGACCTATTAGCATGGGAGCGCAGCCCGGCATGGTCGGCACAACAACATTTTTGTTTGCGGCGTGGTGTGAGATGTAGCACTAGTGACGAAGGAAGCACATTGGACTTTTGGCCGCCCATGGCTGTACATGATCCAATAATTATATAGCGATAACATTTCATTGGGAAAAAAAGCTTGAAAGGAAAAGTATATATAACCTAAAATGCCTATATCTTGACAGAGAGTAAATCACATAATGTACTCTATATCAACTAATTAAGGATGTTTTTTTTTTTTTTAATTATATGCTGTGGAAACATGAGAACTTAATCTTATATTCTCCCTTTTTAAGGATCTATTTAGAGAAGTTCTGGAAATGTTATTTGAAAGTTGCAAAAAAATAAGTTTTGAAAAATGTGGTTGGAGAAAAGTTCTTGAGTCATGAAATTTTTTTTAGTTGTTCAAGTTTTACTTTTTGTAATAACCACACTATAGCAATCAAGGACCTAAAGATGATTGCGTTCATAAATGATCGTAATATCATATCCATGGTAATGGAGTATCATAAGGCTTTATTAGTGAATCCTAAAATGGTTTTTGCAGATCATAGAATGGATTTAAAACAGATATAAGACACTTCCGCATATGTACCCAGTATTTTTCCTTTCATTTTCCCCTAAAAGGATTGTTTGTTGGATGGGTAATAAGCAGTGATAGAGTCAGGATCTATTGGTAGATTCTAAAAAAAAAAAATTTTAATCAAAATTATACTAATATCTTCATGCACAATCAATGCCATTACGCTGCGATTTGTGTACACTATTTACCATAGTGATCTCTTGCACGTGCCACCCTTCCCCACAGTCTCTCTCCCCCTTACTATTTCTCTCTTCCTCCTATTTCTCTTTCCACCGTGTTTGTAGTTGTCAATAGCCGTGATATCCACCGGTATATCCATTTTTGAGCCACCATAGAAGAGTAGCGTAAATCTACTCTTTTTATTTATTTTTTATTTTGTTACTTCTTTTGTAAATTTTTGTGATATAATATATTTAATATTTTGATTGTTTTCATTTTTGCATTAATTAAAAAAATAATTTTTGTGATTATTTGTTTACAAAATGAGAAAATTATATGACAAATAATATTTTTAAAATAATAATTTCAAAAAAAATTTTGAACTAATTTAATATAAATAAAAATTAAAAATCTAGTAGTATACCAAATGGTATTCAGATGGATTACCAAATAATACCAAAATTCCTTTTTGATTGGTTAGTAGTATTAAAAAAAACACATATTAAGTTGATTTTTAACTTTTATTAAAAAAAAAAAACAAATATCTTGAAACTATTATAAGTAGGATAAAATTTCATAGATTTCAGAAGTGTGCATTTTTTAAGCATTTATAAGGTTTTCCCTTTAACAAAATTGTTTTTTTTTTAATTCAAATTATTTTCCCAATATAATATAGAGAATTATTAATTTAAAAGGGTCAACATTAATTTACACATATACCCATCATATTAAAATTAAAAAGAAAAAACCACTATATTAAATTAAAAAAAAAAAAAAACCAACAACAACAACAACAACAAGGGGTTGGCAACAGGTAAGATGAAATGGGGTGGAGTGGAAGGGGAGTTGAAGAAGGACTGAGTGAATCCTCTATTTGTTGAGAAGGATTGAAGCAAAGGATAGAAAGAGTACGTGCATTGACAATCTTGGGACCTACCATTCTCCAATCCTATAAATGTTGATATCCATATCTCTTAACTGTAATTTTTTTTTCCTTTTAAATATCAAACAAAAATAAATCATAACTATTATCTTTCCTTCATGTCATTCCAAAAAAATTTATTAAAAAAAATACAATAAAATAAAAAGAACAATCCAATCTTTTCTTCATACACTCTTTTCCACCTGCCAATCGTACATCATACCTTCTTCCATTCCTCCTAGCAAAGGTGTCCTTAATAAAATGCCCACGAAAGGACTAAAAATGATTAGGAACAAATCTAACTACTAAAAATACATGGCCTAGTTTGATACAGGTCCAACCTTTTAATAAATAAATGATACTCAATTACTCAATAGTACAAATGATGCCCCTTTTAACATTGTTCGCTTGCCATGGAGAGATTGGCTCAATTACCCTTTTAACATATTGTAAGATTTTTAATGGGGGCAAAAAAAATAAAAAATTGTTGTACAACCCGATCTCTCAGATAGGGAGACTAGAGATTGGATACCACGTCAATCTTACAAGGGTAATTTATAAGAAAACTTAAAAAATAAAAAATAAAAAATTAAGACTCCGTTTATTAAAAACATATGTGAAAACAATTGAACGAAAATATTTTGAATAAAAATATTAGTATTTTAGAAAAATATCTAAATAGTTAGTCAAAATGTTACTCCCCTAATATTTATAACTTTGTTTAAAAACTGTAAAATGATGACATTTTACAACATTTAATATCAATTTAAATATAATGAAAAAAACAAAAACATTTACAAATGATTCAAAAAACTGGACCTTTTTTACATCAACAATAAGATTGGTCAAATATGTCAACAATTAAATGTATGTTATCTATACTGCTATATTGTTTTAAAAAAAAAAATCTGTTAGAATACCACCAGTAGGTCTGCTATGCGGACAAATGGTTTACTGGTATTGAAGAAAATATATATATATATATATCTTGAGGAGAGACAGCAGTTAAAGATTCTAATGAAATAGAAGTCCTGAAATGGAGAACGCTTCATGTAATTTAATTGTTCAGAAAATTATAGAATTTGTTACTTCGGGTTCGTGATAAAAATTGGCATATTGGATATTTTGAATAAAAAATTGATCAATAAGACACTTAAAGGACAAGATATCTAATTTTCAGCTTTAAACTCGAGGTAGGATGAGAAAATCTTAGGTAATATTTGATATTATTTTTGAAATATTTTTTTATTTTTAAAAAAATTAAAAATGAGAATATTTTGAAACTATATTAAGATCGATTTTGAAAATGAGATTTTTTCGAAACTATATTTAGTTATATTTTCTAAATGCATATTTTAAAATAAAAAAAAATGAAGATTATATTTTTGAAAACCAGTCATTTTATAAATATTTTTATGTTTAATTTTAAAAAATTAATTATGAATAACAAAAATTAAAAAATTCATTGAAACGTCAATAATTTTTTATTTTATTTTTTTCTTTAATTAAGAAACGTCAATTTTTATTAAAATTTAATGTAGTAAAAAAGTTCAAAGGACAAGGAGGAGTCCTAAAAAAAAAAAAAAAAACAGTACAAAATCACAATTCAGACAAAAACCAAAACCAATCCTAACCTTGAACCCAAAAAACCATTACACTGTCTATGACATTATAACTGAATTTTAAATTTGGATGCCAAAACAAAAAGTTAAGAGTTTGATAAAACTGGGGCTAAGGCTAACAGATTGACACAATGATTTTATCGCTGCAGACCGGGGGTGTGAATGGGAAGCATGGCACTCGTTTATGCACCACTACAAGAAACTATATATATTATCAGAATTGGTCCTAATTTTCCCCCTTTTTGACTTCTTAAGGAGCAACAATGTTTACTTATGAGTTTATTCTGAGTTTGACTTCGATAATCCATTCAACTCCTAAAATCTTCAAATTACATGTAGAACAACTCATTTATGTAGACAAGAAAATGCGGAGGAGGCATATTTCAAATAAACATAATGCCATTACCAATAAAAGTGTTCATATCATCTATTTACGTCCTAATTAGAGATGTCTTACTCTTAAATACATCATCAACAACAAAACATTTAAATGTTGAAACACAGAGAGACTTGAACATATATAAAAAAAAAAAAATTTGTCTTCTTTGCTTCTGATTATTTGTACGAGGTAATTTTCCTCCTTTCCATCTTCAGCCAATTAAAAGCATCCTAAGATGATAAATAAATAAATAAAACAATAAGGAAAACCAGCTTCACATTGTTCCCAAAATAAGAAAACAAAGAAAACATACCAGTATCAACATTGTCCATCACACCTTAAACAAAGCCATCAACAGTCCTGCGATGTAGTCTCCCCGAATCCAAAAGAACCAAATAAGAATTTTCAGATTTCTTTCTCCACCTTATATCCTTGACAAGGCTCAACTCATCAAGTGAGAAGGTGAAAGACGACTTTAGTCCCTGCAAAGGGACGACCCAATCAGTACTTAGGCACAAAACCCATAACCCAAGAAAGTGAATATCAATAATCTTATCAACATTTCTATGATATTATCAGTAAATATAAGTTCTTTGACAACAAGAGAAAAAATAAAATATAACTTCATTTTGTCTATGTAGAACGCCAACATTCTATCAAAATCGCTCATGTAGTTTTAAATTTTTATTGACATTCTTGTGGACACAGAGAATAGGCGAAACGATAAATTGAACCAATACAACTTGAATCTTCCGTCATTTTCAAGTTGGGCATTTCCATCTACTAAAGAACGTCAACTAGCTATTGGACCAGAATTACAACGAAAATTTCAAATTTTTAGAGTTCTATTTTCAAAAGAATGAAATCAATTTCACCTTATCAATGAGAAGCTAATCAACAGAGAAGAAATGACATCTCCGCCAACCAAAGCAGTGAGCATTGAACCATCGAAAAAGAGGGCAACAATTGGAACATCCCTAAGCAGAACATTGACTATGCTCAACTGCTACACTGAAGAGGAAGATTTTCCAGTCTCTTTGATCTCGAGTGCGAGGGTGATCATGTCTTTGGTCTTCGCAAAATAAAACTTTAGCAAAACCAAAATTAAACAAAAAAAAATTGAATTCTACATCAAAAAACTAAGGACATTTATTAGAGAGAGAGAGAAATGGAGAATCAATGAAGGCAAACCGGAGGAGCAAGTGAGGAAGAGGAGGCCGCAGTACTCGAAGATGGCGAGGGGCTAAAGGAGAAAGAGACAGAGTGGAATCAAGCCCAGAGGAGGAGAGAGTGCTCAGGCCGATGGCGATGAAGGAGAAAGAGAGCCTGGTGGAGTCGAGCACAAGGGTGGAGGGGTAGAGAGAGAGGTAGTAGATAGACAGAGAGAACACTATCGAAAGGGGTATGTGTGTATATAGGAAAAACAAGTAAAAACAGGTTTTTGTTGTTTTCAAAGTTAAGCCAAAAAAGTGGAAATGAATTTGTTGTTTTCAAGTTTTATTTTTCAAACTTCAGCTAACCAAGCAAGATTTCAAAACAATTTAGAAAACATTTGCCTAGCGAATTGGGAAAATCATTTCAAGACTAAAAATAAACACAGCCTTACTTTTTTTCTAAGTTGCTTTTCTTTTTTTTGTCATCTTCTTATTTTGTCGAGTTTTCTTTTAGTTGTTTTTTCTTTTCTAAGCCTCTCATGTGTTTAAGTTTTTAAGACCCATATTTTATTTTTTTAAAACAAATTTTTTATTCAAAAATTATATATTTATCGTCGAAATACTTAATAAATGAATTATAATAATTACATCTTAAAACAACTAATAAGAATCAAAAGTGAAATTTGATATTACCTATGTTTTATGATAAATTTATCATAAAGTTTAGCATATGATAAATTTGACCTATAAAATGCATTACGTTAGAGAGTTCTTTTTTTATTTAAATACTAAAATTTACCATTGACGCACTAATTTAATATTACATTGGAGATAGTCTTAGGTTGAGTTTAGAGCTTGGTTGATGATGTTGACTTTTTCCCATATATAAATAATATCTTTTGAATTTAAAATTAGATATTCAAATTATGTATCTTTTTAATGAAATAAGATGTGACACTATCATTAAATCATATCTACAAGTAAATTCGAATCGTATTATTAAATTTACTAAGCAAGCGTTTAGTACATGGATCTAAATCGAGTTTTTTTGATTGGATATAAGTTGAATTGTTATACTTTTGGTATATAAATTTGAATTGTTGGAGTTAAAAAATATAAAAAACTTGAAAGACACTTGGAAAAAAATATTAATGTTAAGTTTCTTTCGTTTATCTCAAAATTCAATATATTATAAAATAAATGCATCTTATTTAAATTGTTTATATAAAGTTACAAATTTTTGAAGTTTGAATTATAAAATTATAAATGTGAATAGTTAAAAAAATAAAAACAACTATATGAGTGTAATTAGTATACCAAACGCTAAGATTAAAAAGTTAATTAAATTGTTATTGTTATTAAATTAACTTTATACTTGATTTGCAATTTTTTTTTCCCTTTTCTTTTTGTGAAAAAACATCTTTCTTTACTCATTATTCATTATCCAAGAGAAATAAAGAGAATCATAGGTAAAGTGCGGTGGATGCCGCCTCCTGGACTTGGGAGTTCTTTTCGAATCCAAATTCTTTGTTAAAATTTTTTATTTTAAATTATGTTTAATCAGTTATATCATATCATTTTATAAGATAAAAAATAAATTAAAAAAATAAATATAATTTTTTTAGGAGATGATATAACATAAGTAATTAGATTATTTAGATATTATTTGAGACGAAAAATTTTAAATAAAGGCGGAGATTCGTTCTTTTTGATGCCACTCTCGACAAGAAACATAAGCATTAATTGATGACACGTAATCGTTGCTTCAAGTTGGTATGAAATTCGGCGCCATAAATGACTTTTACCCCCAAAACATATTATTGCAATCTTTTTTTTTTTTTTAATTTAACAAGGGGATTCAAATTCTATTTTTAAATAAAGTTAGATGTAATGCACAAAATTATATATATATTTCTTGAACCGACCTCTTTTTTTTTTTTTTTTTGTTTTATTAGTTGTTCCTCTAATTAATTTTTGACATTTAAATAACTAAATTGCTTAATAAGCTCGGCGTTTAGTTCCTATTCATATAACCAAGTTGTTAAATTAGAAAGATATAATTATATAAAGAGAGGAACGGATGATGAAACGGAAAATTATAAACAATAGATCTAAACTCATGTTTTGATATTTTACTATAATGTAATATGTTCGAAAACGTGCACTACACATTTATCTAAGAGCGGAGTCATCCATGAATTTTTTTTCCGCTCCCTGATGAATTTTTTTCCTTTTTCAATTTTATCTTGAAAACTTTATATTTTTCTCATTTTAACTCACTAAAAATTGATTATTATAAGACTTACTGAAATAATAAACTCTCCACTATAATGTTATCCAATTATTATTTATATATCTTACGTCTTGTTTGTTTGGATGAGCTATTTCATTTAAATATATATTCATTTCCCTTGAAAGTTAAATTTAAATTTACCAATGAATTCTTTTTTTTTTTTTTCCCTCTCAATCAGTACGGTTTGATTAATGGGATTGAACTCATTAGATTCATAAAAAAGAATCGATCCCCCAATATAAAAAATAATTAACCACGCAACTACAAGGAAAATAAATAAAAAATATTAATCGTGAAGGAAAGACCATAAAAACCTACACCTGCAACACGCGCAAAGTAATTAATTATTATCAAATTCCTAGTTAACAATTGACCAATAAAGAAAAGGAAAGAAAAAAAAAAAAGGAAGAAGAAGAAAGAAAGAAAAAAGAACCTTATATAACTATCACCACTTAAGAACCCATATCTAAAACATGATGTATACGACAGCATTACAACAAGAATAACAACAAACGATCGAAAACGTCAAAAATAATTAAGAAAAATAATTATAAAAGAAGAAGAAGAAGGCTATGACAAGGCAGCAGCCATATTTTCAGCAATCCTGGCCAATGACATGAGGTTGCACCTTATTATCGTATTCGCGAACGCCCAAGTGTCCTCCTTGCTACTCCCCGCCGGCACATCCACACTTGATCACCACCATCCGTTTCCCAGTGGGACTCTCTCCATCATCACGATCATCGTCCAGATCCTCCTCATGAACGGACGTCGTCGACCGATAGTTCTCCAGCCGGAGGTCCCCGCCAATTATGCTAAACGACATGACCTTGGCGTCGTCGTCGAGCCTCTCCAGTCGTTCCACGCTGACCGCCGCCGGCAGCCCCGAGATGACATGGACCTCCCTGACGCTGCCGACGCCGCTGCCGCAGCCCGATCGCAGTATGCATATCCTGACTAACCGCTTGTACGCCTGGGGGTGGCCGAAGTCCCGGACCATGGCCCAGACCAGCCCCATTGGCGCGTCGATGGTCTGCGTCAGGCGCGAGCCGCACTGGTTCGCGGACACCTTGTGGCTGTGGTGCTGCCTCAACATTGCTTCTGTCTTGCCGAGACATACGATGTCCCTCTCCTTGGACCCATATTCTTGGCTAGCCCACGTATAAAGCTGCCGTGTCATGTAATAACACACACACACACACACACACAGAGTTCGGCAAAATGTGGATTTCAGAAGTTTTTGTCGTATATCCAGTTTAAACCGTCGACAGCTTTGGCCATTTGTGAGTGTCGGTTACACACACACACATAAACAAACATGCATATATGTATATATGCGGTTTTCTTTTGGCTGCATATGTGCGTCGGTTATGTATGAGGTATTATTAGTACTATGGGCTTCGGAAATTTTTTTTTTTTTTTTTTTTATCGGTGTTCGTTGAACTGATAGCAATATCTGGCTAGCCTGCTGCTATATAGGAATGTTTATGTTTTTTTTTTTTTTTGATAGATTTGGAATGTTTTATCTTAGTTTGCAAGTAGTGAGTTTTTTTTTCCCCCCTTAGTTGGCTAGAATGCAAGTTGTACATGAGTTTAATTTGGTTATGTTCAGGTAATTGTGTCAAAAGGCGACATTGCTCGGTAGCTTGATTTTTGGTTTTATTCAAGGCGGTTCGCTAGTACGTAGTGCAGTACTGGGAATTTCTTTTTCTTTTCTTGTTTGTATTCATGATCATATTGTTTAGCTGCTAGATCAATAGTGGTTAAGTAGGACTAACAATTTCAGGTACGGTACGATTACATGACTTGAAAAAAATAAACACAAACTAAATAAATTGAGAGTACATTTTTAATATTTAGATCATAATTAGATTGACAAGTATAACACAAAATTTAACAAATTAGAAATGTGTCAACCCACTTAACTTGTTTAACACGTTTAATTATATGAGTTGTAAACATACTAACATAATATGACTCGTTTATAACCTGTATATAAAAAGTTCATATTTTTTAACTAAAAAAAAAACTCTTTATATATATATATATGTCATTAAAAATCCTTTCATTTTCTATTTCATATTTTAAAATCTATCCTAACTCACAATTGTCTATTTTTTTTTTTTTATGATTTTATTAGTTAATTAGGTCATAAAAAAAAAAAAAAAAAAAAAAAGACCTTCCATGAAACCATTGAAAATCATAATTTTGAAAGAGCTTAATAAATCAAAATGATTTTGAAAATTTTTTATTAACCAATAAAAATATTAAAAAGAAATCTTAAAATTCTGCTATTAGCTTTTACCTGGAAAACACATTAGTATTACATTCCAATGTAATTGAACGTGTGTTTAATTAAGAAAATATTATAATTAAATACAAATTTTAAATTTAATATAATCATTATCTATCATTTTATTTTTCTATTTATTTTTTATTAATCACATCATATCTTTTATTTTTCTTTTTATATATATACATTTATCAATTACATTCCATACTTTATTTTTCTCCTGTCAAGAATCCAAACACACATTACATATGTAATGTAAATACAAAATATATATACATATTATTTTCAATACATTATATTGATATGATACAAATGAAATACTGTCTCCAAAAATACCTTCTAAAAATCTACTCCAAAGTGCTTGTTTGAGAAGTTTACATCATACGATTTTGACTAAAATAAAACACTGTCAAGTGCAACTTTTAAAGAAGTTACAAAAAACTTCTTCTATAATCAAACGCCATTTGAAACATCTTCGCAATCTAGGTAAGTCTCTAAAACCCAAGCACACAAGGCGAATTAAGTAAATATATATATATATATATTTGTCAGGAAACATATTTTACGGAATAGCTTAGGGAAATTATGCCAACAGACCAAACTACGAAACTGACTATATTACAGACCAAACGACAACAGAAAAGCATTAAACGGCAAGTTAATTGCACAAAGGAAGGGAAAAAAAAAAAAAGCAGCACCAAAAACGACAGGTCGTATGGCTTGTACATAAAAAATCTCACAAAGAAAGTTAGAGAAATAAGAACCAAGTTATACTGAATTACAACATTAAAGTATCTCCAGAAGTCACAATGCAGGAAAGTTTCTAGAAAACACATGTCAAGGATAAGTTCACAAGTGCAGTAAGATAGATCCTGGGAGTTCTATTTTATCTAACAAGCAGATAGACAGCAAGTATACTCTGTGAACGAAATTGTGAATCAAACATAACCTAGACACTGTAATGGCGACGAACACAATAGCACAGCCCTCATGAACAATCAAATAGGCTATGGGTGCAAGCATCCCATTGCCACTTGCACATACATATTCCAGAAAATATTGCACTAACATATGGAACAATACCTTCTCACCTACCTTCAAGTTTAGCGGGGGAAGAAAAAAGGACAAAGATCGCACTTAACCTGTAATTAAGGTACCAAAACTTGGTCCGAGTCAGTGCCTAGTATATGGTTAAAGACAAAATCAGTAAGAACGTAAATCGAGCAGACGGGCAAATACAAACACTTAGGGTGGAAGTAACAAGGAGAGAGAGAGAGAGAGAGAGAGAGAGAGAGAGAGAGAGAGATAGAGATCAATTCACACATTATAAAATCATAGTACAGTTTAATTATAAATGAATAAAAAATATCAGGTATAATTGACAAACGAGACATTTTTCATCAGATAGCACAAGGGCTAAGGAACGGAGAATCACCAAAAGTTATTGATAAAAGAGAAAAGAATAAATCAGACATTACTTGGACTTGATTTCAGAGAGTAATCAAAAGCAACGATCACGCTCTCAAACTAAGTCAAAATCCATCTCGCTTATTCCAAGTAATAAAACTCCACAAGTGCCTAGTAACATCCAAATTCTTACAATTCCAATCCAAGTAAGAACTATCCTCTTTCTGTGTTGACTTTCGCTCCATGAATAATTCCAACTTAACACAATCAAAAAAGACATGTAAACTACCAAAAAACCAAGAGCAACTACAGGTTTCTACATCGGAAAGAAAGCTATAGTTGCTTTGGCTAATATATACTTAATAACAACATGAATTCTAGCGCCATAAAAACAGTACGAATAGTAATAAGGGAAGGCGAGCTGTGTTGATACACATTCAAGCCAAAAAGAACAAGGCTCTGCAGCATTTCCACCTTAAGCAAATACAAATCAGAGGACGCCAGAAACCAAATAGCCAATCATTTTTTTTTTTTTTTAGATAATAGCAAATCATATTAATACAACTGATTCTCACAATTAAACGTACCAATTGTTCCAACACTTCATTCTTGCAATTAGTGTAAAGAGATGGAGGCAAAACATAACAAGGACACGTACTTCAACATGAAGACCAATTCAGGATCAAGTGCACGAAAAGCAAAAGGCAAAACCATGAGTGTGTGGACAGATGTGTATGTTTGTTGTGCTACTGTACATTAATCACATTTTGTTAGGAACCTAGAGTTAGTAGCTAGTTTTATGTTAATAGCTAAATATCAGTGTCAGTAGCTTATTAGAATAGTGAGTATAAAAGAAGGTTGACGGGTTATGGGAAAGGGGAGAATGGGTATTCAGTGATTGTGAGTGCTGGCTGAGGCCCTTGGGAGGCTTAAAGGGTCCTCAAAACCCTCTGTTATCATCATATTTGCCATTATTGTACTCTCTTATGATTCAATAGAATGTTAATATTTTCGGGTTCCTAACACTTTTTTTGATAATTTGATTTTTAAAATAGGTCGATTCTACATTTGACAACCATTTTCAAGCTCATGCAGACCAACTCATTCAAGCATATACTCCTCGCAGCTCAAACATCTGAATGCACAAACTCAAACATGTAGATCATAATGGTTGCACTGCAAAAGTAAACAAACAAAGCTAAAACCAAGAACTGAATTCCCTGCCGAAGAAAGCTATTTAATGTCTAACCCCCCCGAAATAGTCCCTTCCTAATTAGTTTAAACGCCCAACTTAAAGTAAAATTAGGAAGAAATTTAAAGAATAATCAGCATCAATTGCTCACCCTTTTAAGTAAATCAAACAATTAGGTAATCCTCCTTGAATAGTCAGTACTTTGACTCCATGCCTAAGCTCACCCCAATTTAAAGCAGAATTCTTTAATTCTACCTTTTCCCAAACCACCAAACAACACAGACTAATCAACTGCAAAATCATTCCGGCAAAAACATGTAATGTGAGACAAAATTAGCAATCTTGGAATGATGACATAAAGCTCTGCATTTAACTTCTTATCAAAGACTCAAACATGAGATACAATTGAAAAATTCCGATCACCGTTATATATTATTGAACACTCTATACAGGGCACCGGACATTAAAATTCCCAATCATTCGTCAATGTCTACAAAGAAAAAGCAACTAAATTTTATCATTTCATCTATAAAGCATTGATATCAAGAATCTATTTCACCACAATTCAAATCCCAAAAAAGAAAAAAAAAAAGGACTTCCCTTTCCTTTATTAAGGCGCTCTAGGATCAGTTCCGTGCTGCCAAACATAGACAAGCTCGTCCCAGCCAGTACTGGCCAGAAGCCCCTCAACAAGCACGCTCATGTCCACCCCAACAGCGAACTCCGTGTGATGATCATACCTCCCGACCAGCGAGTCCTCGACCATGTAGTCCCACAAGCACACCGTCATGTCGTAAGAGCACGACACCATCAGGCTTCTCCGGTGCGGTGAGAATTTCACCTTCCTGACGGCGTAGCCATGGCCGTTGAGCAACGAGACAGGAACCCTAAAATTTCTGACGTCCCAGACCTTGATCGACTTGTCGACGGAGGCGGTGGCGATGCAGCAGTCGTCGTACTTGTTCCAGTCGCACGAGAGGATCTCGAAGTCGTGGGCGGGGATGATCATGGTGGATCCGGGCTCGCGGACGTCCCAGATGCGGAGGGTGCAGTCGCCGGAGGCGGAGGCGAAGACGTCGGCGTGGCGGGGGTTCCAGACGGCTGAGTAGACGCAGTAGGCGTGTTCCTTGAAGGTGCGGAGGCTGGAGGGGCGGTCGGTGGTCCAGAGCTTGACGGTGTCGTCCCAGGAGGAGGAGAGGAAGGAGTCGCGGCGAACGGGGTTGTAGTCGGCGGACTGGACCTCGCGGGAGTGCTCGTGGAGGGAGCGGATGGGGTTCTGGGAGGGGGCAAGGGCGAGGTCGTAGAGCTTGACGGAGCCGTCGGCGACGGCGGCGACGACGAGGGAGTCGTGGGACTCGGACCAGGCGACGTCGTAGACGCCGTCGGCGGTGTCGAAGGCGACGAGTTCGGAGATGGGATGGGGGGACGGGGGTGGAGTGAGGTCGAGGACGTGGAGGCGGCCGTTGCCGACGATGCCGAAGTTCTGGGAGGTGGCGACGGCGAGGCGGTGCTCATAGAAGGGGCTGAACTTCACGGAGTAGCCGTTGAATGGGGTTTTGAACACGGGCATCTCCGGCAATTTATTTATTTATTTTTTTAAGTGGGGAAGGGCAATGGCCAACTCTCCGATTTGGGGCTCCCAGCTGAAGCTGCTGCTTACTCTCTCTCTCTCTCTCTCTCTCTCTCTCTCTCTCTCTCTCTCTCTCATGCTAGTTTTATCTTCTTCGAACTTGGTTGGTATTTTTATTTGTTTTTTTAACATTTTATTAACAAAAAAAAAACCCCCGTAAAAAAATGTTTAGACTAGACGTCAAAAATTACTTAGATGAATAAAAAAATATTTATTTTAAAAAAAATTTATATAAAATTTTTTTAATAATTATATACAAAAATTTTAAAAATATATTTTATTTAAATATGAATATTTTGAACTATAAATAAATCTAAAAGCGAATCTACTAGTTAGATAAAAACTTAAAAGTTATATTAAAAATATATATTTGGATGTAGAACTTTCACAAAAATTTTATGGTATAGAAAATAACAAAAATTTAAAACGTATCTAGAAAATATATATATAATAAATCCGTATTTTAATATAAAAATTACCTTTAAAATTAAAAAATTATAAATTTTTTAAGATTAAGTTTTTTAAAAATTAAAAAAAAAAGTAAGGTATATAATTAAAAGTTTTCAATTAAACGGTCAAATATAGTCTTGAAAAGTTGCTATTTTGGACTTTATCTTGTTTTTTAATTACAAGAAAAAAATTAAAAAATTAAAAAAAATGTCATATCCAAAAAAAAGAAAAGAAAGGAAAAAAAAAAACTACTAGTTCGAAAGGTGCTAAATTATAATATCGAGGTAATTACGATTTTGGGGATGACATGAGACAATGGTGAGTACTCAATCAATACCTATAGTTATTTTAGTTAATTAGTATAATTTTTTAATCATCAATTTTTAAAGCCTAGTAGGGTGAATTATCAAATTGAGCAACAAAATCATAGTATGCTCTTTGATAATTTCGAAGTTAGAAAAATTTTGAGGATGAAATTTTTATTAGAAGGTGAGAATATCACTTCTCATTAAAATGAGCTTTTAGCTTAGGAGTTATGTTATATAAGAACAATCTTATAAAAGAACATGGAAGCACATATATATATATATATGTTGATAAAGCTTAAAATTTTATTAAAGATCACTAAAAGGCAAGACTCACAAAGAGAGGAATAAAGCTTGCTGAAAACACATTAGAAATAGATAATCAAAAAACAAAGAGTAGTTAAGGAACCACATGGAACCACGTCCACAATAAACCAACGAGTATTCACTTAAGTGATTATCTCACTTGAAAGAAACCAAAGCAACCCCTTATCCCAAAAATGGAATAAAAACTCCTACAAAAGATAGAATAACAAACTTCACCCACTAACTAAACTGAGGCAAACAATGGTTTTAAACCAGATATCTAAAATCAAACACAAAATAACAAAATCAGGGTCTGGTGAGAAAAACACTACCCTTATTACACATAAAAGCAATAAAAACATAAAAATAAAGAAGAACTACATGGATCTGACCAATAATACCAAGGCCATCGACATTGAAAAAGCAAGAAAACCACTAGAACAACTCTGTGAAAGCACAGCCAAGATGGATATTGGAGACACAGTGGCATGTGTGAGTTACTCATTACCGATGACAGCTTGCATGGCCTCACACTCCTGCCCAAAAAGCTCACTGTCTTCCCATAACCCAACACATGTGGTTTCAACAAGTCTTTGTGGCATACACGCCTAAATCCTGGAATGACGAATGGTGATCTCTGCTTCTCGCTCAGCACCACAGTTGTTCATACCCATCTCCCCGCTGTCCCACAGCTCAGTGTTTGTAATTTAGTAAGCCCCCATGGTAGCACACCCTAAACTAATAATGACGAATGATGGCCAGACTTCCACAAACGGCTTTGGAGCAAACTCGACCCGCTCTTCTAGCAACATGAGCATAACGCCAAAGATCGTAATGACCTCCCCTACACACGACAGAGGCCACCAATCTTGCAAACCGTCGGACTACTGGCCCCAAATCTCAAAATTACTCTCCTCTTTCAGAACCTTTCTCTCTTTTTTCTCTCTAAAAAGGGTTAGGGTTTTCAGTCATTAACACAAAAGCAGAATGGTTCTTAAAAATTCTTCTGATTGTAATATTAACAGCAAAAATACTACAAAATACTTCTTCCTCTCTTCCCGAGAACTATCATATCTTTGGTGAGTTCTATTCTGTTATTCCTTACGTAGGGAAGGTTGTTTCTTATTGAGATTGTTTGCTTTACATTAGCAAAACTGATGTTCTTTCTAAGATACTTTATTATTGATGTAAAAAAAAATTATTATCCAGATCTGCTTACCTTTTTAAAGGCATATATAAATTCTAAGATATTGCCTAGCAAAGAACAACCTTGCTCCTCCTCAAGAAGGACTCATAATGCTTTTGATCAAGATACATGTGAACCTACTTATAGCCAAGGTAGAGAACAAGGAGAACATCATACATTTTCAACTTCAACAACAAATGCAGGCCAAAAAATGCAAAAATATTTTGATCAGCTAAGAAAATCTTTGCCTTTATAACAAAACCTATCAATCTTTCTCACAAGGATACATCTATTCCCATACCAAGTATATCAACCCAGCTCACCAAATAAAAGCACTACACCATAACAAAAATCATTAACCTTTATTACAAAATTGAATTAGTTTATGTGTCAAATTAATCCACGTCTCTCCTTTGCCTATAGTAGTATCTCAATTCAGAGATCTATTTGAGAATTAGGCTTTGGCTCAGATAAAAGACAAGTGTATGGAACTCAATGACAAGATATGGCTCTTCGAGTCAAAGCAGAACCACAAGATTAGTGTTGAAAGACTCAAGAATGATGGTGACATGTTGAGCAATGACTCAACTTTCTAGACAAGGATACACTTTTTGCTCTTAAAAGATATATTTGCTTTACTTTATGCAACATCGTTCAGAGATTGTGACATTACAAGAAACATGACAAATGAGGAGTTAACAAGAGAACACCAACGACCTTTTGTTCTTTATATGCCTATATGTTGTTTCCAAATACTATGACATTGTTATAATATTCAAGTCACTACACTAATGACAGAACAAACTCAACCTGTTGTAGGTGTAGTAACTCAAATTTTACGAGGAATGAGGATGTTTATAGGGAAGCAATCTAAATTAACAATAATTATTCATAAAAGAATAAATAAATTTGGCATCGTTTAATAAGGGCAATGTGAGCACTAAAAATATAGTCCATATCATAGCACATCCAAATAAGGCCATATTTGACGAATTGTTCATCAAATAAGGTCCTTTTCCAATAATAAAAAGATGGAAATTAGCATTCAATTAGCTAGGGAGGGAGACAAGGCTAAGGCGGATGCCAGTCAAATTTTTTAAGAATAACTTGTGCAACACGAATTGCTTGATTTGAAAATAGATATCTTGAGTAATCGGAAAAGAATTTTGATAAACATATTTAATCTTGACCGACTCAATTAAGGTGTAAGTGTTTGTTCTATTGGACGAGAAGAATCGTAATTTTTTCACTTCTTTCAAAATAAGAGTTGTACCCGTACATGTACTCGTTTGCCATGCTTCTTGTTCGTTCCTAGTTCTAATCATTCAAATATATATTTAGCCTTGCTCATGGACAACAAGGCCCGAGTTGAGCACAGTCCTACTCGATGTACAGCAAATGACAGCATCCTATAAGCTATAAAAAAAAAAAAAGGCCTTCCTAGCAGGCTCGATGCTACCTTTTGTACTAAAGTTATCAATAAAATAAAATCTTTGATTTTGGGGTAAGGCCATAGTATGGCCATGCCTTTACGATCCGCTTATTATCGAGTAAGTTGTGTCCTACTTGCTAAATAGCAAGAGATAACAACCTCTTAACATTAAAAATACAAAAAAATAAAATAAAATTTTTGACCTCTCCCCCATTAGAAAGGGCCTAACAAGGCCTACTTGCTATTAGCCCATTGTCTCTAGAAAAACAAAACACGAGGGAAAGAATTGAGAGTGTAATTTGTGTTGAAGAGTTGACAGTGTGATTTCGTTTATTTCCATCTTCTTTGAGTTATTTACTGCTTGTTTCTTTTACTTTTTTCAAGGTTGATAGATTTTTTCCGTTGATACGCTTAATCATGAAAACGACATGATTTTTCAAGTTAAAGTGTGAAGTTGTCTCTTTCTTAAATTTTGTCGTCGTTTAAGTACAAAAACGACATTAGTTTTAATTTCCATTTTATTGCCGTTTATTTATTGAATACCAAACGTAACTTTTGCTCTTACCTTTTGCTCTTACCAAATGCCAAATAAACAATTAATCTGTCATGCAAGTACTCATCCTACTTTAGTTTACTGTGTAGTTAACTATGGAACATTACTCTAACCAAAAAAAAAAAAATCTGGATACGACAAGTCATTTGTTTTGCATTTTGTATCCTCAAAAGAGTCGTCTTTAGCCTGCTGTCATTAAGGTGTCAAAAACGACACATTTTAAACTTTGAGGCATGAACACGTTTTGTTTCCCTCGTTAAGATTATATTCATTTGTCGTTTAATTACAAGAACGGTGATTCACTTTATTTTATACTTGGCCGTGGTTGCCCGTCAACACGACTTGTAAATTTCATGTCGTTTATGAATTTAGACGACCTGACGTTTTTACTTTTTAAGTTTGAGGTCGTCCAAGTACCAAATAACGTCTTTCAATGTTCAAGACGACTTGTCAGTTTTTGTTAGCTTTCATGTCGTTTGTTTACCTTTCTTGTGTAGCCAGTTAGTATCTTCTTGAAACCCAAACATCCCTTAAAAAAAAAAAAAAATCCAAAAGGTCGTTTTGTGTCAAAATTTGCTATCTCCATATGGACTGGTTTTTTTCTTTTCTTTTCTTTCTTTCTTTCTTTTTTTTCCTGCATACTCAAATCATCAACAGCTTACACAAATGTGCACGTATTAATACATTACACGCTTACACATAGGTATACACATAACCACAAATATATTGATACTTTAGCATCAAATCTAACTCATAAATATACAAAGCAAACAGATAAGTAACAGAGTTTTTCTTTAATTGAAAACGAAGTTAAACTATTGATATCCATTTGTGTCTACTACCAAACAAAAAAAAAAAATAGAATTTAAGTATAACTCACTCAGACGAACAATATTATAACATATAAACTTCACTTATGGTTTTTAATTTTGACCATACGCACTAATTCTCCTTGATTCTCCTTGAGACTTTTATTATTACCTGGTGAAATAGTAGGATACATCAAACGTGCAAATCAAACATTGGGTTTGTGAATGGCGCTCAAGCTTAGAACTCGATTCAGGGAGTTATCGAAGGAGAAGATAGAGAGGGGAGGAACTACAGGTGATGTGGAATCAAATCTTAATCTTAATTGGTCACCCCCATCTTTGGGCCACTCCAAGATCAATGTAGACGCTCCTTGGATGAATGGAAGAGCGGCCATTGCAGTTATAGTTGCTAACTCTTGTGGAGTTCCCATGCTTGCATGGGCAGGCCAAGTGCAGGCAATTTCCCCTTTTCATGCAGAGTTGCTGGCTGTTTGGAGGGCTGTGGGGGTAGTTGAAATAAGAACTGGGTTGAACTCATTGTCGAAAGTGGCTGTAAACTGCTGGTGGAATCTTTGGGGAATGGAAGTTGTCCAAAATGGAGAGTACATGTTGATTACCTTTGTGTCTGTAATAAAATTAAGAACCTATCGTCCTTGTCAATTCAGTGGATTCCCAGATCTTGTAATATGGTTGCAGATTACCTTTGTGTCTGTAATAAAATTAAGAACCTATCGTCCTTGTCAATTCAGTGGATTCCCAGATCTTGTAATATGGTTGCAGATTCAATATGTAAGGGGGCGATGAAATCTCAGTTTTCTGGTTTCATTTCTCTCCAAATAATTGGCCCGATGTGAGGACAACTTTTTGTGCATATATGCAGCAATAAATAGTCCAAGTTTTACCAGGAAAAAAAAAAAAAAAAGATAAAAAAAACGTTGGGTTTGTGATTTTGCTTTACTCAAGAAGACAATTGGACCTGCAAACTCTAGAGGATATGTATCCCATTTTTCTTGGACCAAACTTCTCCTACGGGCCTTTGCAGCAGCACGCACCACATTGAAGGGCCTGATTAATTTTAATTTTTGTTGGTTTTATATAGTAGAGGAACATCCTACTCTTTATTGGGTTAATGTAGTGGAGGAACAACCTACTCCTCTTCTTCTTCTTTTTTTTCCTTGACCATAAAAGAGTAATATTTCTCAATTGGGTGACGTTGGACTTATAATGGTGGAAAAAAATTTGACTGAGGTTCATCTTCTGAATAGAATCGATCAGTCACGTACTTTTCATTTTACTAGTTATATAGTACGTACTCTTTTCATGTAAAATAGATAAACAAAATAAAATAGAAAAAAAAAATTATATAGAGATTTATGACTCGTCATATGTTAGATAATGTGACTGTTACATAATGATGATAAAGTTATCACATGATAATTTGGCTCTTTTATTATGTAGTATATATATAGATTTGTTGGCTTTTAAATTTCTACTATAAACGATAGGGGTTGAAGATGGGATAATACCAAAAATTTCTTGTCTTCTTTATTAAAAAAAATCCCAGAATAAGTATAAATATACCAAAATTTTCTTATAGGGATATACATATATATTTATATATGCTGATCTATCGTATATCTCTCTGTATTTTGCATGCGCGCGCGGGCGCACACACACACACACACACACACACACACATATATATACAGATTCCTTATGGTTGAAGCAATGGAACCCTAACAAGTCACCAGGTGGGGTACTGTTGTTGCTGATTTTTTTTTTTCATGAAGCAGTTCGACGTCCTAATATATGAATTAAATGTTTGCCGGAGTATTGTGGTGTGTAGGTGAATGTCTCAGGCCCTTTTGATCTATAAATTGGTTTGCGTTTTATTAACTACCTCCAAAAGGGTTTCCAACTGTACCGACAGTTTTTGTCTGGATATTAATGTTCCATGGCAATTGTAAGTGAGACATAAGTCCCTACTTTCACCTTCCAAAGGAATAAGAAAACAAATATGATTAATAATCTAGTAGATGAAGCTGGGGATAATTATTAGAGTAGAAGCATCCAATTTTCCAACAGCAAATGGGCAAAAAACTACAGTAGCAAAACCTCTCCTACCTTTGTATTTGGCTTACAATAATATATATATATATATCTACCTGCTTGATCCAGCCCTTTATAATTTGTCTTTATATATATATATATATAGAGTAATTGGAGCAGTATTAATGCATGATAATATAATGAAATGATTACAAACAATCGTGCCAATTTGTCCAAGGTCTTTAGTCTGTTTTCAATTGTAGTAAACTATGCCCCTCCTATTTTAATTTACCCAAAGGAGGAGATAGAATAAAAGAGTAATATAATTCAATAGATCGTTTTCCAACTTCCTTGGAATTTAGCATTAAAAGAAGAGAATTAAAAAAAAAACTATCAATCAATACTTTGTATGCTCTTCCATTTTAATATGGTGTAAAATTTTGTAATACGACAGGGAATGAGAAGTACCCAGGAAGAAAATATATATGTGTGTGTGTATATGGTTTATATAGCAAAAGAGTTCTTAAGGAGAAATCATTTGATCAGATGAAATTCATAATTATTGATTAATTAATTACCAATTATACATTTACAGAATTTCAATTATCAAATGATTTCTTATTAATTTAGTCAAGGTCAACTTTACATTGTCTTCAGTTGATGAGACTCTTTAACATTATAACCCTCACATGCAGATAAATATAGCAATTATCTATGTGACAGCTACATAAAGCTTTAAAATTTTTAATGTTAGAAAGAAACAAAATAGAAAAGCCGAAACAAATGATTTATATATATATATATATATATATATATAGAACTCATATGTCATATGGGTACAGAAGCATACGGCGAGACAAGTGGATTTTCAAGTAGTTTCTTGTGGCTGAGAGGTATCGACCAACGGTAATGGGTATAAAAGGCAGGTCCCGTAATTCTAGTATTATGCGGTTGAATTTTCAGCTGGCCGGATATGGAGACTTCCCACTCGGTCCCAAAAGGCATCAACAATATTTTATGCACTACTTTGGACTCTATTATATACTATTATATATATATATGTATATATATGTAATATCATAATGCAAGTAGAACTATCATCTGAACGAGGCATTGTGATAAAGAACGATAATTTATATGTATTTCTGATGATTGAATGGTTAACATGTATATATCCTTGAGATAATCAACGAGAATGTTACTTAGTCCACTCTCTATTTATATATGTAGTTATAAATTTTAAAAGAAAGTAGGTGGAATGTAAGGAGATATATATATCACTATTTTTTTTCTTTTTTAAAGAGAAGGAAAAGGTTGTAAATGAAACTTTAAAACAAAAATTGCCGATTCTGTGTGTGTTTAAGGGATTCTGTCTTTTTATTTTATCCCTTTGGCAAAGTCGTGCCAAATTTTGTGGGCTCAAAGTTGAAGTTACCAGAAGAGGTTAGCTAGAAGAAAACATGGTAATAGTTGAAACACTTTCACATGCAAAAAAGTGCTTAAAAATTTTCGGCACTATCAATATGATGGGGGTATGGAGCTTTTGGGTCCCATGCTCCTAATACATCCGTCTTGATTTGTAACAAAATTCTGCAATCAGACGGCCTAAAACCCATCTAAGATGTGTGCGTGTCATAATTAATGTCATAAAGATGTATACGCAAATATTTAAAAACCCTCTAATGGACCCTCCCCACCCCAACCCTCACATGTTGCCCACTAACGCTCACATCTCAACCTCTATTTATTGGGAGGGACACATTTCGGATGGGACATTTATCAAAATTTTAACGAGCCTGCATCAAACTTAGTTAACTAGCTAGCTCTCTACTATATATCTTATTTACTTATGGCAACACTTTTGTGGGGTCATTAAATGGTCCAAGGGTCAAGATGATATTATGAACATCAAATCAATCATTTATGGATAATTGAATCCGTATTTTGATGAAGAGATAGGCATGAAGCTAATTTCTTGGTGTCATGATATTAATTTGGAATCTTACCATTTACCTTTCAAGTGAATCCCCCTACAAGTACCACTAAAAATGAAAAGGAGCATGACAAATAACTCAAACTCATCATTTAACCTCGGAATCATTTGTGGGAAATAATGAAAGAAGATTGAAGATTTTCATGTCTATTTATCATTTATAAGATCTGTATTTTTGTATCTATATATTATTTATAAAATCTGTATTATATATTGTCTGTTTCGTAATGTTATCGTGTTCCATTGTCAATGAAAGTAAGCATATGCTTCTTGAGGTGAAAATATATATAAATCTGTGTGTATATGTGTGTTGCTTTTAAGATGGTAGAGAAGTAGGTTCACCGTCCTCAAAACTATTTCAGAAAACCTAAAACTACAAAAGATAAAGTAAAAAAAAAAAAAAAAAGAAGTCCATCACTCTCACTTTCCAATGAAAGCCCCAGCCCACATGATCTTGCTTGGGATATTGAAAGATCACAAACACTCTCTCAAAAGAAGATTTTGCTGTGCCCCATTTCCCACCTTCTCCCAATTCTCTCCATGTTTACAAAGTCATCTCTCTCACACACAAACACTACAAAAATGACCCCTTTTAGTATACATCCGCCCACCTACTATACATTACTGATCAGGCGTATATTCAGTCTCAAACCGCCACGTGTTCTGCTCTATGTAGAGCCACGTGTCCCACGTCGTCCCCATGCAAAAGGGTTTTTTTTTTTTTTTTTTTGGTGCAATAGTTTTTGCTTATCTGGTAATCCTAATCATGCACTAACATGTGTGTTTCATCTACAATGCTTCAGGCCAACTTTCAAACTCCAAACTCCAAACCCAGAATTATTGAATTTGGCGACTTGGGAAGGGAAGCCAAGGAAGATGGGGGTCCCTGAATGATGGATCCCAAAAGGCAAAGTACAGATGGAGGTGCAATTATTCATGCCATGGATTTCATCCTAGCCAAGTTAGAAATTATTACCAAAAAAAAAAAAACATGCCCAATTATCTCTAGTCTCCTTCTATCAATAAACCAGCTAATTCCACCATATATTACCCCCCACACCCCACAACCACACCCCCCACCTCCCCCAAAAAACCCACCACACAAAAAAAAAAAAAAGCTCCTAATAATTTCTTAACAATTAGGTCCTCATTAAATTCCATCAGATTTTTATGCTATTCATACGATAATGACGCTAACAAAATTGTACTCTAAGTAGGTGTTGCCTACCACACAAATCCTTTTTTTTTTTTTTTTCAAACAAATACTTCTTTCTTTATATAAACAGAAACCCAATATAAAGAATAAAAAAGCGTCGTTTGGTACAAAAATTGTTAGGTCACTGATTCCCACTCATACAGAGAATAGGCAAAATAAGAAACAAAAAAGAAACAAAGAAAAAAAAAAACCAAAACAGAACAAAAGAGGCTTCTCTTTCTCTCTCTTCCTATATTTTCTATCCTCTCATCCTCTCCTTTTCCTCCCCCCCCCCCTTCTCTCTCTCTCTCTCTCTCTCTCTCTCTCTCCATGAGAGAGATCAAGGGCAAGATCAACATAAAAGCTGCAACAAGAGGGGAAAATAAAACTGAAGGAAGACACTTAAAAAATCTTGTACACAAAATTAGAGGGAACAACAATAGCATAATAATCAGCTAGCTCGCCATGAGAAACGCCATCAGATGCTGCATATCTTGCATTCTTCCGTGCGGAGCCCTGGACGTGGTCCGCATCGTCCACTCCAACGGCCGCGTGGAGGAGATCAGCGGCACGGTCCGAGCCAGCGAGGTCATGAAGGCCCATCCCAAGCACGTCCTCAAGAAGCCCTCCACGTCTTCTCCTTCCGAGGACGGCGTCGTCCCCAAGATCGTCATCGTCCCGCCCGACGCCGAGCTCCAGCGCGGCAAGATTTACTTCCTCATGCCCCTCCCGCCCTCCTCCATGGTGCCGCCGGAGAAGAAGACCCGTCAAAGATCGTCCTCTTCTTCTTCCGCAGCGGCGGCCGCCGCCAAGAAGAAGAGGATGCGAGATGGTGGTAGTACTAATAAATTGACCACTACTATTAGTGCTGATGATCATCATCTTCATCATTATCGCCGTCGCCATCGCCGTCATCAAAGTAACGTGCACAACAATTCAAGTAGTACTGATAATTGTAGTAATACTACTACTACGACGGCTTCTATAGCCATGGCCAACGTTAATTTGCTGATTTCGGATCAGTACTTGAGCGAGATACTCTCCGAGAAGCTCTCGACGCAGCGGGATCGGCGGCGGGGGCGCGCCGGCGTTTGGCGGCCCCACTTAGAGAGCATATCCGAGTCGCCGACTGATGTTTGTTGATTGGTGGTGATGATGGTGGTCAGTCCTTATAAATATGGCCGGTCGGGTCAGTCGGGCTGTTTTCTTTTTTTTTTTTTTGTTCATTCTTCTGTTATTATAATTCATTGCCTCGGAGGTTCATGATCAAATCATTCAGTAGGGCTTCAAAAACTTCTTCTATCTTCTCCTCTTTCTTCTTCTTCTTTTGTATGTATAGTAATAGGGATAATATAATCACGAAAAAGGAGGAAGAAGAAGAAGAAGAAGAAGAAGAAGTCCTCGTATGATAATCACAAAGGTGTGAAAATATCTGCGTGGGATGATCATCGTGCGGGAAATTGTAATCGGGTTTGTAAAGGGGGATAAGTGATACATAGTTTTGCTTCTAGCTTCAGGTTGAAGTGTGCTTAATTATGTGTTTCTTATTGCAAAATTCCTCATGAGAGAGAGAGAGAGAGAGAGAGAGAGAGAGAGACTGAGAGAGAGAGAGTTTAAAGCCTCTGTAATTTTGTGAGGGGGAAAGTTGAATTATTAAGAGATCCAAAGGAAATTAATTTACTTTATAATTATCTCCATCATGATTTTGTTTTGTTTTGTTTTGTTTTGTTTTTTTTTACCCTAATTGATTTTCTGATTGGTTTTTGCTGATGGAACTTGATGGAAGTAGGATGAGTATAGTTATATGATATATATATATATGTGTATATGTGTGTGTGTGTGTGTGTGTGTGCGGGAATAATAAATTTTAAACTGTTATTATAAGTTGTTTTGAGGGATTCTAGAGCTATACAATCTGCTTCGGTACCTTGGGCATCATAATCTAACTGGAACAAAAAGGTGAAGGTGATCTGTTTTTTTTTTTATGTGATCTTTACCAAAAAAAAAAAGCTTTGAAATATTTGTAAACTTTATGCTTATCTCATTACTTTATTTCGTTAGGAAATGATTCTGTAGTTCGCGAGTGTCGGTCGTTCTCTACGTATTGTTAATGATGTAATCATTACATCATTGTCAATATGGATGAGGAATTCTGAATTTGTTACCCCAAGGAGGTTTTTGTTTTTGGTAGCAACCCGAAAGAGCTTCAATCACATATAATATAAGCAAGGTTATTTTAGTTAATAATGTGTAACATTATCATCATTGATGCATAATATGTTCGATTAATACTTATTATACGTAATAAAAAATTTTAATTATATAACATTATATGTAAATCAATTAATAATTACCTAGTTTTTAAAAAGAACTTACATTAAAGATCACCAAATTAATAAAGTCTAATCATACATATATGTATGTATACACACACGAATTCTGAAAAAAGAATTATGGAATAAAAGATTTTCTATTAACATGGGCACATGTCCATTAGATAATAGTTCTACCAATTCATTTATGATAAACGAGTAAGTGTAAAAAAATAATAATAATAACAATTATGATGGTGACAAAATAATGAAATATTATAGTTGGTGATTTAACATCTGTTAAACGCATAATGTACGGCGATGATGTCTGATCAGATTTTCCCGCTTAAGAAAAAGAAAGAACGCTGATGATCTTCTTTCGCCGGTTTTGAAGGATGCTTCACATCTCGTTGTTGCTCTTTCCTTTTCTCTCTACTCATACATCGTATATTGTACGTTAGTGGGTTTGTTCAATTATCTAAACAAATAATTGGACGTACCCTTAATTAAGCAGACGGGGAAAAGGCATTGTGTGTGTTATTATAATGCCAACCCACTTCGTATACATTTCACGGTATAAAAAGAATTAAAGAATACCTATCAAAATATATATATATACAGAATCAATATAATTTAATAATTAAAAAGATTAATAATGTGCCTTGAAGTGGATAGGATGATAGTCCCCACATAGCTATATATGTATAGCTTTCCACCAAAGGAATAATGGAATTCTATATTGCACTATCAAGTGGGAATACAATTACTTGTATATAGATGCATTTAAGCATATATGTTTTTGTTCTCTTAGATGATTAGATATACTGTGGAGATGGCATCCTGTAAAGGTATATGGTCACTATATACTGGTTTTGACCTTTTGCATTGGCTGAATGTCAGATGTTTCGAGTTTTTTTTTTCTTTGTTTCTACAATTAAAGACACACATTTAACATGATAGATTGATCACAATAATCTTAAAAAAAAAAAAAAAACTAGTAGACTCATAAATGAATCTTAATTATAATTTTTGAATTATTAATTAAAAAGAATTTATGAACATTTATAAATTATTTGATTTCTTTATTCTCCGCCTATGTGTGTGTATATATATATATGTACTTTGAAATACTATATAGTATATAGATATATAGATATACCTATGAATTTTTCTTGATAGTCCCACCATACTTGAGGCCCTCAAGTTGAGGGCCAACATGAAAAGGTCACAGAGTGATCCGATATGATTGAATTATAATCTATCCAAATTGATCTCATGGCCTGTCAAGTACTGAAAGTGGGCGATCAGTTAAAAGTGACAAACCCATTTTCTTCTCGTTTAATTTTACTCTTTTTTTTCTTTTCTTTTCTAAAAGAGAATATTTAGACAATATTTCATGGGAGCGCATGAGATGCGTGGTACTAACATTACATAGATTTAAAAAAGTGGTAATATTGATATACCTGAATTTTGAGATCAATATTATAGATGACCTAGCTATCTAGCTGCACTTTTTTTTTTGTTCTTCTTTTTTTTTTTTTTAATTTCCTTATTGAATTAAGTTAAAATATTCCTTATAATACTCTAATTTAAAATCAAGTTTTTTGCATATGCCGAAAATTTTTAGCATCTAACACGTTGGAATGTTGGTTTTTCTATGAGTATCTACGAGTTTGCATATTTTATCATGTTATAAGCAAAATTTAGTAAGAGGGTTTTTAACTTCCTCGTTGAGTTAATGAAAAAAGTAAATGTTATTTGCTGGGTCAGACTCAATTATTGAAAAGTTATAATATGATCAGGTAATAGCTTTAATATATGAAAGTTACAACTTGAGATTTGATTAATGTATAAATGTTACACAACCTTTTTTTTTTTCTTTTTCTTTTTTCCTCTTTTTTGCTGAAGTATAAAAGTTACAACTTATGCAAAGAGTGATGAAATTTCTGTACGGAGAGTTCTATTGAGTAATGAATTCTAGCTCGAAAGGAGATTATTGAATAAGGTGCTACCTAACGAAGATATATGTCAGAAATGATTGACAATTAGTTAGCAATAGAAAAAGAAAAAAGAAAGGAAAGGAAAAACCTATCTATGATTGACATAGACAATGCAGTTCTCGACTGCATGTGTTGGGTTTTGACTAGATGAATGGTTTAGTTAGTCTATCCCAACTCATAATTCAAAACTTTATTAGAATTTATAGGAGGTTTTGTAATGGCTATATTTCCTAAATACATGCACCAAGAGCGATGGTAAAGTGAAGTCCAAAACATGCATTCAACATCAACTTTAACCCATCACGTAACCATCTTTTCTTATTGATTTTTTAGCTTTTAGTTTTTATTTATTTCCTTTTTTACAGACAATATTTTATTTCAACTTCTGCTTGCAAATAGCACGTTCGCTTGTTTATCTCTATAATCTACTCTAGAATTTTAATCTTACTCTCATATATTGTTTAAAGAACATAGTTTCTATATTTGTGAAATAAACAAGTAAAATAAAAGCAAAACCAAAACAATAAAATAAAATGGTATTCTAAAATAAAATAGTCATATGATGGGTATTGAAACCGTTACATGATGATTTGAAAAAAGCAACCAGTGTCTTTCGTGCTTTGATATTGAATTGAACTTAAATGTTGGCTAAAAATATCTTGAATATAACAATTATTAACTAAGAACATAGGAAATCTTTCTATATTTCCAAACTTATTTATTTACTTTTTTTTTTTTCCAAAATGAAAGCATTACTAGAAGATTGTAAAACACACACACACATAATAATTTAATGCCATTTAAGTTGTGATTATTTTTTCATACAAAGAATTTTGTGAGAGAAACTATCATTTTTTTTATTATTGATGGAAATTACAATTTTAAACGTTGGATTATTTTGAAAAAAAAAATTGATTTGCTAACTTAGAAAGTAAGTTAAAAATAAAACTTAAAAAATATTATAGTTCATATTATGATCAGTTAATTTGTTATTAGTAAAATTAGTATTATTATGTTTACTTTCCTCTGCGTGAAATCTAATGCTCTCCTTAATGCCATGTGGTAGTAAATGATTTATAAATAAATGGTATTAAAAGGTTAGTTATAGATGGTTCCTAATTCCGTGATTACTTTTTCCTTTCCCACAAACCAACCCCCCGAGCGCGCGGCCCCCCCCCAAAACCAACAACACACACACACCTCTTTTTTTTTTTTTTAATTATTATTATTTCTTTAGATGAGATGGTTATCCTAAGCTGAAATTATACCCAAAATATAGAGTTATAGAAATATAATCATTGTCCCGCTTAATATGTATATATACTATACATATATAATTTCGCAGAAAATATCTCTATCTCATTAATTTTCTTCTTTAATTAACTCACAAACCTATTGGTTTGAATCGACATATCATACTGATTGACCCCCAAAAAAAAATTTTCCCCTTTAAATAAATGAAAAGGGATTAGGAGGAAATGATATTTTATTCTCTTTGTGGTTGAGAAAAAGTAGAAAAATGGGAAACACAAAAAATTGCAATTATAATTTATACATCATTCAAGCGGCGCCTCCCACTTTTCATCGATTGCAAAAGAGCAAAAAAGTCTCTTTCTCCACCTTTTACTTTGTTTTCTTTATCGACAGATACACATATACATATCACACATTTTATAGCCCACTTTATATTAAGCTATTATGCTCCATATGTTTGTACCATATATCTATATGCTTCGTTGATTTCTCCAATGTATGTATACAAACAGACACACACATACAAATACATTTATATTATATGTATATATAATATATATAATATATTATTCTTTCCTTTTTTATTTTTAAAATATGAGTAAAAGATTGTGGACACTCTTATGTTGCGTTTAGGCAACACATTTTTTTTGCATTGCATTTGAATGCAATGCAATTTTTCCCCAAATACAAAAACATTTCATTCAAATACCAATCACATCACATTTTAAATCCAACACAATTACTATTTATTATTTCATTTTTTTATTACTTTTTTTAATTACATCATATATTCTCTCTCTCTCTCTTTTTTTTCTTTCTACTTTTACCCATCACATCACATATTCATTATTAAAATATAATTCAAATACTTTTTACCCAAACACACGTTGCATTCAAATGCAATGCTAATGCTTTTTCTCCAAATACAAATTGCATTCAATACATTGCATTTAAATGAAATGCAAATGCAATGCGTTCACCAAACAAACGTTTAAATAATATGGGTTTTTGTCAATCTTGTCGTCAACCAACTTTACAAGTAAGCAACAATAAGTGATCGGGGACCATATATACAGGTTAACCTACTAGGCTACCATTTTGTAGGTGCCCTTTTTTTTTTTTTTTTTCCCCTCCCTCTCTTTCCTTGTACCTAATAAGTTTGGCCACTAGTGCCAAGGAGGCCAATCCGCGCTTATGGAATCAAGGCAAAGCCCGCTTGGTATTCTAACAAATACTATCTGCCACAGACCATATATATATGTGTATATATATATATATATATATGCATGAAGCTGGTATCTTGGTCCTCCATCTGATTCAAATGTTGGTTTTATATATGTGTGTGTAATTATATGTCTTGTTCCAAGTTTTCACTTCTTTGAAATCAAATGATCACATGTAAAATAATTATTTCTACTATAATATATGTTTAGTTGTCCATTTCAACCAAATATATGGTGTTGCGATCAATTTGTTGGACTAGACCCGAATATAGACAACCCCTAGCTAGGGTTATAGGAAATCTTCTGATTCATCACTTTCTCTGTTCCCTTTCTGAGAATCCTTAAGAACGTATTAGATATATATTACTGTACCCTTCATTGTTTAAGTGGACTTTCCTTTTTTAGGCAGCTATTGTTAATATTATTCTCATAGTTTTAACTTGTTTTGGAAGGTATTATTATGTATAAGTGAATTGGTGGATGATATCAATAATATTCTCTATATTTTTTTTAAAACTTTTTGCATAGGGACACAGATAGGTGATTTGAACTTAATGTGTCTTAAGATGAATTTTAACGTGGATTTATTACTAGATTATATCTATATTCACATAATTTTGAACTTTATGAATATATCTAGAATGTGTTTCATGCACATGTTAAAGGGCTAACATTTTGGTATCTGGATATTTTTCTACGGTGCTAAATTTTTCCATTCAAAATGTTTATATTCAAATTTTTTTATCAAATAATGTTTTTACCCCAACGGGGTGTAAGGTTCCGGTTGTGAAATTGTAGCACCAATATTTTTTTCTCTTTCTCTTTCAAACATCAATTCAAAAAGATTTTCAATTTAAAATAGAATCTTAAAAAAAAATAAATAAACAACAACTTTTCAAACGTTTAAACACAATCCAAGTGTCCTTAATATTATTTAACTTGGGTAAATCTTCAATCAACTTTAAATAAACAATTTACTGATGATGGTGTATAAACCATTGATTGGTTGCTTTTTTTTTTTTTTTTGATAAATAGTTGATCAAGGGATGGCTTAAAAAAAGGTTAACTTTTAATTGACCCAAACTCCAGGGACGTGTACTTGCCCAATATTATTCTTTTTTTATATCCACTTTTGCACATATTATACTCTTTTAAATTAGGACTTATTTTTGTTTGACCTTCGATTTCTCAAGGTGTATTGGAATGTAATGTACTACGTTGTTAGAAATATAAATTACTGGTAATAATTGAGGTGGATGGAGTGGGAGAGACTGAGACACGGAGGAGGAGGACAAGCTGCTGTC
The DNA here is from genome assembly GCA_035233585.1 of Antiaris toxicaria. Classification (NCBI taxonomy): domain Eukaryota; kingdom Viridiplantae; phylum Streptophyta; class Magnoliopsida; order Rosales; family Moraceae; genus Antiaris; species Antiaris toxicaria. Next base: position 97,559,490 of record CP141154.1, read on the forward strand.
GGTTTCACAATTAGGCAAATGACTGTTTTCGAAACCGACGACAGCCACACGCATTATACGCTCGTTGCCCAACTTTAACGGAGCCGACAGGTCCAATCTCAACACTCATTTTGTGTGTCGGATTTTGGGCCGCTTTTGGGGCTACCCATTTAAGCCCAAGAATTTCTTGCCCTTCTCTGTAGGTGAATTTGAACCCTATACGCCCCGTTAAATTATGCTTATAATCACTGTCTCAAGTTAGTTTATATGTACAACATAATTTGATTGATATGTAGGCTTTTTTTTTTTTTTTTTTTTTTGTATTGATACATTCTAAACTTGTTGTAAAATTACAATTTACATCTTGAATTTTGTTAATTTTGATAATTTACATCCTCAACTTATAAATGTATAACAATTTGTATTCCATTAATAATAATATTAATCTTTTAAAGGAAACTGATATATGATTTGTACATGAGTTGTTGACTCATAACATGAATAATCATTTTGATCTATGTTAACCTAAATTTATTGAAGTTAGAATCTTTAATTAAGTTTTATTAAAATAGAAAAGTTTGAATTAACTTTGTTATAGATATAAATTTGGATTAACATTTATTAAAAAGAAAATTTTATACTTTTAATTAACAATCTATGTATAAGTGAAGTGCCGATTTGCATTTAAAAAATTAACATTGTTTACTAACAAGTTGCAAATTACTACAGATTTGTGAGTTTAGAATGCAAATTATCAAAATTAAAAGTTTATGGTATAAATTGCAACTTTACAGAAGTTTAGGGTGCACCAATGCAAAGCTTGATATATAAAACAAAAATTTTAATGACCATTTTACCACTTTGTAATTTATTTCTTTTCCCCTTCGCTTTTCCTTTAAACCTATCGCTGGATTTCATTACTGAGATTTCATTTGTTTTGTCTTTCAACAAAATATCTAGGTCTGCAATCAAGTTTTGCTTTAATTTATGGAGTTTTATATGAAATGATATCCATATAATAATGCTTGTTTTTTCACTATCAAAGTTATATTAAAAAAAAAGTTTACAAAATTTGTAGAGTCATATACAAATATGATGGTTACAGAATTTTATTGGTAGGATGTTTTTCCATACCCTACAAAGAAATTCTCTTTGTTTTACTTTCTAAAGTTCCGAACCTCAATGGTTGAGAGTGAGGAAATGAACAACGTTCCCAAACTTATATTTTCAAAAAAAGATATAACCTCTTTTTGCGTCCTTTTCACCACTGCTATATTTGCATTTTCTTCTATGTAGCATGGTTAACTAGCTGACCAGATTTGAAATTGATAATCAATTGTATTTCCTTAAAAATAATCCTATAGAGAGAAATATTGACCACCTTATAGAGAGTATGGATAGTTCACACCACATTCCCTTTTGCAAAATAGGCTTGCGACTTCTTCATGTTAGAAAGCGGCAATATGGGTGGAACATGATTGATTAACGGATAAGCACCATTAGAACAGGTTTGGGAGTTAAGGGTTCGTTTGGTGAACGCATTGTATTTGCATTGCGTTTGAATGTAATGCATTGAATGCAATTTGTATTTGGAGGAAAAGCATTAGCATTGCATTTGAATGCAATGTGTGTTTGGGGGAAAAGTATTTGAATTGTATTTTAATAATAAATATGTGATGTAATGGATAAAAGTAGAAAGAAAAAAAGGAGGGAGAGGGAATATATGATGTAATTAATAAAAATAATAGAAAAAGTGAAATAATAAATAGTGATTGTATTGGATTTAAAATGTGATATGATTGGTATTTAAATAAAATGTTTTTGTATTTGGGGGAAAATTACATTGCATTTAAATGCAATGCTAAAAAAAAGCTTATCCCAAACATGGGCTAAATGTCAGAAAAGAAAAAGGCTAGAGATGCAATTGAAAAAAACTGTAAATTACTTGTTTGATCTCAACTTTTTATTAAGTTATGATTTGATCCCTTATCTAATCGTTTTTTTTTTTGTTAACTAAATGGTCTTTAAACTCTTTTTTTAATCTTCTTAAATAGTAAATCATATGTAATTTATGTTTTTTTTTTGTTAATATTTTAACTTTTTTAAGTAAAAATGATCAAATTACATCCTTTAAAAGAGTTTATTATGCCCTTTCAGCTAATAAAAAAAGATCGAGGATCTAATCAAAATTTTTTGAAAAAAAAAAAAAGACCAAATAAATAATTTACGCATGGAAAAAAAAAAAAAAAGATACGTTAGGGATTAATGAAGATATTTTTCTTTTTGCATACTTTCTTGACAACATTGTTGAAATTTCCAATAAAGACAACAAACTTGTGGTTGCATCGCTTTGGAATTCGACTGAGGCTTCGTACTTTTAATCCTTATCTTGGAAATAATAGGTTGGAGGTTCTCTGAAATCTTTGCATGTTGCGTGTGGTCATTATCTAAGAAGATATTGTCGGCATATCAAGTCACTCCAGAAAACTTTTGTGATAATCTCTTAAGGATCTATTAACCTTGTTGTTAGTAAAGAGGGGCTAACATTACTATAAACTAAGAAGGATGAGATGGAGAACATACACTAGTTTCTTCAGCAAAAAAGAACAAAAAACAATAATACATTTTGTGCAGTACCCCAATTTCAAAACCCAAACAATGAGGACGTGAAACTAAGGTAGTGTAGAAAAATGGATCAAACCAAATCAACAAACGAAACAAATTAAACACCATTGAAAACGAACTAACCGATGAAGCCGTTAAGTTCTTTTTTAATGAGACAAAATAGTTTTTAAATTTTCTAATAACAATAAACATATTTTATAATGTCATATTGAAAATTGGATATAAGTTTTTAAATCTAGTTTGGAAGAGTTTTTTTTTTTATAAATAATATTTTGAACTTATTTAGAAGAGCTTTACTTTTTATTAATAGAGAAAGAGAAGAAAAATAAAAGTTATGATTTTTTTGGTAAATTTTTTGAATCACATTTTCATAAAAGTTAAATAAATGTGAGAGTGGAATATTTACGTTCAAAAAACGACAATATTTCAAGTGAAGACGAAAATGTAAAACAAAATGATTTAAAAGAGGGTAATTAGAATTAGATGAAAACGATGACATCCTAATAATTAAAAATTTTGAACCCAGAGAAGCATAAGCCTCAACACCTTTTAAGGGAAAAACAGTTTTTTAGAATAAAGGAAAAATATATCGAACAAAAAGAACGTTCTAAGTTACTCAAAACTAATGACAATTATTAGGAATTAGATCCAATGATAAAATTAACTCATAGAAGATATATTGTTCATCTATAAGTTGGGTTACTGGGCATGAGAAAAGGTATGTATTTCTTGATTCCTTCGGCGGCTGGACTCTATCATTTTCATTTTTGGGGATTTCTTAGATTGAATTTGGCTTGAGCGTTCGACGATTCTCTCTAGAGGAACCCCAATTTGTTCCAAAGGTGAAGCTTTATAGATCAATGAGAGATCAAGAATTTAGCTAGTGTTTCAAGCATTAATTTGAATTGAAAAAACTCAGTTCAGTTTTTGTCCTCTATTTCTTTTATCTTCTGAAGAGTCAACCTAATTTTACTATTTATAATTTCAACTTTAAAAGTTATATCTTTATATATACAAATTTTAATTAGGTGATTTTTATAAAATTATATCGAATTTTGATATTAAAGAAACATGATCTATATTGACTTTTTTTTTAAACATATTTCAAATTTTTATATTTTTTTAACTACAATCAGTCAAACGCACAATGTAAATTCAACTTAATTCAAATAAAATTCAACTCTAATTGGTGAACGGAACATATACTAAGTTTTTGTATCTATTGATTAGGATCTGCACAAAAAACTGTCTAGCATTTAATTAATTTTAAGTTTGTAATAAGCAATGGAAATGTTAGAATAATATCTTACTAAGAGTCCGTTTGGAACTCCAAAAATTTTGTCTCTAAGACACATTTTTTTGGTATTTTTTTCACCTCACTATTACTTTTTATTATTTATATTTTCAAAATATAATAATAAACTCTAAAATTTAAAAATCTATAACTTTACATATATAAGTCTAAATAAGATGATTTTTTTTAATTTTGAGAGAAAAGAAATAAGATCCATATTTATAATTTTTTTCATGCAAAATAGTTTTTAACCAAAACACATTTCCAAAACTACTTTTTCACAACACCAAAAGAAAAAAAAAAAAACTCCAAAACTTACATTCCGTCTGTTTGACACCTTTAAATTTGGAAAATGAAAAATTTTTCATTTCAAGAAAAATGAACCTTCCTAAATTTTCGTATCTGAACATCCAATATTTTTCATTTTTGAAAAATGAAAAATGAGTTCTCTATAAACAAAAAGTTTTCACCCACTCAAACAATTTTTCACTTTTAAAAAAAAATTCCAAACAATTTTTTATTTTTCATATCTAAAAATTTTTCATTTTCCAAAAACAAACACCTCATCTAAATAGACTCTTAATCTCAAACAGACCCTTTGATACAAGTTTCAAAGTATATTTAGAACAGTTTTTTTTTTTGGAAATTTTGTGCCTTTGAATGGAAGTTCTTTTAGAAAGTTAAATATCTTCTAATAGATATACAAACACTTAAGAAACAACTTTTAAACCCATAAAACAAAAAGTAATTTCTAGAAAGTTATGTCAAATAGAGCTTTCATGGTTTGATTGGAAGCTACTCTAGTCAATAAAAATGCTTATGATAAATCATTCAAACAATTTCAAAAGTAGTTTTTGAATTTGAGAAATCAAAAGTAATTTTTAGAAAACTATATCACACAAACCTTGGAATATTATACATATTACATTGTTTTACCGATCATATAGAGAAGATCTTTTATACTATTTATTAGGGGTGACAAATTGTATTAATCAACCTTGTTTGGTTTATTAGTACATTTGTTAATTATGTTAGAAAATGTCAATTTAAACACATCATATTTATTAATCACATAAAAATATAAATCTAAACACAATACATTTTTTTTTGGTATTTGTCGTAATTTGTAAATTTGTTATAATTTTTATGTAATTTGTAAGACACAAACCTAAAAGAGACAATATTCATAGAAGTTTTAGGTGAAACATAATTTTTTGATTTAATTTGGGGAGAATTTATTATCAAGCTATTTTTGCTTGTTTACCAGACCATAGCACAGCTTCGGTGGGAATTGAGTTTCTATCTTCATCTCTCTGATGGGTTTTGATTTTACTCTATGCAAAAATTACCAATTGGAATATAATAAATCAAACTCTTAGGGTGTGTTTGTTTTTGTTTTTGAAAATGATTTTCCATTTTCAAAAACACAGAAAATGAAAACGATTTCAAAATACGTTTGTTTATTTAACGTTTTCAAAACCGTTTCGAAAACACCGTTTTCAACTATGTTGTTTTTTTTGGTTTTTTGAAAACGAAAAAAAGTTGTTTTCACTTTTTGTTTTCATTTTCAAAAAATATTGTGTTTTTTGGGTTTTTTAAAAATGAAATGGGTTTTGAAAAAATATAACCAAACAAAGTTTTATTTTTATGTTTTTCAAAATATACATTCAGAAAACATAACTAAACACAGTTTCAGAAATAATCTTAATACAGTTTCCAAAACTGATTTCACGATTCCCTAGGAAATCGATTTCAAAATCGATGTGAAATTGTGTTTGGTTTGTATTGTTTTTGAAAACAGATTTCAAAACGAATCCAAAATCGCCTTTGCTCCCAATGTAAAATTGAAAACGATTAAAAGTCGTTGTCTCTGATTTCTTTTTTCCCATTTCTCTGATTTAATTATTATGATTAATTAAGATTTAATTAATATAGTAATTACTTAAATATTATGGTTATTAATTTTTAATTCATTTTTCAATTAAAAAATTTTATTAATTTTTAATTTTTGGTATTCATAATAAATTTTTTTTAAATCAAACATAAATATGTTTTTATATAATACTTATAAAATAACTGGTTTTTAAAAATATAACCGAACACAGTTTCACTTTTTTGTTTCTCAAAACATACACTCAGAAAATAAAACCAAACACAATTTCAGAAACGTTCTCAGAATTGTTTTCAAAACGATATCAAATTCAGAGAATTTGAAAACATAACAGATTTCAAAAACAATACTAAACGCTACCTTTCATTTTTAATTTTTTTGAAAACAGAAAACATTTCAAAAACAATACCAAACGCCACCTTAATTTCCTAACCCTTTTCCCCTATTTTTTTTTTATTTCAACTTTACTTCGAAAAGCAAGTTTCTATGAGGGTGTTTGGTTTTGTTTCCAAAACTGATTTCATTTTTACCTTTCATTTGTTTCCAAATGAAACAAAAGCAACTTTGGTTTTGTTTCCAAAAGCAACTTTACCTTTCATTTTTAATTTTTTTGAAAACAGAAAACATTTCAAAAACAATACCAAACGCCACCTTAATTTCCTAACCCTTTTCCCCTATTTTTTTTTATTTCAACTTTACTTCGAAAAGCAAGTTTCTACGAGGGTGTTTGGTTTTGTTTCCAAAACTGATTTCACGATTTCCTAGAAAATCGATTTCAAAATCGGTGTGAAATTGTGTTTGGTTTGTATTGTTTTTGAAAACAGATTTCAAAACGAATCCAAAATCGCCTTTGCTCCCAATGTAAAATTGAAAACGATTAAAAGTTGTTTTCTCTGATTTCATTTTTCCCATTTCTCTCATTTCTCTGATTTAATTATTATGGTTAATTAAGATTTAATTGATATAGTAATTACTTAAATATTATGGTTATTAATTTTTAATTCATTTTTCAATTAAAAAATTTTATTAATTTTTAATTTTTAGTATTCATAATAAATTTTTTTTAAATCAAACATAAATATGTTTTTATAGAATATTTATAAAATGACTGGTTTTTAAAAATATAATCAAATACAGTTTTACTTTTTTGTTTTTCAAAACATACACTCAGAAAATAAAACCAAACACAATTTCAGAAACGTTCTCAGAATTGTTTTCAAAACGATCTCAAATTCAGAAAATTTGAAAACGTAACAAATTTCAAAAACAATACCAAACGCTACCTATTTCTTTTCTTTTCTTTTTTTTTTTCCCTATAAGAAAAGCTAGTTTTTTTTTTTTTTTTTAAATAGTGCCCCCTAGCCTATAAATATGTCAGTATGTGATCCAGATATGATTCGTTTGCCATCATGTAGTCAGGCCTTTGAGCTATCATCTAAATGTCACAAATGTATAATAAGATATATTTGACAAAATCAAAATGCTGGACAATATTCAGAGAATTATTAGTTTTTTTTATTTTTTGTCAGAGAAGTTGGGCGATGAAGTTGTGAAATATTTGCTTATCAATTTAATCGTGTCATCGGGAAGTGGAAGGTCGCATGGCACGGTAAAAACTTTAGGCCCCCCCTATAAAAAAAAAAAAAAAAAAAAAGGAAGAAAGAAAAAGAAAAATGAGCTAGCCTAGCCGAGCCGGTTAACTAAAAGATGAGAGGAGCTACTAAAGCCGCGAGTAGGCTCCACGCGCTCGCCCCGGCGACGTTCTCCCTAGACTGGCGGCTCATTCGGCCGGCGCTCCACCGACGCGACCCCCAACCCGTTCCCTTTTCCCCCCCTAATTACCTTTCGCCCCTCTTCCCCATTTTTCCATCTTTCTCCAAAACGACAATTTCTTCTCCGCTAAACGACGATGGGCGACCTCACCGACTCCCTCACTCCTCCTCCTCCGCCGCCGCCGCCGCCACCGACTACGACGACGACGACCACCACCACCACGACCACTCCGACGGCGACGGCGACGTCGACCACGACCCCTTCCTCCGCTCCTCCGACCTCCTCCCGTCCCATGCCGGTCCGCGAGGATTGCTGGAGCGAGGAGGCCACCGCCACCCTCGTCGACGCCTGGGGCCGCCGCTACGTGGAGCTGAACCGCGGCAACCTCCGCCAGAAGGACTGGCAGGACGTCGCCGACGCCGTCAACGCCCTCCACGGCCACACCAAGAAGACCCACCGTACAGACGTCCAGTGCAAGAACCGGATCGACACCATCAAGAAGAAGTACAAGGTCGAGAAGGCTAGGGTTTCGTCCTCCAACGGAACGCTCTCCTCCTCCTGGACCTTTTTCGACCGCCTCGACGTTCTCATCGGCTCCAATCATAAGAAGCCCTCTCCTCCTTCGCTTTCCCCCTCGCCGCCCGTCGCCGTCCCTCTCCTTCCATACCGGAAGGCCTCATCGCCGGCGGTGGTGGCGATCCCGCAGAAGCGGCCTGCTCCCCCGCCGGACGAGGGTTTCTTCCGGAGGAATTACTCGGCGATGGCGGCGGCTGCCGCGGCGGCCGAGGCGGCGGAGGAGGATGAGGACGATCTGGAGAACGAGGAGGAGGTGGATGAGGAGGAGGAGGAGAGAGAGAGCGAGGACGAGGGAGAGGCAGAGGGAGGAGTTGACGGGGAAGGGATGAGGAGACTGGCGAGGGCGATAGCGAGGTTCGGTGCGGTGTACGAGAAGGTGGAGGGGGAGAAGCTGAGGCAGATGGTGGAGCTGGAGAAGCAGAGGATGCAGTTCGCAAAGGACTTGGAGGTTCAGCGGATGCGGATGTTCATGGACACCCAGGTTCAGCTCGAGCGGATAAAGCGCGGTAAACGATCCGCCTCCAATGGTCAGACTCGGGATCACACTAGAAACTCTTTTTGATTCTTTTCCAAAGTTTTGATTTTGATTCATTTTTTTGACATGGGATTTTGGTTCTTGTTAGATTCTTTTGTTTCAAATTCGCTAATTTCTGTCTTTTGATTTGCTTAAATTGGTTTTTATAGTTGGCTTCATGCCTATGTAAATTGTAAACAAGTAGTGAATTTTTTTAATTAGGGGTTATCATGTTGTTTGCTTTACTATGCTAATAATTCTTTAAATTTCTTCCTTTTTAGCTAATTAGGAGGAGTTTTTTGGGGGTTACAACATTAAGTAGGTTACTTTGGTGGGAATTCCTTGGTTTGAGCTTTGTATAGTTTTGCAGTGCAACCCATTATGATCTACATGTTTGAGTTTGTGCATTCAGATGTTTGTGCTGCGAGGCGTAGGCTTGAATGAGTCGGTCTGCACGATGTTGGACATGGTTGCCAAATGTAGAATTGACCTCTTTTAGAAAACACGCAGCTACCAATAGACGCGTAGTTTTGCTTTATGCTTTTAGTGCACTTTGATCCTGAATTGGTTTTCTGGTTGAAGTACATGTTCTTATTATGTTATGGCTCTGTCTCTCTATGCTAATTGGAACGTTTTGGTATGCCGTAGCTGTAATTGTGAGATTCAACTGCATTAAGGTGGAAATGTTATAGAGCCTGGTCCTTTTTCTCTTGAATGATTGTGCATCTTATTTTTTTCTTATTGCATTTATAATTAAGTTATTTTGAAGTACATAGTAGGTGCTTTTCTTAATTGGCTTAATGCCATTGGCATGTGCTTAAGTTTCCTGGTCAGGAAATCATTTGTTGTATTTTATTTGGACTTGTGAGTTGGCTACATTGGAGACATGGAGTTGCTTTTGTATATTTGGCAGCTTGCATGTCTTTTTGTATATGTTAAGCTGGGATCATTCATGGAGCCAAAGTCTCTACACAGGAACGGGATAATTTCTTACTTGATTGGATTGCGTTGCAATCAGGTTTCATGAAACACTACGATTCTATTGACAATTCATTAGAATTTGGTTCTTGCTGGGAACATGTGGAGTTGTATTGTCTGATGAATTCCTGTCTCTTGTATTAATAACCTTTGATGACCATTTGTTACTTAGCCTGTGTTCTATCCAATTAATCTGTCTCTTTTATCAATGATACCAGAATTTCTTTTAGGAAACTGAAATATGATTTATAATGTGTCAATTGATCTCTCTCTCGTCCTGTTACTTCCATCATATGTTTTTGTACTTCTTTATGTCTGTGTTCATTTAGATCATTACTTGATTCTGTTTTAGGCCATCTACTAGGCTCAGATCAAACCAAGTTTTGGTACCTTATTTACGAGTTGAGTTCGAACCGTTGACCTCTTTTCTCTCTTTCTCTCTCTCTCTCTCTCTTTTTTTTATTTGTTATGCACTTTCTGTTGCTAGGTTAATTAATTTATTTATTTTTGAAGAACAATACTTATTGTAACGTGTTGAAAACTCTCTCTTAATTTTATTCGCAGTCATTTGCTTTGAATTTTGCATAGAATAGGGTTAGTTAAAGTGGTCATGCCTGATCTGGCTTTCTGACTTAGTTAATGGTAATCTTCTGTTATGAACGTGCTAGAATAGTCGAGGAAGGCAATGTCACTATAGGCGTAGCCTTTTCTCTTCAGTAGCAGCTCTTTGGTTAATCTTTTTTATGGTTGCACTCTACCGCTTCCTTTCTTTTCAATCAGTATGCTCTTTTCTAATCTGTAGCAAAGGTCTATCCAATATTGGCCAATCGAATTTTGTAAAGTGTTTTTACTAAAGCAGTCAAATAGGAAGTAGTTCACCTGTCGAGTTGGTTTTGACAACTTCGATAAAACTTTAGGGAGGAGTCATGCTGGAGGAGCTTTGAATGGGCCATTTAACTTGTATATGTATTTACTTAACATTGCAATGACTATTGGGTCATAAACGTTAATGCTGGTTTCACATCTAATTGGTTCATTAGTTTAGTGTAGGAATCCTTTTGCCAATCTCTGCTTCATGGGGATTTCATTTAATTATCATGGCGATCATAACTGCAGAGTGCAGATTGCCCAATTTCTTTGGGCAAGTTTGGTTATTTGTCATTGAAATGCACAGAGGAAGTAATATTCTCTTGTTCAGTTTCATTTCCCAGCAATGTAAATGTGCACAACTAGCAATAGCATTATACAAGTTCTCATACACAACTTGCATAACCTTCAGGAATTCAACTTGTAACAATGGATATCGCATTCCAGAGTTTAGTTTTTTGACGGGGACCTGGTTTCTGCTTAAATGCTTGTATAGATTAACAGATGATGTCATAATTGACTCTCGGGTTGAGATAATTATTTTGGTAGGGGGAGTTCATGTACCAGAATCTCGTATATTTATATGGAATAGAACACTTTTTACATTAATGGATTGCTGCTTTTACATTTGGATGTTGAACTGCAAGTCTTTCATTGGATATGAAGAACTGCATTTTCGAGACCGGTTTTTGTCACAGGTAACCTAACATCTTCTATATTGCTTATCTTACAGATATTTATGGTTAGACATAAAGATGGGAAGCACATTTTGCATCTTCTTCATCATTGGTACAAAGTACATAATGTTTGTTGCAGCTGATACTGGATTAAGAAGATTACCGGCAGAGATGATCCTTTGGATTACTTATTAGATTCTTTTTAGTTTCCCTGTCTGTGTTTTTTTTTTTTCTGTTTTAATTAATAGCTGGCTAATATCCATCTACTAGTAGGCCCAAGTTTGGCCCGAATTCGAATTTAGCTGGTATACCCCTTTTTCCAGTTTGAGAGACAGAGAGTCTAGTAGATCTGATTCTGCACAAACTTGCAATGCAAAGGCTTAGGTGTCGTTGAATGTAGAGATATCTTGTTTGTGATATTTGTTCCCTCCGATTCTCTCCCTCCTTTTCTGACAGAAAACCACTAAACTTTAGCAGCATCTTCTTTATGGTTTTAGGGTGTGTTTGAAAAATGCATTACTTTTCCATTATATTTGAATACAATGTATTAAATACAATATACATATAGATGAAAAGTGTTTGCATTGCATTTTAATATAATGTTTACTTGGATGAAAAATATTTGAATTGTATTGTATATAATATGATTGATAAAAGTATAGAGAAGAAAAAGGAGATAGAAACATAGTTTATAATGTGGTTGGTAAAAGTTATCAGATCCCAAAATTCGGGATAGTGATGTGAAGAGATGTTTAAAACAAGTAAAGGGAATCTCAAATTCTTAGGTTTATTAGTTTTAATTTAAAATTATTTACCATCTTTTTTAATTTTGTTTCTAAAAATGTTTAGGTAAATTAATTAAACATTATTATTTGTATTTGAAAATCTCACAGGAAAGTTCTCATGTCTCATAGATATATATTTGAATAAAATAAAATAAGTAAGAATGTAAAATATAATTTAAAATTCATAGTTCTGGAACATTTAAATTACATATATGTTTTCAAAGTAAAGGGAATATTATTTTGGCACTTAGTCTTTAGTTTCTAAGGGGTGATTACATGACACCCGTATCTTATAATCAGCTTTTCTTTTGGAGGTTTATCAGTTTTAAAATAATGAGTGAAAGGTTTAGTAAGATATTTGTAAATCAGTTTTCAAACATTTTACTTTGACCATCATAGTTATAATAAATCAATGCAGTACAGAATCTTAAATGTACATTCGTGGTTATGTAATTTGTGTCTTTAAATACATTTACAATCATGCACGGTTCATATGAGCCCTCTCACCATATCGAAGCACAATGAATAATTCTCGATTGAGATTTACACTTTTTACATATGTGTGTTGGCTCCCGATATACTTTTTTAACAACCAAATCCCTTTTTCAAATTTCTTTTGAAAATACTATTAACATAATAAAATATATCGTTTATTTTATTAAAAATTCATACCTAGATTATTTTTCCGTTAATTTTTGAAATCAGGTCAATTTTCAAAAATCACAGAATTTATAAAATTTTATAAATTCATTTTCTTTGAATTAACCTTTTTGACTAAATTGCTAAAAACAAAACTGACTACAAAGAAGGGGTAAGATATCTTAACTCTTGATAATTATCTACTGATAACTTCTAGCACGTATTACAAGATAGTCCTCTTCTCCAATTTCGAGTCAAAGAGTACATAAAATATAATCACAGATAATTTAATTATCTATCCAAAAAATATTGTAATATTGGTTATTGTAAACTCAATTAATTAGTATGCCATTTATGTAAATTTTAAAACGATATTTTATTTTTAACATTCATAAATTTTAAAGCCACATTTTATTTTTTTTAACAGTCGTAATATTTTTTATTTCAAAAATTTCAACACAATCTGCCTTAAAATATTGACTTCTCAAAAGCTTCAAAAATGCTTTATATCCGCAGAAAAATCAAATTCCAAATCCTAGAGTAGATTTAAATACAAATTTTAAATTTCAAATCCCAAACAATTTAAATATACATTTAAAGGTTATTGTTATTATTTTCTTTATTTGTTTATTTATTTATTTTTTCCCTTATTATTGGCAGACCACCTTACGGCGATAGAGGATGCACAACGGCATGCAGTGGTGGCGATTACACGATGGTGGAAGTGTGTTAAGGGTGATTGGGTGTGGTTGGTTTGGCTGGTTAGGCAGTTGGCTGCGAAGGGGCGGTAAGGGCACAACGAAGTTTGGGTCATGAGCATAGGCTGGTGGCGGCATGGCTAAAGCATGAGATGGCGACTGGCTGGTGGTTGGCCTAATCAACAGTGGCAGTGTGAGGCGAATGGACAACGGGAACTTAGGCTCAATAACGTGGGGCCTGGACGGTTGGTTCTTCGACTAAGCTCAACGGCTGCCTTAGGGGAAGGAGCTCGATGGTTCGCGGTAGGTGGCTGGGTGAACGGCAAGGCGACATGATGTTTAGGCTAGGTGCAATTAAGAGGAAGAGAGGGAAAGGAAAGAGAGAGAAAAAGAAAGGGAAGGGAAAAGAGAAAGCATTTGGTAAGGGGGAGTCGATGGTTGTGGGTGGAGCTAGGTCCAGTTGCCATGGGTGCGAGAGAGAGAGAAAGAGGAACCGAAGGTAGATTTTTGAGATAAAAAGGGAGTGAAATTTTTTTAAAAAAAATTGAGAGAAAGGGAGGTTGGAAAGGGGTATTTGTGATGGGGAAGATGGAGTGATATGGGCATGAAGGAGAGAGAGAATAAGGGAGAGAAAGTGTCATAATAAGAGGGTAAGAGAGAGAGAGAGCTAGAAAGAAATTAATAAAAGAATAAGAGAGAGTTTGAGAAGATGATAAAAAAGAAAAGAGGATTTGGGAGAATGGTGAAATGAAGGAGAAAGAGAGAAAGGGTTCGGTAAGTATCGAAAGAAAGAAAAAAAAAAGGTAGAAATTAATGAGTCAAATTATAAAAATTTCAAAATTTGTCAAAAGGTTCAAAATATTCTCAAATTAATATTTAATACATCAAAAATTTTAAATTGAATTCCCAAGAATAAAAATTAATTAACAGACCAATAATTGAATTTTTTACACTTATGCATTTAATTTAAAAATTTTGCAACGTGACAATTCTCCCTTCCTACAAAGGAATTTCATCCTCGAAATTTGAATGATCTAAACTCTCAAACAAATTGGGGTATTTTTCAAACATCTCATTTTCTGATTCCCAAGTGGCATCTTCATTACTGTGATGTTACCATAAAATTTTAACAAATGTAATCTCCTGATGTTAAATATTCTTAACCTTCCTATCAAGAACCTGAACCAGTACTTCACCATAGGAAATATCTTTTTGAATTAAAATATCTTTGAGCGAGACTATTGTAGTAGGACCCTGTTCGCACATCCTTAGTATTGATATATGAAATACATCATGTATATGTGACAACTCTGATGACAATGCTAGGCAATAAGCTATTTTGTTGACATATTAAACCATGATGAATGGTCCCATATATCATGGTACTAGTTTCACTTTCTTGCCGAAACAAGAAACTCTTTTTTGAGGTGAGATCTTTAATAGCAATCACCTTCTTTAAATTCCAATGGTGTCCGTCGCCTATCAGCATAGCTCTTTTGTCGGCTTTGAACTGTCTTCAAATGCTCTCGAATAATTTGAATCTTTTCAATTGTTTCCTCAACAATAGTTGCTTCAGTATGAACTTGGTCTTCAGGTTTGATCTAACATATAGGATATTTACACGGTTTTCCATAAAGAGTTTTGAGCAGTGTCATCTTAATACTAGATTGATAACTATTGTTACGGGCAAACTCTTCTAACAACTGACCATCAATCCATTTGTTTCCATAATCCAGAGCGCATACTCGCAACATGTCTTCAAGAATCTGAATAACTTTTTCTGATTGTCCATTGGTTTACAGATGCAAAGTAGTATCGAACTTCAAATCTATTCCTAAAGCTAACTAGAAACTCTTCTAATATCAAGCAGTAAATTGAGGATTACGATCATAAATGATACTTAGCAGTAATCCATGATATTTGACTATCTCATCAAGATATACTTTTACTAAGTTCTTCCTTCCATACATTAACTTGATAGGAATGAAGTATATTGACTTCATCAATCGATCTACTAATACCTAAATAGCATTATAGCCATTTTGTATTTTTGGTAGCCCCATAAGGAAATTATGGTAATTTCTTCCCATTTTCACTCTGGAATGGGTAATGGTTGTAACATCCTTTTAGATTTCTAATGTTCTGCTTTGACCTTAAGACGGTTTTGACAAGTCTTCACATATACTGTTACATTGTTCTTTATCTTTCGCAACCAATATTGCCTCTTTAGATCCTTATGCATCTTAATAACTCTTAGGTGAATCACAAATCAAGACATGTGCTTTATCCATTATTGCATTATTCAATTATAGTATTTTAGGAATAGCTAGATGATGTCTGAAATACAAGATTCCATCGCTATGGAAATTCCTGTGTTCCAATTGCTCTCCATTTTGGAGCTATGACCAAACATTTTTAGATAGCTATCTTTATGTTGATTCTCCATGACTTGCTGAATCAAGTATGATGGAGTTATCAAGTTGTACAAGATAAGTGAATCTTGATCCCTAGAAATTTGAAAGTCAAAATCTTCAACTCCTACTGTCCTTTTTTGAAACAAGCATTGCTAATGAGACAAGAACACATAGACTAAAAGCATCCGCTACGACATTAGACTTAACTGGATGATACTTCAGAGTAAAGTCGTAGTCTTTCATATACTCTACCCAATGAATCTGTCTTAAGTTAAGATCTTTCGAATAAAAAGATATTGCAAACTTTTATGATTAGAGAAGAGCCGAAATGAGATACTATAGAGATTACATCTCCAAATTTTCAAAGTGAAAATAATGGCTGCTAACCCTAGATCATGTGTTGGATAATTCTTCTTATGCATCTTCAATTATCATACTGCACAAGCCACAATATGTCCTCTTTGCATTAGAACACACCCAAGTCATTTAATTGATATATCAATGTAAATTTCATATGGTACTTATGGCCTAAGAATTTTAAGAACTGGGGCACTAGTCATTTGAGTCTTTAATTCTTGAAAAACATTCTCACATTTATTGTCTTAATTGAATTGGACATCTTTTCTTATCATTCGTGTCATTGGGCCTGTAATTCATGAGAAATCCTGAACAAATTTGCCGTAAATCCCACTAATCCCAAAAAACTTCTTATTTTAGTTACATTTCTAGGTCGTTCCCACTTCAATATTTCCTTAATTTTAGTGGGGTTCACTGTTATGCCTTGACTGGAGATAATGTGCCCTAAAAATTTGACTTCAATTAGCCAGAAGTCACATTTCTCCCTCTTAGTATACAACTAATGTTCTTGTGGAGTTTATAGAGCCAATCTCAAGTGTTGTTCATGTTCCACCTAAGTCTTAGAGTAGATCAAAATGTCATCAATGAAGATAATGACAAATTGATCTAAAAACGGTCGGAAGACACGATTCATCAAATCCATGAGAGTTGTTGGGGATCAAAAGGCATAACAAAAAATTCATAGGATCCATATCAAGTATTGAATGCTGTCTTCAGGATATCCACCTCTCAAATTTTTAACTAATAGTATCCAGATCTCAGGTCAATCTTGGAAAAGTATTGAGTACCTTCTAGTTGATCAAATAACTCATCGATCCTTGACAATGGATATTTGTTCTTAATTGTCACCTTATTTAACTGCTTATGATCCACACACAGCTATAAGCTTCCATATTGTTTCTTTGCAAATAAAACCGGTGCTTCCCATGGTGGTTTACTGAGTTGGATAAATCCTTTAAGTTACAATTTGGTTAACCATTTCCGTAACTTAGCTTTCCCTGTTAGTGCCATTTTGTACAACAGAAATGATATCAGCATTGTATTGGGGATGAGGTCAACACAATATTCTATCTATCGATTAGGTGGTAAACCAGGTAGATCTTTAGAAAATACATCTGGAAATTCATCTACTATTAGAGTATAGTAGTTGACATTACTCATGTTATTATTAACTTCTAATGTGAAAATAAAAGCAATACATGACAACTTCGGTCAACCACCTATAATTAGTCTCAATAGCTTGCTAGTCATCACTTGATTTGGATCCTTTAGCTTGATCATTATCAAGTTTGGCCCTGTTAGTGATATCACCTTCCGATTATAACAATTTAGGGTTCGTTTGGTGAACGCATTGCATTTGCATTACGTTTGAATGCAATGCATTGAATGTAATTTGTATTTGGAGGAAAAGCGTTAGCATTACATTTGAATGCAATGTGTGTTTGGAGGAAAAGTATTTGAATTGTATTTTAATAATAAATATGTGATGTGATGGGTAAAAGTAGAGAGAAAAAAAGGAGGGAGAGAGAATATATGATGTAATTAATAAAAGTAATAGAAAAAGTGAAATAATAAATAGTGATTATGTTAGATTTAAATGTGATGTGATTGGTATTTGAATGAAATGTTTTTGTATTTGGGAAAAAATTGCATTGCATTTAAGTGCAATGCCAAAAAAAAGCTTGTCCCAAACGCCTACTTAATGTCACTCAGGTATGCATTAGCCACTCCGTACAGAGAATCATATCGTAATGTGTTATTGGTAGGATAATCAACTGGACACTCAATTGTTCACTTTCTCTAGTGAAAGCTAGAATTCTAAATCATTAGAAGTCTCGTAGGCTTCAATTCATATCATTTACGACGGGGTTGTTTCTTGCATGAGTAGTCATATTCTAAAATGCCTAATACATGGCTTCTGTGACATTTACCAATTCTGACTCTGATGTTGGTGTTGACGTTGGAGTGGTTGTTGGGATGTTTTTATTTTTATGTTGTAGCTTTATTTTAAAAACAAAAATCCCAGACTATAAGTTTATATTTTAATTTACTCTAAGTATGCATACAATTCCTATGGAAATCCTAAACCATGCTTTGATACCAAAAATTGTCATGATCCAAAATCCAAGATAATGATATGGATGGATGTTTAAAGTAAATAAAGCAAATCTTAAATCCCTAAGTCTACCAGTTTTAATTTAAAATCATTTAGCATCTCTTTAAATTTTGTTTCCAATTATGCTTGAGTAAATTAATTAAACATTATTATTTGTATTTAAAAATCTCATGGCTGGATACTCATGTCTTATAGTTGCATACTTGGGTAAAATAAAATAAGTAAGAATACAAAATAAAATTTAAAATTTACAGTCTCGAAATATTCAAATTACATATATGTTTCCAAAACAAAGGAAAAATACTTCCACACTTAATACTTAGTCTCTAAGGGGTGATTCCACGATACCCTTATCTTCTAATTAGGTTTTTCTCCTGGGGGTTTACTAGTTATAAAACAATGAGCGAAAAGTCTAGTAGGATATTTGTAAATCATTTTTCAAATATTTTACTTTAACCATCATAGTAATAATAGATCAATACAGTATACAATCTTAAATCACTACAACAATTAGGGTTTTTTGCGAGAACAGAATGTTGTCGCAAAAAATCAGAAGTCATCGTAAATAATTATTTTGTGACGATGCGATGCTAGTATCTCGTCGCAAATGATTTTTTTGCGATAATATAGCATTGTTGCAATAACAATAGTAACAACAGTCGTCGTAAAAATATCGTCGCAATTAAGTCGATGAAATATCAGTCAATCTGACATAACAGCTCTTTTTTGCAACAATAAAATTTAAAAATGTCATTGCAAATATGTTGGTTTTGACCACATTATTTGCGACGTAAATTTTAAATGTCATCGCTAATTAATTATTTATATTTTATTGTTACAAATAACTTTTTTTATTTCAATTTTTAATAATTTATTATTATTTATTAATTTGATAATTTTATTAATATATGTTATTGTTTTATACTTAAATTCAAAATTAAGTTGAAATATGCTAATTTTATTAATAAAAATAAATAATAATATTAAAAATATTAAATCAAAGTCATACATTTATTAAAAAAAAAAAGACTTAATAAATAAAGTAAAATGTGTTCAATTGTAAAAAATATATACATAAATAATAAATACTGATTCAATCTCTTAAATTCACAGCAGCATTGCTAGTATCATCGTCGTCATCATCATCATTGTCTACAGCAGTTGTAGGAGGTGAAGAATCTAGAGGGACATATAGCTTTAGCAGGGGGACAGTCGGGAACTGAATATTTAGACACATCTCAGCTAACATCTGCTGCATAATCTTGTGGCTCTCGTATAATTGTAGATTTCACTTGTACTGTCGTTACAAGTGCTGTTCCACGTGCGGGTCAACACAAGTTGATGATCTGTCGTCAGACTGTGAATTAGAAGATGAAGAAGCGCTAGCGCCAGAAACAATCCTACGTGGGAGTGTGGGGCCTACGCCAATCTTATATTCTCTGTGTGTACCTAAGACATGCTCCATAATGCCTTCTTTATCTACGGATATTGAAGCGGATGATCCAGATGCTGACTGTGTCCTTTAGGTTTCCCTCTCCTCCTCCATTGCACGCTACACATAAAAAAGTAAACACATGTTATAATTACATAGTTTAATTTGAACAAGAAATTATATTATTAAAAAAAAATTTACAAATGTCTGCTCAGCTTGGGGGTTAACCCATGTATCTTAGTGACGATGTATGTCACCTCAATTATCTATGACATACATTGGCTGTTGGGTCCCAATGTTAGCCTGCACAACAATTTAAATGTATTAGTATAGTATTATTCTATTACCAAACTTAAGTTTACATAAAATAGGAGATTAACAAAATCTTACTAACCTTCTTCTGATGATGTTTGGCAATCGATATGTGACCATGTGAGCCGGACTATTTCTGGTTGCTGCAATTGCCTTTGTTTGTCTTCGACTTTTTCTATTTATTTAGCATTAGTAAAAATGAAATGATTATATATAATCAATAATCACCTTAGTAGTTGTACAATTACCTGAAACTTATTTGACATGAACTTATCGTAACAAGAACCCCAGTGATCTTGATTCCTGAGGTTAGTTTTGGTTTGGTTCTAACTGCTTTTTTATTTGCTGCCCCACCAAGAGCTTTAAAGTGGTTGTGGAGGTTGCTATTCTAATCTTTATAATATTTGGAAGTATCCCTATCAACTACAGAATGAAGGATACCATCCTTATAGTTGTAATCAAGATTAAACCAATCCTATAGTATAATAAAAACTCTTTAGTTGATTTTATTATGAAAAACTTTTGAAAAATGTTATATAACAGTGAAGTGAAGTAATACCAGCATGTGCTCCTAAATTTCTCTCTTGTGACAGGGGTCAACATCTTTCCAAGTATTATGATATGGCTCATATATATTTCTGGTGTGAATACCAATCGCACTATTAAGCCAGGGAGCATACTCGCCAAGTACCTTTCAACTACCTCCATCCTCGTCAAACTTTACGGTGATCTTTCCGTCCTTCACCGTTTTAGCTGCGATCTCATGACTTTTTGCCTTCTCTTGACCTCCACGTCACCGAGGTACGGTGTCCGCAGTTGTGAACACAAATCACAAGTAATTTTAGTATAATGTTCACTAATTATACAATAATGATTTGATGATTTTAATAACATTATAATTAGGTAATTATAACATACCCGACTCGCAGTGTGATGGTAATCTAGAAGAGCCAGCTGGAGGCTGCACTCTCCCTGAAGAGCTAGTTGACATCGCAATTGGAGCAGATGTATTAGCCTATTAACAAATTAAATTTAGTTAAATAACAAACTTGAATCTATACTTCATGTGTATTAATATTTGTTTGTGAGATTAAAAAGAAGTATTAAGAAAAATAACAATCAACCATCGCAATACATATTTTTTATTTATCGTCACTGCTTATGTTGTGAACATTGTCACCCTCACTAATGTCATCATTGTCTTCGGAATCGATGAATTCCTTTTCTTCATATTCTTCTAAAGTTTCATCATCCTTTCCTAGCATATCAAAGTCAGTCTCTAAAACGGGGGAGTTGTCTTTGAAGATTGCCTCAACGTCAGATGTAACACCATTAGATGTTACATCCGATCGATTCCATGCCAATGTGTCAATATTAGGTAGTTCCACAACTAAGTCAACATTTGAATAGTCAGTATGTTGAACAACCGTCATGTCATCCGCATCTGCTTCTGAGATATCCTATATATGTCGATGTCTAAAGTGTTCAACAACTTTCCAGTTTGGCTCATTGAACAAATCATCCACATAAAAAACTTGTTCTACTTGAGATGTAAGTATAAATAGTTCATTCTTATACCACAAGTCCTTAACAAAAATGCTTATTTTGTTCTTATATTGCTGAATTCTCTTTTTTTCTGGACGAGTGTCAAACCACTTACAGTTAAAAAAAAAATAGAATTGTTGTTTATGTAGGATACTTCATAAATCTCCTCTAAGACTCCGTAATATATTTGGTCCTCTAGTCCACGAATATAAATACCACTATTCTACATAATTCGATTGATATCTCCATTGTATATTAGATACTTGACTCCATTCACCACACACCCCGAATAGCCTTTAATAGATATGCTTGACCTAGAAGACAATGAAACCAATTGTGTGATCACCTCTTGTGCATTATGATCTTTAAGATTTGACACCTATTAATAGTATAAAAAATGTATTAGAAAAAAAGGTTAGCCAAACTATCTGGATATTCAATTTATTATGTACAAAATTGTAAGAGAAGGGTATACCTTATTCCGAAACCGTCTTGGAAATTCCCTAGATTGAATTTCATCCATGGATCCGGTACGACCGCTTTCCTCTTGCTCTTTCTTGTGCTCACTATTTATTAGGAATTTTAGTGAGTGATACAATTTTATTTAAGATAGCTACTTAATAAAATTTAGAGTAATACTTACTCGATATATTGTTGAATTTCAGAACAATTCTGTAATATGTACCACTCGGCTTTATTCAGTAAATTATCGTCTAATATGATTAAGGTCATCCTCCCAATTGGACGATAATGATTTTTAAAGATAGAAATCTTGTTGACGTTACCATCTTCGTCCCCTACCCAATTTCTCTCTAGTCTGTTAAATCTTATCTTAATACCACTAAAATATATTGAACAAAATGTCAGAGTTTTATTGACGATATATGCATCAGCAATTGATCCTTCTGGTCATGCATGATTCCTGACATATTTCTTTAATGACCCAAGAAAGTGTTCAAACGGATATATCCACCTCCAATGCACAGGTTCTCTGCGAATGGCTTCTTCTGGCAAGTGCATGACTAAATAGACCATGATATCAAAAAATGTTGGAGGGAAAATTGTTTCTAACTTGCATAAAATTAGTACAATATCTTGCTGGGCTTTCTCTAAATCACTTATTCTTAATATCCTTGAACATATCAACTGAAAAAATTACTTAATTCTGTTATTACATCGATGATCTCTTTTTTCATGAATGATCGAATACCAATTGGTAATATTCGTTGCATAATGACATGATAGTCATGTAATTTTAATCCAGTAATCTTATTGGTCTCCTCAATCACCTTTTTCTTAAGATTTGAAGCAAATCCATCCAGAAACCTTACTGACTTTAAAAACGCACAAAATTTTTTGGCATCATCTAAGGTTAATGTGTACGTCGCATGTGGTTTCATCCAATAATCACCTTTCTTATACAAATACAACTCCTTATGTACCCCCATATTTTGTAAGTCGATCCTTGTTTTGCCAGTATCCTTAGTTTTTTCGTCAATGTTCAAGATTGTACCTAACAAGCTGTCACACACATTTTTCTCAATATGCATTACATCTAAATAGTGGCATACTGACAATGAGGTCCAGTAAAGTTACTCCTAAAAGATACTTTTCTTTGTCCAATTAAGCTCTATCGGATGTCTTTTCCATTTCTTACCTTAATATTTTTCATGTTTATAGGTAATTTGAACCCAACCTGATCTAACTGAGCCAATATTTGCTGGATGGATTTCCGAGGCAGAGGAGGTCGTCGTTCAACTTTACCATTAATCTTTTTGTTGTTTCTCAATCTATGATTAAGTAGAAGCCATTGCTGATGCCCAACAAAATAAGTTTTACTCATTATCCACTTAAATGGGGTTCTATCGTTACAGGATAGATATGCTAAATACCCTTGACCACTCCAGCCAGGTAAACTACTATGGGCAACGAAGTCATTCATTGTCATTAACAACACAGCCCACATCCAAAACGATGTATTCGAAGTAGTGTCTCGCATAACAATCTCTTCATCCTACATTTCTTTTAACTTATCCACAAGAGGCGTCAAGAATACGTCTATGTCCTTTCCAGGAGCATTTGGACTAGGTATCAACAATGTTAACATCTTATATGGGTTTTTGGTGTATAACCATAGAGATAAATTATAAACAGTCATAACCACTGGTCATATACTATACGAAAGACTCATATTTCTGAACAGATTAAACCCATTAGCAGCTAACCCTAATCAAACATTTCTCGATTCACGTGCAAAGTCAGGATGCTTTTTATCTAGCTCTTTCCACTCTTTACCATCAACTAGATGATGCAGTATGTCCTTATCCTTTGATCACCCGTGTACGTGCCACGTCATCTTTTTAGCAGTATGTCGAGAAGCATGTAAATGCTTCAATCGATCTTTTAAAGGGAAATAACGAAGTACTTTCCACGGCACAGTCTTTCCCTTTTTACTCTTCCATCGACTTGTACTACAAACTGGACATGATTGCAGATCAACATTCTCCTTTCAAAACAGATCATAATCATACTTACACACATGAATTGTTTCATAGCACAATCCCAGTTTACTCAGTAGGTTCTTCGACTTGTAATAAGAAGTAGGTAACTTGTTCCCATCCAGAAAAGCATCTTTCAAAAGTTTCAACATCGCATCCATACACTCATTAGGCCACCTGTACAACACCTTTAAATGTATCAGTTTCACTAAGAAATTCAAAGATGAATATTTAGTATAACCTAGATACAATCCCACTTGTAACTTAGTTAATGGATCCTTGAATTCATCATTACCCAACATATCATCATCTTTATCAATCCCAGCAACATCATTTATTACTGCAAATATCTCGTTAACTGATTCACTAACAATTGAGTCGATATGTGATATCAGGTCAACTTTAACGTGGTGAATCCATTTAGTGTACGTCGTATCAAAGCCAAATCGATGTACGTGTGCCCACCCTAACTGTTTCTACTGACATCATCTCATGATTTCTACACCTAATGCAAGGACAACTGATACACCTGACGGAGCTTGTATAGTTCTTTGCAATCTCGATAAAAGAAGACAAGCCATCCTAAAACTCATCAGACAATCGGTTCTTTACATATATCCAACTCTTATCTATTAGTATTTTAATGATAGACACAATAACATACACAATCTTTAAACTCAAGCATATAATGTATGTATGCATGCATATGCAATTCAACATACCACTTTTACTCCAAGCCTACAAGGTAAGGCCCTATCCTATTTAGTATTATAATCTACACATTGTGTCGCTCATCTCACAATGCCCTTTTTTTATAAAAATTTCGGCAGCATTTCCCTGTAATTCTCTTAAGTGTGCTATTATACGCACACTCGAAGGACAAAGGAAGACATGCCGAAACATCTACCAAAGGCGCAAGTGAAATATAATGATAAACACATAAACTACAATACTAAACTATCTAAATGGGACAAGTCAAGCATTGATCACTACATACTAATACTTGAACGGGTCTAAAGTTAATTCATGAATGCAAATGCAAAATACAAATCAACAAGTCGTACTCACGTATGAAATTTATATTTTTATTTTTGTAATTATAAAGTTACAAATCACAACATAGAAAACAAAAAATTATATGTTTAATTTTATATAAATTTATGATGTTTTACAAAAACTTATAAATTTTTTTATTCCAAATACATTTTTAGTTTTACACTTTTTTTCCTTTAAACATATTTCAAGATTAATATTGATTTTTTTTATTTTATATCAAATTTTTTGTAAATGCTTATTATTCATTTATTTACATTTTTATTAACAAGTTTTTTCTAATATTTATTAGATAATTTCATGTTCGTATTTTTTTACATTATATCAATTTATTTATTATATTTAATTTAAATAAATATTATTATAATTAAGTATGTATTTATAATTGATTGTATGTTTATTTATGTGACTTTACATAATTATTATTGTAACATAGGTATATATATCATTAATATTTAATCTATTCAATTTTTATTTATAATAATAAATTATTATCAAAATATTATTAATTTTAAGTTATTACCAATTTTTTTATTTACCTATAAATTTAACATTTTTATTTATAATTATAAATTATGATCAAAATTTTTTTGTTTAACCAATCTTAATTTTTATCTATTTTATCTAACCAAATTTAACATGAATTTAACAAATTAATTTTTCAATATATATTATCTAATAACAATTTAATCATTTAATATACATCAATTTAACATTAACAAACAATTAAACCAAAATCCAACAATACACTACAACAATACATCATCACAATTTAGATATTAATCTTTATATATCCAAATACAACAAATAATTTAATATCAACATCAACAAAACATAATTTTATTAAAAAACAAAAAATAAAACTTAAAAAAATCCAAACCCATTAACAACAGGGGTTGGAAGTGGCGGCAACAAGAAATGCTCGGAAGGAAGCGACGGCGGCGACCGGTGGCAATTGGAGAGATGGCGGTTGCAGTTATGAAGGGCGGTAGCGGTTGTGAGGGGCGGCAAAACAAGAGAAAAAAGAGGAATAATGGGAGAAACGTTAGAAGACATGATGGAGAGAGATTGGGAGAGACGGATTTAGGTCGGAGAAAAGGAAAACGGGGGTTGGAAGCAGCGGTGACAAGAAATGCTTAGAAAGAGGTGGTGGAGACCGGTGGCAATCAAAGAGGTGGCAGCAACGGTTGTGAGGGGTGGCAAAACAAGAGAAAAAAAAGGAATAATGGGAGAAAGGTTAGAAGATATGAGGGAGAGATGTTGGGAAAGACGGTTTTGGCCGAAAATGGAGAGAGGCTAGTAATAGGCAGAGAAGAAGAGAAAATGGAGGAAAAACACCGGTGAAAATGAGGAAGAAGGCTCGAGCAGAAAATTTATAAATAGTTTTTTTTGTGATGACATTTGTCGTCATAAAAAACCAAATTATCATTACAAATACAGGTTAAATCGATGTCATTTTGTGCGGGTCATTAAATGTATAGAAGGAATATTCGACAAATGTTTTGGAACAATCAAAGAAAAATTTTTTACGACTATTTTTGTATAAGTCATCATAAATACCGTACAAAAACCACCAAACATTTCGCCAAATTTTCATCAAAATTTGAATTTAAAAGAAGTAATAAATTCCTAATTGTTGGTTGATAAAAACTGTAATCCAGTTCGTCACAAATACCACAATATTTTTTTTGTTAAAGTTTTCATTTTGTATTTATTTGCGACGATATATCGTCGTAAAAAATAAAATCATAAATTCCCATGTGTTTGTTGTTGACAACTGTAATCCATTAGTATTTATGACGACAAGTCGTTGTAAATACCGCATTAATTTTTATCAGAATTTAATATCTTATTTATTTGCAATAACATGTCATCGCAAATAAGAGCTAATTGAAGGAAAATATTTCGCTCAATTAATTTTTTTTTTTTTTGAGAAACTTTCTGAACTTATTTGCATCGATATGTTGTCACAAATAATTCATTTTTTATGATGACATGTCGTCGTATTAACTAATAGTGATGACATTTTTTTTATATAAATTCTTTTATTTGCGATGATATATTGTCACTGAATATACATTATTAGCGACAATAATTGTTATCGCTAATAATGTCATCACTAAAACCCTTTTTTGAAGTAGTGAATGTGCATTCGTAATTATGCAATTTGTGTCCTTAGATATATCTACAATAGTGTACGGTCTGCATATGCCCCCTTCACCACGTCGAAGTACAATAAGTGATCCTTGATTAAAATGTGCACTCTTCACATGTGTATGCTGCCTTCTGTAATATTATTTTAACAATGAAATCCTTTTTTTCAAATTTCCTTTGAAAATATGATTCATATAATATATGAATTATATGCACTCTTCGCATGTATGTGCAGCGGCACGATGTTTGGGTGAGGTGCGACTGAGAGGAAGAAAGGGAAAAGAAAGAGAGAGATAAAGAAAGGAAGGGGAAGAAGGAAAACATTCGGTGAGGGGGGGTCGGTGGTCACTAATGGAGCTAGGTCCGATTCCCATGGGTGCAAAAGAGAGAAAGAGGAACCAAAGGGAGATTTTTGAGAGAAAAATGGAGTGAAATTTTGAAAAAAAAAAATTGAGAGAAAAATTGGTTGGTGAGGGGCAGTTGTGATGAGGGAGTGGAGTGATGTGGGCATGAGGGAGGGAGGGAGAGAGAGAGAGAGAGAGAGAGAGAGAGAGAGAGAGAGAGTAAGAGAGAGAGAGAGTGTGCATTATAATATAAGGGTGAGAGAGAGAGTTAGAAAGAAATTAATAAAAGAGTGAGAGAGAGTTTGAGAAGATGATAGAAAGGAATAAAGGATTTGGGAGAATGGTGGAATGGACGAGAAAAAGAAAAAGGGTTTAGGAAGAGTAGAGAGAAAGAAAAAAAATGGGTAGAAAAAAAAAATAAAATTTGTTAAAAATTAATAAGTAAAATTGTAAAAATTTCAAAATTTGTCAAAATGTTTAAAATATCCTCAAATTAATATTTAATATGCCAAAAATTTTAAAATGAATTACCAAGAATAAAAATTAACTAGCACACTAATAATTAAATTTTTTACACTTACTTGCGCAATTTTTAAATTAAATTTTTCAACATGACAAAAGTAGTAGAAAAAATGAAATTATGAATAGTAATTATATTATATTTTAATCATAATGTGATTGGTATTTAAATGTAATATTTTTGTATTGAGATGAAAATTATATTGTGTTCAAATGCAATGAGAACATAATACCAATGCCAAATGCACTCTTAGCCCATGTTTGATTACCACATTGTGTTCGTATTGCGTTTAAACGTAATATAATTTTCATTCAAATATAAAAGTATTTTATTCAAATATCAATCACATCACAATTTAAATATAATATAATTACTATTCATCATTATACTTTTTTACTATTTTTATCAATCACATCACATATTCTCTTTCTCTCTTCTTTTTTTCTCTCTGTTTATCAATTACATCATATACAATATAATTTAAATATCTTTCATCCAAACACATATTATATTGAAATGTAATATAAATATTTTTCATCTTAATACAAATTGTATTGTGCTTACCAAACATCTTCTTAGTTTTCTAGCTTGTTAGAAATCAACTAACTAAAGTGTGAGCCTTGGCCAAAGCTTTTTGTACCATAACTTTGTGATTTAGTTTTGTTCATTTTAAACCTCGAAAATGACTGGCCAGTGACAGGTAGAACCAAGTTCCACTTATGAAATCTGTACCATGTTGGTTAACCCATAAACATCCCAAGAAACAAATGTTAAAAAATAATTATTATATTAAAAAATAAATGATATTTCTATCATAGCATTTGAAAAAATCACTTCTGTTAGAATTTTTTTATTTTTTTTATTTTTTGCCCCAGAAAATTTTTTTAGTTGTTACTACATAGAAAATGTTCTTTTTTTTTTTTTGCATTTTTATATTTTAATATAGTTTTATCAGATTTAACGGTCAAACGAACCAAGGCAAAAATGCTTCTTGATATGCAACTAAACGAGATGCTGAGGGCTATACCAAGCCAGAGGAAAAGCCAATTTTTACTACCTTTTACTAGTAAAGCGTAACTTGATTTTTGATCCTAATTGTATTTTCACGCGGGACGCAATTGTATAGCTCTTGATAGATTGCCTATTGGATCTCTAAAATAGAAAGGGAAAAAAAAAACTAAAGGCAATCTTAAAAACAAACATAAAAAAAAGGTTACTTTATATGGACCGTAAGAAACTCGTACTGCGAACTAAACGAGAAATGAATAAATAAATAAACAAGAAAGAAAGAAAGAAACGAGTTCTATAGTTTTGGTCGGTCGCATCTAGTTAACTGCCAATAAGTTAACTGAACCGTGGTAACCAAATATAGTTTCAGTTTTCAAGCTAAAACATAATGCAACCAAGGAAGAACAATTAGTAACGTAAAACTGAAAATACTGCAAAGTCCGTGCAGCAAATAAACTCATGATTTCATAATTATTTCCTTGAAAACAGGAAACTATGAACAGATTGCTGACAGTGTAAGAACTTTTGCCTATTACCACAAAAAGAAGAAGAAGAAGAGAAAAAAAAAACTAATGTATTGAAAATTTCAATTTGAGACCTTTCACGATCTGTAAATACTGATCATATGAATCCTGCAGCCAAAATATGGGTAAAAACCAAAAGCATTTCTCATTCGTGCATGTCATTCTTAAGCAGAAGAAAAAAATAATCTTCGTTGCATTGTTTTAGGACTTGTATTAGGGTAGATAACAATCCACCCCATGAATTGTTATAGTTTTTTTTTTAATCTTTTTCTATAATTTTTACCCTTAATTTTTACTATTTAAATATTCTTAAACCTTTAAATAAAGGTTACAGTCCTCTTTTATATAATGTTTCCAAAGGATTTGGTGAAAATAAAAAACACCTATATGTAATAACTTCCCATTTTAGTTTATATGTTAATACTTACATGTGATTAGCATGCTAGCTAGAGCTATGAATATGAGTTGGGCTAAGTGGATCGACTCATTAGTCGCTATATTAGCCCTAGGGTGGGCTCGGTCCGAGCTTGGTGCAAGCATAAGGGTGGGTCGAGCCTTATCTTTGAGCCCGATGGGCTAGCTTGGCCGAACACGAAGCTTGTCCATAAGTTTTTTTTATTTTTTATTATTAATGTAAAATTATATTTAAATATATATATATAATGTAATGAAAACATATACAAACAAAATAATACTTTTAATTTTCTAAGAAAAAATGATATTTAAAAAAAAAGTAGAATATAATCAACAGTAATTTGTTTAAAAGTTGGCTATTGCTTGTAACTTGCAAAGAATATTACAATAGGTTGTAACTAGGCATTTTTTAATTGTTAAATATTTAATGTCTTATTATGTAATAATAATGTTACATTCTTTTTCATTAGTAAGGATCGATGATTTTATCATCAATAATTTGTCTTGTCTTATTTAGTTTTTTAATCTTTAACATAACATTAATATAATTTAA
The DNA here is from genome assembly GCA_035233585.1 of Antiaris toxicaria. Classification (NCBI taxonomy): domain Eukaryota; kingdom Viridiplantae; phylum Streptophyta; class Magnoliopsida; order Rosales; family Moraceae; genus Antiaris; species Antiaris toxicaria. The sequence continues at coordinate 97,590,030 of CP141154.1, forward strand.
AAAATAAAAGCTTGTCAAGCTTTAAGATCGGACCTAATTTACACCGACAGAATTTATACTATCAAAATTTAGATAGACTAAACTCGATCTACTATTTATAAGAGTCGAGCCAGACCCGATTTTCACCTGAAGTCCATTAGGGCTGGGTTGGGCTGTCCTAATTTACAACTCTAATGCCAGCTAGTAGTCTTTGAAAACGTTATTATTGTTTGCTTAATTTCTCAATTGAACAGCTACGGATCCATTTCATCAAGCTTATCATTTCGTCGTTGTCTTCGGTATTCCTTTTTTTATTTTGCAAAACAAATTCAAAAGTAAGATTTGCCTCAACTCAGTCACACACACACACACACACACACACACACATATTGCTAGCATAGAAAAATCTGAACTTGAAACTGAGATCACTGAATAGGGATAATGATTATGAAGAAGACGAACGCGGCCAATAAAATATTGGTCCACAAAATCTTTTTGTTTTTAACCAAAACAACAACAGCAACAACAACAACGATGCGAAAAAACAAGCAGAGTCATAATTTTTCCAATCAGAAACTGTCTCAGAAGTTATGGACACTACTCCGTATATTCTTTCATACGAACCATATAGTCGAGAAAAACCCTATGAATTGGAGTAAAAAAACTCACCTCACTCTTGTGTAAATATTTTGTAATGATGTTATGGACACCATTTTATCTAAAGCACAATACCACACTAGTGGATTTTATAATACGTGAGATCTACATATATATGATTTATTTTATTAATTAGGTTGCTCTACGAATAACGCGGTGCTCTCAAACGTTTATATATATATTTATATGTATGTATATCTTGAGTATACATATATATAAATCAGATAGCAAATAGCACTAACGAACACAAATGTCTGAAATATATCAACTTCACAAGCGAGTTCTAGAGTATCTTTGACTCCATATGTGAATGAGCCTGCAATTAATCAATTAATAGCAGACAATATTAATGGAGGTGGCTGTAGGATATTTGCTCACCAAAACGGGTAAAGGAATCAGATAGGCCCAAGCGATCAGTACGAGTCTTGTTAAATAAATCACACGGCCCCATAGTATTTACTGTCATCCATCACGTGTCACCAACTTGCATCACATTCAAACAATCGTGCAGTACCTTTTTTTTTTTTTTAATCTAACAATAATTGTTACAGAAGGACCAACTAGGGTTTGTCCTTATGGTTAGTTTTTTCAATCTCCAAATTATTTTGTACGAATGCATTGGATATATATAAATATATATATAGCAAAGTACTACTTCTAATCTGCAACGAAACAGTCGCTGTATACATAGACACACTATCTCGTTCGGCTGTCGATTTATAATATTTTTTTCTTTTATGTTGTTATAATAAATAATTGATTTTATCGTAACTTCCAATATATATTTTTTAAGACAGCATTCAGTCTTCACATTAATAACTGTTAAATAATACTATATTACATATAAATTTACATAGATTTATAAATAACTGTTAAATAATACTATGTTATATATAAATTTACGTAGATTTATAAGTCAGTTAATTGTTCCAAGGAGTTTTTAAAAAAGTTAAAACTATTGGATCTATCAACTACCTGACAAGAAACAATTCCATATATATATATAATAATTAGGAGAAATATTATAGGAATTTTGGCAAAACAAAAAAATTAATCATGTGACTTTTGATCTTCAACAGATGGAAAATAGTAAATCTTGATTCGGATTCAAATAAGGAATAATATTATAGTACTGGGCATAAAATAAGATTGCTGCTATTTCTTCAAAAGTTCTAGGATATATATGTAACTAACACTTACAATATTGTATAGGGCAGTGCTCCTAAATTAAGCAAACCGTTGAGACTTAGCTTGCTATAATAGAGATTATTTAAGAACTAAATTTTATAGAATCTTTAACATACTACGTACTATTTGCAGAAAGCTAAGGGAATACAATCTGAAGCACTGGTAATTATGACTTTCTAGCATGTCCCTTTTTCTATCCCCTTCCCCATCCAGTTGCCCGCGCTGGACGTGATCTGCAAAAGAATATTCCGAGAAATGCAAAAAAAAAAAAAAAAAAAAAAATCAAATGGACTACAATGATAGCATAGCATAAGATGGAAAAGATATATTAAAAAGAAGGTTAGTTTTCATGATTAAAGATATAACCTAAGGTAATTCGATTTATGATATTAAATTTACCATTAGATGCAAAATTCAAATCCTATCACCTCTAAACAAAAAAAAATTGTGTTGTCTTTTTTATTTTATATATATATATATTATGTGCTCATGAAATTCGCAACATTTAGTAATGAAAGTATAGAAGAAATTTCCAAGGAATAATTAGATAAAGACTATGGCATTTACAGGCGGAAAAACCAAAACTATATGCACATATACTTTAAAAAAAAAAAAAAGCCTATACCTAATATTTGTGTGTGTGTGTTTGTGATTATCATAGCACAAGCGCATAAATCCTCTAATAGTATATATTACTACAACAGAAAACTATGGAATAAGAGGAGACCAATATTGATCAAATTAAAAGAAAAAATACAAGAAAACGGTGTTTGGTAAAATTTATGCTGAGATAAGTGATATTTGTTACACTTTTAAGTTTATTTGTCGTATTATTTGACTTGGTCTAGTACATTCAATACATACAATAATATACAGAGAGAGAGCCGCACACTAAATGCATTATAAACTTAAAAAATTTTGACAACAAATTAGGTAACAAAATCACCAACATGTAAGCATGGTGGAAGCCAGTACCAGTTCAACCCAAAAATCTACTGAAGTAAATTAGTGAATCATTTGAGGTCGTATAAGAATACAATTTTCCCCACATGTACGAACGCTAACGAATTGAATTAGCAAAGCTTTTTTCCTAGTTTCTTTTAAGACTCAAATAATTTTATTAGTTTGTACCATGGTAAAGAATGTGGCAAACTTTATCTTTGGTACTGATTTATCAGCAGATCGGCCGGTCCATTATTGTGGTCAAATATTTCAACCTTTTTTTTTAAATGCAAAAAATAACAGAATATAACTAGCCTCAAAATGTAAATTTTACACACATCCCAATTCTAGATTGATATACCGACAAGCAAACTCAACCTATACCGATACTTTACACTCAATTTTGTTAAAGAAAATGGTTTTTAGAGCAAGGCCCTAGGGAGTAGAGAGAGAGAGAGAAGCAAATGACGAAGAATCTTAAAAGAAATATTAAATAACTTTTAACTAAAACAATTACAATCAAATAGATAAAATCATTAACTATTAGCTGAATAAATAAAAAATAAAAGTACTCCGGAAATTGAAGGATCAATAATCTACTCTTACTAATAATAATTAACAGAATAGATCCTTGAACACTTTTATTTAAATAATTGATGCAACAAGAATATGATTTAGCCTAGGTTCTAGAGCTAGTGAAGTATATTTGATTTAATGGTTTGATATTTAAGATATGTTATTATTCCTAAACCAAAAGTTAGTTTGAGCATGCGAATGATCTACATAATTTTTACGTAGAATGAACTTTGGCATATATATAATTAGTTGCTTTGGCATGTGTGTGTGTGTGTGTGTGTGTGTGCAGATATATACTAGACAGCAAGGTCAGTTCCAAAACATATAACACACAAAGGTTTCATGATCAATATAGAAGATCTTAAGAGCACCTTCTTTTGGTGAGAATTGTAGAAGGGACAATGTGGGGACAAAATTTTTGGAAGATTTATCCAAAAAAAAATGAAGATCAAGCATGTAACATTTTCATAATTAACCTATACAACTATATCGATTCACTCCCTTAAAGACTAAATTTTGAAGAAAAAAAAATTCAATGCACGTGTTGTTGTGAATTACTCCATTGGGTTCAGCTAAGCAAAAGGAAAAGTTTAAATAGAAGTTCTCGGATTCAAAATCTAAGAATGGTTCATTCTTTTTAATAAATGAGAATTATAGATCTGACACAATAAAGAAATGCATGTTCCAATTGATTTAAAAAAAAAATCCTATGTATTTACTCAATAACTAGTTCTGGACAACTTAATTTAAAAGTTTGGGCTGGTATTTCCTTAACTACGATCAATTATTAAATTAACTATCTGAACCATAACTGATTTCTATAATGTACATATAAATATTCTCTAATTAATATTGGGATTATATAGTTTGAATCCTTTATGTCCTCTTATGGAAAAATATAAAAACGACATATATAACTTCAAAAACAATAGGTTCCTAAATTTACTATCCTTTTAGAAACAAGGATTAAAAAAGAAGAATAATATAACAATAAATAAGATGAAAATTATTAAATAAGATGAAAATTTTGTAGTATTGTCGAATGAGCTAGGATATCAACTCAATATACTGATATTTGGCTAAGATCTAAGATATGGAGATGAAATGTCAGGCATATACATGAAGAATTAATTAGTCATAATCCTTCCAACAATGTTCCCTAATCCCTATTGAAGAATGATTGCATGTATAAATCTTGCTCTAAAATTAGCTCAAAAAGAATCATGCTCTGACTTATCCTTTAGGATCTGCCAATTAGAATATCTAGCAATTTAATGCAATCATGTGACACGTACGATATTAATGAATTTTACATGTATAATTGAGTGATAGCTTATGAGTGAAGATTAATTTAAACAGCTAAGTTGTAATTTTTTTGAAACATTCTGCAGTACTAATCTTTAATTTGGTTTATATGATATTTTTTCAGAAGTAGTATTCTCCCTAACAAAAGGAGGTTAAGATGAATATTAGTGTGGGCAAGAAATGCACGATTATTGCTATTACGAATACCTTTCTATTGTAATTAAGTCTTTGGGGGGTTTGCCAACTGGTGCTAGTGCTAAGTTAAGAGGTAGATCTTATACTCGAATCCTAAGTATAGCCAGCAATGTATAAATTAAAACAAAAAACAAAAGTCTTCGGTTGGTTTTTTTGTTAAATCTTACCATCTTTATGTTGCCTGTTAATAAATTAGAGTAGGGATTTGTTATAAAATGAGTTGTTTAGTGAATATCACCTAATTGAGATGTGAATGTGATAGGTTTTTCTCAGATCATCCTCGCTTTCTCCATTTACTTGAAAAATATGAAGGTGCCCATATGGCTAGCTAACGCACAGGAGATCAAGCATGGCATTTTTTTTTTTTTTTGAAATTATATGTGAAAAATGTTAGTGGCATAAGTTAAAATCTTAATTTTTAAATACTAATTTATTTGATACATGAATTATATTTTTTATTGATAACACTATTTAAAAGATTAATCATTAATTAATTATACTTATCAATAAAAAGATAACCACTAACTGTCAAGTGAATTAATATTTAAAAATTGATATTAGAATTGATTTTAAGGATAGTATTTATAATATATACAGCAAGTTCGGAGATGGATCTTCTCAGAAACAGGATCGAACTATTTTCTTATTCTTATAAGTTGTGGTGTAAATAACAAGCCGAATTCGCTCCTAATAAACCAAAGAGAGAGTATTTGTCAGAATAGAAAAGAGTTTCCAATTATTAGCAATTTGACTTATCTGCAGTAAGAGGGGGGATCTACGGTTTATTTGTCATTAAGACAAAATCGAAGCCACAACTCAATCTGATTGGAACACAAAAGTTCAATTAACTATTCAACTTCATTATAGTTGGTGCTTCTATTCAAGTACTTATTATGATACTAAATAAACATGTTCAATAGTTTAGTACCTTTATTTTAAAATTATTTAATAGCATTGATCTTTTTTTTTTTTGTTTATTATAAATTTCTAAAAAAGCTAAAACTCTAAGGTCACGATAGGCAGTCCGAGTCTAATTAAAAAAATAAATCCTGTCCTAGCTATAATTATTTAATAAAAGAACCTTCTATACCAATAAAATACACTATATACAGGTCGTACGCTATGATCCTATTAATAATGAAACATCCATATATTAATTTTTAAAGGTCAAGTGTCGTGTTTTATGGTTTATAGTTTCACTTACTATGTTGTTACAGGTATAAATATGTATCATATAGCATGTTAGTATATCTGCTTATCAAAAAGAAAAAAAGAAAAAGAAAAAGCAAGTTAGTATATCGACTAGGTACATATATTATATATATATGCTATAATAAAAATTTGAACATTTCTAAAAATCTACTTAGAGATACCTATGGTCACTTTACCTTCAATTATTCACATAGTGTTTAAGTAACTTTTTTTTTTTTTTCCTTTTGATGGAAGTAGTGTTCGGGTAACTAGCTAACTAGCCAATATGGTTGCTTTTTTTTTTTTTTTGGGCTAAACTTGGTTGCTTTATGTATAGGCGTACATAGACTTGATTAACTACTGTAGGTCTAGGCATGGACTTTTAAAGAATTCCAATTATGTTATGATATTAGCAAAATAAAGATATTTTATTGGCTGATACAAAAGACGATTGTAGTGCTTAATTACTAAGGTGGCGTTTGATAAAAACATTTTAAATGGACATTTAACTGCCAACATTTCGAATGATGTGAAAATATTGTGTTTAGTCAAAATTTCAAATAGATCAAGGAAGTGATTGAAAGTTTGACCATTTGGATATTTTTGTACATTGTATAATGGTTTCATCTAAAATGTTTAGATTTCAAATGTTTTCATTTAAATATTTTTTCCCTAACAAAGCCTAAATAATGATGATGTTAGATTATTAATTTCAGTGAAATTGTTCATTTATCAACAATATGATAGGCTACACAGACAAGGCCAGCTTTATCAACTTGTTTAAATTTATTTTTCTTTCATCCCCATTTAGACTGACCAAGGCCTCCATTTTTCTTAATAATAAACAAAGAGGACATCCTAATTAGATTGATACCCCTAAATATCTATCATTTCCCAAATCTCCCACTCCAAAATTAGTAATAAAAGAAAAGGAATTAGAGAAATTCAGTCAATAAAGGAAAGGAAAGAAAAGAAAAAAGAGCAAAGAAAACAAACACATAAGCCCCCGAAGGCAAACAAAACAAAGCCTAAAGCATAAAGCCTCCATTATTACAAAATGTTCAAAATCGATCACTAAATCAGATTGTTTTGTTTTTGAATGCATAACTATTGCTAGTTTCTTCATATATTCAAACCAAAACTAAACAATGCTCATTTGGAATGTAGATTAGTTCATGTTTGATACTGTAGTTACTATTTCTCATCATTTCAAAATTGAATATATATATATTAGTGTCTATTCTTTTAACTAGCTATAATCTACCTAATATTCAATAAAAAGAAAAAAAATTTACTTCAGTTAACGACTACTAGTACTTGGAAGGTTCTAAATTTAATACAATTATCAAACTAATTTTTTTTTTCCTTAATTTTTAAAATGACAGCAAAAAAAACTATTGGTGAAAATGGCAAATGATTGAGAATAAAGTTCAACACGCAGTAATTTACTTACCATAAGTATAGCTGGCCAATACAAAAATACTCAAAGACGATGATCATAGACATACAACAGACAAAAGCATACGATGACGTACAGTAAAATGCTTGGCTCATGAAGATCTTGAAATGCATTATTTATATGAGTGTTTAAGGTAATTTAATCTAATTTAAAAGGGAACAAATTCTTTAACAATTAAATAAATGGCTAGCCAATGAACTCTAAACATATTCTTATTGATTATGGTTCCACCACAACTAAAGGTATATTATAGAATCTTGACGCACCCAAGCACAATTTAAAAAAAAAAAAAAACTCTTATTTAAAACATTTGGATTGCTAACAATGTTTTCACCGATCATAATCAGAAACAATGTGTGAAACAGGTTTTCATGTAAAAAAAAAAAAAAAGATATGAAATTAAAACGGACAATTAACAAAAATGTAAATATGAATATATATATGTATATACACGCACGTATATGTGTGTTAGATTTTACGTCGATGAGTATAAAAATCACATGCAACGTATGATATATCATATGGTAACCATGGGGAGCAGAAAATCGAACAGAATCACAAAAGGGCCAGAAAACAAACGAAAAGTAAACGAGTGATGAAAAAATATTTAATTAGGACATCACAAACAGTGTATTTGCCTGATTTGAGAGAGAAAGATAGTTAGAGAGAGAGAGAGAGAGAGACAAACAGTTAGAGAGAGAGAGAGGCAAACGGATGAGAGATGAGAGAGAAAGAAAGCCTATATATGCTTCCCACTCTAATTATGGCATCTTATATATAGGTATAGGGTGAAAGATTTTTAAAACTTACCAACCCAAGTTCTTGGATCAGTGTCTTGCTTACAGTATCTTCGAAAATGATCAGGAAAATTTAGGGTTTTCGGGCCTAGAGTCCTAGGGTTTTAACATGGAATAAAGATCCCCAAAGTTGGACCAAAATTCCATTCTCAATTCCAACAATTTCTTATTTCTGAGAACTAAACTAGACCTATTTTTACTCGACCCCTTTGTTATTAAGTACTTGTATATCCAATTTTGCATGAATTAACTTGAATTAATACCTTAACATCAAGAATTTCGAAAGAAATTATATCAAGTATATAGCTAAAATTCAAGAACAATATGAATTATCAATAAAAAAATATGAAGATGTATGTATGAGATTACCATAAGAGAAGCTAGCCGGATCAGATTGACGGGGCTACTAAGAAGACTGCTTCAAAACCTTGGAGTCGTCACCGGTGACGGTCGGCTTGATCAGTTGATTATTTCTCTTCTTCTTCTTCTTCTTGTACGGAATACCCCTGGCCTTGGCTTGACACTCCTTCACTTCACGTAAATAGACCCGAATTGCGCCGTTACCGAAAGGGTTGGTCTCCTGGGAGCCGCCGTGCTCCTCATAGGCGGCACGCAGCCGACCGATGAGCGCGTCGAGGCTCCCCCAGGCCTGGCGGAGCGGGCACGTGCAGGGAGCGGGGGGGTCTGGCTGCCCGAAGAACACGCAGCCGTGGAGGTGGACCTTAGTCTTCCCAAATTGGTCGAGGTAGCGGAGGAATTCGAGCACGTGGTTGCAGTTGCACTGCGAGAGCGGCACCGGTGGGGTCTGGTTCTTCAAGTACTGCCCGAACGTGTTCCAGTCCCGCTTCTTCTGAGACTCGTACCGGCTCAGAGGCGCGGCTGCTTGCTGCTGCTGCTGAAGCTGATGATGATTATGATGCTGATGATCGGCGGGGGCCGCGGTCGTCATAGATCGCGACGACGAGCCCTCCGCCGAGGAATCTTTTCGTCTCTCCCCAGACGACATAGAGAGATCAGGAGGAGGTAGGCCGAGGAGGAGGAGGAGGAGGAGGAGGAGGAGGGAATTTCTAGCAAATTGTGTAGTTTTTTTTTGGCAAGAAATGACAAGGAAAAAGAAAGAAAAGAAAAGAAAAGAAAGAAGGAAAACGGAGGTGGGAAGAAGAATTGGTTAAGTGCAGAGAGGAGAAAGATGAAAATCACATCTTTGGGTCTACTGAGAGGACATGACATGGGCCCCTGTGAAAGTGCTTTTGGTTCCTTTTTTTTTCCCCTCTTATTTTTATTAATTTTTATTGTGACACTATTTGCACTAACTAATATTTTTTTAAATTAATCAAATATACAGTAATCATGCCACTCTTTCGAAAAAAAAAAAAGCATATTTAAACCAAAAAAAAAAAAGATTAATGAAATCCTAGCTAATTGCAAATCCTAATGGTATGTCATCATCCATACAATCATTATCACTAAAACTATTTTAATTTCGGATTTTACATTATGATCACTTAGAATAGAATGGGACCCGCGGCGGACGACTCATTTGTCGGTGTTATATAACTTAGTCCAAATTCATGAGTTTTCCCGTCCAAATATGTTTAAATTTTACGAAATTAGGCCTACCAATTGACCTTATAACCTGGTACTGCCTAATTATTCTCTTTCACAATTCAACATAGAAATAAAATATTAATATATATTTTTTTTTCTTCGTTGCTCAGCAAGGGCTAGTAATAGGGTTGTTTTATTTTATATTAAAAGACCAAAAAGTGGTTATTGTGAAAAATCATTACCACCATGATCAATCCGTGATCACTAAAAAAGTAATAATGACCAATATGTAATACAAAATGATATCCCAATGACATTAACGATCGATATTCTACAATATATTAATGTAAGATTTTTTTTTTCTAATTGTTTATTTTCCTTTTCGGGAAATCTTTTTTATTGTTCTTATGTATTTGGATTACATGTTTACATACATATTCTGTCCCACTAATTTCTGTATACTACAAATTCATTTACACACACATATACACACGCGTTTATCTGCATATATCCTGATTCCTATTTGTACGATGTTGGTTCACTATATTTCATGACCCATCGGAATCTTCATGTTTCTGACTCTTTTCAAGACTTGCTTGAATGGGCAGAGAAAACAGCAAATTATCAGGAGTACCCTAAAATCATGTTTTGAGATTTTGAGCTCTCAATGTCAGATTCTTTTTTTTTTTTTCAGTGCACCTACGTGCATGAAGTGACCAAACATTCATTATTAAATATGCACGTCGTATCCCCTGGAAGCTCTGTGAATATATATATATATAAATTTATATCAGCAGGAAATTTCTAGGTTGACTGGTGAAATTAACCTGAAATTCTAACGTACACATGGACTTGTATTTCCGTATAGTGAAAACACTTGATCCAGAAAATTCAATCGCTAATCAACAGTAGTATTCGTTTTTGATATATAAATATATATGGGTTTTATTAACCAACTAAGCGCGTTTTGTTACAGAATCAGCACTTATAAATTTAACTTTTACCCTCAAAGACGTAATAGGACTTTAGCACCAGCAAACACAAAGAGAATCCACTTGTCACATTATAATTTTGAAACCTGGGAAAAATCGGTGTATATCATGAGGTTATAGGAAGCCATGACGGACCAATGACAGTATTTAAATTTAGGGTTAAATTAGGTAGCTTGTTGAAGAAGGAAGTGGTGAGTATGTTCTACATAGGTTGCGGTAAGGATTAGTTTAATTAATATTACAGAGGTTATACAGCAGGAAAAAAAATGATAGTTTTAACTGTTAGATTAATTTTTCAATAGAAATTAATAGAAATGCAGTACCTTTTACTATTAGATTTAGTTTTCAACATTATAACCTATAATTGTTAGATTAATTATAGGTTATAATGTTGAAAACTAAATCTAATAGTAAAAGATATTGCATTTCTATTGATATTAAAAGAGTACAGTCTCAATCCTAGAAATCTTTTTAACGTTAATTCAAAATTTAGATAAACTAATTTGATGATTAATTTTAATTTTTATGCAAATAAAGGGGGAAGAGAAATCACTTGTTTACAATGATGATTCGGACGTAAAATAAAATAGAAAAAAAAATTAAAGAATATGAGACAATGAGAAGAGGGAATGATGCAAAATTGGGGGACATCTTTGTGAGATGGGGTCCAACTTCCCTCAGGAGCATGTCCCATTAGCCATTATAGTGATGCTTGGAGTTTGGGCACTGCCTTTACATGTTTCAGTTGTTGGGCACTAATTCTATGGATTGACCTTCTTAGCGTGTCACTAAAAATGACTGCATGTCCCTAAGAACATCAAATATTAACGCTACAAATCCATTTGTGGATATATTTGCAAATTATATTTAATAGAAGCACAGAAAGTTTCATCAAGGGCATGTGCCTTATTGAAAGCTTATATTATTGATGCCTATATATATTATCGAATAATATGTATATATGTAAGTGTATAAAACCAGGAAACCCACTAATTAGTTCTAGTATTAACGTTACTATCTGGTTAGTTAATTAGTAGAATCCCATTAGCATTAAACTCCAAAAGAAGTTCTTTCAATTCGGCGTGTTATAAGTATTCATAAATCATCATATATGCTTCTATATAAACAATATCCCATTTGGTATCCAATATAGGCTAATTCGTGTGAGTTTTCTATTCGAAATAACTAACAAGAAATCTTTAACAATTTGAAAAAAGAGAGAGAGGGAAAGAGAGAATTAATCTATAATCTAACAAATTATTATTAAAATTACCTTTTAACAATGTGAGACAAATGATTCTCATAATAATTATTGAAGCAGCTTTATTTAATGATCAAGTGCATTTTCAGGAACTTTAGGCGGACTCGATCTAGCTCCATGTATACGAGAGCAAAATATTCTAATCTTACTTCGTGCTTAGTAATAATAATAATAAAATATTTACTGCAACCTGATACACACACATATGTATTATATAAATTTATAATACAAGTAATAGGGTGCTTTAGCAATAATGGCCTTCGTAAATATGGTATCATCTTCAAAAGAGAGCCGCTCCCAAAAGCTCCTGTTATGATACCTTTCCAATTAAAAATCATGAATCTGACATACATGCTTGTACAAAATGTCTGCTAATGACCGTAATATCAATCGAATAAAAACGACACTACAATTATAAAATATTTCAAATCTAGTACACATAGTGTGTCTGACCATGACCCCATGTATTTTTCAAATTTAACCAATACACTAATAGCTTGTTGGGAATAGTTCAAGGGAAACTGAAAAGAGAGATCACCTGCTGATCCATGATGTGGTTTCCTTGTAAGAAACAAAGAATTTTTTGGAACTGTTACAATATGTAAAAAATATATATATATAAAATATAAATCGCTTTCTTTATTTTGAATTAGGTGATTTAATTTATTTTCTGATGATGTATTGGGCTCTCTGGTGAAATTGTTAAATAAATTATTTAACTATAAACATATATCAAGTGATCTAAACTGAAAGTTCTTTTCTACTCTCTTTGTTCAATTTTCTTTTTTTTTCCCATAAAGTTATTCTTTGACAAGGAGCAGGGCAGAGGGAGAAATTGTAGATGCTTGTTGATTCATTGGCGAACCAATATTCATTTTCCATGTCAAAAGAAAATTTATATTTAGGAATTTCTATATTCCTATCATAAACCATTCATTTTTTATTTTTTGAAAATAAAAAAATCAGGGAAATAATTTATAATTAATTGTTAAATTATAATATAAATAATTTGAAGTATCACCACCTGTGAGTGTCCGATTTCTAAAGTGAAAACAATTATTTTTTTCAAAAAAAAAAAAATCTAAAGTGGACGTGTCAGGTGCTGAATATTGAAATTGCCTTTCCCACTGTATACGTCCTTTCTATGCTTCACTCAACTTTTTCTTTTTTTTTTTTTTTCTGTGGCTCTCTTAATCAAAATCTTAATATATATATATGTGTGTGTGTGTGTGTGTGCGCGCTCTGCTTTCTTACCAAAATAGTGAAGAGCAAGCTATAATGCATAAAAACTTCAAGCTATAATACATAAAAACTTTCTTCTGCAATAAAACAATATATTAGGAATATTTGTCTTTTGAATCATATTCAAGGGAATTCATTGCTTATCAGTTTCCTCGACAAGTTACCCCCTTTCAATTTTACCTTTTAAGTACATTGCACGACATTAAAAATGAAAAATAAAAAAACCGTAATTTTTACTGTGGGTTCAAAGCTTTACAGAAATAATTCAATGCTAGCTCTATGGGTCCACTCAGTCAATTATTGGATCGCCAAAAAGAAAAAGAAGGAAATAAATAATAATTGCATATTAATAAAGAGTGAACATATATGCTATTTTGCAAGCCAAAAAGAAAATTACAGCAAAATTATGATGTACTTAGCTAAATTAACTGGCATAATCTGTGCGTGAAATGTGTCTCCAGCTATGTTGTTGGTCTTTTTGAAAATCCCTGCGCCATGTTTCCTGGAAATACAAGAATAAACAACGCAAAGCAGTATATTGGGCAAGTCTAGTAATTATGTTGTCATTTACCATATTTTCAAAGAGGGTAATATTATTGCTGATAAGCTCACTCCTCTTTTGTATCACCGATTTCTTATACATGGATGATATTGGCTTTGGAGGTCTTCAGGGTTTTGGAGCTTCGTCTTATGTTTTTTGCTTTTATTTGGTTTTTTAAGTTAACTATAGACACTATTTTTTTCCCTTGTTAGGCTTTTCCTTATGAGTTTACTTTCGTAAGATTTTTAATGAGATCCATTTTAGAGATTGATTTTTAAAGGTATGGTTTAAACTGCTCATTGAAGCCTTGGTTTTCACTGGCTCTTGCTCTTGAGGTTGTGTCCTTTGTTTCGTTTATTCCTTTTGGTTTACCCACTAGGGTTGTTTTGTTTTCAGACTCTATTTATTTTTGTTAATCTTATAATATTGAAGTGGAAAGTGCATAGGAAAAAGTTGTTAAAGGGTGTCAATTTAGTTGGGATGTTCTAATTTCTTCTTATACTAGTTGTTTTTTCTCGTTATTTTTGTATATGTGTACATGATAATTATAGCTGGTTAAAAATATTAATTGTAAAATATGTTTGGTATATCATATATTGCATTCAAATATCAATACTTTTAAATTTCAAATCTAAGGGGCATTTAGATAAAAATTTCATTTTAATTTTACTCAAATACAATACAATTTTACACCAAACACAAATTTTGTAACAGTGCTACGAAAACAATTACTATTCAAAACATTTTAAAACAATCACATCAACTTTTCAACTCCACTATTTATCTCTACTTTTACCAATCACATCAACTTTTCAACTCTAAAATACTTTTCATCCAAACACACATTTCATTCAAATACAAAACAAATACTTTTCATCCAAATACAACATTCAAAAAACAAATTTCATTCAAATACAATCAAAATACAATGGGTTTACTAAACGCCCCCTAATACAATTACTATTTATCATTCTCCTTAATTTTCTATCTATTTACACCAGCCACAACACACACATACTCTCTCTCACCAATAATTCAAACACAAATTGTATATGAATATAATGTAAGAACAAAACATAAATTAAACATATATTATATTTATTATGTTGTATTTGAATGACATTCTCAATGAATTACTTATCCAACAACCTAGCTGTATTTTCAGGAAAAGAAGTTGATCAAGAAGAAAATACTCGCCACACCACAAACCTTTTGGAGACATTAAAACACACAGATAATGACTAATCAGTGCCATGAATTTAGAATACATCTAGATTTTTCAACAGAAAAGTCACAACACATCATTAAACTACATAAAATTCATAATTAATAAAAATATATGACGAAAACAATTTAGTACAGACTACAGAGCATCAGATCGAGAGACTAGGTATCATTTTTAAACCTTTTCTCATGTTTCGTTGACATAAGTGTTTTGAAAATGTTTTTAAAATAATTTTTACCTTTTTTTTTGTTTTATCATAAAATATAAACGGAAAAAAAAAAACTCTTTTCATAATCTATAAAGGAATGAAAAATTTTTTCAAATGTTATATTTTCCTTTTCCGTTTTTATTTTTTACGACATGTAGATTTAATAAATATTTTTATAAACATAACAAAATACATTTTCATTTTTTTTAACACAAAAAAAAAATATTTTGCTAAGGAAGCGCCGGCACTAGAGTGATAAGAAAGAAAAGAAAAATGACTAGTTGGAGCTCTAAGACCACTTCCAAACATACTACTAGACTCTCTGTCTTGAAACTTATGCTTGTTTGTTTATTATATTACATTTATATTATATTTAAATATAATATAATTTTTACCTAAACGTAAAAGTATTATAATAAAATTCTAATTAAATCACGTTTTAAATTTAATATAATCACTATTTATTATTTAACTTTTTCTATTACTTTTACTAATCACGTCACATATTCTTTTTTTCTCTATATTTTTTCTCTCTACTTTTACCCATCACATTATTTATTTATTATTTGAATATAATTTATATACTTTTCATCTAAATACAAATTGCATTACATTCAAATATGATACAAACGCAATACACCTATCAAACATCCCCTTGGTCTCTAAGCTTACTAAGCTCCTCCTTGGGGTAACTTTTGCAGAAAGCATTTTATGTTTAATCTCTTTCCAATTCTACATCTTACTTTTTCTATTTTTCATTTTCAAAAAACTTAAATTTTAAAAATTCATAACTTTCCCATTTTAAATCGAAACAAGATGATTCTTATGTCAAAATACGCATAACAATGAGATGAACAAAAATAGAATCATTTCAAATTTTCTGCACTATTTTTTATATACCAAACACACATTTCTAACCTAATCTTCAAATTACTGTCTCTAAAAGTCCCTCCAAATGAGCCTTAAATAGTGGGCTTTCTAGTGGTAGGGATGGCTTGTGCAACATGGAGCTTTCAATTTGGGTGGGATAGAGGTTGGTGGCCAATGGCTTGGAATGTTCTAATTGTTGCATCTAATGTTCGGCAACTGAAATCAATACGGTTGTGGTGGTAATAGTGTAGCTTTCCAATGACGATAATGGTGGTGTGTCAAGATTACGTGCCCCTATTTAGGTGGCATTTTGACACCATGCACCTCTTAGGTTTTATTGCTTTGTTCGATAGCTCTTTATCCGATTGTTTCATTGCCAAAGCTTTTGCTAGTGGTACTTGAGAGTTTTCTTTTATTTTTCTTCATGTTGCAGTTTATAATAACAATGGTTTTTACTCTGAACAAGTGGTTTATTGGTCTTAATTTCTAGTATTAGGTTGTGTTTTTGATTTGCAAGTTTTTGTATGATCTTAGTGCTACAGGTCTCTTGATTTTGATAAATTGAATTTTTTCATCAATTTCTAGAGGCTTTATTAAAGAGTAATGTATGTGTTCGATTGTTTGTATCTAACTGGGTGTCATGTTTACTCTCCACAAGTGTCTAATGAGTTTACAGGTGGAATTGACCCCTTGTTGGATTGCTTGTCTATTTTCACAGGGAAAAATTTTCTTCTTTCAAATGAGAATATCTGTTCATCTTAAAAATTAGATAGTATTTTGACATAGCGGAAGCGTATGTTAAAACAAGTAAAATAGTAAAACAAAGAGCGATATATTAGTTAACCTGTTGATTCACACAGAAAGTCAGGAAAACTCTTCAAAATCTGTTGATTTACACTGAATATCGAAAATTAGAAAAAAAAAAAAAAAAAGAGAGAGTAAACACTCAAAAATATCATTCAAATCAACTAATAGTTTTCATTACAAAACATATCCTTATTTATAAGAAAAAAAAGCAAACTACACAAATTGAAAAAATAAAAACGTAATTTTTCCAAAAATAGAAAGTACACAATGGAAAGCAAAATTGGAAACCACTAGACCTAAGGAACAAAGAAATAAAATCCAAAATAGAATCCAAAATTTTTAGATCAACTTATTACAAAAGTGAAAATTACTAAAAATGAAAAAAAAAAGCCGTTTTAGAGGCCTAAATAATGGAATTTGGGTGAAAAGCAACATATATCGTGGTAGAATTATGAGTTTTGTTTGTTGATCTGTTTCCACCCAAAAAACACTACCGTTTCGTTCAAATCTGACATCGTTAATAGACCATATGAAAAACCATAAAATTTCCTCATTTCACTTTGGGGTGGTCCTAATAAGTTGGGCCATCTTGCCATACCGCATTATCTTCCGCAAGGTAAAGAAAATTTGCCCTCAAATTTCCAACTAGTTTTCATTAGAAAAAGAATCACCCTTGTAAGGAACCAAATGCTTAACATTAAAGACGTCATATGAATAGATATGACTTGACAGCTTCAAATGATACGTGTTGGAGTTGATCTTCTCTATAATCTCCACTGGACCAATCTTTCGAGCAAACAACTTGTTATACTCACCCACAAAACAATGATCTTTAGTCAAGACAACCCATACATAATCTCCAACGTTAAACTCCATATGACTATGCTTCTTATCAACAATAGCTTTATACTTGGCAAAAGATTGTAAGAGGTTATCATGAACTTGAAAATGAATTTGTTAAAACCTAGCAATAAAATTTTGTGCTTTTCCATGGACGCGAATCTTGCTGGGTAGTGGAAGTAAATCCAATGGACTTCTTAGTTGAGCTGAGAAAACTACTTGGAACGGACTAAACCACAACTCCTATTAATAGCATAGTTATAAGCAAACTCAGCTTGATACAACTTTAAATCTCAAGACTTGACATGTTCACCAACTAAGCTCCATAGAAGTTCACCCAAAGCATAGTTAACGATCCTAATTTGTCCATTAATCTAAGGATGATATATGCTACTAAAATTAAGCTTGATATTAACCATCTTCCACAATCTACGCCAAAAACAACTAAGGAAATATGTATACTAATCTAAGACAATCAATCTTAGACTCATCTGATAATAGGGTCAGTTTGGCAAAGCTACATTAGGAATAAGATCAATTTGGTGTTAAATATCTTGCAGTAATGGTAACTCTTCTGGTAACTTACTAGGGATAACATCAGAAAACTCTTCAAGTAGTGGTTTGATAGCATCGAGAACTATAATTGTAAGAGCTGTCTCTTTACTAATAGAATATACACCGCGCCAGATTCTTTCATCTCTTCTTTAAATTTTGCTAAGGACAATAGGTTGGTTATCGACTTGGGACTGATAGGTTTCTTATTGGGTAGTAGCACAATCTTCTTTGACTGGAACACCAAGCTATGCGCATTGTTGCACCCATCATGTTGCATGTGTCTATCATATTGACATGGTCTCCTTAACAAGAGATGACATGCATCCATAACCACAACATCACACCAAATTTGGTGCTTATAGTTAGTCCCAATGGAAAAAGGAATTAAGGCCTATTTAAAATTGTTACCTCACTCCTATTTTGAATTCAAGCAAACTTGTAAGGTTTTAGATGCTTCTCAATCTTGATGCCCAATTTCTGCATGGCTCCTTTAGACACTAAGTTTTCATAGCTTCCTGAATCAACCACAAATCGACACACCTTTTTGTTGTTCTTACAAGTTGATTGGAAGATATTAGTTCACAACCATTCAATGTTGGAACTTTTTGGTGTAAGGCAAGATCATCGAACTACCAATAACAGGCATGCGTCACTGCTCATGTATTCTTCATTTCCCATGTTGTTGTCATTAGCATTAGGAAACTCATCCTAAATAGCATCTTTAACATCATCAACCTTTTTGAATAGGTCATGCATTCCCATATTAATGGTGGTCTATTACTTGCCCTTTTGTAATCCTGCTGCTTGTATTCGGGTTCACTATAACCATAGCACCTAATATTGTTCACAGTCCTGATATGCTAGTTAAGAGCTGCAGGACTACTCTGTGTAGACCTGCTTCCAGTGCCATTGTGATTGTTGGTGGATGATCCACCACCCCCTTAAGTAGGTGTTCCAAAATTTGGTCAGGGCACTCCTAAATTAGTTTGATGGTTAGACTTTTTCTCAATTTATAGTGCTTTATGTTAAATTTCAAAAACAGAAGTAGGGTAAAGTAAATTAAGAGAATCTTGAATATTAGCGCAAACTTCAAATATATCAGGTAACAGTCTGATCTTCAAAGTTAGGAATATCATTTCTGGCCAACAGATGATAAAACTCGAATGTATACTCATCTACTGTCTGCTATAAGTCCTGCAATTTCTAGTACATGAGGCAAACATGATTGTGGGGAAAGAATGTTACATGCATGTGTTTTGTAGTTCATCCCAAGAGTTAACTTTTACCTTGTCTACCTCGAAAATTGAAGTTTATTCTATTGCCACCACGTACTAGCCTACCCTCTAAATCTGGTCACTACTAGTTGGACTCTACGGTTTTCCAAGTCTTTCTTGAAATCCAATATGTCATTGACGTTGGCAATCAAATCTAGAAACTCCACCGGTTGTAAGCCACCGTGAAACTTAGGAATATCAATACGAATCCCTGCCTTCCAACGCCTTTAATCATCTTGCCTTTGGTCATCTTGTGCCACTAGCCCATGTCTTAATCGTTGATAATGCCATGCTTCAAGTTCCTCTTCATCCTCCTTCACATGTCATGGATTCGGGTTCTGATTCATATTCATATTTCCTCTTTGTGTCGAAATTAGGGTAAGTTACTCCTTAAACTGCTGCAATTGTTCTTCCATTATTGTTAGTTCATCTTTTTGTTAGACCTTTCCTAAGGGTGCTTCTCATGTAGGAGGCATGTTGTAGGAGTGTAGCAAGGCTCTGATACCAATTGACATAGCGGAAGCGTATGTAAAACAAGTAAAACAGTAAAATAAAGATGGATAGATTAGTTAATCTGTTGATTCATACAGACTGTCAAGAAAATCCTTTAAAATCTATTGATTCACACAGAATGCTAGAAATTGGAAAGAAAAGAGTAAACACTTGAAAATGTCATTCAAATAAGCTGATAGTTTTCATTATAAAGGGCGTCATTATTTATAGGATAAAAATACAATTAGGAAACTACTCAAATCGGGGGAAAAAAAACAAAAACAAAAAAAAGTATGTAATTTTTTCCAAAAAAGGAATGTACATTATCAAAAGCAAAATTGGAAACTACTAGACTTAAGGAATAAAGAAACACAATCAGAATTAGAATCTAAAATTTCTAGGTCAACTTATTACAAAAATGGAATGTACATAATCAAAAGCAAAATTGAAAACTAGTAGACCTAAGGAACAAGGAAACACAATCAGAATTAGAATCCAAAATTTCTAGGTCAATTTATTACAAAAATAGAAATTATTATAAATGAAAAAACAAAAATGCCCTTTTAGAGGCCTAAACGATAGAATTTGACTAAAAAGTGATGTACGTCGTGACAAAGCAACATGTTTTGTTTGTTAGCCTGTTTCCATAAAAAATACAATACTTTTTCATCCAAATCTAATTTCACCAACTGACTATAAAAATTATGAAATTTCTTTATTTGGGTTTAGGGTGATCCCAATGTGTCAAAAAAACCAATTCCTGCCACAACACATCATGTTTGGATGTGTGAAAAATCTTCATTCTTGAAAACAAAAAACGATGTTAGAAATAGTGTATTTTGAAAAGACTTCAAAAAAATTCTTTTTATTTCCCTAAAAGATACTATACAAAGTAAATTAAAAAACGAGATAGTTTTCTTTTTTCAAAATAAAAAAAAATAGAAAAGTTAGTAAAAAACACTTTTGCAAAAATTTTTCGAAATTCGACATAGTATTCAAACAAGGGGTAATTATTTACCGATATCATGGTTTTGTTATTGTCTGAGATTATGTGGCTCGCTACGGGTGTCAATATTTCCTTGATCATCAATAGATTTCCTCCTTCCAAAAAAAAAAAACTGTAAAAAAACCACCAAATGTTATTTAAAAAAAAAAACCTCATTTTTATTTTTATTCCCAAAACATAATAATTTCTATAATGTTATATAGCACGGTTCCTTAACGCGCAAGATAATTAGAATAGAAAAGCAATCAATCAAAAGTTATTTGCACCATATACGTCACGACCATGCTTTCACCAGCCCAAAAAGTAAAATATTAATGAAAAAGGAATCTGTTTTCCTAATTTAGATTATTTTTATCACCATATATGTAATCAAATCATGGGATTTTTTTTTTCCTTTCAAAAAGAAAGAGGTCCATCGATAATGACACGGTATCTCACTGTTTACCTTAGGACCTGATCAAAAGAACTGAATTAATTGTACCGTAAATGTTAACATTGGAGCAAGTGGTAAAACTATTGTTTTATATTAAGAATCTTTAACTTATATGCACTGACATAATTTTTTTTAAACGTGATACCTTCATTATTTGACAGTTTTCTATTATATATATATATATAGTCTGCGTTTTACTCGTGCCAAAGTATACAAAATAAAGCTTTGGATGTATGCGCTCGCGCATATACGCACCCACACCAGGTTGGAGGATTTGGCAGAGCTCTTTTTAATCGTACAAGCGCATTTCGACAATGTTATGGATTTTGAGATGACTAATCAGTTTCATTTTAATTTTATTTAAATATAATATAATTTTATATTAAATATAAATATTAAATATAAATTTTACAACAGTGTTACGAAAATAATTACTATTTAAAATATTTTTAAAACAATCACATTAACTTTTCAACTCTACTATTTATCTTTATTTTTATCAATCATATCAACTTTTTAACTCTAAAATACTTTTTATCCAAATATACATTTCATCCAAATACAAAACAAATACTTTTCAATCAAATACAACATTTAAAAAATAAATTTTATTTAAATACAATTAAAATGTAAAACATTTACCAAATGTACCCTAAGTCTAACTTCCATGTGTGTGTATATATATATAACACTTATATACATGTATATATATTCTCTACCATCAGATTCTAATTCCTTTTGTTCTTTCGAGAAAAAAAAAAAAGTTGAAAAACGTCATCAATAAGAGAAAACTAGATCCAAATCATACAATGCTGTAAGATTCTGTTTTGAAATCTTTGTTTAGGTTTAAAATGGAAATTTATACAGAAACCAAGTATTAAGGGTTCGTTTGAATGGGATGTTTATTTTTGAAAAATGGAAAATTTTTAGATATGAAAAATAAAAAGTTGTTTGGAATTTTTTTTAAAAGCGAAAAGTTGTTTGGGTGGGTGAAAACTTTTTGTTTCTAGAGAGCTCTTTTTTCATTTTTCAAAAATGAAAAATGTTAGAAGTTCAGATACGAAAATTTAGGAAGGTTCATTTTTTTTGAAATGAAAAATTTTCATTTTCCAATTTTGAACATGTCAAACAGACGGAGGTTAAGACTTAATTTGTATTGGTCGATGTTATCACCCACCCAAAATAAATAATAAATAAATAAATAAATTTAATTCAAATAATTGGCATGTAGAATCTAGGGAGTAGCTATGTACATTTATGATTTATGTCTCTATCATATTTTTTTCGTGGATATTCCAATGAATTGAGGTTTTGAGAGAGGTGTCCCTCTAGCAGCTTTATATATTTATCCCTTTTTTTTTTTTTTTTGCATATTTTTTGGTGGGTTAAGTAAATAATAGTCTTGGACTAGAGTGCTCTCTTTGCAAGGAGTAAATATATATAGCAACAAAAAAAGAAAAAAAAAATTTATGGCGCCAACACAGTGGTGATTCTTCCTTTCATAAACGACACTTTGGCCCCATTGCCCACATTTGGTGATGGAATAATATATCATAAAGTTATACGAAGTTGGCCCACACAAGATCTTCTCACGATGTGAGCAAACATATCTTGTTTTTGCTTTGTTTCAAAGATTTAGTGTGAGCATATATCTCCAACCGTCAATCATTTTGCGGGAATAGTACAACGATCAAAATGGTGAGACTAAAATAATATCTTTTTTTTTTTTTAATGATAGTGAAAGAAATTCTGAAATTATTATATTATCATACTTTAATTAGAGGATAGGCTTGGGGAAAGTTGAAATCTATATAAAGCTCTCATTGTAGTTTTGAATGCATTTTTATTGATTTTAAAAACTAATATAATCATGTGATTGTAGTTTTTATTTATATAAAGTTTATAGAAAGAGTTTTTTACTAGTAAATATTCATTCTAGTTATTTATAAATAAATAAATTTTATTGAATAATGTTTAATCTTTGCATTCTCTTCTTTTCTTTATTTTTTTATTTTCTTCTATAATTTTTAGTATGATATTATAGCGATTATTTTAACGAGTCCTTTGGTGTCGTTTAGCAAAAAAATTGCATTTTAATTTCATTCAAATGCAATACAATTTTACACCAAACACAAATTTTTCAACAGTGTTACGAAAACAATTACTATTCAAAAGTTTTTTAAAACAATTACATTAACTTTTCAACTCTACTATTTATCTCTACTTTTACCAATCGCATCAACTTTTCGACTCTAAAATACTTTTCATCCAAACACACATTTCATTTAAATACAAAACAAATACTTTTCAACCAAATATAACATTCAAAAAATAAATTTCATTCAAATATAATCAAAATACAATGCGTTTACCAAACGCCCCCTTAATCGTCTATGACCGAAGTCTTTGCTTTTTCCCCTATGTTTGTCATGGTATGCAAATTTTGTCACTCCAACAAGTGACATTTTACTCCTTGTCCCTAGTGATTTTTGTCCTTATGTTTCTATGCCCTCCGTCAATAATTATAGTCCGTGTGGCCTCTCTCAACAATTGTCGCCTATGCTTCAGCATTTTACTTCGCTACTGCTCATACGCCTTCAACCTACATCACCCATATTTTTTCCTTCTATTACAGTACAATATTGGAATTTTAGTTCTAAGCTCCATCGACAATATATTAGGGGAAGTCAAATTTTGTATATAAAGCTATTTTAAAATAGTTTGTATTTAATTGTATTAATTTTTAATTTAAAAATTTTCTTGATTTTACGTGACACCCAGGTATTTATGTAATAGGTCTTTAAACATATGATATCTTAAGTAATCATAAAATATGAAATACTGGTATTTGCTAACAAGTTATTAACTTGATTGCAAACAATATAAAAGAATCCAATACGCCCAAAAATTCATGATACATGTGCAAGACAAGTTAAGCAAAAATTATTAAGTTTCATATTAATTTTAAGATGATTTTCAGATGATATATTGATCAAGTATGATAGATTTGATATAAAATAGACCAGGCATGAATAGAGGATTCATATTTAAAAAGGTTAAGTACTGAGAATTTTATATGAAACAGCATGATATTATCTTCAAATATAATTTTGATTAAGAGAAAATTCTATTTAGACAATAAGTCTTTTATAAAAGTTGTAGATCTTTTTATTAGCTTTCTAATACTTCTTGAATTATCCAATTATGATATCAGAGTAAAAAGTTATAGCCAAAATACTTTAAGTCTAATTGCTTTCAATTTCCTTTTAAGTAATATTATTTTGGCAGCTACCTGTGGCCAAGGGCAGAGAGCCCCTAGTTATATGCTGCAGTGCACCCATGGCGTGCTGCAGCTCATGCAGCAACTAGATTATGGGTGCTACAGCACCCACTAGAATAAAAAATAAGGAATTTAAAAATGGATGAGTTAGTAGGTCTTTTAAATCTATTTTTAACTCTTAGATCACATTCAACTTTTAATTTTAGCCCTGGATATATTTGGGATTAGTTATTAATAGTTTAAATCACTTAGTTGAACTTGATTGCATGTATTATTTCATAAATCTTTCCCTCTTTCTCCCTCAAACCACCTTTTTTCTTCTTCTTTCTTAACAAAGTGATTTTCATGAGATTCTACCCCGCGAACTTTAGAGATTCACTTCTCTTATCATCCTTTAGGCTTGATTTCATTAGAGATTTAAGGAAATTCTCCTTGTGTTTTGATTTTTTGGGATTTTGAAATTCTAAGTTTGGTAGAATTAAGAATTTGGGAAAATTCTTTTATTAGGTGATGAAATTGACATTATAGGGTGATGAATTAAAGGACTTGATGGTGGAATTCTGAATTAAGATTGTTAGATTCACAAATTAGATTTTCTTGAAAACAAAAATTAGGGTTTCAGTGAATTTGGATGGATTGATTCGATTATTATGTTCATTAATGAAAATGATATTGTAAAGTGATTTATTAAATGATTGGATAATAGAATATTAACTCCATGGTTTTATAGAATGAATTCATTGAAAAGTGAGCGTATTCCCAAGGCGTTGCGTGGCCTAGCTAGAAGGTTAGCAAGTTCATCAAATTAGGTAAGTACATCTCTCATTTATAACATATTTGTTCAAAATTATAATAGTTTATAATTGGTGTAATATTTTGAAAAAATATATTAATCCTTTGACAAAAGATTTGATGTATTTTAACAAAGGAAGTTATTATCTATTATATGTATATGTATCTTGTTGGATATGCCATTCATTTGATAGTACATGTTATTTTCTTGATAATAATAACGTTATAAAGAATTAAGTTTTCTTTTAAAATTTTATGTGGTATGATTTAAATAAAGCATTATGTTTATATAAAAAGTTATTTTTTATTTTAAAATGTAATACTTTTATTAAAGTTATAATTTTTGTTATAGTATAAAGAACGACAATTTTCTTTTTAGGGGTTAATGTTTCCTTTAAAACAATTGTGTTGTTATAAGAGTTATGACTTTTGATATAGCATTAAAAGTTATGATTTGGTTCACGAAAGATTAAGTTAAAATTATGAAAAATAAAAATGATAATTAGGAGGCGTGTACCGAGGATTCATTTCACATAATAGTTTTATATATCTGAGCTGCATGTAGCTCGCAATAGGTGTTAGTTTTACGACAGTTATCACCATTGTTTCAGGATTGCCTTGGTGGGTTTGGAATTTACAATCTCTAACCATGGTCATGCACATTGATACATCGCCTAGGCCCAACATCGTAAATAAGATTAATAAGAGGCAAAATGATTATTTATATGTTTATGTCTAGTATGAATATTGTTTCTATATTATGTTTTGTCTAATGTTTAAATACTTATATGTGTCTTTGCACCAAGTTTATAAATATTATTATCATGGTTTTTCTATTATGTTATGTTATGTATTTTCATGTTTCTAATATTATTGTGACTAGTATTTTACATCAATTGTTAAATTAAATGTTTTGTAATATAAGAGATGTACTTACTAAGCATTCACTTAATATAATTTCGCATGTTATAAGTAAGAAAAAGTTAAAGCCAGGATTAGAGAAGGCTTGGCATAGAGGTGTGTGTGGTGGCAAAATAAATTATTAAAACATTCTTGTTTTGATAAAACCCATGTTTATTATCAGGATTTTATAAGTTTAAAGTTGGTTTGATAAGTTTATTTATTTTCCAATGTTTGTTTAGGTTGTTTTAGGATTGTTTAAATTCCTTGTTTAAGACAAAGTTTTCTACCATCATGATTTTTACAAAATTAGTTTATACATTTTTTTTCCTTAATTACAAGCTAGGTTGTAATATTTTCATATTATGCTATTGTTTAAAAAAATTATTCATATTTTCTGCATTGCTTAATGTCGATATTAACTATTACTTGTTAATGTATTTGTACAAATGCTATTTCATATATTATGTTAAAGATAATATACTGTGACATTTTATTAAGAAGGTATTAAATTTTATAAGAATATTTGGTATAGCCTTTAGTACCTAAAAATATTATTAAAAATAAAAGAAAAGGTCTTGCAAGCCTAAAACAAAACAAGAAAAAGTAACGAAAGAGAAATTGTCTGCTAATTTTTCTCATAAACTTAAAACGAAAATATTCGTCTCTTTTTAGACAAATATACGATAGTTGAGTCAACGTCTGTTTTAGAATTTCTGTCATCTGAAAAGTCTTCAACTACTAAATCTCTTACCAGTGTTATATGTCTCTGTCTCGTTGGTATATTTGGATTTTTTTTTTTTCTCGTGTTTTCTTATATGCTATAGCAAGTTCTTCATTATTAACTTGATCAACCCAGCTTTTAGTAGCAACCATGCTCATATCCTTGAACGCGTTGCAGAGAGAATTTTGAGGCTCAAAGAGAAGATGAATGGGTTGAACTCAAACTCGAGCTTGATTCTCTGTCTCATATATGAACTGAAAAATTATAACTACGAGACTGAAAAACTACACTTAGAGGGGCTGAACTCGAACTTCATTTTACACTTTGACGATGCCCCATCGGTCAAAAGAGAAATAATTATTTGTAATGGTTGATTCGGATCTCCTATTCAAATTATCTATCAATGTGTGTTTGAAAATGTGAGATAACATATACAGGAGTTCCCCAACTCTTAAATCGTTGAGTAAATTTGGTAAGGTATAAAGGCAAATTAGATGACTTTCTTGAAGAGCACCCACCTCAACGGTTTGTGTCTCCTTTCCTTTTATATTTGCTTTTATGTCCCATTTTTTGTGGGGCTTCTCCTCTGTTGTAGTGGATTTTTGAACTGGTACAAAGATTTGCATGTTTTGTGATGTGATACTCTTCCTGGTTTTCAACTTATGGTTCTCGCGCTCTCTCTTTTCCGCGGCGGCAATTAATAATGGTGTGTCCAATAGAAGAGCATAATGCAAAAATCCGGTAGATAATCTACTATAGCAAAGGAGGAAAACCCTTCATTTTTCCAAATCACAAAATCATATAGAACTTTGGACAAATCAACATCCACTAGAAGCCTTACATGATGTCGTTAAAGTACACCATTAGCTGTGTTTGATCCGATGAATTAGAGTATAAACTCCAAGTATGATTTGAAAAAATAATTGTGTATGCCAATATTTTCAAGTTAGATTATAAAGCCTCACTCATACCTAAATGTTTGTAATCTTCTGCGTGGAGAGCATTTCCGAAGTCTCACCCATATTCCAATGACCAAAGATTTGTCTTTTTTTTCTGTGCGTGAATGAAAAATATGCATGATTTTTTATTTTAATGTCTTCTTCAATTAAATACATTCTAATTAATTGAATTGATCCCCTATGGATAGAAAGAGAGCAACAAAGCAAAAATTGTAGAAGGTTAAATGATCATATATATTACATATTTGTCATCTGAGGCAATGGATTCACTAAAACTTCATCCAAAGCACATAGAACATAGGAATAACGCAAGAATAGAACATATTATGAAAGCACTAAGTTAGTGAATTTTACTTGTACGAGTATGTTTGGGTAGCCTTTTAGTTTAAATTAAACTTTTTGAATTTTTGTGAAATAAAACGCTGTAATAAGAGTTTGAATAAGAATTTATAAGTTTAAATTCTTCACCCAAACTCAATGTAAAATTTACTATGTTGTCTATTATGCTTTTTTGTTTTTAACTTGGGTGAAGGCAATATCTCTAATTAATTCATTCTCTTGTGTAATAAAAATTTGTAACATTAAGACGGCGTTTGGTATTATTTTTTAAATATTTTCTATTTTTAAAAAATTAAAAATGAGAATATTTTAAAAACTGTGGTGTAAAAATTGTGTTAAGCCCATTTTTGAAACTGTATTTGGTTATATTTAACATAAAAATGAAACTTTTTTTAATTATATTTTTTGAAAACCTATTGCATAAGTAAGTATTTTATGAAAACATATTTATTTTTTATTTAAAAAATAGTAAAAAATAAATTATTAGTCATGATTAAAAAATATTCTTTGATGGTAGGTTTTGTAATGAGAGATAAGAATGGAAGATATGGGTGCTCTAAACCCTAAGTGGCAGTGACGGCGAGATTTAGATCGCGAGTCGATGGTTATCGCCTTAAGTTAGTAATCGTTGTCGCAAGAGAGCAGGTCCGTAATCGTTGCCCTTTTGGTGGAGATGGAGGCCACCACCAAACATATTCGTTCTTATCTACATTGCACAGAGAGAGAGAGAAGAGAGAGAGAGAAGAGATGGAGAAGGAAAATGAAAATAACTTTTTTTTATTTTCAAAAAACAAAAAAAATATAATTAAAAATGATATTTTTAAAATAATTTTAAAAACGTTAAATAAACAAATATTATTTTAAAACTACTTTTTTTTATATTTTTAAAAATAAAATATCATTCTTAAAAAAAAAAAAAACACCCCTTAAATTGTTTTTTTTTTTAATAGAAAATGGTCACATGATTGACAATACGTGATTCTTTAATAAGGGTAAAATAGTAAAAGGAGATATAAGGAAATAAATTTAACCGAATTATATTAGTATCCTGCAGCTGCTATTATTCCGAAAGTACTTCGTCGTTTGGATAATATTAAAATAGCTGCTTTATCAATATATAATATTTATATTGCATAATATTAATATTATGAAAGTACAACATTACAGTTGGATAATATTCTATTTTCAAAATGATATCATTTGAGTTTTCACTTTTTGAACAAAAATGTCTTTTTATTCCCCTTTCAATATAAATAAATATTTTCAACATATATAAAATCAAAATGCAGCATATTAAGAAAACATAAAGTTTTAAAAATATAAAATAAAATAAAACAACAACATTTCCAATCTGGATGGCTAATAAACTGCAATACATTCAAATCTAAATCACTAATAGCTAGGAAACCATCACTTAGCTCTTGTAATTCTTGTTTCACAATCCATTTTAAATTTATTTTTCATATTTTTTTATACAGTATTTTCTCATAAAAATTTAAATTTAATATTTAAATCGTGATTTCGAACTTAAAGTCGTGAGTTTGATCTTATAATTTAAATAAACACTTAATCTCCACAAAATTTCCAAGACTTAACTTTAGCTACGTTGAGGGCAAAGGCTCGTTTGGTGAACAACATTACTACCGAACACTATAACTAATAAAGAATAATGAACAAAATCTCACCAGCAGTTAATTTTACAAAGCGTGATATTATAGTAAGGATAATAAAATTAGTTTTCCTAATATTATTCTCTCCCAGTTGATTTTATTATATTTGATACTAGGAACGTACAAGACCGGTAATTTATTATGTTAATATTTGTCATCATTTCGACCTGCAAAAAATTATTCCAGAGTAATATTTACTGCCTTTTGTCACCGCAATGAGTACTACTCTGATATCGTATCAGTGAGCTGCAGGTGTGGATCCCAATTCCTGTAAACAATCACCAAAAGACCCGTCAGCAGGAACTTTAATTTGTACTTAGATCCACATAGTTCTTGTACATGCATTACGAAGATTCTTTAGTATAGACTTGGGCCGTTTGATAATATATTTTGTATTTAGTAAAAAATTATTTGTTTTATATTTAAATATAATATATTTTTTAATAAAAAATATTTAAATTATATTTTAAAATTAAAAAATTAGTGTAATTAATAAAAATAGATAAGAAAAAAAGATATAAAGAGAATATGATATGAACGAAAAAAATTGTAAAATATTCTGAAATAATAAATGTATTATAAATATTATTAAAAAAATATTATGTTTAAATGTAAACTTTTATATTTGAATAAAAATTGTATTATGTTTAAATATAAAAACGAATAAAATACTGTAAACAAACCGGCTATTGTGGCACGCTTTTTCAAATGAAAACTTTTTTACAAAAAAATTTTTGTTTAATGTTTTTTGTTGTTTTCTAATTTCGAAAGAGAGAAGAAATTTTTTTTTTCAAACATATATTTTACAGTAAAATTATAAAAAAAAAAGAAAAGAAATATTTTTTAATTTTCTCATAATTCATATTTCTTAATGTCATTTTTTTTTTGTTCAAAATAACTTTTGATTTCCAAAAAAAATTTTTTTTTACACATCCAAAATATCATCTCATTTCAAAAAACCGAAAATTCTTTCTAATCTAAAATAATAAAATTTTCCTTTTTAAAAAATGGGTATCCCATCTAAATGGAAACTACAACACATTTCATAAAATACTATGATCTTCACAATTTCTTTTATTAGATAAAAAAAATTTATATGGTAAGATCTTTGATTTTATATTATAAATAAAAACTATTTTTTTAGTTATTAAGTTAAATTTCAATAATCTGATTTATAATTGAAGCAATTTTATATTGTTTGTTGAAAATATTTAAGGTGAATGTTATTGATTCATTTAGAAATATTATTGTATCTAAAAACAATACAATGTGTGTTTGAATATTTCAATATTGTATTCAAATATTAATATTTTAAAATATTAAATCAAATTTAATCATTATTTATTATTCACTTTTTCTATTTACCTTTATTATCACAACACATACTCTCTCTCTTTCTAAACTGCAACCTAAACATACGTTATATTTGAATTAATATAATATAAAAAGAAATCATCTAAATATATACTTTATTATATTGTATTTGAATTTACAATACAAATGAACAGTATTTTCAAACACACCAATGTCAAACCGCCAAAATTAATCAAGCAATAAAAAAATAATTATCACATAAGAGATTCTGCAGTGTAAAAGAGTTTCTATACCAGCATTATTAAATTTTCTTTCGTAGTGTTTATAATTTCATATTCATTGAACATACATTACAATACATATATAATTTAATTAGTCGATTCACCCACATTCCATGTACCACAAAATTTTAATGGTTAACAAGGTTGAATATGTTTCTAAAGAACCACGATTTTCACAATTTTTATACAAGTTAAAAGAGAAAATACGTTGAATCAGAGAATTGTTTAGAACATTCCAAAGAAGTTGACAGTCTCTAAACAACTCGTCGTCTTATAAAAATTCTCGCACACTAATTCATTAATTAGACAGCATGCTCCTTCAAAGGATCTTACGATTGCACGTCTTGTTTTGCGTCATTACAGATAAAAGGTTAAAATTAAATCAAATTTTAATTGTCATATTTATCAATATTTATGTTAAAATTACAAAATGTAATACAAGATTATCCCGGATTATACATCAAATCAAATCGTTAATAAATTAATAACAGTTTTTATCAAAAATAGAAGATCTTATTATAAAAAGTCACTTAAAAAAACAAATAAAAAAAAGCTAAGGATCCAACTAAAAGACTAATACAAATTTAGGTGGCGTCTGGTAAACGCATTGTATTTTGATTGTGTTTGAATGAAATTTATTTTTTGAATGTTGTTTTGGTTGAAAAGTATTTGTTTTGTATTTAAATGAAATGTGTGTTTAGATAAAAAGTATTTTAAAATTAAAAAATTGATGTGATTAGTAAAAGTAGAGATAAGTTATGGAGTTGAAAAGTTGATGTGATTGTTTTAAAAATATTTTGAATAGTAATTGTTTTCGTAGCACTATTAAAATTTGTGTTTGGTGTAAAATTATATTATATTTCAACAAAATTAAAATGTAATTTTTTTGTCAAACGACATCTTAACAAACAAGAATTTGTAGTCATGCTCATGTCATTTATTAATGGTAAAAACGATTTTTTAACTATTTAATTAATTTTTTAACAATTTAATTTGCAAAGATTTATTTAAAAAAAAAAACATAATACATGACCATTCATGTTGTTAATAATAAAAAAAATGGAGGTCCCACCATGTGTAAACCCTCTTTGAAAAATGTAAATTAAACAGAAGAAGCCTCTTTCCACCCGAAATTACTTGACTTGTTTATCATGAAGGAGAGCGAGGCGCACGCAAATGGTGGCGGCGGCCGGCGTCTTGTGAAAGACAAGTGGTGATGATTTTCAGGGGAAAATGGGGTTACGGCTTTGAAAAGGAGGGTCAAGTTACTTTTTCATTTTCCCTCGTGATGTCAACCTGCCATCAGATTCATCCTCTATACATGAAAATATGTCTGGTTAGTGGGTCTCTTTGTATTAAACACTCACTGTCGCGTCCAAAGACTTTAGATGTACATCATTTGGATGGCTAATCCTACATGATATGACCTTTCACATTGCGCTTATTATTATCATACAGACGAATATGTATTATACAGTGGTTGAGTGATTTTCTCTCTCCCTCTCTCTCTCTTGTACGTCCTTTATTTTTTAATAGCAAGGTGGTGGAGTTTGATTGATCATTAGGCAGCACTTGTCAATGTTTAAGAGCATTTTTTTTTTTGTTTTGAAGGACCCTACTTGCATTTTGTTATTTTAAATGATCATATTAGCTGGATAGGCATTATTTATGGTATTGATATGACTGTTTTTTAGAGCATGAGATCTTTATAAACAAATAATAATAATGTAAAAATGTCAATTTTAATTTTAATTTTTATAATAGTAATATATAATGAATTTATAAGTTGACATAATTAATTAATATAATATTTTTTTTAAATACATATTAATAAAAATGATAGTTTATATATTATTTTATAGTTTGGTATTAAAAAATTAGGATAAAAATTTATGTTTCTAAGATTTTTTTTATAAAAACAATTATGCATATAATGGTACTAAAAACACCAATTTCAATTCCAATTTTATAAATGTCAACTTATATGTTATATTTTTATTAAGAGATGAAATCAATTAATACAGTAATGCTTTCAATGCTTATTAATAGAAAAATAATAACTCACATACAATATAAATTGATATTAGAGTTAATATTAGTAGAATTTTTCTTTTGCATATATTTATATATGTATAGATGTATATATTTTGTTGTGATTTTGACTAACATTTATAAAAAAGTACCAATGATTTAAGGAACCCTATCACAAAATATTACATGATAATATACGTCCACTCCTTATTTTTTCTTTTAGATTTTTCTATGAAAGTTTTATTAGAATGAAGATTTTAACAATGACTCTGTTGTTATCAAGTGAGTAGATTCAATTGTTTTTGGTAGTTTCATTTAACACAAACTTTTGGATACATATTTTTCTTTCTTTCTTAGTTTGAGTGAGAGATTTATCATGGGATCAGTTTGTCAATAAAAGGGTAACAACATGGTTTGGAATTCTAGTAAATTCTAATAATAGTTATCTTTTCTTAATTTATTAAAAAATAAATTTTATCACAAAAAGAAAAGATTGAAAAATGAAACAAAGTTAAAATCAAGATAAGAAGATAAAAAGAACCTAAGACACTTTTGTTAGTGTTAGATGTGAAGCAGGCAGAATTCCCTCTTGCAATGCATTATTTGAGCCATCAACAAATCGAAAAGACATGCATGCCTAATTTTGTCAACCTCAGTGGCTCGGTCCTCTCTTTTCCTTCTTCCCAAAGTAGAATACTTTTTCTTCTCTCTCTCTTTGTTCCTTGCTTTTCTTTTAGTTGAGAAACAAATTACCCTATTGGCTTTCTCTCATTGTCTAGGATACGTTGGAGTCTTGACCTTAATTCCCGTATTGAAAGAAACAAGAGGACGCCCTACTGGATAATTCTTTGTGGGTGGTCAAGTGAGGCCACTAATACCAGCTACATAACAAGATGTCTAGTGTGGTAAGACTCTTTATTTTTCATTTTTAATAGGAACTGTTTTTTAATTATTGAAATAATTTTTTATTAATATTGAATTATGAATGTCATATTAAAAATTAACAACACGTGACATGAAATTATTTTTATTTATAAATCAGATAATTAAAAATCAATTTAATAATTAAAATAATAATTCTTATTTGTATATTAAAAATAAAATGTCCTATCCTAAAAATTCTCCCTCTCTCTCTCTCTCTATATATATATATATGGATAGATATATGGTTCTTGTTGCGATGGATTTCATCTCCTGCACTCCAAGCGGCGTTCACACGGCAGAGTCATGATTCGACCAATATTTGGGTCCCCGATACCGCAAATGTACAAGCCAGCGCGCAGCTTCTGAATTGGGTCATATTGACTTACTAATGCTGTTTTTGGTTCGAACGTTATAATTACGTTATATTTAAATATAATATAACTTTTATTTAAATATAAAAATATTATATTTAGATAATATTATATCTTAATTTAAAATTATATAATTATTATTTATTATTTTTATTAATCATATTATATTTATTTTTTATTTTTTATTTTTTTATATATTTTTATTATTATATTATAATTTTAAATTTAAATATAATTTAACTTTTTTATTTAAATATATATTATATTTAAGAGGGAGTTTGGAGAGGAAGCTAGAGATATTATTTTTGGATTGAAAAAAAGTTGTTTTGGAAAATGTGTTTGGAAGAAAAAATTATTTAAGGTGAAAAAATAAAAAATTTAAAAAATTAAAAAAAAATATTAATATGAATATTGTTTCATTCCTCTCAAAATTTTATGTAATTTAAAAAAATATATCTCATTTAGACTTATATATATAAAGTTATGAATTTTTAAAATTTGAAATTTATTACATCATTTTGAAGGCCGAAAATCAACCCGAAACGGACCTAAATATAATAATAATATAGTGTTAATAAAATACTTTATCTAAACAATTCATCGATATCTAGAATATTATATAATCATATCAAGAAAGAAATTAGTCTGGCAAGTCTCTCTCGTAAAGCAACCATTATCTGTGCAAAAGATACATCTGAGCTTATCAACCAGTCAAATCATCAGCATCTTGTAAAATTAGGAAACTATCAAAAATTGAGGGTTGCCTAGGAAACATTAATATGCTAACCAAACCAACAATGAAACGCTGATATATACCCAACCATTATATTGCCCAGCCTCTAAAATAACCATGACTAACTTAATCATTAATAGCTAGGCATCACCAATCTACAGAACTTATCACGTAGGGTAGAAGCATGTTCAATATTATGAATATCATTTCATATAAATTAGAGAACATTACACAAATTAAATAAAAAATAAAAAATAAAAAAAAAAACACTTAGGGGCAACAAACTGTTCTTGCTAAACGTTCACCTTCTGGATTCGTCGCTGAATCAGTTTCTTTTTAACGCAATAGTAGCACCGGAATTTTTTTTTTTTTTTTTCTAACGACAACAACAGTCGTCGAAAATTCCATAAACTGCATAAAACAAGGAGCGTTGCAAGTGATTGTTGTGGTTACTTAAAGATCTGTCTATTGTCACTAATAAAATGAATTTCTAGTCAATAAATATTTTCTTGTAATATTTTCTGTTACAACCTTGTAACCGATATGTGTTTAGTCTTGATTTTTGACATGATTTTTTACCACAAGATTTTTATAATCATCAAAAAAAAGTTTTAATCATAATCAAAAAATTTCGGTGACTAAAAAACTTATGGTTAAAAATTTTAATCATAATAATATCTATGAGTAAAAACATTTTAGTGCCCTTACCTATGCAAAACTATCTTTTTTTTTTTAAACAATGTGTAGTGAATCCATATATAAGAGGTTGGGATAACATGTATATACATATATATATATGGGTATGTGTATGTGTATTTATGAAAATGCATAGCATATCATTGTAAGTTAGCTAAAACTAATCCGTACAAGTTTTACAAGTTCTACAGTCAGGCCTATTTGGAATTACTGAAAATAAAAATAAAAATAAAAATGGTATAATCTCTTCCTCGTAATGGCATACACCAAACGCTGTGTTATTAAGAAATCTCAGTTGAAAATAGTGGCGTACTGCAAATGCAAGCCAGAATTTTGTCTGGATTTGGGTAGGTCAAGCTCTCCTGCAGTAGTCTCTCTGATCTGCCAAAAATTATATGAGAGACTCTCATTAGATGCCACCAACTACAAAACAATTTGATAATGGACTAAGGGAAAGTACTGGAGATATGTATATATATATATATATATATTTTGCTGCGGAAAATATTAATAGAGACAAAACTTATGTGGTCTTTAGCCAACAAAGGTCACTTTAAAGGCGAGTTGGGCAGTGTTCAGTCATTCAAAATAGCACAAATAAAGAAAGTTACTGTGTTTCACTGAATCTTAGTTGCTTTTTTCAAACAAAAAAAAAAGATTATAAAAAAAAAAAAAAAAACTTGTATAAAGAGAAATTCAAATAGGGCCGGAGAGGAAAATTGGCAATTATTTATATGGGGAATTTCCATGCTTCTTTTTTTTCCTTTTTTTTTTTTTTTAAATAATATATTCCTTGATGATGTCTTCAATTTCGAAATAGAAAGAGACTAGCTGGGCCAGTCCACGTGAAATGGCCCCCACATTCTTCTCCAATTGTCTGCGAGTGCATCTTCCAACTCACTACTCACTACTGACCCACGTTGAGCATTCCTGTCATTTGTACGGATTGTTCCTTTGGTTGGACCCGTAGTCGGCCCATTAACTTTTGGACCGACTCGGAAATTCGGGCTTTGCTACCCTATGGAGCATGTTTGGAGGGATGGAGAAGAGGGAGAGAAAACGTTATAACACCGCACAGTTAACTAGCTTTACACAATTTTAAAGCAAAATCTAATAAAAATTATATACTAAGCATGTATATATAATAGGATTAAAACATTGATAAGGCAAAAGTTGGAATAATATTTTTTTTATAAAACCAAAACTTAACTTTTATTATAAACTAAAACTTGAAAACTCCAAACTTCATAAATCTTTTGATGATGGAAACATATCTTGAACAAACTTAAACAATTCATAAAACCTAATCAACTTAAAGGAAATAACTTTGAAACCCAAACAACATCATATCCAAAAACAAAATTAAGAAACACTATAGAAAATTTCTATTAAAAAGAAAAGTCCAATATCTTACTCTATCATCATACACATATCCACGCTCATTATCCATCAAACATATGCCTTTCGTTTACTTTTATCCGCAATATATGAAAACTCTTATAAGCAATTAGTTAGTAAATATATCTATATTCTCACAAAAATATTAGGTTCCTATCTTGATGTAAATAGACTTTCAAAACATGCACTATATATAGTCTTTTGTATATACATAAATAACAATAAATTTACACGCTTTAACATATAAGAATACACATCTTTTGTATTATTACTCCTATCTATTATGTTGGGCCCTAGGCAATGTACCAAAGTGCACAACTACGATGATTGTGAGTTAGCTAGGCTTATAGTCTAAAGAGGTAATTATTAACTATTACTATTATGGTTGTTAACCCATACACCTTATACTAGTTTAAGTGACTCAGGTGTAAAATTATTATAGGAATATATAACTCCTAATTACTTTTGTACTTTCTTTACTACTAATATAAACAATAATAACAAAATAACATACTTTATAATTTCAATATTAATTATGAACTTTGATTTATTTTCAAAAAAATATATTGTAGGTGAGAGATGTACTTACCTTACTTGAAGCACTTATTACTATTGCTATTTTGGTGACTTTATGCTTTGAGATTTTGATACACTCACTCTTAGCAAAATCCATGTTACGAAACCATCACATCAATATTCCATAATTAAAAAAAATCCTAAAAATATCAAAAATCATAAAAGCCCCAAATTTCCAATTTTCCATAACCCTTAAAATTCCAATCTTATAAAATTGATATCAACAATTTGAAATCCTATCTTTCAAACCCTTAATTCATCACTCTACATCATCAATTTTATAACTCAAATCAATAACTTATCAATCTTCCAAATTTCATTGAGACCTTAAATTTCGAAACCCCAAAAATCAATAATAAAATACAATTACCTTGAATCTCCATCGAAAAAAAAAAAACCTAGAAGCCTTTGAAATAGGCAAATTTTCAAGGTTTGGATGGTGGAATTTGAAAGAAATCAATATTCTAAAGGAAAGAAAAAAATGGTTTGAGAGAAGGAGATAAGGGTTTTTGAGATTTTATGTTTAATGGGATTAAACTGATAGTTTTTGTTGGGGCTCTATTGTGGTGGTCGTGCTGACGTGAAAGGTAGGGGGTCTCATTTGGTTGGTACACCTGATGTTTAGTTGGCTTTGATGGATGCTGCTATAGGTGGCACTATGAGCTACTTTAGAGGACTTTGTCTTGCAAGTCATTAAGTTGGCCTTGGCCGGGATAAGCTAAACCCGAGTGACCCCAAGAAAGATGATTCCAAGGGCAACACCCGTTATGATTCCAACCCTGAATTGATGAAGACCTTTACACAAATGAGAATCTTGAGATGAGAACTTGGTGGGGGAGAGGAATCTGAGTGGTTTTTATGGAAATATGATTTATTTTGTGAACGTAGGCTTGGTGGAATAGCTGAGGTAGGACTTTAAATCTATGAACTGGTTTAGGGCACTTAGTAGGGCTTGAGATATAAGGTATGTCGAGTTTGCTTTGTACAGCAGGAATACCTCGGTCGATGGAGTCATCTGAGCTAGAGAGGGTTTCCTCTCTTGGCTAGAAGAGATGGCTGATGAAAATGATGGAGAAGTAAGGAGAGGACTGATGGAAATGTGTGTTGGAGTGCAAATAGTGTGGCATTTATTGGCTAGTTATGAGTTTGATAGTAACTAAGAGTTTCTAGTTTGGTTGGAAGACATTCCCATTAAAGCTTATAAGTGGGGAGTCTTTTAGCCACAGTTGTGGTAAGCTCCAAAAGCATGAGAAATTCCCTCCTATGGGATTTAAATTTAGTCAAAGTGGAATTTCTAGACAACATACACCTAGGGAAGGCAATTGGGTGGCTGCTCTGCTACCTTAGAAGGATGTTTTTAGGTGCTTTATAGGTGGAAGGTGATTTTCATCGAGGAAATTTTTGCGTAAAGGGTGAATGTATGATTCCTAGAGCCATAAATTTTGAAACTTATACATGGAGAATTAAAGAAAATATTATAGAAATATTCATTGGGCTTAGTGGGTTTATTTAGGTTTTATTTGGACTAAGAAAACTAGGTTAGGTATTTTGGGCATTTTTAAGGTTCTCTACAACTCGTATCATTCTTATTCCTCATAAACCTAAAGCCTCCCAAGTTGGCTAAGAGTCTAATTGGATTAAATTAATGGGCCCATTCATGTTCCTTAGCTTCCAAACTATGACTCACTCAAAGATCCCCAAAGTGTGGCTTGGGTCTACGTACTACTTTTTAGTTCATGTTGCGAGATGTGGGTTAGGCTTGAGCCCTATAAAATTTTGGGCATCAGCATATTTAAACTTAAATAATTAATCTCCATTTATCTAAAGGTTAAGATTAAAAATTACATAATAATCAAAAGGTCAAAATACACTTAAAAGACCCACTAACTCTATCTCTTTTAAATTCCTTTTGTTTTCTTGGCTAGGCACTATAGCGCACCTTGCTTACACTGTAGCGTGCACGTGCGTAAGGCCCTCTACCCTACAATGTAGGTACACCAGTTGTAGCACACCCACACCACGCTCGCTACCCCTAACCACTTTTTTTTTTAACTCGAACCATTCGACCTTTATAAAGTTTTTTGACCATAACCTTTAATTCTGATGTCAGAATTCAATGATTCAAGAGATATAAGATAGCTAACAAAGAGATCTATAATTTTAAATAAGAACTTTTTGTCTAATTTGATGTTTTCCTAATCAAAATTGTGGTTGAATATAAAACCACATTCTTTATGTAAAATCCTTGATACTTAATATTTAAACATGAATTTCTTAAGCAAATTAAAATCCTTAATATTATCACCTGCAAGAACACATAATCTAATATTTAACTTTAATTCCAACCTATTCTTTATAACAATTAAATATCTTGTCTATATTATATTATTATGAAATTATCAGATGTTACAAAGGTAGAAGGTTTAAAATCTTTCCTTTCAGTTCATCAAATGTAATCCTTGCATTAATATAACGATTCAAACAATCCACCAAATAAAAACTGCACAAGACTGTTTTGCCCTCCAAAAGATCTATTAACAAGTTTTATTAATGAATAACATAGTAGTTTACGTGCGACTAGCATCCATTCTTTCAATGTCTCAATATTCTTATCCTTCCCTCTTCCTACCCTTCCTACTCTCTTACTCTCCAGTCAAGCGAAGCCTAAATTCATTGGTAATGGCTCAATATCATCATCGCCGTCGTCTTTATAATCATCATTAATTTTATATTTAAATATGAGTGAGATTCAAATTCTAAACCCGATCCTGTATAATACATAAATGTAAATACACAAAGTCTACAATCACGTATGTGGATTAAATGGTTTTTGTTTGGAGGCCGAAAAAAAAAAATTCACTTTTTATTCGAGTATTTCTTCCCGACAGTGAACGTTTCTTACATTTGGGTATAATCATAATCACATTAAAAAAAAAATGAAAAACCCATATTTTCTAATATATTCTATGGCTGCAAAGTAGAGCCATACTAGTGCAGTTTTTTCGTGTCTGTGCCTCCGAAATCCCTTTCTATTCTCGTATACAATACAATTGGTTAGGATATTAAAGGTTACAGGCCCAAAATTTCTTATTTGTTTTTCCAAGACAAACAAGAATTAATGCACTTTCTTAAAAAAAAAAAAAAAAAAAATTGGAACTTGGAGGCATTGCCACATAATATATATATATAGTTTTAACGGTTACTCTTATATTTATCCATCAGTGTATATCATTATTTTCACTGTTTGATATAAATTGAATTGTTGTAATGTATTAAGTAACTGATCTAAAAAATTATGATAATTAACAAATATTAAACTTATAAAACTCATATATATAGTTATAAATAGGCAACTTGTTATTAATTAACTTGTTGATTATATGATTTTTAAATGATTTTTTATTAAAATAGAATTTTAAAAAAATATTTATTCTCTAATTTTTGAATGTCATTTGTGTGTATATATATTTTTTAATTTTTTTTTTAAAATTACCAAAGAACTCTTTTAGATTTTTAACTCCAATAATTTTCTAAAACCATTTTTTTACTGACTTGCGAATTCCAAAAAAAAAATGCTAACATTACTTCAATAAAATTTCAATTATGC
Organism: Antiaris toxicaria; assembly: GCA_035233585.1. NCBI lineage: Eukaryota > Viridiplantae > Streptophyta > Magnoliopsida > Rosales > Moraceae > Antiaris > Antiaris toxicaria. Next base: position 97,632,208 of record CP141154.1, read on the forward strand.
CATAGTTTTTTTAAACAATCATATTTTAAACTTAAAAGCTAAAAAAATTCAACTGTATTACTATCTAAAAAAAATAATTAGAAGAAAAGCTCAAAGAATTAGAAATCAACTAGATTACTAATTAAATTCACAATCTTTTGGACTTCAAAGTTCAAAAATAAAATTAAATTCTTGCAAAATTAATTTGTTTATTTAGGGAAAAAATTGAAGATGCAAATATATAAACAAAGGTAAAAGACTATTGTATCATAGTTTTAGTTCAAAGTTTTGCTTCAATTAGTGCATCTGAAAAATTTCTAGCATCGTCATTAATAGTAGAAATATATATTTTGATCGATATTGAATAACATGTCTCAGGGACACACTTTATATCATAATCAAATTGAATTATAACTTAAGATTACGTATACAATCTTTTATTTCTATGTCTATTTCGATCTAAATCTAAGAGTATGGATCTCTTTGAACACATTATTTTTACAATTGTACCATATTGTTATTTTCAGTCACATACATAGTTTTCTGTCTCTAGCATATTTCAATTAAAATTTGAGACTTAAATTTTCAACAATATGCAACAGGTTTTAGGGGAAAGAAATCTTAAAAAAAAAGGAAAAGGAAAAGAAAAAGAAAAAGAAAAAGAAAAAAAGCTCTTGAATTTTCTTTCAACAATATAACAAATATAATCTAATGGTAACTTCACATTCGATTCCATTAAAAAGTGTAAAGTTCGAATCATTTCACTGCCAAGTTCAAAAGAAGAAGGAAAAAAATGAATTCACAAAAATGATAAAGAAATATATGCTATTTTGTGAGCTCTTTTCCATCAAATACGGAAAAAGAACGGGTGAAAAATCAAATTTACACAGTTAATAAATCATGCATATGCAATTGCTAATTTGACAAAAGAAAACACTTTGTAGCCCCGATAGTGAGAATATATACCATAACCATAAAATCGCTTACTAAATAATAAATGGCATAAATATGTCTTTTTTCTTTTATTTTCTTGTTAAAAACTTCATTTGTTGATATGAGACAATTTGTTAAATAATTGAGCAAGTCAAGAAGTAAAACTTTTTAGTCTTTATATTTTTTATTTATTGACTGATTTCATTTATGAAACCACAAAATTATCTTTATCTTTTACCATATTAGTTTTGCAAGAAGGATTATATAGTCAAATTTATATCCTAATAATTTTCTAATAAATTTCTATAAACGACATGTTGCTATCATTTTTTTGCTAGTTTTTATCTAATTTTATTTTTTAGTATGATTGTTGTTAATTTAGTAAATTAATTTGAATAATTTATTAGTCACATATAAGCGTCTGTTAAAGTAATTTAGTATCAAACATTGTTTAAATTACATATATAAATAAAATTTTGCTTTTTTGAATCAAAGACTTATTCTTTTTACGAGGATTAATTTCAATAATTCTAATTATAATGATTAGTAAAATATCAAAATTTAATTATTTACTGTTTTTATAATTATTATTAAACATATATATTTAAACAAACACTCATTAGTATTCGGCTTTGCATGTATAACTCATAAACAATCACCTGTTTACCTGATAAGAAATGAGAATTGTGTATTGGATGAAGTTAATATCCTAAAATGTTTAATAATGAAATTTTCATGTTGAAATCCATGTTTTGTTTCTCTTGGCTAATGAAATTTGCATGTTGCTCCAAACTTTTAATTACCCGGTTTAAGGTAGTATAAGAGAGTTCAAATAGATAATTAATGACTATACAGCTAAGTCATTATATCTTACATTTTTTTAAAAATTATTATGCCTTGCAATATGAATTTCAAATGTTGTGTGGAAATTTTCATATGCATTAATCAACCATGTATCAGCAGTTAATGAAATTTTTGAAAGAAATTTGTAAAAAGAAAATTGTAACAAAATTAAAAAGGATATTAAAATGAAAAAAGAAAACAAATTCTATTCAATTATTAGATTTTGATTTCAACTATTAGTTATCTACCTTCAATAATAATTAATATTTAAAGTAAATTAGTAGTTTATTTATTTTAAAATTAAAAGAAATCGGTTGTTTATTTATTTTTAAAAAAATTAATTGTTTAACCTCTTATAACAAGTCATAAAAAAAACAACATTATCAATGTAATTAATATAAGTTCTATTTTTTATAATTTTTTTCTTGTAAATATTACAAAAATATAGTAATCATTATATTGTAAAAATGATTACTATATTAAAAAAATATTATAATTATTTTAACCATTGAAAATTATAAATATTATAAATATTATAAAAATATAAAAATTATTGAAAACTCTTCCACGTGTGTGTGTGTATATATATATATATTAGTTAACCACCACGTGTGTGGACGGGCAAAGTAAAAAGGAGGAAAAAAGAAAGCCACGTAGTAATTGATGATCTATTACATGCCAGGCAGGGTAGTTAGTGAAGAAATAACGCTGTCTGAGACTTATTTATTTTTTTAACTATCAGTAAGATAAGATATACATACCTACATAGTAAGATAAGATACATAGTAAGATTAGAAAATATATATATACATACCTACATATATATATATACATATTGTTGGATTTACTAGTCCTTAACCAACGAATCAACCACGTTGCGCAATGTGCGTTACTTATTTATAAAGGATTTTTAATCATGAATGAACAAATTATTAAATAATCAAAATACTGCAGTGTGCTACTTGAATAGTGAAAACAAAACAAAAACAAATTAAATCATGTTAAAATTTAAATCCGATATAATCACTATTTATAATTTCACTTTTTCTATTACTTTAATCGATCACATCACATATTACTTTAATCGATCACATCATATACTCTTTTTTTTTTTTCTAACTACTTTTGCTAATCACATATATACTCAATACTTAATTGCAATTCGAATGTAAAATATCTAAATATATATTATATTTAAACGTAATACAAATACAAAACATCTAAAAATATATTACATTTAATGTATTGTATTAAAATGCAATATCAATACAATGCATTTTCTAAATGAACCACTGCAAATACCCAAATTAAAAAAAAAAAAAAAACAAGGAGAAGAATTAAACTTAGCTTACTTGGACACTCGAACAGAATTGCAATTGGGAGAAAAGCAAAACCAAATTAGGCCAACTTGAGCATCTTAATATATCCAACAATGGAAGAGTTAGATTACCTTAGACAAACTATAAATCTCAGGAGCAACCAAACACCTATAAGACTTCTCATCATGGAAAAACCTCCGGCAACCACAATTCCTTGTTACACTTTGCGTTACACTCATTCACCTTCATGGGACCATCTCCTTCCTTGTACCAACCAAGAAAATAAGCCAAGTGCCTTATTTCGAAGTACTCGGCTTTCTCCACCACACACACCCCCAACCCCCCCACCACACCCGCACCCCCCACCCGCGGCGCCACCGCATGTTTTAAGGTACGGCGGAGCGCAGCTCTTGGTCCATCCACTTGAGGCCCTTGGGCCCGGGACACGCCACGCATTGGTTGTTCTCACAAACCCCTAGCTCGCCGCATTTTCTCGGCAATCAACAGTACACGCTCTTGCTATTACCATTCTCTATCCCGAACAGCTTGAAGCTCACCTCCCACGCGTCCCAATCGACATGCTCTTAGTCTGCGTAGGATTGAGATTGCCGTCCAATTCCAACCGCAGCATGGAATATGTGCTGTTGTACTTAGGCCTCGAGAGAATGTACTCCCCGTGGCTAACCGTCGACTCCTTTGTGTGGTACCTTAGGCCCAGAACAAAGGCATAGGCCTTTTCGGTCTCCGGTTCACTATACAAACTTAGACTCACCAAGGCTTTGCTCTTTTGGAACAGAAACGAATCAGGTTTGCAGTAAACCAAGGACTGTGGAGAGTTTGGGCTGGTGAGGTACATAGTGAAAGAACTTTCATCAAACACAAAGCTATAAGACCCTCTCGAACCGTCTACGTCGGACACTCGGCTGACAAGAATGTTCGGTCCGCCGGGTTTCAAGACTTGTCCCACCAAAAGGGTGTCCGTTGGATAATCGAAACTCTGCCAAACAACCGAGTTGTTTCCGTCGTGGAGAACTAGGTTACCGTTGGGGTGTAATTGTATCCCCGCCACGCCCTTGTTGGCCGTGGCGGTTTGCCAGGCTATTGTGCCGTTGGCGTTGGCGTTGGCGTTGGCGAGGACTAGGTTGCCGTCGGGGCGAAATGTCCGAGTGGCGTCTTTGCCAACGGGTTTGCCGCTGTTGGCCTCCCAAATCCAGCGCATGACTGACTCGGATCGGCGGTTGCCCATGCGCAGGTCTAGGAAGAAGGCGTTGGGAGTGGCATTGTAGAAGCAGAGGATGAAGGGGAAGTTGGAGATGGGCAAGACACGGTAGTTGGCTCCGAACTCGACTGTGTACTCTCCGAACTCGCCTGCATTTGTTTACGTAAATGTTCGGTCGTGAGGGACAATCTCATGGCCTAAATTAGGGAAGAATATTGAAAGGAGATAGATTTGGTGATGAGGAATTTTATCAGTGGAGATGATCTGATCATGTAAGGCATTTTGTGCATGGTTAAAAAGCCTTAATTTGGTTAGTTTTTTGTAAAATTTATTTGTAGCATTTACAATTAATAATAGTTGAAAAAAATTTTCTGTACAGATTCGCATGATCAACTTGGAACTGTTATGAACTGATAATTATATGTGAAATTGCAATATATTTGGATTGACAAAAATTAAATGTTAATTATAAGCTTCCAGAATGTGAGAGATCAGTAACTTTGACAATTTAGCTTTGGCTACCTATAATATTCAAATCATGCGCCGATCGAGAGCAAATTAAAGTGCTGAAATCACGTTGTTAATTAACTCTTATAATGGGATTTAGTTAATTATGCCTCGTGGAGTATTTGGAGATTTCATCAAGTTTATTTCTTCTGGCTCTCTTTTATGGTCAAGAGCCTCTAATAAGATACACACACACGCGCATATATTTTATATACACATAGCCATTGCACTGTTTTCTTCTCTGACCGAGTGTATATGCCAAAATTGTTAATGTTTGGGCAAGCTGTTTGTGTTAGATTATAATATGTTAATTTTCTACCTATTCTAGATTATGTATCTAATGATCTTAAACTGACAATAGCGCTCAAATCGACTTATTCTCTTAGCAAAAAAATAATAAAAATAAAAATAAAAATCTAGTCTCGTCCTTTGCTTTACACTGCATTTGGTCCAATACATATCAAAGGTTAACTTTTGTTTGGTTAGGAACAGACCACCTTCAATGACGGAGTTAAAAAAATATTTTGAGTGAGAAAAATCATACCATATAACATATTTGATAGGTCATGTTAAAATAAATAACAGTTTTTGAAAACATAATAAATTATAGCATATTTTCATTATTCTTTTAAAACAAATTTATTTTTTTCCTAATTACCCTTATTCTCTCTCCTTACTCTCTCTCTCTCTCTCTCTCTTCCTCTCTCCATTTTCTCTATAAAGTCTGTTGTCGCTGCTATACAATGGCGATGAGCGTTGCATGGCCCATTGGCTTCAGGATGGAGATAATTGTAGCAATTGAATCTCCGACCTCCCATCGTCAACAGTTGTGCATAGGACTTCAAGAAATTGCAACATTGGCAAGCTTTTGAGCGCGATCTCATTGCTATCGATCTGCTTGCCATTGCATCTTGTCTCTTCCTCACCATTTGGAAATCTATACGCCATCAAATGCCTTCTGTTTCACATCGTTTGGAGATCGGAAAATGTTAGTGCCGATTTCACAACTTATAGCATTCAGATTTGAAGTGTCCCTTTTTTCTTGTAGTATCTAGAGGTTATGTCTCTATTTTTAGATTTTGATTTCCCCCTCATATCACACCGAAGTTCCTCTCCGGTATCATCCCTCGAACAACAAGGTTATTTGCCTGAGCCTCAGATCCAACCACAAGTTGCTTCATCTTTTTTTTAGAGAATAGAGCATCATATACTACATATAGAGTAAGAGGGTCATAATTATACAAAATAATATCTCTGAAAAACATATATGAAGAAAGCAATTAACACAATAAAATCAACCCTAAATTTCTTCATCATACTTACCTCCATGGATTCTAGATTAGAGATTTTCAGATCCTGTTTAGCTTATTTACCAAGTATAATTAATTTATCTAATTAATTAATTATCAAAAATAAGTAAATAAAGAACACATGTAACTTTTTATAAGGTCTTGTTTCTATACTTCTTAGGGCCATATTCAGAAGTTGTATAGCTTTACTACCTGATAAATTATTATAAGTACTAATGGTCTTATGTAATTTAAAGATTCCTTCTTTATTATTACCATCAGTCGTCTTGAATCTAATTACTGATTTTTAGGAGTTCCCTAAGAGGGAAGAACATTTTTTATGTATTTCATTTATTTTTGAATTCATTAATAATATATTAGAAATTATTTATTACATTACTATATGTCCTCATCTAATTTATATGTTAAAGTAAATATAAGCAAATATGACTCATATTTCTTGTTAAACTATTAGAATATTGCGTACAATGGCATTTTTATGCAAGAAGACAATGTTCTAAAGTAAGTAGTCTAAATTTATAGTCCGTAGTCTATGAAGTTAAAATTGGTATCTAACTTATGTTAAGACTATTATGTTATCTAAAACCAATTGAAAAGACAGTTTGTCTTAACTATCTGAGCAAGTTCACTCTCAAATAGACGCATAAATATGTTGTTTGATGACGACATATTAAACTGGATCAAAGTGTAGTTAATTTATATAGTTTACTTGAGTGGATTAATTTACTTTCAACGTTCATTATGTAATTACCTTAATTCTAAGTAAGTGAATGGCTTCTTATATATGACTTGAGTACTTTTCCAAGGCTAAAGTATTCTTAAAGTTGTAAGCTTATAAGGACGGTTCGTTGTTAACATGACTTGTATACAATGAAGGATTTGCTTATGGATATTGAATCATAGTTCTAATAAGGAGTAAATATTATCCTCTTAACGACGCTATACTAAATGTGAAAATGGACAAGACCTTGGGTCATTTGATCACATATGGTGAATAATTATTTTCTTAATCAGATGTATCACATGTGGTGAATAATTATTTTCTTAATCTAATGTATAATGGATATTTTAGATAGCATGACCAAATGATTGAACGGACTTTGACCTCAAGTTGATCATAGATTCATATGAAGGTGTTGTATATATGATAAAGTCATTGGACGGTAGCTATTCACTAACTTATGTAATTCGGTATATAAGTGGGAGTGCAGTTTCAGATTTATGATGATATGACTCTGAAACTAATAATTGTATAATGGGTTTATTTGGTATAGAATAATAGTTACATGAATTATTCAAACCCACATTATATATATCCAATCGGTCCTTTTACTAACTTTACATAATTCCTAAACGAAGGGTAATTGGTCAAGGTATTCTTTATAGTTTGTATTCTTGCACTTAGTGAAGAAGAAAAAAATCTGCGTCACCTTCCTAAGGTGCAGGCATTTTTTCTGACAATAATAGAATGAGAATTTTGTTTTATTTAATTAATGGGATAAATATTCAATTTGTATAAATATTTATTTGGAAGATAATATTTGAAATTTAAATTAATTAATTATATTTATCTTTTAAAGATAAATATGATATTAATTTGAATTTTGAATAGATATGAATAAATTAATTATTCAAATAATTAATTTAAATATCTAGAGAATCTTATTTAATTAAATATTTTAAATTAAAAGATTATCCTATTTGAATTTGAATTAAACAAAATCTTATCATTTTGTGCTTCAAAGTTGGTGCAAATTTGGACGATGAGGGAAGAAAAGATTTTCTCCTTGTTTAATTTTATTTTAGATGATTATTATATAATTATTTAATTCAAATAAAGTTATCATGATTTTCTTTTAAATTTAAACTGGAGTTATAAAACGTTATCCATAAAGATAAAATCATATGGTTTATGGAGTTTGAAATTTGAAACAAATTTTTGAATTCCATGATCTAAGTGGACGAATTTTTATGAGGTAAGCTCTAGGGAAAAAAAAGGGCCAATTGTATCAGGAAGAGAGAGAAAAACCATTTCTAGTGTCCGGTTCAAATTTTGAAAACCACACAGTATACTCATTATAATTAGGATTTTTGGGGCTCTTATTATTTTTTTTTTTGTATCATAAACTCTCAGGTTAGTAAATTTATTATTATAACTCTCATTCGTAATAATAAATTCTCATAGATCTAGGTGATTAGAATGTGACAAGCCAGATGAATATCAATCGAGGAATTGAGTGTCCACATACTCCAATATTCTGGAATTGGATAATAGTAAAAAAGACTAGTTGATTGGAGCTTTCTCAGTGATATCTTCTGATGTTTCTGGTGTTTTCCTTTGAAAATATATAAATTGTTGTGTGACTTATTGGATATGGCCATAAGTTAATGCGATCTTTAGAAAATTTTAAAATTTTGTTGCGCATGTTTTTTTATTTTCCTACACTAAACAAGATCTCCTTGTTAGCTTCGTTAAACTCTTATCGATTGCTATTGTCACCTCTCGAATATATCAAATCTTTTTCCCAAAAAATATAAAAACATTAACAATAAATTGCCTCAATTTGCATGATAATTCTCTATGCCCATGCTTTTTTAAACTGTATTTGAAACCTTTAAATAATTGCAACTCGTCCAAAATTTTTTACAACTCAAATTATATTTGAATTTTAAGTTTTTACAAATAATATTGCAACACTTTAAAATTCAACTCATAAATACGTTTTTAATAACAAAATAGATTTTCTCCAAATATTTCTAATATATAAAGTTGTTGATAATATGTATATCCATATAAAATCCCAATCCAAATCTCGGATCAAATTGAATTCGAATTTCAAATTGTCCCAACATATTACAACACATCCTAAAACACCATCTAAATTTCAAATTTGAACAACTTTGGTTTTTCACAAAACCTTCACCAAATCTTCAATAAACATATCTAAATGTGAATATGTGATCCTTGGGAAAAAAATCAAATCCTAATTCAATTAGGATTACAAATCCTACTCAAATTAGGATACCTTTTCAAATCTGAATTCCATATTTTGTAACAACATTTAAATCATGTATTTATCTATTCTTATAATATTATCTTCTCAAATAAATCTTGTAATCCATTTTTCAAATCTCCAAATCTGATTCTTCAAATTTAAATCAAATCTTCCTAGAGCTCTAAGATTATCTCTAAAATTATGTTAAGATTATCTTCAAGTGCAGTCAAACTTTCCTAATAAATCCAAGTTGATTAAATCTTCTTCCTTGTGCATATCCACGTAATTATCCTTGCAACAAATCTTCAAATCTTCACAAAATCTATGTTTTTGGTTTTTCCTAAATATGTTACTATAAAAGTCATCTCTAAAAAGCCTAACAGAAATAAATTCCTTAAAGACGGTTAAGTGATCTTATATAGACATAACTTTAGTCATGCGGTGAGAATACGTTCGCTACTTCAGATGTAACCTATTAGTTAGATTTTTCGTCATGCACAACTGCTCCAACTTTAACCACAATGTAGCGGCAGTTTTCTCCTCAAAACATCCTATAGTATTTGATTTCATAGATGAAGACAACTTTGAGATATGGCCTTTCAATCCCTACATTATTTTTCCTTTGCCATCTAAGATGAATTTTATCAAACCCTGACAATGCATCATCCAAATCCATCTGTGCCAGCGTAGCTTGCATCTTGACTTGGCATAGCGAAAATTGTGTTACAATCCAAAAGGAGAATATTGTATTTCATAGTTGCCATTTTCGAGATCAAACCTCTATCTGAAACCAATTTATTATGAAATAACAAGAGTAGGCAATAGAAAAATGAAAATAAGAACATATATTTATGTGAAAAATCCTAAACGAAAGAAAAAAAGAAAGCCATTGGTAAAAGAGAAGAAAATCTACTATATTAAAGATAAATATAAGAGGTGGAGTTTTTTTTAGCTACCACAACAAAAAGCATAATCCTTAGACCCCAAAATAGAATCCATCATGTGTATATATATATATATATATGCAAGAATAAAACAGGTTAGGCCGATTTCTTCGTTACCATCACAAATACCAAAAAAATATCATAATTATAGCTTCACCACGTATATTGCATCGCAAACTTTTTGGATTGGACTAAACAGAATTCAGGGTCAATGTACCCTAATATATATATATGTGTATATTATATATATATATATAATATGAAAAGAACGTCGGAAATCATTAATCTTTAAAAGATCCTTCCCTTGGCATCTTGTTTTGTCCGTTTTTTCTTTTTTCTTTTTTTTTGGTATAAAAGGTAATATTGGTTTTTAATTGTGCTGTTGAATTTTTTTTTTTAATTGACATTTATTCTTAGGTTCTTGAAAAAGCTTTGAGCCATACCCAACTCTTATTTTAGTGGTTGAACAACATTTAGAATTATGAATATATCAAGTCCTTATAAGTCCACCTTCGTCCGAACAAGATAGCTAACTACTTCTTTATTTTTTGTATTTTTTTCGTTATACTAACTATGAATTAGACGGATTTGATTTAGGTAGCGATATTTAATAGGTATCAATTTAATTAATTAGAATATACGAATTAAGTTTATCTGATCATATGAGTTGCTTTCCTCTACTTACTTTGAAAAATTAAAAAAATTAAAAATTAAAAAAGAAACATTCAGTTTTGATGAATTGGTGACATGGGATATCAGTCAGTTATTCGACACCATACTTGATACAAACCATTACAAATCACTCACCCTTTTTTCTCTTTCGCATGGAAACGATTATTTTATTTATTTTTTCTTTGATAAGTTATATATATGTTTAATCAACCATTGGCGCATCGATTAATTTCTTCTTTTTCTTTCATCTTGTATATGATTGATTTAGTATTCTTAGAAACGTAAGTAATGTATGATGCATAATTACCGCCTTCAAAATTTGTTGCTTAGTATTTTGCCACAAAAGGCTCCTATTTTTAATGATTATGTCATTTCACCGTGTGGAAAAGAAATTTTTCATTCTTTGGATATTGGACAAGGATTCACATCCTCTATCCCTTTTATATGTCCCATTTTTTTGTCTTCTCAATAATATTTAAACAACATATTGAAAATGTCAACTCATATTTAACATCATTTAACCTTTTTTCTCTTTTTTCTCTCTCTAATGGTTATATCCACTCCACTTTCTCTTTTGGGATCACTAACTAAATGTGAGAGTCTGTAATTACAAAAGAAGACATTTTTTAGTTATATATATGGAGTTTATATAAATATAAAGAATCAAATTCATTACCTGTTATAATAATTCCATCATACTTGTTCTCTTGAATTCAAGATCAATATGATTTCAGTCTATAGTAATTACAATCCGACACTAGTTAAAAAGTCAGAAATGTAAATATGAGTGGCCCTTAAATTTTAAACATAAAACTTGCATGACGGAGATAAAATGATGGTGTGAAGTCACTCTTTTGTGTGATCTATGCAAATGACTCTTGGTAGGGCTAGATGTATTATGTGTGTGCTCAACGATAAACTCGGTAACGCGATACTTACCAGTTTGGCAAGAGTTAACTTTCATTCGTGCTTGACACCCAAGTTTTATCTTAGCTCAATTATACTTTACATTAACATCTCGCTTATCTTTCACACGATATCCTTCATAAGGAAAACAAAAGGTTCTATCTATCATTCTACCATCTTTATCTTTCTTTCTCTTGCTTCTTTGAATGCCAAAACCGACCTTATAAGCATAGGCATTGTAAAGATTAAAAGCCTCTTCTTTATTTTCAAACTCAACGCCAACTTTTGGAATCTCCTCGTCAGAAACTGTGGAGTGAATATTATCTATTCTCCTTTTTCATTCTGTTTCCACCTCGTCTTCTTTAAGCCCACTATCCAAATCATTCTCAAAATCCAATTTTCTACGAGATTGATCTCCCATATTTTAGTCGTGCATGTCCATGGATTTTAATAATTTGTCCGTAAGATAACAAGTGCAAACTTTTTATTGATTAATAGTTACTATTTTAACACAAGTAATATTTGAAAAAAATGCAGGTTAAACACATGGTAAAAATTAAATAAAAATAATAAAATCATATCAAATATGTTGGCTATCAAAAAAAAATTTCACTTCACCTTAGAATACAATATAATCGAGTCAAAATTCAACATCTCACAAAGAAGACTACTGTTTTGATAAGGAGTGAGATGCAAATAAATCAGATTAAGGAAATTGAATAATATACACATATAGTATCCAGTTTACAGTAAACCAATAAGCAAAAAAAAAAAAAATGACAATAGCAAAAAGAAAAATAAAAACAATAGCTAGACGCAAACACGACCAAAAAAAAAAAAGACAATAACAAAAAGCACAAAACTTTATATATACATATCTAAAAGAGTTTTCTACTCCACTGAGCGCTCTTCCCCACGAACCAAAAAAAAAAAAAAGAAAAAGTCAACTAATAGTTTTTTTTATTTTTTATTTTTAAGGAAAGAGGACTTTTAGTTTAAGCAAAATGAAGATTTTGTATCATTCAAAAAAAAAAAGATATTGAAACGTCGTTTGCAAGGAAGGAAGACAACAAATAAAATTTTTTATATAAAAACTAGGGAGAAGGAGGGAAATAAGCCAAAATTAAAATTGAATAAAAATAAATAGTAAAAAGTTTTGGATCTTTAATAAATAGTATATTTTTGGTAAATAATGATTTACCATAACTAAAATTCCAAAAATACCGCTTATGTGTAAATCTTGTTAAATTTATTTGGAAATCATTTTTTACTTGGTAAATCATTTATTTACGTATGTAAATCATTGATTTACCAATTCTGCACCCAGAATTTTCTCAAAAACAAGCAGATAGCTTTAAAATTTTACTGGTAAATTATTTATTTATGTGTGTAAATCAGTGATTTACCAATTCTCTACCTAAAATTTTTTCAAGAAACAAGCAGATAATTCCTCAGAAAAACAAAAACAAAAAGTCTAGCCCCCAACAAAAGTTTGCTAAAGAAAAAGAAAGGGAAAGGGAAAGGGAAAGAGAGAGAAAGGGAAAGAGAAAGAAATAAAATCTAAAAAGAAATATGGGTATAATTGTAAAATTACATGGCTCTTAAATCAAAATTACTATTTATTTTCTAAGTTAAGTAAATATACTATTTATTTTTATTGATTAAAACAATTGGCATATTTATTATAATTTCCCTAAAAACTAATTGTGGTTCCACTTTAAAAAAGATAACAAGAGAGAGAATCTCTCACGTTTAGTTAGTAATCTCAACAGAGCGAAAGATGAGTTGACGTAACTACTGGAGAGAGAAAATGAGAATGAGGGTTAAATTTTGTTAAATATGAGTTGATATTTTCAATAAGTTGTTCAAATATTATTGGGGGAACAGAGAAAAGGACATATAAAGGGGACCAAGGATGTGAGTCTATTGGACAAAGACTCGAAATGAGAAACAATCATCCAAAAAAATTTTGCAAAATCAATACAAATTAGAGAGAAGAGGAGGATAGGTCGATGGAAAGAAAAATAGAAAGAGAAAGGAGATCGACAAATGGAGAAACAAGAGATATGGGGTTTTAGAAGGAGGAGAGATATACCCTAGATCTAAATTAAAGGAGGAGAAAAACAATTGTGTAAGAATAGAAAATTAGATGTCCTAAAATAGAATATTTTCTTTCTAATGATAGTAAAATACAATATTTACTTTCTCAAAGTTTTTTCTCGGAAGCAAAATATTATTAAAAATAAGGAAGAAAGTCTTGGAAACCTGAAAATAAACTAGAATAACAATCAAATCTACAAGTTCTAACTTCGTAAAAGGTCTCTTTCTTTTCGGGCTACGTTCTTTCTAGTATTTGAGATTTTATTATTCTTGAAATAGTTACAAAGTACGATGATATGTAAAATGTGAATTTGGATTTTTTGGAGGCTATTTATCATGTATTTATAACATTTTCAGAGACAATTCTTAACAAATATTTAAATATAAATATTTTGTACTTGAATTTGAATGTCGAGATAATCAGATATAATCTTCGTTACCTTGGATTCTGAATGTCAATAATGAATAATATGAACCTTGGCTTGAGATTCAAATAATATTTGCTACATATTCAGGCGCCAATATCGTTGAAATGAATAAGCTATGTCAGAGTGCCAAATTCGGCTACCAATGTATCAACAACTTCTATAGTCACTAATTCTTTTCCTTGATTGAAAGCTCCATGAACTCTTAAAATTGATGAAATTTGGTCCTCTTTTTTAATTTTTAAAAGTTCCTAACATATGGATGTCATGTGCATAGTTTCTGTTAAATTTTAAACGAAAATTAAGGGAAACAATCAAATTGCACCACCCTTTTCAAGAGTTCAAAGAGCTTTTAAAAATAATTTTAAAAAAAGTTAGAGACTAGCAACTTTGTCTATAGTTTGAGAATCCAATTAAATAAACAATTTATCCTAATATTTAAATCGAAGATCAGGAAAGAAAACTCAAAGTAGAAAACAAATAGAAATAGGACCATCAAACGATAAAATTCAAAAAATTTTATTTAATCCAAAGTTGCACAAATTCAATATTATTTAGATACATACACATTTGTTATGCAGAACGAGAGGCGTATCAACAAGATAGAGAGATAGCTATTTTTCTTAACATTTCCAACAATACTAACTAGCTAAGTCCTTAATTTCGACATTTATTTTATAAATTAAGCAAAATCAAATCTCTTAATTATGACGAAACGGAGAACATGAAAAAATAAACGGACACATATGCCTAGCTACTTAGGCATCTTAATGTATGCAACCACAGTGGCATTGGCCACCCTAGAGAAAGTACCCATCTCAGAAACCAACAAACACCTAGAACTCACCTGATCATAAAAAAATCCGCGGCACCCACAATTCCTAGTACACTTTGCTTTACACTTACCCAACTTCATAGCTCCATCCCCTACCTTATAAGGGCTAGAGAAATGCGTCACTTCTCTTACTTTGTAATAACTCACGTTACCCTCCCCACTGCATGGCTTGCCCTTCGGCTCGGGCGGAGCGCAGCCTTCGGTCCAACCCCGCAAATCCCTCGGCGTCAGGCATGCCACGCATTGGTTGTTGTCGCAGACGCCGAGCCGTCCGCATTTGCTAGGCAAGCGGCACCGGACGCGGTCGAAGAAGTTGTAACTCACCTCCCGCGGGTCCGAATACGACGTGTCGTATTGGTAGTGCGTATGGATTTTGAGATTTCCGTCGTTTTCCATTCAAAGGATGGAATAAGTGCTGTTGTATTTGGTCGTCGTCAGCCTCATTGTGACGGACTCAACGGTGTTGGTGCTCTTTAGCGCAGTGGTCAACGCTCTTTAGAGTCACGTTTTTAGCATCCAGCGTTACACCGTCTCTGAAGTAAATCAAGGGCTTTTGAAACTTGTCATTCGAAATTTGGTGCATGGCTAGGGAAAAATAAGGATTTTGCCCCTTTAAGAACCTGTGACGCCGCTTGGTGGAGCCGCCCGTAGCAGATTTTTGACAGCTCACAAGCATGTTAGGCCCATTGGGCCGCAGGCTCCGGCCCTCCAAAGGGTGTCCGTTGGATAATAAACGACATTGCCCTTGGCGTCGTGGAGCACCAAGTTGCCGTTTGGGAGTAGGTCTAGCCCCATCACACCCTTCTTGGCCGTGCCGGTTTGCCAGGCCGTCGTTCCATCGGCGTCGGAGAGTACTCAGTTGCCGTCCTAGCGGAGACTCAGCGTGGCGCCTTCTCGGACGGGGCTGCAGCGGTTGGCCTCCCAAACGCGGCGCATGTGGCCAGAGTGGTCGCCCATGCAGAGAGCGAGGGAGAAGGCGTTTGGGATTGAAGTTTCGTTGAAGAAGCAGAGGGAGAAGCGGGAGGTGGAGATTGGTAGAGGACGGTAGGTACCGAGAGGTAGTCGCATGCGGATCCGAGGTTGTCGCCTTTTTTGGTGTACGTGAACGTTCTTTCGGGGGGAACTGTTGCATGGCTCATGTGGACGAACAAAATTATTGCCAGACAAAAGATTGATAAGAATGATAGTGTTGGTAAACGTGACTCAGCACGAGAAAACATTGTGTTTTGTGATAGGTGTTTTTTGAACCTTTTTTTAGGATTGTTATTAGAAAAATGGAAGGCATAATTACTTGTGTGTGTGTGTGTGTGTGTGTGTATGCGTAGAACGGAGAACATTAAAAAATTAATTCATGAAAGATACTGCTCTTGGTGTTTATTGTACATTTTTTGGTATTAGATCTCCTGTGAAGGTAGTAAATTAATTTTTAGATGTATATATTAGTTTTTTTTTTTTTTCTATCTTTATGCTCTTAGACTTAATTTTTAGGATATATATGCCAGATTAATCCAGCTTTGGTCCGGACAAGGTACTTAATAACTAACATATCCATACATACATACATACATACATATATATATATATAAAGGTCTTTCAGTTGAAGTGAATAGGCGGTTCATGGGATATTTCAATGACAGTTGGCTATTTGACACTTGGTACTTGGTAGCTAGCCTTACAATAATTTACTCTTTTTTATTTTTAATCTTTTGTGTGCATGGATTTTAGATTTTTTTTTTAAATAATTTTCTTAATGATCCAATGATTAGTCAATCATTGATCAATTAGTTTAATCTTTTTTTTCATTTACATAATGTGATTAGTCTTCTTTAAAAAAGGATGATACATTAAATTTTTTTTTAATTTTTTGATATCAGTTACTTCCTCTTTTCATTTAACTAAAAAAAAAAAAAAAGATGATGCATCATTGGTGTGTATTAAAATTGTTGCTTTCCTAGGTGAAAGGAAGGTTAGTAATTCATTGGCGTCGGAATGAGAATAATTTCACCCAAATTAGAAAATTGAATTTGCATGCACTTGGAACAAAGGTTTAAAATGGAATTTGAACGTTAGAATTGATTGGTTTTTTAAAAACTAGCTATAAGTTTTGTTAAGTTTTTACAAAAAGATAAAATCTATCCAAAATTTTTAATTTTTATCTTATGTCCAAACAAGCAAACAAACCCTTATGGCTTGTTTGGAAACCTAGTTTAGTTTAAATTAGACTATACTTTTTTTGTTTTTTGTTTTTATGAAAAGTCAATAAAATTATAACTAATTTTTAAAAAATAACAAATTTTTTAAAGCTAAACTAAATTAAATTGTTGTTCCAAACAATACTATTAATTTGTTCAATGGAAAAAAAGAATAAATATCGTTTTACATGACGAATGATTTGATGTTGGTGTATTGTCCTAAAAGAACCATTTTCTATACTTCTAGAGAGTGTTTGGAGAGAGTTTTTGAGATAAATTTTAGATATTTTTTTATTTTTTTCTACTTCATAATCACATTTTACTATTTATATCCCTAAAACTCTACAAAGTCCATAACTTAGTGTATGCAAGTTGAAATAAGATAATTTTTTTATAAATTATATAAAATTTCGAAATGAATGAAACAAAATCCATATTAATAATTTTTTTCTAAATAAATTTTTAAGATTTTACCTTTTTCACTCCAAATAGCTTTTTTACTCTTAACACATTTTTCAAAACTCATTTTTTTTGACTTCCAAAACACATTTCTAAAACCTACTCTAAATATCCCCTTAAGAGAGTGACCAAATTGATGCATTATTATTGATTTATCATTGGTTAAAAATATTTATTTGTTTATTTATCCCCTAACATATACATTGATAAAATATATATATATGATTATTTATTATTGATTCATCATTGATCAAACAGCTTTGTTACCCTTAACACATTTTTCAAAACTCATTTTTTTTTTATCTTCTAAAACACATTTCTAAAACGTGCTCTAAATATCCCCTTAAGAGAATGACCAAATTGATATATGATTATTGATTTATCATTGATAAAAAATATTTATTTATTTATATATTTACGGCCACATGAGATGGGATGTTATACAATTAGAAACTAAAATAGAAGGGTTTGTCATCTATTAATTAAATGACGGATTCTAGTCAGTTAGTACCCGCAAATGCTTTTTAAATTCTGGAAAATTGAGAACTTCAAACCGAACCATGAAGGGGAGAAATTGCACCATTGCCGATTTTCGATTTTCGGAGGTCAGTTATGATCAGTTTTTGGTAGTTTGAGAGGGGCGGAATTAATCGGAGGATCAAAAAAGCAAGGGCATCGACGAAAAAGGGACGGAGAAGCTAGTCCCTTTTCTTTTATAAAAAAAAAAAAAAAAAAAAAAACACTATACATGATCAGTAAAGCCTACAGTTAAAAGGGCTTTTGGTATTTTGAAATTTGCTACTGGAATACGCGGCCAAAACAGTGCAATTTCCGTTCTTTATCATTTTTTTTCATTTATTCTTTTTCTAATTAGAATGGATCAGAATCTACTTTGCATTTTATTTATTTTTTAGGCTATGCTTTTCGGTTTGAACTCGCAAATTTGTGTTTCATTTTATTTATTTATTTATTTTTGCTGAAGATAATTTGTGTATCGTTTGATTCCTATGCAATATCGATATATAAAGATTCAAGAACAAACCATATCGAAAGAGGAAAAAGGAAAAAAGGGGTTTTTTTTTTCCTTTCAAATGTTTATTATACAAAGCAGATTCGATTTCATATTGATCATTGTGGTCCAAAGATTTATGATTTTGGGACCCTAAAGCCTAACCTTGACATGATGGTGTTTTTTTCTCTGCTAGAAATCTTGACAAACAAATCGTACGCACAATCATCTTGCAAATTTGTTTGTAAAGGTCGTGTGTAAGGATAAACATGTCCAATTCACAGTCTGTGGATTATTATATATATATATATTTACATACATAACCAAACTTACAATTATATAACTTTTGTGAAATACAATTTTACATATAAAATATGAAGATATTTTATAAAATTAGATAGATAAATTATATTAAATTAAAAAAAGATTATAATATCAAATAAAATATATGCAATATTTAAACTGTATAACGTAACGTGAAGTGCATAGCATTGCTTTTGTTTTCACCTTTTGTGGATTATTATATATACATTATTAGAATGAAAGAATTAGAGAAAAAGAAAGGCCTAGAGTCCGATTGACTGCATATCCAATTAATTTGGAAAAAATACCACCCATATCAAACCAATTTAATTCTCTATTCTGCTAAACGTAATAATATAATAATTACAAATATATAAAAATACTTCCGAATTGATCTCATCATATATTTGATGATTTCAATTTTTTTAGGAGACAAATTAAAATCCTTTTTCTTTTCGATTTTTCCCATTTTCTGATTGAATTTCACCTTTTCAGATTATTCTATGTTAGTTGGGCAATTTCTCTTTTCTCTTTTTTTTTTTTTAAGATAAAGTTGCATTTATAGAATTAGATGTAACTAAAATCACATCAAGAAAGTGATGTTTTTTAAAACCGGCCCCATTATGTAAAAAAAAAAAAAAAAACACCGTTGTTAATGAATGGAAAATAAAAACTGCACCAAACTATCCCTATAGTATGTAATAATAGGGTAATAGCCCGGCAATCTTTGTGTCTACTACTACTGCTTAAACCAGGCCCCTTGTGGACCAATACGAGAGCCTTCCATTAAATATTTGATGCTTTGTCCTTTGAAACACCAAATGATCAATCAGCGTTTGCAATGGTATAATCGTCCTATACATGTATTCTGATAGGGATATTTTGTCTCAAGCCTTCAGCTGCAGCTTTCGCCTTCAGCTGCAGCTTTCACCTTAGCTGGAAGGAGTGTAATATAGGCGATATACAATATATCCATATGTACGGTTTGGTTGAAATCATACGTTTGGGAATTAAGGATGCCTAATAATGCCGATGGGGGCTCAAGATGTTATCGTGCGGACAATACGGACAACTTTTAATTTCTATAATCAAAGATATATATATTTTTTAAAATATAAAGACAGGATATTTGAATTTTTCTTCGTCATAAATCAATTATAAATTATTGATAGATTATAACTATAATTATGTTATGATGATAGATATTAATAGAATCAAGCAACATTTAGTGAAATTGATTTTTTTAATGATTTAATCTGGGTATATAGTTAAAATATTAATTATGTGATATAAAAGTACTTGATCAATTAAAAAGAATTAATCAAACACTTAAGCTAGTCAACGTTGAAAAGAGCATTCACTATTCATTAAAAATTTCCTATTTGTTATTTAATTGAAACATATGGATTTTGGATCAATTTAAAAAGAGTGAAAAGATTAATTTCTTGGAAAAAGATTAATTTAAGAAAACTTTGTTGTCCCTCTTTTGTTTTTGGAAAATTCTGTTTCGACATTCTCCTTCATCTATAGTAAATATAGACGCAAGTTATTAGAAATTAATCGGTGACTCAAAATTATAAAATTGCTTAAACTAAAAAGGTTTCCAAATTTAAAATAGATACAAATAAAAATAAAATTACTACTAACATCAAATATGTACAAATATTAAATTTTTCTAATATGTTTTTATGTAAAATGGAGTTATTAACGGAGATTCAAATCTTAGAGCACATAACAAAAGAAATGGATATGGGTGATGGGTTAAGAAAGATGTGTTTGAAAGGCGTATGAGCAGTGACATTAACAGAGATGAGAGATTGGATTAACAATTCGGGGGCGGGGAGGTGGAGGAGGCAGATTTAGGAGAAGTCTTCTGAGGTCATGGTGAGAATGTTGCGGTGCACTGGTGTGTGGGCAGGACCGTAAGTATGTATCAGCGCTGGCGTATAACAATTATATTCTTAAGAAATAAATAAATAAAATCAAAGTTTAAAAATTAAAGGGTAAAAATTTAGTGGGGCTATTATGAATTTTTTTAACTTCTAGTGGGATATAGCTGAAAAACTATAAAATTTTTGAGGTGGAATTAGTTTTGTGAGACTATGTGATAACATTAATCGTAAAGGGCATAGGAAAAACAATCATTAAAGGTATAACGATCATAGAACAAAGATCTACAGTAACCATCAAGAGTGTAAGGACAAATGTTGATAGCGCAAGGGTTCATGGATTTTAATCGTTGAGGGTATGGTGGCACAGGACGACGTTTGGTGATGATGTCATTTGGTTTAATTATACTTATTTTAAAAATTTTGACTCTTCGATTTACCATTTTCAGCGTCATTTGATTCATTATGCTTATTTTAAAAATTTAGTCTTTGTAATATGCCATTCTCAGCGTCATTTGGTTTTTTATGCTTATTTTTACAATTTATTGTTTTTTGGATTGCGATTTTTGGTGCTTATAAGGTTAATTATGCTTATTTTAAAATTTAGTCTTTTTGATATGTTATTTTCAGCGTTATTTGGTTTAATTATGCTTATATAAAAAATTTAATCTTTTCGATATGTCATTTTTAGCGTCATTTGGTTCATTATGCTTATTTTTACAATTTATTATTTTTAGAATGTGATTTTTGGTGCTTATAAGGTTTATTATGCTTATTTTTAAAATTTAGTTTTTTTAATATGCTATTTTCAACGTTTTTTGGTTTAATTATGCTTATATTAAAAATTTAGTGTTTTCGATATGTTATTTTCAGTTTATTTGGTTCATTATGCTTATTTTTACAATTTAATATTTTTAGAATGCGATTTTTGGCTGTGATGGAATGGAGGAGGGGGACAAATGATACCATATTATTGTTCTGGAAAATAAGGGCTTGACCACCTTCATTAATTGATCATTAAATACACGTACACATCTCTTATAATCTCTTAAAATTAAGAGATTTCTTAATTCAATATCTTAAATATAAATCAAATCAACCTAATCCTACCAATAGATATTGTTGTTTTTAACTATTGAATCAACTTTCATGACCTAATTTACGACTGAAAATAGTTCTTGTGTTGCATTATAAATTTTTCACCTAAACACTCATATATTGGAGCATTTCAAAAATTAAAGGTTATGCATATTATGAAGAAGCGGAAGGGGAAGTTCTTTAAAGGAAGGAATCTAATTTGCCCTGTGCTCTCGCCTACGAGGGAGTTACCTCAACAAGTATGTGCTCATTTTCATGTGTTGTTTTGTTTAATGTGGCTTTGGTTTTGATTGTAGAATTGGTATTATCCGATAAGATAAAAATCTACTTCTTACCAAAATTTATGTGTATTACAAAATAAATATATATATATATGAAAATATCTCCTACTTGATATAATATATCATGTAATACTTGAAAGTTTCTATTTAAAGCCTTATAATAACTAATTGATTTACATGTAATTTTCTATTTAAATTCTTATCATATCTTACTATATTATTATTCATATATTATTGTAAAGGATAAATTATACTAAGAAATATTACATTTGAATTATCTTTTTAGTATAATATAACACAAATCATATTATAAATGCTATATGAAAAAGGTGTCATATTGGAGCCCTTGTATATATACAAGCCAACTCGATAATATCACAATCATTTTTGTGGAATATAATTTCATATATTAAGTGCGAGAATTATTTTTGTAAAATTTGTTGAATAAGTAATATTAAATTAAAAGAGATACCATAATATCAAATGAAATCGGCACAAAAATCTAATGTGAATAGTATATAATGTAAAAATTATAAATTATATATGTATATATATATAAAAAATATTAGTTAATCAATATAACGTGGATAGTATGTAATTTGGGAATTATAATTATATATATATATGTAAAAGATGTTTGTTAATCAATGTGAGCATAGAATCTTTGGAGTGACAAAAGGGGTGGAAGTAGATGCCACTTTGCGTTGACTGTTGATGTTTGGTGGTTGGTCGAAGAGCCAAGAGGCCATGAATTTAGCACCTAAATCTTAAACCAGAAAGTAAAAGCTAACTGCCTTGATTTATGGACTCCGGGTGTGCTGGACCATAATCCATACTATTATTTTTTTTTAATTTCATTACCAACCTTGGAGTTTGGGCCACATAAATACTTTGTGGATTTATCACCTTTACTAAACTAAAAATCGAACGGCCTGCACCGAGCACCGGTCATAATCAAGCTCTCTCCACTCCCCTCAAGTGATTAGCCATCAATTAGTTTAGAGCATCCTCTTGAATTCTTTATTTTATAGAGTTAAGATCTCTCTCTCTCTCTCTCTCTCTCTCTCTCTTTAGTTTCCAAATCTCGTATTGTACATATAATAGTTTATTATAACTTTTACAAATAAATTAATAATAAACTATATAATTCTAAAATAACAACCCTAACAACAAGGATTTACTATTACAATAGTTATTGTTAGATTCCAACATAATATTGGTTTGGTTGGTTCACCGTTATAGTAAAATTATTTGAATATTTTACTATTTCACAAAAATACAATTCAATTCAATCCAAATCTAAATCTACATAATTTAAAAATCTGTATTATACTTTTTTTTTAATCTTGACATTATTTAAATATTACATTAACAAAAATCATTCCCCAAATTCAAGAAAAAAAAATCATTCAAACACATATTTAATATGGATACAATTCAAATATTATATTTAAATGTAAATATTTAGCGTGTTTGATTCGTCGATTTAGCTTAATCTAGTTTGAAAGTTAAGTTAGATCAGACATTTTGTTCTAATTTAGTTTAACTTAACTTGTATTAAAGATGGTAAAAATAGATATAACTATAATTGAAAATTATACTGAAATAGTGAAAGTTGAGATAAAAAATAGTGAAAGTAAGTCCTATTAAGTTAAATTAAGTTAGAATTAATTTGAACAACTTAATCTAACTTACAAGATAGATTAATCTAGATCGACGGACCAGACGAATCATGTTAAATTAATGTTCAAATGTAATCTATATAATTCAAATATTCAAATGTAATCTATGTAATTCAAATGGTTTATAAGCGGTATATTATTTTTTAATTTTGTTTTAATGCTTTAATGATTTAGTAAGGATATGATATGATAGTAGCATGTTTTGGTCTAATTATGAACTCGGTCCTTAACCCACCACCACCACCAACCCCACACCCCCCCCCCCCCCCCCCCCCCCCCCCCCCCCCCCCCCCCCCTCTTTTTTTTTTTGGCTCTCTTCTTAATCAGTCTATCTTAGCCAGCAAAGCCATGTGAAATTTTACTTTTCAATTTTTTTTCTTAGAAAAAGTAACACAACAAGACCCTGTCTTCAAGACTTTGATTTTATTTGATTTATTATTATTATTATTATTTTGTGGTCGAAATCAAGATTTTGCAATTAGTGCCTTTGGACATGGTTGAAGTGTATCATGTGGAGAAGCAACTTGGAAGCCCCGCCACACTAGAAGAAGTTTGCCGTGGCAGTTTAGTATTGACTTGTGTTCACTCTTCCGTAAATAATGCAAGTTAGTTAATTAACTAAGTTTTGTAATTAATTTGGTTTCTAACTCCCAAAAAAATTTTTTTTACCAATTCTTTTTTCTACTTTCTAGAGCAGATATAGTAAATACATTCTCGGGGATTACACCTATTTCACGTTACCAAATATTCCCAAAAAAAAAAAAATCCTTGTCTAAACACGACTTAAAAAAAAAATAATTAAGGTGTGATGGCAAGTTTTTATAATTAGTCGATGAAGAATTGATAATAAACACGTTCAAATTGTCTTACTCAAAATAAAGAACAAGTAAGAGACAGACTTCAAACACTACTTTTTGCCTACTTAACCACATGATATGGTGGTATTGCAACGAATGATCTAACTTTTTCAATGGAAAAACAATGGTAGGTTGTGTTATATATGGAAATATAAGAGCCCGTTTGGAGGTTATTTTTCAGCTCAAAAATCTTTTTTTTTTTTCAAAATTTCACCATTTTTTATTATTTACATCTCCAAAATATTTCAGTAAACTCTAAATTTTAAAAATTCATAACTTTATGTATACAAGTCCAAATGAGATAATTTTTTTTAAATTACATAGAATTTTGAGAGAAACAAAATAATATCCATATTAATTTTTTTTTCTAAAAAAAATTTTAAAATTTTTTATTTTTTCACTTCAAACAGTTTTTTCTCCCAAACACATTTTCCAAAATAAACTTTTTCTAACCCAAAAATAATGCCTTCGGCCTCCTCCCTCAAACCCCCCTAAGTTGGTGTTAGAGCTATTGTTTTGTAGAAAATATGATAACGTACCAAGTTTTTTTTTTTTAAATTATATTTTTATTCTACTGATAATTATTATTTTATTTATTAGATTAATTTTCTTATGATTAGATATATAATTGAGAGCAATTTTACATTTTTAACTTCTATATTTATAAATTAAATCATTGAAAAAATTAATCTAATAATTAAAATATCAATGTTTTTATCATAAATTTTTCTAAGTTTTATTTTTTCCTCTAAATTTTAGCATTAATTACTTTGGGACTTTGGTATCCAAAATTTCACAAAAATAATCAAGCATATATAAGTAAAATAAGCAAAGGACACTAGAAGGAATAAGACATGTTACTGGCTTTCTTGGTATTTGGGTGAAGTGAAAGATAACTAAGATTATGATATGCTGATCTAAGGTCAAACCAGATCAAGACTTAAGAAATGGGTTAGGAGTCAACTCAGCTGACTGATGGAAAATATATTTGCATTATATTTCTGCACTTGTGCTGTTGGAGAGGAATCTTATGGGGTAATGTTGGCCCATTTGTATCATCACATTAATTGTATATTTATTAAATTTATTTAGAAACTCTAATTTACTCTATATTAGGATATTTTTACTATATAGTATCGTACTGATTGTTTACATTTTTAACCGTTCATTTTAATTAAAATCACATTAAAATAAAAAATAATTTATTATGAATAAAAAAAATAAAACTATAGTGATTATTTTTTAGTTTTTCTAGATGAAAATCTCCTTTACCGTTACTGAAAAGGAGGATATGAAAGATCCATTGATCCCAACTGATGGATAAAAACAAAGAAGAAAAAGAAAAAAAGTTGTCCATCCCAAGTTGGGATGATTGGGATTAGAGGGACACTCATAATAAAATAACACTCTTTCATAAAAGAAAATAAATGGAAAATCAACAACCTGCATGTGCTTCCTGCAGTCTGCAACATGGGTATTTGCCATAAGGGTTTGGTCTTTATGGGGCAAATTGCAAAATGCATACAACCTTTTCTATAAATTTAAAAAAAAAATTTCAAAATGCATATATTTCATTCATGAGATGATCTTATGACCATATAAAGGAAGAAGCATATGCAAATAAAATACTTAGTGAGAGTATCCTATAGGGGTTAACTTAACAAGTGAAAATAGATGTGAGATTTTACGTATGAGTTTTCATATCCCAAATCTAAGAGTGTTTGTATTTTTTTAATAAATAATAGTCATAAACCAATAACCTAACAATTAATATATAAAAAAAAAGTACTCCAAGATAGATGTGCATATATACATATATATATAAGTACTTATATGAATTGGATTAGATAACTTTATCATTTGCTCACTCCAAACTTACCACATTTCCATTTCCCCTTAGTATATAAGATGAGACGAGCAATTGATGCTTGGATTTTATTTTATTTTATTTTTCTTTATGCCTAGATCTTAAGGAAAAACTAAACTGGTTTATCTGATATGCGTGTTTGCATATATATATATAAATATATATTTATATATCAATTTTTATAAGAAAATTATGAAAAATTGTTTTCATGAATATGAAAAAAAAAAAAACTCTGTTAGCAGATGCTCATCTCCATATTTTTTTTTTATTTTTCTAATTCTGATATCACATTTAAAAACTAATATCATCGATTAAAATCCTAATTAAACAGTACATGTGTTTACTCGTATATACTTAACAATAACAACAGTTGGTATGTCAATAAGATAAGAAAACTTGTTTTTACATCCAAAAGAAAAAAAAAATTAGCAAAAAAAAAAAAAAATGAAAGAAAAAAACATATAACAATTTGCTTGTACCTTTCGCAATTAATCCTTGGCACATTAAAGGTCGTCACAATTTTTTTTTTTTTTTTAATTTTCCCTTCCGGTTTCCGATTTTCCAGGTTTAGAATTATTACAATACTATTATTGTTAAAGGAAGAGACCTGAAGCGTTATAATGAAATGTTCAACTCTCGTATCTTTTTTTTTTTTTTTTGCATTCTTTTATTTTCTTTCATAATATTATGTCATATTAATAAAAAATATTATATCAATTAAAATATTTTTAATTACGATGTTATAATTTTAAATTTTTTATAATTTTAATTTTTTTATAATATTATATCACGTTAATTAAAAATATTATACCAATTAAAGTATTTTTAAGTTGTACGATGAGATTTTATTATACAACATGAAAACAACATGAATCATACGAGCTAAGCTACGAGCCAAACCCCCTAATGAATATTCTATAAAATAAAAGGTCAATATTAATAATATTCTAATTTTCATCACCATTATTTTTATGACGAGAAAATCTTTGTTATATGTCATTCTTCTGTGAATTTTCAATCACACATATAATTCCATATCCTTTTTTAATAATCATATATATAATTCCATATCCTCAAAAATATATCATGTATATTAGGAAAAAAAAAAAGGGAAATTCCACATTATCCAATATCTTTTTTTTAAAACTTCTTTTGGGTTGTTGTGGTTCTCCTGTTTTAACCAAAAATCCAGACAAATCCCCAAAAGTTATGGGCGCCACGCTCCCCCACCACTGCCAACCTCGGAGCAACACGAGCCTGAGCTCCACAGGACCTTCAGGTAATTCCAGGAGAAAACTCAGGGTAATTCAGTAATTTCACTGACAAAAAAAAAAAAAAAACCCCCCAAAAATCTGCAGTGTACCAAAAACCAAAACCAAAACACGAATGATTTTTCTTTCCTTCCGGGAATGGCTTGCAGAGTTGGCAATGTCCTTGCGAACTCACTGACTCCTCTTTCTCTCTCTCTCTCCCCCTCCCCCCTCTCCTCAGCAGTTAAGCTGCTCCAATCTCACCCCCCCCACACACCTACTACTCTTTCTCTCTCTAAGAGCACCAAAAACTTCCTCTCTCTAGATTTCCTTCATTTATTGCCTCTCATTTGTTCATTCAATTCATTCCTGCAGTAAAGTTCCGGGGCAAGAGAAATCCTAGAGAGAGAGAGAGAGGGAGGGAGAGCTAGAGAGAGAAAGTGAGAAGATGCCTCTGGCGAGGTTCCAGGTGAGGAACGAGTTCGGCCTGGGACAGCCGGAGCTCTACAATCGCGCCAACAGGGAAGATCCCAAGGCCGTCCTCGACGGCGTCGCCGTCGCCGGTCTCGTCGGGATCTTGCGCCAGTTAGGCGATCTCGCCGAGTATGTTTTGTATTTCCTCTTTCCAATCTCGCTCTTTTGAACCTTCGCCTGAAATCATTTCCTTTTTCTTTTTTTGTTTTTGTTTTTGTGTTTAAATTGCATTTGCTCGTTTGCTGTTCCGGTTTGGAGAGTAGGATCTTTGAGCTTTTTGTTTTGAGTGAAATTTCTCTTCCAATCTCCATTTGAACATCGATTTCACTGTTTGTTTCTATTATGGTTTTAGGATTAAAATTATCGGTTTCATATTAATATTTGGATGAAAGAAGAAAATTAACTTCTAATATAGATGGTGTTTAGTGCAATCTTAGCTAATTTGTGGTGATTAAGGAGGTATTGACACCAAAACAATCAGTTTAAGGTATTTTACATTGAAAAAGATAGTTTTTGCTTTATAAAGCGAACTTGCAATGGAGAATCAAGTGAAACTGCATCAAGTACATAGAGATGCAATTCAAGTTTGTGGATCGTTTTGGTGTAATCTAGATAGAGAAATAGAGCTAGGTTATACCTAAAATCGGGATCTATTTTTGATTTTGCGTGGGTAGGTTATGAGCAAACAACTATCTCATTAAAGCATCTTCACTTGTAGGTTCGCGGCGGACGTTTTTCATGGCTTGCAGGAACAGGTGATGGCTACATCTTCTAGAAGCCATAAACTGATGGGTCGTGTAAAACACATTGAAGCCGCACTTCCTCCGCTTGAGAAGGTTGTGCTGGCACAAACGAGCCACATTCATTTTGCTTACACAGCTGGTATGGCTTTCCTACTTATGTTAGAGCTTGATGTCTTTTCATCATGTCGGATGGTCAGAGTTTATTTTAACTAAGTATATTTTTAACTTTTCCAGATGCATTGTCAGTTTTGGTTTAATAGTTGTTCGAAGCTTATTAAACGTGTGTAAAACATTCAAACTCATGTTAGAAAATAAACCATTTATAGTGTAGTAAGATTTCGCCTGTTATTGTAATTTCTTTTCTTCGTGGATTGAAGATGAGAATAATCCTTCCACAAAGGCATGAAATGGTTTTGCAATAGCACACCAGACGTTTATTATTTATATTCTTGGCACTCGCACAATATTTGTCACATAGGTCGTTGCACACTTAGGATTATGGAATTATGATTGTATACTTCTAAACGTGAAATTAACATACTCATCTTTTTTTGTCAAAGATAGTGAGTGCCATATTACTTTCTGAATATGTTAACTATTGAAATTGCATGAACTTATTTGCTTCTACTTCTCATAAGAAAGTGGTTATTTGACATTATTATATAGTCCAACCATGTTCTAGATTCTAACTATATGATTTTTGTTTATTTTTCTTTTCTTGTTTTTTCTTGCATTTGTTAGAGATTACTGTGTCTAAGTTTAGATTTCACTTTTCCATGCTAAATTTCAGTCAATTCAAGTCCTTTATGGAAGCAGTTGCTTTGCAGGTTCGAAGTGGCATCCTCGTATACGGAATGAAAGAAATCTTTTCATTTACAATGACTTGCCACAATTTATTATGGATTCATATGAAGACTGCCGTGGTCCTCCACGTTTGCACTTGCTTGACAAGTATTGTCTGCTTTTGTTTTCTTGAGCTTCTAATTATTGTCAATTTTCAAGATAAATATAGGAAGAGGTTGAAGTTAGTTATCCTTACACATTTTGAAATCTTATACTTTACTGTTCAGATTTGATACTGGCGGGCCAGGATCTTGTTTAAGGAGATATTCAGATCCAACCTTTTTTAAGAGAGTGTCGGCTACATCTGGTGAAGCAAGTTCCGAGAAAGTCCAAAGAGATAAGAAGGCACGAAAAAGCAAGGTATGGCCTTACACCTTGAGGAAACGTATGAGGAAATTTTAATCTTGTCAGAAGCATACATTTGCAATGAACGCTCCTAGATTTGCAGCTTCTCCAGCCTCTATTTCAATTTCCATTTGGAACAAATAGACCACATTACCTGGCTAAGTACAAATGTCTTCAGTTTCTATATGTATGGATGTCAATGATCGTGACTTTCTTTATGCATATGCTGACATCATACACTTGCTGAGAAGCTTGAAATATAATCACATCTTACATGAACTTCTTTAGACAGAGCTTAGTTTTTTGTTGGCTATTCTGATGCTATTATATTAATGGTTAAAGAAAGTCTATGTCAAATCTGTTGTTATCTTGAATTCTCATAAAATGTTGAACTGTGCAGAAAAAACGGTCATCAAAAGAGAATGGAGATGTATCCCGTGGTGCATCAGTTTCCAATTCTCGCAAGTTCAGGTAACAATATATGTCTATAAACTGGAGAATTGTGTGGCACCACAACAGTATTATTAGACTTGTAATACACTAATAATTGCAGTTGAAATATTCTATACTTGTAACCACAAGTGTAACCACAAGATTCAAAGATGTAATTGTATATAATTTGAGTGTATCAGCTTACAAATCATATTTATTCATCAATTTCTTACAGTATTATTTATAAACAAAGAGCACTCTAGTTTTCTTGTGACTACTAAAGGTTGGTCTTGTACTAGATATCTCTTTTCCAATGCCATAAAATGATCCATTTGAGTTGCTTTAGTTTTTAATTTCCATCTGTGATTTGAAACTGAGAAGTTTATGACTTCTGACCTTGCAGTGTGCAGTTTATTCCTCCTATTGTTGATGGACGAAGCTCTGGAAGAAGCTCTCCTCCTCAAACTGCTTCCACTGCTGGCACAACACTTAATTATGATCCCAAAGACCATTTAAATTCGTTTAATTCAGGAGCCGAATCAGGATATATTGAATGTGTTTTCCATCCAAGTTCTTCGGTGCAAGCTGAAGGACAAGAATCCAAGGATTTGCCCTGTTTTAACTTGGCACAGCATAATGATACCCTTGATTCAGTTTTCCCTGACCAACATGTTGGGTTCGTGGATGATAATTTTCCCCGAAGTTCGTTGCAAGAGCAAATGACCTCGAGTTCATCATGTGTTACCTGGGATGAGAAGGCAGAAATAATGGAGCCTGATAGTCAAGACACTGGTACGTATAAAGTTCTGGATATGCATCAGAATGAGTCTGACATAGGTGCACATGGATGTGGAGTTGGGAACATTGGAATTGTCGATCAAATTGAAATTCTTGATGATGAAAACACAAAAGAATCAGTCTCTAGTCAGAATGCGATTGATGAAATCGATAGTGAACCAGACAATTACATGGATGCCCTTAACACTATTGAATCAGAATCTGAAAATGATCTTGATTATCAGACAAAGCGAGAGGTGGAGCATTTTGCCTCAATTTCGAGTTATGAGGGAACAGATGCAATGAATGAGCTCACTAGGCATTGTTCAGATCAGTGTCCTACAACATCAGAATCTCACTTTGATTCTGTCAAGTCTACTAATGTAGAAATTCTACCAGACCTGCCCAGTTCAGTTTTGGAGAGTACTGGCCGTGAAGAGATGCCTGCATCTGACATTTCCTCAAACAAAGAAATACCTTCTGATGCTCCCAACTCATTTTTCTTGGACAGGCATGCTCATGAGCAAATTTCTCAAACAGCTGGGGAATCTTCTGCTGATCATCCTGCATTTATCACCAGAGCCGCCAATCTTCTTGATGAGCCAAAATTAGATTCTGTTGTTGCTGACCTGTCTTCCTCTCCAACTAGAGCCACTGATATACAGCATCCAGTGGGGGATAAGACTGTAAGCACTTCCTGTGAGTCTCGAGAATCTTCAGCTGACATATCCAGCAATGGTTCAATAAGGTTTTGGACTAACGGTGGTCTTTTGGGACTTGAGCCATCAAAACCTCCTGATTTTTTAATGTCAAGTCATGTAAGTCCGTATTGCGTTAATAGTAGTCAAACTAATACAGTTGGTCGATTAAATCAGACCTGCATGCCTAAGGACGAGATGCAGGGGAAGATCCATAATGCAAAGGATTCTAGTTCGCAATGCTCCAAAACAATTCTTGATGAAGAAGATGGTGTATCTACTAGGAAAACATCCCAAGGATATTCAGCAAATTATTTTGATGCCACTCATGGAAATGTTGGCGATTGTCATATGCAAGATGGATATAGTAATTCCAGGGAAGGTGATCTCAAGGAAACCAGCATGCCCAGAACCGAAAAAGTGCTTCCGGTTGCTCCAAACGCCACCTGCACTGCGACTGCAACCAATCACAAGAGTGAGGAAAATTCATCGTTAGTTTTTGGTCTCAGCCGTAGGTTACTTTCAAATGGTTTTGGTAGAAAGGTGTCTGATGCAGGCGAGGAAAAATTTGAACGATCCCGTTCGATGAATGACATTGTATTGGAACAGAGGGTGGAACACTACACGGTTGCACACGAAAAAGTTCCAGAAACAGCCTTCCAAGAGCTGTTTCTATGTGGACCTATTGTTGATTCGCCTACTGCTTCCCCACCACTTGAACATATGAAAATCTCTTTCCAACCTGTAGATGGCTTTGAAACTTCCAAACTAAAGCTAAAATTTTCCGATGGGACACAAAACAACGAGATTGTAAGAGACATGTTTCCATCATTTCAACTGATCCCAGAGCCTGCTGTTCCTCTGCATGATTATGGCTCCGATTCTGACGAGGACACCTTTTGTAGATCGTCTCCATCCATGTCAGATGATTGTCTTAGCCATCACTCAGACTCAAATTCAGAACAGTGGGAATGTGGTGAAGCCACTGAAGGCAGGGATCATGAAGTGTACAATGTTTTAGGTGGGATTTCGTCAATGGAGCTCGTTTCAAGCTCTTTTGAACATAGTGGAATGGCCGATAACAGCATCTGCTTTGATGGTGTAATTAAAAAAGAGAACTCTAATATTGATGCGGAACCTTCTCTATGCAATGCTGTACTTGATCTTCCGAGTTTTGATGCTGTGAAACCTGCACTTCAGCAAGAAACAAAAGAAGATTCCAATCAAAAGCACGTCATTTTGTCGAGACCTGCAGATCCTTCCCCAATGCCGCCACCTCTTCCTCCCATGCAATGGCGGGTTTCTAAGCCTCACTCAGACGTGGCAGAAGACACACCAGATACTGCATCTGAAGATTTTAAGCTCGCGCTGAGTGCAAAATTGTTTAGTTCCACTACCACACATCAACCTAAACCAGCTCCAGCGAGCGAACAGCAAACTAATGAGTTCACAGTTATACCAAAAAGCAAGGTATCATAGTAGATTAGTTCAAAGTGTTAAATATTACTTGAAAGAGAATTGTTAAAAGTAAAAATCACGGAATTCTTTGTTCAGCAGGGAGAGCAGAAGTTGAATAGGCGGACAGAAGTGAATCATGCTCAAAATGGCAAGGGGATGGATGAAAGAGAGGACTTCTTACAACAAATCAGAACAAAGGCAAGTAGACTTTTTTCTTTTGTTATTTGTCCTCTTCTATGTTATATATATATATATACATATATTAAGATCCTAAATAATGTGAGCACACTAGTTTTCGTTATGTTGGTTTGATTCGAGTAAGCCTACAGCACATCCCAGCTTTGTAGGATGCATGTGGAGCCCAAATTTCAACTATGAAACATTATTTGATGAAATTTTGGCGTTTACCAAGTGATAGCTACCAGCCTTTTCAATGCGCCAGATCGTTCTCTTTTATCATCCAATGACTAAAAAATAGGATAGCATGTAGATGTATCGTAGTTCAGCCATTTTCATTTTTAATCCGTTGGACACGCATGGATCGGACATTATCCTAGTAAAATCCAATAAAGTGTGCAATTTTGCTTACTCGTGCTCTCTAATTACTGTTATTCCAGTCATTCAATCTCAGACCTACGGTTGCATCAAAGTCTAGTACTACACCTGGTCCTGCTGCCAACATCAAAGTCACTGCAATACTAGAGAAAGCAAACGCAATCCGCCAGGTTCTCAACTCTTCTAGTTTCCTCATTTTCTCGTCCCGTTATTCCTTTTTCTTTCTATCCATCAACATATTGAATTTAAAACTGAATAAAAATTGTCAGGCTGTTGGGAGCGACGACGGCGAAGACGATGATAACTGGAGTGACACGTAAGACATGCGGTTGCTTTAGCCGCCAATCAAAACGACCCTCTTGTTCCTTTTAAATTTGCAAAGTTGGTCATCTCTATGTTGATATGTATGTGAATAACTCAAGCTTCTCTCTGTAAATTAAGCGTAGGGCTAGCCTGGTCCCCTCACTGCAGTCATTTTGCCCTCTTTTTTTTTTTTTTTTCTTTTCTTTTCTTTTCTTTTTTTTTTTCTTTTGAAATGTAGTTAAATTTGTTGTAAAACATGAGTACAGCATGGAAGCAGTGAGGCAATTATTTACATACAAGTCATCAATTTTAATTCTACTTTTATCCTACTTTTCTCAATCGTTTGCTTGTTTCCTTTTTCGTGAAATATAAGTTGGTCTAAAGTTTATAACTTGATTTCTCAGCAAATTGAATTAATTTCGTCGTTTAGTCCTCGTCTTATGGTATTTATGGCCCGAATCTTTGTCCAACTTAGGTGGTGTACGCAACACTAAATAAAAGTTTTGATTTAGATAGAAAAAGTTGGCAAGCAGGGTGGGTCTCTTCTTTTCCTCGGAAACACAAGTAACCTGTTGGCTAATTATTAAAACTCCTTTCCCTTCCCAAAATTCCGCTGGTGGTCATATCCTTTAGGGGTATTTATAATATAGTTATCCCTAAATCTTATTATCTTTTGACAACTTACCTTCAAAATTATAGTTTAGATAGTTTCTCGTTGAACTTTTTAAATTGTTAAAATATGTGTCATTTTGTTAACTTGCTATTGAATAGAATATTCGAATATAGAATATTCGAATATAGAATATTTGCATTAGGGTTAGCATTACATTTAAAAATTTTGGTTGAAAATGGGGGAGTGTTTAATTCATCTTCCCATAAGACGAATATAGGCTTTCCATTTAACAGGAGATTAAACCATATGAGTGCATTGTAACAATTTGTAAAGTTAAGAGGGCAAATTACTAAAACTTAGAAGATTAGAGACAAGTTGTCAAAGGGCAACAAATTTTAGGATAGCATAGTTAAATACCAATCTTTTAGTACTTTTTGGTGATAAGTACAGAGGTTTTTAGGTGGGCTTTTTGGAATTAAAGCAATAGTTGCCACTAACCACAAAAGGAAATGAAAGAGAATAGAAAATCAACTTGTGAGATATAGACATTGAAGATGGGTTTTGCTTGCACCATTAACAAATTTTTCATAAGTCAATGCTTTCACAATGAACACTACAATTTTGGGTAATTTAGGTCCACTATTTCTTGGAATCTTTCGAGGAAATCAAAATTAATTTTAAATAATGAATTATCATTCGCAGCTGTATGTCAAGGTCCACGCTTTGATTGTGTCTATTTGCTTTGTGACCAAGAATCAGGGAAGAAAAAGAGCATTCTATGAATAAAGAAGGCTTGAGATTAGTGTTGACCTAGTGTTGGCCTCATCCGGCTGGTCAGGTTTTTATTTTAGTTTTAGAGATAAAAGCTCGAAAACCTATACTAAGAGGCCCCCTTTTTTTTTTTTTTTTGGTGTAATTATCATATGCCTCTAGTTTTTTAATGGACAATAATTTCTTTGACCAACTTGCAGTTTCTGCCAATTTGTTTGAGTTGAATAAAAAACTGGTTTTTTTCTATTTTGATATCTTGTATTTTGAGATCGTTACAAAATCATTCCTTATATTCTAGATTGTTTTACTTTAGACCTTCGTATTTTGAGTTTACACTCGCTTCCACCTTTTTTTTTTTTTTTTTCCGATAAATGGTCGATTTTGAATTAAAAAAAAAAAAACCTATATACTCCTCAAGAATAAAAGTTAAACGAAAAAATAAGACATTAAGTTTCAAACTGCTTAGGAAACTTTGAGTACAAAAATTAAGTCTGTTTGGATATCATATTTAAATTAAAAATTTCAATTGGATTTATGTCTTTTTTTTTTTTAAGTCAATAAAAATTAAAACTTTTTTTTTTTTGAAAAATCAACCAACTTCAATTTTAAAATTTCATTTCAAACCCTTGTTTTAACTTAAGCTAAGAATTTAACATGAATTTGAAATGTAAAAGTATACGTATAATATAATAGGAATATAAAGTATGATATTTTGATAGCTTTAAAATATAGGAGTGGAAGACACAAGTAGTAAGCATTTTATACATATTAAAATAAGCAAAGCATTCTTTCTAAAATATACTAAATAAAAGTTCAAAACTTATTTTTGAATTAAATGATGCACAGAACATGAGAAGACTTCCGGCCAGTACTAATTAATTTTTATATTAATCGTTTCTAGCAAAGAAATAATCAATTAATCATATTAGAGGTTTTGATTTATGAGGTGCCAAAAAAAAAAAAGTCATATTTCCCGAATGAAATGTGTGAACCTAAGATTGGGTTTATGTGATTTCTTTTGCTTCAATATCAGTCTCAATTTATGATTTTGCTACCTTCGTATATAAAAATATGCTTATTTCTACCTACGACTCTATTGCATGACACAAGAATTATCTTTTAAGGACCAAAATTATGAATTAGCAAATAAATGCACATCAAATTAAATAAGATTTTGAATAAATAAATTGATCGTTAGTGATAATAGTTTGATCGATTAGTTAAGTATCTACTGTATTTTTTTTTTATTTTTTTGGAATTAATGTTTCCACTGCAGTTAGGAAGAACTATCAACTCTTTTCCCCGTGGAGATGTGATCTTTTGTGTGTGTGTGTGTGTGTATATATATATTTTATAATATATATAATATATATATATTATAATGATGCGAAGCTGAAAAGGTAAAACATAGAAGGCCGTTGGTGAGTACAACATCCAATTGAAACTACTAAAAATTAAACTAAGATTTATCTAAGCAGTGTTGTTCTCTTCGACGAGAGAGAGAGAGAGAGAGAGAGAGAGGCTTTGAAGTCTAAACTTGTAGTGTTTCTCATGATTAACTCTCGACCAAGTATATTTGAATGTCTTCACACTTTTGTAGCCTAGTCAAGTGGCAAAATGCCTTTCCTTTGAACCAGCTCCTTAACGAACATTTTTTTAGGTTCAAATATAGGAAATTCATTGATCACATATTGAACCTTAATGGCCCACCAACTCCGCAGCTATATAAAGGAAGTTTCGCATTTTGTTCTATTCTTCTTTGTAGAATAACGGATTAATGTAACATTCATATGACACACAAACATATATGTTTGTACATGTGTGCGTGTATGTGCGTGTATGTGTGTATATATATATATATATATTCCTTCCCTTTGCAAATTAAAATGCATGCATCTAGAACAGGCCAAATCCTATCCCCAATAGTATCCGATCTACATTTTCTTTTTTTATATTTGAATAAATAATTAATGTGTGGGTTTTGGGCTGGCAATGGCATGGCAAAAGCTTTCAAGTTGCATAGTAGATTGATTAGATTATTAACAACTTCACTTGACACTTATGAATTAAAGAAAAAAGAAGAATGGGAGACTCTCTTTCCTTCTCTCTCTCTCTCTCTCTCTCTCTCTCTCTCTCTCTCTCTCCTCTCTCCTTCCTTTTCATTTAAAAAAAGCAACTTGATAATGAGTAAAGAACAAAAAAGAAACATGCTTACAAAGTCTTTCCAACTTCACCCATGTTTATCTATAGAGCTTTTGGATATTAATATAAAAAGTGAAAAAGTTGATTAAGGCGCTGAATTAAGGAGGGGAATTTGTCACATAAATACAAAAAATCATGTAAATACACATAAACGCGTTTTTTTCTATATTCTATGGTAGGTGAAGAATTTGATTAGGGCGCTCAGTGAGTGGAAGTAGTCATAATATAAATGCAAAGAATCATATGCATACGCATATATGTGAACGTGTTTTTCTATATATTCTATTAAGAAGTCATACGAATTTGCAAATGAAAAGGAAGAGGAAAAACTGTTGAATATTGAGTACTTTTAAATTGGATCAAAAATTCCAATTATATTCTGCACGATTCTCCATCACTATAGAAGGCATTTTTCTTACCAAAACTGGTCTTAAAATAAGGTGCTCCATTATATGAAAAAAAAAAAGAAAAAAGAACCCAAATCACTTTTTTTCTTTTGCTTTATATTATTCTTTTGATTTTTTTTTTAGAAAAATTAAAAATTAAAAAAAGACTTTTGTAGCATCGGAAAGAAAAAAGTGCATTTCCAAGAAAAAGAAACGAAAATGCTACTTTGTCTACATTATACAATTCGAAAAAGGTGTTCCAAATGGGGAGGGTTCCTTTCACATTATAATAAAATAGGGATTCCTTTACTAAAGAAATTCCATATTATCAAAACTCTACTTTCTATTCCTATTGCAAACTAAAAGCAAGCGGGACCACACAAAACCCACAATTTCAATTCTGAAAAGAAAGCAACAAAGTTGAGTTATAATCATCAAGTCCATTGAAACCTGAAAAGATGGCTTTGAAACAAAAGGCTTTAGTACAATTACAAGCATCCACAACTTTACGGATCAATTTGCCTTTAAATTGCTTCTTTCCATAAAGGTTAATTAAATCCCATTTATAGTTTTTGTGTCTTCCACAAAAATATATTATATATGTGTACATGTACATTTATGCATCACTTTCAAGGAGGCAAACTGGCTTAGTGGTAGGATCCGATTGGACAAAAAGGAAAAATACTTAGAAATATATATAATATTAAACATCATTATTAATAAAAAATAAATCTTATTTATAAGATTTATTTTTTATTAATATATAATATTGAATATTACAAATATAGTTCAGGATTACAAATAGGTAATATTACAAATATTACAAATATTGTTTAGTATCATTTGAACAAAAACGATTCAACAAATGTGATGTGAATGGTTCTTCCTTATGAAGCGTACTAATTATTTCCATCTAAATTATCAATGAGAGATCAAGTACCGTTCTTTATTAAAGTGTGACGTAGTAACGTATAATATCTATTAAAATATATGTGTGTGTGTCTCTCTCTCTCTCTCTATATATATATTTGTATGAGTGTGTATGTGTGTGTCAATTTATCCCTATAGGAACATGTATAGTTTGATTTTGTCCAAATTGCTCTTGGAATGTGCAACGGAATCTAGTTTCTATTATGGTAGTCCTTGTATCTTATACTATTAGTCTGCAATACTTTAAAAATTAAAGCTTGATCTGATTCTGA
This sequence comes from Antiaris toxicaria, assembly GCA_035233585.1. Taxonomy (NCBI): domain Eukaryota; kingdom Viridiplantae; phylum Streptophyta; class Magnoliopsida; order Rosales; family Moraceae; genus Antiaris; species Antiaris toxicaria. The sequence goes on from CP141154.1 coordinate 97,671,885, forward strand.
AGGTTAAATTAAAAGATGAAGAGAAATTTGCGAATTATCTATTAAAGATGAGTAAAGATAACAAGTGATATATAACTAATAATGAAAGAATTCTTTTTCCAACAAAAAAAAAAGGGAGAATTGATTCTAAGCCTATCATATATTCCCATTAAAAAATTAAAATCAGAAAAGTTGATATATGATCTACATATATATATATACATATATGCTTTATGCTATTTGCTGTAAATCAATGCATGCACCTTTAATTATGTTGTAAGGAGCACCTTGTTAGTGCTATTCAAGCATGCAGATAAATATGCATGATGCACAAACTGCTACAAATAGTTGGTTGGATTGGAATTGTAATTGCAAAAGCACTTTCCCTGTTCACGCCTTTTTAAACCAAGTCTTTTTTTCCCCTTTTTCTTTTTCTTTTGGCAAACAAAAGTTCTTTAGCTTCCTCAAAAAATTAATATATATAAAGTTAATGACGCGTGTAACAATAATATTATTGATGTAATTGATATATATTATTTATATTAACAGTTTTAAATAATATCTTATTATATACAAAGATAAAGGTAAATCAATTAATATTTAAATACATTTAAATAAAAAAAGTTATATTTATTAAATAGTTATTTGCTATTGGATTGAAGATTATTCCCATAAATTCAAATGTAAAAAACAGTTAACTTTAGGCAATAAAATTCTATAAGGCTTAAGAAAATGGGATTATAAAGTTGTAGAAAAAGGTTCGGCAATGCACCTTATTCTTGAGCATACATGATGTGGAAAAATGCTACCCATGAAAAGTTATTGCCCAAATGAGTAGACAATATCTCATAAAGCAAAACATTAAGGAAATGCTTTTATCTTTTTCTCTCTTTTTTTCTTTTTTTAAAACTTTTTTGGCCATTGGACATGTACACAAGGAACTTCAATTTTTTTTTAGAATAAGCTTTGCCCCTTTTCCTTTTCTTTTCTTTATGCTCTCGTCATCTTTGATACTTTGCAAAGTTACCTACCTGGATTGGGACCCACTTTCTAGACTTGTTTTAGTTTTATAATACAAACACCATGCTGACGTGGAGTAATGATGTGTACAAAAAGCTCACCCTCAGCTTTTCCACACCACCTAACTGGCTCCTCTTCAGTTTTGTCACATGGATTTTTTTTTTATTTTTTAATTTTTAATTTTTCTATTTTTTTTTCCTCCCTCATTGATCTGCTTTTCCAAAAAGCACTTTTTAAAATCTGTCGCACCGTCTTCTATTGTCTATATATACACAAGCACTTCCACGCCACCTATCGTTCAACCATATAGAAACACAAATTTTAGTCTCTTTCTCTCTTTCTCTTTCTATCCGTTTTTGTATTATTATTTATATATACCAAATTACCCCCTATATATATGTATATATAGATAGAGATATATATATCAATATATATTGTGAGTGTTGTTTATTAGATCAAGTTTTTCATGGCTGAGGGTCGGATTAACGGCAAAGATGTGGCCGGAATTAAGCTGTTTGGGACAACAATAACTTTGCAAAACAGCAGACAGTTGGTGATCAAAGAGGAGCCGAAGAAAGTTGATCAGACGGTGGAGATGAAAAGGCCAGAAAAGATCATACCTTGCCCTAGATGCAAGAGCATGGAGACCAAGTTTTGTTACTTCAACAACTACAACGTCAACCAGCCTAGACACTTTTGTAAGGGCTGCCAGAGGTACTGGACGGCCGGTGGGGCCCTCCGCAACGTGCCTGTTGGTGCCGGTCGACGGAAAACCAAGCCGCCTTGCCGTGGTCTGGCCGGCTTGCCGGAGGGTTGCATCTATGAGGCCTCTGAGGTAGTCCATCAGTTTGACTTGGACGGGATTGTGGAAGAGTGGCACGTGGCGGCGGCATCTCAAGGCGGATTCCGCCATGTTTTCCCCGTGGCAAAGCGGCGGCGGAGCAGTTCAGGTAGTCAGACGTGTGCTTGATCATTTTCTTAATTTTGTTCTTCTTCTTTTTTTTTTCCCTCCTAATCCTTTTTAGTTGGCTAGTGTCAAACAAGATTTAAGGTAATTAAATTAAAAAAAAAAAAAAAGAAGGATAGAGAGAGAATTGTGTTGTGTTATTGTGTTAACTTTTATGTATGTATTCTCAATGGTGTATATATAGAAACTGGATTAGTTATTGATTTTTTTTTTTTTTTACCATGTTGGGAAAGAGTTATTCTACTCTTTGGGGAGAAAAAAAGAATCTAATTAACGTAAGAGAGAGTGAGAGAGAGTAACGAAATGACTTTGTTATGTAGTTGCAGATTTTCAAACAAAAAAAAAAAAAACTCATTATCTTTCACAATATTGCAGAAGAGCATATTGAAGATTAATTACCATGAAAATCAATACTTTGCCGTCCAAAATTAGGCAATTATACTAGAGCGCCGTTGACCTCTATTGAGTCTGTGGAAAAGATGAGCTGGGCTGGCCTGAAAATAGATCTGAGGTCACCAAAAGTGGACGGATCATAAGATGACCGGAGAAACCAAGGCATGATCAAACAAGACCATGTTGAAACTTATTGGTGCTGCTTGATCTACCGTGCAACAATGATTACAAACCATTCGATTGATAGTTGGTTGCATATTACTAAAAATTTTACATCTGACTCTATTTATTATAAATGATAGAATTCAAATTCCGCACTTAAAAAAAAGTCAGATCGATCATTATTCATGTTGTCGTTGGTGCTTGAAACGACAGCTTGTATGTTTATAGGTACTGGACAAACACAACCATGTTAATGTTTACAGTGATTGATTATCCATTCCTTTGAAGCGATGGGAATTTTCTTTTTTGATGCAAAATTGCAAATTAAGCGGTGTTGGGAAAATGTCAAAAGAGACGGCGTATTTTGTACTAGTCATATTAAGGTCTCGTTTAAGATAAATTTTAAAGACATCCAAAATTATATATATATTTTTTAAAATTTTGTCATTTTTTATTATTTATATCTTCAAAATACTATAATAAACTCTAAATTTTAAAAGTTCATAATTCTGTGTATATAAATCTGAATGAGATAATTTTTTTTAAATTGTATAGAATTTCAAGATGAATGAAACAATATTCATATTGAATTTTTTTTTCTAAAAAAATTCTTAAAATTTGTTATTTTTTTCACCCCAAATAGTTTTTTTTTTCCAAACATATTTTTCAAAATAACTTTTTTTCAATTCAAAAATAATTTCTCTATACGGCTCCCCAAACTCCCCCAAAGTTTTTTTTTTAATAGGAAAAAAATGGAAACGTTATTATTTCTATAAAGGAGTGAACTGTCTATGTAGAGAATGGAAGTTTTGGGAGGGGGAAAAAGGTGGAACTTTCTTTTCTTTTTTTTTCTTCCCAAAGTTATTTAATTATTAGAAACCCAAATGAACCGAGTTTTTAATTTCCTGGTCTTAGACAGCATAGTTGATGTGACCATTTCGTCGTCTAGAATGAGGCCAATTATTGATTTGCACACTAGAGGAGGTTACCAAAGGCAAATTTATGGTTTATCTCAAAAAAAAAAAAGGGGGGAAATTTATGGATATTATTAATTTATTTTTTCACAACTATCTTTAGATATTCAACAACTAGTACAAATATTATGAGAAATAATAGTACCTTGAGTTGAGATGTACAGGAGAAAGCAAATGAAGTTGTTGATCTATATCATTGAAAGACATGAAAATAGGAGAAAGCAATAATTGTTCATCTACCAAGCTAAAAGCAACTTATAATTTTCTAAGCTAAAAAAGCAACTAGCTTTTATGAAAGCCAATTAGAAAATAACAATAATAATAGTATCATTTTATGGAATAGAGTACTATTACATCTTTCATTGCCTTTAATTTTCCTTTTCCTAAAGCAATAAGTAGAAAGGTAAGTTATGAAAGTTTCGCAAAAAAAAAAAAAAAAGGGGGGGGGGGGGGGGGGGGGGGGGTGGGGGAGGATGGTCACTTCAAGCTGTGAAGAAATTTTGACAGCAAAAGCCAAACAACTCCCACACTTTTGAATTTAACTAATAATAACAACGTTTGTTCAGTTACTTCTTTCATTAATTTCTTCTCGTACAAGTTAATTAAAATATCATCAGCCATAGGCATTCGCCAATTCGAAAATCAAACTACAAAACTAGAGGCCAAAAAAAAAATGAAGAATCAGAAACTGTGGGAATTGTATTATACAGGACTACAGTATACACAGTTGTATATAGTGTCTGTATGTGTAAATGATTGGTAGCTACTGCACACCCTGCTAGCTAAACTAAACACTTTGCAATTGTCTTTGTCTTTGTTTGTTCCAACAAGTTTCCTAAAAATTCAAACCCCAAAAAAAAAAAAAATCCAAGTGCTGTTCACATGATTTTTGTACCTCTAGGTTATGAGTTACAAGCTGTACATATCAAGAGAGAGACGCTAGCTAGGCCTCAGCAATGAATTCCCTATGGTATCCTTGGACGTGGCCTGAAAAGTTTAAGTCAAGAAAAGGCCGATTAATTAATTAATTTTGTTTGAAAAATTAATGATAGAAGCAAATCATTCATTAATTAAATCAAATAATAGTGCAACTTGATGGAAGAAGTCTGCAAGTAAATGGACATGCAAACAAAGATAAACAAATATATATATGTGTGTGTGTGTTTATATATATATAAGTTGAAATTGGTTTCACTATAATTTGTTTATGCAATCATGTGAAGCAGATCAGATATAATTAATATGATATATACGCATAGTTGTATATAATCAGGCAATGGCCCTACGATCTACCAAATTAGCAAATAAGAAGTGGTCGTCTTCAATTGACTCATTAATATGCCACATGCATGCGTATATATATGTATATATATATATTCAATCTTCATCTTAACAGCTAACTTTGATCAACGAAATTAATAGATCTCTGATTCATTTCCTATGATGATGAGCCATATTTATATACGCTCATACATACATATATAATATATAGCCCATTTATGTATATATAAGATCACCTTAAAAAATTACTACAGGATTACCTAAAAAATTAAGTAGACAGTTTTATATGCTGCTTTTATCTTCTGTCCCAGTAAATTAGAAGCTTCCCAAAAGTCATTTAATGAAGAAATTCTAACCAATAGTAAAAATAGCTGCAATTGGATAAAAAATCACGTTTACAAGAATGTGTCAAGAAGAAGAGGCAATCGTAGACTAAACACACCGACTTCTCGAAACCAAAACATGCCCCTGCAAAACAAGTACTTACCGAGAAAACTAGAAAGTAAACGAAATTTTATGGATGATCCGGCCCAATATTATTACAAGACTTGCTACTCTGTTTGTAATAGCAAAAAAATAGCCCAAAAAGACACCCAAAAAAAGAAAAGAAAAGAAACCGTTTTACACGTACTTCTATTTTCTGTCTTATGGTAGATTTGAAGAAAAGTTGCCCTTTCTAAGTTGCACATCCATAGAGAGCAAAGTACCATTTTCACGCCAAAAAGAATCCCGTTGCAATTTTATTTGAGCCCGCAAAGAAAGTTATAATACAACTCGAGAGAAAAAAATTTTATTACATAAATTCTAATTACATTTGTTTCCCAATGAATAAAAATCAAGATTCTAACTTCAAGTGACAAGAAAATATAAAATATTTATACAAAGAAAATTCCAAGGAAGGAGGACACATCATTTCCAAAAAAAGAATAAATATACCAAGAAGCTACAAACGACAACAATATATGTGAACATTTACATATGTATAATCAAGAACGACAAGAAAGTGGTAGTCGTTTTACGTACGCGCGCGAGGGACCGGGCTGAACCCACTCGCCGCCACGCCAATCGAGGTGGTTCCGGAGCCTGAAAAATGGGAACTTGAACTGGTCGCCGCTGACGTCCAACCGGACGGTGAACTCTCGGTTGTTGGCGTCGCCCTCGACGGCGGAAATTCGGCCGACCCACCACGCGCCGTCGTCGTAGGCGTCGACCTTCTGAGAGACGGCGTAGTCGGTGCGGTTACTGGGGGAGGGCGGGACGGGCCTCACGGCGTCGGCGGGGACTAGCTCCGACTTGAGGGTCGTCTTGTTCTCGTCGGAGTGGCGGGTCGGGTATTGGACAAGGCAGTGGCTTCCCCCCCTGGCCGCCATGAACGTTGCTTGGAGGTAGCACGCGTCGGCCTGGAACCCCGCCGCCTGCTTCTGGCACACCTCCACCGTCTCATTGCGCCTGAACGACATCGGTTCAATCTCTCAGAGAGAGAGAGAGAGAAGTTGAAGAATGGGTTTATGGGGTTTTGAGAGAGTTGGTTGTAGTTGTGGGAAATGGAAAATGGAGAATGTGAATTTTTTATATGGGTATATATATGTGTATATGTGTGTGTGTGTGTGTGTGAAAGTTCTTTTTTGGTGTATCGACTAATTAATGGAACGGTTCTTGAAGGAGTGGCATTTTTTTTTTTTCTGAAAGAAGTAATATAAGCCGTCTAATGGAGATCAAACTGATAAAATCGGAGGAGTTTCTCTATCTCTCGGTGAGAGCCTTCGTTGTATCGTTGTTGGTACACATACATGAACATACATATTTGTGTGTGTGTGTGAACTCCGTGCAAATCCTTGCTATAAAGATGGGTGGAAATGGAATTTGGTCTTTGCAATTCCGTATTAGGCAATGTTGCATAATCGGTGCCAAATCCTATATTTGGCATTTGGCGGCACTTATACATCGTGCCAGAACGTAAAAATGGCTAAACGTATAATTGGCGAATTATTCTCCCTTAAAAAAAGGAAAGAAAGAATAAGAAGTCGAGATTCAAGCATTAAGAGATTGTTTGATTCATAAATTAAGTTTAAAATAAAATGAAATTTTTAGGTTTAAATTAGTTGATTTAGTTATAATTTTTATTGATTTTTTAAAAAAGATAAAATAAAATTAAAAAATTTAAGTTTGGACCCGTGAACCAAACGACACCTAAAATAAGTAATATATACTAATTACCACTTTTAAAAATTTCTTAGTTTGTCAAATTAATGTGATGAGAATTAATGATTGGTATGCATCTTTTCTTTTCACATTTTTTTCCTCATTTTCTTTACACTTTTTCAATAAATAATGCTAAAAAACAATAACATGTAAAACCACTATTATTAACTAAAAACATAGTTGTTTTCATTTTCCATGACAATTCTAGATTAGAAACACAATAATTTTCCGTATAATAGTAGATCATATGCATTTTTTCCACATATATATATAGAAATAAAGGATACTTCTCCCTTTAAAAAGGAAAAGGTGAATAAAAGATACTTCACACATATAAGTTTTAATCTATAACATCTCATACGTTTCCCTGAACAAAAATAAAAACAAAAAACCACGATTGTCATAGTGGCACATACGAGAAAATATTTCGTTTAGTAACCACCATAACATGTACGATATGTCAATGATCTTGATATAGGAAACGAAAAAATTACAAGATCAAAGTAGGCACCAAAATGGCAAAAAAAATACATAGAAACCGGATCTTTCAAGCCTCATCAAAACAGCTCATACAGAATGGGTTATAAAAGGATGTAGTATAAAATTAGCCCAAATTACAAGGTGTAACAATTCACTCAAACATGATTAGGAGTTCAAACAAGAAAAACTCCCATTTTAACCGAACGATCTTATAACAGGGTAGAAAAAACCCTTTTATTTGGTACGTACATACACGCGTTCTCGGAATGAAATAATCAACCCTAAGTAAGAAAACACGACGTTAATCACGATTTTCATATGAGCCCATCAGGGTTGATTCCGAGCTCTCTGAGGACCTGAGGGCATTCAGGAAGAGGCTTCTTCTTGAGGAAACCGAGAGGGTTAGCCTGGCGTACCGGTGATACCATGCCATTGTCGCTTGTGAGGCTAACCCTAGCGTTCAGCTTGTTGTATGGATCCTTGCTGATCTCCGAGCAGTCCGGTATGCTGCTCTCCAGCAGCTTCACCTCGCACACCTCCTGCCCGTGGTCTCCAACGACGCCAAAACTATATCTCCCGGTCTCATCGGTCAAGGCATCGCTGCTGTATGTCACGCTCCCTCCTTCAGATTCTCTGCACTCCAACCTCACCTTTGCATCTGCATCATGTTAAAATGTATCTAAATTGTTGAATTTTATCGTTTTAACGTAATGTTTGATATTCTGATATGATTATGATGTAATCTGACTGTACCTTTTATGTTCTCGCTGAGCTTGGTCACAAACTGCGCACGGCAAGTGTCACAGTAGACCTTGCCCTCCACGAAAAGGCGTGGGGTCTCGCAGTAGGCGAAACCAAGGAAGGACAAGAAGCAGAGGGCAGAGGCAAGGATTAGTACTGACTTTGTCATTGTGTCTTGTTTTGTTCTTTCTATGCTTAATTGCTTGATTCGGGCGGTGAATGTGAATGATTCAACATGTATGGTGAAGAAGCAAGATCTCTTTTATAAAGGAAAATTGTGGGTGTATTTGTTGCGTCGTTTAGGTTGGCAGTTATTTTTGTGGGGTTGAGGTTCGTTTTCCTTGTTTATATGCGGTTGATGAAGTTTGTTTCGATCCGCTGTTCTCTTCCTTAAATTTCTGTCTGACCTGAATTTTTGTTTCCTTAACAGTTTTTATTACTGTGTTTTTTTTTTTTGGGAGGAATTTTATCCAAATAAGCTGAATTCACTTTACTTTACGTAAATAAGAATTATTTTTTACTTGCCCAAGTTATTTTTTCGCAAGCAAATTGGGTGGGACTTTAGTCGTGTCTATTAAAACAGAAGAATAATGTGGCATGGAAATGAAGAGGGGAAAAACATTTACTGGAATAATATAGCTTTTGACGATTACATTAAATATTCAGATACAGCTTTAAACTATTTGATCAAATCAAAATCATAACAAACTGAACGTATGATAATTTAACAAATTTGATTAAATCTGATACTGATTGTGTGTTTTATTTTTCTTGTACCTACAGTAGATTCTCCTTTCTTCCACCAAAGAATTACTAAATGTGTTTTATTAAAATTTTAAGAGAATTCTATATATATTTTAATCATTGATCTTAATTTTATGATTTAATTGAACTGACATATACTTATAAAGTGGGCGTATTGGTGCACATTATGAAATCTTTCATAAAATTCCACAAGGGAATCCGACCCAAATCTAATGACGGTGATCAATGTTCAAATCCTCAAATTATAGAATTGACCATAACAACAACAATAATATAATGATGATGATGATAAAACCAGAAATCAATTTACTAGTAAGGATATTTTTTTACTTCTGCTGTACATGAATCGCGTCAACACGATAGCCCATGTTGAGTTGGGGGGAAAAAAATTGTGAGAGAACCAATTGATTAAAACCTACATTACTATCAACCATCATTAAAATTGGACACTTACGAAATGCACCAAAGTGACACTTCCATTTTATTTTATTCTTCACTCTCCATGCCCATGCCAAAGGTAACTGACGGCCGGGGTGAATGCCACGTGCTCCTTTATGGATTATATACATAATATCATCATATGCCTTGATTTCCTGTACGTTGATGCAACTAGTTCTTTGCAACGTTTCTTTCGCAGAGAGTGGACCATAGCCCTGCCAAGTTTGGGGTCAAGGTCGGGAAAATTTGGGAATAATTGCATGCCACTGGATAAAATTTTATTCACGCATTACTTGTATGTTTTGTTTCAGAATCACATGAATTACCTCGTAATCTGGAAATTATAAACATGATTGGCTAGGCAGAAACCAAAAAAATTGTGGTGAAATCAACAAAGGTGCTACTAGAGAAGGCAATTAAACGACAACAGATTCCATTTAAATGGTGTCAAATTGACAAACTGAAAATGAGTACAAAGAAGAGAGCCTTTCTCCAAGAAACCTTGAGAAAATCGAATCTTGCAAGATCAATAATCGGCAACCAAAAAAAAAAAAAAAAAAGGAAGGCTTTTTTGGTGTAGCATAACGGGACTTGGTCGAAAGTTCAAGCTACAATCACAAGGGAACAAACGACAGAACAATAACAAATCCAAAAAAAAAAAAAAAAAAAGAATGTGCCTTCGCATAAGAACATGAACCCCACCTATACTAGACCGGGCCATTTAAATTTCTCCTCTCTCTGTCCATACGTTGCACACACCCAAACCATGGTCCGCTTCATTTCACTGCCCACGGAAAGTACAAGAAAGTGAATACCAAAAAATGAACAATGAAAAACGTAAAATCAAAACCAAGGTACGACCAAAGACAATAAAAAAGAGGTACGTAGTGAGTAGATAACATACCTCGGCATCTTCACCTCCAGCAGGTTTAGCAGAGCTGTCAAGCTTAGGAGCTTCTTCTGCAAGATAATACGAGTATTAAATACTTGCAAAATTAACACAAAGAAAAAGAAAAACAAAGGGCCGTTTGAGTTTGATTTTATTTTTAAGAATGATTTTTCAAAAATCATTCTCAAAAATACAAAAAATAAAAATCATCCAAAAATAATATTTATCTATTTAACGTTTTTAAATCCATTTCGAAATCACCTTTTTAAACTATCTTTTTTTTTTTTGGTTTTTCAAAAATGAAAAAAAAAAAATTATTTCACTTTCTTTTTTCCTCTCCTCCCTTTCTCTCTTTGTCTACGCAGAGTCGGTGACAACTATATCTGACGATGGTCCCCATCTCCAACAAAGGACGATGACGATGACGACCACCTTGCGATAACAACCACCAACTCATAACGACGACCATTGACCTAGGACCCAAATCTTGCAAAGACGACCATAGTGACAGCCCCTATTTTCGACAAAAGGACGACAACAACGGGCCCTCACGATGATGACCACGGACTCACCACCCAGATCTTGCAAAGACGATGCCCAAGAATCACACAATGACATCGCTAGGATTTTGTATTTTTGGAATTGTCGCCACAATCACATCTGCTCCAAAACAATGACGCTGCCACCACCACCGCTCCAAGTCACCGCTGTCACTACCATTACCTAAGACTTAAACCACTAATGTCTTCCACCCCTACCTCTCATTGCAAAACCCACCACAAAAGGGTTTTTTTTTTTAAATTATGATGAATAATTTATTTTTCGTTATTCTTTTAAAAATTAAACATAAATATGTTTTTATAAAATACTCACTTATAAAATAGATTTTAAAAAATATAACCAAACAAAATTTTAATTTTATGTTTATCAAAATATACACTCAAAAACATAACCAAACAGTATCAGAAATAGTCTCAACATAGTTTTTAAAACATTCTTATTATCAGTGTTTTTTTTTTTTTTAAAACAGAAAACATTTCAAAAATAATACTAAATGCCACCTTTACCATGATGTTAAAACAATGCTTAGGAACATGATCTCAAATGAAGAAACACTCTGCATTCTAAAACACTACGCTATGGTTTCTGCAGCAAAACAACAAGAAGTTGTACGGTAGATATCTTTGGAGTATGCAGAGGCCAAAAAATCAAAAGACATAAACTAAACAAAAACAGAACAAAGAAATTCCTTGAACCTTCCATTACAAAACCAGAGGTAAAACTAGAAATTAAACCACGACATGATAACTAACAAAAGAAATAGAGGGAAAGACTACTCTTTTGCTGAATGATAACCTAAATTCACCGAGCAACTGTGCCACAATCACGGTCCGATCCACCAAGACCGTCCCAATTCAGGAAACAACTAGTACAAGAATATCATGGAACAAAAGTTCCCAAGTAGTATATATCTTGTATGCTTTACGTGAATAATCAATAACTAATTCACATTTCACACAGTAACATATTGCAGAGTTTTGCAATCACCGTACTAGTATCATTTCATACACTTAGTTCCATGAGAACTGAGAAGAACCATACCAGTTTAAAATACAATTACTTTCCTACTGAAATTTACAGCGCAAAGGAAAACTTCCTAATTGAGTACACATTACAAAGTGGCGGATTGCAAAACCATCTAAATGCCAACAGAGCTAGAAGTGGTCAATTAAACTCTCTTGTTATAAGCACCTCACTACCCCTAAACAACAAAACACTAAAGGACACACACAGCGCTCTCTCTGTCCCTCATTCATCTCTTCTTAGCAGACTGCCACCATAACAGAGCAAGAGCTTTTAAAAATAAATAGATAGATCCCGTTATTATCAAAACACCGTCTACAGAAGTAAGCTTATTTGGCATGGACCAAAGTGCTACCCAATCAACATCTAGTCATTATTTCAAGTTAATACCATTTAACAAGAACAGCAAAACTGGAGTTTCAAGTTAACAAAAATCTAAAAGGACTAGAAGTTAGATTGATTAGTACAATGGCCTCGCAAGTTATCTCAAGATCATGACGGAAACTATTGGTGACACATGCAACCCTTCCACAAAGAAAGTAATTCTCAAGAATAAGCATCTTATGCTTTGAAGGTATGACATTGAAAAGAAAGCACTCACTACAAAACTATCATTAAAACTCAAACCAACAGAGAAAAGAGGATCAGTAACTAGAGCTATTTTGAAATAGCATTGATAAAATTGTATATGACTAAATCTAATGCGAATTTAGACTTAAAAGTTACCCGCATCCTCCGGAATGTCTGAGGTCCACAACGTGAGATTGTCCCTCAGGAGTTGCATGATCAATGTACTGTCTTTGTAAGATTCCTCGCTCAAAGAATCCAACTCCGATATTGCTTCATCGAATGCCTGCTTTGCAAGGTGACAGGCCCTGAAATAGAAGTTACAAGAAACAGAGGATATTTATCCACAAATTTTGTTTCTGGTCACAGCAATCAAGCACCAATGACAACGCATAATAACTAAACAAAGTTAAATACAACGGAAAAAATTAAAATATATATATACATATATACAATGCCAATTACCAACCACACCTTTCAGGAGAGTTAAGAATTTCATAGTAAAACACAGAGAAGTTTAAGGCCAGACCCAGTCTGATGGGATGTGTGGGCGGCAACTCAGCCTCTGCTGTAGTCGAAGCGGTCTGCAAAAATTGAGGTAATGTATTACTAGATGAGACCACTTTTCTAATTGGATATCCTTTGGAGCAAATCAGAGGTGCGATAATGATTACTACTAAGCACGTATACAAGTTCTATAGAACTTTGCTGCTGGGTAGTACCAAAAGTTAGATTCGTAATAAGCATAAGGCCCACATTTCAAATAAATTAAATATTGTTCTTTGTTTTTACATGCAAAGAAGCATAGCATCGACAAACAAAATCAGGCATATTGATTGTACCTGATATGCTTTCATTGACTGATCGGCAGCCTCCTTCTTCTCGTCATTGGCCTTATACTCCGCCAGGTACCGATAATAATCTCCCTTCCTACAATCAAATAAAACCACTTATTAAAATCCTAACTTTTTCTCAGACCAAATAAAAAAGAATCAAGAGAAATAAACTCCAAATCCACACACATTTTGTAGAAGAACACGGTCGACTCCCCGGCCGTGCACGACGGTATGAGATGCTCGTCGATGACGCTCATAATGTCACTGCAAATACTGGAAAGCTCCGACTCAACCTTGTTCCTGTACTCCTTGATGCGCTTGACATTCTGATCGTTCCCTTTGGCCTCCTCCTTCTGCTCGATCGATGACAATATCCTCCACGAGGCTCTCCTCGCGCCGATCACGTTCTTGTACCCGACGGACAGCAGATTCCGCTCCTCAACCGTGAGCTCAACATCTAGTTTCGCCACCTTCTTCATCGCATCCACCATTTCTACACACAAAAGGACGAATTTGACAAATCAACAACATAGACGTCAAATTCAAACCCTAGGAACAAGGCCGCGTTTGGATCCGGACAAGATTCGAACGAACTATAAAAATCCAAAACAAAAGATCTCAATTTCATCCATAAAGATCAAAAGTGAAAGAGAAAACCCCCGAATAAACCGTCTCAAACGCGTATCGAATCATTTGGTAACGATTTCAATAAAACAACGAGTCAGAAACATAAAACTCGGTTTTTCCAGTTTCCTTCAATACTTTCTTTACTTTCCTAGCAACCAAACAGAAAGAAGAAAAAAATTGGAATAACTCGAAATGTAAGAGAAATTAGAGTGAGAGTGAGAGAGAGAGAGAGAGAGAGAGAGAGAAACCATCGTAGCGCTCGGCTTGCTCGGCAAGCTTGGCGACGTAGACGAAGTTCTCTCTTTCCTTGGTGGAAGCCATGGCCGATCTCTTCCTTCCTTCCTTCGTCCCTGCTATCAACCTTACAGTCTCTCTCTCTCTCTCTCTCTCTCTCTCCCTCCCTCTCTCTTAAAAAGAAGAACGAAGGACGACTGGGAAGGGACCCTGCGGCTTCGATTTTGGGGGAAAAAAAAAACCGAGTGCGCGTGGGACAGCCCAAAACCGGTCCTGCCCTCATTTCTAATCCCACTCTCTAGTAAGCCGCGTGTATGCACGCTTCCGATTGTGTGGTTCACGATTGGCAATGAGCGCGTGAGAGTATGCAAGGGAAATGATGGGGGTGTTGGGTCGGATGGGAAGGCGGAATTTTAAGCATCAAAATAATGCTTGTTTAGAGTTATGTCTAGATGGCTTGAAAAATGCATCAAAAACTTATTTAATTAAAAGTTTTCCAATTTAATTTAATTTTGTAGACGTTTTATAAATACATTATATTTTGATTGTATTTGAATAAAATTTATCTTTTAAATATTATATTTGATTGAAAAGTATTTATTTCATATTTGAATAAAATGTGTGTTTGGATAAAAAATATTTTAGAGTTGAAAAGTTGATATGATTGGTAAAAGTAGAGATAAATAGTGGAGTTGAAAAGTTGATGTGATTGTTTTAAAAATATTTTAAATAGTAATTGTTTTCGTAGCACTGTTATAAAATTTGTATTTGGTGTAAAATTGTATTGTATTTGAGTAAAATTAAAATGAAATTTTTCTCCAAACCACTTCTTAATTTATATTAGAGGTTATATCAATAGAGATAATTTTATTAAAAATTATATTAAAATAATAAAAAAAAGATAAAAAATAATAAAAATGAATTTTATTAAGATAAATTAAATTAAAACTAATTAGATAACTTAACTTAATTTATGTATAGATTAGCTTAAGTTTGATTAGCGAACCAAATGAACCCTTTACCATCTTTGTTTTTGTGTTTGACATCAAAAACTCTTCAGATTTGAAAAGTTTTCCTCTTGAACTTTTTTGAACAATGTTTGGTCTAAAATTAAAATAATTTTCTCATTTCATTCATTTTTCTCATCTCACTTTTAGAATGGATCCAATTTTATTAAATAACTTTTTCATTTAAAAATAGAAAAAAAATTTTTACTATCTAAATATTATTTCATTTTTTTTTTATAAAAAGACTATATAATCTAAAAACATGGTTTTTTTCTTGAAAATAAATACCTCATCCAAATCCAAATAAAAAGTAAGTTATTAGATTTTTTTTTTCTTGACAATCTTCTAAACTTATCATTTTTAACACACTCAGTCCTTTTTACTTGTATTTCTTTAAATTTTACAATTTTTTATACATTATATTTGCACGGGATAGTACATAATTTACTTACAATGCAAATTTCTTATAAAATTGAGATTCAAATTTGATAATTTATAATTGGATTAGATTTAAATTTTTCAATGAATTTATAGTAAAATTAAATAAAAATGACTATCAATGCTTTTTTGTTTTATCACATGCAAATTATGTAAAACAAAAACAAAAACAAAACATCATAATTTTAACATAGATGAACAAATGGTTTATTTAATAGAGGGGTTGATTTTTAGAAAATAGAAATTTTTTCACTTTTAGAAAATGAACTATCCTAAATTTTTATAGTTGGACATAAAAAAAATTTTCGCTTTTAGAAAATGAAAAAAGAATTTCTCTTTAAAATATAGAAAATTTATTACCCATTAAAATAACTTTTCATTTTTAAATAGAAATCTAAACAACTTTTTATTTTCTAAAAATAAAAATTTTTCATTTTTTATAAAATAGAAACCCTATCTAAACAAAATCAAATGGACAGATTATGTCAAAAATGTAATTTCATAGGTTGATTGCCAAAAAAAATTTAAAAACTAAATTATCAAATTAAAAAATTTAAGATATATTTGTAAAAAGCTTAAAAAGTTTGAGCTTTTTTTTTCTTTTTCTTTTTTGTTGTTTTACATGTTTCTGTTTTCTTTTTAAAGAAAAAAAAAAGTAACAATTATGCGGTTAATTGATCATTCTAATAGGATATACAGTGACCAAAATTAAGTTTTGTATGTGTTTTTTGTTCAAAGAATGCTACTACAAATCTATTGTCTAAATGAGCTAGATTGTTGAACAAATCTGATGTTTTTGAATTAGAGGAAGCACCCTTGATGTGAGAACTAAGGTGTTGTTTGTCAAAAAAATTACCTTTTAATTTTATTCAAATGCAATACAATTTTACATCAAACATAAATTTTGCAACAGTGCTACGAAAACAATTACTATTTAAAACATTTTTAAAACAATCACATTAACATTTTAACTCCACTATTTATCTCTACTTTTACCAATTACATCAACTTTTCAACTCTAAAATACTTTTCATCCAAACACACATTTCATTCAAATACAAAACAAATATTTTACAACAAAATACAACATTTAAAAAATAAATTTCATTCAAATACAATCAAAATCAAAATGTAATGCATTTAGCACGTGTCTTCTAAAATTATGTTGGATTTTTTTAAATAGTTAAACGCAAGTTGAGGTTTTTCCTCCCCCACACCCCAAAAAAAAAAAAAAGAAAAGAAAAGGATACGCAGCGTCGATTTATGACCAAACTTGAACCCATCTTTTGGTTGGATTGTCTTGTTCTGATTTAAGCAACTTAATTTCTAATTAAGTGTGCATAAAAACTCTTCACTTGCTTGTCTATTTATCTCACATAACTCAAACTAAAAATAATATTAATTTGACTCACTCCCACACCTACTATATATTGAATTTTAGGATTGTTTTTAGACAAAATGCATAAGTTAAAAGAAAAAAAAAAAAAACTTTTTCAATCTGACTGAATTCAATTGGACTCTCTCTCTCTCTTTTAAAGACCATATATTTTGTTGATTGAACAAGCATGATGTTTAGAAGTAAAACATTAATTTTACGGTATCCAAAAAAAAAAAAAGGGGCTAATTCTACTTTTATTTTGTTTTTTTCTTACTTGTATTGGTAATTATGAGTATCATTGGAAAAAAAAAAAAAAAAAAAAAGGAACTTACACAATAAAAAGGCTATTGTAATGTGTATGGACATAACGATTGGGTCAACTGATTAACCAACAACCAAATATGATGCGGAGAAGAAGAGGTATAGTTCATGTATGATGAAAATAAATAGCTACTGCTGTATCTTGTTGACAAATATCATTAAAAAATAGAAAATTTTTCATTTTAAAAAAATAGATCTATTAAATTTTCGTATCTAAACATATAAAATTTTTCATTTAAAAAAAATATTTTTAAATAAAAAAAATTTTTATCCATTCAAATAACATTTTATTTTTTAAAAATAAACCTATCATTCAAACGTATTAATTCCTTATATCTTGTTGTAAAGACTAAATACACAGAAATTCTACCCAAAAGAAGGACTAAATACATCGAAATTCTAGATGTCATTAAAAGGGACAATTTAGAATTATTAAACATGACTTTAAAAAGAGATTGACAATGATACATTCCAAAGATTTCAAAAGCTAACTTACATGTCTTCTTCCTTGCATTTTCTTGGCTACATTATCGTTCTAAATCAAATATGTACCTACCAATGTGTAAAGCGTCAAACCCCATCATAATTATTTTATTATTTTTTTTGTTTTTAGTTTTTTGTATTTTGGAACTAGAGTGATGGAAAATGTATTATGAACAAAAAAAACAGACTTATGAGTCTTGACTCCTGAAAGCCACAACAAATTCTGTACTTTAATTTTTTTTTTTTTTAAGTAAGTATCCTTTTGTCAAAGAAATTGGTTTGTTGTACTGGTCTTATGGCCATTGCCATTAATTTCATCAATTTCTTTTTCTTTTTTTTTAATTAATAATTTAATCAATTTCATTTTTAGTCAAAAGATGCAGGAAAAAAAAAACTAAAAAAAAGATACTGAAAGGAAAAAAAAGAAAAAAGAGAACCTTTACATATAAGAGTGTTTTATTTTTATACTTTCGCTGACTATTATAATAGAGGCCAAATTTTATGAGTTATCAGGCTAAATCAGTCATGAATAATTAGCACTGTAACAATTTAATACAATTTTGTTTTCTCTGCATTTTAAAATTCTTATAACTTTTTCCCTTAAAAAAAAAAAAATCTTACAGTTTTAGTCCTCCCGAAATTAATGATGGATTTTGACAGGTTTCAGGTAATATATGCTTTAAAAACAGTTAGACTATCTTGCATTTACAATACTACATAAGAGAGAGTGCATTAATTATGGATTGTAAAATTTTCAACTAAGAATTTTCTCATAAAGCAACATTTCTCATTTTCTGGACTAAAATAAAGAAAATCAATTTACTCAACATAATTTTCTTTAGATGAAAGTCTATGCCCTAACGTTTCCTTGACCAGTTGAAACAATCGAAGCCTAACCTAATAGTCTCACCTACCCTTCAGCTTGACACTACCAAATGTAACCTTGAAAACCTTTAAAGGTATTAAGGAAAAAAAAAAAAAACTCTAATTTTATATTATCAGAAATAAACAACTTATTTATCATTTATTAAATTTTTAACGGTTTAATTTATACGTATTCATGTAAAAATTTTACACAGTGGAACAGAAGAATTACTACAAGTCAAACTTAAACCATGAAAATTAATCAAACAGTAAAACAACAATCCTAGGTAATGCAAAATGATCACTGCAGAAATTCCCAGCATTTAACTATGAATTGAAATTTTTATTTTTCATTTGAAAATATTTGTAATAATAGTTCAAAATTTAGGCGGATGGATGATTAAATGTAGACACAGAACAAGTGCAAAGCCTTTGACTGCATCGACAATTTACAACCTTCCCCTCCTTTTTTTTTTTTTTTAAATTTCCTTGCAAAGGCTAAAAAATTTGACAATTACATGTTTCAGTTATTTTCCACTTACAAGCACATCACAGTTCCAAGCTGGCTGTAACAAATAGGGAGGATTCTTGCTGTTTTAGACTGTCTGCAACATGAGCAACCACTCCGACACCAGCATTGTGAAGCCATTCATTCTTCACCTGGATTAAGAAACCGCAATCGCAGTTAGAATTCAAAAGGAAGTACTCAAAAAGCAAACACTGAGTGGGATCATTACATGAATGTTGTTATGGGCGAAGAAGGGCAACATCGCCGAATGGAAGCTGACATCGACCTTTTTCCATCCTAACTGCTGTAAGCCACTTATCATTTCCTCTGTCAATAAACCAAATACAAAATTACTCCCTCACAGCATAGCAGATTAGATTTTCCCCTTATCAATTGATTCATCAGCTTTTACCTTCCATAATTTCATGATACTCTACTGTATTTTTCATGCTAGGCTCATTTTGCGCTGCCTCCTTTGCTTTAGCTGCTTCTGGAGGAAAATGTGGGCCATCGGAGGAAATTGGGGGGCAATAGTCAACATTTACGACATGCTTATAACCATCCAAAGACCGGCTAGGTGGCTATGGCAATGACATTGCATACATGTTAAACTCGTGTATAAATTAAAGGACAATTTATCATTTGAACAACTTGATGACCGTACTATCTGGAAAAACAAACATTCATAAAATTTTCTTGGACTGGTACACGGTTAACATTAGCTACAATAGCTTGGTTGGTGAAGAAAAGTTGGAATATAATATTTTATCTTGACTAGAGAAAATGTCATTCACAAATATTAGAAGAGTAGTGCTAGGGATACTAACTCTAATCCTAATTTTTTAAAGTACCAATTCACATGCCACATTTTTCATTACTAGATGCAATTAACTGATGTGGGAATGCTTTAAACATTTATCAATAAGAATGACAACTCATATGCCACATAAGCTAGTACTTAAGAGTTAGGAATAGAGTTGGCACCACAACATTTTTCATATTAGAAAACTTAATTATAAAATTACACCTACTGATTGATGATGCAGCTAGAAAATAAATTGAAACACGGGTAATCCTACATCATCATAAATGAGCCAAGCAACAAGCCTTCTTTAGAACCAATCAAAAGTTGGGAACATAAGACACAATACCCACCCTGTACCGCAATATTGTCAACCAATCTCACCTTTCCAATCATGACAAACTTACTATCTAATCAGTCTTCCCAACGGATGAAAGTCCATAATCTACATATCTAAATTTAAATTTATTCCCATCCTTTTTAATAACACATACCCTTTCCTATTTAAAATGATCTTATTACAAGTAATCATCAGATTTATACGGTAGCCTTTCTTATTATATTTCTTGTAGAACTCATTCAAGGGTAAACCATTAAAAATATATATATATATGTACACCAACAACTGAATCTCTCGATTTCTATTCCATACAATCAATAATTCTGGATCAATTAATGAAAATAAGACCACCATGAACAAGAATTTAAGCAAAGAAATTACACCTTAACAAGTTCCGTTTCCCTCCTAATAGATGATGTCCGCCAACCAACCATATCTAAATGATGTTAAGAAACTGATACAGTGAAACGAGGAAAAATAAAATGAAACGAAACGAAATGAAATATACAGTAATCATCTCAGTGTGCTTAGAGTAGAATAAAATAGGATACGATCATAAGATACATTTGCATAAAGGATGCGATATCTGAAGGCACCCAAGGCAGATCTGTAGAATACGGCATATGAAGCCGTTTAATTATTCAGGGAGAAAAGCCAAAAAAAAAAAGGGTTAAAAATTAAAGAACAGAAGATAAACAGGAATTAAAAACTGTCTGCTTTACTTACATAAACCTTCCATCTTCGCAATCAGAGGCCATTCTTAAAAGAAGTGGTGGTTTATCAGGTTTACCATCAGTGAGGAACAGCTGACTACCAGTTCGACCAGCTAAGATAGGAGCTATAGGCGCAGCAAGTTTTTCCAAGAGGGGCACTCCCAGCAGAAATGGAAGCTGAACAACATCCCAAGGATCAACAAAAGAAAAATTAAGTGCATGAACAGAAGGTCCTTAACGACAGTATGCTTTCAGTGAAATTTGAAGAATCATGAATCAACACAAGCAAATTAGCATCAAAAGATTATCAAAGTCGAAGGAAAATCAGGTTAAGCGTAAAGGTACTGCCAGCATTAATTATTATGACAGGGCTAGGAAAAAGAAAACATTTCGGCCAATGTGAATGAGAGTAACTTAAAGCAATTCTTCAAGCCGCAGCTTCCTGACAATGCAAACTTGAGTTTGCTATATTTTTGCTTGTGTGCAGAATTAGGCTTTTGAACTTTATTTTGAGCTAATTATATAATGTTAATACATATAACGTAAAGGTAAGAAAATATTACTGAAATGAAATGTGATCTTCTCCATTAGAAAATATTACTTGTGCAAGCTATAATGCAAAGGATTAGGAAAATTACCAACACATAACAGAAAGCAATCTAGGTTGGAAAATAAAGTTGACAAGTTATACCCTTATGGACAAACCTGCTTTCTCCCTCTCACACCAAGATGTGGAGTTGCCAAGGTAATAAAATTGATTGGCTCAAGCCCAGCAATCATACCACGTTTCGAGGTGTATGCTGTTTGTGGATCTGGCGTCGTAGGATTTCCATGGTCATAACTTTTGGAACTACTCTGCGTATCTGGAGAGTGAAGAACTGCAACTGCATATCTGGCAAATAAGCCACCAAGAGAATGGGCCAAAAAGGAAATCCTCTTGAGGCTCTCTGTCTTTTGCACAACCTGCATAACCTGTTTATTGAAAAAGAAAAAAAAAAGGGCACAGTTAATGCAACAAATCAAGTAATTTACCATAAGGGAACAATTGATAGACAAGCAATTGGAAACCACAATTTCTAAGCATGTATGCAAAGATTATAAATTCTCACTTCATCTGCTAATCGCTTCCCGGCTCCATCAATGCCACCAAAAGTTTTAGTATATGTGTTACAGGAACTTGCTGTAAATTAGAAATCAAAACCAATATAAACCTCCTGCACCAAAAATAGACAGATGGAAAGAAAATATATGCATAAATGTGTGAAGAATTATTTTAGGATTATCTTTAGGATTATTGCTAGGTTTATTTATTTTCTCTATTAGTTAGGGTAAATTTAGTTTTATTATAAGGTAGTTTAGTCTTTTATTTATTTGTACAGGAGTCTATATAAAACTTCTTTTGATGTATTCTCATTAAGCAATTGTACTAATGTGAAACCCTAACACTTGTTTTGGTCTTTTCTCTTCTCTCCTCTTTTAATCTATTTTATATTAGGTATTTCTCACATGGTATCAGAGCCGTAATCATGGGCTTTTGGCGTTTTTTGTTTCTGTTGGTTCGATTAATTTTTGATTTTGTGCTTTTGTTTGAGGCGTTTTCTTCAATTTAGTTGGGATTCTATTTTGGCATTCAGTGTCATGCAATTAGGGTTGTTTGGGGATTTTGGGCTTTATTTGTTGGACTCTTTTTCCGTACTTGGTTTCTGTGTCAATTGCCAGCCTTTGTGGCTAATTTGTTGTTCATGTGAGTTATGGTGGTTGATTGGATTCTTCCCATGAATTACAACAAGAAGGCGAGCAAATTAATTTTTGGCAATTAATTTCGTCTAGCAATTGTTCGTCCTTTTTAGCTCAAGGGGATTGGAGACAGTCAGTGGCTAGAGTAAAGGGTTACTTTTGCGATGGAGATTGGATGTTAATTGGATTGGTGGAATAGATTATTTGCTTCAGTTGGATGGGAAGAATTATCGCATTGGAACTATGTGATGAAGAATTCTCTCTTTTGGTTTTACAATATTGGTTTTAATATTGTTTCTGGTTTTGATTTTGGCTTTGGTATACGTTTTGCTTTTGGTTTTGGTATTGGTATCGGTATCGGTTTTGGTTTTGGTATTGGCATTGGCATTGGGATTGGTATTGGTGTTTGCATTGGCATTTGCACTTATCGGCTTTGGCACTGGTATTGGTATTAGATTTGGCATTGGCATTGGAATAGGTCGTATCACCTCCCCTTTGATTGGCCCTTATTGGCATTTACATTGGTCAAGAAATTGACAAACTCTCGATACTTATTGCAACCACATCATGCGTTTGAGATGGGGTGTGAAGAATTATTTTAGGATTTTGTTTTTAATAGGATTATTGCTAGGTTTATTTATTTTCTCTATTAGTTAGGGTAAATTTGGTATTTTATTATAGGGTAGTTAAGTCTTTTATTTATCTGTACGAAGGTCTATGTAAACCTTCTTTTAATGTATTTTCATTAAGCAATCGTAATAATGTAAAACCCTAACCCTTGTTTCAGTCTTTTCTCTTCTCTCCTTGTTTTATCTATTTTGTATTGGGGATTTCTCACAAAATGTACCATACTAAAACTTCCTTCCTTAAAATAATGACTTTCTTGAGTTGAAAAACAACATGCTAGCTTGCTTAACGTTAAGTCTAACCTTGTTTGCTATGTTAATAAACCCTTCAACAATTTTTTTTACCCCTTCTGGGCAGATCATGCGTTTCCTATAATGTACGCTGTGTTATTTACCAAGAAAGTCATGTGTTCCTAGAAGAGACAGTGTGTCATAACTCTTGATAGAGTTAATGAGTAAACAATTTTATCTCAATGTATTGTTGTGCAATTATCACATATCACATTTAAATAAAATGTAATTATTCATATATTTGTTACAAAAATAAGTCAATGAAGTATCTCCATAGAAAGCCCCTGAAAGTCCTACTCTATTAGTACAGCTAACATACTCCTCACCTCCATGTAAGGAATAAAGAGAGAAAGAGAGAAAAGAGATGATGAGAATCAGAAAGAGATTATTCTCTTTGATATAATCTAACACCGTACACAAGTTTGAATATTAGTAAATCTGACTAACATAACTAATTTCAAGTCTGACCACTAATACTCTTACACGTGTTCTCCTTCTTACAAACTCAACACATCACAAATTACACAATTAACAAACTAATTATAATTCCTAACACTCCAATATAATTTAAACTTAGAGGAAAAAACCATCTGTGATATGAAATCAAATTAAACAGACAATAAAGGAGATGGACTTACCATAAATTAAGAAGTTTCTACCAAGACGCCTTTTTAACTCTGCTTCAACATATGTCCAATCACTTGGGCTGCAAAACTTAAAATCAAGTTTATATGAATTGAAAGCCAGAGGAAATGTAATCGGGAAACACTGCCACAAAAGAATTGTGATAGGATCTAACCATAGATTCATCAACAGTTAATCCTGAAAAATCAAGATCAGACTTGCAACAACAAATGTTCAGGGTCAAAAAAGAGTAGCACCTGGGGAATGTTCCCGGTACTAATCATTTGTTCAGTACGTTATATGTAGTATGTACCTGGCCAATATGCCATGAACAAGGACTAGAAGATGATCAGGCCCATGTTTTCCCTTTGCAATGCCTCTGGATGAGCCAAAACTTCCTTCTGTGGTCATTGACATAGCTTGAGCTCTAAGAAATTGATTTCTCCAATTATGGTTTGTGCCTGCATAAAAATTGGTCAGATATTCTGTTACGAGTGTTTACGCAAAATAATTTTGTATGCAGCTTGTTTTCATTTTGCTCCACACAAAGTTCAAGGTGTGTTTACAATCACATTGGAACACTTGCCATGATTTATAAAATAATTAAAGACCCGTAAAACATTTTATCGTTATTTGGTGTATATTTGGCAAATGGGTTAGAATCAGAAAGTTTTAAGCTTCAAACTGAAATCGTGAATTCAAATAGGTGTTAGGGAGAGGAAGGCAAAATGAATGTGGTTGGGATTTTGAACAGAGACTCTGCATTAGATTCCTGATTCAAAATGGATTACACAGGCTCAGATCCATTACCCCTCCTTGACCTTTGATTGCTTTAGTTCTAACAAGAATAGTCTTAAATATGGAATCTGATAAATCAGCAGCGTAAGGTTTTTATTCCCAATTACTCAATACATTCATGCTCACGAATAAATACTACTAAGGGCTTGTTTGGCATTGTATATTCTGAAAGCTGATTTTGGCTTCCAATGTCCAAATGTTGCTTGTCTCATTGTTTGGAGAACTTTCCAAAAGAAAGAGTTTAATAATCAAAACCTTTTTTCCTTTCCTTTTTTTTTTTTTTTTTTGAAACATGGGTTCAAACCAGAAAAATTCGTACGCTGGATTGGTAATTGAAAGTGAGAAAAATGCATGCGGTGCCAATTTCAAAAATATGATTTCTCGAAAAAGCTCCTCTATGAAAACTTTGTAAACCTCCTACTACGGTAAAACTTGATACAAACCCCCAAAAATCATATTAAAAAAAAGCTTGTGGCTTTTTTAGTCGCTGAACCTGCAGAAATTCAAAATTCCAATTCCTAATTCAATCTCTCCCCAACAATTTCACATATTAAATGAAAAATATAGAGAAAATTAAAGCTGGCAAAAAAGAAGAAGAAGGGAAGAGTAAAAAAAGGAAGGAATTACCAGAGGATAGGCCCAAAGACGAGGAGGAACAGCAAGAAGAAGACGAGGAACAAGAAGGCGAAGCTGAAGAAGAACAAGACGAGGAACAAGAAGAAGAAGACGACGAATTCACACCGCCATTTCTGCGATTGGCAGTGAATACGGGGGAGTATCCACAGCGCGCGTGAATTAGAGGAGCCGAGGCCATAGGTGTCTAAATATGGTCGTATATATATATATAGATATATATGTTATATATCGAAGAGCTTGAAAGATCCAAACTTTATCGTATGATTCAAAGCAACCACGCCATAATGTTTTGTTATCCTTCTCTATCCCCTACGCAACCCCCATGCCCCTCTCTCTCTCTCTCTCTCTCCCCCTCTCTCTCCCTCACCCTTGTCTATTTCAATTTTTTTTTTTCTGCTTTGGAAATTATTGGTGTAATATAATAATCTATTTTATTCCCATTCGAGAAAAAAGATTCACTCACTCAAATTATATGATGACTTTTTTATTTTTATTTTTTTTTTGGCTCTGAATGATATGACTTGCAAAGCAGCCATTCGTGCGGACAAAACTGATGAGGCACCTGTCAGATTGTACAAAATAATTTAAAAATGTATTTTATAAAAAAAAAAAAAAATCTTGAGCTAGGTGTCTTTTTGTTTTCATGAATTATAGGCTATGGATCAACTGGGAGAAAAATTAGTATCCAAAACAATTAGATAATATTACGTTTGTTTGGGTGTTTTATTTTTTAAAATAAAAATTTTTTATTTTAAAAAAAATAGATTTTTAAAATTTTTGTATTTGGATATACAAAATTTTTTATTTTTAAAAAATAGAAAAAAATTCTCTAAAAAAAGAAAAATTTTAACTCATCTAAATAACTTTTTACTTTTAAAAAAAATTTAAACAACTTTTTATTTTTTAAATTTAAAAATTTTTCATTTTTTAAAAATAAACCTTTCATCCAAACATATCATAAATAATTTAATTATTTATCATCATAATTATTATTATAATTTTTGGCTCATATGCTCATGTCGGTTTCTAATGTTATTTTCCTAATCTATAAAGAATATATGTAAATATAAATAATATATAAATTAAATTTAAAATAAAATGAAATTTTAATTTTAATTTGATTGATTTAATTATAATTTTTTATAATTTTTAAAAAATAAAATTAGAATAAAAATTTAGATTTAAATTAATAAAATAAATAAACCTTATATACATAAAAAAATAAATAATTAATCTACACTTTTGTCAATAATATCTAATAATATTTAAATATATATATATATTAATCACATAATTTTACTATTAAATAATTCAAAATACAGATACAAGTATTCAAATCTCTATACAAGAGGTGATATGTAACTTATGTGAGCAGTCTCAACTCATGTTAGAACTGTTCTTGAATAAGCAACCCATATGGAGCTGTTTAGGAATATTGTTTCAAGACGGTATTTAACAATTAAATTTAAGACTCTCCTGTTAATATTTTATATTTCTCTCTTTTTTAATTTTTAAAATTTATGGCATGTTTGAAAAACATTTTTTAGTATTACGATAATCAATTTTATAACAAATGTAAAGTTTTACATTTAAATATAATATTTTTCAATAGTGCTAAGAAAACAATTACTATTTAAAATTTTTTTAAAACAATCACATCAACTTTTTAACTCTAACTTTTTATTTTTACTTTTACCAATCAAATCAACTTTTTAACTCTAAAATACTTTTTATCCAAATATACATTTCATTTAAATACAAAACAAATACTTTTCAACCAAATACAACACACAAAAAACGAATTATACTTAAACGTAATTAAAATGCAATGTGTTTACCAAACATCCCATTCATCTCTAACCTTTAAATCTCCATCTCCAAAAATTTCTAAACATACTGTAAAACTTACTAGTTAATTCTCGCAACGAATTTCTTTTGTAATAACCATTCGTTGATGTAATAAAAATTTACAACAACAGGCTAACTATAATTTTTTTTAATAAAAATAAATGACCTGTCTTAATATTGTATCACACTTAAGGATTAAAATGTCGATATTGACAGGATTGTCGAGTTTTTGAATTGCGTATAATATCAACGAAAATATCAATCTCAATGGATATCTTGGGAAAAAATTAAAGAAAAACATATATTTTTTTTAAACTTTACAAAATATAAAAACAATAAATATTACTTAATATGAACTAATTTTATATCATAAACAACAAATTTCTTTGATTAAATATAAGAATTATATCTCATAGTATTATAGGAAATTATAATAATTATGCATTAATATAATATTACATTCATGTTAGACATTACAAATAAAATATAATATATATTACATAGAAAGTAAATATCAAATATAGAAGAGTACGTACAAGTTTTTAATAAAAGATAGATCCTACTAAGGTGGGTTCCACCGTGGAGCCCATCCTTTATTAGATGGAGAATTGTTCAATTGATTAAGTGTATTATGTCATCATGCTTACGTGATGCACCCATCTAATGAATAATTAATATATATTTGAATTGTCAATATCAATTAACTTAATTACCCAAATAAGTTGAGATTTGTTAGGAAATAAAATAGTGATGAGAAATATAAAATATGATTGACATTAATAAATCTTCTAAATGTTAATCATTTATTGAACGGGTGTATCATGTAAGTACAATGACATAATATACCCAGTCCACTAAATAATTCTAAACAATGGTGAATTTATAGCTTATAATTCCAAAAGATTACCAAAGTTCCGATTCACTAATTAGCAAGCATAATACAATCCTCCTTTTTCATAAATCTTTCTCTCAATAACACAGAGAAATCACAAAGAAAATCTAAGTTACAAATCGCTCCAAGAAACTCAAGAAGTACTAGTGTTTTACAAGAATGATCCTAATCTATTCACAGTTTGAAATATGGACTAAATAAGAATCCTATCTTAACCCGTACCTTAAAGTGAATAAAGAAACATATCTTAACTGATGTGTCAATTCATTAATTTATAGTGAATGAAATTGTGATTTTATTTTATTTTTTGACAAGACTGAAATTGTGATTTTGGATTATTGGATATGCTGATCTAAATATCTTTGTATTATTCGTTTAATGGGGGGAAGGTGAAAAGGAAAAGCCTCTGTGTGTGTTGTGATCGGTTATATCTATTCAATATTGGTTGTGTTTTATCTCACCAAGGGGAGTTGCTGAATTTTAATTATTAATTAATTAATTAATTTTTGGTAAATCATGTCATATAACATGTCTTATAAGTAAGGTTGAAAATTATAACATATTTTTTAAAACATGATAAATTATAGCATATTTTTATTTCTTTTAAAATAAAATTATTTGTTTACAATTTTACCCCTTGCTATTCTTGCTACCCTTCTCCCTTTCTTTCTATGCATAATCAATCAATCCCTCCCCCCTCTCTCTATCCAGACTTAATGGCGACAGTGACAGCAACTGCACTAATGGATTTCGCAACGACGACGCAAGATCTTAGCAATGCAACAATGACTGTGATGAGTGGGATCCACAGTCACAACCAAGCTTCAGCCACTAAGCTCTAGTGGATTTACGGTTTGAGAAAGTCCTTACAGAATGGGTCGAGATCTACGTTAACAATGATGAGGTTGCCGCAATTCTCATTGTTATGAGGTCCATTATCATCATTGGAGACGAAGCTGTCACCTCGAAATACAGAATCTCAACCATTAACAAAGACGTCGACAATAATTGATAGGGTTCTGGAATCTTGTCGGTAAGGGATTTCGCGAGTTCATGATAGAGGCGCCATTGCCATCGGTGCTATGATCTTTGATTGATAGGAAAGAGACACAAATAGACGAGGGAGAGAAATAAGAGAGAAGAGATACAAGAGAGGATAGATAGAGAGTTAAAGTATATTTAGATCTGATGAGGTGGAGGATTTGAACAGATCAAGGTGGGTTCCAAGTCTTATTTAATTGTCAGACTCGGGGTGGGATCACAACTTGGGCTATGATTTTGATTTGTTCGTGTTTGTGTTTATGTTTGGGATAGTTGAGATGACTCAGTTAGAGATGTATCATGACCATAAGATGACTCCAAGGCATCAATGTCCCAATGCTGGTATTCTTGAGTAAATTTCTTCCCCTAAATATCAGTTTTGGCATAGAAGTGTTAATTTTCAAAGAATGAGACATCCATGGAGTTGTAGAATCTTCGAGTGACTGAAGAATAAAATTTATACCCTTTATAAATTGAGGAGTATCCTACAAATATGCAACTGAGAGCCTTAGGATCAAGTTTGCTATGGTGATGAGCATGTTTATGGACAAGCACAGTGTGATGTCCCGACCTCGGCCACACGAAATCGTCACAATCCGACTCCGTTGTTGATCGAGATAACCCGTGCACTTAATTGGGTCGTCATTAAAAACATTTTTACTTTGAATCTCTCATTTTACAGGGCCCAAAATTTTCACCCATATTTTTTTTTCTTTTGAAAATACTTTTCTTGCATAATAGCTTTGATTATGTTCCAGATTCGAGCTCATTTTAGCCTTGTACCATTTTCTTATGTGCATTGCCTGTGAGAGGCCTTGAGAGCGACCCTGAAACTAATCCTCGCCAGTCCATCATCACCTAAAGTGGTTCTTGTATCCCCGAAGGACTTATAAATCTCCACATTATCATTAGAGGCCAGTACGCCAAATATGGTTTCATTACCATCTTTCAATTATAGTTCCAACCACATGGCATTAATCATCACCTCAAAGTTAGAAACCTTTGTTGCCCGTAGGTCTTACACATTCCTTGTTAAAGGGTATGTCTTAATTTTAGTCACACTCCTTCCATAGTGTACCCACAGTACACATCTCGCTTTATCATTGCTCTGAGTGTGTCAGTCTGTCTACACCCTAATGCCCATAGGACTTAACATCTAATATATAATTAGTACATAATTAATATCACAGTATTTCATGTTGCAGACATGAAGATACTTGAACTTACCACAACTGCGACAATGTCCACCTTCAGAAATCCTCCGTAGTTTTGTTATCTCCTCTAATTTGAATCCCTACGGACAGAGTATTGTCTGTTAATACCTATCATCATTTATCACATTGGATATATTCATTATGTGATTAAATTTACAACACATTTCATCTCTTTATGTTTTACACGGCTTGTAACACGCCCGTGTCCAAGCCTGTGTACCTCTCGAGTTTACACTACATGCCCGTGTTTAAATGTACACGCCCGTGTACTTATAAATTTTAGATTTTTAACTTTAAAATCTTAATTATAACATCTAGAATCTTATTTAAAGCATTCTAGATTCTTAACGGTCCTTTTCGAGTCTTTCAGAAATTTTTAGTCAAAATGACCATTTTACTCTTGACGGGTTTCGGGACCGTAACAATTTCGTTCTACTATTTTTCTGGGATTTTCTAAGCCCAAATATCATAAAGTAATATTTCTTAAGCTTCGATATATTTTTATAGCATTATTTGTTGCAAAATTGGTAACTATTCCTCACCCAATCCTCGGGTACTATTCATCTAACACCTAGGGTCGTTTCTCATTTTTTTAGCGTTTCAGAGTCTCAAATGAGTATTTCACTATTCTTGAAACGATTCTCATTCCATTAACGAGCCTTGGTTTTCGAGGAGGTCGGGTTTTCTATTCCGTCCATAATTTTTCCCCTTCGTTTTCTAAAATACCCCTAACGTTAATTTTTTCCGTTCTCGATATTTTAGACATTAGACGGTCGTTGTACTATTCCTTTTTGGGTTTAGTTTCCATTACCGGTTCTAACATACCGATAGGTCTCAGTTTTATTTCCAAGCCTAACATTTGTACCCATCGTTTCTAAAATGCCCTTATACCGTTTTAGAAATTTCGACAGTATTTCTGCTTATATTTTTAGGTTTTCCCGACGTTAGGTACGCCTTAGAACCTTGGTACCTGTCACGTACTATACCAGAGGCCTATTTTACGCAAAGTTACCAAACTTTACGTAAAAATTTTCCACATTATCTATCATTCAATTCTCAACACAAATTTCATCATTTTTCTAATCATAACCCACGGTTTTCACATGGTTATCAACACCAAAAAATTTTTATCACAATGTTCATTTTCACTATTTATTCTTAAGGTTCTTAATACACAATTTAACATTAAAAACCTAAGAATTTTCATTCCAACCTAGCCATTATATGCCACGGTTTTCATGCTCATAACCTTAGGAAAATTTTTCTCATTCCTAGGGTTCTTATTACATATTTCCTCAACATTTTTCATCACAAAAATTTTCCATAATCCCATGTATATAAGCCACGGATTTTACCAAAGAAACATGCACAATTTTGCTTGTTTCATAATTCTAACTCATGCTTTATTCACCATAGTACCAAACCAGCATAAACACCAAATAATACATCAAAATTTTCATCATTTTTCTACACCTACAAGCCACGGGTTTCATGGGAAACATGCATCCAAATTTGCTTGTTTCTTGATTCTAATTCATGCTTTCAATTCTACATCACCAAACTAGCATTGAGACCAAGACAAAGCATCAAACTTTTATCATTTTTCTACACCTATACATACACTGATTTTTTTGAAGAAAAGCAACAAGAAGACTTCAAAATGATGGCTCACCTTATAAATTCGATTCCTTGATGCTTAGACTAAGATTGGAAGCTAGTTTGGTGAGAAAATTTTACCAAAATTTTGGCTTAAGGGGGAGGAAAGCTCATGGATTCAATGGGCAAGAGTTTGGCTGCATTTTTTTTTAATTTTTCCATATGAATTTCATCACCTATTTATAGGCAAATGATGGAGGGCCTTTTTGTAATTTTTTCTAACAATTTGGTAATTGTTTAGGGATATTTTTGTAAACTTTTTGGGGTAAAAAATAAAAATTTTTGCTGTTTTTTTCTAGGTTGGCCGACCACCTTTTTCACCCATTTTCTTAAATTTTTTTCAAGCCATTTTGGCTTAATCTTGGCCATTGATCCAAGATTCCATTAATCCTAGCCATTAATGCTACCTAACTTACTTAATAAGCTTTAAATTTTCATTTATTACATCATAATTAGGATGTTACATATGACATCATCTAATTAATTCATGAATTAATTCATGGTTAACGTATGATCAAAAGTCAAACCGAACGGAATTCTACCGAAATCGCGTAGGCGGGTTTCTGACCCCTCTGGTGTAATCGGTCTGTCTTATTTTGCTTCCATTTGACCAGAATTCATTACCGTAATTTTTCGTCTTTTAGTGCACTTTCCAGGGTTTTTGGTTCTGTTTTCGAACCATCTCACCCGATTCTGTTTGGAAAGATTTTTCATCTCCAAACTCACACTCTTTAACACTGTTAGAACATTTTGTTGCATTCTCAACAGTATTAAAACATAACTTTTTCACATTTTATACATTAAAATTATTATATACATACAATTTTAATTCTCTCCGAGAATTTGAAAATTCCCCGTTATCACACACAGAATAACCAAATACCTTAATAAGACAAGTGAACAAGACTCGAGTATTAGGAAAAGAGTAAAGAAGAACATGATAAGGTGTTTGAAACTTCAAGACTTGGGAAGGCATTCCATTTATCGAGTAAGTAGTTGTTAAAAGTGCCACATCCCATTAAAATTTTGAAACATGTGTGGTGAACATAGGTGAATGGGAAACTTCTAGAATTTATCTGTTTTTCCTTTCTACTACCTCATTTTCTTATGGTGTGTTAAAATAAGAACTCTGACAAGTAATGCCTTGGCTTTTAAGAAAATCAACTATAATTGTCTCAAAATATTCTTTTTACATTGTCAGTTTTCAATACTTGTATCTTTGTTTGAAATTGAGTTTAAATCATAGTATTGAACTTTCTAAAGATCTGCCTAACTTTAAATTTTTCTTTCATGAAAAACAACAATGTAATTCTGGTATGATCATCAATAAATGACACAAACCACCTAGTACTAGTGATTTTTTTACTCTAGATGGCCCTCACACATCACTATGAAACATAGAAAAAGGATGAGATAATTTGTTTCATTGAATGTGATAAGAATTATGAATATGTTTTGAGAATTAACACACCTCAAATTGAAACAATTTTAGATTTTTATTCAGGAATGAAGATGGAAACAATTTTTTGAGATACAAAAAATTAGGATGACCTATATGATAATGCCATAACATGACTGTACTATCCTTATTGGAATTTTCAACAAGAACTAAGCTTTGATTAGACTGACTCTTGGACTTAACGCAAACTGCATTATGAGTTTGTCTTCTAAAAGGTTCATTAGTTTTGAGAAAGTAAAGGCCCAAGCACATCCTAGCGCTCCTAATCATCTTTTCTAAATCCAAAACCTGAAATTCACACAAATCTAAAAAGAATTTATCAATGCAGTTAAGGCCTTGAGAGAGTTTACTCACTGACAAAAGACTGCAGTCTAGATTAGGAACACGGAGTACTGATTTTAACTCTAGGTCTTTTGAAAGAATAATAAAACCTATTCCAACCACTTTAGAAAAAGATATATCGGCAATATTTACCGTTAGACCCTTTCAACATGTGTTATAATGGTGGAAAAGTGAAATGTCTCCCATCATGTGATTAGATGCACCAAAGTCTGCTATGCACAAGTCCCTATTTTCAGAATTAACAATGAGAGTGCTTAAATAATTACATTTTTGTGCCAAAGAACCTATTCTAATGTTACTTTAAGTGGACATTTGTTGTAAGAATATCTTTTGAAGTGCTTCAAGTTATTCCTTGTTGAAGGGGTTAGATTTCGTGGGGGCAGAATTTCCTTCTTCAACTACAACATGATTTTCGCTACTTTGTTTGTCAGGAGTAGGCTTTGAAGGCTTCTAATTTGTGGGTTTGCAGTGTATCTTCCAGCACATCTCGCGTGTATAGCCTAGTTTTCAGCAATGATCACACCACAGTCTCCTCTTCTTTGGCCGATTATCATTGCTGATGTTTTGAGCTCCTTGGGTGGCTACGGCAAATAAGTTATCTGTGGTAAGAGCAACAAGTGACTCGTTTAGCATCACTTTCTTCCTGCTCTCTTATCTGTGCATTTTAGAGAAGACTTCTTAGATGCTTGGTAAGGTTTCGTCCCTATTATTCTTTCTTGAACTTCATCTAAGTTCTTGTTAAGCCCCATCAAGAACTTAAAAATTCTCTACTTCTCCACAATCTCTCTGAACTTCTTGGAATCATCCGGGTAACCCTATTTATGATCCTCAAACATGGTTAGTTGTTTTCAGTGATGAGTAAGTTGTAGAACTGAGTGACGGAAAGATCTCCTTGTCGAAGATCATAAAGCATGGTCTCTATCTCGAAAATTGCCAAGGTATTCTCTTTACTTGAGTAAAATTCTTTTGTAGCATCCCATATTTCATGAGCCGTGCAATAGAGCAAAAAATTGTCACCTTTCTTATTGTTCACGGAATTTACCAACCATGACATGACCATATTTTTCTTTGTTTTTGAGAGTTTAAGTTTAGGATCTCCTACCTTTGAAGGGATGACTTTGCCTGTGAGATATTCATCATTCCTTTTCCACAAACATGCATCATAATGGACTGTAACCATTGAAGATAACTGTTCCCATTCAATTTGTGCCTTGTAATGGGAAGAGGAGCACACTTTATAACGCCATAGGTGCTAATGATAGGGTGTTCGAAACCTGAAGTAACATTGGATTAAGACAAGTTTTGTTTTTGCATGGTCATGCCATGTTTGGTCACTAGAAAGAATTGGTGGAGTGGTTCAGAGAGGGCTTTAATACCGTGTGAAAAATTAATAATGAAATTTAGTAATTCTCATAATTTTCTAAATAGTAATTACACATTTAAATAAGAAGGAAGTAGAGAATTGCTTCTTAAATCAAAGGACTAAACAAAAGGGAAAATTCACCACTAATCTAGCAAAGCTAAAAACGGAAACTAATTAACTAACAGGACCAG
Source organism: Antiaris toxicaria (assembly GCA_035233585.1). Lineage (NCBI taxonomy): Eukaryota > Viridiplantae > Streptophyta > Magnoliopsida > Rosales > Moraceae > Antiaris > Antiaris toxicaria. The sequence goes on from CP141154.1 coordinate 97,707,596, forward strand.
ATAAGACAATACCTGAATCCCTTTATTTTAGGAAACAATAACAAATAAGTCTTAGCAACTAATCCCTAGGAATCAAGAAGTGAACAATAGATTTTCATACATATCAAAACAACTTTTTATTTTTAAAAAGAAAATTTTTTTATACATTCAAACATCATCTTATTCTAGATACGAAAAGACTTTCTTATGATTTCAAACAACAAAATTTTCTGTTTTAAAAATAAACACCCCGGTTGGAGTACGAATATTAGGGACCCCAGGAGGATATGCCATCTAGAAAAGTAACGGGGGCATAAAAGAGCACGTGCACAGCTCATACAAAGAATAAAGCATGAGGTAAGCATTTGTGATCTCAACTTTTTTAAAAAGAGTGATATTATATATGTATGTATGTATGTATGTATGTATGTATGTATATTTTATATGTAGCTTAAGAAGATGTTAAATCGAGCTTTTGAGGCAAACTTTCTTTCTAATTTATTGAGCTATACACACACACACATTGAGAGAGAGGGAGATAACATATTTATTCTTCATTACATATATATTCTTTTTTGGGAAAATAACTTCATGAACCCGCCTTATCCAAAGAATAAAGGTTCACTTATAAACGTCCCCTCTTGTATCTGTGTTTTTATATACAAACTTTCTTTTACTACCATGCTTTCCCTTTTTATATTTCATTATTTTTAAATAAGAAAATCATAATTAATTTCAACCGGAAAAAAAAAATGCTTTCTTGAAATATTATGATACATTTGATATATATATTTTTTTCCGACAATAAACTCATGTGGCTAATCAAACTTCTTATTGACACATAAAACACTTTTGGCGACGGTTTAAAATATATGGCTGACGGTTTAAAATATATGGCTAGCGTTAATTACTTTTTATGTTATTTTATTTGACGAAGCCTTTTAGAAGTCAATTCTGGTTTGTGGGATCCAAAAACTATTTTTAGAGGTGTCTGAATGAAATGTTAAAGGAGCTTGCGCTTTTAGACACAGCATGCTCTTTTAGTCCTAGAAGAAGTGAGAGGCTTACAAATAGCTTCTCTGAGGAGAGTTTTCTTAGAAGAGTAGTATTAGAGATATCTATTCTAATATTAATTTTTTAAACATTAATTTAAGTATCATTTTTTTATTAATAGATACAATGATTTGATATAACAATTCTTTAAACACTTACTAATACAAGAATAACAACTTATACAGTATATAGGTTGGTACTTAAAAATTGAGATATGTTGGAATTCATAGCATATTTCTTTTCAAAAATATGGAAAATTATTGTATTTTGTTTGCATTTTTATATTAATGAATTACAAAAAGAAAATATCATTTTATATTTAAAAAGCTCTTGTAAATATTTTATTCCTAATAGTAACTTGAATTAATTATGACTTTTTCTTCTCCTTTTCTTCAAGGTATAAAAGTGAAAGTCATGTTGAACTAAATGAACATGCCTCTTACAAATTAACCTTAAGGCAATATATTTCAACACATGTTAGTGGTCCATTTCAATGCTCCCTGAAAGAGAGGGGTTAGACGTTGGTGATAGAAATTTGAATAAACACATATTAATGCGTCCATATAACTAAGTGCTACTAATTGGAGAGGAAAAAATAAAATAAAAAAAAAAAGAGAAAGAAAAGAAACAAAGAAAGAAAAGGAACAATCTACGAGAAATTCGACCGGTACATTCATTTTAATTTATACATATTCGGCCACCCCGTATATACACACAATATAATATACATAGGTTTTGATAACACATGAAAACATTAAAAAACTCAGACAAAACCCACGACTAATAATTGGGAAAAATTAATATTCCCTAACACCATGAAACGATCACATTATGGAGCAACCGTGGGGGTTTTCATCACTGAACATGAAGGCAGCCGTGTGATCATCGACGGTCGAAAAAGGGGGTTGTTGACCATAATGATCATAGCCAAGATGGTCGTCACCGTTATGGAGGAGGTAATTTTGGGAAATGATGGAGGGCAGATTCGGTACATCGTAGACAGTGAAAGGGTTATATTCATGGTGATTGCTCTCGCCGTGATTGTGCTGCCAATAGAACTGCTGAACGGTGACGTTGTGTTGGTACGCCGGGGTGTACGGGTACAGCTCCGCCTTTTTTCCGGTTTTCCTCACCGTCTTCAAAATCTTCTCTTGCTCCGCACACCCCATGACTGTCACCTTCTGCATGTTCATGTCCACGTCAACATCCTCCACTCCTGTCATATTAATCTCAAAGTTTATATTTATTTATTTATAGATTGAATTTAGAATAAAATGATATTTTGTTATTAAAATTAATTGATTTAATTATAATTTTTATTAATTAAAAAATAAATAAAATTGAATCTAAAATTTTAGATCTCAATTCAACATTCAATCAATATGAATTGAAACATCGATGTCATTTAATTAAAAATATATATTACATCATACCTTAAGAAAATACAAAAATTTATAAGGGAGTATTTTTTGAAGATCTACTAGCTTAAAACTACATCTTGTTCCGGTATACTACAAATTTTCCAGCATATATATGTGTGTGTATATATATATATATTTACCTTTTAGTTTGAGAAGAGCTTTCTTTATCTTGCTCTCGCAACCGGCGCAGTCCATATCCACAAACAACTCTACCGTCTGCAGTATCACAAAACCAACAGTTTTCTTTCATTAATTATTACGGGGCACTGTATGTACATAATTTATACATGATCAAATTAGAAGCTATATATATAATCTTCATGGACTTCTGTAGCACTATAATATATATATAATGTATAAAGATAAAGTATAAGTTCAAGTATATTTTCCCCGTCAAATTAGTTTGGAAAAGGTCTTGATATGATATGTATATATATATATATATGTTACTCCAAGGAACTCAGATCCTGAGAAGCAGGTGCAAAGGCTTCTGATAACAAAGGCACTGTATCATAATAGATAATATATATGTATGTATATAGCATAAATTTTTAAGTGGTTTTTATCACCACCTATATGCGATTTATTTATGTTATAAATTCGACCAGTTGGACTGTTGAAGTAAAGTACTTTTTTTTTTCCTTCTCAAAATACAGAAACTTCCCGATATAACCGTTCAAAAGAATACACACACATATGTTTGTATGGATATATAGACGCATATATGTAGATATGTAATCGACGGACGAAGAAAAACAAGCTTAAGATCATGGATAAAGGGGGACAAAGATATCGATCTCACCGTCATCTTTGAAGTTCGCTAGCTAGAGAAATCTCGGCTTTCTTTTGCCAACTAATACTGTCTATATTTTAGTATAGACAGTATTACTTTGCAATATATATATATATATAGCTAGCTATATATATATACTCGTAAGTATATTTAAGCGTTCCAACAAGCAATAACTAGAGAGGACGTGAAGCAAAACATTGGAGTTGGGCCTTAATATATAGGCGACAGAGAAGCATATATCTTAGTTAATTTACTTGTCCTTGAGAAGCAATTTAGCAAGTTCCAGCAAAGCCGGATAAGAAAGAACATATATTTTGGGGCGAAATTAGTCCCCACAAGCTATGTAAATATAAATATGGATTTTCTTTTTCCCAACTTGCTTGGAAGCGACAAAACTTGCTGGAGACTTTCGGAAAGTGCATTGCAAGTGCTCAGAAATTAATTACTTCTGGGCCTACACGAATATCTTACCTTTGGTAGCAAGATACTCCCATAAAGAAGACCCGCCAATTGTGGTCAAGAATATGATGGGAAAATAATTACTTTATAATATGCACATAAAGTCTCAAATCTGAATAGGATGTATCTAAGACACTAACTTGAATGTGAATTATAATTAGTATAAATATGATGTACAAACAAATGTAAACATACGATTTTCAGATTCACACGGTGTTTTTCAACGTCTCTATTTTTATATTTGTTCATATTTTTAGTAATTAAAATTTATATTTACAGTAGTGTTGGATTATAACCGGTATCAGATTTGAGACTATTCTTATATATATATGTGTGTGTTTATACGGATATAAATTGTGTTTCATTTTTATATTGTGTTTTAATCAATGTTTTTAAAAATTCCAAATCCATTTCTTCTGTCTTTTTTTTTATATTTCACTTAGAATTATGTATTTTGATAAAATTTGATTAAGTTTATGGTATAAAAGATCATTTTTACGACAAAATTGATCAAATTGATTAAACTGAAGGTGTTTCAAAATCTAGCAATAGTCATCTTTTCACATTTTATATTTGACTAGTGTTTCATTTAAAACAACAGTTTTGTTTAATTTAACTTACAAAATTTGTTAACTTTTCAAAAACTAATTATAATTTTTACTAACTTTTTAAAGAAAAAAAAGTATAATTTAAAACACATAGCAGATTAAAACCATGTCAAGGATGATTTAAGTACTTTATCACCTCTTTATATCATTGTCATCGTAGCTATCATTGTATATACATGAATATAAATATATATATGCACATATAGCATACATATTAACGAAGCATCTCTGCTTATCGTCATTAAAGTTAATTAATTAGTACTTTGGGTGCAATGAGGCTATCGGCACGTACAAATAGCTTTTAGTACTCGTTAATTTGTGTTTTTCAAAAGACGAAAGATCAAATAATACGTAAAGATAAGTTATGTGTCTTGACCATTAGCCAAATTAATACACTAAAATAACGCGTAATTTTTACTTTTAATTGATTAATAGTAGAAGATAATAGTAATTGACAAAGGAGGGGAAACATAAAGAAGTTCGAGGAAAATCATTATGTTGGACTTATATAATATAATATTTATATATATTATCCATTAATTTGAGATTATTATTAATAGTTTAGTCCCTGTTTAAGTTTTGATGCTGTTCGTGAGTCGTTGACAACTTAACTACTTCGCAGAGATTTCTTCACCGAGCTATACACGATGAACCACAAGCCTCTCCTGTTTGATGTTGACTTTGACTTGGTATCTTAATAGAGTACTCATGATGAACCAGACTTAAAATAAAAAATTACGTACTAAAATATACAACTCTAAAATAAATTTTTTCTGGTAAATAACTCTAAAATAAATTGTTGTTAAGGGAATTCTGACTTTAATAATTGCCAACATGTAGTTTTTCCCAAGACTTTAATAATTGTCCTGCATATTGGCATTACTTGAAAAAATGTTTTGGGAAAGTTCGGAGTAGAAGCTGAAGATTTCGTCAATTTTAAGAATAAATTTAACAATCGTAAAGAACACTGACTACATCGAGCGCCACTCACTAATATAGAGTATAAGGTGGCTCTTGTTTAAAGATTAATTTACATATTAAGTATATCTTTTACTAATATTAATGTTTAGGACAGAAGGTGTCACCAAGCATTTTTTGTCTAAACTAACAAGGGTATGGTTGGTTTTTGGAACTATGCTCCGTTTTTTTTTTTTTTTAACTTTAATATATATTTGTCTAATACCATGGTAATATGTACGAATATGAAGAAATTGGAGAATTGATATATATATATATATATTTTTTTTTTGTTTTTTGTTTCTGTCGAATCTATTTTTTCCTCTCATTGTTTCTTGGAAAGCGCAGCAAATTATATCTAACGAAGTTCACTAGTTATTGTCGCCTAGGTTGGGCTGCTTCTGACTTTTTCAAGAAGAAGAAATGGTCGTCATCGACATTAGATTGTTGCGTTAAGGATGTTGAGCTAACATCTTTGGTATAACTAATATAAAGACTTCTATACCATGCATGTGTTTGAAATAAGCTATATGCAGCATGCATAAAGGGGTGTTTGGGGAGATGTTTGGAGACATTATTTTTGGGTTTGAAAAAAAAAAGTTAGCTTTAGGAAATATGTTTGGGAGAAAAAATTGTATGGGGTGAAAAAATAAAATTTTTTTTAAATATCAATATGGATATTGTTTTATTCCTCTCGAAATTCTATGTAATCTAAAAAAAATTTATCTTATTTGGACTTGTATACACAAAATTATGAACTTTTTAAAATTTAAAGTTTACTGTAACATTTTGGAGATATAAATAGTAAAAAGTGGTGAAGTTTGGAAAAAAGTTGGTTTTTGATGTTTCCAAAACATTAACTAAACACCCCCTAAGACATTTATGTGTGTGTGACTGGAGGGAGGGACTTTGAGTAGAAAATTTCAGATTGGAAACTAAGGATATTTTTCTTTCTTTTTAATAAATAGAACCCGTAACCCCTAGTCCCGTAGCTCCAAAATGTTTCGCAAGAAAGATAAATGAAAGTGATAATAATACAAATCAAAATTTCTTTGAGAAACATATTCCTTTGTAAATATCACATTCGATTACGTATGTAGAAATTAGAAACCAACTAAACCAACGATACTTTTTGAAAAGGGTTTCTCAGATCTTAACTACCATATAAAACGGTTTAGGTATTGACTAAAATTGCCACTCAAGTTGGTCATTAAAATTTTTTAAATGCAAATCAAAGTCACGGTCATACGCGACAAGAAAGCAATCAAAACTATAATTTATTAAGTCAGATATATTAAATTAAAAAATATAGCAAGTGCCAATTTTATTAGGGAACTTTCATAGCATTATCTTATATTTTACAATTTACACTATTACTTGTAATTGTTTTTTAATCATGGATTAATTTTTTAACAGAATATTGGTTTAAGAATTTATAATGGATAATATAAAATTGCTACAGTTAAAGATTATATCATTAAAAAATTAATCTAATGGTTAAAACAATAATTTCTAAAGGAAAATAAAAAATATTACTATAAAAACTCTCATTTTTATAAGTAATTTTGTAAATAGGTAAAAAAATAGATATATTATCTTCTTTTTAAAACTCGTGGTGCATGGAAAAGTATAAGAAGTGTTAAAATTTAGTATGAGAAGAAGAAACTTACCCTTTTTTTTTTTTTTGGAAAATGGAATGGCTTAAATCAAATTAAAGGGCAAGATTAGCCTTTATATGAGTGCCTATGAATGAAGGCAAGGAGTCAAAGCATACATAATCACAAGATAGAGATAAAGCTAAAATAACTAAACAGTGGGTTACACTGTTCTTTTTCCGAGCGATGTAACAAACATCGTTAGTGTGAGCGAGCAGCATAATGTCTTTAATGTCTTAAATAATGGGAACCTCAAGGGCGTATGCGGCAGGCATGTGAATATCCTGGCACAACATTTATAGCCTCTGTCTCAAGCACCCAATGTTTGTAGCCGAAGGCAGCAACCATAGAAGCACCCTCTCTAACTGCTAGGCATTCCGCAACATGAGGAATGAATAAGCCAATAAGACGTTTGCAGCCAACATGTGGGACAACACCCAATTCATCTTTGATCACAATACCAATACCAACAAAACTTAGGGGTGACTTGACTGAGGCATCCACTTTAACTTTCACAAAGGCAACAGGAGGCCGCTTCCAATGTTTTGCAGCTGACAAATGCCTTTTCACCTTGGAACCATCTAAGCCACTACGCATCAAGTACCCCAAAAGCTCACCAGCCTTACAGATAATGGCAGCACTTTGTATGTGGCAACCCTAAAAAATGGCGTTGTTCCTAGCCTTCCAGATACTCCAAGCCAGCATGCAAAAGACATCAACATCCGCCGCTTTCCCGAATCTTTAATACAAAGCAAGCTAAACGGCCCCTGGAAAATTCTTGAAAATTGTCCAAATAAAACTATCCTGCCATACTCGTCTAATACAGCCACAATACCACAATGCATGACTAGCGTCTTCCACCTCTTCTTGGCAGAACGGGCAAGGAGGAGAAATTGGAAGTCCCCCGCAGAAAGAATCTTGTTTAGCAGGGATCGCATCGTGAAAAGCCCTCCAAATATGTATCTTTACCTTAATTGGAATCCAAGCTTGCAACAAACTCTTCTACCATAAAAATTCATGTCCTCTTGTAAAAGTTCCCTCATCACATCGACATTTCATTTCAAGATGATAACCCTATTTGCCCGTATACTTCCCTTTCGATTCATAGTACAAAACCAAAATGTCTCCCCTAGAATTGCGGCCAAAGGGGATACTAGGAACAGCACTCCTATCCATAAAAATTCATGTCCTTTTGTAGAAGTTCCCTCATCACATTAATATTTCATTTCAAGATGATAATTCTATCTGACCGTATACTTCCTTTTAGATTTGTAGTACAAAACCAAAATGTCTCCCCTAGAATTGCGGCCAAGGGGGATACTAGTAACAGCACTCTTATCCACACTTCATAGAACTTCATTCACCTTTTCCATCACCCAACCCGAACTATTCAACAAATCCACAACCTTAAGCTCTTCATCCCCCGGCCTGAGAACATAAATTGGGAGAAACGAGTACGGTCTTGGGATCCATGGATCATGGAAAACCCTCACCTTCCTTCCATCACCAATATTCCACCGAAGTCCAACCTAAGAAGCTCCCACCCCAAAATAACACATCACCAAAAGTATGAGGGATTATAACCCAGTGAAGCCTCCAAGAAGTCGGAGTTGGGGAAATATTTCCCTTTAGGCTATGTTTGGTAGGAATGAGAGAAAGGTGAAAGAAAGGAATGATATATAACCGAGGTGAGGGAGATGAGAAAGGACAGGACAGAAAGATCTTTTTTTTTTTTCGTGATGTTTGGTATGATAGAAAGGAAAGAAAACAAAAATAATTTGTTTTATTTGGTATCAATATGTAAGGGAAAGGAATGAATAAATTTTATTTTTAAAATAATAATTTTACTTTTTATTAATTTGCTTGTTATCGTCTTATAATTCTTTTAATCAAGAAAAAAATCTTTATTATTTATAAGATTACTATTCTAATTTTAGTCCATAATTAATAAAGCAAATTGATTCTCTCAAAAAACTTTTCAATTTGTAAGGATTATAATTATGGTCTTTTGAGAGATTAAGAATCTCCCTTTTAATCTATTCCTTCTCTCTTATTGAACAATCATGATTATCATAATTCTTTTACAAATCTCTCCATCTATTTTCTTCTTTCCACTTTTCTCTTCTACCAAACGTAGCTTTAAAGACCTGGGCCATAAGTAAACCCATATTCGTAAGAATTTGCCAAGATTGTTTGTCAAAGTAAGGCTTTATTAAAAGCGGATAAGTCTCTAAACCCTATACCACCTTCCACTTTTGCCTTAATCAATTTCTCCCACCTAATCCAATGTATCTTTTTGTCATCCCCACCTCCATCCCACTAAAATATAGCAACTAAGGCTTGGAGATCCTCACACGAAATAGAAGGCAATTTGAAAACACTCATGGCATATGTGGAGGTTGCTTGGGCCATAGCCTTTATAAGAATTTCCCTCCCACCTATAGAAAAAATTTTGCTCTTCCACATTTATAATTTACTGCAAACTTTTTCATGAATATACTTAAACACCTTCCTCTTGTTACTCCCTCCAAAAAAATGGTAAACCAAGATAGATATCATGAGAATTATTATAAACCATCCCCAAAAGTGATAAAATCATACCTTTCCTAGCCTTGTTACAATTAGGACTAAAGGAAACTAGCGACTTTTGGAAATTAATGGTTTGGCTAGATGCTTGCTCATATTTGCCCAAAATCTCCTTAATCACCATAACACTCCTCTCGTCTTGTTGGCTTAAAATTATACTATCATCTGTGAAGATAAGATGACCAATATTTCGCCCCAAACTTGAACAAGCAATCCTTAACAATCAACCATTTGCCTCCATCTTTTTAATAAGCACCGAAAAACCTTCCGCACATAATAGAAAAAGAAAAGGCGAGAGTGGACATCCTCGTCTCAAACCCTTATAAAGAACCACTGACCCTTTTGGTTCACTATTTAGCAAGAAAGAGAAGCAAGGAATGGAAACGCAATCCATCACAACTCTCACCCACTTAATTAGAAACCCCATTTGCCTTAAGAAAAATCCACTCAACATGGTCATAGGCCTTGCTGCAAGTTTGATAGCCATGAGACCTTTCTTTCCACCAATCTTATGCCTAATAAAATGTATCCTTTCAATAGCTATGGCAATGTTGCTTTACTTATGAGGCGTTTATTTATAGTTTTACATTTGTATTATGTTTAAACGTAACATAATTTTTATTGAAACTCAAAAATTTTGTGTTTAAATATAATGCTTTTCAACAGTATCTCAAATACATGTACTATTCTAAAATATTTTGAAAATAATTTTTTTTTCCATTCACATCATATTTCTCTCTAACTCACTTTTTCTATCTACTTTTATCAATCACGTTAACTTTTCAATTTTAAAATACAATTTTAATACTTTTCATCTAAACACACATTATATTTGATGTAAAACAAATACTTTTCATCTAAATACAAAATATATTACATTTAAATATAATATGAATACAATATATTTATCAAACACCCTATTAATTTTTGCTCACAGAGAGTATTGGAAAGTTTTCATTTTACAGCAGGTTCGATTTCCACCCGGAGAATGTGACTGATTTTTTTGTAGTTGTGAGATTTGATTTTTTTTTTTCCCCATTTAAAAATTTAAGTTGATTGTTTACCATTGTATAGAAAGTTAACAGAATTGACGCTTGTAATAATGACGGAGTCAAATTTTATAGTACAGTGGGGCACCATGGAGATAGATTAAAAATATATATATAAAGAGAGGTCGTATTTGAGGGGGGAAAAAGGGCATTTTTTTGACGACACTTATAGAAAACCAAAACAAACTTGCAAGCAAAAAGTATAAATTTAAGAAATTAAGTAGGAGCACGTGCTCCCGGCCTCCCACCGATCTCCACGTAGCTTCGTACAGGCTGGTAATTTGTATTTATATTGGATCAACTAACATTGCTCCCTGCGACTGAAATTTCCTTTTTCTCTCAATTGAAGATGTGGATACATGTCAAACCTTGTTAAATATCATCGACTTAGGACGTCTCACCTGTTTATCTCTCATGATGTTTCTTAAGGTTGCTTGCAGCAATTCCTTTTGTCATCGTTCATTCTGCCACCGTCATCAATTCTTTGTTAATCTCCGTCCGTTCGTGGTCTGTCTGCATTTGCAATTCTTTTGTCACCGTCCGCCATTTGTTCCATCTCCCTTTGTTGTCGTGACGTCACCCCCCAACCAAAAAAAAATAAATAATGGAATCCCATGTGAGCTCTAATGAGCGTTCTTGTTTTTAGACTTGTGGCCTTTCTTGTTCTTAGTTTTTGGTCTTTGTAGGTCTCGCTTATAGACATTGTGTATTTCCTTTAGGCTTATGGCCTGCCTTTATTTATTTATTTATTTTTTTAAACAGCTTATGTATGAGTTTCCTCTTCCCTTACTGTGTTTATTTAGGGATCGTCTGGCAAAAATTTTATGTTTTAATCATATTTAAACACAATACAATTTTATATAAAATATAAAATTTTATATTCAAATACAATCATTTTCAACAATACTACAAAAATAATTACTATTCAAAAGTTTTTTAAAATAATCACATTAACTTTTTAACTCTACTGGTTATATCTACTTTTACCAATCACATTAATTTTTCAACTATAAAATACTTTTCATCCAAACACACATTTCATTCAAATACAAAACAAATACTTTTCAACCAAATACAATACTCAAAAAACGAATTACATTTAAACGCAATTAAAATACAATACGTTTACCAAACATACTATTAGTTTTAAAAGCTTTTGCTTGGCTTCTTTTAGAGGACTGTCTCTTGGTCCGGCTTACTTTTGAGAAATTAATTACCTTTTATTCACTACTCAAATTGATTACCTTTTATTTACTACTAAAATCATTACACTCTCATTTGCATATGGCCTTTTTAACTTTGTTTTTACAATGCTTTCTCTCACAAAATGTGAATTTAATATTTAAATTGTGAGTTTAGACTCCATTTAGTAAACATATTGCGTTTGAATGTAATATATTGAATATAATTTGTATTTAAACAAAAAATATTTACATTACATTTAAATGCAATATAAATTTAGATGAAAAGTATTTAAATACAATTTGAATACAATAGAGAGAGAAAGAGAATATGTGATATGATTAATAAAAATAATAGAGAAAATAAAATTATAAATAATGATAGTATTGGATTTAAATGTGATTGACATTTGAATACAATACTTTTGTGTTTGGATAAATATTATATTATATTTAAACGCAATACGAATGTAATATTAAAAACAAACGGAGGCTTTTAAACTTCTAAATGGTCTTCTCCCTTAGTCCGAGCACATAGACACATTGGCAAATCTCGTTTAATATCTATGTTCGCTCTATCCTTTTACAGTCTTAAATTTTTAACGAGAACTGTTTGCCTTTGTCCCTTGTCTCCAAAAATCTTGACTATCCTCCCTTGCCCATAAAACGAAGGAAACAAGTGTGTAGAAGTGATTTTCCAGCCAATGGCAATGAAGAAAAAAAAAGAACAAAAAAAAAAAATTTGAGGACAAACCACACTTTTCTCTCCCTCTCTCCTAGGAGGATTGTCCGTGAGTCAGTAATAGACGTCCCAAATTGAACAATTGGCCTCAAGACAAATCAAATAAAGGTAAGGCCGGACTTGTGGAAATCAGAATCTTGGGGGTTTATTCGATGTTAATCACCTTTGTTTTCTCCACCTTAGTTGTCTCTTGCATGTAATAAAGAGACAATAAATAGCCTCTCATCCAAAAGTACACCTACCTGAAAGAAAAGTAAACTTGATTGGAAACTTCTAGAAATCCCAAATCAGCAATGGCAGAGAAGGAAGGAGCAGTCGTCAAGACTGGACATGAAGAGGGCTTGAAAATGGCGGTTTCTCTGCTGGAAGAGTTTGGACTTCCTGCAGGACTCTTGCCTCTTGAAGATGTGGTCGAAGTCGGCTTGGTGAGGAGCACTGGCTACATGTGGATCCTGCAGAAGAAGAAAGTGGAACATAACTTCAAAATGATTAGCAAGCTTGTGAGCTACAACACTGAGATCACTGGCTATTTACGTCAGCAGAATATCAAGAAGCTCAAGGGAGTCAAGGCAAAGGAACTCATGCTGTGGCCTCCGGTCAGTGAGATAGTCGTTGACGATCTGCCCACTGGGAAGATACACTTCAAAAGCCTTGCTGGGATCACCAAGACTTTCCCTGTCGAGGCCTTCGCTGCTGGCCAGTAAATCGGTTTAATCATCTTGACCATCAAAGAGTCCAAGGCCTAGAAGATGCCTGAAAGTTTATACTTGATTCAGTCTTTCATACCCTGAAACCTACAAATGCAACGTCTTTTACTCCTTCCCCTTTCCTTTAAAGTTTTCCTTACTTGTTAAAGGGCTTGTTTTGGTGAACATTCTCATGACTGGTGGTATGTTGACCAGAGAATAAAAAAGGTGGTATGTTGAGCAGAGAATAAAAAAGGTGATGCAGTATAACATTGGTTTTTCTGCTGACAAAATAATTTCCTTCATGTTCTTCAAGAGCAATCCTCCAGTTAAATGGCTAGATTACTATTCAACTAAGTTGTAAAACTCATAACCTCGTCTTAAACATGTAAATGGCTCGTTACAGAGTTACTATAAAATTGAAGAATGAAAAACGAAAACAGTGTCGTAATTTACATAAACCTCTTAACGAATGACAGCAGAGTAAAAATTGCCACCACAAAATATAAGCAGAGAATCAAAGATGAGTCTACCGCTTATATTTAAAAGTTCACTCATTTGAGCTATAGCTCCTCACATGAAAAAAGAAAAGTGCACTCTAAAACGCATGACACGAATAAATGAGGTTTCCTTCTGAAATGGCCCTACTGAGTCTAAATCAACAAAACAAAAAGAGGGAAAAGACTCAATTGAGCAAGGATCATAAGGAAATCACCCTCTACCTAATTTAGCTAAATGCAGTAACAAAAATCTCCTTAAGCTCATAATACCATTTGAGGTTTTGTCTTCATCACAAGTATTTAAATAGCAAAGATCGTTTGTTCATCTCATTGAGCTGGTTAATGTCATATCATCCCTGGTTCCCATAACTATAAAATCCATGTCCTAGTTGCAAATTAGACCAAGCACAAGGAACTTACATGTATTATGAAAGTATACCTTGATCTGATCACAACATGAGTCATTGATGAACGGCCAACAGAAACTATTTTTTAGGCAAGCAAAAGCATCAAAACTAACCCTTACTTCAGTACATGACATACTAGGAAATGATAGCAGGAGTAAACACGATATAAGCAGCACAAGAACAGGAATTCAACCACTTAATTTTTTCTAACAAAAGTTTCCAATTCAAGTGACTGATAATGAATCAACAAATGACTATATGATATTCTATATGGCAGCTTCTCATATAAAACCAGAACTTTTATAACTTTACAGAATTGAAAAAAATTAAATAAAATATGTAAAAATAAATAAGAGGACCTTGTAATATCTATGGATTAAAAAGGCCGAAACAAGCTAGTCATAAAATGCCTGTTTGATCGTGTATTTTCAAAAATGTTATGAGCAGTAGTCCAACTATCCATTTTCTCATCGTGCAGTGATCTTTGGAACAATTCCAGAGTTGAACACATACAAGTCCATCAAGGTGTTATAATGACCCTTCTCAATTTCCTCCTCTTTAACCTGATGAAGGAGCAGAGTCTCAATTATCAAATCTTCCCAACTAATGACATCAACTTTTTCTCCCTTCCTCTTCTTTCTTGGCTGTAAATTTTCCACACAAGAATTGCCCCTGTTATCATCTGAGTCTGCAATCAGCGGAAACATAATCCTCTCAATGCGCTGCTTAGCGGCATTAATCTTTTCTCTCCTCTTCTCATACACTTTGCAACCGGCAACGAAAGACGGTGGCAAAGCTTCCAATCCCACATCTTTCTCCAATATCTGTTTCAGCATAAGCTTCTTGCTCAATTCGGACTCTCCAGTCCACCACTCTGTACAAACCCGAAAGTCAAAACCAAACATTTCCCTCCTACAAACCTCATTTCCCTCTTTCGCAGATTTCTCATTACCCGCTTCATTTGAAACTTTTGCATACACCATGGACAAGCATTCCGGCGAAAGCATAAAATTATCCATATCATCGCCACTTACTAACACGCTTTTCTCATCAAAATCTATCTTAAAGTACCTAGACTCATCTTCTCGACAAACTGAATCCGTCCCATAATTGCAACCCTTTGTCAAACACTCACTAACCACATCTTCCAAATCCAACCTTAAACTCTCCAAATCCCTCTTCCCCTTCCCACCAGGCTTTGACATGGATTTCTTCTCCATGTACTGAACCACAAAAGCCGCATTCTTCATAATGTTCTTGACATTAACATCCTTTCCCCAAGGCAATGCTTGGGCAACCTTAACAAGAGAATTCAAAAGCTCTTTATACCTAACCTTACTTGTGTTAACCTTGGCATGAATTTCTTTAGCGACGTCTTCAATCTTTACCTCAACCGAATTCAATTCTCCAATAAAGACCAACACCGCGGCAACAACCGGAAGTGGCCTCCGACCGGTGGTCAACGACCATTTGACCATGCACTGGATCAAGAAAATCCCTTGCTTTCTCATCCTCGCCTTCTCGTCCTCCCTGACGCCGGTGAAGCTTCGGGAATTCCTCAACGCCCTCTCGAATGAGCTCACGAGGTCGAATTCGGGATAATCTTCGGTACGCTTCAGGTTCAGAAACTCGACGATTCGATTAACCATCCGTCCGAGCTCAAACTCGTCGGAGCCGATCACCAACGAGACCTCCGCCATCGGCAGCGATTTGTTGTCCTTCCTCATCACAACGTAGGCGCAAGCGCCGACGAAGATCGTGAACCAGTTTCCTTGCCCGTACTCACCGTCGGTGATGGCGGCGACCATGGATTTGACGTCGCTGGACTTTGTTCCCGACAATCCGAGCTTGTAAACGACGTCGTCGATGATCTTCTGCGCGTCGTAGACCTTCTTCTCCTTGTAACTGAAGACGGTTCCGGCGCCGGCGGTGCCGACGCGGACGAAGGTGCCCTGGGGGCCGCTGATGCCGCCGAAGTGAGCTTCGAAGCTGTCGAATTCTTGGAGCAGACCACAGGATTCGCAGACCAGGTGGCCGGTGACGTCGTCGCGGACCAGGGATTTGGACTTGCACTGAGTGCAAGAGTTGGAACTCGACATTGTAGGGGAAAATTGGGTTTGTGGTGTTGAGGGCTTGTTTGTTTCCCGAGAAAAATCGAGGGGCTGAGGGACGAACAGAGAACGTCGTTTGGAGGGAGAGAAGGGCTGAGAATGGCCGAGAGAGGCGGCCGGGAATTGCGGGGTAGGGTTTTTAACGTATATGTTCTTTTGCAAGTTTATAACGGTGTCGTTTTTTCACTTTATTTGATTGTTTTCGGGATTTTTGACATGTCAAGTCCACTAACTTTTGAATATAGTGGTACCGGGCGCTCGCACTTAAATTTGGACAACTAGATCCCCAAACTCTTAGCCCCGATTAGGAGACATATGTATATTTGAATAGAAATATATGGATAAAAATATTTAGAATAATAACATGTATATTATTATTTTAATAGTCGTTTGCATACTAATATTAGGATGGAAAATTTTGAATTTATAATTAAATAGTCGGTGAGGCACTTAAATTATTCAAGATAAGAAGTATAAAAATATTTTATGTATTTGAAAAAAAAATTAATATAGAATTTTTTTTGTTCGTCTTGAAATTCTAAATATTTAAAAAAAATATACTTAAATTTATATATATAATTAGAGATTTTTAAAGTTTAAATTATAAAGTTATATTAGAAATTGTGAATAAAAAAACTGATATTAACTCTTAAGAAAAGACAAAACAATTTCAATTTGACTTATATAAATGAAGTATTTGAGATTAAAAAAAAATAAATATTTCACAAGATCATAAGATGGAATAGTTCTCATTTGTAAAAATAGTGAAACAAACAGACGATTATTCTTTTGGCAGTTTGAGATATTGTAATAAATAGGTCAATTGTTTTAGTTAATAAAAGTAAATAATATATTTACTTAACTTAAAAAATAAATAGCAATTTTAATTTAAGAGTCACTTAATTTTACAATTATACCCATATTTTTTTTTAGATTTTATTTCTCTCTCTTTCCCTTTCCCTTTCTTTTTCTTCTACGACCTTTTGTTGAGAGCTAGACTTCTCGTTTCTGTTTTTTCTAAGGAATTATCTGTTTGTTTCTTAAGAAAATTTTAGGTGAAAAATTGATAAATCAATGATTTACACACATAAATAAATGATTTACTAGTAAAATTTTAAAACTATCTGCTTGTTTTCTAAGAAAATTATGGGTGGAGAATTGGTAAATCAATGATTTACACACGTAAATAAATGATTTACCAAGTAAAAAATGATTTCCAAATAAATTTACCAAGATTTACATATAAGGGATATTTTTAAAATTTTAGTTATGGTAAATCATTATTTACCAAAAATATGCTATTTATTAAAGATTCAAAATTTTTATACTATTTATTTTTATTCAATTTTAATTTTAACATATTTTCCTCCTTCTCTCTTTGTAAAAATAGTGAAACAAACAGAAGATTATTCTCTTGGCAGTTTGGGTCCCCAATTAAGCCCTTTGAATATTCTGTCTAAACCACAATATTCAACTAGAATTTTTTTTTAAGTCATCAAAAAATTATAATTAATCTTTAAAAAGTCAACCAATACCATTATATCACTTTCAAAATTCCATTTCAAGCCCCTTTTTTTTTTTTTTTCTAAACCCAAACTAAATATTCTCTCTTTTTTTTTCTTCTTTTTTTTTTTTTGGCTAATAATCCTAATTGAAAACTAATTGAAAGAAATTTTTTTTTTGGGTAAATTATGTTTGGTTCTTAAACTTTTAAGAAAGAAAGCAAAAGGGCAAGGAAATCAAAATGAAAACCTAGAAATTAAAGGATTGAAAAGAAGATAGATAGAGAGAGAGAGAGAGAAGAGAGGGAGAGTTATCTATTATTCAATGTGAGATTATTTTTTTCCCCTCCATTTCTTTTTTTGCTTTATAATTTTTTTTTTCCTTTATTTCAATATCTAATTCATGTATTCTAATTCCATTCATTTTCATGTTGGTTTAAAAAAATTTAATTATATTACTTAATTTATATATTTCAATTCCTTGATTTTCATATTGGGTTCAGGAAAAATACAGTAAAAATAATCTAATATAAACTGTTCAAATATACATTATGTATTATTAGGGAGTGCACTAACATAAATACAACAGTAAGAAGAGCTAATACAAAAGTGTATAAACCATAAAAACGAGTCAAAGTGGATTTTTCTATACTAGTACTTCCGCGTAATAACTCTACTAAGGACAATCCTATTAGAGGAATTGCTTACCTGCTACAATTTTTACTACCCAATAACTAATTTGGTCCCGAGGTAAGGAATAACCACTTATGCCAAAAAGGTAAGGAATAACCACTTATGCCAAAAGATACGGTCAATACAACCAAAACCACACCAGTAACCCAAGTCATTTTGCAAGGTTTTTTATAACTACCAGTGAGATTCACACAATACGTGGAGGACCATCGATTTATAACAATAAAATGGTTAAATCTAGAAAAAAAAATTTTTTTTTTTGATCCTCTAACAATAAAACCTAGCTCCAGATACTGGCCGCAGCACTTAAGGCGGTGCATAGAGGAGTCACTGTGCGTGTGGTTAATCCCACTTTGATTCTTAGAATTTAGAAGTTAACCTTTGAATTAAGTTTTATTAGTCCTCCAACTAACGTTGGCGAAGTTTATTGTTTCCGATTATGTTATAGCCGCACCTGATTCTGTTTTGAAGATTTTCGACTTGAAGAGGTCGTGCATTTAGACAAAACTTTAGATCATGCACCTACAATGACTAATGTGAGGGCTTGCTTATTGGAAGGGTACTGATGATGTTAGCCTTAAATTTTCAATTCAGAATCAATTTTCTTCTTTTGAAAGCACAACACAGTTTTATTTTATTTTTTTGGGAATAAGTGTTGGAGACAAGGATTGGCAGATGCACTCAAACATCCCGACTATGGTTACATGGTTATGCTTTGATCATATGGCCAAAGAATGGAAATAGTCCTTTCTTCAGTTAAAATATCCCTTGTCCTTCATTTTTGTCAGCTGAATCATCAACCTTTCAATACTAGGGATCAGAGAGAACAACTAGCTGATAAACTTTGGTGATTGAACAACAACAGTGTACTAGAATTCAAGTTAATAAGATCGGACAAGCGAGGATATTCAGAGTGAAACAAAAGAAAAAGGAGATGAAACATCAACTAATATTTGCATTAAATAAACTGTTACTACTTGTGTATAAAATTGTTATTTAGAATTCGAAAATCTACCAAATCAATCCTTCAAGATGTTAGACTACTATAATCTATACGCAACTGACAACAAAACAACCCCAAACAAATCTCACCATCGAGACTGGGATCCTGCTTAATCATCGTCTCATGAGCGGCACTCATCCAATCGGCTTTTGTGCAGTTGAAATGCAGGGTTGATCCAAGCTCCGCAGTTACACTGCATACCCGCCCAATTGAAGTATCCCAAACGAGCTTTGCAGCCCATGCACTGAAGCTTTTCCTCCACGTGACCTTCTTGAACTGTCAAGTGCAAAACCAAAATCCAAATTCGAGTTATATAACAAATTCATATATATAGATTGTGATGCAGAGAAATATAATTTAAAATATTGGAGTTCGTCTTTATTTCGTCATTTGAAATTTGGCCTTTTATTTAGGATGTTTTCAAGTTCTTTTAGGATAATTATGATTACTTGATTGTTGGGATTATACAGATAATCTTATCTGAATTAGTTATTAGAAATAGATTACTTTTGTCATTTGAAGTTTGAAATTAGGATTAGAATTTAGGATGGTTATATAATTATCTTTTGTAATTATTTGAATAGGATTAGGACTAGGGTTTACTATCCAAAGGTTTATTTTTGTTATTATGCACAGAATTCTTGATGATTATTAATAAAATTCCATTGATGGTTTACTCAAACCTATCGTGCATATTTTCAGGTATTTTTTAAAATCAACGAATTTGTGTGTTTATTACGCTTCCACTACATCAATTTGGCCCAAGGAAATAGGAATGATTCGGAAATCTACCTGCTTCCATCCACTTCATGGGCTCTACAAATATGGAGGTGCATTCAGCTGGTGCTTCCATGCTACCACTCCTCTTTTTCCACTTGAAGCACGTTTCGCCCTTCCCGCGCTCGTGGGCAACAATGTTCTCGCCCGCCGCGACAATTCTCCGGCACTTCTTGCATCGGTACACGATTTGAGGCTTCGGGGTTGTTTCCGCAACAACAGGATCAGTGTTACTAGCTGCAGCCATCTGTAAATTTTCTTTATTGGACAATGTATCACCTCCTACACTGAATGCACTACAAAGAGAGACCAAAATACAGAGATTCAAAATACTTTTCATCCAATTTGACTAACAAACCAAAAGAAAGAGAGAAACAATCAATTTCTTCAGTTTGATTTCTATAGAAACTTGTTAAAGTTCTGAAATTTATAACCAAAGCCCCTAAACCCAAAAGCTCAAATCAAACCTAAACTCATTGAGAGCGAAAAATAATACAAATTCTCAAATTAATATATACTTCCTCAATTGGTAGGACACAATCTAGGGCAAAAAACCTTCAAACAAGTTAAAAAAAAAAAATCTCTAGATTAAACTTCCAGAGACGGAAAAAAAAAAAACAGACGAGCGAAAAGGATCCATCGAAGAGAGAATAGTTGGAGAGTACTTTGCAATTGAAATTCTGAAATAATGAAAATTCATATGAAGAAGAGACAGAGAAATGTACCAGTTTGAGTAGAGAGCTGGCTCAGGGATTTGGTTTAACCTTTTCTGCGTCGAGATTTTTTCAGCTTTGGCAAAGTATTGGCCGCTGTTATAAAGGTGTGTGCTTTTATATACCACTCTCGAAGTTGAATCCCAACACTTATTTGCCGGAAGGTGGAATCGCCGTAGGACTCGTTTGCGAGTACCAGAATCAATTCTAAATTAAGATGGCATTTCGTGTTAGTTTTAAAATGTTTTTTATTTTAAAAAAAATTAAAAATAAGAATATTTTAAAAATTATATTGAGATCACTTTTGTGTTTGGTTATATTTTTTAAGTGTATATTCTGAAAAACATAAAATTAAATTTTATTTGATTATATATTTTGAAAACTTATTTTATAAGTGAATATTTTATAAAAACATATTTATTTTTAATTTTAAAAAAATAATAAAAAATAAATTATTAATCATAATTAAAAAAAAACTTTGGTGGTAAGTTTTGCAATGAGCGATAGGGGAGGAAGAGATTGGTGATCTGAGCTCTAGGTGGCAGTGATGGTTAGATTTAGGTTATGAGTCGATAGTCATCGTCGCAAAGGGGCCGTCGTCATCATCACTGGCCCATGGTCATCATCCTTCGTCAGAAATAGATGACATCATTGGACATGATCATCACTGACGCTGCACAAACAAAAAAAAAAAAGAGAAAGAGAGGAGATAGAGGGAGAAAACAAAAACAAAAATTGAAAATAAATTTTTTTCGTTTTCAAAAAACCTAAAAAAATAACATAGTTGAAAACGATGTTTTTGAAATGGTGTTGAAAACGATGTTTTTGAAATGATTTTGAAAACTTTGAATAAATAAATGCTATTTTGGAATTGTTTTCATTTTCTGTGTTTTTAAAAATGAAAAATCATTTTTAAAAACAAAAACAAACAACCCCTAAATTTTTCATTTTTTTTCTTTTTAGTAAATTATGCATTTAGTCTTTAATTTTTTTCAATGAAATTATGAGCTGATCTTATTTTTTAAATTAAAAGATCCTTAAATTCATTAAAACGATACAAAATAGTCATTATTATTAGCAAACATTAAAAATTTTACAAATATTATCGGGTGAATCACACATGATTTCTTATCCAAGAATAATTAAGAAAAAAGTTATAAAAATTCAACTTATGTGTGCATTTGGTTTGCTAGGTTATTTTCAACTGAATGTAATTTTTTATTTTGATTTTTATCTTCTTAAAAAAATTAATAAAAATTATAACTAATTTTTAAAAAGTTAATAAAGTTCGATCTAAAAATTTTATCTCAAACCAGCGATCTAAACAAACTTCATAAAAAGATTACTAAACAAAGATTAATTTATCATTTTTTTCCTCCCTCTCTCTATTACTAATTTTCATCTTAATTTTGTATTTTTCTAAAAATTTAACAAAAATTATAATCAATTTTTAAAAGGTCAATTAGCTCTAATTTTAAAATTACATTCCAAATCTTTGTTTCAAACGTCCCATGAATGAAGACTAAATTTAACAGCAAATTTATGATAGAGTTATATGAACTGAAAAATAAAAAAAATACATTTCTTATTAAAAAGAAGGGGCAAAATATCAAGTACATAAATGAACGCAAGGGTAAATTGGACTTTTACTGAGAAGTCTTATTTATGAAAAATAAAATCCTATTGATAATGCCTTTTTTAATGCAAAAATTGATAGGTTTTGAGTTTTGAAGTGGCCAAGTTTTTCTTAGTCAAGGAATATTTGTAATTACTTGAGGTATATTTAATTTGAGTGCAAATTTGGTAAATAATTCACGCTTACCTTTTCCCAAAAAGGAGGCCTTTTACATGCACGGAGCTTATGAAGATTTGATGTGAAATACATCACAAATTTTCGCTCAAACATGCACAAGAAATGGGGGATGTTCGTTGTAGTTGGAAATTTCGGCCTTAACCACGGTCTAAAATTTAGAATAAAAAATGAAAAAAAAAATTTAATAGGGCATTTTGACATTTTTCACGTAAATCAAGGGATGAGAGTGCCAAATTTTAAAATTTGGAGGGTACTTACATCATAATTGGGGTAATTGTGGTTTTAAAAACAAAATTGTTCCATCCAAATAGTTGGACACGGGGGTAATTTTAAGATTTGGTTTGGAAAAGACATGTGAATTGAATAAAAACATTTGGATTATTATTTGAATAGATATTTGGAATGTTAATATTTAGAAAAATAACATTTGGATTAATGTTTGGATAGATGATGAAGAAAAGTGTAAAAACTAAAAATGTATTTAGAAAAAATATCAATAAAGAGATTATTTTGTTTATCTTTAAATTCTATGCAATTAAAAAAAATAATCCTATTTAGACTTGTATATATAAAATTATGAATTTTAAAGTTTAAACTATAAAATTGTAATAATAACTTTATATGCAAACTCTTTGTAAAAGTTTCATGGAATCAAAAGACGAAAATAAAATACATTAAACCCAGAGTAAAAGTCAAAATAGGTTTATAAGTTCAGGTAAAAATTTCAAATTGTTTCTTGTTTTAAAAAGTTACAACCATACTAGATTTGATCAATGCAATTAGCATAAAAAAGGTTAGCGACCAACCCTTAGCCAGGTGATATAGGCTATCCACTTCGGCTCTCCCGAGCAAGGCCCCCTAGATCCTTGACTTGCAAGCCTAGTACTCAACATATAAGCATGTCAATTTAACCAACAATGCAATGGGAATTCACGTATGATACACACGCACACATTTGAGAAGTGACAACAACCATAACAACCACGTATAAAACCAGCACATAGTTAGCAAATAACTACAATGAGGCAAAAAAAACACAACAAAAAAAAAAGGTTTACGTTGAAAAATAAATTAAAAACATGTGTACTTCCTTTATTTTTATAAAAGCGAGAGAGTACACAATTAGATCTCTTATCATATTCGTTGCTAGGTTTTTCATAGCACCTTAAACATAAAAGACTAAAGATAGAAAGATTAGGACTAGCCTAAAGTACGTCCATTAAATCTATAAGATAATTCTACATAAAAACGGAAAATGATATGCAAAAACGCTTGGAAAAATCCTTCTTTTTTTTTTTTTTTTGAGTTATTGAAAATTGGTACTTGAAATTGTATCAATACAAACCACAATCATCCGAAATAATAAAACATAAACTAGTCAAGAAATTGACTACAACATTCTCTTGACGGGAGATATTGCGAGCAATACCACTAGCACCGAACTTTTATCGGTACAACCCAAAATCATCCGAAATAATAAAACATAAGCTAGTCAAGAAATGTTCTACACCATTCCCTTGACAGGAGATATAGCGAGCAATATCGCTAGTTCCAAACTTGAGAGATACACTCTTTAATATAACCGAAAAAATATTAAAACATGTGTATTTTATGATATCAGTGCTAAAACTTTTCCATCATGTCTATATTGCTCTATACACAATACAGTTAGGGTTAATATAATAAAAATTTCCCCGGTTATGGTCTGTCTAACACTTTATTACTTTGTTTAAACGATTTTTTAATGGAAATGGACATATGAATAACTTCTAATACATAAGTCGGGAATATTTTGGTAACTGAATCTAATTAAACTAAAAATCTAATGGGATTACTCCAACACAAAAAACTCAACACAAATAGTAACTGCACACATAATGTCTTAATAGCCACACCTTCGTAATGTTTTAGATCGAGGACAAAAACAAATTGTTCAGTTTGTGGGAATGGGGACTATATAATATCACCATGTGTGAAAATTACTATTTTGATTAGAAAAAATATATATAAAAAAAAGAGAGAAATAGAATTAGAAGCTCCTTCCTTATAAAATAAAATAAGGTGATTATAATACACAACTTTCTCGTAAGAAATTGCTTAATTGTGTTGGTAATTGCCACCTCTTCATTCTCAACGTCCGTCTCTTCCATATCATATGCTGGCCGATTTTTATCCTAGTTTGAAAAAAAAAAAAAACCTTTCTTGACCAATAGAAATTTACCTCACTGAAGAATGATATACACTAAGCCAATCCAAAATCACGTTATATAGGATCCTGCAAATTAAACAAATATATTTTTATACATATATAATTTCCAAGCACTGTCAAGTTGGCAGGTCAGAATTTAGTCAATTACTATACGAAATTCCAAGATTTTGTAGTCCATATCAGAAGATCTTTTTGGTTTCGCAGATTATAACTATTATATGAATAAGAAAAATTAAGGGTAGAACAATCTTTGCCTATAAAATCCAATTAGCCCATTTGGAAACTCCACGTTCCCAATTCTAAAAATATTATTCCACTTTTATCTCTAGTCACTAACAATATACCACATTTTTTTCCCATTCACTTGTTAACCATGGCATCCACAAATCCCATTCAACATCTCATAAGCTTGTCCTCTCTTTAATTTAGTGCCTCCCAACTAGCTTTCGGTCACCGCGAACTCGACGGCCGTGAGACGAACATGATGAAAAGACATGAAAACTGGATGGCAAAACACGGACGGGTTTGTGGAGATACGAAAGAGAAGGAAAGACGTATCTGATTTTCAAGGAGAACGTGAAACTCATTGAAGAATTTAACCAAGGAACCGATCAAATGTACACTCTAAGCGTGAACAAGTTTGCGAGCTTAACCTGTTAAGGGCGGACCCAAAAAGAAGACAAAAGTTCCCAACCGGAATTCCAAGGAATGCGGACCGACTTCTCGGCTGCTCAGGACCCGGTTGACAACTCGGAAAGAGACCGACGCTGCTTCTGGACGGCTTCTCGACTGATCGGCTGATTGGCACCCAGTCCGCCACCCTACTAAACGCCGCTAAAGGACCCCGGCTAGTCGGCCGCCCGGCTTCCCAGCAACCGCCATCCTACCAACCTGGGACACGTGGTAAGTCCATGAGGGGACGCTTCAGCTACGGACACCTGCTCCGATGAGGCAGCCCGGCTAAAACCCGATCCAGTCAAGCCTGCTATAAATACTCTCCATACACCGGTCTAAGGTAATGGATAAATCTCTCCCTCTCGACCAAATTCAATCTGCCATTCGGCTACACGGCACCCTTGTTGACTTGAGCGTCGGAGTGCTTTTGGCCGGCACCACACCGGTGCCCCCCCTTTCACTCCTTAGCTCGACTCTTTCTGCTGTGCAGGTCTTTCCCAGCCGGAAGAGCGTCTCCGATCGAACGATCCCGGTCGGTTGGTTAGCAACCTGGTTCGGTCGATCCCTTTGAGAACCTATTCGGGAGCACCCAGTCGGCTTCCCGGTAATCCGGCCAGACTGGCCTAGTACGGTTGGTCAGCAAATCGGCAGCCCTGCACCGTCGACCCATCCGTACCTAACTACCCGTCCCAGCTTGGCCGACTGGCCATATGGCTGCCCGGCTGGTCGGCTAGTCGTGAGCTGCGCCCGCCGTCCATCCCTGTTCGACCCATCCATTTAGTTGACACCTAACCACCCGCACGGAGATTCATTACAGGCTACAGTACCTGGCACTGGGACTCATTCGTTGAGCAAGACACCGTGCGCCGCCGCAAGTGGTGTTGAAGTCGGATTTCGACGTCAACATTTTGGCATTAGAAGGAGGGCCCCGCTTTTCCAGCAAAGTTCCTACCTCTGTAGTAGTCTGTTTTACCTAACAAGCCGATGGAAAACGGCGAGAATCGTGAGTGCCCACATGGTTCGAGGGGCTCTGCACGACCTGACTCGGTGATCAACCGCCAGCCCGGGCGAGGGGGTAGAGGCTCGAAGCGCCAGCAAAGGAGACCTACCCAGACCGAGATTCTAAATGGTGCTATCCAGAATCTCACTCGGATGGTTTAAACGCTGGGCGAAACCATCTAGGACGTTTAGGGACGACTCCCTCCCTTGCAGATCGAGGTTGAAATCATTGGCCTTGGGGAGCAGGGTCCGGAGCCCCTCCCCGACAACTAACGGGAACACTCCGAGGGCCTCGCTGATCACGGGGGTTGAGATTACCGACAAGGGCTGGAAGTCCTTTCTGGGCAATCTGGGAGTTGAACAACCAGGCGTCACACCGACGATGGACCAGAACAATCGGCGGATACCCCTGCACAAAGAAATCTTCGTCAGGAGGCCTACCAAGCGCGTCGCAATGCACCCACCCTCAAGCAGACCTTTGTCTTCGATAGGTTGAACTTATCACCCACTCGACTTCCCGACTACCAGGAGTACTTGGCGAGCTGGATCCCTACCGAACATACGGGGCAGCCAAAGGTCCACGAAAACAATGATCAGATGGTCCAACTACAACAACAGGTGGACCTGTTGATGAACCAAATATATGGCCTGGAGATTGTAGGAAGGATTGATCCTCCCTTTACCCCAAATATCATGGTTATCCCATACCCAGAGAGATTTAAGATGTCGACCATAGTGGCATACGACGACTCTACAGACGCCGATGAGTACCTGGAGAATTACCAGGCGCTAATGCTCATGCAAAATGGCAACGAGGCTGCTTTATACAAGGCCTTTTGTTTGACGCTGTCAGGCACGCTAGGCAATGGTACAGACGACTTACCCCGGGGTCTATCAACTCCTTCCGCCAACTCTCTGAAGCCTTCTCGGCAGCCTTTTGGAATGCGAAGGTCAGGAAAAAGGAGACCTCCTACCTATACCACATCAAATAGGGTAAAAAAGAGTCCTTAAAGGACTACCTTAACAGGTTCGATAAGGCTATCATGCAGGTCAAGACCTATGCCGACGCGACTTTGATCGATGCCTTCAGAGAAGGAGTAAGGGATGAGAAATTACTGTGGACCATCACCTATGATGCGCCCCCACCCTTTGCCCACGTGAGGGGCATCGCTCAGAAGCACTATGATGCAGAAGAGTACATCCGGGGACGGCGTAACCTCGAGGAGACCAGTAAAGTCGGGGAGAGAAACAAGAGGAAAGAAGGCACCGGGCAGGACCCGACGCCCGCTGAGCAAAAAAAACCAAAGTAAGAACGGAACTCGGATGTAATGACCCCCGCCGGAAAATTTCAGTAATACACTCCTTTGGTCGCCTCCATTGATCACGTCCTGAACCAGATCAGCAGTCGTGGGTTCTTAAGGGACCCCCCTCCGCTCAAGTTCGACCGGGCCAAGAGGAACCAAGATAAGTACTGTAACTTCGACAGGGACGTGGGGCATGACACTAGGGAATGCATACAACTCTGGGACCAGATCGAAACATTAGTGCACGAAGGGCATTTAAGGGAGTTTGTGGAGTGTGTTTTGGAACCAGTCAGGAGGAGGACAGAGCTGGATGGTCGAGGAGATCGACCTCTAAGGCCGACCCTTCCTCTAGGAACAGACCGCGATAAAGCCAACCCAGTAGGACAAACAGAACATGTGGTCACGACCATATTTGGCGGATCAACCACCAGAGACACTTCAAGCAGCCGGTGTACTTACGCCAGGGAAGCCCGACAAGTGGTACGAGGTGATTATATCAACATGGCTGAACATATAGCCAAGGTGTCCCATCAAGAAAGCATTCCCATCACATTCACAGAAGAAGAGGCCAACAAGATTCTGCACCCCCATAACGACGCCCTGGTTGGAAGGATCCAGGTCACTAATAACACCGTCTTGCAGATTTTAATAGATAATGGCAGCTCGGCAAACATCTTGTTCATGAGCGCTCTTAATAGAATGATAATCACAGGATCGACCTTGAGGCCAGTACAGACCCCGCTCTATGGCTTTGCTGGAGACTACGTCAGAGCAGTTGGCCTGATTGATTTACCAGTGACTGTAGGAGACGGGGCAGAGAAGGTCACCAGCATGGTAGAATTCATCGTGGTAGATAAGCCATCAGTGTACAACATCATACTGGGCCGACCAACCTCAATGCCCTCAAAGCTGTCGTCTCAACTTACCACCTTATGATGAAATTCCCCATACCCATGGGCATAGGAATTTTTAGGAGAGATCAAGGCAGCGCCAGGGATTGTTATGTCCAGGCAGTAAACAAAGTCTGCCGAACTGCCCCTGTGATGGCAATTTTCAAGGTTGACGATATCCAGTTCCCTACGGGAGAAGTGAGAAAGTTGGATGACTTGGATCGTAGACTGTCAAATGAGGAATCCCGTGCTGTACCTGTGGAGGATCTCGTGCCCTTCTCCTTGGACGATAAGCATCCTGAACGAACGGTCCAGTTGGGATCCCCACTCCAGCCGAAGATCCGGAAAGATCCGGAGACATTCCTGCGAGAACACAAGGATGTATTTGCTTGGTCGCACGAAGACATGCTGGGCATCGACCCCTCTATCATATACCACTGACTTCATGTGGACCCTAGGGTCAAGTCCGTGGTGTAGAAAAGAAGGGCTTTTAATCCAGAGTGCTACGCGGCCATCAACCAAGAAGTGAAGAGACTCTTATACGTCAACTTTATTCGGAAGTGAGCTATCCCGAATGGTGTGTCAATGTCGTGCTCGTCAAGAAGGCTAACGGGAAATAGCGAGTCTGCATCGATTACACGGATCTGAACAAAACTTGTTCTAAGAATTGTTTTCCCCTGCCCTGCATCGACCAACTTGTTGATGCCACGGCAGGGCACGAGCTACTAAGTTTCATGGATGCCTATTTGGGGTACAACCAGATCCTAATGAGTGAGGCAGACCGAACAAAGACTGCCTTGACCACCGACCAA
Source organism: Antiaris toxicaria (assembly GCA_035233585.1). NCBI lineage: Eukaryota > Viridiplantae > Streptophyta > Magnoliopsida > Rosales > Moraceae > Antiaris > Antiaris toxicaria. Next base: position 97,737,173 of record CP141154.1, read on the forward strand.
GGGCTCTACTGTTATCAAGTAATGCCGTTCGGACTTAAAAATGTCGAAGCCACATATCAGAGGCTCGTGAACAAGATGTTCGTGAAACAGTTAGGGAAGACTATGGAAGTATATATGAACGACATATTGGTAAAAAGCAGGAGAGCTGTCAAGCACGTGGAAGACCTGAGAGAATGCTTCAAAGTACTCCGCGAGTGTCGGATGAAGTTGAGCCCCGCCAAGTATGCCTTTGAGGTAGGATCTGGGAAGTTTCTTGGGTTCATGGTGAATCATCGCGGGATAGAGATCAATCCGGTCAAAGCCCGAGTGGTTATTGATTTGCGTTCTCCACAATCCATCAAAGAAGTGCAGAAGCTAGCCGGGATGATCGCGGCCCTATCTAGGTTTGTGGCCCGAGCCACAGATAAATGCCACCCCTTTTTCCAGGCCTTAAAAGAAGTTACGAAGGGCAAGAACAAGTTCCACTGGGGGGACAAGTGTGAGGAAGCATTTCAGGAACTGAAGGATTACCTGGCTAGTCCGCCTATGTTATCCAAGCCAAAAGCGGGAGAAGTCTTGTACTTTTACTTGGCAGTTTCTAACAAGGCCGTGAGTGCGGCCCTGGTCTGCCTAGATGGGGGAATCCAACGCCCTATATACTACAACAGCAAAACGTTTCAAGGTGTCGAAGAAAGGTACGCTCCGTTGGAGAAGTTGGCATTAGCCTTGGTGATCGCTGCCAGGAAGCTTAGGCCTTACTTCCAAAGACATCCCATCAAGGTGCCTACTAGCTACCTATTATGACAGGTCCTGCAGAATCCTGAGATATCAGAGAGGCTAGCTAAATGGTCGGTTGAGCTAAGTGAGTTCGAGATAGAATACGTACCCCGAACAACCATCAAGGCCCAGGTTCTAGCCGACTTCCTCGCAGAATTCACGAACTCGCCAAGCTCGACCCGTGAATCCATGAGGGAGGGAGAACGACCTGTACCAGGGCACTCTACCCCTAATTGCCGTCCGATACTAGAGTCCCTTGTATCGGGACAACCTCTCCCCAGCGCGGGCCCGGAAAAAATAAGCGCGTGGAGACTGTATGTTGATGGGTCATCGTGCCGGGGAGGTAGCGGAGCAGGGATAATCCTGGTCGGACCAGATGGGTACAAGGCAAGTTATGTACTGCGGTTTGGGTTCGAGGCATCTAACAATGAATCCGAATATGAAGTTATGATCGCTGGACTCGGATTGGCAAGAGAAATGGGAGTGGAAGATATAGAGGTCTTCAGTGACTCAATGCTAATCGTGGGACAGATCACTGGTGAATTCCAAGTGAGGGAAGAAAGGATGGCAGATTACCAGAGAGTAGTCCTTGGGATGCTGAAACAATTTCAAAGCTACCAGGTAGAACGCATTTCCAGGGACCAAAACAGCGAAGCGGACTCACTGGCCTGCTTGGCCTCCGGATTAAGGGATGAAAGCTTGATATCCATACCTGTGAAAAGACTAGAGCTACCTAGCATTGGCGCAACGCAGTTGGTCAATTGCACAGTGGATAGGCAGGGAACTTAGATGGACCCCATAGCGCGATACCTTACTTCTGTTGTGCTCCCGGAAGATCGGGAAGAGGCTCGTAGAGTAAAAAGCTGCTCGGCAAGATACACTATGCTAAACGGGAAGCTCTACTGGAGAGGTTACTCAGCCCCCCTCCAACGTTGTCTAGGACCAGAAGAAGCTAGATATGTGATGGAAGAGATCCACGGCGGAGTATGTGGCAACCATTTAGGAGGACGGGCTCTTTCCCTCAAATGCCTCCGACAAGGATACTATTGGCCCACTATGGGCACCGACACTAGAGAGTTCATGCGGAAGTGCGCTAAGTGCCAGTACTTTGCTAAAAAAATGGGCTACTACCCTGAATCACTAAGTTTTGTGGTTTGTGCCTGGGCGTTCTCTAAATAGGCCATAGACTTGATCGGCCCTCTGCCGACCGCCTGGTTGCAATTCAAGTACTGCATTGTCGCTATAGATTACTTGACCAAGTGGGTGGAGGCGGAGCCACTTGCCCAGATCACGGAAGATAAGTGCACCAACTTCTTGTGGAAGAACGTAATCTACCGCTTCGGGATCCCCCATACCATCGTCACGGATAATGGGAAGCAATTTGACAACCCCAAGTTCGGAAGATTGTGTGAGCAACTAAGGGTAAAGAAAGTTTTCTCTTCACCCCACTACCCACAAAGCAATGGCCAAGTGGAAGCGGCGAACAAGACGATCAAGGACAACTTGAAAAAGAAGTTTGAGCAGCTCAAAGGGGCATGGATCGACGAATTACCGAAGGTACTTTGGGCGTACCGAACTACCTACAGAACCGCCACCGGGGAGACCCCGTTTTCACTAGCCTACAGGGTGGAGTCCGTCATACCCGTGGAAGTCGGCCTGCCCAGCTATCGGATAGAAGAGTTTGAAGAGGAAAGCAACGCTCGACAAATGGCAACGGAACTCGACCTGCTTGAGGAGAGAAGGCAACAGGCCTACATTCGGACAGTGGCTCGTAACTAAGTGGTGGCGCGATATTATAACAAGAGGGTGAAGCCAAGGTCTTTGAAAGTTGGGGATCTGGTTCTCAAGAGGATTCTCACTCAACCTCCCAAGCAAAACTCACTAGGGCCAAAATGGGAGGGTCCTTACCGAGTGGTTGGCATCCTACGCCCCGGTTCTTACAGGCTAGCGGATCTAGAAGGCCAGCTACTTAGGCATCCATGGAACGCCGAGTACCTTAAACGATTCTATCAGTAAAATACATTTGTAAATTCACAAAGAGAACTCTTGTACTTACAATACATTTTTAAATTCACAAAGTGAACTCTTGTACTTACAATACGTCTGTAAATCCACAAAATGAACTCTTGTATTTGGAAAGAAGGGGTTCTTTTACACTTTATTGATTATTGCGGACACGACTGTAAGGCACAAACACCCAATTAGGAAGAGCTGGGCTACCTGGTAAAAAATAATAATAATAATAAAATAATAATAATAATAATAATAATAATAATAAATAAATGTTTACCAGGCTCAAGGAGCCCAGCCAAGGAGCTCGCCTGCCAGGCACAAGTGTCAGGCGGGAAGTCAAGTCGAGCCCTAAAAGTGTTTACAAGGCTCAAGGAGCCCAGCCAAGGAGCTCGCCTGCCAGGCACAAGTGTCAGGTGGGAAGTCAAGTCGAGCCCTAAAGGTAAATATTTACAAGGCGCAAGGAGCCCAGCGAAAGGGCTTGCCTGCCAGGCACAAGTGTAAGGAAGGAAGTCAAGTCGAGTCCTAAAAATAAATATTTTACAAGGCTCAGGGAGCCCAGCCAAGGAGCTCGCCTGCCAGACACAAGTGTCAGACGGGAAGTCAAGTCGAGCCCTAAAGATGTTTACAAGGCTTAAGAAGCCCAGTCAAAGAACTCGCCTGCCAAGCCCAAGTGCTAAGCAGAAAATCAACCCGATGCGAGTACAAAAAATGTGTATATACACATGTCACCATCCAATAGTACATCAGGTGGAGGGTACAAAAGAGGATACTCTCGGGCCCCAAAAAGAATCAAAAAAAGATGCAAAAAAATCGACATCACCAGCACAAAGGGCCCCTATGGATCGGCAGGAGGGGCTGAGGAGTGCTCCGGCAGGCGACTAGCAGATGGCCCCACAACGGGCTGGTTGGTGCCGCGCGGGGGGGGGGGGGGGGAGGGCGGCCTCCTCAGAAATGTCAACCACATTGACCGAGGGATCCTCCTCGTCGGCTTCGCCCTCCTCATCATCAGAATGACCGGTCGTGGGAGGGACCCAAGACCAGTCGAACTCAGCCGTGGTAGGATAGAGGTGGAGGACCTTCTTCATGGTATCCCGTATACCATGTACGTACTCTCTGAGGAACTCCGCCGTCTCTTTGAAGTCCTCAACCGTCTTAGATCGAGCATCACCCGACAGGGTAGGCAGCACGTCTCGGAGGTAGACCTCGTGCTCCTCCGCGACCCTCTTAACAGCCTCCCTGGCCTTCTCCACCTCTCGCTGAGCCCTCTCAGCAGCTAGCAGGGTGGCCTCCTTAGCCTCGGCAGCCTCCAATTCAGCCTTGGCCTTAGCCTCCTCAACGGCTCGCACGTCAGCCTCTAATCTTTCACGGAGATCACGAGCGTCGTTGACGAAAGATCGCGCTTGTGTGTTGGACATGACTAAGCCCACAACCCCCTGCCAAACAAGAAAGTAGTCAAACAAACTCGTAATTTATGCGTATACAGAGGACAACCTTGACCAAAGAAAATGTACCTGGACGATCCTCCGTAGACCGCTCTCCTGGTTCTCTACGAAAGATCTCCTCTTGGTGGCTTCGAGGACCTCATCAGCGATAAGGGAATCGACCCGCCCCGTAATAATCTCCCGAACGGACAAGCGGCTCGAGGACCTCGGCGTGTCAGGCTGGCGGGGCGGGTGACCCTCCTTCTCCCTGCTGGGCTCCTTGTCCTGACGACCGGTGGGGCCGCTTGGCCGCTGTGGAGGAGGGGCTCTAGTAGCCCTGGCAGGAAGGTCTTTCGTCTTCAAAGGCCCCCCAGTGCTGGACGTGGCCTTCATAAACTTATCCGATCGGCTGTTCAGTCTTGACAAGCCCTTTCTCTTCTTACCCGGGTCTTCAGCAACCCCTTTCCCCTTATCAGTGGCTGAAGCGCTGGTCGGGATCCTCGGTCTCTCAGGTGCCATACCTGCAAGAAGAAAACAAACTGTGAGTCAAAACAACGGCACAAACTTGAGGTAATCTGAAGTGTAGAGAAAAAAGAAATAAGATAATAACCTCCGATCCGGAGAGGACGGGCAGGGTATAAAGCCCTGATCACGTCATCTAAGCTGTCATCTGGGACGGCCATTCCCCCTTTAGGGTAGTCGTTACCAGCGAGCCGCTCGGTAGAAGACGTGGTCGGCACCACCACCTGACCTTCGGATCAGCCCATAGGAGAAGGATACGGGCCCCCTAGGGCCATCCTAGTTCGTGAGCGAGTTGGCTGCTCTACGACTATCACTAGAGCTTCTTGAGGAGCCACCCTCGGATGCAATACTCGCCCGGTAGGAGGAGATAATCTGTGGATCCCACTATGTCGCCTCAACATGTCCCCATTAAATAGCTTCCTAACATGACGATCGCCCATGGATAATTTCCTGAGCTTTTTAATCATCCCTCGGACAGATACGGGGATCCAGGGTTTCTTTGACCAAGTATAGGGAAGTTAGAACGTGGGCGGCACCCGATCGTTCTCAGCGATGGAGGTGTCCTCTGGGGCCTCCTAGTTGCCCCTCACGTAAAATCAGACGAACTTCCATACCTTGTCCGAATCGAGCAAGCCTTTAATAAACTTGCTCCCGAAACCGTGGAAATGGTAGCCCCCGACTGCTCTCGGGTGACTCTTCACCCTATACAAATTCTGGAACACCCTGAATGGCATCTCGAACGAAAAATGTGAACGCCATAAAATATGGGAACAGTGCAATACCCGGTATGCGTTACCACTCAACTGCGCCGGGCAGAGGTTAAGCGAGTTCAAGGAATCACGCACGGTGGGGCTGAAAGGCAGTCGGACACCCGCTTGGAAGAAGTCAGCATAGAAAGTGATGCATCCTGTCGACGGGCGACTCGGAAGGTCGTTAGGACCGGGCACTAGCAAGTCAATGTCGCTAGGGATCTCAAACACGACCCTCAATACAGAAAACAACCAGGCGTCTACCATCGACGGGAACGCGTCGGTAGTCTACTCATAATCCCCGCTCCGACGTCTTCCCATGACACCCCTCACCAACTTGGGGTTATACTCAACCACAGGTGAATGCTGACTTCCTACAGACTCGTAACTCTCTGCAAAAGACTCGTTAAACGTAGAAGGAGGCGGTTGATGACCACGCGGGACACTCGGCGTGTTAGTCTCACTCAAAGATGATGTCGACATCTCGTCATTGGAGCTCTCGACGGCCCTACTAGGTTGAGCCCCGGCCTGCTCTGTAGGGGATGGTTGTTCAGGAGAGTCACGCTGTTCAGCAGAAGCGTCCCATCCCGGGGACTCCTTGGTGGGAGGGGGAGACTCGCCTCTCATGAGGCTCAGGAATTCTTCGTCTGGGAGGGTGTCCGAGTTTAGCTCTAGGATCTTGCTCAACCGTGCGCTACCCTCACGTGCCATCGGCTCCCGACTACGAGGACCTTCCCGGACCTGAGGGGCAACGGGTCCCCGGGTCTGGCGAACCTTATCGGTTGATGACCCTAAGCTCAAACTCGTGCTTAACCCGCTACTGCTGGAGTCGGTGCTGCCATACTCGGTCACGGATGGGTTATCTGAATTCGACAGATCACTCATCGCAACAAGACTACAAACAAAACACAGAAAAAGCTATCGGTTTACCTCGCTTGGACGATTCGGCTGCTTGGCTACACGGACTGACCAGCTTGGCCACACGTTCTTCTCGGCTGGTCGGCAGGTTGGCAGTTAACATGACCTTCTCGGCTAGACGATTCGACTGGTCGGCAAAAGGTCCTATTCGGCAGCTCGGCCACACATTCTTCTCGGTGGGTCGGCAGTTAACACGACCTTCTCGGCTAGACGATTCGACTGGTCGGCAAAAGGTCCTATTCGTCTGCTCGGGACACGAGTAATAGATGCTTGGCCACTCGACTTATCGGCTAGTCGGCACAGAGCGTTTTCAAAAGCAAACAGTGAAATGAAGACCCGCCGGCTGGTATTTATAGCCGCAGGCTATGAACGGGGGCCTCCCTTCCAAAGGCGGCCGAGCCACGAGCCCAAGGAGCCGGCCAGACCGATGCTTCGAAGAGTGAGCACTCCCTACCAGAGGCCGAGAAGCCGAGAAACCGAGCATCCCGAGGTCGAGAAGCCGGATAGGCGAATGAGAAGTCTAGCTCTAGGCCGAGAAGCTGACCATCCTGAGACCGAGCCACGAGCTCGATAGGCCGAGAAACCGGCCAGACGTTTACTTCGAAGAGTGAGCACTCCCTACCAGAGGCCGAGACGCCGAGCAGCCTAGGCCAAGAAGCCGAGCATCCCGAGGTCGAGAAGCCGGACAGGCGAATGAGCACTCTACCAGAAGCCGAAAGGCCGATTTGCTGAAAGCTACCGAGGGGATAAAACATGCACCCAACCCAGCTAACTTACAAGTGCACCCAGTGGATGTCCCATTGGACACACTTGGGGGGGCTTGTGTTGGGGGCGGACCCAAAAAGAAGACAAAAGTTCCCAACCGGAATTCCACGGAATGCGGACCGACTTCCTGGCTGCTCAGGACCCGGTCGACAACTCGGAAGGAGACCGATGCTGCTTCTGGATGGCTTCTCAGCTGATCGGCTCCCAGTCCGCCACCCTACCAAATGTCGCTGAAGGACCCCGGCTAGTCGGCCTCCCAGCTTCCCGGCAACCGCCATCCTACCGACCCGGGACACGTGGCAGGTCCATGAGGGGACGCCTCAGTTATGGACACCCGCTCCGATGGGGCAGCCCAGTTAGAACCCGATCCAGTCAAGCCTGCTATAAATACTCTCCATACACCGGCCTAAGGTAATGGATAAATCTCTCCCTCCCGACCAGACTCAATCTGCCACTGGGCTACACGGCACCCCTGCTGACTTGAGCGTGGGAGTGCTTTTGGCTGGCACCACACCGGTGCCCTCCCTTCACTCCCTAGCTCGACTCCTTTCGCTGTATAGGTCTTTCCCAGCCAAAGAGCATCTCCGATCGGGCTGGACAGCAACCCGGTTCGGTCGATCCCTTTGAGAACCTATTCGGGAGCACCCAGTCGGCTTCCCGGTAATCCGGCCAGACTGGCCTAGTAAGACTGGTCGGCAAATCGACAGCCCCGCACCGTCGGCCCATCCATACCCAACTACCTATCCCGGCTTAGCCGACTGGCCAGACGGCTGCCCGGCTGGTTGGCTAGTCGTGAGCTCCGCCCGCCGTCCCTCCCTGTTCGACCCATCAGTTTAGTTGACACCTAACCACCCACGCAGAGATTCATTACAGGCTACAGTACCCGGCATCGGGACTCATTTGTTGAGCAAGACACCGTGCGCCGCCGCACGTGGTTTTGAAGTCAGATTTCGACGTCAACATGACCAATGAGGAATTTCGGGCCAAGCATAATGGCATTAAGAAACAATATTAACTGTCAAGGGCTATGTCGAGCTCTTCTACAGAAGCTTCTAAATTTAAGCATAGGAATGTCTCTGACCTGCCAACTTCCATTGATTGGAGAGAACAAGGCATTGTGACCCCTGTCAAAGACAAAGGAGAGTGTGGTAAGTTTGAGCTAAAAACATGTAACATATTTATTTATGGATACTTCATACATGTGCACCTGAGGCGTGTCCAAATTTAACTAACAAGCCTAAAAAAGGGTGTGACTAACTGAGTTTTTGTTTTGGTTTTTGTTTTTAGCTAGTAAAAAAGAAAAAGCAAAAGTTACGACTTTTCAACAAGTGTGTAAAACCAGCTTACAGGTCAAAATGATTTTTAAAATTTTCTAAGAAATAAAAAATAATAAAAAATATTTCTAATGTTTAACTTAAATTTAATGACTCATTTGTTTACTACATTGTATTCGTATTGCATTTAAACACAATGTAATTTTCATTTAAATGCAAAAATATTGTATTTAAATACCAATCATATTATATTTTAAATCCAATATAATTATTATTTATTATTCTACTTTTTCTATTATTTTTACCAATCACATCACATACTCTCTCTCTTCTTTTTTTTCTCTCTACTTTTATCAATTATATCACATACAATATAATTTAAGTACTTTTTATCCAAATAAACATTACATTTGAATGCAATGTAAATATTTTTTATTTAAACATATATTACATTCAAATTTAATATAAATGTAATGTATTACCCAAACACCTTACAAATCTATTTGAAAGAGTTAGGTAGCGTTTGGTATTGTTTTTGAAATCTGTTATGTTTTCAAATTCTCTGAATTTGAGATCGTTTTGAAAACAATTCTGATAATGTTTCTGAAATTGTGTTTGGTTTTATTTTCTGAGTGTATGTTTTGATAAACAAAAAAATGAAACTGTGTTTGGTTATATTTTTGAAAACCAGCCATTTTATAAGTATTATATAAAAACATATTTATGTTTGATTTAAAAAAAATTTATTATGAATGCCAAAAATTAAAAATTAATAAAATTTTTTAATTGAAAAATGAATTAAAAATTAATAACCATAATATTTAAGTAATTATTATATCAATTAAATCTTAATTAACCATAATAATTAAATCAGAGAAATGGGAAAAATGGGAAAAATGAAATCAGAGAAAACGACTTTTAATCGTTTTCAATTTTACATTGGGAGCAAAGGCGATTTTGGATTCGTTTTGAAATCTGTTTTCAAAAACAATACAAACCAAACACAATTTCACACCGATTTTGAAATCGATTTCCTAGGGAATCGTGAAATCAGTTTTGGAAACAAAACCAAACACCCTCTTAGTTTTCGCAGAATGCTATATTTTTTTAACTTTGACAAAAACCACTTCTAGAAACGGGAAGCACTTTTGACAACCATTCACATGTAGTTGTACATAAATTATGATAGAGAGATATACTACATAAATAAACAACAAATTTTTTGTTTCGTTTTAGAAATAAAAAAAGAAAAATCAACTTTTTGTTATCTAAGTAATTTCTTTCCCATAATTAGTAGTGCTACCATCATGATCAAGGATAAATACTTAATTATTAGCTTAAACCTACATGTAGTTAGCAATGTTATTAACATAAAAATTCAACATAGTATTGTTAAAAGAATACCCATATTCTTTGATACTAATAGAGCTAAACACAGTTATTCAATAAAATATTTTGAAAATTGAGACTGGTGGGATTTGGAACACAGAAACTATTTCAAGAGATTATTGTTTTCTATATACCATATGACCTCACTAATATCTTTTGCACCACCATTATTCTTGGTTGCTGCTGGGCATTCTCAGCAGTGGCTGCCACAGAAGGGATAAATAAACTCAAAACCGGGAATCTGATCTCCCTATCCGGACAACAGCTTCTGGATTGCGACACGAAAGGCGAAGATCACGGCTGTGAAGGCGGTCTAATGCCCAGTGCCTTCTAATCTATCCAAGACAATGGCGGCCTCACAACAGAAGCCAATTACCCCTATAAGGGAGTGGATGGCACTTGCAAGGCGGCTGCTAATTCCCCTGCAGCCACCATAACTGGGCATGAAATCGTGCCCGACAACGTCGAGCAGGCGCTGTTGCAAGCCGTTAGCCGCCAGCCGGTGTTCGTCGCCATCGACGGGGTGTTCACCGGACCTTGTGGCGCAAACTTAGACCATGGTGTCACAGCAGTTGGATATGGTGTCGATAGGAATGGGACAAAGTATTGGTTGGTGAAGAATTCTTGGGGCACAGCATGGGGAGAGGGTGAATATGTGACGATGAAAAGGGATATTGATGCAAAGCAAGGCCTATGTGGGATTGCCATGGAGGCTTCTTATCCAACCATTTGAAAAGGAGGAGGAAAAAAAAGTTTTCAATATTAATAATAGTCTAGCATGATTATCATGTATTTGGTAAAAAGTATTGCTTAGTTTATTTTGGCATGCAAGTCATGTACTAGTTCTCCAGCTATTTCATTATTTATAAAATAATTCAAGTAATTGGGCTTATTTATTACATTTGCCTTGTGCTGTTAATTAATTAATTGATTAATTTGATAGAAGGGAAGAGTAAGAGAAGCAAAAATTCAAGCACATTACAATTACAATTAAGGGCTCGTGGGGCTCGTGTGGAGTGGATTCTCCGTGAGTTGTAACAATATTTTTTATAACTTTTACTTTAATTTTTACTCTCAACCTTTATTATTTTAATTCTCTCCAATTTCCCAATCAAAAGTTACAATCCTCCCATATAAGCCGTAAGTTTGGCCTTATCTTGCCAAACCTCATATATTCTTTTACTATTAGCCAGGCTGCTCATAAAATATTGGTCTTAGCCCAAAGCAAAAGCAGATTGCCTTGTACTCAACAAGGGCGTTCTAGTACATTATGGATTCTTATTTTAAGATTTGTATCAGCTCGATGATGCTATGTGAATTGTTAGAAACATGTGAAGTATAAGGCTAATCCAACAACAACAATTTCATATTGGAATTGGGACATACTATCATGAAACAAAATATTTTCTTTCTAAAAGAGATTCTATTTAGAATTATTATATATCCATGGTCTAATATTGAAATAATTTCAGATGTTTTCGTTTATTTTTTTTAATTTTAATAAACAATTTAAAATGCCTCAACCTTTTTAGAAAAAGTTCAGGAAGTCAAATAGCAATAATTCCAAGCACTTCTTTTCACATTATTTTGGAAACCCAAGGACTATGGAACAAAAATTGTGTCTACTTTATTAGTTGTTCCTTAATTTATAACAGCCCAGGACTATGCAGCTTCAATATTATGGAACATGTGTCCCACTGTGTGGTGTTGTACTCATGGTAATATTTGAGTAAACTACATTCATATTGAATAGAATTATGTCATTTCTTTTTCATTTCATTTGTGGACCCCAAGATTACTTCTATGATAATGTGTATATGAATGACACTAATAATCCATCTTATTATCGATTAACAAAAAATAAAAAACAAAATAAACAACCAACTGTAGAAAAAATAAATTGGTCCTACTTAATCATTTTAAAAATGATGCACCAAAAATTAATTCGCGGTTTTAAAAAATAAACGAGTAATGAAAAAACACTGCATACACAGACACATATAAATATTTAAATTTGGGAATGGGAGTAGATGTGAAGTTAATGCAGTTACGAGGCTATTACTGCCATGCATGTAGGAGAATAGATAAATGCCTGTAACTTTATCTAATTTAAACGGAAGCAAACAAACTTGCAAAGATGAAAAATGAAAGTACATGTTGGTAAGATCTTGTATTAGCAAGAAACTGTTGATATCCATATTGGATTTCACTGATCACATCAAGTGGCTGACAATGAAGCACTTGGGTTTCTTGGACAATAATACTGCATTTCAATAAGGCAATCTCTGCGTGACTAATTTCTTGTTGCAATTGAGAAATAATCCCTCCGCAGCCATACAATGGTGACTCTATTCTACGCTGCGCCTCAAAACACAAGGACTCTACTGCTTGAGCTCGAGCATCTGTTTTGGCAATGCGTTGCCGTTATTAAATAACAATATGACAAAAGGTTAATTACATCAAAATATATCACAATATAACGTAAATATCTTCTTAATTAAGTGACCGTTTGAATCACCGTTTATAAGCTGTATTTGGGAATTATTTAGAAAGTTTTCGACAATATTTTTTTCCTCACAAATTTAAATTTGCCTTTTAAACTTATGATTCTAATAGACCCATAAATATATATACAAAGTGAAAGAGAGAGATTGGTCACAATAATTTATTCCAACACACGGATCAAGAAAGAATAACAATAACAATAAATAAATAAATAAACAAATACCGCTAGAGAAAAGAAAAGTAAATTGTAGTACTAGTGCAAGAATTTCCTTTTTCTTGTTCCTTTTTTTTTTTCCCCCTTTTTGGAAGTGAATCTAGAAGGTTGAGGTTCCTATTCAGCGAGTTTCGAACTTTTGAATAGTGTGTATACATGCATTGTGTTTTGACTGAAATAGCTAGTTGAATGGAATCCGATTAGAACAAAATGAGACATACATAACGGATAAGTGTATGCATATTGAATATATAAAGAATATTGTTATACCTGAAGCATTTTCTTGACTTTTTTAGCACCAAAGATTCTTTGAACGCTGGCAAATCATTGAGAATTATTAGAAGGGAAACAGGGAGAGAAAAGGCAGTTTGGAGGGCATGCTTGCTTCTCGAATTCTTGCAAGCTGCACACCGACTAAAGATCATATTCTTAGAATTTCGAAAACAAATCTTAGCTAAATCTGATTGTGAAAACTATCAAGATTTGTATCCTCTATCATTTTAAAAATCTTTCTTTTTGGGTAAGATATGTGTTACATATGAGCATATATGTAGCTAATTTAGCTTTGTTAGGTCTTTCTGCAACGGCTATATATATTGATTTTTTAAGAAATGAATATGTGTAGGAAAAGTTTGCTGAATATGGTAAGAGAAACCTTTTATACGGAGAATATATATTATGTCTATGTTTTATACTATATGGAATCTTTGCCTGTCATGATTTTTCTTTCCCACGTTGAAAAATGATTAGTTTTGTTATATACTTATTTAAAAGAAAACTTCGATTTTCTTCCCAAAAAACAAAAGGTAAAACCCTAATTCACTTTAATTAGCTTAAAACGAGTTCAACTAGTGTGCCTTTTTATTCAAATCACTTTAATAAAATTATGATAAGTTAATCAAAATTTCATTTCAATTAAAAATATCATAACGTATCATTTAAAAGGTCATGTAATGATATCATTAAAAATAATACAAAAAGATACACAAATATATATATATATGAGTTGAATCAACATGACGATGAAATCTGATTATTATTTTTGGATTTAGAATATTTATTTGATTGAAATAAGATTGTCTATCCATAGATTTAATTGATTTGATTTTTTTTTTTTTGGTTTTTCTCCAAATTTTCAATGATATCACTTGATTAACCGTGTGCTAACTTCCTCAGAATGAATACCTTGCCAAAAATAAGTAATATTTTTTTGTTCATAAAGAAAATTTTTACACGGTGGCAGAGAATAAGGTCGGCGGTGACTGGTGGGACCTTAGTGGCAGACCCAAGTCGTCGTGGAAAACTCCAATCCTAGCACCTCGTGATGTCGACGCTGCTGTTGATGCCACTCCGGCTATGGGAGCCCATTCTTGGCCCTTGCTCGCCGATGCTCAACAGCTGAAGAGCAATCCCGAGGCTGCGAAATCGCCCCCTATAGCACCGACAGTCGCCGAAGCCGCTCTGCCTCCCAATACCAGAGCGTCGCACCTGCTGCACATGCAGGTTTGGCTTTCTGGTGAATTTTTGTCTGGATTAATTTGTGCTCCTTATTGTAGATGCTAAGCATTTGGTAGTTTAGGATTTGTATTGGTTACGTATGTTGTTTATGTTTTTGATTGGAACCAAAATATGTGTCAGAACGGTTAACATATGTTGAGGATGATAATAGGAAGGCTTAGAAGTTACATATTTTGTGGAAAAGATATCAGCTTTGGCTTTTGTCCTTAGGCGCTCCTTATTGTTGGGAGCAAAGAATAGCAAAGTTTAACTTCCATCACCAAATTACAACTAAAAATAGCCGCATTTCTCTTTAGATATTGCTTTCTCATTTTACTTGTTTAAGTGTTTAACCTTTTTAATGAATGTCTTAATATTTTGGTTTTGACGAATCTCAAATTTCCCATGTTTCTTGCCATTTGGAACCGTCAGTTGAAGTCTAGTTTTCTTCAATACTTGTTTGGAAGCAACTGCCCTTCGTTCTTTGTCTTTTGCTCGTCAGCAATGCAATTATTTGCTGAAGTATTTCTTTATTTTAATGTTTCCATATTTTTTTTTTCCTTTTTGAATTACTGGAAACTAGTCTTGCTTCCAAAAATATTTTTTGGATATCCAAGAAAATTTCTATAAGTGTTTTCCTAGAGAATTTGAGATTTCCATTTCTGTAATATGTACTTTGTAAGTCCTTCAGTTGTAAATTTCTATCACACTATTGTTTGTTTTATCATTTGGTACACAAAAAAAATTTTACATGCTCCTTCTATTAACACTTTGTTTTGAAACTTACTTCAGGTGTGTCTAAAGAGGATCTATATATCTTGAAAATTATTAGAGATCAATCAAGTATTATGGTGAATTTTCGTAAAATCACCCCTAAAGATATAGAATCTGATTCGAATTCAATTGGTTATTATGGTTGACATTTTAGCATTTTTCTAGTTTTAGGGTATATATTATGTCCCAAATACGGTGACATTTACTTGTCCTTATACTGAAATACTAATGATTAATTCTTTATTATTTTAGTTTTGTACGATGAAGGATTACATAATAAAAATTCACAAAAAAGAAAAATAATTTCTAGTCTACTAATTTGTAATCTTGTTATAAAAATTTTATGCCGCAAATTAACTTTTTTATTTACAAAGAGAGTGGTTGTTTAAAAAAAAATTAACCACAAAAAATTGTTACGACTAAAAAACTTTAGTTTTAGTTACAATAAATTTTGTGATTAAAAGAATTTTAGTCACAATAAATTTTATGACTAAAAATTTGTTGTCTTTAAAGACTTTTTGTCACAACAAACTGTGTGACTATAATAGTTTTAGTCACAACAAATTTTGTGGCTAAAATTTGCTATAACTAAAAGACTTTTAGTCAACTTAATTTTTTTCATTACTAAAACTTTTAACGTCGAACTTTTTAGTAACAAGTGTAGTCACAATATTTTGTTGTAACTAAACATTTTAGCCGCAATAAAATATACTTTTACTTATAATTTTTAATGTGACTAAAAGCCTTTTTTTTATATAATGTATTGATCTACATATTAATAAATTGTATTGTTTTATTAAGATAAATAATAAAAATATATAGCATTATCTTTTATTCGTTAAGAAGCCTTATCCTTTATTTTGTTAAGACGTGAAACTTAACAACTCCACAAATTTCAATGTAATCAAAAGTTTACAAGTGATTAAAAAAAAAAGGATAAGAAGAGGAAGAATTGGTGCTAAAACGACGTCGAAAAGTGAAGGTCAATAGGAAAAGGCACGTTGGATTCGTTAGAATAAGTAAAAACGCATGTGGAAAACCGGAATTGAATAAGATTCTTATCTTAGAAGAGCGGCACACAGCTAAATAAATTTGAAAAAGCCTTTAAAATATCCATTCTGCAAATTATTTAATAGGAGGGGCGGAGGGGAGTAATATGGGGAAAAATTGCCCACGTATGTACAATGAGAACCCTAAAATATTCTAGAAGAGAAAAAAGATATTTCAAGTTTGACAATCCTTTGCCCTAAAAAACGGGGTGTAGAATGTAAATATATGGCCTGGTCCCAAATTGGATTTTGATGGAAAACCTTAGCTTGTGAATTTATGGTCGCGGGAAAAAGTCGCAGGCTATGAATACATAATATAATGATTAATGAGTGGTGGAAAAAATAAAATCGCTCACAATTGGAAAATTTATAATCCAAGATTGTCAATTATCCTTGCTTTAAAGTAATCACTCCACAGCTGGCATGAGGCGACCTTAAACATATAAAATTGTCACATTACACGTTGACAAACATATATAATTGTCATTTCAGTGGAGAGTATAGTTTGTTGTTATATATATATATATATATAATACATTATAGAAAAACAAAACTTTGGAGTCAACGTGGAATACAATATTATTTACACAATAATTCAAAAATGCAAAAGGCAATCTTGTAAGTGACATCTAAACAGCTAAATTGTTCTCTAGTGAAAATAAATAAATAAGATGAAGTCTATGCATTATAAATTAATGACCACTTATCAAAACTTAGTTTCTAGTGTGGTAATTTTTTAATTTTAATTTTAGAATCGGAAACTTTCTCATTAATATTATGCATAAGTGAATAATAATTTTTTAAAGTGCAGGATATTCTTCAAACTAAATGAACTCATTATCTTTTATATAACTACTATATAAAAAGTTAAAGAGTGGTTCTTTATATTTAGAAAAAATAAAAAGACAATAAGTTAGAAAACTAAACGAACTTAAGTTGGTTATTCTGAATTACTACGTCGATATATGTGATATATGCATATCTAATATGGTTTTTTTTATTTTGTTCTTTTCATTATTGAATTTGAAAAACTTTCTTGATTTAATAAACTAAGCAACATGCGTAAAAATATATACGCCTTTTTCTTTTTGGGAATAAGAGTATGGGAACACCACACATTCCCCAACTTAATTATTAAAATTTTTATGTTATGTACTTATAAACCTATGTGTTTTTCTTTCCTTTTTGGAAACACTATTTTGCTGTCCCGAGCTATAATGATCAACAGAGCGTGAAGATGGTGATATTAGAATATATTGACGTTGGAATCCACTTTCTAGTAACTTATACTTTTAAGGTGGATTGATAAACTAAAAAATAGGTGTTTTTTTAATTATTTTTCAAGAAATATCTCGCAAGTCTGGTCAGGAAGCTTCGTGGAAATATCACACAACTTATTCTCTTATCATCTTAACTAAAAATGAAAACTTTGCGTCATCCAATTAATAAAATTAAAGGAAAATGCCACTTGATAATTGGGTTCACTTGTTATCATGCAAGAGCCAATCACAAGAAAAAGCTTGTGGGGTAGGCGATGTTGGAACAAGCCACTAGCAAAACTGAATAATTTATGTCTAATTGTCTTTAAGTAAGTTGAATCTAGACAAATACTCGATATTAATTGCTTTTTAATAAAAATTCTTTATTTTTGCTAAGTACGGCCACGCAATATTTAAAACGAAAAGAAAAGGAATTGAACTCTAAATTATATGGTACAAAATATGGTTGAAGAGGAAAAGCTAGCCAATAAGGACCACTTCTAGAGAACAGACAATGGGAACAAATCAAGACCTCCATAAAAACTCTAAAAAGCAAGTCTTCACATTTGGTGATTGGGTTGAATTGGAAGCAAAGTTTTGTTTTTGCTCTTGTTGTTTAATTTAGGAGTCGAATCTTTGATGTCAACGGGAAGTTGCTGAGAACCACCTATATGCCACATTAAAAGGATGGGGCATTGGTACTTGTTAACCCCATCATACTAATCTTGGCCTTGGCCTTACT
Source organism: Antiaris toxicaria (assembly GCA_035233585.1). Taxonomy (NCBI): domain Eukaryota; kingdom Viridiplantae; phylum Streptophyta; class Magnoliopsida; order Rosales; family Moraceae; genus Antiaris; species Antiaris toxicaria. The sequence goes on from CP141154.1 coordinate 97,755,020, forward strand.
TGAGAAGGCAAAATCCAAATTCAAACAAAAGTTAATGGACAACAAATAAACAAAAAGACAGAGCATGGAATTCCAAATCAATCCTTATTTTAGAAACTTTGACGATTATGGGTTTAATTTTTTTAATTTGTAGTTCACTTTTTTCACTTGGGGTATTTCATGGTGCAATATGTCTAATAGTAGGTGTGTTTTTAAATATCAAATCATAATAAAATTAATAGAGTGTATGGGGAACAATTTGAGTTGAAAAATTTAATTGGAGTTAGTTGAATTAAGTTATGCGTTTAGTGTGCGTTTGGTTGATTGGAATTAAAAAATATAAAAACTTAAAATACGTTTTAAAATAAAAAAATTAATATTGAATTTTGTTTTGTTCATCTCGAAATTTTATACAATTAAAAAAACTTGTATATGTAGATATATAGACTTTTAATACGTGTTTGTTGCATAGATTGGAATTGATTTATTATATTGGATTTAAGTTGAATTGAATTGTGTATTTGATGAGGCATTTGAATTGCAGAAATTAAAAAGTATAAAAACTTAAAATGCTTTTGAGAAACATTATCAATATGAAATTTATTTTATTTGTTTCAAAATTCTATGTAATTAAAAAAAATCCAATTTGAACTTGTAAATACAAAGATATGAACTTTTAATATTTAAGTTATGAAATTATAATAATAACTGTTAATAATGAAATTAAAATTGACTTTTTACAAAAAGACAAAAAAAAAACCATTTAAATTGAGTTGAACCGCAACACCAAACATGTGTTTAAAATTTAAGTGTTTAAGTTATAATTGAAACTAATAATAATGAAATTGAATTCACTTTTCATATAAAGACAAAAAAACAATTGAAATTGTTAAATTAAATTGCTCCTTCAACCACATGTTAAATGAATATTCAGAATTTACAAATTCAAAACAACGTAGTACTGATTGGGTTTTTTTCCCCCTCTTAATCTCCAACATTGTTCTCATTGTTTTAGTCAAACAAGCCAATACAACACTTTGATGTCCTTTTTTTTTTTTTCACGTTTAAATTGGTTTACATTTGATAGTTAGATTTAGAAGGTGTTTGCTAAGCGTATTATATTTACATTGTATTTGAATCTAATGTATTGAATGTAATTTATTTTTGGTTAAAAAGTATTTGCATTGCATTTGAATGTATTGTGTGTTTGGATGAAAAGTATTTAAATTGTATTTAAATAATGAATATATAATGTGATAAGTAAAAGTAAATAGAAAAAAGAGAGAGATAAAGAAAATATGTGATATAATTAGTAAATATAATAAAAAAAATGAAATAATAAATAATGATTATATTAGGTTTAAAATATAAAATAATTAATATTCAAATATAATATTTTTATATTTAAATAAAAATTACATTATATTTAAACACAATATAAATATAATATGATAAATAAACGTGACATTAATACGTACATTTGGAAGTTCGTACTTGATGTGTTTATCCTCTATCATGCAAGAATGAAGATCGTTATCATTATTTGGTTTTGATTTGTATATGAAACATTGTAGTACCGTACCTTTCTAAAATACACTTTTGAAACGAATATTCAAGTTCAATAGGAAAGAAATCTCTTGAGACACTAAAGTAATCCTTAATGAGTGCATGAAGAGCAACTGTCTACCACATTATCCATGTCAATTTGGAAATTTGCTTATATCATGACATCTTTGTGAACATGGCCTTGTCCTTTGTACCAAACCATTCGCACATCGACTTTGAAAAAGAAGCATGATCGGTGACTAACTTGGTTTGGACTTGGGACCAAGAATTTGATCAACAACATTATTAAGTTCCAGTCGAAAAATTTTTGGCGACAACATTTTAAACGAAGACAAAAGCCGCTGATAATCCGCATGTTTCTTGTAGTGCATGTTAATTCATTAAAGATTCATGAACTACAAAATGTATACGACTGTTGCTTTAATTCGTTGCCTTTTGGATACCTTTTACATTCCGAGTTTGAGAACGAAATAGAGAGCAAGTAAATTGACGGTTGAACACGCATCTTAATTCATTAACCATACGGAGAAAGATTTGGCAAATGAGAGAGACAGGTCCGTAACTACCACTAACGAGCAATAATACAATTGAGATTTTTTTTTTCCTTTAGGTGCTTTTTTTTTTTGTTGATTAATAGACTTTTTGAAGTGATTATTAACGTGGGATTCTCTTAAATGTAGGTATCTTTATAACAAAAACAACATCTAATTAGTAGGGAAAAAGCAATATGAAAACTGAATCTGCTTTGATTTTAATTTTCATTTATAAAGGATTTGTAAATATTAGAATAAATCAATTTTAATTAGATATTGATTGTAGGAGATAAAATATGAGATTCGATATTCTCTCTTCCTCTGAAGGAAATATTGATGATGATGTATTTCCGTTATTATTATCAATGAAAATTGGTTACCACTAATTAGTGATAAGCATGTTTTGTTAAATATTAAAGCATAATTAATACTTAAAAAAAAAGTATATCCTACCCAGTACGTGGATGCACCGTCATTACTATTGTTATTGGAGAGATTAGATAATAAACACAAAGAGGTTTGAAGTTGTTTGATTTTTCTTATGAATTTACTGATCATCGTAATGAATTACTATAACAAATTTGTTAGCAAAATATGAAAAATACAAAGAATAATAATATAACTTTTTAATTTGTTACAACATTAATTCAATATTCTACTGAACTTAAATAGAATAAAAAATGATGTCTAGGCACATGAAGCACGCTCTCCTTAAAATAGATTCGTCTTCTCCAATAGTACTTGAGGACATATGAGACGTCCATTTCTTAGGATATAACGACAACGACAATAATATGAAACATTATCGGAACCGTTACACCAAACTTAAACATGCACCTTTTCTCTATTATCAAAATCGATTATAAAGTTACAAAGAAAACTCAAGAACAAAAGAAAGAAAGAAAGTTAGTGTTTTGTGTGTTTATATTGTGTGTTTGCTCATGTAGAGAATGGCCCTTATGTAGGCTTATAAAATGGAATGTTACATGCATGGATTAAAGGGATTAATCATCCATTAAATCAAAATTTAACCCTTAAGTTCATGAGTTTCATTCTTTGAATTGCACTTGGCTATTTCCAAGTCTAGATTTGGCTTTACTAAGGTAGAAAACTGAAATTCTTTTGCATTCTTAATTAAAAAAAAACTCCCAAATTCATGCATATTCATAGTAGTCTTTATTAAACTCTATTATTCTTCCCATTAAGCTCCTTAACCAAGTCAATTAAGTCCTTAACCAAGTTAAAATCAGTTTTGAGGAGAATATGGATAGTCTTGGGCTATTCTTGAGCCAAAAAAAAAAATTGCAAAACAAAGTCTGCACGAGGTGGGCTTTCTGGTCCAGCATTCGTGTCCGCAAGTCGCAGGTGCACACATTGGGCCCCAATCCACTAAGTCCGGGATTTGCATCTCTTTGCGCGTGAAAGAGTCTCTTAGGTACATATGCTTACCTAGGCCTTAAAGTGCAATCCCTTATATATATCACCATGGCTTCACTCCTAGTCAATGTGGGATTTTTGCAATTTCATTCCAAGCTACTATTTCAAATGGCACATTTAGAACATCAATTTATAATTCACCCGATTATCATTTTGAGCATGTAAATATTTAATTTTAATCTCCTCATAACGGAGAACGCAAATCTATCGAGACCTAACCCAAAACTTTAATTGGGCCTTATTCAAAATCGGGTCTCAAAATGAGCCTTTAACGTGGCTTAAATAAGCTATTTTGCCAACAAAATCCAACAGGACGCATACATAAAGGTGAACCCGCGAAAAAATGTACGCATTTGTGATTATTTATTTTCTTTTGTAAATTTTGTTACTTTAACATGTTTTTCACTCTTTGTATTTTAATACGTTTCTACGTTTGATGTTTTAAAGACTCGTTCGATTTATAAATTGAGTTTGAAATAAAATGAAATTTTAAATTTAAATTTATTGATTTAGTTATAATTTTTATCAATTTTTCAAAAAATAAAAAATAAAAAATTTAGATTCAAACTTAACTGACAAACGAGCACTAAGGTGTCGTTTGGTAAAAAAAATTATATTTTAATTTTACTCAAATGTAATACAATTTGACATCAAATACAAATTTTGCAACAGTACTACGAAAACAATTACAATTTAAAATATTTTTAAAATAATCACCTCAACTTTTCAACTCCAATATTTATCTCTACTTTTACTAATCACATTAACTTTTCAACTCTAAAATATTTTTTATCTAAACACACATTTCATTTAAATACAAAGCAAATACATTTCAACCAAATACAATATTTAAAAAATACATTCTATTTAAATACAATCAAAATATAATCCATTTTCTAAATGTCTCCCAAGTTTTTATTTGACCAATGAAGGATGAAATGATACCAATAAACCACTTTTTCTTATTTATTTAAAAAAAAAAAAAAAGGCCTTTGCTGAGTAATCCCACGTTCATTCCACGATAAAAGCAGAAATAGTATTTGGATTTTTTTTTTTTTTTTTTTAAGATTCTCAACCACAGTCAAGATACCTTATGCGACAAAGGCTAATTTAGTCTTTTCGAATGCCATGTCCACGGTATAAGTTGAAACTTTCTTCCAAATATTCTGTCCACTCCAAGCAACACTTTTAAATCTGGATTCTCACTCTTTGTTCTCATTCTCCCTCTTCCCTCCTTGCCCGGAAAACCAAAAAACCACAACCAAAACAGAGTCACTTGTCGTTGTTGTTGTATTTTTACTGTTTTGACTCCCCTGTGTGTGTCTCTTTTCCTCGAAATCCCCACCTCAGATTTGCAACACACACTCTGTCTCTATCTATATTTCCTTGAAAAAAAAAAAAAAAAAAACACAAACACAGAAAACCCAGTTCCCAACAATCTCGAAGTGAAACCATGTTCAAGACGATCAAGAAGAAAATGTGGATGTTCTCTCTCTGATCATCTTTTTCTCTTCCCCAAGAAAAATCTTCACAAACCCCGAAACCCCCTTTTTTTTTTCTCTTTTGCGTAATGGAAGGTATGAACACAAGCAAATACAAGCCCGAAAAAACAATCACCGTCTCCACCAGAATCACTATCTTCGTTCTCAGCAACAAATTCGCCTCTCAAAGATCCAAGCTTTCCTTTTGGCTCGCCAAATCTCGCCCACCAGGTTCATAAATCACAATCACGGTAAAAAAAAAAAAAAACACACAAAGCCAGTCAAGTTTTCTTTAGCTCAAAAAAAAAATCGAAAAATAAATAAATAAAGAAAAAGGGAAAAGAAATAAAATAAAAATGGGTTCTTTCGGTTTCTCGGATCATTTCGAGGCGTTTAGTTCAGGGAGGTTTGTTGTTAATGGCGGTCTGAGAGTTGGGTCATCGTCGTCGTCGGCGACGGCGGCGAGTCTGGTTTTGGACAGTAAGAAAGGGGAGCTTGTGAAGTCTCCGGCGAGGGTGGGCAAAAAGGGAATTTCGGAGGCCAAGGCTTTGGCGGCGCTCAAGAACCACAGCGAAGCTGAGCGGAGGAGGAGAGAGAGAATCAATGCTCATCTCTCTACACTTCGTGGCCTTGTGCCCTGCAATGAAAAGGTAAAACCGCTTATACAATATAATATATATACACACACACATGTAAACATATGTATATGTGTGTGCGCGCGTGCTTTTAATGATGTGTTTTTGTTCTGTTAGTCTTGACCTTTGTGAAAATCCTGGTCAAAATTATAGAGTTAGCAATGTTGTTCTTGTTCACAAACATTTGAATTGATACCAGAACTCTTGACAATTTGAAATGATTTATCAAACATTTGGTGACATGTGAAATGGATTTTCTGGGTGTTTATGAGTTTGAAAACAAAAATAAATTGATACTCATAGTTAAACAAACTTTGTTCAATTTCATATGCATATATATATTTATATAAATATATATATATATTTTGGTGGCGATGTTCTCAGTCTCCTTAATTGTTATGGTTCAATGTTTCTGATTGCTATTATGGGGCCAGTGACCACATGCGAACCCGAAATTTCATTGACATGAATTCTCTCGCCTAAAATTTAAAGCTTCAGAGATCATAGTTAATGAAGATCTTGCTTAGAGAATTTCATGACTAATCCTTTTTGTATTAGTTTAAATTGTTATTTAATATAGGAGGTAGATATTTTCATTTTCCATCTTCATATTAGCAGGACAAAATGGCCGAGCTGGGGCAGAATTTGAGTCTTTTCTGTTATTGCAGCGACCGAAATATCGGCGAACGGCTAGAACATCTTCTAACAGTACAAAAACTGCATCAATCATTAGATTAGTAAAGCATAGATTCTTTACGTGCGTTTTGGAACAATCATGTTACGAACAAAAAACAAAAAGTAAAATGCAAATCAATCACTAATGATAGAAGAGGTTGCTGATTAGAATCAATTCTGGATTCTGATATCCGATATGTGAAAACAGATCCTGTATGTTGTTCTTACTCCATATGCCTGAGGTTATCAATATAGAATCGGCTCAGGTTTGCCACAAGCATATCTCCTTTCTTTAACCTTTTTTCTTAATTGTTTTCTGGAGGGGGAAAAAAAAAAAGAGAAAAGAAAAAGAAGCGATTTAGAAGCATATTAGTCAAATCAAGAACAGTTTGTTGAAGAGTCAACTTGGAGATAGGAGCAACTAATGTCAACTAGAAGATAATGTATTTTTTTGATGTAGTACCAAGTTTTGGAATTTCAAAAGTAAAATACTTAATCAGCTGGAGTGTGTTCCATAGTTCTAACTTGGGAAAGGTATATGTAAATATAGAAACTTATAAATGTTTATAATAATGACACAATGTTTTTCTTTAGAAAAGAAGTAATGTATTTTGAGATTATGCAAGCAGCAGAGCTCATCCTTACCATTATGGACATTAGTCAACTTAACAAAATGGTTTTTAACTTTTTTTTTCATTGCATTATTTGTGATTTGTAGAGTCAACCCTAGACATATAACACACCAAAGCTGACTACTATTAGATCAATCGTCACCAATGATGCTGAGCACCATAACCCTTATCACTTATAAAAAAATGAGCTCCGTCTATAAATACCGACGGTACTGATAGTGCCTCGGTGCCCCTAGCATTACTCATCACTTTTGTTTTAGAAACTTTAGTGCTATGAATATTTGATGGTTCATGGATATGAGACTTCTGACAATCAAGACCATTTTTCATTAATGGCTGAGTTTGGTTCTGCATTTTCTATGGTATTCAAGCAGAGCCCTTTAACATGCCTGCCTGTTGGACCAGAAAATGTGTATTTGAGTATTTCATTTTCACTTCGAGTCTAGGGACTTTTGATTAATTTATTTAATAATCTATTTTTTAATAGGAAGTATAGCGAAGGGATGGCTTACACATAGTTTAATGCGTTTGATTTTGTATTTTGTCTTTCTAAGCTTACCAATGGTTGGAGAACACGTATTTTTTTTTATATATTTTATTGATTTTAAAATTTGAATAATTGGCACGGTGACACCTATTTTATGGATGCTGTCAATAGGTCTACATCTTGATTAATTATCTACGTTTTAAATGTTTATTAGTCAACTTATTAATTTAATATATTATTATGAAGGAGATGTAAGCTAGACAAATACGCCAAGGAGAAGAATAACCACTAACATATTTAAATGTACCTGCTATATATAGTCCTTCCTTTTTTATTTTTTATTTTTTATTTTTTATTGTTAAGATAGTGTTCTTTTTGGGTATCTATAGTTTCATTATATGTACGTACATATATATATATGTAATGGGGTAGGATTAAACAGATGAAGGATTCAGCTCCTTGCTTTTATGAATAGAATATATTATATTATGGTTGGCTATAAATTAGGTGTAAAATGCTAAATAATTTGTGTTGGTAACAGACATTTGTTAAAAAAAAAAAAAAAATCATGGACATAAACATAGACATGTCTTGTTATTACGTCCGTTTATGTCCTTATATAACTCAAAAAACGTGTTAGCATCTATAAATTATCCTACTTCAAAAATATATTTTTTTTAAAGAATCACACATCCTAATCACATGTCTATTTATCTATAATAAGAATGACGAAAGTTCTTAGAAACAGAACTTTGGTCCTTACATCAATAGCCGTCATTTGGTGGGTCCTAACCCTACCATGTGGCAATTAAAATAAAAAAGGAAAAAAATAATAATTTAAAAAAAAGTTTATAATTCTAAAAATTTTAAAATTTTTTTTGTTTTGCTTTGTGTTATTTGTCAATTCTATATGGGTTTGCGTGTGCTATTCTACTAGTTATGATAAAAGGGTCAATTTTAATCTGTAATTTTCATTTACCATTCGTAGACGGACAAAGCGACATTGCTAGCTGAAGTTATCCGCCAAGTGAAAGAACTGAAGAAGAATGCTGCAGAGGCAAGCAAAGGATTGCTCATACCAATGGACGCTGATCAAGTGCTCGTCGAACCGTTCGACAACAGCGGGGCGGCGGTGGGAGACAGAACCCCGGCTTTCAAGGCCTCTCTTTGCTGCGGATACCGGCCGGAGCTGCTTTCCGACATAAGTCAAGCCCTGGATGCACTGCCAGTGAAGATGGTCAGGACAGAAATATCCACCTTGGGGGACAGGCTGAAAATCTTATTTGTTTTCACCTACTGCAAAGAAAAGAATATCAGTGGCGACCCCAAGACATGTCAAAGTCTCGCGAGTTCAGTGCAGGAGACCCTGAGTTCTGTTCTGGATAAGGCTTCCGCCTTGGCGGAGTACTCGCCGAGGACAACGCTTCCCGTGAAAAGGCGGCGCCACTCTTACTTTGATTCCTCAAGCTCATCCTCATGAACGTGACGTTGGTGTTCAATCTCAGGTTGGTTGTGAAAATTAACCATGTGTATAGTTGTGTTTGTATTTTATACGTAGAGACAATTATATGTTATCTAGAAATCTACATAAATAACACATAAGTTTGTGATATAAAACGTACTGCTTAAAAGTTCGAGGTGTTTTGGGACGAAAGAACTCTGGTCTTCTTATGAATGCATTTTGTTATGCCAAGTCAATAAATTTATTATCAAGTTGTAACAAGTTGGAAATCAACTTCTTGTTTTCAAACGTGTGTGAATGAGTAATGAGTAGTGTTTATGAATCTACGCAGATTTCCGACAATGCAAGTAATACTAAATCAATAAAATGTGATTGCAGTCATAGGTATCCTCTATTTTACCTAAAATATAAAGTTTGAATTCTTATTTTCAAATAAAAAAATAAAAATCAATGAAAGATTTGACTTTAGGAGATTGTGGCCTCTACAATCAAAACCAATCTTAAGATTAATATCAATATTACTTTAAATTATGTGATTAAAACATTTGGTATTAATTTTATATCTAACTTTATTATAAGGTGCAAAAGTTTGAATTCCTCTTTGTTTTAAATCTATTACGAATTGTAAGATAGGAAAAAAAATGTAAAAAAAAGAAATTAAATTTACTAATCCATAAATAATCGAAAGACTAAATAGCCACATTTTTATGTTTTGAACTAAAATAAATAAGACAAAGCATAATAAGAATTTGTTTTAAACGAAACTCGCAGAAATTTGACATATACACTTAACACAATGTACAATACAATTATTTTAGGATGTGTCATTTTGCTTCAATTGGGTTATCTTTGTTCCATCCTTATCCATATCCTTCATTATGGGCTCATATCTTACACAACCAAATGAAGTATGGCTCGATGGCAAGAAGGCCGAGTTTGTATAGCATACAAAGCTGTATAGAGTACATAACTTGAAACCAGCAATAATAATGATAATAATAATAATAATAAATGTCTTTGACTTTGAAAAAAAAATAAAAATAAAAAAAAAACAAACGTTCCAACTAAAAAAACACTATATTATTACAGAAATAATCATAAAAGTGGATATCGGTACTCTCTCTCTCTCTCTCTCTCTCTCTCCTTAGGGTATGCTAGTTTGGTTCTGGGTTGGGGCCGGAGTTTCTTGGTGGCTCTTGGCCAGCCTCGGGTTCCTGGCCGTGGAGATAGGAATCTAACCCTACGGGGGTGGCTTTGGAGGCGTGGTGGTTCGCGATGTCGGAGGAGCGGTGTCTGGGCGATTCAGTTGGGTTGGGATGGTTGGCATGTGGGGTGGCTGGTTGGAAGCAGGGAGCGCGGGCAGTTTGGCGTTCGTCGGAGGATGGGATTATGGATTTCAGGTTTCTATATGTTAAGAGTCTACACCCTTTATTCTCAAAGTGCCAAATTAGCTTGCCCGGAATTAGAGATCTAGCAAAGGGGATACTTCTAACGACATCAAGATCTATAGGCCAAAAAAATTCTGAAAGCAAATCTTGATTCCAACCTAAACCATCTCAATTCGCCACTTTAACCCCCTTAACCAACAACGGCGTAGTTCTGCCAAATCTTGATTCCGACCCAAACCATCCCAATAACCCCGCTGAGAACCATTTGCTCTTCCAAAGCTACAACTTCTTCCATACTCTGTCACAAACACCATCAAGAGCTGCCTGCTTGTTTCTGCCAATTAAGGTAGGTAACCCCAGGTCTTTATCTTGAGATTGATCCGAAGATAACCCCAAGTCCGACAAGATAGTATCCCTCAAAGCTTCTTCAATTTTAGGACGAAAGATAATACATGACTTGTCACGATTAACCTTTTGGCCCGAGCCAGCTTCATAACAGCTAAGCAATCTCTTGATAACATCACAATTGGAGCCAGAAGCTTTACAAAACAAGATACTATCGTATGCAAATAATAAGTGACTCACCACCGGATCTCCTTGACACACCGGCATCCCCAAAAAATCACCTTGAACTTCAACTCCATTAAAAATTGCCGAGAAACCCTCACTACAAAGCAAAAACAAACGGGGAGATAGCGGACAACCCTACCTTAAGCCCCGTTGAGGTACCACTTTGCCACAATGGGAACGGCTAATCAGAAATGAAAACCTGGAAGTTGTGATTCACTCTATCACGACTTGCACTTACTGAGAATCGAAACCTAATCGGTTCATCATTGCCTCCAAAAAACTCCATTCTAATCGATCATAGGCTTTGCTCATGTCGAGCTTTAAAGCCATATAGCCAGTTTTCCCACTGACCTTTCTCCTCATCATATGCATAAGCTCATTAGCTACAATAATGTTGTCCATAATAAGCCTTCCTGGAACAAAAGCACTCTGACCTGGTGAAATAATCTCCGGTAAAATCACTTTAAGCCGATTAGGCAGAGATTTGTGACAACCTTATACACCACATTGCACAAACTTGTAGGTCTAAAATCAGCCACGTTCTTAGGGGATTTTATTTTCGGAATCAATACGATGAAAGTTTTATTTATCTTCTTTGCTGATGCTCTGCTATTAAGAATATTCAAAGATAACGAAATCACATCACCACCCACCACCTCCCAATTCTTCTGAAAAAATATGGCTTGAAAACCATCTGGGCCTGGAGATATAGTTGGACCCATAGAGAAGAGCGCCTCCTTAATTTCATCAGCAGTTAGAGGATTTGTCAAGTAATTGTTCACCTCTGCTATCACACGGGGTTGGACTCTCTCTAAAACCTTCTCCATATCCTCCATGGAAGAGAAGTTTAAGGAAAAAAGACCAGAAAAATAATTAGAAATAACCACTGCAATCTTGTCCTCCTCCACTGTCCACTTCCTTCCAGCATTCTCAATACCTCGAATCTCATTCTTATTCTTCCAGATATAAGCTTTAGAATGAAAGTACCTGATATTGCAATCACCCTCCTTAATCCAATCTGCCCACCATCGTTGATGCCAATAAGCCCCCTCCCATTCCAACAAAAAATCCAATTCAATTTCTGCCTCTTGAATTTGTCTCATCGGCCCCACTGTTTAAGTGAGAACCTGTAGCTCCTGCAAGCGTTCTTGAACCCTCTGATTTTCTCTCTGAGTCCTTTGAACTTGTCATAGGGTTTCTTTTTCGGAAAGTGAAGCCTCTGCAGGTAGACTCTGCATGTCGGAGTTCAGTCCCAAAAACATCGAATTGACGGAGAAACTACGCCCTTTCTAAAACTTGCCGATTCACTCGTTCGGCAAGTTTATTACTTTTTATTTGATAATTTTTCATTTCTTTCTATGACTTCATCTTAAATACATAAATAAGAGAGAGAGAAGAATATAATATGAATTTTTGAATTGGATCACATTGATTGTTTGACTATTTCTATATATGCTTTTCAAATTTTGCTTTTGGCTCAAGTTTGATCTTTATAATTATATTCTATTTGATTCAAAGCCAAAACCTTAATCAATTTTTTGCTCTGACAAATAGAGAATTGGAAATGCTGTTTTTAAATAACTGATCTTGATCTTGATCTTATTGTGAAGCAGTAATGGCGACGATGGTGATGTTTGCAAAAGAGGCGGTGGAGGAAATCATGTCGCGGCTACCTTCCGAGTCTTTGATCCAATTCAAGCTCGTTAGTAAGTTCTGGTATTCCCTCATGAAATCCCTCTTTCAAGACCTGAAGCTTGTAGCCAAAAATTTGCTCACTTTACTCCATGAGGATGGTGATGACGAGAAGAATGAAAACTTCCGTTGTATTACCGATGATTTCCATTTACCGCGTTTGATGGATGACATGGATCTTTTGGAAACATCTTTCTATCATTGCGATGGCCTCATTTGCTTTTTTTTTAAGAAAGGTTACACTGATTCAATGTCCTATTTTTTATGCAATGCAACAATAAAGAAAGTCAGACGCCTACCAACACCAATTCTTTCTTATGTCATTGCATTTGAAGGAGCAGGATTGTCGTATGATTGTAAAAATGATGACTACAAGTTTGCTGTCTATGGGTTTAACAAAACGTCTAATGAATCCAAAGCAGATACATAAAGTTTGTGCGATAGTCTTTGGAAGGAGATTGGTTTTAATTGGGGAGGCTTGTTTGATTTTAGAATCGATAGTATTTGGCATGTTAATTCACGATCGATATTCTACGGAGGAGCTCGTTATTGGGTTTTGTATCGTGGCAACGACGACGACATAATCTCATTTGATGTGGCTGATGAACGCTTTGATCGCTTATTATTTCCAAGCAATCTTCCAGCATTAAATATGCCCTTGATTATGCATGCGCTGTGGAATGAATCTCTTGCCTTTTTTCACTTTAGCGATGACGAAGTGGCTAGAAGTGTGACACCCACTGCATTGAAGGTGATGGATGACTGTATTTCTGGCAGTGTTAAAGGCTCTTGTTCTTGGAAAAAAATACTAACAATTGATCCTCTAGTTGGAAATTTGAGTCCATTGATATTCTGGAAGGGTGATGATCCTACAACATTCGCAGCAAAAAGATGAGGATTCTCGCCAATGTCGGCCATTGGAAGAATATCAAGTTTCTTTACGTTACGAGCCTCGTCCCGGTGCATAAAAAGAGACAACAAGAGACGAATGGTAAGCTGAAGGAAACCAAAAGGATGGCAACAAGTGATTTTGAAAGGGAAGCTATGGTTGATTTATGAGGTTGTTTTGTTACATTTGGAGTAGAATCTGCTTATACTAGAAGTTGATTAGTGTAGATAATGTCTATCATACAAATTTTTCGTTTACAAAAGAAGCAGACAAAGTGGCACTGAAGCTTATGACTCTTCTTCTTTTTCATATAAACGGCTTGTCATCTTTGTTTCATTAAAATGTGAAGAAAGCTGAGTTGAAATTTCTTTAAATTAGAACATCGTGTGCAAAACACTAGTATGAACATTGCCATATAGCTCTAGTGTTCGGACATAAGGCAGACAAGCATTTTTTGTTTGTTTTTTTTTTTTCACTTTTTTTTTTTTTTTCAAGATAAAAGGAAACTTCATTCAACCAAAGGAGGGAGCTAAGAAACATGGTTTTACTCTCTATCATCAACCAGAACATCAAAGGGAGAAAAACAGAAACGTCAAAAGGAACCAAAAGGAAGAGCAGGTGCAGCCCCTTGTAGATTTTCAAACATGCATGTGTAGAAGTTGCTGCAATCACATTTCACATATTGTAGTCCTCCAAGCACCAGTGGTCCAGGGGTAGAATAGTACCCCGCCATGGTACAGACCCGGGTTCCATTCCCAGCTGATGTAGAGCCAGGATGATTCTTGTGCCTTCGGATGGAGGGGTCCATCATGATCATCTGATCCAACGGATAAAATGGGCGCTCACGAGCTCTTGATCATCACTTTTTTATTGCTATCACCTTTTATTGTTACACCACTGAAAGTGAAAACTGCATACGTATGTTGGACACATCAGTGTTTAATCCTGTTCCACTTAAAGAACGTCAAATATTAAAAATTCGGAGAGGCTTCTCATTCCAGCACCAGTGGTCTAGTGGTAGAATAGTACCCTGCCACGGTACAGACCCGGGTTCGATTCCCGGCTGGTGCAATTTTTTTTGGGTTTTCTCAATTTCTTTAAATTGGATGCAGTTGCACTATTTTTCAACAGTCTCTTTTCCCGTAAGACAAATCACAAACTTCACAATTTGGATAAATGGATGTCGCTTTTTCTCTGTTCTTTTGAATCTTACTTAACGATAAAAGTGTTTGGAAACCTTCCAACTCATGATGAGTAACCCTTTGAAAGTTGCAGCCATAACAAAAAAACACTCATAATAATAATAAAGTTTCAAAGAACACCAGTCCAACCATATTGGATTACTTGCACGTCAGTCAATGCAACGACACGCATGCTCTTAAATATGCAAGTTCTAGGAAGCCTTGTTTGCTATTCAACATTTTTCTATTATCACATAGAAACTCAAACATAGATTTTCAGCTTAATCTGAACGAAATGAAAGCCAGAAATTGGACTCGTTGTTGTGTGTTGCAAGTTATAAATATTTTACAGTCGAAAATCGTCAAGACTCGAGAATAGTCCAAGGTGCCTCGGTGATACATCTTTGTGCTTTTTTGTAACACACATACAATATGGCTAAGTTCTAACAATTTGAAGGTTACCTCAAGCACATGTTTTTCTTTTCTTCTTCTCTTTCTTTCTATTATTTTTAGCCTTCTTAATTTAAAAACTAGGGTTGAGAGTGGGAATGATGTAGCCGAATGTGAGATTATTAATAAATTATGTATGTATTTATATTTCAAACACTCGATTGAAACAAGCAAATTATTGATTAGGAGTTAAAACTGAATTAGTCCTAAGATGTTTAGATGAAATGAAACAATTCTTTGTTATTTACGGAACTTACTGAAAGCCATTCCTTTAAAGTACCAACTAAAAGAAAGTAGCTTTAATAATATGAGACTGAATTGAATAATTTAGTTCAGAAATACCAGTACTCTTTTAAAATAGAATTGGCAAGTGATCACTGTTTGAATGGAAAATGAAGGTCACAAACCACAACGGCAACGTATCTCAGCAGATATTCGTTCAATTACTAAACATTTAGGCATAAAAGTTGGCAAATCTAGTAGACTTTTCCTGCAAACTTCAGGCTTTCATTTGTTCAATGCTTTGAAGTTTGAACGACGCGTCAACTCCACGACGTTAAACAAATCTGCGAACGTATGTGTACATACATACATACATAAATATATGTGCGTGTGTGTGTAGATATATATATATATATATGTATGTATACATATGTCTTGTCCTTGATGCACGTGTTGAGGCTTCCCAATACGTATAGGAACACTTTTTACATGTAAGTCAGAACCCGGAAAGAAGCCTCGAAGACTTTAAGCAGAAAAAGCAACAGTTAAATATATTGGCCATTATAAAAAATGAAAAGTCGAAGCAACTTTTTGCCTAAAGTCTCCAAAACCCATCATAATCGAAGGCATTTTGGAGTGAGATATGTAACATACTGTTCAATATTTATCTCTCTATCTATTGGTATTAATGCGGCTGTTGATTGTGGAAATTGACCCAATAAAGACTCATGACTATATTTCCACCCCCAAGATTGCTCATACACATTAGTGGTATCCCCATTTTGAGTCACATTATGAAATGCAAAACTGTGGTACATGTGGGAAATAGGCATTTCTTATAGGTTGCTTGGCATGACACGTGGCACTAATATTTTTCAATAAGATTTTTGACATGTGGCAGTACTAAAAATGATGCTATGCCAATTGGCATGTTTCAAATGGTACTATGCTATCTATTTGGCATTTGAATAGCCAATGGAAAGATTTAGGTGAATTCTAAGCTGCCCAAGAAATAAGAACATGATATTATAGAGTAGCTAGTCCAATAATACATAATCTCGTGAGCTTATTGTACAAAAGTGAAAAAATGCCAACTTTGAATAATGACTTGGGTTGGCATTACTTAAATAGCCAATGAAAGCTTTTTTGGAAAATTCCAGGTTGCCCCAACAAGTAAGAACATCATATCATACTTAGAGTCCACTTTATGCAGCCGTGTGTATTAAATTGACATTGTGGCAGTTTGCCTAATAGTTGGGCAGGCAATATTTTTCGTAGAGCCAAACGAAAGATTTTGGAAAGTTTAGGATCTTTCCCGAGAAAGTAAGAAACCGATATCACAGAGTTACTTTTAGCTGCCACTTTTAAAATCTCTTATATATATAATATATGTACATATGAATTTATTGTGATAAAATCATCTTTTTAACACAATATATAAAAGTAAAAAACGTAATTAATATATATATATAAATGATATTTATTAAATGTAACACTAATAGTGTATAAGTCGTAACATCATCAAATTTAATTATCTCATACACTCAATTTCTAATTTCATTGTATTATATTAAATAAAATATCATATTATATATACTTTTCATTTTTATGCATTACACTAGAATTATGATCTTTCACGAGGGTACGATAGCAAAATCCTATGGCGCTTTGGAAATCCCCCAACTTGGTTGAAAATCTTCAATGGCAGGGTTATTTCAAATCTAAACTACTCATGCAAGAGTTAAATATTGTCGGTTGTAATTCCCTAAAAAAATGTTGTTAGTTATAAAATATTTCAAATGTAACTAAAATTTTTTAAGGTTGCCTAGGCGAGAGAAAAGGTATTTGCAAATGAACCAGTAATGACATGGGAATTAACAAAAATAATAAAGCTAACATAGATAGGATTTGGGACTATCTAACTCAATAGATAGAAAGAAAAGAATTAAATAAGAGCTCTATAATTTAAAATTTGAAAGATTTTTTTTTTAATTTTTTAATAAGCAAGAATCATAAATTTATTATGTATGTATGTATGTATGTATGTATGTATAAACGAATAATTGAAATAAAGCTAGAGTACGTAGGTACGTTTCTAGTTCTTACTTTAAAAAGGAGGATTTGAAGTTATAATTGACAATTACCTGCTAGGCCAACTAAAAGTGATAATGTCTAGAGATAAAAACAATATTAATGCATTCCCAACAATCTGTTGGCGTATATATAAGAATAAGAGATATAAACAATATTACTAGTCACCGTCCAAGTCCAATACGGAGCATGAGATATGAAGTTGAAAAGTTACATTTTACATCAATTGTGGTACACATCATACATGCACATTTCTTCTCATTTTAGGGTTTAATACAAATACTTAGACATTACTATGAACCACACATGCATGGTATCCATGCCCTAATCGCAATGGTGTGGTGTGTACTTCGCACGTGAGACAATTCCAATTTGCCTAGGGCTGCCCAAATTAAGATGAATACAAATAATCTTTGTGGAGTGTGACGTAGTGCTGCCACTTCATCAAATGATATATATAAAATATTCAAATATGCCAGTGATTTCACTCCCAAATCTATACAATTTTTCTTTCCTTTTTTTTTTTTAATTTTTATTTTTGAATAGGTCAATAATGGTGATCAGTACATGTGTGTCAAAGTGGTGCACTAACGCGAGTTGTACTGAGTAGATGTTTGACAACACTATAGCAAGGCAATGCTGCATATTTTTTGTTGTTCAAGCGTCTTATTTGCTTTGATCTCTACAAATTTGTTTTTTTAATTGGAGGTGGAGAAATTCAAACTGTTCATATATATGTGATGAAGTTAAATATAAAATTATTATCAAATTTGTGTATATATATATATGATAGAGTCAAATATAAAATTATTATCAAACTATATCTATAATCACATGATCTCTTCTACTCTATTTGTTCCCCAGTGTCCACACCAAGCTTAATACAGAGCATGCTAATCCTAAAAGCTTATACACAAAACTTTTAAAACTTTTTCGAGCTTTTTTCCCCTACATTCCAACGTACATATAGCGCTTCATAATTTTGTTGATAATTTGATGATAATCAAGATTTCACACTAATTAGGAACTTTTGAAAATTATTTTAGCCCTAAATTTTTTATAATTTTTCCCCTATGATAAAATATCTTTACAATTTCATCCCTTATTTGCCCTCTAGAAATTTTTAATTACTACATTTATATGAATTTTTATAAAAGATTTCATCTAAATTTTTTTATTTTTAAGTACTCACATTTAAAATTTAGTATCTCAAATAAATTAAAATCAATTACACTATTATATAAAATTCACAATTTTGATTCTAAACATTAAAATGAAGTTAAATTATGTTACAAATTTAGTTCATTTAGGAGGAAAAAATCAAAGATACAAATCAATAAACAATTGTGAAAGATTTCAAAATTGTAATTTTAGTTCAGATTTTTTTATTTAAATCATGCTCTCTGAAAAAATTTTCTGGCTCCACTACTAGCACTAATTAATTTACTGGCTTTGATGCTAAGCCTTTGTGTCTAGCACTAATGAAGATGAGTTAAGATATAATTTTTGTGATGGCTAGCTATATTATTATCAGTCCGTGCCCAAATCTCAATTATAATGCAGCTGTGTTGCATTTAATGCAACCATGCTACAAAAGATTGGCCAAGATCAACTTCATCATATACAACCTGATTGTATCAAGTAATTAATTATTAACCATCTAAATCTTCTACCTTTCTTCAATAATTAAAATATGGACAATTAATAATCTGTATCAGATAAATTATATGAATAAAATGTATTTTGATCCGACAAAATTTAACAAACAACGAGCATGTGACAATATCAAAGTAGGTCTACAGTGTAGATTTTCAGGCACATAAAAGAATTAGTAAAAATTAATATCAAAAACAAAAAGCAGAATAGATCCAACAAATTAGCAGTAACCTCATCTCAACCGCATGCATACCAGGTATGTGTATCATATCAAAAAAAAAAAAAAATTATGACACTTCGAAGGAAATGCCCCATAAACGTGGCTCTCATTTGTTAGAACCAAAAACTTAAAAAAAAATTTCTTAATACGTAAATTATCATAAATGGAATACTTAATTAATGGTATGTCTTGAAACCAAGTTATGTGTACTCAGGGAACATCCAACATACGAGTGTCTGTTGTTATAAGCCGTCTGATTTTGGTGATCATGACATAATATCAAAGAAGCTTCCTCCATGAAAACCTTTTTGCCTAATTAATGCCCATCTGGCTTATAGTTTACATTTGAATTTTCATTCAAAGATGAATTTTTGCTTTTTATGTAAAATTTAAATTGTGTATTCAAATAAAAATGTGTTTGGATAGTTGTTATTAATAATAATATTTGAATAGAGTAAAGTTAGAAAAATAAGTATGATATGTACGGATTTTTAAAAGAGTAAAAATTTATACTTTTATTTGAGTTGAATTGTTATGAAATTGAGAAAACATTCAAATAGTTTCACTGGAATGGTGATCTAATCAAACCCCTATTTTTTTATATTATAATTCAATAATAATTATCCTAATAACTCGTCTAAGTGAATCAGAAATTAAAGTCATATGATTGTTATTAAACTAATGTGGCTCAAAAATTAATTATGTCTACTAATGAACTCCAAATCCTGATCCTTAACTAATATACAAATATACGAATATATATATATATGTATGTATGTATGTAAGCCACGGTCGGTCCGCGAATTTAGAGGGACAGAATCTGCATGTGCTTGTGCTTCGTCGGGTTTTAATCCCCTCAAGCGGCACAAACTTTCCAACCCTCTCTCTCTCTCTCTCTCTCTCTCTACAAAAAGTCATAGGTTTTCGGAGAATTTCATATACATGAACAAAAACCCAAACACCAGTTTTTTCAACTCTCTCTCTCTCTCCTAAACCCCAAGGACAACAACAACTTAACAACAACATGTCTCAGTCTCACTCGTCTTCTTCTTCTTCTTCTTCTTCTTGTTATTCTTCATCTTCTCCTATTTGGTTGTACTCCTACATAAAGCTCCGATTCTTCACCCGCATCCGACGGTTCCTACGCTCCAAAGCCGCCCGCAAGCGCTCCACACCGTCTGATCATCATCATCATCACCCGGCGGCCATCAAAGACAGCAAAGACGACGTCGTTGAAGTAGTGGCGGAGGTCGAGGAAGTTCAAGCTATGGAGACCGCAAAAAGCGGCGGCGGCGGCGATGGTGGTGGCGATGACGTGGCGGGGCTTCAGAGGGCCGTCAAGGGGCTTCACTTCGGGAGCTGGGAGGAGAAGGAGATGGCGGCCAGGGAGATTCAGAGTTTGGCCAAAGAGGACGTCAAGTTGAGGAAGTTGGTGGCGGAGCTCGGCGTTATTCCTGTTTTGGTCGCCATGACCTCATCCGAGGTGACTCGCCGCCGGCGAGTTGCGGTGGCGGCTCTCATTGAGCTTGCCAATGGAACTTACACGTAAGTCTTTCGTAATTTCTTATTAATAGTACAATATGCATCAATTAATTAGTTTTTTGCCATTAATTTATTAATCTGATATTTGTTCACATACAATATTTAAAAGTGTGCATGTGTATGGGTGTATCACCCTACCATTTAAGGCTTAAAAGTATCAGGAAATTGTACATATATAAACCTTATAATTCTTTTTTCCTTTTAATTAATAAAAAAAAATGCGTGTGTGATTTTGTTATAAATTGCGTAGTCACCATGTTGAAATCAAATCATGCCAAGTTCTTTAAATTTCCTTGGTTCTCCATAATCATGAAGAAGTAGAAAAAAAATGCATAGAGCACTAAGTAGTAGTACGTTTTTTGTTTGTATATATTATTAACTACGTGAATTTTTGGTCCATTTTTTGTAAATTTTTTCTTTTTCTTTTCTTGTTTTTTGAAAAGCTGTTTCGTTGAAGTTGATGGGGGAAGAAAAGGTGTTAATTGAGAAAACTCATTTATTTTTGTTATAATTATAATTTTGATGTTTCAGAAAAAGAAAGATATAAGTTAGTGGGAACCCCTCTTGACCTATATGCACTAGCAGTACAAAACTTTTGACTATTAAGGCACAATTTATACAAAGATAATTGATTCAATATAAAGTGATGAGGCAAGGATAAGAGGTCTCTGGCCTCAATAACTGATCAAATGGTTGGCAATTGACCCACCCCATATCCCTCCCATAGTCGACGAGACAATCGATGCTCTCGTTGAACTATAAATGAATAATTCAGCCAGACAAGAAAATGTGAAAAATATCTATATATATATAAGAAAAGACAATATATATTTTCAATAAAATCAACCATGATGGAGACCCATCTTAGAGTAGGGATTCCATTTTCCTTCAAACTCAAGCAAATTAAAGCTGAGTCGCTGTGGGGTAGAATATGTTTGTTTTACTATATGAGTAGGTTATAGTTTTTAATTATCGAATTTTTGTTTTAATTGAATAGAAATTTTATATGACACGATAATTTAGAATCGAGTTATAATAATATCTGTGATTTTTATTCGTGACTTACTATAAATTTTTTTAATAAGTAATAACATTTTCGTCGAGTTAATTTTCATTTATTTAGGATATCACCACCACAAGATGTAGTCCATGCTGATTGGTGATGAACAAAAGCAATTTGGATAGAAAAGGATTTTACATAGCCATGGTGGGGGAAAAAATAATAAAATAATAAAGTTTAGGTTGTACCACTGTTGTCCCGTGGCTGCTGTTATCTGAAGCATACTTGACTCTTAGTAGTTGTCGTATTTCACATATGCATCGCACCAAAGAACTTTGCTGATCAACCCAACTTTTTTTTTTTAAGTGGGTCAAGTGGGCCTTACCCTGCGCTGAAAGTGACTCTCATTCACGCATTACATTTCATTTTTATGTACTTTTGTTTGCTTTTGTATGTAATAATTGTAGAGATAATTCTCTAGTAAAGTTAGGCAAAAAAAAAAAAAAATAGTTTCCTAACGTTAAATTTTCATCGAATTCTATTGACTTACTGTGCATCTGATATAATATGACGGTTTTGTTTCTCATTGATGTGTACTTACAACAAAATTCTTAAATAATTGCATTTCTTTCGAGCAAATACGATGACCTAAGGTTAGGAAAAAAGCATTGAATTATTAGCAATCTTTATATGATTAGGGTTGTTAATAAAGTATGAAGAAAATGTTCATAGGGAGGGAAGGGCGCAGAGTGCGCTTAAATGTCCACAAGGTTCTTCTGAAACCGACATGATGTCTTTGAGATGGGATATATTACAGCTCGCAAGATTTTTAAGTGTAGTTGTTCAGATTCCATTTCGATCTTTGGGCAATTTTTTTAAAGTTTTAAACCGCCTTTTTTTGACCCCGACTCTCCAACACAGATCTAAATCTTGGGATCTCGTTGACTTGAGCACAAATCCTTTTATCGCATTTCTTTATATATATATATATAATATTTCCTAGCTAGCTAATACCTTATTTTATTCAAAAATGCATGCGGGTAGTTTTGGTTTCTCATCTAACATTGAATTTTAATAGCTCCCTAGGATTTCAAAGTCATTATTGACTTGCTCATCAATGATGAATATATTATTCTTATGTTCAACCAATGTTTGAAGTTAGAAAAAAGTTCTCCTACTTGTCTAACTTTTCTTTTTTGAATTTGTTTACTCTTCAGGAACAAAGCCCTTATGGTGGAGGCAGGAATTCTGTCAAAGCTACCAAAGAACACCAACCTTCTAGATGAACCGACCAAGCTTGAATTCTCCGAACTTCTCTTGACATTGTCCTCGCTAGCAACTACGCCTTTCCCTCTAGCCCCCTCGGAAATTGTCCCGTTTATTATTGACATACTCGAGTCGAGCACTTCAAGCATTGACACAAAACAATCATGCTTAGGCACTTTGTACAACCTCTCGACGGTCTTGGAAAATGCAGGGCCTTTGGTCACTAACGGAGTGGTTGACACCCTCTTGAAGCTGTCCGCAGCTAAGGAAATCTCCGAAAAAGCCCTTGCAACATTAGGGAATTTGGTGGTAACCCTAATGGGGAAAAAGGCCATGGAGAACAGTGAAATGGTGCCAGAGAGCTTGATGGAGATTTTGACATGGGAAGACAAGTCCAAATGCCAAGAGTTGTCAGCTTATATTTTGATGATTTTGGCTCATCAAAGCTCAGCTCAAAGAGAAAAAATGGCCAAGTTAGGCATTGTGGCTGTACTTTTGGAAGTTGCACTATTGGGAAGTCCTCTGGCCCAAAAGAGGGCGCTAAAATTACTTCAGTGGTTTAGTGATGAAAGGCAAGCGAAAATGGGCCCGCATTCTGGGCCTCAAACCGGAAGGATCACAATGGGCTCACCGGTGAACCAAAGGGAGGCCCAAGAAGGGAAGAAGATGATGAAGAGTTTGGTTAGGCAGAGTTTGCATAAGAATATGGAGATGATAACAAGGCGAGCCAATGCCGCCGGGGAGGCTTCTAAGCTCAAGGCCCTAGTGATAAGCACAAGCTCTAAGAGCTTGCCTTATTGAAGATACACACATTTTTTCAAAATATAATCTTTTTTTTTTCAATTTGTTGTAATGTTTTTTAAGATGTGCATTGGAAAATACAATTCTTTTAGTGTAACATGTGATGTAATGTGGTATGATTTTCTAGAGAGGGCGCAGATGTCCTCCGTCAATAGAAATGCATTTCTTGTGCATAATATAACCTCTGTAGCTTGTAACAAGAATCATGACTTTGTGACCAATATGGAAAGGCAAAATCTGCCTTTAAAACATCTGGTAATAAAAGTAAATTGGAATGCTAAGGTCCAAGTGAATAATCTGGCAAAGTAAAGGAAGCCACACTGCAAAAAGAGATGTGCCTGAAGAGATGATGGTGAATCTTCAATTTTCTAAATGCAAATATGCAATCTATAAATTTGATGAATCCGCTCTAGAGTATGCTGATAAAACAACAACAAATGGAAGAGAAGTGCTAGAAAATGATCGAAAGACAAGTTCTGCTGGAAGAACAATTGGCCACATCAAAAAAAAGAGAATGAAGAACTCAAGAGAGGAGAGCTAACACATAATGAAATAGATTCAGAAGAAGTTAGCCTGGAGATCAGAGCCCCAGAAGTAAAGGAGAAGAAGAATACTAGATTTAAGAAAAGAATAAAGGGAGATAGAATCGATAAAGAAGAAATTTCACAGTTTATCCTCTTAAGGAACGGGAATTCTGACGAAGATATAAAAGACTGTGTGGATGTACAAATAAGAGAGATCAAGAATATGTCCCCCACAAACCTAGCATTAAGAGAAGCCAAAAGCATGGCAAAATCACCATTCTCTAAAATGATTTTGAAAGAACCAAAGTCTAAGAAGTTCACAACTCCAAAGATGAAAACATTCGATGGAAGATTAGATCCAATAGATTTTCTACATTTGTTCAAGTAAGTGATGATGCTGGAGACATCGAATGAAAACTTGCTCTGCAAAGTCTTCCTTAGGTTGTTATCAAGAACAGTGGCCATCTAGTTTAATTAATTAGAACTAAATTAAATCTCAAGTTTTCAAGAACTTTCCAATAAATTCGTGACTCAGTTTATTTACAACAAAAAGGAAAAGAAGACCATGGCCGATTTGTTAAATGTGAAGATGAAAACCAATGAAAGATTGAAGAACTTCCTCAATTGATTCACTCATGAATTGAATTAAGTAGAGATTGTTGATGAAAGAGTAGTAGCAAATATTTTTAGAGATGGATTGGTCAGAAAACATGAATTGCATGAGTTGCTGACCTAAGATTCGCCAAAATATATGGCAGAAGTGATCCTAAAAGCAAAACGCAGCATTAGAGCAGAGGAGGCAGGATATGTGAAGTTCAATCCTAGTTTCCTTGGACATAAAAGAACACTAACAACCAATTCTCCAAGAGACAGGCATTAAAAAGGGATCAAAAGGACTTCTAGACTAAGAAAACCATAGGAAGAAATGATAGACAATCAGATCAGTAGGAGTAATGATCAATTTTTAGAGAGAAGATTGCAAGTAAGTCAAATTGATACATCTAGGAGAGAAAGAAAATTTAAACTTTACAACACCAGAGAAGAAGTGCAATTAAATACTCTTATGGAAAAGATTTTCTAGGAAAACAGACATTGAGGGATTTTTAGAGCTTTTGAGACCAATAACGTCGGAGCCAAAATGAAGAGATAGAACCAAGATTTGAGAATTATATAATGATCACAACCACATAACTGAAGAGTATGGAAGCCTCAAAGGACAAATCCAAGCCATGATCGGACAAGGTGATTTGAAGAAGTATGTCAAGAATGAAGAAATAGAGAAAAAAAGGCTGGTTAAGAATTCCATTCATCAAAAGGAAATGTAAGGTCTGAAGTCAGATTAATTTCAGTCATCTATGGATGAAGAAAGGAGAAAGTTTGAAAGAAATGTGTGTAATATAACAACATGCAATACGAAGAAAAACCATTCTAATGATAAAATTTAGACCTGAAGACTTAGCCAAAATAAAAACACCTCATGATGATCTGCTGGTAGTGACTCTGAGAATACATGACTATGATATAGCCAAAGTGTTGATAGACAGAGACAGCAGCGTAAATTTATTTAGTTTTCAACAAACTTTGGATTAGCGATTCAATGGTCAAACCAAGTTTAATCCTTTTTATTGGACTTGAAGGAAGCAGCATCAGATCGAAAATATCAGTGACATTGGCAGTTAAAGTGGCTGGAAAGTTAGTAAATATAGAATTTTTGGTAGTTCAGACCAAGTTTGCCTAATACGCTATTTTAGGTAGAAATTGGATTCACAGGATGGAAGATATTCCCTCTGCTCTACACCAAGTCATGAAATATTTGTCCACCAATGGAAAAATAGTTATAGAGGTAAGGAAAGATCAAACCATGGCATAGGAATGCTAGAACATTATCGTAAAACAAACTAATTTTGAAGAAGAACAGCAGTAGCAACCAAAGAAGGGCCCATCAGGAGAAATAAGAAAAGAAATAGAAAGAAAAGCAATCACAGTGGAAGATTTGAAACAAGTAATTTTAGATGTAGTAGAATCAGAAAAAATAGTATTGGTAGGTAAACTCTTAGAAGAAAAAGAAAAACAAGAGTTAATGCAGTTTCTTAAAGGAAACATAAGTACATTTGCATAGAGTAACAAAGATATGATGGGCATAAACCTAACTGAATCATTGCACTATTTAAACACCAAAAGCACAACAAAGCCTCTCAACTAAAAGTAAAGAAGAGTTGCATAAGAATGCAATCAAATTATAGCTGCGGAAGTAAATAGGTTGTTGAAGACAGGTGTGACAACCGGGAAATTCAGGCAATTCTCGGACGAAAATGTACAATTGTATGTATATAACAATTTGTACTATTTAAAGAGTGAAATAAATGTATTTATATTGTTCAGAATATATGAAAATGTTCTAACAATACTGACGAGTAAGAATTCAGTGTTGGAAAAATTCACTGAGTTGAAACGGGTGAAACGGTGCAAAAATTGGCATTGAAAACCCTAACCGGAGCAATAAAAGACGGTAAACTTCCGGGATTGATTTTGATCAAACGGAAGCAGATTAAATTGATCCGACTGCACAGGAGACCTCAGGAACACGCCGGGACGATTTCAGGAAAATTTCGGCTCGAACCGGCATCGGTCAAAAAGTAGTCGAATTAAAGTGAATAGTGAAAGTCAAAGTCAACTTCACTTTTGCATTTATGACATCATAAATCAAGTTTATTAAATGGAATAAATAAGGTGGTTGGTGGTATTAATGGCTAGGATTTAATCACCTTTTGATCTAAAGGCCAAGATTTGGCCAAAAATTTCCATTTTTAATTTTTGAAAATTATGGAAAGTAATGGCTTGGAAAGGTGTCAAATTTTGATTGGTTTAGGGCCAAATTAATTGGCTTTTGGGTGGCTTAAGTCGGCAACTTTGGGAATGAAATGGCCGAAGTCCATTTTCATGCAAAACCAAAGAACAAAATTTTTCTAAGTTCTCTTTCATGGTGTACGTGAGCCACCCAAGGGAAACCAAGTTTTCTCTTCAACATTTCTTCACAAAAAGTGTGTCAAGACACTCCTAGAAGACAAAGGAAGCATTAGACCAAGGTAACTTCCCTTGCACCTCAATTTTTCATGGTTTTTCCTCAAGAAATCCGTGGGTGAATAGTGATTGGAAGATGGAAAAATTTTGGTTGTTTTTCATGGATTTGATGTTGGGTTTTGTTAAGGATGAAATAAGGAAGAAAACCATGCAAATTGTGTAAAGAAAAACCAAATTTTGGTTGGTTTTTCAAAGGTAAATCCGTGGGTTACCTTGAGTAACCAATGAGAAAAAAAGTTTGGTTAATGGTTAACATGCTTTCTAAGTTTAAATTTGTGAAGAATAAAGCTTGTATTTCATTATAAAAAGCTTGGAAAAAATTTCTTGTGTGAAATACATGATGTGGCCGTGGGGTTGTTAATGGTTTGGAAGAAAATTTTTGCATGTTTTATGTGGTAATTGGTTGATTGGAATTATGCATTTCAATATGCAAATGATGAATTTATAATGGAAAGAATGAAACAAAATTTTTTGGCATGTTTTCATTCAATGGCCGTGGGGTATAAATGTGTAAAAACCCTAGGAAATTTGGTTGAAAATGCCAAGAAAATGGGCTTGAAAATGTGTTAAAAAACATGACATTGAATGGCCTAAAATGTGGTGAAAGTTTGACAAAATTTGGTTCGGTTTGGTTGTGAAAACCGAAACCAAATTAAGGGTAAAAATGTGAAAAAATTTTGTAATGTGGGTGATAATGTGAAATTTGAAATTTGTGGGCTTTTATGTAAAAGTTTGGAAAACTTTTACATAAAATAGGCTTGTGTTATAGTACGTGGCAGGTACATACAGTTCGAGGCGTACCTAACGCCGGAAGCCTTAAAATTACGCCGAAATGCTGCCGAAATTTCAAAAACGGCATTCGGGGTAAAATAGGAATTTAAATTAAAAAGTTAGGGCCGGGACGGAAACCCGAGTCCCTAACGGAAAAATTGAATAAGGAAAAATTTAAGGGGTGGGTCGTGAATAGTAACCCGTCCCCTTAAAAATGAAAAACGTGAGTGAAATTGAAAAAAACCGACCCCGAGGGGGGCCGTTTTTGGAAATGAAATAAAGGTCCGAGTCGGGAACGGAAAACCCGAGCCTCGGAGACCTAGGTCGGGAATGTTTAGATGAACGTTTTAAATACTAGTGAAACGTCCATTTGAGACTCCGAAACGATAGAAAATCACTAAACCGACGTGAGGGTCGGAATAGTGCTTCCCGAGGGCCGGGAAAGCAAAAAGTGGAAATAAAATAGAAACGAACCCGGTAATGATTAGAAAAGAGTCAGAAAAGTTCCTGAGAGCCAAAAATGCAGTCTGGATCAATAAAATTCCGTCAGGGGCAAAACTGCAATTTTGCCAAAATATTGGGGTAAAATCGTAATTTTACGAAAGTTGGGGGAAAATGGTGAAAATAATAAATAAAACCTAAAAAGTTATAAATAGGTTTTATTTAAGCTTTTTAATGAAAAATAAAAGCTATAAATAGGAAAGAAATTAACAGACATAGTTTTGTCTGTAGGATCCCAAAATCGGCCTACAAGGAAGGCGATTCAAGATCCAAGAGAGAGAAAGAGAACAGTCTGATAAGGTAAGTTCAGACATTTACCTGTCTGCAACATATAGCAATATTGTGCTAACCTTAATGTACTAACTATAAGTTAGGTACATATGTGCTACGGGCACTATGATAGAATAGAGAGAGAGACGAAATGTGCTACGGGCACTATAAGAATGGGACACATGGTTAATTGTGCTTCGGGCACTAGAGCGAGGTTAATGAAACTCACTCATCTAAAATTAAAATGTGAACCATTCCTAACCACGGGACAATGTGAAGTCACCGGGTTAGAATGTTAAAAAGTCGGTAATGAAACCACTTTCTGGCGTACCAGCCTTCCGTACAGGGAGGTACTATTTTTGCCCTCGGGGCTATGAGACTAAGGCTGTGGAGGTCAGCACTGATGTACCGCTCCCAGTCATATAAAATTTTGCCTTCGGGGCTATGAGATTAAGGCTGTGGAGGTCAGCACTAATGTACCGCTCCCAGTCATGCACACTTAAATGGTACTGCCAACTTGAGCTTAAAACCAGAACGTAATGAAAGATAATGACCTAAAACTGAAACTGTGCCATAATTGAGCATAAGACAGTTTAGTGAGAGCACTAACATCGCGGTAGATGTACTAGTGTGAGACAGTGTTGTGGTCAAACTTACTATTCACGTATGAATAGTGGTCAAAGTTACTATTCATATATGAATAGTAGTCAACGGACTATTCACGATGAATAGTACTATTCATAGAAATTTTATTTCTTGCATGTTTGAACTTACTGAGCCTGTAGCTCACCATTTTTGCTAATGTTGCAGGTAAGCGACCAGCTCAGTAGCTTGTTTGACTGGATGCGGACGGGATGGCGCGTGTCAAATGGGATAACTGGGCGAGGGATATGGTACTGCCAGAGTCTTGCCGCTGAGCGTTAAAGTGAAGGGAAAAAAAAGGAGAAACAGTTCTTTTGTAATTATATATATATATTTTACAAAAGTACTGTATTATTTATATTACTTTGTACCTATCAACAAAGTAAATAGTGGAAGAAGATTTCATATGATGTTTAAAGAAAAAAAAAATTTCCCCAAAAACGTCATAATTTAAAAGAGAGTGAGATAAGCCTGCGACCCACGAGAGTACAATCTATCGCAGTTAGCGATAAGCTCAACTGTAATAGTATTGTATGATCTCTACGAGGGGTGGGCCGCCACAACAGGGATGATCAAAGAAGTGAAACTAGACCTCTAATATAGTCTTGGTTCAAAAGAAAAATTGAAAATGGAGAGTATGTACAGACTTCACATACCTAAATAAAGCTTGTTTGAAAGACAGTTTTCCCTTGCCAAAAAATAGATCAAATGTTAGATGCAATAATTGGCTATGAAAGACTAAATTTATTGGACTCCTATTCAGGATATAATCAAATTAAGATGAGTGAGGAAGATTAAGACAAAAAAACATTCATCACAGAGAAGGGATCGTACTGCAACAAAGTGATGTCATTTGGTTTGACAAATGTCAGGGCGACTTATCAAAGACTAGTGAATAAAATGTTTCAAAGAACAATTGGGAAAAACCATGGAATTTTACATATATGACATGGTGGTAAAGAGTAAAAAAAAAAAAAGGAAACCATGTGTCCGACAAGTAGAAAATTTGAAAATCTTGAATAAGTATCAGATGAAGTTGAACCCAACAAAATATGCGTTTGGCGTCTCCTTAGGCCAATTTTTAGGCCACGTGGTAAGTAAGAGAGGAATAGAAGCTAACTCAAGTTTGATCAAGAATATACTAAATGCTGAAAGACCTAAGAAGATGAAAGAAGTTTAGTTTTTAGTAGAAAAGATTATAGCTTTGGGGAGATTCATAGCAAAAATTTCACATAAGTGCAAACATTTACTTCAGAGTATGAAAAAAAACCAGAGAAATAGAATATGAAGAAAAATAAGAGGAAGCTTTGACACATATCAAAGATTACTTGATCAGCCCATCAATATGGTCAGCACCAAAACCGGAGGAAGACTTATTCCTATATCTAGCAAACTCAGAAATCTCAATCAGTGTGGTCTTATTTAGATAAGAAAATAAGAATCAAAAGCCAGACTTCTAAATAAGTAGGATGATGACAGATGCTTAAAAAAGGGATAGAACAATGGAAAAACTGGCATTGGCATTGGTAAATGCAAAGAGAAAGCTCATATACTATTTCAAAGGTCATCCAATAACAATTTTGATGAACTAACTGTTGAAGGCTATTTTATCAAAGTCAGACATGTCTGAGAGAATAACAAAGTAGGCGATAGAACTGGGAGTGTACGATATTCAGATCAAGCATAGAACATCAAAGAAAGGGAAATACTTAATGAGAAAAGTCAAAATAAGGAAAAGAAAGGTCAAAATGTCGATGTTTATGACTTAAAGAGTCAGGACGATCAAATTTACTAAATGGCTGCATGTCTTTTAAGTCTTCAAGATTAGAATCAATTGTAAAATGTTTGTATTCTCCGAGCTTGGGTCGGGCTTTACAGCGAGAATTAAGAGGAGTCCCTAACGTTTGACAATATAGGCTAACGGTTATAGATATACCACTAAAACTAGAGGTTGAAGTAAAAAGCAACTCATTGAAGTCTGAACCTGGGGAGTGGGTGATAAAACATAGGTAGGTTCTACAATTGAATAAGTTACGGGAGAGTTTTAAGATCTGTTCATCACAAGACATATTGAATTGTGTAGACACATGGAAAAAAATATAATCGAATTGCCAATCTCCTTAAATTAAAATAGGGTACAAACCCTAATGAGGATCATTGTTAAAAGAAATGCCCCTAAAAGTAATAGGAATTCTAGGTTTAGGAAAAAGTTTATAGAAAAAATCTCCAAAGTGTTCAAGTTTGAATGAGGAAAAGATATTTGATATTATAAATGAAAAACCTCTTTTCCTAAGAGTTGCAATGTAGCTAGCCAGAAAAAGAAAAGAAGAAGGAGAAACATGGAAAAGAAAAAGACCATTGAAGTGAAAAAATTCAAGGACGAGAAATGAAGAGAAAATTTAAGACTTCTAAGATGTTATAAGGCAAAAATAGCACTTCTAACTTCAATATTCTCTCCAATATAAGTATCAGCATTATCAGGGACATGAGACAAATAAAATTTTCAGGAATGCCGCAATGAATGCAAATTTTGTCAAAGTATGAAGGAATGGTATTTTCAAAAAACATGGTTTTAGGAAAAATAAATAAGAACAGGAGAAATGGATTGAAGGATAAGAAATTAATTCAGCCAAAAAAAATTTTTTCTCATAAATTCTAGAAAGAAAATGTTGCGAATTTATAAGAAAAAAGAGAGCTGATGTAGGGGCAAATACTTTCTCTTAGTAAAACTATTAGGAAAAAGAATGGCATGAATTTCGAAAAGGGATGAAAGGATATCGTTCTATAAAGATTACATTCAAAATCATGTCTAGGTCAGACTAAAGAAGCATCAAGAGAGGAATCAGATTGAAGAAGAATAAAGAATTCACTCTGAAAATGATCTGGTAGACTACATGAATAGCCTACAGGACTTTTAAAGAAGACTCGAAGCCTATAAATAAAGAAGAAACATCCCAATTTGGGCATTCCAAAAAAATTTCTGTTCTAAATTCTAGAAAGTAAACAATTATTAAAAAGAAAAGTTCTAAAAGAGTTCCTATTATTTAGAGAGAGAAAATTTCTGTAAAGAATTATGTGAATATTTTTAGACTTTATTGTTGAGAAGCTTTTAGCGAGAAAGAAATCGTACCAACAGTACCCATATCTTTTACCCTTTTCATATATACAAATTATGTTTATTGGTTAAAAAAAAAAGCTATCTTTTTTATTTTAGTACATATATTTTATTTTCATTTATGCTTAATAAAACTAAAAATTGAATCTGTCATTGAAAATGATGAAACTGAATCCATCCTCAAGTAGATTTAGGAGGCACAAATCTATTTTTTCATATTCCTTCCCTATTGACATGTGAAATAAGAAAATGCATTGCCCATGGCATCAACCAAAGCACTATGAAGTAAGGCAAGAGCTTTGACATTGGATTCTTTATCAAAGCAACCAAAAGATGCGAGGCAGGCATAGATTCCTTCCAACCTCTGGCCAAGCAATATTAAGTGATAATGTGGTAAGGCTTTGTTGGGTGGCACAGGGTGGTTCTCTAGCATGGTTGGAGGCTCTTGTTAATGTGGTAAGGCTTAAAATGAATTTGGAGAAAGAATCAATGGTTGAGATGAAAACATATTAGATTACAGCTTAGTTTTTTTTTTTAATGACTTTAATTTTTTTTTTTAGAGATCTCAATAAAAAATTGATCATACACGCGATAATTTCGACTTTAACTTTAATATAATTTAACCATTAGAACCATTATTACTATTTAAAAGATTTATTTGTTTAGATTTTTGTGTATAAATTAGTTTGAAACTTAAATTGTCATCAACTTATACGTTTAAGGATCTGTTCCTTTACTAATACCCCTTTTTTTTTAACACACATAGAATTATAGTAATTGACTTCATTATAAGATGTAAGTTTGAATCCCTACGTTTGGAATTCTAAAAAAATAAAAAAAGAATCTCTGCTTTTTATAATTCATTTTTTTCCCTAAAAATTCCTTATCAAAACAATGAGAATTGTAGTTGTAAGAATAGCCTAATGATAACTCCACACCTAACTCCATCACATGAGGTAGATTTTAAATTCCTACTCAAGTTAAAAAAAAATGGTGGGTGGACTATATAAATTACACAATCTAATTAATAACCCCACTTTTTTTTATTTAGTTAAATGGCCAATATATATGTTTTGGTTAATCAATTTCCATTTTCTCTAGATAACTCCCTTTTTCTCCTTCTCTTTCCCTCTCTCCTCCCTTTACCCATTTCTCTATACTGTTGCCATCATCGTTCTCAAAGATTACCTGCCAATAGTCACCGTTGTCATCACACACAAGATTTGGTAAGATTTCTCATGAATCCCGATCTCAAGTTTATTGTAGAAAGAGGCGGCAATGAAGGCATAAGGAGTTTCGACGATGTGAAGAAAAATAAGAGCAGGCACAGAAGAGATTGGAGACTGATTGGTGACAAAAGTTGTCGACGTGAAGATTTGCTTCATGATCTTTGCTGGATTTCGTTGCATGAGCCCCCACCACCATGAACACTGATGTTGCACTAGAATCGTGGTTCAATGATTTTCATGAGTTGGTGACGACAGTGATCCCTAAGATTTCAATGATCTCTATGTATCTCCTCTCAATTGACCAAGGACTATTGCAGCTTTTGGTGAGGAAGCGAGTTCGATGGGAAGGCAGTAACATTGCTAGCTAGGTAGTGACGAGAGAGAGCAGAGACAGAGAAAGAGAGAGAGAGAAAGAGCAGAGTTGAATATGCCAATATTTTTATAATTTTTTTAATAATAAATTTATTATTTATTATAAAGATTTTAAAAATCTATTATTTACTTCAATTATATTTTAAAAACTACAATTTATTTCCGTCTCCCTCAAATAATGTGCCAATCCTAGTGGGCCAGAACGTGATGTGTCATTGGGTCAACCGATCAGTACGTAACTTGTAGCCCAATTAGCCTAACCAGCCCGACCCAGTGCCGGCCTAGCCCAAACTGGCAGTTTTTCTAGGGTTTATATACTCCGGCTAGCAATCACCCTACATCCAAAATTTCCCAATCTTGGAATCTCCTCTCTTCGAGCCCTTCCTCTTTTCCCCCAAAACCAAAACCCCATGGATTTCTCCAAGAAACGCAAAGCGGAAGAGAACGGCGCCGCTACAGCCGTCTCCGTCTCCTCCGCCGGCGGCGGCGGCGTTTCAGGGGCTCCCACCGCTCTGACGCCGGAAGACGCCCGCAAGCTCCTCCAGCCATTAACGCAGGATCAGCTCCTCGACATCCTCCAGAACGCCGTCGTCCGCCATCCCGACGTCCTCGACGCCGTCCGCGCTGTCGCCAACCGCGAGACCTCCCTCCGTAAGCTCTTCGTCCGCGGCCTCGGCTTCGAAACCACCTCCGACTCCCTCCGCTCCCTCTTCGCCACCTACGGCGACCTCGACGAGGCCATCGTCATCTTCGACAAGAACACCGGCAAGTCCAAAGGCTATGGCTTTGTTACCTTCAAGAACGCCGACGGCGCTCTCCTCGCCCTCAAGGAGCCCAGCAAGAAGATCGATGGAAGAATCACCGTCACGCAGTTCGCCTCCGCCGGTCTCTCCGGCGGCGGAGCCAACGGCGCCGCATCTGCCAGCGACGTCTGGGCCAGGAAGATTTACGTCGGGAACGTGCCGTTTCACATCTCCTCCGAGAGGCTGCTCAGCCACTTCATGATGTACGGCGAGATTGAGGAAGGTCCGCTAGGGTTTGACAAGAACACCGGGAAGTCCAAGGGCTTCGCTTTCTTCGTCTACAAGACCGAAGATGGCGCTAAAGCGGCGCTCGTCGATCCGATGAAGAGCATCGACGGCCACCAAGTAGTTTGCAAATTGGCGGCGGACAACAAGAAGAAGGTCGGAGCTCAAACCCCTACTGGAGATGCCGTCCCGCCGCCGCATTCATCGGTTCCCGGTTCGTTTCAGGGGAATCAGTACGGTCCGCCGCCACCGGGTGGTCTGTATCCTGGATTTCCCGGTGGGCACCACGGGCAGGGCCCGCCTTCTATGCCTGCCAGTAACTATGGGTTGAATTCTTCGGTTCCGTCATCGATCAGTGGCGGTGGTGGTGCGGGTTTATCTTCGATCGGGAGTCATGTTCCGTCTTCAGTGAATGCCGGAGGGGGCTATGCTGGTAACTTTGGGTATGGCCCTCCACCGGCTGGAGAATTTGGTGCTCGGTTGCCCCCGAGTTCCGGAGGATTCCCAGATGGTTCGCAATATGGTTTGCCGTCGTCGGGCCACCCAACATCACAGCATGGCCAACCGCCTCCAGTGTCCAGAATTCATCCTGGTGGAATGTACCAGGGTTTGCAGCATTATTATTGAGGTAATTCATTGGTATTCCTCTTTGTTGTCTGTTTATTTGTTTGTTGATATCTATTTTAGAGTAGTTTTCCCTCAGGACTTGAGTTTTTTATTGCCAATTTTGGTTATGGCTAATGAAATGCTATGTTTTGTTATAGTTATGCTTGTCCCTGGTCGTTTAAAGTTATGAAAATGTTTTTGGTTTTGGTTTTTGTGAAAATGATTTATGGTGATTACTTTCTCACTGGTAAAGATGAAATCTTGAGGACTTTCTCACTGGTAAAGATGAAATCTTGAGGGGGTATGGACTTCTTTATCTGTTAGACTAAGTGGATTAAATTGTTATGTTCTTGTATTTTTTCTTGTTAATAGCACCAGCTCTGTTTTGTATGGCAGAATTTTTCATTACTGGTTTGAGTTATGAATGGGTGTTTGATTCAGGTGTATGAGAAGCTTCTTGGGAGCCAATGCTTTAAATGCTTGTGGTGATTTCGTGAATGCAGACAATGAAATTCTTGGTTGAATTATATGGAACTACTGAAAATTTGTTGCTGCTACACTTCATCTGCCTCTTTGAGTTGTCCTTTAGTTGCTTTCTTATGCATAGTAGAACTTTTGTGGTAGACTGTCTCGCTGAACAGTTTTTATCTTTTCTTGACTAGGTTAAGGATGCTTTTGTTGATCTGATTTTAAGCAACTTGCTTGTTTGTCTTCTTTCTTTCTTTTCTTTCTCTTTTTTTTTTATTTGGTTGGGTATTTTCTGCTATAAAGCTGCTACTTGTATGTGTACGACTCTGATCAAACAAGGACAATAGATATGCATGCGTCTTCTTAATATGATAGGTTTGGGTTGTATGACAATGTTAAATAAGGAACTTCTTCTCTCTCTCTCTCTCTCTCTCTCTCTC
The DNA here is from genome assembly GCA_035233585.1 of Antiaris toxicaria. Classification (NCBI taxonomy): domain Eukaryota; kingdom Viridiplantae; phylum Streptophyta; class Magnoliopsida; order Rosales; family Moraceae; genus Antiaris; species Antiaris toxicaria. The sequence continues at coordinate 97,791,922 of CP141154.1, forward strand.
TCTCTCTGTGGTATTTGCGATGTAATAATTGCTTCATCAAGTGCCTTCTTAGCTTGTATCAATATTCTTCAGTGACCATTTGGGAGCGGTGTGTTCCATATTCCTTGATTGTAATGGTTTTCAAGTTTCTTAAATTTTAATTTATACTAGGAGTATATGCAAAAAGCGTAATGTGTTGAATAATGTGCTCACCATTTTTTTTTTTTGAGTAACTGAAAAGAGTCTACATTTTTAGGTGTTTGTTTTTCCATCTTTTTTTCCTGGGTGCTGAACAACTTGGCATCTGGGCTTGCTATAAGTTTTATGGGTAATTTTGTTTTCTTAAAACTTTCTTGAATGTCTTGAGGTACTCGACATGGGTGCTAGGCACTTTTTTTTTTTTTTTTCTCCCTTCTCTCTCTACTTATAATTGTGTTGTTTTTTGTCTACCTTTCCCCCTTTTTGCTAATTCTATTCAACCTTATTGGTTTATCAAACGTTTTCAAGATTCTTTAATTTCAATTTATACTAGGAGCGTGTTCAGAAAGATTATTGTGCTGAATAATATGGTGACCATGGCTTTTTGGTAACTTAAAATTGTCTACATTTTGTTGTTTGTATCCATCTTTTTTTCTGGGAGTTGAACAATCTGGCATCTGAGCTTTGCCATAAAGCTCAACTGGTATTTTATTCCATTAACAACTTTCATGAATGTTTTGAGGTACTTGACATGATTGCCACTCACTTTTATTTCAAAGTGTGCTTGTACGCATCTTTGATGGTAAGTTGTTTTTCACGACTTGTGTTGTTTTTGTCTACCTTTCCTCTTTTTGCTTAATCCATTCAACCATATTGGTTTATCCACAGTTTGTCGTTTTGGTTCATATCAAACCTGAGTAACGTTACAATTTTATTTTTTTTTAACCAAACTCCTTGTACCTGTGTGATAAGGTGTTGTAGATTCTTGGGCTGGGTTGGCCATTTTGACATTACCGCTTGTGTATGATTTATGGGTATATTGTCTTTATAAGTTTTACCCAGTTGAACGTTTTTTAGATTAACAGTCCTGTGTCCCTCTTCTGAGCAAACCGTGTGTGTCTTGGACTTAAGGAGCATCATGAATTTTTTCTTTCCGAACCTTTCTTATTCTGTATTGTTTAAAAAATTTCTTCTTTTGATTGTTTGGATTCTTGAATGGTGTATTATGAATCAGTATCTTTAAACTTGTTGAGTTTTTTTTTGGGATTAACACTTGGTTTCTTGTGATATTGTTCTTCCGCCATCTAAATGTTTGTTAACTTTGTAACTCGTCTGTGAATCTCTGTCTTTTAAGAAAATGTGTATGTCTTGAATTAAGGAGTGATGCTTTTATTCTCGGTCGCGATCTGTAGTAGTGAGAAAGAATTGTTTTTTTATTGTTCTAAACGGTGTGTTCAAGTTGAAAACTTGATCATAAATCGTCTCACATTATGCACCTATCCCTTGCTGAATTGATAGATATTCCCTGATATACGGTGGTGTTCTTTAGTCTTGAAGCTGTTTTCTTTTGCTCCCATTTAATGGGCCGATTGTTGTGTGTAATTTTTCCTTAGTCAAGATATATATATATAAATATTTTTTTCTTTTTTCTTTTTTTACCTCCTAAACTTTACTCTGATAGTCAGTTACCTTAAAACCAAAACCAACTCCTTTTAAAGTTCTAACAAAACTACTCGCGTATTATGCATGTGATCTTCAATGAGGGTTTAAATTGGGATTTTAATAGTGCAAAAGCTACCTAAATTTTTTTTTTTGGAGTACCAAAATCGTGCCTAGTATTCTCTTTTCAACCAATTACTTGTTGAAGTTTGAAGCTTAAAGTTCCGAATTTTTATTATTATTAATTATTATTTAAAACCTTCTGGTGCCTCTCTCTGTGGTGATTGCGCCAGCCTTAATCATTTGTGGGGCTTTATTTTTGGTTGAATATTTACCTAGTGGGAAGTTCACGAATCCGTTGTTTTGACCTTCTCGTGAGAATGTGTGTGTCTAATCTCTAAATCACCTCTAGAGTTTGGCCGGTAAAAAAAGATATCAAAGGAGTTGTGAGGGTTGGGAGTAATATTATTAGCATTGCTATAAGGCATTTTTTTGGGTTAACTATTTACCAAGTGGGAAGTTTACGAATCCGTTGTTATGACCTTCTCGTGAGAATGTGTATGTGGGTGTATAATCTCTAAAATATCCTCTAGAGTTTGGGCGGTAAAAAAGGATATCAAAGGTGTTGTGAGGGTTGGGAGAAATTTTTTGAGCATCGCTGTGAGGCTCTTTTATTATTTATTTATTTATTTATTTTTTGGGTTGAATATTTTTCAAGTGGGAAGTTAACGAATCTGTTGTTTTGACCTTCTCGTTAGAATGTTTTATGTGTGCATAATCTCTAAAATTACATCTATTGTTTGGTCGGTACAAAAAAAGATATCAAAGGAGTTGTGAGGGTTGGGAGTAATTTTTTGAGCATTGATACAGGGCATCGATATTATTAAGTATCAAGTATGGTTCACTAATAAAAAGTGGATGATATAATATTAGATTCATTAGTGGGATATATTTTTTTTTTATTAGTGATGATATTTAATATTTATGATGTTTTTAAATTTTTTATTTTTTAATTAATATGTAATATATATCAAATAAATCCCCTATTGAGGTCACAGGGATAACCAATAATTAGTTTTGGGATTTGACCTAAATTGGTTTTGGTTAGATTTTAAGCAAAAGTGAAATTAGGATTTTTTTTTTTTTTTTTTGGAGAAGTTTGAGGAGGTTATGCATCGAATTTTTTTTTTTTTGGGATTTTAAATGAAGTGTATCTAAGACTTACGGGTGAACTTACAAGCCCGTTTGTGGGTGCGGCGTTACCTTTTCGGCTGCTGGAGCTGACATACTACCACTACCACTACGACTACTATTTTTGTTTAGCAAATTCTTGTGTGTGGTGTCTATTTAAAGGAAGCCAGCGGGGTTCAGCCGAAAAAAAGAGGAGGGATGGGGTTTGGTTTGTGGGGATTACTTCGATTTTAAAGTTTGCTGTTCAAGCTTTCTAGATTGTACATGTACGAACAAATTCTTTTATGACTATTATAGCTATTTATTCGAGTAATTTTGTGATTATTTTTCAATAAATAAATGTTTTTATTTTTATTTTTCCTCTCTGATCTGATTATTAATGAAGTTTGATGTATAATCTATTAAAATCTTTTCTTTCTTTTTTCGAATTTGGGGAATCATTGTTTGCTGATGACAACGCCTGCTACCTTCCTATTTCTTAACTTGGTTATTATAGATTATAGCATTATCGTTATTATGTATTAAAGCATATCAAATTTAATGTTAAATTAATGTATTAATGATAAATTTTATTTTTTGAAGGAAAAATATTTTTAATATAATATTATCTTTTATATTAAATTTATTATATATTAAATTTTGTAGTAAATTTGTTATAATGTATAAATAATGTTAAATTTTATTTTTGATTTTTATTGAATGATTCATATAATTATTAAAATAATTTTATTTATTTTATTTTTAATTTTTAAAACACAATAATTATATTAAAAAATAAAAATAACATAAAAAATAGGGTAATGTAACGGAGTTTAAAATAAGATAATGTGTTTTTATATTATTTTATAATAAATATAATATTAGTATATATAAGTGTATTAGAGATGGGCCTATTTTATATTCGCACTTCAATTGCAATAAGTAAAAAAAATCAATCTTAATTGTTAAAAAAAAATAAGGGAAATAAAAAGGGAGTGCAAACGTTCATTGCTCTAATTACCATATTGCCCACGAGTGAAAATGTGTTCCAAGTGTTTAGTAGCTGCTTAAGGGTGGAAGGTAAAAAAACACATTTAGCACACGTGATGAAACCATGTACGAGTATTAGATGCCAAAAAAGGCTTACATCCAATCCATGTCTCGTATGGTCTCAAGCATTTTGTGTGAAAAAAATTGATATCCACTTTTCAACTAGTGGTTCTTGCTTACATTGAAGAGGTCCTCGTTTTCTCCATGTAGTCGAGATAACCGTGTTTGTACCAAATTGTTTTTTCGTTTTTACTCAAATATTTTCAGCTTTTTAAAAGTTTTTAGTTTGCAATGCATTTCCCAAGTAATCATAAGTAAAAATAATGAAATATGCATATACCCCCTACATTTTTGTACATTCGTGTGTTCACATATGTCACTTTTTAATTGTTTCATAGCACCTCAACACACATGTCACTTTTTAATTGTTTCACAGCACCTCTCGTTTGATATTGGTAATGTTAAAAATAAAAAAAGGGTAAAATTATAATATATAGGGATTTATAGTTAAATGTCTTTTTTTTAATAAGTTTTTTAATGAATGGCTTAAGTTTTTAAAAATTAATTAAAAAGCTTTTTTTTTCCCTTGAAATAGTCAATCAATTTTGTAAGTAGTGAAATGGTAATTAAGCATATTTAGTTAATTAGTGATTAACTTTTATCAATCACTGGCTGATTTAAAATTAATCACTGATTGACTATAATTAATCATCAATTTTCATAGCTAATCACTAATTGACCATAAACAAAATATCAATTTTTTGATCAATCAGTGATTAGTTATTGATTTACTATTAAAAAAATAAAAAAAAACCCAAACCTGTCATCACCCTTTCTCTCTTCCTCACTAGCCACTTCTCTCTCTGTGATCTTGTCACACAATATTTTTGCTCTGTCGCCGATGTGGCTTTGTTTGGTGGAGAAGATGATGACGAAGGCGGAGGCAGCGATTGGATGACACGAGCACAAGCGACAAATTGGGAGTTTGTATGGCTCCTATCTAAGGCCATGCGTGAAGGTTTGATGACAACTAGGAAGGCTGATGGAGGTGGTGGCTTGGTGAGCTTCTAGACTTGATTGGCAGTGGTAGAAATCACAATCGACAGAAATCTTATTGGAAATTCCCCATGCGAAGCTACCAAAAGTTCATAGGAGATCCAAAGCACCATCGCTTGCCTTTGCTGTCATTGTTGCTACTTGCCCTTGCCCTCACCCTCACCATTGCCACTCGGCCTTGCTGTCCTATAGCTGTTGATGCTCACCATCACCGTTCACTAGTAGAAATCATTGTAGATCTGGGATGCCGAGAGAGAGAGTGGTGTGCGTGGAGTTCATAGAGATAAAAATTGATCAAAATTGATAGTCATTTAAAATAATAACGGTTCTTATGCCATTTAGCTAAATTAAAAAAAAAAAAAGTTAGGCTATCTTTTTAAGTTAGGTAATTAAAATGGGTCATCACCCTAATTATCCTTTTTTATCATATTGATAGTTCCTATCACATTCTAACAACCCCACGACTAGGGAATTTTTTTATTTCATTCGCATTTTGACTACATTCTAATGCAAGGATTTTTTTTTTGGGTAAATTTGTATATTACATTAAGTGAATTTTGAGGAATACCGTAAAAAGAATAAATTTCTGAAATATCATTTCATTTATAATAATATCAAGATCTTGTCTTCTTAAAATATCAAATAAAAAGTGATTTTAGGACAAAAATCTAGATCTTGGGACAAAAATCCTTAATATGACCACTAAAAAAGACTATTTCAACTATTTCCTCTTATAAAATTAAAGTAGTAAAAACTTCTATTTCGTATAGTTTGTAAAACAATTTAATTGTTTTTAATATGACCATTTTGGAAATGATTTATAACTAGCTTTTATTTAAAATTAATGAGGAATAAAAAACAAAAAAAAAATGATCTCGATCTTTATAAAAAAATTTTGGAAAACTCCCGAATATTATTTTTCCTTTTCTGATTCCAATTTCTAGTTCTTATATACCTAATAAATATATATTTTTTATAAACATAACCTAACACCATTTCATATTAATCCCAAGATCATTGATCAAATTTCCACTTTCATTTTTATATCCAAGACAAAAGCCTTTTGAAAAACGCTTCTAAACTTTAAAAAGCCAGGGCGAGATAACTTAAATTACTCAAGGTTATTTAAAAAATTCCAAAAAATTAAAATAATAAAAAATTATCTTATGCTTAGAAAAGGACTCCAAGGTGGCTGAAGCGCATCCTCGGATAACAACAGGCCAGATCACAACGTAAAAGAAATAAAAAAGTGAAATTGATGCGGATGCTGACGTGGAATGCTGTGATTGTTTGTGAGGGTCAGAGTTTTTATATATTTATTTATTTTAATTTAAAAAAGATGGAGATTCGAGAGTGGAGGACCTCCGGCGAAGTAGGGTGGGGGGAGTAGAGGCATAAGAAACACGCGGGAACATGGCGGACAATTCGTTGAGTCCCTCTTCCTGTTTCTCTCTTTCTCTTTCTCTCTCTCTCTCTCTCTCTAAATCCCTTCTTCTTCTTCCTCTCCACTTTCCCCAAACTCCCTTCCGTTTTCCTCTCTGCTTCAGACCTCCTTCCATGGCTTCCCTTCCCTCCTCCAACCCTAACCACCATTATTGCCTCTCCTCCTCCTCCACCTCCATCTCCGCCTCTCTTCCCCACCCGGGCCCTTCCCAACCACCCTCCTTGCTTGTCTTCTCCGGTGGAACTGCCTTCAATGGCGTCGTCGAGGAGCTGAAGAGCTTCACCACCCGCGTCGCTCATGTCCTCCCTGTTTCCGACGACGGTGGAAGCACGGCCGAGATTGTTCGCGTCCTTGGTAATAATTCCACATTTTTGTATTTATACATGTATAAATGTGTGTGTATGTATAGATTGTGTGTAGGATATGTTTCTGCCGTGTGACTGTGACTGAGTGTGGGATTTTCGAACTTTTGGTTGTGTTTTAGGTGGTCCTGCTGTTGGAGATATACGGTCCAGATGTTTGAGACTGTCTGATCAGAGTACCTCCGAGGCGCTAGCCGTCCGGAGACTGCTTGGTCATCGGCTTCTTCTCGATCCGCTCGAAGCCAAATCGGAGTGGTAATGTCTTTACTCTTGTATTTCCCATTTGACATTGTAAAGCATGTGAGTTTGTGTTGCATATAAATTAGAGTGGAAAGTGGTTTCGAAAAATAAGGATTTTACTTAACCCCATTTATTAAAGATTCTGTCTTTTCTATGTTCAAAGTAAAGCCTTGGAGAAATAGTGCTTGAGTGACAAGCAAGACATGTCGATTCTGTGGTTGTGTGATCCGTCGTTGTTGAAGTTTTGATTTATATAGCCTTGGTGTTGATTACTTAAAATGTATCATAAATTTTAATCGTGTACATGATAGGTGTTTTCGAAGGTGAGATGTTGAGTAACAGTATGCTGAGTTGGGAAATTTGACAGGTATAATATTGTGGAAGGAGAACATCCTCTGTGGAAAGGTGTGTCGAAACCTTATCGGGAAACGATTCGAGCATTTCTGATTTACTTTCAGAACCAGGTATTCAAGCTGATCCCAGTGCTATAATGCCTTGATTGTTTCCATCATGTTTGGTGGCCATTTACCTTTTGTTCATTTATTTTTTATTTATTGGTTTTTATTCACTAATTTTAATTTGCATTAGGGCTTTCTTTTGAAGAGCTTTATGCATTTTTTTTTAATATATATATATATCCCTTTGATAGGCCTCCAATCCGTTTTACATATACAAGGAGGGACAGGGCTAAAAAGTCAGTGGCCCAAACCAATGGGCCGCCACAAAAGTATGGAGAGTTTGGTCTTTAAACGTGAATAATTGGTTAGGCGGTTAGGGTAGTGCGATAATGAGTTGAGGAGGACCGAATAAAAGAGGAAAGAAAAGGAGGATGAAGACAGGAAAGTAGTACAAGGAAAACCGTTGGTGTGGGAGAGTGAGGACCTTTCGGAAGTTCTCAACGTCATCATTCCTTTCTACTATTGTAGCCATTCTACTATCATTTTCTTCTTTTTTCTGCTAGATTTTCCTTCATTTTTTCTGTTTCTATAACGAACTCCTATCAGTGGTATCAGAGCACGAACGACTCTGGGAGATGGAGGCAAAGAAAATGGAGGAGAGGATGGGGTCAGTCGAAGAGCGAATTGAAGCAGTAAGGGGAGAAATGGAGACGGTAAGGGGGGAAATACAACGCTTGGGGTCCTTGGAGCGAAGTGTGGGAGCTCTGCACGAGAAGATGTTGATCCTCGACCGGATAGATCGCGAGCTGCTGAATAAAGGGGAGACGGAAGTTTGGCTTCGGGCGCTGATACGCGAGGAAAGGCGGTGCTAACCGATTCGGGATTACGGCCAGTTGAAGGTCTACCAAATACAGGCAGAGGGGGAAATGGAGTTAGGGGCACGAAGGAGAGATCGATGTCATTGGGGGAAGACAAGGGGGAGGTTAGTAGGGAACAAGGCCCAGAGGAAGGTCGGCGGTTTGAGGAAGGATGGCGATTGGAACTACCTATTCGCCGGGTGGAGATGCCGGTTTTCGAAGGGTGGAATCCAGAAGGATGGATCTATCGAGCAGAAAGCTATTTTCACCTCCACTACTTGACGGAGCGAGAAAGGATGGAGGCTAGCCGAATTAGTCTCGATGGAGAAGCCGTATCTTGGTTTCGATGGGAAAATCACCTCCGACCTATAGCCAACTGGGATGATTTGAAGGCCCGTTTAATAGAACGGTTCAGCCAGACCCAAGACGGAACTCTGTGTGAGAAACTCTTGGCGCTGAAACAGGAAGGATCGGTGCGGGTGTATCGACGAGTGTTCGAGATGCTGGCCTCGCCAGCCTTAGATTTACCGGTACATGTGCTGGAGAGCACTTTCATCAACGGATTACGACTGGAAATTCGAGCTGAAGTCTGAATGATGAAACCAGAGGGTTTGGTTCGTATCATGGAATTCGTGCAATGAGTGGAAGACCGTAATCTCTCTCTCCGAAATGGACAAGGAGGAAATGGGTCAGGAGGGCCGAGACAATCTGGGCCTATGCCGGGGAAAGTTACGGGGGACACTTGGGCCAGCCTTACTCATCAAGCCCAGCTCAAAACCAGACTAAGGAATTTGCACCCAGTTCGTACAGCCCAAGTTCATATCCCAGCCCAACTTTCGGGTGACAGCTCCTCCCTTCATTACAACGCTCTACACCAGGCGGAGGTAAGGTAAACACCCAGAACCTTCTCCCAGTTATAAACGCTTTTCAGATTCCGAACTTCAGGCCAGAAGAGAAAAAGGGCTTTGTTTTCGTTGTGATGAGAAGTATACTATAGGCCACAGATGTAAAAATAAGGAACTCCAAGTGTTGGTCGTTAGTGACGACGAAGGAGTGATCAAGGAGGAGGGAACCCGGGATTGGGAGGTAGACTGGAAACCGACCGAAGGCCCGGAGATCGGGGAAATAGTGGAGTTATCCATCAATTCAGTGTTGGGGTTGACATCCCTGAAAACAATGAAAGTGAGGGGGAAGATAGCACGACAAGAGGTAGTTGTAATGGTGGACTGTGGAGCAATGCATAATTTCATCTCCACAGAGTTGGTAAAGAGATTGGGCATTCCTTTGGAGGGGACGTGTAGCTACGGGGTTCTAATGGGCACTGGTTTGACAGTTAAGGGAGTAGGCTTGTGTAAAGGAGTGGTGCCCTCTCTCCAAAATATTGAGATTGTGGTAGATTTTCTTCCCCTCGAATTGGGTAGTGCCGATGTTATTTTGGGCATGCAGTGGCTGGAGACTTTGGGAGGAATGCAAGTTAATTGAAAGACTCTAACAATGTGATTTAAGGTAGGCGAGGTAGGAGTTACGTTGCAGGGGGACCGAAGTCTAAGCAAATCATTAGTGTCTTTGAAATGTCTATGGAAAGAGCTGCAAGAACAAGGAGAAGGCACATTGGTCGAGCTAGGAGCTATTGGAGTGATAGGGAAGGAGTTTCCACCACATGCCCCCGATTAGATACTGCCCATCCTCCAAAAGCACCCACGGGTTTTCGAATGGCCGGGTACTTTGCCCCCAAAACGTGTTTAGGACCATATAATAACCATGAAAGCAGGAGTTTCACCAGTTAATGTGCGTCCCTATCGGTACCCCGATTTTCAAAAGGCCGAAATCGAACGGCTAGTGAGGGAAATGTTGGCAGTCGGAATTATTTAGCCGAGTGTCAGCCCATTTTCAAGTCCGGTACTCTTAGTCAAGAAAAAAGACGACAGTTGGCAACTTTGTGTAGACTATCGTGCCCTCAACAAAGGAACGGTGGCGGACAAGTTCCCTATTCCTATGATTGATGAACTCGTTGATGACCTGCATGGAGCTACAATCTTTTCTAAGATAGATCTACGGTCCGGATACCATCAGATTCGAGTGAGGGCTGAGGATGTGCCCAAGACGGCTTTCCGGACTCATGAAGGCCACTATGAGTTCTTAGTTATGTCCTTCGGTTTGACTAACGCCTTGGCGACGTTTCAGGCACTTGTGAACGACATATTTTCTGATTGTCTCTAGAAATTCGTATTGGTATTTTTTAATGACATCTTGGTGTATAGTCGTTCATTGGAAGAGCACAGGCAACATGTTGACTATGTGCTGGGGGTCTTGGAGACTCACTAACTCTTTGCTAATGAGAAAAAGTGCTTGTTTGGCCACGCACAATTGGAGTATTTGGGCCATATCATTTCGGAGCAAGGGGTGGCAGCTGACAGCTCCAAAATTAAAGCAATGCTAGAGTGGCCGGCCCCACGTTCTTTGAGAGAGTTATGAGGATTCTTGGGACTTATTGGCTATTATCGCCGTTTTGTAGCAAACTACGGCAACATAGCATGGCCACCAACAGAGCAACTGAAGAAGGACAATTTCAAATGGGGTGAAGCAGCACAAGCGGCGTTTGAGAAATTGAAAGAGGCCATGGTCGCTGTTCCCGTGTTAGCCCTGCCTGATTTTGCTAAACCATTTGTCGTAGAAACAGACGTGTCGGGACATGGCGTAGGGGCGGTGTTAATGCAAGAACAGGGGCCGATTGCATATTTCAGCCGAGCATTGCCGCAACAAGCTCGTTTAAAATCAGTGCATGAGCGGGAACAATGGCAGTAGTTTGGGCGGTTCACAAATGGAGGCACTACTTGTTGGGATGAAAGTTTATAGTCCAGACCGATCAACGAAGCCTCAAATTCTTATTGGAGCAGCGAAAGGTTAGTGTGGAGCATCAAAAGTGGCTTGTTTAGTTGTTTGGATTCGACTTTGAAATTCAATATCGACCAAGATTGGAGAATAAAGCAGCCAACGCACTTTCCCGACAGGGGGCTTGGTTACACGTGTTGACATTATCCATTCCACACACCTTGCTGCTAGAGGAGGTCGAGAAACAAATAGCTCAAGATAACAAATTAAGTGGGATTTTGGAAGACCTGCGTTAGCAAAAACCTACCAAACCGGGGTTTACTCCAGCTCATGATCATCTAATGTATAAAGGCAGGTTGGTGATTCCATCGGGTTCTTCCTTCGTATCAACAGTCCTGAAAGAGTATCATGATGGGAGTATAGGAGAACACTCGGGCTTTCTTAAGACCCTTAAGAGGGTGGCTGCCAGCGTGTATTGGGAAGGCATGAAAAAGGACATAAAAGATTTCGTGGAGAAATGCTCGGTGTGCCAACAGAATGAAGTATTGACTCTTTCTCGAGCAGGACTTCTACAGCCTCTTCCAATCCCTGAACGTGTTTGGGAAGACGTATCCATGGACTTCATTGAGGGTCTTCCGAAATCAGAAGGGTGGGATTCGATTTTGGTAGTAATTGACAGATTCAGCAAGTACGGGCATTTCATTGGCCTGAAACACCTTTTTTTGGCTAAGACTGTGGCAGAGGCATTTGTCCAAAACGTCGTGCGCCTTCATGGATCGTATCCGATCGGGACAAGGTATTCCTGAGCCATTTTGGAAGGAATTATTCAGATTGCAGGGTACGTCACTGCAACATAGCACCGCTTACCACCCACAAACTGACGGCCAGACCGAGGTAGTAAATTGATGCTTGGAAACCTACTTTCGATATTTCACCACTACTAAACCGAAGTCGTGGGCTTGTTTCCTTCCTTGGGCTGAATATTGGTATAATACTGCATACCACACTGCCACAAAAACCACACCTTTTCGAGTGGTTTATGGAAGAGACCCACCAGCCCTCCTCCCTTTCAAAACAGGGGCCACAGCCAATTCAGAAGTGGAAAGGCAGCTACAAGAAAGGGACGCCATGCTGACTGAGCTACGTCAACAGTTGCACTGGGCACAACAACGCATGAAGAAACAGGCAGATGAGCATCGAAGGAAGGACTCATTCGAAGTGGGTGATCGGGTTTACCTCAAACTCCGTCCTTATAGACAAAAATCTTTAGCCAGACGAGTTAATGAAAAATTAGCACCACAATTCTTTGGTCCCTTTGAAGTAGTTTCGCGTATTGGAGCAGTGGCCTACAAATTACTCTTGCCACCAGAGGCTACCATCCATCCCGTTTTCCATGTATCACAACTTCGACGTGCCATTGGATCCCCCCCTGTCACAAGCACCATGCCCCCTTAGCTGCTCGAAGACTTATAATTTCGGTTGAAGCCCGAATTAGGTCTGGGAGTCAGGATCCAGGTGAACCAGGATTCGAAGTGTTGATTAAATGGAAAGGACTGAACGAATTAGAAGCTACCTGGGAACCATACGTGGTAATCCAACAACAATTTCCAGAATTCCACCTTGAGGACAAGGTGACTCTGGGGGCCGGGGGTATTGATATGCCTCCAATCCGTTTTACATATACAAGGAGGGACAGGGCTAAAAAGTCAGTGGGCCAAACCAATGGGCCGCCACAGGAGTATGGACAGTTTGGTCTTTAAACGTGAATAATTGGTTAGGCGGTTAGGGTAGCGCAATAATGAGTTGAGGAGGACCGAATAAAAGAGGAAAGGAAAGGAGATGAAGACAGGAAAGTAGTACAGGGAAAACCGTTGGTGTAGGAGAGTGAGGACCTCTCGGAAGTTCTCAACGTCATCATTCCTTTTTACTATTGTAGCCATTCTACTATCATTTTCTTTTTTTTTCTGCTAGATTTTCCTTCATCTTTTCTGTTTCTATACCGAACTCCTATCACCCTTTTTGTTCCTTGGACATTTGAAAGATTATTGCCCTCTTCTCCAATTTGCTTTTCTGAATACAGATTCTCCGACGCACTGAAGACTTGTTTTGCTTTAGCAATGGCAGGTAAATATTTTTATCATAAGTTTTTGAGTGTGCTTGTCTTCCCTTTTCTGTGTGCATGTGTGTGTGAGTCTGTTCTATAGGTTTTTCTTCAAGTGTTTGTCACTCAGAATCAACAATTGCTATAATTAGCTGACTCCACATGATTTTTGCAGCATTGGAAATTTCTTTTTTGCAGGAGCACGCATATTTTTTCAGTCTTTAGATGCTGCGATATTTTTGTTCTCACGCGTTTCAGATATTCCTTCTGAAAGTTTGGTCCTCCCAGTGATTTCAACCAATGACAGGCTCACGTTAGGATGTGAATTATCGGTACAGTTAAGATCTGTATTTCATGTGTATCTGCAAGATGTAAATACAAAATTTACAATTGAAACTTACATGGTGTTGATATGGACAAATGCTTGTTGCAATAACCAATGCGGTAGGAAAAAATTATATGTTAAGATCTTATCTGAATGCTTATACAGCCCTTAAATAACAAAGTATTATATCTTTTCTCCTTGGGAAACCTTTCTAGGGTTTATTATTTCCATTGGCACATGGTGATTTTGGTTGACTATAGATTTTCTTGATCGATAATTTTCTTCTATCAGGAAAACCGTATTATTCTTTTTTGTTTTAGGCTTTATTATGTTGGCCTGCTTTAGTCATCCTTGAAAAGTGGAAAAGATGATGTACATTCTGAATTATTTTCTACATTGTTCATGTTCCAGGATGGGACCATAATACGAGGGCAGAACGAAATTTCTCATCCGACTAATGGATCTATGGAACCCATCAACAAGGTATAATAGCTTTGTTGGCATGCTTGAATCTTTACTTATCCCTATTAGCTCAAACCATTATTTTCCTGCTTAAGTAACTTGACTCCCAAAATCTCTACAAAGGTATCGATAAAATATTTGGCCCTGACGAATTGTCTAGTAGTTGGAGATGGTGGCTGTGGTGTAAATGGTCATTGTATAATGTACATGGTGGAACCAATACCGATGCTTTAAAAGTGGAATAGTTCTGGTAATTCTGAATTTAAGGCAGTTAATAGTTAGTAACCCAGTTGATTAATTTTTGGTTTAGTTATTGCTTTAAACATCTAAGGGATCTTTGTCTGGATTACAATCTAACATGGATGTAGGATGATCTGATTCCAAATCCAGCTTTAAAGATTTTTTGAAGTTTATCTTTTGTTGACACTAGTGTATTGGGATAGCGAGTGGCCTTGAAATTTTTAAGTTTTTGAATGATGCTGATTGTGTCAGAGTCACATTGCTTGATTTCTTGTTCACTCAAGTGCTAGCTTCTCGTGGACAGGTAAGATCATTAGTTCCAGGACTTCCTTCAAGAATAAAGAGGGTGTTCTACATGTCAAGTGAGGGAAAAAATTTGCTGCATGAGGTATGTACGCGCTGGAGCTTGCCCTTTAATATGTTGGAACTGATAAATAAAGAAATATGGAAAAAGATGATACTTTTCACAAAGATATTGGTAAAAATAAAGACAGTAAATGCCACTAACTAGTTTTTCTTAAAAATGTTCTTGTGTATAAATTGGGAAAAAATTTTCCCTCTTTTTGTCTTAAGAGCAAAACAAGAATGAGTTTTTTTATGATCATTTTTTTAATGACCAGGTCTTCCCTGCAGCAAACCCAGCTGTCCTCGAGCAGTTGAGTAACGTGGACTGCATTGTTTATGCTATGGGATCCCTCTTTACATCCATCTGTCCATCCCTGGTAAAACATGATTGATCTTTGCGAGCACACTTCAGATACCAATGATTTACCAAGGCATTTCTTTTTGTTTTTAGCAGTCTGATTCTAGAGTCGTCAATCTTGTTATTAATCTGAATCTTAAATTTTGTATTCTCATTTATTATTTCTTATTACAGGTATTAATTGGCGTTGGGGAGATTATATCTTCAAGGTCCTGTCCCAAGGTACCTCTTGTTTTATTCTCAAAACATTTTATCTCTCATTTATTGTTTCGTATTGCAGGTATCATATTACTTGGTAACAATTATGGCACATATTTGCTTCATAATTTTCTTGTCACCATTTTCACATTCTCCAGGTTGGGCCATTTTTTTTTTTTTTTAAATCATTAATCGCATGGTTTGTTTTATTAGGTACTTCTATTGAATGGCACTGATGATCGGGAAACAAGTGGCTTCTCAGCTTCTTGCTTTGTAACTGCTATCACAGATGCACTTAATCGAACATATGGAGATCATCATAATTGTCTGGAAAACTTTGTAAGAATACAAAATTCCAATTTGAATACCGTTATCAAGTGAGATGGTAGGACACTAGACTCGTCAGTGAAAAATGCTTGGTCTACCCAACAAATGAAAGAAACAAGTTATTTATCCAGTTCATATTTCCTTGCAGCCCAATCAATACGTCAACACCATTTTAGTACCCAGAGATGGTGAAATTCCTGTAGACGTTGAAAACTTGGCTGCTCAAGGAATCTTGGATGTGGTATGCATGTCGTGAGTTTTTTCAAGTGATTGGAAAATAGAAGTGGTTACTTCTAGTAAATTAAACTCTATCTCTCTCGTCACGCTATGAAAATGATTATAAGCGGTCAAAGGTTGATTTTCTTGGATAAAATACTGAAGTAGCAATTGGACTTGGTTTACTTTGGTTTCAAATTGCTGGTTTTTTGTAATTTAAAATATGCCTGATATCTAAGCTTCTGAACGAAGCACTTGATGGCAACCTCGGTTTTGTTATGTTGATTGCTGTCACTATGAGAACTTGATTAATGATGTGTTTAGATAAAACATTGCATTTGAATGTAATGCATTGAATGCAATATTCATTTAGTTGAAAAGTATTTGCATTTCATTCAAATGCAAGGTGTGTTTGGATGAAAACTATTTGAATTGCATTTTGTGATTGAGTATATGATGTGTTGGTAAAAATAGATAGAAAAAGAGAGAGAGAAAGAGAGTATATGATGTGATTGGTAAAAGTAATAAAAAAGTAGAATGGTGAATAATGATTATATTGAATTTAAATTGTGATGTGATTGGCATTTGAATTCAATACTTTTACGTTTGAATGAAAATTGTATTACATTTGAATGTAATGCTACAACCAAACACACCATAAGTTGAGATTTCACCAAGTTGAATGTTGAATTAGCTGGGTAGGGTTCCGTTTTTTTTGTTTTTGTTCATCTATTTTAATGTGTTTGAAAATGCTATGCATTTGGTGTTGGAATGTCATAAATAAAAAACATAGGATTCTTGCATTCCTTGATGGTGAAATGTTTCCTTTCTCTTATTTATTTATTTTTTATTTTATTGGTTGGAAAAATACTTTGCTTTTTGCATTGGTAGCTTGTTATAGTTTAAAATCATAAGTGAATGTCCGAGTTCTTGCATTCCTTGTTGTGTACACATGTTCTTATTTATGACAAACAAAGAGACTCAAACCAAATTGACTTTGCAGATCCTCGTCAATTCTATACGTGACCCAAAGGTTGGAATAATATTTGATCCAAAGTCGTTAATAGAAGCACTTGCTGATGTGGTAGGCAGACACATAAGCACAAATGTTACTGTAGCTTAAATGTCCAGAATGTTATTGGAGAGCAAACATTAGTTACTTCAAGTTGCTGTTAATCTTCTCTGCTCGTCAGGTTTGTTATTCCTGAGGTACTAGTTTTTGCGTATCAATCTTTGGCATGGTATCTTCAAATGTAATAGCTGTTTCTGCTCTTAATCACATTTGTTCCCCTCGGAAATATTAAAAATCTTCAATCTTGTGTGTAAATACAGGTGAATTGCCCTGTTTATTTGGATTACTAGTTTTTTTGATGGCACGATAGATACCCTTCGAGGCAAATGAAAATCTTCATTGAATTGGATTGCAGACGTTTTATTCACATCAAAATGTTGGAAAAAAGTAATGCAATTTAGGAAGATGCTCTCTAACGTCGACAGCCATTCAGGGTCTGGAGAAGTATGTTGTGGAATCGAACCTTAGAGCGTGGTAGTCCAAGTACCTCACTTGTTTTCTAAGAACTTGTGCGCATATCTCTTAAACAAATACTGCAGATATTTTAGCCTTTATTTTTTTTGTTTTGTTTTGTTTTTCATGGAGTTGTATCAAATAGCATTATTGTATCATTGCTGTTTGTACCCCTTTTCCGCTTACAAAAAGATTAAAAAAAAAAAAAAAACCCCGCACACAGAGGTGTTCCAACGGAGTTAACCTGATGGAGAAAGAAATCATATTAATGACAAAAAAAGGGTCTGGATGATGGTGCTAGGGACATAGAAATCTAAGGCATTACCTTAGCTGAAATACACAAGGGCTGGTTGGAGTTTGGAGGGTTGAAATTGAAATATATGTTTAGTTAAAGTACAAATCGAAAATGAATTGTAAAATAGGAAATAGGAAATATTGTAAAAAATTTAAATGTGTTCGGGAAATAAAATGTAATATGGATTTTGTTTTATTTATTTATTTTATCGTTGTAAGTATTTAGATATAAGAATTTATTTCAATTATAATTAATGAATTTATGACTTTTTAAAGTTTGAATTTTATGAATATTTAAGTGAAGAAAAGTGAGATAATTTGAGAGTTTTGAAATTGAATAGGTAGAATTTTGTTTTTAATAATTGTTTTAATAAGTCATTAACATATCATATTTCACTGTAATTTCCTGTGATTGTGATTGCAGGCAGAGTCAAATAATAATATTATATCGGACTTTATATAAAAGAGTAGAGTTTCTGGCTTTTAGCAAGAAATACAATACCCCAAACCTTGGATTGATATCTAATTATTTATTTTGAAGAACGGATTAAACCATGTAGTTACAGATAGTGATATGACCAAACCGTGAAGCAAACCATTGTAGGTTTATATAATGAAAATTATAATTTAATTACAAAAAAGGCGTCGCTCATAATACTAACAAGAAAACGTACGGAGTTGGAACGAAGCTGTCCATTCCAATTTGCCGGACAAACCAGGGAAACCGGCCTTGTCATCACCTGGATCATATCGCTGTGGCAAACTTGTATATATACATACACACACACACTTATTTCTCCAGGATCAAAATATATTTTATCATCAAAATATAACTCGCAAGTTTTCATCTTCAAGCAACAAGCAATGGCTTTGACCCATCAAAAGACGTCAATCTTAATTGTGTCATTTCTAGTCCTAGGCATGTGGGCTTCCCTAGCAAATTGCCGCACATTGTCGGAAGCTTCCATGTCGGAACGACATGAGCAGTGGATGGCTCGATACGATCGCACGTACAAGGATGATGCGGAGAAGGAAAAGCGGTTTCAGATATTCAAGAGCAATGTGGAGTACATAGAGTCGGCTAACAAAGCCGGGAATCGGCCGTACAAGCTGGGCGTCAATGAATTTACCGACCAAACCAATGAAGAATTCCGAGCCTATCGCAATGGCTACAAAAGGTTATCTAGTCCTAGGCCGATCAACACACCCTTCAGATATGAAAGTATCACTTCAGTCCCATCCACAGTCGATTGGAGAAAGAAGGGCGCAGTCACCCCGATCAAGGACCAGGGTCAATGTGGTAATAAAAAATTTGTACCATACTTCGAATAATTTAAGAATAATACTAAAAGATAAAGTAAAAAAGTAGCGTTAAACACTGTCTATTGATAAAATATGAGATCTCACAATATAAAATTGATAGATAAGGTTTATATTTTATTAATGGTGGTGTTTAGTATTGATAATGTTTAAAGTATTTATCATGTTTTAAGCACGAAAATGCTAATTAGGCACCCCGTCCTTGGGCCCCTGCAAAAAAAAAAAAAAGAAGCACTTGACTATATTTTAATGTAGCCTTTGTTGATTCAAAACAACAAAACCATTATTTAAACTTGTGGTTCTAAAATGCAAATTACCAAACATCATAGGCAGCAATGTTGATGTTTGGAAACATGATTCTTCTGGTTTTTTTAATTTAATAAATGAAGTGGAGAGATTGGGCTCGTTAAAAGGAGAGAAGAAAAGGAAATAAAATAGAGAAATCTAAATCCGAACTCAACGACAAATCAAACAAAAAAATAATAAAAAAAGAAACAATCTTTTATAAAAGGTAAACAAATCCAAATTATAATCACATCAACTATATTTCTTGAAACTGAATTTCCTTGTGAATATTCTCTTTTAATTTAGCATTAATCTGTGATCTCGTTATGATACATGCAGGATGTTGCTGGGCCTTCTCTGCAGTGGCTGCCATGGAAGGCATCACAAAGCTATCAACCGGGAAGCTGATCTCCCTTTCAGAGCAAGAGCTCGTGGACTGCGACACAAGCGGCATGGACCAAGGCTGCGAAGGCGGTCTCATGGACGACGCCTTCGACTTTATTGCCGAAAACGAAGGCCTCACAACGGAATTAAAGTACCCTTACAAGGGCGTCGACGGGACTTGCAACAAGAAGAAAGCCTCCTCCCACGCAGCCTCAATCTCCGGCCACGAAGACGTGCCCGCCAACAGCGAGAAGGCGCTGCGAAAAGCAGTCGCCCACCAGCCAGTCTCCGTCGCGATCGATGCTGGGGGATTGGACTTCCAGCACTACTCGAGCGGCGTCTTCACCGGAGAATGCGGGACGGAACTTGACCACGGTGTCACTGCCGTGGGATATGGGACAGCAGAGGATGGTGCAAAATATTGGTTAGTGAAGAACTCGTGGGGGACTAGTTGGGGTGAGGAGGGATATATTAGGATGCAGAGAGATGTTGATGCTGAGGAGGGTCTTTGTGGGATTGCCATGGAAGCTTCTTATCCTACTGCTTGAATTGATCTTAATTATGGCAAAATCACTAGGTGAACGAGTTATGAAATTCCACCCTGTACTTGTACTACATATGTGTTGTGTCGTTTCTTGATAATGTCTGTTTACCTGGTTACTGGTTATTGGTCACTCATTTCTATGCATATTCGCATAGATTGATCGTAGTATGACATTTCCAGATTGATAGACAAAAATATACGCATCTTCGTATTTGATTACCCATTGGTCTTTTGAAGTTACATATAATAGCATTGTATGATAGAGACTTATGCGTTGTTTATTTACTGCATTACATTTAAAATATAATGTAATTTTCATTTAAATACAAAAATATTACATTTAAATATTAATTATATTACATTTTAAATATAATACAATTATTATTTATTATTTATTATTTTTACTAATCACATCATCTACTCTCTCTCTCACATTTTTTTCTCTCTACTTTTACCCATCACACCATATATTCATTTTTTAAATACAATTCAAATACTTTTCATCTAAACACATATTATATTTAAATGCAATGCAAATTCTTTTCCTCCAAATGTAAATTACATTCAACATATTGTATTTAAACGCAATGCGAATGCAATAGACTTATCAAACATCCTATTAATCTTGTAACATTTGGTCAAATATTTATTAGTTGAAGATTTTTTAGATGATCAAAATTTCAAAGTATTTATTTTAAAGGTGATTTCTAAGCGGTTTTTGAACTGAATAAACATATGTTTATTCAGGAGGAAATGAAAATTATTGCTTCATGTTTTTGAGAAAAACTATTGGAGATTGACACTTAGAAGAAAAAAAAAAAAAAAAAAACAAACCAGAACCTGAAGAGAAAATACTTTTACAATCTTAAGAGATAGTTTTTTAATTTAGCCCTGTTTTAATCACTTCTACAAATGGGAACCCATTTATATGGTTTTGTGAAATACGTGTTTTTTTTTTTCAATATGAAATATTTAATATACATGATCCAATTTAAATTTTTTTGTCTTTATATTAAAAGCCAATTTCAATTTCACTATTCACAATTTCTATTACAATTTTACAACTCAAACTTTAAACATCTATAATTTTATATGTATAAGTCCAGATGGGTTAATTTTTTTTTTAAATTTCATAAAATTTGAAGACGAAATAAACAAGTTCAATGTTGATTTTTTTTTTTCTAAATACATTTAAAGTTTTTATACTTTTTAACTTGAGCAGTTCAACTGCTTTACTAACTACCTAAACATAAATCTAAATTTTTCAATCTTAATGTTCTTTCTAAATATTAACATCCAGATATCTATTTAAATGAAAATTTAAATATTTACACTCTAAACATTTCCATCCAAATATCGCAATGTGCGTGGCTCACAAACAAGCCTTAAAAAAAAATCTTAACAATGTGGTAGCATATATTGATTCAAGTTAATTGGTAGTAATGATGAGAAGCTACTTGGAATTACCTCAAAAAAAAAAAAAAAAAAAAACTAGCTAGGAATTTGTACTTTTGGTCACAATATTGTAGGGAATTATCATCACCATATACAGCCTAATCCAAGCATGCAGTTTGAAAAGGGAAAATTGCACATCATTTTGTTACATGATTAGTGTTAAATAACATAATTTAAAATCATTAAAAATTAATACCATAGTTACGTTTCAATGTAGATGATATTCCAATTTTACATTTGGTTTTTGGTTCTGTCACCTCTCTATCTCCTCTCCTTTCCTTGGTTCCACATAGCTCTTTTTTTACTCTCTCTTCCTTGGTTCCATATATCTCTTTCTCTCCTTTCCTTTAGTTCTCTCTCTCCTCAATTCTCCCCCAGCACCATTAGAGTCTTGTCATTGGAAGAGTCAGGTCACTGACGGAATCATGTTGCCATTAGAAATGTGGCTTCACGAGGACCAAATTATGACAATTGGTTCCATCTCGATCAATCACGATCATGAGATGTCACGTCAAATTATGGCAGAGGTTTCCCTCTCAATCAATCGTGACTGGTAGATGTTAGGCCCTACTAT
This sequence comes from Antiaris toxicaria, assembly GCA_035233585.1. NCBI lineage: Eukaryota > Viridiplantae > Streptophyta > Magnoliopsida > Rosales > Moraceae > Antiaris > Antiaris toxicaria. Next base: position 97,813,901 of record CP141154.1, read on the forward strand.
GCCTACAGTGGGCAATACCCAAAATTTTTAAATAAGGAATTTTAGTAAATTAACAATGTAATGCATTACATTTCCTTAATTAAGGCCTCGTGTGATAAACGTATTGCATTTGCATTACGTTTAAATGCAATACATTAAATGCAATTTGTATTTGGAGGAAAAGTATTAGCATTGCATTTGAATGCAATGTGTGTTTGGGTGAAAAATATTTGAATTATATTTTAATAATAAATATGTGATGTAATGGGTAAAAGTAGAGAGAAAAAAAGGAGAGAGAGAGAATATATGATGTAATTAATAAAAGTAATAGAAAAAATGAAATAATAAATAGTAATTGTATTGGATTTAAAATGTGATGTGATTGGTATTTGAATGAAATACTTTTGTATTTGGGGGAAAATTGCATTACATTTAAATGCAATACCAAAAAAAATCTTGTACCAAATGTCCACTAAAGTTTAGGTTATAATTTTAACTTAAAGTTGAAATAAATTTTATGATGCACTAATTAAATGTCACAAAGATAAGGTTACAATATTATAATGTAACCTTATGATATAATTCTATCATATGAAAAATTTATGTCACATAGAATAAAGTTACTATTTGTTCTAAAAAATAAAATAAAATAGATTTTTAAAATATAATATAATGTTTTATGATTTGACAATTATATAATTTGTTATATAATATAAAATCACTTTATTTTATTTAAAAGTATAAATAGTAAAAGTAATTAATTGATAAAAGTGTAAAATGTAATATTCTAACAATTTTAGTAGCATTAGGATTGGACATCAAGTGTCTATATTTAGACTGTCAACGTTTTTGACAGATAAAATTTAGGCTTAACTTTAGCAGTATGAGAACTTAGAGGATGAGTTTTGATTACAGATAATATTTCTACTTAGTTACTTAATCAGTAGTAAAACTTAAAAAATAAGATTTCTACTGAGTTACTTTATCATTTACAAAACTTGGAGGATAAACTTTAACTACATGTAAGATTTTTACAGTTACTTTTTCAATATAGAAATTTGGAGGATAAGTTTTCCAATGTAGTAAAAATTTATACTATTTGACCTTTTGTAGTATGGGATATTGGGATTTGTGTTAGTAGAAAATGAGAAAAATATTGATTTGTTAAGTAAACATATCATAATTTATCTGTCTGAGATAATATCAAGAATTATCTTTATTTATCTAAAAAAAACTAGGATTTTTGATCCAATGATTAGAATTTAGCTAGTGTTTGGGACACAAATTTTTTTAGGATTGTATTTAAATGCAATGCAATTTTCCCTCAAATACAAAAACATTTCATTCAAATACCAATCACATCACATTTTAAATCAAACATAATCACTATTTATTATTTCACTTTTTCTATTACTTTTATTAATTACATCATATATTCTCTCTCCCTCTTTTTTTTCTCTCTACTTTTACCCATCACATCACATATTTATTATTAAAATACAATTCAAATACTTTTCCCCCAAACACACATTACATTCAAATGCAATGCTAATGTTTTTCCTCCAAATACAAATTGCATTCAATACATTGCATTCAAACGCAATGCAAATGCAATGCGTTCACCAAACGAACCCTTAAGACTACTCATGTAAATGTCAATATGCTTATATCAAAGGTTTAAATTAGTGTTTAGCATGGTTAAAACATGATTAGAAAATTCTAGAAAACCTTAAGCGTGATTCGTGATAGTTAATCCATTTTCATTTACTCTAACCTTCACCTCCTCCATCATTTTCCACACTCCAACATGCACAACTCTCAAGTTCTCTAAGTTTTCTCTCTAGTTTTCTAAAAATTTCTTTTTAGTTATTCTAGGTTCTTCAAAAATTTTCTTGAGTTTTCTTACTTTTTCTTTTCTAATTTCCCACATTCCAAACACTTCTAAGCTTTCTAGAATTATAAGAGGTTCTTCAAGCCTTCTATAAGAAGTCCACCTCTAAAAAGTTTTGTTCTATTTTCTGGCAAAAGAACAAGTTGTCTAGGTACTTTTCTAGCTAAATGTCTTGTTAATTTTCTTTAAATTTATAATTTTTAGTGTGTTCAAATTTAAGTAGAAATAATGGGTGTTCATAGTTTTCTAAAAAATTTATAATTTCAAGTTTATAGTTTTAGAATGTTAATATGAATTTAGAATGATGATTTAACAATGTTGGAGTTATGATTGAACTTGTAATGACCAACTTTTTGATAAGTAATTTTATGAATTAATTGAGAGATTCATAAATTTCCTTATATTAATAAAAGCTTAGGTTATGTTTTAACCTAAGCTTATGAAATAATTTTTATGATGTGACAATTTAGTTATATGTCACAAATATAATTATTATAATTAAATGTGACTTTATGATATATACCCCATGGCAAGGTTAGGAATGAATACCATGATGCGACATTAAGAGTCACATGATATAAAGTTGCTAAAATTATGAAAAATGAGATGAAGAAACTTTATAATCTAAAGTGTAAAGTTTTATGATGTGACAATTATTTGTCACTAAGCATATGGTTACTAAATATTCAAAAGAGGGAATAGTAAATACTTGATAAAAATATAGATAAGTTATCAATTACCAATATAATATCCTAACAACACTAGCAGTATAGGAATTAGTCGTTTTAAGTTTTTCTGAGATAAGATATTTCAGCATCTAAAAATGCAGTACTAAGATGTAGATATCAAAGGTCTAAACAGATTAAAATTTAGACAATTTACCTTTTTCAGATGGAAAATAAATAGATCACCTTTTTGTAGTATAGAAACTTAGATGTTAAGTTTTCCTCTTTAGTCACATATAAGATTTATATTGAGTTATTTTTTGAATATAGAAACTTAGAGGATAAGTATTGGTTGTAGATAAGATTTTTACTGAGTTACTTTTTCAATAGGAAAACTTGTAGATTAAGTTTCCAATGCAATAAAAATTTATGGTATTGAATATAACTGGATCATGTCTTACTTCTATGATAAAATATAATCAGATCATTATTCCTATATGTTAGGAATGCTCTAAATGGGAAATACATTTTATGTATATCATTTATTTTTAAACTGATTAATGATATATTAGAAGATATTTATTACATTGTTATATATTCTCATTCTATTTACGTGTTAAAGTAAATAAAAATAAATATAACTTATTGACTACTTGTTATTAAATTGTTAAAATGTTATATACAATGGTCTTTTATATGTGAGAAGATAATATTCTAAAATAAGTAGTTTAAATCTATAGTCCATGGTTTATGGTATTAGAGTGGGCAACTAACTTATGTAAAGATTGTTATGTTATCTAAAGCCAATTAAGGAAACAGCTTATCTTGACTTTCTGGAGCATTCGATTCCTAAGTAGAGATATAGATGTGTTGTTTACTGATGACATATTGGATTGGGATCAAAGTACAATAAATCTATATAGTTCGTTTGAGTAGATTGATTTACTTTTGACGTTCATTATATAACAACCTTAATCTTGAATAAGTAAATGACTTCATATGTATGACTTGTTTACTTTGATGTTCTAAAAGCTAAAGTATCTCAAAAAGTAGTAAGTTTATAAACCGGTTTGTTAGATACATGACTTGCATACAATTGAAGGTTTATATATAGATTTGAAATTATAACTCTAATAAGGAGTAAATGTTACTCTCTTATCGACATTATGCTAGATGTGAAAGTAGATAAAGTCGTAGGTCGTTTGCTTGGCAAAATGACTTCTTATTCACACGTGGTAAATAATTATTTTTTTAATCAAGTGTATAATAGATCCTTAAGATAGCATGATAATAAGTTGAAGGGACTTTGACCTAAAATTGATTATGGATATCATATGAGAATATTGCATATATGACTAGATTATTAGACAACGGCTATTCACTAAATCACTAGCTTGCGTAATCGGTATATAATTGGGAGTATAGTTCAGATTTATAATAGCATGATTCTAAAACTAGTAATTGTGTAATGGGTTTATTTAGTATAAAACAACAGTTACATGGATTATTGAAGTTTATATTATAAAACAATTGATTGGGGTATTCTTTATAGCTTGTATTCTTGCATTTTGTGAAAAAAAAAATCTAGGTTACCTAATCTTGGTGTAGGCAATTTTTTCTCTTGGCTAAAGGTAAAATTGTAATTTTGTTTTATTTAATTAATGGGATAATAATTTAATTGTATAAATATTTATTTTGCAAGACAATATTTGAAATTTAAATTAATCGTATTTTTCTTTTAAAAGATGAATATGAGATTATTTTAAATTTTGAATAACTTAATTAAATAAATATTTTAAATTGAAAGATTATCCTATCTGAATTTGAATTGAACAAAATCTTATCCTTGTACACTTTAAAGAGGCATTCACCTTATGAAATTGAAGGATAAGGTTTTCTTCTAATTTAATTTTTTTTGGGATAATTATTACACAATTGTTTAATTCAAATAGAGTTACTATGATTTTATTTTGAATTTAAACTGAAATTATAGAACATTATCCATACAGACAAAATCATAAGATTTATGAAGTTTAAAATTCGAATCAAATTTTAAATCCCACAAACCTAGTGGAGCTGAATTTTTTTAGGAGATTTCTCAGGGTAAAATGCAGCCACACCAAGGGAGGAGAGAAAACAGAATGTTTTCTAGAGTTCTATTCAAATTCTAAAAGCCACTTAATGCAATTTTATAAATAAGACTCTTGGAACTTATTTTTTTTTTAGACCATAGATTCTCAGGTGAACGAATTTATTATTATATCTCTCACTCATAATAATAAATTTTTAAAGATTTGGGTGGTTGGAACGAGACAATTTGTGTAGAATACTGATCAAAAAACCGAGTGCCCACACAGTTTACCATCTGAGAAATAGATAATAATAAAGAAGGCTAATTGGTTGAAGTCTCATTAATCACATCCTCTAGCGTTGTTGGTGTTTTCCTCCAAATGTATAAAGATTATTGTGTAATTTATTGTATATGATAATATGAGTTATTATGATCTTTTAAAAATTTTTAAAATTCTGCTGTGTATGTTTTTCAATTTTCCTACACTATATATTATTCACGTACACTACGAGAACCATATTTGTACTAACTGAGTGAAATACCCATTGTTTAATATTTATATTATAGTAAGCCATAATGCTTGAAGGGTAATTGCGGACGAAAATGGGGGTAAATGATGGCAGTGTAGGATACTAATATGCAGTTATTTAGCAAAAACAAAACATGGTATGGGTATAATTATCATATTTTAAGATTATATAAATATGTATAAGTCTTGCAAGATATATAATTATACATATATACCCTTATAAGAAAAGATATCCTACGTATATTCGTTAATTATTGTAACGATGATTAAAGTACATTGGAGTTATTAAGTGAGTTATAAAGAAAAAAATTATTTTGTAATTTTTAGTTTTCAATTCCAATTATTTATAAGTAATAAGGGTGAAAGATTAAATTTAAGTAATGGCATATGTAAGAGGATCGTAACAAATGTTGTCTTCTCTAGCAACAGCTTCCTTTGTGGCATTAGAAGTTGGTTGATTACGATTGTTGTCATTATTCTAGTCACGATTTTCTAGGCAATCTGGTTGTTGGCCTTGTCTATAACCATCGCCATCACCATTCCTCTTCCACTGCCAGTGTTCCCGATGAAATTGGCACTATCACTGGCCAGGGACTGCAAAGGTAGGTCAATTTTGGGGGTTAGGATTTTTTAATTTGGGATTATTTTGTAAAATTCGGGAAATAAATGATTTATTATAATTAGTAAAATAATAATTGACGAAAACAAGAATCTATATTAATAAAATCAAGAATTTACAACTAATTACACTAATAAATTAATGATTTATGAAATTAAGAATTTACACAAATATAAACAATTTGTTTACATGGTAAATCATTTACCATATATTAATTGATTTACCAAGTAAAAAAAAAAATATAATTTACCAAAATTGGTAAAAATTTTGTTTATAAATGTAAATATTACATGTAATTGATAAATCTTTTATTTATAAGAGTAATGATAAAAGATTTATAGGTAAATCAGATATTTACATACGTAGATTATGAATTTTCCGATAAATCAAAGAGTAACATAAAATAGGTATTTTTGATATTTTAAATTGTTTAAAATTTTAATTTACCAAAAATATATTGTATAAAAAAGTCAAAAACTTCTATGTTATTTATTTTAACTCAAATCGGTCGTCTGCCTTTTTCCCACCCTTTGAAAACATAAAAAATGGAGCCTTAGCAGCGCAAGCTTGCATGAGTTAAAAAATTTTAACAGTCTATTGGGCCAAGTGAAACAGTGATTAAGAGGTTGAACAATAGAGACACCATGCCCTTTAACAAGAATGCCATAATTCATAGCTTGGATTGACTTATGCCGTGTGGAAAAAGCATTTACATTGACTGACAAATTTTTCATAAAATTTAGCATTAGTCAAATTTAAGATAAAAAATAGTACTCTATTAAATAACACTTTTTTCACCCCAAATACCAAAAATTGACATTAGCACCTTTATTTGGCACTGCTTTACAAATGCTCTTTCGAAAAGTATTACAATCTTAAGTAAATATAATATATGCGGGTAAAAATTGCTATTTGTTGAGGAAAATTTTATTTGTTAGCTATTTATTAAAAAAAATTTCAAAACTCAAACCATTTGTTTCATCTAATAATAGTTTTGAAAATGTGTGACATTATTATAAACTAAATGAAATATTAATTGTTAAATATTTCAAAAATCATTTCAATATAAAACAAATAGTATATGGCACCCCATTTGAGTAAACTCATTCCATCAATGTCTTCTCATAATTTACATGAAAGCCACTAATTTGTTGAAGAGATAATATGAAAAGCCAGTAAGTGCCGTGCACCGTAAAGAATCAGCTAATTTGCATGAATTAATGGGAAAGGAATCACATGATTGTTGAAATTAATCCGTTTTTAATTTTTTTGGCCGGAACATTGTTGAAAGTAGTTGCTTACATACACATTTATTAGCTGTACATTTTGTTGACGACAGAGTAAACTCATTTCTGCGATGTCTTCTCATGATCTACAAGAAGTCTTTTTTGCACATTGCTTTCGGATTACAAGTAGGAAACGTCTTGCATACAGAGCAAAACACCATGCATTGCGCGCTTGACGATTGTTTGCTATCTAAAGATGTGTCATTCAAAATTTGTCAAGACTGTTCTCTATTCTTACAAAGTTAAAGTTCCACCGAAATTGGACCGCAATAAAGTGTAATTTATAATAGAATGGAGATATATAATTATGTGAGAACACCAAAAGATAATAACCACTACATACTATTGACCAATTAAGGTATTAGGTCCTATTGATTTGGGAGTACTTATTGAAAGTTAATGTTTGTAGTTGGAAGATTCTATATTATATTCCAACGTAATATAATGTGTTTGGTTATCTTATATATATTCCAATTTCAATGTAAAAAACATTTGAATAATATTTCAATTTATTTTTCTATTTATCTATTCTCTTTTTTTATTTACTTTTATCAATCACATTGCATACTCTCTCTCACCAATACACATTAGAAACATATTTAAATATAAATAATCCTAACACATGTTTCGTTTAAATATAATGTATAAAGGGGCATCCAAAACACATATGTTATTCCATATTTTACATTTAAATATAATATAAAATGAATATGTACTCTAAACTAACCATTAAAAGAGCTAATCTTAATGTAAGAAAACTCAAAAGTCTTGAATTTATTAGGAATTTAGAAGTTCAACAGTTTGTAGTTATCTTGAGTTTTTGGTAGTTAACTATGTTAAATATTTTTTAATTATTTTAGGTTTTTTGGAAGTTTAAAATTTTTTGGTTTAATGTTGTTATGAATATGGGTGAGTTTGTAGTACCTATATATAGTCTTGTATTCTTTTTTAGTCTTGTAATCTTTTTTATTTAAAACGAAGTGCTTATGAATTGTATTTTCTAAAATAGCAAGTTTTTTTTTTCTTTCATTTGATTGGTCTTGGTATTGTTGAGAGAATCCAACAAGATATTGATGTCTATTTCTTTGTATTTATGAGCGCATTAATAGGTTTTTAAATGCTTTATTTTCCGTTATTATGAAGAGATTAAGGCGGTGTTTGGTTGATGTTTTGGAGACATTTAAAACAAAAATTTTTCTAAAATTTCACCAATTTTTACTATTTATATTTTCAAAATACTACAGTAAACTTTAAACTTTAAAAGTTCATAATTTTGTGTATACAAGTCCAAATGAGATAATTTTTTTTAAATTACATAGAATTTTGAGAGGAACGAAACAACATCTATATTGATATTTTTTTTCTAAAAAAATTTTTAAAATTTTTTATTTTTTCATCTCAAATAGTTTTTTCTCTCAAACATATTTTTCAAAACAACTTTTTTCCAATCCAAAAATAATATTTGCAAGCATTTCCCCAAACACCTCCTAATAGATTTTAGGAAAATTTCTTTCATTCCCATTTTTAAAAAATTATTTTCACACTTTCGTCTTGCATCAGTTGATAGCCATCCCTACCACATCAGTTACACATCAAAAAGATTCCTGTAGAACACTAAAGATATCACATCATTGTTGAAATAAATCTTATTTTTTGGTCTAAAATTGTTGAAATTAGTTAGCCGTACATTTTATTAATAATCGAGTGTATTCATTCTTTCAATGTCTTCTCATAATCTACATGAAGTTTTTTGCACAGATAATGCTTTAGAACACAAGTAGGAAATTAAAAGTCTACGAACAGATCAAAACACCGTGCATTACGCTTGACAATTTAGTTAGAAAAAGTGAAATCTAATTTAACTAGAAGACGTAGCTGTTAAATAAGAGTTTGAAACTAATCTTAATATTCATATCGGAGCAATTAACGTAACTAACCCCATTTGATGGAAATTAAATAATTATTAATGTTATTTGCTTTGAGAATTTGTTCACGACCTAATTCAAATATCATTGAGAGCAAATAAATTGAAGAAAATAAAACACAAAAACAATCAAGAATTTGATACAAATTAGCTTTAATGTAAGACTACATCCTGTTTTAGCTTTTGTAATAATTTGCTATCATGATCAAAAAGTTTATAAAAGAAATTCACACATCTTCACTTACTGCATTTTTTCTCTAACATCTCATAATAATAAAATCTAATTGCAGCACCTTTTTTATAAAGAAAACCTAAGACAACTAAAATCGCATATGAAAACCCTAAAATACCCTTAACCAAATAAAACTCTTAAACTTAAATGTTAACATGCGTTTTATGGTAGTGTATTAATTAAGCTGCCGCAACTTAATAACTTATTTGAAGCTTGTGTTCTTATTCCCGTATGGTTTACGATCAATATGAACACCAGCTAGCAACTAACTAGTTCCAGCATTAGGAATTCGATAACTAAATGAGCATAAGCTTATTTCAGTATCTGCATATTGATGTATGAAAAATTAGCAAGTCCAAAAGCATAGCTCCAAGGAAAACAATTAAGTATAATTCGTTTCAATGGAACTAATTCAATCTTGTGTCTCATAGCTCCGAAATTTATGAACAACAAATTCCATCCAAAAATTTACACCCCATTTTGGACGCTGATACAATCTATAAATATCCCCAAGAATGCATGCTTTTTTTTCACAACATCGGATCATCACTTAAAATTCACTTATTGTTTACTCATTAAAGTTCGGTCCGCCTAAGTTACAAATCACAACGGTCAGCAAACTTGCCATTTTTGTGCTCTTTATTTTGGGCATATGGGCATCTCAAACCATGTCCCGTTCATTGCATGAAGCGCCGTCTCCCACTGAGAAGCACGAGCTATGGATGCTTCATTATGGACGCACTTATGCGAATAACGTGGAGAGGGAAAAGCGTCTTAAGATATTCAAGGACAACGTGAATTTCGTTGAACATTTTAACAAAGAAGGAAACCACACTCACAAGCTGAGCATCAACAAATTCGCAGACTTGACGAAGGAAGATTTCCTCGAAAATTTCACCGGATTGAAGATTTCTGCTCGTTCAAAAAGCCCATCTGGTGGAATTAAGAGTTTCAGGTACTCAAACGTGACTGATATTTCAACTACCATGGAGGAGAAAGGAGCTGTCGCTCCAGTAAAACAACAAGGGCAATGTGGTATGTAAAGCACTGTATATTTTATATATTTTCCATTCATTTTTCTGATATATTAATATAGCACAAGAGCAAGAGATCACAGGTTCTAAATATTTGTTGCAAATGCACAGTCTAAATAATTCATTGACTAAGACCACAAATTATGAAATAATATTTGGAAAATACATGGAATAGTAAATATAATTCCAATTTTCATATACTAACCTATGTGGTTTAATAAGTTGTCATTCTTTTATTAATTTGCATTTAAAAGATTGATACAATGAATTGCATTCATCAATAAAAAGAAAAAAACATGAAAGCTAGCTGTTGCATTAGTTTTTAAATTTGGGATTAAAGTCAGTGTCAAAGAAGTTTATGATATAAAATTTAATGTATAGGACTATTATTATACTTTAAAATAATATGTTTTTTTTAATAGAATTAAAAAGAAAATAATAATCCACCTTCGTATTTTTGTTCGCAGGATGCTGTTGAGCATTCTCGGCAGTGGGAGCAGTGGAGGGAATAACGAAGATCAAAGCCGGTAAATTGGTGTCATTGTCAGAGCAACAACTTTTAGATTGCTCCACCGAAAATAACGGTTGCAATGGTGGTATCATGGACGAAGCCTTCGAATACATCAAACAAAATAATGGCATAACCAGTGAAGAAAATTACCCGTACCAAGGAATTCAGGGAAATTTTCAAGCTAGTGAGAATGTTGACAACTCAGTTGCTCAGATCACTGGGTACGAAGATGTGCCTGAGAATAGCGAGGAGGCATTACTACAGGCGGTGTCCCAACAACCAGTTTCTGTCGCTGTCGATGCAATTAATTTCCAGTTCTACTCAAGGGGTGTCCTATCGGACAATTGTGGGACTAGCCTCAACCATGGTGTTCTTGTCACGGGTTATGGGACCGATGACGGAACTAGCTACCAGTTGGTGAAGAATTCATGGGGCCAAGACTGGGGTGAGCAAGGGTATTTGTGGATTCTGCGAGACAGTGACACCCAAGGAGGTCTATGTGGCATTGCAATGCGGGCTTCATATCCAAATCTAGTAAAATAGGATTCATGCCCACGAGAATGAATCCCGATATATACTCACAAACAAGTGGGTCCCACCATTAGTGAGGTATTTGGTATTCTCTATATATGCGGTGAAATATAGATTTTCTCGCTTCACTTCATCTAGCTAGCTATAATTATATTTTGTTATATTATGGTTGTTTCTTCGTGTTAAGCATAGGATATTTAAGTACCAGTACTTTTAAGTGTGAAAATGCCTAAATTTTGCGCCTTGTACTCCCATTGAGATATAATTATATGCTATTAAGCCTGCTATGTGCTTAGCCTCGTGTTGAACTATTACTTTGGAATAATTAGAATAAGGTACATATTAAGAAAATGATTAGTGATAAGTTAAATTAGGAGATTATAAGGGACAAACTAAACTCACTTTTCTCAGATATTGAGGCAGGATTTATTCTAAATCCCATGTCTGGCCTCATTTGGCACTTAGGTTAAAACTTATTTTACAATTTTTATTTTGTACATGCAATGTTTAGTTCTCTTATTAAAATTTGAACTTATTGTTTGAATAATGTGTTTAAATCCATAATCTAAATGGACCATATAATACAACTTCGCAGATTAAGCCAGCTAGCTCGCACTTTCAATAATTCTATCTAAGAGAAGCAACAATATTATTTATCTGGAGGATCCATATTATTAGCAAAAATTTGTGGGTGCAAGTATAATTTTTGTTTTCTATTATTTTTGGAAACTAAGATGCAATATGGCAGGTCTTGCAATGGCGACGAGTATTGAAAGAAGTAATAGGATGTTAATTCTATTTTTTTTGATTGTCCCACACATCTCGATTGTGTCGTTTGGATGATGGGAAAAAAAAAATTTGAATCATTGATTTTTTTTTTAATTTCCTTCAACGAATGATGGATATCAAATTTTCCCATTAGGCTCTAGTGGCTGAGATTTCGGTACTTGGCACATTCAATCTCTCTCTCTCTCTCTCCTTTTGTTTACAGATGTAGGCGTAGGTAAACATTTCCATTATTTTGAGTCTTGCCAGCATCTTTGTTTGGCTTAATTACAAGTTTCAAGTGTAGACCTTTTCTAATTTAAAGGTTAATCTTATTGGCATATAGTCACAATTCGTCGACTAATTCTGAAGGAGATGATCATGTGACAAAATGTTCATGATTTCATGAGTGCAGGCATAAATGGCCACATCAATGTAAAATATAAACTCTAAATATCGAGTCTTAAAAAGATCGTAATTACGACCAACCATCATATAATTTCAAAGAAAAAAGTATATATTATTAGGTTCTGGAGATTAACGGGCAGTATTTGATATTTTCAAGAAAAAAAAAACTAAAACTAAAACAAACAAATTAAATCTAAAACTAAAACTATAATTAAAGCAAAAAACCTCAAGAAAAAGTCATATCAACTAGAACTCATAAGAAGGCTGGTTTTGAATTGAAAAATATAGGGGACGTTTGTTTTTGTTCTTGAGAATGATTTTCCATTTTCAAAAACACAGAAAATGAAAACAGTTTCAAAATAGCGTTTGTTTATTCAACGTTTTTAAAACCATTTCGAAAACACCGTTTTCAATTATGTTGTTTTTTGAAAATAAAAAAAAGTTGTTTTCACTTTTTGTTTTCATTTTCAAAAAATATTGTGTTTTTTGGGTTTTTTGAAAATGAAATGGGTTTTGAAAAAAAAAAAAAACTTAACAAAATTTTATTTTTATGTTTTTCAAAATATACACTCAAAAAACATAACCAAACATAGTTTCAGAAATGGTATTAACACAGTTTTCAAAACATTCTCATTTTCAATTTTTTTGAAAACAGAAAACATTTCAAAAATAATACCAAACGCCACTATAGTTATGTTATCTCATGAGTTACTCTTTTGTATTTTTATTTCGTTAACTCTGTTAGTTAGTTTTCCTTTTTCATATTTAGGTAATTTTTGTTTTAAGTTAGTAAAATCTTTTCTTTCCCTCTCTTTTTAAACAAACTTTTTACCAGGTTGAGAAAAAAAATTCAAGAGGTGTTTGGGGAGATGCTTGGAGACATTATTTTTGGGTTGGAAAAAAGTTGTTTTGAAAAATGTGTTTGGGAGAAAAACTGTTTCGGGTGAAAAAATAAAAAATTTTAAATTTTTTTAAAAAATATATCAATATGGATATTATTTTGTTCCTCTCGAAATTCTATACAATTTAAAAAAAAATCATCTCATTTGGATTTGTATACACAAAGTTATGAACTTTTAAAATTTGGAATTTACTGTAGTATTTTGGAGATGTAAATATTGAAAAGTGTTGAAGTTTTGAAAAAAAAGTTAGTTTTGGATGTCTCCAAAACATTAACGGAACACCCCTCAAGCATGTGCCTCCTCAATTTTAGAATCATTATATTTTTCTTTCTAAAATTTTTAAAAATTCCAATTTTGCTCTTATAATTGTGAATTATTGGTCCTAATTAATCTACTTTGCCTATATTTTCATTAAAAAGGGACCGAAAAAGAGAATCAAGTACGGTCATGCATAGTTTTTTTTCCATTGTTTTAACATAAATTCCTACAAAAATTTTAATGCAATAAAAATTCCTCTTTCTTTCCTCAGTTATTAACAAAAATTATAAGAAAAGTACTTAAGTGAAAGTAATTCACAAAATCAAGAGGCAAGCAGAAGTTTTTATTGTTTAGAAAATAGGTTATTTGTAAGATTGACCTTCAAGAAGCATATATTTGAATTATTACCTTAATAAAATTAGCTTTTTTTTTTTAAGTCTAATTAAATAAGTATGGAGAATCATAAATCCAAAAAAAACATTAATACTGTGTTTGGTAGGGTGGAAAAGAAGAAGGAAGCAGGGCGAGAGAAAGTTGATGAAAAATGATGGAGTTGGTTGTTTAGTTCAAAAGAAAAGAGAAGAGAAAAGAAAATGGGAAGGAAAAAAAATTGTAGTAGGATCCATTGTTATAATCATTCCAAAAGTGCGTGGAATACATTAATCCATCCAAAATGACAAATGTTACTTTTTTATCCTAGTTTTAAAGTAAAATATTATAAATAAATAAACAATATAGTAATTTTACAAATTCATTTTTTTTTCCATTTATCTATCAAACAACATAATAAGGAAACTAATTTCCTTTTTATTATTTTAATTTTCTATATTTTATAAGGTTTCTCTCCTTTTTATTTTATTTTATTTTTTTCCTACCAAACGGATTTTAACTGACAGCGAAAACCAAAAAAAAAAAAAAAATATTTATGGGCTGCTTTCATAGGTTTTTTTTTTTTTGATAAAAATAGTGAGAATGCTTGTGTATATATATATATATATATGTTCAGGAGTTTTGCCAAGATTTATAATATAACAAAAAAAAAAATTTTTTTTTTTTTAGCTAGCGTTGGCAACGAAAAGAGCAGATAAACCGACTAACAAAGCGTTTGTTATAGTTCATCGAATTTTTGGTGCAACTTCTACCACAAGTTTATAATTTGTCACGTGTTGTTTTAAGTGATAAGAAAATAGAAGCGGTTAGTTCTAGTAAATTAAACTCTATCCCTCTCTTCACGCTATGAAAATGATTATAAGCAGTTAAAGGTTGATTTTCTCGGATAAAATATTGAAGTTGCAATTGGACTTGGTTTACTTTGGTTTCAAATTGCTGGTTTTTTGTAATTTAAAATATGCCTAAAGCTCCTGAATGAAGCATTTGATGGCAACCTCGGTTTTGTTATGCTGATTGCTATCACCATGAGAACTTGATTAATGATGTGTTTGGATAAAGCATTGAGTTTGAATGCAATATGTATTTGGATAAAAAGTATTTACATTACATTCAAACACAATGTGTGTTTAAATGAAAAGTATTTGAATTGCATTTTGTGATTGAGTATATAATGTGTTGGTAAAAGTAGATAGAAAAAGGGAGAGAGAAAGATAGTATATGATGTGCTTGGTAAAAGTAATAAAAAAGTAGAAAATAAATAGTAATTGTATTGAATTTAAATTATGATGTAATTGGTATTTAAATGTAATGTTTATACATTTAGATGAAAATTACATTGCATTTGAATGCAATGCTATAACCAAACACAGCATAAGTTGAGATTTCACCTAGTCGAATGTTGATTCAGCTGGGTAGGGTTCCTTTTGTTTTGTTTTTGTTCATCTTTTTTAATGTTTTCGAAAATGCTATGCATTCGGTGTTGGAATGTCATAACTAAAAAACATAAGATTCTTGCATTCCTGGATGGTGAAATGTTTCCTTTCTCCTTTTTATTCTTTTTATTTTATTGGTTGGAAAAATACTTTGCTTTTTGCATTGGTAGCTTGTTATAGTTTAAAATCATAAGTGAATGTCCGAGTTCTTGCATTCCTTGTTGTGTACACATGTTCTTATTTATGACAAACAAAGAGACTCAAACCAAATTGACTTTGCAGATCCTCGTCAATTCTATACGTGACCCAAAAGTTGGAATAATATTTGATCCAAAGTCGTTAATAGAAGCACTTGCTGATGTGGTAGGCAGACACATAAGCACAAATGTTACTGCAGCTTAAATGTCCAGAATGTTGTTGGAGAGCAAACATTAGTTACTTCAAGTTGCTGTTAATCTTCTCTGCTCGTCAGGTTTGTTATTCCTGACGTACTAGTTTTTGCGTATCAATCTTTGGCATGGTATCTTCAAATGTAATAGCTGTTTCTGCTCTTAATCACATTTGTTCCCCTCGGAAATATTAAAAATCTTCAATCTTGTGTGTAAATACAGGTGAATTGCCCTGTTTATTTGGAGTACTAGTTTTTTTTGATGGCACGATAGATACCCTTCGAGGCAAATGAAAATCTTCATTGAATTGGATTGCAGACGTTGTATTCACATCAAAATGTTGGAAAAAAGTAACGCAATTTAGGAAGATGCTCTCTAACGTCGACAGCCATTCAGGGTCCGGAAAAGTATGTTGTGGAATCGAACCTTAAAGCGTGGTAGTCCAAGTACCTCACTTGTTTTCTAAGAACTTGTGCGCATATCTCTTAAACAAATACTGCAGATATTTTAGCCTTTATTTTGTTTTGTTTTGTTTTGTTTTTCATGGAGTTGTATCAAATAGCATTATTGTATCATTGCTGTTTGTACCCCTTTTCCACTTACAAAAAGATTAAAAAAAAAAAAAAACGCACACAGAGGAGTTCCAACGGAGTTAACCTGATGGAGAAAGAAATCATATTAATGACAAAAAAAGGGTCTGGATGATGGTGCTAGGGACATAGAAATCTAAGGCATTACCTTAGCTGAAATGCACAAGGGCTGGATGGAGTTTGGAGGGTTGAAATTGAAATATATATTTAGTTAAAGTACAAATTGAAAATGAATTGTAAAATAGGAAATAGGAAATAGGAAATATTGTAAAAAATTTAAATGTGTTTGGGAAAAAAAATGTAATATGGGTTTTGTTTTATTTTTTATTTTTATTATTATAAGTATTTAAACATAAGAATTTATTTCAATTATAATTAATGAATTTATGACTTTTTAAAGTTTGAATTTCATGAATATTTAAGTGAAGAAAAGTGAGATAATTTAAGAGTTTTGAAATTGAATAGGTAAAATTTTGTTTTGAATAGTTGTTTTAATAAGTTATTAAAATATTATATTCCAATATAATTTCATGTGATTGCAGGTAGAGTCAAATAATAATATTATATCGGATTTTATATAAAAGTGTAGAGTTTTAGGTTTTTAGCAAGAAATACTATACCCCCAAACCTTGGATTGATATCTAATTATTTATATTGAAGAACGGATTAAACCATGTAGTTACAGATAGTGATATGACCAAACCGTGCAGCAAACGATTGTAGGTTTATATAATGAAAATCATAATTTAATTACAAAAAAGGCGTCGCTCATAATACTAACAAGAAAACGTACGGAGTTGGAACGAAGCTGTCCATTCCAATTTGCCGGACAAACCAGGGAAACCGGCCTTGTCATCACCTGGATCATATCGCTGTGGCAAACTTGTATATATACATACACACACACACTTTATTTCTCCAGGATCAAAATATATTTTATCATCAAAATATAACTCGCAAGTTTTCATCTTCAAGCAACAAGCAATGGCTTTGACCCATCAAAAGACGTCAATCTTAATTGTGTCATTTCTAGTCCTAGGCATGTGGGCTTCCCTAGCAAATTGCCGCACATTGTCGGAAGCTTCCATGTCGGAACGACATGAGCAGTGGATGGCTCGATACGATCGCACGTACAAGGATGATGCGGAGAAGGAAAAGCGGTTTCAGATATTCAAGAGCAATGTGGAGTACATAGAGTCGGCTAACAAAGCCGGGAATCGGCCGTACAAGCTGGGCGTCAATGAATTTACCGACCAAACCAATGAAGAATTCCGAGCCTATCGCAATGGCTACAAAAGGTCATCTAGTCCTAGGCCGATCAACATTCCCTTCAGATATGAAAGTATCACTTCAGTCCCATCCACAGTCGATTGGAGAAAGAAGGGCGCAGTCACCCCGATCAAGGACCAGGGTCAATGTGGTAATAAAAATTTTGTACCATACTTCGAATAATTTAAGAATAATACTAAAAGATAAAGTAACAAAGTAGCATTAAACACTGTCTATTGATAAAATATGAGATCTCACAATATAAAATTGATAGATAAAGTTTATATTTTATTAATAGTGGTGTTTAGTATTGATAATATTCAAAGTATTTATCATGTTTTAAGCACGAAAATGCTAATTAGGCACCCCGTCCCTGGCCCCTGCAAAAAAAAAAAAAAAAAGCACTTGACTATATTTTAATGTAGCCTTTGTTGATTCAAAACAAAAAAACCATTTTTTAAACTTGTGGTTCTAAAATGCAAATTACCAAACATCATAGGCAGCAATGTTGATGTTTGGAAACATGATTCTTCTGGTTTTTTTAATTTAATAAATGAAGTGGAGAGACTGGGCTCGTTAAAAAGAGAGAAGAAAAGGAAATAAAATAGAGAAATCTAAATCCGAACTCAACGACAAATCAAACAAAAAAATAATAAAAAAAGAAACAATCTTTTATAAAAGGTAAACAAATCCAAATTATAATCACATCATCTATATTTCTCGAAAATGAATTTCCTTGTGAATATTCTCTTTACTTTAGCATTAATCTGTGATCTCGTTATGATACATGCAGGATGTTGCTGGGCCTTCTCTGCAGTGGCAGCCATGGAAGGCATCACAAAGCTATCAACCGGGAAGCTGATCTCCCTTTCAGAGCAAGAGCTCGTGGACTGCGACACAAGCGGCATGGACCAAGGCTGCGCAGGCGGTCTCATGGACGACGCCTTCGACTTTATTGCCGAAAACAAAGGCCTCACAACGGAATTAAAGTACCCGTACAAGGGCGTCGACGGGACTTGCAACAAGAAGAAAGCCTCCTCCCACGCAGCTTCCATCTCCGGCCACGAAGACGTGCCCGCCAACAGCGAGAAGGCGCTGCGAAAAGCAGTCGCCCACCAGCCAGTCTCCGTCGCGATCGATGCTGGGGGATTGGACTTCCAGCACTACTCGAGCGGCATCTTCACCGGAGAATGCGGGACGGAACTTGACCACGGTGTCACTGCCGTGGGATATGGGACAGCCGAGGATGGTACAAAATATTGGTTAGTGAAGAACTCGTGGGGGACTAGTTGGGGTGAGGAGGGATATATTAGGATGCAGAGAGATGTTGATGCTGAGGAGGGTCTTTGTGGGATTGCCATGGAAGCTTCTTATCCTACTGCTTGAATTGATCTTAATTATGGCAAAATTATTAGGTGAATGAGTTAAGAAATTCCACCCAGTATTTGTACTATATATGTGTTGTGTCGTTTCGTGTACCTAGTTACTTGTTATTGGTCAATCATTTCTATGTATATTCGCATAGATTGGTTGTAATTTGGCATTTCTAGATTGATATATAAAAATAAACGCATCTTCGCATCTGATTATCCATTGGTCTTCGAAGTTACATATAAAAGCATTGTATGGTAGAAACTTATGCCTCCTTTATTTACCGCATCACAATTATATTATGTTAAAATATAATGCAATTTTCATTCAGATATTTCAAATATCAATCATATTATATTTCAAATTTAATACAATCATTATTTATTATTACATTTTTTTATTATTTTTACTAATCACATCATATACTCTCTTTCTCTCTTCCTTTTTTCTCTTTATTTTTACCCATCATACTATATATTTATTATTTAAAAAAAATTTAAATATTTTTCATCTAAACACATATTACATTTAAATACAATACAAATACTTTTCATCCAATTATAAATTACATTCAATATATTATATTCAAATGCAATACGAATGCAATGTGTTTACCAAATATCTTATTAATCTTGTAACATCTGGTCAAATATCTATTAGTTGAAGATTTTATAGATGACCAAAATTTCAAAGCATTCGGAAGTGGTTTTTGAACTCAATAAACATATGTTTATTTAGGAAGAAATGAAAATTATTGCTTCAAGTTTATGAGGAATACTACTGGAGATTGATACTTGGAAAGGAAAAAAAAAAAAAAAAAACAGAGTCTAAAAAGAAAATACTTTTCCAGTCTTAAGAGGCAGTTTTTAAATTAAACCCTATTTCAATCATTTTCGCAAATGGGAACCCATTTATATGGTTTTGTGAATATGTGTTTTTTTTTTTATATCAAATATTGCTTATGCATGACTCAATTTAAATTTTTTTTGTCTTTATGTTAAAAGCCAACATCAGTTTTACTATTCATAATTTCTCTTATAACTTTGAATTTCAAACTTTAAACACCCATAACTTGGTATATATAAGTTCAAATGGGTTAATTTTTTTAAATTGTATAAAATTTCAAGACAACCAAAACAAGTTTAATATTGATTTTTTTATTTCTAAATACATTTTAAGTTTTTATACTTTTTAACTCATGCAATTTAAATGCCTTACTAACTATCTAAACATAAATCCAAATGTTTCCATCCATATATTCTTTCTAAATATTAACATCCAAATATCTATTTAAATGACAATCTAAATATTTACATTCTAAATATTTCTATCCAAATATCCCAATGTGTGTGTGGCTTCCAAATAGGGGCTAAAAAATAAATCTTAACAATGTAGTAGCATATATTGATTCAAGTTAATTGGTACGTCATGATAGAAACTACTTGGAATTACCTAAAAAAAAAAAAAACTAGCTAAGAATTTGTACTTTTGGTCACAATACTGTAGAGAATTATCATCACCATATATAGGCCTAATCCATGTAGAGAATTATCATCACCATATATAGGCCTAATCCAAGCATGTAGTTTGAAAAAGGGAAATTGCACATCATTTTGTTACATGATTAGTGTTAAATAACATAATTTAAAATCATTAAAAATTAATACTATAGTTAAGTTTCAATGTGGATGATGTTCCAATTTTACCTTTGGTTTTTGGTTCTGTCACATCTCTCTCTCCTCCATTCCTTGGTTCCACATATTCCTCTCTCTACTCTCTCTTCCTTGGTTCCACATATCTCTCTTTCTCCTCTCCTTTATTTCTCTCTCTCCTCGGTTCTCCCTCAGTGCCACGAGAGTCTCATCATTGGAAGAGTCACGTCACCATCGAAATCATGTTGCCATTAGAAATGTGGCTTCATGGGACTAGATCGCGACGATTGGTTCCATCTCAATCGATCATGATCGTGAGAGCTCACGCCAAATTGTGATAGAGTGTTCCCTCTCAATCAATTGTGACTGGTGGATCCCAAGCCCTACCAAGCCTACAGTGTGTAATACCTGTTTTTAGATAAGAAATTTTAGTAAATTAATAATGTAATTCATAACATTTCCTTAATTAAAGTTTAGTTTATAATTTAAACCTAAAGTTGAAATGAATTTTATGCTGTAACAATTAAATCTCACAAAGATGTGGTTACAATATTGTAATGTAACCGTATGATAGAATTCTATGGTATGACAAATATATGTCACATAGAATAAAGTTACCATTTTTTATGAAAAATAAAATAAAGTGGATTTATAAAATATAAGATAATGTTTTATGATTTGAAAATTATATAATTTGTCATATAATATAAAGTCACTTTACTTTATTCAAAAGTATAAATAGTAAAAGTGGCCAGTTGATAAAAGTGTAAATAAGTTGTTAAATCACCAAATGCGGTATTCTAACAACTTTAGTAACACTGGAACTAGACATCAAGTGTCTAGATTTAGACTGTCAACCTTTTTGACAAATAAAATTTAGATAGTTAACCTTTAGCGGTATGAGAACTTAGAGGATAAGTTTTGATTATAGATAATATTCCTACTAAGTTACTTTATCAGTGGCAAAACTTGAAGGATAAGATTTCTATTTAGTTACTTTATCATGAACAAAACTTGGAGGATAAGCTTTAACTACATATAAGATTTTTACTGTTACTTTTTCTATATAGAAATTTGGAGGATAAGTTTTCTAGTGTAGTAAAAATTTATATTTTTTTAACTTTTTGCAATATGGGATATTGGGATTTGTGTTAGTAGAAAACGAAAAAAATATTGTTATGCTAAATAAACAGATTATAATTTATCTGTTTGAGATAATATCAAGAATTATTTTTATTTATCTAAAAAAAATTAGGATTTTTGATCCAATGATTAGAATTCAAGACTACTCATGCAAAAGTCAATATGCTTATATCAAAGGTTTAAATTAGTGTTAAGCATGGTTAAAATATGATTAGAAAATTCTAGATAACCTTAAGCATGATTCATGATAGTTAATGCATTGTCAGTAACTCAAGCTTGTAACCTTCACCTCCTCCATCATTTTCCACACTCCAACAACAAAACTCTCAAGTTCTCTATGTTTTCTTTCTAGTTTTCTTAAAAGTTTACTGGAGTTATTTTAAGTTCTTCAAATTTTTTTTTGAGTTTTCCTACTATCTCTTTTCTACTATCCCACATCCCAAACACTTCTTAGCTTTCTAGAATTATAAGGAGTTCTTCAAGACTTCCATAAGTCCACCTCTAAAAGGTTTAGTTCAATTTCTAGGCAAAAGAACAAGTTGTCTAGGTACTTTTTTGGTCAAAAGTCTTATTAATTTTTTTAAATTCATAATTTTTAGTGTGTTGAAATATAAGTAGAAATAACGAGTGTTTATAGTTTTTTGAAAATTTTATAATTTCAAGTTCATGGTTTTAGAATATTAGTATGAATTTAGAGTGATGATATGACCATGTTGGAGTTATGATTGAACTTGTAATGACCAGCTTTTTGATAAGGACTTTTTATGAATTAATTGAGTGATTCATAAATTTTTTTTATATTAATAAAAGCTTAGGTTACATGCCACAAATATAGTTATTTGTGAATTAATTTTTATAATGTGACAATTTAGTTATATGTCACAAATATAGTTATTATTGTTAAATGTGACTTTATGATATATACACCATGGCAAGATTAGAACTGAATACCATGATGCGACATTAAATGTCATATAATATAAATTCGCTAAAATTATGAAAAATGAGATGAAGAAACTTTATAATATAAAGTATAAAGTTTAATGATGTTACAATTATTTGTCACTAAGCATATGGTCACTAAATATTCAAAAGAGTGAATAGTAAAAAGTAAATAATTAATAAAAGTATAGATAAATTGTCAACTCACTAATATAATATCCTAACAACACTAGCAGTATAGGAATTAGCAGTTTTAATATTCTTTTAGATAAGATATTTTAGCATATGAAAATGTAATAATAAGATGTAGATATCAAAGGTCTAAACAAATCAAAATTTAGACTATCTACCTTTTTCAGATGGAAAATAGACATATTACGTTTTGGTAGTATAGAAACTTGGATGTTAATTTTTCTTCTTTAGTCATAGATAAGTTATGTACTAAGTTACTTTTTCAATAAAGAAACTTAGAGGATAAGTATTGATTGTAGATAAGATTTTTACTAAGTTACTTTTTCATATGCAAGGTCCTTCATCAACGATGCTTGAGACCTTCATGAGAGGTAGGAGGCTGACCTGCGAGTTGCTGAGGAGGCTAAGGCCAAAGCCGAGCAGGAGGCCAATGAGGTAAAGGAAGCCGCTTTGGCGGCTACCAAGAAGGCTTAGAGGGAAATCGAAAAGGCCAAAAAGGATGTTAGGAAGGCTACGGAGGAGCATGACACATACCTCCAAGATGTCTTGCCTACCCTGCTCGACAACACCTGGTAAGAAGTTAGGTCCAAGGCCATTGAGGACTATAAGGAGACCAAGGAGTTGCTCAGATAGTACGTGCATGGTATGTGCAACACTATGAAGAAGTGCTTCACCTCTACACCTCTGTGGTTAAGTTTAACTAGTCTTGGGTTCCTCTTTCGACTAGCCATTCCAATGATAAAGAGGGTCAAGTCGATAGGGAGGACACCACGGTCAACGTGGTTGATGTCTTTGAGGAAGCTAATCCTTAAAGTGCCAACTAGCCTACTGTTAGGCAACCTGTGAGCCGCCCAATGGAGCAGCCCTCCACACCGTCAACTGAATCATAAAGATCCCTTTCTTCATATTCACTCTGTGTTTTTGCTTTATATGTTTTGTTTGTCCTTTTGCACTTTAGACTTGAAGGTGTCCTTCCTTTGTTTCCTCCACCTATTTTCTTAGTTAATGAAGAACTCTTTTATATTTCTACAAATTTTGTTTAAGTCGAACCCTGCCTGGTGGGTTAGTAGTCTGTTGCTCGACAAGTTGATTGCAACACTTGCTTAGTAGGAATAACATTTGTTTTTCAAGGCTCGAGCTGCTAAGTGATTCAGCAAGAGCTCCCTTAGAGCAAGCTTGCCTTTTCAAGTAAATCCTAGGCTTTATCGAGCATGTTGTGCTTAGGGGATTTACACTTGTTAGGCATATTGTGCCTATAAGGCCATCAATACACCTGGTATTTTGCTAAGCACTTGTACCCAACGGGTGAACTATTTGGAGAGTCAATCATCTAGATTCCTACTAAACACATGTGCCAGGTAGGTCTTTTTTTTTTTTTAGGCATGTTTTTGCCTAGAAGACTGGCAATATGCCCAGTCCACATGTGCACGGCAGGCAAGTTCTTTTGTTGTGCATGTATGCCTTTTTTTTTTTTTTTGTATGGCATGTTTTTGCTCAGAACACTGGCAATGTGCCTGGTGCCCTTGTCGAGCATGTGTGCCCAGTAAGCAAGCTCTTTTATTGGGTACTTGTACCTTGCAAAGATTTGAACTGAAATTGACAAAATCCAAGAGAATTCTTTTATTCATTTCCAAATAAAGGGATTCATATGTGAAAATACAACTGATCCACTGATAGAATCGCTTGAACTACTCAGCATTCCATAGGTGCCCAAGCAAGTTCCCATCTAAATCTGCTAGTTTACAAGTGCCGGGGCGTAACATGCTAGCTACCCGAAAGGGGCCTTCCCATTTTGGTCCCAATGAGCCCTGCCCAGGAGCTTGAACAAGGACCCTTTTGAGGACTATGTCTCCAACTTTCAAAGTCCTTGGCTTCACTCCTTTATTGTAATATCAAGAACTTGTTGGTTTCAAGCAACAGTTTTGATGTATGCTTACTGCCTCTTCTCTTCAAGTAGGTCAAGTTCAGCTGTCATCTGTTGAGCATTGCTTTCTTCCTCAAAATTTTCTACCTGGTAACTGGGCAGACCAACCTCTACTGGGATGACTGACTCTACTTCGTAGATTAGGGAAAATGGGGTCTCCTTGGTAGCAATCCTATAGGTTGTCTGATAGGCCTAAAGCACTTTTGGTAACTCATCAATCCACGCTCCTTTGAACTGTTCAAGTATTTTCTACAAGTTGTCCTTGATCATCTTATTCGCTGCTTTTACTTGACCATTGGATTGAGGGTAGTGGGGGTAAAAAGAAGACCTTTTATTACCCTGAGTTGCTCACATAACCTCTGAAACTTGGGATTGTCAACTTGTTTTCCATTGTTCGTGACAATGGTATCGGGGATCCCAAAGTAGCAAATTATACTCATCCATAGAAACTTAGTGCACTTGTTTTCTATTATTTGGGCAAGTGGCTGCACCTCTACTTACTTGGTCAAGTAATCTGTAGTAATGATACATTAGTTACACTAAGATCGAGCAGTAGGTAAGGGGCCGAGTAGATCTATGGCCCACTTAGCAAACGCACATGAGTAGACCATGAAATTCAACAGTTCGGGGTGGTAGCCTATCCTTCGAGTAAAGTACTAGCACTTGGCATAGTTTTGCACAAATTCTTTCGCGTTGGTATCCATGGTAGGCCAGTAGTACCCTTGCTGGAGACACTTAAAGGATAATGTCTAACCATTTGAGTGGTTGCCGCACAGCCCACTATGGATTTCTTCCATAATGTACTTGGCTTCCTCTGATCCTATGTAATGTTGGAGGGGAGCTAAGTAGCCTCTATAATAAAGCTTTCTATATAGCATCGTGTACCTTACTGAGGATTTTTTCACTCTTTGAGCTTCCTTTTAATTTTTCGATACCATGGTAGAAGTAAGGTATCGAATTATAGGGTCCATCTAAGTCCCTTGCTCATCAAAAATGCAATTGACTTACTTGGTTGCTCCGATACTAGTAAACTCTAGTCTTTCTATAGGGACCACTACTAGGCTCTCATCTTCTAGTCTGGAAGCCAAGTGAGCTAGGGCATCTGCTTCACTATTTTGGTTCCTAGGGATATGTTTACCTGTTGGCTCCAAAATTTCCCTAATCATCCTAGAACCACCTTTTGGTACTCCGCCATCCTCTCTTCTTAACTTGAAACTCCCCGAAAACCTGGCTAACAACCAGTATAGAGTCGCTAAAGACCTTAATACCATCTATTTCAATCTCCCTTGCCAACTCATGCCTCGCAATCATAACTTCGTACTCAAACTCATTGTTAGAGACTATAAATCTGAACTGTAGTGTGTAACTTGTCTTGTATCTATCTTGTCTAACCAAGATTATTCCTACTCTGTAGCCTCCTTGGCAAAATGACCTATCAACATACAACTTCCAAATGTTCCTTTCTGCCAAGCAGGAGCTAGGGCAAGGTTACTCTGGTGTAGGTTGCACTGCCTTTTTTGCAAATCTATTGGTCATGTTTGGAAAGTCAATGAATTCTGCCAGGAAGTCTGCTAGGACCTGGGCCTTGATGGTAATTCAGGCATATACTTGATCTCAAATTTGCTTAACTTGATTGACCACTTTATAAGTCTTCCTTATAGCTCAGGGTTTTGTAAGACTTATTGTAATGGGTAGTTAGTAAGCACCTTAATAGGATGCTCTTGGAAGTACGGCCTAAGCTTCTGGGCAACAGTCACCAAAGAGAGTGCTAACTTTTCTAGTGGAGTGTACCTCTCCTTCGTACGTTGGAATGCTTTGCTGTTATAGTACACCGGGCACTGGATTCCTTCATTTTAGCTGACTAAGACTGCATTTACAGTCGTATCAGAGACTGCCAGGTAGAGGTATAAGGCTTCACCTCTATTCAGTTTAGCTAGTAATGGCGGACTTGCCAAGTAGGCTTTCAGATATTGAAATGCTTCCTCGCACTTCTCTCCCTAGTGAAAATTGTCCTTACCTTTCACGACTTCCTTCAAGGCCTGGAAGAAAAGGTGGCAACTATCTATCACCTGAGCCACGAATTGGGATAGGGCTGCAATCATCCCAGCTAGTTTTTGCACCACCTTAATGGATCTCAGAGAATGTAAGTCGATAACTACTTGGGCTTTTATAGGGTTGACCTTTATCTTACAATGATTCACCATGAACCCAAAAAATTTTTTGAACTCTACCCCGAAGGCGCACTTTGCAAGATTCAACTTCATTCTATACTTGCAGAGTATCTCAAAGCACTCTCTCAGGTCCTCCACGTGTCAGGCAGCTTTCTCGTTTTTTATAAGCATGTCGTCTATATATACCTCTATTTTATTTTTAATCTTCTCTATAAACATCTTGTTTATGAGCCTCTGGTATGTTGCTCTGGCATTCTTCAGCCCAAAGGGCATTACCCAGTAACAATACAGTCCCTCATCTGTGGTAAAAGCTATCTTAGCTTGGTTGGCTTCACTCATCAATACTGATTATACCCCGAATATGCATCAATGAAGCTTAGCCGCTTATGTCCTGCCATGGCATTGATGAGTTGCTCGATGTGGGGTAAAGGAAATCAGTATTTCGGGCACACTTTGTTCAAGTCTGTATAATCGATATAAACTCGCCACTTCCCATTGGCCTTCTTAACGAGCACTATGTTTGCACATTACTCAGTGTAGCTTACTTCTCGAATGAAATTGGTGTCAAGGAGCTTCTTTACTTCTTTGTAGCATTCTGGGTTGAATGCTCTCCTCTTCTGTACCACAGGCTTAAACCTAAGATTTACATGGAGTTGGTGGCATATGATAGAAGGATCAATACCCAGCTTGTCCTTATGTAACCAAGCAAAAAACACCTATAGGAATGCTTTTAATTCTTTTATGATCTTTGACCAGAGCCGAGATCCTAGTTAGATTGTTTGCTCAGGGTGCTTGGCATCCAAGGAGAAAGGCACGAGGTCTTCTTCTAGCAGAGCATAGAATTCTTCCTCTGGTAGTCTGAGGTCTAGATCGTCTATTTTTTTTGCTTCTCCAACAAGGAACTCAATGTCATCGATTTTGAAAATGGTGAACATAGAAGCTGCTTGGCAGACTTTGTTCACCGCTTGGACATAATAAAACTTGGTGCTACCTTGGTCTACCTTGAAGATCCCTACACCCGTGGGTATGGGGAACATAGCAAGGTGGTAAGTTGAGACAATGGCCTTAAATGCATTCAAAGTTGGTCTACCAATTATGATGTTGTATACCAATGGTTTATCTACCACGATGAACTCGACTATATGGGTGACCTTCTCCGCACCATCTCCTATTATGATCGGCAAGTCGATTAGACTAGCTGCTCAGACATATTCCCTAACAAAGCCATACAAGGGCTGCACTGATCTCAAAGCTACTCCTATAATCTTTATCTTGTTAAAGGTACTCATGAACAAGATGTTCGGCGAACTCCCATTATCTATCAGGACTCGAGGAATGATGTTGTTAGTAATTTGGACCTTTCTAACTAGGGCATCATTATAAAGGTGTAGAAGCCTGTCGGCCTTATCTTCTGTAAACATAATTGACATACTTTCTTATCAGAAAATTTTAGCTATGTGCTCTACCATGTTAATGTAATCACCCTACATTACTTGCCGAGATTTTCTGGCATGCGTGCGCCGACCATTTTATGTGTCCCCGGTGGTTGTCCCGTCGAATATGGTCATGATTACATGGCCAGCCTGCCCCGCAACATCAGCTCCGCCACCTCCTACCCTTAGGGGTTGGAGAGGCCTGGATGGTTGATCTTCCCAACTATCTTGTTCGGCACACCTTTAGATTGGTGTTAGGACACGCTCCATAAACTCTCGCAAGTGCCCCTCATGAAAAAGTACTTTAATCTTGTCTCAGAGTTATATGTAGTGTTTTATGTTGTGCTTCACATCCTTATGGAAGTTATAAGACTTGCTCTGATTCCTTTTTGTCTTATCAGACCTAAGTGGTGAGGGGTCCTTTAAGAGCCCATGATCACTGATCTGATTTAGGATATGGTCGATAGAGGCAACCAGGGGGATATACAGTTGAAACTTCCTAACAGATGTCTTCACATTAGATTTTGGTCCTTGTTTTGGTTTTTTTATTTTTCTACTTGGTAGGCGTAGAGTCTGACCTAGCATCCTCATTTTTCTTGTTTTTCTCCTTAGCTTTTCCGGTCTCCCCGACAAACATCTTGTTCATGGGAGTTCGGCGAACATATTGTTCATAAGTACCTTTAATCTGTACCTTTCTAACCAAGGCATCATTATAAAGGTGTAGAAGCTTGTCTGTCTTTTCTTCTGTAAACATAATTAGCATACTTTCTTATCAGAAAATTTTAGCTATGTGCCCTACCATGTTAATGTAATCACCCTGTATTACTTGTTGAGATTCTCTGGCATACGTGCACTGATAGTTTTATGTGTCCTCAGTGGCTGTCATGTCGAATATGGTCATGACTACATGGCCGGCCTGCCCCGCAACATCAGCTCTGCCACCTCCTACCCTTAGGGGTTGGAGAGGCCTGGGTGGCTGATCTTCCCGACTGTCTTGTTTGGCACACCTTTAGACTGGTGTTAGGACATGCTCCATAAACTCTTACAAGTGCCCCTCATGAAAAAGTACTTTAATCTTGTCTCAGAGTTATATGTAGTGTTTTATGTCGTGCCTCACATCCTGTGGAAGTTATAATACTTGCTTTGATTCCTTTTTGTCTTATCAGACCTAAGTGGTGAGGGTCCTATAGGAGCCCATGATCACTGATCTGATTTAGGATATGGTCGATAGAGGCAACCAGGGGGATATACAGTTGAAACTTCCTAACAGATGTCTTCACATCAGAGCTTTGTCCTTGTTTTGGTTTTTTTTCTACTCAGTAGGTATAGGGTCTGACCTGGCATCCTCCTTTTTCTTGTTTTTCTCCCTAGCTTTTTCGATCTCTCCAACATTGTGTCACCTTTTAATGTACTCTTCAGCATCGGAATACTTCTGAGCAATGCTCTACAGATAAGCAATGGATGAGTATGCATCATACACAATGGTCCATAATAATTTTTCATCCTTTACTCCTTCCCTAAAGGCATCGATCAAGGTAGCATCAGCACAGGTCTTAACTTACATGATGGCCTTGTTAAACCTGCTGAGGTAATCCTTCAAGGGTTCATCTTTACCTTACTTGATCCGATACAGGGAAGAAGTTTCCTTCCTCATGGTTTTAGAATTCAAGAATGCTGTTAAGAAGGCTTCAGAGAGCTAATAAAAAGAGCTAATGGATCTTGGAGTGAGTCGTCTATACCACTATTGGGTAGTGCCTGACAGCGTTATTGCCATTTTACATCAGCTTTAGCACCTAATAGTTTTCCAAGTGCTCATCAGCATCTTTGGTTCCGTTATATGTTACTATGGTCAGCATCTCTAATCTCTCTACGTGTGGGACTGCCATAATGTCTAGGGTGAAGGGGGGATCAATTCTCCCAACAGACTCCATGTTATATCTCTATTTTATTACCAAGTCTACTTACCATTATAGTTGGGCTATTTGGTCATGGTTCTCGCGTGTCCTTGGCTACCTAGCAGGACCTACCAGGACCCAACTTACTGAGTGCTTTCAGTGGTTTAAGTGTCGAACAGTCGAGTAGTGGGGCCTATCAACGACTAAAGTCTGTGTACGTGCTGGCATGTCACGTTGTGCCTGGTCTGCTTCTCGGCCGAAGTCTCCCTACATAGGGGTATTCATAGACTGTTCCAGTCTATCATGGGCATGACATTTAGTTGCTTGGTTCCCTAGCTACCCATACGGGTTCCTCTATCCCAACCAAGATCTTGGTATTCCCGGTTTGCCAAGCCCTTAGTGTGTTCTTGCTGGCTGCCGAGTAGGGGCTCTTTACCATACTCTTCGGAACCCACGATCTCGATTTTGACTTATGAGGGAGGGAGATATTCCTGGACATTTTGTAGAGTCTCAGCTAGTGTTCGAACTATCTGGGTTAGGTTCTGAATAGTGCCATTTAAGATCTTAGCTTGGGTCGATCTTCTTTGCTAGTGCCATGCTCTGCATCCTCCATGCCCACCTCAGTGGCTAACTGTCGAGTTTAGGCTATACAGAAACCCTTGAAACTTGAGGTTATTCTTTAGCTAGGTAAAGTAGAGAAGAATCGAAATGTTAGAAGGTTGCTGGAAAGGCGAGGGCCCTCCTTCTAGCGTCAAAATATTGACGTCGAAATTCAATCTGAACACCATATGTGGTGGAGCATGGTGGTCTTCTGCCTAGTAACCCTCAACACCATATGCTACGATGCATAGTGGTCTCCTGCCTAGCAAGCTTGATAAGGTGAAGAGAAGAGATGCAGACCTTGTATGACGGAACATGGTGGTCTTCTGTCTGGCAGACCTATTAAGGTGAAGAGTAGAGCTGTGGGCCTCATGTGGGGGAGCATGGTGGTATAGTGTTTACCAAGGGCACTCTGGTACTCAAGTCAGTAGGGAATAGAGAGGCTTGGAGTGAGGCAGAGTGTTGTTTAGACAAGGAAATCACCATACTTATTACTTTAATGAATTCAATATTTATAAGGCGTTAATCAGAACGAGTTTTGGTGGGCCATGCCCAGCAGGATCAGGTTGCCCCATTAGGGTTATTGACCCAGGAGTTTAATGATTTGTTGTGGTTTTGCCACGTGTCTTAGAGATGAGGTGTCTCGTGTCAGAGTTGAAAATTCAGGGCACTGTTTTAGGGGGGAGGTAGACTAGGTGCCACGTGTCCTATATCAAGGTTGTCTCGTGTGCTGAAGAGTAATAACCGTGGTTCTTGATTTCATCATAGCAGACCTGTTGTGTTCCCAACATATGTCTATGAGGAGTAAGGGAGCTGAAGTGCTGCGGGTGCTCTTCACCTGTGAGTCAAGGTTGTGCGAGGAAGAATAAAGATCGCTTTTTTGCTCAGCTATCAGGTAGCATCCTACTCTACATAACTCTACATCTTCTACAGAGTATCTCATAGGATAAAAAGAGTGGACCAACCTTGTAGGGTTGCATACCACGACATGAAGAGTTCAAGCTGAAAGGCAATTTTGAGTAATTTGAGGATTACCCTACAACAAAGCTGATCTCATTTTCAGAATAAGAGCTCGTGGACTACGACACAAGTGGCATGGACCAAGGCTGCGAAGGTGGTCTCATGGATGATGCCTTCAACTTCATTGCCAAAAACAAATGCCTCACAATGGAATCAGAGTACACTTACAATGGTGTCAACAGGACTTGCAACAAAAGAAAGCCTCCTCCCATGCAGCCTCAATTTCTGGCCATGAAGACGTGCCCACCAACAGCAAGAAAATGCTACGAAAGTCAATCACCTACCAACTAGTCTCCATCATGATCGATGCTGGGGGGTTGGACGAACAGCATTACTCAAGCGGCGTCTTCATCGGAGAATGCGGGATGGAACTTGACCATGATGTCACTATTGTGGGATATAGGACAACTAAGGATGGTACATAATGTTTGTAGTGAAGAACTTGTAGGGGACTAGTTGGGGTAAGGAAGGATATATTAGGATGCAGAAGGATGTTGATGCTAAAGAAGGTCTTTTTGGGATTGCCATGGAAGCTTCTTATCCTACTGCTTGAATTGATCTTAATTATGGGCAAGATTATTAGGTGAATAAGTTATGAAATTCCACCTTGTATTTGTACTATATATGTATTGTGTTGTTTCTTGATAATGTCTATGTACCTGATTACTCATTATTGGTCACTCATTTCTATGTATATTTGCATAGATTGATCATAATATGACGTTTCCAGATTGAAATATAAATATATACGCATCTTCATATTTGATTATCCACTGGTCTTTAAAGTCACGTATAATAGCATTGTATGATAGAGACTTAAGCCTCATTTGTTTAATGTATTATATTTATATTGTATTCAAATGTAATGTAATTTTTATTCAAATGTAAAAGTATTATGTTCAAATACCAATCACATCACATTTTAAATCCAATATAATCATTATTTATTATTTCACTATTTCTATTATTTTTACTAATTATATCACATACTCTCTTTCTCTCTTCCTTTTTTTCTTTACTTTTACCTACACATCACATATTTATTATTTAAATAAAATCTAAATACTTTTAATTTAAACATACATTGTATTTAAATGCAATGCAAATACTTTTCATCCAAGTATAAATTGTATTCAATACATTACATTCAAACGCAATGCGCTAACCAAACATCCTATTCTTCTTGTAATATCTTGTCAAATATCTATCAGTTCAAGATTTTTTAGATAATCGAAATATCAAAGCGTTTTTTTTAGGTGATTCCAAAGCAGTTTTTGAACTTAATAAACATATGTTTACTTAGGATGAAATGAAAATCATTGCTTCAAGTTTATGAGAGAAACTATTGGAGATTGATACTTAGAAGAAGAAGAAGAACAAGAAGAAGAAGAAGAACAAAGCCTAAAGAGAAAATACTTTTACAATCTTAAGAAATTGTTTTTTAATTAAGCCCTGTTTCAATTATTTTCACAAATAGGAACCCATACATATGGTTTTGTGAAATTTGTGTTTTTTTTTTTCTTGTTACAATATCAAATATTTCATATAAATAACCCAATTTAAAAATTTTTTTTCTATTAAAAATCAACCATAACTTTGTATTACAATTTATAGTTTATATTACAATTTTGTAACTCAAATTTTAAACATCCATAACTTTGTATATATAAATTCAAATAGGTTAATTTTTTTAAATTGCATAGAATTTCAAGACTAACAAAACAAATTCAATATTGATTTTTTTTCCAAATACATTTCAAGTTTTTATATTTTTTTAACTCGAACAATTCAAATGCCTTACTAACTATCTAAATATAAATCCAACTATTTCCATCTAAATGTTCTTTTCTAAATATTAATATCTAAACGTCTATTCAAATGACAATCTAAATATTTACATTCTAAATACTTCAATCTACACATTTCCATTCAAATATCCCAACGTGCAGGGCTCCCAAACACGGGCTAAAAAAAATCATAACAATGTAGTAGCATATATTGATTCAAGTTAATTGGTACGTCACGATGAGAAACTACTTGGAATTACCTCAAAAAAAAAAAAAAATTCTAGCTAGCAATTTCTACTTTTGGTCACAATATATTGTAGAGAATTATCATCACCATATATAGGCCTAATCCAAGCATGCAGTTTGAAAAGGGAAAATTGCACATCATTTTGTTACATGATTTTTGTTAAATAACATAATTTAAAATCATTAAATATTAATACCATAGTTAAGTTTCAGTATGGATCATATTCTAATTTTACCTCTAGTTTTTGGATCTGTCACATCTCTCTCTCTTCTCCTTTACTTGGTTCCGCATAACTCTCTCTCTCTTCTCCTTTAGTTCTCTCTCTCCTTGGTTCTCTTTTAGCCCATGAGAGTCTCATCATTGGAAGAGTCGTGTCACCATCAGAATCATGTCGCCATTAGAAATGTGGCTTTGCAACTACCATATCGCGGTGATTGTTTCCATCTCGATCGATCATGATCATGATATCTCATGCCAAATTGTGGCAGAGGGTTCCTTCTCAATAATCGTGACTGGTAGATGTCAGGGCCTATCATGCCTACAGCATGTAATACCCAAAATTTTTGGTTAAGGAATTTTAGTAAATTAATATTGTAATTCATAAAATTTTCTTAATTAAAGTTTAGGTTATAATTTTAACCTAAAGTTGAAATAAATTTTATGATGTAACAATTAAATGTCACAAAGATATGGTTACAATATTATAATGTAACCTTATCATGGAATTCTATGGTATGACAAATTCATGTCACATATAATAAAGTCAATATTTTATACAAAAAATAAAATAAAGTAGATTTATAAAATATAACATAATGTTTTATGATTTGACAATTATACAATTTGTCATATAATATAAAGTCACTTTATTCAAAATGATAAATAGTAAAAGTGATCAATTGATAAAATATTGAATAAGTTGTCAAATCACCAAATGTAGTATCTAACAATTTAGTAGCATTGGAATTGGACATCGAGTGTCTAGATTTAGACTATCAACCTTTTTGATAGATAAAATTTAGATAGTTAACCTTTAGCAACATGAAAACTTAGAGGATAAGTTTTGATTATAGATAGCATTTCTACTGAGTTACTTTATCAGTAGCAAAACTTAAAAGATAAGATCTATACTTAGTTACTTTATCATTAACAAAACTTGGAGGATAAGCTTTAACTATATATAAGATTTTTACTATTACTTTTTCAATATAGAAATTTAGAGTATAAGTTTTCCAATGTAGTAAAAATTTATACTGCTTAACTTTTTGTGATATAGAATATCGAGATTTGTGTTAGTAGAAAATGAGAAAAATATTGTTATGTCAAGTTAACAGATCATAATTTATCTATTTGATATAATATCAAGAATTATCTCTATTTATCTAAAAAAAATTAGGATTTTTGATCCAATAGTCAGAATTCAAGACTTCTTTGATCACTAGACTGGATTAAAGGAAGAGATTGAAGATGTCTTCTTCTACCTCGTGTGAATATCAATATGCTTCTATCAAAGGATTAAATTACTGTTAAGCATGGTTAAAACATGATTAAAAAATTCTAGAAAACCTTTAGCATGATTCGTGATAGTTAATCCATTGTCATTAACTCAAGCCTATAACCTTCACCTCATCCATCATTTTCCACAGTCCCACATACAAAACTCTCAAGTTCTCTAAGTTTTCTCTCTAGTTTTCTTAAAAATTCTCTTTAGTTATTTTAAGTTCTTCAAAAATTCTCTTAAGTTTTCTTACATTTCTTATCTATTGTACCACATCCCAAACACTTCTTAGCTTTCTAGAATTATAAGAAGTTCTTCAAGCCTTCCTTAAGAAGTCCACCTTTAAAAGTTTAGTTCCATTTTCTGGCAAAAGAACAAGTTGTCTAGGTACTTTTCTGGCTAAAAATCTTGTTAATTTTCTTTAAATTCATAATTTTTAGTATGTTGAAATTTAAGTAGAAAAAATGAAAGTTTTTTGTTTTCTAGAAAATTTATAATTTCAAGTTCATAGTTTTAGAATGTTAGTATGAATTTGGAATGATGATTTGACAATGTTGGAGTTATGATTGAACATGTAATGACCAAAACTTTGATAAGGAATTTTATGATATAATTGAGTGATTCATAAAATTTCCTTCTATAAATAAATCTCAGGTTATGTTTTAACCTAAGATTATGAAATAATTTTTATGATGTGTCAATTTAGTTATATATCACAAATATAGTTATTATAGTTAAATGCGACTTTATGATATATACACTATGGCAAGATTGGAAATAAATATTATGATGTGACATTAAATGTCACATAATATAAAGTTGCCAAAATTATAAAAATAAGATGAAGAAACTTTATAATATAAAGTATATAGTTTAATGATGTTACAATTATTTCTCACTTAGCATATGGTCACTAAATATTCAAAAGAGTAAATAGTAAAAAGTAACCAATTAATAAAAGTATAGACAAGTTGTCAAATCATTAATACAATATTCTAACAACATTAGCAGTATAGGAATTAGCAGTTTTAAGGTTCTCTCAAATAAGATATTTTTGTATATAAAAATGTAGTAGTAAGTTGTAGATATCAAAAGTCTAAACAGATCAAAATTTAGATTTCTTTTTTTAGATGGAAAATAGACAAATTAACTTTTTGTAGTATAAAAAATTAGATGTTAAGTTTTCCTCAGTAGTATAACTTGGAGGATAAGCTTTGGTCACATATAAGATTTGTACAGAGTTACTTTTTTAATGTAGAAATTTGAAGGATAAGTATTAGTTGCAGATAAGATTTTTACTAAGTTACTTTTTAAATAAGAAAACTTGTAGATTAAGTTTCCAATGTAGTAAAAATTTGTCGTATTAAATATAATTAGACCGCATTTTACTTCTATAATAAAATATAATCGGATCATTATTCCTATATGTTATTCATATGCACTACAAGAACTATGTTAGTACTTACTAAGCGGAAAACTCTTTGTTTAATATTTATATTGTAGGTAAGTAACATGTAGCATAATTCTTTAAGGGCAATGCAGACGAAAATAAGAGCAAATGATGGCAGTGTGGGATACCACAACGCAATTATTTCACAAAACAAAACATGTTATGAGTATAGTTATCATATTTTAAGATTAAGTATGTATGTATAAGTCTTGTACGATATATAAATATCCATATATACCCTTATAAAAAAAGATATCCTCCATATATTTGTAAATTATTGTAATGATGATTAAAGTACGATCGAGTAATTAAATGAGTTACAAAAAAAAGTTATTATGTAATTTTTAGGTTTTAAGTCCAAGTATTTATAAGTAATTAATGGTGAAATATTAAATTTAAGTAGTTATGTCACAGTCTACGTAAGAAGATGACAAATGTTGTCTTCTCTGGCAACAGTTTCCTTTGGGTCATTAGAAGTTGGTCCATTATGATTGTTATCATGATTCTAGTTGTGATTTTCTAGGCAATCTGTTGTTGGCCATGTCTATAGCCGTCGTCATCACCATTCCTCTTCCATTTCTGGTGCTCCCAATGGAATTGGCATTGTCACCAACCAAGGACTGCAGACATGGGTCAATTTAGGGTTGGGGTTTGTTTAATTTGGGATTATTTTGTAAAAAATCAGTAAATAAATTATTTATCAAAATTACTAAAATAATGATATATGAAATCAAAACTTATACTAATAAAATCAAGAATTTACAACTAATTATATCAATAAATTAATGATTTATGAAATTAAGAATTTACACAAATATAAACAACTTTTTGACATGGTAAAAAAATGATTTATCAAGTAATAATTTATTTATCAAGTAAAAATTATATATAATTTACAAAAATTGGTAAACTTTTTGTTTAGAATAGTAAATATTACATTTAATTGCTAATTTTTTTATAAAATTTACAAGAGTAATAATAAAAGATTTACAAGTAAACCAAAGATTAACAAAAATAACTTAAGAATTTATCGATAAATCAAAGACTATCATATAAGGGTATTTTTGATATTTTAAGTTGTATTAATATTATATATTATATATATATTGTATAGAGTCTGTAACATCATCTAACATAAAGTCTAGTACATGGAAACTTAACTTCAACTTTAATCTAGTACTTGATAATAAATTCTACTTTGACATCTATCGAGAATTCATTATATATGCACACACACATTTATATAAAGACATCAAAAGTCAGAAAAAAAATTTTTAAATCGAAATAATATGTATATGTAATAAATCAAATATTACATATCAAGATAATCCTTCAAAGTAAAAAGATACAAACAAAATCATTTATAGTTTCCTCAAACTAAAATATCGTGTATTCAGTGTAAAATCTAGAGGAGTAGGTAGGACTAGAACTTCTTATATTAATATTCCATATAATCACACACACATTGTAACACCCCCCGCCTCGTGAGGGAGACGTCACCTAAAAATTCTTTGTTACTTTAATTCTTCTTTTTCAAAACATAACATAATGGATTACGGAAATTTTTTTTTTTAAACCATCAATATACGTAGTAATACAACTTTCCAAAAACTAAGTTATTATAGTTGGAAACTATTTCATATTACTTGCATATAATAACGTCATACTGTATTATAAATAGTTTAACATTAAATATAACAGTGTACTTTATACAATATCATACAATTATACTCTTCTTTGTCCTTTTTCTCTCTTCTTGCGGAATTAGCCTGGCAGGTCCATAACCTATATCATGACACTGGCACTTCATTCCTGCAGTCCAATCCATATACTGTGGCTCAGGTTACAGGTTGTTTACCTCGATTACCTGAACAAGAACAAACTGGTGAGCTACATACCTAGTAAGTTTAGACATAACATTTAAAACAATAAAACATCACAATGCAACTCTACAAAATGCATGGAGTTCATTATGCTCAATTTATATTTTGCATTGTTCATTTACTATGTCTATGGGCTCGTTTTGGTCGTACCTTGTGCACGCTGTAAGAGGGGTCTGGGAGCGACCCTGACTCTCCCTCATCTATGGTATGCCTTTTGCGTCAACATAAGGTAACCTCCCCTCGCGAGAGGCCGGTACGCCAAAACATTAGGTCTTTTTCATTACCCTGTTGTTTACTGTGTGATGTTACTTAATATGATGTCTTAACTATCCCAGTGTACATATTCATAATTAATGTACTCAATGTTATGCCTATTCAGTACAAAAATACTGTTTAAAAATCATCATCCACGCACTTAAACATTAGGGTGTGATTGGAACTGAAAATGAGGTACAAAACTTTAATTATACATTTTTGGAACAGTTGGAGCGCTTGGCACTCATCCCCGAGCGCCTGGCCCTTCCTCCTATTTTTCTGTATAACTTAGGACAGAGACTTCAGCGCTTCGGCGCTCTACATGCAGTGCTTGGCACTTTTGAAATCCAGTGCAAGCGCCTGGCACTCATACCCTAGCGCCTGGCACTTCAAACAACTTTACACTAGTGCCTGGCGCTTATACTCTAGCGCCTGGCGCTCATGCTGATTTTTATACTAGTGCCTGGCACTCATACCCTAGAGCCTGGCACTCCTACTGGATATTTACGCTAGCGCCTGGCACTCATACCCTAGAGCCTGGTGCTTTCATCAATTTTTATACTAGCGCCTGGCGCTCCTACTAAATTTTTAACACCAAATTTTGGCGGAGAGCTCAACGCCGGGGCACTCTTTGGCCAGCGCTTAGCGCTTGGCTTCGGCTAAAATAGGTTTTTAAACGTATTTGGACACCAAAGCCATTTCTCATGCATACATTCAATCCTAAAACATGATTAAAGCATTCTAGGGTCAAAATCCATAAAACACAATCGTATACACATAACACACCAATGCACACTCGTATACTCGCCAATCTAGGCGTTTTAATGAGTTCATCACAACGTATAACTTTTCTAGCCAAAGAATTTAGGCTATACATAATTTGAGATTCAAAAATAACATAGGATTCTAGTTGTTCATGTTCAGACATTTAAATGCCAGAACTTACCGGAAATCTGCTACTGTTTCCTTTCTTTAGTTTTCAGTCGTTGCCCTATAATGAAACAGTTCGACATTCAATGAAATGTTTATAGGTCAACATTAGAACATTTAAACATTTCTTCTATACATTGTCATCCTTAAACCCTTAGCCTAGGTTATAAGTCCGAAAATTTCGACATTATAACGGCTTAAATTCTCATTTTCCCACTATGCCAAAACAGCTTAAATCGCGTTATTGAACACAGTTTCCATTATAAACATGCTCAAAATCCCAGTACATAACAATAATTCATTCTCATATTCAGGATATAGCAATATTTCCAAAATTTAGGGTTTTACTCACAACCCTAAATTCTCCTCTTTGTCTTTCTTCCTTTCAACACTCATACACCACATTAATTCCTTTTCCAATTCATAATACATAATTATCACTATTCCATAAGGGTTTTCACCCTTCCTTTCACGTCAAATTTCCCTCCCCCATGTAACACTTTTGTTTTCAAAAACTAACCCCACAAATACTTCAAACACAAGCTCAAAACATGTTTTTCCACATGAATTTCATCAAAACACTCAAAAACATTCTAACTCCATTTTGTTCTACTATTTACATAAACACAAAAACACTTAAAAACAAGCATTAAAACAGAATTTTGAAGAACTTACTTGAGTTTTAAGATGGATACCCCTCAAAGGGAAGTTTTCTCACACTTTTTCTTCAAAATTTGCAACTTTTGAAACTTTAGAAATTTTTGTGAGTGAGGGAACGTGGGAGAAGAAGAAGAACAGGGGAAATGGTGTTTTCTACTGTGGGGGATGTGAAAAAATCAGAGGAAAAAGTTTATACAAATCCTTACGGGTATTTTTGTAATTTTTGAAAATTTTGGGGTCAAAATGAAAATTTCTTGGGGGCATTTTTGCAAAATTTTTGGAACTTTTTCAGCTGAAATACAGCTGTTTCTCCCCCTTTCTTCCACGTGCATGAGCAACTCAACATTGCATTTAATGCAATTTTTCTTTCTCAATTTGATTTTTAAAGGAAATTCTAAAATTTCCTTATTTTTCCTAACCTTAGGATCAAAAATGATGATTTGATCTCATCCATTGATTCTTATATTTATAAGAAAATATTATTTGTTTATACAGTAAAGGTTTTTCTTTAATTATAGTATAATTTTCATCTGTCGAAATTTTGATCGAAAAGCTATACTGGCCAAATTTCGCAGTTTACCTCTCGAAATGCTATTAGAGCCTTTCGATGCATTTATATCATTTAAAACATTCCATAAACCCTAGATATTTCATTATTTTCCATCTGAGGTCTATGTTTGCCACATTTTGAGTCTCAGTAGAATTCTGTTTTT
This sequence comes from Antiaris toxicaria, assembly GCA_035233585.1. NCBI lineage: Eukaryota > Viridiplantae > Streptophyta > Magnoliopsida > Rosales > Moraceae > Antiaris > Antiaris toxicaria. Next base: position 97,855,343 of record CP141154.1, read on the forward strand.
CGATACCAAAAATGTACTATTTGAGGCATTTCGATTCGAAAATCGTTACATCTATAGCCATAAAGCATTTATCAACTCTAATAAATATATTTATCAACTCTAATGATGATTTATTAGAGTGAAATTTATATATTTTCGTCACACTAATATATATAAATTTTCACTATACATTGATCCCGAGAACGGTTAAAAATCTCGGCTGTTACAACCCTCCCCCCTTAAAGAATTCTCGTCCTTGAGAATTTAAAACAAGTGGGGATATAGGGTTCTCGTTTCATCTTCTCTTTCCCATGTAGCCTTTTCTATTTGGTGATTACGCCATAACAGTTTGACTAATGGGATTGTCTTGTTCCTGAGTACGTTGTCTTCTCGTGCGAGTATTTGAACAGGCTTTTCCTCATAAGACAGGTCACTCTGTACTTGTATGGCTCATATCTCAAAATTTACGATGGATCAGGTACATATTTACGCAATATAGAGACATGAAAAACATCATGTACCTTGGATAAATCCGGTGGTAATGCCAATCTGTAAGCCACCTTCCCAATCCGTTTGATAACTTCGAATGGTCCGATATATCTCGGACTGAGTTTGCCTTTCTTTCCAAAACGCATAACTCCTTTCATAGGTGCAACTTTAAGAAACACAAAGTCACCTTCTTGAAATTCAAGAAATCTGCGTCGTTTGTCGGCATAACTCTTTTGTCGAGTTTGGGCTGTTTTCATTCGTTTCTGTATCTTTTCAACTGCTTCTGAAGTCTCTTGAACAAAATCAGTTTTATGCAGTTGCTTTCTTTTAAATCGCACCAATGGATTGGGGACCTACACTTCCTGCCATAAAGAGCTTCATAGGGTGCCATTCCAATCGAAGCTTGATAACTGTTGTTGTAGGAGAACTCGATCAATGATAGTTTCTCATTCCATGCTTCTTTGAAATCCATGACACAAGCTCGTAACATATCCTCTAAAATCTGAATGATTCGCTCAAATTGTCCATTAGTTTGAGGATGAAAAGCCGTGCTAAATTTCAATTCTGTGCCCATCTCTTGTTGTACACACTTCCAGAATTTAGAGGTAAAACAGCCATCTCGATCAAATACAATGGATCTTGGAACTCCATGTAATCTAATCACATTAGCAACGTATAAGCTTGCGAATTTCTCCAATGTGAAGGTCATTTTTACCGCTATGAATCAAGCTGTTTTCGTCAGTTGATCTATTATCACCCATATGGCATCATAACCTCCTCGTGTCTTGGGTAGCCCTACCACTAAATCCATAGTAATATGCTCCCATTTCCACTCTGGAATATCTAGAGGTTCTAATTTCCCGCCTGGGTGCTTGTGCTCTACTTTAACTCTCTGGCATGTTAAACATCGACTAACAAACTCAGCAATGTCATTCTTCATTTTCTCCCACCAAAATTGTAATTTTAAATCATGATACATTTTGATGGCTCCTGGATGAACAGAATAAGGTGTCTGATGGGCTTCTTTCATAATTTGCTCCTTCAATTCTTTGTTGGCAGGTATACAAATTCTTCCTTTCATCAACAGCATTCCATCTGTCTCGATGCTGAAGTCAATTTCTTCTCCTTTATTGACTCGGTCTCTCATCTCTTCTAAGTACACATCTTGTCTCTGAGCCTCCTTAATCCTATCATACAGTGTCGGTCTCAATTGTAGCATAGCCAAACTTCCGGAAATCAATTCTATTTCTAACGAATTAATCTCCTTTTGTAGCGGCTTGGACAGTTCATCGATAAGTAATTGCTGTACCGATATTGATTTGCGACTCAGTGCATCAGCAACTCGATTTGCTTTCCTTGGATGATATAAGATTTCAAAATTGTAATCTTTTACGAGTTCTAGCCATCGCCGCTGTCTCATGTTCAACTCCTTTTGAGTAAAGAAGCATTTCAGACTCTTGTGATCTGTGAAAATTTGACATTGAACCCCATAAAGATAATGCCTCCAAATATTTAATGCAAACACGACCGCAGCTAGTTCTAAATCATGAGTTGGATAATTCTTTTCACGATTCTTTAGTTGTCGTGAAGCATAGGCTATAACTCTCCCGTTTCGCATCAATACCGCTCCTAATCCTTTTTTCGAAGCATCGCTGTAGATGTCGAATCTTTGCCCGTCAATAGGAATGGCAAGGATAGGTGCGCTTGTTAATCTCCTCTTTAATTCTTGGAAGCTTTCATCACATGCTGCTATCCACTCGTACTTTTTTTCTTTTCTAGTTATCGCCGTAAGAGGTTCAGCAAGCCTAGCGAATCCCTCCACAAAACGCCTGTAGTATCCGGCTAATCCCAGAAAACTACGAATTTCAGTAACGTTTTTTGGGATAGGCCACTTGCTAACAGCTTCAATCTTTGCGGAGTCAACAGAAATTCCATCCTTAGACACCTTGTGTCCTAGGAAATGAACTTGATCTAACCAAAATTCGCACTTTGAAAATTTGGTGTATAGTTGGTGATCTCTGAGTGTTTGTAGTACCCATCGCAAGTGTTCTTCATGGTTCTCCCGGGTCTTCGAATAAACAAGGATGTCATCAATAAATACGATAACAAACTTATCTAAGAATTTCTTGATGACTCGGTTCATCAAATCCATGAAAGCAGCTGGAGCATTCGTCAATCCAAATGGCAACACCAGAAATTCATAATATCCGTATCTCGTCCTGAACGCCGTCTTTGTTACATCGCTATCTTTAATCCTCAGTTGATGGTACCCAGAACGTAGATCAATCTTCAAAAAGACTGAGGCTCCCTTCAGTTGATCAAATAAATCGTCAATCCTGAGTAGTGGGTACTTATTCTTGACGGTGGCTTTATTTAGCTCCCTTTAGTCTATGCACATTCGTAGAGTTCCATCCTTCTTTTTCATGAATAGAACTGGAGCTCCCCAAGGCGAATAGCTTGGTCGAATGAAAACTCTATCCAACAACGCCTTTAATTGCATCTGTAGCTCCTTCAGTTCGGCTGGAGTCATCTGATAAGGGGCCTTGGATATCGGTGATGTTTCCGGTACTAATTCGATCTCAAAAGAAATCTCCCGTTTCGGTGGAAACCCAGGTAATTCCTCTGGAAATACATCCACAAATTCATTGACTATGAGAATATCCTTTGGTTGTAACTTTTCTTCTTTTGTCACCTCAGTTACAAAAGCTAGATATCCCACGCATCTTTTAGCTATCAGCTTGTGAGCCTTCATTGAATTGATCATAATCTTCGATGGCTTTGGAGGTGAAGCAACGTATTCAAAGCTTTCTTCTCCATTTGGTCGAAAGATTATCCTTCGATGGCGGTAGTCGATTGTAGCCTGATACTTTCCCAGGAAATCCATTCCTAGGATTACATCGTAATCCGCTATCCTTATCACAATTAAGTCAAGAAAAAGCTCTCTATCTGCCACAATTACTGGCACATGTCGTAACCAGTAATCTGACAACAATACTTCACCCGAAGGCAATATAGTCCTAAAAGTCATTCCAATTCTATTCTTAGCATACTCTAACCTTGCGGCAAATTCTTGTGATGCAAATGAATGTGAAACACCTGAATAAAATAAAGCATATGCCGAGTGTTGAGCGATAGAAAATTGACCTATAACAACAGTGGATGTGCCCGCTTCTGCATCCTCTTTTGTGTATGCCATCACTCGTGCGTTAGTTGGAGGTGCCTTTTCAATTTGCTCCTATTGTCGTGGTGACGTTTCTGCCTTTGCTGCAATAGCGTGCATCTGAGGATTTGACAGACGCTGAGGAATCGTGCCAGCTTGATTCTGCCGGTTACTTGGGCAACTTCTTGCATAATGGCCTTCTTTGCCACAGTAGTAACAAATATTTCTGCCTAGTCTGCATTCTCCCAAGTGCTTCTTTCCACATATGGGACAATTGAGTGTGCTCACAGGGCCTGGTGTACTAGGACCAGCATTTGCTGCGTTCTTCTGTTACTGGTTCTTGTTACCCCTGAAATTCCATTTTCTTTTATTGTAATTCTGAGGCCTCTGTCCACCTCCTTGTCCAAGCTTTGAAGACTAGTTGGAGTGATTTTCCTGTGGTGTTTGATGACGACGGTACGTCTGCAGTTGAAGGAGTCATTTCCAACGTTCTTATCATTCGGAGTCGAATAACAGGTCTTGTCCCAGTTGTTTGGGAATCTGGTCGGTTACTCATTGTCAAATCCTATTATTCATACATCACATATAAAATTTAAAGTAAGAAAACAATGAAACATTAACTTACTTGAACTGCACAGAAAGAAATGCTCACAATGTCATAACAGGTTATGGAGAACCGTCCGCTCTGATACCATCTTGTAACACCCCCCGCCTCATGCGGGAGACGTCACCTAAAAACTCTTTGTTACTTTAATTCTTCTTTTTCAAAACATAACATAATGGATTGCAGAAATTTTTTTTTTAAAAACCATCAATATACGTAGTAATACAACTTTCTAAAAAAAAAGTCATTATAGTTGGAAACTATTTCATATTACTTGCATATAATAACGTCATACTGTATTATAAATAGTTTAACAATTAAACATAGCAGTGTACTTTATACAATATCATACAATTATACTCTTCTTAGTCCTCTTTCTCTCTTCTTGCGGAATTAGCCTGGCAGATCCATAACCTTTATCATGACACTGGCACTTCATTCCTACAGTCCAATCCATATACTATAGCTCAGGTTACAGGTTGTTTACCTCGATTACCTAAACAAGAACAAACTGATAAGCTATATGCCCAGCAAGTTTAGACATAACATTTAAAATAATAAAACATCACAATGCAACTCTACAAAATGCATAGAGTTCATTATGCTCAATTTATATTTTGCATTGTTCATTTACTATGTCTATGGGCCCGTTTTGGTCGTACCTTGTGCGCGCTGTAAGAGGGGTCTGGGAGGGAGCGACCCTGACTCTCCTTCATCTATGGTATGTCTTTTGTTTCGACATAAGGTAACCTCCCCTCGTGAGAGACCGGTACGCCAAAACATTAGGTCTTTTTCATTACCCTGTTGTTTACTGTGTGATGTTACTTACTATGATGTCTTAACTGTCCTAGTGTACATATTCATAATTAATGTACTCAATGTTATGCCTATTCAGTTCAAAAATACTGTTTAAAAATCATCATCCACGCACTTAAACATTGGGGCGTGATTGGAACTGAAAATAAGGTACAAAACTTTAATTATACATTTTTGGAACAGTTGGAGCGCTTAGACTCATCCCCGAGCGCCTGGGCCTTCCTCCTATTTTTCTGTATAACTTAGGACAGAGACTTCAGCGCTTCGACGCTCTACATGCAGTGCTTGGTGCTTTTGAAATCCGGTGCAAGCGCCTGGCGCTCATACCCTAACGCCTGGCACTTCAAACAACTTTACACTAGCGCCTGGCGCTTATACCCTAGCGCCTGGCGCTTATACCCTAGCGCCTGGCGCTTATACCCTAGCGCCTGGCGCTCATGCTGATTTTTATACTAGTGCCTGGCACTCAAACCCTAGAGCCTGGCACTCAAACCCTAGAGCCTGGCACTCCTACTGGATATTTACCCTAGCGTCTGGCCCTCATACCCTAGAACCTGGCACTTCCATCAATTTTTACACTAGCGCCTAGCGCTCCTACTAAATTTTTAACACCAAATTTTGGCGGAGAGCTCAGCGCTGGGGCGTCCTTTGGCCAGCACTTAGCGCTTTGCTTCGGCTAAAATAGGTTTTTAAACACATTTGGACACTAAAGCCATTTCTCATGCATACATTCAATCCTAAAACATGATTAAAGTATTCTAGGGTCAAAATCCATAAAACACAATCGTATACACATAACACACCAATACACACTCGTATACTCGCCAATTTAGGCGTTTTAACGAGTTCATCACAACGTATAACTTTTCTAGCCAAAGAATTTAGGCTATACATAATTTGAGATTCAAAAATAACATAGGATTCTAGTTGTTCATATTCAGACATTTAAATGCTAGAACTTACCGGAAATCTGCTACTGTTTCCTTTCCTTAGTTTTCAGTCGTTGCCCTATAATGAAACAGTTCGACATTCAGTGAAATGTTTATAGGTCAACACTAGAACATTTAAACATTTCTTCTATACATTGTCATCCTTAAACCCTTAGCCTAGGTTATAAGTCCGAAAATTTCGGCATTATAACGGCTTAAATTCTCATTTTCCCACTGTGCCAAAACAGCTTAAATCGCGTTATTGAACACAGTTTCCATTATAAACCTGCTCAAAATCCCAGTACATAACAATAATTCATTCTCATATTCACGGTATAGCAATATTTCTAAAATTTAGGGTTTTACTCACAACCCTAAATTCTTCTCTTTGTCTTTCTTCCTTTCAACACTCATACACCACATTAATTCCTTTTCCAATTCATAATACATAATTATCACTATTCCATAAGGGTTTTCACCCTTCCTTTCATGTCAAATTTCCCTCCCCCATGTAACACTTTTGTTTTCAAAAACTAACCCTACAAATACTTCAAACACAAGCTCAAAACATGTTTTTCTACATGAATTTCATCAAAACACTCAAAAACATTCTAACTCCATTTTGTTTCACTATTCACATAAACACAAAAACACTTAAAAACAAGCATTAAAACAGAATTTTGAAGAACTTACTTGAGTTTTAAGATGAATACCCCTCAAATGAAAGTTTTCTCATACTTTTTCTTCAAAATTTGCAACTTTTGAAACTTTGGAAATTTTTGTGAGTAAGGGAACGTGGGAGAAGAAGAAGAATAGGGGAAATGGTGTTTTCTGCTGTGGGGGACGTGAAAAAATCAGTGGAAAAAGTTTATACAAATCCTTAGGGGTATTTTTGTAATTTTTGAAAATTTTGGGGTCAAAATGAAAATTTCTTGGGGGCATTTTTGTAAAATTTTTGGAACTTTTTCAGCTGAAATACAGCTGTTTCTCCCCCTTTCTTCCACTTGCATGAGCAGCTCAACATTACATTTAATGCAATTTTTCTTTCTCAATTTGATTTTTAAAGGAAATTCTAAAATTTCCTTATTTTTCCTAACCTTAGGATCAAAAATGATGATTTGATCTCATCCATTGATTCTTATATTAATAAGAAAATATTATTTGTTTGTATAGTAAAGGTTTTTCTTTAATTACAGTATAATTTTCATCTGTCGAAATTTTGACCGAAAAGCTATACTGGCCAAATTTCGCAGTTTACCTCTTGAAATGCTATTAGAGCTTTTCGATGTATTTATATCATTTAAAACATTCCATAAACCCTAGATATTTCATTATTTTCCATCTGGGGTCTATGTTTGCCACATTTTGAGTCTTAGTAGAATTCTGTTTTTTGATACCAAAAATGTACTATTTGAGGCATTTCGATTCGAAAATCGTTACATCTATAGCCATAAAACATTTATCAACTCTAATAAATATATTTATCAATTCTAATGATGATTTATTAGAGTGAAATTTATATATTTTCGTCATACTAATATATATAAATTTTCACTATACAATAATCCCGAGAACGGTTAAAAATCTCGGCTGTTACACACATAGGTATATATGTGTATATACACACACATAATATCGTTATTAACTCTCTGAAGGGGGAAAAAAACTTAATATTATCTACTAAAATGATCTACAAACCTTAATATTTATAAAGATCTAGCATACCTTCACAAATTCTCCTTCATATAGCTTGGTTTCTAGTTACGAGCCCAGAAAAGTTGCAGAGAAGCTAAATATGGGAGAAAACTAAGTAATATGATAGGAATGTCTATATAACAAGCTAATGATATTTACCTACTCTAGTGAGTTGGTTAGATGCCTTGTACAAGTGCAAGTAATATAAGATTCTTTGTATTTTATCATTATTATTATTTGTGTTGACTCATCATCAATTTACTCATAATTACTTTTATGCCATGTAATTCTTTTAATGCATAAAAAATGTACGCAAATTTTAATAAATTAAATAATTTATTACTAGTATTAAACAAATATATCTAAGTTCATTAAAAATATATATATATTTCAAATCAGTTTATCAAATCTTATCCTTTTAGCACGTCAATTCAATCATCGGCTGAGAGATCAATATTTCTCACTGCACAAAAATTTCAAAAATATTCATTATACATAGTATATAATTAAATAAATAATTGTGATTTACCATGTTTATGCTTAATGTCAGTTAAGCACATTTATGAAAATTTTGCGCATTACAATAAAGAGATTTAAAATTGAATTAATAAGCCAATAGAAGTTAAATGAATTGATCTAATAATGCAACTGGCTTGTAATAACCCGGAAAATTCATATTTCTCGGAGAATAAATACACAATGAATTTAAGTGTTAAAATGTGAAATTAAGTGATTTAATATTGTTTAGAACTAAATAAAATGTTCTAACAATGTTAAAGGATGAAAAATGATTGATAGTGATATTATGTGTGTACACGTGTGTGCCACTCACAGTATCAAGAAGTAGGTCAAGATGATATTATCTTGACATGAAACTGATAAATTTGTTAGGATAGCCTATCAGCACGCTCAAATTTGACAATTGAGCACCAGGGTAATTTTTGACCGAGAATTCACAATATCAGAAACTGGAAAAGATGACCTCAGATCAAAATAAAACTGATATATTTGGATTCAGGACGCCTAAATTAGTCAGGATAGCCCATGTTGAAATTTTGGGCGAAAACGTATATAAAGGGCGGAAAAAAGTGAAATTTCCTCATTGTCCACATACACACTCTCTCTCCTCCTTCTCTTTCTCTCTCTACCCGAATGTGTACAGTAACCAACTTTCACGTACGACCTCCGTTCACGACACCGCCGGCACCGTTGGAAAGCTCTTGCCGAGCTGAGTTCAACGGTGGGTCGACGTGACGGAACGGCTGCCGCACGCCGCCGCACGCGCCGCCTGAAGCTGTCGGCCACCGGAAACTTTGCGACACCGTATCTCCGTCGTCCAACGTCCGATCAAGCTGATTCCAGTTCCAAAAGATTTGTGGTGAAGAGTAGAACAAAACCCAGGTGGTGTTTCAGCCCAACGGCCGCCGGATCGCACCGCCCAACTCTGCCCGTCACTGTCGCCGTCGCCGCTGTGAAACCTGCCGTTTCCGACGGAGTTGAGTTGCAAGGTTGGTATTAAAATGCTCAGAATAACACGTAGATCAAAAGCCCCAAATCAATTTTGGGCAATAATCGCCGGAAAATGGAGATTCAAGCTCGCTGCCGTCGTCGATTTTTCGAGGGGTGATTTCCGATGTTAGAGGTGTCAAATGGTGAAATTGAAGCCACCAATGGATACCTCTCGTCGAGATCTTCAAGATGGACTACCCACTTTCCACCGTCGTCGCCGGTCAATGGCGAGCGTTGTCCAATTTCGGAAGTTTGGCCCGTTGGCCTATTTTCGACGTTCTGGATGCATCCGCGAAGTCGGATTTACAAGACGGGACCTCAGATATGAAGAACAAAGAATTAGGGTTTATGCCGTCGAGACCGAACTGCAATTCGGTATAAATCCCGACCTCTTTATGTTCCGCAATTTAATTGTTTGGGACTATTATATGATTTTATAATTATTGGTATAAAAATTATGGAAAAGAATGTATGTAAAAAGAAGAAAATGGCTGTAATGGAGAAAAAGAAAAATATGCGATAATGTAACGATTTTACGTAAACAGTATGAGTTTTACGTAAAATCTAGGCCTCTCGTATAGTACGTGATAGAATTAGATCAGGATAGATGGTTTTCAGGCGTTTCCTAAACCCTGGAACCTCAAAAATTAAGGGGAAACTCTGCCGAAATTTCTAAAAACGACACCAGGGGTAATATGGAAAACGAGGGGTAAAAATATGATCGGGAAGGTAACCCGAGCCCCCTCGAAGAATTAGGGTATGGAAAAAAAAAGGATAAGGGCAAGTTATAATTAGTAAACCGACCCTTCAAAACCCTAGAACGTAAGAAAAACATAAAACCGACTCTTAGGTCAGAATAGTACTTCCCGAGGGCTGGGAATGTGAAAAATTGGTAAAATGATAAGAATAGATCCGGAAAAGGTCTGATAAGATTTAAAAAGTAAATTAGATGATTTTGGGTTTAGAAAATCCAGCCTAAGTATGAAAATAAAAATGTTATGGTTAAACGACCCATTAGGGGCAAAATGGTCATTTTGCCAAAAGATTCTCAAAGTATGAGAAAAGAGCCCCAATGACTCCAGAGTAGGGTAATGAAGGTTGTAAAAGCCAAAATTGAGGTTTAAGTCATGAAAAATCACATCAAAGGCAAGATTGTAATTTTGTCAAAAGTTAGGGGTAAAATCGTAATTTTTCAAAAAGTTAGGGAAAATTTCGAAAATGGCCATTAAGGTTTAAAAAGTTTTCCTAAGGCTATAATTAAGGGTTATAAGATTAGAATCAAGCTTTTTAATAAAATAAAAGCTATAAATGAAAATGTGATTAATGGACAAAGTTCATCTGTAGGAACCCGATCCAGGCACGACAAAGGACGTCGATGGATTCCAAGAAGAGGATAAGCATGCTATGAGTAAGTTCAGATATTTACCCGTCTACAACTATGAACAAGCTTATAGTATTTATATGTTTTGAATGTAAATGTCATGATGTGATTTATGATGATGTTATAGTAATGCTATAGCAATACTATGATGATGTTAAAAGGTAGGTTTCAATAAATAATTTATAAATATATATATATATGTATATATTGAATTACGAAGGAAAAATATTATAAAAGCTTTATGAGAGTAACGATGTGATAAAGAGGAATAGAAGAATGGAAAGAGTAAAAACTAGAATGTTATTATAAAATGCATAAGAAAGAGATGAGGTATGAAAGGAAAGAATAGATGTTTTATGAAAAGTTTTATGGAAGTTAAGTTATGATTGATAGAGCAACGATGATCGGTGAAGAAAGGAATTAAGAAATGATATGTTTATGAGAACGAGATGATAGATGTTTTATGAAAAATGATATGAAAGTAAAGAGTTAGACAAGAAAGAGAAGCAATGATAGGTTATGATGAAAGGATTAGAACATAACGATAAGATGTGATTGATAGAATAAGACGATAGGCTATGATCAATAGGAATATGATGATAAGATATGCTAGATATAATGATGCAAATGATAAACAGAGAAGAATTGTCTGCACCTAACTAAATGTATTGTTGTTTGTTATGATATGATATGATGATATATAAGTAATATGTGCTATATATGCTAAAGTGTGACTAACATAATTCACACGAGTAAGGTGAAGAATTAAGAAAAGAAAAACAATGAAAGAACAAATGTTCCATGAAACGTTTTATGAAAAATGAGAAAGGAAAGATAATGAATGTCATGAAAGAAAAAAATGTACAACGAAAAATCAATATAAGAAAAATAAAAGCCTACAAGATAATAAGACTGAAAACTTAAGTTGTTGGCGTACCGGTCTCCCTACAAGGTCGAGACTTCCGGTCTATATCCTCCGCGTAGATGTGGTGCTACCCCGAAGGTGCGGTAGATTATAGGATGGACCAACCCCGAAAGTGCGGTTTTTATGTGACTGTGAGGTAGGTTGGTGGGTCGCTCCCCCTCCTCCCACTGTCTGCGCGCAAATAGGTACGTCCAACGACGGGCCCACCAAAGGAAAGTGAAAAGAAAAGAAACGAAAGAAGAGTGAAAAGAAAAGAAAAGAAAGGAAAAGAGAGTGTGTGAAAAGAAAAGAAAGTAAAGGAAAGAGTGTGAAAAGAAAAGAAAGGAAAAGAGCGAGAAAAGAAAAGAAAAGAGCGTGAAAAGAAAAGAAAGGAAAAGAGAGTGAAAAGAAAAGAAAGGAAAAGAGAATGAAAAGAAAAGAAAAGTAAAGAACGATAAGAAAAGAAACGAATGGTATGAAAGAATGACATAATGAAATCGATGAAAAATAAATAAATAATAAAACAAAGTTAAAAGAACATAATAGAATTAATATATGTGATGTGATGTATTTGATGTTATGTGTATGATGTGAATGACAAGTTTTTATGTGATGTTATGCTAGTGTATATGTTACTACCTTATAAGATACGAAAAGATAAGAAATGAGGACAAAACGATAGAAAAGTTGTAAATGTTTAGAACAGAAAGTTAAGAAATGATAGGAATGAAAAGTAAAGAAATGAAGAGATTAGATTAGAATGATAAGAGATGATCGATAGAATAATAAGAATGATAAACGAAGAGATAAATGAACATGAAGAGGCTAACATAATATGTTATATTTTGAGGATATGTATAGGCGATGTATATGATATGTATATACGTGATGTCATATATTCTAGTAATAACATATATTACTAGTATTTATAAGTTAATGAATGTATGTTTGAACTTACTGAGCATCTAACTCATTAGTTGTTCATATGTTGCAGGTAAGTAACCTGTTAGTTTAAAGTAATATGGTAGACAACGGACGGATTTGCACGTGCCAAGGGACTGGGTGAGAGTATGGTACTACCATGAGTCTTTCGCTGAGCATTCAAAAAGGAAGTTGAAAGAAAGAAATTTATGAATTATATGTTATAAGAGTATGATAGAGTTATAGGCATAGTATGTAAGTTAAAAAAAAATTTGCTATAGAAATTGCTTCCGCTTTAAAATGAGCATGTTAAAAATAGAATGTTAAGTATGTTAAGTAAGAGGATGACGACCCACGAGGTTGCCAGCCATCACGGTCGGCGTCAGAACTCGGCTGGTTGGTATGGTAACGTACGTGGGGGGTGTCACATGGCTAGAGAAAGTGAAGCCATAGAGGAGATAAATGAAGAAATGTTGGATAAAATTTTTCATGAGAATGATTTATGGTACGCGGAGAAAAAGGAAACGCCAAAAATTAGTAATTTCATAAGATCATTATACAATTGCTCAAGTAAAGATTTAGTCGCCCAAAAGACTATATTGATAGTTTAATGAAATGCCCTGAATAATAATTTACGAAAGAAAAAAAATGCATTTTATGACTTGTTTGAAGTTTGTGATCTTATTCTGTATGGTTCACGATCGATATGAACACAAGCTAGCAACTAACTAGTTTCAAGCATTAGGAATTCAATAACTAAATGAGGATAAGGATATTTCAATATCTGCATATTGATGTATGAAAAATTAGCAAGTCCAAACGCAATTTTAATTTGACTGCCGAATTGCTTACTCTGGACCCTCAAAATTTGCTTTCCTGACATGCAGGCCAAGGAAAACAATTAAGTGTAATTCTTTTCAATGGAACTATTCAATCTTGTGGCGCATAGCTCCGAAATTTATGGACAACAAATTCTATCCCAAGATTTACACCCCATTTTGGACGCTGATATAATCTACAAATATCCCCAAGAATGCATGTTTTTTTCACAACATCTGATCATCAGAGACGAAATTATTGTCTGAATAAGCAACTGATTTTGTCTAATTTGATCAAAAATGACCAAAATTTGACTAAATCTTAATGTTTTTCTGAGACAATATTTATTATGTTTAGAAACTAAATTTTCGACTCTAAAAGTGCTTCATAGACAAATTTACATTCAGTCCCTACAACCTACATAAACCAGTTTTTAGAGACAAATTAAGAACGGAACAAAAAATAAATTTTTTGTCGCCGAAAGTTTGAGGGAAAAATTTCGCCTCTAGTATTCCAACTCCTTTTGTTGTTTTGCAAAATTCTTTGTTTCTTCGGATGAGAATGATAAAAAACAAAATGATGAAAATCTTCTTGTTGGTTTATTTGGATTTTTTGCGCAACAATCAGAATAGAAAATAATAAGAGATTTAAAAATTGAATTAATAAGCCAATAGAAGTTAAATGAATTGATCTCATAATGCAACTGGCCAGAGAAAGTGAAGCCATAGAGGAGATAAATTAAGATATGTTGGCTATAATTTTTCATGAGCAAGATTTATAGTGCGTGGAGAAAAATGAAATGCCAAAAATTAGTAATTTCATAAGATAATTATATAATTGCTCAAGTAAAGATTTAGCCGCCTAAAAGACTAGCTTGATAGTTTAGTGAAATGCCCTGAATAATAATTTACTAAAGAAAAAATGAATTTTATAATTTTCTGAGATCAAAATGACAAAGTTTTAATTTGTAAAAATAGTTTATACAACATGGACTGTCAGCATTTTTTTTTTCATTTTCATTTTATTTTCGTTTTTAAAAAGAAATTATTCCAACTAAAATATGATACATTAATATTAAAAATAAAACAACTGCATAGTACAAAAGATATAACATTTGATTAAGATCAATTCCATCAGTATGAAGTTTAATAAAGAGAGCATAAGCTGCATGAGATCCATTAATGTTAAAATACTTCAAATTTTTGGCAATCCTTATAATCTAGCATATACAAAGCTAGCTCTTAAAAATAAATATATGGAATATTCTAATCAATCGAGAGACAGTCTTTCACGATACAAAGACTGTAACAAATTTTATCTAAATATATATTAAGATTATCATATTTTAAGATTAGATATAGTTATTATAATTCAAGATTAGATATATATGTATAAGTCCTATAAGGTATATAAATATATATATCCTTATAAAAAAAGATATCCTGCATATATTCGTAAACTATTATAACGATGATAAAAATATGACAGAGTAATTAAAATAAGTTATAAAGAAAAAAAAAATCTATAATTTTTAGTTTTCAAGTCTAAATATTTATAAGTAATTAAGGGTGTTCGATTAAATTTAAGTAGTTAAAGAACAGCCTACGTAGGAGGATTGTTGCAAATATTGTCTTCTCTAGCAACAGTTTCCCCGGCATAGTTGGAAGTTGGTCAATTGCGATTGATATCATGATTTTAGACACGATTTTCTGGGCGATCTGGCTGTTGGTTATTTCTATAGCTGTTGCCGTCATCGTTCCTCTCCCGTTGCTAGTACTCCCAATGGAATTAGCACCATCACCTGCCATGGACCACAAAGGTAGGTCAATTTGGGGGTTAGGATTTGTTTAATTTGAGATTATTTTATAAAAATCGATAAATAAATAATTTATCAAATCAAAAACTTATACTAATAAAATCAAGAATTTATAATTAATTAAACTAATAAATTAAGAATTTACGCAAACGCAAACAACTTTTATTTGCATGATAAATAATTGATTTATTTATTGAGTAATAATTGTTTTATCAAATAAAAAATTATATAATTTACCAAAATTGTAAATTTAATGTTTATAAAAGTAAATATTATATTTAATTGATAAATGTTTTATTAACAAGGGTAATAATAAATT
Source organism: Antiaris toxicaria (assembly GCA_035233585.1). NCBI lineage: Eukaryota > Viridiplantae > Streptophyta > Magnoliopsida > Rosales > Moraceae > Antiaris > Antiaris toxicaria. The sequence continues at coordinate 97,870,684 of CP141154.1, forward strand.
GACATTCGATACGGTGTCTTAATTTTAAATTGACATTTGATAGTTAGAGGAAGGTTTTTGAATCATGTTCATTTATAAATATGCGTTCTCTTAATTAATAATTAATTTCATAATTAATTTCAATTAATCATTAATTTGTCTCTAAATATTTTCTTTAAGAAAATAATTTTCTTAATTATTAATTAGATAATTATCATGAAATAAATCTTAAGTAATAATTAATTAATTTTAAATTTAAATTAATTAATAATTAATCTATTAATAAGTTAATTAATTAATATTTAATTGCTTATTCATTATTTAATATAATTCCAATTCATTCATATTTGGATCCACTAGGTGATTATGGATAAACATGGTCTTCCAACATTATATTGGGCCATCTTTATAAGTTATGAGTTTATTGGGTCTATTTACTTATAATTGGACTTAAACCCAACCCCCACCCCCCCCCCCCCCCCCCCCCCCCCCCTCTTTCCCTTTTTTTGAAGAGTATTTTTGGCCTTATCATTTTAGACCGTTAAAGCCCATTACACTTGGTTGTCTCTATCAAGTCTTAGTCAACAATCACATGACATCCCAACAAGCCTAGTGACAGGTTCATTTCTCATCACCAAGCCCTCGTGTACTCATTTATCATTTTGCCCTTATTTTGGTGATTCAAGTATTTTAAGTTTAAACTCATTAAAACATATGACTTTAGCTTTTAGAAATCTCTCTTGCAGTTTTATAGGTCCACAAACCTCTACTATAGCCCAAAAATGTTCTTCCCATCAAATTACCATTTTACCTTTTAGTTTGATAAAATTACAATTTTGCACTAGATATACCTTCTTTAATCTAGACTTATTGGGTGGCTTTAAAGAAAAATTTATCCTAGATCCTTAGAATAATGTTTATAGTGCCCTTAAGCTAAAAAATGGTTTTCATAACTTATCACCTTTCTAAATATAATTAACTAAATGTATTATATTTAAGCCCTTTTATGTCTTTTAAGGTTGTACATTTGATTATAACATGAACCGTATTATTTCTTATATTTATTTAGCTTAATATACTATTTTAAGGCTGACAAAGGTGCTGTCTAATTATAGTCTAAGCTGATTTTATAATTTGACCTGCTATTTATTTATTTTTGCATTTTCGTCCTTATTTAGCCCCAATTAGTTACTTAATGTCCTTATAAAGTTTTCTTCTTTGCTTTTTTAACCCTAAATTTTTCTATATTTGTAATTTGACCCCAAAATAGCATTTTGGTTATTTCTTATCTATTTATCACCAAAACTTGACACAAGGTCTATTTTAAGTCTCTAATCAAGCCTACAAAATTTCATATTCAAATAATGTATCAGGCTAGTGAAATTATGGTTTTACATTAGAGGGTAAAATCGTCATTTTTTGACATTTGTATTTCTGACCAAACTTGAGCTCTTTTTTATCCTTATGTCAAGGGTAATATTCTATCTTTGTACATAAGTATGAAAATCTCACTCAAAATACCATTTTAACATTTATGTCAAAAATGTTATTTTTGGTATTTTATGATCATTAAATCTTATTTTAACCTATTTGTGATATTAAAAATATTTTTCTCATCATTTATGCTTCCATTAAACAAAGGTCATAGCATATCAACATGCCATAATCTCCTATTCTCATACATCAATACTCATCGCATGTTAAATAACCATAAAAAAAAATTCACATAAACATATTTTTCATCCTATTTCATACACAAATCATGTTCTCTAGCTATTTAATTATAGCAAGCACATATTATCTCACTTAGTAGCAAAACGACATTTTAACCCTTGACCATACCAAGAATTTTTTTTTTTTTAATATTTGTAAGAACTCATTTTGAGAGAAAAGTTATCAAGAACTTGGTAAACCACTAGTTTATAAAAACATTTACCCCTTAGAAAAGTAGTTGATTTTTAGCTCTTCTTGAAAGCTTTGAACAACTCTTGGATTCTTGAGGTAGGGGGCTAGAATGGAGATAAAAAAAAATTACTTTAAAAACATTTTTTAAAACATCATTTTTCTTTCTAAAAAGCAAGTGGAAAAAATATAGGTTTTTCCCTTGGAAAGCATTTGGAATGGCATTTCCTCCTTGCTAAAATAATGAACTTGGAAGTGGATGAAAAAAAATAAAGAATATTTTTGGCTTCCCTTCGCAAAAGATTTTATTCACAATAAAGGGAGGAAGAAAAGAAGCTTTTCTTTGCTTGTGTGGTTTCTTTATGAAAGAAAAAAAAGTGGTTTTTAGTTTACCTAAAATCATTTTATACCTAAGCCTTATTATGGTAAAAAAAAAAAAAAAGAAATTTTTAGATTATAATATCTCCAAAAACGTGCTCAGTTGAAGAGGGTAAGTTGAGAGGTGGTTTTGGTGGTTTTTGAAGTATTTTTAAGTGGTTTTAGTCAGTACTTATCCAAATATTCCATCATCTTACATGGTAATCATTATTTTTCTTTTATCTTTCATTCTTGTTTTGCTTGTTTAGGGGTTGGATATTGAATTATAAAAAATCCCACATCTTATTTAGCCTATTTTTTGAAATCAATACCAATTTACTGATAGTAGACAGACAGGTTACTGCTTGCCTGCTTTGATCATTGGGCCAACAGCCCACTGAGAAGAGGAGGGGTGCACGGCACTCCTTCCCTTTTTATATATATATAAATTTTTTTTATTGATAGTGGGCTAGCCCATTGCCTTGCCCAATGGGATTTTACCCACTAGATGGGGGGATGCACAAGCACTCCCTCTACTTCTTCTTCTTTTTTTTTTTTTCTTCTTCTTCTCTTTTTTTTTTACTAATCAATTAATTATTATTTTTCATTAATTAATTGCTTTTTTTTAGATTGTATTAGAATTGCTAAATTTAATTTAATAGGTAAATCTTCATATAGCATAAGATTCACTTCTTTAATTCACAAATTTGTGATTATTTATTCCCTCATTGCATAAATACATATATTTTTACATATAACATTTTCATAAAATCTTAATTTTAAAATAGACAATGGGAGTAACAACACATTTTATATATATTCTCATCATCAATTTAAAAATGTTATTAACTGTGAAATTTACAATTTAATTCTCTATTTAAAATGAGAATTAATATTACAAATTTTGAAATTGTTACACTCATTCCCACAAGAATGAATCCCGACATATACTCACAAACAAGTGGGTCCCACCATTTGTGAGGTATTTGTGATTCCTTATATATGCGGTGAAATATAGATTTTCTCGCTCCACTTTGTCTAGCTAGCTATAATTATATTTTGTTATATAAGTACCTGTATAACATGTTAAGCATAGGATATTTAAGTACCAGTACTTGCTTTAGGTGTGAAAATGGCTAAATTTTGCACTTTGTACTACCATTGAGATATAATTATAAGCAATTAAGCCTGCTATGTGCTTAGCCTCGCGTTGAACTATTACTTTGAAATAATTAGAACAAGGTAAAAATTAAGAAAATGATTAGTGATAAGTTAAATTAGGAGACAATAAAGGACAAACTAAACTCACTTCTCTCTGATATTGAGGCAGGATTTATTCTCAATCCCAAGTCTAGCCTCATTTGGCACTTAGGTTCAAACTTATTTTACAATTTGTTTTTTCTTTGTATAATGTTTAGTTCTCAAATTTGAACTTACTGTTTGAATAACGAGTTTGAATCCATAATCTACATGGATCATATGATACGACTTTGCAAATTAAGCCAGCTGGCTCGCACTTTCAACATTTCTATCTAAGAGAAGCAATAATATTATTTATCTGGGATATCCATATTCTGAGCAAAAGTTAGTGGGTGCAAGTATAATTTTCGTTTTGTATTATTTTTGGCAACTAAGATGCAATATGGCAGATTTTGAAATGGCCAAAAGAATAGAAAGAAGTAATAGCATATTAATTCTATATATTTTTTATTGTTCGATAGATCTCAATTGTGTTGTTTGGATGATGGGGGAAAAAAACCCATCTGAATCATTGATTTTTTTTTTTTAATTTCCTTCAACGAACGATGGATATCAATTTTATTATTAGGCTCTAGTGGCTGAGGTTTCGGTACATGGCACATTCAATCTCTCTCTCTCTCTCTCTCCCCTCTGTTTAGAGATGTAGCCGTAGGTAAACATTTCCATTATTTTGAGCCTTGCAAGCTTTTTTGTTTGGCTTAATTGCAAGTTATAAGTACTGTAGATGTTTTCTAATTTAAAGGTTTAATCTTATTGGCGTATAGTCACAATTCATTGACTAATTCTAAAGGAGATGATCATGTGATAAAATGTTCATGGTTTCATGGGTGTAGGTATAAACGGCAACATCAATGTAAAATATAAACTCTAAATATCGGTCTTAAAAAGATCATAATTATGACCAACCATCATATAATTGCTAAGAAAAAATATATATATATATTTATTATTAGATTCTGGAGATAAATGATTAGAATTTGATACTATCAAGAAAAAAAAACTAAAACTAAAACTAAAACAAACAAAATTAAAACTAAAACTAAAACTACAATTAAAACAAAAAACCTCAAGAAAAAGTCATATCAACTAGAACTCATAAGAAGGTCCATTTTGAATTGAAAAAAATAGTTACGTTATCTCATTAGTTACTCGTTTGTATTTTGATTTTGTTGAGACTGTTTGTTAGTTTTCCTTTTTCATATTTAGGTAATTTTTGTTTTAAGGTGATAAGATCTTTTCTTTCCCTCTCTTTTGCAATAAATTTTTTATCTTGTTGAGAAAAAAAAAAAAATCTAGCATGCGATTTCTCAATTTTAGAATCATTCTTATTTTGCTTTCTAAAATTTTTGAAAACTCCAATTTTGCTCTTATTATTGTGAATTATTGGTCCTAATTAATCTACTTTGCGTATATTTTCATTAAAAAAAAAAGACTGAAAAAGAGAATTAAGTATGTTCATGCAGAGTTTTTCCATTGTTTTAACATAATTAATGTAATAAAAATTCCCTTTTCTTCCCTCAGTTATTAACAAAAATTATAACAAAAGTACTTAAGTGAAGGTAATTCACAAATTTAAGAGGTCAAGCAGATGTTTTTATTGTTTAGAAAATAGGTTATTTGTAAGATTGACCTTCAAAAAGCATATATTTGAATTATTACCTTGATAAAATTAGCTTTTTTCTGTCAAATAAGTATGGAGAGTCAGAAAAAAAAATAAAAAATAAAACATTAAAGCTATGTTTGGTAGGGTAAAAAAGAAGAAGGAATTGAGACGACGGAAAGTGGATGAAAAATGATGGAGTTGGTTGTTTGGTAAGAAAGAAAAGAGTAGAGAAAGGACAATGGGATGGAAAAAAAAAATTGGATCCATTATTATAATCATTCCAAAAGTGCGTGGAATATATCAATCCATCCAAAATGACATATACTTCTTTATTATCCTAGTTTTAAAGTAAAATATTATAAATAAATGAATAAAATATAGTAATTTTACTAATTCATTATTTTTTTTCCTTCTTATCTATCAAACACCCTAATAAGAAAACTAATTTCCTTTTCATTATCTTAATTTGCTATGTTTTATAAGGTCTCTCTCCCTTTTATTTTCTTTTCTTTTTTTCCTACCAAACGGATTATAATTGAAAGCAAAAAAAAAAAAAGAATTATTTATTTAAAGGCTGCTTTCATAAGGTTTTTTTTTTTTTTTGAAAAAAAAAATAGCGAGAATGCTCGTATGTATATGTTCAGGAGTTTTTATCAAGATTTATAATCTAACAAAAAAAAAAAAAAAAAGGGTTTTTTAGCTAGCGTTGACAACGGCAAGAGCAGACAAACCGACTAACAAAACATTCGTTATTGTTCATTGAATTTTCTGTGTTACTTCCACCACAAGTTTATAATTTTTCATCCCACATACAGTTTCCTATCTTTTTGCTTCACCCCAGTAACTTAATTCTACAAATGTGCTTCATCACCCATCTTGCTCAAAACCAATTTCTATATATATACCGTAGACATGATCTTCCTAGACCAATCAATGTAATACCTATATAAATAACTATATATACATATATTTATGGGTACCTTCAGATCATTTTCATTGTATCCAAAATTAATGCCACAGCCCTAGAAAGTCCATCACAATTCCCTTCCATTTGAACAAATAAAAAAGCTAAACAATGGCCTTGACACTTCGAGGGACAACAATTTTTCTGGCACTTGTAGTTCTAGGGGCTTCTCAAGCCGAGTCCGTGCGACGCACCGCCGACGAAGCGTCTGTACGACAAACACACGAACAGTGGATGGCTGTCCATGGACGCGTATACAAGGACGATACAGAGAAGGAAGAGCGTCTCAAGATATTCAAGGAGAATCTGGATTTCGTAAAGAATTTCAACAGCCAACCGAACCAAACTTTCAGGTTGAGCATAAACCGGTTTGCTGACTTGACGAACAAAGAATTCGTTGCTGCTCGTACTGGAGGATTGATGATGTCCACCCTCTCAAGACCAACCAATATTGACTCGTTTTATGACAGCCTAAGTTCTACTAGTGCTCCTTCCAGCATCGACTGGAGGCAAAAAGGTGCTGTTGGTCCCGTTAAGGACCAAGGCAGATGTGGTGAGCGGAGCCTCTATTTCCCTATTCTTAACTTATTTCAAGAAACACAAACATATATAAATTAGCACCAAAAGCAACGGATAGGTGACAAAAATATTGTTTGATGGCATATTACATGTACATATTGAGGACGTAGGGCTTGTTTGCTTTGTAGGTTTTGTTTTATTTCATCTGGAAAATTAGTCCGTTTGGATTAAAAAAGTTGAAAAGTTTTTTTTCCCTTCTTAAATAGCGTTTAGATGTGCAATTAAAAAGTTGAAATAAAAAAAAAAGACTAAACAATAATATAGATATAATAAACAACGATATATTAATTAATATATAGATGATTAAGATATCTTAATTAAATCGAATTTCCTTTTAACACCATCAACTTTTACCTACCTTAAAATGAAATAAAAAGAAGTATTAACGCCAACAAATTAAAATAAAAAATGTGCACATACGCATACGCGAATACAAGCAAATTTTACTTAGTAATAAAGTAATTCTCATACGTTACACTATATAAAAATTGATTCAAATACAGTGTTAAACGAAATAAAATTTTGTACGTATATGCAGGATCTTGCTGGGCACATGCAGCAGCGGCAGCCGTGGAGGGCCTTACAAAGATCAAAACCGGCAACCTGCCGTCGCTGTCGGTGCAACAGCTGGTTGACTGCACCCCCAAGTCCCAGGATTCTCAGGGCTGCACCTACGGTAACCCGGTCGAAGCTTTTGCATACATCAAGAGCAGCGGAGGCTTGACCACCGGATCAAACTACCCGTACCAGGCTAAGGACGGAGCTTGTGACACGAAAAGAGCGTCCCAACACGCCACCAAGATCAACGGCTACGCCTACGTCCCCGGAAACAACGAGAACGCCCTAATGTACGCTGTGTCCAGACAACCGGTTGTGGCTTTCATCGACAGCAAGGTTCAAGAGTTCCAGTTCTACTCGGGCGGGATCTTCTCGGGGAATTGCGGCACGTCGTTGGACCACCTAGTCTTGATCGTCGGTTACGGTACGACTCCGAATGGTCAGAAGTACTGGCTGATTAAGAACTCGTGGAGCACAAACTGGGGTGAGGGTGGTTACATGAGGCTCCAGAGGAACTCCGGAGCACCAGAAGGTCGTTGTGGGATTGCCATCCAGCCTTCCTATCCAACTGCCTAAATAACTAATCTGTAATTGGAGACTACATTCTCTATATGTCATAATCTTCTTCTTCTAGTTTTCTTTTTTAGCAATTGGATATTTTTTTTTTTTTGGGGTTGTTTATATAATGACCTCTAAAACTAAGGAGAGGGATGTAACGTTATTGCGTGGGGATGTGAATATTATAACTAGATCCATTTTCGCCAACTTTGATCAAGTATTACACTTTCTGCGTTTACATCAACAAAAATTAAAGTCTATTATGGATTATATAGGCATAATATAACAGTAACTTCTAACCAATAGGTAAGAGGTAAGAGGGGAGAGATTTTAACAAGAGTTCTTAAATTTGAAACCTGAGTCATTTTGTTTTCCTTTATATTAAATGGGAGTCATATGTCCTTTCGTATTGAGAGTAACAACACCGTACCATCTCTTTTGCATAGCACACTGGTGTACGATGATCTCCTGTAAATATAGATCTTTTAGTTAAAAAATTAATCATAAAATTTCAAGCAAAACAAATACTTTAAATGAAATCCAGCCCCAAAAATGTTCAAAAGTTAGCTAATTTAAACACGTCTATATATAAATACCATGCGCACATTCTAAAATGGCCGAAATTAAAATTAAAACTTGGAATTGTGTGAATTAAAGTTTCCTTTGATATGGAAATTTCGACATTTTGCACCTGTGAACGAGAGAAAAGAAAATAAAAGAAAAATACAAAGTTAAGCCTGTGGAAGATGTTGACTTCTCTTTAGGATTCTAATTTAAGTAGATCATTGTTGTGTAACTTTTTCTTATTTACTTTTACATCATTTGTAAGTTCTTTTATTCTCCTTGGCTACTTTGAACTTTCTATTCAAGTAGAAAGAGTTCGTTATTATTCAATGTATTTTCTGTTTACTTTCTACTATTTTAATAAATATTTATGAGCAGAAAGTATTAATATTATATCTCTTAAATAGTCCAGTGCTTCACAGAAGAAAGAAAAAACACACACACACACACGCACACAAATAAGTAAATAAATAAATTTTGAGAAATGAAATTCTGTACGTATCTAAAACTTTTTTTTTTTTTGAGACAACAAATTTTTGTCACTGAAAAAAATTTCAGTGACGAAATAATTGTCTCAATAAGCAAATGATTTTGTCTAATTTGATCTCAAGTGACCAAAATTTGACTAAGGGGGTGTTTGGGGAGGAGGCTGGAGACATTATTTTTGAGTTGGAAAAAAGTTGTTTTGGAAAATATGTTTGGGAGAAAAAAACATTTGGGTTGAAAAAATAAAAAATTTTAAAAATTTTTTTAGAAAAAAAATCAATATGGATATTGTTTCATTCTTCTTAAAATTCTATGCAATTTAAAAAAAATTATCTCATTTGGACTTGTATATATAAAGTTATGAACTTTTAAATTTAGAGTTTACTGTAGTGTTTTGAAGATATAAATAGTAAAAAGTGGTAAAGTTTTGATAAAAAGTTGGTTTTAGATGTCTGGAGAACGCAATCCAAACACCTCCTAAATATTAATGTTTGCGACAATATTTATAATGTTTAGAAACTAAATTTTCGTCTCTAAATAGTGCTTCATAGACAAATTTACATTCGGTCTCCATAACCTACATAGACCAGTTTTTAGAGACAAATTAAAAACGAAACAAAAAAAAAATTTTCTTTTGTCGCCGAAAGTTTGAGAGAAAAAATTTCGCCTCTAGTATTCCAACTCCTTTTGTTGTTTTGCAAAATTCTTCGTTTCTTCCTATGAGAATGATAAAAAACAAAATGCTGAAAACCTTCTTGTTGGTTTATTTGGATTTTTTTGCGCAAACAATCAGAATAGAAAATAATAAAAGATTTAAAATTGAAATAATATGCCAATAGAAGTTAAATGAATTGATATCATAATGCAACTGGCTAGAGAAAGCGAAGCCATGGTTGGAAATTTGATCACACTCAAACTCTAAACTCTTTATTTTTGAACACACAACTCAAGTACAGCACTTTATTTTTTTAAACACTCACTTACTCATAAGAAGCTTTGCTTCTTCACTCTTTGTTTTTCTTCTTTTCTCTCTTGATACAAAATGGAAGAACTCACCCCCTATTTATACTAGTGGCACCTCCTTAAGCAATGGTTAGGATTATGCCAACATACTTTTAATCTAATGGTTACAATTCACTCTCTAGATTTTTCCATCAAAATATCTAGATATTTTCTTAAGCACATTCTAGAACTAGTTTCTAGAAATTAGACATTTATTTTGGGCTTTTGCATATTTATTTCTAAGACCCAATTTCTAAATTAACCTAACAAAATATTTTGACTCAAATCAAGTTTATTCTTTCAACACCCCCCCTTAAACTTGATTTATGATGCCAAGTGCATTTCTCAGCCTGACAAAGTCTTCTTGCTTTAATGGATTGGTGAAGATGTCCGCAACTTGATCATGAGACCTCACGTACTCCAGTTGCACGTCCTTTCTTGTAATGCACTCTCTAATATAGTGATATCGGGTATCGATGTGTTTGCTTCGATCATGGAAGACCGGATTCTTTGCCAAAGCAATTGCTGACTTGTTATCAATGCAAATCTCTATTGGCTCTTCTTGTGGCATACTTAATTCTCTCAGCAAATTCCTTAACCACATTGCATGACTGACACATGAAGTAGCTGCCACGTACTCAGCTTCTCATATTGAAAGAGTAACAATTGGTTGCTTCTTTGACATCCAAGTGAAGGCAGTATCTCCCATGAAAAACACGAAACCAGTTGTACTCTTTCGATCGTCATTATCTCTGGCCCAATCACTATCACTGTATCCAACAAGCTTGTAATTATTTGAAACTGAATAAAACAAGCCAAAGTTGATTATACATTTGAGGTATCGGAGAATTCTCTTTGCAGTCTTGAAGTGTGTCATTGTTGGAGTTTCCATCTAGCAACTCACGAGTCCAGTTGCATAAAGAATATCGGGTCTCGTACATATTAAATAGCGCAGACATCCAACTAGGCTTTTAAAGAGTGTCGGATCTACCTTTTTAGCATCATCATCTTTGAATAGCTTGATTCCACATTCTGCTGGTGTGCTTACTGGGTTGCAATCATCTATCTTGAATTTCTTAAGAATCTCCTTTGTATAGCTTTCCTGGAAGATGAAAATTCCTTCTTCCTCTTGCTTGACTTCGATGCCGAGGTAGTATGCCATCAATCCAATGTCTGTCATCTCGAACTCTTTCGCCATTGTCTTCTTGAAGTCTTCAAACATTTTTGGATTACTTCCGGTGAAGATCAAATCATCCACATACAAACAAAACGATTAAAATGTCTCCATTTTTCACTTTGACATAGAGAGAGCACTCGTGAGGACATTTGATAAAGTCATTCTCTTCGAAGTACTTATTAATGCGGCTGTTCCATGCTCTTGGTGCCTGCTTCAATCCATAGAGAGCTTTCTTCAACTTCAACACTTTGTCTTCTTGTCCTAGAACCTCATAGCCTAATGGCTGCTGAATGTAGACTTCTTATTCGAGAACTCCATTTAGAAATGCTGACTTTACATCCATTTGATGTATCTTCTACTTGTTTTGAGCTGCCAAAGAAATGATTAGTCTAATAGTTTCCAATCGAGCGACAGGAGCAAATACCTCATCGTAATCAATTCCAGCCTTTTGGCTATAGCCTTTAGCGACGAGTCTTGCTTTGTATTTTTCAACATCTCCATTAGAATTCTTCTTTGCCTTGTACACCCATTTAACTCCAATAGCCTTATGTCCTTTTGGAAGTAAAGTGAATTCCCATGTGTCATTTTTTTCGATGGCCTTGATTTCTTCATCCATTGCAATTCTCCATTTTTCATCTTGCACAGCTTCTTGAAAGTTTACTGGCTCACAATCGGCAAACAGGCAAAATAAGGTGAGATTTTCAAATCTATCAGACACTTCATAGAGATCCTCGAGACTTCTTGTGCGTTCTTCATTTCTTTCAGTTAGGAAGGATGGCAGTGATTTCCATCACCAATTGTCGTCGGCGAAGCGAGTGGTATAGTAGGCTCTTCTGTTGGTTGCTCTATCATTCTTGATTGTTCTTCTTCATTAAATTTAGAACCAAAGTTGAAGTCATCTATGTGAGATCCAAAATCCCATTCTCCTTCTTCATCAAATACTACATCTCAACTAATCACAACCTTTCTGCTATTAGGGTTGTACAACTTGTAGCCTTTGGAGTTAGTGTCATAGCCAATGAAGATAAACTTCTCGCTTTTGTCATCCAGCTTGCCTCTTTGCTCATCTGGTATATGCACATGAGCTATGCTTCCAAAGACTCTTAGATGAGAGATACCTGGCTTTCTTCCACTCCATGGTTCTTGTGGTGGCTTTGCTCATACACTTCTTGTTGGAGAACGATTTGAAAGGTACACAGCACAAACCACTACTTCCGCCCAAAATTCTTTTGGCATTCTTTTACTCTTGAGCATACTCCGAGCCATGTTGAGGATGGTTTTGTTTTTTGTCTCTGCAATGCCATTTTGTTGGGGGGATCTTGGAACAGTAAGGGGCCGTCGAATTCCGTTTGCTTCACAAAACTCTTGAAACTCTCTTGAGGTGAACTCTCCTCCTCGGTCGGATCGCATGGCTTTGATTTGAAGACCGCTTTCCTTCTCCACTACAGCCTTAAACTTTTTGAATGCTTCAAAAACTTCTGATTTCTGCTTTAAGAAATAAACCCATGTTTTTCTTGAAAAATCATCAATGAAGAGAAGAAAGTAATTACTTTTACTAAAAGAACTTGGCTTGATAGGTCCACACACATCTGAATGGATGAGTTCAAGCAGCCTTAGGGCTCTCGAATTCGACTTCTTTGGAAAACTGTTCCTGAACTGCTTCCCAAGTAAACATCCTTCACAAAGTTGGTCGGGGTGATCAATGCAAGGTAGGCTTCTCACCATTTCTTTTTGGAATAGTAACTCCAGTCCTCCAAAATTGAGATGTCCAAATCTTAGATGCCATAACCATGAGGAATCGCTATAGCATGCATTGAGACACTTTGCCACATCATTTTGAATATTGAGTAGAAACATTCTATTTCTTGACATAGATACTCTTGCGATCAATCTGCTTGTATTGTCTCTTATAGAAAGGTTATATTTCTTTAAGTGAATATCGTAACCTTCTCTAAGAGTTGTCCCAAACTCAAAATATTTGTTTTCATGATAGGTACGTAATAAACATTTGAGATGAATTGATGCTTTCCATCTCTTGAGCGGATAAGAATTTTACCTTTTCCTTTTACTGCTACCTTGGAATCATCACCAAAAGAGACATTCCCACTCACGGACTCATCAAGCTCCACAAACATTGATCGCTTCCCATACATATGATTGCTAGCACCAGTGTCAAGATACCACGTATTGTCTCGGCCGTCACTATTGTCGTTGCGGGCGAGTAGCAATGTATTGCTTCCTTCATTTTTGTTTTCCACATAATTGACTCTTCCGTTGACTCTGTTGTTGGAAGTTCTACAATCTTTGGCATAATGCCCGAACTTGTGATAATTGTAGCATTCAACTTGAGATTTGTTGTACTTGGAATTTGAAGGTCTTCTTCCACGATCTCTCGTAAAGCTTTCTCCTCTTTCAAAGTTGTTGTTGAAGTTGCTGAAGTTGTTGTTTGAACTTCTACCTCGTCCATGACCACGACTTCGTCCTTGGTCACGTTCTCTCCCATGCTGGCTCCTACTATTATTGAAGTTTTCTTCGTTCTTCGTTAGTTGGACTTCTGACTTAAGAAGTTGGTCATCTGTCTCCTTGTTCTTCTTCTTTTCTTCATGAGCTTGCAGCGAACCTAACAGTTGCTCAATCTTCACGGTTGTCAAATCTTTAGTTTCCTCGATAATAGTTGCAATACTATCAAACTTTGGATCTAGCGTTCGAAGAATCTTCTCTATAATAGTAACATCTTCTAATTTCTCTCCATTTCTTTTTAGTTGATTGGTAATTGTCAGAACTCTACAGAAATAGTCAGAGACTAGCTCCCCTTCTTTCATGTGCAACATCTCAAACTTTCTTCTTAAAGTTTGTAGTCGCACCTTCATGACTTGCTCTGCTCCCTTGTATGAGGCTTGTAACTTCTCCCATGCTTGCTTTGCAGTTGCTGCACTTGAGATCTTCTCGAAACCATCATCATCCAGCGCTTGATAAATAAGATAAAGAGCCTTCTTGTCTCTCTTTCTTAAATCTTTCAAACTATCCTTTTGTGTTAAGGATAAGGCAGCTTCATCTCCTGGCTCATCATAACCTTTCTCTACTATTTCCCAGACATCGTGTGCTCCAAGTAGTGCCTTCATTTTGATACTCCAATTTTCATAATTTTCGTTATTGAGCGCTGGGACTTAAAAAGACGCCATACCTGCCATATCTCTTACTTGAGTGAGAATTTAATGATTTTGACTGCACGAACGGATCCGGAACACCGAAAAACCTTTGGGAGGGACTTCACTGACAAAGTCAACTTTCGATCAACGGTCAATGGTCAATGACGCAAAAACGACACGTCGCTTGATAAAAACGATATCTACTGAACAAAACGACACGTCGTTTGGTTGGCGGAGCTGAAACTTCAAACAGCTTGTACGGGTATGTCCGGACTCTGATTTAGTTGATTCTTGTGGCTGCACGCTCGTCTTGTCGTGCTCTTCAACCTGATATGCTATAGTGATATTTTTAGAACAAAATTTCTACTCTCTCAATCTCAAGAAATCTTTTCTGATGTGGAAGATCAGTCAAAGCTGCATCCACAGAGCATACTTAGATTTTTCAAGAGACCTTACAACCTTAGCTCTGATACCACTTTGTTGGAAATTTGATCACACTCAAACTCTAAACTCTTTATTTTTGAACACACAACTCAAGTACAGCACTTTATTTTTTTAAACACTCAATTTTTTTTTTAATAAACTCTCACTTACTCATAAGAAGCTTTGCTTCTTCACTCTTTGTTTTTCTTCTTTTCTCTCTTGATACAAAATGGAAGAACTCACCCCCTATTTATACTAGTGGCACCTCCTCAAGCAATGGTTAGGATTGTGCCAACACACTTTTACTCTAATGGTTACAATTCACTCTCTAGATTTTTCCATCAAAATATCTAGATATTTTGTTAAGCACATTCTAGAACTAGTTTCTAGAAATTGGACATTTATTTTGGGCTTTTGCATATTTATTTCTAAGACCCAATTTCTAAATTAACCCAACAAAATATTTTGGTCCAAATCAAGTTTATTCTTTCAACAGCCATAGAGGAGATAAATTAAGATATGTCAGTTACAATTTTTCATGAGCAAGATTTACAAAACGTGGAGAAAAAGGAAACGCCAAAAATTAGTAATTTCGTAACGTAAATATGCAATTGCTCAAGTAAAGATTTAGTCGCCTAAAAGACTATCGTCATAGTTTAGTGAAATGCGCTGAATAATAATTTAGGAAAGAAAAAATGCATTTTGTAATTTTCGAGATCAAAACGACAAAGTTTTAATTTGTAGAAATAGTTTACACAACATAGACTTTCAGAATTTTTTTACCATTTTCATTTTATTTTCATTTTTAAAAAGAAACCATTCAAATTAAAATCTGATATGTGAATATCAAAGACAAAATAACTACGTATGGTACAAAACATACGAACTTTAATTAAGACCAATTCCATTAGTATGAAGTTTAATGAGGAGAGAACAAGCCACTAGAGATCCAGTAACGAACAAATATCTTGAATTTCTCAATAATCCTTATAATCTAGCGTATACAAAACTAGCTCTATATATATATATATAATATTTCAATCAACTAACAAAAAGTCTTTTATGGTAGACCGCAACAAATTTTATCAATTGATAATACCAATTGAATCAATAGACAACTACCGTCAAGTACAACTCAAGTGGAACACTCACAAATGCAAAAGGGAGGTTGGGGAAAAATAAAAGCACAAGTAAATTGTAAATAAATAAATAATTTGTTTTCCTACAAATTTTCCTCGACGGCCAGGTCCAAAATTAATATAAAGAAGGGTCATTAATTTAGTTCTGATCCATTTAAGCAACCTGATCATCAGCACATATACGTATATATATACTTTCTACAATCTACACTATATACTTCATTCCATCTCTTCTCTCGCCTTCCAAAACTTCTTATTTACCACAGACAGAGTGTAAATGGAGCTAGCTGATTACAGGAAGCAGCTGGTCATCAATCACATTAGTTAGCATGAATCAGTCACGCATAAACTCACGAGCATTTAATTGGAACGTTTACAGTGCTAAAATCACGGACATCACGCGCTGACAGTATTATTGCCTCTTAATTAGAAGATGAGAGCTTAGCGTGTGAACCCGTAACGTTTATGCATGTGAATGAAATATGAAGGATTCCTGTTACTTTAATCTTCAAAGTCTTCACCAGTCTGACTGCCATCTTCCTTTAATATTTCTTTTAAGGCCTTATATATGTTCAAGTCATGTACTTTATTGTATTATTGCATAAGATGTACTATTTTGCATTGTATTTTGTTGTATTATTAAAAATCAATATGGTTCTTGGTGTCAACAATATTTGGGATTATGTAATGTATTGTACAAAATTAAGGTCGGCTGAGACCTAACCACTTCATTGGGACTAGCACAAATGGTGGCTGTGTAAGTGGGTAATTTAGCCCTCAAATCCTAGAATTTCTATTTCTTAACAGTAGTAATTAAAATATATATATATAAGTTAGCCAAGACCTAGGGTCATCCAAGTCAGGGCTCGATTGGGTCGGCATCAACACCCAGCGGTAAACTAGAGTCTAAGCCGATCTCATAAAAAATATGAAATTATCATAATGAATCGTTAATTTTCAAGACAAATACATTTAAACATCAAAATATCATATCTAATATAATTATTAAAAAAACCTAAACTTACTATAAAAATCACAACATTATTATAAAAGTGCTATAACATTCGTAACAAAATAAAAATTATGATAATTTATAGCATGAAATTTTTCTTATTATCAAAGTCAAAAAAAAAATTTTTTTTATCTAAAATCTCATTATCAATACTATGAAATCAATCTTAACCTATATATTCAAATGTTTTTTTTTTCCTTTTTATTTCCTTTTTTATAAGTTCTTTATATTAATTCTCAATTCATAATAATGGGTAATGTTATCTTTAAAAATATTATTTTAGATGTTCATGCAAATAAAAGAAAAAATGGATATTTTTTAACTCAACACATTAAATTTGGACATTTATGTAAATAACACAATATTGTATAATACGTTGAAATGTACCATAAAATAACATAATATTAGTCATATTAATTTACAATCCATATTAAACTTATAAAAATAATTATCTTAGTAAACAAACGATCCTATAAAACAAAGGCCAATTAAACATACTCTAAAAATAAAAACAAAACAGGAAAAAACAAATTCATCTACGCATGTTTCTACCGCCTTTATTCTCGCTAGGAAATTTTATCAAGTGCTCCAAATGTCCTTCATTTTGTGGGCACACACGTTGAAATCTGCACCACTAGTGCATACCTTATTCTTCTATATATACCCAACTAGTATGATTGATTCTTTACATCTTTAATTTCCAAGAAACCAAACACATTGTTAGAGTTCTAGCACCACCAAAAAAAATAAAAAAATAAACACATGTTTATTTGAGTTTTTATTCCGTGTATGTTTTCATGGCTGTTGAAATAATGCAGCCTATGTTTGTAAACGGTTTAATGAGATTTAAAATGAAAGAGAGAGAAATTTTGTCTTATTCTGTTTTTTTGACATTTATTTAAAAAGTTGTCGGCCATTTAAAAAAAAGAAAAGAAAAATGATCATAATCATTTCACTGTTAATTATTTATTTATTGTAGTCAGTTACGATTGACTATATTTAATTAGAAATTATTGATAAAAAAAAATATGTTGATATTAGTTAATCAACAATTTATCCTCTATAAGTAGTCAATTTTCAAGAAAATGATCATTTTATTTATTAAAAAATACTTTTAATAAAGCTATTTTTTCGCATATCCATTTAAAAATGGATATGAGATGATCTATATTTTTGTAGTGCTGCGTTACAGCTGATTTTATTTTTTTTTAAAGAGAACAGATGTAACTAGTCTAACTATAATTTATTGAATCAAACTCAGTTGCAATCTGAGAAGTCTTCCATGTTTCATCAGATATAAATGCTGTACTTAGTATTGATACCTTCTAAACCCTTCATTCTTTTAGCAACTTACATTACAAAACAATTTTAATAATTTGCCCTCCTAAATTTGTCAGATTCTAAACCTGTTTAATTATTGTAATATACCCCTTAAATTTGCTTAAATAGTTAGAAATACCCACGTATGTCTCATGTGTAAATAGAAAACAATCTTTCCGATAAAAAAAAAAAATCTAATCTAATACAAATCTTGATGCAAATCTTCCAAATTTAACTTTTCACTTTAAGTAAATTAACTAAATAGGGGAAAACTGCTACAATTTAAAAACTCAGGAGACAAATTATCAAAATCAAAAGTTTAGAAAACATCAATACTAAATACTCTAAATCCTCCGCATCAAAAGAATGTTTTTTTTTTTTTTTTCCGTAGGTTTGATCTATGACTTCTGCATCCACTTCTAAGTTCGTTTAATTAATTGTTGCATATATTAATTATTACAATGATGTGATTTTTTGTTATTTGTAAAATATCAAATACGTATTTTTGCTATATTTCAATTACACCAACTAAATTATATATATATATTTGCCTAAAAACTAGGATAGTTAACTCCCATGTTCCATGTTTTCTAGTGTCTCCTTACAACGTCTAACTTTTTTTTTTTTTTTTTTTAAGGAAAAAGACGTGGCTAGTCTAGCTAAAATTCATTTAATCAAATTCAATAACAGGTAATATACATATAAGTTTGAAGATCATTACACCAATATGATACAAAAACTTGAAATTAGACCAATATGAGACAAAATATCATAAACAAAATTAGAGTTTGTCATGTTGGTCAAGATGAGAGAATTTGTGTGATAACCGAGAAATCTACGTTCTCGGAAATATTTTATACAAAATATGTAAATAAATATACATTTATAGTGATACAGATTACAAAATACAGAGTAGAGAAAAATTTTGATTAATTGAGTTTTAATCAAAATTTGATGATGAATTAATGAATATAGTTAAAAGCTAAGCATAAATTCAAATTCTTGATGTTTTAAAATTTAATAGAAAAGTATGTGGAAAATACATACTAAGAGATCAATGACACACAAGTGAGCCACATTGATCAATGGACAAAAGATAAGCCAAACAAGGCCTTACAAAAAAAGAAAAGAAAATGAAAGTAAGGGAGAGAGTGAGTGGCACGTGAGCTAAAGAGGAGGGAATTAATTCCCTTAGCTGCACAGCAGCTGGCAGAAAGAGAAAAGAAAGAAAGAAGAAAAGAAAGAAAGAAAAGAAAGAGAGAAAGGAAACCGAGAAAGAGAGGGAAGGAAAAAGGAAATCCAAAGGAAGTTCGGATTTCTAGTTCAAGTAGTAGATTGTTCGAGATTCACCCACGAATCCGCAGCAAGAAGCTCGTAAGATTCAAAGCAAGGTAAACCCTAGTCCTTACATTTTTCTTTGGGGAAAAATCTGGGGTTTTGAGAGGAAAAAGGGAATGTGAGTGAATCATATTTAGGTTTTCGGTTAAAATCAAAACGTGGTTCGAGTCTAGATATTTTCAAACACGAATCCATGAACAGATGGTTTAGAAAACCAAGTTTAATGAATATTTTTCACAAAAATGCAGATTTTTCAAAAGTTGAGTCAAGAGTTGTAAATGAGCAAAATGTGAGATTTTTGCTTATGAAATCATGGATTTGTGATAGTAGGAATGTAGTAGATACCTTGAAACGATCTTGTGAAGATCGATTTTAAGTGTAAGAATTAGAACAAAGGCCATAAAAGCCTTAGAAAATCAGAGCAGAACAGTTCGGACCCAGAATCTTGATTCTGGTATGAACATGGGCGTGTACAAGGGCGTGTTCAGTACACGGCCCCGAACATGCCCATACGCACGACCGTGTTGCAAGGAAAATCAAACCTGAGAGGTACACGGCCGTGTATCGGGCCGTGTCAAGGGGCACACGATCAAGGGATAGGCGTGTAGCAGGCCATGTTAGGCAGTAAGAGAACACGGCCAGAAACACGGCCGTGTAAGTAACCGTGTAAGAGTACAGAGGAGTACACGGTCATGTTCCATGAATTACACGACCAGGCTTAAAGGTCCAGAGAGGTACACGGGCAGAGACACTCCCGTGTAGGAGGGCGTGTTCGAAGCCAGAGAGTAAAAAAAAAAAAAAGAGTCTGGAAATGAAAATTTTCATGTATTGCCATATTTTTAGTATAAAATAAATATGGTAAATAACTAGTAATTATTCCTTTTATAGGAGTTCGAGCCATAGACCTCGATACAGCAGTCCCAGAGTAGCAGAGGCTTACGCTAGAGGATTATCTGTAAGTTCAAGCATTGTCCTGACTGCAACGTGGACAAGCTTGTTAAATTGTGATGTTATGTATGTTGTATGACGTGTATGTCAGACATTGATTGTCTGCATCACGATGTTTATGTCAGTGCATGTAAGTCTCATGTCAGCACAGGTCAGTTCATGTCATGCATATAGAGTTGCATGTCTCAGTACACAGATCAGACAGTACCAGAACAAGAAAACAGTTAGGTGCACAAGGCACCCTAATGTGTTATATAATTCACACCCCAGTAATTTGATTAACAGGTTCCGACTGTGGGGGCAATCAGTATGCTACCTAGTTGGAACACCAGCAAAATGGTAATTAAACCAGTATGGGCGTATCGGCCTCTCGATCCACGGGGAGGTTATCATGTTTAGCATCAGTTAAGACTGAGGAAGTCAGCACTAAAGTACCGCTCTCGGTTACACTAACATGTCGGTACGTCCAATCAGGAGCCCAAAACCAGAACTTAATAACAGATTAATGTCCTAAGACTAAACCTTCAGCCACGAGCATGTTTACAGAGTCCAGTTTCATGCATGAGCACAGCAGTATAGCATATTAGTTTCATGTTTTTATATTTGAACTTACTGAGCTTATAGCTCATCAGTTTATTCACATGTTGCAGGTAAGAGACCTGTTCACCAGTAGTATATGGTGGACGATGAACAGGGAAGTTACATGCCGGATAGGATTGGGCAAGGGATATTGGTCACCAATAGTCTTCCACTGTATAGATTTTGAACGAAATTTCCAAGAGACAAGTTTTCAAGTCAAGAGTATGTGATAGGAGAATCATGATTAGGTGCATGTTATTTTGTTAACATGATTTCCTTATCACATTCTCAAACAGTTTATGTTTTTAAAGAAAAAAAATTTATTCCGCAAAATTAGCAAGCAGTTTACAGTTCAGCATGATTACTGGCGACCCTAGAGGCCTGCAGACTATTGCGGTTAACTACAGAGTTGACTGTAATAGCATTGTAGAGCCTCTATGTAGGGCGGCCCACCACAATTTGTGTCATTTTGTTCAATGGATAAACAAAATTGATTATTTGAGCAATTTTCTCCTTAAAAAATAAACACAACACGATACCAAATATTTATTAAATAAACCAACACAAACACGACACAAAATACAAATAGACTCAACATAAATAGGTGGGACTAGATGGAGACGAGCCATTTGACATCTCTAATGTGAACCTTCCTGCGATCATAGGGAAAGTTTTTAATAATTTGGAAAAAGTCCTACATGCTTTACTGAAATTTCAGCTTTGGCTCCTCAAAAAAAATATAATAAAATAAAATAAGAAGAAGAAGAAGAAGCAAGCTTTGGGTTTATCGTTCACTTTCGTGTAATTATATTGTAATACTAGCTTATATGCACGTCCAATGGATATGTAAATTTATTAACTTTTTTTTTAGCGTAAACTTAGTATTGATTTTTGTTCTTGCATATTTTTAACAAAGTTTAAAATTGCAATATTCTTTAAAAAAATATGTTTTAATCATATTTAGAGTAGTAGTCTTTTACTAACATTTTAACAGTACTTCGTATAAAAATAAGTTGGAAAAAAAAAAAAAACCCATCAAGAAGCATACTTAGCTCCAAAAGTTGAAATAAATAAAGTTCATCTCATGTCTTATCAAAACTCTTGACTGCTGAATATAAGACTACAAATGATGTACATTTCATATTAAAAAAATATAATGTCAATGGTGTAGTTTTTAGTTTAAAAAGTATTTATGATGACCATGTTTAAAAATAATATTTTGGATGTTTGCATAAAAAAATGTTTTAATAGAGAAGTGAAGCTCTCAACTTCTTTCCAGTTTTGACTAACCTGTCAACATTAATGATTCCTTCAAACAGAGGGAATAGAAAAGTCCAATCCCGCCACATACGCAAGAAAATTTTAGCTCCAAGAAGACTCTTCTCGGAAAAATCATCTGTTTTGATGTTTTTGAAAATGCTATGCATTCGGTGTTGGAATGTCACAACTAAAAATCATAAGATTCTTGCATTCCTTGATGGTCAAATGTTTCCTTTCGCTTTTTGATTTTTTTATTTATTGGTTGGAAAAATGCTTTGCTTTTTGCATTGGTAGCTTGTTGTAGTCTAAAATCATAAGTAAATGTCCGAAATCTTGCATTCCTTGTTGTTTACACGCGTTTTTATTTATGACAAACAAAGAGACTCAAACCAAATTGACTTTGCAGATCCTCGTCAATTCTATACGTGACCCGAAAGTTGGACAAATATTTGATCCAAAGTCGTTAATAGAAGCATTGCTGATGTGGGAGGCAGATACACGAGCACAAATGTTACTGTAGCTTAAACGTCCAGAATATTATTGAAGAACAAACATTTGTTACGTCAAGTTGCTGTTCATCTTCTCTGCTCGCCAGGTTAGTTATTCGTGAGGTATTAGTTTTTGCATATCAATCTTTGGCATGGTATCTTCAAATGTAATAGCTGTTTCTGCTCTTAATCACATTTGTGCCCTCAAAAATATAAAAAATCTTCAATCTTTAATGTAAATACAGGTGAATTGCTCTGCTTATTTGGATTGCTAGTTTTTTTGATGGCACAATAGATATCCTGCGACGCAGATGAAAATCTTTATTGAATTGGATTGCAGACTTTGTATTCACTTCAAAATGTTGGAAAAAAGTAATGCATTTTAGGAAGGTACTCTCTAACGTCGACAGCCATTCAGGATCCGGAGAGGTACGTTGTGGAATTGAACCTTAGAGCGTAGTAGTCTAAGGACCTCACTTGTGTTTTCTAAGAACTTATGTTCATATCTCTTGCACAAATACTGCAGATATTTTAGCCTTTTTTATTTCATTGTGTTCATCGATGATATCCTTATTTACTCGAAAGATCGAAAAGAGCATGAGGAACATCTTCGGATTGCATTAAGCATTTTGAAGGAGCATCAGTTATTTGCCAAATTTTCAAATGCGAATTCTGGCTGGACAAAGTCCATTTTCTAGGACATGTTATCTCCAAAGATGAGATTTTGGTAAACCCTACGAAGGTAGAAGCAGTCAGCAAATGGTCTACTCTGAAAAATGTCACTGAGATACGGAGTTTCCTGGGATTAGTAGGATACTACTGTAGGTTCGTAAAGGGATTTGCAAGGTTAGCTGCCCCTTTTACTACCCTCACACACAAGGAGAAGAAGTTTGAATGGACAAGCAAATGTGAGGAAAGTTTTCAAGAATTGAAAAGACGGTTAACAAATGCCCCAGTTCTTATAATCCTTAAGGATTAGGAAGAGTTTAACATCTATAGTGATGCCTCTAGAATAGGATTGAGAGCTGTCTTAATGCAAGATGGAAAGATAATAGCATATGCTTCTAGACAGCTCAAAGAACATGAGAAAAACTACTTGACTCATAATTTAGAATTAGTAGCCATTGTATTTCCTCTTTAGATATAGTGGCATTGTTTGTACGAAGTTCGGTGTAGAATTTTCACGAACCATCAGAATTTAAAGTATTTCTTCACTCAGAAAAAACTTAACATGAGATAAAGGAGATGGCTTGAGTAAGTTAAAGATTATGATTGCGAGATCTTGTATCATCCCGGTAAAGCGAATAGAGTGGCAAACGCGTTAAGTCGAAAGTCTACAATGCCGGAGTGGGTAGCCGTTGATTAACTACCCAAACCGTTTCAATACGGGATTTCTTTACTAGGAATGGAATTGATTTTAGGAAACTTGGCTAGTATACAAATTAAGCCAACGCTTTCTGAGGAAATTAAGGAGGCCTAGGAGTGAGATGCAATTCTTGGGAAACTTACAGGTGAAGCCTCTTGAAATGAAAAGTCTGAATTCCACCTTGCTGAAGATGGGGTATTACTATTCCAAGGAAGGGTCTGTGTACCTGACAATAAGGAATTACAAAGAAGAATCCTGACAGAGGCTCATGATACCCCTTATTCAGTACATCTGGGTAGCACCAAGATGTATCAAGATCTGAAGCAACAATTCTGGTGTAGAAATGTGAAAAATGACATAGTCAAATATGTCAGTCATTGCTTGATGTGTCAAAAGGTTAAGGTTGAGCATCAAAAATTAGCAGGCGAGCTACAACCATTAGAATCCTAGAATGGAAATAAGAAAAAGTGACCATGGACTTTGTGGTTGGATTACCTAAAACTAATGAAAGATTTGATGTGATATGGGTAGTGGTGGACAGACTAATGAAAGCAACCCATATTATGCTTGTAAAGATGACATACATGCTGGAAAAGTTGGCAGAGCTGTACATCTTCAACATCGTGAGATTGCATGAAGTGTCAACAATGATAGTGTTAGATCATGATAATCAGTTCACATCAAATTTTTGAAGTAGTATACAAGAAGCTATGGGCTCAGAACTGAAGTTCAGCACAGTATTTCATCCTCAGACTGATGGACAATTAGAGCGCACCATTCAAACATTGGAAGACATGCTTTGTGCATGTGCATTGGATTTTAAAGGAGCATAGAATAAGAAGCTACCACTGATAGAGTTCTCCTATAATAATAGCTTCCAAACTTCTATTGGAATGGCTCCATATGAAGCGCTGTATGGATGAAAGTATAGATCTCCCATTCATTGGTATGATCTAAGGGAAAATGAGCTGTATCAGACTGAGTTCATCCAACAGACAATAGATGCAGTTAAGAAGATACAGGAAACGATGAAAACGGCACAAAGTTGAC
Organism: Antiaris toxicaria; assembly: GCA_035233585.1. Lineage (NCBI taxonomy): Eukaryota > Viridiplantae > Streptophyta > Magnoliopsida > Rosales > Moraceae > Antiaris > Antiaris toxicaria. The sequence continues at coordinate 97,895,745 of CP141154.1, forward strand.
AAAAGAGTTATGCAGGCAAGTGATGAAGACCCCTGGAATTTGAGGAGGGAGATTTCGTATTTCTAAAGATTGCACCAATGAAAGATGTTATGCACTTCGGAAAGAAAGGGAAGTTGAGTCCATGATATATTAGACCTTTTTCGATCATCAGTTGAGTAGGAAAAGTAGCCTACAAGTTAGCGCTACCCTCTGAGTTATCCTCAGTATATAATGTTTTCCACGTATTGATGCTGAGAAAATGCATATTGGATCCTTCACATATCCTCGAGTATGAGCCAATTCAAGTTCGTGAAGATTTATCCTATGAAGAACAACCAGTCTAGATACTCGCTCATGAAGAGAAGATGTTAAGAAACAGAAGTATCCCACTAGTCAAAGTTTTATAGAAAAACCATAATGTAGAAGAAGCTACGTAGGAACGCGAGGAGGAGATGAGAACTAAATACCCCCATTTGTTTAAAATTTTCGAGGATGAAAATTTGATAAGGAGGGGTGAATGTAATAACCAAGAAAATCCATCATTCTCGGAGATATGTATATTGTATGCAATACAATAATTTTTATGTTTAAAAATGTAAAACGAATGATTTGATACTGTTTAGAATGCAATCAAATATTCTAATAGTGTTAAAAGTTAGGAATTCGGGGGTAAAAACTTTTGCCAAACCTAAATGAAAGGAACGGTGCCAAATCGGCATCGAAAACCCTAGGAGGTGCACAAAAAAATTACACTAAAAGATGAAAACATTTGACTGGGATTTTTGGCCAAATAGAGAAAAATAAAGTAAACCGACTACACCAGAGGCCTCAGGAACCCACCTGGGTGATTCTAGTGAAGCTTCTTCGATTTGATTTTTTTTTTTTGTCAAAAAAGTGGATTGAATTAATGTGAATAGTAATCACACAAATAAAACATGTGATCAAAGTAAATAATATCACAATTATGACATCAAAATTGTTATTTCTTATAAGTAAGAAAAAGTATTAGGTTGATCCTAAGGCCAAGATTCAATCTTATCTTGATTCAGTGGCTATGATTAAGCAAAAATTTCCTTGTATGCATTTTTGGAAAATTGGAAAGAATTAAGGGTGGTAGGTGTCCAAATTCCATTGGAAGGAAGATGAATTAATTGGTGTTACTTAGCTTTAAGGGTGGAACGGATTGACAAGAGAGAGAAACGAAAACATTTAGCCATTTTTCTACAACCTCTTCGTCCTTAGAGTAGCCAAGAGAAAACAGCGAGTGTCCCTCCTTTTAACCAAGCTTTTTCTTCAAAAATTTCAAACCAAACTTCAACCACAACCTTTAAGAAGCAAGAAGAAATCTTTGGCGACAAGGTAACCAAAAATCTTTCCATTTTCTAGTGAATTTTGGGAGTTAAAATTCGTCGCCCTAAGTGTAAGATGGATGATGAAAAATTGATTTGAAACTTGAGGGATTTGGTTGATAAACTAGTTAGAAAGTTTGGTTGTGAAAATTAGTGTATTTAGTATCCTAAAACAAAAATTTTGAAGAATGTTTGTAAGCAAAATCAAGGACATGTATGTGATGGATTATAAGATTTTTGGGTTATAATATTGTTGGTAAATGATTCAAGAAAAAGGTTTTTGGCATGAGGGATTGTTAGAAAGAATTATGTAAAACTGAATGTAAGAACAACCATGAGAATAAAATGGGAAAAACATAAGTTTTGTGATGGACAATGTGTTTATATTAGCATTTTACATAAAATGTTTAGAAAGTTTTACGTAAAATTAAGTCTCTGGTATAGTACGTGGTAGATGAGTTAGGATAGATTGTTTTGAGATGTTTCCTAAATGCAAGGAACCTAGAAAATTAGTGGAAATGCTCTTAAAAATTTTAAGAATGATACCAATAGATATTTTGTAAAATGAGGAGTAAACTAAGGTTAAGGTTAAAACCCAAGCCCTTAGTAACTTAAGAAGGAGAATAGGAATACGGATGTTTCAAATATTAGTGAAATGTCCATTTGGGAATTTGAAATGTGAGAAAAAAAAAGGATTAATGACTGTATGATTGTTAAACTAGTGCCCCTTGGGTAGCAGGATAGGGTAAATCAAGAAAATTTCTGAAAATGCACAAAAAGGAGCTAAGGGTGTCATAGAAAGTTTAAATAAATTTTCAAGAGCCAAAACTAAGGTTTTTAAAGCTAAAAAATTAAATTTTGTACAGTACACAGGCGTATACTGGAATACACGAGCGTGTAGTAAGGAAAAATTTTGAACACGCCTAGACTACACGGCCATGTAGTGAGAAAATCAACCACCCAAGAGTTACACGGCCGTGCATCAGGCCGTGTACAAATGTAGGCTACACATGCAAGCTACACAGCCATGTAGTGAAAATATCAACCACTCAAGAGTTACACGGCCAGGAACACGGCTGTGTACGAAGTCGTGTACATGCACAGGCATGTATAGGTCACACGGGCAGGCTACACGGCCATGTAGCAAGCCAATTAAGCACCCGAGGGTTACACGAGTATAAACACGGTCGTGTATCAAACCGTGTTCAGGTTACACGACTTGGTTACACGGCCATGTATAGAAGGACTCTAGTGGATAGAGAGGTACACGGTCTCAGACACGGCCCTATACCAAACCGTGTATTGTTTATAAATATGAAAAATGTTTCAAAATAATGTAAAAATAGTGAATAGATGAAAAATAAATAAAATAATAATAATAAAATGCTCATAAATTAATTAAAAAATAATATTTGATTTGTAGGAAGCCAATCGGGAAGCAATAAGAGAACGTCAGAGGAACTAAAGACGTTGAGTTTAGTACAGTTATTATAAGTACAGACATTTAATTGTCTACCCACAAACTAACTTGTTTGATTGTCTAAATTTTTTGAAGTAATGTTGTTTTAAGTATTTAGATGATCACCTAAGGAAGAAGAAATGTGTTTGAGGCGAGTTAATGAAATAAGAAATAAAAGAAAGAAAGATAATAAGACTGAAAATTTAAGTGTTAGCGTACCGACTTCCCGTAGGTGAGGTTTTATGTTATGATTTCAACTATAGTGAAATGCTACCTCCCGTAGGTGAGATTAATGGCTTACAGTGGAATGCTACCTCCCATAGGTGAGGTAAATAACTAAAAATTAAAGATTAATCGTGAGGTAAGTTGGTGGGTCACTCCCTCTTCCTCCTACTAGTCAGCGCACATTTGGTACGTCTGACACAGGTCCCACAAGTGAAAGTAAGAAGAAAAGAAAAGAAAAGACATGAATAAAGAAATGAAGGAAATAACATAGTAGAATAAGATATGATCTATAGAACAACAAGACGATTCAATAAAGAATGAAGCATTATGAGACTAATCCTAGTCACCATACGCCTAAGCTAGATTGCATGTATATTTGTACTTACTGAGCCCTAGCTCATTAGTTTGTTTGTGGTATAGGTGATAAAGGTAAGCAATAGTCAAAATGAAAAGAAGATACATGATGGACTGGCAGGCAAATCCCCGAGGTATCATGGATAAGGAAGTGGACCCACTAGGTTTCCGACTACCAAAAGATTTCATAAATTGTGAAGAGATAGAACAGTATGAATGTAAATATATGTACAAAGTGTTAAAAGGATCAAAAACAGATGTATTATTTTTAAATTATATATATTATAAAAAAATCTGTAGTTTTTCTAAACAAATTATTAAATTAAAGAGTTTTTAAACATGTCTCCGTATTTTATAAAATGAGATTATGATATGTAAGAGTAAAAGGAAAAGAAAGCAGTCGATGGCTTGGGTGAGCCGGGTCGTTGACAAATATGGTCATGACCACATGACCAGCTCGCCCCATAGAATCAGCTTCGCCACCTCCTACCCTTGGGGGTGGGGGAGGCCTAGGTGGCTAGTCTTCCTGTTCATCTTACTCGACACACCTTTAGATCGGTGTTAAAATAAGCTCCATAAACTCTTGCATGTGCCCCTCACGAACAAGTGCTTTAATCTGGTCTTGGAATTGTAGGAAATCTTTTGTGTCGTGCCCCACATCCCTGTGAAAGTTATAATACTTACTCTGATTCCTTTTTGTCCTATTAGACCTATGTGGTGGGGGATCCCTTAGGAGTCCGCGACCACTGGTCTAATTTAGGACATGGTCGATAGAGGAAACCAGGGGGTATACTACTAAAATTTCCTAACAGAGGTCTTTATATTAGAACTTTGTCCTTGTTTTGTTCTTTTTTTTTTTTTTTTGCCTAGTAGGTGTAGAGTCTTGCCTGGCATCCTCCTTTCTCTTATTTTTCTCCCCAGCTTTACTGGTCTCCCTGATATTGTGTCACCCTCTGATGTACTCTTAAGCATTGGAATGCTTCTGAGTTATGCCCCGTAGATAAGCAAAGGATGGGGGTATGTCATACATGATGATCCATAATAATATTTCATCCTTTACTCCTTCCTTGAAGGCATCGATCAAGGTAGCATCAGCATAAGTCTTGACTTACATGATGGCCTTGTTGAACCTACTTAGGTAATCTTTCAAAGATTCATCTTTACCCTGCTTGATCTGATATAGGTAGGAAGTTTCCTTCTTCCTGATTTTAGCATTCAAGAATGTGACTAAAAAGGCTTCATAGAGCTGACGAAAGAGCTAATGAATCCTGGAATAAGTTGTCTGTACCACTATGGGTAGTGCCTGGCAGCATCAAACAGAAAGCCTTGCACAGAGCAGCCTCATTGCCATTTTGCATGAGCATTGGCTCCTGATAGTTCTCCAATTGCTCATCAATTTCTATGGTGCTATTATATGCTATTATAGTTGGCATCTTGAACCTCTCTGGGTACGGGGCTGTCACAAAGTCTGGGGTGAAGAGGGGATCAATTCTCCCAATAGACTCACTTCTATCAGATGCAAATTAAAGTCACTTCTATCAGAATAAGGTACAAATTAAGAAAATGACTAGTGATAAGTTTAATTAGGAGACAATAAGGGACATACTAAACTCACTTTTATCATATATTGAGGCAGGATTTATTCTCAATCCCAAGTCTAGCCTCATTTGGCACTTAGGTTCAAACTTATTTTAAAATTTTTTTTCTAAGTACAATTTTAGTTCTCAAATTTGAACTTACTGTTTGAATAATGAGTTTGAATCCATAATCTAAATGGACCATATAATACAACTTTGCAAATTAAGCCAGCTAGCTCGTACTTTCAACAATTCTATCTAAGAGAAGCAATAATATTATTTATCTGGGATATCCATATTATTAGCAAAAATTAGTGGGTGCAAGTATAATTTTCATCTTCTATTATTTTTGGCAACTACGATGTAATATGGCAGGTTTTGCAATGGCCAAAAGAATTAGTAATACCATACTAATTCTATTTTTCTGATTGTCCCACACGTCTAAAATTGTGTCGTTTGGATGATTTTTTTTTTTTTTTTTGCGGCGGGGGGGGGGGGGGGGGGGGGGGGGGGGGGGGTGTGGGGCGGGGCGGCGGAGCAGAGGGATGGTGTGGAGGACCAATCTGAATCATTGACTTTTTTTTTAATTACCTTCAATGAACGATAGATATCAATTTTATCATTAGGCTCTAGTGGCTGAGATTTCGGTGCATGGCACATTCAATCTCTCTTTCTCTCTCTCTCTCTCTCTCTCTCACTCTCCCCCTGTTTAGAGATGTAGCCGTGGTTAAACATTTCCATTATTTTGAGTGCTGCAAGCTTTTTTGTTTGGCTTAATTACAAGTTACAAGTACTGTAGATGTTTTCTAATTTAAAGTTTAATCTTATTGGCGCATAGTCACAATTCATTGACTAATTCTTAAGGAGATGATCATGTGACAAAATGTTCATGATTTCATGGGTGTAGGTATAAACGGTGACATCAATGTAAAATATAAACTCTAAATATCGATCTTAAAAAGATCATAATTATAACCAACCATCATATAATTGCTGAGAAATATATATATATTTATTATTAGGTTATGGAGATAAAGGGGTAGAATTTGATATTATCAAGAAATAAAAAACTAAAACTAAAACAAACAAAATTAAAACTAAAACTAAAACTAAAACTATAATTAAAACGAAAAAACTTAAGAAAAAGTCATATCAACTTGAACTCATAAGAAGACCGGTTTTGAATTGAAAAAAATAATTATGTTATCTCATTAGTTACCCTTTTATATTTTTATTTTGTTGAGATTGTAAGTTAGTTTTCCTTTTTCATATTTAGGTAATTTTTGTTTTATGATGGTAAGATCTTTTCTTTCCCTCTCTTTTTCAATAAATTTTTTACCTCACACTAAATAAAAATTGATTCTAATAAAGTAATTCTTATACATCACACTAAATAAAAATTGATTCTAATACAGTGTTAAACGAAATAAAATTTTGTACATATATGCAGGATCTTGCTGGGCACATGCAGCAGCGGCAGCCGTGGAGGGCCTTATAAAGATCAAAATCAGCAACCTGCCGTCGCTGTCGGTGCAACAGCTGGTTGACTGCACCCCCAAGTCCCAGGATTCTCAGGGCTGCACCTACGGTAACCCGGTCGAAGCTTTTGCATACGTCAAGAGCAGCGGAGACTTGACCACCGGATCAAACTACCCGTGCCAGGCTAAGGACGGAGCTTGTGACACGAAAAGAGCGTCCCAACACGCCGCCAAGATCGACGGCTACGCCTACGTCCCCGGAAACAACGAGAAGGCCCTAATGTACGCTGTGTCCAGACAACCGGTGGTTGCTTTCATCGACACCAAGGTGCAAGAGTTCCAGTTCTACTCGGACGGGATCTTCTCGGGGAATTGCGGCACGTCGTTGGACCACATCGTCTTGATCGTCGGCTACGGTACGGCTCCTAATGGTCAGAAGTACTGGCTGATCAAGAACTCGTGGAGCACAAACTGGGGTGAGGGTGGTTACATGAGGCTCCAGAGGAACTCCGGAGCACCAGAAGGTCGTTGTGGGATTGCTGTCCAGCCTTCCTATCCAACTGCCTAAATAACTAATCTGTAATTGGAGGCTACACTCTCTACATGTCTTCTTCTTCTTCTTCTTCTTTAGCAATTTAAAGAGTTGTTGGATTTTTTTTTTTTTTTTTTGGGTTGTTTAGATAATGATCTCGAAAACTAAGAAGAGGGACGTAATGTTCTTGCGTGGGAATGTGAATATTATAACTAGTTCCGTTTTCACCCAACTTTGATAAAGTAATACGCTTTCTGCGTTTACAACAACAAAAACTAAACTCTATTATGAATTATATAGGCATAACGTAATAGTACCTACTAACTCAACCAGGTAAGAGGGGAGAGATTAGAGCAGAAGCTCTTAAATTTGAAACATGCATGATTTTGTTTCTGTTTATATTAAACGGGAGTCATATGTCCCATGCATATTGAGCATAACAGCACCATAACATCTCTTTTGCATAGTACTCTGGTGTACCATGATCTCATGTAAATATAGATATTTTATTTTAAAAGTTAATCATAAAATTTTAAGCAAAACCAAAAATTTAAATGAAATCCACACCAAAAAATAGTCAAAGTTAACTAATTTAAACACTTCTATATATAAATGCCATGCGCACATTTTAAAATGGCCGAACTTAAAAGTTAAAACTTGGAATTGTGTGAATTAAAGTTTACTTTAATTTTGAAGTTTCGATATTTTGCACCTGTGAACGAGAGAAAAGAAAAAAAAAATACAAAGTTAAGCTTGTGTAAGATGTTGACTTATCTTTAAGACTCTAATTTAAGTAGGACATTGTTGTGTAACTTTTACTTAATTACTTATAGATCATTTGTAAGTTCTTTTTTTCTTCTTGGCTACTTTGAACTTTCTATTCAAGTAGAAAGAGTTCGTTATTATTCAATGTATATTCTGTTTACTTGCTACTATTTTAATAATTGTTTATGAGTAAAAAGTATAAATATTTTATCTCTTACACGGTCCAGTGCTTCACAGAAGGAAAAAAACACACAAACAAATAAATAAATTTAGAGAAATGAAATTCTGTACGTATCTAAGAGCTTTTTTTTTTTTTTTTTTTTTTGAGACAACAAATTTTGTCACTGCAAAAAGTTCCGGAGACAAAATTATTGTCTCAATAAGCAAATGATTTTGTCTAATTTGATCTCAAATGACCAAAATTTGACTAAATATTAATGTGTTTCTGGGACAATATTTATTATGTTTATAAACTAAATTTTCGTCTCTAAATAGTGCTTCATAGACAAATTTACATTCCGTCTCTATAACCTACATAAACCAGGTTTTAGAGACAAATTTTTTTGTCGAAGAAAGTTTGAGAGAAAAAATTTCGCCTCTAGTATTCCAACTCCTTTTGTTGTTTTGCAAAATTCTTTATTTCTTCCTTTGAGAATGATAAAAATCAAAATAATGAAAATCTTCTTGTTGGTTTATTTGGATATCTTGCGCAACAATCAGAATAGAAAATAATAAGAGATTTAAAATTGAATTAATAAGCCAACAGAAGTTAAATGAATTGATTTCATAATGCAACTGGCTAGAGAAAGTGAAGTCATAGAGGAGATAAATTAAGATATGTTGGTTATAATTTTTCATGAGCAAGATTTATAGTACGTGGAGAAAAAGCAAACGCCAAAAAATAGAAATTTAATAAAATAATTATGCTATTGATCAACTAAAGATTTAGTTGCCTAAAAGACTATATTGATAATTTAGCGAAATGCCCTGAATAATAATTTACGAAAGAAACAATGCATTTTATAATCTTCAAGATCAAAATGACAAAGTTTTAATTTGTAAAAATAGTTTATCCAACATGGATTGTTAGAATTTTTTTTTATCACTTTCATTTTTTTTTTTAAGAAATAATTCAAACTAAAATATGATACATTAATTGTCAAAGACAAAGCAATTGTGTGAAACAAGAGATACAACCTTTGATTAAAACCAATTCCATCAATATGAAGTTTAATGAGGAGAGTATAGACCGTATGAGATCTGATAACGGAAAAATACCTCAAATACCTCAAATTCCTCGACAATTCTTATAACCAAGCATATACAAAACTAGCTCTTAAAAAAAATCTAAAATATTTTAATCAACCGAGAGACATTTATCTTGTAACAAAATTTATCTACTAATAATACCAATGGAACTAACAGACAAATATGATCAAGTACAACTCAAGTGGAACACTCACAAATACAAAAGGGAGGTTGGGGAAATATAAAAGCACAAGTAAATTATAAATAAATAAATAAATAATTTTCCTACAAATTTTCTCAACGGCCAGGTCCTAAATTAATATAAAGAAGGGTGATCAATTTAGTACTGATCCATTAAAAAAACCTGATCATCAGCACATACGCGTGTTTGTGTGTGTGTGTATATATATATACACTTTCTACAATCTACACTATATACTTCATTCTATCTCTTCTCTCGCCTTCAAAAACTTCTTAAATACGACAGACAGAGTGTAAATGGATCTAGCCGATTACAGGAAGCAGCTGGTCATCAATCACAATAGTTAGCATGCATCCGTTACGCATAAACTTATGGGCATTTAATTGGAACGTATACAATCCTCTAAAACAACCTCAAAAGTTAAAACAAATCAGGAAAAAAACAAATTCATCTATGCATGTTTCTACACCCCTTATGCACGCAAGGAAATTTTATTAGGTGCTCCAGCTGTCCTTCATTTTGTGGGCACACACGTTGAATTTTATGTTCCACTTTTTTTCCCCCTTAAGTCTTATAAATACCTGCACCACTACTGCAAACCCTATTCTTCTATATATACCCAACTAATATGATTGATTCTTCACATTTTTAATTTCCAAGAAGCCAAACACGTTGTTAGAGTTCTAGCACCACCAAAACACACACACACACACACACACACACACATACAGAGACACTGTTAGGGGTTTGCTAGATTCATATACAAAATGGCTTTAACGCTTGAAATCACATTTTCAATTGCTATGTTTTTGATTTTAGGAACTTGGGCTTCCCAAGCCATGTCCGGCGATTTGCATGAACCACCACTTGTTGAGACATTGCATGAGCAATGGATGGCTCGTCATGGACGCACTTACGCCGATGACGCAGAGAAGGAAATGCGTTTGAGGATCTTCAAGGACAATCTGCACTTTGTGGAGAATTTCAACAACGACCCGAGTCAGACTTACAATTTGAGCGTCAACCTGTTTGCGGATTTGACGAACGAAGAATTCCTCAGCTACTTCACTGGTTACAAACGGCCCGATCACCGCCGTAATTCGTCCAGCGAGTACAGGCCTTTTCTCTATGAAAAAGTGACTGATGTCCCACCGAGCTTGGACTGGAGAAGCCGAGGAGCTGTTACTCCCGTAAAGTACCAAGGCCAATGTGGTAAGACAATAAGCATATATGTGTGCCGGCCATTTATAGTGGATTATTTGTTTCTCAAAAGTACATTTTATTTTTTAAGATATCAATCAAAATTACATGATTTTTGTTGAAATGCTCCTTTATTATTACTAAAAATGACACGTATAAGTGCAAGACGTAGGATTTTAGTTTCAATTATTTATGTGATTTGTTTATTTTGAAATTTTAAGGACTAAACTTTTAGGATTCTTGGAGAAGCTTTTAGTTTGCTTTTAACAGGTAGAAGAAGAGAAGTATAAGCTGCGATTTTTTTATAGATAAATTAAGATAATTTTTTTCTGAAAAATTTAATAATTCAAAATGATTTTCAATTTTTTAATAAACAACAAAAAATATTATAATAAAATTCATAATATTTTACTGAAATTTTGATACAATTAATTTCGAAGTGCATATAGGTAAGCTTTTTCTTTTTTTTTTCTTTTAAGTTGTTTTTTAGGTTTGACTGTAAGATTTTCCAAAAATAATCTTGCAATTAATTTCAAAATTAGATTTTTGACTCGTAAGCCAAAAGCAATTTACAGGAATCTTTGCCAAGCAAATTCTTAGGCTTATAAAGTTCAGATATTCCTACATTTATGTACCAGATATTCTTGTGCAGATGTGGATTTGATAGATTTCGCTTTTTAGAATTTCAAATCTTATGACTATATCTTCATCCTATTAATTTACAGTGCCAAAATAAAAATGGAAATACATAAAAGAATTTACGATTTGGCATTTTACCCTTGTGGAGAGATCTAAAGGCTAATTGATAAGGTTGTCACATTCAAGCCTATATAGTATCTTCTAATTACTTCATGGTATAATATATGTCTATATATGTATATACATATATATATATATGTATACATGCAGGGTGTTGCTGGGCATTTTCAGCTGTGGCAGCTGTAGAGGGTGTAACACAGATCAAAACTCGGCAGCTGGTCTCACTCTCCGAGCAACAACTTGTAGATTGCACCACCGATAGAGGCAACAGAGGCTGCAATGGCGGATATATGACAACCGCATTCGAATACATAATTCAAAACCAAGGCATTTCCGCAGAATCGGACTACCCTTATCAGGGAAGGGACGGAATATACTGTCAAGCTAACGAGAACTCGCTCGGCTCCACGGTCCAGATCTCTGGCTACGAAGTCGTGCCCGAGAACAGCGAGGAGGCGCTGCTGAAGGCGGTGTCGATGCAACCGGTCTCGATCACGATCGACGCGTCGGGGCAGGATTTCCAGATGTACTCTTCCGGTGTCTTCTCTTCCGGCTACTGTGGGACCGAGAAGAACCACGCCGTCACTGTCGTCGGATACGGGATGACGGAGGAGGGGACGAAGTATTGGCTGCTGAAGAATTCGTGGGGTGAGAGGTGGGGTGAGAGTGGGTACATGAGGATCTTGAGAGATGTTGAGTCGCCTGCTGGTCTGTGTGGCGTTGCTCAACTTGCTTCTTATCCAGTTGCATGATATATATATATATAGTATGTTTTTTATGTCAGCTCTAGTGCTTAAGAAATTCTAGCGGAGGATTATTGGATTGTCTGGTTTTTATTCTCTAGTATTGTTTTACGTGTTTATTTGAGTTTTTATTCCATGTATGTTTTCATGGCTGTTGAAATAATGCAGCCTATTTTTAATGAGATTTAAAAAAAATAAAGGAGAGAAACTGTGTCTTATTCTAGTTTTTTGACATTTATTTAAAAAGTTGTCAGACATTTTAAAAAAATGATGAGAAAATTGATCATAACAGAAAGAAATCACGTGACAATTGGATTTAGCCTATTTAGTCAAAGACAAAGTCACCATGGGCTCAGAGGAAGCTTCAGCCCTATATAGTGCCCCAGTAAAATTATTTTGAAAAATTGCCTCTATTTTTCTCTTTTAATTCCATTTTTATTTTTTTGAAGAAAAGTCCCACTTTTATTTTTCTATTTTTTTGAAGAATAAAAAATAATTAAACCAACTTTTATTTTTTAATTCCACTTTAAATAAAAGTTTTTTTCTAACTTATTTCATACCACTTTTATTTTTTAATTCCACTTTTATTTTTTTGAAGAAAAATCCCACTTTTATTTTTCTATTTTTTTGAAGAAAAATTTAAGTTTGATGTTCATTAGACTTTTAGTTTAGTTCAAGACTTGGCTTAATTTAAACCCCCTAATTAAATTTTTTTTGTTTTGTCCCTGACCAAATGGACCGGCATAAGCATGAACCATTGCAAAATGAGCACGACAGGATTATTACATTTTATTGAATGGGCCATAATTGATTCGAGCTATGGTACGAAGCACACTAGGGACTTGAGCACGGCACAAGCACGGGCTTTGGTATGAAATGGCATGACAACTTTACTTTTTGTACGATACATTTAATAATGATCATATAATAAAGTATTTTTTTTTATAAAGATTTAGTCTATTTTTTAGTTTTTACGTGATTAATTTTTAATATTTGTAGTTTCTTTTTAATAATATGCTTTGTTTTGGTTAAAAATCAATATTTTCTATTGTATTTAGAAATCATTTTTCTTTTTCCTTTTGAAATTTTGTGTTGTTGGACATACTTAAGGCAAAGGACACGTTAAGAACACAACACATTTGTAATGGATTGGCGACTAAGCTTAACTGTATAAATGAAAAGAGTGGAAAATACTTGAATGATACAAATTTAAAAGTCATTATATCAATATAATACAAAAATTTCAAATTAGACTAATATGACACAAAATATCATAAACAAAATTAGAGCTTTTCATATTGGTCAAGATGAAGAAAATTGTGTCATATTGGTCAATAAAGGGGAAAAAAAAGATTATTGAGTAATTTTCTCCTAACAAATTAAGCACAACATGAAACACAAATGAACTCAACATAAATAGATGGGGCTCAAATGTGAACCTTCCTTCGATTAATGGGAAAGTTTTTAATAATCTAGAAAAAGTCCTATGCGCTTTACTGAAAGTTCAGCTGTGGTTCCTATGAAAAAAAAAAAAAAAAAGAGCAAGCTTTGGGTTTATCGTTCACTTTTGTCTAATTATATTGTAAGAGAAGCTTATATGCACGTCCAATGGACGTATATGTAAATTGGTTTACTTTTTTTTCACTTAAACTACAATATGCTTAGTATTAATTTTCGTTTCTTATTTTTAACAAAGTTTAAAATTGCAATATTCTTTTTTAAAAAAATTGTTTTAATCATAGTTAGAGTAGTAGTCATTTACTAACATTTTAACAGTACTTCGCATAAAAATAAGTTGAAAAAAAAAAACCATCAAGAAGCATGCTCAGATCCTAAAGTCGAAATAAATAAAGTTCATCTTATGTTTTATCGAAACTCTTGACTGTTGAATATAACACTAAAATAAGATATACATTTGAGATTAAAAATATAACATCTCAATGGTATAATTTTTAGTTTGAAAGTATATTTATGAGGACGATGTTAAAAAATAATATTTTAGATGTTTGCATTTAAAAAAAAAAGGTTTTAATAGGGAGGTGAAGCTTTCAATTTCTTTCCAGCTTTGACTAACCTGTACATTAATGGTTTCTTCATATCAGAGGGAGTAGAAAAGTCCTACGACGCCACATACGCGAGAAAATTTTAGCTCCAAGTGGACCATCGTCTTCCCGGCATGTCAGCCTGAGTTAGCGTATTTCACCTTGTGTGTGTGTGCTCTCGGCAAATTGCATTGCTTCTTCACTGCTTTTCAACCACGTCAATTGCATGTTAATGACATACGTATTGACAATCGATCATTACTCCTGAGTTTGGGCCGAATCTGACTCCACAGACGAGGATCTAGAAGAACTTGAAGCTCCGCATTGCCTCCAGGAGAGTGTGGGGCTGATTCCAACAATCTCCCAGAAAGTAATAGGAAATTACCCAATCCAATATTTTAACACTTTTTTTTCTCATATTCAGTATTTTTTTTCCATTAGGCCTAAATTTTCAAAATTCAAATTAACTAAGAAATAGAAATTAATAAACTTTTTTTTTTAAAGACACATAATAGTATTCGTAATAGTTTTTAGAATCTTTTGGACTCAAATTTAATGTATAGAAATAAAACTTAACAAAAAATTTTATCATAGTAGAAATAAAATTATATAAGTCAATGCATTTAATAGATGAAATATCTCAACTTCTCTATAGGGGGTCCTTAACAAAGGATGGTTTTGAGCTAGAGAAAAGAAAAAAAAAAAAAAAAAGTAGTCCTTACGTCGTCATTACACATTTGAGAAAATTTTAGCTCCAAACCAATTGTGGACCCTCGTCTTCTCAAAAAAATAAGGCTCAAAATTAAATTAGCATCCACATTACAACAAGATATTTACACATTTTCCACCCTGGTCACTTACTATATATAGACTCGACAAATTGCATTGCTTCTTCATTGGTTTTTCTAGTATTCTAACTTATAAAAATTAGACTGTGCAGGTCAAGATGAGTTTCACACTTGAAAATGCATTTACACTTGTTGTGTTCTTCCTTTTGGGGACTAATTTAGCCTCTCTGGCCATGTCCCGCACGTTGCATGAAGCCGATCTTGTCATCGCGCATGAGCAGTGGATGGCTCAGTACGGACGCACTTACACGAACCAAACGGAGAAGGAAATGCGTTTCAAGATATTCAAGGAAAATTTACACTATGTTGAGAGCTTCAACAAGGAAGCAAATAAGACTTACAAGTTGAGCCTCAACCAATTGTCAGACTATACAGATGATGAATTCCGCGTTTATTTCACCGGTAACAATATTCCCGTCAGCACAGAATTATCAGGAGAAGAAGACAAACCTTTTATGTACGAGAGCTTGACCGACGTCCCTGATAGCGTCGATTGGAGAGACGAAGGTGCTGTCACTCCCGTAAAGAACCAAGGTGGCTGTGGTAAGACAACATAAATTTCCTCACACACACACACACACACACGATGATTAGTGTTAGGACACCAATTATAATTTTTAGAATTAATTATACGAATTCGTTCAGATTATATACCCTAATTCAGCTTATCTCTCGTATTTACAAATCTCTCGTATTTACAAAACCGTTAATCATGATTTTTGATATATATAAAACTGTTTACAAAGTACCTTCTATCTAATAATGTTTATTAAATTAATAGATATGCCGACGTGATACCCCATTAAAAAAGTAATCAAAACTAATATATATACCAGTACGCGGTTCTCTAAGTATTCATGTTGGAAAGAATTTTGGGAAAATTTGACGATGGTAATCTGTCAAATTCAATAATTAGTAGTACTACAGTTATGCATTCTTTTAGAAATTCAATAGTTTACGTACTATAATTAGCACTCGGGCATGTACGCAGGATCTTGTTGGGCATTTTCAGCAGTGGCAGCAGTAGAGGGGATTTCACAGATCAAAACAGGGAGTCTTGTCTCCCTATCAGAGCAACAACTCTTGGACTGCGTGATGAACGACGGCTGCGGTGGCGGATCGAAAACTGAAGCATTCGATTACATACAAAACCATGGCATAACCACCGAATCGAATTACCAATATAAGGAGCAGAGACTCGAGTGTCAAGCTGACAAGAGATCCGTTGTTCAGATCTCTGGCTATAAATTGGTACCACCGAAAAACGAGGAGGCACTATTGAAGGCTGTGTCTGCGCAACCGGTGTCGGTCTCTATCAACGCTAGGGCACCTAATTTTATGCGGTACGGCTCTGGGGTCTTCACCGGGCCTTGTGGGACGAATCCACACCATGCTGTTACTGTCGTTGGGTATGGAACGGCCGAAGACGGAACCAAGTATTGGTTGCTTAAGAATTCATGGGGCAAAGATTGGGGTGAAAATGGTTACATGAGGCTTGAGAGAGGTGTTGAATCCCCTAAAGGTCGTTGCGGTATTGCTATACGTCCTGCCTTTCCAATTGCATAAGTACTATCTAAAGGAGGATCATGCAATCTTCTGGTTGCTATCCACTGTTACAAGTTGTAGGGGTTTAAAACACGAGTCTGAAGTCGTAGAAATAAAAAATATATAAAGGTATTTAGCCACTTTCTTACTTAAAATATTGCTATCTACAAATGTATTCTGGATGTTCTGGGACATGTGAACGAGTTGATGTTATTTTCTCTCTTGAAATGGAGGTGTACTTGCTTAAACTTGATGAAATATAAGTATCTTGCAGTTTCCTTGTCTAGTTATGAACTTTTGTTTCTACTGACTAATTTATGATTTTGTATTACAACAGGGGGAAAAAATTGTAACTTAACAAGCTATGGTGTTAACTTAGAACCTTGCTGGGCTGTTGCATCTATATTTACCACTATCTAGGAACGTTAACCTCGAAAAAAAAAAAATCCTATCATTGATTATTCAAGTAAATAAATAGGATATTTGCAAAAGTACCGTGTTTTTTATGAAATTTGATCTTTCATCCTGTTTTTGAAAGAGACAAGTCTCCCTCTGCTGGTACAATTGTCTTTAGAGATGATAAAAAATATAAAACAAGAAAAAAAAAGTTCAAAAGAAGTATAAAACTCCCCCTGTGAGACACATTCATTGTGGGTGATTGATGGTCTTGCCATAGAGCTCCTGCGTTTTCGTTGCTCATGGTGGCGAGGAAAACAAAACCAAAAGGCTTGTTAGCACCTTTACGACTTCCCTAAACCTCTTTCTACATCATAAGGTTTTAATTTTAAAAATTAACTTCTTAAACTAGTCAAACTTTGTTTTGGTTTCACCTCCACCATTTCTATGCGTTCATTGATTTCAACCTTCACTTGTGCTGTTCCAAATATACCCTCCTTTGCCTTCAGATGACAACTCTTCAGCCTCAAAAGCTCATAAAGTGCGTATGTTTATGTATATATATGTATGTATCTGCAAAGAAAATTGGTCGAATACTCCATCCCATAAATAATTTTACGTAATTTCTGACAGTTTAAATCCTGAGAAAGCAATGCATAGATGGGCTAGAATTGGGAAATTGGTCGAAGAACTAGATGAATTAAGTAGCACTACTTTTGCTTTTGTGCTTAATTTACGGTTGTATTAGATATATTGTGGAGATTTCATTATAGAAATCCTAGCAAAGAACCATAATTTGAACCGGTTTATCGTAAGAATCTTGTCCTTACTAAATGTATCATACCACGACTTGGAGAAATAAAATTTGGACAGGGTTACCACTTATAATTAATTAGTGTGCTCCTTGTTCCTACCTTTGGATCAAAAATTTGTTTTTGGTTTTATTTTAATTTTTGTCATTTCCCCACTTTTATTCTCTATTTAGTCTATTTTATTGTGACTAATCTACATGTATTATGTATTCTCTTTTTTTTTTTTTTAAACTTGAGGACAGGAGGATTTAAACTCTATACTTTGTGATAAAATCAAGTGATAATATAAAATCAAGTGAAATTATCACTGAACTATACATACAATTACCCATGTGTTTTCATTTTAATAGTTATACAATTTACTAAAAAAAATTTGTATTGCTCCAATTAATCAGTTAAAAATGATGAAACTTTTTTGCAACGGCTGATTTTGTTCCCACACCACCACCCCCACCCCCACCCCATAAAACCAACATTGCGGCTAAAATTTGAGCTATATAACGTCTTACTGCCAAAATTTTTACAATGTATTATTATTTTCACTCTTAAATTTTAGGTAAAATGTCAACCAAGTCGGAGTTCAGGTGTAAATTTCTAGTTTAGTGATAGGAACAAAGATCAAGGAGATAAATGTATTTACCTTGAATTTATAAATGGTTACCTGACTTAGCATGTGTTTGGTTAACGCATTTTTTTGATATTGTATTTAAATGTAATGCAATTTTCTCCCAAATATAAAAGCATTTCATTCAAATATCAATCACATCACATTTTAAATCAAACACAATCACTATTTATTATTTCATTTTTTCTATTATTTTTATTAATTACATCATATATTCTCTCTCTCTCTTTTCTCTCTACTTTTACCCATCACATCACATATTCATTATTAAAATACAATTCAAATACTTTTCACCCAAACACACATTGCATTCAAATGCAATGCTAATACTTTTCCTCCAAATACAAATTACATTCAATGCATTGCATTCAAATGCAATGCGTTCACCAAACTAAGCCTTAGTAAAAAAATTATTTTTCTTTTCTTTGTTATTTTTGTTTTGCTTTTTCGAAAAAATATATATATATATATATGAGAACTAGAATCATGGATAACAATGTAGAAACAAAGTTAAAAATCAGTTATCACAACTCTTCTAATAGAAACATACGAACGAAATTGTAATGCATAAGCTGAAAACTTTTGCAACATACACATGGATAAAATATCAGAGATATCATCACACAACCATTGCTCTTGCTAAAACTCATTAGGAGCAAACTATCAAGAACGTTTTCCGCTGCTGGGATTCGACTTTGTGCAGAGGATCTTCCTTCCCTTGGCACGTCTGCGCTTCAGCACTGCCCTACCACTAGTGGTTCTCATTCGCCTTCGGAAGCCATGTGTGCGAGCCAATGATTTTTTAGACCTGCTTCTCTTAGTTAGGCATAGAGCAGGCTTTCCGGCCCTCACGACTAAGCCGTGGCGCTTTCCTCTTCCAATCCCAACGTTAGAGTATAGATCCAAACCCAAAGATAAACCTGAATATTCGGAAATTATCTGAGAACAATACAAAAGTATAACTGCATGAAACTCCCACCTTCTACATTGGTTTCACTCTCAAATATTGACATTGGAAAAATCAAGCACTGATGAAGAAATGCACGCGCAGTGCTACTGTGAAGCATAGAAACATTAATAAGAAATCTTCTCACTTCCATTCTATTAATGAAAGCTAAGCCCCTGTGGCAAATGGATTCCAACCTACAATTCAAACTTTTTTTTACATTGTTTTCTCCAACAAAAATTTAAATTTTTTGTTCAAACTTACTATTAAAGTATATGATCCAAACAGGTATTTACATTAATCATCCACAATCCATAAGATTCCTAAGGAAAGCAGTGCCCTCTTATAATAAAAAAAATTCAAGGACCTCCATTTAAGTGTCTTCTAAAAACCTTTTTCTTTTTTATTTTTTTTTTATCCTAAAATTTTCCATAGAAGTATCATCTGAAAATTCTTCTGAAAACCGTTTCTAGGAAATTCTTCCGTTCTATGTTTCCTGTTCAAAAGTTTGCTAGCAAAAAATTGCCGGTTTTTCCTTTTTCCCATTGTATGATTTATAACTATATAAGTGGAAAACTGCTGGTTTGAAAGCGAGGAAATCAAGAGTTATAAGGGGAAGAAAAAAAAAAAGGCCATTTCATATTTATCATCATTACATTCGAATTAGAATCTTGAAAAGTCGCATTTGTTTTTTTTTAATCTTTTAATGACAAAGAACGCCAATGTACTTCATTAAAGCTTAATCTAGTCGTAAATCCTCACCTGATGTCCAGAGTTCAAATCCCACACCCAAGTCACCCCAAAAAAAAAAAATGTGGGGGGCGCCACACACACCTTTACAGCAACTTTCCCATCCGCCTAGATCTAGCACTACGCTACTTAGTCGTGGTCTGACTAGCAATAGAGTTCTCTACTAACTCTATAAAGCAAAACTCCACTTACTGTTTAGCTTCCAAAACCAAAAACTTCCCTCTAGATTACTCAGCAACAAAACAGAAAACACAATTCCTAGCAGATATATAATTACACCAAAAAAAAAATTTTCAAATTTGGAAATACAACACCACCATCTTGCCCACATTGGCAAATCATCAGACAGTTTGAGCGCACCACAAAACAAGCTGAATCACGACAACCCCATTAGAAAATTGACGGCGAAATGATTACCTGAGACAACAGAAGAAGGAAAACCCAGAGACGAGGAAGGAAGGAAGGAGCAGTGAAGCTGCCCAGAACGCGGGCGGAGGCTGCTGGCGACGTTAATGGAGGCCGTGCTTCGTCTGGAACCAGTGCGGAAAGTGAGAGAAGCCGCCGGAGTTTGTGGTGCTCGCGTAGTGCCTCTACTCGAAAGCCATGGCGACATTGTTACCCCCGAAATCGAAGCCATTGCTGGTCTTGTCTGCTCCTTTTTCTTTCGTTGGGTTGGGTTGCCTGGTTTTTTTTATCCCCAAACTTCCGAGGTGATGAGGTTGTCTGTGATCAGCCTTTTGCCTTATCGACTCGAAATTTCACCGTCTGTGTGGACTGGAATGTAACCGGCCGTGGCTTTAGTAAAACCCGCATGTCTGGTGTTTTTGGAACTTGATGGGCTGAGCAAGCCCAATAGATGGTCAAGGCCATTGGGTCTAAGGTCCATTTTTGAATCCCATGCAAGAGTATACGGGGTTTTTTAGGAGTGTCACTAAATTGCACATCCAAGGAATATTACATATCCATAATAATTTTAAGATTTTTTTTTTCATTTATAATATCAAATCAGAAGTGATTTTAGATAAAAATGAAATTATGTGACAAAAATCCTTAGAAAATTTAGGATAGATGGCTTATTTTAATTACCTAATTTAAGACCATCTCCAATATATTTATATACATCAATGTTATAATTATTACAAAATAATATGAAAAACAACGTAATCTTATTTAATACTCTAATATATTATACTATTTTTAATACTATTTCTATTTTTTGTTATTATTATTGTAGTTTAGAAGTTTTAATATTTAAATAAATAAAAATAAAATTATTGTAATTATTACACAAGATAACAGTCAATAAAAATCAAAAGTGAGAATTGATATTATCTATATCTTGTACTAAATTTGTCATAAAATTTAGTATATAATAAATTTGGTATGATAGATAAATTTGTATTAAAGAGCTTTTTAGTTTACTATTAAAACATTAATTTGACATTATATTGGAGACCCTCTAATATATAACTTAACTTTTTTTTTATTTAACTAAATAATCTAATGTGTATATTTTAGTCCATTAATTTTTATTTCCCGCAAGAACATCATTTCTCTCTCCTTCCTTTACCGGTTTGTCTTTCTCCTCTCGGCCTACAATTGAGCTTGATTGCCAAAAAACAATCACAACAGAGGAGAGGTGATCGCGGTAGGCTGGCAGTAGGTTCGATCTCGCAAACGATGGAAGATCTAAAGTCATTAGCGACATCTGAGGTTCGAGCAGTCAAAGCTTGGATAGAGCCATGGTGTTGGGATTGCACCGCTGGGGATGAGATTGCAATGGTGGTTTCAAGAATTGTGCAGCCAAAGTTTGATCACGACGAAGGCCCATAGAAAGATCGTATTGGTCCGGAGAGAGAGTGAATGAGTGAGTAAAAGAGAGTGTGAGTGAGTAAGCAGAGATAAGGAGAAGATAGGAAGGGGGGGTTTGGTTGTTATGGGTGGGTGAGAGCGAGAAAGAGGAAGAAGGAGAAATATGGTTTTTTTTTTTAAATTTTTTTAATAACAAACTAGTGATTGATCATAAAATTAGTAAATTTATTTATAATTAATTAATAATTAATTATAAAAATAGTGATTAATTATGATTAATCAGTGATTAATTAAGAGTTTATCATTGATCTAAAGTGATTAATATTGATTGAATAAATATGATCAATGTGATTAATTATTTATAAAATTGATTGACTATTTTTAAGAAAAAAAAGTATTTTAACTAATTTTTTAAAAATTTAGATCATTTATTAAAAAAACTAAAAAAAAGGGCTATTTAACTATAAACCTCAAATTCTTAACATGTGTAACTGTGCACAAAAGGGTTATTTTCATAAATTCTTTTTTTTTTTTTTAACCACAGCACTGTTTTCTTCTTCTTTTGTTATTATTATTATTATTATTATTACTGGAAATAGTCCATTAACTAGATTTAAACATAGTAACATCACCTTAACCATTATATTCGTACCAAGAACTTACAGCCAAAAAGAGCAGCTAAAATTTATAATTAAAAAAAAAAAGTTCTAAAGTCATGATGCACTTACAGCTAAAATTAATTCCAACTTCCAAGCCAGGCAACTATTATTTATAATTAAAAAAAAAAAGTGCACACATGCATAAACGACATGTTATTCAATTTCAAGCCCTATACCCAACGACTAGATTTTTTTTTTTTTCCTTTTCGAATATAGGCATGGGGATTTAAACCTTAAATTTTATAGTGAAATTATATACAAAATTGTTGTCAAATTATACTTACAATCACAACTAGATAAGAAGTTAAGCTAAACAATTAAGGACAAACAGGATAAAAACGACATTCTTATTTTGTGGTAAAAAAAAAAACAAACAAAAAGACAATTCTATGTTCAAGGGAAACTTGATGTTGTTTCTTATGTGAAAACGATGTTGGTAAATAAACATATTGTTAATTTCAAATACGAATAATATTACAAAAGAGTACATGCTGGCTTTATTTCCACTATAAATCCAAATAATGTAACAAACAATAAATGAATATATATCAAGTCAGTTTGTGTTCAAAAAAGATATCACGTTGTTTCGTCTGTATATAAAAATAAATACACCACATGTCCAAATTTCATATAGAATGAGTTCTTATTTTATTTTATTTTTTATAAAAAGATATTGACAATGCCTTCATTCTCTCGTTTTAGTGATCATTGGGTGAATCAACTAATCACACTATTAGAATGATAAGTAACCTGATTTTTATAATTAGCAAACCCAAGTTTTTAATAACATGCAGTACTAGATTTTTGAGTGCATCATGACTCGAATCTTTATCAATGAATAAGAAGAATGAGATTTTTTTTTTTTTTTTTTTTTGAGGAAGAGTAGAATGAGATTTGGTACGTATGGCTTATCAATTCAAGTATAAACGAGAAGCAAGTCATATCGTGTTAAATTTGAACGCGCCCAAAAAAAAAAAGGGAACAAACAGGAACGCCATATTTTTTTTGAAATTACATAAACGCCAATGGTGTTGAAAGAAAACGCCATAATGTTTTTGTCTACAAACGACTTCCTAAATACAGGAGTGTCGCCAACAGCCAGATGCAGACGATATGTCAAATTTGAGTCAAGAATAAACGACAAGCAAGCTAAAAGTAAAATTTTTGTTTCAGGAAAAAGAAAAACGACAAGTAGTGAAGCGTTAAACCGTTCTCTCTTTAAGTGAAACGTCATGTCGTTTCTTCAGACTGAAGGATGATTTTTGGATAACTGTTAGAAATTGCAGAAGGAATTTTCCTCCTAAATATGTAATTATATATGTTATGGGGCATTTGAAAAACATATTATATTTACATTATATTTAAATATAATGTATTAAATATATTTTGTATTTGGATGAAAAGTATTTATTTTATATGTAATTGTAATATATATTTGAATAAAAAGTATTTAAATTATATTTTATAATTTTATAATTAAAAAATTGATATGATTGGTAAAAATAGATTAAAAAAAATGAAATAAAGAGAAAATATGATATGAATGGATTTTTAAAAAAATTATTTTTAAAATATTCTAAAATAATAAATATATTTGAGATATTATAGAAAAGTATTATATTTAAATATAAAATTTTTGTGTTTAAATAAAAATTATATTATGTTTAAATATAATAACAACGTAATAAAAAAATAAATAAAGTATTAATTTATTATTATTAGAAGTATTTTGGTCTTGTAAAAAAAGAGGGCTTTTAAAAACTCTTATATGTTGCTCAAACGGTATAGCGCTCGCTTTCCATTTTTAATAAGCTCGTCTAGCTGGCTTTTTCTTTCTATTATCTTTGTCTTATTATTTTTTTCCATTTGAGGATAGGACAGCTATGACTTATATGATGTCCCTTGTGCTATTAAAAAACCAATATGAAGAATTCAATTCTCTAAAAAAAAAAAAAAAAAAAAAAAAAAAAAAAAAAAAAAAAAAAAAAACTTGTCCTTTTCCTTGTCTTTTCCAATTCTCCAAATTTTTTTTTTTAAATCTTGTTCTTTTCCTTTCCTTTTCCAAAAGGCTATTTTGGTGATGGGGGTTAGCTCCTTTTGTTTTTGTTTTTTTTGTTTTTTTTGCTTGATTATAATATTATAAATTCATGCATCCGGTCAACAAGATAACTCTAGTCAATAATGGTAAGTAAAAAGCCAATCTATATCTTAAGCCATCCAATGAACATAGACAAACTTATAATTACAAATATTTGCCAGTTTGCCAAGCTAATCAAGAAAGAACCTAAATAATTGGTAGGGCCTTGGAAGGGGTGAATTTTTCTTTCTCTATTGTACCAACCCATGCATTTCAATTGTTTTCATGAGAAAGAGATTCGACCTTTCCAAGTTGACCACTATACTGTTCCTATTAAATATTAATATCTAAAAAAAATCTTATACCAGCACCTTTGTATCGCATTTTAGGTTTAAAATTAATTAAAAACCATAGAATGAGATCGATCTGACTAATAGTAGTTGAAACTTCATAATATTATTGTGGGTTTTCTTCAATAACTTTGTTGAGCGAGATTTTGCATTAATTCAATGGCATTGCGAAAGAGTTGGAGGGGGAGTTGTTGCCAACTATAGGTGTGCATTGCATTGATTAATGGGTTTTGGGACAATGAGACAACTTGTGGGGTGCAGTTAGGTAAGTTTCCCTTTTAGGATTGGTTTTCTATTAAATAATATATTATTCGAAATGTTCTCAACATAATCCATAATGGAACTATGGTTAGCTGTGGAGTCCATCTTTCGTTTTACTTCGATAAAGGCATACAATACTTTCAACAATACGTTTTTCTCTTGTTTAACCTATTTTCTTTCTGTATAACTAATGAGTTTTCAAGATAATTAGGAAAGACCAAATCCTTGTTTGACATATAATTTTGAAATATTCGTTTTGAAAAGATTCCATTTCAAAATGATGAATGTCTTTGGATTGGTGTTTGAAAGGAAAAACAAAATGAATGTGTACAAATTTTGAAATAGTGAAAAATTTAAGTTGAATTTGATTTTTTTTTTTTTTAAATCGCTTTGAAAGTTGAATTTAAAACTATACACCAACCAAAGTTAAAGACTACAAAATTTTAGTAGGAGCTTAAATGAAGATAATCAATTCTGAATGTGGACAAAATAACAAAATCTTAACAAAATTATTTAAAGTGGGGGGTGGCCATACACCTCCGCCACTGCCTATGGTCCTCGTATTGCCGTTCTAGTTTAATTTTGGATTGCTTTTTGCCCATCAATACGTCATAATTACATCAAAAATACAACTTCCTTAAGGGGTGTTTTTGTTATATGACCTTAAAAGTTTTAAGTTTTAAATTCATGACCTTTAAAGTTAAAATTTTTACTACATAACCTTATTTTTAATGAAAGTTGTTGATTTCCAAAGTTACCCTTTTTTAATTAAAAAAATAAATGAATTAAAAACTAAATATATATAAAACAATTTAAATGCATAATAAAAAAAATAACTCCATTATACTGCGTTTTACCTATATGTTTGTTCAAGAAAGAGAGGAAGGGGATGCATGCGTGTTGGCTGTTCTTTGTGGGTGCTTAGAAGAACAAATGGTTGAGTGATGAAGATCTTGGAGAGTTTTTTTCGGATTTTTCATAAAGTTGAGGGCAAATCCGTTTGATTCAATCACTTTGTGGAGCAATTACATTCAAAATCTTATTAAGAATTTGAAGGTAAATTGAATCCATTATCAATTTCGTTTTATGCTTTCAATTTTCATTTAGAACATGGATTTTGTAGGGCTTTTTTATTCTTTTTTTTTTTTTTTGAAGAAATAAACTGATTCTTGTATTTTGGAGCTCAAATTTGTGATCTTTAAGCTCTAAAACGTTATGGCTGGAGATTGAAGATGATACAATGAGCTCTACTACTGGCAGTAGAAATGTTGTTTATGCAGTAGAGCCACGCTGTGACAGTAGAGTTCATTTAGCAAAATTCAATAGAGCTTGTAGAGCTATGTTGTCACATTCCTGCTTGATTACTTGAATGTTTTCAAATGGTTTATTGTTATTTCAAAACGTGAAGAAACAATCAAGTTTGAAGAGATAATAAAACTATAAAATTTCATTTTGAAGATAACACAATGAACTCTACCGATGGTAGTAGAGATGTTGTCTATGCTAAAGAGCCATATTGTAGTAGTAGAGTTTAGTTGTTAAAATTTCAATAGAGCTATAGTGGTATATAGTCATATTTTTGCTTGAATATTTGATGTTTTCTTGATGGGTGGTTGTCATTTTCAAATATGAAAGCAACAATCAAGTGTGAATAGTGTGTTTCTTTTGAATTGTGATAATAGTGGGACCTTTTTTATAATTTTTTATTCTCTGCGTTTTTTAAAAGAAATAAAGTGAATCATGTATTTTGGAGCTCGAATTTGTGATTTTCAAAGCTCTAAAACTTTGTTATAGCTCGAGGTTTAGTATGACACAGTGAACTCCACCGCTGGCAGTAGAAACATTGTTTATGCAGTAAAGCCACACTATGGCAGTAGAGTTCATTTATCAAAATTCAATAGAGTTTGTAGAGCTCTGTTGTTACATTTGTGCATGATTACTTGGACATTATTAAATGGTTTATTATTATTTCACAATGTGAAAGTAACAATTAAGTTTGAAGAGGCAATAGAGTTTCATTTTGAAGGTAACACAATGAACTTTACCAGTGGCTGTTGAGACATTGTCTATGTTGTAGAGCCATACTATAGCGATAGAGTTGAGCAGTTAAAAATTCAGCAGAGCTATAGTGCTATGTAGTTAGATTTTTGCTTGATTATTTGATTTTTTTCTTAATAATTGGTTGTCTTTTTCAAACATGAAAGCAACGATCAAGTTTGAGTAGTGAGATTCATTTTTATTATGATAATTGCATGACTTTTTTTTATAAAATTTTTAAGTTGGAAACGTTTGATTCAATTTGAGAGCCTTTGATTTGTTTTAATGATTTCTTCTCATTTCTAGAAAAGTGTTTAAGTTATTTTTAATTTTTTTCTACAGGAAATGAATCAGACAGTAATCACTATTTATTATGGTGGAGAGTGGAAGGAAGAGGAAGGCTCGTATCGATGGATTAAGGAGAATGATCAGAATCCTATTGCTCTTGTTATTAACACAGAGATTAAGTTTGCAGAGTTGGTCAACAAATTATATGTCAAACTTGAAGTGGATCGAAGTAAAACAGATATGAAACTAAGTTTCATGTCTACTTCAAGGGATGCATTAGATCCTATTTATATAAGAGATGATGATGATGTCTTAGCTTTCTTAATGGACCGTGATGAGAAAAACCGTAGAGGGTCATTACGAGTTGAATTTATCCAAAAAGATGTAAATAGCATCCAAGTCCAACTCGGTGCAGACATTATAGGTCTTAATGATTTGGAAGATGAATTACATGATGGGACCAATCAGGTGGATCGTGACTGCAATGAGAACAAAGGTTTTGACAATGCCATTTCTAAAGATCTGTTTCATGACCATTATTTCGACTGTATGTTCATGGAGAACAATGCTTTTAATGCTGCTACTACACTTGGCATTGAGAAGATGGATATAACAAGAACAAAGGGATCAAATATGGTGTTTGATAATCCATGTAAATCAGCATCCATATCAGCACCAGCACCAGCATCGAGTTCAGAGTTAGAAATTTGTAATGCGGAAGACTATGAACCAATCTATCTTGAAGCACCTATGTCTCACAGTTTCACAGATGGTACAAACTTCAATATCGATCAAGCGTTTGAGAGCAAGGATGAGTTGAAGAACAATTTACAGCAAGCTGCCATGAAGAATTGCTTTGAAATGAAGATAGTAAAATCATCTAAGACATTATATGTGGTTAAATGTGTTGACGAGAATTGCAAGTGGAAATTGCGAGCAGTTAAAGTGTTGACCTCAATCTTCTTCACCATCCAGACATACTACAACACTCATACATGTAGCTTGGACAAACGAAAGAAGAAGCATCGACAAGCAAGTGCTGTAGTAGTGGCGGAAGTGGTTAGAAATAACTTCAAAGAGATTAAGGAAACACCGGCCCCTAAGTCAATAATAGGAGTAATGAGCAATTTAGGGGTTGAGGTTAGTTATTGGAAAGCTTGGAAGGGAAAACAAATTGCTAACAATCTCAGGAGGGGTTCACCAGAAGAGAGTTTTGAGTTGCTTCCTCATTATTTGTACATGATGAAAAAGGTAAATCCTGGCACTATCACCCATTTAGAACTAGATGAGAGCAACAAGTTCAAGTATCTTTTCATAGCTCTTGGTGCAGCAATTAGAGGGTTTGCATGCATGAGGAAGGTTATTTCAATAGATGAAACATTTCTAAAAGCCAAATAGAAGGGTTGTTTGCTTGTCGCAACAGCACAAGACGGTGATCGCCATTGTTATCCTGTTGCTTGGGGTGTGGTGGACTCAGAGAATGATAACTCATGGACATGGTTCTTAACAAAGCTTCAAGAGATTATTCCAGACAATGGTGAGTTAGTTTTCATTTCAGATAGGAACCAAAGCATCAAGAACGCAGTGGGCAATGTTTACAAGAATGCACATCATGGGTATTGTATGTGGCATATTCAACAAAATCTTAAAGGGCGTTTCAGCTGTATGGACTCCATTGATCTATTCAAAAAAGCTGCCAAAGCTTATCAAGTTTCGCAATTTAATCAGTTTTGGAATGAGATTCGGAGTAGGTATCCAAGAGTTGCGGCATATTTGACAAAAAATATGGAGGTAAGTCATTGGTCAAGAGCTTACTTTGGTGGTGATCGATATAACATTATGACCACAGGCGCCGCTGAGTCAATCAATCATGCTTTATGTGAAGCCAGAGCGTATCCTCTAATTTCCATGTTGGACACAATCCAAGAGTTGGCATCTGATTGGTTTTATAGGTATCGGAAAGCAGCAGCATCTTGTGAAACATATTTTACTCCAACAGTAGAGGTAACCTTGCGAGAGAGATTCATTGAAGCACAAAAGATGACAGCAAAGCCCCTTAGCATGTATGAGTACAAAGTGACTGGAGGTAAACTCGATGCAGTTGTTGATTTAGGTCAAAAACGTTGTTCTTGTCGTGTTTTTGATATCGATAGACTTCCATGTGCACATGCGTTAGCAGCAATGGAGTACTTAGAAAGTGTACGGGATCTTAGTTCTCAATGTTACATAGTAAACAATTGGTCATTGGCTTATTCTGAAATCATCTACCCAGTTCCTCCAACGTCCGAGTGGGATATTCCTGAAGAAAATGAGTTTGTTAATGCATTACCTCCAACTTTGAATACAACACATGGCAGAAAAAAAACAAAAAGGATTCCTTCAGTTGGAGAGACAAGACGAAGGAATAAATGTGCCACATGTGGACATCTTGGACATAACAAGTCTACTTGCCCCCTCAAATCAACAACATCAGAAATGGATTTATCTCAGGCAAAAAGACAAAAAAAGGCACAGAATGATCTACCTACTATAGTAGAATGAGCTCTTATAACCATTTATTAAAAAAAAAATTGTATTTTATGACTCTTTCAAATTTTACTCATGATAGAAACTTTCTAAGCCTTGGTAGATCTAATAATTAGATATATTCTATTATATTGATGATAAACTTTACATTTTTGATTTAACTAGTTTTTGTAAATCAAGAGAATACCTTTATTACAAGTGCTTTCAAATCATTAGAAACATAATCATCCCTTAGATCTAGAGCTATTAAACATAATCATTAAGTATTATACAGTCCAAAAAAAATGGAAAAAATCAAATAGTAATTGTTGTAGTTATAGTCAAATTTTTGTTACTATTGACATCCTCATACATAAATAGCTCAAATGCGATTTTTATGCATGAGCATTGCTAAAAATCATTAGAAACATAATCATCCCTTAGATTTTAAGTTATTAAACATAATCAGTAAGTATTATACAGTCCAAAAAAAATGAAAAAAATCAAATAGTAGTTGTTGTAGTTTTAGTTAATTTTTTGTTACTGTTGACATCTTCATACATAAATAGCTCAAATACGATTTTTGTGCATTAACATTACAAAAAATCATTAGAAACATAATCATCCCTTAGATCTTAAGCTATTAAACATAATCATTGAGTATTATACAGTCCCAAAAAAATGGAAAAAATCAAATAGTAATTGTTGTAGTTTTAGTCAATTTTTTGTTATTGTTGACCTCCTTATACATAAATAGCTCAAATGCGATTTTTGTGCATAAACAATAAAAAAAATCATTAGAAACATAATCATCCATTAGATCTAGAGCTATTAAACATAATCATTAAGTATTATACAGTCCAAAAAAAATGGAAAAAATCAAATAGTAATTGTTGAAGTTATAGTCAAATTTTTGTTACTATTGACATCCTCATACATAAATATCTCAAATGCGATTTCTGTGCAT
Organism: Antiaris toxicaria; assembly: GCA_035233585.1. Taxonomy (NCBI): domain Eukaryota; kingdom Viridiplantae; phylum Streptophyta; class Magnoliopsida; order Rosales; family Moraceae; genus Antiaris; species Antiaris toxicaria. The sequence continues at coordinate 97,926,535 of CP141154.1, forward strand.
GAGCATTGCTAAAAATCATTAGAAACATAATCATCCCTTAGATTTTAAGTTATTAAACATAATCAGTAAGTATTATACAGTCCAAAAAAATGAAAAAAATCAAATAGTAATTGTTGTAGTTTTAGTTAATTTTTTGTTACTGTTGACACCTTCATACATAAATAGCTCAAATGTGATTTTTGTGCATTAACATTATAAAAAATCATTAGAAACATGATCATCCCTTAGATCTTAAGTTATTAAACATAATAAATAAGTATTATACAGTCCAAAAAAAATAGAAAAAATCAAGTAGTAATTGTTGTAGTTATAGTCAATTTTTTGTTACTATTGACATCCTCATACATAAATAGCTCAAATGCGATTTTTGTGCATGAATAATAAAAAAAATCATTAGAAACATGATCATCCCTTAGATCTTAAGTTATTAAACATAATTAATAAGTATTATACAGTCCAAAAAAAAAATAGAAAAAATCAAATAGTAATTGTTGTAGTTTTAGTCAATTTTTTGTTATTGTTGACCTCCTTATACATAAATAGCTCAAATGCGATTTTTGTTCATGAACAATAAAAAAAATCATTAGAAACATAATCATCCCTTAGATCTTAAGTTTTTAAACATAATTAATAAGTATTATACAGTCCAAAAAAAATAGAAAAAATCAAATAGTAATTCTTGTAGTTTTAGTCAATTTTTTGTTATTGTTGACCTCCTTATACATAAATAGCTCAAATGCGATTTTTGTGCATGAACAATAAAAAAAATCATTAGAAACATAATCATCCCTTAGATCTTAAGTTATTAAACATAATTAATAAGTATTATACAGTCCCAAAAAAATAGAAAAAATCAAATAGTAATTGTTGTAGTTTTAGTCAATTTTTTGTTATTGTTGACCTCCTTATACATAAATAGCTCAAATGTGATTTTTGTGCATGAACAATAAAAAAAATCATTAGAAACATAATCATCCCTTAGATCTTTAGTTATTAAACATAATTAATAAGTATTATACAGTCCAAAAAAAATAGAAAAAATCAAATAGTAATTGTTGTAGTTTTAGTCAATTTTTTGTTATTGTTGACCTCCTTATACATAAATAGCTCAAATGCGATTTTTGTGCATGAACAATAAAAAAAAATCATTAGAAACATAATCATCCCTTAGATCTTAAGCTATTAAACATAATCATTAAGTATCATATAGTCCAAAAAAATGAAAAAAATCAAATAGTCATTGTTGTAGTTTTAGTCAATTTTTTGTTACTGTTGACCTCCTTATACATAAATAGCTCAAATGCGATTTTTGTGCATGAACATTACAAAAAATCAATAGAAACATAATCATCCCTTAGATCTTAAGCTATTAAACATAATTATTAAGTATTATATAGTCCAAAAAAAATGAAAAAAATCAAATAGTCTTGTTGTAGTTTTAGTCAATTTTTTGTTACTGTTGACATCTTTATACATAAATAGCTCAAATGCGATTTTTAAAACTAATTTAGTTGTTTAAAATATAAAAGACCAATCATAACTTCAATTTTTATTTTTTTATTTTTCATTCTACTACCGGTAGACACTTTCTACTCCTCGGTAGACCTATTAATTGCATGATTCTACCGTCAGTCGAATGTCTCGACCGACCGGTAGAGTTGTGAAAAATCTGAACAAAATCTAATTAAAAAAATTAAATTGCAACTTTTGTATTTTTTTTTTTTTGGTTATTCTAAACTAATTTAGCATTTTAAAATTTAAAAAAATCCAATCACAACTAGTATGATGCATTCTACTAACGGTGGAAACTTTATACCCCTCGGTAAACCAAATAATTGCATGATTCTAAGGCCAGTAGAGTGTCGCAACCGAATAGTAGAGTTCGTACACATTTATTAACTAAGTATAATAAAAAAATTCAAGTGCAATATATTCAATTCTTTTATGATTTTTAAAACTAATTTAGTTGTTTAAAATATAAAAGACCAATCATAACTTCAATTTTTATTTTTTTATTTTTCATTCTACTGCCGGTAGACACTTTCTACTCCTCGGCAGACCTATTAATTGCATGATTCTACCGTCAGTCGAATGTCTCGACCTACCGGTAGAGTTGGTGAAAAATCTGAACAAAATCTAATTAAAAAAATTAAATTGTAACTTTTGTATTTTTTTTTTTGGTTATTCTAAACTAATTTAGCATTTTAAAATTTAAAAAAATCCAATCACAACTAGTATGATGCATTCTACTAACGGTGGAAACTTTATACCCCTCGGTAAACCAAATAATTGCATGATTCTAAGGCCAGTAGAGTGTCGCAACCGAATAGTAGAGTTCGTACACATTTATTAACTAAGTATAATAAAAAAATTCAAGTGCAATATATTTAATTCTTTTATGATTTTTAAAACTAATTTAGTTGTTTAAAATATAAAAGACCAATCATAACTTCAATTTTTATTTTTTTATTTTTCATTCTACTGCCGGTAGACACTTTCTACTCCTCGGCAAACCTATTAATTGCATGATTCTACCGTCAGTCGAATGTCTCGACCGACCGGTAGAGTTGGTGAAAAATCTGAACAAAATCTAATTAAAAAAATTAAATTGCAACTTTTGTATTTTTTTTTTTGGTTATTCTAAACTAATTTAGCATTTTAAAATTTAAAAAAATCCAATCATAACTAGTATGATGCATTCTACTAACGGTGGAAACTTTATACCCCGCGGTAAACCAAACAATTGCATGATTCTAAGGCCAGTAGAGTCTCGCGACCGAATAGTAGAGTTCGTCCACATTTATTAACTAAGTATAATAAAAAAATTCAAGTGCAATATATTCAATTCTTTTATGATTTTTAAAACTAATTTAGTTGTTTAAAATATAAAAGACCAATCATAACTTCAATTTTTATTTTTTTATTTTTCATTCTACTGCCGGTAGACACTTTCTACTCCTCGGCAGACCTATTAATTGCATGATTCTACCGTCAGTCGAATGTCTCGACCGACCGGTAGAGTTGGTGAAAAATCTGAACAAAATCTAATTAAAAAAATTAAATTGCAACTTTTGTATTTTTTTTTGGTTATTCTAAACTAATTTAGCATTTTAAAATTTAAAAAAATCCAATCATAACTAGTATGATGCATTCTACTAACGGTGGAAACTTTATACCCCTCGGTAAACCAAACAATTGCATGATTCTAAGGCCAGTAGAGTCTTGCGACCGAATAATAGAGTTCGTCCACATTTATTAACTAAGTATAATAACAAAATTCAAGTGCAATATATTCAATTCTTTTATGATTTTTAAAACTAATTTAGTTGTTTAAAATATAAAAGACCAATCATAACTTCAATTTTTATTTTTTTATTTTTCATTCTACTGCCGGTAGACACTTTCTACTCCTCGGCAGACCTATTAATTGCATGATTCTACCGTCAGTCGAATGTCTCGACCGACCGGTAGAGTTGGTGAAAAATCTGAACAAAATCTAATTAAAAAATTAAATTGTAACTTTTGTATTTTTTTTTGGTTATTCTAAACTAATTTAGCATTTTAAAATTTTAAAAAAATCCAATCATAACTAGTATGATGCATTCTACTAACAGTAGAAACTTTATACCCCTCGATAAACCTTATAGTTATTGTAGTAGTTTTAGTCAATTTTTTGTGCATAAACATTGCCAAAAATCATTAGAAACATAATCATCTCTTAGATTTTAAGCTATTAAACATAATCATTGAGTATTATATAGTCCAAAAAAAATGAAAAAAATCAAATAGTAATTGTTGTAGTTTTAGTCAATTTTTTGTAGTTGTTGACGTCCTTATGCATAAATAGCTCAAATGTGATTTTTGTGCATGAACATTGCCAAAAATCATTAGAAACATAATCATCCCTTAGATCTTAAGTTATTAAACATAATCAGTAAGTATTATACGGTCCAAAAAAAATGAAAAAAATCAAATAGTCATTGTTAACTAATTAGTCAATTTTTTGTTATTGTTGACATCTTCATACATAAATAGCTCAAATGTGATTTTTGTGCATAAACATTGCCAAAAATCATTAGAAACATAATCATCCCTTAGATCTTAAGCTATTAAACATAATCATTAAGTATTATACCGTCCAAAAAAAATAGAAAAAATCAAATAGTAATTGTTGTAGTTTTAGTCAATTTTTTGTAGTTGTTGACATCCTTATGCATAAATAGCTCAAATGTGATTTTTGTGCATGAACATTGCTAAAAATCATTAGAAACATAATCATCCCTTAGATCTTAAGTTATTAAACATAATCAGTAAGTATTATACAGTCCAAAAAAAATGGAAAAAATCAAATAGTCGTTGTTAACTAATTAGTCAATTTTTTGTTATTGTTGACATCTTCATACATAAATAGCTTAAATGCGATTTTTGTGCATGAACATTACAAAAAATCATTAGAAACATAATCAAGATCGAGTTTGGTTAAAGGTAATGACATGGAATGGGAATGGGAATGAGAATGGGAATGGAAAGAAAAGACGATTCAATTGTTTGGTTTTGATTTTATAAATACAATGGAATATATTATATTAACTTTTAATTAGACAAAATAATATGGGTTGGAATGGTCATTCCTCCCATCTATGGATGGAATGACGATTCCACCAAATTGGTGGAAAAATCATTTCAAAGGAATGGTCATTCCTTATATTTCAGTCAACCAAACATCAGAATTTCGATTCCATTCCATTACATTCCATTGCATTCCTTCCAACCAAACTCACCCTAGCTATTAAACATAATCATTGAGTATTATATAGTCCAAAAAAAAAATGAAAAAAATCAAATAGTCATTGTTAACCATTTAGTCAATTTTTTGTTATTATTGACATCTTCTTACATAAATAGCTCAAATGCGATTTTTGTGCATGAACATTACAAAAAATCATTAGAAACATAATCATTAAGTATTATACAGTCCAAAAATAATAGAAAAAACCAAATAGTTATTGTTATAGTTTTAGTCAATTTTTTGTAGTTGTTGACGTCCTTATGTATAAATAGCTCAAATGTGATTTTTGTGCATGAATATTGCCAAAAATCATTAGAAACATAATCATCCCTTAGATCTTAAGCTATTAAATATAATTATTAAGTATTATACAGTCCAAAAAAAATAGAAAAAATCAAATAGTAATTGTTATAGTTTTAGTCAATTTTTTGTAGTTGTTGACATCCTTATGTATAATAGCTCAAATGTGATTTTTGTGCATGAACATTGCCAAAAATCATTAGAAACATAATCATCCCTTAGATCTTAAGCTATTAAATATAATCATTGAGTATTATATAGTCCAAAAAAAATGAAAAAAAATCAAATAGTCATTGTTAATCATTTAGTCAATTTTTTGTTATTGTTGACATCTTCGTACATAAATAGCTCAAATGCGATTTTTGTACATGAACATTACAAAAAATCATTAGAAACATAATCATCCCTTAGATCTTAAGCTATTAAATATAATCATTAAGTATTATACAGTCCAAAAAAAATAGAAAAAATCAAATAGTCATTGTTAACTAATTAGTCAATTTTTTGTTATTGTTGACATCTTCATACATAAATAGCTCAAATGCGATTTTTGTGCATGAACATTACAAAAAATCATTAGAAACATAATCATCTCTTAGATCTTAAGCTATTAAACATAATCATTGAGTATTATATAGTCCAAAAAAAATGAAAAAAATCAAATAGTAATTGTTGTAGTTTTAGTCAATTTTTTGTTATTGTTGACATCTTCATACATAAATAGCTCAAATGTGATTTTTGTGCATAAACATTGCCAAAAATCATTAGAAACATAATCATCCTTTAGATCTTAAGTTATTAAACATAATCATTGAGTATTATATAGTCCAAAAAAAATAGAAAAAATCAAATAGTCATTGTTAACCAATTAGTCAATTTTTTGTTATTGTTGACATCCTTATACATAAATAGCTCAAATGTGATTTTTGTGCATGAACATTGCCAAAAATCATTAGAAACATAATCATCCCTTAGATCTTAAGTTATTAAACATAATCATTGAGTATTATATAGTCCAAAAAAAATAGAAAAAATCAAATAGTCATTGTTAACCAATTAGTCAATTTTTTGTTATTATTGACATCCTTATACAAAAATAGCTCAAATGTGATTTTTGTGCATGAATATTGCCAAAAATCATTAGAAACATAATCATCCCTTAGATCTTAAGCTATTAAACATAATGATTAAGTATTATACAGTCCAAAAAAAATAGAAAAAATCAAATAGTAATTGTTATAGTTTTAGTCAATTTTTTGTAGTTGTTGACATCCTTATGTATAAATAGCTGAAATATGATTTTTATGCATGAACATTGCCAAAAATCATTAGAAACATAATCATCCCTTAGATCTTAAGCTATTAAACATAATCATTGAGTATTATATAGTCGAAAAAAAATGAAAAAAATCAAATAGTAATTGTTGTAGTTTTAGTCAATTTTTTGTAGTTGTTGACATCCTTGTGCATAAATAGCTCAAATGTGATTTTTGTGCATGAACATTGCCAAAAATCATTAGAAACATAATCATCCCTTAGATCTTAAGCTATTAAACAAAATCATTAGTATTATACAGTCCAAAAAAAATAGAAAAAATCAAATAGTAATTGTTGTAGTTTTAGTCAATTTTTTGTAGTTGTTGACATCCTTATGCATAAATAGCTCAAATGTGATTTTTGTGCATGAACATTGCCAAAAATCATTAGAAACATAATCATCCCTTAGATCTTAAGCTATTAAACATAATCATTGAGTATTATACAGTCCAAAAAAGATGGAAAAAATCAAATAGTCATTGTTAACTAATTAGTCAATTTTTTGTTATTGTTGACATCTTCGTACATAAATAGCTCAAATGCGATTTTTGTGCATGAACATTACAAAAAATCATTAGAAACATAATCATCCCTTAGATCTTAAGCTATTAAACATAATCATTGAGTATTATACAGTCCAAAAAAAATGGAAAAAATCAAATAGTCATTGTTAACTAATTAGTCAATTTTTTGTTATTGTTGACATCTTCATATATAAATATCTCAAATGCGATTTTTGTTCATGAACATTACATCAAATCATTAGAAACATAATCATCCCTTAGATCTTAAGCTATTAAACATAATCATTGAGAATTATACAGTCCAAAAAAAATGAAAAAAATCAAATAGTCATTGTTAACTAATTAGTCAATTTTTTGTTATTGTTGACATCTTCATACATAAATAGCTCAAATGCGATTTTTGTGCATGAACATTACAAAAAATCATTAGAAACATAATCATCTCTTAGATCTTAAGCTATTAAACATAATCATTGAGTATTATATAGTCCAAAAAAAATGAAAAAAATCAAATAGTAATTGTTGTAGTTTTAGTCAATTTTTTGTAGTTGTTGACATCCTTATGCATAAATAGCTAAAATGTGATTTTTGTGCATAAACATTGCCAAAAATCATTAGAAACATAATCATCTCTTAGATCTTAAGCTATTAAACATAATCATTAAGTATTATACAGTCCAAAAAAAATAGAAAAAATCAAATAGTAATTGTTGTAATTTTAGTCAATTTTTTGTAGTTGTTGACATCTTATGCATAAATAGCTCAAATGTGATTTTTGTGCATGAACATTGCCAAAAATCATTAGAAACACAATCATCCCTTAGATCTTAAGCTATTAGACATAATCATTAAGTATTATACAATACAAAAAAAAAATAGAAAAAATCAAATGAGAAGGCATAAGTGATGTTGACACATAGTTTGTGTTGTATCACATAACTTGATTAATTAACTAATCGAAACAACTCAAACTTACCGAAAAAAAAGGGCCTAAGATTTGATAACAAAAACAAAATTTTTGAACAATTCTAACAGAAAAGAAGTGGCCTAAGATTTTATAATAAAGGTATCTTCATGGATCCCAATCATTTTCAAAAATTTCAACAGCCATCTTGTTTCTAAAGAAATAAACGGTTTCCTCGCTTAACACATCAAAGCCAATACCCATGGAGTCCAACTCTATAAATTTAATTGCATATAATGCATATTCACCCCTGTTTAAGACATAATTATAGAAAATTTTGTTAGTAAATAAAATCACTAGATGCTTCAATTATTTAACATATTTAGATTCGAACTTAAACTTACTTGTCATTTTGAGGCAAATTTTGAAGCCGCTCATAGGACCATGGATCTTTCAACTTGTCATTAAGCTTAGTAAACATTCCACTTTGCTCAAGAAGAATCGGCATCATAACACAAAGCAGTTCCATATAAGCTTCAATTTCTCTCTCGGGAGTTGCTTGCAAGTTACAATCAAACACTACGAGTTTGCATTTCTCTATATCTACTTTGACTGCAACCCAATGATCTTCACGCACTCGAAGCACCGTGTATAGTGCTTTCATTTTTTTCCATGATTTCCCCATCTTTGGTAAGCGACCTTCCCAATATGCTTGCAAATTAGAGTCATACTGGCAGACACTATCTTTACCTTTCTTCGACAAGGCCATTATGAGAAATTGGGTGAATGCCTCATCCAACATAGCGACATCTTGATTGAATATGTCATTATACTTCTGTTGCCTCTTCCTCAAGCCGAACAATGCTTCGTCAATATGCTATGACCACGAATTGAAGAATATATTATTAGTTTTCAACTCAACATGCCAAAAAGAAAAATTAGCATATGAAATATAAAACTGGTACATACAGCGTTAAGTAGCCATTTTCCTTTATCTAAGATATCTTTAAAGAATTGTTGGTCATGACTCATTACACCACACTTGATCGGGATTTTGTTGTATGGCTTCCTCATGAATTCGTCAAATGAAGCTTTCTTACACTCGGGGATAGCACGTAATGGTTCAAATCGAAGCCCAGAATTTCAGCGATACCGCTTCCTTGGCACCGTGTACGGAGATTGCAAGAATATAGAGCACTTTTTCTTTCTATTTGGCCGACCATCTACCTTTGATGTCACTTCGTCCAATGCATTGTCTTCTTCTAACACAGGATCATCATCAGAAACAATTGTTGGTGGGGGAGTCATGTAATATTCTCCTGGATCCACTTCATCATTCATCATATCAATGGGATCCACAAGGGCATTAGGATCATCATTGAAAATATAGTTATTGTGTCCAACCTTTGTTAGCCCTACATTAGTAGGCATAAAGGTGTAATCCTGACCTCCCACCTCTCTTATCATAGGTTCATCAGGCGTAAAGGTATGACCTTGGTCTCCCATCTCTCTCGCCTTTACTTTTCCACAACTGCAAGAACTTGATTCAATTTTCTCCATAAGTCTACGTTCCATCTGGTCTAATCGCTCATCCAAATAATTTTTCAAAGCGATAAACAAGTTAGAGTTTTCTGTAGAATTAGTTCGGACTGGAGTTAGTTGAGGAGATGTTGCATCTTCTCTTTCAAATATATGAGGTGAAATAGGATGTACGGTCGGCGAGATCGGCATGTTCATGGTCATTTGGACATCATCAGTTGAACTTGAATTCATTTTGATCACTGCCCCAGATCTCAATTTTCTCACTAATGGATCAATAATAGGATCATCATCATCATCAAGCTCAACAACATAAGACAAATATGCCAAGCTCTTTTCCTCCTCTGTTGGAACCAAGATGCTTTGTATAATCTGGGAAGTTACACATAAATAACAAAAGTTAATCATCTTAAAATTAAAATAGAAAAAACAAAGTAAATATTGATTATCAAAATCACAATCATTATCATATAAAGACTTCAATAAGAGTTCATAAATATTATCTCAAAAGTATAAAGTGATAATAACATGTTCTCCAACAAAAAGTTGCTCAATGGCACTATATGAGTGGGAGGCTTTTTCGTTCCACTTCTTCGTCGACCAACGAAGCATGCGTGGTAATATGTCATCCTCCCGTTTCTTAGCAAATTTGCTTGCAACGGCCGGCACCATCTCATATATCCATGTCTGTAATCCGAATAATTTTATTAGTTTTTAATTTTGAATAATATTATGATAACTATAATACTATCCAAGTACATAAAATTCAATCATTACCTGGAATGCGTGCACAAAACCGTTAAATGCGAATGACTTCATCTTGGGCTCTTTTTTTTCATTTGCTTTGGCTCTTACGTCCTTACTTAGGCTCTTGAATGTGTGATTGTATGTCTTCACTCCCCAATCATAACTATCAAAAAGGTCAATATCATTAACTAGGCCCATGTCTTTTAGATCAACTTTACCGTCCTTGTCAAACCCATATAAGACTCCATAAAGAAATACAAGAAGGGCGATCTTAGTCTTGTCATTATTTTTGGTACTTCTCATTTCCTTAAGCTTGTTCATCAAATCAGTTATAACTACTTTATCTTTCCCATCAAAATACTTATTTAATAGGCGAGAATTTTTCTTTGCCTCTTTTACTTTCTCCAAATCTGACACCGAAGTGAAGTTGAGCCCTGTAATCATTGCGTACTCTTCCATAGAGAATCGCATTGGTATTTTGTTTACCATCATCCACATTTCTTGTTTCTTATTGACTTTAACTTGTCGAAGAATGAAGTACCACATGAGTTGACTTGAATGTTGATAGTGATCAGGAACGTCAATAAGATGACCAAATTGGGTCTCCCTAAAACGCTCCATCTCTTGCTCATTCAAGTTCTCCTTGATATGCTTACAATAGTCATGGAATCTAGATCGAATAGAAATCTTGCAAGGGAAGTGCTCTTCTTTATCCAAAATCAACCTTAATGGTTCAACTTCTTCGGCCTAAAAATGTATATGTGTATATATATATAGTTAGAGACAACTAAAGAATATTGAAATCAAAAAATACCCAAAAAAGAAAAATAATTTTGACAATCATCATGACTGTAGGAGCAAAGTATGTCAATAAACATTATAACTACTTTCTAAAAGCCATCATACCGTAATGATTATTGGATTAGCACAAGGCTCAATTGTGGGTTCGACAGACGGCTCAACTGGAATACTTGTCTGCAAATCACAATTTTACTTAAGCAATTATTGAATAAGAAAAATAGTATATTCAATCTTACAAATATTTTAACAATACCGTTGTTGCTTCTTGCTCCATTGTTGTCGGCTCTTGCTCTACCATTGTTGCCTCCTGCTCTACCATTATCTCCTCTTGCTCTGCCATTGTCGCATCCTCTTGTTCTGTATTTGAAACATCTTCTGAGGTTGCCTCTACAGCTTCACTATCTTCATCACTCGATTCAGAATTTTGTTGAGTCTTGCTTAATTCTTTTTGTCGCGCTTGCTCCTTTGCACGTCGATGGAAGTCATGTAAAGAAACTTGTTTCACTCTTGCCATTGCTGGAAGAAACAATTTAATTAAACTCTTGGATGAAAAAGATAACTTGATTTGCTATTTCTAGTCCTAATGGCCATGACAAGTACAAGGAAAAAAACATTATTATTCGTAACCATTTACTAAAGATTTGGCATACAACAATCAAACAAATACCATAAAGGAGGCACGCTAAGTTTAATACTCTAATTTTTTTTTATAAGGCCATATTTTATTTTGAATACTTCAAAGCAATGTTTATTACGTTTAACTATAATTTATAAATTTCTATTTTTAAATCTGTCACCTAGTGGGAAATCACCTTTTATTCCAAGAGATAAAATAGTCATCTTTTACATAAGAATGAGAGGCTCAATAAACAGAATGATAGAACGATGGGAAAGTTTCCAAGATTCAAGTTTAAAAAAAAATAACTAAATTTCCAGAATTACCTCATCAACACAAAGACATGATGGGGAAAAAGTAGGAATATTGACTGGATTTTTGTTTTTCATGTTGTTTAGTGAAGTTTGGTTTTTATTATAACTATAGTGCAAATAATGATTATTAGCTTAATGTTCTAGCTAATCTTTTTTCCTACAAATAATTTTGGTTTGTCTGCAAATAATTTTGGATAGACACATATGAAGAATGAAAAATAACTCAATATATAAATATCATTATTCTACCATCAAAAAGAGTCAACAAAAAAGAGAGAGAGAGAGAGGCACCAAAATAATGCCTATGAACAATGAAAACAAAAAGTAACTTTGACTCACAAACTCACTTCTTGTTGTTCACCCATGACATATCAAAAACAATCTTCAACAGATATTAGAGGTCAAAAGATAGCAAAGTGAGGATTTGGAGTGAAAACAAGAATTCAAAGGTAGGAAAACCAAAAATCTTGATACTCATTTATCAACCATTTTCTTCATTCAAATTACAAACTAACTTACTCATAGGCAAACCAAATAACAAACTTGGCTCCTAAAAACGAAACTACAAATGATAAATCATAACTAGATTTACAGGCAGTTTTCAATGATTTTCAACACAAGAAAAAATAAAAAACCTAAAAACGAAATTAATGTTTAAAGTTTACCTGAAACTTGGCTCCTCCAATGTGGGCACTTCTGATGGCTGCCGGCCGTTGGTCTCCGTGGTCTGAAGGCAGTAGAGCTGGGTAGAGTTGAAGGGAAGAAGGCAGATGAAGGAGAAGAGGGCTTGCTCTGTTTTTTTTTTAAATATATCGTGCGTTTTCCGTTTAACAAAGAAGAAGAGAGGGATGGAAAATAAACCAAGGATAAAATAATAAAATTAATTGCCACATCAATATTTGCAAAAAAGAATAAGAAGGAAAAAATAAATACATTATAAGAAGGTTATTTTGTTAAAATGAACGACTTTTAGGGTCATCCAACTAAATATCTCCTTCCTTAAGTTCCTAACAATTTGAATTGGTTCTTAAGAAAAGTGACACTATAATCAATGAGAAAAAAGTATAGTCCAGCTAGACGATTTGCCAATTAGGCTAACAACTAGACCCTCAAATTGGTTTTGGAATCTGAAAGAAGATGGGGTTCATGTCAACAAGTAACAGAATTATGACGATGACACAATAATTAATAATAACACATTTTCCACTCCACCTAGTACAACAAAACTACTTGAGCCAAAGAAAAAAAAAAGTACGATACACACTACAATAGTACTTTGCTTGTTGAAGAAAACATGGACCAACTTTAGACCCAAATATTATATAGTAAAATGTACTCACAAAGCATGAGAGTTATTCATATTGGTACATGCGGTGAAATTAAATTATCAATTAGGAGTCATATAATGGACTTGCAAAAGTGGAACTGAAATTGGTGGGTACTGGTGGAAATTAAAAGATTTGAAAATCAGATCACATATTGTTGGTTCCCAAATTGTTTGTTTGTGTGGTTTGCTTTGTGGGCATCCACCAGCACAGTTCCCTCTAACTAACCCAATATTATCAGATATCTAAGGCTGCAATGCCTTGCACGCCTTTAGTGGACACTGATAAGAGTCTGCAACCATTTAGTTTCTAGATGCAGCCAATTCCATATTAATGGCCTTTGTAGCTACTCGTGAGAGTGGACAAGATGAATATACTAAAACCAACTCCACGTGTAGAAAGGGTCAATACTATGTATAATTTTATAGGTAACGTCTCATATCTGACAGTCATATTAATACTAATAAAATATAATAATAAGATTATTAATGTACAATATTTTTTTTATTTGTAGTAACAATTCTAATAATACCAAGCGATGCATAAATTTATATATAAATCAATTACTAGTTACAAATACTTGCATATAAAGTTGCATTTATTAGACGATATTGGAGATTGTTCATATACATACATATGTATATATAGATATGTGATGTTGTTTTTGCATCAAGCAACTTGTGTGAAAGAGAGTGAAGTGAACCTCCATGAGGTCACTAACCAAATGGAGCCCCATTGCTCAGCTGTAGACCACTCGACAAGATCTATAATGGACATGTATTTGAAGTACTCTGAGAGGTTCCTTTTCCCACACTTCACCATGACATGTTTGTGTCGTCTTAGCCCCACATCCAAGTAACCAATCCTCTTACATTACACAAGACAGGACGTCATGTTTTTGGTTTTTGTTATTCTTTATCAGTTTGATTAGTTAGTGTTAACTACTTGATCGTTCAACCACTTAATCTTGGTGCCGAGTATATCAACTAATTATATAATCAAAGTGCCTCTAGCATTCTAACTTCTAAAGTTTAAAAGCTACTTTTAACCGTTTCAGAATAATTTAGGACATAACTTCTATCTCTCAAAAAAAAAAAACTATTAATTAAATCTTGTTACGAACTCTTATATAACAAAATTTAAGTATACCTTTATATCTTCTTGTGTATCTCTTTCATGTATTCTTTAATGAAATTGTTTACTATAATCAACTTATTAAACTACTCTGAAATAATGATTTTAAGGTATTAGAAGTTCTAAATACGGAAAAGAATGATATCATCCAATGATCGAATGAATTCTTGACCTTTTTTTTTTTCAAACTAAAGAGTTGGGGGACTTCATATATATATATATATATATAGACAGAATAAAGGATCTTGTATGTTGATTATAGTGCCACGCAATTGTGTAAAAGACAAATTTCAGGGGTTAATGAATTTGACCTCAAAAATAGCCCATTTTTTTAATGCATGGTATTATATATGCTCTCGGAATTGCTTTTTAGATAAGTAAACGTTTTAATCATGCAAAAGCATACTATTGGTTGGAAAAGCAAAAAACGTCCATAATTAAAAGCATCTATTAGGGCATTACTCGAAAAAATAAAAAAAATAAAAAAATAAAAAGGCAGCTACGAGAGGTGGGCCCTAAATGCAAGTTGGCTAAACCATTCATGCTAATCAATTATTGTTCTCAACTTTTTCTTTATGCAAATTGTATGCTAATACTGAAAGTTCAAAGTCGAGGAATATGTTTAATTAATTTGGACAAGCTTGTTTATTCAGCAGCCAAAATAATGATACTAGCATGAACTTTGTATTAATATTGCAGACTTATCTACATATATAGTCAGCTAGCCAGCTAGCCTTTGTCACGAGGTTTATTGTAAATTATTAAGCAATCATCGAGTACTTTATACTTATGAAGTCGACCTATATAAATAATTTAGTAATAAAGAAACCAAAAAAAAAAAAAAAGGAAAAAGAAGAAAACAACAGAATAAAGCACAAAGATGAAAATCTTGTAAAAGTTAGTGTGACGTTAATAATAGTACGACGTTAACATTAATCTTTCAAAGTTTAAGAATATACGACTATTATCTAATTACGTTACGCTTTATTTTTTATTTCTTTTTTTTTTCTCCCTTCTAAAACGATATTTCAATCATTCAGTTTCACTTTTGTAACTGACTTTTACCAGCCAATTGGCCGTTTACTGGTCAGATTCCGGACCATTTTTTGTCCTCTAGTGACATATTATTGCATTCTTGCCCTTTGCCTTTCTTCGCTTGTTTCTGAAAAATGTGGTGCTGATGAAAAATTCCAAAGGATAATGTGGTCACCACGTTATGACGATGATGACCACCATACAAAACCATCATTCTTCAAAATCGTTAGCTAGCATCTCTTTTGTATTGTCAACGCCACCATCAAACTCAAAGACTTGGGGAAAAAAAAAATCTATCTCTATATCTTTATAGAATCATATACGAAACTACCGTTACAATATGGATTCTAACCACATGTTAAAATGAGATTATTTGTTAATTAGAAAATCATAGGTTTATTTATTGTTTTGGTTTGTGTTAACATGTATCAATGATTTTGATTTCCATTCCTTTAACAAGAATGGTAGGTCGAATGTTTAAATTAGATTGGAACTAAAAATAAGGTTATTACTTTATTTTATTCAATTAACAAGGATGGTATATCGAACAAGAAAATAAAGAAGGTCAGCCTTTTATTTTGTTCCTTCCTTTTTGTTAGGAATTACAGAATCAAAAAGAGAGTATCGTCATATAAATATATAATTTCTTCATTAACAAGGCTATACTTTATAAATATGATTCATCTAAACAAATCTTTTATCTCTTTTAATGAAAATCTCAGCACAAAAGAAATTTATATATCCTAAGAGTAGTAATTTGTTTGCATATAATTATATAAGATTCTTTAATGGACTGTTCTCCAATCTCTGACATGGGATCAATCCTGTGCTAGGATTGTGGGGCTTTTGTGGGTCTATCTGAAAGAATGTTTTTAAACTCTCCATGTTTAATAATCAGCTGCTGAAGGAGCACTTTGTTTTGGTCCTGATCTGAGGGTAATTCTTTCTTTCTGATCTTTTATTAAATTTTTTTATATTCTTGACCTTACTCGTGAGAGAAAGTTAATGAATAATCCAAAAGCCAAATATATTGAACCAATGGTCTTGATAGGCGCTCACATGGAGAGACAGGCTTTCAACTATTTGACCAGAACAGGCTAGCTAAAGCAATGGGACTCTCACCATTTTTGTTTTGGAACTTTATTGATGGTTTTAATATTCCGTGTGCTCCTAAAATCCACAGTTGTGTGCCTCAAGAAGATGATCTGAATATGAACTCGAGAATTCTATGACATGATATGTCTAAAAAAATAATAATCTAGTTTTGTTTTAAACTATCAAACTTTTGTTATGTATGTTTATTTTGTATACATTTTTTATGTTGATGGAATTTTGATTAGATTTAATCTTTACAAATATAAATTATTTATAAAAGTGAATTACATTGTTTTTTTTTTTTAAATAATAGAAATATCTCTTGATCAAAACTAATAACGTCAACCCCCCTGATTAAAAAAAAAATTATAAAGACACCTCCTCAGTTAGTTAACTATTAGTTTGACCATTAATTCATCTATTAGTTAACTATTAGTTTGATCATTAATTATACTAAAAATATCAGAAATGTCCCTACTTTCAAATTATAAAATAATAATTTTATCCTTCTTTGACATCAAAAATATTTTCTAATTGAATTTTAAACATGGACAATCATATTTTGTTCTTTTTTTGTTTATATTTCAAAAATCATTTTTTATGGGTAATTTACACATATTAGAAATATATAAAAATTTAAATAAATTTTTTTGTAGCAAAGTAGTATATAATTGTAAAGCATACATAACTATAAAAAGAATATCAAAAATATAATTTTTGTTTTTATCAAGAAAAAAAATAAAAGTTGTTATCAATCATAAAATACTAACATAATTAAGAGTATTTTAGTCATTTCAAATATAAACTAAACAAAGTTAAAAAAAAGAAGGGTTTTGGTATTATTAGTTTTAATCAATATGATGTCTTCATAATTTTGAAAAAAACACAAAAAATGCCAGCTTAGTTAACCCTTATTTGTGGGGATACTCTAGCTAAAATGTAAAGTTCCCAATTTGAAGTTGGGGGATACTGTAGCTATAATGAAAAGTTCCGAATTTGCAGTCGGTTGCTTCCATGGCAAGGATAAAAGTATTGTTGAGAAAAGGGGAACGGAATTGGGAACTGCAACAAAAATTCTTTCTACTCCATTTACCCAAAAAAAAGGGGAAATTCTTTTCTTTGAAAACTATCTGATTTTGTTTACGTGCAGTGCTGGATCTAAAGTGGGATTATGGTTTATTTTTGCCATAATAATCGCTAGTAACCACTCAGTACTAGTCAAATCAACCTACTTAATTTGGTTAGTACTTATGAATATTAGTTGTAATTGTACTTGAGAATTAAGTTCTCAGCTTGAATTTCTTGAAAACTTGAGCTTTCTCAAACGGGTTTAATTGCTTTCAGTTTAGCTTTAATCGTTTTAAATTGAAGTTGTTAAGACATACTAAAGCAGAAACTTGATGTTCTACCACAAAGGCAGCCCGTCAATAAATACCTGAATCATGAAAGCGATCATCGTCCATTCAATTTTGCTCAGAAAAATGATTTTTATTTCTAGTCGAAATGTCACTTATCACAGCAGCATTAGGACCCCGCCAAGTCTTTAGGACGGGGTATTTCTCCTACAAAGAAAAATATACGAGGACAATAATAAAAAGATAGATCCACATATCGTAAAAATCAATTTTTTATTAATAAATAATATTTAATACTGGTAATATCTTTCAGTATAATTCTATTGTAAGCTGTCAAAGTTATATATATACTTGCATAAAAAATGACAAACAATAAAAACAAGTATGAATTCACATCGGCTACAGTTGAATTAACCATGTGAAGTAGACTGGAACACGTTCAATGATGCCCGTGACAGAGCATGGAGCCAATGAAGAATGCAAAGAGGAACTTTTTCATGGACTTCCTCATGACCTGAATACAAACAAACAAACCAAACAACTCTAGTTTTCCGCATTGAAAACTGACGTTAGATTGTTTTTTTTTTTTTTTTGGCAGCCCTTCCCTTACACCTTGCACACATTTTAAGATGACAGATTTACATATCACGGATCAATCATCACTAGTAATGTCACAAAAAATAATAATAGCAATCTTCATGTAACATTCAGAAACAATTTACATTATGTATTAAATAATTACGACATATTAATCATGTTTGACCGTCATATTTGTAGTTAAATTCATATCGGTTTTATTCCTAACGCCTTTCAGAAGAAAAAAACAAAAAAGGTTAAACAAATAAATCACTTATGTCTTTAGCATAAACCATGTGAACCCACCAAGCTAGAAAAACCTCTCTCTCTCTCTCTCTCTCTCTCTCTCTTCATATCATTCTCTTTCCAAACGTGACAATGTCCCTCCACCACACACTATAAATTTTACTCCAAGGACATCATTGTACCACTGCTAAATCTCCTCTCCTTTTCTTTTCATTTTTTTTTTCCCAACATGGGTTTGAGGCTTGGAGCTCTGTTCCCTCTGTTTCTCCAAGCTTTGTTCTTTTTTGTACAAGAAACAAGAGCAGAGCATGTGCTCTACAACGTGAGCGGGTTGAGAGGGAAGAAGCAAGTGAGTGGGTGTAATTTGTTCCAAGGAAAATGGGTTTTCGACCCTTCTTATCCTTTCTATGATTCCTCAAGCTGTCCATTTATAGATCCAGAGTTTGATTGCCAAAAACATGGCAGACCCGATACTCAGTACCTCAAGTACGCTTGGAAACCCGATTCTTGTGACCTCCCCAGGTACCATATATATATATACACACACACGTATATACGTACATGTATATAAATATAAAGTGTTTGGTTTTGGTGTATAGGTTTGATGGGTTGGATTTTCTGAGGAGTTGGAGGGGGAAGAAGATAATGTTTGTTGGTGATTCACTGAGTCTGAACATGTGGCAATCGTTGGCATGTATGATTCATGCGTCGGTGCCAAATGCCAAGACAAGCTATCTGAGGAGAGATTCGCTATCTTCTGTGACATTCCAGGTACACACAATTTTTCTTTTTCTTTTTTATCTTTTTTTATTTTATATATATATATATATATTTTTTTTTTTTTTGCTTCTCTCCCTTTCGTTGAATGGTTGTCTCCTTGTCTCTTTTACCATTATTTTTATTTATTACTTTACTGTTGCTCATTTTGTTCATTTTTCTTTTGTTATCTCAATTTTAAGTGTAAATTGGGTTCACGCCATGAAAATACAGCAATAGAAAATTACCATATTAAACAATACAGCTAATACGTCTAAAGGGAGTTTTTTTTGTTATTTGGTTGTAGTTTCATTTTCATTTGAGGAATCTCTATCATTTGTTTTTACAACAAATAATGAAAGTCATGGCATACCAAACGACGCATGATTGGAATTTGCCCTTTTTTTCTTCTTTTTCTTGGATTGAATAAAGTATGTTTGGTGAGTGAAGAAAAACTCTAGAAAAAAATAATGGAACAGTAAAAGCAATTAAAGATTGCAAATGATGTAGGAGGGAAATAAAGGTTCGAATTAATATGAACATTGTTCTTCTCTTTCCATTTAAAATTTTCTATTTTCTTTACTTTTTGTGGAGAGTTCTTCCTCTTCTTTGTATTTTATTCTATTTTAATTTATTTCATCATTGTTTGAAAGTTGAATTTTATTAGAACACTCGTATCTAGACTATTCAGTTATAACAAATTGCATCTATATCAGTATTCAATGAGAAACATTTTGTAGGTGTACTATTCCTCAAGTCTTTATTATGTTGGAAGCTTTTTTCTTTTGGAAATGAACTGTACCTAAAATCTCTTAGACGCATTTAATTTATGTTATATTTTAGCAAACAGAGAAAAGTAGAAAAACATGCATGAGCTCTTTCCATTACAATACTTCTTTGCTAGAAATTCTTCCTAGTCTTCTGAATTTCTCAATAGATTTCTACACCATCCACCTTCATATAATTTTGAGTGACTTATGAATGAAACAATTTCATACCAATGGTCGATTGAATCCTTTTGAATCCATGATATTCTTTTTTATATTTTTCTTTTCTTTTCTTTTCTTTTCTTTTTTTCATATCTTCCTCATAGGTTGATAAGAGTTTCTATTTAATAGTAGGTTCAAGATAGAACAAATCTTTTTTTTTTTTTTTGGTATACACATGGCAAAGTACACATATGCAAAATTCCCATTGGATAAATCGATTACATGGACCTTTAGTAAAAGAGTTAAAGTGAAAGCATAAGTGAACCTATTAAGTTATAGCTTTTAAATAATTATTGATTGAAAGAAAATTTGTGACGCTTATAAGCCACTTAAGTGACTAAAGATACAACAAATCTACAACTACACTAATTGTCCCCAAAAAATTTGGATTAACATTTTCAACTCTAAAAAGTAGCATGTTATATAAAAACAAGATGGGTTAATCACAATCATTATCCCAAACTTTATGACAAATCTAACCGTGATCTTGACATTTAGAATATTTCAAAATTAAGTCCGACTCTATAGGTGTGGTAAATTTAGTTCATCCTTTATATTCTTAAAAATCTAAATGGAATAGATCCTTTGTTGTTGATATATCATTCACATAAGGGTAAAATGGTCATTTTGGTGGCTTTTAGGATGAGATTAAATGATTTAAAAAGGATTTGGTTAGTGTTCACCTCTTTTTTTTTTTTTTTAATTTTTATCTTTTTGTTGTATTTGTCTGCCACACATGACTCAAAATAAACTAGTATACCAAAGTAGGATTTAATGTAAAGTTCGGGAAGTTTTTGAGATTAATCCAATGACTAGCTATGTTAGGATACCTCATATTGAGGTGCTACAACAAAATTATGGTTTTCTTTTCATTTTTGCTTGGAATATTTGTTTTTTAATGGGATTTTGGTTGGAATTTTCAAATTACACAAAAAGTCATTTATTGACTATGAAGGTCAGAAAAATGGTGCTTTCGGCTCTACTACTACGAACATAATGATTAATAATAAGCCCATTAGGTCTTTTAAGAGAGGAAGACAACATCCCCATCGTTGTACAGCCTGTGATCAGCAACTTGCCAGCCTGTGGTCACACTCATATATGCAATGTAGTATGTAAACTGCCCAACTTCAGTTGTTTTCTTATTAACTTATTTAGTTTGAATAATTTTTTGAATCATACAATAATTAATCCGCATTTAAAACTTGTTGCTTTAGTAGCCATTCCATTATTTATAAAAATAAAATAAAATAAAATAAAATAAAACCCTACTCTCTCTCTACTTTTACAAGTTGTCCACAATATTTTTCTTAGGGAACAAGAACGTAGACTTTTTATACTCCTTTGGTTGGACATATTGGGACTTTTTTTTCAGTGTGTGAAAATATGGTTCCCGTGACACAATAGGAAATATGAGTAAGGGAAAAAATAGTGAAATTGTCGCATTTAAAGATTTTATTCTTTGAAGTATCTAAAGCCAACGGTGGAGATTAAAAAGAAAGTTGATTGTCTGTGTTGCAGGACTATGGTGTAACTTTGTATCTATACCGAACCCCCTATCTTGTTGACATAGTTAGAGAATCAGTGGGACCTGTATTGAGGTTGGACTCCATTGAGAGTGGCAACGCATGGAAAGGAATGGACATGCTGATCTTTAACTCGTGGCACTGGTGGCTCCACACCGGAAGATCTCAGCCGTACGTTCATCTTGTCATCCTCACTTCCACTTTATTTTTCAGTCAGTAGATCTCTTTTTTTTATTTATCATTTTGATTTTGATGTGATTTTAATTGAATCCGACATTCGAAAACGTTTTTATGTGGTTGAAGATGGAAATATATGCGGGAAGGGAGTAAGTTGTACAAAGACATGGACCGTCTGACTGCATTTTATAAGGGGATGACCACGTGGGCAAGATGGGTTGATCTCAATGTCGATCCTTCGAAGACCAAAGTCTTCTTCCAGGGCATTTCTCCCACTCATTATCAGTAAGTGCAACAAAACCATTTTTGAGTTTAGCAATCCAGGATACAATCATTCTCGATCAAGAAACTAGCACTAGAAAGTATGCATGGATCCGTTTCTTCTTCTATTCTACCTATGATACCGATAGATTCTCATACCAATAGATTCTCATAACGACACTGACGTTGATCCAGAACTAGAAAACACCATTGATCCTCCTTTTTATTCAACAAAAGAAACTAGCACTAGATTTCCAACAATATTTAAGAGTCTGCTGTTTAGGACTACTTAAAAGAGGGCTTAGATTCAATCCATCTCAACTTCAATCCTAGGTGTATTTCTCTTTTGAATTTCGACTACTAAAACAAATACAAGTGAAAAAAAAAAAAATCTTTTTTTTTGCCCATTAAAATAATTCTTATGTTTCCAAATGCCAATTACCAGAGGCAGAGAGTGGAACCAGCCAAAGAAGAGTTGCAATGGACAGCTAGAACCATTAGCTGGGTCAACATACCCCGCAGGTGCACCGCCGGAAGTTGGAGTAGTGAGCAGAGTGTTGAGCATGATCAACAAACCAGTTTATCTGCTAGACATAACCACTCTCTCACAGCTGAGGAAAGATGCTCATCCCTCGGCTTACGGCGGGGATCATTCGGGCAATGACTGCAGCCATTGGTGTCTCCCTGGATTGCCGGATACTTGGAACCAGCTCCTGTATGCAGCGCTCCACTAAACTTGACACTGAACTACAACTTCATTTTCTGTGTTTATGTATAATGATTTGTACCCCAATTTGGACTCAAAATTTCTCATTGGTAGATGCACGTGATAAGGGTGGTGAAAAAAACAAACTGTAAAGAGATTGATTGCTTACCAAGAACGATCTATTGGAATGTGGGAGTTGATAGATAGAAGCTGATCTGATTACAGTGCAAAGGCATTGTAAACTTGTAGTTGTGATTTCAGTAGGTGGAAAAGGAATCAGTTGAGAATAAACTAGGCTCTTCTGATCCTAGATAGAACTTTTCTGTAAAGTCTGATTTATCATTGGTCTTAATAAATGTCGTTCAGACAGTTGAATGTTTAACTCTTTTAAGTTTTCAGTAAAATTAGCATGTAGTAGATAAAACAAGAAACTAAACTAAACCAATCTGTATTAAAGCAAACATGCTAGTAACCAACATAAACTGCTGCGTTTACTATATAACAGTCATCATTCTTATCTCCCATTTCCTCCACGTGCACGCCGCTTGAGCATATCAGTCCACCATCCCCAACTTCAACATTCAAAATTTTACCACTGCATTTAATTTCAAAACAAAACAAAGGGTCAGTGCAAAGGGGAAAAAAAGCCCCGGATTAGCTGTAGCTTGTTGGATATGACAAGAAGCTTTAGAAACTAAGAAAGAATTATTTGTCAAAACTTGAAAATAAGCAAATGTGTACATCTTTATTAGGCCAACAGAATGCCAGAAATAACGAACGATTTGGTTGGTGCAAGAATTCATGACGACCAATAGGAAACGAATAAGAAGATGGATTACTAAAAGATAATAGAAAGAAAAGTAATCCTAAACACTGCCAAGAAATATGAAAGAAAAACTTTTTCTGAAATTGAATAATTTTTCAGTGTGTACAAATGATCTATCACCATGGCTTTAAATAACCGAGTATTGCCTAGACTCAACTATACAATTAATACCCTAGGATCAACTATACAATTAATACCCCTAGAGTCAACTATACAATTAATACAATCTCTCATAATTAGAATAAATGAATTTACCAAAAATAGAATGAGCCTAAAATAGACTGATTACCCAAGGATTCTATGGCTAATTTACAGCCTTCCCTAATTACACGGTTTCTCACACTCCCCCTCAAGCTCAACTGTACACATTGAAAAGATTGAGCTTGCTAATTAACCGCTCAAAATCCGGCTTCCAAAGACTCTTTGTTAAAATGTCTGCTGTCTGCTCGGTTGTTGGGATGTATATGATGCAGATTGTTCCATCCTCCATCTTTTCCTTAATGAAGTGTCTATCTACTCCCACATGCTTTGTTCTGTCATGGTAAACCGGATTATGACAAATGTTGATGGCTGCCTTGTTGTCACAAAAAACCTTTATAGACTCCTGTGCTTCTAGGCGCAATTCAGTCAGTAGATTCTTTAACCACAAAGCTTCACAAAGACCATAAGCCAAAGATCTTAGTTCAGCCTCAGCGCTACTTCTGGCTACTACCGTTTGCTTCTTACTTCTCCATGTAACCAGGTTGCCCCATACATATGAACAGTAACCAGATGTCGACCGTCTGTCAATAACCGATCCTGCCCAGTCAGCATCAGCGAAGGTTTCAATATTTCTTTTTGTGGTTTTCTCAAACAGAAGACCTCGTCCCGGAGTTCCCTTTAAATATCTAAGTATCCGATTAATAGCCCCCCAGTGTTCTTCCTTAGGATCATGCATAAACTGGCTAACATAGTTCACAGCAAAGCCAATATCAGGTCTTGTATGGGCTAGGTATATCAATTTGCCAACTAATCGTTGGTATCTCCCCCTATCCACTGGGCTGGTTGACTCCTGATCATTGAACTTGAGATTGGGATCCATGGGAGTATCCATTGGCTTGCATCCCAACATACCTGTTTCTTCAAGTAAATCAAGGATATACTTCCTTTGTGAGACAGAAATTCCTGCTTTACTCCTGGCGACTTCCATTCCTAAGAAATATCGAAGCTTCCCTAAGTCTTTCATTTCAAATTCAGATGAGAGACCCTTCTTGACACGCGACATCTCTTCCAAGTCATCTCCTGTAAGGATAATATCATCAACATATACTATAAGGATGGATACCTTACCCTCTCGGTGTTTGTAGAAGAGAGTATGGTCAGCTTGAGCCTGCACATATCCTTGTCCTTTTACAGCTTTCAAGAAACGATCAAACCAAGCCCGAGGTGACTGTTTTAAGCCGTACAGAGCCTTACGTAACCTGCACGCTTTATTCTCATCATTGTTAAAACTAGGTGGAGGATCCATAAACACTTCTTCTTCTAGCTCCCCATTCAGGAAAGCATTTTTAACATCAAGTTGCTCTAATGGCCAATCTAGATTTGCAGCTAAAGATAAGAGAACTCGTACAGTGTTGATCTTGGCAACAGGAGCAAATGTTTCTTCGTAATCAACACCATACGTTTGAGTAAAACCTTTAGCTACTAACCTAGCTTTGTATCTTTCAACTGTGCCATCTGCATTATATTTCACTGTGAAGATCGACTTACAGCCAACTATTCTTTTATCTCGTGGTTTTTCAACAACTTCCCAAGTCCCGTTTTTCTCAAGAGCGTGTACCTCTTCAAGTAGGGCAGCCTTCCACTCAGGACTTTTCATGGCTTCTTCTGCATTTGCTGGGATATTCTCATTAGACAGATTGGCAACAAACGTCATCAACTGTTCTGAAAGATGCCCGTATTTTACGGAGTTTGAAATGGGGTATCTTGTGCAGGTTCGAGAAGCTCTCCTGAGAGCAATAGGATCCTCATATATTTCCGGATACGACTCCGAGACAGGCAATTGAGAGTGCTCAAGTTTTTCGACATCCTTTTTTTGTTTCCTTCGAGAATAAGTCAAGAGTTCTTTTTTTGGAATTAGTTGTTTGTCTGGGAAATGATTTTCGGACAAGGGAGTCAGGAAATTTAATCCTTCACTACCTAGCATCATGGAATCAGAATTTGGCTCGTTTGCATTCTCCCCCTGAGGCAAATGACGTTTATAGTATGGAAGATTTTCAAAGAAGGTGACATCAACAGACGTGAAGTATTTTCGCTGGTCTGGAGAATAGCATATGTAAGCCTTCTGTGATGAGGAATATCCTAGGAAGATACATTTGTGAGAGCGAGGATCAAGCTTAGATCGACCCTGAGAAGAATTATGGGCAAAGGCCATACAACCGAAGACACGGGATTCAAGGGTTGAGAATAATCTATAGGCAGGGTAGGAAGATGTGAGTGTGTCTAAGGGTGTTTTGAAGTGGAGTACTTTGGATGGCATGCGATTAATGAGGTAGCAAGCAGTAAGGATAGCATCCCCCCAGAAAAACTTAAGAACATGTGCTGCAAATAAAAGGGAACGTGCTACCTCCAGAAGATGTCTATTTTTGCGCTCCGCCACCCCATTTTGTTTTGGGGTATCAATGCATGAACTTTGGTGTAGAATCCCTTTAGTTTGAAAAAATTCCCCAAGAATGGAATTGAAGTACTCAGTACCATTATCAGTACGGAGTAATTTTATTTGTGTGTCAAACTGAGTATGGATCATCTGGTAAAAATTTTTAAAAACTGCAGTGGTATCAGATTTGTCTTTAAGAATATACACCCAACTGACACGTGTATGATCATCGATGAAGGTAATAAACCATTTTTGATATTTAAGTGTTGGAACACGGGAAGGCCCCCAAATGTCACTGTGAATCAAAGTAAATGGTTTAGATGGGCGATATGGTTGTGGAGGAAGAAATTGACGTGTATGCTTAGCCATTTGACAGACTTCACATTGCAAAGGAATATTTTTATTTCGGAAAAGAGAAGGAAATACATATTTCATGTAGGTAAAACTAGGATGGCCTAGACGATAATGTAACAACATTATTTGATTATTCAAAGAGACGGAAAGAGCACATGAACTATTCTCAGGAAACAAGAAATAGAGGCCGTTAAAGACTCTAGCACTGCCAATCGTCCTCCCCGTTGTCGCATCCTGAAAAACACAAGTAGAAGTGAAGTTAACACGGCACAGGTTATCTGCTGTCAATTTACACACAGAGATAAGGTTGTAAGAAAGTTGCGGAACATGTAAAACATTTTTTAGACAAAGAGAGGGGCTTATTTGGACTGTGCCTATGCCCGCAACAGGCGAAAAAGAGCCATCAGCCACTTGAACCTTTTTTTGTCCACAACTAGGAGTATAAGTCCCAAACGAAGTTGCACAACCAGTCATGTGATCACTAGCACCTGAATCCACAATCCACCACTCACCTTTCTCAGTCATGTCAGACATAGGAGCACTTGAGATACCATGTTGAGCCATAAGAGAGGTGCTCGGCTTGGTAGAAACACCCAGAAGTTGACAAAGGTGATTGACTTGGGCTTGAGTAAGTTTTATTTCACCAGTTGCATTCTTTGGAGAGGATTCAGCTGCAGCAGCTGTGGCAGCAGCCTTTCGTTGCTTGGCGGAGACAAAGTTTGCAGGTTTTCCATGCAATTCCCAGCATTTATCATGCGTGTGCCAGGACTTGTGGCAGTGGTCACATTTAGGTACAGGCCGGGAAGGTTGTGCAGGTTGTGAGATGCCAGATTTGTGCACGGCTAAAGCTGAGACATCAGCAGCAAGGGATAAGGGGCTGCCAAGCATAACCCGACGCCGATGTTCCTCCCTTCGCACTTCTGAAAAAACTTCATCAATGGAGGGAAGATGCCGAAGACCAATAATTCTGCCACGAACCTCATCAAGGTCTTTGTTGAGACCTGCCAAGAAATCATAAATACGGTCTTTCTCTACAATTTGTCGATAAAGGGTAGCGTCATTAGGATGGTGCCACTGTATAGTGGAAAACATATCCACCTCCTGCCACAATTTCCGAAGAGTGGTAAAATATTGGGTTACATCGAGTTCCCCTTGACGAAATTCTTTTGCCTTATTCCGTAATTCAAACAACTGTGAGGAGTTGTTCAAATCCGAATAAGCCAATTGAACAGCATCCCAAATTTCTTTAGCCGAAGAATAAAAAAGGAACGTCTCACCAATATTGTCTTCCATGGAGTGGAGGAGCCAGGCCATCACCAAGGAGTTGTTTGCATCCCAAGAGGCGTACTCAGGGTCATCAGGCGGCGGACGTGGAGAAGATCCATCAAGAAAACCGGTTTTCCCTTTTCCCCGAATTGCAATGGCAGCACAACGAGACCACTGAAGAAAATTTTGGCCATTAAGTTTAACAAGGGTGATTTGAAGAGTAGGAGGTGTGTTATCAAACATGGCAGTGGGAGCAATTTTGGGAATCAACTCAGACACCACGGAAGGTGGGGTCGAGTTTCGTTCACCGCTTACTCCAGACATGGTTAACTTCTCAAATTTCTATTATCTTCTTTCGCTCTGATACCATAAAAGATAATAGAAAGAAAAGTAATCCTAAACACTGTCAAGAAATATGAAAGAAAAACTGTTTCTGAAATTGAATAATTTTTCAGTGTGTACAAATGATCTATCACCATGGCTTTAAATAGCCGAGTATTGCCTAGAGTCAACTATACAATTAATACCCTAGGGTCAATTATACAATTAATACCCCTACGGTCAACTATACAATTAATACAATCTCCCATAATTAGAATAAATGAATTTACCAAAAATAGAATGAGCCTAAAATAGACTGATTACCCAAGGATTCTATGGCTAATTTACAGCCTTCCCTAATTACACGGTTTCTCACAATTACTAAGGAAAACGTTGTTCCTTTGGTAACCATGCAACTGAAGTAAATTGATTTGGTGGGTGCAAGAACTTAAAACCAACACGAATAAATTAAGCAATCAATTAGTTAAACATACTTCTCTACCATGCCATGGCTACTTGTAATATTTCAAACCAAGTGACTGCTTCTTAAAAGCTACTTTTTTGGGTCCTTCAGCCTGAAGTCGGAGAAGTCATGGTGCAACATGGTTTTTTTCTCTTGTTATCTTTTTCCCCCTTATAATTGCAGAGTCATGGTTTATCTCCACCAAAATGTATATGTGGACTTTTAGTGCACTTACAAAAGCATTCTATCGTAGGTCACAAAAGAAGCAGTGTGGAAAGTTGAAACAGATTCTGGAAATTGATTCTAGAAAACTAAAAGACATTCCTCCTTAAGGTTGCTTGTAAGAACCGTTGATCGAATCTTAGACTGACCAATTCAGTTGAAGAGATAACAATAACTTGCACATATTTTAGGTAAAGAAAATTAGTGCATCGAAAATACTCACTACGGAAAGACTGACTTGACTTTCTCAACATCCAAAGAGTGTTGGAGAGAATGAGGCACCCCTAGCTTGATCTGTAGCTTCATCTGCTCAAACGAAACCCCAGGTATTGACCCTGCATAGAAGAATTCCATATGTAACTTGTAAAAGCCACACTTTTTCCCAAACGCAGAACAAGCCTCGAGATTGTTCAAGTACACCCAAAAAAACCAAAATTCCGATACAAAATTTAAAAAGCGAAAAACTGAGTTCTAGCATCCAACACTGTTACAACAAATATTCCGTCAATCTTATGCACGATTCTTCAACGGGTTTTGATTTTTCTGTAAAAGAGCTTCATAAACAGCCCAGGTTCCAATTCTTAGAACCGCGAAGTAAGCCCAAACAGCAGAGAAATCCAAATGCGGCACATAGACATAATCACATAAGATATATGAATTGTGATGAACTAAACAGATCATTGAAATTGCATAACTTGATACTTCCATAAAAATAAAAAATAAAAGGGTTGAATAAGACCACCATATCTTCAGTCATATAGAAATTTCGAATAAAAACAGTCCTATTCAGTATTCAGTGAAAAATCAAACATCCCAATTCATGTCTCTCGCATTTCATCACCGAACAACAAGAAATCACAAAAATATATATACATGTATATATAGACAAATATACACATACATACACAACTAAATTTGGCACGCAGAGAAATCCAAAAAAAGTACCTCTTCGAAACGCAGGGATCGAATTTGAAGAGATGGCGTCTCTGCAGGCCCGCATAGCAGCCGCCGTAATGTCTTGCCTGCCGCACCCAATTCGGCCAATATAAAAAATAGAACTAAAAATCAAAACTTGGTGGCAAAAAAATTGGAGAAAATGGAAGCTGAACAGACCCATGTTGATCGTAGCCGACACCCATCTCGACGAACAAAAGCTTCATCGGCGGAGATGAGGCGGCGCTGATATCGGTGGCTTGGCTATGCTCGGCTTCCATAGTGGATGCTGACGAAGCCCTCAGACGGCGAAAGAATCGAGGAGGTCGAAGGTGAGATGGGTTTGTGATCGTAGAGAGTGATGACTGCGGAGCTGGTAGCTGACTCGAAATCGAAGAGCGAATCGCAACGGATGAACATGGAAATGGCGAGTTTAGGACCAAGCTGGCAGTCATTTGCTTTTTTGCTCGTAATATTTCTATTTTCTTTGCCGTGGCATTGTTGCGATTACTTGCAATGCTATTATTTCTTCTCAACTTCTCTTTTCCTCGGTAACATCTACATTCTACAGTGACAATACCAAATTAAAAATAAATAGATAGAAGTCATGAGAAAATTATCCATTAATACGTTGAGTTGCCTAATGTTAACTTTAATATATCCTAAAATTGTGCTTAATTTATTACTGATGCGAGCCAATATGAAATGTAATAAATAAAATATAGAAAATAAAAAATACAGAAATTTATAGAAGTTTCATTACACATGGCCTGTAGATGGTGGGTTCACTATGGGAACCTCCGTGTTTTCAATAATAGGTTTTCGACATCTCTCCACCAGACATGTAACAATCGGGAAAATTCACATTTTTTCGGAAAATAATTACACAATGAATTTAAACGTTAAAATGTGAAATTAAGTGATTTAATATTGTTTGGAACTAAATAGAATGTTCGAACAATGTTAAATGATGAAAAATGAGTAATAGTGATTTTATGTGTGTACACGTGTACGCCACTCACAGTATCAAGAAGTAGGTCAAGATGATATTATCTTGACATAAAACTGATAAATTTGGGTTCGGCACACCCAAATTAGTCAGGATAGCCTATTAGCACGCTCAAATTTGATAATTGAGCACAAGGGTAATTTTTGACCAAAAATTCACAGTATCGGAAATTGGTCGAAATGACCTCAGATGAAAATAAAACTGATATATTTGGATTCAGGACGCCCAAATTAATCAGGATAGCCCATATTGAAATTTTGGGTGAGAAAGTATATAAAGAGCGGGAAAAAGTGGAATTTTCTCATTTATCTACACACTCTCTCTCCTCCTTCTCTTTCTCTCTCTAGCCGAAATATGTACAGTAACCGACCATCGGAAACGGTGTCCGTTTTCGACACCGCCGGCACCGTTGGAAAGCTCTCGCCGAGCTGAGTTCAACGGTGGGCCAAGTCGACGGAACCGACGCCGGAGGAGCCCGCACGCGCCGCCCGAAGCTGCCGGCCACCGGAAAATTCGCGACGCCGTATCTCCGCCGTCCGACGTCCGATCAAGCTGAAACCGGTCCCAAAAGACTCGTGGTGAAGAGTACTACAAAACCCATGTGGTGGATCGCCTCAACACCGGCGGAATCGCGCCGCCCGAAGTCGCGACGTCGCCGCCGTGAAGCCCCCGTGAAACTCGACGTTTCCGGCGATGTTGAGCTGCACCACCGGTGCAGAAATGGTCGCCGTGAAGAGGGGAGCAAAAGCCCTCAATCAATTTCGGGGAAAAAGTCCGGCACGGCGGAGTTCCACCGCCGCCGCCGTGGCCGTGACTTTCGGGGTGATTTTCCAGCGATTGGGGCCTCCAAATGTGAAATTGAGGCTACCAATGAGTTCCTCACGTCGAGATCTTCAAGATGGGCTACTCATTTTCCACCGTCGCCGCCGTCGCCACCGGTCAACGGCCGGTCAACGGCGACCGTTGACCGAAAATGCAAGTTTGGCCCGTTGGCCTATTTTCGACGTTCCGGACGCATCCGCGGAGTCGGAATTGCAAGACGAGACCTCAAAGATGAAGAACGAGGAATTAGGGTTTATGCCGTCGAGACCGGACTGCAATTCGGTATAAATCCCGACCTCTTTACGTTCCGCAATTTAATTGTTTGGGACTGTTATGTGATTTTATAATTATTGGTATGAAAAATGTGGAAAAGAATGTATGTAAAAAGAAGAAAATGGCTGAAATGGAGAAAAAGAAAAATATGTGATAATGTAATGATTTTACGTAAACGATATGAGTTTTACGTAAAATCTAGGCCTCTGGTATAGTACGTGATAGAATTAGATTAGGATAGATGGTTTTCAGGCGTTTCCTAAACGCTGGAACCTTAAAAATTAGGGGAAAACTCTGCCGAAATTTCTAAAAAAATGACACCAGGGGTAAAATGGGAAACGAGGGGTAAAAATATGATCGGGAAGGGAACCCGAGCCCCCTCGAGGAATTAAGGCATGGAAAAAGGAATGGGTAAGGTACGACTAGTAAACCGACCCTTCGAAACCCTAGAACGTAAGGAAAAATATGAAACTGACACTTAGGTCGGAATAGTACTTCCCGAGGGCCGGGAATGTGAAAAATTGGTAAAATGATAAGAATTGATCCGGAAAAGGTCTGATAAGATTTAGAAAGTTAATTAAATGATTTTGGGTTTAGAAAATCCAACCTAAGTATGAAAATGAAAATGTTAGGTTTAAACGACCCATCAGGGGCAAAATGGTCATTTTGCCCAAAGATACTCAAATTATGAGAAAAGAGCCACAATGACCCTGAAATAGGTGAATGAAGTTTGTAAAAGCCAAAATTGAGATTTAAGTTATGAAAAATCACGTCAAGGGCAAAATTGTAATTTTGTCAAAAGTTAGGGGTAAAATCGTAATTTTTCAAAAGTTGGAGAAAAAATTCGAAAATGGCCATTAAGGTTTAAAAAGCTGTCCTAAGACTATAATTAAGGGTTATAAGATCAGAATCAAGCTTTTTTATAAAATAAAAGCTATAGATGAAAATGTGATTAACGGACAAAGTTTGTCTGTAGGAACCTAATCCAGGAGCGACAAAGGACGTCTATGGATTCCAAGAAAAGGATAAGCACGCTATGAGTAAGTTCAGACATTTACCCGTCTGCAACTATGAACAAGCTTATAGTATTATATGTTTTGTATGTATATGCCATGATGTGATTTATGATGATGCTATAATAAATGCTATAGCAATGCTATGATGATGTTAAGAGATATGTTTTAATAATTAATTTATAAAAATATATATATATAAATATATGTATATATTGAATTTACGAAGGAAAGGTATCATAAAAGCTTTATGAGAGTAACGATGTGATAAAGAGGGATAAAGGAATGGGAAGAGTAAGAATGAGAATATTATGATAGAATGCATAGGAAAGAGATGAGATATGAAAGGAAAGAATAGGTGTTTATGAAAAGTTTTATGGAAATTAAGTTATGATTGATAGAGCAATTATGATCGGTGAGGAAAAGAATTTAGAAATGGATGTTTTACGAGGACGAAAGAATAGATATTTTATGAAAAATGATATGAAAGTAAAGAGTTAGACAAGAAAGAAAAACAATGATAGGTTATGATAAAAGGTATGATGAATGTTTTATGAAAAATGATATGAAAGTAAAGAGTTAGACAAGAAAGAAAAACAATGATAGGTTATGATAAAAGGTATGATGAATGTTTTATGAAAAATGATATGAAAGTAAAGAGTTAGTGTGGCGACCCCCCACGTACGTTACCATACCAACCAGTCAAGCTCTGACGCCGACCGCGATGGCTGGCAACCTCGTGGGTCGTCATCCTCTTACTTAACTTAACTTTCCATTCTTAACGTTCTCATCTTATAGCGGAAGCAATTTCTATAGCAATTTTTTTTTCTTTTTTTTTTTTTTTAACTTACATACTATACCTATCTGTATCATACTCTTATAATACATATTTCATAACTTTCTTTCTTTCTTTCGTCTTCCTTTTTGAACGCTCAGCGAAAGACTCATGGTAGTACCATACCCTCGCCCAGTCCCTTGGCACATGCAGATCCGTCCGTTGTCCATCATATTACTTTAAATAAACACGTTGCTTACCTGCAACATATAAACAACTAATGAGCTAGATGCTCAGTAAGTTCAAACATACATTCATTAACTTATAAATACTAGTAATATATATTATTACTAGAATATATATCATCACGTATATACACACCATATACATCATTCATACATATCCTCAAAACATAACATAAAATAGGAGCTTCATCATGCTCGTTTATCTCTTCGTTCATCGTTCTTATCATTCTAATCCAATCTTTTCATTTCTTTGCTTTTCATTCCTATCATTTCTTAACTTTCTGTTCTAAACCTTTATAACTTTTGTATCGCTTCATCATCTCCTAACATTTCATATCTTAAAGCTAGTAACATATACACTAGCACAACATCACGTAAAAACGTGTCATTCCATACATATAACATCAAACACATCACATCACATATATAATTCTATCATGTTCTTTTAACTTCGTTTTATTATTTTTCATTGATTTCATTGTGTTGTTCTTTCATATCGTTCGTTTCTTTTCTTTTCTTTTCGTATCATTTCATTTTTTTTTTTCTTTCCACTCTCTTTTTCCTTGTTTTTTTTTTTTTTCCTCACGCACTCTCTTTTCTTTTCTTTTCACGCTCTTTTCTTTTCTTTTCTTTTCACGCACTCTCTTTTCTCTTTTTTTTTTTTCACGCTCTTTTCCTTTCTTTTCTTTTCACACTCTTTTCTTTTCTTTTCTTTTCTTCTCTTTTCCTTTCTTTTCCTTTCTTTTCTTTTCTTTTCACTCTTCTTTCGTTTGTTTTCTTTCCACTTTCCATTGGTTGGGCCCGTTGTTGGACGTACCTAGTTGCGCGCGGACAGTGGGAGGAGGGGGAGCGACCCACCAACCTACCTCACAGTCACATAAAAACCGCACCTTCGGGGTTGGTCCATCCTATAATCTACCGCACCTTCGGGGTAGCGCCACATCTACGCGGAGGATATAGACCGGAAGTCTCGACCTTGTAGGGAGACCGGTACGCCGACAACTTAAGTTTTCAGTCTTATTATCTTGTAGGCTTTTATTTTTCTTATATTGATTTTTCGTTGAACATCTTTTTCTTTCAAAAACATAACACATATAGCACATATTACTTATATAACATCACATCACATCACATCAAACAAAAACATGTTTTGTTACGGGTAGACAATTATTCTTTGTTCATCTTATCATTTGCATCATTCCATCAATCATAGCCTATCGATCATAGCCTATCGTTCTATTCCATCAATCACATCTTATCGTTATATTCTAATCCTTTCATCATACTTTTCATCATAACCTATCATTGTTTTTCTTTCTTGTCTAACTCTTTACTTTCATATCATTTTCCATAAAACATTCATCATACCTTTTATCATAACCTATCATTGTTTTTCTTTCTTGTCTAACTCTTTACTTTCATATCATTTTTCATAAAACATTTATCCTTTCGTTCTCATAAAACATCCGTTTCTTAATTCTTTTCATCACCGATCATCATTGCTCTATCAATCATAACTTAATTTCCATAAAACTTTTCATAAACACCTATTCTTTCCTTTCATATCTCATCTCTTTCTTATGCATTCTATCATAACATTCTTGTTCTTACTCTTTCCATTCTTCTATCCCTCTTTATCACATCGTTACTCTCATAAAACTTTTATGATACCTTTCCTTCGTAAATTCAATATATACATATATTTATATATATATTCTTATAAATTATTTATTAAAACATATATATATATATATATATTTTTTTTAACATCGTCATAGCATTGCTATAGTATTTACTATAGCATCATCATAAATCACATCATGACATATACATACAAAACATATAATACTATAAGCTTGTTCATAGTTGCAGACGGGTAAATGTCTGAACTTACTCATAGCGTGCTTATCCTTTTCTTGGAATCCATAGACGTCCTTTGTCGCTTCTGGATTAGGTTCCTACAGACAAACTTTGTCCGTTAATCACATTTTCATCTATAGCTTTTATTTTATTAAAAAGCTTGATTCTGATCTTATAACCCTTAATTATATCCTTATGACAGCTTTTTAAACCTTAATGGCCATTTTCGAATTTTTTCTCCAACTTTTGAAAAATTACGATTTTACCCCTAACTTTTGACAAAATTACAATTTTGCCCTTGACGTGATTTTTCATAACTTAAATCTCAATTTTGGCTTTTACAAACTTCATTCACCTATTTCAGGGTCATTGTGGCTCTTTTCCCATAATTTGAGTATCTTTGGGCAAAATGACCATTTTGCCCCTGATGGGTCGTTTAAACCTAACATTTTCATTTTCATACTTAGGTTGGATTTTCTAAACCCAAAATCATTTAATTAACTTTTTAAATCTTATCAGACCTTTTACGGATCAATTCTTATCATTTTACCAATTTTTCACATTCCCGGCCCTCGGGAAGTACTATTCCGACCTAAGTGTCAGTTTCATATTTTTCTTGCGTTCTAGGGTTTCGAAGGGTCGGTTTACTAATTGTAACTTGTCCATTCCTTTTTCCTTGCCCTAATTCCTCGAAGGGGCTCGGGTTCCCTTCCCGATCATATTTTTTTTTACCCCTCGTTTCCCATATTACTCCTGGTGTCGTTTTTAGAAATTTCGGCAAAGTTTCCCCTTAATTTTTGAGGTTCCAGCGTTTAGGAAACGCCTGAAAACCATCTATCCTAATCTAATTCTATCACGTACTATACCAGAGGCCTAGATTTTACGTAAAACTCATACTGTTTACGTAAAATCGTTACATTATCACATATTTTTCTTTTTCTCCATTACAGCCATTTTCTTCTTTTTATATACATTCTTTTTCCATAATTTTCATACTAAAAATCATAAAATCATATAACAATCCCAAATAATTTAATTGCGGAACGTAAAGGGATCGGAATTTATACCGAATTGCAGTCCGGTCTCGACAGCATAAACCCTAATTCTCCGTTCTTCATATTTGAGGTCCCGTCTTGCAAATCCGACTCCGCGGATGCGTCCGGAACGTCGAAAATAGGCTAACGGGCCAAACTCCCATTTTTTGGTCAACGGTCGCCGTTGACCGGCGTTGACCGCCGTTGACCGGCCGTTGACCGGCGTTGACCGGCGGCGACGGCGGCGACGGTGGCAAGTGGGTAGTCCATCTTGAAGATCTCGACGAGAGGAATCCATTGGTGGCTTCAATTTCACCATTCGACACCTCTATCGCCGGAAATCGACCCCGAAAGTCACGGCCACGGCGGCGGCGGTGGAACTCCGCCGTGCCGGACTTCTTCCCCGAAATTGATTGAGGGCTTTTGCTCCCCTCTTCACGGCGACCATTTCTGTACCGACGGCGTCCTTCAACTCCGCCGGAATCGACGGTTTCGACGGCGGCTCCACGGCGGCGTTTCGCCGGATTTTTCGAAACTCGGGCGGCGCGATTCCGCCGGTGTTGAGGCGATCCATCACATGGGTTTTGTAGTACTCTTCACCACGAATCTTTTGGGACCGGTTTCGTGGCAAATGGTGGCCGGACGGCGGAGAAATCTCGCCGGGAAGATTTCGGCTCCGGCGACCTTCAGGCGGCGCGTGCGGCTTGCTCCGGCGGCTGCTCCGTCGCGTCGACCCACCATCGGACTCAGCTCGGCGAGAGCTTTCCGATGACACCGGCGGTGTCGAAAACGGACACCGTTTCCGATGGTCGGTTACTGTACATATTTCGGCTAGAGAGAGAAAGAGAAATGTAGAAAGAGAGTTTGTGTAGATAAATGAGAAAATTCCACTTTTTCCCGCTCTTTATATACTTTTTCTCCCAAAATTTTAATATGGGCTTTCCTGATTAATTCGGGCATCCTGAATTCAAATATATCAGTTTTATGTTCATCTGAGGTCATTTTGACCAATTTCCGATACTGTGAATTTTTGGTCAAAAATTACCCTTGTGCTCAATTATCAAATTTGAGCGTGCTGATAGGTTATCCTGACTAATTTCGGTGTGCTGAACCCAAATTTATCAGTTTTATGTCAAGATAATATCATCTTGACCTACTTCTTGATACTGTGAGTGGCACACACATAATATCACTATTACTCATTTTTCATCCTTTAATATTGTTAGAACATTTTATTTTAGTTCTAAACAATATTACATCACTTAATTTCACATTTTAATGCTTAAATTCATTGTGCATTTATTTTCCGAAAAATGTGAATTTTCCCGGTTGTTACAGTTAGACAAGAAAGAAAAACAATGATAGGTTATGATAAAAGGTATGATGAATGTTTTATGAAAAATGATATGAAAGCAAAGAGTTAGACAAGAAAGAAAAACAATGATAGGTTATGATAAAAGGTATGATGAATGTTTTATGAAAAATGATATGAAAGCAAAGAGTTAGACAAGAAAGAAAAACAATGATAGGTTATGATAAAAGGTATGATGAATGTTTTATGAAAAATGATATGAAAGCAAAGAGTTAGATAAGAAAGAAAAACAATGATAGGTTATGATGAAAGGTATGATGAAAAGATTAGAACATAACGATAAGATGTGATTGATGGAATAGAACGATAGGCTATGATCGATAGGCTATGATTGATGAATGATGCAAATGATAAGACGAACCAAGAATAATTGTCTACACGTAACAAAACATGTTTTTTGTTTGTTATGATGTGATGTGAGGTGATGTGATGTTATATAAGTAATATGTGCTATATGTGTTATGTTTTTGAAAGAAAAAGATGTTCAACGAGAAATCAATATAAGAAAAATAAAAGCCTACAAGATAATAAGACTAAAAACTTAAGTTGTTGGCGTACCGGTCTCCCTACAAGTCGGAGACTTCCGGTCTATATCCTCCGCGTAGATGTGGCGCTACCCCGAAGGTGCGGTAGATTATAGGATGGACCAACCCCGAAGGTGCGGTTTTTATGTGACTGTGAGGTAGGTTGGTGGGTCGCTCCCCCTCCTCCCACTATCCGCGCGCAACTAGGTACGTCCAATAACGGGCCCAACCAAAGGAAAGTGGAAAGAAAACAAACGAAAGAAGAGTGAAAAGAAAAGAAAAGAAAAGAAAAGAAAAGAAAAGAAAGGAAAAGAGAAGAAAAGAAAAGAAAAGAAAAGAAAGGAAAAGAGCGTGAAAAGAAAAGAAAGGAAAAGAACGTGAAAAGAAAAGAAAAGACAGGGCGTGAAAAGAAAAGAAAGGAAAAGAGCGTGAAAAGAAAAGAAAAGAGAGTGCGTGAAAAGAAAAAAAAAAAGAGAGTGCGTGAGAAAAAAAAAACAAGGAAAAAGAGAGTGGAAAGAAAAGAAAAAAAAATGATACGAAAAGAAAAGAAACGAACGATATGAAAGAACAACACAATGAAATCAATGAAAAATAATAAAACGAAGTTAAAAGAACATGATAGAATTATATATGTGATGTGATGTGTTTGATGTTATATGTATGGAATGACACGTTTTTACGTGATGTTGTGCTAGTGTATATGTTACTAGCTTTAAGATATGAAATGTTAGGAGATGATGATGAAGCGATAGAAAAGTTATAAAGGTTTAGAACAGAAAGTTAAGAAATGATAGGAATGAAAAGCAAAGAAATGAAAAGATTGGATTAGAATGATAAGAACGATGAACGAAGAGATAAACGAGCATGATGAAGCTCATATTTTATGTTATGTTTTGAGGATATGTATAAATGATGTATATGGTGTGTATATACGTGATGACATATATTCTAGTAATAATATATATTACTAGTATTTATAAGTTAATGAATGTATGTTTGAACTTACTGAGCATCTAGCTCATTAGTTGTTTATATGTTGCAGGTAAGCAACGTGTTTATTTAAAGTAATATGATGGACAACGGACGGATCTGCATGTGCCAAGGGACTGGGCGAGGGTATGATACTACCATGAGTCTTTCGTTGAGCGTTCAAAAAGGAAGATGAAAGAAAGAAAGAAAGTTATGAAATATGTGTTATAAGAGTATGATAAAGATATGTATAGTATGTAAGTTTAAAAAAAAAAATTTGCTATAGAAATTGCTTCCGCTATAAGATGAGAACGTTAAGAATGGAAAGTTAAGTTAAGTAAGAGGATGACGACCCACGAGGTTGCCAGCCATCGCGGTCGGCGTCAGAGCTCGACTGGTTGGTATGGTAACGTACGTGGGGGGTCGCCACAAGACAGCTCTCAATGGGGTTTTCCATTGGTTAATTAGAGTTAAGAGGTTTAGGCCTTCATTTTAGCGTCAATTGTTGACGGATAAAACTCACTTAACAAATCTTGCGATAATGGGGATCTTTAAGAACCATCACAAACCTAAGACAATAAAAAATGCAGTAAAAATAAAGTGCAAAAAAAAAAAAAAAGAGAACATAGAGATTTATAGAGATTCATTATGCATGAGAAGGCTATATTTACTTTTCAGTGCTTGAGATTTCACTACATTGTTAGAATTACAAATGATATAATTTTTCAAATTATAGGTTGGTTTTTCAAAGATCTATTCTCATTTATATATAATCTCATAAGAAATAACTTTTAATTAATATTTAAATATAAATATTTAATATTTAAACTTAAATATAGACATAATATTCAGTATTGTAAATTGTACAAAGAGTCTTAAATCTTGTCCCACTGATTGTTTGAAATTCAAATGAATAATATGTTAATTCTAAGATTCTCAGATACGGCTATTGCAAGTCAGCTAAATGACCACATCATGACGACCAAAATAATAGGGATTTCCGCAACTTGTTGACAAAGTATAACATGTATTATTGCATTTTCTTTTGTACATTTAGTAGATTTTGGGTTATGTTTTGATGAGATGTTTACGTGGCTTTATTAGTAAGATAGTTTGTGTTTGACATATCAATTTGAATCCACAAAATTCATTTCATTTCAATTTCAAAATTTTCTTTTTTATATTTTCAAAATTCACAGTATATTTATTTTTATTTTTTCCCAAACACATTTAATTTAAATAACAAATTTTTAGTTCAAGTCGTGTGCGGAAAGGTTTGTTTGCATATGTTTATAATATATAAAAATACATCATAAAACTTTGATTTTGGTTTAAACTTATAATGAATTTCTAAATATTTTTTGTCCTAAGTTTGTAATTTTCACAAGGATATTTATCTTAGATAGAGAACAAAGGCGAGTATGGAAAATGCTTCCCTAATAAAGAATACCGATTCTAACCCCTCCCTTCCATAATTAGGTGAGGATGGAGATGCGGATAGTTTTGCAGACCGGGAAAGTGGATAAAAACATTCCACCTTCTCCTGCCCCATCCATCCATAATAAGCAATTTTGTCTAAAAATAACCGTTTCAAAATAGAGAATTGAATTTAAAGATGCATTGTAGATTAAAGGTCCATTTGAGAGAAGTATCCGAATAGAAACATTTCAGATGGAAACAATTGAATGGAAAAATCTGGACAACAATATTAAACTGTCATTTGGACTATCGTTCAAATATTAATATTCCAAACAAAATACTTAAACAGAAATATTTGCCCCTATTTCAATGGCAGATCCATTTTTGAAAAGGAAAATTTTCTTATTTCAAATGAGAAAGTATTTTCATTTAAAAATGATATGTTGTTTGGACATGTAAAAAATTTTAATTTTTGAAAACAAAAAGTTGTTTTGAATGAGATGAAACGATGTTAAGGAATGTGTGTTGTAAGAGAACTAGAAAAAAGATTCATTTTCTATTTTATAAAAGTATACTTAGTATATAGAAGACATGTTTTGAAAAAAATTCTTTTTTTTTTTTTTCAGAATGAAAATAATG
Source organism: Antiaris toxicaria (assembly GCA_035233585.1). NCBI lineage: Eukaryota > Viridiplantae > Streptophyta > Magnoliopsida > Rosales > Moraceae > Antiaris > Antiaris toxicaria. The sequence goes on from CP141154.1 coordinate 97,968,541, forward strand.
ATGAAAAACCTTAAAACAAACTTTTTTTTTTTTGTAAAATTTGTCCTCTTTCCTAAAGTAGAAATGCCCAACAAATAAGTGTTTATTATTTTTTACTGTTAATATTTACAAAACACTATAATAAATTTTAAATTTTAAAAGTCTATAATTTTATATATACAAGTTTAAATATGATAATTTTTTTTAAATTACATAAAATTTTGAGAGGAATGAAGCAATATTTATATTGATTTTTTTTTAATTTTTGAAATATTATATTTTTTTCATTTTAAACAGTTATTTCTCAAATATATTTTCTAAAACAATTTTTTTCTTAAAAAAAAAAAAAAAAAGTATATCTCCAAGGACATCCAAACGGGCCTAAATATGTGTTTGGAATTAGATCGAGGAAAGGACCAAATTAATGGTTTTGAGAAATTTTTTCACTTTTTCCTGTACATGTCAGATTGAAATGACCCAAATGTTAAGGGGTGAACCTTTTGCCATTCATGTTGAATTTTCAAATGGCCCATTTAAATTGTGCATTAGCCGAAACACCTTCTCATGTGTTTAAATTGAAAGGGAATTGAATGGTTGCCTCAAACGCTTGGCAAAACACACAATAAATACGTTTGAATGTTCAAGCAATATGTTGACACAAGTGACAAATTTTATAGAGAATGCGTAAATTTTTCCTCATATGGAAAGGTCTTTAGCATACGGCGACCGGTCCCATATGTTTGTTGCATATTCACTGTTAAATTAACCATGGACAGCGAAGATTGATTGGCTTTGTGAAATGCATTTGTATGACACTATCTCCATAGCTAGCTGGAGCAACACATTAATGATAAAGGTCGTTGGGCATATTAACGAGGGGGTGGTTAGTGGATGGTAGACCGTTGTAACCGCATAGGATCACATACATATATATATATATATATTAGTAAAACTTTTCCTTAAATATATATTCTCGTATTTTCTTTACCTTCCAATTAGAAGCAGATATTACAAGTGGATGGTAGACCGTTGTAGGTTAGTTAGTGGGTGGGTGGTTCAATCTCATATAGATGAAACAATGGGTCAACACTGTCAACATTAAGCAGTCACGTTTTCAAGTTAGATCCTTTGAATCTGCTCAATAACAAATCTGGAAGTGGAAGCTAGCATTGTTCAGCCATTATATTCACAAACATAATATTCTATCTTTACAACAAATTTAGAGGGAGGAGAAAAAAATTTTTGGAGCAATTTCTGAAGCTGAGTTTGCTACAGATGGTTTTTCTAGCAAGGCGTAGACCTGCATACAAATTTGTGCGGTTGCTGGTTTTGGCATTGAATATGACACGATCTGGCTTTATCTCTCAGCTCCTGGAAAGCTCTCATTGTTTCCACGTCGAATCCGCCGGCAAACTGGGCAAGAAAGAAAAATTTTCAACACCCCAATTCAGCAATATGGAATCTCAAAATTTACTGCAAAGCACTTCCACATACTGGAAGGAAAATATCTTGGCTTGTTTTTTTTTTTTTTTTTTTTTTTTTTTTTTTTCACCTGATGAACACGAAAGGCAAATCTAACTCCTTGGACTATCAGCTCTTCCTCTTCGGGGCCACCACCAACGGCTTCAAGCTCGGCCGATACTCTTTTCATGTACTTCATTGCCAATTTTACTGATGCCAGCTTGATCTGTGACAAAAATGTACGCCCACTTGTCGGTACAATCATTCAGCTAACCAATATCCAGAGTTGCTATAAATCACATTCATTGTCCAGCTTAAAGTGAATGAAAATGCATTCTACTTCAAAGCTTGGTACTTTTTTTTCCTAATTCAGCATGGTTGCAAATCCATAAACTAAGCTGGTGTTGGGGTGTAGACATTAAAAGAACTAGTGGATGGGTCACAGTGCACGTTTAATCTTTTATTGGTTAGGTGGATTCATGGAACTTTAACGGTTTAAAAATAAATAATGTATGGTTTAAGCCACATGGGAAAGGCATAAAACGTCAATATGGAGAATCTGAATCTTACTTTACTCATAAATCCAAAACAAAAACAGACACGGAGGAGACAAGATCCACACATGTAGAAATGTGGGATATCACATGCACCCATGCAAAGCGTGCGCGGAGAATATATTAGGCAAAATCTTAAAAGACCTTAAATTTGTCTTTATGTAACAACCAAGTTTGTGTTATGTGGTATCTAATGCAATCCAAGTACATTTTTGTCTCTCCAATGTCTACACTTATTGTTTCTTTCTTTTTTTTTTTTTTTTTGGTGTGGGAAATATTTATACACGTGATTCACTAAAGCGTGATCAAGCTTAAATAACAAGTCATATTAACGATAAATTTGGCGTATTTGGTGAAAATAACACGTTTTAAGGACAGGACAAAGTAATTACCTGGCTCACACACCCAGAATCTAGCATCCAATCCGTTGGAATTTGGAAGTTTTTGTATCTCTTTGTCCCGGATTCTCTCATCCTCGAGAGATTGTGTACACCATGCTCCAATCTGTCACAAAATCATTGTCACCCATAACTTGAACAAAGTGTGACAAATTTAATTAGTTTTAGCATAGATCTTGATTCACTAATAGAGAGTAGAGAGTATATTACTTTTCGAGCAAAGCCTGCATCTTCTTTAGAGCCGGACCGCATGGCTGCCGAGGGTTGTCACGAAACGACGACGCCTCGGATTCAAGCTTCTTCAGATCACAATACCCGAATGCAGCCTCGCGCAATGCGTCCGCCTTCTGCTCCGGCCAATCGAAGTGCTTCAGCACCGCCCTCTCGTCCACCTGAAAAAATAAATAAATAAATCAAAATATTAAACGTTCAAATCCCAACCCTTATTTATTATTATTGAAGAAAAAAAAAATGAAATTTTTACCAAGTAGGAAAGTTCGTCGTCGAGCCATTTGACAAAAGGCACAACATCAACAATGTCTGTAAAAGCTGCATTCTCAACTTCTTTTATTAAAAACTTTATGAAATCTCCTTGTGTTTCCACGTCCGTTTTTATCTGCATAGAATTAAAATCCACAACAACCACATGAAATGAAATCAAGTTAGCCCCTCTTTGGACCTTTTTTCTTTCAAATTTAATTTTGAGCTGCAAATTTACGAATTTGCCACCTAAAACGTTCAAAATTACTCTTTTAATTTGAAGAAAAAAGAGAAAAAGAAAAAGAAAAAGTGAACACTATGGACCATGTAGAATCTAGACACTGTCTCATCTTACAAGTAAGCAATAAAATCCAAAAAAAATAAAAAGTGAGAATGAAGTCACCAATAAAGACACAGGGCTCGTCAGCGGTCACTGGCATTTAAGCCAGTGGCAAAAACCGTAAATAAGTTGAAAAGGAAAAAACTTCAAACTCGAAAAATAACCGGTGACCGGAACTTACAGCGAGCAAGTGCGCGGACCGGTTCTCAATCTCGCCGATCATGTCGCGGGCATTGGCGGTGGCCGGTACGTCGGGGACGTTAGACTCGCGGCGGGAATCCCTACGCATCAAAGAGTGATAAAACTCCACCACCTCCGGCACTTTCCTCACCTTCGCAGGCACCGGCTTCAAGCTCTTCGGTGGAGGCGGAGGCGGAGGCGGCGGAGGAGCCGCTTTAGACGGAGGCGGCGGCGGGGGAGGAACAGACTTCGTCGAAGGTGGAGGCGGAGGCGGAGGCGGAGCCGGAATCGATTGCTCCGACGGAGCTCTGTTTTCCGATGGAGAAGACGTAATAGCTCCGGTCGACGAGTTCGCCGGCGATGAAGACGATGACGACAATGACGACGGTCTCGGAGGCGGTTTCGGAACCCTAGGAACACGAGATCTGACGGTGGAGAGGACCGAGTCGACGAGGAATTCCTCCGAGTTACACCTCGAGTGGCGTGGTTGATGATCATGACCTAATTCCTGATCTCTCTTCAAATTATCCGAAGCTTCGTGTTTCTGATTCTGATTTTGAATCTCTAGGTTCGTTTCCGTCGATTTCACCCCTCTCTTCAAGTTCTTGATCAGATTCGACCTTCCAGAGACCTCCATTAGCCCCTGGAACCTCTGCGACGACGAAAGCTCCTCACTTTCCGCCGATATCTCCGCCCTCCCGCGATCAGCCGCCGTTTTCCTCAGCTCCGCGATTTCAGCTTCCAATCTCTTCACCTTGTCCTCACTCTCTCTCCTCTCTCCCTCAATCTTCACCTTCATGTCCTCCATTTCCGTCCTCAACCTCTCGTTCTCGGCCTCCAATCCTCCGATTCGCCTCGAAGCCTTCTCGAGCTCGACTTCTCTGCTGGAAATCTCGTTCTCAAGCACGGGAACGATGGCGACGGACTCCTTCAGCAGCTTGTGCTCGAGAAGCTCGGTCTTCAGGCGCGACTCTCTCTCCCGGAGATCCTCCACGAGGCGGACGAGCTCCGTCACGTCGGGTGGCTTGGGCTGGACCTGAGCGGAGGATCGAGGGAAGTAGACGCCGAAGGATCGCGAAAAAGCCGCCTTCTGAGCAGACACCTTCGCCGAGCTCGGAGACGGCGAGGAAGGCTTCGGCGGCGGCGGCGGTTCCGGCTTCGAATGCGCCGGCGATTTCTGGAACCCCATTGCCATCTTCACCTTCCCGGCCACCATTGCTAAAGGCTCTCTAAAGCTTCCTCCTTTTTTGTGGGTTTTGAGAAAATGGTGTTTTTTTTTTTTTTTTTTAAAGTCCTCTGGTTCCTAATCTGATTGAGTTAAGAGTTACAAAGACGTCCCTGTCTGATTGTCTGTCTCTGCTAGAGAGTGAATGTGTATGTGTTTGTAAGTGTTGTGTAGTGTAGGTAAGCGTAGGTCTGAAACTTGAACTTTGTGATATGAAATAAAATAATGAATAAAAGTAATTTAAACGACGACAAAATAATATAATACTTAAATCTATAATTTAATATTTTATCAATTTTATATTATATTTTATAATTTAATATTAATTAATAGTTTAATTTTATGAAAATAATTTTTATATTTATACGTAGAATTATATTATTCTAATTGTATTGTAATCTACAACAATATAATTCTACATATAAATATTTTTATAAATTTAAATATATAATTAATATTAAATTAAAAAAGAGATTATAATACTTAAATAGATATAATAATTAAGATTTGTTTAGATTTAGGTTTTTAATTGAAAAATTTAAGATAAGTTTAGAATGAATTGAATCATGAAAATAATTTTGTATTTGATATTTAAATTTAAACTAAAAAATTTCATATCGAGTTAAAAAGTGTTTAAATAATAAAAATTAGATTTAAACTTATATTGAAAATTATATTTTTTTATTTTTTTATATAATTGATATAATTTTTTATATAAGAGAAAATTTATAAATTATATTTTTAAACGTAAAACACTGAACAAGTCTTGAGTTAAAAAACTTAAGTCTAAATAGCTAATCATATTTAAAAATGAGTTTAAATTCAATTTTTTGGATTTAAAACCTTATATCAAATGAGATTTTAAATGTAAAACGTAAAATTGTTAAAATATAAAAGTATAGATTTAATTAAAAAAATAAAGTGAAAGATTATTAAAATATTAGAAAATTACAAAGAGAAATTGAAAAAGAGAGAGGGAGAGGAACGTTGAGGAGGGGAATACAATGGCACCGATTACGAGGAACGGTCTTCTTTTCTTTGAATCCAGTTTGACGCCCCTTTTCATCCAGCAGCGAGTCCTGGCACGCGCCGAAGGACTTCTCCTATTAATAAGCTAAACGTGAGTTTGTTTCACCAATCCAAAATATAAAAAAAAAACTCAGTTTTATATATCTTTTTGTGAAAGACATTAAGTTTTGTTATTTATTAAATCTAATTATCATTTTAAATCTTAAATTTTAAAAATTAATAATTTTATATATAAATTTTAAATAAGATTTTTTTATTTTATATAATTTTAAAATGAATAAAATAAAATTCATATTAATATTCATTTTTTAAATATATTTTAAATTTTTATAATTTTTTACCCTAAATAATTTGTTTTCGATTCAAACACATTTGGATAAAATAGAAATTAAAATAATTATTTGCTTTTATTTTAAAACTAGAAATTTAAACTTATTTTCTATTTTTTTAATTTGAAAAATAAAAGATTTGAATTCTAAATTTTTTAGTACAGTAAGATATGATATTATTTATAAGCTATAATAACAATCATTAAAATTCATTTAATAATAAGTATGAATTATAATACTTGTTTATTTTCTTAAAAAAGGAACTTTTTCTTTATTTATACGAGTCTCACTTGATTTTTTTTTTTCCATAAGGAAGAATCTAATTTAAATTGAAAATTCTTTTATTTAAATTACGTTTGGAAATAGGCGCGTGTGAGTTGGGAAGTAGGACGACTCGGTATTGTAAAAGTAAACGAAGGATTTTTTTTTTTTTTAAATATTTATTTGTTTATTTGGTTTTTTTTTTGGCTTGAATTTGTTTATTTGGTTGAAATAGATAAGTCGACACTTGAAAGGCTTTTGGAGGGCAAGCAAATTGGTTTAAAGAAAGGGTGGGAAACTGGAGAAAGTTCTTTAACGGTCGGCTGAGCTTTAAATGATTATCCAGATTCTCGTCAACGAACAAACATCTCGCCATTTCGCTCGTGCTTTGACTGTATACTTGACACCTCATTTCCCCTGAATCAAATCTCCCCTTCAACTTTTAGAGTTTGATTTGGGATGGTTGGTTTAATTTTAAAAATATGTGTTTTTGATGAAAATAATATATTTAAACTAAAAAAATACAATAATTTAAAATTTTTATTAAAAATAATATAGGTATTATTTTGATTCTCTTAAAATTTTATATAATATATAAAAGTATCTTATTTTAATTTAAGAAAACCATCTTTTTTTGATTTAAAAATCATTTGTATTTTTTTAGAAAAAATTTTGAAAAATTAGACAGCAAAACTTGGGAAAAAAATTATAGTAGAACTTGAGGTTGGAAACGTTCCCCACAAACATCTCTTAGTATCTCAGTGATGGCTAATTAATAATATTATTATTCATAACATATTATTTTAAAAAAATTTAATGAATTACAACTAATTTTTTTTATCTATATATCTAATTTTTCTTAATAATATATCATAATATAATAAATTAGACATAATTTGAGATATAAAATCATTATTACTTGAATTAGAATGACATCCCAATTATATTTAAAACTTTATAGGATCTTTTTTTTAAATCGAGAGACTGGTCATATGAATTAGATTATTTTGAATAACGTCTTATTAGATACTTAAGCATTTTTATTTCTTTCCAAATTTTGATAACATTGTTCAACATGACACACTCTACAACAACATTGTGTTTTTATTTCCATCCAAATTTTAATAACATTGATCAACATGAGACAATCTACAATAACATCGGATTAAATTCAAAGAAAACTTGGTGTATTAGTTTGAAAATAGAATTTTAAGATTCAAAAACAAACTAAAATTTTTACTGACTTAAAAAGAAATTAAAAAGAAAAAATTTGAGTTAGAATTTTTAGGTTTAAACTTGATGTCTATACACAAGCTAAAAATACAAGAGCAACCGGTTCAAAAAAAATTTGGAAAACAAAAAAAAATCCCAAAAAAATGCAAACACCATCCTAACAACGATGTAACTTTATTAAGTGTCATGTAAACACGGTTTCCTCTTTTTCTTTTGTTCTTGTTCATTTCTTTTATGATTCTTTATTACTAATTAATGCAGATAACTATTACTTTTACAATCATCTCCCTACAGGTTCGCAAACACAGTCTGCGTTTAATTTATTGATTGGAACTGAACCTTTAGAGTTCAAGTTCTTCAACTTTCAAAAATTAGTTAAAATTTTTATTAATTTTTTATTTAAAAAATAAGTTATAAAATTTTAATTTAAAATGGTATTTCAAACAAAAAGCTTTAGTAAATAATGTTGACAGTCCTTAACTTCATATAGTTCATTTTACGAACCTTATTATTTTATATATTTTTGTTAACGTATTTATAAAAGGAGCTGCAACGCATATAATTTCAAAAAATTCAAAACAGCATTTAAAGCAACTTATCTTTTTTTTTTGGTAGGGAGAACGAGGGAAATAGGTTAAAATTAAAATTGAATAAAAATAAATAACAGAAAAGTTTTGAATCTTTAATAAATAGTATATTTTTGATAAATCATAATGTATCATAACTAAAATTTCAAAAATATCCCTTATATATAAATCTTAATAAATTTAGTTAGTAAATCATTTTTTACTCGGTAAATCATTTATTTAAATGTGTAAATCATTAGTATACTAATTTTTCATCTAAAATTTTCTTAAAAAATAAGCAGGTAATTCCTTAAAAAGACAAAAACAAGAAGGCTAGCCCTCAACTAAAGTTAGCAAAAGAAAGAAACAAATTAGTAGCACAAAAGTAAAAACAGATCAAAGCAGTAAAAATAATAAACAGTAAAAGTAGATGTTCATGGCTTCTGTGATCCATTTCTTCTATTTTAGTGCTTTCTTTTTTTAGGTTTTTTCTTTGATTTCTCTCTCTATATAGTAGATTTTCGAGACTTTTTTGACCTTATTGTGCTGTAGGAGATACTGTAGGAGGTCAATTTGTGTTTGGATCTTTGATTATAAATGATGACATAGAGAGAGAGAGAGAAAAATAAAACTTAGAAAGAAATATGAGTATAATTAGAAAATTACATAACTCTTAAATCAAATTTATTATTTATTTTATAAATTAAGCGAATATGTTATTTACTTTTATTAACTAGAAGAATTAACTTATTTCTTCCCATTTTCGTTTTTTTGTTATAGTACGTACCATTTATATTGTAATAGTGCTTTTGAATTTATTTCAATCTATTTACTTTTTTTGAAGCTTGTTGCTTTAATTAATTCTCCTTAATGCAAAAAGTTTGTAGTTGGAAATGTGAGATGTGAAATCTATTTCTCGCAAACTAGCCAATAACATTCTTAAACTTTTAATTATATATAATAAATAAGGTAGAAACAGAAGGAATCCATACAAGCGTTACTCGACTTGGCCGTGCGTGTAGGCACTAATGTTAGTTCATTACGTACGCCTGGTTGAACCTGCAGGTCAGTTTTTGCAACTCAAAGCTCATATTTGAATATTTCCAACTAAAGAAATAGCTAGTTTTAAGATTTACAAAATTCAAATCATAACCATGGCTTGAACTTAAAAATACAATAATATAGGCCGTGTTTAGTATCATTTTCAAAACTTTTTCAAGTTTTTCTGGTAGAATTGATTTTGAAAACAATTATAAAATAGCATTTATTTTCCATCCAGTCAGAAAATAGAAATAAAAATTTAAAATCGTTTTCTTCTCTTGTTAATGAATATGAGAAAATAAACTAAATTTGTTTTCTTATTTCTGTTTTTATTTTCTAAATAAGTATTATAAGAAATATACTCAAACGCTTTTTTTTTTCTTATACTCAAGCCAATCTCTCTATAAACATAATTAAGTTCAAAAAATATCTCAAAATCATTTACAAAACATTCTTATTGTTATTTCATACTTAAACAAAATCATTTCCATAATGCTTTCAATTGAGCCCACAGTCTTTCAGTCTAAGTTAAAAAATAAAAATGGTCAAAATTTCTATAAATTGGGAGACCAATGTCGAAGGATATTTAAGATTTTTTTTTTAGTTTAAGATGAAAATTTGAAATCTATATTGTCTTAAAATAAAATTAAATATGAAATTTTAATTAGAACGTGTCTTAACTCAATATAAAAAATCTTGATAATAAGAAAGTTATGGGAATAATTTACCCTTAGTATGGACGGCGCATAAATATATAACCCTTAGTGTGAATTTTAAGTGCTCTCTAGCCCACAGTTGAAAGTTATCAGTTAAAATATGTATGAAAGCCGAATAATTATTATTCATTTGGTTTTTGAGAATTGAACCCTTATAGTACCTGTTTATATTGTTATTTTAATTTTTAGTACTATAACTTTTTAATATTCTGAGCTGTAAGTGTTTATATTTTTTTAAAAATTTGATGTGAATAACTAACAACAATTATCAATCATATAATTAAAAATAGATACAATGATTAAAGAATATATATGATAAATAAAAATATAGTTTCCCTCATTAAATTTTTCATTCTTTCTTTTTTCTTATTCAAAATAGTAAAAAATTGTAAAAAATATCAATGTTATGTGAAGAAACGTCTGATCTTTTGCTTAGATTAAACGGTAGAAGGCATGTGTATGCATTAATTGCTATGCAATGTAATATAGTATTTGGTTGGGTGGCAGTTAGAAAATTCGTATACACATATATATATAAATATATATATATATATTGGTATGGAGATGATTGCATTGGAATTACTTCGCCGAGACATCGCTTTCAGTATCGTGAGATGATGCCCTAGCTAGCTCAATATTGACCATTAATACAGTAGGAGAGACCTGAATCTCTTGCAGGTTTGCTTTGTGTTTTTTAATTGTCTCATTTGTTGTGGCCTTTTACGTTAAAAGTGGTGAAAAAGAGGGGCTGTTTATTGGCTTAGAGATCTTATTATTAGGTCTCTGTTTTGAGAATGACATGAGAATGCATGCGTTTTTACGTTTCCTTGTTTAGCTCTATACTTCTGTCCTTTTATTACAAAAGAGATTAATTTTTAAAAGTTTTCCAAACTAAGCATTTGTTATACTTTCAAGCTATCTTAAAATTGTTGCTTATTGTAGTTTTTCATTAAAAAAATAAAAAATACATGTGATAGTGACATGACTAAAATAAGGGTCTGTCGTATAAATGGAATATTAGAGGGAGACTATAATTTCAACGATTTATTTTTATCATACTCTTTTATTTGGGATTTAGGTTTAAATTCACTTTTCAAACAATAAATTTAAATTTTTGCAAAACAAAATATCATAGCAAAAAGTTGAAAAAGTTTGAAAAATGACTTTGAACTTGAGTGCCAATTAGCATAACAATTTTCGAAAACCTCAATTATACACATATACATATACATAATTTGTGATAGAAACTAGAAACATATGGTTAACTTTTTATTCATTATAACAAAGAGTTTTTTGTGATATCAATCTTGTGTTTTCTGATAAGGAAGTGCTTGAATTTTTTAATATCAGCTATATTAACTCATAGCTTATATTAAAAAAAAATCTTGTCTTTTTTACAAGATTTATGATTATGATATTTACTTCAATTGAATGACGTAGTGATCCTAAATCGAAAAATAAATAAAAATAAATTGAAATATAATAAATAGGGAGCTGCAATAAATTTATGTATCTCACATGTATTTCACAGCCACACGGCACCACCATAGCAGTTTTAATTTCTCTCTATGAAATTACTTTTAATCATTTGATTTTTGTTGCATATACTGAGCCATATTTTTTTCGGGGTAACAGAACCCAAAATTCCAAAAGGGTCTAGATTGATGTCATATAACACAAATTAATTATAATTGACGCATGCCATATAAGAGGTACCGTATAACAATCTCTTCCAAATTATATATATATATATATATATCAATGTCAATATACACATACAAAATACGATAGGAAACTTGCCGCTGCTCATTTGCCCGAACGGGGCTGGGAACAATGTGGAAATAATTAATGAGAGGAGCTAGGCCAGTCCTAGCAAGGTAAAGCATGGAAGGAATCTCTATATTTAAATATGTAGAAGTGGTGATGTCTGGTGATGTTTGCACTTCAACTACAAAAAGAAATTTCTTTGTTCTTTAATTTCTTCTTGCCACATGTATATACTTCATCAGCTTCCTTTTATTTTTATTTTTTGCCTTTCTTTCTGCTTTTTACACTTTTTTTGTTGTTGAGATTTTTAGAGATTATGCATTTTTTAATTATAATGAAAATATTTTATTTTTTTAATTTACCCATTAAAATATAGAGGTTATAATGTTTTTGCACTTCACTCATATAAAGACAAATTTTTTTTGTTCTTCAATTTCTGCATGCCACATGTAAATACTTCATTAGCTTGTTCCTTTCTTCTTCTTCTTCTTTTGTTTTTCTTTTTATACAATTTTTTTTAAATTTTTAGAGATTATGGATTTTTTATTTCTCATGTGAATATTCGATTTTTTTTATTTTACCCTTTAAATAATATTTGAAATTTACTCTTTTTTGTTTACATTAAAACAATTATTTACATTAATCCATATGGTATGCTTGTTTCTTTATTTATTTGACATCTTATACATCAATATTATTTAGCTTCATGAGGAATTCATAACAAATTGTTTTTGTTTTCTAGAAAACCATAAAATGACAAACTTTTCTCTCTCTTTTTTTTCCCCTTTTTTTAATATTAAAATTTTTAAACTCTCATAAAAAAATTTAGAGAAATATGTTAACTTAGTTATTTATATATTTACAAATAAGTGAATAATCTTTTTTTTTTTTTTGTAGTGAAGCATTATTAATCATATTTAATTCCAAATTCTTTTTTATAAAATAATTGCAAAAAAATAATACGAACGGAGGCACGTCCCTCATGCTAGTATAACAAGACGTGAGACGGTAAATTTAGTATATTGTGAATTAAGAAATATATATATATATAAATTTTGCTAACCGTATATTATTGGTGGTCCTCTAAGCCCTATCCCTAATTTATTATTCATGGGATTGTTCACTGGATGATCAGGCTGCTACATCATGCAAGGCCAACGAAGCATGAGTAAATGTTTCGCCCCTTAAGGACAGTCGATAAACTCACGTTGAAATCCTCATATCAGTCAATTTTTTGCATGCATTGATCACTAGGATTAAGGCGATTAGCGGTCCTTCTACGCCGAAGCTATAATTGGTCACGAGATCACAAGACAAGGAATAGACAACGCGAAACCAGTCTTTCATTTCAATAGGGATGTGTATTAATTTTTTTTAATGTTATTAAATAACATATAAATACAGTATATCATATTAAGAGTGTTTTTCAAAAACTGTCAAATACGAACAAATAGAAAAGACTCATGAACATGTATTACAATAATTATGATGACTTTTTATGCATTAAAAGCGCTATCTAATAGCTTCATATTTGAGATGATAAAAAAATATAGACCAGTCTATCATTCAATCTTTATTGATCATCTTTTTTAAGTTTTCTAATTTCTCTATATTTGGTATGGACAATTTGTTTTGACTTATAAAGAATAAATTGGCATGAAAAAAAGAAAAAAGAAAAAGGGATTTAGTGTCCGGCATTAAGGTCCAGGAGAAAAGAACTTCCTGTTGCAGCAGGCCGAATTGCCCGCAAAGAAGCAACTTCTACGAAGGCCTATATGAATTGACAGAAAGAGATCTTATACTACTGAAATTTTATCTTCTATTAATTTTCTTGTCTATTTTGCGGTCTCCTCCAACAAAAATCTCCTAATTAACTAATGGTGTGACGAAAAAGATATCGATAAAAGACGTTGACAAAGAAATTTTGACTGCTTCCCACTATAAGTATATATATTTTTTAGTAGAAAATGAAAAAGTTAGATAAATTCAACCAAACAAAACATATTTATGTACATAATATAGTTCTTATTGACTACTGTTATGACGTATATACGTAGATTTGAAAAGTTATATGTTAAACCGTAACGCTAATCTTTTTTTTCTCTCTTGTGCTGTTAAAGATATTGATGCGACAAGTTGAAATTGGAGGGATTAGTAACTAATCTGCAGCATCTAATTTTGTAATTCAATCTCTCAAGTTTAATTATTTAGGAAATCATTGCTCATATCTGTTATCATTCGATTATTTAACCACACGTACGTTAGAAATAAAGTCCAGAGCGGGCAGAGAAAATCCAAACACAAATGATAGGAATATTGAAAACAGGAAATAGTGGGCCTTGCTATTATATGCAGACAGCAAAAATGAGCTCACGGCATTTATTTCGGTGACAGAAAGTACACTCGAGCACTTCCGGCAAAAAGGGTGGAAAGACGGGAATGAAAAAGGAAAAAAGAAATCTATTCTTCTTAAATTATTGGATTAATTTTGTTAATGGTTTAACTTACGAATAAAAACAGTTTGGATAAAGATGTAAAGCTTTTGTCTACGAGACATGGTTCAAGGTGAAAATTTTCTACCTTTTGAATTAAAATTTTTATTTATAAAATTTATATCTTTTTAAATTTTTATGTTGAACATCAAAAAATTTTTTTACTTTTAGACATAAAAAAATGAAATTCTTTATGGAAATAAAATTTTTTTACCTATCCAAATGTTTTTTTCATTTTTATTTTTAAATAGAAAAAACTTTTCTGTCAAAATAAGACACATTATCCAAACGGAAACAAAGTAAATCAAATTGTTAAAAATTTAATCTAACAACAAGAAATTAAGTTCCAATCTATAACCAAAAAAAAAAAAAAACCACCTATCACATAAACTCCCATCTTGTTAAGCCAATTGCTTTTCTAGAAAACAAAAGAAGCTGAAAATGCAAAAATTAAGAACAAAATGTATTACATGGCATTGAATAAGAAAACTTTTGATGGTAATATGGCATTGTAAATTGACATTCCGAAAGCTTTTGACACTTTGAGCTAGGACTTCATCATCTGGGTTCTCAAAGCTTTTGGATTTTGTGACGTTTTCCTGAATTAAATTGGGGAGATTTTTTGTTCTACTAATCTTTCCATCCTCTTTAATGGCTCTCTTGAGGGTGTTTTTTTTTTTTTTTTGGTAGTCGCGGAGTCAGACAAGGAGATCTTTTTATCCCCTTTGCTTTTTGATATTGATGAAGATTTCCTGAGCAGGCTCATTCAGTGGAGATTTGATGATGGCAGCCTTACTCCTGTCTCGGCAGCTAGAGGCATTAGCATCCATTTGCATCTTCTTTTTTGTAGATGATATTATTCCGTTCTGTATGGCCTCCCAAGAAAAATGTTTAGTGCATTAAACAGATATTCAAAACCTATGAGGAGTTATCTGGTCAGGTGATAAATGCAAGAAAAATCGGATGTTTTCATTGGCAGGTGGATCGCTTTCGAGAAGTTTTGCTGAGTTACTTGCCAACCTTAATATGCGTAGAGGCTCTTTTCCTTTCTGGTTCCGGTATTTAAGGGGGGCCCTTAAGAAGCACTCTAGTGGGCACATGGCGGATAGTATTCTGGCTAAATTTTCAAAATGGAAAGGAGAAACACTTTCCATGACGGTAGATCGACTTTGATTAACTTTGTCATATATGGCTCTCTGAATCACAGTTTCTTGATTTATAGGTGGCCGGTTAGTCTTCTAAAAGAAATTGGGAAAGCTATAAACACAAAAAAAAAAAAAAAAAAAAAGCTTTCTTTGGACCAGAAGCATCTCTAAGAGCAAATTTGTCTCTGTGGCTTGGTCCAAGTTTGCACTCCAAAAAGTGGAGGGATGTTTAGGAAATAAATCGCTTTGGACTATTAATGCTAGATTCATGTCTAATCTGGCATGGCGGGTTATGACCCAGAATACTTTGGCATTGTCTTTTCTTCAGGGTAACGGCTATTGTGGGTGAAAATTCAAAAGTTAATTTTTGGAAAGACAATTGGTTTGGTTATCCATTGAGCTCTAAGGTCACCAAACAAGGTCACGATTGGTTAGTGGTAAAGGAATAGACTGAAATGAAAAGGAATACAAATTCTTTGTTTGGTTGGTTTTATGGAAAGGAATGACCATTCAAAAGGAATGGCTTTTCCATCATTTTAGGTGAATAATCATTCCTATTACATGAGAGAGGAATGATAATTCCAATTTACTTTTGTTTTTCTTTTCCATATTTACACCTTTTCCTTCTTATTTTCTTTTCTTTTCTTTTTTTTTTTTTTCATTTTTTTAAACCACCACTACACCTCTTTCCTCAGCCACACGTTCGCGCCTTTGATGAACGCCAATTTAATCATTGTCGTCAACTGTCAAACTCCCCAATGAAAAAATCTCCGCTGTAGTCAAACTCCTTCGAGGTCCAGCTCTTCCCTTCGCAAAACCACCACCGTCATCCGAAGTCCATCTCGTCACCACCCCCGCCCAATCTGAGTCTTAGCTAGATCTGTTGATCCTCTGCCGGCCTAGACTGTCCTTCTCCTCCTACATTTGAGACCAAACAATTGTGGACAACATTATCCAATCGATATTATGGATTTTTAACTTTAAAAGCAAGCAAAATGAACTCCTATAGCAAGTATGGGTCGAGCTCCGGCAACGGCAAATGCCTAGACTACGAACTCCAAAGGCAATTTTGTTATTTTATTTATATATATATTTAATAAATTAAAAAGGAATGCTCTCTTGTAGGAACTTTAAAATAATATTCTTTTTAAAACTGTTTAGATATAATTAAATGGTTAACATTTGCTTATTATAAGACATCCTACCTCATATAATCATAGACTAATAAATTAAAAAAAATTCAAGAAACAAAAATAAAAAAGGAGGTGGTGTGGCCAGATCGGTTCGCGAGGGGTTAGTTCACTGAATGGGTTCAGGGGGGAGGGGGGTGCGCTATAGGTATTATTTTGATGTTTTTACTATAGCCTTCTCCTAAATTAAATGTCATTTATCAAGTTTTGTACAATTTTTTTATTAGTTTATTTCTTTTAAAAATGTGTTTTATGTAAAAACATTTAATTAAATTTATAATTAGTTTATATTTTGATTTAATTATATTTTCTGTATAATAATTATCATGTATATAAATTTATTAAGCATAGGATAGTTTTGTCAAAACAAGAATAATTGTCCTAGCCAAAAAACTGATTTAATTTGCTTTTCCATTCTATTCTGTTATTATTATCATTTCTATTACCGTTGCATTCCATTACCTCTAATCAAATGTGACCTAAGTCGAATCCTTTGAGGGGAATGCAATTGAATGCTAGTCTGTAATTTTCGCTTTCAGCATAGTTGGGTTTTACTAGAAATTTTCAGAAATCTTTCCCAAATATTACTAGAGACATTGAGCATGTCATTATTGCGAAAGGTTGTAATGAAGATCTTTTCTGGGTACATTGTTCGAATGGAAAGCCTAAGACCAGATGTTTCTATGATAACTTGCATATAAAAAATCCAATTGTATTTTGGGGGGAGAATATTTGGCGGAAGGGAGTGCAGCCTAGACATTCCATCACTCTTTGGAGGATCCTCCATAAAAGGATGGCCACCGAAGACCTCTTAAAGCTTGCGGCTTTTCTCTTCCCTCTTTTTGCAGACTTTGTACGACAGCAGAGGAATCTTTGATCACTTGTTCATTGAGTGCAGTTTTGCTAAGGTAATCTCGGATCATATGGAGGAGGTTTTTGGCTTTACTCTTGACTGCTATTCTGTAGTCAACAAAATGTTAGAGATGGCCTTCAAGCACAAGTGCAGCCAACAAACTTGTGGGTTATTTGGAAATTTAGGAATGAAGTTGTCTTTAAAGATAAGAAAGCATCTGCCTAGTCGGTCCTTCAGTGCATCTTTAAGTGTGCTCGTGAAGCAGATCACATTGATAAGGGTTGTATGCAGAACTAAATATCAGATTTGATGGTACTACGACGTCTCAACATCAAAGGTAAACTGGGCAAGGCTCTGGTTATTACTAAGGTTTTGTTGGCAACCTCTTAATCCGGGTTGGATCAAAGTTAATAATGATGGAGCGGCTGAGGATCTCCTGGTCCAGCTGGATATGGGGGAATTTTTCGCACGTATGGAGGCTTTTGCAAAGGTTGTTTTGCTCATCTGATTGGGGATGCTTATGCTTTTGAGGCTTAATTGTTGGTGGTCATTTCAGCTATCGAATTTGCTAATTTGAATCAATAGAACCACATTTGGTTTGAAAGTGATTCTACTTATGTTGTTGATCTCTTGAAAAGAAAAGGCATTTTTGTTCCTTGGAAATTGTAACAACCAAGAATTTTCATCTTCTCAGAATCATTTTTTTTATTAATGTAATGATATTTTTATACATATGTATATATATATATGAATGATTTAATACTGCTAGAATGAAATAAAAATATTCTAACAGTGTTAAAAAAAAAAAAAGAGAGAAAAGAGGATAATAATAAAAATAATTTTGAAAACTAGGGCCTTAAGACAAATTTAATGAGTTTAGGGCAAAAAAAAAAAAAAAGGAGGGGGGGGGGGGGGGATTGTTTTTTTTTTCAGATGAAAGGGAAAAGGGGGAGGGAGTTAATTAACTCCCCTTCACAGCCCCTTCCCCTTTTATTTTCTTCTTCAGCCGTGAAGATGGAGAGAGCGCGAGAGGGAGAACGAGCGAGAGGGAGAATCGGCGAGAGAGAGGAAGACCGGCGAGAGAGAGAGGGAGAAGATTTCTTCTTCTTCTTCTTCTTCTTCTTCTTTTCTTCTTCTCCAATCGGCTGCTGCGTGACTCCCGACGGCGAGCCGAAAACTCCGGCGGCAAAAACAGAGGAAAGGGGCCGCAAGAAGAGGGAGATTCGGGGGGTGAAAATGTCGACTGAGGAAGGGTGAAAAACCCAGAAAACGCGAGCTTCTCTTTCCCTTCCTCCTTCCACGCGGATTGACACTGTGCAGCCGTGAGGGAGCCGCGACTTCCGGCACCTCCAAGTTTGGTTTTTCTTCGAGTTTCCTTCCAAAAACCGCAACTTTAGTTCCTCTAGAAGCAAAGGAACGTTTTTGAACAAAGGTAACATTTTTCCCTTTGCATTTTAGTGATTTTCGGATTTTATAGTGGGTAGTGTGAAAAATTGTTCAAATGGAAATGTTAGGATCCGAAAATGGTTAGAATTGATTGAGGATGGTTTAGGAAAGGATATATGTGAGTTTGGAAACTTAAATGCAAAAGTTTGAATATGTTTTCTTGAGAAAACCGAAAAATGTACAAGTTAGGGTTTGAAAATTTGATGATTTTTCATGATGAATTTGTGGCTCTTTTTGGTGAAATAATTGAACTCTATGATTGTTAACTTGATGATTTAAGTGAAAAAAATGGTTATAAGGGTTATATTAACCATAAATGTATTTGGGTTCAATTTTGAATAATGATGGTTAAGTTTCTTGAAATGGGATTTTGAAATCTTAAAGTTGGTTTTGTTGAGTTTAGAGTTAAGAAAAGAGATTGAAAATGGTTATGTAATTGTTTGGGAGAGATTAGTTAAGTTGAAAGTTGAGATTGGAAGTTTGGTTATTAAAATTGAATGTTTTATGTTGTTGGTGATTTTGAATGAATGAATGAATATGGAAAATGGAAAAAATGGAAAAAAAAATTATGAAAGTGATGGTTGATTTATGGATATGATTTGGAATATGTTAATGAGTAATGTGTGGGATTGATAAGCATTTTTCATAGAACGTTTTGAATGTTCTATGAAAAATTAGGCCTCTGGTATAGTAATTGGCAGGTACATAAGTTTTGAGGCGTTACTTAAACGTCGGGACCCCAGTTTTTAAGCGGAAATGCTGCCGAAATTTCGGTAGCGATAATGAGGTGAATTAGTTGTAAGAAACTGAGATTGAGGACATTATGGAGACTAGAATGTTAAGGAAAAAAAAATTTGGAATGTTAAGGAAAATGGTGAAAACAAAATACCAAAGATAGTAACAATATTTTAAGAGTTGAATTGGAGAAAAAGAGAGGAATAAGGAAAATGTAGAAATTAATAAAAATCTTACTATAATGGAAAAAAAAAATGAAATGAATATGAGAAATAATCCATGATTATTTCTATTATAGGAAACCCAAGAAGTGAAGGGGAAAGCAATAGTAAGGATCCAAAAGGAATCACTCTTGCACAGATATTGTAAGTACAAACATTTACTTGTCTACCCACAAACTGACTAACTTTGATGTGTTCTGTGATATGAGTTAGATGAAAATTTATGTTAGAAATGCCTTAGGAATGGTATGTATGCATGATAAGTTATGATCAAAAAGCTAAAAGAATGCAAGATAATAAGACTGAAAACTTAAGTTGTTGGCGTACCGGTCTCCCTACAAGGTTGAGACTTCCGGTCTATATCCTCCGCGTAGATGTGGCGCTACCCCGAAGGTGCGGTAGATTATAGGATGGACCAGCCCCGAAGGTGAGGTTTTTATATGACTTTGAGGTAGATTGGTGGGTCGCTCCCCCTCCTCCCACTGTCAGCGCGCAAATAGGTACGTCCAACAACGGGCCCACCAAAGAAAAGTGAAAAGAAAAGAAAAGAAAAGAAAAGAAAAGAAAGGAAAGGAAAAGAAAAGAAAAGAAAAGCAAAGAGAAAAAAAAGTGATGATAGAGAAGAAAGGAAGACATGAAATGAAATTATGAGGATGTTGTAATAAGTTATGATAAAGAACCTCAAATACTAACTTATGAGGAATTAGAATTGCATTATGTGACTAACCTTAGAGGTTATGCATGTTAGTTCTTTGTTTGTATGTTTGTGCTTACTGAGTTTAGCTCACAAGTTTGTTTGTGGTGTAGGTAATAAAGGTAAGCAACCCAGGACAGGATAGAAGGACGAGGGGACTGGCAGACAGATTCAAGAGGTGTCATGGACAAGGGAACGGACCCGCTATGCTTTCAACTGCCAGAATATTTTTGTATAAGCATATGTTCATATATATATATTTATATATGCAGACCATATGTAAATGAAATGGAACAAAAATGAAAAATATATATATATGTTAGTATGTTTTGAAAAAAACAGAAATTATGTAAATATGTTTCGGAAAAAAAAAAAAAAAGTCCCCAAAATTTTCACTCTATTTTGAAAGCAAAGCTTTTAAACTACACTTCCGCAAATGAAAAGAAATGTTTATGTATACAAGGTTAATAAGAAAAGAGATGGCGAACGTCGACTCGGGCAAGCTGGGTCGTCGGCGCCACTGTGGCGACCCCCCACGTACGTTACCATACCAACCAGTCAAGCTCTGACGCCGACCGCGATGGCTGGCAACCTCGTGGGTCGTCATCCTCTTACTTAACTTAACTTTCCATTCTTAACGTTCTCATCTTATAGCGGAAGCAATTTCTATAGCAATTTTTTTTTCTTTTTTTTTTTTTTTAACTTACATACTATACCTATCTGTATCATACTCTTATAATACATATTTCATAACTTTCTTTCTTTCTTTCGTCTTCCTTTTTGAACGCTCAGCGAAAGACTCATGGTAGTACCATACCCTCGCCCAATCCCTTGGCACATGCAGATCCGTCCGTTGTCCATCATATTACTTTAAATAAACACGTTGCTTACCTGCAACATATAAACAACTAATGAGCTAGATGCTCAGTAAGTTCAAACATACATTCATTAACTTATAAATCCTAGTAATATATATTATTACTAGAATATATATCATCACGTATATACACACCATATACATCATTCATACATATCCTCAAAACATAACATAAAATAGGAACTTCATCATGCTCGTTTATCTCTTCGTTCATCGTTCTTATCATTCTATCGATCATCTATTATCATTCTAATCCAATCTTTTCATTTCTTTGCTTTTCATTCCTATCATTTCTTAACTTTCAGTTCTAAACCTTTATAACTTTTGTATCGCTTCATCATCTCCTAACATTTCATATCTTAAAGCTAGTAACATATACACTAGCACAACATCACGTAAAAACGTGTCATTCCATACATATAACATCAAACACATCACATCACATATATAATTCTATCATGTTCTTTTAATTTCGTTTTATTATTTTTCATTGATTTCATTGTGTTGTTCTTTCATATCGTTCGTTTCTTTTCTTTTCTTTTCGTATCATTTCATTCATTTTTTTTTTCTTTCCACTCTCTTTTTCCTTGTTTTTTTTTTCCTCACGCACTCTCTTTTCTTTTCACGCTCTTTTCTTTTCTTTTCTTTTCACGCACTCTCTTTTCTCTTTTTTTTTTTTTTTCCACGCTCTTTTCCTTTCTTTTCTTTTCACGCTCTTTTCTTTTCTTTTCTTTTCTTCTCTTTTCCTTTCTTTTCCTTTCTTTTCTTTTCTTTTCACTCTTCTTTCGTTTGTTTTCTTTCCACTTTCCATTGGTTGGGCCCGTTGTTGGACGTACCTAGTTGCGCGCGGACAGTGGGAGGAGGGGGAGCGACCCACCAACCTACCTCACAGTCACATAAAAACCGCACCTTCGGGGTTGGTCCATCCTATAATCTACCGCACCTTCGGGGTAGCGCCACATCTACGCGGAGGATATAGACCGGAAGTCTCGACCTTGTAGGGAGACCGGTACGCCAACAACTTAAGTTTTCAGTCTTATTATCTTGTAGGCTTTTATTTTTCTTATATTGATTTTTCGTTGAACATCTTTTTCTTTCAAAAACATAACACATATAGCACATATTACTTATATAACATCACATCACATCACATCAAACAAAAACATGTTTTGTTACGAGTAGACAATTATTCTTTGTTCATCTTATCATTTGCATCATTCCATCAATCATAGCCTATCGATCATAGCCTATTGTTCTATTCCATCAATCACATCTTATCGTTATATTCTAATCCTTTCATCATACTTTTCATCATAACCTATCATTGTTTTTCTTTCTTGTCTAACTCTTTGCTTTCATATCATTTTCCATAAAACATTCATCATACCTTTTATCATAACCTATCATTGTTTTTCTTTCTTGTCTAACTCTTTACTTTCATATCATTTTTCATAAAACATTTATCCTTTCGTCCTCATAAAACATCCCTTTCTTAATTCTTTTCATCACCGATCATCATTGCTCTATCAATCATAACTTAATTTCCATAAAACTTTTCATAAACACCTATTCTTTCCTTTCATATCTCATCTCTTTCTTATGCATTCTATCATAATATTCTTGTTCTTACTCTTTCCATTCTTCTATCCCTCTTTATCACATCGTTACTCTCATAAAACTTTTATAATACCTTTCCTTCATAATTCAATATATACATATATTTATATATATATATATTTTTATAAATTATTTATTAAAGCATATATATATATATTTTTACATCGTCATAGCATTGCTATAGTATTTACTATAGCATCATCATAAATCACATCATGACATATACATACAAAACATATAATACTATAAGCTTGTTCATAGTTGCAGACGGGTAAATGTCTGAACTTACTCATAGCGTGCTTATCCTTTCTTTGAGATCCATCGACGTCCTTTGTCGCTTCTGGATTAGGTTCCTACAGACAAACTTTGTCCGTTAATCACATTTTCATTTATAGCCTTTATTTTATTAAAAAGCTTGATTCTGATCTTATAACCCTTAATTATATCCTTATGACAGCTTTTTAAACCTTAATGGCCCTTTTCGAATTTTTCCCCAACTTTTTGAAAAATTTACGATTTTACCCCTAACTTTTGATAAAATTACAATTTTGCCCTTGACATGATTTTTCATGACTTAAACCTCAATTTTGGCTTTTACAAACTTCATTAACTTATTCCAAGGTCACTGGGGCTCTTTTCCCATAATTTGAGAATCTTTGGGCAAAATGACCATTTTGCCCCTGATGGGTCGTTTAACCATAACATTTTCATTTTCATGCTTAGGCTGGATTTTCTAAACCCAAAATCATTTAATTAACTTTCTAAATCTTATCAGACCTTTTCCGGATCAATTCTTATCATTTTACCAATTTTTCACATTCCCGGCTCTCGGGAAGTACTATTCCGACCTAAGTGTCAGTTTCATATTTTTCCTTACGTTCTAGGGTTTTGAAGGGTCGGTTTACTAGTCGTACCTTACCCATTCCTTTTTCCATGCCTTAATTCCTCGAGGGGGCTCGGGTTCCCTTCCCGATCATATTTTTTACCCCTCGTTCCCCATTTTACCCCTGGTGTCATTTTTTTAGAAATTTCGACAGAATTTCCCCTTAATTTTTAAGGTTCCAGCGTTTAGGAAACGCCTGAAAACCATCTATCCTAATCTAATTCTATCACGTACTATACCAGAGGCCTAGATTTTACGTAAAACTTGTACCGTTTACGTAAAATCGTTACATCATCACATATTTTTCTTTTTCTCCATTACAGCAATTTTCTTCTTTTTATATACATTCTTTTTCCATAATTTTCATACTAAAAATCATAAAATCATATAACAATCCCAAACAATTAAATTGCGGAACGAAAAGGGGTCGGAATTTATACCGAATTGCAGTCCGGTCTCGGCGGCATAAACCCTAATTCCTCGTTCTTCATATTTGAGGTCCCGTCTTGCAAATCCGACTCCGCGGATGCGTCCGGAACGTCGAAAATAGGCTAACGGGCCAAACTCCCATTTTCGGTCAACGGTCGCCGTTGACCGGCGTTGACCGGCCGTTGACCGGCGTTGACCGGTGGCGGCGGCGGCGACGGTGGAAAATGAGTAGCCCATCTTGAAGATCTCGACATGAGGAACTCATTGGTAGCCTCAATTTCACATTTGGAGGCCCCAATCGCCGGAAAATCACCCCGAAAGTCACGGCCACGGCGGCGGTGGTGGAACTCCGCCGTGCCGGACTTTTTCCCCGAAATTGATTGAGGGCTTTTGCTCCCCTCTTCACGGCGACCGTTTCTGTACAAGTGGTGCAGCTCAACATTGCCGGAAACGGCGAGTTTCACGGCGGCGACGGCGACGGCGACGTCGCGACTTCGGGCGGCGCGATTCCGCTGGTGTTGAGGCGATCCACCGCCTGGGTTTTGTTCTACTCTTCACCACGAGTCTTTTGGGACCGGTTTCGTGGCAAATGGTGGCCGGACGGCGGAGAAATCTCGCCGGGAAGATTTCGGCTCCGGCGACCTTCAGGCGGCGCGTGCGGCTTGCTCCGGCGGCTGCTCCGTCGCGTCAACCCACCATCGGACTCAGCTCGGCGAGAGCTTTCCGATGACACCGGCGGTGTCGAAAACGGACACCGTTTCCGATGGTCGGTTACTGTACATATTCGGCTAGAGAGAGAAAGAGAAGGAAGAGAGAGAGTGTGTAGATAAATGAGAAAATTCCACTTTTTCCCTCTCTTTATATACTTTTTCGCCCAAAATTTCAATACGGGCTATCCTGACTAATTTCGGCGTCCTGAATCCAAATATATCAGTTTTATTTTCATCTGAGGTCATTTCGACCAATTTCCGATACTGTGAATTTTTGGTCAAAAATTACCCTTGTACTCAATTATCAAATTTGAGCGTGCTGATAGGCTATCTTGACTAATTTGGGTGTGCTGAACCCAAATTTATCAGTTTTATGTCAAGAAAATATCATCTTGACCTACTTCCTGATACTGTGAGTGGCACACACGTGCACACACATAATATCACTATTACTCATTTTTCATCCTTTAATATTGTTAGAACATTTTATTTAATTCTAAACAATATTACGTCACTTAATTTCACATTTTAATGCTTAAATTCATTGCGCATTTATTTTCCGAAAAATGTGAATTTTCCCGGTTGTTACAGCCACAGAAATATAGAAGTTGATGGAAAAACACCCTTCTTATTCTCGATTCAATTAATTACAAGATATTCCACATTTTTTGAAAAGGCAATCCTGTGGCTGATAGATTTGTGGCTCATGGAATGCATTTGAGTAATAAACAGTGGTGGTTTTAGCATCTAAAATCTTGCACTAAAGAGGTTCACCATAATCTCACTCGTTTCTTGAATTTTTGCTTTCAACCTTTAAGGTAGATAGGCACTCTTTTTCCCCTTCAAATCTTTCTCTTATTTTGTTTTTGCTGAAAGATTTTTAACGAGGCTTATCTGGAGATGCAAGCAAAGTAGTAGTTTCGACTAAGGCTTGTGGGATCATCTCCCATTATTTGGGATTATTTCTACCTATGTTCAGTCTTTTGTTCTAACGCTTGCTTGTATATATATTTTTTTGTTTTTCCCTAATTATAAACTTTATTTTTATTTTTAATAAAATTTTAATGGAATGACAAAATGAAGAGGCTGTTGAAGGGATGTTAACATAATCGGAATGTCTTGGTGTATATAACGATTCTTAATTCCCTTATTTATTCAAAAAATAAGAAACAAGATTTAGATCTTGCAACGGAAACATTCTATGTCGTCTACTAGGGATCCCAACCTTTTTTTTTTTTGTTTTGAAAATAATAGTAAATAGCATTTTTTGTAAAAATAATTAAAATAAATATCAAAGTTTAAAATAAAAAATGACATTTTTACATGAAGTAAGCAATAGAAGTAAATAAATCATTAAGTATAAACTATAGAAAATTCACTGGCCATGGGTATAAACAATAACTTTGTTTCAGTAAATGACATTTTTACAATAATCATTTACTTTATAACTTTTGTTTATTAGTTATTTATTCTAATTATTTGTAAAACATTTATAACTTCAATTAGTTGTGTAAAAAAGCTATTTACTTTTTTTTTTAAATTTTCATAGGCTAGGCCGCTTCCTTATAAGGGCGGCCCGGCTTAATCCATATTTTCCTTCGGCCAATATTCACAGTTCTATTCACACAAATCAAAAAGTGGGTGCCCACCTTGTTGAAATTAGTCCTCCCAGGATTTATGATGTGTGTTGTTCCTGCACATAGATGTGAAAGAGCTTCAGGAGAAGAGCATTATGACTCATGACGATTTGCTCAGTTTTGTCTAAGCTCCGTGACTGGGCTGAAAATATTCCCGTGAGCTTACTGTACTGTGTCTGGAAAACACCTTTGGTCACGGACTTTGTATATCTAACCAGATTGGGTGATCGGTTGGTGAAGGAGAAGTGATCGAGAACCAGAAGGGAATTACAAACTTCTAACCATAAAGAACAGAACAAACTCCAATTACCGTACCATATAGGGAATTTATTCCCTCTCTGCTTTAGCTTTAACTGCATGTGACTGATAATTTGTTTTATATATATTGCCTTTAAACGATACCAATCAAGAGGGTAACATACAAACGTGACAAATAGTAATGACTTATGATATAAATATATATATATATTTAAGAGGGGGGATCTCTCTTATGGTAACTATGATGGAACTTATGAACACCGAGTCCAAAGTCGCTGCATACGTGATTCATGAAATTGCATAATTATATAGTGGCAGGATCAAGTGATAGAATAAATGTGCAAAGCAAGACTGGTAGTGTAACAACCGGGAAAATTCACATTTTTCGGATAATAAATACACAATGAATTTAAGCGTTAAAATGTGAAATTTAGTGATTTAATATTGTTTAGAACTAAAATAAAATGTTCTAACAATGTTAAAGGATGAAAAATGAGTAATAGTGATATTATGTGTATGCACGTGAGTGCCACTCACAGTATCAAGAAGTAGGTCAAGATGATATTATCTTGACATAAAAATGATAAATTTGAGTTCAGCACACCCAAATTAGTCAGGATAGCCTATCAGCACGCTCAAATTTGATAATTGAGCACAAGGGTAATTTTTGACCGAAAATTCACAGTATCGGAAATTGGTCGAAATGGCCTCAGATGAAAATAAAACTGATATATTTGGATTCAGGACGCCCAAATTAGTCAGGAGAGGCCATGTTGAAATTTTGGGCGAAAAAGTATATAAAGAGCGGAAAAAAGTGAAACGTCCTCAATTGTCCACATGCTCTCTCTCTCTCATCACTTCTCTTTCTCTCTCTACCCCCATTGATGAATAGTAATCGACCACCGGAAACGGTGTCCGTTTTCGACACCGCCGGCACCGTTGGAAAGCTCTCGTCGAGCTGAGTTCAACGGTATGCCGAGTCGACGGAACCGACGCCGGAGAAGAGCGCACGCGCCGCCCGAAGCCACCTGCCACCGGAAAATTCGCGACGCCGTATCTCCATCATCCGACGTCCGATCAAGCTGAAACTGGTCTCAAAAGACTCGTGGTGAAGAGTACTACAAAACCCATGTGGTGGATCGCCTCAACACCGGCGGAATCGCGCCGCCCGAAGTTGCGACGTCGCCGCCATGGAACTCGCCGTTTCCGGCGATGTTGAGCTGCACCACCGGTGCAGAAATGGTCACCGTGAAGAGGGGAGCAAAAGCCCTCAATCAATTTCGGGGAAAAAGTCCAGCACGGCGGAGTTTCAAAGCCGCCGCCGTGACCGAGTTTTCGAGGGGCGATTTCCGGCGATAGAGGGGTCGAATGGTGAAATTGAAGCCACCAATGGATTCCTCTCGTCGAGATCTTCAAGATGGATTGCCCACTTGCCACCGTCGCCGCCGTTGCCGCCGGTCAACGCCGGTCAACGCCAGTCAACGACGGTCAACGCCGGTCAACGGCGACCGTTGACTAAATTTTGAAGTTTGGCCCGTTGGCCTATTTTCGACGTTCCGGACGCATCCGCGGAGTCGGAATTGCAAGACGGGACCTCAAATATGAAAAACAAGGAATTAGGGTTTATGCTGTCGAGATCGGACTGCAATTCGGTATAAATCCCGACCTTTTTACGTTCCGCAATTTAATTGTTTGGGACTATTGTATGATTTTATAATTATTGATATGAAAATTATGGAAAAGAATGTATGTAAAAAGAAGAAAATGACTGTAATGGAGAAAAAGAAAAAAATATGTGATAATGTAATGATTTTACGTAAACAGTATAAGTTTTACGTAAAATCTAGGCCTCTGGTATAGTACGTGATAGAATTAGATCTGGATAGATGGTTTTCAGGCGTTTCCTAAATGCTGGAACCTCAAAAATTAAGCGGAAATGCTGCCGAAATTTCTAAAAATGGCACCAGGGGTAATATGGGAAACGAGGGGTAAAAATATGATCGGGAAGGGAACCCGAGCCCCCTCGAGGAATTGGGGTAAGGAAAAAGGAATGGGTAAGGTACGATTAGTAAACCGACCCTTCGAGACCCTAGAACGCAAGGAAAAACGTGAAACTGGCTCTTAGGTCGGAATAGTACTTCCCGAGGGCCGGGAATGTGAAAAATTGGTAAAATGATAAGAATTGATCCAGAAAAAGTCCGATAAGATTTAGAAAGTTAATTAAATGATTTTGGGTTTAGAAAATCCAGCCTAAGTATGAAAATGAAAATGTTATGATTAAACGACCCATCAGGGGCAAAATGGTCATTTTGCCCGAAGATTCTCAAATTATGAGAAAAGAGCCCCAATGATCCCGGAATAGGTTAATGAAGTTTGTAAAAGCCAAAATTGAGGTTTAAATTATGAAAAAAATCATGTCAAGGGCAAAATTGTAATTTTGTCAAAAGTTAGGGGTAAAATCGTAATTTTTTAAAAGTTGGAGAAAAAATTCGAAAAGGGCCATTAAGGTTTAGAAAGCTGTCCTAAGGCTATAATTAAGGGTTATAAGATCAGAATCAAGCTTTTTAATAAAATAAAGGCTATAAATGAAAATATAATTAACGGACAAAATTTGTCTGTAGGAACCCAATTCAGAAGCGACAAAGGACGTCTATGGATTCCAAGAAAAGGATAAGCACGCTATGAGTAAGTTCAGACATTTACCCGTCCGCAACTATGAACAAACTTATAGTATTTATATGTTTTGTATGTAAATGTCATGATGTGATTTATGATGATGCTATAGTAACACTATAACAATACTATAATGATGTTAAAAGATAGGTTTTAATAAATAATTTATAAAAATATATATATATATAAATATATGTATATATTGAATTATGAAGGAAATGTATTATAAAAGTTTTATGAGAGTAACGATGTGATAAAAAGGGATAGAGGAATGGAAAGAGTAAGAATAAGAATATTATAATAGAATGCATAAGAAAGAGATGAGATATGAAAGGAAAAAAAAAATAGGTGTTTTATGAAAATTTTTATAGAAGTTAAGTTATGATTGATAGAGCAATGATGATCAGTGATGAAAGGAATTAAGAAAAGGTATGTTTTATGAGGACGAAAGAATAAATGTTTTATGAAAAATGATATGAAAGCAAAGAGTTAGACAAGAAAGAGAAACAATGATAGGTTATGATGAAAAGTATGATGAAAGGATTAGAACATAACGGTAAGATATGATTGATAGAATAGAACGATAGACTATGATCGATAGGCTATGATTGATAGAAATATGATGATAAGATACAATAGATAAAATGATGCAAATGATAAATAGAGAAGAGAAAAAAATTGTCTGCACATAATTAAACATGTTTTTGTTTGTTATGATGTGATGTGATGTTATATAAGTAATATGTGCTATATATGCTGAAGTGTGATTAACATAATTCACACAAGAAAAGTAAAGAATTAAGAAAAGAAAAACAACGAAAGAACAAATATTCCATGGAATGTTCTATGAAAAATGAGAAATGAAAGATGATGAATGTCGTGAAAAAGACGTACAACGAAAAATCAATATAAGAAAAATAAAAGCCTATAAGATAATAAGACTAAAAACTCAAGTTGTTGGCGTACCGGTCTCCCTACAAGGTCGAGACTTCCGGTCTATATCCTCCGAGTAGATGTGGCGCTACCCCGAAGGTACGGTAGATTATAGGATGGACCAACCCCGAAGGTGCGGTTTTCATGTGACTGTGAGGTAGGTTGGTGGGTCGCTCCCCCTCCTCCCACTGTCCGCGCGCAACTAGGTACGTCCAACAACGGGCCCAACCAAAGGAAAGTGGAAAGAAAACAAACGAAAGAAGAGTGAAAAGAAAAGAAAAGAAAGGAAAAGAGAAGAAAAGAAAAGAAAGGAAAAGAGCGTGAAAAGAAAAGAAAAGAAAAGAAAAGAAAAGAGAAGAAAGGAAAAGAGCGTGAAAAGAAAAGAAAAGAAAAGAAAAGAGCGTGAAAAGAAAAGAAAGGAAAGCAGAGAGAAAAGAAAAGAAAAGAAATGATACGAAAAGAAAAGAAAAGTAAAGAACGATATAAAAAGAAACAAACGATATGAAACATAATAGAATTATATATGTGATGTGATGTGAATGACACGTTTTTACGTGATGTTATGCTAGTGTGTATGTTACTAGCTTTTAAGATATGAAATGTTAAGAGATGATGATAAAGCGATAGAAAAGTTATAAAGGTTTAGAACAGAAAGTTAAGAAATGATAGAAATGAAAAAGCAAAGAAATGAAGAGATTAGATTTGAATGATAAGAGTTGATCGATAGAATGATAAGAACGATGAACGAAGAGATAAACGAGCATGATGAAGCTCATATTCTATATTATGTTTTGAGGATATGTATAGACGATGTGTATGATGTGTATATATGTGATGTCATATATTCTAGTAATAATATATATTACTAGTATTCATAAGTTAATGAATGTATGTTTGAACTTACTGAGCATCTAGCTCATTAGTTGTTTATATGTTGCAGGTAAGCAACCTGTTAGTTTAAAGTAGTATGATGGACAACGGACGGATCTGCACGTGCCAAGGGACTGGGCGAGGGTATGGTACTACCATGAGTCTTTCGCTGAGCGTTCAAAAAGGAAGATGAAAGAAAGAAAGTTATGAAATATATGTTATAAGAGTATTTTAGAGATATAGGCATAATATGTAAGTAAAAAAAAAAAAAAATTTGCTATAGAAATTGCTTCCGCTTTAAGATGAGAATATTAAGAATGGAAGGTTAAGTATGTTAAGTAAGAGGATAACGACCCACGGGGTTGCCAGCCATCGCGGTCGGCGTCAGAGCTCAACTGGTTGGTATGGTAACGTACGTGGGGGGTCGCCACAGGTAGAAAATATCATTGACGTGGACAAGCATCTCCAATGATAAGAGAGTGTAATTGATGAAAAATGTTTAACGGTACTGATAGTATTAAGCACTATTAGCTAATAAAAGATAGTTATATCATACGTGATTCATGTATATATTTTATTAAAGTTAGGGTGTGTAACATCTGTAATACCTTAAGCATTTTCTTAATTAATTGTAGAAATTATAAGAAAAAATATGCAAAAAGTAAGAGGAGAAGGAAAAAAAAAAAAGTAATCCTTTTCAAGTTAGAGCTCTTAGGGGAAGGAGTTTTTGTAAATTAAGAAAATTTAAGGGGATTTTGGTTTATTTGCCTCTCCTTTTTTTAGGCCTTTGTAACTTAAGGAGTGTTAGAGGATTCACTCCAATTAGAGTTTTGGAAAACTTATAATTAAAAATGAATGAATGTTTGGAGTTGTGCATTTAGTTAAAAATAAACTGTGATAGTTAAAACACGTAAATATTTGAAATATGTTTGAAAAAATAATAATATGGATCTTATTTTATTTTTTTCAACATTTTATTAAATTATTTAAAAAAAAAAAGATATTTCATTTTAATTTGAAATAATAATGTTATAGAGTTTTATAATTTGACCTTTTTGAAAATGAAAAAGAGAAATTTAAAGACGTAAATAATGAAAAAAATTAAAACAAAAAAGGGAGAACTCCAACTGGGTCTGCACGACAAACACCCCCTTAAGTGTTCTTACATTTTTTTTTCTATATTTTTTATAAAGTTTTTAAATCAAGAAAAAAAAAAGAGAAACAAGTAAATAATATTTTTATCGTTACTAATTAAAGTTAATAACAGGTTTTTAAAAATATATAAAATAAATAATAAATATTACGTAAATTATGTATTTATATCCGGTAAATAAATTATATAATTAATAAATTTATTATTCATTGCTATTTATTTTAATTTATTATTCATTTCTCACATCATTGGCTCCTTCTCCTTCTTCCGCCCTCATCTCTCTTTCTCCAACCCATTCTTTCGTCTATCCGTGAGTCTCACTCTCTATCCCTTCCCCTCTTCTCTCTCTTTCTCTTTTTTTCCCTGTCTACCTCTCTCTTTCATCTCTTCCATTTTTGGACTTCATTGCGATTGCGAGAGAAGACCATTGAGATTTGTGACATTGCTTGCAAATCTCTCTTTGTTTTATCTCCGTTAGTCTCTCTCTCTCTTCTCCGCATCTTCTTTCTCTTCTCTCCCTCTTTCTTCTCTCCTTTATGATTGGGATCTACAATGACATCATGAGTCGAGATATATGATTTGAATGTCACAATCTACCAGCATACTTCGCTTGAAGGCATACGACGTCACTCACAATTCTTTTTTTATGTATTTTTATTTTTTTATACTTTGTATTTTTGGAGTTCTTTTATGACATGAATTTTTTTTATTCTATCTTGTGCTATTTTATTAATATATATTTAAAAAATATTCTGATAGATTAGGAAAAAAAAAAAATGTAACAGAAAAAATTTGACAACAAAAAAAAAAAAAAACTGGTAGATAGATAAACCAATTTGTAGGGCTGGCAATTTAGGTCACGACACGATAACACGACACGAAACCCGCACGAAGTTAGAGGGTTTGGGTTTTCCTTAAATGGGTTTGGGTCAAAAAGGGTCGAACCCGTTAGACACGATTAAATAAAGGGTCAAACCCGCACGAACCCGCCAACCCGCAATTGACACGAAATAACCCATTTAACAAATTAATTATATATGGATTGACATGAATATAACTCATAAATTACCCATTTATAATCTTTAATATATTTATATTATTATATATATTATAATGTTTTACAATTTTTAATTTTGAGTTTTCAAAATTCAAAATTCAGATATAATATATATCTTTTATTTTATAGATATATATATTTTAAAAAAATTTTAACATAAAAAAGAAAATCTAGATGAAAATCTAGATTTTACTTTCTTTTTTTTTTAAGTCTTTCATTGCTTTTGTAACTTTGCTCACCTCACCCAATCGCCCTCCCTTTCCCTCGCGATAACATGACCGGTCGTCTCTGAACTTGTCATCATTATTTTATTTATATTTAATTTAAACGGGTTAATTTGGGTCAACACGATTAACACGATTAATAAATGGGTTGGGTTTGGGTTTGAGATTTTGACACGAATATTAAATGGGTTGGGTTTGAGTTTGAGATTTTGACACGAATATTTAATAAACACGACACGAACACGACACGATAGCACGAATTGCCAGCCCTACCAATTTGTTACAAACAGTTACTAAAAATATTTTGGTAATCTGGTAGACTATAAAAAGTAATATCTCAGAATATTTCATGGTGATCGAAGTCGTAGATGACAGATCATTTTGTTCTTAAAAATAATAATTAATCATGATGTTTGTCAAATTAACCATAAACACTCCTATTTTCTTATTAGATTCTTTTCATATGTGTTTTACTAGTAAGGCTTTTTGATGAGGTCTATTATAACGACTAATTTTCAAAATTGTGGTCTAGACTATTTGTGGCGTCAATTCGTGCTTGATCTTATGCGTTTATATCTTTTTTTTAGTTCCGTAGTTAGTTCTTGTTCATGCTTTACGATTTCTTTCAATTCGTTTCCAGACTACTTGTATATATATATATATATATTTTTTTTTCTTAATAATATTGAGGTGGGAGTTTCGTAGAAGAAGGGGTAACTATTACGTGTCAATCTAATTGGAATATTTTAGCTTCTCCAAACTCTAGTTACTTCTTCTCACTACTTTTATAAAACAAATCTGGTACTTTATAAATAGTAATAGATTAGAATACTCTTCCGCGACTAGAAATTGTCAATGATCAATATTGATCTCGATTATATTTACCAGATTACATAGAGTAATCTATTAGATTATCATTTTGACTGCGTGATAATTTTGAGAAGATATATTATATTGATTATATCAATATTTGACTTAATATCAAAAAACTGAAACTAGAATAACTAAAGTAATAATCTAAAGGCATGTTTTGTGTGAGATAATATCACACTGAAAAAACCGGCGACAATGGGGTTGTTATCTCAGTTTCGTGTGGCAAATATGAACCCATCAATATGAACCTCCACAGTCCTCCGGACGTGGGAGTCTTTGGAAAATAAAAAAATAAAAAAAAGGTATAAGTGGGAGACCAAAGAGTCTGGTACAATCCAAGTGTTGAAGTGCATATAACATCTATTAGATTTACGAACACACAACACGGGTAGTGTGGAATTTTTAATTTTAGTGGGTTTATATAAGAATTTTTAATTTTAATGGGGCAAAACAGAAAAATATAAACTTATTTTAATATAGAATTAATTTTAGTGGGGTTACGTGAGAATTTTTAATTTTAAATGGGGTAAAAATATGAACTATATGAGAATTATTTATTTATTTATTTTAGTAGAGGTAAAATATAAAAATTATAAAATTATTTTGGGTAAAAATAAAACAAAAAAAGTTCCAATGGAGATGATATCCCCATGTAGCTGTTACTGTATATTTGTATATGTACATGTATAGGAACGCAGAACGCATACGTTTGTACATAATGCTGTTTGCAACACACTATCTGCACGTAGAGAGTTACGTAACCCATGTGGCCGTGTGCAAACGCTGCAGAAACTGACCCAAATATTTCTTTCTTCCTCTTTGTTATTCTTTCTTTTTCGGGCAGAAAGTTATCAATTGAAGCAAGTTAGCGAACACGCCTAGCGCCGGGTTTGGTATAACGACGCTCTAATCATGCGCTTTCCTATAGTAGTGAGGATTCTAATCTGGATTATACACACACACACACACACACACACACACATTTAACCTACAATTTGGCCTAATCCTTGAAATAATGATCGATGTTTATGTACTTTATTAACAAACGAAAGAACTTAATGGCACCAAAAAAATGAGGGTGCCAATAAGATACTTTAATTGGATGTCTATGTACCTGTTGATTCTTATCATCGTTATTTATATTACACAAAAAAGAAAAAAACTTAATTTAGCTAGGCTAAGGCCTTAGGATCTATTGAATTAAAGTATGTCTTTCTCGTATGAAATTGGGACTGAAACAACCTTTATCCAGTTTGAATCCATTGTTTTACGTATTCTCCATCAACTCTTATTATTTTGCTATACTAATATTATAGCTCGCGTGTAAATAAGAATACGTACGTATGTAGACTCATAACTCCATCTAGATATTTTTAGGAAAAAAAAAAAAAAAGAACTAGTCGGATTATTTAGGGTTTTAGTTTGTTCTCCGACTAAAAGATTGATCTGCTTTCCAACTAAGTTATACTCGACGTGTTAATGATCACTAGGTGAATATGTACTCCATACGTCAGTCTATTTCTCTCTCTTTTTAGCCTGTAGCTTTAAACTTAATTCAATGTGATAGGAAAAAACTTCAAATGTGGGTTGCCTAATTTGGTTATAGTGCTTGATATTAAGAAAATGTAAATTCTTTTTAGTTTGACAAAGTTAACCTTATTTTTAATGAGTGCTTTGTAAAAATGACGTGATGAAAAATCTCATTTACATAGTAACTTTTTTAAAAATTTTATTTTGTAAAATGACTTCTGCATGCCTTGAATTTACATTGCACACATTGCAAGGCGCTTAACGTAAAAATTAAAAAAGGTCATTCTGCTAACATTGTCATTCTAGCAAATTCCTTGTATGTAAAATTCATTGATTTTCTTTTTTTTTTTTTAAAACATAACTAAAATAATAATAAAGAAGCAAAATAATTATTCCAAAAACGAAAAGCTACAAGATGGACATGGACAAAGCTTGTGGTTTGAAAGTTCAGGTTGATGATTGAGGAAGTAGGTGGAGGAGCTCAATGCATGCTTGGTAAGGGTTAATTTTGGTGTAGAGAGGGAAATCTGTAAAGGATCAAAGCAGTGGATTTGGGAGGAGGAGAGCAGTGATGGTGATTGGGCGATGGTGGCTCATGGGGAGGGCGGATTTTGAGCAGAGGAGGCAAAATTTGGATGGTGGTGACTAGGTGAAGGTGGGTTTGAGTGGACGAGGATTAGAATGGCCATTCCTCTTGTAAAAGCCAGCTAAACTTTAGATTTAAGCAACTCTCAGTATTTTTGTTGTTGTTGTTTTTCTCTTTTTTGTTTTTGTTTTTTCATCCTTAATCAGTGCCATTCTCAATAAAGGGAGATGGAGAATTGCATTTTACGATTGCGTGAGTGTAGAGATTATGTGCTGGATGTAGACAATTGGAGATGCTTATAAAACAGAGGAGATCTGGTTGCGTCAGCATGTTTCCGTCGAATTAGTTTGAACAACCTAATCACAAAAATATGTCTCGGATTTTGCTTGCAAACCGTTAGTAATTTGAGCACATAATCAGTATCTAGCACTTTTTGTCTTGTGCGAAGAATTCCGTTTATAAGTTATACGTAACCAAAAATAGATTTGATCGAATATCAGCAAGGAATATTACTTTCCTTTTCCTCTTTCTGCTTTACAGAAAAGGATATTTGTCATATGCTCATAGTATTATCTGTAATAAATTCAATAGCCCAAGATTTGCAATGTTTTTCATGTGCTTGTTAGCTGAGCTTCCAAAAACAGTTACGTACGTCAAGCAAAGACTGTCACATTCTTGTCGTGCTCCATAGCAGAGATGGAAAGAAAACATAAAATTTTAAGTATCATATTATTGTATTTGGAGAATTCATTGTTAGTGAAAAAAAAAAAGGGAAACTTGCCTTGTTAAATTTAATGCACAGTTTTTAAAGTGACATAAGCTTGATATGATATATTCAGGTGACGTTTGGTTAATAGATTTGAACAGAAAATTTTGATTAATAATAAGTAGATGAATTTGGAGAAGGCCATAGTAGAACCGTGAAAAACCAAAATAATTAATTCAATTTTGTGGACAGACAAATTCCAGTATCCAAACATATTTAAATAGTGACGTTTCAGGGGTGAGAATTTTCCTTCCAAGCCAAGAATGCAGACGCAATCATGGCGTCAGAATTAGCTGAAGTGTGTATTGAGCCTGTCGATATATACTATATATGGTATGTTGCGTCAAATGATAGAAAATTGAAAGCACAAGTTCGTTGCTTGAAGCATTGAAATGGATAAAATTAAGCTTCACACTTCATATATTATTATATTGAATGGCTTTTTTCATATTGACTTAGGATTGGACTGGCTAATAACTTAAGTTAATAGTTTTGCGAGCAAATTGAGCGTGTGATTATAATATTAGTGTTTAATACCAAGAACTAATGAATTTTGTGTGGCAGTACGACTCTAAAGTAAAACAAAATGGATCATGTAACGTATATGACTTACATTTTCCGTATACTATATTCTGACTTTGTTTTCATACGATTCAATCAACTCAATTAATTAATTTACCGGGTAAACAAAATGAACTTTTTGGTTGACATAATCTCCTGATAAATTTCGTCAAGTCATTGATCAACTAGAATACGGGGACTGCAGACTGCTGTCTCATCTTGTTGAATATATGAAATAAGACTATAAATATGTTTGAAGGCGTTAAACTTCTAACTCCATTTGTAAGATTTAAACCTCAAATCTTCCCTTTCAAGTTAACAAATGATTAAAAAAAAAAAAAAGTTTAAAGGTGTCAAATGTTGGGCGGTGATCTTTACATTGAAAGTGCCTCCTCATCATGGCGAAGTTGAGAGAATATTTAATTACGTGTCTATTAACTTCTCTAAAGAATTTTTCTCAAAAATAAAGTAAAATGTATTATAAAATCTTAAACCACTTTTGGACGTCTCTAGTATTCCAAAAAAACATGTTGGGCATGAATTCAAAGAAAGAAGGTAATAGACAGGTCAGGCTCGTAATACCGAAATGCATTCCAAAAATTTACGAGCAGTATATATCAAGGGTTTCATAGAACTCATCCTCACAAAGTGCTTTGGCATGAAGAAGAACAAGATGGACAAAATAGCCGAAAATTGGAAGTACCTCAGCGGGGAAAAAAACTGGGAAGGCCTATTGGATCCTCTCAACATCGATCTCCGGCGATACATAATCCACTATGGAGAAATGGCGCAAGCAACATACGACGCCTTCAACTCCGAGAGGGCATCAAAATACGCCGGAAGCAGCCACTACGCGAAAAGGGACTTCTTCGCCAAGGTTAATCTAGAGAAAGGAAATCCTTACAAGTACTCGGTGACCAAGTTCTTGTATGCAACTTCGCAAGTGGCTGTCCCGGATGCGTTTATAGTCAAGTCCTTTTCCAGAGAGGCTTGGAGCAAGGAATCGAATTGGATGGGATATGTTGCGGTGGCGACAGATGAAGGGAAGGCGGAGTTGGGGAGGAGAGACATTGTGGTTGCTTGGAGAGGTTCCATAAGGACGCTGGAGTGGATCAATGATTTTGAGTTCAATTTGGTGTCGGCTTCCAAGATTCTTAGAAAGCAGGCTGGTGATCCCATGGTGCACCAAGGTTGGTCCTCCATCTACACTTCCGAGGATCCACGGTCTCGTTACAATAAAACCAGTGCAAGACAACAGGTAATTACCCTTTCATACGTCTCCCTTTGAAGAGGAACTATATTTTGATATGCTTTTTTTTTTCTTTATGAACTCGTCTTAATGAAACAACCAAAAAGAAAACCCACAATCACAAAAGAACCATGCAAAGTGACAAGAAAATAGGTTATAATTAAATTTTAATAGTTAAAAGAATATCACTTATAACAATAGCTAGATATTAAATTTGATATTAGTTCATACATATATTTTTAAATAAATAGTATTAGGAATCGGTAGATAAATCAAGACATTTCGAGTAGATTAGTTTTTGTATATATAAGAAATTTATATTTACCATTTGATTATATATATATATGTATGATGTAGTTTTTACTTCTTATTAAATTTGAAATCAGGATCCCAAGAATTCATCAATATTCATGATTCTCATCAAATTAATTGAAGCTGATATGCTAGAAACAGCATCCTTCTCTTTTCCATAGAGATTGTCTTGGCAATGTTCACAGGTGTCCCGGAGGGAATAGACCAACTTTTGATGAACTAACCGTCACATGGGTATATGTAGATGCCTTAGGAGTAAGAACTGCAAGCTAATTAAGAATTATTAGCTGCCCTAATAAATTATGAGATAAAAAAACATGAATATTATTCAGGAAAAAGAACGCAGAAAATAAAATTTGTACAAAGAAATTAAGATGAAAATTCTATAAGCCCACAATGTGGCGTAGCTTTTTTGGTACTTTTGCACAAAAGGTCCACATGTCGTGTTCAGGTACCTTTGCAAAAAGATTGGATATGAATTTTATTTATTTATTTTTATTTATTTCCTCTATGATGATTAACCAAACAAAATTGCCTACCCATCAAACAAGCTAGATTGCATTGGAAGTTACTTTTTAAGGTCAACTAATTTTATAATACTACTTTTCAATCGTTACTTTCGTTAAAAAGGTGTCGAGTTTTTCGACAACCTAATATCAGATAAGGATTTAAATTTTAATGTCAAGGGATCTGAGCTCTTCAAAGATTGTGTTAACAGCCAAGGAGTCTCCTCTGAGATATCAGGGCTTAAATAGATTCAAGTGTATCTAGGCTAATCGACACGTAGTTGAGTTTGAAGACAAGAAGATTTAATATTTGTGAATTTTAAATACTTGAAATTTGAATTTTGAATTGGAGGTAACATGCTATAGAAAGGGCTTGTATGCCCCATAGAAAGGAGGGAGATTATTTGTATGCACTCAAGAGCATAGAGAAATTCGAGAGTATTCCTTGTATTTTGCTTGACGTATAGTGAGCCCATTCCTTAAGAGCTCCCCAAAGAGGACGTACCCTTTGCATTAAAGATGAACCTCTATAAAAATTATAGTATCATTTATTTATTTTTTTAGGCAACTTTTTATTGTTTTCTACATCCAAGATCGTTAACAACATCACATTCGACTCCTAGAAGGAGGGCCTGAACCTCTGATCATTGTTATGGTAAACCAATGAGAAAACGAAGTAGCCCAACAAGCTGAGCAGCCAAATAGGCAGCGTGGTAGGTCTTCTCGGAGAACGATTCTAGAGGGTTGCATGGAAAAGATGAATGCGAATCTCCAAGGGATTACTAACATGCTGGACCAATTGTGGCAATGGTTTGAGGCATTAGTTGAGGCTTAAAGGAATAATGCCATTGAATAACAAGGTCGTCGAAAATCATCAGGTGCATAATGAAGGTGTAGGAGAATCTACTAGGATCGATAACAATTGTCCTTAGCCTGCTGTGAGTAATAGTAGGTAGAGAAGGCTGGAAAGACAGGCCCAAGAAATGGAGGAAGTTGTGCGATGGCGAGTTGAGGTAGTATTACCATAGTAGCCACAGAAATACAACTAACTTGCGGAATAGAAATCCGTCTAGAATCAGAGGAAAGCCAATGGCAACGTTAACTTCGGAATTGTCTCGGGAGATGATAGCCGAACACAGCAACCATAGTCAGGCCATGACCATTATGGTACATGAGGCATAATAATTCAGGGATTGACTTAGAATTCTAGAAAGGCAGTTAAACCCGGAGACAAATAAGGAACCAACCATCATTCATCCATTCATTCTAGAGGTAACGCAGGTCTTACTTCTTGAGTGGTTCAAAATTTCTCAGATTCTACTCTATGATGGGACCATAGACCCTGAAGACCACTTGCGAAGGAACAATTCGCATATGAATTTATATAGAGTTTTAGGAGAAATCACTTGTCAAGCCTTCAACTCAACCCTATTAGGCGTCGTCGCAAGGTGGTTTAGGAAGCTAGGCCCAAATGCTATCGAAAGTAGGTCGAGTTGAGAAAAGCTTTCAGCTCTTATTTTATCAAGGGCAAGAAGCGTTTCTAAACCTACGGAAAAGCTAGTTACTATGTTCCAGGGATAGAATGAGACCCTGGATGATTAGATAAATAGGTATACCATAGAGGTGTCATTGATGGAGGATTGCACTGATGAGGCTACTTTTATGGGGGCCTTAAGTAGCAAGAGGGGTGACATCCCTTTTCAAAGGGATCTGGACAGGTAGCCGGTGAAGTCTTTTAAAGACATCCTGAAGAGAACCAAGAAGCATATCAATGCAGATTAAAGAAAGCTGTTAAGGAATAAAAAAATATATATGCTACAGGGATCAACAAGTTTGGCCACTGACAAATCAAATGGCAAGTGGAAGGATAATGGACAAATTGATTGTGACAGGAGACAAAGAAGTCAAGATAATAAGAGGTAGAGAAATGACGGAGTAGATCAGTGGTTGAAACCTTTCTAAAGGTTTGGTAACTATCATGAGCTAAGCATGAGGATTGATGAGATCTATTATTGAATCCAGGACAAGAACATTTTGTTGGAAAAATGAAAAATATGCACAACGAAATTTTAAAATTTTTTTAAAGATTGTTAAAACTCATGTTACCATATATAATAAATTATTAATAATCAAATATACTTTTCAAAGAAAATGCCTTGGATGCCAGAGTGAGCATCAAAAACACAAGAAGACAATACTAGGAAGGGCTTTAACCAACTAGTTTTCTTCGTTATTCTCCAAATCCTAAACGGTTGAGTGTGTGAGCACCTACTTCCTTGATTGGCATTTGCGTTACTTGTCTCCTTTCAATCACCTAAATCTCCAAGAAGTTATTGTCACTTAATTTGTGCAATAATAAGCTTGCTCACCAGAGAGACTGTGATCTAAAGAAAATAAGAATAGAATAACCCCTATTTATAATGTTGCATGAGGTGACTCTTTGAATTTTGAATTAGACTGAGAAAAGATTTTTTTTTTCTCTCCATTAAACCCCAAAAACCGATTCTTCCCTAGGCCAAAATCCTTGGAAAAATTCGGCCACACAAGGGAGAGGAGGATTTAAAATTCAAACAAAATTCCAACAAAATTTTTCTCTCCTTTATCCACTAGCAAAAACCAACCCTATCTAGGAGAATTTTCTCCTCAAGAGATTTGGTCATATAGGATAGAGGAGATTTAAAATTCAAATAAGATTTAAATAAGATTTTTCTTTCTCTTTTATCCACAAAAAATCAAAATTTCTCCAGGGATTTATCCACAAAAACTTTGGCTATATTGGATAGATGTGATTCAAAATTTGATTCAAATTTCAAACTTCACAAATATTTGAATTTTATCCACATGGATAATTTTCCACAACTCTAATTCAAATTCAAATAAAGTCATAGCAACTTTATTTGAAATTTAAATTATTTTGTAATCTTATCCAAAACAAAATTCATATTCAAATTAGGAGAAAATCTTGTTTTCCATCCTTATCCAAAGTACACACCACCTTTAAATGTGCAAGGACAAGATTTTGTTCAATTAAAAATTCAAATAAGATAATTTTTTAAATTTTAAATATTTATTTTAAGACAAGATTTTTAAAATTTAAATTAATCACATATTTAAATTTCAAATTCAAATACGATTAATTTAAATTTCAAATTTTATCTTCCAAAATAAATATTAATTAAATATTTATCCTATTTATTGAATAATATAAAATTATAATTTTGCTCCTCCAGTACACAGAGAAAAACGCCTACACCCATGTGGAGGATGACCTGAATTTTTCTTATCACTAAATGTAAAACAATCAAGCCACATAATTATAAACTGATCAACTACCATCTTTAAGGAATTATAAGAGCTAGTAGAGGGATTGATTGGACATATATAATCGAGTTCCCATGAATCCATGTAATCATTGTTCTATACCAAACAACTTAATCACGTGATCACTAATTTCAAGATCATTCCACTATAGACCTGAAACTGAACTCCTAATCATATTACAAATTACACAAGCCTCAGAAAAAACACCATTCAATGACCTTGTCATTAAAGCAAAACCCTTATATGATATCCATGATTAACCTAGGTCAAAGTTCATTCAACTTTTTAATCACGCTATCTTAAAGATCCATTATGCACCTAATAAAAGAATGATTATCTAGCATATATGAATAATAAGTCGTCTACAAAGTAAACGACCTAAGACCTTATCCATTCTTACCAATCTAGCATAATGCCTTTAAGAAAATAAACTTAACTCTACATAAAAGCTATAATTCCTTATCTGTAAGCAATCCCTCCATCATATGTATACTGTGTACCCAACAAACCGATGCATTAGCTTACAACCTCTGAGATGCACTGCTCTTTGGAACATCAAAGTACACTAGCCACACACATGGAGTTATTCACTTATTCAGGATTAAAGTTATTACGCAATGAATATCAAAAGCAGATCAATCCACTCATAGTAGACTACATAGATTAATTATGCTTTAGTCTTAGTCCAATATGTCACCATTAAGTAACATATCTATGTCTTCACTTGGGAGTCAAGGCTTTAGACAGTCAAGATAAATTGTCACCCAATTAGCTTTAGACAACATAATAGTTTTAACATAAGTTAGTTGTTCACTCTAATCCTATAGATTATGGATCATAGATTTAGAGTACTTACTCTAGAATGTTGTCTTCTCTCATACAAAAGATCATTGTATGCAACATTCTAGCAATTTAATATAAACAGTCAATTAGTCATATTTGTTTACATTTACTTTAACATGTAATATGTTAAGGACGTAAAGTAATGTAATGAATAACCTCTAAAATAGTTTATTAATCAGTTTAAAAATAAATTAAATAAATTAAAATGTCTTTCCCGCTTAGAGCACACCTAACATATTTAGCGATGCCCACCTCCTATAAGGAAAAATCTAAGTTAAAGAAACCTGAACAAATACTGCCGTTTCTACGGTGATATTGGTCATCAGACTTCTAATTGTTTGGACTTCAAAGATTAAATAGAGGATCTGATTCACCATAGATATCTGCGCAAGTGCCATCGAGGTGAGAGGAAAAAGAACAAGGATGGTAAAAAATGAGACAGAAGACAAGAGGAACGCCTATAACCGAGGCAAGAAGAGTCAAGATAAGATATGGAAGATAGAGACCTCGTTGGTGTGGTTAGAACAATATTTAGAGGGTTGTACATAAGAAGCGACTCGAGGAAATCGTAGAAATACTATGCTAAAGAAGTCAAGGACCTCGTTTTCTAGGTATCCATGAGTCCATCAGAATGGCCGCCTAAAGTTCTAGACAATTGGCAAAAGAAATCACCTTCTCCAAATAAGATGCCCAGGGTGTCCATTTCCCTCATGATTATGCCTTGGTTATCACTATTGTAGTTGGCAAGCAT
Organism: Antiaris toxicaria; assembly: GCA_035233585.1. Classification (NCBI taxonomy): domain Eukaryota; kingdom Viridiplantae; phylum Streptophyta; class Magnoliopsida; order Rosales; family Moraceae; genus Antiaris; species Antiaris toxicaria. The sequence goes on from CP141154.1 coordinate 98,013,495, forward strand.
CAAGTATACCGAATCCTAATTGATAATGGTAGCTTAATGGATTTCTTGTATTTTGATGCTTTACTGTAGATGGGGATAACCAAAGAACAATTGGTGTTGACTTTCCAGCCATTGTGTGGTTTTGCTAGGGATAGTATCATCCTAGAAGTAATGATATGGTTACTTATTGTAGTCAGTACCCATCCTAATACTTTGACTATAATGTCGATGTTTTTGGTGGTTAAAGGTGGGAAACGGTTCAACACGGTTGTAGGAAGACCAATTCTCTGGGTTTTGAAGGCCATTTCATTAGTTACCACCAGATCGTGAAGTTCTCTACGTAGTATAATGTGGGGAGATTAAGGGAAATTAGTATGAATTTTGAATGGGACATACAGAGACGTTGCACATATTTAAAATATGGGAGTCAGCCCTATACCATTGTAACATCATAATAAAGGAACTGGAAATGGGAGATCCCAACCCCTGCCTTGATGAAGGATTACCAGAAACTGGGCCTATTGAAGAGTTGCTAGAGATTTATATGTTAGAGGTCGACCCAGCGAAACTCCTCAAAGTTAGCGCTGAGTTAGAAGAGAAGGTCAAGTCCAAGTTGGTTTAGATTCTGAAGAAAAATTTGGATGTTTTTACTTGGACCTATGATGACATGATTGGCATAGACCCAAACATCATGTGCCACAGATTGAATATAGATCCCAACTATTTGGCCAAAAGATAGAAAATAAGGCCTATGAACTCTGAGATGTACGAGGCATTAAAAGAAAAAGTTGACAAATTATTTAGGAATAGGTTTATTTAGTGGGTGTAGTATCTTAAATGGATCTTGAACCCAGTACTCGTCAAGAAGCCCAATAGGAAGTGGAGAACGTGTGTCAATTTCAGTGACCTAAATAAAGCATGTCCCAAGGATACGTTTCCTTTACCCGTATAGATCAACTCGAAGATGTCACAGGAGGGCACAAGCTCCTTAGCTTCATGGATGCCTACTTGGGATATAAACAAATCCCAATGTACCCTCCAGATGAGGAGCATATGGCATTTATAATAGATAGGGGATTATATTAATGCCAAGTAATGCTGTTCAGATTGAAAAACATAAGGGCCATATATCAGTGTCTGGTGAACAAAATGTTTGCCAAGCAAAGTGGAAAGTCAAAGGAGGTTTATGTAGATGATATGCTGGTAAAGAGGGTTACAGTGAGTTAACATAATGGCTACTTAAAAGAGATGTTTAAGGTACTACATAAGTACAGAATGAAGTTAAACCCGTTGAAATGCATATTTGGTGTAGCTTTCGGTAAATTTCTTGGCTACATGGATAATCAATGGGGGATCAAGGCAAATCTTAAAAAGATACGAGTGATTCAAGAGATAGAGTCCCTAAGAAAGCTGAAAGAAGTGCAAAAGCTTATGGGGCATGTGGTAGCATTAAATAGGTTCATATCTAAGGCTATGGACAAATGCATCCTATTCTTTAATGTGTTGAGAGGTAATAAGAGGTCCAAATGGACCCAAGAGCATGAGGAGTCATTTCAATAGTTGAAGTCACATTTAGAGCAACCTCCCTTCTTGTCAAAGTCAGTAGCCAGGGAAAGGTTAAGTATTTACTTAGTTGTATCTCAACATGCAGTGAGCTTAGTGTTAACTTAAGAGCAAGGTGGTGTTTAGTTACCTCTGTATTATGTAAGTAAAAGGTTGTTAGATGCTAAAACCTAGTATCTGGAGATTGAAATATTAGCTCTAGCGCTAATGGTATCAAGAAGAAGGCTGAAAGTACTACTAAGCCCATCCGGTAGCCATGTTGACTAATTATACCTTGCGCCAAGTGCTCTAAAAATCGGAAGCCTTAGGTTGGTTCCTATAATGGTTAATTGAGTTAAAGCATCATGAAATTGAATTTGGACAAAGGATAGCCATTAAGGGTCAAGTATTAGTTGATTTTATACCAGAATTTTCTCCCTGAGAAATGAATCCTATCTTAAAATTAGTAATGCCATAATGGAAGTTGTACGAGGATGGATCGTTAAACAAGAATGGAGTTGGAATATGCATAATTTTAATAAGTCTTAAAGGCCATAAGATAACTTTTGTAGTATGATTTTACTTTAACATTTCCAACAATGAGGCAGAATACATGGTGTTACTTGTTGGCCTATGTTTAGGTTGGCATGTAGGGGCTTCTTACCTGACCGTTTACAATAACTCTCAGCTTGTTGTTAATCAAGTAAGTAGTGAGTACCAAGCATGTAGGGACCGAATGAATGCGTACTTGCATAATGTAAAGGAGGAGCTGAATAAGTTTACTGGATGTGAGATCCTATGATTACTATGCACTGAAAATGATAACACCGATGTCTTAGCCAGATTAGTAACTACAAAAGACTCGGAGTTGTTAAAACTGATCCCAATTAAAATCTTGGATATGTCGGCCATTGAAGAGGAGGAAAATCGGTTGGTCATGCCAATTTTGGATCTGCAAAGTTAGAAGGCACCAATTTAAAAGTACTTCAAAGACAATACCTTACCAGAAGATAAAATGGAGGTCAAGAAACTTAGGTATAGAGCTTTAGGCCAAGAAAAATAGGGTGTCGACTCGTTGACACCCTATACTTAGAAAATCTGTTCAAAAATTACTTCCTAAAGGAAAAAAAGTTAGAAATAGGGTGTCGAGTCATTGACACCCCATACTTAGAAATTTTTTTTCAAAAAATTCCTTTTTAAAGGAAGAAAAAGAGAAATAGAGTGCCAAATCATCGACACCTCATACTTAGAAATTTTTGGTAAAATTGTGCGAGAGTATGCAACTTACCTAGAGTCAACTAGAAAATACAAAATAATAAGTAAATATTAAATAAAAATTCTTAATCGGTATTGAAAAATAAACATTATTACAAGTTTAAGGCATTAAAACCCAATGTCTTTGCCACAGTAAAAGTAGACTTTTAAAAGTAAAAACAAAAAAATACTGAAAGAAAGCAGAGTTGGTTGAAGCTTAGGAGGTTAAACGGTTGGCGTTTCTCTATTGAGAGCTTCGACAGACTTAGCAGTTTCATCATCCGAGGGGTCGAGTAAAAAGTCCAAATTTTCATTAGGATATTTTGTTGTGAATTAATCCCTTGCCTTCTCAGCTCTTATGAAGTTCTAAGCGTCCTTAATTTGCTCCAGTGTTTCATACACTTTAAATTCCTTCACGGCAGCCGAGACTCGTTGATCAGCTTCTTTATTCAATTGAGTCATTAGAGCTATGAGTTGATCAGCGATGTTGTCATTCAAAGTTTTATACTTAGTTTTTTCCTACCCCAAGGTAAGCTTTACTAGCCTTTTCTCCATGCTGAGCTTTTTGGTCTCCTCCCAGTTATTCTTCAAATCTATTCTGGCCTGGCTTAACTTGGCATCCAACTCGTGGGACTTCTTTATAGCCCGTTTGCACTTGTCACTAGCTGGGGTAATTGAATTATAAGCAGTTTGGTTATAGAATAGTCCCTAATAAAAGAAAAGATAAGTTGTATTGATGAGTAGCTTAAGGAAAGTTAAGGATGAGAGAAATAAATATACACTTATTAGAGTGGAGTATTCTATGGCTAACTTGAGCTGGTTGGGAGCAGAAAGTTCTTGCAAATAAGCCCAGTTATCCTTCTTAAAGTTAGTGTTGATCGACTCAAAAGCCCCAATAAACCACTGTGGTAGATTAGAATGTGTGTTAACAATAGCCTAATCAACACTAGCAGTGGTAGCCATTTGACCGAGTTCTTTGTCGAGCTACTTTTACTAGACGATTGTTGGATTTAGTGGTTGCCTTTTCCTTCCCCTTATTTTTGTTATTATTCCCAAGCATTAGTTTTGTGGGGATAGATTTCTGTGGGTCAGAGATGACCACATGTAGTTTCATTTTGGATCTATTCCCCCCAATTTTTTGTCATTTGGGGTCTAATTTAAGCTCGACATTCTTCAGGCACTTGAACCCAAAGCCTTGGCTCGGTATTATAGTGGAAAAGAGTATTATAAAAAAAAAAGAAGGAGAAAAAGTTAGGTGACTTACTCTTTATAATTTCTTTTTCCTAGCTATCATTAAGGATGGTGATGAGAGTTACTTGCTGAGATGGGACTCTCTCTTCCTTCGATATCAACCTCGAGTTTCGTTGCCAGATTTTCTACGAATGCTGGGATTGGAAGGAGGCCAATAAGTCTAGCGCTGGTGATTGTATTTAAGGCCAAGAATCGATGCTCACTAGGATTGAGTTTGAATGCTCACAGAATATGGCCTTCCTCCAACTTGCTTAAATCCTGGGTTTGAACTGGAACTATTGCACAAAGATAAAATAGTAAGTGCTGAAAGAAGGCAAGAATTTTAAGGAAGGTAGAAAGTTAGCTTATATATATATATAAAGAGAAAATAAATGTGTTTTCATTTACCAAATTCGTGAAAAAGTCTAAGAATAGGAGTAGGGTCTTTACCCTTAAGAAAGTGCCTCCCGTATTAGCCCCTAAGGAAGAAAAACAAGTTATTCTACCCATAGATAGAGGAAGGTTTCCCTAATACTAGGCCACCCTCGAATTTGGGATAGACAACAAAGGTGTAATATCCCTTAGAAGAGGCTACCATCTTGATGGTGTAGATCCACCAAAATTTTCTTTTTGTCAGGTCAGCAGCTAGATGAACTCTCCAAAGGAGCATAGTCCCAGAAAATGCCCTCCACCCATTTTGGTAGAGTTAGGTTGGTAAGATCCTAAGTGTATTTAGGATAGACTTTACTAATAGATAATAAGGGATGAAAATCCCATTAGACAAAGTTGATGTATTATGTACTCTGGGGTTGGATTCATTGCCATATCATATTGAGAATGAATCCTATATTCGAATTCTTTAGTAAAGTAGCACTTCCGGAACAACAACTCTATGTTCCTAGATTGGGCTATGAATTGGATCCTTTGAGCTGTGAAGTCTGCTTTACCTATGAACTCACCACCATCACCTAATAGCATTTCCTCTTCTTTTTCTTTGGATCCCACTATTGCCTTCATCTTATCTTCACTCCTTGGAGCAGTGTTGGATAGGGCTCTTCATCGACATCAGCCAATTTTTCTGGGAAGTCATTAATCTCTCTCATTAAGGCATCTAAGTTGATGGGTTATCACTTTGCTAGTCTTTGTCTTTTCAGAGGCCAAAAAGGTGAAGGGCTACTAGTATTAGCAACGGGAGGACAAAAAGTCTAATCCTTACTAGCTTTTTGGCCACTACAACTTGTGGAAGATAGTTTATCTACAAAATAGAGAGGGAGAATGACTCAGGATCCTATGATCAAGAAGCTAGTAGTTGAAAATGGACAAGTATGTATTAGATGTCTTATTCAGGTTCGGCAAAGCGAAAATCGCAAAAAAATTAATGAAATGAAAAAGAAAAAGAATTAAAAAACCCAAACATTCACATTTGAAACAAGTTTCAATCAAGAATCCATAGAGAAGAAAACTCACCGAATTTATTGAAAGATATGAAGAAGGAAAAGTCTCTTCTATGAAATCTTTGGAAAATGAAATAGGTTGTTTAGAGAAGGTTTTGGTGTGAAGAATTGGGTTTTGGAGGAGGAGAAAATGGTGAAGTTGAGTTCTTGAAAAAATTGGGTCGAGTGTCGAAAAGGTTGAAAATAAAGAAATGAAGAATTATGGGGTTTTTTATGTCTATTTATAGACAAATCTTCAATACGGCTCCCTGCTACATAATCAAAAATATGTCGATCTAAGGGCCCAAAATTACTTTTCAAATTGATGGCTTAAAATTAGATGGGAATTTGAAAATAAAATCAACAGTCAGGATTTTTAAAGCAACTCGCTTCGCTGAGTGAGTTGACAAACATGTCTTTTATTTAAGCCGAGGCGATGTTTCAGCTTTCATGTCAACAATAAATGCAACTCCTAAAGGAAGCTTTATTGTTAAGGCTGAGGATTTCCAGGGTCTGAGCTTAAAGCACTTCGGGTGCATGATAAAGTCCTTCGAGTTAGGAGCAATTGTTGATAAGGTGTCAAGTTTTTTAACAACCTGGTATCAGCTAAGGATTTTCAAATTTAAATGTCAAGGGATTTTAGCTCTTCAAAGATTGTGTTAATGATCAAGAAGTCCTTTCTGAGATATCAAGGAATGGATAGATTTGAGTGTATCTTGGGCAATGGATATGTGGTTGAGATTGAAGGTAAAAAGGTTTAATATTTGAGAATTTTCAATACTTATAATTTGAATTTTGAATTGGAGGCAACATGTGATAAAAAGTGCCTACGTACCCCATAGAAAAAAGGGAAATTATTTTTACGCACTTGAGAGCTTAAATAAATTCGAGAGTATTCCTTGTACTTTACTTGAAGAATAATAAAACCATTACCTGAAAGCTCCCTAAAGAAGACGTATCATTTGTATTAAAGACAAACCTTTATAAAAATTATGGTGTCATTTATTTATTTTTTTTAGCAACTTTTTATTGTTTTCTACATCTGAGATCGTTAATAATATCACATTCGACTCTAGTTTGTTTTGTTAGACGAATATTCACCATCAACAACAACTTTTGTTTTTATAATGGTATTATGTTCTACTCTTGCGTGTTTTTGAACTATAAATCTTATTCTACACAACTTACATGTAACTATTATTAATATGATATTCCTGTGTACTCTCAATAACACTATTATGTTAAATGTGATTTTTTTTTTCTTGGTACACACTACATCAATACTTTATACCTAAAAAACCTCGATTCTTGGATTTTTAAAACCTAAACTCTTAACTCACCTATCTCTCACCAACTAGACTAGCTTCAATATGAAATTTAACGGTTAAGAAATACCCTATATTTATTGTCAGATATATTGTTCATGGTGAGAAATATAGGTTTTAAGCAAGTGGGTTATTTTTTAGCCTTGATACTAGTGATTTCCTCTCGTCAATTCGTTTAAGAAAAATTCACTGTGAAAATGGATTTCCAGGTTCTTAGCGAGATTACGAGACTAGTCGAGCAATACAAGGACGAGGAAATCAGCATAACAATCACAGGACACAGCTTGGGCGCAGCGATCGCAACCCTAAACGCTATCGACATAGTCACGAACCGATATCACAAGCCAAAAGACGATCCAAACAAGCCTTGTCCGGTCACGGCCTTCGTATTCGCCAGCCCTAGAGTTGGAGACTCCAACTTCCACAACCTCTTCTCTTCGCAAGAAGATCTCCGAGCTCTACGCGTGCGTAACGCCTTGGATATCGTCCCCAACTATCCGATCATAGGGTATTCGGACGTGGGAGAAGAGTTGGAAATTGACACTCGCAAATCCAATTACCTCAAGAGCCCCGGAAACATTTCGAGTTGGCACAACTTGGAGGGTCATCTGCACGGAGTTGCGGGGACGCAAGGAAAGGAAGGTGGGTTCAAGTTGGAAGTTCACCGTGACATTGCTTTGGTAAACAAAACCATTGATGGCTTGAAAGACGAGTATCTTGTGCCGGCATCTTGGCGTTGTGAGAGGAACAAGGGAATGGTTCAACTACAAGATGGTTCTTGGAAGCTTATCGACTATGAGGAGGATTATTGATTTTGTTACACGCGCGCGCGCGCGCGCTCTCTCTCACACACACACACACACACACATATATATTTATATATACTTAATTATATACCATCCCAGTTGACTATGCTTAACTAGTGTATTTTGCAATTTATTTTGTGTTTCATTTTATCAGCTAGATAGATCATGGGGTCAAAAACTAACATGCCGGTGATTTATATTGTACCAAGTTAAATAATATTATTGTGCATGCATATGACATTGTTTTCTGCAAACTGCATAGAGATTGTGGTTTTTAGATCTTGGGAGTAGAATTTAATAATACATAAAGAGATATTATCACCGATTTACAAAAAAGTTTATAAACTTCATAATCGAAAGGGTAAAAAGATTTTAAGATATATGTATATATATATATAACTGATAATTTAGTATTTAATAGGTTAATTTGCCTTATTCAGACTCTTCTTATCTTATTTTAATTAATGGAAGTAGCTCTTGTATCATTGTAGTATAAGTTCGGGTTTTCTTTGCCGGAGCTGGGAAAAATACTACATGAGAGAGGTGTTACTTGAGGTTGTGTTAGATTCAGATTCATTTTATCTTGTTTGTAGTTTTTGAATAAGCAAAAAGAAAAGGTTCTAATAAATTTAAAATAAAACAAAAACAAAAACTAGAAAACAACCGTAAGCAAACAGGAAAAAACCAAAAAAAAAAAAAAATTCCCCTTATGAGTTAGTTTTAAGCTTTTAAGAAGTCTTCTTCTTTTTAGAGATTTGTTGATCAATAATTTTTTCTTAAAATATCCAACCTTGCTAATTTTTCCCAAAAATCCGAACAATAATTGCTGTAAGAAAATATGATCTTTAGCAGTGATGAAAGTCATCACTAAAAATTTCCATGCATCGTCGCTAATAAAAATATAAAGTCATGTCATTGCTAATCTGCCGTAGTTGTACGCTTGTTGCTAAATAATTTCTGGTGACAACAAGCTTATCTTCGCTAAGCTTTGGCAATACAACGTCCGTTGCTAATAACTAAAATTGTCACTGCTGTCAAGTTTTGGGCTAGAAATATGATGTGACATTGGAGTTTAAGCAACAACATTTTTGAATTTGCCTTCAAAATATTATATATATTTTTAAAAATAATTGACATCATGCTGTTTTTCACTGACAACAATTCAAAAAACGTCATTCCTAAATGTCTTTTTGACACAAAAAGGGGGAAAATTTCCTTCAGCTAAATATAGTAATTGCTTTAAAAATATATATATCTCGGTGCATATCTAATATCTCCTATCACCACAGGTTACAATTTAAAAAAAAATATTTAACTTTATTATTTATAAATATGTTTTATTTTTATTTCTAATCATTTAAATAATTAATAAAATAGTTTTTTTTATTTAGTAAATAAATTATTTCACTTATCTAACAAATATATGTTTATAACTATTTAATTCAAAATAAAAGTAGACTTGTGCAAATTAGTGGCATAAATAGAATCAAGCAGCGCCAATATAACCCAATAGTGTTAGCGCCAATAAACACAAAAACAAACACAAAAAATTTTTGACCTCATAAATTTTTAGTATTTTCATCTTCTTCGTCTTTAGTACGTAAGCAGGCGGTGTCGGAGGTACGATACTTGTAGACAGAACCGTATGATAAGTAATGTTCGGATTCATGTGTCGATACGATACTTGTAGGTAGAGGAAGAAGAACCACAAGCGTGGTGACTCTTATTAAGACTGAGGCCCACTCCCTTCCTATACTTGAATGAGTTCATGATGCTTTCTAGTATTGCTTAATTATTATCCATGTGCTAAATGCAAACTGTGTTAATTACATTTTTATTTTTCTTTTTCCATTATCTTCACCTACATATATATATATATATATTTTTTTTTGCTCAAAGAAAAACAGCCTGGGGAATTATCAGGTGAAATTTTGGTTGCCACATAGGGGGGCAACCTCCCCAATATCAAAAATGCCATAGGAACTAGTAGCCAAAGCCCAAGAAGCAACCTACATTACAGAAATTGAGTCATAGCATTTCATTAAACACAAGACCGAATAAAAGACAGGAAAAGCCATCCAATTTACCAGTGGATGCGCTGAGATCAAGGCATCAATTGTCATCTTAACATCAGATTCCACCAAGAAGTGACTCCACCCAAACCTAGCAGCTAAAATAAAGGCTAGCTTAATGGCTAATAACTCTACTTCCATTGCTTAAGACGCACGCATAACTTCCACAATAATACCGTGAGTGTAACCGCAGGAGTCCCTAGTGATACATACAATCGCTGCTTTTCCGTTCTTGAATGAATCATCGACATTCATCTGGATGTAGTTCTCCTCCGGCGCTCTCTATCTAGCGTTGTTCGCCATGTGTATATTCTGTTCTCGCTTTTTTCTAGTAATTCTGCAATCCACCTGTCCTCCTTGGTGTTTCCTACTATTTCTTACCTGCCACAAAACTTCAATAATAAGAGCCGCCCGAACTATGTTTTTCCAGTCTCTTCCCTTATCCCCAAAATCTGACACAATCCAATTGGCCAGGTTTATCCCCGTCTCAAAACCAAAGGAGGTTGTTCTACAGCCCCTACAAGCCCGAACCAAAGAGCTCTTGCCACTGCGCAATCCCATGAGGAATGAATGATACTTTCAATCCCCTCCCCACACATATCACATTCCTACTCCTTACATACTAGTACTCTCCCCAAATCTCACATTCCTACTTCAGTCGCTCTCGCATTTACAATAAAATTATAAGCACTCTTGACAGAAAACTCCTCACCCGGGATATTTTCCCAAATCATTTTATCCTCTAATGGTTCCGGCAGCAGCATGATTTTTGCCACTCTCTGACCCATATCTTTAACTACTAACAGAGTCAAGGCAGTCTTATACCATTCTCTCGCACCCTGTTTCAAAAGTTCTCTCACCTTTGCCCCTGCCCTACTACCCCGTCTCTCCTCGCTGCTCTGATTGAAGGTAGCCCTGCAAAGAAGTGAATTAGCCAATGGAACCCATGGAAAAGACCAAATACCAGCAGTCCTACCATCATCTATTAAGAAACAACTACCCTTACATATAATCTCCGTAGTTTCCCAAATCCCTTTCCAAATTTAAGAGGCGTTTAACTTCAATTCTGCTTTCCAAAGCTCCACTTCACAATACTTCCTCCGAAGTGACTCCACACACAGAATTTTCCCCAGAAGTTATCTTCCATCCCAATTTAGGTAATAGCGCTAAAATGAAATCCTTAAAGAGACGGACACCAAGTCCCCCATTTCTCTTTGGCTGACACAAAGAATCCCATCTCTTAAGGACCAAAAAGCAAGACATACTCATGTCACCCTTCCACCAAAATGCCCTACACGCCGCATCTAACTCACCACATAATCTGAGAGGTAATTTAAATGTAGACATGGAGTAACAGGGAATAGACTGTACCACTGATTGTATTAACAGGCAATTTTACAGCCACTTTGTAACAGAAGTTGCATAAGCTAATCAGCTGAAAGTGGTGTAATCTGTGCGGATCCATATTCTTTGGCACAAGGACAATAAATGTCTGATTTATGGTTCACATAAAAAGACTTGCTAAAAAAATTCCTTCACGAAGTTGCATACTTGGTTGCCCACCTTACTCCAGTAGCTTTTATAAAACAACCCCGACGTCCCATCCTGCCCCAACGCCTTTAATTGATCCATAGCCCAGACCTCTTCCTTAATCTCCTTGTTTTATTGGGAATTGAAACCTAAACTACATTCTCACTCTCTGACATTCTGGGAGCAATAAGTTTTTCAAGGTCACTCGGAATCATCGAGCTAGTTGATTGATACACCTCTTGGAATTTTGCCAATAAATGCTTCCCAACTGGTCTCCGATCCTTAAGCCAGTTCCCTGAATCGTCTTGAATAGCCCAAATATGATTGTGTCTTCATTGGATCACTTTAGATGGATGAAAGAACCATGTATTATGATCCCCTTCCCGAAGCCATAGCTCTCTAGCCTTCTATTTCCACAAGCTAGTTTCCTTCACCCTCCATTCTAATAACTCTTGTTGGAACCCACTTTCAAACCTCCAATTATTAGTCGATGGAGGCAGACCTTGCACTCTAACTAACTTTTGCTCGAATTGACTCAACTTAGTTTGAATGTGTCTGAAGTAATTTTTGTTCCACACTTTGAGGGCTCGCCTAGTGTTCTGCATAGCTGTGTTAACCATGTACCACCATATCCTAGGCTTGCTGAACCACCTCAATGCACTTCTCGTCTCTAATCCATGCTTCAAGAAATCTAAAGGGTAGTTTAGCCTTTCTTTCTCCAAAATGAGCTAAACAATATCGGGGCATGATCGGAATCCAAAATAGGAAGATGCTCGACACCTGTCCGAGTGACGTCTATACACCACCTAGTACTCGCCAGTACGTTGTCAAGTCTCTCCATAACCTACCCATTAGAATCATTTCCTCTTTTCCACGCAAACATATTTCCAACATAACCAAGATCCACTCCCCTTGTGTTCCTCGTGAACTTAGACATGATTTTACTTTCCCTGGCTCTAAAATATCGACCCCCACTCTTCTCTTCCCTAGATGATAAGATATTAAAATCTCCCAAAATTACCTAATGTTATCCAGCTTCTTCTATCTCACTCTCCATCCTTTCACAAAAACTCCACCTCTGAGCCACATAATGGATCTCATAAACACAAAACATAGACCAACTAAACCAAGAAATACTTTAAAAAATTCTGACTTAAATTACATTCCTTTCAGCCTTGACCACTTTCAAATTCACAACCTTCCACGACCATGGGCATAGCCCTCTAGTCGTACCTTTAGCAGCAACAGTACACGAATCAAAAAATCCCAACCTACATCTTAGTCTTTGCGTATCCTCCATACTTGATTTAGTTTCCACCAAGAAAACACACTTCGACCTATGTTGCCTTCTGCTGCCCGAGGCCAAACCAACCCTTGGCAGTTCCAAGACAAACACTTCAACACTCTAGGGTTGGGGCGGGGGGGGGGGGGGGTGGTGGGGGGGGTGGGTGGTGTGAGGTGGCGCGGAGTTGGGGGGCTCTTGATAAGGCCTGCCTCCTCCGCCGTGTCCAAGTTTGGTGCAAAAGAAACTTCAATATTAATCATCTTGTCTTCCCTCTTCGATTTAGCTATATTCACCTCATGTTCTCCTTTACTTGTATACTTTGGAAAGAACAGCTTAGAAGGCGTGCCTTTCTTTTTTCCATCACTCTTTTTGTATCTTTTATGCGGCACCTTTGAGCAACTTCTAATTTGGAGCTTCCCCGCATCTTCTGCTTCCTCCACTTCTATGAACTACAAGTCTGTCAATCGAGGTATCTCTTTGAATTCTTTAATACTAAGGAGAATCGGTGCTAAGCATGGTTGGACTTTCCTTTTCTTCGAGCCAAACTGTTGATTGATGAATTCTGATAGCATCCCTCCATTATACGGTGTGGTGGATCCAACAGAGTAAGGCTGAATTCAAAATGTGTAATCAATCATAATTGCATTAGGCCTTTATACTCCACCTCAAACTTTGTATCTAAAACCCAAGGAAAAGGAACTCCATCTTGAAATAAGACAATGCCAACATCATTTGCCTTTAGGCTAGAAGCCCAACTTTGAGTCCTAGCATCATTTTTATCCTGTCCCCCTTGCTCTCTAGATGGCAAAGTCTTAGGCATCCCACGATTCTGCCCTTCATTTCTTATCTTACTCCCATTTGCAAATGCTATATCACCCTCAAGCTGGCAATTCTGTATGTCTCCAGTCGTTCCACTCACCTTGTCCTTGCCTTTGCTCTAACCCTCCACTATCCTTCGAATTTTGTTGGCCTCAACACCTGTAGGACTCTCCTTACCCAACGCCACCACCTGTACTGTATGGTCATCTTTTTCGCCATCTCTTCGGTACCGGCTCCATTCCACCTCAATACTAGCTCTCCCATATTTGATTGTGGGGAAATCCTCGTTACTTCGAACGACCACCTCCTCTGGTTTCCCTGCTCTAGCAGTTACCTTTCCAACATTTGTTGCTGAATGAAATTCCGTAGACAAACCATGAATTGGATCCAAAATCTGGATGAGGAAAAAGACAGATTGAACCAGCACCCATCTTCTGGCCATTCCTTCGGGTTCAAATGATTACCATTTGCCAACCATGGCCTCCTTTGCAATACCCAGTGCATTAACTATTAGTATTGGCTTGTTTGTTTAAGAAAAATAAGTCTCACATTATTTGTGTATAAAAGAGGCATGGGTCTATTATCTTATAAAGAGACCTTGTCTGGCAAGTTTAAATTATCTTAAAAACATTTTTTTTTTCTAATTAAATATTTATAAAAGTCTTTTAATTAGGATGTCTCATTTATGGTTGGTTGAAAGATTACTAAAAATTTATAATTTTTAAAGGCAGTGTAGTAGTCTTCTATTGTAGTGTTTGAGAAGCAAGTGAATTGTTGAAACTCGTTAAAATTTAGTGTGTTCATTATACTATTTTTTATTTTAACATTTTGATATTTTTTAATATTCAATTGCAATATTTATCGAATTTATTTATTACATAAAATATAATATAACTTGTATGATACTATTTATTATACGATATTATTTACGTATATAATATTATTCATTTAAATAAAATTATTCATGTGTATATTACTAATTATTTGTATAATATCATTCACTTGTATATTATTATTTATTTAAATAGTACTATTTATTTATATATTATTATTCATTTATATAATACTATTTATTATAAAGTTGTTTTGTAAGAGAAATTACCCATTTCTAAACATTAACTCCTAAGACCCAAAGTGGAATAAATACTAGGTTTCAACTCCTTCATTCTCCATTTATTTTTGGCTCCCCAGAGTTGAATCGGAATCAACCTCATCAGAGTTTTTATAAGTGATTTTCAAAGGAAAATCTTCCTAAGCTGCATGGCACTCAAGACTTTATGAAGTTCTTCTTCATTAAAATCCAAATCAACCATCAGAGCTGAGTCCATGCCCCCTATCAGCCAAACTCCTGTCCCCCAAATTTGCCATGGTTCAGTGCACTTGCAGACACGGCTCACACAGACAGGAGCCAAAAGAAAATACCAATTAATTTTCAGCACACAATATACAACACAATAAACAACTTAGCTTTAATTTAGATTTGTATTTTTTTATTTTTTTTCTTTTTTATTATTAAACTTGTTTACATGTGCTCGATAGGTGAACAGTTATTTGTATGGTTCGGTCTCAAGAACGTGAATTAACTCCTTACAATCCTAAGATTGAAAGGACTGCTAGAAAAAACAGAGCTGAAAGACGATAGAGACTGTGATGCCCCATGCCCTCAGCGGTTCGGACCGTCACTGAAAACTATTACTTGCTTTCTGCTACTTTTACTTATACTTCCTCTTTAAAACCGATACTTAAACTTGCTGAATTTAATACCATAAATTTAGAGGGATTTTTTTAATATACGCGTACGTATTTACTATTCACATACGTATACTATTAAAATGTGGAATTTGAAAAACATAAGGATTTCAAATATACATACACACTTATATACTTGTTTATGTGATTAATATTCACCAGATACTATTTAAATATACTATTCATACATATACTGTTTACTGTTTCAAAATACCAATTAATCTTTACTATTCAAAATACTGTTTAACTGTCACCGTTCAAAATACTATTTACTCATACTGTGCGGAAGAATACTCACGGTGTATCCATAACCTCATCCTCACATCCACTTCCGCCGCCATCATCGCCCCTTGGTGTTTGCGCTATAGGAAGCTTACCTACAGTATGAACACACTCCGTGAGCTTTATGCCCAGTAAGTACAACATATTAACTGCAAAACATGTTTAAAACATAGCACATACTTAAAATCCTAAGCATGACATATATCACTTAATAAATCACATACCATATAAGCATATCACATATCAGCTCACATATCATGTCATCACATAACATGTCATAACACTGAATATAAAACTTCACATACTTTATGCATGACAGAAGCATCGTGTACTGTATGCACTCTACTGAAAAAGAAAGCATAGCGAACTATAACTAATGCATGGTCCGGTTATGTTCATTTATGCTTCAAACTTCTCTTTTCTTTTCTTGTCTATTTAGGGCCCATGTGTCAGTACCGTGTGCGCGCAGACCAACGGTAACGCCCGAGGTCAACTAATGCCGAAGAGCCATCAACTGATGCTCAACTTTTGGCCTTAACTTTCTTTAACTGGAAACCCCTTCGACTGAAGGAGCCGGTACGACACACCTACTTGTTTCCATCTTGTTTAACTGTTCTAGCCATACGCTTCTCTAAGCTATCCCCAATCCTACGCGGTAGGGATCTATGGCTTCTATCTTGTTCTTTCATCAATCTATTCGATTGTGAAACTATATGCTCTTATGTATGTTGTGCAGCATCGTGTGCAGGATACATACTTAAAATACTGGAATAGCATCATTTTAAATTCATTTTATCCATGCTGTAGGCGGAGTTGTACTTACCTGTCAATAGACAGTTTGTACTCTCGCCTTCGTCACAATACAGGTACCTCCCTGTAATCATAATGCATTACATTAACATTCACTCTTAGGTCACCGTGGTCATTAGTGACTAATAAAAATTCTCGTTATGTGGTACCGATCCTTATTAGTACTAATTGCCTTCTTCTTAAGAATTTGATTTTCTAATCGTGGTTATTTAATTTATTTGCTCAATAAATTAATTCACGTCGCTCTTAGGTCACTCTATCGTTAGGAACTAATAAAACTATCGTTGTGTGATACCGATGCCTATCGGTACCTAACTGCTCTACTTTAGGAATTTGATATCTAATTTCTAATTGTGCTTGATTAATTTGTCTACTTGACAAATTAATCACTGTCTCTCACCATCCCATTCAGACTTGGTCCTTGACTGGCTAACCGACCAGTCAACTGACTGAATACCTCCCGTATGACCATTTAGCCTGTCGGGTTACCGTTACCGATGTAATCACCCTAAATTTTATACTTAGATCGCACCCGTCCCTCGGGTGGTACTATTCTGACATAGGGGACATTTTCTTACATTACGAAATTTCTAATGGGGCGGTTCACTAATCCTCACAACGTCCGTCCTTCTTCCCGGACCTAGGTCATCGAGGGGGCTCGGGTTTCCATCCCGATCACATTTTCACCCCTAGTTTCCAAAAATACCCCTTTGTGCCGTTTTAGAAATTTTGGCAGCATTTCCGCTTAATTTTTGGGTTTCCGGCATTTAGGAAACGCCTCAAAACCAGCTAACCTATTCTAACCTGCCACGTACTAAATCAGAGGCCTAATTTTTACGTAAAAGCTCCGCTTTTTATGTAAAAATATTCACATTTCCTCACATTCTCTTTTTCGACATTTCATCCCTTTTTCTTACAATTCCTCAAGTCAGTAAACATAATTAATACATAATTATTTCTAATAATAAATTGAGGAATCAAGGGATCAAAACCACTACCAAAATCGTTCCCGTCGGCGGTCGGGTGAACAATTCGATCTCGATCGCACAATTTTTGAATCGTCATTCTTCACTTTTGAAACTCTGATTTGCAAATTCGATGCCGCGATTGTGTTCGGAACGTCGAAAATAGGCCAACGGGCCATTCTTCAATTTTCGATCTCCGGGTTGGCGTTGACCGACGTTGACTGGCGTTGACCGGCCGTTGACCACTGCGGCGATGGGAATGGCGACCACCATCTTGAAGAGCTCGATGAGAAGAACCCATTGGTGGTGTCAATTTCACCAATCGAGACTCCTATCACCGGAAATCGGACCTCGAAAAGTCGGCGACGGCGGCGGTGTTGGAACTTCATTTTCCAGCGTTGTTGCCCAAAATTGATTTGGGGCTTTTGATCTACGTGTTGTTCTGAGCATTTTGATACCGACCTTGCAACTCAACTCCGCCGGAATAGCGAGATTCGACGGCGGTGATGGTGACGGCGACGGCGAACCTTGGGCGGCGCGATCCGGCGACTGTTGACGTGAAATGAAGCCTGGATTTTGTTCTACTCTTCACCACGAATCCATTGGGACCGGAATCGTGGCATTTGGACGTCGGACGGCGGAGATATGGTGGTTTGAAAAATTTGGCCACCGACGGCTTTGGGCGGCGCGTGCGGCGTGCTCCGGCGTCGGTTCGGTCGACTCGGCCCACCGTTGGAATCAGCTCGTCGAGAGCTTTCCAATGGTGTCGACGGTGTTGAAAACGGAGGTCGGATTCGACTGATGGTTACTGTTCACCTACGGGTGGTGTGGGGAGAAAAAGATAGGAAAAAAATAATGGGGGTCCTTTTTACAAAAATCTAAAAATTTCGACACCTTTATACTAATTTTTTGAAAAATTTTAAGATAGGCTATACTGACTAATTTGGGCGTGCTGAACCCAAATATATCAGTTTTATCTTCATCCAAGGTTGTCTCGACCAGTTTTCCGATACTGTATGGTTCCCGATCAAAAATTACTTTTTGTGCTTAAATGAGTAATTTGAGCATTCTGAATCTAAATATATCAATTTTATATCAAAAAAAGGTCATCTTGACCAATTTCTTGATACTGTGGTTAGGCCTACACTGTGTTGACACTGTGCACGCATAACGAGACGTTTTCGCACGAAATTTCAAACACAGTCTCTCCTGACTAATTTGGACGTGCTGATTTCAAATTTATCAGTTTTACGTCCATCTGAGGTCTTCTGGACCCGTTTTCGGGATCTGCATGACCCCATCTCGAAAAACCTGTCGGGTGCCCGATTGACTAATTTAGGCGTCCTGAGTCTAAATATATCAGTTTCGGGGCGAGAAAAGGTTGTCTTGACCCTCATCCCAATACTGCGTATCTTTTAAACAAAATCTACATTTTATGCTCAATTGACCAGATTGAGCCTGCTGACTATTAATATGTTAGTTTTATGCCAGATTAAGGCCGTCTTGGCCACTAACCTGACACTGCGTTTCTCACTATTCACTAATCACTATTCATTGTTCACTTTTCACTATCTGACTGACTAATCTGAGCGTTCTGACTTTGATTTTGTCAGTCTATGGGCGAGAAGAGGTCATCTAGACCACTTTTCTCGATACTGTACATCTATTAGGGCAATTATCACTGCTGCGCTCAGATGACCAGTCTGAGCGTACCGATGACTAGCTCATCAGTTCTGTATCATGAAATGGTCGTCTAGACCAGTTTCTTGATATTGCATGTCTCAACGCATACTCACATAATAGGGTGGACCGATTTCACTGTCGGTTGCCCCTTTCACTACATGAATAGTAATTAAACGTTACTATTCTCATTTAATTCATTCAACTGAAAAGCACACTGTGTTTATTAACTTAATTACATCATTACATAGTAATTAATTTTCATAATTCATGAGAGTCATTACAATGGCTCTCGGCTCATTACACAGCGTTCTACACGGACTCTTACGCGTGCGTGTGCAACGCAACACGAGCGTGTACATTTCAGACACAGGCATGTACTAGTTGAGACTACTCAACACGGCCATGTCTTTGAAATACATTCATCTATCTGAGCGGTACACAGCCTCTTACACGATCGTGTACTTGACCGTGTTTCTTAAATTTGCACTAAAAGACATTAAATTATGTCCATTTTATTCCTTAGTGACTTATTACATGGTAAGTAGGTGTCATGAAAATGACGGTCATTAAAATGACGGTCATTACAGAGACAAGCCTTTGAGACCGAAGCAATGGCAGACAATCAGAATTATCAACGGGCGATAGAACAAGCTTAGGTTCAATAGGTTGTTATTCGTAATTATTTCAGGCCTGTGTTGAATGAGAACTATTCAAGCATTGCTCAACCACACATTGCTGCTAACAACTTTGAGTTGAAGCCATCTCTGATTGCAATGGTGCAGCAGAATCAGTTTAGGGGAGCACCATTGGAAAATCCTCATGCTTATTTTGGCCTCATTTTTGGAGGTGGCTGATACAGTAAAGATGAATGGCGTTTCTAAAGATGCCATTCGGTTGCGCTTATTCCCATTCTCACTGAGGGACAAGGCAAAAGCATGGCTTCAAAGTCTTCAGTCAGGAAGTATTACTACTTAGGCTATGATGTATGAGAAATTTTTGTCCAAGTATTTTCCTCCAGGAAGAGCAGCTCAGTTAAGAGTTGAAATTAACACCTTCAGGTAACAAGAATATGAGCCTCTCCATTAGCTTGGGAGCGTTACAAGGAGTTATTGTGTGGATGTCCCTAGCATGGTTATGATGATTAGGTGCAAGTTCAAATATTTTATAATGGCATTAATGCTCAAGCGAAGAACTTCATTAATGTGGCTTCAGGGGGTAGTCTATGGTCAAAATCGGCTCCAGAGGCATTTGAACTGCTTGAAGATATATCTGCCAATAGCTTCCAATGGCCATCAGAGTGCAGTATTGCAAGGAAGCCAGCTGGGTTTTTGAAGTCGATCAGTTTACTGCTCTATCAGCCAAGATTGATGCATTGACCACCCACTTTAACTCTCTTAATGCGGTAGAAGCAGGTCCTAATGTTGGAGCTGAAACTTATTTGAAGCAGGAGCAATTTGTGAACGACAGAAACTTTGGTTTCAGGGATAATCAGTCTCAGGGTTACAACAACAATAATTACCTGAATTACAGGAACCAACAGTTGCTGTCCTATGGCAACAACCATAATGCCCTCCAGCCACCGCACGAACAGTTCAATCAGCAGTTAAATAAGAGATCATCAACAAAAGACACTTTAAACAAGTTCAGGGCAGAAACGGCTAAATTGTTCCAACGTATTGACTCGAGAATCAACAGCACGGAATCACAAATAGAGAGCATGGGAGTTGTTTTGAAATCTCTTGAAGTACAAGTTGGCAGATAGCCATTGCAGTTAATGATCAACAGAAAGGAAAGCTTCCAAGCGATACTATAGTGAACCCGAGGGAGCAGTGCAATGCCATCCTACTGAGAAGTGGCAAAGAGATTCAGGGTATAGATGTGGAGGTGAAAGTAAATCAAGATGAAGCTGAATCATCCAAGACAACAAAAGAGGTGCCTAAAGAGAAAAAGAAGGAAGAGCAAAAAGGGGTGTTGTTTCCGGATAACCCGTCGATTAGTGATGGTTCTCTCCCGTACCCTCAGAGGTTTCAAAAGAAGAAATTAGATGAACAATTTGGGAAAATTCTGGATATGCTTAAGAAAATCCACATCAACATCCTATTCCTAGACGTTTTAGAACAGATGCCCAATTATGGGAAATTTTTGAAAGAGATCATGTCAAAGAAGAGGCGGCTCGAAGATTTTGAGACAGTTAAGCTCACAGAAGAGTGCAGTGTAATTCTGCAAAAGAAGCTACCTTAAAAGCTGAAAGATCTGAGGAGTTTCACTATCCCGTGCAATATTGGAGGTATCTCTTTTGATAAGGCTTTGTGTGATATGGGGGCGAGCATTAATCTCATGCCATTGTCTGAATTTAAAAAGTTAGGAATGGGAGAAGTTAAACCTAGCACTATTACTTTGCAGTTGACAGATAGATCTCTCGCTTATCCGCATGGAGTTATTGAGGACGTGCTAGTCAAAGTCGACAAATTCATATTCTCAGTTGACTTTGTGGTTTTGAATATAGAAGAGGATGCTAACATACCTCTAATTTTGGGTCGACCATTCCTGGCTACATCTTAAGCACTCATTAATATGGAGAGTGGAGAACTAACCTTGCGTGTCAATGAGGACAAGGTTAAGTTTAGTTTCTACAAAAGCGATGATGACCTAAGTGAAGTTCAAATGTGCCATAATATAGAAACAGTCACAAGTGCTCCCAATGATAAGCTGAAGAGGAGAGTATTTCAACCCGGAGACAAGGTTCATCTTCATCGATCCTGATGGAGAAAGGCACTTAGCTTGAATGAGTCAAAGTGGACCGGTCCTTTCACTCTACTCTAAATACTACCTCATGGTGACATCGAGCTGAAAGGGTAGAACAAACACGTTTTTTGTGTTAATCAATGTCAAGCATCTTGAAGAAGATGAAGATCTCAGTGAGGAGGAACTCCTTCTACGAGCTCACGGTTAAAATCAGTATCCTATCCAAGTCTGGCTGAAGACATTAAGCTTAGCGCTTGTTAGGAGGCAACCCAATTGACACATCGCCACAGTTTTTCAGGGAAGTCCTCTTATCTTTATCTTCTTTTTCTTACATTGAGGACAATGCAATTCTTAAGTTTAGGGGTGTAGTCAATTTGTGTAATTCATTTTTTTTTGTTTGTTTAGATCATTAGGTTGTTTTTTGTTTTTGTTTTTGTTTTTTTTTTTTTTTGGTTTTGTTTTGCTCAGTTTGAAAAAAAAAATTGTGATTGGGTGGTGATTTAATGGAGTCTTAAGCTGATGATATGTGTGATTGAATTGCCTGCGACTTGTTAAAATTGATTAACATTGTGATTTGGTGTGTGATTTACTCTTGTGCTAATTGGAATTTTACTTTGTGACTTGTAGATTATTTTAAAGAACATATTCCTGACTGCTTAATTGTTGTTAGCTTAGAGAAAATTTGTATTATTGGTGATTATTTTGTGATTTTTTGTGAACTCTAGAACCACTTTGAGAGTTACTTGAGGTGAAATCCTAGGTAAGCATATTGTTTAAAAAAAAAAGTTTGCATGTGTTAAGCAGTGAAAAAAAAAAGAGAAAAATAAATAAATAAAATAAATGTATGGACTTACTCCGCTATCTTGAGCTACTTAGTAACCAGGAGTAACATGGGCCCCATGTGTATTTTTGCGTCAAAAAGTAGTTCAAGATATGAGTGCAACGTCTCTTAATAGTGACTCTGTTGAGTAATCGAGTGCCTTCATCACAAATGTTGGCATTCGCGTCAAAAGGCAGTAGTGACATGAGTGATTGTCCAATAAAAAAAGAAAAAAGAAAAATTTGTTCGGCGGAAGTCTCCTTACACGCCAATAAAGTTCTTTTGATATTCACTGTTATGTTTTGCCTACATTAGTGGAGAGTGACTCAAAAATTTGGCATATGAAGTTCTGTAATTTTTTTTATGATTGTTGGTTGTATGAGCCTATTTGGGTTGGCAATAATTGAATAGAATGGAATTACACACACACACTTTCAAAAGTTAAAAAGTTGAATAAAATTGGTACTTGAGTAAAAAAAAACATATGAAGTTATAATGTTGTGGAAATTTTAATGAGTTGCAGGTTTGTTTGATCCTTAGACAATTTTTAGATGAAATTGAATTACTACCCGATCACTTGATTGTTGAGTTTTAATATTGAGTTTTTAGTTGTGTCTTTTAGTTTTATTTTGTTTTGCTCGGGACTAGCAAAATACTAAGTTTGAGGGTATTTGATAAGGCACATGTTTGCAAATCTATGATAGATGCAAATCACCGCAAGTATACGTATCGCATCCAAGTAATATATGATGAGAAAGAGTGTCGTACCCATGAGGAAACTGTTTTTGCATTAAGATGCAGTTGTTTTTACAAGAGAATCGGCTTAACTAGAATAGGAAACTAAATGAACTTCAATTATGGGAAAGGAAAGAAAAATGGTAATCAAAATTTAACAAGAATTAAATTGAATTTTCCAAGTACAAGATTCAGGGTTTATATTCTGCACAATCAATCGTGAAAAATAAGTTATGAGTCACTTTCCTTTCACAGCTCTGAAATCGTGCTACAGCCTTGCTATAGCATCATTCTTTCTAGTCCGGATATAGAAAAATTACGTATAAATCTCAGATTCTAAGTCTGCATATTCCTATGTAGATTCAAATTTGAGAAAATCGATTAAGAACATTATCCTTAAAGACCATGTGATGGATGACCATTCCTAGCCTACCCACAGATTTGATTAATTTTAACTCTGAACACTAACCAAACACATGCTATTCAATCTCAGTCCAATTTCTGAAAATTTTCCAACATTCACAAATCAATTGCTAGCATTAGATTATCTTCCAAGATCTAATACAAGATCAAATAAAATGAGCACAGATTGAACAACAAAAAGAATTATACTAAGCAAAGCTGTACATATCTCAATTTCTGTTCAAGTACTCATGACTCACAACTCAGCTGAATTAAGCTTCCATGAGTTTGGCAAAAATCATAAACCGACTTTGATTTAACATCAAAATACTGTTATGCAAGTAGAAAGATCGGAATCAATACAAAATAGTTCAAAACCAGTAATGATCTCCCTTTTCCAAGGTTTTGATTCAAGCTGATACAGTTTCAGTGTCTTCTACTGGCTGTGATGAGTGGATCCAGAAGAATTCCTTCTTGAGGTGTTGGCATCCTCACGTCCAGGCAGAATTTGCTTTCGATTCCACTCTATATTTCTTTTCCGTTCTTCCTTTTTGCTCTGTTTTCACCTCCTCTAATTCTGTTATTTTTCCTCTTTCTCTTTCTGTTATCCCTGCCTCCGTATATTCTGTCCTCTTCCCTTAGCTCAGCTTTTATACGATAAAAGGAAACATTAAACCCTACTTGTGACATGTGGATGATCCTCTGGCTGGCCGCAGACATTGTGGAAGTGATGGGCAATGATGCTGACACTTGGAGGAATGATTGACATCATTAACTTTGGCCAGCGTGGATTAAAATGTGTGCACATTCAGCAAACCACGTCAGCCAACGCCTACTTCAGCTTTGCTGTGGCACTGCTGCGGCAGTGTCTAATTTTCAGCACTCTTCATGCTGTAAGGTCCCGCTATTCACCAAACACAAAAACCAACCTCCAAAAACATATCACACATTAAAAGACTTCGAAATGCTCTAATAATGATCGATTCCCATATGCTACTCAGAATAAGCTCTTATCCATGGTCACTAAGTCAGAAATTGATAATTCTCATTTAAAGTGCCAAGAACAATGACTTTTATGACTTTAACTTCCTAAAATGGGCTATCTAAGCATGAAAATGTGACTCCATAACTCGAGAAATTTGAGTTATCAGCACATTTGCCATATATTTCTCATCAGTAATTTATTGGTTTTTCCGAGTTTATGTTTGGTATTTTAGTGTGTTTTGTTCACAATTGAATAGGTAGGTGATACAAACATTTGAGAATTTTTCTAAAGCTAAAGATCAAGTTGCGGTGAGTTCCGTTTTAGCTGCAGCGAGGATTGTTTTATGCGGAAGCATTTTGGCTGCAGTCGGAATCATTTTGACTGCAGCTAAAAGCATTTTGGCTGCAGCCGGAAGCATTTTGGCTGCAGCCGGAAGCATTTTGGCTGCAGCGAGATTGGACTGGGCTGCAGTAAGTTTTACGTAAAGTTTCGACAAATTTTGAATCCCAAAACTCGCCGCAGCGAGATCCTTTTCCGCTGCAACGAGTTGCGATTTTTATGTCGCGCATTTTAAGACTTTTTAGGTCGGTGCTTCTCATATAAATAGCCAAGTTTCGACCTAAGAGTGGACTTTTTGGTAGAGGAACAAACCTAAAGAGTTTGGAGGCCATTCTAGTTTAGAGGAGATAGATTTGGAAATTGAAGACGGCTTCTCAAGAGTTTTCATCTCTTAATTCGTTTCTTTTTCTTTATTGTTGATATGATGAACACCATGATTGTTTCTATATTGAACATGCTTGGCTAATTTCTTAGTTAGAGATTTGATATAGTCTAGTCAAATACTATGTTTTGTGTGCCAATTTCATTTATTTAATTTTTTCATTTATTTTATTTGTTCTATTCCGTTCTTAATACTTCTAAATTTTTGATCAACTTCTAGATGATATTGAATTTGATATTTAGTGTTCGAGAGGGGAAATATTAAATTGGAACATGGATAGAACAATCTAGGCATAATTGATTGGTTGGGAAACAGTTAATTACCTTGGAAACTATTTAAGAGAATCAAGTTCTTAAGGAATTTCTATTTCTTAGTTTTGGTGCAGGAATGTGGAAATTGGGATATAGGAATATATTTGATTTAGTGCTCGGAAGAGGGAATTAAATATATTAGGATTCTTGGTTTATAAACTAGGAAAATAAATTGGTGTTTGGCATGAAAAGCATAGTTGAAGATTAGGTGAAATCAAATATCTAGTGTTAAATCATATTGGTTCTTTTGCAAATTGTCATTCGTTACTTTATTTCGTTAATTATTTCTTTTTGTTTATTTATTTAACTTTATAATTCAATTTAATCAGTTTCTAAATAAAGTTGATATCTTTTATATTACAGTATTTAATAGGATTTAAATATTTTTTCCTGTGGATTCGACAACCCTTCTCATCATTATACTATTAAAATTTGACACCATTCACTTGCGATTTTGCATACTTAAAAATATCGCAACAATAAACCCACTTTTCTATGACGATGTGTTTGGGTATATGAGACAGCCACATGATAGCTGACTCACTATAAATTGGCACGAGTAGCACTAGCATTTGTCTTCAACCTTTTTCTGTCAAGAATGAGCTGTAGCACTACAATGCATGATTGAATTATGACACAACGGAGTTAAAAGTGACGACTTCATTATTTATAAATGATGGCCCCACAAGACATTGTGCCCATCTTTACCATAATGGGTCTTCCAATTGTACAACCAATGACCATTTGATCATGGAGGTTGGGGTACGGAGTCCAAAAAAAAAAAAAAGTGAGGCACTAAATATCAATGACATCAGAGAAGGACTTTCAAATTCAAACTTCAAGAGGTCCGAGATTTTCAAAGATCATGTCAACAGCAGAGAAGTGTTCTCTGAGGTGTCAGGAGCTGAATAAATTCAAGGTAGCTGAGTTAAAGGACATGTGACGGAGATAGATGAAGTGAAAATCTTTATTTTTTGGTATTTTAAATACTTGTAATTTGAATTTCAAATAAAAGGGTAGCATACCATAAATGTGATGCACCCGAATCTGACCACCCGCAACCGTCATGAACCGGCTCTACAGCCGACCAATACGGCTCGTGTGCCGAATCCGGGTCGTCAGTTTTAAACTCTTTTTCTCAAAACTCTCATTTATCAGGGCTTAGAATTTCGTCCATAATTTTTTTTCTTTAATACATACTTTCTCGAAAAGAAAGCTAAGTATAAAAGTCGGATAAAAATATAATACTAATATTTATAAATATTTTAGGAGTACAACATAATATACATTATGTAATATGTTTGTACTATTTTTTTTCAAACACTTTCTCTTCAATTCATTATATCTCGAAGCTCAGCGGAAAACTTATGACAGGACCAAGTCCAAGGTGAATTCCCTATCCCTTGGCACGTGTACATCCTGCCGCCATCCAGAAATCTACTAGATAGGTTTTTTACCTACAACATGAACAAACTGATGAGCTAACATGCTCAGTAAGTTCAAACATACTTAACAAGAATCATACAGATTCAAAAACATTGAAAACTCAATTTCCTATGAATAATACTATTCATCATGAATAGTACTATTCATAGGAAATTGAGTTACTTTGATATTTGATCGATGAATAGTAACTGTTACCCTAATAGGTTACTATTTATTTTACTCTAACTGGTTACTATTCATATTAGCCTAACTGGTTACTATTCACATATCTTAACCGAAATCACTACACTTAGTGTATATTTCGATTATGCTTAATTATGAGTTTCATCATTTTATTGATTGTTCATTATCTATTTTCTTTCTAGTATAGTGCTCTTTTTATGACAGTACCGATAATTATTGTGCGCTGACTAGGAGGGCCTAGAGAGCGACCTTAGAGCTTCAACCTCCACAGCTCTTATATTCTCGTAGGATCTGAAAAACCTCTACCACTATGTTGGAGGGGTGGTACGTCTTAATAGTTTAATTATCATCTTTCAATTATAGTTTTGACCAAGTGACATCAATTGTCACCTCAAGGTCACTATCATCCATCACCTGTGGGCCTTACTTATTCTCTTTTCTCATTATATGGGATATGTTATACCAACTAATCCCCAAATATCCATAGGACTCTATATCTAGCGTACATCTAGTTTACAATAAAATAACATAGTATTTCATGTGGCAGGCATGAAAATGCTTGAACTTACACATAACACACTTAGACATAATAGTCTATTCATGTTGCAGTCAATTAAATGTTTGACCTTACCAATACTGCGATAATGTCTACTTCTGGAACTCCTCTGCAGTTCTATCTCTATTTTGGGTTCCTACAGACGAATATTGTCTATTAATACCCTATATTAATTAACACTTTAAATATACATTCATTTCACTTAACAACTTCACACATTTAAATTTTGTTTGTGGTACACGGGCTGCAACACGCCTGTGTCCCAGCCCGTGTACCTCTCGGGTTTACTCTACACGGTCATGTTGTTTACTATCTAGCCGTGTAACTGTACACGGCTTGATACACACCCGTGTTCAAGCTCGTGTACCTTTCGGGTTGTAAATTTTTTTCCCATACACGGCCGTGTTATTTACTATCTGGCCGTGTAATTGTACACGGCTTGATACACGCCCGTGTTCAAACCTGTGTACCTCTCGGGTTGTAAAATTTTTCATATAAACGGCCGTGTATTTCTTCTACACGCCCGTATTCTTCAAAATTTTTAGATTTTTAACTTTAAAATCTTTATTTTAAGTCCTAGAATTTTATCTAAGTCATTCTAGGTCCTTTTGGGTTCTTTTACCACTTTTTAGTGCTAAAAACCATAATTGTTCATTTTTCGATCCTTGATTACTATTTATCCGTCACCTAGGGTCGTTTCTCGTTTTTCGAGCGTTTCGGGGTCTCCAACGACCCTTTCACTACTCTTGAAACACTTTTTGTCCCGTCCCCGACCCTCGGTGTTTGAGAGGCTCGGGTTTCCTATCTCGATCTAATTTTTCTCCTTTCGTTTCCCGAAATGCCCTTATGTCATTTTAAAAATTTCGACAGCATTTCCACTTGTATTTTTAGGTTTTCCGGCGTTAGGTACGCCTCAAAACCTTTGTACCTACCACGTATTATACCAGAGGCCTATTTTATACAAAGTTTTCAAACTTCGTATAAAAGTTTCCCACATAATCAATATTCAACAATCCATACACAATCAACAATATTTTCCAAACTAACTTTGATTTAACATGTTAATCATCACTAAATTAGTTTTTATCACTACATTCCAATATCACATATCACTCTTAGGTTTTCTAATGTGTAAAATAACATTAAAACCTAACCACATTTTCATTTCAACTCTAGCATTGTTCACGGATTTTTCATACAAATCACATAGAAAATCTTGTTTTCTTTCCTAGGGTTTTATCAACATTCCACATTCTTATTCATCATGAAATCAAATGGACTTAAACCCTAAACCAATTTATAAATTTCCAACCATTTTTCACACCAATATCCCCACAGATTTTTCATGGAAACATGCAAAATTTTTGCTTGTTTCTAAACCCTAAATCATGCTTCCAAATCTAAACATCAAACCAATCACAACATTAATCAAAACATCAACTTTTTCAATGTTTTTCTCTTCTACAAACCCACAGATTTTCACTAAGAAAATCAAAGGAAATTGCTTCAATTTTGAAGCTCATCTTAACTAGTTGATGGCTTGATGCTAGAGTTGCAATGAAGGCCAAGTTTGGTGTGAAATTTTCAACAAAATTTTGGCTTAATGGGGAAGAAAGGCCACGATTTTGGCTGCTAAAAATGGGTAAGAGTTTGGCTAAATTTTTCCATTTTTTTGAATGATTTTTGGATGCCTATTTATAGGCAAAAGCCAAGGGCTTTTTAGCAAAATTTTCCAACAATCTGCTAATTATTCATGGGTCAAAATGTAAATATTTTGGGGTCAAAACCTAATTTTTTTCTTCGCCCTTTCCACATGGCTGAATGGCCTTTTAGATAAATCCACCAATTTTTTTTTCTATCATGTTGGCAAGATCCTAGCCTTTGATCAAAAAGCAAAGTGATCTTAGCCATACACCTTTCAAAATACTTTCCAAACAAAAGAAAATAAATTGACTTTATGACATAATCATGATGATGTCATCCTATTATTCATATTAATTCACTAATTAATTCGTTGTCAAATTTTGATCGGAAGCCGATTCGAACGGAACTTTACCGAAATCGAGTAAGCGGGTTCCGGGTGCCTCTGGTGTGATCGGTTTGTCTTATTTTGCTTCCGTTTGATCATAATTCTCTATCATAAATTTCTATCGTTTTAGTGCATTTCAATGCACTCTCTAGGATTTTTGGTTCTGATTTCGAACCGTTTCACCTAATTATGTCCGATAAGATTTTCCATCCCCGAACTCACTCACTTTAACACTGTCAGAACATTTTTATAGTATTCTCAACAGTATTAAAACACAACTTTTTTTTATATTTTATTCATTAAAATTGCTATATACATACAATTTTAACCTACTCCGAGAATCTAAAATTCCCGGTTATCACAATAAAAGGGCCTGTGTATCCAATAAAAATTCTAGATGTCACTTTTTACACTCAAGAAAATAGAGAGATCGAGAGCATTCATTGTACTCTGCTTGAACATAGTAAAATCATTCTCGAAAAGCTTCCTAAAGAGGATATATCTTTTGCATTGAAGGTGAACCTCTATAAAATTTTAGTGTCATTTATTTTTCTGTAATATT
Organism: Antiaris toxicaria; assembly: GCA_035233585.1. NCBI lineage: Eukaryota > Viridiplantae > Streptophyta > Magnoliopsida > Rosales > Moraceae > Antiaris > Antiaris toxicaria. The sequence goes on from CP141154.1 coordinate 98,043,754, forward strand.
TTTACTGCTTTCTTGCATCTGAGTTCGTTAATAGCTTCACATTCGACTCTTACTTTTTTAAACAGATTTACGTCGTCAACAATAATTATATGTTTCAATTATTAAGGAAAGATGTAATTATATATATTTGTAAAATATTATTTTAATGGGAATACATTGATTGTTTTTCGTGTAATATGGGGTAGAATTAAAATTTTTGAAAGACAATTTTAGGATTAAAAAACATGCCGACATGTGTTTCTACTCAACAAAACGTGACTTCACCACTGGTCGGGTCCGTCATGGAAGAGCAAGGCGTGGAGGGCTTAACATTCGACAATGCTAACTTTAGAAATCTTATGATCGCATCGTTGGAGTAATTTTATGAGAAATATGAATAAAGAAAGTTAATTATCATTTTTTTATTATCAAGATAAATTGATCAATTTCTGAACAAAAGTTAATTATGTACCGGTTGCTTTATCATCGTGATTATTATTATTATTATCATCATTATCATGATTATCGTCATCATTAATAATAATATTATTATTACTATTATCGTTATTATTACCAAGGATATATTCACGATAATGATGATGGTGATTATTCACGATAACAATCGATTTAGAAAAAAAAAGTCACAATATCAATAATGTATCATATCTCTTACTTATTATCTTCGTTGTCATCATCATCAAAAATAATAATAATATTATTATTGCAGGACCACTTGTTAAAAACATCCACTTTGGGTCTTGATCGAGTACGTTTTACTACTTTCTTTTTTTCTTTTTCTTTTTCCTTTTTTTTTTTTGGCTAAAGCCTACTGTACTACTTTAATAATAACATCCACTTTAGGATATTATTTCTATTATTGTTACTAAAGACTACTAGTAGTAGTTTGTTAAAAACACCACTTTAGGTTATTATCGAGTGCGTTTTACTACTTTCTTTTTTTCTTTTTCTATTTCATTTTTTGGCTAAAGACTACTACTTTGTTAATAACATCCACTTTCGGTCATTATTGAGTAATAAGTTCGTCTTACTACTTTTCTTTTTTCTTTTTGCGAAAGGCTATGACTAGTACTACTTGGTTAATGACATCCACTTCAGGTCATTATCGAGTACATTTTACTACTATTTTTTGGTAAATAACGCTAGTACTACTTTGCCATTTTAGTTCATTACAGAACAATTAATACGTTCCTTTTAATAAGCACGTGGCTTGTCATTATTTTGTCAGTAGTATCCACATTAGGTCATTTATATCGAGTAATAGGTTACTTTTAAACTTATAAAGGTCAATTGAAGAGAAAATGAGATCAAATAAGACCTACCACACCACGTGCATGAGTGGCGCGCGAGAGATCAATTTATAGATGTATTTTTGTTATGAAAAAATATAAAAAAAAAAAAAGCAAAAATTTTTAATTTGACCTAAAATACAACATATAAATCTTATTTGTGCTGTAATATTCTTCTAATAACATTTATTTATTTTTAATAGAAGTCAATAGTCCAAGTTTTTTAAACATTTTGTTTCCAACAAATCTTGCTTTTGGTTGTTGTGGGGCGGGGGGGGGGGGGGGGGTTTGTTGGTGTGTTGGTGGGGTGGGTGGTGGTGGTGATGGTGTGGGAAAGAGATGAATTTGGAGACAATGGGAAATAATCAAGATAAGTTCAAATAATTTCAAACAAAAAAGTGAATTCAGGATAAAAATCCTAATTATGAGGTAAAAATTCTTAACATATGGGTTATTTTCATAATTTCCTCTAGTTTCTTTTATAAGAATTATGATTTTACGTATTGATGATTGTGGAGAATATGTGATGTACTACGTAAGATGATGATAGTTTTTTTTTTATTTTTTTCGTTTTATTTCAAGATCTAACTTATATTATTACAGTTATTATTTTAAAATCAACTTCTATAAAATGTTGCCGCTAAATACGATATCATGGCTTGGTTACCATATAGTGACAATTTATTTTAATTAATAGCATGATAATGTTATCATTCAAAGCCATCATTTAGGGCCGACATATAATGCCATTGCTTTATAAGTTTATAACTTTCAACTATGAATTTTAGGTCTTCTGATAAGATTAACCTTTTTTGTTGAAATGAATGATATTTAATCTTTGGACAGAATAAAAACATATAATGTACGTGTGCAGTTTATGAGAGGGCAAATATGAAGTCTTGAAAATCTCTGATCTCTCTTCCCTTCATTTCTCTATCTTTCTTGAGACTGTTAGGCAAAATATGGAAAATACAAAGAAAAATAATTTATCTAATTAACTTGTTATAATAAAGGAAATGTTACAACATGAATTCAACTTTCAACCAAACTTAAATGGAATCAAAGATGATATCGAGACAAGTGAAGCATGTTTTCTTTAAAACAGATTCCTCCCCTCCAAGAGTGCTTGAAGATACATAAGACGTCCATTTTTCAGGATACAACGACAACGACGGAATCAAGAAGCACTATTGGAACCGTCACATCGAACTCAAACTTACACATTTCCTCTATCACCAAAACCGACACAAAGCTGCAAAAAGAACTCAAGAACAAAAGAAAGAAAGAAAGCTAGTGTTTTGTGTGTTTGTGTTGTGTGTTTTTTTTTATTTGAAGAATGGCCTTTATATAGGCTCACAAAATGGGATGTTACATGCATGGATTAATGGGATTAATCACCCATTAAACCAAAATTTAACCCTTAAATTCATGAGTTTCATTCCTTGAATTGCACGTAGCCATTTCCATGTCTAAATTTGGATTTTCCACGGTGGAAACCAAAATCCTTTTGCATTCTCAAGAAAAAAACTACCACATGCATGCATATTCATGGTGATCTCCATTAAGCTCTATAATTCTTCCTATTAAGCTCCTTAACCAAGCCAATTAACTCCTTAACCAAGCAAATTCGGTTTTGAGGAGAATATGGATGGCCTTGACATTTCTTGAGCAAAAAATAAAAAAATAAAGAAAATTGCAAAACAAAGCCCACACGAGGTGGGCTTTTCTGGTCTGGCATTCATGTCCACAGGTCGCGGGCGTACACAATGGGCCCCTAACTTACCATGTCCGGGATTTACACCCCCCTGTGCGTGAGAGAGCCTCTTAGATATACATGCTTACCTAGGCCTTGAAATGCAATCCCTCATATACACCACCATGGCTTCACTCCTAGCCGATATGGGATTTTTGTAATTTTCCTTCCAAGCTATCATTTCAAGTGGCACATTTGGAGCATCAATTTCTCAGTCACCCGGTTATCATTTTGAGCATGTAAATTTCTAATTTTGATCTCCTCGCAATGGAGAACGCAAATCCATCGAGATCTAGCCAAATTCTAATTGAGCCTCATTCAAAATCGGGCCTCAAAATTGGCCTTTATCATGGCTTAAACAAGCCATTTTCTAGCAATCCCCTACATGAATGAAAATTGATTGACGACGAGAAAACATAAACTCGACTAGTAATAAAGTTCTGCAGTCGATATCTGTATAGGATAGGTAGGCATTACCCGTTAAACCTTCCCTTGTGAGATTATATTTATTTTACTGACTGATCAGTAGACGTGATGTCCTTGAACTGTTTTACCATTTGTGTAAATGATAATATAACTCACATAGATATCTTTCTGACACAGCTCAGTTCTCATGGTTATGTTCGTTTTGGCCATAAACATTTGCCTGGTTCTGCAAGAGTTTTTAAAGACTTGAACCCTTATAATTCTCCTTTGAAACGACCCCACTTCTCTCTCACGTAGGTGATTTCTTATTCAAGAGTAACCCATATTACTCCGCTCTGATTCTAAATATTCTGATGCATAAGAATCATTAAAAATAAATGTTTAACATCTTCTCAAGCTGATTTCACTGTTTTATCATGGGAATGGGCTGGGGTAACCCCCACAGTGAACTAAGCTAGTCTACACAATTTAGTTGTCTCATTGAACCTAAATCTTGGGATCTCCAGTCAACTAGGTTAGGTTTCCATTGCTTCAACCTATTTTTCCATGGGCTTTAGTCTCATTCCTCTTGATGTTTTCGCAATTTGATCTTTATTTAAACCTTTAGTCAATGGATCCGTAATATTGTCTTTTGACCTTATACAGTCAATAGCCATGACTCCCGTTGAGATTAGTTGTCTAATGGTATTATGTCGACGACGTATATGTCTTGACTTACCATTATACATTGTGTTACGCACTCTATCAATGGCTGATTGGCTATCACTATGTACGCATATTGCAGGTACAGGCTTTGGCCAATCCTGAATGTCCTCCAAGAAATGTCTAGCCATTCAGTTTCCTCGCCACTTTTGTGCAAGGCGACAAATTTAGCTTCCATTATAGATTTGGTTATTACCGTTTGCTTAGAAGATTTCCATGAAATAGCTGCACTAATATATATCCTCTGGTAGCTTTAAAATCCTGTGTAGCAAATATCCAACTTGCATCAGAGTATCCTTCCAATACAGCAGGTTCTCTTGAGTAATGTAGTCCATAATTACGAGTATATCTTAAGTATCTCAATACTCTCATAGTTGTTTTTCAGTGGTCATCTCCTGAATTACTCGTGAATCTACTTAATTTGCTAATAGTGAATGCAATGTCTGGTCTTATACAGCTCATTAGGTACATCAGACTGCCAATCACTCTAGCATACTCCACCTGAGATATGCTTTATCCTCTATTTTTAGATAGATGTTGACTCACATCAATAGGATTTCTGGCTTTACCAGAATTATCTTTATTGAACTTGTCAAGTATTTTATCTATGTAGTATGACTGAGTTATTATGAGATCATTAGGAGACCTTATGATTTTGATTCCCAAACTTACATCAGCCGGTCCCATAACTTTAATATCAAACCTTGAGTTCAACATGTGTTTGGTAGATTTGATCATCTGATCATTACTACCCATAATTATTATGTCGTCAACATACAGACAGAGAATGACATAACCATCTTTAGTGTTCTTGACATAAACACATTTGTCACACTCATTGATTTTAAAATCATTTGACATCATGACATTGTCAAACTTTTTTTGCCATTGTTTTGGTGCTTGTTTTAGTCCATATGGTGATTTCACCTATTTACAGATTTTCTTTTCTTGTGTTGGAGCTATACAGCCCTTAGGTTGCTCCATATATATTTCTTCCTCCAAGTTTCCATTAAGAAAAGCCATCTTCACATTCATTTGATGAATTTCAAGATTCCGCAGTGCTGGAATTGCTAGTATCATCCTTATAGATGTTATTCTCGTCACAGGAGAATATGTGTCAAAGTAATTAAGGCTTTTTCGTTGTCTATAGCCTTTTATCACAAGTCTGACCTTACACTTGTCAATTGTTCCATTTGCCTACATTTTCCATTTGAAAATCCATTTAGAACCAAGTAGTTTATTTTTTGGTAAAAGGTCTACTAGTTCCCAAGTGTGATTTTACAAGATGGAATCTATCTTACTCTTTATAGCCTTTGTCCATAAAGGACCATCAATTGAGCTCATAGCTTCTTTATATGTTTGAGGTTTAGCCTCTAGCATGTAGGTTAGAAAATCTGGTGCAAAAGACTTTTCTATCCTTGCCCTTTTGCTTCGTCTAAGCTTTTTTCTGTTTCTATGATTTCATTGTTTTTAGAGTTTTGACTAATACCTTCTTCAATAGTCTCAACAGTTCGTTTTGATGAACTTCGCTCATCTTCCTTAGTCTTACATGGAAATACATGTTTAAAGAATGATGCATTCCTAGACTCCAATATCATGTTCTTGTGTATGTCAGGGTGTTTAGACTTATGCACAAAGAATTGGTATGCACTACTATTATGAGCATACCTAATAAAGATGCAATCAACCGTTTTAGGATCTATCTTTATCCTTTTTGGCATTGGTGTCATTATCTTGGCCAAACCCCCCCCCACACTTTCAAGTATTTGTAGGAAGGTTTCCTTCTTTTCCATAGTTCATAAAGGGCCTTATCGACTTTCTTACGCGGAACCTTATTTAAAAGATTATTTGCTGATAAAATGGCTCCCCCCCCCCCCCCCCCCACATGTTCTGTGGCAACTCAAAACTTATCAACATTGCATTCATCATATCATTTAAAGTATGATTTTTACGTTTAGTAATACCGTTTGATTGGGGAGAGTATAGCTGTGTGACCTCATGAATAATTCCATGTTGTACACAAAATGCACTAAATATTTCTACATATTCACCACATTGGTCACTTTTAATCATCTTAATCTTTTTATTAAGTTGGTTTTCAACTTATTGCTTGTAGAGAGCAAATGTCTCCAGAGTTTCATCTTTGCTTTTTAGCAAATATACATAGCAATACTTTATGCTATCATCAATGAAAGTGATAAAATACTTATTACCACCTCTAGTTTGAACAAACTTTAAGTCATAAATATCACTATGTGTTAGGTCTAATGGTTCAATATTCCTTTCAATCGTTTGGAATGATGACCTTGTTAGTTTTGCCTCTGCACAAGTTTCACACTTATGTTTTGAGTCAATATGAAATGCGGATATGTGATTCAAGTTAATTAATCTACGTAATGTATCATAATTAACATGTCCTAATTTACCATGCCATAAATTAGAAGACTCAAGTATATAAACGGAAGACTTTCTCTTTTTATCACATTATTGGGTTTTACAGTTATGGTATTCATTTTCCACATGCCATTTTTTTACATAACCCCTCCCCATATACATTCCTTATTTGGAAAAAAACAATTTTATCAGTCTCAAACACCATTTTTTGAAGCCATGCATGCTCAGTATCGTTCCAGAGATGAGATTCTTTCAGATATCGAGCACATACAGCACATTGTAGAGCTTTACTTCCTTGCCTGAAGTCATCTTCAAGAATACCGTTCCTTGACTCTTGATCTCAGAAGTTGCGAAGTTGCCTATATATAGCTTCTCTCCAGTTTCCAACTGAACTAGATCAGCAAACTTAGCCCGGTTGTAGCAGATATGTCTTGTAGCCCTAGTATCGAGCCACCACTCCTTTGAGTTGGAGTCAACTAAGTTCACTTCTGAGATCACAGTAGACAAGCTGATGTCGGACACCTCTTATAAGATGGCATCCATCAAGTTAGTTTCCTTCTCCTTGTTATGTTTTGGCAGCTTGCAGTCCGCCGACTTATGCCCAACCTTGTTACAGTTGAAACACTTTCCTTGGAATTTCTTCTTGAAACTCCTCCCTTTGATCCCAACTTAGATCCTGGTTTTCCCTTCTTTTGGGGCCATCATGCTCGACCATATTAGCCTTAGCAGCGTTTGCGGTTGCGTTGGAGAACTTCTTTTCAAACTGTCTATTATCTTCTTCGATGTGAAGCTGAACAACTAATTGCTCTACGTTCATCTCTTTTCTCTTGTGCATCAGATAGTACTTGAACTCATTCCAAGCAAGGGGTAGCTTATCAATTAGCACAGCTATCTGAAAGGATTCACTGATGGCCATTCCTTCGGCATGTATCCCATGAATGATAAGTTGGATCTCTTGAACTTGACTAATCATAGTCTTTGAGTCCACCATCTTGTAATTTAGGAATTGGCCCACTAAGAACTTCTTAGCACCCGTGTCTTTAGACTTGTATTTCTTGTCTAAGGACTCCTATAGTTCCTTAGTCGTTTTCTTATAGCTATATACATTGTAAAGCTCATCAGATAAGCCATTAAGCACATAGTTACGACATAGGAAGTCAAAATGATTCCATGCATCAACCACTTGAAATGCTTGTGCATCCATTTCATTCTCTCTAACACTAGGAGGATCCTCTTTCAAGAATCTCACAAGATTCAATGTTGTTAAGTAAAACAACATCTTTTGTTACCACATCTTAAAGTTAAACCTAATGAACTTTTCAGGCTTTTCATTATGGTTTACGGGAACTAAAACAGACAAACATCGTATCAAGATTGAGCCAGGAGTTGGGACCGAGTTTGTTATTTGAACCACCAAGGATGGCTCAGGCGTCACAATGTTGCTTCTGCTAGGAACAACCATGCTCATGTTGTCAATCATTCCTTCTACCGAAAAAAAACTTCAAGTTAGTACGAAAATTCAAAAATTTCCAACAAAAGGAAATGTCACCTATGCAAATATGTCCTCCTTTGTATGTGAATCTGTTTTAAGATTGTTAAGCAAAATATGAAAAATATAAAGAAGAACAATTTATCTAATCAACTTATTACAATAAGGAAAATGTTACAACACGAATTTAACCTTCAACCGAACTTGAATGGAATCAAAAATGATGTCAAGGCATATGAAGTACGTTTTCCTTAAAACAGATTCCTCCCCTCCAAGAGTGCTTGAAGATACATAAGACGTCCATTTCCCAGGATACAATGACAACGACGGAATCAAGAAGCACTATTGGAACCGTCACATCGAACTCAAACTTGCACCATTCCTCTATCACCAAAACCGACACAAAGCTGCAAAAAGAACTCAAGAACAAAAGAAAGAAAGAAAGAAAACTAGTGTTTTGTGTGTTTGTATTGTGTGCTTTTTTAATGTGGAGAATGGCTTTTATATAGGCTCATAAAATGGGATGTTACATACGTGGATTAATGAGATTAATCACCCATTAAACCAAAATTTAACCTTTAAATTCATGAGTTTCATTCCTTACATTGCACTTGGCTATTTCCATGTCTAAGTTCGGATTTTCCATGGTGGAAACCGAAAGCCTTTTGCATTCTCAAGAAAAAAACTCTCACATGCATGCATATTCATGGTGATCTCCATTAAGCTTCATTATTCCTCCCATTAAACTCCTTAACCAAGTCAATTAACTCCTTAACCAAGCAAATTCGGTTTTGAGGAGAATATGGATGGTCTTGGCATTTCCTGGGTTGAAAAAAAATGAAGAAAATTGCAAAACAAAGCTCGCACAAGGTGGGCTTTTTCGGTTCGGCATTCGTGTCCGCAGGTCGCAGGCGTACACAATGGGCCCTAACCCACCACGTTTGAGATTTGCACCCTCTTTGCGCGTAAGAGAGCCTCTTAGGTATATATGTTTACTTAGGTCTTGAAATGCAATCTCTTATATACACCACCATGACTTCACTCCTAGCCAATGTGAGATTTTTGCAACTTTTCTTCCAAGCTACAATTTCAAATGGCACATTTAGAGTATCAATTTTTCATTCACCCAATTATCATTTTGAGTGTGTGAATATCCGATTTTGATCTCCCTGCAACGAAAAACGCAAATCCATCGAGACCCGGCTCAAACTCTAATTGGGCCTCATTCAAAATTGAGCCTTATAATAGGCCTTTATCATGGCTTAAATAAGCCATTTTCCAACAGGACAACTCCACAACCCCACCACCTCCACGGCCCCTCTCTTTTTTCTTTTTTTTTTTTTTTTTTTGTTATAATGGCAGTTAAGGATGGCTCAACGAAACTTCACTTTGGGCACCGATAGAAAAGTTTGAAAAAGTAATATGTTGTTATCAAGTAGTAAATTCATTTTTTCTAGCAAAAATAAAAAAGTAATAAGTTCATTTTAATAAGCACGTCGCCTTTGTTCCCGTTGGACACCTTCCATTTGCTTGTTGTGCATAAATGCTGATTGATCATGAAACATACAGATCAAGGTGATATCTATTGAAAAGAAAATGAGAGGACAATAAGCAGGTTGTGAAAGAATGGAACTCCTAGGAAATAATACATCATAAATATTATTCTCGAAAAAAGGGAGAGAGAGAGAGAGAGAGAGAGAGAGAGAGAGAGAGAGATCTACCGCAGCGCATACATGCAGGACGGGAGATCACATTATATTAGGGAGGCCTTATGCAAAATTTTAATATAAAATTGCATTGAAAAGCAAATGTTTGTTCCCTCAAAAAAATAAATAAATAGAAAAAGAAGCAAATGTTTGCATACCATAAAATATTTCATTTATACCATATATTCTTCTTAACGTTTAAGTGTTCTTTAAATAATAAATTAATAATCCAGGTATTTTAATATATTTTCCAACAAATTTTGGTTAGGTAATGATGATACAGTGGCGATAAATATTTCCAAAGTTGAAGATCACGAGACATTAACAATATTAGTTCAAAAAAATATAATTTTAAACTCAAACTAAAATGTACGTTTTTTTTTTAAAATAAAGCATTAACTAATATATATGTTAAATATTTTACATTTATTGAAAAAAATTACGTATCTTTAATATATGACAGTTTTACATATGATGTATCCTAACCAAACTAAAAACCACACGCCTGGTAAAAATTGACACCAAAGATTAAATTGCAACTATGATTTTAGAAATCAGTTCATTTATAATAGACCTAATTAAAAACTTTACTTGTAAGACCGAAAAGGAAAAAACCTAGTAAGGTATAAAGACTATCTAGACTAGATAGAATACAAAGTAAACATTCCTAAGGAAATTAAAATTAAACTAACCCCCTTAAAAAAAATAGAAAATATCCTTATTAATCAATTGTAGAATAAACTCCTACGCAATAAACCACTAGTGGAAGTTACTATCATGAAATCCAAAAGAAGCCAATTTGTTCCTCTTACAATTATTGCTTTCACAAAAAATGTGAGAGACATTGACATTTTGCTTAGATGCCCAATCTTATGTGTTGGATTCAGACGTAAAATTATTGTTAAGCTTAAATATATCTATTAACCATGCAATTAAGTATTTTTTAAGCTTAAATCTTCTTATTTCAAGCACAAAAAGCATATGCTTTCCTTCTTTAGGGAATTATTAATCATAATTTTTTAAAAATTATCAAAATCCTCCAAAAGGGTAAAGGTGTCTCTATCATTTGCCCAGCTGTAAAATGGAGTCTATTGAATGTGCCATCAGCTAGAGTAAACGAAAGTTGAGAGCGTAAATTTTTCCACATAGTTTTCTTGCTATAAATTTTCCACATTGTTATCATCAATGGAGATGTAGAAGGCGCTTTAGGAAGCTTAATTAATATCCCGGTATAATGAATATATATGTGCAGTATTTTAAAAGCTTATTGTATCTATCGACCTCACCAGGAATATGTTCCTTTTATGTTTTAATATAATACTTTATAAATGTCTTTTGCTAATTGTATTGGTATTCCTATATATGTATATAAATTAATTGGGGATGGGAGCAATTATTAAAATGTCCTATTCGCAAGTTAAGAGATAAGATTTGAAAAGTTCTTTGTAAATATCAAAAAGGAAAAAAAAAAAAACGAAAAAGTTATGTGTGAAAAGTGGTTGGAGAACCTCGTTTACGGAGAAATCAAATGTTGTCATTTTGTTTCAGAGAGAGGGGAGGGGGGAGAGAGTTGTGGGGGGAGGAACAGTACTCATTCAACCAGTAAATTTGGATATATATTTTCGACGACTGTGTTACTCTTCGTGATATTTATAGGAAGAATTAACGTAGGGTAAAGGCTTGACAATGGATTTCACTGTATTAAAGAGAAATGAATATTTTTAAATTTAAGAGCTCTTATTCAAATTTATTCTTTTCCACATTTTGAATAATTCAATTGGATGATTTGACATTGGATCTTTGTAATATTTGGCTTGTACTCGACAAAAAATAGTAATAGTAATACAAACTTCTATTAATGTAGGTCGACACATGACACATGACTTAGTTGTGCCGCGTGACCTCCTGGCCCCAACAACTTAAATTGTTGATTAACTAACACATGACCAAAAACCCACTATATTTTATGAACCAAAACTTAAATAAAACAAATAAAGTAAAATAATATAAAACCTGATGAAGGAATTGTTAATGATAAGTGGCTGTTGATGAGCACTCTATAAAAACCGTCCTAGGTGAAGAAGTTTTCGACAAAAGGCTGCCTCTTGGCTAAAATAATTAGAAAGACATAGTACTAACAATGGAGAGCATAGCAAAAAGATGGCCGGTTTTGAGTGGTGAGAATGACTGGAAGGACCTATTAAGTCATCCTCTAGACAACGATTTCCGCCGTTACCTCATTCACTATGGCGAAAGGAACGAAGCCCTAGGGGACGCCTTCATCGCGGAGGAGAAATCGGACAACTACGGGAGATCCCATTACACGAAGAGGAATTTCTTCTCGAAGGTGGGGTTGGAGAAAGGGAATCCATACAAATATGAGGTGAAAAACTTCATATATGCGTCGTTGGAGCTGAAATGGTCATTGACTAAATGGGAGGTTATCAAGCAGTCAAACCTGATAGCCTATGTTGCTGTGGCCACGGACGAAGGAAAGGTCGTATTAGGGAGGAGGGACATTTTGGTGGTTTGGAGAGGCACTATGTTGAACCCAGAATGGATTAAGGATTTAGATTCTAGTTTAGTGTCAGCATCGGAGATACTTGGAAAGGAGCATAATCCCAATGTTCACAGGGGTTGGTATTCCTTGTACACGGAGACCAATCCAGACTCTCCTCTCACTACCATCAGTGCCAGGGACCAGGTAAATAATTTATAAATTCTAAGAAGTACACTGTGCACAAAAAATTATAAAACGAGGTTATATATATAAGGTAAATAATTCAATGTACATAATAAAACAATAAGTCGAGGTTCTATATATACATATATTTATATATAATTTCTGAATCCTAACAAGTACCTTGTACACAAAAAATAAGGGTATGTTTGGTTAATGTTCTGGAGACATCCAAAACCAACTTTTTTCCAAATCTTCATCATTTTTCATTATTTAAATATCCAAAATACTACAGTAAAATCCAAACTTTAAAAGTTCATAACTTTATGTATACAAGTCCAAATGAGATATTTTTTTTAAATTGCATAGAATTTCGAGAGGAACGAAACAATATTCATATTGATATTTTTTTTAAAAAAAATTTTAAAATTTTTTATTTTTTCACCCCAAACAGTGTTTTTTCCCAAACACATTTTCTAAAACAATTTTTTTCCAATCCAAAAATAATATCTTCAAGTATCTCCCCCAAACACCCGCTAACGTGAGGCTCTTTTTGAATCCTAAAAAGTGCACTGTACACAAAAAATAATAAGTCAGGCTCTCTCTATCTGTGTGTGTATATAGATAATATAGAGTTAATTACGTAATCATACATCCTAGTTTTAATTGTTTATTAATTTATCCTTTTATTTTTAGAAACTGCAAAGGTATATTTTGAAGTTGAAAAATTTGTCTTGGAGATATTTGGTAAGCATATTGCGTTCGTACTATATTTAAATATAATACATTAAAAGCAATTCATATTTTGATATAAAATATTTGTATTGCATTCAAATATAATATGCGTTTAGATTAGAAGTATTTAAATTGTATTGTATGTAATGTGATTGATAAAAATAATGAGAAAAAAGAGAGAGATATATAGAGTATGTAATGTGATTGATAAAAGAAGTAAAAAAATAAAATGGTGAATAGTAATTATATTAAAAATAAATTGTGATATGATTGGTATTTATATAAAAATACTTTTGTGTTTGGATAAAAATTATATCGTATTTAAATGCAATACGATAAGCAAAAATAGACTTAATTTCATCACTCGTGTACTTTGCTGATGGAAACACAATAAAAAAAGACAAAGCTGTCCTTTAATTAGACTAGATTTATTCCGTTTGGAACAACAACTTGGAGACATTTTTTTGGGATTAGATAAAAGTTGTTTTGAAAATATGTTTGAGAGAAACAACTGTTTAGGGTGAAAAAATAAAAAATTTTAAAAATTTTTTAAGACAAAAAATCAATATAAATATTGTTTTGTTCATGTCAAAATTCTATATAATTTAAAAAAAATCATCTCATTTGGACTTGTATACACAAAATTATATATTTTTAAAATTTGGAATTTACTGTAATATTTTAAAGATGTAAATAGTGAAAAGTGAGGTTATGTTGGAAAAAAAATGTTTTAAAAAAGGTAAAACACTTGTCAAAACGGGCCTAAATATTTATTTATCTTGAGAAAAAATTTTGAAAAATAATTTAATTTATTTAAAAATGAGGACTTTTACAATAGGAACCAATCACTTTTCTTCTTATATGGGAAAATATTTTTGAATTATTGTATCAACTTTTAAAGATTTAAAATTAAAAAGGTTCAAAAAGAAATCATCAAACCTATCACCCTGATCGTTACTTTTACAAAACATTTCAAAAAAATTAAAAACAAAATTCAAAAAATAATTGCTAACTTTATGCGGGCACGTAAATTTAAATTAATTGCTAACTTTGGCCAAATCTAAGATTTACATGAACAAGCATGCTTATACATTCAAATTATACATGTACGGCTGAAATTAAAAAAATAAAAAATCTACTGATGAGTGAGAGAGAGAGAGAGAGTGTGTCTATGTGTGTACGTTTGGTTAATAACTGTCCGTAAAAATACGTTTGGTGAGTTGTTGAAATAACATTAAAAAGTTTGGTGAGTACTGGGAATAACATTAATATTTGCGTTTTGTTGGATTTTTGAGTGGTGACCTATGACTCCACATGATTTATTTCTGGTCTTTATATATTGTTTTTAGTGAAATAGTTGTCCAAAATAATTCCCCAACAAAAATGATTATTAAACCGAAATTGCCATGAATCTGTCAATTAAAATGTTTGTTGGGGAGGTTGAAAAAGACGAGCTAGTCGTCATTGGTGATTGTCCGCGCAACATCGCCGATGAGATTGTACTTGTCGGGATTACTAACATTTTTTTTAATTTAAAATAAAAAAATGTAAACTCTACGCATAATTATAAATTTACTGCTAATGACTATCAACATTTGAATGTTAAAGATAAAGTAATAACCACACTCACTGACAAATATATGAGCAACACAATTCTAGTAAATTACACTTTCGCCTTTTAAATTATTAACATCTTTTTTGTTTTTTGTTTTGACAATTTATCTAAAAACTTCGTATTTGTAAAACAGGTCAAACTAAAGTTTGTTAACCCTACATATTTTTTCTTGAAAGGAAATTAACACTACAATTTTAGTGATTGATTGGTTTGAGAATATAGATAACTTTTTTAATTGTATTTTGAAATTTTATTAGTGATTAATTCCAGTTTCTAGAAAAATTCTTATAATATCGTTTAATTATTTGGACACGTTTACCTTGCACTTAATTGTAAGTACGAATAAGTTCGAGGAAATCGTAAAACTAATTAAAGGAATTTACAGACTAGATCGGGCCCAGCCAATAAAACTCCAACATATATGCGTACGTATATAATTTTCTTTTATATATATATATATTAAAAAAAATAGACGGGACTAAACGAACAGCCTCTTCAAAACCCTTCCTACCCAGTTAACCGCAATCACCCAAACCAAACGGCCTTAGGCTATATATATATAATATAATATAATATAATATAATATAGAAGATATATTTCAATCTCTAATTCTCAGTGTATAAATATATTTGACAGTGACAAAAATAAATAAAATACATAAAAATATCTGAATTAGATCAGCACCCTTTTAATACCATCATCATCTATCTATATCACAGGAAATTAATCATAAAAAATAAAAAAGATATTGAGCTCTATATGTACTTCGCACTAGTATTGATTTTTTAGCAGCTAAAAAACAATATAGTAAACATTTTGAGGGATACAACGAGAAACAAACATTGCTCTAGCTCAATCCCATTCTGACATTAGAAATTTCAGTTTTACATCACGATTAACTTCATTTTTCTATTTGAAATATATACCCCAGATTGTAGCTGAGATTAACAAACAAGTGGCTGCATACAAGGACGAGGTGTTAAGCATAACTTTTGTTGGCCACAGCATGGGAGCCGCAATAGCAACACTGAACGCAACAGACATTGTTTTCAACGGATATAACAAAATTCCAGACCAGCTAGACAAGGCTATTCCGGTCACTGCCTTCTGCTTCGCATGTCCTCGTGTGGGAGACTTTGGTTTTTCGAGGGTGTTCGCAGGACTCGCCGATCTTCATGTCCTGCGCATCAACAATTTTCTTGACCTTGTCCCCAAATATCCGTTTGATATTTGGTACTTTGACGTGGGAAAAGAATTGATCATCGATTCCACGAAATCGAAATTCTTGAAGAGTTCTTTGTTGGATGTTTTGTTGACCGTGCATCAATTAGAGGTTCACTTGCACACAGTAGCAGGGTACCAAGGATCTAAACCATTTGATCAATTAGTCGTTAAACGCGATATAGCACTGCTGAACAAAGCTGCTGATTTTCTGGGTGATAAATATCGCGTTGTTTCGAATTGGTGGACCGGGGAGAACAAGTTTATGGTGCAAAATGATGACGGCACTTGGGAGTTGAAAGATAGTGAGGAGGATGTTTAAACTATGTCTTCACTCTCTGAATAATATTTTCTATACTCATAGTGTGAAAATATATAATATTTTCTATACTCATAGTGTGAAAATATAAAAACTAAATAAGTTAGCAATAATTGCTTGCCAAATAAAATTATATATAAGATCTGTAATAAAATTCCAAGGTGGTTGTCTGACCTCATACTTGGACTTTCCTCACTTGGAGCCTTGTATAATATTGTACTGCAAGACTGCAGATTGTTTTCTATTAAGAGTGTGAAATATTTAGTTAATTTCCGTTATATGTGTTTTTAAAAAATAATTTTTATATGCAATGACATTATTCTCATTCATTAAAGAGAAATGAATACCATCAATTTCCGTAACTATATAAACTTCTACTTAAATTGCTCTCCTTGTCTGTCTGTTAAGCTAATCTCAGTAGGGATGTAAAGAATATTGCAATGCGAAAAAAATGGTAGAAATGTATATAGAGAAATATTTGAAGGAAGCATGAATTAGCCTTTCAGATGAATTGCAAAGAGGAATGGGTAAAGGCTCAATTGGCCAAATTAACTTGTTTAGAACGTAAAGTTCAATATACATATATTGGAATCTCTTCTTTCAATAATATGAAAATTCACATGGTCTACAACACTAGAAAATTATGATATAGTTGTATATAAAAGATTGAAAGTTTATTTATTTATTATATATATATAGCGAAAAAAAGGATTAGTGATGTTTTGCACTCCTAACTTAGTAGGATTGAAAAAATAGTAACGGCCAACACCATGACTAGTAATGGCATACTAGATTGGGAGTTGGCCTCGTACACATCCTTGACGTGTTATAGTCCATATAATATAATTGCTTTAGCTCATGACATGGTAAAAATATTGTATGACTGATCCAACAAAAGAAATTAATCAGAGTTATCAACTAACAGATAATCCAAAATAAACGGTTTTTCATACAGAAGTTAGCAAGAAATTAATGATAAACGAAACGCTTGATAGTTGTTCACGGTTTATATATATAAAATAGGAAATCCAAAAATATATAGAACCCTCCAAAAGACAATAAACAGAACAAAGTGAGAAAGGAAAACGAAATGTAATTGAAAATATTCATAAAAAATTAGACAAAGGCCTAATTAAATTCCTCTTCTAGTAAAACCTCGATGGAAAACTTAACGAAGAGAAAAAGAATGATTGAGTGATCAGGTGTTTATTAATACATATCCAACATTAATCCAAAAAATTTATATAAAAGATCAATTAATCATGATCTAGTGATGTAGTAACTGCAGCTTCAAATTTTTATTAATAAGACAAAGTCAAAATAATCTCCGACTAAGCTCAAGATATATAGATATATTTATATAAATTGAGAAGTAATAACTTAATTATAGTTCCTGGGATCATATTATTTGACCTTACCTTATTGTTTGACAAATACTTACCAGGTTTTCTTTACTTTTGTTTAAAATTATTTTCTGAAGAATTGCGAAAATTAAATTTTTTTAAATAAATTTCAAGAAATTCGTTTGTATGATTATTGGTACGCATGATCTATTTGTTTTCCATTTTGTTACTCCATATAAAAATAACTAAATAAGTTAGTTCGTTTTTATATTTTCTTTTTTCAATTGATGCATAAGCAATGTCATAAGTTTATAGCATCGCCATCATTAGGTTTAATCTCCCAGTATTAGATAGTGACGAGGATAATTTCAATTTTTGAATAGGTCGAATACATTATTTTTTAAGAGTATAATGAATTTGAACCATCTTATTGTGATATTATTTAGCTTAGTAGAAGGAGCTTTAACTCACGTAAAAAATAATAATAATAATAACAACAAACATAATAGTAAGCACTTTTTTCAAATGGGACCAGCGACGTTGAAGAGATTCCAAAC
This sequence comes from Antiaris toxicaria, assembly GCA_035233585.1. Lineage (NCBI taxonomy): Eukaryota > Viridiplantae > Streptophyta > Magnoliopsida > Rosales > Moraceae > Antiaris > Antiaris toxicaria. Next base: position 98,061,980 of record CP141154.1, read on the forward strand.
TCCAAGAGCATCGTTTGATGTGATAATTATGTACTTATTTTTGAAAGAAGTGAAGTTGGTAGTTTTAAAATTGAGGGATAAATTGACGTAACTTAACAATATCAGAAGAGACATAATTGTTAATTCTTAAAAGAAGAGTACCAATAAATTGTATATTTGAAAATTAAAAAGTCCGAAGATGTATAAATAACTCGGCTACATGGTTGGGTTCTTTGTGTCATTTCATTAAAATTATTTCATTTTTTTAATTTTTATTCTTCGTTTGCTTTGCCTTTAAGGTAGGATTCTAAATTTTTTTTTTACTTATGTTTTTCTTTTTTATTATTTAATAAATTTGAGAGGGAGATTTCTTTTTTCTTTCTTCCACATATTAAATAAATTGTTAGCTTCTCAGTATCTTGAATGTTTAAACCTTCAGGATATGAACAGACTCATCTAGTACTCTACCTAGAAGAAGATCGTTCCATAATCTGATTTATTCACTGTTTAATCAACTCATAAATCGAGTACTGGTCCACCTTTCTAAATTCTAATACACAAAGGCAATTTTAATTAAGGTAATTAAAAGGCCTAGTCATCTAATTATGTTTTTTATATATGGATGGTGGTGGCAGAGGTATCATTAGATATATCTAAACATTTTGAATATTAAATCAGTATTCTTTTAGCATTCTCATCATCTATCAATCCTATATAATATTAATAATAAAAAGAAAATTCAATAAAGCTTGTTCAAATGAATAAAACCACTCCAAAGACAGGGAACACAATAACAACAATTACATCACCGTCTTACAGGATCTACCCACACAAGTTTGGGTCTCACTAAAACTCTATGCCAAAAATATCGTAGGAAAAAATCCAAAAGAGGAAAAAGGAGTGCATGATATTGGACAAACAATTAAATATGTTGTCTCTTAATTTGACAGCCTTGGCTGAATTATAGCATTTTGTGCCGACTTCATTATTAGTTATACAGCATTATTTTCTTAAGTCGCTAGCTAATTGGTGGAATGGTTCTAGTTTAATGGATTATACATCTGAATACTCGTATCCTATTTAGATTTCTTCCGTGGTTCCAATAAGAAATGAGGAAATATCATGGTAAAGAACTAACGCGTTCTCTTACCATAGCTTGAAATTTCAGTGCTTGTGGCTTAATCTACGAATCTACATCTTGTTTCATTGAATAATTTAGGTGAGAAGGAATTTTATATATAAGTACATAAGTATTCTGTATTTTAAGTTTTTTTTCCCAAGAAAATATATTATCCATTTTAAATCTCATCAAATATTTATTGACACTTGAAGTGTACATCGAATATTTACTGAAAAATGGTCACCTTTTTATTTTGACCAAAAGGAAGACGAAAAATGCCTTCAAAGAAAAATGAAAAGGAAAAAATTTATTTAAAGAAACCCAAAAAGAAAATGAAAAAACTTCTTTTTGTAAATTTTTTTTTTTGCAATTTATTTAAAACTAGATTTTTAAAATTTTGTCTTTTTTTTTCTTCGAGGGCATTTTCATCATTTGTTAAATAGTCTTAAAACATCTTGATATATATTTTATGAGGTCCAAAATACATAATATATACATTATGAATAAACCTAAAATACAATCGCTTTATGCAAGCCATTTAATTCAGCGAAAAGTTTTGTCCGGTAAATAAATTACTTTATTATTATTATAATTATTTTGGTAATTCAGTATATAAATTAATATTTGATATCAAGAAACATAAATCATCTTTATATTTATGTACAGCGGAATCTCTGAGGGAACGAAACGAGAAATCAGAAATATGATTGACGGTTGCATCTCTCTCTCTCTCTCTCTCTCTCTCTCTATATATATATATATATATAGCAAGTCTCCGCTATGTTACCGGATGAGAAACGGCCCTTGCGTGGCAATAGGTTGACGTTAGTGTAACGACACGAGTTGGGTTGGTGACATTGGCTAGAATTCTGATTAACAAGACAAATATGGGCTGTAAATGTCAGCCAAGAAATGGTATTATATTGACAGTAAGGATAAGGAAGTAATTTTACTTACATTGCAATAGAGGTAAATAGTTTACGATTCCGTTTGTTTGATATGTTTAAAGTTGGAAAATGAAAAATTTTTTATTATAAGAAAAAATAATTTTCTTAAATTTTTATATCAGAACATTTAAAATTTTTCATTTTTGAAAAATAGAAAAAGAACTCTCTAAATAAAAAAAGTTTTCACTCATCTAAATAACTTTTTATTTTTAAAAAAAATTCCAAACAACTTTTTATTTTTCATATCTAAAAATTTTCTATTTTTCAAAAACAAACCTCCTTCCAGTCGGGTAAAATTGTTATTTGGTTTTGAAATGTGCTGTCAAGATAATGAATGTGTCACTATTTAAGCAGGTAAACGTAAATAACAAAGAGGTCAAATGTCACAGTTGGGAGATAACAAGGTAAAATCCGGTGGCGTTTTAAGCTGTAGTCTTCTAGAACGCTGTTGTCTCGGCCGGCGTCGTGGTCAGCGGAGAGAACTGATTTCGGCGGCAGTGATGACCCGAACCAAAATTTATGTAAGGATTAGAAGAAGAATTGGAAAAGAGGTGATAGATGATTGTTAGGGAATAATAGTTGAGATTGTATTAAAATTTTCATTTTGTACGTATTTGTTTCTGAAATTTTTCATACATCCTGTATTTTCCATCTTGGGAAATTACAGACTGGGTTTCATGGGAGTTGTTGTATATTATGTTGGAAGTGTCATTTGCAGGTGATTCTATTTCTATTTCTGGTGCTGAGGACAAGTGTCTCCTTTCTACCACACTATATGTCCAGAGCAGTTACGTGTAAGAACCTAACAACATGCAAATCGAACTCCTCACTCTATCTACTCCTGCATATTTTTAGAACGAGGCCTTTTTTTTTTTTTTCCTTAACCTTTGAATTTTGTTCCTCGAGAAAAATGGCATATTACCAAAACTAGTATACTCCACCACTCGAAACCGACGAGTACGAAAGACCAAAGACTATCCACCCCCATTCATCACGGTGGCGCTGCATTGTACCAGCACTGAAATTGGGTATAATGGAACCACAACCAATACTAATGCTTCAATATTCTGGAAGTGTATGCTCAAACTCAACAAATAATCACTTATAAAATATATTTAAAAAGCACAGGTGCGACTGAGAATGGAGATCCGTCTCACCATCGACGGCGTTCTATGCTTGCCCGAGAAGCGAGTTCGGCAGCCTGTGACCGTGTGGCATGCCTTCGACAATCACCGTACGTCTCCTGCAAAGCATTTCCCAAGATTGAACTCCTTAGCAAACATTTCTTCCTTAACTTTTCTCTGTCATTCGTTCCTTAACTTTACTGCCAACGACTACCCTTTATTTTTTTCTAGCTGCACCCCCACCTTTACAATAACTAATGGCTTTTAGACTAGCCTTCTTTACTGTAGATGAAATCAGACCATCAAACTCTCATCAAACGATTTATATAACACTTTCGTATAGGTCTCGTAAAATTAGTGTGTCAGAGGAGAGACACAATATCCTAATATATATATTCAATTTCAGTGTTGAAAACGTTGTTCATAACTTGTTTCTCCTATATTGGCGCACGACTTGCGGGAAGGTGGAGTAACCATAATGCCTTACCGGTTATTGATTGGATGTTGACTATCTAATTACATGCAAAAGCATTATTAATATTATAAAATAAAAACAAGTGGACAATGATAGAACCTAAAGAAATCTTAGTGAGACTATGTCTTACGTCTAAAACAATTAAATAAGTTTGCTTTAGGTGGTACTGACAGTACAACTAAACCAGATTTATTGATCTCAATAATTAAACCTCAATAATAATAATAATAATAATAATAATAATAATAATGATTAACAGTCAAATGAGTTCTTTGACTTAAATGACAAAAAGTGATTTTTTTTTTTTTTGAAAAAAAGTGTGTTTCTTAATTTTTTTATCATTTTCTTTTCGGTTTGAAAAATGAAAAATATCTTATTTTAAAACATATCTTATTTAGTATTAAAAAAAAAAAAAAAGCTTCTGTAACTTGCGAGCGCCCTTATCATTTTTTTATATCACAGTATTATTGAATAAAAGAATTAATGAAATTACAAAAGCTTCTCTCACAGAAATGTTAACAAAACTAGAAAAGCTTAGTAATTAAGCCCCTACGAAATAGCCAAAAAACAGTTTCACAGGATTGATCAGCCTAGATTCTCTTCTTGATAATAGATTTTAAATATGTTTCCGCTAAAAATTATCTGGTTAATTAAACCTTTGTTTTGAAAAAAGTGATCAATGATATCATCACAAAATCAATATACAGTGAAATCCTAAGGTATCTGTTAAATATGGCTTGTTAATTATTCTAATATTTGCCCGTAATATAGATAGCTATGTTGTAACAAATTGAGTAATTAGCAAAAAGAAAAAAAAAATTTTTTTGACAACTAATAAGGCATGCACTTATCTTTATAATTTGGATGCTAACTATTATTGATGGTCACAAATATATATATATACATATATATCATTGAAAACTCATATATATATATCTTGTCCATCGAATTTATAGGTTAATTAGTTTATAGTACTACATGATTCACGAACAAAAAGATGTATCGATTTAATTAAAATGTTTTGGTGCATTTATCGATTCATGTCATCACCAATTGAATAAAAAGAATTCAAGAAGAATGGGACGGAAATGTCGCGAGAAATATATTTATATCTAAAGTGAAGGAAGACATGGTGGATGTGCTGGAGATGCTTTAATCTCAAATTGAAGGAAGACTTGGCATACAAAGTCAACTTAATTAGAATGTATTCGTTGAGATCGTAGTTTGGCACTAGTCGCTAATTAGTTTTATACTTCTTCAACATTCTTTTACGTAAATTTGACAACGAATCATCATGTGTCGAGGATTATATTACACTAGAAACTTATCATTTTCTTTTGACATAAGGCATATGGTTGGTAAGAACCTACTATTTGGGTCTTTAATTTCTCGGCTGAACGTTTAATGGGGGATTTTTTTTTTTTTTTTTTTAGTATTGCCTTTTAGACGTTGATTAATTAAGAGTAATATACATAGCTTATGAATGAAAAGACCTGGAAAATATGGAACCGCTAGCTACGCATTCTCCAAACAATTCAGAAGAAATTGTTCTTGGTCAAAAATCAGGGATTGTAGTACGTTTGAAATATCCAATATCAAATATCGAGTATTTTTAGTTTCTTGCAAACTATAGTTGCCTTCCTAAAAAATAGGTCTTTTTACATTGATACACTCTAAACTTATCATAAAGTTATAATTTACACTCTAAATTTTTAATTTTGATAATTTATATCCTGAACTTACAAATGTATAGCAATTTACAACCCATTAATAATAATATTAATCTTTTGAAGGAAATTAATATGTGATTTGTACATGAATTGTTAATTTGTGATATGAATAATAATTTTTGTTTATGTTAACTCAAATTTATTGAGGTTAAGATCTTTAATTAAGTTTTATCACAATTGAAAAGTTTGAATTAATTTTCTTATATATATAAATTTAGATTAACATTGATTAAAAAGAAAACATTATGCTCTTACTTAACAATCTATATACGAGTGAATTGCCAGTTTTTATTCAAAAATCAATATTATTTATTAATGAGGTGTAAACTACTACAAATTTTAAGCTCAGGGTGCAAATTATTAAAATTAAAAGTTTTGGATACAAATTATAATTTTGCGATAAGTTTATTGTGCACCAATGAAAAAAGCCCAAAAAATATGCAAATTATTTTTTTTAAGTATTTTAGAGTATTGTGGTATGAAAAAACATCATATATCAACAACATTCTGTTCTAAACTGTCAAGTCTTTTTACCAATTTAACATAGGTTTTCATTTTAATTTGACACCAGAAATATTTAACAAAACCGTCTTGTTAGTTTGAAAATAATATACATATTATAGTCACATAAGAGAGCTTATTGTGTATTATTATCATGTTCGTTAACAAGGTACAATAGGAATGGTAAAATTGGCTTGTGAATTTGATAATAATAATCATAAGAGGGATGCTAAATGCAGATGGTTGGCTATAATGACAGAGATAGAATGCTGGAAGATCGGGGATTAAATAGTAATTATGATTTTGATTATGAATTACAATGTGTGTTAATTACGATTTTGTGATTGCAGCATAATCTAACGATAATTTTATATTTAATCTAATCTTAAGGTGAAATGTTCAAATCCTTCTATCCTAACTTTTGAAAAAAAAAAAAAAAAGAAGAAGGTTGACAGTAGTACACATAAAACTTAATGAGGAATGAACTTAATTACACTTTACCCAAAACAAAAATAAGAACTTATAATAAAGTGATGCAAAAACTCTCAATGAAAAATTATATTAAAAAAAAACCCTTAATGACTAGATCTATAAGTGCGGTTGATGTGTCCTGATCTCTTACTTGGAAACTGGCCTTTTCATATATTTAAGTATTGTTTGCTTTTTGGCAATGACTTTCGGAAATCTAAATAAATTTCGAAATTATGTCAGAAAATCTGTATTGCATGCAGTTCTTTGCGAACTCTAGAACTCCGAGTAAAAGAGACAAGAAATATACTCAATGAGTTATCCGAGTGCACATAAAAAATGAGCTCTGACCAAATCAAACAAAATGATTGGTGCACAAAGTGAACTCTTCATGCCTATAAAAATGACCGACTCTTCTGCATGAAAAAAAAAAAAAAACACAGTTTAAGAAGCTCTCTTTTCCCCTAAACTACAATTCTTCAGCTAATTTCTTGTTCTTTGGATCAGAAAAATGCATAACCCGGTGAGATTCTCGAGCTGCCGAGGTGTCACTTTCGAGATCAAACAGCAGATCCCTTTGCCATACAAAAACTCAACAAGGAATACGACCTGCGCCAAGTAAGCAATAAGAAGCCGTTTTTCCCTTGGCTAGGCTCTTCCAAAGTCTTCCCTTCTTCCATTCGCAGATCTATCAGCAAAGCAAGTTCACATTACTGCGATCTCGATTCCGATGAAGAAGACGAGAACGAATCGGATGAAGAACACGATGATCATGAAGCTGAGGATGTGGAGAAACAGCACAAGAGCGACCATCATCTCCTGACCGCCAGCAAACGAGAACAGCAGCAGCAACAAGAAAAAATTGCCCGCAAAGTGGAGCCGAGACTATCGATCATTTTGCTAGATCAAGGACTTTTCACGGTCTACAAGCGACTCTTTGCGGTCTACTTCGCTCTGAACATTACCGGCTTGGTCCTAGCGGCCACGGGGCTTTTGCCATACGCCAGGAAAAGAGCAGCTCTGTTCTCCATCGCAAACATTTTCGCTTCGACGCTGTGTCGAAGCGAGGCCTCTTTGCGAGTCGTCTTCTGGCTCGCCGTAAACTTCTTGGGATGGTCATGGATTCCTCTGTTCGCGAAAACCGCCACCACGTCTCTTCTCCAGAGTCTCGGCGGGATTCACAGCGGTTGTGGCGTCTCTTCTATTGCGTGGCTAATTTACGCCTTGGTTCTCACCCTTAAAGGCAGGGACAACACTTCCCCTTTAACAATGGCCCTGACCTCAGCCATTCTTGGCCTTCTTTGCCTCTCTTCTTTAGCCGCCTTCCCACTCGTTCGACATCTCCATCACAACGTCTTCGAAAGGACTCACCTCTTCGCGGGCTGGACGGCTCTCAGTCTCCTCTGGGCATTTATTGTTCTCACAATTACTTATGACTCGAACACCAACTCTTGCACAAGGGATCTCAAATCTAGGCTGATAAAACAACAAGAATTCTGGTTCACCATCGCCATTACTGTATTAATTATCATCCCGTGGCTAACCATTCGACGCGTGCCGATTAAGGTCTCTGCTCCATCGGGTCACCCCTCGATTATCAAGTTCAAGGGAGGAGTAAAGGCCGGAATACTCGGCAGAATTAGCCCGTCGCCTTTCTCGGAGTGGCACGCCTTTGGCATCATCTCCGATGGCAAGGAAGAGCACATGATGCTGGCAGGAGCCGTGGGAGACTTCACAAAGTCGCTGGTCTCGAACCCACCGAGCCACTTGTGGGTTTGGCAAGTGCATTTCGCGGGATTGCCTTATCTCGTGAACATGTACGACAGAGTTTTGTTGGTGGCTACCGGGTCTGGAATCTGCGTGTTTCTTTCGTTTCTGTTGCAGCGGAGTTCGGCGGATGTTTGTCTGCTTTGGGTGGCTAAAGGAATTAAGCAGAATTTTGGAAGGAGATCAAGGAGATGGTGAGTGGTTATCCTAAGGACAAGGTTATAGTCCACGACACCTCCGTGTTGGGACGACCGAATGTGTCGAAGATGAGCCTCGACACGGCGAAAGCGTGGGGGGCGGAGGTGGTAATCGTGACGAGCAATCCGGAAGGCAGCAGGGACGTTGTCAATGCATGCAAGGCTGCTGGAGTAGCTGCCTTTGGCCCTATACGGGACTCGTAGAAATTTATATAGTGTCTTTGTGCTGTTATCTTCACAACCCTTTGTAGTTTCTTTGTTTTAATTAAAGATCGTTTGTGAGTTCTTTGGAGGAGAGAAGGGAAAAAAAAGCTTCTAATGTCGTCAAGTTTGTTATTTTAGTCTTATGAAATATCATGCCTGGATTTTTGGGCCTTTGGGACAGCATGGTATACCTGTAATAACCAGAAATAAAAACTATGGATATGTAAAGGTTGCTAAGACATTTATGGCCTTAAGATAATTTTTTTTTGGCCTATTTATATATCTTAAGTATTTTAATTGTACATACACACACTACAATAAATATATCCTTTTGCGGCATTTGGTTTCGGCAATTTTATAAGTGCCGCAATATTTAGAATTGAAATTTACTGACTTTTATTGTCCTAAATTTTATATAATCAGTCTTATGACACATCATTAAAAAAAAAAAGTTAAATGTTGAAATATAAAAAATTATTTATAAAGTATTTCAAATTTTTTTAAAATGGTGTGTTATAATATTATTGGTTAGATATAATTTAAAACACCAATTTTTAGACAAAAAAATGTGAATCTCAATATTTATGGCATTTTGTAATTAAATGCCGCTAATTTATGGTAGTTTTGATTAAATGCCACAACTTTGTGGCACTTTTAGTAATACCGCAAAAATTTACGACATTTATTGAATATTTTTAAGTTACATGGTAAAATCTAACCACTAAAGGAAGGAAATGAAAACAGAAAAAAAATATATATATATTGTTGATGGGTAAAACTCGTTTAATAAATTTCAAAGTGATGGGAATCCTCGAGAACTATCACAAATATAGACCATGCAAAACCTAATAAAAATAAAGTGTAAAAAATAAAGAATACAGAGATTTATAGAGGTTCATCGTGAATAGAAGTGCTACTTCCTCTCTTCAGTCTTGGGATTTCACTATATTCTCAAAATTATGTGTTGTAATAATGTCAAATTGTGAGTTGCGTCTCCAAAGGCCTATTCTCATATATTTATAGGCTTTTACGAGATAACCCTTAATTAATATTTAAGTACAAATATTTAGTATTTGAATTTAAATGTTGAGTTAATCTATAATATTGTAAATTCTCTTATAGATATAAAATAATCTTGACTGGTTATTTGATATTCAAATATCTTAAAAGCCTGCTCTTAGATTCTAAGGCACTAGTATCGTAGCTAGCAAATATGATCACATCATAATGGATGAAATCTAGGGATCTTGGCTACCCATCAATAATTAGCCTCCAGCCTGAAGTGCTTTAAGCGCGGTACCTCGAAGTGCTTCGAGCTTCCGGCTGCTAACTACTTGGACTAGTGGCCTATTTTGTGATAACCGAGAAATCTATACTCTCGGAAAATTTTGTACAAAATATGTAAATAAATATACATTTACAGTGAGACATGTTACAGAATACAGAGCAGAGGAAAATTTTGATTAATTGAGTTTTAATCAAAATTTTTTAATAAATTAATGAATATAGTTTAAAAGCTAAACATTAATTCAATTTATGATGTTTTAAAATTAATAGAAAAGTATGTGGAAAATACATACTAAGAGATCAATGACACACAAGTGAGCCACATTGATCAATGGCCAAAAGAATTGCCAAACAAGCTCTTGCACATTTAAAAAAAAAAATGAAAGAAAGTGAGAGTGAGGGAGTGAGGCACGTGAGTTAAGGGGGGGATTTAATTAATCCCTTTAGCTGCAAAGCAGTCGGCAGAAAGAAAAGAAAGAAAGAGAAAAAGAAAGAAAGAAAGGGAAGGAGAGAAACTGAGAAAAGAGAGAGAAGAAAAAGGAAATCCAAACAAGTTCGGATTTCTAGTTCAAGCAGCAGATCGATCGAGATTCGGTCAAGAATCAGTAGTAAGAAAATCTCAAGATTGAAAGCAAGGTAAACCCTCGTTCCTCACGTTTTTCTTGGGGGAAAATCTAGGGTTTTAAGTGGGAAACAGAGAATGTGAGTGAATCATGTTGAGGTTTTCGGTTAAAATCGAAACATGGTTCAAGTCTAGATGTTTTCAAACACGAATCAATGAGTTGATAGTTTAGAAAACCAAGTTTAATGAAAATCCTTCACAAAAATGCAGATTTTTCAAAAGTGGAGTCAAGAGGTGTAAATAAGCAAAATGTGGAATTTTTGCTTATGAAATCATGGATTTGTGATAGTAGGAATGTAGTAGATACCTTGAAATGATCTTATGAAGATCGATTTTGAGTGTAAGAAATAGAACAAAGGCCACAAAAGCCTTAGAAAATCAGAGCAGAGCAGTTCGAACCCAGAATCTTGATTCTGGTATGAACACGGGCGTGTACACGGACGTGTACAAGGGCGTGTTCAGTACACGGCCCCGAACATGCCCATATGCACGACCGTATTGCAAGAAAAATCAGACCCAAGAGGTGCACGGCCAAGAACACGGCCGTGTATCAGGCCGTGTCAAGGGGCACACGGTCAAGGAAAAGGCGTGTAGCAGACCATGTTAGACAGTAGGAAAACATGGCCAGAAACACGGCCGTGTAAGTAACCATGTAAGAGTTCAGAGGAGTACACGGCCGTGTATTTACCCGTGTAAGTATACACGGCCATGTTCCATGAATTACACAGCCAGGCATGTAAGTCCAGAGAGGTACACAGCCAGAGACAAGCCCGTGTAGGAGGGCGTGTTCGAAGCCAGAAAGTAAAAAAAAAAAAAAAAAAGAGTCTGGAAATGAAAATTTTCATGTTTTGCCATATTTCCAGTATAAGATGAGTATTGGAAATAACCAGTGATTATTCCTTTTATAGGAGTTCGAGTCAGAGACCTCGATACAGCAGTCCCAGAGCAGCAAAGGCTCACGCTAGTGGATTTTCTGTAAGTTCAAGTATTGTCCTGACTGCAACATGGACAAGCTTGTTATATTACGATGTTATGTATGTTGTATGACGTGGTTGTTAGACATTGATTGTCTACATCACGATATGTCAGTCTCATGTCAGCACAGGTCAGTTTATATCAGTTCATGTCATGCATGTAGAGTTACATGTTTCAGTACATATGTCAGACAGATACCAGAACACGAACATAGGTAGGTGTACAAGGCACCCTAGTATGTTAATAAAACTCACACCCCAGTAATTCATGTAACAGGTTCCGACTGTGGGGGCAATCAGTGTGCTACCCAGTCGGAACACCAGCAAGATGGTAATTAAACCAGTTATTGGCGTATCGGCCTCTCGACCCACGGGGAGGTTTTCATGTTTAGCATCAGTTAAGACTGAGGAGGTCAGTACTAAAGTACCGCTCCCGGTTACGTTAATATGTCGGTACGACCAATCAGGGGTCCAAAACCAGAACAAAAATAACAGATAATGTCCTAAGACTAACCCTTCAGCCACGAGCATGTTTACAGAGTCCAGTTTCATGCATGAGCACAGCAGTACAGCATGTTAGTTTCATGTTTTTATATTTGAACTTACTGAGCCCATAGCTCATCAGTTTGTTTACATGTTACAGGTAAGAGACCTGTTCACCAGTAGTATATGGTGGACAACGAACAGGGTAGGTTCATGCATGCCGGGGAGGATTGGGCGAGGGATGATGGTCACCTTTAATTCTTCTGTTGTATAGTTTTGAAATGTAATTTCAAAAAGAACAAGTTTCAAGTTAAGATTATGTGATAGGGAAATCATGATCAGGTGCATGTTATTTTGTTAACATGATTTCCTTATCACATTCTCGAACAGTTCATGATATAAAGAAAAAAAAAATTTATTCCGCAAATTAGCAAGCAAGTTTTCAGTTCAGCATGATTGCCGGCGACCCTAGAGGTCTGCAGACTATTGCGGTTAACTATAGAGTTGAGTGTAATAGCACTGTAGAGCCTCTACAGCAGGGCGGGCCGCCACAGTTGGTATCAGAGAGAAGTTTTTACGATAGGTTCAGTTTAAGATACCAACCGTAGCCACAATTGGTATTAGAGCCCAAGTTTTAAAATGGGTCTAGTTTAGAATACTTACTGTAGTCACAGTTGGTATTATCAGAAAAGTTGGTTGACCACATCCCGCCTGACTCCGTGCATGTCCTGTTTGCCAATCCAAGTTAAGTTTATGTTAATATAAGCAGCTAACTATGCATAAAAGTAAAGGTCTATAGAGACCTATACTTTATAGTAAGTACATGATGTTATGATGATGCAAGAAATCATGTGGATCCTTTTTATACAGGATCTAATACAAGTTCATCGTGTGACTATAGGATAAAAAGTAGCACGATGGAAAACCAAGGTCAAGGCCAAGGCTAAAGAAGGAGAAGGGGATGCCCATCTCTAACTCAATGACTAAAAGAGATGCAAGCTCTTCTAGAAAACCAGATGAGAGAAAACGCAGAGTTGAGACAGAGGCTAGAACAGTTAGAACAGGGGTAGGGATCAGTAGGGACTCCTGCACAACCAGCAGCAGAGGCAGAACAAGTAGTGCCACCAGCGGCACCGGAAGTGGTTCAGGAACCACCGGTTAGGGTGAATCCAGAGCCATTATACGAGAGATTTCGGAAGATGAGGCCTCCGGAATTTGAAGGTTCAACAAATCACCTAGAAGCAGAAGATTGGCTTTCTTTAATCCAGCTGATAATGGAGTTTATGAGACTCACAGATGAAGAGAAATTCATGTGCGCATCCTTTATTTTAAGGAGGGACGCAAGATTTTGGTGGGACACAGTCCGCATAAGGTGGGACGTGACCACAATGTCATGGGTAGAGTTTCTGGAGGAGTTCAACCAGAAATATTATGATCCTGCATCACTCCGACCGCAGCAGAAAGAATTCTCAGAGTTACAGTAGGGGGACATGTCAGCCAGTGAGATTTGTAGGAGATTTGATCAGCTCTCCCACTTATGTCAGTACGTAGTGCCAACAGAAAGGGAGAAGATACAGAAGATGATGGGCATGTTCAGACCCGAGATTTCTATTATGGTAGACAGTGGTCCATTTCCACCAGTTTCAGTAACTGACTGTGTTAGTCGTGCTTTGAGGGCAGAGTATCATCTAGCCCGACAGAAAGAGGAAAAGGAAAAGGTCTGGGAAGCCAGGAAGAAAGAAAAAATCTTGGCTAAGGTCTCTCAACCTGGACAACCCAGCAAGGGCAGTCAGAGTACAAGACCAGAGCAGTCCAGTCATCCAGGCCCTCAGTTCCAACAGAAGAGAAAGGGGAATTTTCAGGGAACTCAGAGTAAGGACAACAGAAGTCAGTTAAGGAGGACTAGCACCACCACAGTTCCAGGTAACCCCACCTGTCCAAATTGTGGGAGAAAACACGTGGGTCAATGCAAAGCTGGCACGACTGCCTGTTTTCAGTGTGGAAGAGAGGGCCATTTCATCAAGAATTGCCCTATGAACCACCAGTCAGTATCAGTATCAAGAGCAAACTCTTCACGTCCGCAGCAGTCACAAGTTCATGCACTCAGACTGAGCTATAAAAGTCCATCAGAAGTGCATCCAGTAGTGCAAGAAAGAGCTCCACAAGCAGATGCTAGGGTGATGGCCTACACCAGAGAAGAGGCAGAGGCAGGGACGTCCAACGTGGTGACAGGTCAGATTTCTATCGCTAACCACTTGACATCTGTTCTATTTGACTCTGGGGCCACCCATTCTTTCATATCATATACATTTGCTGATAAGTTAGCATACCCTAGAGATCACATGGGAAGAACTTTTAGAACTGCTCTCCCATCAGGAGAAATCATGTTGTCAGAGTACTGGTTACCTCATGTACCAGTAATCGTGGCAAATAGAGAGCTGTATGCAGAATTGATCATGATGAAGATCGTAAACTATGATGTAATCTTGGGAATGGATTTCCTAGGAAAATATTAAGCTACGATAGATTGTAAAAACAGAAAAATAGTATTCAAGCCAGAAGATGATGAAAGTTTCGAATATGTCGATTCTTCGAGAAGATCAAGCAAGATGATGATCAGTTCAATGAAGGCCAAGAAGCTAATAACCAGTGGTTGTACTGGATATTTAGCTTATGTGACAGATACAGCAGAAGAGAAGAAGTTACAGCCAGAAGATGTTCCAGTTGTCAGAGAATTTCTCGAGGTCTTTCCCGAGGAACTACCAGGACTACCTCCAGAACGGGAAATCTCATTTGAGATAGAGCTCCTACCTGGAACAATATCGATCTCCAAGGCACCGTACCGCATGGCACCAGTGGAGTTGAAAGAGTTACAAGTACAGTTGAAGGATCTGCTTGACAAGGGATTCATCAGACCGAGTTATGCCCCATGGGGAGCTCCCGTACTATTTGTCAAGAAGAAAGACGGGACGTTCCGCATGTACATAGATTACAGAGAATTGAACAAGGTTACAGTCAAGAATAGGTACCCATTACCTAGGATTGATGACCTGTTTGATCAGCTCAAGGGTGCAGCAGTATTCTCAAAGATTGATTTGAGATCAGGATATCATCAGCTAAGAATCAAGGAAGATGACGTTCCCAAGACAGCTTTCAGAACCCGTTATGGGCATTATGAGTTCTTAGTAATGCCGTTCGGGTTAACGAACGCGCCAGCCGCTTTCATGGACCTGATGAACAGAGTCTTCAAGGAGTATCTTGACAAGTTTGTCATTGTGTTCATCGATGACATCCTTGTATATTCAAAGACTCACGCAGAGCATGAAACCCAGTTGAGAGTTGTTTTTCAGAAGCTGAGAGAGCATCAACTCTATGCCAAATTCTCAAAATGTGAGTTATGGCTAGACAGAGTGCATTTCCTCGGTCATGTAGTATCCAAGGAGGGAATTGCAGTGGATCCAAGCAAAGTGGATGCAATTAACAAATGGCCTGCACCTAAGAGCGTAACAGAGATACGCAGTTTCTTAGGGCTAGCTGGCTATTATAGGAGATTCGTGGAGGGATTTGCAAGGTTAGCAGCACCTCTCACCACCCTCACACACAAAGAAAAGAAGTACATATGGACAGATGAGTGTGAGAGAAGCTTCCAAGAGCTGAAAAGACGGCTGACAAGCGCGCCGATTCTCACACTCCCTACTGAAGGGGAGAAGTATGAAATATACAGTGATGCTTCAAGAGTGGGTTTGGGAGCAGAATTGATGCAAGAAGGCAGAGTGATTGCCTACGCTTCGCGTCAACTGAAAGAGCACGAGAAGAACTATCCCACCCACGACCTAGAACTTGCTGCAGTAGTGTTCGCACTCAAAATCTGGCGACACTATCTGTATAGAGCGCAATGCCAGATTTACATAGATCATTAGAGTCTAAAATACTTCTTCACACAGAAGGAGTTAAACATGAGGCAAAGAAGATGGTTGGAGTTGTTGAAGGATTATGACTGTGAGATCCTTTATCATCCAGGAAAAGCCAACCGAGTAGCAGACGCTTTGAGCAGAAAAGCGACAGTTCCACAGCAGTTGCCCATACTCATTCCATCCTAGAGCCACCAAGATGTACCAAGACTTGAAGTTACAGTTTTGGTGGGAAGGGATGAAAGGAGACATTGCAAGATTTGTCAGTAAATGCCTTACTTGTCAGAAAGTCAAGGCTGAGCATCAGCATCCTGGAGGAAAGTTAGAACCTCTGGAGATTCCAGAATGAAAATGGGAAGATGTTACCATGGATTTTGTGGTAGGGTTACCCAAAACAAGAGGAGAACACGATGCCATTTGGGTAATAGTGGACAGATTGACAAAGACAGCCAGATTCATACCAATAAAGATCACTTACTCATTGGAGAAGCTGGCACATCTGTATGTAGATCATTTTGTCAGATTACATGGAGTTCCAAAGTCCATAGTATCTGACAGAGATACACAGTTCACTTCAAACTTTTGGGAGTGTGTGCAAAGAGCCATGGGCACAGAACTGAGGTTCAGTACAGCCTTCCATCCTCAGACAGACGGACAATCAGAACGGACTATCTAGACTTTAGAGGATATGCTCCGAGCATATGTCATGGATTTTCCAGGAGCTTGGAATGAGAAGCTACCGCTAGTGGAATTCTCATACAACAACAGTTACCAAGCTTCCATCAAGATGGCACCGTATGAGGCCCTATATAGACGAAAATGCAGATCACCCATCCACTAGTATGATCTGAAGGAAAAGCAACTGCATAAAACAGATTTTATGCAGGAAACTTGCGATGCAGTTTCCAAAATCCAGCAAAGAATGAAGAGTGCTCAGAGCAGACAGAAGAGCTATGCAGACAGAAGACGAAGATCCCTGGAATTTAAGGAAGGGGACTTCGTTTTTCTGAAAGTGTCACCCATGAAGGGAATCATGCGATTTGGTAAGAAGGGAAAACTGAGTCTGAGGAACATTGGACCTTATGAGATTATCAAACGCATTAGGAAGGTTGCCCACAAGTTGGCATTACCTCCTGAGCTGTCAGCAGTACACAACGTATTCCATGTCTCCATGCTCAGAAAGTACATGTCAGATCCATCTCATGTGCTACAACATGAACCAGTCCAAGTCCAAGAGGATTTGACCAATGAAGAACAGCCTGTTCAGATACTGGCTAGAGAAGAAAAGGTGCTGAGGAACAAGACCATCCCACTAGTTAAGGTATTGTGGAGAAATCACAACATTGAAGAGGCTACGTGGGAGAGAGAAGATGAGATGAGACTTTCATACCCTCACTTGTTCTAAATTTTCGAGGACGAAAATCTTATAAGGAGGGGTGAATGTGATAACCGAGAAATCTATACTCTCGAAAAATTTTGTACAAAATATGTAAATAAATGTACATTTACAGTGAGACATGTTACAGAATACAGAGCAGAGGAAAATTTTGATTAATTGAGTTTTAATCAAAATTTTTTAATGAATTAATGAATATAGTTTAAAAGCTAAACATTAATTCAATTTATGATGTTTTAAAATTAATAGAAAAGTATGTGGAAAATACATACTAAGAGATCAATGGCACATAAGTGAGCCACATTGATCAATGGCCAAAAGAATTACCAAACAAGCCCTTGCACATTTAAAAAAAAATGAAAGAAAGTGAGAGTGAGGAAGTGAGGCACGTGAGTTAAGGGGGGGATTTAATTAACCCCCTTAGCTGCAAAGCAGCCGGCAGAAAGAAAAGAAAGAAAGAGAAAAAAAAGAAAGAAAGGGAAGGAGAGAAAGAGAGAAACCGAGAAAAGAGAGAGAAGAAAAAGGAAATCCAAACAAGTTTGGATTTCTAGTTCAAGCAACAGATCAATCGAAATTCGGTCAAGAATCAGCATCAAGAAAATCTCAAGATTCAAAGCAAGGTAAACCCTCGTTCCTCACGTTTTTCTTGGGGGAAAATCTAGGGTTTTAAGTGGGAAACAGAGAATGTGAGTGAATCATGTTGAGGTTTTCGGTTAAAATCGAAACATGGTTCGAGTCTAGATGTTTTCAAACACGAATTCATGAGTTGATGGTTTAGAAAACCAAGTTTAGTGAAAATCCTTCACAAAAATGCAGATTTTTCAAAAGTGGAGTCAAGAGGTGTAAATAAGCAAAATGTGAAATTTTTACTTATGAAATCATGGATTTGTGATAGTAGGAATGTAGTAGATACCTTGAAACGATCTTATGGAGATCGATTTTGAGTGTAAGAAGTAGAACAAAGGCCATAAAAGCCTTAGAAAATCAGAGCAGAGCAATTCGGACCCAGAATCTTGATTCTGGTATGAACACGGGTGTATACACAGACGTATATAAGGGTGTGTTCAGTACACGGCCCCGAACATGCCCATATGCACGACCGTATTGCAAGAAAAATCAGACCCGAGAGGTACACGGCCAAGAACACGGTAGTGTCTCGGGCCGTGTCAAGGGGCACACGGTCAAGAGAAAGGTATGTAGCAGACCATGTTAGACAGCAGGAAAACATGGCCAGAAACATGGCCGTGTAAGTAACCGTGTAAGAGTCCAGAGGAGTATACGGCCAGTAACACGGCCATGTATTCACCCGTGTAAGTATACACGGCCATATTCCACGAATTACACGGCCAGGCATGTAAGTCCAAAGAGGTACACTGCCAGAGACACGCCCGTGTAGGAGGGCGTGTTCGAAGCCAGAGAGTAAAAAAAAAAAAAGTCTGGAAATGAAAATTTTCATGTTTTGCCATATTTCCAGTATAAGATGAGTATTGGAAATAACCAGTGATTATTTCTTTTATAGGAGTTTGAGTCAGAGACCTCGATACAGTAGTCCCAGAGCAGCAGAGGCTCACGCTAGCGGATTTTCTGTAAGTTCAAGCATTGTCCTGACTGCAACGTGGACAAGCTTGTTATATTACGATGTTATATATGTTGTATGATGTGGTTGTTAGACATTGATTGTCTACATCACAATATGTCAGTCTCATGTCAGCACAGGTCAGTTCATATCAGTTCATGTCATGCATGTAAAGTTGCATGTTTCAGTACATATGTCAGACAGATACCAGAACACGAACACAGGTAGGTGCACAAGGCACCCTAGTATGTTAATAAAACTCACACCCTAGTAATTCATGTAACAGGTTCCGACTGTGGGGGCAATCAGTGTGCTACCCAGTCGGAACACCAGCAAGATGGTAATTAAACCAGTTATTGGCGTATCGGCCTCTCGACCCACGGGGAGGTTTTCATGTTTAGCATCAGTTAAGACTGAGGAGGTTATCACTAAAGTACCGCTCTCGGTTGCGCTAACATATCGGTACGACCAATCATGGGCCCAAAACCAGAACTAAAATAACAGATAATGTCCTAAGACTAACCCTTCAGCCATAAGCATGTTTATAGAGTCCAGTTTCATTTATGAGCACAGCAGTACAGGATGTTAGTTTCATGTTTTTATGTTTGAACTTACTGAGCCCATAGCTCATCAGTTTGTTCACATGTTGCAGGTAAGAGACATGTTCACCAGTAGTATATGGTGGACGACAAACAGGGTAGGTTCATACATGCTGGGGAGGATTGGGCGAAGGATCGTGGTCACCTTTAATTTTTCCGCTGTATAGTTTTGAAATATAATTTCAAAAAGAACAAGATTCAAGTTAAGATTATGTGATAGGAGAATCATCAAGTGCATGTTATTTTGTTAACATGATTTCCTTATCACATTCTCGAACAGTTCATGATATAAAGAAAAAAAAAATTTATTCCACAAATTAGCAAACAAGTTTTCAGTTCAGCATGATTGCCTGCGACCCTAGAGGCCTGCAGACTATTGCGGTTAACTACAGAGTTGACTGTAATAGTACTGTAGAGCCTCTACAGTAGGGCGGGCCTCCACATATTTTGTTGTTTGCGATGATGATGCTATGACTATCTTGTAACTGACACATGCCTCGGATTTTGGAAAAGTCACTTGTTTCAAACTTTTGAATCTCAACTGTTGATTAATTTTCTAAACTCCAGTCTTTTTGTCCTAATTATCAATTTGTTGCTTAGGTTTGAGTCGCTGGATGTGCGGCCATCATTGTCTTGCTCTTCCCTTAAAAAGGGAATTGTTCAAAGACAAGAATCTTACTTATGTTAGATGGTCTTTGGTATTCATCTTCTTGTTTTTCCCTTAAGAAGGAATTGTTTGAAGACGCAAAATTTTTGAGGCAATTCTTAAGTAAGTTTTATCAAACTTCTTTAATGTAATGGTACTTCTCGGCACGTGTTCTTGTTCTTCCCTTAGGAATTGTTTGAGGAATTTTGGTACAACTTATTCAATTTTAAGTATTTCTTGGCACCAGTCTTCTTGTTCTTCTCTTAGGAATTGTTTAAGAAACTTTGACAATCAGCAACACCCCCTTTGTCTTTGGCTGAGCCTTGACTTTGGCTTTAGACAATCTCTTTGATAGTAGTCATAATCATTATTGCATGGTATATAGGTGACCTTTCGACACCCACTTTCTTGTTCTCATTTAAGAGCAAATTGTTTGAAGGCTTAGTAATTATTGTAGTTTGACTATAGCTTTCTTCATGCTTGGAAGAGTTTATAGGTTATTGGGATGTTGAAAATGTAGTCACTGCCAGAAAGACATGCAACAAAAACAAAGAAATTGAATGAATTAATAAGTTGAACTTTTATTAATGATAACGGCATGCAAACATAAAATAAAAGAAATCTCCTAATAGAATATCACAATGAAGAAAAAAGACATCATAATAACAAAGGCTATTGATAATAGAACTTAAGGTGTTCGACATTCCTCTCTACTGCAGCCGCTATGTTGATCACCTCTTCTTGAATCCTCTTTGAAGTCTTTGAGATAGTTATGCTTGATTAAGTCCTCCATTTCGTTCTTAAGTCATTGCATTTTGAGGTGAAGTGGCCAATTTAAGTATTTTAAGTGATTTCTTTTGATAGGATCCTTCTGTTAAAGAGCTGTGGACATTGTTCCAAGTATCTTGTTGTTGATCTTTTTTGGCTACCGCAAGGGCCTGATTGGAACCATTCATAGCAAGGGTTTCTTGACAGTTAGCAATTTCTATTGCAACATAATTGTTGTTCTATTGTTGTAGGCCCTATAGCAATAACGCAACCTATTCTCGCAACTTATTGACAATCATGGTTAATTCTCCAACACAGTCTTTAGGCGTGACCGTCCTAGTTATAGGCCTTCCTAACATGGTCTGTAGGTGATAGATTCTCTATGGGAGGCTTTGTGTTCTCAACATCAATGTTTTGGCATCTCACCATCGAATCGTCCTCAAGGGTTCTTTTTTTTTTTTTCACTAGTCAATTAGGGTTCAAAGATTCAAGCCGTACTTCTAGCGTCAATTGATAGGTAAAATGAGCCTAACAAATCCTATAAAAATAAAGTGTAGAAAATAAAAAACATAAAAATTTATAAAAATTCATCGTAAATAAGAAGATTACTTCCTCTCTTTAATCTTGGGATTTAACTATATTCTCAAAATTTCATTTAATGTAATCTATCAAATCATGAATTGAGTTTCTAGATATTAATTCTTTAGTTTTATATGACCCTCAATTAATATTTAAATACAAATATAAATGAAAGGAATGTGCTTGTAAACGCAAGACAATGCTTAAAATAGTACATAGTGAATGAAAGACACCGTCTTTCTCCTACTATATATATTATTTAAATTTTAAAGGACAAGTACTTAAACTATATATAAATATATTAATTATACAGGTACGAACTTGCATGTGGCCCACGTACTGATTAAGCGTTTGTTTGGGACACACATTTTAAAAGCATTGCGTTTAAACGCAATGTCATTTTCCCCCAAACACAAAAAAATTATATTTGAATGTAATACTTTTCAACAATTAATATAAATACGTTTACTGTTTATCCAGTTAAACTTAACGGTAAAAAATTTTTAAAACTAAAAAAGTGATGGCATTTGCCTTGTTTTCCTGTTCACGGAGTTGACCACTCCTTCAGAGAATATATTCCCTGTCGTTTGCGTCTGCAGCCAACATAAAGCATTCCCTTTCTTTTTTTCACTTCAATGGTGCATTCACTGCATGTACTGTAGCAAATTGTCAGCATGTTTTTATAGTCAAAATATATGAGATACAAGTTACGTTTTTTTTTTTTTACCTTGTTATAAATATATAGTAAATTAAGCGGGCATTTGGAGAAAATATTCAATTTTAATTTTACTCAAATACAATACAATTTTACACTAAATATAAATTTTGTAACAGTGCTACGAAAACAATTACTATTCAAAACATTTTTAAAATAATCACATCAACTTTTCAATTCTAAAATACTTTTCATCCAAACACACATTTCATTCAAATACAAAACAAATACTTTTCAACCAAATACAACATTCAAAAAACAAATTTCATTCAAATACAATTAAAATGCAACGCGTTTACCAAACGCCCCCTAATATATTATCTATTATATACTATTTATTATATCTCGTAATTTATATATTTATTTTTTTATCAATTTTTTTTCAATCACATCACTTATTATATCTTATTCTTTTTCCACATAACTTTTACCAATCACATCATAAAATAATTATTTTAATACAATTCATATCCAAATACACATTGCATTCAAATGCAATACAAATACTTTTCCTTCAAACGCAAATTACATTTCAAGCATTGCATTCAAATGAAACGTAAACGCAATGCGTTAACCAAACAGATGCTAAGATATAAATCGATACCGATTACTGACACCTTTTATTATTTCGATGGCCCAGCTAAAAATATCAGAAAAAAAAAAACCAGAAGCATCAAATTTAGAATATAAATTTATAAGGTATATGAGTTGTATTTTTTTATTAATAATTATTTAAAAAATTATCATATTAATTAATTATATTTATGAATTAATAAAAATATAATAAATTAGTTAATAATTAAAAAATTTGTGTCCTATTATTATTCATATTCAAATCAACCTTTGCTTGGTTACTCTCTGAATGTTTGAATAAAGATACCATGGATCATTACTTAAGTCAGCATATCCATGACAAAAAATAATAATAATAATAATAATTTAGCATATCATCTCCGGTCTCTGGACAAAAAAATAACCATAGCAAAGCAAGAAAACGCAAAACGTCAACTTCATACTGTTATAAACTTCACGTTGTCAACCTGTTGGTTTAAGTCGATTTCTTGGGTCCAAGGAAAAGCAACAAAATTTTAAATCAATAAATCACCAAATTGATTAGGTTAGAGATATAAAATTATCTCTAAATTATGTTCATCACGTATACTTTTGAGGAACCAATGAACGCTTGAAACGTGTGGTTGGAATGATAAAATAAATAAATAAATAAACTGGTAAGCATACCCTCTAAGTTTGTACATCTTCATAACTTTTGTAGAGAAAGAAAAGAGGAAAAAGCTCCGTTGCAGAGAAAGAATGGCTCTCTTTTTTCTTAGTATTATGCTCCTCGCGTTCTCTTCCCTACCACAGATGATAACCGGCGTAAAGCATACCGACATAGATCAGTCAGGTCCCACACGTGCGCTGACGTGCCTTCGGCACATGGCTTCTTCCTCAGTTTACGGGCCAAAACCGGTTCCCGGTAAACATCGGTCCACAACCAATTCGACCGTCCGTGAAGGGGATTCCATCAACTTCGAGAAGCTTCGCTCTGAATTCGTCAAAGTTCTGTGTAGCCGGCGATCTACCGAAGGTAATTCTAGACAGCCAAAGTTTTGGAGAAATTTTTTTTTATTTAAATTTTTGGAGAGTTTTGAAAAATGTTCGATTTATTATTTCATCTTTTATCTCTTTTCAGTTCCGTTATCCGTTAAGCCAGCGAAACCATCGACAAATCCTGTGTGTCAGGTGGCGGCACCACCTCAGTTCCGTGAGGTTCAGATTTCAATCCACTATTTATGCAATTGATTTGTCTTAATATTATCTTTGATAAGTTCTTGAGGATATGTGTATTTTCCTTCTTTTTTTTTTTTCTTTAATTTGTGATAATGGGATCTTCAATTTAGGCAATGGCGTCCAGTCCAAAGGCAAAAATTGAGAATTTGGAGGAGTTACTGGTAGAGGAAAATCTAATCTTGACAACTGAGGTAATTTGATCTTTTGCCGCCCAATTCTTATTTCTATCATTTTTCTAACTTAATATAAAATTTGAGACATTTATTAAAAATTATTTAAAAAAAAAATCATTTTCCTCGGCCATACTCCTTTCTCAAATAACATGATACCTCAGTAAGATTTCTTAAACATGTGAAGGTATCAAAAATTGAAAAATGTCAGTCTATAAATTGCAAACATGATATTTTTCCCTTTTAATATTTATATACATTGTTTTGCAATGACCGGCTGATGAAAGGCAGGAGAGCAAGGACGATTACCAGTGTTGATATTAAGAAGGAAAGACAAGCACAAACACAAAACAAGACCTGCAGTTGTTTTCCTGCATGGTACAGGCCAATGTAAAGAGTCACTAAGACTCTTACTTGAGGTTTCTACTAAACTTCTCGACATATTTTCATTGTTGTTATGTTGGGAAACAAGCTGTTTACAAATTTAACTGTTTGATATTGAATAGGTTTTATGTTTTGTTTTGCTTATTTAGGCGCATGCTTCTAGGGGATATGTAAACTCTTGCCATTGATTCCCGCTATCATGGTGAACATGCCAGCAGCAATACCACCTACCAAGATGTTTGTACTCATAGCCATAAATGTTCTCTTCAGTTGAGAAACTCTTTTTAAAAATTGTTAACATGTGCACAACCATCCGTTGAGATGGCCGAGTTGGTCTAAGGCGCCAGATTAAGGTTCTGGTCCGAAAGGGCGTGGGTTCAAATCCCACTCTCAACATGTTTCTCACTTTTTTTTTCCCAAGAAATAGTGAGGTTTTTTTTTTATTTTTTTTTGGGGGTCAACTGTAGGCTCGTATATCATCATGGAAACGAGGTGATACCATGCCATTCATATTCGACACTGTAAGTCCATCTATTTTGATTTTTGCCGTGAAGAGTGATTTGTAAATGATATTAGATTTGTTAAGAAAATTGTCGAATATAGTTTACAGATGCACATATAAATAAACCACTTTTAATTTTTTTTTTTAGTGAATTTTATTCAATTTTTGCTGCAGGTCTGGGACTTGATAAAACTGGCTGATTATTTAACAGAAAGGAAGGATATAGACCCTACTAGAATAGGAATCACTGGCATTTCACTTGGCATTTAACAAAATTTTTATTGCTTGTTAATTTTTTCAAATGCGAAAGTCATATGTTGGTTTTCTTTTCATCTTTTTTTTTTTTGGGTTAGTTGAAAAAAAATGAAAAAAAAAAAAATGCAATGCAGGCATGCATGCATGCATGGTTTGCTGCTTTTGCCGACACCCGCTATTCTGTGGTTGTCCCCATAATTGGGGTTCAGGTATATAATTATTGTCCATTTTAATTCTAGTGGCAATCTGAATCTTAACGTAGCTAATTGTATCTTAATTCTATTTTTTTTTAATTTGTACTATTATATGAGATAAATAGATGATAGAGTGTTAAAGATATGCTGATCTAGTCGAGAACACTTACTACTTATTTATTAAAAATAAAACAAAATCTTAATCCAATTATATGACTGTAGGGTTTTCGATGGGCTGTGGAGAATGACAAGTGGCAGGCACGAGTTGACAGCATTAAGCCTGTTTTCGAGGGTAATTTTGAGAAAAATACTACTTGATTTTGGTTACGCAAATTAATAATGCTGCACGCTTTTGCTTTTTTTTTTTTTTAAATCTGTTTCTTCTATTTTGATTATGTAGCAAAACTAAATAATAAGTTCTGATAAAAATCTAGATGATTCTCTAGATTACATAGAGAGGTATTTGAGGGAAATTCATTATATATCTTGTCTTTGGTTGCAGAAGCACGAACTGATTTAGGGAAGAGTGTAATTGATAAAGAAGTGGTAAAGAAGGTAAATTAAGTATTACACTATTTAGATATGCGTAGTTTTATTTAGAGATTGCTATGCCCTTCTAATGCTCACCATGTAAATAATTGTTTTCTGTCCAAGAATAGGTAATTAATATTGGTGTTGCACACATTTGCAATTACAATTGTTAATTCCCTCTAAGTTTATAGCATTCTTATGTAACTTAACATGTTGCATTTGTGATATCACTATACATCAAAATAAAAATAATGCTAAAACATCAATTATAATAATAAATTATTAGTGGATACAATCAATTGATATGGTAATTCTTTAAACACTTAAAAAAAATGATAACTCACATACTATAAAAATTGGTCTTTAAAATTGGAATTAAAATTAGTGTGTCTAATTTTTTTTTTAATAATATCGACTTTTTTATTACACTACTTGCATATGATATATATATTGTCCTTGCTTTTGTATTTATCATGAACAGGTTTGGGATAGGATTGCTCCAGGTCTTGTATCCAGATTTGATTCTCCTTACCCTATCCAGCGATTGCACCTCGTCCTCTGCTGATTTTAAATGGTAAAATCCCTTTCTTGCAGTCAATTTCCTACTATAATATTAACATGCATGTACTTTTTTTTTTTTTTTTGGTAAATAACATGCATGTACATTAAGTCATGAGTTATGCATTTGGGCAGCAAATGCTTGTTCTAGGATCCAGTCCTTAATTTCTAGATTCTATATTACTTGATAGTGGCTTGGTGCAAAATTAACACCGCCAATTGACAATTTTTTTTTTAAAATGAAATAAAGGAAAATAACATCATGTGAAATTCTTAACGGTGGTTTTTAAAAATCGTCGTCAAATCTCTTCATAAAGAGACGCTAATTTCTCAATCCTTTTTGCGAGAAGATAATTCGAAGGCATTATCCAAGAAAAAACTGTCATTGAATAAGGGTTTGATATATGTAATGTGGTATAATGTGGTTTGCTTTCACCTCATTGGGGACTGATAAGGATTCAATATTATAATTGAACTTATATGGCTTGAAATTATAGTAAGGGTTTTTATTCTAAAATGACTTCATTTTGACTGAACGTGTCGTACACAACGGCATCGTTTTGACACGAGTCTGCCCCCGCCCTCTTAAGAAATATATTAACAGAAACAACCCTAGTCGTCGCCCCTATATTTGTTGGTTGCTAATCTGCGTCTTTTTTTTCCCTCGTTTAATGTATAAAAAATTTATATTGTGTTGAAGAATTATATATATTTGATTTCAAATATTACAGGTGCAGACGATCCAAGATGTCCACTTCCTGGTTTAGAAGTTCCCGTTTCAAGGGCACGCGATGCTTATAGAGATTGGCATTTGTTAGGAAATTTCAAGGTACGGAACTTGAATATGCTAAAATAAACTAGTTAAAACTAAATTGAAAGCATATTTAACTACTTTCTATTAGGATCTTAACTTAATTTGGTTGGCTACATTATTTATTGTACAATTTTCCCAATGCGTGTTACCAATTGTCAATATTTTATTTGATCCTCAAAAATTTGAAAATCACGTATGGGTACGTACTATTTTATTTTGTATTTTTACATTATTACATATATATATATCTACTTTTTGCTATAATTATGAAGAGTTAAAACTTGGTAAAATAAAATAATTTGAAGAGGCAACGTTAGTAATGATGAAATGAAAAAGGTTTATCCATCAACCAATCGTAATCAAATTATATGTCAGGTTTTTTTTTAGTATTGGTGTTTATGGTAACTTTTGTTAGAAAACCAAAACAATTTTACTTAGGTAGCTTTAGGTTTTTCTACAATGTTTTGCATCATGTGATGTAACATTAGGCACAAACTGAAATCATGATTAAAAATTTGCTTATATGGAATTTGCGCTAGGAATAAGATTTGGTCTACTCGGATTTATTGGGAAAATTTGACTGTATTAGAGACAATCCTGAAGTAATCTTTTTTTTTTTTTTTGGTTCAAATTTGACAAAAAAAAAAAAAAAAAGAGCATTTCATTTCTTTCACATCAAAATTTGACGTAGATGTAATAAATTAGTGCTCCATTGGAGATGGTCTTAGGAAGCCTATGACAGTGGGAAAATAAAATAATGGTTTTCATCAATAATATGGAATTAATGATGAATCATTTTATCTGTCAAATTACTCTGGTATCGGAAACAGAGTATAACGTTTATCATTTCTTTTAACCCACAGTTTGTTGCGCAACCCAGAATCGGCCATCAATTGACCCCGCAGATGGTAAAAGAAGCTAGTAACTGGTTTGATAAGTTTCTAATGCGATGATTATATTCTATGATGCTTTTAAGTTTCGTATTTATTGAATAATTTATTCTGAATTTTAATAATATATTATATTGCTAGAGGTGCAAATCGTTTTTTATTTTTTTGTTTGGTTTTTTTTATTTGTATGGTCTCTTCAATAATGATCACTCTTATTTTATATTGTAACAACGGGGGAAAATTCACATTTTTCGGAAAATAAATACACAATGGATTTAAGCGTTAAAATGTGAAATTTAGTGATTTAATATTGTTTAGAACTAAATAAAATGTTCTAACAATATTAAAGGATGAAAAATGAGTAATAGTGATATTATGTGTGTGCACGTGTGTGCCACTCACAGTATCAAAAAATAAGTCAAGATGATATTATCTTGACATAAAACTGATAAATTTGGGTTCAGTACACCAAAATTAGTCAGGATAGCCTATCAGCACGCTCAAATTTGATAATTGAGCACAAGGGTAATTTTTGACCGAAAAATTCGCAGTATCGGAAATTGGTCAAAATGACCTCAGATGAACATAAAACTGATATATTTGGATTCAGGATGCCCAAATTAATCAGGAAAGCCCATGTTGAAATTTTGGGTGAAAAAGTATATAAAGAGGGGGAAAAAGTGGAATTTCCTCATTTGCCCATGAACTCTCTCTCTCTACATTTCTCTTTCTCTCTCTACCCGAAAGTGTACAGTAACCAACCATCAGAAACGGTGTCCGTTTTCGACACCGCCGGCACCGTTGGAAAGCTCTCGCCGAGCTGAGTTCAACAGTGTGCCGAGTCGACGGAACCGACGCCGGAGGAGAGCGCACGAGCCGCCCGAAGCCGCCGGCCACCGGAAATTTCGCGACGCCGTATCTTCGCCGTCCGACGTCCGATCAAGCTGAAACCGGTCCCAAAAGACTCGTGGTGAAGAGTACTACAAAACCCATGCGGTGGATCGCCTCAACACCGGCGGAATCGCGCCGCCTGAAGCCGCGACGTCGCCGTCGCCGTCGCCGCCGTGAAACTCGCCGTTTCCGGCAATGTTGAGCTGCACCACTTGTACAGAAATGGTCGCCGTGAAGAGGGGAGCAAAAGCCCTCAATCAATTTCGGGGAAAAAGTCCGGCACGGCGGAGCTCCACCGTCGCCGCCGTGGCCGAGACTTTCGAGGGCATTTTCCGGCGATTGGGGCCTCCAAATGTGAAATTGAGGCTACCAATGAGTTCCTCACGTCGAGATCTTCAAGATGGGCTACTCATTTGCCACCGTCGCCGCCGCCGCCGCCGGTCAACGCCGGTCAACGCCGGTCAACGCCGACTGTTGACCGAAAATAGAAGTTTGGCCCGTTAGCCTATTTTCGACGTTCCGGATGCATCCGCGGAGTCGGATTTGCAAGACGGGACCTCAAACATGAAGAACGAGGAATTAGGGTTTATGCCGTCGAGACTGGATTGCAATTCGGTATAAATCCCGACCTTTTTATGTTCCGCAATTTAATTGTTTGGGACTGTTATATGATTTTATGATTATTGGTATGAAAAATGTGGAAAAGAATGTATGTAAAAAGAAGAAAATGACTGTAATGGAAAAAAAAAATGTGATGATGTAACGATTTTACGTAAACAGTATAAGTTTTACGTAAAATCTAGGCCTCTGGTATAGTACGTGATAGAATTAGATTAGGATAGATGGTTTTCAGGCGTTTCCTAAACGTTGGAACCTCAAAAATTAAGGGGAAACTCTGCCGAAATTTCTAAAAATGGCACCAGGGGTAATATGGGAAACGAGGGGTAAAAATATGATCGTGAAGGGAACCCGAGCCCCGTCGAGGAATTAGGGCATGGAAAAAGAAAGGGGCAAGTTATAATTAGTAAACCGACCCTTCGAAACCATAGAACGTAAGGAAAACATGAAACCGATCCCTAGGTCGGAACAGTACTTCCCGAGGGCCGGGAATGTGAAAATTGGTAAAACGATAAGAATTGATCCGTAAAAGGTCCGATAAGATTTAGAAAGTTAATTAAATGATTTTGGGTTTAGAAAATCCAGCCTAAGTATGAAAATGAAAATATTATTATTAAACGACCCATCAGGGGCAAAATGGTCATTTTGCCCAAAGATTCTCAAATTATGAGAAAAGAGCCCCAATGATCCCAGAATAGGGTAATGAAGTTTGTAAAAGCCAAAATTGAGGTTTAAGTCATGAAGAATCATGTCAAGGGTAAAATTGTAATATTGTCAAAAGTTAGGGGTAAAATCGTAATTTTTCAAAAAGTTGGAGAAAAATTCGAAAAGGGTCATTAAGGTTTAGAAAGCTGTCCTAAGGCTATAATTAAGGATTATAAGATCAGAATCAAGCTTTTTAATAAAATAAAGGTTATGAATGAAAATGTGATTAACGGACAAAATTTATTTGTAGGAATCCAATCCCGACGCGACAAAGGACGTCAATGGATTTTAAGAAGAGGATAAGCACGCTATGAGTAAGTTCAGACATTTACCCGTCTGCAACTATGAACAAGTTTATCGTGTTTATATGTTTTGTATGCAAATATCATGATGTGAATTATGATGATGCTATAGTAATACTATAGCAATACTATGATGATGCTAAAAGTTATGTTTTAATAAATAATTTATAAAAATATATATATATATGTATATATATGTATATATTGAATTATGAAGGAAAAGTATTATAAAAGCTTTATGAGAATAACGATGTGATAAAGAGGGATAAAAGAATGGAAAGAGTAAGAATGAGAATATTATGATAGAATGCATAAGAAAGAGATGAGATATGAAAGGAAAGAATAGGTGTTTTATGAAAAGTTTTATAGAAGTTAAGTTATGATTGATAGAGCAATGATGATCAGTGATGAAAAAAAAAAAAAGAAAAAAAAATGGGATATTTTATGAGGATGAAAGGATAGATGTTTTATGAAAAGTTTTATGAAAGTTAGGTTATGATTGATAGAGTAACGATGATCGGTGATGAAAGAAATTAAGAAAAGGCATGTTTTATGATAGCGAAAGGATAGGTGTTTTATGAAAAATGATACGAAAGCAAAGACTTAGACAAGAAAGAGAAACAATGATAGGTTATGATGAAAGGTATGATGAAAGGATTAGAACATAACGATAAGATGTGATTGATAGAATAGAACGATAGGCTATGATCGATATGCTATGATTGATAGAAATGTGATGATAAGATACGCTAGATATAATGATGCAAATAATAAGATAAACAGAGACTAACTGTCTGCACATAACTAAATGTGTTTTGTTTGTTATGATGTGATGTGATGTGATAAAGTAAAGAATTAAGAAAAGAAAAATAACGAAAGAATAAATGTTTCATAAAATGTTTTATGAAAAATGAGAAATGAAAGACTATGAATGTCATGAAAAAGATGTACAACGAAAAATCAATATAAGAAAAGTTTAAAGAATGCAAGATAATAAAACTGAAAAGTTAACGGTTGGCGTACCGGTCTCCCTATATGGTTGAGACTTCCGGTCTATATCCTCCGCGCAGATGTGGTGCTACCCCGAAGGTGTGGTAGATTATAGGATGGACCAACCCCGAAGGTGAGATTTTATGTGACTGTGAGGTAGGTTGGTGGGTAGCTCCCCCTCTTCCCACTGTCAGCGCGCACTAGGTACGTTCAACGACGGGGCCCACCAGTGAAAGATAAGAAAAGAAAAGAAAATGAAAGACAAGAAAAGAAAAGAAAGTGAAAAGGAAAGAAAAGAAATGATACGAAAAGAAAAGAAAGGAAAAGAACGATAAGAAAAAAAGACGAACAATACGAAAGAATGACGTAATGAAATTGATGAAAAATAAATAAATAATGAAACGAAGTTAAAAGAACATAATAGAATTAAAATATGTGATGTAATGTATTTGATGTTATGTTTATGATGTGAATGATATATTTTTACGTGATGTGATGCTAGTGTATATGTTACTAGCTTTTAAGATAGGAAATGTTAAATGACGATGATAAAGCGATAGAAAGTTATAAAGGTTTAGAATAGAAAGTTAAGAAGTGATAGAAATGAAAAAGCAAAGAAATGAAAAGATTGGATTAGAATGATAAGAGATGATCGATAGAATGATAAGAACGATGAACGAAGAGATAAACGAGCATGATGAAGCTCATATTTTATGTTATGTTTTGAGGATATGTATAAATGATGTATATGATGTGTATATACGTGATGTCACCTATTCTAGTAATAATATATATTACTAGTATTTATAAGTTAATAAAAAAATATGTTTGAACTTACTGAGCATCTAGCTCATTAGTTGTTTATATGTTGCAGGTAAGCAACGTGTTTATTTAAAGTAATATGATGGACAACGGACGGATCTGCACGTG
Organism: Antiaris toxicaria; assembly: GCA_035233585.1. Lineage (NCBI taxonomy): Eukaryota > Viridiplantae > Streptophyta > Magnoliopsida > Rosales > Moraceae > Antiaris > Antiaris toxicaria. Next base: position 98,094,573 of record CP141154.1, read on the forward strand.
CCAAGGGACTGGGCGAGGGTATGGTACTACCATGAGTCTTTCGCTGAGCGTTCTAAAAGGAAGATGAAAGAAAGAAAGAAAGTTATGAAATATGTGTTATAAGAGTATGACAAAGATAGGTATAGTATGTATGTTAAAAAAAAAAAATTTGCTGTAGAAATTGCTTCCGCTTTAAATGAGAACGTTAAGAAGGGAAAGTTAAGTATGTAAAGTAAGAGGATGACGACCCACGAGATTGCCAGCCATCGCGGTCGGCGGCAGAGCTTGACTGGTTGGTATGGTAACGTACGTGGGGGGTCGCCACAGTTGGTATCAGAGCGAAAGGTTGACCATATCCCTCCTGGCACACTGCACATCCTGCCGTTATTCCAAGTAAGTTAGATTTGTGTTATGTTAGTAATCGTTTATTATATAAAATAAACAATTTTTAAAGGACAAGATGACGAACTCACGGTACAATCGTGGGTGGTATGGTATGAGTACGATGTTAGAGAACTGATTAGAAGATGGACGGGATCAGTTGTCCACCAAGTTTCGAGGGCGGACAGCACTCCAGCACTTTATGGGAATACAGGATTGGGTTCATGATATCAAGATGATTCTCTGACTGTGCACCATTGATCAGGATAATTGGGTCATGATAGCTGTGACATGTATGCACCTTTTAGGAAGATGCTCTCATGTGTATTGGGATTCTTGTGACTAGGATGAGCTCTAACTGGACCGAGTTTCACCATACCATGATTGAGTGACTTCCTCAGAGGAGCCCAGTATCAGCCCCAATTTCCTCATGGGCACGGGGGGACATGACACCGCCTATATTCCTTAGAGTTGCGGATAAGTGAGAATTTGTTCATCGGACCGAGAAACTGCAGTCGACGTCCGGTGATATAGTTCTAACATATGCTGTGCGTTACGAGGAACTGATAAGGACTTCTACAACATAGGTTGGAGAGGACTCACAGTGGAACTAAGTCAAGGTAAATGTAGATCAAGAAAAGTCCACCGAGGTTAAGAATGATTGAGATGATATAGGAGAAAGTCAAGATCCGGAGAAATTTCTTATTGATCTGGATGGAAAAAGACGAATAATGTATAAATGTATATGTATGTATATGAGTATATTTGAAATGAAAGGCTACATATAAAGCCTTATTGATGAAATGTATATGATTATATGTGTATGATTTGTTATGTAAATGTGATGCGATATTAAAATGATGAAATGATATTAAGTAATGTCTCATAATGATATGACGTTACTTAATGTGAATTTCATAGAAAATTGTATTAAGTATGTTTATGAAAGGGAATGTTGGGCTACAACAGCGTAATTCAAGATAACGATGCACGAATGTACAGAAATGCACGGATACGTAGAGATGCATGGTTCATCCCAAATTTTTGGAGGTACATGCAAGAAGATTCCAATCCAAGAAAGATCTAGTTTATGAAAATGTCATAGAAGAAGGAAATCACGATGTTGAAAAAGTTACACAAGATGTGAAGAAGAAATGAAGACGTTGAAACCCTACTTGTCTTAATTTTCGAGGACGAAAATTTTATAAGGAGGGGTGAATGTAACAACGGGGGAAAATTCACATTTTTCGGAAAATAAATAGACAATGGATTTAAGCGTTAAAATGTGAAATTTAGTGATTTAATATTGTTTAGAACTAAATAAAATGTTCTAACAATATTAAAGGATGAAAAATGAGTAATAGTGATATTGTGTGTGTGCACGTGTTTGCCACTCACAGTATCAAGAAGTAGGTCAAGATGATATTATCTTGACATAAAACTGATAAATTTGGGTTCAGTACACCAAAATTAGTCAGGATAGCCTATCAGCACGCTCAAATTTGATAATTGAGCACAAGGGTAATTTTTGACCGAAAAATTCGCAGTATCGGAAATTGGTCAAAATGACCTCAGATGAACATAAAACTGATATATTTGGATTCAGGATGCCCAAATTAATCAGGAAAGCCCATGTTGAAATTTTGGGTGAAAAAGTATATAAAGAGGGGGAAAAAGTGGAATTTCCTCATTTGCCCATGAACTCTCTCTCTCTACATTTCTCTTTCTCTCTCTACCCGAAAGTGTACAGTAACCAACCATCAGAAACGGTGTCCGTTTTCGACACCGCCGGCACCGTTGGAAAGCTCTCGCCGAGCTGAGTTCAACGGTGTGCCGAGTCGACGGAACCGACGCCGGAGGAGAGCGCACGCGCCGCCCGAAGCCGCCGGCCACCGGAAATTTCGCGACGCCGTATCTTCACCGTCCGACGTCCGATCAAGCTGAAACCGGTCCCAAAAGACTCGTGGTGAAGAGTACTACAAAACCCATGCGGTGGATCGCCTCAACACCGGCGGAATCGCGCCGCCCGAAGCCGCGACGTCGCCGTCGCCGTCGCCGCCGTGAAACTCGCCGTTTCCGGCAATGTTGAGCTGCACCACTTGTACAGAAATGGTCGCCGTGAAGAGGGGAGCAAAAGCCCTCAATCAATTTCGGGGAAAAAGTCCGGCACGGCGGAGCTCTACCGTCGCCGCCGTGGCCGAGACTTTCGAGGGCATTTTCCGGCGATTGGGGCCTCCAAATGTGAAATTGAGGCTACCAATGAGTTCCTCACGTCGAGATCTTCAAGATGGGCTACTCATTTGCCACCGTCGCCGCCGCCGCCGGTCAACGCCGGTCAACGGCGACCGTTGACCGAAAGTGGAAGTTTGGCCCGTTAGCCTATTTTCGACGTTCCGGACGCATCCGCGGAGTCGGATTTGCAAGACGGGACCTCAAACATGAAGAACGAGGAATTAGGGCTTATGCCGTCGAGACCGGACTGCAATTCGGTATAAATCCCGACCTTTTTATGTTCCGCAATTTAATTGTTTGGGACTGTTATATGATTTTATGATTATTGGTATGAAAAATGTGGAAAAGAATGTATGTAAAAAGAAGAAAATGACTGTAATGGAAAAAAAAAATGTGATGATGTAACGATTTTACGTAAACAGTATAAGTTTTACGTAAAATCTAGACCTCTGGTATAGTACGTGATAGAATTAGATTAGGATAGATGGTTTTCAGGCGTTTCCTAAACGCTGGAACCTCAAAAATTAAGGGGAAACTCTGCCGAAATTTCTAAAAATGGCACCAGGGGTAATATGGGAAACGAGGGATAAAAATATGATCGGGAAGGGAACCCGAGCCCCGTCGAGGAATTAGGGCATGGAAAAAGAAAGGGGCAAGTTATAATTAGTAAACCGACCCTTCGAAACCATAGAACGTAAGGAAAACATGAAACCGATCCCTAGGTCGGAACAGTACTTCCCGAGGGTCGGGAATGTGAAAATTGGTAAAACGATAAGAATTGATCCGTAAAAGGTCCGATAAGATTTAGAAAGTTAATTAAATGATTTTGGGTTTAGAAAATCCAGCCTAAGTATGAAAATGAAAATATTATTATTAAACGACCCATCAGGGGCAAAATGGTCATTTTGCCCAAAGATTCTCAAATTATGAGAAAAGAGCCCCAATGATCCCAGAATAGGGTAATGAAGTTTGTAAAAGCCAAAATTGAGGTTTAAGTCATGAAGAATCATGTCAAGGGTAAAATTGTAATTTTGTCAAAAGTTAGGGGTAAAATCGTAATTTTTCAAAAAATTGGAGAAAAATTCGAAAAGGGTCATTAAGGTTTAGAAAGCTGTCCTAAGGCTATAATTAAGGATTATAATATCAGAATCAAGCTTTTTAATAAAATAAAGGTTATGAATGAAAATGTGATTAACGGACAAAATTTATTTGTAGGAATCCAATCCCGACGCGACAAAGGACGTCAATGGATTTTAAGAAGAGGATAAGCACGCTATGAGTAAGTTCAGACATTTACCCGTCTGCAATTATGAACAAGTTTATCGTGTTTATATGTTTTGTATGCGAATGTCATGATGTGAATTATGATGATGCTATAGTAATACTATAGCAATATTATGATGATGCTAAAAGTTATGTTTTAATAAATAATTTATAAAAATATATATATATATGTATATATATGTATATATTGAATTATGAAAGAAAAGTATTATAAAAGCTTTATGAGAATAACGATGTGATAAAGAGGGATAGAAGAATGGAAAGAGTAAGAATGAGAATATTATGATAGAATGCATAAGAAAGAGATGAGATATGAAAGGAAAGAATAGGTGTTTTATGAAAAGTTTTATAGAAGTTAAGTTATGATTGATAGAGCAATGATGATCAGTGATGAAAAAAAAAAAAAGAAAAAAAAAATGGGATATTTTATGAGGATGAAAGGATAGATGTTTTATGAAAAGTTTTATGAAAGTTAGGTTATGATTGATAGAGTAACGATGATCGGTGATGAAAGAAATTAAGAAAAGGCATGTTTTATGATAGCGAAAGGATAGGTGTTTTATGAAAAATGATACGAAAGCAAAGACTTAGACAAGAAAGAGAAACAATGATAGGTTATGATGAAAGGTATGATGAAAGGATTAGAACATAACGATAAGATGTGATTGATAGAATAGAACGATAGGTTATGATCGATATGCTATGATTGATAGAAATGTGATGATAAGATACGCTAGATATAATGATGCAAATGATAAGATAAACAGAGACTAACTGTCTACACATAACTAAATGTGTTTTGTTTGTTATGATGTGATGTGATGTGATAAAGTAAAGAATTAAGAAAAGAAAAATAACGAAAGAATAAATGTTTCATAAAATGTTTTATGAAAAATGAGAAATGAAAGACTATGAATGTCATGAAAAAGATATACAACGAAAAATCAATATAAGAAAAGCTAAAAGAATGCAAGATAATAAAACTGAAAAGTTAACGGTTGGCGTACCGGTCTCCCTATATGGTTGAGACTTCCGGTCTATATCCTCCGCGCAGATGTGGTGCTACCCCGAAGGTGTGGTAGATTATAGGATGGACCAACCCCGAAGGTGAGGTTTTATGTGACTGTGAGGTAGGTTGGTGGGTAGCTCCCCCTCCTCCCACTGTCAGCGCGCACTAGGTACGTTCAACGACGGGGCCCACCAGTGAAAGATAAGAAAAGAAAAGAAAATGAAAGACAAGAAAAGAAAAGAAAGTGAAAAGGAAAGAAAAGAAATGATACGAAAAGAAAAGAAAGGAAAAGAACGATAAGAAAAAAAGACGAACAATACGAAAGAATGACGTAATGAAATTGATGAAAAATAAATAAATAATGAAACGAAGTTAAAAGAACATAATAGAATTAAAATATGTGATGTAATGTATTTGATGTTATGTTTATGATGTGAATGATATATTTTTACGTGATGTGATGCTAGTGTATATGTTACTAGCTTTTAAGATAGGAAATGTTAAGAGACGATGATAAAGCGATAGAAAGTTATAAAGGTTTAGAATAGAAAGTTAAGAAGTGATAGAAATGAAAAAGCAAAGAAATGAAAAGATTGGATTAGAATGATAAGAGATGATCGATAGAATGATAAGAACGATGAACGAAGAGATAAACGAGCATGATGAAGCTCATATTTTATGTTATGTTTTGAGGATATGTATAAATGATGTATATGATGTGTATATACGTGATGTCACCTATTCTAGTAATAATATATATTACTAGTATTTATAAGTTAATGAATGTATGTTTAAACTTACTGAGCATCTAGCTCATTAGTTGTTTATATGTTGCAGGTAAGCAACGTGTTTATTTAAAGTAATATGATGGACAACGGACGGATCTGCACGTGCCAAGGGACTGGGCGAGGGTATGGTACTACCATGAGTCTTTCGCTGAGCGTTCTAAAAGGAAGATGAAAGAAAGAAAGAAAGTTATGAAATATGTGTTATAAGAGTATGACAAAGATAGGTATAGTATGTATGTTAAAAAAAAAAAAAATTTTGCTATAGAAATTGCTTCCGCTTTAAATGAGAACGTTAAGAAGGGAAAGTTAAGTATGTAAAGTAAGAGGATGACAACCCACGAGGTTGCCAGCCATCGCGGTCGGCGGCAGAGCTTGACTGGTTGGTATGGTAACGTACGTGGGGGGTCGCCACATATATCTTAAATTTTAACTTTGCCCTTTAAATTCTAAATTATTCCACTTAATCTTGTCTATTAGAATTTTCGTTTAAAATATATGAAAAAAAGTAAAGTGTAGTAATATAAATTTTGCTGTTAATTTTTAATAAAAATTCTAACAAAATAAATACATTGAGACTAATTTACTTTTTTTTTATTTTTTTATTGGAAATAATACCAATTAAAGGAATTAGTAATCAGACTAAATTTAGAAGCTAAACTAGGAGTCTTCAAAATTAAGATATCATAATAAAAATGATCCTAAAATCTTAAAAGCTCATGAAGTGTCTTATGTAGAGAGAAGCATTCCTACTATGCATATAGTTATAATTGTAACAGGGGAGGCTATAACATGCTGATTTGGTGACCTTGGGGTATTTATGAAGAAATAAATTTCTTATGATACTTGAGACTTCGATGAGAAGATGAATGAGAATTATATTGATGAGAGAATAAGGGAGAATTAGATACAAACAAGGTCATTTTATCTTATGTGCATGTCTAAGAAATTTTAAAACATATCAGTATGTATGTATGTATATATAAACATATATATATTACTTCAGCTCATCTTGATTCAAATGGATATGTCAACCTTAGCATGCATGCATACACACACACACACACATATACACACACATACACATAAATCTTTAGAAAAAAAAAATAAATATAAACAAAATGTGTGTGTATATATATATAAAGCCGACTGCAAAAATCTTTACACTATATATATTTATATATCATAACAGAAAATTTACTTTAACAAGAATTTATCATAAAATTTATTTAACAAATCTTGTTTAGTGCACATAGAAGTTGAGTTGGTATTGAACATTTCACTGTACAAAACTTCATTAGGACATAAATATTATAACATTAAAAGCAATTAAGTGCACTCCTAATTGCATGACGCCTGGAGCATCATCCATAGTCTAATCCCAGCATTTAGAAGAAATGCAATTTTAAAAAACCAATTTTGTTTTCATAGTTGACACTTTTTGTTTCCCAACCTTAGTTATATACAGATGTTCTTTTTATTTAAACTAAACTGATTTTTTAGTATTATTTTTTTAAAATAACTGATTTTTTATTTTTTTTTATATAAAAATTGGAAAAAGAGAAAAAGAAATCCAATTTTTTTTTTTAAAAAAATTTAATAAAATATATTATGCGGGTCAATGTGGCGGTGCAGGTATTCACTACGCGCGGGTTTGACCCACCTAGCCCCACCTACAAAATAGGGGCGGGTCATGCAAGGCGAGGTTTACATGTGGGGTGGGGTGTGGGTCGGATTTTGATCTGACCCGTAGCGTCTCATTTATATCCCTAGTCAATTGATCTTTTAATACGGGGAAGAAAGAGAGAGGTTTGAGAGAGTAGGAGAACAAAAGTTCTGAGAAAATGTAATGGGCCTAAATGTGGATGGTAATCTAACGGTAAGGATTAAAATGTTTGGATGGTAATGTAAGGGTCAAAATAGGCTTAAAAAGCCCACTACCTCTGTCTCTTTCAAATTCTCATTTTTTATATTTTTTTGATCATTTGAAATTCAAATTGTTTCAATCACAAGTTTTTATTTTGATATCAGAATTTAACATTTAAGAAGCGTTGAAAAACTAATCAAAAGATCTATAATTTTGAATTAAAACTTTTTGTCTAATTTAAATGTTTTCCTAATCAATATTGTTATTAAACACAAAACCACATCATTTATGTAAAATATTTGATTCTTAACTTTTAAATATGAATTTCTTGAACTTATAAAAGTTTTTAACATCATTATTTATAATAACATTTAATCTAATATTTATATTATAATTCTAATTCATATTTTATAAACAATTAAATCTCTTACTTTTATTAAGTTACTGTGAAATTATTAGGTATTACACTTAAATTGACAGATGTTCATTTAACTTAAAAAATTTATTATAATTAATGTGTGAATTAAATCAACTCCGACTTAGCACTTGGGACTTGGGTACTTGGGATCATCTGCCAATGTGCATCAGCACCAGAATTGGTTCAAAAAGAAAAGTTTAAGGTTTTGTCATAATTATTTTAAGCTTTGGGATTACAAATAAACTTTAGATATAAAAAAAAAAATTAAAAGGACAATGTTGGAAGAATGAAGTGAAAATGTCAAAATCAGACCCATGCGATATTCATGTTTAAAAGAATCATAAAAGGGTTATGTTATTATTGATAAAAGTTAAAACATTTTCTTAAAAATCAAAGAGAATTCGGCATTTTTTTTTCCTTATCCAAGGTCACTTCTTTTCGCCAATTACACAACATCAGCTTAATTATCACAATCCGTGAAAATGATCAATATCTCCACTTCTTTCCTGAGTATTAGCATAATTATCAAGTTTCTCTCCTAACACTCCTTAGCATCATTGGTAGTCTTGGGAGGAGGGAATTTCATCAGAAGAACAGAGCAAGAATTGGACAATACTAACCAACTTCTTTATAGGCTAAAGCAGAACTTGTGATGGCAACAACGCAGAGTGGGACTATGGAATGCTTTCCTGCCCCCCAAAACTATCCCCATCTCCATCCTCATCCTCACTTAAATTAAAATGGGGACGGGGATGGAGATTCTCCGTTAGAGGGACTTTTCCATATTCATCCCTATTTTTCATCTATTGTAACTATACATTTGGAAAAAAAATGATTAGTCCTCTTTTTAATTGTAAAAATAATTATATGCTTCATTTATATGTATAATAATTGAATATTAATAGTCTCTTTAGGTATTTGATAGAAAATATGCTTTTTTTAAAATAAAAAACTAATTTATGTTCTAAAATGATTATTTATAATTTTAAAAATATGTATATATATTTATAAATATATAGATCACATATATATAATAGTGGGGCTGGAACAGGAAGTGCTTTCCCTATCCTCGTCCTGCCAATCCTGCCAACCTTTAGGGACCAAATTTTATTCCTATACTCGTTTCTGTCCTCAAACATTGTCTCCTATCCCCACTTTTTTCAAGGAGGATCTCATGAGGAATATTGCCATCCCCGTCCCCGTTTGCTGCAAAAGCATTTATCCCATCTAAGCACCTTAATTACGTTGATAAACCGATATATAGCCTTACCAACTCTGATTCGCCATAGTGTAGTAAAGATTAATTGTTCATTTAGTTAAATTTAATTGTACATACGCAATAGAGTGCTATAAATAGGGATCTACTCCTCATTAAAAAGGGGGGGAAAGTATGTTGTTTTGCTCTCAAGCACTTAGGTTCTCTGCGAATCTCCTCGAAATAGTGAAGTCCCCAAATACCATAATAGATGTAGCATTGTGTTTTGGTTTACTTTTCATGCATTTAATTTATTGTTCGACGTGAATGATAAGGTTTGGCGAGGTAACAAGAGAGCTCATCTCGTTGGTTTACAAACAAACCAATATATCCAATTCTTACGTAACCAACAAATATTCTAACACATTAATTCTTCATCACATTAAAAAAGAAAGAAAGAAAGAAAGAAAAAGAAAAATAAAACATACAAACAAACAAACTGAGAAGGTTCTCAACCCATACTCTTATTGGTATATTAATATTGTTTTATTCCTTGATGAGAGAGGATCATATGAGAGGAGGAGTTGAAAAAGGGCCGTGGACCAAACCCATGGCAATAATCCGATAAGCAGCTTCTGTTAAATGAATTCCGTCCCAGATTGAATAAGAGGATGGATCTTGGCAGACCGAGGATCCAGTGTGTCCACAACGTGCTGAATTGTTGAAGTTGTAAGGTCCACCCCCTCCGCAGCAAACCTTAAGTAGAGTCTCCTTACGAAATCCTGTGTGAGAATACATTTCCCATGCATCATTAGTTATATGTGTGTGTGTATATGTATGTATGTATGAACGATGGCAACAGGAAATCAGTTGGTATATCAAGAAATTTCAACATTTTTCATGCATAAAAACTAAATGTATGTCTTATACGTAATTAAGAACAGCGTATATAATTCTAGCGATTAGCCAATCTATGCAATATGTGTGAATGTACTTAAGTTTGGTATGGAAGCAGAGTCCCTGGAAGTTATGATATCTAAGTTAGGTAGTCTAGTCCATGCATAAATTTATTGAGAGAAGACTAATCAAAAGGTAAGGTCGTGGCCGTGACATAAACTCAAAAGGGGAGGACTTTTTGTTGGCGTAAATTGAAAAATATTGCTTGGAGGGCACATGAGTGCTAAACACTATAACTAGTAATAAAAGGAAATGTCTCATTTCTAGGTCCTATATTTCTATTGTAGGATCTAATTTCTTTGTTAATGCCCTTATGACTAGTATGAAAAACACGAATTGGTCGAATATATGTGTGTGCGCGCGCGCGCGTGTCTACTTCTTCACTATAAAATTTTGAAAAAATAAATTAAAAAAAACTAGAGCATAATTATTGTTTGAATGATAGATAATATTTATTGTTTTCATTTACATTTCAAAGTCTTAATCAAACGCGATTTAAAAAACGTTAAAATTTTTGTTTTCACGCTTCCAAAGAACATTTTTAATAACACTACCAAACATCTAATGTTTCACAGGTCATAGTTGGGGGATTTTAAAAAGTAATCCAACTTTTTTTTTTTTTTTTTTTGGTTTCAAATTAACAGAAAGAGATCACTTTTGAAGTTTTTCGTTTTTCCTTTTTTGTTTTGTTTTGTTTTTTTTTTTTTTTCCTGAGTGTCGTATTTATTTGGCACCGAACTACAAGAGATGCCAGATAAGGTACGTGTGGACGGGTGATCAGGATCGTCCCACGCATCCAATCAGGAACACCTATGCATTTTCATCTTCATTTATTATTCTCACCGCTCAATTAGTCTTTATTTTATTTATTTTTGGTTAAATGTTAACTAATCTTTATTAGTCGCAGGGCCAGGGGATTTCTTTTTCTTTTTTTTTTTTTTTTTTTTTTTGCTAAAGCTGTCTTAGGGCCCTTAGCTCATGAATGTTTGGAAACATTTATCACGTCAAAATAAAATTAGGCTTAATTTTGTAAATAGCATTTGAATTTTTTTTTTTTTTAATATTGACACCTAACTTTTGACTTTACACATCATATTATTTTAAACTTTTTTATTGTCATACTAACACTTATAGTGTCAATATTCTAATAAAAAAAAGAATAGAAATCGAGTTTTTATAAAAATAAAAAAAAGCTTTATTTATAGATAAAATCATAATTAAATATATTTTTTTAAGAAGGAAATGGTAACTCAATCAATATGGAGCCTACTACACCAAACAGTAACTATGGCAAAATCTCATTGAATTTCTTTTTCTTTTTTTTTTTTAAGATTTATATTAAAAAAAACACTATCAATTTGTGCCACTTTTACCAAATGATTCAAGTTAATATACATTTCTTATGTTAAATTTTTTTTTACTAGAAAAAAAAAATCTAACAAAAAAATGTGCCAATGTACTTGGAAAACCTCGTGGTAGGATCCTACCTAATAACGATGAGTGGTGTTTGTATACATTAATTAGTCGTGAAAGTTAGATAGGCTCACCATATTGTACCGGCGATTTAATGAATTGCATCGCCGCACCGTAGTAGTCCGCGTAGATTATCTTGGCATTCCTATATTTCCGTCTCAGCTTCTTCAAGGCAATTTTGAGAAGTCCGTTATGATACTTAGAGAAATTATTGAAAGCCTTCAAACAGCCCTTTGAATCATAATTCGTCTTGTTAGGGCTCTCGAAGAATGTCAGGTACGACGCTGAGCACCCGAGCGGAAAATTCCCCGGCACCACCAGCTCCACCGCCCCTTCTTCTATCAAAGCCTACTCGAAAAAATAAATAAACCAAACAACATAATTAACATGTAATTATAATGCTAATTAAGTACTAATTTTTCAAATGGCAGCTTTTTTTTTTTTTTTAATAGTACGTACACTGGTAGCGTTAGTTATTGCTTCAACAACTATTGGGACCAAAGCTTCAATTTGTTGGATGGTTCCACCGGAAAAGAAGGCATAGTTATAATCATTTCCGCCGATCTCTCCGACTAGAAAGAGCGATCTCTTCAAGTGGTTGCCACGGTCTGACGTGAAATCTAACTAGAGTTAATGCAAATTAAACATTGAAGAAATCTTATAGTTCAACAATTAATTGAACTTTCTTGCCTGGTTTTCTGCTGCGAAAGGAGGACTTAAACCTCCTAAACCAGCCAAGCTGTACGCTTAATGAATTGTTTGTCCACAAATTTGATGCGATTTTTTGTTGGTAGAAAAATTCCGGGTCAAGCGCCGTAGCTCCAGCGACGGCGAAATTTACTCCGTGCCGGAAATTTTGGCCTCCATGATCCGTTTGTGCTAAGTAGGGTGGCTAATTGGGCAGCCCAAATTTTGCAGCTTGAAAAAATAATTGTATATTAAAAATAACAATGTTGCTATATTAGTACCATTGCATACTGTTTTACATGAAATTATTACCTGAAATGTTCTAAAAAAAAAAAAAAGTAACAACGAGGAATAGTGAAAGAACAGATCAGGATAGGACAGGGACGTACCAATGAAATCAACCACTAGACGTCCATCGGAACATCGTCCAGTCGGGCGTCGGAAGAAGGTCATTCCATAGGGAAGCTTGCCTATAACTGGGAATGCAATGGCACCAGACCGAAGGAAATTTCCTGTATCGCTAATAGAGTCGCCGAAGTTAAAGATCGCATCATATTTCTTTAAAGTATTACCTGATGAGAGTATTATTGTTCCATAACATAGATAAATGATAAGAAGAAATAGAAAATTCATGGCTAATGGTTGGAGATGTAGATGGGAGAGTCAGGGAAAATATATTAATGTTATAGATGGGAGTTCTCTATATATCGCACAAAATGATAACTAGCTTGTCCGGAAAGGACCCCTTCCCCCGTGATGTTTTACTTTACTGATTTTTTTTTTAATTTGAATTTCTTGTTAGAAAGTTAAATTTTATTTTGATATTATATAAGATTTTTTTTTTGTTATTTTGAACTTTTTTTTGTTTTTTTGAGAAAGGCTATGGTAGGGTCTCATTTAGAAACCTACCGGTACGGTTTATTTTTAAACCGTTTGATAAATTTTCAACGGTTGAAATATTATTTATACATAATAATTATAATGCGCTTTATCTCACTTAATAATGGACTAACACATTAAATAATTAAAAAAACTAATCTTGAAAAAATAAACTAAACAAAAAATAAATAAATCCCTCTTCTTCTTTGTCAACGGGGGGATTTCACCCGGTCGCCGTAGGGGGGACCGAGCTCGTCATCTTCTCCGACGATGACTCCTTTGCGACATTTGGCAACATCCTCCGGCCATCGAATCTTGCACATAGCTTGGACTAGGATAGGTCTTGGGGGGCTGGCAAGCTAGCTGACAAGCAATTCACGACCGAGCTTGCGAGGAGATCGCGATAATCGTAATCAGTCCTAACCAAGCTCACCATCGATCCCAACCACCGCTTTGCCTTTGCCACTCTCTCCAAATCCACTTCCTGGGTATTTCTTTTCTTTTCTTTCCTTTCCTATCCTTTTCCATTGGTCTTTTCCTTTCACATTTCCGATTCCTTTTTAAGATAATTGAGTAAACTGAGAATTTCATTATCCTTTTGTTTGGGTGATTGAATGATCCTCATTTTCCATTCTGTAATTGTTGTTGATTTGTTGGCTTTAGATCAGCTCTTAAACAAAAATAATAATAATAATAATAATTTATTTTGATAAATGAAATGAAAGAAAGGATCTTTGATAAATAAGCTCAAGAATATAGTTTTTTTTTTTATGTTTTACATTATTGAAAAGATAAGAAATTTCTACATTTGTTTTTGCTGTAAGGATTAGTCCAGTCATGTATGTGATGATAGAACTGAAATTGCTTGTTCATTTGATTTGGGACTTGAGAATGAGGACTCATCATTTATTATTTGCTTAAAAAAACAGCAAGTTTAGAATGGTGATGATTAGTTTGTAAATGGAGTTCCTTAATTTCTTTTTTTTTTTTAATTTCTTCGTGTATATATAAGTTAAAGTACATCATAACTATTGAAGATAAGCAAATTTCAATCGTTAGATTATATTTGAACAGTTAAAAGATGAGTTTTACTATGACTTGTGATAGAGCCTCTCAAAAGAAATCTATCACAGTTGTTTCCTTTTTTTTTTTTTTTTTGTAAGTCAAATTTTTTTTCTACGGGTCAACCATTTTTGCTTAAATGAGAGGATTTTAATATGAATTATGAAACATAGGAATAGGTGCATTACTTCTCACAATCTTAGCGTGGGTATGCGCTATAAAACATTAGGGATATTTCTGTCTTCTCATCCTTTAGTTGAAAAGAGTGACTTTTGACTCTCTAGATGTTAAGCAATCAGAAAACATGTGACAAATTCTTCTTCCGTTGTGCCTGTTGTTCGAGTAGATTCTCGTAAAGAAACTAATGATCCATAATTTTTCAATTAGCAAATAGAAATAAATCTACTATCTAACTTTTAGTTTGTTAAATAGTTTGTAATCAATAATATTATGCCTTATTATTTTAAAAGTTTGAAAACTTTTGTAACTGATTTTTCTATACTTTATATTCAACTTTATTCAATAATAATGTGACATACCCTAAGAAAAAAATAGTAATATGACATAATATAATTGATTAAATATCATTTGAGAAATCAAAATTAGACTAAATAATCTCAATTTAGGATCATGAATTCAAAGACTAGTTGGAGGCTGTCAGCAAATGCTAGCCCTAAGAGGAGGACGTACACAAAAACCTTAGACTTCACACAAGCAAGAGAGATAGAGATTTATGTAGTCCTTTTGGCTTCTCATGAACGATTGTACTTCTTTTGTTACATGTTGATAGGCTACTAAAATCCCTATTATCCCAGTGGTCGTGACGTGATCAATTTCACTGACTCACCATGGCGGTTCCCAAGAATCTGAGAATCATATTGTCGTTCATTTGAATCTCAAACATCCTGTGTGACAAAATTTGATATCTACAACAAAATTTACAATATTGAAAATTATCTTTGCACTCGAATTCAAATATTAAATATTTATATCTTAAATATTCATTAAGGGTTGTCTGTTAAGAGTCTATAAATACATAAGAATAGGCATTCAAAAATCTAACTTATAATTTGACAGATTACTTACTTGTCATTCTGAGAATATAGTGAAAGCATGGAAGAAATGATGTAGCCTTCCCATTCACAATAAATGAGAATAGACGTGTATTTTAAATATTCATTAAGGGTTATTTCTTAAGAGCCTATAAATGAAAAAGAATAAGCATTCATAAATCTAACTCATAATTTGGTAGATTACATTACTTGTAATTCTGAGAATATAGTGAAAGCACGGAAGAAATGACGTAGCCTTCCCATTCACGATGAACCTTTATAAATATCTATGTTTTCTATTTTCTACACTTTATTTTTATTGCGTTTTGTATTGTCTTATATCCGTGATAGTTCTCAAGGATTCCTATCACTGTGGGATTTATTAGACAAGTTTTACTTGTCAACATACATTGTTATATTTTTTAAATATGTCATATCAAATTACTTATAGTTGATATTTCATAGTGAAATATATTCTTTTTCTCTCAAATGTACATCATATTTAAGTAATTCATGCCTTTAAAATATGACTCTTATAAATAACTCTGATATTTCTTGCTTCTTTCTTTCTTTTTTTTTTTTTTGGACTAAAGATTAGATACTTGCTAAAACGCATTTTTCTAACAACATTCTTTAATACTATTTTCTATTATTTATTCCTAAAATTATTTGTGGAAAAAATTAAAAATTTAAATATACACATGCTTCACACGTGACTACAATAGTAGTCACAAATCTATACACTTTAGCGAAACATGAAAATTCCATTCCCGTACACCAAAAATAATTTGAAAATTATTTAAATTAAGCCATATTAACTACAAATTTATGAACAAATCTCATTCTTTCTTTCTTTTTTTTTTATATATATATTTTAATATGTGGATTCGCATATTAGAGTTTGTTTGCGCGAAGTAGTTGAACAGTGAATCGAAGTCCATCGCCGACAAGTGATTTTGCAGCTATAGACTTTCTTTTTTTTTTTTCCCCTCCCACCAAATCAATAGAAAGAACCTAGAATTTCACCCTAAATCAAGCTCGATAACTTTTAGCCTATGTTTAATAAGAAGGAAAGAAAACAAGAGAGAAAGAAAAATGAAAGTAAAATTAAAAAAAAAAAAGGAGAGTGAAAAGATTGTTTTTCCTTTATGGTATATAACATCCTAGAAGAAAAGAAAATAAGAAAGATTAATATCATTCTATCCATTTATTTTGTACAAATAATTAAAAACTATCTAAATAGCTACTTTTTTTATTTATTGACTAATATAATACAAATCTTGCTTTATTGACCAACATGACACGAACTTTATTTTTCATAATATTTGATTTGTGCGATATTGAGTTGATATTAAATTTTTTTGTTCATATTAATATAATAGTCTTTATATTCATATCATCTGCTTTTCAATTATTTAAAATTAAGGACAAAAAAGTAATTTTAAAACATCATTAAATATATGTTATTTTTTATCTAATTTTCCTTTCTCTCCTTTCATCCATTCTACCAAACAAACCATTAGAGACTATTTTGTCCCTAATTGTCGTTACCAATGATATTTGAAAGACAGTTTAGAGATGAAAATATTTTATCTTTTAAATATCAAATAGCTTCCCCAAAGGGATGTTAGCAGCAATGCTATAAATTCTTATTTTGTGATTAAACACTAGTTTGCAAATTTAACCCCTACAACTTAGCTTGAAATAGTATATTTATTTGTAAATTTCCTTTGTTCTTTCAACTCGTGTTATTGGGCATGTCATCCAAGAGCATGAGACAACATACCAATGTACAAGCCACAAGACCCAAGAATGAGTCATCGGTCAACATCAAAACGGTTGGAGGATGACTCTGAGTCACCTGAAGTCAAATAAGGAAGTTGACTCATATCAAGTAGCCAATGAGGACGGATCCTACCCAAGGGATAATTTCCCAATCGAAAAGTAACAAAAGAAAAGGCAACTGTTCCACCAGAATCAAGAAACCAAAGTTAGCCAATCATCTCCTATAATGTTGGTCAAAAATCATTGTAAAAAAATTTTTAACAATGGTTTTAGTATCGACATTGCTGAGAGCGATATTAAAAATCGATATTTCTAACAATAGTTATAATCTTTGTCAGATATTAAGGTGAATTGTTTTTAAAAAGTTACCTGAATATAGACGAGCGTAGTTAATAAACAATGTTAAAAACAATTTAAGTTGGTTTATAACCAATGTTAAAAATAGAACAAGAAATAGGTTGGGATCGATGTTAAAGATCGTTTAAGAAGACGGTTTACAACTAATATTAAAAATGTTAAATGAAGTAGCCCTTGATGTTCATTTGAATCATTATTATAGTTAAGCATCTGTTATTAATGACTTAATTATAGTAATCATTAATGGTGTTTTCAAATATATATTATAGCTAACAAAATGCAAATTGAACATGCAATTAAATAGTACATGTATTTAAATAATAAGCACTTTACTTGAGGTCTTCAAATCTAACTAATAAAATACAGTTGCAATCATCAACCAACGTTTACAAATTATATAGTAAGCAATTTACTTGAAGTCCACAAATCCAACTAACAAAACACACAAATACATTAATGACGAAATCCAACAAAGCATTAAAAAATGTATGATTGAAGAAATTCTCCCCATTCCGCTCGAAGTTCATCAATTTCTTCTATCATGTACTCGTCTTTTCCATTGAATTACAAGTTCAAAAAATTGAGAGCATGCATTAATAGTAATAATAAGAATAAATATAGATGTCCAAAATGAGAAATTAATAGTTCCATTGATTATATGTACCTTAGTAGAAATTATGGTCATATTTACCATTATCATCTCCATATATCTCATAATATAGAAGCCACATTCTACATGAGTTGGTTGTCTAAGACACTATAAGTTGAAACATAATTACTATAAATATGCAAGAGTAAATAGAAAAACAACAATTTAAATAATAATAACACATAATTGAGTTCATTTGTTAACTTAGATTTATTTCAATCCATTGCACTTGCTTTCTTTTTTAACATATTAATAAAGACCAAGCATCATGAGCCCACTATTGAAAATAAGCAAATTAACATATTAATAAAACCAAATGTCATATAATATAAATTAAAAATAAATTAGAAACCATCCACTTATATATTAATAACTTCTTTCCTTTCTTTTGTTGGCTCCTTCTCAAGAGGATCAAAGATATACACAACTTCCTCATGAGCATCAATAACAATACTAAGATCCAATGAGCCCTAAGAAATCACAAAAATTTATTAGTTTACCAAGAAGTTAATATTTGTTGCAATACATTTCTTCTATAAAATATAACTTAGAGTTGTATGGAACAAAAAAGAGTTGCGTTTGTTGGTAACCTTCCAATACACCTTTCAAAAAATGCGAACGAGCAGTCTTGCTTAGCCCACATTGGACAACCATATGAGAAAGATCCAAAAACTTGAACTTTTTATGCAAGTTAAGCTTACTCACATATTCGTGAAGATATCTAATAGCCAAGTAAGTATTAAAGTTACCTAACTTATATAAAGATAACACCAATTCATGCAAATTAAACTTAACTGAACAAATTAAGAAAACTTACTTCATGTAAACTACTATGCAAGTAGTCGAAATTTCTACCATAACGCCAAACTGAATAATATCCTCTTAAAGAATAATTTGATTGTGATTATGTCCTAGGATATCGACAGATATTGGAACTGTAGAAGTCTATTTTACTATCATGCAATCGGTAACGTACTTGACTACAACTTTCAAGGGTTTAGGCATCTCATTACTAGTCATAATCTCTTTTTTTTTTAAGCCCTTGGGTTGTACTACCGAGTAAGATACTGGGTTGTCTACAGACTTGTACTTAAATGCTTGAGAATTCATTTTGGAATTTAATGTGATAGGTCCTGTTTTCTTACCATTTGGAATAAACTAGGTACACATGTAAATGAAAAAGTTAGTTATGGAGTAATAATCTCAAATGCAAGTGAAAGTATGGGCTTATTTAGTTTTAACCTAAACTATCGGTATGATGAGAGCTTTTGGTCTTACAACATTAAACCCAATAACATCTCGAATACATGCTAAATCATCACAAACTAGAATAGGTAATTGAGCATCTTTATTAATTGGAACAGAAACATGTACACGTAAATTATCTTCTCCCAGTAGAACTCCATGAACTAAAGGTTAAGATCCACCCAGGTCAATAATGCTAATAATGGCAACAACATTCTTAATGTTCCTATCAGCTAACTTGACTTTCTGCTTTTACACATGACATTAGGGTTAGTAAGCTTGAAAAAAATTTAAAAACCAATTAGACATTATTTCAAGTAAACTATACCTTTTCTTGAGGATTTCCAACAAGTTCTTGTTGTTTAGCATCATTAGTTGTTTATTTAGTTGAGTTCCATCAATTGCTTCCTTATGGTGTGTGTTACTTGCTATTCCACTTTCTTGATGAATGCTTGATGGTTGTGGTGCACCATTTTCATTGGCTTTCAATCAGTTACTGAGTTATATTACCAAATCATGGAGTTGTTGCTGGTTTTTTTTTTTAGTTCATTGTGCTCTTCTTCCCACTCTTTTTTAAGTTCAATCACCAAGTCATTGGTATTATCCCCTTTAGAATTTTCAAAGTACATCTTATTACTGAGTACTCTATTACCTTGCCCTCTTGTCTGTCCTAAATGTTCGTTTGTACCTAAAGCCATTGTCAATGCATCATTCTTGCCACTAATGGTGATCTTCTCTTAAGTACATGCTTCTGTATACTCATCCTATAATAATAACAATTTGTATAACAAAAGCTTGAGCTATTAATAGAAACTCAAAATTGCTAAAAATATTACAACATACTAGTTTATCAAAAACATCACGAGATGCATCATTAAGGTATTTGCCATTCCTATCTTATCTAACCTCCTTCCACATAACAGACTGATCAACTTTATCTTTCAATTTCTTTCTCTCTTGCTGTTCAATAGTATAGTGCTATAAGACCCTTTTTTTGTATACGAAGTAAAGGAAAAAAAAAAGGCAAGAAAGAAGGAAAATTATTTATTTAAGATACTTAAAAAAAAAAAAAAGGAATGTTATAATCTTAGCCTCAAGTTTAGCATATCCCTTTCGGTTATTCGATGGGGATACTTGTTTTGTTTTGTTTTGTTTTTTTTTTACGAGCTCATTATTCCTTTTGTAATTGCTATATTATTAATTAGAGAGTTAAAAACTACATAACTTAAAATTAAAAAATATATATGTTTGTAATAAGGTGAGATCTTACCCTGAACTCAGGGCTAAGCTGACTTTGGACAAACCCATCCCAATGTTTTTGTTCTATAGAATGGTATCGCTTAGGTTTATTCTTCAACACATCGGGATTGTCGAAATTCTTCTCAATATAATTCCTTGTCAAATAATTCTTGAATGCTCACCACTTATTAGAAATGGATCCCATTGCAATATGACAATGTTGATCACTAATTATAAATGTGGCCTACAAAACATATATAAAACAGCAAAGTTAATAATAAAGAAAACAAAAAGAAATGGACGTACAAATATTATATAATTTTAGATCATAACTGTACATTTTTCCATATCTGATTCTTAATGTCATCTTTAATAACCTTCCAATTTTGTGTGTTAATTGGAACCTTAGATCGTGCTAAAACCCCTAAATAACTTTGGAACTAAGCTGCATTTTTTTCCAATTAATTACCCTTTTGAGTTGAAAAATATTGTTAACTTTGCTCGAGTGCTTCAAGCTTTGGCTAACATAGACATTGTGTTTTCTTCTCGTTGCCCTCTTTTCTTTTCTTTTTTTCTTTTTTGGTTGGTATTAGTGTATCATTTAAAGCATCATCTACATCCATTAGAGGGCTGTCACGTGGTGGAGTACGTCACTTAGATCCATATCCAGCGTGATTAAGTTTAAGAAATTTAGATATAAACACAAGAAATGCATGTACAAATAAATATTTAGCAAAAATAAATTATTTATGCATACATTTATGTTTTTTTTTTTTTTGAATTGTTATTGATCCATATAACCTCAATATCTAGTTGCACATAAGAAAAGCAGTCATCATCAGTAACCTCTATAACAAGTAATTCTTTTGTATATAGAGGAAGATCAACTATCCGTCACTCAAGTCATTCTCATCCTCAAGATTGTTGAAGTCAAAATGCCTTTTCTTTGTATCTAATGCACCTGACTAATTTTTATCTGTAGGGACCATAACATAGAATACTTGCTTTGCTAGAGAAGCTAGAATAAACAATCTGATTTATGGCCAATCCTCTTCAAGTCTACCAATGTGGCACCAAGATCATCATTAATGACACCTTTATTATTGTCAACCTAATCACACTTGAAGACAAGAATTCAAAAAACTACATAGTCTAGCTCCCAAATTTCTTGTATAACACCATAGAATACAACACCTGCAACCACATGATTCTTGTCCTTAGCAATAGAAATCAATGTAGTTGAAGCCACCAAACTGACACCACTATTTGGGATAGAACGTGACTCATTATGTTCCTTAGTGTGACAGTGACAACTATATATGACAAAAGAGTAGTACTTCAATACTTGATGGAGTGATCTATGTGTTATCACATTCAAGGTGTCTAAAATATCATAATCAAGTTCTTTCAATTTCTTATTTATATGTTCTTGAAGCCATAGTGAAAAAGTGCAATTGTGGGCATCTTAAAGCCATTTTTGAGTTGGTTTTTTACCATTTTATTGAGCCCTTAAGAAATGCATGTGTTCCTTAATATAAAGTTCCACTTCAGCCATATTTCATAATACATAAAGGCGTGCTTGCTCCAATAACTCATCTTCAATTGTAAATGCACCTATTATTGATGTTCCCTCACTAGTCTCATTTGAATCAGAGAGTTGCTTTGGAATCCCAATTGACTGAACATCTGACAATTATTCTGAGCAAAATTTTACTAATTTCTCTGCAATGTAACATTCAACAATGAAACCTTCAGGACAATTGTGGTTTCTAACATAATTCTTTAATACTTTCATATACCTTTCAAATGGGTACATCCTTCTAAAATGCATTGGACCACAAAGTTTAACTTCTTTAACCAAGTGAACAGTTAGGTGAACCATAATGTCAAAAAAAGATAGTGGGAAAAACATATCGAGTTGGCATATGGTAGTTGTTATGCTATCCTGTAACTCATCTAATTTAGAAGAGTCAACCACTTTGGTGCATATTCAAATGAAGAACATACAAAGCCTAGTGATTACTTCTCTCACAATTTTAGGTAACACTCCATGTATTGCAATTGTTGCATCAAAGCATGGCAATCATGAGATTTAAGTCCCACTAATTTCAAGTATTTCATAGAAACCAAGCTTCAGATGTTTGAAGAATACCCTTCTCGTACTTTTATCTTTAACAAACTTGTACTAAACTGAACTTTCTCCTTTTTAGACATTGTATGTAGCATGTTAGAGCTAAGTAAGTATGATTTTTCACTTTTTCTGGTGCTAATTCACTTTTGTTACACATTTCTACCCAGTCTTTATGAGCTTTAACCCCATTCTTTGATTTTCCTTGAATGTTGAACAACGTACCAAGTAAATTGTCACACATGTTCTTCTCAATATGCATGACATCAAGATTATAGCACACAAGTAGATATTTCCAGTACTCAAGCTCACAAAAGATTGACTTATTCTTCCAACATGCATATGATAAAGCATTAATGTTACTAGGATCATCATTCTCAACAATCATTTGCTCAAGAATTTTCAAGGTTTTAGCACCACTCAATGGTTTTGGAACACCATCTAGTTCTTGTTTCCCCGTTAAATGCCTTCTTATTCCGTCAATAAGGATGCGATCTTCTAAAGAATCTTTTATGACTGAGGTAGCACATCTTCCTATCATGATTCAAGTAATAAGCACAAGTGTTGAGCCCAAATATTGGACATGCATAATAACCCTTTACAATACAACCAAAAAGTTTTCATAGGCAAGAAAGTCATTAATTGTCCATAATAACATCGCTTGCATATTGAATGTTTCATCTTAGTAAGCATCCTTAATATCAATTCCATCCTCCCATAAGAGCTTCAAATCATCAATTAATGGGCTCAAGTAAACATCAATGTTATTTCCTGGCTACTTCGGTCCTGATATCAACATCGTCAACAGTACAAATTTCCTTTTCATGCATAAATCAGAAGGAAAATTATAAATGAGAGGCAAAATTGGCCAACTACTATTAAGTGTTTTATGCAAATTTATCCCGTTTGCACAACGACCGAGTCTGAGATTTCTTAGTTTTTTACCAAATTCAAGATACAAGTAATCAAAAGTCTTCCACTCTGGCGAATAAATTGGATGAGGCATTTGGCCATTTGAAACCCTCCTATTTGCATGCCAAATTAAGTTCTTAAAGTGCTCTTCGAACAAAAACAAGCACTTAAAATGAGGAATTGGTGGAATATACCACAACACCTTTGCGGGAACTCTTTCTTTTACCTTGTCGCTATTTTTTTCTTATTTCCATCTAGATATAAGACAAATGGGGCACTTAACTACGTCCTTATACTCCTTACGATACAATATGTAATCATTAAGGCATGCGTGAATTTTCTCATACTCAATTCCTAAAGAACAAAGTTTCTTCTTTGCTTCATAAAAAGACATCGGAAACTTATTCTCGTTTAGAGCATATCTACAAGAAGCTTTAGCAAATTAGAAAGTCTTTTGTCACTCCATCCATGCCTTTCTTTTAAGTTGTACAACCTAAGTAATGCTAATAACTTTATAAACTTTGTACATCTAAGATACAAAGGCATCTCTGCAACATCCAGTAACTTCTTTAATTAATCAAGACGGTTTATAAACCTTTCATGCAAATCATTTACCATGTCAATGGTATGATCATCAAAATAGTCAAATGTTTAATCATCACTAAAAGTCTCATTGACTTTAGGTGATTCACTCTCAATTTCTTCCCATGCCAATACTATGTTGTGTAACTTTGATCAATGTCATAGTCATACAAATGATTTCTTATCTCTTTAACATCAAACTTCTCCAAGTTCCCACACCGCACACATGGACACCATAAGGCACTAGAGTATTTGTGTGATTTAATGCAAACTACAAGAAACATTCTACTTCGTTTGCATACTCATCTAATCTTCTACTGATTGACATCCAACTTCTATCCTTGTTATATAAATAAAATTTACCAAAAATCGATGGCAATCGATTTATGTAAATATGTATGGCACATTACATTGCAAGAATAATAAGACAATAATAGATTAAAACTTCATATTACTACTCCAACAATTAACGTAATAGGAGTTATTCTTTATATTCACACATTAAGGGCTCGTTTGGGGGCTGTTTTCCAGCCCCCAAAAATCAACTTTTTTCCAAAATTTCAATACTTTTCACTATTTATATCTTCAAAACGCTACAGTAAACTCTAAACTTTAAAATTTCATAACTTTATATATACAAGTCCAAATGAGATAATTTTTTTTTAAATTACATAGAATTTCGATAAGAACGAAACAATATCCATATTGATATTTTTTTCTAAAAAAATTTTTAAATTTTTTATTTTTTCACCTCAAACAGTTTTTTCTCCCAAACACATTTTCCAAAACAACTTTTTTCCAACTTAAAAATAATGTCTCCAGCCTCTTCTCCCAAACTTTCCCTAAAAATGAAAAAAGAAAATAAATTTGTAACATGGCAACCAAACTAAAAAGAAAGTTAGTCCTAAAATTACCTTTTTCTTTGCTAAATAACCAAAGGAGTTTGATGATGAGATCTTCCAAAGACTCCAATATATGCGAAATAAAAGTCAATTTCCATCCACAATCAATAACTTGTTGCATATAGTAGTAAAATAATTGGATTATATTCAAACCATCAACAAATTAAAATTCATCTAAAAAGCCCACTTACTACATCAGAGAGCCCATTAACTATATATATGTTTAGAGAAAGAAAGAATAACAATTATATAACCAATTTTGGCCATGCATTGCATGCTTCTCTGAACTCTTTATGTATCACTACTTTATGTGTGGAATATTTGCAGGCGGATACAGCCTCTATACTTACAAGAGCCGTTGGGTACTTCTAGTTTCTCCATAACCAAGTCCAGGTACTCAAATATTTTACGTCCCAATATATTGTTATACTTTATTCACCATATCAACTAGTACTTATACAAATAAAAATATTATCAGTTTTACTGTTGTTATTACTTTTGCACACTGTTATATATATTTATGGTGATTAGAAATTTATTAACAAATTCTAACTTGAAAATTATTCTAAATTTATCTGTATATATGTTGTAGACTCTAAGCATGCCTTATATGAAGTCCTAGCAAAGCATGCCCTCAAGAAAAATGCAACAAGCAATTTTCTACAGACATATAGATATATACACACATTTTTGGCGTTCACTTATTGAAGTCAATTATGTTATTATAATTACCAAACCACAAGAGTGACAAGGCTAAAATGAACATGTGTAGTACTTCATAAAAGCACCTACATATCGTGAAATATTTAAGACAAAAAAAGATTAGTTCAGCACATTAATCAAAAGCTACACCCTCCAACCCCACATGCAAACTATTGAGTTAATTTAATAATCGGTGGTCTGTGTTTCAGATTTCTCTTTTTTTTTTTTTTCCACAACTTTTTAACAAGAAAACAAACAAAAAAAATACCGGACCCACTTAAATCAAAACTTCAACCAAAACATCTAAGTCAAATAATTTTGAATTAGAACCTGCAACCATTCTAAAAAGATTAAAAAAAAAAAGATTAGTTTAGCACCTCAAAAGCTACACCTTCCAACCCCACATGTTTCATTTAATAATCGGTGGTCAATGATTCAGATTTCTTAAACTTTTTTTAAATTATTCAACAAGCAAACAAACAAAAAAAATATAGGACCCACTCAAATTACAACTCCAACCGAACTAGTAAACAATTTTGGATAAACTTTTGAATAAAACTAGGAACAAAAAAGGGAGGGGGGTGGGGTTTGGCAAAGGTCACAATGTAAACCTGTGAAGTGATGCCATAAAGGAGGTGGTGAAGAAATAGAGCGACGGCACGTAGCCAACTACAGTGGAGTATGGCAGCGAATAGCAACTAGAATCCCTAATTTTTTGAATGAGAGTGAAAGGGAAAAGAGCAGTCCAAATACATTTCAAATTTTAGGAAAGAGAAAACTAAAAATAGTAGTCTAAAGAGATTTCAACCTGGGAAATTGTAGTAAATAGGTCATTTTTTATGTGCTTTAGAAGCAAATAATAGAATTTTAGGTTTCGTTTGGTAAATATATTGGGTTCGCATTGCATTTAAATGTAGTGCATTGAATGCAATTTGCATTTGGAGGAAAATTATTTGCTTTTCATTTGAATGTAAAGTGTGTTTGGATGAAAAGTATTTGAATTGTATTTAAATAATGAATATGTTATATGATGGGTAAAAGTAAAGAGAAGAAAATGAGAGTATATGTTGTGATTAATAAAAATAATAGAAAAAGTAAAATAATAAATAGTGATTGTATTGGATTTAAAATGTGATGTTATTAGCGTTTGAAAGCAATATTTTTATGTTTAGATGAAAATTATATTGTATTTGAATGCAATACGAATGTAACGCTAGGAACAAACAGAAGGTTAAACCTTTAAAAATTTATAATATTATTTAATTTTAATATAAGTAATGTTCCCATTTTACTTCTGAATTGATTTTTCTCTCTTTTGTCCCACATATTCTATCTTTCATCCCTCATATTCTCTCTTTTTTCTCAGATTATCTCTTTCTCTCCGTCAAAGTCTTATTGTCGGATGAGATTGCGATTGTCCTTGCTTTGCAACGAAGAGGCCATGGTCGGGCTTGGCAGATTTGCAATCTCTAGTGGCTGAGCCTCCAATCATGATTCCTCTCATTCCTCTCTTTTGCTCTCTTTATTTCTCTGGGTTGTGCTTTTTTTGCAAGTTTCTCGTTGGAGTCGTATCTTTGTTTTTCCTGGCTGGTGAGCTTATGATTTGAAAGGTCGGATGGCAAATCGAAGTTTATGATAGCCATTTTTTTGACCATGAGCTCGCAATCTATGAAGTTGAGATTCTAGTTGTCGTGATCTTTATCTCCATCGCGATTTCTACAATCGCGATCTGGTTGAAGCTTCCAACCGCCATGATCTTTGTCTGCATCAAGATCCAACAATCACGCAAGGCCGGTGTCACACCAATTGTAGAGATCTTATGAAGCTTCAAATGTGATGGTAATGGCGACGATAAGGTGGTGGTGGCTGTAGCAGTTTTTTGGATTTTGGGTGGATGGTAGGTATTGGTCAATTTTGGATTAGGGTTTTGATATTTCGAATTTGGGACTATTTATCAAAATTAGTAAATTAATGATTTAAGAAATCAACAATTTACATCAGTAAAATAAAAAATTTACAACTAATTACAGCGGTAAATTAAATATTTACGAATGATTTACAAAAATAAAAGGAATTGTTCAATTTGGGATTTTTTTTTTTTTTTTTGCAAAATCAGTAAGTTAAGATTTGTACTAAGTTAATAATTTACATAGTAAATCAATTAATTAGTAAACTATTTTTTACAAAATCAAGAATTTACACTGATAAATCAAGAATTTATACTTAATTACATTGGTAAATTGATTATTTACAAAATCAACAATTATTTGTTTATGCGATAAATAAATTATTTACTGAGTAATAAATGATTTATCAAAATCAGTAAATAAATAGTTTACCAAGTAAAAAAAAAAAAGAATTATCAGATAAATTTATCAAAATTTACCAAAATCGATAAATAAATGATTTACTAAGTTAAAAAATAATTTACTAAATAAATTTATCAAAATTTGCACATAAGGGTATTTTTAGATTTTTAAATTGTGATAAATTATAATTTACCAAAAATATGTCATTTACTAATAGTCTTAATATTTTTTGCTATTTATTTTTATTGAAATTGAGTTTTAACCTATTTCTCCCCTCCCTTTTCAACTTTTGGGAAGAGAAGATTGAATTCATTAGGGTTAGAGAGAAAGAGAGATTTGCAAGCAAATTAGAGAAAAATTGGTCATCAGCCCCGCATTTTTTTTAATTTTCTTAACTATTCTTAAAGATGGACATTAAATAACCGACTTCAAAAACTAATACATAACAACGCATATTTAAAAATAACTTTAAAAATATTTACTAACATCAGTTATTTAAACATCTGATGTTATAGTTGTATATTTGACAACGGTTTTTTAATTATCAACTTTAAATATAGTGAAATACGAAATTCCCACACTCAACCATTAACCTCACATGTTTTTTGCATCTTTAATATTGGTTATTTGAAAAATTGATATTAAAAATTATTGCTTACTGTCTCTTAAAATCCACTTTGTTGTAGTCTTACTCCATAAGCCTTGGGGCCGCTCAATTGGCACCCTATCCAGCATATTCTTCCCATAATTTGTGTAATACACTGTATTCACCTGTATTCCCTGCTCTGTTTGTACTATTACATCGTATCCCCTCTTCTATATTTCCCTACTTATTTAAAAACACAATTATAATGCTCATTTATACGTTGTGAAAGCTTACCAAAACCTTACAGAAAACGTAATCAAAAGATTACAGGTAAATCTTTATAAAATTACTTGTCTTCACCTCTCTTTACTTTTTTTATTATTAATATTTACTTTACTTGATGTGACTCATTAATGACTCACTATCCATTCTCTTTTGATCTATAATATTATATGATTGTAGATTTCATTCTCTACTTAAATTACATTTGAAAATTAGTCAAACACTCAGCAATATCTAATTCTGAAGTTCTTTATGATATCTCTGTTTTTTCTGGTTAATATACCTAATATACAACTATATATGTATAATGGTCGTTCTATTTTTACCATCATTTTGCTGGAGAATGAGAAAGCTCTTCCCAGCACATACTAGTACAATAATTCAAATAATTTATCTGCACACGGAAACATTGCTTTTTATCTTTCTTTTTTAAGCACACGCAAACCCAATTTTCAATTTACTCATTAACTTGCGAAAATTTCTAACACAAAAAATAATTTATTTAAAAAAAAATGTTAGAGTCAGAAGATGGTCAAGCGTGAGTACATTCTCGTAGTAGTAATATTGTTAAGAAGCTGACATCCCTAAGCAAATTATCCTAAGCCTAAACCAAGCATTACTTTTAAAAAAAAAAAAAAAAAAAAACCTCCTTAGCTGAGGCACTGTTTATATGACTCCGGCGCTTTGCGTGCGTGTGTGTGTGTGTGTGGGGTTGAAGGGGAACAAAAAGGAAAAGAACTACATCTTATAGTGCATCCTTGAGGGGAAAGTACATGAGAGGAGGAGTTGTAAAAGGGCCATAGACCAAACCCATGGCAATAATTCGATAGGCTGCTTCTGTTAAATGAATTCCATCCCAATTGCCATAAGAAGACGGATCTTCACACACTGTTGATCCGGTCTGTCCACAACTTGCTGAAACATTGAAGTTATACGGCCCGCCCCCTCCGCAGCAGACCTTAAAAAGAGTCTCCTTGTGAAAGCCTAAAATATTTAAAATTATATGTTTTGTTAGTTTAATGTTTCCATTTTTTAAAAAATTTTTATTTTTAAAAAATAAATCTTCTTAAATTTCTATCTCTAAACATCAAAAATTTTTATTTTTAAAAAATAAAAAAAAATTCTTTAAATAAAACTTTTTTTCATCTATCTAACTAATATTTTATTTTTAAAAAAAATCTAAATGATCTTTTATTTTTTAAAATTAAAAATTTTTTATATTTTAAAAATAAATCTTCCATTTAATCAAACCAATAACATTAAAAATATACCTACTATTCATAAATTTGTCTTTTTTAAAACACTTTTTTTAATACTTCATCCTTTTTTACTATTATCTCTAAAATATTATAGTAAATTTCAAATTTTAAAAATTCATAACTTTATATATACAAATCCAAAGAAGATGAATTTTTTTTAAAATTAAAATTACATGAAATTTCAAAAAAAATAAAATAATATCTATATAATATTTTTTTTAAAAAAAATTTTTAAAACTTTATATTTTTTTACTCTTAAAAACTTTTTCTTCCAAATATATTTTTTAAAACAGTTTTTTTTCAATAAAAAAATATCTTCAGACATTCCCCAAATACGCCCTTTAGGTTTTTCTTATTAGTGCTAACTAAAAGTTGCCTTTACTTTTTGCTGCAAAAGTAACCTTTAATTATTAGGCACAAGATGACAAGAGTTCAAAGATTGGGAAAATGTGTATCTCCCAGAAATAATAATATAAATAAAAATAAAATAAAAGGGTTTCGGTGTGGATGAGTGGTCATAAACATCCTGCACGTCCCATCATGGACACCAATCTTCCACTGATCTGCATTCACCTATCTCCACTTTGTTAGTCATATCGGCAATAATTTCAAAGTGGAAATATTATCACGCAAGTATTAGGTTTTTATTTTTATTTTTTGGTAAAAAAAAAAAAAAAAAAACTCTTAGGTGCCGGGGGACAATGGGAAGAGGAGAGGGTCTTTTGAAGACTAAAATTATTATTTTTTATTTTATTATTATTTTTTATTCTTTAAATCTTTAAGACGGTGTTTAATATTAATTTTGAAATATTTTTTATTTTTAAAAAAATTAAAAATAAAAATGTTTTGAAAACTGTATTGAAGTTATTTCTGAAATTATGATTGGTTATGTATTTTAAGTGTATATTCTGAAAAACATAAAAATGAAATTTTGTTTGATTATATAATTTGAAAATTCATTTTATAAGTGAGTATTTTATAAAAATATATTTATTTTTAATTTTAACAAAAATAAAAAATAAATTATTAGTCATAATTAAAAAAAAACTTTAGTGATAAGTTTTGCAATAAGCGATAGAGGTGGAAGAGATTGGTGGTCTGAATTCTAGGTAGCGGTAATGGTTAAATTTAGGTCATGAGTCGATAGTTATCGTCGCCAACGTCAGTAACCCGTGGTCATCAGTCTTCGTCGGAAATAGATACTCTCGTTAGACATGATCATCACTGATACTGCACCGACAGAAAGAAAGAGAGAGAGGAGATAGAGGGAGAAAACGAAAACAAAAAGTAAAAACAACTTTTTTTTCATTTTTAAAAAACCTAAAAAAACAACATAGTTGAAAACGATGTTTTCGAAATGATTTTAAAAACGTTGAATAAACAAATGCTATTTTTAGACCGTTTTCATTTTTTATGTTTTTTAAAATGAAAAATCATTCTCAAAAATAAAAACAAACGCCTCCTAAATTTTATAATAACTTTCAAAGTTGAAAAATTTATAATTTTTTATATATATAAATTTAAATAAAATGATATTTTTTATAAATTACATAAAATTAATGAAATAAAATCTATATTAATAAAAATTTTAAATTTTAAATATTTTTTTTTACTTAAAACAGTTTTTTTCTAGACAAATTTTCTAAAACTTATTTTTTTCAATAAAACAAAACTCCAAAACTTCTCCAAACAAACCCTTAAAGTATATTTAAGGTGTGTTTGATTTAATATTCTAATTTAATCTAACTTACAAGTTAAACTAGTCCTATCTAACTAAATTAAACTAGAACAAATTTAACTGATTTAGCTAAACTTACAAGCTAAATTAAACTAAGAGCCCGTTTGGGGAGAGAGTTTCCAGACTCAACTTTGGAGACTCTTTATTGTCTTTTTCTCTACCTCATAATTACTTTTACTAATTACATCTCTTAAATTTTATAATAAATTCAAAACTTTAAAAGTTCATAATTTTACATATATATATATATAAGCCTTAATGAAATGATTTTTTTTTAAATTATATAAAATTTCAAAAGAAACAAAATAATATTTATATATAGATAAATTTTTTTTAAACAAATTTTTAAAATTTTAAAATTTTTCATTTTAAATAGTTTTTTTTTTTCATAAATACAATTTTTAAAACTTATTTTTTTTCTAACCTAAAAAAAAGTCTTCAAAACTCTCTACATACAGACACTGAATCTTTAAATCAAATGGACTCTTAATTCATGAATTTAAATTCAAAATTTTTATTTTAAAATTTTTTAAAAATTAAAAAAAATTATAATTAAATCAATTAATTTTAAATTAAGTGTATAATTTTTAATATAAAAAATTTATTAAATGAAATCAGTAATTTTAGCACAAACAAAAATGAGGTGTCGTGAATGTCAATCAATAACACTAAAAGTTAATTTATCTCACCGTATTGTAGCGGCGATTCAACGAATTGCATCGTCGCACCGTAGTAGTCAGCGTAGATTATATTTGCATTCGGATATTCCTGTCTCAGCATCTCCAAGGCATTTTTTAGTACTTCGTTATGAAACTCGGAGAAATAATTGAAAGATTTCAAACAGCCATTTGAGTCATAATCCGTCTTGTTTGGGCTTTCGAAGATTGTCAAGTAGACTGCTGAGCACCCGAGTGGAAAATTTCCGGGCACCACCAGCTCCACCACCCCTTCTTCTATCAAAGCCTATTCGAATAAATATAAAATCTAATTGAACAAAAAAATAAATAAATTATCATAGAATAATAATGCTAATTATTAATTCCTCAAATATGATGGCTATTTATATGGTACCAACTTTGATTGCCTTGGTTATTGCTTCAACAACTATTGGGACCAAAGCTTCAACTTGTCGGATGGTTCCACCGGAAAAGAAGGCGTAGTTATAATCATTACCGCCGATCTCTCCGACGAGAAAGAGCGATTTCCTCAAGTAGTTGTCACAGTCTGACATGAAATTATACAAAGTTAATAAAATTAAAGGTGAAGGACTTCTTAGTCCAATAATTAATTTAAATTAACTTGCCTGGTTTGCTACTGCAAAGAGAGGACTTAAACCTGCAAAACCAGCCAAGCTGGACGCTTAATGAATTGTTTGTCCACAAATTCGATGCGATTTTTTGTTGGGAGAAAAATTCCGGGTCAAGCGCCGTAGCTCCGGCGACGGCGAAATTCACTCCATGCCGGAAATTTTGTCCCCCGGCTTCAGCTAGTGCTAGGTAGGGTGGCAAATAGGGCAGCCCAAATGTTGCAGCTGGATTGATAAAAATGTTGAACCATGATCATGATTCATGACCGAAAATGGGTCCATAAATCTTTATAAGAAATTATCTGAATGGTCTAAAAGAAGTGAAAAAAAAAAAAAAAAGTAAGGGCAAGTATGTACCAATAAAATCAACCACTAGACGTCCATCGGAACATCGTCCGGTCGGGCGTCGGAAGAAGGTCATTCCATAGGGAAGCTTGCCTATAACTGGGAATGCAATGACATCCGACAGAAGGAAATTTCCTGTGTCGCTAATAGAGTCGCCGAAGTTAAAGATTGCGTCATATTTCTTTAAAGCATCACTTGATGAGAGTATTGTTCCAGAATATAGACAAGCGATAAGAAGAAATAGAAAATTCATGGCTAATAGTTGGAGATATAGATGGGAGAGACAGGAAAAATTATATTAATGTTAAAGATAGGCACAAAGTGCTGACTAACTAGTCAGAAAAGCACCCCTCCCTTGCCCGTGTTGTTTTTATTGATTTTTTTCTTTTAATTTAAAGATGAGGAGATTTTAACATGAATAGTGAGACAAAGGAGTCGGTGCATTATAATATATTTGCCCTTCTATCATTGGCTACTTGGAACCACATGCATAGCATGTGTAAATTTGTTGAATTTTTTATAATTAAATGTAAATCTTTTTTAAAAGTTTTAGCTTTTTATTTAACATTAGGGGAAAAAAAATGAGAGGAAGGCTCATTTTAGAAAAAGAAATATTTGTTATAAAAAAAATGCTATTTGAGTGTTATAAAAATAAAATACTTAAAATCTTATTTGAGGATACGTTAGAGAGAAATTTTTTGAATATAAACAAATTAAAAAAAAAGAAGGAATTTTATTAAAGCACACATTTAAAATTGCAACATATTAAAGATAATAAAGCAAAATAAAAGTAAAACTATATAAATAGATAGAAGACAAAAATCTTAACCAAATTTTATAATATTGACAAATGAAAATCCTCTTTTATACAGGTTTTGAATAAGAAGAGAAGTAAAACCTTTATTTAAAAGTTAAAAAATATTAAAATTATAAAAAGTGAGAGTAAAAATTAACAGACTAAGAAACACCAAAATAACTAATCAGGTAAATTAGAATCCACTTCGTACAAGTCCATGATAGTTATAGATTATAGGAAATTAGATATATTACCATTTTGCGTAGGAGGTGTTCTCGTAAACGTGGGCGTCAAAGATAGAAATATTAACTTTTTTGCGGTAAAAAAAAAAAAAAAAAAAGAAGAAGAAGAAGAAGAAGAAGAAGAAGAAAGAAAGAAAAGGAAGGTTGGTTTGATTTGCGGCAAAAGGCTCACCTTGGGAGCGCCTTGGATAAATAACAAATTTTTCAAAAAATTTTATTCTTTATTTATATATTTTAGTAGTTATGTAGCACATGTTTCGTGCATACAAAATTAACAAGCAAAGAAAATAAAAAAAAGCCACGTGATACTAATTAGGTCGTTATATAGACTATCAAGTAAAGAAAAAAAAAAGCCACATGATACTAATTAGGTCGTTATGTAGACTGTTATATGGTGATAATGTGATCACGTGGTGATGACGTAATCACATCGTAATCAAGTATCTATGGACGAAATGGTAAATTCATGCTTATATATATATAGCTATGGATAAGGACTTCTATCTAATATTTTACGTTCAAATAATATCTAACAATAATAAAATGGTGAATCATTTTAAACATTTGAAAAGTTTTGTAACTTAAATTTAAGCACTTGAATAATTAGGATTTGTTTGGAGACTTTTGGAGACAATATTTTGAAAATTAGAGATGAGTTTTGGAAATACATGTTTAATAAAAATAAACTGTTTTGAGTGAAAAAAAAGTATAAAACTTAAAATGTGTTTGTGAAAAAATTAACAATATAGATCTTATTTCGTTTCTTTCAAAATTCTATACACTTAAAAAAAAAAAAACACTGTCTTTGACTTAAAATGATAAAGTTATGAATTTTAAAATTTGAGTTTTTGGAAAAATAATTAGAAGAGTTAATAGGGAAATTTGAGGAAAAATGAAAAAAAAAAAAATTGGAAAGGAATTTTGGGAAAGTGTCATCAAACAGACGCTTGACTTCATTTAGTGATGTGTCAATCATGATTAATTATATACCAGTTATAAGATATTAATGATCTCAATCCATACTAGAAAATCTAAGACTTACACTTATCAGGAACTAAAGGAAGCGTTCAATAGTTACAACCAACTACTGTTCTAGCACCTCTTTGTAGGAAGGAGATGAATTAATTAATGCATGTTCAAAAATATATCTAAATATATTGTCGATGGGTAACCAAAATCCCTCTATTTTTTACTGTCATCATGTGGCCTGATTTGTAACTCACTTGGACGATACCCGGGTATCTCAAAGCTGTAGTTTCGTACATTTGAATCTCAAATGACCTCTATGACAAGATTCGACGTCTACGGCAGAAATTACGATATTGAAGATTATTTCAATATTTAAGTTTAAATATTAAATATTTATATTTTAAATGTTCGTTAAGGGTTATCTTTTAGAAACCTATAAATATATAGTCATAGGCCTCTAGTAATAATAATTTGGTAAATTACACCACTTGTAATTTTAAGAATATAGTGAAATTCTAAACACCGAAAAGATGACGCAGTCTTTTCATTCACAACGAACCTCTATAAGTCTCCGTGTTTATTATTTTTTACACCTTATTTTTATTATGTTTTTTGTTGTCTTACTTTAATAATAGCTCTCAGGGATCTTCATCACCGCGTGATTTATTTGACGAGTTTTTACCTATCAATAATGCACTAGAGGAAAGGCCTGAACCTTTAAACCCTAATTATCCAGTGGAAAAGTTCCTTTTAGAACGGTCTAATGACAAGTCATCGAAATCCTGCTATTGAGAACTCAGAGGTTCTTATAGAGAACCCACCACCTATTAGTTATATGCGGGGAAGGCCAAACACCAGAATAGCTGCATTAGTAGGCCGCATTGGAGAATTGACTACCGCAGTCCAAAAAGTTGTTGGCGGTCTCAACGAGTTGCAGAAGCAAGTCACGTTGTTGCTCCAAGGCTTGCAACAACTGAACAACAACAACAATAATATGATGGGAACCACTGAATGTCAAGAAGCCCTTGCTTTGAATGGTTCTAGCCAGCCTCTTGTGGTAGCCGAAAATGCCCAACAACAGGATGCATAGGGCGATGCACGTACTAAAGCAACAAGAGAAACCCATAATAGGAGGGGCGAAGAAGCGACAAACTTGAAAGCTAGAACTAGCAAGCACTCTCTCTCAGTAGTCGTCATAGGAGACGTAAACGAAACACCCAATGGATAGCAAGTCAATGAACACAACCCCCGTTAGCTAGAAACAATGTGCCACCAAGGCAACCTATTACCAATCTTGTAGTAGATTCAGGAACAACCCAAAATTTAGGTCAATCCACCCCTCAAAGTGGTGACTTACAAAACCAGATAAGATTGTAGCAGGCACAACCACATGAGACCCAGTAATCACTTCCATGTTAGCTCCTAGATCCAAGGTGACTGAAGACATTCTGGAATGATTGAGATAGCTGGAAACTCAGATGAATGGAGAGCCAGAGGAAGAAGAAGAAGAAGCCATCCATTTACACATAAGGTGATGGCAGTACCTCTCCCAGAAAAATTCAAGATGCTGCAAATTCTCATCTACGATGGCATCACGAATCCTAATGATTACCTAAGAAGGTATGATTCTCATATTAATCTTTGTAATATTTCTGGTAAGATAGCTTTTATTACATTTGACTCCACTTTTTGAGGTTTCACAAGAGAGTGGTTGGGGAAGCTGATGCCAAATTTGATTTCAAGCTGGACAGAGTTGACAAAGGATTTCCATGCATAATACATTGGAGTCAAAAACTTGTCAACTCTGAAGAAAAGATTGATGTCCATGTATCAAGGCCCTAATGAAACATTAAAAGATTGGTTGGCTCATTACAACAAAGAGGTAGCCAGAATTGGAAACTTTTCTGAGGAAGCCCAGCTATTGGGTGTAATTAGCAGCAGGGTACTAACATCCCTTCAGAGGTGCCTAAATGCTAAGTCGACTAAGGCCTAGAAAGAATTCCTCCACCGTACAACAACATTTATTAATGCAGAAGAAGCACAGATCTTATGGAGTCAAAAACCATGCTCCATCATGTTAGCAATGTCAATGGCAACAACAAGTCCTCGGATAGGAAGAAACATCCAACCAACGACAGTCGAGATGCTTGTTGGAATTGTTTAACTATAAGTGCAAAAAGATATGCTAAAGTCCCACATAGAGAGAAGATAAAGAGTCATAACTCTTTATAAGAGAATACCTTTCTAGTGAGCCAATAATGTGGTAAGTGAAGAGACATGCCTACACAACTCCCACACACACGCGCGCGCACGTGGCGTGGGCAGTGAGGCTGTAGAGGCGCTTTTGGCACTTATTAGGTGCACTTGGCACTTAGCACGTGACACGTATTGCGTAGAGATTAAATACTGCAATTAATATTTATTTATTTTTATTTTTATTTTTATAAAATAAAAATAAAATAATTCAAATTTGAATTTCGAATTTTTTGAATTTCTGAAAAGATGTGACTTTTCAGAATTAGCATTCAAATTTAATTTTTCTGAAAAGATATGACTTTTCAGAATTAGCATTCAAATTTAATTTTTCTGAAAAGATGTGACTTTTCAGATATAGCAGCAATAAAAATAAATTAAAACAACTGTTTGTATTAACAGTTGTATGTGTTGATGAATGGATGCCATTGAGTCTATATTAAGGGAAATCAGAAAACGTTTAAGATTATTATTTTTTCCTTTCGTTTTCAGTTTCCTCTATTTTTTCTTTATCAGATACTCAACTGAGTTCTTATTTTCTTTCTGTAAATTTCTAGTTTTGCTTACTGGAAATTTACGTGAGGCTTGTCATATCCTGAGAGCGATTTGCTACTGAAATCCAAAGCAATCTCTACGGAGAGGGGGCAAATAACCTTTTAAAGAAAGCGTATTTCTTTGCGTGTTTCAAGTCTCCAATATTTTTTCAACAATTTTAAAGCGTTATTCCATGGAGACCGAATCTACTACCGCCTCCATCAAACTGATGAATCAAGATTTGATTAGACTGGAACGTTTTGATGGAACAAACTTTACTCGTTGGCAAGACAAATTGAAGTTTTTATTGACTGCATTGAAGATTTTCTATGTTCTTGATCCGGATTTGCAACCAATTCCAGAGCCCACTGACGAAGACTCTAAAGAATTGAAGGCTGAACGCAAGAAGCGTGTTGAAGACGAATTCATATGTCGCGGCTACATTCTCAATGCTTTGTCTGACCGTCTGTATGATCTCTACACAGATACTGCATCTGCAAAAGAGATTTGGAATGCACTGGAATTCAAATATAAAGCAGAGGAGGAAGGTACCAAAAAGTTCCTAATTTCGAAATATTTTGATTTTAAAATGGTTGATGATAAACCTATTCTGCCTCAAGTTCATGAATTGTAAGTTATTCTTAACAAACTGAGGGCTGTGAAAATAGATCTTCCTGAGTCGTTTCAAGTTGGTGCAATTATTGCAAAATTGCCATCGACTTGGAAAGGCTATAGAAAGAAGATTCTGCACAACTCCGAAGATTTTTCTTTGGAACAGGTTCAGAAACATCTTCGAATTGAAGAAGAATCAAGGACATGAGATAAGAATGACAATTCTTATCTTGGCACCTCCAAAGCCAATGTTGTTGACAAGCCTAATCCTAAAAAGAACAACCACAAGAAAGGAAATTTTCTGGGTCCTAAAAAAGATAAAGAAAAATTCAAGAAAAACAACAACAAGAATTTCAAAAATTGTTTTGTTTGTGGCAAACTAGGGCATTATGCTCGAGATTGTAGGTACAAAAAGACCCCAAAAGATGAGGCAGTAAATTCTGTTAAAGAAGAAGAAGAGATTGTCGCTACTGTGAGCGAAATCAATGCTATCCATGGAAAAGTTCCTGGATGGTGGTATGATACTTGTGCCACTATTCATGTTTGCTATGATGAGTCGTTGTTCAAAACCTATCAAGAAGTTGATGGACAAGAGATTCAAATGGGAAATAAAGTTCGCTCCAAAGTGATTGGCAAAGGGAATGTGGAACTCGTCTTCACTTCCGGGAAGCAAATTACCTTAACTAATGTACTTTATGTTCCTGATATGAATAGAAATTTAGTTAATGGGGATCTTTTAGGAAAACCTGGTATTAAATCTGTGTATGAATCGGGCAAGATAATTTTGTCCCGAAATGGTGTTTTTGTTAGGAAAGGCTATTCGAGTGAACGAATGGTCAAGTTTTGTACTAATGACAATAACAATAATAAAAATGTTGCTTCTGCTTATATAATTGATTCTGTTTCATTATGGCATAGTAGATTAGAACATGTTAGAATTTCTTCTATGAAAAGGATGATTAAATGTGGATTGTTTTCATGCGATGTTGATAATTTTAAAAAATGTGAAATCTGCATTAAATCAAAAATGGTAAAGAAACCTTTTCATAGTGTTAAAAGAACATCTCAATTATTAGATCTTATACATACAGATATTTGTGAGATGAATCGTATGTTAATAAGAGGTGGTAATAGATATTTTATTACCTTTATTGATGATTATTCTAGATTTACATATGTCTATCTACTTAAAACCAAAGATGAAGCTTTTAATGTATTTAAAGCTTACAAAGCAGAAGTTGAAATTGGGAAGGAAAATAAAAGTTCTTAGAAGTGATAGAGGTGGTGAATATTTTTCAAATGATTTTAATATTTTTTGTGAGGAGCATGGTATTTTTCATGAGTGTTCAGCACCACGAACACCTGAACAAAATGGTTTGGCTGAACGGAAAAATCAAACTTTTCAAGAGATAATTAATGCTATGTTATTGCATTCTGAGTTGCCATTAAATTTATGGAGAGAAGCATTACTTGCTGCATGTCATATTCTTAATATAATTCGTTTAAAGAAAAATAAGATTTCTCCATATGAGTTATGGAAAGGAAGAAAACCCAATATAGGGTATTTCAAAGTGTGGGGGTGTCTTGCTTATTACAAGAACACCGATCCTAAAAAGACCAAGTTGGGTCCTAGGGGAATAAGATGTGCATTTGTAGGATATGCTACAAATAGCAAGGCATATAGACTCTTGAATTTAGAGTCTAATGTGATAGAAGAATCTAGAGATGTGGAGTTTTTTGAGAACTTATTAACTTCTGGAAATAACTCTCAAAAAACATTGAATGAAGAATCTCAAGATAATACTCCTTCTAAGGTTGTTGAGCAACCTGGTGAGTCAAGGAAAAGCAAAAGAATTCGAAAAGAGAAAGGGTTCGGATCCGATAAAATAGATTCTCAACTTATTTCTTTTTACTTAGCAGAAAGAAGTAGAAACAATGTAATTAGGAAAATTCCTATTGTTCTACAAGTTGAGGATGATCCTAAAACTTATAAAGAAGCTATGGCTTCAAGAGATTCTGCTTTTTGGAAGGATGCGATCAAAGATGAAATGGATTCTATTATGTCTAATCACACTTGGGAGCTTGTTGATTTACCACCGGGTTCTAAGCCCATTGGCTGTAAATGGGTGTTTAGAAAGAAGTATCATACTGATGGTACTCTTAATGCCTTTAAAGCTAGATTAGTAGCTAAAGGTTATTGACAAAAAGAAGGAATTGACTATTTTGACACATATGCACCTGTGGCAAGAATAACTACAATTAGAGTTTTGTTTGCTTTATCATCAATTCATAATCTTTATGTTCATCAAATGGATGTGAAAACTGCATTTTTAAATGGTAATCTCGATGAGGAGGTTTACATGGAACAACCCGAAGGATTTATTCTTCACGGAAGTGAACATAAAGTGTGTAAGCTTGTTAAATCATTATATGGTTTAAAACAAGCACCCAAACAATGGCATGAAAAATTTGATTCTACTGTTCTTTCAAATGGTTTTGTATATAATACTTCTGATAAATGCTTATATACAAAGGTGTGTAATAAGTGTTATATTTTTATTTGCCTTTATGTTGATGATATGTTGATCATTAGCAATGATATGAAAGGCATAATAGAAACAAAGAGGTTTCTATCTACCACATTCAAGATGAAAGACCTTGGACAAGTTGATACAATTCTGGGTATCAAGGTGATTCAAAATAGTGGGGGTTACACTTTAACCCAGGTCCACTACATTGAAAAAATGTTGTACAAGTTCAGTCATTTAAAAATTAAGGAAGCTATTACTCCTTTTGATCCAAGCATAAAACTTGTAAAGAATGATGGAAGAGCGGTGACTCAAATTGAATATGCTAGTGCTATTTATAGTTTGATGTATATGGTGAAATGTACACGACCCGATACAGCATTCGCAGTTAGTAAACTAAGTAGGTTTACTAGCAATCCAAGTGTTGAGCATTGGAAAGCCATTAGTAGAGTTTATGGCTACCTTCTTAAAACAAAAAATCTTGGTTTACAATATTCTAAATTCCCTGCTATTTTAGAAGGATATACAGACGCAAGCTGGATATCGAGTGTAGGAGACAATAAGTCTATCTTAGGATGGGTGTTTACTCTTGAAGGAGCCACAGTTTCTTGGAAATCTAAGAAACAAACATGTATTACCCATTCAACAATGGAGTCGGAATTTGTTGCCTTAGCAGCAGCAGGGAATGAGGCTGAGTGGCTTAGGGATCTACTTCTAGAAATCCCATTAATTGGAAATAATTTATCTGTGATTTCTATACATTGTGATAGTCAACCTACTCTAGCGCGTGCGTATAGTGAAATATATAATGGGAAGTCTAAACATATCAGTTTAAGACATGACTATGTGAGAAAATTAATCAAAGATGGAATTATTTCTCTCACATTTGTGAAATCTAGTCATAACCTTGCAGATCCTTTTACCAAACCTCTTACAAGAGAATTGGTTAGATCAACATCTAGAGAGATGGGGCTCAAACTCCTTAAATAAAGTTCACCAATGATGGCAACCCTACCTAACATTACGAAATGAGTAATTTAAGGTTCAAAGGGTACAAACAAGTCATTGATAAGTGAAGGGTATTCAACACTAAATTAATATAGCCCTGTCTAGGATAACTAGTGCTAGTTGTTACAGTCTGAGGGATGAGTTTGATGGAACTCTTAATGAAGTTCAGTGTATGAGACAAGTATCTTAAATGTAACAAGGATACTGGAAGAACTTCACCTATGTGAGTTTTGAGGTGGTGCCGCCTCAAAAGAGTTATGGAGTTTACTTTTTAAAAGTTCATGAAAACAAGATGAGCACATAGCCATTAAAAGTGCTAAGCGAGTATTGTGTAGAATGTAAGAACATATGGGTGTTTATGTGTGTAGTATCACCGGTTTTTTGTCAAAGGAATAGCTGGTTCAAAGTTTAAAGCTACCAGAAATTTCGACTTATACTTTATGGTACTTACACTAAGGTAAAATTCAAATCGAAAGATATCTTACTCTATTCATAAACATCATTATTGATATCTGGAAAATATTTTGCACTTATATTTAAAAAAGTGGGGATTGTTGGAATTGTTTAACTATAAGTGCAAAAAGATATGCTAAAGTCCCACATAGAGAGAAGATAAAGAGTCATAGCTCTTTATAAGAGAATACCTTTCTAGTGAGCCAATGATGTGGTAAGTGAAGGGACATGCCTACACAACTCGCACACGCGCGCGCGCACATGGCATGGGCAGTGAGGCTGTAGAGGCGCTTTTGGCGCTTATTAGGTGCACTTGACACTTAGCACATGGAACGTGACACGTGTCGTGTGGAGGTTAAATGCTGCAATTAATATTTATTTATTTTTATTTTTATTTTTATAAAATAAAAATAAAATTAATTCAAATTTGAATTTCGAATTTTTTGAATTTCTGAAAAGATGTGACTTTTCAGAATTAGCATTCAAATTTAATTTTTCTGAAAAGATGTGACTTTTCAGATATAGCAGCAATAAAAATAAATTAAAACAACTGTTTGTATCAACAGTTGTATGTGTTGATGAATGAATGTCATTGAGTTTATATTAAGGAAAATCAGAAAACGTTTAAGATTATTATTTTTTCCTTTCGTTTCAGTTTCCTCTATTATTTCTTTACCAGATACTCAGCTGAGTTCTTATTTTCTTTCTGTAAATTTCTAGTTTTGCTTACTGGAAATTTACGTGAGACTTGTCATATTCTGAGAGCGATTTGCTACTGAAACCCAAAGCAATCTCTACGGAGAGGGGGCAAATAACGCTTTAAAGAAAGCATATTTTTCTTTACGTGTTTCAAGTCTCCAATATTTTTTCAACAATGCTTCTAACAATAAACGACTGCGCGAGAGTGATAACCACTGACCGTAGCCTTTTAAAAGGTTTGAAACTTATACTAAGTTAAATTACGGAATTGAGGATATCTATCACAGTATAAGAGATAGGGACCTTTTTCGTCAACCTCCTCTGATTAAGAAAAATCTGGCAAAAAGAAACAAGAACAATTACCACGGCTTCCGTAAAGAAATTGGACACTTAACTGCAGACTGCAATAATGACTTGAAAAATGAAATCGAATACCTCATCCGTCGCAGGTTATTAAAGAATTAAAGAAGGAATGACAATAGAATTAATTGGGGTAGAGAAGAAGGTTGGAATCCCAAAGAAGATTAACCAAGGGATGGTGGCAGAAGAGATGACAGAACCAAAAGCAAGCATGCAGATCACGGTGACCAGAATAATGAGCTAGCTGGTA
The DNA here is from genome assembly GCA_035233585.1 of Antiaris toxicaria. Taxonomy (NCBI): domain Eukaryota; kingdom Viridiplantae; phylum Streptophyta; class Magnoliopsida; order Rosales; family Moraceae; genus Antiaris; species Antiaris toxicaria. The sequence continues at coordinate 98,138,863 of CP141154.1, forward strand.
TAATCCATACCATTGTCAGCGGTCCCTACCCATAAGGAGACACTAGAAGGCAAAAGTAGTATGCTAGGGAGGCCAAGGAGACCTTCCACAAAACAATGATAAGTGATCAGGAAAGGCTAACCAAGGTAAACAAGTAGATGGATACCGAAATCATCTTTAATGAAGAAGACACCTATGGGGTGCATTTTCCTCAAAATGATGCCCTGGTCATTGAGGCAGTAACCGACAACCATATAGTCCACCGAATTCTTATTGATAACGGCGACTCGGTGGATATTTTGTGTCATTCTACTAATGTCAAAGCATATGGTTCCTACCATTTAGCCACTATACGTATTTACAGGAGACTCAACAATCCCAGAAGGGCTGATGCAGTTACCAATTACCGTTGGCACTCGTCCACTCACAGCAACGACAATGGCAAATTTCCTAGTCATTATAGGCAAATCTCAGTATAACGTTGTGATAAGGAGACCCACGCTGAGGCCTTTGAAGGCGGCCACCTCGATATATCATCAAACTATGAAGTTCTCGACGCCACACGGAATCGAAAATCTTAAAGGTAACCAATATGAATCTAGAACTACTTGGTAAATATTGGTTAATTGGATTTAATTAACCAACACATCACCTATTCTAATGGCCACCAGCCATTTTCATATTAAAAAAAAATTTGACCTTTTTTCCTTATAGAAGAGGTTGCCAAGACTAGCTACCTCACAAAAAAATAGTTTTAAACCAAAAAAATAAAAAGGCATGTTTAGCAGAGTTCCTGAAAAAAAAAATATATATATATATATGCTTTTGGAAGTGTTTTAATGATATTTAACTTTAGATCTCCAAAAAAAGAGTCATTCAACACTACAAAATATGGCATCTAAAAAAAATACTCTTTTTAAATGTTAAATATATCAGAGTTTTAATAAGATATTATAAATTTTTTCTAACATTTTTATTGCTAATTAGGAAATTTTAAAATCATTTTGATCTCTATAGAAGCTCTTTTAATAATGTGGTTTTAAACATTTATTAAAGAGTTATAGTTTTCACTTTTTTAATTTTATCGATTAAAAGCAAAATTAAAAACTCAACTAAATGAGAAGTAACTTCCATTACCCTTATGTCTAAAAGAGAAAGAAAGGAAATTGATGGAGGGATTTTGGAGAGGAAAAAAAATCTTGAATTGATTAGTAGTAGACAAGAAACTAAGAAGAAAATAAACTTTAAATTATGAGTTGTCCATTTTAAATCATTCCAACTTTGTAAAGAAAAAAAGAAAAAAAGAAAAATTTGACAAAACAGCTAGTTTGTAAAATAACTATTTAAATCCCAATTACTTCAATCTCATTATTTTTTAAAAAATGTATATATAATTGTAACATGTACTACATTAGATAAATAACATATTTTTTTTTCTTTCTTTTCAACATTAGGGAAAATCTGTATACTTTCTTTTATTTTCCTTACCATGATATTTCCTACATATACAGTTTTTATTTTTCTTAAATCGTTGGTAAAACTAGTTGAGCCCCCATTCAGTGTTTATACTTGAATTAGATAGTTTTGGAAATGTTTTGATTAGAAAAAAAGTGAGTGTTTGGAGTTGTGCATTTGGTTGAAAATGAACTGTTTGAAATTAAAAAGTGTAAAAACTTAAAATTTATTTAGAAAAAATAGTAATATAAATATTATTTTATTCTCTTGTTATTCTGTGTAATTTAAAAAAATATATATCTCATTTTAATTTGAAATAAGAAAATTAAGACTTTTAAAGTTTAAGTTATTAAGAGAGATTGGAGATTTAAATAGTCAACTTAGTTCACTTCCTTTATTAAAAAAAAAAAAAGACAAAAAAAAACTTTGGAAAACTTTGATTGGAGTAGGAAAACAGGGTTAATTTTCTCGTTTACAATATTCATTGGAAGAATTTCACTCTTTCCATACGTAACTGTCCCTTCCACCTAACATATCACGGAATTTACCAAAGCAAACACGTTTAGCATAGTAGTACACGTTTAGCGGGATTTGTGTGTAAACGAGAAAATTAACCTGTTTGGTTCTCCCACTCCAACCAAAGTTTAGCAGGACTTTTGTGTAAATCAAGTTTCTGCTAATTCCTATACGAAATCCCTTATAAACAGGCGGCCAAAGAAGCCATAAACACAGAGTTTGAGTGTAAAAGAAAAGGAGTAATTAGATCAGAGAGAGCAAGAGTTGTAATGGACAGCATAGCTGAAAGATGGAGCGTTCTGGGCCGCGAGCAAAATTGGGGTCTGATCCTATAAACGTTGATCTTCGCCATTACCTGATTTACTACGGTGAAAGGGCTCAAGCCATTGGCGGTGCCTTCACTGGGGAGAAGAAATCAAAGAATTGCACGCTAACTCGTTATGGACCGGATGTTTTCTTCTCCAAGGTGGCCTTACAAAATGGGAAACCCTACAAATATGACGCGACGGCCTTTGTCTATGCTGCATACGAACATGGCACCGCCGACAACTACTTCACGCTGTCAACGTCTCCAGAGGCAGTTGCGAAAAACTCGAATTTGGATATGCTACGTGGCTGTGGCCACAAACGAAGGCACCACAATACAAGGAAGGAGGGACATTCTAGCGGTTTGGAGAGGTAGCATGCTGAGTGAAGATCGGGATATTGATCTCGACTTCGATTTAGAACCAGCATCGGACATACTCGGAACATAGGTTGGCTCTCCGTCCACAGCCGCTAACGATACCAATTTTAACCCAAACAGTGCTACGGACGAGGTGATTAACTAATTATCCTATTTATTGGATTTTTTTTTACTAGAAAAATTAAATAACTCCTCTGCAAAAGCGTAATTATATCTTTATAGACACACATATATTAGCCATCAATATGCTGCATTACAATGTGAGCATACCTTTTTCTCCTCTTCCGTTCGAATCAATTTAAGGATCTTGACATTTAGTGAAATGTAATTAAAACAATTTCGACATATTTTTTCAACAAAAGAAGGATAAGAATAAATTGAGAGAAGGCTTTAACACATTCCAATTATATTATGTTTTACGAAAGTTATCATATATTTTTCTTTATTAAAAAAAAACTAACAAATCTTAATTAGATTGACACCAGTTAGCGATCCTAATTTCATGCTAAAGAGATATACAGGACACAAAATCTAGTCACTCATACAAATATTTATGTTTCAAATACTTAAATCAGGTTTTTGCGAAGGTGAAGAGGCTAGTGGCTAAATATGCGAATGAAGAGATCAGCATAACTGTGACTGGCCATAGCATGGGGGCTGCACTTGCCACACAGAATGCAGTAGACCTTGTTAATAACAAAATGAACTTGCTTCCAAACCAGCAAAACAAGACATTTCCAGTCATTGCCTTCGCATTTCATGCCCTCGCATCAGTGACAAAGGCTTCGGCGATGTGTTCAACGACCTCCTCGCTGCCAATCTTCGCACCTTGCGCATCAATGAAAAAAAGGATCTTGTCCCCCTAGTTCCTCCAAATTTAGGCTTTGTTGACGTCGGACAAGTGTTGGTCATCGGAGCTGTTGACTCACCATGAGTGAAGCAAGAGGATGCTAAATCAAGTGCCCGTTCGCTTGAGCTTCTTATGCATGGAATCACTGGATACCAGGGGACTGACAAAGACTTCGATTTTGGTAGTTGATCGGATCTTGCACTCCTCAACAAATACAGTGATCCTGTGCTTGATAACTATAACATAATCGGAAATTGGTGGACTGAAAAGAACAAGGATATGGTTCAAAAGGAGGATAGCATTTGGGAGTTGAAGGACGAACAGAAAAATTAAACCCTAGATATGTCGCATTAGAACTATATACGACACAAACATATATATATATATGATAAATAAGGATGTTGGCATTCTGGCAGTCATGAATGATATTGAAGAGCTCCTTTCTTCACGTACATTTAGTAATAAGATGATCCTCTCAAAAATCCACGGGACTTGGAATCTTGTAGCGGTGCCTCTTCAGAATATGGCCTAAATCTATTCTATATTTCAGTATTGCGAGATGAATGAATCTTTTTTTCTTTTTCTTTTTCTTTTTCTAAGTAAGTACTACCATGGACTATTCTATTTCTCTATGACGAAATGTGATCGTTGATCAGCTCCACATTACTTAATGACTTTTGAAATATACTTATGCTATGATATTGGAATTATATTCGGTAAAACATGAAGATTTTATTCATCAATATTTTTGGGGCCACTTTGAAAATATATTTTCTTGATAGAGCAGATTGTTCCAACCAACAATTGCTAGAAATGCTAGTACTAGTACCGTGACATTATGCCAAATAAGAGAAACAAATTTATTCTTCTTCAACTGAAGAAAAAAAGAAGAAAAAGAAAACTCCTTCGAATGCTTGCTCCCCAAATTTCCTTCCGATGCTGACTCCAACAAGGGTGTTTCAAAATGGGTATAACCGAGCACAATTTACATATGCGTGTGTCCTAAAGGAAGTTTCGGTACCTTAAAAAATTAAAACAAAAAAAATCAAAAGATGGCCGGTTTTTGATAGTTTTAAATACTTATAGGGATACTTTATGGATTTTAAAAAATACAAGGGCAAACATACCTTTTGGATTTAATCTAGTGGCTCCGGGTTAACGAAAACGACTGCCTACTAACCATATATAAAAGTGATTATGAGGGATGAAACTTTTGTGCTTTAACCATTAGATCTAATGACTTAAATTTATTCTTTCTTATTTAGTTATATCGTATGGTTTAATTTTAATCCATGTGTCATTATTATTCTCCAACACCTCACACAATGATATATGTAGAGAGAGCAATAATTTTGTAATTTTTATATTTAAGACTTTTTTTTAGAGGAAATGATTAGACTTAATTTTGTCTCTTGTGCCAACCATGATTACACTTCCCTGCATGACTTAGTTGCATTGTTTTTTTTTTTTTTTTGGCAATCACGATTTTTATTTTAATAATGATGCACAATAAACTTTCTTGTTCTCTTTCTTTGCTCTTTATAAACCATTTGTTTGTTTGTACTTTTCTTTTCTTTTCTTTTGCTTTTATACTTTTTTAAGACAAATTGAGGATTTTTTTTATTTCTTATTAAAATATTTTATTTTTTAATTTATCCTTCAGATAGTATTTCCCAAGTATATTCTCATTTATTTATTTCTTCATATAATTTTTCTTCTTCTTTAATGTGACCATGAGTACTTTTTTTACCTAATTCTTTGTTAACTAATATTAAATTTTCAAATATGTTTTTTTTTTGTTACTTTATATTTCAGTCTTCAAACAAATAGCGAGCCTAATCTAATGGCTAAAACAGTTTCATTTTCTACTTAATTCTAAAATAATGGTTTAGATTTACTCCATATGACATTTTACTTCTTTTATTCCTCATATTACACCTCTATGTTTAATTTTATTTATTTCTTTTAATTTAAGATTTGATTGGCCAAAATTTTTCTTGGAAAAGCTACCAAACCATAATGAGATGACTTTAGCTTCATTAGTTAAACCCTATTTGTACATAATTAGAAACATTTGACCACTAATATTTGATTTTTTTTCCCCTTTGTTGAGGGAAAAAAAATGCTAATATACATCTTTGGTTGCAATTTGTATATAAAAGTAGATACTGAGCTCTAGAATAGAATATTAAATGTTTGGCTCTCTATTTTAGCTCTGTTTTAGTTTGGTTTGGACTAAAATATGCATTTAGGGTGAAGCTATATTTAATTCTATTTTAACTTGGTTTAAACTTCTTTCACTACTTTGACACTATTTCGAATATAAGTTTATCTCTACTTACACTATTTCAGCACAATTTGCAAGAAAAGTTTAAAATAAAATAAAATTAAATTTTCAAGCTAAACTAAAACATCAAATACTCAACTTTAACTTAGATTTATCTTAATTCAAGCTAAACTTAAGTTAAAACAGAGCACCAAATAGATTATAAAACTATAATTAGCATGTACAAGTACATATATTAGTAGAATTTAATAATTCAATACATAGTGAATATTCTCTTTTACTTGATTTACAATTATACAAATTTGTGATATCTACAACAAAATACCGGTATTATATGAGTTCATTAAATATACTTATTAATTTAATGAATATAATGATCACATTGTTAAACAATGTGAACATTGAAATTTATAAAACCGTTGCTTTTTATGTATTTTACTAATAACAGAATCTACTTTAATTAATTACATAGCATAGAGAAAATTACACAGCATAGAGAAAATTCATACTTTACTTTTTTATATAGAGGGTAGAACTTTATTATAAAACTAGCCGGACAAAACATATTATTAAGTTCATAATGTTATCCTATAACAGCGTCCATCTTATTGAATTCATAATTTTTTTTTCCTAATTCAATAGTTAAAAATATTCTCTAAATCTTTAAAAAATTAACAACTGAAGCACGAGAGGCACTCTTCCATACTAGTATACATGCAGTACACGCTATGTAAATAATTAAAGAGTGAAGTGGAGAATGAGATTCCTTAAAGAATCATTTCTTTATCCTATCTTTTAACTTTTATAAAAACATGATGAAGCAAGCTGGTCCTCCCTACCATTCATAAACTAAAATACTTTAAAAATAATGAAGCAAACCGTTGTATTTGGATATTTTTTTTCATTTATATCGTTCGTCATATTTTTGATTATTTTTATTTCATTGTCATTTTTGCTTTTATGATTTTTGTCTCATGTGCTTACTATTGAGTAACAGAAAAGGGTGATCATAATGGTGTTTTTCTTAGGCGCTAAAGGAATTATGGCAAAAGCTCCCTTCAAAATCGATGCAAATCAGAAAGGAAACAGTCTGACTGGTGAACCTGAAGTGCAAACATAAATATCAACCAAATGAACTTGGACTTTTTAATTAGTAGGTTTTCTTGCTTAAGCAATCCTTAATTTTCATAAGAATGACAAAAACTTAAGTCACGTCTGGTTTTAGGAGAAGGACTAAGGAGCTAGCTACTTCTTCTTCTAGTTCTTATTATTATTATAACTAAGCTACTATAATCCCACTTTGTGATTCTCTAGCTGCCAATAAACGTGAAGAGCAACACCAACAAATGAAAAATGCCCAAAAGAAGGAAATCTAGACTTGCGATCATACTTATAGATCAAGGGCTGTTCATTACAACCAACTCTTCGTGGTCTCTGCTTGGCTCTGAACATCACCGCTCTAGCTCTGGCCGCCACCGGGCATTCCTCATTTGCAAGGAACAAAGCAGCTTTGTTCTCCATCACCGATGTCCTCATTTTGAAGCTGTGCACACCGATGTGTGGCCTTCTTGCAAGTCATCTTTTGGCTCGCTATAAACCTCTTGTGTATGGCTAGTATACCCCTTGGTTCTCACTCTTGGAGATGGAGAAAACAGAACCCCTAAAATTATTGGCATGGCAGCAGCCATTCTAGTCCATCTCTGCCTATCAGTTTGAAAGGATTCACCGGCTCGCCGTGGACAGCTATCAATCTCCTCTGTGCCTTCATCATTCTAACAATCTCATACGATCCAAAAACCAAATCATACAGCAAGGACTTGATGTCCCGTTTAATATTACACCAAGAATTCTGGTTCACGGTTGCATCACTAAACTTATAGTCACCCAGTGACTAACTGGTGACTGACTGTCAGATGCGCGCCCGAAAAAGTATCCAATGCATCTGGCCTTGCTGATATTATTAAGTTCGAGGGAGGAGTCAAGGCCAGTATGTTGGCAGAACAAGTCCGCCGCTCACAGAGTGGCGTGCATTTGGCATCATTGCCGTCCGCGACTTCACAGTCGTTGCTTTCGAGAAATGCACTTTGACGGCCTGCCTTATCGGGTGAACATACAAGGCCGCAGGAATTTCTGCTTTCAGCCCCCATATGTAATTCTTAACCTTTATGTTAATGGTATTAAAGGACTAAATAAAAATCTAATTGTATTAGAAAATATCAAGATTGGCCATATAATAGAGAATCCAAATAAAACGATTGAATTATGAACATTCAACTTGCAAAAACATCATGTAAATACAAAGGCACTTATTTCCGGTTCCAGTACATGCTCTCAGATAGAAGCTTTACAACGTGGCAGTTATTTATGTGCAAGTATTAAAACACTTGACTGAAAAAAACCAACGTGTTATTGAGGATTTGGAGGGCGGCTATTTGCAGCAGAAACTCGGGAACCCCATTCGAGAAGCTCTTTACTTGTGTCATCCTTATGCACGAAAACTTCTATGAAGCATAAAGAATCTTTGTGTTCTCCTGTTGCTGTCGTAATGGCTTCGACAAGTTCATCTTCTGTTCGAACCTGAATAGGACAGTGCAGTTTCTTAGTTTGAAATGGACGACTTTTTAATAAACACGTTAGTAATTCTCCTTTTAGTATAACATCCAAACTTTAGGAACCAAGCCATTCTTGATGTCAGAATTGGGTAGAGTTTCATTGAAAGATGAGTGTTAAAACATCAATTAACGGGCGAGTTTAGCAAAATCATACTGAATGATGTTCAGAATTTCATTGAAAGGAATGGAAAAAAGAAAAAATGGTCGCATTCAAATAATTACTAGAAAATTAGATTCAATGAATCAATTTTGGTTTTTTTTTTTTTTAAAAAAAAAGACTATAAACCAATTACTTTGTTCATTTTAAGTTTCTAACCTTGGCAGTCCAGCATTTGCCTTCGCCATTGTGGATGGCATCGACAAGTCCCGTATAGTCCCAGTTTTTAATGACGTTATATGGACCATCATGAATCTCTACTTCGATTGTATAGCCTCCATTGTTAATAAGAAATATAATGCTCTTTTGCCCGCATCTTATCATTGTTGAAATATCTTGAGCGGTGACCTGTAAAACATGGTTTTCACAGAAAAGTTTTGCTTTCCATCAGGAGTTAGGGCACTATACATCGCAAAACTAAATTGGGTCTAGTAATTCCTATTTAGTCATGATAAATTTTGCTGTTTTGTTCACGTATGTGCATCTTGAAAGGACAAAAGTAAAAACTTCAAAACCATATTAGTGGGTGTCAAACTCAAAGCAACTGATCCCATTGTAGTTAGAAAGCCAATACAATTCTAACAAAGTAAATTAGGTGCTTATACCTTCAAAAATTGCGTGTTTCTCTTAACATACTAACCTGGAAACTACCATCACCAATGCATGCGATTACACGTTTATCTTTAGCAGCCTGAGCATAGCCAAGGGTGGCACCAACAGACCAGCCAATAGATCCATATTGCATTTGGAACTCATACCTGAATGGAAATACAACGAACAGAAGTCTTGGCAACATAGTTTTTGACAAACACAAAGGATGTTTAGATATGCATGTCTTACAAGAATCTCTTACCCACAATTCTTTGGAAGGCGGAGTTTCTGACAATTGAACCATGAGTCTCCGGTTTCAGCAATCACTGCAGTATCTCCACTGAGCATCTCCTGCAAATGAGTTTTAATCAATAAGTTAAAACCAAGAATTACAATAAAAAGAAAAGCATATAAGTGTGAGCAGAACAAGAAATTGTTGAGAAATTTTTTATTTTAACATGACTTACTCGAATGTACAAATCAAAGTATAGATCCAGGATCGAAATTTAAAAGTGAAAGAAAAGGCTAGAGAAAAGAAAAATAACTTCAATAAGAGTTTCTAAGATACAAGTCTGCAAAATTTTTGTGTTTTCACAATGCATCTATTTTTGTTTTCTAATATTAATTATGGCCTAAAAAACAAGAAAACAAAAATGTTTTATAACTTAATTGTCCCGACTCACCTGAATGTGCTTAAAGAGAATGTTGACCCTGAGAAGCTCATTATTTTCATGCTTTAAAGGAATGCCGGGGGGAACAAAAATTCGACGGTAATTCTCCAAGGCAGTGTTGTTTCTCTTCAGCTTCTTAGCCAATGCACTCAAGAAGTCAGCCATAAAAACCCAGCCAAACGATGGACCATTCCCAATAGTCACGCGATTAGGCTCCACCATGACAGCTTTCCCATTGTTGATTAGCAAGGAGTAACCCACAGAGCTGTAATCATTGAAGATTGGGCCAGCGAATAGATAGGCATCAGCAGACTCCACTATCTCTCCGCAGAAGCTGGTGCTGACAGCACCCCAGTAAGTCCCAATGAAGTTAGGATGGTTCTCTGGCACCATCCCCTTACCCGACGGCATAACAGCAACTGGATAACCACTAGCATCTGCAAGCTCGACAAAAGCCTGTTGTGCCTTAGCTACTCTTATCTTCGGGCCACCCACCAAAACAGCCTTCACAGCTCGGTTCAGGAAACCAGCAGCCGCCTCAACTGCTGCTTCCAATCCTAATTGATTGCTTATCCTGCAAAAATGTAAATAGCTCGCCCATGAATGTCATAAGTGATAGAATTAGACGCCCTAATCCTCTACTACCAAGAGCAACACGCAAAACACACTGAGGAGCTACATCCACTTTTAGCCAATCCGCGTGTTAATTGTCCATTAGGGTAATAATTAAGCTCCACACACTCGACAGAGAGAACAACAACATGAAAAAACACTAGTAGGCTATATCATAATAATAAAACAGCATATTTAAGAATGAAACCATAAATTTGAGCACTAAATTGAAAAAAAAAAAAAAAAACCACATTCTAGTCGTCTGTCCTTCATATTTCACGCTTATACAAAAGGAACAACTTTGTAGCAGAAAATGTAGCACCAATGAATATATCAAGTGTGCCTACTGCCAGATACAGAACAATACACATACACACACACACATATATATAGAAAAGGAGAGTAAAAGAGGCATACTTGGGAGCAAGAAAGAAAGGAACAGGGTCTCTAGCGAAAGTGGGGTGAGGAATTCCAGGCAAATTACAACTTATGCTTATATAAACAGGCTTGCTTTCTTTCAACGCGGTCGAGATCGCCGTGTCTATTTGCTCATGCGCATCATCCAAATGATTCACCACCGCCTATACCACATTTCAACTTATGTACTCTGTTATGTACACGTTTATACAATATATATATATATATATCACACACACACACACACACACACACACACACTGGCTTACCTGAGCACAAGTGACGTTTTGGAAGCACCGGAGCTCCTGAGAGAAATCGGGTAAGCCGATGGTGTGATGGAGGATCCGGTTAGTGCCGTAGTCGTTGGAGTTGGGCCCACCGACAATGAAGATGACGGGCAAGTTCTCGCTGTAGGCGCCGGCGATGGCGTTGAGGACGCTCAGCCCGCCAACGGTGAAGGTGACGACGCAAGCGCCCACGCCCCGGGAGCGCGCGTAGCCGTCTGCGGCATAGCCGGCGTTGAGCTCGTTGCAGCAGCCAATGAGGTTGAGCTCCGGCTCGGCAATCAGGTGGTCGAGCAGCATCAGGTTGAAGTCGCCGGGAACCGAGAAGACGTCCCGCGCGCCGATCTCCACCAGCCGCCGAGCCAGGTGACTCCCCATCGTGCCGCCCCTTGCGGCCGGCCTCACCGCAGCCGGGGTCGAGCTGGGCCGAGCCGTCGAGCCAATAATTGTCGCTGCCTCCATTCAAAGTTCCAAATTTTTTTTTGTTTTTGACAGGAAAGATCTTTCAGAGCTTTTGATTTGGTTGTGTGTGGGTTTTGGATGGGTTTTTTTGGGTTGGTTATAAAGGAGTTTGGCTTTGTTGGGAAACTGTGGGTGTGAAAAAAGGTGGGATTGAATTCAACAGGAGACGAGATTAGAGACAAAACACTTAAAAAAAAAAAATAGTGTCCTTGGTTAAAAGCTGTGGACTTTTTTAACGTTGGAAGATCCACCATAATTTGACTTCGTTGGATTAGTGAATTGAGTTTTAAAATTTATAAGAGTATATTTGATTTTTGAGTTGTATTTAAAATTTTAAGTTGTGTTTGGTAAAAAAAATATTTTAATTTTATTTAAATGTAATATAATTTTATTTTAAATGTAAATTTTATATTTAAATATAATTTTTTTAATAATATTATGAAAATAATTATTATTTAAAAGTTTTTTAAAATAATCATATTAATTTTTTAACTTTATTATTTATATTTATTTTTATCAATCACATCAATTTTTTAATTTTAAAATATTTTTCATCTAAATATATATTTTATTCAAATATAAAATAAATACTTTTTAATCAATTATAACATTTAAAAAATAAATTTCATTCAAATATAATCAAAATATAAAACATAATTCATGGAGCAAACAAAACAAATAATTTGACCGGTCGAGTCTTGTGGTACCCTTGACTGTGATTTGTGAGGTTTAAAATAAATAATTAAGAGAAAATGAACCCACCAGTTTGGAAAACCAGGTGGTTCAAGTTGTTTTGGGATTCCAGCGTCCCTGCAAAGCTGTTTTGTTTTGTTTTGTTTTTTTTTTTAAGGTTTAGCTTGCATTTGGTTAACTCATTTTTTAAATATAATATAATTTTTTCTTAAATATAAAAATATTTCATTCAAATATCAATCATATTATATTTTAAATTTAACATAATTATTATTTATTATTTCATTTTTTTTATTATTTTTATTAATTATATCATATATTCTCTCTCCTTTTTTTCTCTCTACTTTTACCCATCACATTACATATTTATTATTAAAATATAATTCAAATACTTTTCACTCAAATACACATTGCATTCAAATGTAATGTTAATGTTTTTCCTCCAAATAAAAATTATATTTAATATATTACATTCAAATACAATATAAATACAATACGTTCACAAACGAGCCCTTAGAATTAATTATTCTGACAGGAAAGTACCCAATTTTTTGCTAACCAATGAACATGGTAGTCTCTAATATTTATAACATAAAACTATACACAATAAGAATCTGATTTCTCATCTAAAATTTCATATCATAATCTATATTTAATCATTTATATTTTTTTATAAAAAATTATATTAATCTTTCTTCTATTTTTTTATCTTATAACATAATATAATATAAATAATTGATTATAATTTAAAACAGAAAATCTTATGATGTGTTTGGTATCGTTACAAAAATGTTTTTACGTATAAATGTAATGTAATTTTCACTTAAATACAAAAATTTTACATTCAAATATAATCATTTTCAACAATATTATAAAAATAATTATTATTCTTTTGTCTTTTAAAATAATTACATCAACTTTTTAATTCTAATATTTTTATTTCTATTTTTATAAACCATATCAATTTTTAAACTCTAAAATATATTCATTCAAGTATATATTTCATCTAAATTGAAAATAAATACAGTTTAACTAAATACAAATCTCAAAAAATAAATTATATTAAAAAATAATGCGTTTGCAAAATATAAGTAGACACTGTAGACGTCCCCTGGGCCTCTGTCTGTTCTCGAACAATGCGCTGCCTCATCCCATCTGTGAAAGAATAATCAGTGTGTGGGGTTTCCTATTGGTCACACATCTCAATCATTTTCACCGCCGGATTAGCGAATATGGTTCCAATAAAATATTTGGATTAAATAAATCAATAGTATAATTTTAAATATCAATAGTGAATATAAAATTTATTTGATAAATTATTTATTTATTAAAAATAATTTATTTTATAAATTTTGATATTTATTATTATTTATTTTAAGATTCGTTTAATTCAATCTAATTTAATTTAATGTATAAATTGTTTTAAATTATTTTAATTGATTCTACTTTAATTTAAATTGATATAAGTCATTTTTACTATTTTTTAATTTCATTTTTACTATTTTAACATAACTTTCAATATAAATTATTTTTATTTTCACTATTTTTAAAATAAAATTAATTTAGATTAAGTTAAAATTAAATATTTAATCTACCTTAATTTTAAAATTAAGTCAATAAATTAAACACATGCTTAATTATTTTTAAACCACTGTAAAAATGCTTTTTTACTTATTTAAATTGTCTTATAAATTTTTAAGTTTGGATTTCCACTATCTGAACAAGAATCATTTATATAGAAATACTTTTATACATATGTGTGTGCGCGAGCGAATAGATATTGGAAACAGTTGTTTATGTTGAAAATCTAAATGATCTTAAATTATACTATAGTAAATGTATCCAAATAACCAAATTTTTAGGGGAGGTCGAGCAAAATTTAACTTAAAATTATCAAATTCTGACTTTTTTACTATCTCAATGTTGAGCCTACTTTTAGATTATCAAACCGTAATTTGAATGGCTCATTTGGATATCACCATCTAAATATTTCAATATAGACTAAACGAAAATACTAATGTAAAATGTTGTAATTAACATTAAAAAGAATATATGTGTAACATTAATAATAAAGTATCTTTTATAAAATTTGCCATTACATAAAACTTGTAGCAAATTTCTCACCATGTATAAGCAGTGTTAGATTTGGTATTTGGTTTTTATTGTTTGGTGTCTCAACTCTTTAATTTAATCATTATGATTAATCATTGCTAAATTATTTTAATAGTAAAAGTTTACTTTAATAATTTTAAAACTTAATGATGATGATAAAATATAAACATAGTAGAACTTAAAAAATTATGTATTGGATCGTTAAAATATACTAATTTCGTACTTTTTTAAACAAATATGGCGTTAACATGAACATAAATATTTGTGATGGTATATTGCTCTTAAACAAAAATTAATAGTCGAAGTGGTGATATAAATTAAGATGTAGAGCAGTGTAGCGACCATGCACTAGGAACATGGAGTTAGTACTAGGGTGCATTTGGTTGAAGAATTGGAAGGATGGAAGGATAGGGGATTGAGGAGTAGAAAGTGAAAGAAGCTCTTGCTTGGTCAGGTAGAAAGATGGGGGAGAGAAAGGAACTAGGGTAATGAAACCCTTGGAGCCCACAAATAAACAACCCCTCATTTAAATGAATTGAGATGGAAGGGAAGAAAAAAATTGAATTTCCAATATTGACCTATGTCAATACCAAAATTTAGTGATACATTTTTGTGGGTTAGAAAAGGTTAAGGATGAGTTTGTAATTTTACAAATAAAACTAAAGGAGCGTTTGAATAATACATTACGTTTGTATTATGTTTAAATGTAATGTATTAAATGTAATTTGTATTTAGATGAAAAGTATTTACATTACATTCTGATTCAATGTGTGTTTGGATAAAAAGTATTTGAATTATATTGTATGTGATGTGATTGATAAAAGTAGAGAGAAAAAAAGAGAGAGAAAAAGAGAGCGTGTGATATGATTGGTAAAGATAGTAGAAAAAATTAAATGATAAACAGTGATGTAATTGATATTTAAATACGATACTTTTACGTTTAAATGAAAATTACATTGCATTCAAACGTAATACGAATACAATGCGTTAAACAAATGAGGCATAAATTATTCACTTCTCATTTCCTTCTAATACTAAACAAGACAATGGAGAATCATCATCTTTCCTTTCTATCATATGAAACAAACTTTGAAGAAATTCTTAATCCTTTCCTTCATTTATATTCCTGTTGCATCATTCCATCCCTCAAATCAAACGGAGCCTTGAAGTCCAGAGAACACAAACGCTTCAATATTTTTCAAGCAACCAAAAAAAAAAAAAAAAGCTTCAATATCGTTACTGATAGTTGATGGGCCTAGCTCGTCGTAGTATCATAGCCCGCTAGGGCTAGATGGTCTGCTCTCCAAAAAATGACGTGATTCCAAAATAACGGTGAAATTGAAGTAACAAATTTTCCACATAAGGAGATCAATTAAAGGATGTAAATATCATCTACGTAGGATAAAATAATTTATTTTAATTTATGTTTTTTTTTTTTTCACTTCGTTCCTATTTACACTTCGTTTGGTCGGAAGGAGAGATGGAGGGAGGAGATGCTTTATCCTTTTTGTCTGGTTGAAGGGAAGAGAGAAGGAAAAGGAGAGTTAGAAGTATGAACCCTCCATTCGGGACGCAAGAATAACTCCTTCTAATGATGGAAGGATCCTGATCCTTCAAAAACAAATTTGAAAAACTGTTTTGTCCTTAGAAAATAATAATTTTCAATTAGTGATATGGACGATAAAATAATTACAAAAACATATATAGTCTATCATTTTAACCATTTATCCTCCTTATCATATAATTTAAAGTATTGTTACGATCCTTCAGTCTTTTTTTTTTTTTTCCCTCCAACTCTCTCTGTCTTTCCTTCTCTCCGGCCCTCCAGCCTTTGAAAACCAGCGTCTGCTCACTTATCTATAACCTATAATATATACATATATATATATATAATATATACGGTTACCCGATTAACATGCTAGCGTCGCTGCTTAATACTGGCATGTGTAGGCTTCTGATTGTATTTTTTTTTGTTTTTTTGAAAGTCATGTCTAGTTTTCTTGATTCATTTTCTACTTTTTCGTTCGGTGTATCTGCTATATATAGTGTGGTGACACATGTACATCGTAATCCATCTCTTTAGTTTTTTGAATCATTTAATTCACTTTACCGTCAAAGAAATAGCTACAAATATAGATAATATACCTAAAAAAAGAAAAACAAAGCAAAGACAGTTGCTTCTGCACATGCCCTCTCTACTAGTAATTTAAAATGTTAGGAAAAAAAAAAAAAAAAGGTTTTTGCCACTTGAGTTGGTAATATATATATATATATATACCAACTTAAAGACTCCATCTAATAGTTTAAAAGATAAGCACGATTGCTATTAAGGATTGATTGGCAGAGTTTATTAAAAACTGTATTTGATTTCTTAAGTCCAAAAGTAATTTTTGAAAATGTTTAAATGATTCGTCAAAAAAGCTTTTAGCTCTAGAATTGCTTCATATAAAAGCCAAAAATTGTGACTTTTGGTAAAAGCACTTTTCAATAAACTCTAAAATTGTTAACAAAACTTAAAGTTAATTTTAATATTTTAATTATTTATTAAAAAAACCTTAAAGATTATTTTGATCTCAGAAGTATATTAGTGCTAAACAGTTGTTGAAAAGCCACATATTTTACTTATATTTTGCTACTGGCTAAGAGCAAAAGCAAAAAATTTACAAACTAAAAGTTGATCAACTAATTAAGTGGTTGATGAAGGGTTTACTCTAATGACTAAGAAAAAATGCGGGAAAAATTCAAAGATTAGCAATATGATGGAGCCCTGTAACACGGCCTAAGACTTTGCTATCAAAAACTTTTTAGAGAATTGAAATATTGAAGACCGTTGAACTCATTAATTATATGCTTGCTCGGACAGATACATGGAAATTGTTATGGAAATCGTTATTTCTTATTGAGAAAATTAGCAGAATTAGGTACTTTGAGAAGAACATTAAACAAATAGCTTGAAAAAAAAATATATCTCTTACAAATTTGAGGAGGGCTCTTAAGAAAAAAGGTTATCTAGCGATTTCTCTTTAATTGTTATTTTCTTGTTTTGTTTACCTTTGGTTGTTTTTCTTAGTTCTTCTTTTATATTAAGAACTATTCTAGTATAGAATATGTTATTTTGCACTGTCAGTAAAAACTATTATTTTAACTGCATTTATGGCCGAAGCAGTTCTCTATTGGGTATCACAACTTTTTAATGCTACTATTAAAAATTCAATCTAACAATTATAAAATAATTTATACTAATAATGTATAATGATAGGTCCTAACATTGAAGGATCTATTTTAAGTTTGTGAGATATTTTTGTTTATCATTCTTAAGAAAATCGCTAGCTCTAGGTTATGGTTATAAGACTTCAAGTGATGTTTCTCAAGGGACGTTTGACAAACGTTTTTTTTAATGTTGTTGTATTTAAATGTAATGTAATTTTATATCAAACGTAAAGTTTTACATTTAAATATAATCATTTTTAACAGTGTTACAAAAACAATTACTATTCAAAATTTTTTAAAAACAATCACATCAACTTTTCAATTTTAATTTTTTATCTCAACTTTTATCAATCACATCAACTTTTCAACTCTAAAATACTTTTCATCTAAACACACGTTTCATTTAAATAGAAAACAAATACTTTTTAACCAAATACAACATTCAAAAAATGAATTGTATTCAAACGTAATACGTTTACTAAACAAACCATAAATTGTATAAAACATATTCCAAAAGTAGTCTATGAAATGAAAACAAGTTAATATATCCAAAACTGCAAATCTACCTCTGGTAAGAAATTTATAGAAAACTGAGACAAGTTGTGACAACAAATTGTATGGCTTGATATAATCCATTGTAACAACAAATTTGCAAGATCCAAACCACTTCTTTTGTGATTTGCTCGCTTCCTTCAGTTACCTAAAAGTTTTCCGATTTGATTTACCGGATGTCCCTGTGCTCTGACATGTATAGCTTTGAAATTTCCTCTGTTTCTTTTCTTTTTTTCCCGATTTAACTCTAGAAATTTCTCAAAGGGAATGAAATAGTTCCTTCCCCTTTGAGTTGCTACAATTCTAAACGTATATCATCGTAAAAAGACAAGCTCAAAATCTTGGCTCCAATATTTACCATAAACAAGTTAAAATACTTGCTATTCATGAACAAATATAACACTTACAGAAGAAGAATTGAAAAATCAAGAATTCAGTGCTTCATCAATCAGAAATTAATGATACAAATCATTATTTGACAAATCATGATATGCTCGTTATTGGAAACAAAAACGAATCCCTATTGATGTCACGAAGTGAATCAATCAAATGAACCATACAATTCATACATCTATCATATATATATATATAGATATGCATGTAATATGTACATAATATAAATATATAAGCCTAACAAGGGATCTTAGATGTAAACCATTTCATAACCGAAAAAGGAGCCTTAATCAACGCCAGTGCAAACTCAACTATGATAGTCACGCACAAGCAGCACGGGCATACGCAAGACAGCACTAAACTGCATCACAAAGAAAACCAAATAATATTACTACCCAATCAAACAAATCTTGATGGTAAGACAAGCACTAATAACTTATCTAATTACCCAACGATCCAAATGACAACGCCGACGAGGGAGATGAGGAGGGAGACAAAGGCGAAGGGCAAGCCGAGCAGAAACCCCAAGGGCCGGCATTCGCAATCCTCACCACAATTACATCCCATGGTGGTTTTATTGTTTTTTTTTTTTTTTTTCCCCTTGTTCTTTGTTAATGTAGGTTTTTAATTAGGTGAGCTGAATTAGAGAGGATAAATAATCAACAAGGTACTAATCAATAATTTTGACTGAAGGAACCAATAATTGAAGTAGAATGTAGTACAAGACAAGAGGAAAATATTAAGGAAACGTGTATTAGCATTCGGCTGCCGCGTCTCCTATCCACGTAATGTGTTCATTGTTGGAACAGATCAACAACAAAAACAACACGACATCTTTATACCCCGTCTTTGAATGACCAGTTATATATTTCTTCGGTTTTCTTTTTTTTTTTTTTTTTTGCTTTTTTGTATTCTCTTGTTTGGCATTCTTCTTTCTTTCTTTCTTTCTTTCTTTCACGATGTGTTGTCAAGAGGGATTCTAAATAGATTTTACAGAGGGATTCTAAAGCTTCACCAAAACCTTTTAAGTAAAATCTAGAGGGAAAAATTGAAAAAAGGAAAAAAAAAAAAAAACTCAGTCTTAGTTTAACAAAATCTTTATCATCGAGGTTATGTTATTTGGCAGAAATCTAATCATTTATTTTGTGTTTTTTGGAAATTAGTCTAGGATATTATCGTACTTTTGATGAACTAGTTTTCAAACATTAGCTCAGATTTTATGCGTGGTTTAGACAGCATAATTATCCAAATATATTTCTTTTCAATTTCTAGTTCAAATCATTCATTGTAAGTTTTTTTTTAAAACTCAAATCAAGTTAAAAGGACAGATGCCTAAACCACAAAAAATTTCGAAGACATATACAATTTATGACATGCTTCTTTATTTTCTCTTATTAATAATAACAACAATAATAGTTGTGGTAACTATTTCATAAATTGAGAACCTTTGCGTAACTGGCCAGTTTTTGTTTTTGTTTTTTGTTTTTTGTTTTCTGTTTTTGTTTTTTGTTTTTTATTTGCTAGATACATTACGGGCTAGTTGTAAATGAATTTTTGAATCCACAAATGAACAATCTAATCCATATTCGTCACAAAGGTCAAGGTTTGTTTTTCAAAATAATGGAGCAACTATCAAAAGGTCAAGATTCGTTTTTCAAATTTTGATACTAACTACAGTTTAATAATATTAAAACAATAGTGGTTGAACACAAACAACCTATTGAATGAAAAAAGTGAATGACATAAAAATAATTCATACAAACGTGTAATTATTGTATAACATAAAAAAAAAAGTGAATGAAAATAAATAAACAATTGAATGTTCTAAAAATAATTCATACGTAACTTTATTAAGTTTAACAATTAAAAAAAAAAACCCTACAGTAAAGAGATAAGAGATGAGCTCTTTCTTGCTTAAAACGTTTATATGCTCATAGACGTAACCGAATAACTGATATAATAAAATCTGAAAATAAAATAGACAAAAAAAAAAACTAGAGAACTTTTATTATAAGGAGAAAAAATCTTAAAAAAAAGATAAAAAAAAATCAACTGAAAAGTAAGATTGACACAATTTTTTTTGTGAATTAAAATACATATTATAGTAGAGTCATACGTAAAATTACTGCAGGACTATACTAACAACCATCTAACCACTTATATTAAGAAAATTTAAAAGAAAAATTATTTTTAAAAAAATTTTCAAAATTTTCTATATTCAATTGTATTTTGACAAACATTATAGAACAAAGATATATTCTAGGAATGTTATGAAAATATCTTATCTCTTGATTTCCATCATACATTATGAAACTTAAAACTTAAGATTTTCATCACACAACAAATTTAATCAAAAAGTTTGAAGCAAGATTAATATTTTATGAGAATTCAAAAAACAAATGGCATGCCTCCTAACTTTCTTTAGAATAACCACTGAATGTTGTGGTCAAACAGTAAGGATAGTCATGGAGGTTTGTAATTAAAGGTTTAAGTATTGGGTGATTATCTTAATAATCTCAAAAATAAATGGTTGTATTTTATCAGCGTAATATTCGATATAATATGTCTGTGATTATATTGTCACATATTATTACTGTTAATACATTCAATTCAATAGGACTGGAATGACAACGAGAAAAGCTCATTTGCAGAGTCTTTAATGAAGGATTCTTTTGGTAATGTCTAAAGGGTTATGCTAACGCCCTCCCCAATTTTCAACAACCAAAAGAAGATTTGTGAAAACTTTGTCATCCCTTAATACTACCTTTTTTTACTTGCGTTAGACCTTTTTTATTTTAATATCCTCATATGTCTGTTTCGGATCTATTTTCACTTTCATTTCTCTCCGTTTATCCCTCTTCCATATCCATTCTTTCTCTCTCTTCCTATTCTCACTCTCTCTCTTCAGCCAGTCAGCCTCCACCACTCTCTCTATCGGAGCTCTCGTCGGACGCCGTCTCCATCGCCAGATCCTGATGACCGAAGATTGAGATCATGAGTCCGCTGTCTCTCTCTCTCTCTCTCTCTCTCTCTCTCTCTTCCCCTGTCTCTCCTCATCTTCTTTCACTCTCTCTATGTCAGAGTAACTGTACTGCCGCCATCGCGACCGACCTCTGCGAGCGACCTCCACGCGTCTTCCTACCGTCGCGAAATGCCACGTGGTTGTGATCTCTGCCATCTCGGCGGTTGGGTGATGTAAGTTGATGACGGAGTCGTGACCAGCTCGTGCGATTTATGACCGCTGGCTCTTCCTTTTTGCACTTCTCTCTCTCTCTCTCTCTCTCTCTCCCCTCTCTTTCTCTATCCGCCGCTACCTCCACTCTCGGCATTGAGCACTTCGCCGCCGCTCCGATCTTGGCCTCACGATCTCAGCCTCTCGTCTTGTTTGTTCTGGTGGATTACTCGATGTTCCCGGTGGGTTACTCTATGTAGTTTTTGCCCGTTTATCTGTATCATGACCGGTTACTTATTGTATTGTGATGGATTACTTGTTGTATTCTAGTGTGTTTTGCAAATATTAATTTTAAGTTTAGTTTTATTGTATGTGAAAATGGATGAAAAAGTAGTTTAATTTGAGTTTTTATAAATAATTTGTTTGGTTAAAAAAATTCAAATTGTACAAAAAAATTAAATTAATTTTTTGTTAAAAAAAAAAAAAAAAAACACTTTGGCAACCTATGACCAGTGACAATGACCAGAGACCCATGCCGGTTACCGGAAACCGTGCTGGTCGGTTTTGACTCCAGTCATGTAAGAGTCTTTTGGCAGATTACTTGTGGTATTCTACAAGAATACCTTTTTAGCTGATTGATATAATTTTTAAATATTATATTGAACCTTAGCTTTATTGTCACGAGAGGTTAAAAATCTGAATTTACGATATGTGTGGGGCAGTCCTAAAACTTTTGAGATTTGCTGTGGACGAAAAACGATCAGGCCCAAGCCCAACCAAAGGACACGAAAACCATAGGAGGAAAATCATAGGAGAACTTTCAATTTGAACACTCCTTATGTTTAAAATAGTAATAATAATAATAATTTTTAATAAGTGAACTTCCTATAAGACCGTTTGACACAAAAAAAAAAAAAAAGTCTCCAAAATTTTTTTTTTTTTATTTTTTTCTACCTCGCCATTATTATTTATTATTCATATATCTAAAATACTACAGTAAACTCTAAATTTTAAAAGTCTATACTTTTGTATATACAAGTCTAAATAAGATGATTTTATTAAAAATTACATAAAATTTCAAAAAAAAAAACGAAATAATATCTATATTGATAATTTTTTTCTGAATAAAATTTAAAATTTTATATTTTTTTACTTTAAACAGTTTTTTTTCTCAAACATATTTTCTAAAATTACTTTTTCCAACCAAAAATATAAAAAATAAAAAAAAAATCTCCAAAGAGCATCCAAACTCACCCTAAATTTCTATGCCCGTGAACGAGCATCAAAAAATTTTCACTTTTATACATCCAAAAAGACTTTTCTCTTCTGTAAAATAAATTTTTTACCGATCCAAATAACATTTTACTTTTGCATCGAAATTTTTTTCATTTGGATAATGAAATTTTTTTAAAAAATGTATACCCTATATAATCGGAAGTTAAGATCTTAAAAATTTAACAAGACGAAACAAGATGAAACCAATATCTTATTTTTTGTACTATTGTCTTTTAAGTTTTTGAATGATTCGTAGCTTCAATGTCTCGTTTAATTTGGATAAAACATTGAATGCATGGGAAAATTAGCATTACGGGACTGGAATTCAGAAAACAACTTCGTAATGGTAATTTTTTGTTTTTAGACACCCATTTGAGTAGAACAGTGGAGATTTTTTTTTTTTTTTAAATAAGGGAGTATTTATTTATCTTATTACATTGATAATATAATTTTTATCCAAACATATAAGTATTATATCAAATATTAATTATATTACAATTTAAAATTTAATATAATCACTATTTACTATTCTATTTTTTCTATTATTTTTATCTATTATATCACATACTCTCTCTCCCCACCTTTTTTCTCTCTACTGTTATCAATCATATCACATATAATATAATTCATATACTTTTTATCAAATCAAATATTGCATTTGATTGCAATTTAAATATTTTTCATCTAAACTCATATTACATTATAATACAATGCGAACACAATGTACTATCTAAGGTGTTTCAAGGTAACATAATGATTACATTATATTTAAATACAATATAATTATCATCTAAACTTAAAAATATTATATTTAAATATCAATTACATCATATTTTAAATATAATGTAATTACTAATTATTATTATTCTATTTTTTTAATTATTTTTACCAATCACATTATATATTCTATTTCTCTCTTTATTTTTTCTTTTCATCTTTATTAATTACATCATATATTTAATATTTAAATATAATTTAAATATTTATATAAATAAATAAATATTATATTTAAATATAATATAAATATTTTTTTTATCTAAATATATATTATATTTAGTATATTATATTTTAAATATAATACGAAAACTATCTCTCTAAACTCTCTCTAACTCTCCTATTTATACTTTCTTCAGATAAATAAAGTGGCCACCAGAAGCACATGTTTGAAATAGATACCAGTCTCTGGAAGGTACATAAAAGTATTATAATGAACAGAGGGCTGGCTTGTGGGGAATTTTGCAAGTTGATCAACTATTATAGTGAATGGTTTATTTGCTTCTATCAAATCAATGTGTTAATGTTCCATCATTTGATGTATGCCAAGTGGGGTTGATGGTTTTCTTTCATGAGACTACCAACTAATTATTATTAATACTTTCTGACATTGACAATGAGATCCACGTAATCCTCATTAATGCAATGTAAAATTATGAGAAGTTATGATTCACTAGTTTATTATTTTAATAAAAAACGAAATCTCGTGTTTCCTCCTACAGTCCCACTCGATTTCCCGGTGAAAAAAACATTGGTGGGTAGGATCATTTACTGTCCGTTTGCTTATAATGTTATATCTATGTCATGTTTGCATATAATATAATTTTTATTTAAATATAAAAATTTTATATTTAAATATAATATTTTTTAATAATATTTTAAATATATTTACTAATTTAAAATATTTTAGAATTTTGTTTTATTTATATCATATTATTTTTCTATCTCATTTTTTTATTTAAATAAAAATACATGTATTACGTTCAAAATTATTAAACAACTTATAATCTCTATTTAAATAGGATGATTATTTTTAAAATAAAATTTTTTTATTTAAAAGTAAAAAATTATTTAAATAAATGAAAAAAATTCATTTAAAGAAAGTATTTTTTAATATTTAAAAATAAAAATTTTTTGATGTCCATGTATGAAAATTTGAAAGACTCTTTTTATAAAAGATGAATATTTTAATCTAAAAATGAAAATTTTCTAAAAAAGAACCTTCCAAATTGATGAAGTTGTATTTTGTATAACTGCTGATTTATGATTTGGAGCAGTTTTATAATTTTCTTTGTAAATTTTTTTAACGTAAATATTCATAAATTAAACATTAATTAATTCAATGGCTAAAAACTTGTTTACTATCATAATGGATAAGGTAAAATAAGAGAAACTACTGTAATAAGACCCATATATTAAGGTGTAAAGTTCTTCTAAAACTTGCATGCAGAGCGCTAATATTGAGATACATATTAATTAATGAATTCTCTTTATTATTTAATTATTTTTTAAACTAAAATAGGAGGATTTGAATATATAACCTTAAAATTAAAGTCAAGATGATGAATATAAATCCAAAATTTATCTTTAGCCTACAACAATTTCTCATTATGTTTTATTACTACATAATAAATTTTGTGTTGTTTGTTAATTTATTTCCTAATATTTTCTGGGATACTGGGCATGTCTGAATTGGAAAGATGAATTAGCATAGAATGTTTGCTCTTCGCGGGAAAAAGACCAAAACTAGAGACTTCCACAAGAGTTGGAGACTAAAAGGTGCTCGTGATAGGTGGAGGAGAGAGACAAAAAAAATTTTAAAAATCCCAATCCAAAACCGCATAACACTAAAGCGGATTGGACGGGTTGGCAACAGGTGAGGGCAAATGGTTTAGTGGGTATAAAAAGAATTCTGACTCAACTTCAGGTGAGCGCAATTTCTTTTCTTCTTTTTTTTTATCTTGCACTTTTGTTCACATCTTCAACTTCAAGAGCATGAACAAAATACTAGTATATATAGATATATTTATATATCTCATAATACATTGTATAAATAATCTAAAACACTTTATTTTATATTTTAACTTTTTTATATATTCTTAGAAATCAATACAAAATATATATTTTTAAAGTAGATACAATATAATTTAGTTATAGATTCATAAATATTTATTTAATATTTTTCCTTTTGCAAAAGTAGAATGTAATTAAACTAAATTGTGAAAGTCATAAAATACATAACAAAAATTTCTTTTTAGATTAAAAAGTTATCAAATAACAAAGATTGATTAAAAAAAAAAATAAAAAACTAAGTCTATAAGATACTTGGTTTTCTCCCTCTTTGGGTAGCCACTGATGTTAGTTATGAGTGAGAATGAGAAAGACAAAGAGGGAGAGTTGAAAAGTCGACACTCAGTTAGATATTTTTGATTATGAGTAATCAAAAAATATTAAGACTTGAGAATGAATATTATGAAACTTGGAATTGAAAGGTCATATATAAAATTAAAAATAAAAACCTTATGAATTATAAGTCCTAAGCAGGCTTTTTAAATTATAAATAGAAGTTTAAAAAATATATATAAAAAAGTTTAAAACATAAATATATATATATATGTATGTGTGTATATATATATTGGCAGGTGATCAAATTTTCAAAACAACTCCCACTCACTAATAAGGTAGACGGTTTGAAAACCCACCAAAAAAGAAACGGGTGATGACGTGGCCCCGTTTTGATGGGTGGGGCAATGATGGTGCGGTTGATTTGGATGGTTTAGCTTGTGCACATCCCTGTAAGCAAGAACGACGGCACTAAGTCCTAAGCCCTTTAACATTTTTTATTAATTGTATTTTTCATTTATGGGTACTAGATCAAATTTAAGGGAAAGACTACATTATGGGTCAATTTACCTTACCTTATAAAAATTTAAAAATCAATAAAAAAAAAACATCCCTACTAGTGAGCAAAATGCTCCCGACCTCACTCATAACTTCCATTGCTCCTCCACCCATGACCGGATCTGACAGCCCCTTTCCCCATTAGTAAGCTAAATTCCCCTGACCTCCTCCCTAACTTTCGGTGCTCCCCCCTTGTGACCAAATCCCATGACCGCCTTCCCCATTGGTTAGCTAAATACCCATCGGTGAGCTAAATTCCCCTCCCTCCCCCGTAACTTCCAACACATCCCCACCTACGACCAGAATCGGCAAGCTAAATGGCCACCCCCCCGAACCTTTCATGAGATTTCTGACACTTCCCCCCATATGTGATGAGGATGGACATAATTTGTATGTGCATAGGCTGCATGGACTGTTGGGGAGTAATCCAATGCATGTCTATCATGTGTCTCATTCAGAATTGAAGGTCACTTCATGATCAATTACTGGTGGGGACGTTTTTCTTTTAGAGCTTTCTTATTGTTGTTTTCAATTTTTCTTTAAGTGTGTTAATGTGTAATAAGTCTGTTAATTAGCTAATTTAGGAGCAGTTATGCTTGTTTTTAAGTGTGGTTATAATGGCCATTTTTAGCTGTTGGTTTGTGAAGAATTTGTGTGGTTTGTAACCCCAGTCACTTATGAGTGAAGTAATGGTTGGGTAGAAGTTATGTTTTTG
Organism: Antiaris toxicaria; assembly: GCA_035233585.1. Classification (NCBI taxonomy): domain Eukaryota; kingdom Viridiplantae; phylum Streptophyta; class Magnoliopsida; order Rosales; family Moraceae; genus Antiaris; species Antiaris toxicaria. Next base: position 98,166,238 of record CP141154.1, read on the forward strand.
GGTTTTAAGGTTGTAATAATGGGTTGAATTAGAATAGCCTTTATAAAAATGTTTTCAAGAAGAAAAGAAAAAAAAAAAGATAGATTAGAGTTTAGTCAGCCCTATTTTGAATTTCATGTCTCTTTAGTGGATTTCCATTGAGTAGTGAATTCTTTGTTTCTGTATCTTAAGGTGGTGAGTGCTTATCCTTGAGTGGTAAAACAATTTTTTCTTTTCGATTTTCGGCTTAAAACGTCCCAATCCTCTCGAACTAGGATAATCATTCCAGTTCCAAAGGATCGGTGTCAATATGTTACCAGATTTGATGGCCACTTCCCCTGCTAATGACCTACAAAACGCCCACGCTTGTGATCCCAGATAAAAATGGAGCAAACAATCAATTTTATATTTTTTCATTCAATTTGATAAAGTAAACACTAGTAGAAACGAGGATTTCATAATCGTTTTTAATGATCGCATAATTTACAATCATGGAAAGTAAGAAGATTTCATGACCGTTCAGTATCTTATATTCCACGATTGTTAAGAAATGATCATAGAATGTATTAATAAAAAATAAAAAAAAATATTTCTTTGTGAAGAGCATTTCACTCATCACCAAATCAATGAAAACTCCGACACCAAAGAAGAATTTTTCATTCACCAAAATAAAGAAAATTAGTCTGTCCATTTAGTTAACCTATATATGTATATATATGAAAATAAATAGATTCAAGTAAAAGAAACAAAACAAATTAGATAGTACGAAGTGAACGCAATTCTTCTGCCTATGAAAAGCGCAAAGTAGCTGGGCAAACAACAAGTATAGATCCTTCATTCATGATACAATAAGCAATTGCAATAGCCTAAGATGAAAAAAGAGTTTGACTCAATATACGTTCTCACTGACCAAACCACCCAACAGGCTAATACTATTTAAATTGAACAACCTGCAGCGTTTTCCCAAGGCCTATTTCATCCGCAATTAGATACCAGCCTCTCTCCGCAACCCGAATTTGACGCCGTCGAGTTGAAAAGGCAAGAGCGCTTCTAATAGCGACTTCGGAAGCTTCCCAATCAACTCGTCGACTTGGTCATTAGACAAGTTCTCCAACCGACAAGGCGCGAGGTTGCTTTGTTGGCGGCAACACGAGGTCGTTTTAGTGGCAGTGGAGTCCGTAGTATCATCTTTTTTTGTTATTCTTCTCTGGTGAGTGAATGAAAACGGTAAAGATGTCACCTTTAAGAAGAGGGAGTTTTAGGGAGACAGAGAGAAAGAGAGAGGAATGGGAGGAAAGAAAGAGTGAGTGAGATGAAATTGAGATCTGAAATGAGTTTTTGTATTGTTCAGTGGGAATTGAATTTAGCAAGCTCTTTGAATTCTTTTCAAAAATTTTCACACAACTTTTTAAGTTTTTTAAAATTTTAGCCTTTTCTTTTTTGATTTTACGACCGTTTTCAAATTTTATGTTCTATACTGTATTTTTGACATATTTTTCATGATTGTTTTTAAAACTGATAGTGGAATCCTACATTTGTAGTAATGAAATTAGAATAAAGTTTAGATTTGATGGCTTGTTCGAGTCGCTAGTGAGCTTGGGTTTTTTTGGAATAAGGGGGCCGAAGAAGGTTGTCAAGGAAGGAAGTGATCGTGGGTGTGGATAATTTACTAAGGCAAAAGAGAGAGAAAAGAGAGGAAGGTCACCACTGTCCTCCCTCTTGAATCCCCTCTGGTTCTTCTTTTGCCAAAGTGAGGAAGCTTTTCTTTTCTTTTTCTATTTTTTAAGTTATTAGTCTACGACTGTATAAGTTATGGTGTATCATGGTTATTATAGACGGATTTAATCTAAATAATTTAAAAATAGTTTTTATTATGACGTGTGGTAGGGTATATAAAATGAACCCTACCATAAAGTCCACCCAAATTTTATAAACGTTAATTTAATAAATTAAAAACTTCTTTTAAAAATAAAATTTCATTCAACTAAAAAGTATTACAGACACCAAAATAATACAGATAACCATATGATACATAATATAAAACACTTGATAAAAATCGGTTTTATTAATAAGTTTTGATTATTAAAAACTAATTGATTTTGTTTAGAAAATTAAAAACTTTTTGGTAGCGTTTGTTATTGTTTTTGAAATCTGTTGAGATTTCAAAAATGCTGAATTTGAGATCGTTTTGAAAATTGGTCTGAGATCGTTTCTAAAACTGTGTTTAGTTTTATTTTCTGAGCGTATGTTTTGAAAAATACAAAAATAAAACTGTGTTTAATTATGTTTTTGAAAACTAGTCATTTCATAGTAAGTCAATGAAAACATATTTATATTTAATTTAAAAAAATTATTGTAAATACCAAAAATTAAAAATTAATAAAAATGTTTAATTAAAAATTAATATCAATAATATTAAACAATCCATAATATCAATTAAAACATAATTAACCATTATATTTAGTTACAAGTATATTACAAATTAATTTTTAAGAGTGGATGTAACATTTATCTAAAAAATTACCAATTCTATATACCATAACAATTATGATACATATTGTTCCCACATTACTTATGCTATTTGATCTCTGAATTGGCTTATACGTTCTCAGTCTCTATTAGTGGAACCAACATCAGAAGACGGTGCAGATTCACGATTATTTGTACGTTGTCGATTTTCTCTTCGTCTCTCAATATCTTCTACAGGCTCGTAAACGCTATAGTCTGTAAATAAATTATCATTTGCATCATACATCTTAATACAATTATGAATAACGCAACATGCAATTACTATCTGGGCTTGCTTATGTAAAGGAAAGTTGGACATATTCTTTAAAATACCAAATCGTGCTTTGAGAACACCAAAACACCTCTCGATGCAATTGCATAATGACAAATGCCTGTAATTAAATAGTTCAATTGGTCCAGTTGGTTGTCCATTGTTTCTAAATTTGGATAAATGGTACCTTTCACCCCAGTACGGTACAAGGAATCCCAGTATGTTGCTGTATCCAGAATCAACAACATAATTTTTAGGCCATGGTGGCCTAAAAAATTGGTTAGCTGGATCTTGTAATGCATGCAATAATACTCTAGAATGTACAGTTGAACCTTCCCATCCACTATAAACATAGGTAATTATCATATCAAAACTACATGCTACCATTATATTCTGAGTACAAGTGTGTCGTCTTCCCCGATAAACTTTCTGTGCGGTCGCAGGGACAATAGCCATCACATGTGTGCCGTTAATAACTCTGATACAGTCCTGATACAAGTAATGAACCAAATCATTATTAAACCATATTATAAAAGTACTAACCACCTATTTCAAACTTAAAAAATAATACAAATTTTACCTTAAATCACGGCCAATACTTATCGCTATTTTGAATCTCCAAAGACACAGTGTTTGGATTTGGTTGGCGAATAAAATCTGGGGCCAATGCACAAATTGCTCTAAGAACATTATCAAAATGTCGACTAACTGTTTCTCCAGAATGACAAAATTTGCCTTGTATGACTCTGTTACGGTCAGAATGACCAGTGATCTTCAAGAACATCATCAACCGTTCTTCCACTAATGGTCGACTTCTAGGTAATAATTGATGTTCTTCAAGTAGCCGAGCTAATGCCAAAAAAGATTCCTTATACATATGAAACAATTCATAGAATACTCAGCATGGCCTTCCAGCATATTTAAAACATATTGTCGTCCTGTTAGTTCATCATTATGCCGAGGTTGCCTAGTATTAGTTGATACAAGATCTAGTAATAATTGTAAGATCTCTTCCTCGTCATCAGATGACTTAAGTGAGTTGAAAAAAACCAACTCCTCATCAGTATCCGAACCACTTGATCCCATAATAACCTACACAAGAAAATCAACTCAATTTATACCTATTTGCCACCAATAATAATAACACAATAGAATAAATATAACTCAACAAACCAGTCATTAAATAATAATTCAATAAACTGAAATTGTGAAAGCTAACAACATAAACTAATCAAACTCAACAAACCAGGCACTACATAAAAGTTCAACATATTAAAATCCCGAAAGTGAACAACATATAAAGAAGTCTAACTTAATAAATCAGTCACTAAATAATAGTTCAACAAATTAAAAGAGTTTGGCAAACTGGAATGAGTCTAATAAGCTAAAACCAATCATTAACGAATAATTACTTCGCTAAGTTGAGGATGAAACCACGACGACGCTCGGGTTTAAGCTTCACAAATGTCCCCCTGAAGTCCTTGTCCTTTGTCAACATCTTAATTGCCGCCCCATATGTTATGTCATCCAAGTCTTCTATTTCATCCAACAACTGAATACAAATGTCAATACTATGGGGATCTTCAGTCGAGGTCTCAGCTAGACTTGTGTCCCCAAGACGTGCTCACTTTGCAGCTAGATATTACTGTAAGTCAATAGTGCGTTGCACTAACGCCTCACTTCGCAAACTCACAGACTTTGCCAATAGCTCCACTGCTGACTCAAGTGCAGTTTTTTTCTTATTCTTGGAACGGCTACTGCTGCCCTCAGCATTTCCCAAATGGTTGTTGTCTCTCTAGACTTCGTGCGACTCAACCGTACCTTCGTGTAGAGCTTCGACATTCACTGAAGGTGGTGGTGCTGCACATGGCACATTAGCTACTGTTTGCGGACCTATGGCATTACGGGCTGTTGCAATAGTCCCAGCAAAGATCTCCTTTAGGAGGAAAAAGTGTAGTAAACCCTTCTTCTGGTACTTTTTAACCTTTGGATTTTGCTGCAAAATGAACAAATATTTAGATAAGCCAATGATTACTAACTTATGCAAAAAAATCTGAATTCCATTTAGAAAAAGGTACATTACTTGTAAATAGGAATCCCAAACTTCATCTGAGACTATGACTGTGTTTGCATCAGGATCCCATCTAAATCTAGTAGTTTCAATCAAGCTTTCTAACTCTCTTGTACTACGTCTAAGCCTATTTCACTTAGTTTTAAGTTGTGTCACTGTAAGTCGCTTATTAAACTTACCATGTATGTCATTGGAAATTTTCATCCACGTTTTTTTGTCTAAAGTAGAGGTTTGAAGTCCTTTTTTTGCCTCCTCATATAGCGACTCAATAAAAAAAAGATTCCAAATTTTCTCTCCATGTGGCATGATCCTCAGTAGTAGTATCGTCATTGACATCCATTATGATAATATTATTATTGTTGTATTACATATCAATCAAATAAAAAGGGTTATCAACATAAGTGATCATAAAGATGAAAACGACAAGCAAATTAAACATATTTGATTGTTGAAGATTTGATGTCGGATTATACAATGCCAATAGGCAGCTAGGTTTATTAAAACATGTTGAGAAAAACACTGTTCCTAAAGCGGATACAGAAACTTATTTGAAAAAGCCCACTGAAGAAACTGCAAAAGAAAAGCAAATCAAGACTAGTAGTCCAAAATTTTCTTTCCTAATTATGATTTTATTTGAAGACGTTTCATATTAAGTAAATGCGCAGACTTTTAGAATTTCGTAGTTTATAAAAGAAAGAAAATAAACAAAGAACAAGCATTCAAAAAAGATTAAGAAAAAGAAAAAATATATATAGAAAGAGAGTGTGTGGGGTATGACTCAATCAATGACGCTGCATATGAGGGGAAGAAAGAGATCATAACATGTATATATGGTAAGAAATGGTCTATATATTTTAGAACGTAGTTTTTAATTTACTTTGTAATGGCGACAATGGTCTATACATTTAATTTAATATTATAAGTGATAATTGTCTTTTGTATCAATATTTAAATATAATTATTATAAGTTTCTAAAAAATATATATATAAATATTAGATAATATTTCATATTGGATATAAGATTTTATATATATATATTTTTGAGGAACTTATCAACGGATTACACAAAACCCCTTTTCTTTTCGTTTTTCTTTTCTTGCTTCCTTATATTCTCTTTTTCTTTCTTTCTAAGTAATGAGTCCAAACGTTCTTTCCGATCTCTTACGGTTTCTTCATATATGCGTACACATCACATGCTCATATGTCATGAACAATAAACTGTGTATGTTAAAATATTAGACAGCCAATGGATAAATTTTTGGTGCCTTTTTCTTTTGGGCTTCACCAATCGTCTTGTGCCTTTCAAGCAAGGTAACCATGCAGTAATGTTGGAAGGTGTAGTACTATTTTGGTATGTGCTTATGAATGAAAATTGTGCTTTGGGGTACGTATACTAAAGCTTCTTTAATTAAATCAGGAGATTAACTAAATCTCAGCATTAATTTCGTATCTCAAAGGAGGAATATATACAAAAACATATATATATACACACACAAAAATATATATATATATACAGACATACATGGACGCCTAACTTTTGTGGGATATCATTTAATGTATTGGTTCAATTCTCAGCAAGGGTTATCAATTGGATAACCCTTATCTCAGCAAGGGTTATCAATTCTCAGCAAATATCAGATAATTACTTATCTAAATCATGCAGCATTCAACTCAATCGGCAGTAAAGGAAAAAATCTCAGCAAATATTCTCTTAACATTTCAAACAACATTCAACTCAATCTCAGCAAATCCGCAGTAAGAGGCACATATTCTCTCAAGCATATATTTCACAATCTATGCATATTGAACTGAGACAAGCATATTCAGTTGAAGTGAACTGAAATCAACAAACACAAATCACAGCAGATCATTCAAAAACATAAACCAACAATAATCGAGCTTCCAAATTGAAATCACAGCTCGGTTATTATGCCAAAGACGCTACCATAATAATCGAGCTTCCAAATTGAAATCAACAAACACAAACGACCTGAAAACGGCAATGGCAGCTGTTTGAAATTCACAAACCATGCCAACCAAATCATAGGAGATGAAAATTGACACAGAGCAGCCCCAATTCCAATTAGCTCATCGACTCAACAATTGAAACAAATCCGATTAGCTTGTCGACTCAACAATTGAAAAAATTCCCAAATTCTAGGGCAAACGAATTATCAACCCCTACATCTTAAACCCGGCTGACAGTCCAAAAAACAAAAATCGAGGGAGAGAGTCCGAGATGAGAAGCTTACCTCCGGTGAAGCAGACACCTGAAACAGGAAGCTTTGACTGTGATTATGAGAGCCGACAGAGACAAAGCAGACGGCGATGAACGACAGCAACCAGGATCGAATGAGTCGACAGACCTCGGATGACGACGATGAACTAGCCCAGGGAAGGAGAGACAAAGCAGACAGCGATGAACTAGCTTCGGCCGCCGACGATGAACGACAAAGAAAGAGAGTGGTGGAGGCGAGAGGAAGGTTGGCGGGGTGAGCTCACGGCTGAGGCAAAATGAGGTCGAAAACACAAGAACTAGCTTCGGGGTGAGCTCACGACGGTAATGAACTAGCTTCGGCCACCGGTGATGAACGACAGAGAAAGAGAGTGGTGGAGGTGAGAGGAGGGTCGGCGGGGTGAGCTCACGGCTAAGGCGTCGAAAACGAATGAAAACGAATAACTTTCAGATTTCAAAATCTGTTTTCAAAATCACTGTTAACCAAACGTGATTTTGTTGCGATTTTGAAATCGATTCCCTAGGGAATCGTGGAACCAGTTCCGGAAACATTACCAAACGTGCTCTTTATTTCTCCAAAACAAAATTCTTGACTTCATCATTGAGTGTAATGATTTGCAAGGCGATCTATTCTAGTTTGGAAGATTATGCACAAGAAAGTTGCTACCGAAGAAGCTCTCAAACCCCAGGGACTTTCAATGGTCGTTGTCTTTATGGTTATTCTAAAAATAATACTAAAAATATTAAATCTAATCTTAATTTTTAAGTACTGACTTATGTGATATATGAGTTGTTGTGATTTTATTGATAAATCTTTAAGATATATTCATATCAATTAATTATATTTATCGATAAAAATATAACATGTGAATTAGTATTTAAAAAATTAGGATTTAAATTAGTGTCTCTAAAACTATACTTCTGAAAAATCACTTGATCACATGTTCTTTAAATATTATAGCTTCTCTAGATCTTTTTGGTCCAAATTAAAGGAGGTCTTTTGAGACCAAAATTAATTTCTCCACAAAAATTCATCGACTTCTTGATATGTCCTCTAAGCACAAATTTCAGTCTTTGAATTTCCCCATTTTGTCGAGTTCAATGGAAGACTCCCATTCCACGCTTGTCGTGGTTTCTGCAAGGGATGCTCTGTGCCGAGCCATTGTTAATTCTGTCCTTTTGAAGTGGATTTGATCTGTTTATTAGGATAATCTTTGGGTTATTAGGAGGATAACCTATGGTTGAAAGTGATTTCACATATTTTGTTGAGTTGTTGAAGCGCAAAAAAAAAAAAGTTCCTTGGGAGTACAAAGTGAAACGGGTCGATGCTGTTAGCTATTTGAGTAAAGATTCAGTTGAAGTTTCCCATTATTTTCATGAAGGAAACATGGTGATGATCATAGACTTTCTTTCCCGGGAACTCGTGTGATCGAGACTTGGTGATTGCAAATCCTAGATTTTTGTGTGCCCCACGTAATCACAACTTAGCTGTAGATATGCTTTTTTTTTTTTTTCCTCTTTGGTTCTTTTCTTTTCTCTATGCTTTGTGCCAATAGTTTTTAACAAGCATATTTGGAGTTGCTAACAAGCTTGACGTTTTTTTTAGTACTTTTGCCTTTAGATCACTTCTTTAGCATTATTTCGCATTTAATGTCACCTGTGTGCGACTCAATTTATTTCTTCTTCGATATCTGCGTGCACGCTTTCCTATTTTATTTTTTGCCCTTTTGGTATGAGTATTATTTTTCTTTATTTTACAATATTTAAATTAGGAGCTTGTTCTTTAGCGAAAAGTAAAATTAGCAGCTTGTTTTCTTCTCATCGTTCATTAAAAGAGAGAGAGAGAGAGAGAGAAAAAAGAAAGTGAAGTAGTCACTCTCACGTTCGTCGATGGGAGGTGGGAGGTTCCGGATTGCTTTTCTCCCCCTCTAATTGTAAAGGTGAATTGGAAAGACATTTGGATTATTTCAACACCAAATCAATAATTGCCTTTTTCTCATTTCGTAGAAAATAATCATAATATTAAAGACGAGCAGATTCCTAAGCAAAGTTGATCATAAAATCGAAAGATCTTTTTTTATTTTTTGGTTCAATGATCGAACTTGTTGCTATCAAGAAATCACACGTATCAACATTAAGGCCAATTGAAACTTTCCATGGCTTAAAGGGTGCATGCATATTTGCACGGCTACTAAGGGGACGTTTGGTAAACGCATTATATTTTGATTGTATTTGAATGAAATTTGTTTTTTGAATGTTGTATTTGGTTGAAAAGTATTTGTTTTGTATTTGAATGAAATGTGTGTTTGGATGAAAAGTACTTTAAAGTTGAAAAGTTAATGTGATTGGTAAAAGTAGAGATAAATAGTGGAGTTGAAAAGTTGATGTGATTGTTTTAAAAATATTTTGAATAGTAATTGTTTTTGTAGCACTGTTGTAAAATTTGTATTTGGTGTAAAATTGTATTGTATCTGAGTAAAGTTAAAATGAAATTTTTTCTCCAAACGCCCTCTAAGTAATGGATACAATTCATGTTTCGATAATACCATAATATGTTAAATTGAAAAGAAAAATTATACTAAATAGGTTAACAAGTTAAAATCTTTAAAAATTAATAGCATAATCTAATTTTAGTATATGTAATATTTCTATTTTACTTTTGAAATAGGTTTTTGATCTTCATCTTTTTTTTTGTTTTTGTTTTTTTTAGAATCCCCAAAAAAACTAACTATTTTCTCTCTCTTTCTTCTCTTCTTGTTCCGATCATCATCTTTGGCAACAATTATTGCCTCCATCGCACAACAACTCGGTCACCGGTAGAATGGGTCGTCTATGTTGTAGATTGATCCAATGCCATCACCGGATTGGCGTGACCACCTCCATCTCTGTCATGACCAGCAGATTCTCTAGAGCATGATAATAATGGATGTCAGCAGCGATGGAGAGGTGCGATGACAATTGATCTGCAAATCTAATCATGATTTGATCTTTAGTCACAAATCGATCTCTAGTCGTCTTTCATCATCATAGATCTGATTGTGATCTGACACCCTAATTCATCTAACTCCTCACCTTTCCTCACTTCATGAACCTTCTAGGAAGCTATAAGTTTATGCCTTTGACGTCCTCCTTATTCCCGCCAAGCTTTGTAAGCTCTGATCTTCTTGCTAAGCTACATCTCCATCACTAGCCCCTTTGGTTTGCGATTTTGGCAAAATCTGGCCGGATTTGGTAAAGTTGCAGGTGTCCTTAAATCGCAATCGACGTCAAGCTGCTCTTGGGAGGAGATCACAATGGAGCTCAGATTGCTAGAGGAAGACGGATCTTACTTTGGCAACTTGCTCAGCGTTGCTTTGGTGGATGGCGGCTGTCAGCAGTAGTAGATCAGTATAGAGATTGGTCAATTTAGGGACTAGGGCTAGGTTTCGTTTAATTTGGGAGTTAGTACATTTATATTGTAAATTAATGATTCACACCATAAATTGATTGTAAATTAAATGTAATTTGTACAATTACACAGTAAATTTTGATCTCAAATTTTTATATGGATTTTTGTTATAGTGTAAATTGACCGTAAATTTTATATTGACACCATAAATATTAGTCTCAAATTTTTTTATGGATTTTATAACATTTTAATTTAAGTGTAGATTGTACATTTATATTGTAAATTTTGAGGGGTGTTTTCGAGATTTCAAATTAGCATAAATTCAAATTTACACTTATATATACTATTTACTTCGTGACTAAAACTTTTGGTCTATTTATTTTTATTTCCTCGTACCTTTGACTTATTTTTCCTCATTCTTCCAATTGAAAATGTATATTTATTTATAATGTTATATTATATTAATTAAAAAATTATAATAGTTAAATATATATCATAATATTATTAGAAAAATAAAAAGAGGTATAAATAAAATAAAGAGGCATATAAACTTTTCCAGTCAATAATATGTATATTAGCAATAATATGAAAATTTTTCAGTCAAAGGTAGGAAATGTATAACTTTTCCATTTTCCATTTTATAATCGATTCTATGGTTATATTACTATCTATAATATAATAATTTTACTCCAGCTCAAAATTAAAATACCAAATTCGAAACTCCTCGTCTCTAAATTCAGATGAAATAAAAATAACAATAACTGCGGTCAATTCATATTGCTTTTAAGAACATAAAAAATATTTCCAAAAATAAAAGGAAAAAATTAAGAATTTTTAATGTAAAAATTAAAATGTTTGTCCTTTTCAAATGACCTAAAGGTTTAGCTTTTTTTTTTTTTTATGATAGGCATCACATATATATATATTGGTTGGAATATATATATATATATTTTGCCTCATATGATCACTTGAAGATTGTGGAACAATTAATCAACATGATCAGTGCTTATGCATGACGGTGATGTCCGCAAGTTGTGTATGTAACCGAAAATCGGATAATTTTTTGGTTCGATACATTGACCAAAAGGGAATTAAGCTGAGAAGGAAAATGATAAATGTCTACTTTTGAACAAAAATATAATATATATATATTTATATAAATGGGAAATGTGAACATTCATACAGCCAAAAACACTCTTTGATCACCTTATCCATGACGAAGGACCCATCACAGCTTTCGCAATGTGACATCACACATAAAACCAACCACACAAACGCACACACACATATATACAATAAAAACTATATAAATGGATCAAGACCTCGCGAGGATCCATCAAGACTAGAATAATAATTTGGGAAAAATTTTCAACATAGAAGCGGAGGTGAGAATGGATTATTATCCCGAGTATATATATACATATATGTATATATATTTTAATAATTCCCAAGTATATATACATATATGTATAGATATTTTAAATTTTAAGGATGAGCATTTAATTCAATTAAGTATAGAATTGTCACTATATTATAGTTACAATCATAGTTATCAGAATTGAGATTTAGGTGAAAATAGAAAAAATTTTTTTTTTTCTATTTTGATTGTCCAACATATATACTCACTATGTTTCTCTTATGTATGCATTATTTTTTTATGAAAATTATATATATTAACTTTTTTTTTTTTGAGGTTGGAAGTATGGAGATTTAAATTTTATTCTTTATAATGATGTAAGGTATAAAATTATCATATAAGTGTAATAATTATAATTATATAAAGAGAAAATTGAATAATTAATAGATATTAAGATTTCTAGTTTTTTTTTTTTTTTTTAGGTTTTCATGTTCAATTTTTGTCCTATTTCATTATTCTACCACTAAATTCACGTATAACGTCATCACAAATTTTTTTTTTTTGGCTAGAACTTTATCACAAATTCCAGAGTATAAATTCTTGACTTTAGTAATTGCAGACTCAGGCTAATGGTATAAAGTTAATTACATTTTTGAATTCTAAATATAGGTTTAAAATTATCTCTCATTTGTTTCAATCATTTTCATAAATGAGAAGTATTCCATCCATATGATCTTACCAAATATTTTTTTTTTCAATTTCAAATACTCCATCTATATGGTCCAATTTAAATTTTTTTTGTCTTTTTTCTAAAAAGTCAACCTCACTTTCACAATTTATAATTTTTGTAAAAGTTTATAAAATTGCATATAAAAATCCATATACAATAATTTTTTTAAATACATAGAATTTTAAAATAAACAAAACAAGTTTTATATTGATATTTTAAAAATATACATTTTAAATTTTTATATTTTTTTAATTCGAGCAATTCAAATATCTCATCACTATCTAAACATAAATAAAAAAATATTTTTTTAAATGTTAATAGTGGAATGTCTATTCAAAAGTCAATCAAATATTTTCATTTTAAATGTTTCTGTCTAAATGTCCCAATAAACATAGCTTCCTATTACAAGGGCTATTTTGATTATTGATTTTCAGACGTTTTACAATTAAGGATTAAAATGATATTAGATATATAATTAAAAAAACAAAATTAATCCTTTTGAAATTTTATGCATAAGTAGATTATTATTATTTTAAAATCATAATTAGATAATTGTACATATAGTTTAAGTGTAATTTCATGTCTAGTAATAAATTATAAGAGATTACTAAAATATAATAATTATATGATAATAATTTTAAAATCTATATATAAAATTAATATAAAATAGAATTCAGATATTGCAATTTTCTTAAATTTTAAGAGTCTCTTTAATACATTTATATATGTTAATGTTATATTAGTTCTAAAACAATATGAAAAATAATATTATTTTATTTTATATTCCAATATATTATCATATTGTTGGTATTATTTTTACCTTTATCATCGGTATTATGTTTTAAAAATAGTAAATGTGAACTTTTAATATTTAAATAAATGAAAAATAAAAGTATTTAAATAATTATATAAGTTTGCAACTAATAATAAGAGTCAAAAGTAGAATTTGATAATATTTATATTAACTTGTGGTGAATTTATAACAAAATTTTGTATGTGACAAATTTGACATAAAAAAATAATATTATATAAGGGAGCACATTTTATTTACCCTCCGTCTGTTTGACACGTTCAAATTTAGAAAATGAAAAATTTTTCATTTCAAGAAAAATGAACATTCTTAAATTTCCGTATCTGAACATCCAACATTTTTCATTTTTGAAAAATGAAAAAAGAACTCTCTAGAAACAAAAAGTTTTCACCCACCCAAATAACTTTTCATTTTTAAAAAAAAATTTCAAACAACTTTTTATTTTTCATATCTAAAAATTTTTCATTTTCCAAAAACAAATACCCCATCCAAACGGACCAAAATTTGCTATTGATACGCTAACAACGTGTGTGAATGACATGTCTCATTCAAAAAGACAAATTTTCACAAAAAAAAAAAAAAAAGTTTTTTTCTCAAATTTTTTCATCATTCTTCTTATTTTTGAGACAAGAAAAAAATTTCATTTTAAAACATGTCTCGTATGATAACTTTTTCCTCGTTCTTCTTATTTTTCAATCTTTTCATAATACATTTCAACATTATTCTTTTTCATTCTAAATAATTTTTTATTAAATTTTTTTTATACATCTCTATATTATTTAATTTTTAAAATAAAGGTTTTTTCATTGAAAATAAAAAAAATTTCAACTCTAAAAATAACATTTAATTTATTATTATATTATAAATGCTCTTACAGGAGTAAAAATTATTTCCCAAATCCTTTTTTTCCTTTGAAACCCAAAAAAGATTTTTTCATTTTGCTATCCCCATTATTATTTTTTTAAACATGAAGAAGACTATATGGCTTTTTCTATGTGCGTCTTTCGCTTTTGTTTCTACTTCTCTCTGTCTCCTCTCTCTCTCTCTAAAAGATAAATAGACCGGCCTTATTGGAGGGTGCAAATAAATTAAATGGGAATAGCAGTTAAAAGCAGCAGATTTTTTATATAAAGGTGGAGAGAGAGAGAGAGGGATATAAGAAAAAAGGTAGTCAGAAACCAGAAACCCAGAAAACTCAAAAAGTTTCTGCAGTCGTTTGGTTTGCATGCCACGTGAATCTCTTGATTAATACTCTGAGCCTTTTCAACTACTAAAACTCTTATACAAATTTTTTTAAACAAAAAAGAGAAGCTTCCAATTCTCTCAGTCTGCTCAGTAGCGAACTCCTAAACCATGAGGCCAAAGATTTATCTTTTCGGCGACTCCATCACCGAAGAATCCTTCGGGGACGGCGGCTGGGGTTCTTCTCTTGCCGACCATTTCTCTCGCACGGTATATATACATATATACACATATATATATGTAGAGCAATGAATAAACATTTATGTATATATTTATATGTGTATATATAGTGTTTATGAAATTTTCTGTTTTTGGTGTATAAATAAGGTGGATGTGGTGCTGAGAGGGTACAGCGGGTACAATAGCCGGTGGGCGGTGAAGGTGGCGGAGAGGGTTTTTCCGGCGGTAAAGGAAGGAGAAGAGCCAGCAGTGGTGACAGTGTTCTTTGGGGCTAATGACGCTTGCCTTTCCGATAGATGCTCTGCCTTCCAACACGTGCCCCTTCTCGAGTACAGGGCAAATCTCCATTCCATTGCCTCCTTTCTCAAGGTAAACATGAAAAACACCTAAATTATATTTTATGATAACAAAAACAAAAAATAATGTTTTAGAAATATTGGATCGAGAGAGAGAGAGAGAGAGAGAGTTTGCCCCTTTTGGGACTTGAAAAGTCACTGACTTGATGTTTTTGAGTGACTTCTTTAGGCAAGCCCCAGAAAGAGATGCTACTTTTCCATTTGCGTAGATTCAACACTCCTTGAAATAACACTCCTCATCATTGTTATTGCTAAATTATGTTGCCAATTTTTAAGGATGATCAATTTTGAAGAATGTCAACTAGGATCTCGTCAATGCATCCGAAATCTGATTTGTTATAATGTCTTCTCTTATAAAAATTTGAACTTATGGTGTGCAAATTAGGTTATACCCTAAGTGCAAAATGGAATGTTTGTGGGATTAATCTAAAAAACATAAATAATCGACAACCTACTTCTCATTGTAAGGTCAGCGAGGCTGAAAAATGTGATCTTATAAATCAGTAAATTAGTGGGTGCAGGTGAGCTAGGCCCGGTTGTTGCTGTTGTTGCCTGATGATTTTTGTCAATTGACTGTCGTCACCTGTATTGTTTGGAGATAAAAAGAAAAAGTAAAAAAAAAAAGAAATGGTCCTTAAATTTTGCTAATATATTGTGCCGGGCGGTGGTGCATGCTAGTACTCGTAAAGTCATTTTCAATGGTCCTCACCTTTTTCGACGCATATATAACTCTCTAATATTGCACCATATATTATCACTAGCAGCCTTGCTTTTTGGCTAGCACGCCTAACATATTTATAAATATATATATATATATATATGAACCATCTGATACTACTATATTTGTATGTGTGTGTGTTGGCTCTGAATATGGGACGCTTTCAAAGGAGTTTGGGACCCATAAAGTTGACATATATAATAATGGCCCATTGGTCATTGATGGAATTTGTTGTGACTTTTGCTTAAAGTTCATGTTCTATCACAGTTTTCAGTGGCCATTGAAATATTTTTTTGTTGAACTGGGTCTGGGACAAAAAATTTTTGGGATTTGCTTGTCTTCAATAATTTTATTTTGTCATGTATGTGCTGCTTTCTGATCACACCTTTTCTATTATACTAATAAGTGGCATGTATTTTGCACGTTTAAGAGCTTTGTGAAACTAGAGCTGTGCGTGATAGCCTCTAGACAGACGGCTTGGTGTCACACCCAGCACCAAATCCGCCGGGCTAGAACAGACCTGACCGGACTGGACCAGACCAGACCCTTTTTTTTTTTTTTTGTACATGGTACTTTTATTTAGTATTGGACTAGTGTGATGCTAGATTGTTTTCCACTTTATATGGCGGCCTTTGATTGTGTAAATTCTTCTAAAAATTTGAAGTGCTTTAAAAAAAAAATGATGAGACGAAATAATTGACGAAAAGTTGAATTGTGGGAGAGTGCATGGTGAATACTACTGCATCTCTAATACCTTCTACAGATATAAAGATAAATATAGATATAGATTTGAGTGTATGGCATATCATTCAACTCCTTTAGAGTAGTATATGCTCAAACGAATGCGACGGGCATGCATCTTTCCGGCACTTGCATTTATTATTACAGCAAATCATGTTCATTCGGGGAACCCCTTTTTTTTCCTTTTTTTTTTTTTTAATGCTTCGGCTTGCCGCATGCTTGGAGCTGGGGGAATGAATTGTGTAATGTATGGACCACTTGATTAAGTTCTTGCGTAATTAGTCTTGATCCTTGCATGTGTTGGTCCAAAAGATTTTGATACCTATAGACTAGGACTACCTTTTGGAAAGATCAATCTTTTTTATTTGTTATTACTTTCCCATATAATTCTCTTAAAAGAAAAAAAAAATGGATTCCCCCTTTTTTTCCCCGTCTTTACAAGCGGGTAGAGTAGTATGCTTGCATGAGTGGGACAGTGTTATTGGTGAACAACATGTAGTGGAGATACGGAAGAAAGGCTGTGGGGCTGTGAGAGTGTTGGCAAGAGTGTTTGTTTTTTCTTTTTTCTTTTAAGTTTTTTAATCTTGCTTTTCCTTTTATCTGTTCTTTAATCCAAATAATTTATATGCTTTCTTAAGAAATAAGAATTGATTAGATCTCGTACTAAGTTACGTTTGACAAAAGTGAACGTTGATTAATCGTTTAGAGAACCAACTGTTTTACACTGGTTGCAAGTTAGTTAACATTATTGCATTCAGTCTAAAATTTTGGTTGGGGTTGTCTTGGATACAAATTAAAGGAAATGTAGGAAGAAACAGCGGTGGATGGCTTTCGCTGTTGATAGTATGGGCAGATGGAGAATTGTGCAAATTTAGCGTACATGGTTGTCGTTGATTTCTTAAAAACTATTCTTCGCTTTTATTTGCTCTTTTTCTATTCTTTTTTTTTTTTTTCCCTGTTGGTGAATATTATACAAGACAGTATATGTTTAATGATACAAACTTGCCAGAAAGCAGTCCGAGTAGGATCAAAATCGAAGTATTGGTAGAATTCGCTGATCAGTTTATGCAAGATCCGACACTCATAGGGCCGCACGTTCTTATTTAATTTGTAATGCCTTCTTTGTCAGCCTTTGTAATCCTGTGCCTTGTATATGACCCAATATTTTGCCTATAAAATGAAAAGAACAAGGAAATCTTTTTGTTTTATTTTAGGATTTATGTTACTCTCATGACCTACTTTTTTCTTCTTATATGCTGATATATGATTGAAATCAGTAGTGCCTATGGTGTCGTAAATTATACTGTATTGCATTTCAACTTATTTTATACGTCAATAAGCCTTTTTCTATATGTCTTGTACTATTTGGTTGCATTTTTTTTAATGCATTATTAGAGTTGCTTTCTGAAGCTTAGAATTTTGCCTGCATCAGACGGATTTTGGTAAATAAAAATGAATTTTCACTCAAAATGAAGTAAAGAGGCAATAAATTGTAGCCATCCGATCGGTTGATCCTTAACTTCTAATGGCATTTTCTAAGCACTCACTTTTTCATGTGGTTATGGTGCGAAGGAAGACTTGTATGAAAACTTTACGTGGAGATCAAGCAAGTTTTCCCTTAATTAGAGTTTACATCCACCCTCTCGTCTAATTAAAAACGAAGAATCTTTAAAATTGTAGATTATTTTGTTTTTTGATTTCTATTTATTACATAGTTTTCATTTTTATTGAGCGGTTCTCAGAAGCGATGGCCTACAACTCGTATTCTCCTCATTACTCCTCCACCAATTGATGAAGATGGGCGTCTGCGGTATGGTTCTGCTTTAAATCTTCGTGTGATCTCTCCCTGATGTGTTTCCGTGATGATTCTAGACTGCCCTTTACTTCCAAATTGTATTTTTCCTTGATAAAGGAAAAAGTTAATTTGATTTTCATTTACGTTTCTTGTATAGACACCCTTACATTGAGAATCCAACGAATGAGCCAGAGAGGACAAATGAAGCTGCCGGTGCTTATGCCAAGGCATGTGTCGAAGTAGCTGGGGAGCGTCGGATCCCGGTAATTGATATCTGGACCAAAATGCAGCAGTTTCCTGATTGGCGAAAGGCTTGTCTAAGGTCTTTTTTCCCTGGCTGTTTCTCATACATTGATGTGTTGTTCCTGTTTGTCCATGCACTTCATTACTGCTCATGAATCTCATAACATTACAAGCCTTTCGACATTGAAAAGTCTGAGTTTCTTCATTTGGTTACTTCGTATCCGATTGTTTTACGTCATAAATATTGCATAATTATTTGGGTTATGAAAAGGGCTTCAGTTCATAACTGGTGAACCGGAGTTCAACATGTTTTCTTTGACCTTCACTTTCAACATTTTATTTTCCCGAAGAAACCACAAATTCATTGCTACATTGCAAATTCTCAAAGAAGTAGTTTGAATAAAATAATGAATATACAAGTTGCCAAATTCTGTAATTCTGCAAAATTGAAATGACTACTCGTACCAGCCCTAAACAATATGATATTTTGTTTTCATGATGCACCATGATTTTTTTTTTTTCATGGTATGTGACGTCGTATTTTTATTTTTATTTTTGGAAAAAAGAAATGGTATGTTGCACGAGTATTTAATAACTTTCTGTTGTTTGGCAATGCAGAGATGGTTTGCATCTAACTCACAGCGGCAACCAAATTGTGTTCGAGGAAGTTGTTAAGAAGCTCGCGGAAGAAGGCTTGAGTCTGGAAACTCTGCCGGTTGATCTTCCTCTTATAACTGAAATTGACCCGAAAGACCCCCTCAGGTCCTTTCAGCAGTAAAAAAGAGAGTTGGGATCCATGCATGATCAGGTGGTCATTTTGTGGGTTACTTAGCTATAGTTGTTATATGGTTACAGAAAAATATTTTGTTATATATATATATATAACCAATCAACTTTTATATATACCAGGTACCATAATTTACGGTTCCACTTTTGCTCTGGCTATATTGCATCATCTGTAGCATTCGCGCAGAAACTGTTTTTGCTTCAATTAATATAATTGTCTCTTGTATTGTCTTCTTTGGTTCTGATTCAGTTATAGTACCTATCATTTTGTTTATGGCTCTTTTTTATCACTACTGTAAAAGTGGTTTTTAGCGATGGCTAATGTTCTTGTTAATACAATGATATGTCATAAATAACTATTATTTTTTAACGTTAGATACGTTGTTGCATTAAGTAATTGTGAGGATATATCGTCGTATGAGGTTAATTATTTGTAACAATATGTCATCGTTTGAGTTTAATTATTTGTAATGACATGTCATCACAAATGATAACTAATATGTTTGTACATATTTGCGATGACATATCATTGTAAATATTGGTTGCCATTAAAATAAACATGGCTCGAAGTTAATTCATGTCAATTTAGAGTTATGTTCGATGACAATGTCATCGTTAAAATGTCATCATAAATATGGGTTGATTATAGTTGCCATTGACTATTCAAAATCATTTATTATGATATTAATTACGATAACATGTTGTCGCAAATAAATTTAAAATTTAAATTTTGACAAAAAAATGGTGGATTATTTGATAGTTTTCAAAAAATTATTTTTGACTACATAAAAAAATGTCCTCACAAATAAATGTTTCGAAATTTGTTTCAGAATAATATTTGAATATTTGTATAGTAATATTAATGAGTTGGGATTAAAGAACACCGTTTTTGTATTTATTTATGATGACTTTCAACTTATTGTCGTTGCAAAATAAAAAATAAAAAAAAAACTTGGTATAAACCAGAACCAAGAGCCTTCTTCCTCATTTTCTTTGATTTTATTTTTTTCTCACTCTTAGCCTTGCTCCCTCTCTTCGACCTAACTTTTGCCTCCCTCCCCCAAAACTAACCAAATTTCTCCTGTTTCATTGTAATCTCATAATACACCTTCCAAACCTGTTGGAAAAAACCTTAATTCCCCAAAAAATCCAGGCCCAAATCTACCATATATCGTATATCTTTCCTTCAGCGCCTAAGGTCATCCTTCCACTACCATTGACCAGTGTTCACTGCGCTCTTCCTTTGTCACTGATTTCCGACCCTCGTTATTTGTGGGTTTCCTTTTTTTGTGAGTAATTTTTTTTGTTGGTTGACGTAATTGTTTTTTTTTCGTATATGGTGTTAATAATGTTGATGGGTTTGATTATGTTGATGATGAGGATTATTTTTTGATAATGATTTTGTTGTAGTGTTTAGTTGAAATTTTTTTGGCTTGTTTTTTATTGTTAAATTTATGAAAATTAATTGGATAAATTGTTTTTGAAAATTTATTATTGCAAAATTTGTGTATACAAATTGATTATTAAATTTGGTTTGGTGGAAGTTTTAATAATTACTAAATTTTTTTTTTCCAAAAAAAGTAAAATTAAAAATAAATTTATATTTATATGAAAAGTTTAATAATTAGTACTAAATTAAAAATAATAATAACATGAAAATAATTAATAATTATAAAAGAATATTAAAATTGTAAATAAATTGATATTTACATCGAAAGTTTAATAATTAGCTTAAAAAAGAATGATTTATGTAGTAAATTATAATATTATTTAAATAATCTTAAAAAAATAAAAAAATAGGATTCATTAGTAATAAATAAAAAATTTGTAATAAATTAAAAAAATAAGTATGTGAGATTATTATATAAATATTTTAATAAAAAACTAAAAAAAATGTTTAATAAGATTTAAACAAAAGAATTGATAATAAATTTTAAAAAATCATTATAAATAAAGGAATATGTTAATAGCAAAAAGTATAAAAGTAATAATTTATTTGGAAGCATAATAATTTTATTTAGAAAGACAAGTCACCCACTGAATATGATGACCTTGATGTACTACGAGAGGAGGATGAAACTTTAAAAGAGTACACGGAAAAAAAAATTCTTTAATTCTAAAGATAATGATGATATAAATGATGGTGGCGACATTCAAGGCATAAGCAATAATAATAAATAGAAAATATATATTGCGATAATTGTTTTCTTATTATTATTTTTTAATATCACCAACAAACATTAATGTATAGTATTTAGAAACATAAATATGATATTTAATTAATTTTAATTTGTTAATAGGCAATTATGTCTGGTCTGGTCGCTACTTGTGTTGACTTTTTAGAGGGAGTGCAGTCTCCACCTGGTCTTTCTAAATTAGCATCACACTATGATTTAGGTATGCTACAATTACCTAATTACAAATTTGTTAAATTCATTGAATTATTATTGTATAATTAGTAAATATGATAGTAAATTATATTTAATTTGTGTTTACAGTAACGGATGTCGCATCTCGATAAAGTGGAAGTTGAGGGAAGGTAAAGGGTCATGAAGTCGTAACAAAGGTGGCGAGGGATAAAAAGATCACTCTCAAATTTGATAAGGACAGAGGTACCAAGAAGGCACTTAATGAGTACAGTCTCTAGTTTTATAGTGTGGTTGGCATTCACATTAGAGATTTACATGAGCCATATCTTAATGCCTGGAAAAATGTAGACCTCATCACAAGAGAGAGATTCAAAACGTATGCTGGTATCACTTAACTTCATTGTTATTCAATTTTTTCTAAAGTTATATATAATAAAACCACTTAAGATGTTAATTATGTTGCATAATTGGTTTGATCTTAATTACAACTACAAGGACAATATCTTCCATTTTGTAGTTGATAGGGATGCTTCCAAATGCTACAATGACTGAAAGATTGACCTCCATAGCCACTTCAAAGAAATTGGTGGGACAGTAAATGAAAAGGCAGTTTGAGCTGATCCCCCCAACTAATATCAAGAATCACGATCAATGGGATCCTTGCTGCGATAAGTTTATATCCGACAAATTCCAAGTAATTATAAATCCATTGAGTAGGTAGTTGATTGTATATAGTCATTTCAATTTTATTAATGTTGAATATAATCATAAATAGAAAAATTCAGAGACAAACAAAAGTAACTAATGACTCTATAAAATAGAGTTATTTTATCACTTTTTCATGCATAAAAATTGGTTTATCTTTGAGAATTTTATATATTTTTGGTTTTTTTGATTTGATTTGATTTATTTATTTTAATTTAGTTTTTTATAAATTTCGTGAAATTTTTATTTAATTTTACTTTATTTAATTTTATCTTTTTCTTTTAGTAATATTATATTAAATAACCTTAAAATTAAATATTTCCAATGAGTTTACCTGTAGCATTTTATTTTAGAAATATCTAATTTTAGTAATTTGTTCTCCTGTAATGTCAGATTTTAGTGAAAAATTCATTTGTTAGAAGTAAATCCCACTGACCATTAGTATACATGTCAGGAAATTATGAGTTTGATTAATCTTGTTTAATCCTTTCATCGATACGAGTATTAAAAAAAATCACTCAAATAGGAGCTAATATGAAGAAGTTACAACAATTTTTAAGATTGGATCAATAAGGAAATATTTAGGTCCCACGCATATTATTATGTTTTAAAATAGGGATCTAGTAAAGTTAAGATCACATGACCTCATTTTTTCAGTCTAATAATGACGCGACAGATGTCGGAGGCTAAAAACGAACCAATAAGAATGTGACACGTGACATCCTTTTAGTTTCAACAAATTAGAATTAAGTTTATCATATACCCTATCACACTAGATCCTTTCTAGTCACATGCACAGTCATTGTAGCTTACTGTAGCAAAGCTGACCTTTCTCTTGCTTTACACTGTAGTTGGTTTAGTAAAGCTGACTTTTCTCCACATTTGCACAGTAATTACTATAGCATAGCTGACTTTTCTCCATGTTTTCCACTGTAGTTTATTGTAGTAGCCAAACTTTTGCCTTTTGTTCACACAGGGATTGGTGGAATAGTACAGACTAAAGGCTTATAAAAAGCCACTCAGATGGAGGCATATAGAAAGATGGAAAAGAGATAAAAAAAAAAATCTGTAAGAGTTAGAGTGTAGGAAAAAAAAAATAAAGCTTTCCATAAAACTAAATTCTTTAGTTTAGCTTTATTTTAATATCAATAAAAATAGGAATTTTTGGAGATTGTGTCAACACAAATATCAGTAACTATTTTAAACTTATTTCTTTTATTTTTATTTTGCCTTTATATTTAATTCATTTTGTTGTGTTATTTTATATTTCATTATGAATTAAATAAATTTTTGTTGAGAACTATGATGCAATCTAATTATGATGATACAATTAAATTTAATATGTTGTTATGATTATCATATTTGTTAGTATATTTATTCTCAAATTTAAAACTTTCAAATTTCTGACCAACTTTTAAATGATTTGAATAACAAAATGAAACTGAAAGGAAAATTTTTGTGACGTGGATTTAGAATAAATACCATAAAATCTAAGATAAAATAGAGATATATCTATCTGTTTTTATATGGTCATATTATTAATTATTACAGATTTATTATTGAATACTTTTTATAATTGAATTCAAATTCGTATTTTTATTGTTTCACATATATAATATTGTTCATATATAAGGTACTATTCATAGATACGGTACTGTTTATCATGAATTTTAATTTACTAATCATTTATATAAATTTTATTATAAAAATGTATAATTTATATATAATTTGAGAAAGAATAAATAAAACAAAAAGGGTAGTTGACCATCAATAAATATGAGTCTAAAATCATATTACTATACTCAAATAAAATTAAATCTGATTAATTACGGTAAAACTATAATTCCTAACAACTGTGAACTTGATTGTTTATGATTAATTTATATTTATTTATTTTCATAATTTTCTTTATTTAATTTTTCACTTGTAATATTTTTTATCGTTCAAATAAAATTAAATTTAATTAATTTTGGTACTTAATAAGACTATTCTTGTGGGAACGATATTTTTCTCATCACTTTATTGCTTGTTCAATTCATGCACTTGCGAAAATCCATAATAGTAATCGTAGAAACCAAAAGTAATCAAGCTTACATAGTCAGATATCGATTGTCTAACATTGTCGAAAGAAAGTTAGGAAGATTTTTTAATTTCTGTTCATTGTAAAAGTTTTCTTTGGTAGTTGAATACACTTTACTAACATATTTAAATTATTGGACAAACCAACACAGGGACCCAGTAACCAATGTCTACTATAGACAACTAGGTGACTTGCATCGTCATGAAGATATTAGGTTAACCCCAAGTTGAGCAGACTTTTGTAAGTATTTTTATTTTTTAATATTAACTTTTTTCTTATTCAAATTAGTTTGTATATTTAAAACATGCGCTTACTTTTTAATGTGTAGCATGCGATGGAAAGGAAAAGAGCGTGAGCACACAGTCTGATTCTAGTTCATTCGTGCAACTATTAGTAAACAAGGAGGGAATTATAGAGCATGTATTTGGTACATATAGAGGACACAAGATTGGAGTAGGCTACACACTCCCACACAGGATTCTCTCTTATACTTCTTCATCCTTTAGTTCTCAGTCAGATGAAACATCTTTAGTCCGTGTTGATTTATATGTGGAATAATACTTATGAATAAAATACGAGTAAAACCTACAGTTATACGAAAGTCAGAAGATGATGCAAGAGCATCTTTAGCCCGTGTTGATTTATACGTGGAATAATACTTGTGAAGACAATACGAGTAAAACCTACAGTTATACAAGAGTCAGAAGATGATGCAGGAGTTAATGACCTAGATATATTCAAATATCCAGTTTCCACCCATTACTCGTCTTGAGTCATATGTCCTTCCAGGCCTTCCGCCTCCTCTAGATGTTGCCGATGACAACAATGATAACGACGACGACGCTAATGATACTATTAATTTAAGGGATTATATCGTTAGTTATTGTTATTTATTTAGATTTTTTTACACTTTTATGCATTATACTTATTTTATAGTGTTCATTTTTTTATTAAAGAAATATATTATTATCATTTGTCTTTTTTAATATTATAATTTATTTTTATTATTATAATTCACACATTTATATTTAATTTTGAATTTAAATATATAACAATAAAATCTATTAATAAAGATAACAAATTAATTAAAAAATATATATTAATAAAAAACAGAAATCTTTTTGCGATGACACAAATATTTGATGCCACATCATCAATATTAAACATATTTGCAATGACATTTTTTGAATTTGTCATCGCAAAAAATAGATGTCATGTCATCTCGACCGAACTCTCAACGACGTAGTTGCAACAATTTTTTAACGATGACTGTCTTCACTATTGTAATTGCAACAATGTATTGTCGCAAAAAACATATTTGCTACCAGTTATTAGCGACGACTTACATGTAACACATATCATTGCAAAAAATTTATTTGCAACGACTTTTCGTTGTAACAAAAAATTCTATTTGTTGTAGTGTATGTACTTACGTTGTGCAATAGTATTGATGAGACGGAGAGAAAACTTTTGGTACTAAGTTAAATGATTTTTAAATTGATAGTTTAGATATCTAAAAAACTAAAATACATAGAATGCCTAAGTGAATTGCTAACTTCAATGATATATTTTGAATTAGGAAAATTAAGGTTGATATCCAATCTTTGGTTACCTAATCGAATGGATAGCCTAAGTTTTTTAAATGACCTAATGATTCTTTTCCCTAAACTCGCCATTATCTCCTCTTCCTTTCTCTGTTCTTTTTCAGTTCGGCAACCCAAAGAAGTTAAAAAATCGAAGCCGCTACTAGCCGCTACCAACATTAGTTGGAATCACACCTCCAAAAATGATGCCATCCGAAGATCTTGATGTCACTACCAGCTGAGCTCTGTTCTCCAACTCCCCACTGCCTTTACGATTTCACTCAACCTTCGCACTTTCATGATCTTCGGTGGTAGAGATCGGTCATTGTGGAGGAGATCCAAGACGATGAAGATCGGTAATGGTGAAGATTGGGCCTCGTGGATGACCTGAGGGCAGGCTACTCTACTGGTGTTTGGGCGACAACGAAGTTGACGCTAGTAGTAGTGACTTCATCGATAGAGAGGAAGACAAAGAGAAGCGAAGAGGGAGAGAGAGAGAGACTCAAAGGGGATGGGGCCAAGTGAGGGAAAGTTGGGTTTTGATTTTTTAAAAATATTTTTAATGGTCAATCAATAATTTACCTATAGTTAATCATTGATTGACTGGAAATTAGTCATTTTGATTACGTCCAATCAGTGTTTGATTGAGAGTTACTCAGTAATTAACTGATCGTTAATCAGCTATAAATCATACAATATGATCAAGATTGACTATTTTAAGGAAAAAAGTTCTTTTAACTAACTTTTATAAACTTGGACCTTTATACTAATTTTTAAAAACTTGTTAAAAAACTTATTAAAAAAAAACTATTTAGCTATAAATACCTTTGAATTATCACTTTTGGCCTTCTTAGAGCTCGTTTTGAGAGTGGATTCTAATCCACCCCATAAGTTGGGTTTTGTCTTTTTCTCTACATTTTAACTAATTCAATCCTCTCCAACCTCTTAAACATAGGTTCTAGTCCACCTCAGGATTACTATAGTGTTTTTTTTGTCTTTTTTGCCAACTTTTACTATTAAGTTTTATTATTTTAATTCTTTTTAATCTCTCAAAGATTTCAGTCTTCTCCCATACGAGCCTTAAATGACCAGAAAAGGGAAAAAATAAAAAAATAAAAAAAAAGCTATAAAATGCGAGTTATGGAGTCTTATTTAGTTTTCACATAATAAATTCTCATGGGTACTCCATAGTCCATACCATCTATACATCACCGCTAATATTAATTTCCTAGTTAAATTTTAGTTGGCTAATTTAAGACACTACGTATTGTAATTTGAAATAAATACAAGTACTGGTTCTCACTTCAAAAACAAAAAACAAAAAACAAAAAGAAAAAATGGAAAAGAGAAAAAGGAAGATGACGCAGTATTGCCTATTTTAGTGAAACGCGACATTTCCGTTTTCCAATTTTGCAAATGTCTCGTCCTCCACCACCACCACCACGACCACCTCCTCCGCCTCCTCCTCATATCATCATTATTATTACCAAATTTACAATTTCAGAATAATTTTTATGAAATAGTCCACATAAAAAGTGTATTTATAAAAGAGAAATCATAATACTAAATAAACTAGATGTAATTGTTAAACTATACAACGTAATGTATATGGTATGAAATGTAAAATTGTAATGTATTCCTGCCGTCCAATTTGGGAAAGAATCTTTCCCTTGTTCATGGACGGTGATTCAAGTTTCTGACAACCATCTCCGTTGTGCAACGTGTTTTTTAATTTTTTTATTTCTCACCCTTGTTGCACGCGCCGTCAAAGTGGGCAAGCTAAAGTAGCGTTTCGGTTAACCGCGCAAATCATCTCATCCTCCAACGTTGTTGTAGTTAACCTAAATATTTTACTACTAGTAGCTCACACTTTCACTTAAAAATTAATATTTGCTCGATAGGCACAAACCACTAGTTGGATTGTATAGTTACGAACTTAACCATAATCTCATTTCCATCTTAATCTTAGTATAGAAGTAACCAGTTAAGAGTTTTTATCCTCTAAAATTGTGAACTCAAAAACAATATATATAAAAGTCAGTCTTATTTGGTATTACTCAATAGATAAGGTCAACCGACATAGATTTCTTACACAAAGAAATGAGTTGTAGCGAAGTGGGGCACAACCCCTGTTAGCCATCTATTTGTTGGTGACGAGATCAAATGATAGGCCAAGAATTCCCGTCCTCATCCACTTGCATATGCAATCGTAAGTACCCAACATTATATTCTTCACCAAACAGTTGCCTAGTCTGTCACATTGGCTTCATTCGGTATACCGTCTAGAGACTGAAAAGTCGTACGATATATTTTTTTCCCGTGTGCGCACTAAATTAAATTCTTAGATCGTCAGCTACACACTGCCAAAATCAAGAAATTTTGGTTCCTAGAATTAAAGTGCATCATGGGCCAATTATTGTGCTCGAGTTACTACATCAAAACCACAGTATCATGGCAGTCTTCTTTTCGTTTTTCATTCCCATTTAACATGTCTCTTTAAATCGAATTTTCAACAGTTTTTTCTACAACATTTTCTCATAAAATATAGGTTACTAGTCAAAATCTAATTTTGAATTATTATAAAAACTCTGATTTTTACATAAACAGCTCTCCAATCCAAGTAAAATTTTCGAGTAGTTAAAATTACATTTAACGAGAAACAGAAACAGAAACTCCAAAACTCCATAGTGAAACAAACACAAACTCAAGTGTCCTACATCACACTTTCTCTAGTACATACTAAGACATGAGAAACAGCCTTTAACACCCTTATTATGTCCGTAAGAGAAACAAGGCCAGTAAGCAATCCCTGCGAATTCACCACCCAGACTCGGTGAACATGGCGAGTGACTGCCTTGTCAATTACTTCAGCCAGCGATGATTCGGCCTCACGACTCACAAGCTCCCTCTTTGGATTCTCATCACTCTGTTCTGCAAAGAGAGGGCTGGTCGACACCGTCTCGGTGGACTCTAGCGCGCTCACCGAAAACCATGATTTCAGTGTGGAAAAGTGACAGCCCCTCAGATCGGTTGAAGAAAACGTCCCTATAGGCTCCCTTCCTCTTCCCTTTAATCAGAATCATCATATTAAGAAACCCCTTTTCATATTTTACTCTAAAGAACTCTTTACATATTAAAAGAAATGGAAACCATTGCACTTACGATATACTAGTGTTTTACAAATTCCTTTCCAGTAAATAATTATCTGAATTGGATCACCTAATAGGATTCATGTGATCACAGTTTTCTCTCCTTTAAATCGCCTCAAAGGTCATTGAGGTTGATCTGTCCATAGAGATGTGTGTGTTTGTTAAAAAAAGACCCCTTTTTATATTTCACAAAAAGAACCTTTTTTTCTTAAGTTTAAAAAAAATGTTAGCCACTTAAACAACGAGACCCCTCTAACGTGCTTATAATAAATAAATAAACTAGCCCCTTTCTAGTAACTAATTTCTAAATAGAGTCACTCTCATTTCCCGTCGATAATTGTCTAAATCTATATATATGATCTAGACATTACTTATTTCAGTCCGTAATTGTCTGAATATGTTCACTTAATGAGTTCGTTATATAATTTGAAAGGCCCGATGGGCGTTGCGTCGGTTACTCTTGGTAACCGAATGGTTACTTTCGGTTTTTGAACATCAACGGACGTAACCGTTCGTGATTATGATCCATTAATCCACCATTATTCCTCCATTTACGTTGAAAAATTCTCTTGATCGAAGAGAATAAGAGGAGGACGTTGGCTCTTGGTCCCGAAGCTCAAATTCTCAAAAATTTTAAGTTTTCATTGCACCATCGATCGTGAGGATTGAGAACTTCGAAGGCCAAGCCTTCTGTGTGTGCTTTTAACGTTTGGTTCAAAGTTTTGCAGGTTCGTCGGAGAAGTAACAATGGCGAGAGGTATTTTTCGGTCCCGACGTTTTTTTCCGCATTTTGATCTATATGCTTTATTTGGATTCGTTTTGGCATGATTAGATCATTACAATTTACTTACATTTGGTATCAGAGCCCACGTTTATGCCTCTGTCTTGTTTGTCGGAGAACCTGCAAATTTTTTTTTCAAAAACTTACGTTAATGTTTTTTGATTTTGGGCTTGAATTTTAGACATTGTTTTTGAAAAATAAGATTAGAAATCATTAGGAAATTTGATTTCTATGAATTCTAGCTTTTGAAACGTGAATTTTGACGTCCGGAAGGCCAAGAAACCGTCGGGTTTCATTTCGGGTCGAAAGCAGGTCGAACGGGTCTGTAAAAACCCGGCTGGAGGTTGAAGATGACGAAAAACGACATGTCGTTTTATGCTGTTGAGAAAACGACATGTCGTTTTGAAGGGTGAGAGGCTGTTGTCAATTTAGAAAAACGACATGTCATTTTGGTAGAATAAAAACGACACGTCGTTTTGATGGCTGGGAAGTGACATTCTGATGTCAAAAACGACATGTTGTTTCCAGAAGCCCATTTGTATCGTTTTCTTAAGATTTTGTCGTTTTTTCTCTGAAACGAATTTTGTTGTCGTTTTTGCCATAATTTGTCGTTTTTCTTCAAAAAACATTTTTTTTTATTGTTTTATTTTAATGTTCTTAATTAATTTATTTGGGTTTGTATGTATAAATTTATTATTTTTATTATATATACAATATTGTGTTAATTAATAAAGTACATTAATTTTATTAATATTGCTTTTGGTTTTTTGCAATATTATTAATTTTTGTTGATATTGCTTATGATATTATGCAATATATATGGTTATCTTGTTAATTAAATGTTGTATGATTCATATAATTTGTTTAATTTTTAGAGTAGCCACAGCATCTTTAAATTATGCAAATTATATATTAAGAATTTTTGGGATCACATTATAACATTAGTTGTAATTAATTATATATAGTATAATAAAATTTATCTCACAGGAAATTTTGTTGTATTTGTATAATTAATTAGGATGAAATGTCAAATTATGTTTCTTAATCTACCCACAGGAATTAAGAAAAGGAACGTAATTTGATAGTTTTGTCATTTATTTGAAATGGACCTAATTGAGTAAAACTTTAGCCCACAGGCAAGTTTTATGTCACTAGATTCATATTTATGTTTTGCATTGGTAAAGCATAACTTAAGTTTTGGCTTTAAAATTGTGAATTAAGCATGTATATTTAATTTGTGCAGCTATGCAACTTGTGAATTTTTCTGATTTTAAGTGTGACATTCCCGAATTAAAAGGCGATAATTACAAGATCTGGAAGGAGAGAATTCTTCTTCATTTGGGTTGGATGGACATTGATTATGCCATAAGGACGGACGAACCACCTGCTATAACTGAAACCAGCACTCAAGCTAATGTTGCTCTTTATGAAAAAT
Organism: Antiaris toxicaria; assembly: GCA_035233585.1. NCBI lineage: Eukaryota > Viridiplantae > Streptophyta > Magnoliopsida > Rosales > Moraceae > Antiaris > Antiaris toxicaria. The sequence goes on from CP141154.1 coordinate 98,197,752, forward strand.
GGGAGCGATCTAATCGCCTAAGTGTCATGTTCATAAAGACTAACATCTCTGCTGGTATTCGTGGTTCCGTCGAAGGCTATGAAAAGGTCCGAGATCTGCTGAAGGCCATAGATGAACAGTTTGAAACTTCTGATAAGGCGCTTGCTAGCACCTTAATAATGAAGTTTTTGTCTATGAGGCTCACTACAGTTAAAGGTGTGCGAGAGCACATCATGAAGATGAGGGATATTGCGGCTCAATTAAAAACACTTGAGGTTATAATGTCTGAAACCTTTCTTGTCCATTTTATATTAAACACTCTTCCACAGCAGTATGGGCCCTTTAAAATTTCCTACAACACACATAAAGAAAAGTGGTCAATTAATGAACTCATGACCATGTGTGTTCAAGAAGAGGGCAGGCTGATAATGGAACAAGGTGAGAGTGTCATGATGGCAACAGACAAGAAAGATGACAAGCAAGCCAAGAAGAGAGGGAAAGGTAAAATACCTCCACAAGATGGAATAAAGAAAGAATCCAAGTGTTTCTTTTGTAAAAAGAAGGGGTACATGAAGAAGGATTGCATTAAATTCCAGAAATGACTTGAGAATAAAAGTAAACTAATCTCATTTGTTTGTTATGAATCTAATATGGTTGATGTTGGTCATAACACATGGTGGATTGATTCTGGGTCTACAATCCATGTTTCAAATACCTTGCAGAGTATGCGAAATCTGCGGAAACCAGTGGGAAGTGAGCAATGCATTTTTTTAGAAAATAAGATGGGCTCGCATGTGGAGGCCATTGGAACATGCAGTTTAATTTTAAGTAGTGGCTTTATTTTGAATTTAGAAAATACTGTTTATGTTCCAAGTTTTTCTAGAAACTTGATTTCTGTTTCAAGACTTGTACCATTAGGTTTTTTCTTTAATTTTTCAAAGACATCTTTTAGTTTATCTTATAAATCTGATGTTGTTGGAAATGGTATTTTGTCTAATGGTCTTTTCTATATTAATTTACAAAATGATGCCACTAATAATGCTATGCATGTTCACGCTGGTTTAAAACGATGTGTTATAAATGAGGATTCTTCTATGTTGTGGCACCGGAGATTGGGACATATCTCCAAAGATAGGATTAAGAGATTGGTAAATGATGGAGTACTAAGTACTTTGGATTTTTCTGATTTCGAGATCTGTGTAGACTGTATTAAGGGAAAGCAGACCAAAATATCTAAGAAGGGTGCACACAGAAGTTCCGAATTACTTGAAATCATCCATTCAGATATCTGTTGTCCAGATATGGACATACAAAGTAGTCCAAAATACTTTATCTCCTTTATTGACGATTTCTCACGTTACATGTATATCTACTTGCTTCAGAATAAAAATGAAGCATTAGATGCCTTTAAGGTTTTCAAGGCAGAAGTAGAGAAACAATGTGAAAAACAAATTAAGATCATGAGAACTGATAGAGGAGGAGAGTATTATGGTAGATACACCGAGGATGGACAAGCTCCTGGTCCGTTTGCTAAGTTTCTTGAAGAGTAAGGAATAGTTGCTCAATACACCAATCCTGGTTCTCCGAGTGAGAATGGTGTTGCAGAAAGAAGAAACTGGACTTTAATGGAGATGGTTAGGAGTATGCGCAGTAATGCTAAACTTCCTATATCATTGTGGACTGAAGCTCTTAAAACGGCAGCGTATATATTAAACCGAGTTCCAACCAAGGCTGTCCCAAAAACGCCTTTTGAGTTATGGAAATATTGGAAACCGAGTTTGCATCATATACGCATTTGGGGATGCCCGTCTGAAGTTAGAGTTTACAACCCACAAGAAAAGAAGCTGGATCCAAGGACTATTAGTGGATATTTCATTGGATATGCTGAAAAGTCTAAAAGATACAGATTCTATTGTCCATCTCATAGTACTAGGATTGTGGAATCTAGAAATGCAAAGTTTCTTGAGAATGACATGATTAGTGGGAGAGATCGATTTCAAAACATTGTTTCTGAAAGAGATCATATTGATGCTCAACCTTCCACATCAAGTAATAAAATAATTGTCATTGTTAATGCCCCTCAAGTTTCAACGGGTGTTCAACAACCAGTTGTTGAGGTTCCATAAACTGCTAATGATCAACCAGTAGATCAAGTTGTTCAAGAAGTACCAGAAATGGTTGAACAACCAGTTGATCAACGCGATCTTCAAGAGAATGTTGAAACAACTTTAAGAAGATCTACTAGATTAAGAAGGTCAGCAGTACCTAATGATTACATTGTGTATCTACAAGAGTCGGACTATAACATTGGAGCCGAAATTGATCCTAAAACGTTTTCACAAGCCATGAGTTGTAAGGAATCTAACTTATGGCATGATGCTATGAAAGATGAGATGAATTCTATGTCATCTAACAGTATTTGGGACCTTGTTGAGTTGCCTGATGGTGCAAAAGCCATTGGATGCAAGTGGGTCTTTAAGACAAAGAAAGACTCACTGGGCAATATTGAGAGATACAAGGCTAGACTCGTTGCAAAAGGATTCACTCAAAAGGAAGGGATCGATTACATAGAGACATTTTCTCCTGTATCTAAGAAAGATTCTCTTCGCATTATCATGGCATTAGTTGCACATTTTGACCTAGAGTTGCAACAGATGGACGTGAAAACGGCTTTTCTCAATGGAGATCTAGAGGAAGAGGTTTACATGAAACAACTAGAAGGATTTTCCTCTAGTGATGGTGAGCATTTGGTTTGCAAGCTCAAGAAATCTATATATGGATTGAAACAAGCTTCCCGTCAGTGGTATTTGAAATTTCATGATGTCATCTCTTTATTTGGATTTGTAGAGAACATTATGGATCAATGTATATACCAGAAGGTCAGTAGGAGCAAGATTTGTTTTCTTATTCGGTATGTGGATGACATTTTACTTGCAACCAATGATAAAGACATGCTACATAAGGTGAAACAATTTCTCTCTAAAAACTTCGATATGAAGGATATGGGTGATGCATCTTATGTCATTGGGATTAAGATACATAGAGACAGAATACGTGGTATTCTGGGTATGTCTCAAGAAACCTACAACAACAGGGTTTTAGAGAGATTTCAGATGAAGGATTGTTCACCGAGTATCGCTCCTATTGTGAAGGATGATAAACTCAGCTTGAATCAATGTCCAAAGAATGATCTTGAAAGAGAACAAATGAAGAATATTCCTTATGCTTCAGTTGTGGGAAGCCTTATGTATGCTCAGCTCTGCACAAGGCCTGACATAGCTTTTGCAGTCGGGATGTTAGGAAGATATCAGAGTAATCCGGGTATAGACCACTGGAAAGCTGCAAAGAAGGTACTTAGGTATCTTCAAGGTACCAAGGATTACATGCTTATGTTCAGACGGACTGATCTTTTGGAAGTGATTGGCTACTCCGATTCAGACTACACTGGCTGTGTTGATTCTCGGAAGTCAACTTCAGGATACATCTTTATGCTAGCCAGTGGAGCTGTTTCTTGGAGAAGTGCAAAGCAAACCTTCACTGCTACTTCCACGATGGAAGCTGAGTTCGTGTCCTGTTTTGAGGCTACTTCACATGGTGTATGGATAAAGAATTTCATTTCTGAGTTTAGAATTATAGATTCGATATCTAGGCCATTGAAGATATATTGTGACAATTCAGCTGCTGTTTTTATGGCAAAGAATAATAGAAGCAGTAGTCGAAGCAAGCACATCGACATCAAGTATCTAGCCATAAAAGAACGTGTTAAAGACAAATCAGTGGTTATTGAACACATTAGCACTGAATTGATGATTGCCGATCCTTTAACTAAAGGCATGCCACTACAAAAATTCAAGGATCATGTAGTTAGAATGGGACTTGGTTCCTCTATATAATTTCGTTATAAGAACGATATTATTATAATGAAATTCCTTTTGTGATGTTTTCTCATTTTTGTCATCTCGTGTACACATATGTTAGTCTTGAGAAAATATCTTTATGTTTGGACCAAGAATAAACATAGGGTTTATTCATTAAGTTATATGAGCTATTAAAGGGACGGATTGCATTGTAATACATGGAAGATAATACTCATGCTTAAGAGGACTTGTCGCCATGATTCATGTAATTTGTTTCTTACTTGATGAATGTTGAAATTTATGGACCAAGTGAGAGAATGTCGGTTACTCTTGGTAACCGAATGATTACTTTCGGTTTTTGAACATAAACGGACGTAACCGTTCGTGATTATGGTCCATTAATCCACCATTATTCCTCCATTTACGTTGAAAAATTCTCTTGATGGAAGAGAATAAGAGGAGAACGTTGGTTCTTGGTCCCGAAGCTCAAATTCTCAAAAATTTTAAGTTTTCATTGCACCATCGATCGTGAGGATTAAGAGCTTCGAAGGCCAAGCCTTCTGTGTGTGTTTTTAACGTTTGGTTCAAAGTTTTACAGGTTCGTCGGAAAAATAACAATGGCGGGAGGTATTTTTTGATCTCGATATTTTTTTTCCGCATTTTGATCTATATGCTTTATTTGGATTTATTTTGGTATGATTAGATCATTACAATTTACTTACACGTTGTGTTTGATCAAGCAAGTGTGTGCATATATTAAAATAAAAAAAAATTGTTGTGATATAGAAATGGAGATGTACATTGATAAGCTGCTTGTGATCTCCTTCACGGATATCGGAGGCTCTAAGAATGGGAATAGCGTTAAGCAAGGCGATCCTTATGGACTTGATGGCGTCTATAACTTTCTTGCGATGACTTATTGCAAAAACGTTCACGGTGATTGCTACCAAATCCTTGATGGAGTTGAAGGTTATGCTCTGAAGCTCCGAGTTGTGCTCCTTCAAAAACCTTAACCCGTCCAATTGTGTGAACATTCTATAGGTTGATGCAGACTCCACTAGCTCTATACCAGTCACGTTGTCCATATGGTTGTCTAGTGGCACCAGAGCGCGGTGGATTCCTTTGCCGAGCACTTCCGTACAGTCTAGTAGGCTGCCAAGCACGTAACATATATATCTATATATTCAAACACATACATGTATAAACTAATAAAATTATCAGAGCCACCTCATGACTATGGGTGTTCATCAAATCCAATCAATTGATCAAATTGATGAATCCAATCCAATTCATTTTTTTACTTATAATGGACTTAAATTAGATTGAAAATCAATTTTTAAAAACTGACCTAAATTGAATCATATGTACTTTTTACTTTCAAAATCTCTAATCTAATCCAATCCAACTTATATATATATGACATGTGAAAAATATATAAATAATATTTATACTTTATAAAATTTATCCAAAAATTAATGTCTATTTTTATACACCTTCACATATTAAATAAAACTTCAAAATTGATATGTTATGATATTAATATAAACACAATTATTTCATCTTATTTTCTAATTTTCTTAAGATAGTATAGTATTTTATCACATATTCTATAATTTTTGTTTGTTTTGTTATAAAATTATGTATTTAAATGATATGCGATAAATTTTAAATTAATCAATTCAATCTAATGCAAGCCGAAAATGAATTGGATTGGATGTTACATTTCTAACATTCATTTATTTATTTATTTATTTTAAAAGAAATTTACAAGGATGGATTGGTCACCATGATAGTTATACGTTTTAATTATGAGTGTATGTACAGGAGATTAGTGGGATGAAACAAATCATGCTCATGCTCAGATTGTTCCATGCATCTCTTGGGTCACCTACTTGGTTGTTTCTCTTTCCTTCCAGTAGATATAAAAATTGTAAGAAAGCTTTTCTGCTAGCTTCTTCCATCCAATTCTTTTCTCTCCAGCTCTTTCTTTTCCCTTTCAACGTTATAGCAACAGTCAAGATTTTCCTCATCCAATCCTGGTCATTCGAACCTATTCCGAAAGTAAAGGAAACTATAGAAACATGGATTCTAGTCGAGGAGTTCACTTCTTTTAATCGAAAGAGTGAACTGTTGCTTCAAATCCTCTTAGACCTTACCAATTACAGCAAGATAAGTAAGTAGTTCCATTTTCTTATTTATTATTATTATTATCATTATTAGATATTGTAGTAGTGCTAGTAAGGTTGATTATTGATTTGTTCAACCTAATTTTATATACTTTAACATATGTGTTATTTGATTACTCTGAGCATTTTGTATACGTTAATTTTACATGCTTTAATCACTAGTTTAAGTATTCCGATTACTTATATATGTATTTATGACAAATAATGATCGAAACATAATTGTGTCTACAAAGCTGGTTAACACATCTGCAAGTTCTTGAAGGGAATTGAACTTCTCACTTAATCATTTATTTGGTTTTATTCTATATTGAGGTAAGTAGAATTTTATTTTTGAAACTTCACAAGAATTAATAGTACTTATTACATGAATATTTTTTATCTGAATGAACTGAATGTTCTTTTATTTATTTTTATAGTTATGATTGATATTGAATTTTTCACAAGCATGTTTAAGAAAATAAATATTATTGTACCATATGTTTCTTTGTTTTTTTTTTTTTTATATGAAATATAGAATATGGTTTAATACCTGGGTAGACAAGGGATGTAAGAGGAACCGGCAGATCCAAATATTAGTAGTGACATTCCTTAAGATACAAGATTTTTAATAAGAGTAGACACTACGACTGAAAAAGAACAAGTTTCATAAAACTCAGGCTTATCAAATACTAAATTAGATTTTCCACTTGACAGGGCTTAGGATGGTTTTGATTGAAATGTTCAAAGTGATTGATAATGAGTATAATAGAAGGTTAATAGTTTTATACATGATTGCATTTATATACATGCTATAGATTAAACTTACTAGGCAATAGCGTCAATTAATTTCTTGTGATGCAAAGTTGAAATTTTATAGGAGTTGTTTGAGTTTTGCCTACTCTCAGAATGTTCATATGCCGCATTTGAAAATGTTTTGAAGACTACGAAGCTCTTGTTATGAATATGCTAGTTTAGTAAACAAGTTACTTTTTGAATTGTAAAAATTGCAAATAGTAATGTTATTATAATCAGGATAAACTTGTTTTTCTCAAATATTATCTACATACACACATATTATATTTAAAAATATAATATCAACTATCTTAACTAGGAAAGTTGATGCAAGGTTCTTAGTTAAGATAGGTGGTTGTGGCGCCCCCCCCACGTACGTTACCATACCAACCAGTCGAGCTCTGACGCCGACCGCGATAGCTGGCAACCTCGTGGGTCGTTATCCTCTTACTTAACATACTTAACTTTCCATTCTTAACGTTCTCATCTTAAAGCGGAAGCAATTTCTATAGCAAAATTTTTTTTTCTTTTAACTTACATATTATACCTATCTCTATCATACTCTTATAACACATATTTCATAACTTTCTTTCTTTCATCTTCCTTTTTGAACGCTCTTTTCTTTTCTTTTCTTTTCTTTTCACGCTCTTTTCCTTTCTTTTCTTTTCTTTTCTTTTCCTTTCTTTTCTTTTCTTTTCTTTTCTTTTCTTTTCACTCTTCTTTCGTTTGTTTTCTTTCCACTTCCTTTGGTTGGGCCCGTTGTTGGACGCACCTATTTGCGCTCGGACAGTGGGAGGAGGGGGAGCGACCCACCAACCTACCTCACAGTCACATAAAAACCGCACCTTCGGGGTTGGTCCATCCTATAATCTACCGCACTTTTGGGGTGGCGCCACATCTACGCGGAGGATATAGACCGGAAGTCTCGACCTTGTAGGGAGACCGGTACGCCAACAACTTAAGTTTTCAGTCTTATTATCTTGTAGACTTTTATTTTTCTTATATTGATTTTTCGTTATACATCTTTTTCATGGCATTCATCATCTTTCCTTTCTTATTTTTCATAAAACATTCCATGGAACATTTGTTATTTCATTGTTTTTCTTTTCTTAATTCTTTACTTTATTTGTTTGAATTATGTTAATCACACTTTAACATATATAACACGTATTACTTATATATATCACATCACATCACATCATATCACATCATAACAAATAAAACATGTTTTGTTATGTGTAGACAATTATTCTCTATTCATCTTATCATTTGCATCATTCTATCAATCATAGCCTATCGATCATAGCCTATCGTTCTATTCCATCAATCACATCTTATCGTTATGTTCTAATCCTTTCATCATACCTTTCATCATAACCTATCATTGTTTCTCTTTCTTGTCTAACTCTTTGCTTTCATATCATTTTTTATAAAGCACCTATCCTTTCGTTATCATAAAACATACCTTTTCTTAATTCCTTTCATCACCGATCATCGTTGCTCTATCAATCATAACTTAACTTCCATAAAACATTTCATAAACATCCTATTCTTTCTTTTCATATCTCATCTTTTTCTTATGCATTCTATCATAACATTCTTATTCTTACTCTTTCCATTCTTCTATCTCTCTTTCACACATATTTATTCTCATAAAACTTTTATAATGCCTTTCCTTCATAATTCAATATATACATATATTTATATATATATTTTTATAATTATTTATTAAAACATATCTTTTAATATCATCATAACATTGCTATAGCATCATCATAAATCACATCATGACATTTACATATAAAACATATAAATACTATAAGTTTGTTCATAGTTGCAGACGGATAAATGTCTGAACTTACTCATAGCGTGCTTATCCTCTTCTTGGGATCCATCGATGTCCTTTGTTGCGTTTGGATCGGGTTCCTACAGACAAATTTTGTCCGTTAATCACATTTTCATTTATAGCTTTTCTTTTATTAAAAAGCTTGATTATGATCTTATAACCCTTAATTATAGCCTTAGGACAGCTTTCTAAACCTTAATGGCCATTTTCGAATTTTTCTCCAACTTTTGAAAAATTACGATTTTATCCCTAACTTTTGACAAAATTACAATTTTGCCCTTGACATGATTTTTCAAAACTTAAACCTCAATTTTGGCTTTTACAACCTTCATTCACCTATTCCGTGGTCATTGGGGCTCTTTTCCCATAATTTGAGAATCTTTGGACAAAATGACCATTTTGCCCATAATGGGTCGTTTAGCCATAACATTTTCATTTTCATACTTAGGTTGGATTTTCTAAACCCAAAATCATCTAATTAACTTTTTCAATCTTATCGGACCTTTTCCGGATCAATTCTTATCATTTTACCAATTTTTCACATTCCCGGCCCTCGGGAAATACTATTCGAACCTAAGAATCGGTTTCATATTTTTCTTGCGTTCTAGGGTTTCGAAGGGTCGGTTTACTAATCGTACCTTACCCAATCCTTTTTCCTTGTCCTAATTCCTCGAGGGGGCTCGGGTTCCCTTCCCGATCATATTTTTACCCCTCATTTCCCATATTACCCCTGGTGCCATTTTTAGAAATTTCGGCAGTGTTTCCCCTTAATTTTTGAGGTTCCAGCATTTAGGAAACGCCTGAAAACCATCTATCATAATCTAATTCTATCACATACTATACCAGAGGCTTAGATTTTACGTAAAACTTATACTGTTTACGTAAAATCATTACATTATCACATATTTTTCTTTTTCTCCATTACAGTCATTTTCTTCTTTTTACATACATTCTTTTCCACATTTTTTCTACCAATAATCATAAAATCATACAATAGTCTCAAACAATTAAATTGCGGAACGTAAAGGGGTCGGGATTTATACCGAATTGCAGTCCGGTCTCAACGACATAAACCCTAATTCTTCGTTCTTCATATTTGAGGTCCCGTCTTGCAATTCCGACTCTGCGGATGCGTCCGGAACGTCAAAAATAGGCCAACGGGCCAAATTTCAATTTTTTGGTCACCGGTCGCCGTTGACCGGCGTTGACTGGCCGTTGACCGGCGGCGACGGCGGCGACGGTGGCAAATGAGTAGCCCATCTTGAAGATCTCGACGAGAGGAATCCATTGGTAGCCTCAATTTCATGTTTGGAGGCCCCAATCGCCGGAAAACCTCCTCGAAAGTCACGGCCACGGTGGCGGCGGTGGAACTCCGCCGTGCCGGACTTTTTCCCCGAAATTGATTGAGGGCTTTTGCTCCCCTCTTCACGGCGACCATTTCTGTACCGGTGGCGTGCTTCAACTCGGCCGAAATCGACAGTTTCGACGGCGGCTCCACGGTGGCGTTTCGTCGGATTTTTCGAAGCTCGGGCGGCACGATTCCGCCGGTGTTGAGGTGATCCATCACATGGGTTTTGTATTACTCTTCACCACGAATCTTTTGGGACCGGTTTCGTGGCAAATGGTGGCCGGACGGCGGAGAAATCTCACCGGGAAGATTTCGGCTCCGGCGACCTTCAGGCGGCGCGTGCGGCTTGCTCCGGCGGCTGCTCCGTCGCGTCGGCCCACCATCGGACTCAGCTCGGCGAGAGCTTTCCAACGGTGCTGGCGGTGTCGAAAACTGACACCGTTTCCGGTGGTCGGTTACTGTACACATTCGGGTAGAGAGAGAAAGAGAAATGAGGAGAGAGAGAGCATGTGGATAAATGAAGACAATTCACTTTTTTTTCGCTCTTTATATACTTTTTCGCCCAAAATTTCAACATGGGCTATCCTGATTAATTTGGGCGTCCTGAATCCAAATATATCAGTTTTATTTTCATCTGAGGTCATTTCAACCAGTTTCTGATACTGCGAATTTTCAGTCAAAAATTACCCTTGTGCTCAATTATCAAATTTGAGCGTGCTGATAGGCTATCCTAACTAATTTGGGAGTGCTGAACTCGAATTTATCAGTTTTATGTCAAGATAATATCATCTTGACCTACTTCTTGATACTATGAGTGGCACACACGTGCACACACATAATATCACTATTACTCATTTTTCATCCTTTAATATTGTTAGAACATTTTATTTAGTTCTAAACAATATTAAATCACTTAATTTCATATTTTAACGCTTAAATTCATTGTGTAATTATTCTCCGAAAAAAGTGAATTTTCCCGGTTGTTACAGTGGTCTTACTATACATTCATATAAATTACTACTTCAGTAATACTTGCTAAAACGTCTCTTTCTTTCTTTAAATGTGAAACCTGTAGTAGATAACTATCTTCCAAGTTTAAAAAAAAACTTATGATGAAAACTGTATTTTTATTATATCAGTAGGTACTATTATTTTAATCATTAGATCAATTTTTTAACTATTTGATACGTGATTAGAAGCAATTCTACATGTTATGTTGTAAGTTTTGATTGTGAATACTTTGATCAAATCGTTGATAAATTAGGAAAAACCTCCTCAGTAGTTGTAATATTTTATTTTCTATCTTGTAACTACTAATTACTTTATATATAACTTGCTATTTTAAATATTGTAACATTCATTATGTAATAACCTATTAGTGTAAATGACAAATATTAATGAAAAATATTACATTAAAACCGAATGGTTACTACAATAACACACAAAAATAGTTACAAATCTTTGTATGGGTATCGTACAGGAGAGTTTAGGTAAAAATTTAGTATAACAATTGAAGCAACAGCGTTTATTGATTTGGCAAAAGTACAGGTTTTAGGTATCAGTTAAAATTATCCAACATGACACTTGATAGAAAAATGACATTTAGAGAATTGTAGTTGTGCTGTACTACAAACGAGAATATTGGAACGGAATAGGGTCAACAAATGGATGCTCCGCCAACCTAGAATGGTAGAAGTAGCTCTTTTCACTTTTCTAGCTCCTACCCTACCACGATTTATTTTCCATTCCAACTAAGTTAGAGAAATTTCTATTCGTGCACGATTTTATTAATAGTCGAATGATTTAAGGGTGTATAAAAATGGTACACGATTCCCTTTAGACGATGTAATTCATTCAAGAAAATGACAAATGGAGTAACGTACTTTTCCTTCACGTGAAGATGACAAATGAAGTGCAATAGAAATTCCCATTCTTTTAACTTTGAATTGAGTGAACTCTCTCTCTCTCTCTCTCTCATCACATGCATGTTGTCGTTGGCCTAACTTCACTGTACTTTTTATTTTTCCTGTTGCCACCTCTCTTCTAATGATCTAACCGGACAATTTCCGCCAACTCTCGTTTTCTTTTATAATATTGATTTCAAAAAACAAGTCCAAGCTAGACTACTGTCGGCTATCTGTAAACTAGTTGGCATATTTTTCTTTTGCCTTTTTATTTGCGTCAAGAAACTTTTTTAGTAGTAGTTGTTGTTGTTGTCTTAGCAGAATTAGCTGCAACAAATGTTGCTTTTCTCTTGCTTTCTACATAGTTTCCAGCGAGAGAATCAAATAGAATTCCGGCGCCAACTCCGACGGCCAAGTCTATGGTGTAGTGACCTCTTGTTCCGAGCAACCTCACTGCTTGCAGCACATTGAGCGCGTCAAATGTCAATGCCAATTCCCACCTCTGCATTCTTCTCATGTCAAGCGATGCAATCACAGACCCCGCAACATGGCCGGAAAAGAATAGAAAGAAGGAAACGTTCCCGACCGGAAAGTCCACTCCCGATCCAAGAAAACCCTATGAATGTTAAAAAAAAAAAAAGACAAAATTTAATATAAAAGTTCTTTTCCATATTAATTATATTCTCAGCCTAATGTTAAACATTAGGACTAACCATGAAATAGTATGTCACCACTTTATTTACTACTTTTTGTCCTATACTTAAGACATACTAAGTTCACATGAACTATTAGTAGGGAATTAAGCGGGAGATAGTTGGCGTAGCCTATATGCTCAAAAAAAAGAAAAAATTGTCACATCAAAGTATTAGCTAGTGAAGTGGTGCCTTAAGCATAATCCATTTAAACCTTCTGAAATGTGAAGATTAATTCTATTTTCTTGATATATTTCGAACTTAACCACGAAAATAGCTAATTTTTTTACGAGATTAATTAGAATTTGGAAGCTTTCTTTGGCTAAGCTCTTCTTCTTCCAAGGAAAAAAATAAAAAATAAAAAAAGAGTAGCACGTGCTGTCCATGTGGGATTGCATGTGCAGTCGGGACATGTTTACCTGAGGTAATGGAAGCTGGGTGGAGTAGCCAAGAATGCCTCGGCATGTGAACATAAAGAGTACTGAGATTGTGGCTCTCGGACGCCCTTCTATTAGAAAAGTCCACAGAATATACACCGTTTGCATCCCCACAAACACCTAAACTCACCCCCGAAATAAATAATTAAATAAATAAATAAAAACAGGTTTAATCTGAATTAAATACAAATAACAACGCATTAGTTTTCCTTAGCACCGTCCATGCATGTGACATTTTCCAACTGACAAATTCAGAATCGAACTCATCGATAATCTGCAATCATTATTATTATTGTTTAAGTTCATTTTGATGGATTGAGATTTGTGATAACCACGGGCTAGCGCCATTTTATGCAAAACTGACAAGATCAAGACAAGTTTGTATAAAACAATATTTCCGTGGCTTAACCAATGACCATTTCTATCCATTCCAAACACATGCTTCGTAGCTAAGAAAAAAATTTGTCAATAACATGAATAAAAATTTTTCTCAAGAAACACGCCTTTCTCTTAAAAACATCAAAATCAACTCTTTCAAAAAGAAAAGAAGGAAAAAAAAAAAAAAAAAAAAAAAAACAAAGGACGTTAACAATTGGTATTGGTGTATGAAATTATATTACCGTATTGAGGCCTGCGAACAAGGTGTTGAGGTGGGGGGAGGAGGCGAGCACGCGATGAAGGGAGCGTGTGGCGACGAATCCCAGATCGAAAGGTGGCGATGACGGCGGCACCATCCGGAGCGTGTACTCCACGGCCATGAAGAAGAGAAGCCCGGCGGCGAAGAAGCATGGCAGCCAATGGAACCGGGCCACGTGGAGGAGGTCGTCAGCAGTCCACGTCATGAAGGAGGCCTTGGTGGCGACGATGTTGACTACATGGCCATTCTTCGCCATTCCCATTTTGCTGGCGTCAGCGGCGGCGGTTTGGTAATTGGAGTTGGGTGGTGGGCTTCGCCTGTTATTGAGGGTGAGGGTGAGGGTGAAGGAGGAGGGGGTCGAAACGACGGCGTTCATGGGGAGGGGCCGGAGATCAGGAGGAAGAGAAGGGTAATGGGAATGGGAATGGGAAGGGATATTGTTGTTGTCATTGCTCGTGTGGGGGAAGGGGGGGCTTGGAATTATATAAACGGTCGTGAGGGGGTGGGGTAAGGTCAGGACGGAGTTTCCGAGGGAGGGAAAAGGAAAATCTTTCTAAGATCTGTCCACCGACGGCGATCTATCTGCTGCTGTCTGAATGGACGAATTATGATCAGAAAGCCATTTTAACGCCTTTACATGTTCATTTACGCGCGCGCGCGAGCGTGTGTGTAGGATTCATTCATTTGTACATATAAAAAAAGGTTTCATTTCAGAAGAAAAATAAAAGAGGTAAATATATATATATATGTAAAAATGTTGGACACGTCGAGAGATGCTTAGGGTACTTTTAATCGGATCATGGTCGACGAGCAGCCAAGTCATCAGGCTAATCACCCAATCGCTCGTTACCTTTTCTTTTCTTGTGTATGTATGTGTGTGTGTGTGTGTGTGTGTGTGTGTGTGTGTGTGAGTTTTTTTTTTTTTTTTTAATCCAAATGCGTGTTTTTTTAGAATAATTAAAATCTGGTATATATAGAAATGCCATATATATTTTTCTTTTTTCATTTTCAAGAACCTCTATTCTGCGAGATGTGTAGATATATACCATATATATGTGCACACAAAATATCTTTTATCTACTATTTGATACTTATAATTTTCTATTTAAAAATTTGTAACAATTAATCGATTTACTTTTAATTTCTTTTTTTCTTTTTATTTTTTCTTTTTATTGTAAATATATATCTTCCTATTTAGAATTTTATCATCTAATACTATTTAGATATTAGTATAAATGACAAGTATTACTTAAATCATTATATATTACAAAAGAAGTTATAAGGGGCGTACCATTCCATATATATATATATATACATTGTGTAATGAATAGTGTTAAGACATCAATTTTAATCCCAATTATTTTCTCTTACTTCTCAAACATTATCACATTGATTGAAATTAAAATATTTAAATCTAACAATGAATAAATAACAACTAGATATCTTGGTATTCAAAAATTAGGATTAAAATTATAACTTGTGTCTCTTCTTTAATTCTTGTATTTTTAATAGCATCTAATCAATCATATCATGACACCACATTTAACAATTTTTTGTGTTTTATATCAAAATTAATTAAATGACTTAATAGAAAGTGATTGGTTAAATACTATTAAGACAACAAAATTTAACATGAAATCTCAATCCTTAGGGTTGCTATCCCTAAGATTACTCATTATATAACTTGTAATTTTCATTATGTCAAATTACATTATATAGTTTAGAATAGTATTAGAATTAGGCTTTTTTGCATTGGTATATCCTAATCTTATTGTAAAGTTATAATTTACACTCTAAACTTTTAATTTTGACAATTTACACCCTGAACTCATAAATGTATAGCAATTTACACCTTATTGATAACAATACTAATCTTTTAAAGAAAATTAATATGTCATTTATACATGAGTTGTTAATTCATGAAATGAATAATCATTTTTCTATGTTAACCAAAATTTATTATGATTAAGATTTTTAATCAAAAGTTTTATCAAAATAGAAAAGTTTGAATTAACTTTGTTATAAATATAAATTGGATTAACATTGATTGAAAAGAAAATTTTATGCTCTTAATTAACAACCTATATGCAAGTGAAATGCAAATTTTCATTAAAAATCAACATTGTTTACCAGTGGGGTGCTAATTACTACATGTTTATAAGTTCAGGATGCAAATTATCAAAATTAAAAGTTGAGAATGCAAATTACAACTTTATTATAAGTTTAAAGTGTACCAATACATAAAAGCCTTAGAATTAAAAAAAATTAATTTAGCAAAATTTCATAAATTTTAGTCCAAAACTACCCAGTGCAAATAAGATATATAAATAAACACGTTTTCATTTTTATATTCTATTGGAAACTTTTAGAAAAATTGAGAAAATATTAAAATAAAACTTAATTGTAGTAAATGCAACTATTATTACAAATATTAAAAGTATTCCTTGTATTTGTAAAATCAGTGCAAAACCCCTAAAGCGGTTAAATCTTAAAATAATTATCCAAAACAGTCTCAAATCTTATTAAATAGCATTTAAAACATTCGATAACAAAAAAATTAACAATAAAAATTGACTAAAAATTTCTCAAAAGTCGGAGACAGAAATAAAATAAAGGAAAGCGGCAAAACCGTAACCCTTTTTTCCCGGCATGGACAACCTTGCCTTTTCTCCTCCATTTGTGTAACAGCCGAGATTTTAAATCGTTCTCGGAAACATTGTATAGTGAAAATTTATATACACGAGTGTGACGAAAATATATAAATTTCACTCTAATAAATCATCATTATAGTTGATAAATATATTTATTAGAGTTGATAAATATTTTATTGGTCATAGATGTGATGATTTTCGAATCGAAACGCCTCAAATAGTGCATTTTCGATATCGAAAAACAGAATTTTACTGAGACTCAAAATGTGGCAAACATAGATCTCAGATGGAAAATAATGAAATATCTAGGGTTTATGGAATGTTTTAAATAATATAAATGCATCGAAAGGCTTTAACAGCATTTCGAGAGGTAAACTGCGAAATTTGGCCAGTATAGCTTTTCGGTCAAAATTTCGACAGATGAAAATTATACTGTTATTAAAGAAAAACCTATACTGTATAAACAAATAATATTTTCTTATTAATATAGGAATCAATGGATGAGATCAAATCATCATTTTTTATCCAAAGGCTATTAAAATTAAGGAATTTTGGAATTTTCCTTTAAAATCAAAATTGAGAAAGAAAAATTTGCATTAAATGCATGTTGATCTGCTCATGCACGTGGAAGAGAGGGGGAGAAACAGCTGTATTTCAGCTGAAAAAGTTCCCAAAATTTTACAAAAATGCCCCCAAGAAATTTTCATTTTGACCCCAAAATTTTCAAAAATTGCAAAAATACCCCTAAGGATTTGTATAAACTTTTTCCCCTGATTTTCACGTCCCCCACAGTAGAAAACTTCATTTTCTTCTGTTCTTCTTCTTCTCCCACGTTCTTTACTTACAAAAATTTCTAAAGTTTCAAAAGTTGCAAAATTTAAAGAAAAAGTGTGAGAAAACTTCAAGTTGAGGAGTATTCACCTCAAAGCTCAAGTAAGTTCTTCAAAATTCTGTTTTAATGCTTGTTTTTAAGTGTTTTTGTGTTTATGTGAATAGTGGAACAAAATGGAGTTAGAGTGTTTTTGAGTGTTTTGATGAAAATCATGTGGAAAAGCATGTTTTGAACTTGTTTTTGAAGTTTTTGTGGGGTTAGTTTTAAAAACAAAAGTGTTACACAGGGGAGAGAAAATTGACGTGAAAAAGAGGGTGAAAACCCTTATGGATTGGAGATAATTATATATGATGAAGTGGAAAAGGAAATTGAGGTAGTATTTGAGTGTTGAATGGAAGAAAGACAAAGAGGAAAGTTTAGGGTTGTGAGTGAAACCCTAAATTTTTGGAAATAATGTTATACCCTGATTATGAGAACAAATTATGGTTATGTACTGGGATTTTGAGCAGGTTTATGATGGAAACTGTGTTCAATAACGCGATTTAAGCGGTTTTGGCACAGTGGGAAAATGAAAAATTAAGCCGTTATAATGCCGAAATTTTCGGGCTTATAACCAAGGCTAAGGGTTTAATGATAACAATGTATAGGAGAAGTGTTTAAATGTTCTCGCGTTGACCTATAAACATTTCACTGAATGTTGAACTGTTTTGTTATAGGGCAACGAAGGAAAACTAAGGAACGGAAGCAGAAACAAATTTCTGGTAAGTTCTGGCATTTAAATGTCTGAACATGAACAACTGGAACACTGTGTTATTCTTGGATGTCAATTTAGGGATAGCCTAAATTCCTTGGCTAGAAATATTATATGTGGTGGTGAACTCGTTAAAACGCCTAAATTGGCGAGTATACGAGTGTGCAGTGATGTGTTATGTGTATATGATTGTGTTTTATGGATTTTGACCCTAGAATGCTTCAAACATGTTTTAGGGTTGAATGTATGCATGAGAATTGGTTTTTATGTCAAAATGTGTTTTAAAACTTATTTTTACCGGAGCCAAGCGCTAAGGCTAGCCAAAGAGCGCCCCGGCGCTGAGCTCTCGGCCAAAATTTGGTGTTTAAAATTCAGTAGGAGCGCCAGGCGCTAGGGTATGAGCGCCAGGCGCTAGTGTAAAAATTGGCTAAAGCGCCAGGCTCTAGGGTATGAGCGCCAGGCACTAGTACAAAAATCAGCATGAGCGCCAGGCTCTAGGGTATGAGCGCCAGGCGCTAGTGTAAAGTTGTCTGAAGTGCCAGGCGCTAGGGTATGAGCGCCAGGCGCTTGCGCCGGATTTTCAAAAGCGCCAGGCGCTGTAAACGGAGCGCCGGAGCGCTGGAGTCTCTGTCCTAAGTTTTTACAGAAAAATAAAATGAAGGGCCAGGCGCTCGGGGATGAGTGCCAGGCGCTTCAACTGTTCTAAAAATGTATAATTAAAGTTTTGTGCCTTATTTTCAGTTCCAATCACGCCTCAATGATTAAGTGCGTGAATGATGATTTTAAATTGTATTTTTGGACTGAATAGGCATAACATTGAGTACATTATTTATGAATATGTACACTGGAACAGTTAAGACATCATAGTAAGTAACATAGCACAGTAAACAACAAGGTAATGAAAAAGACCTAATGTTTGGCGTACCGGCCTCTCGTGAGGGGAGGTTATTTTATGTCGAAGCAAAAGACATACCATAGTTGAGGGAGAGTCCGGGTCGCTCCCAGACCCCTCTTACAGCGCGCACACGGTACGACCAAACCGGGCCCATAGACATAGTAAATGAACAATGCAAAGTGTAAATTGAGCATAATGAACTCATGCATTGTGTCGAGTTACATTGTTGTGTTTTATTATTTTGAATGTTATGTCTGAACTTACTGGGCATGTAGCTCACAAATTTGTTCTTGTTCAGGTAATCGAGGTAAACAACCTGTAACCTGAGCCACAGTGTATGGATTGGACTGCAGGAATGAAGTGTCAGTGTCATGACAAAGGTTATGGACCTGCCAGGCTAATTCCGCAGAGGAGGAAAAAAAAAGATAATGATAAATACCATTGTATGATATTGTATAAAATTACACTGTTATGTTTAACTTAACTATTTCTAATATAGTATGACAGTATTATATGCAAATAATATAAAATAGTTTGCCTACTATGATAACTTAGTTTTGGAAAGTTGTAGTACTACGTATATCAATGGTGTTTTAAAAAAAAAAATTTCCGCAATCTATTTTGTTATGATTTGAAAGAAAAGAATTAAAGTAAAGCAGAGCTTTCAGGTGACGTCTCCCGCACGAGGCGGGGGTGTTACAATTTGTTATGACAAGCCCAATCTAGTTCATATTCTCAATTCAAATTATATTTTTCCAGTCTAAACGCATACTAAATGAAATCCTTTAAAAGTTCGAATTCCAAGTTATTGTCAATGAACGATTGAATTATGTATTTCCTTAGACTATATATTCAGGTTGTTACAATATTGAAACATCTTATTGCCGTAACACAAGCAAGTCTCAAAAGAAAAAAAAAATCGACTCATCCTTGGACATCAGCTCTTGCTAGTAGCAGTCAGGTATTTATTTTTGGTTCTTGCTTTGCTTACTAGTGGTCAGCAACGAAATCGGAAATTATTATGAAGGAGGCTTGGTATAACAACGGTTTAAATACAATTTAAGCTATTATTTTTTTTATAGGAAATATCTCAATAAGATTATTTCTCATGAAATTGTTAATGTCAATACTATATCTAGCACAAAAGATTAAAAAAAAAAAAGCGTTTTAAATGATTCTGGGAGCTAAAAAAAATGAGAAGGGGCTCAAGGGGACTATATGTTGATTTATACATAAATATGTTGTCTAAAAAGGAAGAAAGAAAAAGTATAGGAGGAGCCTTGGGCCTCTTTAACTTCGTCCCTGGCCGCAGTCAGGCCGTAAACCAAGATGTGATGGTGTTTTCAGTACTTGCATATTGTTTGTTAAAGGATGTTTCTCAGCTCCTGTTGGTACGATTTTTGCTTTTAAGGAGGAACTTATGGATATTGAAAAAAATAAAAAAAGGCTATATTGAATTCCAATTATGTGTAGAAAGTGAATTTTCTTATGTGGTAACTTTGTTTTGTAGTATATCTGTGTGGGGTTGATTCCTTGGAAATTTCGGAACATGTAGCTTGAATTTTCCAAATGACCACTAATTTAATCATTTGGGTCTCTTATTTTTTGAGGAAAGGTAATTATGTGACTGATAACTAGCTTCTATTGCTATTTAAGGGAACGTTTGATAAACGCATTACATTTTGATTATATTTAAATAAAATTTGTTTTTTGAATGTTGTATTTGGTTGAAAAGTATTTGTTTTGTATTTAAATAAAATGTTTGTTTGGATGAAAAGTATTTTAGAGTTGAAAAGTTGATGTAATTAGTAAAAATAAAGATAAATAGTGAAGTTAAAAAGTTGATGTGATTGTTTTAAAAATGTTTTGAATAGTTATTGTTTTCGTAGTACTGTTGTAAAATTTGTATTTGGTGTAAAATTATATTGTATTTGAGTAAAATTAAAATGAAATTTTTTCTCCAAACAACACCTAAGTTGAGAATTTTCATTATTGGTCTGTTAGGTACCAGATTTCTTGTCATCCACGATATAGCATGATATGTTACTCCTTCCTTATTATCAATTTCCTTCGACTGGATGACATGTCTATCTTTTGATGGAAGGGTGTTCTAATTAAGTGTCTATTTGGGAAACATATTTTAAACATATTCAAATATGTTTTATCACCAAACACGTATTTTGAGTTTGAAAAACTACTGCCTCAACAGTAGTTTAAAATGCACTCACTGTATATTTGCATTTTAAACGTCTTCGGTCGAATATATTCTCTGCTCACTATCAGAGAATGCACATGGCCGTTTGTGCTCCACCCTCTCTATAGTCTTCTGCCATAGCGCAATGAATGGCAGATTGCCCTCTCCCCCGATTTTCTACCTACCACAATCTCCAGTCTCCGAAATTAAACACTCCTCCAAAGACGCGTCTTCCTCTGCACCGGCTGGCACAGGCCACTGCGCGGTCACCTTGTACCGATCGTCGACAGCGTTCTCCGTCTCCGTCAACGACCGAGGTTGCGAAACGTTCGGCCGACCATTTTCGGCCGTTAGGTGCACAGATCTGGTCTTCGGGTCACTGCCGCCGGCCGACTTAGGTATGTATTGATTACGCTATTTTGTTATTTCGCACGGCGACTACTCTGTTGGCCGCACTGTAATAGTGTATTTGGATAATAATTTGCATTTTTGGTAGGCAAACTGAGATGATTCCGTCGCTATTTACATTTGATGTCACCGCTCGGTTTCCCCCTTCGTCCTCTCGACTCAGTTCTAATTTTTCCCCCTTCGTTCCCAGTTTCTGTGTATGTGTCGCCATCCGAATGGAAGCTTGTTTCCGATCGTAGGCTTCAACGAAATAGCGATTGTGGTTCCACATTTTGCAGCTAAGTTCAGTTGCTAGGCCAAAACTTTTTGGAGCAAGAAGAAACCAAAACAGGGTTCAGTGTTCTGTTCAGAGTGGCCGTGATCTGAGACGACACCACGGTGAGTTGTCGTTTCCCTGTTGAAATGTGTCTGTCAATGTAAACGTTTTTTGGGCTGAGCTGTGAAATTTTTTCTCCCAAATTTGACATGAATTTTTAGCATATTTACATGTTATTTGTCGCTGTGTTTCTATCAAAGTTCACTTCGTGCAGTCCTTAACTTTTCCCCAATCATGCAAACCAGTTTATGTGTGTGTGTCCCTATCCAAATGGAATGTTGTTTCCGATTGTAGGGTTCACCAATTAGTGCATTGTTGTTCTACATTTTGCAGATAAGGTCAATTGGTGCCCCGCAAACGTTTTGGAGCAAGCACAAACAGGACAAACTATGCCCCTGTTTTCACTTCCGACTGCCTGTGATCTGAGAAACGGCCACAGTGAGTTGTCGTAAAATTTGTTCAACAGTATACAAATTTCAATTCGATTATCATTTGTCCTCCTTTCTTTAGTTGTCGTTTCCTTTTTACAATCCCGTTTTTGAAATTGTTGTCTTTTCTCAATAGCAAGCGTTTCCTTTTCCTGCCTCAATCATATTTTTAATTTGATTGAGGGTGTCACTCTTTTTTTGCGCCTTTTCTATTCTACTTGTTGTCTTCTGCTTGTCTCTTGTTTTGAGCTTCGTACCATTAACTGTTTATGAAATTGGATTGTTGGAAAAAGTTAATACAATAACTGTTTTTTGAATTCTATGTTGAGCATAGTATCGTTTATTTGATTTAGAAAGGGGAGTTTATCCTATCAGCACTTGCTTGGTGCAATTTAAATTTTTTAGTAGTCTACTTGGTTGGTTGGATGTTTTGTTGTCTTTGTGTGTAACAGCCGAGATTTTAAATCGTTCTTGGGATCATTGTATAGTGAAAATTTATATATACGAATGTGACGAAAATATATAAATTTCACTATAATAAATCATCATTAGAGTTGATGAATATATTTATTAGAATTGATAAATGCTTTATTGGCTATAGATGTGACGATTTTCGAATCGAAACGCCTCAAATAGTGCATTTTCGGTATCGAAAAACAGAATTCTACTGAGACTTAAAATGTGGCAAACATAGATCTCAGATGGAAAACAATGAAATATCTAGGGTTTATGGAGTGTTTTAAATGATATAAATGCATCGAAAGGCTCTAACAGCATTTCGAGAGGTAAACTGCGAAATTTGGCCAGTATAGCTTTTCGGTCAAAATTTCGACAGATGAAAATTATACTGTTATTAAAGAAAAACCTATACTGTATAAACAAATAATATTTTCTTATTAATATAGGAATCAATGGATGAGATCAAATCATCCTTTTTGATCCAAAGGCTATTAAAATTAAGGAAATTTTGGAATTTCCTTTAAAATCAAAATTTAGAAAGAAAATTTGCATTAAATGCATGTTGATCTGCTCATGCACGTGGAAGAGAGGGGGAGAAACAACTGTATTTCAGCTGAAAAAGTTCCCAAAATTTTGTAAAAATGCCCCCAAGAAATTTTCATTTTGACCCCAAAATTTTCAAAAATTACAAAAATACCCCTAAGGATTTGTATAAACTTTTTCCCCTGATTTTTCACGTCCCCCACAGCAGAAAACTTCATTTTCTTCTGTTCTTCTTCTTCTCCCACGTTCCCTTGCTCACAAAAATTCCAAAGTTTCAAAACTTGTAAATTTTGAAGAAAAAGGGTGAGAAAAGTTCAAGTTGAGGAGTATTCACCTCAAAGCTCAAGTAAGTTCTTCAAAATTCTGTTTTAATGCTTGTTTTTAAGTGTTTTTGTGTTTATGTGAATAGTGGAACAAAAATGGAGTTAGAGAGTTTTTGAGTGTTTTGATGAAAATCATGTGGAAAAACATGTTTTGAACTTGTTTTGAAGTTTTTGTGGGGTTAGTTTTTGAAAACAAAAATGTTGCATGGGGAGGGAAAAATTTACGTGGAAAAGAAAGTGAAAACCCTTATGGATTAGAGATAATTATGTACGATGAAGTGGAAAAGAGTTTGATGTGGTATTTGAGTATGGAATGGAAGAAAGACAAAGAGGAAAGTTTAGGGTTGTGAGTGAAACCCTAAATTTTTGGGAGACATTGTTATACCTTGATTTTGAGAATGAATTATTGTTATGTACTGGGATTTTGAGCAGGTTTATGATGGAAACTGTGTTCAATAACGCGATTTAAGCGGTTTTGGCACAGTGGGAAAATGAAAAATTAAGCCATTATAATGCCGAAATTTTTGGACTTATAACCAAGGCTAAGGGTTTAATGATAACAATGTATAGGAGAAGTGTTTAAATGTTCTCGCGTTGACCTATAAACATTTCACTGAATGTTAAACTGTTTCGTTATAGGGCAACGAAGGAAAACTAAGGAACGGAAACAGAAACCAATTTCTGGTAAGTTCTGGCATTTAAATGTCTGAACATGAACAACTGGAACACTGTGTTATTCTTGAATTTCAATTTATAAATAGCCTAAATTCCTTGGTTATTATATGTTATTGTGAACTCGCTAAAACGCCTAAATTGGCGAGTATGCGAGTGTGCAGTAATGTACTATGTGTATATGGTTGTGTTTTATGGATTTTGACCCTAGAATGTTTTAAACATGTTTTAGGGTTGAATGTATGCATGAGAATTGGTTTTTATATCAAAATGTGTTCAAAAACTTATTTTTACCGGAGCCAAGCGCTAAGCGCTAGCCAAGGAGCGCCCCGGCGCTGAGCTCTCGGCCAAAACTTGGTGTTTAAAATTCAATAGGAGAGCCAGGCGCTAGGGTATGAGAGCCAGGCGCTAGTGTAAAAATTGGCTAAAGCGTCAGGCTCTAGGGTATGAGCGCCAGGCGCTAGTGTAAAATTTAGTGGAAGCGCCAGGCCCTAGGGTATGAGCGCCAGGCGCTAGGGTAAATATCCAGTAGGAGTGCCAGGCCCTAGGGTATGAGCGCCAGGCACTAGTACAAAAATCAGCATTAGCGCCATGCGCTAGGGTATGAGCGCCAGGCGCTAGTATAAAATTGTCTGAAGCGCCAGGCCCTAGGGTATGAGCGCCAGGCACTAGTACAAAAATCAGCATTAGCGCCAGGCGCTAGGGTATGAGCGCCAGGCGCTAGGGTATGAGCGCCAGGCGCTAGTGTAAAATTGTCTGAAGCGCCAGGCGCTAGGGTATGAGCGCCAGGCACTTGAACCGGATTTTCAAAAGCGCCAGGCGCTGTAAAGGGAGCGCCGGAGCGCTGGAGTCTCTGTCCTAAGTTTTTTTATAGAAAAATAAAATGAAGGGCCAGGCGCTCGGGGATGAGTGCCAGGCGCTTCAACTGTTCCAAAAATGTATAATTAAAGTTTTGTGCCTTATTTTCAGTTCCAATCACGCCTCAATGTTTTAGTGCGTGGATGATGATTTTTAAATAGTATTTTTGGACTGAATAGGCATAACATTGAGTACATTATTTATGAATATGTACACTGGAACAGTTAAGACATCATAGTAAATAATATCGCACAGTAAACAACAAGGTAATGATAAAGACCTAATGTTTGGCGTACCGGCCTCTCGCGAGGGGAGGTTAAATTATGTCAAAGCAAAAGACATACCATAGTTGAGGGAGAGTCCGGGTCGCTCCCACACCCCTCTTACAGCGCGCACACGGTACAACCAAACTGGGCCCATAGACATAGTAAATGAACAATGCAAAGTGTAAATCGAGCATAATGAACTCATGCATTGTGTCGAGTTGCATTGTTGTGTTTTATTATTTTGAATGTTATGTCTGAACTTACTGGGCATGTAGCTCACCAGTTTGTTCTTGTTCAGGTAATCGAGGTAAACAACCTGTATCCTGAGCCACAGTGTATGGATTGGACTGCAGGAATGAAGTGCCAGTGTCATGACAAAGGTTATGGACCTGCCAGGCTAATTCCGCAAAGAAGAAAGAAAAGGATAAAGAGAAATACAATTGTATAATATTGTATAAGTTACACTGTTATGTTTAACTTTAACTATGTTTAATACAGTATGACAGTATTATATGCAAATAATATAAAATAGTTTTCCTACTATGATAATTTAGTTTTGGAAAGTTGTAGTACTACGTATATCAATAGTAAAAAAAAAAAAAAATTTTCCGCAATCTATTTTGTTATGATTTGAAAGAAAAGAATTAAAATAAAGCAGAGTTTTCAAGTGACGTCCACCGCACGAGGCGGGGGGTGTTACATTGTGGGTGTGGCAAAACTGTTGATAATTGTTGTGTAATTTGTTCCTACATTTTGTTCTTCTCGTTTAACCTAGACGACAACTGACGAGACATACAGGCCTGTCCATTTAAACCGATGCTGCCAGTTTGTTCTTCCCCATTTGGCATCTCTTAGGTTTGCCTTAACGAAGCACGTCGTAAAGTAATTGTCTGGAGACAGGTTGTCGCTTGTCATAGTAACAAACAGCCTCCCAATCTCTGACCAAATTATTGGTAAGTTTTGCAATCATGTTTAAATATTGTGTTGCATATAGTTTAATTGTCTAATTATGAATACATGACATCGCATTGTTGATGGACCAAACGTGTATGTAGCGAAATAGTGTGTGCACCCTAGTTCTGGCCTATACCGTCCCAAGGGTGACAGATAAAGTCATGCCTTGGTGAATACATGTTTTATTGCCTCAGTTGGCTTTAATCACAACTTGTCGTATACTAGTTCATTGTCAATCCCAACCTCAATACGCCTCCGTGCCCCTACACCGAAACCACGGGAACACAATCAGATGCCCTTTCACATATTGGCAAACCATGTAGAATACGGCCGTGTCGACGTTCTAGTCGAATTTTGAAACGACAAAAATCCGGCCGCATTCACCGTTTCCATCATCCACAGAATCCGCTAGTGTCTGAATCATGTTATTCCCCTTCAGTTGATCAGATCGAAGCCGAGTCTTCAACCGGTTCAAACACGGTACTAATTTTCTGCTTCCATCTTTGTCTTTTTTTAATCTATTGATCAAAATTAACAATTTGAGATCGAGTACGCATGTAATATAACTTCTTTTGAATTGTATAGCATCATTTTGACTAAATTTTGTTATCAGCATAAGTAGATGTGAAATTCATAGGAAACAAATATATAGTTCGACACAAGTACCACAATTTATGTACATGTTGATGCTTTTTCTTTTACGTACTATTTAACTGAATTGACCAACCCAACAAAAATTTCTCTACATTGTTTATGTAGATGCCACATAGAAGAGATGGATATAAGTGGACTGAGGAGAAAGAATTTGAACTACTTTCCCGTCTTCAAACATACAAGAATATGCATGGTGGCAGGTTTCCCACATCATCAGTTCTAACTGAATGGGGCACCGAATTCAATCCCCTATGCATGGCTGTGCAACTGAAGAGTAAAAAAGACCGTATGGCTAAAACATACAAATGTTGGAAGGCACTGAAGACGCATACTGGGCTTGGCTACAACCCAGAGACAAAGAGTATCAGTTGCAGTAATGAAGTGTGGCAGAGATTCATCGAGGTAAGGACGTTTTATATATATTGATCATATGCTCGCGGTTGCATGTTTGTTTTGCATTTAAATATTACTTTTATAAGTGAAGTAATATTGTCAAATAACTTATTGGTTGAAATTATTTGTAAGACATTACATTTATGGTAATGATGTACACTTTCATGCAGAAATATGGATCTGAGGCACGTGAGCTTCGGTATGACGGTCTTAAGTTCGAAGATTTATACTTTAGTATATTCGATGAGCATGTCGCATCAACCGAATACATGACAGGGAGTGGAACAACGTTTCACCTTGATGGCGACATATCACAGGACACTCGATTTGGTTATGATGAAGAGTCAGGGTTTGATACGGATGCACATCAACCAAGTAGTTTGAGAAATCAAGAACGGTATTCAATTCACAAGCAAAAATTGCACAACGAGACTGTCATGGCACAAGCAATACAGGAGATATCGAACCATTTAAGTAAGCGTGCATCAAAGCATTCAAGAACGGATTCTTGCGATGATGGAGGTTCGCGGGATGCAATTGCCGACTGTGAAAAGGCTATGCTGGCTCTCGGAGTTGGATTTGAGGATGTAGTGACAATGATGCATTTCTTCTATGATAATCGTGGTTGGATACCGACCTTCCTCGGATGTGCAGATGGTACGAAACTGGCGTTTGTTAACGATATTTTGCGTCGGCAAGCTCAATCAAAACCACCCAGTGACTCTCCCATCCCACCGCATTAGCCCGATGAGTAGATTGTTTACAGGACAGTATCCATGTTCAATATCTACTTGTAATTGCATTTGCATCATTAATAGGTCAAACATTTGAAATATATTTTAGGTTCGCAAAACTAAAGAACTGTTTCTGGTTTAATTGAGTGATTCGAACTGTTTTTCATGATGCGTCTTCTACTATTATTGTTGATTATATTACATTTATGGTAATATAGGTTGAAGACATGTCTCATCCATGTGATTCCGTATCCATAAACGCATGTGCTGATAGTGGTAGTGAAACTGATACTGATGAGGAGGAGACTTTGGCTATTACAGCATGCCTACTTATTGCAAGTTATAAGATGAATACGAAGTATAAACAACCTTTACATGATTCGATGTTATCTGGATTGATGCGCATTACTGAAATTTTGAATGGAAATCCAAACAAAATAAAGCAAAAGATTAGGATGGACAAGAGGACATTTAAGGCTTTATCTACGTTGTTGGAAAATCGCGGACTGTTGCAACAAACATCCCATTTAAATGTGGATGAACAATTGTTTATATTTCTGTATATCGTATGTCAAGGGACAACAAATGCTGAAGCTGCAGATCAGTGGAACCACTCGGGTGAAACAATATCTCGATGGTTCTTTGTTGTACTCATAGCTATATACAATCTAAAGGATGAGGTAATAACTCCTCCAGATTATGAACGCGTGCAACCATTCATTAATCAAAACCAATACAAATATAGGCCATGGTTCGACGTAAGTAACACATACTTTTATTGTTGGAATTTGTGTATTATTTGGATTTTAATAAAATCATGATTAGTGAGTTTGTTGTTTCCAATGATACAGAATTATGTAGGGGCCATTGATGGAACTCATGTGTCATGCGTTCCACCAGCTCGTAACGCGGAAGCCTGGCGAAACAGGAAAGGAACATTCTCACAAAATATCCTAGCAGCTTGTTCATTTGACATGAAGTTCACATACATATGTGGAGGATGTGAGGGGTCGGTACATGACGCTCGTGTACTTGATCTGGCAATTGACCGTTATGGTTTTCCCATGCCACCAGCAGGTTAGACATATTATATATGGCCAACAATATTTGTAAAAGAGAATATACATGTTTTCATATAATGAATAATAGTTTTTTGTATGATATGTAGGAAAATTTTACTTAGGTGATGCTGGATTCGCTAATAAGACAGGGTTTTTAACTCCTTATCGGGGTGACATGTATCATTTGCCTGAGTATAGGCGTCGTCTTCAAGGCTTGAGTTCGCCGCGAGAAGTTTTCAACTATACGCATAGCTCGTTACGCACTTGCATCGAGAGGACATTTGGTGTATGGAAGGCAAGGTTTAAAATTTTAAAGAACATGACAAACTATCCAATTCGGAAGCAAGTTTTAATACCTGTTGCATGCGCAGTCGTGCATAACTTCATCATCATGATTCGGGAGAGGGATAGACTTCTGCGATGATACGATGTTGATGGTGTACCAGTCAATGAAATTCATCAAACGACGTCGGACATGCAACATGAAGTTGAAGACGCCTTACCAGAGGGGCATGAAATTCCAGACGACAACAATGATCAAAATCAAATGAATCATTTTAGACATTACTTGACAATGCAAATGTGGGACAAGTACCAGCAAAATCCATGGTATAGATAGTCGTGGTCCATGTATGGCAAACGGTAGTGAATAATACACAAATGTTTACACCCGCAAGTGCACGTATCGCATAAGTAATGTTGTTGTGAGTAAGTATCATTCCCACGAAGACTAAATTACCCTCAATTGTTAATTACCAATCTAATTTATCCTAATTCTATCAAAACAAGCAAAAGATGATTTTTCAACACTTGAATAAAAATACGAATGAAAATAAAAATAAACACAAATAACTCTGTCGATATTATAAGCATTCCCATATCACTCTGAAAGGTGGACAATCTAAGAACAAGCAATAAACATAAGATAGCATGAATAATCATGAGTAGGCATTACTAAGCAATAAAGAATTTTAACATCTAAAATTGATGTTAAGGTTCCATCCCAAACCTACGAAAATAAAATTTTGTTCATCCTAAACAAACTAAAAATAATCATGGTTGATGTAAACATAATCAAAGAAGAAGAAAGCGGAAAACTAGAGTTTAGAATCCGAATTCCGTTGCCAATAGCCGTCTTATTCTTCACACATTGTTCTCTCTCCCTCTAGGTTTAGAGCTGTCAAAAGAATGAATAAATTTGCTCTATAATCTCCTATTTATTGGCGTGAGTGATTTGAAGTCGAACGAACCGATTTTTTCCCGTGTTGGGCTTAAGAATTTGATTTCACCGATTCCCAGTGCCAGGCGCTGTCTTAAGAGCGCCAAGCGCTCCACGCTATTTTAACGACGCGCCTGGCTCTTCCTGATGAGCGCCGAGGCGCTGCACTCTCGGCCATTCTCCGTATTTTGTGATTTGTATGAGCGTCAGGCGCTTGTGCTCCTCCATGTTAGATTTGAGTTTTTTTGCATCGATTTTCATTTCCGACCTCGCCCGATTACTAATTTTCTTCTTTTTCACCATTTAGTAGCCATTTTAGCATCAGAAGTCACCATTACCTTTATTGTAACACAAGCTTTAAGCATGCAAAACAGTACAATGCTACTGAATGTAATTACAATGATTAAAAATTGGTGACTGAACATAATAATGTAGATAAAAGAGTATCCACATATATGAACGTTTCTTTTAAACAAATTAATCTATTTATTTTACATAAATAAATTAATTTAGATTTTTTTTTCAATATTTTCACCAACAAATTTCACTATTCATGTTTTACTTTCTTATCAACTTTTATCAATCACATCAACACACCTTTTTCAAAATATAATTAAAATACTTTTTCATCCAAACACACATTTCATTCAAATACAAAACAAATACTTTTCAACCAAATACAACATTTAAAAAACAAATTTCATTCAAATACAATCAAAATGCAATGCGTTGACCAAACACCCCCTAAATTAGGTTTCGCTACTAGCATAGCACTTTTTTTTTCCTTACTGTATATATTTCACTAGATTTTACTAGTAAGACTTGAGATTTTATAAGGAGATCTATCTTAAGAACAAATTTTCAATGACATAATTTTAAGTGATGTTTGGCAAACAAATTGTATTTTAATTTTACTCAAATGTAATACAATTTTACACCAAATATAAATTTTACAACAGTATTACGAAAACAATTACTATTTAAAACATTTTTAAAACAATTATATCAACTTTTCAACTTTACTATTTATCTCTACTTTTACCAATCACATCAATTTTTCAATTCTAAAATACTTTTCATCTAAACACACACAAATACTTTTTAACTAAATACAATATTTAAAAAATAAATTTCATTCAAATATAATTAAAATACAATACGTTAACGAATGTACCATTTGGCCTTGTCCTTCAGGTGTCAAGTCTTTGCTGGTAATGGTTAATCTCTGCTGTCGACTTATTTTCAGTTTTAGTACAGTTTGCCCTTTGGGTTGTATTTCTTCGCTTTCTTTTGACTTCTATATTTTTTTTCTTGTACTTTAGTAAATAATAGTTTGCGGCATAGTTTGAGATGGGAATACTAAATGATGGTGTAATCGGGATGTTCTTTCTTTCTTTCTCTCTTTCTTTCTTTATTTTTTTTTTTTTTTTTTTGAGATTTCATTGAATAATTTTATGTCAAAGTGTTATTTATGAAGGAAGCAGCTGTAACCTTCTTTAATGTTTTTGTTTATTCTAATGCTATGTTTATTATAAAACAGTATAGAAATAATATTATCTTATTTTATACTCTAATACATTATGTTATTTTTATTTTTTATTATCATTATTGTGTTTTAAAAGTTTTAAAACTGAACTTTAGTATTTAAATAAAGAAAAAATAAATATACTATAATAATTACATGTGAGGTAATAATCAATAAAATTTAAAAGTAAAATTTGACATTGATTAGGCCTTATGAAAAATTTGTCATAAAGTTAGCATGAGACAAAAATTTAAAATAAAAAGAGTACTGCATTAAAAAGCACTCTTTAAATCTAAATGTCAAAAATTATCATTGATACATTAATTTAATATTACATTAGAAATACTGATGAGTGATTTTTGTACTCATGGATTAAATTTCTTAAGTTTGATATTCAGTTGGTTTTTGAGTGTTTTGTCATTTTATGTGCTTTTTTTTTTTTTTGGTAGATTATGAAAGAATTGGTGTTCAATGTACCTTTTAAAGTGATTTGGGAGAAAAAACAAAAGGTTGAAGGATTGGCGCCATAGCTCTTTGCAGCAGACTCCAATCCGAATTCCCGAGGAGAAAGCGCCTGATAAGCTCCTTCTCATTGTTGTCATAGCGCCATATGCATGTGTCAGGCAAAGCCTAGGCGCCCGTGGAGTGGAAACTAGGTACCGAATCAGGAAATTTGAATTTTAAGTCCAAATTTAAAAGAAAAGTTTTCAATTTTGACCCTGAGGAGGCATTTGGAGAAATATTCAATTTTAATTTTACTCAAATACAATACAATTTTACACTAAATACAAATTTTACAACAGTGCTACGAAAACAATTACTATTCAAAACATTTTTAAAACAATCATATCAACTTTTCAATTCTACTATTTATCTTTATTTTTACCAATCATATCAACTTTTTAATTCTAAAATACTTTTCATCCAAACACACATTTCATTCAAATACAAAACAAATACTTTTCAACCAAATACAACATTTAAAAAACAAATTTCATTCAAATATAATCAAAATGCATGCGTTTACCAAACGTCCCCTGAGACTCAAAAGCTATAAATAGGACCATCTAGGGTTTATTTTAAGAGATTCTTTATGGCTAAAAAATAGAAAGAAGACCCGAAATGGAGACAGCTCAAATCGACTTCATCCATCTTAGTTTTCTTCTTCGTTATTTTCAACATGTTTAAGACAATGATTAGGGGTTTGTTTAATTTAATTATGTTCTAAGTTTTCATTTCTAGGGCTACAATGTAGTCAGATCATAAATATTTGGATTTTTCTCGATTTTAAATAATTGATATCTATATTAGTTTTATGTTGAGTATTTTAATATGTGCTTAATGCCTGTGAAAACTTGGTCACTTTTTGTATAATTTGAGATTTTATTTGAAACTGAGAAACAATAATTGAATTATACTATGATTAATTTACCATGAGATTGTCATAAGATAAAGATATATATGAAACTTATGCAGGGGTTTTCAAAAGGTGATAACTAGTTTATTGTGGTAAATTGTTAATGCTTGAGAAATATTAACAAGTATATTGAGATTCACCGGTAATATAAAGAATATATGTGATTAATTGGGCTAAAGAATTCAGATAAGATTGATCTAGTGAACTTGAAAACCCCAAAATCTTAGTTAATTAGTTGTTCCTCTCTCAATTGTTGATTGCTTTATTTAATTCTTGTATAATGCCTGTGAAAACTTGGTCACTTTTTGTATAATTTGAGATTTTATTTGAAACTGAGAAACGATAATTGAACTAGACCACGATTAAGTTATCATGAGATTGTCATAAGATAAAGATATTTATGAAACTTGTGCAGGGGTTTCTAAAAGGTGATAACTGGCTTATTGTGGTAAATTGTTAATGTTTGAGAAATATTAACAAGTGTATTAAGATTCACTGGGAATATAAAGAATAGATGTGATTAATTGGGCTAAAGAATTCAAATAAGATTGATCTAGTGAACTTGAAAGAATCTTAGTTAATTAGTTGTTCCTCTCTCAATTGTTGATTGCTTTATTTAATTCTTGGTTACTTTTAGTTTAGCTTAGTTCTTTTTGTTTTGTTACAATCTCAATTTTCGATTTGTTAGTTAGGGGCAAATTATTTAATTTCATAGCGATAATCCCATGGGAAGGATTTTTACTTACATTTTATTATTTGTTATGATATTGTATACTTGCAAATTTCAACAACCGGTGCTCTAATAGCTATCTTTGGGGGATTGACCAGTTTCTGGGAGTCGGAACTTTAGGGGGCGTTTGTTTTTATTCTTGAAAATGATTTTTCATTTTCAAAAACGCAAAAAATGAAAATAATTTCAAAATAGCGTTTGTTTATTTAACGTTTTCAAAACCGTTTTGAAAATACCGTTTTCAACTATATTGTTTTTTTGAGTTTTTTAAAAACGAAAAAAAGTTGTTTTCACTTTTTGTTTTCATTTCCAAAAAATATTGTGTTTTTTGGATTTTTTGAAAATGAAATGGGTTTTGAAAAAATATAATCAAACAAAGTTTCATTTTTATGTTTTTCAAATTATACACTCAGAAAACATAACCAAATACAGTTTCAGAAATGATTTTAACACAGTTTTCAAAACATTCTCATTTTCAATTTTTTTGAAAACAGAAAACATTTTAAAAACAATACCAAACGCCATCTTAAAATGCCAAGTACGTAATCAATTTCATGGTCATGTGCTGATTCTTGATTATGGCATTCCTTTAAGCAATAATTTACATATTTTCAATCAAGTTAATTCCTCGGACTGTGGAAATCTTCTCAAGTACCACACCACTTTTTTTATGAGGACGTGCCTAAGGCATGTTCCCCGATCCTGTTAATAACCAAAATTTTTTTAATGTTAATACTGAAGTCACTTAAAAAAAAAATTTTCCAGTATCTATGTACTGGATGTTAGGAAAAGATCTTTTACAAGAAAGTTGGCTTGAGAGCTTATGTAAAAAAAACACCAGCCCCCTCAGTTTATAATGGGGATATTTAAATCTTTTTTTTTTTTATTCCATATATTAGCCTGATCATGTACATGACGGAGAACCTGTTGAGATGAAAATCTCAAGTATGATTTTGAAATGGTGATTCTTTAAATTGAGCAACAACCATAATGGATGTCCGCTCAATCCAAGGGAAATTATACAGAATATTTACAAAATTATTATGAAGCTATACGGCTAAAGATTGATCCCTATAATCGAAGTTATGTACTCGACAACATATATAGGCCGCATCCACACAAATACAGGGAACATGGAAAAGTTTTGGAATATTATTATTTTACACACTAGAGCGACGATATGGTTTTGTTTAGAAAAAATCACATAAAACCATGGAGAACGATTTATACATTTTAATTGTAAATCATATAAAACTTCGTTAAATTATTTCTTAGTTAAATTGATCAATCAATGGCATGGGGAAGGATGGTTGGCAGGCTTTGAGTAGGGATTATACTTTGGAATCCATTTATGTGTAGTCTTGATTTCCTACATGTAATGATCAATATTTTTTTAATTTAAAAATTTTGTGAATTAAACAAAAGAAATGGAATTAAAATTTAGTTTACAAAATTTCTGTTAGCATAGGATGCGCCCATGTTACATATTGTCACAATATTTTTCTTTGTGTGATCAATTGAGAAAGTCATTTGACCATGTTATTTGTCATTCACACATTTCATCATCGTGAGGAGGAAGTAAAGTTTAGACTTTATCAAGTCAAAGCTATATTAGACAATAGAGACTGATAATCCTGTCATACCACATTAGCAAGCTTTTGCGTTTGAATTTGTTTTTCAAATTCAGCTTGATTAGCTATAGAGAGAGTTCTTGATTTGATCCAATGGTACTGACCCATCATAGACACAAACCAAGGGCTAGGATTGGAGCATAATTTATAAGTGGACTACAGTAACAAGGTTGCATCTTCATGGTCTGGATTAGGGATGGTAATAGGGCTAGTTTGCGTAGGATGGTTTTTTCACTAACCCGCACCACAAATAAAAATAGCCTGATTATGTGTGGGTTCAGGATATCGGTGGGATATCCGTTTACTTTATTAGTTATTTTTATCGTGGAAAATAAAGATTATTATATAAAACATATATATAGTTAAATTAAAATAAATGAAACCTATACATTTAATATGTTAAAGTTTAATACATAAAGATATACATATTAAAAAATATCATGTATAATACCTTTAATATAAAAATAATATATAACTTAATAGGATAGGTAAATAGGAAATAGGTTCAAGGACCCCTAAACCCATTCCCCTAAAACCTATGACGGGTTAAATTTTTTAACCTATTTATAACCCAAATTCATTTAGATTGGATTTTTCCCCACCCTATTTAAGACTAGTTCCTTTGGATTAATAGGTTAACTGGAAATTTGCCATCCCTAATTTGGACTTAAAAAGTTGGCAGTGATGGAATCTCAATAGTACCCGATCATGATAGTGATCAAATCTCACTCCTCCAATCTGTTCTCCAATGAGCAGTTCCACTGGTCGTGAGTCTCCAATCACAATTCTCAAGTGGCGATCCACCTTTAAGCCTATAGTTGCGATTCCTCTCGCTTCTCTCTCTCTTGCTCTAGGCTTGTGGTTTTTTTGCAAGTTTTTCATTAGAATCGCAATCTTTCTTAATCGACCGTAGTGATCTCCATTTTTCCTAGTAGGTGAGCTTGCGATCTTGGCCATCAAATGGCATATCTAAGTTTATGATCATAATTTTTTCTGGCCGTGAGTTCGCGATCATGTCAAATTTGAGATTCCAGCTGCCATGATTTCCGTTGTTGCAATTTAGTCGAAGCTTCCAGTCGCCACAATCTTTGTCTTCATAGCGATCCAACCGTCATGTGAGATTGGTTTTTAGATTCCAACAGAAGCTCCTCGCCCTTGTGATCTTTGGCCTGGCTTCAAACGTAACAATGATGATAAGGTGGTAGTGATAGTTTTTAAAATTTTGGATGGTTGACAAGTTTAGGTCCATTTTGGGTTAATGTTAAGATATATTAATTTAGGACTATTTTTCAAATTGGTAAATAATTTATCAAAATTGATAAATTATTGATTTATGAAATTAATAATTTACATCAATAAAATCAAGAATTTACAACTAATTATAACAGTAAACTAAATATTTACAAATAGTTTATCAAAATAAATAATTTACCTAATAATAAATGATTTACTAAAATCAGTAAATAAATGATTTATAAAGTAAAAATAATAATTTACTACATAAATTTATCAAAATCAACAAATAAATGATTTATCAAGTTAAAAAGTGATTTATCAAATAAATTTATCAAAATTTACACATGAGAGATATTTTTAAAATTTTAAATTGTGATAGGTCATGATTTATCAAAAATATATTATTTTATCAAAAGTTCAAATCTTTTTAACTATTTTTTTTATTAAGATTAAATTTCGATCTATTTATCTCGTTTTCCCCTTTTTACGGGTTGAACACAAATCTAATGAACTTTGTGAGAGATAGGATTGGTCCTCGTGTGCCCAATTCCACGTCATGAGCTTTTTGAATAACGAGCTTTAGGAAAATAATTGTTGGAAATAGTATTTGGGCTGGCCTAATTTCATATTATAATCACAAAGATATGCAAAGATATTTAATAGAAGTGTATTTATCTTCTTTTGATTAAGAATAAATCATTCATTATTAAGGAACTCCATATAAAAATAAAATACAAAATTAAATAAGTTGTTAACATTAATAATTACTAAATAAGAAATTTTCTAAATACAAATAATTTAAAATTCTGAATAAAGATAATTATATTCAAAATAGTAACTTTCCTAAATATGAAATAATAACTTTCCTAATATTGGAGAAGAAGGATGTAATACCCTCTATCTCAACTAAAAAGTTTGTATCAACTTTCTAGTAAAGATAGCTGTCACATTTTTTTTTACATATAATAATATTATTATTTACCAAAATTTAGTATACACAATATTTACAAAAATTTATGATCCAAAAGAAAACTTATTTACTCAAGTTCAGTTTACAAAACTACCTTATCCATAGCAGAAGCTTCATAATTTTCAATATATTTCTAAAACCAGCGTATAAACGTCCCAAAAGTAGGCAATAACTCAAACAACACTTATAAAGTTTCAACATCTGTATCACAAGAAATTATATGAGCTATTGTCTAATAAGTAGAATCTATAGTGTGTACATATAATGCAGTCATGTATAAAACCATAAATCTTCTATTGTATCCATTTTCAGTCACTTTAAACCTTTTTAGTCAAAACCGTCACAAGCCCTATCAAGTGTAAAATTTAGGTTAGTACTCAATAAACCGTGTGTTTCACGGAACCTGTTTCTTTTTAATCATAGTAGCTATCCTTTATTTTAAAAAAAAAAAAAAAAACCTTGTACTTTAAGGGATGTCACTACTAATATTTTGGTTCGTTGATCCCTCCCGTATCCCTTGCCTATATAAGTACTAAACTATATTCTACACTTCATTTAAACAAAAAAAAAAAAAAAAAGGAACATAAGGTACAATAGCATTTATCTTTATAAACATGCTCATGAACAACTCAATATTATAATTGTAAAAGTTACTAAGTTCATTCAGATAGAAAAATATTCATTCAATAAGTAATATTATTTCTCGTGAAGTTTTACAATAAGATCCTACTTACCTCGATTTGGAATAAAACCAAATAAATGGATAAGTGAGGAGTTCAATTCCCTTTAAGAGCTTGCAGATGTGCTATTATTGTTTGCTATAACTGCTCATATATATATATATAAAGCAATAAAAATACTTAAACTCATGACCAAAGCATATAAAACTTAACGTATACAACCCAGAGTAATCAAATAAACATATATTCAAGTACATAAAATTAGGTTGAACAAACCAATAAACAACCTCACTACCGTTATTACGACATCTAATAAAAATGATAATAATGGTAATAATACAATAATCATAATAAAATAATAATTATAATAAGATAAGAATATAGAACTACTTATCTTGCTGTAATTGGCAGGGTTTGTGAGAATTTAAAGCAACTGTTCACCCTTTGGATTAAAAGAAGTGAATTCTTCGACTAAAATCCATGTTTCTATAGTTTCCTTTACTTTTGAAATAGGTTCGAATGAACACGATTAGATGAGGAAAATCTTGACTGTTGCTATTACATTAAAAGGGAAAAGGAAGAGCTTGAGAGAGTAGAATTGGATGGAAGAAGC
The DNA here is from genome assembly GCA_035233585.1 of Antiaris toxicaria. Classification (NCBI taxonomy): domain Eukaryota; kingdom Viridiplantae; phylum Streptophyta; class Magnoliopsida; order Rosales; family Moraceae; genus Antiaris; species Antiaris toxicaria. The sequence goes on from CP141154.1 coordinate 98,236,822, forward strand.
TAGTAGAAAAACTTTCTTACAATATTTTATATCTAGTGGAAGGAAAGAGAAAAAACCAAGTAGGTGACTCAAGAGATACATGGTGCACGCTGAGCATGAGCATGATTTATTTCATCCCACTAATCTCCTCTTATAATTTTTTATATCTAGTGGAAGGAAAGAGAAACAAACAAGTAGGTGACTCGTAATTAAAACTTGATCAATAGTTCTACATACTTCACATCCTTGTCAATTTCTTTTAAATAAATAAATATATATATATATAAAGTCGTTCATTCTAACATGCTTTCATATATAGCACATAATTAAATCTCCCCAAATCATATCTTTAACACATCAAGCTCTCTTGAAGTGGAGATTGAGCTTTCACTACATAAACTTGAATACAATAGGAATATATAAATCAAAACGTTAGTATTGGAAGCATGTTAATAATTAGAGAATTAAATCATGAACTATTTACTAATGTCAGTAAACTATAATTGAAATTATATATCTATATTTACTATTTATCATGCTTAATATCAATTAAGCACATTTGTGAGAATTTTGGGCGTTACAAAGATGAAGAGGACTGCTATCATAATGGCTTCAAGATAAAAAAAGAAAAAAAAAAAAGGTTAACAATGCAAAAATCTGAATCGGGAATTAAATGTGACGAAAATTCTAAACATTATCACTATAGTTGTTATTCCCACAATTTTCTCTGAGTGTTTTGGGCTCAAGATTTAACAGTCGAACACCATGAACCAATATGATATCCTACAATACACAAGCTTCTAGTTAAGTTAAAAATAAGTTAAGCAAAGATAATTAGTAAGACAGAAAATTAATTCATGGTGGTTAATCAACTTAAGATAAGTAAAAATAGAGGAACATTGAGCAAATAATTCTTCAATAAACAAGTTTAATAATATTTTTGTTAAGAAATAAAACTTTTTAAAAATAACATAGATTCTCACTCATCCGAATATTTTTTCGGGAGAGAATTTATTAGTTAAATTATATCTATAACCATAACTGTTCCTTTTATATGATCCCCCTTTTTCTAAAATATATGTATGTCCATCCCATCTTCGTTTTCTTTTTCTTCTCTCTTTTTGTCTCCCCATAAAACATGTCCATCGGATCTTAATACACTATCCAATTTTTCCCCCATAAAGCTTCAGTTTATCAGTACTCAATTTATCAAACCCACAACCGTTATTGGTTTTTTTTTTTTTAAACCTTTTCTTTTCTTTTTTCCTAAAGTACATTGTTCTCACTAATTTTTCTTTGTAAGCCTCCGTTTATTTTCAGCATTACAATCGTATTGTATTTAAATATAATACAATTTTCATTTAAAAGTAAAAATATTATATTCAAATACCAATAACATCATATTTTAAATTCAATACAATTACAATTTATTATTTTACCTTTTCTATTATTTTTATTAATTACAGCATATACTTTCTTTCTCTCTTTATTTATACCCATCATGTAACACCCCCCGCCTCATGCGGGGGACGTCACCGGAAAACTCTGCTTTACTTTAATTCTTTTCTATCAAGTCATAACAAAATAGATTGCGGAATTTTTTTTTTTTTTAAAACCATCGATATACGTAGTACTACAACTTTCCAAAACTAAGTTATCATAGTAGGAAAACTATTTTATATTACTTGTATATAATACTGTCATATTGTATTAGAAATAGTTAGGTTAAACATAACAGTGTAGCTTATACAATATTATATAGTTGTATTTTGCGTTATCCTTTTCTTTCTTCTTGCGGAATTAGCCTGACAGGTCCATAACCTTTGTAATGACACTGGCACTTCATTCCTGCAGTCCAATCCATACACTGTGGCTCAGGTTACAGGTTGTTTACCTCGATTACCTGAACAAGAACAAACTGGTGAGCTACATGCCCAGTAAGTTCAGACATAACATTCAAAATAATAAAACAATAAACCACTACAATGCAACTCTACACAATGCATGAGTTCATTATGCTCAATTTACACTTTGCATTATTCATTTACTATGTCTATGGGCCCGGTTTGGTTGTACCGTGTGCGCGCTGTAAGAGGGGTCTAGGAGCGACCCGGACTCTCCCTCAACTATGGTATGTCTTTTGCTTCGACATAAAATAACCTCCCCTCGCGAGAGGCCGGTACGCCAAACATTAGGTCTTTTTCATTACCTTGTTGTTTACTGTGCTATGTTACTTACTATGATGTCTTAACTGTTCCAGTGTACATATTCATAAATAATGTACTCAATGTTATGCCTATCCAGTCCAAAAATACAATTTAAAATCATCATTCACGCACTTAATCATTGGGGCGTGATTGGAACTGAAAATAAGGCACAAAACTTTAATTATACATTTTTGGAACAGTTAGAGCGCCTGGCCCTTCATTTTATTTTTCTATAAAAAAACTTAGGACAGAGACTCCAGCGCTTCGGCACTCCCTTTACAGCGCCTGGCGCTTTTGAAAATCCGGTTCAAGTGCCTGGCGCTCATACCCTAGCGCCTGGCGCTTCAGACAATTTTACACTAGCGCCTGGCGCTCATACCCTAGCGCCTGGCGCTAATGCTGATTTTTGTACTAGTGCCTGGCGCTCATACCCTAGGGCCTGGCACTCCTACTGGATATTTACCCTAGCGCCTGGCGCTCATACCCTAGGGCCTGGCGCTTCCACTAAATTTTACACTAGCGCCTGGCGCTTTAGCCAATTTTTACACTAGCGCCTGGCGCTCATACCCTAGCGCCTGGCGCTCCTATTGAATTTTAAACACCAAGTTTTGGCCGAGAGCTCAGCGCCGGGGCGCTCCTTGGCTAGCACTTAGCGCTTGGCTCCGGTAAAAATAAGTTTTTGAACACATTTTGATATAAAAACCAATTCTCATGCATACATTCAACCCTAAAACATGTTTAAAACATTCTAGGGTCAAAATCCATAAAACACAACCATATACACATAATACATTACTGCACACTCGCATACTCGCCAATTTAGGCATTTTAGCGAGTTCACAACAACATATAATAACCAAGGAATTTAGGCTATTTATAAATTGAAGTTCAAGAATAACACAGTGTTCCAGTTGTTCATGTTCAGACATTTAAATGCCAGAACTTACCAGAAATTGGTTTCTGTTTCCGTTCCTTAGTTTTCCTTCGTTGCCCTATAACGAAACAGATCAACATTCAGTGAAATGTTTATAGGTCAACGCGAGAACATTTAAACACTTCTCCTATACATTGTTATCATTAAACTCTTAGCCTTGGTTATAAGTCCGAAAATTTCGGCATTATAACGGCTTAATTTTTCATTTTCCCACTGTGCCAAAACCGCTTAAATCGCGTTATTGAACACAGTTTCCATCATAACCTGCTCAAAATCCCAATACATAACCATAATTCATTCTCAAAATCAGGTATAGCATTATTTCCAAAAATTTAGGGTTTCATTCACAACCCTACATTTTCCTCCTTGTCTTTCTTCCTTTCAACACTCATACACCACATAAATTTCCTTTTCCACTTCATCATATATAATTATCTCCAATCCATAAGGGTTTTCACCCTCTTTTCACGTAAATTTCCCCCCCCCATGCAACATTTTTGTTTTCAAAAACTAACCCCACAAAAACTTCAAAAACAAGTTCAAAACATGCTTTTCCACATGATTTTCATCAAAACACTCAAAAACACTCTAACTCCATTTTATTCCACTATTCACATAAACACAAAAACGCTTAAAAACAAGCATTAAAACAGAATTTTGAAGAACTTACTTGAGCTTTGAGGTAAATACTCCTCAACTTGAACCTTTCTCACCATTTTTCTTCAAAATTTACAAGTTTTGAAACTTTGGAAATTTTTGTGAGCAAAGAACGTGGGAGAAGAAGAAGAACAGAGAAAATGGAGTTTTTCTACTGTGGGGGACGTGAAAAATCAGGGGAAAAATTTTATATAAATCCTTAGGGGCATTTTTGCAATTTTTGAAAATTTTGGGGTAAAAAAAAATTTTCTTGGGGGTATTTTTGCAAAATTTTGGGAACTTTTTCAGCTGAAATACAGCTGTTTCTCCCCCTCTCTTCCACGTGCATGAGCAGATCAACATGCATTTAATGCAAATTTTCTTTCTAAATTTTGATTTTAAAGGAAATTCCAAAATTTCCTTAATTTTAATAGCCTTTGGATCAAAAAGGATGATTTGATCTCATCCATTGATTCCTATATTAATAAGAAAATATTATTTGTTTATACAGTATAGGTTTTTCTTTAATAACAGTATAATTTTCATCTGTCGAAATTTTGACCGAAAAGCTATACTGGTCAAATTTCGCAGTTTACCTCTCAAAATGCTGTTAGAGCCTTTCGATGCATTTATATCATTTAAAACACTCCATAAACCCTAGATATTTCATTGTTTTCCATCTGAGATCTATGTTTGCCACATTTTAAGTCTCAGTAGAATTCTGTTTTTCGATACCGAAAATGCACTATTTGAGGCGTTTCGATTCGAAAATCGTCACATCTATAGCCAATAAAGCATTTATCAATTCTAATAAATATATTCGTCAACTCTAATGATGATTTATTAGAGTGAAATTTATATATTTTCGTCACATTCGTATATATAAATTTTCACTATACAATGATCCCAAGAACGATTTAAAATCTCGGCTGTTACACATCACATCATATATTTATTATTTAAATATAATTCAAATACTTTTCGTCTTAACACACATTACATTCAAATATAATATAAATACTTTTCCTCTATATGCTATACAAACATAATATATTTATCAAACGGAACTTAAGAATATGTCATTCTAAACAAATTAGTATTTTAATAAAAATTAAGGATCAACATGTATATATATATATACATATACATATCCATATTTCCCCCCTTTCATTTAGGTGGGTTTCAAAAAAATATTCTTTCAGATAATAACAGTTTGAACTATTATTAAAAACCAAAAAAAAAATGATCTAGATTTTTATTGTTTTTCCCCTCTGAATGGAGGCACGTTTCAAGATTATCAATTAATGGGTTATTTGGTAAACGCATTATGTTTTAATTGTATGTGAATGCATTTTATTTTTTAAATGTTATATTTGATTGGAAAGTATTTATTTTGTATTTGAATGAAGTATATGTTTGATTAAAAAGTATTTAAATTGTATTTTAGAGTTAAAAATTGATGTAAATGAAAAAAATAAGGATAAAAAATTAAAGTTAAAAAATTGATGTGATTGTTTAAAAAAAATAATTATTTTTATAATATTATTAAAAAAGATTATATTTAAATAGAAAACTTTTATATTGGAGCAAAAATTTTACTGTGCCTGGCTCCGAATGCACAATAAATAACCCGACCAAATCTCTTCTTAGCTTAAAAAAAAAAAAAAAAAAAAAAGTGGCCTAAACAAGTCCCTCTCCCTCCCCGCCAAAACCCATGAAGGATGATCTCTCTTATTCTCCCTCTTTATCTCTCTCGTTTCCTTTCTCTCTCTCTTTCTCTTCTCACACTTTCTTGATTCTCTCTCTTCTTCAATCGAACACCAAAAAAAAAAAAAAAAGCCCCATAAGGAAGCCAACCGTGAAGGCGTTGCGACCGGAGACTAGTGGCCGTTGCACCAGTCTCAAATTTCAACTCACCCCTGTCGCCGCCACAATCGTGGTCCTCGTGATATTCCGCTCTCTTTCGAAACCAATTTCAGTAAGTAGTTAAATTTACCAATTTCAGGATTGTGTATCAGCTGTTTGTTCAAATGCCAAATAGTCGGTTGGTTTACCTTTTTACTTTATTAGTAAAGTGATTGGCACATGACCAATCGTAGTATTCTTAAGGAAGTGTACGATTCAACTCTTGGTTAATACATTTATTTTTGTGTGTGTGTGTGTTTTTTTTTTTTTTTGAATTGGAATTCTGAGATTGAAATGTTTTTTGTACGGATATAGAGATTATTAAGAGCAATTGTCCTTGATATTGGATGCTTCTGATGGTGAAGGAAAAATATGGCAAAATTTGATGTGTGATGCAACTGTTTATGCACATGTTCTTGTCTAAAGAAATTATTGATTACTGTTGTGATTTGTGAACAACTTTAGAATTTGTAAGAGCTTGTTTGTAGTATGGTTAAAATATCTTTAGTTTCAAATTTTTAAAAACAATACAAATAATCCTAAATATCTACCGTTGTTAACAGAGAGATGGAAGCAAGTGGTTTTGTATGGCCAATTCCTTGATGAAGCCATATTAGGAAACAATTCGGTTCGAAATTGGAAAGCATATATTTAGCTCGAAGACAATTATTATAGAAAAAAATCAAGTAGTAATTTTACAATTAGTAAAGTTAATTTTAATTCCTAGGTTAAAAAAAAGTTAGTTTGTCGTTTTTTTTTTTTAATTTTAGTAATTATTTATTTTTCTAATTTTAATTTTAGTTTCTCGTTTCCATTTAAGACAGTTTAGCTTCTAAATAAGTTGGTGCACTCATATGTAAAAAGATAGATTAGTTGATTTTTGAATGAAAATTTTGAGTTTTTACTCTTTACTTCTCTTTCCAATTCTGGCATTTTATGTGAATTAACGGATTTTGAAGGGTATTCCTGTTATTCTGTGTGAATCAACAGGTTGACCGACCTATTCCTTTTATTTTTACTGTTTAATCTTTTTCTAACATATGCTTCTGCTACATCATACTGTCTTGTAAGTCTTCTTGTAAGTAGATTATTGTGTTTGGTCCTGTTTCAAAGGAGTTGCTTCTGTTTTGTATTTTGTTGCAAGGCTGGTTTAGCCTGTGCTTTGCTTGTGTTGTTTCTGGGAAATGTTCCTCCTCCTCGAGCCATGTAGTCCAACACCAGAGGAGGTGAATTTTCATTCTTCTGGTTTGGTTTTTTGTTGTATCTCAAAGTGACAAGAAAAAGAGGAAAAAAAAGGAGCAAAAATCGATTCTTGTTCGGTACCATTTTAAAAGAAACACAGTTTGTTTGATGTTTCTACTTCTGGTTTAGGTATTCTTTCCTTATCCATCGATGATTGGATATGTAATATATATGTATTTTTGTTAATTTTCAGGCTTAATAGACTTTTCCCAATATTGAATTTCTCCGATAAAAACACTCATGCTTATTTTTTTTGGTTTAAATTTCTACGTAGTGTAAATTTGAAAATAGCAGGTCTTGAGAATTTTTTTTTTTTTGGGAATATCTATATACATTTGCATTTTTTAAACTTGGATTACATAATCTGAAAAGAAAAAAGTATAACTGACAAGTAAAGAAGTAAGATCTTTAGCAAAAAAAAAAAAAAAAAAGGTAAAGTACTAAAGAAGTAAAGAAAAATGGCATTAATGATAATTCACCTATTGGTCAAGGATCAAACACATGACATGAAAAAATTTTGTCTTTTCCCATCCTAAGTGTTTCGTTGTATCATTACTACATTTTTTTTCCACTTGTTCAATAATATGGGTAGGTTAAAAGAAATATTGCTTACTTATTGGATTATTTGACAAATAATCAACTTTTTTAGCTAGAAACTGGTAATTCAGAAACCAGCTTTCCTTTAATGCACATCATAGGAAAGAAAGGTCGGAAAGCACCATATTTTCTGGGTTACAAAAAGGATACTGTTTTGGAAATCTTCTCCTTTTTAATGGAAAATTAGGTAGTCTTCTTAATTATTTGCAAATACATTAATGGATTTGCATGGACAATTACTCTGTTTTTATCCAAGCCTATACTCCAGAGTGACGTGCAAATCAACAGGTCTTTAGATTTTCAGAAACTGAGATTTCCTTCTTTTGAGTAGAAGAACTGTGTTTCATCCTTTTTCGTTGGGTATGCTCTGTTCTCTGGTTTAATCCGTCCTTTTGTTTTCTAGTTATAAGCTTATTGGTATAGAATGTTAATTCTGTTTTTGTACTTACTAGTAATATACACTTGTGTCTACATAGGCTTGTTTCTTTTTAGTGACTTGGTAGTGTTTAAATATCGATTACATCAATCAAAGATTGTTATGCCAAGGCTATCTGCGGGAAAAGGTTAACTCCGGTCCTCAATTACTTGTTTGGTGATCTTGGAAATTTCTCATTACATAAGCCATTCTTCTTTTATAGGTACCTAGTTTCCAATGTCTCATAATAGAGAATTTCACAGCAGTATTGTTTTTTGTGTAGTTGCTTGCAGATATTCGAGTTTTCAGATGCAAATACTACAAGTTTGTAATTATATTACTTTTTGATCCGTTATCGGTGAAATTTGATGATTGATTTTTTTTTTTTGGCTGAGTGATTGAGCTTGATTTTTAACTTCATAAACCATCCTTAAGAATACAAATACTTTTGAGATTAAAGTGGTGAAATTTTTTTCTCTTTCTTTGAAGCGGATAAGTTATCGTTTCCAGCCTGGCTTGAACAAATAAAACAAAGCGGGAACAAACCAATAATTGTTCTAATTAGTCCTGGGAGACGACAGAACCTGCTCAATCATCTTGTCCAAATTCAATTGAGACAAAGCAATGGCATCTTCAGCCAACTTCTTCCACTCCATAGCTCTCTTCTTCATCTCCTTCCCTTTCTCTCCGTCCATCAACTCCCTCACGAGTCCCTCAATATTTCTCCTCTCCACGTCCTCAATCTCCATTCCTATCCCCCACTCTCTGCAGCAATACTTGCAGTTGGTCTGCTGCTCCGCGAAGAACGGCCAGCAGATCATTGGCACCCCAGAGCCGATGCTTTCGATCATCGAGTTCCAGCCGCAGTGCGTCAAGAACCCTCTGATTGCCGGGTGGCTAAGAACCTGCTCCTGAGGGCACCAGCTGGCCATTAGTCCCCTCTCTTTCGTCTCCGAGACAAACTCTGGAGGGACAACAGCTGCTTCACCGACGACCAGGTCAGGCCTAATTATCCACAAGAATGTTTTCTCGCTATTCGCGAGCCCCCAAGCGAACTCGATCAGTTGCTCTGCTGTCATGATGGTGATGCTTCCGAAGTTGACGTAGACGACGGAGTTCGGTGGCTTGGAGTCCAGCCAGTTCAAGCATTCCGGCTCTTCCTTCCATAGGTTTGATCCGATGGATTTCAAGCTTTCGTCGTGGATCTGATTGGCTAGTAAGGCCAAGGATCCAACGGTGTAAACGGGAGGTAATATGGAAGAAAGCGAGTCTAGAACATCCCGCTCGAGAGCGTCAAAGGAGTTCAAAACAACGGCCGATCCTTTCTTGGCTCTTTGGCTCTCGGCAGCGACATAGTTGAGCATGATATCATTTGGATCGGTGGTTCTAATGAAGCTTGGGAAGTCCCTCAGACGCATGTCTTTCATGCCCGGTATCCAGTTTATGATGGTGTTATCCAAGTACCCATTTGTCACATAGCTTGAATCTGTCGGTTCAACCGAACAACAAAATTAAATACTTTATTAGTATATTAAAATATACTTAATATTATGAATAAGCTAAACTGTTTTTGATAAAGATCATTTTAGCTCAAATATGTACTTAGTTCAATATATGACATAATTAAGAGGGGCGGGTTATGGCTTCGTATGAACTTAGGTCAGCAGAGACAAAGACAAGGGGATAAAATCCCGGAGGTGGAGCCCATGCAGTATGACTTTTTTTTTTTTTTTTTCCTCCATGCAAAGTTAGACTTTACCCAAGCACCAAGTATTTTCCTTGCTTATTCTTTTGCTTGTCAATAGAAAAATATTAATAATACCATCTGATACTCATTATTTTCATTTGCATCCGAAATCTAAGGATTTAATTACTTGGTCAAACGTAAAAACCTAATCCAATCATATTTGAATAATGAGCTCACTTTTACTTTCCACAAGATTTGAAGCTTAATAAGTGCTCGCTTACTTCATCACTCAATAAATCTATACATGAATCTTAAAGTAAGAGTTTAATATTTTCTAAAAATTAGATTATTATATTTCAACTTAGACTTGTCAATTCTACTTTTTAATTCTTTAAAATCTTTATCTATTTATTTATTTTTCCTTTAATTTACATATAACATCAATACATACAAAGATAATATTAATTTGGGGCATTTACTTAGATTGGGCCTTGGGGAATTTGCCCAAGTATCATTACGCTAAGCCGGCTATGCCCCTCCTTTGAAAGAAATTAGGTACAAAGTTTATTTTCAAGATCTCATTTTAAAATATATCTATTTTTTAAAATTATCCTATAAATATTTATTTTTGAATAAATAAATATTTGTACTACATATTTTATTTTATTTTATTTTATCATAATCGACATTATTCTTTTTTTTTATTTAGATTTGTTTATTTTTTTTAACTATAATGATTTTTTTGACAACTCATTATTATTTTTAATAAAATTAAATCAATTTTAATTTTAATCTGAATAACATCCATAGAGTTATGATAATATAATATATTCACTGTAAAAATAATGCCTCAAGTCAAAAATTAAACACATCATGATAATTATTTATTAAAAAGATAAATAAAAAAATTAAAATGAGGAAAAATTACATTAACACAAAGTATTCAAGTTTTTTAATAAAAAATATTAATTCTTTATAAAATAAAATTTATTATATATGCTAATCATTATTAAAATTCAATTACTATTAATATCGACTCATACTTTTTATAGAAAACCAATAAGTACTTTATGGAAAAAAAAATTAATGTTTATATTGACAACTAAAAGATCTAGAAAAAATATTGGATCTATGCCCTTCAAAAAAAAAATGATTATCAAAGCTTTTTGAAATTTTTTTTGGATAAAAAATCATATTATTTATATAAACTACTACAAATAAAATCAATGACATCTTTAATAAAAAGACTATTTTTTATGAAATCATATCAAACTTTCATTATAATAAACTAAATAAATCAAATCAAATTTACCTTTTATATAAAATCTAACACCTATTTAATATATCATTATTTATTTAAAAAATAAAAATTTTCATTTATACAGAACCAAAATAATAATACAATCAAGTCAATTTTATAATATTTATTTTAATGTTTTTTATTCTGATTTTTGAGTTTTTTTTTATAATTTGTTTATATTTTAATTTTTTATAAAAGATAATATTGTTATTATAAGTATTATTTTAGACGTTATCCTAAATAAAAGAAAAAATTGATATATTTTAATTTAAAACCTCTAATTTAGACGTCTATATAAACAGCTTAAAAAAGAATGGAAGGATAAATATCATTGAAAACAAGGGAGATGGTGTGAAATCTGCGTAAGTTAGAATTTCAAAGATATTATAGTAATATATGCATATATGTATGTATGTATGTATGTATGTATGTATAAATACATATCAGCAATCATGTAAAGTTTTGATTGGATACCTTTAAGAGGTGTGATGCCTTTGTCAATGAACTGACGGTAATTAAGGTAGGCCAAGAAGCCACAGGCACTTGGGGTCCAGAAGAGAACTTCCGGGACACCAAGCTCCCGGGCCGCCTCGAGAGTGAAGGCCATGGAACCGTCGGAAACAATGCAAGTCACAGGGGGAACATCCGGCGAAGAATTCAGGTTCGAAAGGAGTTTTTTAAAGGGTATAAGGCAGTGTATGCTTGTGGACTTACACAGGGCCGGTATGTCCTGCGTGACATCGGCATCGGACTCAGGAAGCCCGTCGGGAATAGCCGCAAACCTGAACGAGGGAAGTCCGTCCAGAGAGTTTGGACCTCGGGATCGGAGGAGGCGTCTGTAGTTGAACTCTGTGTAGACAAAGGTGACATGAAAGCCTTTGTTGTGGAGGAGTTTGGCCAGTTTTATCATTGGGTTGATGTGGCCTTGAGCCGGGTATGGAACGCAAACTACGTGAGGCTTATTCTTCGACTCCACCTTACTGGAATCCATTGATTGTTCATGTATGTTAATCTCAAGATATAGATATAGATATAGATATGTCTTCTGGCCTTATGTAGTTAGAAAAGGAACTTTCTTCACACTCTTTCTAATGAAAAGAATAGTCAGCAATGATCTGGGACGGCCAGAAGATGACAATGATAATAAATTAATAATAGTCCATTCATTAATTATCAATACATTGTCTGGCGGTCATAACGAGGACTTTGTATTTATGGATAAGAAGGAACCGTGCATTATAAAAGGGTTGGCAATAATGACTTCAACAATCGTTTTATTTTTTTTTTCTGTAAAATTTTAATTATGTTTTTGTTGGACTAAAAGGAATATTTTCATTTTTGGTTTATTGATTTGTCGTTTAGCTCTTATTTAATTGGTAATAGATACAACTTCAAATCCTTAAAAAAACCTTAGTCAACAATTTATAATAATTCATAATTTATATCTTTAAAAAAATCCTGTAATAATTTTCTTCCACTAACCGTTTATTCCAAAATAAGAAACACCTTTATTAACATATTTTTAATTATTTGTCAAAAAAAAAATCTTTTTATTATCCGTTCTTTTCAAATATGAGAATTATTACTTTCGAATAGGAAATGTTTGTCCGGTAGGATCGTTTACAAGTATGCTAATAATATTAATACTAATTTATTTTGTTTTATTTTCATACCCTTTTTTTGGTAAGTTCCTAGTAATCTTGATCTACTACCTTAAATTAATTCTATTTTTAGTGCTTACTTATCTGCTAGAAAGAGGAAAGGAATCAAATCATCCTTGTGGTGTTAATTAAATTTACTAATATATAAATCTAAGAAATTTTGGTATTCTCATCGCTTAAAAAAAAAACATATAAATAGAAGTAAGGGTGTTTCAAATTTAAGTGATTGTTATAGTGTTTATATGTGAATTGAACACCTCTCTTTTTAAATTAGTTTTTTAAAATAAGTTCTATTCTAACTCATTTAATATATTATCAGAGTTAGATTTTACAAGTGATAGTATTATTGAGTCCTGACATAATTTTAATATATGTTAGACATGAACGAGGGTGTTAGATTGTGAATTTGTCTAGTACCGATAAGTTACTGGTAGTGAATGAGGGAGGGAGGGGGGAGGGGGTGGTATTTAATGGTTGTGGTGCTATTGGGAGTACAAAGTAATGGTTGTGGTGCTATTGGGAGTACAAAGTCCCTTATCCTAGCTTTGATTTATTAGTCGTCTTATATTTAAACTTCAAATGGATACTTCAAGCCTCAATTTTTTCCATGTGATTGGAGGTGGGCCATTGGAGTACTGGGTTCCTTATCCTAGCTACAACTTGTTAGTCGTCTTATATTTGAACTTAAAATGGATTTTTCACACCTCCATTTTTACCAAGATTGATTGGAGGTGGAGAGGGGAGAGGGAGGGGGTGACTAGGCCGGAGAGAGAGGCCGTGGCTTGTGAGGAACAAAACTCGTCTGTGATAAAGAGCAATAGAAAAAGTTGTAAATTAAGTTTAGTATAATATACCAAAAAAAAAAAAGTTTAGTATACAGTAATGATTTAGTTGTTACTTATTACACATAAATTATCCGATTATCGGTGTGCTACCGTTGGTTGCTTCGTAGACCAAATACTAAACCACAAAATTTTTCCCAACCTTAATTTCCTTTCTTCTTCTTCTTCTCAAAAAAATTTAAATTATATTTTCTCTCTTTTTTTTTTATGGGAAGATTTTTAATATAATAATCTTTCTTCCTCTCATCCACTTTTTTTCCCTTCTTTTAATTAGCTTTGAAAAAAACTAAATATTTTAGATTATCTTTCTTCCTTTATTAGGGAAGATTTTTTTTATAAAATTATTCCTAAAAATAAGTTGTTCTAGGCACCTTTTTTTTTTAGAAGAAGAAAAAAAAAACCAATTAATTCACTAAACCATCCATCAATTAGCCAAAAAAAAAAAAAAAAAGAAGGTCCTCCGTCCGCCAAAATCTCTCTCTCTCTCTCTGAACCCGCCAAAAACTAGCCTTGCTCTGTTTGAGGAAATTACTATTATTATTAATTTTTTGTTTACAAAATTGTTCCAAAAAACCATTATCAGATAATCCCGCTTTTCCCTTCCTCTCTCCCTCTCTCTCTCTCTCTCTCTCTCTCTCTCATACCTTCTCTAATTCCCTCTTTTTGAATGAAGAAGAAGAAGAAGAAGAACTGCAAGTTTGAAAAGAATAGGTATATCAAGAACCACATATTCACGTTTCAAATTTAAACCATTGAAGTTGTAGAAAATTTCTTAATTTTCCTCTGGAGGCCAAGAGTTGACAAGAACTCGTCAAACGAATTGGCTACAGGTCTATAAAGTGTTTGTTCTGCGGGTTTCATCGACGCTCTTAATCTACGCTCTCTCAGTCTCTTTTTCTAAATTTTTGGAGTTTTTGAGTTTAAAGTGAGTTTCATCTTCGCCATCTGTGGCTTCAGTCTTTATGTTTCTTTAAATTGTTTCTTTGTTTGCCAAGCCATCGATTCTATATTGACTCGTATGCTAAATCCCAGAATATGCCTACCAAATGTCAGTCCAAACGCCATTATTTGGCTGGTTTACTCTATTTCTTAGCACTTCTCCATTTTTTGGGGTTTATCTCTCTTAGCTAATGATCTTTCCTTTTTCTTTCATTGATGTTGTATTTAGTCTTCTTTGTCTTTCCTAAGTCAGGGAAAATAATCTTGAACTTGTATGCTTTTCCTTGTGACATATAAAAGTTGACCATGTTTTGGTGAAAACTAGAAATCACAAGTACTGTGTTTGTCCCCACTGGAATTCTCTTACCAATTATGTACACAGGTGATGTTATAGTTGTAACTTCAAATCGTTCATTATAGGTTAAGTTTCACCCATGTCCATCATTGGAAGCTCAAAAAGAACGCCCTTAGACATGCAATGCAATGCAAGGCATAGCATATGAGTAATGGTGTTACTGATGAGTATAAGAAGCCCATCATCTTATGGATTGCATCATCAACTTTTGTGAGCTCTCTTTTATTATTGTTAGAAATTGTTGCTCCAGTACCACTTGATAGAAACTGTTAATTGTAAAAGATGAAGGTTTGTAGTCGGATGGATATGGAAATGTTAGGTAAAGTTCACGTGGAAACTTGTGTGATGGAATGAGTGTTTGCTATGTTTATATGATATTGGTGGGTCATATTCGGTAATTGTAGGAATGTGTGTATTGTAGTGAATTGTAGATTAATAGGGGTAGTATTGGGCTTTTACTTTTGATAGGTGATGATAAGAGACTATGGAACTAGATAAAATAATTAGAAAGGAAGTAGAAGCTTGAGTATTTGGAGAAAACTTTTCATTTAAGCTTGTTTTTAGCTCTATCTTTATAACTCTTGGACTAGGCGTGAGAAGTGAAGTCGATAGATTCAACAAGTAATCAATTTCTTTCTCTAGAAAATTATAGATTCCTTATGCTAGAACCTTCTCAGTTATTACATGTATGCATCTATATATATTTTAATCTTTTTAGCTATTTATCGTATCCTAGAATATTTTAATACAACTAAGACTTTTATCCTTTATTAATTATTTTTGCAACTATAATAGAACACTCTAGAAACATATAGAAATGTGCATCAATTTTTATCACTCTTCCTTGTTGCGTATTTTGAAGACTCCAATCATGTCATGTAGTAGCTCGAACTTTCCTTTTTGTCATGCCTTCGTAAATATATTTGCTAATTGTTCTTCAGTCTTGCAATGCTTGAGCCCAATCTCTTTGTTGGTTTCGGCTTTTCTGATAAAGTGATACTTGATGCCTATGTGTTTGGTTTTGCCGTGAAACATTGGATTTTTTTGCCATTGCTATAGCTAATATGTTGTCACAATAGATTTCTGTAGCTTCTTCTTATGGCTTGCCCATGTCTTTAAATATGTATTTTAACCATATAGCTTGGCTTGTACTCATAGCTGCTGTAATAAACTCTGCTTCAGTTGATGATTGCACAACTGTTGCTTGCCTTTTTCATGAATGCCTTGTTGTTGTCTAGTGGTGTTGCAACTGTCTTACAACCATTCATCTTGAATTTCTTTAGAAGACATTCTATATACTTCTTTTGTGAGATAAAGATCCTTTCTTCTTTCTAACTTATTTTTATCCCAAGAAAGTAATGCATCAACCCAAGTTGGTCATCTCGAACGTCTTCATCATGACTTCCTTGAAATCCTTAATCATCTTTTCATTGTTTCCTGTATAGATAAGATCATTTACATACAGGGAGACAATGAGTGTGTTGGTCGTACCTTGAGTCTTGATGTACAGTGTTGGCTCACTTTTGCTTCTCATGAAGCCTTTCTCCATGAAGTAGTTGTGAATTCGGTTGTACTAGGCTCTCAGAGCTTGCTTTAACCCACACAAAGCCTTATTTAGCTTGATAACTTTATCTTCTTACCCTTGTACCATGAACCCTTGAGGTTGCTCCACGTAGATTTCCTTTCTATGTAGCCATTTAAGAATGTTGACTTCATATTCAGCTAGTAGATCTTCCATTTCTTCTGTGCAGAAAGTGCTACCAATGCCTTTATTGTGTCGAGTCGTGCAACTAGAGCAAATGTCTTATTGTAGTCAACTCTGAACTACTGAGATTATCCTTTAGTAACTAGTCTTGCCTTGTGTTTTTGAATTGAGCCATCAAGGTTGAGCTTTGTCTTATTTTTCTTGATCATCTTCATTTCTTCTTTCATTGCTTTTCTCTATACTTCTTGCTTTGAGGCTTTCTCAATGCTTTCTGGCTCCATGATAGTCAAGTTACATGTCTCATAAACCTCTGTTAGAAATTTTGTTATTCTAGGTGGTGATTCTGGAGATGAATCTACGGCTTGAACTAGCTTTTGTATTGGTGATTGAGTTGGTGATCCAGGTTGATCAACAACTTCTTCAACTTGTTGAAGTGTTGGTAGTGGTGTGCTGACACTCCTTTCGACTTCTTTCGTCTTCCAGTTTAAGGCAGCATCTTCATCAAATTCCATATCTCTACTAGTGATAAATTTCTTTGTTCTTAAGTGTGGCGGCCCGCCCTACTGTAGAGGCTCTACAGCGCTATTACGGCCAACTTTCTAGTCAACCGCAATAGTCTGCAGACCTCTAGGGTCGCCGGCAATCATGCTGAACTGTAACTACTGCTAATTTTGCGGAATAAATTTTTTTTTTCTTTAAATACATAAACTGTTGAGAATGTGATAAGGAAATCATGTTAACAAAATAACATGCACCTGACTCATGATTCCCCTATCACATACTCTTAGCTTGAAACTTGGTTCTTTTGAAAGTACATTTGAAACTATACAGCGGAAGAATTAACTGTGACCAATATCCCTCGCCCAATCCTCTCCGGCATGCATCTACCCTGTTCGTCGTCCACCGTATATTCTACTGGTGAACAGGTCTCTTACCTGCAACATGTGAACAAACTGATGAGTTATGGGCTCAGTAAGTTCAAACATAAAAACATGTATCTAACATGCTATACTGCTGTGCTCATGCTGTACTACTGTGCTCATGCCGTACTGCTGTACTCATACTGTATTGCTGTACTCATGCTGACTGCTGTACTTATACTGTACTGCTGTACTCATGCTGACTAGACTCTGTAAACATGCTGTACTGGCTGATTGTTTAGTCTTAGGACTTCAATCTTTTACTTTAGTTCTGGTTTTGGGCCCCTGATTGGACGTACCAACATGTTAGTGCAACCGGGAGCGGTACTTTAGTGTTGACCTCCTCAGTCTTAACTGATGCTAAACATGATAACCTCCCCGTAGTTCGAGAGGCCGATACGCCAATAACTGGTTAATTACCATCTTGCTGGTGTTCCAACTGGGTAGCATACTGCTTGCCCCCACAGTCGGAACCTGTTAATCTATTTACTGGGGTGTGATTTAATCAACACACTAAGGTGCCTTGTGCACCTAACTGTTTTCTGGTTCTGTTACTGTCTGGTCTGTGTACTGGGACATGCAACTCTATATGCATGACATGCACTGACATGAACTGACCTCTGCTGTGACTGACATTAACTGACATAACATCGTGATGCAGACAATCAATGTCTAACAACACGTCATACAACATACATAACATTGTAATAAAGCAAGCTTGTCCACGTTGCAGTCAGGACAATGCTTGAACTTACAGAAAATCCTCTAGCGTAAGCTGCTGCTGCTCTGGGACTGCTGATTTGGGGTCTCTGGCTTGGACTCCTATAAATGGAAAAATCACTGATTATTTACCATATTTAGCTTATACTGAAAATATGGCAAAACATGAAATTTTTCCTTTCCAGACTCTTTTTTTTTTTTTTACTCTCTGGACTCGAACACGCCCTCCTACACGGCCGTGTTCGTGCCCGTGTACTTCTCTGGACTTTTAAGCCTGCCCGTGTAATTCTTGGAACATGGCCGTGTATGCTTACACGGGTTGGTACACGACCGTGTTACTGGCCGTGTACTCCTCTGGATTTTTAAGCCTGACCGTGTAATTTCTGGAACATGCCCGTGTATGCTTACACGGGTTGGTACACGGCCGTGTTACTGGCCGTGTACTCCTCTGTCCTCTTACACGGTCTCTTACACGCCTCTCTTTGACCGTGTGCCTCTTGACACGGTCTGATACACGGCCGTGTTCTTGACCGTGTACCCCTCGGGTCTAATTTTTCTTGCAACACGGTCGTGTGTATGGGCATGTTCGGGGCCGTGTTCTTGAACACGCCCTTGTACACGCCCGTGTACACGCTCGTGTTCATACCAGAATCAAGATTCTAGTTCCGAACTGCTTTGCTCTGCTTTTCTAAGGCTTTTATGGCCTTAGTTTTGCTTCTTACACTTGAAATCGATCTTCATAAGATCATTTCAAGGTATCTACTACACTTCTACTATCACAAATCCATGATTTCATAAGCAAAATTTCCCCATTTTGCTTATGAATCCCTCTTGACTTAACTTTTGAAAAATCTGCGTTTTTGTGAAGAAATTTCACTAAACTCGGTTTTCAAAACCATCTGTTCATGGATTCGTATTTAAAAACGTCTAGACTCGAACCACATTTCGATTTTAACCGAAAATCTGAACGTGATTCACTCACATTTTCTGTTTTCTCTCAAAACCCCAGATTTTTCCCCAAACGAAAAATGTGAGAACTAGGGTTTACCTTGCTTTGATCGTGAGCTTTTCTTGCTGCTGGTTAGCGATCGAAACTTGATCGATCTACTGCTGGGACTAGAAATCCGAACTTTGCTTGGATTTCTTTTTCTTCTTCCTCTTTTCTCTCGGCTCCCTCTTCCTCTCTTTCCCTTTCTTTCTTTTCTTCTTTCTTTCTTTTCTCTTTCTTTCTTCCGGCTGCTTTGCAGCTAAAGGGATTAATTCCCTTTTTCTCTTCCATGCTCACGTGCCTCACACCCTCTCCCTTACTCTCTTTTATTTTTTTTTTTTTTGAAAAGGTAAGGCCTTGTTTGGCTATTCTCTTAGCCCTTGATCAATGTGGCTCACTTGTGTGCCATTGATCTGTTAGTATGTATTTTTCACATGCTTTTCTAAAATTTTTAAAACATCATAATTGAATTAATGTTTAGCTTTAAACTATTTTCATTAATTCATTTTCAAATTTTGATTAAAAACTTGATTAATCAAAATTTTCCTCTGCTCTTTATTCTGTAAACTGTGTCGCTGTAAATGTACATTTATTTACATATTTGTACAAAATATTTCCGAGAGTATGGATTTCTCGGTTATCACATTAAGCTATAGACTTGGTATCCTTTTGATTGAGTACTATAGCCTAAGAAAATTCCTTTCTCTACCTTTTCATGCAGCCTACTCTTTTTTTCTTGTGGGATATGGGCATAACAGATGCAATTGAAAACTCTGAGATGCTTTGTAGATGGATTTCTTTCACTCCAAGCTTCAACTGGAGTCTTGTCTTTTACTGCTTTAGTAGGACATTTGTTTAGCAAGTAGATTGCAGTGTATACAGCCTCTACCTAGAAACTTTCTAGAAGTACTTTCTCCATCAGCATAGCTCTTACTGTCTCTATTACAGTCTTATTCTTTCATTCAGATACACCATTTTGCTCTGGTGTGTATCCGATTGTGAGTTAATATTCCAAACCTTCTTTTTCACAATACTTGTTGAACTCGTTGGAGGTGTATTCTTTACTTTTGTTGCTGCTTAGTGTCTTGAGGTAGTGGCCACTTTGTTTTTCTAAATAGGTTTTGAATTTTTAAAAAATCTCAAATACTTGCAATCTTTCACGCATGTAGTAGACCTATGTCATTCTTGTGTAGTCATTGATGAAAAGAATAAAGTATCTGTTTTACTTAAGTGATGGAGTATGCATTAGCCCACAAATGTCCGTGTGGATAAGCTCCAGTGGCTCCTTAGCTTTCCATGCTTTGCCAGATGGAAATGGTTACTGATGTTGTTTGCTGAGCAGCATCCTTCATAAACATCATCAATTGCCTTTATTGTTGAAAGATCTCTCATCATATCCTTTTGGTGGAGAATTTTCAGCCCATGAAAGTTGAAGTGCCTAAGCTGTTTGTGCCATAGCCATGACTCGTCCATTTGCATCTTTATTGCCACATCAATTGTGTATCTCCATTGAATAGGGAAGTGCCTATTTTCCTTCATTTTGAATTTTGCAATTTCAAGGGATTTTTCTTGCTTGTCATAAATCGTGCAAGCATCTCCCTTAAAATACAGAGAGTACCCTTTCTCCATTATTTGGCCCATGCTGATCAAGTTTTGATCAATGTTAGGGACCAAGAGTACATTGTTTATGTATCTCTTCCCTTTTCTCGTATCAATAGCAATGGTGCCTCTGCCTGTTTGATGCGAACCTCGCCAAGAATAACGAGACCCGTCAAGATTAGGACCCCGAGATCGTTCTAAGACTCAGGCTTTGGGTGGAACCTCGACCCGTTGCTTCAACAAAAACAAGAACCTCGGTATAGGATGACCTCAACCCGTTGCTTATTGTAAAACAAGAACCTTGGTATAACGCAGACGCCACAAACGGTGATGGAAAGCCATTTGATAAGTCGTTGGTGAACGCCACGGAAAACTCCGATAAGTTCGAATAGTTCTCAAAGAACCAAAGAGAAATATAACTCTCAAATTTGTGAATAAAACTGTTGATTATCTTTCATTGTATGTGGACGCCCTTTTATAGGCATAAATTACAAGAATATTCTCAAAATATACCCTAAAATAAAATGGAAACTAAATGAAATATTCCTGTAATATTCTCCTAATATTCCCCCAATATTCTTCAAATATTCCTAGAATTTGAATGGACAAAAATATGGAAACTTACACTTAATTCACCCCTAAAATAATAAAAGGAAAGTTGACAAATTAATTGGCTTCATAATCAGCCATTTACACGCCCCCCTTAAAGTTAAAGAAAAGAAAAGAAAAGGAAACAAAATAAAATAAGGAAAGTAAACATTTTCTTGCAATCAGTTCCACGTTTAAGATTCATGCCAAAAACGTCAACTTTGCTTGTTTGGTTCACGTCATTCCCTTCCTCTTGAGAAGGATTTGTCCTCAAATCATCGCCTAAAAAGGATTTGTATGCATTGTCATCGATTCGTTTGAGAACTTGAAAAGGTCCATCCCCTCTAGGAAATCGCTTGGAACGTCTTTGTATCAGAATTCGTATCTTTCTTACGTGTAGCCAAAACCAATCTCCGGGATTAAAAACTAATTTGTGACTTCGACACTCCTTAGTCTTCTCGAGATTGCTCCTATAGGCTGGTCTATTTGGAATTGTTACTCCAGGAACAAAGTCTGTTTGATGTTCAATCCCTCGAATTAGAGGTAACCCATGTGGGGTTTCTTCGGGAAAGACATCCTCATACTCCTGCAAAATAGAAATTATAGAACTAGGCAAAGAATGGTCGAGCTCGTTAGTGTTTAAAAATGCCTCTTTATACACCAACATCAGCATAGGCTGCCTCGAAATTAACGCTCTTCTCACCATACTTACTCTTGCCGCACAGCTCTCCTTTTGCAAGGCCGCACTCTCCTTTTCTCTCACCACCAAAGCCGAACCCCTTTCAGCTTAGGCACTCTCGCTTTTTCCAGCCTTTCTCTCTTTTTCTTTTTGATTTTCAATTTTTTTATCTCTTTCTTTTTCTCTCTCCTTCTTTTGTTCACTTTCTTCTTCACTTTTTATCTTTTGGTTGCTCTTTTTTTCACTCTGTTTCTTTTGTTCACTCTCTTTTTGTAATCTCACTTGATCTTCATACACTTGTTGTGGTGTCAGTGATACAAAACTGATTGGTTGATCGTTGAGCATAAATGAATACTTATTGGTAAAGCCATCCATGTTGACACACCAATCGAACTGCTTCTTTAAATCGTCAGAGACGATTTTACCTTGGACTGGAGGAACTTTCATCTTAATGCTACCCAAATTGTTTTCTTCTCGTTTCCTAGCTCTTGTAAATCACCCTCCATGTCTCCTATTACCCACAACTGAATTTCGATCATTTTCTTTATCAAAGCCAGCCCCATAATACTCTTTGCCTTCATCTCTCGCTCTCCGAGATTGAACTCTTTCCCTCTTACACACACTATGAGCATTTTGTGGCCGCTTCAAACGTGCAATTTCTATCCATTCCAACCATTCATGCACTTGTCCTAATTCCAACCTTATCACACGCCTCATCTCACTTACCATGGCCTTTATAAACACCTTTGGATCAGCCATCTCCATAGCATCTCTGGCAATGCTCTTTTCACTGTTGTGAGACATGATTGCTTCTAATATGCTCACTACTCCTGCCATTTCTCCACTCGTTGATCTCTTACGGTTCTTTTTAAACTGACTTAGAGCCTGCTCTGATACCAAATGATGCGAACCTCGCCAAGAATAATGAGACCCGTCAAGATTAGGACCCCGAGATCGTTCTAAGACTCAGGCTTTGGGTGGAACCTCGACCCGTTGTTTCAACAAAAATAAGAACCTCGGTATAGGATAACCTCAACCCGTTGCTTATTGTGAAACAAGAACCTTGTTATAACACAGACGCCATAAACGGTGATGGAAAGCCATTTGATAAGTCGTTGGTGAACGCCACGGAAAACTCCGATAAGTTCGAATAGCTCTCAAAGAACCAAAGAGAAATATAACTCTCAAATTTGTGAATAAAACTGTTGATCATCTTTCATTGTATGTGGACGCCCTTTTATAGGCATGAATTACAAGAATATTCTCAAAATATACCCTAAAATAAAATGGAAACTAAATGAAATATTCCCGTAATATTCTCCTAATATTCTCCCAATATTCTCCTAATATTCCTTGTGGCGAACCCCCACGTACGTTACCATACCAACCAGCCAAACTCTGACGCCGACCGCGATGGTTGGCAATCTCGTGGGTCGTCATCCTCTTACTTAACATACTTAACTTTTTCATTTCTATCATTTCTTAACTTTCTGTTCTAAACCTTTATAACTTTCTATCGTTTTATCATCGTCTCTTAACATTTCATATCTTAAAAGCTAGTAACATATACACTAGCATCACATCACGTAAAAATATATCATTCACATCATAAACATAACATCAAATACATCACATCACATATATTAATTCTATTATGTTCTTTTAATTTCGTTTCATTATTTATTTATTTTTCATCAATTTCATTACGTCATTCTTTCGTATTGTTCGTTTTTTTTTTTTATCGTTCTTTTCCTTTCTTTTCTTTTCGTATCATTTCTTTTCTTTCCTTTTCACTTTCTTTTCTTTTCTTGTCTTTCATTTTCTCTTCTTTTCTTATCTTTCATTGGTGGGCCCCGTCGTTGAACGTACCTAGTGCGCGCTGACAGTGGGAGGAGGGGGAGCTACCCACCAACCTAACTCACAGTCACATAAAACCTCACCTGTCGGGGTTGGTCCATCCTATAATCTACCACACCTTCGGGGTAGCACCACATCTGCGCGGAGGATATAAACCGGAAGTCTCAACCATATAGGGAGACCGGTACGCCAACCATTAACTTTTCAGTTTTATTATCTTGCATTCTTTTAGCTTTTCTTATATTGATTTTTCGTTGTACATCTTTTTCATGACATTCATAGTCTTTCATTTCTCATTTTTCATAAAACATTTCATGAAACATTTATTCTTTCGTTGTTTTTCCTTTCTTAATTCTTTACTTTATCACATCACATCACATCATAACAACAAAAACATGTTTTGTTACGTGTAGACAATTATTCTCTGTTCATCTCATCATTTGCGTCCTCCTATCTACCGTATCTTATCATCATCCTCCTATTGATCATAGCCTATCGTTCTATTCAATCAATCACATCTTATCGTTATGTTCTAATCCTTTCATCATACCTTTTATCATAACCTATCATTGTTTTTCTTTCTTGTCTAACTCTTTGCTTTCATATCATTTTTTTATAAAACATCTATCATTTCGTCCTCATAAAACATCCCTTTCTTAATTCTTTTCATCATCGATCATCATTGCTCTATCAATCATAACTTAATTTCTATAAAACTTTTCATAAACACCTATTCTTTCCTTTCATATCTCATCTCTTTCTTATGCATTCTATCATAACATTCTTGTTCTTACTCTTTCCATTCTTCTATCTCTCTTACTCACATCTTTATTCTCATAAAACTTTTATAATACCTTTCTTTCGTAATTCAATATATACATATATATATATTTATAAATTATTTATTAAAACACATCTTTTAACATCATCATAACATTGCTATAGCATTACTATAGCATCATCATAAATCACATCTTGACATTTACATACAAGACATATAAACACGATGAACTTGTTCATAGTTGCAGACGGGTAAATGTCTGAACTTACTCATAGCGTGCTTATCCTCTTCTTAGAATCCATCGATGTCCTTTGTCGCGTCTGGATCGGGTTCCTACAGACAAACTCTGTCCGTTAATCACATTTTCATTCATAGCCTTTATTTTATTAAAAAACTTGATTCTGATCTTATAACCCTTAATTATATCCTTATGACAGCTTTATAAACCTTAATGGCCATTTTTGAATTTTTCTCCAACTTTTGAAAAATTACGATTTTACCCCTAACTTTTGACAAAATTACAATTTTACCCTTAACGTGATTTTTCATAACTTAAACCTCAATTTTGACTTTTACAAACTTCATTAACCTATTCCGGGGTCATTGGGGCTCTTTTCCCATAATTTGAGTATCTTTGGGCAAAATGACCATTTTGCCCCTGATATGTCGTTTAATCATAACATTTTCATTTTCGTGCTTAAGCTGGATTTTCTAAACCCAAAATCATTTAATTAACTTTCTAAATCTTATCGGACCTTTTCCGGATCAATTCTTATCATTTTACCAATTTTCACATTCCCGGCCCTCGGGAAGTACTATTCCGACCTAAAAATCGGTTTCATGTTTTTCTTGCGTTCTAGGGTTTTGAAGGGTCGGTTTACTAATTGTAACTTGTCCATTCCTTTTTCCATGCCCTAATTCCTTGAGGGGGCTCGGGTTCCCTTCCCGATCATATTTTTACCCCTCGTTTCCCATATTACCCCTGGTGCCATTTTTAGAAATTTCGGCAGAGTTTCCCCTTAATTTTTGAGGTTCCAGCGTTTAGGAAACGCTTGAAAACCATCTATCCTAATCTAATTCTATCACGTACTATACCAGAGGCCTAGATTTTACGTAAAACTTGTACCGTTTACGTAAAATCGTTACATCATCACATATTTTTCTTTTTCTCCATTACAGCCATTTTCTTCTTTTTTTTACATACATTCTTTTCCACATTTTTCATACCAATAACCATAAAATCATATAACAGTCCCAAACAATTAAATTGTGGAACATAAAGGGGTCGGGATTTATACCGAATTGCAGTCCGGTCTCAACGGCATAAACCCTAATTCTTCGTTCATCATCTCTGAGGTCCCGTCTTGCAAATCCGACTCCGCGGATGCGTCCGGAACGTCGAAAATAGGCTAACGGGCCAAACTTCCATTTTCTGTCAACGGTCGCCGTTGACCGGCGTTGACCGGCGGCGACGGCGGCGACGGTGGCAAGTGGGTAGTCCATTTTGAAGATCTCGACGAGAGAAATCCATTGGTAGCCTCAATTTCACATTTGGAGGCCCTAATCACCGGAAAATCCCCCCGAAAGTCACGGCCACGGCGGCGACGGTGGAGCTCCACCGTGCCGGACTTTTTCCCCGAAATTGATTGAGGGCTTTTGCTCCCCTCTTCACGGCGACCATTTCTGCACCGGTGGTGCAGCTCAACATCGCCGGAAACGGCGGTTTCGACGGCGACGTCGCGACTTCGGGCGGCGCGATTCCGCCGGTGTTGAGGCGATCCACCACCTGGGTTTTGTAGTACTCTTCACCACGAATATTTTGGGACCGGTTTCGTGGCAAATGGTGGCCGGACGGCGGAGAAATCTCACCGGGAAGATTTCGGCTCCGGCGACCTTCAGGCGGCGCGTGCGGCTTGCTCCGGCGGCTGCTCCGTCGCGTCGACCCACCATCGGACTCAGCTCGGCGAGAGCTTTCCGATGACACCGGCGGTGTCGAAAACGAACACCGTTTCCGATGGTCGGTTACTGTACACATTCGGCTAGAGAGAGAGAGAAATGTAGAGAGAGAGAGTTCATGGGCAAATGAGGAAATTCCACTTTTTCCCCGCTCTTTATATACTTTTTCACCCAAAATTTCAACACGGGCTATCCTGACTAATTTCGGCGTCCTGAATCCAAATATATCAGTTTTATTTTCATCTGAGGTCATTTTGACCAATTTCCGATACTGTGAATTTTTGATCAAAAATTACCCTTGTGCTCAATTATCAAATTTGAGTGTGCTGATAGGCTATCCTGACTAATTTGGGTTTGCTGAACCCAGATTTATCAGTTTTATGTCAAGATAATATCATCTTGACCTACTTCTTGATACTGTGAGTGGCACACCCGTGCACACACATAATATCACTATTACTTATTTTTCATCCTTTAACATTGTTAGAACATTTTATTTTAGTTCTAAACAATATTAAATCACTTAATTCCACATTTTAACGCTTAAATTCATTGTATAATTATTTTTCGAAAAATGTGAATTTTCCTTGTTGTTACATTCCTAGAATTTGAATGGACAAAAATATGGAAACTTACACTTAATTCACCCCTAAAATAATAAAAGGAAAGTTGACAAATTAATTGGCTTCATAATCAGCCATTTACACGCCCCCCTTAAAGTTAAAGAAAAGAAAAGGAAACAAAATAAAATAAGGAAAGTAAACATTTTCTTGCAATCAGTTTCACGTTTAAGATTCATGCCAAAAACGTCAACTTTGCTTGTTTGGTTCACGTCACTGTTGCCTCAATAAAGTCACCATTTCTTATGTACCTTTGTCTTGATTTTATCAAGACTACAAAATATTTTTTCATCATTTGTCATGTGGTTACTGTAACCACTCTCTAGATATCAAGTATCTTCCTTTTCTTCTGATGCAGCTTGGCAAATAGAGAAGAGATTATTTTCATCATTTTTCTCTTCTAAGAAATTAGCTTGATGATTTTTCTTTAAATGGTTGTCAAGTATTTTCAATGTGCCTAAATTTTTTACAATTTTGGCATCGTGGTGTTCCTTCAAACCAACAATCTATTTCTAAGTGGCTTTTTCTTTTATAAATGCTGCATGGAGGATACTTGCCATTTTTTCTTTTATTGTTTCTATTTTTAACATTATCTTGTGAATTTCTCCCACCTTCTTTTGGTTTATGAGACTACAGATTCATCTTAGTTTAAAGGCATTTTCTATAGAGTTCTCACTTCGCGTATTCAAGCCTCTTTTCTGTGTTTCAAGAGAGCCCATTAAATTTATTGGCAACAAGGTTTCTATATCTTTTGATTCTTCAATTGCATAATTATTGAATCATATTTTATTACATAAGAAATTAGTATCATTTCAACTATTTCCTTGTTAGAAATTTTTGCTCCATAGGCTCATTTGATTAATTATCTCTTTTATTCTAGAATAATAATCATTTGCGGTTTCATTATCTTTTTTAATTTTTTCAAAATCTCATTTAAGATTCTGTAGCTTGATAGTGCATACCTTTTTAGTTCCTTGGAACTCTTCCTGCAATGTATCCCATGCTTGTTTTGTACTTGTTGCGCTTATGATTCGTGGAAAGATGTCATATGCCACTGCTTGCTGCAGAGCAATTAATGCTTGAGAGTCCTTTTGTTGATTCACTTCAAGCGCATTCTTTTGAATAGCTGAGAGAGTTGACATGTCTTTAGGAACATCGAATCGCTCTTCAACGATCGTCCATAAATTTTGAAAGTGAAAATAGGTCCTCATTTTGATGGACTAGAAATCATAGTTTTCTCCATCGAAGATCGGAATTGGAATGGAAGAACGGTTGGAGTCAGCCATTGAAAATTGGTATAATTTTAGACAGGATTTCAACTACGTCCAATAAATGACAAACGTAACTCTGATACCAATTGTTGGAAGTTGTCGCTCTAGTTCCACTTGATGGAAACTATTATTTATAAAAGATGAAGGTTTGTAGTCGGATGGATGTGGAAAGGTTGGGTAAAGTTCACGTGAAAGCTTGTGTGATGGAATGAGTGTTTGCTATGCTTGTATGATGTTGGGGGTCATATTCGGTGGTTGTAGGAAATGTGTGTATTGTAGTGAATTGTAGATTTATAAGGGTAGTATTTGGCTTTGACTTAGGGTTGGTAATGATAAGAAATGATGGGACTAAATAAAATAATTAGAAAGAAAGTAGAAACTTGAGTATTTGGAGAAAACTTTTTATTTAAGCTTGTTATCAGCTGTCTTTACAACTCTTAGATTATGCGTGAAAAGTGAAGTTGGTAGATTCAATAAGTAACCGACTTTTTTATCTAGAAAATTGTAGATTCCTTATGCTAGAACCTTTTCAATTATTATATGTGCTCATTTATATATATATTTTAATCTTTTTAAGTATTTATTATATCCTAGAATATTCTAATATGAATAGAACTTTTATTCTTTATTAATTGCTTTTGGAACTATAATAGAATACTTTAGAAACATATAGAAATGTGCATCAATTTTTATTAATTATTAATCTGAGAAATTGAATTTGATGTAGTTGAGCAAGTGAGGTAGGGAGATACATATTCAGTGAAGTTTACGCCTCTCCACCACAACCATCCTCTCAGATGACATGCATAGGGAGCAACTAAAAGTAAATTCACTACAAAAATCCTGGTTTGGAATGGGAATGCCTAGGCGGAAGGTGTCCAATGGACAATATGTACTGAAAACTAGCGGAGTCAACCAATATGAATGAAGATATTCGGTCGGCAAATCCGTTACGTCAGTTTGGTTTAAACTGCATTCTCATTGACAGTTTTTGGGAACTTTTGATTCAATTTTGTATTTTTATTGTCTTTCCATCATGTTCCGTGCAATTCCAGCTATTGCCAGGAATGGTGATATTATTGTTGTAGTGAGAATGAATAATGTTAAGTGTGACCTTATGGACCTTGTTTTAACTTGGGGATGTAGTTACGTTCCAATGTTTGATTAGTTTTTGTTTTTCAATTTTGCAGGTTTTGGTCATTAAATTTTATTTTACAAATTCAAAATGAGGTTAAAGTTCAATTAGTTTCCATGTTGCTTCTGCAGGTTCTAATTAATACATTTTACAATTTCAACTTGTGAGTTAAGTTGAATATCGTTTGGTTAACTGGATCCCGGAAGATTCCTATCAAATGTTTTATTAAATTATCGGCATGCATTTTAAATCAGTTTAGATTGTTTGATAGTTTAGAGAAAAATCAAATTAAACTAAATAATAGATATTTGACACTGGATGTTTGATTTGGACAGTTTAAGCTCAAATGAATTTTTGTTCAGAATAAGCGTTCGTTGGAGTTGGATGCTTCTCTCAAATTTTCGGAGGTAGATTTTCATTCTTCTAGTTAGGTTCTTGCTTGTGTCTTAAAAAAAAAAAAAAAATGGGGAGTAAAAATTGATTCGTGATGTGTTGATGCATATGTTCATCTGAAAAAAGAAATATTACTCTGTGAATATCTAATTATAAATATATTGACTTAATTTCAATACTCTGCTTTACGTTTCATGATAGCCAGTTGTTCATGTTAATTACTGTTGTAACTTCAATAGTAGTTGTGGTTGAGTAAAAAATGATTGAATAATATGTTAGTTACGAGCAACATACTCTGTTTGCATGAACAATTACTGTGTTTTTAACAAAACCCATACCCCAGAAAGGCATGCAAATCAAATTGGTCTAGATTTTCAATTTCCTTCTTGCGAGTGAAAGAATTTTGTCTCGTCCCTTTTGGATTGGCAAGCTTTGTTCTTTGTTTTGTTGCTGGGCTGGCGTAAGCCGTGTATTGTTTATGTTGTTTGTTGGCTTTGTGCCCTTTCCATGGGAAGCTTTTTTCAACAAAATATATATACATATATATTCTTCAGATCATTAAAAATATAGACGCTTATTAATGCGCAATGATTAAGTTTTTCAGTAGTTTGAAACTGTATCTTTTGCTTCTGGAGAAAAAAAAATATAATTGAGCCTGACAAGACAATCCTAATCTCAGAATGTATTGAATTCATTGAAAAATATTTGAATTAATTATCATGTCAATAACTCAAACACAACCTCTATGATCTAACATTGGATCCTTTTGGATTCACTCAGAATTCTAAATCAATCAAACAACTAGTTTCTGGTTTCATGCTAACAGGAGACCTCTATGCTGCGTCATGGGGATCACCTCTGCTATGAAGCAATCGAAGCAAGAGTTGCAGAATCAAACCCAGACTGGCATGACAGCTGCCCATCACCATAGGTAATAGCATTAATAATTTAATCTCCCCTACGTTCGACGAGTGTTAATAGACTCTTGAACATCAAGCTTTCGAACTGGCTAATCTTGAAGAAATGAGCCCGATACTAGCGCGCGTCCATATTTCACCTGGTATCAAATCATAGCTTGCTTGACTAAAGGGGCGTGCTAACCCCTAACCTAGGTTGGGACATGCCCTTTCTATGTTATCAGTAAAGCCTAATAAACGATTTTATTGAAGATGAAAACGCTAACGAGCAAGAAAACGGATGCATTAACGCACAGTGGCTTTTGCGTAAGTTGCTTAATCTGTTACTTTGTAGTTTTCGAGCTCGTTTGCTTGGTAAGTAAGCTTGAGCTTGGCTGGCCGGAATTTGACAACTTGCAATTTTTTTTCACCTTTTTTTTTTCAACACATTTTTCCACTCATAATTGTCTACATTTGTGTAATGTGGATTTGCTAGCTATGAAATTCATCGAAATAGGTCTTGGGTGAATCAGAAGGAAGGATCAGTTTAACACATGTTTTACCTTGCTAAGTGGGAAGTTCTAAAGCTAAATACATGTATAAAATTTCGACACATGTTTTGAGGCATTTTTTTAAGTACATAATAGGCATTTTTTTGTCATCTCATTTTTCGCAACGGAACAAAATTTGACGACATTTTTCTCTTCCATGTCGTAAGATAGACTTTTTTATGACATTTGACAATCAAATGTCATCTAAAAGTATATTTGTGACATTTTAAGAACAATGTTGTAAATTTTGTGTCGTTAAAATCACCCTTTGTGTTGTAGTGGTTAATAAATATTTTTATTCAAGTTATAATAACTTGAGTTAAATTTAAATATTTATAGCATTAGCATAGATGTAAAAATGAATAAATTATGCCGTTCTTAAAGAAAATACAATAAATTAATTTTGTAGACACAGAGACTTTATTCTAAAGTAATAGACACAAATACTACCACATTGCAAAACCTTTTACGAAGAGTTGAACTCAAATAATTTCCAAAACATAAATCTTGAATGTATTATTAGTACATGAAACTGTAGTTTTTGTGAATTTCTTGAGGTCAATAATTAGTTCTTTCTTTCAAATTAATTATTAGACCGTTAATATAACAAAACTAAGGAAAAAAAATATAAAATGTAACAAAACTTGAAAGCAAGGATGCTGGCCCAAATTGATGTTTGATGTATGAGAGGATATAAAGAACCATATGTGAACAAAAATTAACTCATTAGATTTAAACTAAATGAAAAAGAGTAAATTTAAACAACTGGATCAAATATTAAAGTACAAAAGCTTCAAAATCTATTCCCACTTATGTATTAAAACATAGATAATCTCCTACATTAATTGGTTTGAAACACAAAAAGAAAAAATATTTCCCATACAATGCAGTTCTTAGAAGGGATTGCCAATATTATTAATCAAATTCTTTTTTGTAAAATATATTCATAACCTCCCAGAATAGTATTCCTCGGGTGGGGAAGTACTAATCAACTGTTTTAATTACCTGCCTTTAATAGCATTTGGAACTCATCGAGATTTGAAAATAAATTAGGGTAATGTTGCACAATTTTAGATTCACGAAGAATAGTTTGCCAGACAAATATTGTCGGTTGTCCCTATTTTTGTTTAGAAAAAAATATTCCCTTAAAAAATAAATTAAATTAAAATAAAAGGTCAGTAGTGTTTTGAAGAGAGAGTAGACTGATTAAATATAAAAAAGCTCACTATGATTAAAGAAATTAATTAATGTGTGAACTTCTGATTGGAAGAGAGATTTGATAATATTGCCCGTTTTAAAAATATAACTCCAAACTGTATAAAAGAGTGGTTGCTAAATTAAAATATAGCTCTTGTAGAAAGGACTTAAGAGGCATATCGTTGAATAACACTAAGCACAATGGAAATTACAAACAAAGATCTTTTTCAAAAAAAAAAAAAATCCAGTATAGTGTTTAGTTGTAGACAACTTTGACGAGTCAGCTTTTTTTTTTTTAATATGAAAAGAAGAGGCGACAAGCATAAGGAAAACTCATGCACTTAATAATTAGCTAGATACATATATAGATCGTAGTAGTTTATATTCTGTTAGTTTGTTTAAAACTAATATTTTATTTAACTCAAATTAATTAGTACAAATCGTTACTATCTCGAATTTCAATTAGTAGTTTTGAAAAAAAAAACCCAGAAAAATTGGAAACAATGTTAACAAAACTCACATTAACTGGATATATAACATACTACGGATCGATAACGTTTATCCTTTTCAATAAACATGCATTTTTATTGGAACAATAATACAAGCATGGTAGAATTTAATTAAACACAAAGAAAGAAAGAAAAAAAAAACCCAAAATCAAAACGGACGATTTTACACTAAAAAAAGAAATTAAAGAAAATTTCGCAAATTAAGCAAGAAAGCAACACTAGTACATCAATAAGCTGTAGACGTCCCCCAAATATAACATAATAAACTAGATTGAAACTAAAAGAAAAGAAAAAAAAAGAACAAGAAATAACTAGATTAATACCACAAAATCCGCAGGCAAACTGACCAGCAGCTAATTAAATTCCCTATAGTACGCAGGTTATTTTTCGAACACGATTCGGAAAGTGATCTTCAGATGACGAGTAGAGAAATTCCTGCAAGCTTATAAATGGAAATATATAAAATATCTAGTGAGAATCTTGAGGGCCAGCGTTATGTTGAGGATCTGGTCCACCTGGTGAACTTCTATCCAAATCAATTAAACTCCTATGACTAAGCTTCCGCACCTTGCTCAAATGATCATACCCTAACTCACGTAAAAAGGCCCCGCTGTCGATTCTTTTCCCCGTGTTCGACTTGCGGATGCGTCCGTAATGTAGCATATCCCGACCGCTCACATGAACTGCGAGAATGAGTAAGATCATAAGCATCAAAGCTCGCATGAAGGTCGATTTGGCCATTTTTTTTTTTTTATGGTGTAAGAAATTGTTAAGGTTTGGTTAAGCAAACGAAAGTAGCACTGGTACTGGTACTGTGGTGAGTGTCATTACTTGAAAAATGACTCCAATTTATAATGCAAATCAAAGGGGTGCGGATCATGGCTTAATTAATTAGTTTCTTTTAGCTTTTAGTTTGGCTGTTAGGTAAACTATTTAAAATGCTAAGTGATCTTGTGACCATTAGTATATATGACGGATGTTACCGATTCAAATACCAATTTTTTGATACCAATTCACATAGTACTAATATGTAATTTTTGCATTAGTAGATGCAGCATTTAAATTTTTGTTGACATGATAATTTAGAACCTAATAATAATTAAAAAATGATAACTTGGTTAATATTAAATATCTGATATTACAATTGGTGGTCCCTAATATTAATCATATAATACACATGTAAGCATTGAAGTTGACACATGAATTTACGAATGGATAAAATAAATGGTCTTGATGACAAGAGATGAGTGGTAGAACCAAAAACGTGCCCTTACGGTTGAACCAAAACTCTTGTAACAATTTGTTGTAGTCTAGAATGATGTCCTATTAAACTAATTTCGCAAGAACAAAAAAATTAGTCATAAATGATAAATCCAGAATAGATACAAGAACAGACAATATGTCCTACATCTATTTCGAACCTTCCTTGAGATTAATCCACTAAACCAGAAGAGAAAAAAAAAAAAAAAAAACAAATCATTGTCAATTAGGTTCGAATTCTTCTCAGTTGAGTTCCATTCTGAGTTTAACTGACACTTACCACCAAAAGTCAACAGTTAGGTTTTGTCAGAGAATATGCTCAACTCTTGTTTCTAAAAGGATCGTCTTGGGCTAATAATCTGGCCGATCCATAACATCACGAACATTCAAAGTAAGGAAGCATCTAAACTAGTTTGATAATTAGATTACAACTTAGAATGAAATGGAGATGGTTGTTTCATGATTTTGGGATAAATCGATGTAGTTATAGCATTTATTAAAGCCTAACTAGTGATTTGGAATATAAAAATACATTTGTTCTTTATGCTCGAATAACGAAGGGTTTCAAGTTTCGTATATAAGAACAGAATGGGTCATATACTCTCTTTTTCCTCTGTTAGGATTTTCCCATTGGCAATATTCGTATAGTGTTTTGAGTTCTCTCTTAATTTCTCAATTCAGAAAGTGGATCCTTTTCTATTACAGTTCTTGTTTTTATTTTCTTTTTGTGTAGGGTTGTTTCTTGTTTGTCCTTTTTTATTTCAATAAAAAAAAAAAGGTTAGCCTTTTGTGGTTGGATTCTAAATTTTTAATCCCTTTTATAATGAATTACAGTTAGTGATATAAAACAAGTTATTTAATATATGAGTCAACATAATTCGGATATGCTAAACTTCTCTAATTCTTTTTCTTAAAAAATAAGTAGAGTGGATAAAGGTCTATCACTTAAATTTATCAAAGAAAAAACATAAATAAAAAATCTAAATCCTACCTAGATCAAAGACAAATCGAATAAAATTAAAAAAAATATAAAACAATCCTATAGAAAAGACACATAAACCCAAGCAAACAATCAAGTCCAGGGTGATCATGGATCAGATTACACCGATTAAGTCTCAATCTATAATTTGTGAAATTCAGCTTGAGAAAATTCCAATCCGTTATCAATTTATAAGACTCCTAATCTAATCTAATCTAATCTAATTCATAAACATCCAATTATGCGGATTAGATTCATGGATTCAATCAGTAAAGTCTAGAAATTACATTGAAATACTTAAATATAAAATAATTAAATAAAATTTTAACATAATTAAGTTCAAGTTTTCCATTATAAACTATATTGTGATTAATAGTGTTATTAGAAATGTTTTGACTAATAGTTCTATCTTTTTATTTATTTATTTATTTATTTTGTAGTAAGTAATGGTGCTCTATGGCCTCACATCGTTAATTATTTCATTGTGGAATAGATTTTGTACTCCCATAATGCTCTGGTTATTTTCCTCAGAAGTAGACCCTTATCTCGATTTCCATGCAATCTAAAGAACTCGAAGGGTTAGAGAACGTTTAGTAAACAAATTTTGACCCTACGAAAATTAATTTTACATCAAATGTAAAATTTTACATTCAAATACAATCATTTTCAACAGTGTTACAAAATAATTATTATTCAAAAGTTTTTTAAAATAATCACATCAACTTTTCAACCTTAACTATTTATCTCTACTTTTATTAATCACATCAACTTTTCAACTTTAAAATACTTTTCATCTAAACACATATTTTATTCAAATATAAAATAAATACTTTTCAACCAAATACAACACTAAAAAAAAATTGTATTTAAACACAATTAAAGCGCAATGCGTTTGCAAACGCTCCTTTAGTCTCTATATCAATCAGAGTCCTCTTCTCCTTATTACTTAATTAATTCACTCTCAATGACCGAAGTACTGGCAGTATTGTCTTCCACAAAAACCCTAGAGTAATTTTCTTGAGAAATTTTGCTTCAACTATGAAATTGAACTAATTCACTAATTTGGCAATCCTTTCTCTTCTTCTTCTTCTTCTTTCATTTTTTTTTTATAGAGGTAATTAATAATCACGACTTATTTTCGAGCAAGGTACATACATGACTCGCGACCATTCAAAAATTAGCTCATGTATATTTTATAAAAAATAACACGTTGGCCTCAAAGTTACCATATATATTGTTAATCTATCATTACAGTTAAAAATTAGTGATTATAATCAACACAAGTAATACAAATTACAAATGACGGTGCGCGTATAAATATATATATATATATATACACCGGTAATGGTTGTGGCGTCTGCAAGATGACAAATCTATTGTGGACAGTCGTCATTTCTCTGCAGAACTGCAATGCACTGAGCCTGTGTCCCCACTTGATCCCAATTAAGGTGTTTGCTAGCTAAGCTAATACTGCCTTACCATTGACCTCTTTCTTTCTGAATTTCTATATGGAAGCCTAGAATATTGGACCACTAATTTCTTATAACTCTCCTATCTAGTCATCATATTTTCTTTACATGCGAAAATGTTTTTGGCTTTTGGTCGATTCTTTAATAATGTTGACGGAACATTGTTTAACAGTTGTCCATAAGTAATAGGTAAAAGGCATGTAAAATATTCAAGAGATAAAGTAGGCATATTCCGAATATTTTAAGGTCAATTTTCAAATTGATATTATTATATATGTGACTTCTGATACGTTTGAATAGCTATTTGC
The DNA here is from genome assembly GCA_035233585.1 of Antiaris toxicaria. Classification (NCBI taxonomy): domain Eukaryota; kingdom Viridiplantae; phylum Streptophyta; class Magnoliopsida; order Rosales; family Moraceae; genus Antiaris; species Antiaris toxicaria. Next base: position 98,273,902 of record CP141154.1, read on the forward strand.
AGATATATATGTATTGACCACTTTGCATGTTGGAGAATAATTTTTTAGGGCCAATTTAACCTCTTTCCACATGGTTATAATTTAAATAACAGCTTTCTTTGATTCTTGAATAACTACAATTCTGTCATTTCCATTTTGTAATAAATTCTCTCAAATGACGTGCGGTTTATTATTTGGGATGTGGCTTTAATTTGTTTTTGAGTCGTCGATGCAGTCTTTTGGAAATAATATAATGCTATTTGTTTTAGAAATATATACCTGTACACAAGTAGTTATGCACATAAAAAAAGAGAGTTACAGAGTGAAATGTTATTATTGAGTTAATAAGATTCTTAAACGACTTTGCCCATCGGAAATGGTCCTTTTACTATATCATATTTATATATAATGCCTTCTGATGCGTTAGATTTTTGTAACTTTTAGGAGATGCCTTATAGCTGACAACCATCATCAGTACTTCATTGATTACGAATATGATATTGTTGTCATATATGTATATAATGAACTTATATATATAATGATTATATATACTAAGCAAGAGAACGAGCTCCACTATGGATTATTTGTTCCTGATCTTTACGGAACATGCTTCTACGTCACTGTGCAATTAATACTTGAGTTACCTTACAAATTCCTCCCCAAAAAAAAAAAAAAAAAATCCGTTACCATAAAGCTTGGTATTTATCCAGATTTGTGTCAAATGCGCTTCGAAGACCCATATGGCATTGGTGATAGGTGGTTGTATTTTATTGTACTTGATTAATAAACTACCTTCAAGATTTGAATAATTTTTAACCCTAGCTTCAATAAACGAGAAAGAGCTTATAGTCCTAGGACCCAAAAAAAAAAAAATATCGCATGCTAGCTGTGTACTTCTACACTACCAAATGATTGATATTTATATCTTCTTTTTTTTTAGATAAAAAAAGTAATATGCATTGTTTAGCTCGTTGGAGCTAGTTCAATAGGTGGAAAGGGCATTTTAAATCTTAAATTTATAACATGAATGTCCACACGGTTCCACACCAACAAAAAATGATTTTTTTTTAAATGTGGAATTTGAAGATATCTTATACTCCATCGTATTTACTTTTTAAGGTCATCTGGTTTAATTGTAATGTTAAGATTAATGGTAATAATCCAACATAGATTATATTGCAATGCGCTGGCCTACATTTATATTTTATATTTAACCTACTGTATTAATTTAAAATTTTCAATAATTGGGATGTATAAACTTGTATTGATACCGGTTTTCCCTTCCCTTCATTTATATATATATATATATATATTCAGTGTAAAATTTGTTTGCAAATATTACATTTCATGAAAAAGGGGGGAAAAAGTTTTCGAAACTTGAAGTGTTGAAGTGAACTAAACTTGTCAAAATTTTACAGTAGGACTTAAAAGGCAAACAAGAGTAGTTGCCTTATCTTTGATATATATATATATATATATAAAAGATCTCTACAGTGAAAAAAGGCTCGGTAGTGGCTCATAAAAATTTTATAGCAATAGCCTAATCATACCTAGTCTAGCGTTATAATGCTCACGATGAGGAACACTTTTAACAAACTAATTAACAACAGGCTCCGAATCAATGAGAATGACTGAAAGTTGAATCAGTCATTTTGTTGTTTAAAGAACCCAGTAATAAACTCAAGTTTTCATTTGTACAAAAAAATCATGGTCCACTATTCCTAAGCATATATTCTTCAGTTTTGGTGATGTCTCCCCCTTCCTATCCAGCACTGTCGAAATTAATTCTTATCTCCTCGTACTTATTCTGCCAAATGCCAAGTCATAAACTTGTTCTTTTACAAATAAATCCTTGTACAGCACAAATCACAGTTTAGTTTAGTTTAGTAGTTTTGTTTTTGTTTTTGTTTTTGTTTTTTTACCTCTAACTTGGAACAAATGGCACCCATTTTTACAGTAATTATGACAAAATTATGCATATATAAATACAGGCATTATTGAAACATGTCCTTTTCTCCCATTTTGTAAAGGTTCTGCTTTTCCTTCCTTTTTTTTTTTTTTTTTTTTTCTAATTTTAAGCTAACAACTTGAAGAGCCAAATCTAAATGTATCTTGTCTGTTTTAGGGGTCGGAGACTGTCATACTACTTTGGCCTTTATTTAACTTTAGGGTCACTATCCACACGATTGCATATATAAACATTTTTTAGCACCATGATTGTCAATAAAGAAATTGATACCTTTTTAGCTTGTTATAAGTTGGCAAAATATTGTTTCTAGGTCCCCTTTACAAATCTCGTTATCCAAATGTAGCATAGCTTTTTGCTTTGTGGGTAGTGCAGAATCCTACCGAATTTATTGCAAACTAAAATTCTTTATAATAATGTGATACGAAGAATGAGTGCTAAATATTGATCGTACATAAGCCATATGGTATTTATGTGAACTTTATAACATGGTCAACCTTTGCTTAGTTAAAGTCTATAAAAACTTCTTATAAAATCCAAGAATGAGAAGTACTCTTTCTTGACTTGATCATAATTTTCTTTCAGATAAAGTAATTAATTAATTATATAGTTATTACTATTTGGAGAAAGGAAACGCCCATGCATGTACTACTATAACAGATTGTTGATAAAATGTTAGAGACTTGAAATATGTAATAAAATATGTTTTCTTTAAATCATTATTTGCCCTCTTCTCATATAGATTGCTTTGGTTTTCAATAATAAATCACTTTTAAGGTATGATAAGCCTCACATAATTTTCCAACAAACAAAAACTAGAAATTCACAGAAACCAAATAAGAACAGTTTTTGAATATCTGAGAGAGAAAGAGAGAAAAATTGAAAATGAGAAGATTCTTATTGTTTTCTGATTTATTCTGAATATAGACTTAATAACACCCATTTATCAACATATTCAACTATTGTGATTAATAATTATTTTTAACTATTATTATTTCTGAAAAGTCACATCTTTTTAGAAATTCAAATTTTAAATTAAAGTTGGAATAATTCTATATATTTTTATATAAAAATAATAATAAATAAATAAAATAATTATTAATTGCAACATGCGACACATGCCAAGTGCGCCTAATTAGCGCTTCTATAGCCTCGTTGTCTACGTCACGTGCGTGTGCGAACTATATAGATATGTCCTTCGTTTGTTACATCAATGACTTATTAACAAAACATTCTCTTATAAAGAACTATGATTCTTTATCTTCTTTTTATGTGCAATTTTGGTATTCATCATTACACTTATAGTTAAACAATTCCAACACATGCTACAAAGAAAAATGCTTCACATTATACGGGATTGAGTTGAGATGTAAGAGGATTCTTTTTCCTTATATTTTTTTTCTTTTTTTTCCCGTGTTGTTCTTTTTTACTCTCCCAAATAGAAATTCACTGTCGACATCTAAAACTATATGGACATGATTGATTGTATATATATTGTATTGTATGGTATTGTATTGTATTGTCTATATTACCATTATACAATCGGTGTTTGGGGTCATAAAATTTTTATAAAGACACTTATAACCTAATACAACATTTGATGCATTACAATAGTATAACCTAAGGTTTGTCTGGACTTGGGGCCGTGGGTCGACATTGACGCAATGTTGATCACAGTCGAGGACCTGGTTTTGGATACCTTGGTCACAGTCGACGACCTTGGTTCTGGATACAATCCTAACCCAAGTCTCAGGTTGACATTGTCTCCAACGCTGCTGCGTTGCCCTGTGCTCGGCCCAAGGAACAGACTGATCTGACCGACCTCGTCACAGTCACCATTCATAGGTGGACCGCAAATTCAGGCTGACCCTGACCTCAATCTAAATCCCTAGCACGAGTCTGGCCCGGCTGACCCGAATCCAAACTTAACGTTGGCCCTTATATAAAATAATACAATACACTAAAATATGCCATGTAAATAATACGACATTGATAGTATTAATTTATTCTCCATATTAATCTATATAATATAATGATTTATGACCAAACATTGTAATATTGTAAAACAATATAGTTATATGTCACGGGCTCCACCTAGTGATAAAAATCTAAAGATATGAAATTAGTCCGAAATTAACATATGTTTTCCTTTGAGTTATTTCAGAGGAGACGATATTTGAGTGCATTAATTTGAGAGAATTATAAAAGTCTCGTAACAATTTGTTATAAGAATCCAACAGTCGTATACCACTTTACCATCGCCGCACCACATATTGCCCCGTCTGCTATTGCTAAAAGACAATATTTTAAATTAACATGCTGTTTTGGACAGCACTACGATATTTGTGTTTATCCATTATTTCTTCTCAGGAGCAATGTTCAATCGTTAAAGCTGACTAAATCAGACAGCACACTAAAGCCACATTTGATAGAGTGGAAATTGGAAGGAAAGAAATAATTGGAGGAGTGTAAAAGAGAATGTAAAATTGGTTGGTACAAAAGGAATTCAGGAAAATATATATATATATATATATATGAAATCCATGGATCAATCACTTTTTCATACTTCCAACTTTAAAAAGAAAATAAAATAAAATATTACACAAAAAAATAGGTATAAAATAACTAATTAATTACCATCAATTACACGCATCTTGATTTGCTGTCTCTATTTTCTTCTTTCCTAGCAATTTCTTAAACATGTCATCTATATGTTACAATATATAACCGCACAAATAGATATTAAATACTCAAACACTTAACAAAATTATGCTAGATGTCAAAAAGTGATTGGAGGATGAATCAAGGGGACAAGGACATCGAATAACAGATTTGAACTCTAATTACACCTTACTATAAAGTTTTATTAAAATATGTCTAATCGTATAATACAGTTACTGAAACGATATCTCGCCTCTATTCATATTCTTTCTCACTGTGAAATATGATGAAAAGAAAAACTAGTTCTCTCCTTTTTCTTTTTCCCCTTTTACTGTAATAGTCGTAGGAGTCAAAACGGGCAGATGGTGTTCCATATGTAGGAGTGAAAGTAAGGATAGTTTATAGCTCATAGGAGTCACTACCATAACATTTTAAGCGACAAGGCCCCGCGATATTTGATAGCATGTTTCACACAATTTTATGGAAGATTTTTTTTTTATTTCACAAAAAAAAAAAAAAGACTGAATGAGGATTTTTTTTTTAATTTGTGATATCCCACCATAATTCGCAAATTTCAATCATTTTATTAGTAATTTATCATCCCCAAGTTGCACCATAAAGAAATTAAATGCCCATACTCAATTCCATGATTGTTAACCTACATATATATTAGGTCATGGCCGGTTGTCAGTTGCCAACACGTTATATTCAAGAAAATTTATTACATTATTTTAAACAATTTATTAAAAAAAAGAAGAAAGAAGAGAAGAAGAAGAAGAAATGTAGTCAAAAGAAGTTCATTGTAATGTAAAGGTGTGCTCCATAATAGTAGCTTATAACGCTCTGTTATGTAAAATTCAACTCATGTGCGTCAATTAGAATATTGTTTTTAATGCACACTTAATAAGAAAAGCTAACTTTTAAATATGTAAGACCGGCCCATGTTTCCATTATACAACTGTTACATTACTTGTTTTTAGCTTGATTGTGTAATTCTTCATTTGTTGCGTAGGTCTAATTCTTGGTGATCTGGTGCTAATGGTGGAGCATATGGAACGTCTCTCGAGGATGACTTTCAAATTTTCTCACGCGTACAAGCAAAAATCGGTTATGTTAGTAGTTTAAAATGTTGGGATTTGGTGGTGTAGGGATTTTATAGATTAGAGGATTTTAGAGAACTTCTTTTGATAGATTTGCTTGGTTTGATGTTTGTCTTGACTTTTTAATAAGCGACAAATTTTTCTGTTTTTGAGTTGTTTTCATTAATACTCTCATTCTTTTAAATGATCCGGTTTTATAGTTCGGTGCTTTCTTTTTTTTTTTGGTTTTTTGTTACAGTGTTCATTCTGTTGCCAATAATCTTGTTTATAATATTAAGTTTTCATCTTTGTATTTTTTTATATCTACGCAGAATAAATGTACTTTTTTGCCCTATAGGATTTGGATTTTATGTGTTATTGCTGTTGTTTAGTCTTAAGAAACTGAAGTGGTTTCTTTTGAACTAGTTTGTTATTCATCAAATTGGTATCTTGACTATGTGTTTAGTTTAGTTTTAGTTCTGTTAGATTTCTCTCTATGTGGAATATATTGTGGCCTTGTGTTATATAATTCTAGTTCTCAATAGGAAATTTCTGTATGGATCATAAAGATATGTTAAAAAAAGTCTTTTGTGCACTCAATTTTTTAGTACCAAGGTATATGCTCAATATTGACACACACGCATCCATCTTTCTTTTAAATATATCATCAGATTTTATGAGTGTATGTTAATTGAGGGTTATGTTTTTTTTGTATTGCAGGTCATTCACATTGTGTTGTAACATTTATTACATAGTTTAAATATGCATATTTCTCTTAATAAAAATATATTGGTAAAAAAAGAGAGAGAGAGAGGGAGAGATAATCCTCAATCATTAAGCAGTTTATAGTAATGAAAAGTAATTCTCCAACACTGGTGGAGGTACATATGTCTTTGATTTTTAGACTCATAATTTTTACAAATGATTTCCTTTTCTAAACTTTAAGTTAAGCTTTCATTTTATGTTAAAAAAACTAAAATAAAATACAATTGTTTGTCGCCTACATAAGTAAAATTATAACTGTCATGTATCCTTAAATAATTTTTCATATTTTTTTTTCGCAGTATATTTCACCGAAAAATGCTCGATCTCCACAACTTAATAAAAGAAAAGATAAATAAATAAGTACAAAACAATTCACAGAGTTATTTGCAACTACGTAGTTTTTCTTGAAAAAATAAAAGGCTATATTATCTCATAGCAAAAAGTAAATAATTATAAAGAATTTTCCCCAGGATTAATTAAAATTATAAGAATAAAACAAAGAAATAGTCCATCTCCATCATTTACCGCTATCCAAATCTATCTTGAAGGGCACTGGTCAACATAACAATAAAGTGGAAATGTTTGATATTAAGGTGTTACGTGGTAACTGGAATAATGCTTTTACAAAAGAAATCAATCTTTAAAGACACACGTTGTCTTTCATAAATTTAGAAAAACATCAACGTCCCCTAGACACTTGTCATCATCGTATAGTTTTGTTAAATTTTTAGGCCGGATTGGATTGGATTGGATTGGATGATTATATTATACTTATATTTTTATATGAACTTATTAAAACCAACTCGAAAAAATAGCACTTTTTTTAGATATTTATTTAATTCTCCATTATTTATTCATCGTATAACAATAAACCAAAATTACTCAATATGATAAATAAAATAAAAATCAAAATTCAAATTAAAAACAAATACTAAGAAAAAGATAATCACAAAAATAAATATCATATCATAATTGACATAACAAGTCAATCAAGAAGAAATTCTCTTTCAATTTGTCAATCTATTTTGAATTATTTAATTCTAGCTAAGCTATCTATAAAAATTAGAAGGGAAAAAACAAAACAATGGACTAAAAAAAAGGGCAAAAGAAGGGGTTAAGCAAATAAATGTTAAAAAAATGTATCTGTAGAAAAAAAAAAAGAAATAAATTATATGTTATATTATATTTACATATATACTATATAATATATAAAGTTAATTACTTTTTATATAAAATATAAAGATATGTATTGAATTGGATTTATTTGATTTCAAAATTAAAATCCAATATCTAGTGCATCCATGCACCCGGCAGGTACTGCACAGTAGAGTACCTCTTAACCCGGCAAAGGGTATCTAAGTAGTTATTTCGAAAGTGATGCCCTCATAACAAGTGTCATTACAGTTTATTACTTGCCATTTAGGTAGAAATAGAGAACTATTTTCTCCCCATAGAAAAAAACAATAACAAAAATAAAACAAAACGGAAAGGATCGGATTGGAAAGAAGGAAAGAAAACAGAGAAGGGGGTAACTACACTGCTGATTTTGAGAGTGTTGCCACGGAACAGTACCTCCAGGACTCTTTCGATTTGGTTTGTACTTGGTTGTCTTTGCAAGCTCATCTTTTCCTAATCCCATGTTAAGTAACTCTCTATGACGTTTGATCAATGCTTCATTTGACCTGATGACAGTTCTTTCCCCCATACTTGGATTATACGAGGGCATTTCCGAGCTCTGAAACAAAAGGAAGATCACTGCAAGGCACACATAAATCTTTCTCCTGGCCATTATCCTCAGAGTAATGTAGAAAAACTAGGCTGGCTTGTAGACACTCCAATCTAATAATTAGTATATATAGATAACCGGTTTGCTTCTGTTTGTCAAGATGGACAATAACGCGGTTCTTATTTGTTTAATTGTTTATGCTTTAAACTCCGTTTGGTAAGACAGAAAGAAAATCTATGAAGGATACTGAATAAAAGGGAAAGAAAAAAAATTTTACTTTTTTCCTTTGTTTGGTATGATGGAGAGGAAAGAAAATGAATTTACCTGTTGTTTTGTTTTGTATTAGAAATTAAATTAAAGGATAGGAAAATTAATATTGGGACAAATTCCATTTTGCCCACATATTATTACCCTTTCTTTTGTTTAAAAAAAAATTGCTATAGGTATAGTTTAATGATAATTTTACATTTGACCCTACTATAAGGTAAAGGATTCGAATCCCTTATTTTCAAACAAAAAATTTAAAAAAAGGCATTTAACATCGATTTTTTCATTAAAAAATCAAGTTGACTAAAAATGGACCAACTTTAACTCTTTTAAAGGAATTTGTAACTAATTTAAAATAAGGTGCATCATCCAACTTAGATTGCATCTTGTTTAACATTAATAACTTGTCAACGTTTCAAGTGAAGAAATTAGAAATAATGGCTTGCTTTTCATTGAATAAAGGAGAGGAATATATACACGTATAAGATGAGATTGGGTTGTTATCCAAATCTCTATTAATAGCCAATCAAATATTCTAAACGTAACTAATTACCTAATCTATGGGATTTGTTATCAATTCAAAAATATTTACCACTCCTAAATAGGAAACTAACGAGATAATTACAAAAATACAGAATTAAATAATTAATTCCTCTAATATGCCCCCTCAAGATGGAGCTCTGGTAGAGAGTCCAATCTTGATCTTCAAAAGTTGAAAGCGAGTGCGTGGAAGAGGTTTGGTTAAGACATCGGCTAGTTGATCCTCTGAGGACACATGAGTGACACGTAAAGCTCCACTTTGTACTTGATCCCGAATAAAATGATAATCAATTGCAACGTGCTTCATTCGTGAATGGAAGACAGGATTAGAACAAAGATGAGTTGCACCAACATTGTCACAATAGATAATAGGAGGAGTAGGAATACAGATGCCAAGCTCAGTTAGAAGAGAACAAATCCAACGTAACTCAGTAGCTGTAGAAGCAACAGCACGATATTCAGCTTCAGTGGAGGATCGTGCAACCGTGCATTGTTTCTTGGAGGACCAGGATATCGGATTGCGACCGAGGTACACAATATAAGCACTAGTGGAGGTGTAGTCATCCTTATTACCAGCCCAATCAGCATCGGAGAAGGCATGAAGAGATAAAGATGTGTGACGGTGCAAGGCAAGACCATGGTCAGCTGTACCAGAAAGATAGCGAAGCAAGCGCTTGACAGCATTCCAATGATCAGTAGTAGGTCGATGCATGAATTGAGACAACTTATTAACAGCATAAGCAATATCAAGGCGAGTGAGGCACAAGTATTGGAGACTTCCAACAATTGTTCTGTATTCAGAAGGATCTATCAAAGCAGTGCCGGAAAGAACTGTAAGTGTTGGCTCGATGGCAAGTGGAGTGGCGACAGGTTTGGCCCCTGTCATATTTGTGCGAGCGAGAAGATCTGTGATATATTTCCGTTAAGAGAGAAGTAAACCAGTGGAAGTAGTAGCAACTTCAACACCAAGAAAGTAAGTCAAATCACCAAGATCTTTGATGGAAAATCTTTTGCCAAGAAGATCAATAAACCGTTGAACTGTAGTGGCATTGCATCCAGTAATAATTATGTCATCAACATACACAAGGAGATAGACTAGATTAGCGCTGTTGTTGAAGACAAAGAGTGATGTGTCTGCATGAGAGTTTATAAACCCAGAGGCTACAAGAAATTGTCTTAGCTCATGGTACCAGGCCCGTGGTGCTTGTTTGAGACCATATATAGCTTTCCGTAACTTACAGACATGTGTGGGATTATCACGATCAAGAAAACCTGGTGGCTATGCCATGAAAACATCTTCAGAAAGATGACCTTGTAGAAAGACATTGTTGACATCAAGTTGACGAAGAGACCACCCTCGACTAACAGCAAGACTGAGAACCAAGCGAATAGTGGTAGGTTTGACAACTGGACTGAATGTGTCATGATAATCAACACCAGGACGTTGATGAAACCCTTTAGCAACTAATCGCGCTTTGTACCTATCAATTGAGCCATCAGGTAAACGTTTAATTCTAAAAATCCATTTACAGCCGACAAGATTTTGCGTTGAATCAGGGGGAACAAGTTCCCATGTTCCATTCCGCACAAGAGCATCATACTCCTCAGACATAGCCTGACGCCATTTAGGCTCTTTGAGGGCTTGGGTCAATGTGTGAGGTTCAAGTTGATGGTTCGAGGTGATAGTAGCAGTAAAATTAAGTTTTTGGATAGGTTTATGGATGTTGCTTTTAGCACGAGTGGTCATGGTATGGTTGTTGGTGGGTGGGTTTAGAGGAAGGGAGTCTGGTGGAAGTAGTAAAGAACTAGAGGATGGATTGTGTGGGTTATTGTTGGTGTTGGTGGAGTGCTCTAGGCAATCAGATGGCGGGGCTCGATCTACCAAAAATTGGCCAAGAGGAAATGGGGTTTCGGTTATGGGACCTGAAGTTTCAGAGGATGTGTGGTGGATGGAGGATGTGGAGTGGTCAACCGGAGATGGATCCGAGCCTGGGGGAGAGGCTATGGAGGGTGTGTTGAGTGGCGTATCCATAGTGGGAAGAAATGACACTGATGGAAACCAATTTGGGAGTGTTTCTGGACTTAGACGACTAAGATGACTTTGAAGAGATTTGAATGGAAAGACAGATTCCACAAATTTAACATGACGGGATGTGTAAATTTTGGAAGTGGAAGGATCAAGACAAAGATAGGCACTTTGGGTGAGAGAGTACCCAACAAACACACAAGGGATGGATCGAGGCTCAAGTTTATGACTAGAATAGGGACGAAGCCATGGATAGCATAAACAACCAAAGATACGAAGTTTTGTGTAGTTTGGTGGAAAGTGGAATAGGGACTCATAAGGAGAGGAAAGGGAAAGTATGGGTGTGGGCATGCGATTAATGAGATACACAGCGGTTGTAAAGGCATAGTTCCAATATATGAGCGGAAGTGAGGCGTGAGTGAGTAAAGAAAGACCGGTTTCAACAATATGTCGATGTCGACGTTCGGAGAGACCATTGTGTTCAGGTGTATGTGGGGGAGAAGTGAGATGAGAAATTCCATGAAGGGATAGAATTTGATCTAATGCTTGATATTTCCCACCATTATCGGAGTAAAGAGTGACAATGGAGTGTTTGAAGTGATTTTCTACTAGTGCTTTGAAACGAAGAAAGACATCACAGACATGAGATTTCTTCTTTAAGGGGTAATACCATACATAACGTGTAAAGTGATCAACGAAAATGACATAATACTTGAAATCATCAACAGAATAAACTGGAGAGGTCCAAACATTTGAAATATGATTTGTAAGGGATGAGATGAAACAATTGTAGATGTAGAAAAAGGTAGCTTGTGACTTTTATTGCTTAAACACGCATTATAATGAGAGTTTTGTGACATAGAATAAGGTAAAGAAAATGTTGACATAATATGCTGAAGAATAGATGATGATGGATGACCTAATCTGGAGTGCCACTCGAAGGAAGTGGTCTTGACACTTGAAAAGACAACGAGTGGAGAAGACAATGTTGGAGAGGAGGTTGGCCACTCATAGACGCCATCTTTAGTGTTTCCCGTCAAAAGGATTGCCCCCGTGCTCAGATCCTTTACATGAAAGACAGTGGGTAAGAATTCAATAGAAACGTGATTAGTATTGCAAAATTGGTAGATAGAAATAAGGTTCTTTTTCATGTTAGGCACGCAAAGGATATTATGTAAATTAAAGGTGCGAGTAGGGGTAGGAATGGTAGTGGAACCAGTATGGGTAATGTGAAGACCCGAGCCATCGCCAATCATAATGTCATCAGACCCTGTATAAGGAGTGTGAAGTGAAAGATTATTCAAATCTGTGGTGACATGGTGCGATGCCCCACTATCAAGTAGCCATGCAGGGGTGTCGGTGGTCTCAAGAGATGCAAAGTGTGCACGCGGTTGCCATGGAGAAGCAGGACGTGGAGCCTGTGGACGTGTTGCCGATGGAGCCGATGAGGATTGGGTGTTGACAAGTCGATAAATGGGGCATCGTTTGACAGTGTGTCCCTGAGCGCCACATCCTTGGCAATACCCAAGATATGGACGTGGTGGAGGACGATCATTACGAGGAGCATTGGATTGTTGTCCTTGATTGTGAAAGGTGGTTGTGGAAGGATGCCAAGATTGATTGTTGCGTTGATTAACAGGATTGGCGGTAGCCGGAAAGAATGATGGTGGTGCGTGTGATTGTTGGAGAGACGCCTCCTTATTGATGAGTTTTTCATGTATTTCATCAAAGGAGATTGGCGTTTCACGAGCATTAACCGCGTCGACAATTCCTTTGTATTCCTCGCCAAGGCCATCAAGAATTTTATCAATGAGATCTTCTTCATCAACGGTTTTTCCAAGAAGAGCAAGTTCGTCAGCCCGGTTCTTAATAAATTGCATATACTCAGAGATCGTCTTGGAACCCTTGACACAATTCTTCAATTGGTCCTTGATCTGTTTGATCCGACCATGGGATGGTTTGGCATAGGTGTTAGTCAAGGTGGTCCAGGCCTCTTGAGCAGTAGAGTTACGGGCAAGAAGAGGTTGGATGGGTAGAGAGACTGCACCAAGGAGTGCACTAAAAAGAAGACGATCCTGGCGCTTCCATGTTGTGAGGCTGGATTTGGAGCCGACTTACCATTAATGATGACGGTTGGTGTGGGACTGGGATGAGAACCATCGAGAAAGCCATAGAGATCATATCCTTCTAATAGACTTTTGATTTGGAGGCTCCACGTGATGTAGTTGGTGGTGGTCAGTTTTGTGATGTTTGTAGTGTTGATGGTAACAAGAGGATTATTTGGGTCTTGGGTGTTTTGAATAGTGGTATGAGCAGTGGAGGATGCAGAGATGTCTTCAGAAGTCATTATGGTTGAAGAAGAACGTGGAGAATTGTGGGAAAAGGAAACAGAAGAGAGAGAGGGGGAAAAGACAGGTCAGAAACGTGACCGCTCTGATACCATGAAGAAATTAGAAATAATGGCTTGCTTTTCATTGAATAAAGGAGAGGAATATATACATGTATAAGATGAGATTGGTTTGTTATCCAAATCTCTATTAATAGCCAATCAAATATTCTAAACGTAACTAATTACCTAATCTATGGGATTTGTTATCAATTCAAAAATATTTACCACTCCTAAATAGGAAACTAACGAGATAATTACAAAAATACACAATTAAATAATTAATTCCTCTAATATCAAGTAGGAAAAAATAATGGCTGCTCATATACATTTCTTGCTAGATATTAACAAAGTCTTACAAACATTGAGTTTGGCCCCAAAACCACACCATTATCTCTCTCTTCATTGGTGCAATTTTATGGATGGAAATTTTGATAGAAAAGGTCAGTTTAGTAGCTTTGCCACTTTCTGTTGCGGCCAAAGTTTTCCATCTCATCACCCACTTTTAGGAAGGAGAAAATATGGTGGGACCCACCTATCTTTTTCTTCCTACCAAACATCCTAACTTATCATGTTCCATCGGCGAAATCCATCCAACATTTTTATTTCCATCTCCTTTTAGCTCACACCAAACATAGCATTATAGTTGTCTTCGTGAACTCCAGTGATCCCTTTTAATTCTGTTGTGATCACAAAAACAAATACCGACCAGACTGGAGACAACCATGACATGCCAATTAGATTTGTGTAAGACCTTTTCAACTGAATATCCTTTTATTAATTCCTCCATCTCCATTTGCAGCCCCTTTTTGCCTATTGATTTGTTTTTTTAGTCTAGTAACCATGGATAGCCTAATCGTGGACGAGCTTTCTTCCTCTACACTTTCCTTGTCTTCCTATTTGGCTTATATTGGATAATCACGCTTCTTTTGGCTTCTTTCAAAGCAATACCTATTCCACCACCGCCACTATTCTCATTAATGCTTTGTGCAGCGAGAAGACTTGCTACAGGCTTAGTGGGTTCCTTTAGCAGCTCTTTCTACAAAACCAACTTTCGGGGGGTTTTTTTTTTTTTTTTCCCCTCCTCTTTTTATTGTCCTTCCTAATGTTTTTTCTAGTCCAAAACTTATTCATTTGACATTGGTGGCGAAGTGACGTTGTGCAAACAAGTGAACAACATCCTAGGTGGTTCCTTAACAATCTTCTAATAAGACTATACGATGATGACAAACTGACGGTCGTTAAAACCACAAATAAATTGAAACTTAAAAGGTCAAGGTATGAGCAATATGAAATTGATGAATCCAGATAAGATATGATTCGGGATAATGCACTGAAGAGTACAAAAACAGCTATACTAATCTCAGAAATGTAGAGTTTGATGCGTGAGAATTATCTCTTTCCCACTTAGATGCAGAGTTTCTCATCATATTCTATGACCCTTGGCATACATTCTATTGAGCATAAGAAGCACCTGTGCCGTCTATGGAACATGATTTGGCAGCCTAAAGTTCGAAAGACATTGCTTGCTTTACAATAAACCAAATTTAACTATTTCCGTAAGCATTTCAATGTCGATGATGTACGAAAGGCATAGAACTATACCTTTATGCGAGAGCCTTTGATCCTTCAACTCATGCTTTAAGCTCCTGGGACATCAGCTTTGCAGCAAATTTCTGGACCTTGCAGATGTTTTTGGTTGTTATGGATACTCGACTCCATACCTAAATACATAGAAGCTGGTATCCACTAAAAGATAATGGCAAAGCAATTTGGAAGGATATCTTTTCTTCATATATGGGATGGTTCAGCATGAGTAGATCACTGTTGTTCACAGTTGCACGTGCTAGTACTTCTTTGGCTTCATCATGCTTCTTCTTCTGCATATTGCATATCTGCCAAAGGGATTGGAGTAAGGAAATTACCACATAGAGAAAGGAGAGAGAAAATTAGTATTCCAACAGATGCTAAATCTAAATGAGATCAATTATTGGGGATGATGTCGAAAGCAACTTGATAAAAATGCATTTCATAATTGCTCTGTTTGTGATATTTCGAGTCCCAAACTACTCTTTATCTTGGAACAAGAGGAGCTATAGAAAAATTAGTTTATGATTTCTTCCTTCTGCCAGCCCAATGTTTTAGCATGACAGAAAATAATCTTTAGTGCCAACACGTTATGCTGCAGTTTGACCGAGTTTTCCAATACCATGAATCTGACTGTTTACCAAGCCATATTATGCAGTTGTTGAACAGTTAAAAAAGAGAAGTTATCAAGAAGCACAAGGGAGAAGGATTTGTTTGTTCAGAAGAAAAATCAAACAAAAGATTGTCTTCCATGCATTTGCAGATATCAGTGACCAGTCAAAGACGCTAACATGTCATGCACTTATAATTTCCGTCAATTTTATTTGTATCTATGAAAGTTGTAGCAGTCAACAAAGATGAGTACTCCCACAATGTTTGTGTAGATGATACCTTATCTCCATCAATTCTTTTCGAAGGCTCCTTTACATCAGTTCTTTCCAAAGGTTCCTTGACTTCTCTGCAGCAGTTATGGGGAAAAAGGAGCATGTCATATAAGAAGGCAACACAGATAAACAAAGGACAGATAATATCATCGACATTAGAGAAAAACTGCTTTCACTGGCTTCCTCAGGAAGGCTTTTCAAAGGATTTAAGCTCTTTTCTGCAGTGGAAAACTGTAGTAGAATCCAGCATCAACCTTTTCTGCACTTACATTTAACGTAGCATTACCAACTTTTTATATTGTACCTTTTCTTTAACAACCCTTTCCTCAATATCTCTGCATAAGTTTTACCCAAAGCATGCCTTTAGTCAGCAAACAACACAGAAGATCAAGAAAATATCTGTAAAGAGATCTATATTAGTACTATGAACTATAAAAAACCTGCTTCTGGTCGGTGACTTAAAAAGTCGTTTTAGAGCCTTTACACTTGATTCATCCGAATTTGATAACTACAAAATGAAATCCCTAAGATATTATTAAAATCGCAATCATTAAGCACTCAGAAAATGCATATGCCAAAGCTGCAGAAGATATTTCTTATGTTCGTAAGAAATTATTAAGAGAACTTCATGTATATGAAAACGTTTGAAAATACAGAAACCTCAAATGTTTTTTGCTTCAAGGGCAAGCTCATTGGCGACTTGTTTTCATTGTTATTTAAGGGATAGGAAGTCACCGATGCTGTACTTCCTTCTACTTCCACATTTTGCTCTGTATTCTGCCGCGAACTATTATCTTTCTTACGAGTAGAGTCCGATGAAACTTTGTCAGCTGCAGCTGTAGTCCTGTATTTTTAGACATTTGGTAATTAAATCGCAAAATGTCCTCGCTGTAAGGCATTGAAGAATAAGAAACATCTTAGTACCAAACTTGAAACTTTTCATGACAGCAAGATCAGGCATCTTCATGCCAGCTCTAACAGAAGAGAGTTTATTCCCTTCTATTGGTTGGATTTTCGAATTCTGCAGAGACTCCAAACTCGGGACAAAATGTTTAGAATTTGCACATGTCTGAGTACTAAATTCACCCTGCTTCTCCAATGAACTGCAACAAGAAACTTGGGGACTGCAAGAAATTCACCTTTTAGATGTGAATATTAAATCAACAACCAGACCACTCAATATAAGCTGCTATTGGAAATTAATTAATGTGTGACTGCAAATATAGTTTAGCCGTAATTCCATACCTAACTTTACCATAACGTTGAGTTCAACTCCTCCTCGCCCAAGTTCAAAATAATAATGATGATAATAATAATAATAATTAGTGTGTTAAGGGAAGAAGTTGCAATGTTTACCTCCAAGGAAAAGAAAAGAGAAAAAAATAATAATAATAAGCTATTAAACTAAAGTCCGCAAGAAATTTGGCATCACTCAAAGGGCTTAAAACAATGGCTAAAAAATGACATGGCAAAGGCATCCAGTAGCTATTATTTTTTGTTTATTTAATTTGTTTTATTTTTAGCTGAAAGACGTTGAAAATAGGAGACACATCCAAGTACCGATATCCAAAAAGTAATACTCCCCAAGATCGATATAACAAGTTAAATCTAAACACAAGAACAACAGCATTAATAATACAGCTAACTTCGAGCCAGGGGAAAAACCAAAAAAAATCAAGTTTATAATCAAGGAAATCAAATATTCCTTACCCTAAAGTATTTTGATCTTTAACATTCGTGTCACTTGCTGGTATGACGGTTATCCTTGTTGTTGCTTCTTTACCTTGCAGCCATGATTTTTCAACCGGCTTGCACCCATTTGGTAAACCATCAGAAGTAAAGCACTCCCTGTTGTAAATTAAAAGGGCCTGCCATCTGACTACAACAGTGCCTATGCGGTGTGTATTTTCAACCGCACTCGTTTGGTATACGTATTGCATTCAAACGTAATACATTGAATATATTTTATATTTAAATGAAAAATATTTACTTTATATTTGAATACAATATATATTTAGATAAAAAGTATTTAAATTATATTTTTGAGTTGAAAATTGATGTAATTGGTAAAAGTATGTAAAAAAAAGTAAGATAAAAAGAAAATATGATGTAAATGGATTTTAAAAAATTTATTTTTAAAATATTCTGAAATAGTAAATGTATTTGA
Source organism: Antiaris toxicaria (assembly GCA_035233585.1). Lineage (NCBI taxonomy): Eukaryota > Viridiplantae > Streptophyta > Magnoliopsida > Rosales > Moraceae > Antiaris > Antiaris toxicaria. The sequence goes on from CP141154.1 coordinate 98,291,935, forward strand.
AGTACTGTAGAAAAACATTATTTTTGAACGTAAAATTTTTACGTTTGGATGAAAATTGTATTATGTTTAAGCATAATGTGAACGTAATATAAAAACCAAAAACTCCCATAAAATTGTCCAATTGTTTTCTTGACGGAATGTAAAATAAGTCCTCAGCTGAAGTTATAAAGATTCTTAACATTCCTTTCACCCATTGGCAATATATCTTCGATGTTCATCAATTCTTCATTCTTCAGCAACTGACACAGTATTACAATGAAACCCCATTCCAGTTTGTGTATTATTAGAACTTGAGTCCTCCTTGTGGAAGATTAGACGGAAAAGAAGAGACAACAAATATCAACCATTGCAATTAGTAGTCGGTGCACACTTGCTACAGTAGATATAGTAGTCGGCGCATACTTACTACAGTAGTTATAGTAGTTTGCGCACACTTGTCCACTTGCTACAGTGATACAGTAGTTGGTGTATAGTTTTCAAATTTTATTATAGTGCTAACAGTCCCGATATGATCCACTTCCTCAATTTGACACTGCGGAAAAACAAAATGTTAACATTAGATATTTCTAAAATAAAATGCTATAAGTAAACTCATTAGAATATTCAATTTTAAGTTTATTTAATATATTATTATAAAAAGATAAAATAGGATAAAGCAAAATTAAATAAAGACTTTATGAAATTTATAAATAATCTAAATTAAAGTATAAAATAAAATAAATCAAAACAAATAAAAAATAATTAAAATTCATAATGATAAGCTAATTTTTGTGTATGAAAAAGTAGTTAAATAACCCTATTTTATGGAGTTATCACCACCCCACACTTAAGATTTTGTTTGTTCTCAAGCAAAGAAAAGAAAAAAAAACGAAGTAAAGAAAAGAAAAAAAATTATATTAACAATGATGATTTCTAGAAATTTTCTCATAGGTTACTATAAAAGATATAGCCTGCAGAAAAACATAAATTTTGATCAAAAATTTGAGTTTAATTTAAGAGTATGTCTACTTACAATTGGATGTTCCATGTGCGTGTGTATGTAAAAATTTTTTCTTTTAATTATATACAATTTAGATCAGTTTGTAAGGAATAAAACAATCGATCTCGGATGATTATCAAATCTTATAAGTTCATTTTTTATTTCTCTTTCAATTAATGTCGATTAATACAAAACTAAGGGTCATTAGGACTTTATTAGGCTTGTGATATGTGACTGAGGGAAAGATAAGATATAGGATAATAATATGACCTGGATTATCCTTTAATACATTGATTATTTTAGGATTTATTGCAGAATTTTTATTTATATCTAAGTAACACTTCTAAACTTATTTACAACTTTTACTTGTCAAAAATAAACTTTTTTTGTTTTTTTTAAGAGCTATTACATCCCCAAAAATATATTATGATAAATAAATGGAATAGTATTCTTTTTTTTTTTTTGTATTTCATAATTCTAACATTCCTTCTAGATTGCATCATAGCTTAAAATAATTTCTAAAATGATCAATAAGTCTAAGGGTTAAAAATTAGATATTTTATTTAAAAGGTTAAGCTAAAAATATAGGTGGAAAAAAATTATATAAAACAAGGTTCAAAAGAAATAAACTAAGGATAAAGATATTTTAAAGTTAATTTGAAAAGCTCAAACTTTTCAAAAAATTGTCTAAATTATTTTCTTAGTATTTGTATTGTCTGGAATTTCACCTCAAAAGAAAATCAAACAAATCTACGATTTGTGAGATCATAAATATTTTATACTTACAAAACATTCTCTAAACAAACACACAACTCATAGACCAAGAATTAGTGCTCAAATATTGAATATCACAACTAAGTTAGATTAACTCAAAAATTTAAATGCAAATTTGTGAAAATTTTATGTTTTTCTAAAAGATTATATAAAATAAAAAAACTAAAATTTTTATTATCGAATTTGTGAAAAATCACATTTTTTATTTTTTTTATTGTTTAAAATAAAGACAAAATATTAACATAAGAAAATGATCATTACTATAAGATGTGCATCAAGAATATTAAAGGTAACTCCTTACTCAACCATCTTATAAATAATGAATCTAGTGATTTTATTAAAAAAAAAATTTTTTGTTTTTTTTTTTAATACAAACATAAGAAAGTGAACAAAAATTAAAAAAAATTAAAAAAAAAAAGCTATTCCCTTCTTACAGCTTATTTGAGACATTGTCCCTGATATCTAATGTAAATTAATAAAGAGTAAACAATCTCACCCATCTGGTGTTATTGAAAGCAAAAACTCACAAACTAAAAACAAGAAAGAATATCATATGTTATGAGTAAAACCAAAAAGTAAAGGAATGTCACAACTAAAATGTTAAATCTAACTTGCGCTTCTTGCTGTTTCTGCTATGCATAGTTAACTATACTACGTGTGACATTAATAGGTCAAGTTCAGACACAAAGATCTATACTTGATTAATCAGCTGATAAGCAATAAGAGCTAAGCTTAGAATTTTCCAAACCGATAATGTAATGAATTCCTGTTCCACAACATGATCTAAAAAAAACAATAAACTATCATAAAAACCATTAACATTTGATAATCCTAATAGCTCTTGATAAAAATTGAGTTGGGCCTAAGAGACGATGTTGTAAATTTCTTCTAGTATTCCTAAACTACCAGACAAATCAATAAAGGTATATACATTATATATCATGTTAGCTATTATCTCATGCATGATCGCGACCTTTAACTTATTCCTTAAGGAGTAACCTAGAATGTTTTTGTCAACTAAAACAAGAAGAATGATACCTAAGACTTTGTTACCTTCCATGTATGCACTGGAAGACACACAATTCATTAATCCAAGACTCCTTCCCATATATACTAGATTATTTTTTCTGACAGCTAACACCCTATCAAGGTTGTTTGCTATTTTCAAAAACTCTCTATCTTTTACAAAACTGGTCCCATTGAAAACACAAATAGTTCTAACCTTACGAACTGAATGACCTTCCATTTTAACTCACTTTTTTCTAACCTTACAAATGGAGATGTGTATAATGACAATGGTGAAAATGCATGTGTATTGATAAGGTGAGGAAGAAGAATGGTAAGTTAAGTCTATCAAGGAATAAATCAGCTATTATTAGAAAATTTTGAAAAATAAAAAGAGAAAGTAAAAAATACATACTCGATACAAAAAAAAAAAAGAAAAAATTAAAAATACACGTTCGATAAAATGAAAAAGTCAAAAATGCATGCACGATGCAAAATAAAAACGGTGATGATGATGATAACAATGAAACATGAGAAAAATAAGTAAGATTTATATAGTAGTTATGATTATAGCACATATCTTTTTCTGGTTTTATGTCTAGTAACGGCCTAAATGACCTATATGAGTTGAGGATGTGCTTCCCATCTAGTTTTATTATAAATTAACAAATATGGTTTTTTAACATCAGATTCCCTATACTATAGCGCTTCTGTTCATCTATAAATAAACTCTATAGATCGAGAATAACACCTTGAACTTATCTACTTAATTGTGCATCAAGAGACAAAAGTATATGATTTAATGACTCTTTACTCAAACCATCCTTTATGAACTGAATTTTTTCATCTCGGTTTAATGAGGTTATTTCTATGTATTAACAGTATTTGTTACAATTCCATCTCATACATCTGAAACAGACTCCCATTTTCTTTACTTTTCTTTTCTTAGCAAAAGTACTTTTTTCCATTCTTAGCATATGTTTATCAAATGAATAGGGAAATTTACTTGATAATCATATCTTAGCCTTGATAATCTAGTGCAGATCTTCAAGTTTGCCAAAGTGCAGAAGCAGCTTCATCCTTTCCAATATGTACATGTATATTTTCAACAATGCATCCTGAGGAAAATAGGGAAACCTATTCTCGAGTTTTGATAGAACGCCTTCCATATCTATAATTAAGAAAGTGAAAAAAAAAACATGAAAAAAAAAAAGAAAATTAACACCTAAAGAAAATAAAAGAAAGATAAAGAAAAGACGACCTGGGTTACCCCCCAAGAAGCGCTTGATTTATAGTCATCAGCTTGACTTAAGAAAAAAAGCATTGTATTAAAAAGCAGCTTCCGTCTATAATAGGTGTCATGCAACACCACATATAAGTCTTTGTTAATAATGCCCTTAAGTTTGGCTGGATGTAGAGTGATTTAGCACATGCGTATAACAAAAATTGTTTTTAAATATTTTGCTTTGTAGACCTCAAGGATTAATGCTATTGACGGCTTCAGAGAAGTTGGCCATATAGTATCTTAATTTTCTAGTCTTTGTTAACACCACATATAAGTCTTTGTTAATAATGCCCTTAAGTTTGGCTGGATGTAGAGTGATTTAGCACATGCGTATAAAAAAAATTGTTTTTAAATATTTTGCTTTGTAGACCTCAAGGATTAATGCTATTGACGGCTTCAGAGAAGTTGGCCATATAGTATCTTAATTTTCTAGTATTTTTTGAGTAAGTCACAGATCTTAGGGAAAAGGCACTTTAACTGGAAGATCTGTTAGCTCAACTTTCTTGAAGGAAACTTCTTGACGAATTGAAGTGGCTACAATTATTGATGAATCATTCAAAATCTTTCCTTTACAAATAGTTATGGCATTAACCTTTTTGATGTTATGATCTTCAAAGTTGGAGGTTTGTATCATGTGTTGCCTTTTTGGGTTAGACTGAGCTTATGAAGGGAATTTGTTGTATTCTTATGTAGAAATAGATAAATATCCAGTCAGCTTTAAAATTCGACTCTTCATCTCTTTTCTTCTTGCCACCATAGATTAAGTAGATTCACGAGTAATCCAAGAGATGACCACTGGAAAGCAATTGTGAGAGTACTGAAGTACTTAAGATATACTTGTGATTATGGACTATATTACACAAAAGAACCTACTGTATTCGAAGGATATTATAATGCAAATTAGATATCCGATACATAGGATTCTAAGACTACTAGTGGATATATATTCACCTAAGGTAGTGCAGCTATTTCGTAGAAATCTTCTAAGCAAACGGTAATAACCATATTCACAATGAAAGTTGAATTTGTCACCTTGAATAATTGTCGCAAAGAAACTGAATGGCTTCAACATTTCTTGGAAGACAATTAGGATTAGCTAAAGCTGTAACTGCAATATGCTTACATAGTGATAATTAATTAGCCATTGGTAGAGTACATAATACGATGTATAATAGAAAGTCAAGACACATATATTATGGACATAATACCATTTGATAACTAAACTCTATCACCATGTCGAGTCTGTGTTTTTTCTACATCGGTGAATTTTCATGCATATAGGGGAATGTTGGAAAATGGATTATTTAAGGCATGTTAAAAGCTCGTTTTGAGGTCATTTTGGAATAGGGCCCAATTAGAGTCTAGGACAGGTCTTGATTGATTTGCTTTCTCCATTGCAGAGAGATCGAAATCGGATATTCACACGATCAAAATAGTAATTGGGTGAATGAGAAATTGATGCTTCAAATGTGCTATTTGAAATGGTAATTTGGAAAGAAAATTGTACAATCCCACATTGGCTTGGAATGAAGTCATGGTGTATATATAAGTTATTGTACTTTAAGGCCTAGGTAAGCATGTATACTTAAGAGGTTTTCTTATGCGTATGGGGGCAAATCATGGATCTGGTGGGTTAAAGGCCTAATGTGTGAGCCCGCGACCTACGAACACGAATGCTAGATTTGAAAGCCCATTCTATGCAAGCTTTGTTTTGCAATTTTTTTTTTAATTTTTTGGCCTAAGAAAAGCCCAAGACTATCCATATTCTTCTCAAAACCAAATTTGGCATGGTTAAAGAGTTTAATAGGAGAAATAATGGAGCTTAGTAATGACCATCATGAATATGCATCAGTGTGAGAATTTCGTCTCTTGAGAAACCAAAAAGGATTCGGTTTTCACTTGGGAAATTTGAACCTAGTCTTGGAAATAGCCAAGTACAACTCTAAGAGTGAGCCTCATAAACTTTGGGGGTAAATTTTTGGTTTGATGGCTAATTAATCCCATTAATCCATGCTTGTAATATTCTATTTGATAGCTTATGTAAAGATCATTCTCCATATGAACATACACACAATACAACACACAAAACACTAGGTTTCTCTTCTTTTAGTTGGTTCTTAAGTTTCTTTGCAGCCTTGAAGTCGGTTTTGATAATAAAGGAAAGGTACTAGTTTAAGTTCGCTATGACGATTCTGATAGTGCTTCGTGCTACTGTCGTTGTCGTTATATCCAGAGAAATTGGCGTCTTACATATCCTCAAGCACTCACTAGGAGGGACGAATCTATTTTAAAGAGTGTGTGTTTCACATACCTCGACATCATCCTTCTCAATTCGTTTTCCTAGTTTAGTTGAAGGTTGAATTCGTGTTATAATTATTTTTTATTGTAACAAGTTGATAAATTATATTGTTCTTCTTTATATTTTTTATATTTTATCTAATACAAAAGAGATTCCTAATTTTATACCTCATTAACTGTCCCTTTAATACTATTTTTATACCTTATCTAACCATATATTTATGAAACCTTCCAGCAATAACCAATAAAATACTAGTCCAGTTATCCTTTGGAAAAGAGTACACATGTGATGCGTACATGCTTTAAAAAAAATTATAATAATAAGTGAGAATATATTTACATTTTAAGAGAGAGAGAGAGAAAATTAGTTAGAGAGTCAGGGCATCTAATATTATTTCTTACCATGGTAATCTACAAAAAAAGCAACATGTGACAAGCCATGAATAAGCGATGTTATTCAACGACAAAATAAAGAAAGAGAACAAGGAAAATCATGCGATTACTGATCTTCCAAATACATGACGTCGAGAAAGTTAAAAGCCAGAAAAAAAAAAAAAGTTAACAAACGATCGATTACACGACCAAACAGGGATTGAGGGGGGGCGGGGTGGGGTGGTGTGGGTGGGGGACAAGGAAAATCATGCGATTACTGATCTTCCAAATACATGACGTCGAGAAAGTTAAATGCCAGGAAAAAAAAAAAAAAAAGTTAACAAACGATCGATTACACGACCAAACAGGGATTGAGGGGGGGGTGGGGAACAAGGAAAATCATGCGATTACTGATCTTCCAAATACATGACGTTGAGAAAGTTAAATGCCAGAAAAAAAAAAAAAAAAAATTAACAAACAATCGATTACACGACCAAACAGGGATTTTGGGGGGGGGGGGGGGGGGGGGGGTTGTGGTTGGGGTGGGGGGTGGGGGTGTGTGAAAAAAGAGTAGAAATTATCGCCTAACACAAGTTATTAGATGCCCTTGGGAGCCGGCTCGAACAGGGTTGGTTTTACAGGCTGGAAAATATTAATATATCAAGATCAAAAGTTCTTTTGAAAATTATGGTGCGGGTCGGGACCTCCGGGGCTGGCTCTTGAGGGCATCTTGGCAGGGGCATTGGCAGCGGCGGCTTTGTAGGCTGCCGCTACTTGATTAAAGGCATCAACCAGCTGACTCAGTTTCCTCCTCTCATCGGTTAATGTCGTCGGTTTCAGAGAGCGACCTTCGGCACTCCTTGCTGAGATGCTAATTAGCAACACCAACATGATCATGACGATAAGTACAATTCTTTTTGTGATGCTAACGTTTCTTAATTTAGCCATATTCCTTTGCAAATATGTAACTTTTTTGTGTTTTCGTGCTGTAAAAGAGAACAATGGTTTTCTCGTGCCGTTGGAGAGTTGAACGATGAAAATGAAAATATATGGCTTTGACTCTCAACTCCTAAAGTGTATGCAAACATTAACTATGTGCAGGCTCACACAAAGAATATCGACACTCGGGTATTTATAGGCTATTAGTACTCAATTAACTATCTTGAATATTTCCAATATTTATCGTCTTATCCAGACAATTGGCTTACGTGTTTTTACCTGATTGCATCTTAATGTATCGTTCTCTAGTTCACCCTATGACACAATTTTCATAACAATAAATTAAATAAAAGCAAATCGAACAAAAGGCTAATTAAAAGGCACCGGTACTATCGAGTAGTACTACTTCGTAATTAAACCGTGAGCAGTACTACTATAGAAGACGCAAATATAATCAATCTTTTAGATTGTGTCCTTTAATATTTTTCTAACGAATTAATGACTTTTGAGTGCGTGTCAAATAGTCAGTGGGTAACTTTTTGACATCCCAGAATAATTTATCCTAATTTTAAGGACGATAAATATGAAAACCATGTCGATCTTGTCGCAGAATGACGCCATTTCATGAAGGAAAACCACCAATAGACATGGGAATAGAATATTTAGTTTCAGATAAACTCATACTGCTGATTAGGTTGAAAAAAAAAAAAAGAAAGTAGGCAATACATCTACTGGGTTGAGCTATATATCTGTATATATAAGTGTATTTTTCTTATTATGTAATGGATATGCATGAGATCAGAGATGTAAATGGATAAGCCACATGTACTCAAGCAAAGAGTAATATTAGGAGTTAAATGGAAAGGCATTTTAAGGTTGTGTTTGTTAGAAGTACATTAGAAAGGAGAAGTGCATAATTTAGATGGGGAGCGGCCGTAAAATAGGAAAAGAGGACTTTTCTCTTACAGGGTTTTATTTTTATTTTATTTTTTATTTTTTATTTTTATTGAGTTTGTTATATATTTATCTTTCTCCAATCTTTATCAATTCTAAAGGTTTTAAAATTGTGATCGTATAAAAAATTTTGAACACGTAATTTGTTCTCTTTATTATTCATTCAAAATCTGTTCACTGATCCTCTCTCCTCTACTTCTCTTTCCACTTATTCTTACATTCAAACAAAACCTTAGTTTGCATTTGGTTTAAGCCTTTCTCTTTATGGTTTTGGATAAGGACAAGATTTCGACACTCGGCTGGTGTATATATGGATAGTTGTATCCATATCATGTGTACTTTAGACGGGATGCTTGACTATTGCTGCTGTGTATATATGTCGTGGCGGATTGTAAGATGACTGTGAGGCAATCAATTAATAAGAAAGTAACTTTATTGTTATTATTATTATTATTTCTTTTAAGGAAGAAAGTGTAATTTTAAATTTGGGACAAAAGTAAAGTATATATACAAAGTGGAAAAATGTATCTTTATAATAATAGAGGAAAAGTAGTTTTTTTTTTTTTAAGAAACTAGAGTTTTTATATGAATTTGGGAGCAGTTACTCAAATCCATCTCCTCACACCCGTTAAGCTCACTAGAATAGGACGTCATGAAGACTACCCTTATCGATCTATATTAAGTACAATTAAAACATTTATCAGCAAAGATATTAAATAAAATAAATTTTAAAATTTCAAAATTAAAGGGGGGGAAGCCAAAGTACCCCACATGCACAATGGCAAACTCAGCTACCCCTATCACTCCAAAACGGTGCCGCCGAGCTGCTCTACCGCCTCCCCACAGCCAAACATCCCCAATCAATCCATAATGCTTGAATTGTGGGTAAATATTAACGGAAAACGAGTTTGTTCAAGTGGGAAATGGGGTTAGAGAACCCTTGACCAAAAAAAAATTCAAAATGGTGAGGTTTTTGGTGAAGATAGAGTGCAAGAAAGGTGTAAGAGAGAGAGAAAGTTTAATAGGTTTGGCTTGAAACTGCAGTTCAAGTACACTTGAAGACAAAGGGATAGGAATTAGAAATGAGCATTATTATAAAGTACAATAATGATGGTAAACACCGTCTATTAATAGAAAGTGAGTCTCATAATGTGAGACTTACAAGTAAGGTACATCTTTTATAAATGATAGTACTTAATACTGATAATGTCTCAATGTATTTTTCATTATTAGAAACGATTATATTAGAAAATGGACCAAGGGATAGGATCCTAGAACATCTCCCGCATTCACAAGCGATTGCCAGCTCAATCTAGCGCGCCCGGCCAGCCAGCTACGTGGTCATCGTCATCTCCTGATCAAGTTCAGCCAAATTCCTCTTTTCTTTCTTTTTCTTTTTTTTTTATATTTATTTTCAATATATTACTTTTTCTTAATTTTGAGTCTATTCTATTTTGAAATTTATTTATTTAATATTTCAGTTAATCAATGTTTGAAATAGCATTTACTCTATAGAAAGAAGTTTGCCAAAAATGACAATGTCACAAAATGAAATTAGGAAACTTAATATCTTTTATTTTTACATTGAGCAACCCATATGACTGCGCTGTAAATAAATAGGGTGTTCTAAGTCGTTCCAAAGTTGTTTTGTTAATTATAAACTCGTGAAAAGTCAGTTTAGTCATGTGACGCTTATACAGGTGCAAAAGTTTTTTAAGAATTAATGTTAGAGGAAGGCCAAAAGTAATATTTCTGAAAAACATAAGGGATATTTTGAATGTTTTCCGCTTACAAAACTTGTGAATTGCGAATATTCGAAGTCCTCTCTGAAAATGCTAGTTGTGTTAACACTTAACATTATATGCATGCATGGGACTTTTCATGTAGTAGAGGCGGCTCTTCTTAACTCTACGGTTGGACTTTCCGGGTCATTTTTAAAATAATAATTATAACGACTTTTAGTCATTCGTAATTGCTCTTTGATTTTATTAGCTTTTTTACTTGTTGCGTAATAAGCAAAGGCATGCAAGTTTCGCCAAAACAAAAATAGCATGCAAGTTGCCCATTATACTGCTTTATCAAACAAAAAAAATCATTCAAAAAGAAAAAGAAAAAAAAGAAAGAAAGAAAGAAAGAGGCAGAAGATACAAGCTAGGCATGGGAGAAAGCTTAAACCAATAATGAATAAAGTGCATTTAGCCAAGTTGGCCTTGGCGGCGTCAACAAAATAAACTACTGCCATGATTAATAATCTCTCTTTGTGTAACTTTAGAAGTGAATGTGAGGCCAAAACTCCTATTGTTTCATATAATTCCTCGATTTTGTTTTGCATGGGAAACGACTGAGGCGTCATTTTTTGGCCTCTTCTATAGACTAATTTCTTCAATATTACTCTCTATCGCTACCTAGTCACGACAAGTTTAATTAGACCTTTGTTTGTTCATTTGTGATCTTCGCAAGCCTGAAGGGTCAACATAATAATGAAATATAATTATTTGATATTAAAGTGTTATGCGGTAACTGGAACAATGCCTTTACAAAAGAAATCAATCTTTAAAGACACACATTGTCTTTCATAAATTTAGAAAAACATCAAATTGGCGGGAAACAGTGACCCCTTTGCTGGAGAGCACAAAAAACACCTCCAACGACAAAACTGAGAGATCAGATTCTCGATACAAAGTTGTGGCCTTTTTTTAGGAAGTGCTGTAACCAAGGTGTGTGAATCAACTAAACCCAACTTTCATTTGAGCATATTGGCTTGTTAATATTTCCAAAAAATAAAAATAAGAATAAAAAGGCTTCTTAGCTACTTTATAGCTTGAGTAGGAGTATAGGCCCCTAGCTTAAAATGCTTAATCAAAGATCAATTTGTGATTGGTTCAAAAGAATGGGAGGCCTGGAATCTAAAATCAGTACAAGTTGAAAACAGTTGAAAGAATAGATGAATTGTTTAATTTATTTTGAAAATGCGATTTTATCTCGATTTGCATTACTGAAAGTGTCTACCATAAGAGAGTGGCTCTCAGCAAAATTTTTTATTGGAAGAGTCTTCCTAGTGATAGGAGAACAGCCATGGAAACTCATGAACTCACACGAGAAATTAAATAAGTTGTGAAAAATAATGGGGAATGAAAAACTTTCCTTTGGAATAGGATATTATCATATTCAGTTCCTTTTCATTAAAGAAAAGAATTGTATCTGAAGCCAATGCCCAATCAAATCAAGAGAACAACATAACAATAAGCATCAAACTAACTCTACGTCATCTTGAAATAAAGCCAAAGATGTTGAAGAGGTTTCAAACACTAGGAATGATAAGTTAAAAAGAAACTCGATAATTATATACTTACTCAATAAGAAGTGGAGATTGTGAATGATAAGTTAAAAGAGAAACTCGATAATTATACACTTACTCAATAAAAAGTAGAGATTGTGATTCGAATATCGTAGGATAAATTAAAGAAATTTCATGTAAAGAAACATAATTGTTGGTTTGGAAGAGAAAAGTGTCTATAAACTTCATGTTCTAAGGGAAAACTGTTTCAAGTTATGTAGATGAATCCAATTTTGATTTTGATTTATCTGACTTCTCTTAAGTTTTTTTATTTTATTTTATTTTTTGTTTGCAATTGAGAAAATTCTGATTTCGTCTAATTTGTTTTCCTTTTTTTCTCTCTCTTTTTAATAAATTTGAGCGAAGGTTTTAGTTTTTCCTCTCCATTTATTTGTAAAAAACAGGTGAATAGTTTATTTGTTTTATTACAAGTGTTGTTCATTTTATCATTTTTTTAGGGAGATTATTTTGTTAAGCTTTTATTAATGGACTTCTTGAACTATCTTATTATAGTAAAGATTAGATTTTCTAATTAAGTCCAAAAGAAGACTCACCCTTTAATTGAAAAAAAAAAAAAAAAACTCCCTTATAATTTTCACATGAAGCTCCGATTTTAAATGCTACGTGGCTCTCCACTGCATACAACAACACTAGTTCCAAGGCCCCGCCTATAGTCTAAGTTAACTTTTGTGTTTGCGTTTTGTTTCTTCTTCTTATTACTATTATTTTTAATTGTTACTATCATTTTGAGCGCATCCTTACTCTCTCTCTCTCTCTCTCTCTCTGCGATCTAATAGCTTTAACTCAAAAGTTATATCGACATCTCAACGATTTGTGATTGCTTATTCCAGTTTTAATTGTCATAGAGTACTCATATAATACAATAATAGTACGTGGTTCCAGCACTTGCCGAATCCACTTGGGATATCGAGCAAAAAGCATTCCAAAGCATTAGGCATATACTTATTCTCGTTGATCACCTTCCGATCAGCACTACTTTTCTTCATTTAAGTTACATAAAAACTAGTACAAAGTTGACTTATCAATGTTGTCACGAGCTAGTCAAATTTCACACACACACACATATAATAATATAATATATATATATATATATTATATGTGTGTGTGTGTGTGTGTGTGTGTGTGTGTGTGTGTGTGTGTGGGGCATGGCTGTCATCCCTCATTTGAACCTTGGTGGGTTAGCTAGTCCTTCGTCAGACCTTGAACTTCAAAGTAGTTTAAAAATTTTAAATAGTAGTCAAAGAATATAACGGTTATTGTGACAGTCAGGGCAAAGAATTAAAAATCAATAATAATAATAACAATAAGATAATAAAGTAAGACGGGGTAAGCTGGTCTTAGGACAAGCAGAGGCAATTGCCTTACCGGTAAAATATAGCTTAAAATTATCAAAACACTTTAGAAACATATTTACTCTTGCAAAAATCAAAATCACATTAGAATAAAAAAAATAATTATATTAATTAACATAAATTGATAACTATTACAATTTAAAAATGTATACTAACTATAAGGTCTTTTTTCATAATCTACCATAATTTTTTTCCTTAAAAATATCATTAAAGAAATTTATTGTAGGAGCTTCTAATTTTTATAGTTTTTCTTTTCTTGTTAATGTTGACACGGCCGGTAAGTAGATTTTCTAAATTTTTCTTATCCCTATACAGAGTTGTTATCGTCTATATATAATTTGGATGCTATTTCGTTTAAAAATGCTAAAGATTACATTTTAAAAATGGAGGAATTAGAATGTGGTAGGAGTTGGTTCCTATCTAATCTAACTTCAAGTCATGATAGATAGGGATACTTTATATATGTTCCTTAGCTCCCTTTGTTTCATACTCCTTCCTTCTTTGGAGTGAGAAGGCACGAAAGAACAACTGGTCTATCTCAGAGATGAATAGGTGTTGAAGGGCAAAAAATGTTAGAAGTTGACAGGAAGGAATCGAAAAGCAGATTCTTAGTCTTGAGAGTTTCTTCAGTAAGAGATGCCACTCTCGTTGGGTTTCTCTCTTATATATCTCAATATTTTTCCCGTGTAATCTTTGGCCCCCTCCCTTATTATTTTTCATTTTATTAATTAAATATTTTTAGTTCGATCTTACCAGTACATTGTAATCTTACGCTTTCTAAAGTTCTTTCCGGTCTCTAGATGTGTTTTTCCCTAACTGATTATACACCAGAATAATGTTAAAATCTAATTTTTATTCCAATTAACATAACATTTAAATTGTCATTCTTATATTTGGATATATTTAGATTATTGTTATTAATAAATTGTCATTCTTATATTTGGATATATTTAGATTATTGTCATACTAATTAATAACAAAATGTTGTGTCTATTAGTGAAAAATGAGAACTACCACTCGAGTTAATATCGCTAAATTAATATTGAATTTGGAATCCGACCTCTAATCGTAATTATGTACAACTGACCACAACCAGTTTTTAGTAAGGATGGGCATTGAATCCAAACCAACTTTTTTTTTTTCTCTCATCCATCATTTAATTTAATTATGAAAAAATCCTTTCAAATCCAATCAATCTAATCTAATTTATTTTATATATCGAGTTCAATTCAGTTCAAAATCCATTGGATTGAATTGAATTGGATGTTTAGATTATGCTTATATTTTCATACAAATTTATTAAAACTAGCTCAAAAAAACAACACATTTTGGAGGCATTAATATAATTCTCCATTATCTATTTACCATATAATAATAAACTAAGGTCACCTAATACAATAAATAAAGTATAAAATCATTATCGAAATTAAAAACAAAACACGAGGAAAAAGATAATCACAAAAACAAATATCATATCACAATTGACATGACAAGCCATTCAAAGAGAAATCGTCTTCCGATTTATCAATCTATTTTGAGTTATTTAATTCTTGCTAAGATATATATAAAAATTAGAAAGGAAAAAACAAAACAAATAAAAAAATAAAAAAAATGCAAAAAAAAAAAAGCGATTAAGCTAATAAAGGTTAAAAAAATATGCCTGTTAAAAAAGATAAAAAATAGATTATATGCTATATTATATTTACATGTATATGATATAATATATAAAATTAATAACTTTAATACAATATATAAACATGTGGATTGGATTAGATTTATTGGATTTTCAGAATTGAATTTCAATATCCAATTCAATTGGATGAGTCAAATTAACATCCAAATCTAAGTTAATAGTGTTTGGATATATGATATTCTTTTTTTTTTTTTTTTATGGATTGGATTGATTCAGTTGGATGCATTGGATGAATAGATATTGTGCCCACCCTAGTTTTTACTCAGTTGTTAACTATTACTCATCTTGGATGAATGGATTCTAACACTGAATTGTTAGAGAAGGCCACTGGAGTTAACTCAGTTGATAAGGAAAGGAAGGTTAAGGGTTAGGTCTTGAAAGATCAAGGTTCAAATCTTGATAAGTGTAAAGAATTGAAGGTTCAAGTTTTGATAAATGCAAAGAATTGAAGTAGCATGAAATGGTATGGTGTGGGTGTTTACCAATTAAATTTATAAAAAAAAAAAATCCTTGTTGTGGAGGACTAGTACGGGTATATCATTACAAGGGTGAATTTAACAAATCTGGTTATATTAGTTAAACCCTTGTTTGTTCATTATGAAAGAGCTATTGCATCACCAAACGAAGAAAAAACAAATAAAAGTCGTAATTTTTTTTTTTTTTTTTGCCTCATAGAACGATGTACTTTTTGTTTGGTGTGGTTTTCCATCTTAAGGTTAGTAAAATACACAAAGGAGAACTAAAACCTTATTTGAAGATTGATGAAGATTTAAATAGTAAAAACAAAAAGTATAGTTAAAGAAAAAGATAAAAAAAACACTATAACAACCCATATAAAATGGATTAGAATACACCCTCATACCATATGATTCCTCTTGTAAAAGAAGGAATTTTTAAATTCTCTTGAACTTTTAGAATTGCACAATATGCCCCTCAAACTTTATTTTATGCCATTTGTTCTCTCCAACTCAAATTCTCTCTTTTTATACACCTTTTGTACGGAGTTATCACGTTCAGAGTGTTGTGATGTTTTAATTTGTTAAATGAATAGTCTGTCCTACTCCATACCCGGAAATGGCCACTTGATTTCTCTAAAATTCCAAACTATTAAGACTCCTGCCGCTGTGCAACAATACACACGGCAAGTACTGCACAATAGAGCTCCTCTAACCCCCGGCAACGGGATATTTAACTAATTATTTTGAAGGTGATGCCCTCGCAACAAGGTTTATTGCATTACAGTTTATTACTTACCTTTTAGGTAGAAGATAGAGAACTATTTTCTCCCCTTAGAAAAAACAAAACAAAAGAAACAAAACAAAACGGAAAGGATCGGGTTGGAAAGAAGGAAAGAAAACAGAGAAGAGGGTAACTACACTACTGATATTGAGAATGATGCTACGGATCAGGACCTCCAGAACTCTTTCGATTTGGTTTGTACTTGGTTGACTTTGCATGCTCATCTTTTCCTAATCCCATGTTAAGTAACTCTCTATGACGTTTGATCAATGCTTCATTTGATTATGAGCATCACCTGAATTATGAGAGTTCTTTCCTCCATACTTGGATTATGAGAGCGCGTTTCCGAGCTCTGAAACAAAAGGAAGATAAGTGCAAGGCACACATAAATCTTTCTCCTGACCATTATCCTCAGAGTAATGTAGAAAAACTAGGCTAGCTTGTAGACACTCCAATCTAAAAATTAGTATATGCAAATAACCAGGTTGCATCTGTCTGCCAAGATGGACAATAACGTGGCTCTTATTTGTTTAAATGTTTATGCTTTAAACTGCATTTGGTAAGATGGAAAGAAAACCTATAAAGGATACCAAATAATAGGAAAAAAAAATTTATTTTACCTGTTATTTTGTTTGGTATTAAAAATTAAAGGATAGGAAAATTAATATTGGGACAAATTCTATTTTGTCCACATATTATTACCCTTTCTTTTGTTTTAAAAAATATGATTGCAGATATAGTCTAACGATAATTTCACATTTGATCTTATTATAAGATGAAAAATTCGAATCTCTTAACTATAGATTAAAAAAAAAAAGGCATTTAACATTGATTTTATTATTAAAAAATCAAGTTGACTAAAAATGAACGAACTTTAACTCCATTTTTTAAAGGAACTTGTAACAATTTTAAAATACGTAAGGTGCATAATCCAACTTAGTTTCCATCTTGTTTAACATTAAAACTTGGCAATGCTTCAAATAGGAAAAAATAGTGGCTGCTCACTTACATCGATTGCTAGATATTAACAAAGTCTTACAAAACATTGAGTTTGGCCCCAAAACCACGCCACTGTCTCTATCTACATTGGTGCATTTTTTTGGACGGGAATTTTGATAGAAAAAGATCAGTTTAGTAGCTTTGCCACTTTCTGTTGCCGCCAAAGTTTTCCATCTCATTACCCACTTTTTGGTAGGAGAAAATATGGTGGGACCTACCCACCTTTTTCTTCCGACCAAACATCCTAACTTATCAAGTTCCATCGGCGAAATCCATCCAACATTTTTATTTCCATCTCCTTTTAGCTCATACCAAACATAGCATTATAGTTTTCTTCGTGAACTCCAGTGATCCCTTTTAATTCTGTAGTGATCACAAAAACAAATACCGACCAAACTGGAGACAACTATGACATGCCAATTAGATTTGTGTAAGATCATTTTCAACCGAATATCCTTTTATTAATTCCTCAATCTCCATTTGCAGCTCCTTTTTGCCTAGTGATTCGTTTTTTTAGTCTAGTAACTATGGATAGCCTAATCGTGGACGAGCTTTCTTCCTCTACACTTTCCTTGTCTTGGATAATCACGCTTCTTTTGGCTTCTTTCAAAGCAATACCTATTCCACCACCGCCACTATTCTTATTAATGCTTTATGCAGCGAATAGACTTGCTACAGGCTCAGTGGGTTTCTTTAGCAGCTCTTTCTATCCATACAAATCCAACTTTCGGGGTTTTTTTTTTTTTTTTTTGTCCCTTCTCCTTTTGTTGTCCTTCCTAATGTTTTTTCTACTCCAAAACTTATCCATTTGACATAGGTGACCAGGTGACGTTTTGCAAACAAGTGAACAACATCCTAGGTGGTTCCTTAACATTCTTCTAATACAACTAAACGATGATGACAAGTGTCGGTCATTAAAACCACGAGTAAATTGAAACTTAAAATGTAAAGATATGAGCAATATGAAATTGATGAATCCAGGTAAGATATGATTCGGGATAATGCAGTGAAAAGTACAAAAACAGCTATAATAGTTGTAGAAATTTAGAGTATGATGCGTGAGAATTATCTCTTTCCCACCTAGATGTAGGGTTTCTCATCATATTCTATCCTTGGCATACATTCTATCGAGCATAAGAAGCACCTGTGCGTCTATCGAACATGATTTGGCAGCCTAAAGTTCGAAAGACATTGCTTGCCTTAAAAAAAAAAAAAAAACCAAAATAACTATTTCCGTAAGCATTTCAATGTCAATGAAAATGTACAAAAGGCATAGAACTATACCTTTATGCAAGAACTTTTTATCCTTCCACTCATGCTTTAAGCTCCTTGGACATCAGCTCTGCAGCAAATTTCTGGACTTTACAGATGTTTTTAGTTGTTAAGGATCCTCAACTCCATATCTAAATATATAGAAGCTGGTATCAACAAAAAGACAATGGCAAAGCAAGTTGGAAGGATATCTTCTCTTCATAAATGGGATGGTTCAGCATGAGTAGATCATTGTTGTTCACAATTGCACGTACTAGTATTTCTTTGGCTTCCTCATGCTTCTTCTTCAGCATATTGCAAATCTGCCAAAGGGATTGGAGTAAGGAAATCACCACATACAGAAGGGAGAGAGAAAATTACTATTCCAACAGATGCTAAATCTAAATGAGATCAATTTATTCGGGATGATGTCAAAAGCAACTTGATAAAAATGCATTTCATAATTGCTCTGTTTGTGATATTTCGAGTCCCAAACTACTCTTTATCTTGGAACAAGAGGAGCTATAGAAAAATTAGTTTATAATTTCTTCATTCTGCCAGCCCCATGTTTTAGCATGACAGAAAATAATCTTTAGTGCCAACACGTTATGCTGCAGTTTGACCGAGTCTTCCAATACCATGAATCTGACTGTTTACCAAGCCATATTATGCAGTTGTTGAACAGCTAAAAAAGAAAAGTTATTAAGAAGTACAAGGGAGAAGGATTTGTTTGTTCAGAAGAAAAATCAAACAAAAGATTGCCTTCCATGCATTTGCGGATATTAGTGATCGGTCAAAGACGCTAACATGTCATGCACTTATACTTTCCTTCGCTTCTTTAAGAACCAAATTCTATAATTTGTTTCAGATCAGTAATTATTTTAGCTTGCAAGTTTGTAGCTTCAAGTCAATTGCAAGTTACAGTTCTGCATCTGTCAATATATATAATATTCGATAAGGGTACAAAAACCAAAAATGCTTTAAGAATGAATCGGCAGTTATACTCACATCTTCAAGCTCCTTTGCATATGCTTCAGCCTTTTCAACATTTCCACCATTTTCGATGACAGAGGAAATTTCAAATTCCATCATATTCATATGTTGAGGACTGTCGATTGCAGAGGCTAGAACATTGTGGAGAATGCTCTCAGTCTCACCCTCTGCCTGGTTCTTATCAATGCAAACCTATAAATCAGTAAGGACGTTTTATTAATAGTTTACCATCAACTTTATTTGTATCTATGAAAGTTTTAGCAGTCAACAAAGATGAGTACTCCCACAATGTTTGTATAGATGATACCTTTTCTCCATCAATTCTTTCCAAAGGCTCCTTTACATGAATTCTTTCCAAAGGTTCCTTGACTTCTCTGCAGCAGTTATGAGGAAAGAAGAGCATGTCATATAAGAAAGCAACATAGATAAACAAAGGACAGATAATATCATCGACATTAGAGAATACCTGCTTTCACTAGCTTCCTCAGGAAGGCATTTCAAAGGATTTAAGCTCTTTTCTGCAGTGGAAAACTGTAGTAGAATCCAGCGTCAACCTTTTCTGCACTTACATTTAACGTAGCATTATCAAGTTTTGATATTTTACCTTTTCTTCAACAACCCTTTCCTTAGAATCTCTGCATAATTTTTACCCAAAGCATGTCTTTAATTAGCAAACAACACAGAAGATTAAGAAGATATCTGTAAAGAGATCTGTATTAGTACTATGAACTATGAAAAACCTGATTTTGGTCGGTGACTCAAAAAGTCGTTTTATAGCCTTTACACTTGATTCATCCGAATTTGATAACTGCAAAATGAAATCCATAAGATATTGTTAAAATCACAATCATTAAGCGCTCAGAAAATGCATATGCCAAAGCTGCAGAAGATATTTCTTATGTTCATAAGAAATGAAAAAAGAACTTCATGTATATGAAAACTTTTGAAAATACAGAAACCTCAAATGTTTTTCGCTTCAAGGGAAAGCTCATTGGCGACTTGTTTTCATTGTTATTTAAGGGATTGGAAGTTTCCGATGCTGTACTTCCTTCTACTTCCACATTTTGCTCGGTATTCTGCAGCAAACTATTATCTTTCTTGGGAGTAGAGTCTGATGAAACTTTGTCAGCTGCAGCTGCAGTCCTGTATTTTTGGACATTTGGTAATTAAATCACAAAATGTCCTCGCTGTAAGGCATTGAAGAATAAGAAACACATAGTACCATACTTAAAACTTTTCATGATAGCAAGCTCAGGCATTTTCATGCCAGCTCTAACAGAGTAGAGTTTATTCCCTTCTATTGGTTGAATTTTTGATTTCTGCACAGACTCCAAACTCGGGACAAAACGTTTAGACTTTGCAGATGTCTGATTACTAAATTCACCCTGCTTCTCCAATGAACTGTAAAGAGAAACTTGGGGACTGCAAGAAATTCACCATTTAGATATGAATATTAAATCAACAATCAAATTACTCAATATAAGCTGCTATTGGAAATTAATTAACGTGTGATTACAGATATAGCCTAGCTGTAATTTCACACTTAACTCCACCATAAGGTGTTGAGTTCGATTCCTCCACCCCTAACTTCAAAAAAATAAATAAATAAATAATAATAATAATAATTAGTGTGTTAAGGGAAGAAGTTGAAATGTTTGCCTCCAAGGAAAAGAAAAGAGGAAAAAAAATAAATAATAAGCTATTAAACTAAAGTCCACAAGATATTTGGCATCACTTAGAGGGCTTAAAACAATGGTTAAAAAAATGACATGGCAAAGGCCATCCAGTATTATATTTTGTTTATTTATTTTGTTTTATTTTTAGCTGAAAGGCAGCTGAAAATAGGAGACACATCCAAGTATCAATATTCAAAAAGTAATAATCCCAAAGATCGAAATAACAAGTTAATCTAACCACAAGAACAACAACATCAATCATACAGCTAACTTCGAGCCAAGAGAAAAACCAAAAAAATAAAGTTTATAACCGAGGAGATTAGATATGCCTTACCCTAAAGTATTCTGATCTGTAACATTCATGTCACTTGCTGGTATGACGGCTATCCTTGTTGTTGCTTCTTCACCTTGAAGCCGTGATTTTTCAACTGGCTTGCACCCATTAGGGAAACCATCAGAAGTAAAGCACTCCCTGTTGTAAATTAGAAGGGACTGCCATCTGAGTTCAACAGTGGCTATGCAGTGTGTATTTTTATTAATACACTAAAATTGTACAATTCTTTTCATGACGGAATGTAAAAGAAGTCTGCTGTAAGCTGAAAATTAAAATTGTTGCTGGAAATCAGAAATTAATTTAGGAAAGTTGACTGTAAATGTGTAACCTATAGCTAGCTGTCAATATTAGCTGTAGAATTGCCTTAGTTATTGTTTCCTTATTTAGCTGATATTCTTCCTAATTTTATGCTCTGTAATAATGTTGTAATATGCTGTAATACAATATAAATTAGTGATCAATAGAAGGGAAAATTATCTCCCATTTCTTATTCAATCAATTTGGTATCAGAGCCAACCTTCCTCTACCCTCTATCTTCTTCTTCTTCACCCATATTCATCAGTTTTTTTTTCACCATGTCTGACGTCTCTAATGAATCCTCCACTGGAAAACCCGAAACTCCTTCCCAAACCTCCAATACCCCAGACCTGCAAAAACAAAACTCTGATTCTCATCCTGTCCAAATCACCACGATCCGGCTGAATGGGGACAATTTTTTGCGATGGTCACAGTCCGTGAGAATGTATATTAGAGGTAGAGGAAAAATGGGTTATTTAACCGGTGATAAGAAGGCTCCTTCAAAGGATGATCCAGCTTTCGCAACGTGGGATGCTGAGAATTCTATGGTCATGACTTGGCTTGTGAATTCAATGGAAGAAGAAATTGGTGCCAACTACATGTGCTACCCTACGGCAGTGGAACTATGGGAGAATATAAACCAAATGTATTCTGATTTGGGGAACCAGTCCCAAATTTTTGAGTTGACACTCAAATTAGGAGAGATGCGGCAAGGAGTGGAGACGGTCACCAAGTACTTCAATTCATTGAAGAGGATCTGGCAAGACCTCGACCTTTTCGATGCCTATGAGTGGAAGTCGGCTGAAGATGGGCAACATCACAAGAAGACAGTCGAAGACAACCGCATCTTCAAATTTCTGGCTGGACTCAATGTCGAGTTTGATGAGGTGAGGGGGAGAATCATTGGTAGAAGGCCACTGCCCTCCCTCGGTGAAGTTTTTTCTGAAGTTAGGAGGGAGGAAAGCCGAAGGAACGTGATGCTGGGCAAAAAGGAGTCTACTGCTGCTGTTGAAGGTTCAGCCTTGGTCTCTACAGGTCCGGATATGCGCAGATCACCTGTTTTTCAGCACAAATCCGAGGAGAAACCGAGTGTATGGTGCGATTACTGCAAGAAGCCGCGCCACACTCGCGAATGTTTTTCAGCACTAATTCGGTGTCATTCGGTACTCCTAATGTTTCTATGGCACATACAGGTAATGAAATAAATGCCCTATCTTGTTTGAAATTTTCTGCTCCATGGATTATTGATTCTGGAGCGTCTGATCATATGACCAATTCCTCAGACCTATTTAAATCATACTCACCGTGTCCTGAAAGTAGAAAAGTTAGGATTGCAGATGGTAGTTTCTCACCCATACCTGGAGAAGGCTTGGTAAAAATTTCTCAGAAGATAGAACTCAAATCTGTTCTGCATGTTCCTAAACTTGCCTGTAATCTTTTGTCAGTTAGTAAGTTATCCAAAGATTCTAACTGTCGTGTCACCTTTTGTGATTCCCATTGTGTTTTTCAGGATCGGAGTTCGGGGAAGACGATTGGCAATGCTAGAATGATCAACGGTCTTTATTATTTCAAGGACATTTTATCTAGTAATAAAATTGCTCAAGGGCTTAGTAGTATCAGTTCTATTTCTGTTCATGATCAAATAATGGTTTGGCATTTTAGGCTAGGCCACCCTAGTTTTTCTTACATGAAACACTTATTTCCATGGTTGTTTAAAAATATAAATCCTTTGTCATTGCAATGTGAGTGCTGTTTTTTAGCAAAAAGTCAACGTAAAAGTTACATTTCAAAGCCATATCTTGCATCAAAACCTTTTTATCTATTTCATAGTGATGTGTGGGGACCTTCAAAGATAACCACGTTTTCAGGAAAAAAATGGTTTGTAACTTTTATAGATGATCATACTCGACTTTGTTGGGTATTTTTTATGAAAGAAAAATCTGAAGTTGAAAAAATTTTCAAGGATTTCTACAACATGATTGAAAATCAGTTTCAAACAAAAATTAGTATTCTGAGGACTGATAATGGAACAGAATATTTCAATCAATATGTTGAAAAGTTTTTAAAGGAAAAGGGTGTTTTACATCAATCCACATGTCCTGACACCCCTAAACAGAATGGAATAGCAGAAAGAAAAAATAAGCATTTGTTAGAAGTAGCGAGAGTTATAATGTTTTACATGAATGTTCCAAAATATTTATGGGGAGATGCTATTTTAACTTCAGCATACCTAATTAATAGGATGCTTACACGTGTTTTAAAGTATATCACCCCATTGGATTGCCTAAAAGGTTTTTTTCCTGAATCCCGAATTAATTCATATTTACCTTTGAAAATCTTTGGTTGCACTGCATACGTACACATTCCAAAAAAATCTCGGTCCAAATTGGATCCAAGAGCAGAAAAATGTGTCTTTTTGGGGTATGCTGCTAATAAAAAAGGCTATAAATTTTTCAACCCCCAAACTAAACGTGTTCACATAACCATGAATGCAACTTTTTTGGAAAAAATTCCGGTTTTTACCAAAAATCTGATTCAGGGGGAGAGTTTAAAGGAACCAAATTTTTGGGATATTGCCGAACCTCTTCCAAATTTGATTATTGATCACACCCTTGATTCTCAAAATGGGAAAGAGAGATTAGGGGAAACTGAGTCCACAAGTGACAACTCTGAAATTGGTCTATCAGAAAAAGAAATACTACGGATGGAAAAAAATCGAAATAACCTTGAACCTGTGGTTTATTCTAGGAAAAATGTCCTTGAATGAAGTAAAGATAGTTAGCTTGTTCCAGCACCAACGGAAGCCCCGAGCAAAGGTACTATGAATAACACTATCCCTACTTCATCTTCCTATCCAGAAAACTCCATCTCTTTACCTCATATCCCAGACTCAGAACCACCTATACCTTCCAGTGATACTCTAGAAATTCCAACAGCCTCAGAAAAAGTTCCACAAGAAACCAATCTTGACCTTCCAATTGCACTTCGTAAAGGAACTCGGAACTGCACCAAATATCCAATTGCTAGGTATATAACCTATGATCATTTGTCAGAAACACATAGGGCATTCACCACAAACATTTCAAAACTTGTTGTGCCGAGGAATATTCAGGAAGCATTGGATGATCCGGATTGGAAATTGGCTGTGTTTGAAGAAATGAAGGCGTTAAAGAAAAGTGGTACTTGGGAAATTGTTGAAATACCTGAGGATAAGAAGATTGTAGGATGTAAGTGGGTCTTTACAATCAAAAGTAAGGCGGATGGGAGTATAGAGAGATATAAAGCAAGGCTTGTAGCAAAAGGCTTCACCTAAACTTATGGAATAGACTACCAGGAAACATTCGCTCCAGTAGCCAAAATAAACTCGATTAGAGTCTTATTGTCCCTAGCGGTTAATTCCAATTGGCCTTTGTATCAGTTAAATGTTAAGAATGCCTTTCTTAATGGTGATCTAGATGAAGAGGTGTTTATGAGTCTCCCACCCGGATTTGAAAAGAAGTTTGGAGAAGGAAAAGTTTGCAGACTTAAGAAGTCGTTGTATGGTCTCAAACAGTCACCTAGAGCTTGGTTTGAGCGCTTTGGTAAGGCAGTTAAGCGTTATGGATATATTCAGAGCCAAGCAGATCACATTATGTTCTTCAGACATTCGAAGGAAGGCAAAGTTGCTGTGTTAATTGTGTACGTTGATGATATAATAGTGACAGGTGATGATCATGAAGAACTGGGAGAGCTCAAGAGGAAGCTGGCCAAGGAGTTCGAAATCAAGGACTTGGGGACGTTGAAATACTTTCTTGGCATGGAGTTTGCGAGGTCCAAGGAAGGTATCTTTGTTAATCAACGTAAATATATTCTTGATTTATTGAATGAAACAGGAATGTTGGGGTGTAAACCTGTTGAAACTCCTATGGAACCCAATACTAAGCTGCAACCTGCACAGAACGAGTGTATAAAAGACAAGGAACGTTATCAAAGGCTTGTCGGGAGGCTAATCTACTTGTCTCACACACGTCTGGACATTGCCTTTCCGGTAAGCATGGTTAGCCAATTTATGCATTCACCTGGACAAGAACACTTTGAAGCTGTGTATAGGATCCTCAGATATCTGAAGGGAACCCCAGGTAAAGGTCTCTTGTTTAAGTGCCGCGGGCATCTGCAAGTTGAAGTTTACACCGATGCGGATTGGGCTGGGAGTGTAACAGACAGAAGATCTACTTCAGGGTATTGTTCGTTTGTTGGCGGAAACCTAGTCACTTGGCGGAGCAAGAAGCAGAATGTGGTTGCTCGAAGTAGTGCAGAGGCGGAATTCAGAGCAGTTGCTCATGGAATTTGTGAAGTTATATGGATTAGGAGACTGTTAGAAGAATTGAAGGCTTCGGGATCACTACCCATGAAGATATATTGCGACAACAAGGCTGCAATTTCAATTGCACATAACCCTGTTCTTCATGACCGTACGAAGCATGTGGAAGTTGACAAGCACTTCATCAAAGAGAAGATAGACAATGGATTGATTTGTATGTCCTACGTCCCTACAGAAGAGCAAGCAGCAGATCTACTAACTAAGGGACTATACAAGAAACAGTTCGAGTGGTTAGTTGGCAAGCCGGGCATGAAAGACATCTTCAAGCCAGCTTGAGGGGGAGTGCTGGAAATCAGAAATTAATTTAGGAAAGTTGACTGTAAATGTGTAACCTATAGCTAGCTGTCAATATTAGCTGTAGAATTGCCTTAGTTATTGTTTCCTTATTTAGCTGATATTCTTCCTAATTTTATGCTCTGTAATAATATTGTAATATGCTATAATACAATATAAATTAGTGATCAATAGAAGGGAAAATTATCTCCCATTTCTTATTCAATCAATTATTGTAATTGCCTCACCTGAAGTTATAAAGATTCTTAACATTCCTTTCACCCATTGGCAAAGCGTCTTCAACTGTCATCAATTCTTCAGCAACTGACACAGGATTACAATGAAGCACCATTCCAGTTTGTGTATTATTAGAACTTGAGTCCTCCCTGTGGAACACTAGATGTAAAAGAAGGGACAACAAACATCAACCATTGCACTTTGTAGAGATCGATACTTACTCCATTTCAATAGCTGGACTTTTATGTGAAGGAACAGTTCTTCCGATTCCAGAGGAGAGAGGCATTGTCTCAAATGATAATGACTGACATATTAGATGTGCAGTTCCTTTCCCCTTGGAAAACTTTGTGTGGAGACCACCAGCTTCGTTCTCGTTTGTTAGTGTCACTTTATCAACCATGGGTTCACTAGACCACGTAAAAATATAGGAAATGCTTAGGAATTGAAAGTAATATGAAACACTCTATACGAGCTTTTTAACAGCTTTTTTACATACTTGTTGGAATGCGGAATCCAGAATGTAGATCAAAATCCAGTAATTTCTTTTCAAAGGAATATATTTGTACCAGTTCATAAGTGTAAAACTAGCTTTCACATTCCTTCAGACAAAAATGCATTTTTTACCTGCTCACTGGCAAATGTATCACAAATTTCCAAGGTTCATTCATATGTCAAAAACCATCTTAAAACCAGCTTCTCATTTTGGTTGTTCTGGTTAAAAATTGCTAACTTGAGGAATTCAGTCCATCAAACACTTACAAAAACTATTATAAACATGGACTTCTGACCTGCATAGATGGGCTGCAGAAAGTTCTGCTCCTGAACTATAAGTTTCCTTCTTGTTTTTGACCATTGATAGAGTGCTGCAGGAATTTTCTTCAAGATCCAAATCACCTTCAGCTGATTCATTTCCATCCTTATTTTCTGTTGAGGTATCACTACCTGACTTATTCTTCCCACCTATAATGTTTCCTGAAGTAGTGATATGCGGTGGAGATGAATTCTTCGAGAGCAAGTCTTCATGATAAGATGATACACCAGCCATCATTTTGTCATTTACATCTTCTCTTTGACATGAAGTGGTTTGTGCCCCAGTGCCCCTTTGACAACTTTCAGTCTTCCCATCCGTAAGGGTATCTCTACTTGAATCAATGCCTTTGAAATACTGATCAGGAAAGTCAGGAACAGCCTGCTGAGAATATACTTCTTTGGAAATTGCCTTCTCAGGCAGATGAATTTGTTGGTCTATTCGTTCTGTGCCATTACTCATTGCTTTTTCCGGAGAAGATCTGCCACTACTTGATAAAGTAGGAGCTCCAGAGATCACGTACTTTGTGTGATGTTTTGTCATGGAATTAAGATGCAGCGGGCAACCCAACAATGTTTCACTATTGGAGGCAGCTGCATCCTCTGATGTGGGAAGTTTCATGGCTATGGTGTCATGTTGAAGTTCGGAACTTCGATCCTCAGCTCCATCTAAAGAAACCTCCATTTTCTCATCTTGGTTTTTGCTAGAACCCTTTTCTTCTTTAGCAAAGGAGGACTCAAAATTGAAACTATCCAGCCTAATTCCAATAGCAAAGTTATCAGAAAAGTAATCCTAAAAGTCAAGTTTTAACCTCATCAATGTTTCTTGTACCTAGCTCCCAAGAATATCCATACGCCCAGACAATAAAAAAGGTTAAAAACGTACTCATTGAAGTCAAACGAGAAATTGAACTGGTCCTTTTTCCCTTGAAGATTTCCAGTTGAAGATTCATCTTCAGATCTTTCTTTTTGTTTTGCAGCTTTCTTTGATGGGGCTGAGAAATCAAAGTCTGACATGTCCATCTTGAAAGATGACAATTTGCTAAAATCGCCATCCAGATTGAAATCCATGTCCCTGAACAGAAGAACAAAAATTTTTTACCAGTGAAATCTGGAAATTGCAGTCTTACATCTATTGGTGCTATACTTCAGCTTCCCCTATCTTGTCCCTCATATTTAAAACAACTTCCTATCCATGAAATCACTACATACACTGAGGACAAAGGATTTTTTAACAATCCAAACTTTTAGTACTCTTACAATTTTTCAAAATTGAAGGAATTCTTCTTGCCGGTTGAAATTGTATTAAAGCTAAAATCAACTGCATCATCTTCTGCAACTGACATTGATTTCCAGGAGCTTATAAAATCCTTTCCAATGTCATCATCTGTTTTACGAGGAACATACAGTTTTGTTATATCATCCATTTCATATTAAAAATTCAAAGCTGGTAAATTGACTTCAACTATTCTTTTGCATCTGAGAACTTGGGCTGCAAAAAAAGAGAAAAAAATCCTAAGACCTGAATGTTCTTTTTTAGATTAATCCCCTCTCCTCAACACATTTTTTTAGCTCACCCTGACCATTTTGAATACTCTGCTTGAGCAATTATATTGGCGCCTACATAATTTGCAGTGACCTCAAATTCAACAATCATATCTATATGAGAAACCACACCCCTTAATCGTGTATTCTATTAATTTCCCATTACTATCATCCCTACTGGAGAAGTTTTAAACATTTTCACTTTGTCTCTCAAAACTAATCAAAACTGCAAGAAAGGGGATACCTAAAAATGAATTTTTTTCTTTCGGATTATCAGAAGAAGCTCCTTTCTGCGGTTCTCCCATCTGCAAGAACAGTAGACTTTCTGATTAATCTAAACGTAAAGTAGATACAAGCAGATATGGAAGTTTGGGTGTCTCAATAAACTTTTCACCGTTAGACAGTATTTCTGGAAAAAGTAAAGAAACGAAGAAATGAACATTGCAGGCAACATAATAAATTTTTCATAGATACTGATTAACGTATGTCAGAAGAAAAAAAGTTGAAAAAAGGCATAAAGCCTTTTCCAGTATCAAGGTAGACATAACCACACAAATTGATGTCTGAAAGCAAAAGCAAACTAAATTATGTCAGTATGCAATAAAGACAGAACATGATCAGAATGCAGGATTGAGTAATTTAAAAGCTAAGACAGAACGATCCAATAAAAAATCAACACGCAATTACCAGAATGTAATGGCATCTGAACGCAAATCGTTTAGCCACTAAAACAGTACCTAGAGCCTAAAGATACAAATTTGGAAGTGTATAATGAACTGTTTAGGAATCAAACGGACTCGACGAACAGAAAGGGCAAAAACTTTAGGACACGATAGAAATTTCGCAGTAGAACACTTCAGATGAACGTTGATCCATAGAATGACCAAGAAAGAGCTCAAATTCACAGTTCAAAATAACCAAACAAGTCTCTATTCTGACCTAAATTTAGCAAAATCCCGTTCAATCAGCGAAGTGATCTTTCACAGAAATCAATCTAATACCTTCAACAACAAATGTGCAGAATGTAAAATAAATTCAAACCAAATGCTTACTTGCTAAAAGACCGCGACAGATATCTACGAATTTAATATCGAGTGAATTCTCCAAAATCCGGCCAAACAAAATTTTTAAAAAAAATGACGATTCTAAACCTACATTTCGCGAATCAAGAGAGAGAGAGAGAGAGAGAGAGAGAGAGAGAGAGAGAGCTGACCTCGTTTGCTACTACGGAGATCGGAAAAAAAAAGATTGCTACTCGGCAAGAAAGAAAGGAAAATGTGGATGGAATGGAGGAGTTAGTTCGTTGAAGGCGGTATTTATAGCCAAGGTTTCTCGCGCGCTCTTTTGAACCCACTGGTTTTCCAGGACTCCCAACTTAAGGAAAGTTTTTCGATGAATTTTTGAACTTCATCACAATTGCATTGACACCCATAAATTTTTTTTTTTTTTTTTAAGGATTTCTAAATACCTTCAAAAAGAAAAGGAAGTGGTTTTTTTTTAATAAATGATTTAAATTGTTAAAAATTAGTTTAAAAACTTTTTTAATTCATAGCTAAATGGGTTTTTTTTATAAAAAGTTTTTTAATAGATGGCAAATGTTTTAAAAAATTAATTAAAAGGTTTTTTTCATAATATAATCAATCAATTTTGTAAATGATTAATTATTTGATATAATTAATTATTGATTGATTATAAGTAAATCACTAATTGACCATAGGTAAATCACTAATTTACTAAATTAATCACTAAATTTTATACTCAATCATTAGTTAACTTAATCAATGATTGACCATATAAATATCATTAATTTTTTAATCAATTAATAATTTATCATAGTAAATCAATGATTTATAATTAAAAAATAAAAAATTATTAAAAAATTTCTTTGCCTTCTTCGCCCTTTAGCCCACCTCCTTCCCCCACTTTCTCTCTCACTTCTCTATCCTCCCTCGACTTTCCCCTCTTGTTTCCACTCTTTTACACACAATTAGTCAAACAAGGATTAGATTTGGCGACGCGATAGATTTGGTAGAAGAATGGAGCTTGGCAGAAGTGCCATCAAGTCAGAGTGCATTGTCCTTGGAGGTGAGATTCTGACAACAGAAGCCATGATGCCGGGAGATCATGATGATGGAGCATAAGATCCGAGCTGGTGGCGGCGGTGGCGACTAGTCAATGACTTCAATCGCATTACTTCCCTAGCGTCGGCTTCTTTGGGTTTATAAGTTTCGCAAGCTCTGACAAGGCAATCAAGATCCATGGCTGTCGAAGAGAGATAGGAGAGAAAAATATTAGGAAAATTTGACCATTTACTTAAAAAATAAAAAATTGGGCTATGTATTATGTTAGGTTTTCAAAAAGGGCAATTTAACCTAATTTTCTTAAAATAATCAATCAATTTGTATATAGTCAATCACTAAATAGCTTTCAGTTAATTATTGATTAATTCTTAGTCAATCACTAATTTACCATTAAAAAAATTAATAAAACAAAAAAAAGAACTATGGTTCAACTATTTGAAGGAGACATAGTCCACAATCAACTTCCTTAACTTAATCAGGCTGTTCGAGATCACCGTCCCAAATAGCCTCGTTGCAAATCTAATGACATGAACACTGTCCTCTCAAACACCAAAGTCCCCAGCCGATGCACCAGCATGATTGTGACAATTCACTAGCAGATTTGATAGCGACATGGAGGAGAGAGTTGGAGCAATAAGGCACATGATGGAGAAATTAAGAGTTTCTTAAGCTTGGGTCTGACGATTGGAGTGACAATGATGGTACTATCAATTAAATCTGAGATTGACAAAGCCCAACAACGCTACATGTTTGAGCTTCGACAATTGATTTGTCTTCTTTGGTGACAGTAGCTTTCTAATTTAGGATGCCAAGGAGAGAGAAGAAAGAGAAAGAGGGCGAGAGAAAAGAGTATGGAAAAATAAAATTTGATTGACCAAGATATGATAATCAAGCCATTTATATAAATAAAAAAAATTAAGTTATTTATTAGATTAGATGATGAAGATGGACCACCCACTTTATTTTTTTTTTTAAGAGAAAGAATTACATTAGCATTGGTATTTGCATTATTCATTTCAAGATCTTCACTAATACATAGATAATATTATATCTTTCATGAAAAATACATGAAAAGTAATATTATCCTACTTTGTGCGTTAACTTACAATGCTATATTTATCAATATTTTCTATTCACATTAAAGTTATAATTCGTAAAAATAAACTTTTGTATTTAAATAAAGGTCAAGCCACCATTTAATGACAACAAAGATAAAATTTTTGCTATACTTATTGACAATATATGTATCATTGAGTTTAACATTCATCTGTCAATTATGACACCAAATCTCACGGCCTATTAAAGTGTCGTTTGCACACTCAAATGTCAGAATTTGACCTTGACGAATCCGTTTAACATTTTGTTGGAGATGCTCCGAGACTATCTTTAACACATTTATCGATATCTTAAAAAAAAAAAACATAAAATAACATGTTTGAGATATTATCTTAGAGCATCTTCAATGAAATGTGAAATTGACGTGACAATGATTAATTTTGACATTTGTTAAACTTGATAACAAATTTATATCTAAATATAACTAATGGCATCTCCGTTATAATATCAAATTAATATATCAATAGTAAATCATTTTAGCATTTAAATGAGAAAAGTGTTTTTTAATACAATGTTATATTTCATCTTAAATTTGTTATATGCTAAAATTTGTGATAAATTTACCATAAGATATATACAATGTCAAATTTTACTTTTGATTTTTATTGATTGTTACCTCATGTGATTATTACAATAATTTTATTTTTTATTTATTTAAATACTAAAAATTTACTTTTATAATTTTTAAAGCATAATAATAATAACAAAAAATAAAAATAACATAATGTATTAAAACATAAAATAAGATAATATTATTTTCACACTATTTTACAACAAATAAAGCATTGATATACAGAAATACATTGGAGATTGTCTAATGTCAAATTTAAGAATTGATTTTTTTTTAATTTATTGGTGTCTTGGTTTTTTAATACATTAAAAAAAACTTTTTTTTTTTAGACAAAGAAATTTTTTTACTCATCAAAATAACTTTTCACTTTTTTATACAAAATTTTTTTATTATAAAAGTGAAAAATTTTCATTTTCCAAAAAATAAATACCTCATTCAAACAGAAGTTAAATCTATACTGTTTAAAATTTAAACAGAATAGATTTAACTTCTGTTTGAATGAGAAGTTAAATTTATTCTGGAACAGTAGATTAAAATCTATTATAGAACAACAGATTAAATTGATAATCAGTTGTCCAATCAATCATCAACTCTAACTATAGACTGTTTATAGATTTCACACACTACATATTTTAGGTCCTCAAATTTGTGAACTATTAGCGCTATATGTTTTCTATTTTTTTTTTTATCCAATAACGATGATTCATAATCGATGAACTTTAGGCCTCACGCAGTCAATAAAGTAAAAGAAATATTAAAGATTGCGTCACAATTCACAGCTCTTAACCACATCTTCAATCAAATAATATATATATATATATATGTACAAAACAACACTGATGCAATGGACAAATCCTTTCTGTACCAACTGTCATAATTCGGTATATATACACGAATCCAACCTACTGCAAAAATAACAAAGAATCAGAATAACTTATATATGCTTGATATGAAACAACTGCTTCATCACCAATTGAACTATTGAATTAGTGTTATCAGGCATGCACATGATCGGATGGCTTCCACAGAATTTATAACATAGAACATCATCCAATATATTGAATATAGAAAGTTTGGGTATTATTCGTTTTCTCTGAATTGTCCCGAGAGAGCTCAGAGGGGAAATCAAATTAGCGTTCTCTCCTGTGCTTGGTGGTGGACAGAGCCGAAGCTTGGGGTTGCCTAGTAACGTGTGATCAGTGCCTGTGGTAGAGCGTTATTAAAAATTCAAGAAGAAAGAGAAAGAATATATATATATATATATTTGCGTGATTGGGGAAATCTATCTTTATATATGGAATAGGAAAAGAGAGAAACATATCGCAATTTTTACCCACTCTAATTTGTCTAGTAGGAAGGAAAATAATAAGAAAAGGAAAATATAGTCGATAGATCATAACTTCCATCAGATAATGATCAAAATTATTTTTAGCCATTGCTTTTATAGCAAAATTATATAAATTAATAAATACAATATTATTTATACAGATCTCTTTTTTTTTTTTTTCACGTCTATCAAAATTTAAATTTATTTTTTATAAATTTTTTTCTCCATCTTATTTTTCTTCTTCCTTTTAAATGGAGTGTTAGATTGAACACTAGGAATACTACACTATAATATGGCGTGACAAAATTGACATTTGGTGGGAGAGCACAGATATGTCCACGAGAAAATGGGACAGAAGTTGGTGGAATAGAGATAAAGGGTAAGGTTTGTATTGACAAATAATTAATTGAGAATTCAACGATACTAGAACAAGTAACATCTCAAAGGTAAGTGTATACTTTGCAGGTTGAAAAATAGAGTAATATAAAGGGGGAAAATAGAGTAGATGACGCTATATTTTTGGGAAGAAGAATTAATTGTTTTGTTGTATGCATCAATTATTCATCTACGAAGCTAATTAACTATTACGAAACTAAAAATATTAACCAACTACTACTACATGTAAACAAGTAGATAACGCTAGACCTCATTTGGTTTACGAGTCTAAATCTAAATTTTTAGATTCAATTTTATCTTTTTTTTTTTGAAAAATCAATAAAAATTATAATTAAATCAATCAACTTGAATATAAAAATTTCATTTTATTCCAAAGTCAATATATAAATCAAACGAATATATTACAGGAAAAAAAGAAAAGAAGAGAAGAGAAAAAGACGTTCAAGTATTTTTGTATGTGGAATATTGGAAAGTTTTGGACGTGTATCATGACTTATACGTGGTGGCGGTTGAAAAAAGAAAAAAAAAAAAAAGCAGATATTATAGGCACACTTCTTGACCTGCAAAGAAAGTTAAAAGGGTGGTTGAAAGTGTTGTTTTGAACTTTGATCTTCGACATTAGATTAATCTCAAATAAACTTGCGGTTTTGAACCGGAGTCCTCTATAATGGACAACGAGAAAAATCATAAACTAACTACTGTTTTGTTTTTTCTTTTATTGGTTGGCTGGTCAGCAGAAAAAATGTTGTGGGTCCTGACTGCTTTATTCTCAGTCGCAGTATATGACTTCTTGGTCCAAAGAAGACAGCCACGGGTATTGGCTGCGGAGTAGAAAAGGAGGAATGCCACGTTGCTAGCAACACTTGCCGCAACAACCGCTAGCACACTCTGTTTTACTAATGTGATGCTCTCGTGTTGTAACTTTGTTTTGTTCGTAAGGATGACTTGGGTTTCGTGACATTTTGATCCTTAAAATTTTCTTATTAAAATGCCCTTAAATATACATATATTTTTTCGGAAAAAAGTATACAGTGATAAAAAATATAAAATAATATGTTCGTAAAACTTTGTTTGAGAAGAGAGGGAAGAAGGAGAGAGGGGCAAAATTGCGGAGTCATGGATTACTAATACATGGGGGTAGTTTTGTCATTTGAGAAAAAGAGATGGTTATTAAAGAAGTTAAACATATCCTAATTACCCGGAGTAATCAAGTTAGTTATATTAGCTACAAAAAGGCAGTATGAATGTTAGTTCAGATAAAATGTTTATTTTTAAAAAATAAAAAATTTTAGATACTTAGATGCAAAAATTTAAAAAAATATATTTCCTTCAAGTGAAATTTTTTTTTTATTTTTTAAAAATAGATATGTCTAACAAACGTACCAAAAATGTGCCAGCAAATTGTGCCAACAATGGCAAATGCATTTGTCATGAAAATAAATACATCAAAGCTAAAAGAGTTACGAAAGTGAAAGTGCAATTTGTCTGTGCTAGTGCAATCATTCATTCCCCTGTCTAATTATAATTGTTTTTTAGACTATTGCTATCAACACAACACACACACACACACACCTACCCCCCAACACAGCCAAAAAAGGCCATGGCCACCTTGTTTGACCTCCATCATCCTTATTTAAACCAAAGCATTTCTCATGCCCAGACCACCAACCAAACCACAGCACCTCATTCCCAGCCCTTTCTAGCCCAAAAAACCAAAACCAGCGCCGATCACCGGAAAAAATGGAGGTCCAAATCACCGAAACGGCTCTGATCGCTCCGGCCACATCCCCGTTCGAGGACGACCATGTCCTTCCTCTCTCCCACATCGACAACGACACAAACCTCCGCGTCAGCTTCCGCTACCTCCGCGCCTACGTCGGCACAGCCAACTCAACCTCCGACCCCTTCAAGGTCATCTCCTCTGCCCTCTCGACCGCCCTCGTCCGCTATTACCATCTCGCCGGCTCCCTCCGCAACGGCGACGACGGCCGACTGGAGCTCGTCTGCTCCAAGGAAGGCCAGATCATCCCCTTCGTCCGCGCCACCGTCGACTGCACCCTTGAGGACGTCGGCTACCTCGACGCACCCGAGGAGCATTTCGTCGAGCAGCTGGTGCCCAACCCTGGCCCCGACGAGATCATGGCCCGCCCGTTCATGCTCCAGCTGACGACGTTCCGGTGCGGCGGATTCGTGCTCGGGACGACGGTGCTCCACTCGCTCTGCGACGGAATGGGCGCGACCCAGTTCTTCAACGTGATGGCGGAGATGGCGCGGGGAGTGGAGAACGGGGCGGTTCAGGCGGTGTGGGACAGGCAGAAGCTGCTAGGACCCAGGGACCCGCCGCGGGTAGAGGCGCCGATAGAGGAGTTCTTGGGGTTGGACAGTGGGTTCTCGCCGTACGAGCAGCCCATCGGGCCCGTCGTCCGGAAGTTCTTTCACGTCAAGGACGAGTGCTTGGACCGGTTCAAGAAAGAGTTGTTGGACCGGTCGGGTTCGAACTTCACCACTTTTGAGGCTCTCGGAGCTTTCATTTGGCGTGCCAAGTAAGTGCTTGTTTTTTAATTCTTTGATTATAGACGGTAGCGGCTTTAGTTAGAAGTGTAGTCACTTTTCAAGACTTTACAGCTTTGGAGGACGGGTGACGTGTGAAAACAAAATTTTATTTTAATTTTATTTAAATATAATATAATTTTATATCAATTATAAATTTTATAATGGTATTACGAAAATAATTATTATTTAAAATATTTTTAAAATAATCACATTAATTTTTTAAATTTATTATTTATTTTTATTTTTATCAATCATATCAATTTTTTAATTTTAAAATATTTGTCATCTAAATATATATTTTATTTAAATATAAAATAAATATTTTTTTAACTAAATATGTTATTTAAAAATAAATTTTATTTAAATATAACCAAAATAAGATATGCTAGAAAAGTTTTTATGCTTAGACCTTTACTTTTCTAAACTTTTACTATTTAAGTCAATTGCGTTCTAGCATTCGCTTGGAGAATTAGTGACATGATACTAAAAGGAGTTAGATGTCCAAATTTGATTCGAATGAGCCAGACTTTTCCGTGCTTGGGGGCCCTTTACAAAACCCTTATTTGAATTCACGATGTGAGCAAAAAAGGTTTTGGCTTTCCGGTCCTA
Organism: Antiaris toxicaria; assembly: GCA_035233585.1. Taxonomy (NCBI): domain Eukaryota; kingdom Viridiplantae; phylum Streptophyta; class Magnoliopsida; order Rosales; family Moraceae; genus Antiaris; species Antiaris toxicaria. The sequence goes on from CP141154.1 coordinate 98,329,608, forward strand.
ACTCACGTGCGGTAAGGAAGCCAAAACATTTATCAGAAGGCTAATAACTGTATGAATAATTAAGAGTTATTATGATAAAAAAAATTTTTAGTGAGGTTTAATGAAAATTTATTTAAAATAATAGAGTACTTTCAAAATAACAAAAGGTTGGGTCGGGGGGGGAGGATGGGGCCTTAAGCCCCTCTATGCCCTTGCTCCATCCTTTCCTGCTCGTGTGTAGTCACAAAATTAGAAATTCTCTAGAGAACGTAGAATAAACTAAAATTATGATCAACAATTTTAATGCTTGTTTACAATAGAATTTGATTCAATTTTTAAAGTTTAAAGTCCAAGAAAGTGTGAACTTATATAGTTATATAATCGACTTTTTATGTTCAAAATATGAAACTTAAAAAAAAAACTCAGATTTTTATTTTAAAGACAGTCGTCTATGTGTTGTATGGTTAAGATGGTCCCCCTTTTCTTACTTTATTCTCCACTTTCTTTAGATAACCGTCTTAATTACTAAAAGTTGTCTCCTACTCTCTCTTATCTATTTCTTTTCAATTTTCTCATGACCCTTTTATCCAACTAAATGTTGTCTCTCACTTACTCTTGTTTGTTTGATCAAGGTATTATTGTAATTTTTAAAAAACATTATGCAAATTTTGTAATTAAAAAATAATGTGGGGAATAAGAAAAATACTTGTGAACTTTTAAATTTTGATATCAAAGTCTAAAGGAAATTGAGGTGTTGTTTGGAGAAAAAATTTCATTTTAATTTTATTCAAATACAATACAACTTTACACCAAATACAAATTTTGTAACAGTGCTACGAAAATAATTACTATTCAAAATATTTTTAAAACAATCACATCAACTTTTCAACTCTATTATTTATCTCTAATTTTACCAATCACATCAACTTTTCAACTCTAAAATACTTTTCATCTAAACACACATTTCATTCAAATATAAAACAAATACTTTTCAACTAAATACAACATTCAAAAAACAAATTCATTCAAATATAATCAAAATACAATGCGTTTACCAAACGCCCCCTGAACAAAGTGGCTAGTTAGTTGTTTAAGCTGCGAAGTTTAAGTTGTAAATGCCTGAAACAGGGCTTTTCCTTGATTCCAAGTTCAGTGTCAAACCGATTTAAAGCATATAATGTTAAACATTGTGAAAGAAATTTGATGCTTTTCAATAATTTCCATGCTAATTGATTAGTGCACCTCTTGTTTTTGTTTTGCAACGCAACACTCTTTCCATCTCATTAACAATTTTTTCATTTGGTAATACAGAGTTAGAGCAGCAAAAATCCCTGGAGATGAGATTGTTAAGTACGCATATTCACTCAACATAAGGAAGCTAGTAAAGCCTCCACTTCCCTTTGGCTACTGGGGCAACGGTTGTGTACCAATGTTCGCCAAGGTTAGCGCCAAGGATATAGTTGAGAAGCCAATTTGGGAAACGGCAGAGCTAATCAAGAAGAGCAAAAGGAACGCCACCGACGAGTACGTGCGCTCGTTCATTGACTACCAGGGCCTGTACTGCGGAAAGGGGATCACCGCGGGGAAAGAGGTAAGCGGGTTCACGGACTGGAGGCACTTGGGACACTCGACTGTGGACTTCGGTTGGGGAGGTCCCGTGACAGTTTTGCCTCTATGTAGGAAGCTTCTTGGTGGTCTTGAGCCTACCTATTTCTTGCCTTACTCATCGGCGAGCGTCGGAAAGAAGGACGGTTTCAAGATCTCGGTGTGTCTACGTGAGTCTGCCATGCCAGCTTTCCAGGCCGAGATGGAGAAGTTTTGCAGTGGAGATTTTGGGTTGTCTTCATAAATGTGTGTGGAACGTTGATATTATATCTCGTAGCGTACTATGATTATGGTAATAACTTTGTAACGATTAGATTGGAGAAGGCTCGCAATCCTTTTTTATTTTTATTTTTATATAAAAAGGCCTTCAATCTTCATGGTTATTTGAAGACCTCGAGATAAATTGCAATAAAATGAAACTTTTCTTTTTCACAATCAGATGATTATCGATAAATTAATTTAACACATTATTAGAGTGTCCCACAAGTTATTTCGTCTACGGAAAAGTTTAAATGTGTTCAAGAAAACAAATGATTAGGGAATGACAATTTTACCCCAAATCAAAAAATGTGAAGGCAAAAAATAAAAAAATAAAAAAATAAAAAGAGAGAGAGAGAGGGTGGCAACAGATTTGGAAATGAGGACAAGCAGAGACAAGATAAAGGGTTTTTTCATAAAATTATTAAGGGGGCGTTTGGTAAACGTATTGCGTTTTGATTATATTTGAATAAAATTTATTTTTTGAATGCTGTATTTGGTTGAAAAGTATTTGTTTTGTATTTGAATGAAATGTGTGTTTGGATGAAAAGTCTTTTAGAGTTAAAAAGTTGATGTGATTGGTAAAAATAGAGATAAATAGTAGAGTTGAAAAGTTGATGTGATTATTTTAAAAATATTTTAAATAGTAATTGTTTTCGTAACACTGTTACAAAATTTGTGTTTGGTGTAAAATTGTATTGTATTTGAGTAAAATTAAAATTGAATTTGTTCTCCAAATGCCCCCTAAAAACCCAAGATTAAGGAATCTAAAAGGAAAATAAAAGGAAAAAATAGATTTACACAAAGAAATACAAAAGAATCAAAAATATATAATCAATCAGGAACAATATGGATACATCTTGTTCTACCAGTGATAAATGAATAGTAATTTTTCTTCACTATAATATATATAACTATGTCGTTTGCTGTTAGTCTCCCTAAACGACATGTTGTTTTCTATGTCACTAGCCAGTGCTTTCTAGTAGTTATGCCACCAAGGACAACTAGAGTTAACGGCCACCAATTTTCCTTTATCTTTCTTTTTAATAAAATCGATTATTTTTATTGAAGTACAAGAAAAGATACTAATCTATCTTTTTAAATTATGACCAGGCAGAGTGTGGCAGTGAGGAGGCCACTGTAATCTATCTTCTTATCCTCAGGACCATATCGTCGCGAACCAATAGATTTCAATGTCAAAGCTCCCGAACTGAAGAGAACTGAATTTAACAAGCCCACTACTTCACTACTTCAAAAACTTGACAAGAATGGCGTCCCTACTCGGAACTTCTTCCACCGCCATCTTGGCTTCTCGCTCCCTTCTTTCTTCTCCCATTCCCTCTCTCTCCTTCAACCCTGGTACATTTTTCTCACACACCCACTTCGTTTCTGTTGAGAATTTGAAGTTTTTTGCTCGATTCTTGGAGTTTTCTAGCTATAATATAATATGGGTCATGTTGCTTTTTCACAGGGCCGATTTATTTAAAGAGGCTTTATGGAGGTGTTGGGGTTCACGGAAAAAAGGGCAGGTCTCAGTTCCATGTTGCAGTCTCCAATGTCGCCACTGAAATCAACGCCATTGAACAGGTTTACTTTCTTCTCTTTCATAATTTTCATCTAGTTTCAAGATCTGATGTTTGTTAGTAGGTGGGTTAATGTGGTTCAACTCTGTTTCGGGTGTGCATTCTAGATGTTTGTTGAAATGTTTTCTTTTCTTTTCTTTTTTCTTCTTTCTTCTTTTTTTTTTTTGGATTTTGGCAATAATTCTTAGAGAATGTGGAATGTGCAATTGCGAAGTATGTTGAAAATGATGATTTTCAGGACCAGAAGCTGGCTGCCAAGGAAAGCCAGAGGCCGGTGTATCCGTTTGCCGCTATAGTGGGACAAGACGAGATGAAACTCTGCCTTCTCCTAAATGTGATTGATCCCAAGATTGGGGGTGTCATGATCATGGGTGATAGAGGAACTGGGAAATCCACCACGGTCAGGTCTTTGGTTGATTTGCTTCCCGAAATTAAGGTCGTTGCCGATGATCCTTACAACTCGGATCCAGAGGATCCAGAGTCTATGGGCGTAGAGGTTAGAGAAAGTGTCATGAAAGGGGAAAGTCTTTCGGTTGTTATGACTAAAATTAACATGGTTGATTTACCGTTGGGTGCTACAGAGGATAGAGTCTGCGGGACCATTGACATCGAGAAAGCTCTTACCGAGGGTGTCAAGGCCTTTGAGCCTGGCCTTCTTGCAAAGGCCAATAGAGGAATTCTGTATGTGGATGAAGTCAACCTTTTGGATGATCACTTGGTGGATGTTTTACTGGATTCTGCTGCTTCTGGGTGGAACACAGTGGAGAGAGAGGGTATCTCGATTTCACATCCTGCTCGGTTTATCTTGATTGGCTCTGGTAATCCAGAGGAAGGGGAGCTGAGGCCGCAGCTGCTTGACCGGTTTGGAATGCATGCTCAAGTGGGAACCGTGAGGGATGCAGAGCTCAGAGTGAAGATTGTGGAGGAGAGAGCCCGGTTTGATGGAAATCCCAAGGAATTCCGTGATTCTTACAAAGAGGAGCAAGAAAAACTGCGAAACCAAATTGCTTCTGCAAGGAATCGTCTTTCTGCAGTTCAGATTGATCATCATCTCAAGGTGAAGATCTCGAAGGTCTGTGCAGAGTTGAATGTTGATGGATTGAGAGGAGACATTGTGACAAATAGGGCTGCAAAGGCTTTGGCTGCTTTAAAGGGAAGAGATAAAGTAACTGCAGAGGATATTGCTACTGTCATCCCTAACTGCTTAAGACATCGTCTTCGGAAGGATCCTTTGGAGTCGATTGACTCAGGTTTACTTGTCATTGAGAAATTTTATGAGGTTTTCAGCTGAGGAAGGTTAAGGCCTTTCCTCTGTAGTTTTGTTTGAACAGATTGCTGTTTTTAATTATTTTCAATTTCTGGGCAATTTGCTTCTGCTTTAACACGAGTACAATTCAAGGGTATGAAGAATATGCAGAATCATTATGTAATCATTGAACTTTTAGTGTATATGGCACTGACAAGTATTCAGTTGAAGAGGCAATATACCAGTTCTTTCTATTATGCTTTGCGCAGCCCGATTTCTAAAATGCCTAAGGTTAGTAAGATCTTAATTACTTTGATAAGTTATCTTATTTTGTACTTGTTGATGGGAAAGATCCCTATTTTTTGTTTTGGTGCTTCCTCTGCTAAAATGTATGGAACTTTAATCTTTTATGAGTTAGGATCCCAATGATTATGATTACATCTTTGGACTCACCTATCTGCGTCGCTCATTTATCCTAAAGTACCTGCCGGTTCCAACCATTGTGTTTGAATTTAGAGCTGATAATCTTGAGGCTCAAGTAGGGTTTGAGTTTATGTCACTCATGCTAGTAACTTGAGTCCTACCAAGTATCGTACACTAAGGGTTCATTTGGTGAACGCATTACATTTACATTGTGTTTGAATGCAATGTATTAAATGCAATTTGTAGTTAGAGGAAAAGCATTAGCATTGCATTTGAATGCAATGTGTGTTTGGGGGAAAAGTATTTGAATTGTATTTTAATAATAAATATGTGATGTGATGGGTAAAAGTAGAGAGAAAAAAAAGAGGAAGAGAGAATATATGATGTAATTAATAAAAATAATAGAAAAAGTGAAATAATAAATAGTGATTGTGTTTGATTTAAAATGTGATGTGATTGGTATTTGAATGAAATGTTTTTGTATTTGGGGGAAAATTGCATTGCATTTAAATGCAATGCTAAAAAAATTTGTGTCCCAAACACTAGCTAATAATGGTAAAAAGAAATAAAATGCCATTGTAATTGGTACAATATGATTTATCAGTTTTATTTTACAAACATGGGATCAATAAAATTGGATTTGGACAGTATGGTAACTTAAGAAATGCAGGTCATAAAGAGATATACGTGACTGTAATAGTAACAATAACATCATGTGGCTTGAATCTAAGGTATGCTGGTTTGTTTATCAGCATCTCTGTTCCAGAATATCGGCCTCCGCTCCAGAAATTCTGGTGGCCGCTCGTACACAACTGAGGCTGTTTTGATCAAAATGCCAGCGGTCAAAGCCCATATGACAAACTTCTTGTTGTCGGCTTCATAGTCAAAGAAATGCAGTAAGTATTTGTCTCCTTTCCATTCTCTCTCTTCTGCTCTTCTATGCTTGTCCTGTTTTGTGAGTCAAAAGGAAATTCGGGAGATCATATTTCACTGAATCAGAAATGAATCCCAAGAACAAGAGCTCGATAGAAACAAACCTTGAGGAACATTTCTAAAGGAGCATCAAATATGTCTTCCACTTCCGCGGCATTTGGCATTGGAGTGAATGCTTTCTTGTCTGGAAGTACTCCAATTACAGGAACTACCGTCATTCCGATCTATGCATATAGACAGCAGCCCTGATGAGAGGTAAAAAGAAAAAGGGAAAGAAGGAAAAGAAAAGAAAAAACTAGAAAAATGTAGGCTTGTAACTATGCCAAGAAACTCTGAAGCAGATTTAGAACCAAAAGCATTTGACTTTTGAGCAGCTTATTGAGAGTTAAACAGTCATATTGAAGCTGAATGAGATTCAAATTTTTACCAAAAAACGTTTTTCAAAAAGCTACATTTTCTCAGTGAAAGCTCTTCCAAACAGTCGAAACTCCTCTTAAAGATCCGCCAAATTTTTTTTAGCTTGAAGATTTGTATACCCAATAGGTTTAAAATTTCTATCTAAGGAAACTCACAGATCACACTAATTGACAGATTTGCCTGACTGCTAAAGATTGGTACTTCAAGCCGTTCGAGCCGTTCCATCTTTAGTTTACCTTATAAAGCTAGGATTTGCACTAATGGAACCAAATTACAAAGACCATTTTGCATTCACAGGCAACTTTCATTCTTAGACATCTCCAACTAAAGAAAGTACAGCAACTTGACAAACAGAGCTTTTACGTACCTTGGTGACAAAAGGTTGGAGAGTGGTGACGACATTGACATGAGAAGGGTCCAATCCAATCTCCTCCTTAGCCTCGCGCAACGCCGTGACTACGTCGTCGGCGTCGCCTTCCTCCACTTTCCCACCGGGCAGAGAGACTTCCCCTGCAACTCAAAAAACAATGGCAGACAAATCAAACATTTGTACGGACATTAGTCTCACCTCAAATACTGACTGACATCTGATAATGGGAAACGAGGTGGACGTGCCGGAGTGAGAGGAGAGATTGGATGATCGCTTGGTGAGAATGACGCGGAGATCGCCGTCGCCGCCGTTGCCACGGAAGAGACACACAAGAACCGCTGCTCTCTTGGTAAAGCCTGTGTTTGGTGGTGGCTTGTTAGGACGGGAGTTCTCGGCCAAGCTCTGAAGCCTCTTTGATCCTGCCCATACTTCGAGGCCGTTCGAACCCATCATTGGATTTCCCTCTCCCTCTCTCTCTCTCTCTCTCTATATATATATATATATATAAAGGCCTGAACTCCTTGTTGGGAGTTGGGGGTTAGTCTTCAATTGTGACTTGGGTTTTTCTTTTTTTTGGTCAATATGAACTTTTTAGGGTAGAATATTATAGAGGTTTTTTTAGAAATGCCCATAAAAAAAAAAAAAAAAAACACACACACACACACACACGTTGTTTTAAATGTTGTTTTATCTAATTTCAAGATTTTTATCCTTTTATAATATTAAATAAAAAGTCATTTTGGATAAAAATCTGAAACATACATAAAAATCCTAAATATATGCATTAAATGGCTATTCCCATGATTTAGCTAGTGTTTGGGACACAAATTTTTTTAGTATTGCATTTAAATGCAATGCAATTTTTCTCCAAATACAAAAACATTTCATTCAAATACCAATCACATCATATTTTAAATCAAACACAATTACTATTTATTATTTCACTTTTTCTATTACTTTTATTAATTACATCATATATTCTCTTTCCCTCTTTTTTTTCTCTCTACTTTTACCCATCACATCACATATTTATTATTAAAATACAATTCAAATATTTTTTCCCCAAACACACATTGCATTCAAATGCAATGCTAATGCTTTTCCTCCAAATACAAATTGTATTCAATACATTGCATTCAAACGCAATGTAAATACAATACGTTCACCAAATGAACCCTTAGTCATATATCTTCTAGAGCTCAAGACACACCTATTAACCAGGCCCCCTTTTAGCTATTTGATCCCTTTAAAAATTTGTTAAGTCCTAGCGGTTAAGGACTTCATATGTTGTGATAGGTTCCTCTTTGTTGGGGCTAGTTCAGCATATAGAAATGGGATCTATGATCTTAGCCTTATATTTGAAAACTTGTGTTTTTTTAAGTTATTTTAACAAAATACTCTAATTCAAATTGAGAATCCTTTTAGATTGGTATTTGGAAGAGATAAATTATGAGTGTAATACTGATTTTGAAACAGTAAAAAATTTAAGTTGAATTCGAATCTTTTTTAAACAAAAAAATTCAAATCTTTGTTCTGAATGTAAGCTTAAGAAGATTTCTCTTAACTTAATAAAGTGAGGAAAAAAAAAAATGGTAACCTCATTTCCTATCATATATGGTCCTCATATTTATTAAAACGAAATGATGCCTTAATGGGTCAATGGAAAACTCCTTTTCAAATGGCTTGATGCAAATTTGACTGAGCTACGATTATACAATAAAATATTAGCACCAAACTTGATGAGGCACATTTGTTGCACCTAACAATGGGAAATTAATATCGCTTTCATATCAAGTACCAATTCAATTAAGTGTTTGTTACAAAATTACAACTATCCAGATGCACAATCAAATTTCATTTTCGCCTTGAATTTAAGGCAATAGTATCTCATCTTTATGGACAGAGTATAGAAAACATGGAAGCTGTACTCTGCTCCAGAAAAAGTCAGTGGCTGTTTGGTATGTAAGTTTGAATTAGCCCTTGTGACTCAACAATAATATGAAGTGATTTGAATGAATCTATTGCATGGAGGCGAGTATAGCAGCGCCTTTGCTCCATATTTTTGGCCTCCGTTCGGGAAATGCTGGCGGCCTCTGGTACACCAGTGAGGCGACGGTGATCAGGATTGCTGCAGTCAGAGCCCATATGACATAATTCTTGTTATTTGATTTGAAGTCGAAGAAATTGCATATGAACTCTTCTCCCTGCCATTCTGCCTCCTCTGCTCTTCGATTCTCATCCTGTATCCGCAATGACTGATGAGTGAGATCAAGGGAATTGTTCCAAGATAAAGTCTAGTGAATTAGCGTAGAGCCTTGAAGTATGGAGGAAATTGGAAATGGGTAAAACCTTGAGAAACATTTCTAAGGAAGCGTCAAATATTGCTTCCACTTCTGCGGCATCTGGAACGGGATTGAATGCCTTCTTGTTAGACAGCAGGCCTATTACAGGAACCACTAGCACATCACCCTGCACAACGAAAGCAGTTCTGATGAGAAAAACCGAAAGAAATATAAAGCTGTGACATTCATGCTAAGATTAGATCGATAGATTTCCCAGAAAAGCTCATTATTGCATGATTTTGTACTTTTAAGCAAGCATAGCTTAGTCCTAATTCTACACTAACTCCACTAAAGAGAGAGAGGGAAAAAAAAAAAAAAACTTTATAACTTGAGAAGCCTGCAGCTTCTGCTTTCAAACACTGAAGGGAAGCTAAATGCCTGCTGCTGATAAAAACTTGCATCTTTCTGGTCTAATCTCAAGATCAAACCATTTGTAAAAGCATATATACTCTTACTTTCCAAGCTATAATAACCCCTCAAAGTTTGAGAGAGACTAGAAATTTTGTGAATGGCTCGGCCAATTTTCATCGATGATGAACATCACAAAATATGTCGTACACAACCATTGGACTTCACAAAAAAAAAAAAAAATCGAAATAAAGAGTTAGAAATCTCCTGATATGAATAAAGAGATTCAAAGATTTACATATGCCTCAAATTACGAAAACTTCTAATTTAGGTAAATTCCTCGTTGACATAAACTTTCCAAAACTACCTTCTCTATTGTAGTGCTTAGATATTTTCGTACTTCTGTCCTTGTTGCTATTAGGTATATTTCTCTACTGTTCTGGCTTTTCACTAATATTACAATTGGAATGGTTGCATTTTTTTTTCTTTCATGCTTTGCCAATACCGACAGCTGAAATATACATTTTTGACAAGACACCTTTAAATATATAGAGGAAAGAAGTGGATTTGCTCAAGTCAGATAAGCTTCTCTAACTAAGGTTGACACTTTCTGTTTCAATGGATACCAATCAAACCGTTTGCATTAGAAAAAACTCGACAAGGGAAATCTTTTTCACCTTGGCTATGAAGGGTTCAAGAACAGTAACAACAGTGACTTGAGAAGGGTCCAAGCCAATCTCCTCTCTGGCCTCTCGCAAGGCCGTGTCAACATAACCAGCGTCACCTTCCTCCACTTTCCCACCCGGCAGCGAAACCTCCCCTGCGTCGAAAACACGCAGCCATTCGGTCATGAACATGAATCTTGAGCGGATTGTTGGAACATAATCCTGTTTTGCCTAAATTATAAAGGAAAATGACATACATCATTCAAAAAAAAAAAAAGGTTTCATAAACAGCTTTTGGGGTACCTGAATAAGAGGAGAGTGTTGAGGCTCGCTTGGTAAGGATCACGCGAAGATCGGCATCGTCGCCTTCGAAAAGACATACCAGAACCGCAGCCCTTTTGGGAAAGCCAGCAACATCTTGCATTAATGGAGGTGGTTTGTTGAGGCTGAAATGCCGAGCCAGCGTCTCAAGCCGCCGCGATCCTGCCCCGAGTAAGCCAACCTCGTTCGACGCCATTCGAACTCACGTTTTCCCAGTTTGGGGGATATTACATCACACGAGAATCATGCCTTAAACTGCTGATATTTTTCTAGTTCTATAAATATATATAAATATATATATATGTAGACGAGCTTTACTATCCGACAGGGCATGGAACGAACCAACGTGGCTTTTAGACGTGGTCAGAAAATGTAGGCTTGGCCAGCAGATGTCAAATGACAAGGAATTGTATATGTTTTGTATATTTGTACGAAGGAGTGGATTGTAATTTTACGGCTACTAAAATATGAGAAAGGAAAAACTTAAAAGAGATTCCGCTTTAGATAAGTTGGAACGAGAGTTTTGTTTTTAGAAAATAAAAATTTTTAGATATAAAAAATAAAAAATTATTTGAAATTTTTTTTAAAAGTGAAAAGTTGTTCGGGTGAATGAAAATTTTTTGTTTTTAAAGAATTATTTTTTTATTTTTTAAAAATAAAAAATTTTAGATGTTTAAATATAAAAATTTAATAAGGTTCATTTTTTTTTATATAATTTTTTTTTATTTTTTAAATTTGGAGATATCAAACAAACGAAGTGTGAATTGTGTTAACGGGTTTTTGGGATTTTGGATCCGACTAAATATTCTTATGAAGTTAACAAAATTAACAGTGATACCGTCAGTTTTGATCCAACAAGAAAAGTTTTCTTAGACGGAAGATTTAGGAGCTTCAACTTTAAAATTCATCGTTTCTTTGAAGTCTTGACTTAGGTCGGATTGCTGTGGAAAGCAAGAAGTTGATGATAAGAGCTGCAAATGAGCTCCCGTGATTGCTTCGTCAAATTTCATTCGGTGCAAAAGAAGATCAACATTGTTTCTCGCCCACACTACAGCTTGGCATTGTTTTTGCCTTGCCGCAGTTTGTCTCTGTCGTTGTTGGACAGGTTTTTTGGAGACCTTTTATCATTCCTTTTTTATTTTTTAATTTCTTTAATAGTCTCCTATACATAGAGAAGCTCTTAAATTGTAGACCATCCGATTTGCATCGAACAACTCTACTTCAATGTTGTCCTTGATCATTCCTATGCATACATATTGTTTGACGAAGGGATATGACGCAGTTGAAAACAATAATTATGGATATTGCGTTTATTTGGTTGTTAAATTTAACTTTGATTTAATTTAAATCAAACTAAAATATATATTTAGATTAATTTTGAATTTAGGGTTCGTTTGGTGAACGCATTGCATTTGCATTGCGTTTTAATGCAATGCATTGAATGTAATTTGTATTTGGAGGAAAAGCATTAGCATTACATTTGAATGCAACGTGTGTTTGGGGGAAAAGTATTTGAATTATATTTTAATAATAAATATGTGATGTGATGAGTAAAAGTACAGAGAAAAAAAGGAGGGAAATGGAATATATGATATAATTAATAAAAGTAATAGAAAAAGTGAAATAATAAATAGTGATTGTGTTATATTTAAAATGTGATGTGATTGATATTTGAATGAAATGCTTTTGTATTTGGAGGAAAATTGTATTGCATTTAAATGCAATGCCAAAAAAAAACTTTCACCAAACATCTACTTAGTTTAATTTATTCTGTTCCAATAATTTTTTATGTTCATTTTCATTATTTTTAATATAATTTTTAATATAAATATAAATTAAACTTACACATTAAATATCCAACATTAGTTTTAACTTAATTTATTTCAAACTAAATTCATTTTATGCATAATAAAAATATAGACAGGGGATGTAGTGAAAAGTTGACTGTCAATTGCAAAATGCAAGTCGGCTCTTCGGATAAGATTCAAACAATTGTTGGAATGCCAGATTCAAAGCTATCACCGTAGTCAATTATTATGGCATTAATTGCCTATTAAAAGGAGGAATTCAGGCAAAGAAAACAGATACTAGCATAGTGCCAAGGGGCGGACTATATTGGTTAAGATTTACCCTGCATGCAACAAAACTACCAACATAATTTGCCTTAGACAAACACAAAAAGCATGCTATCTATACACACACACACACACACATATATATACACAAATTTTCATATTTAATATTAAATGGAATTCAGCACATTGGCAAAAATATGAAATTCAGTTATTAAGAATGACAATTCATGTAAAAAAAATATGAATAAGGGGAATTAACAGTCACAGGGTATTTTTCAATATTTCATATTTACATTTTTTCTGCATGAATTTATATTTCTAATAATTGAAGTTCATATTCATAGTAGTACTAGGTGTTATTTGATATTCGATATGAGGTCATTCTATGTATTGCTATACATCAATGTAGAGAAAAGTATACTTTATAGGTATATGCATATATTGATTAAGAGGAAGAGTACAAGTTTAGGGTAAGTTATATGAAGATTTTTTTGGAAAAAATAATGGAGTACAAAATAGTCTCTCGTGGTTCTATCTTAAACATTTTTTTTATTAAATTTACCAACTTAATATATTATTTGATTCGTTAATGGTTTTGATGTTGAGATGATGTTTAGAAATGTGCCGTGTGGGAAGGAATACCTAACGGCCTTAAGAGAGTTTGACTTGGGACTTTTGCCTCCTACCTAATGCAGCAATTTTGTGGTACAAAAATAAATTCTACTAAATGTTTTAAGGACCTGCAACTAACGGACGGCCATGTAATCAGAACTAATAAGTGTATCTATTGATATCTCTTTAACGCTGCAGAGCTCTGAATATACCATATTAATCAACCGATTTTCAAGATTTGGTAAAATTTTGCGTCTACAAAATGTCAACAAGCTTGTAAGACCCCGATAAACTAACTCTGCATATGCGAGAGGAATTTAGATAGAAATTCATACGTTTGCAACTTAAGTTTGTATTCATTTCTTAAATAAGTGAGATTGAGAACCATAGGTTATATATATATATACATATAAAATAGTCAACAAGCTTGTAATATATATAAATAATGATAAATATAAATAATAATAAAAACACTAATTTTAATTTTAATTTTTTAAGTATCAATTCAAATATCATACTTTTATTGATAAATATAATTAATTAATATAATAATATTTTTAATACTTAATAACGAAAAAATCATATACTACATAAATTGACATTTAAAAAATTAGAATAAGAATCGGTGTTTTTTCAACGCGCGTATATATATATATATGTGGCTGAGAACAAATTGGGTTCATAAAGATCTGCAAACCAATTTGTCACCACACGGGGGAACTTCCCTTTGGTAAAAGTTCCCGTGCTTGATTTCAGACCAAAAGAAAAAACAAAGTCAAAGGTTCCTGAGCTTGATGTAGGTTTCCTCAGGCTCAACTGAATATATAGCCTTTTCACCTTATAAGCTCCAAAACAATTGAGACGGCTAAAACTTTATTCACTTCTCTCTCTCTCTTTAATGAATAAAGGTGGGGTATTTATTTATTTATTTTTTTTTCGGCTCCATCTAAAGCTTTATCTGCCAAGGCAAAAACACAATTTCAATTAGGTTGAACAAACACATTATTACAATCCAAAGAAATTTCCCTTGGATTCAAGGCAATATAGTGTCCTTGTTTACAGTTTTAGGAACCTTGAAAGTGGGATTTTGCTCCAGAAATGGCGGTGAACGTTGGTATATTACTGATGCAGCCCTAATCAAGATCCCAGCAGTTAAACCCCATATCAAGAACTTCTTGTTCTCGGTTTCATAGTCGAAGAAGTGAAGGATATACTTGTTCCCCATCCACTCCCTCTCTTCTGCCCTTCGGTTTTCATCCTGGTATATAAATGTCAAACACAGTCCTTTAAAAATCGTTCAAAAAAGTGTTTGGACTCAAACAAAGAGAGAGAGCGAATTAAAAGAGGAGAAACCTTGATAAACATCTCCAATGGAACATCGAATACAGCTTCAACTTCAGCGGGATTAGGAGCAGGCTTGAATGCTTCCTTCTCAGCAAGTATGCCAATGACGGGAACAACTCTGAGAAAGTGCTGCAAAGTAAAATCAATGGTTTCTTTCACACTTTATATGATCATAATTACTTTCAACAGAACGTTCAAACTCATGCTAGGTAAAAGTCTCGGGTGTTATAATCATCAACCGAAGCAGGACCATGAATCATGTAAAGGCTCATTTGGCTGATAAGTGGACTTGGTAGAATTCATCCCAAAATCTAGCTCAAGGAGAGAAGGTGTCCAATCGACAAATAAACACCATAACAACCAAGTAACTTACGTGGGACAAATTCAACTTCTAATATTAGTAACTTAAAGATACACGTTAATGTCTTCAGACTCAGTACTCGACAGAGTTGATATCTCTAAGTAATCAGTCCAATATCTCTAGCCAAGTATGACACATAATCTTAACGCCTAACAGCGTAGTATGTCCAGCAACTCTTGCCAAATATAACAGATATACTTATAAATGTCAACTATCTAACTTCACAACTAGCTTGCATTCTGTCATAAAGTTTCACCTGTAAAAACTAACTCTTTTATACCTTTTGGGACGTTTCATTTCATCGTGAACAGGGAAGACAAATTGTCAATAGCAAATTACAGACCAAAACCAGCACAAATTATGGTTATTCCCATGATTCGGTAACAATCAAATTTCCACTCTCTTATTAAACAAAACCTTTTGTAGTAACTAAACCCAAGAAATGGTACAAGATTAAAGCACATCATAGGATGATAACTCACCATAACTCTACCTAAAGTTTTCAAACATTCAACACAATCACAAAAAGCACTAAAAATCCCAGCTTTAAAACTCCCTCTAATGATGGAAAATTCAACCAAAAAAAAGTTTAGACAAAAAACGGTACCTTAGACAAAAAAGGCTCAAGAACAGTCACAACATTAACAAGCGAAGGATCTAAGCCAATTTCCTCCTTCGCCTCTCTCGTAGCCGTGTCCCCATCGTCCTTATCCCCTTCCTCCGCTTTCCCACCCGGCAACGCGATCTCACCTGCAAACAAACATTCCATTCATAATTCATTCATTTTGGGCCTCAATTTTCTCGCCAACCAGACAACCTTAAATCACTCGGACACAAACCCGAGTGAGTGGACAGGCTGGAGGCGCGCTTCGTCAGGATGACGCGGAGATCGCCGGCGTCGCCTTCGAAGAGGCAGACCAAGACGGCGGCTCTCTTGGGCCGGAACCTCTGCCGGTCCGGAGAGACGGGAGCCGCCGATTCCACGACGCCGAGCTGGGAGACTTCCTTTCCGGCGGATTCTTCGACACCCCGTTCGTCGGCGTCGGCGTCGTCATCCAGCGGCGTCGGCGGAGGCTTGTAGAGGCGGAGCTGGTGGGCTAGGGCCACGAGACGCGGAGAGCCACGGAGAGAGGTTTGGGCGGTTGAGTCCATTATGAACTTGGAGGAGGAGGATGGTATCGAGAATGAGGCCCTTCTCAGAACTGAAATCATGGAGGGTAATATACGGATCCGTGCATTAGTTAGTCATTGACTCGAGTTTAATTGGCAATGGAGGTGGAGTTGTTTGTTGAGTTGGAGAAAACACAGAGACTTGAACTAGAGCAGTAGTTTTTTTATTTTTTCCTTCTTGACAAAACTGGCGGAGGCATGTGGTGATAATTAATTGAATTAAATTTATAAATTGATGACGATTATGTGTAAAAAGAAATAGACACATTGAATGTGTAAAATAAAACACATAAAATTTAACTTTTAGTTTTATTATTATTAATGTTTTTTAATTGTTCTCTGTTATATCAAAAAATTATTTGAGAAAACTTTTGCGTTAGGATGGTTAATAAATGTCTTTGTAATGGTCACTTTGACAATATAATATATTTTGTGATAATAACAAAATAAACTACCATGTAAGAACATATATGAAAACACAATTTTGAAAGGTAAAATTAGAATAAAAATGTAATTCCAATACATATTTTAAAATATAATTCTTAGGAAAAAAAGTATGAAAAATGGATAAGCAAGAAAAGAAAAAAAATAAAAGAAAAAAAGAAATGAGAAAGTGTGAGAGGTTAAAAGGAGGGAAGGGAAAAAAAAAAGAAAAAGGGAAAAAAAACACAAGTTAAATAAGATGATTGAAAATGTAATAAAACAATTTAAGTAAAATCATATTTAATAATAATTTTGATAAAGATAAAATAGAATAAAAATGTATTTCAAATTATATATTTAGAAAGGATTTGGGTATCAATTTGATGGGTTTTCACTTTATTTGTAAAATCCTGATTATGTAAGTTGTTACATTCCTTACTTAAACTTAGTATTGAAAATTTAAGAATGATTTTTTTTTAAAGAAAAACTAAAATTAAACTTATATTATAAAACTTTATACAACTTATAACTTACAACTTGATTAGAATCATAACATAATTATACTTTTATTTTAGTACATACTTCCATATCTGAAATATACTCATACTTTATATTAGTACTTATATTTTATGAAAACTATACACCGCCAAAATCTTATAATTTGATAAAGTCCATACAATACGTATATGTCATTATTTTTAAAACACAATATTTGATTTATAAGACATACTGATATTAATTTCTAAATACATACATATATATATACACCAAAACATTATTGTGGAAAATAATTACGTAGTGATATCCTATATCGCCTTTGCCATCGTTTCCTATCTGCATTGCCCTCCATTATTTATGTTGTAGGTTTTTTATCTATAATATGAATATATTTGATGAGTTTTCACTCGATAAGTACAAATATAGTCTCGTAGGAAAAACAGTTAGTATAAATGCTATATGCATAAGATGATCTAATTATATTTATTTACAGATCTAATTATTTTTCATTATAACTTATCAATTGCTTACGTATTTATGGGCCCCTATGTGTATGTACAAGATACGTACAATCTACGAGATGTTAGGGTTTGCAAGGCATTAACAAAGTCGAAAATATATATTACATAATCCTTTCTTAGGTCGAAAGTTAATACGATACCTTATTTATCTTAGTCTGAACTTTTACTAAATCGTATTTGAGTATGCTTGTTATCACACTCTTACTCAAGATCTTATTTAAAGACCACTCTAAGGCCTTTATATTGTGATCTTATTAGTCATGATGCATATAAAATGACATGATATGAAATTACATAAGCTTAATCCATGGCATATTAGTAAAGTATGGCAAATATGTAAACATGTCATACTTGTAAATCCATGGCAATGGTGTAATAGTGGTATACTAATGAAAGTGTGAGATATTTGTGATCATGGCTTGAACATAAATCATGGTATGAAAGTCACATGATTATTAGCACACTATAACATCATATAATTAGATCAAATCTTAGCTTGATGGAGCTTGTGTAGTATTTGTGAATGGTTCCCACTAAGCCTTACTTATATAAGTTAAGATGTAATGATGGAGAAGCAGAGAGTGTAAGCGGAACGATGTGTAATGGGAAAATAGGAGGAACGATCTTTGATTGATTATGTTTATGTTTTTAATACATTTTCAGACGTTAATTATAGCTTTTTTTTTAATGGAAGATTATATTTGGATTTTTCTTAATTTTGTTTCACTATATGGATTTTACTATTTATAATAAATATGAAGGTTATTTTGATAAGATAAAAACACTTTAGAAAAATATATTCATTTTTTTAATAAATCAAAAATTTTACTCAAATCTTATATATTCCGTAAATTTTTGGGAGATGAATATAAAAAAGATAAGTTAACTGTGATTATTCGTAAGGGGTCATTACAGATATGATATCAGAAGGGTTTTCTATTTTCAATCACACATTATCACGTATCCACTTCAGACTTTTTCAAGTGAGTAATTATTTTGTTTACTTATAAAGATGAAATTGCAAGAGCTCATGAGATATTTTTGTATTTATAGAAAGTGTGAATTCTGACTCGATATCTTAAACAGAAAGTTCCCTTAATAGTAAAATTTCATAACTAACATACAACTAAGACAAGATGACCCATGGACTAGGACAATGAGGTCGAGATCGTGGTGTGGACCAAGTATAGACCAAAGCTAAGGTTGCTGTAGAAGTAGTGGTGCAATTACTGAGACAAATTTAAGAATAATATATGCTTATCAACAACTTGCAAGCTAATGAGAACATAGAGGAACTAATTTATTAGTCTAACAATTAGTGCAGCATACAAGAATTTAGACCACAATATATATATTTTTATCATTGTACGTGAGATTCAAGAGAATAAAATAGAAGTAATTCAGTGGTTTAATTAACCATTCAGTAGTCCTAGGGTGATTAAAGTCTAAATAGCTGGTGTTGAATTTTATAGCCTTAATTAACAGTGAAAAGGTAAGATAAGCGTCCTACTATTTGATGGATGATGCGAGGATTTGTTGAGAATAAAATTGAGAAGAGATTTTGAATATGATGACTTAGAAAAACTTTTTTCGAGAGTTTCATGAGCAATACTTAAATATGTCTATGACCAAAAAGCATTATGATGAGTTCAATAACTTCCACCAAAAGAATTTATTTGTGAACGAAGCTGTTAATTAGTTCAACCAACCATTAACTTTGTCACAAAATGGTGTCAATTGAGAATAAATGATGAGGAAAATGATCAAGATAGTTGGCCAAGCGACTATAGTGATTGTTAATAATGGAATTGCCCCCAACTCAACAATGCTAGAATTTCTACTATGCCAAAAAATGAAGCTCTGGTTGAGACTTCCATGATAGAATCGATACTTGTTAATAATCAATATGCTAATGTTCTTTTTCATATGGGAGCTATAAACTCCTATGTGTCTTATTCTTTTATTAAAAAATTAGGAAGAAATTAGAATATATTGAGTAGGAGATTCACTACGACACTACCCTTAGAGGAAGTAATGATGTCTACTCATTAGATACAAATAATGCCAAAAAGGATTGTTGATAGTAGCTCTATAGTAATCTGATAATACTCGAAATGTTTGACTGTGACCTAATATTAGGTATCGATTTCTTGAGAAAGTATGTCTTAAAGTTAGCCTTAAGAACTCGTTATGGCCATTATAAGTTTATTGGCATGCCTTTTGGGTAAACCAATGTCATTGTTGATTTTATGAACCAAATAAATAGAGTGTTCAAGAAGTTTTTGGATAAGTTTGTGATAGTGTTTATTGATGATATCTTCATTTATTTGAAGACTCGGGACAAACCGAGAAGTATTTGAGAATAGTATTGCAGACATTGAAGATACACTAATTGTATGCTAAATTCTCTAAGTGTGAATTTTGATTTTGATCGTGTGATATTTCTTGGCTATGTGATTTCCAAAGATAGGGTGATGGTAGACCATGCAAAGATCGAGACTGTTAGTAATTAGAAAAGACTAACTAATGCAAGTGAGATAAGAAGTTTCTTTGGTATAACAGGATATTATAGGAAATTCGTGATTAATTTTTCAAAGCTTGCGATGCTGCTTACGATGCTTACTCAGAAAGGAAAGAAGTTTAAGTGGACCAAAGACTACAAGAAAAGCTTTTAAGAGTTAAAGAGACAACTCACAAGTGCTCCAACCTTGACTATTCCAAAAGCAGATGAAGGGTTCATTGTATACAGTAATTCTTCCAAAATGGGACTTGACACATTTTTGATGTAGAATGGAAAGGTGATTGCTTACGGCTTAAAATAATTAAAGGATTATGAGAGAAACTATCCCACTTACGATTTAGAATTAGCCATCACAGTTTTGGCATTGAAGATCTAGAGGAATTACTTGTATGGTGTTTGATGTCAAATTTTCACCGATCATCAAAGTTTGAAGTACTTTTTCACTTAAAAGGATTTAAATATGAGACAAAAGAGGTGGCTTGAGTTGGTAAATGATTATGATTATGAAATCCTCTATCACTCATAGAAGGCTAATAGAGTTGTTGATGCATTGAGCTGGAAGAGCCTTATTAGATTAATGTTGCTACAAGAGATGTTTAAGCCTCTTTAGGAAGAGATTCATGATTTTTGTTTAGAGCTTATTGTTGTCAATAATAACCTTGTCTCTGATTATTCTTGATGATATCCAGAGTAAGCAAGACCTTGATCCAAGCCTTGTGAGGATTAAGAGGGAAGTATTTAAAGGGAAAAGTGAAGGATTTAGTAAGTTAAATGATAGAGTACTGAAGATTAAGAGACGATTATGTGTTCCTAAGTATGATGAGGGAAAGTATTCTTAATGAGGCACACAATACTCCATATATGCTTTATCTTGAAGCAACCAAAATGTATGTGGATCCTAAAAATAGTTTTTGGGGGTTTGGAATGAAGCAAGACATAGCACACTATGTGAAGCATAAACATTGTATGACTTGCCAATAAGTTAAGACTAAGCACCAAAGGTCAGGAGGAGTGCTCCAGTTGAATTAGATCCCAAAATAAAAGTGGAAAGATATTGCAAATGACTTTATTGTTGGACTGCCAAAGACTACGAATGGATATGATGCTATATGGGTGGTCACTGACAGCTTAACAAAGTCAGCAAATTTTCTTTCATTTCAAACGACATTCTCAATAGAGCAATTGGCAGAATTGTATGTGAAAGAGGTTGTAAAGCTCCATGGTATTCCCTATTTTATTATCTCAAATCAAGATGGTAGGTTTACCTCTCATTTTTGGAAGAGTGTTCAAGCGAATATGGACACGAAATTGCAGTTTAGCATGGTTTTTTACCCGTAGACAAATGGTCAAATGGAAAGGACTAATCAAATACTCGAGGATATGCTCCAAGCTTGTGCCTTGGACTTTAAAGGGAGTTGGTTCAAGTTCTTGCCCTTGGCTGAGTTTGCTTATAACAATAGTTATCAAACAACAATTACAATGGCTTCGTATTAGATATTTTATGGGAGACGTTGTAAGCCCTCGATTTATTGGCATAAGGCTGGGGAAAAGAAGCTAGTAGAATTAGAACTCAAAGAAAAAACCAACTTTTTCAATAAGACAACTAAAGCAATAAAGACGATTCAGCAATATATTACTACAGCTCATAGTAGGCAAAAGTGCTATACAGATATATGTTAAAGGCCCTTAGATTTTGAAGTTAAAGATATGGTGTTTATCATGGTTGCCCCAATGAAAGGTGTGATGCGATTTAGGCAGAAAGACAAGCTTAGTCCCAGATACGTGGGACCGTATTTAGTAATTGAGTATATTGGCAACGTGACCTACAAGCTAGAGTTGTCTCAAGAGATGGCATCTATCCACAATATATTTCACGTATTGATGTTGAAATCGAATACGTCACACATCATCCAGCTTTAAGTGATTTAGATTCAAAATGATATGAGTTACGAAGAGAAACCAGGTGAGATTTTAGACCAGAGGACAAAGACCTTGAGGAACAAAGAGATTTCTTTTGTGACAGTTCTTTGACATAATTACAAGACAAAGGAAGCCACATAAGAGTAAAAGATACTGTGAGAACAAATTACCTAGAATTATTTTAAGTTTCAAGGATGAAACATTTGTAAGGTAAGAGGGATTGTAATGCCCTAAATCTTAATTAACAATGATATTACAATTTGACATTTAGAAAATAATATAGGTGATGCCATGACATTATATTTAGCCAATCATAACATTATGTTAAGTTATTTTTTCAGGTGACAGGATGAGGACTCGATGTATTAGAACAAGTTCACGCCAAATTCATGAATTTTATGTGATGATTTGATAAACTTGTGTTATGGTTTAATAATACAAATAAATAATGTGTACAAGTATATTTATATATATAATATTAACAATATATAATATATAGTTATGCATGTTTTGCTTTAGAATAGGCAAATTTTATATTATATACTATATACATATTTATTTATTTAGTTTAATTTATATGTGTGTATATACACGGGAAATATATTAATTACTTGCTTAATAGCTTGAAAACAAGAAAAGGTTTATTGAGAATATAATTGACTTTGGCCTTAACATAAGTTTCGGATGTGTATATGTATGTGTGTGTGTGTGTGTGTGTGTGTGTATGAAAGGTCAATGGCAGCTGTACAGTTTTAATGTTGAAAGAGAAATTGTAGAAAATGAATGAGGTGGCATTTTTCAAATTATCATTGCAAATTGAAATTGATTTAGCTGGTTTTGTCTTTATCATACATAAATAAAATAGACATATTATATATAAGAGAAGTTTTTTTTTTTTTTTGGACAGCCATTGTCGAGGGTGTTCGACTGGGAGGGAAAAAAGAGTAGAACGTAAGGAAAAAAAAAAAAGGGGTCACACACATAATTCATTTGACCTCTCTCACATTTTCTATTCAAGATTAAAAAAAGACAATTTTATCAAGAAAACTAGAAAAGTACGTTTTACTATTATTTGACGATGATAATTTCTATAGTTTATTGTATTGATGGCCTTAATGTCTCTCTAATAGAATTTTCTTCACTATATTTTAATGAGTTAGAGGAATATCATGGGATGATGATTTAGGCAGACAATATAATTGATTGATGATAGTTTATTATTATTTTAGAAATGTGTTATGTTTTGTCTACACGATTCTAGGGTTTTTTTATCTCTTATTCATGGTATTATTTGGAATGATTATTTTATTTATTTTACAAGTTAGAAATATGTTTTAGTGTTGTCTTTTGTGTATATGTGAATCATGAATGTTGCGATAATGATTTTATTTAATTTTATATTTTAAAAAAAATTTCAGATTTGATCATGATTGGAAATTTTTAGATTTTAAACTCATTTTTTAGCACTCTGTTTAATGGTACAAACGGATTCTGTTTTTGACAAATTTGGTATTGTTAGAAAGTTCTAGATGTCTAGTGTTTTTTAGAATGATTTCAGATCATTTGGAGCTCGGTATAATTTGTTATGAATTTTCAAATAATAGAGGTTTGGCTGCTAATTTTAATAAAGTTTTGTTATCATGTTTCAAAAATAGGTTTATTGGTCCATATGAATTCCCTTCTTAATGAATTAGATGTTGTTAGAAAGCTCTAGATGTTTAATTTCTTTTGAGACCAGTTTCAGGTTATTTGAAATTTTTACGAATTTGTGTGAAGTTTTAAAAAGACGAAGTTTTGGCTGTCAGTGTTTGTAAGTTGTAAAATTGTTGTGTTTTTATGATTCAACGTTATTATATAATGAAATCAGCCTTTTTAGATGTTATTTTAATGTGATGGATATATTGATAAATTATTATGACTTTTTAGTAATTTATTATATTTTTTTTACGACATAAATGATTATAGACACGAGTACCTGAAAACCTCAATCATCGTGTCAACGTTGAAAAATTTAAGAGGCTAAGTATAGTGTTTATATAATTAAACTCTAACCTGCAATGTGAATTAAGTATATATTTTGATGTTAATGATGATGTTATGATATTTTATCACTTCTTTTATGATGACATTTCAATGAAAAATAAGTATATGTATTTTTATATTTTGAAATAGCATTGTATACCCTTAATGTTGATGGTGATCAGTGAGCAGTCTTTTATTTAGTGTGTGAACTTATTATCACGGTTGGTTTGATATTTACTACTCCACTTTTTTCATGATTAACGCGTTATAATGGTATAATGCCAGGTCAAATATATTATGATATTTTAAAGTTAAAAATTTTCAAAGACATTTATATTTATAATTATATATATAAGATGATGGTGATGGTGACGGTGATGATAATGATGGTGATGGTGATAGTGATGAAAATAAATAAAATATTTTCATTTAAATTTGTGGAATATAAATGTCTTACTAAGCTTTGCTTATATTAATTGATTCAGGTTATAGATAAAGAAAAAGATAAGATGCAATAACTTTTTTTTATGAAGGATTATATTTGAATTTTTCTTAATTTTATACCACTATATTAATTTTACTATTTATAATAAATACAAAAGTTATTTTGATAAGATAAAAACTACTTTAAAAAATTTTATCCATTTTTTTTAATGAGCCAAGAATATTACTTAAATATTATTATTTTCTATAAATTTTATGAAAATAAATGTCAAAAAATAAATTAACTGTAACGATCGGGAGGAGGTTCGTTACAATATTGAACCTAATATAATATGTTGAAGACGTAAAGTTATAAAAATTATTCTGTTTTGTTAGGACATTTTCTACCTTGATGGCGTAGAAATCCGAATTTCATAGGATTATAGATTCATATTGTCCCAAAAAAAAAAAATCATATATATATATATATTCAGGATATAAACGTGATCAAATCATTACAAAACTAAACATGTATAAAATATCCCATATTACTATATATTCTAACTTTCTATTTAAAAACTCATAACAATTAATTAATTTTATTGTAACTTCATTTTTAAAATATTGTTTCTTAATACTATTTATATAATAGTGTAAAACACAAGTATCATTTAAAATAATTACATTTGAATCATCTAACTAGTACAATATATCACAAATTACATTCTAAGTGACATATTACAGGAGTGTCGTGTAACATCTCATTCCTCTATATATATATATATATATACACATGTAATGTTAATAACATTTTCTCCTTGAAAGTATATTTGGTGGGAGAGAAAAAAATAAAAGAAAGAAAAGAGACGGATGGATTATCGAAGAATTTTGATATTTATGATTATTTGATTAAAAAAAAAATGAGAAGAACTCCAAATCTTTGAAAATAACATAATTTTGATTTCTTCTAAATAAGAAAGATTATTAGAAGGATTACAAATCAAACATGATCACAAATAAAAAGACAATCTTTTCTTTTTTATTTTCCTCACTCATTTTTTTCGTATTTTCTCACATTCCTTCTAAACATACCCCTGATGTTATGCATGAGAACAATACCAAAGCAACCGGGAAACGATCCGCTCTGCACTTTCTTGAAAGCTCTTTTTGTTTGTTTTGTCAATGAAGAATGTGGGCGGTGGCTTGAGAGTTGGAACTGCCGAGTCAAAAGCCATGAGCCCTTTCCTGCCATCCTGACGCTCCAGAGCAAAAGGCTGATAACATTGATAGTCATCTCGGGATTGGAACTTGAAGTGAAATTTTCTCTTTTAACATATTCCTGAGGGCAAATTTTACCACTCAGTTCTTATCATTCATGTGTCATTTTAGATCCATAATAACTTGTCAAGTGAGGAGATAATTAGATCTAAAAAAATGACTACAACTCCTCAGAGTCCACAACCACTACTCAATGGGTCGGCTTCGTCCCAAAATATGTCAGAAATGATTTGAAAAAACATCTTGTTCTAAAGATGAAATGCGATTATCATTTGAAAATTAACCTTGAATCAAGAATTAGTAGGATCAGAATAAATCAAAGAAGTTGACTTATCCAAATAAGTAAACAGTGCATTCAAGACCTACAGCTATAAATTATGGGGTTCTTATTTGAAAAGAGGATCTCTCTTCAATAGAAACATGTCATTTTCTTTGATTTTCTCGAGCTTTTCTTGTACTTGGTGAAAAACCCTGGCACTAAGAGGACGTGGAGCAAACTTCTACATATAGCTCGTGTCTATAACACCTATTGACGTGACAATAATATAAAAAATTAAGAACAAATTGTTTATTCTCTATATATTTTCCTATTTAATTTTTTTAACCTATACAATCATATCCGCTCATACGCTAGATTATTTCTAGGTTCGGTTACACATCAAACAATATCACTATTGGTCATTTGCTCTAATATAAGATTTCCCTTCCACACATGATTGTTTAAAAAAAGATTTCTTCAAATATGATTGTTGTAATAGGAGATAGATTATAGGAGGTGAAAAGCTTAGGGTGTGTTTTGTTATTTTTTAGAATAATTTTATATTTTCAAAAACACAAAAAATGAAAACGGTCTTGAAATAACATTTGTTTATTCAATGTTTTCAAAATTATTTTGAAAACATCGTTTTCAACTATGTTTTGTTTTTGGATTTTTTGAAAATGAAAAAAAGTTGTTTTCACGTTTTTGTTTTTATTTTCTCTCACCTTCTACTCTCTCTCTCTCTCTCTCTGTGCATATACAACATCAATAACGACGATCATGTCTGACGATAGCCTCCATCTCTGGTGAAGGACGATGACCACGGACCGGCGACGGTGGTGACAGCTTCCTTGTTACGACGATCACCAACTCGTAGCGACCATCATCAATTCGTGACCCAAATCTCGCCATCGTCGCCATCTAAGACTCAGATCACACTAATATCTTCTACCCTTACTCCTCATTACAAAACCCACCATCGATGGGTTTTTTTTTTAATTATGACTAATAAATTATTTTTTGTTATTTTTTAAGAAAATTTAAATACAAATATATTTTTATAAAATACTCACTTATAAAATGGGTTTTCAAAAATATAACCAAATAAAGTTTCATTTTTATATTTCTCAGAATATATACTCAGAAAACATAACCAAACATAATTTTAGAAATGGTCTCAATACAGTTTTCAAAACATTCTCATTTTCAGTTTTTTTGAAAGTAGAAAACATTTCAAAAATAATACTAAAATGTCACCTTAATTACAAAAAGAATAAGAACTCTTTTTTATAAGTTCACCAAATATTATAAGTCCTAAACACATACTATACATAGGGTACAATTGGGTGGCTAAAGTGTGGGAAAAACTATAGGTGGCGTTTGGTATTGTTTTTGAAATGTTTTCTGTTTTCTGTTTTCAAAAAAATTGAAAATGAGAATGTTTTGAAAGCTATGTTAAGATCATTTCTGAAATTGTGTTTGGTTATGTTTTCTGAGTGTATATTTTAAAAAACATAAAAATAAAACTTTATTTGGTTATATTTTTTTCAAAACTCATTTCATTTTCAAAAAACCCAAAAAACACAATATTTTATGGAAATGAAAACAAAAAGTGAAAACAACTTTTTTTCATTTTCAAAAAACCCAAAAAAACAACATAGTTAAAAACTGTGTTTTCGAAACGGTTTTGAAAACGTTAAATGAATAAACGCTATTTTGAAACCGTTTTCATTTTTTGTGTTTTTGAAAATGGAAAATCATTCTCAAGAACAAAAACAAACGCCCCTAGTCTCTCCTCAAATTCAGGACAACCATTATTGGCTAATTATTTATTTTAGCTGGAAATTGGCTATTTGCTTCTATGTTGGCCATAGTGCTAGTGGATCGAACACAAAGTACGACAGGGAAATGTTCTTTTCCAATAAAAATATTTATATGCATATATCTCGTGTCCTTATCAATAAACGAAAACATTTCTACGTCAATCTTCTCAATTTTTTCCTTTGTTTTGTCGTTTGGTCGAATTTGACAACGGACTGTATTTTCTCCCCACATTTTTCCTGTAACCTTTGGTGGAGAGAAGAGCCAGGGAATAATACATTTCTAAATATATGAATTTGGATGGAATGGCATGACAAGACAAATAATCACTTACTCAAGTAATAATTTTTAATTATCCGATCAAATAGCTATAATTTTTAAATGTCATATTGAATCATAATTATATTATATTAAGTAATATGATAGTTTTTGTTGATAGTTTTCATTGGGTATCTTGCCTTCATGAAATACTATAAAGGGGAAGCAAGTTTTCATTAGGTATCTCCTATAGAAAAAAATCATGCTCCAAGCAATCATGCTCCATAGATAGCATAGTGATATGGATATTGTGCATTTCAATGGCTTATAGTATAAATCTAGCACATCAAAAGGCGGGGGGAAAACATCCACAGTGTGATCCAATCATTATTCAAAAGCTACTCAAATAGATTCTTTTGAGTTACCTTCACCCAATGAACGATCAAATGCTCAACTTTAAGATGAGCTAAGGTAAATAATTGAGGCTAATAAAGTGAAACAACCGTCGTGTTTGGCTTAAAATAAAAAATAAAATAAAATAAAAACTGTTCATAGATGATTGTACTGCATCCACAAAGGTGATTTTTTTTTTTTTTTGAGAAAAAGTTCGAAAATAATGTGATTAACGTTAACATATTTTTTAGACGTTGTTAAGATACTTGAGATCTTAAGGACAGATTCTATTCTACGATAAGAAGCGTATTATCTCAATACTATCAAATATGTTATCAATAAAAGTCTGAAAATAATGTGACTAATATTAACATATTCTTAAGGTGTTGTTAAGATATTCGAGGTACTAAGGGCAGGTTTTATTTAATGATAAAGAACGTATTATCTCAGTACTATCAAATATATTAACAATAAAGATACTTGGAGGCGTGATACTAGATATTTTGAACCAAGGTTACAAATGGTTCGACAAAGACCAATAATTCAAGTAATCCGGTGGGCTCCCCCACATGCTATGTTCCCATATGCCGTCTTCCAAAGTGAGAACTGGGAAGGCAGTACTGAGCCTTAACTAGTTATCATTTTCAAACATCCATAAGTCTCCATGCCTGCTGTCTTTTGGGGTCCATGGCGTGAAGTGAGTACCAAATGCAACTATCAAATGGGGGCAATTCCAGTCATGAAAATGTACTCGAAAAAAGCTCTCCTTTTCCACCTGATGTTAGCTTCATCCACTATTGCCTACAGCGCATTGCCCTTGTCTCAGTCAAACAGTGTATTCGAAAATCAGAATTGAAATATTCGAAGTAGAAAAGTACATTAAAAATTTTCAAGAAAAAGATGTCCGTCCCGTGTTTTCATGTCGCATCTTGTAGTTCAATCTTAATCGTTAGATGACTTAAAAAAAAAATAATAATAACTTGCACTCTTTTTTTTTTTTTTTTTTTTCCTTCTTTTCCTTCTCAAAACCGAAGTTGTTTCTTTTAATTATTTAGTAGTGAGAATTTGAGCCTCATGATACATCCCAAGCATAGTTATCATTATTTTTTTTTTTAACGAAAAAAAAAAAGCTACAACAGTGGTTGTTCTATTATACTCAAATTTTCAGTCTTAACAGATAGGATCCATTTCTCTAAATATGGCAAAAAAAAAATAAGTCGTTAACCCTGTTTTTTTAATCATCAACCCAAATCTTACCTTAACATCACTAATCTATTGAAACGGGAATTTATAGAAATTTCATAGAATTCAAACTTGAGAAATAAAAAAAAGAGACTAACAAAGACGTCACTTTTTTCTTTTTTCGCCATCCCCTCCGCCCTTATGTGCGTTAGTTGTCATTAAATTTGCATGTTGGAAAATCATGACACCAAATGTATTTTAGATACGAAGTTAGAATTTGTAAACAAGGATGCAAGGAGGGACCCACCTAAAAAGTGACCAGACTTAGGGTGATGAGATTGAGAAGGGGGAGAGAGCTGACATGATGAGCATGCGAAAGAGTCCTCCTCCCAAGAAAATCACAGCAGCACTCCCCAACATAATTGAAAGAAAGAAAGAAAACCGCCCCATTCTTTTGAGGTATCTTTTCCATCAAACATCACACGCCACTGGTTGTTACCGGAAACCAGCTTTTTTCATGCCAAGCTACAAAGTAGACATAGTACAAATTCACAGCCAAAAAACAAACAAAAAAAAAAAAAGTAAAGTCACTTTATTGGAGAGGGAGAGAGAAAGGTGAAACAATAGAGCATTGAATCAAAGAGTAAATTACAGTTGACGCCACTTCACTTCTGTTTGGATACAAAAAGAAAATCTAATAAAGCTACTTCAACTTCAACTTCAAAGGTAAATTATTTTCTTGATTTTCTTTCTTTGACATTTATACCTTGATTCACTCTCCATTTTTGACAAATTAACATGTTAACAAAGATAGAGTGCAATGGAGACTTCTTGATGTAGCGGAAGCACAAACAACATAAATTCGTTGATACTGGAAGAATACCGTAAATTATGCAAGATACATTGAGAGAAATAATTGTCAAAACTGAGAACTGCATCGCTTCTGAAGATTGTGTGCCAGTAGCAAAGTGAAAACAAAGGAAGTTCAAAAGCAAGATCCTATGATGAGCTATCTACAAGAAAGTGTTCGTCACCAGATGTTACAGGAAGGAGAATTAAAGAATGGAAAAAAAGAAGAAGAAGATCAAGCTGAAGAGGAAGGCGATAAGGAAGGAGAACAAGGACAAGCGCCGCAGATGATTCTCGGACGGTATCAGCATGTTCAGTTACCTCTTTGTGACAAAAATCACGAAGGATCTTGTAGGAAACGTTGTTACTCTAAGCAATTGGATTGCTTGGAGCAGCGGATCGTCAAGTGTGTGAGAATTGGAGGGAGGCAAAAATTGGCTTCTGAGCAACCTTCTTCGAAACTGAGGCGAGGGAAGGAAGCAGGAGATGCTGTGCAAGTTCATGGCGGTAGGCTGGTTCGGTTCATCAGAAAGAAGGAACGTCACAACAAGGTGTGCACTTCAAAAGGTCCGAGAGACCGGCGAGTCCGACTGTCGGCTAACACTGCTATACAGTTCTATGATGTCCAAGATCGCCTTGGCTATGACCAACCAAGTAAGGCTATTGATTGGTTGATAGAGAAGGCAAAAGCAGCCATTGAAGCACTTGCTGAATTGCCATCCAAAAACCATGACTCATTTGATGCCAATGACTGCGTGACGCGGCCAGAGCCAGTAATGAGAGATAGGAGCTCATATCAGCTTCACCATCACCAAGGCTGTGATAATTGGCCGCAGAAGATATCGATTGGATCGAGTTCCAAGTACGATATGGAGAATCAGCAACTTTTGAATGAGACCACCATGAGCAATGAAGAAATTTTCTCAATGGCAAGCCAATTCCAGGACCACTCAGCCGAACAGAATTCAACACGAGGTCTTTGTCTCTCTCTTCAGTCATCCGAATCTCAGGATCTGCATCTCCGCCATTCAAGTTTCATTGACTTTGATGAACAAGCCCTCAATTCCACGTCCGGTTTAACAGACATGAATTCCATCGATGCGGGTCGGTTTCAGAGTCTGATGGCTTTGAATTCCTCTGCAGGAAATGAAGGAGACGAATTTTTCTTCGATTCACTGCCTTCATTACTCCAACAGCCACTTCTTAGAGAAAACCAGTTTTTCTCTCAGCGGGGACCCCTTCAGTCCCGTAACTTATTCTCACTTAATGCTTCCACTAATCCTCCGATTTTCTTTCATGGTCATGCTAATTCCGAGTCACCAAATTCCCTTGTACTTTCAAGTAAAGGATTCTCCCCAAATGAATTTATTGGGATTTAGTTTTCGGTTTCCATACAGGGCGAAGAACAAACCACAATGTAGGTTCAATTTGTCTATGCTTTTCTCTCATCTCGCATGTTTCCAGAAGTTATCGTTCTTTATCTCTGCTACTATAATTACACGTTTTTGCCCCGTCTTACCCTTAACAATTAAGCTTATGTTGCACTTATGATATCGCCTTTTTTTTGCTTCCATGCATTAAATATCATATATATGATATATATCTATATATGTGTGTGTGTGTGTGTGTGTGCGTGTGTGTGTGTGTGTACTGTCAATATCGAAATAGTCATATCAGCTGGATAGCACTCTAGAACTTCTGTTGTGGATTCCTTTAGTGGCAATAGCCCACGTTTGTTACTTGATGGGATAGCTGAGTTTCAACAATTTGTGTCAAGTTCAGCCCATTTATATAATTCTTATCAATCCCAAAAGTAAACAAATAATTAAATAAATAGAGTAAAGAAATAGTAATGGGTTTGGCAGCATATCAACTTCAATAATTGAGGGGCTTGACTATATAGGGAAGAAACAGAACTAGTTCCTCTGGTTGGATTGCTTGACCTAGAACTAGGAATAGAAAACAGGGAAATGGTATGAGAAAAGCAAAATATGTTACCTTTCCTAAGATGCTTTCTCGCTTGCATTTCTTGTTTGGTATCGTTAGCTATCCTAGTCCCATGGGAAGTTGGAAGTTCGAAACTGGTAACTTGGTCAAAGAGGGAAGTTGTGTACTGTTCCTGCAAAATAAGAAAAACAAAGTGCTATTATTGAACCCATTAGAGCAACTATACAACTGCGAAACTTGTAACATCTTCATTTATTTTTGACCAATGGGATAAAACTAGTTACTCACGAAATGGTGGGACCCACCTAAGTGTGAGTAATGCAGATTCAACATAACGAGGTTGAATCCCATTTTGCTCTATCTTTTTTCCCTAGTCCCATAATGCAACCACATATACGAGGCACAGAAGGGTCTCCTTTGCCTTTCAGCAGAAAAAGTTAATCTTTCAGCTCTGTTCATTTGTTAGAACAATATACACATATCACCTGAATAATAAGCTTTATGAATCAAATGTTAGGGAAATCACTCTGAGCAGATTTACGACCCAATTTTGTTAAGAGAGAAAAACAAGAAAATTATGAGGCGATTACAAGTTTAAGGTTTGCAACAATGGATATCTCAAAAGAAAGAATGAAAATTACTGGTACGAAGACATTGTACAGCTTCAAAGTCACCCAAACGAACAAATTTCCTATTTACATTGCAAATTAAAATTTGTTTTTGAAGATGTACAATACAAAGTGAAAATAGAAGGACGATGAAGTCAATCCAAAACCAAGGTACTTTCCTATTATTCTCATCAAGCAAAAGCATATGACTTCCACACCACTCCATGTACAGTGTTTAGAAGGAAAAAGGAATATTAATCAAAAAATGACTTTTCTCTCACTTTCTGTAATTTCAGTTCTAGAAAGATAAAAAGTGTTCGAACAAACTGTATCAATGACTTAAGAACTAGAAAACCAACTCTTCCTTCTTGGTTGCGGCCTCATCCACTTTATTGCTTTCTTCATCCACAACAAGTTTTTCAGAAGATGGAAATGATAACCTCCGGGATCTGTTGCTTTCCGCCTTTTCAACCACTTTTTCGGAAGCCGGAAAAGATAATCTCCGGCCCTTTGTTTTTTCCTTGCCATTTGATGAAGGGGTTTCAACTGATATTAGAGTATTTGATGTTTTCACAGCCTTGCTGGCCTGCTTGCTCTGAACTTTCTTCGGGCTAGTGAACTGAGATGGGACCCGGCTCTCCCATGGGCGAGCAGCAATCCAACGTTCTTTCCAATTCCAGCCCCAATTAGCTTTGCCAAGTTCATCATTCCCCAACCCTTGGCTCTGGCTACAGTTGGCCCTCCACTGCATGAAGCTTGTTTCTTGAGCTTCTGTTGGACAAAAGGATAAAAGTAATGGCAATGAATGAAATACACAGAATCACATACTTGATGAGAAAAGGCGTATGCCATTGCTCGCTCCCGTTTAACAGCTGCTTCTTCTCTTTGGTATATTCTTGAAAGAATTTCATCCATTGTTTCAGAGCCACCGCACCAGTCTACCTGTCACCCACAAATTTTTATTTAACAGAGAAGAAGAAAGTGCATCTTGTTTGGACCCTTCCATCAGTGAAGCAGTTAAAAACGAAATGGCATTTGGAACAGTCAGGTAGAGCATTCATAGGGCAAAAGGCAGCACCAAACCGCAGTACGCAAATTTTAAGCAACACCATTGAGAATTGCAAAAACAAAATGGGGAGTCGTTGATTGAAAAGAAGAAAGCTTTTACGCAGAAGGCTAAGCTTAATGAGTTTTAAGTAAAGAAAACAAAGTTGAAGCTGATATTTTAAAAAAATAAATAAAAATCACTTCTAGTCATGCGAAAACTAGCTTATTTCAAAGATTGAAGACCTCATGGATGATAAAGACAACTATAATTTCAACAAACAATGTCTGAGCATCTAAATTCTAGTGCAACTTCACAAGAAGACAGCTTCGGAAGATTAATAAAGAAACTTATAGCAATTATTATAAACTTTTAAGCTAAGCAAAGCTCACAGACAGACAAGCAAGTGGTGTTACCTCTAGGCCATGAAGCTTTGCCTCAAGTTTTTGTTGATTCTCTAGCTTCTTCTGTTTGATCCGCCCTTCTGTTACCATACAGAGTCTCCGAGCTCTAATATCTGTTTGAATTTTACACCAAGAATGAAGAAGGTTCAATGTAGTTGTGGATTGCTTTTGGACAGGATAACTTTGGGTGATTATCTGCATTCTTAATATTCCTTTCAAACGACGTAAAGCTTTCCTGGCCTGTAACAGGTTAAATCAAATCTTTATGAATGCCTAGAAACACCAGGAACAGACTAATACTCTTTACAGTAATTTAGGGTAAAAATGAAGGACTAATGCAATATATCCCAACTTTTATCGTAATTTTTAATACCAACATGTCAATATTTATAGAAAGTTTTTTAAAAAATTGCCACATCAATTAGCATTCAAAAGCCGCATCTACTAATGGAACGATGACAAATCACTAGCTACGTGAGTTGTTATAACAAAGTTGAGATAGGAGTCGGGACTTCCAGCATTCAAAGGGGCCTCTCCAATCCAAACCCCTAAGTCAACCTGAACTTCCTCAAAGTTCAGAAAAATGAAACAAGAAAACCTTTCCTCCTATTTCAGAAATGGCTCTGGTTTCTCTGTTTGGTCTTTAAAAGACTGTTTGATGCAGAATTGCCAGCAAAAAACAAAATAATAAATTATATAAAAACATATCAATCTTGCACTGTATCTCTAGACATTCATGAACACAATGCCTAACTAAACATACCTTGTATGCACGGAATGCAGTCTGAATCCGAATTGCGGCTACATCCTCAATTGGCATGTTAAGGGATCCGTTCATTAAACTACTAGACCCCTTTCGTGTATTGTTCTTCACTTTTAAGCCATTTGACTTTGCGTTAGCTGAAGATTCCTGTTCCGAGTTGTTCCAAAAGAGAACAAATAGCACTCATGCAAACATCAATCCTAATATATATCTGTTTCAACTACAAATCTAATTGTAGCGCAGTACAAAATTACACTAGATGATGTCCACCTTTATAATATATATTTATGTTCCTCATCATTATTCATTGATCTTGTGAAAATTGTCGTTAAAAAACAAAAAAACAACAACAATATTAATGACTGGAAAAGTTCTATACCTTCACTGGCTTTGAACCATCCTTTAATTTCTTTCTTCTAAACACCGTCTTAAACCAATTTCCAGATCCCATTCTTGATAGTAAGAGTCTATGTCCAACTTAGTAGAACCCTGAAGCAATGCAGTGCAAATGTTATCAACATCAGAATCATAATAAGGGAAGGGGGGGTGGTGGGGAGGAAAAAACCTTTACAAACGCAAAAATTTTATAAAGTCAACTTTTTTTTTTCCCCTTTTCTCTTCAGGAAACCAATCCAACAGTTAACCATTGCAAGTAACCGTATTAAGCTATGCAGCCGTCATAAGGGTTTATAATTAGAGAGAGAGAGGTTGGAGGATTATAAAGAAAACATAGAGAGACTAAAAGGTGGGCAGTTTTTCTCTTGTAAGCTTTTTTTTTTTTTTTTTCAATAATGAATTTCTACGGCGGCTGAAGAAAACTTGCCGGTTTGTATTTGTTTACATTCTTCTGTGATTTTTATTGCTCTTTTAAGTAATATAAAATTAGGACGACTAATTCTTAACAAAACGGCTGTATATGAATGTGGCAGACCAATTAGCAACCATGAAAGGACATGAACATGAACTGAATTATTGCAAATCAACAATAAGAAACCAAAAGAATCTTCACCCAGAAAAAATCCATCAAAATTTCTCAACAACTCCCAAAAACCATGGATTAAGCTGAACATAAAGCTTTTCACTTGCTAATCAATAAAATCATAACTATATTATAAGCATCTAAGAGTCACTTAACTTGTCTCATTGCAATGAAACCAAGGGGGAAAAAAAGTCACATACAAGACAACATTTTTCTTTTCAACCAAATCAATCATTTTTCACTGAAAAATCAACGAGATCCCAAATGGGCATCTCCAAATCACCTTCCTGAATTAAAAAACAAGAAAAACAGAATCTGGGTTAGGAAGGTAACGACTTTACCAGAGAATGACATTACAGAGACGAAGAAGTTTTCAGGAAAAGAAATGGGAAGTTGAGAGATTTGGGAAGGAAAAGGGAAGATGGTCAGTGGGGGCAAAATTGTGTTTGTAAAAGACTACAAGGCAGGAGTAATGAAGAAGCAAAGGCGTAGGAGGTAAGACAGAGAATAAAAGGTTGGTGTGGAATTTTTCGGACTGTCCATGGTCCCACCACCAAAAATTTTTTTTTTTAAAATAGTAACAATAATGCAACAACAAAATATATGATATGTTAATCAATAAAACAATAATAGTAATAATAATTTAGAAAAGATAATTGACAAATGAAAGAGGTTAGAGAGATTCATATAATGTTTAATGAGATTCTCTCTCTCCTCAATCAAAGGCTCAACCAACGCCTACTTATCTACTACAACTCATATTAAGGTAGATCGTAATGAGATATGAATTGAGTACGTGGGGTTTGTGGTGGGGCGGTAGTCAGTTTGGTGGTGGGTTTTTTTTTTTTTTTTTTTTTTTGAGATTTCAACGGGGAAGAGGAGGGCTATGGTGACAGAAGAACAAACCATGTCGCTCTCTGAATGAGATGGCCCGCCTTTTCAATGCTTTACCAGAATATTATATACTCAGTTTTTGTTTTTATTTTTATTTTTTAATAGTTATATATATTGATTTGGCAACCACTACTATGGAAATAGAATAATGTAACAAATAAGGGTCTTCACGTTTTTCTAATTTGTGACTGCTATTGTATGAGGAAAAAAATTTGTATCTTGACTAATGACAAAGGTAAATTGTAGGTTAGGCAAAGTTGCATTATGGTAATTGTTGGGGGTATTTTTGTACAAATAACTGAAGCCGTGTTGGCTTTAATTGCATGTATTTAATACGAAGAAAAGCATGTTCTATTAAAATAACAAGGAAATCCAATAATCTTAACTAATCATTAATAACATCTACTGCTGAGGAAATCTCGAGCAGTCATAGGGTAAAATCTCCAAGATTGGGATTACAGAAGCAAATTAATTAAGTTATTGATAATCATTAGGGAAAATGAAAATATCTTCGAATAGCTACTCCATGAGATACATTTATTCTATTACCAATTAACTCTAACGATCTTGGATTATAATAAAACTAAGGAGTTTGGCTAACTTAAATATCGGAGTGTCATCAAGACCACATTTTGTTTTTTAAAGTAAACAGGTTACCATACAAGACTAGTAGGGGTTGTTGCAAATTCTTTCAAAAAGAAAGGGGAGAAGGAAAGAAAGAGAGAGAGAGAGAGAGAGAGAGAAAGAGGGATGAAGTCAACACGTATATTTCTGAAAGAACCACTATAGTGGATGATCAATAGAGAAGAGGAGACGTAGTGGTCCCAGCGAGGCTCAGACTCGCGACCTCCGGCTCATAAGACCAGCGCTCTAACCGACTGAGCTACGGGACCCGGTTGGTGCCATTCCATATCTGAATGGCCAATTTTGTTACTCTAAACGGGGACATTTCTTCACAATTCACACGTGAATACAATTTTCCTCCTTAAAAAAACTTGACCACCACTACCAAAATATGTGTGTATATATATAAATATATAACTTTGAAAGTGGAGAATTCAAATTTTAAGTTTGAAATGATATTAGGTGTGAAATTATTACTAAACTATATTTATAATCAAGTTATCACTTACATAGTTAAAAGAAAGACAAATTTATAAATAGATTACTATTGTGAATCTTATGATAAAAAAGAGAAAGATCAACCGATATATAAAAATATTACTGTAGGATAATATATATCCGTATCTACTCACAAAGCACAAAGACTAATTGATCAGATTCATGGACGTTAAGGTAAAGGTTTTTTTTTTTTTTTTAATGAGTAAACCATTTAAGGCAAAGTTAAGAACTTGAGTTGCTGCCTAGCACTTCAAAATATTTTTAATTAAAAAAAATAGTGATATCTTCTCATTCCCATATAAACTTTTTATATAAGTCTACTAAGCCAAGTGTGATGGTAAGGATCCTAGTTGTGGGCATTCACCTAGAATTTATATCAAAGATAATCTATATTGATCTATGACTCGAACATTTGACATGATAAAAGTGAAGACTTCAAATAATATCGTTACTATTATGCCACTATCATCATCAATGTCTTAAATATATATCTCTTAATTAATGTATAGTCGTTTTAACTTTTTAATTTTAAATAAAAGATTTAGGTGGAAGATTTAAACCTAATAGAAAATAACAAAATTAAATATGGTATTATTTGTTATGTTATGCCTATAATTACCAATCATTGTTTTCTATTAAAAAAAAAAGATAGTACTAGGGACACTACTGATATATAGTCATTTTTAAGTTGTTGGCATAAGAATAGATGCTTATACCCGAATGATCTAGGCAAATGGTATACTTATACATATATGCAAGTACCTAATAGTAAGCTTCATTACTGATTAAAAAAAAAACTACATCAACGTCAATTTAATCTCAAGTTTTAAATATCAATTTATATATGCTATATGTGTGTTATAATTCTTTTATTAATAGGTATTTAAAAATTTGCTAAATCAATCGGTTGTATTTAATAATAAAAATATGATAACTCATTATCAGAATCAAAATTAGTGTTCCAACACTATTTTCTTAATAGGTTGGCTACTGGGAAGAGTAGTATAGTGTTATTCAAATTAACCAAGTTATTTATTGAGTATTATGTATAATACTTTCATTAACCCCGAAAACAGCGACAAATCAAAGAGGGGAAGTGGTGAAAACACAAGCTTGACCGGTCGAGAGCCGAACACACGTAATAATAATAATAATAATAATATATGAACAAGATTACAAATGGGTTTTATCTTCAGGTGACTTGCTTGTACAAGGGGCAAATGATATCTTGATTTGAATTCGGATTTTCCTTATAAGATAATTAACTAAGGTAAGAATAAGATAGTGATCATCTTTAGCCAAAACAAAAAATTCCAATTATTATTACTATTATTATTATTATTCCTTTTGCTGCATATCCCCATCATTACCATCCTCCAATGGTCATTGATCTTTATTTGAGCCCACAATTTGTAAGCTAATTAAGTAATTAATACGTCCGCAATTGATGTGTGTGTGTATATATGTTGTATGTGAGCAATTGATATGAAAATTATTAATTCAACATTCTTCATTTTATCTAAAATTATCAACTTGATATCACATGGGAAACAAGTGAAAATAAAACCTTATCACAGATGATAGTGGTATAATGATAAAAAAAAACTTATTTAACACTTTTATTTTTATCAGATTTTAAATTTGAGTTGTAGAGTATATAAGAATCTAATTTTTAATAAAAAAGATTATATATTGCTTATTTTTAAAGTTTGAGATCAATTAACTATAAATACTTATAGTTAAATCTCCTATTCTCCCGTTAACATAATTAGTAGGTTCATTTATTAATAGTATATTTGGATGGAAGATTTATTTTTAGAAAATAAAAAAATTTTATATATGAAAAATAAAAAGTTATTTGGATTTTTTTTATAAAAATAAAAAGTTGTTTGTATAAGTAAAATTTTTTTTTTAAAGATAACTCTTTTTTTATTTATAAAAATAAAAAATTTTAAATATTCAAATATAAAAATTTAAAAAAAAATTTACTTTTTTAAAATGAAAAATTTTTTATTTGTTAAAAATAAAATTCTCAAATAAACGGAGATAAAAAAAAAGGTGAAAATAAAAGCTCATGCATTGAGTACTTTTGACTGCTACATGGGCAACTGGTATTTGGTAAATATATTGTGTTTGAATACAATTTTTTTTTTAGTGTTATGTTTGGTTGAAAAGTATTTGTTTTGTATTTGAATAAAATATATGTTTGGATGAAAAGTATTTTAGAGTTGAAAAGTTGATATAATTGGTAAAAGTAGAGATAAATAGTTAGGGTTAAAAAGTTGATGTGATTGTTTTAAAAAACTTTTGAATAATAATTGTTTTCGTAATACTATTGAAAATGATTATATTTGAATGTAAAACTTTACGTTTGATATAAAATTGATATTCATAACGTCAAAATATGTTCTCCAAACGTAGCATTAGATGTCACGAAATCATGAGAAAGGACTACGTAACCCAACTTGGCTTAATGAATGTAATTCGAAAATCTACTCCGTTCATAAACTGCCAGGCTTTGAATTTGTTCAGGTTTGACAACATTTTTATTTTTTATTTTTGTTTTCAAATGGTTGGATATCTTGGGAAAGCTTCATTGTTAAATTGAATCCACACCTTTCCAAGGAAAACATAATAATTAAGGGTTTGTTTTGATTATTGGTTTGAATATAAAAAATTGAATTTAAATTTAATATATATTTAGTTTGTTAGTCTGTTTTAAATTTTTAAATTTATAATCTATATAATATTTTAAACATAAAAATATTATTTATAAATCTTTTCTTATATGAAAGAAAATAATTATACTAATCATAAAAAAAAAGTAAAGGAAAGTAAATTTTTAATGTAAATTCAAATTTAATTTTTATCTTTTAAAAACTTTTAGTTCAAAATAAAATTCTCTGACTCAAACTTAAACACCAAATATAAGGTTCATTTCATAATTCAACTCATTCTAAGAGTCCGTTTGAATGAGAGGTCCATTTTTGGAAAATGATAAATTTTTATATATGAAAAATAAAAAGTTGTTTGGAAATTTTTTTTTTAAAGTGAAAAGTTGTTTGAATTGGTGAAAACTTTTTGCTTCTAGAGAGTTTTTTTTTCCATTTTTTAAAAATGAAAAATTTTGAATGTTCAAATAAAGAAATTTAGGAAGGTTCATTTTTCTTGAAATGAAAAATTTTTCATTTTCCAAATTTAGGTGTCAAACAAACGAATGGTAAATTTAACCTAAATTTTTTAATTCAATCTCGTGATCCAAACAAACCCTAGGTGAACTATGTATCAAATTAGTTATATTGATTTTCCTTTTTTCAGTTTTTTGTTTTTTGGTTTTTTCATATAAGGATTTTAAATTTGACAACTTTCTCTTTGAGATTGGTATATGTATATATATATATAGAAGTGGTCTTAAATCCAATCCTAGATATATCGATACTTGCATAAACATTACTGGATTTGAAATAAACAGTGTGATTTAAAGTATGAATTAAAGGGTTGCCTATATTATAACTAATAGGCACTGTAGTGTAAGTGCATGCTAATATATTATTTAGAACACACAGTTTAAGACAAATAAAAGAGAAACAACCTAGAAAGAAAAAAAAAAAAGAAAGAAAGTTATTACTGAGCATCCTAATAGCTGATTTGACTGTCAAACTTAATTAAACGAGGTCTCACATTTTTTCTCACACGAAACCAATAAAAAAAAAAAGGCCTTTCTTCTGCATTGAATTCTCTCTCCTCTTTCTCTCTCTAGCACTCCCACAACTCATGGTTTGCTTGCTTACTGGTTCATTTCTTTCTTTTTTTTTTTTTTTTAGTTTTAGCTAGAAAAGCAATGAAGTGGAAGGTTAATATTTATAACTCAATAATAACCACAGAGGGATGACTTAGAGAAAAAAAGAGGTAGGGAAAAAGGGACGCAAGAAGGAGCATAAGACAAAAATAGAAAAAATACCAAAGACTTGGAGAGGGCCAATTCAAAGAATGACATAACAAATTTTCAAACAGAGCTAAATCTTTCATATTTAGACTAGTACAATCAAGCACCAAACTTGGATCTTATGGTGTTGACTATGTCATCTTCTACTTGGAAGGTCTTGGTCAAGACTTCATTAGAAATTGATGGTGTTGAAGTTTGAGAGTTGTGGGCAAAACAAAGTGAAATCTTTCATGTTTAGACAAGTAAAATCAAGCACCAAACTTGGATCTTATGGTGTTGACTACGCCATCGATCCTCTACTTGGTTAAGGCCTTGGTCAAGACTTCATTCGGAACTGGTGGTGTTGAAGCAAAGAGAGTTTTTGATAAGAATAGCACTAGGAAAGAGACTGTTGAAGGAGGTGAAGGCAAGAGCCTTTCCTTCTTTGACGTTTCATTGGAGGTGAATGAGTCCCCTAGGAGTCACAAACATCTTAACCCTCCACTTTTTTATAAATCTGACAATTATATTATGTACTCTGTGTATAGTTGTATTCGCATTCTAATCCCATATTTTCATAATGCCAACTGAAATACTTTTATATTGTTTATATTTTTTTTCTAATGTAATTGAATTTATTTTTAGGGTTTTACGTTGAATATAATACAAATATAACTTATGACAAAAAATTTTTTTATATTTGTTTGACAGTTTACAAATTACTTATTCCTCTATTCAACACATGTTGATTCTTACCTATAGCCACTGTTACAACCTACCTTCGTATTACTACCATCTCCGGACCTTTACTATATATATGGTTTTATCTTCTAGGTGCTTTTAGTTGTTTTTCGTTCTCTTTTTTAGTAATTGTCATTTTTATTTTATCATTTTTTCCCTTCTCTTTTTCAATAGAGAAAGTGGCGTTGTTAAAATAGGCAATAATTGACACCTTTTATTGTTAAAAAATAAGTCGGCTTCTTTTTCGTTGAATAAGCTTTTCTAGTGAGCATCAACCTAGTCCGGATGGATGTAAAAATCCCTAATAGTCACTCTTTCTATTCACTGATTAACAAAAAAAAAAAGGGTCATATTTTTCATGGACATGACTTGTCAACTTTCTTGCATATAAATTCAAAGTAGATACCGATTTGGATATGATTTGATAATTCTTACCAAGATTATCAATGTTTTCGCATCTGGCCAAGAACAGTGACTCAAATGATTGAATCAAATTACTCCTTGTAGGACACGACAAAAATTGAAATGTTACTTGTAGCATCCAATGCTTACTAATCTTACCCTGCTATTTTGGATTTAAGTGGAGATCTCACGAAGTTGGTTTATGCAGTACTGATTATCTATTCAGATTTTATTTCTGCCTTCTTCTTCTTCTTCTTTTTCTTCATTTTTTATCACTTTGTTTATACCAAAATTTTAGTATATTGGTCAGTGTTCTTTTCCCTGCAAAAAGAAAAAAAAAATGGAGACTCTTCGAAAGTTGCAGGTTAGTGTTAAAAAGAAAAAACTGTGAAACGGCCATATAGAGCATTTATATATTGTTATATTTGGCTAATTA
Organism: Antiaris toxicaria; assembly: GCA_035233585.1. Classification (NCBI taxonomy): domain Eukaryota; kingdom Viridiplantae; phylum Streptophyta; class Magnoliopsida; order Rosales; family Moraceae; genus Antiaris; species Antiaris toxicaria. Next base: position 98,373,294 of record CP141154.1, read on the forward strand.
ATATATTTTATGAAGGGAAGTGACATTCCCGAAAAAGAAAATGTTGGGGAGTGATGTATTTGTTGTTAAATCCGTCATGTTGGTCATTATAAAAAGAATTTTTTTAAATAATTAAATAATTGCCTAATTATATTGCTAAGATCAAGATGCTTTTATCCTTGAAATATAATATAACGTGTTGTTTTTTTTTTAACCTTTCTCTACTTTTAGAATTAAATATTTATTCAAACTTACTTTTGTTATGTTATGAAAAAATATATAATTCAAACTTACATTTGTTATTTTATTTTTCTATAGCAATTAGTCTAATTATTATTAGTTAACATTATCATAAAACGTTAAATAACCTTTTACAAATTCATATTGTGTCACCTGAGTAATCATCATATTCTGACAAACCTGTAATAAGAAGTCTTTGTAAAATCGATTAAGTATTTTTTTATGTTATACAAAAAATGTTTTGATTGGCAAGAAATCATTTTTGACGGATAAGTTACCTGATTGTCTTAATAACTACGTACTATAATTTCATTGAATCACTTTAAATCAATTATAAATACTATTCTACCAGTCAAATTTACAACAAAATATTATTGCTTCTACTTTAAAATATTAATAAAATACTCCTTTACCCTTCAATATTTTTTATTTCCCACGCGTGATGAGTTGATGATCTTTCAATTTTTCAACGGCTAAAAAAAAAAAATCATTTTTTATAGCCGTCTAAATACGTTCTACCATGTAAGCAAAATTAACTAACTACATACTAACAAATACTTTAACATTTTAAGAATTAATTGGTTTAAAGCTTGATATATCCTGATTATATAAACGAACACAGACAAACATTGTCCTCTACTCGTAATTTAACTCGATTCATGTTAAAGTCGACGAGCTGAACATTTTTTTTTTTGGAGAATAACATAATGAGAAAAGCTATTATTTCGTCGACGACTATGATAATCTTTATGGTTATATTTGCAACTTCTGTGCAAGCCCAAAACCCGTTCCCTACTACATCGACTTTGACTGCTTATTTTTCTTTCGACCATAATTGCTTCAAAGCATGCGAAATGGAGAAATGCAATCCTCATATATTGTCTTCATTTTGTCACACAAAATGTCTTGGTCTTTGTATCGTGGATTGTGGCTGCATTTTCAAAAGAGGGCATCACGTTATGAATTCCCATGCACGTTCATGATCTCGAACAATCTGGTATGTATAATTTTTCATTGTCCCTAGCTTATAAATCTCCTCAATTTTTTGTAATCTCCTCTTATAAATAAAGTAATGTAGCATCTATATATCAATGAAGTAAAAGGATCAAAAAAACGTAAGTTAATAGAAAACAAAACTAGGATTCCGAGTTTAGTGTGTACCTATATTATTCTTTATATACAAAAGCAATAATTCAATGTATTTTGCAAATGTTAAGAAGTGAATCAAGTCAATAACTATACAAAATTTTACTTTTGGATTACCAAATGATTATTTTAAGTTGACTGATTTGTTTAAGATAATGAGAATATTATCTTCTTCTTCTATTTTTTTTTTTCAGGGTCGTTTTACAATAGGACTTCGTACCAATACGTACATTTGTGATATTTAGAATTGGTCAAAGTCATATCAAAAGTTATTAAAAAAAATAATAATATGCGAAACATACAGTGTTTAGTGCTCATATGTTGGCTGAAAAATAGGGCTCTATCGTCGATAAATAAATATAAGGTATTTTTGTCTTTTCCATTCTAATGCAAATATTCAAAAAAATAATAATAATAACTATTTAAGGGTATTCATGTTTTTTTATTTCGTTGGTTGTGGGGGGTGGGGGATGTGCGAGAGCGATAGAATAAGAACATCCTTTTCAAATCTAAATGATGAAACTAAATATACTTCTGTAATATCTTATTTTATTTTATTTTATTTTTGTTGCTATGAAATAGAAGCACTGTAATATGAAGATAACCATAAAAGCATATTTATGAGCATACAACGCGGAACGAATCCATAACTCCTAAACCCAAGCCCCATCCCTCCCACCCACCGGCTTCATTTCATATGCCCAATACATTTTACCTTTTTCAACAGTTTAAATCTTTCATAAATCAAGTATAGTGCATTTCATTTCATGTTTCTTTTGTTCTTAAAGCTAGCTTATAACGGATCACATCCACAAAGGCGAGTGGTTCCCATAACGCCAACTTCGATTCCTTTGATCCCTCATTTTCAGGCGACTGGTAAATCTCTATATCTACTCACTATTTTGCTGCCCACGAAAGAAAGAAATGCAAAGTAAAGAAAAGGCTTTAAAATGGGTAAAAGTTTTAATCCAACCCAACCGCATGATATGGCAAGGTTCCAATTAGTAAAATTCAACAGAGAGTGAGCAGCAACCAAAGTTCATACAACAGATAGCTTAATAGTATCTTCATGTTGTGAGAGAGCTTGACCAGAGCCATTGCCACTTCCCTTAAGAGTAGAAAAAGCAGTAAAATAAGTTAAACACAACCGAAAGGCAAACTATGTTCCTACTTCAGTGACAACTTTGCCATAACCATCGAGTTCTAAACCTTCCTAATGAGGAGGAACAGCCTCTGATCAAGTTCATATTTCTTGAAATAAGATGGATCACCTTTCAGCATCATCAATAGACCACCAAATGAAGCATCAATCTCCGCTTTACCATGTCCGGAACCTTCAGAAATTCTATAAAGCTTCCCTTGCATAACATACTCGTAGTTGTCAGCAAGTGTCTTGCGGTTGACTGGACTGTAATAGCCAGTGTCAGGAGTTCCATCCTCGTTCAGTGTAGAACTCAGCGCCATCGAGAATTTCTCACCTTCCTTCATCGGATACACTTCTGTGTTCACATCTAGGTGCAGGAACATATCAAACTTCTCACTCTTTGCTTCAATTCGAGTAACCTTATCAAACTTCTTTCCGTCGGGGTTCAACTTATCAGTCTTAAAAATATCTTCGAAAAGAAACTCAGCCATTCTTAGGGTGATTTGGGCCTGAAAAATGTTTTGGTCTCAGATAACTAACAGAGGTTGAAAACTCGAGGATGCAAATATTTTTTTCAATATTTGGCATCATGGGAAAAGATACCGGCATTACAAGTCTATGACTCCAACAGAGAAGCACATAAATCAGATCGAAATAATTCATTGATTCATTCTAATAAATTCTATGTAGTATAATAAAAATGCTCCAGAGCCAAAATCAACTAAAACAACAAAGTTAGGTTAATACGCATTCGAATTTCCAATGTAAAACTCAAATTTTAGACTAACATTGATCGTAAACCACAAACGATTGACACCCAAGAAAGATAACAATGATCGTCAAACTCAAGCTTTTGAAGAAAATGAGCAGGTCATGGTTTTCAAATGAGGCAAAGAACAAGCAAAACCACCCAATTGAAGCCATGCATTAACAATTTTACATAATTTAGTGCAATTAACAGTTATATAACACAAATCAGAAGCTAGTATTACACAAAGGAAAAACCAGAGTACAGAAAAATAACATACATGTGAAGTTAAATACAGAGGAAATCAGTGATCACCGAAAACCAGATTTGGACTACATTTTTTATTTTAATTTATCTTTTCTTATTGAAATTTAACAAAATATGAACATTTCCAAACCTGGATGTTATATGTTTCTTGTTTTTATTGAAAACTAGGGTTTCATTTTCCTTTTTCCCATTTTGCAGAAAATTGATTCCATTTTGAGCTTCTTAAAAAAATTAATAAATAAATAAACAAAATCCGTTTTAAATCGCAAAAAGTAATAATCAGAAAATTCAACAGCAAAATTTGAGGGAAACGCCAAGAAAATCATGAAGTAAAAAAAAAAAAAAAACAACTCAACAGGTTCATAAATCTAAGAACTGAGAATTTGGGGATTTTTTCCTGGTAAATTCAGAATGAGAAAAGTGATTTCATCACATTTAGAATTGAAAACAAAAAGGAAACATGAAATCCATAGAAAAGTTTCTGACTATGGTCATCCAAGACAAAAAAGAAAACCCGAACCTCAAAATTTCTCCTTTCGCTCCAAAAAGTTTCACAGAAGAAATTGGCCTACACTTCTACTCAGAGAAAAGCTCCGTGGTGAAGATACAGAAAGAAAGCTCGGGTTTTGCTGCCGTGAAGGAAAGAAGAGAACTAGAGAAGAGTGAGAGTCCGAGAGAGTATAGAAAAAGGGCGAAAAGGAAAGGAGGGAGTTAAAGAAACAGATGTTGGGGCACTTTTGCAAAATTTAGAAATTTTGAGGGTAAAAACGTAATTTCGATAACTTAAAGTTGACAAAAAAACAATTTTAGATAAATATTAAAGTATTACCCTCGTTTATGTCCCGCGTCATCTTCACCCTGCCTCTCGTGATTTAGAGCCCGTTTGAAGGAATAATAGGATATAGTTTTATGTTTGAATTGTATTTAAATATTACAAAATTTTTATTAAAATATAAAAATTTTATATTTAAATATAATATGTTTTTAATGATGTCTTAAATACATTTATTATTTCAAAATATTTTTTTTTTTTTTTTTTTTCATCACATCATATTTTATTTTTATCTTTTTTTATTTATTTTAATTAATTACATCAATATTTAAATTTTAAAATATAATTCAAATATTTTTTATCTAAACACGTATTATATTCAAATACAAAATAAGTATTTTTATTTAAATATAAAGTACATTCAATACGTTATGTTTAAATGAAATATGAATGTAATATATTTATTAAATGTTCCATAAAATTAGGTTTTTAAAACAACTTTATTTGTAGAAAAAATATAAAGCTTTTAATCTCATAAATCACATCCTACCTAAAAAATAGAGGGACAAAAAAAAGAAACAAACCCCCCTTCAAATACATAAATAGCCATCTAAAACCGCAAACGAAAGCAAAATAAAAAAATAAAAACTAATCTTATAACAGAAACACACTAAGCCGAACACAAAAATAGAAAGAAAGAAACAAAAAAAAAAAACACACGCACACACACAATAGAAAAGATAACCCAACATAAAAGTCAGCCCAAAAAAATGCAGCAAAAAAAAAAAAAAAGGGCAAATCACTTAGATGAAGAAGTACTACAAGAAAAAAAGACAAAACATCCGAAACCCAAATGAAAAAGCAAAGAAGAAGACGAAGAGAGAAGAAGAAAAACAAAAACAAAAAACCTAGAAACAGGAGAGAAGAGGAGAAATGATAAACCAAAGGGGGAATTACGAAAAAAAAAAAAAAAGGATCAGGGGAATAAAACGCTAGAAAAGAAAGCAAGAAGGATGGGGGCTGGGAACGTGAGAGAGACAAAAGGCAAAGGGTTGCGAAAGGGCTAGAAACATATGAGAGAGAGAGAGAGAAATGAAAAGTCAAAAGAGGGATTTCAAAAAGTAGAAGGAAACCAACGTGGCGTTTAGTATTATTTTTGAAATGTTTTCTATTTTCAAAAAAATTGAAAATGAGAATGTTTTGAAAACTGTGTTAAGATCATTTTTGAAATTGTATTTGGTTATGTTTTTTAAGTGTATATTTTGAAAAACACAGTAAAAAACTTTGTTTGATTATATTTTTTCAAAACCCATTTCATTTTCAAAAAGCCCAAAAAACACAATATTTTTTGGAAATGAAAACAAAAAGTGAAAACAACTTTTTTTCGTTTTCAAAAAATCCAAAAAAACAACATAGTTGAAAACGGTGTTTTCGAAATGGTTTTGAAAATGTTAAATAAACAAATGCTATTTTGAAACCGTTTTCATTTTCTGTGTTTTTAAAAATGAAAAATCATTTTCAAGAACCAAAACAAACGCCCCCCAAGTCACCCGATCGGGCACTGGCTGGACAAAGAAAAAGGAAGAATAAAAAAGTAGAGGGGAACTAGGTCAACCAATTGGATACGGGTCGGGCAAGGTAGATAGGGTTAAAACGGGGAAAACACTACCACAAGGAACGATACCTTCCAACTTCCTTTTAGTGTAGTATAAAAATGTCTTATACCTTGGCCAAATGAAATGGGTTCGGAATGAAAAACTATTAATTTACAAACAATATAATTTATTGTCGGTTAGCTTGGTAGGGTTGAAAATTTGTTAGAAGAACCAAATCTAAAAAATCCTTTGTAGTCTCCCTTGTAGTCGCTTTAGTCAGTTTGAGTTTATAAATCAAATCATTTTTGTAGAAAAATTGTGATGATCTTGTAACATTAACTATTATCGACACGTCTAGATGCCCTTTTGAAGATGCTTATTTTTTTAATTAAAAAAAAGTTATTTTGAAAAATATGTTTGGGGTAAAAACCTATTTGGAACGAAAAAGGTAAAAGTATAAAAAAAATTTTAGAAAAAAAATATCAATATGAATATTATTTTGTTTCTCTTGAAATTTTATACAATTAAAAAAAATCTTATTTAGGCTTGTATATATAAAGTTATGGATTTTTAAAATTAGAATTTATTGTAATACTTTAAAGATATGAATAATGAAAAGTTATGGTATTGTGGGAAAAAAGTAGTTTTAGAGACTTTTTTTTTTTTTTTGAATCCCAAACACTTCTAATTTTTTTAGGTCTTTTAACTTTAACTAATTTTCTTTGTCTTTTGACTAATTGAAAATTTTACTTAAATCATAATACATAAAATAACATTAAGATACTAAAAAATGACAATGCTTCAAAATATAGAGAGAGATAACAAATATAGGGAAAAAATTTTTATAAGAGTTCTAGTTTGGCAGATCTTGATAATTTGCCAAATTAAAGACTGTGATTAAAATTCCCAAAGACAAAAAGATTTTTCATATTTGTCCTCGAAATGAGAAGGGACTCAAATTGCGAAAATAATTAAGTTTTTCTTATGATTTATGTTAGGATTCATAATCTGCAAATTCCTTCGGGATATTATATTATGGAACCGCATCTGAAGATATTATGTAGCTTTTCATGCTCGTGTTTTTATTTTATTATATTTTTTCCCAACTTTTTTTAAAGTTAATTAAGAAATGTAATTGCAAGCATAACCTTACACAATAATATCAATATATTGTATCAATACATTGACTACAAGTTGGGATGAACCTTAAATGCTAGCACTATTATGTACCTACTTTTTCTTAGAAGTTCAATTTAATGATTTTTTTTTTCATATACTTTGAAGTACTACAAATGAAATTAATCTACTCTAATCATCTTTTCCAATGCCCAATAGTTATAATTACAGGCATGATCAGTGTGATGCCCATTCTTGGGACCCAGAAGACAAACCACTTTCCCAAGTTCTATAGCTATTTTATTTCCATAGTCTTACTTGGCTAAGGGACAAATGACCATATTCATTTGTAACGTCTATGGGTGGGTTTAATAATATTTTTAGATTATCCAAAAGTTCTTTACAAAAACTATAATATAAATATTATATTTGGTCAGAGTATTTAAAAGTTGTTTACACAAATATTAATTTATTTAAAGTTAAACTAGAATTTATAACTTTTATTTTTAGTTTCTACTTCTTATTTTACTAGAAGTAAAAATAAAAATTATGGTAAAAGCACGATAAGCCTAAAGTAACCCTATATCACTTTAGTATTTCGGCAAACTAAATTACCTACTAAAATAATATTTTTTTTTAAAGTTTTTTTTTGGTTTGATTTATAAACATTTGAATTCTATATTTTATAAGATGTCAGATACAGAATTATCGTTAAGATATATCGATAGTTATTGATTTTCAAATTTTTAGATTTAATATAATTATTCATTGTTATAAAAGTTTAGTAAATATAGATATGGCCATGTACTTTAATTCTTAAAAAGGAAAAAAAGCCATTCAACAAGTACTCTATATCGTGTGATTATAGTGATCAGTATATCAAATGATAAGGAACGTACAGCTTGTTATTCTCCTCAAGATCATGACCTTCACAATTATACTTGCAAGTAATGATTTTGTGCGAGCCAATTCTGATCGTCTTGAACCGTCATTTGCCCACGCCAGTCCAGCGTGGAAGTTGACCGGCTTCTTCTTCTTCTTCGACTGAAAGTGCTACAGAAGATGCACCGCAGAGAGATGCAACAATCCTAATCACTCTATGAACAGCTCTGATCATGATTTTGATCGCCGGAGATGTATTGGCGTATGTCTGATACATTTGCGGTCATATTAATCGCGGAGGACCCCTTCTGATCAATGCTGTAGGTTCTAGATCTGTGGGGTCCGTGGCCGTTGATCTTGATCAACCAACTGATCACTTGTACTATTGTTTGCTTCTCCCTAATCTCTCTCTTGTTTTCACTTCCTCCATATTATAGAATAGAGAAGCCTTGACTTGTATAATGCATGCTTCATCCTTAATGATCAGGCAAAATAACTTTTTTTTATTTTTAAATTTTTGGTGGGATATATTTAGCAGATATCATTTGATTGGAGTAGTGACCCTACATATGATCTTTTTGCTCCTCTTCTTTTTCTTTCATAAGGTGCAGTACTCTTGATCGAAATATTTTATGTCAACACCTTTTGGTATAAATGTCATTAGAATTAAAGGCATAGTAATAAAAATACCCTAGTGATATATATAAAATCTAAAATCACCCCTAGGAAGCCAAACATATGCCTCTAACTTGGTGCCTAGCCACTCCTCCATTTGCAACAAGGGATCCTACACGTCAAGAAGTTCTTCATAGGTTTGTTGGTGATGGTGAGAACCGGTAGAGGTATAAAATTATTGATTAAGAGTTGATTCGGGTTTGAAATTGGGTATAAGAGTTTAGGTGTCGTTTGGAAAAAAAGTTATATTTAATTTTATTCAAATGTAATACAATTTTACACCAAACACAAATTTTACAATAGTGCTATAAAAACAATTATTATTCAAAACATTTTTAAAACAATCACATCAACTTTTCAACTCCACTATTTATCTCTACTTTTATCAATCATATCAACTTTTCAACTTTAAAATACTTTTCATCCAAACATATATTTCATTCAAATACAAAACAAATACTTTTTAACCAAATACAACATTCAAAAAGTAAATTTCATTTAAATACAATTAAGATGCAATGCGTTTACCAAACATCCCCTTATTAATCTCAAATTGGGTCTAAGTTTGGCTTTGAATTTAGCCAAATTTTAGGTTTGAATACACATATGAAAATTTATTTTTTGAAGGGTATTAAGGCTCTTTTTGTGAACAAAAAAATTTCAAAGGTAAAAAGCCATTGTTTCTGTTGGTGTATAACATTATTATTGTTAGACCAACTCAGAACATCAAAAGTTTTTGGTCAATAATCTAACAGTTTCATGCATCTTGTTGAATAAATAGTATTGATACAAAACATTTTAGCTAAGTATATGATTATGCGTAACGTAATTATAAGTATATATAGTAATTTATGAGGCGTTTGAGTAACGCATTACATTTATATTATATTTGAATGCAATGCATTACGAACGCAATGTATTGAATATAATATGAATTTGGATAAAAAGTATTTGCATTGCATTAAAATGTAATATTTGTTTGGATAAAAAGTATTTGAATTGTATTTTTTGTGATTTAATTAATAAAAGTAGAGAAAAAGAAAGTATGTGATGTGATTGGTAAAAGTAGTAGAAAAAGTAGAATATTAGATAGTAATTATATTAGATTTAAAATGTAATGTGATTATATTGAAATACAATATTTTTATGTTTAAATGAAAATTACATTACGTTTAAATGTAATACGAATGTAATGTGATAAATAAACGAAGTATTAATCTTTTTTTCTATTTTTCTTACATAATCTACTATCCATACAAAATCACATGTAGTAAAATTATAAGAGCTTTGCACTTTTCACAGCTTGAGTCTCTCTCTTTGTGTACATGATTACTCTGAAACTAACAATGACTTTGTAAAAATGTGATGGTGATGTTTTGGATCATACATAGGACCTGGTTGTTTCTACTCCACCAAATTAATTCATTGACGATGTTAAATTCTCACATCTCAAGACTTTTGAGAGCCCAACAAAAGTTTGAATTTTCATGCTTTGCTTTGCCTTTGCACTGTGTCACTTTCATAACCGACCCACAGAAGAATTATGGGTCAACCACAAAGAAAATATGCACACAACGAAAAATTCAACCGTTGAAAATAATATTTATAGAGAGAGAGAGACCTAGCCCTCCCTCGACGGCAAAATCATAAACGTTTAAATTTAAAAAAAAAATTAAAACGAGTCTGATAACGAAAAGGGCAAAAAGAAAAACAATAATCCAGATTTTATTATGCTGTATATTTAGTTTGCTGTGCATGATTATTCTCTCAAACTTAATATTTCTTTAAATAATTCTCATTAACTTCCTTAAGGACTTGGTTAAGTCTCAAATTTTTTCAATGTACGTGCAGATCTGGACCACTCCTTGCATTCTATTATTATTATTATTATTATTTTGGTGCAACCATATTGTGCAGATCTGGACCACTCCTTGTATTCTATTATTATTATTAATTTGGTAGAACCACATCTTGTATTATTGTTTGATGAGTAATAGTGCCAAAAGTGACACCCGATCCGGACTACAATAAAGATATATGTATGTTCTTCGTAGACAGCTAGCTTCAATTAGCTTGCTGAGCTCATTAATTAGTTTTCTCTTATACCCTTTCTCAAATCCAATACCAGATTTCAAACGGCAGTAACGTGGAAGTAGATTGTGTTAGTGGTTATATCTAGGCAAAGGTACACATGTGTTGAAGGGGACTCCGGGTACTGCAAACTGTCAGGCTAATACAAAACCGATACTGTAATGAGTTAAATTTATATTATATATTTGACATAAGCGTTTAAAGGTAGATTCAATTGCATTAAAAAAAGTATACAGACAATATAAAAATGTTTTTCTTAGCATTGTTAAAATTCACATGGCGTTTGAGGCAGCAGACATGAGGGGAGTGACATGGCGTTTTCCTAGTGCGGTGTTTAGTTCCATAGAAAGTGCAAAAAATTCACCCCTCCTCGATGTGGCATGGCTTAAATTTAGGACAGTTAATTTTGGGCAAGAGGGATATGGAGTGGGAGATCTAAGGCTTTAACTTCCCATGATAAGCTAGAGAGTGCGTGAAGATTCTTGCAATTGCCAAAGGCATTTTATAGCTCCGAGTGCTGATTGATCGTGAGCTCTTGCGTGAAAGTTCTAGTTCCAAGCTCCAATGATTTAGAAGCATGATTGATTAGCTTTCTAGTGTGGTGTTTGGTTCCATAGAAAGTGAAAGATAATGAGAGAAAAAGCACTATAAAAAAAAGGGAGAAGAATTAGTTTCATTTTCTTTGTTTCCTAATCATCCACTCCAACTTCATTTGGAGCAAGAAAAGGAGGCCGTTAGTCAGACTTTTAATATTTAAATAACTTAGCATGTGTTCCCCGCATAGGTTGGAATTGAGTTTTTTAGATTGGATTTGAGTCAAATTAAGTTATACTTTTGGTGAGGTGTTTGAATTGTTGGAATTAAAATTATAAAAACTAGTATGTTCAGAAAAAATATTAATATGAAGTTTGTTTTATTTTTCTCGAAATTCTATATAATAAAAAAAATATTTCATTTAGATTTATATACGTAAAATTATAGACTTTTAAAATTTAAATTGTATAGTTGTAATAATAATTATGAATAATGAAATTGAGTTGACTTTTAAAAAAAAAATTGCATTTGAATAAAATTGGTATCCCAAATACTCACTTAATACGAAAATATTTTAATGATAAGACAAAGAAACTAATCAATAAAAATCAAATGTTAAATTTAATACATTAGCTATAGTTGTAAATTTGCCACCAAATTATCATATAAAAAGTTTGACATATAAAGTAACTTTCCATTAAAGAATTTTTTGTTATCCAAATTCTAAAATTTATATAACTGCTCATCAATTAAATTTATCACTCAATTTGAAGATGCTCTTATGAGACCTATTGTTATTAGCCATGAAACTTATGTACATCAAAGTTTACCTTTGGACGCTCTTTTGGAGTTTTTTTTTTTTTTGTTAGAAAAAAATAATTTTGAAAAATATATTTGGGATAAAAACTGTTTGAAGTAAAAAAATATAAAATTTTAAAAATTTATTCAGAAAAAAAATTAACAATATAGATATTTTTTCGTTCCTCTTGAAATTCTATGTAATTTTAAAAAATCATCTCATTTGAACTTGTATATACAAAGTTATGGACTTTTAAAATTTGGAGTTTGTTGTAACATTTTTAAAAAGTGAATAGTAAAAAGTGATGGTGAGATGAAAAAAACCTATAAAAAGTGTTTTGGAGACTTTTTTTTTTTTTTTTTTTTTGCTAAATAGCCTCTTAGGGTTAGTTTGGTACATAAGTCGAGTCTGAACTGAAATAAAAATTTAAATCCAAACTTGTTTACTTAATTATAATTTTTTGTTGACATTTCAGAAAAAAAACAAAATTGAAATCAAAAATTTGGATCAGAACTGTGAAGCAAATGAAACTTTAGACTCCGTTTGATAAATACATTGCATTTAAATACAATGCATTGAATGCAATTTGTGTTTAGAAGAAAAGTATTTCAATTGCATTTAAATATAATGTGTGTTTGAATGAAAAGTATTTGAATTATATTTAAAAAATGAATATGTGATGTAATAAGTAAAACTAGAGGAAAAAAAAGAAAGAGATAGAGAGTATATGATGTGATCAATAAAAATAATATAAAAATTAAAATAATGAATGTAAATTGTATTGAATTTAAAATGTAACGTGATTAGTACTTGAATGCAATATTTTACGTTTGAATGCAAATCATATTATATTTAAATGTAATATAAATACAATGATAGAAATAAACAAAGAATTATAATATATTTGGATGGAAGGTTTATTTTTAAAAAATAATAAATAGAAAAGTTTATATATGAAAAATGAAAAGTTATTTGGATTTTTTTTATAAAAGTGAAAAGTTGTTCGGATGAGTAAAATATATATTTTTTTAGAAATAACTTTTTTTATTTTTAAAAATAAAAAATTTTAAATGTTCAGATATAAAAATTTAAAAAAATTTATTTTCTTAAAATAAATTTTTTTTATTTTTTAAAAATAAAACTCCTAAATAAATATACTATTAATCTTTTCTTAAAATATATATATATATATATATATACAGATACGGGGAAGGAGGGCCACACGTATAAATATACAAATCAAACCCAAGGAGCGCGAAACTTCTTGAAAACGAAAACCATGGCATATATATATACCACAAAAAAGTCATACAGTGAAAAAGACTGTAAGTTCATGAAATAAATTAATAAATAACAAAGACCGAAGGAAATTCCCAGTCGTCTCAACTTTCTCAAAGTCCCTGTTAGACCCGAAGTCTTAAACGACATCAATTTCCACACCTCGCATTAAATCAAGATCTACAATACTAATTGATAGTTTGATAAATATGTTATATTTTGATTATTTTTAAATATAATTTATTTTTTTAATATTATATTTAATTAAAAAATATTTATTTTATATTTAAATAAAATGTGTGTTTAAATAAATAATATTTAAATTATATTTTAAAATTAAAAAATTAATATAATTCATAAAATTAAAATTAAAATTAAAAATTAATATAATTATTTTAAAAAATAAATAAATAATAATTATTTTCATAATATTTTTAAAAAAAAATTATATTTAAATATAAAATTTTGTAGTTAATATAAAATTATATTATTTTTAAATATTATTAAAATACAAAATTTTTACGGAACGTACACATAAATAGTTTCTCACAGTTATGAAACTTAAAACCAAAATTAATAACTAGAAAAATACTGTTACAAAATATCTGTGCTCAGAAATTTTCCTCCGCATATCCAACCGACCAAACCAAATGGGCCGCCCCGACGACGACGACGACGATTATGATGGCCACAAGCACCGCCTCGATGTCAGCCACAAGGTCACCCTCGCCGCTGTCTCCTCCCTTTTCGCCGTCTCTCTTCTTGTCATCCTCTTCTTCCTCTACATGAAATACCGCCAGAATCGCCGCCACCAGCGCCGCCGAATAGACTTCGTCTCCCGCCTCATCTCCGCTCATAACAACGCCTCCGATCGCGACTCCGCTCCCTCCGACCACCCCTCCCACCAGAACGCCGCCGGCGGACTCGATCCGACCCTCATAAATTCCCTGCCGGAATTCATGTACAAGCCGTCCGCCGGCGGAGGGGAAGAAGCTTTGGAGTGCTCGGTGTGTTTGGTGGTCGTGGCGGAGGATGCGAAGGTGAGGCTGCTGCCGAATTGCGGCCACGTTTTCCACGTGGACTGCGTCGACATGTGGCTCGGCTCGCACACCACTTGCCCGCTCTGCCGAGCCGAGGTGGAGCCGATGAAGGTGGTGGGAATGATGGATCAACAGGAGCCAAGCGGAGGCGGCGCCGCGGGGGTGCAGCAGCAGCCAACGGCGCCGCCGGTGGACGAGATGAGCCTGCTCCACCGCGAGGCGCAGCCGGAGATCAACCCGGGAGGATCGTCCGGCGGCTCGCGGCTGAGCTCGTTTAGGAGGATGCTGAGCCGCGAGAGATTGTCGATGCGGTCGCTTGACAGTTGTGGAGAGTCCGCTTCTAGTACTGCTGCTGCTCATCATGACCTTGAGAGGAAGTGATCAAACACATCTATTTGGCTTTAATTGGTATACAGTTCACATTATTGTTATTTTTTACATTTTGAAAAGAAAAAACTTTTTGGTATTGTCATCATTGAGGGTTTTTTTTTTTTTAAATTTACACACATATTTATATATATATATATAAATATACATATATATATATATATGAATTGGTACTGAACTATTTGCTGCCTCTTAGATAAAGGTATTAATGTGAGTAGTTTGTGAACATATAATAGGAATTGATTTTGTAAATTTTATGTTGTATAGGATTCATGATATCTTATATGCTTGGTTTTTTTTTTCCCCTGTCCACAAATCGTGTATTCACTTTTGTTAAAAAAAAATATGATTACTAGCTAGTTCTAGCACCATATTCCTACGGTAGGAAGAAGGAATTTTTTTTTACTAGATATATTAGGATTCGCACTTTTTTTGTTTTTTCCAATTCTTTCTTATTCTTTTTATATGATTTTTTTTCATTACCATTCTTCTTATCATACCTTCCTGCAATTGTTATTGCAAGGGTGTATATACATACACACACACACACACACATATATATATAGCTTGTTTGATCAAGCAATGAGAACTTCTACTTGTCTCCGATTTGTCTTAAAATTTAGACTTTAGAACTATGAACAGCATCAAGAAATGAGTTTTAATTACACCGTAAGGGCAAGCTCATTAAACTAGTTCATAAATAATTTCTTCATATTCTTACCAATAACGTCACGAAACATTCAGTTTGTGTACAATTTTTAGATACCGTGCGTTGTGAAATACACAAAAAGTGGCATATTGTCCTTAAAATTATGGTGTAGAGGGTGGATCCTCTTTTTTAACTCCAAAAGTTAATAAGAGGGCAACCAACGTAATCTCTGGATGTTATAAAATGGGATGTCCAGACATTGATATGAATGTTCTTTGAAGACTTTAAGAGCCTGCTTTACCTTTTGATAAGAAGATCATGCAATGCTTTTGACCACTGACCTATTACGATAATCCATTATATCTAGACTATCATACTTAGTGTCTATTAAACGTATCAATTTCTCTTAAGAGACTATTACATCATATTTTTAACTAGTTAAACTTGGCTCTCCACGTCATCTCGATAGAAGAAAAAGTAGCTCAAAGAGCCTTGAAAAAGTAGCACGTTGGTTTTAGTGTTTCCCAGCTTGACAATATAAGGTGTACCAAATCTAGTAGCAACTTCAAACAAAATTAATCTCCATGAAGACCATGAGGTCGTAGAGGAGGAGGACGCTAAGATCGATGATGACGAGCAACTGCTAGTAGGTGAGGACCATTTTATACTTGGCCATTCAAGGAGCTAAAGATGGAAAACAACAACCAAGTATCTTTTAGTTCAATGATAAGGAATACTACCTCATTCTGTTGAAGTTTACCCTCATAATTCATGGGTGTATAGCTGTAAGATTCTTGGTCAACAATCTACAGTTGTAGGATTGATAGTCTTTGCTTTTAAGGAGATAGATATCTGTGATTTCTTCCGGATTTAGAGATTTTTATACGTTTTTGGTAAACCCATTACATTCTAATTTGTTTGAATACAATTTTTAGTTTAGTTCTTTGTTTTTGTTTTTCCCTTTCCTTTATATATTCTGTATGCTTTCCCCCAAAAGGACAATAATAAAAAAGTTATATAATCTTTTTTATTTTAAGACATTTTGAACACCAAACTCCAACCAACCTCGACGCAGCAACTTTATTAGCCGCTCGCGGTATGAGTAGTCACCCAAGCTCGATCACTCTAAAGATTAGTCCCCACATAAAAGCTTCACCAACCAGATGGGGAGCTCAATAGTGTTTTTATGTATTTATAATTGTCACGAGATTTAAAAATTTTACATATAAATATATTTTTTTAATAAAGAGAAATACTATAACTGTGAATTTTCCTCAAAGTTAAAGAAGAAAACTGTCACTGTTGCTCTCTGATTATTATTATAAAACGACGTATGGCTTCCGGGAAATGCATACAATACAATTAATAGATATATGACAAGTCATTTATAGAACTGTCGTTTTTTTTTTTTTTGTTGAAAAAAAAAAGATTCCCATTCAAGAAAGACGACATGCAGTAGTCATGAATATCGTTTTATCTTCAAGTACGTCGTTTTCAATTATATAAGTATACGTCGTTTTGTTTTGGCTTTGATCATTTTGATGTCGTTTTGTTTTATTGTTGGTTTCGCCTTCCATATTCTTGTCCGTCCTTTGTCATATTGTTTTCTTGTCGTTTCTCAAATTATGGTTGATTATAGTTTCTCGTCCTTTCCTAAATTATTCTCGTTTTTTTTTTATTAATTGATTTTCAAGTCGTCCTTTTTTCATTTGCCGGATCTCCTCTTGTTGTCGTTTTTAAGATGTTGACGCGATTCTGGATCTTTTTTGGTGTCGTTTCTATTTGTTAGTCGTTTTCTATGTTGAAATCGTTCGTTTTCTTTTCCTGATTTTGATGCTTCTGTCATCGATGATCCATCTGATGTCTGTTCCAACATTGTTTCCAATTCCATTTTCTATGTTTCTTGACCTCTGTTTGTTTGTCGTATCGTTGTTTGGTTGTTTCGCAAATTATTGTCGTTTAACATTTTTATTGTCTTTTAATGTTGTTTCTCTTTATTGCCATTTTCAATGTCCACTTTCCTCTCTCTTTTTTTGGCGTATATGCTTGATCTGTTGTTTCCCCTTTTTTTTATTTTTATTTTTTAAATTACTGATGTTGTTTCCAACGTCCTTACCATTTTACATTTTTAATCTGTGTGAGAATGAAGTAAATAACAACCTTCATAAAATAATTAAAATAAATAATAAATAACAGATTTATTATTTAAATAATTTATTAATGTCAAATTTATTAGTATTTGATGAATTTATACATAAAAAAATAAAATATTTACATCTTTCTCAAGTAAATAACTTATTTACATTTTGTAAATACATTATATACTTATGGGGCGTTTGGTAAATGTATCGTGTTCGCATTGTATTTGAATTTAATGTATTGAATATATTTTATATTTGGATGCAAAGTATTTACTTTGCATTTGAATGCAATATGTATTTGGATGAAAAATATTTAAACTGTATTTTAGAGTTGAAAAGTTGATGTGATTAATAAAAGTAAATAGAAAAAATGAGATAGAGAGAGAATATGATATGAATGAATTTACAAATTTTTTTATAAAATATTCTGGAATATTAAATGTATTTGAGGCACTATAAAAAAGCATTGTATTTGAACACAAAACTTTTACATTTGGATAAAAATTGTATTACGTTTAAAAGCAATGTAAATGCAATACGGAAAACAAACGCCCCTTTAATAAAATTTATATTTATTTGATAAATTTACTATTTACTATAACTAATTTAAAAGCTTGCTATTTACTCAATTATTTTCTAAAAAAATGCTATTTATTATAATTTTTCTATTGAGAAATTTGAATCAACTCAAATAACTTTTACAAATTGCCCTTTATTAACCCCATTTGAAGCATGTCATGTCCACCTTTATGATTTCTTTTTGAACTAGGGTTGAAGATTCAAACTCTGCATCTTTTGGTGAAATCAGATGTACAGCTAAGTTATGTCTATGTAACACCAAAGATTTAACTAACCATAGCCTATTAAATTGAGATTAGAGATTAACATAAATAATGTGAGAATTAAATAATTAATTATTTTTTTAATATTATATTGAGTTTTTTTTTTTTGGTAATATGACGAGAACTCGAGGTGTTATTGAAGATTCATGCCAAAATTCTTCTTGAATGTTATGTGTTATATGATGATATATATAATGTCTCAATAGAATATATATAATATAGATAAAGTTAGTTTAATGTGTATATATATATGTGTTTAGTAATTTTTTTCTTAAACCGTGTGTGCTTGTGTAGGTTTATATATATATACACACACACTTGTTATTATGCAAATGAAACAGCAGGAAAAAAGAAGAAGAAGAAGAAGAAAAAATTATCAATCAACATAATTATTAATCAAACCACTTCCACCAAGTAAACATTATTATTAAGCAAACCACTTCCACTGAGGTAATGTTTGATAAACGTTTTTTGATGTTACGAAAACTAATTTTATGCAAAATTTTATATTTAAATACAATCATTTTCAACAGTGCTACGAAAACAATTACTATTCAAAAGTTTTTTTAAAACAATCACATCAACTTTTCAATCCTAACTATTTATCTCTATTTTTACTAATCACATCAACTTTTCAACTCTAAAATACTTTTCATCCAAACACACATTTTATTCAAATACAAAATAAATACTTTTCAACCAAATATAACACTAAAAAAAAATTGTATTCAAACGCAATTAAAACGCAATGTGTTTACCAAACGCTCCCTGAACAAATACAATTATTAGTTTTCTTTTTCTTTAAACAAAACAATTTTTTCACTTCTTCTTAACCTTCTCATCTAGATCAAAACATATTCAATCAAAACCAAAGAAAGAGAGAGATAAGCAAATAAAGATAAGTAAATATATGGAGAGTGCATAAAAAAAAAAAAGAATTGTAAAGAGTCCTAAGAATTTAACAAACCATATTAGAGATCATTTTCTATTTTAAGAATTATTATTGATTATCATATGAATGTGGTTTATGCATAGGTTTAGTGTTGATATTTTTACATATGAATTTTTAATATGTATTTTTGGATTCCAGTATTGTTGGAAAATTTCATATTTTTGTTTTCAAAGTTTCACACTCTTTTTTATAGTTTAAACAAACTCCTTATTTGAAAAATTTGTTATCATTAGAAAGCCCTAGATGTCTAATTTCTTCTGAGACTAGCTTTAGATCGTTTAGAGTTTTGTGTGATTTGACATAAATTTTTAAAGAGGTAGAGGTCTAACTGTCAGTTTTTATAAAGCTTTATGATCCGATTTCAAAACTGCTTTTGATGGTCGAAATAGATTCCATTTTTATCAAATTAGGCTTCCTTGGAAAGCCGTAGATGCTAACTTACTTTTGAAACCAGTATCAGGTTGTTTGGAATTTTGTACGAATTTTTATGAATTTCCAAAAAGGTGAAGGTCTGACTATCAATTTTTGTATATTGTAAAATTGTTGTGTTTTATGAGTCAACATTATTAGATGATGAAATCGATCTCTTTACATATTGTTTTAAGTTGATGAATATATTGATGGATTATTATGACCTTTTAATAGTTTATTATATTAAATAATTATGACATAAACAGTTCTAGAGGTGAGAACTCGAGTGTCTCAATTGTCACGTCACCGTTAAAAATTTAAGAGGTTAAGTAAAGCATTTATGTAATTATTCTCACCTACAACATAAATTTATTAATTGAGAAATTTATATATTATTGATGTTGATGACAATATAATGTTTTAACTATTTTCTTATGATGATGTTGTAATGAAAAGTAAGTATATATGTTTTTATATTTTAAAATGATATTGTACACTCTTAATGTTAATAGTGACCAGTGAGAGGTCTTTTGTCTGGTGAGCAGACTTGTCATCATGATTGGTTTGAGATTTGCTATCCAATTTTTCTGTGACTATTGCGCTATGATGGTACAATGTCAGGCCCAATATGATGATATTTTTAAAGTTAAAATTGTCCAATAATGTTTATATTTATAATGATGTATACAAGATAATGATGATGGTGATGGTGATGAAAATAAAATAAATAATTTTTTTATTTAAGTTTCTGAAATATAAATGTCTTACTAAATTTTATTTATATAAGTTAATTCATATTGCAGTTAAAGGAAAAGGTAAGATGTAACAATGAAGAAGCTTGGAATGGAAGCGTGATAATATATGATGGGAAAACGGGTAGGAAGGATCTTGTATTATTTATTTTTAAAGTTTTAATACGTTTTTGGACGTTTATGTTTTTTTTTAATAAAAGATTTTGTTTGGATTTTTCTTAATTTTATTTTACTATATAGATTTTACTATTTATAATAAACATAAGGTTATTTTGATAATATGAAAACTACTTTGAAAATTTTACCCATTTTTTAAAAATAAGTTAAGGATGTTACTTAAATCTTATTATTTCCGTAAATTTTATTAGAAATGAATATTTAAAAGGATAAGTCAACTGTAACCATCCATGAGGGATCATTTAGCCCACCATTATGATAGTTATAGCCCTTTATGATTGAGGGAATGCAATAATCACTTTTAACAAAACAGAGGTAAGTTGATATAAGAGCAATTAAAAATTGGAGTTATGATTTCCCATTATGAAATTTTAGTTAATGCTACGATAACAAATTCGTTGCGAATTTAAAAAGACACAGTTAGAAGGCAATTTTGAATAGTTTTTATTTTTTTTGGTTTATGTATATATTTATTTTGTATATAAGGGAGCATTTTAAACAGTTTTTGGCCAATCAAGTGCATATTGAAATGAGATCCACAATTTAGAGGGCACTTATGAAAAACCATCCTTATGATATTAATCATAAGCGTCTCTATGTTACGGATTCCAACAATAAAGGGGAAAAGGAAGGGGAAAAAATTTATAAGATGGTGTTTATTGATAAAGGGCAGAAATCTTTTATCTTTGTCAAAATATACCTAATTTTCCTATTTAGACATATTTTATATATTGTCGTATATATAAAGATTTTTTTCATCTTCCTAATTTATCTTATATTTTCTTATATTTTCCGAATCTATTCAGCTTAATGCAGAATCTATTGTTGTTTTGCTCATTATACAAATTATTTTAATTGTGTTCACAACTCACAAACCACATGCTTAATTTTTATACCAAAGTCAGCGGAACCTTAATTACCAAAATCTTATAAACATCGACTTTGGCAAAAAGTTTAATCCTGCTTTAACATGTCACCACCGGCTGTCATATATTCTCAGAATCTCTGACGACCTCCATATGTTCCTTGTTAGCACTATATCACAAAAGAGAGGAGAAGAAAATTTTCTTACACACATGCAAATTTAGGTCCTATGTTTCCCTATTTAGACTCTGCAACATTAGCTTTAAAATGAAAAAAACCCATTAATGAAACTCCATAAGAAGTAATTTTTATCCATAATTAGAGATGGGTCTGTCTTCATGTAATTCAAAAATGGTGTTGGGAAGATCATATTCACATTCGTGTTATTGCCCATGTGACATAGAAATTTCCTAATATTTTCACAATGAAAACGCGTTTATACACAACCACGGACACTTAAGAAAGATTCTTCCTTAAAAGGGTCTTACCAAAAAAAAAAGAAAAGAAAAGAAAAGAAAAAATCCAGAACTTGTCTCAGAAATATTCTCCAAAATTTTTCATATCGAGAGGTTTTTGGCAAATAGATTAGTTGCCATCTACAGCTATCTAACTCTTTATATGGCTAATATATTATTCTTAAAAGATCATGATGATGACTCATTGATGCACTGTTGCAAGGCTGGAGATTGCATATTTACCAAAGCAGATTTCTTTCCAATGTTAGGATTCGAGAAACTATCTAATAGACTGAGTATATCATCTTATTTTTACTTGTTAAGAAATTATGTTATATTTTATGGTGTTGGCATGGATGACTCTTAAATTTATTGTCTTTTGACGATTTTCTCTTAAATTTTTTTTTTTGAAATGCTTAAACTTTAAATTTTGACTATTTGCCCCCCTAAACTTCCTCAATTATTATAATATATCCTAAATGGCTTAACTTTCATTAAATTAGTTAGAAAAGCCACGTAAACCTCATGTGAAAATGGAAAACCACATTTTTAACTTTAAAAAAAAAATCTCAAATCTAAAACAATAATACAATTCTTTCAAATTCAAATCCACAATTTAATGTAAAATTAACTAAATGGGGGGCAAACTGTAACAATTTAGAAAGATGAAGAATAAACTTTTTGAAAATTAAAAGTCTTAAGGATAGTTGCTAAAGAGTGACAAATTTAGGGACGACAGTTATATAATATATACATATATATCGAACTCTATATTCTATATATTTGTTTTTGCTTTGAGTTAACTATTTTTATTTTATACGAGGCAAAATATTTAATGTTCAGAAAATGTGTCTGAAAGCTATGATGTTTAAAGCAAATTTCATTTTTATTTTTGACTTTCTTTTTCTTTTACTTGAGGGTGAGAATTCAAATTTTATATTTTTATATGTAATCGAATTTGAAATTTTCATTAGACTATATCTATAATTAGATATAAAGAAATCTTTTTTTTATTTTTTTAATTTACTCAACAGACTCATGCATGCCGGCTTTGAGAACGCCGAGTAAACCAGACAAAGAGTGAATTTATTGCACCCAATTAAACTCCTCAATGCCAACTCAAACCAAGTACTAAAATCCCATGCAATAAATGTCTTTCCATATTGGGAAAAAAATAAAACCCAAAATCTGATTATTATTGAAAATGGCAAAACCAAATAAATGCACAGATTTGAAGGCAAGGGATCCTAGTTATACTTCGGAAAGTAGAGAGAGAAGCAAATTCTAGAGAGAGAGGGAGAGAAAGAGAGAAAGGTTGGGCGTGAAAACCGAAAAAAAAATATGAGAACATCGTGATGAAGAATGCTTGGCTTTCCATACTTGGGAACTTCTCTCTTCTGTTAATTTTTTTTTAATGATTTTTTCTCAACCGGGCAGACAAGAATATTGTGGTGAGAAAATCACTGGAAACTTGGATTTGATGTAGACTATAGCTCTAGAAAAATCCGACTTCTCCTGCGAGATTTTCTTAATTTCCTCTCCTTATATTTCGCTTATTTGAATCGTATTCGTTTCTTGTTTTGGCTCTGAATCCATAAAAACTCGGAGATTCTTGTTATGTTATTCGTGTTTGGCCTTTCCTTAAATTGTTTCCTCTAGATTTCACACACGTCTTTCTTCAATGGCTGACTGTAACAATTTTAATCTATATACACACCATTTGTATTACTCTTGCAGGTGTGGAAATTAAATCATCATGTGCAGTACTAACAATGGTAGTGATGATGGTGGCGTCGGTGGTGGAGAAGGTGGTGGCGGTTTGAGTTCGACGTCGAAGAAGCCTCATAAACGGCAAAGAGTGCCGAAGAGAGGCCCCGGAGTGGCGGAGCTTGAGAAGATCTTGAGAGAACAAGAGAAGAAGACTAGTTGTTGTAGTGATCATGTTTCATATTTTCATCACATGTCACGTCCTCCTGTTTCATCCCATAATATCGACGTTCATTTTCTTCAAATGCCGCCGATTGGTAGTCCACTACCCTCCATGAGTAATCAGTCGTCTTACTCGAGTTCTTTTGGTGCTAGTACTACCATGCCGGTGCCAAATTCCAACCATGACAGTGCAAATAGTAGTACTAATGTTGAACGTGCACTTGTAAGAAGATGCATCGGCGGCAATTTTTTGCCCGAACGGGCATTACTTCCTGTTGCGTGGGCGGCTGATGAAGGGAATTTAAAGGGTGTGACTCCATTGCCGAGTATGAAGAAGAAACTACATTGTAACAACCCAACAACAATGGTAAGAAGAGGTGGGAAACTTATGAGTTTAGTAGTTTAGATTTATATTTATTTTGATAGTTTTCTATATCTGATAATCAACATGTGTATGTGATTTGAAATTACTTATTTTAGATGAACAATTATCTGGGCTCTGGGTCATCTTCATCAAACATTCCATTTTCTGTCGGATTGTGTCACCAAATAGAGCCCCCTTCAAGCCAAAGTTTGTGTCACAACTACCCATCAATTGGGCCACATGACAAGGCATGTATAAAATGTTTCATTTCTTTAATAATGCACTTTTTTCTTTGTTCACTTATTATTATTATTAGTATTATTATCATTATTTACATTTGTGTCTCTCTTAAGACTTGATTTTCCGCTGAGTTTAATTAATCACCACATGCACCCTATCCCCATTTGATAAGGTTAATATGGGTTAAGATAGAAACTCAAATTCTGAGAACAACTAGTAATATATCAAAAAAGGAAAACACTTATTGTTGTATTAAGTCTCTTTTCACCCGGACTTTAATTTCTTTTTATGAACAATGTTCAACTGCCTTGTTAGCGGACAGTGATCGGATTAGTTGTTGCTGTTCAAGTGCATAATGGCGTGGCTAACAAATAAAACCAACGTGCAGGTTATCGGAGTGAAGCGGCCACCACCTCCTCCCTCGGTGGCCAACGTCACTCCGGTTGGCGACTATCAGGTCCCTCAAATTCCTTCTCACTGGCACAGACCGGACCAGCCGACAACCTCCTTCAATCATGACATCGGATACAATCCAAATATCACCAAGCCAATTCCCAGGTTTGGCTTTTTAACTTGGATTCCGAATACTTGCCCTGCCTTTTGAATTTTTTTCCTTTTTAAGGTCAATTTTGATCAAATAGTTATAGTACCTTTTATCAGGAATGCAAAATGGGATGTCCCTCATGTGGAATTCAATTACTTGCCAAATTACAACACAGAATTACATGGACCTCCTGATGGCAATAACTTCAGATTTCTTAACGCTCCCAGTGCCATAGCTGTTTCAACGTCATTTCAAACTCTCCAACTTCAGCTCCCCAAGTTTGATCACCTAATTCCGTTTCAGGTAAGATATAACCAGTACCCAAAATATAAAAAAAGCCTCCATTCTCTGTAGTTCCTAGTGGTTTTATCAATTTATCATATGGAAGTGTTGATTTTTGTTTTCTTGTTTTTTCGGGGAAATTTTTAATGCCTAATGCAGGGAGGCATTAAGGAATTGAACCAAAGGCCAACATCAGCAGGACCAGATGATCAAAACATGCCCTTCTATAGCTTCTTACCATCAAAGGAGACGACAAAAGAAACATCGCACGACTCGACCATTGAGAGTGGCAAGAAAGAAGAAGAAGACGACATTGATCTCAACTTGAAGCTCTCTACTAGTTAAATTTAAAGAAGATTTCAACTCTGATGAATTGAAGAGCTAATCAACTAATTAATCACCACATTTCATCAACTAGATCGGTCGATGTCCTAATTGAGTTGAAGTTCATGAATTCAGATAATGCGGAGGTTTAGACAATGTAGAAAATTTGAGAGAACCAGTTAACCCCAGTGTTCTTAGATGTGATTTAGCTTAGAGTACTTGTTTGTTTGCTTGTTATAGATTTAGCTTGGTTGTTTAGTTTCCATAAATGATGAGTATGTAACATGTAGGCAATTTCCCAAGTCTTATGTTTTACACTGTCAACATATATATGTGGTAGAACACATAATTACAGTGTATTTAGATTACATGTGAATTTCATTCTGATCATACAGAAACATGGAAACTAAGGGAAATGCAAATTTTTCCTTTTTCCTTTTTTTTTTTCATTTTTATCCCCCTTCATTTTGAGGTTATAGGGAAAAAAAAAAAAAAAAACAACTTAAAACTTGTATTGATTCTATCACGTTTATATCTTCAAATTTCAAACTTATGCTCAATTCTTACATTTTCTAAATCAATGATCAATTTTGAAAATAGAAAACCTAAGCACCCCGAAAGGGGGGAAAAAAAAAAGAAATTAAAAAAACTTGAAATTCATAACGACATTTAGATCTTTTAAATCAACCATTAACTTAAAAATGTAAAGATTTCACATGAATTTATATTAGGTATGATTTTTTGATAAACTCAAAACGCAGGGTATGAAATTTATAAAAAAAAAAAAAAAAGGCACTTTAAACGTAAACTTGCAAAGAAACCAATATACAAAGGGAATAACTGAAATGAATCATAATGCTTTTACAGAAAATACAAAGCGCTGGATTTTCACTCAAATGCAGTAAACAATGTACACTTTTATTTTTAATTTTTAATTTTTTTGAAACAAAATAATAAGAGAAGAATATTACTAATAATAAGCGGTGGCTTAATTCCAGCCAAGAACAGAAGTAAGAAGATAAAGAAACAGTAGAGAAATGGGGTAGAGAACAAAGGCAATAATACTTGTCCAAGCTGGGAATGTGGTCGTGAAGCTGGTGTAGATGCCCATAAATGTGCAAATAATGAGAACAACCAAAACTTCAGCAGAGACATCCCACGACACGTTCCGAATGTAAACAAGCGCCAAGAACACGACCAAACCCATGAGGTTGTTCATGAATACTCTATTATAAATCTGCACATTACAATCCAAGTCTGATCAGTTCAAGAATCCAATACCTTTTAAACCAAGAAACTACATTTATTGCTTGTTAGCCAAAACATGAGTTGAACTTCATCCTAAGTTCAATTTTGAATTCAATAATCTCGCAAAACAAACTAAACTGAATATATATATTTATATACATACAGGTTAATATGCGAAATATATGAAAAAAAAAAAGAAGAGAATAGTATATATATTATTTTTTGCTTAAATATTCATCCCCCAGTCGGAACAGGGACAACAATTCTACCAAAACTGTTGGCCATCCCTCGTCCATGTCCTATTAGAAGCGAGCCTCACGAGGAAAATTATCATCCCTATCAATATCATGGTCAGATATTCAATAATTTATCAATAGCCTTGAAGCTATTTTTGACTTCCAGATCCGAAAACTACATCTAGGGTGTTTGCCAGAACTTTGGCCTCTAAAAACATTGTATCCAAAGACTTTAAACCTTAATCTAAATCTTCAGTAAGAATTTATAAACTTTATTATT
This sequence comes from Antiaris toxicaria, assembly GCA_035233585.1. Classification (NCBI taxonomy): domain Eukaryota; kingdom Viridiplantae; phylum Streptophyta; class Magnoliopsida; order Rosales; family Moraceae; genus Antiaris; species Antiaris toxicaria. Next base: position 98,400,677 of record CP141154.1, read on the forward strand.
ATATTGTATGGTTACTAAAAGTAGTATCATTTTTAATCAAGATAATATATTATAACTATAATAACTATGGCCATTGGCTACAAATCAATTAGCAGATCAAAGAAATTTAATTTAAATCGACGAAGATACAAACCTCGGACAGAGTTAAGGAGATGGCCGCCTCGGTCTTCTGTTTGGCCGAAGAAATGGCTCTCATTGCCTGTCCGACGTTCAAAGCCAAAGGAATGACAACATAGGAGATCAAGAAGGAAGGGACATTTGCAGCAATAGAGAATTCCACAAGAGTCGTCACGAGGGGTCGTCCAAGAACAAGCGTAATCGCAGTTCCTACAATTATAAGAGCACCGGCATTGATATAATTCAACCAAACATTATTATCAGCAGTACTGGTCGCCGGACTTGTCGTGTTCTGAGTTATGAGACTCTGTTGTTCTTCGGTTTTAGTTTCCTGAAATTCACAGTTCAGTCATGATCACTATTACTGTAGTTACGCTTAACCAGCTTTTGAACAAGACATAGTGGCATAGAATTTTAAGTTTCATCGGGTCTGCTATAAGAAAAATAGAGATAAACGAAGATAAAACTATATATTTTAATTATAGATAGGGGTACAATTGTATGTATATATATATATATATTTTTTTTTTTTACTAATCTGCAAGTACTTTTGGGGGTACTAACAGCAATACCAATCTGACTTAATTTTATAAATAACTATCCTGATGATAATTATTACCAAACTTTTTGCTGAACTCACATACCGATGAATTTCTATGAAAAATGTGTTGATCGGCGTGTGGGACAGTGTCCCTAGCAACAACCAGCCAGTTCGAAAGTCCGGTCACAAACTCTTGCTCGTTTATTTGATGATCTTGAGAGGTGTCAAAATGTTCCATGACCCTGGCGACGAAATCAGCTCGATGCAATCCTGATTCTTCTATCTCCATTCCTAAGGTAAATGCTCCCAGTTCAGAAATCGATATGTATGAACTGCCATTCTGATCAATGCTATGAAATATCCTGCAAACAAGCTCAGACAACACCGAAAAAATGAGTTGGTACCACAGTATTTTGTTACCAGTATTGGTCCACTTGAGATGGGGACATGAAAATTAAACCAATTAAACAGCACTCACTCCTTTATAACGGGTACGTTAGGCCTGCGACCGGTGGTGAGGAGATTCTGTAGCAGGTTTGCCCTAATGTATTTCCGCAGCACGAATTCGAGTCTTCTGTGCTGAATCCATGGTTGAAATATCTGCAGAAGTAGTTCTGAAATGGTGAAAAATTATGTGAAAGACACTAATATGTTAATTCCAAGTTTCAAGTTTATTGAATTATTGCCTCATAAGCGAAGTAAACAAGGAGCAATACGAGCGTAACGATGAGCGAAACTAACACCACGACTCGTATCCCAGAAAAAGATTTGATAATTTTTGCCAACTGGAGAATGAGAAATGGGATCAATGAAATTAGCATGATTCTTGCGGTTTTGCGAGTTTCAACGTCGGATGTTACACCGTAACCTGCATTGTTCATGCAAAATCTTAGTATTCGTGATTTTCTTTTCTTTTCTGGTTTGGTACAAGCTTATTATATAATATATATATATATATATAAATGTATATATAACAACCGGTTAAAGAGAAGGGTGTTGAATCTTTTTCGAGATCTGATGAAGTAGTAATGGGAGGAAGCGAAAGGTCGCGGCTGCCAAAAGCAACAACAAAGCCCCATATTAGTGTGAGGGACATGATCGTTTTTCCTGCAAGTTGGGCCATGCCAATTGCTGCCTGCTCTCTTATAGAATCTGAACTTGCCGTAATTCCGGTCACTAAAAAAAAAAAAAAAAGAAAAAGAAAAAGAGCGCTCCATTAGTTTACATCCAAAACATATGCTGTAATTAAAGATTTCTGCCTTCTTGTAACTTTTATAACTTGTCTTTTGAGCCATTTGGGTAACGTATTGCGTTCGCATTGTATTTAAATATAATACACTTGATAGAATTTATATTTAGATGAAAAGCATTTGTATTATATTTAAATACTATGTATTTGGATATAAAATATTTAAATTGTATTACATATGATATGATTGATAAAAATACAGAAAAAAAAAGAGAAAGAGAATGTGTAATGTGATTAGCAAAAGTAATAAAAAAAGTAAAATGATAAATATTGATTGTATTAAATTTAAAATGTAATATGATTTATATTTAAATGCAATACTTTTACGTTTGGATGAAAATTACGTTGTATTTAAATGCAATGTAAATGTAATACTGTAAACAAATTAAGTATTAAAGTTAGAATAATGTGAGGAAGACAACCATATTTAGATTCATATATTAATAAAAAGTGAATCTAGTATCATGTTAATAAGAAATTTTAATTAATATAATTAGTCTAGACAATTTGTTTACGAGAAATCACCGGATAAACTAAATTACGGTATAATTTTTTCACATATTTTCTTAAGTCAGACATCAGTAACGTTTTGAAATATATTTTAGTGCTTGTCATTCTTTCATAGTTCCAAAAAAAAGTTCTTATAACTATTTTTTTTTCATTCACCATCTAATTATAACCCTTTTTTTATTAGTTTTATTTTTCCTCGCATTTCTTCTTCTTCTTCTTCTTCTTCTTCTCCTCCTCTCTCTCTCTCTCTCTCTCTCTCTCTCTCTCTTTCAATATTGAACTATTATAACAAGGAGTCTGTCATCGTCCTTTTTATTTTCCTCACCCTCTTAATAAATTTTGTTTTTTAAAACTTAAATGTGGGGATTGAACTTCATAATTTATGATAGAATAGTTACACTAACGATCATTTAATTAATTTTGTTATTTCTGAGTTGCTCATAGATAAAAATTATTTATCGTTCCTCCTGATGATGAACGACATTGAAAATCATAAAGACATTAAGGCCACCTTCTTTGACCCAAAACTTTTTTTTACTGTTAAACCTTTAATTTAATGATTTTTTTAGAGATATTTTAATAATGAGTTTACCCCCTAGCATTTGTTAAAACAAAGAAGATTAAAATTGATGCAAAAATATATATGTTTTTTACTCTACTTTTTCCTTTTGTTTTATGTGAAGTGGTTTTTTTTTTTTTAATTTTAGACCATAGCTTTCACTTATTAAAGATATATAAAAACACTTTCAGATTTTAAGGGGGCATTCAAGGGGCCAAAAAAATGCTTTTAAAACAAATTTTTTCCACCACATCATCACTTTTCATTATTCATATATTTAAAACGTTATAATAGACTCCAAACTTTAAAAATTCACAACTTTGCATATATATATCCAAATGAGATTTTTTTTAATTGTATAAAATTTTAAGAGAAATGAAATAATATTCATATTGATTTTTTTAATTTTTAAAATTTTTATTTTTTTTACTCCAAACAGTTTTTTTCCCTAAACATATTTTTCAAAACAACTTTTTTCCGACTCAAAAAAATGTTTCCAAAATAGAGTCCAAACAGGCCCTAAATCTAAAAAAAACTCCTACCAAAATTCCTATTATTCCACCCAATAATTTAAAAGACCTGAGAAAGAAATAAATAGCAATTTTCAAGAAAAAAAAAAGATAAATAATAAGGTTTAAAAATATTTAGAGTAAATAACATATTTATAAATAAATAATTTATTTTTTATACTATTTATATAATAATGTTTTTATTTGACTGATAAATTTATTATTCTACTTTAAATATTTCAAAACCTTATCATTATTTACTTCAATTGCTTTACGTTAAAGTGAAGGACCCGTGAGTGGACGTTTAGTCCATTTTTTTAATTGAAGGTCTATTGTTCCTCAACAATTAGTGATCTGAATTGAAGTTAATATATATGAGCTGTTTAGATTTGACTTTGCGTTTTACTGTTTTAAAGATATTTTAAAAAATTGAACAGGTATCATTAAAATACTGATAAAATTCGATTACATCATTATTCATTACAGCCTCCACCAAAACGCAACCAAAAAGCTGAAAAAAAATATTAGAGGTGAATCAGGTGGGCGGCGCGTTCATATTCTCCGGCGGATTATTATCATGTGCTTCAAAATAATTTTTTTTTTAATTTTTAAGTTTTCTTTGTTTGAAAGTGTTTGACTATGTATTCTATTCATCGGTGGCATCTAGCTGTGGTTGAGGATTGACCGGCAGCCACCACCAAATCTTGTCAACTTGTGGGGTGGATAACGTGGTTGTTACTTATATGTACACGAACAAAACAAATTTGATGAAGAAAAAATTAGGATATATATAAGGATTATTTTAAGGTTATTTGCATTTTTACATTTTTTATATTTATACTTTATTTTTATTTAGAAAGTATATCCTATATTTTTTAAGTTTTTGCATTTTTTTTATCATCAAATTAAATTTAATATATAATCTTTTTTTTTTCCTCTTTTAACACTTGATTTTGACCAAAAAATACTCAAAAGACCATAAGAAAGAAAAACTAAAACTTTTTCCTTAGAAAAATAAGCTTCAGATTACTCACTTTTTATGTGCCGTTGTATTATGTTTTATTAAGAAAGTATATTCTAGATTTTAAATTCATTATATCATTCTATTACATTTGATATACAAATCTATACAAATCTAAGAGGCAATTGAGGTGACAACAAAAGATTGATGAAAAGGCTACATGAAGATTAGAATGAGATAACTGATTAGGATTTTGTTTATTTTTTTAATTATTTTTTATTTTTAGGGTATTTTTGGTATTTTCAGTTAAAATTAAGTGTTGATCAAGAAAAAATATATGTTTATAAATTAAATGATCTAATGACATAAAAATAAAGAACTTCCATATGCATGGAATACATTCCGAGGAAAAAAAATTTGCATACTATAAAAATGTAAAAAAAAAAACACTTGTTTTTAGTTTTTCTTTTTAAATGTATTTTAGGTATTTTAAGTCAAAATTAAGTGTTAATCAAGAAATGATATAAATTTGCATGTTAAACTTAATCCAGTGGTATAAAGAAACTTTAAAATACAAGATATACTTCCTAAATAAAAGCAAATATAAGGCATGAAAAGATTAATTCCATCAAGTATTAAGATCATTCTCTTTTTATTTCTTAATCTTAAAAAATCTTTGAATTTTAATTTAGTCTTACTTAACATTATTTATTAAAATATTTATTGAGAACATATATTAAAAAAGAGGGGATTAATGGTAAAATATTTTTTAGTTTGTTTTGAACACAATCCTAACAGAAGTGTTAAAAACATTGATAGAATGGGTTAAGCAAGACTATTTTTTCTTGTGGTTGCTGGCATAGTTTTAACGATAATATCGCATTTGACTTCACTTAAAAATACAGAAATTGAATTCCTCTCATTTTAAGTTTTTTAAAAAAAGACTTTTTTTTATTTCATCTTTTTCTAAAGAAATAAACAATAAGTTAAATTAAATAAGACTAATCCAAAATACAAGGAAAAAAAATGAGAATTTTTAAAGTTCAATGAGAAAAGTGCAAAAGACAATTAGCCATAAAATTCGAGAAACACTAGTGAGATTGATTGATAAGTAATATATGCTACAATTAAGAACTATAATTGTTGGTGTGATTTACTGAAATGAAATAATTATAAGCTCAATAAACTAAAAACAACACGCATATTCTAAGGTGAAATCACACTCTTAACTTTACTGTTAAGATTTAGACTCTAGAAATCAAATTTCCACTTAAATTAAAAAAAAAAAAAAGACAAAAACACAATATGGACAATTATATTGCAAAATCACAAATTATTTATTTATTTATTTATTATTATTGGTGGGGTTGTTAGTAAAGTCAAAGAGAAAAATATTTTTATAGTAAAATAATGATATCATGATAGAAATGATAGACTAAAATCAGAAATCAAGAAGATTAAAAAAAATCCTTAAAAATACTTATCTAAGATTCACAATTAAGTAATAAGCTTACCAAGAACCAAGCCCACTTGCGGGAACGTGCCAAGCAATTGGAAGATGCTTGCCCCGAAGATCCCAGTTCCGAAGTTCTCAAAGAAGAGGTCTGACCCAGCTGAAATATACTGCTGCCCATACGACAGCAAAACCTCGTAAACGACAATCATGAACAGCAGACCCCAGAAGGAGGTCGTGCAAGGCAAGAAGCCGTAGATGGGCTCACAAGTCACCGTCGTCTCTTGAATCAGGTTGACTTGCAGGCCAAGCTTCGTCGACTCGCCATTTTCGTCGTCTATGCCGTCGGACATGGTTGGATCTGAGTTGCGGTGGCTAATGGAACGACCATTTCCTAAATGGATCATGGTCGAGGTGATAAAGAGAATGATGAGAAACAAGGGCCTTTTGAGTCTCATTTTGTTGGAGAGGAAGGAGAAGTAGCTCTTGTATCTTGGTTCAAAGATGAAAAGAGATGATTATCTATACACACACACACATATACATATATGTATGTAGTCCTTGAACAACTATATTTATTTTTTATGTGTGTATTGTTATATAATAATATAGAGTCTTTGATGTATTAAGAAATGAATAGCACTACTATGATGTCTAAAAGACTCAATGTTTAATATATTGGGACCACATGTCCAATTGAACCCCCAAGTTGCGGTTGTCCAATCCGGTGGTGGAAGATACGATAGCGTAAGCAATTTTACAAGGAGTCATAAAATATCATAGGAGTAGGAATTTTTCTATTTTGGATAATGATACTTTGTAGTAACGATATTCATCGTTTGGGAACTGGTCTAATAAAACTGGATAAAAACATACGAGCAGCCACCTTGGATCCAACGTTGACGTTGACAAAATATAGAGTATGATGTCGCAAGCGTGTGCTATAATATGAGAGGACTTGCACTTCCAACATAATACGCAAAAGCGCTAAGCATAACATAAGATTTATTTAACATAACAGTGTTAAAAATGTGTAACCATGGCGTAAAATAATCAAATATCTTTTATGTTCTGGGCATTGCGGTTATGTTGGACAATTTTCATATGATACTTCTCAATTTAATATGTCATGTTGGAGGATAAGGGCTATACCTCGATGGTTTCCTCGACTTAGCAAAAACAGAAATAAGTGCTTTTGCAGGACTGGGGCATTTTTTAATCATTGTTACATAGGCTACATTTCAACAGGTTCGTATCTCAAGGATACAATCCAACGGTTCATATAAGCAAAGGGTGTTCCAAGGTACCGTTTAAGAGGTGGTTTTTTGATAACAAAACCAACTTTTTTTAGTTTTTTTTTTTTTTTATATTTACTTTTTATTATTTATATCTTAAAAATTTTATAATAAATTTTAAATTAAAAAAATCGTATTTTTACGTATACAAATCTAAATATAATAAGCTTTTTATAAATTACATAAAATTTCAAAAGGTACAAAACAAAATATATATTAATAATTTTTTTCTAAAAATATTTTTAAATTTTATACTTTTTCCTTCTAAACAAGTTTTTTTCTCCAAACATATTTTCTAAAACTTATCTTTTTCCAAAAAAAAAAAAAAAAAAGTTTGAAACACTTCCAAACAGACCCTAAGACTATTTTAACAATTGAGTTCATTTGGTTAGTTTGACATTTTCGAGACTAAAGGGGCTGGCTCACAATCCTGACTTTAAGGAAAATGCTTGGAAAATATATGGAGGATTAGGAATAGTACCAAAAAGATACCCGTCTAACATCGTGCACTTTTCAACCACCAAATCTTCACGTCAAATTTGTACACTGTTAATAAGATTTTGTTATTATCTAGTGTACAAAAAGTGCAACATGGATAAAGATGTGGTAAATCTCACACCACAAGTGGAATTTATTGCCTTCTTTTTTTGTGAAATTTTGTCCATTTAAAAGAGACATAAGCAAATAAAAATAGGTCGCATGGTATCAAACACACACACACACACACATATATATATAATATACCAAAAATATATATTACTTTAAAGACCACAAGTTGCAAAGTTAAAAAAGTCGATCCACATCAATCCATTTCTTTCTACCCAACCAATCCTGTTCATGGGTTCAATTCAAATCAAAAGAACTATTTGTTTTATCTGGCTAAACTAACCCAACAAGGCCACTTGCGCAAATATATATGTATATATATATACACACACACACACACAAACCGAAAGAAGAATAATAATATTTCTTTTGGAAGAAAATTACGTTTATGGACATATGAATATCTGCCATATCTCTCTCCTAAACAAAGCTCTCTCTCCATCGACTACTAGCTTTTGCTAATAACTCTTTCAACTGATTAATATCTTTCAAGTAAATTAACTTCAACACTATTTTGGAGGGACCATCCTCCATACTGAATTAGCAAATATAACAAGTAAAAGCTATAAAGTAATAATGAATATGTATTATCTGGCAGTGGCAGCGTCGCCTCAGTGAAGCATTGAAGTGGGACGCTGGTGCTGGTAAAAATGGGGGGCGACCTCTGTTAGCCAAGAAGGATCAATGGAAATCACATTCCTCATGTATTGCCTGTCAGTTGATACAAGCGAATGGTATATTACCCACTTCGGATTAACTCTGAAACATCCAAAAAGAATGACAAGAGATCAGCCACTAATACAAATCTGAATTCCTCTATTGAACATTTCTTCACAAAGCCTAGAAATAGCTAAAAGGTTGTTCAAAAGTAACTGGTACAAATTTCCAGCAAGAAAAAGTGATACGGGACAGACGCAACCAATTCATCTAGAAATTGCAACCGTTAGGAGAGGTGCAAGAGTGCACTCTCTGGGCTCTACCCGTTTAGGGTATCCTTCGAAGACCTTTATGGACGGGCCCAGGTCCTCTTTGAGGCCCGGGACCACATAGGCCCACCCTTGGGTTCAAGTGATGCCCCTACACCTAGAAGAGTAACTTCATCAAAATTCTCTCTCTACTAACCTGAACAACACAGACGACGGGTGGATATAAACCTCTTGAGAACCTCTAATAGTCTTGTACTTCCCACTGTGACTGTATGCCTTAAGAAGAGTACAAGGAAATAATTTAGATTGGACATTAACCAAAGATTTCTGCCATTGGGAGTATAAGAAGTAAAACAACTTGTAGAACATGAAAGAAGATGATAAACGTCTGCACTTGAAAAGAAAAACAGATGATTAGATGTTTACATGACAACAGGTTACAAATAAATCACTCACTTCTAAATAACACGCATTTGCAAAAAACCCCGTGGTGACCGCCTTTCTCACTGCCTGCAAGAATCAAAGAGTAGCAAAACTGTGATCACTTCATTCACTGCGAGATGTTGCATGTTAATTAGGTAACACCAACACTAACTATATTTTTTACTACAATGTTTAAATCTATATCGACATGGATTTTTGCGATATGAACCATACAATGAGATGAATACGAGCATACACTTCCTACGGTAAAATCAAATAGGAGAAAAAAATCTGTTTTACCTGTTCTGTAGTAGTAAAATATTAAGCTAAGTAACCTATGCACAGCATCATTCCATCGGCAGTAATATCTTCTTCACCTTGTCTATGTAAACAGTGAATGTGCTGAAAAACTTACCAGCATATCTCCTTCACAGGATTTTAAAGAAACGCCTATTCTCTGTGCTGTTGTTCTCAGTTGTTCTCGAATTTCAACCACTTTTTTCTGCAAACCAATCAAAGATGACAAAATTAAAGGGAGGAGCACGAGGGTAAGAGGGAGGAAAATTTGAGCAGTGCACGCACACACACACACCTATAAAATGGACCAGATGGTATGGTAGCATCTTAAAGGATAGAATAATTTTTTATGGCAAAAGAATGAAGGAGCAGAATGAAAATATGATAAAGAAGTATAAGATAGAAGCGCACCATGGCATGATAGTTCACAAAGTTCTTATGGCACCACTGTGAAGATTTACCAGACTGAAAAAATCCTTTGTAAACATTAAGGAACGCCACATGGTCACCCTGCTTGCCATTGCAAAAGTTAAAAAGGACAGGCAACAAAACTAACGAGGATATAACTTATCACTTAAAAAAAAAAAAAAAATCGTAAGAAATAAAAGGTACCTCAGCAGCAGCAAATCTTAACTTCGCCTCATCCAGTTCCTTCTGTGCTCCCCATCCAGAAACCCAGATAGACTGCAGAATAGCACTGTACTTGTTAATTTTGTGTGTGTCCAAGGCGACATTATTCTTCTAGTTTATTTGTCATCACAAACATACTGGCATATTTGCACCATACTCAACTCTTTGTCCGCACATATTTTTTTTCCTTCTTTTAAGAAAGGGAATGTAGCAGGCTCTTTTCAGTTGGACGTTTTCCTAAGAATTAATAGAATGAAACTTACTTGAATGGAGAGAATGGCAGCAATTGTTATGATCTCCTCTGAACATCCAAGTTGACTTGAGGCCAAGATCATTTTTGAAATCATTGGATCCTATGAATATAATAATTAATTAAACAGGATTCAAATTATAGCAACGCTGACTTGGGGTATAGAAACAAGTTAAAACTATTGACTTGAATAACGCACTAATGGAATCTCTGCAACTTGGAATCCAGCAGGCGAAGTAAGTTTGGCATCATCATCCAGGACTCCAAGTGAATAAAGTACTTCAAGTGCCCGGACCATTGCTTCAGGTGATGGAGATGCTGGCCAATCAAAGCCCAAGATATTATCTATTCCCAAGGCTTTTAACTGAGAAATGGAAGCACAATCATAAAAGTCAATATCCCATAGAATACTACTTTCCTAAAGTGGCAATGCATTGTATCATTTCCCAAGGGTGTCATAATGAAGAACCTGATAATTTCATATTGTAGTGTTTGAAAGAAGGAATTAGTCAATTTAATTTTTACCAAAATTTAGAACTCCCAACTTATAATGATCATGAAGTCAATTTTTTTGTATTTCACGTACAACGTGCTCACATAGAGAACGATTGTTGGCCTGTGAAATGAGAAAAGACTTTTTGGATTTATAATTTTTTAAGAAGCTAGAACTCTTTAAGATATGATAATTCTGCACACGGTTAATCGGTTTCATACAATTACAACAAAATGGCATACCTGAATGATGCAGGAAACAAGATTAGATCTTTGAATCTCTGGAATCGCCTCTGTGGCCATTTCGTTGATAAAATACTCTTCTGTGTATAACCTTCGTTGCAGCCACAAACAAATACATGAAGGTCAAGCCATGATATCTGAAGTAAGCTTTAAAAGAAGCAGTGATTTATATGCAAAGCACCTGACTTGATAAGTATGACGGTCGTATGTACAATTAAATTATATAACTAAGAAGAATGTTTTAGAGTGGCCTAAATTCTAAAGTACGTGAGTCTGTTGAGGACTGTTCATTAGCTGCTATGCATGCAGAAATACGAAGACAAGGAAGCATTATATAATCAGCAATATGATAGCAGGTATAGGCGTAAGTATAATCAGAAGTAATATAACTTGGTAACAAAATAATAGTATTTGATGTTCGTTATTGGTTCCTTACAGTTACAACAATGGGAATAAAAAGTTCATGCTCTTCATTTAATTAAAGAAAGTAACAGTCACACGCATTATTATGTCATAAAAAAATCATTCACATACCTGTAACATTTCCCTGGGCGAATTCTTCCAGCCCTACCAGCTCTTTGCCTGGCAGAAGCCTTTGATATTGGTGCCACTACGAGATTTTCAATATCTGATATCTGAAGCAAAGCAAAGTTCAAACAAATAAACAATTGAAAAACCACAGATGTAAGAAATTCATTGCAATTCAAGAATTAAATAAGTTAATGGCTTTAAAATATGCTCTGTTTTGTAATGACAAGGTTAACCTCTAACATATTGACTATAACTTGCATTAATAAAAAAAAAGAAGGAAAAATAATATTAAAAGGAACAACTAGAGTTCACATTGTATGGTAGATATCGGTTCCTCCATATACTCTTAATGGAAGGTATCCTAACTTATATTGGAACAAGGTAGAAAAACATAAGGCAAAACGCAAACAAATATGATTCACAAGGCAAGAAAATCAAAATCCAATAACTGCCCGCAAACTATGCTTATTATTCCAGCACATTTTCAATTTCTTTTTTTATAAGAGAGAACTTTGAATTTTCAACATCTGACAAAAAAAAAAAAAAAAAAAAGTGTGTTAACAGGCATACAGGGTTGTAGAACCGCTGCTTTGAGAACCCACCATCCACAACATAGACAATTCCCTGCATGGAACAGACGAATTACAGCATATGATTATGCACTATTTCGCTACCAAGTATGTACAATGAATAAAGTCTTATGAACATTCCATTGAAAAGCAGAGGTGTTACCTCCAAAGTTAAGGACGTCTCTGCAACATTTGTTGCTATCACTACTTTTCTTTTCCCTCTAGGAGTAGGAGTAAACACAAGCTCCTAAAAACAGAAGGGCAGATTCTAAGCTATGTCTGTGTAAATCAAAATTATCCATTGAGATGAGACAAAATGCATAATTAACCTGATCAGCACGTGGAAGCCCAGAGTAGAGAGGCAAAATAATCAATCCTGAAAAAGAAAATGTGATACAGAGACCTCAGCACCTTTGGCATAACCTTGCATCCGATGCTTTAAAGTAACATTCATCTTGCTATTCTCTATGGCCTAATAATGACTCCACACAAAGAGCCATACAAGACTTTTCCAATCTTTTGTAACCAATGTACTAAAAGTGAACAGTTAACTGATAAATAAATAATTAAAGAGCTATGAAACCAAGTAGAAATACTATGTTGCTTCTACCTGAAGAGTTTCTCCCACGGCTTTGAACATCTTCATTAAGCATTTGTACGGCAGCATCAATATCATCTTGTCCAGTAAGAAATACCAAAATATCTCCCATTGGCTCCTAAGCAATATAAATAGTAAGGTTTCTCAATAATTCACGCCGCTTAAAGAAAAACTATAATGTGTGTGCTCCAATGCAAGCATGCTACATAATCGAAAAAACTGCCATAGAAGTTATCTACTCATGGACGGGAAAGCTATATAGCATTTCCAAAGTTCAATTTAGGATACCTGATCATGAATGGACAAGATAGTTGAAACAGCAGCCTGAACGTAGTTGGATACAGGCTCCTCCGCATAATGAATTTGTACATTAAACCCTCTACCCTGAAAGAAAAGCAGATGTGCTTTAAAACATCCTCAACAAAACAAGGTTTTCTGAAGAATGAGTAAGTTAGTGATAGAGAGATAAAGTAAAGGTCAATGTTCTAGTAAGTCATACCTCAACTGATATGATTGCAGGCTCCGTTTTTGGTCCTTGGACCTCACCTTCCGTTTCTCGACGCTTTTTGCTGTTTTAGAAGGAAAGCAAGATATATGAATTAGTAATAGACTATACATGGTTGTAAATCTAGCTAAAGCATTTGCCCCAAAAAGAATAAATCTGTATTTTAGATCCACATATTGATAGCATTCAATCCCTTAACGTTTATAAATGGCCCATTAAAAAGCTACAGAAAATCTCAACCAGTAATCACACATTTCAACGATTTAGAACAGCTAGGAAACAGAAATCAGCCAATACGATAGATAAGGCCAGAAACTGAAAAATCAATGCTTCTCCAAGCATTTGAGCAATATTTTCCAAATATCTAGCATTATTGTGGACCCTCTGGTTGGAGAAAAATGCAAGATTTTTCAGCTGAAAGTGGATAACATTAATGAGAAGGAAAAAATTTTTGCCTCCTTATGTGCATCAAGAGATAAAGCTTCTAAGGGCTTTGTTTTTCATTAAAAGTCCTTAACTGTAATGATGTAATGGGATGATAGAGGAAGTTACGATCGTAAGTGGACGTGGTTTAGATAGTTTTGTTTCTTTTTGCTCCTTTATTCCCATTTTTATTTATGTTCTATATCGAGGATATCTTATCATCTTCCTTTGCAATTGATTCACTAATCAGTAAAAGATCCTTTTCTCATTTAAAAAAAAAAAAAAAGGACTTCCTTGGAAGGTGTAAGGGCAAATGCTAATTAGTTCCTACACAAACCAGGTCAAAGAAAGAAAATCCAAGTGTGATAAATACTTGGAACAAACCTGCTGTTGAAGAATGAAGCCATGGACTTTGCTTCAATCGTGGCAGAGGAAATTATCAAACGTAACTCAGGTCGACGTCGTTGGATCTGGAATTTAGGATTTAGCAGTCATCAAAAACTTGAACCCCAAATTGAAATTCCCCCCCCCCCCCCCCCCCCCCCCCCCCCCCCACAAAGACTAAAGCATATGAGTACACATATGCTTGTCTTTTATTCTCAAGCTGTCAATTTCATGTCCTAAAGTACAGTACCTTTTTCAAGAGACCCAGTAAAATATCAGTTGAGATAGATCTTTCATGAGCCTCATCTACCATTATGACACTGGAACATTCACATTAGAAAGCAAGTTAAAAGGTGTATGAATTTAGAAAATAAATAAACAAGAAGAAGTTCCTCCGTCAGTAAACAGGTACTCTCAATCTAAACCATCTCGTTGAACTCGCAGACAAGAACTGGAACTAGATAGATGTTTATTCTATGCTTTAAAAAGGAGGAAAGCAGCAAAATTTAAAATGTACCTATACTTAGTCAATAGAGGATCATCCATCATTTCCCTAAGCAAGACCCCGTCTGTGAGAAACTTTATCATAGTTACACCCTGTGCTGCCAAAACAGGAAGACCCATTTCTCATCTTATTGAATTACAACAGTGTAATATGATCACTTATGTGCAAGACATTATATTGTTCATTCACCATAGTTTCCCATGTCACAACATGGTGTGTCAACGCTCGAATTTTATCGAAAACACGGAAAAGTAAAATGTCTTACATTTTTTGTGACATCTTCAAATCTAATAGTGTAGCCAACTTCCTCTCCAAGCTTGACCCCCATTTCTTCAGCCACTCTCGAAGCAACTGCCTGCGCAACAGCTCGTTCAACAATTTTATATATAAGAAAATGAATCAAAATTCGATAAAAGGTAATGTATTTAACTTCCGAAAAATGGCCCGGAAATCGGCTAATAAATCACCTGAACAGCCAGTCGTCTTGGTTGTGTGCAAGCTATCACACGCCCACCATCAGCCCAGCCTGCTTCTTTGAGGTACTGCAGTTTCAGACCCAAAAAAAGATAAAATTGTTATAAACAAGAATGAACCTTTGTCTCGAGAAACACACAGAGAGAGAAAAAGGGAAAACCTGAGGAATCTGAGTGGTTTTGCCACTACCCGTTTCGCCAACGACAATGGTGGTGGCGTGATTCTCGACCAAATAAAGAATAGCGGTGCGGTATTTGTAGACGGGCAGTCTCTGTCTCAGCCTCTCGATACTCGAATACCCGAATCTGCGTGTACAACCGAAATTGAGCAACGAAAGTGAAACTGAGTAAACAAGAAGAAGAAGAAGAAGAAGAAAATACCCAGAAGAGGAAGGAGAGGGAGAAGCGGAGAAGAAGAGAAGACCGCCCTCCTCGTCGTCGAGAAGGCGAGGCTTCTCAGTGCCTGGCTTCCAGAACTGGGACATTTTTGCTTTCGTATTATCTCCGTAGCCTTTTTGCTTGGCGGTTGTTGCTTTCTTCCGAATTTGTTTTCTGTGTGGATTGTCGGAGCCAATTTGCCTCCCTCTTAAACCCAAAACCCGTTTCCAATTTAGGCCATTTTCCGCTCTTCCGCAATTGGTAAAGGAATTGTATTTTAATTGTATTTAAATAAAATTTAGTTTTTAAATATTATATTTAGTTAAAAAGTATTTATTTTATATTTAAATAAAATGTATATTTGGATGAAAAGTATTTTAGAATTAAAAAGTTGATGTGATTGATAAAAATAGAGATAAATAGTGGAGTTTAAAAGTTAATGTGATTGTTTTAAAAAACTTTTGAATAGTAATTATTTTCGTAACACTGTTAAAAAATTTATGTTTAATGTAAAATTATATTGTATTTGAATAGAATTAAAATGTAATTTTTTTGTCAAACGACACCTTAGTCCTGTTTTGGAAAGGCATGTATATTAAATAAAAACATTTTTGAATAGATATGCAGATGATTATATTTAAAAAAGAATATTTATGGGGCGTTTGGTAAACGCATTGTATTTTGATTGTATTTGAATGAAATTTATTTTTTGAATGTTGTATTTGGTTCAAAAGTATTTGTTTTGTATTTGAATGAAATGTGTGTTTGGATGAAAAGTATTTTAGAATTGAAAAGTTGATGTGATTGGTAAAAGTAGAGATAAATAGTAGAATTGAAAAGTTGATGTGATTGTTTTAAAAATATTTTGAATAGTAATTATTTTCGTAATACTGTTGTAAAATTTACGTTTGATATAAAATTGTATTGTATTTGAGTAAAATTAAAATTGAATATTTCTCCAAATGTCCCCTTAGATATAGATAGAAATATTTAAATTTACATTTAGATAATTGATGAGAAAAAAAGATAAAATCTAAAAAGGAGTTAAAAATTAATGTGGAATCTATTTTGTTTATCTCGAAATTTTATATATTTTAAAAAAATTATCTTATTAGAATTTATATATACAAAGTAAAATTATAGACTTATAAAATATAAAAATTGTTTTGGAGATATATTTTGAATAAATTTTTTGTTTTTTTTTGTTTTTACTTCATAGTCACTTTTTGTTATTCACATCTTTAAAACTTTACGCTAAACTTAAATTTTAAAAATCTATAATTTTATCTATACAAATTTAAATTATATGTTTTTTTTAATTATATAGAATTACGAATGCAATGAAACAAAATTTATACTAATAATTTTTTTTGAATAAATTTTTATTTTATAACTTTTCACTCCAAATATTTTTTTTTTTTTCCTCCAAACATATTTTGTAAAATTCACTTTTATTTAACATCCAAAACACAGTTTCAAAACCTCTTTTAAATGGGCTCTTAAGTTACAAAGTTGTAATGATAACTATAAATACTAAAATTGAATTTATTAAAAAAAAAGACAAAAACTTGAAAATTAGATCATTTAAAATGAAGTATTTCAAATTGAAAAAATAAAAACATATATCTAAATTGACTATATAGACGAAATAGTTCTCTATTTGTGAAAATAAGTGAAACAAATGCGGGCTTAGGAATTTAAGATTATTTTTAATGTTTTTGTCTATGTAAATGCTATCTTATTTAGAGAAAATTATCTAAGTGGCCACATTTTTTTATCCATATAATATACCTACTTGACATAGCTTTCCTTCTCTATACCATGTTGACACAACTTCCTTTTTTTTTTTTTTTTTTTCAGATTTTTTGGGTTTATATCATGATTTGTGTCGTCTTTTTTATCCATATGACGTTAGACCTTAATGAACAACAAATGAACGATCTTTGTTATTGTGATCTTGCAATCTCGGCCAAGGTCTCTCTACTAGCCTTTCCTATTGAACAGCTTCGATATGTGAGATCTCGCTCCCTCATTGTATCTTTCTCTCTCAGATCTCTCTCTTTATCCTTCTCTCTCCATAATTGATTGAGTATTCTAGAAATTGCTTTCGCAATCTCCGACACCCTATATCAGCATTAGTGACCTCAGCCTCAGCTCTGAAATTGGTGACGATGAAACTCTGCAACTTTCTCTCTCCGCACAAGATCACACCAGCAGTGAAGCAGAATCAGAGGTTTAACAAAGAAATAATCATACAAAAAAATCCATGTTTAGATTTTTTTAAAGAAATAAATGTCCATAACACTTATTTTGACCTTTGACGATGATTGACATTATTATTTTTTGATTCATGTTCTTTTTTGTTTTGCTACAAGGATGAAGTTTTTTTTTTTTTCCTTGATAACTCATATTTATTTTTAATAAAATAAAATCAATTTTGATTTTAATCTTAAACATAAGGTTAACTCAAAAGCTTTTTTAGTTTTAATTTTATAAGGTGTTTGGTTGCTGTTTTTGTATTTATATTACATTTAAATACAATATAATTTTTATCTAAACACAAAAGTTTTATATTCATATATAATACTTTTCAATAGTATCTTAAATATATTTACTATTTAAAATATTTTAAAAATATTTATTTTTTCATTCACATCATATTTTTTCTCAATCTCACTTTTTCTATTTACTTTTATTAATCACTTTAACTTTTTAATTCTAAAATATAATTCAAATATTTTTTCATTTAAATACAAAATATATTTAATATATTATGTTTAAGTACAAGACGAATACAATATGTTTATTAAACACCCTATTAATAACATCAAAAAGTTATGATAGATATAAAATATTACTATAAATATAATTCTTCATATCAAAAATAGTCACATCACAACAATATTTGTGATAAAGATTGATTAAAAATTTTTTTAAAAAATATTAATACAAAATATTCAAGTTTTCCAATTAAAAAAATAAATTCTATATGAAAAAAAAAAATACTTATTAGTTATGTTGATAGTTAAAAATTTCATCCCAACAAAATTTAGATATTAATAATATCAACTCATACTTAATCTAGAAAATCAACTAATTCTTTATATATTATTCACACTGACCATTAAAAAATTCAAAAAAAAAACATTGGATTTATATGCTTTAATGAAATAAAAAAATAAAAATTATTACAACAAAGTGTTTCAAATTCTTTACCAAAAAAAAAAAAACTATATTAGTTTTATGAATTGTTAAAAATAAAATCGATGACATTTTTACAATAAAGACTAATTTTTATGAGACCGTATTATACATTCTTTATAATAAATCAAATAAACAACAAATTTACTTTTTTTATAAAATCTAATTTAGGGTCGACAATTCATATTATCGTGTTGTATTTATGTCATGTTTTGCTCCTTAATTGACACTATTAACTAAATCCAAATCCAACCCATTTAATATTCGTATCAAAATCTCAAACTCAAACCCAACTCATTTATTAATCGTGTTAATCGTGTTGACCCAAATTAATATGTTTAAATTAAATATAAATAAAATAATAATGACAGGGTCAGGGACGACTGGTCATGTTATCGCAAAGGTCGATGGAGTGAAGAAAGGGGAGGGTGATTGGGTGGGGTGAGGTGAGCAGAGCTGCAAAAGCAATGAAAGACTAAAAAAAATAAAGTAAAATCTAGATTTTCTTTTCTATGTTAAAAAATTTTAAAATATATATAAAATAAAAGATATATATTATATCTGAATTTTGAATTTTGAAAACTCAAAATTAAAAATAGTAAAACATTATAATATATAATAATATAAATATATTAAAGATTATAAATGGGTAATTTATGAGTCATATTCATGTTAAACCATATATAATTAATTTGTTAAATGAGTTATTTTGTGTCAATTATGGGTTGACGGGTTCATGCGGGTTCAACCATTTATTTAATTGTGTTGACAGGTTCGACCTTTTTTGACCCAAACCCATTTAAGGAAAACCCAAACCCTCTAACTTTATACGAGTTTCGTGTCGTGACCTAAATTGCCAGCCCTAATCTAATTAACAAAAACAACATGTCAATTATACACCTATTTATTATATCATTATTTATTCAAAAATATCAAAATTTCCTTTTATACAAAACCAGAATACCAATAAAATTAAACCAATCTTACAATGTTTATCATAACATTTTTTATTCCCATTTTTTTTCTTTTCTTTTTTATAATTTTTATTTGTTAATTATCAATTCTTTTATGAAAGGTAATATTATCATTATAAGTACTATTTTAGATGTTATTATAAATAAAAAAAATATGAACATATTTCAAGTCAATACCTCTAATTTAGACATCTATATAAATAACTAAGTGTATTATCTTATAGGTATTCTGGTGAATTACGTGGTGTATTCTAGTGGATTATTTTCATATTTTGGTGGATTATATTATATAATCTGGTAGATTATTACATTTACCCTGGTGGATTTTTTTTTTTTGTTTTGTGTTCTAGTGGATTATTAATTTTGCTAATCTATGTATGATTTTGAGATCAATAAGTAATTTTCAATGATATGTTTTCTTTATTGTTGTTGTTTGGATGTGTGAAATGAATGAAAAAGTAGTTTAATTTACATTTTGCAATTATTAGATTAAAAATACAAAAAGAATATACAAAAAATTTGCATATTTTAAAAAATTTATCCAGTAGATTGTAAAAAGTAATTTATTAGAATACTCTCAAACAACCTAGTTGATAATTTGCATTGAAAAAAAAAAAGTAATATAGTAGAACATCAATAGTATCATACCAAAATACTCTCTAATGATCAAAGATGCACAGTAATTCAGTTAGCTTTAACAATGTCTGGTAGATTGGAATAATGGTAATCTATCAAATGACCTCTTTAGCTAGTTAGGAGTAATTTTGTAAATACATATTTTGTTAAATTTTGACTTATTTTATGAAAAATCATAATTTTAAAATTACGATAAAAGGGTAATATTACAAAAATGTACTCGAACAGTCCTTTAAATTACTCTTAGGTCTCGTTTGGTGAATGTATTGCATTTGTATTACGTTTGAATGTAATGTATTGAATGTAATTTGTATTTGAAGAAAAAACATTAGCATTGCATTTGAATACAATGTGTGTTTGGGTGAAAAGTATTTGAATTGTATTTTAGTAATGAATATGTGATGTAATGGGTAAAAATAGAAAGAAAAAAAGGAGAGAGAAAATATATGTTGTAATTAATAAAAGTAATAGAAAAAATGAAATAATAAATAGTGATTATGTTGAATTTAAAATGTGATGTGATTGGTATTTAAATGAAATATTTTTGTATTTGAGAGAAAATTATATTATATTTAAATGTAATGTCAAAAAAAAGAGTTTATCAAACACATGGTTAATCTTATGCAGCATTTGGGACAAGCATTTTTTTGGCATTGCATTTAAATATAATACAATTTTCCCCCAAATACAAAAATATTTCATTCAAATACCAATCACATCACATTTTAAATCTAACACAATTACTATTTATTATTTCATTTTTTCTATTACTTTTATTAATTACATCATATATTCTCTCTCCCTCTTTTTTTTCGCTCTACTTTTACCCATCACATTACATATTTATTATTAAAATACAATTCAAATACTTTTCCCCCAAACACACATTACATTCAAATGCAATACTAATGCTTTTTCTCTAAATACAAATTATATTCAATGCATTGCATTTAAACGTAATGTAAATACAATGCGTTCACCAAACGAACCCTTAATCTCGTGTTTTTTTTTTTATCACGAAGAGGAATGTAAAACAGTCTTTAAAAGCGCTCCAAGATACCTGGCCATTACTGTACTTGTCAGACTGGAACTTTAAGATGCGGCATTTTTCTATCGGTGAGGAACTTCCAGGTCTTGTTTTACATATCAGCTGGCATTCTTTTCCTTTGGCGAATGAAAAGGGTTATCAGCTCATGATGGGAATTGGACTTTAATTCCTAATGTTAGAAAATCTATGAACAGAGCACATATACTATTTATTTTATAGTGGTTACTATCATCAATGTAATAGTTATACCTCTTAAATCTTTTGTTTCACAAAAGTACACTTTTTCCCCCCTAATAGTTATAAATATAACTAAACAATAATATTATTATTGGCTTTATCTAAAAAGATAATATTTAAATCTTTTATCTTCAAAAAAATAAATATTTTTCTCTATCTCTGTTAAAAAAAGGCAGACATAAAATGCCTTAAAAATTCCTTGGAGACCATGTTTGGCAGGGGAAAGTGAAATTGATCATAGTACAATTAGACAAACTCCTATTTACCCAAAAAAAAAAGACAAGCTTCCACACAAATTTACTTATTTATTTATTTTAAGAAAAGCACATATTATGACACGTTTTTTCTTGTAAATAAAAAATAAAGATAACAAGTGGAATGAACTAATGATTCTAATCAAAAGCTCTCTCCAATCCTTTGGCCCCTTCCCATGGCATTAAACCAAAAGGTGTTAACCAAAAACACAAATAGACTCCACGCAACTTCGTAACACAACCCAACAAATTAGTCCAAAACAAAACAAAAAAAAAGAATCATAAAATAAGGAAATATTCATAAACGAAAAATGTTTGGCATCGTCATGGATAGAAAATTGGTCTTATAATCTTTATATATAAATTGTTATATCTCATGTTTTATTAACGAATGGTGAATGGTGCTTAAAAAAATCATGTAGACTTAACAGAAGTGTGAATATATCAGTAGAACAAAGACATCGAAGTCTTTATATTAACCGAAACTCCAATTATAACGCACTGAAATCCAAAATGTTCATGTTGATTTGTATTTGCTAGACGCTGACTTTTTGTAATTGAATAATGTTGCCGAACAATTTTGTTTTTTTGGGTTTCTTGACTTTGACTTAGTCAATGATCTACCTTTGCAATAGCGTGCTTGACTGGTGGTCGCGTAATTTGCAATACACTGCTTTTATATCACACCAGATTAATGACAAGATTTGTTCCAAACATTCCAATGCGCGTTTTCCCTTCGTAACACGTAACTAAAAGGAAAAGTATTTCTACGTGTAAACTCAAATCACATCGCAAATTTTCATGAACTGTTTCGAAATCTTGGCACAAGATTCTGCGTTTGGAATAACATTAAAAATCTCCCCCGATGCGTTTCTCTTGTGCTTCTTTCACTTCACTACCTACATTTGGATTCTTGTTTAACGTGCTGATAATTTTCTTCCTCCTTGTAACAACTTATGGAGCTCAAGCTGCCGAAGATGAGAAGGTTGCGAACATCGGAGCGATTATCGATGTCACTTCTCGTGTTGGGAAAGAACAGAAAGTTGCCATGGAAATTGCAGCTCAACAGTTCAACAATAAGTCAAGGAATCACAAACTATCACTTCATTTTCAGGACTCCGGAAGAGAACCCCTCATAGCAGCTTCTTCTGGTTAGTTTTCTCTTAACGTTTTTTGTTGATTGCCCATTAATCCTTGGAGATTTCTGTGGTAGGGTATTAAAATAGATTAAGTTCCGCTAAATTATCATAAGTTTCTTAATATGATGTATTCTGACACTTAAAAAAAATTGTGTCCTGCTATATTTTTATATTCTATCACAGAATTCTTCTGATTATAAACGTTTAAAATAATTGTTTCATAGTAACAAATATGGTACGAATTTTGTTCCAGCTGAACAGATGATTCAAGAAAAGAAAATAGAAGTAATTGTGATGAAGACATGGCAAGAAGCTGCTATAGTAGGAAAAGTGGAGAACCGAACTCAAGTGCCGATTATTTCATTAGCAGCACCTAGCATAACACCGCCATTGATGCAACTTAGGTGGCCTTTCTTGATAACAATGGCAACCGATCTCTCCTATGAAATAGAGTGCATTGCAGATCTTGTTTGTGCCTACAACTGGCGAAAGGTTGTAGTCATATTTGAAGACGATGAGTATGGTAGAGATATGGGAATGTTAAGCCTTTTAAATGAGGCTCTACAGAGAATTGGCTCGGAGATTGAATACCGTTTAGTTCTTCCGCCCCATTCGTCTCTCTCTGATCCAAAAGGGTTTGTCCTAGATGAAGTTGTTAAGCTTTTGAGTGTACAATCTCGGGCTTTTATTGTTCTTCGGTCTTCATTGCCTATGGTGAGTCATTTGTTTAGTGAGGCTAAGAAACTAGGACTTTTAGAGAAAGACTCAGCTTGGATAGTCGCAGAGGGTGTTACAAGTTTGTTGAACTCTCTTGACCACTCTGTCATTTCCTCTATGAAAGGAACTCTTGGGATCAAGACTTACTATGACAAAAATGCTAGGTCTTATAACGCTTTCTATACCAGATTCATGCAAATCTTCGGAGAAGAGAACCCACAGGAGGGCGATTCAAGCCCCGGAATTTATGCTTTACAAGCATATGACAGTATTGGAGCCATTACACAAGCTTTAGAGAGAACGGTTACTAACACTAGTGCAAAAGTGCTGTTGGAGAACATATTAGCAGCCGATTTTGATGGATTAAGCGGAACGGTAAGTTTCAAAGAGGGCAAGCTGTTGCGTAATCCAATACTAAGGGTTGTAAATGTGGTTGGTAGCGGAGACAAGGAGCTAGTCCAGGAAAAAGGAGTATATAATGAACTGGATTTCTGGATGCCAGAATACGGGTTCTTGGAAAGCCTTGATACAGAAAGGAAACACAGAAATGATGCTATTTGTAGAAACTCCAGAGGATTAGCTGGTTCGGTAGTTTGGCCGGGGAACTTGGAGAATAGAAAACCAAGAGGGTGGGCAATGCCTACTACTGCAAAACCTTTGAGAATTGCAGTTCCCAGTGACTCCCAGTTCGATAAGTTTGTTACAATAGATGAGTCCAACAGATACTCGAATGAGGGTTATGACGGTTTCTGCATTCAAATCTTCAAGAAGGTGTTACAAGTCATCAAAGCCGATATGAATTATGATATTCCATATCAATTTTCGGCCATAGAAGTCGTTGCATATGATGAACTTATTGAAGCTGTATACAACAAGGTATAATCTAGTGTTTCAATTTCCTTACGTGTCCTTAATTTCAGTGACATACACTTTGAATATCAATATTCTTCTTTACCTTTTTCATGTTAAATTTACATGTTCTAACAAAAACTATTTTCATGGAAGACTTATGATGCCATTGTGGGCGACGTGACCATTTTAGCTGACCGATTAAATTATGTGGACTTCACTCAACCGTACACGGAATCAGGGCTTTCAATGGTGGTTCCAATCAAGTCTGGAGAGTCAGCATGGATGTTCATGAAACCTTTCACATGGGAAATGTGGGTAGCCACCGCCGCCGTCTTAGTTTACACGATGTTTGTAATTTGGTTCTTGGAGCATCCAACCAATTCAGAATTCAGTGGCTCATTGAAGAAGCAGATTGGCACCACAGTTTGGTTCACATTTTCCTCTCTCTTCTTTGCTCACAGTAAGTTTTGCATACTCAAGCATATTTAAGCTGCGCACACCATTACGAATTACACCTTAATCCTTAGTATTCGATTGTGAAATTAAGACGAGTTTTTCTGTTTGATTGCTGCAGGGGAAAAAGTTCATAGCAACATCACTAGAGTGGTTGTCGTGATGTGGCTTTTCGTTGTGTTCATCTTAACCGCAAGCTACACCGCCAGCCTTTCTTCAATGCTTACCGTGAAACAGCTTGAACCGGAGATAGACATTGAGTGGCTCAAAAGAGAGGACCAGAAGATGGGTTGTGGAGATCATTTTTTGAGGAGATACTTGGAGAATGTTCTTCACTTCAAGCCGAATAACATCATAGATGTTGTCCCTCATGAACTCAACTACTTGGAGCAATTCAGAGAGGGAAATATTAAGGCTGCATTTTTCGAAGTCCCATACGAGAAAGTTTTCCTCAACAAGTACTGCAAGGATTTCACAACCACCGCACGTACCTATAGATTTGGAGGATTGGGCTTTGTGAGTATTAACTACATACTGTCGCCTTTCTCTTCCGCAAAACTATTTCTTTGGAGCAGTGTTATTGGGCATCGGTGGTGTTTGGCACTACTTATCCTCACTATATGGATGGATCTTACATGTGAGCCCCCTTCTGGGACCCTACACAGTAGTGGCGCACGACATCACTAATGCCCTTTATCAATTTTCATTTTTTCTTTTCAGTTTTTATCATGATAGAATCATATATTCTTTTTTCCCCTTATCTTAGACACAAAATAAAGTCTTGCCTTAAATACAGGTATTTCAGAAAGGCTCTCCTCTAGGTAAGGATTTTACAGAAGCCATTCTAAAGCTATCAGAAGATGGAAATATAACATCATTGGAAAAATATTGGCTAACTCCCTCGAATGAGTGTTCATCAAATAGCATAACAACCAATGACACCGAAAGCTTGAGCCTCAAGAGCTTCTGGGGTATCTTCGTTATATCCGGTGCCACTTCCACCATCTGTTTTCTGCTCGCTCTAGCTCGCCTACAAAAGAAATATCAAGATCATCAGCGAGAGAATGGCGCCAACCAAACGACCAAAAACAAGACGCTCAGATTGGCGAGATACTTTTACAATAGCACGTCCAATACTAGTCCAGAGAGAGCTTCTCCTACTACTAGTTTTAGTTTCTCTGCTAATGGCATGCCTAGTCTTGGTGGATGGAATTCTTCAAGGTGGGAATTTGTAAGCACGTCCGACGCTACCGAGCATCTTGGGACTTCCCCGCCAGCTGAAATTGAAATTACAACGCTAACTGATGAAAATTCTGATGCTACAAATGTATAAATGTGTAGCTTTGATTCACAAAAAGATTTTCAGATGCATGTATCATTCTTTGTATATTGCTTGCTTAATTTTTAATGTAGGAATTGGGATAACAAAATTGTGCATAGTTGAAGGTTAGCCTGTACCTTCTCATTTTTTAGGATTTCATGTAAAGGGAATTAACAAATTGTATGATTCAGTACTTTTTCAATAAGAAACAACATTCTAATTTATTTTTTAAAGTGCAGAGTATGAGATAAGTAATCGAGGTAATTAGTCGGCCTGTTTAAACTGGATATAAAACATGTTTTTTTTTTTTTTTTCTCATTTTTCAGCGTTGCTCAAATCAAACTATAATAATTCCTTAAAAAAATATATACAAGTAAATCTGTGCTGTGACTTTTTTATTGGCTGACAAAAAAATAAGTAAACGCGTTTTAATTTAACAACTAGTCCCCAAAAAAGAAAAGTTGGAAGAGTTCCACACTGAAAAGTTGGAAGCGTTTTAATGGGAAATTTGAAGAGGTCCATGTTGAATTTTGTTAATTCTTTAACTTGGTAAACTAGCCATTGATTCGTGTTGATTTTTCTAAACTCCTGACTTCTTTTTATGAAACTTCAAAATGAGACTTTTTAAAACTTGCATTTAGTTTTTTGGTCCAATGAACTTGCAATCCACTCTTTCATAAAATACCAAATCAAGGACAAGATTAGACAAGCATTACACTATTTCAATATTAAACATTTCCATGAACCAAGCAAGTCCTGAACAAGATTCTGTGCTTTGATATTTTAAACCCTCCAATGTCTTTGTCCTCCATTTCAGTTACTTCAACTTCAAAGCTTGGTTTCATCTGTTACGTACTACTTGCCTGTTTTCTTGTTGTCGTGTCCTATGGAGCTCATGCAGCCAATAATGAAACGACGACAAACGTCGGAGCAATCCTCAATTTCGATTCTCGTATCGGGAAGGAGCAGAGAGCTGCTATGGAAATCGCAGCTCAAATCTTCAACAACAGCTCAAAGGACCGCAAGCTGTCGCTTTATTTCCAGGACACCAGAAATGAACCCCTCATAGCAGCTTCTTCTGGTTAGTTGTTTCTATAATTTTCAGCCTCTAGAAAAGCTACCCAACTAGTATGACTTTAATAATGTAAATATACTAGTACGTATATTATTCTATGACGCCAGAACTTTTTTATTAGTGGGGCACAATGATAAGAAGATGTGTTTAGTTATTTATTTATTTATTTATTTTTGTTTGGAGAGCTAGAGTTGACATATGAAGACATATGAAAATTCGATCTTTGTTTCAGCTGAATATTTGATCCAAGACAAGAAAGCAGAAGTGATAATTGGCATGGAAACATGGCAAGAGGCGGCTTTAGTAGGAAAGCAAAAACAAGTTCCGGTGATTTCATTAGCAGCGCCGAGCATAACACCCCCACTAATGCAAATTCGATGGCCGTTCTTAATTACAATGGCAAATGATGCTTCTTATGAAATGAAGTGCATTGCAGATCTTGTTTGTGCATACAAATGGCGGAAGGTTGTCGTGATCTACGAAGATGAATACTATGGTGGTGACTCTGGAGCCTTAACCGTGCTAAATGAGGCTCTTCAGAACGTTGGCTCCGAGATTGAATACCATTTGGTACTTCCACCCTATTCGTCTCTCTCTGATCCAAAAGGGGTTGTACTAGATGAGCTCTTGAAGCTTTTGAGTGTACAATCTCGGGTTTTTATCGTTCTTCGATCTTCATCGCCTATGGTGGCTCACTTGTTTCGGGAGGCTAAGAAAGTAGGACTTTTGGAGAGAGACTCCGCTTGGATTATCACAGAGAGTATAACAAGTTTACTGGACTCTCTTGACCGCTCTGTCATTTCCTCCATGAAAGGAACTCTTGGAATCAAGACTCACCATGACACGAATACTGGTTCATACAAATCCTTTCATGCTCAATTCCAGCAACTTCTTGGAGAAGTGAAGTCACAGGAAGGAGGTGCTGCAAACCCGGGAATTCGTGCTTTACGAGCTTATGACAGCATTGAAGCCATTGCACAAGCCTTGAAGAGATCGGCTAGCAACACTAGTGCAAGAATGCTGTTGGAAAACATAATATCCGCCAATTTCAATGGTTTAAGTGGTAAAGTTAGTTTCAAAGAAGGAAAGCTATTGCAAAATCCAATATTGAGGATTGTGAATGTGGTTGATGAAGGAAAGTACAAAGAACTTGATTTTTGGATGCCAGAGTACGGATTCTTTAATCTTTCAGAAATGGCTAGAATGGAAATGCGCAGTTCCTTTGATTGTAAAAACTTCACTGGGTTAAGTAGTTTGGTATATTGGCCAGGGGACTTGGGAAATAGAAAACCGAAAGGCTGGGCAATGCCTACTATTTCAAAACCACTCAAAATTGGAGTTCCTGGTAAAACTGTATTCAGAAAGTTCGTGACAGTCGATGAGTCCATGAAGTACTCGAATGATCTGGCCTATGACGGATTATGCAAAAGAATTTTTAGACAGGTTCTAAAACGGTTGAATTACGATCTCCCATATCAATTTGAAGCCTTCAATGGCACATATGATCAACTTGTAGAAGCTGTCTATAATAAGGTATAACACTCCACCTTTCAAGATATTTTAAAGTCCTTAATTGCAATGTCATATAATTTGTACATTATTATGCTTAATTATGTACTTTCCTATCTTCACATCTGTTTCTTTAACTTGGATTGACATTGATGGAAGACTTTCGATGCGGTTGTGGGAGACGTGACCATTCTAGCAAACCGATCGCATGTCGAATTCACTCAACCATACATAGAATCAGGGCTTTCAATGGTAATCCCCATCAGGTCTGAAGTGTCAACATGGATGTTCTCAAAGCCTTTCACTTGGGAACTGTGGGTGGTGACTGGTGCCATCATGGCTTACACGATGCTTGTAGTTTGGTTCTTGGAGCATCCCACAAATCCAAAATTCAGTGGCCCATGGAAAAATCAAATTGGCACCACCCTTTGGTTCATTTTCTCATCTCTCTTTTTTGCTCAAAGTAAGTTTACTTGTACCTTAGCACTTATCTCACAACACCATTAACAAAATCATGATGAATAATGCTAGATAGGCATCTAGACTTTTTTTAATACCAACTGATGTAGTATGTAAATTGTCATTCTTTTGTTGGTAGTTTTAAAAAATCATCACATCAATTACTAACTTAATAATGCTTAATTTTCGCAGAGGAGAGAATTCATAGCAACATCACTAGAGTGGTTGTCATGATGTGGCTTTTTGTAGTGTTCATCCTAACAGCAAGCTACACTGCAAGCCTGTCTTCTATGTTCACCGTAAGAAATCTAGAACCGGAAATAAATATCGAGTGGCTGAAAAGAACCAACCAGAAGGTTGGTTGTGATGGTGATTCATTTGTAAGGAGATACCTAGAGCAAGTGCTCGAGTTCAAAGCGGAGAATATCTACAATGTTTATAACGAATTTGACTACACGGAGCAATTCACAAAGAAAAACATAGCTGCAGCTTTTCTTGAGCTCCCATACGAGAAAGTATTCCTTAACAAGTACTGCGATGGATTCACTTCTACTGCACAGACTTACAGATTTGGAGGACTGGGATTTGTGAGTATAGTTTTACTTCTCACTTTTTTATTGTTATTACTAAAATGATGTTGAGCAAAATTTTTATGGTATTTGGTGCATCTACCCAAACTTTTCATGATTGGCAAGTTATCAACTAAATTTTTAATTTTGACAAAGAACCACCCTTGAATCCAACAATACTTATTGCAGCATGTGCCTAACGGATGATAGCTATTAAATTCGGACAGAAATGCTTAAGTTCATATGATGGAGAGGCTAAAAGTTTTTTTACCAGGATCCTGCATGATGACGTTTCTTTTCTATTTAACATTTTTTTCAATTTAGGGTCTTTCTGCAACATTATAATACATTCACGAGTCTAATTCACCATAAATAAAAATTTATGAAGCAACCTGCCAATTCAGTCAAAAGTTAGGTGACAAAAGTGCAAAAAAGAAACCATATTTTTTAAACCGAGAATACAATTTTGATCAACCATGGTTTGCAGGTATTCCAGAAAGGCTCTCCTATAGCCAGAGATGTCTCGGAAGCCATTCTAAGGCTATCAGAAGATGGAAACATAACCACACTGATAAATCAATGTCTGACTCCCTCGGATGGGTGTTCGCAAAGGGACATAACAACCAATAAATCTCAAAGCCTGAGCCTCAAAAGCTTCCAGGGTATCTTCCTCATATCCTGTGCCATTTCCACCATCTGTTTTCTGATCTCCCTAGTTCGCTTACGACACAACTATAGACTCCATCAACAAGCGAATGGAGGAAATCAGTCCATGAAAAGCAACGTGTTTAGTCTAGCAAGATACTTCTATAATGGTGAGGCTAGTCATAGTCCAGGGAGAGCTTCTGCTACCACTAACACTACTACTACTAGTACTACTACTGAGAATGTTTCGGCTCGTGGCACGCCTAATCTTGATGAATGGAGTTCTTCAAGGTGGGAATTTGTCAGCCCATCAGACGTTCCAAACAATCTTGACACTTCCCCACCAGTTGAGATTGAAATCCCACCACAAACTCATGATGGAACATAAGATTTTTTTAATGCACAGTTTACCATATGTGTATGCATAACTTTGCATGTAGTGTTAGAAGTACGAGTTTAGGACTACAAAAGGCATTTGGTTAGAAACTTCTTGTACAAAAAATGTATATCTATATATATAAAATAAAAAAAGAATTAGCTTTTCATTGTTGGTTTTGGTTGTACTTGATCAATAAGAAAACCATATGCTAACGGGGTATGACATGAAAATGGAATTGCCAAGGATAGCATACGGAATACAAAATGCTTACCGATGCAAATTAAGGAAATAAAAAACCTTCCTAACGACTTGGTTAACCAAAACCGTAAAAATGATTTTAAAACACTTACCAAAATCAACCAATGATTAAAAAATAATTAATAATGTTGTTCAGTTTGATTTAGATTAATTAGTTTTGACAATATATTTTTTTTTAACATGCCTATTCATAACGAGAAACACAAGTAACAAAATTGAAAGAACACAGGAAAATATGTAAAAATATTGAATCTATCTGAAATGAAAAGAAAGGCAAAAATAATAATAAAAATAATAATAACAGTAATAACAAGTTAAAGAAGTATAAGTCACCTGTAATTTATAAGAAGCTTGTCCGCCACTCTGTCAACAAGCACCAGTGGTCTAGTGGTAGAATAGTACCCTGCCACGGTACAGACCCGGGTTCGATTCCCGGCTGGTGCAGAGCTATGATGAATCTTGTGCCTTGTGATGGAGGGGTCTATCACGTTCATCTGATCAAACAGATGAAAAACGCACTTCTGAGCTCTTCATTTTCCCTTTTTTTTTTTTTTTTTCAGTATTTTTTGCTTAAAGGTTGTACAGGTGCTATTTGTCACACAAATTTCATTTTAATTTCATTCAAATACAATACAATTTTATACCAAACATAAATTTTGTAACAGTGCTACGAAAATAATTACTATTCAAAAAAGGAAAAAAGGGAAAAGTATTTTAGAGTTTAAAAGTTCTTCATTTTCCTTTTTTTTTTTGTTTCAGTATTTTTTGCTTAAAGGTTATACAGGTGTCATTTGTCACACAAATTTCATTTTAATTTCATTCAAATACAATACAATTTTATACCAAACATAAATTTTGTAACAGTACTACGAAAACAATTACTATTCAAAATATTTTTAAAATAATTACATCAACTTTTGAATTCCACTATTTATCTCTACTTTTACCAATCACATCAACTTTTAAACTCTAAAATACTTTTCATCCAAACACACATTTCATTCAAATACAAAACAAATACTTTTCAACCAAATACAACATTCAAAAAACAAATTTCATTCAAATACAATCAAAATACAATGCGTTTAACAAACGCCATAATAAACATGTTTTTTTTTTTGGGTTAAATGCTAAATAAACAACAACAACAACAACAAAGATTGAATGGATAGAATAAAAAAATTTAAAGGCTAATTTTTTTCTTCTTCCCTTTTTTTTTTTTTTTGGTTTTAGTGTTTTTTTGCTTAAAGGCTAAATAATATACAGGTTAAAGTTTTTTATTTTTTATTTTTTGGTTAAAGGATGAATAAACAACAACAACAACGATTGAATGGATAGATTTAAAAAAATTAAAGGCTAAATAATTTTTTTCTTCTTCTCTCTCTCTCTCTCTTTTTTTTTTTTTTTTTTTTGGTTTTGGTATTTTTTGCTTAAAGGCCAAATAATAAACAGGTTTTAGTTGTTTTTTTTTTAAAGGCTAAACAACAACAACAAAGATTGAATGGATAAAAAAAAAAAAAATAACGGCTAAGAAAACTATTTGGATGGAGAAAAATATGGACAATATATACGACAATGCGCGAAAGATGGTAAGAAACATTAAAATAAAAACGACAGCCAAATTGAAATATACCAACAGAAAACGATCACATCAACAAAACGCCAACGTTAAAAAAGACGAGGGATAAACCACAAAACAGTCACAAACAATGAGAAGAAAGGAACAAAACAATCGTGTAAAAGACAAGAATAATGAAACGACAACAACGTAAAATGACAATTTGTTGAAAACTACGCAAGACAAAGAAAAATAAACGACAATGCAAGAATAATAGACAAGAAGACAAGGAACAACAATCAAAGTAAAAGACGAAAACATAATTGTAATAGCAGTGTCTTTGTCTTGCAGCCAATATATAAAGCCACAGTCAGACATCAACAGAAAAAATGTGCACATCAGTGCCCCTAGCACTACTCTACTCTCTTTCTTTTTCTTTTTTCTTTTTTCTTTTTTCTTTTTTTTTTTTCCCCTAACTCTCAATTTATGCTTTTATTTTCATCTTTAAACCTTTCCCCATAGTTTTTCTCCTAAGTCGTCATAAAGTCTTTTTACTGTTCTTTTTATTTTACGCCATCATCATTTAAACATTACGTCAAAATCATTAAAAGAAATTTGTAATTTCTCCTTAATTATAAGATCCCTTATCCTTTCCGTAATTACCTTTGAAACTTGAAAACGAACCAAAATCTAGTGCACATGGTTACATTCTCCTTTTTCACTCCGTTATATCGTTGAAACATGAAGCCTCACAGAAGTAAACAAACGACATGACATATACAAACACAATCTTGTACGCTAATTTCATGTCTGGAAAATCTATACCAAACTCCTATATATAACCATTACTGTGAAATATTTAGTACTACCAAGAGGTGAAAACTTGAGCTTTCAAACTTCTACACCACCAGGTTTCAAAATGTTGTACTTGCAGAGAGGGCATATCGCGTTTATATGTAACCACTTGTCTATGCAGATACAGTGAAAATGGTGATGGCAGGGAAGTTCACGCAGTTCGGTCCCATCATCATATGCCGAGAGACAAATGCAGCATTCCTAAGATTTACAAAAGGATTCAATTTATCAGAACTCATTCATGTAATTCTTAAGTGTGAAAAGAAATCTTGCATCAAATAAATTGATATAACTTGGAAATAGGAATTTTTCATGTGAGAACTATAGCAACAGCTCGGTTCCATCATCCAATGCAGAGAGAAAATTGAAATATACCAAAGATTTACCAAAAAGTTAACAAATCAAGAACTTTTTTTTTTTTTTTTTTGGGTAATGCTTCTATGTGATCAGAAATCGTGCATTGACAAATTGAAATATACCAAAGATTCAAGTTATCAGAACTCATTCATGTAATTCTTAAATCTGAACAGAAATCTTGCATCAACTAAATTGATATAACTTGGAAATAGGAAGTTTTAACGTGAAAACTATAGCAACAACTCAGTTCCATCATCAAATGAAGAGAGAAAATTGCCAGAGATTAACCAAAAAGTTCACACATCAAAAACATTTTATTATATATATATATATATATATTTTTTTGTAATGCTTCTATGTGATCAGAAATCGTGCATTGACAAATTGAAAGTAAAACTAGAGCCCCATCTTTTATACATGTAGTTTATAGATTATGTATCTAGCTTGGAAGCTTTGACATGAAACTATTGCATAAGCCTATGCAACATTTGTGATGGTAGTGTGGCGCTTGAACTACTAAGCTTTGGGTCCATAGTATGGCATAAAAGTCCAACTTATCCTAATTTATAGCAAACCTGATTTGATCCTATAAGAGCTTCCATCCTATAAGAGAATGTCATTTGACCATGTAAACAGATACTTCGAACTTTTTATTTACTGCATCATGAAACTTACAGCATCTTCTTGGGAAAGAACGCGCTCAAAGGGTGGTTCAGAATTGCACTCAGTCATTATTCCACCAAAAGATTCTTGGATCTCCCCATCGACTTTCTCAATGTTAGATACCTTGCGGAATTTGAACTTTGGCAGTCGATCAATATCTTCTTTTGTTGCTCCTTCCTAATAGATTATATTAAGTCAGACATGGTACTACAAAATGCACAATACCAAAGAGAAATAGGAAATGAAGAAATTCAATAATGTACTCAGATGTCTGATAAGCAAATAGATATTAAGATCATAAATAACAACAGACCAACACCTGGCCAATACCGAGCAGAATAATTAACCAATGACCAAAAGAAGACAAAATCTGCTGCCAAAAAGAAAAAAAGAAAAGTATAATAGCGATAACCCCTTACATGGGTCCCCACGTAACATTTACCAGGCATCAGTCGAACCGTATTCCAGCATGATAGAATTAATTAAAATAACTTCCCAGATAAATACTTGATTGCCGGATTGCACAATAAACTTGTACATACAAATCTAAAGTTAACCATATTTTCCATCAACAAAAATATGCGAGGAGACAACTAAATTACAAAATATATGAAATAAAACATAAATTCATTTCCTAGATACCAAAGTTAGCCATAGATTATGCCAGCATGAGCAGCGATAAATATCAATTTTTTAAATTGCAGCCAATCCTTACCAACTCATACAAAGAATGTTACCACATTCAAAGAATATGAAATCCCTGGTAATTACCTGATCTGTGACAACGTATAGGATTGCAATTATGCATGGGAGACAACAGCAAATTGCAATTCCAATAAGACACGCAACTGCAACGCAGATCACGACAAAGACCACATCGAAAGCAAGAAACATAACACAAAGCCTGAAAAAAAGACAGACATAAAGAAAAGAAAAACGACCATTGGTGAGCAACGAGAGAGCCAAACAAAAACCAGAAAATTTCTTAAAAGAGTAAGCTTTGAAAACTGGACCAAACTAACCAGTATAACTGTGGCGCTTCAGCTACCAAACTGTCACCGCCAGCAGTAACCCAGTAGAACCCAACAATCCACCATACAAATGAAAACATCGTGTTTGCAGACTCCAGATTCTTTGCAAGACTGTCAACAAAATATACATCATCA
This sequence comes from Antiaris toxicaria, assembly GCA_035233585.1. Taxonomy (NCBI): domain Eukaryota; kingdom Viridiplantae; phylum Streptophyta; class Magnoliopsida; order Rosales; family Moraceae; genus Antiaris; species Antiaris toxicaria. Next base: position 98,436,429 of record CP141154.1, read on the forward strand.
ATCTAAGAGTAATACTGCACTGCCTATTACATAGGACATGGATTATAAACAAAACCCCAAATCCTAATACATGATAAACCATGCTCATCAACATGAAGTAAATCGAAATCTGCACCAAACGCTATTGAAAGCAATGCCTAACGATATTCAACGGATTACAAAGAAGTTCAAATCACGAAAAACCATTGACTTTCCATCGATACGAACTAAATCATAACTACAATTCAACCAAGGAATTCATATCCAGCATCAATCACGCATATGTGTACGAAATGGATCACAAGCGAGCACAAATCACACTAAATCATCCATGCTAACTATTTACATCAGCAAGAACTAGAAATCAAATACCCAAACAATTCAATCCTGCACCTTTCCCTAGAAAATCAAAGAAAAATGTTCTTAATTTGAACTAAAATGGCCTCAAATTACCTGGTTCCAACTCCACTTTCATCTGAACCATCCTCCTCAACCGCGTACTCCTCCACATCACTTCCAGAACCGGAATTCAAGTCGCCGGCGCTCTCCCACCCCCGGCCCGCCTCCATTTCCGCCAGGAGAGCCTCGCGGCGCCTCCGCCGGAACTCGGCGGCGACGCACGCCATGTGAACGGCGCACTGGGAGACGTAGCCGACAATCCACACCCTCAGCGGCTGCGAGGGGTCCTCGGCGGCGCTCAGCCACATCACCGCGACGGCGATCCCGATGAAGGCGGCGTTCCAGAGCATGTCCAGCGCAATTACCGGCTTCGAGTAGGCCCAGTCGCTCTGCCGCTCCTCCAGCTGCTGTGCCGCCGCCTCGCGCACCCGCACCGACGGCTCCCGCAGCATCAAACCCCGCCCGCTCGCTCGCCGCAGGAACCGCGCCGCGCCACGAAGCGGCCGCGATGGAACGCGGCGAGCAGAGCGGCGGCTCCGCGACGGCGAGCTGTCGGCTCCGAGGAGCGGCGACGAGGCGTTCATGATGGGGTAGAAGGCTGCAGCGTGGGCGTGCGATTCCATTTTTTTCCGATTAACGGAATTGGTCGGAGAAGATGGAAATCGAAGATTCGGAATTTGGATTGGGAAAATCGATAAGATCGAGATATGACGGACCGTAAAATCGGTTTTTTTTTTTTTTTTTTTTCGTAATCCGGGTGGTGATGTCTAAATCAGGAAAAGAGGGTTCTTTTGGTCGTTCTTAGAGTGCTTGACGGTGTGAGCGGAATATTTATTAAAATAACAATCTTAAAAATTAAAATTATCAAAATAATCTTTTTTTTAACATAAAAATGATTGTGTTCGAAGTTATTTTATTAAGGGGGAGTTTGGGGGAGGTTTTGGAGATGTGGTTTTGGGGTTTGGAAAAAAGTTGGTTTTGGGGAATGTGTTTGGGGAAAAAAACTGTTTGGGGTGAAAAAATTAAAAATTTTAAAAATATTTTTAGAAAAAAAATATCAATATGGATCTTGTTTTGTTCCTCTCGAAATTCTATGCAATTTAAAAAAAAAATCATCTCATTTGGACTTGTATACACAAAGTTATGGATTTTTAAAATTTTAAATGTACTGTAACGTTTTGGAGATATAAATAGTAAAGAGTGATAAAGTTTTGGAAAAAAGGTAAAATTTTTGGTCTCCAAAACATTGCCCAAACGGGCCCTAATAAAATTTTTTAGAAAGTTATTCAATAAAATAAAATAAAAATGTTTGAGCCACTTTGTTGTTTAATTGATTATTGTTAATTTTCTTGCTTAGTTGTTAATTTGAGATCTTATTTTGCATTTATATTTCATTAATGAGTTATGCAATTGGAAGAGGATTTGGGGTTCTAACGAGACAATGGGTGCCTTTAGATTTTTCAATAATTTTTGGTTAAAAAAATGTTTGTTAAAAATATTTGTTAAAATAAAGTTAAAAGTAATTCTTGAATAATTTTTATACAATATACTTTTTTTTTTGGCTTAAAAAATATCGAAGCAATCTTGAGCAATTATGATGTTAAAATGGTTTTTAATGAAATTTTCATAATACCTAAAATACCCTCAAATAATTATAAAAATACCAAGGTAAATCCCTCACAACCCTAAAACAACTGCGCTATCCTCTCAAATGCAGCTGAAATTTAAAAAAAAAAAATGGCGAAATGCAGACTGGAAAAAGAAGATCGCAGGACGGCGGCAACGGCGAAGATAGCAGCGGAGGATATCGTGAAACGCATCGACGACTGAGGAGAGATCTGCAGCTTGGCGGTTTGTGACGGGGGGATCGCGACCAACGCCTTGGCGGCTCGCGCTGGAGCTTCGCCGATTTATTTCCCGCCTTCTCGATATCAATTCCGATACCAAAACGTCGATCAGATCCTCCGCGATTTGGATACACCGAACTGCGCTCGAAGAAAGAGAGTGAGAGAGAGGCGATCGGGCAAGGAGACGACGGCGAAGGTCCGTGGCAAAGTGGTCTTCTGAGGTGACGAAGACGGCGACCGCGACGTCCACTTTGACTCCGACTCCGATGGCCTGACGAAAGCTCCGGCTCAGTGGGGGAGCGGAAGAGGGAGGCGGTGAAGAGAGGAGAGAGAGTGGGGAAGATAGAGAGAGCAAAGATTTAAAAAATAAATATTTAAATTAAATATAATTCAAAAATAAATTTGCAACAAGAGTCAAAAGTAATAATAAAACTAAAAAATTAAAAAATTAAAAAAATGAGGAAAAATATTTATTATGAGTACTCTAATTTCATTTCACAAGGAATAAATTTGTAAAAATCAGATTTAATGTTTTTTTTTTTACATACCTTAAATTCTATTCTAAATAAAAGTATTTGCTTAATAATAATAAAATGTTAGTATTTAAAATTTTCCATATCATGTTATTTTGGTTAATTTGACATCCCATCAACAATTCTACCTTATGGTTTGTCAAACACTATTATATTACTTTTAAAATCAACCACACTTTCAAAATTACAATTATTAAATACTTAACCACTTTTTAACTAAGCTGCTCTTTCCTTCAATACAACAAAATGCAATTCACTCAAAATCCGCAACATTACTAAGCTAGTCTAAAGTCAAATGTCAAGGAAATAATGGTGTGTTTAGAAAGTGCATAACTTCATGTTATAGGCCCCGTTTCAGAAGAGTCTACGGAGCATTTAGAGATGTTATTTTACCCGCCCGATTGGTAATAATATTCGGGAAATCGTAGGACTATATTTTTTCATGACTAGAAAGTAAATAGTAAATTTTAAAAAATACAAAAACTAATAAAAAAAAGCATATTTAAATGTTATATAATTTTTATGTAAATATAAAAATATTTTGTTCAAATAACAATCACATCAAATTTTAAAACTAATACAATCATTATTCATTATTTTATTTTATTTATTAATCACATTATATATTCTCTTTCTTTCTCTTTTTTTTTCTACTTTTATCTATCACATCATATATTTATTATTAAAATACAATTCAAACACTTTTCACCCAAACACATATTACATTTAAATGCAATACAAATTACATTCAATGTATTATATTTAAATGCAATATAAACGCAATGTATTTACCAAATGGAGCCTTATCTAAATACCAAATTACATGTGTCATTGAAAGCTAGTTTACTATGGTTTTCAATGTTATTTCACACATCCCAAAAAATTTCTTTCTCTAAAACTTTTTCCCCTAAATACAAGTTTTTAAAATTTATCTACTTTTCAATACCTATATTTCTAAAAAACTACATCTTCAAAACCTCTTACAAACATATCGTCAATTTAATATAATACAAATACAATACTATATGTATATTTGTACATTTCATTTTAATACAAATATGTTTGTAGCGCACCTATTTATTTTTTTTTTACTTCACATACTTTCTCTTTCTCAGAAATATACATTAGAATGATGAAAAATCCTAGAGATATCAACTCTAATCTCTAGAGATATCACATCTTCAAAACCTCTTTCTCATTTGTTTATTGTGTTGCATTCACATTATATTTAAATGCAATGTAATTTTCATCTAAATGCAAAAGTAATGCATTCAAATAACAATCATATCACATTTTAAATCAAATACAATCAGTATTTATTATTACATTTTTTCTGTTAATTTTACTAATCACATCACATACTCTCTTTCTCTCTCTTCTATTTTTTTCTCTCTACTTTTACTCATCATATCACATATTTATTATTTAAATACAATTTAAATACTTCTCATTCAAATATATATTGCATCCAAATACAATGTAAATACTTTTCATCTAAATACAAATTCTATTTAATATATTACATTCAAATACAATATCCTTATCAAAATCCCCTGAATATTAGCCGAAATAGAAGTTGACATACGAAGGCAACTTCCCCTAAATCAAAAGTACCAATAGGGTTGGTTTCCAGAGACCCACAAGCATAGCCTCGTGGGCAACTTTTTTGCACTGTCTTGGAATCCTTTGATAAAGGAGAGGAAATCAACATGGAAATGACATTTAAAACAGATTAGAAAAAGTAGGATGGACCACCCATTGGTCTGGTGGCTTGGCCAAGACATGCAATAGAGTCTACAATAATGTCATCCGATTCCACCACAAAATTAGTCCAACCATGCACAGAACCAACTTCTCGGGCCAATAAGATGATGCTCGTGAGACCTTTGTGGTATGAAACCAAGGGTTTTTTTTTTTTTTTTTTTTCAAATCTGTCTTTAAAATCTTTACATTTTTCACATTTTGCTCCTATTCAAAATTAGTTATTCCTAAATAGATCTTTCTGAAAACTTAATTCACTAGATTTATTCTCCTATGGATCGAAACAAGGCTATGTCCTTATATGCATGATGACCTTGAACGGTTCTGGAAATTCTTTAAATAGTGAACAGAAATCTACAATGCCTGAATTGGAATTGTACTCTGTGCATACTTAACCTCTTTTGCCATTAAGTTGGCTGATAGTAGTTGGGTGTTGAGCTAAAACTTTCGAAGCGGTGCTTCATCCTGCAGCACAAATAAAATTTGTAGGGTTAGACGGCAAAGATGATATCGACAAGCGCTAATCAAATGCCGCATGCATGCTCCTTCTGTTTGGATGGGAGGCCGTCAGAGGATGCTTCACAATGATGTGCATCTCTTTGTTAGCTGGTGCATGGGTTCTAACTTTCTCTTATCGATATCGTGTTTGTTACACGATCTCAATATGCTTGTGCTTGTATTTGTAGATTTTATATGACAAACGAGGCCTAAAATATAAAGTTATAGAGTGTGTCTATGCGGGATTTTGCCATGTTAGTGTCGGGACAACTCACTATAATACCACTTTCTTTAGAAGGCTTGTTAAGATTCTTCCAACGACCTCCTTTTTAATCGTCTAATTATTTTGACATTCAATTGCAGGCGTGTAAGAGAGAATTCTCCGATAATTGTTGAAGCTGATCAAAAGGTCATGTACCAGAAAAGTGTGCGCTAGGCAGTTGAAGAAAGGTTTTGTGGTTCTGCATCTATACCAAATATTAAAAGAGGGAATGCACTATATCAACGATGCATTTTCGTCCCCCCTCTTAGGTTGCCACATGAAAGCTAAGTCATCGGCCACATGGCAACTCAATCATTGTAATGTGTTTTTTTTTTTTTTTTTTACTTGTCTATTCTGTATGTATTCGCCAACTAGTAATATACAATAGAAATAACTATATTAATATTGTTAGTCTATGTTGCTATTTTACTTGTTAGACTGTTATTTTTATAACTCATTTTGTTTAGGTAGAAAACTTTAATCCTGAGAAGGAGGTGGCTGCCCCCTTTTTTTTTTTTTTCCCTTTTTTGAAAGAATACTTTCTTGTTTGCCATTCAGCCTATACTTTCTACGGGGCATAAAACATTGATGGACTAGACAGTTTGCGTTTCATTTTGTCAAAGGAGGGTACGTGAGTGTGATTTAATTTGGCTTCACTTTTTTCGTGTGTCACTTAAGGTACGTCACGAGAGTTTCACTTTGTTTTTATAACAATTGTTGAATGTGTGAGCATGGAGATACCTTAGATGATGGTAGTTGAAAGTGGCAATGTCTATTGAAAAAAAAAAAAAAACCTTAATATAAAATTTAAAAAAATCGTCTTAGTAAAATAATTGGTTAAAACGATATATATTTTTATCTTTTATTTTTGAATTTGATTTTCTTTATAATTTAATAAATTGTATTTTATTCACAATCGTCATTAATAAGAGGAGAAATGCATGCTAGAATGTATAGGAAGAGATATAGGAAAATGATCACAAACAAAAACGATTTAAATATAAAAAAAAAAAACTTTATATTATTTTTTTTACCACATTCTACAATGATTGTTTAAAAACAATGGTGGAACAACCATCGTATATTATATACTTTGTTATAGTACTAAGGATGCTCGGCTTCACAAACCAGATAACCATAGTCATAGACAAAATTTTTTCTTGCATTTAGTGGCAAAGTAAGTGTGTTAAATTTTCACATGCCAGATAATGCTTTGACTAATCAGAAATATTTGGCCCCCCTTTTTTTTTTTTTGTCACAAAAACTTTTAGTTTTTGTTATGTGTAGCTAAAATTTCAATTTGTAGTTGCGCTATTTGTGGTGCGTTGACCTTTCTTGATGCTAAGCTCTCTCCTATTGATTTTTTTGAAAAATAATAATAATAAAATCGCCTCATAATTTAGTTTCACTAATTGTATAATAGTAAAAGTTACAGTCCCAAATTCCAAAAAAATAAATAAATAAATAAATAAAGACATAAGAGTAATTAACAAGTACAAATCAACATCATCTGTAAAAGTAGTATTTTAGGAATGCTAAAAAGAATTTGCCATTTTGTTTTTCTATTTTTTAATAAGGTCCTAGTAATAGTAATGGAAAGATTGTAACTTATTTTGCTACAAGTAATTATTTGCATAACACACACACACACATATATATATATATGCTATATATACGTGAGTGAGTGTAGGGGTGGAGTCACTCGTAATTAAGTAGAGTAAAATGTCAAATTTTTTTTAGTAATTTTTCTTTTAAATTTTTTATAATTTGCTCCTATTAAAAATTTTTTTTATAAATTTTCTAAAATTTTTATCATTTAGTGTACGCTGCTGTTAAAATAACAGATTGATTCCGCCATTGCATTTCTACATGCATCGGTGTGTGTATGTGATGATCCAAGTGAATGAAGTGGGAAACAAATCCCAACAGACACAAGCATGAATGCATTCCACTGCCTACTAACTACTTGAGAGACCACACAACCAAAAAAAAGGGGTTGGCGAGTCACAAGATTTGTCTAGGAAGTGGTAGTAGGCAAACCACATTTATTTAATGCTCATGAAAAAATTTAAAAAAAAAAAAAAAAACACAGCTGATCTGATATAAATGGTTAAATTTCTCTAAACTTGTTTCCCATTAAAAAAGCAACAGAACAAGATAAGCTCAAAGTTACACTTAATGGCATAGAAGAACAACAACAAAAACTCAGTTTTTGAAGGATATCAAGAGTTTTGGAGGAGCAAAATACTGCAACTACATGATGGAAATCAGCGATGGAGCCACGGGAGGCTCGGCCGATTAACAGACAGCAAAGCGGCACCAAAAGACTCATTATCTTCTTATGTCCGACTGTAGCAGTTATCTCGTATCGAGAGAACCCCATGGTCGGTAATATGCTTTTGCCAATCTCCATAATGCATCTACTATTACAACCTTTTTCCCACAACTACCTTGAATAGATTCTCGGCAGCCTTTTTTTTTAATTCCAGGACTGTAGCATTAGCTGCAAATAAATAACTAGAGGTTTCTATTCAACATTAAGCAAAAAAAAAAAAAAAAAAAAAAAATCTTGAAAAAAGGAGTGAAAAAAATAAGTGTACACCTTTAGTAAAATGGCATGCCGGGAGCAAATTGGCAACAACATGCGGTAGATATTCGATCTCCTCTACCACTTCCTCCTTCGACAAGCAAAGTAACTCTCCCAAAAGTTTTCTCTAAGTCCTTCACAGCCAGGTTCAGAAGAGCTTCAAATCTAGAATGGATGTTGTTATTGCTGTATCTTCTTGCAACCAATTTGTAAGGTCATGACATGGTGTGAAATCAGTCGGGTCCGACATCAACTGACGAACGGGGGACAACATAGAAGGGACTATCTTGTAGTAGCAACCAATTTGAATGAAAATTACGTTGCATACAATACAAATGCAATAGCTCTTTTAAACGAGTCATTATTTTAGTGATCGTTAGTTTGTCATGCTCTTTTCCTTGCTCTTCACACTTTTTGTTCCATTTTTGTTGTAGGTAAGAGTTTGTTCTATTAGCACAAAGTTCTAGTTTGTAAGACACAATATTCATGAACCAAACTTATTGGATGCTATTGTAGGAGAGGTTAATATTTCAACAGGCATTCAAGTATTAGAAAAAAAAAATGAAGATCAATAAGTTAGCATTCAAGTATTAAAAAAAAAAAGATCAATAAGTTAGGTCTATTGACAATAACAAAATTTTAAAAAATTTAAGAATTTCAACTAAAAATTCAATATAAGGGTAATTTTGGCATTGCAATGTTGTTATTGTAACTCTGCTGTTGGTAAAAAATTATTGTGACCAAAAGCAAGTAGACAATTTGGTAATTTTTTAATTGAGAATTCGAATATTAGAATCGGGACACCTACAAAAGGTAAATTATCTTATATTAAAACGTGTTTGAATTAAGTACCGACTATTTATAGGTGTTTGGTTACCAAGTCTCAAGTTCATTTAATCTGGTTCTAGCTTTTCTCATGAATGAATCAATCTTGACCTTAAATTTCTAAAAAATTTCAAAGGAAATTTTTTAAGCATCCTTCGATTGATTTACTCAAGTAAGATTTGGTAACATATGACATATGACATGTCTATTCAATGTATTCATAGAGTCAAATCTAATGTGCTCTAATTGATTTCCTTTAGTTTGTATTATCTTATAGATTAATTATATAAATATACCTTATAATTTGGGTATTATTTTCTTAACTTATCCCTTTATGTTCAGAAACTACAAAGACATTTTTTGAATTAAAAAAATACATGTTCTATATTAAGTTAGACACCTTACATGCACTTCAAAAGGACTAATTTCTTAAAGAACATTCTGAAATATAGACAACATTTATTTGATTTATTTGACAACTTTTACGAAGAAAGATACAGAAATTTTTGACTCTTAATGAGCTTACTACCTTGTAACGTATTAGTTCAAATTTTCAACTGAAAGAAGTGCCACAATTGTTTGACCACCACATGAAAATAAACAAGGGTAATTGGCACAATTTGTTCTTGGCTTGTTCAATAACAGACAATTTGATTTCTTAATTTTTAATTTGGACAAATATTAAACCCTCATAAAACCATTTGGTCGCAATCTTGGTGAATATAACTACTAATAATGCAACCCTATCATTGTTTGTTGATACATATTACATGTCAACAAATAACAATTGGCAGGTGGTGGAAACAAATTGAGACCAATCGCTTATGTGGAACCGACCCGAGTTGTACACTAATCAAGTATTCAACGTTAGTAAGCTAATTATAACTAAAACACTATTATTTGAATTACAATAATGTCATTAAAATAAACTCGCAGACACTCGCGCACAATCATCTGAATGATCCGGGATTTTGTCGCTTTGACCAGCCAAGTTTCAAAAGTCTCAGAATCCTCAAGCTCTCTAATCACAGCCAGTCTAATCTCCCGAGATTACAATAACAAGTGTTAGTCCAAATCAGAGTCTAAACTCATCAACTTCCTCTATGAAACAAGACCCGTCCCTAGGAGGATTCCATATATAAGTTCCCTATGAGTTCTTCTGGTAACATCTCTCTCCCAGCCTGAGAGCTATTTTCTTAACTCACCAGGGTTTTACCGGTAGCCCCTTCCTCTTCCGCGGCCAACCCATCCCCTGCCTCGGCCCCTTGTCCCGCCTCTCCCACCTTGGGATAAACCTTCCAATGCTCTGTTAACGAGCTGATTTTGCAAACCGCCACCTCCACGTCCCTTTTTCAATGCAGCATTGCCTGATCCATTTGTAGCACCAATGGCAGGACGTTTACCTCTGCACAAACAGTAGAAGAAAAAATAAGAACACAGTAATTTCTTGTTTCTTATGTTCAGCACGCATATTTATTGTTTCCTGCAAGATCTAAGAGCAATAACATGTGAAATAATTCCCTATACTCGTATAATAATAAGAAAACGTCCTCAAAAGTCAACTTTATTATAGCATCCAGCAAGATTTGCTATAGCCACAAGGATCAAATCATTTGAAACGGGAAGGCTAATAAAAAGACAATAATACCATAGAGTAGTTTTGAGTTTTTTTTTTTCATTTTATTTTATTTTATTTTAAACTAGACTAATACATCAGAAAGAAATGATTAATAAGAACAAAAAAAATCAGACAATAATCCATTCAGGCAAGGGAAAATAAAGATCAGGCAGATCTCTCCTACCCGATGGAAGCAGTTGAGGAAGACACTGCAGGTTTTGCTGCTTCTTTCCATGATAAGTTGATGCTCTTATCTCCAATAAATGCAGGTGTTTTCCCATGTAATGGCTGTATCATTATAGATGTTAAACAAAGGGGTTAGACTAGATAGTTTCACGCATGCCTGAACATGAATTCCAAGATCAATAATCAGTTATTCCTTTAACCTTTGTCATTGCCAAAATGTTATTACAGGTTCGCAATCCAGTTGTTGTATTCTGCTTCTGAGTTTTCTGCATGCAAAAAGATATGGCTTTAATATACTAATAAAGTGGAAGAAAAAAGTTTAGCTATTAAAACAATAAAAGAGGATGGACGCATCCTAGAAAACTCACAATGGTACCCTTTGCTTCATCAGATTTGGCCGCTGCCATCGCCTTATTGTGTTCAGCCATTCCCTGGGTTAACTTCTTCATGGTAGCCCTAGTTAGGTCCTCCACGCTAGTCAGCCTGAACCATAAATTAACAATTAAACTATGGGTTAATACGACTCATATGAATGAAAATAGTTAATGAGAAGAAAAGGAAAATGAACAGAAAAGCCAGAAAAGCTTTACCATGCAACACAAATAATGAAAGAACAATACAAATATAATGCGGTACCCTCTACATGATGCCAAACATGCATGACAAAGGATGCAGATGATTATATCCGTCTCTAATATTTCCTCCAAATTATTAATATTTTAAGTTGCTTGCCTGTGCTAATACAGATGTAGGGAGTAGGGAAGTTATAAACCCTTCGAAGATTTTTTTTTTTTTTAATGACTATAATAGCTAATGAAGAAGCTTAGTACGGAAGCTCATGAAGTACGCTGACCAAAGGATTAGTTAAAGATATCACAGGTCCAAACAATAGTGGCATGTATAGCACCTTACACTCAGAGCAAGCTTACCATATCCAACTATTACATCTACCTGACACGGCAACAGCAGCTTTTGACCTGCTAAAGTTGAGAAACGGGTGCAAGAGTCTTTTTTTCTAAATTTCTATCCAAGGTGTCCTAAAGAATGTCATAAAAGGAGGAATGTTACCATGTCTATGAAATAGAGCAGAAGCAGATTAAAATACTCCTCCATATTTGCAAATTGCAATTGCAACCGTAATTGAATAATTAAATCCCAATGCAGCAAAAGAGAACGATTGATTTCGTCACATAATTTTTTTCACTCTGGGAGTTGCAAAAAGGAAGGCACTTCTTTCTCATCACATAAACCCTCCTGACTCCAACGAAGGTGGGTTTTGACAAAAAGTCATTGATTTCATGTAAAAACACTTAAACAACTTGCTAGCATCTTCCCATTCAGAAAATATACACAACTACATATATTTTTTAACAAAAACTGCATATAGAGAAACAATCACCTTTCAGTAAAGTCCTTGTATTGCTCGGAGAAGTCTTCCCCAAGCCTATCTGATGGTTGTCCTGTTACTATTTTGTAACCACATAAACTGTTTGTGGCATTGGGAACCTATTCAAAGAAGTTAAAAGTAAATAAGGTTTTAATGGTAACAAAACATGCTAGTATGTGGAGAATGCAAATTAGTACGAAATGAAATCGGTAACCTTGTGAGCAAGATGGTGAAATGTGTACAACAAACACTCGACATAAGTAAAGTTCATTTCCTCTCCTGTCTTCCTTGAAGGCATGTACTTCTGAAAGAGGAACATAAGAACAAAAATGTAATATAATTGATGATTGCACAATAAACTATAGAAACCCCTAAGGATTGTTTTGTTACTTTAGCAAAGATTTTGCACTCATAAGAAGCCGAGAAATTCTCTGAGTAAAAAAAACAAGTTGATTGCATTTGATTTCTCTGGTGAATGAATGGCCAATTAAAAAAAAAAAGCATCTGATCAAGTAATAACCAAAATTATTCAATCTACAAATGTTCTTCCATATACGCATACAATTACAATTATTGTCAATTATTGTCATTGAAACAAAGTACCATACCTTTAACAGTTGAACAACAGAAGGAAGAATCTGGCGTGAATCTTGTGGTGTTGTGTAAGGTGAAACCTCTGCAAGTGCTTTGAGCAAATCCAACTTCCGTTCCTCAGGTAGCTGACACAGAACCCCAAAAAAAATTTGTAAGAATAGATTTCTTGACTTAATTTCTGCCTCAAAAGAAAATTCAATGAGAGTTTTAACAAGAATCTTCAGAATTTTACATACAGAAGAAAACTTTGAATGTTTGAATACCAGATTAGCAAGTTCCGAATAAAATGAAATTAAAAAAATATTATAAACTTGTCAAGCTTGTCTAGGTAAAAGTATAACTACCTTATCAAACACAGGTATTATGTGCTTGTAGAGATAGTTTAGGAACTTGCTGCTTGCTGCACCTCTCTATGTCCAAAATATTACAGATACTCGTCAATTGTAAATTAAAAAAAAAAAAAAAAGCAGGAAAAAGTGTACAAGACAATCTCTAGCATGCCAAACACATTCCTTACCACAACAAATGGAAGGGCCATGTAGAGGCAAGATATCAATCTGTCAATATGGTCTGCATCTGAAACCTGCATTACAACAATTCTTAAAAACTTGAAAAAGTAGGACCATAACAACAGAAAGCAAAATCTTACTTATCGTTCAGCAGCTCAATCCTATGAAATGAAATAAAAGCATGCATATTTGAGCACACAATAAACTTAATTAAACTATATACTTGTTAGCATACAAAAAATCATCATACTAGTGTACTTATTTAGCCAGACAAGTATATGAACCTTAAGTTCCTAGAGAACTTATACCAACAAGTGGAGATTCAAATACAAAATGGCAAAAACATGTATACACATAAATATATATTATTTCTAGCTTCTGGATTTGAGAATGGTGTTCAAATCTTAGCAGCAAAATAACTCCGAACATAAGGATCTTCCCACACGTTTATATCACAACAGCTTGCAAATCTTTGGATCAGAATTCTAAAGGCAATACAGGGTTGCAGGGGTTGATCTGAAACATTGCCATGTCTTGTCTTCAAAGAGTAGGAAAATAACTCACGTCAAATTGTGCATCTAGATCTGCTTGACCTTCAATAATTCCAATAAGTTCCTTCATTCGTTCTGGAGGAGCTTTCTCTCCAAATATGCTCAAACTTTTTAAGAAGTCCATGAACATCCTAAATTCTGCTCCAGTTACATCTTCTAAACTCTGCAATTGAACTCAGGTTAGTCCTCCAACTCTTAAAATATAAGAAAAAGCAAACATTGAAAATTCATAACCTTGATACATATTGCATATAAAAGCTTAAAATGCAGATAATTGAACGTGCCTTTTTTATCAAATCAGTAATATGCCTCTCCATTTCCTCTTGAGGCTTCAACAGTTCTGCTTTAATAGGAAATACCTGCAACAAATAGACCACTTAGTCTCCAACTGAAGTTAAAATATCATAATACTCCTTCCAATAACCATTATAGGTCATGGTTTTGACACCTTATCTCTTATAAAGGTCAACACTTTCTCCCGGATAAATTCATCTGTGCTTGGCTCATCAACACTGCCAATGTGCTTAAATAATGCAGTCAAAGAAGCTGCGCAAACAAGATGGTAATGAGATTGCAACACAAAAGAAGACAAGCTTCAAAAATAAGTCAACAATGTGCATAGAGAATCAACTGAAGATGCTGTAATAATCCTGACAGGATCTGGCATCTAATGTGCTAATCCAACTAAATTCAGCAGAGAAATAGAAATATCTCCCTTTTCTTTCGCCCCTTTTTATGAAGCCGTCACTATCATAAAAGGAAAAAGAATAGAATAAAACCGTAGCGACTTGGGCATGGCTGAAAACCTTTTAGGAGCCCATATGATGAGTTTAACAGAATTGATTGAGGTAAACAAAAATGATAGACAGAAAAAGAAAGAAATGTTGCTTTTAATACTTTTTTAACATGACAGACAAAATAAAAATAAAAAAAATTCTCCTGTAGGTCACAAAAGAAGAGGTCCTCCGAGAATTCTAACCAAAGGTGAAATTTTTCTCTCAAAATTTGGTAAGATATTTCGCTGGACATAATCCAAAGTGATACTGGAATTTTCCACCTAGTAAGGTCTCTCTAACTATGTTATGGAATGTCTATGGTAGCATTGCTTTTTGTCTCATAAAACGAAGTTTCATACATCACTGCTTATTTCAGTCTTTCTTAATGTACAAGGTCAGAATCTCAGTAAACTTGGACACAGCACAAGATTACCTTTCACATCTTGCCTTAAAAGAGCCATGAGCGCTTTATGGACAGCATCACGCTCAACAAATTCCTCTACATCATAAACAATGGCCATAATCATATTTATACCCAAAAAAAAAAAAAAAAGAACAGTTATGTCCTTAAAAATCCACAATCCAAAAAGAACAACATTTTACCAGCTGCAAGCAATTGCACGAGAATGTCCACAATCTTGGCAATATGTTCCGGCGTGTCCTTGCAGAAAAGGGGAAGTCCCCGAATTGCTTGAACTCGAACCTATATTGATCAAGCACAATCTTTGACATAATTAACAAGACCCCATATACAATCTTCTAACAAATTTATTTCCTGATCCTAACAATTTTGCAGCTTTTCACACATTTGTAAGACAGGCAACAAATTACAACGTAAAAAAATCCTCCCGCAATGCGAAAGTTAAACACTATAAACTTAATCTAACGACCCCAAGCTCTTCTTCCTCGAAATTCATTTCCCAAATTCCAAAAATTTTCTGGCTTTTCCCACCTTTGCACAACTGGTTACGAAACACGACCTAAAAATCCTATCACAAGGCAAAATTCAGCATTATCAAACTTAACATACCAATCCCAAGTTCTTCTTCCTCGAAATTCTTTCCCCAAATCCAAAATTTTCCGCCTTTTCCCACACTTGTAGGAACCGGTTACGAAATACGACACTTAATCGAACCTTTACTGCAAAATCAAACAAAACTAAACATGAAACAACGAAATACTGACCCCAAGCTCTTCTTCCTCGATCAAATCAAGATGAGTATCGATGGCGGGACCGGAAAGGTCAGGGAAGAACTTGAAGAACCTAGGAATGAGCTGGGCAGCCAATTGCTTGGCCTTGATGCTGGTCTTGGCGGCATCAATAATCCCCTGGTAGTCCTTCACATTCTGCAACACCAAAAAAAAGCAAACCCTAAGTATTTTCGCCGGAAAATTATTCGGAACAAAGAAACAAAAGGAAGAAAAATCCATGGAAGTGGAAGAAAAGTTTAGGGCAAAAGAAATTAGCACCTGGGACTTGTCCTTGGATTCGTTGAGACGCTCGCCGAACTCGTAGAGCTTCTCGATGTGGTTGGCGTCGTCGGAGGGATCGGCCATGGTAGCTGAGCGAAAATCGAAGAATACAAAAATGAGAATCTCAGAAGACAAATACACATTTTTTTTTTCTATGGAATGGAAAGAATATAACGATGCAGAGAGAGTTTTTGGGGAAAATGGGGGGATTGGATCAGGAACGAGGAAGAGTAAGGTTTGTACTTACTACTGGGTATATTTGAGAGAGACGAAGCGACTGGACTGACTGGAGTGCAGAGTTTCTAGAGAGAGAAAGAGGAGGGGAGAGAGGGAGAGAGAGAGAGAGAGAGAGAGACTTGATCGAGGGTTTTGGTTTTGGTATTGGTTGGGTGACGAAACAGAGTGGGAGGAGGCCAAATCTCGCTTCCGGTTAAGAATCCATTATCTTCTAACTTGACTTCTGACCATAACGACGTCGTCTTAGTGCTGATTTTTTTTTTTTTTGAATTTTAAGAATACGAGAATTTCTAACTAAATAACTTTACCTGTTATAATTATCGCATTATATTTATATAATATTTAAATATAATGTAATTTTTATTTTAACGTGAAAGTGTTATATTTAATTATTAATTATATTATAATTTAAATTTAATATAATTATTATTTATTATTTTATTTTTTATATTATTTTTATCAATTATATCGTATATGTTTTTTCTTTTATTTTTTTTTAATTTTATCAATCACATTATATATAATATAATTCAAATATTTTTAATCTAAACAAACTTTGTATTTGGATGTATCCAAATACTTTTCATGAAAACATATATTACATTTAATATATTATATTTATGGAGTGTTTATTTTTCGTATTACGTTCACATTACGTTTAAATATAATGTAATTTTCATCCAAACGTAAAAGTTTTACTTTTAAATACAATATTTTTATCCAGTACCTTAAATATATTTTCTATTCTAAATATTTTAAAATAAATTTTTTAAAATCCATTCACATTATATTCTTTTTCTATCTCACTTTTTTTTATCTACTTTTACTAATTACATCAACTTTTCAACTTTTAAATGCAATTCAAATACTTTTTATCAAAACACGCATTGTATTTATATACAAAGTAAATACTTTTTATCTAAATATAAAATGTATTTAATATATTACATTCAAACGTAATATATTTACAAAATACCTTATTAAATACAATATTATATCCAAACACTTCTTGAAAATTATGAACTTAAATATGTGTGTAACTAAAAAAGTATTTATAAAAAAATTATTTAAATTACATTATTTTTCTATAAAAAATTTGTTTTTTTTGTTAGTTACAAAAATTTCTTCTAGAATTATGATCCTTACAACGCTCATACCCTCAAAATTTAAAATGTAACATTTGTTTTTTTTTTAATTGATAAAATATTAATAAAGCACCTTTTTAGTTAGATAACATGTGATTCACACCCAGGGACGGAGGCAGGTGAGGATGGGACTTACGCCTTCCTGAGCTGTTAAGGAATTCTATAATAAAATACTTTACAGGTTTATCTCCTGTTTGCTTCTCTGAATTTTTTTAATTATTAAATTTATATAATTTTTTAAGAATATTTTAGGTAGCGTTTGGTATTGTTTTTGAAATCTGTTATGTTTTCAAATTTTCTGAATTTGAGATCGTTTTGAAAACAATTCTGAGAACGTTTTTGAAATTGTGTTTGGTTTTATTTTCTGAGTGTATGTTTTGAGAAACAAAAAAGTGAAATTGTGTTTGGTTATATTTTTGAAAACCAGTCATTTTATAAGTATTCTATAAAAACATATTTATGTTTGATTTAAAAAAAATTTATTATGAATACCAAAAATTAAAAATTAATAAAATTTTTTAATTGAAAAATGAATTAAAAATTAATAACCATAATATTTAAGTAATTACTATATCAATTAAATCTTAATTAACCATAATAATTAAATCAGAGAAATGGGAGAAATGGGAAAAATGAAATAAGAGAAAACGACTTTTAATCGTTTTCAATTTTACATTAAGAGCAAAGGCGATTTTGGATTCGTTTTGAAATCTGTTTTCAAAAACAATATAAACCAAACACAATTTCACACCGATTTTGAAATCGATTTCCTAGGAAATCGTGAAATCAGTTTTGGAAACAAAACCAAACACCCTCTTAGATTTCATTATTTTTTATTTTTAAGTATTTATATTTAAATTTTAGCATCTTAAATAAATCAAAATTAATTATATTAATATGTAAATTCATAATTTTTTAATTTTAAATTTTAA
Source organism: Antiaris toxicaria (assembly GCA_035233585.1). Classification (NCBI taxonomy): domain Eukaryota; kingdom Viridiplantae; phylum Streptophyta; class Magnoliopsida; order Rosales; family Moraceae; genus Antiaris; species Antiaris toxicaria. The sequence continues at coordinate 98,454,528 of CP141154.1, forward strand.
AATTATCTTATTTATAAAAAAAATAAAGATACAAATCGATAAATAATGGTAAAAGATTGTAATTTTGACTAAAAATTTTTTTTTTTTAATCAAATCATGCCCACACTGAAAATATTTTATGGTTCTGTCATGGTTCACACATGATGTCTAATATAAAGGTATTTTAGTAACTCTATTTTATTTGAAATCTTATTTGAATGTAAAAGCTAATTTGGATTTAAAGTCTAATTGATAATGGAAACATAATACTGAAACTAAACAAATTAAAAAAAAAGCATTAAAAAGTTTTTAAAGTTATAATTACAGCTTAACAATAATATCACACCTGACTTCACTTAATAGTGTAAATTATGAATTTTCTCACCCCCAAAGTTCACCAAAAACAAAAAAGATTAAAAAAACCACACAAAGTAAAACAAAAAACAAAACTCTCATTTTGTGACTGCATGAGGAGGTGAAAGGCTACATATCAATGAGCTAACCAGAAGTTTTTTTTTTTTTTTTCAAAAGTCAATAGTGTTAACGTGATTTGTTTCAATTAGAGTGACTCTAAAATAGGGAATTCATCGTGTAAATTAAACAAATTAAAAAAAAGCATTAAAAAGTTTTTAAAGTTATAACTACAGCTTAACAATAATATTACACCTGACTTCACTTAATAGTGTAAATTATGAATTTTCTCACCCCAAAGTTCACCAAAAACAAAAAAGATTAAAAAAACCATACAAAGTAAAACAAAAAACAAAACTCTCATTTTGTGACTGCATGAGGAGGTGAAAGACTACATATCAATAAGCTAAACAAAAGTTTTTTTTTTTTTTTCAAAAGTCAACAGTGTTAACGTGATTTGTTTCAATTAGGGTGACTCTAGAATAGGGTATTCATCGGATCCAATTAACTGATCAGGCTTACCAATCCAATATAACCCATTTTTTGTGAAAACCACCCTTAATTAGATTAGATTGAATGTTAATTCTTAAAAACCAACCTAAGTTGAATCAAACCTATTTTTTACTTTTAAAACATCTAATATAATCCAATGCAACTTATATATATATTATATATAACAAACATATAAAAAATACCTTTTTTATAAGAAAAAAAGTATTATTTATATATTTTTTCACATATAATATAGTACTTATATTTTATAAAATACGTCCAAAAATTAGTGTTTATTTTTTTTTATACACCATCACATATGAAATAAAACTTAAAAACCAACATGTTTCTAATTTTCTAACATATTATAATACATCTTTTGTATGTTTTATAATTCACGCTTGTTTTATTATAAAATTACATATTTAATTAATTTGTGATAAATTAATCTGATCCAATACAAACCAACATTATTTGGATTGAATTAAATTGAAAATCATATTTCTAATGGATTAGATTGGATAAAATTATAAAAATCCAACCTTTAATTAAATCGAATTTTATATACCTAAAATAGGACAAATCCTATTTGATGAACACCCTACCCTGGAATCCCGGTAAAACAAAGGGGTGTCTAATTACCTAAATGCTCTTACCTGCGTTTTCTCCAATCCTAGCATACCATAAAATGCATCTCCAGTTGTTTTCCACATAACTTTGCTATTGTTTACTCCCCCAAACAACATCCTCTTTGTATTTTGTTGTTTGGGTGTCATTGATAGTTGATACTATTTCGTAAACAGAAGAAAATAAAAATGCCTGTTCAAACATCTAATCCCAGTAAAAAATTGAAGAAACTAAAACAAAAATATCCACGCACTCTTCATACAGTCAGAGCCACACACACAAAAGCACTCTTCAATAGAGATGAGACCAAGGCCACTTAGCTGCTCCAGACATGTTTATACTCCTTATGTAAAAAAACCTGTGTCATTGTTATCTCATTTCATCCTTACCCTATGTTGCAGTAAAAACATCATAGAACAGGCATGTCAAGAGCCCGCAAGACATCCTTGAACTCGAACTCCCGAGTCTCCTTGTTGAATCTCTCAACAAACTTGTACCTTGCGTCGTTCAAGTAAAACGTCTGAGCTGTCTCTAGAAGCCATTTCGCCTCCGCATCAGTGAGCTTGCTGGTGAACACCACATCGCCTCGGATAAGAACAATGTCCTTGGTTTCTGCAAACTCTTTGTAATAAGTTACGGTGAAGTAGGGAGATGCTTGGGTCCCCCTTGCCTTGTAATCTTCAAGACCAGTGATAATCATATATGGCATCTGTACTGCAACAAAGGTTTAAGTGAAGAGTTTTCGTTAATATAGAACTATGGTATTCTCAATAAACTAAAAGTTTGTTTCAACTATCTTGTTTCAGACACTTCAATTCTTGCGCATATAAATTCCTAGGTTGTGTTGGTAAGAGGAAAAGTAACAGGAAGGAAAGAAATATATATAACCAAGGTAAGGAAAGTAGAGATGAAAGGGAGGGCCCTTCTCTCGTTGCATTTGGTATGGTTCTGTCCTATGATCCCTCCATATTGGGAGAGACTAAAACCGGGTGTCACCAAACATTTTGACAAATTAATTACTCCTTGTAACAAGTTCTTGTGCGTGGTGTATCTTAATCCATGTCCAAGTATTTTTGTTCACTATTGAGAAATCTAAAAGAACTCCCAAGGCACGTGTATCACCTACAGTATCCCAGTATAACCGGTGATTAGCGACCAACCTTGAAGAAACATTGTTGTATAACCGCTTTCTCTCCACAAAGGGATGACAAAATACTGGCTGTAAGATTGGATAAAATTTTAGAAATATGAAAATAGGAAACAAACTATACAAACAACAGAACATGGATAAAAATTACCAATCTGCCGCCCTATGCTCCAACAAGTGATAGAGTTTTGCTTTCATGGATGCACCAATGTGGCCTCGTCCCAAGTGATACTGGAAACCACAAAATTAAATACTTAATAACAGGTAAGATAAAGGAAGTCTATTCATCTTCAACAAGAATATTCCATGGTGTAAGACTGCCATCAAATATACCAACAATTTCCAACACCTATTTAAAAGCACAGTCAGAGAATAAGGATATTTGAAGGAACCATTTCGACAGGCTGATCAACAGAAAAGAACTCACAAACAGAGGTTATTAAATCAAATAATCACGACGATTCCAAAACAGGTCTTGATTTGGCCAGTGGAGTGGGAAAAGCTAACATCTTCCAAAGGAAAAGAACACATAGTAAACGAAAATTTGGTTCTTGGTAACTAATCTAAATGGGCGAGATAGCTTTTGAATTTGGCCTCAAGTAGCAGAGAGCTGAGACTAAATCACTTAAACTTATAAACCTGTCATAAAACCCAACATCAAGGAACAAAAGGATAAGCATGAGAAACTACTTCAAGAATTATCTAAACAAGCACCTGTTAAGCATAAATAACCACCTTCCCTCGTTTACTCAAGTTGAAATGGCAATGAAAATCAGCAAGGAAAAAGAAACCAAAATAAGCACTCTATATCAAAGCAAAAATATCGCACCAACAGGCAACTACCAACTTCTCTTTACAAATATGATCATGGAAATTCTTTGCAGGATCAAACTAACAACGTAGTTACTAGACACTCAAAGCGAAATCAAAAGAAAATCAAAGAGTATGCAAATTACAAACTGACAAAAATTAAAGAGATGAGAAACATCACATCATCCCAAATTGAAGCGAGGTCCTCAGCTGATCGATCCTTGGCTCTCGCAAGGTCCATAATCGAATCCAGGGGCTTCGGCTGCAATGGCGTGAACCCAGACGCGAATCTCGAGGTTCTAAAAAATCCAAGCGAACCCCATCTCACGAATTCCCCTGGAAGCGATTTCTCTTGGAGATTCAGAAGGTTCTTCGGTGCTGACAATGTCGTAAACAAGTGTTTGGTGACGGTAGCAGAAGTTGGTGAACCATGTGCGAGAGGGCTTGACGCCAATGAGGCTACCACTCTTGTAACTCTTCGCATTGATGGTCGAAAGCATACGAGAACGAACAAAATCTGAGGCTGGAAATGTAGAAATTAACAAAATGGTTGCACGGAGATTGAGTTTAACCTCTATTTGAAGGACGCGATTCTGGGAGCTTATTGAAGACTTTTATCAAACAGGTGGTGTGCTTCTAAAACCTCCTACTTAAAATTAAGTCTAAACAGAGCAGTGGAATTAAAAATATAGTCGAACTTAAAATAGGACTAAATTGAGTAATAGAGTAAAAATAAGCCGATTTACTTGGTGAGAATCTAGTTTTCAGCGACCCTGATTGAGAACCAGACAATACCTCTTGCTTAAGAAATCCATGAAAAAATGAAGGTAATGTGGCTATCTTCCTTTTACGATAAGCTTAGTTATGTCTTTGTGAGGTGCTAATTATTGAATCTTCTTTTTTTTTAACTCATGCTCCCAAGTGCATATTTGTACTCCAAAAAATTATACTCTTTTTTTTTTTTTCCCAAGAAAGTCTTGCCAAATTCAAGAAGAAAGTGTTATTGGTGAAAGAAGAAGAAGCAAGAAGAATAATTGCTGTAGAAATCAAACAAACCTGAGAGAAGAGCAGAGTCTGGGAAGGAAATGGCGCTGGAAAGGGGAGAGAGAGGAAGGATACGGCAGAAATGAGGAAGAGCCAAGGTGAAAAATGAAAACAAGAGGAAAAAATGAAAGAGGCAGAGGAACATATACAGGAAGCTATCTCTGGCTCGTAAGTCTTTCCAATTTAGATAAACAAAACCACGTACTGCATTCATATCAGAGCCTTATATATTTTATGATAATAAAGGTAATTTGTTTGATAATGAAAATTTATTATCAGAAAAAAAAAAATTTAAGGACTTGTAATTAATAATAAGCCACTATTTATTTTTTATCTGTTATGATCTTTTATTTATGTAAAAGGTATGTCATGTTTAATCTGAATTTATAGGTTCAATAAGACCTTGATTTACCAATTCTTCGTATTCTGTCATGACCATTATAAATAAATAAATAGTCCTTTATCATAACTTTAGTGTTTTTTATTTAATGTATTTTGAGTATTTTGATGCCAAAATTAAGGAATTATAGAAAATGTATAATTTTATATATTAAATATAATTTGATAATACGAGTATGTAAAATTTTAAAATACAAAATATATTTTATTAATAAAAATAAAATGTGAAATATCATGGATCATATATTATTGATGTATAGGGTTATTTTGTTTGTCTATAAGGTACATTAATTTAATTTTAAAATGGGAAATTCAAAGTAAGAATTTGATATTTTTATTAGTAGATATATATTATATCTCTTAAATTAGTTATGACATTAAGTGCTATGTGTGAGGTGGACGATCTAATACAATGGTGGATGTCAAGTAGACTAGTGTTTTGAGAAATGGATAAATTTTATTTTTGTTTCCTTAACTTTGGTGTTATTATAATTTGTCTTTTGTATTTTAAAACTAGTAGAAATACACAGTAAATCATGAAATGTCATTATTTTACTCATTTCATGAATTAGATAGATAGAATATTTATATAAACTTAATATTCTTGTAATTTTATCCCAAAACTATGAAAACTGATATTTATATCTTTTAAATTTTAATCTTATAGTAAGAATGTCTTTCAAACTTTAAACTATAAGAGAAAACACATATTTTTTCTTTTCTTTTCTTTTTTTTTTTTTGGGTCAAATAGAAATTGGAAAAACTTTATTTTATCCCCCTTAAACTTTAATACATTTGAAACATAATTTGAAACATAAGTCTTAAAGCCTAAAAATGATTAATGTGTTCATAAGATTTATTTTTAAAATTTAAGTCATTGCAAAAATAATAATAATAAAGGAACTTATATATTTAGATCCCTTGATGAATTTTTAATATTATTTTTATAATTATAAAGATTTTAATTAAATTAAATTTTTATTATACTAGTATGACGTCAATTTTACATCAACAAAATATAAATGATTTTACTAATAGTTTAAAGATTAAGAGGTACATGCACCCATTTTTCAATATTTAATGATAAAAGTACAAATGTATTTATGGAACGAAAATAAAGTTTTTTTTAAGTATTAAATAGTCATAATATAAAATAAGAGATATTTTTTTACTAATTATTTAATATTCGAGAGATCTAAATATACAAATTCCTTTTTTTTTTTTTTTGTTCTTTGTGATGACTTCAATCTTAAAAATAAATATCATATATACATTAATCATTTTTTGAAAACCTTGAGAATTGTCAAATGTAGAATCTTAAAAAATAAAAAAAATCTACCTAAGGAAACCGGAAAGCTAATCAATTGGTTGAGGCATTTTTTATGTTTTTTTGTTGTGATGATCTTATGTAAATGCATAGCGGAATTGGAGAATCATGTACTCCTTAGAGTTTCGACGCATCAATGAAGTAGATTTGAGGAACTTGAACAATATACGCCATATTGGCATAAATGGACTAAAATATGCGAAAGACAAATGATAAAGCTAAACAAGCATGACTTATGAACAAGAAAATCTCTCCTAGACCCGAGCCTTTGTTTTTGTCTAAATGCGGAGACGACAACCAAAGAGAGCGTGCTCGAACTTGCCTTTGAACCACATCCAAACTTGGAATCTCTACCGCGGCGGCATCACCATTTCTTAAACTGGATGATGTCGTTGATCAACTTAAAAAATGTTGGTCCTCCACGATCACCACAATTGCAAGGTTCATTTACTTATTAGGATTTTATTAACTTGTTATTATGAGCTTACATATTAAATAATAATTATAATATAAGTTATCTAATTTAATAGAGATAAATAAGTTATATATTAATTAGGGTCTAGAAATATCTATTAAGTTTTAGTTTTAATATAGAGAAACCTAAGTCAAATCATACGTAATATTTGTTCTCTTTCTCTTTCCCCATTCAAGAGAGAGTACTTATAGAACATCTTAAGAACCCAAGGAAATTTGATTGTGAAAAACTCTATCTTATTCCAATTCGTCAATATGGATTCAGATATATATTCTCTAATTACTTTCAATAATTTGACATGGTGATTTTGAAATTTTTGGTTTTCATTATTAAAATCAACAAGTAGTATCAGAATAGGTATCATGTTAAATTATGGAGAAATATTTTCTCATCTTTTGATGATGTACCAATTTTGGCCATAAGTTTTTCATCCATATAAATTTCTTTTTTCTTTCTTGTTGAGATAATTTTTTTTACTATAAATGTGTATATATATATTTTTTAGATTATGGGAAAAGCTTTTGATATATATATACGTTTATATATATTGGTTAAATATTACTTGAAATTCATTTATTACTGAATTTGAAGAATTTGACTACTATTTAGGAAAGAAAAGGATTGAGAAATCTTTTTTTTTTTTTTTTTTTTTTGGGGATCATTTGAGATCGAATTCAGTTTCAGAGAGTGATTAGGGAGAGCATGAGATGGTTGCACGATCGTGGTTCACAATCTCGTCATTCTCTATTTGCAGGACTAAGGTTTCCTTCCAATTCAGTGTACTAGGCCTGAGCCCATTAAGCTTTTGGGGCTCAAAATTTAGGTCAGGTGATGGGTAGGATAAGGCTTTGGGCTCGGACTAATGGATTAAATAATGGATCATTTGGTTGGGAAAAGGAATTGGGTATGGTTGAAACTATTCGTACAGTACCCGACTTGTAACTTAATATCCATCGGAACTCGGTCCATACCAAGTCGTACAATACTTGATTTTTATTTAAAAAAAAAATAAGATTTTTCTTTTTCTTTTCTTTTCTTTCTGGAAATAAATGTTGGGTATTTCAAAATAAATTGATTAAAATTATATGTTGTGAGGGGAACGTTTATAATGTAAATTTGTTTATTTTAAAATATTTAGATGTGTATCTCTGTTATTTATACAAATAATGATCAGTCTAAAAGAAGGTTGTTGTTTTATCAAATAATAAGCATACCTATAGTAATAGATATGTGACGATTATTAGGTTTTCTATATGAGCAATGAGTCAATATAAAGAAATACTTATTGCATGAAGAATACCACTTATAGTTGATATTTCTGTCCAAAGACTAAATATCAATGTTATGCTAGCTATCTTGTGTTATGGTCCACCATTATGTGAATTATTTAATCATATCATTGATGAATTTATTAATTTAGTATTCTTGCATTGTAATATGATTATTGATTATGAGCTTGTTATTTTGTCTTGTTCTCGATTCAATTACTACTTCTACCTTAATAATATTTGCCAATATTAATTCCATTCCTGTGCCTAATGGCACAAACTTTAAGAATTAGAAAGAGAATGTTTTGATTGTTCTTAGTTGCATGGATTGTGACCTTACGCTTGGGGATGAATAGCCTGCACCTCTCAATGAGGAAAGTTCCACTGATAATAAAGTGAACATAGAGAAATAAGATCGTTCTAATCGCATGAATCTTATGATCATGAAACGATTTATTTCAGAGACCTTTTAGGAACTCTATGTCTGAAGACAAAATTGTTAAAAAGTTCCTTAAGAGAATAGCATTTTGCAAAAAACAAAAAGGCTGAAACAAGTAATCGTTTTGGCTGATCTTGTTTTAATGAAATACAAAGGAAAAGGGAATATAAGGGAGTATATTGGATATTTTGATTTCAATTTTGCTAAATGCTAAGACAATAAAAGATCCACGTCGAGCTATATTTACCTGTTAGCTAGAGGAATTAATTTATGGAAAAGTGCTAAGCAGATACTCATACCTTTTTCCATTATGGCAACGAAGTTTATAGCCTGTTATGAAGCATCTAATTATTGGATATGATTACGAAATTTTGTCACAAGGCTACAAATTATGGATGGTATTGAAAGACTCTTAAAGATATATTGTGACAATAAATCGGTTGTGCTTTATTCTAGCAATAACAGAAACTCTACGAAGTCAAAACACATAGACATCAAGTTTCTCATTATTAAAAAAAGAGTTCAAAGTCATCAAGTAGCTATAAAACATATTGGGACAAACTTTATAATTATATATCGGCTTACTAAGGGGTTTACCACCCAAGATCTTTTATAAGCATACTGCACATATGAGTGTTGTTTTATTTAACGATGTGCATGTTTAATGAGAGTTTGTATTTTGATGTTCTTTATTAGAAACATGTTTTATATTTGACTTTTGCTGATTAAGGGTATATAGTTCATTTATAAATTATGAATGTTATTTGTGTTGATTTCACTAAAGAATAAAGCTGGACCAATTGGATACAGGTATGTTTAAGATCACATTGCATGTAACTTTCATGCTACGCATCCATGCTTATTCTATGTCATTTAATATATTAGTATGGTGACCATTGATAAGTCTAGTTACGAATATATGTAACGAAGGTCGTTTTGATTCCATTCTAATATAGTAGATGGACCAGATTGTAATAAATGAGATATTTCAAAATAAATAGCTTTTCAATGCGCACTCAAGGCTATATATAGTGTAATTGTTTCAAGAGACATATGTAGTCTAAGTGAAAGATTGTTAGGATTTATCAATTTCCTATTACAGGCTTACATATTAAATAACAATTATATTATGAGTTATCTAATTTAATATAGCCTAATAAGTGATATATTAATTGGGTTTTAAAGATATCTATTAAATATGAACTTTAATATGAAGAAATCCAATACTAATTGAATTAGGTTGACGGTACTTTAATTTGAGTTAGTATATAAAGATCATTATAAGAGTTGTAATCTATAAGTCAAATAATATATAATATTTGCTCTCCTCCTCTTTCCTTATTCAAGAGAGAAAATTTATAGAGCATCCTAAGAATCTAAAGAAATTTGACTGTAGAATACTTCATCACATTCTAATTTATCGATATGAATTTAGATATGTGTTTTCTAATTACCTTTAATAATTTAATGTAGTGATTTTAGGATTTATGATTTTTGATATTGAAACCAACATTGCCTTCTCTTCGGAAACCTCGATCTCTCGAATCATTCCTAGCGTGTGACTTTAAAATGTTGAAGAAGTTGGGACATGAATCCTTAGGAATATTAGAATTAAGTAATAAACGGATATCGTCTGACATTTTGGCATCTTAGAATTGAAAGTGGGCACTTTAATAACAATAATGTTGTGCCTTATTTTCTTGAAATTCATGCCCATAAGGGCTTAAAGGCATTATCAAACCATATCATAATAACACCAATAAAGAAATCATTCATTGAAAATTGTTCAAATCTTACCAAATATTGCAAAAATGAGACAGGAAACGAATGGCCCAACATTTCTCATATTTTTAACATTTTAAGTTTTTAGTTTCAAGATGTTTCCTTGTCATAGTCTAGTCTTATCAAGAAACTAAACTCCTCTTTTCTTTGGTTTTATACTTCAATAGCTTCTCACATTGTATTTTCATTAGCTTAAGGGTATTTTGAGGATTTAATACTTTTAATTCTAGTTGTACTAGTTTTTTTATATTAAGAGACACCATTTTTTTTAATGCATTCAGATATGAACAAAGTCACAAACATGTGTGGCCTACTCACATTTTGAAAATTTTGATTTTACCACTAATTTTTTAGTAAATTTTCAATTGTGCTCTAATTTATCTTCATTTTTCCCCTATTATCTAAGACAAATTATAACGATTCTCTACTCGTAATTTGAAATATATGATTATATTTCCATTTAATGAAAATTTATCTAAAACATTTTTATAGTGCTCTTGTTGAAAAATTCACTGGCTTTGCCATTGCATTCAAAGGTTAGAGAAAATACAGTTAGTCCAAGGCGCGTAGCTTTCTCTTGTAAGCTTTTTTTCATCATAGTGAAAAGATAAAAGTTGTTGAGAATAGACATAGCTTTTGCACTTAGATAAACCATTTTAAATCTATGTCAGTTCTTGTTTTATTTATTTATTCTTTTTTACAATTTTATTGTTCCCGATATCAAATAATTAAACCGTGTAATTCTTAACATATAATTAAGATTGTTACTAATACTCATTAGTGATGTTGATCCCTTGTACGAAGTATGTTCAGTTTCTGAATTCTGATGCTTCACCCTCAAACATGCTAGATTGTCTTGTATTTGGTTATCTGAGTGACCATATTTCACACAAATCAAGAAAACTTTTGGATTTACGATTCTTTTTGTATTGAAGCTGCGTAGAAGGAAAAAGTGACACTGATATGTGCTTTTATGCGCTTCCAATTTGGGAAAGCAGTTACTTGGCTATGCAGGTTGAGCAGGAAGTAGATTCTGTACAAAAGTGAGATTCCATTTGAAAAGAGGCTCATTTTGATTTGCTGAACCGTTTGGAAATGATGACAAAAAGCTGGTGACACTTGCAGAATCTAAAGAGAGATCACGAGAATATTAACATTGGACGGTAAGATAGCATTTGGGAATTTTCAGAGCCTATTTTAAAACTGATCAGGAGCTTCCTCAGTCACCAATCGTATGTTTCTCAGCAGCTGAAATCCTCGTTCCAGTTACAACTGAGACATGTCCGAGACAGTAGTTCTCCTAATTTGTCACGCTGGTAAAGAATAATCTTCAAAATTTAATTACTCATTCTTTTCAATAATATTTTAAAATCAAGTCAATCCTACCAATGCTAATATGTTAATAAGATACATTGTCTTTCATGATTACATATATAAATATAATAATATTTTGAAATCCTTTATATATACTAACTTATAACTGTTCTAAATAATATATATTGCATTTATATACACGTACATCAACTAATAATTACATAAATCTATATATATTATCAGTCATGATATTATATATATATCCATATTTGTTACCACATTTGAAGAATCGCTACTACAATATTCTTTTGTAGGGATTCGCCATGAGTTGGGAGGGAGTCTCCTGATTAATAACTAATGTGAATCGAGTTCTTTACACCGTGTCAATGAATTTTCAGTTTTTCTCAAGCAATAACTGGCTATCAATACGAAGAAGCTAAAGCCTAAAAGGTTTTTTGGACTCCAAGAAAACTTTAGAAAGATAAAAGTTGGTTTGAATAATTAACACTGACATCGAGTAACAACAACAACTAGTTTATTTGTTTTCACTTTTTTCTCCTGCTGCTGACTACTCTTTTTCAACTTCCATGCTGCTATATTTTATGCATGTAAATTAATAAGGAAAAGGTTAAAAAAAAAAAAAGAAATGTCAGAAAAAGGTTTTTTGGGGTTTGAGTAAGTTGTTATTGTGTTTTTCAATGAGAACGTAGCTTTTTCACTATTTATATATATATATATTTTATAAAAACTCCTCTGTTAGCGGAATACCATGATAAATGGGCGATCTCAGACTCCGACTATTGCACTTTCCTTTCACATTTTTTTAACATGCTTATTCTGAGAATACATACACAAATGTCGACTTCAAAAATGAAAAAGGATTTTTTTTTCCTTTTTTTCCTTTTTTCCTTTTTGCTAAAGTTTCTCTCTCTCTCTCTCTCTCTTTTTTTGGGCATTTGATTGAATGTTGAAACGGGACGTAACGTAGAAAGACCCTAGCTAGGTGAATGTTCAATACACTTTGAAAAATGCCACGTTCGATCTTGTCATTCAACAAGATAAGGTTTTTAATTTGTTTATTGACATTGATTTTTAATACAAACGGTGTGAATGGTCACATTGAAATTTTTGTTGTTAGACTTAAATCTTACTTAACAAACAAGTAATTTAAGAATTCGTACAAAGAGAGCTGAAATTTTTGTTTTAAAGATCAAACAAGGTTAGGTTGATTAAAATTTAAGAAAAATGACAACCGATGTGGTGAGTTAAAATCCACCCCTAAAGGAGTCTTAAATTTCAATGATTTAGATCAATTTAATTATCATCTTAAATTTCAACGGTTTAGATCAATTTAACTATCATCTAATGCATTATAAAAATTTGATTTTACTCGTAAGAAAAAATGATTTAACTATCATCCACTATATGAAAAATAATTTAGGTAATATTACTCTGCTAGAAACTTATATAACGTTATTGGGTGGATCATATACTACAAGCCTACTAGTTATTTCATTGTTAATCTGCCTCAACAAACGTTTGGCTTAAGGTTTTTCCCCATGTGAACAAATATGGTGAAAAATCTGCATAAAAACTACACGACCAGCTACATGTATAACAAGGCAAAATTTATGATAAAAACTAGATTTTGATAATTATTATTGTTTTAGTTAATGGATAAACCCTTTTAATGATCTAATTTATGATTTTGTTCATTAAAAATTTACCTTGTGACATACATAATTGCTTTTAGTCATAGATCAGATCCCAGGACATAAACGTAGATAGACCCTAATCTGTGAGTATTCAATGTAGTATGAAAAATGCCAGGTTCAATCTTGTCATATTCAACAATATAAGGTTTTTAATTTGTTTATTGACATTGATTTGTACCAACCTTGTAAAAGGTCACATTGATTTTTTTTTTTTTTAAGTAAGTCACATTGAAATTTTTGTTGTTGGATCTCACTAAACAAAAAGTAACTTAAATTTGAATGGTCCAAGTCAATTTAACTATCATCTAATGCATTAAAACATTGATTTATGTACCATTATTCTGCTAGAAACTTATTTAACGTTCTTAGATGGATCATATACTACTAGCCTACTGGTTATTTCATTATTAATCTTCCTCAAAATACATCTGGGTTAAGCTTTTTTCCCATTTGAACAAATACGGTGAAAAAACAGCATAAAAACAACACCAGCAGCTGCATATATAACAAAGCAAAATTTATGATAGAAACTATATTTTGATAGTTACTATTGTTTTAGTCATTGAATTTAAAGAGAAACCTTTTAATAATTTGATTTATAAATTTGTTCATTAAAGACTTTCAGCGTAGTAACAGAATTACTTTTAATCATAAATCACCGTATCATAATATTTATCAATAAAATTCAAGTACAACTCCTACACAAGTTTTTTCACATGACAAACTAGTAATCTTATTTTATTCACCCACGGTAAATCCTAACAACAGAAAGGGGACATCTTCTTGTCACACCAGATGATAAACATGTGCAATCAGCAGATATAATTTTGATAGAATTTCTCCTTTGGTACAACTAGATCCCAACTTCATAAACTTGTGGGACAAAACGCTGTAAAATCTCTGACAGGTAACAAGGAGTGGGGGGTGAAAGAATCTCTCCAATTCCAAGCCCAAGAAACGTTTAATTATATACATGGTTGCACTTGCGCCACTATAAAAACCAGGCTTTGAAAACCTGCCCATCAAAAGGGGGAAAAAGGGACGAGAGATATCAACATTGGGTTTCAAGCTTCAAGTGGAAACACATTTCTCTTAACTCAGTCAACTTTTTTTTTTTTTTTAATCGAAATAGTTCTAAAGTAAGATGCTTAACAGAACATATTTTAAGGAACTGGATATTATAAGTGAAATTTTAAAATGATAATATTACAATCTTTTTGCAAGTGCGTCTAGCCAAAAATGAGTTGAACGTAAGGATGAACTCATTATATTTTTATATAATGATTATCCATACCATCAATAAAACCTCCCCTCTTGAGCTTGGCCATTTAATCATGGTTGCTTTTTTTCTTCTCTTTTTCAGGTCCCATAAATCTTGATCGTACCAAGTAAAGACATATAGGGAATGAAAGATGGGGTCCACAAAGCAGCTTTTACTGTACTCACAACAAAAAGACTTGCCCTCACTTAAGACAGAAACAGACCTGAAAAAAGGCCAAGTGAAAAAAGCAACTCCTCATAGACAATAGTAATTGAAAGCATATGGGGTCAGGTAGAGAGAGAGAGAGAGAGAGAGAGAGGGAGAGAGACCATAAAGTAATGCAAGTAGAAGGGAATTTATAAACACCCTTAGGTCCCTCCTTGCACATGCTCTGCATTTAAGTGTTTTGTAGGCCATTGGGTTGTTCAGTGGGGCTCCTCTACCCACCATATCACCAGCTTAGTCAACCCCCATGTTTTTTTTGCAGATGCTTGAGACTGAGAGTTATACATTTTCTGCTTGTTTTTGCCCCTAATGTCTTGGTAAATTTTCCAATTGCCACTAGACATTAAACACAATAT
This sequence comes from Antiaris toxicaria, assembly GCA_035233585.1. NCBI lineage: Eukaryota > Viridiplantae > Streptophyta > Magnoliopsida > Rosales > Moraceae > Antiaris > Antiaris toxicaria. Next base: position 98,469,599 of record CP141154.1, read on the forward strand.
ACGTAAATACAAAACCAAAAAAAAAAAAAAAACTAAATATTACCATAGAAATTAAGCATCGTCGTGGAAAAACTATATTGATTGTTGTGTCATAATAATTTGTAAGTTGCAAAATTGATAAGAAATTTTTAATTGGTTGAAAACTTAATAATCATCATCATGAGCGATAGGGTGATACATAAACAAAGGATGTTGAGATTTTTGCTTCTATCAAGTTAAAGATTTGGGTCTTCTTATGTGAAAGAGTCCAACAATGTTGTGTTGGCATAGCCCATGCTTCCAAGCAAAGGCTTGCAGTCGATAGCTTGTTTAGCTGATGGAAGCTTAGGACAAAATCCTTTATCATTCCATTGATAGTACTAATAATTATTACTTTATCATTTTCAATAAATCAAGACGCAAAATATTATTGATCCTTATTTTGTTATCAAAACAACTATATATTTATATAAGCCTGCTCTTGGTTAAATTGAGATTTTTTAAGTAAGATGGTTATCATTGATATGAATTTTGTTAGTACGCAAGATTTCATAATTTGTAAGTTGCAATAAGTATATGAGAATTTTTAATATATGAGAATTTTTAATTGATTAATAACTTATAATGATGATTATTAGTGTTACATAAAATAGATCAAAATATAAAAAATCTAACTGTTGGCTATGTTGAATTTTTTTTTTTTAAGAAAAGATGGCCACAATTGATATGAAAGTTTCTAATATAAAAGATGTCATTAATATGTAAGTGGCAAAATTTTTATGAAAATTTAATTTATCAAAAACTTATAATGATCTTCGTTAGTAACACATCACATTGTTCCAAATAAAATTCTGACTCTTTGCTAAGTTGAAAACTTTTTAGTGGCTCAAAATTATATGTTGACCTCACTAATGTCCAATATTCAACAATGATCGGGCGACTTGATAAGCACATATTATAAATTTTTGGAACTTAAATATTACAAATTCACAAACCCGTGAACGCTTGTCAACAAACCTGATGCTTTAAGCATCTTAGATCCCAATTTCCCATTTTAAGTAGATAACAACTTCCTTTGATACAAATACCCTTCACATTACAAATTATTAAAAGCTATTTAAATGTAGAATTTGTTTAAATAATGAGTTGAGTCTAAAATAAAATAAAATTTTTTAATTTAAATCAATTGATTTAATTATAATTTTTGTTTATTTTCAAAAAAATAAAAAATAAAACCGAACCTAATCAGATTTATTAATTAAAAGAGACTGTAATTTTGAAGTACATCAAAGGATCTTTCATCAAAACACTCTTTCTTAATTAAATTGACCCTTCTGGGTTTTCTTTTTCTTTCTCTTTCTTTCTTTTTTTTCCACAAGGCTTCACGGGTCTTGATTCACGTCTTTCTTTCTCTCTACGTGGCAGCTGTCCCTAAACTTCAATACCTAGGTCCATACATATATATATATATATATGTGCATACATATTGTTTAATATAATATTCTCCTCCACTATAACTTCTTTGTCCAAACCTGTGATTCTGCACAATAGGTCCAAACCATGTATGTCCCATTTTGTTTTTCCTCTCCTTCTTCTTCTTCGTTTTCCTCGTTCATAACTTTGTCTATTTTTCTTCTTCTTCTTGTTACGATAAATAGAACTACATTTTGCTTAGCCAAACCCACCAAAACCACTCGTCCAAACAGCCAACTCTCTGTTAATTACTATGCAAAGTCATGTCCTCAACTTGAGCAACTAGTGGCCTCTGTCACAGCCCAGCAGTTCAAAGAAGCACCAGTTTCTTGTCCAGCCACAATTCGCCTCTTCTTCCATGACTGCTTTGTAGAGGTACATTTTTTTTTTTCTGTGCATGCATTTTCATTTTAAGCCCCTTTTAGCTCTTCTCTCAATATATATATATATACACATATATATATTTTTTTTTTGCATTTTTTTTTAAAATTTTGGTGCATGGGGTTGAATGAAGGGCTGTGATGCATCCATATTGATAACATCAAAGCCAGGAAGCAAAACGCTTGCGGAGAGAGATGCAGAGGATAACAAGGACTTGAGAGAGGAAGGATTTGAGACCATAAGGATGGCCAAGGCCTTAGTGGAGAACAAGTGCCCTGGTGCTGTCTCTTGTGCTGACATTCTTGCAATTGCAGCCAGAGACTGCGTCCATTTGGTAAGAGAGAAAAAATGTTCCCCACTTTCACCCCTTTATTTCTTTTTGGCTTCAAACTCCTCCATAACTAGTTTAATTCACCATTTATTTATTTATTTCCATGTGTGGTCCTAGTTCATTTGGTAAGGAGGGTGATGAATTCTGTTTGTTTCTTTACATGAAGTCTTAGGTTCAGTCAGTCCCATCGCTGTAGATGGATTATATGGATATAATTTTTACTTTGTGAAGGATCCATACACTACGCAGGATACACTACCTTTCTTTGGTTATCTGCATACGTTACTCTCTATCCGCAGAACCATGAAGAAAGAAAATGAAGGGAAGTCCTAAACATGGTAGGTTATTGGATAAGATCGAAGGGATAGAATTGATCTATGCGGTGCATTGCCGGCCCATGTTTTTAGTGGGAATCACTTAGCCAAGGTCCCCCACCCCCCACAACATGTGTCGTTAATTAGAGGGAATTGACCATTTTTAGATGTTTTTGAGCTCTGAAGACCCGCATGCTCAATACTCGACCAAGAGAGTTCAAGAAGAACTCTTTGTAGTTGCTTTCAATAAGGAGTTAAGGCAATAAAAACCTCAAAACGTCTCACATATTGCAAAATATAGTTGGTTGAACTTGAATTCTAGTCTGTCTTATGGTAAATGTCATTGAAATCTGACTAGAAATGGGCAAAACAAAAATTTTCTGTCCCGTCCATCTTTTTTTATTTTTTATTTTTTATACATCAGTATAATTTATGGTGATGCAGATGCTTCCAAATTATCAGGATTGAGAAGCAGACTTGTCTAATAATGCCTGGTCATGTCCTGCAAATCAAGTTAGCTAAACATCGTTTTCAAAGAGGACAAAAAAGCATAGTTTGTCCTCGACTTGGTTATAACCTCTGACCATTGTTTTATTTATATTATTCAATCTTGGTTTTGTCCAACAATTAAGTTTATAATAAGCTATAGTAGAAAGTATTATTAGTTGGATTGTTTTTAGTATATTAATATTTTTGTCACATTAGTGTAATATTTTCAACAAATTAATTGGGACTGCAATTTTAGGCAGGTGGTCCGTTCAACCAAGTGAAGAAGGGAAGGTGGGATGGGAAAATTTCAATGGCATCAGGAGTAAGCTCCAACATCCCAAAAGCAAATTTCACAGTTGATCAACTACTAAAGCTCTTCAACTCAAAAGGGCTTGCACTTGAAGACCTTGTGGTACTCTCTGGTGCACACACATTGGGGTTTGCCCATTGCCAGCACTTTGTCAGCAGGCTCTATGACTTCCGGGGATCGAAGCAGCCTGACCCGGCCATCGACCAGAAACTACTGAAGGCACTAAGAATGTACTGCCCACGTTTTGGTGGAAACATAGATGTAGTGGCACCATTTGATGTCACCACCCCATTCTCGTTTGATCATGCTTATTATGGGAACTTGGAGAATAAGCTGGGCCTGTTAGCCTCCGACCAAGCCCTGTTTTTGGACGCTCGTACCAAGCCCTTGGTGCAAAGTTTGGCAAAGGATAAGCAGAAATTCTTCCAAGCTTTTGCAATAGCCATGGAGAAAATGGGGTCGATAGGTGTAAAAAGGGGAACGAAACATGGAGAGAAAAGGAAAGATTGTAGCATGCATATTTGATTGGTACTTCTTTTATCTTTCATTTTAATTCTTTTTTTTTTATGGCTGCAAATTAATTTTTTAGTTCTCTTTTGTTTCTTTTGTTCTTTCCTTGTATCCATTTAATTGGATAGGTAAGGCTTTGTTGTGAATGCTTAGAGCATTAAAAGACAATTTAAGTCAAAAAACTTATGTTGGGACTTGAGGTTCCATCCAAAAACGTTAATTTATTAAGAAGAGTAACTCAAGTTATAAAAACACATTTACAGTTATGCGCCTAATCAACATGGGATTTTTGTATCTACACTCCCAAAAACCCGGAAAAAAAGCAAGCATAGTTGCTGACATACAGAGAGATCATATTATCGATTAAAATCCTCCATGTTCTCGAGATGAAAACTCCATAATGATGTGGGATTCCTACACTATGGAGATGTCGAGAGAGTTTGTAATCCTTACTAATATGGTTTATAGTCTCTATCAAGGTTTTGGTTTAAAGTTTGGCAAAGGACAACACATTTCAAAACAATTTTATTCGCTACAAAACGAAGTGAGACGATATCAGATTACCTGTGTATAGTGTTATATTTGAGCAATGAATGAACGATTTGAGCATTTTTAACCATAGAGATATTTTTAATGTACTTTTTTCTTTTGATGAACAAATTTTTAAACGAAAATATGTGCCAACAATTACTATGTAAATAAAAGATTGATTTTTGAAAAATCTTATCAAATCCAATCCTACAGTAGTATAACATCTAATCCAATTCAATTCTTTAAGATATGTTTGAATTATAATGTTTTGGACTTGGACCTTTTTATTGTACTTTGTTTTTTTTTCCCTCCTCTTCTTCTTCTTTCTCCATTTTGTTGTTTGGCTTATCTATAACTGTTTATCTAAAACCTTAAAAAAAAGTTAATGCCTAGTAATGGAAGGACTAGTTTTGTAACAAGTGCAAACTTTAGGTGATTAACGAAGCGCTATATTTTGAGTGTTGACAGCCAATTCAGGACAACCATTAATGAAGTGGTAAGAAAAATCCATCAGCCATTAAGCATATAGTCTAATACTAAAAACAGACTCTAACAACAACCTTCTTTTATCTGATTAAAGTGAAGGTTTAATGAAAGATTTTCTTACTATCATACCATTACTATTGATGATTCCGCCCCTTATCTGTGGCATATTGCATTATTTTCTGTTAATGCGGGGTCAAAATGAAAATAACCCTGCATTCTATTGTCATGGTTCCCAATTCCTCTGGTGTCCCCAAGTTCCAAACTGCATTTTATTGCCATATTGCCAAACACACCACTGCTATATATATACATATATAAATACAAGGCCACAAAAAGCATGTATGCATTGTCGATCCTCCCAACCTTGACCACAATACGAAGCAGACGAACCCAACCCATCAGAGCCATGCGCGCCGTGGTCCAGCGAGTCGCCTCCGCCAGCGTCGAGGTTAGTCCAGTCACTCGCTCCGCTCAACTCACTCACTAAACTCAACTCAACTCAACTCGGCGGCGCTGATTTTACCACCATTCTCTCAGGTCGACGGTCGTACGGTTTCTGAGATTGGGCCGGGCCTGCTCGTCCTCGTCGGCATCCACGACTCCGATTCCGATTCCGACGCCGAATACATGTAGTCCCACCTGTTCTTCTCTTTCGATCGGAATTCGATTTCTTTCTGTTTCTAATTTTCATCCTTTCCAATTTTAACGGGGGGAAAAAAAAGAAGAAGAATTCGGTAAAATTCATAATTTTTTTTTTTTGGGCAGATGTCGGAAGGTCTTGAACATGAGATTGTTCCCAAATGAGACTACTGGAAAGGGTTGGGACCAAAGCGTAATTTTCTTCTTTTTCTGGTCTTTCCAACTACCGTTTCAACTGTTTTAACCGCTTAGAATGGTTTTCTGTTTTTCTCTTCCTTCACGTAGGACAAATGGGTGTTCTGGGTTCGGGGATTTTTTTGAGTTTCTTTGGTTTATAAGAAATAGTTTTCTTCATCTTTGCAGGTAATGCAGAGAAATTATGAAGTTCTACTAGGTGACTTAAAATTGTTTTTTTTTTTTTTTTTCCTTTGCTTTTTATCTCTTTTGTTTTAGTATAAAGATAAGGGGGATTTAGTGGAAAAATGAAGTGGTTGTATTCTTTTAATATCGTTGTGTGCTGTGGCAGTGAGTCAGTTTACATTATGCGGATTCTTGAAGGGCAACAAACCGGATTTTCATGTTGCCATGCCACCCCAGAACGCAGAGCCTTTTTATGCTTCTTTAGTTGATAGGTTCAAGAATTCTTATAATCCGGATAAAATAAAGGGTACATTTTTTAATTAGCTCCTCTTTACTTGCTGATATGTTCTGCGTTTTTCTTGGCGCTTGTTGGAACATTTGTGAGGATGTTAAGGAATGTCTAATTAGAAGATTTTATCTCTAAGTTTATCTTATTTTGGGTGTTGCAGACGGGGTGTTTGGAGCAATGATGAAGGTAAGTTTATCTTGTTAACTGTTTTTCTCTTCCCTCTCCGTTAGTTTGGTTATAGATTTTCTATGTTTTCCGTTGGAGAAGATTTCTGAGACTTGGAATATCGTGATGATCTCTAAAGGTCAGTTTGGTTAATGATGGACCAGTCACGATGCAACTCGACTCGCAGTCGCCCAAATGAGCACAATCTGCATCAATGAGCGCCAAAGCTGCTTGATACTTAATTGTCTGCACACCGACCTCTAATTGTGTGCACAATCTGCATCATTTGGTTGGTTTGCATGAACTTTAAAAACATTTGAAAACTCTAGGGCGTTTGGTAAAGACATTGTATTTTGATTGTATTTAAATGAAATTTATTTTTTGAATATTGTTTTTGATTGAAAAGTATTTATTTTGTATTTGAATGAAATGTGTGTTTAGATGAAAATATTTTAGAGTTAAAAAATTGATGTGATTGGTAAAAGTAAAGATAAATAGTGGAGTTGAAAAGTTGATGTGATTGTTTTAAAAATGTTTTGAATAGTAATTGTTTTCGTGACACTGTTACAAAATTTGTATTTGATATAAAATTGTATTGTATTTGAGTACAATTAAAATGAAATTTTGTTCCCAAACGTCACCTTATTTTTCATGGACAGAATTTGAAAATGGTTTGTCCAATTTATAAGACTAGTTGATTTTCCTGGTTAAGAGAAGCTCTTTAGTCTTTTATCTCCTGATGAAAAATCACTTTGGACGATATTAGTTAATAGTTTATCTCTTTTTTCCTCAGTTCGGGAACGAAAGATTACGGTTGGTAAAAAAAAAATATTGGTCTTTCCTTTTCGTAAAAAATTAAGGTGCTGGAGCTTATAAATTGAGCTCGGTAACAATACTATCTACTCGGTAACTATCTCATCCTGCAAGCAAATCTCTCTTCTAGTACTTCTTATGTGCATGGTACGATATACATATCTACTTACATGTTGGACATTTAGTTCATATTATAACAATGTAGGGATGAAGCTTAAGAAACAAAATTGTACCTCACTGTCAGGTTATAAAACCAACCTACATGTTGAAGGAAAGCAGATTAGCATGGGAAGACAGAAGCATAAGGACCATAACTTATAAATAGGAGAGGATAAGATTTAGAGCGTTCAGGAGCCAAAGCCAAAACCAAAACCAAAACCAAAACCAAAACCAAAACCAAATCATGTCATATCTGTCAACATATGAGGCAAGCTTTGCCGTGTGGAAATTACGGTGCCGTGTTAGAACATAGCAATGCATCTGCCAGGCATGCAACCTGTAACATGTGCTTCCGGGCAACTCTAGTGCTTAAGCTATTAGGCTCCTATGTGCTAACTTAGAGATTATATTTACACACTTAAAAAGGTTCAAAGTTGACTGTAAGATTGTATACTCAAAGATGAGAAAAGAACTCAAGCAGTAACAGTTTCCAAGTACCTATGACTTCACTGAGATTATGGTAGCTGCTGTAAATAACGCTTCTTTTCCAAATGCACAAATCTCCATGTCCCTATGCCATGGCAGGTGATAAATAATTAGAAGAGAAAATCATAATGTGATAATGGTGTAAGATTCATGTATGCAATATAAATCAAAACTTAAAATTTTAAGTGGAATATAGCTACCATGTAGCTATATATATATATAACAACGTTGTAAGATTCATTTATGCAAATATAAATCAAAACTATTATTACACCCGTTATCTTAACATTTAACAAAACTAACATATTATTAATCATACTCAATCTATCAAAAGATTGAATGCAACAATTTGATGAAAGCAGAAGAAAAAGAAAACCATCTAAATATGGGATTCCAGTAATTGCCATAAGTTGCTATTGTCGAGAAATAACCGTTTGTTATAATTTAAATGGGTTGCGTTTTATTAGGCATGAAGTCTATGAATTTTTCCAGGGATTCTTCATGTATACATGCAGAATATAAAAACTACCTGTAAAATGAAAATAATTACAAGCAAGTTAAAATTAAAGTGCATATGATCTTACTTATCTGTTTCTCTCAGAGTTTTAAAAGCAGAGATCAAATCCCTGCAAATTCCAATAAGGGAGCAGCTTGTCCTTTCTTCACTTGGAGAAGAGATGACTTCATCAGACTGTTTGGATGGTACTGACAAATAAGCCTGAAATTGACATGCTACTTAAGCACATTAAGAGAAGAGGAATAAAACTGTTTTTTCACTGCATAAAAAGTCATCAGCATTTTCAAAGGTGAAAGTGATAATCTACATACTGCCAGAATTAGATTAATGTACATTTTGGGTTTGCTTTGAATTCTTAAAATCATTTTTAAGAGAAGATCTGTGCCAATCACTTCTGGAAAATATCACTTGTCTTCTCAAACTTGTATCGTATTACTTTACCGAGTAAATTTGTACCAAAAAAATCTTGTAGAAGTTATTCTAGGATCTCCAGAATCAATCCCAAATGGGCCCCAAACTTTAAAAGAAAAATAAAAAAGCATTTATAAAGCAAAAGCAATCACCTGAAAGCCATGAACTAAAAGCAACTGAATAACTTCGGCCCCAATTTTTTTAGTAGTACTTCTTGTGATGGTGATATTTGAAAAGCACTTCAATGCTCCACTAAATGTTGTATCTTCCGCAGAACCATTTGACCTACGAGTGCGAACAGATGGCTGCAATGTTGGATAGTACAAGGTAAGTGACGTATGACTAAAGAGACACAACTGCGCTTTACAACCTTTATCCAATAGAGCCAGTAGGAAAACATAAACAGGCAACAACAGCAAGCTTAGAGAAAAAGGCTTCTTAGAGAATGTATGACCACGTAACTCTACTGTCTAACGAGATACTTTCCTTTCTTACAATAATCTGAAACTGAATTACCTTGGCTATATATTTCCAAAGAAACTCCACAACTACTTCAAGCTTCCATTTAGGTTCAGCATAAGTCTGAAAAGAATTATCACCAAGTGGCATTAGGCAGAATATCTACATTATTGTTTGCAATGTTTCATGAAATATCAATATATAACAGGAATAAATACTAGAAGTAATAGAATTTAAAAATCGTTAAACACTTGGAACAAATTATAGCTTAATTTATTAAATACAAGTTAACTGAAATGTTGAAGAAAGAACAATCGGATTGACAAGTAAGGCGACAATAAAACAGCAACATCAAAACTTAAGAAGAAAATACAATTTATTAATTTATGGTCGTAAAATGCGTTGGACATCCGCGGCATGGTACATGCATAAAAGCATCAAGCATGCTAGAAGAGGTCACCGGAAAAGAAAGAATAAAATAAAGGCACTACCTGAAGAAAAGGGTGAAGAATATCCCTATTATATGTTAGCTCATCTAGAATTAGCTCCATCATACGTGTTCTGCATCAAACCCCCCAGCAGGCCTTTGTTATGGACAAAGAGAATATAAGAACTACAAAAATTAATTTATAAAGATAACTAGGACAACCTGACTCCATCAGCTCTCGTGGTACAACCTTCCATCTCTGCTTTCTTCTTTGATGTATCAAGCTCCATGATCTGAAAATTCCACAAATCAGCTCCCATGATGAAACTGATTCAAATAATACCAATTAAGGCCCCGAGGAACATACCACAGTGAGGAATTTCTGCATGGCATTGCAGGTATTCTTTGCCACCTCAAGTAAAGCAATTGTCACAGCATTGTCGCTGTCATTGTCCGATTGTCCAACTGCATTATCTGGCTTTGTCACATCATCACTAAATGCAGTAGAAATCTGGTATAGATTACACATAATAGTTAAGCAATCCTTCATCAAACTTTTGTAGTTTATTTTTCTTGAACCCTACAAAAAAAAAAAAAAAAAAGGATTAACTTTGAAGCGTAAGAGCTATGCCACAACATGTTACTTTCCAAAATCCAGATCAACAAGGGAAGACAAAGGCCTTTGCTAACTGACATTCACGGCTTCAAAAATAAGAACATACCAAAAGCATGTTGAGCAAAGACTCCCTCAAAAGGGTCCAGTTCATCGTTCCTGCAGCAGCAATATTAATTTAGGTATCCTGTCTTGAAATGGAATTCCTAAAAAGCACTAGATATATCAGATGACCTAACCTTCAACTGCACTGTTGCGAGGTCCAAAATCACTTTCTAGAACGCTGACGAGATATTGAAACAACAACATGCTCCGCAGGGCCTACAACAAAATTCAGACAACAAAAAAAAAACAAAAATTTTGGGAATTAACCAATAAAATCTCAACTAAAACATTCCGTCATACAACATATATATGACAGATATGTTTTCCCTTGAAATGTCCAAAACCAGACATATATAATGATATATTTAAACAGGATAAGGGACTGGTGATACAAATATCTGAATATAAGTCTGACATTAACATTCAATAAATGTGTGATAATCTCCATTAAGAAATCCAATCATTTATATATCATCAATTACAGGAGCAGATCCCTCCATTGTTTCCTTTTCCTCCTGCATCTTTTCCTCGAAATGAGAAAGAAGATGGTATGAGCATAACTCCCACATTTGACGTATAAAGAATTGTGAGACTAAGAACATTCATAAATGGATTATAATTAGTTACTTGTATAACCTGCCATGAACTGATCCAGAGACATATCATGCGAGGGTCAACTTACAGATCAAGTATTAAAAATAAATAAATATTAATAAAAATAAAAGAAAAGGCAATGAGAAACTATGTAAACTAACCTTTGTATCAGATTTTTGGAATTTAGTTTCATCAGCCACGTTAACAAGGTCTTGTATCAGGAGATGAAAACCCTGTGATTTACAAGATGATATTTCAGACAAGGTGGAATTTCTGTACTTAAGCTACCTAAATAAAGCATGATATAAAAACGCTTCAAACCAAAAACATGTCAGAGCTGAGAATCTGATCCATCACAGAAAACTTCATCTATAAAGCAGCTTCCTTTAAACTTGTTCACCTATTGCTTCTAACCAAAAAATAAACGCAAATATCTAAAAGTCATTGCAGTTTTTGTGTGAGGTCCGGCCTTCACAGCGGTTTCAAAACCGTCGTGGAAATTGAATATAACACGACGTAGCTATATGCTTTGTATGTCCTTAGCCAGAAAAAAGACTGGTAAAGAAAACAAGTCCATTAGCAATTGCCTATTCCAAGACTCCAAGTAAGGCAAAGCAAAAAGGCAGAAGCATTTTAAGACGACAATAAACACATAAGGCAACATTAATAAAACTTTCACCAGCATAGGTAGAGAAAATACTTGAGAATTACTATTTAATGTACAAAATGCTGCACCTTATTGTAAGTAAGGTCGAACTGATTGAAACTGCCTTTAATACTGACAACGACAAAAAAATTAACCAAAATAACTTACATAAGAGTCTATTGGTCCACCCTTGCCTTCATCAGCTTTTCTATGGGAACTGGAAAGCTCCAGGGTAACAACAAATGGCGACCAAGCCTAAGAATCAAACAAAGACAGTGTCACCATATTGCAAAAAGAATACGCTCAATATTACGTGTAGAACAATACTTAAAACTGAAAAGGCATTTAGTACCTCTTTAACAACAACCAATTCAGGTGTAGCATTGTCAGACTGTGACTTGTCCACATTCGACAAATGAACACGAGGGAAAGTCTATTTCCAAAGAAACACAAACAGGCATCCACAGAGAATATTCATCAAGAACTTTGGAAAAAGCCGTTAATACAAGTGTAAAATGAATTTATGAAAGAGAGAGACAGATAGGAAAAATGGAAACTGAGAACCTTATCCAACTCATCCAAAAGCTGATAACTAGCCATAATCAATTCCAGAGACATCGCATTCCTTAGGATCTTGAATACCTCCTGGCATATTTTGCTTCACAAGAATTCAGAAAGAACCATATTTCATAAGGAAATCTACCTCATAAGAATCTCTTATCCGATAAGAGAAAAGGACGACAATCAAGAAATCGAGTCCTACTACGACTGTAATTCGTCAAATTTACTACTATAAAATACCTTACAGGATCCTTGTTTTATACTCTACATTCTCCACAACTCTCTAATACTCTACATTTCGCCACTCATCATGCTCTTATACTCTATCGATTTCTCTCTTTTCCACTTATTACTGACTTGAGCGTAGGAGCGCTATCAATTCTTTTGCAAGTTTTCAATCAATCTCACAAGTGATCATGGACATCATACAAACTTAATTGTGGATTTTAGCTTCTACAGTAATAACCTAAGTACGAACCTTTCAATCCCATGGTTTTGAGATAAATTTGCAATCAGACAAAGGCACACACACACACACCCACACCCACACACACACGCACGCACACACGCATATATATATATATATAGAGAGAGAGAGAGAGAGAGAGGAATACTGGGTTGGTGGAATTCCATCATCTGAGAGAATCGTAACAGCACGAACAGCTTCAAGAAAAGCAATTCCTGTTTACCAACCAACACAAAACGCAAACGAAAAGTTCAATAACACCACTCGGTCTTTTTTCCTTCCCCCCATCACAAAAATATAAATAAATATATTAACATTTCATTTTTCAGGAACGCCAAAACAATTTAGGTGATAACATAAACGAAATAAAAATATATATATATACAACAACAACAACAATAAACTACAAACAAAAAATTTACTCGCGCTTTCATGGAAAACAAGCCATATTCTGGGGTGGGAAAAAAAAAAGGGCGTACCATCTTCATGAGCGTCCTGAGTGTCTTTATCACCGGATGCGTCGATGATAGCCAAAATGTTCTCTTCCTCAGCTCCTCGATACTTTCCTCTTCTACTTCGAGACATCTCCAGTCTTCTTCGCTCTATAAAGGCACCGACTTTTCAAAAAAAAAAAAAAACTAATTTCAATTTGAGTTTCACTGTGAGAAGAAGAAGAAGAAGAAGACTATTTTTTGTCCCTTAATTTTCCATCTGCTTTACGCTACTCAGTTTTACGGGAAAATTAGCGGGAGAACTGTGGGGGCAAAGGGGAACAAAAGACGACATCACTGAAAACGACAACGTCGTATTAGATCAAAAAGCTTTTCTTTTCAGGAACGAACGACATAGAGTTTTTTAGTTTTTAGAAACAAAAAACGACATCACGACAACTTTCAGCAAAAGTAACAATTACGTCGGGAATGATGGTATTACCCACAAACGACGAATTTTCCCCAGAAACGACGACTTCTTTTAGATTATGAATGATTCAGGAAACGACAAAATTGTGGAAATCACGACAATGAAAATCTTTGATTTTAAAGACATTTTTAGAGAAAACGACGACAATGCACGAGATACGACAATGACTTTACAAGTGAAAACTAGAGACGACGGTATTTCCTTGGGCATCCGCCTCAAGGGCGGTGATAGGTAACAGTATTTGAGAGGGGGGCAGGAATGGAGATAAAATCTTATCCCCAAAAGTTAGCTGGACAAGGAGTATTTACCCTTTTCGCAGTCTATCTCCGTCCTAATATATATAAATATATAATTTATATCTTTATAAATATCTACATATATATATCAAATATTATTTATTATTCATTTTTTATTGAAAAAAAGAACAACATACGCTCTATTAAATAGTCGAGGAGGCTATTAGTATGCAATTATATATGCATTAATCAAGCATAATTCTTTTTTTAATCATGAGGAGGATTAATCTTTTTTTTTTTTTTTCGAATGTATACTTATGACAAATGGAAAATGGGACAAGAGCAGGGAAAGTCCCTCAAAACCACGATGGTGTTTGTTTTTGTTCTCGAGAATGATTTTTCATTTTCAAAAATACAGAAAATGAAAACGGTTCTAAAATAGTATTTATTTATTCAACGTTTTTAAAACTATTTCGAAAACATCGTTTCCAACTATATTGTTTTTTGGGTTTTTTGAAAACGAAAAAAAGTTGTTTTTACTTTTTATTTTCGTTTTCTCCCTCCATCTCCTCTCTCTCTCTTTTTCTCTTTCTATCTGTACAGCATCAGTGATGATTATGTCCAACGATAACATCTATCTCCGACGAAGGCTAATGACTATGGCCTAATGACGATGACGACAGCCTCCTCGCGACGATGACGATCAACTTATGATCTAAATCTAGCTATCACCGCCACCTAGAGCTCAGACCACCAATCTCTTCCACCCCTATTACTCATTGCAAAACCTACCACCAAAGTTTTTTTTTTAAATTATGATTAATAATTTATTTTTTATTATTTTTTTAAAATTAAAAATAAATATGTTTTTATAAGATACTCACTTATAAAATGAGTTTTCAAAATATATAACCAAACAAAATTTCATTTTTATGTTTTTTAGAATACACACTCAGAAAATATAATCAAACACAATTTCAGAAATGATCTCAATACAGTTTTTAAAACATTCTCATTTTCAATTTTTTTGAAAATAGAAAACATTTCAAAACCAATACCAAACACCACCCATGTAATTAAGATTTTTTTTCCCTTTTTTTTTTTTTTTGTTGTTGTGGTCAACCGTTAATGTCTTTTCCAACGGAGAATTCAAAGCTTGAACATTCCCAAAATATTGCAATGCCCCTGATATTTAATTAGTCAAAAAGTATTCTACGTAATTAAAAAAAAAGAATAATAAAAAAACACGTAAATCTATCCTAAATTTTTAAGGTGGACATTGACATATCGTATTGTTAAAAAAATGAATTTTTTGGTTAAAAAAACAGTTTCTACGAAGTTTTATTATGTTAATATTAATTAAAGCTATTGGAATTTTGGTTCTTACTTAGTGATAATTATATGTCTCATGATCAAGAATATCTGTGATTTTTGCTTATATAAATTTATTCACTATTTCAGTGGTAAGATTAGTTGCTAAGCTTCGTTTTTATAATCGATTAAATTAGTGATAAAAAATTGACACATAATTAAAAACTTATTATGCAATACTCATAATCGCGTTTGTATGGATCTTAAAATATCAATAAAAAAATTCAATTAATAACGTTGTACACGTGTTTTTATGTTTTCAATTCTTAGAATAAAATTATTTTGTTGATCAAAATGACAAATTACTTGTCTCGTTAAATGCTAAATTCGATACATAGAAGGTGCAAAGTAAGACTTTTAGTAAATTAAGTAGTTCAAATGATGCATTTGAAATTAGTAGAGGGAATAAAATGAGATATTAAAGTAATACACTAAATACTTTTAGTAAAGTAAGTAGTTAATGGTGCATTTGAAAATAATTGAGGCATTAAAATGAGATATTAATAAAGTGCAAAATCATTTAAGCAGCCCTAATTAATTAGTTGACCCACAAAGAAGTGAAGAACACAGCCCAGGGTATATTTAGTCCATTATTAGCCAATAAGAAAATCTAAGTACACAATAAATATCATAAAATCAATCTTATCAGAGCAAAAATAAATTTTAAGTATTTGATCTCCCCCTTCATAGCTTTCGAAAACACTCTGAAGAGTCCCAACCACAAGGACATTCTCTCTTAAACACACCAACAATATTCATGTCTGGTTGGTTACAACTTCTAACTTACTTTTTTTTGACTGATAGCTGATTAGTCTGTTCTGCATGAGCCACCTCATTATATATTTTAATCGACGACATAACCAGCACCAACAATTATTAGTCTTTTCCATTCCATTAACAGAAAAAACTTGTAGTTTACACGGATTGAATCAACTACCGGCTAAGAAGTTAGCCAGCTCCATCCATGGTGTCGTACTTATTCACATATATACTTATATGTATATGTAAACAATTAAACCCTAGAGAATAAATAATACACCAAACTGGTGGTTGAATTGTGAATTGTTCTACACCGTTAAGTTATTAGACTGTTATAATGTTTTTCATACAAGTAGACTAAAGCAGTCTCTACTTTCCTAATTACACCCTCTGATCCCCTTGAGCTAACGTTAGGGATTAAGTTTTACTCAAACACATTAAACATGGTATCAAAGTTAGATTTTGGAGGCAATACTAGATTTGAACCCTAGTTTATTTGCATGACACGCTAGGTGTGAATGAGGTTATTAGGTGTTTGGATAACACATTGCATTCGTACTACATACGAATACAATGTATTGATACAATGTGTATTTGGATAAAAATATTTACATTAAATTCAAATACAATGTTTATTTAGATGAAAAATATTTTAATTGTATTATTTGTTATGTAATTGATAAAAGTAGAGAGAAAAAAGAGAGAGAGGAATAGAGTATATGATGTGATTGGTGAGAATAGTTTAAAAAAAAGAATGGTAAATAGTGATTATATTGAATTTAAATTGTAATGTTATTAATATTATAATGCAATATTTTTATGTTTAAATGAAAATTGTATTACATTCAAATGTAATACGAATGTAATGTGGTAAACAAACGCACCTAAATTGTGAATTTGTCTCACATTTCGATTAGTATTACATAGGTATTTAGCAATGTTGCCTTTAAACTTGTTACTTTTTAGTAACTTGCCAACCTATACTTCTAATTTAATAAAATGGCATATGCCACAATAGTTTAAAAGTCTAGAGAGTAAAGTACCAAAATTAGAAGTTTAATCTGGGGACAAATTGTAAAAGATGACAAATTTTGAGAGCAACAATGCATAATACTCGTATTATATATATTGGTCTCTCAAAGATTAATGCTTATCATAGGTTAAGAGGCACAAGTAATGTAGAAATTATTTGGGGAACTAAGTTTACTATATCAGCATGTTTATCCGTATACTCATTTAATATTACATCAAAAGTTTAAATTAAAAAGAATTTTTTTTTAATTGCAAACATGTTCTTTCAATTAAAAACATATTAGTTTGTGCTGTAAAAAATTGAATTTTCCTTTTCTATTGATTTTAGATGACGGTATCAAAAACAATATTTGAAAGACGTACATACTTAACAAAGATTTTTAGAGATTAACGAGGCGTGTAGGGTGTTAGCATGGAGCTAATAGTGGAGCTTGGCCCACTTCAACCCCTCTATTTCTGCTAAAAATTACTGTTTACTTTTGTTTGATTCATCGTTTTAGTTTGATTTAGTTTTAAAGTTAAGCTAAATTAACCATTTGTTTTCAGTTTAGTTTAGCTTATTAGGACTTACTTTAACAACTTTTTATCTCTACTTTCATTATTTCAGTACAATTTCCAATACAAGCTCAAGTTAAACTAAACTAGAACAAAATGATCAACTTAGCTTAACTTCCAAGCTAAATCAAGTCAAATGATGAACCAAACGAATGCGGTTTTAGCTTGAAAGTTAAGCTAAGTTGTTTTTTTAGCTTAGTTTTGCTTGAATTTATATTGAAAATTGTTCTCAAATAATGACTGTAAAGATAAAGCTGTTAAAGTTGACCCTAGCAAGCTAAACTAAACTGGAATTAAATTATTAATTTAGCTTAACTTATAAACTAAATCAAGGTAAAACGATAAACTAAACAAATGATTAGTTGTTAGCTTTAGCTATTTTTGCGATTTTATTGTCCTCTGAGATGACCTTTTATCAAATCTTTCTTCTTTTTATTTTCTATAATGAATTAATTTGATAGAGATTAGAAAAGAATAATATACAGTAAACAACAAAGAATAAGGTGGTGTTTGTTTTTGTTCTCGAGAATGATTTTTCATTTTCAAAAATGCAGAAAATGAAAACGGTTCCAAAATAGCGTTTATTTATTTAACGTTTTTAAAACGATTTTGAAAACATCGTTTTCAATTATGTTATTTTTTTGGGTTTTTTGAAAACAAAAAAAAGTTGTTTTCACTTTTTGTTTTCGTTTTCTCCCTCCATCTCCTCTCTCTTCTTTCTCTTTCTGTTTGTATAGCGTCAGTGATGATCATGTCCAACGATGGCATCTATCTCCGACGAAGGCTGATGACCATGGGCTAGTGACGATAACAATGGTCCTCTCACGACGATGACTATCTACTTATGACCTAAATCTAGTCATCACCGTGACTTAGAGCTCAGATCACTAATCTCTTCCACCCCTATTGCTCATTGTAAAACCTACCACTAAAGTTTTTTTTTTTTTTTAAATTATGACTAATAATTTATTTTTTAATATTTTTTTAAAATTAAAAATAAATATATTTTTATAAGATACTCATTTATAAAATGAGTTTTCAAAATATATAACCAAACAAAATTTCATTTTTATGTTTTTCAGAATATACACTCAAAAAACATAACCAAACACAATTTCAGAAATGATCTTAATATAGTTTTCAAACTATTCTCATTTTCAATTTTTTTGAAAACAGAAAATATTTCAAAACCAATACCAAACGCCACCTAAAGGTCTCATTTGGTAATATTTTGGAAAGGAATTTCACAATTTCTAATGAAAGGTGTTTTGAAATAACATTTATTTTGTATAAATTCAGAAAACAAAAATAAAAACAAAAAAGTATTCACATTTTTTTTTTGTTAAACAATGAGAAAATGAAAAATAGTTGGCCTCTTCGGATATTGTTGTAGAAAATTTTTAAAAAGAAATCTCACAGTTCTTAATAAAGATGTTTTAGGTGGTGTTTGGCAAAAAAATTACATTTTAATTTTATTCAAACGCAATATAATTTTACATCAAATGTAAATTTTATATTTAAATACAATTCTTTTTAACAGTGCTACGAAAACAATTGCTATTCAAAAATTTTTTAAAACAATCACATTAACTTTTCAACTCCACTATTTATCTCTACTTTTACTAATCACATCAACTTTTTAACTCTAAAATACTTTTCATCCAAACACACATTTCATTCAAATACAAAACAAATACTTTTCAACTAAATACAACATTTAAAAAACAAATTTCATTCAAATATAATCAAAATGCAATGCGTTTACCAAATACCCCTTAGAATTGACTTTAGAATCTCGTCTGTTTTTGAACAAAATCAGAAAAAAAGAAACTAAAACAAAAAAAATTGTTTTCATTTGATTGGTTAAGGAATGAGAAAATAAAATATAGTTGTTTCCTCAATTTTTTTTTACATTTATTTTCTAAGAGTTACATACTCAATAATTATTTTCAGAAATACATCCAAATAAAATTTTACTTTTTCTTATATTTAAATCAATTTATTTGAAAATATAATCAAACATAACTTTAAGAAATATCTCACTATCATTGTTAAAACATTCTTGTTTTTTATTTTATACCCAAAACAAGATAATTACCAAAATACTCCTAAACGGTCCAAAGTTTCTACGTTCTCTTTAATAGAGATAGAAGAACCAGAGGAAATTGAATCGATCAAGGCACACTCAAAAAGTAGTATTGATCTGAAAGAAATTTGACGTAGCAACATAGGATATGGGGCATCAAAAGAATTTAGGATGTTCTGAGCTCCCGACGTTAAAGTGTCCTCACTGGTTTGATCGAATTCGGGGTGTTCGAGGTATGTGATTAATAAATTTTTTCAAATGTCTAAAGTTATCACGTTTAAAATATCTTAACATCAGCTGTTTCTTCTCTAAATATAAATCAATATAAATCATGTCACAAAATTCTGACGATGTATGCACTAAAACTGTTTGGCAAAAATAATTTTCCTTTCCTTTCTTTTTTTTCCCCCTGCATTTTCTAAACAATTTTTTTGTTTATTCGAACATCTTGCTGAAGTAGTAAAACCGAATTACTAAAGAACCCTAAACTGTTAACACCGTATTAGGTCATTAAACTGTTAATATTGATAGATAACTCCTGAACATTGATTTTTTGGGCCCCTTGACACTAAAATTGACGAAGAATTTCTGAAATTTTTAATCGAGGTTATAATATGCTTATAGCCTGAAATATAAGTTGATAGTTCAAATAATTAGTTATAACAAGTAAAAAAAAAAAAAGATCTTTCTAAGGCTAGTAAGACCACGTAGAAACTAAAATAATTTACACTCAATGTAATTTTTTTGGGGTAAAAATTTCAATTATTATGTGATAGAATCTCTATTAAATTTTAGAAATCCATAATCAATTTTAGTGTCAAGAATTAAAACGATAAAAAAACTAAGGTTTAAGAATAATCTATCAAAATTAAAAAAAAAAAAAACGAAGAATCAAAGTTGGATAATATCGTAGTTCAGGAACTAGGAGTGTTGATGAGCCTTCATTTAATAATGGTGGCTACTTTACCAGCAATTTAAAACAAAGTCTACCATCATCTAAATAAAAACAAAATTGCGAAGCCAAAAGTTATGATATTTTTCCAGTACTATACTGTGAGTGTGACAAGCCACCGAACGTCGTTTGCTTTACGTAAAGGAAAACGACTAATTTCCTTCTGTCAACTATTAGCAAACCAAAATAAAAGTAAGCATCAACTTTGCAAAAATACTATGCACTATCTTGGTTCATTGGATTTTGGATAGTATTATACATACGTATAATTAACAAAAAAAACTAAAAAAAAAAAACTAAAAAAGACTTTGTTCATTTGATTTTGGATGTTTTAAATATACCTCTGGCTAAGGAAACAATTAAACATAAAACAAAAAACTTCATAATTGTCAGATAATAATGAACCAAAAATGATAATGTAATTTTAATATTGTGACGATAGATCGTACATTGGATCCGAACTAAACATGCAACTAGATATATTTCTCAAAATTGACTTGAGTTGGAGTCATGTGAAAAGCCGAGTTGAATCGTTATGATCGATGTCTTCACGCTTGTGATGGGTCGGATCATGCATAAAAGAATAATGATGTCTGTGTGTGTGTGTGTATATATATATACACAGACACGGATGATTACCTAAAAGGGTATATTATAACAATTTAATAAATTTAAGGAGTTGTAAGATTTGTTTTTAATTTATTTATTAAGTTTAATTAATTTGTCTAATTAATTAATTACTGAAAGCAAGTAAATAAAGGAGATAAGCAATTTTTATTAGGTTCGGTTTTCCTATTTCTCGGAACCACACTCAGATGCTAAACACTCTACTAACTAATAACAGATTATAAACATTAATAGTCTTATATAATCTAAAGAGTCCATCTTCATTATTGTCACCGGTCATCTTCAATCTAGTCAATAAACACGTTTTGCAAAAGCCCTTGCTAGCTTTTTTGAACTCATTTCAACAACTATTGTCTTCTCTCAAAGATATCAAATCTTTCTCTTAAAAAACTTGAAAAGCAATAGCTTACAAAAGGTCTCGAAATAGATTTGTATATCTTTAAGCTCATAAATAGATCTTTAAGTAGACTCGTATATCTTTTAGCTCCATGAATCTCCAAAAATGTTTCTGAGACTTTAAATAAACAGTAGTAAAAAATCTAAGTAAACCTAGGATTTATTTTAATTAAAATTTCAAACTATCTTATAATCTGTTGCTACACTTTTTGAGAGACTTTGAAATTCAAATATTTTTAATTTTCTTCTAAACTCGAAATAAGTGCAATTTATCCACAATAGATGCTGGATATTATTTGCATATATCCTTATAAAAATCACCAACAACTCATCGTTTTCTTCTTTAAATCTACGTGATCTTTTATAGGATATTTTTCCTAAATTAAAATATCCCTTTTTAATTCAAATCTCATAGATTACTTTTACTTAATCAATCAATAAATCTGTTGAATCTGCTTTTCAAATTTCAAACCGAATCTTCCAAGATCTTTTTGAAGCTACATTACTAATTCAAGATCTTCAAGATTCCACATCAGCACATTAAATTCCATGTGGACAAAGGTTTTTCTTCAAACCTGCCTAATTAATTACATGAAAGAAACTTAAAATTTAACCTAATCAGTTTTTGGTTTTTCTTAATTAACATTATCATAAATGCCAATTAACAAAAATCCAAACAGAAGTAAATTGTCAAAATTAAAAATTTATAGGATAAATTGCTATAAGATAACAAGTTTATGGGGCATCAAAGCTAAATATCCAAAAAAAAAAATATTTGTACCTTATTGAATGTCGTGTAATTAATAGTTTGATCAATTGATGAAAAATTTATAAAAACTTGATTGATACTAAAAAGTGGGAATTTTTTTTTTCTTTTTGTCCGTGCTTGTTGTGGGATTTGTTTTCTATTAGCATGTGTGGTATGGCGTTGTAATACCCGTAACACTTCTAGATTTTGATCCGTAGAAGAAAGATGAATTTCTTGTTGTCTTCCTTCATTTCAACATGAAAAAGTCAAAGCTATTCATGTAAAATCCAACTCCCCGTTCTGTTTTTAGAAATGTACACTACTCTCTACCCCTTCTTTGTCTTTTATCAACTTTGTGATTGATATGAACACATATTAGGGAGTCAAAGATTGCAGCAGCCACGCTAAACTATCTATTAAAACTCAGCATCGATGAGTGGTTGTAGCTCACTCACATTAAAAACGTACCACAATAAATACTTCTTGTATCTTATTTTTATGTTTAATTTACTCTACTCATTTTTCCCCCTTTTCTCGAGTAGTAGGTGGACCTTTAATTCCCTAACAATATGGTCCAACGAAACAACAAGACCATTGGCATCAAATATTCGTGCTTATCCGCACTTCAGTAAAATTATTTCTCCATGTACCATTTTAACATTTATCATCCCTTTTACACATAATATTACGTTCATATTACGTTTAAATATAATATAAATTTTATTTAAACATAAAAATTTTATATTTAAATACAATATTTTTTAACAGTATTTCAAATATACTTATTAGTTTAGAATACTTTGAAAATATTTTTTTTCTATTTACATTATTTTTTCTTGTTATCTCATTTTTTTAATTAATTTTTACCAATCACATCAACTTTTCAACTCTAAAATAAAATTCAAATATTTTTAATCTAAATACATATTACCTTCAAATATAAAATAAATACTTTTTATTTAAATATAATATATATTTAATACATTATATTTAAATACAATACAAATACAAAAATAATACATTGACAATGCACTAATTATATTACCTCATGATCGGAGATGTTTAACCTTATGGATCAGATCATGCCACAATTAATGCCAGTTGGGACACATGTCAGGTTCTCTTTGAATGTTATAAATATACGATTGGTCAATTCATTTTTTTTTTTCACCCGAGTTGGAAAGGGAAGAGACCCTGTAAAAAATCCAATTTTTCTGATATTTTTCTCTCCGCGTTCTTTTCTGCGACAAGCAATTGGTCCACTACATTTACTCCATAAAGTATTATAATTACTTACGCTATGTTTGATTGACTGAATTCAAACTTAAAAAATTATGTTTAGATTTAATTTTACATTTGATTCGTTAATTCATTTTAAACATTTTAATTCATAATTTATATAATATTTTAAATTTAAAAATATTATTTAAAAATATTTTTATATAAAAAATATATATTAATCATATAAAGATAAAACATAACTTTTATTATAAATTTAAACTTAATTTTTATCATTTAAATATTTTTAATTTAAAGTAAAATTTTTAATCCACACTTAATTATCAAACATAATATTTATTTTATAATTTAACTCATTTTAAATATAATTTAAAATTTTTAATTTAAATTCATATTTCAAACAAATCTTTAAAAAGAAGAATCTTACGAAAGGAGACATTGTATTATGATGCTCAGCCAACTTTAGCAGAACCTACGGACAGCTGGGTTGGTATGGATCATAAATAAAGTAGATGCTTGGACGGCCATTTAGACCAACTCATATTATCATTATGCTTTTGATATTTTTTACTCTCAAATATATATATATATGTATATAACCGGAATTCCTATATATTGGACTCTCAACATTGATGAGCAGGAGATTTTGTAATACTTTATTAACGTATATATACACGCAGATATGTTTTAATACTATGAGGTCTATTACTCGTATATATTTCAAAGATGAATCTGAAAGCTCCTACTTGTGTCATAATCTTCCTTTCAAAGACAAAAAAAAATCCCTCCTTTTTATCAGTTGAAGGAGTATAGCAGGGTTTGTGGTGACGTTTCTTCTATACTGGAACTCAAAAGGCAGGTGGATGAATATTAATGAAATGGGGTCCGGCCTCGGCGGACAAACAGGTCGGCCTGCTCAGACTGTTGGTCCATTCCATTAAGTCCTCTGAAATGGCACACATTCAAGACCCAAGTTTTTTTTATTTTTTATTTTTTTTTCTGTTGGCCTTTTGGGGGAAAAAAAAAAAAGGTTCTTACCAATTAATGCAATGACTGTGTCTACCTGCAAATTGGGAAATAAGGCCTGTTTTATAATGACTTTTTTCTATTTTTTTTCCCCCTCTTTTAAAGAATTTGAGGAGGATACGGCACGTAAATACTCTCCCAACAGCAAAGGGAAAAAATGAAAAAAAAAATGTTCAAACAATTTCGGTGTTCTAATTGATTGGAATCTACTCGAAAATCATTGAAAAAAAGAAGTCGACTACGCAGCGGAGGGTGGGGGACGAACTCTGCGAGCACTAGTATTCTGCAGTCTTATACTCAACACGGACATAATCTTTGATGGATTCATATACCAAATTTCGCAGCGCAAGGTTTATTATTTGACAACTGTGATCTAGCTAGCTACTACTATCTCAAAAGCTATTGAATTCCGTGTTAGAAACCAAAAATTTTGTCCTGATTGACAAGTGACAACAACAAATACTTTTATACCTATAAAGTTTGTACCGTCCCTACGTATATATACATCATTAAATACATACATACTGAAATATCCAACCAATAACCAATTATTCTCCAACCACTATGTATACATGTGTGTGTGTGTGTGTGTGTGTGCAACATTTCAGAAACAATTAAAACCGGTTCTTTAATTCCTTCTGTCTTCCTTAGCATTTCCTAAAAGTCTGGAGAAGTTCTTCCCCAAGACTTGAGAAATAACAGGCCATAACAAAGGATGTTTAAGCTATCCGTAGAGCTAGTTCTGGTTGTGACGACGACACTGGTTCTTTTGCAGCTGCCACTGCCGTTACGAGCTTTTGATGTCGGCCAGATTCGGCTATTGGCCGCTCGAAACAACGTGTCGTGTGTCCTGGTGTTCGGAGATTCGAGCGTCGATCCCGGCAACAACAATGTTCTTCAGACGACGATGAAGGGCAATTTCCCTCCTTACGGGAAGGACTTTTTCGGCGGCCAACCAACTGGAAGGTTCAGTGATGGAAGACTCGCCACTGACTTCATTGGTACAAATATATACATATATATGTGCACTCATATCTAATACCCTGTCTATATATATGTGTGTGTGTGCGCGCGCGCGCTTATATAGTTCATTATCATGGTGTTAATATTAAAAGCTAGCTATCTCTGCATGAACATGACTGCTTTGGAATGAATTTATTATATATACTTCTTTTATGCATTTTGAAGAACATAAAAATTCTGTATCTTTTTGTTAAATGAATGTTGTCAGATCAACTAGTGGTCCTTGCACAATACGATGCAACATTTACGTTGTTTTATTACCGTTGTCATGTATAATATATTCGCAGTTAATCATTAATTATTTTGCAGTCTCAGTTGAATGTTATGTACATTAATTTTATAAGTTAGTAATTTTGGTCGTTAATTGCTTATTATTTGTTTTCTTCCTTGCAGCCGATGCAATTGGGTATAAGAAGGAAGTTCCAGGATTCCTTGACCCACATCTAAAGCCCGCAGACATGGTGCATGGAGTTAGTTTTGCCTCAGCCGCTTCAGGTTACGACGATTATACTGCCAACATCTCGGTAAATGGACACTGTTTTGTAGTATATTTTTTTAGAGCAATGTTGGTCATTACCAACTTTAATCTCAATTTTTTAAATAACTGAATTATCATTTCTTTAATGATAGATGTTTTTACCTGACACGATAATTATGTCTATAAAAGAACGATGATTAACACATTATATATGACAATTCTCAAAAGTTGAAATTACATTATTGATATATATATATAAACTTTTTTTTTCTTTGATTTATATCCATTAAAAAACATACATTTTTTGCAACTTTTTTTTATTGGCAATTTTTAGTATAGCTAGTATATATAATGATCAATTTGTTATATTTCTGTTTGTGTGTGGAAACAGAATGTGTTACCTCTGTCGGCGCAGCTGAAATACTTTATGCACTACAAGGCGAAAATGAGGAGACTTTTGGGCGTGAAAAGAGCAGAGGACATCACTAGAAATGCAATATTTGTCATAAGTATGG
Organism: Antiaris toxicaria; assembly: GCA_035233585.1. Taxonomy (NCBI): domain Eukaryota; kingdom Viridiplantae; phylum Streptophyta; class Magnoliopsida; order Rosales; family Moraceae; genus Antiaris; species Antiaris toxicaria. Next base: position 98,496,077 of record CP141154.1, read on the forward strand.
GCACAAACGACTTTCTCCAAAACTACTACTTGGATACAACTCGCCCCAACCAATACACTATCGACCAGTATCAGAATTTCCTCGTCTCTCGCATGGCTCACTATATTATGGTACACATCGTTGCCATATTTTTATCTTCCTAAACAGCTACTTAGTCAGCCATTGTTGTTTTAATAGGAATGTACATTAAATGATAAAGTTTTTAATGGGAATTTTTTTTTTGGAAATAATCAATTTTTAATGGGACAAAACAAGAAAAATATAAAGATAAACTTCAAAAAAAAAAAAATCAGACCCACTTGATTATGAGTGACTTCGTTCTGAAGAAATTTCATGTTTGCTCTCTAAATTTTGGTGCTCTTATAACTTTCTCTCCTGAATTTTAAACATTAGTAGAAATGCTTCATAAACTATGAAATGTTGTCTTATTTGCTTATTCCGTCAGTTAAATAGATAAAATATTTTATTTTTGTCCTTTGAACTTTAATATTCTTATAACTTTGTCACCCAAACATTGAAAACTAGTATTTATACCTCGCAAGCTTTAAATTGATAGCAAGAACGCCCTTTAAACTTTTTATTAGCAAAACACACATTCTTTATATATTTTGGACATATAAAACTTGAAAAAACTTTATTTTTATTTCCTAAACTTTACTAAATTTAAAAATTAACTTTCAAGCGTAAAAATGTTAAATATGTTTATAAGATTTTCTTTTAAAATTAAAGTCACTATAAGAAATTAAAAAAAAAAATGAAACTTGTACATTTAGATCTCTCAAACTTAAAATTGTTAGAAAAAATATCATTTATTTCATATTTTGGTCATTTAAGACTTGGAAAAGCTTTATTTTAGTGTTCTTAATTTTAATATGTTTGTAATTTTTTTAAATGAATATATTTGTAATTTTCCTAAACATTAAAAAATTAGTACTTATACCTCTCAATCTATAAATGGTTACCAAAATCACTTATATTATGTTAATTTAAAACTGATATGATACTAGCATAATAAAAAATTAATTTAAATTAAAATCTTTATAATTGTAAAAATAACCTTTAAAATCTATCAATAAAACTAAGGGGGCATTTGGAGAGAAAATTTCATTTTAATTTTACTCAAATACAATACAATTTTACACCAAACACAAATTTTACAACAATGTTACGAAAACAATTACTATTCAAAATATTTTTAAAACAATCACATCAACTTTTTAACTCCACTATTTATCTTTACTTTTACCAATCACATCAACTTTTCAACTCTAAAATACTTTTCATCCAAACACACATTTCATTCAAATACAAAACAAATACTTTTCAACCAAATACAACATTCAAAAAACAAATTTCATTCAAATATAATCAAAATGCAATGCGTTTACCAAACGCCCCCTAAAGGTATAAGTTCTTTTATTTTATTTTATTTTTTGTTTTTCTTGCTATGACTTCAATTTTAAAAACAAATCTTATGGCTACATTAATCATTTTTTTGGCTTTGAGAGTTAAGTTTCAAAGTTACTAAAATTTAAAGGCAAAAATAAAGTTTTTCTAAATTTTATATAACAAAATAAATAAATAAAATAAAAGAATGTGCGCTGTTGCTAATGGTTTAAATTTTAAAGGGTAATATTATTATTAGTTTAAAGTTTGAGGGGTATAAACATAATTTTTCAAATTTTGGGGACCAAATTATGAGAAATTAAAGTTTAGGGAAATATTCTATCAATTTAACTGATAAAAGGAGGAAAAATATAAAATTTTATAATTTAAAGAGCATTTATACCAATTTTCAAAGTTCAAAAAGTAAAGTTACAAAATCATCAAAATTTTCAGAGAAAAAAATGAAATTTGTCAACTCTGTCTCTATATGTAAAAATATATATATATATTATATAATATTTATTTGAGGCAATGGGTGCAGGAAATGCATAGGCTAGGAGCAAGAAGATTGGTGGTGGTAGGGGTACCACCGTTAGGGTGCATGCCTCTTGTCAAAACACTTCAAGATCAAACTACATGTGTGGAGAGTTACAACAAATTGGCTATCTCCTTCAATTCCCGGATAAGATTCAAGCTCAACTCCGTTAAATCCGCTTTAAGAATGAGGATCGGCTTCATCGATGCCTATACTATTGTAGTAAATGCCATAAACAACCCACACAAATATGGTTAGTCTGTCCTTTTCTTTTCCTTGTTTGCACTTATTTTAAGAAATTGAACCTTATTTATTGTGCTTGCTATATAGCTTTCGGTGACATTTTTTGTTTATAAAAAAAAAAAAATGAATTACAGGCTTGACAGAAACTACGAAAGGGTGCTGTGGGACAGGAACCATAGAGTATGGCGATTCGTGCAAGGGCATGGCGACATGCCGGGATCCTACGAAATATGTATTCTGGGATGCAGTTCATCCAACAGAGAAAATGTACAAAATCATAGCCGATGAGGCTGTGGAAGCTGTCAACGCAAATATCTTGCTCTAAGTTCATCCCCAACATATGGGGTATATATTATAATGTTGTTGTACTACTAATTGCAAGTTTCGCAATATCATTGCCTTTCATTAAAGCTGAATTGACCCCCCTTGATTCTTTTGCTAGCTCTTTGATATCATCCTCTAGAAAATTTCTAGGCAAAACTGCTAAAATCCAGCAAAAGTATCCCCCTTATCTGTAGATAATTAAATCAGCTTTTCAATTCAATTCAAGTGGTTTGATGTGTTTAAGTCATGGAGCTTAATAATCATTCTAATGGAGTGTGGGGATCAATCTTGGAATTTCAATTATCATAAATTTTTTATACATAAATGGACGTGTAGATTTTAAGGATTACTTAGAGAGGTTAGAGAAAAAAAATAAAAAATAAAAAGCAAACAGAGAGATCTTTGCGGTTTTCTAAGCTTTTTATTCATCAAAGTGAATTACTGTATCCACTGTAAAGCAAACAAAGCCTAATATAAAACTTGCATGTTCTTCTTGTTTGTTTATTTTTTTACGTGACTTTTTACTAATTATTAATGCAGAATAGGGAATCTAATTCTTTACGTGATGATATTTTTGCTATTCCTTTTATATTCGTTGCTGCATGCTTTCTCTGTCAAAATTTTCTCGTTAAGTTTTTCCAGCACGATTTTAATGCAACCTTTTATGCATGGTGATTTTCATATGGAGATTTTTATATAGAATAAGAGTGCCTCTAATATAATATTAAATTAATGTAAATCAATGGTAAATTTTAATATTAGAATAAAAAAATATTCTCTGATATAATATTATTTTTTATATTAAATTTATTATGTATTAAACTTTATAATAAATTTATCATAAAGTATAGTTAATGTTAAATTTCACTTTTAATTTTTATTAATTATTGTCTTGTATAATTATTAAAATATTTTTATTTTTTATTTATTTAAATATTAAAAATTCACTTTTATAATTTTTAAAATACAATATTAAAAAAATAATATAATATATTAAAATATAAAGTATAATAATATTATTTTTTACATCTTATTATAATAAATATAACATGGATTTTCATAAATTCGAGATGGTCTTTTGTATTTTGACCAACGGCTGTACCGGTGACGTTGAAAGACAGTTTGGTCTAAGTCAAGGGTTTCCACCCATCATTAAAAGCAGACGTTATGCTAATTGTTTAATTAAAAAATAAAAAAAATAAAAATAAAAAACAAAAGATAGAGGAGTTGCTATTTAAAAATATTAGAACATAAAAATAAAATATGAAACCCGACTACAAAGGAAAGTAGAGATCGCTAATCGTTTCCCTCTCTAAGCAATAAGTGTCGCCTCTTTGATCCGATTTCTATGGTGGAATAATTAATCGAAATACTCTTTTTTTTTTTTTTTAATCAGTCCTTCACAATGGAGAACAAAGAAATTGAAAGTGAGGATATTGGAAACACTAATTCCCAAATTATATTTAGAATTAGAAGTCAAAATGCACAAGGAAACTCTCTAATTAGTATTTTTCCTTTGAGTTTTATTTAAAAGGTTTTAATGAGGTAATTCGTATGGAAGGACCAATTGACATAGAGAAAAAAAAAATAGGACAAAAAAAAAATCTGAATGTAAGTGTGTATTTTATGGAGAGAAAATGCAACTGACATGTGGAAAAGTTTAAACATCATAACTAAATTAGTACCTACCATCGAGTGGTGTGGTCTAGTAGTTAAGGCTCATGGTAATGGGCTTATAGTCACAAGTTCAAGTGTTGAGTGATCCCTTTGGAGTGTTAAATATGAAGGTTTATTTTCTATCAGCCTAGTACTCAATTGAGTGTTTGGGACCATAACTTATTTGACCTTACCACTTGACCATTCAGTAGGACTGTCGTGATGAGTTCCTCATTGTAATCACTCAATGCATCTCTGATTTATTAAACAGAAAATTTAAAATACTAAAGGCCAAGAAAATCAAATCGGCACACAATTCCAAAGAGAAACCACCCCACCCATAATAATAAAACTTCATTAACTTGAAAATGCAAGTTCTAAATTTGTTTTTAAATCATATGGAAAATGTGAGACAGAGACAAATTTTTAGCCCTTGGAGAGAAAATCAACAACGGGAAGTAAAACTTCATTAACTTGAAAATGCTAGTTCTAAATTTTTTTTAAAATCATATGGAAAATGTGAGACGGAGACAAATTTTTAGCCCTTGCAGAGAAAATCAACAACGGGAAGAACAGACCTAAAGAGATAGTAGTATGTCTTCTCAGTAGGATGTATCGAGTCCCAAAAAATATACTTAGTTGCATCAGGGCACGTGTATGAAAGTGGGTTACACAAGAATGAAGCTTCAACGTATCCGGTTCCACAGCATCCATTAAAAATCTCAACAAAACCTGATTTCAAAAAGGAAAAAAAAAAGGATCAATAGAGACATTAGCTCTAATTTTCACGTTTTGTGTAGGATAAGTTGTTATTTTTTTCTTTGATTGAATCATTTTCTTGTTATTTTAATTGATGTGTGATAGTCACACAAAGTCATATAATTTAGTACTTAAAAACTTATATTAAAATTTGTATTAGTAGCATCAATAGATATAAATATAAGGAAATTTGGAATAAATAATTTACCAAATTTTTTGGGTTCTTGGATCATTTCCATGAGCGGTTGATATATGTCGACGTAGGAGATCCTAGCACCAAAAATTGCCAAGCTATTCTGCGTGAGTTGCAACTCATTTTGGAGGATTTTATTGTAATTTCGGGCAACGGAGCTATAGCTGTCAAGACAGCCACGTTGCTTACGGCCATTGGATGATGTTATTACAATCGGCAAGCAGCCCATTGGAGGTAGCCCAACTACAGCAATTCTCCGAGCCCCTTCAGCCCACAAACCCTGCAATTAAAAAGTAAAAAATAAAGACCAAAATATTTTTACTGATATCAGGTTAAATAAAAAATAAAAAATTTAAGAGCTCAAAATTATATTATTTATGTGATTACAAACATTAACAGTAAATTTATATCTAACTCCGACATCATATATAAGTATACTGTTTAAATTCACTAAATTCACACACCCTCCCTAAGTTAAAATACACTCACATTATGGGTCCATTTGGACGAGATATCTTTTTTTTTAGAAAATAAAAAATTTTTAGATATGAAAAATAAAAAGTTGTTTGGAATTTTTTTTAAAAGTGAAAAGTTGTTTGTGTGAATGAAAACTTTTTTTGTTTAGAGAGCTCTTTTTTTATTTTTCAAAAATAAAAAATTTTAGATGTTCTGGTAAAGAAATTTAAGAAGATTTATTTTCCTTATGATAGAAAATTTTTCATTTTTCACATTTATACGTGTAAAATAAAAGGAAGCTATATATATAAGAAAGCTTTCTTTTTTTTAATATTTAATCGCTTTTATTTTTTTGAAAAAGAAAGAAAGCAAGTACTAACAGATAATCACTGGCCCGACATATATACATATATATATATACACACACACACACTAGTATGTGGCCGTACGTATATTTAATAGTATAGACGTGGCCCAGCCCCAAACAGTGAGCAGTGGAAAATAGTAGTTGAGCTCGGCTGAGAGCACTTTGAATTCTGTGGGGTACGAATGTACATTAAAGGAAAGGTCACATTATGGGGCGTCCACAGTACAATGTCTCTACAAATTTTATTTAACAACTTTAACGTTCAAATTTTGTGATTGCATCCTTTAGTAATTGTGGAAATTATCGTATTCCTTTCAAAATGTGTAAGTATATTGTCATTTATATATATATAAATCCCAACATTTGATATTTGTAAGTTCCAATTTAAAACCCACATTGTTATATAATTTTGGGTGCAAGTTATTCTTTAATGACACCATTAATTAAAAGCCCATAAAATAGACATGATTATATTTTAAACTTAGGGAAAGTTTAGCAAGCGTATTATATTCGTATTACATTTAAACGCAATATAATTCTCATCTAAATATAAAAATATTACATTCAAATATCAATCATATTACAATTTAAATTCAATACAATCACTATTTACCATTCTATTTTTTCTATTACTTTTATCAATTACATCATATGCTCTCTTTTTCTCTTTATTTTTTCTCTTTACTTTTATAAATCATATCATATATAATATAATTCAAATACTTTTTATCAAAACAACATTGAATTTGAATGCAATACAAATACTTTTCATCTAAACGTATATTATATTCAATACATTATATTTAAATATAATATAAATGCAATGTATTATTTAAACGCCCCCCTTATCTTAGCATATGCAGTTTCCAAAAAAAAATTTTCCAAATTATTTATTCCCATGAATCCTAATATGAAATTCAATTAGATTCAGCAGTCAAGTGATATTTAGTAGGGTTAAAAAGTGGGTAAAATTATAGGAAATTGGGTGGCCAAACCTGCAAGAAATGTTGAAGACGTTGAATCACAAATTGCTCATAGCTAGGGACTGTATAGCTCTTTCTTCGCACTGGGAGGGTGAAGTAATTCACAACAAAGTCATTAGTTCCAGCGCTAATGAAAAAGACTGCCTTCTTGATGTGATCTTCTGCTTGTCGAATCCCGATTTCTGATCCAATCCTTTTCTTATACTCTTTGAAATACTCCAATTGCTTTTCTATTGATATTACATCCTGAGATTACATAACGTCGTGTTAATAGAAAATGAACAATAATCTCGTATTTAATTTTATCATAAAGTTAAAGAATTCAAATCTCCAATTCTAAATTAAAAAGATAGTACAAAATAGTGCAAATAATCCAATTTTCCAAAATTGACTCAACGGTAGATATTATTTTTATGTGGTCTCTTTCATGCTGCAAAATTCAGACGCATCAAAAGAAATTTTAACAGCCACATGTTACAAGATAAAAGATCCAAAAGATACCAAACAATCTCGATTATGTAAAGCCATATTTGTGGTGGCTAGGAAATTAGATTAGCTAGTGAGAGAATATTACACCAAGTTGTGAGGTAAGCGGGTCAAAACCGGTGCCGGCGGAGGCGAAGCTCACTCCGGTCATCAACTCCTTAGCGCTAAGACTTGGATCCAAGTATGGAGGTAAATACTCTTTCAGACCCACATATGAAGCTGCGTATCAAAAACAATCAAAAGCAACCACAAAATTTTCCCTCTCCAAAAGCTTATGAATTTAATATCTTTTTTTTTTTCCTTATATATATGTATATATATGCATATATATATATCTGTATTAACTTAACATTAACATTGTGTATTACAATTTCTGTGTTATTTTTTTACTAAAATATTGTTAAAGAATTACAAGAATATATTACAGATAATATTATATGATAATGCATTTTCACGTAACATATAGATCTACTATTAAAAAGATCATATATGTACACTCGTATCTTTTCTAAATTATGTGTCAAAGAGAACAGGTATTGTTGATTATAACTTCATTAAGTAATAATTAGGGGTTATTCATTGCTAAAAAATGGTAAATTGGGTCAAGTAATGCAATGAAAGTTACGTACCTATAAAGTCTGTGCTGAGCCGTCCATTGGTGAACCTTCCTGTTGGTTTTCGGTTGGCGAAATCTCAGCCGTAAGGCAGAAAATTGCCCTTGAAAAGGGTCGGGACGTAGTTGTTGTTTCCGGGGTCGCAGGTGGAGTCTCCGAACACGAATATGGCCGAAGCAGTAAAGTTGTTCCCAGCTCTTGTAGGCTTGGACGACTTTAGAGCTTGAGCTTGACAAATTATGATCAACCACAAAAGATGAAATATTAGAAAGATGTTGAGGAACACTTGAAGGCGTTTAATTAGATGTTCCATGACAGCACAAAGGAGCACAAAAGTGTGTGCCTTTTTTTTTTTTTTTTTTTCAGTCTATTCTCCCTATGAATGAATGAGAATTGTAACACTACTTTAAGTTAGATTATCCCTTTCTCAATTTTTTCATGTCTTAGATATAGTTACCTTTGAGACATCTATTCTCATATAATGACGAAAATACCCTTACTTAGTCAGGGGATTTACTTCAATTTTTGGTATTTTAATTATATTTTTGGAAAGGTTGCTGTGGTTTGGAAACCAAACCTTTTCCTCATTAAGCTTATGGTGTTCGTTAGTCTCAACCAACTTTTCTAAGCGGGGGGGGAAAAGAAAAGAGTGTTTAAAAGATTTATTCATAAAGCACTTTTCCTTGAATGACAGGTAAGTAGTTCAGTGCGTAGGACAATGAAAAAAGGAGATACAAAATATATCTGGATTAGTTTGGTATGTATACTTTATGACTACACGCGGTTTAATTTGCAGCCGTATAAAAGCAGTAAAAATACGCAATCTGTTGATTTAAGGAGTTTTTAATGCATCAATAATTTATTGTCCTACAAATAGTAAAAACTACGTGCATGTCCCACACACGCGCACAAAAAATAATTAATTTATGTCATTTTAAGTCTATATTTGTTTATCACATTACGTTTGCATTATGTTCGTATTACGCTTAAACACAATGTAATTTTTATCTAAGTATGAAAATATTTTATTCAAATGTCAATCGCATTACAATTTAAATATAATACAATCACTGTCCACTATTTCACTTTTCTACTACTTTTATCAATCATATCACATACTCTCTTTCTCTCCCCCTTTTTTCTCTCTTATTTTATCAATCATATTACATATAATACAATTTAAATACACATTATATTCAAATGTAATACAAATACTTTTTATCCAAATGCAAATTACATTCAAATGCATTGCATTTATGGGGCATTTGACAAACAATTGCGTTCGCATTAAATATATTTTGTAAAAGTATTTGCTTTGCATTTGAATGCAATGTGTGTTTAGATGAAAAGTATTTGAATTATATTTTAGAGTTGAAAAGTTGATGTGATTGGTAAAATTAGATAGAAAAAGTGAGATGAACATAGAACATGACATGAATGAATTTTAAAAAAATTATTTTTAAAATATTTTAGAATAGTAAACGTATTTGAGACACTGTAAAAAGGTATTGTATTTGAACGTAAAATTTCTGTATTTAAATGATAATTGTATTGCGTTTAAATACAATGCGAACGTAATATGGAAAACAAACGCCTCATTAATCGTAACATGATTACCAAATATCCTAGTAGTCTTATTCATTAGTCTTAGGGCTTTGGAATCATACAAGCGAAACAGCCTTTTTATGTTCTTATTTCCTGTTAGTTTTGACTTGACAATGAGATCAGGCAGAACCATTGTATTGCTACTAAGTGTTCATGAAGTGTCCATGTTGACATATACGGAACGAAGCTAGTGTTGGTAGTTCTTCAGTTCAGAGGACTCAATTCTTGTACTTTCATCAGTACTTGAATATAATTGACAACAAACGAAGAATGGTGGAAGTTGTGGGACGCGAAATATTGTTTGTTAATACTCTTCGGCTCATTAAGAAATTAATTAGAAAAGGGGGAAAAAAAAAAGTTAGTAGCTATAATAGAAGTGATAATGTAATAGGTAAAAACGTTGTAAATGACTTTGTTAAGAACTTAAAGAGTACTACTCGAGGTAAGACGCTGCACCTGTAGTTTTAAGAAGAATGGTCCAAAATACTATATATATTAATCTAATATTCTCCTATATAAGCAAAAAATAAAACAATATAAAAGAATTATGTGGGCATCTAAAAAATGTTCATGGAGCCCCCAGACATTAAAAAATGCTGCAATAATTTGAGATAACCGTTTCATGTTCAATTTGTGGCCGTAAGTTGGCTAGGCATTTGTTGCTTCATAGTGGGTTCGTTGTAGAAATGGATCTACTATAACCAATAATGAAAAGCCCGATACAGTATTCATACTTAAGGGCACCTGATTTATCCTTAATTATGGTTCCGCATCCAATATTCAAGAAATCTTTCATACACGTGCAGTGTTATACATATGGGAGAATGCCACTGAGGTCTAGACGCCCTAGTCGATAGGTAGGGCTTGAAAATAATGGAATCACTCTAATTATTGGTGAACAAGAATCAATAGGACACTGTAGCCTACCAATATAATGGTCCTGTATACTCTAATTTCCAAACTGTCACTTCGATGTCTCAAATCTCCTGTACAATTTTATTAATATCTTAAAGAGTGATTGATTAATAATATTTGTCATATTATGTATGAAATACTTTGTTACGGATTCTTGTTTTATTATGATTAGTTAATCAATATTAAAGACATCAACATTAGACAAGTGATCTCAAGCATATCAAAATCAATCACCTTGTGACCTACAGCAGTAAGTCTTAATAATCAGCATAGTATTAATTAAAAAGCAGAATTGTTATTGTCATAACATGACCTTTTCTTAGAGGCAATCTCAAGGGAGACGGAGGGAAATAGACTAAAATTAAAATTGAATAAAAATAAGTAGTAGAAAAGTTTTGGATCTTTAATAAATAGCATATTTTTGATAAATAATGATTTACCATAACTAAAATTTTAAAAATATCTCTTATGTGTAAATCTTGATAAATTTATTTAGAAATCATTTTTTACTTGGTAAATCATTTATTTACGTATGTAAATCATTGATTTACCAATTCTCCACTCAGAATTTTCTCAAGAAACAAGCAGATAGTTTTAAAATTTTACTGGTAAATCATTTATTTACGTATGTAAATCATTGATTTACCAATTCTCCACTCAGAATTTTCTCAGGAAACAAGCAGATAGTTTTAAAATTTTATTGGTAAATCATTTATTTACGTGTGTAAATCATTGATTTACCAATTCTCCACCCAAAATTTTCTTAAGAAACAAGCAGATAATTTCTCAGAAAAACAAAAACAAGCAGTCTAGCCCCCAACAAAAGGTCGCAGAAGAAAAAGAAAGGGAAAGGGAAAGGGAAAGGGAAAGAGAGAGAAATAAAATCTAGAAAGAAATATGAGTATGTTTGTAAAATTACATGAGTCTTAAATTGTTATTTATTTTCTAAGCTAAGTAAATATACTATTTACTTTTATTAACTAAAAGAATTAGCCTATTTATTACAATTTCCCCAATCTTAATTTATGGAGTACCCATGTTCAATCCAACAGATTGAGTCCCAAACGTCCCACGAATGATGGAGTCCACATTATAGGTCCTTTAACTTTTTTTTTTTTAGTGGCTAACATAATTTATAAGATAACTAAGACATTTAGTAAATATTACGTTCGCATTGCATTTGAACGCAATATATTGAAAATATTTTGTATTTGAATGAAAAGTATTTATTTTGTATTTGAATGTAATATATATTTAGATTATATTTTAAAAGTTGATGTGATTGATAAAAATAGATAGAAAAACATTTATAAGATATGTATAAACATTTAGAAAAACAAATACTAATGATGGAGTCCACATTATAGGTCCTTAACTTTTTTTTTTTTTAGTGGCTAACATAATTTATAAGAAAACTAAGCCGTTAAATGTATTATGTTCGCATTATATTTGAACGAAATACATTGAAAATATTTTGTATTTGGATGAAAAGTATTTGTTTTGTATTTGAATGTAATATGTATTTGGATGAAAAGAATTTGAATTGTATATTAGAGTTGAAAAGTTGATATAATTAGTACAAGTAGATAGAAAAAGTGAGATAAAGAGAGAATATGATGTGAATGAATTTTAAAAAATTTATTTTTAAAATATTCAAAAATAGTAAATATATTTGAGATATTGTAGAAAAGTATTATATTTGAAAATTTTTGCATTTAAATGAAAATTACATTACATTTAAATGTAATGCGAACGTAATACAGAAAACAAACACCCCATTAATCTAATGGAGTAAAATCTCGGATCTCTTATAAATGATCGGGGCTCTATTATTTGTGAGACTCTGGAAAGTTCCTATTTTACTAATATTTATTTTCCTAAGGCTAAAATTGGATTGAGGGCATTTTTTCTCGAATAATTGATGCACCTTAGAGCACATCCTATTTCTGATCCTAGGCATTGGCAAGGATTAATGGAACGGGAGTAGTGAAGTACCACTTCTAGGCTATTCTGTTTTCTTGGTCTTGAAGTCGGTGTATTTGTGTTTAAGGCAAAGATGGAATAACTTTTCCCTGAATAAGTGATGGGGTATGGGAAATTGAGGATATGTATCATGACGAAAAACTTCTTTAAGACTTAATGTTTAGCGTTTTGTGGGAATGGTAATGGGTGTCACCATACGTGCAGTTAGAGTTATAGTAAAGCTCTTTAAATCCTTAAAATTCTGGTGACTTGAGATTTTTCAACCAACTTTGTTTATCTCCGGTAATTATTTTATCATAACGCCCCAACCGATTATTAAAATTGTAAACAAATTTTAAAGTGCACTCGTTTTTAGACATTATGTTGACTAAAATAAAACAATGTTGCTACTCCCTTAATGGTAACATTATTAACCTACTTCTTTGTCCACTTAACTTATCATTGATGCGTGGTTGCATTCATATCCTAATAGAAATTTAAAATTTAATTCAACATTCCAAAAAGAGGGGGAAAAAAAAACCCTTTATGCACCATATTTTAGCAATCTTACGAATGGACATCCTAGACTCTGGGCAAAAAGAACTAGTAAGTAATTTCGAAATTTGTATATATTATTTTTTAATATATAAATGATAATGATAAGAATAAAGTGCATTAAAGTATCCTAATTAGATCATTACCGTTTTAGCACTTTCATCATTAACAGATCATATGTATTATTAAAATAAAAAAAAGGATGTTTTGTAATGAAATGAAATAGAGTGATAAATTCGCATGCAAAAGAGTTAAAAAAAGGAAAGTAATCCAAAATGGCAAACAAAAAAAAAAAAAAAAAACAGATGTCAGTTTCAAAGAATAAAGTCAAAATTTACATTTTGAAAGTTCTTCCTCAAATTTGTCTTGTTAAATACTTATTAGTCTAAACCCAGTTAAAAAAAAAAAAGATAAATTATTTAAATTTATTAATTAAAGAATTTTCTATACTTATTGCTTCTCTCAGCTAACAGAGACAAAGCGATGAACAACTGCATTTTACCACTGAGTTTTCCCAGAATTTTTAACATCGGTTTTTAACCGACTTTAATCAACATTTTTTTTTTGCTTGTGGTGTATATATATATATATAACACAGTATTAGGTACGTTTAACCTATTTTAAGTGGCAGTAAGTCTCACCAAACTCCTCCAAACTTGCAAACTCATGTGCTCATTTGGCTACCAATGGACGCAAGAGATAATTAGTCAAAACTACTCTTCGGCTAGCGAATTAATTTACACATCCCTAATATGTGCTACTCAAAATTCCAAATCCACCCACTTGGTTTCAACACATAAAGTGATTACCATATTTCTCGTTTCCCAATACATTGAACTTAGTTTGCCACGTCGGAATATTATTATCCCTTGATTTGGCACTAATAAACCACATAATCGAACTCCACCCTCATATATAATTAAATGTATACGTGTGTATATATATATATATATTTTATAATGACTAAGCGTGTGGCTTGTTTATTATATTCCCTGCCAAGATATCAACCGATAATTCCTTGTTGACCAAGGTGGCTATACTTGTGCCTCAAGTAATTGCCAGCCTATTTGTTGCCGTGCAGATTAGCGAGAGATAAGGATTAGTTTCTAAGTCAACTTTTTGGTTTTTCATGGTTCTTTTCTGGAAGAGCCATAAGATTAGAACAGCCTAGTATTTCAAATAGATAAGAAAGTTCTTAATGCACAATGCTGAGGATTAAATTAAAAAAAAACATGCTTATTAATTTTAAACATTCAACTGCGATAAAATTCTATTAAGTGGTAACCTTACTCGCGTGTCAACATTTGGTATAGTGCTGGCCCTTACACTTCTAATTCATATGCTAAATAGAATTATCCGCTCATATGTAAATTTTAATCTAACTTTAAACCCTACATTTTGTTCAAAATGACTATTAGATATAGAACACTTGAAAGTAATTAAGCGGAGAGCTATAATTTTTTTTTTTTTTTTGTCTACCGTAAATATACTAACGCTATGGAACTAGTGCATGTTTATTTATTTATTTTGGGCTCAACAGAAGTGCCAATTTAGTTGCATGAGTCAAAATTTGTGGTTACGTTGTAATTTAAGAGCAAGAGAAAAGATCAGCTGGCAGGGAAGGAAATGTCTGCAAGGTGTAAACACCTTTTAAACTTTAATTAAGACCAGCAATAATCTCTGTTGGGAATCAGCTGAGTACTATAGGAAATTTAATAAGAATGACATTGTTTAAGGTATGTGTCTCTTAAGAAATTAAAATGACCGAGAAGCTTTTTAATCTTTTTCAGAATTACATAATCATTACGCTTATACACCAATCGGCTTCACTTTTCTTTAAATGTTTTTATTATTTATTTATTTATTTTGCGGCTAAATAGCTTCAATATAATGGTTTCAAAGACTACGCTCCACGAAACCCTTATCTGGAATATTTTGATTAATCCCCCTTTAATCCATATTACTTAACTACCCCTAATTATAAAACCAAATACACCGGTAACACAAAACAAACAATAAAATAATATTATTCCTACAAATTAAATGGAACAAACCGAGAAAAATACGATTATAATTGCATAATGAAAATTTTTTTAATGCTCAATACTAAAAAAACAAACAAACAAACAAACAAGGATAGGTACAAAAAAGTGACACAAAATGATTTGTAACCAAAGCATAAGCAACATTAAAAATAATAATGATAAAAGTCAAATGTTCATTCTAAGCCAGCTTTCAATCCTTCTCTAAGTCTGTTTCTTGGGTTGTAATAAACAATGAATTAAAGAATTGCAAGTGCAGAGAATCAACATTGAGAAAGCTGCATAAATGATTAGAAGAAGCACACAAGTCAAAATGGGATATTATAAACTAATCTCCCACCTCCTCCTTTCTAAGTTCTTGAATCCTAATTTTGTCCATCAATTCAGCTGCTAAATTGTAACACAAGTTTTCCATTCATAAAAACCATGGTAAAGCAAATCTAAGCTGTTCAGATTACGCGTTTAAGCTAAATTTTCATATCAACTCAGCTCTCAAAGCCTCCTTCTAATACCATATAAATATAATTTCAAACTCTCATGATTTTGAGTGCTAATTTCTAGTTTTACAATGGCCGTAGCATCTGAAGGTATTCTTGAGAATGTTTGGGCAAGCTTTATTAGTGGAGAGGTTGTGAATGAAGGAATAAGCAACAACACATCAGAAATATTCTCAGAAGCATGGGAGGAATTGCCTCGGCTTGGTGGTAGAGATGGATCGGCGGCGATGTTGCAACGGTTACCGAGTCTCGGGAGGTGGATATCAATGGGAGCCGAGACTTGGGAAGAGCTTCTGGACAGTCTAATTCTTCCCGAAAGCAGTGCGGGATATAAAGAGTCTTGTAAGGGCGATTCGGGAAGTAATAAGAATGGCACTGCCGGCAATCAAGGCAGGGAAGCGATTAGCACGGAGAGAGCAAAGAAGGTGGTGACAAGACACTACCGGGGGGTGAGGAGGCGGCCGTGGGGGAGGTATGCAGCAGAAATACGAGACTCGTCGAGGAATGGGGCTCGGGTTTGGCTAGGGACATTTGACACAGCGGAGGAAGCAGCCCTGGCTTATGACAAGGCCGCCTTGAGAATTCGAGGTCCCAAGGCTTACCTCAACTTCCCTCTTGAGACGGTTGCCAAGGCCGTGGGACTAGATGTCCCGGGATATGATTCGCAACGTTCATCCTCAACATCTCACCAAAATCACGACTTAAACGTTGCTTCTAATCCAAGAAAGAGATCTTCAAGAGATTCGGAAGAAAAGGGCCTGATAATGATTGAGCAGCCTACAGCTGTGAGGAGTAAGGCAAATGTGGAGAACATGTTTGAGGATAATTTTGCTGATGTTTTTGAGTTTGAGGATTTGGGGAGTGACTTCTTGGATAGTTTGTTATCTACCTTATGATTGAATCTATGAAGATTACGATATTTACACACACACATATCTATATATATATATATATATGAAAAGCGATGAGGGAGAATGAACTACACTTCATTATTTCATGTGTCATACACAAAATTACGTTCATGTTGAGAGTCCAATTATTTATGTCAGGTATACTTATAATTCATTGGCATACAAATTGTTTGTAGTTTAGGATGGGAAAGCATTTACTGTACCTGTCCTATTGTTATCCCTATACTAGTCACACATTTTATATAGATGCTTTGTTACTGTAAATTAAAAGTTTTTAAATAATACACTGGTTTTTGCAAATATTTGTTAAGGCTTCTATTTGTTGATATTACAAGTAAGGCGTCGAATTTTTTTTCCCCCTCTTCCCCAAGAGATTAAGTGGAGTAGAGAAAAGGAAAAATAAAATATAATCCGATAGTAGTGTGCTATTAAAGAAACATATACAAGAGAAACTTGAACAATTTGAAGTTCATGTAAGGAGTTCCCTTTTTTTTCCCCCCGAAAACATTCGACCAATAATGCTATATAACAGTATAAAGCAGAAGAGCATTTGTAACTATAAAAATATTTGTGGGTGATTTAATTAGGGTCTAAACATCTGCAGACTATAACTTTAAAATCCTTTTATAGTTGGACCACGAAAACACAAAGCTGTCTAAAATATTGGTAAGAGATATATGCCTTTGCAAAAGCAAGGCTGTCATATGGTTTCGTTAATACTAGTTGGAGTACACATTTCTTACGTATGAGATAATTTATTGTTTAAATTATTAGTCGGAATGGTTGTATGAAAATTTTTTTAAACGTGTATACATTTAAAAAGCATTGTTTTAATAAGGACAGGGAAAAAAAAAAAGCAAAGAAAAGTTATATGAAAAAAAAAACCCTTGTGGCAAGTATTAGAGATAATACGTGGTGAGCGTTGGAAGCCTCACATTGCTTTGAAATGGAGACAAAAGCACATATTTATGTTTTTATATGTGGAATAGGAGCTGAGATGAGATGAGAAATAAAGAGATAAGCAACATAAGTTTTTTCTTTTTTCTTTTAAATCATGGTGGAAATTATAATTTTGCTTTTCGGTAGTACTCTATTTCCAGACAAGGCCACATTTTTAGTGGGGTTGTCATCACATTATTTGTTCATTTAAAACTTAACCCATGTTCTTATTATTTTGACACATAGTCCCAATAAAAACAGAGAATAATCATTTTTTAATAAAAAAATTTTATTTTCACCCCACTCAAATATTTATATATGTTAATAAGTCCCCACAATATACGAGCAAATTCAAGTTTACCCTAATTCAAATCTACATATATATACATCAAATTAAAATACATCATCTTTAAAAACTAAAGATTCCATATGTGTCTCAGCAAAAGTTAAAAAAAAAAAAAAATACTGTTAAGCTCCCTCTTAAAAAAGTCCATGCCTTTTTATCACTGACGTCTGATTCGCCTATGATTCAAAGTAATTATGAGTGTTATATTGTAAACTTTTAATGTGAATATTTTATATTAAATTATAAAAAAATTAATTTAATAATTAAATAATAATATCTATTCATAAAATAAAAGTAAAATGCCGAACATAAATGTGGCCTTGGGATTAAAAAATAATAATAAGGAAAGAAAGAAGTAAGAACAACACAAAATGGCACCAAAAATTAAGAAATAGGAACCTCTGGTACTCCATTAAAAATGGCACTGACGTGTTTGAAACCGGATGTCAACAACAGGACAGGTGTTGCTTCTTGCATAGCTTGGGTGGAAAATATCGAATGGGAGCAGAGTTTGGCAGACATAATGTAAGTGGAGGAAATAGTACTTAATTTTAGTTAGAGGGTGGAAAGATAATACGAAGAAGAATAAAAAAACAAAACAAAAAATCAGTTGCAGTAATTCAGAAGGGTGTGGTACATCAGCATTATCGAAATGTAAGCTTGTGTACACTTTAATGTAATATTAAATTGAATGAGACGGTGAATGTGTTAAACAATTCATCAATGAAAGCATAAATAAAGTTGTTTACTTTCCGGCCACCCATATCAAATATAGTTATCGAACATTTCCACTAACTTGAATCCAAAATACGTGGCTTTATTACTCATAAGTCTACAAATACCAAGATGATATGAAGAAATAAGACTTAGAACTTATTCCTTCTCCACAGATAGCTAATGTTTTCAATTGATATACTTAATATTCTAGAATCATTCAAGATCCTGAATATTTCATATATTCTTAGTAATTAAACTACTTGGTTTGTCCTTAACACCCCCTTGGTTTACACGGGCCTTACAACCATTTGAGATTACTTTTAAAGCATATAAAATCTTGTGATCTTAAAAGAAAAGATTCTTTCTTGCAGATTCAAACTATAATAGTAAATCTAGAATAATAATAAGGATCTACACTTCTAGCGATTATAAATAGTACTACTAGCTCTATAGGAAATTTAGTGGCTCATGATATTAGAAAACGGAGGATTTTATTTTATAAAGAGAGAATTGGTTCTATCTTACAAACTGAAAGCAAAGGCTTCTCTATTTATAAGTCTTTCTAAGGAGCTACTAGGGATACAATAATTGTAAAAGATAAACAAATGGCCGACGAAACTAAGTGACACCCAAAAGCAAAAATAAAAAGTAAAACTCGGGCCAAGATTAGTTGGCAAAGATACACAAGAAGCCAAAATGGTCGACACTCCTTCTTTACTTTATACACTCATGGCTTGGACTCAGATTTGATCCTTCGTCATCCATTCTAAGTGTATCCAGATAATCTCATGGGTCCGGGAATATTGGAAAGGTGGAGTGAATTGGTTGTTGTCTTGGCTGTTGTCCACTTACATGTCTTCTTTTGTAGTGGTTGAGTCATTATTCTTATTCGGAACTGGTGCTTCTTTTCTGGTAGTGGTTGTATTGTCGTTGTTTTGCCATGTGGGTGTGTCGGATGCGGAATCTTGAGAAAAGATGTCAGCTAGTACGTCTGGTTAGAGGTGTGCTATCAGTTGGTACAGAAGGAAATAATCCAAAGCCTCTTTAAATGCTTTGTCATAAGTTGGTGGGATGTATTCCCATGGAGCATCTTCATCAGGCTGGGGCCACAATTGCTTTAAAATTATTTTATTTCTATAGAACAGTTGTTTTTGGACCTCTCTGCATTCCACTCTATCTGTGTTGATAAGAGATCTATTGGAAGAGTGGATCTCTATCGTTGGATTGCATAGTACTAGATTCCTCTTATGATTAAGCTTTGCATTCAGTATAAGGAAAAGGATCGTATAGCACTGATGAGGCATGATTGTACTTGAACTTGAGATAGAGGGATACACGTATTTATCTGCTTAGTTCCTTGAACCTTTTCTTACTGTTCTGTGAGTAGATTATCCCATTCTTTGAGACTGTTGTTAAATCACAAAAGCATATCAATGGTTGCTTGATATGCTGACCGGAATTATTCTTGGTCAACATAGGATCTAATTGTGGTCTTGAGCTATACAGTTTGGAATTCTACTGCTATGGTGAATACACTAACTAAGTACCAGAATATGTGGGTCAGTTGTACAAGATGAAACCATCGTTTTGCACTGATTGAGAATATTTTAGAAAATAGATAAGTGGGATGGAATCCTAAATCCTTCATATATTCTAGCCCAGTGTGTTTGGCTAATTGGATCTGCCTGTTCATGGCTTTTTCAATAGCACGATCTTTTGGATTTTTGGGATTTAATATTTTCATGGCATCTTGTGGGTAGGTGCACATGGAAATATTTATAGTGTGGAAATTCTTTGAGGAAGATAAGGAGGCCATGTAGACCAAAGGTATTTGAAATCTGGTTATGATGACAGGAATAGTTGGATCTTAGGCAGTATTTATAGGGAAAATTGGCTTCTTAGACTAGTAATCTGGGATTATATTTTCTTTTCCCTTAATATGCTTAACCTCAAATGAATACTAATCAAACCAATTAATTAGTCCGATCATTGTGCATTTTTTTTCTTTAACTGTTGTGGTTGAAGTATACCTTTTACTGCCGAGTAATTAGTCTCAACTGTAAAGTAATGTCCAATCAAATGAAATTCAAACTTCATTATTCCCATCTTTACAGCTAAAAGTTCTTTCATGGTGGAGTGATAATGTTGTTGAACTAGAGTGAATAGACCACTCTTGTATCTGCAGATACTCCTTTTCCTGTCATTTTCTTCTAATAGTACTGTTCCCCACGAGTCGTCACTGGCATTAATCTACAGTATTCTTTTCCCTGAGTGGAGAATTTGTAAAGGAGGTAAAGCTTGCATAATTTCCTTTAGCTTTTTTACTGCCTTTGTTTGCTGATCTGACCATGGTGGTGCATTCTTCCTTAGCATCTTTGAAAGTGGGTCCATCAATTTGGATATCTTTAGGACGAAGTCTCTAAGATAATTTATTATACCCAGAAACTATTAAATCAGGACCTTGGACAAAGTTTGAGTTTGGAAACTTCAGTAGTTCTTGACTAATGTTAGGCTGGGCTTGGTACTGTCCCTGTGTAATGTTTATTCCCAAGAATTCGATTTTGGGCTGGTCGATTATCATCTTTCCTTCTGAGAGCATGATGCCGCAGGCTTCAGTGATTTCAGAAAATTGAGCCAACAATTATTGATGGGCTTTAATATCTTCTGAGAACAATAAGATATCGTTTATGAAAATCAAGGCTCTATCAAGTATTGGGCCATAAATTTGGGTCATTGACTTTTGAAAGATTAAAGGAGCAGTTTTAAGTCCAAAAGGAAGAACGGTCTATTGAAAATGATGGTTAGAGATGCAAAAGGTTGTTTTTGGCCTGTCAACTGGATCTATCCCTAATTGCCAGAATCCGACCTTAAGATCGAATTTTGAAAATATTTAGGTTTTGGCTAAGTTGGCTAGCAAGGGGGATCTGTTTGGTAAATGGAATTTGTTATCTGCTAGAAATTAATTTAAAGGCCTATAATTAATGACAAGCCTTTGTTTACCTTTAGCTTATTCTGATCTCTTGTTGACGTAGAATGCATGACACGCCCATTCTGAACTGGTTGGTTCAATAAGCCCTTGCTGGATAAGCTCTTGGCATTTTTTGAGGCCATCTATTGATGTTCAGGACTCATCCCTGGGTGACTGGCTTTAGTAGGATTAATGTCTTCATTAAGTTTAAAAGGTAACTTAATAAAGAAATCTTTATTTTGCTAGAGAGGATGATTGCACTTCTTCAGGAATTCGTCATGGGAGTTTGCACAGGAATTTTTTATTAGTCTTTGCCTGAAAACTTCAAACGGATTGGATCTTGGATAACTTGAAAATAGTTAGGAAGCAATTCCCATGGTGCGAAACACTGTTTGTACCCTAATCTATTTGGAAGAATTCGCAGTCCCTTGCACTTTTGATTGATATCAAATCCGATAATTAGATCTTTCTCAGGGAGATTCATGCCAATAATTTGGCAAATAATTAAGCAGTCTAGGAAGAATCTGATCTTGATAGATTTGCTTATGAGATTAGTGCCGAAGATTTCTCTATTTGTTGCATAAAAATTCTGTTTTTCATTTTTCTATAATGTGTCTGGAAGGACCTTTAGATTCATCATGGAATAGGAGGCTCCGGTATCAAAGAAAGCTGTTGCTGGCACTGGTCTGGAGTACTTTGTAGGTATGACTGTGACTTTTATTGTTAGTTACACCACTGTTGTCACTGGGGTTGGTGTTTGACACTGATCTGCCATCAAGCATTGTTCAATGGCACAAATAGTGTCTGGGTTCATCTCATCATTAGTGGAGAAGACAGATTCGAGGTCATGATCCATAAGATCAATCTTGGTAGTTTTCTGAATGTGTGAGATCAACCTGGCTAATTTGTCTTTTGGACAGTTCTTGACAAAATGACCGTGTTGTCAGCAAATAAAGCATCTGTCTTTTTTCCTGAAAGTAGTTTTCCTTCTTGTATACTTCGTGGCCTTCTTGATGATTTTCCTGAGAATCGGAATTTCTTAAATTTTCGTCTCCTTCTGGCTAGATGTCTTTTTAGAGTTTCAGGGAAGTGACACTTGAAACTTCTTTCTTTATGTTTGATTGTCAAATGTTTGTGACCACAAACCTTCAAGAGTTTCTTCGACTGTTTTATGTACTCTTGGAGGAATTTATTCTAAGAATACATTTTTTCTAGTGCTTTCAGAACTAATTGGAATAATTCTCCAATAGTAATCATCTTTAGATCTTTGTCAGCTGCTACAAGGAGTCTGGCAGTTTATTCTCTGAGGGGTTCTAGTATGGAGGATAAATGGGCTTGTTTGATGTTAGGATCATTCATCCCACCAATCTGGTAGAATCTTTAGGTGATCCTCTTGTGGTGTTTTTCCAAATCTTTTCTATCCATAGAGCAATACTTGAGTTTGAAGAACTCTACTCTTAATCTATCTACAAGTCGAGTGTCTTATCCATAGAATTCTACATAAATTTGTTGTAGTGCTGCTTCAGTTGAGTCTTCTTAGAGGAACTAAAGTTGCATGTATTCTCCTAGACTCATCCACCAGTCTTGTAGGATCCCTGTAAATCTCGAAGCAAAGCTGAGAAGAACACTTCTGGTATTTGTTCTTGGTTTTTATGATTTCAATAAAAGCCAAGCTTTAAATAATTGGAATCGTTCTCTCTATTTGGTCGGAGGTAAGTCATCTAGAGAAAAGACTAAAAATTTAGCTTTGTCTCTATTTTTTTGTTGCACTCTGTCACCCTAAGCCTGGGATTATTCATCTAGTACTTCATCATTATCTGGAGGTTCTTCAAGTGTAGATGTGCTAGGCTGAACCATCAGTTGCTGAAAATCTTCATTCAGATCAGATAAGTCAGTTTGGCTTTCTGATCCTTCTGAGCTTGTTGTTTGCTCTATTTCAGTATCTGATGTTTCTGGATCTTCATCGTTTAGGCTTTATATTTCTCTCGTAGTCTGATCATCGTCTGATTCTTGAAAGGACTGGAGAATTGTCTAACTTACCATCATTTGTGTTGATGAGGCTGAGGGCTCTTGTATTTTTAGTACTTGTTAGTACGATTTTAAAGTTGGAGTCGTCAGGGTTGTTGGAGCTGTCAATGGTGATGCTTCTTACTAAATTGGTTGTTTTTCTTTTCTTCTTTGCTCTTGTTCTCACCGTCTCTTTTCTTTGTCTTTTTCATCTAGGATTTGTTTAAGATGAAGAATTGAACTTCCAGAGTAAGTTGGCAGTAGCTGAGGTTCTTTACTCATTATTGTATATCTCCACGGCGTTGTTTCTTCATAAGTTTGTTTCCAGGTTTGAGATTTCAAGTCTTCTAGTTGAATCTTTAGACTTTTCATTTCTCTTTCTTTCTCGGTGAAGACATCCATAGGAATTGTGTTTGATCAGATCATCCACATAAGTTTCTGATGAGTCTGTTGGATCTTCTCTTTAAGCCTTTTGAGAATTGAATTTGACGAGGTTAAGGAAGTTTGTTCCTCAATCCTTTTCAGTGTTTTTCTTTGAGCAATTAGTGCTTCAGTCTGCCAATTTAGGACACTTTTAGCTGTAGAGACTTCTTTTATTATGTCTTTAGCATCACGAACTGTTGGATTAAGGATCTTTGGTTGATGCTTTGCTGTCCCTTTTCCTTTGTCTTGAATACATCCATGAAATTTTTTTTTTTACATTTCAAGTTTGGTTTTGCTGTCCTCCTCCTTCCGCGATGCTACTCCCCTCTTCTTTCTGGTACCAACAGCAATCTACAATTGCTTTGACACCATTTCTGAAGTTCTGTGGCCACACACTGTCGGCAACACAAATCTAACTCCACGGATCCAAATAACTAAAATAGAGAAGAAAATTTACATTTTTTGCTTACATTATGAATTTTTAATTTAGATTTGGGGATTTAAAATGTTTGGGGGATGTTTGATAAATGCATTACACTTACATTACATTTAAATGTAATGTATTGAATATAATTTGTATTTAGATAAAAAGTATTTGTATTACATTTGAATGTAATATGTACTTGAATAAAAAGTATTTGAATTATATTTAGATAATGAATATGTGATATGATGGGTAAAAATACAAGAAAAAAAAGGAAAGAGAAAAAGAGTATATGATATGATTAGTAAAATAATAGAAAAAGTGAAATAATGAATAGTTATAATATTAGATTTAAAATGTGATCTTATTAGTATTTGAATGTAATATTTATATATTTGGATGAAATTTATATTATATTTAAATGTAATGTGAATATAATACAATAAATAAATGATACATTAATATTTTTAGAGGAAGAGACATCAAAGGATCTAAACAAAATCAAAGAAAATGTGAAAAGAAAGGAGAATGAAGAAACATGCTTCCCTAAATTGAGGTTTCTCTTCCTCGATTATCATTGATAAAAATAATAATAATAATAATAACAAATTTAGGACCTGTTTGGAACCAATGCTTTGAGACTTTTTTTTTTTTGTTGGGAAAAAGTTAATTTAAAAAATATTTTTGGAGAAAAAAACTGTTTGGAGTGAAAGAATATAAAATTTTAAAAAAAAATTTCAAAAAAAATATTAATATGGATATTATTTCGTTCATGTTGAAATTTTATGTAATTTAAAAAAGAAATCATCTCATTTGGACTTATATAAGCAAAGTTATGGACTTTTAAGGCCCATTTAAGGATCCAAAAATCATGTCTCAAAAACACTTTTTTTCCAATACATCATCACTTTTCACTATTTACATTTCCAAAATGTTACAATAAATTTCAAACTTTAAAAGTCCATAACTTTGCATATACAAGTCTAAATAAGATATTTTTTTTAAATTGCATAGAATTTTGAGAGAAATAAAAAAATATCCATATTTATTTTTTTTTTTGAAAAAATTTTAAAATTTTATATTTTTTCGCTCTAAACAGTTTTTTCCCCCAAACATATTTTTCAAAATAACTTTTTTCCAACAAAAAAAAAAAATGCCTCCAAGCATTACATTCAAGCGAGCTCTTAAAGTTTGGAGTTTACTATAACATTTTGGATATGTAAATAATGAAAAGTGATGATACGTTGGAAAAAAATTATTTTGGAGACATTAATTTTAAACCCCAAACACCTCCTTAAAAAGACTCAATCTTACAAAAACCCAGAAAACAAACATAGAGAGATAGAAAGTGAGAGAGAGAGAGATGAATGATTTGCCGATGGATTTGAAGCCATTAAATTCCATGTCGAGGGAAAATGAAAATGGATATTATTTCAGATTAGAATTAATATGTTGTTTGATCAGTTAAAAATATAGTTTAAAATGACAATATATCTTGTGATTTTCGAGTGAGCTTAAACATAAATATGTGTGTGTGTTGTTTTTCTTTTTTTCAATATCATGAAAACTACTAATCAAGTGAATTATCTTATTCAACTTTCATGTTGATAGGTGAAATTGACCAAAATATGTAGGTGTTTATCATTGATCATGGGGCTCTCTTTGTAATAATTATGACCTATTCCTTTAGCTTGTTTAGCTCTTAACACATGATTATTTAAGTCAGGCCTTTCACGTTTTCTCTTTAAGATTAAAGATTGTCTTTCGTATATGATACACACATGTGTGTGTGTATATATACATATATATATATGCACACACATGAGTGAATTTTTTTTTAATTTCTTGATTTTTAGTTTATCAAACGAGGAAGTTTCCTCATTCCAGAAGTTTTTGTTTATAGTAAAGTTCAAAAAAAAAAAATTTGCAATGCCGATTCTATCTTAAAGAAATTTCAATATGTGAAAATAATCTTTAAAAATAGTTGATGATATTATTTAAAGTTAATTGATTAATATATAAAGTATTTAGATGAGATATTTATAGTGATTTTGGTTCAATAATTAAGATAATATATATTAAAAAAACATAGAAAAAAAACATAACATAAATTAAGAATCTAAATATGTTAAATTTTTATTAAATAATATAATATAAACATGATGACATAAATAGGATGACATGCTATATAATTTATTCAAAATGAGCCTTTAATAATATCTCATTGGCTGCCGTTGAATAATGAAGTCTTGTAGAAGACCTTCGACTAAATTTACGCACGCACAGACACTGCCGGTGAATAATGAAATCTTGTAGAAGTCCTTGGACCAAATTTACGTACAAACACGGTACATTTCTCTAGAAAACACAAATTAAGAGGATTGTTATAAAGCATTAATTGTACTGAATATCGTTTATTAATAAAATAAATAAATCTAAAAATATAATATTTTTATTTTTATTTATTATGATACTTAAATGTCGATTGACAAAAAAATTACGTTTTAATTTTATTCAAATGCAATATAATTTTACACCAAATACAAATTTTTTAACAGTGTTACGAAAATAACTACTATTTAAAAGTTTTAAAAAATAATCATAACAACTTTTCAACTCCACTATTTATCTCTACTTTTATCAATCACATCAACTTTTCAATTCTAAAATATTTTTAATCCAAACACACATTTTATTCAAATATAAAATAAATACTTTTATACTAAATATAACATTCAAAAAACAAATTCCATTTGAATATAATCAAAATACAATATGTTTATCAAACCACCCCTTAATACTAATAATATTTTTAAGCATTCTTCGTTCATTAATTTGGTTTGACCATAAATATTATTAGGTCAGCTGTAAAAATGAGCTCAAACCCATCTTATTATCTATCCATGTCACGCTTATGTCGTGTACAAGACCAGATCGACGAAAGCCAATTTGATTTTCTCCACCTCCTAGCCCCTACTAGAGTACCTTAACCGCCTTTTACCTTCTCTTAAAATAAAATAAAAAGAAAAAAGAAAAAAAGAAAAAAGCTGCACTTCGGTCAACACAATATGTTACTTGGATAAAAAAACGAAAAGAATAAGTTTTGGATACGGAATTATAGTACATAAATATTTTTCTTGATATGCCAAGCAACAAGAACCTAGAAGCTTTGAAAATATATCTTGTGAGGTGATAATAGGACAGAACTTAACCTTAATAAAAATAAATAAGAGAAAATATTTAGATTATTAGTAAATAATATATTTTAATAAATCATGATTTATTATAATTTAAAATTTTAAAAATATTTTGTATAAATTTTGATAAATTTATATGATAAATTATATTTTAATTTGATAAATTATTTACTTACGAATTTTAATAAATTTATCTGATAAATCATTTTTTTACTTGATAAACTATTTATTTATCGATTTTGATAAATCATTTATTATTCAGCAAATAATTTATTTACTATATAAATAAATAACTGTTGATCTCGTAAATCATTTATTAACCAATGTAATTAAGTGTACATTCTTGATTTGCCAATATAAATTATTGATTTTGTAAAAAATAGTTTACTAATTGATCGATTTACCATGCAAATCTTAATTTACTGATTTTACAAAAAAAAAAATCCATATCAAACAATCCCTTTTATTTTGGTAAATCATTTGTAAATGCTTAGTTTACTGGTGTAATTAGTTGTAAATTCTTGATTTTATCTGTGATAACCGAGAAATCTACGTTCTCGAAAATATTTGTACAAATATGTAAATAAATGTACAATTTCAATGATACAAATTTCAGAATAAAGAGCAGAGGAAAATTTTGATTAATCGAGTTTTAATCAAAATTTGATGATGAATTAATGAATATAGTTTAAAAGCTAAACATTAATTCAAATTATGATGTTTTAAAATTTAATAGAAAAGTATGTGGAAAACACATATTAAGAGATCAATGGCACACAAGTGAGCCACATTGATCAAGGGCCAAAAGAATAGCCAAACAAGGCCTTACATTTTCAAAAAAAAAAAATGATGAATGAAAGTGAGAGTGAGAGAGGGTGAGTGGCATGTGAGCTAAAGGGAATTAATTCACTTAGCTGCACAGCAGCCGGCAGAAAGAGAGAAGAAAAGAAAGAAAGAAAAGAAAGAGAGAAAGGAAACCGAGAGAAAGAGAGAGAAAAGAAAGAGAAATCCATTCAAGTGCGAATTTCTTGTCCCAGCAGCAGATCAATCGAGATTCGGTCAAGGATTAGCAACAAGAAAAGCTCACGATCAAAGCAAGGTAAACCCTAGTTCTCACGTTTTTCTTTGGGGAAAAATCTGAGGTTTTAAGTGAAAAACAGAGAATGTGAGTGAATCATGTGAGGTTTTCAGTTAAAATCAAAACATGATTCGAGTCTAGATGTTTTCAAACACGAATCCATGAACAGATGGTTTAGAAAACCAAGTTTAGTGAATATTCTTCACGAAAATGCAGATTTTTCAAAAGTTAAGTCAAGAGTTTTAAATGAGCAAAATGTGGGATTTTTGCTTATGAAATCATGGATTGGTGATAGTAGGAATGTAGTAGATACCTTGAAACGATCTTATGAAGATCGATTTCAAGTGTAAGAAGTAGAACAAAGGCCATAAAAGCCTTAGAAAATCAGAGCAGAGCAGTTC
Source organism: Antiaris toxicaria (assembly GCA_035233585.1). Classification (NCBI taxonomy): domain Eukaryota; kingdom Viridiplantae; phylum Streptophyta; class Magnoliopsida; order Rosales; family Moraceae; genus Antiaris; species Antiaris toxicaria. The sequence goes on from CP141154.1 coordinate 98,525,066, forward strand.
GAACTCAGAATCTTGGTTCTGGTATGAACACGGGCGTGTACACGGGTGTGTACAAGGGCGTGTTCAGAACACGTCTCCGAACATGCCCATATACACGACCGTGTTGTAAGAAAAAAATAGACCCGAGAGGTACACGGCCAAGAACATGGCCGTGTATCGGGCCGTGTAAAGGGGCACACGGTCAAGAGGGAGGCGTGTAGCAGGCCATGTTAGGTAGTAAGAGAACACGGCCAGAAACACGGCCGTGTAAGTAACCGTGTAAGAGTACAGAGGAATACACGGCCAGTAACAAGGTGTAAGTAACCGTGTAAGAGTACAAACGAGTACACGGCCAGTAACACGGCCGTGTATCCACCCGTGTAAGCATACACGGCCATGTTCCACGAATTACACAGCCAGGCTTAAAAGTCCAAAGAGGTACACGGGCAGAGACACGCCCGTGTAGGAGGGCGTGTTCGAAGCCAGAGAGTAAAAAAAAAAAAGAGTCTGGAAATGTAAAATTTCATGTTTTGTCATATTTCCAGTATAAGATAAATATGGTAAATAATCAGTGATTTTTCATTTTATAGGAGATCAAGTCAGAGACCCCAAATCAGCAGTCTCAGAGCAGCAGAAGCTTACACTAGAGGATTTTCTATAAGTTCAAGCATTATCCTGACTGCAACGTGGACAAGCTTGTTAGTTATGATGTTATGTATGTTGTATGACGTGGATGTCAGACATTGATTGTCTGCATCACGATGTCTATGTCAGTTCATGTCAGTCTCATGTCAGCACAGGTCAGTTCATGTCATGCATGTAGAGTTGCGTGTCCCAGTACACAGACCAGACAGTACCAGAACAAGAAAACAGTTAGGTGCACAAGGCACCCTAGTGTGTTAATTAATTCACACCCCAGTAATTTGATTAACAGGTTCCGACTGTGGGGGCAATCAGTATGCTACCTAGTTGGAACACCAGCAAGATGGTAAATAAACCAGATATTAACGTATCGGCCTCTCGACCCACGGGGAGGTTTGCATGTTTAGCATCAGTTAAGACTGAGGAGGTCAGCACTAAAGTACCGCTCCCGGTTGCGCTAGCATGTCGATACGTCCAATCAGGGGCCCAAAACCAGAACTTAATAACAGATTAATGTCCTAAGACTAAACCTTCAGCCAGAAGCATGTTCACAGAGTCCAGTTTCATGCATGAGTACAGCAGTATAGCATGTTAGTTTTATGTTTTTATGTTTGAACTTACTGAGCTCATAGCTCATCAGTTTGTTCACATGTTGCAAGTAAGAGACCTGTTCACCAGTAGTATATGATGGACGACGAACAGGGAAGTTGCATGCCGGGTAGGATTGGGCGAGGGATGTTGGTCACTATTTAATCTTCCGCTGTATAGATTTTGAATGTAATTTCAAAGGGACAAGTTTTCAAGTCAAGAGTATGTGATAGGGGAATCATGATCAGGTGCATGTTATTTTGTTAACATGATTTCCTTATCACATTCTCAAACAGTTTATGAATTTAAAGAGACAAGAAAAAAAAAATTATTCCGCAAATTAGTAAGAAAGTTTTCAGCTCAGCATGATTGCCGGCGACCCTAGAAGCCTGCAGACTATTGCGGTTAACTACAGAGTTGACTGTAATACTACTGTAGAGCCTCTACAGCAGGGCGGGCCGCCACATTATCGATGAAATTATTCATTTTATAATCATTAATTTATCAATTTTGATAAATCATTTATTAATTTTGAAAAATAGTCCTAAACTTAATATATCTTAACCTTAACCCAAAATTGACCCAAACCTGACAACCACCTAAAATCCAAAATATTATCGCCTCCATCACCACCTCCTTATCGCCATCGTAGTCACATTTAAAGCTCCATCAAATCCTTTGCAACTGGTAGTTGTGATTGAAGCTTAGCTAGAGATCACATGACGATTGGATCTCGATGGGGACGAAGATCACAGCGGTTGGAAGCTTCGACCAGGTCACAACGGTGAAAATCATGATGGAGATGAAGATCGCTACAATTGGAATCTTGACTTTGACCAAATCATGAGCTCGTGGCTTAAAAATGGCGATCATAAACTTTGATTTGTCATTCGACAGTCGAGATCGCAAGCTCAACGGCTAGAAAAAGGGAAGATAAGACTCCTAATCCAGAGAGAGAGAGGAGCAAGAGGAATCGTGATCGGAGGCTCAGTTGCCGAAGATTGCAAATTTGTCAAGTCCAACCACAACCTCTCCATTGCAAAATCAATGACAATTGCAATCTCCTCTGGCAACAAGGCTCCACAAGAGAGAGAGAGAGAGAATTTGACGAAAGAGAGAGAGCGTGTATGGAACAAGAAAGAGAAAGAAAGGTATAAATAAGCAAAAATCAATTCAAAGGTAAAATAGAAACATTACTTGGTGTTATAATTTTTAAAAGGTCTAAAATTCTATTATTTACTCTTAAAAAACATAAAAATAGCCTAGCAATTTCCCATATATGTTTATGGAGATATATACTTATATGTGAACGTTAATTAAAATATAACTATTTCGTAGAAGTAATTGGAGCAGATTATAGAATGGTCACAGACTCTATAGTATTTGAAATGAAAGATGATTTCGTGTGTTTAATTATGGCATTTTACCAACTCCTCGGAGCAAGTCTTCCTTTCACAAGGAAGAAAATTATCTCTCTTTTATTTTTCTCATTTTGACCGGCTTTATAAGTCTTACGTTCTAGAAGTTTCAGTACTAGCAGAAGTTGTATGTGAATTTAGACACATTTGTTGCTTTTTTTAAGGCATAATTTTCTTTTGAAGTTGGAGCCGCCTAAAATATGTCATTCAAATTGCAGACCTCTTCGGTCAATCTTATCGCATCCAAGTCAAGTCAATTAGCCACTACATATACAATTGCTACCAAAAGAAAAGGCAACTTTTTTTTTTCTTTTTAATAGTAACAATGACAGAAATTAAAGTGTTAAGTGTATTAACACGTCTCGATTAAGTCAGATTATTTTTTAACCACTTTTTTTTTTGGACTCTTATCTTTCACGTTAATAATATTGGAATTCGAATAATTTGTAAATTAAAAAACCCCTATGGTAAGACTTTTTTTTTTTAAAACTTTTATGATAGATACTGATGTTTAAATTTATGAATTAATTTTTCCACAGTTTGATATAATTAATTACTTGATATGTATTCTAACTTATAAACTACATTTTTCAAAAGTTAATTTAATAATAAAATAAAAGTACCTAATAATATAACAAAAAGTATGGTTCATATCCTAAATTTTTTCAGCTTTAATATTGCCTACTAAATAACATTACTTGCTATTCTTTGGCGATACAAACTACATGAATGACCAGTACAAAGAGCCATATGTGTACAACTTAGCCTTCATACTCATATTATCCATACACACACACATATATATATTTATATATATAAGTGATTAGATAGATAAATATTTGACACACTACTCGTTACTTTATTTTGTTGCCATATATAAATCTCATATTATAAGATTTACATTTTAGTAAAAGTGATACTGAAGCCGATACCCTTTTAATATTATTCATTAGATAAGTGCTCCACAACAAAGATTAAGCAGCACTAGTAGTCGAGCAAAGCAGTTCTGCATTGTGCGGTTGGCTCCTTTCTCATAGGTGGGTCCCATCCCATTTTATACGACCCACCTGTGTAAGTATGCTGAGCTCCGGCTTAGCATAATTTTGCTTCTATAAACTAACAGGACATGTGGTCTTATAAGATAAATTATCACTAAAATTAGTGTTGAAGCCTTCCTTTTCGATTCACAAACAACTCATTACTGTCCAATGTTGATGTTTTAGGTTTCTTATGAATAATAACGTATTTATGTCGCATAAAAATTTAAGAGAAATATTAACATTCTTAAAGATATTATTAATATTAAACATTATTATTAATAGAAAGTGAGTCTATATAAACCCTATATTAAGCACCATATGTTCCTTTTAATATTATTTATATTATAAAGCTTAAAAGTTGACTAGATTTTTTTTTTCGAAGTGTATATGATTTGAAACTTTATACATATATATATATATAAATATGGCATGAAGAAACAATCTTTCAACATTTAAAAGGTATTGTTATTTGCTGTCCTGCCATCAATGCTGAACACCACACGGCCAAAAAGCATGAGGCATGACACCAAAAAAGAATACTTCATAGAGATTTTTATTGTAGTAACTACTCTTTTCTTTTTTTACTAACTGTGAAAGTTGTTATTTTACTTGTTATATTACTTTTTTTCAATGATGTGATCTATATATTAGAATAATTTTATATTACTCGTTATAAATTTTTAACATAAACACTAATAATAAATTAAATTATTAAAAAATTAATCTAACAATTAAACTTTAATTCCTATTGGTTAGGAAAAAGAATCTATAAAAACTCCCATTTTCCAAATTTGGACAACAAAAGCAGAGAGGGGATCTGAATTAAAATACCGACTGCCGGGAAAACAGATTAAACAGCAAGGCTCCCGTTTCCCTTGGGACCAAACTGTCATAAAAAGCTCTTACCAAAGAACAACACTACACAAAAAACCAGTTTAATTAATTCCTTATTGAAACACACGATAAAAATTTATACTTGAATTTCAATTGCATTTCTCTGGCCTTACTGGCTTCTTTTATTACAAACCAATGATGATAATGTACTTTCTTCCTTCCGGTACATAATTTCTTTAATTAAGCTGCAACATCTCTTCCAAAACCTCAACACAAAACTAACAAGAGTAATAGACTTCCGTATGTACAAAAAAACCAAAATAAAAAAGACAGCTTCTGATACAGAACCGAACAAATTAATTATTTCCAGCGATGCTTTCAGCACCCTTCCCCCCCGGTGACACCGCAACAGTGACCGTGCTACTACTAGTACTGGACTCGCAAGCACTCGTCGCGGAATTAGCGGTGGAGCCGCTGTTTCTCGACGCGTTTCTCTCGGCGGATCGGTTGACATTCTGGGGGCTATAACTTGCGGGGGCGGCGATGACTTCGGAGGGGAAATTGAGGAGAGCCTTGGCGCCACGCATCCTAAAAGCCGCTCTGTCGTAGGCGAGGGCAGCCTCCTCGGCGGTGTCGAAGGTCCCGAGCCAGACGCGCGTGCCGTGCCGTGCCGAGTCCCGGATTTCGGCTGCGTACTTGCCCCAAGGGCGACGCCTCACGCCCCTGTAGTGCTGCTTCTTCATGACCACGGTCCTCACCGGTTCGAGCCCGGCAGCGCTTGACTGCTGGTGGAGGTGGTGGTGATGGTGGTGGTGGTGGTGGTGGAGGGACATGGCCTCGTTGAGGACCTGGTATATGACCATGTCTTGTGAGTCGTTCTCATTCAGAGGAAGCTCGCTTTGAGAAGCCAAAACCATGGTTGAACTTGAACGAAATCAATGAAAGATTGATATTTTTTTTCTTTCTTTTTTTTTTTTTTTTTGTAAATTTTGTGGAGGTTTTGGGAATAAATGGGCCAAACGTAGGCACTAGTGGATTTTATGTAGTGGTGCGGGAGGAAGGTGATGGGAAGTAGAAAGAAAAATATGACAATTTTTATTTATTTATTTATTTATTTATTGTCTCTTATCTTACTTTCTCTTTAGGCAGGCAATTGGCTTGGTTGGTTGGTTGGTGTGAAATAAAGTTTTTGCCCTTGATTTCCACTCATATTTTCTCTTGAAAAAATACGTACCATACCATACCGTACATATGAATATAATTTATAAATAATGATTAAACAAGCAGATAAAGTCCCTTTCTTGATCGGGGGGATGGGAGAATGGGTTGATTAAATTCCATGCGTCAAGAATTTTTTCAAAGAGATGGAATATTTGCTGCAGAACTTTCTATGTCTACGATTCATAAACAAAAAGGTTAAATAATTACCCATAATTCCGTTAATATTTTCTTTGATTGAATATCTTGTTGAAAACTAGGCTTGAGCTGAAACTATATTCCCATATTGTTCCACCTACATATATTTAATGACAAAGTCTGTGATTTACTCGCGTTGCTGAGGAATATACTAAATTATCTTTATTTAATTTTTTTTTTTTTGTGTTTTCTTCTTTATTTATTTGGGTTAAAAAGGAATAGTTATTTAGTAAAAAAAAATGTTGTTATTTACGGTGTATGAAGAAAAAGAGTGGTTATTAGAGAAATTCAAAGGAAAATCATTATGTTTAACAAATATTTAATACAGATATATTTAAACAGAAATATTTAAATATAAATATTTAAATTATTAATTAAATAATTTTTAAATGTTTGATATATAAATCAAATACTTGAATAAAGCATTTAAAAAGATGTTTATGTTTTTAAATAACGGTATTTTGAATTAATTTTAAAACTTAGTATGTTAATTTATTATATAAGATATAATATTTTTGGAGGAAAAAATATTTGATTTGGTTTATTTTCCGTCTTTCGGTATCAATAATTCTGTATTTTATATAATAAAGTTAATCAAAATAAATTAAAAAAAAGTTAATTATTTTCTCTTGTGTCGCTTTTTTTTTTTTGTTTTGAACCCTTTTTTTCATACGCATTTTTTTGCCTTCCCCTCTTTTTTTTTGGTAAAAAACCATAATATTAAATATTAGCTATATTATATATATTAATTATAACTTTTTACAAGGTGTCATTTGTATGAAATATTATAAAATATTTACATAATAACTAAGATTTAAATCTTGTATCATCGTTTCTGTTTGGCCTTTTGTTGATGTTCTTCACCACTGCAATAAAAATTAAGGTTAATTTTGAAAGAACGAAAAAGGGATTTTTTTTTTTTGTTAAATTGGGAAAAATTATATTTTTTTGTTGAAAATGCAAAAATATTTATTTTTAATAATAAGTAAGTAATTTACATGATTAGCTTTCGTTTCCTTCATGTTTCCTTCATTATTCTGTTGGTTTTGTTTCGGAATTGAGATAAAAAAGTAAATTATTATTTAAATTAGTCTCAGTATTCTATGTATTTTATTAAATAGAATATGTTAATATAAGTACGGAAGAGAGAGGCTTGACAAAAAAAACCTTAAACTCAAGAAACGTAAACACATTACTAAGGGTAAAATAAGAAGTGCATTGCTGAGAAAAATAATACGTTTCAGCTTCCTTTTAATGTATAATAACAATACAAGACTACAACATATCAAAATATAATATGAATTGTTATAGTAGATGTAGTCTAATAACAGTTTTATATTTAATTTTACCGTAAAAGGTAGAGTTCCTTCATCTCTCTTGAAAAAAAAAAAGAAAAAAGAAAAAAGAAAAAAAAAAAGTCAATGTGAACTCGTCAATCTTTCTAAAATTAATTTCTGCCCACATAACGTTACTCGCTAGAAAGCAAGAACATTTTTTTTTTTTTTAAATAAACGTAACAAGGTTGATAGTGAATATTTGCCATCATTACATGGAAAATGGCCACCTCAGATGCAAAGAGACTGATATATATATATGTTATAATAATAATAATAATAATAATAATAATAATAATAATAATAAAACAGCTAATTATGAGCTGGGCTTACACTTTGCAAATATAAATTCCCTTCAATATATATATAAAACAAAACTAAAGTTACTTTCAGCAAAGCACCTAACTATATACCTTGTCTACTAGGACATAATTTGCTTATTTATTATGCGTCTTACATACAATTGTTTATTTGTCATAGTAACCACCTTCACTAGCATATCTTGAATAATATTCAAATCATAAATCAGCCAGGGGGAGAAAAGGGCAAAAAAAAAAAAGAAAAAGAAAAAGACAATTTTGCAATTTATAGGGCAAAAGAAGGGCAAAAGAGGTAGCCAAGTGGATTTTTTTTTATGTGCTTTGTGATGTAAGCACAGTTATATGAAGAGGATAATTAAGCAAGTATGAGACGTTTCCTTGTGTGAATATGATGCAACCTTTTTGGAGCTTAGCACATAAACTTATGTCATCACGTTCGTAATATTTTATAGTCTTCATGTATGGGCCCCTTTTAAATAGAACATAGTCTATGCTTTTGACATTTCAAAGATAATTTCTTTTTGATGTATCCGAACTAATGGACGAAGAAAAAAAATAAAAATAAAAATAAAAGACAAAAGAAACTATAGCAAGAAAGGATGAGGTCCTAACTCATGAAGACTAGTGATTCACGTGGTTTGAAAAGAGTGGACATCACAAATAAAGGAAGCGAAAATCATGCTTCCATTTGGAGTGTAACACACACATATATATATTTTTTCATTTATAAATATATGTACTAGTAAACATGTAATATGGTATTATTTGAAGTAATTGTTGCAAAAAATATGTATTAAAAAAATATATTATATATTAATGATCTTATTATTGTCTATGTTTCAAAGTGGTATCGAACATAAGATCTGTTTTATATGTATGATGTGTTCAATACAGGAGTGCACATTAAGCATGCTTAAACTTACATGGGCCTGGAAAGGAATAAGAAACATAAGAATTTTGTGTTATTCATTGGATATTTTGTGGGACGGGAAAAAAAAAAGAAAGAAAGTGGAAAACATGTTTTTCCTATGCGATGCTCAAGAAGACAAACAATAATTCATTCACGAATAGTATGAAAAAGATGGTTTTTATCACCCAAGTAGGAACGTGTCATGTAGCTACGACGACTATGACATTTCAACTCATGCTTGAAGATTGAGACCTTAAAAATGTATTTATACGATCTTCAAATCAAAGAATTGAATCGAGGAACTTCCATCAATTACAGTGTAATGATGAATATTCGCCAGTTTTTTTTTTTTTTTTAATGAATAAAGAGAATAACAAATATGACTCACCTCATCAAATCCTCAACTAAAATATTTTTTTGAGAGATCAACTCAAATATTATTAAAAAAGAATAAAGATTTCAAAAGGTCTTAGAACAAAGAGAAACAAAAACAAAAAAGAGCAAATCCCACCAAAATATTAAAGAATAAGATCCTATCACACAAAAACCAAAACGACAGTCACGATTAACCTTATCGTAAATAATGATATAAACACGATTTATTTCTAAATATATATAATATATATCCTTAAAATCCTTTTCTTGTAAAACCCAATTAAAAAATTCAAGAAAGGAAAAAAAGAATTTTGCTAATAATGGGAACTTTTTAATGGAGTTCAGATCATAAATATTAATTATTAACTTCCGACTAATAAAGATAAAACAATAATAGAATTTTGCGATTAGACTAGTAAGGGTGAAGTTGATTAAGTCCATCAATCTTATAGACAGTAGGGTTTTTTTTTTTTTTTTGGGTAAAAAATTATAGTAGGTTAATTACTTGAAAGAACTAGAAAAAAAAAATCTCGTTCAATTAGTTTCTTCCGTCGGTAATAGTTTTTATGTTTTGTAATTAATTGAATTGACGTTTCCACTTTCCAAGTGAATAAATCCCACCCAAAAGATCAACCTTTTAGGGGTGCCTCAACTTGTGGGATTACTCTCCACTTGTTAAGCCACGTTTTGCTTACAAAAAGAAGTAGCCAAAATTTTCGTATTAACATCACATGGAGAATCCGAGCTGTGGTATTATGAAAACGATACTAAAATGAGGTATAACAAAAGAAACTTTTTTTTTTTCTTGGAATATTGAAAAAATTATTTTAGTATGCAGGAATAAGACTGATAAGGGTGTGCAAAAGGTCTATTGTTCGAGTATAGTTCGAGTTATCCATCTAGGCTGTTTATTTAACTTCATATAACCTATTTAACGCAATTAATCTGAATTTTTACTATATACATTTGGGTTCTATTTTTAGAAACATACCATAAATCCAACCCACCCAAATGAAGTTTTATTTATTTTCAAAATATATTCTAAATTTATATGTAAATGTTTTATTATGATTAATGGTTTATATATTAACTTGCATTGTTCGTATATCTTTTATTTTTGTTCAACTTTATATGGATAATGTTTTCTTATTAATCTTAAAAGTTGCCATATATTTGTTGTTCAAAATTGCAATTTTTAGTTTTATGTTTTCTAATAATGCCTAATCCACTCACTCACCTAACTCAATCTAACTTTTATTGGTGCGTTCGAATTTTTTTGATGTCAAAATTCATCTAACTCAATCGATGTCTATGTTTTTCAATGTCAAAATTTATTCAACTCACTTGATGTCTGCCTCTAGTAAGAATATAGAAATAAACTAAAACAAGTTTTCTACTATGCAAAAGTATTTCATGACTCGCATGCATAAGTTGAATTTTTCAAATTTTTCTTTGGTTTTAAAATTGTAGGCACTTTTATTGGTAATGCATGTTTGTAATTGTTGGATTTGGTCAAATTCACTTTAAAATGTAAAAATAATATGTAAAGCAGATAGTTTCTTATATATATATTATTGTTAAAAAAACAAAAATTACCAGTAGGTTATTTTTTTTAGTATCTATCATAGAAATCTCCTGTCTTTATTACTCGGTGCTCACTAGGTTATATTGATAATCTATAGTTGCAGCAGTAAGAAGACAATTGTAAAATAAATAAATTAAAAGAATAAGACGCATTAACTTTTAATGAGGAAAAAAATGAAAAATGGAGACTTGACACGTCTCTATTAACTATCGTTTGGGTCACCATTTCAAACCTATAATTTAAATATTAAATTTAAATTTGAAATATTGTAGGAAAAAAAATTGAATTGTGGATTTAAAACGATGATCTAAACTGGGATTGAATATAAATAAAAATTTAAGCTGATTCTAAATTTAGATAGATCTGGGAAAAATATTAATATTTTAAGATAATTTTAAAGTCAGATACGAGGAAATATATATATATATTTATGTTGATTCAATTCAGCTTGTATTAGGAAATATTAGCTAGGAAAAAATTAAATTGTGCTAAACTGAAAATATTAATATTAGAAAGTGTTTTGTGTTGGAGAAACATGAGCTCATCAAATATTTACTCTTTGTTTTTATTTGCCAAGAATGAAATATTTACTTAATCTATCAATGGGTAGCCAAGAACTCAATATCTCACAATGTGACTGGTTACACTAATTGTAATTCTGAAAATATAATGAAACCTAGACACCGAAGAGAGGATGTAGCCTTTCCATTTACAGTGAACTTTTATAAATCTTTATATTCTCTATTTTCTACTTTACTTTTCTATTGCGTTTTTTATTATCTTATATTTGTGATAGTTCTCAAGGATCCCCATTATTGTGAGATTTGTTAGGTGAGTTTTATCCATCAATAATTAATGCTAGAATGACATCGTAAACCTCCAAACCCTAATTAACTTATGAAAAAACCCCATTGAAAATAGTCCGATGGTGAAAAGCCGAAACTCAACTATTAAGAACGCAGAGGTTCTTGTAGAGAGCCCACCACCAACTCGTATGCCAAGAAGGCTAACTACCAGGATAGCCCACCTTGAAAGTTGTATCGAAAAATTGGCGACAACTATCCGAGGTGTTGTTGTCGACCTTAACGAATTATAGAAGTAGGTCACACTATTATTCCAGGGTCTACAACAACACTAAGATAGAAACCGCTAAACATCAAGAGATCCCAACTGCTTACAGTTTTGGCTAGACTCTTGTAACAGTAAAGAACATTCAACAACAGGATGCTTGGAACGATGCTTGCACCTAGGTGACTATAAAGTGCAATAAAAGAGTGTAGATGTCACTAACTTTTGACTGGAGACTAGTGAGTGATCCTTTAGTAGCTGACATAGGAGAAGTCATAGGAGGAATCCTCAATAGAAAAGGAGTCAGACCACACAATAGTGAGAGATAAGAGCTGATACACCTCTAAGGCCATCGGTAATGAATCTAATTGTTTACTCAGGGACAACTAAATTTTAGGCCAATCCACCCCCCAAAGTAGTGACATTTGGGATCGTAATAGGTCTAGGTAGGCTCAGACGAAGGAAACCTATTATTGCCTCCACCCTGATCCCCAGATCAAAGGAAATCAAAAACATCTTAGATCGTTTGAAGTAACTGGAAAATCAAATGAACGGAGAGCTCGAAGAAGAGGAAGAAATTAGCTATCTATTCATCTTTACGGTGATGGTGACACCTTTACCTAAGAAGTTTAAAATGCCAAAGATCTGCATATATGACGGCACCACAGATCTTAATGATCACTTGATGGGGTATGATTCACACATCAACCTTTACAGTATTCTTAGTGAAATAGCATACTGGGCATTTGATTTGACCTTTACGGACTTTGCTTTAAAATGTTTTGAGAAGCTAAAACCAAACTTAATCTCAAGCTGATTAGAATTGAAGAAAACATTATAGGCACACTATATAAGAGTGAAGAAGCTATCGACCCCAAAGAAGTGATTTATGTCCTTGTATCAAGGTCAGAATGAGACACTAAATGATTGGTTAGCTAGATACAATAAGAAGGGAGTTTGAATCAAAAATTGCTCAAAAGAGGCATGCCTACTAAGGGAAATTAGTAGTATGAGTACCGGCATCCTTTTTGAAGTTGACTTGGATGCAAAGTCGACAAACACCTGGAAGAAATTCCTCCGTCAAGCAACATAATTCATCAATACAGAAAAAAGCTTAGATTTTGTGAAGTTGGATGCCACGCTCAATTCAACAAGAGTAACAGCGGCAATGAATCATCTTAAAAGAAAAAACAGCTAATCAACAGTAGTTGTGATTAGTTTGATAATAAAAGACATCTTGGGATTGAAAATTGTTGCCCATATCCCTTTAACAAGTTTGAGACCTATATTAAAATGAATTACGGCATCAGGAATATCTACTATAGTATAAGGGAAAAAGATCTATTGCGATGCTGCCTCTAATGTGGAAAGATTCTACCAAAAAAAATCAGGCAAAGTACTACAACTTCCATGAATAAGTTGGCCACCTTACCTCGGAAGGCAACGACTTAAGAAACAAAATTGAAGACCTAATCATCCATGATTACCTCAAAAAATTCAAAGAGGATTCGAGAAAGGGTGATCAACACGGTAGCCATAGTAGGGAGGAGTCTTGAACACAAGTTCTATGATCAATAGCCTTTGTTATTAGGATGCCTTTTTTCTTTATTATGATATTCTGTTAGGATCTTTCTTTTATTTTATGTTCAGTATACTGTTATTATTAATAAAGTTCAACTTACCAATTTATTTATTTATTTTTTGTTTCATGTCTTTTTGGCGGTGATTATGTTTTCAATTACTGTTAAAATGTACTAACAACATACTGGTAGCCTACAACAATGAAACCTACAAACTTTACTAAATGTGAAGAAAGCTGCAATCAAGCTTTAGTAATTACTAAGCCTTCTTAAGTTAAATACAAAAAGGTGGGTGCCGAAAGGCTACTCATATACCATGCAATCATGATTACAACTACCACTAATAAGACTATTCAAAGTTAGAGCCAAGGATAAAGGGGCGTGGCAGGCTGTTAAAAATCTTTAAACAATTCCTAAGGGAAGAACGGGAGGATAGGTAACAAGAAGTACCCCAAAATTGAAAAAACTCTACCAAGATTCCTCAAAAAATTTGTAAAGGAAGAACAAGAGAATAGGTACCGTGACCCCAATGTCAAAGACATTAGGTTAAAGGTTCCTCAAATAATTCCTAAAGAAAAAATAAAAAGACAGGTAGCTAAGAGGTACCCTAATATTAAAAAAAAATGTCTTCAAAAAATTTCCTATCAAGTTAAGAATGAGAAAACAAATGCTAAAGAGTCATCCAATAATTCATCCCTTCAAACAATTCCCTCTTTAAGGGAAGAATGAGAAGACGGGTGCCGAAAAAACTTACAACTTTATTAAAAAACTTTTAAACCCTCTGACTATCATAAGCTACTTTGTGGAGAAAGCTACCAATACACAAAGAGTTGAGGCCAAAAGCCCATTTGTTCTAGCTTAGTCAACATTGTTGATAGTATGAAAAAGAAAGAAGGAACCTTGATGGTGGTAGTTGCAATAACAGAAGATCTTTTTGAAGCAACATTAATCTTCGTAACCTTAGAAGATTTCACTAGCCAGGCAACTTTGCTCTTTTCCTCTGCCAAAGTCTTTGTAGTAGCTTCTAGGTCCTATTTATAAATTCAAAAACCACTTGAAACCTAGCCATCAGATTCGAAAACACATATCCAATGACTCAAAACTACATGGCAACTCAACAACAAGGATAAAGAGATGGAAGTTTAGAAAATTAATTGGTTGAGATTTAAAAAGTCTAGAACGACATGGTAACATTTAGAAATGACATAACTATTCTAAATCCCAAGGCATATGTTAGTTGCAAGGCAGTCATGGTATTACTATCGAACACAAAAAACAACATAGGTACTAATCTAGGTAGTCGGTAGTAAAAAACCTGAAGCACTTCAAGGTACTGTGGTTGAAGCACTCGAGGTAGGGGTAATTGTTGATAAATGGCCCAGATCCTCAGATCTCGACCATTGTGACATGGTCATATTTGCCAACTAGGATACCAGCACTCGAGAATCCAGAAGCAAAATTTTCAAATATTTGAATGTCAAATAACTAGTTAAGATTATCCTATATTTATTACAAAATCTACAATATTGAAGATTATCTCTACAACAAATTCAAATATCAAATATTTGTATTGTAAATGTTATATAAGGATTATCTCTCACGTGCCGATAATATATGATAAAAGGCCTCTAGAAACCTAAGAACTCAAGATTTCGTAGTTTACACCAATTGTAATTATGAAAATACATTGAAAGCCTAAGCACTGAAAAAAGGAAGTAGCCTTTCCATATATGACCAATCTCTATAAATCTCTATATTCTCTATTTTTATACTTTATTTTTTTATTACGTTTTGTATTGTCTAATATGTAAGATAACTCTCGGGGATCCTATTACTGTAAGATTTATTATGCGAGTTTTACCCGTTAATATTATCTATTTGAAAAAAAAATAAAATAATTTTTTTAATATAAGGTATAAGATTCAAACTCTAAACCTTTATTATAGTCAGATATAATATTATGATTAAGTTATGTTATTGTACAATATAATCAAGTGAAGAAATTAATAACAAATGAAAAAGAACAAAAACATGCAACTTATTCCAAAACGACATATGTTTTTCATTATTTTTTTTTTTGGTGGCTTTCATAATGAAAATGGCATGCATTTCCTTTACTTAAAGTTATTATTAGTCAAGGATGGATGACCCACCACCACACCTCCCCTCTCACCACACCCCCCCCACCCAACCGAATGGTTCCTAAATTTATGGTAAAAACCTACTTGTACCCCTACAAATCATCCAGATTTCCTTTTCATGTATTTTTTTTACTTTTTATTAATTTTTTTAAAAAAATAATAGTCCCCACCATTAACTACAAACACACAATAACTTTTTTTAATTTTTTTTGGAAATAATTTTTTATTTTGTAATTCAAATCAGAAATATATATTATGTTTGTTACATATTTTCTTTTTCTGTATTCCTTTTATTCTTTTAAGTTTTGGCTGGAATCTTTGATTGAAGTCCCCAATTTTATTTTTTCATTCTTGCTCTCACTCTTCTTCAATTGCAATGTCTTGCTTATTTGATAAAATTTCGTTATAAAAAAATATTGGAAATTTTACTTGGTTTTCTAGAACATTACAAAAAAGTATTGGAAATTTTACTTGATTTTCATGTTATTAGTTCATAATTTAAAAAAAATGCTAAGAAGTATCACTAAGACTAAATACCATTACTAATAGAAGGCGAGTCCCATTAAGATAGGTCTCATTGTGTAACGCATCTTTTATTACATGGTGATTCTTAATCTCACCGATGCCTTCTTAGTATTGCCCCAATTTTTATTTTTAGTTATACCTATATTGAACTCAAAGTCTGGCTTTGTCCCAGTTGTTAATATAAATAAAAACATAAAGAGACAGGCATGTCTTTTGAAAAAAATAATAATAGAAAAAATAACTCTACTATCATTTAAATGTCTTCTAAAAAAAATAACTCTGTTATTTTTTAAGCAAAAAGACACATTGCTGATTGAAAAGTTGCTGGTGTTTTTTAGAGACACGTTTAGAAGTTTGTCGTTCCAGATAACAATCCATCCTTTCAGTGAAGGTTTTTTGTCCTTATGGTTGTTAAACGTATGTCATTCTTACAGTTATTTATGTTAAATAGTAAACCGCGGCCTAACAAATCCCATAGTGTTAAGGATCTCTGAGAATTATTACGGATGCAATATAATACAAAACACAATAAAAGTAAAGTATAAAAAATAGAAAACACAGAGATTTATAGAGGTTCACAGTGAATAAGAAAGCTATGTCCTCTTTTCGGTACTTGAGGTTTCTCTATGTTCTTAGAATTACAAGTGGTGTAATCTGTCAAATTGTGAAATGGGTTTCCGGAGGCCTATTCTCATATATTTATATACTTTTAAGAGATAAGTTTTATTTAATATTTGAATTCGAATCTTGAGATAATCTTCAAATATTGTAGATTCTATTATAAATATCAGATAATCTTAATTGGTTTTTTCAAATTCAAATATTTTAAAACCCTACTCCTAGATTTTTAGGTGCCAGTATCCTACCTAGTAAATATGGCCACGTCATGATATTCGATATCTAGGGATTTCAGCTACATAGTATTTCAAGCACAGTACCTCGAAGTGCTTTGAGCTTCCAGTTATTAGCCACCTAGACTGGTGACATATCTTGTTGTTTGGGTTCGATAGTAATGCCATGATTGCCTTACAACTGATACGTGGCCCAAATTTTAGAATAGTCATGTTGTTTTATACTTTTGAATTCTAATTGTTGATTGATTTTCTAAACTCCTATCTTTTTATCCTAATCATTGACTCACCATATAGCTTTGAGTCATTGGATGTGCATCTTCTAAATATAATAGCTAGGATTTGAGTGGTTTTTAAGTATATGAATATGATTTAACGGCTACCGTGAATGCATTGGTAGAAGAAAAGAACAAAGTCACTCAACTAGTGAAGTTTTCATAGGCTCAATATTGGATGGTTTTTGACATCTATCTTCTTGTTCTTCGCTCGAGAGGGAATTCTTTGAAGATGAGTATTTTTGGGATAACTCTTGATAACTATCCTTTCATTCTTCCATTTGTAATTGATTAAGTAACCATTAGTTGAATGTCTTCAACTTGGGGTATTTTATGGCACTTGTCCTTTTATTTTTCCCTTAGGAATTGTTTAAGGAAATTTTAGTAAAATGTCTTCAGCATTGGGATACTTCACAACACCTGTCCTCTCGTCCTTCCCTTAGAAATCGATTGAGGAACTTTGGTAGAGCTTCTTTAATTTTGGGATACTTCTCAACACTTGTCCTCTTGTGCTTCTCTTAAGAGTTGTTTAAGGATTTTTGACAGCCAGTAGTGCCCTTTTGTCCTTGGCTAAGCCTTGGCTTTGTCTTTGGATAGTTTCGTTGGTGGTAGTTATGTGTGTCTTTTCAATACATGCCTTCTTGTTTTCTCCTTAAGAGTGAATTGTTCAAAGTCTTAATAGTTATTATAGCTTAACTACAGCTTTCTTTGCATTAAGTAGAGTTTGTGGGTTTCATTGTTGTAGGCTACTGATATGTTGCCAGCATATTTTACCAGTATTTGAAAACATAATCAATGCCTAAAAGACATGAAACAAAATAAAAAAAATTAAATTAATTAATAAGTTGAACTTTTATTAATAATAACGATATGTTAAACACAAAATAAAACAAACATCCTAACAAAATATCATAATGAAGAAAAAAAGACATCCTAATAGTAAAGGTTATTGATAAAAGAACTTGAGGTGTTCAATATTCCTCTCTACTGTGACTGCCGTGCTAATCACCCATTCTCAAATTCTCTTTGAATTCTTTGAGGTAGCCATGCCTAACTAGGTCCTCAATTTTGTTATTCAAGTTGTTACATTCCGAGGTGCATTGGCCAACTTTTTTGTGAAAGTTGTAGTATATTGATTAATTTTATTTGGTGGGATCTTTCTATATTGGAGGCAGGCGTCATATGAGATCTTTATCCCTTATGTTATAGTAGATATCCTCAATGTCGTAATTTAGTTTAGTATATTTCTCAAACCTGTTAAAGGGTTATGGGTGGCGGTCATTAATCCCACGATGTCTTTTATTGTTAGAAAAATCACAACACTTGTCAGTTGGTCGCTTCTTCTTTTTAGATGATTCATTGCTAATAATGACTGAGCACGATATCTAACTTTGCAGAATTTAGGCTTCTTTACATTGATGAATTTTGTTGCCTAATAGAGGAATTTCTTCTAAGTCTTTGCTGGCTTTAAAAAGGATGGCAGTACTCATGCTGCCAATTGCCCCAGTAGCCATGCCTCTTCAGAGCAATTTCGAACATGAGCTACTTTTTTGTTATATCTAGCCAACCAATCTTTTAGTGTCTCATTCAAGCATTGGTACAAGGACATGAGCCACTCTTTTAGGGTTGAAAGCTTATTCATCTCGGTATATTGTGCTCAAAATGCATTTTTTAATTTTGACCAGTTTGAGATTGAGTTTGGTTTGAGCTTGCTAACCACCTTCTGGTCTTGTATGCTATTTCACCAAGAATATTGTAAGAGTTGATGTGTGAATCATACCTCTTCACATGATTATTAGGATCTATAGTGCCATCATTTATGGGGATCTTTGGCATTTTTAACTTCTTAGGAAGGGATACTGCCAGATGGCTTATTTTCTTTTCTTTTTCGGGCTCCCCATTCATTTATGTTTCTTGTTGCTTCAAATGCTCTAAGTTGTTTTCAGTTACCTTTGATTAGGAGGCTAGAGTGGGTTGACAACAAGGGTGTCCTGCGTTTGAGCTTGCCTTAACCTAATATGATCCCGGAGGTCACCGCTTTAGGCATGGACTAGCCTAAATTATGGGCAATCCTTGAGTCAACAACTGGATTTATTACCAGTGGCCTCGATGATAGGTTGGCTCTTATCTCTTGCTGCTATGTGGCCTGACTTCTTTCCCGCCAAGGGCTCTTTCTACGATTCCTCTTTTGTTGGCTATAATGGGTCGCTCACTAGTCTCCACTCGCAGGTTAATGACATCTCCACCTTTTCCATTATGGGTCTCTCCTATTGCTTCAATCTAGCCATCATTCTACACCTTTGGTTGTTGGGCTTTCTCGACTGCCAAAGAGGCTAGCCAAAATTGTTTGCAATAGGGTTGTCTTGATAAACATTGGTTTCTGTCACAATATTATTATTCTGTTATTGTAAGCCTTAAAGAAACAATGTAACTTGCTCTCACAATTCATTGAACATTGTAGTCGATTCTCCCAAATAACCTTCAAGAGCTATCGTGCTGGTTGTTAGCCTTCCTAGCACATAGCATACAAGTGGCGGTGTCTCTATAGGAACCTTCGTATTCTCAACAATAGGATTTCAGCGTCTTGCCATCAAACTATTCTCAAGGGGGTTTTCTATTGGCTAATTAGGGGTTTTGAGGTTTAAGCCGTCATTCTAGTGCTAATTGTTGACGGATAAAACTTGTTTAACAAATCATATGGTGATGGGAATCCCTAAGAATTGTCATGGACACAAGAAAACACAAAACGCAATAAAAATGAACTGCTAAAAAGGTTCACTGAATGGAAAGATTACATCCCCTCTTCAATGCTTTGAGTTTCACTATATTCTTAAAATTACAAGTGATGTAATCTGTCAAATTATGAGTTAGGTTTTTGGAAGTCTATTTTTATGTATTTATAAGTTTTTAAAAGATAACCATTATTTAATATTTAAATATAAATATTTCATGTTTGAATTGAAACATTAAGATAATATTTAAATATTGTAGATTCTATTGTAGACATCAAATAATCTTGATTGATTATTTAAAATTCAAATATCTAAAAACCCTATTCTTAGATTCTTGGGCATCAGTATTTTAGCTGACAAATATGGTCACGTCATGATGGCCATAGATCTTGGCTACACATCAACAAACCACATCCTTTTTAATTTGTATAAATTTTGTTGTCGTTCAATATGAACAACATGATTTTTCTTTTGATGTCATGCTGTCTTTTTTTTTTTTTTGGATTATTTTCATAAATAGACTATGAATTATAAATCTCTATCCAAAGTTGGTCCCAATATTTTCAAATCGGTCATTATAACCTACGATATATAGAAAATTATTTAAAATACCCTTTACAGGATGGGCATAAATAAGAGCGGCATTTTTAACGATTTTCTATATATCAGAAGGCATTTTAAACAATTACTAAGAAAATAGAGACCAATTTAAAAGGAGGTCTTATACTTTAGAGACTATTTATGAAAATAATCCCTCTATTAACCTTTTACGAAATTCAAACTTTTGCTAAAATGATAAACAGTTATACACAAAAGGGCTATTTTGAATGAATTTATATATATATATATATCAGAAGACACAATGACAACAAAGCGAAAATAATAAAGAAACAAGTAAAACCAATTTCCTAATTCTATAAGATAAAATTCCAATCAGTATCCACTCCTAAAATATTGCCCAGATAATTCAAATATAATTTGCTTCTAAAATTAAAGGCTTTCTAAAACCTTTACCGGTAAACCACATGTTGCTTCCTCGTCTATTAGTATCATTCGATGCTAATTTATCCGCTACTTGATTTCCTTCTCCGTAAAATGAGCGAAACCTGAAGATCCATTGCCTACTTATGTTTGAGAGCCAATAATCATCTAGCATTTTTATAGGATATCCATACTACGAGAATTAAAATGCCTACAACATAGGTGGACTAGATTTAAATCCAGAGCTTTCTCCAGCCGAAACAAAAGGCAAAATGTATAGCATTGACAATGTTGTGAAATTCAACCTCAAAAGCGTAGGTTATACCAACCGGGATAGAAAAACAACCTTTACAAAAACCCCAGCTACTAGGCTGGGATTGCCAATTGTCTCTCTCTGATGTCTTTTTCCTGTTTGGACTACAAACGAAGCTCCAAGGCCCAATATTTTTTATTTTTTGTTTTTTTGCATGACTTCCTAGTTCCTACGCGTTTCCATCTGTTTGGGCTGCTGCCAGCTTCCTAGGCATGAGCCCTAGAGCTTGAATAAGCCCACAAAACTTATAACATTTTTACTTAGTGTTGTTTACATAAATGTTGGAAGTGAATTGAAAAATGTCTAGTTATTTTATTTATATTAATATCTAAAATAAATTTATAATTACAATATTACTCTTTATAAAAAAATTAATAATTGATCATATTTTTGGTCTCTTGTTTTTGGTAATCATATTTTGTATAAAGGATATAATTTTGACTTTATTTATTTGATTTATTATAAGGAATATATGATATGGTTTCATAAAAAATTAATCTTTCTTCGTAAAGATATCATCAATTTTATTTGTAATAATTCAAAACATTTTATTGCACTAATGTTTTTTTTTTATTAAGGCATGTAGATGTAATATTTTATTGGATTTTTTAATTGTCAGCATAAATAACAAGGTTTTGTTCATAAAAAAATTCATTAGTTATCTATAAATAGTGTAAATCGATACTATTAGTAACTAAATTTGCTCATGTGTGAATTTTAGCCGTCGGTTTAAATAATAAGTTTTTTTTAAGAATTCATTTTTTTAATTAAAAAAACTTGAATATTTTGTGTTAGTATAATTTTTTTGTTTTAATTTTTTTTATCAATCTTTATCATAAATAGTTATTATAATGTGTTTATTTTATGGTCTAAGTCGTTACTTTATAGTAAATGTTTTGTATTTATCATAACTTTTTTAATATTATTAAGTTTAAAATCAAAAAAGTTTTTGAGTTCATGTTTATATTTAAGATTAAAATCAAAACCGGTTTGATTTTATAAAATATAATGATGAGTTGTCAATAAAAAAAATTCTTCATCATAGTCAAAAACCAAAAGAAGAAAAAAAAAAGAATTTAAATAAAAAAATGAATAATCTCAATTATTATAAAACGGTAAAATTGGTGCCATAGATATTTATTTGTTTAAAAATAGAAATTTATGTAATAATATTAAAAATGGATATATTTTAAAACATGATCCTAAAAATAGACTTTCGTATAATTTTTTGTTTTACTTATCATGATTGTACAATTCTACTCACTCCGATTATTTTCATTCTAATTGTGCACAAGGAAACACACTCATATGACAGCGATGAACAACATAAATGTGATAAAACAAGGTAGTAGTCCTTTAAAGTATTGCTATTTACAAGTTCCCACAAAGTTTCACTTGAATTCTAATCTTTTAACTTGTCATTTATTAAATATAGCAGTTTATTTGTAACACTTTGACACAAAAATTAATCTTAAATTTCACATAAGTCATACATTTGAATTCAAAATCTTTAAAAGTAATATGTCCTCTAAATTAGGCAAATCGTTGATAGCATACCAACTTTTCAGATGTGACGTCGTCCAACTAAATTATGTCCTTCGGGGTCCTTTATTTTTGTTGTTTTTTTCTAATAGAAATCCTTTTTTTTTCATTTATTTGTTTGTTTTTCTTCTCTTTGAAGAATTTTTGTTTGTTTTTCTGTTGGATAATCTCTCTCTCTCTCTCTCTCTTTCGGAAAACTGAATCTTTGGTATATTTTATGAACCTTGTGTGTGTGTATATATTTATATATATATATGGTATACACGTGTCTATATAAAAACCTGACCATTAGATTACTATAGGAGTGACCCAATCAAAACGATTGATTTTAGTTGAAAAGAAGAATTATCTCACCCGTTAGTTATATGGTTGTAGAAGCATCATTTAAGCTGACTTCCAAGTTTTGGCTTCTCCACTAACAGCCATCTTCTTTTGTTGGAAGTTCCTTAGTAATCAAGTTTTACTTGTATCGTGAATGATCATATAATTGAGTTTACGTTAGAATTTGAAAGGACGCAGATTTTATACTGTATAATATCAAAATTTATTTTAGTTTGCTTTTAGATTTATAAACACTAAGAGTATATTACAGAAACTAATATTTATAAATATTTTTAGAATTATTTTTATTCAAAATTTAAATTTGTTATCACAGTTTCTTATCCCATTTGATGTTCTTCCAATTAAATTTTGACACTTAAGTTAATTACTTAAGTTTCTCTAAGGCATTAACCTTTTATTTATATAGTTAAATTGTTAAATTTGAATGACTTGACAAATAAAATTGAAATAATAATCAATGGGAAAAGAAAATAAAGATAACAGATATGAACTCTGAGGACCATATTTTATTTGATATTGGTCTTTCCTTTTTACCTGCCTTTTAATCTATCCTTCCTGCAAAAATGAGGTGGGACTTACCCAAAACTCAGCTGGGCTAATCTGAGCTCAACCCAAGCAAGCACAAAAATCAAACCAATAATAATGGTGACCCACAAATATGCCGTTATGTCATTTCACTCATACTTACCTCACTCAGTCACTAATTTTATCATAGTGTATTTGGTTAATTAGGCAAAAAATTTTCCTTTGTCTTCATCATTTCATCATTCCGCTGCCTTCTCCCACACTTAAACCAACTAACACCAGCACCAAACCAACTTTGCAACTTGTCTTAGCTTTGGCCTCTCACTTTAAAGAAAAGAAAGATAAATTTTAAAAAATAAAAAAAAATTCCTTGGAGCAATCATTTCACAATGGGTCTGTTTGAGCTAAAGTGGGCAATAGCTGTTGCAGGTTGTTAAAACCTACACATTTCCCTTTCACATTTCAAATGTCTCTCTCTCTCTCTCTTTTTTTTTTTTTTTTCCCCCATCTTTATATTTACGCATATTTTTCCCTCTTCTCATCAGATATTTTGGCCTAGCTTGCTGGAGAGAATGATCACAGCTAGATTCATCAAATGTGTGACGGTGGGAGATGGTGCTGTGGGAAAAACTTGCATGCTCATTTCCTACACAAGCAATACATTTCCATCGGTATTTTATTAGTCTATGATCATTTTTCAACATGTCATGTGTCAAGTAGAGAGTAAGATTGTAAATATGTTAGACATTTTACTTATGTTATGATTTTGTTTTTAAACTTTTGTAGGATTATGTTCCAACGGTGTTTGACAATTTCAGCGCCAATGTGGTGGTGGATGGCAGTACTGTTAACCTCGGCCTATGGGATACTGCAGGTCATAACCATGTCAAATATATACTTCAATTTGCAATATCATTAAGCAGTTAGGATGTATGTCTTCTCCTCATCGGACGGGTTTATGGCCCGATACTTTATTATCTTATTTTAAAATCCATACATGATCAATAGATTATGTAGCTTTGAATTTGTAATCATGAGAGTGAAACTAAATTTATTCTTGAATAAAACATTAAAATTATGTCAGTTCTTTTTTGTTATATTAGTAGGTTTAGAATTTTTTTGTTATAGATGAATGGAACAAGTACAAGGATGAGATAACACAATTAGTCTCCCTTTTTTTTCCGAAAAATAAAAAGAGCTTAATTTGCATATATTTTGAGTTTTGACAGTATATATGTTGGTCTTATTACTTTGCATTTGCATGAACATATTCATGAGTTTAATTAGATTGTTAGGTTTATATTTACTTAGGTGGTCTTTCTTTGAACTCAAATCACAGGGCAGGAAGATTACAACCGGCTAAGGCCTCTAAGCTACAGAGGAGCAGATGTGTTTCTGTTGGCCTTCTCTCTGGTCAGCAAGGCCAGTTTTGAGAATATTTCCAAAAAGGTCACTTCCTTTCTTTTCCAAACATTTTTTTTTCCCTACTTGCCTTTTTTCACATGAAAAATGAACCTCAACTTGATAACTTTGATATCTAACTTTGTTTTGTTCATGGTTGACAGTGGATTCCAGAGCTCCGACATTACGCCCCCAACGTGCCAATTGTGCTTGTGGGAACCAAACTTGGTAATATACAATATATACACACATATATATATTTTCAACTCAAGAGGTGTTAAATTACCACTAAACATTACGTATAACCACAATTTTATATAGATATTGTTATTGTTTGGTTGGCGATTCTTCCAAAAATTTATGCCGTTACTCTGATGGCATGATAGTTTATTACCTTATCTAAAAAACTTAAGTTGTTTGGAAGAAGGCCAGCAATAGTTTTATATCATAACGATTATAGTCACGTAAAACATAATGCGTTTTATCTTCTGCCCAAAAAAAAAAAGACTAACTTGGATTATTAGTGCAGATCTGAGAGATGATAAGCAATACCTAATTGACCATCCCGGGGCAACATCAATAACAACCGCTCAGGTATATATATCACCAATTAATAGAATCATTTTTATAACTAGACGTTGATATCAATATCTTTGAAATTGAGAACTGCATATAGCTATGTATATGTATGGTTTTGATCCTTTTCTGCTTTGATTTTTAACAATTACACTGAAAATAATGGTGGTCAGGGAGAGGAATTGAAGAAGATGATTGGTGCTGTCGTTTACATAGAATGCAGCTCCAAGACTCAGCAGGTGTGTGCGTGTGTGTGTATATATATATATCTTATTATCCAAAATCTTGAATATATACATTAATACACATATATATATGTGTATAAATGAGATGACTACTTGATTATCAATGCGCAAAATTTAAATTTTGTTTCCCGTATTCAACTTGGTCTGAATTCTGATATTTTTCCTTAATTATTTCAGAATGTGAAGGTTGTTTTTGATGCTGCTATAAAGGTGGCTTTGAGGCCACAAAAGCCAAAGAAAAAGCAATGCAAGCAAAGATCGTGTTCTTTCCTCTAAAATAACCAGACGATGTTTATATATTCCTACTTTGTTCTCTAATATTATAAACATAAATTTTCTTATTTTGCTTCGCATGTCAAAAGAAACGTGTTCTTGCTTTCTTTTCTTTTCTTTACTTTTTTTTTTTCCCCCTTTCGTGTATATTCAAACGAAGATATAATCTTCCCAAAACAAAAAAACAAAACGAAGATCTAATCACCTAATTTTACTGAGATCGCGTGCTAAAAATCCGCAAAGAACATAATACTCATTTCCGCTAATTGTAATGCCTAAGCATATGTAGCCTATAAAGTAATTATTTACGTAATAAGTGATGATATTTAATATTGACAATACCTTCAAATATTTTCATATTCCTTTATTTAATTCAAAAATCTATTATAGATTAATATTAAATGTATACTTTATTTTTTACATCGTTAGGATATGTAATCTGTAAATTGTCACTTCAAGGAGTTATTATGTATGTATGCTCAAGCGCCGCTAGTCGTCTTTTTCATCCAAATAAAAAATATTAAACAAAAATTAAAGAACCTTTCCATGCTCTAGAAGTGATTAAATATGTGGTGATCAACAACTATAATTCAAAACTTAATTGAAAACTAATTAATAAAAATTAATTATTAATAAACTTATATCAAATTCATTCCTTAACTCATTTCGTGGAACAAGTACTAGAATCTTTTCGTCTTTTCTTAATTTCCAATAGAATATATCCTGTTTGATAGATTGATCATAGAACAATATAGTTTAATCTAATTCAAGTACTGACAGTAGAATTGTGTTCTTTCCCATTAAAAAAACAAAAAAAAGTACTGGCTGCATAATATCTTATCTCATCACAATTTTCAAATTTGAAGACGTCAGAAAGCAGTACCAATCAATTTCAAATGTGTTTGTCGAAGCATAATAATTTACATCTCAAAGTTCAAAAATATTTGACTTATTCTTGGTAAATGAGTGGAAAATTCACCTTCGTTTCATCCAGATAGCATACGTGGATAGATAACTTGGGGTTTTCCCATTTGTTAATTTAAATAATGCAACGCGTAGTCAATAAAAAAAATCAATTGAAGTGAATAACAATAGAAAAAGTAGGGTCAGAAAAATTTTTTCGTTGGTGTAAGTTAATCTAAAATTTTGAACTAAACTAGTATAGAGCAACTGTCCTTTTTTCTTTTAACTTCTCTTCCAATATAATTATACCTTTATATTCTTCTTCTAATAATTAAATGAACCCAGCTTCAAATCGAGTTCGATTTACATTTTAAAGTGTAATTGAGTATGTAAATTTATAAATTCAAATAGTAGTGTAGCTAGTTGATTTTTATCCAAGTTGATATTTTAAACTTGAATATGAGTAAACTTTAAAGGCAATAAGGAAATTAGAAATTAAAAAAAATAATATGTAAAAATTATTAAAGGGGAGAAAAATTGTAAAAAAAAATATTTAGGGGTCATAGTCTAAAGGAGTCCCTTAGGTGGAGTGAAGCTGTCCCTCTTAGACCCCCAATTCTAATAGCTATGTCTCAACTTTTGTATACGTCTCTAAAATAAATATAAGAAATGCTAAATTATAGTGCCACCTGAATTTATTGTATGCTTTCATTTTGTCGTTAAACTTTTTAATTTTTGGCAATTCGTAACTTGAATTTAGGAATTTATAGCAAATCATGACCCCATTTATACAGATGCTGTTTTTTTTTTTCTTTTAATAAAGATTGACACTGACTTGCTAATTTAGATCATGAAAGTTCTTTTTCTTTAATCAATATTAATCCAAAATTCATATTTGTGTTTTTAAAATTAATTTGAAATTTTCTATTTGATAAATAAATATACTAACACTAATACTTTGAATTAAAATAGATAAACATTATCACTTATGTCATAAATTAACGATCTATGAGCAAGTCATGTATCAATTTTTTATAAAATGAAAAAAAAAAATAACATTACTATCAATGAAGATGGTTTGTTACAAAATTATAGATTCATAGTGCAAATTGTCAACAAAAAAGTTCAAATAGTAAATTGCAACTGTATTATGAGCTTAAGGGTAGTAGTTTATAATTGCGCCTAAAAAATATATCAATTTAGGGTCACATGATTATATTAATTTATATATCTATTTTGAAATGGGTTTAAATTAAAATTGATATAAAAAATTAAGTTGGAATCAATTGCTCCGTCAATATATATATATATACATATATATGAATTCAAATCTGTTGTTTTATTATCTTCTTTCCATAGTTGTCCACTCAGTAGTGTATTAATATCTTATTAATTTATTTAAAAAATTTTAATATTTAATTTTTTTATGTAATTAAATTCTTAAATTTGATAATTTGACATAACACTCAAAAAGACAATCAATAATATAGAAAATGAGAAAAAACAATTTTGCTTCATATCTATATATATATATGTATATATAGACACACACACTCACTTATTACTTCGTCCTTGCTGTGCGAAGAGTACCCTTCCTTCTGACCTAATAATCGTTGCTTATTCATTTGAATATATGAAATAATTAACTACGCCATATGCATGTCCTTTGGAATTGTTACCTATAGGCATACTGCTTTGTACCTCTTAACTTGTTCATAGATTCCTTAAACGCTTGGAATGTATGCGCTTAAGTAGTTTGATTATGCAAAAGCACATAAGCCCAAATCCTTTTCTAATGAGTTTTTTTTTTTTTAAATAAAACTAATGAGCTTTTTTCCCAGCCTTTATTTATTTTGCTTTTCAACTCTTTCAGCATCCCAATACCGAGTGCATAGGTGGTAAGTCGAGCTTAATTTATTTTGATTTTGGAGTGCTAAAAAATCGGTTAAAAGGATGCATAGTAATAAGTGAGTCAACATTGCAAACTAATTAATCCAATTTGAGGGAAAGCACCTTTTAAAAAGTTAGGTCGTTTTCGATTTCCCAAAAGGATGTAGCCACGATTCCCGCTTGGGAATAAATGCACAATTTTTTGCATAATTTTGTCATGATTTATAAAATTATTGGGTTTGTTTAGTATATTTGTCAAAAGAAATAAGAAATAAAGAAAAAAAATGGCCTCTGAAATTAATATGCTTTATTATCTTGTTGACTTCCTTCTACATAAATATTTGCGCTCCTCATTAATCCACAAGAAAATAAAAAATATAGTATTATTTATTAATAGAGATAATTCCAATATTATCAGTTGTCTAGTGGAATCCACCACCTTGAAATATTATATATTTTTTTATTTAACACCTTAAAATATGTTCAAATCTGTAATTTTTTTTCTCCTTTTCAATAAAATCAAGCCTTAGCATTTTAGACATCATTAAGGAAAGACCGCCAATAATTGTATTTTTTCCCATAATCTTCACAGCAACCACAATATTCGAGTACAAAAAAAAAAAAAAAAGGCAGGCACTTTCACTAGATTCTCCAACTACATATTACTCAAAATTTTCAGTGGCAAATTCATATATATATATATATGTACATACATAATATTTTTTTTAAGCATGTTTTGTTATTCGAAACCTCAACAGAGTTTTTATTGTAGAGGTTAATTATTATGTATTGGATAAAGCATGTGCAACCGAATTGAAGCATTTAAGTTGATCATGTTGGTGTATTTACTGCAAGCACGCTAGCATTTAGTGATCGCCCGCTGTTGGCGCAATTTTTGCTAAGACACACATACCCATTTCATGTTACATAATATTAGACTATTGCAAAATTTATTATAATCATGTGCAACTTCAACATTTAAAAAAAAATCTCTGAAAAAACAAAAAAAAAATACTGACTCCTCTTGCTTCCTTTAGGGGTAATATATCGAAGTTAACATGAATGTTATAGAATCAATAAAATTTTCTAAAATAAGTAGCTCTCCCTTATGGAGATTGAGATTAAAGATGGTGAACAACAATTTCAATTGAGGAGTATGTTTGCTTTTAGTTGATCGGATAATAGACCGCAAGATGTCATTTAGGACAATGAGGTTCAAATTTTTATTTTTAAAATAACAATAAGTTTACATTGACAATAACAGGTCACCAGAGATATACGTACTAGTGTATATATAGACATCCTATACATACATATATATATATATTATATGCTTCACTCTGGTGGGTTATTGATCATCATGAGTGAACAACACCTTATCTTAAAAGAGAGAGAGATAGAGAGAGAGCATTTATTTAAAAAGAAAAGAAAAAGATCTTACAATCCTTTAGCATAACGTCCAAAAATCAAGAAAGAAAAGTAAAAAATATATATATGAAGAAAGAAAAAAGAAGCATAAAAAAGAAGCAAAAGAATAGACAATCGGGGCTGTTTATATTAGAAAGAATCATATTCAATGTAGTTTACAGACATGCAAAATTGCATCATATAAATACATAGTACACACACTGACTAAATGCAAGAAGTTACATACATATCTATAAAGCATATAAATACATTAGGGTTTGATCAAAAACCTCAAAATGGAAGGAATAAAAAGGGAAAAATAAAAAACCAATAATTTACAAGTTGTTGAGTTAATACATTCCATAAATCGTGCAGACAGAGTGGTAGGAAGAGAGAGGGAACAAGACTGATAAAAGGAAAAGGACACTAAAATTGGGAAGAAAGTTAATAGATACCAAGGACTACTAGTACATACTACGTGGAAAGAATTTCTAGTACTACAACCAAAGATTTAAATGCGAGGAGTGGGTATTGTGCATTGTAAAAGGACACGCAAGTTTGCAATTTTGACTGGAAATTAAAGCCAAAGTGAAGTAAAAAATTAAAAAAAAAAAAAAAAAAAAAAGCTATATTAGCTTTTCTCTCTTGTGAACTAGTAGTAGCACTTAACAGGTCTACTTCAGTTGCTATATTATTATTACATTTTATGGGTTCGATCGGGTTTCACACTTTCCCTGCAGACTGATCATCTGCCCTACTGCCTCAGACACGCACACACATACACAAAGAGAGATGCTATATGTATATATAAATGAATTTATATGTGTATATATGTATTTGTATGTATGGTCCCATTTCATATAATAACTCATTGGTGGAGATGTTGTGTCGAATTTTGAATGCCGTATGGTACTTTTCTAACGTTTTTCCTATTAGGATCAGTTTGGATTCATCGATAAATACAATTCTTAGGCAGAATAAACATAATAATTCCGACTTTTTCTTTTACGTTTTTTCCAGCTATAGGGAATCTAAAAATCTACGGATGACTGCCTAGAAAAATTGCCTATATAGATTGAATACTAAAGATCGACATTGCGTAACATTAGCTAATCACAAAATTGATCTTCCTAGACTTAATTTAATTACAAAGTGATTGATCTTTTATGAGGAGCCACGGTATACGTTATGAAAAATTATATCATGAATGGCATTAATGCATACATGAAAATACTCTTTTATTTCTATAAAACTCGATGTACTGTTTTATCCCCATTTTTGGTCCTTAACAATTTTGTGTTTAACTTTCATGATGTTTCATGGAACTTCTTTTTCACAAAAATTTTATATTTTTCTTTAACGAGACAGGCCAGTTGAAAGAATTTTAAGCCTGACCTTATATCCTTGATAGTCCATTAACTCAATTAGAGCTTATTTCAATGACATGTCTACTCTTGAAAAGTGGAAGTCTTTTATTTTTTATTTTTTTGTAGAAAATGTATCTTCCTACTTTTTCCAACATTCTTCTCATTTTAAAAAAAGAAAATATATCATTTTCAAATATGTCTTGTGCAATATCATCTTAGAAAAAGAAAAATGAATTTTTTCTAATTCTCCCACAAAGCACTATTTTCAACAAAACTTCTTATCATTCCAAATAATTTTTGTTTTCAAGAAGACAAAAAAAAAATTTATATATCTAAACACCATCACATTGTTAAAACGAAAAAACTTTCTTATTTCAAAAAAAAAAAAAAGGAAATAGACATCACATCCAAACAAAAAGTTATAATTTCCCCTAGTTGCCTAGCTACAAAAACAAATGCTGCTATGAAAAGGTAACTAAATATATCATTTCACGATTAAGAAAAATTGGCAAAAAAGTTTTTAAAAAATGGAAACATAACGGAGCCTTACACGATTGGGACTGAAAATTTTGAAATGGACAATGAACTCAATAATCATATACTTATTTCGAAAATATAAAAATTGTCATTTTGAATTCTTAAAAAAAAAAAAAAGTAATGAAACTTGATATTTTGGTGTTAAAATTAAACAAAAAGCTTGAAGAAAAAAAGACTTCTTACAAACTCAAGACTTGGAACGAGAAGAATTTTAATTGAAGACTATCATAACGTTTTCTCTTTTGATAGTTACTTTTTTTGTTTTGTTTGTCTGTTTTCTTCTTTTTTCTATTTCCCAGTAATTTTGGTCATTTCATTTTAGGTTTGTAAGATCTTTTTTTTTTTTTTTATCTTTTAGAAAAATTTTGCTCATTAAGGGAGAAAAAGAAGAAGAAGAAGAAGAATATACCGTAATATATATAATTGAACTGATCAAAGTAACATTATATTAGTTGAAGACGTTTTGTGTAAGCGAAGGAGATGATGAGTATAGATTAGTAGAGGGGAGAATATATAAAAGGATTAATTGAATAAATATAATAGGAGACTGATGATGAGAATTGAGATCATGTTACCCGGGGGCAGGTGGAAGTTGAGTTGGGTGTGAGCTACTTTACATGTCGGAATCGCACCGATGCTTGTTAGACCAAACATTATTATTTACTCTCTCTCTCTCTCTCTCTCTCTCTCTCCCGTCTTGCACACGGGGAGTTGGACAAATCTCATTCTCATAGGTTCACTATAAACCACAAGGAAACAGTCAATTCTCAACAAAGAGAGAGAGACACACACACATACAAATACACACATTATATATATTCATCACGAGTTTCTTTGGTTGGAATATCTTCGATCTTCCTGATTACTCAATGTGAAACTTCGTTGGAATGGATAATGTGATCTCGAGCACGACATCAATAACCTACCCTTTGTGTGTGTGTGTGTAGGTTATGGGGGGATAGCATAGTCGTAAATATATATACATATATACATAATATATATATAAACAAAACCATATAAAACATCTAAAAATGAAAACAAAAAGTGTAACCCTAAAGAAAATAAAATTAAAAAAAAAAAAGAAAAATGTATTAGAGTGAAATGTGAGAAAATATAGTTGTTTTTTAATTTAAAACCCAGCTTCACATTTCGAATTCTATAGCTCATATGAAAGAAAAACTGGAACCTTTATTTAAAAGATTGGATAGGATTTGAATAATAAAAATTAAAAAAAACACTATTATAACACATAGGGATGGATTGGAATCCACCCCCATATGAACTAGTTTTATACTCATTGTGTTGCCAAGTTTTTGATATACATCTCCATTTGTTTGCAAACAATAGTAAGATTGTTAATCATTAAGACATTTTGCCTGCTTCAGTGTTGATTCAAATTTCAAATGGATCAATATATCATCGTCTTTTGTCTGATCTTTTGCGAAGCATCTGATTGATAAACATTAGAAAAGACCCATGGGATTTACCTTTAAACTGATATTACCAACCTAAATTAATTAAATAACAACCTTAGTAAAAAAATTTTACACTTGAAATTAGTTACTTGAGATTTTATGTATGTACTCACCCGGTCTGCACTTAGATATTAGTTACTCCATCACTATAACTCTGAGAATTAAGTAATCAGCCCACATTCAATTTTAGTTGGTTGATGAGGACATTACAGGTATAACAAAATACATATCTAGACAGCATAGTGTGTGCGGGCGTCATCTAGACGTCTGTATTCTGTCATGCATCTTGTGTACCTATTTTAATTAACAAAAAAAGAAAAAAAATTGTGCCTGAATACCACATGAGCATGAACCTTAGGTACTTGACCAATTCTACACATCAACATACATACATACGATACAACATGCACTATACATGAAATATAATTAAAGACTAACTTGAAATCAAATGTCTATCATCATCATCATGCTCCTAATTGATCAGATTAATCGCTTGTTTAACAGAACTTCCTGTAAGCTATTTTTGGCTTTCTTGTTCAAAAAAGGCTTCTAATAAAAGTTGTTTCTGATAATATTTAGGTGACATTTTATAAGAGTTTTTTTAGGAAATTTTCACCTAAAAAAAGCTTTTTAAGAAAGTTAAAACTTGTTTTACAATTTAAATTAGACACTATAAATTAGTTTCAACATATTATTACTTATTGTAAACCTATGGAATCATTTTAACTTATAAGCTCTTTTAAAAATGTGATTCTCAAGTCACATTTTTTTCCTTCTATCTTTCTACAAACTAAATTAAAAAGTAAAAATTCTACCAAACAAATCTTAATTAGCTATAACCTAATTTATAGATCGTCTTATTTTGAGGGTTAAGCACCACTAGCTTCCATTAGTTACTGGTGCATCATTTGTGCTACGGGTTCAAACATACTCGACTTTTCTCCTTTTCTATTTTCCTGCTCCAATTTTGCACAAATCAAGAATTTATTTAAAAAAAAAAAGGTCTTCGTTGCTTTAATTTGGTATATCGTGAATTATAATTCGCTTTTGAGATCGGAGAAGAACCTAGAAGTAATTGTTCAAAGAAATAAATGCATAAAAAAATTAAATAAAGACCCTCGAGTCAATCCAAAATTAGCTATTTGCTATCTAGCTTTGCCTTACTTTGCCCCAAAAAATAACCAAAAATTTTGCCATTACTATCCCACGACTCCCACCACCGCTTTTCCAATCATAAAAACCCTTCAATGCCCCTCTCTTGACTTAAAAACTCACCTCTCTCTCTCTCTCTATTTATTCCTGCAACAACCTTTCCCATTAGAATATTACCACACTTATTTCTACTCCTTCTTTCTTCCATAAATACACTGCAAACAAACCCAAGCAAGTAAGAGAATCACTCTCCATAGAAATCTGAAAAAAAAAAAATGAAAATGAAAGAGACAAACTGATCAGAAATAACCCCCCCACTTCTCAATCTAAAAAAGGTATTTATAAAACACACACTCTTTCTCTCTCTCTAGCATTAAGAGCTTCGCTGTCACCTTCTGATGAAGATTCTAAATAAGCCCTAGCAGTTACTCCTTTCCATGTTCCCTTTGCTTCTCGTCCGGGGGAGGGGAAAATTGGCTTTGTATAATTTGTGTGTGTTACTTTTGAGTAGGGTACAAGTATTTCAGATTTAATGCAAAAGTCTATAAAGGAAGGCATGGCGTGATAGTACTTTTTTAATTTATAATTTAATTTGGTTTCCTTTTTTGTTTTTCTTTTTCACAGGCGATTCCTGTTGTGGGTTTTGTCCATTTTATATAAATCGAATCGAATTCCCACCCCCTCCCCCATTTTTTTGATGTGTATTTCTCATTGTTATTTTTTTAAATACAAATATTTATGTTTATATTAATTAATTAAAAAGAAAAAGGAACTCGCAGGGGTAGGTGAGGAGGCTAGCTATAAGAAGTGATGTGTTATATGTCTGGCTAGAGGATTATATCAATACCAAAAACATGAGCAACAAAACGGCTACTTCTCGTTATTTCTCATTTGTTTGTCCACTTTAATATCTAAGATAAGATCAGTTTTTCTCTGCATCCTCTTCACCATCATCATCATCATCAAGAACAACAGCAACAACATCATCATCACCATCATCATGGCTTCCTCAAACAGACACTGGCCCAGCATGTTCAAGTCTAAGCCTTGCAATTCCCACCACCAATGGCAACACGACCTCAACCAGTCTCTCATCTCAAGTGCCTGCCACCGTACTCCTTACACTTCAGGTAACTCATCCAAAAAAAAAAAAAAAAAAACCTCCGGCATCTGTCGGGTTATTTTGATGCATCTACTGATTCCTGTTATAATCAATTACATTTTTTTTTTTTTGGATTCACGCAGTTTCGGCAGGGTGTGAAGAGCGGAGCCCGGAGCCGAAGCCGAGATGGAATCCGAAACCGGAACAGATTCGGATCCTGGAAGCGATCTTCAACTCGGGGATGGTCAACCCGCCGAGGGACGAGATAAGGAAGATCAGAGCTCAATTGCAGGAGTACGGCCAAGTGGGCGACGCCAACGTCTTTTACTGGTTCCAGAACCGGAAATCCAGAAGCAAACACAAGCTCCGACACCTCCAAAACTCCAAACAACAACAACAACAACAGTCCCATATTAGTCACCAAAACCCTCCCAACTCCAATATCACCACCATTACTACAACAACCACCACTAGTCCTTCTCCTATAGCTCCGTCCTCGTCGTCTTCTTCGTCGGAGAAATCGTCTCCGAAAGTACAGAAAGGATCGCCAGTCTTTTCGATAGGCTTTGCCGAAGCCCTAAACTCTCCGACTGCTTCGGTCAATCAGACTACCTTCTTTCAGACCACCGGTAGTACTACTCCAGCTGGTCATTATCATCATCATCATCATCAGGACCAGTTCTTGGCCGAGCCCTTTTTCTTCCCCGTGCATCAGTCCAGTTCTACTAGTACTAGTACTATTACTACTACTACTCCATCAGATTTCGTCTCTCAAGGGCTTTGCTTCCCTGAGCTTATGCCCAACGCTGGTCATCATCATCATGTCATGCCTGATCATTATCAGCAGACTAACATCGGGCCGTGCACTAGCCTCTTGCTCAGCGAGATCATGAACCATCGTGGTGATTCAAAGAAAGGCCATGTTGATCATGATCATCATGATCATGACCGTTATCATGAAGCTGCCCCGAAGCTACAGATGAATTATACTATTTCGACAGCGGCGGCGGTGACTTGTTCTCCGGCCAGTACTCCTCTCACTACGGCCGCTGCTACTACTGCTGAATCTTCAATATCTCAAGGGAATCAAATCCAAGGTAAGTAATTAATTTTATAGGAATTAATTGAAGGAATTAATCTGAAACCCAAAGTGCAATTGGAATTTTTGTCTTGATGTGCATCATGTATGTGTAATGACATTTATGTGCACGTAAATCACAAAGGGACAGACAAAAATATGGGCTATTATTACGTGTGATATGATACATTTTGACGACTTAACAAAGCCCTGCCCTGGTTTTTTTTTTTTCCTTTTTTTTTTTTTTTACTGCCTGATTTTAAAAGCTCTGGCTTCACGCGCGGGCAAGTTTGTAATCGTGACAATAATATATGATCCAGTTTTGAAATATATATTATGGGTGTTGTTCCCTGCATAAAATTGATTAGTAAAATGGATCAAAGAGCGAGGGTAAAATTGTCTGTCCATGTTAGATCAACAGGGCATGCGAGATCTGATGTGTGGATGGACGCGTGCATGGCTTTGGTGCTCTAGATATTAGCTAGATACCATAAGTACTACTGCTCCATTGATTGACCATAGCTACTGTGTTGTTTGTTGGATTGGAGTCACATATACATACATACATATGAATATATATTTATCACATATATATTTTGTGTGTACGATCACAATTGTGGTGATTATAGGGCATGATGGTACTAATTGTAAAATAATGTATAGATAAGGTGCAATATGCACGACGTGTGTGTGAACGCAGGAGTTGGAGAACATGAACCATCCGGTGTGG
Organism: Antiaris toxicaria; assembly: GCA_035233585.1. Lineage (NCBI taxonomy): Eukaryota > Viridiplantae > Streptophyta > Magnoliopsida > Rosales > Moraceae > Antiaris > Antiaris toxicaria. Next base: position 98,562,518 of record CP141154.1, read on the forward strand.
GGTCCGTCGGAGCGGGTGCTAAAACGACGGTGTTCATAAACGACGTGGCGTTTGAGGTGCCGGCGGGGCCGTTCAACGTGAGGGAGGCGTTTGGGGAGGCGGCTGTGCTCCTTCACTCCTACGGTCAGCCTGTCCTCACCAATGAGTGGGGTGTCACCCTTCACTCCCTCCAGAATGGTGCTTTTTATTATCTAGTAAGCGCATGTCCATGATCCTTTTTTTGTCATTATAATTTATTTCTTTTTAATTATGTGTTACCTATTGATCATTTTTCTTTTCTTTTGCCCACTAGACAAGATATTCTTTTTTTGTTAATTAATTAGTATTTAATGATATTACTCAATTTCTCCTTGATTAGCCCATAAATCATACATGTCCCTCTCTCTCTCTCTCTCTCTCTCTCTCTATATGTATATATATTAGCAAAAGCAAGTTTATTCTTAAGTTTTTGGATTTGACGCCAAGTTACTAATTTCACAACTCAAATTAAAAAAAAAAAGATATTTGAATGAACTGTGGTTAATTTGCTTGTTTTGAGTGTTGATCTAAACGTCTAAAATCTAGAACCCCGTTTAGTTATTTCTTGACTGATCTTTTTCTGTGTTCTTCGGTTGCAGATTTAGGAGCTTGGAATATATATTATATATATCTAGTTAGCTAGCAGAAAAACACACGCAGGCTGTGGGGGTAATTAAATTAACTATATTTCTGCTCTATCTCTTTGTTAGGGCTTCAGTGGTGACTTGTTTATGTTAGGCAATTTGATAATTTGGTGGACTCATATTACATATGTACTCTCTTTTCGGTTGTTAATTAGAGCAAAATGTATTAAAAAGGAATCCTTTATGTGCTGTTATATATTTTTGTTTTTAACTCTCACAAGGGGAGAAGTTAAAAGTACTTGTATGCTAACAAGTAAAAACTGCAACCAAGGTCGACGTGTAAGGTAGTAAAAGGTGTAATTGCGTATCTGTATACACGTGAATTCGTGAACAGCACATATCCAAAGCGACCAAGCTCATGATATCATCGTCATATAAAATATATATATTTATATATATCGAGTACGCCCTCTTAATAATACATCTGCCAGTTTTGGGTTTTATTTGCTTCCTGTCGAAGGAATTCCAGTTTACTGGTCTTTGACTTTAAAAGCAATTTGTTCTTCTTCCACGCAAAAATTTGCCTTGGGGGATGCTGCCACGTACCCTGTAGCTGATGAAACCACTCAACATCAGAAAGAAACGGATGGAATTGCTACTATTTAGCTACATATTTAGTACACATCTAACGATTTACCAAACCCCAAAATTTATAATTCACTTTGCTTCAATTCAAAAGCGATTAATTTATATATATTTCTGTATGTGTACATGAAAGAGCAGCCAAATATTTGTTATCTGGGTATATTAGGCTTTTCAATACCCTAGGTGGGGAGACGATTCTTCCAACCGTGATCCCTTTTATATCATTCAATGTCAAGTATTATTATTTGTATGTGCTGTCCCTTGCAAATTAACATAGGAAAATACTTAAAAATACTGTCGGTATTAAATATCATCGTTAATAAAATGTAAGTCTCACTTATAAATTATATATTATGAAAACTCATTTTTTATTAATAGATGATATTTAATAACATTGATGTTTTAAAACAATGATCATTAATATTAACATCTTATTAAAATTTTACACATTTTTATTTCTGAGTTAATATAAATGTATAAAATTTAGATATGATGTCAGCATTTAATTAAAGAGAAAGTAAAAGGGAATAACAGACTTAGATTCGCATTTACTACGTATTCTTTATTTAGTGAACGACAGAGGTTTTTTTTTTTTTTTTCCCTCCTTAGAAGAAAACATAAGTGCTAATTTATCCAAATTAAAAGCAATTTAATAGAGGTAAAAAGTATTTTTGTGTGGTTCGTTTATTTTCACTGCAAATAGCTTAAGGATCTAGCAGTAATGATCAAGAATATTAAACAACAAGAAAATTATTTATGTATCAAATAAGCCGTCTGATAAATAAAATTATATAAATGAAGAACAAAATAGCTTTATATTTATGGAAACAACTTGATGTCTTTATCATTATGTTGAGACCATTTTAGAACTGGATCAGCTTGCTTGCATGAATCAGAAAGCCAAAATAGAAAGGGAAAGGTTAGTAATGTTTGACAAACACCGTAAGTGAAATGTTTGTTCAACTTTGAGAAACCGGCAAACAAAATCAATCACACTGTACGTACGTGTTGTTGGTACACATATCTGCAGAACTTTTTTTTTATTTTTAAGTTTGGATTAATCAATGTAGTTGATATTGATATAAATAATATATATATACATAGGGGGAGGGAGGGAGGGAGAGAGAGACAGAAAGAGAGAGAGAGTGGGGGGGGGGGGGTGTTGGGGTGGGGAATGGATGTAAGTTGACAAAGGTCAATCTTCTCGTTGAGTGGTGCAGAATTGTTACGTGCAACCTGTTGTGAACAGTTTTTGGCAATTTGGATGTGATTTGATTGAGTGATTTGGATATGTCGAAGAAGGAGCCTGCCAACAACAACCATACTGTGTTTTGCATGAACTGTCACGTAAGTTTATCATGACGACAATGACCTAAAACTTATACAAAGCCTCTCTCTCTCTCTCTCTCTCTCTCTCTCTCTCTCTCAACAAGTATTATATATGGGGTCGGAAGATGAAGAAGCAATGATAATATGGAATGGGAATATTGTTGGGGGCAAATCGAAGGGAAAGTAGTGTAGTTTTAGTCCAGGGTCTATGGCTATTATGTGATTGGCTAGTATGGTTAGTGATGGAAGAAGTAGCTAGGTACGTGGCACGTGGAGAGTGGTGCATGGCCAAGCTCGGTGCATGGCCCCCCTGTAGAGGATTATTCCGGTACAGTTATATCATCGAGAATGTGATGGGATTGTACTTCTAATTATAAAGCCCCGATTTGAGGATCCCTTTCTTTTTCTTTTTATTCCTTTTTGTTGTGAAGCGAAATTTTGACCAAGCTTAATCCACTAACAAATATTTTGTTTAGGATTGTGTTTAAGGAATGACATAAATATATCAAAGCGCTCTTGTCTTTTAGGGGGTGGGGGCACTCTATAGAGTTTAGCATCAATGAGGTAGTGTAATGTCTTTCCATTTTCTTTTATCAGAGTGTCTACAAGTTTGAAATTCTGCAGACTTTTTATAAATTCTACCTTAGTAACTACGATGTGAGTAAAATTGTGCCCATTCTGCGAATATAATTATTAGACAAGTCGTTTTTTTTTTTTTTTTCTATTCATACTTTCTTTGTTTGGTTCACATATCCATCTTTAAAATGGGCTTCAAATACCATTTAGCAACATATTTTGAGTTCTTCCCTTCTCTAAGAAAAATTTCATATATTTTAAAAGGGAGATGACTTTTCAATTTAATGTTCAAATATCATTCTAAAATCTTTTTCATTTCCAAAATAATTTATATATTCAAACGACATCTCAAAATTATGAAAATATTTTTTTCATTTCAAACAAGAAAACTTTTTATTTTAGAAATGAATATATGATCCAAACAAATCAAAAATTTCTTCTACACAAAAAATAAAAAATAAAAATAAAAATGAAAAATAAACTCCATAGGGTTCCACTAGATATCTAAAGACCACAATCCAAATATTTACCAATGAAGATGATGGGCTACTTTTGCGTCATTGTGTTGTAAAAAAATTTTACTGTAACTGTACTATGAATTCAAAGTTACTGTACTTAAATATAGGTATTCGTTTGGTAAATTTTCTTCAAAGTTGCTATGAATACTAGAAGTAGAATATAGGTGTTCAGTAAATTATGAATAAAATTTCTATGTAGATGTATAATGACCAAAAGGACATATTATAATTTTCTCTAACATCTTGATACGTGAATAACATATTTAAATAATGATATTTTCTCATATAAAATAGAAATAATTACTCCAAAAATAATGTTTTCTAAAATTTATTTACTATCATCTTTTTTTTTTCAAATATTTACTATCATCATTAAGCACACATAAAATTATAATAAAAAAGTTTTCTCCAAATCAAATAAAATATAAAATTACAAATTACAATTTAAAATTTGAAATTATTTTAAGAGGAAAAGAATTTATAAATCTAATACAATAGTAGAGTGTAATTTTATTATTGGTTAGGAGAGAAATAAAGTATATAGATTGATATTATAATTTATTTTAAAGATATTTTAATAAATGTATATAATGGTAGCAGAGACAATTGTATAGAAATAACCTCTAATCTACTTCTCAAATTTTGCTATGCTGCAGCAATTTTAGAATCTACTTAACAAAAGTAGTGTTTACCAAACATCTCTAACCTACTATAGATTCTTTAATAATCTAAAAAAAGCCTTCAAAAGCAATGCCAAACGATGCCAATTTGTGGATGGGAAATGCACATTATAGGTCATTTTGTTGTCTAATTTATGGTAAATAACATAATTTAAAAACATTAAAAATTAATAGCATGATTAAGTTTACTATAAGCAATATTCCTTTTATACCCTTACATATATTTATTTATTTATTTTTTACTTTTTTCCTTTTTCTCTCTCTTTTCTCTATTATTTCTCTTTCTTCAAACACTCACTCTCACTCCTCCATCTCCCTTCCTCTCTCTCTCTCTCTCTCTCCTTAAACTCATCGGTAGCTGTTAGAGTTCATTGTCGTCTCAATCCAACCGAACTGTCAGTCGTTGTTGTCTTTTCCAGCCACAATGTCCTCCGATTCTTAGCCACCATCATTGCTATTCCTTTCGATTGCCATATGCAATCGACTTTGCGAACTTAGATCGTCGTCATCAGCTTCTTCTTTGATCATTACCTATAACGATAAACCTCACGCCGAATCACGATTAACATCACAAACTCACTTTTTCTAGATTTGTTGTCATCTCGATTTCTAAGATTCTGAAGAACAGTTGTAGGTCATAGATATGATCGTGATCTTAGCTAGAGAACCACTAGATTCGATTTCGATCATTGTCGTAGGTGAGCACAAACCCTAAACCTAATCTCGACGACCAGCTTCTTGCTATTATCATCATGATTTCTCAGGATTTTCTAGGCATCACGATTGTCATCGTCCCTGTTCTTCTCTCTTGTCACTGGTCCTCTTGATGGAACTGATGCTGGCGCCATCTCTAGCCATGGCTACTATTTTGGGTTTCATTCAATTTTGGGGTTAAGGTTAGGATTTTTTTAATTTTGGGAATATTTTACAAAATAGGTAGATTTATCAAAGTTGATAACCTATTTATTTATGAAATCAAGAATTTATATCGGTAAAATCAAGAATTTACAACTAATTACATCGATAAATTAATGATTAACGAAATAAAAATTTACACAAATGAAAATAGCTATTATTTAAATTATAAACAAACAATTTATCAAATAATAAATTATTATCAAAATTGGTAAAAAAAATGATTTACCAAGTAAAAAAAATAATTTACCAAGAAAAAAATGATTTACTAGATATTATCTATTATAATTTATCAAAATTGATAATTTTTTTTGTTTACAATAGTAAATGTTATATTTACTTAGTAAATTTTTTTATTTACCAAAGTAATAATAAAAGATTTATAAGTAAATCTAGATTTACACACGTAAATAAAAGATTATACGTAAATTAAAAATTTACATATAAGGGTACTTTTGAAATTTTAGTTTGCATAAATCTTTGATTTATTAAAAATATGTTATTTATTAAAGGATAAGGTTGTAGTAGGTACCCAAAAATAATACCAACTGTAGGTATCCATTTTAGTATATTTTAGTTCATACAATCAAAATCAAATGGTTTTTAAGTGATCAGTTTTACAAAATGTATTATAGATCTTTTCATAGAATATGATTTCTTTCTTTCTTTCTTTCTTTTTCTTTTTAATTATGGTTATTTATGATTTAAAAAGAAAAGAAAAACATATTAATTTTGTTTTATCTCCTCCCCTTTCTCCAAAGACGTTGCCTCTAGGTCGTCTGTGCCAATGACAAAGGAGACTACTCCAGCATCGTCCCTTCTCCCCTAACCCTAAACCCAACTACCCCTTCTCCTTTTCCCTCTACCTACTGACTCCCCTTTCTTCCTTGCCTTGGTTACTCCCTCGCCACTGCCTTTTCTAGCGAACTCCACCTCCTTCCTAGCCAACATTTCCTCCCTAATGCTACCCCATTCCCCTTCTTCCAAGTCCAACTCCCACAAGCCCATCGCTTTTTTGTGCAAAAAAGGAAAAAAAAAAGTGAATAACTAATAAAAATTACTCAAATCCATATGTTAGATTTCATCTACTTCATTTTTAATATGAAGTTGGAAGTAATAGATGAAAGAAAGATAGAGAAGTAGGTGAAAGAGGTTTTTCCATTTACAAAGATAGTGGTGAAAAGAAAAAGAGAAAGATAAAGAAAGAGTAATAAATTTGGTTTTAATTTTTTTTATTCTAAATGCTTTGAAATTTGTTTAGGAAGATGACTAAAAGCTAGGGGGCTAAGGCTTGCATGTCTTAAGGGAGTGGGGGTTTGGTGGAGGTCGATGGTCTCAGGGGTGGGGGGTTCAACGGAGTTCGTCGTGGGTTGGGGAGGGGGTGGTGCTTTGCAGATCACCGGTGACATTGTGGGTTTATTTTTCAAGTTTTTTTAATAATTTTTTAATCTATAATATTATAAGCTAATGTGTATCATAATTATCATGGATAAATAATATCTTGACCCTTCAATTACATCTAAACAAATAACAAAAAAAAAATACCATAGGTACTATTTTGGATTCCTACCTTAGACTTCCCCTTTATTAAAATTCCAAAACTTTTATGTTATTTATTTTTACTAAGTTGGCTTTTGGCCTTTTATCAGGAACTTTAGAAAAATGCTATAAAATCATGTTTTGGATTGATTTTTGTAACAAAGAAAAAAAAAAAAAGCTTGCAAGAATGCCATTGGTATATGAATTGATTACCAATAAAAAATATTTGTTTACCCTTTTTTTGGTAAATGATTCATTTTCTAATTGTAAATGATTCATTTATTAGTGATAAATGATTTATTTATCATTTATTTACCCTTCATTTACCATTATTAATTTTTATCATTTTTTCTCTCTCCTCTCTCTATCTTCTCTTTCTCTCTTCTAGCTCTGATCATAGCTATTGCTTTGTCACGTGAAGGATGGCTAGCAGAGGTTATGGTCAAAGAGGAAGGAGAAAACCAGAGCCAAATCTTGCTAGAATTGCAAACCTAAGAGCTGTCGAGCAATCGAGACCACAGATAGATTATCAACTATAACGATGCAAGGGAGGATAGCTTCACTTACGAGGCATTCGATCTTTCTGCATTGCAAATCTCGATCTAGTACTGGTGATGTCAATTTTTCGCTTGTCCTGGGGAGGCCGACGGTGAAGAAAAGGTAGATTCAGAGCTTGTCGTTGTCGATCTAACTTGGATATGGCTTAGGAGGCCGTCAGTGAAGGAGAACGAAACGATCTCGATGGCAAGATCACGGTGTCAATCTCACACAGACAAGCAAGCAATGATGGAGAATTGAATCAGAGAAATGACCAGACAGCATCTCGTTAGAGCTGGGGAAGAGATTGACGGAGATGGCTCCAATTGCTAGGATCGACAGAAGCTCCGATTGTCTTGGTGGCAGCAACTCTAATAGACCTAGCGGTAGCTCCTAGGCAATGGATGTAGATAGGGGAAAAGTGAGAGAGAAAACAATAAAAAAAAAAATTCGTTTACCATATTAAATCAAATTCATGGTATTTTTTGTAAAAGTTTTTAAACTGTTACAAAAATCAATCCACACCTTATTTTTATGATGTATAGTCTAATTATCCTGTTTTCTATCTTATTCTAGATTTAAAGGCCTGAATAATTCATGTGTCGAGTCCGGAATGAAATAAAATTTTGAGTCAAAACTGATTGACTTAATTATAATTTTTGTTGACCTTTCAGGAAAAGACAAAACTGAAACTAAAATTTTATTTCCAAGCCAATAAAACAAACAAACAGGGTCTAAAACTCTTTTGAAGCCTGTGGTTCATGAATCTTAAATTTTGTGGGGGTAGCAATAATTCTAACCGTGGTTCTAGGCCTGATGACAACCTATCTAAACAATCCAACTAATAGATAATACTTGATTTTTCCTTTTCCTTGCCGAAATAAAATGGATCTTTGTCTTATATGGTCTCTTTTTTTTTTTTCCTATTATGATACAAATTTAATTAATATGATTCTTTAATCGATACAATATAATATTATAATAAAAAATATTTTTTAATTAATATATTATAATATTATTAAAAAATGTAAAATGAAAAATATAAAAAGATGCATAAATCGAGTTATTGCTTCATATTTTGATATTTCTGCTTGTTATACCTGTGGTGACCCCCACGTACGTTACCATACCAACCAGTCGAGCTCTGACGCCGACCGCGATGGCTGGCAACCTCGTGGGTCGTCATCCTCTTACTTAACTTACTTAACTTTCCATTCTTAACGTTCTCATTTTGAAGCGGAAGCAATTTCTATAGCAAATTTTTTTTTTTAACTTACATATTATGCCTATATCTCTAAAATACTCTTATAACATATATTTCATAACTTTCTTTCTTTCATCTTCCTTTTTGAACGCTCAGCGAAAGACTCATGGTAGTACCAAACCCTCGCCCAGTCCCTTAGCACGTGTAGATCCGTCCGTTGTCCATCATACTACTTTAAACTAACAGGTTGCTTACCTGCAACATATAAACAACTAATGAGCTAGATGCTCAGTAAGTTCAAACATACATTCATTAACTTATAAATACTAGTAATATATATTATTACTAGAATATATGACATCACATATATACACATCATACACATCGTCTATACATATCCTCAAAACATAATATAGAATATGAGCTTCATCGTGCTCGTTTATCTCTTCGTTCATCGTTCTTATCATTCTATCGATCAACTCTTATCATTCTAATCTAATCTCTTCATTTCTTTGCTTTTTCATTTCTATCATTTCTTAACTTTCTGTTCTAAACTTTTATAATTTTTCTATCGCTTTATCATCATCTCTTAACCTTTCATATCTTAAAATCTAGTAACATACACACTAACATAACATCACGTAAAAACGTGTCATTCACATCATTGTGTTATTCTTCTATATCATTCGTTACTTTTCTTATCGTTCTTTACTTTTCTTTTCTTTTCGTATCATTTCTTTTCTTTTCTTTCCACTCTCTTTTCCTTTCTTTTCTTTTCACGCTCTTTTCTTTTCTTTTCTTTTCTTTTCTTTTCTTTTCACTCTTCTTTCGTTTGTTTTCTTTCCACTTTCCTTTGGTTGGGCCCGTTGTTAGATGTACCTAGTTGCGCGCTGATAGTGGGAGGAGGGGGAGCTACCCACCAACCTACCTCACAGTCACATAAAACCTCACCTTCGAGGCTGGTCCAACCTATAATCTGCCACACCTTCAGGGTAGCGCCACATCTACGCGGAGGATATAGACCGGAAGTCTCGACCTTGTAGGGAGACCGGTACGCCAACAACTTAAGTTTTCAGTCGTATTATCTTGTAGGCTTTTATTTTTCTTATATTGATTTTTTGTTGTACATCTTTTTCATAACATTCATCATCTTTCATTTCTCATTTTTCATAAAACATTTCATGGAACATATGTTCTTTCGTTGTTTTTCTTTTCTTAATTCTTTATTTTATTTGTGTGAATTATATTAATCACACCTTAGCATAGCATATATAGCACATATTACTTATATAACATCACATCACATCACATCACATCATAACAAACAAAAACATGTTTTGTTACATGTAGACAATTATTCTCTGTTCGTCTTATCATTTGCATCATTATATCTAGCGTATCTTATCATCACATTTCTATCAATCATAGCATATCGATCATAGCCTATCGTTCTATTCTATCAATCACATCTTATCGTTATGTTCTAATCCTTTCATCATACCTTTCATCATAACCTATCATTGTTTCTCTTTCTTGTCTAAGTCTTTGCTTTCGTATCATTTTTCATAAAAAACCTATCCTTTCGTTATCATAAAACATGCCTTTTCTTAATTCCTTTCATCACCGATCATCGTTACTCTATCAATCATAACCTAATTTTCATAAAACTTTTCATAAAACATCTATCCTTTCATCCTCATAAAATATCCCTTTCTTAATTCCTTTCATCACCGATCGTCGTTGCTCTATCAATCATAACCTAACTTTCATAAAACTTTTCATAAAACATCTATTCTTTCCTTTCATATTTCATCTCTTTCTTATGCATCCTATCATAACATTCTTGTTCTTACTCTTTCTATCTTCTATCCCTCTTTATCATATCGTTACTCTCATAAAGCTTTTATAATGCCTTTCCTTCATAATTCAATATATACATATATTTATATATTTTTTTTTATAATTATTTATTAAAACATATCTTTTAATATCATCATAACATTGCTATAACATTACTATAGCATCATCATAAATCACATCATGACATTTGCATACCAAACATATAAAAACGATAAGCTTGTTTATAGTTGCAGACAGGTAAATATCTGAACTTACTCATAACGTGCTTATCCTCCTCTTAGAATCCATCGACGTCCTTTGTCGCGTCTAAATCGGGTTCCTACAGATAAACTTTGTCCGTTAATCACATTTTCATTTATAGCCTTTATTTTATTAAAAAGCTAAATTCTGATCTTATAACCCTTAATTATAGCCTTAGGACAGCTTTCTAAACCTTAATGGCCCTTTTCAAATTTTTCTCTAACTTTTTGAAAAATTACAATTTTATCCCTAACTTTTGACAAAATTACAATTTTACCCTTGACGTGATTTTTCATAACTTAAACCTTAATTTTGACTTTTACAAACTTCATTAAACTATTCCGGGGTCATTGGGGCTCTTTTTCCATAATTTGAGAATCTTTGGACAAAATGACCATTTTGCCCCTGATGGGTCGTTTAATCATAACATTTTCATTTTCATGCTTAGGCTGGATTTTCTAAACCCAAAATCATTTAAGTAACTTTTTAAATCTTATCGGACCTTTTCCGGATCAATTCTTATCATTTTACCAATTTTCACATTCTCGGCCTTCGAGAAGTACTATTCCGACCTAAGAATCGGTTTCATGTTTTCTTTGCGTTCTATTGTTTCGAAGAGTCGGTTTACTAATTATAACTTGCCCCTTCCTTTTTCCATGCCCTAATTCCTCGAGGGAGCTCGGGTTCCCTTCCCGATTATATTTTTACCCCTCGTTTCCCATATTACCCCTGGTGCCATTTTTAGAAATTTCGGCAGCATTTCCGCTTAATTTTTGAGGTTCCAGCGTTTAGGAAACGCCTGAAAACCATCTATCCTGATCTAATTCTATCACGTACTATACCAGAGGCCTAGATTTTACATAAAACTCATACTGTTTACGTAAAATCATTACATTATCACATATTTTTCTTTTTCTCTATTACAGCCATTTTCTTCTTTTTACATACATTCTTTTCCACATTTTTCATACCAAAAATCATAAAATCATATAACAGTCCCAAACAATTAAATTGCGGAATGTAAAGGGGTCGAGATTTATACCGAATTGCAGTCCGGTCTCAACGGCATAAACCCTAATTCTTCGTTCATCATCTCTGAGGTCCCGTCTTGCAAATCTGACTCCGCGGATGCGTCCGGAACGTCGAAAATAGGCTAACGGGCTAAACTTCCATTTTCGGTCAACGGTCGCCATTGACCGCCGTTGACCGTCCGTTGACCGCCGTTGACCGGCAGTTGACGGCGGCGACGGTGGCAAATGAGTAGCCCATCTTGAAGATCTCGACGAGAGGAATCCATTGGTGGCTTCAATTTCACCATTCGACACCTTTATCGCCGGAAATCGCCCCTCGAAAGCTCGGTCACGGCGGCGGCTTTGAAACTCCGCCGTGCCGGACTTTTTCCCCGAAATTGATTGAGGGCTTTTGCTCCCCTCTTCAAGGCGAACATTTCTGTACCGGTGGTGCAGCTCAACATCGCCGGAAACGACGGGTTTCACGGCAGCGACGGCGACGGGCGGAGTTTGGCGGCGCGATCCAGCGGCCGTTGGGCTGAAACTCCACCTGGGTTTTGTTCTACTCTTCACCACGAGTCTTTTGGGACTGGTTTCAGCTTGATCGGACGTCAGACGGCGGAGATACGGCGTCGCGAATTTTCCGGTGGCCGGCGGCTTCGGGCAGCGCGTGCGCTCTCCTCCGGCGTCGGTTCCGTCGACTCGGCACACCGTTGAACTCAGCTCGGCGAGAGCTTTCCAACGGTGCCGGCGGTGTCGAAAACGGACACCGTTTCCGGTGGTCAGTTACTATTCATCAATAGGGGTAGAGAGAGAAAGAGAATTTGAGAGAGAGAGAGTATTTGTGGGCAAATGAGGAGGGTGTTTGGTTTTGTTTCCAAAACTGATTTTACGATTCCCTAAGAAATCGATTTCAAAATCGGTGTGAAATTGTGTTTGGTTTGTATTGTTTTTGAAAACAGATTTCAAAACGAATCCAAAATCGCCTTTACTCCTAATGTAAAATTGAAAACGATTAAAAGTCGTTTTCTCTGATTTCATTTTTCTCATTTCTCCCATTTCTCTGATTTAATTATTATGGTTAATTATGATTTAATTGATATAGTAATTACTTAAATATTATGGTTATTAATTTTTAATTCATTTTTCAATTAAAAAATTTTATTAATTTTTAATTTTTGGTATTCATAATAAATTTTTTTTAAATCAAACATAAATATGTTTTTATATAACACTTATAAAATGACTGGTTTTCAAAAATATAACCAAACACAGTTTCATTTTTTTGTTTCTCAAAATATACACTCAGAAAATAAAACCAAACACAATTTCAGAAACGTTCTCAGAATTGTTTTTAAAACGATCTCAAATTCAGAGAATTTGAAAACATAACAGATTTCAAAAACAATACCAAACGCTACCGAGGAAATTCTATTTTTTTCCCGCTCTTTATATACTTTTTCGCCCAAAATTTCAACATGGGCTATCCTGACTAATTTCGGCGTCCTGAGTCCAAATATATCAATTTTATTTTCATCTGAGATCATTTCGACCAATTTCCAATACTGCGAATTTTCGGTCAAAAATTACCCTTGTGCTCAATTATCAAATTTGAGCGTGCTGATAGGCTATCCTGACTAATTTGGGTGTGCTGAACTCAAATTTATCAGTTTTATGTCAAGATAATATCATCTTGACCTACTTCTTGATACTGTGAGTAGCACTCACGTGCACACACATAATATCACTATTACTCATTTTTCATACTTTCACATTGTTAGAACATTTTATTTTAGTTCTAAACAATATTAAATCACTAAATTTCACATTTTAACGCTTAAATTCATTGTGTATTTATTCTCTGAAAAATGTGAATTTTTCCGGTTGTTACAATAACAAAGTTCTTTAAACATACTTTTAAGGAAATCAAATTAATAATAATAAAAATATGAGTATGCATGAACTCGTCAATCCATATTGGCTGCATATGAAAGTTGACGACTTCATCAACAACATTCTTTAACATACTTTAAAGGAAATTAAATTAATAATAAAAAATATGAATATGCATGAACTCGTCAATCCAAATTGGCTGCAGATCAAATTTGAAGACTACATCAAAAGCGTTATTGAACTTTCATCCATGACAGAACCTCACAAAGCGTCAACGACATAGGCACGTTCAATCGTTTTCACACTACACTTAAATATATTTTTCGTACTTGAGGTTTCTAATTAATTTTCCTTTTTTTAAAGCTAAGTGTTTTTTCCCTTTTTTACTGAATTAAGCCCTCGTTTGGTACATGAGTTTGAATTGAAAATTTTGATTTGAGTTAAATTGAGTTAAAATGCACATTTAATGAGATGTTTGAAATGTTAAAATTGAAAAGTGTTAAAAAAAAGTCAATATGGTATTTGTTGCATTTGTCTTAAAATTCTATATAATTTTAAAAAAATCATTTTATTTAGACTTGTATGTGTAAAATTATAAATTTTTAAAATTTAAACTACAAAGTTATAATAACAATTATGAATAATGAAATTGAGATTAATTTAAAAAAACAAGATAAAAATAAATTGAAAATAACAATTGAATTTAACTGCAGTTGGCACATCAAAAGCATGCTGAAACTACAATGTTATAACTTATAAAAGAAGGTACATTGTTGTGTGGTAAAAGCAGCCTTAGGGCATTGTGCGTTAATAAGGCATTTTAGGAAACCGAGAAAAAAAAAAAAAAAAAAAAAGCTTAGAAACATCCATGTGTTAAATATTATAATTAATAAAAAATAGGTCAAATCTCTAAATTTCACACAACAGAATTAACTTTTTATTAGTAAATGATATTTACCATATTGGTGTCTTATAACAATACTCAAATGATAATTAAATTTGACAAGAAATTGAATAAAATCCTCTTTTATATCTTTTTTTCTAATTAAAAAATACATTTTAGTTGACATACCACTTAACATAGTATAATATTACTGGAGGGATAAAAAAGACACGGATTACTAAGAACATCAGAGTTGAATGATCTTTCTTTTTTTTTTTTTTTTTGGTTTTTTTTCATTGGATTTTGCATAGGGTTTTGATTTGTCGACATAGCCAAGATTATGGTTTTGAACGGCTTGTTTGAAAATTTATTAAAATCATAAACTTACCAAGTCTGCCGACTGGAGTAATGAGAATGGCAATTTTTTTTTTTTTTTTTTGTGGGCAGTTGTCAGTTGAAACATAGACATTGAGTGTTGTGGATGACGCACATACACAATAAATGGCCATTTTTGGCTAATGTTATGGAGGCATTGAGGCTGTGATGTTGCGGTTGGTGCAGAGTTGGAAGAAAGCAGATTTGGGAGTTACTAATCGCGTTAATGGAGGCTTTGAGACTTTTCTTGATGACGACAAGTGAAACGCAGTTTTTGACAATTGTTATCGTCGTATAAAATACTACATATATACCTGAATATTAGCTACCTTCAGATATTGAACATTTCTGACCAGGTTATCTGTATTTAATTTCTATAAACGAAAATCAGTCACGATATTAATTGATTAATTCTGTCAAAAATTATTTAAGCTCCTTTTCTTTTTATGTTAAAGGGTTATGGTAATAGAACATAACGTACCCTAATAATTTCAAGAGGTAGAAAATACAACTCATGGAATAATAAATTTTCATATGTATCAAAGCTAATCACAAACAAACTCAAACATAAAATCTTATCAAAAGTTTTACCTTCCTACTGAACAAAAGGCCCATCCACTCTAAGGAAAATATATATATAAATATATATATATATATACACACACACATATTATAGATGAAACAAGGGCTAAGCGTCCAAAGTCGTGAATGCGTGTGCAAGAGTAACAAGTAAAAGTCAAATTATAAAGAAAGAAAGGAAGGCTAGGATTAAAAAATATCTTTTTGTAAAATCGCATAGTCATTACTTAATTAAGTACCTGTGATAATTCTATAACAATTTGATTAATTAAACATGCCTTGTAATACTAAACAAGACAAAATAAAGGAGCCACACATTTGAAATTTAGAATATTAATGTATGATAAGATTCTTCATAATTTTTCAATGCAATTATTTATTTCAAAATCATAAAAATCACTTGAGGTGTATGTCGATTAAAAATCTTCAGTATTGGTTGGTTTCGATTTCAAACCAAACTTGTCAAACAAACAAGATAGATGTGAGCGGATTTCCAACCGTTCAAAACTTAGTTTTTCCGGTTTGTTTTTCAACCATTCAAAGTTCAGTTTGTTCGGTTTTGCTACATTGGGTCACCAGGTAGTATGCCGGGGGTAACCGGATAGTTTTTTTTTTTTTCATTTTTTGTAATTTTTTGTGTTATTTTCTGTTCATTTTTTTGTAATTGTTTGTTTTTTTTTTATTTTTTATAAATAATTTGATGACAAACAAAGTAGCGTGCAGCGGTATTTGACATTTTGATTTGGTAATACTAAAACAAAGGAAAAGGTTAAAAAGTTATTGATTAAACATAAAGTAAAGTCCAAAATTTCTAAGGCAGTGAATATTTAACATAATAAACTTTTAAACTACTAGACATAATGAATTTAGAAGTCCAAAGTTTAACAGCGCTGTTTCACTCGTGCATTTTTCTTTTTAATTTTAAATAGATATAATATTATGTATTATATATAATAACATATACATATACATATACATATATATATACATATAAATAAGAAAGAGCTCAGTTGGTTCGTATCAAACCAAGCCTTAAATCATCTATTAAAAATTTACTAAGCAAATAAATAAATAACTCTAATATATATATATATATTGCTTTGAAACAAATGGAAAGCAAGACATAAGGCAAAGATTAGAAATGTCCAAGTTTTGATTTTGATTTTTATATTATCATGATTATTCATTATATTCCATTTTAAGGGAAAAATCCATGTGAAAGTGAGAAGATTATTTGTTTGGGGCCCACATTAATTGAAACCTATAGACCATAATTTTCCTTTCAAATAAAAAATAACCATAATTAAAACGAAGAAAAGAAAAGAAAAAGAAAGAGGAGAAATTGAAAAAATCCCCCATATTTCCAGCTCGCTCTTCCTCCTCAGCTCCTCACATCCTCTCTTTCTCTCTCTTTCTCCATTTTCTCTCTCTTTAAACCAATTTCAATAAGAAACGTCTTTTAAACCTAAATTACCTTCTTTAATTCACAAAATAAATAAATAAATATATAAAGAGGAGATTTTTCCGAGACGATTTTCTCTCTGATTTTCTACCCCGCCAAACACCCTCCGTCGAGAAAAGCCGGTAATTGCGCAGCGACACCATGGGGGCGTACCGAACGGACGACGATTACGATTACCTGTTCAAGGTGGTGCTGATCGGAGACTCCGGCGTGGGGAAGTCGAACCTCCTGTCGCGGTTCACGAGGAACGAGTTCAGCCTCGAATCCAAGTCCACAATCGGAGTGGAGTTCGCCACCAGGAGCATTAAAGTCGACGACAAGGTCGTCAAGGCCCAAATTTGGGACACTGCTGGCCAAGAAAGGTTCGGATCCAATTTCCAGCTCTCTGTTTTCTCGATCGTTGAGATTGCATTTTCGATCTGTGTTCTCTCTTGTTTGTTTGACGGTGATATTTATGCGAATATTGCTAAGTTTCCATTTTTATTTATTTATTTTTAATGGATCAGCTAATGACGTTTTTTATATTTTCAAATTGGGATTTGATAGGTTTCTGAATTTATCGGTTTGAATTGGATATGAAGACTACGTTTTGGTGGCTCTGATATGGATTTCTTTAAGTCTGGCTTATTAATGGATTTATCGTTTGATTTATTTGGTGTAATTATTGAAGTTTGAAGGAGATTTTTTGGAAATTTCAATCTTTGAAAGTATACTTTCGATTTTATTTATGGACTTATGTATGACGTATACAAGTTTCAATTAAATTGTTCATTCAATTTTTGAAAGCTTATTGTTTCTTAAAAAAGATTAGCTTTTTATTCATTGTCTAAAGTTTCTAGCAAACTTTGTCAATCTAATAAGAGTAGTCTGCTGAAATTGGTTCTCTCTCTCTCTCTCAAAACGCCTAGCTTATTTACTCTGGGCGAGTTTCGAACATGATCTGTTGAGAAAAAGAAGTAGGATGAGAAGAGAAGTTGATGGATGGATTGATTTGTGAGATAGAAGAAAATCTCTTCCTCAAATGTTAGTTCCAATGTTTTTATTCCTATTGTTTTAGTTTCAAGCATATTCTTTTCGTTTACTCTGAGGCTTAAATTGGGCATCTAAGCCTTTGTATGCTTGCAAACTATGAATTATTTGCCATTTTTGATGGGTTTTAACTACCTTGTCTACTATTTATTTTAAGTAATTGAATTGAATAATAGGTCTGATTGAAGTCGCATATATTTCCATATAGGGATGACTCTTTAATTTGAGATGAATGCACTTTCTCTGCTGTATTGAGATATCATGTTCATAGATCACATCAATGG
Source organism: Antiaris toxicaria (assembly GCA_035233585.1). Taxonomy (NCBI): domain Eukaryota; kingdom Viridiplantae; phylum Streptophyta; class Magnoliopsida; order Rosales; family Moraceae; genus Antiaris; species Antiaris toxicaria. The sequence continues at coordinate 98,580,678 of CP141154.1, forward strand.
CCGGGGCCTAGGACCTTGGAAATTAAGGAAGCTGTGAACTACCAGAAGCAGGAATGGGGCAGAGGGTTTTTCCGCTGCCCGTCCCTGGTTTTTCAGAAACATTATAATTTTAATAAACGATTTGTCTTTGAAGGTATCGTGCAATCACAAGTGCATACTATCGTGGCGCTGTTGGTGCTCTGCTAGTCTATGATGTTACCCGTCATGTCACATTTGAGAATGTGGAGAGATGGCTGAAGGAGCTCAGGGATCACACGGACGCCAACATTGTGATTATGCTCGTTGGAAACAAGGCTGATCTGCGCCACCTGAGAGCAGTTTCCACTGAAGACGCCAAATCTTTTGCCGAGAAGGAGAACACCTTCTTCATAGAGACATCAGCCCTCGAGTCCATGAATGTTGAGAATGCCTTCACAGAGGTTTTGACCCAAATCTACCATGTGGTAAGCAGGAAAGCCCTCGACATCGGGGAGGACCCAGCGGCCTTGCCCAAAGGAGAGACCATTAATGTCGGAACCAAGGATGATGTATCAGCAGTGAAGAAAGTCGGATGTTGCTCTGTTTAATTTTGTGATGACAGGGTTTTTTAGATGTGGTTTTTGAAGACCATATTCTGGTCATGTTTATATAGAGGTCGGCCTGATTCCTTGGGGAGGGCTTTTTTTAACAGAAAATTAGCTGCTTGTAGTTTGATCATTTTGCGTCAGGTACATGGAAACTCTCATCTTATAGCCGAAAAGTAGGATTCTGAAACGTTTCATCTTCTTTTTTTGATTCAATTTGAACTCTTATTTTCACTGTGTATTAGCTTTACATTATCATTAATTATGTTAATTTCAGTTTTTGCATAAGTTTTGGTTGTTTTTGGTTCGATATTTACTGGTAAAATGATCAACTTTGTTATGAATTATTGCACGCTATTGTCAATGCCATGCAAGGTTGTACTCCCGTTTTTTGTTTGTGCAAACCAACAACATGCTACCACCCAAAAGCTCTCCAACAACTTGATTTACAGACGCTTTACAAAGCATCACCATAGACATTTTCCTCAAACTCTCTACACTACTTATGTAAATAGCTAATGTCATATATTAAAATAATACATATATTATTTGTAACCACTTTAAGTTCCAAGGCATAATGCTGTTTTAAATGTCATATTTGTTTTAGAACAATCGATTAACCAAATGCTATAATTTAAACTACAATATATTACAAATGAATTTGACGTCAAATATAACGTATACCAAATTTGATTAAGTATAAGATTATAATGAAATATATTTCTTTTTTTTTTTTTTTTGGTGAAAACTTGAAAGTTGTATAGTTGCATTTTTCTTTTCTTTAACTTGTGCAAACTAGTTACTTACGTACTTTTTGGTGTATACGTGCCAATATCATATTCCTCATTTGTTTTTTTATATATACACACAAACATATATTTATACATATACGCGCACAAATGGCTACAACAAAGTGAAGACAAGATCTAAAGTTTAACTGACTCGAGTTTTTAGAAGAAAACAGTATCAAAAATATGCAAGGAAAGAACTGCAGATTTACACTCCTGGTCAATTACCATTTTCTCAACCAAAGGACAGAAGACGTTCCAGGTTCCTTTAGAACATGTTTCATATACAAACAAACTCTGCAGAGGCTTTATAATCACTTTGGACATACAGTGAGGCCGAAAACCAGCTGGAATTTTCAGGCCGGAGACTAGTTGATTTAACGGCGTGTCTTCTTCCTCATCCTCATCAATGGCGGTTTATTATCCCCATCTCCAATCTCCTCGTACAACGCTGATCACAAATATCGATTAAGAATCCAATTCGACTGGATTTACCACCGATTCCCAAATTCGAGCTCAGAAATTAACGAAATTCCACAAAAGAAGCAGAAAATTTACAATTACCAACTAAACTCACTGAGGAAGTGGAAAATAGTCAGCGTCGGGGCTCATCGGCGGAAGATGAACCAGAAGAAGAGGACGAAGGAGGAGGAGGATCGTCGGCACGGCGGAGAGAGGGAAGGGGGTTGGAGCCCTTGATGAACCAGCCCAGGGCGAAGAAGGACAGGCCGGCGAGAATGGCGGTGCCCCAGGCGTGGGAATACCACCGGCTGTACTGCCTGATCGCGAACCTCCACTGCTCCCGGAGAGTCGCCGGGTCGGGATTGGTCGGGTCGGGCGGGTTCGGGTAGTGGACCTTCCGCCCCGAGAAGCTTCCTCCGTTGGTGTCGCTGGTGGGCAACTTGTTCGGTGACGAAGAAGAGGGAGGGCTGTGAGGGCGATCGGGGTTTTGGGGCTCACTCATCTTTTTTCTTTTCTTTCTCCGACGGTTAAAATGGATTTGTAGAGAAGCAGCACTGTATTTATTTACACGCTAGATTCGTATTCCTTTTTTTGGATTGACACGTGTCCTACTAGTGCCATATGGCTCTCACGCGAGTTTTTAGACATTTTTAAGATTTACTGCGCATTTAAGTAATACCTGACGTTAACGTTATATTTAAATATAATGTATTAAATTAAATAAAAAATATTTATAATATAATATTTATTTGAATAAAGAATATTTAAATTATATTTTATATTAGGTAATTGGTAAAATTAAAGAGAAAAAAAGAAAAAAAATATATGATATAATTTATAGATATAATAATGAATAATGATTATATTAAATTTAAAATATAATGTGATTAATATTTAAATATAATATTTTTATGTTTAGATAAAAATTATATTATGTTTAAATGTAATTTGAAAACAATATAATAAACAAATAAGGATTCGACTAGAAATAAGTAATAAGTGAGCATCCGACATCTTCCAGACCCAGTGTGCGCCATGCGATTCATCATGAAAAAAACTGGCATTGAAACGTGAAGAACTGGAACTGGTTTTGCAAATGGATCCATGTCATATTGTTATGTTCCGAGAAAGTTTAATAAATATTTAACATTTAAATAAATATTATATAATTGTTAAAAATATTATATAATTATTGCAGACAAGATTTTAAATTCCCACGCCTAACTTAAAAATAAAAAATAAAAATAAAAAAAGTATAAATGTTATATATTATGAAACGGATGTATGTCATGTAAACACAAAACTAACACACCCGTTCTATAATCTCCCTTCACAACGTTACGAATATCAAAGACTAAAATAGGCTCTCTTTTTTTTCCCTTCTTTTTTTGGGGGACTAGATTAGAAATTGCCTCCTTGTTCGACATTTTTTTTTTTTGTTTTAAGATTAACCTTGAAAGGTTTTGGACCAAGAAAAAAGAAAAAAGTTTGGTAAACTTGTCCTACATGTTTATGCATAGAAGTAGCATTTTAGCTTCGCTAAACATTTTGACCTAAAATGGTGAATTTATAAGGCACCATAACATTAACATCAAGCATTACTTTAAATATCGAATATCACAAATATTTGCTTCTGAACACGAAAACGTTTAACTTCCAAATGATTTAAAAATTAAAAAAAAAATCTACCTGATTTGATATATAGGCAAAAGTAACAAATTGGAACTGACAAACAAGTATGAGATGGAGTTTTAAAATCATATGGTCAACTATCGGTCGACACGATCAGCAAAGTAACACAGGAGGGGGGGGAAAAAACTAGCAAAGTAAACGTTTAAGAAACACATATTTTCTCGTCCAAGGGCAGCACCAAATCTTGTTTTTCTCAACATCTGCAAAGGCTCATTTGCGAGCTTCAGCCTTCTTCTGCTCTCTCACTGTAAAAGGATTGTAAAATTATCAGCTCCAATGTGTTAAGCTTCATAGAGTAAAAACAAATCATGGTAGTAGTAATAATACTTACCAGCCTTTTCTTCTTCTCTCTTTTTAGCAGCCTCAGCCCTTTGTTGACGTATAAGCGACAAACGCTCTGCAAAATCAACAAGAGCAAAACATCAGAAACATGAACACGAAAATAGGAAAAAACGCAGCACCCGTGCTCTTCGCACTTCACAGCGTCATAATTTCCTTTCTCTAGTGAACTTAAGCTATATTAGAAATAAGTGTTTTACAAGTTTATACTATAAACTACGAGGGAAAGAACCAATCGAAGTACATATCAACAACTATCAAGAGAATTGTTGTTTTAGAATTTGCAATTTCTTCAAGTCGTTGATCCCTCTAATGGCAAATTATTTATCCTTACCCGCACCATTCCTATAACAAAAATGACTACTTGACCATAATGGAATCCGAAAAACATCATTTGATGTCAATTACCTAAGTCCTTTCTTGCTTGCTCGGTTTTCCCCTGTTCCTGCAATCTCATGTATCGCTCATGAGCTCTCTGTTTTTCTAGCTCTTCTCTGCAAAGAAATAGCAAAGAATCAATTATATTAAGAATTCCTTTAGAAAATTTTCAGACCACAAAATAATTGCTCAAGGTAGCAAACAGCAGTATTTCGAACACAATCCAGAAATTTGTCACATGAAACAATAAATAGTACATACTGCATAGTGGAAAATTTTTTTTTTTTTTTCACAGATAATTAATATTACGAATCTTATACAGGGCATAACAAACAATGCTTGACAAGAATGAGAAACAAAATACAAGGTCTGGATGTACCTTTCACGCCTTGAAAGTTCAGCTGTTTTGCCAATCTGGACAATAAAACAGCATTAAATTTCCACGGAATTAAGCTAGAGAAACAATAGCTAGAGGAAAAGTTGTGGATCTTACATCAATATCTCTAGCTTTTACAGCCTTTGTCTTAACCAAATTAGGATTTTCAATCTCAATAATTCCTTCAATGCCTTTACGCTTCTGCATACGTTATTTCATCACAACACAAACATTTACACACCGATGAGTCACGCTTGTAATAGTTAAAACAATTCAAAAGTTCTCCTGATTTAAGTCAGGATGTTACATACTGACCTCATTTCCATCTTCTTCTTCAGACTCCTCTCCAGACTCTTCCTCAGCTTCTTCCTCCGCTTTATATTCAACTTCTTGCTAATAACATAAAAAGGATAACTTGCTTAAGGTAAAAAGCAATTAATTTAAATCACTGAAGAAATATGCATCTAATCGGGACTACTACAGTCTACAACAAACACACCAAATGCCTATGTATGTAATTATAATCTTTTAGTGAATGATTGTGCAGAGAGAGAGAGAGAGAGAGAACCTGTTTAAAAGTGCGAGGGCGAGAAGAAGTTCCAGCAACTGCAATTATATGATCAACAAAAAAGAATGCCTATTGGTTACTGTTATACGAAAACTGATTTTGCCTATAAAGAATTGAAACCAAACGACCATGAAAACATGCTGGGAAACAAGTTTTCTAATTTTGTATAGTAAATATATTTTTCAAGTTGCAATAATTGTAATAACAATATAACCAAGAAAAGCTAACAAATCCTTAACTAGAACTAAAGTAAAAAGGTCATTTCTTTGAATGCCTGTGCCATGTCAACTTTTACTACAAATGAAAGGGAAAGAGAAAGAAAGTTGTGGTTCCCTTTCCCATTTAATCATGTGTTTACTTACAAATTCAATAACAAGTTTAGTAGGCTCCACAAATATAGAAAATGCATCTCCTTCTACTGCTTCCTAACTAAAGGGAATGGATGCCAAATTTATTTATATACCCTATGATATTAATCAATGATTATTTATTTATGCAAAAAGAAATTTTAGTTATTGAATTGGTAACCATGGCCTTAAAACACCAGAGAAAGTCATTTAACTACTAGACCATGAAGACATGAGCAAACAACATGCCCGTGCTCCTTATTTCACACCAATTCACCTCTCTTTAGATGGAGTATTTTAAAACTATCTGATCTTTTACCTTCAACTGAATCACTAACAGATGGTGTTACACTTAAAATATATACATACATAGAGGAATAAAAGTACAAATGAGGGACCAAAAGCGGATGCGAGTATATAATATTCAAGCAGAAATAACGAAAAACATTCAACACAGACAAAAGCAAGAACACATGTTGTTTTCAATGAAAATCTGTCAAATCCCAACAGAAGATAAACTCTAATTCATTTACTAATAGCATTCTCTCGAGAAAAACGACATTATACATAATTATAACTAAAAGTCCATAACACTTTTTCAAACTCAAAGTTTTAATTATAACTCTCTCTTTAATTCAAACTAAAAGTCCATAACACCTTTTAAATTCTCTTTAGTATCAACCCAATCCCTACTATAGACTATGAAATTAAATAAATTTAATTAAAAAAATATCAGCAATCTTAAACACCTTAAATTAAACTACAGGCAGCCCATTCATAGCTTAAAATAATTCAGTAAACATCAAAATTTCTTAGTCAATTAATCTCTTGAATAAAACTTATGGATAATTATTCCTCAAATTAAAGTTCCTATATCTCGAAATCGGATTATCATAAAAATAGATCATCTAATTATAACGGCACCAACACATAAAAGCAGAAAAATCATTTTTTTTTTTTAAAAAACCCAGTCAATGAAGAACTAAGAAGCCAGGACCCTAAATCTTCTCGTCAAACAAACAACTGAAAAGAAAACCCCGACAAAACCGAAAAGGAAATGAAAAAACAACATGATCAGCTAAGAAATCCAACGAAAAGCTTGTAGGAAATAAAAGAGAAGAATGGGAATTTGGGGAGACTTACGGAGCTCCTCGGGAGTGGAAAACTGGCGGTGACCGGTGGGCTTGCTCTTGAACTTTCCTCTTCCCATGGCTCCGGGAAAACAGAGAAAAGAGTTCCGAAAATTTAAGAAAGAAAGAAACTCCCGATCGGATTCAGAAAGCTCGGAGGATCTGACAGAGTCTCTCTCTCTCTCTCCCTCCCTGTCTCTTTCTCTCTCTGCCTTTTTAGGTTTAGTGGACATATATATTTACATATATATATATATATATGTACGTATCCAGAAAAATATCCTAACGCAACCACTAAAATTAGATGCTTCTGTGGCCCACTTTTGTTGACAATTTTGCCCTTATTCGAATCCATTGTAGAAATTTGGCCCTTTTTTTTTTTTTGCTTCTTTCGGGGAGAGTTCCGATCTCAGTTTAACATATTTTTTTATCTTTTTACTTTTAAATTTACTATTTAATTTTTTAAAAATTTTAAATTTTAAAAATCTATAATTTTTTTATTTTTAAATTAAACAATTTTTAATGGTGTGTTTGATATCGCTACGAAAACGTATTACGTTTAAACGTAATATAATTTTACCCTAACGTAAAAATTTTACGTTCAAATATAATCCTTTTCAATAATGCTACGAAAACAATTACTATTCCTTTATTTTTTTAAAACAATTACATCAATTTTTCAACTCTAATTTTTTTATCTCTACTTTTACCAATCACATCAACTTTTCAATTTTAAAATACAATTCAAATATTTTTCATCCAAACACACAATTCATTCAAATACAAAACAAATACTTTTTAACCAAATATAATACTCAAAAAACGAATTGCATTTAAACGCAATTAAAATGCAATACATTTACCAAACGACTTATAAAATTATATAGAATTTCAAAAATATCGAAACAATATTCATATTATTATTTTTTTAAAATACATTTTAAATTATTATATATGAACTAATGTAATTGTACATTAAATTTTGATGATATAATATTAAGTATTATAGGTAATATAATAAACTTAAGTAATAGTTTATGAGAAATTATCTAGAAATTTCAAATTCAAATACACTTTGGTAACAGAATTTTAAGTCATACTAAAAACAACTATCAAATTCTTATTAGAGTATGACTTAAATTGTTCCTATCTTTCCTATATAAACCACACAACTCTCTTCTTTTTCTCCACAATTGGCTTACAAACTCCATTTATTACTTATTTTTTCTTATCAAATTTTCACTCTCTCTTTCCAAAAGGTTAAATTTTTCAACAACATCATGAATCGCTTCCAGTTCTTAGACGTGTATGTGACATGTTTGAAAGGGCTAAATAATTCCAAACCAACACTGATTAGCTCTTTCTTCAAGATGAGATTTTATGTCGTCGTTGCGGTCACCACCCCGACTTCAATTATTGGCACGAGTAGCCAGGAAACCAAACTAGTGAGTCTTATCGGCAACGAGACACACGTGTGGAAAAACTCTCCTCGTATGAGGTTGAATGCCGAGGTTTCTAAGTTTCATGACAATTGCTCGATGCTCGTGATTCAACTCTGAAAGTGATGCCCCTTTCAACAAGACAAAGATGTCGAAGAAGCTCTCGTTGTTCCTATTTTTGAGCTCCTTAAGAGCGCCCAGTTCAATAAGACTAGTCTCTCCAACGCTACTACTTATGGGGTTATTTTCAATAATAACAAGGTTTTGGGGAAGAAGAAGCAAAAAAATTATTTGCATTTCTCATATAAGTTCAACAATATTTGCAAACAAGAAGTTGGAATTGAGGTCAGCGACAGCTACGATGATAAGGGTGTCTCGGCAGTGGTGGCATGGTGATCGAATTCGAAGGTTTGACAGAAGTACAAGGACACAAACCAACGGCATTATTCACTAGAAGAGATCAACAAAGCTACTTACCAACTTTTGTTGTTTAGATAATAACACTCTAGTTCATGTTTGAATAGGAAATTGGTCGTATTACACTTCAATTCATATATTTTATAAGTATGATAATAAAGTAATTTTCTTTATTTGCAATATGATTTTGCTTTCCTTCTTTTTTTTAATTAGCAATTTGCATTAATTAAATGATTTTAAACAACATTGTCTCGTTTTTTTTTTTTAGCATAATTTTTAACATTCTCATAAGTAAATCAAGTGAGTTTTGGTTAAAAACTTAAGACCATTATTAATGGAAGATTGGTTTGCAAAAATTATTCAAGTAAAAATATAAACTATCAAAATTAAAAATTCATGCACAAATTACAATTATGCAATAAGTTCAAAACTAACTACATAAAAAAACCTTTTCTTTTAATAAAACTCAATTTAACTATAATCCTTTATGTTTTTTGAATTTAGAACAGAGGACTAGAATTCTACACTTTAGAGAACATTATATGTAAAATTATCCCTAACTTGTATTTCTTTTCAATTTGAATTTATATTGGAAGGAATTTGGACCATCACTGTTTTATTACCCACCCCGACTTCGCCGGTAACCAACCAAGCATAGTACCACGAAAGGGTAACATTATAAATTGCTTTAGGTCATAACGCCGTATTCACCCTTTTTTTTATTTTTTATTTTTTGTATTCGGCTAAAAATGCATGGGCTTATGCAATCTTTTTGGTTTGGAATAATCCTTTCTTTCAATTACTTACCATCTTCCAAATATATGCACACGTGTAACAAACTTCAACAAGAAATTTGACAAATTTATACTACTAATTTGACCAATTACGGTGGTAAGATATTGGACTCGAGAGTTTACAACACTAATGGAGAAATACAATAAGCAATACCAAAAAACATGTACACATATTGATGATCCTTATATTATAGTAGCTCAACTCAATATTTTCCAATCAGTAATTTTGTATTCTAAAATCTTAAAAAAATCTGTTCAATAACTATGCAATAAGAAACGGATATTTTTAAAAATCACTCCAAAAAAACAAACAATCAATCAAATAAACCAAAACCAAAACCAAGATTGAACTCAAAAAACCAAAAAAAAAAAAAGCCATCTTTTCAATGCCCCACGTCCCCATCTTTCTTCCTGCTATGATAAAATTTGACCCTCAATCTCAAGTTCTCAGATCGCAGGTGCTAACAAGGCATCCAAAGGCAGTTTAGCCATGTCTCACTCCAAATGCAATCTTTAAACAATTTTCATCTACTTTGGCGGGCTAAAGCAAAACAAGCATCTGGTTTTATTGACATCAACAACTCTATGACAACAACCCCTCCAACCGGACGCTGAACCTTGAGACCAGGTTCAATTAACCCTGCATCAACGAGCCAAAAGGGGGAAAATGCAAAATAAGATTCCACATCACGTAAAATCTAAACGCAAGCTCGTGACATGGATAGTACCAAAAGGAACTGGCACCTACCAGGAGAAAGATTTCTACCACCATAAAGCTCCTTTGCCAAGGGATTTCCGGCCCACTGATTAACAGCCACCCGACTTGTGGGTTGGAATCCAACTAGCTTCCCGTCTAACGACAAAACCACCTATATGATTGGCCCAAGCAAATAAAAATAGTAAAACAAAAAGAAGTGGGGCAACATAAAAATATGAAGCATAAAAGTATTCTCGAAAGAAACGAACCATTTATTTTTGGACGACATTGTTTTGGTTCATTTCGAGGTTTTATATCTTGCGAGTTGTCAAGTTTTAATATGCACTTGCAGAGTTTTAAGGGGTGTTTGTTTTTGTTTTTGTTTTTGAAAATGATTTTTCATTTTTAAAAAACATAGAAAATAAAAACGGTCTCAAAATAATATTTGTTTATTCAACGTTTTCAAAACTATTTTGAAAACATCGTTTTCAACTATGTTTTTTTCTTTTATTTTTAAAAAAATGAAAAAAAAAATTTGTTTTCACCTTTTTGTAATCATTTTCTCCCTCCATCTTCTCTCTCTCTCTCTCTCTCTATATGTGTGCAACGTCAGTGATGATCATGTCCGACGATGACATCCATCTCCGACAAAAGACGACGACCATAAACTAGTGATAATGACGACGGCCCCCTCGCGACGACGATTATCGACTCATGACCTAAAACTCGCCATCACCACCACTTAGAACTCAGACCACTAATGCCTTCTACCTCCATCTCTCGTTGCAAAACTTACCACCAAATTTTTTAATTATGACTAATAATTTATTTTTTGTTATTTTTTTAAAATTAAAAATAAGTATGTTTTTATAATATTCTCACTTACAAAATGGGTTTTCAAAATATATAATCAAACAAAGTTTTATTTTTATGTTTTTCAGAATATAGATTTAGAAAACATAATCAAACACAATTTGAGAAATAATTTCAACATAATTTTCAAAACATTCTCATTTTCAATTTTTTTAAAAACAGAAAATATTTCAAAATCAATACCAAACGCCAACTTATATTTTATTACGTAATATTTATGTCCAATTGTGTGGGAAAGACACCGGACAAGTAGTGTGGCAAAGTCAATTTAAAGATGTGAAGTACCTGATAACTAGCAATATCCTGTGCTGATGTCTTAATTTCTGCGTCAATATTCTCAGTGGTGGTTGAGATACCCTCACCATTAGAATCATTTTCAACCACCATCCTCAAGTACTCCGGTAATTTGCCAGTCCATACACCCACATCTCTTTCCCTTACTATATCACCTGGCCAACCTAAAGCGTCCTTTATCCTTTGCACAACTGAGACGCAAAATGCTTCCAACTAACCAAATAAATATCAGATGTTAAACTCCTGTGGAAGAGACATTTAAGAAAACGAACAAAAAGAAAAGCACAAAACAAAGAATAAATTTCTAGATTACCCTTTTCTTTTCCTTTCTTTCTTTTTTCTTTACCAGCAGTACTAACCATATTCAGACAAACTCCATGAAATAATCAACTAATCGAGTTGTCCATAAATAACATAACATTCAATTCTTTAGCCCAAAAAAAGAAGAAGAAGAACCAGAACATTCAATTAATTTGAGCCTCTATTTGCACTCTCAATAGTTAAAGGCTCCATATATAGAACAATCCTACTAGATATTATTCTGGATATGAAGTTTCAGAAATGTTATGATTCTCCCATTGTGGCAGCCTTAAGTGGAAAGTAGCATCACCTACCAACAAATGAATATTAAAAATGCTTAAACTAACCTAGTCTAAATTCAATTAAATTTCATATTTACAAGTTCATTTATGCATGCTTACCTTATCATCGCCTAGAGACCGATGCGGTAAACTTTCAACTTCTGCTGATGGAACAGACCTACTTTCCCGGATGTAGTTTCCAACCTTTAGATGGGGCAAACAAAGTTGACCTAAGGTACTAATTGCAATTATAAAAATTCCACATGCAGCAGTGACAGACAGCATTTTCAACAAGATGGAACTTCTCTGAAACAATAGAACTGTGTTAAACCATTATGGATACAATCAATACAAAATATAACATCCAGACTGAAAAGAAATATAGAAAAATATGGAAAACGGGAGGAACGAAGTTATACTATAGTGTTTAAGGAAATATAAGACAGAGAGGAACGTCCAACTCCAGCAGTCATGTATGATTACTGGCAGAAGTTGTTTAGAATAAACATCATGTTTGGGTGCAAAATATATGAAATGAATTGGCGTGTTTGTGTTGGGCTAAGTAAAATGTAATTGGATACATTATACATAATTTATATATCAGTCAATATTTGGTCAGGTATTAAATCTTTGTATTATACTCCAGGAAAATTCCATATAAGGAACAAAATCTGCATTAGATACTTCCATCAATACTACGTCTCCACTCCATGAAGGTTGTTTCTCTAATTGACAAATTTTTCTAATAGAATTCTAAACAGATTAGTAACAATGAACAAATTACCCTTATTTCTAATAGATGTATTCTCAAACTACAGCTAATCAGGGCTCCAAGTATCAACTTTTAAAAAAATAAAGGAGGGGAAAAAAGAAATGAAAATGAATTCTTGTCTAATTACCTTTTTGTTAGGCAAATTAGTGAAATTTCCCACCACGCCACAAGATAGTTCTTTATTGGGCAGTGTGTATAGATCTTCAAAGTACATATCTATTACATCTGCCAACCCAACCTGCAAAATTTGTGAAGGTAAAAATAAAGAGATAATTTTACTCTATCATGCAATGCTCCTCTATTTTTCTTCTGAAATATGTTTTTATGCTATGATACTTAATTTAGCACCACAACAACTAACGCCTAAACTTCCGGCTCTATCACAATTAACGGTCATTTTATTTTTAGAAGGAAAAAGGGGATGTGAAAATTCTCAATAATATACATTCCCATTGATCTTCACAATATACGAAAGGTAGAGAATCCCTACACCACATTCCTCACAAGCGAAGTACAAATATCTAATCAGATACCTAACATCTGAAGTAAATTAAAGCCCCAGTTAAGACAAAAGAAAGGGAAGTACCATTTGGGAGTGTGTCAAAAGGACATCCCACTTATTGTCGGAAGATTTTCTCCAACCTTCAAACTTTGCATCCTTAACTCGGTTAGCATCAATTTGTATCCTATAAGCAGGGATGTACTCTCTTGCCCAAGCACTAAACTGAGAACCACCAATCTTTTCCAATTTAGAGTGTGCCAACAGCATCCACCAAGGATACTTCAATTTGTTTCTTAAAGGTCTTAAACGTGCCTTTGTGGAATTATACTCTTCCAGGAGATTCTTAGCATTCTCAACTATCTCATCTTCAAACAATTTGGTTATGATAACTGAAGAATCTTTTGACACGATCTCCCTAGGCTTGTGTAACCAACGAAATAAAGGGCTCGAACTTCTGCCCAAATAATTATCAACGAAGCTTCTTTCAGTGCTGTGAAGAGCAGATATGCAAACAGCTTCTGCAAGCACAGAGATAATCCTTTCATCTGATGAGCTAAGGATGAAAGATGCAGAGACCTGCTGATTCGAAATGCAAAAGAGAACTGAACCCATCAGTATAATATTGCACCTGCAGGACAGACATTATTATGACATTACATTTTACACGAAAACGCCATGGGGATCACGTGATTACATAAGATAAGTATACAATAAAGAGAGATGGCAATTCACAAACCTCTCTTGGGTTTTCAAGATCCTCCATATTTCTTTCTGTTCCAGGCCTGAAAACAACTAGTTCAAAGCTCCAAAGCTGTTGGAGAACTACTTGTCTAAAAGTCAGAGCGAGTATATTTTTAGATGTAGCGCCGGAAAAGATATCTTTGCCAAGTCTCAGCTTACTTGCTTTTTCTCTAACTTTTTCCGCCGGGAGAAACTGTAGAAATAATTCAACTTTTAGACAGCACATTCAAAACCAAAAAAGGAAAATAAGAACTTCAAAGGGTTATCATATTATTTATCAAGACATCTCATATCATCAAGGAATGATAACAAAAACCTCCTTGTGTTTTACAGAAGAATAATGCAAGGAAGTGGGACACCAATTCAAATCCCAACTTTTGATTGTAACTTATGTGGAATGTGAGTAGTCATTCTTTTATTAGTAGGTGTTTAAAAGATTGACACATGACTTAAAATTACAAGAATTTTTTCAGAACACGTTTCAAATTTTTTACACCATTTTCTATATCACTGTTTTCTTCAATTCACACTTCATCCAAACACTTATTTCATTTCCAACCTACAAAACTCCAACCAGTGTTCCAAATGGGCCCTAAGTAATGAGCACAAAGAAAAAAGTTCAACACACAAACTTTTCACTATAATTATCAGCTTATTCCCAATAAATCCCAAAAAAAGACCATGCACAAAAAGAAAAAGAAAAAAAGAAAAAACAGTCCAATTCCAAAAACAAAAATTCTTAGTTAATTCAATTCAATCAGGAGAAATGATGTGCCAAAGAGAACTCCAAGGCATAACGATTAAAATGAGCTTACAAGCCGGGTTGAGACGGTGCTGTGCTCGTCCGAGGAGCCCGGAAACACGGTCTCCACGACCATAGCGGGCATTCCAGACTCGACATGCTCGTCGGCGGCCTGTCCTCCGTCGGCGGCGGCCGCCGTCAGAGCCTGCTGAAAATCAACACCTCCGACCAGAGTGAGCCGAGCCGAGTCGTTCTCGTAAGTCCTCACGCACGGCAGAATCTTCTCGTCGGAATCCGCCACCGCCTGGAGGACCTCTTGCTCTGTGCCGGGGACGGCATTCCGCGAAGAACGGACAAGGATGGGGACGTAAATTCGGAGGTTTTCGAGGGGCAAAACGGGAAAGAATGCAGGGTGCTTGGCGGAGAGGACAAAGCGAGGTCGGAAGGGAAGGAGAGGGGCGTGGAGAGACAGAGAGAAAGGGACCGCCATTGTCGGGCCAAGGGTTTCGAGCTCGGGAACCGGAATTAATTGAATATGATATATACTTCTAAAATAAATAGAATCATTATTTTTTGTTTACTACATTTTAACAAAGTAAATTTATCATATAACTTAAATTTGAAATTTAAAATAATATATTTTAATAATAAGATTAAGGTAAATTTGAAATTTAAGATAATAGATTTCAACAGAAAGATTAAGGTAAATTTGAAATTTAAAGTAACATATTTCAACAGAAAGATTAAGGTAAATTTGAAATTTAAAATAACATATTTCAACAGTAAGATTAAGGTAAATTTGAAATTTAAAATAATATATTTTAATGAGATAAGTTTCTCCTGCGGGATCCCAAATAGGATTTTAGAATTGTAACACACTTCCACAGCAATTCTCTCATTAGGGATTTAATTCTCAATTTAAAAATAAATATTCACTTGTACACAATATTAAAAATAAATAAATATTAGAGGTTTTGAAATTTACATTTTAAAATGAAATTAGGACGTTGAAGTATATCACCCACAATTTTACCTATATAATTTAATGTAACTAACAATGTCATTGTTTAGTGTCATGAAATGATTGTCAAGTAAGTTTAATTGGGTTTTTTTTTTTAAAATTAATTGGTACTTAAATTTTGATAATATATCGTGAAGTATTATAAGCAATATTATAAACTTAAATAATTGTTTATAAGAAATTATCTAGGAATTTTAAATTTTAATACACTTCCACAACACAATTCCAAATCCTACTAAAAATCAACTATCTAATTCTTATTAGAGTATGACTTAAATTGTTTCTATCTTCCCTATATAAACCACACAACTCTCTTCCTTTTTCTCCATAATTGGCTTACAAACTCCATTCATTACTTAGTTTTTTTCTTATCAACTTTTCACTCTCACTTTCCAAAAGGTTAAATTTTTCAACAACATCATGAATCGCTTTCGATTCTTGGACGTGAACGTGACATGTTTAGAAGGGCTAAATAATTCCAAACCGAGAATATTTAGCTCTCTCTTCAAGACAAGATTTTATGTCATTGTTTCAGTCACGACCTCAACATCCATTATCAACACAAGCAGCCAGGAAACCAAACTGGCAAGCCCTATCAGCGACGAGACACATGCGTGGAAAAACTCTTCTTGTATGAGATTCAATGCAGAGGTTTCTAAGTTTCATGAAGAATACTCTATGCTCGTGATTCAGCTCCGAAAGAGGCGTCCCTTTCGACAAGACAAAGATGTTGGAGCAGCCCTCGTCGTTCCTATTTTTGAGCTCTTCGAGAGTGCCCAGTTCAACAAGGCCAGTCTTTCCAACGCCGCTGTTTATGGGGTTGTTTTGAATAATAACAAGGTTTTGGGAAAGAAAAAACAACAAGGTTATTTGTATTTCTCATATAAGTTTAGCAATATCTGCAAACAAGGAGTTGGAATTGAGGTTGGCAATGGCTATGACGATAAGGGTGTCTTAGTGGTAGCGGCATGGCGATCGAATTCGAAGGTTAGACGGAAGTACAAAGATACCAACCAGCGACGTTATTCACTAGAAGATATCAATAAAGCTACTTACCAACTTTTGTTTTTTAGATAATAATATTTTTGTTCGTGTTTGATAAAGAAATTAGTCATATTACAGTTCGATTCATATATTTTACAAATATGATAATAGAGTGATTTTCTTTTCTTTGCAATATGATTTTGCTTTCCTTCTTCTTTTTTTTTTTTTTTGAATGATTTTAAACAACACCATCTTGTATTTTTTTTTTAAGCATAATTTTTAGGATCTTGCCTCCATGCATTCGTGTAAAGTAAGAACATTCTCATAAACAAATCAAATAAGTTTTCGTTAAAAAATTATGACCATAATTAATGGAAGGTTGGTTTGCTACGAATATGCAAGCAAAAGTATAAACTATCAAAATTAAAAATTCGTGAACAAATTACAATTATGCGATGAATTCAAAACTAACCATATAAAACAACATTTTCTTTTACTAAATTTCAATTTAACTATAACCCTTTTATGTTTTTATGAATTTGGAATGGAAAACTAGAATTCTACATTTTAAAGTGATATTAAAAGTGAAATTATTACTAACTTGTGTTTCTACCCAATTTGAATTTATATGGGAGAGAACTTGAACCATCGTTGTTTTTTTACCCATGCTTTGCCTGTAACCATCCAAGCATGCTACCACGAAAGGGTAAAATTTTAAATTGCTTTAGGTCACAACGCCGTTTTGCCTTTTAATATGTTTGTTTTTATATTCGGCTAAAAATGCATGGGCATATGCAATCTTTTTGGTATGAAATAATCCTTTCTTTCAATTACTTACAATCTTCCAATATATATACACATCTAACAAATTTTAACAAGAAATTTGATAAATTTATACTAATAATTAGACCAATTACGGTGGTAAAATATTGGACTCAAGAGTTTCCAACACTAACAAAAAATACAACAAGCAATACCAAAAAGCATATACACGTATATATAGATAACCCTCAAATTATGGTAGCTCAACTCAATACATTTCCAATCACTAATTTTGTATTCTAAAATCTAAATAAATCTGTTCTATAACTATGCAATAAGAAACGGCTATTTTAAAAATCTGTTCTATAACTATGCAATAAGAAACCTCGACATTGAACCTTTGTGGAATTAAACTCTTCCAGCAGATTCTTAGCATTCTCAACTATCTCATCTTCGAACAATTTGTTTATGATAACTGAAGAATCTTTTGACACGATCCTCCTAGGCTTGTGCAACCAACGAAATAAAGGGCTCGAACTTCTACCCAAATAATTATCAAGGAAGCTTCTTTCAGTGCTCTGAAGAGCAGAGATGCAAAGAGCTTCAGCAAGCACAGAGATAACCCTTTCATCCGACGAGCTAAAGGTTGAAAGATGCAGCGACGTGCTGACTCGAAATGCATAAGAGAACTGAACCCATCAGCATAATATTGCACCCGCAGGACAGACATTATTATGACATTACATTTTACGAGAAAACAACATGGGGATCACGTGATTACATAAGATAAGTATACAATAAAGAAAGATGGCAGTTCACATACCTCTCTTAAGTTTTCAAGATCCTCCATATTTCTTTCTGTTCCGGGCCTGAAAACAACCAGTTCAAAGCTCCAAAGCTGTTGGAGAACTACTTGTCTAAAAGTCAAAGCAAGTATATTCTTAGATGTAGCGCCGGATAAGATATCTTTGCCAAGTCTCCGCTTACTTGCCTTTTCTCTAAATAATTGAACTTTTTGACAGCACATTCAAAACCGAAAAAGGAAAAAACGAACTTCAAAGGGCTATCATAATATTTATCAAGACTTCTCATATCATAAAGGAATGATAACAAAAACCTCCTTGTGTTTTACAGAAGAATAATGCTAGGGAGTGGGGCACCAATTCAAATCCTAACTTTTGAGCATAACTTATGTGAAATGTGAGTAGTCATTCTTTTATTAGTAGGTCTTTAAAAGATTGCCACATCACTTAAAATTACAAAATTACATCTACTAGTAAAAATTTAACAAGCATGAGTTGATATTAAAAAATTAATATTAGAATTGATATCCCTAACACTACTCTTTATCGAAATGTTGCGTGCTACCTTATGTTTCACAAATTCTATAACTACCCATCACATTGCACAATTTGTGTTAAAACTATTCCCTTTGTTTCCCAAATCGTTTTAAAAACCTTCCCAAAAACATTTTACTAATATTACATCCCTATCATTAATAATCTACAGCAGTTCAGAAAGCAACCCACAATAGAAAAGATCAAGCGTAGATGTAAAACCACAGGCTCTTAAGAGCTTACTCTAAACATATACAGCCAAGAGGCAGCTTGGAACAACATTCCCAGACGGAATTTTTCACAAACTCCATTCCAAAACTCTTAAATCTACATCTCACTTTCTCTCTCTTCCATTTCTAAATTCTCAAATTTCACAATTTCATTTCTTCCTTATTTCAAGTCGAAATGAAATGAGTTTTAAAAAAAATCACACAAAATGATAAAAGGAACAAAGCAAGATTCATGTTGCAAATTTTTTTTCAGAACACGTTTCAAATTTTTACGCTATTTTCTACATCACTGTTTTCTTCAATTTACACTTCAACCAAACACTTATTTCATTTCCAACCTACAAAACTCCAACTCCAACCATGGTTCCAAATGGGCCCTAAGCAATCAGCACAAAGAAAAAAGTTCAAGATACAAACTTTTCACTGTAATTATCAGTTTATTCCCAATAAATTTCAGAAAAAGACCGCACAAGAAAAAAAAAAAAAAAAAACTTTTCGCTATAATTATCAGTTTATTCCCAATAAATCTCAGAAAAGGACCACAAGAAAACAGTCCAATTCCAAAAACCAAAATTCTTATTTAATTGAATTCAATAAGGAGAAATGTTGTGTCAAAGAGAACTCCATTGCACAGCGATTAAAATGAACTTACCAGTCGGGTTGAGACGGTGCTGTGCTCGTCCGAGGAGCCCGGAAACACGGTCTCCACGACCATGGCCGACATTCCTGACTCGACATGCTCGTCGGCGGCGGACACCGTCAGAGTCTGCTGGAAATAGACGGCTCCGATCAGAGTGAGCCGAGCCGAGTTGTTCTCGTAAGTCCTCACGCACGGCCGACTCTTCTCGTCGGAATCCGCCATCGCCTGGAGGACCCCTTTCTCTGTGCCGGTGACGGCATTCCGAGAAGAACGGACGAGGATGGGGACGGAAATTCGGAGGTTTCCGAGGGGCAAAACGGGAAAGAATGCAGGGTGCTTGGCGGAGAGGACAAAGCGAGGTCGGAAGGAAGGAGAGGGGTGTGAAGGGAGAGAAAGAAAGGGACCGCCATTGTTGGGGCGAGGCAAGGGTTTCGAGCTCTGGAACTGGAATTAACAGGCCCAAAGGTTTTCTCTTTTTGGGAATGGAGGCACCCAAAACTTACAATTATTAACACTTGGGTCCTTACTTTTGCAATCTTTGTCTCTCCTGCTCCAAACTTGTATCGTATTATGCATATACACTTGCATTGCAATTGTTTTTTTTTTTTTAATTTGAGATCAGGAATTTGAAATCCTATGAAATTATTATTATATTATATCTAAAATTACAAAATTTATCTTATTATGAATAAATAAATAATTCTAAAATTTTAATATACATTATATGAAATTTAATCATGCATTATTTTCTTTATTTCAAAGTTAATCCTCATTTTTTTTACTCTAAAACTAGAATTTACCTTTCTTGATTAAAAAAAACTCCAAAAAAACTAATTATAATTAGATCCCATCTTTTTATTGTATATTTTCCATTTGCTTTCTTAATTTGACATTTTTTTATATTGAAAAGTTTGTTATATATATATTTTCCTTTAAAGTCAATTAAAATTTTAAGATGTATATTCAAATGGTAAGGTGTATTTATCTCTTGAATTTTTCATTCCTTTAAAGAAAAAAATATATAAGAAATAATAATATTATTATTATTATTATTTTCATAAATAGTTCTTAAATTATGGATTTCCATTCAAGTTAATATCTATTTTTTCAGAACCGGTCATTGTATCTCAAAATATATATAAATTTATTCAAAATGCCTCTTCTCTTTATCTCTATTTGAAATTTGAATAAAAAACCCAATTTTATGATTAAAAATTTAATTTTGTAATGGTATTGTAGTAATTTTGTGTAGATAGCCTTATATTCTTCTTGTTCGACTCCTTACATTCTAATAAGCTAAGAAAACAAAAAACAAAGGGAAAAAAAAAAAAAAAAGAAGAACAAGAACAAGTGAAAAATTTTCTAGGGTTTTAGATAAAAGTTGTGCCTAGAAATCTAACACTTTCCAAGTCGATTTTCTTGATGTTTGACACAAAGAATGCCCCTCTCCCCTTTTCTTCTACTTCTCAATTTTCTCATTTCCATTTTTTTCTCAAAATCCTTATTCACCGAAAATTTAATTTCCTCAAAAAAATCTCTAGCCATTACCACAGCTCTTTAACACTAGGCACTATCTCTCCTTGCTGCCGCCAACAACCATGACAATTTGGCCGTAAAGCTCTCCTCCTTAAGGCAGGCCAAGGACATCTTCTTCTCCCTCAAAATCCTTATTCACCGAGAATTCAATTTCCTCAAAAAATCTCTAGCCATTGCCACAGCTCCTTGACACTAGGCACTGTCTCTCCTTGCTGCCGCCAACAACCATGACAATTTGGCCGTAAAGCTCTCCTCCCTAAGGCAGGCCAAGGACATCCTCTTCTCCCTTAACCCTTCTTCTGCCGTTGACCTCTTCACCTACCTCGTCGAGCTCCAGTCATCCCTCAAAACCCTTGTCTAAAGATGACTCCTTAAGTCTATTCTCTTTTAACCCTAAATTCCCTTACTTTCTATTTGGTTTGTAGGAAAATTTTGTCAAATCACACTGGGAATATGGAAAGTTATGCTGGTTCTTTTTTTTTTTTTTCTCGCTGTGTTAAGCACAAAGTTAATACATTGTGCTTAATGAAAGAAACTTTAGGGACTTACTCTTTTTATGGAAATGATTCTCCATGAACAAAGAGGATGAACTTCTATAGTTTAGAGTTCTTATATGTTATTAGTCTCTTCTCCTTTCTTTAAATCTCAACTTTTGACAAGGAGCAAAAGGGGAAAGAGAAATTGCATTCATCAACTATGCCGTATTAGTAAATTCTGTCAAAATTATATACAAATATAAACTGAATGGTCGTTTTGAATGATATTCTATATATTGTAAGACACAATGATTGGTTTCAAAAAAATAGGTGTCAATTTAAATAAAAGTTTATAATTTAGGGGCTATTTATAAAAAAAATTATGATAATAATAAGCATGTGTTTGTCTTTTTCTGAAAATTCAACATTAATTTCACTATTCAAAATTACTATTATAAATTTATAATTCAAATCTTAGATGTCTATAATTTTACATATACAAGTCCAAATCATTTACTATTATAATTTTGTAATTCAAACTTTAAAATTTC
The DNA here is from genome assembly GCA_035233585.1 of Antiaris toxicaria. NCBI lineage: Eukaryota > Viridiplantae > Streptophyta > Magnoliopsida > Rosales > Moraceae > Antiaris > Antiaris toxicaria. The sequence continues at coordinate 98,602,710 of CP141154.1, forward strand.
ATAATTTTATATATACAAGTATAAATGAAATATATATTTTTAAATTACATACAATTTCAAAACAAACTAAACGAGCTCTATATTATTTTTTTTAGAATATTTTTGAAGTTTTTATACTTTTTAACTCTAATAATTCAAGCCAAACTCATACACCGAGTGCATGCTAATAATAATAATAATCAAATGAATGCTAAATACGCTGAAAGAAACCCTAAACACATTTTTTTTTTCTCCCTGCCCTACTCCTTTAATACTCTCTTTTTGTGTCGCTTTCTCTCCTATCCACCCTATCGCCCTCCGTTTCTCACTTTTCTATCTGCCCTTATCTCCCTATCTCTTGTTTTGCCCCCTTTTTTGTGTTGAAAATAAAAAGGTAATATATTAGATCAACAAAAGTAATCCATCAGAAAACTCTACAACGACCACAACTAGAGACGGGAAATCTTGTATTACAAATGAAAAATAAACCAGTAATCTGTGACATTACCTTTTTGACTGCAAGGGGGTTGTTTTATACAAGATAAATTATGTTACTTTTTGACGTATCTAATATTTTAATGCCAAAACAGTCAAGCTATTATAACTGGGGTAATATTCAAGATATATGTTTTCAAAGGGTAAATCTGCATATCACTTCTTTTGTGTGTGTTGGTGCAATTTCAAATGTTGGGCCGTAAATGGATCTATAGCGAAAGCGGACTAAACTTCACAGGCCTGGCCTGCTTATACTGGTCCATTTGAGATTACATTTTTCCATTTTCTTTTTTAATTTTTTTCTCCCACTTGCAATCGTTATCTTACAAAGCCATTGTCCGTCTCGAGTCCACGGTTCAATCTCTCCGAATACCTCTCTCTGTTTCTGTTCTCGTGAAATCTAGGGTTTCAATTTTTCGATCTTCACGATCAGCAAGGTAAGCTTCTTATGTATGGATATTGTTAAAATTATTTTTTTCTTTTAGTTTTTGAATTAGTTTGTATCAGGGATTCTTTGATTTCTTTTTCTTTCTTCTTTTTTTCTGTTTGGTTGCCGAGAAACCAAAAGAAAATTGAAATCTCTATTTCTTTGTTTCTGGGTCTAGAAGGGAATGGCTTTTGAAGATTGATCAGGTTTTGTTAACTTAATTTTTTGCTTAAAAAAATTGGTAAATAGTTACGGAATCATAATGAAGTCTTCAGAAAACTGGAAATGCGATATAAATCTGCAGAAAATTTTAAATGAACTTTCTTGTAAATCATTTTTTGATTGAACTTTTCAATTTTGTTATTTCGTTTGTGGATAGGCAATTTTGATTATAGGGTTTGTTTTCTGAAGTGTAAAGTGAGTAACTTTTGGGGCGATCTTGATGAGAATCAACGGTGGCGGTGTTTGGTATTGGTTTTGAAATGTTTTCTGTTTTCAAAAAAATTGAAAATAAGAATGTTTTGAAAACTGTGTTGAGATCATTTTTGAAATTGTGTTTGGTTATGTTTTCTGAGTGTAAATTCTGAAAAACATAAAAATGAAATTTGGTTTGGTTATATATTTTGAAAACTCATTTTATAAGTGAGAATCTTATAAAAATATATTTATTTTTAATTTTAAAAAATAATAAAAAATAAATTATTAGTCACAATTAAAAAAAAACTTTAGTGGTAGGTTTTGCAATAAGTGATAAGGGGTGGAAGAGATTGGTGATTTAAGCTCTAAGTGGCGGTAATGGTTAGATTTAGGTCATGAGTCGATGGTTATGACTTGATAGTCATCATCGCGAGGAGACCGTCATCATCGTTACTTGCCTATGGTCATCAGCCTTCGTCGGATATGGATGCCATCGTTAGACATGATCATCACTGACGCTGTACAGACAGAAAGAGAAAGAAAGAGAGAGGAGATGAAGGGAGAAAACAAAAACAAAAAATGAAAACAACTTTTTTTCGTTTTCAAAAAACGTAAAAAAACAACATAATTGAAAACGATATTTTTGAAATGATTTTGAAAACGTTGAATAAACAAACGCTATTTTGGGACCGTTTTCATTTTTTGTGTTTTTGAAAATGGAAAATCATTCTCGAAAACAAAAACAAACGCCCCCAACATCTCTTGGTTTTAATTTTACGGCTTTTAACGAGTTCTATTTATTACATCAACTCTTGATTGAAATTATTTTTTTTTTATGCAATTCGTACACGAAAATAAGCGTTCTTTCATTTTTAAAAAGATAGTGTATGTTACATTCTTCTGACTGGATTTCATGTTGTGATTTTTTTTTTTTTTTGAGGGTCCGAATATTTTGCAAAATAATTGTACTTTATTCTTTTTGGTCGTGAAGGACTGACATTGAAGAAAGGATTTGAACAAAATGGGTAAGAGGAAGTCCAGAGCAAAGCCTCCTCCTAAGAAGAGGATGGACAAGCTTGACACTGTCTTCAGCTGTCCCTTCTGCAACCATGGCACCAGCGTTGAGTGTCGCATGTAAGAACTGATCTCTATCGCATATTTTTGCCATAAAGATTAGGACCTTAAGTTATGGCCAACTAAGGAACTATTGGGAAATGAGACGTTTAAAGTTGACCATTTTCGTAGTTTTGATTATATTTGCATCGTTTCTCTGCTCGCTTTCTTTCAGACACATATACGTTCATAATTTTTCTTATCTTGAGGTGAGTATGTTGCGTATAATGTTTGACTCGTGATGGTGTAGAATGTGGTCATTGCTTGCAGGTTGTATGCTTTTTAGCTAACTCTTGACATTAATCTGATTGCAGTGATATGAAAAATTTGATTGGGGAAGCTGCTTGCAGGATTTGCCAAGAGAGCTTTAGTACTACTATCACAGGTTTGTCATAATGCTAGTTTCCTTGCAGAGTGTCTATCAAGTGTATGAGAATTTTTTATGATTCTTTTTGGTGTCGGGCAATAGTACATTACTGTAATGCCAACTTTAGTAATTCTTTGTAAAATCCTTTTTTTTTTTTTACCGAGAATTTCAAACCCAAAAATACGGTTATGTGCCACAGTCTCTCTTCGTTTCTTCCAAACAGAAATAAAATAACTGTTTTCTGTCGGGACAAGCTCATGAGTTTTCCATTCTCTAACTCTTCCATGACATGACATATTAATGTCTCTCGACCTCTGGCTGAGTGCTTGGTTTCAGTAGTCCTGGTTTTTGCCACAGATGCACCTCTGCAGAGGTACTAGCCCTGCAACCTCGGCAAAGCCAAGCAAGGCGCCGGCACTCTCTTTTGCCACCCTCTTTTTTTGTTTCTTTCAAACATAAACAAAATCATTTTGAATGACCGGCTCACTTTTAACAGTTTTCCGATCTCCAACACATCTCTGGGATGAGATTTACTTGATCCCAACATTGTTCGGGGCCCTTGTTCAAAGCACTGCTGGATCTGGTCATGGCACTGCTGGTTTTGGCCACGCACATGCCGGACCTGACTCTCTGTTCAAGGCAGCAGATACAAAGGCTCCAACTTTTTAACATTTGCATAGCCTGATAGCTTTGGTCGTCCCTGGAAATATTGGTTTTAAAACTAATGCTGGCGTTTGGGGTAGCACTTTATTAAATAGATATGATTGATATTATAGTTTCATTCTTCTGAATCTTACCTTTTCCTCTTGCATTTGCAGCTTTAACGGAGCCAATAGACATGTAAGTTTAATCCCCTGTCTCCCTGTCTTACATGTACCCACTCGCTCACTCGCATATTTATATATCTTTTTCATTTTTGCAGATACAGTGAATGGATTGATGAGTGTGAACGAGTTAACAACCTTGAAGATGATGGTGCTTAGGAGGAAAAGAGCCCGTCCTTGGATATGAAGTTGTGGTGTTAAAATAGCTTGCAACTTTGAAGCCTGTAATTATGTTAGTTATCAGTGCAACCGTTGGTTACTAATAGTTTCTGGACGGAGTCAGCGTAGTAGTTTGTAATTTGGTTATTAGTCTGAAAAACTCGAGGTTTATCGGGCCTAAGTATCAATGAGGTTGTCAAGAAATTATGCATTCCAGTAAACTATTGTATCTTGTGTTTTGTATTCTGCGGTACTCAAGTTTTATATATGGAAGCAGTATCGTTGTGTGATGTGGGTTTACCGTTTTGATATTTCTCTCTTGTCCTCTTGCCAAATCCATTCAGTTTGGTCCTTACAAGTGCTCTTTGATCCACGACTCTTCACACGAGGAACGTTCTTGTAGTCATTATAATGTCAAAATTTTGTGATATTTAAAAAATATTCAAAATTTTGTAATATTTTGTCATTAATAACGATAAGATTAAGGACGTGTAATTGCTGAGTCAATTTAAGCATCCAGGTTAAACCTGAAATTAGACGAGTTTATTTGATTGTGCAAATCGTGTCAATTAAATTTGATCGAATCCTGGTTGTGCTAAATCCGAACCAATTCGTGATTGTTTATAATGATGAAATTGTTGTTACCTGATGATTGATGATGCAGAAGCTATGACAGATCCAAAAATTAATGGGAAAACGTTCAGGTAAGTAATTCCAAGAAAAATGGAAAAAGGAAAAAAAAAAAGTAAGTGGACACAACCCAAAAGAAAAATTAAAAAAAAAAAAAAAAAAGTGCCAGTCTAATATTCATTTATTCAACCCATTTATTTTCACTCAGCAGGCTAGCGGTAGTCGGCCAAACCAAAGAGGAAAAACCAAACCAAAAAAGGAAAAAGTGGGATAAAAGTACTTCCACAACCTGCCAAGCATACAACATCTCATATGTATATATACGAAATAGTCAATAGTTGATGTTTCAGATAGGTTGTGTTTTATGGACTGCAAACCGCCCACATCACTTGTACAATATTTTGAAGCCCCTAAAATTGTCGGGAATAATTGTAAGAGCAATGTGAATCCATCCTATCCAGTTAAGGTGACACTAATAGCTTAAGGTGTACACCATTTTCATAAGTTTAATACCTCTGGTCCCAAAGTTAGGATATACCTCTGTGTCCCTCTGTATCCGAGATTAAGCTATTCACAATATCTTCGCAGAGCCAAAAAAAATGAGCTTGACTTAGGTTATGTATCAAAGGAAAGAAAACCAGAATGACTGGACGAGTTAAAGTGTGATAACACGATCCCGCCGCTGCCTAGTGTATACCACAACACCACCACCACCCCCCACCAAAACAATGTGAAGCTCATTCCGTTCTCTAGCAAGAATCTTCCTTTACGTTAGGTAATACTCGTTCATATTGTCAACTAGATAATCGTATGGTGCATCTAGTCCATACCCAAATGCCCCATTTGTTGATGCCCCTAGGTTTGCCGTGGTGTAAACATTTCCACCGACACCAACCTTTGCATTGATTTTGGCTCTTCCCTTGACAGCTCGCTTGCTGTCGGGAGATGGGAACTCGGCAGAAAGTCTCCCCATCTGCTTTTGCAGATCAGCAACCGAATCAGTTGTTAGTTTCCCCTTGGAGCTTTTCTTGCCATCAACAAGCTTTAACTCCAACCTATATAGTGCACATGCATCACACTTGTTGATCTCGTACTCATAAAGGTGCCACTCAATATGGTTCAAGGGTTGTGGATCCATATAGTACGATCTCTTCAGCCCCCCAAACTCATTCATAACTTGCTTCCTCGACTCATGCCAACCACGTCCGCTGTAATCTGGCAATGACCTCTGCTTTCTGTTGCCACTCTCAAATGCTCGACGAGGCTTGTCAAAAAAGAGCCACTCTCTAATTGTTTCACCTTCCAGAAACGAGAGATCAAATAGTTCTGCACCATATAGGATAACAAATGAGCCAACTGAATCCCAAAGGCCAAAAATATCAATATATTAAACCAACAAATAAAAATTTGCAAATGAAATTACCAGGTGCATTCCATGGAGATTTTGCAGTTGCAGCACCTTCACACTCTGGGATACCTACGTCTTTTCCTTGTGCCTTTGCACTAAGAGCAGCAAAAAGCAGTCCATCCTTCAAGCCGATGCCCCCAGGTCGAAGAACGGGACCCATACCAGGTGGTCCTTCATTCAACGCAAGAGCAGCGTGAAAACTACTGCAGTAGTCTTGACACCAGTCCAACCCCTGAGCCGGCCTTGGACAATCCCAAAGAGCGCATTTTGGGCCCAAGAAAGCAGACGGTGGAGGACATATACTTGGTAGATAGCTGGAAATATGTGGCAGTGCTTCCTCCCCAGCCAAACACGTACTGTGAAAGTCAGTGTAGAAGTTGTGGTCAAAGTCTTGACGCAACTCATACTGATGATAGTCTAAATGAGTAGCTCCCTCCAAATTGTTAACTGAGACATTGCAAACTCTAGAGGTGGAGTTTTTGCAATCAACCAAAGGGAAGCCAGGTTCCTGCTGCATCTGGTTCATGCCAAACCCCTGAAAAATTCGTTGCAAACTCCGATAAGTTCCCATTTCCAAAACATTAGTGCATATAAAACAATAAAGTATATGAATATAAATTGTGCATCCAAGGAAGAAAACGGGGAGAGGGAGACAGAGAGTGCATATGATTCTTAATTATGGCCAAGATTTTTAAAAATTGCACAAGCATGCACAAAACATATAAGCATTATTGGCCATGCAACACATTTTAAAGGACGAAAATAGTAGGTGCAAATTTCAGAAGATTAGCAAGCGCCTATCTCAAGCTCTTTCAATATGTGTCTGTATTCAGAGGGAAAAACAAGTGATCAGACCTTGAATATGTTACATATCTTGTACACTCGTGCTACTGCTCCTAATGCTCAATGGCTAGCACTTTATGTCCTTAATACTCCACATGAAACGCTATGAATCTCACTCTAACAAAGCAGTTCCTCAACTAATCAAGGTTTACCAGCAAGCCACGAGATTTTTTTTTTTCTACAGTACATATGTTTTCCTTATTGCAGTCTTCTTCACTACAACGGTTATTACTACAATTTAATGTAACAGCCAACAGGCTAAATGAACCTTTATCTTGTAGAAGTAGAAGAAGAAGAAGTAACTGGATTGACGTTATAGGTAAGAAAGAAACTCAATTGACGTTGCAGGTACGCCTTAGATACCATCAGAGCTAACTTAAACTGCTACAGGTCTTGGAAACGCGTAAGCATGTTTCTGACAACGAATCCATAACCGAGAACTAACCCAAAGAAGTTTTTCAAGACTCGTGGTGGCATTTGCTCTTTCCCACATCAATAACAAACTAGAAAGGGTCCTGGGTTTGTAAGTGAGGTGTCAGTCGATACGATAGATTTTTAATTGAAGATAATCAAGGAAATCATGAGAAGTGCATTATCTTCTCATATTGTCAACAAAAAAGATAGTCACCATAGAGAATCGAATTTAATCTTTCAATTTTCAACAACAAAAGATAATAAATGTAGACAATCAATTTGTTACACAAGTTATATACCACTGGGATATCATTAAAAATTGAAATAGAATAAGTAAGAGTAAGCTCATATTAACCCAAGAAACATTTGCGATAGAAAAATTAAGGATTGAAATGGAAACCGGAAACCCCACCTCATGAAAAACCACAGTTTCTCCTACTTGAAAGCTTTGATCAGTAGGCTCAGGCTTCGGGGCAGCTAATGGACTGGTGGCATCATCTTCCTCTTCGCACAGCTGCAATAGCCGGCAAATGTCCGAGGAGAATGATCCCGGACTACCACCCTGCACCAACCAATAAAGACCACAAGTCACAACTCGATACTCCACACCTCAACCAAACTCCCAATCTACATGTTTTAAGGACAATTCCAATACGACGTATCATGCACATTGGAGTATAAATTCATTTACACATGCAGATCAAGATATGTATTCAAAATGGCAATAAACTTTTTTTTTTTGAAAATGATCCTGACTTGTTGCAAAGAAGAAGCCGGCGAGGGCTCGTTGAGCTCGGCTTTCCATTCACGGAGCATCTGGTGGACTTGTTCCTCGAGGACCGCCATGTCGATGGTGCGGCTCTCCTTCCTCGCGTATTGCAGGTCCATGAACACGGCCTGCAGGTCATCCACACGGTTCTTCGCCTTGTCCTTAAACAGCTTGTGCGTCACTGACTTGCATTTGCTCTTCGAACCCTTCTCCATCCTAAACCTCAACTTTTAATCCTGTTCTAGACCCTGAATTCCACATACGAAACCAAAACCCATTTCAGATCATCAAATAACCATTAACCTTCTTTAAAAAAATAAAAAATAAAAAAATAAAAAGATAAAACCCAATTCATGAATCAGAGTAAAGTAAACAAAACAAATAAATAAATAAATAAGTAAACCAAAACCCAATTCAACAGAAATGAAATAAATTAATAAATAAATAAATGAATAAGCAGACAAGCAGATAGCTCAAAGAAAATACAATCATATGTTCAGATCGTAAGGACAATCTGAAACAAGATAAAAATAATAAAAATAAAAATAAAAAAGGAAAAAGAGCAAATACCCAGAAAGCTAAATCGAGAGAAGAGTAGAGGTGGGATCGAAAATCCAAGCAAGGAATTGGGGAGAGCTTAATAAGCGAGAGAGAAAGCGGTGAGAAACTGAGAGGGAAGAAAGTGAAATATTCGATCGAAAAAGGAGAGCAGATGCTTACCCTCTCAAAGTGTCTGATGCCCAATTTTTCCAATCCGCAAAACCTTTTCTCTTTTCTTGTTTATTTTTATTTATTTTCTCTCCCTTTATTTATTTATTTATTTTTTGGTTTGGGTCTCAGTGTGAGGAAGAGAGAAGTTGGAGGTTTCTCTCTCTACTGTAGTCGGTCTCAGCGCCAGCAACTGTGGTGGTTGCTCGGCCTCTGTGGGTGTGAAAGCAACGTGACGGACGCGCCAAAAGCTAGTAAAGAGCGTAAAATGGAATTTGGTATGAAACTGGGTAGACAAATTTGCCCTTGAAGTTGAAGTTATTTACTGTCGTAGAACCTTGGATTTTCTAGGGACACACAAAATCACGATTACTCATCTTGTGGGGGCTATTTCGGAAATTTTGGAATCCTTTCCCTTTTGTTTATTTTGCCCTTAAAACTTTACCCAATTTACTATTGGGTGCTTCCCCTTTTCGTAAATTACTAATTTGAACTTTAATCCTTTTTATTGAGTTGTGATTTATTCTCAACTTTTTTTTTAATTCCCTCTAAACACTTTAAAATAACATAAAATGATCCTTTCATACACAAATATTAAACTTAGATGAAATAGTATAATATATGTAAGTTGAATCATGTAAATTCTTTTATAATAATCTTTAAATAATAAATCATATGTGATTATCATAATATTTTTTGCGAAAATTTTAATTTTTATTGAAAAAAAAGAAAAAAAAAACATTTTGCACATTTTGAACAATTTGGGGAGCTTTTGATTAACAAAAATAGAGTTCAGATCACAACTTCATATAAACATTAGGGATTAGATGAGCAATTCATCCATTATTTTCTTTGTCCTTTTTTTTTTCCAAAAACATATACGTTAATTCTTTCAAAAAAAAAAACATACATGTAAATAAAAAATTATCTAATTGTAGAGATTGACTAAATCTTCAATTTAATCCAAAATTGATTTTTATTTTAATTAATTTGATTTGATTGGTTTACATATTTCTTTTTTTATTAAATACTTTAACTTTTTACATTTTCTTCTTCTTATCCTTGGAATCCTTTTTATGTTTTTTCTACATATTTTTATAACAATTTAATACTTTGTTATGCTTTTATGACACAAAATTCAACAAAAAAATAAAAGTTAATACTATGCCATTGTATTACAGTTTGCAAACATATATTTATTGACTAAAGCTCAAAATAAATATATATTAATTAATTTGGCTTTGTTTCCCCTCACCATGTCCGTCTTCTGATTACAAATATAATCTAATAATAATTCCACATCTCCATCAGAAGATGAAAAGTTTAAATCCTACACCTCAAATATACAAAAGAAAACAGAAAAAGAAAAAAAAGCATGCCCGTCTTTACATGAATTCTTTTATTTTTTTAATACTTTATTAGTTATTTTCAAGATTCAACCATGGGATTTCCTTCTTAACCCACCCCATCCTTTACTAAGCTCATAAACGGCTCAACCTCTAGCATACTTAGGCAATAACCCTTCGTTTATTTGACACATCCAATTTTGAAAAATGAAAAATTTTCCATTCTAAGAAAAATAAACCTTCCTAAATTTTCTTATCAGAACATCCAAAATTTTTCATTTTTGAAAAATGGAAAAAAAACTCTCTATACATAAAAAGTTTTCATTCATCCAAACTACTTTTTACTTTTAAAAAAAAATTCCAAACAACTTTTTATTTTTCATATCTAAAAATTTTTTATTTTCAAAAAAAAAACCTCCCATTCAAACGGAGCCGGCTCCAATCTAAATAAATGCCCCCGATTAATATTATCTTTATATGTATTGATGCTCTATGTAAATAAAAGAAAAAAAAAAGCTGAATAGATATAGATTTTGGAAAATTAAAAGTAAAATTGATAATTGTAAGTTGAAATATAGTAATCTAATTTTTAGAAAAGTTAAAAAAAACTGTTTTTCTTTTCTCTAGTAAGTAACCTAATATGTTTTTATATTAATAAAACATATTATAGTCTTTAAAAATAATAAAAGATCAATCCTATAATCACTTTATTGTTTCCAATATACATTATAGGTTTTAATTCCATTTGAATTTCAGATAGAAATCAAAAACTTTTTTTGGCTAGAAACGACTATTATTTAGTACTACTTATGAAACAATTTAAGAGCTATAATTTTCGGAAACAGTAAGTATCCTTTAACAAGTTTTTTTTTTTAAGTTGTTTAGGTTTAATTGAATTTTAAAATGAAGTTTAAATATTTTCTTAATTTTTAAAAATATATTTATGAAAGAGTCCCTTTGAGAATCATTGCTTAAGGCCTCAATATTACTTGTGCCGGAGCCGCCCTGAATAAGCTAGCATCAGTTAGTGCATGAATTCCTTTTATAATCTATCTTTCTATATTTCATGTCGTTTCGGAGTCTTCTCCTAAAATTTAGCCAACAGTGCAAATTTCAACCAAATCAATATATATAAAGTGATAGCAGAAATTCATTTTTTTTAATTAAATGAATAATTTAAGTCTTATATAAAATCACCCATTAAATTATCACTAAAATATACCTATAACTATAACTATGTATGAATAAATATTCAGACATTGACTATTTAGCTATTGATTATTAGAGAAGTGTAGTCTTCTGAAACTTGTTAACTTGACTAACTAACAGCTATTAATGATATTGCAACATTGTGCTGCTGTACGTGCACTCAAAATTTATTGTAAAGACTTAAGTTAACTCATTTTTAAATGTTAGCTAAAGATAAAATAAAGTCTAATTCATATATCAATACCATAATAATTTAATAACTTAATGATATAAAATAAATTCATGATGTAACACTCTTTATCTTACACTAACATATCATGTAAAAATGTTAAAGTCCAAAACACTATTGCCTTTAAAATGTGACTCTAATACTATATTGAAGAGACTTGGATAAAATTTATCCTAGGACGAAAACGTAAAGGAGTGAGAGTTTGTGATTTCATGGATTCAAATTCAAGACATTCTACGTTTAATACCATGTTAAAATTATTTAGACAAAACTCATATTTAAAAGCTAATTTAAGGGAAGAAAGAATCAATTCACATATAAACACCATAATATCATATAATTATGATACAAGATAAATTCACAATCTAAATCCCACGACGTTGTCAACGGCTTTTGATTGTCATTTCATGTGGCAGTGAAAGACGGGTAAAGAAACAGAAGATTTACTGAGTCGAGAGGTAAATGGTAAATGGTGGAGAAAAGTAAAAGGTAGTCTCACTATAGAAGTGGAAAGCCACAAGGGCAAATACTCATTTTGTCTTTTGGGGGAGAGAGAGAGAGATAGAGAGAGAGGTGAAAGATGAGATGGGCAAGGAAGGTATAAAGAGCATTTTCCACTAACATCCACCAGATTCCCAACTTGATTCCCCCCTTTGAGTTGGACAGGAATTAAGAGGCGTGGTAGGACACGGTGTTGGAGGTTATCAGCATCTTATGTCTCTAAATTTAGGCTGACAAATCGAAGTTTTAATTTAATGCATGACAAATATCTCTAGTTAAATTTTAAGATTAATTGCTTGTTTGTGTGGTTTCTAATCTTTTCACAAAACTACAATTTTATCCAAACTATAGTTTATATATAAAAAGTCCCTAAACTTTTCAAAACAATGCAATTTAGTTTTTTTAATTAAAAAAATTCAAAATTGAAGGGAATAATCACATATCACACTTATAATTTGAATCTTGTAAATTCTTTTGTTAATTATTATTTAATAATAAATTATGTGTGATTAATATGATATTTTTATTAAATCTTTAACTTCTTTTAGCAAAAAAATCAAATTGTATCATTTTAAAGAGTTTATAAATCTCTTAGTAAAAAAAAAAAAAAGATTAATGACCAAATCGCATTTTTGTAAAAGAGTTGGATATCACACGATCAATTGACTCTACATTTTATATGTTTTGTCACAGTCAAGCTAAAAATAGCCTGTTCATTCCCACTATGTGAAACATTAACGCATGTAGTGTTTTTTTTTTTTTTTTTTGGGCCAAGCAGATTTTTGGTAGGCTATTCTCATCCCACTGTTCAAACTCTATTTTTGCTGTCACTTCTTTGAATTTCTTAAAATATATCTGCAACGATATTTGTCTCATCAAATGCTTTAGTAATTTAAAATCTACATCACTGTCAAATTTGTATATAACAACAAAAATCTCCCCAGTATTTAAGCAAAATGCAGGAATCTACTATAGAAAAAAAAAATATATGTTAAGACTATCCTTTGTGGTTTTCTAACAACCCAAGATCCACCTATATATATTTTTCACTCATACAAAATCCATTTTTGGAGTTAGATTTTAGTCAAAAAAAACAACGTTGATTGTTTCAAATACACAAAAAGTTGAAGATAAAAGTTGCTACCTTTGTAATTTCCCTCTTGGAAAGTCATTGTTTCTTTTATAAATTTTGAGTGTCTTTTCACATAATTATTCCCTATATAAAAGGAATAGATTTTATCTAATCACAAAAATACTACCGACAATTTTGAGCACTTTTTATAGTAAAGATAGACTCTAATATTTCAATGAAACATAAGAACGCATTTGATATCATCTCCATCAAATTTAGCACATTTTTAAAAATATATATTTTCAGGAAACACTAAGTTGCAAGTCAAAAGTGTCTTTTTAAACGTCAAGGAAATCTTAGCTCACAAGGATCCAAGTGGAGCATCATATTACGGTTAAACATATTCCCTTGTAATTAAAATATCGTTATCCAATCAAACACGGAGAATCACTCCCATTTTGATTTGGCAAATCCATGCAGCACAACCCCTCAAAACAATCTTAACTATTAAGAAAAATGATCCATAATGGCTGATCTAGTAAGAAAAAGGTTGCATGACGAAAAGAACTTTGTTGACAAGCACAAGCACTTTATGCCTTTAACACTGGATTAGCTTAACAGATAAGAGACAAAGGATTTGAACAAAAACCAATGTGAGAGCATTTTCGTTTATTTTTAATAAGTGTGAAGCCATTGTATTTTAAAACAAAAACAAAAAAACAAAACAAAAAACAAAAAAAGAATTAATTTGAGCGAATCATAAAAAATTGTAACATTCAGGGTTGATATATGTAGATGAGAATATTTAAGTCATCCCAATTTGAGTTTGGATGTTAATATTTTGAATATAAACATTTAAATATGTGTTTAGATAGTCGTTAAAGGAGAGAGAGGGATAATTAGAGAAAAGAATTAGTTTTCAAATTTTTAACCCGTAAACTGTACAATTCATATGTAAATAAACCAAATGGACCATCCATATATTTCATTTTAATTAATCTCAACAAACTCAAATTTAAATACAAATTTAAATGTCATTAAAATGCAACTGTCAAATCAACAGAAATGGTTTCCAAACAAATGCTCAGCACCTTATGCTCTATAAATCCACATCAATATGGCCATTGTAATCCAATTCCCAATTCCCCATCAGAATGAGTCAGCATAGAAAAGCTTTTGGCCGCATGAGAAGCCATTGAAGCCTTTTGCAAGGGCGTGTAAAACGTGACTTGTATTTTAAGCTTGCGTTTGGTAAACGCTTTTTTTTGACATTACATTTAAATGCAATGTAATTTTTCTCCAAATATAAAAGCATTTCATTTAAATATCAATCACATCACATTTTAAATCCAATATAATAACCATTTATTATTTCACTCTTTCTATTACTTTTATTAATTATATCATATATTCTCTCTCTTTCCTTTTTTTCTCTCCACTATTACCCATCACATCACATATTCATTATTAAAATACAATTCAAATACTTTTCACCCAAACACACATTGCATTCAAAAGCAATGTTAATGTTTTTCCTCTAAATACAAATTGCATTCAATGCATTACATTCAAACGTAATGCAAATATAATGCGTTCATCAAACGAGACCTAAGTTTACTCATACAAAAGTGTTGGCATTTAGAAAGAAGATCATGACCGGCTGACCACTTAGAACCACAATTGAAGTTACCTTGGTCAACAATATCGCTCGCTTTCTTTTCTATTTTCCAGAGATCCAAACAGAACCTCAATCTTGATTTTATTCATCTACATGTGGGGTGGGAAGATATAGCATAAACTCAATCTGAATGACGACAGTAGGTCGAATGAATGGCAGGAGAAAAGAATAGCCTTGCTTGGAGAGAATTTGAATTAAGAAAACAAAAATCTATTGGTGTCTCTAAGTTGTTCCTAGAATACCGCAAGTCGATCAGGCTGGTTCTGGTGATTTTGCAGCTTCCATATTGGCATGCTTGAAATTAAAAACAGCACTAAGTCCTCTTTTCTTTGAGAGCTCTTCGATTTCTTCAAGTTTGCGTCTAAGGCTCTCCACTTCTCTAGACAACTCCTCGTCTCTTTGCTTCATTGTCTAAATCAAGTGAACAGAAGCTGTGCATTAGGAGAAAAGAAAGCTAATAGCTGTTTTTGTAAACACATACTGCAATGCAATAGTTGGTTGGTGCAGTGTCCTATCACTCGATCTCATTTGCTTTTCACCACCAAGAACAATTTAAAGTATAGTAATTTCAATAATCGAGACTATCATTTTGCAAATATTCATGTTTTGTGTGGTTGTATATTGTCACTTTCCAAATACGATGCTGCCTTTATGATCTTTCATTTTATTCACCAGTGATCATAAAATAATAACGACAATAATCATATTACATGAGGCCAAAAAAAAAAAAAAAAGAAAGATGTAACAAGATATTGAAACGTGTCGATCTAGGCAATGATCTTTAGATCGAATGAATAGTGGCAGGATTGTATCATTGTAAGAATGAGCTTATCTAAAACACCCCTGTTCATCAACATCAGCTTTCTTAAAAGAAATGGACAGGTTAAACCTAATAATCACTACAAACTTTATTTGCTTGGTCAATTTGTTGAGAAGCCTTTACTTTGGAAATTTCCAAGGGATATCATATTGTCAGAAAATTATAATCAAGATATAATTGGAAATGGAAGCCTAATTCCTAGTTTTTATAATCTTTTTGTACTCAACACTCACAATTTAGGAATTGACACATGCAATGACATTAAGGAAAATGCCGCGCATTCAAGGAACAATGAACACAATAATACAGTGCTATGTAACATAAATGAAATGGCGTGCTGCTACATTACCTCCAACTCTTGCCTGCGTATTTCCTCCTTTCTGGCTTCTGATCTAGAGCTTCTTTGCACTTCAAATATAAGAGCAATTCCTGCAACCTGTCAAGTAGAAATTCAAACGCGCCAACACAATTTTATGAAAAGAATAATAACAAAGAAAGAAAGGCACGTTGAATGCACACAGAACCGGTTTTCCAACACGATAGACATGTTCAGTCACTAAGAATTTATGTTAACCTCAGCTTGGGGATTTACTATGCATATTGAGAAATTAGCCATATAGACCGAAGCAATATAGTTTAAGGAAACTCTAAAAGAAGTAGATAGGAGATTTTTACTTACGGAGAAAACGAAGAATTCACCAATAAGGTCTACAGCAGCCTGTACAGCTTTCTCTTCATTCAAGGGGCGGATTTCGACATCAGTTGCATGGCCGTAGATTCGTCTTTGCATTTGCGTGGTGATTTTATGGTTTCTCTGATTAAAAATAATCCCCATTAGAAAGAACACAATATTGTTTAGTCTAATTTGGAAAATGAAATATTTAGGAGGCGTTTGGTAAGAGTATTGCATTCACATTGCGTTTTTCATCTAAACGTAAAAGTATTATATTCAAATACTAATCACATCACAATTTAAATCCATTATAATCACTACTCACCATTCCACTTTTTCTACTACTTTTACCAATCACATCATATTCTCTCTTTCTCTATTTTTTCTCTATATTTTTATCGATCACATCACATACAATACAATTCAAATACTTTTCATCCAAATAAATATTTCATTTGAATGTAATACAAATATTTTTTATCCAAACACATATTGCATTCAATGCATATTATCCAAACGCCCCCTTACAAACAAGAAAAAGGAGCACAACTCTAGCAACACAACCGTAAGCCTCATTGAAATGTAATTTGGGAATTGAGAT
This sequence comes from Antiaris toxicaria, assembly GCA_035233585.1. Lineage (NCBI taxonomy): Eukaryota > Viridiplantae > Streptophyta > Magnoliopsida > Rosales > Moraceae > Antiaris > Antiaris toxicaria. Next base: position 98,619,392 of record CP141154.1, read on the forward strand.
TTGAGACTGATTGAATCCTGACATAATTGAATATTTATGAATATTTCTCAGGATTCAGCAATTAAGTTACCAAACAACAAAAGGGGAAATGCCCATTACATAGTTTGATGGCATTTTTGTATATCACAGTCAATCATTTTATGTACAAAAGTAAGGCCATTTCCTTAGCAAAATTGCAGGAGTACAATCCAAAATCAACGCACAAAAAAAAAATAAAAAAATAAAGAAGCACAAAACAAAAAACCCAGATGATAAAATGTGATCAGAAGATCAAAAACGAAGTACCTGAGCGATGTCGACGATGAATTGGCGGAACCTGGGATGCAAACCAGCTTGTTGCTTGAGCCTACTGGCGACCGGTTTGCTCAGAGTCTTCAAGACCAAAGTCCCGAGCTTCACGAGTGGCAATACCATGCCTGCGAACTCAGATCTGGCAATGGGTTCGGTGAAAGATTTTCTTGGTATGGAATTCGAGCATAAGGAAGATCAGAAAAATCGATGTTTGGTTGATTAGAAAGTTCAAAACAAGGCAGATATGCGATAAATTATTTGGGTTTTGACTAATACGTGGGTCAGAGGGTGAATGAGTTCCTTGGCGAAGAAGACATAAACATGGATTCGAGAGATTTTTTTTGTTTGTTTGTTTGTTTGTTTTTTTTTTTTTTGATCATGGGTGGTTTAAGGGAATTAACTAATATTATTGTACAGGGGAAGCGTGGGGAAGGCGCGGGATTGGTTGGTTGGTATCAAGGTCAAAGTAGCTTTTGGTTGACTTGACCATTTTGGTCTCTTTGTTACCGATTTGGAACTTTGGATTCATACTCCATAGTTCATATGCTTTATTGAAAATTTTCATTTCAAATTATATTTAATTATTTATATTATATTATTTCATAAAAAAATTATATTTTATTAGTTTTTTTATTTTTTATTTTATAAGGTGACATGATATAAATGGTTGAACATTATTTGAGACGGAAAATTTTAAACAAAAAATATGAGTTCCTTTAGATTGTGGATGATTGAAATAAAAACAGAGGGCTTTAAAAGATATCACAAAATTATGTTTTAGATTAATTTTTATTATAAAATTTTTTTTAAAAAAAAATATTATCGATAGATATTTTATTTATCAATGAAAAATATTCATTTACTATTTTATTGATAAGTCTTTTATTTACTAAGGGTTCGTTTGGTGAACGCATTGCATTTGCATTGCGTTTGAATACAATGCATTGAATGCAATTTGTATTTAGAGGAAAAGCATTAACATTGCATTTAAATGCAATATGTGTTTGGGGGAAAAGTATTTGAATTGTATTTTAATAATAAATATATGATGTGATGGGTAAAAGTAGAGAGAAAAAAAGGAGAGAGAGGGAATATATGATGTAATTAATAAAAGTAATAAAAAAAGTGAAATAATAAATAGTAATTGTGTTAAATTTAAAATGTGATGTGATTGGTATTTGAATGAAATGTTTTTGTATTTGGGGGAAAATTGCATTGCATTTAAATACAATGCCAAAAAAAAAGCGTGTGTCAAACGCCACATAAATATAAGCACACGTTTGGTGAAAGCTTTTTTTTGGTATTGCATTTAAATGCAATGCAATTTTTCCTCAAATACAAAAGCATTTCATTCAAATACTAATCACATCACATTTTAAATTCATCACAATCACTATTTATTATTTTATTTTTTCTATTACTTTTATTAACTACATCATATATTCTCTCTCTTTTCTTCTCTCTACTTTTACCCATCACATTACATATTTATTATTAAAATATAATTTAAATACTTTTCATCCAAACACACATTGCATTTAAATGCAATGCTAATACTTTTCCTCCAAATACAAATTTCATTTAATGCATTGTATTCAAACGTAATGTAAATGCAATGCATTCACCAAATGAGGCCTAAATGTTTTATTTACTAAAATTACAAAATACGTAATTAATTTAAATATATTTACCATGGATTTTGTTAAAAGACATTAATTCTTAACATTATATGATTTTAGCATAAATAATTGATTTATTGATGGTGTTATAAATGTTTCATTTACCAATCTCTCTCTCTCTCTCTCCCCCCTTGTAACAGCGTTGACGAGGGTTCCGATCTAGTGCGATGACAGCTCGAAACCTCCGTTGATCTATGGAGGTGACTTTTCTAGTCATGAAGAGGACAATGAAATGGCCCTCAATTCTCAATTAGCTCTGATCCAATCGTTGTCAAGAGTCTCTTGTTAAGTGGTCTCGATTAGTCACCATCATCATCTTCGCAACGCCTTCTAGAGCCCTGACTATTCGATCATTGCACAGCAAATGGCTGGGAGTAGAGATAGCAACAACGAGTCACAAAGGTTGTAGTTGAGAAGAAGGAAAAAACCGGAGCACACGCTGAGTTTGTCTGGCCAGATCTCATCGAAATCATGAGTTCGGTAAGGACAGTGTAATGCCGGTTGGAACTTGCTAAGAATTGGAGGCTTGCGATGTCCAACGACTGGGTAGCGTGAGATCGGAGAGAAGGAAAAGAGAGAGAGAGAGTTGTCGATAAGTGAGGAAGAGAAAAAACTAATAAAAAAAATTTTAATTTACCAAACGTAATCATTTGCATTTTTTACAAATGTTTAAGTTGTAACTAAAATCAATTCAAAACTACAAATTGTGTTATGTAGCCTAATTATGTCATGAAAATATTATAACCTAAGGATCAACATAAAAAAGGCCTTTTTTTTTTTAAATGAAAATTAAGGGGGCATTTGGAGAAAGTATTCAATTTTAATTTTATTCAAATAAAATACAATTTTACACCAAACACAAATTTTACAACAGTGTTACGAAAACAATTACTATTCAAAACATTTTTAAAACAATCACATCAACTTTTCAATTCCACTATTTATCTCTACTTTTACCAATCACATCAACTTTTCAATTCTAAAATACTTTTCATCCAAACACATATTTCATTTAAATACAAAACAAATATTTTTCAACCAAATACAATATTCAAAAAACAAATTTCATTCAAATACAATCAAAATGCAATTCGTTTACCAAACACCTCCTAACTTATCAAACTTGCGATTCTGAACATCATTGATTAGGGCTACACAAAAAAAGTCGCTTAAACCACACGCACCATAATACCGCCCAACCGCAAATGACCGGTTTACATCATAATCGCAATTTTTTAAACGAACAACATGGTCTGAGCCTCTAAATTACGTTTTTTCAAAAAAAAAAAAAAGGCGGTTTCAAAGTGCCGCCTACCTAATATTTTTTATTTATTAATTTTATGTTGTAATGAATTTTGGAGTTTAATTTTATGCATGTGTAATTTAAGAAACTCTAAAATAAATTAAATAGTGTAATATGCAAACTTAATAAGCCAAACTTTTTTTTTATTTGTGCTGTTGAGCTCTTATGTTAGTATATCATCAATTTTTTTCTTTTTCCTTTTTTAATTTAGTATATCATCTGTAATGTTTTAATCCTTTTAATATAATCCTATCACTTTATCATTGTTATTTTTAACCTCGAAATAGGGGTAGTGGTTTGCGATTAGAACCTAGCTTCATAATTTATTAGAAACAAAAAAATTTGTTTTATAATTAATGGAGTTTCAATATTTTTTATTTTCTTTTTGCTGGCCTTTTCTCATTTGTTAAAGGGGGTAAGATCGGTCATAACGGTATTACTTTAGCAATGTATCAACTACTTTGAAAACCAGTTATAACATATTAAGAATATTAATGATGCATTTAATTATAATATTATATTTATATTCCATTCAAATATAATGTAATTTTTAACTAAATCCAAAAACATTACATCCAAATATCAATTATATCATAATTTAAATTCAATATAATCATTATTTACTATTTCACTTTTTATACTATTTTTATCAATTACGCCACACATTCTCTTTTTCTTTTCTTTTTTTTTTAACCTACTTTATCAATTATAGTACATACTCAATTACAAAATACAATTTAAATACTTTTATTCTAAACATACATTATATTTAACTATAATACAAATACTTTTTATCTAAATATATATAATATTTAATTATTGTATTTAAATATTATACTAATACAATACTTTATCCAAACATATTATTAGTATAAAACCCAAGCTATCTAACGAACTGCCTAAACCTTTGCTAAAAATTGGCCACCTAAACTTTTGGTAGTCTTTGTTTGCAATTTTCATGTATCATTATAAAACAAATCTGTCTAAACTGCTGGCTATGCATTCTTACCAATGGTCTTTTTACTCACCTTTGTTAAATTATAGACGATTTTTTACATATGACTTGCACATGGTAACTAAGAATGCACTGTTGATCATTTGTTTTTAATTTCAATTGAAAATTATTTCAAAACTTAAATTTTAAAATCTATTATAATACAACCTTAGCAATAATATTTCAAATTCAAATATTCAATTAAATGAAAAGTTAATAAATTAGGATATGTTATAATAATTTAGAAAATTCATATGATAAATTGTTAAAATAGAAATTTGAATGAAAAAGTTGTATAATGGGGAAAAAAAAAAACTATAGAGCACAAAGAGGACAAAGGTTTGCCGCGCTACTCACCACCGTTCATGGCCTTCATCACCAGAGGAAGAGGAGAGAGATATATATATATATATATATACAAAGCAGATCTCTGCGATTCTTCGGTGCCTCGAAAAAATGGTTGGGAAAAGCTTGCATGCAAGAGATCAAGAGAAAGAAGAGAGAGAGAGAGAGAGATTTGATGAAGCATAGGATAAAAAATGAAAAATAATTAATTTATTTGAATAACAAAAAAAAAATGCTATAATTTATAATCAATTTTAAAATATACTATAATTTTCAATATTAATTTCCCTTTTTTCTTAATTTGAAGGTGGAGGTTTTCAAATTTTATATTTTATAGTGGGATTAGATATATAATTAATATTAGGTTATATATAATTAATATACTGCCCATCTATACTACTCATCTGTATTAGCCAAAATAAGTAATTCATTGTCAAATTTTCGGTTTTTTTTTTTTTGGACAATGAATCAAATACAATTAAGCAAAAAATTGGAATTGATAAAAGAACTCGAATATCTAAGAATTGAGCATAAGCTATTGAAAAGTATTTTATTATTACATCTCAACTGAACAAGCGGTTGGCACAGTTTCAACTACTTATAGCAAAAATAAAAGTCTAACAATATAGGTAACATATTTTTCACATATTTAATGGTGTATATATATATATATTTTTAGGTAAAACAAAAATAAAGAAATAAGAGTGTTTATGGTTCAGGGCCAAACGTATAGTGCTTGGGGAGCTTAGAATCCTGTTATTTGGGGCATGGGTCGAGTTATGCTTGGCTCTGGTTAAGCCCAACAGGACTCATGCGTTGATACGTGCTTGAAACAATCCACGAATTGGCAAGTTTGACATTGCTGTGATATGAAAAATTTCCCCTTTATTATATTGTGAATGTAAAGTTATTGTATCTGAAATAGATAGATGTTTGGTAAATTTTTATTTTGAAGTTGTTGTGAATACTTGAATCAGGATTTAAATATTTTGTAAACTATAAATAAAATTATTGTGTAGATGTATAATAACAAAAAAATAACATATTATATATATTTTGTTATATCACCTTGATACATGAATAAAGTATTTTAATAATAATATTTTCTCATATAAAATAAGAATAATTATTACAATAATAATGTTTTTTAAAAATTATCTACTATCATCTTTTTTAATATTTATTATCATTATTAAACACACATAAAATTATAATAATAAATTTTTTTTCAAATAAAATAAAATAAATTATAAATTTATAATTTGAAATTATTTTTAAGAGGAGAAGAATGTATCATTTTATATAATAATATAATAAAATTATCGTGCAGACAATAACAGGAGGAGTTAAGAAGCCAAACACCTACTATTTTTAGACATAACTTTGAACTCACGATACAATTACAGTAAAAATTTTCTGTATAGCAAATTGGCCCATTGTGCTGAATTCCAGAGACTGCTTAAAAGTTAAAAATTCAGAAACTAATTTATTAAAATTAAAAGTTCAGGAATGAATGTGTGTATATAATATAGGAATTAAGGTGGTGTTTGGTAAAAAATTTACATTTTAATTTTATTCAAACACAATATAATTTTATACTAAACGTAAATTTTATATTCAAATACAATTTTTTTCGACATTGTTATGAAAACAACTACTATTTAAAAGTTTTTTAAAACAATCACATCAACTTTTTAACTCCATTATTTATCACTACTTTAATCAATTACATCAACTTTTCAACTGCATTATTTATCTCTATTTTAATCAATCACATCAACTTTTCAATTTCATTATTTATCTCTACTTTAATCAATCACATCAACTTTTTAACTTTAAAATACTTTTCATCCAAACATACATTTCATTCAAATACAAAACAAATAATTTTCAACCAAATATAACATTCAAAAAATAAATTTTATTTAAATACAATCAAAATTAAATACGTATAACAAACGTCTCCTAAATGAATAAACGAATTTAAAAAAAAGACCTGGAAGAAAGGAAAAAAACATGATAGAGGAAGTTTACTTCCAATGAAACGACAGTAAAAATTTATTGTCGTTTTTTACCGAAAATCTTCGAATTTCCTTTTTTTAAATTAAAAAATTCTTCGAATTTCAGAACCCCCGCTAAGGAGCGAAAACCTAAAACAAAAGAGCCATCCAGGAATTTCCTTACCTGCCAGGTCATCGATCCGCACGAATCTGACAAATTTAACGGCCAATATTAATCAACAGGGAAATCTCGAACGGTCCGATCGTTCTCTTTCCCGCCGCCAAAATTTCAAACTCTCGCCCACACAAAAAAAACCAAAAACTCACTGCCACGTCATCGATCCGTGAAAAACCCCAAACTCACCCAAAGCCATCGATCGCTCCAAACAAATCGAACGGTCCACAGCCATCGTCGTCCTCGCGCCCCCATTTTCAAAAACTCTATAAATTCCCTCTTCATTTTCCTCACCACCAACAACTCGCCGGAAATCTCCCCTATTCTCTGCAACAAACCCTAATTCTCGTCTTCCTCCAATGGCTCGTACCAAGCAGACCGCTCGCAAGTCCACCGGCGGCAAGGCGCCGAGGAAGCAGCTGGCGACGAAGGCCGCTCGGAAGTCGGCTCCGGCGACCGGAGGAGTGAAGAAGCCCCACAGGTTCAGGCCTGGAACGGTGGCACTCCGTGAGATTAGGAAGTACCAGAAGAGCACCGAGCTTCTGATCAGGAAGCTTCCTTTCCAGCGTTTGGTTCGTGAGATCGCGCAGGACTTCAAGACCGATCTCCGGTTCCAGAGCTCCGCCGTCGCCGCCCTCCAGGAGGCCGCTGAGGCGTACTTGGTCGGTCTTTTCGAGGACACGAACCTCTGCGCCATTCATGCCAAGAGAGTCACCATCATGCCTAAGGACATTCAGCTCGCCAGGCGCATCAGAGGTGAACGCGCTTGAGTTTAGGGCTTTCTCTGTATAGAAGAAGTTTGTAATGGATTTATGTACCAAGAGTAGAGTCTTATGCTTATTGTCAAATTACTGCTTTCTGTTTCCCTTATCAATGGCGATTTTCTGCATTTTAAGGTTTTAGATTAGATTTAGTTGAAATTTGAATGTAATCAGTAGCTACTTGTCAATGGCAATTGATAGTTTCTTTCAGTATTTGGATCTGAGTTCATCCTTTTGATTTCGTGATATAAGAGTAGATACTACATTATGATTTATGTTTATTGTTTAGTCTTATACGACGTTATCTTGTTCGGGGTGGTCAGCGGGATTTGGAGTAGCATACGTGAAACTAATAGTAAACAAGGAGTAGAGCAAAGGGATGAGATTGATGGGGCTTTCTTAGATATTGTAAGCAGGGAATATGCACATCTACCAGATATGTTGAGGAAGAGGAGAAATTATAGGGGCATGAAACTAGAGATCAGGAATGTGATTCCCGGTGTTGTCAAGGATTAACTTCCCAATTTGCAGGAATTACATATAAGAGACGACTCCTACTCGATGTAGGTTAGGAAAAGTATTTAAAAATCCATTCTCTTTTGTTGTAAGAATCTCTCGTAGAGGTCGTCCTGCAAAAAGGAGCTATGTTGTATCTGTGTATTTAAATACCGAATTAATATTGTTCAATGTTGTGGTTTGAAATCAATTAAACCAATTCTTAATGCACTTGCTTTTGGGTGATATCGACACAGATAGACTTAGATTTCCTAGCATAAGTCTAATATCGCTTTGCTACTACTTTGCAAGATTCTCTGTTTCTACTAAAGAGCTACTAATGAGTTCAGTCTTTAGTTTTGTACACAACAATTTAATTCTTTCAGTTCCCAAGACACGAATAGAACAACAAAGTCTGGAAGTAGGAGTATAAACTTATTAACAGTAATTTTTCTTCAAGGGGGGGATTTTCCCCCACTGCACTGAAGCAAGTTAAGAACTAAGAGAGAGTGTGTGCTGTGTAAGCTTTTGTCCAATTGAAATTAGTAGCTGTTTTATTCTTATGTGCTGAAGCTAGTTTTTATAACTAGTTTATCTTTTGTGTTTTGTGAGGGTGGTTTGACTATTGAAATTTTGGAGGAGAAAACAGGACTCTTGGGTGGAAACTCTAGTCTTATCTTAATAGAAAGTGAGAGTGATAGTATTCTACAAAGGACGGCCATTTGGATGGAGAGGTCATGTGAGAGCACAGGCACCCGTGGATGCAAAAACCAAGTGCATGTGATCGACCGAAACTGCATCTTGGATCCCACGAACTTTATTGAGGAAAGAGCTCCAGTTTCTAGTACGAGACTTGAAAAGCTCTTCGAGCAAATGACTCTGGTGCGGTTACTGGGGACGATGAGACTCAAGACTCAATCCATTAGTCATCCACAACGAGCTTCCTTACCCGATAATATATCTAAAATGTTTATCCCGGGCGGAAATCAGGAATACTGTATCTCCTTTCCCCACTTCAACAGTCTCTAGTTATTGATCCTCTAGTAGGAATCCATCTTAAGTTGCTTGAGTTCAGGAGACTTTTATAATGTCTAATTCTTCTGATTATGAATTCTGTGACGTTTAGCAAATACGACTTTGTTGGTCTATGAAATTTAAAAAAATCGATCCTAGGCATAAAACAAAATGCCATTTTATTTAAAAAGTATCAATAAAACAAAAAAAATCAGTTCGACGATTAACTTTTTTTTTTTTTTTTTTGTTTTTCTCCTGCTTATATTGAAAATTGTCACCTTGAATGTCCATTAGCTGAGGACAAAATTACCAAAAATTCACATGATGTTCAGCTAAGCTAGCGGGGACATAGAAAGTTATTTGAGCTTACATTTAGCCGCAAAAAGAGCGACGAGTCTTCCGATGAAAACAAAAATGTGATTTATTTGAGCTCATTGCTGTTTTCTGAAGGAGTAGTATGACTCTGTTTATGTCAATTGCTGCTTTCTGTTTCCCTTCTTAGGTAATCAGCGGCGATTTACTGCTTTTAAGGGTTTATAGTAGATTTAGTTAAATTTTGAATGTAATCGGTAACTCCTTTGTCAATTAAATTGTTAGTTACTTTCAATGTTTTGATCTCGGTTTTACGATTTTGTCTATCTACAAAGATTAGACAAATTTAGCATGGCCATTTTTGCTGCGTATATACCAAACCCCATTTTCATTCAGACTGTTTTTGTGCTTAGGGACATCCATGAACACAAAAGGGTCATAATCTTTTTTTTTTTTTTTTTTCTTCTTCTTTTGTATGTTTCTGTTTTCATTTTTTCTGTGTCCTTTTTTCATATATTGCTCATAGAAGCTTATGCTCTTTGGATATGAGACGGACACTTGTTACTCATGCATGTGATCATGATTAAAGCATTACAATGACAGAAAATGTTGCATGATCATGTCGGTAGTGGTGGCATGGGCTTCGTAGCTTGCGCTCCTTGCTGTCGGCATAAAGCCAAGGCTTTACTGCAGCTCTCATGGGTAAGTGCAACTTGTACGTGTGGCTAATTTTGAGCCATATATATTTCAAGTAACAAAGATCAGAAGAAAAAAGAAAAAAATGGTTATGATAATTTGATAATGCTTATTTATAATTTCCCAAAAGTGCTGGCTTCCATTATTTTTATTTTTTTGCTTTAGCAAAATAAAAATTATGGAAATCTTAACCCTTTTCCTTAATCTTCTTCGGCCTTTATTGGCTTGAGAGAAAGGATGGTAATATTGCGGAAAGGGATGGGGGATACAATCCTATCCCGGCTATTGTCACCTTTCAAAACAATCTACATTCCTGTCCCTATTCTCCCTTAAGGAGAGACGATGATGGGATTGGGGAATTCCTAATGAAGTGCCTTTTCCATATTCGCCCAATCCCCATAATGATATATAAAATCGATGCAATTGTAACAAGTTCAAAATAAAATAAGTTGACTTTTATTATAAATTCAATTTAAGTTCAATGATCTCATTAAAGAAACCAAATTCCAACAAAATACGTGAGACCAATATTAGATATTAACACTATAACACATGTTAAAACATCATTATTTTATTAATGTTTTCCCGTTCTATCAACTTGTCCCTATCTCCATCCTCGCCCAAAACCCTATTAACAATCTCCCATCCCCACTACATTAAGGCTGGGTTGGGAGTAATGTCATCCCTACTTGAGAGGTGTTATGTACTTCGCAGCCCTTCAATGAAGTTGGTAGGTAAAGTTATATCAAATTTTTTGGTCAAGCAATTCCAAGCTAATTAGGAAATTTCAATTGACAACGAAAGATCATAGCTATGACAATATGTCTTTTAGCAATTCAGGAGAGAGAGAGAAAAAAAAAAAAGGGTCGAGAAAGAGTATTTAAAATTACACTCATTAATTTCATAAATTCCCCCATAATTATATTTCTTATTACATAATTTTACTATTTAATAAAATTATGTTGAAACCTATTTAAGTACACTTTCACATGAATACATTTACAATAAATGTAATAACTATTTTTTAAAAAGAAATAATAAAGAATACCTTACATTAACTACAAATGAAAATATCATACTTTTCTTTCCAATGAATAAAATAAATGAATAAAAAAAACACTCCACAAATTTTGTTAACTCTAATTTCACTTTTATTAATCCTAAACCATGATCCATGATCTCCATCAAATTCTTTCTCAAAAAACAATTTTTGAATTTTTCTTTTTTTCCTTTGTCCTTAAACGTTTCTCATTTCTGATTTGTCAATATTTAGTGGACATTTATCTTATTTGGTGATTGTTGAGTCTGAGAATATCGATAAATCTGGAGTTTTCCGTGTGGCTGAAGCATTGCTCTTGTTCAATGAAAACATTATTTATGTATAAAAAAAGAAAGAAATACATAATGCTGGTTGTTTCTTTTTAAGAAAAGATTTTTATTTAAATGGACAAAACTAACGAGAATTTTTATTTACTTTATCTTTATAATTAAACCAAGACTAAAGTTAGAGTGGGGTATGAGAGGACAATTAGGTATTGTATCTATGGAGGATATATTTTTTTAATCTTTAGTAAGATAGCATTAATTAACTAAGTATACTAATAAATTTACTGTGCGTAAATATAAATCGTTTGAAAAATCAAGGTATATCATAGCCGAAGGGAAACTGACAACTTGTTTTTGATAGGCCGCTGGTGCATTTTGGCTAAAGATATTTCGAAGTCCCCAACTCTTAGGCCAAAAAAAAAAAAAAAAGGCAATAATTGCCTCAAGAGTCAAGACTTTTGGTATTTAGCTCTAGGCAAAAAATGTTTCATCTTTTCTTGGTCTATCTTCCTCAGGACTTTGTGCTTTAAACTAATTGCACAGGCTGGTTTGGTGTCTGAGGAGATTATGGATACTGTTCAAGGTCAAGGATCCGATGACTCATTCCAAGCACAATCTCATTTGTACAAACATATACTAAGCTTCATAAGTTCTATGTCCCTCAAATGCGCTGTTCAGTTAGGCATACCAGACATCATCCACCACCATGGCCAACCCATCACTCTCTCTGAGTTGAACTCTGCACTTGATATTCACCCGACAAAAGCCGGCTTCATCCACCGTCTTATGCGTCTATTAGTACACAACGGCTTCTTTGTAACAGCAAATTTTGGTCAAAATCAACAAGAAGAAGAAGAAGAAGAAGCATATGATCTGACCCCTTCTTCTAGACTCCTCTTGAAAGATAAGGTCCCTTCCTTGTCATCATTTCTTATGTCAATGCTTGATCCAGCTTTCGTATCTCCCTGGCACTCACTGGGAAATTGGTTTCGAAGAGAAGAGGAGATGACCCCTTTCGAGTCGGCACACGGGATGAGCTTTTGGGCTTATGGGGATAAGAATTCCGACTTCGGCAAGCTTTTCAATCAGGCAATGGCCAGTGACTCTGGGATGATGAACTTGGTTGTTAAAGATTGCAAGCCGGTTTTCGAGGGGCTGAGTTCATTGGTCGATGTAGGCGGCGGTACTGGAACAGTCTGCAAGATCATCACTGAGGCATTCCCTCATCTGAAATGTACAGTGCTTGATCAACCCCATGTGGTTGCTAATCTGGCAGAAACTGAAAACTTGAAATTTATTGGAGGTGATATGTTTCAAGATATCCCTTCAGCAGATGCAATTTTGCTCAAGGTACACATTTTCTTTCTTGGTCATTCACGATATTTTAAATATTTGTCACAAAAAGCAAGATGTAAAGAATTCTTAGCTTTACCATCAGTAATGGTAGGATAGTGGTAAGAAAGTTCTACGTGCTTTTGAAGCCTAGGCAGCTATCCGTATAAAACTTTTAATGGCGTCGTGTTAGGGGTATGAGGTCACCATGAATTTGAAAAATCTTTTTAAATATGTGAAGTCGTGTGTCTTATTCTATTACTTGACACATATATATATATACATTCAGTGGAATTCTTCGGAGTACAAGAATTAGAGGAAATTTACAATTAAAGGAAAAATTATATTAAAGGCAATTACATGCAAAATAATCTTATTGACCCTATGATGATTTTGCAATATCATTTACGTCCAACTTTTCTTGTCCTTGTATGGAAGGATTTGTTGCAATTGCTCTTTTACTATGATAGTCAACTCGTTGATTATTGGGTTTTGCTGTTTTGCTTGCTTGGTCCCTCGCCCTTTCTGAGAAACTTTCCTCATCAGAATGCCCTCTTTACATATTCACAAAAAAAAAGAAAAACAACAAAGAATTATTAGCTTTGCCTGTATTGACGCTTGAAAGTGAATGACGGACTTCTGTGCAGTTGACGTTACATGCTTTGAGTGATGGGGAATGCTTGAAGGTGTTGAGGAAATGCAGAGGAGCTATTCCAAGCCATGGTAGAGGTAAGGTCATTATAATAGACATAGTGATAAACAAAGACAAAGATGAGCATGAATTGACTCTAGGAAAACTATATTTTGACCTACTGATGATGGTTGTGGTTACCGGAAGAGAGAGAAGTGAGAAAGATTGGGAAAAGCTCTTCTCGGAGGCTGGTTTTAGTCACTACAAGATAAAAACCTTGTTTGGTTTAAGGTCATTAATTGAGGTTTTTCCCTAGAAACAAACATGCGTCTGTTACATTCATGTCACCGCTGATTAAATTATGTATTTGAGCCTTTTCTCTTTGGGTGATGAAAGTTATGTATTTGTATTTGTTGAACTCGGTTCGTTACTATGGTGGATCAGAACTAATTGTTAGCTTTTTGTTTGCATTTTTAATCATGGATTGCTGGTGTCAATCGGTAAGTGAAGTCAGCCATTATAAATAATTTACGTTGTAATGTTAATCAGATACATTAAGCTTCCAGGGAATTACAAAAAAACATGAACCATAAGAATATGAAATTGAAAGGAATCGACTTGATAATGGAGAAAGATGATTGAACCACATTTGAGTTGAGTGGAATTGGGCCTTCTAAACTCTAAAAACTAACTCAAGAGTTGAGACTTTCCCTCACACTTATAAACTAACTACCAGACCTTTTCACAACTGATATTGCATTTTTCTCGAAGTGGGCTGAGTTTTGTTGGCTAATTTGACATTTGATACCAGTGTTGGGTGCTATATATTAAACCTTACCGATCTCAATGAAGCTAGCTCAAGAGGTGAGATTTTCCTTTACAGTTATAAATTGATCATCAATCCATTCCACAGTCAACTTGGGGTTAGCTCAGTAATTTAAACCTCTAACGTCAACCTTTTCATCTCTTGTATATTAATGAAAAAATGACACAAGCTATTTATGTGAGTCTATCACTAACACAAAGTAGCAGCAAATGGCCATGTCGCTGGCAAGGAGACTCATGAGCTCCATATCTCAAAGAGTACATACGACAATTATGTCTAATTGATATCGTTGATAGATAGTCGAAATCCTAATTATTTCAGCACTAAGATGTGTACATATTAGACTCTGACGATAATTAAACCTAGAACAGGATACTAGTTATGGTTTTAAACATTTGAGTCTCAGGCAAATATAATCCAAACAATTATTCAGACTAACATATTAAATTCAAGATACGAGAGAATTATCTTTTAGGTTAAATTCAAAATAATATTTGTATTTTAAATATTTCAAATGGTTAATTCTTGACGAGGCTATAAATACACGATTAAAAATGTCCCAAAACATCAAGTCATTTTCTACTGATAATGCATGACCACATGTAATTCTCAAAGAATATTTACACTCCCAGCACTAGAGAGGACGTGTCTATTTCAGAAGGTGAACCTTTATACACTGCGTTCTCTACTTTTTTTTTTTTTTTTTTTTTTTTGCATATTTATTTTCACTAACTTGCGTTTGCTTGTTGCCGTGATAGTTCTTATTATAGGGTTATCATTACTGCATTATTAGTTAGCGATTTTTTACGCCAACAGATATTGCTCTTCCCAAAAGAGGGATCCAAGACAGAGACTATTGGTATACTACTAGGATCACAAGAAAGTACCATCAAGTCTCCCTGATCTCTGTTAAGGGATTATACTTCAACAGAGTTCATGAGGAAAATAAGTAAATTATTGTACTAAATATAATTCAAACATAGATGATCAACTAACAATACTGATGCATCAGAGAAAATATCTTCTTGGTATGATAATGTCTACTTTGAGACTCAGCTCATATAATTTTACTTTTCGACGTTACCTTAAAAAACCTTATACCATTAAAAGGAAGTTTCTTTACTCATAAACCATTATATGTATTTATTTTCAAGTGATGTGATACTGTACAGATTACATTTTTCCTTGTTAGGACTGATATTCAACTTTACAAGGTTCAGTAACGAAGTTGGTGAAAAGAGATGCGACTAATCAGAGTGTTTCCTTGTTTTCTTATCAACCTAGCATTTTCTACAAGATTGCTAACCTTCTACTTCGTACTTTGTCCAAGGTTGTCCAACGTTGCTTGTTTTCCAACCGTACACTACATTCTATGCCACGTTGCTCATCCTGGTAATTTTTAGCGAAGTTGCGCTTTCTCCTTAGCCTGTAAATGGCCTATCTTGCCACAATTTCAAGACAACACAACTTCAATGAACACAATATGTTTTCAATCAAATTGGACAGCAATCCCAAATAAAGAACAGTTTGGAGCTTCAAATATCCAGTCATTTTCTATATTCTTGACAGTCGTGCTAAATACTTTATTTATTGGCTGAATTTTCCCACAGTCAATATATATATATTTTTTGCTGGAAATTCCCATAGTCTATAATTTAATCCAGGTTTAATTGGTAACTGTTTGAGTTTTAGACTGACAAATGTAATTGTATAATAGCTAGGTCGTTGCTGAATTGCCCATCAGTTTTGTCTTATAATAGGAGACCCAATAAAAACAAAATGTGAAATTTTATCCGTCTTTTGTCTTCGATATATCATCAAAATCCACTTGTGCAACATCACTCTTACCTTCAAACATCTTAGTTGAGTAAGGTGGCGTATTTACGGGTGGAGAATTCATTTTAGCTGGTTTGATAGAACTTTTTAAAAGTTGTTTTTGACCTTTGAATCCAAAAACAGTTTTTAAAAATATTTAGATTATCTATCAAAGAGCTTTGGGTATCTAGAAATACTTCATGTCAAAGTTAAAAAAATGTGTCTTCATGTAAAAATTCTCTTGAGTATACTTTAAAGCTTATAACAAAAAATCATATATATTTTAAATTATTTTAAACTATATATTTATGTGTCTTCAAATTATATATTTTAAACTTCATTTAAAATTATTATCACTTATTAAAAAATTTTAAACATCATTTTGACGTCAAAAGCTCTTTTTAACAAAAAATTAAATTATATATTTTAAACTTTATTTTAAAATTTTTGTCACTTATTAAAAAACTTTAAAGATAATTTTGATATCAAAAACTCTTTATAAGAAAAATTTAAATTATACTTTTAGACTTCATTTTAAAATTTTTATCATTTATTAGAAAATTTTAAAGATTATTTAGACTTCAAAAACCTTTCATTTTTAAAAATTTATTGAAAAATTATAATTTTAACTTTTTTAGTAAAAATTCTATTGTATAATGTTCCTTTCTATTGGTTTTTTTTATTTGAGGTAAATTTGCTTGCACTCTTTTATTGGGTGTTGGAGTACTTTATTTTCTTTTCCATGAATTGAAAAGAAAATAAAAAGTAGGTAGTACTTTTCCTGATGGGGGAATCTGTGCAGTGATGCATTATCCATCTGTGTCCAAATATTCCTCTTCTACAAAAAACCAGGGGTCGACCGCAACTCTGATTGTGCGCCTTCCACGCAGAGCTAGACCCCAATGCCAGTTAAACTTTATTATTAACACACATTCTATTATTAAATATGCTTGTATGAATTACATTATAAATGCTAAAAAAGTTTGTGATGGGACTTTCCATGTTACATCAAGGTTTCATATTTTATTATTAAGTCAACGTTTGTATATATATATTTTTTCTACGTTATATTTAAATACAAAAATATTTCTTTCAAATATCAATTACATCACATTTTAAATTTAATATAATCATTATTTATTATTTTATTTTTCTAATTACTTTTATTAATTACATCATATATTTTCTTTCTTTTTCTTTTTTTCTTTTTTTCTCTCTCTACTTTTACCCATCACATCACATTTTAAATTTAATATAATCACTATTTATTATTTCAATTTTTCTAATTACTTTTATTAATTACATCATATATTCTCTTTCTCTTTTTTTTTTCCTTTCTACTTTTACCCATTACATCACATATTTATTATTAAAATATAATTCAAGTACTTTTCATCCAAACATATATTGTATTCAAATACAATGTTAATACTTTTTCTCTAAACACAAATTACATTTAATATACTACATTTAAACATAATATAAATGCAATACATTCACCAAATAGGACATAAAAATGCTTGTATGAGTTACGTGATAAATGCCAAAAGGATTTGTGATGGGACTTCCCATGTTATATCATTAAAAGAGGTATTTTAATTATTAGATAAATTTTAAAGAGTTGATATATGATTAAAATAATTATGTATCCTAAACTTTTTTGATGTAAATCCTCATAAATAGATTTAAACATTAATTGATTCAATAATTAAAAAAGAATTGTCACGAATAAAATAAAATATATGAAATACTATATAAAAGATCCTATTTTTTGAGTTGCGTTGTAAACGTTAACATCAAATGGTGAAAAATTGTACGTTTTTTTTTTTCTTTTTTTAAAGAAAAACTGGAGTAAAGTAGAGGATTGTCATTTTTGGGTCGATTAGATGTCATCTAGGTTCAGTTATAGTTTACTTGACACCGTTCTCTTTATCCATTTAAAAAAAAAATGAATTTGAAACTATTCTAAATTTTGAAAAGTTGTGATACTTTTAAGATAGCTTCTCCTTAGTTGAATCCCTTTAAAAAGACATGTTTTCTTATGAAAATTTTAGGAGACGTTTAACAAATATTTTTTAATATTATTATATTTAAATATAATATAATTTTATACCAAATTTAAAATTTTACATTTAAATATAATCTTTTTCAACAGTGTTATAAAAATAAAGTTTTTTAAATAATCACATCAACTTTTAAATTCTAATTTTTTATTTTTAATTTTATCAATCACATTAACTTTTCAATTCGAAAATACTTTTCATCCAAACACATAATTTATTCAGATACAAAACAAATATTTTCAACCAAATATAACACTCAAAAAATAAATTATATTCAAACATAATTAAAATGTAATACGTTTATCAAACGACTCTTTAAATTCTCTTATCAAAGTACGGAAAAACAACTATTTAAGAATGACCACATATCCTATAAACTAATCCTCTTAAGGGCCACCGGATCCGTTCAGACACTTCCCATTTTATTTAGCGCACCAATAGCCTTAATTCATTGCTAAATCTATTGCAACAAATCAAGCAACAGCGTATCCAAGTCCGACTGTTCCTTCATGTTCCAACAATCAAGCCAATGACAGCACCACGAAATCTTTAGCAAATAATTGTACACTGAACCAGGACAAAATCAAGAAAGGCATAAATTTCTCGATAAGAAATTTCTTTCCAATTCCACCAAGTTTCATTTCCTCTTCACCATTGACTTTTTATATGAGGAAACTCTTTGCCAAATCAGTAAATCTAGGACTTTCCAATACCATGTTGAAGTTGACCGTTGTTTGTAAAGCTTTTGTGGTTTTGTGTCCTTTATCGGTTTTGTTGACAAGCTGGCAAGTAAGGTAGTTGACTTCTCTTTTGGATTTTAGTTAGTTGGTCCAATTACAGCATTATGAGAATATATCATGTATTCTCTAGTCGGTTGTTTTTGGGGGATTATTTTTAGTCTTTTGCTGTTGTTATTTTTAGAGAGAGAATAAGGATCAGAGAGCAGAGTTCCTGCCAGGGAAGAGAGAGAGAGAGAGAGAGTCAGAAATTGGGGTTCTTGGTTCTTGTACTGGGTATGATATGGAGACAGGAAGATAATGTAATTTCAAAGAAAATCTTGCTCAATAAAATGGTTTGATGCAAGTCTCTCAATGGTGTTTTGTTCTATTTTACTTTTTTGTAATTGATTGTGATATTGGGGTTCTAGTTTCTAGTCTTGAGTTTACATTCTTGGCATTAAGAAGATTGCTCTGGAGGTGTGTTTTCGCAACATACCGATTTTCTATAGCAACATTTAATTGACAAACAATGTTAAAAATACCAAAAATCCTAACAATATTATTAGAAAAGTCTGCTAGAACCATGTATAGAATTAAATGGATCATGACTCTGAGGTTGCATGCTTAATTTGTAATTGTACGTATATATTCTCTACGATTACATTAATTTTGATGCTTTGTAATTGTATATTTACATTAGTTTCGATTAGAAAGAGGTCGAATACGTATATTTATCTAAAGTCACGTCCAACAAGGCATTGCGTCTTTTCTTTTTTTATTTTTAATTTAAAATTCAAAACTTTGTCTTGTACTTATTATCAATCATTCAAAAGCAGCCAGCACTGGCAAATAATCTGCTATATGCAATTCTCAGAATTGGATAAGCTGACATGTGATAAATGTATGTCCATTTCTTTTAGCATGCAGATGTAGGTATCTGTAGGATATTTTCTTCACATGGTGTTGACGTCGAAATTCGGCCTCAACACTATATGTGGCAATGCACAGTAGTTATCTGCTTGACAAGCCTCAACACTACGTATTGTGACTTATGACAAACTTTTACACAGGAGGTATACACGGATGAGAGGCAAAACTACGGGTTATGTGCGGCAGAACAAGACAATCTTTTGCCTAATGGGCTTGCAAGGGCTGCGGACCAGCGGAGTAGGGGTAGTGGACTAGTTGGGCAAGGCTGCGGACCAACAGACCAGGGTGACGGACCAGCCAGGCAGGGTTGCGGACCAGTGGAGCAGGGACAGCAGACAAGTCGGGCAAGGATACGGACTAGTGGACCAGGGTGGTAGACTAGCCAGGCAGGGTTGCAGACCAGCGGAGCAGGGGCAGTAGACTAGCCAGGCAGGGCTGACCAGCGAATCAGGGTGGCGGACTAGCCAGACAGGACTACGGACCAGTTAACCAGGATGGCAGACCAACCAAGTAAGGTTGTGAACCAGTAGAGTAGGGCCAGCAGACCAGGGTGGCGGACCAGTTCGGCAGGGCTGCAGACCAACGGACCAGGATGGCAGACCAACCAGGCAGGGTTGCGGACCAATAGAGCAGCTGTGCAGGGCTGCGAACTAGCTGACTAGGGTGGCGGACCAGCCAGGCAGGGCTACAGACTAGCAGACTAGGAGTAACAAACCAGTCTGGCAGGGCTGCGGACCAGTAGACCAGGGTGGCAGACCAACCAGGCAGGGCTGTGGACTAGCAGACCAGGATGGCAGACTAATTAGGTAGGGCTACAGACTAGTGGAGCAGGGTTAGCTGACTAGCGAATCAGGGTGGCGGACCAGCCAGGTAGTGCTGTGGACCAGCGGACCAGGATGGCAGACCAATCAAGCAGGGCTGCGGACTAGGGTGATAGACCAGTCAGGCAGGGTTGTGGACCAGCAGAACAAGGGCAGCAGACCAACTGGGCAAGGCTGCGGACCAGTGGACTAGGGTGGTGGACCAGCCAAGCAGGATTGCAGACTAGTGGAGTAGGGGCAGTAGACCAGCCAGGTAGGGCTGCGAACCAGCGGAGTAGGGGCAGCAGACCAGCGGACCAGGGTGGTGGACCAGCCAGGGAGGGCTGCGGACTAGCGGACTAGCGGACTAGGATGGTAGATTAACCAAGTAGGGTTGTGGACCAGCAGACCAGGATGGCAGACCAACCAGACAAGGTTACGGACCAGTAGAGTAGCTGTGCAGGGTTGCAGACCAACGGATCAGGGTGGTAGACTAGCTAGGCAGGGCTACGGACTAGCGGTCCAAGGTGGCAGACCAACCAGGTAGGGTTGCGGACTAGCAGAGCAACCGTGCAGGGCTGCAGACCAGCGGACTAGGGTGGCTAACTAGCATTGCGGAGCACTGTTGACCTCTGCTCGGCGGAGCTGCACAAGTGAAGAATAGAGCTACAAAGTAAGAAGGCATCAGTGTGGTGCCAGCCAAAGGCACTCCGACGCTCAAGTCAGAGAGGCTGCGGAGCAATAGAGCATAGTTGGTTGGGAGAGAAAATGAGCTTACCGTTGGCCTCTATGAGTTTGGTATTTATAGGGAACTGATCGGATCAGGTTCCGATCGGGTCCTACTCGGTCGGGTTGGGCTACCCTGCTAGGGAGGGTGACTTGGGGATGAGGTATCTTCTTATGGCTTTGCCATGTGTCTTGGGTCGGAACAAGAATTTCGGGGCATCGTTTTAAGGAAGACGGACCAGGTGCCAGATTTCGTTAGAGCAGGCTTGCTATGTTCTGCTTGGCCGTCGAACAATTAAGCAGTCGGGCAGCATCCTGCTCTGCATCCTACATTTTTTGCATGGTAGCTTAAGGGTAAAACGAGTAGACCAGCCGACTAGCTTTGCAGAGCAACATACCAAGATAAAATGAGCGGACCAGCTGATCAGCTTTGTAGAGTAGCATACCACAACTTGGGAAATTCAGGTTGATAAACATTTTTTGAGTAGTTTGAGGATTACCGCCCAACACTGGCCCCCTCAAGTGTACTCAATGAGGTACTCGTTGTGTGCATTTGTGATCAAGTGACTTTACAATTACTTTGCCTTAAAGATCTTCAAAAGGATTGAACTTCTGGGCTATTATCAGTGGTCAAGGGATATTTTACACGATCGGATTTGGTTGGCTGCTTGGCACGGGCTGCATTGGCTACGGGTTAGGCTACCGGGCATACGATGCCCGAGGCCGATGGTTTTCCGGCAAGGCGCGACGTTGGTTTGCTTGGCTGTGCACGAGATACGTGGGGTGCGGGACATGAGCGGTTGGACCCTATACAGGTTGCTTGCTGCACACGACATAGGCTCGACTACAGAGCAAGACACGCAACATGCGACACACGAGGGACCCCAGACCGTGCTAGGCTGTTCGACTGCTCCGCACCAAATGGGCCACCAGGTGGGTTGGTTGCCTCGCAACTTAGGCGACGCACGGGCGATGTTACTCGACTGCTGTGTGCCACACCGGCCACAAGGCTACACGTGGGTTGGCTGCCATACAACTGCCACTAGGCTGCTAGCTTGTTTGCAGTACCAAATTGCCACGGGTTAGGTTGTGTTTGGTTGGTTTATTGCCGGGCAGGTAAGCGAGGGTATGGGAGGTCAATCTGCAGCGACGCATGGTGTGGAGTTGACGGGTTGTGCGGTACGGGGCTACTAGGTGCACAGTTGTGGTTTGCTAGGCTGCTCGACACATTGGGTTGTAATTTTTGGCTTGACTTGCTCGGTGGCTCGACAAGAGCTTCTTTGGAGCAAACTAGCCCTTTGACACCTGGTCTTCTATCGAGCACTTATGTTCGACAGCTGAGCTCTTTATTTGGGCACTTATACCTCACAAATACTTGTTTTTCAAGGCCCGACCTGGTCTTCTGTCGAGCATGTATGCCTGCTAGGCAAGTTCTTTAGTTGGGCACTTATGCCTTACAAATACTTGCTTTTTAAGGCATGACCTGATCTTCTGTCAAGTACATGTGCTGGGTAGACAAGCTCTTTAGTTGGACACTTGTGCCTTACAAAGATTTGAACTGTGTCTAGTAGGCACTTGTGTTTGGTAGGCATGCTCTTTAGTTGGGTACTTGTGCCTTGTAAATGCTTACTCTTCAAGGCCCGACCTGGTCTTTTGTCGAGCACATATGCCGGGCTAATTTTATTTTATTTTTTATTTTACCGGGCATGTTTTTATCTAGAAGACTGACAATGTGCTTGGTCCTTTTGTCGAGTACGTGTACTGGGCAAGCTCTTTAGTTGGGAATTTGTGCCTTACAAAGATTTGAACAGAGATTGACAAAATCCAAGAAAATTCTTTTATTCATTTTCAAACAAGAGGATCCTTTTGTGAAAATACAACTGGTCTACTGATAGAATCAACTAAGGTGCTCGGTATTCAGAGAAAAAGGCATGAGGTCTTCCACTAGTAAAGCATGGTGTTCCTCATCTGGTAATCTGGGGTCTAGGTCATCTAATTTTTCACTTCTCTTGCGAGGAACTCAATGTTATCGATTTTAAAGATGGTGGAAACAAAGGATGCTCGGTAGACTTTGCTCACCGCTTGAATATAATAGTCCCTGGCACTACTTTAGTCCCCCTTAAAGATCCCTACACCTGTGGGTATGGGGAACTTTATAACAAGGTGGTAAGTTGAGGCAACGGCCTTACTCACGTTCAAAGTTGGTCTGCCAAGTATAATGTTGTACGCTGATGGCTTAACTACCATGATGAACTCAATCATGCGGGTGATCTTCTTTACACTATCTCCTATTATAATTGGTAGATTGATCAGATTCGCTACTTGGACATAGTCCCCAATAAAGCCATATAAGGGGGTCTGCACTGATCTCAAAGTTACTCTTGTAATCTTTATTCTTTCCGACTAGGGCATCATTATGGGGGTGTAAGAGCTTATCAGCCTCCTATTCTGTGAACGTGATTGGCACACTATCCTGTCGAGAGATCTTGGCTTTGTGCTCTGCTATGTTAATGTAATCACCCCACGTTACTTGTCGCGTTTCTCTGGCATATGTGCACCGACCACTTGAGGTATCCTCAGTGGCTGCCCCGTTGAATATGGTTGTAACTACATGACCTGCTTGCCCCATAGCATCAACTCCACCACTTCTTGCCCCTAGGGGTGGGGGTGGCCTCGTTGGTCGGTCTTCCCAGCCATCTTGCTTGGTACGCCTTTGGACTGGTGTTAGGACACGATCCACAGACTCTCGCAGGTGCCCCTCATGAACAAGTGCTTCGATCTGATCTCGGAGTTGTATGCAATCTTTTGTGTTATGCCCCACATCCCTATGGAAGTTACAATACTTGCTTTGGTTCTTTTTGTCTGATCAGACCTAAGTGGTGGAGGGTCCCTTAGGAGCCCACGACTACTGATCTGATTTAGGATATAGTTGATAGAGACGACTAGGGGGTGTACTGTTGAAACTTCCCAGCAGGGGTTTTTACTTCAAAGCTTTGCCCTTATTTTGGTTTATTCTGCTCGGTAGGTGTAGAGTCTTACCCGGCCTCCTCCTTTCTCTTGTTCTTCTCCCCAACTTTACTAGTCTTCTCGATATTGTGTCGCCCTCTGATGTACTCTTCAGCATAAGAATGCCTCTGGGCAATGCTCCGTAGATGAGCAAAGGAAGGGGGTGCATCATACGTGATGGTTTACAATACTTTCTCGTCTTTTAGTCCTTCCTTTAAAGCATCGATCAAGGTAGCATCGGCCAAGTCTTGACTTGCATGATGGTTTTATCGAACTTGCCGAGGTAATCTTTTAGGGATTCATCCTTGCCTTGTTTAACCCAGTACAGCTAAAAAGTCTCATTTTTCCTAATTTTAGCATTCAAGAAGGTCATTGAGAAGGCTTTAGAAAGCTGACGAAAAAGGCTAATGGATCCCGGAGTGAGTCGTTTATACCACTGCCGAGTAGTACCTGACACCGTCAAACAGAAGGCCTTGTATAAAATTGCCTCATTACCATTCTGCATGAGCATTAGCGTTTAATAGTTCTCCAAGTGCTTATCAACATCAGTAGTGCTGTCATATGCCGCTGTGGTCGGCATCTTAAATCTCTCCGGATACGGAGCAACCAAGATGTCTAGGGTGAAGGGAGGATCAATTCTTCCTGTAGACTCCAGGCCATATATCTGGTTCATTAACAAGTTTATTTACTGTTGTAGTTGGGCTATTTGGTCTTTGTTTTCGCATGCCCTCTGTTATCCAATAAGTCCTGTTGTGACCCAGCTTGCAGAGTGTTCTCGATGGTCCAGGTGTCAGGCAGGCGAGAAGCCAAGCCTATCAAAGACTTAAGTTTGCGTACGTGCAAGTATATCATGCTGCGCTTGGTATGCTCCCTGGCGGAAGTTTCCCTACATAGGGGTGTTCACCGACCATTCCGGTCTATCGTAAGCATGATGCCTAGTTGCTTGGTTTCCTGACTACCCAGAAGGGTTCCTCCGCTCCCGACCACGATTTTGGTCTTCTTGATTCGTGGAGCCTTTAGGGCGTTCTCGTTGGCTGTTAGAAGGGGACTGTCTTCCATACTCCTCGGAACCAACGATCTCGATCTCAACCTGCGGGGGAGGGAGTTGTTCCTGGACATTTTGTAGAGTCTCGGCCAGTGTTTGAACCATCTGGGTTAGGTTCTAAATAGCAAAGTTCAGGATCTCGGTCTGGGTTAGTCTCCTCTGTTGGTGCCTTACTCCTCTTCCTCCACGCGCACCCCGGCCACTGACTGTTGAGTTAGGCTGTCCAGAACCACTCAAACCTTGAGATTGTTCTTGAACTTCACAATTCTCTATTTTCTTGCTAGGTAGAGTAGAGAAGAATCACAAATGTTGGAAGGTCATTGGAAAGGCGAGGGCCCTCCTTCTAGCACCAAAATGTTGATATCGAAATTCGACCTCAACACTACGTGCGGTGGCGCATGGTGGTTATCTGCCTGACAAGCCTCAACACTATGTACTGTGGCCTATGACGGACTTCTGCACAGGAGGTATACACGGATGAGAGGCAGAACTATGGGTTATGTATGGTAGAATAAGACGATCTTATGCCTAATGGGCTTACAAGGGCTACGGACCAGCAGAGTAAGGGCTGTGCACTAGCGGACTAGGGTGACGGACCAGCCAGGCAGGGTTGCGGACCAGTGGAGATGGGGCAGCAAACCAGTTGAGCAGAGCTGCAGACCAGCAGACCAAGGTGGTGGATCAGCCAGGCAGGGCTACGGACTAGCTGATCAGGATGGCAGACTAACCAGGCAGGGCTGCGGACCGACGGAGTAGGGCCAGCAGACCAGTGGACCAGGATGGCGGACCAGCCAGGTAGGGCTGCGGACCAACAGACCAGGATGACAGACCAACCAAGTAGGGCTGCAGACCAGTAGAGCAGTCGTGCAGGGTTGCGGACCAGCAGACCAGGGTGGCGTAGACTAGCGGACCAAGGTGGCGGACCAGCCAGGCAGTGTTGCGGACCAGGGGCAACAGACCAGCGGACCAGGTTAGCAGACCAGTGGACTAGGTTAGCAGACCAGCCAGGCAGGATTGTGGACCAACGGACTAGGATAGTAGACCAACCAAGCAGGGTTACGGACCAGCGGACTAGGGTGGCAGACCAGCCAGACAGAGCTGCGGACCAGGAGTAGCGGACCAGTTAGGCAAGGCTACGGACCAACGGACCAGGGTGGCAGACCAACCAGGCAAAGCTACGGACCAGCGGACTAGGATGGCGAACCAACCAGTCAGGGCTGCGGACTAGTGGACCAGGATGGTAGACCAACTAAGCAAGGTTGCGAACCAGTATGGCATACCAACCAGGCAAGGCTACGAACCAGTAGAGCAGGGGTAGTAGACCAGCGAACTAGGGTGGTGGACCAGCCAGGTAGGGCTGAGGATCAACGGAATAGGATGACAGGTTTGCAGACCAGTGGACCAAGGTAGTAGGGCTGGGGACTAGTGGATCAGGGTGGTAAACCAACCAGGCAGGGCTGTGGACCAGCGGACTAGGATGGCAGACCAACCAGGCAGGGCTGCAGACCAGTAGAGCAGCCATGCAGGGCTGCGAACCAGCGGACCAAGGTGGCTGACTAGCGTTGCAGAGCACTGTTGATCTCAGCTCAGCGAACCTGCATAAGTGAAGAATAGAGCTGCGAAGTAAGAGGGCATCGATGTGGTGTCAGCCAAAGGCACTCCGATGCTCAAGTCAGAGAGGCTGCAGAGCAATAGAGCACAGTTAATTGGGAGAAAAAATGAGCTTACCTTTGGCCTCTATGAGTTTGATATTTATAGTGAGCTGATTGGATCAGTTCCGATCGGGTCTTGCTCGGCCAGGTCAGGCTGCCCCTCTAGGGAGGGTGACCCGGGGATGAGGTTTCTTCTTGTGGCTTTGCCATATGTCTCGGGTCGGAGTAAGAATTTCGAGGCACCATTTCAGGGAAGACGGACCAGGTGCTGGATTTTGTCAGAGCAGGCCTGCTATGTTCTGTTTGGCTGTCGGGCAGCCAGATAATTGAGTAGTCAGGCAGCATCCTACATTTTCTCCTTGGCAACTTAAGGGTAAAAACGAGTAGACCAGCCGACCAGCTTTGTAGAGTAGCATATCAGAATAAAATGAGTAAACCAGCCGACCAGCTTTGCAGTATAGCATACCACGACTTGGGAAATTCAGGTTGATAGACATTTTTGGAGTAGTTTGAGGATTACCCCCCAACCCATGGCATGGCCAAAATTAGTCAAGTTCAGAATTTATTCTATCAATTCTAAATTCTGTAGTAACATTTTAACATAGGCTGGTGAAAAATTGTTTGAGAATATGTGTATAGAGTATGCCTGCAGTACTACCACACAATTTTTTGGAGAACCACTTTTTCAATTTAAATAGTCAATATTTTTATCAACGGTTAAGTAGGCGAGAGAGGAGTGATGAAGTTGTAATACTCCAACATATATGCCACAGTTTCTTACTTCAACAAATATAACTATTTAAATTTGATGATTTTAAATACATTATTTTTAGATCTATTCTTTATACTAAACAGCAGCAGTAAAATTAGTATCCATTTTTCATGATATTATGCATGGATTAGATATATCATGGAAAAATCTTTAGAAAATATTTCAGGTTAATGTTTACATAATCTTCCTTTGTCCAAAAAATGATTCATCGAAATAATGAGTCATCACTAATACTGACGCATCTGAGATCGTCAAATGTTTAAGGGTTACTAATTTAGTTAATGATGTACTTTTGGTTACAATATTTTCTTGTGACAATTGTTGATAGTGTTCCCAGTATATGCCAGTCATGAAGACCACTATATGGTCTTCTTAGTCAGTTTTTGTTGTTAGAGCACTCGATGGCTATTTTTGGCACAAAGGACGCATCAAGGGACCTGTACGACCATAGTTAGGCCAAAATAAGCTACCCAAGAGCAGGGCCAACCAACTCCGACCTTTATGAATCGTGAACGACTGCAATTAGTTGTTTGGTGTTGGAATAAATCCGAGCACCCCAAGACTATGATTAGTTGATCACTAGCATCTCAGAGTTGTCTAAGAAGCCCTGTTTGAGCTCCACTGAATAGGATGGTTAAGTCGACTAGGAATTCACCCTAAGCCTCCACCCACTTACCTTGCTGTCACCTTCAATCAACTCACATGGCCTTGCTTTGCCGTTCTACTCCATCAACGTACTATGTGAGTACTCCTTCACTAACTTGTACCTCTTGACATCTGCACATGGGCATAGACTCCTACATTCCTTTTGTTGCTTTGCACCACTTGACATGGGTTCATGCACCACTACCTATACCAGCTTCCATTACAGAGGTCGTGGTACACGTGATAATAGCCTAATGGGCAACCAATATCAGTACACCTAACATTGGGTGACCCTGCTGGGGCCACTTTGGAGGACCCAAACTCGTGGGAAACATCTATAATAGAGGATTCCTCACTCCTTCGAATATAGACTACATTCTTCACCAAATACCCCACTGGTGTCCCCCAATTCTGAGGTGCTCTTCTATGTTTATAGGTGATTAGGTGGAGCACAGTGGTGCAAGGCCAATCATGTCATGTGATTCCATCTAGTGTTGTGTCAAATTTTTGACATCAACAACACTTTTAATCAAAAGTTTTTATATGATTAACTGTCAGTTTTAAATATTTAGTTTGCCATAATATTTTTGTTTGACATCATTTGTCATGGAAACAAGTTTTGTCATACCAAAACGTTTCGATTTTTAAAAATCTTATGATTAATTTTGATCACAATAAAAACTAGTGATCACAACTTTATAACTAAAAGTGTCACGATTTAGTTATGTAAAAGTATTGCGTAACAATTGAGACCAATTTTTTCTCTATTTATCTTTTGCAGTGATAGAGGGAAAGTATTACAATAGACATACATCTAGCGCAAATGCATACATAAATCTATGTGATTTTTGTGAAACAAAATGCATGCTTATATATATACATATTTATATATGAAAAGTGAAAACAACAGTGTTAATGTCAATAAGAAAACATATTAATTAGACTCCTAATCTTGAATCTTGAGCGTAAAAGTACATTAAAGGGATAAAAGAAATGTCTCTAGAACAGAAATTATTCGAACTTATTCACTACAGCCACGCGCTTACGTTTTCGTAAAGTAATTTATTTCGTCAACTAACATATATGCAATTTTCTTCGGAGCAAAACATAGAATAGCCTCATTTCTTTGCGAAATCAATGGTAAGCTTTCCATCATGGGCCTTTCTGTAGAAGTGCTTGACGTAGTCCGAGTACAAAACTGGTTTATAGATCGGTTCTTCTCCGGCACTAGCAAGCACTTCAGGTAAGGGAGAGATGATATCAGTTGGCCTTGGGTTGACAAAGATGGGAACTGAGATCCTATCACTTATTTCATTAGCTGCAACTCTATGTTCAATACTTCTATATCGACCATTACTGAAAATTTGCAATGCATCACCTATGTTGATAACAAGAGACCCTTTTACTGGTGGGACATGGACCCAACTGTCTCTGGCCTCAACTCGCACGAAAAGCCCGCCAATATCATCTTGAAGGAGAACAGTAAATGTGGAGACATCGGAGTGGCGACCGACTCCTACTGTGAGCTCTGGATTTGGACATTTAGGATAGTAATTAAGGTTAATTCTTCTTGAACCAGACAGAAGCTTTTCTTTTTTACTAACTATTTCTGTCACATTTAACCCTTTCATTAGCACACGTAGCAATTGATTTGTAACCTTCTCACTCTGATTCATGTAGTCCAAGACCTGATCCCTATAAAAGGCAATACAATAATGGCAAATTATATACTAACAAAAAGTATTCGTCTGCATAAGCTCACAAACTAGATTTTAACGTTTCTTACTTGCAAGCTGATGGCCACAGCCTATTGGCCTCTTCCTCAGAAACATAAAAGAGGCTGAGGTAATCTTTCCATTCCAAAGCTTTCTCCACTTCAGGAATAAAACTTGTGGTGTATCGGACATTGTTGGACACCGTATTCTCTTTGGAATACCTGTTCTTCTCCTCAGCAGGCAAGTCAAAGAAGCGACATGTCCCCTCTTTGACATTGTCAAGCACTTCGATGGGCACACCATGGTTGATGATTTGGAAGAAACCCCATTTCTCCGCAGCGTCCCATATGGCTGACTGCACTTTCGGGTCATCCCAGTTAGAGACATCGATGATCGGAATTGACTCTCCGACCACGACCTTATTCATGGTCCTCTCTTCGAGAGGCTGGATATATTGTTTGGGGATGGTTTTAATGCCCATTTCAGAGAGACCCTTTGCCCCATTGCCTTTGTTTATGACAAAGTCAGTAACATGATCGGTGGTGTAACCGATTTTGGAAGGCGTCATCGATAGGATTGAAAGAGCCTAAGCTTAAGATAAAATAAGGTTAAGAGTATGTAGCCAAAGGAGAAGATGAAAAGAGAAGCTTATGGTTGTATTGTTTTGCAAGCCATGCGCAACAGATTTTTATACTATCATAGACGGCTAAATCTTACTAAGTTCATTATCGAATATAATAAAGATAAAAACAAAGGGAAAAAAAAAGTGGAATAGTATGTATACCTACTAAGAAACTGGTGGAGTGCTCTAGGGCATCATTGTTGGAATATGTTTCTAAATTTCAAATCTTGAAAACTCTAAAATCATTATATCAAATTATCAAAGAATAATTATAAAAAAAAACTTAAATATATATAGATGAATTGAAATGAGATAGAGTCTTCCATAGTCAAATCTCTTTAAATTCTTAATATGCTTTATAAATTCTCTCTCTTTAATAGGAAATGTGGAGTAAATCAAATATTTTATATGATTTGGCTTGTGGATCACAAATTTTATAATGATTTTTATATATTAATTCAAGTTAGAGTTCTATTAAACTAATTTAATTAATATTGTGTTTCTACGTATTAAAACTCATACCTAATATATATCTCGAGAGTCTAATTAATAAATAACTTATTTAATTTTATTAAATTAGATAGCTTAATATATAATTGTTATTTAATATATAAACTCACAATAAAAAATTAATAAAAAATACCATCAATCGTGTGTATAAAAAATTACAATGTAAACTGGGAAAGTAGAGTAGATATCAATTAAAGCAAAATTCCTGGGGTAAGTTTGTTCAGCATTTTCCACTGCTATGTATCACACCACCACAACCCCCAACCCCCCCCCCCCCCCCCCCCCTTCTTTTTCCTGGGGGTTAGGTTGGTAGGAGACACGTTAATCACAATATCCTTACATCATTTGTTATGTTTTTTGTATTATTTTGAAAACCCATTATAGATAATGTGCTGCCAGCTGGTCAATTTTGTGCAAATTTCCTCGTCGACGTATCCGATGCCCCATCATGAAAATATCGTTTTAAAAAGTATTTTTTGTTTTATTTTGGAAATCCTATTATAATCATAATGTATTGTCAACAGGTCAATTTTGTGCAAATTTCCTCGTCGACGTATCCGATGCCCCATCATCAAAATATTATTTTGAAAAGTATTTTTTTTTGTTGAATTTACTTTATTCTGCAGTCATAAACTTTCATCCTCTTTGATGTATAGTCCCCAAAAGCATTCTTCTAATTACGTTTAACGAACAACAATGTCAATTTTCAAGACTTTTGCAAAGTAAAATTTATGTTGTTGGTCTTACTTGACTAAAACCGTTTAAATTTCAACTGTCAAAATTGTAAGGCTTAACAAATTAATATCGTAAGGGTAAAAATTTGGTGAAATTCATATGAGGACTTTTCAATAAAAATACTGAAAGGGTGTCGGGATTGTGACCTGTGGATGGGCATATCGGTGTTATCTGAATGAATGGATGGGATTGATTTGAAATAATGGGAGGGAATAATTGAGATTATCAATTGGGGCCCACCAAGATTATCCTTGACCGCTTGAGATGAAGCCTAAGAAAGTTAAAAAAGAAAAAAAGAAAAAAGAGAAAAGAAAAAGGATTTGTAGTTCATATTTTTCACTTTGGTGAATACAAATTTTCCAAATAGTTGCAGTATTTGGACGCCGCCGCACAGAGTAAGGGACCAAAACTTCACCTGCCCGTTTTTTTAATCCATGTAACCAAAGTCTTCATGACATCACATAAAATCTTAAGCCTCACCTTCTGCCGCCACAGGCCTGCGGCTGGAGAAATTTTGGGAGTGTAACTTGGTTGCTTATTTTGCCCATACTCTTCTTCCATTTGTTACAATATGAAGGTATAGGAATAATTATTTGAGGCGATATTGTTTACATACGCAATGCACAAATCTTGAATCACCGACGATGATAGCGTGATGACAAAAAAAAAAAAAAAAAAGTTCCTTCTTGAAGCATTTGCTTTTACCAGATCATCATTCATTATGTAGGTTTGACATATATTCATTGATAGACCTTTTTTAGCCCTTTGCCTAGCTATTAGCTAATGTAGCATTTGTTTTGCATCAAATCAGAAGGCATAAACCAAAAAAAAAATATATATATATATTTTCATGTTTTGTCAAGGACTGAGAAAGTGAAGAAATGAAGTCAATTTCTCACTTTTGGTTTCATTTTCTAAGATTTATAGGCTCATGAGCAAATAATTTTGTAAATACATTCCAATACAATCTGTTGCTTATACTCAACTTAGTATCTCTAAACACTTGAACAAAATTTTAAAAAATATGTCAAACTAGTATAAAAAAAATTCTCATTTTTATTTCGTACTTAAAACAAAATGCCCTTAAGTGTCCACTTTAAAAAAATAAAGTGTATGTAACACCTTTTCCAATAACTTTCTAAACATACTCTTGTAATTTTTTTTTTTTTGAAAAAGTGCTTTCAGTCGAAAAGAGAAATATCCTCTTTTACAATATGCTTTTGTATTTCTAATTATAAATAATATAAATATTTGTACTTACATTTTTTGAAAAATAAGTGCATTTTTTTTAATTGGTACATTAACACCTTTATTTTGTGAATTTTGATATGAGAAGTTCAAATTTTATACTTTATCGTAATGTCAAGTGTGAAATTTCCCAAAACAGCAACCTCCATTAACACTATTTCTCAAATAAAGTTGAAATGCTATGCACCATAGGACCGGTTTTTTTTTTTTTAATTAATTTAAGCGTTTCATCAGGAATCACATTCCTACATTTTGTTGGCATTTAATTATAAAAAAATCCTTGGGTAATTTTGAATTGTGGATGAATATTTTTGAGTGCTGAGTTGTAAATTCAAATTTGCTGATTGGATTTGTGTTCTTATGATCACATCTTTTCGAGTTAATCCAAAATTGATCAAGGATTGTTTTGGTTTTTATTTTATTAAGTCCAAAATGTGAATGACATAAAATGAACATAAAAGATATCAATGTGACGTTGCAGAAGATGTTGACAAAAGCTTTGCTCAAAGAAAAATGCAATCTCTTTTAGCATCCTCTCATATTTATTAATACTTTAAAATCCTCATCTTTCCATTCACCCACAACGTTTGTGTACATATAATTCCGTCAAAAAAATATACATGTTAATATGTATATAGACACAGATAAACACATTTTACCAACAACTTTTCACGAAAGGATGCTATAATTTTTCTCTTTTATTTTTTGGAGGTTAATTTCCTCCCAAATATTTTTTTTTGTTTCTTTTTTCATTCACGAGAAGCATATTTACATTCACTTTCCTCAACAAATTAATGATTCGCCAAAATAGAAAGAGAACTGTGTAAAAAATGTTCAGAATATACTTCTTTTTATGACATGAAAATGGGAAATATTATATGTTTTCTGAGCATTCAAGATTAATATTTTTTAGCACATGTGCATGCGTACATGTCCACTTATAAGCACATAACATATATCTGGATTAATTATTGTAAAAAAGGTATATATTTATATTTATGCTTATTTAAAAATAGTCCAAGCGTCAATACTACATATCAATTACAAAACAAATTAAAGACTCCCCCCTATTGAATTTATTAAATAACCTTACATTTTCATGGGGTTAACTTCATAGCTTTATAAATAAATCTTTGGACACATTTATTGAATTTTCATCAAATAATAATCATCATCAAAACAGAAGCAACTTTATTGTAATCATTTATTTTCCAATAAGAACAAAGAAAGGCTTTATATTTTTGCAAAGTCAATGGTAAGCTTTCCATCATGGGCCTTTTTGTAGAAGTGCTTGACGTAATCCGAATATAGAACTGGTTTATAGATCGGTTCTTCTCCAGTAATATCAAGAACTTCAGGTAAAGGAGAGATGATATCTGTTGGCCTTGGGTTTACAAAAATGGGAACTGAGATCCTGTCACTCATTCCATTAGCTGCAACTCTATGCTCAATG
This sequence comes from Antiaris toxicaria, assembly GCA_035233585.1. Taxonomy (NCBI): domain Eukaryota; kingdom Viridiplantae; phylum Streptophyta; class Magnoliopsida; order Rosales; family Moraceae; genus Antiaris; species Antiaris toxicaria. The sequence continues at coordinate 98,654,028 of CP141154.1, forward strand.
CTTCTATACCTGCCATTACTGAAAATTTGCAGTGCATCACCTATGTTGATAACAAGAGATCCTTTTACTGGCGGGACATGGACCCAACTGTCTTTAGCCTCAACTCGCACGTAAAGCCCGCCGATATCATCTTGAAGGAGAATAGTAAATGTGGAGACATCGGAGTGGCGGCCGACTCCCACTGTGAGCTCTGGATTTGGGCATTTAGGATAGTAATTAAGATTAATTCTTCTTGAACCAGATAGAAGTTTTTCCTTTTCACTATCTATTTCTGTCACATTCAGCCCCTTCATTAGCACACGTAGCAATTGGTTTATAACCTTCTCGCTCTGATTCATGTAGTCCAAGACCTGATCCCTATAAAAGGTAATACAACAATGGCAAATTATATACTGGTAAACAGTAATCATCTGCATATATTACAAACTAGATTTTAACATTTCTTACTTGCAAGCTGAAGGCCACAGCTTATTGGCCTCTTCCTCAGAAACATAAAAGAGACTGAGGTAATCTTTCCATTCCAAAGCTTTCTCCACTTCAGGAATAAAGCTTGTGGCGTATCGGACATTGTTGGACACCGTATTCTCTTTGGAATACTTGTTCTTCTCCTCGGCAGGCAAGTCAAAGAAGCGACATGTCCCCTCTTTGACATTGTCAAGCACTTCGATGGGCACACCATGGTTGATGATCTGGAAGAAACCCCATTTCTCAGCAGCATCCCATATGGCCGACGCCACTTTAGGGTCGTCCCAGTTAGAGACATCGACGATCGGAATAGACTCTCCAACCATGACCTTGTTCATGGTCCTCTCTTCAAGAGGCTGGATATACTGCTTTGGGATGGTTTTGATGCCAGTTTCTGAGAGTCCCTTTGTGCCATTGCCTTTGTTTATGACAAAGTCAGTGACTTGATCGGTGGTGTAACCGGTTTTGGAAGGTGCCATTGATCGGATTGAAAGAGTAGAGTCTAAACTTAAAGACAAAATATGATGAAGAGTATGAGCTAAAGGAGAAGATTATGAAGAGATAGAAACTTATGGGTGTAGTGCTTTACAAAGCCATGCTTAGGGGGTTTTTATAGTGTCTTGCAGACGCCAGACGACTAAAACTACCATGTTCCTACGAATAATAATAATAATAATATTATTATTAATAAAGAGGAGGATAAAAAAAACGTGCATGAATATCATGTGTACCTACTCAGATATGCATATATTACTTTTTTTAACTTGAGCTAAGGGTGTCATAATTAAAAAGCATGCATCTCGTGTAACGAATTAGCAGTAGTCGTTTAACCTGTAGTCGTTTAGCCTAACTAATATTCTGGTGTGTTTTGCATCGCATGCATGATAAGGGATAATCAGTACCTCCCTTCTAGTAGGCTATTTAATCAATTGTTAAGGCTCCAATTTTTAAAAGGCCTCAATTCTCCTTTAGGATAGCCTATATATGCTATATTTTTATTTTAAATTTTAATTAATAATTTTTTTAGAAATAATAAATATTTTTTTAGTTGCCGTAGGGTCTCTTTAAAGAGATTGTTGAGATTTTCTTGGGAGAGTTCTTTTGGTCTTGTGTGTTGTTGTTGTTGTTGTTGTTTTTAATTTTTTTTTTTAAGAAATATGTTGCCGTTGTGCATTCTTTTTAAACAAAAGGTAATATTTTAGGAAGTGAGAGAGAAAATGCAACTTTGGTTTATTTTTATTTTTATTTTTATTGTTGAAAAGGATATAACTTTGGTTTCTAAAATAACTATAAAAAACCGAAAAAATAGGATACGAAAATTTATCTCATTCATACACTTTCTTTTCAGGACTTCACTTTTGCTACTATCCTTTTAATAGTTTTGTCTATGGATTTGCCAAAAAAAAAAAAAAAAGGAAAGGAAAGGAAAATACATAGATGTGAGGAATTAAAAAAATCATTACAAAAAAAAAAAGTCATTAAAAGACTTTATTTTGTAGACAATATTACATTATTTGGCCATAAAATCTTCAGTATATCTTTGTTACTTTTTTTCTTACTTTTTTATTTTATTTTATATGAGCAATTATGTTTTTGTTATTGTTGTAATGTCTTGATTTAGTTCATAAACAGGAAAAAAAAAGTTTTAAGAATAAATGTCTAATAGGACATATGCATTCAGTATTATAAACTCAAAAATTAAAATTAAAGAAAATTGATGCAATCCCAAAAAGGTGTTGTTGAAAAATTTCTCGCAAGTAGTACAAGAGATGTAACAAAGTCATCCGAAGCAAAAATTGGAGAACAAAGTTTAGATGAGTTCGGATATGACGATGTCATGATAGAAAAAGCCATTGAAAATAAGAATGATTAGATATTGGTTGATGAAAGGCTAAAAAGCTAAATGAAGACGACAAAGTTGAACGTGTTCACGCGCAAGGAATCTTAATTAAACAAAGAAATTTTGGGAAATTTCTTTAGAAATTTGTGAAAAATAAAACGTTGAACTTTTTTTTCCCCGCTCTAATTTCATCCCAATCAATCCCAACTGTGGGAACATAATAATTGGTGCATGAGCCCAAGAAATTATGCTCCTACTATTCTTTTTATCAGTTGCATCTAAACAAACAAGACCAATATTTAGCCACACCTCAACCCCATTATCTCAATCCATTCATGGAATGATAATTTTATCCATTAACTCATTTACCTATAGTGACTCAATTTAAATGGAGTGAGCAAAACTCAATTTAAATGGGAAGGATTATAAATAGGAGGGATTTTCAAAACTCGTGACCAGTTCAAGATGAGGACAAGTCTGGAGATCCCAAACCTTATTACTGGTTCCATTTAGGTATAATATATTTTTAAAATATATTTATATACATATTATAATAAATGACATATGTATATTTAAATACATAAAAAAATTTATCTACTTCATATGAAGAACAAACACGTACATATATATTACCTTTATATAATTTTTTTATATTATTTTTGTTTTATGTATTTCTAAATGGGTTAACTGAGAAATTTTGAATTCATCTCGCAAAAACCCACCCCGAACCCACTAACATAAACAAGTATATAGGCAAGGTCGGGGAGTATTTCTTCTCGTGAGGTGGGTTGGTGAGAAACCCACCATTCTTTGAACCTGCCTCGTACCCATCCCTATCCCTTTACCTCTCCATATCCCTCAGGGTCAGGCTAACAAGTTTTGGGGCCTAAGGCAAAATTTCTAAGGGATAATTAGGAAGTATGCCATGAAACTAAAGCGTGGATTGATTTTTTCCATAAATAAAAAACTCTTATAATAAATACCATAAAGATGACATCATTAATTAAATTGTTTTTATTTTTATTTTTATTTTTTCTCTCTCACTCCTCCCTACCCCCGCTCCCCCATCTCTCTTTCTCTATCTCTCCTCTTGCTCAACACCCCACCCTCTCTCTCTCTCTTTCCTCATAGTCCAAACATGATTATTTTATAGTCGAAGCTAGATCTCGTTAGAGGTTGTGGTTGGAGAGGAAGGAGAAGATGATAGTTGTAAGGTCACCGTTGAAGTTATGAGTTTCACGGTTTGTCATATAGGTTGGTATTTAAAAATTAGATTTAGAGTTAATATTCTTAGCATTTTTCTTTTATAAAATATTAGAAAACATGCATCACAATAACTATTAATGGAAATATTATTTTTAAAAAAAATAAAAGATTCCCTACAAATTTGATTAATGTTAATTTCATTTATAAGCCCTAAATCCATTAAATTCTTTCTTAAGAAATCTTGATAATTACATGAAAATTTAAGTGGAGGACTTAAGTGAAGCCAAAAAAAAAAAAAAAAGTATTTTGAAAAGTCAATAATTATTAAAGTATGTACGTTGAACTTTTCAATTTATCAGCATTATATATTCTTTTTATTTGCCTTTAACATTTGAAAACAAAAAAAAAAGTATGTTTTGTCTTATTTAGATTTGTTAATTTTATTTTATTGAAACAAAAACTAAAAAAATATAAGTGGGTGTACGAGAGGGTTAGATCTGATATTAATATGATTAAAGTATGTAAAAAATGATAGATTTTCTAAATTTATTTTAAGAAAGATTTAATAATTAGGGGTATTTATCAATATTATGGGTGCAAATATAAACACTCATATATATACATATATATAAAGAGTACAATGTTACATTTTCTGATAAATTGGTGCATTAACAGTACTGTTTCTCATTTAAATATAGTGTAAAGCACATCAAGTTGGACCTAAGTCCCCCTGGACTATATGTTGTTATTATTATACGAGTTACATTTCGAGACTTGTAATTGGACTGTAATTGAATTTGCTGTTCCTTGAACGTAAGCTTCGGTTTGCTTTTGTGGACACTATGACTGCAGATCAGCGTAGATTCATGGCAGAGATTTAATAATATTTCTGGAGACGGCGTATTGGATATTGCTAAGGAAGTTCCACAAAATTGACGTCTTTGCTCACGTATTACATTGGATTCACTAAATAAAATAGATGAATAATGAGTCACGTACTTCTGAGTCACGCACGATAGGGTACTGTCTTTAACTTTGAAACCTTTGTCAAGTTTTACATTGGTTCAAAGTAGCCAGCTCAGACGTGATCCGTTTATGAGCTTTCAAATTTCTATAGAATAAAAGCACTTGTTTTCCGCTCTTTTTTCAAAAAACTGAGGTCCATATACATATATCAAAATTTTTTTTAGTAGATTTTAACTTACATATATTATATATACATAGCATTCTCCATTAGTTATCCAGTAATGAGCTATTTCGTAAGTTGGCCATCAGGCTGCGGACAACAAGGTATAATATTATCTTTTTTAATTTCAAAATTTTGTCTTGTTTTACTACTGTCTTTCAAAGAAGCCGGGCAGCGCAATAGAATCGGGTGAAGTTGGCTTGTCGTGACATGGATGCCCATTTCACTACATATACAATCATTTTTGTTGGGGTGATGATGTCTCTCAGTGACCCTTGTATGCATTAAAACCAAGGGACATTTGTAGGAAGTCCTCTTCATGTGGTGGGCTAAAGATTTGTCAAGTATGGAAGTCTTCGATCAAGTATATATATGTGTATATATATGGAATATATTTTACAGAATTGCTAGCCTATAATCGGTTGGTGGAAGACCACCGAAGGACCCTAGTATGGGAGCTTGTTTTTTTGACAAAGGTCATTAGTTCGAGTCTCTCCCACTGTGGTGATTGAAGGTTTATAATAAATTGAAGCAGGTTGGTCGATGATCATGTCCAAATTGTGACAAAACAAAGTAGTTAACGTAGTATAATTAGGACGGTCAATCTCATAAGAAGGTGATAAAAACAAATAAAAAAGGTAAATGGAACAAAAATAAGCAATCAAATAAAAAAAAGAAAGAAGTGTTTTTATAATTTTAGAGCAATTTAATTAAAAGAAAATGTAATTTAAAATAGAGAAAATTCAATAATTAAAAGTGATAAGACATAGAGAATTTCCTATATGCTTTGTTTACTTACTTGGAATTTGATTTATAAATTGACTTAATTGAAAGTTTCACATCCTAAACAATTAATTAGAAGATAAGATTTGAAGAATTTATGAATTAAAATGTATTCTAGTAAATAAAGTTTTCACGTCAAAAACTAGGAATAATTATCTTATAAAAAATCTAAAAGTGACAACATATTTGGGCGATATTGCAGTAAAAGGCTATTCATAAAACAATATCTATTGATCAATTATATCATGTAACAATCACATAAAAGAGCTTGACTAAATTATATAAAAATTGACAACAAAATATAGTGATTTGAGAAATAAATAAGATGAAAAAAAAATTATTTACTCAAATATATAAAATTTATAAACCATTAGAGAATCAAAACCAAAAGAAGCTTAAAACACATATAGGATAATCTCTAACCTCACCCAAAATTTCTAGCCTATTTGCAAAGCATTCTCACAAAATTCTAGAGAAAAAATATGAGAATGAGAGCAAGACAAATATGAGAGAGAAAGATTATATGTACAATGTCCTCAAACCTCTCCCAATATATATTTTTGTAGGCATAATTCATCTACAAAAATTTTTCAAACTTACTACAGTAGTCGATTTACTTAATACGAACTTTTTAAATTTACTACAATAGCTATAGTAGCTACAGTATTTGGTGGACATTTTTCAAACTTTACTGTCATAACTACAGTAACTACAGTGTCAGTATATGTGATTATGAAGAATCTAGTGCGGTAGAGTACATGATAGGTTTGATTTTCATAATTTCCTAAATGAATAATGCACCATGTGGGACCTACTTCCAACATATAAATTTTTCATCTTAATTTGACACTTCAGAAAAACAAAGTGCTAAAATTAGATAATTAAAAAAAAATACTATAGGTAAATTCATTGGAAATATTTAATTTTAAACTTATTTAATATAATATTACTTAAAAAAAGATAAAATAGAATAAAGCAAAATTAAATAAAAATTTCATAAAATTTATAAAAAAATCTAAACTATTGTACACAAAACAAAATAAATCAAAACAAATAAAAAAAATTAAAATTCTCAAAAATAAGCTAATTTTTGTACATGAAAAAATAATTAAATAAGTCTATTATATTAAAAAAAAGATAAAATAGAATAAAGTAAAATTAAATAAAGATTTCATAAAATTTATAAAAAAATCTAAACTAAAATACACAAAACAAAATAAATCAAAACAAATAAAAAATAATTAAAATTCTCAAAAATAAACTAATTTTTATACCTAAAAAAGTGATTAAATTACACTATATTATAAAATTATCAATCCACCACCTGAGTATGCCATCCTCTAATTTTATAACCTTTATTTGTAATTTAGCAAAAAAAAAAAAAAAAGGGTTGGTGGAAGTTGTTTGTAATATTTGTGCAGGCAAATGTCGACTTACATTTGCAGCTGTCCAAGTCTGATAGTATAACATCAAAATAAACGACAGAAGTAACATTTTGTTTTGATATACATTATATTTACAATAGCACGTAATTAGCAACTTTAATTCAAGGACACGTACATAATATATAGATATTTATATATATAAGTTTTAAGATTTACGACTCACTTAAAAGAGAATAAAAATTTCTCCATAAATATATGAAGGCACGGTCTTTTGTCTGGCACTAATTAAGGAGTCAGGCGTCGCTGTTTAACCTTGAATAGTTGTAGTAAGCTTTTGTTGGCTCTGAGCCAAACAGGGGATGAAAATCGAGGGCTTCAGAGCAGCGTGGTTTCAAAGGAGACTTTTTAGTAATATTTTCTCGATGGCATGTCAGATGTTGCAAATTTGCGACAGAGTTTTGCATTTATATATATATATATATGTCAGCCAACTAAGTTTGCACATAATTGACCTGTTGACCACATCTTTTATGATGCAATGTGATTCCCAAAATGAATAAATATAGGTAGTGTTATTGTTTTTGAAATCTGTTATATTTTCAAATTCTTTGAATTTGAGATCGTTTTGAAAACAATTCTGAGAACGTTTCTGAAATTGTGTTTGGTTTTATTTTCTGAGTGTATGTTTTGATAAACAAAAAAGTAAAACTGTGTTTGGTTATATTTTTGAAAACCAGTCATTTTATAAATATTTTATAAAAACATATTTATGTTTGATTTTAAAAAAAATTATTATGAATACCAAAAATTAAAAATTAATTAAATTTTTTAATTGAAAAATGAATTAAAAATTAATAACCATAATATTTAAGTAATTACTATATCAATTAAATTTTAATTAACCATAATAATTAAATCAGAGAAATGGGAGAAATGAGAAAAATGAAATCAGAGAAAATAACTTTTAGTCGTTTTCAATTTTACTTTGGGGGCAAAGGAGATTTTGGATTCGTTTTGAAATCTGTTTTCAAAAATAATACAAACCAAACACAATTTCACACCGATTTTAAAATCGATTTCCTAAAAAATCGTGAAATCTGTTTTGAAAACAAAACCAAACACGCACGTAACGAGATTGTGATTAAGTTATTATTATTATTATTATTATTTTCTATAGCAGCCTACCCAAAAAAGAAAAAAAAAAAACCGTGTTTTTTGGGCAGCCCATACCAAAGGAAACTTGCTTTCTTGCAGTTGAGATGATGAGCACTTTTGATCCACTACATGATCACGATTAACGGATCAAGTCACACATTTGTCTGTAATAATTGGTCTTGTTTAAAATGTGTCTGACCGTTGAGCAGTGGAGTCTATCGACGGTGTTTAATTGAGAATGTTATTGAGATTTTATACTCGTAACTTAAGTTACCTTAGTTTTTTTTTTATTATTTTTTAATGACAATGAGATTCTGTGTTTAGAGAAAAGTACAAAAGTTTGAGCGTGTGTTATTTTCTCTTGTAAACATTTTTTCATTATAGTAAATTAATGTTATGACTAAAAGATGGCATAATCTAACAGTGTGTTAAAGCTCTACAAATCTTGCATGTTCTTCTGTGTTTGTTTGCTTTTGTGATTTTTATCATTCTCAGTATTATTAAATTAAGGCGTCTGATTTTTAACATGGCATCAGTTACCTAATAATGATACTATCACAACAAAGCGGTAATAAAAATCTCACGCTAATATGAAGTAATTAGTTGCTGAATATCAATGATATTAATGATTACTATATTTTTCTCTCCACCCAAAGCGTCCCTTTCTCTTCCCCTCCCACTCCGTCGACGCTTTTTTAACTTGTTGGAAGAGAAACTGCTCAAACAAGAGAAAGTTAAAAAATGAGCCCCTGTAGAACATGGAACTCACCTCCACCACATTCTTAAAGACTAGACTCGTCAAGAAAGCTATAGGGGTTAACAGACGACCGAGGTCGAAGAGATCCATCAACATGAGGCGAAAATTCCAAGCATGTTTAGTTTTGATAATTATGTTGTTATGGTTAGTATAGTGCTGTTATTATTATATGTTGTTAATTTTAATTTTTATTATATTTTTATTTTACTCCGACTTGTTTTTGAAGCTGACAGCTTGTTTGCTTAGTTATGTCTGCTTCATAATGGTGTTTCTTGCCTCAACATTATAACTTAATATTTCTTTGTTTCATTTTGATATTTACGCTATCAAATTACAATTATTCAAAATTATTTAACCATATGTTATTTTCGATTTTGTTGGTTAATCATCAAATTCATACGTTATCATTCAAACGTAATTTATACAATTAGTTGATCAATTATTATAGGGGCCACGTTGGGAAGTATTGTTAGGGGTAGATGATGTTCTTTCTAGAGCATTGACCATGTCCTAAGTAGCACAAGAAGTTAAAAGGTATTCAGAATAATTACTTATCATTATTAATTATATTGACGACATCATTTTGAAATTCTTAAAGTAACTACCGCATATACTATATAATAAATCAAAAAAGAAAAATAAAAAGAGGGAAGAGAAAAAAGTGCTCTGACATGGTTTGTAAAATAAAGAAGATTCTTTAGCAACAAATATTATGAATAAGTTTTTGTATAATACAAATTATAATAATAGAATTTGGTAAGTTACACAAAATTAATATATATATGTGTCTGCAGGATAGAGCTTCAATATGCGTTTTTTTTTTTTTAACTATAACAGAAGGAAATCGACATGTCTAAAGATCTAAGGAATTTTTTTTCTTCGTGTGTGTGTGTGTGTGTTTTATTTTTTTATTTTTTATGACAAGGATATAAAGGGGTGGGGAAGGAAATCGGCGAAGGTGTAGGGATGCAAGGGACGACAGTTGTCGAGGGTGCAGAGGCACAATGAAGAGACATTTATCATCAAGTACGCAAGGGTGTAATAAATGGACGGGACGCCTATAGACTAGGAACAAAGAATTCAATAAGTTATTAGTCAAAAATAAATGAATCTATTAAAATCAAAAAATATTTTAAATTTAAAAAATATAAATAAAGTCAAGATTCATAGACGTCATTTGATAAAAAAAATATATTTTAATTTTATTTCAATATAATACAAACCTCCATTAAACATAAATTTTACAATAATATTATAAAAATAATTATTATTTAAAATATTTTTAAAATAATCACATCAACTTTTTAATTTTATTATTTATCATTATTTTTATCAATTACATTAACTTTTCAACTCTAAAATACTTTTTAACTATAAAATATTTTTCATTCAAATACAAAATAAATATTTTTTAACGAAATATAATATTCAAAAAATAAATTTTATTCAAATACAATTAAAATATAATATGTTTAACAAACATCCCCTTAATAAAGATAATGAAATTCAAATGAATAACTTTCTCTAATTTCCAATAGAGGCCTTTTTTTTTTTTTTTTTAATCGTCTACGAGGGTTTGCGCTTAATTTAGCAACCCTTTGGACATGAAAATACCAAGTGAACTCAAAAAAATTTAGGGAAATAACATATAAAAAAAACTTAATGGAAAATAAAAATGAATGATCAAGCTAGCACATGGTCCAAAAAACAATCCAAACTAAAATTATATAACAAGTATGAACTTTGTGAAAATAATACTTGCACGAAAAAAAGTACATGAAACATGCAGGAGCGGGAAAAATCAGTTTGAAAATCAGTTTTAAAACAAGACAATTAAATCCATAAATTATGGGTGTTAAGTTTGATAAATATTATTGATAAGTAAGAGATTTGAGAAAACACACCTTACGTCATTACAGGCCACCTTATTTATTTATTTATTTTCAAATTTTTAGTTCTTTTCTTGACATATTGAATTCAAATGTTTTCAGCGGGGAGACTTTTCACCAAAAGAATTGTAGAAAAATCAAATATATGTAATATTTCTAAGTCAAGATAAGGTACTGTCTTTTACTTTGAAAACTTGTCAAGTATTACAATGGTTCAAAGTAGCCAACTTAGACGTAAATAGTATATATATATATATGAGCACTTTATTTATCTCTGTAGAGTTTTAATCCCTTTTCAATGTATCAAATTTTAATATGTTAAAAAGGACTTATTTTCAACTCTTTTTTCAAAAAACTGAGGTCATATATATATATATATATGTGTGTGTGTATATATATATTACGTACATACATAGCATTTTCCATAAGTAATACAATAATCAGTGTTGAGAGAAGTTGCGGATGGCAAGTTCTAATATAATATATTTTTTAATTTAAAAGTTTGTCTTGTTTTATTACTGCCGTTCAAAGTAGGCAGCGAAAAATTCAGTTATTTAGAATTGGCTAGGTTGATAAAATCTTTTTTGCTGGCGTGCAGATGCTCTCTCAATGTCCCCAGGTCTGCAATAAAATCAAGTGAATCTGTAGGAAGTCTTCTTCACGTGGTGGACTAAAAGATTAGTCAAGTATGGAAGCCTTCGATCAAGTGTGTACATATATATGTGTGTGTGTGTGTGTATATATATGGAATTTATTTTACATATTGCATGACTATCATCGGTTGGTGGAAGTTAGTAATATTTGTGTAGACAAAAGTCCACTTATATTTTGCAGCTGTACAAGTCCGATAATATTGTAATATTAAGATAAACGATACATGCTACTAATATTGTTAATATGGAAGATTTTCTGTTGATATATGTTACGTTATTTTTACTGTAACAAGTAATTAACAAACTCTAAATCAGTTTTTTTATGTTACAAGGTCTATGGTTCCTACTTAGTGGAGAGAAACAAAAACAGTATCAAATTTTAAACTTGAGAACTCCTACTTAAATCACTTTTCTTTTACTTAATGAGCTAGCTCTAATAGAATTCAAATTAATGATATATTTATTTAGTTCCTATATATAAAGGTATATGTAAATTAACTGATAATTAACATAAACTCGTATATATAAAAGTAATACTTGTCAAAGTTGCATGGTCATCGAACTGTAAGAGTCGAAGACTATTCCAATATTAAGTATATATGCATTTCTCGATAGATATATATATATTTAACTAAAGATAATTATATATAGGTGTAGTCTTTTGTCTAATTCTATTCAAGTATTGAATCTATCCGATATATTTAACAATTCAAATCAATATATATTGCATTAGGATAATGATAACAACATTTTCCTGTTCACAAAAAGACGTAATATTCTCACATAATACAAACATGTAAAGTTACATGTTTGTTTGATTACACATGTGATTATATTAGAATCAACTTAAAATTACATGAATATCATATATAGAGATACCGGATATGAGGCCAAGCCCACGTTTGGTATATACTTTTAAATTACATTGTATTTAAATACAATGTAATTTTTCCCAAATACAAAAGTATTTAATTCAAATACCAATCACATCACATTTTAAATCCAATACAATTACTATTCATTATTTTACTTTTTCTATTACTTTTATTAATTGCATCATATATTCTATTTCTCTCTCTTTTTTTCCGCTCTACTTTTATCCATCACATCACATATTTATTATTTAAATACAATTTAAACACTTTTAACCCAAACACACATTGCATTCAAATGTAATATTAATACTTTTCCTCCAAATATAAATTACATTTAATGCATTACATTCAAATATAATGCAAATATAATGCGTTCACCAAACGGAGCATAAATCTATATAAAACTTCTCACCAAATGGATGTTAAAATTTTTTTTTTTGGTTAATTTCGCATTTTCTAAAAGTATATTTACATAGAATATTTCCCAACAAATCAATGCTTCTGCAAAATAGATGAGAAAGTATTAAGATACTTCTAGCGCACTCCGTTAAAAACGTTCAAATACTTCCTCTAGAACATGAAACCTGGCATAGTAATTTTTCACGTTTAGCTAGCAATGATCAAGACTTTTTGCATATGTGCATATTTATAAATTTGTGTTATTAATTTTATAAAGCAAAATAAATATATAAAAATATATAATATATAAAAGAGTACAAGCACTACGTATCCATTACTACATATATTTAAGCGGGGGGAAAAAACATACTAAATCCCAATCTTGAACGTAGCATGAAAGTACAGAAGCTTATGGGGTAAGATAAATGTCTCTGGATCAGAGATTATAACAATTTTTTACTGACCTTACATGTTTACACATTTATTTCATAGAACATCTCACAATATCTAGAGACACTACTAATTCATAGATGATTATTTTATCATCTACCGAAGCAACTTTTTTCTACTCAGATCAACATAGAAAGGCCTCATTTCTTTGCGAAATTGTAAGCTTTCTATCATGGGCCTTTCTGTAGAAGTGCTTGACTAAGTGGGAGTACAAAACTGGTTGATAGATCGGTTCTTCACGGTATTAGTCCAAGCATATAACATATATGTGGATTAATTTTTGTAAAAGAGTATATATTTATATTTATGCTTATTTTAAAACAGTCCAAGCATCAATACTACATATCAATCACAAAACAAATTAAAGACTTCCCCGTAATGAAATTATTAAATAACCGTACATTTTCATGGGGTTTACTTCATAGCTTTATAATTAAATCTTTGGACACACTAATTGAATTTTCATCAAATAATACTCATCATAAAAACAGCAGCAACTTTATTCTAATAATTTATTTTCCAACCAGAACGAAGAAAGGCTTTATTTTTTTGCAAAGTCAATAGTAAGCTTTCCATCATGGGCCTTTCTATAGAAGTGCTTGACGTAATCCGAATACAGAACTGGTTTATAAATCGGTTCTTCTCCGGTACTAGCAAGAACTTCGGGTAAAGGAGAGATGATATCAGTTGGCCTTGGGTTTACAAAGATGGGAACTGAGATCCTGTCACTCACCCCATTAGCTTCAACTCTATGCTCAATGCTTCTATACCGGCCATTACTGAAAATTTGTAATGCATCACCTATATTGATAACAAGAGATCCTTTTACTGGTGGGACATGAACCCAACTGTCTCTAGCTTCAACTCGCACATAAAGCCCGCCAATATCATCTTGAAGGAGAACAGTAAATGTGGAGACATCGGAATGGCGACCGACTCCCACTGTAAGCTCTGGATTTGGGCATTTAGGGTAGTAATTAAGGTTAATTCTTCTTGAACCAGACAGGAGCTTTTCTTTTTCACTATCTATTTCTGTCACATTTAGCCCCTTCATTAGCACACGTAGCAATTGGTTTATAACCTTCTCGCTCTGATTCATGTAGTCCAAGACCTGATCCCTATAAAAGGTAATACAGCAATGGCAAATTATATAATGGTAAAAAGTATTCATCTGCATAAATTCACAAACTAGATTTTAACGTTTCTTACTTGCAAGCTGAAGGCCACACCCTATTGGCCTCTTCCTCAGAAACATAAAAGAGACTGAGGTAATCTTTCCATTCCAAAGCTTTCTCCACTTCAGGAATAAAGCTTGTGGTGTATCGGACATTGTTGGACACCGTATTCTCTTTGGAATACTTGTTCTTCTCCTCGGCAGGCAAGTCGAAGAAGCGACATGTCCCCTCTTTGACGTTGTCAAGCACTTCGATGGGTACGCCATGGTTGATGATCTGGAAGAAACCCCATTTCCCAGCAGCATCCCATATGGCCGACGCCACTTTAGGGTCGTCCCAGTTAGAGACATCGATGATCGGAATAGACTCTCTAACCATGACCTTGTTCATGGTCCTCTCTTCAAGAGGCTGGATATACTGCTTTGGGATGGTTTTGATTCCAGTTTCTGAGAGTCCCTTTACGCCATTGCCTTTGTTTATGACAAAGTCAGTGACTTGATCGGTGGTATAACCGGTTTTGGAAGGTGCCATTAATCGGATTGAAAGAGTCTAAACTTAAAGACAAAATATGGTGAAGAGTTTGTAGCTAAAGGAGAAGATTATGAAGAGATAGAAGCTTATGGGTGTAGTGCTTTGCAAAGCCATGCTAAGGGGGGTTTTATAGTGTTTTGCAGACGCCAGACGAATAAAATTACCATGTTCTTATGAATAAAATAATAATAATAATAATAATAATAATAATAAAGAGGAGGATAAAAAAAAAGTGGATGAATATCATGTGTAATTACATTTTTAATTTGAGCCAAGGGTGTAATAATTAAAAAGCATGCATCTCGTGTAACGAATTAGCAGTAGTCGTTTAACCTAAATAATATTCATCCACTTCGTTTGTTTAAAGAAAAAAAATTTATATGAGTAATCATGTTTTTGTTATTGTTGGGATGTCTTGAATTGGTTCATAAAAAGAAAAAAAAAAGTTTTAAGAATAAATGTCTAATAGGACATATACATTCAGTATTATAAACTCAAAAATCAAAATAAAAATATTGATGCAATCTCGAAAAGGTGTTGTTGAAGAAGTTCTCGAGAGTAGTACGAGAGATGCAGCAAAGTCATCTGAAGTAAAATTGAAGAAAAATGTTAAGATAAGTTCGGATATGATGATGTCATGATAGAAAAAACCATTGAAAATAAGAATGACGAAATGTGAGATTAGATATTGGCTGATGAAAAAGCTAAAAAGCTAAATGAAGACGACGAAGTTGAACTTGTTCACGCTCGAGGAATCTTAAAATAACAAAGAAATTTTGGGAAATTTATTTAGAAATTTGTGAAAAATAAAACGTTGAACTCTTTTTTTTTTATTTTTATTTTTTTATCCTCTAATTTCATCCCAATCATTCTCCACGGTGGGAACATAATCATTTGTGCATGAGCCTAAGAAATTATGCTCCTACCATTCTTTATATCAATTGCATCCAAACAAACAAGACCAATCTTCAGCCACACCTCAACCCCACTATCTCAATCCCTTCACAGGAATGACGATTTTACTCACTAACTCATTTTCCTGTAATGACCTAATTTAAATGTAGTAAGCAATACTCAATTTAAAGGGAAAAGGTTATAAATGGGACGGATTTTCAATTCTTGTGACAAGTTCTAGACGGGAGTAGGTGTGGGGGGCCTCGACTTTATTACCCATCCCGTTTTAGTATAATATCTTTTAAAAATATATTTATATGCATTTAATAATAAATGACATATATATTTACATATATAAAAAAAATTTATCTATCTTTATATCAAGAAAACGCACGTGCATATATATTATCTTTTATATAATTTTTTTTAATTATTTTTTTAGATTATTTATATTCTATGTATTTCTAAACGGATTGATGGGAAAATTCTAAATTCATCTTGCAAAAACCTGGCCTGAACTCGTTAACATAAATAGGTTTTCAAGATAGATAGGGGAGTATTTTTTCTCATGAGACAGGTTCACGAGAAACCCACCCTGCTGTGAACCTGCCACAATGCCATCCCTATCCCTTCACCTCTCCATATCCCTCAGGGCTGGCTTAACAAATTTTGGGGCCTTAGGCGAAATTTTTTAAGCATAATTAGGGGAGTTTGCCATGAAATTGAGGCATATTTTGATTTTTGTCACACAAAAAAATCTTATAAAAAAAGTACCATAAAGATGATATCATTAACTAAATTATTATTTTTTATTTTTTCTCTCTCACCCCTCCCCACCCCCATTCCTCCCCTCACCCTCCCTCTCTCCTCTTGATCAACACCCCAGCCTCTCTCTCTCTCTCTCCTTATTGTCCGAACATGATTGTTCTGTCTTCGAAGCCAGGTCTTGCTAGAGGTTATAGTCGAAGAGGAAGGAGAAGACCGGAATTGTGAGGTCGCCATTGGAGTTATGAGTTGCATGGGTGCCAGCGAAGCTGTGAGGTTGCGGTCAAGGCCAGTGAAAGTGGATAGAAGGCAACGTAGGCGAGCAATTGGTGGACAGCGATAATTATGTTCTCACAATGGGGACTGATGGGATGAAATTAGAGAGAGAGAGAGAGAAAAAAAAAAAGAGTTCAACGTTCTATTTTTTACAAATTTCAAAATAAATTTCCCAAAATTTCTTTGTTATTTTAATGTTCCTTGCGCGTCAAAAGGTTCAAGGCCAAAACCCTTGTAATTTCAAGGTACCTTCGCTTTCTCTTTCCTTTTATCGTAACTTTTTTGGATGTCGATTGATCGAAGAAAAACAAGATAATAATTGAATATTGTAGTGTTAGCGATTGGTCTTTAAATGTCATTAACATCTGACGTTGAAAAGTCTTTCAATTTGTTATTCACAGTCAAATTTCAATGCCATCAAAGTCTTATCTATATATGATTTTTCTCCACCGAAATTAGGTTTCTTGTACGTAGGTGCACTGTAGGGGCAAGAATAATATTTTTTAAAGAATTTATCTCTCCTTTTTTCCTAATCTATTTGTATCTTATGTTCATATTAATTTCCAGAAACCAAGCCCATAATTGAATTTAATTCACTTTTGAAATTTTTACAGTCCACAAATTAATAAATTTACATAACAGTATTAATGATTTCCGGTTTATTTGCTATTCTTAATTTGAAATATAAGTATACCAAAAACCAAAACCAAAAGTTATCATAACCTTTTTAGAAAAAATAAACATGAAATATAAAAACTGAAAAAAAAAAATATCAAGTCAACAAAACAACTAAAGGAGCCACCTTGTGCATTTACATAATTAAGTACGGTTTTTTTGGAGAAACTTTTAGAGAATGTCAAAAAAAGACCACATTAGATTTCGGATTTTAAAAATTAAGATCTCTATCTCACAATTAAAATCTAAAGAACAAGTAATTGTGGCATGGATATAAAGACATAAAAAATTATGTCATACTGCCTAATTTTCTCTCTCCTCTCTTAAAAAATAAAAAAAATCTACGTAAGGAGAATTGCCACTATATAAATCTCTAATCTCAGTTACTCGGATTGATGGACATATAGGAACAATAATTTCAGGCGATGTTTACTCATCATGTAATGGACAAATCATTAAAATCAGAATGCAACTTCTCGACTAAATTCGAAAGTACATATGTTAGTACCTTTACCATTAAGTTCTTGTATTTTTTTTTTTTGTCATTTTATAATGTGAAATTATACTAAATTATGATTGCAATTATTATTCTTATATCAGGTGGATTTGAAATCGCATTATGTTGATGGTAATTATTATTTTTTTATAGTTTATTTTTATATTTTAAAATACATATCAATAATTATATGCTGACAAATATGTATACATAAAGAGTATGATGTAAATTTTCTAAATTAGTGCATTAATAGTATTGTTTATTACTTAAGAGCTCGCATGGACGTGGCCTTAGAATCCCATCCCATAGGCTACTATGATATTTCTTTTTTTTTTTTTTCAAATTTTTATTACCAATTAACTTTTTTTATTCGAATTGCCTCTAATATCTCAGATAAAGATTCCTGTTCTCCCACGCAAATCCTAAATATAAGTGTTATAAAGCACATCAACTTGGACTTGCGTCCGCTAGACTATTATTATTTGAGACTGTAATCATTATTTTTATTTTAAAAATATATGCTTACAAATAAATATATATATATATATCACACACACACATAAAGATTACGATGTACATTTTTCAAAATTGGTGCGTTAACAGTACTGTTTCTTACTTAAATATTATAAAGCACATCAACTTGGACTTACGTTCGCTGGACTATAATTGCTCGAGTTACTTGACTGTAATAATTACCTTTATATTTTAAAATACGTATCTATATTTATATACTTACAAATATATACATATATAATGGTTTTATTTGCCCACCAAATCAGAAAATACTATTATCATACTTTTGTCCTATAATAAAGTTACCTTAAAACTGTTTAAAATACTCTTACCCCCGCATGATTATAAATTAAAGTAATCTTTTTTATAAAAAGTAGTATTTATGATACTAACTTTAATATTAATTTTTTAAATATCAACTCATATGTCATATTTTTATTAGTAAAAATAATTAATTAATAAGAAAATATTTTAGACAACTCATATGCCATATATTGACTATAATAATTACTTTTATATTTTAAAATACAGATCAATATCCATATACTTACAAATATATATGTATAATGGTTTTATTTACACACATGATAGTGACGAATAACCCCACCACATCAAAAAAATACTCTTATCACACTTTTGTCTTATAATAAAGTTACCTTAAAACTATTAAGAATGCTCTTACCCCTACGTGACTATAAGTAAAAATAATTTTTTTTATAAAGAGCAGTATTATGAAAACCCACTTTAATCCCACTTTTTAAATACTAACTCATATGTCATGTTTTTATTAGTAGAAATAATTAATTAATATGAAAATATTTTAAACACTTACTAACAAAAAAAAAAAAAGTAAATTCATATGCCATACAGGTTAATAGTAATAATTACTTTCATATTTTAAAATACATATCAATATCCATATACTTACAAATTATTTATATACATAATGGTTTTATTTACACACGATAGTGACGAATAACCTCACCAAATCAGAAAATATTCTTATCACACTTTTGTCCTATAATAAAGTTACCTTAAAACTATTAAGAATGCTCTTACCCTCACATGATTATAAATGAAAATAATCTTTTTTATAAAAAGTAGTGTTAGGAACACTAATTTTAATCTTAACTTTTTAAATATCAATTTATATATTATATTTTTATTAATAAAAATAATCAATTAATGTGGTAATACTTTAAATATTTATTAATAAAAAAAAGATAACTCATATACCATATAAGTTGTTCTAAAAAGTTGAAATTAGAATTAGTGTACTTAGTATTTTTCTTTTATAAAATATTAAAAAGCATGCAACACAATAACTATTAATGAAAATATTATTTTAAAAAAATTAAAAGATTCCCTACAAATGTGATTAACGTTAATTTCATTTAAAAAACCTAAATCGATTAAATTCTTTCTTAAGAAATATTGATAATTGCATGAAAATTTTAGTGGAGGACTTGAGTGACGCAAAAATAAAAGAAAATAGGTTTTTTGAAAAGTCAATAATTATTAAAGTATGTACGTTTAACTTTTCAACTTACCGGCATCATGTATTCTTTTTATTTGCCTTTTGACATTCGAAAACAAAAAAGTATGTTTTGTCTTATTTAGATTTGTTGATTTTATTTTATTAAAACAAATTAGATTTGGAAATTTATTTTTATCAAAACAAATTAGAAAAATAAAAGTGGGTCGGTTAGGTCTGATATCAATATGTTCAAAGTATGTAAAAAAAGATAGATTTTCTAAATTTATTTTAAGAAAGATTTATTAATTAGGGGTAGTTATCAATATTGTGGGTGCAAATATAAACACTCATATATATGTATAAAGGGATGTTACATTTTCTGATAAATTGGTGCATTAACAGCACTGTTCCTTACTTAAATATAATGTGAAGCACATCAAGTTGGACTTAAGTACCCCTAGACTATATTATTATTATTATTATTAATGTTTCGAGACTTGTAATTGGACTGTAATTGAATTTTCTGTTCATTGAACGTAAGCTTTGGTTTGCTTTTGTGGACACTATGACGGCAGAGCAGCGTAGATTCATAGCAGAGATTTGATAATATTTCTGGAGATGGCGTATTGGGTATTGCAAAGGAAGTTGCACAAAATTGACCTCTTTGCTCAGGTATTACATGGGGTTCACTAAATAAAATAGATAAATAATAAAATGATGTAATGAGATTGTGATCAGTTTAATATACCTGGATAATGGCACATCAATCACCCGAACGAGAACGAGAAACGTACTAAAATTTTTTTTTTTATTTTCCTCTCCACCAAATCCTCCCTATTTTCTTTCCCTCTCCTCCAACTTCCTTTCGCACCCATTGGAAGAAAAACGACCGTCTCACAAGAGAAAGTTTGAGAAAAACAAAAAACCTGGCCTCGTAGACACCTCCCCCACAATGGGAAAGACAAGACTCGTCAAGAGGGTTTGTTGAGATTATCAGGCGATCAACGTCTCAGATTCATTGACAGGAAGTGAAAATCTATCATTTTCATAATTATGTTATAATTATTACAATAATTTTGTTTTATTTTTATTTTTTTTTTTCCGAAGCATGCCTGTCTTAGCTTTAAAAAAAATTTTAATAAAACCGCACTTGATCTAAGACAATAGTGATAAGTAGTTTAAAAAAAAATCCTTAACATTATACCATATAAAAAAAATTATGAGAATTTTATAGCCTCAATTTAATACTACTCATATTCCAATTGCTACAACAATTTATTACGATGATTTATAAGAAAAACTTACATATTAATTAAACTTTTTTTATACTATTTCTACATATATAGGGTGTTGATTAATTAGACTTTACAACTTTTT
The DNA here is from genome assembly GCA_035233585.1 of Antiaris toxicaria. Lineage (NCBI taxonomy): Eukaryota > Viridiplantae > Streptophyta > Magnoliopsida > Rosales > Moraceae > Antiaris > Antiaris toxicaria. The sequence continues at coordinate 98,675,250 of CP141154.1, forward strand.
AATATTAAATGACCGTAAAGATGGGTATCAACTAACTGAAGCAAAACTCTCCCAATGATTCTTGGCAACATCTTTTTTACGAGCCCACTGAGCTATAACAATGAGTTTTCTCGGTGAAATACTCCCAAGCTAACGAAAAATAATAATAGTAAAAGAAAATTCTAAATCAGATCACTTGGTAAACGTATTACGTTTTAAGTATGTTAAAATACAATTCATTTATTAAATATTGTATTTGGTTGAAATGTATTTGTTTTGTATTTGAATGTGTGTTTGGACGAAAAGTATTTTAGAGTTGAAAAGTTGATGTGATTAATAAAAGTAGATATAAAAAATTAGAGTTAAAAAGTTGATGTGATTATTTTAAAAAACTTTAAAATAGTAATTGTTTTCGTAGAACTGTTGAAAATGATTGTATTTGAATGTAAAATTTTACATTTAGTGTAAAATTGCATTACACTTAAATATAATGATACTAAAAAATGTTTGCCAAACGTCTCCTAAACCAAACAAAAGACCTTCAAGCTCCAATGGAAGTTCTTCCCAAAAAAAAAAAATCGATACAGATCATCATCAAAAAACAAGAGAAAAATTGACCAGACAGAAACAATAATAAACAACAAAATAACAAAATATGATCCTCAAAGTACCTAGAGTAACGGTAAATTTCCTCCAAATATTTTAAACATTAATATGGGATAACATTGATATTAAATATCATTTTATAATAAATAATAAATCTCACATTTATATATAATATTTATTGTTTTTTAATAAGATGTTTAACAATGATATCTTTGACTATTTATTAATATTTTAGCAGTGTGGCTCCAAAAATTTCTTGATTTGGTAACCTTTTTCCTGGTGGATGCAATCTTGCATGTGGGTACGAAAGTGAAGGGATATGGATGGTTTGCACGAGGCTATATGGTGTGGTCGTCGTCAGGTTCTCTACCACTTTGGTGGTGGTTTTTGCTTTTTCACTTTTTATTTTTTAATTATTATTTGTGATATTTTGGAGCAACCATCCTTGTGCCTACATGGGATGTGCTTTTATCTTCGACAACTTACCCCACAGATGCCCGTAAAATTGTCCTCTATTGATAACTTGCTTTCAAACTTTAATTTTAATAATTTATTTAATGAGATAAGTATATCTTTTATTTATAATTTATTTGTTTAAAATTAAAATAATTTACATATGGTGCAATATTTTAAAAAATATATTTTATTCTTTTAACAAAAGTTTTGATATGTTTTAAAAACAAAAGTTTATTATCAATTCTATAATACATCTATAATATTAGTTATGTTATTCTTTTGATAGCATATATTATTTTTTTATGAAAATAATTTTATAAAGAATTTTTTTAGAGATTTATATGTTATGATTTTAATAAAACGTCATTTTTTTTAAAGAGGTATGATTTTGTTATAGTATCAAGAATTATGATTTTCGATTATGATAGACTATATCAAGAATTATAAAATATAAAAATAGTAATTAAAAGGTGTGTATTGGGATTCATCTTAAATTACAATTATAGTTTACCCCTGAGTCGTTAACAGCTCATAAAAAGTGTTGGGTTAACACCCATTATGGTTATAGTTTAGTAGTTTCTACAATGGGTATGAAACTTGAAATCTTACTTTCACCGCGGTTGCACGCATTGATACATCGTTTAGGACTTGACGATAGTAGAAAAAAATATAAAAAATAAGGTAAATTGATTGATATGTGTTAAAATTTATCACCATATGTCATGTTTTGAAATACTAAGATTTGTACTTATACCAAGTTTATAAACTATATGTTTTTTGTGAGATAATGGGTGTACTTACTAAGTACTCATTTAATATAGTTTTTGCATATTGAAGTTAAGGAAAAAGTTAAAAGTATAGGATTGGAAGAGGCTTGACATGGTGTTGGAGTCGGTTATTAGAATTTTCTTATTTTAATGAAACCTATTATTATTTTTCAGAATTAGTAAGAGCATATGTAGTTTGTTTTGATAAAACCTATAGGAAAATTTGGTTAGCTCATCCATTTTGATCACCTAATCTAATAATTAGCTGAAATTTTTTTTATTTAACAAAATGACTATTTGTTATTTTATCAGGTTTGGTCAATCAATAATTGATTATTAATTAATCAATAATTAACTAAACAAATCGATAATTTATATTATGATCAATCATTGATTGATCCTAATTTGATCAATTATTGATTGACTCTTTAAAAAAATTGATTAACCATTTTAAGAAAAATGACATTTTAACTAAATTTTAAAAACTTGAGTCATTTATTTAAAAAAATTGTTTAAAAAAATGCTATTTAACTATAAATCCCTTATTTATAGAATTTTAGCTACTTTCAAGAGTTTTAAAGATTTAAAATTGGATTGATAAGTTTATTTATCCACAATATATGATTGATTTTTAATATTTGTTTAAGTTACTTTAAAGACGACATTTTTTTGCTTTCATGATTTTGATAAAGTCTAGTTTTTCTATTTAGTTATACAAATATAAGCTAAGTTAATATTTTAATATCCATTATTGTTAGTTATTTAAAAAAAGTATTCGTATTCTTTGCATTGCTTGATATAAATACTTATAATTACTTATTAATGTATTTCCGAAAATAATATCTTATGTGTTACGTTAAAAATAGTAAGCTATAACATCCCACTAAAGGATGTTATAGATTCAAAACTTCAGTTTAATATAAAATTATCTAAATGGAGTACATTACATGAATTTGCAACAATTTAGAAAGTTCAAGGATAAGTAATTAAAATTAAAAGTTTTTGTGAGCAAATTACAAAATAGTGACATATTAGAAGGGAATCAATGCTAAATAATGCTAAATATTCTATAATAATTTACAAGAGTAGAATTGAAATGTAATAATTTTAAAAAATATATATTTTAAGATAACATAATTATATAATAATTATTAGGGCTAGCGATTCGTGTCAATAGGTTGGTTCATGTAAAGTTAAAATCAACACGAATTCTTAAAACTAAAACCTAAACATGATCCATGACCTGTTAGGTCAAAAAAGCCCAATCCTAACCTAACCTAGCCGGTTGGCAGGTTGATATGACACCATCCTTATAACCTGCTAATAAGTGTGCTTTGAGTGGTTGCACGACATGACCTACTAACTTGCCAACTCGCTAGCTCGTTGACAGTAGGGTGAAAACAAAAAGGAAAGATTTTAGGCAATTAAAAAAATATTATCATATAAGGTTAATTCAAAGTACAAAATTATATATAAATCTATTATTAGTTCATTACAAAAGATCAATCTAAAATAGAAACCATTTAAGTAAACCCATAATTAGTTTCAAAAGACAACTACCAAGTCATTAACCATAGTTCATGCAAAGATAAAAAAAATCTACCAAAATAAAATCATAAGCTAGAGCCATGAGCCATGAGCCATGAGCTGTCAAAGACCACCACAAGTTCATTGATTATACTTCATACAAAATAAAAAGTCTACCAAATGAAACCATAAGGCACATGCCATCTTAACAATTAACAAACAACAAAAACAACCTAAATCAAACACAAATTTTGAACGAGTTATTATGGGTTCATTTTATGCCCAATTAATTGACCTAAATGGGTTTGACCTTAAACCAACCGCGCCCCTTTTTCCCAACCCTAACCTCACATTTTTTCATGTTGAACTTTTGTTGTGTGATCGTATCGTGATTTGAATTTTAGCCCTATGTTATCATAATGGGTGTAATCAAATTTCATATGTATCAAAATTATGTAATAATTGTTATATACAAATTTTTTTATAGTTTGCAAAACATTTCTGAATTAGCTAGATTTAAATATCAATTTTTATCTTCCCTATTTTCTTTTTATCTTTGAATCTATTGCGGAAAAGAAATTAGGTAATATACTTCTTATTAACTCCCAGTTTTAGTCATAAGCTTATACATGCCAAGCACCAAGTTTCCTGTCTTAGAATTGTGCTTTTTTAAAGAGAGAAAAAAGAAGATGAATCTAAAAGCGTTTAAAATAGACTTTTCTATATGCCCTTCTTTTCGGAAAAAAAACAAAACAAAACAAAACAAAAAGCGAGAGAGAGAGAAGGGCATTTCTCTAGTTCTCTTATTAATTAAATAAACACTTAAAGAAATATATTTTAAAAAATTATTTTCATTTTGGTACAATTTGAAGCTTAATTAATTATCCAATCCTGCCCCCATGCATTTAGCTAGTCGACTTTTGTCTTATTTTTTTCGATTAGGTTGCAGTTGTATTCAAACAGAATAAGTAATTGGCTTATAACGAAGGTTACAATATTTTTTTCATTTTTCTTTTTTCGCGAGATGGGCATTAATATGTAGTACATCATTAGATGAAGATTTAAAAGGAAAAAGAGATGAAGCGTAAGCCTTATATAGTTGGATTTGCTATAGAAACTGTACAACTAAACTTGTAGTCGATAACAATAACAAATTTACAATCAACATTTACTAGTCAACAAGTGGAATTTCGTCTCAATTAACTGGGCTACTTATAATTTTTTTTTATTGTATTATCATTTTTTGAGTGGAAAGATATTATTACAAGAATTATCATTAGTGTTCACTGATTTAAACTGGTCCACCAATATGTTTAGAAGTTACTTAATGTGACAGGCAAATGGGCAGCATGGTTTTGCAAGGCCGGCATGATAGTTCGTCGGAGTCTAGCAATTGGTCTGAGCCTGCGAGATCAAGTACGTGAGTGAGCAGATATCAAAACAGATGCCGAGGTGAGGAGAGGAAATCTACTAAGGTGATATTTGAGTGTGAGTTCCCCTTCCAATATTTGCTAGCTTGTGTTGTAAGTTCGACGAAGAGAAAAGGCGGGCCATTTGTGAGGGACATTATGAAGTTACAATTCCGATGTATCAATCACTACAGCAATTACAAAATTTTTCCTAATAAAACGCTCAAATGTCAAACTTTTTTACTACATTTACAACTCAGACATATCCTAATAATCAGGTGCAATACAATTTTATTTTCCTTTATACCAAATCATTTTCTTAAAAAAAAAAATTCAACAAGATAGACTTTAAAAATATATTAAAGTATAACGCAATGATATTGTTATTGTCCTTAGGGCTGGCAATTCGTGTTATCGTATCGTGTTCGTATCGTATTATACTTCTTAGTTGACACTATTAATTAAACCTAAACTAACTCATTTAATATTTGTGTCAAAATCTCAAACCCAAACCCAACCCATTTATTAATCATGTTAATCGTGTTAACCCAAATTAACCTATTTAAATTAAATATAAATAAAATAATGACGACAGGGTCAGGGACGACTGGTCGTGTTATCGCAAATGTTAATGGAGTGAGGGACAGGGAAGGCAATGGGGTGAGGTGAGTAGAGCTATAGAGACGATGAAAGACTAAAAGAAATAAAGTAAAATCTAAATTTTCTTTTCTATATCAAAAAATTTAAAATATATATATAAACTAAAAGATATATATTATATTTGAATTTTGAATTTTAAAAACTCAAAATTAAAAATAGTAAAACATTATAATATATATAATAATATAAGTATATTAAAGATTATAAATGGGTAATTTATGAGTTGTATTCATGTCAACCTATATATAATCAATTTATTAAACGAGATATTTCGTGTCAATTGTAGGTTGGCGGGTTCGACCTTTTATTTAATCGTGTTTGACTGGTTCGATCCTTTTTGACCCAAATCCTCTAATTTCGTGCGGATTTCGTGTATGTTATCATGTCGTGATCCAAATTGTCAGCCCTAATTGTCCTAGCCATTTCAACTCAATCATCGAATCACTTAGGGAACAATCCTATTGAACTGTAGCTACGTGGTCGCAAATTGTCAGAAGTCCCACAACAAATAATTTCCATCTCACCCCAACTTCAATTCCTAAGAAGATGACTATAGCCAAAACTCCCGGGACTATAGCCAAAGCCCGAAGTTCATACTTCTCTTGAAATTTTGTATATTCTATTTTTGTTTAGTTTATGCTTAGTACTATTGTAAGTTCTTTTAGGAATGTTTTGGCTCAAAATGGTGATCAATAACCCAACACCTAGGCAGGGAAAAAAGTTCCAAAAACTATCATTATGGGATTGAGGAATGCCCTAAAATGTGCACACCTTTGGAATTTTGCTCCACCTATAATTACTTCATGATTTTAGCCTTATTTTAAGATAAATTAAAGATCACCTTAATGTATTTTTCCAAAAATTCTCCCAACCAACTAAAAAGGTATTCTTGTATTCTACAAAAATATTGTTTGTTATTCACCAACACATCGCTTGATAATTCACCAAAATATCATTTGGTAATTCATGATTTAGTAATTCACCAATATATCTTTTGGTAATTCACAAAAATACAGTTTGGTAATTCGCAAAATATTGTCTGATAATTTTTTGAAATACCATTTGATAATGCAAATATTCCAGTAATTTGTTAGAATAACATTTGGTAATTTGATAAAATACCGTTTGATAATTCAAGTATTCAAGTAATTTATCGGAATACCATTTGAAAATTTGCTGGAATGCCATTTGAAATTCCTCTAAAATATGTCATTTTAAATGATTATATCTCATTTATATTATTTTGTCATATTCTTTTTTCAATTTAAAAAAATTTACAAAAAAAAATCACAAGAAATAAAAATAATAAATTAAAACAAATAAAAGTTAAAAAAAGAGCAAATATGCTCCTTACCCCACAGTAGTCGGGAGAAGACTGGTGGTTGAGATAGCAGTAATTGGCAACCGATGATTGAGATCAACAAAATTGTGACGGCGAGTTTCTAGACCATATCGGTAGCTATAGAAATCACAAATATTACTATTTGATAGTGGAGATCACAAGAGGAAATCCCAACGACAATTGGAAAACGCATACCCTCCCCCCCTAAACAAAAATTACAAATCTCCCCCAACCAAAGCCTCGATTTCTCAGCCACCGGAGAGATCTAGTGATCTTCTTTCGCCATTGATAGATTGATTCTTTCTCTGATAGCCTCACCAATAGAGAGAGAGAAATAGAATAAGTTTGTAATGTTATTTATTTGGTCAAATAAAAAATTGGTCAAACAGGGCAAAAATCTGAATCAATAACAAGGGGGAAAAAAATTAGAAATAGGCTAAAGGTTTATTTCTATAATTTTCTCTTTTTTTTTATAAAAAAATAATTAGTAGTTTTCAAAAAATAATTAAGGTATATAGTAAATTTTGAGAATATTTATAATAAATAGCATATTTACATTATTTATCTTAAATTTATTAAATAAATAATGCATTCATATACTAAGTATATTTACGACTTTATCAAGTGAATATTTTATTTATATCTTCTAAATATATCATTTACTTAATAAATTTTCTATTTATTTAATAAATATATTATTAATTATAATATTTAAAAAAACCTATAAATTACTTCAAAACTATTTTCTGAAAACTAGTATTTATTATAAATTCTCCCTTTTTTTACAATCGTCATTTCCAAAACACCACAAACTAGCGCACCTCACCAGCCCAATCCACCTGCAATAATGAGCATTTCGGGTTATGTTTGTTTGTGATTCAACACCCCTTGCCAATAGCCCAAGGTCATCGGCCGCCAGCGTGGCAATCTTTGAACTCCACTGGGTGCTCCCACATGTGAATATATATATATATATTAATTTCAAACTTTAAACCTCTTTCCTTTTTCTTTCTTTTTTTTCCTCTTCACAGGAATAACATAGGTTCACATTACATTACAGGAAAAAGAAAAAACTATTTCAGAAACCACGACGTCATGTGTTATTTTTCACATTACATTATCCTATTTCAAATTAATATATCTTTTATTATCAATTGACAACTATTAAGATACCGATCATAATGATTACAGACATAACTAAATAATAATATTATCCGTGACTGTTATTAGTTGTTGTGAACCATCAATAGTGGTTATCAACAACTTATCACTGCCGTCACGGCCGGCTGGAAACTGTGTGGCATCCATTACCGTTGGTTTTCAACTAATATACACGTGATACCAATCAATAACCAGTTGCACTTTTCGATTTTATCAAATTAAAATCTCTTTGTTGTGATAATCTCATTGGAGTTCAGGTATTTGGAGTAACATGTATACTTTCCTAAAGATAAATATATCGTCTCAGTTGTCTTTTGGATAATATAATTGTCATTGCTTGCCCTTCTCTCAGTGGAAATTATTTCTGCCGTTTTAGTATAAAAACATATTAAAAACACATTAAATTTGAAAAATAAATTACTGAAATATTATTATGTTAATTAAGAAAAGGAAGTTTTTCTTGTCTCTCTTTTTCCCTGTTTTCCTTTTAAGGTATGCATCTATTTTTTGTAGTTTGATTATATTAACGTTACTTCACGCGTTAATTGTATGTCGTTTGTTCATTTTATTGCCGTTTTCATTTAATTTCGTCGAGATATTTTACGCTTTCGTCCTTTTGTTCTTGTCGTCATGTTTTATTTTCTGGTCGTATCTTTGTTTAAAAAAAAATTTTTTTGTCGTTTTAGTTTGTCGTTGCAACTTTATTCAGTGTATTCTTCTATAACGAGGAAGATTTCATATATAATACTGGCTATTAATATCTTATTGTCAAAATTAAGAATGGTAAAGAATTTTGGGCTATTTCTTATGTCCAAAAAGTGGATGATTATTTATGTTTTCCTTGGAAACAAATATAAAATCGCAACTTTGTTTCTGTTGGACGTGAGTGCACACTGGCCAGGGTTTTTTTTTTTTTTTTCCCTTCCCTTTGTCTCACATATTCCTACTAAACTATTCGGCTCTTGACAGCATGCATCCAAAAGTATAATTTTGACAGGGAAATTATAATAAATAAATCATTTTTTTATTTGAAAATAAATAACAGATTTTAAAATTATTAAAAATTTATAATAAAATTTAATTTTAGTATAAATAATATTCTTATTTATTCTTAAAAGAGATTTATGATCAAGTTAACCACAGGATATCTAACAATTTGCAGACTTTTTTTTTTTAAATAATCTGGATTACAATCTTCTTTGGTGCTTCATCCTTTCTTTTTGGTGGCTTTTTCCTACAGTTTAAGCCTATAATTTACACGAACTGTTGTAGATCAAAAATCATTTTTTCCAGTAAAATTGAATGTAAAAACCGACTTATCGTCATACTTGTATTATTTGTAAATCAGCTGCCATGTTACCTTTACTGGAAATGTTGTTAATTTTCAGTAGTATAGATTCCCAAATGGCCCTTTACTGAACATTTTCAACTAATTTTCTGTTAATAACTCTCTCATTGTATCAATCGTCTCAATTTTGTAGTAATTGTTAATTCTTTTATTAGGATCCCAATTTAATGGGCTTTGTAAACAATCATAATCCTGCATTTATAGTACAAACAAAACATAAGTTTCCGTAAATCAATATTTTATTTTGTAAATCAAGAATTTACCATTTTTCATAAAAGATGTATAGTAAAAAAGAAAGCTTAGAATACCAAATTGAAAGGAGATGAAATAGTTTTTTTTTGTAACTTACCATAATTGTTTCAAAGTTGTATTTCTTCTTTGCTTTCTCCTTGTTTTTCTTGCTTCTAGATCCATCATTTTTTTAATGTTTGTTTTTCTTTATTCCTTTCTATTCTTTGTTAGTCTTTTTATTGATGATCTTCTCCTTCATTTTTAGTTTTTTTGATGTAGATGTTTCATCTGACTGAGTTTTTTTTTTTTTTTTTGTCATTTTGATTTTGTAAATCATATATGGCAATTAGCAATTACAATTCAAATCATAATAGAAATACATCAGTAAGAGTTTATAATGCAAAAGATCAAATGATTGTAAGCACAGCAGCTTTTTAAATACAGTTAATCAAATAGCAGAATAACCTTACTTGCATGACCAAAAAAATGAGGGTAAATCAAGTTGGATGATAGATTAATTTAACTTCATAACAATAAGAATTAAATAAGACATAAAAAGTTTAAAAAAACAAATCAAAATATATGCTGTACATTTAACCCTATAAACATCAAAAAAATAAAAATTCAATTTAATGAAGACATTCCAATGGTGAAAATTTTAAGATAAGAAAGAAGAGTGCACAAATAGGAAAAATTTTCAATCAAGTATATTAGTAAATCAAGTTTACTTGCAATAACCGTAGAAATTGTAAGTAAACCATAATCGAAGATGTTTTTTATATTTGCTTAATTTTTACGAAAATCTCTTTGTATTAATGGGAAATTTAATGTCGGAATGTGAACGAAATAGGAAAATTGTTGATTATCATGAATTTTGAAGGTTGGCTTGGATTTTAAGATTTAGATTCCAAAATCATTGGGCTCAGATTCATCGTCCAACCAGTGGTTTTTGTTTAGATTTTCTCAAAAAATCAGATTTTGAAGATGAAACAATCATAATCTGGAAGGTGATTTTCTTGGACTTTCTTAGAACGATCACTGACTTTGTTGCTTGATTTTCTTAGATTTTCTAGGAATGCTTGCTGCTACAATTTTTGTTTTCATGGATAGAATGGTGAGAATGGGGAAGATTGTGAGAAACTAAGTTTTTTATATAAAGGGTATTTTTAAAATTTTATATATGAGTAAATCATAATTCATCGAATTTATGCTATTTATTAATAATCTAACTTTTTCTGTTATTTATTTTTATTGAAATTGAGCTTTCATGTATTTACCTCATTCTCCTTTTAGCCTTTTGACAATTCCAAACTTCTTAAATTGTTGCAGCCCACTCAAATATGCTTAACTTTCCGTTAAATACGTGATGGAAATCAAGCCCATATCGCACCTCATGTACGAGGACAACATAGGCTCTATTCAACCAAAAAGTTTTAGATCTAATTCAAACTCTAACCCAAATCTCACAAATTCAAATTTTCAATTTGACAACAGTAAGATGTATTCCAACGATTTAGAAAATTCTAATAGTAAATTACTAAAGTTAGAAGTTTAGATTTCAAGTTATCAAAAACTGTAAAGAAGCGGCAAAGGGCCAATTAATAATGTATTTTGGAGCCTCACCTTTTACTAAGGTATCGTTTGGTAAAAAAAAAAAAAGCATTTTAATTTTATTCAAATGCAATACAATTTTACACCAAACACAAATTTTTCAATAATGCTATGAAAATAATTACTATTTAAAATTTTTTTAAAATAATCACATCAACTTTTCAATTTCACTATTTATCTCTACTTTTACCAATCACATCAAATTTTCAACTCTAAAATACTTTTTATCTAAACACACATTTCATTCAAATACAAAACAAATACTTTTCAACCAAATACAACATTTAAAAAATAAATTTCATTCAAATATAATCAAAATGCAATACATTTACTAAACGCTTCCTAAGAACACGGGTCACTGTCTGATTCCTATTATCCATGAAAAATTGACAATTGAGGAAGTGTCTGGTTAATCATAATTAAGATTTTTTAAAAAATGGTTGGGAAATTTGTGATACTTAGCTATGCTTTTCCAAAATTACGGCGCTGAGGTCATTTGCTCAAGCAAAAAAAGTCGATCCTTGACCTTGTTCTTCCATTACTAGATTGTGTGTGTGTGTGTGTGTGTTTTTTTTTTTTTTTTCGCCCGTTTAAATTTACTAGATTGAAGTTGGCATGTAGAGTTGAAAGTTCCAAATATCTTGGTCAAGCAAGCCCAAGCTGACTAGGAAATTCCAAGTAAACCAAAAAAAAACTTGTACAGCAGATGACAAAGTCTTTTAGCAATAAATAAGATTAAATACCAATATTGTAAAAGTCAAGAGTACATTAATATATATATATATATATATATATAGCCCAAGGGAAAGTGACCAATTGTTTGCAGCTTTGCGGTTGGTCGTCGGGCCATTTGGCTAAACATATTTTTTAAGCCTTCAATGATTTGGTTAGAAAAATATAAATTTGTGCCTTGGACTTTGAAATGCATCCCAGTCTATGAATTTGCATCCTCTTTTTCCTCTGCTTGAATACTAATCTGTTCTTTAACTAAGAACACAAACTGGTTTGGTCTCAGCAAAGATAATGGATCTAATTCAAGGCCAAGGATCCAATGAATTGTTCCAAGCACAATCTCATTTGTACAACCATATTCTAAGCTTCATAAGTTCCATGTCTCTCAAATGCGCGGTTCAGTTAGGCATACCAGACATCATCAACAACCATGGCCAACCCATCACTCTCTCTGAGTTGAACTCTGCACTTGACATCCACCCAACAAAAGCCGGCTTCATCCACCGTCTTATGCACCTATTAGTGCACAACGGCTTCTTTGTATCAACAAATGTTGGTCAAAATCAACAACAAGAAGCAGAAGAAGCATATGATTTGACCCCTTCTTCTAGACTCCTCGTGAAAGATAAGATCCCTTCCTTGTCACCATTTCTTTTGTCAATGCTTGATCCAGTTCTCGTGACTCCCTGGCATTCACTGGGAAATTGGTTTCGGAGAGAAGAGGAGATGACCCCTTTCGAGTCGGCACACGGGATGAGCTTTTGGGCCTATGGGGATAAGAATTCCGACTTCGGCAAGCTTTTCAATCAGGGAATGGCCAGTGACTCTGGGATGATGAACTTGGTTGTTAATGATTGCAAGCCGGTTTTCGAGGGGCTGAGTTCATTGGTCGATGTAGGTGGCGGTACTGGAACAATCTGCAAGATCATCACCGAGACATTCCCTCATCTGAAATGCACAGTGCTTGATCAACCCCATGTGGTTGCTAATTTGCCAGAAACCGAAAACTTGAAGTTTATTGGAGGTGATATGTTTCAAAATATCCCTTCAGCAGATGCAATCTTACTTAAGGTGCACATTTTCTCTCTTGGTTACTCGCTATATTTTAAATACTTGCTAGATGTTTAAGCATATTTCCCTAATATATTTATATATGATTGGCATTAATTTTGGCAGTGGATGTTACATGCTTGGAGCGATGAGGATTGCGTGAAAGTGTTGAAGAAATGCAGAGGAGCTATTCCAAGCAATGGTACAGGTAAGGTCATTATAATAGACATAGTGATAAACAAGGACAAAGATGAGCGTGAATTGACTGAAGGAAAACTATACTTTGACCTGTTGATGATGGTTGCGGTCACCGGAAGAGAGAGAAGCGTGAAAGATTGGGAAATGCTCTTCTTGGAGGCTGGTTTTAGTCACTACAAGATAACACCCTTGTTTGGTTTGAAATCATTAATTGAGGTTTTTCCTTAGAAGCAAACATCTATTTGTAACACTCGTGTGGCCGTTGAATGAATTTACTTGTGTGGTTGTTTGTATTGTGTTTTGTTTGGTATCATAAATTAAGATCGTGTTTGGATACTTGTATTTTATTTTATAGGATGTATTCTATAGTGTATTGTTTGGTGCAACAATTCTGTGTGTTGTATTACATTTTTTTTTTTAATCTTAGATAACACAAAATTTAATTAATTTAAGCCCCTCTTCACACTTAAGATTTCAGGGGCCAAAGCAAAGATCAATGTCGTTGTATCTGGCCGAGGCTAGGGTTGTGGTTGAGTTTAGGACTAAGGCTAGGACGGGGGCTAGGGTTAAGTTTGTGGCCACATGGAATCAGGTATTAGGCCAACACATGAATCATGGTCAAGCTAGGGCCGACGCAAGGTCTAGTATGGGCCGAGACCAACACAAGGCCGAGGCGAGACTGAGTTTGGGATTTGGACTATGCTCGAGCTAGGACTAGGATCTGGATCATGTCCAGGCCGAGATAAGTGTTTCAAATAGTCAATGTGAATCACCACAAATTTTTGGGGAAAAGTGACTCCAAGGCTTGAAAATATTCCACTTGTATAAATAAATATCTCTACTTGTTTGTAAGTCATATTTTGATAAGAAAATTCAACTTGGTCAAGATAGGAAAAAAAAAATGGCTTGAAAATATCTACACAAAGTGGCTAATCCACGACTTTAAAATATCTCCATCCGGGATAATATAACTTGAAAATATGATGATTTTGAGGAAAGCTCCAAAAAAGAGCACACCTCAACCTTTCAAAATAAGTTAAAAGATCAATTTAATATGTATTTTCATATATATCCCTAATCAACTAAAATGATATTCTACCATATTACATTATGATATTCTACTAGAATACATTTTAGTATTCTAAGAAAATACCTTTGTATTTAACATGGTCTTCAACCACCCGTGCTTCTTTAGTCATTAGAGAGTATTCTAATAAAATACTTTTTAGCATTCTATCAAAATATCTTTTGTGATACTTTTAGTATTCCATATTGATTATATTTTACATTCTCTCTGATTATTCATAATATTTTATTAAATTAATTATCGTAAACTACAAGATAAATTAGTTTTTAAAGCAGATTGATTAGTTATTCTACAACAAATAAAAAATAATTAGATTATAAAAAAATATTTTTTTGAATACCCTAATTTGAAAAAAAAAAATCACCATTAAAAAAAAACTAATTTTTAAAAAAATCCCCACTTTAAAAAACCCTAATTTAATCCTAATTTGAAAATCCCCAACACAGGTGCTACCGCCTACGACGGCCAGATCTCCAATCTGCAGTTCAAATAGTATAGACAGTAGCAACGCATTTTATTTTGTCAAAATTAAAATTTCAATTAAAATATTACAAGTTTATTTTTATTTATCAATCTTATTCTGAAGAAACAGCCAAGTTATGCGGTTGACATGACATTCTTTGTCTCCAGTGTCGTGTCAAAAGATTGGAGACTTCGCCTACATAGCACATGCCGCCGAAGATATTTTCTCAACACACCGCTCTCGTTTTTTTCTGGAACCATTTGGCACTAGAGGGCCCAAATTTTTCTCCAAACTGTCAACTTCAAAAACCAAGAATCCAATGCTCTAAATGTCAAGGTTCAATCTTATTTCGACAAACATGGAATAAATTATGTAAGTTCATGTCTCTCAACTGTGCTGTTTCGTTAGACATGCCGGATATGAGGAGAACAAGAACTTTTTAAGTAAAAGTTGAAAAGGATTTATATAGTAAAAACTGAAAATAAAAGTTGAATAGAAAGATATAAAAACATTGCTGTAACCCAAAGTGATTCTAATCCACCCTCTGTACAGGCCAACGTTCAGGCTTCTTTTTTTCTTTTTTTTTTTTTGTTTTGGAAACAAAATTTGAGTTGGTCAAAAGCAAGAAGATGAAGCATTTGATGCGACACCTTCTTCTACACTCCTCATGAAAGATGAGCTTCCATTGTTTGTCACCCTTTGTTTTTGGCAATGCTTGATCCAGCTGCTACAATCCGTGTCTTTTTCTAAGCAACTGGTTTCGAGAGGACGAGGCGGCAACACCATATGATCGAGGCAGCGCGTGGAATGAGCCATTGGGACTGCATAATGGACAATAATTTGAAATTCAATAATCTTTTCAGAATGAAATGGTCAGAGAATTTGGAATTGTTCAACTTGGTTGTGAAGGACTGCAAGCAAATTTTCGAGGGACTAAATTTCGTTGGGCAATCTAGGTGGCGCCGTGGCAGTGCAGGAACTATCTGCACGATCGTCACTGAGGAAGCTTTGCCTCATCTAATATTCACAGTGCTTGATCTCCTCCATGTGATTTAAACAACTATTAACAGAAAACTGAAAATATACAAAGGTTAATTATTTTCTTACAAGTGACCACTGTCTTCAAAATTTTTAAATAATAATACTAATAATAATAAATGACGGTGACAGGGATCTATTATCTACAGCTTTCATTTCAAATTGCTTCCTCAATTTTCATATGCAGTGTTGAATTTTTTGCAGGTTTCTTTTGTCTAACATCCATATTGAGAGGCCATTTGGGAAACGTTTTTTGGTGTTACGAATATCAATTTTATACAAAACGTAAAGTTGTACATTCAAATACAATCATTTTCAACAGTATTACAAAAACAATTATTATTCAAAAGTTTTTTAAAACAATCACGTCAACTTTTCAACCCTAACTATTTATCTTTACTTTTACCAATCACATCAACTTTTAAACTCTAAAATACTTTTCATCCAAATACATATTTTATTCAAATACAAAACAAATACTTTTCAACCAAATACAACACTCAAAAAAGAATTGTATTCAAATGTAATTAAAACGCAATGCGTTTACTAAACGCTCCTAAGTCCTTTTCTTTTCCCCTTTATTGTGTTTCTCCCATTTCACTCTCCATGACCAAACTTCACATGGAAACTTGGGTTTGTTTCGGTTTAAGATACTTTCACGTGGTAACTTCACAAGGAAACTTGGTCTTTTTGTTCCCCCTTTATTGTGTTTCTCCCCTTTGCGTTCGGGATAATTCACGTGTGAAGAGAAAGCATCTTATACTAAAGCAACCCCAAGTTTTCAATGATAATGGTTCAAATTAGGGCCTGGTAAAATCCCAATCAAAAAAAATGAAAAAAAAAAAAAGATAGACAATATATGTGTGTGTGTACCCGACGAACGTTCTTAAATCTCATCCTTCAATTTCTAAAGAATTAAATAGTACGTATGGTCAGGTCTTCTTGTAGTTGGGTGAGCCAATTTATTTTGAAGATAATCTAATACAAATGATACCAAAATCGACGTAAACTAATGTCGTCCAGAAGGTGGAATGGCTAGTGGTACATTTATTAACGTTTAATTATTTTGTTTCAAGTATTTATTAAATGATTCAAACAAATATGTGTCGACAAAGGCGGCATGCACCTACTAGAACATGATTTGTCAGTGCCATCCCAAGTTTTCCGTGAAACGTTAAACATAATCATCAACCATAATTGTACTTTTTAGACTCAGCAAATTAATAGAAATCATCACGAGCCAAAACCTCATAAACTATTAGAAATAAGTACAAGAATTACCAAAAAAAATTGCCAAAATTAATTGCAAGCCAAGGTCTTTCTTTGAAAAAAAAAAAAATCAAAAGCGATCAATGTCCTGGTATCGCTTTTAGAATATACAATTGATCACAAGTATAACGAAAATCAAAACAGACCACACTCCTGTCAAAATATCCCGAGATGTTACTCTTTAAGAGAATTGAGTGTGGACACCAAAAATTGAACCTCATATGGATGGGAGAGCAAATCATGTAACAAATGTCCTTGCTGTTGTATTAATCATATAGTCGGAGTTTAGTTTTTGAGTAGTATTAAGAATACTAACTTAAGTAATGACAAATTATCATCTTTTTATTAACAAATATAATCAATTATTATGATAATTTTTAATAACCTACAAATAAAAAATAATAACTTACATATTATATAAACTGGTGTTCTTAAATTATAATTACAACCCTTAGCATTTTTCTTGTTCTTTGCTAACCTTGAACGTGCTAAAATCTATTTCAACCTAACCAATATTTTATAAAAGTGGACCTAATTTTGGTGTAAGTCTGCTATGGTATGCCCACGTTGATTGGAGCAAAAGGACGTGCAAGTTGCCATTCTAATCCAATAGGTACAGGTCAAAGTTTCACTTAAATTAATTTATAAAATAGTACTATTAATTTATAAAATAGTACTAAAGTTGGCCCAATTGAAATCTTTAACCTAACCCAATAAACCTCCTCTCTTTCTCATTGGACTCATAATAGACACCAAAAACAGAGTTGAAAGGCAAAAACAAAAAGTAACCAAACATGAGTTTTGAAAAACAAGATCTGGACTTGGTGTTGGTCCCAAGTGGATTGCTCATCATGTTCGTTTACCATCTGTTCTTCCTCTTCAGATGCATCCACAGCCCTCACACCACCGTCATTGGCTTTGAAAACAACGACAAGAAAGCTTGGGTAGCAAGAATCATGCAGGTCAAAAGACAAAATCCTCTTATGTGTTTTATCGGAAAATAATGATACTTTTCTTTTATCTCAAAATCCATCTAAAACATGATTATAGATATAGTTTAATAGTTATATCATACTTGATTTTATCTAAATATATAAAATTTGAATCTCACACTCTCTAATTCAAAAAAAAAAATTTATCCAAATCTTTTATGGGTTTTTTTTTTTTTCTTTTTCAGGTCGAGTATAAGCAAATCGGAACAGCTCTAGCCGTGATAAACTCCAACACATCAGCGGCGACGTACTTGTGCTCTGTCTCATTGACACTGAGCTCTCTCATCGGAGCGTGGCTTGGGAGCGGTTCGACAAGCGTCTTCCAGAGCGACTTGATCTACGGAGACACGAGGCCTCTGACCATCTCGATCAAGTACATTTGTCTTTTATCATGTTTCCTTCTCTCTTTCTTCTTCTTCGTTCAATCCGCTCGGCATTTCGTGCACGCCAATTACCTTATAAGCACGCCTCTGACCGACATTCCCATAGAGTACGTTGAGATAGCAGTCATAAGGGGAAGCAATTTCTGGTCTCTAGGACTAAGAGCTCTGTACTTTGCTCTCAATCTCTTGCTCTGGCTCTTTGGTCCGATTCCCATGTTTGTTTCCTCCTTAGTCACGGTCACCACTCTGCATTACTTAGATTCCAATTCCATGCCTTTGCATAAGCACCAGTATCCCTCCTCTGGGAATCATAATAGTAGTACTAATCAGGGGCCCAAAAGGGTCGGTGAGCTTATATCTGAGGTGGGTTTGACGGCTCAGACTCGTGGAAGGAGATTGCCTCAGGTTGGAGTATGATAAGGTCTCGAAATTTTGTCTCAAGAGTTACTAGTTATTTACGCGAGGAACTATTTTGAAAAGTCATGTTAGTTTGTTGCTTGTGAATATTTACAAGTTCAAAGAGAGTAAAAAGAGATTTGTGGTTGTCATATTTTCGTTCCCATTAATGGTCTAAATTGGTTGCGTAGGCGATTAGGATGTTTAAAGTTTAAAATCAGAAGTTGAGTTTTTCCAAATCCAAACTTATATAGCAAGAATTGCTTTTTTTTTATTTTTTTCTTATAGAAAAGATTATTGGTATTATCTTGTCTATGTTCTTTTTGTTTATAATAGAAATTTGTTGTGATTTTCACAAACCGAACATTGTTTAACCCATTGACTAGAATAAAAACTTAGAATGGGGCTAATGACTTGCTTCATCTGCTTATATGATTTGAATAGTTAGTTAACGAGATTGAGAAGTTGATCATTTGCCTTTGAGAACCATTCCATGTAAAAAGGCACATAGAACAAGGATTATTAATATTATTGTATCTGAGTTTAAGTATTGTCTCACTTGGGTCATTAATATCCTGAAATTTTATTTTATTTTATTTTTTTAGTAGTTCTCAACATTGTAATCGACTAAGGAATTCTAAAATTTAACATATGTTATCATGTATTTATTGGGTAGTATAATTTACAATTTTATAATAATAATTAAATTGAGAGTAAAATATTATTTTCGTATATACTGATTGATGTAACCACCATTTATTTATATTTTTTTAAAGTGCAAAATCATTCTTTTCATTATAGTTTAAATTGAAAACTATAACATTTAACCATTAATTTAACTAGTTATTGTAAAATTTTAAGTGATTATGCAATAGAGATGTGATTATCTCTGTTAAATTTCAAGAATCTTTCATCAATTAATTTTGGTTTTACGGATTAAAACTACTAAAAAAATTAAAGTTAAGAAAGTAACTTACTTAAAAAATTAAACTTGTCAAAAACAAAAATCTGATACTAAAATGAAACAAAATTTATAGTGTAAAACACTACTTGTTAATAACTCAGAATAGAGGTTACGAAATCTCTAGGAAAAAACTACGATTAAAAAATTAAAAAATATAAAGAGGAGGAACAATTTGGTACGATAAATAAGACTTGGTAATCGCTTATGACATGAGACATTCAACACATTCTTTAGAAGAACGATTTGTAATTTGTCTTTCAAAACTAAATTATTATTGTATAGTGGATTAGGTGACAACTTTTCATTCACGAAAGTTATGGACATGCTAAAGGAATAAAAAAAAGGCAAATCATGGTTTCATTTGGTAGCATTTATCAACTATAATTAAGATTGAATTTAAAGTTAATGAAAATATTGTTTCACATTAACGATACATGATGATCTGCATATGTTCATAGTTCAAACAATATGGAAGACCAAACCTTTTCCAGCACCCAAAAAAAAAAATCATATAATTTGCTCAATTGAAGGCTCGTAAATCTTTTTTTTTTTTAAATACTTTTAAGTATAGTCAAATATGGTATTATTATTAGTTTGAATGTATAGTCTATATGTATAACCACAAGACTACGTCATATCTATATAAACATATGAAATAAAGACTTTCATTCTTTAGATGATTTTTTTTTTTTTTTTTGCTTCAATTTTCTTTTTTATTTTTTTCAATCTTTTTTTTTTAACAATTAGTCATTTTTTCATATTGATCAATTTTTTCATTTTAGTACACTTATATTTTTGGTATGCCTCTCTTTTTTTCTTCCTTTTTTCCCCAGGTCCTTTGTTTTATTTTTATTTTTTTGGGTCTTTTTTTACCTTAATATGTTAATATTATCTTATTTAAATAAAATTTTTTAAAATATGTCCAATCAAGTATTATGCACATCCTTTAAACTAATAGATTTTTTTTGTTTGATTATTCATCCTAAATTCAAAATTTTCATTTTAATTTTTTTTTAAAACATCAACAAAATTTATAAAAATCAACCAACTTTACTTTAATTTAAAAATTTTAATCGGTGGATTAAATAAAACATTATACCTTCAATACTACATTCGTCGCATGGTGGCGATGATGGTTTCCTTTTATGTCTAATAATTTTTCAAAAATAATGTATAACTTTCTTCTTGAAATACTATGACGTAAATGTTATGTTTCCAATTTCGTCGGACATCTCCCAAAAAAAAAAAGTTACGTGCCAAACTTTTTGTAGGTCCACTACTTAAGAGCATTTTAAAAGGGTCTAAAAGACATGAATAAACACACGCTATAGAATTCAGTAGCGCAAAAAAATATGGAAGCTGGCTATAGTACTCTTTTTTTTTTTTTCATTTTCGTCCGCATTGATTAAAAGGAGATAGTACTTGTAAATATCTTTAGAAACGTGCAACCAACATAGTCGCTTTGGCCGAGTGGTTAAGGCGTGTGCCTGCTAAGTACATGGGGTTTCCCCGCGAGAGTTCGAATCTCTCAGGCGACGAAGCTTTTTCCATTTTTTTTTTAATGGCAAAGAAAAAACGGACACCAGGAGACAAAAGCTTGGTTAGGTCAGTAATATTACCCAATATGTAAACCAGCTCATCTTTCTTCTTTGTTGTGGTATGTTTTTATTGTATTTTATGATTCGTTTTTATAACCCAGTTGAAAAAAAAAGACACCAGGAGACAAAAGCTTGGATAGGTTGGTAATATTACCCAATTTGTAAACCTGCTCCTCTCTCTTCTTTGTTGTGATTTGTTTTATTGTATTTTATAATTCGTTTTTATGAACCAGTTTAAACAAGTGCTTAAAAAAGGAAGAAAATTGCGGTATGACGTTGCATTTACAATTCTTTCTTATGAAGTAGTTTAATTAAGAAACTTTTTCCTAATTTTTTTTTAAGGCAAAGAAAAAGAAAGACACCAGGAGACAAAAGCTTGGTTAGGTCGGTAATATTTCCCAATATGTAAGCCTGCTCATCTTTCTTCTTTGTTGTGGTATTTTTTTGTTGTGTTTTATGATTCGTTTTTATGACCCAGTTTAATCTAGTGCTTAAAAAAGGAAGAAAATTGTGGTATGTTTTTTGTATGTACAATTCTTTATGATGACCTAGTTTAATTAAGTTCTTAAAAAAAGGAAGAAAATCGCATGTAATCCCCACTCACTCTCTCTCTCTCTCTCTACGGTTCATGAAGTTATTCACAGGACATGCCCAATCGCCTTGCCCATATCAAATAATCAATTGCAGTAGTTAGGACAGTGAAGGCCAGCTGTGCTCTCCAAAGGAAACGCACATGATTAGAGCTTCTGAATTCCCATTTCGGAATCTTGCTTTAGAGATAATTAAGCACCTCCTGATTTATTTTTTCTAATTTTCGTAATGGATCTTATGCTTAATACAGCTCATTCCATCCAAGTTGTCATTACAATATAAGAGTAAAAAAGGTCAAAGCTTCCCCTTCTCTTTCTACATTTAAAACCTTGTTAGCAGAGAAAAACTAGGATTTTTTAAACTCCTTTTGCCATTTAGAGTATCCCTAAACACAGAAGATAACCAAAAAGAAAAAAATGTTTATAGCTTTCCGACAGGAGTACTTGGATGTGGTTTTGGTCCCGGGTGGGCTTTTCATATTGTTCCTTTACCACCTTGTCCTCCTTTACAAATACCTTAATCACCCTCTCACCACAGCCATGGGCTATGAGAACCAGGACAAGAAAGTTTGGGTTGACAAAGTTATACAGGCAAGTATATATGTGTGTGTATATATATATATAGATAAATATACATCCTTTCTAAAATTTATCAAGTATTTTTGCTTTCGATTAGTACCAGTCTTTAGTAACATCTTGGGGTCCATCCCACATTAATTTGCAGTGTGATAAAAGTGACGATATTAAAAACGCGCTAAGCGTGATCACTTCCAGCATAAGCGCGGGGACATACATGGCAACAATCTCGCTGACGCTTTGCTCTCTAATCGGAACCTGGATGGCGAATTCGAACGCGAACAGGTTTGCACCAAGTGAAATCATATACGGCAACAAAAAGCCGACCGTGGTGTCCATAAAGTGCATATGCCTCATAATTTGCTTCCTCATTGCCTTCTCGTTCTTTGTTCAATCGGTTAGGCACTTTGTGTACGCAAACTACCTAATCAGCACACCGAAACCGGTCGTGCACTCGAGAAGTAAGGTGGAATTTGAAGTCATAAGAGGAGGCGAATTCTGGTCGCTAGGGCTTCGAGCTTTGTACTTGGCTCTAAGTTTTCTGCTGTGGTTTTTTGGACCAATTCCCATGTTTGTTTCTTCTGTGTTTACGGTTATAATCTTGTGTTACCATGATTCAAAGAAGTTAGAAAATCAAAAGGATGGGTGTGATTAAATGTGAATTTTCTACGCTTTTAGTTTCTTGTCTTTTTATTTGGCAACTTGCATGGGTTATAATTTTTTTTTAAATACATTTGACTAATCATCATGCCAATGTGTGCGTGGATATTTTAGCCCTTTTTTAATTTTTTTTTCTTGCCCTCTAATTTATTTATTCCTTTGATTTCATTGGTTGTTGACTTATCTACTCTTACATTTTCGTGACTATGTTTTTTGACGAGACACTCCTTATTAACTTAAACCAATTGATAAGAAAAATGGCCAAAAAATAAATAAATAAATCAACCATGCATTAGTCATACAAATATTAAAAAAAAAAATTGTATAACGTCTTTTTCATTAAACATAGACATAGTTTGTATTACCAACTAACGCGTGGGTATAGTTGTTTATATATTTTCGAGGGAATAGCAATTCATACTGTTGAAAGAAACAAAAGTTATCTGGAAAATCAAATATAACATTTAGTCAGCAAGGAAAGAAGCACTTCAAGATCTTTTATATATATATATATGTATGTATGTATATATCCATGATGGATTAATATGCAAACTGGAAACAGAATCTGCCAAGAATTAATCATGACTTCATCATTGAGAATTTGATTCTGAATTAATTAGTTTATGTACTTCAGATATTCCGTTTTAATTTGGATATTCCTCAATAATCAACCTTAGCATCGGTTCAACTGCAACAGCTTAATTTTATGTTTCAAGCTATCAACTGTTGATAGTAGAAAAATATTATATAAAATACTTGTCAACCTTATTTCTAGAGACTAGGAAAAAAAATTAAATTTACGTCAAGGAAATTTGTTGTTCTCATTTACCAAGTAATTTCTGTTTTTCCTGTTCATGTTGAAATTGTTAACTTGGTTGTTCATGTCGATTCCCCTTTGTCGTTCATCTCTGTACTGACGTTTACAATAATATGGTTGTTCTCAGTTTTTATGCAGTTTACTGGAAATTTTTTTGTTTGAAATATTCATTTTCTTTATTATTTGGTTTTCATTTTAACAGTTTACGAGGACGTTGTGGCCCAAAAAGAGGGTGAGTGCAAGAATAATTAGTTTTCTATAAGGAGAAAAGGTAAGTTATGTAATCCTACATCAATTAATAATTGATATATGTGATACTTTATCAATAAATAGACCACCACCTCCCGACGAGGTCTTCTAAGATAATGCCAAGAGTAAAATCAGCAAGTTGAGATCCAAAACCATGCCAAAAAGGGCATGAGTCGTTACAATAATAATCCAAATTCTTTATTAATGTAAGACTTTTTTTTTGTTAATTTCTCCAGTAAACATTTTTCCTTTTTGAAAAAGAAAGCATACACAATAAGTCTTTGGAAAGAAAATAAAATTATAATCTTAATTTTTTTTAT
Source organism: Antiaris toxicaria (assembly GCA_035233585.1). Taxonomy (NCBI): domain Eukaryota; kingdom Viridiplantae; phylum Streptophyta; class Magnoliopsida; order Rosales; family Moraceae; genus Antiaris; species Antiaris toxicaria. Next base: position 98,699,729 of record CP141154.1, read on the forward strand.
GATCATTAATAACTAACGTATATTTGGTTTAATGTTCTGTTTGAATCTAGTTTGTTAATTAAGTTAAGTTGAAAAGTCATTTTGTTTTAACTTAATTGAACTTAACTTATATTGGAAATTGTGAAAGTAAAGATAAATTGTATTGAAAAATTGTACTGAAATAGTAAAAGTAGATATAAGAAATACTAAAAATGAGTCATATTAACTTAAACTAAGCTAAAACCAATTTAACCAATTTAGCTTAACTTGTAAGATAAATTAGGCTAGATGTTGGAACTAAACAAACCTCATGCATTTGATTCAAAATTCTAGCTTAATCTAACTTGTAAGTTAAACTAAATTAGTTATTTCGTTCCAACTTAGTATTGTAAAAGTAAAGATAACTTGTATTAGAAATAATATTGAAATAGTGAAAGTAAAGAGAAGAAATAATTAGAGTAGGCCTTACTAAATTAAACTAAGCTATAATCAATTTAGCTAATTTAGCTTAACTTACAAGTTAGATTAAATTAGATTAACTTAGGTGGCATTTAGTAAACGCATTGCATTTTGACTGTATTTGAATATTATATTTGGTTGAAAAGTATTTGTTTTGTATTTGAATGAAATGTATGTTTAAATGAAAAATATTTTAGAGTTGAAAAGTTGATGTGATTGGTAAAAGTATAGATAAATAGTAGAATTGAAAAGTTGATGTGATTGTTTTAAAAAACTTTTGAATAGTAATTGTTTCCGTAGCACTATTGAAAAGAATTGTATTTGAATGTAAAATTTACGTTTAGTGTAAAATTGCATTGCATTTGAATATAATTAAAATGTAAATTTTTTACCAAACGGCCTCTTAGATCTTGGAACCAAACAAACTCTAATCGCTGTTGATAACTATAATTGCTTGGTTGCCTCATTTTGTTTTGATATAGCTTAAATCAAGTTAAAATAAGCATTTGGGCCAAGTTTAAATTTAACTTAGGCTCTATTTTGATAACTTTTTATCTGTACTTTTGCTATTTTAATACAATTTTCAATACAAGTTTAAATTAAACTTTTATATATCAAATGTCCAACTTTAGCTCTAACTTAACTTATTTCAATCTAAACCCAAACTAAATCAATTGTCCAATCAGATGCACATCAAATTGTTGGGATGTGTTAAATTTATCCGTCATTGGTTTTCCCTATGTCTCTTACTAGATCAAGTGAACAACTTACTTTGGTGTATCAAGAAAGACTTCTTTAATAATCATAATAATAAAAATTATAACATAATACTTCTAGAGCCAGTTTGGTTGACAGGATAAGAGAGGATAAAAATCACTAGATTAAGATAAGACTTTAATCTTTTGTGCAGTAAAAAATTTTAAAAGATTGGACTAGATACTTTTATCCAGCATAAAACCGAATCCCCTTTCAAGGGGATAAGCATGGGATTAAACTCAATGTTCTTGGGCTGGGTAATCTCTCCTTTGTTTTCACAACTCTCCTAAATTTTTGTTGTCATTTGACGTGAGGATGGAGAATGCATCTGGCGTAGATGTGAATGTTGTCGTTGTGGGTTTTTTTTTTATTTTTTTTTTTTAAGGAAAGTTGTGGGTTGGGTATATTAAATTGTTTTATATTTTTTTAATAAATTTTAAATTAAATTTAAGGTTTCAAAATTTTATTAAAATATTAATTTGTCCCTTAAAAAAATTTAGTTTTTATTAAAAATATATGAAGTTTAATCCTATCATATCTTAACTATACATCATCAAACATAGGATGGGATTAGATGATATCTAATTCTATATTTTTCCGTACAATCTAATCCAAACCTTTAATACTATCCTATTTAGAGTAGTTCAATCTTACGTATCAAACAGACCCCATAAGACAAAAAAAAAAAATCAATATTTGTCGCAGTTATTGACCCATTATCAGAATATAAAGAGTCCACTAGCCTCATCTATCACTTTCTCATTTTCTAGAGAAGCTTAGTGATTTGGTGGACCGACTCGCTTTCAATTATTTATTTAATTTTCTCTACGTTGGAAAAATTCATCATGCTCCTTCCAAAATGGGCTAGGCCGCATGAAACTTACGGGAATTTGGGTCTTTTCTTCTATGATGGTTCCAAAGGTGGGTTTTCAGACCTTCGGTTACACTGTATGGACCGGGTAACAAGAACAATCCTTTTCTTTTAATTTCAGGTTCTTATTTCCTTCAAGAAATTGTGAGAGTAGCCCTTTCAGTGCAAGTGATTGGAATTTTTGCCCTATAATTTGGATTTTTACTCTAAAATCACAAAAAACCCTTATTTTCTAATTTTTATTATCTAATATTCGTTAACTTTGCCATAGAAGCTCTTAAAGTATGAAGCCCAAATAACCACACCAACCAACCAACCAAAAAAAAAAAGGTACGGAACTTTGTGTAAATGGACAAAATCATGTCTTGAATTAGAGGGTGTTTGGAGGGTGATGCTTGGAGACATTATTTTTAAGTTGAAAAAAAATTGTTTTAGAAAATGTATTTGGAAGAAAAAACTGTTTGGGGTGAAAAAATAAAAAATTTTAAAAAAATTTTTAGAAAAAAAATATCAATATAGATATTATTTCGTTCCTCTTGAAATTCTATACAATTTATAAAAAATTATCTCATTTGAACTTGTATACACCAAATTATGAATTTTTAAAATTTTGAGTTTACTATAATGTTTTGAAGATATAAATAATAAAAAGTGATGAAGTTTTGAAAAAAAAAAATTAGTTTTGAATGTCTGAAAAATATGTTCCAAACACCCTCTTAATTTTTGTCACACAGAAAAAAAAAATCATATTAAAAATATCATGACATGATATCATAAATATTTATTTATTTATTTATTTTAAAATATCAATTACAATTACTAATTGGTATCCATGATGTAACCACTTCAGCTTGAGCAATATTGGTTAGTTAGCAACTTGTTTTCCGGCTGATTACTGGTTAGTTATTGAGTGGTAATTAACTTCGCCTGTAGATTATTAGTTAATTACCCGTTGGTAACCCACCTCCGCTAGTGAATTACCGGTTGATTATCAACTAGTTCCTAGTTGGTTACTTTTGCCGGCGGGCTACTGACTAGTACCCCCCTTTGTGGGGTTACCATAATCATATCAGCCGGCTAGTTACTAACCAGAAACCAAAAAATTTGTCTAATTTTATGGATTTTACCACTTGATTACTTGAAAAAAATCGCAAATATTGATTAAAATTATAAAAATTCAATAAATAACATAGAATATGCTAAAATAAAAAAATATATGTTAAAAAAAACCCTATGAACTCGGATCTTGAAGCCGCCATGGTGGCGTAAGGGGAGATAGATCTCCCTTCCTTGCGCCTGCAGCCACTACATCGGCAAGACAGTGGAGATCTCTCCTTCGTGCAACAACCATAATAGAATGAGACGACAGTACGGCATCTTGCACCGAAGAATTTGAGCTGGTGGCTAAAAACAATGCTCTTGATGAAGAATGAAGCTCACGGCAAGGAACGGAGCTGGCAAAGTCCAATTGCGAGCAACCAATGAACGACGTTGTGAAGCGATCTCAACGGCAGGATGGCAAATCAAGTGTCAAACGGTAGTGAAGAGACAGAGGGTGCAGGGTGGAAAGAGACAAAGATTGAGGGAGAGTGAGGAAGATAGAGAAATTTAGAAAATAATTAAATTGGAAGCCGTTTGAGGGGTGGTTTGGGAGACTAAATCTTTTTTTTTTTTTTATATACTTTTTTTCATTTTATTACAATTTTTTATTATTTATATTTTTAATATCTACAATAAACTCTAAATTTTAAAAATTTAAAAATTTTTATATACAAATTCAAATGAGATTATTTTTTTAATTATATAAAATTTTAAAAAAAAACAAAATAACATGCATATCGATAATTTTTTAAAAATAAATTTTATGATTTTACACTTTTTTCACTTAAAAAAAAAATTTTTTTTAAATATATTTTTCAAAACTTACTTTTATCCGACAAAAAAAAATCTTCAAAACTCAAACAAACCCTATTTTATTATATCATCATTATAGCACTTTTTACAAGAATTTTTAAATTGTTACAAAAATTAATCCACCTTTAATTTTGTGGTTCCATCCTAATTATCCTTAAAGGTAACACCATAAAAGGCTGACGCATAATTTAAAAAAAAAAAAGTTCATCCTTTTATAATATTCATTAATTATTAGGGGACAGGAGAAATCCAAAAATCTCAATTTATATAGCTGAGTAGTTTTTATTTTTTATTTTTCATTTCTAGCCACCCTACAAAGGCTTATGGCTCATTTAGGATGAGTTTTGAAGATTTTTTTTCATTGAAAAAAAATAGTTTTAGAAAATGTGTTTGATGAAAAAAAATTGTTTAGTAAAAAAAAAATATAAAATTTTAAAAATTCATTAATATTTTATTTCTTTTAAAATTTTATGTAATTTAAAAAAATCATCCCATTTGAATTCGTATATACAAAAGTTTTAGATTTTTAAAATTTATAATTTATTATGATATTTTAGATATATAAATGATAAAAAATAATAAAAAGATTAAAAAAATCAAAAACAATTATTTTAAAGACCAAAATTTTGATCTTCAGACGAACTCCTAAATATTATGTTTACACATAATATTCATACTGAAAATTATATAATTAATGATTACTCCATCAACCACCATTCTGGGGTAGGTCAACACCTCTGGTGGTTTGATTGCCTCTTCGTCTCCTGTTTGTTGAAAAGCTGGCCGCATGTTTTTTATTAAAAAAAAATCCACCCTTATTTATATAATATTATATAAAATAGACAGAAAGACCAAAATAACATAATTTAAAATTACAGTAGAATTTAAAATATTATTATTGAATAATATAATTAGTATAAATAATTAAATAAAAATTCAAAAATACCTTTGGGTTTCTCTATGCTCTATTCCTCCCCTTTGCCTGGTGATAGTGTCGAGATCAAGACGAACGGCAGAATGATTACAACGGTGCCAACATCGTGATCTTCGTGACAATCTCACCTTCACCAACTGTTGTAAGACCAAAATCACCAATATCGCAAATTTGCAAAATCCTTTACTTGTTCACGCGAACTCTGTTGAAGAAACAGTACCATCGACTTCCTTTCATCATCGTCGAGCTTCATCGCGGTGCAATCTACCCGTCCCCACCAACCAAATGACAAAAATCACAAGCCTTCTTCGTGAGTCCATTGGCGAAGAAAGAAACCTAGTATCAGCGATAGACATAGCGTCACAGAGATTGTGATCAGAGGTGGTCACAATGGATCTAAAGCTCCCGATCCTAATGTTGTCATTGTCATGAGACATTGGAGAAACCACAATGGGGCCTGGATTTGAACTCGCCTTCTCCATCGCCATCATCTCTTCCGCCCACTGTCTTCACAATTTCTCTTCGCCTGACTAAACGATGAGCACACCGTTGCTTAAATTACGGCCTCTCCACTGCCATCACATTGTCCACCAATGCAAAGTCTACCAACACAATGACCTCCCGTCGGAGAGAGAGATACTGATAGGGAGATACATGGAGGAAAGGGGGGAAAATAAGGAAAGAGAAAATATAGATAAAATAGGAAAAAGGTTAATTTATTTTAAATGAAAAATCAACATATGTTATTATTTAGAGGCCGTTTTGAACCTAAAAAAAAAAAGCCTTCAAAACCACTTTTTGGTTTTTTTTTTTATTTTAACATCATTTTTCATTATTCACGTTTCAAAAATATTATAGTAAATTCTAAACTTTAAAATAGGAGGGAAAATGAGGAAAGAGAAAATATAGATAAAATAGAAAAAAAGTTAATTTATTTTAAATGAAAAATCAACATATGTTATTATTTAGAGGCCGTTTTGAACCTAAAAAAAGTCTTCAAAACCACTTTTTGGTATTTTTTTTCATTTCAACATCATTTTTCATTATTCACATCTCAAAAACGTTATAATAAATTCTAAACTTTAAAAGTATATAACTTTGCGTATACAAGTCCAAATGAAATTTTTTTTTAAATTACATAAAATTTCAAGAAAAATAAAACAGTATTCATATTATTTTTTTTTCTGAAATTTTTTTTAAATTTTTACATTTTTGTCACTCTAAATAATTTTTTTTCAAATATATTTTCTAAGAAAACTTTTTTCTACTAAATAAAAACTTCAAAACAGCATCTAAACGCTTCTTTATTGTGATTTAAAAATATATATTATTTATTTTATTAATACATATAGAATAAGTTATTTGATATAATTTCCCCATATAATATTAAAAAGTATAGTTTCATTTTCGTTTAATTATATATAAAAAGGTGTGGGGTGATCCACTTTCATAAATTATTAAAATATTTTTTAAATTTTTTTCTTAATTTATATTATTTAAATATCTTAAATAAATATCTCAATCCCGTCAAAACCTCTTCAATAAAAAAAAAAATAGATACCAAGTTTCCACAAATCCAGGTATAAGATAGGAATTTTTTTTTTTTGGGACAGAAACGACATAGATAGACGAACTTAGAGGGTCAAAAGGTCCAATGAGATGGCACAGTGTACTCTATCATATACGAATATGACTGGAGCTAAGCAAAGGCAGGAAAGAGGGAAGAGAGAGAGAGAGAGAGCCAGTCTCTGACGCTTAAATCAGTTTGTGCCGTTGCTGACCGTACGATCCCAATTCAGGATGCAACCTTATACGTAGCCGACAGACGCTCTGTTGCGACAAAGACCGGTCTAGTTCTTTTTGGCAACTCTTTAACTGGGCCCTACACTCCATACAATCTCGCCACGTGTCCTCTACTAGGGAGTGCGAGCGACTTTCGAGGCCTCTGAACGATTAAAACCTGCACTCACTGGAACACATCAAGCTGAAATTACGTTTACGCCCTCTGTCAGAGTCCTCATCGGACGGTCCTCAGCCCCCCAGAGAAAAAGTGGTGAATTTTTATTTTTTTTATTTTTGTTTTTTTTAAAACGAAAGTACCTACAAAAAATCAATTCCGGGCGCGTGAAGATGATTGACGTGACTAAAGTACGATGAAAGGCTGATCTCTCAGACGACAGCACCCGCGTAAAAGTCGAGGGCTCGCCAAACAGGCCACTCTTTCAGCAGTGTCACGCTCCTCCCTGGGAGTGAAGAGGACGCGCCTGAGCTGTCGATAGACGAGGTGAGCCGCGAGGGGAACGTGGCCGGCACGAGGCGGGAGAGAGGGTGGGAAGTGATAAGAAGTGAATTAATGGGAGGGGAAATGTGCAGTGCAGGGTCGGTGGGGTGAGGGAAAGTTGGGGGGGTGAACAGATGGTTCAGTGGGAATTGGGGGTTTTTAAGTCACACTTTTCTTTTGCAAAAATTGATCGAATAATTGAATTGGCCTGACTCCCCATGTGGGGTGGGGTGGGATGTGGAAGTGGAAGTGGAAGGTGGAATGGCAATTGGGTATTTATATTCGCTTGGATTGCAATTTTTTTTTCCTTTTTTTTTTTTTTAATGCTTTTCATTCGAGAATGGAAGATATCACGTAAATGTAATAACCCTTTTTGATGCGTTATTGGATTACTATTATTATACTCAAATATAATATAACATGTGTTTGATTGGATCATCGTTGAAGTTAGGGCTGGTAATTTGGGTCACGACACGACAACACGACACGAAACCTACACGAAATTAGAGGGTTTGGGTTTTCTTTAAATGGGTTTGGGTCAAAACGGGTCGAACCCGTCAAACACGATTAAATAAAGGGTTGAACCCGCACGAACCCACCAACCCGCAATTGACACGAAATAACCCGTTTAATAAATAGGTTATATATAAGTTAACACGAACACGACCCATGAATTACCCATTTATAATTTTTAATATATATTATATAAATTTTTAAAGTTTAAAAATTTAAAATTCAAAATTTAAATATAAAATATGTATTTTAGTTTTTATATGTATATTTTTAGTTTTGTATTTATATTTTGTGATCTAAATTTAAGTGCGGCTTGATTGTGAACTTAATTTGATTGTTATTTAGATGTTTAATAAGTTTTTTTAATGTTAAAATTGATGATAGGTTAGTTAAATAGGTTAATTAAATAGATCAATAACAAGTTAGTTAAGTGGGTCAATAACAGATTGAATGACCTGTTTATGATCCTTTTAGTAAGTGGGTTTAGCATACACGACACGACACGACACGTTTATGACCCGTTAAGGGTTTAGTAGACACGACACGTTTATGACCCATTTAATAAACGGGTCATAAACGTGTCGTGTCGTGTCAACCCGTTTATTAACGGGTCGTGTTCGGGTTGTGATCTTTGACACGATTATTAAACGTGTCGTGTTCGTGTCGAGTGTATTCGTGTCAACAAACGTGTCAGACACGACACGAACACGACCCGCTGACACGATTTGCCACCCCTAGTTGAATTGAAATTATTTGAATGCTTCGTAATTTTAAATATTTTATTTTATTTATAATAATTTAACTTATATATCTAAATTTAAGTTTTTACTTTTTAAATATCTATATTATATTTATTTTTCTACTAATGTTTCATTTTAATGCACAATTCAATATCTACATTTGGATATGAATACTCAATTTGTATGAACATCAAAATGCAATCTAAGATTTAAGATCTCTAATAAAAACAATTAAGAAAAAGTAGTAATTTTAATTCATATATTTGATATATCATAACGAGCTTATAACTCACTTGAGATAAATAGAAGTTTTTCTTTTTAATTGCTGATTGAGTGGTGATAGAACACGTTCCATATATGGATTGGGGTAAATTAGCTACTCACAACAGATGTCGACTGAGTTATAAATAATAAGGTTATTTTCTGATAAGATGTTAAAAAATATCATATATATTACTAATAGGTTCTAATGTGGTTTAAATCATTACACCCTTTACTCTGTGTTAAGAGAAAATAACCTTGTATTAGTGAGGCAAACAAAAATTGAGTAGACCTAGTAATTATATATATATATATCTTTATACATGATGATAATGATCTTTTATTTGTCGATATTGATCATAAAAAAAAATTTAAGAATTCTAATTTTAATCCTTACCAATTTTTTATTGTAGTTGCTACTTGAAACAAACATGTATAAACCATTTCTTTGACAGATAAGATATTAATTTATTATTCTTTTACATGTACTTGCAATATATATGCTTGCAAGCATTCAAGAGTAATGTCACTTGTTTTTCTTCCACCATCAAAATCTATTATTTTATACGATTAAATTATTCAAATTACGTAATACTGATGTGGTACGTTCTTTTTTGAAGGAAATAAGGTTTGTAAAAGACAAACAAGTAACAAAGGCACAAAAAGTCCGAGTAAGACATGATCACGTGATCTCCTCACCAGAATGACGATAAACAAGCTTGAAGCCACAAAAAATTGTGCAGCCTTATTACCATCATACATAAGAAAGAAAAGCACCAGACAAGGAACCAAGACCTTAATAAAGCTCACAAATATCATCACCTCCGATGCGTAAGCACAGCTGATCGACCTAGCTACTTGGCATACAATTCAAAAAGGGATTTCAAAAAATCCGAATTTTCATAGAAAAGCGAAGCCTTCACAAAAAATAAAAGAAATGTAAATTAACGTTGTTCAATATAAAACCACCAAGGTCACGAACAATGATGAAAATATCAAAAATTTTGGCAATATTCTTTTCAAAATTTTCCATGAATAGAGATCCTTAATATAGATACAAGAGATTATCAGATTATCCGTCTGATATCGATAATTTCTATAAAATTTTTGTAATATATCAATATTTGTTATCTTCCTTTATAATTTTTATTAAAGTATTCAAATATATACAAATATTTTCAAGGAAATATCCATTAAATATCTACTATATCTATGTATATAAAAATAAAAATAAAAATAAAAACTTAAAAAAAATTTAAAGGAATTTTGTTCCTCCTCGCATGACTTATTTGTTTTTGGTGATTGACAATTTCTAGCCTAGAATAAAATTACAAAGTAATGATCCTTGTTTTTTTTTTTTTTTATCCTCAAGTAGGTTCAAGCAACAACGTCTTCCCCAATCAAAATGATTATGCTAGGTATAACATTTTTTTATTATCCTTCCCCCCAAATGCTAAATGAGATAGTAATATCTACCTTCTTGAGTAAATCTAAACTACCCAATTTATAGAGTTTTAGCAACAACAGATCAATCACCATATATGTGGTATCTCAATAATTTTTTTTAGAATTATTCATGCATTATATCTTGGGAAAAATATTGCTCAGATAAGGATTGTTTGCAAACTTATGCTTTTGAACCTCCAAGGAGTTCATTTTGATATTGACTTTTAGATGTATTAAGAATGTTTGTATTTAATTATAGATCTTGTATGCGTTTATTATTTTGTAAAATATTATGAGATTCTAAAATTTACATTTAATGAAGTTATTATTCGATTCATGTATTTATTTTACAGTAAATCATTTTTATATATATTGTGCTTTACATTTTTTTGTTTATGGTTATAATTTTATAGCAAAAAATAGATAAATTTATGCATTATTTAGTTATTTTTCATTTCCTATAATTTCACTTGAAATTTTTAATTTTTTATGCAAATATTCGTCAATATTTTCATAAATTCAAACTCTTGATATTTCCATCCATATTTTTATCATTGGTCACGATTGATATTGCTTCTCACACGCCATTGATTTTGCATGCCCCATCAAGAATAGAGACATCTACGTTCGCGTTGAGAATTATCCAGCGTAATCATCACTTGGATTTCTTGACAACAATTCTGTCGATTTTGGAATTCCACCAAAGAGAAACTTGCATCTTCAACAATCATAAATTTTTTATATGATGTTTTTTAATACCATATCACAGAATTATTATTTTTATTGAACTTATACAGGAGAAACTCAAACTTTTATTAGAGGTTGAAGTGTGAAATTACATTTACACTGGGTGCAATGTTTTCAGTCACTCAAATCTCTCTCTCTCTCTCTCTCTCTCTCTCTCTCTCGTCTTGAGAAAAATATGATCCCACCTTTCATGGGCTTTAATCACAAAGCATTAACAAAATTCATGTCTTATTTGAGGGTAGACTTCAAAACAGTACCATACATAAGTAGTTTCATTGTATTAGCTGATAGCTGTGTTAAAGTGCCACCTTTGAAAATGCTTGACACCCGATGAAATCTGGATTACTGTAGTCAGTGGCCGCATGTGGTACTGACTTTATCAATAGACTATCGCTCGTTTTACTTTTTAAAAACGATGCCGTTTTCGATTCCGTAGTATAGTCAATGACAAATTTTGTTGTATGATGGGACGTTGTACATAGAATTTATAGTGATCTAGCTACTAGCTAGGAATTATTTTCTACAAAAAAAAATATATGATTGCATAAAAACTGAAAAAAGTATGGTCTATTATGGGCCAACCATTTCATGTTTTCTAAGCAAAAAAGGGAATAAAGCTCAAAAAGAAAGATACATATTCCACTTGATCAAACAGGACCGATAATCTTTATGACAATACTATTATATATATACGACCTAACATATCCTTTAACAGTAAAATTGTTTCTTTTGGTCTCTATAGTCTTTTTATAATAGAATATACCATCATAGTACATGTTATTTGTAAATTTTAAATATGATAAACCATATTATTATTTTTTTGTACATTTATAACTAACAATTTTTAATGCAAACCCAACGGCATGAACTTTACTAATAAAGTACCCTACACTAAAAAAATTGCCCTCTTTTTATTTTTTTTATGCTAAAGATGAAAAGGTGGTAGATCATGATTGTTTGCTACCCGTGGTGTCATCATTTTGCAGCGTGTTAATGCAAGTGTGCATCAATCAAGAGGGTCACCCTCCACTTCTCGTTTAAAAGCTAAGCAAAAACATATCTGTTTTGTCCTTTGTTGGGATTATCAAAAGCAAACTTATGAAATTGATTTTTTTTTTTTGGTTGAAATTATGAAATTTATTTTTTTAATAAGAAAAAGATTTTGTCCCTTAGGTCATTGATAATTAATTTAAGTACTGTTTTGTTAGATTCTTAGACAGTACTCCCCACCAGGTGTTTAGCAGTTAGTACAACTTAAAAAGTAATTTTATTTGGCCAATAATGCCAAGTCCAACTTCGTACACACGCTACAATATAATAACACAGAGCATGAATGCTTTTTTCTGTTTTTCTCTTTCTTTTCTTGCCCTTTCCATGTAAAAGTCTTACGGTTGTATTGGCTTCTTCCATGATTTGATTTTTTTTTTTTTTTTTTATAAGTTGCCCTATAATTTGATTAACTGTTTGATAATTCTTAATAAAAAAAAAGGTAACGCGATTGAATAGAAACACAGCATATACTACCATTTTATAAATAATTAATCATAATGTACGAGACAACCACATAGCAAATGTGTTTTCTTCCTTTCGTTCTTTCTTTCTTTCTTTTTTTTTTTTTCCATTTTTGTAAAAGTATACTATTTTAGTATTGCACAATATGTGCTGCTATTCGTATATTATTACTTTTTTGCTTGAATATTCATTTTTTGGTTGGTAAAAGGGTTGATAGGTTTCTCGGGCAGGAGGTAGGGTGTTCACAGGAGGGTAAAATTTCCACACTTGGAATTCGATATAATTGAGGCTACGAAAGTGCATGGCCTAACAAAAGAAAGATGCTCTCATTGTTGGGCCACATTGTTCGGCTAATTTCAACAAAGCATAAGTACTTTAATCTTATGTCTTCAACAAAAGAAATAAAGAAAAACAAAAGAAAATATTGTTTTTATTTTATATATATATATACACACATTTTCCTTTTCCATCCCAAAATAACTTTAAAATATACACTTTTCATCACCATATTTTGGAACAATAATTACTCTCAAGCTTCATTATATAAAGTAATAGTTTTCCTTTTTCATACGAACAAAATTGTTTTTCTACCATTTTGCATGAACAACTTTAATTCTATATTTTTTTTATACCAATTGGCATTATTTCCCTATCCAACGTAATTACATGACAATTTTTTTAAAATTATTAATAAAAAAATTTAAAAACTCAAATATCATATAAATTAATATAAAAAATTAGGATTTAAATTAATATTTTAAAAGTTATTTTTAAATTGGAGGTTTATCTTTTTCGCTATCATATTCATATATAGATTGAAATGAAATAAAGAAACTAAAGAAGGAAAAGAATTAGATCAACTACTAATTAAAGACATGTAATTATCACCATATGCGGCAAAGGAACCGACATTTATAGGAATTAGTCAAAAGAGGCTGTAATAAGCATTGGTTTTAAGGTAAGAATTATTAGCAATGATTAACAAAAACAATATGATATCACCAGCATTATCAATATAATCTTATCCTTATTGTCCTGTAATCCTATATGGTGCACGTGGGAACTTTGTAATCATTTCATTCATCGCTCGTGGATTCTAAAAAGGGAACACTTTTCGAATGCTAATGAAATTCTAATCTTCAATCGACTTACTCATTTTCGAGTAAAAACAAATTATGTATCACGAGAATTACTTAGCAGAACTTATACGATCCAAAGAATATCGATAATGTTAAATATTATCTTATTAATATAAGTGAATCAATTATATAATTTGAGACCTATAAATAAGACTTACTTTTTATTTAAAATAACATTTAATATTGGCTATGCCCGCAAGTATTCTTCTAGGTATGAATACACAAATGTTATTAAATTATGTTAATTTTGTTTTTTATTTAATTTAACTAATTGGTCATGTCTAGTATTCCTACCATAGAAATTTATAACTAAAGAAGAAAATATTTGAAAAAAAAAAAAACTTATTAATGAAACCCTTTTATTACAGAATTAATTCTTTTTTAACAAAAAACATTTCTTCACTAGTTTATGGAACAAACTCCCACTGTTATTTCTCGTAGTTTCATCCTCTTGAAATTCTTATGTAATATATTCGCTTGAATACTATAGAGAAACAAATTTAAATGCATTTCGGTAACAGTCGCTACATGCTCATGAGCAATAATTTGATGATAAGTTTTTTTTTTTTCTTTCAACAAATTTTCCTCTTAAAACTTTTTAACTTTTCACAGCTTACTCCATAAATTTCTAAAATTTGAAAAATTATCTATCGAACTTTTTAGCTACTCCAATACATTTCATTTTACTTGTTTTCTCATTAAAATGGTAATAGAATACCCGTGTGCTTCTGTAGAAATTCTCCGGTAAAAAATTTTCAAATTCAATTTAATTGTCTATATATTAGTGCTATATATATTTGTTCCTAAAAAGAGTACGTGAACAAAAGTGTGATCTTATTTAAAGCTACAATATGTAATGTTATTTTAAATATTATATATATATTTTTATCATCATTATTATATTTTGAAATTTGTAAAAATGAATCTTATTTAAATAATTTTAAAATAAATATACAGTAACGATACATAAAAAGCGAAAAAATCAACTAATAAGAATCAAATATTAAATTGACAATAATTATTTTGTGGTAAATTTACTACTTTAACATATAATAAATTTAACATTAAATATATAATTTCATTGGAAAACCCTTTTTAAGACGAATGCTCAAATTTATTATCAATATAATAATTTAACATTGTATTAAAGGGATTGTGATGAAAATTAACAAAAATATTGTACGTTATTGCAATAATATTAAAAGAGCGGGAGTTAAATTATCTAGACCAAAGTTCAGACCATAACTCATCGGAAGTTGAAAAGTTTGCACAATAATACTGCCAAAAACTCTTTAATTGTTGACATAAATAAGTAACAATTTGTTTATGACTTTTCTAAAATAATCGAGGGCCATGACTGGCTGCCATTAATCACATATTTATTAATGGTGACTGGTAAATAGCAATAGCAAAGAAAGCTGTATACGAAAGTATGTTTGCACTATATTATATTTTTCTAATTAATATTAATATATTAAATTTAATTTTGATTTATTTAATATTTATGTTAATATTTTAAATTTAAATCTAACTTATTTATTAACTATACGAATTATGTTAATTAAATTAACTTGTTTAAATTAATAATAAATAAAATAATAACTTATTTAATATAATTGTGATATTTTAATATATTATTAGTTAATATATCTTATTAAAAAAATAAAATTTACTTACAAAATTTTAAAATTTGTATCATTTGTATTTTATTAATTATGAAAACTATTGTTTTATATGATATACATTAAGTAAAAAGAAATTTTGTAGTTAATTGTATCAAATCGTGTTAGAAGACAAATCCAAACTCAACTTGTTTAGTAATTGTGTTAATAGTATCAATTCGTTTTTTATCCAAACATATTTATAGAAAATCAAAACCTGTTAATTTCGTGTTATATTCATGTCAACCTATAATCTAAATTATTAACCTTATAGTTAAGCATGCGGGTTACACTTTATGGTAAAAAAAGACAACATTATTATTATTTACGTGGTTTCCCAACTTAGTAAACTTTTTTCCCCCCTCCCAACTCGGTAACGTAGAAGTTGATGCTTGACCTTTGAAAGGTTAAATGTTGTATCTAGGAAAAACAAAATAGGTGAACTTTAGCTAAAAAAAAATACAAAACAAAAAACAAAAAGGAAAGAGTAAAAACGATGAACAAAACAAAACAAAAGAGATGAATAAAATAAAAACAAAGCCAAAAAGAGCTCCTGAGATCTTGATGATAAAGGTGACCCTCTTTAAGCATGACTACTTTAATTTCCTAATTGCAATCAACTTTAATAGATGCGGACAAATTTTTTGGTTCTTATTTCTTCGTTTAATACAACCTTAAAAAGCACATATAATTTAGTGTTAAATTAACATGTTAGCATTAAATTTAAAATTTTGAACAGAAAATTTGTTCTCTAAGATAATAACATTCTTAGTGCGTGTTTGGTTTTGTTTCCAAAACAGATTTCACGATTCCCTAGGAAATCGAGTTCAAAATCGGTGTGAAATTGTGTTTGGTTTGTATTGTTTTTGAAAACAGATTTCAAAATGAATCCAAAATCTCCTTTGTTCCCAATATAAAATTGAAAACGACTTTTAGTCGTTTTCTCTGATTTCATTTTTCCCATTTATCTCATTTCTAATTACTTAAATATTATGGTTATTAATTTTTAATTCATTTTTCAATTAAAAAATTTTATTAATTTTTAATTTTTGGTATTCATAATAAATTTTTTTTAAATCAAACATAAATATGTTTTTATAGAATACTTATAAAATGACTGGTTTTTAAAAATATAACCAAACACAGTTTCACGTTTTTGTTTCTCAAAACATACACTTAGAAAATAAAACCAAACACAATTTCAGAAACGTTCTCAGAATTGTTTTCAAAACGATCTCAAATTCAGAGAATTTGAAAACGTAAGGTAGCGTTTGGTATTGTTTTTGAAATCTGTTATGTTTTCAAATTCTCTGAATTTGATATCGTTTTGAGAACAATTTTGAGAACGTTTCTGAAATTGTGTTTGGTTTTATTTTCTGAGTGTATGTTTTGATAAACAAAAAAGTGAAACTGTGTTTGTTTATAATTTTGAAAACTAATCATTTTATAAGTATTCTATAAAAACATATTTATGTTTGATTTAAAAAAAATTTATTATGAATACCAAAAATTAAAAATTAATAAAATTTTTAATTGAAAAATAAATTAAAAATTAATAACCATAATATTTAAGTAATTACTATATCAATTAAATCTTAATTAATCATAATAATTAAATCAGAGAAATGGGAGAAATGAGAAAAATGAAATCAGAGAAAACGATTTTTAGTTGTTTTCAATTTTACGTTGAGAGTAAAAGAGATTTTAGATTCGTTTTGAAATCTGTTTTCAAAAACAATACAAACCAAACACAATTTCATACCGATTTTGAAATCGATTTCCTAGGAAATCGTGAAATCAATTTTGGAAACAAAACCAAACACGCACTAACAGATTTCAAAAACAATACCAAACGCTACCTTAATGTCCAAATTCGATATATGCTATATTCTAATGAAAAATTTAGCACCAAATATAATGCGTACCTAATTTTACGTTCAGTTAGTATTGGTTGAGATATTAACTTTCTTATTTAATCATCATAATAATATCATTTTTAAACTTTTCTATATTAAAAAATTTATTTAACATATGATTTGTGATATATAAGAAAATTAATATAACATTTGGAAGAATATGAGGTAAGATGCACTTTTTTTGAGATCAAATATATGGCATTAACATTAATATCTGCACCAAAAAATAATCTTATACGAGACTGACATAACATAAATTTAATGAATATGACTAAAATAACATGGCATGCCAACAAATATGATCTACCATGAATTGTCGAAACAAGTTGGCGTTCAAATAAACAAGAATATATAGGCCGACTCAATTGATAATTGTAAAGATTAAAAAAAAAAAACAAAACAAAACAAAAGAAAGAAGAAAGAAGAAAGAAGAAAGAGAGAGAAGAGGACCTTAAGTGCGGTGGGTGGGACTGACGCAAAACGGCAAAAGGATAAAGTGAGTGGAAAAAGGAAAAAAAAAAAAAAAACACTATGCCTTTCCCACGCTCGTGGAAGGGTAAGTGTAACACAGTGTCCAATCAATATTAATAAATAAATTATACATGGAAAAAAATTTTCTGCTAAAAAAATTTTGCAATTAATTTTTTGGAAATAAAAAGTGATTTTTTCCCTTTGAAATCACACGAAAGGTAAAAATTTTCACATCCTTTTGCAATTCACTTGTATACTTGGATACTTTATTATAGTTTTCCTTAAAACTTATCTATAGAAGATTTGAAAATCACATCATTATAATAAAATTAAATATAAAATTATCATTTGATTATAATTATATA
This sequence comes from Antiaris toxicaria, assembly GCA_035233585.1. Classification (NCBI taxonomy): domain Eukaryota; kingdom Viridiplantae; phylum Streptophyta; class Magnoliopsida; order Rosales; family Moraceae; genus Antiaris; species Antiaris toxicaria. The sequence continues at coordinate 98,717,694 of CP141154.1, forward strand.
CATCACCACACCAAATATAAATTTATAATATACATAAAGCGTGCAATCAATATATATATGTATTGTTTGTAATACTAGTACATGATTTTAACTAATTATTTTGTAGTTCATGATGTGCGCAATGAAGGCAATACTCATGTCCATCCTTAAGTCCATGATGTTCAATTATGAATGTGTTTTAATATTATAAACCAATTTAGAGGGGATATTGATTGGAGATATGACTTTAAAAAGATTTGGTAGTTGTCAAATTTGCAAGACAACTTGTCAAGAGCAAAAATTTTAAAAGAAAATAAGCATTAACTTCATGTCCTAACTAAAATTAATTGCACATTTGTGTAGCAATTATTTACTGAAAACCATATAAAACAGAATACAATGACGTTTCAACTTCCTATAGTAAAATTCTTTTAGTTTGTTAATAGTAGAAGTTTGAATTTTAATGTAATTTGGTTTTTGGTATTTAATATTTGGTTATATCCCAATGGAATAAGGAAATATTGTGAATAAAAGAAATATAGGTGGAGCAAGCTTGAATAAAAGAAATAAAAGAATAGCAAGATGCGATCCAATCATATACACTACTTACATCCTCTTAGCCTTTCAGTGTTGGATTAGCTCACAATATTTGAACAAATTCAAAACGTATTTTTATTGATAACATGAACATGAACTCCAATTACAGATAATCATAATAACTTTAAATTAGTAAAATCATACATTAAATCTTATAACGCTAAATTTGATTTTTTTTCATTATTAAGTAAAGATATATATATATATCTCATAAACATAAAAAACTAGCATATAATTATAAGAATCTCATGATATCCTCGAGGAGCTCAAACCTTTATATTCTAACAACAAACTCTTCTCAATCACTACCTTTCTTCAATCTTCATGTCCATATTGTGTTAAGCATACAAGATTTCTAATTCTTCCTAGTTCAATTTTTCATGATTATTGGCAGGCTTTTGGTGTTTGGTTAAAAAAAAAAAATTATCGGCCTTATAAGTTTTCAAACTCTGTAATAGATAATGATCTGATGTTTATCTTTTTTATTTTTTCCCAAACTTTCTTATTTAATTCCTGGGGATTCGTCTTAAATAAGATGGAGGAAACCAGATCTAAATAAGTTCAAATTACAAACAAATTAAAAATTTAACCCGTCATAAATTATGACATTGAGATTAGTTTAATAATCTCTAATCTTATTCCTTGTTTACTAAACTTGTTTAGTTATATATAACTTTTATATTAAGTATTTATACGTGATGTTTTATAGTACATAATTATAAATATTGAAATTTAATATATTTGATACATGAAAAATTTAGTAATATAGTTTTGTTTCATTTTAACTTAAAAATCTCACATTTAAGAACTTTTATTTTTTAAATTTAAAATTTTTATTTTATATAACGAAAATAGATAAATAAATAAGATGGGAAAAACAACCCTTGTCAATTTAAACAAATTATAAAGAGGTATGAGAAAGTATTTTTATTTTTAAAATGAATTAATAAAAATACTCCGAACTTGCTCCATTGTCATTTATTTAAAAATTTTTTTTTTTATAATTAAACTCTTTCCGTCAAATTCCTTATAATACGAACGTTCTAGTGAGGCGCGTGGAGAGTGGACTCCCGCTTCCATAAAAGAAATAGAAAACCGGGACGAGAGGGAGTGAATTGCCAATCGGGCATTGAGTTGTAACCCGTTTTGTCCGGGCCATTAGCCTACTGCCCGCCTCCCCACCTATTCATCCCCCTAGCCCTGTCCCGCAAACCCCCCTCACCTCGTGCTTTATTCCTAGCAATTGATGGCTCTGATAAAAGACCTACTCCTTTTCCATTACTGTTTCTTTTTTGTCTCGACTTTACTCCTTTTTCATTTTACCTTTCTGCCCTTTTCCCTCCTTACTCATCCCCCCCTTTTTTTTGTTTTGACGTTGGACACCTCCAATTTTCTAGTTAACAACTCTTTTTAGCCATACATTATCTGCATGATTATGATTTTCAGCCATCAATATACGTATGCGTTTGAAAATTATATTCATTGTGCGTTATGTTAATAGGCTGTTGAGATCTTAGTTACCAAAAATTAATTTTTGAATTTAAACATTTAAAACGGTTCAAATTTTTAAAAATTACATAACGAGTATTGAGATGATCCTTCCAAAATTTCAAGTATTGAGAAGATTGAAAGTTGTCAAGTTGAAGGACAAATGGTAAAAATAAAAAATGAGAGAATCTTATTCAAATGTTTTCAAATAATTATATAACAAATTTTAAATGACGAGGGTGGTAGAGTAGAAAAAGGGGTTTGCATATCCCATATAAACTCCAAGGCTCCATTTGATTTTGAATACAATTTGCATTTAAAAAAAAAGTATTTGTATTTATATTTGAATGTAATGTGTGTTTGAGTGAAAAGTATTTAAATTATATTTTAATAATGAATATGTGATGTAATGAGTAAAAGTAGAGAGAAAAAAAGAAAAAAGAAAGTGAATATATGATATGATTACTAAAAGTAGTAGAAAAAATAAAATAATAAATAATGATAATATTGAATTTAATATGTGATGTGAATGGTATTTGAATGAAATCCTTTTGTATTTAGAAGAAAATTACATTGTATTTATATGCAATGTTGTCACTAAACAGGGGTAAATATCATTTTTTGCACTTGAAAGATCATTAAGTGCTCGTGAGTCATCATTGTACTTTTTAAAAAAATAATGAAATCATTCCTCTAAGAATTCTCCAAAAAGATGAACCATTCATATTAAAAGCAAACCTCGATAAAAATTTTGATCACTTTTTCTTTTTTGCATTCGTTTCATTACTTTCCTACAGTTGATTTATTTAATAGTTTACACATACAACCCTAATTTTGTTAGGTTAATTTTTTACCGTCAACACATTATATTTAAAGATAATATAATTTATATTTTGATGTTTTCTTCATATATTATATTATATTTGTTGTTGATACCATGTAATTTATTAATAAAAATAAATAAATAAATTAATGATTAATAATGATTATATTAAGTTTGTTGTTTAAATGTATTTGTATTTAAATAAAATATATAAATTATCTAAATATATATTATATTATATTTAGATATAATATAAGATGAACTATGAAACCAAATGAACACTATATTATTAACTTGACCAGGTACTATCATTAAAAAAACTATATTTTAAAAATAAATTTTAACTAGCCTGTTACGTTAAATTTAGCAATGACGTTCTAATTATAATCAAAATAGAATAGTATATATATATAATTAATAAAATCCATTGCAAATTTAATTGTTTGAAGCCAACGTCAAATACCCCTATAGTGGCATTGTCATTTATATAAACATATATTCGTACATGTTAGCCTTTTTATAGCCATACCTAGGGGCTAAAATTGATTTTGACTTGCTCTGTTTCTACGACAAGTTTCCTATTTACAGTTTCAAATATTTATGGACTTCAACGGTTTATTTAAGGCTCTGACATTGTAGTTTTGTTTTCTTTTAATTATTGGATTACTATTATTTTTCTTTTCTTTCAAAAAATATATATATTTTTCTCGTATGACTACTAAATGAGAACCACAACTAACGAATCTGATACAATTCCACTTTTACCATACAAGTGGCCAAAAGAAAGTTTCCTCGACCTACTTGTGACTTCTATTTATGACATCTTTTTGTTATGTCCATTTGAATTAATGTTTATGTTGTTTCAATTACCTTGAGAGAGAGAGAGAGAGAGAGAGAGAGAGAGAAGAAACATAAGAATAGAATATTTGAATGAAGCATTTTAGATAAAATTAATATGATAGAAAAACATTCAAATGATTAAAATTTTGCTACTTTAATATTTAGAATTTCGATTAAAAGTTATAAATAACAATATTTTATAATATTTTATATCATTTTCAAAGATTACTTACTAAATATCCATTTAAAATATTTAAAAATGAAAATATTTGAAATGCTGAGAAATTATTAAAACAAAGATAAGGCAAATTGTTTCAGTTTCATACCTAATTTGTGCACTATATAAATATATATGTGGGTGTTGCCACATCAAAGCTCAGATACTATAACTAATTATTCTATAATATATGATTGAAAATGATATAATAATTAAATGACGAAATAATATTATACAATAATAATTGTAAAATAGTACTTTTACGAAATAATTGAAATAACTAACAAGGACTTAAAATAATTGAAATTAGATAAATGAAAAAATTATTAAGAAAATGATATATTTATAAAAATAAATGTATAATTTACTAAGAAATCTTTTATTTATTCTAAATATGTTAAAAATAAATAATTTAAATCAATAATTTTTTTAAACAAATTGCAACTTCTTTCTCCCAAAATTGTATAAGCTGGTTTTATCCTTATTGCTCAGTAGTGTATAAAATATTTCAATAAATACGTAAATTACAATCAACATGAAAATTAATTATCTTTTTAGTAAACCACGTAAATGTGCATGAAGAAGTGGCCGAAGTTATATAAAGGAACAAACAAAGACAATGAAAGAATGTCGTTGACTTCAACTGCTAACCTACTTCGACAGTGAAGCTTATATATTTAATAGTGGCCTTTTCTAATGCTTGGAATTTTCAAACAAATCCACATCGAATAATACCTAGATAGAGAGTGCATATATACATACATTCATACATATATATATATATATAAAGGATACCTAACACCTTCATGAATTTCTTGTTGCCAACGATAATATCGCAGCTTCCCACGTGGCTGCGAAAAGTAATTATTTTGTATTTAAAATTTTTTCCTGTTTAATCCTGCGGGTCGTACAAAATGCATTTATGTATATGTGTGTGTGTGTTACACAATGAGTGACCTCATGACTAGATTTAAAACAAAAGCAAAGCATATATAGCATGTTCCCCAATAGGTCGGGCAAAATGGCTTTCATTTGTTCTTGCTTTTGCCCTAAGAATGCTTCTCATAATTATGAGAAACAAGAAACAACGTGTATATAGAGTCAAATTAACTTTGGCAAACAAAGTATTTGGAGTTATTGATAGAAACATAGAAGATTGTCGCAAAGCAGCATTATAATTTATACGACTTCCAACTTGGACATTAGGCTTTCAACTTGGCAAGTTGGCAATTGAATATGTAGGCCTACCATATTATTACCATGCTGAAATAGAGATCATAATAATAGATTTGGCAACTAAAATGTTTAATGAAGAAAAATTGACTATAGAGTTTAGGATGATAATTCCAACCTTATAATAATAGGGTTGTAACTTTGAGAACATAAACAAGAATTTTACTATCGACATCCTTATATTTTCGTTGGCAGTTGATTAGTGCAAGTACATATAAATTACGCATACATGAATTTTTACAAATTCCAACCTTATAATAGAACACAAAAATAGGTTTTTTTTTTTAAATTATGAAGAACACAAAAATATATAAATTTGAGAAAGAAAACAGAATTTTTGCCACCAATGTCGTCAAATTTTTATCGGGAATTGATAAGTGCGAGCTCATGTAAATTACACATGATTAAAATTTTAGATTACATCGTAGTCATAATCAAATAATGTGTAACGTAATTCAATTTGAAAAAAAAAATATATATATACTTGAAGCAAATACTTTTCTAGGAAGTTACTTTCATTAGATGGCAAAATTTTCTGATGAAAACCAAAGGTAAGAGGAAAATGTGGAAAGAATCTTCACCAGAAAAGGGTCTAAGCAAACAACTCCCGTGATGATTGCTGCAGGGGCAGACGGAAGTGACGAATCGTGTTTTGAGGAGAAAAAAAAAAAAAAACAAAGTAGAGAGAAAACGAAAAAGGAAAAAGGGGAAAGGAAAGGAAAAAAGCAAAGAAAATAAAGTATACAAATAAAGCCCACCAAATTTTTCAAAAATTCCCACATATATAATAGTCTTGGGGTCACAACTCACAACAAAACATAATAATATTAAAATAATGAAACAATAATAATTGGAGAAGATTAATAAGGCAAGTAAGAGATGGGGGGGTACGAGTGAGATTTGCGGGAGTAGAAGGGGACAGAATAGACATCCGCCCGGAAATACAGGGGGCCTTGTACAGGTAGACCAAGCATAATTTCCTCCCCCCCCCCCCCTCTCTCTCTCTCCTCTCAAGCTCTCTCTCTCTCTTATGTTGCGCCATCAATGTATAAATATATAAATCTTTATTTATACATTGAATAGTATTAAAATAATAAACAATTAAAATAAAAATTAAGAAAAAAATAAAAAAATACTTTAGTAATTATATTTATCCAAGTCTTATATAAGCACACATATCCTCCTATCCACTAATCGGATTTGTAACATTTTTATTCACAATCATAAGAAGTTGATTCTATTAAAATATATCAACAACTAAATAATATTGTGTTATAGAAAAGTTAATTAATTATTGGTTAAGTACATAATTCCATACATATTTTTGATAGAATGCAATTTTATATAAGTCATGTAAGTGTTATTTTAATAAAATTAGATAAATAATTGATATTAAATTAAAAAAGAGATTATAATATTAATAAAATAATATAATGGTTAAATTATAAAATATAATATAAATAATAGAAATTTAATTTATATAAAATTATAATATTACACTTATGAAATATTTGTTTTATGAAATATTTGTTAAACGTATTATGTTGGAACATAATGTATTAAATATATTTTATGTTTTGATATTTATTTTATATTTAAATATAATGTGTGTTTAGATGAAAAACATTTGAATTATATTTTAGAATTAAAAAATTGATATAATCGATAACAATAAATAAGAAAAATAAGATAAAAAAGATTATTTTTAAAATATTATAAAATAATAAATATATTTAAAATATTATATTTAAATATTATATTATATTTAAATAAAAATTATATTATATTTAAATAAAATTTATTTATTTTATTAATTCAAACTTAAATTTTTAATTTCAATTTTATTTTTTTAATTAATAAAAATTATAATTAAATTAATTAATTTAAATTTAAAATTTTATTTTATTTTAAATTTACCTCAAATCCGTAATATAAATAAAAGACTAAAAGCAAACCCCCCTTTAATTATTATTTTATTTGGCAATGGAATGGGAGATAATTTTTAAATATTTTATTACATATATTTAACTAATGAAACAACACTATACAGTATACACAGTATGCACACCACACGCTCTCTCGCCCTTTCTCTAGTCTCTGAACAGTCTTATACTTTATATATATATCTTTTACTTTCTCTCTCTATCTCTCTGTCTTTCTCTTTTTCTGCCACACATCACACCCAGCAGTTGCTGCATTTGCAGCAGAGGCTGCAGCACTGCTATGCTGCTGGTGCAGCTCAGCGAGAAAAAGGCAAGCAAAAAAGGAAAGAGAGAGACAGAGAGAGAGAGAGAGAAGAAAAGTGAAATGAAAGATTAAAGAGGGAAAGACAGTGAGAGAAATTAAATTTAGAGAGCCAGTTTGAGTACACTTGAGTTGCTTTTTCTCTTTCCCTTTTTTTTTGGGATTTTGATTTTATTTTGATTTAAAATAACTCACAAATATTATCAAAAGCTTTGATTTGATTTCTCTGCTATCTCACGGAAAAGTTAAAAGAAAAAGAAAAGAAAATAGTTTTAGAGAGAGAAGGTAGTGCCTTTTTCTAGAGTGAGAGAGTTGTGGGAGAGAAGGTGTGTTTCTTTGTAGCCAAAAATGCAAAAGGCGCAATTAAAATGCAGGCAGTGAGCTCTCTCTCTCTCTTCTTCTGCCTTTCTACATCTCTCCATATATATATATATTAAATATATATGTATATCGATATATACTAGCTCTACTTACTATTACAATCTCACTCCTACTGTTCTTTTATCATTTTTCGTTTCACTTAATAACTCCGCAATAACCGCTTAATCAAACTCTTCTTGTTCTTCTTCTTCCACTTCTTTATATAAAGCAGAAGCTGAACAAGCCGCTTCTACATTTCTCTCAGGAATCTGAGCAACAACATCCACTGTCGTTTCGGAACAAGCTAGGGTTTTGATTGGGAAATCCATGGCAGGCCTGATCGATCTCAACACCACCGAGGACGACGAAGCGCCGCCGTCCTCCAATTCCTCACCCTCCACGTCCTCGGCGGTAGGACTGGATTCGTCGCCGTCGCCTTCGCCTTCGCCGCCGCCCGCGACGGCTTCGGTGTGCTTGGAGCTGTGGCACGCGTGCGCGGGCCCACTGATTTCGCTGCCGAAAAAAGGAAGCGTGGTGGTGTACTTGCCTCAGGGACACTTGGAGCACGTCTCTGACTTCCCCGCTTCCTCTCTCTTTGATCTCCCTCCTCACCTCTTCTGTCGCGTTGCTGATGTCAAGCTCCGTGTAAGCTTCCATCTTTATATATATATATGTATATATGTATGTATTTATGTATATGTTTATTTATATAAATTAGACATCTTGGCCTAGTGTTTGGTTTCCTAGAAAATTGGGACAAAAGTCAAGAATCGATTTTTTATTTTTTATTTTTTTAGGCTGAGGAAGGCACGGATGAGGTTTACGCACAGGTCTCGCTTGTTCCTGAGAACGAGGTAAGCGGGTGTTTTTAATTATTATTGTTAAATATGTGTTCTGTTTTATTTTTTTATTTTTATTTTTATTTTTTTGTCATTTTTAGTTTGTTTGTCGAGTATAATGCAGGAAAAGGAAACCATGAAAACATTAAATACTTTTGTGTTTGTATTAAAATTGTTATGTTGTGTGACGGTTCGCTATGTGTGTGTTAATAGCAATTTGAGCAGAAATTGCGGGAAGGGGAAATTGATGCTGATGGCGAAGAGGAGGATGTTGAAGCTGCTGTGAAGTCAACAACCCCGCACATGTTCTGTAAGACCCTTACTGCTTCGGACACGAGCACCCATGGCGGTTTCTCCGTCCCTCGTCGCGCCGCCGAGGACTGCTTCCCTCCTTTGGTAATGGTAGTTTCTAGTTTGTTGATTGTGTTGCTCAATGTATTTTATTCGACCGGTATTGCGGCTCTGTAATTTGGGAAATTAAACTTTGACTGTTGTATGTGGATTGATGGGTGTTAAGTACAATTTTTTTGTTCCATATTGATAGATTGTTGTCTTTAGGATTACAATCAACAAAGGCCTTCACAAGAGCTTGTGGCGAAAGATCTGCGCGGCCTGGAATGGAGGTTCCGACATATCTACAGAGGTACAACTGACGTATAAAGCGCTGGCGTTCTTATTGCCTTTTTACATTGTGATTTATACCACCACAAGATTGGTCATATTCTAAAAGAAATTTTTTGTGAATTTGTGTTGTGGAATAAAGATTGAGCCTTTTATCTTTGGTCCGAACAGGACAACCGCGAAGGCATTTGCTCACCACCGGATGGAGTGCTTTCGTGAACAAGAAGAAGCTTGTCTCTGGGGATGCCGTGCTCTTTCTCAGGTATTAATTCATTACCTTCTAGAAACTTTGCAGGATCTCTTTACTGTTCTCATGCTATATCTGTAATAGGGGTGAAGATGGAGAACTGAGGTTAGGAATTCGAAGGGCGGCCCAAGTTAAAGGTTGTTCTACCTTTCCAACTCTGTATGGTCAACAGTTAAATTTTAGCTCTCTCAAAGATGTAGTTAATTCTATATCTACAAGAAGTGCCTTCAACCTCTTCTACAATCCGAGGTACTATGCCACGCCATTTATCTGATATTTTCAACCTGGTGTTAATGTGTGGCCTCATCACAATATGCTAATTTGTAAGGCTGTATGTCTAGTTTGGCACATAGAATGTCGTATTTGGTTGCTTCATCATATATGCTAATTTGCAGTGGATTTACTTGCTTAACCTTTTTACTGTGTAAGATCGATGATGTTAGAAAATCAATGGATGATCAAGGTAGAACCTTTAGGCACAATAATCAAGATAAATGTGTCTATAGACTGATTGTCGTAGCATTTTGATGCTAGTTCTATACAATCTCCATGTTGTTCTGTTCTTAATTCTTTTGCATGCTATACATGCACTATGGTATTGCTTATATTTTTGTCACCTTGTTTTATTCGCTAGTATTATGGTCTTCGTGAATATGTTGAGATAAAATTCAGATACACGTATGATAACTATATTGTAGAGTTCTATCTGCTTGCTAGTCATTTTCTGTTGGTTAGCTTGTTTCCTGTCTTACAATTTTTCTTTAGAATCCAATGTGGAGAGTTTTATTTTGTTCATGCTTTTCTTTTCTTCTGCTGACAAGAATGTTCCATGTCTATCTTGTAGAGCAAGCTCGTCGGCATTTATCATACCTCTCGGGAAATTCCTAAAAAGCCTGGACCATCCGTTTTCTGTTGGCATGAGGTTTAAAATGCGTTTTGAAACGGAAGATGCAGCAGAGCGAAGGTTTGGCTAGCACAAGCTTTAGTACTTGAATCAATACAATGAGAAGTTGTGATTAATTATTTCTTTTGGCAGATACACAGGACTAATCACTGGGATCAACGACATGGATCCTGTTAGATGGCCTGGTTCGAAGTGGAGATGTCTAGTGGTATGTACATACAGTGAAGTTACCTCTTTCTCCTGAGCATTTTGGTTTGAAGGAAAAAATTGAATTATTTACGTTTGAGCTCTTAGCTACGCAAGTTCTCACGTGCATTGGGTTATGATTATGCACATTTCTTTATATAGATAATTGTGCTGTACATGCATCCTCAAGCCCTAAAGGTTTTGGATCTTCGTGCTTAATGTATATGTTCTGTCTATGGACAAAGATTATAAACCCATGTTTTCTACCTTCCCTGCGAGTTAAATATCAATTTGAAAATGTGTTGTGTAAAATTTTGCAGGTAAGATGGGATGATATAGATTCCAACAGGCATGGTAGGGTTTCTCCTTGGGAAATTGAACCGTCTGGTTCTGTTTCTAGTTCGGCTAGCGTTATGGCACCTGGTTTAAAAAGGACCAGGATTGGATTGACTTCAGCCAGAACAGAATTTCCAGTTCCTAGTATGGCTGCATAAACTCTCTCTCTCTCTCTCTCTCTCTCATAATCGCTTATTTTGCTACCTATTTACTTTGTCTTTGCATGTCTTTCAACAGGTGGAATTGGCGCATCAGACTTTGGGGAACCTAGGTTCCAGAAGGTCTTGCAAGGTCAAGAAATTTTGGGTTTTGAAACTCCTTTTGATGGTATTGGCATTCAAAGTCAGCATCCGTCTGAAAGGAGGAGGGGCTTTCCTGGTTCTAATGGTTCTGGGATTGCTGCAATGGGGAATAGTGTCAGGAACCTGCATGTGAATTCCGACAATATTACCTCCAATGGCATAGGCTTTGGTGAATCTATAAGATTCCATAAGGTCTTGCAAGGTCAAGAAATGCATCCAAGTTCACCACGTAGAAGAGTCCTGTCCTCTAATGAGGATAATGAATATGGTGGCCTAGGAATCTTTGATCATTGCATTCGGTTGCCAAGGTCTAGAAACGGGTGGTCTGCTACAATGCAGAGCAACACAGCACATATTCGCACATCTGCCCAAGTATCATCACCGTCATCCGTGTTGATGTTCCAGCAAGCAAATGCTGTTTCAAAGTTTAATTCAATTCATAACAATCGTAGTCAGGAGGAACATAGAACTAAAAAGCAAAGTTCGTATGTATCAGAAACAAATGACGGAAAGTTCATGCCGTTCTCGTCCCTTGCTCGTGGCATTGGTTGTGAAGATCATGAAGGCATTAAGTCCCTATATTTGTCGACCGACTGTAATCAACATGGCATGCCATGTCCTCTTACAGCTCATCCAGCATTTAGGAGCAGTCAAGATGTAGTTTCCTCATGCAAAAGTAGCTGTAGACTCTTTGGTTTCTCATTGACCGAGGAAAAGCATCTTCCAAGTAATGAGAAAAGCTCAACGCCAGTTGCATCTTCGTTGAATCCTGGAGTTTCTTTGTTTCCCAACGGAGGGCAGTTTCATGCAAAACCTCCTCTGATGACAAAGCCAGTCGGAAGCAATTGTACCAAAGTAAGCGACTTCTACGCTGTAAAAGATGTACTTTTTGATATTATGTTGTAGTAGAAATCTTTTTGTCTGATAATAACTGCAGGTCTAGGAGCAGAGGATGTTATAGAGAGAGTGAGTATGATTATCTAATATGAAAGTTGGGAGTGCCTGTATAAATAGGAAATGGCTTTTGACTGGAGTGGAGAAAGGTTGGAGTATTGTTTGCGAGGATAGTGAGGTCACACAGTGCTCGCCAGAAAGGATCGATGGCAGTAAGTCTTGATATGTACTAAATTTGACGATTATTTTGGCTGTTTTATTTGTTTGCATCAAAGAAGTTTAGGTTCTCGGACAGTTGAGCCCTTGTTAGGAACCATGGAACGTTCATTCTTTAGCTAACATACAATGTGATGGAAATGCTATTAAATTTTAAGGTCAAGTATTTCACATTCATTAATAATAATTCTGCTTATGATCATCACATTTTCCTGTTTTGGGGCGGCTTATGCATATTAAGCGATATTTATTGATTGTTTACACTGTATAAGATTGTACCTGCTTAAAACCGTTGAACATTGTTTTGCAGGGACTGTAGTGGTGCTGTCATAAACTGTGATACGGTGAAGATGTTTGTTTCGGCAGCGGAGGCGGTGAAGGTGATGCCTGATGCCTTGGGATTGTCTGCAGTTGCTCAGAACATGAGTGCACTTCATTTAACTTAGGTTTCAAAAAGGAAATGTAATTATACTTGAAGTAACTTGACAATATCCTTTTTAACTTGTTAGCTATGAAAAGTACAGTTCGTCTGTAACGTGAGGTCCCTCATGGTTGTCCTTGTTTAAAAGAGGGCCTATTTTCAACTTTTTCCCAGTTCCCACTCTTTGAAATTTGCTTGTGGCAATTAGCAGACATTGGTTAAAATTCAAATTCGTCCCCCATGCATGCTTAAAGGGAATCAATGTGTCGTTTACTTTATCGTCTAGCGTCTATTGGATCACAGGTAGAACAAATAGGATCATGACTCTAAGCGTTCCCAACTGAGTCTTATGCTAAGGGATAGAAATTACATGTAGGATGACTCGAATCTTTGGACAGATGGGGATTAAGGCCCCAATTATAATGTCTTAACCGTCATGTCGTCACTGCAGGTGGCCCCTTATGCATGAATTTGCTTGTCTGAAATATTTGTGCTTTTAGTTTACTAGTCCCACACTTCTTTAAAAAAGAAAAAGAAAACACCACAAACACAAACAAACAAAACAAAACAAAACAAAACAATGTCTTGGGGGATTTGATTTATCATATAAAAGAAAGGTAATTTTATGAGCATGAATCACATAATACCATTTGTCGTTGGTGGTCCTGGAGGCCAACCAGAATAAGTGGCTACATGAGGTGAAACTTTGTTAAGCTTTAAATTTCAACAAATTGAGGCCCAAGTTCTGACTTTTGGATTCTCAGAATGAATTTTGTAGTGGGTATATTTTCTCCTTGTAACATGCATTGCCTAGAAGATTCATAATAATAATAATGATACTGCTCATGATTAGGACATTCAAGTCTTCATGACACTGACCTACTGAATTGTTGTCTCAACATAACTTTTTAACATTTCAATCGATCTTCTTTCCAAGTTCAAATGCATATTGAATTTGGAGGAGCAGAGAGTGGTGGACCTCAGAAATAATAGGGATTTTTTTTTTCTGTGCTCTCAAGTCATTTTCTTCTTTTACGTTATGTGGGTTTCAAATTTTCTAGACCAAAACTGTCCCAATTGTATGTGTGTGTTTGTTCTTTTTTCTTCTCTCTCTCTCTCTCTCTCTGTGTGTGGAAATTTAATGTTTGGCGTGGCTGTTACTGTAACTTGCATTTTTTTTTCCCGCTTGAAACCAATTAATGTTGATTGCTTTCTCAAAACCATACAATTATTTACAAATACAATGAAAAGCCGCGCATGTGGAGCAAAAGAAATTGAAGGCGATGTTGAATTTTGGGGCTGTCTCATCCCTAAATCAATATCACATTCATGGGATTTTAATGCCGTGGTCCAATAATGTTTATCCCCATCTCTTCCACTAACAACAATAATAATATAATTATTATTTTTATCCCAATCTCTTAGACAGATTAAAATAATCCTTCCAAAACTTATCAATCAATCTGTTCTAATCCAAGTCTGAGAATGCACTCTTTAGGAGGGCAACCCTTGTGTTTCAAGTGAGTCTTGTACTCCTCCCTCTGCGGCAGACCCGTGGGGACTTGAACACAAGACCTATAATTGATGCGGGATAGACACAATTAATACGCCTAGAAATTGCAACTATTATTAGATGTGCAATCTAAAACTGTGTCAATCACTCAAGATCAAGCTTAGGAGTGCGCCATCCAGTCTCTACCTGTTTAAACCTTACTTATGGATTGGCTTAGGATTTCTATGCCTTATGCCCTACCATGTTTATATGTCTCAACACATTAATTGTGCTCAATAATTGTTAAATCATGGTACTCTTTTATAAAATGGACTGAAAAGTGAAGGGTTATGTTGCGCATGGCCTAAACACATCTTTAGCTATCTTTATTAGTTTTGGTGGAGGAGGGCTATTAAGTACAAGCTTTTAATTTTTGGAGGAATAAATTGAAGATTTTTATTATTTTTTAGGGAACTATTTTTTAACTTTGGTCAAATACCATATTAAAAAACAAAATTAAGAACAAGTTGAGGGAGGTTAAAGTGCGTTGGTGCCTACGTTCTTGTTCGTTACCAAGCTCATGAGTTTACAATGTATATTTTCGGAAAAGGCCATAGAAGAAGTCTAGAAGAGTAGTCAAATTGATGCGGTACACACTAAATATTGTTTCAAGGCAGATATTCAAACGTCCGCGTCTCGTTATTAGAAAGGGAATAATAGATATACATATATGTATATACATGGCAAAAGATTTTAAAATCGCTTGACTAAAGAAAACGTGTCCCCTTTAACGTCAGATAAAATGATGAACAAAAATATTAGTGCTCTCTCATTGTTTCATGTGGTGAAGAAAACACAAAAAAAAAAAAAAAAAAAAAAACACCCTTATACTATGGACACCCGCGTCAAAATTTTGTATTATTGATATCTTTATGTCACACCCGAACTTTCTTTATCCTGCACATGTTAATCCCAAAAACAAAATGAAACGGTGGGGCGCGAGCGCGTTTGTGTATATATATATATATATATATATATTCTGGTGTCCTTTAACAGCCACTAGGACAAGAGAATATTCTTACTGCAAATTGCCATTTTCTCGTTTTTATTTTTTTGAAAGGAGAATATTTAAGAAAGGAAGCAATGAATACACTAGAAAAACAAGCTAATGACCTTGCACTACAAAAGATCAAACCTCGAATGAGACTAAATTTATCAGTAAAACCTGATAAAGTACAAATGAAGGACGAATATCATCTTGTCATATTCATATCAAGCACTCATAAGACTTTTTTTTAAACTCTCTATAATAGATGAAAACAGTTTGAATATTATAGCACAAAGGCTATCACAAAATTCCGTATTGAGACAACTCGAATGGAACTAAAACAACCTTAATCACTCCGTCAAAATACACAAATGATGGTGATAAATTCAAAATACACACTAAATTAGGATAGGGTGAGGAGACCACCGCCTTTATTATCAACAAAATAATAAAAAAATAAACAACCAAAAATAAAAGATGCCTAAATAAGTTATTGATCCACCGTCTATCTTGATGAGACTTATAACCGTTGGCTATCCATGGATCTGCAAGTAGATCTCTTGAAAAAGCTCCTCGTCCACAAACTAACTTCCTACCCAAATTGTGACAACATAAAGCAGCTAATTATAGTATAATAAAGACAGTCGATCCTATGAGAAGGAAATTAAAAAAAAAAAAAACAAAGTAGATTAGTAGAAAGTGTTAGAGAAATATGCAATCAAACAAACAAAAGAAAAGAAAAAATTGCTTTTGTGATTTAAAATGAATTAGAAAATATAATAAAGTAAGGCAATTTGATGTAGAGAAAATCCAATAATTAAATATTGTAAGACATTGAGAATCCCCTATATGTTTCGTTTATCTATTTAAATTTTGATTCATAAATTGACTTAATTGAAAGATTCACATCCCAAATAATCAATTGAAAGATAAGATTTGAAAAACTTGTGAATTAAAATGTATTCGAATAAATAAAATTCTCACGTTAAAAATTAAAAAAAAATATCTTATAAGAAATCTAAAAGCAACAACATAAAAAGAGCTTAATTAAATTTATATAAAAGTTGACAACAAAATATATTGATATAAGATTTAAATAAGATGAAATAAAATTATTTACTTACATATATAAAAATTACAAACCATTAGAGAATCAAAACCCAAATAAGCTCATTACACATATAAGATTATCTCTAATCATACCCAAGAATTTTAGCCTAACTTGCAAAGTATTTTCATAAAATTCTAGAGAGAAAATATGAGAATAAAAGCAAGACAAAATAAGAGAGAAAAAGTGCATATACAATGTGCTTAAGCCTCCCCAAAATGCCTTTTTATAGGCATATTTTTGCATTATTTCACCTAACCTCCACACAAACTTTTCAAACTTATTACAGCAATCGATGTACACATAACACAAACATTTCAAACTTGTTACAGTAATCGGTGCATATACAACACAAACATTTTAAACTTACTACAGTAACTACAATAGTCGACACATACTTAGTATAGTATATACAGTAGTTTGCTACAATACTACAGTAATCAAAGCACACTTTACTATAGTAGTTATAGTATACTCAAATTTTGTTATGAAAAGTACATTTGCTACAGTCGACAAATGTAATAAGTAAGGATCCAGTGCGGTAGAGTGCATGATAAGTTTGATTTTCATAGTTTCCTAACATAAATATTGATGTTCAGTGGAACCTACTTCTTTAATTTGACGCTGTAGAAAAATAGAGTGCTAAAATTAGAT
Organism: Antiaris toxicaria; assembly: GCA_035233585.1. Lineage (NCBI taxonomy): Eukaryota > Viridiplantae > Streptophyta > Magnoliopsida > Rosales > Moraceae > Antiaris > Antiaris toxicaria. The sequence continues at coordinate 98,734,743 of CP141154.1, forward strand.
ATTTTTAAACTAAAATACTATAAATAAACTCATTAGAAATATTTAATTTTAAACTTATTTGATGCACTATTGGAGAAAGAAAAATTAAATAGAGCAAAATTAAATAAAGACGTTATGAAATTTATAAAAAATCTAAATTAAAATATATAAAACAAAATAAATTAAAACAAATAAATAACAGCTAAAATTATCGAGAATAAACTAATTTTTGTATATAAAAAAAATGATAAAATAACTTTATTTCATAGAATTATCACTTCACGTTATCGCACTACTTTCTCGATTTGCCTCAAGTAGTGGAGACTTCAACCGATAAACTCTTCCTACTGCATGACCTCTAGCGACACAAACCCCTTTCAGATGTAGATCGGAGGAAGGTGACTTGCTAGGCTAATTTTTAAGGCTAGATAACCTGCGACGCATCGACCACTAGCCTCCACCAACCCTAAGAAGACTTTGTCTAATGGAGATCCAGAAAGAGAGAGAAGAAAATCCTGTCGTTTATTTCTTTTTTTTATCCAATTTGACTTGAATCATATTTTATCCTTCGTTTTGTTATTTTATTTTATCTTATATTGTTGGGATTGAGAGTGGTGAGCAACTAACATTAAAATAAATTATGACATTTCAGTCTCATGCCAAAAAGAAAGAAAGACATACTGAATGGATAACCAAAAAAAGACATAATGAAAGAACTTGGAAATTAAGAATGGTCCTATTGATCTTTTTTAGCTGCCTTGCTCAAAAACCTTAATTAAATATTGGTATCCTAAATTACCAAACCATAACAAGACCCAAAATAAAAGAGAAATTATCAATTTCAGAACCTGAATTTATGTATGATGAAATATCACTATTACTGATGAACTGCAGCACAAATTCTTAGAGCTGAGAACCGCCATTCATTTGCCGTAAGATGAATACCGCAGATAACTAATTGATCAACAACATTAGAACAATTAAAGTTATACTAAGATGTGGGAAACCATGAAAATCAAGTTAATTAGTGAGTCTCCTGAGGTTAACCTTCCAATGAGACTTTAATTACCTTCAAGGGACCATTTTTTTTTTCTTCTTAAAAGAAAGACCCTATTAATTAGTTTTGGAATCTAATTTACGTTCTATGCAGAGACGGTACAAGAATTGATCTTCATGGCAAAGTCACCTGTGGGAAGTCCCCGATCCCCAGAGCTCCTGAAAGGTTGACACCAATTAAGTTATTTCATAAAAGTGTTTTTAGGGATATTATATTTGTAATTTCAGCTATCTTTATTTTTGTTTTGAGGGACCATCATTAGGGTTATTATTATAAGAGAGGTTAGATAAAAAAAAAATATTAAGAGTTTAAAAATGTGTAAGTTTCTGTAAATTTTTTGATCATCATAATAAATTAAAAATGATATAGTGTTGCATTTAGACGGATCTTTGTAAATCTCGTGTATCAAAATAAAATGCCTCTATCCCTATAAATATAATACATAAGAAGTGAAGCATTCTTACTTTGAATAAAATTTTGTAGGAGTCAACATTTCTCAAAAAGGGTCAAAGGAAATGTTAATTAAAAAAAATTTCCAATGTATATTTCACTCAAAATAATAATGATAACAATAACAACAACAATAATAATAACCAGCATGAAAATTTTTATCAATAATTTAATATTCTAATGTAACATAACGAACTTGTTAATAATAAACAAATAAACAAACTAAACAAAAATAAGATGGCGGCATGCATTCAAAGACGTCGTCCACAACGTTTGCCGTTACAGGAAGAAGTCTGCTCTTGTTGTCTTATAATAACATATTTTTGTTGAAATATTGGTGGACTATAACTGCCATTCTTTGTGGAATCAGATTCAAAGAAGGTGCTTTTCTGAGTTGAATCCCTGCCTTTCATTTGTCCATATATTTGCCTCTTTTACACGTAATCTTTCATATTGGCAACCGTGTGGGGTCAAAAAAGGCACACTCGATTTTTAATTACAGAAATAACTCCAAATATCGGCTCCACATATATATACACACACACACACACACATTATACATATAGAGCTCACAAATTGACATTAATATTATTGTTCTTGAGCAATACCTTGAACAGCTTAAACAAGAGAGAAGCGATTTTGAGGATAATAAAGAATCTTTATATGGCTGTGGAAAGCGAAGTAACACTTGAAAAAACACCGACATGGGCTGTGGCAACTGTTTGCTTCTTTTTGATTCTTGTCTCTATTCTCATTGAGCATCTTCTTCATCTCATAGCCAAGGTACTTTCACCATTAACATATATACATATATATATATGTGTGAGTGTGTGTGAGTGTGTGTGTGTGTGGGGGAAAAAGTACAGTTTTTCCAGATTCTGTGTAAATGTAAACTAATTATTGTACATGGGCATGCAGTATTTTACTAAGAAAAGGAGGAGGGCCCTCCTTAAAGCTCTTGACAAGACCAAATCCGGTAAGTTTGCCAAGTCTACAAATTTAAAAATAATAATAATAAAGAAAAATGAATTTCTGGGCTAGCTAATTTATGATATCTTTTTGTCTCTCATGAATGCAGAATTGATGCTCTTGGGTTTCATCTCATTGTTTCTAACAGTGAGCCAAAAGTGGATCGCAAAGATTTGCATACCAAAAAGTGTGGGTGAAACTTTTCTTCCTTGTGATAGCCTGAACATAGATGACGAAGAAGAGGAAACCAAGTGCGCAGAACAGGTAAATATCAAATCAGCGTAATTTATGTATTTATTGTAATTAGAGTTTTGCTGATTTCTATTATCACCATTTAAATATAAAAAAAAAGAGCAGTAATTAGAGCTTAATTTCATTATTGGGTTCTAATAAGTTTGCTAATTACTATTATTAATTAAACAGGGCAAGGTTTCGTTGATGTCAAGGAAGGGTGTTCAGCAGCTACAGTACTTAATATTTGTGTTGGCAGTCTTCCATGTCTTCTCCTCCGTCCTCACTTTTGGTCTTGGCATGGCGAAGGTAACTTCTGTCATCAAACTTGAATTTTGGGGCTACTTGTGTAATTTCACTTTGGTTGAAAACCGGAGTGACCTTTTTGTCTGCTTATGTTGGGATATCTTTGATTAACCATGAACTTTCGGCTACACCTGTGAGGGAGGTTTTTCGTGGACATGGGGAAGTTGGACTTGAGCATTGACAAAATTGGGTTTTTTGTTCCTGAGGGGAAATGAAAACAAGAGGACAATTTGGCTTTTGTTTTTTATCATACACATATACATACAAATGTGTGACAGATATGTAAATGACAATTTTTTTTAGTCCTGCTAAAAGGACTAACTCATCGAGTGAAAGACAGATATTTGAATAGTAACTCTTATATTTAAAATCTGATTTTTCTCATGGTGGTTTTTTTTTTTTTTTTAATAATTTTTAAGGTGGCATTTTTATGTTAATTTTGCAGATGAGGAGGTGGGAATCATGGGAGGCAGAAACCAGAACATTAGAGTATCAATTTTCTAATGGTAAGCATTGGGAGGCTAGGAATCTGGTCTAGTCTTGATTTCAAGCACATTTTTTTCTTTGGAGCCTACTCTTAATTAAATAATTTAACTTTTTGACGAAGAAAAGAAAAAGATGGCATGAATGCGTTGAGGGACCATCACGTAAACTTGATTTGCCACATAAATAGACAATTGATCCGCCATGCCACCTAAAATTCTTCCCCAGTCAAAATGGTCCGTCATAAATTATTGTTGGGTGGCGACTTGGTGCACTTTGCATAAATTACACACAATCATAGACCAATACTTTTACATTAGAAAATTTAAAAAATAAAAAAGGAGGGTCAAGTTTCTACGAGCTTCAAAAATAAATATTTGGGAAAGTATAATGCAAATAAGATTAGTTGAAATTTTGTCCTTGGAAAATGACATCTTTGTTTTTTTTGACATTTTTTGTTTTTTTGCCTAATTTGGACATACTTACAAAGTATTTATATCCGCATGCTTTTTTTTTTTTTTTTTGGTATGCTTAAGTTAAACGTATCATTTTCACACGGTTGTTTTGTTTAATTATTTGTACATTTTATATATATATTTTTAGAAGGATAAAAAATATTCTATTTATTATTTCCTTTTTATCTAAACTAACTATTAACTGAACTACTTATCTGATTAAGATAACATTAACAAGTGATTGTATATTTTCTTCGTTTGGTATTGGTGAATTTTCTTCTTTTCTGATTAGTGACACCAATCTAATATGATATGCACTTTTCATCAGATCCACGAAGGTTTAAGCTCGTCCATCAGACTTCATTTGGAAAGCGGCATTTGAAATGCTGGAGTGATCTTCGAATTCTCCGATGGCTGGTAATTAACTAAGTTTAATGAAGAAAATTACTATTACCAACTGCTAAAGTATGTTGATTTAGCCTAAGGAAGTTTAATATTATTTTCTTTGGCACTGACGATATCTATATATGTCCGTTGCAGGTCAGTTTTCTTCGACAGTTCTACAACTCTGTTTCCAAAGTGGATTACTTCACCCTCAGACATGGATTCATAACGGTACTATACATACATACATACATATATATATATGTATGTCTCTAAATTGCACCAACCCTATAACTACCATTGAACCTAATATTTGTCACACACCACACACACACACATATGTAATACGAAGATTGTTGAACTATTTTAGTGGTTTTTAATATTTCACTCTCCTTTAGGCCCATTTTTCAGAAGGAAGCGACTTTGATTTCCAAAAATATATAAAGAGGGCCTTGGAGAAAGATTTTGGCGTGGTTGTGGGGATAAGGTAAGCATGTTGTGTATAATATACATATATATACATGTACCCTTATATACACTTGGAACCTAAAAAAAATTTGACAAACTTCCTTTTTTTTTTTTTAATTATTTTCTTTTCTTGCAGTTGGTGGATCTGGATCTTCACATTTTTATTTTTATTCTTCAATGCGCATGGTAATTAACACTGATTCCACAGATTTCTAACGTAAAAAAAAAGGTCCAACGCAATAGTACTATCTATACTTATCACATCAATATTTTGTCCAAATCTTGCAGGTTTTCACAATTATCTTTGGCTTCCCTTCATCCCATTAGTGGTAAGAAAAATAATTTTTTGATATGTACTAATAAGCAAGGAAAGCATAAAAGCATGCTCTGGACTAGTAGTTTGTTTAGAGTGAGCCTGGTGGGCTCCTTTAAAATGTAATTTTTGAGTTCAGAATAGTTGACTTAAAAAAAATGTAATCAAAATTTTTATTGAAATTTTAGAAAATAACAAAAATGAGCTTTTTAATTTATTTTATTTTATTTTTTATGCACCCACCCCTATGAGCTATATATTATGGGTTGGTTTTGCAGATGCTTTTGGTGGTTGGAACCAAGCTGCAAGGCATCATAACTAAGATGAGCTTGGACAGCCATGACAAAGCTCAGGTTGTTAGGGGAACTTTCCTAGTGAGGCCCAGTGACCACTTTTTCTGGTTCAGCCGGCCCAAATTACTCCTCCATCTTATCCACCTCATATTGTTTCAGGTAATTCCTTGATCTTAATATGTTTCCATAAAAATACACTAATTGCTGCCAATTTGGTTACAAAATTTGAAAAACATGATTTGAATAGACAAACCCCTAAGTTTCTTCCTTCATATCTGGTCATATTCTAATGGAATAAAAAAATAAATGTAATATTGGTTTTTGCAGAATTCTTTTCAATTGGCATTCTTCACATGGACTTGGGTAAGAACTTCATCATCCTCAAAAGTCTCTTTTAAGTAATTAATATCCATTTTTCACTACCAAAATAGATATATTATTTTACTAATTCAGTCTCGAATCAAAAACAGTACAAATTTGGATTCAGATCATGCTTCCATAAAGAAACACAACACAACGCCGTAAGGCTGACCGTGGGTGTAATTATACAATTTCTCTGTGGCTATGTGACTCTGCCTCTCTATGCTCTTGTCACACAGGTACTATACTCCATACGTACAATACATGATTATCATGCAAAAACACATATCATATAAAATTAAATTTTGCTTTTCAATCCTACTTGATTTTGCGGTAACTGTAGTAAAAATAATTAGAATAATTTGCTTTCCACTGCTATTTACTGCAAATGTTTTTAAAACTTATTTGTTTTAATTATATATTTACAGTAAAAATGCTATTTACTTCTTTTTCACTTGATTTTATATAGGTTATATATACGTTAAATGTTTGTGTGTGTGTTTTGAAAAACAACTTTTATTTCTTCTAAATTAAAAAATATTCCCTTCTCAATTTTTGAAGGACAAAACAGCCCTTGTTGTGTGACACATGACAATCAAGACACATCGTATACCTGCATATACATATTAAAACAAGTTCAGCATATATATATATATTGTCAATTTTGTAGTGTAATATATTATTAACAAATAAAATAAAAAAATTACAAATGGGTTGTGTTATATAAGTAAATTTGTTGCATTGAAATTGCTTCAAACAGATGGGAACGTCAATGAGTGGAGCGGTGTTCACAGAGGGAGTTGTGCAAGGATTGAAAAGGTGGAGAAGAAAAGCCAGGAAGAATCTGGCTTCCAGGAGCACCTACTGGCAATTAGAAGGACGACGTCCCTCATTTGATGCTTCCCTCGAAACTAATTCCATCGGAACTTCGCCGTCTTTCGGTACTCTCGACGCCTCTTTCTCCGTCGACGCCGACGATTCGGTTGCCGTTGAAATTTTAGAGGAAGAGGATGACGATGATCACAGCATTAGAGAAATAATTGAACATGAGTCATCAGAAGAGCGCCCTCAGAAGATCAGCTCGTTTGATGGTTTTCGTATGAGTTATACGTATACGGAATAATTCTTTTTATGTTATTATCAATATTTTATTTATTTTTTAAATAGTATATAGAAGCTGCACAGTTATTGCGATTGGCTTTTTTTGCAGTTTGTATACGTATATTGTACGTGTGATATTTTTGTATAGAGAAGGTAGGGTTTTGATTTTTTGACGAGTCATATATCTGTTTTGTCTAGAGATGAATATACATATATACAACCTGTAATTGTTGATCGTAATTTTTCATGAAAATAATATCTTAGAAATTGGAATGCATGATGTGATTTTTATTAAATTGTCTCATTCGTCTGAAGGTGATGTACTGCGTACTTTCTTTCTTCTTTTTTTTTTTTGGGTAAATACGACATTTATAAGATTTTTTGAAAAAAGCATATACGTAAAGAAATGCAAGTGCAAGGATATTATATGCAAGATAGATATAGTATAAACTTAAGTCCTGATGAGAGTACATGGATTGATTCAAACAATCTTTTGATCCAACAGAGAAATATACCTAACTAGACAATAAAAGCAACCAAAAAGAAAGAGCAAAATTTAGTGCATAGTAGTTACTGCAGAAATTCAAAATCCTGAGAAAATACTGATTAGTTATTTGAAACGGAGCAGAAAACTAAACAAAAACAGTTAGCTACTTCCAAATTTTCAGTTCTACTAATATGCTTGATGTAAAAGTTAAATTTACAGTCTAACTGTCACCAATTAATCTGATGAATTGTACTTTGCTCCGTCAATAGTAATAAATGTATTTCAAAAAAATTTCTTCTTCATAGAAAAGTAAATGTATGCATTATATGAATAGCTGCAACTAAGCTGGTTTCTAAACACTCGTCAAGGTGAAGGCTGGTTTCAAATTAGTTTTGAGTACGACTAGTTAATATGGAACACAAACAACATTTCTAAAAACATCAACTTGCAAGGATAATTTTAACTCTTATTTAGCCGTTGTGTACTACTACAGTTACCTGGTAATTCCAATTGCTTCTTTTTTGTTGCAGAAAAGACATTCAAAGATTTCATTTTTGGAAGCACCAGTAGCCAACATATTCTTATCTTTTTCAGTTTGTCGTTTATGATGAATAGCAAATGAATTAGTTGCTCCTTGAGTACCTAAACTAAAAAAGGAAAAAAAAAAAAAAGGAGCTTTATCAACTAAGAAAATGAAAATCAACATTTGTACATATACAACTTGCCATTCAACTTAATTAGATAAAGGCAAAAGACAAGATTCATTCTTTATCAACGACAAGTACCTTTACCTGTCATGAAGTTAGAAAGTTGATTCATATAAATACTAATTTCCTCTTATAACACTTCCTGTAGATAAATAAAACAATTCTTATTAAAATAAGAACAAAACATAAAGAAGACAATGCACAAGCTCCATAAAACAGAAAAAGGCTACTGAAAGTCTCCACAGATGACTCTTAGTACACATCAGCACATTCATATGATATATAAATTAAATTCATATGTAGCTACGTGCATAAACAATCAAATTCAGGCACACATAAATACAATAATAAAACAAAGAGAATATTTATATGGGCATTAACATCACATTTAAAGAATATAAGATTTATATACATCTCTACTACTTGGAGATTGTAGTTTCGTTATCCTCAAAAGATAGCAATTGTTACATAATGTTGAAACAGAATTGAAATTAAAAAAAAAGAAAAGGATATCAGAAAATGTGTGTAAATACTTTGAAAACCCCATATTGCCAAAGATTCTTTGTTTTGGATGACCAATTAAACCATTGTTTCCAGCAAAAACATTACACTGACCTTCTCTCAGACATTTCAACAAACAATAAACATGCACTGTTGATAAATGGATCAAGTAACATTTTCAACAACCATTAATTCAATAACAATGAAAAAAAAGCAACAATCTAAATTTGGAGCAAAAAAAAAAAATCACCAATATTGATAGAGAGAGAAGAGAACATGAGGAGCCTTATCCACGGAAGTTAGGAAAATGGAGATAGGCAAAGCTATAGAAGGTGAAGAAGGCACAGCAAAAGCCAAAATCGATCGAAAATGAGAATTAAAGAAATCTATTACTTAATAATAACCCATAAAGCCATTTTAATTTAACAACAAAAATAGAAAAAGAAACCCAAACCCCCCCAGACCATAATTCACATGCTTAAAATGCATGATAGCAAAAAACATGAATGATGACTGAAATTCCAGAATCTTAGAAAAGAGAGAGCCACGAAGTTGTGGAAGGCGAAGAGGGTGCAGATAGAAAAAGAAACCGCCCCAGGCCATAATTTACATGCTTAAATTGCATAATAATAACATAGTATAATATGTATATAAATAAACATTAAAAAAACATTATATCTTAACAAAGCGGGTATTCGAATAATAGGGTCAGGACCTCTAAATCCATTCCCATCCTAAATCTGTCATAAGTATTAGAATTTTTACCTGTTCATAACTCGCTCCGTTTAAATTGGACCGCTCTATTTAGATCGGATGACTGTGGATAAATGAGTTAACGGCTAAAATTACCATCCCTATCCTAATCCCGAAACCTGACCCCTACTACCATCCCTAAATTGAAGTCTAAGCCTAACTTCGACCCCCATCTTGAAACTTGATCTTATATCTTGTCCCGAAACCTATCCCCTACCATCATCTCAAAACCTGAACTCGGCCTTAGTCTTGAAATCTGACCCCAACCCTATCTCGAAACCTAACCCTATCCTACCCTTATCCTAAAACCTGTCCCAATACCTAAACCTGAATCTTGTCCCAAAACCCAACACCGGTCCTGATTCCCCTCTTGAAACCCGACCCCGACCTTTGTTCCAAAACTCATCCCCATCCCAAAACCCCATCTTGAAACCCATCCTCGACCTCGTCCCGAAACTCGACTCCCATCTCTAACTCTTGTCCCAAAACCCGTCCCTATCCTTGACCTCGACCCCCCGTCTTCATGCTTGATCTTGGTCCCAAGCCTTCTTTTTCAACCTTAAACTTGACTATTATTTGAAATAACATAATTCAAAGCACTAAAAATGTGTCATATTATATTATATAATATAAATTGTACTAATTTACTATTTTTATTATTTTATACAATACAATGACCTTACTAAACATAATATTAATATAAAATAATACAATATAGCACTCTAATATATCACTTAAACATGTTATAAAAGTTAAATAAGAGAGATGAAATGAAGAAAGTGAATATAGTTACAGCTGTAACATTAAAATTCTTATTAAATTATATACACATAGTTATACATAAGCCGTTAAAAAAAAGAGAGAGAGAGAAGAACATGTGAATTAATCTAAGCTGTTAGATCCAATTAAGTGGAAAGTTAATATATTTTGACCCATTAGATTTGATTCAAATTTTGGTGGTGTGCATAATCTATTCTCTCTTTCTTTATATAGTTAATAGATATTACATTCAGTGTACATTACTTTCACGGTGCATGTAAATTTGATTAATCCATTTTCCAAAGAAAAAAGAAATCATTTTTTTAAACTCTAGAATAGAAAGATTTGAATCATGTATCTTTAAATAGAATTTAATATGGTACTACCACTAGATTATACCAGCGATCAAAAATAAAGAAATCATTTATCAAAAATGTAAAGTGTAATTCAATGAAAATGTTAATGCTTGTAATGTTATATTTGGTTTTAAAAAAGAAAGAGAGTAAATGAAACTAATAGCGGGGACGAAGTTAGTTATCAAAAGATCTGGTAAAGCCCTTAATTGGTTATTTTATTTTATATAGTCTTTAAAAAAATTGAATTTTGTCAAATATACATTTAGTATAATTTAGTTGTGACATTTAACAATTGAGCAATAATTTTTTATCTATGATTTGTGTGTTTGTGTTAGAAAAAGTTTTTATAAATATGAAATATCTTACAAGTTCTAGAATTTGTTTAATTTTCTCTTGAGATGACAATAAAAACACTAGGGAAATAATTTAGATAATTTTTGAAAATTTTAAGCTTTTTAAGCCAACCTTAAAATATCTTTATATCTAGTTTACTTCTTTTGAGTCTTATTTTATATAAGTCTTTATTTGTTACTCATATTTTTAACTTAGTCTTTTAAATAAAATATCTAACCTTTAACCCTCAAGTATATTAATTATTTTAGAAAATATTTTGAATTATACTAAAATCTAGAATGAATGTAAAAAAAATGAAAAAAAGTACTATATCTTTTGTTTATTATAATAAATTTAAAGATATAATAGCTCTAAAAAAAATAGATGAAAAAAAAAAAGAAAACAAAAACAAAAATTGACAAAGGAAAGTTGTAAATAAGTTTGGCGGTATTATCAGGGTGTAAATTAAAGCTCTATAGCAAATTTTAAAATAATTAATGTATTAAAGGATTATCTAGAGCTACATTATTATCTTATATCTTACATTTACCTCAGTCACACATTACAAGCCTAACGAAGCTCTAATAACCCTTGGGTTTGTGTTTTTTGACATTAGTAGAGAGAAAAATGAAAAATAAACCTATAAGATTTGATAATCATCTTAGATCAATTGTTTCACGTCCTCATAAACTCATCTAAATTACATACAATTAAATGAAAAAGAAATTCTATACACACACTTGAAATATCCAATTGTAAATAGACATATTCTTAAATTAGACTTAAATTTTTGATCAAAATTTATGTTTCTCTATAGATTATATCTTTTATGACAACCTATAATGAAATTTTTGGAAATTACCATTGTTAATAATATTTTTTTCTTTTCTTTGCTTTTGCTCGAGGATAAACAAAATCTTAAGTTTGGAAGTGTGATAGCGTTATAAAATAGAGTTATTTTACCACTTTTTCATGAATGAAAATTGTCTTATTTATGAGAAGTTTATTTGTTTTTTATTTGTTTTAACTTGTTTTGTTTTGTTTATTTTAATTTAGATTTTTTTATAAATTTCATGCAATTTTTATTTAATTTTACTTTATTTTATCTTATTTTTTATTTTAGTTATAGTATATAAAATAAACTTAAAATTAAATATTTTTAATAAATTTACTTATAACATTTTATTTTGAAAATATCTAATTTTAGTATTTTATTTTTCTGTAGTATCAAATTGTAGTAAAAAATTCATATGTTGAAGTGAGTCCCATCGGATATCACTATTCATATCAAGAAATTATAAGCTTGACTAATCTCATTTGATCCTCTTTAGCTATACTAGTATTTTAAAAAAAATCATTCTAATAGGAGCTCGTATGAAGAAGTTATGATAATTTTTAATATTTAATCAATAAGGAGATATCTAAATCCTACATTTATTATTATGTTTCAAGAAAGAGATTCAGTGCACCAAAAATCATATAAGCTCAATTTTTTGGTTGAATAATGACACAACACATGTGGCGGAGACTAAAAAGGAACTAATAAGAATGTAACATGTGGCATCCTCTTAGTTTTAATAAACTCCCGCCCGATGGATACCTATTTTAAGTGATCAAAGAAGGGGCTTAGCTCATCCAGTTTCTAGAAAACGTTCTTCTGTGCCTTTTGAACCGAGAAATCTTCACCATAATTCTATTTTTTTTTAGTAATATATATGAATAGAAAGATAAATCCATCCATCTATCCTATCCGATTTCTATTTTTATAAAATATAAAAAATAATCGATTTCACTAGAGCGCCCAAATCCGCTATATATTTGACACGGGTTTGCCGTAATGCTGAAACTATGGCGAATGCATCTATCGTCATTGATGCATAAATAAAGATAACAATTAGTAAAAGAAAGCACTATTTTTGTTAGCTGTTAGCGCGCAGTAGCCCATCTCATGATACGGAGAGAACATTTGATATGAGTAAGAATTAGTTTCCTTTCACCGGGCGTATGGCATTAAGAGCCCCTTGGGATCCTTCCTCATCAAGAGAAGAGATCCACTCATGCATAGCTTCGACTTTTTATAATAATACAAGGGAGTCTTCCTAAAATTAAGTTTATTATGCACCTTATTACATTGAATCTTTCTTAATTAAATGCACACGTCATTGTAACTACTGTTACAAAGCTGACTTTTCCACCCCCACCATAGTTACTGTAGCAAAATTGACTTTTTCACCGTAGCTACTATAGTTACTATAACAAAGTTGACTTTTTCTGCTATAGCTACTGTAGGAAACTGACTTTTTACCATCATTGTCACTGTAGCTTATTGTAACAATTAATTTTTCTTTCATTTTCACATTGAGGTTGGTGGAATAGTACAAAATTAATGCTTGTATAAAGGTTACGTAGTAGATAGAGAAGTGGCAGATCTGAGAAAATCTAATAAGAAGTGAGAGTTAGAATATAAAATTAAAGCTTTTTTTGAAGCTAAAAAAAATTATTTTCTTTTGTTTAGTTTTATTTTAGTATTAATAAAATAAAAAGGTTTCTAAAGGTTCTGTCAGCTTAAATATCAAGTATTTATTCTAGATTCCTTTTTTATTTTTATTTTATTATTATATTTAATTTATTTTGTTGTGTTATTTTATTTTTCATTATGAATTAAAAAAAATTTTGCTGGAAGTTATGATATTGCTTGATTATGATGGTTTAATCAATTCAAGTATGTTGTTATGATTGATATATTTGTTAGCGTATTTATTTTCAAACTTAATGCTTTCAAAATTCTAGTAAACTTTTGAATGATTTGAGGAGTAAAATGAGATCGAGAGGAGATTTTTGTGACTTGCCTCTAGAATAAATACCATAAAATCTGAGATAGAATAAAGATATATCTATCTGTTTTTATGTGGTTATATTATTAACAACCACAGATTTTTCAATAAACACTTTTTATGACTGAATTCAGATTCATATTTTTGTACTATTCATATATACGTTTATGCTCACTTATATGACACTGTTCGCAGATATGATATTATTTGTCGTGAATTTTAATTTACTAATTTTTTATATAAATTTATTTATAGAAATGTAAAATTAATGTATATTGAGAAAGAGTATATAAAGTAAAAAAGGTAGTTAATAATTAATAATAATAAATACAAAATCATAATAATACACTTAAACAAAATTAAATCTGATTAATTATGATAAAATCATAATTCCTAATGTCTGTGTATTTGATTGTATGTTATCAATTTTGTTCATTTATTTTTATAATTTTATGTATTTAATTTAATTTTTTACTTGCAATATTATTTTTCGATCACTCAAATAAAATAAAATTCAAAAATTTTGATACTTAATAACACTATTCTCATGAGAACTATACTTTATTCATCACTTTATTATTTATTCGATTCGTACATTTATGAAAATCAACAACATCAAACTTCATATAGAAATAGAAAAAATGTTTGATTCTTTAGTTATGCATATATATATTTATATATCATGAGGTATAAATATATAAATATACCATCATATCGTTTGGGAAACGATTCGGTATCCGTTCAAAGTGCATACTTTTTGGAAGTCTGCCTGAATATTTTTAAGGAATTAGTGTTGATTTTGAAGAAATCATTATCTTCCTTAAGAAAGGAATAGAATCAATTATGGCTGCAAGATGTTCAAAAATACAATGTCGTCGTTATAATAATACTGTTGGTTTCACTGAAGACGTTTAAAGAATCCTTGATGTGTGATTCTCGAGTTGAAGACTTTTGCCAATGTCATCTATCTAGAAGTGTGAGGTCATAGACTAAATATTGCAGAGAGAAATTAAGTACTATTTTCTCATATGAAAATAAAGATCTTGATTGTTTAGTCTTCGCGTTAAGCACAGTGATTATATATGAAGAAACCAAGGCTTTTATACATGTGGTTTCGTATTGGCCCTTCCAGCCGATCGGAGATATCCTAGACGGACAAAATATATCATTCATATATTCAACGCAATGGATTGTCCTTTGTGGTTTATCAATATAAAAGCTAATCTTCCACGTAAGAAATATAGCAAGTGAAATTATTGTTTATTTTCTATATAAAATAAGCATGTTGTTTCTCTTTTAGCGGAAAGTATATTATAAAGCTTAGAAGAAATAATTCTATTTTTTCATCTTGTTTCTTTCATTTTCATTTGGATAAAAATTAAAAAAAAAAGATAAAAAGATTGGTACGGCAAGTATAATCTAACCCTTGACTTATTCATAACGTGAAGAGTGTGAATCATTAAATTAAAAAAAAGATTTTTTTTAATTGTGTATATATATATATATAACTTCATGAAATTCTACTTTGTTCGCTTTTTAACGGTTTCAAAGATTAGATTTAAGACCTCATGCCTTCTTCCTTCTTGCTGGGGTAGCCTTAATATGTAACTTCTGTTTAAATGGGGTGTCTGCTTTTAGAAAATGAAAAAAATTTTGTTCAAAAATGAAAACTTTTTTGGATAGATAAAAAAAATTCCTTTTCTAGAGAGAAGTCTTTTTTGATGTCCAAAAATAAAAAATTTTTTATATTTATATACAGAAATTTAAAAGATTCACTTTTCAAAAATAGATTTTTATTTTAATTTTTCAAAAACAATGTGTCTAAATAGATAGAGGTGTAGTTGGGTAGAAAAGATAAAAGGAAAAATCCAAGGGTTTATATTTATTCTCAGCAGGACATGCTGAACTTGAAATAGTCATTTGGTTGGACTATCATTACTTCAAGAGTCTATTAGTTCCCAAAAATTCCTATTGTTTAGTCTTTCTTTTTCGTAAAACTTTAACAATTGAACATTGATTAAAATAATAAAGTTATTAATAAGATGCATACATATAAATGAAATTATAATTTTGGGTCTTGGATTTACCTGGGTTCTTAGACAATTGTCTAAGTTCCCTTACGGTTGAGCCAGCACTGCCCTGAGCAAACTTTTGTCCCAAGGTGGCAAGAACATAGCCCAAGCTCCCCATGGCGGTACAAAGCCCTTGCCGCCTTTCTCCACCTACACACATCCAACTCCTTGCCTAGTCCCATTGTTGGCTCCAATTTTCTAAAACGTAGTTCAATATTTTGGAAGATGCTATTTGGGAGACTCCCATGGTGGATAAGAGGAAAGCATATAAAAAACACGATGTTTTTGAAATAGTTTTGAAAATATTAAATAAATAAATGTTATTCTGTAATTGTTTTCATCTTTTGTATTTTTAAAAATAAAAAATTATTTTCAAAAACAAAACCAAACACCTTAAGTTTTTTCATTATAGAATTTTCCATATATATATATATATATTGGTTTTGAAATACCTTCTTCCCTCTCGCCGAGTCAGCCTCGACACGTAGTCCGGTGGAAAAGACTAATTCCATGGTTATGATCTCCGGTACATTTTGGGGAGATTTCTTGGGCCAGCTAATTGTTCTGTTGCCTTAGATGATTGATTTTCTTTTCAAATAGGAACGTCCCAATGAAGAAGTAGTACATTGCTTGGAGATCTATCTAAAATATCATGGAAGACTTCAAGTAATGTATATCTGCTTGAACATAAAGTAATGAAACTTTGTAATATGCATGGACCAATTAATAAGCACCCAATTTGATTGAGGTTGGATTATAAGAAATAGTAAAGAACCAAAAGATCATTAAAAAAAAAAAAAACCATGGGAGAAGATTTTTGAACACACTGGATGTTAGACGAAAAGTATTGAGCAGTATTATCATATCTACTTTCAACCACACAACTATACAACAATAGTTGACTTCGTGAAAAAGCCAGTTTGACGGATAACATTATATAGATATACGAATATATGCCTTTTTTTTTAATATATTACTCGTTGTTTGCATTATTTGAGGACCTGTTTGGAGAAAATCTAAAGATATATTTGGAGATCGGAAAAGAATGAGTTTTAGAAAATATATTTGGGAAGAAGAATTTATTTGGAATAAAAATATGTAAAATCTTAAAAATTTATTCAAAAAAAATTTATCAATATTATTTTGTTACGTATCTCTTTAAATTTTATGTAATTTAAAAAAAATTATCTCATTTAGATTTGTATATACAAAATTATAAATTTTTAAAATTTGAGTTTAATATAGAATTTTAGATATATGAATAGTAAAAAATATTTTTAAAAAAAGTATCCGAAAGCCTCAAACGTTTTCAAACAGCCCTTGTATCTCAGATATTTTTCTTAATCCATCCCATGTCATATATATAGTATATATGTATATCATATTTTCTCCTTGATCATTATACGATATTTAAAATCTCCTTATTTTTAATTAATTTATTATTTTCCTTGATTAATAGAGATTATATCTCCTTCCTTATATTTGTTTCCTCTTAGTTTTTTAAGCAATATATATTTTTTTTTATGTAACCTTCATGGTTTAAATGAATTAGCTTTTTACTTCATAGATATTCGAGAGAATTTTGTGTTCGATTGCCAATAGGACGGTAGCTAGCCTTGTAGTTACATGGTTAATTCTTTAAGCTAAAAAGGAAGTTCAAAAAGGAAAATCAAGTTATGTTTCTTTATACATTATTAAATAGATTGTTCAAGTTATTAATAGAAATTCTCACTGATAGTCCCATTTACGAGCTTTGTATATCCCTTATGAGAAGCAAATCACTCCAGTTTATTGAATATGTTAGCGACGAGAATACATGAAAACATATTCTTATCAAATGCTAAATCAACTATTTGAGCTGTTAGGAAACAAGCCTTTAGTGCTGTTAAAAAAAAATAAAAAAACCGAATCTATCGACTGGACTGTAGCCAAAATCAATCGATCAAAACAACATTCCCGTTGTCAGTTTACAAAACCGAACCGAAACCGACCTTTCTCAGTCTGTTTTGGTTTCAGGCTTTATGGGATCGGTTTTGACTAAATCAAAACTAATCCCTACCTATTTTTTTTTTTATAATTTTTTTACCCACCCTCAACCTAGTACTATGTCATTTTGCCCTCCCCACGAAAAAAACTAGACTCCTTTTCCTCGTCCTTCGAGTAGCTCGACCTCGCCTCTCTCTCATTCTCTCAGACTTTCTCTCTGCCAAACCGCCCTCCGACTTTCTAGCAGGCGGTTTCCGTCAAGAAACTAACAATTGTTGGCTGGTCTTGGTTTCGGTGGCCCCTAAAGTTAAATGCTTGGTTCGGCAATATTTCAATTGGAAAACCGACTAAAATCGATCGAGTTTCAGTCTTGTAAGCCTTTATATTTAAAATCTTCAAGAGGACCGTCCAACTCTCAAACGTTCAATCACAAACCTAGGCATAATAATCCTTTTATCATTAATCTATTACACTCGATTTAAGGCTTCGTATTTCTATGTGTATAATAAACGTTTGATATATAATACGCGTGGAAAAAATAAAAAAGGAAAAAAGCATGAGCCAAAAGCGGGCTGCGTTTTTTAGATGGGTGGGTCCACATAATAAGAAGCTGGGCAAGCCGCATATGTCATGAAATAGCGGCTACTTTATAGTATTCGAGACCGGTCGTTTAACCGGCCTGTGGGGTTGTGCCTCTCTCTTATTCGTGGGCACGTTCATGGACTTTCTTGTGGAAGAAACACATTTTAGCATGCCTAATATGTATACGTATATGTGTGCGCGTATACACTTATTCTTTGGCTCGAAGCTTCTTTTTTTGGTGCTATGAATTTACTTTTTGCCTTAAAAACCCACTCTTTTTTTTTTTTTTTCTAACATGGTGGACGGACCGACCACTTTTAGCAAGCAAAGCTTTGCGCCGATTTCTTGTTATTGAAAATTTCTTCATCTAAAATCCAATCTGACATTTTTGTTTTTTGTTTTTTTTTTAACATTTAAAATAAAAAACCACTTGTTCATGCTCACCTAACTTATTTACCTCCCTCTCTCTCCATATATAAATATATATGTATGTCTCCTATAAAAGAAAACAATTTGGAAAGTTAGTCGGTGTTAGGCATACCATTTTGAAATGAAACGTTTCAGCTCGAAATTATTTGAAATCTTTTCTTTTTTTAAAGAGCCTGTACCATATTTATTTTTCTTTCTTTCAATTATCAATTCATCTTAAATTTGCAAATCAAAATATATATTTTTATTTTAAAACAGTGTATTAAATAGAGATTTATTAATATATATTCAATCATATTTCTCTCTCCTAATAGAAAGTTGAATTAAAATCCCCTATCTAATTTTAATATTCTAAACTATATCTAATCAATCCTATTATGATCAATTATTAAAAAAATCAGATTTTAAAATATAAAAAAAATATTTGTAAAGTATTTCAAATTTTGTAAATAATAAAGTAGAATAGTATTAATTAGATAATATTGAAGACATCAATTATTAAAAAAAAAAGAGTTGAATTCCAAAAACTTAAAAATAGAAATAGAAATAATTATTAATAGACCTTCTGTAGCGTTCCGTGTGATTTCGATAGTCGGTGATATGATAGGAGTTCTTTTTTTTTTTTTTTACACCGATAGGAATTTTTTATTATATAGGAATAGGATTACAACATGATGAAAATACAATCAAATATTTTATGTAAAACTAACAAAAACACAATACACATTATGGAATTGATAATTTAAAATAAATTCATACATATATATTTTCATATTTTACCGTAAAATTCCTGTATAAAATAAATATAAAACTGAGAACCTTCTAGAATATTTCATAAAAAGTCTAATTATTTATGCATAATATTTATACTGTATGAAATTGAGGTCATAGTATTTATGAAAATTCAAAAAAAAAAAAAGGACAGATAAGAATAAAGAAGAAAGAAGTAATTAATATGTTTACAAAATAATTATAATAAATGTTATATTTGTTAAGTAAAAAAATTTATTTATGTTAGATTTATTATATAAATAATGTATATATATGAATAAAATATATAGCTCATTTATATCTTTATTTTATAATTTATAATTTACTGTAATTATTTTGAAAGAGTAATGTTAGAGATATCTATGCTAATTCAAATCTTTTGAATATTAATTCGCGTGTCGTATTTTTATTAATAAATGTAATCAATTAATATGATAATAATTTAAACACTTATTAGAATAATGTTAGGGATACCAACTTGAATTCTAACTTTTAAATACTAACTTATATATCATATTTTGATTAGTAGATACAATCTATTTATGTGATATTATTTTAAATACTTATCAATAAAAAAACAACAACTTATATATTGTATGAATTAATACTTAAAAATTAATATTAGAATTAATATCCTTAGTATTTTTCCACTTACTAATAAGATAATAATAACTTACATATGCCACCTAGACTAGTGCTTACAAATTGATACTATCATTCCTAATATTTTTCATTTTAAAAGTCTATAGTCTAGTTCAATTATTTTTATGAAAATTATTATTTATTATAATTTAAAAAAAAAGGTCAGTGAGCCCACAGATTTGATGAAACGTGTGCAATTTAATTGTCTTAAAAAAAACTAAAAGAATTATTAATAAAAAAATTAATTTTATTTATAAATTTTATATTATGAGACTTAAGGAGTGTTTGGTAAGTGTATTATGTTTATATTATTTTTAAATATAATGTATTAAATGTAATTTGTATTTGGATAAAAAAATATTTATATTGTATTTAAATACAATATGTATTTATATGAAAAATATTTAAATTGTATTTAAATAATGAATATGTGATATTTTAGATAATAGTAAAGAGAAAAAAATTTGTGATGTGATTAATAAAAATAATAAAATAATAAATAATAATTATATTATATTTAAATATAATATAATAAATAAATAAAATATTATTTTTTATTAATAGATAATGTTTAATTACACCGTCAGCATTGCCGTTTGGGAGATCATATCTTCGTAATAAAGTGGCCACGCAAGCACCACAAGAATTTCTTCCTATGCTCTTCTTTTTTTCTTTTTCTCTTTTCTTTTTTTATTTCCTTTTCGGCAGAAGGGGAAAAATTTTCCAAACTTATCAGTTTTTACGCCTTTTTGACTATTATTTTTTTTTTTCAAATAAATTGTGAGGAAAACGTGAGAGTTTTAATCGGTCGTCTACGTCATGGATCGTCAGCCGCGGGAAAAAAACCGGTTTTGCAAACGTGGCATAAAACGACAGCCCCCCTCGGGTGAGGAACACGCGGCGGAGCTGAGGTAAGCAAGGAGTAAATATTGACGTGAGGTGACGTCACCCATCGCAAATGAGGGAAGGTTACGTGTATACGGCGCGCCATCCCCTCGCTTCCGAGCGCCTCCTTCGGCACGACTCCACCACCACCCACTTTTAATGACCATCACATCCTCTCCTTCCCTTGTGGGCCCCACTTTTTTGACCATCACAGCCTATATTTTATCATAAAAAAATAAAGAGTATATAATGTAATAATTAAATTTTACACTAATACTAATAAAAAAAATTAGATTGCCCACCGTTCTATTATAAAAATCATGAAATATAATGTAAAATTTGTGAAATGTGGAATTATATATTTGATTCAAAAAATTATTTTTGTGGCTTTTGATGGCCTTGTTTATGTATTTATTTATTTTGAAAAAAAAAATCTGATTTATAACTAAAGTAGTTAACATCGTAAATTGTAAAATTTTAAAATAAATATTCATATCTCAAATAAGCAAAAGGTCTAAAAATTAAAAATAATTCATATTGATGATACAAAATACGATGTTAGTATTATCTTATATTAACCTTTTCTGTACAAAACTTGAATTATCTTATACTAGGAAAAGATATTAGTATTAGGAAAAGTTGTTTTTTTTGTATCCGATTATATATAAAATTTTGAATTTATTTGTATTTATTTAAATTTAAAAATATCGTGATTTGAGGTGATTTTTCAGTAGTAGAATCAAATTTTGTATTTGTCATTTGTATATATATAAAAGTTTATTTATACTGCTCCTTGTTAATAAATTAATCTTCTTTTATTTCTACTCGCTAGATTATCTTCTCCAAGTCAAATCATTATCTTCTCTTGTTAACTTTTATTTTTCAAATTTAATTTTTTAATCTTGGAGATTTTACTAATTTTGAAAGAGAACTGTCATTATGTATTTCATTTGATCCATTGGGCAATTGTATCATAAGGCACAGTTTGGGTAGTTAATCATGGGATTCTAGCCCAAAAAAAGAAGAATAATTCAACATTTTAAGGGTATAAAAATCTCCTTTTGAGTTCCAAGACTTGTTTGAGAAATTGATATGTAATTTTGTACTTGAGCTAATTTGGCCTCTTCTTTTCAAGCTATTGGTGCGCCATTGCTTTAGGAATTTAGTGTTTGAATGATCAGTGGTTGTGAGGCCATTGGCCATTGTCCACTCCATTTCTTCTGATTTTTTAATTAATAATTCGATTATGAAAGCTCTTTCTACAAAATACACACACACACACACTGGTAAAAAACAAGTGCTATGCATATGTTGGACTTATTTCAAAAAGTTTGTTCAAATAAACGAAAATTAAAACAATAAGTGAAATAAAAAACCAAAAAAAAAAAACAAATGATTTGAATAAAAAAAAAAAGACGTAAAAGACTAAAAAGATAAAATGACTAAAAATTTAAAAGATTGACCAACACAAAATAGAGTAAGATTAAAAAAAGCAAAAAAAAATTGAGGGACAAAAAAAATAATGAAAAGGAATAAACATAGAAAAATAATAAAAATAAGGGCAGAAAGGAAAAAAAAAATTGACGGACAAAAAATTAAAAAGGACTAAATTGAAAAAAAAATAAAAATGTGTCAAAAAAAAAAAAAAGAAAACTCATGGCAAAAAAAAAAAAAACAAAAACAAAAAAAAAGTTTGGAGTGTTTACCACCATAAAACTTTATATTCTTTTTGTTTTTCAATTTATTTTAAAAATGTTTGGAGTCAAACCCACACTTATTTGCAATCCCTTCTTTATTTCTTTCATATATTTTTTTTTGTTACACTTTATCACATTCAATTTTCTCCAAGGCTTTATGCTCTTCCAGTTGTTACGCTACCAGTGATCCGACAATCAAGATCATGAACTATGAGATTGAAAGTCACTATATACATTATTCATGTTTCAAGAGTTTTGCCCTTGCAAACTTCCATTTAAAAAAACAAAATAAAAGAAAGAAAGTTTATTTTAAAAACCATGCCATTTCATTGGAAAATTATTTCTTAGAGTCTGACAATAATAATAATTAAACTAACGTTAGGGACATATTATAATGCATTATAATATTTTTACTGGTAAATGCGTATAACCTTTTTTAATTTTAAAAACTTATCAATAAAAGTGAGACGCTTAATGCTTTACTTATCAATCAGGTATTAGAGTTAATATATCAGGAGCGATTCTAATAATTTGACGAGGTCACTTTTGTAATATTTTAATTCCCGAAGGCAGAAAACGACAAGGCGCAATACGGGGGTTTACTTGGAATATGTCTCCCAAACGCGGGTGACGTAGAGCTCGTCACCCCCACAGCATCTGTGACGTAGAAGAGTGCGTAACTGCCGTTGACGTTAGAGTCTTCTCCTCCTCCTTAATATAATTACCTTCCCTCCTTTCATTCCCAAATCCCCCTCTCATCCGTCCTCCGCTTCCATTCTCTCTCTCTCTCCCTCTCTTCTCTCTCTAGAAAACGTTTTCAGTACTTCCATTACCATGCAACACGCAATTCCGTACCAAACGTGGGTCCCGGGCCGGCTGGCCGGGGAGCCGAGACCTCCGGCGAGCGACTCGGTCGCCGGCGCCGCGGCCTTGCGGGCGACCGTGTCGGAGAATGCGGTGGTGGTGTTCGGGCGGCCCGGCTGCTGCATGTGCCACGTCTTGAGGCGGCTGCTGCTGGGGCACGGCGTTAACCCGCCTGTCTTCGAGGTCGACGAGGACGGCGAGGCCGCTGTCGCGGAGGAGTTGTCGAAGATCAATGGTAGTAATACCAATAACAACAATACTGACAAGAACAGCGTCGTCGACGGCGAAGTAATTTCCGGTGGCGGTGGTGATGTTAGCGAGGGTAAGGTTCAGTTTCCGGTGGTGTTCGTCGGCGGGAAGGTGTTTGGCGGATTGGAAAGGGTGATGGCCACCCATATCTCAGGTGAATTGGTGCCCATACTCAAGGAAGCTGGGGCTTTATGGCTTTGATTGTTGTGTTCTCTACTAGTTTTTTTTTTTACAAAATGTTTTTTTCTTTTTGTCTCTCTTTTTTTTTTTTTTTTGTCTTTTCTTTTGTAATATTATGAGCTGATGTTCCTTTTCAAGAATTTTTTTAGACAGAGGAATGCAAGTAAGATCCAAATTGTCCTCCGTTGTTATTTATTGCTCGTTTAGATTATGGGTTCAAACACTCATAATTTAAGAGTAAATTTTAATTTGAGTTTAAATAAGATGCTGAACGGAAGCTAACTAATTGGATCATATAATATTTTATAAATTATATATATATTTTTTATTTGATTTTTCTTTCTTGGGGTGTTTTTCATTTGGGATAATTAATTGATCATTATCGAGAGAATTGATAATGAAAATTGAATTTTTAATAGGAAGAATAAAAATTCCATCAATTATTTTCAAAAAATTTTAAAAAATTCAATCAACAAATATGCCGGCACAGCCTTATATAGATATATATTATATTAGTATTGAGTATTCATATTTGGTGGACGAATCATATTATTTATGTTGACTTGTATTCATTTATGCGCTCGAACTGGCCAGGGCGTGAAAGCATGCAAATCGGCTTTCGTAAGCCCACTGTCGTTTTGGACCAAAAACATTAACGCTTATGACTTAATCTGCTGATCCGTACCACCACTATTTTTGCTTTTTCCTAAACTATAATTCTTGAGATCAACGCTTGGGTATTATAATGGTAACGATGTTTGATCATCTAAAATTTTAGGATATGCTTAATGGATAACTTTGGATTTAAAATTTTGGATTCAATCTTTTTTTTTTATAAAAATTATAATTAGATAATCTAATTTCAATAATAAAATATCAATTTATTTTAAATTCAACTCATAAATAAAACATACCCCACCTATCTTTAAAGTAGAATTATGTGTTTTTTCCATAAATGATAGAGATGAAATAGGATAGCACCATTGATCCCATTCTTGATTTAAAATTTAAAAAAAAAAAAAAACTCTTGCATTATTGTATCAGTGCGACCTACAGTTACAAGTGGTCCTTCATAAAAGAAAAGGGAGAAAACGAAACTTACATGTTTTCTAGTTTATTGGACAAAAAAAATTGCACTTTTTTTAACTGGAGGTAGAAACTTTGAAAATTTATAAGCCAAAATCTAATTAAATGATAAAAATTACAGCAAAACTAAATTCAGAAGGAAAAAAAAAAAAAACGCGTTCATGCACCATAAATGTATAGACACGTATTAGTATGTGTAATGTTGGCAAATTTTCAAGGAAAAGAAATTAAAAAAAAAAAAAAAAGAAGAGGAAGTTAACGCGGCTTTTAAAGCTTGAACAGTATATAAACACTAATAAAGAATGTATCGGGTATGTTTTGGCCATCAATAGAACAGCATTTGTTAAAAACGTGTTGGTGGAAAATCAATTAGGGGTAGTTTGGGGGCTGTCTCCAGCCCCCAATTTTTCACTTTTTTTCAAAATTTTCTTATTTTTTACTATTTATATCTTCAAAATGCTACAGTAAACTCCAAACTTTAAAAATTCATAACTTTTTGTATACAAGTCCAAATGAGATGATTTTTTTTTAAATTGCATAGAATTTCGAGAGGAACAAAACAAGATCCATATTGATATTTTTTTTCTAAAAAAATTTTTAAAATTTTTAATTTTTCACCTTAAACAGTTTTTTCTCCCAAACATATTCTCCAAAACCAACTTTTTTCCAAACCCCAAAACCACGTCTCCAAAACCTCCCCCAAAACTCCTAAAAATCACTCACAAAATTTTCTAGACATTATTTGACCGTCTAGAGTTATAATTAATATCATGATTAGCTAACCAGCAAAAGCAAGCTAAATTCTTAAATGTAAGACAACAAGTTAAACCAAAATCTTAAGCGTACGGAAAGTCTAAAATAACCACTTGGAAATGGTGGCACGGATCGACTCCGATAGTATATTTTACAAATTGTAGAAAAGAATATGTTAAGGATATTAAAATGGAGCATTTTTAAAATTGTGTTATATACAGGGAGTTTATAATAATAAATTTTAATAATAATATGTTGAATTATTGTTAAATTATATTATTGATTTAAATTATTGTACAATCACTAACATTATTAATGTAGATGGAGTATGTGGTATACAATACAAACACACACATATATATGTGTGTGTGTATATATATATATATATGTACATATATAGACACACCCACCTGTATGTCCATAAATATGGTGCGTGTATGTGTGTATATTCTTTTAAGATTTTTCTTTTCTTTTCTGGAGTCAAATTGTACGTGTTTTGGTCAGTAACATGTGTCGAATTGGTCCTTCCAAAGTTAAACAACACTGTGTGACACTGTTGCTCAAATATGGCCAGCAAAGCGCAATTGTATGCATTTCAAGAAAGATAAAGACCCCATAATGGTTTTCTTCTACTTCTTTTTTTCTTTTTCTTTTTTTTTTTTTTCAATTATTTGTTTTCATTTTAGTCAAATATATGAGGTCCTTGTCATTCACTGGATTATCTCTGAAGACTCCGCAAATGATGAGATCACGGGCTGGCGACCATGCAGATCCTATCTAATTCTATATATCCCAAGTCCCCACTCCAATATTATTAATAATTTGATGAGTCAATAACTAATCTCCCTTTCTTCCTCTTCGCCAATGGCCACTTTGGAAGCTTTCCATCACACTATGGAGCTACAATTCCTTAGAAGACTTTAATCATTTTGGCTTTTGATGATGAAAATGTATAGATTACCATTTACTGCAATGATTGAGGTCTATCCGAGCAATTTTTTTTGTATATACATTAAGTAGGGTTAGCTTTTTTTTTTTGACTATTAAAGAAGATCAATTATCACAATGATAGTAACATAGTGATAAGTGATGATCGTTTAATGTATTATATGCTTAATTATTGTTTTAAATTATAAAATTGTGTAATTGACGTATGTAGATCGTTGAGATAATTTATAAAAATAATTAGTGATTCCCTATGTATTTTATCTTATTTAGTCCGGCCAATGATTCTTTTTTTTTTTTTCCCCCTAATAGATTGAAACAATGACAATATTGGTTGTGGCACCTTTCGGTCATTTTAGGGACGCCACAAAACATAGTAAATTATTTGATTTTGTAATAGGGTTTATCTAATCCTATGGATCATCTTGTAAATTAAAAAATAATTTTGCAGCCTTGTAAGTACTTCCATTTTTGCGTCTTTTTTGGATCACCAAAAGTGCTTGCAAGTCAAACCCACATATAAGTGTCACTTTCTTTTCAAAGTAAATGGCCGGCAAGGCTAGTGAGACGATAAGAATATTAGCCTCGACCCTTTGCACTTCTACATCCCCACTATCTTTCATCACTGGAAGATGGATTAATTATTCGGATAATAAACGCAATTATCAGCTAAAAAGTGCGAGGAGATCAACACAACATCCCCAGATGTTAGCTTCCTAGTCGAGTGGAAGCAGATCATAATTAATGATGACCACATTTCATTTGCCAGCAAATAATAGAATTGAAAAATAAAATAAAATAATACAGGATTAGATCCATCACTTATCTCTCACTTTTTTAACATAAGATTCGAACTCTAACTCTACTCAATATGTGTATGTTGAGTTTGTTAATCCAATTTAATCTAATTTAAAAATTAAATTAGGTCAGAAATTTCGTTCTAATTTAGTTTAACTTCATTTATATAAGAGATTATAAAAATAAAGATAATTTATATTGAAAGCTATATTAAAATAGTAAAAGTAAAAATAAGAAATAGTGAAAGATGATCCTATTAAACTAAATTAAATTAAAATCAATTTGAACAACTTAATTTAACTTACAAACTAGAGTAAGTTAGATTAACAAACTAAACCTATATAGAAATAATCATTAGACTATGATACATGCAACCACTTAAACAAAATTATTTGCATAATTATATATGATAGGGATTAGACTCCTCTTACTTATTGTGGAATAATTAATTAACATTATTTGAAAGAGGATAAGGATGACGTTTGTAAAGTAGACCAATCATATTCCATTCCCGTCCCAATTTTAGTTAGCCTGAGATATTTTGAGAACCGAAACATATATATATATATGTATATATATTGACATTTAATGGAGAACATCATCAATATATTCTATGCCACGTATATAGTACTATAGCCTTGTAAAAATTAGTATTAAAGAATGTTGTTGGGTCGATCAGTTTTACATAATTTATATATAGGTCCATAAATCACAGCTCAAATTGCCGTAATTGTTTGGAACATGTTATTGACTATATAATTATGTAGCAATTAAATCCTATAAAGATCTTCTAGTCAATTTCCAAATTTGGAGACGCTAATCAAAACTGGGAAGATGCCTAGCTATATATACACATATATATGTATATATATACACATATATATGTATATATATGTTTTGATTTGCATCAAAGAGCCCATGATGCCATTTAATGTGAGAATTTTTTAGGGCTCTATGGTGTATTGAAGGGATTGGGCAGAGTCCCCGCAGTATGGACCTTCTTTATTTTTGTACTATATATATTTGATGTAATTTGTAATTTCGATTTTTTTAATGTTTTTGAGCCGAACACATTATTCTCACCTCTTATACTAATTTTCGCATTAGTGAATTTCTTTTCTTCTGTCTGTATTTTTTTTTTATCTAGGATTTTTCACATAAATGTGTGTGTTCTAATTTTTTGTTCTTTATTACCTATTCCAGCATTTTATCATAACAAGTGGTATTGAGCAAGGTTTGATTTCAACAATGGCAACCATGAAATATGACATTCCACTTTTGGAACGCAACACCAGATTTTCACTGTAGCAGGTTAAGATGTGGGTTGTGCTTGCACTGATGAATTTGGATGACACCCTGCTACAGTTTGATAATATGCCTTAGTCTTAGACGCTAGAGGAAAAACAACGTAAGGATCATAAAGCCCTATCTCATATTCATCTTCATCTGTCAAATTAGATTTTACAAGATGTTTTGAAGGAGAAAATCGCAGCTGCGTTGTGATTGAAATTTAAGTAGTTGTGCATGATGAAAAGCCTAACTAGTAAGTTGCATCTGAAACAGTGATTGTATTTTCACTGTATGTCTAAAGGTACATCTTTGAAAGATCACTTAATTATCTTTAAGGAAATCATCTCTAACCTAGAGACCATAGAGATTAAGTACGATGAAGAATATTTAAGGTTGATTTTATTATGTTTGTTGCCTTCTTCATATATGACTTTCAGAGACACTATTTTGTATAGTCATGATACTCTTACTTTGGATGAAGTTTATAATACTCTATTTTCTAAGGAAAAGATGAAATAACTTGTAATAGATCTGAGACTCAGGTAGAGGGTTTTGTTGTTTGACTCATTTTTTACCACTTATTATTTCAAAAAAAGTAGTTATAATAGTTGTGTCTATTTTAACAAGAATGATGAAGGCATTTGTTTATTTACTCTTATATGTTGATGATATGTTGATAACAGCCAAAGATAAGGAAAAGATAAGAAAAATCAAAGCCTAGCTCAATAAAAAGTTTGAGATGAAAGACTTGGGAGTAGCAAATAAGACAATTGAGATAGAGATTCCAAGAGATAGAAAGACAGGTAAATTATTTCAAAACCAGAAAGGCTATATTGCGAAAGTACTTTATAGGTTCAATATGCAGAATGCCAAACCTGTTAGTACTCTATTAATAGCTTATTTCAGATTTTCAGTCACTTTATCTCCATAATTAGATGATGAGGTTGATTATATGTTACAAGTTCCATATTCTAATCAGTGAGATCTCTCGTGTATGCTATAGTTTGTTCACATCTAGATTTATCATATGCAGTTAGTGAGTCAGCAGATACATGGCAAATCTTGGTAAAGAGCATTGGAAAGTAAATCAGTGGATCTTTAGATACTTGCGAGGTACTACCGATATTTGTTTGCACTTTGAGAGAACCAGAAATGGAGTTATCACGTACATCAATTTTGATTTTACTGGAGATCTTGATAAAAAAAGATCACTCACAGGATATGTTTTTACCATTGGTAGATGTGCTATCAATTGGAAAGCTACTTTATAGACTACAGTTGCGTTATCTACTACTGAAGCTAAGTATATGGCTATTATAGAGGCTTGTAAGGAACCTACTTGGTTGAAGGGACTATTTAATGAGCTCAATGAAGACTTGCAGATTATCATAGTTTTTTGTGACAGTCATTGTGTTATTTTCTTTAGAAAGGATCAGATGTTTCATGAGAGGACAAAGTACATTGATGTGCAGTATCATTTTGTATGAGAAATCATCGCTCATGGTGATATTGTTGTAAGAAAAGTTAGTGCCCGTGATAACCCAACCCATATGATGACTAAGTCACTTTTTATAGCCAAGTTTGAGTATTGCTTAGACTTAGTTGGTATTCGTTGCTAAGATTAGCCCTTAAAGGATTTTGTGGAAGAGGTGGAAAGTTTTTTGTTAAAGATTAGTGTTCATTATTCATTTTTTGTAGTGGAATTCGCATTAAGGAGGAGACTGTTAGAGTATGTAATCCAAATTCTGTTTTGACCCAGGTTAAAGAGCCTAAAATGCGATTTTATATGAGAATTTTTTAGGACTCTGTGGTGATAACAGAAGGATCAGGTCAATAGGGTTTCGATTTATTTTTGCACTTTATATATTCAATGTAATTTAGGGTTTCAATTTTTTTTAAAGGTTTTTGAGCCGCACACATTATTCTCATTTCTTATACTAATTTTAATTAGTGAATTTTTTCTTTTCTGCTCACGGTTTTTTTTCTTGTCTAAAGTTTTCAACATAAATCTGTATGTTCTTAATTTTTGTTTTTCATTGCCTATTCTCACATATTATCGTAATAATAGATATATATGTATTAATAGTAGTAAGATCCGGTATCAAAACAAAGCAAAACTTTTTCTTAAAAAAAACATTGTGGAACCAAATTTTTGGATCTTGTGGTACTTATCTCTCCACTCATTTTGTGCCTCTTATTTGGAATAAAGAAACTACACATAATTATTTAGTCAATTAGAAGTAAATAACATAATTTTAAAATGTTAAAAATAAATAGCATAATCAAATTTGTGAACTAATAATATACCATTTTTACCCTTCTTTCTCACACATCCCCACCCCCACACACACACTCTCTCTCTCTTTCTCCCCTTCCTTTTTCCTCACCACCCCCACCCCTACCACGCTTTCTCTCGCTTCCTTCTCGCTACACTCAACAGCCCCATCCTCTCTCTCTCTTTTTCACCAAAAGTAGCCATCATTGACAACCAACTGGAGCGAAGCTTCACGGAGATCATCAGCCGTCGTTGTCTTTTTTGGCCCCGACGTCTTCTGATTCTCGACCATGACAGTCGCGATTGTGAAATCGTGAGCCTCCAATTAGTGACTCTGATCTGCTCAGCATCATTGTCCTATGAGTAACCTACTGGTCACGATTTGCTCGTAATCCGACTAGAGCTAGTCAGCTTTACGATTCACACAGCCCCAAGATTGTCATGTGATTCACGTGGTTCACCTTCTCTAGCATCCAATTGCGAGATTAACCTTGACTATCAGGCATCAATGGCAGTTTCAAGTTTCCATGGTGGCTCCGAGGTAGAGCTTTTGACAAAAGTGAATCACAAGTGGCGATGGTGGCTAGGACGAGGCGGATCTACCATCACCGATCTTCTTCGTGGCAGAGCTTCACTTGCGATCTTCCTTGATGTAATGTTTGCAATTTTGGAAAAGTAGGACAGATTCTAATTGACTAGTTTTATTGTTGTTTTTTGTTTTTGTTTTTGTTTTTTTTTCCCCTCTTTGGACTATCATCCATTGGGTGTCACTATTATCTTTGACAATGCAAATTAAGTATAATTATATTTATAATGTATATTATAAGTGTAAATTTTGCATTTATATTGTAAATTAAGATGAGGTATTTTCAAGATTTTAAATAGATGTAAATTCAAATTTACCCTTAAATATACTATTTACTATTGAAATAAAACTTTTGACCTATTTATTTTTATTTCTTCCAATTTTTGGCTTATTTTTCTTATTTTCCCCTTGGAATATTACATACAAATGATTCCTAGACATTTAATGGGCCTTACATATGATCTCTGATGACTCTCGAAAGGTCTTGAATATTTCATACGGTATTAATCTTCTAGCAGGTCTTTTTCCCAATAACTCATTTTTGAAACCTTAAGTTATACACATTGGCTTCTCCTATCTCCCCTCTCCCTCTCTCTCTTGTTTACCTCCCTTTAAATTTTGCGTACAACAGAATTCAAACTCTACTTTAATATAAACTCAGTTATAAAATTACCATTATATTATACCTACAATCACTTTTTCCTCTCTATAATATTAACAACATGCAAATGTGGCTAAAAAAGTAAAAGGTTTAAAGAGGAAAGTATTTGTATGAAGATAGGGATTATTTTTCTTTGTTTTGGATTAATTTTCCTTTTTAGTAACAGCAGAATCAGAAACAATATAATTCTCCTTTTACTTTAAATTAATAAATTTAGGAGCAAAGGTTTTATTAACTTATTTTCTAAAATATCCGACTTAATATACTTTAAGCATAAATAAATTTTTAATTAGCTTTTTTTTTTAATTTTGTAAGTAAACATAACAAAAGGAGGAAAAGATATTTTGTTGTTCAATTTTCTGAAAAGCAAATATACACTTCCCCTTGGTTTAAAGGAGGAAAAAAAAAAAATGAAGCATTTTGTACATGGAGTTTCAGTATTTTGTGACCCAACAAATGAGAGAGGCATATTTTAAAATTGAGCAGGTGATCTATATTAATCAACTCCAGGTGGGGGAATGCTGATCATCATGATCATCAATGCAAAAAGGGTTTTTGGCCAATTGCCTGCCTGCTACTCCAGTCAACTAGTACTTATGCAATGAGTTTGGATTTATACATGCCGTAACAATCTTTTAGTTCGAACACATATTTGCATATATGATCGGCAATATATACATACACACACACACACACACATAGATATTTATCTGTGGGACTACAACTCCATTATGTATAAAATATATATACTGTCAGCTATCAGGTTTAGTCCTCTGAAGTCCCTTTGCTTGATACCATGCACTCCCTGCCAATACAAAGAGTGTGGTGTGACATCATTTAAATTCTGAGACGTAAACATGTATAACTCTCATACCCTATTTTTAGCGCTTGTCCATACTTGGCTTGTACTTTCTCTTCCGCAAAAGCTATAACCTGGCATTTACTGAGAACTAGCCCAACCAACTTTATATGTGCCTTTACATATATAAATATATATTTATTACACAAAAGGTGTGCATATATATATATATTAGTAATTAATAATTAATTAGCCTATTCTGAGTTTATGGATGTATACATCTAGTTCGTGGGGATAGGAATAACAATATTTTGTTGCCCACAAATTAATCTGTACATATGCTATATACACTATTTTGCCTCCCTATTTTTATAAAATAATAATAACAATAATAATAATTATAACAACAAGAATGATAACAATGATAATTTTTTTTAGCTCCCATAAGGCCACATCTTATTCTCCGTTACTGTTTTTAGTGCTTTAGACGTGTCATTGCCAAAAAAAAGGAAGGGGAAGGAAAAAAAAAAGACTTGTCATTGAAAGTGTTTGGACGATACACGTACGTAAGCCATTACCTAATCAGGCCGCGGAAGGACAGCTCTTGTGAAAAGAACGTGTGTTTTATCTCGCAATAAACCTTTTTTTTTTTTAATTAAGCCCATTTTTTATACCTATTTTTTTTCTTGTATTTTTTTTTTCATATATAAAAATATTTCATTTAAATATTAATAATATCATATTTTAAATTCAATACAATCACTATTTATTATTTATTTTTTCTATTACTTTTATTAATTATATTATATATTCTTTTTCTCTCTCTTTTTTTCCTCTCTACTTTTATCCATCACATCACATATTTATTATTAAAATATAATTTAAATACTTTTTACCCAAACACGCATTGCATTCAAATACAATACTAATATTTTTTCTTCAAACATAAATTACATTCAAACGCAATACAAATACAATAAGTTCACCAAATGAAACCTAAGTATTCATGTACTTGTATTCACAAATCACTGCATTAAATATTTTATATTATAAAGACTTAAATTTTAGATTTTGAGAATCTAACTTTTAACATCCTTAGTTAATACAATGTGAGTTTATCTCTCAATAAACTTAGGATCCATTTAGTAAGCACATTGTATTTATATTATATTTAAATATAATTTATATTTTAAAAAAATATTTATTTTATATTTGAATATAACATATATTTGGATAAAAAGTATTTGAATTATTTTTAAATAATGAATATGTAATGTGAGGGGTAAAAGTATAGAGAAAAAAAGAGAGAGAAAAAGAGTACGTGATGTAATTAATAAAAATAATAGAAAAATAAAATAATAAATAATAATTATATTGGATTTAAAATATGATGTAATTGACGTTTGAATGCAATACTTTTATGTTCGGATGAAAATTACATTGTATTTGAATGTAATGTAAATACAATACTAGAAACAAACGGAAGCCTATATTATATGAACTCATTTCGACCAAAGGTTGAGTAGTTTGGAAAAAAAAAAAACAAAAAAACAAAAGCAAAAGGTTGGGCTACACAGAGCAACTTGTATTTTTTTTTTTTAATTTTTCATAGATTACAACTTGTAAATTATAGCATTGAGTATATAGGAAATTAAGAAAATAACTCATTTAGTGTACATGTTTAAGATTTTTATTTCGTTATAATCTGGATTTAGTCTTAAAAACACTTTTTATTTAATATTGTAAGTAAAAAATTTTCTATAACGTAATATTCCAGAAATATATATATATATATATACACAGTTTTGCATTCCTCAAAAAAACCCATGACAATATATATACTCACGTACTTGGAATTGAATATGGGATTTCTCCTTCGACCTATTTCACGCTTAACTGAGCTAGTTGCAGGTAACAATACTTGTGCACTATAAAAGTTAACCATTCATCACAATATCTTCTTATAAAACTTTTAGTTACAATATATGTTTGTATTGTATTATTAAATATCATTTTTAGTTACACAATCTCGTGATTAATGATATGTTTGTAGTTATATATATTTTTAGTCACTAAAAGACTCATGATTAAAAGTTTTAATTACACTAAGGGTGAGTTTGGTTGGAAGGAATGTAATGAAATGGAATGGAATGGAATCGAAATTCTGATGTTTGGTTGATTGGAATACAAGGAATGACCATTCCTTTGGAATGACTTTTCCACTAATTTGGTGAAATCGTCATTCCATCCATAGATGGGAGGAATGACCATTCCAATCCATATTATTTTGTCTAATTAAAAGTTAATATAATATATTTTATTGTATTTATAAAATCAAAACCAAACAATTGAATCGTCTTTCCTTTCCATTCTCATTGCCATTCCCATTCCCATTCCCATTCCATGTCATTGCCTTTAACCAAACTCACCCTAAAAGTTATGATAAAATACATATTAGTAGCAAGATTACAATGAATAAAAGTGATATTTAGTCATACAAAAAGTTTACAAAAAATATTGTGACTTTAAAGTTTTTTCTTTCATTATCAATGCATGAACTACGGTGGTATGTTTTTGTTTTTCCTTTTTTTTATGTTTATTACTTTTTGATTTTTTTGCAATCAAACATTGTTATTTACGCTTTAGCAACTCTTCAGAGGAAAAGATTATCAAGGACTGCATAATTTTGTCGTGCAACATGTGGATTCGTGCACTTATATCCTAAGTCTAACCCCAGATTTTCAATGGGAAAAATTGAAATTTCAGGAAATGATTGGATTTGAGGGACATTCATGGGGCTGAGAGTGCAATTGAGAAATACTGAGAATAGCGGCGGAGTTAGGATTTATTCGTAAGGGATAAAAAAAAAATTTTTCATCAAAATTATGCAAACATCTTCACACACGACTAGCGCTACCGCGCCACAATTTGCAATGCCTGTCATCGTGATTTCTTATATATACTGTCATGCCCAATAGTCTCTCTTCTCTCTCTTCTGCTCTCTCCCCTCATTATATCTCTCTCCTCCATATTTCTTAAAATATTTAGTATTTTAATTATTTTAATGTTTGTGTTAATTTTTTAAAAAATTGATATTTGTGATTATTTGTTTACAAAGTGGAAAAATTATATGACAAATAATATTTTGAAATAATAAATTTCAAAAATAATATATTTGAACTAATTTAATATAAAAAAAATAAAAATCCAATATAATACTAAATGGTATTCCAGTAGTTTACCCAATGGTACCAAAACGCTTTTTTCGTTGGTTAGGAGAACCTTTGAAAATACATATTAGATTGACATTTAATTTTTCCTAAAAGAAGACAAACATTCTGAAACCAGTATACGTAGGATAGGATTTCAAAAGTGTGTATTTTTTAAAACATTCGTAGGGTTTCCTTTTCAATTAAACTATTTTATTTCTTAAAATCCAAATTATTTGTCCAATAAAATATAGAAAACTATTAATTTAAAAGGATTAAAACTAATTTATATATAAACTCACTGTAATAAAATAAAAAAAATCCATTATATTAAATATAAAAAAATGCTGGGTCAGCCATGGCCGCCCCCGCCCCCGCCCCCGCCCCCGCCCCCTAGCTCTGTCATTGATCGGGTATATCTGAATAATATGTGTCAACATTAATAATAGCGTCATCTATAGTTGTAATATATATAGTTTAAGCAAAAGAATATTCTGTCAAAATTATCAAGGAACCATAAGATTTAATTAATTATTGTTTCATTGTTTGTTAAACCTCTAAATAAACCAAATGGACGTGCACTCAATCTCCCTTTTCGCTCTAAAAGAAGATAAGAATCAAGAATTGCGGAAAAGAGGATGGACTTGCATTAATTTATTTGATCGAAGTGCTACTAGACCATTCAAAAGAGCAGCACTTTGCCTCCTAAATTTCCAACAAACAAATTGATGGTTGGGAAATTTGCTTCCAATGAGAAACTGTGAATAACTTCAAGCACCTTTAAGAAAAGGGTGTGAATTCCTTATTTATTTCTTTAACTTTTTACGAAGTTACGATTTGATGATCATCAATAATTTTTTTTTTGAGTAGTAAAACTTTAAAAGAGTGCAATTTAATCCTTTTTATTTAAAAAAATTACAAAAAATGTCATGCAAATTACACATGATTTACCAAATAAGGGTAATGAAGAAAAAAAATAGATGATATAACTTATATGTGTCATATATGTTATATATTTCATCTAATTTTTTAATTTTTTTAGTAAAAGAACTAAATTACACCTTTTTAAAGAGTTGTTGAACCATTGAGCCATAAAAAAAGATTTGGTACCAAATTGTAACTTTGTAAAAAGGTTAAAATTGAATGCACAGTTTACTTAAAAAATAAAACAAGAAAAAGAGAATAACTGAAAAATAATATTGTCTTGTGTACCCATAAATTTTTGGATTGTTTCTTTAGCTCATCGTTTTTTAGGGCTCGCATGGGGAGATGGGAATTTTTGTTTGAGAGATTGGAAATGATTGAAATAGTAAAAATTTATAATAAAAATTGAAGAAAAATATTAAAAAAAAAAAACACTGCAGCACGACCCCTAATTTTGTAGAAACTTGAAAGTTGAAATATTACCAGGCAACAGACACTTTCTCATCTAGGTACAACACGGCCCAATGCTTGCTTGATGACCAAAATCAGCGATTTCCAGTTCCTTACCATAGGGAACAGACTTGACAAACTATTATAATTTATAAAGCCTTACTCTTGCAATTATGACTTAATCTCATTTTGATTTTTTAATTTAAAACGTCATAAAACATATTCCTGATCCATTATTATCCCAAGTTAGTCTCTCCGTTTATAAATCATTTAGGTTTTAATGACAACCAGACGTGAGTACCATATGAGAGGTTGTTGAAATACTAAGAGCATAGTTACTACCCTTAATTAATGTAGTTAATTAACTCTCCGTCTGTTTGACACCTTCAAATTTGGAAAATAAAAAATTTTTCATTTCAAGAAAAATGAACCTTCCTAAATTTCCGCATCTGAACATCTAATATTTTTCATTTTTGAAAAATAAAAAAAGAGCTATCTAGAAACAAAAAATTTTTACCCACTCAAACAACTTTTCACTTTTAAAAAAAATTCTA
Organism: Antiaris toxicaria; assembly: GCA_035233585.1. Taxonomy (NCBI): domain Eukaryota; kingdom Viridiplantae; phylum Streptophyta; class Magnoliopsida; order Rosales; family Moraceae; genus Antiaris; species Antiaris toxicaria. The sequence continues at coordinate 98,773,009 of CP141154.1, forward strand.
AACAACTTTTTGAGGGTGTTTGGTTTTGTTTCCAAAACTGATTTCACGATTCCCTAGGAAATCGATTTCAAAATCGGTGTGAAATTGTGTTTGGTTTGTATTGTTTTTGAAAACAGATTTCAAAACGAATCCAAAATCGCCTTTGCTCCCAATGTAAAATTGAAAATGATTAAAAGTCGTTTTCTCTGATTTCATTTTTTCCATTTCTCCCATTTCTCTGATTTAATTATTATGGTTAATTAAGATTTAATTGATATAGTAATTACTTAAATATTATGGTTATTAATTTTTAATTCATTTTTCAATTAAAAAATTTTATTAATTTATAATTTTTTGTATTCATAATAAATTTTTTTTAAATCAAACATAAATATATTTTTATATAATACTTATAAAATGACTGGTTTTCAAAAATATAACCAAACACAGTTTCATTTTTTTGTTTCTCAAAACATACACTCAGAAAATAAAACCAAACACAATTTCAGAAACGTTCTCAGAATTGTTTTCAAAACGATCTCAAATTCAGAGAATTTGAAAATATAACAGATTTCAAAAATAATACCAAACGCTATCTTTATTTTTCATATCTAAAAATTTTTCATTTTCCAAAATCAAACACCCCATCCAAACGACCATAAATTTTGGAATAGAGATTTGAAGGTGATGGTATTGCCACTAAGGGCTTTGAATCAGTCCCTGGAGCTAACTTGAAAGGCTATTGCTTGTATTGATAGTGATTTGTGGTATCTTCAAACGTGACTCATATGATAAGATGCCTATTAGTAATCACTGTTAGTAATTGAAAAGGCTTGAATTTTGTTTATTCTCAAGTATATCTGCAAGAAATCAATGGTTTCATGACATACTGCTGTCAAGTTTCACTTGCAAGTTATTGTTCGTATTTTCACATGCATGACAACAAGATACTTTTAGTATCACAGTGTATTACCTATGTTATCATGATAGGAGACCATCGGTATACATACTAGCTAGTATCCCGCCACAACTCCACTAGAGACATTTTTAACATTCCAAATTTGTTAACATTTATAAAGTTTAGTTGGGAATTTGGAGGAATGTCTAAAAAAGTGCATACCTCTAAAATTTTACCCCATTTATAATAGTTATAGGATTTTGGTGCTCTTTTAAGAAAAATCAAGAGAAAACCTAATGTATTTTTTTTTTTCAAAAATACCTCCAATCAACCAAAAAGGTAATGTACTAGATACTATTTAGTAATCTATCTGAATATCATTTCGTAATCCTTTAAAATACTGTTTAGTAATCTGTCATTTGGTAATTCGTTGGAATATTGTTTGGTAGTCAACCATAATACCTTTTGGTAATTACCATTGGTAATTCACTATAATACTATTTGGTATTTACTAAGAATACAATTTAGTATTTTTATAAAATATATTTTTTTTTAGAAATATCATTTAGTAATTGGATGGAATATCATTTCATAATCTATCAAATTACCATTTGGTATTCTTCAAATTTTTATTAAAAAAAATTATTATTTCAAAAATATTATTTGTCATATTGTTTTCACACTTTATAAACAAATAAATCAAAAGATTATTTTAAAAAAATAAACACAACAATGAAAATACTAAAAAACTTCATCACAAAAAACAACCAAAATAAAAAAAATCATAAATAAACAAATATGCAAAAAAAAAAAAAAAAAGCAGCCACATGAAAGTGACAGCGGGAAGGATTCTGGCAGCCAACCATCTCGCAACAAAGGCGTTGTGAGGAAGAAATCACATTAACCTCTCGATCACAATAATGGTTCATGGCCAAATCACGAGCTACAACAACCAGAGAGTAGACGATGGCGATGTTGCTGCACAGCAGCTCACATAAGATTATATCAGAGGCCAACTTGAGGATCTCAAGCGACGGTGACTAGAGGAGAGATTTGATTGGGAGGCTTGCAAGTGACAACTTGGTGGCACAACAGTTCACAGGAGAGCAGATCAAAGGAGAGAGCTTTGACTAGAGGCTCACGAGTGGCGACTTTGTGGTGGTAGCAGCTTACAGGGTAAATCGGAGGAGATGCATTGATGGCTAGCAAGAGAAGAGAGAAAGGGGGTGGGGGGGTTGGGGGAAGGAGAGGGAGAGAGAGAGAGAGAGAGAGAGAGAGAGAGAGAGTTATATCAAAAAAATTTGAGGAGAAAGAGAAGTAAAGGAAGGGAGAGTAAAAAAAGTGGGAAAAAAATATAAGGGTAAATTTGTCTTTTTAATTATCTAGTCAGATAAAAAAGTAATCAAATAGGGTAAAAATCAAGTTATTATGTAAGGTAAAAATTTAAAGTAGGTACACTAAAAGAGTTATTTTCATAATTTTTTCGATTGGCCCAACCAGAGAAAGGTTCTATTAGCCCGTGGAGGGATGATATTTCAACCTAACATTTGGAAGAGTCCAGAGATCTACTATCCCTATTTGGATATCCCCTTGGCTATCTCACCATTTAAATCTTGATAACTCATTAGATTGTCACATCAGTTTTTTTTTTTTTTTTTGATTCTTTCCAACAAACGCCAAGCTTTCCCAGTCATTGAATGGTGAGATAGCTAAGGGAATAGCCAAGTGGGGACAGCAGATCTTGACTCCACTTGGAAGGACCTCCCCTTTTACCAATCCCATATGGCCTTGTTGATAGGCTCGCTATTGGCCTCGGAGCTGCCTTTGATAAGGTCAACAGGAGAAGTTTAGACAAGGCATGTTAGGTGTACAAAGAAGTTAAATGGTTCAAAATAGTGGTTGAAGAATGCAAAGAGGTTTTTCAAGTAGTGGCATTTGTGGCCCGAACTAAAAAATGACAGACCAGACCTCGGCCCACATGTCATAGCCCTGTCCACCAAGATGGGCCTCGTTTAACGAGGTTTGTATATCACTAGCAATCAGGCCAGCAAAACGCTATTTACCTGGCCTGAGTGTTAGCTTTACAACCACGCCGTAGCACAGATGTAGAAAGAATGTCAGTGTATACAAAATTACCATTCAACCCTTTCCTCAACAAAGTTTCTCTCCCATCTCTCAGTGACAAATTGGTAATTTCACCGCCGTCCGTCCCTTCTTGGTTCAGTATAAAGTCGCGGTCCTTTTTCCCTCCCCAATTTTAAACGACTTCTCGTCCTTCTTCTTTCCACTGTCCGAGAGCTGGAAAGGAGTAGAAGCCAAGGAGAAAGAACTTGGAACCAAAGAAATAATTCTCCCAAAAAAAAAAAAAAATCGGAACGAAGAAGAAGAAGAGGAAGAAGAAAAGATGATGAAATTCTTCCGAGGAAAGGAAAATTTCTCCGATGCCTCGCCGCAATCGGCGTCTCCGACGTCGTCGTCGTCGTCACCGTCGCCGGTGGCGCCGGTGACCGGGCCGGCGAGGCCAATTCGGCTGGTCTACTGCGACGAGAAGGGGAAGTTTCGGATGGATCCGGAGGCCGTCGCGACGCTCCAGCTCGTCAAGGGGCCGATCGGCGTGGTTTCCGTCTGCGGCCGCGCTCGCCAGGGCAAGAGCTTCATCCTCAACCAGGTCTCAATCTTTGCTCTTTTTGCTTTTTTGCTTTTCGTGGCTAATTTTGAATGAATTTGGTGAAAAGTTCTTGTATTTATGCGTGTAATTTTTGTGCTTATTGACTTTTAGGGTTTGTGATATTGGGCATTGCGATAAATTTGGTGTTTAGAGTGGCTTTTGTGGGTCGAGTTCGCGATTTTTGTCTTAGTTTATGGAGAAATGGAGGTGGTTCTGGTTTTTGAGCTTTTGAGTTCTGTTTTGATTAAAAATGTGTCAAGTGCGGGATATCTCACAGCATAAGGGGACACTGAGAGCTGAAAATTTTGATCTTCTCGGACTTTGTGACGCCATGGGCACTTGCTGAAGCGTTTGCCTGGTTAGTTAATCATGTGTAGATGTAAACGGGGAAGAGCAGGAAGGTGCCACTGGTGACAAAGAGAATGTGGATAGGTGCAATGTTGGGATAATCGAGTGGAAAGGAAATGATAACTTTGAAAGCAGTCGTGTTTTTAAACTATGGTTTTGTTTCGAGTTTTCCCACTGTTGGGACTCCTATTGATATATTAATATGATATCTAACTGTTCTTGTTCTGGATACACTTTAGTTAAGGAACATTGTTTATAACTTAGTGGCAGGAATAGATAAGTTATAAATTAGATTTTTAGTAGAAAACAAAGTTTCTGCAGAAATGTGTGAACATGGCTTGAAAGCTTCCTGACAGAATGGGGAAGTTGTGAATTGATAAACTAATGCATGTTGTAAGAATTCATTTTTGCTTTAGGCGTACAATATTAATAGAAAGACTTTTAATTGTATTGTATGTTTAAATTTACTCTTTGCAGCTTCTTGGGAGGAGTAGTGGATTTCAAGTAGCATCAACCCATCGACCTTGTACCAAGGGGCTTTGGTTGTGGAGTGCACCATTGAAGAGAACTGCTCTAGATGGAACAGAGTACAATCTTTTACTGATAGATAGTGAAGGCATTGATGCTTATGATCAAACGGTTAGCCTTTACTTCTTTGCTAATAACATATCAGTGCTATTTGTGGGTGTCAAAAGTAACTTCCTAATTGGTTTTGAAGAAAATAAGACTTATTCATGTTTTATTCAATTATTAATTAGTTAATTAATTAATTAATTAATTAATATTATTATAATATATATTTTTTTGTATAGAGTTTTTTCCCCTGCAATACTTGTAACGTTCTGTTTCATTTTAGTTTGATGCATCTAAGTAACACTGTATAACTATGGTTCCTTTGAAATTAATGTTGTTCTCTTCTTGTGGAATTCTTCCTTTTCTTCTTTTAAATTTGGGTAAATAATTCTTCTGTTTAAGAATTATTACACTTGATTTTTTTTTTCTTGGCAGGGAACTTACAGCACTCAAATATTTTCCTTAGCTGTGCTCTTATCCAGCATGTTTATTTACAATCAGGTTAGTGAAACTTTTGCTGTAATTCTTGGACTTGTAGGAAGGGTCTTTGTTTAATAATAGGCACTTAGGTTGCTAGGCCTAGGTCATGGCTTAGGTGGTAAATTGTCTGGATGAGTTTGGTGAAATCAAGTTTGTAATTTGATTTAGTATTTGCCTCTGCACCAGAGTTTATACTTATTTTGCTCATGCTTCCATTTTGAATTAGATGGGTGGCATTGATGAAGCTGCATTGGATCGTCTCTCTCTTGTCACACAAATGACGAAACATATCCGCATTAAAGCCTCAGGAGGAAGAAATTCAGCTTCTGAACTCGGGCAGTTTTCACCTATATTTGTTTGGCTTTTGAGGGTAATTTGCTTTGTTACTATGCATTGATATACACCATTATCATAACAAACGCTAATTTTGTTGCTATTGTTAATTTGTTTTCTTTGTTTATATGCTTGGAGGATGCCATATTTTTTTTAATAAGCGATGGTCTTCAATTGGTTGAATGTTTGCTTGGTTTTAGGATTTTTATTTGAATCTGGAAGAAGATGATCAAAGGATAACCCCTCGTGACTATCTAGAGCTGGCTTTGAAGCCAGTTCAAGGTAGAGGAAAAGACGTAGCAGCCAAAAATGAGGTATTATTTAACTCTTTTATTAGTTGTGAAAACAGAGCTAAGTTCTCTCTCTCATGCATTCCTAAGTTCTTTTTAGATACTACAGGCATGTGGACATCTCACACTCTAAGTTAAGTTCTTGTTGTGGAGATTCTAATTACATGTTATCATTGATCAATAGATTCGCGAGTCCATACAAGCTTTATTCCCAGATAGAGAATGCTTCACTCTTGTGCGGCCTTTGAACAATGAAAATGATCTCCAGCGACTTGATCAAATATCAGTAAGTTTTCAGTGCTGTTCTTTATGTTGAAATTATTTTGTTATATGTCTTTGTGTTTTGTGTATGTGTTTTCATGGGCTAAGATGCTACTTATTTATGCAGTTGGACAAACTGAGGCCTGAATTTAGATCTGGTCTTGATGCCTTGACGAAGTTTGTGTTTGAAAGAACAAGGCCTAAGCAAGTTGGTGCAACCGTATTGACTGGTCCAATTCTTGTTGGTCTTACAGAATCTTATCTTGATGCTCTTAATAAGGGTGCAGTGCCTACCATATCTTCTTCATGGCAGGTTTAGTCTTAAACTCTTCTAAAATAGAATGATTTTTAAAGGATTAGATATTTTTTGTATACGTGCATGGTTACACAATATACTCCTATAAGTTTCTGACAAAAATATTTGTTTTCTTCTTATTGAATTGAATTCTGAATGTACATCAACAATGAATGTATAGGACACTCAGCATCCTATAATCTCAACTAACTAAAGAGAAAAATCAGGAATAAAACACCCTAACAAACCCAAGCTGTTACTTGGATTTTATTGAATAGAGAATAGCATAAAATATCCTAACTAAATTGGGAACTATTATCGACACTCCCCCTTAAATTGGTGCATAGATGTCGATCATGTCCAACTTGTTAACAAGAAGCTTAAAGTTTGGTCGGAACAATACCTTTGTGAAAATGTCTGCAATTTGCTACGTTGTAGGGACAAATGATTCGCAAATGACTCCTGCCTCAAGTTTCTCTTTGATAAAGTGTCTATCAATCTCTACATGCTTGGTTCGGTCGTGCTGCACTGAATTGTGAGCTATGCTAATCGCTGCCTTATTGTCATAGTATAGCTTCATTAGTGTTACCACAAGTTTCTTCAACTCCTCAACTATTTGTTGTAACCACAAAATTCACAAACTCCATTAGCCATTGCTTGGTATTCACCCTTGCATTGCTTCTTGCAACTATGTTTTGTTTTTTACTTCTCCAAGTGACAAGTTTTCCCTATACAGTACCATGATGTTGACTTCCTATCTGCCATTGAGCCTACCCAGTTTGCATCTGTGTAGGCTTTAATTGTTTGTTGTCCGCTCTTTATGAAAAACAAACCCTTTCCTAGAGAACTCTTTAGGTACCTTAGAATTCGAAAGTAGCTTCAAGGTGCTCTCTATGTGGAGAGTGCATGAAGTAACTTACCAAACTGGTAGCAAATGCAAGTCAGGCCATGTATGTGATAGATAAATCAATTTACCTGCTAGTCTTTGGTTTTGAGCTGCATTGATAGGTTCTCCTTGCTTGCTATTAACAAGTTTCTTCTTTGGATCAATTGGCATGTTAGCGGGCTTGCATCCACTCATCCTTATCTGATTTAGAAGATCTAGAATGCACTTTCATTGTGAGACCTTTATTCCTTTCTTGGACCGAGCAACTTCCATTCCAAGAAAATATTTGAGAGATCCCAGGTCTTTAATCTTGAATTTGGTAGCTAGAGTAGCTTTCACCCAATCCATTTCTGTCTGACCATCACCTGTGAGAATTATGCCATCCACTTAGACTATCAACACTGTTGCTCTCCTCCCGAGTGTTTGATAAACATGGTGTGATCGGTTTGAGCTTGAGTATACCCTTGTGTTTTTATGGATCGAGTGAACTTCTCAAACCAAGCTCTCAGCGATTGTTTAAGACCATATAACGACTTCTAATGACTTCCTTAGTCTACACACTCTCGTCCTGAACCTTTGTTCAAAACCCGAAGAAGGATCCATATAGACTTCTTCCTCTAGATCTCTGTTCAGAAAGGCGTTCTTGACATCTAACTGTTGCAAGGGCTAATTAAGAGTAGCTGCAAGCGACAAAAGTATTCGTACAGTATTTAATTTTGCTATCGGTGCAAAGGTTTCCAAATAGTCAATACCATAGGTTTGCGTAAACCTTCAGCCACTAGTCTTGCTTTATATTTCTCTAGGGTCCCATCCGACTTGCACTTGGTGGTAAACGCCCACTTGCATCCCATTGTAGTGTTCCTTTTGGTAGAACTTCAACATCCCATGTCTTATTCTTCTTAAGCTCTCTCATCTCTTCAAGTATGGCTTCCTTTCATTCTGGAATTTTTAAAGCATCCTGCACATTTTTTGGAATCTCTACACAAGAAAGTTGAGAAGTGAAACTAAAAAAGGATGGCGAAAGATTTTTGTAGGACACGAATTTAGATATACGATGACTTGTACAAGATCTGTTACCTTTTCGAATGGCCATGGGAACATCTAGATCTTTAAACAACATGGTTTGGGATTTAACACTAGATTGAGGAATTTTTTCTGGGATTGATTGAGAGTTACCTGAGGAATCTTGGACTTTGACTCTTGTTGGAGTCATGACTAGGCAGGGAGGCATTGGTTTCTTTCCTTCGGTCTGGATCCATTCTCTTACAAACCAATCCAAAGATTTTTTTCGAACTTGTTTCTTCTCTGTTTCTTGTATTAGTAATTTTGTAATCTTGTTGTGGCCTTATAAATTTGTCCAACCCTGCTTCATTAGACACAGAACTTGTCTTTTCCATGTGATTGGGATTTGTTTGTTTTTTAAAAATTGAATTCAAGCCATAAATTTTTTTTTTTTTTTTTACAAAAATTGATCAGATTTTTCAAAATTTGAATTTTGACTAGTGATTTCAAAATTTGAAAATTGTTTAGGATTTTCTGAAGAGAGATCTTGATCAGCAACATTTGGCTTGAAATTTTGAGAAAAAACTGGCATGAAATTTGTTTGGAAAAACAAATTTGAGTTTGAAACAAAATCAGTTAACACCGAATCTTCCTTTTCTTTATTCTCCCCCTGAAGATGAGTGGTAAAAAACGTTTTGTTTTCAAAAAAAAGATACATCCATGGTAACAAACAACTTTCTTGAAATTGGATAATATTTGTACCCTTTCTGATTAGGTGCATATCCCATAAATACACATTTCCTAGCCCTAGGGTCTAACTTCCCACACCCTTTTTCATGATTGTGACTAAACACTGTACAGCAAAAAACTTTCAACGGTAAGGAATATATTAGCCTAGATGTAGGATAAGTGTTCAAAAATAATTCCAATGGTGGTTTAAACTCTAAAATTTTTGAAGGCTTCCTATTGATCAAATAAGTAGCTATGAGAACCACTTTACCCCAAAGATATTTTGGAACATAATTTATGAAAAGTAATGCTTGTGCAACTTCTAAAAGGTGTTTATTTTTCCTCTCAACTATCCCATGTTGGTGTGGGGTATCGTTCCAAGAACTTTGATGTGTAATCTCTTGTTTTAAAAAAAATTCCTCCAAATTTTTTTTGAAATATTCCTTATCATTATCACTTTGAAAAACATTGATTTTTTCATGAAATTGTGTTTGTACCATTTTGTAAAAACTTATGAAAACATTTTCCACTTCAGATTTTTCATTGAGAAGATAAACCTAGCTAACCCTTGTGTGATCTAATAGAAAGGTGACAAACCATTTTTTTAAAGAAAAAGTTGAGACACGTGAAGGTCCCCACACATTCCTATGTATTAATGAAGGAGTAGAAGATCTATAAGGATGTGGAGGATAAGGCACACGATGTTGTTTTGCTAAAGCACAAATTTCACATTGAAAGGAAGATGGATTTTTATTTTTGAATAATTTTGGAAACAAGTACTTTAAATAAAAGAAACTGGGATGGCCTAACCTATAATACCACAACATTATTTCTTTATCATTAGAAACTGAAACAGACTTGAAACAAGTACTTTGAATTGATTTACTTGAGATTGGTCCATCTTCAAAAAAATTAGAGTCCGCCATGCTTTCTAGCACTGCTAATCGTCCTTTTCAAGTCCAGTTCCTGAATGATTGACTAAATTTAGCATAAAAATTGTGATCACAAGTAATTTTGCTTATGAACGATAGATTGCAAGATAAATTTGAAACATGAAGGACATTATAAATTGTGAGAGGACAAAATTTTTATGGAACCAGTCCCGGCAATTGCTGAAAGAGAACCATCTACAATTTTGTGGGGCGTTTGGGCAATGCATTGCATTTGTACTGCATTTGAATACAATGCATTGAATGCAATATGTGTTTGGATGAAAAGTGTTTGTATTGCATTTAAATGTAATATTTGTTTGGATAAAAAGTATTTGAATTGTATTATATGTGATATAACTGATAAAAGTAGAAGGAAAAAAAAAGGGAGGGAGAAAGAGCGAATGTGATGTGATTGGTACAAGTAGTAAAAAAATTGGAATTGTGAATAGTGATTGTATTGGATTTAAAATGTAATATAATTGGTATTTGAATACAATACTTTTACGTTTAGATGAAAATTGTATTGTTTTCAAACGCAATACGAATGCAATGCGATAAACAAACGAGACATTGATTTTCTTGCTCCCTACACATGGACTATAGGACGAAACAGGGCTAGAACAACCTATCATATGATTAGTTGCTTCAGAATTGATGATTCAAGAAGACAAGGAATTAGATTTGACACTAGAAAGGGTTGCAGTTAGATAATTACTAGATTGTGCCAAAGAACAAGAGGAATTAGAGAATTGTGTAGATTGGAAGCATTTGTACAAGTGCTCTAACTATTCTTTCATGAAAGGAATGGTACTTGAATTAATTTATTGCTCTTGAGAAGATTCAGCCATGGTTTGAAGAGCTCTCCTATCAGGACGTTTCTTAGAGTGGGGTGGTTTCCCATGGATTTTTAAGCATGTCCCCCTTGTATGTCATGGTTTCTTGCAGCGATCACACCATGGCTTCTTCCTTCTTTCTCCTTCTGAATCAGATCCTCGTGAAACTAATGTAGAGCTCTTGGTTAAGGGTTTGGGAACAAAAATCACCCTCTTCCTAAATTATTCCTACCTGACCTTTCAAAACACATGTTGGATGGACGGAAGGGGTATTCTACCAAGAATTTACCCTTTTACTTCATCCAAGTTTAGATTGACTCCAGTGAGAAACATGTTGACCCATTCATTTTCTTCTTGCTTCCTAAATCTTGCACAGTTGTTAGCATTCCCCCAAACATCGTCATAGCACTGATCCAACTATTGCCATAAGGTTACCATCTCATTATAATAGATGGTAACCTCACGGTCCCCTTGCTTGGATTGCCATAACTTTTTCTTCTGTTTTAATATTTGGGAGGAATTCTCTAGCACAGAGTAGGTTTCATGTATATAATCCTTAACATCTTTTGTTGTCGTCAAAAACACATGTGGTTAGGCAATAAAGGGCTCCATGGAATGGATAAGCCATGCTGTAACCAATGAATTCTCAGACCTCCAGGTTCTGAAAGTCGAATCTCCTTCTCTAGGCTTCTTTACTTTACCCGTCAGGTATCCTAGTTTGCCTCTGCCATCGATAGCCAACTTCACTGATTGGGACCATTCTAAATAAATTTTTCTGTTCAATTTACGAATAGTTATTTGCATAGAAGAATTTGCAGAGCTGTAAATGATAGCAGCTGTTGGAACTGTTGTAGACGTTACTTTGGACTCCATTGATGCGCCTCTGACTATGGTCATCACCGTCTTAACCATGAGGAAATATTTTTAAAAGAGTCGTTGCTCTAATACCATATAAGTTTCTTGAGAAAAATATATGTTTTCTTCTTATCGAATTGAATTCTGAATATACATCAGCAATGAATATATAGGACACTCAGTATCGTATCTCAACTAACTAAAGAGAAAAATTAGGAATAAAACACCCCCAAGCTATTACTTGGATTTTATTGAACTGAAAATAACATATAATATCCTGACTAACTTCCTAACCATTCTCTAACTATTCTCGAAAAGCCCCAATATGGAACTTCGAATGCATTTTTAGGTTCTGATTACAAACTGAGTGATTATTGAATTCTTAGAATGCAAGCAGTGCTAGATATTGGTTGGTTATTAAGCCATTATTATATCATATGCTTTTTGGCTAGTAGTGTATGACAATATTATATGCTTAGGTTAAGAGAACCATGGCCTGAAAGAGCTAAGATTTAGGACCATCATTTTGTAATATCCATGATATTGTGAAATGAATTTGTGATACATAGGAACGTTGCAAGGTCTCAATCAATAACTCAACCCTGAAAGAACTCTTGAAGGATAATTTTTTTAGCATATGAAGGTTGAAGTTAGTTTCTTGCATCATCTTTTAATGTAACTCAAACGTTTGGCAGAATGTTGAAGAAACTGAATGTCGAAAAGCTTATGATTCTGCAACTGAGATTTACATGTCTGCTTTTGACCGTTCTAAGCCTCCAGAAGAGGTAAGTGATGTGTAATTATCTTACTTTTTGATGATTCCTTATTTTCTATTCGTTTCTAATCAAATATGTTTTTTAGGCTGCATTAAGGGAAGCTCATGAAGAAGCTGTCAAGAAAGCATTGGCTGCTTTTGATTCTGCTGCTGTGGGAGCTGGTGCAGTGAGAAAGAAATACGAGGGGACTTTGCATAAGTTCTTTAAAAGGGCATTTGAGGTATCATACCAGTCTACCAGATGAATAAATCTTGATTGTTATTTGTCTGAGCTATCCGGAGCGTAAGAATGTATAAGGAATTGTAATATGGACATCTACTGTCAGCCATGCAAATACGTTAAAATTCGTGCACACATCTAGTACCCATTGAATATGGACTTTCTAAATATTTGGCACGGTACTGGATGTTTCTGTATACTTGCATATTACTAACTAATCTCATATGCACCATATTATTATTATTTTGCCGGGCATATTATTGATTTACTTGTCATTTATATTTTGCTGCACGTGTAGGATTATAAGAGGAATGCATATATGGAGGCTGAGTTGCAATGTTCCAATGCCATACAAGGCATGGAAAGGAAGCTGAGAACTGCTTGCCATGCCTCTGATGCTAACATGGACAATGTTGTGAAGGTAAGCATTTATCGTTAAGTGATATTTTTTATACGTCGAAGACGTGAAGGGATTTCAATGTAACATAATAACAGTTGTGTCTTTAATGCTATAAATAATATCTGTTAGGCGGATTTATTTAGTTAAAGAGTAAGTACCGAAATACCAGACTTGTAACTTAATTTTGTCTTTAGTTTCTCCGGTCCTAAAGTTTGAACTGCTATAAATCTAGTTTCATACCCTTAATCTCCCTAGTTTGTTAGTCATACAAACCACTGCAACTCTGCGACAGATACAGACCTTTTAGCTATTGGCGAGTGGCTCAAAGTGGGTACTTGCTTATCAATATGCACTTGGTACTTCGTATTGTCCCATTTTTTTTTTTTTTTTAAATTGAAGAGTTGACTCTCAGGACCATCTGTCTAACAACTGCAATCGTTGCTATTTCTTTTAGTTACAGAGCACCTACTTGTTGCAAACAATTCCTTTGATTTATAGGTTGTCTATTTTCATACTAACTTCAATTTATATGTACACTGAAATCTCCTTTGTTGGATATATGTGGGCGTCACAGTGTTTAGTTAAATAAGAGTGCAGCTTAATTTTGGCCGTCATCCTATGCAATCTCTTCAATAATTTCTTTGAACATTTTAGTACTTAGTTTTACACTGGTTGTGAAAGATAACATGGTAGAATGCACATGCGCAATTCAATTTACTGATCTCTTACACATATAGCTGTTTTTCATCTTTCTTTGTTGGCGTTTGTATCCACATGATATGCCAAAATTTCATAATCTTTCAAGTGGTGGTTTGACACACGTGGTTTGTTTTGCAGGTCCTGGATGGTCTTATATCTGAGTATGAAGCATCATGTCATGGTCCAGGAAAATCTCAGAAACTGGTCATGTTCTTACAGAAGAGGTTTGCATCTGTCTACATCCCGCTCTTTTTATGTAAATATTTATATAGGGTTGCCTTTAAAGTTTTTGAACTCAATGAAACCACAGTTTGGAAGGTCCAATGCTTGACCTCACCAAGAGATTAATTGATCAAGTTGGATCAGAGAAAAATGCACTACTCTTGAAATGCCGATCACTTGAAGATAAGTTGGGGCTACTTAACAAGCAGCTGGAAGCTAGTGAGAAGTCCAAGTCTGAATATTTGAAACGTTATGAGGATGCTATTGGTGACAAGAAAAAGCTAGCCGATGAATATATGAGCCGCATAACAAACTTGCAGAGTAATTGCAGCTCACTGGGTGAGAGGTGTTCTAGCTTATTAAAGTCACTAGATTCCTCTAAGCAAGAATCCCTAGACTGGAAAAGAAAGTATGAGCAGGTCGTGTCAAAGCAGAAAGCTGAGGAAGATCAAGCAAGTTCTGAAATTGCAGTTCTCAAGTCCCGCAGCAGTGCAGCTGAAGCAAGGCTAGCTGCTGCTCGAGAGCAAGCTCAGTCTGCTCAAGAGGAGGCAGAGGAGTGGAAACGGAAGTATGACATTGCTTTTAGAGAGGCAAAAGCTGCATTAGAGAAGGCTGCAACCATTCAAGAACGAACAAGTAAAGAAACACAAAAGAGAGAAGATGCTCTCAGGGAAGAATTTGCAAGCAGTTTGGCTGAAAAGGTGTAATCTCTTATACTTTTTCTTTGGACTGACACTGAAAGACACGTAGACACTTTGATGCACATGCTCTTGTTCTCTGGTTTATATATTTATATTCATCGGTTATCATTTGAAAATAAGGAGTTTCTTTGCTAATGGACGTGCAGGAAGGAGAAATAAAGGAGAAGGCAGCAAAGATTGAATATGCTGAGCAGTGCTTGACTACTCTAAAATTAGAGTTGAAGGTGAGTTTGTTTACACTCTTGGAGAAACACCACAAAACATCATCTCTATCTCGTAATAAACCTGTTCCCACTGGCTCTCTCTGCTTAATTCTAATTCTACTTGTTATATCATGATAAACTATTTGCAGGCCGCCAAATCCAAGGTCGATAGTTTTGATGCTGAAACGTCAGCAATGAAGCTGGAAATCAAACAGTTAAGTGAAAAACTAGAAGCTGCAAATGCTAGGTCCCATTCATTTGAGAGGGAGAAAAAGATACTGGAGCAGGAGAAGATCCATTTGGAGCAAAAGTATTTATCGGAGAGCAGTAGGTTTGAGGAAGTCCAGGAGAGGTGTAAAATTGCTGAAAGAGAAGCTGCCAGGGCAACAGATATTGCTGATAGAGCACGAGTACAATCAGATACTGCTCAGAAGGAGAAGAGTGAGATGCAGAGGTTGGCAATGGAAAGATTGGCACAAATTGAGAGGGCTGAAAGGCTTATCGAGAGTTTACAGAGGGAGAAAGTTGATTTGGCAGATGAACTAGAAAGAATTCGTGTATCTGACATGGAAGCTCATTCCAAAGTTGCTATGCTTGAGGGAAGGGTTGAGGAAAGGGAGAAGGAAATAGAGTCACTGTTGAAATCGAACAATGAACAGAGGGCTAGTACAGTTCAAGCCCTCCAAAATCTTCTGGACAGCGAACGTGCTGCACATGCTGATGCAAACAGCAGGGCAGAAGCCCTCTCACTTCAGCTACAAGCTGCGCAGGCAAAACTCGATTTGCTACAGCAAGAATTGACTTCTGTTCGTCTAAATGAAACAGCATTGGATAGTAAACTCAAGACTGCTTCGCGTGGAAAGCGTTTAAGGGTGGATGACTATGAGATGGGTTTTGAATCTGTTCAAGACATGGACACAGGCGACAAAATCATAAGAGGAAATAAGAGGTCCAGAAGCACGACAAGCCCTATGAAGCACACACAGCCAGAGGACGGAGGCTCCATATTCAATGGAGACGAGGATAACCATGGTCAGCAAACCAACACTGAAGATTACACAAAGTTCACCATCCAGAAACTCAAGCAAGAGCTCACCAAACATAACTTTGGAGCTGAGCTACTTCAGTTGAGGAATCCAAACAAAAAGGAGATCCTTGCTCTATATGAGAAATGTATCCTCCAGAAGTCATGACCTTTAAAGCAGCAGTTAAACAGGTGTACTCTACTGGGAGTCAACGTGGTAGATCAACTTAGGACATAAGATGACACTGTTTAAATGGTTCATTTTGATAAGTATCACCATCAGTTGTGCAAAAGCTTTCTTCTTTTTTCTTTTCCCCTCTGTTTAATTAGTAAAGGGCTAAAAGGAACTACTACTTGTTACTTTCTTTTAGATCTCTATGGGTAGCATTAGGCAGTCCTTTAGCTTTTAATTTAGTTTGTTCTAGTGGTTTGTGGTTCATGTGTGTGTAAAGCTTCCGAGATGTTTGTTCTTGTCGACAATGCAAGTCATTTGATGGTAGGTCCCCTGCGGGATGTGAGGAAACAACGAGTATTTGTATGCGAACTGAAAATTTGGATGAACGGTTTTTCTTGGTTTTCATTTGATTGAGAATGGTATATTTGTGCATCCATTGTGTCTTTTTAATCTGCTTCTGACATCTCTCTTTGCTAATTGACAACCGACTTTTGCCACCACATCCTATTTTTGTGGGTCCAAGAAAGAAATGAAGGTTTGTTCTCACTTACTCTGTCTCTTCTTTTTTCTTTTTAACAAAAACTATTATTTGTGTTCGGTTTAAAAAGAAGGGACAAAGTCAGAAAAGGGGAAAGATTTTCTTCATATCGACTGTTGCTGGGCCATTTGGTTGGGGTACGAATGAAAACGACATTCAAGTGTTATAGGGTTTGAATCAAACCATTTTTGTTGCCGACTCAACAAGAAATGAACAGAATAGACAACGTCTTCTTCATTGTCAATTCTTTTGATTGTTATGTGTGTGTGTGTGTGTATGCCAGATTTTTGACTAGTGTCTATGCTCTTTAATATGATTCTGTCCCTCCCAGGTAACAACCGTGTAGAACTGAAATAAGAAAATGGCATCTAAAAAAGCGGGTTCCATATAGTCGGAAATAAATATCAAATAATATAATTTTGTAGCAAAACAAAATAAATTAGATGTAATTATGGTTTGCACTGTTTTTTGACCCAGTGCACTCGATAATTGTACTTACGCGGATCAGAAAGTAGAGGAGATATGTATTACTTTTCGTCTCTCTTCCATGGACCTTCCATGTTGCAACCATATCCAACTAAACAAAAATTCATCTCCTAATCCAATAATTACCAAAAAAAAAAAGTAAAAATAAAAAATTAATAGAAAAAAGAAGTAAAAGAAAAGAGACAATATTTATCAAAACCATTAAAATAAAGCAGTTGCAAAGCTTCAGAGCGAAGCCACTTCTGTTTCGAAAATTCCATAAAAATTTAGAAAGAAATACAAAGTAGCTAAGAAATATTTTTGGATTTCCAGAACTTCAAAAGGTCAAAACAGTTCACAGAAACCACCGACTATGTACCATTAAACTAAACTAAACTTGGTAAAACCTTCCTAGCTAGAATGACTCGCAGAATTAATTAAATAAATAAGGTAACAACCCATGAATATTCTTTCTTGGTAGACAAACTTTCTCACTTGTTTCTCATTGGTTGCATGAACTCGCACGTCATTGTTCATTCCATTGTACGTACATATATATGTATGTATAGTTCACATTTCATAGGATATTTTTTCAAGTTACGTAAAGTAATTTCATGGTTTATGAGATCAGTTTTCTAATTTGCAGATCTATGGGATATGATAATTCCTAGCAGGAATTTGAAATTTTCTACTTTAGAAGCTACTTGTGAAGAAGGTGAAGAAATAATAAATTAATTAATTTGGAAATACTCATTAAACATGTAATATCCAATATTTGATTCGAAATATTGAATTCAAAGACATCCGGCAGTCAACACACGATCGCCGACCTTCGGGACAAAGTAAGTCCGAATCTTCTAAAGTTTTTTCGAAGTAAAAAGTAGTTAATTTCTTCTAGCTATATATAAAAAAAGAAAGTAAACTTAAATAAATCTTTCGTTTGCAGAGGGGCTCCCAAGACATAGTTGTTACGTTAATACATTGTCTGACCACATGATAGATTTTCGTTTCTTATGGAACAAGTTATTATTATTTTTTTTCAAGCCTTACAGAAGAAGTTTTGCAGTTTTTTGGGTTATGTTACAAGTTTTTGAGTTCAGACAGGAAGAAGACAGTGAAAGGATTAAAAAAGACCAACAAAATTCAATGTCCAAATTCTTTATTTGATAGAATTTTGAATCTGAACACTAAACAAAAAGTCCATTTCTAGGTACCGTATTAAATAGGATTTAAATCTTCTATCTAAAAATTAATATTTTAAATGGTGTCTAATTAATAGTATTATATATTATTTTAAAAAGTATAAAATGCTTTATAAATGATTTTTTATATTTTAACATTTAACTTTTTTTAATGATACATTCTAATATTATTGGTTAAATACGATTTAAGATATCAAAATTGGATAAAGGATTTCAGTTCGTCAAAATATACATATTTTTAATAACATTATATAAATGTCTATTTTTAAAGAAATAAATTTATGTAGTACCTATTTTACCTTTTAATCATAATTGATATCATTTCTCTTATATTCAGATTTTTTTCTTTTTCGTTTATTGATATTGCTGATAATTTTTGTTAACTAATAAATGTGAATCACTTTTAATAAACTCAAACACATTTTAACCATAATTTGCAATTATTATTATTATTATTATTATTTTTATTGAGTTATCATATTACAATCATAAATTGATAATTTCAAAACAAACATATTTTAACCACCAATATGCTATATTTTGTATAATCATAAAGAATCCAAAATTATCATAAAGAATCATAAAGATCATAACATTATTATAAAAGTGCTATATTATTCATAATGAGATAAAAATTATGACAATTCAAACCATGAAATTTTCTTTATTATAAAAGTCAAAATTTCCATTATCAATACCATAAAATTAATCTTACACCTACTAATTCAAAAGTTTTTAATTTCTATTTTTTCATTTCCCTTTTTTTTTTAATAATTTCATTATTTGTTAATGTTCAATTCTTTATAGGGTGGTTTTATTGACACACCCCCTCTTAACTCTCCACACCCCTTCTAAACACATCCTCCTCTTAAATTCAAAATAATTAAATTTGCTTAATACACACCCCTTTCATTACCAAAATTATCCCTAGTTACTATAAAATAAAAAGTACACTACCACTTTAAATTTCTTTTCACACCTATTTTTTTTTTTTTCATTTTGATGTTCTATCATAGATTAAATTAAAAATTTTACAAGAAAAAAAGGTTTTAAAAAGGAAAAAAATACAAATAACATAACCTATTCATATATATATATGTGTATATATAATGGATTAAAATCACAATTTTACAAGAAAAACACTTAAAAAAAAACAACATGTAACATATTCATATATCTATATATATACATAATAAAAGAATAATGATATATACACATAACAAAAGAACAAAAACATATAAAACCGAAAAGAATAAAGAAATAAAAAAGAAAAAATGCTAACGTACAATACATAAAAAGAAATATATACAAAGAAAACAAAAAAAAAAAAAACCGTAAACTAAAAAGTGTACAAAAAAAAAAAAATCGCAACATTTAATATACCTCAAAACTTTTTAGACAACTCATTGAACAATAAAAATTAAGGTAAAAATTAGGGTTCTGTTATAAGTTTCAAAGTAATAATATTTATAAGTTATTTATTTATGAATTGGACTTATAGATGTGTCTAGAAAGAAAAAAAAGAATATAATTAAGTTTTTTTTTTTATGATTGAGTTTTATTTCTGTAATGAAGTGTATAATTATTGTACTTTTACATCATTTTATTTAAGGGTTTTTTCTATAATTAAAGAATTTAATTAATAAAGAGGTGTGAAAAGTAAAAAGAGATATGTCAATAGAATCACAATTCTTTATAAAGGGTAATGTTGTCTTTAAAAATATTATTTTAGACATTCATATATATAAAAAAATAGATATTTTTCAATTCAACAACTCTAATTTAGATATTTATGTAAATAGTCCTTAATTCTATTATTATGCTGTGTAAAAGAGATGATGTTTTATAAAGAATGCCAATCTTAACTCATATATCTTGATGATATTCTTAGCTTTCATTTGCCATTCATTTCAAACTTATTTTTAAGATTGAAAATTTAAATTTTTGTGAGAGAAATATAGTAAAAAAAAATGATAAAAAAGTGAAATTAAAACGGAGTGCTTTTATAGAGCTTATGGTTTTGTGAGTGCAAAAGCTAATTGATCTACAAAGGAACCATCACATACACAAGTGCACCATTTTTTTTTATTTTTTTTTGCTCCGACACAAGTACACCACCTTTTTTTTTTTTTTAGATAGAAACAATTACACCACTGTGAACTTTGTCATGAGCGAATGAAAATTAATACTGATGTACTTCATGGAGAGTAAAAAACCAATCTTGGCTCACAAATACGTAGTTCCAATAATATATATTAACACAATAGACTATTTGTTCAGTAGAAAACGCATCATCAATTTTGCAGGGCATGGATTTGAATCCACGTATAAATGCCTCAAAACATGGTATCTACAAAACAAAATAATGTCCAAAGCGTACAAGCATAGTATTACTTGTACCCAAAAAAACAAAATATCCACTAATCGTAATTCTCTTCAAATGAAAAGGTCATAAACTTAATGGGATCCTTTGTGTAGTCTCTCTAAATAACATTACTTTTATTAAGTCAAAAATGTCTTAAAAAGAACAAATTAAGTACAGATTATAAACATAAGGATAAAAATTTCTAGCTAAAACCTACGCGGCTAAAAACATGAATATTATTACTTATCTGTACAATCCTATAATAATGTCCAATATTATCTCATTTCCTCTCACAAAATATTCAATTAGAACACAGTTTTTATAATATAGAAACTTGTTGCCAAATCTTCTACAACCTAACTTGGAAGCCAATATACATCTTATTCCGAATATGATCCCTTTCTTCTTTTCCTCACCAAAATCCCAAATGCATCTAATAACTTATTTGAGTGTCACATAGCAACAGTAACAGCAGCAACAACAACAACAACTAGAACAGTCGTTGTCATTGGCAACCCTACCAAAAGCTCTTCCGTCACTATATTTTCCTCTCAAGCTTTCCTTTGCTTGCATCCGCGGTTAATCGATGAATAAACGAAGACCCGTCACCTTGGACAACCAAATTGGGGATTAGCTGTGGTGGGCTTTCTCTATTATGGGACCCCTCAATGTCATAATTTATGAAAGAATTAGGATTATAATACTCCATGTGATGTTGATGAAGGGCCGCTTTCTTTGCTAGAGGGCTAGGGTTACTATGATGATCAATATGAAGTCCACTCCTTATGTTTATGCTAGTGTCAAATGGAACATGTTCTTTGAGAGTACTAGAGCCGCATTGTCTTGGCTGAGTTTGGTAGAAAACCTTTGAAATCACTAGCTCTCCATCTTTTTCTTCCTCGTTATTGCCAAGATGGTATTGGTGCATCACCCAGTTAGTTTTCTCAGGCTTTCTTTGCCTCCCGTAGTTGGTGTAGAGGACTAAGATCTTTTTGAATCCTTTCACCCCGCCGTTGAAGAAAACCGGCCTTGTTTTGCCTGTTTTGTGCCATCTTGTTTCGCTACCATCTTCGTCGGTGTTGACCTTTCGGCGCTTCCTTGTGCCTGTGGTGTATGCCTTTGAAGGTCGATGGAAGAAGTGGCGGATTTGCCCGTCTTTGCTTACACCTGTGTGGTCACAATTTTCAATAAGAATTATTATTATTATTATTATATATTTTTTGCTTGTGGAGTGGAGAAAATATAGACATATATGGAGAGGTCAAACAAAGAGAATGATACTTACTAACTAACGAGAGAAAGTACTGTAAAATGTTCGTTCCTATAAGTTTACATATCTTAGACATTGCTTTAACAAAAGAAAAAACTCTAGCACCAGCATTATATAAAAGTAGCAAATAAAAATATAATCATGCACGATGCTGTTGATCCTGTTAATTAAGTAACTCATCATGTTTTTATCTATCAAGGATTCTTCATGATATAAAAGTAGCAATAAAAATATAACCATGCTAGATGCATCAATCTTGTTAATTGAGTATCTCGTTATATCTTTGCCGATCTAAAATTCTTAATAATATTTATATTTCTTCATAATATCTTAAGAAAAATTATAATATCACATATTTGGTGGTTTTGAGTTTACTACTGGAAATGATATTCTATCGGATTCATGATTTTCATGTAGTTTAATACTGTTTAGGTTATTGATTAGGAATAAATTCTCTCTTTAAAAAAAAAAAAAGGAGAAAAAGGAAAGGAAAAAGAAAGAGGTGATACATTTTTTTTAAGAGGTTGTAAATTTGTTTTTAATATTAATAATTTCCAACCGTGAGAATCAGATGTAGTTTGCTTCATGAAATTCAGCTTTACAAGACATATCTAATTAGTTTTCAGGTCGACTAATGGGAATTAATGCTTTTGTTGTTAAGCCATTAAACATGAAACCAACCCTTCGAGGTTAGTACGTTATAATGGTGTGAAGAAGAGAGGCTAAAACCATAACGTTCTTTCTTACACTAACTAAGAAAAAGCAGTGCTATCATCAGTTTGATCAGGAAAATTACATTAAATAAGAGTCACACCCAATTGATCAGACAACACACACATAAATAACTATTTAATTGGTTTTTATATGTTTCTTTCACTGACATCTACAATGAGACGTAATTAACTCCAGTTAAATTTTAGAATTAACTTATAAAATTTTAACCAAATTCTTTAGGTGCAACCTTTTTTTTTTTTTTTTTTCTTTTTACGGGAAACAGAAATGAAAAACAGGGAATTTGGATCTCTCAATAGAAAATGAAGAATTAAGTAGCACCTCATTTGCCATAATCAAATCTTTGTTTATTTTTAGTTTTTGGAATTATTTTTAGGCAATGAACAACTCCAAAGAAATGGAAATTGTCATTTTGGGTTCTTAGAAAAACTAGTAGTGCTGGATATTTTGAGAAAAAACGAATTGAACAAAGAACCTGAGAAGAAAAAAAATCTCTTTCAAGCTTTGGACTCGTAAGGGGTTCTAGATTTAGCAAGTCTTTATAATTTCTCATTGGTAATTTCTTTCTTGTGTTGCTTTTAATTGTTCTTGTATTTTTTGCCCGTTCTTGTTTCGGTTTTAGGTCTGTAAAATCTTGTTTATTCTACTTTCAATATTATTCCGTGTATGATTTTGATCATCCTAAAATTAGAGTCCTAGTTAAGGAGGTACAATTGAGAAATATCCCACTCCCCTAAAAATAATAATAATAATAATAATAAATAAAACAACTAATTACCTGGTAGCTTTTCTGGATGGGTGTAGCAGATTCCATTCTCTCCCTCAAGCGTTTGTATGAATTCATCTATAAGTGGATGGAGCTTACGCGAATCGGAGAGTATTTTTGCCTCCAAATGCTCTAGAATTTCTTGATCAGTTGGATCAAACTTCACCCCAGCTGGTAGCCCCGGCAAATCATGTATCCCTGGCTGCTTTTTCATTATACCAAAAAAAAAAAATTTTTTTTAAACCAAAAAAAAAAATCAAACAAAATTAAGAAAAAGCAAGAGGACAAAAAACAAAAATAAAAAATAACCTGGTCTTGGATCTGAATATGGTGACCACAAGAAGGGCATGTTATGGTCCTAAATTCGTCAGCAGCAGTAGTAGTTTTGGTAACATTAAGAGAAGTGGCATGATTTTCATTTGATATTAAGTGATGAATTGCCCTCTCCTCATCCGACTCATTGCACCATGTCATGATTTCTGCAGAAGATCTTCTTGTGATACTATTAATATTTTTGCTTTGAGTTTCATCCCAAAGCTCCAATATTAATTTTTCTCCTATTTCCTCCACTTCTCAAAAAAAAAAAAAAAAGAATAATATACAACAAATATTTTACCAACTCTATATCCACAGAAATACTATAATTGGATAAACCCCAGAACTGATTAAAAAAGGGGAAAAAAAGGAATAAGAAAATGAAAGGAAAAACGTAAAGGAATCTAGTCACTTTTATAACACGTTTTCCACGACGACTTAGTCTCTATTCTTGATCATCATCCTCTTCTTCTTCTTCTTCTTCTTCTTCTTCTTCTTCTTCTTCTTCTTCTACTACTACTACTATTTGGTTGATGTCAGAGAAGGAAGGAATTTTATTATTCCACACTTTTTTTTTTTTTTTTAACTTTCCAAGTGCTCTTTCTCTTTGATGCGTGAGAGTTATCTCTTGCTAGCTTATCGGAAATAACTGTTTCACTAGAGACAAGAGAGAGAGAGAGAGAGAGAGAGAAGAGAAAGGTTAGCAAGAAGCTATAAAAGAAGGGCAAGAATAAAATTTCCAGAAATAGAAAAGGTTGCTTGGACGTCAAGTTTAGTTATGCTTGTCTATATACGCTTGTATTATTGAATAATGTAGTCTTCGGTTGTATTTTTCTTTCTTTTAATTTTTCCTTCGTTTCTCTCACTTTCTCTCCTTCTCTAACAAGGTTTTGAGAATATATATATTTCGTTTCATTTATGGATTGAGTAAAAAATGAAATGAAATTTTAGTTGACTTAAAAAAAAAAGACAAAATTAAACCTAAAAATTTGGGTTGGATTTATGAATTAAATGAGGAAAAACTTATTTAGGATTTAAATGAAAAAGAAAATAAAAATTACGAGAGCAACAATTCTTTTTTTTTAAAACTATTTATGAGAACTGCAGTTTTTGTAGTTAGATTAACTTTTTAACGATCAAATCTATGGATTAGAGAAATTTTATGTCGTATACTTCAAAATTTTCAAACACTAATACACATAAACCATATTTTTTAAAAGTTAATCTAACAAATAAATCTACAATTCCTATCAATAGTGAAAAATGACAGTTCCTAAACTCACCATGAATTTAATAATTAATAAAAATAACCATAAAAGATGGATGCTTTATGTGATAGGTCATACTATCCGTTTTATATGTTTCTTAACAATAAATCTAACTAAAATTGCACCAAAACATAACAAAATATATATATATAAATACCCAATAAAATTTGATACTTAACTATCTAAAATAGAATCCTACCGATAAAGTAATTTTTTTTTTTTTTTAACGTTTCATATTATAAAATTCTTAAAATAACAAATATATAGTACGGTAAGGAAAGGGGTAAAAAAAAAAGAGAGAGAGAAAAGAGTAGCTAATCAGAGCGTGGAGAGAGGGCAACCTGATTCTTTTGGGACGTTTCACCTCTTTAGAAAGAGATACGAGGGTTGAGGTTGGGGCTTTAGCTGCAGTGTCAATCTTAGAGTGCTCTTAAAGCTATTGGAGTATTCATAGGTAGAGACATATACCTACAAAATACAAACCAATGAGAAAATATATATAACTAAAAATTTATACAACGCATATGATATATATACATCTAACCACACACACACACCCATACCAAACTTTACATTCCCATTTAATCCGTTTCGTCACGTAGACTCCTATAATGTGAAGCAAGGAATCGGCAATACTATCTCTTTCTCTTATTCTCTTAATATATATTCAAAAAAAGATGCATTAATTTAATAAAAATGGTGTGCCAGTAAGTTGTTGGTATGTTTCTCACAAAATGTTCCACGTAATTGCACTAATTTTTAAGTTAGAACTTTTCCATTGAATTATTCATAGTTTCAGACCCTGATAATCACCTTTCTAGACATTGCTAAGTAATCTTCACAAAAGTGAGAATAAGTACTAACGACCTAAGCAGAAACACGGTTCTTTAATTGGCTAATGACCAATTAATAATATTCTTTGCATTAGGACTCGTTTCGTTTCGGCTGGTATGTATCGTGCATATATATAATATGCAAATATATGTTTGTAAAATGGGAACATATTCACTACTTTGAACATTTGTTAAGAAAGATAAAAATCCATATGATAGAAGAGTTGAATATATTATGTTGGATAAATCAATCACATTTCAGAACATGTTCAAATGTTACGTGATCTAGCTACCAATAAGTAAATTTACAATTATTCTCACACCAAATATATATTCAACGAAATTATGAAAATCCTTTTCAAAGTGTGTATTTCGATTTGCCAACGCTGTTAGTATTGCGTTCTGATGGCCAAAAAGTAAGAAAACAAGACATTTATTAATGGATATGATATCAAAACAGTGAACCAATGGTGTAGATGAGTACGTGTCATTTTTAGCTTAAGCTGGTTGAAATACTGGATACACAACGCTTACACTTCGTAAAATTGTCCTTATCCAAAGAATATTGCCCGTAGTAATAGGGTTACCAAATAGATCGATGTAATGATATCGATGTATTTTTCTTTTTTATTTATTGGTTTTAATAGTGCATTCAAATTTGATGTTTGATAATTCCGATTAAAGGGTATTACCCGGCTAACGAACTATGTAACATCATACTCATAAAAATATAAGTGATGAAACTAAACGTTTCATTTTTCTAATAAAATTTTTTTTGTAAATAATATTAGATTAAATAACTTTTGTTTTACCGATTATAATGGAAACGTGGCTGAACATCCATTATAATTTTTTAGAAGGAAAAAAAAAAAAAAAAAAGTCGCATGGTTCTCCTTTACCGTGCTTAATATTGTCACTGTTGTCATCACTTAATTGGCGACAGGCTGGCGATTGCAAAGTTTAGAAAAGGACACAAGTGCACAGGAAAAAAACGATGATCTCTCTTGTATAATATTTCTCTTGCACCGCCGACGTTTGATTGAGCTTCTCCAAGAAGCCACGCAACAAGAAGCTTACTCGTTAAGCATCAGGATATTTTTCTTTTTCTTTTTATTAGTTTTCCTTCTTTTCTTTTTTATTTTTCTTGAGCACTTTAACGTATTGGGGTCCCGGTTTTTTTGGAGACACATTTTTCATTTTATTTTTTAATGTTTTCAAGTTGTTTCCGGATACGACAATGTCCAGAGGAGGTCCCGTTTGTCGTGTCATAAATTGCCTGTTTCATAGTTTTGGCCTCATCTCGTACTCGTTTTTTTTTTTTTTTTTTTTTGGAGAAAGTATCGTGATGGGGGACCACAATAAAGCCTAAAAAGTTACGAATAATTCTGGTTTACAAATCACAAAAGATTCCATTTGAGAAACCATTTGAGTAGTAACCTTTGTATGAAAACACTTAAATAGAAATATTTGAACATAAATATTTTAATTATTATTTGAAATAATGTTTAATTATTTGTAATATAAATAAAATATTTGAATGTACTTTAATTTGGATATATATTGAGAGGGGGATGATTGAGTTGGAAATATGTGTTTGGTTAAAGAACTTTTAGAAATGAAATGTGATGTAAAAAATAGTGCCAAATTTTGAAATATGTTAAAAAAAATAGAAAATAGATCTTATATTATTCATTTTACCATTGTGAGAATTTTAACATAAGATCTTATATTATTTAAGTAAGTTATGAACTTTTAAATGTGAGTTTTTTTTGAAAATGGAAGAGAGAAAGAATTAAATATAGATTGAGAATTTTGGAGTTCGAGGAAAAATCTCTGTTTGGAGACGGCACCCAAAACAGAGCCGGAAAATGGTTCCATCACATAAAAAGTTTGATTGGTATATTTAGATGGGGTTCTAAACATCAATGTAAACTGAAAATTTTGATTGGTATATTTAAATGGGGTTTTGTTTATCTTTGCAATCTGAACACATAAAAAAAAAAAAAAAAAGAATCATCTCAATTGGATTTAAAACCCAAAAAAGATGATATTTTGAAGATTAAGTTGAAGACAAAAAAAGTTTTTGATCATGTGATCCAAATATTACTATTGCATATACACTCAAATAGAGCAAATTAAGAGAGGGAAATGTTTAATTTTATTTCTTAAATGAACAACTGGTTTAATTTAGATTTAGTTTAAAATAAGCTAAGTTAAAGTAAGGCATTTATTATGTAAAAATGTAATTTAAACTTGTATTGAAAATTATACTTAAACAGTAAAAATAGAGATAAAAAATTATTAAAATAGTGTCTATCAAGTTAAATTCAAACTTGGTCTAAATGCTCAATGTAGTTTGATTTAAACTATATCAAAGTTAAGGGTTCATGTGGGAGGAGGATTGGAACCTATGCTTTGAAAGTTGGAGATAATTAGAATAATAAGATTTAAAAAAAAAATTGTAATAAAAATTAGAGAAAAAGGAAAAAAAAAAGTACAATCTATGGGCTGAAATATTGGAATCCACCCTCCAAATGAACTTTAAATTTGGCAGCCAAACGGATGTGTATTGTAGTGGTTCATCCAAATAAAATGCCATGAATATTTTGAAACAATTGAAACAAATACAGGGCAAATCTTTGGAAACATTATCTAATCAAAATCATATAAAAATAAGACCCATTTTGGGGAGCATTTGAAGGCTTTGTTTTAACGTCTAGATTTCACATTATGTTTGCATAAAAATGGGTTTCCAATGTTTTTTTTTCACTCATCTCCAAAAAAAAAAATTTTTTTTTTCTCTAAAACTTTTTACTCCAAACATAAGTTCCCAAAATTTATCTAATTTCTAATGCCTTCATCTCTAAAATCTCGCAAAACGAACTCTAAAAAAAAAATATATATAATATTTATAAATTTAAACGAAAAATATTTTTTCATACCCACACTAGAATTTTCCATAATTTATATGAAATATGATACTATTCAAGAGGAGACTTGTAATATTGAATTTGATTACGTCATACATCACAACTACGTAGGGACTAGGGTTTTGATCATTACACACCTTTTTATGCAGAAATACACCCCTTTTTATGCAGAAATAGATATAAATTGACGCGCGTTTGGATCATAAATCACTGAAATAAGAATATTTTTAATAATTATATAATTCACATATAACAAAACATAAAAAATAAATAAAAAAGGAAAAGGAAAAGAAGACCCATCGTAAGGGTCAAAAAGGTAATAATTGATATTTGACAAACTTATGATAAAGTATTGAGTGTAAAGAAGAAAATGTAAACATTTGTTATATAAAAATATTAATTTAACTAGTTTTGATAATTGGGAAAGATATATACATACATATATATATATATAGCTAAGTACCAATCCTAAATAACAACAAGCAATGCGTGGGAATCAACGACTTTTGCCCGTCGATCACTTGTAGGAAACATTGGCAGTTATCTTCACTAACCTTCGCTGAAAATGCGCTAATTTATCATATATATTATTTATTATTTAATTTGCACACATGTAGGGAAAAGGTGAAGTCAATTGATTTAAGGTCCTAACTGATATCATTTAATATTTTGTCGTCTATGCTTTTTGCTGATTAACATCAATATCTATTATAACTTAGTCACGATGACTTTGAAATATCAATGAGTCTTATTTGCCGTCAACATGACTTTGACTTTGCCCCCAATTACCCTATATTTTCCTTTTTCTTGTTTGGGAATTTAGTTGAGGGTAGAATCATGATTCCAAATATGTGGGCAGCAGCCCCTGGAAAGGACGAGTATCCAGACGTTAATAGATTCACCAACAAGGAATACATAAAAAAGGGACAAAAAAAAAAAAAAAAAACCGAAGTTGGTTTGGTATCTTCTTTTGTTGGCTTACTTACGACTAGAGATTTCTTTGTGTTGATAAACCAGTTTATAAGCACTACAACAATTTGACCCTTATCATGATATGATGAATCAATTATAAATTACTTATAAAAGTTTGGCTCAGATATTATACTAAATGAGTTTGATTAGAACTTTTTATCTAAAACTAATTCAAGAGAAAATGTATTTAATTTATGTACAAACACTATAATAATTCAGTAATTAACTTTTAGCATTTTAGATATGTTATTTCTTTAGATATTTCGTTACGTGAGCTATGCTATTACAAAGGACTAGCTATTAGTGGGTCTTGTTTAGTTTACGCGTTCGAACCTAAATTTTAGATTTAATTTTATCTTTTTTTTAAAATATTAATAAAAATTATAATTAAGTCAATTAATTTAAACCTAAAAATTTCATTTTATTCCAAACCCAACCCATAAACAAAAACGAAAAGAAACTTTACCTATTTCCAAAGATTGCGCGGCACTGCCTTGTCAGTGATAAATGCTGGCTCTCTTTCGTATGGAATAAATAGAGTAATTTCCGTATGGAATAAATAGAGTAATTTCTGAAAGTGACGAAGGAAAAGAATTTATCATGTTGCTGTACCCTTTTCTTATCCATCAGTATTCTATATTAATTATTCACCAAAGGGAATGAGAAAGAGAAAGAGAAACGACACATGCATCTCTAACTGTCTGATTAAATTACCGTTCCAGCTTTAATGGTTTGATTTATATGTTGGACATGAGTAAGCTGGTGCGTCAACGTTAGAAATATATACCGTATACGGCATAAAATGTTTTTACTTATTATTGAAAAATAGATCCAGTAACTAAACAAATCTTCACTAAAAAAAAGTCTCCCCTATTATAAAAAAAATTCTTTCCTTAAACTAACTAGTAGAATATGCCAAGCTACATATTCTTCCCCCTGTAACGAGGGCAAAGAATGAGAAACACACCAACTTTCTTAAAGATGCACCATTAACCTGCTTTTCTGAAAGACTGTTATTAGAACCATACTGCTTAATTACTAACGCGAAATAATACTAATTAAAACACACACACACATATACATATATATATATATGTATACATATGTATTTATATACACACACATACAATACGTATGATGGTCTAACTGAATCTTGGTATTGATAATTTCTTTTAGCATCTAGAATGATATATGATTTGTTGTTCATGCTGGATATACTGATAGAGTTTTCTGATTAAGAGATCAAAAACAACATTTTGGATAAATACATTATTTTGCTTACTATCAGATCTATTTAGTCGGTCAGAAATGCACAAAACAATATAAAAATTTCCTTTCTGCTTATGGAGGAGGAAAATTACCACAAAATGAAATCATTCATACTAGGCTTGGTCAGGGTTGTGCGATGGGTCTATTTATTTTTGGACCACCAGTTCGGTGCCATTAGAACTGAAACCGGAGGCCAAAAAAATCGAACTGAATCGTTCAAATAACAATTTTGGTTAGGGTTTGTTTAATTGCATGTGTTTTAACTGAATAGTACCATGGCCTCGAAATTTGAAAATTCCTTCTTGTACTCTATTTGAATTTCCAATGGCTCCTTTGGTCTCCTCTCTATATTACACAATGTTTTAATTATTTAATTACTTTTAGTGTGTGTTTAGTTTAATATTCTAACTTAATTTAGTTTGCAAATTAAGTTAAGTTAGTTATTTCATTATAACTTAGTTTTGCTTAATTTATCTCTACTTTCACTATTTCAACACACTTTCTATTACAAGTTATCTCTACTTTCGTAATAAATCAAGCTAAACTAAACTAAAATCAATTTAAGCAATTTAACTTAACTTGCAAGTTAGATTAAACTAAATCTTAGAATCAAACGAACCCTAGTCTACATTTTTTTTTGTTTTAACAAAGCTTTCAATTTCACCTTATTTTGATTTTAAGTACTTAGATTTAAAATTTAATATCTCAAATGATAAAAAAAATTATAATATTATGTATAAATTCATCATTTTTAAAACTCTGAATTTTAAAATTAAATTAATCTCTATTACAAGTTTAGTTTATTTAGGAAAAAAAATATATATATGTATATATATAAAACCGATGCAATAATATAATGGCAGTATAGTTTTGGTTCAAATTTTTTGTTTAATTTACTCCGCTAAAGAAAAATGTCTGGCCCCATCATTGAACAAAACCGACCTATATATAATGGTCTAGCCCAGGCTGAATTTTCTCCATGTTAAAAAATTTGTTGATCGTCCCACCAAAGCGACAGTTTGGTGTCGAACTACTGAACAACCCTAGAATGGGCCTTTGTTCATTTTTTTTTAAGAAAAAAGTTTTTCAGGCTGAATGTCACGAATCCTAGAATTCGAAGACTAATGTAAGAAAAATTTTACCCTTATCTTTTTTTTTTTTTTAATAATTATCTTCCCTCTTTCTCTTTCTCATTCTTCTCCCACCTTCTCCTAATTGCCATAAGCAACGATCCCCCACCCCAACATGATAGCTCGACACCGTGAAGATATCTCTGGAGAGAAATCAACCCATGATCTTAGCTCTACACGAAGGGAGAAAAAAATTTTAACAATCCTGGATTCGTGTTTCAATGGGGATTTTTTTTTTTTCACTACTGTCAACAATATTGAGATGATACATATTGGTTTGTTAAGGACTTCCCAATAAGATATCACCATAATACGGTAGGCTACCAACGGTAACAAAACCTTTAGTAATATAGTAGGTGGCCGAGTTATTACAGGTAACCTAATATGATAATGCTTTTCCGTAATAAACCGGCATGGTTTTTTTTTTCTTTTTTTTTTCTGCAGAGGTTATTATAAGGAGTTTTTTTTGTTCTGCAGAGGTTTCCTATAATATCAAATAAAAAGTGATTTTAGGGTAAAATTCCAAATTATGGTGCAAAAATTTTTAACATATGAACTAAAGAGACTATTTCCATAGCTTACCACATCCAAACCATTACTAGACCAAACAACCTCGGTCCTTATTAGAGGTACGTATGGTATCTTGAATAAATATCTTTTCTATATGATTAAAATCAACTAATTAAATTTGAACAATTATTTCAAAAGTCCTAATAGCCAGTGCAATTTTCTTTTGAATTAAGATATATAACATAGATTGTACCACCAAAAACCATGGGCCTAGCAATCAGAATTTGCTTCGAGGACAGGCCAACAGCGTGATCAATATTGAGATTAGATTCTGTACCTCATCTCTCACTGTTCACGTGGTAACACAAATCAAGCAGACCAACCCAAGAATCAAGCCAAAAGCAGCTCATGGCGACCCAAGAGCATAATTGACTCAAGAGCCTATCAACTTTTGTTTGATGCCAGTGACTCAAGAAGTCAACCTGAAGACCATTTGAGGTCAATGCCCAGAAAGATCAGGAGAATTGTCATATTTAGCTCTACAAAGGAGTCAAGCAAGAATCATGCACCATCAAGTTAAAATTCAGCCAAAAATGGCACTTTCTCATTTACTATAAAGCTTGCCCAATATGGAAAGTCAACCTAGAGCAGAAAAGACAACTTCCCATCAACAAATCTGGCATATTCTACATGAAATCAAGCATCTAAACACAGCTATCAATGTCTATAAATACAAGGCTCCATGAAATGCCCAAATCAGGCCGAATCATCCCGGAATTCCCATAATTTCTGTATTCTTCACCCGTTTCTCCCTATTTCCTGCATTCTCTCTCTCTATATACTATATTCTCCATCTCTTATCTTCCCTTTCTCATTGCTAGGACATTCATTGTACTTTTCATCAACTATAGTGAAACATCCCAAGAGTCACCATAGAGAATTAACTCTCACATTAAGAGTGAACCTCTATTAATTTTGTGTGCTCTTTGTCTCTTTTTACTTAATGTTATTTTATAGCTAACACGCTCGATTTACTCAACACGTGCTTAGTCGACTCAATGATATAGCAATAGGCCCTAAATTGACTCGATCTGATTTGACTGTATATTTTACCCTCAACAATCATCAAGGGAAAATACCAGTTTCATTTTATTAATCATTTAATTTTTTTTTCCCACCATGCCCGGGTGATGCAACGAAAGATAAGAAAAAGAGATGAGTCTCCCATATTTAACTATATTGCCCAAATTTCATCTCAGAAAAACATACTAACTATATAAACTAAAGATAACAATCGACAAGTAAAACAACAGTGAAATGACGCTAAAACCACTAGTAAAGGAAACTACAATATAATAAGCTTCAATACTGAAAACTAACTGAGATGAACCAAGGCACCACCCAGGACGATATTTGATTTGATTTTCATTTTCCTTTCTCCGCTCAAGTGGAATATTAGAGATTAAACAAACTTGCACAGGGAAAAAAAAAAATAAATCTATGAATAACCAGAGCAAGTAAATATATAAGTGTAACACCCTACCAATCCTTCAATTTAGGACACAGACTGTAATACCTTTACAGTTTTACACGAGAATAAGTGGCAATTTATAGTTCTGCTCGTCTAGAAGAGAGACACTAACTCTTATTTTAACTTTTGAATACCAATTCATATAGATGAGCTGTCATCTTTTTATTAATAGATATAATTAATTATAAAATACTAATTAAGAAAAGAATATAAATCTATATATCAAATAAATTTGATAATAAGGTATCGTGATTGTAAGTATAGTCTGACGATAATTCTACGCGTAACTCTATCATAAGATTTACAGTTTGAATTCCCTCACCCTTAAGTTTCAAAAAAGTTTAGAATTAGTGTCCCTAACTAGTATTTTGCTTATTTTAATGTTGAATATCTAGTAATTGATTAAGCTACACAGCAAAGGGGGGAGGGGAAAAGTGTTATTACGAACGTGAAGAATATTTTAGTTACGAGTTTTTAAGCAATTGTAAAATGATGTTATATTAACTAAAGTAAGCAATATTTGAGAAAGAAAAACTTTATGCCAATTGGTGTTTCCTTTGAGCGTAAAAGACCAGTAAAAAAACACCAACCAAATAAAATAAAAGGTTCCGTAATGAATAACATACATATATATATATATAGAGAGAGAGAGAGATTTTCTAACGTCCAGCACTCAAAAAAATATCAGATTCATCCGTCCCAACGCCACCTGCCCTTGGACGAGATTTCGATGGCTAGTTATGGCTTCAAGTGCATGCAAAAATTTTTGATGGACTAGTCTGTCCATTGACTGACAACTTTTCTGAAAAAGAAATAATTATAAGAGATTTATCTTATGTTAAATCCATAAAAATATTTGGGAATGTTGAACGACCACAAATGCGTTTGAAGGAGATAAACAAAGATTGGATTGGGTTCTTTTCTTTGAACTCCATCTTTGTCCCAAGAAACCACGTCTACAAGATTTGTATGTGTAAAACTCAATAATCGGCTCTGAATTTGGATTCTTCCCAAAGTTTCTGCTTAGTATTTCATCAATGAAGAAACCCACCGCCCGAAGATGTTGTATTGATGTTTTTAAAAGATGAGAGAAGGAATAGATTAATAAAAAGCAATTTTTAAAGCTAATAAATGGAAACAACAACATTTCGTTGTCGTATGATGAAGTAAATTAAGACTCAGAGTTGGAGCAGAAAAAATGAGGCTCCACGATTGCATGTTTCAAATGGGTTTCAACTAGGCCAACCATGAACACTCCGCATTTCTTTTATTCATATTCTATCTATACTATTATCAGAGCGTTGGAATAACATATTATATTTGAATGTAATTTATATTTAAATAAAAAATATTTATATTATAATATATATTTTGATGAAAAATATTTAAATTATATTATATATGATATGATCGATAAAAATATTAAAAAAAATAATGTAATTAATAAAAATAATAAAATAATAAATAATAATTATATTAAATTTAAAATATAATATAATTAATATATAATATTTTTATATTTAAATAAAATTAAATTATGATTAAATATAATATAAATATAATACGGATGCTTTGCTATTCTCCTTCGTGTCCACATCAACCTTCCCACTGTTACACCTAGCTCCATCTTTTTGTCTAAATCACTTCCTTGTCCCTATTATATTTACCATTATACCGTTTCTTCTATTGATGAATAAAAACTTGGGCTGACATAAACCCTGCACCTCGTACCACACCACACCCTTTATGCTAGCGCGTGTCCTTCGTCCGATAAAAAAATCTCAGGCTACGTAGGTATGGGTTGACACCCGGCAACAGATGCTAGAGTTTGTTTTCGTGTGCGTTTATCAATGAGATTTCTATAGAATCTTTAAAACAAATAACACTGCTAATAATTAAACTCTGTTTTTTAATCATCATCTGACATCAATATCTTTCCTTTTGATGGGATTTAATTATTTAAATTAATATATAATCATATATCATTATCAGATATAAATATATTTCGTTTTGATGATTTTGATAGGATTTAATTATTAAAATCTTAACAATGAAGTCAAGAAACTTATATTAATAATGCGTGGTTTTGCAGAAGTTGTACGGTTAAATGATGGAGCAATATGAGGCAAGAGAAAAAGACTAATCAACAGATTAAGACATGAATCAAAAGCAAATAATAAAGAAAGGGCAAAAAATGAAGAAGAAGAAATGTGTCCCTTTCAAGTGCCCAAAGAGATCACCCGATTCAACACGGAAAACAAAAAAGATATTAATTCACCGCCAAGAAAAAAGGCACAGAAGACGCCGTCCCACCTCTCCATTTCAACGAAGGTTTTTCTTCCACTTTCACCAAATATATATATATATATATCTCTCTCTCTCTCTTATTTGTCTTTCAGAATCTTATCACATAAACTAAAATACAATTTTGTCAACAGTCAAATACCCCTAAAGTATCGAATTTCTTCTGCCACAAGTCTTTTCATGAAATTTTTAGGATTGTTATTTAAAAAGTAGATTTTTAAATTATTGTTCTAGTGTTAAAATTTTTAGAGTTTGATTGGAGTTAACTTCAAGTTGAATTATGTATTTAGATCAAATTTAAATTTAGTTTAATAGATTTTATTTTAATAATTTTTTATTTTTATTTTTTTTATTATTTTAATATAATTTTTAATATAAATTAACATTTAAATTTGATATACCACGTATTCAATTTTAGTTTTAATGCAGTCTACTTCAAGTTAAATTCAACTTAAAACGTAACACTTTATATTTAGTTAGATAAACATCGAAGGTTAAAAATTCAAATAAATATCAAAAGATTAAAAAAATATATACATATGGAGAAGTTGTTTTCACGATTTTTTTCATTAACATACTTAAATTTTAATAGTATGATCCTCTGCTCTTGTTACTTAAAAAAAGAATTTTGCAATAAGGTCCCAACTGATATGGGACTAAAAACAGATGATAGTTTAACAAAATGAAATTAAAATAATTTAACAAGATCTCATACTAATAAGATATTTAAAATCCTATTATGGAACTCTCCTAATAAAAAATATACCACATCGATGGATAAAAATGTGTAAAATTTCTCAAAAATCTTGTCCTGATCATTCTACCCGAATAGAAATTGTTTAATATCCTAAACATATATATATAATGCTGAGGCACAACATTTATATACATGTCAAGTTTATCCCAAAAAATTTCTGCCAAATGTGTGACTGTATTTGGGATCGACGAGATGACTCTAGAGAAAGGATCAATATCAAACAAAATCAACTTCCACCACCCCTTTTTAAAAAAATTTTTTAAAAATAAAGAGAGAAAAAAAATCAAAGACAAACCTCGGCTTCCAAGCTACTCAAAATAGTTGCCACTTGACCAATTGAAGGCCTACTCTTCCGAGAATTACCAACACAAGCCAAAGCAACTTTAGCTAACCTAACTAGAGGCTTAACATTTGAGGGAATGCCAAGTCTAGGATCCAACAACTCATTAAACCTCATTTCCCTAATCAAAGGCAAAGCCCACTTTACAATCAACCCTTCTTCACATCTTCTCCCACTCAAAATCTCCAACGAAACGACACCAAATCCATAAACATCACTCTCTTTACAAGCTCCTCCACTTCTCTCACTCCAATACTCACCATCCACGTACCCCACTAAACCTCTTTTCTCCCTTGGCCCCAAGAAAGTGAGGCCATAGTCACATAACCTAGCAACAAAATTCTCATCAATCAAAATGTTGGAAGGCTTCACGCAGCCATG
Organism: Antiaris toxicaria; assembly: GCA_035233585.1. Classification (NCBI taxonomy): domain Eukaryota; kingdom Viridiplantae; phylum Streptophyta; class Magnoliopsida; order Rosales; family Moraceae; genus Antiaris; species Antiaris toxicaria. Next base: position 98,810,668 of record CP141154.1, read on the forward strand.
TACAATATTTGGCGCCACGCCCTCATGCAAGTACTCGAGCCCTCTCGCCGCACCGGCGGCGATTGCGATGCGGCGGCTCCAGTCCAATAGCGAAACGCCGTCCGGGTTTTGGTGCAAGTAGAATTCCAAGCTGATTGTGCCTACGAACTCCGACACTATGATTCTCTCCCCCGGTGCTTCCGAGAAGCCTATGATTTGCACTATGTTGGGGTGTTGAGCCATGGAGAGAGACTTGAGAACCGTGGAGAATCCGAAGCCGGCATTGCTCAAGACTAGTCTTGGATGAATCCGCTTGACGGCGACGAGTTCTCCTCTCTCGAAAACGGCGGCGTATATGGTTCCTAAGCGGCCCTCTCCGATGACTCTGCGGCTGCTGAAGCCATCCGTGGCCGCGTCTATGTTGGTTAAAGGAAACGACGTCGCTGAGGCCTTGATAGGAAGGAGTTCTTGGGATTGGGATTGGGATTGGGATTGGTTGATGACCGGTTTCTTTTTGCAGAATAGCACGAGGATGAGGATTATGAGGAGAACGAGGATAGAAGTTGAGAGGAGAGCCAAGAGAAAGTCATAGGCAATACTCTGGCTCTGACTCATGTCTGTGTAAATTGTGATGTTTATGCGTATGCAAGAGGATTTTCAGAGGCTTCATATATAATTATATACATATATTGAGTGGTGGAGAAGGGAAGAGAAGTAGAGGTTGGATGGTCAAGAAAATTGGCGTGGTAGTTTATATATATATATATGTATGTATATGTCTTGAAGTACAGAAGAATGATCAAAGAGAGAAAAGTATGAAAAGAAAAAAAGGTGGGGTTATCTCTTTGAAAAAATTGGGGTGGATGGGTGAGAAAGTTGGAATTTTGGCCCCCAATAAAGAAGTTTTAGCAAATGTTGGTTAATAGTTGGCCGCCTCCCCTACGCTACAAATGAGAATGACAACCTTTTATAGCGACGTGTTACAAAATGGCCATTTGAAAGCTTATTTTCTCCAAAATATATGTGCCGTATGCTAATTAATAACTTTGCCTTGCCCATTTGGGACCAAGTGGTTATTTCTTGTCATCCTTACGTCGGTGTCTTGATGATTGGGCAATCACTTTGGTTTTATGCTAACTGAAACATTGTCTCATTGTTAAGAACTTTATAGGGTGTAAAGTAGTCCCAATTTGATTAATTAGTTGGTGATTGCAATTTCACCTGTTCATTTTCTTCATCTACTTATATTCGGTCTTCTTTCGCACAAATCAGTAATGAAAAAGTTTAGTCTCATGACTAATAAATAAAATGGGCAGTTTCTCTTTAAGCGAATTTAGTGATATAGTAAATATGGATTCGATTGGTCTGAACTATTATATGTATGGCATTTTGGTTCTTAAATTTTTTTTGATAGCTGAAATATCAATTTGTGTTGAATTGACTAAACTAACCTTATAAAAACAAAACAAAACAAGCTTAAAAAAATAAATAATTAAAAAAAAAACACTTCTATCTCTCTCTCGCTCTCCCTCTCTCTTGATTACTCCAAAGAAAGCTGGCAGCAGAGGAATCGGCAATCAAAGAGAGAAAGATCAACAGCGAAAAAGGGAGATCGAGAGGGAGAGGAGAGAGAGCAGTTTGAGAGGGGAGAATGAGAGAGGGAAACCAACAGAGAGAGAAAAAGAGACACGGAGACCGACAAAAAGAGAAATAGATTGTGTTTTTTTGTTTTTAATTTCTTGTTAAGTTTTTAAAATTTTCTTATGATTAATTTAGTAAATCCAATAAAAACTGAGGTTTTAACCAAAAAAAGACTAGAGTCCAAAGAAAATATAAATGTAATAGTTTAAGGATCCATCGAGATATTAAGGGGGCGTTTTCTTTTTTAAATATTATAATATTATATTTGGTTAAAAAGTATTTGTTTTGTATTTAAATAAAATATGCGTTTGGATAAAAAGTATTTTAGAGTTGAAAAATTGATGTGATTAATAAAAATAGAGACAAATAGTTAGAGTTGAAAAATTGATATAATTGTTTTAAAAAACTTTTGAATAGTAATTGTTTTCATAACACTGTTGAAAATGATTGTATTTGAATGTAAAATTTTATATTTGGTGTAAAATTGATTTTAATAACGTCAAAAAACGTTTACCAAATGTTCTCTTAATCAATCCATAAACTGTACTAAACATAATTCATTAAAAAAGGACCTTTTCATAACTTTTTTTTATTTTGGCAGAAAAAAAAATCAAAACTTCATAAACACAATAGTTAAAAATACCAACCGATCAATTTACCTACTATAACGGTCAGTTTTATTTTTGAATGGTCCGAATTTCGTTTAATTAAATTCTATTGTTATTTTTTTTAACAAAAAAAAGTATGATTTAATAATTTAAAATTATATAATATTAAACTCTTGTCAACTAGATTTTTTTTTTGTTATATTCAGAATATTTATTCTCTTTACTTTTTTATTTAAAAAGTCGAATGGTCATCTATTTGTCAACAAGTACTATTAATGATTATTTTTACAGGGATAATGAGAGAAATATGTCGAAATTCAACTTGAGAAAAAATAATTAACATAAAAGTTTTAGATTTTTGGTAAAATATCATATTTTTAGTAAATTATGTTTTTTCAAAATATAAAATTTTAAAAATAATCCTTACATATATAAATTTAGATAAATTTATTTGGTAAATCACTTTTGAACTTAATAAATCATTTTTTTATCAATTTTGATAAATTTTGATAAATTTATCTAGTAAATCATTTTTTTACATAATAAATAATTTATTTATCAATTTTTATAAATCTTTTATTATTTGGTAAATCAATTAATTTGATAAATCATTCGTAAACCCTTAGTTATTAGTATAATTAGTTGTAAATCTTAATTTACTCCGATAAATAGTTGTTTTACATTTTTCAATATGTGTAAATTCTTAATTTAGTCGAGTAAATTATTGATTTATAATGTAAACTAACCCTTTATTTACACTAATATATACCATTTATATTATTTACAAAAAATTTTGAAATTACAAAAAAGGCCCCAAAATAAGCCTCAATTTCAACAAAACCCTAACCTAAAAATTTTTTCCTAATTAAACCTAAAATCCAATCAAACCCTAACCCAATCCTAACCGCTAATTTTCCTAAATCCATAAACCACAAAATCAGTTGGTGAACTTCGATGAAGAAAGGTGGCAACAACGAAGAGAAAGAAAAGAATCAAAGATCCAATTAAGGTCGCGATTCCGTTGTCACCAAAAGTCGATCACCATCGTGATCTCATCGAGATCTGGTTGTTGTCGTTCTCCCGTCATCAGTATCGGCGCCGTGTCTCTGATCAATGTTAGGAGAAGGATATTCAGTTGAGGTCATAATCGTATTAAGATCCAGTTAAAGTTGCGTTTCTGTTGTTGTTGATAGTTAATCGCTGGCGTGGTTGCTTTTTTAATGCCACCAAGTGTTGATCTCGCTCATAGATTCAATCACCATCATGATCTCTTCAATGTCGAGATTCGCGATCCCAGATCGATGGGAAGATCTACTCATAGAGAAGAAAGATAGAGCCTTTAATCACTCTGAGATCACGATGACAATCACTGCCATTACTTGTTGTCAATTGGTCGGTTGGTGATGATGGTGACTTCTGAAGAGGGGGGGAGTGAGAGTGGGCTTTCAGGTGTGGGGCAAGGGAAGAGAGAGAAAAGGAAGGAAGAAAGAGTTGATGGTGGGGACTATGTGATAAAGTAATAAAAATGGAATACAAGTAAGACTGTGTGGGAGAGAGATAAAAATAGAATATAGTAAATTATAAAATAAATTGTGTTATAAATTTTCAAAGGTTTCAAATTATGTTATTTAGTTCCAAATTAAAAAAATATATCTATTTACTATAATTTTCCATTTTTACATACTATAGATTAGTTAAATAAATTAATTCCTACTTTTATATATTTTTTCCTTTTTTTAAACAAATTTGAGTGAAGGCTTTTTCTCCTTTCCATTTATTATTAAAAAAAAATGTTTAGTTCCTATGTTTTTTGTCAAATGTGATTCTTCACCTTATATTTTCAATAATGCTGCAAACATCTTGTGTGTTTGTAAGTAATGTTAAAACCCTACTTTTTGACTTGGTTTTGTTGCTAGATTTGATAGAGGTTAGGGAGGAAAAAACAAATTCTAATTTAATTTGAGATTGAAAAGTGATGATTAGATTAGACTTTGTTTAATTCACCATGAGATTCTAATAAGCTAAAGATAGTTATGAGGCTTGTGCAACATTGTGAATTTCTTGTTCTTAGTGAATCAAGGTAAATTCTGGAATTGAGAGGTAAGAACTGACTTATTGTGGTATTTTTGTTGATGTTTGAAAAAGATTAATAAATACTTTTGTGCTATTTATTGGCAACATAGGAAGTAGATATTAGTTGAATCCAGTGAAGTCAGAAATCCTTTAGGTTTCTTTTATTTAATTTTGTGTTTAGTTTTTTGTTTAATTTTCGGTCGTTCAAATAAAATTAATGTTAATATAATTTCAATACTTAATAATGACGATCCTCGTGAGAATGATACTCTACTCATTACTTGTTTACTTATTCATGATATTATGCACTTGCAATTTTCCAACAACAAGTTTTTGGAGCTATTGCTAGGAATGGTTTTGTTTTACTAATATTGATACCAGTTGACTCTAGTTTTAATTCGAATATTTATTTTCCTTTTAGTTATTTTCCTTTTGCTTTTAATTTTGTTTGTCGTGTCTTTCTTGTGAGGTACTTTGAGATGTTTCATCAACAAGTATTCACAAGTTTTACCCAATAACACTCGGAACCATTCTATGCCATTTGAGGAAGATTCAATGAATTGACATTTAAATTCCAGTATCATGATTTTTCACAGCAGTCTCTTATTATCTTTTTCCACAATGGAATGGATGATGCAACAAAAAGTTGGGTAGATAATGGAGCTCTAGCAATTAGTGATCATTTGTTTAGCAGAGATGATGATAGTGTGTGGCACTTATTGAATGGTATGTCTGATTTTGACTACCACTGGCATTGGGATCCCACATTGCAAGGTTGGAATCATCGATACCCTCCATAACTCCATTACCCTAATATCAGAAACCAACCATTCGGGCATCCGGAAAAGAAGAAATTGACATTTGAAGAAACATGGGCCCTGTTCAAAGAAGAAATGGCCAAATTTAAGAATACCTGCAACCAAATTAAGGTTAGCTCCAAGATTTAGGAATTCAAATTGAAGGTTTCAAAAAGTGATTCGAATTATGTGGATGCTTCATGGGAGTTTAAGCCTTTACAAGTGATTAAGCCTAAATTGAAAGAACAAGACCCATTCGAAGTTATGTTAGCTCAAATTTTTGATAATTTTGGCACTTACCTGATCGACAATGATTTTAACTTAATGAATGAAATGGTGCTCATCCTAAGCCATTAGTTTTATAAAGATCAAATTACAAGCATGGTTATGGATGGCCAAGTAGACAGTGAAGTGTAATTAGAAGCGTTATTAAAGGAATTCCTACGTGAAGACAAGCCAAAAGTAAAGTTTGAGGATCAATAAGCATATGAGACCATCGATTTGAGCTCATAGATGGTGCTAACATAAACACTATCAACGGATCCTTTCTTTCCTCCAATGCCACCTTCACCATATTACATCTCATACAAGTTAAAGCCAAAACTAAAATTCTCTTCCTATGCTCATCAGTCAAAACCGAGTGTTATTGGTGCAACATGTCGAATTATTCCGTATATTGCCAAGCTTGAAGGCATCTACAATTAAGACCTATATATAGTGTTGTATGACACCGACTATGGGGAAAAACCACTCTTTGATTGTGACGTCCCCCCGTACGTTACCATACCAACCAGCCGAGCTCTGACGCTGACCGAGATGGTTGGCAACCTCGTGGGTCGCCGTCCTCTTACTTAACATACTTAACTTTCCATTCTTAACGTTCTCATTTTAAAGCGGAAGCAATTTCTATAGCAATTTTTTTTTTAACTTACATATTATATCTATATCTCTATCATATTCTTATAACATATAATTCATAAATTTCTTTCTTTCAACTTCTTTTTTTGAACGCTCAGCGAAAGACTCATGGTAGTATTATACTCTCGCCCAGTCCCTTGGCACGTGCAGATCCTTCCGTTGTCCATCTTATTACTTTAAACTAACAGGTTACTTACCTGTAACATATGAACAATTAATGAGTTAGATGCTCAGTAAGTTCAAACATACATTCATTAACTTATAATTACTAGTAATATATATTATTACTAGAATATATGACATCACGTATAGACACATCATAGAAACATATCATCGAAACATAACATAGAATGTGAGTTTCATCATGCTCGTTTATCTCTTCGCTCATCGTTTTCATCATTTTTTCAATCATCTCTTATCATTCTAATCTACTCTCTTCATTTCTTTTCTTTTCATTCCTATTATTTCTTAACTTTCCGTTCTAAACCTTCTGATCTTTTCTATCGTTTTATCATCATTTCTTAACATTTCGTATCTTAGAAGCCAGTAACATATACACTAGCATAACATCACGTGAAAACGTGTCATATCATACATATAACATCAAATACATCATATCACATATATTAATTCTATTATGTTCTTTTAAGCTTCGTTTTATTATTTATTTATTTTTCATCAATTTCATTATGTCATTCTTTCATATCGTTCGTTTCTTTTCTAATCGTTCTTTACTTTTCTTTTCTTTTCATATCATTTCTTTTCTTTTCTTTTCACTCACCTTTCTTTTCCTTTCTTTTCACTCTCCTTTCCTTTCCTTTCTTTTCATGTTCTTTTCCTTTCTTTTCTTTTCACTCTCCTTTCGTTTCTTTTCTTTTCGCTCTCCTTTCCTTTCCTTTCTTTTCACACTCTTTTCCTTTCGTTTCTTTTCACTCTCCTTTCGTTTATTTTTTCACGCACTCTCCTTTCCTTTCTTTTCTCTTCACTCTCCTTTCGTTTCTTTTCCTTTCACTTTCCTTTGGTGGGTCCGTTACTGAACGTACCTATTTGCGCGCGGACAGTAGGAGGAAGGGGAGCGACCCACCAACCTACCTCACAGTCACATTAATTACCACACCTTCGGGGTTGGTCCAACCTATAAACTACCGCACCTTCGGGGCAGCGTCACATCTGCGTGGAGGATATAGACCTGAAGTCTCGACCTTGTAGGGAGACTGGTACGCACACAACTTAAGTTTTCAGTCTTATTATCTTGTATGCTTTTATTTTTCTTATATTGATTTTTTCGTTGTACATCTTTTTCATGACATTCATTATCTTTCCTTTCTCTATTTTCATAGAACTTTTCATGGGACATTTGTTCTTTCATCGTTCTATCCTTCTTTCGTAATTCTTTCTCATTGACATCTTATTTTTTCATTCTCATTTCGTAAGATATATATATCGTTGTTTCATGTTGTTGTTTTTCTTTTCTTAATTCTGTAATTTACTCGTGTGAATTATGTCAGTCGCACTTTAGCATATATAGCACATATTACTTATATATCATCACATCACATCACATCATAATAAACAAAAACACGTTTAGTTAAGTGCAGACAATTATTCTCTGTTTATCATTTGTATCATTCTATCTATCGTATCTTATCATCATATTCTTATCGATCATAACCTATCGCTCTATTCTATCCATCACATCTTATCGTTATGTTCTAATCCTTTCATCATACCTTTCATCATAACCTATCATTACTTCTCTTTCTTGTCTAACTCTTTGCTTTCATATCATTTTTCATAAAACACCTATCATTTCGTTCTCATAAAACATACCCTTTCTTAATTCCTTTCATTACCGATCATCATTGCTCTATCAATCATAACTTAACTTCCATAAAACTTTTTATAAAACATATATTCTTTTCATTCTTCTATCTCTCTTACTCACATCTTTACTCTCATAAAGCTTTTATAATACATTTCCTCCGTAATTCAATATATACATATATATATTTATAGATTATTTATTAAAACATATCTTTTAATATCATCATAGTATTGCTATAGTGTTACTATAGCATCATCATAAATCACATCATGACATTTACATATAAAACATATAAATACTATAAGTTTGTTCATAGTTGTAGACGGATAAATGTCTGAACTTACTCATAGCGTGCTTATCCTCTTTTTAGAATCCATCGACGTCCTTTGTCGCGTCTGGATCGGGTTCCTACAGACAAACTTTGTCCGTTAATCACATTTTCATTTATAGCTTTTATTTTATTAAAAAGCTTGATTCTAATCTTATAACCCTTAATTATAGCCTTAAGACAACTTTTTAAACCTTAATGGCTATTTTCGAATTTTTCTCCAACTTTTTGAAAAATTATGATTTTATCCTTAACTTTTGACAAAATTACAATTTTACCCTTGACGTGATTTTTCATAACTTAAACCTTAATTTTGGTTTTTACAAACTTCATTACCCTATTCCGGGGTCATTGGGGCTCTTTTGCCCCCTGATGGGTCGTTTAACCATAACATTTTCATTTTCAAACTTAGGCTGGATTTTCTAATCCAAAATCATCTAATTAACTTTTTAAATCTTATCGGACCTTTTCTGGATCAATTCTTATCATTTTGTCAAATTTTCACATTCACGGCTCTCGGGAAATACTATTCTGACCTAAGGGTCAGTTTACTAATCGTAACTTGCCCATTCCTTTTTCCATGCCCTAATTCCTCTAGGGGGTTCAGGTTACCTTTCCGATCATATTTTTACCCCTCGTTTCCCATATTACCCCTAGTACCGTTTTTAGAAATTTCGACAGAGTTTCCGCTTAATTTTTGAGGTTCCAGCATTTAGGAAACACCTGAAAACCATCTATCCTAATTTAATTCTATCACGTACTATACTAGAGGCCTAGATTTTACGTAAAACTCATACTGTTTATGTAAAATCGTTACATTATCACATATTTTTCTTTTCCTCCATTACAGCAATTTTCTTCTTTTTACATACATTCTTTTCCATAATTTTCATACCAATAATCATAAAATCATATAATAGTCCTAAACAATTAAATTACAGAACGTAAAGAGGTCAGGATTTATACCGAATTGCAGTCCGGTCTCGACGACATAAACCCTAATTCTTCGCTTTTCATATCTGAGGTCCCGTCTTGCAAATCCGAGTCCGCGGATGCGTCTGGAACGCCAAAAATAGGCTAACGGGCCATTTTTCAATTTTCGGTCACCGGGCGCCGGCGGTAACGGTGGAATATGGGTAGTCCATCTTGAAGATCTCGACGAGAGGAATTCATTGATGGTCTCAATTTCACCATTCGACGCCTCTATCGTCGGAAATCACCCCTCGAAAAACCGAAGGCGACGGCGAGCTTAAATATCCGTTTTTCGGCGATCGTTGCCCAAAATTGATTTGGGACTTTTGATCTACGCATTGTTCTGAGCATTTTGATACCCACCTTGCAACTCAACTCCGATAGAATCGTCGGATTCCACGGTGGCGACGGCGACGGCAACAGGCGGAGTTGGGCGGCGTGATCCGGCGGCCGTTGGGCTGAAACACCACCTGAGTTTTGTTCTACTCTTCACCAAGAGTCTTTTGGGACTGGAATCACCTTGATCTGATGTCGGACAGCGGAGATACGGCGTCGCGAAATTTCCGTTGGCCGACGGCTTCAGGCGGCGCGTGCGGGCTCCTCCGGCGTCGGTTCCGTCGACTCGGCCCACCGTCGGATTTAGCTCGGCGAAAGCTTTACGATGACACCGGCAGTGTCGAAAACGGACACCGTTTCCGATAGTTGGTTACTGTACACGTGCAGGTAGAGAGAGAAAGAAAAGGGAGGAGAAAGAGTGTATGTGGACAAATGAGGAAATTTCACTTTTTTTTTTTGCTCTTTATATACTTTTTCGCCCAAAATTTCAACATGGGCTATCCTGACTAATTTGGACATCTTGAATCCAAATATATCAGTTTTATTTTCATCTGAGATCATTTCGACTAGTTTCTGATACTGCGAATTCTTGGTCAAAAATTAACCTTGTGCTCAATTATCAAATTTGAGTGTGCTGATAGGCTATCCTAACTAATTTGGGAGTGCTGAACCCAAATTTATCAGTTTTATGTCAAGATAATATCATCTTGACCTACTTCTTGATACTGTGAGTGGCACACACGTGTACATACATAATATCACTATCAATCATTTTTCATCTTTTAACATTGTTAGAACATTTTATTTAGTTCTAAACAATATTAAATCACTTAATTTCACATTTTAACACTTAAATTCATTGTGTATTTATTCTTCGAGAAATATGAAGTTTCCTGATTATCACATTGATGAGCACTTATCCATAGTCAAGCCGATGACTATAAATTAAACATTTATTAGGAGACAACCCAAAATTTTTCTATATCCTTTTCATTGCTTTGTTTTCAGTTTATTATATATTAGGTTTTATGATATTTTATTTATTTTTCTTTAATTTTCTTCTCTAGGTATAAGCTTTTGATTTAAGGAGTCAATTCACAGAGCCCAAGCCATTAAACCTAAGCACCACCGAAGGAAATTTCTAACAACCCTTTATTATTTTCAAGATTTCTTATTCATTGAGAGCAATATGCATTTTAAGTTTGGGGATAAGAGCCTAACTGAAAAGAAAGAAAGAAAAAATTTGGATAAAAAAAATTGGGTATTGATTATGCTTGTTTGTCAAGACCGATGATAAGGAATAGATTGAATTGATTATAGCTCCTGAAAAATGATAAACATTGTATTATTTATGTGATTGATTCTTGTGTGAGTTTTGTCTTGCTTGCAATTCTTTTAATACTTTGCGCACATAGTCTTGATCACTTAATTATTATGCTTACTTAGAGAAAGTTTACGTGAATTAAAACTTCGTTTGGTAAATGCATTGCATTTAAATGTAATGCATTAAATGTAATTTGCATTTAGATGAAAAGTATTTACATTACATTTAAATGTAATGTGTATTTGGATGAAAAGTATTTAAATTGTATTTAAATAATAAATATGTGATGTGATAGCTAAAAGTAGAGAGAAAAAAAAAAAGAAGAAAGAAAAAGAGTATGTGATGTGATTAATAAAAAAATTGAAAAAATAAAATAATGAATAGTGATTGTATTAGATTTAAAATGTGACGTGACTGGTATTTGAATGCAATACTTTTGCGTTTTGGTGAAAAGTGCATTGAATGCAATGCTGGAAACAAACGAAGTGTAAATGACTCTTTTGATCTCAACGATCTCTAGAACTTGTTTTGTTATCACTTGAGGCAAAATCTTATACTACACTTTATTAAGGACATGATTTAGGTCATTTTTGAATCGTTTGAGTCTTTCAAGGCAACCTTATATACATGCATATCCCTAGTCACCCCCTTAAGCCTATTTTTACCTTTTCTTAGTTACCTACATTTTTTAGCCTAGCTTTTGAGAATTTTTAACCTTTTAACCCTTGACCATAAGCATGTTGATCATTCTAGGAAGTGTTTTGAGCTATACTAAAGTATCGGAGGATATGTGGAGTTATGAAAGTAAAGCTTATTTTTGTTTGTTTATTGACAAAAAGAAAGAAGAAAGAAAGAAAGAGCGCAACAACATTGTTTATAAAAGAAAAAAAAAACACACTAATTTTGTGGGTGTAGTAACTCCAAAAAAGAAAAAGAAAAAAAAAAGTGGATGACAAAAGAAAGTCAAATTCAAGTTTAAGGGTATTATTGGGAATGTCGAAAAAGCTCTACAAGTGGTCCCAGAATGGTTTATGTGTTAGGGATATGATTTAAGCTACATAAGTATCCATATCCTACCTTTATCCTAACCCAACATTACAAGCTTAAAAATTCCTAATGATCTTTAGTAAAGCTTTTGTTAACATTAGTGGAGAATGATAAGAAAAACAAGCTTATAGAGTTTGCCAATTGATTCATCTAGAGATCCGTCACATTTTACTTGTTTACATAAACTGATTAGAGTTACCATTGGTTAAGTGTAAAAGGCTATTCACACACACACTAAAAGAATAAAAGGTGAGATGGAGCAAGCATTTGAATTGTAATTCTGAACTTTCACGATATTTAAAGTTTTCCTTAAGCTATACACTATGTGAAATCTTTGAGGTATGTTTTGTTAATCAAATTGAATCAATACTCACTCATGTTAATCTTTGTTTTTTTTTTTTCCTCTCTCTTTCTTTTGCTAGAGGACTAGCAAAATATTAAATTTGAGAGTGTGATAACTCTACAAAATAAAATTATTTTATCATAATTAAACTTATATTTTTGCTATAATCTTAGTAATGAATTTAATTTTGTCTTCAAAATTATTATGTTTTCTTAATTGTACATGTAAATTTGGTACAAGGGGCAAACATAGCAATTTGGAGCTTAAATTAAAGTAAAAAAGTGAATAAATTGCTAAAATAGTTTTGGACATGATTTTTTCCCATTCTCACATGTCAGACACGCACTCCAAACGCGAATTAGGCTATTGGATCAGCTTTTAAATAGCTCCAGATCGCAAGTTCTTTCCACTCATGCTGTCAGGCGAGTCTTTAGCAGGTGCAGCACCCCACTTTGTTAGGTACCCAATAGAATCCTACCATGTGTCCGCGTGGGCCCCCAAGGCTGATCTTGTGTTAGCCTGTAGCAGCCAAAAAGAAAAGAAAAAAAAAAAGGAAGAAAAAGGCAATGGCTAGGAGGCTATGAAAGTTGCCTTAGATAGGGCTGATAATTTGTGTTATCATATCATTTTCGTGTCGTGATATGCTCCTTACTTGATACTATTATATTAAATCAAAACGCAATCTATTTAATATTCGTGTTAAAATCTCAAACCTAAACTCAGTATATTTATTAATCGTGTTAATCGTGTCAATCTGAATTAACTTATTTAAATTAAATATAAATAAAATAATAATTTATTCAATATGATTGTGATACTTTAACATGTTTATTAGATAACATATCTTTTCTTTTATGAAAAACAAATGAAATTTACTTATAAAGTTTTAAAATTCATACTATTTATATTATATTAGCTATGAAAACTCTTGTTTAATATCATATATAATTAAGTAAAAAATAATATATGGTATTGTGGTAAAGGAAAAAGAGGGTGATTAGGTAAGGGGAGGGGTGGGGGGGCGACAGTAACGGGTTGAGGGGCGACTAACCATGTTGTTGTGAAAGTCAATGAGATTAGGGGAAGGGAGTGGAGGGCGACAAGGTGAGGGAGGCAAAGGGCAGAGTTGCAAAAATAATAAAAGACTAAAGAAACAAAAGCAACATCTAGGTTTTATTTTTTATGTTAAAATTTTTTAAAAATATATATATAAAATAAAAGATATATTTTATATTTGATTTTTGAAAACTCAAAATTAAAAATAATAAGATATTATATAATTTATATATAACAATATAAATATATTAGAAATAATAAATGGATAATTTGTGAGTCGTGCTCGTGTCAAATTATATACGACCCATTTATTAAACGAGTTATTTCATATCAATTGTGGGTTGACGGGTTTGTGCGGGTTTGACCTTTTATTATATTGTGTTTGACGGGTTGAATCCTTTTTGACCCAAACCCATTTAAGGAAAACCCAACCTCCTAATTTCGTATGAGTTTCATATTATGTTGTCTTGTCGTGATCTAAATTGCCAGTCCTAACCTTAATCTCCTTGCACAGGCATTCATATTTTGCTGCGAATTTTCCCAATAAAATAGCCAAGGATGAAAGGAAAAAAAAGAAGAAAAAATAGTTTTTAGGTTCTTATGTTTTATTATTTAGGATTTTTATTTTATTTATGTTCTTAGGTTTTGTTTTTATTTATATTTTAAATTTCTTTTCTAGAAGTAAGATCTAGTTAGATTATGAATATTTAAATATTTCTTAGTTTTAATCAATTTTTGTTTATTCCAATTCTATTTTGAGTCTTTTATTCTTAATGTTTGTGAAAGCCTAATTACCTTTTACATAATTTGTGATTTAATTTGAAATTGAAAAGTGATAATTAGATTAGACCTTGTTTAATTTACTATGAGATTGTCATAATTTAGGAATAGTTATGAGCCTTGTGCAATATTATGAATTTCTTGTTCTTAATGAATTATAGTAAGTTCTGCGTTTAAGACCAAACAATAATAACTATATTATTGTGGTAGTTTAATTGATGCTTAAGAAAAATTAATAAATATTTTTATGAGATTCACTAGCAATATGGGATTAGATATTAGTTGATTAAGCAAGAAGATTTAAATACGATTAGTCTGACGAAGTTAAAAATCCTAGAGCTTTCTTTTATTGGTTTTTTTAAATTTAATTTTGTGTTTAGTTTTCCACTAATATTTTGATCATTTAAATAAAGTTAAAGTTAATATAATTTTAATAATTAGTAACAATAATTCTTGTGATAACGATACTCTACTTGTTATTTTATTGCTTGTTAACAATACTGTGAACTTGTAATTTTCAACAACAAACGACCTGTGGGATTTCAATTATTACACTAATAAAATTGATTGTCCTACTTTTTCTTTATATATTAAGGTGTCGTTTTTAATGTATCGACTATTGAGAGAAGTTAGAGAAATAAGATAAAAATTTTTAGAGGCGTGTGATATTCTCTTGTAATCCGTTTTTCCTTATCGTAATTAAAGTATTAACACCAAATAAAAATGAATGCAACTCTCACGTTAAGGGTGTATCATTATAAAATCCGTTTCATATTGTTGAAATGTCTGCATCATACAATCTTGCGGATTAACAATCTTAAGATATAATTAACTTTCTAACCTTCTCTTTTTTTCTGCCGGCCTAATGCCAAATAACGGGCTCGTGAAAACCAATTGCCCTATTTGCCTTCAGCCTTCGGGTAGTAAAATGGATCTGAGGACAAAATAGCAGCCTTGCACAGGGATAGTTTCAAAGCCCAAATGCTCATATCCCACAGAAGTACTTTGGTCTGCCCAAATTGACAGGCCCTTATGCTATTTAGGTCTGCCCCTTGTCTTTTGGACCCCATATAGGGTAGACCGTTGCGACAAGGCTACACTGACTTCTGGTCCTTGTGCCATTGTGGCCTGCCCATTCTAAGGCCAGTGCACTAGGAACGTACTTCTTAAACATAAACATTGAAGGGATAGACCGACTGAAGAGGACATGCACATCCCAAGCAAAAGCGAAAAACAAACCCCTCTCAATTTAATGTCGAACAAGAATTTATAAATGTTGCACTTTTACCAACTATCATATTGTATCGAAGTGGATCAAAATCATCAAAACTATATTTATATATGTGACGATGTTACAATGTATTATTTCTTTGTTTATTTATTATTTATATTTTCTCGTTCCAAACCGCTTTCGTGTATGTTATAAATATAAGGACCTATCAATGGAATACAATGTAGCTGACCTAACTTTACTTGGAGGATTCAGCTTCATTCCCACCACTACATGTAAAGTCAACACAACACTATCTATTAATCGGGGTAATGGACGTTATAGTGGGGTTCTGTATTACTGAGTGGAGTTTAATTATTTCTCTGATGTGGGGTGACAGTACATGGGCCGACCTCCACAGTAAGGTCAGAAGGGAGCATTATCTTTGAAGGTTAAGGGAGAAGAGTTAGAGAAAAAACACAGAGATTCTAATAGGTATATAATTTTCTCTTATGATCTTCTTTTTCATCGCAAAATATTATTGCCTCAACTGAGAATGGATGTCTTTCTCAACTTAAAGGTGAACTATTATAAATCTTACACGCATTGGTTTTATCTTTAATATTTAACCGCACCAAGCCATGCGAGAGTCCAAATTTTTTTTTTTTACCATGAATTTGGCAGCATATGGTGTACGATCCTCTGTATGCGGTTAGCCAGCAGTAGCTAAAGAACAGGTAACAGTAATGGTGGATTGAGGTCGGGGATGGGGATGGGGATGGGGATGGGGATGGGGCTGGGGCTAGGGCTAGGGCAGTTCTTGGCCTCAGCCTCATCAGCAGCTCTAATTCAATCCTATCCAATATAAATAAACCATGCACTGCTCGTGAGAGAGAGAGAGATAGAGAGAGAGTTTTGAAAAACTTCCAAGTTGGTCCAATCAGAGTGTGAAGAAGATCAGATTTTGTAATTTACTTTTTCCCAACATGGTCCATCAGGGGACCCAACAACCGGAGGCTAGCAGTTACTGTCTGAAAGGAAAGATTCAGAAAGGGATGGTGCAATGGCTATAGGATAATTCTTCACTTAGATTATTTTTATCGACTTCACCTAACCGACAAGATTCAGATCTATTGGCATTTAGTACGTACACCCATCTTGGCATATTGCTATCAGCAGCTCTGTGAGATATGCATTCACAGGTGATCAGCTTCAAAGCATAAGAGAAAGGAAATAACTGACAAATTTAAACGATACTCATATTTCACCCACTTTGTCAGTACTAAGACCTTTCGGTAGGCCAGTTTTGTAATACAGCAAATCTAAATTACTGTTCTCGGAACCTCAAGCTTCTCGTCTTAAAAGCGTTTTGCTTCATTTTGGCATCGCTAGTAGCAAGTAGCAACTTAATATGGCTAGCAAAAAACCCAATTTCCTCCCCCCCAACTTTTTTTTTGGTGTTGGGTGGGGGGGGGTGAGTGCCAAAAACTTCTTTAGCAAAGGCCAAAAAAATAGTTCATTTTGTGTGTACCCCCGCGCGGGGGGGCCAAAAACTCCTTTAGCGAAAGGCCAAGATATAGTTCATTTTGTGTGCAGGCGAAAGTTCAAAATAAAAGTTCACTTTCTGTGTACGTCACAACTCCATATCCAAAGTAAGTCAATGTTCTAGAGCAATGCAATGATGTCCAATAATGTCCAACGGTTAGACTTCTTGTAACCATGAAAAAAGGAGATATTGTTATAGCTATTAGTACAATGAATTTTGATAATACTAAGTATCTAAGATATTGTTATAGCTATTAGTAAAATGAATTTTGATAATACTAAGTTTTGGTTTAGATGACCAAGTTAATTGACTTTTTAAAAACTATTTAGAACCTTTCAGAAAAAACAAAAATCTAGACATAAAAGTACAATTTAGTTGAAATGTTCATACTTTAACAAGTCTTTGTTTTTTTTTTTTTTAGGTGGTAAATATTTGTTTTCCTCTTTACCGTGGGGTAACTAGGCTAAGGTATTGGCTATGAGAGCAGGGGGTGCTTTAGTTAGTAAGTATTTCATGATCAACTATAAACTAATTCGAAAGTTGCAAGTAGACGAGCATTCAATCATGCTACAAGAAATCAGCAATTTTAAAAATTCCAGACCTGAGCAAAAGACGCACCAATGCCATGAGGCCCCAGAGACACGGAAACCGAAGGGCAAGGGTAGAGCAGCATATAATAGAGGAGGGAGTGATCTGGAGCCAATTTTCGCTTCCAACATAAGGGGACGGGACATGAAAGGCCTAAAAAACTTATTAATTGATATACAGCTGTTGGTTATCTATCATTGGTTGACGTGGTATCATTATTGTTATTATTATTATTATTATTATTATTATTATTATTATTATTAGAGTAGTAACTGTATATGTGTATGTGTATGTGTATGTGTATGTGTATATGTGAGTGTATGTGTGTGCGTGTGTAATGTCACAACAACAGCTAGGCAAAAGGCATTTAGCTCGGAACAACAACCATCATCAAAAAAAAAAAAAATCACACCTAGGAATGCTCATTTTCAGAATCTCATTCAATAACATTAGGGATTTTTAACACAAAAAAATTCAAAAAACAAATGTGGAATTTTACACTAGTTCTTCTTCATGACTACGACAATTTGAAAGGAAGAAAACAAAAAAAAAAAATCACCCCGAGTGACTACATTGAGAAGTCACAACTACTTCTAAGGGAGAGCTGTTAGTGCATATCAACTCTCACACATGTGGCAGCGGAAAAATTCTGATGGTTAATTTACAGTATAGAACAATACACCACCCTCCTTTCATACTACCCACCACATTTTTTCTTTTCCTTTTCCCTTCCCTTTTTTCTTTTTTTTTTTTTCGTCACCCCCTAACTAAACTCGCCTCAAAATTTTCTTTTCCCCTGTCCCAATTACTTAGAATAAAACAACCACCAATTGGGATTAGGGGAACAAATTTGGGGGAGGAGGAAAAAAAAAAAGAAGGAAAGTACTTAAGCTTGAAACAAGCTTAAAAAAAAAAACCACAAATCAAGTGAAAAAATTAAAAACAATAATTAAAAAAAAAAAAAAAACTTAATAATCTTGAAACTCTTCAAGCTAAACTGCCATGATCAGAGGTGTCTTCATAATAATAAGGTGACAACTTCCCATCCTTCTTGTTGGCTTTGGGGTGAATCTCCATGCCGACTTCTTGCAGCATTTTCACGACCCTTCTCATGGAGGGACGGTTGATAGGAAGTGGGCTGGTGCAGACGAGTCCTATGTTTAGGACTTTGCATATCTCTGCCTTGTAACATGCTTCAAGCTTTGGATCAATGACATGGTCTACGCCTTTCTGATCCAAGCTCGTGCAAACCCACTTCACCAAATCCTTCTCTCCGAACTCCGGGTCTACCGGAAGTC
Source organism: Antiaris toxicaria (assembly GCA_035233585.1). NCBI lineage: Eukaryota > Viridiplantae > Streptophyta > Magnoliopsida > Rosales > Moraceae > Antiaris > Antiaris toxicaria. Next base: position 98,829,337 of record CP141154.1, read on the forward strand.
TCCCCGTCACCAGTTCGAGAATCACCACGCCGAAACTGTATATGTCGCTCTTCTCGTTCACTCGAAGCGTGTATGCGTACTCTGCATAGAAAAAATAAAAAAATAAAAAAATGAAAATACAATTTTTTGTTTATTCAAGTTTAGCTTTAGCTTGTGTTTTAAGTCAATAATTAGTATTAGTAATATACCTGGGGCAATGTAACCGCAAGAACCAGCTATGACAGACATGGATTTGGGACTTTTTGCGGACATATCAACAACCTTGGCAACTCCGAAATCGGCAACTCTTGCGCTGAAATCCCCGTCCAACAAGATGTTGTTGGACTTAACATCCCTGTGAACGATCGGAGGAACACAGTCGTGATGTAAATAGGAAAGCCCCTCAGCTGAATCCACGGCAATCTTGTACCTCGTAGGCCAGTCTAGCAAACCTGCTTTCCTGCTATGAAGCAAGTCGCCGAGACTGCCGTTCGGCATGTACTCATAAACCAAGAGCTTGCAGTCCCTCGTCGTGCAACAACACCAAAGCTTGACAATGTTCTTGTGCCTGATCTTCCCCAAGGTCTCGACCTCGGCCTCAAAGCCGTCGTCCGGGGCACGGCCTTTTTCAAGGTCCTCGCTTTCGCAAGCCTTTTTAGCCCCTCCCCAGAGCTTCTTCACCGCGACGGCTTCTCCATTGGCGAGCACGACCTTGTATACCTTCCCGGACGCCCCGCTTCCGATAACATTGTCCTCGTCGAGGCAGTCTAGTATCTCGTACTCGCTGAAGCCCAGCTTATGGAACGACATCAGAGTCCACTTGGATTTGTCTATGGCTCTCTTCGCCTTCTTGAAGTTTCTGTACTTCAAGTAAAACAAAACAACGCCTACAATGAACACCAAGCTTGCGAGTATGAACATGCTTCGGAGAATCCATATGTATCCCTGGCTTTTGGTCTCGGCAGTGTTTTCACACAGGCTTTTTATGCTCCCGCAGAGGCCGGTGTTTCCCAAGAAGCTGTTTTTGTACATATCTTTGGCGAGCAATGGCGGGAGATCACCCGAGAGATGATTCCTCGATAGGTTGAGGAGATTCAGCTTGAGATTCTGCAACCCCAGGGGGACATTCCCGGAAAACTGATTCCCTGAAAGGTCGAGATAGTTGAGCACGGACAGTTTCCCAATTCCGTCAGGGATTTTCCCGGAAAATTGGTTGTTTGAGAGATTGATCTCGTTGAGCTTCTTCAACGATTCGATTTTGCTCGGGAGCTTCCCCGAGAGCTGGTTGTTGTGAAGATCAAGATTCCCGAGCTGTCCGAGATTGAGGATGCTCTGCGGCAGAGCACCGCTGAGGTGGTTGTGGTCGGCGGAGAATTCGACGAGATTCTCGACCCACCCGATCTCGTCAGGAATTTCTCCCGAGAAGTTGTTCCGCGATATGAACAGGAGCGAGAGGTTCGCCGCGCCGGCGATGGTCTTCCCAATCGAGCCGGAGAAAGAGTTCTCCACCAGCTCAAGTAAATACACATGTGGCAGGCCCCAGACGCCCGCCGGAACCTCTCCGGACAGGTTGTTGTGCCCCAATCTGACACGCGTCAAGCTCCCGCAGTCGCCGAGGCTCGCCGGAATTTCGCCGGAGAACGAGTTGTATATCATCAGAAGCTCTTCCAACTCCCCCTTCTCACAAAGAGTCGCCGGAATCTCGCCGGATAGCTTATTGCTCGATACGTCCAGCCATTTCAAAGCGGAATTTTTCCCCAAATTCTTCGGCAACTCGCCGGAGAGGAAGTTCCTGAATAGCCTGAGCTCGTACAGGTTCGGCGAGTCGGCAATGCTCGCAGGCAGTTTCCCTTCGAAGCGATTCTCGTATAGATTCAAGCTCTCGAGCTGCAGGCGGCAGAGCTCATCGGGAATCGGGCCGGACATCTCATTCATCGAGGCGTCGAGGAGCCTCAATGCCGTCAGGTTAGACATTCCCGGCGGGAAGTTGCCGGAGAGCGAGTTGTTGTACAGCTCAATCTGAACGACGCTGCTCATCCCGACGAGCGAACTCGGGATCGGACCGTGCAAATTGTTGATTGCCAAGTCCAAATCCTTCAGCTTCTTGAGCCGACCCAGCGACTCCGGAATCTCACCAATCAGATTACAGCCCGTCAGCCACAACACCTCCAGCTCCGTCAAGTTCCCGAACTCCGACGGGATCCGACCCGGTACGAACGGGTTATACGACAGGTTCAGCATCTTCAAACTGCTGACATTCCCCAAAAATGCTGGCAAACTCCCGTCGAGCAGGTTGTAGACAAGCGAGATGACCTCCAGCTTCTGGAAGCGTCCGAAGCTGTCTGGAATCTCTCCGGAGAAGTTGTTGCCAGTGAGGTCGAGGTGGCGGAGGTCGGGGAGGTCGGCGAGGGAGTGGGGGAGGGAACCGGTGAGGAGGTTCTGGGAGAGGTCGAGGTAGCGGAGGGAGCGGCAGGAGGAGATGTCGAGAGGGAGCGTGGAGTTGATGGAGTTGTTGTAGAGAACAAGGGAGGTGAGATTCTCGAGGCGGCAGATGACGGAGGGGAATGGGCCGGCGACGTTGGCATTGGAGAGGTCGACGGAGGAGACGGAGCTGGTGGAATGGTCGCAGGAGACGCCGAACCAGGAGCAGGGAGTGTCGTCGCGTTCGTTCCAGGAGGAGAGGGCCGAGTCAGGGTCGTCCACCGAGTTCTTCACTCGCTGCAGGTAAAGACCTTCCTGGTTCAGACACAGAATCGTTGCAGGCGACGACAGAAGACTAGTGAAGAAGAAGACGAAGACAAAGGAGAAGGAGACCATGGGAACCATAAAAGCCATAATTTTTTTTTCTCTCTCTCTCTCTCTTTTCCGTTTTCGTTCCGTTATCTGTTGTATATTATCACACTAGCAGTCCCCTCTCTAAAACTTCTGGTGTTGTGCGTGAAAGTGAGGAGAAATAGAATTGGAAACTTGAAAACAGAGACATAAACAGATACAGAAGCAGAATTGGAGTGTCGGTTTTTGTGCGTGAGATCGATGAGCTAGCAGAGGGAGTTTTTATTTTCTATTTTTTTTTTATTATTTTCTTTTATTTTCTTGTTTGGGCTATAAGAATTGAGAGTTCCTCGGTTTGCATTTTGGATGAGAGAGAGAGAGAGAGAAAATAAAAAGTTTTTTACTTTATTGTGGGGGAAACTGTCGCTCTTATATAGGATGGTAATGTCAGGCTGTGAGATGAATCACTTATACATAGATAATCTTAGGCTTGAATTTTTTTTTTTTACTTTTTATTATAGCCAAAAAAAAAAGGTAGTACAATTCATTTTTACTGCCAACTAAAGTAGTATTTTTCCCTTTTTTTTTTTTCTTTTCTTTTATCAAGTTGGGAAAATACTATGAGCCTAGATTTTGGTATTCCACTTTTTTGCAAATATTGGGTATTTGAAAACGAGTGGACCCCCTTTCTTTTCTCTTTTTAGCTTATGGGGGGACCATATTTCTTTGTAACCTCTGTGGTATACTCGAGATACTAATACAATTAAGTTTTCATTAGTTTATACATTTATTTTTGGCAATTATTTAGAATCCCGGCTTAAAATAAATGAAGGGACATGATTATAGGGTCCATAGTATGCAAGAGGACTCCACTCAAATGTTTGTTCTCTAATCAATGTATGTACAAAGAAATATTTCTAGTTTCAATAATCAAATATTAAAATGAAGCCAATTTTGAAATTTGAAGTTTTAATAACCATTATCTCTCTCTCTCTCTCTCTCTCTCTTATCTCTTTATCTCTCTCTTTTTTGTTGGCTCTGTGTAGTAAAATGAAGTCAACTAACTAAATTGACTAGCATCAATGGTCATTAGGAGATGACTTTTAGGTTCCCTCACTACACATGTACATCAAAGATGTGATATCTTTCTCAAGCCTTCAAATACAAGGAAAAGGACGGATCAGGTGCCCGCAATATTATGGTCATAGTTCCAAAAGTTATATATAAAAAAAAATTTTGTTCAGTATTTTTTTTTTTTTCAACTCTCTTACTCATAAGAAAAATCGTGTCAACGCTCTGAAAAGATTTAAAAAAAAAAAAGAACAAAACTTTCTTAGCAACAAATGAACCCACATCTTATCTAATATTTCAATTTCTTTCATTTTCATAGAATATATCAATGTTGCCCTAAAGAACAAATGTTAACTTTTTCTTAAAATAATATTAAACGGGCTAGTTTTTAGTTTCTAATAACAAAATCTTAAAGTCCCAAGGACAAACGTGCATTGGAAAGCATAATTACATTTAATTTTGTCAAGAAAAAAAGAAAAGAAAACAAAAGGCAATTAGACAAAGAATGGAAGTCTTCAATTCGTAAGTAATAAGTATGTGAGGAATTAACCAGCAACAAAAAGTACGTAAGGAATTGGTATTCCCATTCATAAGCAAAAGTAATAAGACAAACTATTAGTGTTGCAAAAGAAGTTTATAGAAGAAAGAAAACATGTAGACAGACACGGAGAGAGCATATGTCGGTCCGTATATAAAACACTTCAGTATGATTGTAATTTGTAATGTCGTCTTTGGACGGTTGTAAATCTCAGATTATGATGACATGGGATCTGATGAGGGGCTGAGATTTAATCATCTCAAAGCTTTGGAGGTATTGCTTTTGTTATTCGGAAATTGAGTAATCAGATCAGATCAGCCAGACCAGATCAGGTGATCATCAGAGTGCTGAGAAAGTTTGGACCTTTAGGGAACGGAAAGCCTGCAGAGCACATGATTAGGCGTTTTCGGTCCTGTCTCGCTGTGTCTATCAAGTCTCAAGCGTGCCCGCTTTGAGGCTTTATCGGCGTCTTCCCGTGAGGACTCAGACTCCAGTACTGTGCAGAGATACCGTTTTCATACGTTTGTTGGTCTTTGAAATCAAAAGCCACCCCACTCTCTCTGCCAAAAAAAAAAAAAAAAACCTCAATTATTACTTTCTTTTTTCTAGTCAAAATAGACAGAAAAGAAAACCATGCACGTGTTTTTTTACACCCAATAATACGTATACAGAAAAGAAAATCACAAGGGATATCACTATTGCCTTTTCTCATCTACGGCTCTTTTTTTTTTTTTTTTTTAACTTTGATCATGTTAAGAAAAGTATAGTTACTTTATACTTTTCTTTTTTTTTTTTTCATTTTTTCATATTAATTTCCTCTCTCTTCTTGGTAACATTTTTCATCTACACATCTTTTTTCTTTTTTGGTATTAACTAAATTTTAAATGACAATAATTTAATACTTTATTAAGTTCTTTAGTAAAAACCAGTTAAATGAATAGTACTTTAATTGGTTATTTTCGAATTAATTACATATGTCAAATAAATGTCTTGTAGATTGGAAATAATGTAGCAATTAAGCAACCATTCATTACTTAACTCCTGATATAAGAATTCTTCAAGACAATGAGAATGATAATATATAAATTGCACAAATTATCATCAAGTTAAGAGTAGCTGATTTAGTAGAGGTAATAAAGAATGGTATATACTTGTGCAACACACACCGTGCATATGTACCTGAATTTAATGTAAGTTCATTCAGCAAAATTTAAATTCATTTAAGGGGTGTTTGGAGGGTGTTCTCCAGACCTCAAAAATCAATTTTTTCCTAAAACTTTACCACTTTTTACTATTTATATCTTCAAAACGCTACAGTAAACTTCAAATTTTAAAAGTTCATAATTTTGTATATATAAGTCTAAATGAGATATTTTTTTAAATTACATAGAATTTCGAGAAGAACGAAACAATATCCATATTGATATTTTTTTTCTAAAAAAAATTTTAAAATTTTTAATTTTTTCACCTCAAACAGTTTTTTCTCTCAAACATATTTTTTAAAACAACTTTTTTCCAATTCAAAAATAATGTTTCCAACTTCTTCCCGCAAACACCCTCTTAGTTTAATATTAGTTTAGGAACGGGGTAAAACTAGAGGGGAAAAAAAAAAGCCTTGGATATTTTATCCAATAATAATAAAAACACTGACTATGGTTAAATGGCCAACTAGTATCAAACATATAAACATTCAATAGAAGAAATCGGTACTTCAATACGCTTTATGTAAGAAAGGATCCGTGTATTATTACTTCAACGTGAATGGTTCTGCCGCAAGGATTAAACGACAAGCCCTTTGGTTGTTGGGGAGCTTGAAATTCTAATCGAGATGGTTGTCGTTTTTCACGAGGTAAACTGTAGACCGCGAGAATCCGTAGGGTGTAGGGAGTGGGACCTAGCTAGTACGTGAAGTACACGTGGGTGATGATCAGGAGATTCGATACGTATGGCCGTTGGTCAGTCTTGTCGTCTTGGTTTTTTTTTAGGAGAAATTGAGACTTTTTTTTTTGTTTTTTTTTAAAGAAATTGAGAGTGTTGTAGTTCGCCATACTTACGTTCAAGATTACTCTACAAACAAGAGGCCTATAATTAGTGTAAACTACAGGGTGTACAGCTTGAGTCCACCATTTTTTTTAATCTTTTATCATTTTTTTTAATTTAACAAAAATTATAAATAATTTTTAAAAAATCAATCAAATTCAATTAAAATATTCTATATTATTTTATTTAATCAGAAGCATGAATCAAACGAATGATATATATATATCTTGAATTTCAAAAAATTTATATTAACTTCATCTTTAGTAAATTTAGTAAATGGAAAAAATTAGATAAAAAAACATAACTATCTTTTGTTAGAATATAAAACTACGTTGAAATTATGAAAATAACCCCCCATGATTCAGATTTTATTCTTAAAACCACTTTTTATTTAATATTATGAGAGAATAAAAATCTTAAAATCATTATAGATGTAATAATATTTCGAAGATGTGTTTTTTTTAGACACTCCTCAAAAAACCCGTAAAACTATTAGTGGTCCCATCTTAACAACTTAAACTTTTAAGATAAATTATTAAACTAATATAATATCACACCAGAAGGTTTTGAGTTCGAACCCCTACAATTGCACTTGTTCAATTCGTACTCTTGCGAAAATCCGTAACACTCCTATTTGTAGACTTATCTCAAAAAAAAGCAATTGACGAATTGAAAACTTTTCCAAAATTTGACTGTTGTAAGCCGATGCTACAGCACTCACATCGTCGTCCACTAGTGCTTAAATGCTCCATGTTGAGCGCTATAGCACTCCCTTGCTTCAATTTTCTCCTCCAGACTAGCTTCAGCGCTACAGCACACCCTTTTTGGCACTGCAACTCTTGGAATCTGCATAGGTGAGCACTATTGCACTCTCAACTAAGCAATTCTTCTTATCCAATTTTCTAAGCACTGCGGCACTGCTTGATCATGGATATAGCACTTCCAAATTTTTTCTTGAGTAATTTACCTTCAAAACTCTAAGTTATTATCCCAAAAGCCATTGATTATCTAACCTATGAAAGCACACCAAAAACAACTAGAAAAAATGTCAAATGGCTCTCAAACTAACAAAACTTGAAGTTAAAAGTATTCAAATCACTGATATAAAACTGGCTCATCAAAAAGCCTTTTGTTGAAAGATTTATCAATGAATAGCATTCCAAGTAAACGCCCCATTTCACAACATCTTCCAGTTAAGCCATAACGTCGTCAAAGATGCCATAGACCAACTCCTCCTTCTCCGTAATGGAGAGGGTTTTCCACCATCCAACAATCCCATCCATAAGAGCAACCACACACTGTCACGCAAATGACCATAAAAGACTAATAAACCACACACACCTCACACAAACGCCGGCGAGCACTCAACCTCTCATAGGAAACCTAGAGAGAAAACTGTTCTCGTTTTCTAATATATGCATATTTTTTAATTGCATAGCTTTAGACTAGTGGTGTAAAAGGTTTTTCATTTTAAATATATTTTTAGATTTAAAATATTTTTTATTGAAAATTAGTAATAAAATAAATTGTAATAAATTGCATTTTTTTGTAAAAATCATTCAAGCAGATGACAATGTTTTAAAAAAAACGTATTTATAAGGCGTAAATAAATAATTTATATGATAAATTTGTTGTATACTACTAGTAACCCTCAATATTTTAAAAAAATACGTTATTTATTTCAATTATTTTTTGACAATTGTTATTTACTTTTTTTTTCTTCCTTAAAAAAACGTGTAAAAGAAAAGAGTGGAAAAAGTGATCTAGGAGGAAACAGACCCACACCATTTATAAATATGTTTTTTTATTCAAATCATAACATATAGTATATTTAAAAAGTATTAGTGAAAATTACAGTATATTTTTAAAATAGTATAAAATTATAACATATTTAAAATTATTACACATTAAAATACTAAAACTACCCCTATTTATTATTATTAGTTTTTTTTTTTAAAACAATCCCCTTTTCTCTCTCTGTTGTCTTCTCTCTCTTCTCTCAAACCCTCAAATTAGAACAAAAAAAAAAAAAAAAACTCAAACCCTAGATGTAAACCCACACGTCTATTAGTCATTGTCCCTATCATCGTCACCATTTTAAGCAAGATTGACATTCCTAACAATGCTGGAATTGTGATCAAAACAACGACCTCCCCCTACAATCTTCCCTTATGTAACATCGTCACCACTAGATCTCCACGAGTGACAAGCAGAGAATCACAGATTTGGGATCTTTGTTGCCAAACTTCATGATCTCTATTCGAAGCTTAGTGATCTCATCGTCTAGTCACAACTTACCTCTATTGTTGGGGAGATCATGAAACCTATTGCACTTTTGATCAACCATGATGAGATGTTGTGATTTTGTCACTGTCAATCTCCACGAGATCTAATTTTGATAATGATTTTAAGGCGATCTATTGCCATGATTCTCGCCATCGTGAGGTCCAATACCATCACTGGAGACAAAGTTTTTTTTTTGTCAATCACGATGCTGTCATGACATCGTTAGAGACGAAGTTGTTGCCTCAAAATCCAAAATATCAATCATGTGATTCAGGTGATTTTGCTGGTAATTACAGCTGCAACAAACGACAGACTCGATGGTGATTGGAAATGATAACATCGATGAAGACAGAACAACGAGTTGGCAAAGAGAGCAAAGAAGAGAGAAATAGGGATGTGAATAGGGGTAAAATCAGAATTTAAATAACGAACATGTTATAATTTTCTAGTTTTTCAAAACCTACTATTTTGTTTAATATCAATATTAGATTATGCTATCTTGCATCTTCTCTTCTTTCTTTTTTTCTCCTAATAATATATCATTTTTTTGTCTATTTTGGACCAAAAATAATGTAAGGACATTTTGTATCCAAAAAATCATCATTCAAGTTAATAAAAGGATATTTTTAAAATTTAAAGAAATTTGCTCAATTGACCTATTTCGTTTATTAAGTGCTTGGACGTTTATTATAATCTCTGTCACGTGATTTTATCAACAACTTCCAAGTTCTTTTATTTTTTGCTTTTTTAATTTTGCCACTGGACAAGGAAGATAATAAACATATATAATTTATGTCTCAACTCGTTATAAATTTATATTATCTCTCTCTTCTCCTTTCTTCGGGCAATGAACTCAAAGTACTTGGAGTTTATACTATAACAAGACTCCCATGGATACATATCTTGACGGTTGACCAAGTGCAATGGTTTCTATGCATTATATAGGTTAGTCACAACCACAACATGAAGAACCTTCTTTCGTTTTTCCTTTCTTTTTTTTTTTTTTTTTTTTGGCATTTTATACGTAGGAGTTTCTATGATAAAATCTTCTCTCTTTTGCTCTTAGTAGGAATTATTTTTAACCATTTAATTAATTTTTATGATTTGATTGATTTTTATGATTTGATCTGTAAGTGATTACATTGAAAATTTACAGTGCATATCATAAAATTACTCCCAACCAAGATTTCTTTAAACGTCTATGTCAATGTTAATATCTACCTGAAATTGAAAAATAATACTATTTATTTTTTTTAATGTCGATATATGATACCACGACAACAATGTGTTTGTAATATAGTATAAGGACATTGTAATGCTAACTATAAGACATTTTACTTGTCAGTGTCTCGAAAAACCAAAATCATGTATTATTAATAGTACTGCTTTCACATCCGTTTTTCACCCAGTGCTTTTCAAACTTTCTTTAACATGTTTTTTTTTTTAACCTTGTTTTTCAAGTACTAGGCAGCATGCTCATAAATTTAAATACCTCCAACTCATTTCAATGCTGAAGCTTGACTTTGCTTTCTATATTAACCTTATGTTTGTCATTTGTATAAGATATATATTTGAGGAACGTTAGTCACAAAGTTGTACAAAACGTTAATGCCAATCTTGATTGCATATAAATTATAAAATAAAAAAGAAAGTCTCATATACGGGAGTGAGCGAAGTACTGAAATATACAAGACTATAAATGAAAAACAAAATAATTTATTATATAGCTAGCAGCAAAAGAAACAAAAATACAAAAGGATTTTGGCTTGATTATTGAAAGCGTAAGGTCAAACGTCAGTATTATTTTCTTTTTCTATTTCAGGTTCATATATCTTGAAAATATACTCCTTCACGTTATATCAATTATCTATATATATGCTTTCAGCCAAAAAAAAAAAAACCTATCTTTATATATATGCTAACTTTTTAAAATGGAGTCAAACTTTTTATCTATTCATTTTTTTAAAATCCGTACACATTTGTATATGTAATTTAGTTCTTGTCTTCTTGACAACACAATTTATTATTTATATAATTAAATATATAGCTTGGGGGACATATACATCGGCGGAGTCGAGAAATTTTTTCAATCCAGGCGCTATGAAAAAATTAGAGATAATTTTTTCAATGAAGGTGCTATAAATATATATATATATATATAGTAAAGACATAACTATACATTTAAATGTTGAGTGTAGAGCATACATTAAACTGTTGAGTGTGAAGATAATGAAAATTTTCGTATAAAGCATATACATTACCGAATTCTACTAAAATTTTAGTAGTAAAAATTGACAAATCAAACTTTGAGTTGGGGCGCAAGTGATTTTTTATTTTTTATTTCATGAAATGATGATATAATCAAAGATAAAAATTTTACTTGCTAACTTGTTTATCCATAATTAATCGATTTACATAGGTAGAGAAAATCCAATTTAAATGGTTTTGATTATAAACGAGAGCGAGTTTTCAAAATCCGTGATGGGCTTGGAAGGGAACAATTCCGGAGGGCCCCGATCTTAAATGTCCCATTTAAGTATAAAATCTTTTTAAAATATATTTATATACATATTATAATACAAACATATACACATATATTTAAATCTATAAAAAAAATTGTCTATTTTTATGTGAATAATATACATGTACATACATATTACCTTTTATATAACTTTTTTATTTCTTTTGCTTTTTAGATTATTTTTTATGCTACATATCTTTAAATAGGTTAAGAGGAAATTTCGAATCTGTCCCATCTCACTGATATAAACAGGTTTACAAAGTGGGGAGTATTTCTCCTAACAAAATGGGCTAGTGAGAGATCCACCTACCGAATCTATGCCGTTGCCATCCTTAGATATAACTAAAATTTTATAAAATTATTGAAGTTAAAAATCAATTCCGTAAAATATGACGGGGGCTCTTGCTCCATTGAGCTGCATGCAACCAGACATATATATACATATATTGTTTATATGCATGCAATCAAATAATGTACTAGAGGGAAGACAAAAAATGCACATATACTTTTTATTTTTTTTCCTATGAGAAGATGTACATTAATGCTTTACTTTGCAGATAAAGGATACGTACAATGAGTATATTACAGCCCCAACCCGACCAAAAAAAAAAAAAAAGCAGCGTTATTAATAGAAATTCTTTCTTTTTACATTGTTATGCAATCGAGAGAGTCAAAAAAAAAAAAAAAAAAACTGAAAAAACAAAGCATTAGAGGGAGCGAAAGCAGTCACATTGTCGCATAAAAAATTATCCTTCTTTCGATATTTTCTCGATCAACATGTTTATATCCTTGCAAACTCCACGCAATTCGATATAAATTCTAGTGTAATCTCGGCCTTTAAACCCTAAAAAAATAATAATAATAAAGGGTTACCTTTCAGCTACTGATTTAAAAAAAAAATTAATAAAGAAGTGAACTATATAATAGATTGCCTCCATCATAGGTTTAGTTACATCATTATCATGATTGTAATACAAAGCGACCGAAGTGTAGAATTCTTTTAACAAAATACACAATATATAACCATTGTTTGATTTCATTCATATTATATTATATTTAAATAAAATTAAAATTAAATATTTTTTCCAAATGTCCCTGAAAAATCTCTCGAAAATAAAATTAAGAAAGATGAGATTCTTAGTTTATGTGTGCGCGCGTGTTTTTTTTTTTTTTTTTCTTAAATTTAAATAGCGAGTTCTAGAGGTGGTTTAATTTCATGCCACACAAACAAGGACATATCAGGCCGACGAATGACGCATGCCGTGGTCCTCCTTCGGCTGACAAGTGAGAGACAGACACCTCGTTTGTATGCGACGACCAACTCCTTGACCATTTTAGATTTTGAGTTAAGGTTTTTCTTTTATAATTTTGGTCCCTGTATTCAAAAAACTAGACCATTACAAGAGTTTTTTTTTTTTCTAATATCACTAATATACATGTTACACTTTTGTTGGACTAGCACAGATAAATATAGTACTTTTTTTTTTTTGACAATGTATACTTTTAGTAGGTTTTTTGGGAGATAAGTGAAATTAATAGACATCACTTATTATAAAGTCAAATGAATTTATTGGAGAATTTGATTATCATAAGGTACCTTAATATGTATCTAATTTAATGTTGGGTAATTTATTAACTATTCTACTAGCATAAATAACTGTGCTTATGTTTGTTTCATCACTAAATACCAAAAATAAAAGAAAATAAAGTACTGAATAGGAAGGCTTTTGCAATGGTGTCGTCCAAACTCCAATTGAATGTCCTTTTTTTTTAGTTGGGGAAATTGAATGGGTTAGTTCCTCCACGTAAATTGTGTGCTCGTAGTACACAACAAACTAAAACGTACTTTTTTTTTTTAATGGTTTAGTCACTTTCAACACCGTCGTTATCTTTACTTCACCTAAATTTATTCAAAAATCAAAATCAAAAAGAAAAATAATATATATGTGTGTGTGTGTGTGTATATATATGTCAAAGACATACTGGTGGTGTCAGAATTGTAGCTCCAAGAACTAATTGCCATAATTTTGGTATTCATTTTTCTACCAAGATACCTTAATGCGCATTTGATGACTCAATACTTTGTTGTTCGAGTAACATTTAGACTTCACCAACTCTAGTTGGGAACTCTTCACTTTTATGTCTGTTCATAACATAACTTTAGAAAAATTATAACGAAAGGTAGGTGAGAAATTAGTTTTAGGAGATTCAAAAATTCAAAAGAAATAGAATACACTGGCCCCACAAATTGGCTTTTAATACAACGCTCTTTGTTGCAATGCCTGGTAGCACATTTATAATGCTTTTAACAGTCACTATAAAATAAGTGGAAAGACCTAGGCCTGGGAATAATTAATATTAAAGAAATGATTAGAGGCTTTCAAAAAAGTATATCCTAATTAAATAAAAACCTGAGTAGACTTAAAGTTGATGTTAAATATATTATCAAATACTGAAACTTATTAACCGCTATTGAATGAGTAATGAGAGTTTAAGTTGAGATTATTCATAAGTGAGTTAATTATGCTATGTTGGTGCAGAATGAAGTACTAATTTGGGGATGTACTGGATTTATCATATTGCCTGTTTTTAGATGTAAGAGCTTTTTAAAAACATATTATGTTCATATTACGTTTGAACATAATGCATTTAATGTATTTTATATTTAAATAAAAAATATTTGTTTTCTATTTAAGTGCAATGTATGTTTGGATAAAAAATATTTGAATTGTATTTTAAAATTGAAAAGTTGATATGATTAGTAAAAATAGATAGAAAAAATGAGATAGAGAGAGAGAATATGATGTGAATGAAAAAAAAATATTTTTAAAATATTTTAGAATGGTAAATGTATTTGAGATATTGTTAAAAAATATTATATTTGAATATAAAACTTTTACGTTTATATGAAAATTATATTAAATGTAATATGAAAATAAAACTATAAACAAATAGTACAATAAATTTTTTAAATGAAAGCGTGTGTATTGGATTTGATTATTTCAATAACGCATATTTTTTCAACCTTACTGTACGATTATCATAAGCTTTTACTTAATCAAGTTAATTTCCTTCAACTATTTTTCACCTTTTAGAGTTTACACCTTTTGTTATGTATTTTACAAGCAAAGACAGGAATATAATTAAGCACGTCACCACTTTAAAATGTGTGTACTAAATTACAAATTAATTTGTTTCCACTCGACATTTTATTCTAATTAATGAACTGGCCTGACCTTGCAAGTTTCGAAAAGGAACAAAACATTGATTGGGAAAAAAAAAAAGTTATAATGAACTGTTTAATGGAGAACCCAACAAATTTGATTGCATTATGTAATCCATATTTTAAAGAGACTCGAGAAGAAATTAGGACTCGTTCAACATTGTCAAAGTTTGCTGCTGCATGCCCAATAAATCTATAAAATTTATTCCAAGTGTAAATCATTGTCGAAGTTCAGTTGGGAAGACCCATCAATCTTATTTTTCTTCTTTTAGGAAACGGTTAATTTTTTTTTTTTTTTTTCAGAAAAAAGTATATCTTCATAGATAAGACATAATTTTTAACTGTTATGGTGAATCTTATAAAATAAAATAAATAATCATATTTAATTATATTGTATTGATGGTATATTTACATAAACTTAGGATTTAAATGTTTCATAAGTCAAGTTTAGAAAAGTTTAAAATAAAATAAAATTTTCAATCGAAATTGATTGATTTAATTATAATTTTTGTTGATTTAAAAAAAATAAAAAAAATAAAACTGAAATTAAAATTTTGAGTGTGAGTTAATAAAATAATCGGGTGTTAGACGTGATGTGAACTTTTAAAACGTGTAACCCCTGGTTTTTGGAGGATTTGTCCATGTGCATGAACATGAGTTGTTGTATACGTATTTGGTTTTTCTTTTGTTTGTATTTTTGAGAAAAGCAAGGACATTGATGGGTGTAAGACATTTCGTGGACTTGCATTTAAAAATTCTAATGTCGGAAACAGGTTATGATGAATGTCAGGCAAGGGGATTACACACATATACAATAGCCAAAGATGTCAAAAGAAATCAACATCTTTAATTATTACCATTTGGTTTGGTTTCTCTAATGTGGTACCTAACAAAATGTTACAACAACTAACCACCATTAATTCAGTTTTTAACATGGTAAAGGGTTGAAAACTAATAGAGTGGGATATCATTGTGCTAGGGTCCGGACATATATAATCAACATCATGTTCGACTTAGCTGTTATCCAGTATTGCCAAATTAATTTTTTGGGAAGAGAATAATCTTTCCCATTTTTGCATTTGTATTAAGTTTTAAAAAAAGGGTTAAAACATTATGTTAAATTTAAACCTGAGTTTACATGTAAAAAAAAAAAAAAACATCCTTGCTTCTAATGCCAAGGTCTAGACCGGTTCAAATTCTCCCATGTCAATTATTTATTCGTTCAAACAAAAAGAAGAAGTAGCAGTTTCTTTAAATCATTTAACTATTTCTTGCATATCCACGATAACGAAATTGACTATACATTAAGGATTCCATTTGAATCATAATTCAAACGATAAATTCAAATTTTTTAAAAGATAGATAAAAGTTTTTAAAAAATGGATTAAAATGTGATGCCAAATATGAGTAAAGGTCATCTTCAATACATTTGGATATATCAATGCTATAATTATTATAAAAGTGTGTGAAAAATAACATCATTTTAATTTAAATTTTAATGTATAACGCTACTTCTACTTTTTGTCATCAACAGTATGTGTTAGAACTTGTAAAAATAAATTTTTGTATTTAAATAAATGAAAATTAAAAATATAATAATAATTACATAAAAAAATTTAATACCAAAATCAATAAAAATCAAATTTAAAATTATGTATTGGTTTTATCTTATGAAAAATTTATCACAAACTTTGATACATGTAAAATTTAATATTAAAGTTATCAGTCTATCGGAGAATAATTTTTTTTAGCTACATACCAAAATTTATCATTAATATAATAATTTAACATCACGTTGAGCATGCTCTAAGTAGCTGAGTTAGTAAAATTTCTTAGCGTCAAAGATAAGAATCAATATAAATTCCGTCGTCGTGTAACCCCACAAATAAAAATACATGATTAACAAACGAATAAATTAAGATTTAGTAGTTATAGCTCATTCATTGGAATGAACCTCAGTTGTAATAGGAATTTAATGCCATATATAACCTCTCCCCTTGGCCGTTTTTGTGTAGCATTTGGCGGCCAATTAAAAAGGTGTAGTTATGCTTGTTTTATTTTAATTATTTTGGCTAGTTTTTCTTCTTGAAATAATTATCGTTAATTCGTGTTATCTGTTGACTAGCAGGACATGGCAAGGACATACGACGGAAAGGCTGGTGGGTTATATATATGTATATATATTTTTTATTTTTGTACTGAAGTTGTACAGATACGACGCTGCTCCAGGGGGTCGTCCTTTTCAATTAACAACAGTAACTTGTAAAGATTACTTTCATCATTGATCATGGAATTCAGGGTCCCACGAAAAGAGGTACTTCCTAATTGCACAAAACTAATATTACAGCTACAACACTATATAGTATTTATTTCCAAGGGGTAAAATTCCCAAAAGTATAATTGATTTTACCTATTATTCACCAAAAAAAAATTAAAATTTACCCATTCACCAAAAAAAAAAATTTTTTTTTTTAATTTTACCTTTACCTCAGACCAATAATTGAAATTTTACTATTACTATGAGAAATAAACGAGCATAGATATCAAATTACTAGTTTGACTCTGACCAAAACGTTTCTCACGATGATAAATCCATCTTTTTTTTTTTTTTTTTATAACACTAGCAGAAGAAGAAATGGTCCGACAAGCACGAAAATGCATTAGGACATTGTTCGTCCCTCTTTTTTTATTGAAAGATGACTGGTTGATCAAAAATTACAGAATCATATGGATGAGATTCCCTCTCTCTCTCTCTCTCTTTTCAATTTAGAGCGGTAAAGGATGTTTGAGCCTTTGAGGTCTCTCTCTCTCTCTTTTTTTCCCCCCTTCTTTTTGTTAAGCGTTCGAGGTCTAATTTGGGTCCTACTAATAAAGGCTGCTTAAAAAATTGCAGCAACAATTACGTAGTAAAAAAAAGAGACTTTGTAAGCAGTAGTGCATGTTGGTTGGTGAGGTATAAAGGGCTCTCTTTCTTCGAGAAATTAGCTCGGGAAAACAAAAAGGTCCGTTTGGTTAACTATTGAAAGATAATGGGGTTTTATCATCCGCGTGAGTACAGGAAATTAGTGCACAATTCGACCCACCCATGACCGTGACAAAGGCAAATTTTGGGCTCCAAATTACATGGTAAACAGAAAAGGCAAAAATTAAATAAGAGAATTTATATATATATAATAGGTTATTTTACTTTGCATTGCTAGTAAGAATTGTTGTTTTAACTATTAAATTAAATTTTTTAACAATTTGTCCTATAGCTGGAATATGCTGTAAATATTTAAGATGAGTACTAATTGATCAAATCATTAAAAAGATTTATTGGATGATTAAAAAGTATTCTCTATTTATCACTAATGAAATTTAATAAAGTATCGCCGTTGATGTTCCCAATAAATAGATAAATAGATGGAGAGGCTCTATAAATTTCAGAGTTTGCATGAGGATAGGCTTACATTTTTTTTTTTACTATAATAAGGTAATACCATACGCAAAGATTGTCTGCCGACCATGAGTGTGCGAGGAAATTGATACCACTTGTCGCCTTGCTATTGGGAAAGCAAATTGGTGAAGCTTTTTGGTTGGTGGAAGCATATGTTATCATTTCTATTTGGGAAAGAGATGAAGCTTATGAGTTATGATTGATGAAACTCATTGCATTCATCATTTACTATTGTATATTATAGTAGCCACCCAGTAAAGGGTTAGGGGAACAATCATTATAAGCTATACGCACTGCTATTTCTAGAAGAGAGTTTTTTCAGGAAGGTTACAAAAACATCTCGCTTTTAGGTTTTGTTGCATTAATAGACTTGATCAACATCCGTGGTAAAAATTTAAATTACAAATAGATTGTAACTCGAGTCCATAGATATATAAAACACAAAAAATTGACATATCACCTAATTTTCACTTTATAGAATGATATATATATGAAACATTTATAAAAGGGTTGACTTAAAATATATGCCCCCATTTGGCTTCCTTTTTTTCTTGTACGTTTAACGGTAAACGAAGAGAAATTAAAATTATGACTATTCAAGTAATTATTAGAATCCCTTTAAGAAAAAAAAAATTATTAAAATCATTATTTTGGAAGTGTTTAATAGGACAAAAATGATATCTAAATCTTCTAATAAACAATTAAAATTGTTAAAATGAAAATTTTAAATTCTTATCAAAAGCTCTGCTACAATTTTTAATGTCTTTTAAAGAGTTTTTTTTTTTTTTTTTTCCTGAAGCTCTATTTTCTGACTTGTAAGTTCTAAGCACTAAAAGATGCACGTTTGAACTCAAGAAATCCAAAACTTGAAGCCTCTAACTAAGAAGCAATTCCAAGATATATAAACATTGGGAGTCTTGATATAATATAACTTGTGTGATATAAGATAAAGTCCTGTAAGCAATATGAAGAACTTATGAATGGACAGACGTATAATTAAAACCATATAAACGTACAGACAAACATGTAAGTTATGTTTAAAGATTTGTGTCACTAATTTATAGAACTTGAATTTTCCAGAAGTTTACTGTTTATTTCCTGATTTAAGCGAGCCGTGAAGTATAGAATTGAAAGATGGCCATTGAAAGATCTTTAAAATAGATAATACTCGTGTCAACAGTAGCACGCGTATGAAGGTCATTTTTGTTTTGTTTTTTTTTATTTTTTTATTTTAAGGATAATTGCAGATCTTCATACGCTGACGTTTCAACTTGTATTGCGTGATTTTGTCCTTTGTCCATTCAATTATTAGCTTCACGAGGTTTCTAGAAAGGAACAACTTCAAGTTTCATTGTCATTTATTAGGATTCACTGTAGATCACGGGAGACTTTCATGTGCATGATAATAAATGCATGAACGACGATGGATTAAAATTTCTCCACCTCATATATTTTGAAATTTTCGAAATTTCTAAGGTTATGAAATATTTTTTGACCGTAAATTTTTCTTGGCAAAAACTTCAGTAAATATTGAGAAATATTATTGTCAAAAACAATGATTTTGATGAGGCTATTGTTTATGTGTGTGTGTTTTTTAACATAGTTTTGAGGAATATCGAGAAAATATCAAAATAGTTTGAAAAAAAAATATATTGACAATCGTATTATATTATTATTATTTTTTTTTTTCATTCGATCAATATTGAAGTAGCTAAATAATAGACTTTTATCACCTAGCGTTCTACACTTTATATTCTATCTTATAACACTATTACTTGAATTATAATGAAATCATAATCATTTAGCACTAAATGAATTTCTTTTGGTATTTAGATTTTTATTAATAAATATAATTTTTTTAAAACTTGAGGGTGAATGTTCGAATTTTATACTTTTAGATGGAGTTAGATGTATTATTACTATTAGATTATATTTGTAACCACTAGTAAATATATTTTTTAAATAAAACTTGTTTAAAAGCTTTATCATATCTAGATACTAATTTTTAAACAAATAAGATCCATATTTCTCATTTTTTTGATACGTTTACTAATATCGATTTTTTTTTTTTTTGCATTTTTTTTATAATTTGGAATACTGATATTTTTATCAACACCACTACATCCTTGTTTATTAATGAATTTAAAACAAATATATATTGCTAAAATACAACAATAATGGTAATGATTCTTCCTTGATTAATGCGTTTCATACCTTTTTTTTTTTTTTTTTGCCGGGGGGGGTGGGGGTGGTTGGGTTTGGTTGGGTGGTGGTAGAATAATGTGTTTCATGTTGAGAGTTTGACCATTGTTCATCGGGTCCTTTCATGTCAGAAAAAAAAAAAAAAAAAAGCACTAGTCGGTGAGCAAATAAAGAATGTCGCTAAGTAATTAAGAACGATTTATTCGCATGACCAGTGCCATGCATGAGAGACACAGCCTTCATTTACTTTCTTGTTGGTGGGAGGAGCTAGCTAGATTTGACTTGATCGATTGTAAGTGTGCAAAACTGAACAAAAATAAAATAAAAAATAAAAAAAAATTGAGGGAAAGATATAAATGAAAGAAAACTAAAAAATGAGGACATTAAATAGAATAAAGTTATGGCTTTATCACTACTTTCAATAATATAAGTTGTGATGATGTGCATTTAACATTTATCATCAGAATCAAAGGCAGTAAGTGCACTGGTCAAATTGATTAACCACTACAAAAGAACAAGTGTTAGTTCTTTAATATATTTTTCTTTTGTCTAGTCCAGAACTTTAGATAACTCAAAAACAATTAAGGAAGTGATTAATATAATTTAATGTGTTATGCATTGGAGTTTGCACAAAGTTATTATCTAAGTTAGTTGTATCTGACAAGCTGCTTAATTTTCTCAATTAGAATAATTACACATAGTTAAGCAATTTCTTGGTAGCCATACCTCAAACTAATCTTGTTCTCCTAATCCTTTGGGGGAGTTTTAATTAAGTAGTAGTTTAACAAGAACATAACAAAGTTAAATGATCAAAAATTTGCATGTCAATAATCATTTCAGCCCTCGATTTATTTGTGTTCTGTAGATGATGGAGGGTGTCGAGTGGTGGCCCAGCCCAAAAGCTCTAACTTAGCACCTTCCTAACTCATTGATTTCTATGCATTTAATTATTAATTGTAATTAATATTTTAAGTACAAAAAAAAATATACAAATATATATATGGTGTACAACGAGATGAATGAATTTTGGAGTCATTTTTGTGGAACCCGCGGCCAAGATCTGTGGGGACATATTAAGCTTTTTACAAACTTTGAGACTAGTATATGAACAATATCAATTATTATATGGTGATAAAGATGCAAAAGGCTGGTGATGCCTGTGGTGGATCCAACCCATATGAGTCTGTTCTTAACCATAATCATAATTGTCCTCTTTTGCTTATAGATTGATCAAAAACTTTCCTCAGGAAATGCCACATTTTCTAACTTTCCCACCTCTATATATAAATATACACACACTACTTTATATCATATCATATGTATCTGGGAAAAGATATATACACTTTGCGACTGTAGGGGAAATTAATTATCTTTTCGTCCCAACTTTGAGATGTAACTTTCTCTTCTTTTGATTGAAAAAACATCTCTCTCTCTCTCTCTCTCCCCCCTTAATGATTAAGTGGTGGTAGGAATATATCCCACATGAGATATTATTCCTTCAAAATTTCTGTTTGTTTAGTATAAAGGAAGAGTGTTTGTTGATGAGCTTCATTTGAGAAGACATTTGATTAAGATTAGAAGTACTCTCTAGCACGACTTCATGACCCTATTTTTGTTTTAGAATTTCTTAAGATCATGAGGAGAGGATTCAAAAGATGCAGATTTGCCAGGCTGGCTCTCTCTTGCTTTCTTTTTCTTTTCTTTCTTTCCTTTTTTTTTTGAATTTAAGGGATGAGAATTCAAACTCTGTACCTTTAAATAGAATCAAATATGATATTATCGTTAGGTTATCCATATAACATCTCTTGCTTTCAGATTTTTGGTGAGTGAGAAAAGATTAAAAATTAAGGAAACATACTATATATATGGCCATCTATATATATATAATATACATGAACATACGAGTGTGTGTTCAAGTCCTTTAGTTTTGATGCATGTAATATGCAAAGCCATGTGTAGATAATTTGGCTACTTGTCCCAAATTAGCAAGTCTATTAGTGACGAATTATCTCCTGATTTTCATTATCCTCTCACATTAAGAGCACAGCTAATTAATAATTTTTTTCTCATTGCTAACAATTATTGACATTTCAAGTCTCCATCAGACGGTCATAATTTGGGATGAACATTGCCATTACGTCGAGATTAAGGAAAGGACATTGACATTCTACCAATATTAGCAGAATATAATTATCACATCAAGGTGTCTGCTTTTTGATCTTTTCGAACTCGGCCAAACGACAAAAATTAATTTGATATTACAAAGTGAAATGGGATAATTTTAGTTGATCTAAGAACATGTTTGATTATCGAAAGAGGAGATTAAAGCACCATTCACCTAATGCTGAAGACAGGAAATCCATATGCTTAGAGACAAATCTTGCATCACTTAAATAACTATGTTATATTTTACTTAATCTAGTATAACTGTTTAATTACTCATAAACAAGTTCCCTCAATAAATAAAAGACACAGCGTTTGAGTCCAAATTTGCATTCAAACATGACGTTAGTGACAAAAACCAACAAAAAATAATGCCGTCTGGATAATGCAATGGACACTCCACAACCTCGAGACCAGGGTGGTAATATCAATTTTTATTCTACAAATTATCCGATTAGGAGTTGTTATGATAAGACATTTTATTTTACATTATTGGTTAAACTGTTGTTTTAGTTATTAAATTAATTTTTTCAATGATTTGAACAATAGCAGTAGCAATTCTGTATTTTGCACTATAAATTTTAAACTTATATAATCATAGATCAGACTATTAAATATTAATCTAACAATTACAAAACAACTTCTACCAACAACACAAAATATAGGATCCTACAATAGAGTGATTCCAAAAAAATAAAAAGAAACCAGTAATGAGATAGTTACTTTTTTTTTCTTCTTAGAAAAGAACATGTCGTCTAAGAGAGATAGACGGGTAGCTATCTATCTTGGAATTTACTATATGGTCGTATTTTATTCAGCAAAATATATACATACATATATATATTTATATATATACATACTACTGTCGTCTTGATCCAGTTACCAGGCCTACGTAATCTATGCAAAAAGAGATGCTCTAAATGGGCTTTTCAGTATGTATAACAAGATGTAAGAGGGATCACATGTTGCAACCTAATACCTATATATATTCGCTGCATATAGTAAAGTCCTTGAGCATCACTGGTGCCTATTGCCTTACACCACAGTGCAAAAAGAAAAGGAAGGCAAAGCGTCACTAAAGAATACATGTGAACTCTCTACCATTTTGTTTTTCACGCTACTAGCTAGGTACAATTGGTATCCAAAACATGTTCTCAACAAAAGATATTATGATAACTTTCATCCATTCATGGCCATAGTAAAACATGAACCCCCGAATAAGACTCAGTGATTTTATGTTAGTAAGACTTATCCCATTTTTTTCGGGCCAATACTATAGGTTTTGAATCGGGAGGAATTAGATTAGGGGCAGGTAAACTTATAATAGGGTTCACCTTATAGACATTTGAAATTTTTATTTCTTTTTCCTTATATGACACCTAGCCTTTTGAAGTAGTATTAGGAGCAGGTAGACTTATAATAAGGTTCACCTTATAGACATTTGACATTTTTATTTCTTTTTCCTTACACGACACCTAGCCTTTTGAAGTAGTATATTAATTTTCCTATAAAAGGGAAAGGCTGTAATAAAGCTCTCTTAAAGAGATCCTATCATAAGTTATAATAGAGTTCATTTTTCAATCATTCAGATGTAATTTAATAGTTAAGATTTGCTTATATATAATAATTATCATATATTTTAACTCATAATATAAACTAAAAAAAATTTTAAAAATCAAACCAAAAAAAAAAAAAAAACCAACACCAGCTTCACGAACAATGCCACCACCACTGTCGACCCAATGTTGTTGTTTGTCTCATCCACGAGCTCTCTCTCTCTCTCTCTCTCTCCCTCCCTCCCTTCCCTTCCCTTCCCTTCCCCTCCCCTGTTTCCTTTCCTCTCCTCCTCTCCTCCTCTCCTTGACAAACTTTAAACACCCTACTAGGAATAATGGCGATCTCTCTCTCCTTTCTTTTCTCCTCCTCTTCTCTTAGGAATTATGCAGAGCTAGTAAAAAGATTGATTGAATATATATAATATGGACTCCAATAATTTATGTAATTATTATTTTATATCGAATAAATCAATTATATAATTATTAGTTTCAGAGTCATACCACCATAAACCTAAAACTACACTTCCGATTATATACCGTATTACGTAAACCAGTGAATAGCTATCGTCTAATAACTTTGTCATATATGCAATATTCTTATATGATATCTATGATTAAACTAAGATTAAAGTCCGTTCAACCTTTTAATTATACTATCTTAAAAATCTAATATACACCCGATTAAGAAAATATTTATTCATCATATATAAATAAAAAATCATTTGTTAAGCAAAAGACCCAAGATTTTGTTTATTTTCATATCCAGTATAATGTCATTAAAAGAATAACATTTACTCCTTATCAAAGTTATGATTCATATCTATTAACAAACCCTTCATCATATAAAAGTCATGTACTCAACGAATCAATCAAGTAGCTTATTATCTCGAGAACGCCTTAGTCTTTGGAACATCAAAATACACAAGTTATATACATAAAATCATTTACTTATTCAAGACTAAAATTATTATATAATAAACGTCAAATATGAATTAATCTACTCAAGTGGACTATGTAGATTAATTATATTTTGATCCCAGTTTAATATGTCATCACCAAATAACATATCTATATATTTACTCATGAGTCAACTTGCTCACCACCAAACAATATGTCTATGTCTTTTCTTGGGAGTCAACTTGCTCTAGATAGTCAGGACAAACTATCCTCTCAATTGGCTTTAGACAAAATAATAATCTTAACATAAGTTAGATGCTCACTCTCGCCTCATACATTACAGACTATGGATTTAGACTACTTACTTTAGTATGTTATCTTCTCGCATACAAAAGGCCATTACATGCAACATTCAAATAGTTTAATGTCAAGTAATCAATGAATCATATTTACTTACATTTACTTTAACATGTAAATAAGATGAGGATATTTAGCAATATAATAAATAACCTTTAATATATTTTTTATCAGTTCAAAATTAAATGAAATACATAAAATGTCTTTCTCGCTTATGGTACTTCTCACATAACGACTCCTAACCCCCCAAAATCGGTCTCCAATCCCTCCCCTCACTACCTCGGTTTTTGACGACCTTAACTCTACCCTTGCTACTAAATCCACAATCGATGGCCACTAGCCCACCCCCTGGCCAACCACCTACGATGCCCCCTTCCACTGGTGAAGTTGGGTTTTTTTAAAAAATTTTCCTGTATTTCTTTAATTCTTGATCAATAATTGTTTGAACTAATGTATATTACAATTATCATGGATAATCATTATCTTAACCATTTGATTAGATTTGAATGGTTTAAAATTAGATCCTACTAGGATAATCTTTCAAGAGGGCTCTATCACAAACTTTTTCTTTTTTTATTTTTTCTATTTTTTTTTTATAGATTTCTTATGAATTTAAGACCCTTTTCCATTTATTGTGAAATGAGGTTCATTTTTTATTTTTTCCCTTTTAATTTTAGAATCCTGTTATTCTCTCCTCCCCAACTTTTAAATATTAACAAGTTTGCCCCTTCTGATCACTTAATGCACGAAAAGCTTTTGTAATACTAAATTTAAAGGAAAATTTGTAAATCCCCTAGAAACTTAGGTCCATATTTAACTTTCCCAAACTCGAAAAATACTGTAACCATTGAAAGAATGATAAAAATCTAAATTACTTCTATTAAAGCCAAATTATACAACAAAAAAAAAAACACGAAATAATTTAAACCTAATAAATCAAATATTCTAGGGATCGTTGTACGGGTGGAGGGTCGGATGAGAGCGAGATATCACACCGGGGATGGGGAGCTCTTGCACATGAAAGCGTCATGTAGTGGTGTAGGAGGTGTAGAGAGAGATCTTAGCGGTGGGGGACATCTCGCGCATGTTGGCACTATGCACTGGGTGGGGAGATTGTCGGCGGTGGGGCGAGGAAGAGAGGGAGAGAGGGGGAGAATCTTTTAAATTTTGATTTCTTTTTCTTATTTTTAAGAATTTTTAGTGTCACGTCAACTTTAAATAAAATGAAATTCAACGAAATTTAAAAGTTGTTAAGTTTCGGGGGACAAGAATGATAGGCTTCTAATAAATTCGGAGGCAAAGTAAAAGAGAGATATAAGTTGAGGGTATGTAAGAATTTTGGCTTTCAAAAGCTGCTTTAGTTTTTCCATCCATGCAAGTAACAGAAGGGACAAAGCTTTTAATATTTCAAAGTTATGGGGAAGTGAGACAATAACGAGTTTCTAAATTTAGTGCCCAAAATGGAAAAGTAACCAAAGTTCCAGTAGATCATATGCAATTAATTTATCCTTATTCTTTTCTTCTTTTGCTTTGGAACCGTTGTTGCTGTGCTACTCAACTCTACTTGCCATCAACGACGCCGGCACTGCTCAGAGAGGTAGTGTGGGCCCCCACACTTTGGTCGAGCTAGGGAGGTCCCTGGTTGTTTTTCTTTTTTCGTTCCTTTTTCCCCATCATGCATATGTCTTCAAACGCACGTCGTCTCATTTATTCCTCTATAATATATATATATATATATGTATTGTACATATGTTGGTTTCCTAGCTAGCTGCAGGGTCGACCTTCAAGTACTGAAGATGTAAACATTCATGCATGGAAATCCAAACAATGTTACCCAATGGTAGGTTTTCGAAAAAGTAAATAATCTTCAGAGCCAAAGAGAACTCACGAGCAAGGACTGTGTTGAAAAGTGATTGATGGAGTGCTACAGTCTCCATGTTTTTTTGTTGTTTGTCGTTGCATCTCTTAGATTTATTCACACACACAGGGTCGTCGGACAGAATCATATTTGGGGGAAACACACAAACAACAGACATATATACATATACATATATACATACAAAATTATGAACACGTTTTGGCAGTGTGTGAAAGTCATGATCGTGTGGAAAAGAGACCAAAGCCATGCTCTTAGCCTGACATCATATATATAAATATATATATCCAAAGGTTTTCGCGTTTATCCAAAAGCTATCTGATCCGTATGCTAACCAACAAACAAGCGATAATTATTCTATCCCAAAAAACAATAGTAATAATTAAAGGAAGCTTCGGGTACATAAGCAGAAAATAAAAGGAGGTTCTTTCTTTTTGGGATGAAGAATTAAGTAAGCTTTTTAAGCCCTTTGCGCATTAATGGAAGTAGAATATTAGGTAAATAAAAAAATATGTAAGGTGAATATGTATATCATATATACTGATTCTTTTATTATATTTCGTAACAATTTACTGGAAGTAGATGTGATATGCACGTCCTTTTTGCTCTAAAACTGTGATCCTTCCGAAAATGTTGTTGTGATCAGTCAGCTCTCAATTTATAAGTTTTAAGTTTGAATGTTCTCCGGAGAGGAGAAGATTCTTGTTCTTTTTCCTCCTCAGACATACTAGCTCGTGTTTGGCATTGAGCTTTTATTTAGATCACCAGTTTAAGTTAAAGTTGTTAGATTAAAGTTGATTGATTTTTCAAAAATTAGTTATAATTTTTATTTACTTTTAAAAACAAAAAAACAAAAATCTAACTATAAAAGTATAGTTTAGTTGAAACTCAAATGTAATTCCAAACAAAGCCTAATTGTTTACTTAAAGTTGCTTCCGGCTGCTTGAGTAAAAATAAAACCTACTTATATTTGAATAATTTTTGAAATAGCTTTAACATTCTTGAAAAGCGTTTTCAATTGAACTTAAAAAACTTGGCTTCAAAAAATCTCTTCTAAGAAGATTTTTAATTGACATCACATATTTATATTCAGTAAGATTTTATAAGCTTATTTTTAGTTCACATCATATATACATATATATATATATTCAGTAAGATACTAAAACTTCATCCTCACATTTCTTTTGCTTATTAATTGGAAGATGTTTTTATTATTACGTTGTTTTATTAAGTACTCTTAAAAAAATGTGCTACCAAACTAATGATGCAAAAGTCATAATTTTAATTCTCTTTTATATTTTCAAAATCTAGGCAAAAAACAATGCCAAAGGGGCAGTCATTAGAGAGTTTTAAAATTCAAGATAATATGTAATTAATGCCAGATTTCTTACCTTCGGGTTAATTCTTAACGAAACTGTCTTGTTGTATACTAGTTTTAGAATTTCATTTGTATGGAACTCTAATTATTATTTATATTATTATTATTATTATTTATATTTGAATGGGGATAATGCATGAAACCTAAACTCTACATCTTATAATAAATTATGTGTGAAATTACAACATTATACCTACAACTACTTATGGATAACCAATTGTTTACGCAATGTCAAGTAAACGCGTAATTCTCAATAATTAATATCAAAAGGCTAATGTTCAGAACATATAAAAGCAAACTAGGACATTATCTTGTTATATATCCTGGCCTGTACTTATCCAATGAAAGGTAAAAGGAAAATATATATATATAATGTAGCAAATAAAGCAGGATAACGGGTACATTATCATTGACAATTTTTAAAACCTTCCCCACCATTCCCTTAAATGAAGGAAAAGTTAATGATAACAAACAATCAATTGGGTTTCTGGCTAGAATCGGAAAGTTTGAAGCCAATGGTTGCAAAAATTTCAAAGCCTCAATCAATTAGAAGAGAGGCCATCAAGAAAAGAAAGTCTGGCTAATTCCTTGCTACATTATACAAGCTTCTGACATTTCCCAAACTCAATCAACATGCCTTTTTTTTTTTTTTTTGCTGAATTCTCAATCAACGTGCTTGTTTGTGCAATAGTCTAAGATATATGTATATATATATATATATTTCCATAATTTTGTTAAGTTGATTTTTCTGAAAAAGCTAGTCTGAGAAATGAGCTGTGCTTGCAAAAGTGAGACGAGGCTTATTCATTTCTCTTCATTTCAGCTGAGACAACTCAACATCAGAGAATCCCACCCTTCACAACCTTTTTTTTTTTTTTTTTGGCCTCCTTTTCATATACAAAAACACATGATTTGGTTGTATAGTGTGGGTCCAGTTAGTGTAGAGGCTGACCAGCTGTGCGTTTCAACTGCAGAATCTTTTCTGAATTATATACACACACAAAAGGTTATGAGTACTTTTTCAGCAGAAACATAAGGTGGTACTACCTCTTTTTTTTTTTTTTTGGCCCAATCTCAAACGTCGCTCATGAAGTAACAGGAATAAAGATATCTATGTACTTGGGTCCACTTTGATGGTTTCATATGTTTCTCTTAGTATATAGTCTAAAGTTTGGAAATTATATATATATATATAATGAAATGACGTGCATCGGAAGTACATCGCTCCCAAAAAAAAAAAAAAAAAAAGAAAAAGGGACAAAAAGCAACCTAACAAAAAGGATATCATGGTAAAAGCAATACCATACCAGTAAATCGTTAGACGAAAATAATAAAAATATCTACTGGAAATATTTACCGACCGTGAATTTTAATAATGTTTTATCAATTCTGTGTATTATTATTATTATTTTTAATAAAATGAAGTATACAAATAATGCAAAACTGATGCATGACAGGAACTGCATTTTTATCTTATCAAAAGTGAATTAATATTGTTTTAGTTATTAAATTAACTTTTTAATAATTTGACATGTAAATATTTATGTTAAAAGTTTACAGTATAACACATAAAAATGTTACTTCAATCATAGATTAGAAGGTTAAAAAGTTAATCTAATGAGTAATACAACATTACACACTAGTGTTGGAGCTAAAATACAATGGCTGGTGCTACCATAAGCTTTTACTGCAAATAAATAACATCAATTAAGTTAAATTATCATATCCTATTATAAGCTACCAATAACTTTCTCCTTTTTTTGTCATTTTTTTTTCTATACTAGAATAAAAAGAAGGAGGTGATATGTTCAACGAAGATGCTTGGGGGAGTTTTGGGTTTCATACTCGAATACATATTCTAGTTGGTGCCATTGTATGATCGAGTGGGATATTCCCGAATCCGAATTCCTTTGAATTTCGAAGACTACCTCCCAATTTGCATTTTGATAGTGACCACACACACACACACACACACACACACACACACACACACACACACACACACACACATATAGCAATTAAGCAATAGAAGCCGGCAGCCTTCAAGGCAGAACATTATTGAATAATCGAACTAAAACTCAACGTTGCAATGATGGTCCTACTTAGAAGCACTTTCACGTGTTCTCTTCTTTCTCATGCTAGAAAGACGTGACAATGCAGAATTATTTCCCTGCTTAAAATACGAAGATAACAGTATTAGTACTCCCACGCCCGTATAACTAGACAGTTATTACCTAACCATTCGGACCAGATTTTTCTACCTAATGGTCCTAACATTCTTATTAGAAAAAATTGAGAAAAATAAAAGAATCATTTTGAGAAAGGTAAAATCTCTAGGGCTAGCTAGCTCTTTTAGAAAAGTACTCAGTTGATTAAACATTAATCATTCTAGCAACATGATGATTTGGGCCTAACTTACATAATCTAGTTTAGTCAAGTGTTAGGGTATATTGTCTTGTCACATCATTCAAACAATCTCTTACCAGTCAATTTTGCACGAAAATGACTAGCTTCACATGACAACAAAGTAATTCTCTCCATGTATGTTCCGATATCTTTTGCACCTTGTTATGTAGACACACCTTCAGCCTGGATTTGTCTTGAAGTCTTTTTATAGAAACAAATTTCTTGCCTACCATATATCTATTTCATGGATATGTCACGCCAAATGTGAAAACCTATAAAAAAAATCTCAAGTGAATTACAAGAAGCCAAATTTGAACAAGAACCCTTTCTAGGACTAGAAGTACTGTTGCCACTCACTAAACTACTCATTAGTAAACTGTGTAATAATAGTGCTTTGCATTCAAGCCTCAAAAAAAATGTGGCAAAGTTTGCGGAAAGTGTTTTCATATTATTAATTATTAAAATGTTGTAGACACGTATAAATCGTTTTCTTTGATTCGCTCGAGTGATATGAGACCCTTTGCGGAGCTTTTAACATATATACATGCACCCACATGTACATATCTATATTGTGTCCATTAAAATTTTTTGAAACATTTCTGAGGTTATTCATTTTTCAAAGGTTCAACATGTACAGTTGGGTAGGGATATCTTTCTCCATTTGTTTTGCAACGATGTATATATAAATATTCAAAATTATCGACAGCATCTCAAAATATCCATGAATGTTGAGGATATGTGTGATTGTATATATAAAAGAGAAAAAAAAAAGCAGGAAATTTGTAGTTTTGAGGGAAAAAAAAAAAAAGAATACTTGCAACCCTTTTTATTTTTGTTTTCATCCTTCCAATTTCCCCCCTTTGTACAATGCATCACATTGTATACAATACCATGACTTTTGATTTTATACCATATAAAAGAAACGCATAGGACTACAAAATGAGTCCAAGTGACGAGCATTCTATGTTCCTGCGTTTTGGTTCAATGAGCTTAAAAGTTGAAAATTAGACACCTTAATTCTATATGGTGAGAAATAACAAAAAAAATTTCACAAGAAAATAAGTACACAAGAGCTCGTAAAATTTATAGACGCTGTCTTAATGTGAGACTAATTCCTCTTTCAATATATGACAAATAAGAAGCATACTTAAAAAAGAAAAAAAAACACACCGCATACCTTCAAACTCAAAATGTATTTCTTTAACACTAACAATCAACTCTATAAATGAGAACACCTCCAATTTATAAAGAAAACTAATTTAAACAAAATTAAAATTATGAAAATCCCATTTGTGTAGATTACCTGCTAGGCTTTCTGTCTTAGTGCTATGGTGGCCTACCAACTTAATGAGAAGAAAATCAATATTCTCCACCTGGGGGTAACCTATTGAGTAATCTACTTTCCACGAAACTTACTTAATGAAACAAACCCTTGATGAAGTTTAGAGAACAAAGATTGTACCCTAGATCCCCGAAATTCGTGTATTCTTTCTGTTTTATAAGATGTTGATTAGGCTTTACAACTTAACACATATATAGCTAATTAAGGGAAAAAAAAAAAAAAAAGCCCTTGTCTGCATCTTTATTTAGGAAATTACATCAAATTTGATCTAAAAATACTGAGATGATCTGACATATATGTGCAACCAACCACCTGCGAAAATTGACATTGACGTGCCCATCAAGTTAAGGTAAGTCAACAATATTCACTTTATAGGTTGACAGTCGGGAGAAATTAATAAACATACATGTGACATTTTGTTTGCAGTTAACTCCAAAACCACTTAAGAGCAATATATTTCTAATAAATATATTATTAAGACAAGTCAGAATCAGCCTATTGCCCTTCAACCTCTCTCCTATAATTTGTCTTTCTTGATAATAGTTATTAGTCACCAAAATCTATGATATCTAACATGCAATTTGGGACTTGTGAGCAATAATAATTGATGAATATGTGAAATGTTAATAAAACTATTAGCAATACATAAGAGATGGTTTTCAGTCTAGTGTTGAGTGGGTTAAGTAAAAAATTATTCTCCTTTAGCTTCTTACATAATTCGGTAATAATTCTAGTAAAATTATTTTATCAGCCATAGTGATTGTTTTGGTATTTTAGAAAGCTTTATAAAAGATTGATGTTTTTCTTTTTTCATTAAATATTCATGTTTTCCAAAACATTTAATTATTGATTTCGACGTTTCAAACCACATATTAGCCATAAATCACACACACATATATAACGTGATAAGATAGAAGAATAGGATATAGTTGATAATATTTATGGGCACATAATTATTTTGGTGTTTATAGTGGCTTTTTATAATAGATTTTTCCATCCCCAACTAAAACACCCAAAAGAAGTTAAGAATCCGTTTGGTAAATGGATTTGACTAAAATATAAAATTCAAAAGTTAGCATTCGGACAGCAAAACAAGTTAAAAAGTAATTAATTAGGTATCCGTGGGTAAGAATAAAGCTACAGGATTGTTGTCTTTAATATTTGTTTTATCTTTTGTGCTTACAATAATCTGACAAGTGATGATCCTTATCCATTTTACGCTGTCACAAAAAGGAAGATAAATCTTTTTGTATGCGATTGAGGATTCAGTGTGTTTCTAATAGAGACACAAATAATATGATTAACATATTCAACATGATATGATATGTGTACATGCCTAAGTATATCTATGTAATATATGTATATATATTCTTTTTTTTTTTTATGTATATATTATGCCGGGTGGTTTTCTTTTCTTGTCTTATATATGTGCACTTGGCCACATTAACTCATTCTATAGTAGAAAACAAGTGCAAAATATATAAATATGAAGATGAGGTGATGTGATATGATGTGGATAGGAAAGTAAAACTTCGATGAAAGGTGTACACATGCAATATTAATATACACACAAACACACACACAAAAATATATATATAGAGAGAGAGAGAATGCAACTATTTGAACATATTATATTATTAAATAATCGGGAGATAGATGCTACAATTAATTATGACTTGATTTTTGCTGTGGGAGAGAAACTTTTTTAATACCACGGCAAAAAATTCTAAATACCAAGACCACGTTTAACGGTTATCCATCCATGCCAATATTTGTGGCTTGGTACTCTAGCTCATGGGTGATCCAACCATATTGATGCCCCACGCAAAGGTTGTTGAGAACTAGTTTACAACCTAATTCAATATAGTCGAGAGAATTTATACATGTTCATCTCAATATAAGATTACATCATGTTTTAATCAATGTAGTAATTTACTATGATGATCAAGAAATTTACAAAAGAATTCATAGCTTCGCATTCTTTGTGTTTTTCTCTAATCTCTTTAATAATAAGACCAAAATACAAAAACTTGTGAAATCCCCAAAATACCTTTAATCCCACAAAATGACTTTGTGTAACGTGTTTCTTCCTAGAGCGTTATTACTTAAGCTCCATAACTTAGCAAAAGGAACCTTACCATGGTACCCTCGTGCTGGGAACAACCTCCCCGTTGCATTGTTGACTCATGCACCATCATCACAGTGCTTATGCTCCATAGTTTTCATTCGTCACATATGTGCCATAGTTGCTTAGAGGGTGAATTCTATGATTAATTAATGGAAGGGTCAATGACAGAGTTTATGAGTCACTTAATGGGTCGGTTAATCAATGAGTCAGTGTCATCGAATGGTATTATGTGAGAATAACAATGATAAAGTGCTATAAAGTAAATAGTGCAAAAAATAAAGCAAGTAAATAGCAGAGATACGATATTTATAATGGTTCACTCATTAATGAGAGCTACTCTACTGTAGAGTAGGATCGTCCACTATGTTTGAAGAATATATTACAATGATATCATGAATGGGAAGATAAAAGAGGGAGAGAATGCAAAATATAAATACAAATAGTTTGTATTTATTCGACAAAATGTCTCCATGTGTATTTTGGGTGTGCTCGAATATGTCTTGAACATTAGGCATTAGATAGGGTATCTTGAACTTAGGATGTTGGACGCTAGGCTGAGGGGTATCTTGGACATGCTTGTGTATCTCTATGCATGTTTTTGTATGTGTAGATGAGTGCCCATGTATGTCCTCATGTCCCTTTGTGTGTAAAGAGCCTTGTATTTATAGTTGTGAAGTTTGGCTTGTTTCCCGATCCAGTTTATGACTTGCTTGACTTAAAGTTGATCATGATTCTTGCTAATTACTTGATTTGGTTTCATTATTTGATCATGAGTGGACTTTCCTTTTGCGATTGGCTTAGTTTGAGATTGATCATGAGACTTCATAGTTGCTTAATTTAGAGTTAATCTTAAGCCTTTATTACTTGATTTTCTGTTGACATATCTTTCATATGAAGTCAAGGGTAGACTTTCCTTGTTGGAAGTGATTCCATCTTTCATTGAATATTCCAAGTTGCCTTCTTTGAGTTGATACGGTTGATTCTTTTTCTAATCTTAATGAGCTGATTATTAATTCAACAAATAAGAGAGATCCTATAATATTCTTTGCTAACTCGATGTCCAAGGTCAAATATCGACTCGTGGTGTCGACCTGTGAAACTGGTTCTCCGATGAGTCAATCTGACTTGACAGGGAGTCGTTCAAACTAGTTCTTTCATATTTGTGTGATCCGAGTTGACAAGTATACAATAAGAAATGATGTATGAAATTTGACCTTAACAGTTGCCATTCATCATTGTGTTACTGAGAGGGAGAAAAGTGAAAACTAAATAGAGATTTGATTTTATTTTATTACAAAATTACTTTAAGGATAAAAATGTCTTCACAAAATATTTATAAAAAAAACCCTGTTTGGGATTTACTTGTTTTCTCAACAAAATTTGAATTCTTAAAAAAGAAAAAAACTTACCATTTAAATATATGATTTAAATGAGGCATAAATATAACCAAATTTTTAGTTATTAAAACAAAAACAAAATAATTTACTTTTTTTCTTAGTTGCAATTTCTATAATTTCTCTAAGTAATCATGGGGCTCCAACATCTAGAACGCCCAAACAAAGAGGCATGAAGAACGTGCAATTCATACTTGACATGGGTAAACAATATTGGAATGGGGAATAGCCTCACCACTGGTCACCAGCCTTAGAGAGTGAAAACATCTGAATTGTAAGACCATGACTTTCCTTCTGTGTCCCTGTGTGTGTGTGTGTGTGTGTGTGTGTGTCTATGGGCCACAGATCCAGCCAGTATTAGTTAAGCTGGATCATACATGTGTCCCAGAAACACAATCCAAGAGTTCGTTATGGAAAACGTGATTTGTCTAAGAGGCCTCACTTGGAAGCCCAGCCCACAACCACATGGTTGCTAGCTGTTTTTTTTTTTTTTTTTTCATTACTATTTTTATGGTATTGAGATAGTTGAGAAATAAAAATACTATGACTCCGTTTGGTAAGCACATTACATTTGTATTACATTTAAATATAATATATTAAATACAATTTATATTTGAAAAAAAAAATATATGTATTATATTTGAATGCAATGTGTATTTGGGTGAAAAATATTTGAATTGTATTTTAATAATAAATATATGATGTGATAGGTAAAAGTAGAGATAAAAAGGGAGAGAAAAAGAGAATATATGATATGATTAGTAAAAGTAATAAAAAAATTAAAATAATGAATAATGATTGCATTGAATTTAAAACGTGATGTGATTGGTATTTAAATGAAATGTTTTTATATTTGAGTAAAAATTGCATTGCATTTGAATGCAATGTGAATGCAATACTATTACTAAACGAGAGCTATAATAAAGCTGAGAGTTTTTATCCAAATCCCTCCCTTATTACGCACCGACGCTAAGAAGGTTTCTTCGAACTATGTTGGAACATTAGATGCATGCCCCCTTTATTTTCTTTCTTTTTCCCCTTTTAAATGCAGCAATGTTTCGACATAGGAGGCTTAACATGGACGTCCTATCCAGATTCTTTTGAGGCTTTCCTCGCAGCTTCTTCAATCTATATATATGCTTGAACATGAGACTATCAGACCATCATTTAAGTAACAATGGTGCTGACAAATATAAATATTAGTGCCAATCTGTCACAACTAGCAATATATAACTTTGTGTTATGATATATTGACATAACCTATATATAAGCAATATCTCTTGTAAATGAGCATGCAATTCAAAATAGAACTTGGAAGCGAGGAGGTTGACTGATGCAGCCGAAATTGGGAATGTTTATCATAATAAATCTATCATTTTTTAAATTTTATCTATATTTATGTGACGTTTGATAAACGTATTACGTTCATATTGTGTTTAAACATAATACATTAAATATATTTTGTATTTAGATAAAAATTATTTGCTTTGTATTTCAATGTAATGTGTGTTTAGATTAAAAGTATTTAAATTATATTTTAAAGTTGAAAAGTTAATATGATTGATAAAATTACATAGAAAAAATGAGATAAAAAGAGAATATGATGTGAATAGATTTAAAAAAATTTATTTTTAAAATATTTTAGAATAATAAGTGTATTTGAGGCATTGTATAAAAAATTATATTTAAATATAAAACTTTTACGTTTGAATGAAAATTACATTATATTTAAATGAATGTAATACGGAAACAAACACCCTATCAATCTTCTATCCTTTTATTATTATTATCTAAGCGTTCTCTTCTATCAGTTATTTATGCTATGGCTACGTCACTGACCAACTCATTAATCCATAAGCTACTATGGAACAAATTTGCAATCCAAATTAATTTAACAGAAATGCTAAAGTCAATCATGAACCATGATCTTATACTACAATATCAACCCCAAAATTTTAAACATCACTTCCCAGTTTTTCCTTTACGAAAACTCTTAATAACCAGAATCTTCATTCTGTCAGTATAATTCACAATCCCATCGCGAGTGTTGATACATAGTATCTTTAGTCCTCTTTTTTTTTTTTTGAATAATTAAATTTAGGATGAAATTATTTCGAATATAATAATTTATAATCTGAATTTACGCCTTAGCCGCGTAACCAACCGGATTCATGTATAAGAGCTGGATACATTCACTACAAGAAAAAAGCATTTTTAGAGATGGCATTTTTAGAGGCGAAACTAATTTTGTCTCCAAAAGCATGTTTTAGAGACTAAATAAAACATGTCTCTAAAATTTGTCTTTTTTGAGTTTTTTGGTTAATTTTTCTTTAGAGACGTATTGATTTGTCTCTTAATAAAACATTTTGAGACGAAATAATAATTTAATATCTAATTTGTTTGGAGGGAAATTTTCCCACCAAAATTATTTTGGTGAGAAGCTTTATGACAATTAGAGACAACAAATTTTTGTCTCCAAAATTCATTTTTAGGGACAAAAATAGCTTTTCGTCTCTAAATTATTTTACAATTACTTTTAGATACAAAATAATGTTTGTCTCTAAAAATAATAGATCTTGATTTAAAAACAAAATAGTAATTTAGTCTTTAATTGTTTGGAGGGAAATTTTCCCGCCAAAATTATTTTGGTGGGAAGCTTTATGACGATTAGAGACAAAAAAATGTTTGTCTTCTAATTTCATTTGTAGGGACAAAAATAACTTTTCGTCTCTAAATTATTTTACGATTACTTTTAGATACAAAATAATGTTTGTCTCTAAAAATAATAGAGCTTGATTTAAAGATAAAATAGTAATTTAGTCTTTAAATTGTTTAGAGGGAAATTTTCCCGCCAAAATTATTTTGGTGGGAAGCTTTATGACCATTAGAGACAAAAAAATATTTGTCTCCGAAGTTCATTTTTCGGGACGAAATAAGCTTTTCATCTCTAAATTATTTTACGATTACTTTTAGATACAAAATAATGTTTGTCTCTAAAAATAATAGAGCTTGATTTAAAGACAAAATAGTAATTTAGTCTTTAAATTGTTTGGAGGGAAATTTTCCCGCCAAAATTATTTTGGTGGGAAGTTTTATGACGATTAGAGACAAAAAAATATTTGTCTCCAAAATTTACATTTAGGGACAAAAATAGCTTTTTGTCTCAAAAATTATTTTATGATTACTGTTATATACAAAAAAATGTTTGTCTTAGAAGTAGTAGAGCTTGATTTAAAGATAAAATAGTAATTTAGTCTCTAATTTATTTGGATGGAAAGTTTTTTGCTAAAAAGTAGCAGAGCTTGATTTAAAGACAAAATAGTAATTGAGTTTCGGATTTTTTTTAAGGAATTATCCATTGTTGATTTGTTTATGATTTTTTTTTAATAAACGGTTATTGAAATGGCAACGATTATTAGAGCATGATATAAATGTAGACAAAGATTTAAGAGAAGTTAAAAAGATCATCGTGCAATCATGATTTAAAATTGGAGGTTATTAAATAAACATCACGTGGAATAGGATTTGACCATAAACAGTTTGGTTAGGGTTATGTATTTTTTTTTTTTAAGTATGTTATGGATTTA
The DNA here is from genome assembly GCA_035233585.1 of Antiaris toxicaria. Classification (NCBI taxonomy): domain Eukaryota; kingdom Viridiplantae; phylum Streptophyta; class Magnoliopsida; order Rosales; family Moraceae; genus Antiaris; species Antiaris toxicaria. The sequence goes on from CP141154.1 coordinate 98,868,489, forward strand.
TTAGACTAATTTTTTTTATCACTTTCTTTCTTAAAAAAAAAAAAAGAAATATGGATTTTTTTTAAATAGTATTCACGTTCAAACCAAGAAGTGAACTTCCATAATATTTATATATATATTATTCACGTTTAAATAATATATATATATGTATATACAAGTATGCATAAATGAATATAAAATTCATATAAAAACGAATTTATTTAAGTATTCGTACTAGAAAAGTATAATTTATGTCAATAATAAAATAAAACTTCAAATAAAAAAATTTCTTTAAAAAAAAGTGTACCTACTCTTAAAAAAAAAAAAAAAAAAACCATCAACTTAAAAATTTTGTCTTCCAAATGTTCAAACCATTTAAAATAGAACTCAAAAACAACTTATTAGGCAACTCCATTAGCCCACTAGTTGAGATGTAACAAGAAATCAAGATATAATTTCTAATTACCCGAGGAAAACATTATTATGTGACCTGCAACACAAAAAGTTATTTATTTAATAAAAAAAAAGTTGTATCTTTGTAAAAAAAAAAAAAAGACTACACATACATAATAAATGAGATAAAACGCTTCCCTAAGTAAATAAAATAAAATAAAATGCTATATATTTAAATAACACTTAAATTTACCTTTATGAGTAATCACTATCACCATCATCAGATTCTGTTTCCGAATTTTCACTATAAAAAATTATTCTTTCTTCATCACTATCCTCAACAATATTTATACCCACAAGTTCTCTAGCGATAATTTCAAAGTCGACTTGAATCGACTGAATTTCTGGCCTATTAAATTGTTCCATCTCCTTATCAATCTCTTTAAAAATAGCACGAATGTGTGAGGAGGTGTCTTCTTGATAAGCATCGTCAATAAATTGAACTTCATCGTCTATGCCATCCTTTAAAGTGCTTGGGATGTCCCACAAATGATGGTGATTTACCTTTTGAATAAAGCGCCAATTTTTTCCTGTTTTATCATCATTCACATAATATAGTTGTTTAGCCTGAATCGCCAAAATGTATGGCTCTGTATTAAACCATCCTGAACTAATATTAATGCTTGGCATGTTCAAATCTTTATTCATTCTCATATTCCTTGGACTTGTATCAAACCATCTACACTTGAATAGTGTAACTTTATATTCAAAAAGAAAGTCAACCTCTAGTATATCAATAATTTCTCCATAAAATTCACATGATTTGCCGTTGTACTCACTATCAACCCAAACACCAGAATTTTGAGTGGTACGTCTATCATCAAGAGATTTTGTATGGTATCGAACTCTATTTACAATACAACCGGAATATGAAGAAATGCGAAAATCAGGCACACAAGAAATTGCAAATAATTCATCAGTTGCTTCAGGAGATCCAAGTTCACACATGTCATTAATCTATATGTTCACGTAAATATGTTAATGGCATAATAAAAAAAACACACAATAGAATATAAAATAAGTAATTTTACTTACTCGTTCTTTAAACCAAGATGGAAATTCAAGCTCTTGCCTTTGCAGCACATGACTAATATCAGAGTGCTTTAAGATGTCAAAATGCTCACTGTATAAAAAGTACTATAATTAATAAATTCTCAATGAATTTTATAGATAGTAAAATAATTGAATATGTATGACTTACTTGATGTATGGTCGTAACTCACTACAATTATTGAGGATATACCAATGAATTTTACGTAATTGGTCCTGATCTTCTACTGGAGTTATCTTTCTTGTGCCAAATAGCCTAATGGTATTATCAAATACCAAAAGAGCATTTGTTTTCGAATGATCTCGATCACGATTGCGGTCTGGTTGGTTAAATTTTGTATTAATATCATGGAGGTACATTGAACAATAAGTTAAAGCCTCGTTGACTGCATACGCCTCTGCAATTGAGCCTTCTGGTCGAGCTTTATTTTTTACGTATTTTTTGTAAGTTCGCAACACTGTAAAAGAATACATTAAAAAAATAAAGTTAACCATAATTTTGTTAATGGAACAATAATCTATTGTATATACTAAGTTTCTTACAAAAGATATCTTTAAAATAAAGACCAATTTATGGACTTAAAGAGCCAATTAAGTACTTTCATGTAATTTGAGCAAAAAAAAAAAAAATGCAACAGAGAAACGTAAAGAAACAATAATGACAAATTTACATTAATATGAACTTTAAAAAAGAAAGATTGATTTTTTTTATTAAATAACTATTTTCTTATCTATTTCATTTTAATTAAAGTTTTGATGAACTTTAAAAGAGAAAGATTGATATATTTTTAATAGTAATATATTTAGACAAATAAAAAAAAAGTGTTAAAAATGCACTATTGAATGTACATTAAATGAATGTGTCTAAAAAGTAATTGTAATAAAATAATCAAAGATTACAGATTAGTTTACAGAATTAACTTTCAAAAGGATACATCCTCCGTGTATGGACTGGGCCGGCCATTTTTGCCTCATACGGTAAGTGCACAAGAAGATGTATCATGACATCAAAAAAGGCTGGTGGGAAAATTTTTTCCAATGTACATAGTATATCAATGATTTCTCCTTCCAATGCATCCAGGTCTTTGACAAACAATTGTTTTGCACATAATTGTTGGAAGAAATTAGACAATCTAGCAATAGTTCTCACCACCTCTTTCTTTAAATATGGTGCAATGCCAATTGACAAGAGCCATTGTAATAAAACATGATAATCATGACTTTTTAAACCAGATATCTTTCCTTCATTAACATTAACATTTTTGGAGATATTTGCAGCATAACCATCTGGAAACTTTACAGACTCTAAGAATTCACAAAACTTACTTCTCTCATTTCGTGAAAGTGTGAAGCAAGATGAAGGTTTCCAAACACGATCCCTATGACGTTGGAGGTGCAACTTCTTTCGAATTTTCATGTCCTCTAAATCAAGTCGTGCCTTAATAGTGTCTTTTGATTTTCCATCTATTCCCAATATAGTTCCAATGAGACTCTCACAAACATTTTTTTCAATATGCATAACATCCAAGTTATGTCTAAGTTTAAGCTTTGACTAGTAGCCCAACTCAAAAAATATACTTTTTTTGGTCCAATTTAACTCAATTGGCATGCGCTGTCTACCTTTATCAGGATTGTTTGGATGTTTACCTGGCCTTAGTTTCGGCAGTTGACTTAATTGCCTCAATATATCATCTCCAGTAAGCAATTGTGGTCTAAAACTCCTTTCAATCTTACCATTATATTGTCTGTTGTTTCTCAAAGGATGATCTTCTGGTAAATAACGACGATGTCCCCTATAACAAATCTTACTCCTCAATCGTTCAGAATAAGTATTTTTGTTACAAGGTGGGCATGCCAAGTACCCTTTTGTACTCCATCCAGATAAAGTTCCATAAACAGGAAAATCATGAATGGTCCACATAATTGCTGCGTGCATTTTGAAATATTTTCTTGAAGTTGCATCAAAAGTCTCAACACCTTTATCCCATAATTCTTTCAACTCATCAATTAAAGAACGTAAATAAACATCCATATCTTTACCAGGTGAGTTTTTACAGGGGATTAATAAAGTCAACATAGAAAATGTTTCTTTCATACCCATCCAATCTGGCATATTGTATGGCACAAGAATAATCGGCCACACACTATATGAAGTACTCATATTTCCAAATGGATTAAAAACATCTATTGCAAGACCTAGTCTAACGTTGCAAGGGTCTTCTGCAAACCAAGAAAAATGCTGGTCAAAATCTTTCCATGCTTGAGCATCAGCTGGATGTCTCAAAACACCTTCTTCATTAACACGCTTTTCTTTATGCCATCTCATATGAGTAGAAGTATGTCTTGACATGAATAAACGTTTTAATTTTGGAATCAATAGAAACCACCGTAATGTCTTATGAGGTACTTTCTTTCCTTTACCATTATCATACTTATATCTTGACTCACCACACACAGGACAATGCGTGGCATTTTTGTATTCCTTCCAAAATAAAACACAATCATACTTACAAACACGAATAGATTCATATCCCAATCCTAGATCACGCAACATTTTCTTTGCTTCATAATATGAAGTAGGAATTTTTGTTCCCTCTGGAAATGCATCTTTTAACAATTCAAGTAGCATGTCGAATGATTTGTTGCTCCAGCCATTCATCACCTTAATGTGCATTAACTTTACTAAAAAAGTCAATGAAGAAAATTTTGTGCACTCAGGATATAGCATCTTTTTGGCCTCCTCAAACAATTTGGAAAACTCTTTATAATCACTATCATTAGTTGTATCATTTTCACAATCACTTGTATTAAAATCCATCGGTGCTGTTGCATCTTACAATGCCGGAATAATTTCATCCTGCTCATCATCAGTGGTTGTTGTAGAATCATCGAGTTCCACCGTTTCTTTAAATATACTAGTTTGTAGAGGTTCTCCATGGTGAGTCCAATTTATGTAATCCTTAGCAAACCCTCAAACGGTAATATGTCGTCGAACTGTTTGTAAATCTCGACTATAAAAATTATTGAAATTCTGACATGGACAACGTATCTTGTTATCTTTATCTAAGGAATTCACGGCAAATTCAAGAAATTGTTTTATACCATTCTTGTATGCATCAAACAACTTGTTGGAATCTTGAATCCAACTTTTATCCATAATTACCTGTAATTTTTATCCAAATTTGCTCATAAACTCATAATCAACTGATTTAATTCGTTAACTAAAGAAAAAAAAAACGATAGGTATATATGATTCTATAATAAAAGGAACATAACCACTCAAGTAATAAGCATAGTCCACTGTTTAAATGAAAATTCTATGAAAGGAATTTAAAAAGAAAGTATATATGATTTATACACACAATAATGTATGATTATATGTACAAATAATATTTATACACAACCCATAAAATTTTGGTATTAGAATCCACATTCAATAAGAGTATATTAATTTCAACAAAATAAAAAAAGAATATACTTCTTTAATAATAATAATAATAATAATACTAATAAAATAGCATACGCACTGGGGGCTCATGTGTAGCAGTTTGTTAATATTTACTCCCATTAAGTTCATGTACCCCAGAAATTGCACCTCAATAACATGTCAATTATATTTTTTTTTTTCTGGTCTTTAAGAGTATATATGTATGTATACATTGAGCAGGATAAGAACGAAAAACCTATAAATTAAAAACACTTTTTCTCTATTAGATAAAAATTATATTTAATGACAATTATGTAATTGTATTAAAACTTTTTTTTTCTCATATAATCGTTAAAGGAAAAAAAATGCATACCTCTAGTAATAGTCGTACCCACTCTTTTAATTCAACTTCCTAATTTTGTGCAACAAATAAATACGGTAGAAGCAAAAAAAAAAAAAAAAGTAACAATATATAAACGAGGGAGCAGAGAGAATGGAGACAAGTAAAAATAAAGAGTGCACACCTATATATAGGGAAAGGCATTCAAATTATACTCCTTCTTGGAGTCAAGAAAGCAAATCCTTTTGAATTTCGTATGGTTAAGATAAATACGTAAAAAATATATATTTTTTTTTGTTAAGTATTCGTTTTATTCTTGTTGAGGAAGATTAGCTTTTATTTTTTTATGAAATTTATCTATATTTGTCCTTATAAAGTTAAGTTATATTCTTATTTTATTTGAGAAAGGTGTACTTCAACATTAAAAAAAAAATTTCAAAAGGAAAAAAAACGTGTAATTAGTTTATAATTGATTTATCAGAACTTAAGTAGCAGTAGGATTTAGTAGAAGATGACTTTTATTTAAAATTTGAATTATATAAGAGATTTAGGTTAGACGTTAAAAATTATTTTTTTGTTAAGTATTCATTTTATGTTTGTTTATGAAGATTAACTTTTATTCTTTATGAGATTTATCTATATTTGTCCTTCAAAAGTTAAGTTATATTCTTATTTTTTATTTGAGAAAAGGTGTATTTTAATATTAAAAAATCTTTTTTTTTTTTCAAAACGAAAAAAACGTGTAATATGTTTTTTAGTTGAATATGTTAGTATTTAAATGCAAGTAGCAATAGGATTTGATAGAAGATGATTTTTATTTAAAATTTGAATTATATCAGAGATTTTATTTAAAATTTGAATTATATAAAAGATTTAGATGGGATGTTCATGGTGATTTTGAAAAAAAAAAAATATTTATACAAGAGATTTAGGTTGGACGATAAAACAAGAACTTTTTTGTTAAGTATTCATTTTATTTTTGTTTAGGAAGATTAGTTGTTATTCTTTATGAAATTTATCTATATTTTTCCTCCAAAAGTTAAGTTATATTCATAATTTTTATTTGAGAAAGGTGTAATTTAATATTAAAAAATTATTATTTTTCAAAAGGGAAAAAAACGTGTAATTAGTTTATAATTGAATTATTAGAACTTAAATACAAGCAGCAATAAGATTTAATAGAAGATGATTTTTATTTAAAATTTGAATTATATAAGAGATTTAGGTTGGACGTTAAAAAATATTTTTTTGGTAAGTATTCATTTTATTTTTGTTTAGGAAAATTAGCTTTTATTCTTTATGAAATTTATCTATATTTATCCTTCAAAAGTTAAGTTATATTCTTATTTTTTATTTGAGAAAGGTGTACTTTAATATTAAAACATTTTTTTAAAGAAAAAAATGTTTAATTAGTTTATAATTGAATATATTAGAATTTAAATACGAGTAGCAATAGGATTTAATAAAAGATGATTTATATTTAAAATTTGAATTATATAAAAGATTTTGATAGGATGTTTATGGTGATTTTGAAAAAAACAAAATATTTATATAAGAGATTTAGGTTGGATGTAAAAAAAAATATTTTTTTGATAAGTATTTCATTTTATTTTTGTTTAGGAAGATTAGATTTGATTCTTTATGAAATTTATCTATATTTGTCCTTCAATAGGTAACTTATATTCTTATTTTTTATTTGAGAAAGGTGTATTTTAATATTAAAAAATTATTTTTTAAAAAAGGAAAAAAATACGAAATATAACTATTAAAATTTGAAATATGTATTGGCTATATAATAAGATTTCTATTTTTTTGGTTTAAGTTCTTTCCTTTAAAAAAAAAACCGTAGAATAGTTTTTTTTTAAGAATTATAACTCCTTAAGCCCACTCTACCATGAATCTTACATGGCGTTTGGGACACAAATTTTTTTGGCATTGCATTTAAATGCAATGCAATTTTCCCCCAAATACAAAAACATTTCATTCAAATATCAATCACATAATATTTTAAATCTAACACAATCACTATTTATTATTTCACTTTTTCTATTACTTTTATTAATTACATCACATATTCTCTCTCTCTCTTTTTTCTCTCTACTTTTACCCATCACATCACATATTTATTATTAAAATACAATTCAAATACTTTTCCCCCAAACACACATTGCATTCAAATGCAATGCTAATGCTTTTCCTCCAAATACAAATTGCATTCAATACATTACATTCAATACATTGCATTCAAATGCAATGCAAATGCAATGCGTTCACCAAACGAACGCTTAACTTCTTATGCCCACTTTCCTTATTTATCTGGATCTTTCTTCTCTCCTTCTCTTTCTCCCTCTTTTTTTCCCAACGTACTCTGTATATTTTTCTCTTACCTCAGTATTCCTGCAGTTTCTTCCATCATCCATCTCTCTATTTCTTTTCTCTTCCACTCTTTCACGTGTCCTTATATGTGTGTCTTTGCATGGTTAATTTAATTATTGATTAGGATGGCACCAAGCAAATCTCTATCTCAATCTACTTCTACCGTGCAAGATGTAACTACTCAATTACAAAATTCCACCAGCGGTATGTTTTTTTTTTTGTTTGTTTAATTTAATGTTTCATACTAGTTTTGTAGATTTTAAAAGTTAATATGATGCAAATCAAGAAAATCACTAATATTATCATTTTCATTATTTTCTTTTAGCAACAATTATAAAGAAAAATGTGCGTGGCAAGAATAGAGGTCTCAACACAAGTCACAAGTTGGCTAAGGACAAGGTTAAGTTGCTAACTATTGAATGTAGCGAAGAAGTGTTACGAGTTGTAGGTCCTCATGCATGTATGTTTAAGAATGAAATTGGGATTATTGTTCGTGATATTGTTCCACTCACATTGAAAAGATTTGTTGAGCTTCCTAAAATAGTGATGGAAGAGATATATGGAAGACTAGCTGTAAGTCATATCTACTTCTTATAATATTGTTTTGCTCAAAAAAGTTTTTGTTTATAATAGTTATTAACTCTAAATCATTTTTAGAATAAGTTTGTGATTGACTTTGTTAATAAGTCGCACCTTAAGCTTATTATCAACAAGATATGTCAAGAACGATACAAACAGTTTCGACATGAGCTTCACACCGAATATGAAAAGTTGATAGCATCAAATCAAGATCCTAAAGCAAATCGACCGGAATTAGTGAAGGATCAACTAGATTAGGAGTGGTTATGTGATCGTTTTGGTAGTGATGAATTCAAGGTAATATAGCAATTATAACTTTTAACCTTTTTGGCAAATATTTTTGTTTGCTATTAATTTCCATCTTTTTTGTATGATGTAGAGACAATCCAATGCAAATAAAAATAATCGAAGCAAGATGAACCAAGTACACAAGAGTGGCACAAGATCCATTGCAGAGCATGAATTTTATTTGGTAACTTAAATGATTTTCCTTTATAAGAAACTGATTAATATTGCCCTTAAAAATAATTGCTAATTTTATTTTTATAGACGATTGATGAGTGCGGTCCGGGGAAGATTTCTTTGTTTAAGCATACATATTGGAATGAGAAAAATGGTTAGGCAAGTGACATGGCAGAGATGCAATACGTAAGTATAACACTAGTCTTTTCCTTTGCTTAACATTATGTGTTGCAGCTCATAAGCTTGGAAGATGATTGATTGTTTATATATCTATTTTTGTGTTCATTGTTTTTTTTCCCCCCTTAACGTTGTGTTTGACTGCATTATTAAAAATTTTGACTTTGATTTCTATGAAGATTGAAAAACGTTGTTTGGTTGAACATATGCATATATTGGTAAAATTTAAAACAATAACTACACTATTCAACACATTTATATGTGTAAATATGTATGTGTACTCTTAAGAGTTAAACTACATATTTCGGACCACTACAAAATAATGGTGTTCCTTTTTTTCCTTCTTTTTTTTAATAAAAAAGCTAATTAAAGAATTAGTTTCATAAATTAATGAAACAGATTCGTATCTCCTTAGATATCAACAGTTTAAAAATGGGTGTTTAGATTTAAGTGTATGTAGGCCTTGTTATACTTGCATTTGATCCATTTGCAAATCATTTGAATTTATCTTTTATCAATCTATTGCAAGTGATTCCTGGAGCACCGTGTTTTTAATTACATAAATTTGACCCCCGCTGTATTCTATTCATGTTAACATTAACATATTTCAGATTACTACCCCTGTTATGTTCTATGTTCTATGTTCTCTTGTAATATTGATCTACTTATGTTAACATTAACATTTACTTTTTTATGTTTTAAGGATAAGATGCTAAAAATGAAAGAAGAGCAGCAACAACAACAACAATTAGAAGGAGTAAACCCATCTTCAATCCATGTAGATGAAGCTAAAATATGTGCACATGTTCTTGGTGAAAAAACTGGCTATATCAAGCTTGGTGGTCCTCTTCCTCGCAAGGGAACAAGAGCATCAAAATCAACTATTCAATCAGATCTAGAGGTTCAACAAGAACTTGAGCAGCTTAGACAGAGGGTAGCAAACCAACAACAACTTCTGGAAGACACACAACACCAAATGACAGCACTATGTAATGAACATAAAAAATCACTAGCTATACTTGAGTCCAACCAACGAGAGATGATAGAAAAGATTGTTACTGAGTTCACCCAAAGAAGTCAGCCGTCTCCATCAAATTAGTCAGCTATCCCCATCAAGATTGTTCTCTTTTATGTCTTGTTGTTTGTTAGTTTAGAATTAATATTATGTTGTCTTTTTACATGTGCTAGTTAATTTAATAGTGTGCTTGACCTTGTACTGCATTTTATGTCTTTTTGTGTTACTAGATGAACTTTATAGTAATGTTTAATTCCTATGTTTTATGTTATATTCAAACTATTTTTTAATTTTAGCAACAAAAAAAGAAGAAGATAAATATGTAAATTAAAAATTAAAAACTTTGAGACGAAATATTCATCTCTAAAAACAAATTTAAGAAACTATTTTCTTTTTACAAAGATTATAAAATATTAATATAATTTTCTATAATAAAAAATTTAATAATATTTCCAAAATTGATTTTTGAGACGAAATGGTTTTGTTTCTAAAACTATAAATTAGAGACAAAAAAAATAATAGTTATTACTTTAAGTCTTTTGAAAATGTTTTTTTAAGTACAATTGGTGTTTGTCTCTAAAGCTATGTAACTTTAGAGACAAAAAAAGTTTGTCTCTGAAAGTCAATAGGTTTGTCTACGAAGTCTGCAAGTGACTAAATTTTCGTTAAAAAATGTTGCCTTTTAAGACAAAGATATATCACTATAGAGACAAATAATTCGTCTTTAAAAACTATGGGGGCGTTTGTTTTTGTTCTTGAGAATGATTTTCCATTTTCAAAAACATAGAAAATGAAAACGGTTTTAAAATAGCGTTTGTTTATTTAACGTTTTCAAAACCGTTTCGAAAACATCGTTTTCAACTATGTTGTTTTTTTGAGTTTTTTGAAAACGAAAAAAAGTTATTTTCACTTTTTGTTTTCATTTCCAAAAAATGTTGTGTTTTTTGGGTTTTTTGAAAATAAAATGAGTTTTAAAAAAATATAACCAAATAAAGTTTCATTTTTATGTTTTTCAAAATATACACTCAGAAAATATAACCAAACACAGTTTCAGAAATGATCTTAACACAGTTTTCAAAACAGTCTCATTTTCAATTTTTTTGAAAACAGAAAACATTTCAAAAACAATACCAAACGCTACCTATAATTTCACAGACGGATTTACAGTTAGTCTCTAATACCTACAGATACCACCTTTTAGAGATGAATTACGACGAAATAAAAATTTTGTCTCTAAAAGTTTTAGAGACAAGTTTAAACATTTTCAGGGACAAAAATATTTGTCTCTGAAAGTGCTTTTTGTTGTAGTGATTGTCTTCTTGTTAGTGTGTCCATGTCCAGAATAATTAGTGAGTGTCTCCGAAGAAGGTGCAGTAGATCATTCACGCCGGCTCTGCGAACCCTTTAAGTGGGGTGCCTTGGTTGTGCTATGGCCATTGACGGAGGGAGTTCCTGTTTTTTGGCGATATATGGCGTATGGGTGTCTGAGGACCTAGCTCAAACACTAATTAATAAAATTAGAAAAACGACTGATACGTTGCTTTAATCCGTTAGTATTAAAAAAAATTAAGATTTTAGTTGTTTTTCAATATTTCTTTTATTTTTTATTTTACTTTGAGCGTTGTATAGTCGGTGGACCATTTTTAAATCTATCTACAAATATGTTCGAATTTTCCAAGGAAAAATCTCTTTGAAAAGGGTTAGCTGTGATTGGTTGTAAATTTTTACATTTTTCATTCTCTTTTTGATATTAACAACCTTTTAATTTAATAATTTAAAAAAAAAAGATCTTTTTACAACGGTACATGAAAAAATGCACGTTTTTCCTATAATTATTTCTAAACTTGTCGGCAGACATCTAACTTTCCCTAGCCTAACAATATTAACATGAAGTTGCCATAGCGTGCAAGACATGCTCTTGGTCCGATAACCGTTCCTTAAATGTGTCCGACTTTGTGATCCTAAAGGAAACCTTTTATGTGCTTTCAACTAAATAAAGTAAGTCGTATTTAAAAAAAAATAAAAATAAACCCTAAATTAAACAAAAAATACCACAAGGCAGCCAAAAGGGCTTTTGTCATTGCCTCTGGATGACCCAAAAACAACTATAGAGAACAAAGAAACATAACACAATTTTAACATAAGACCCGATAACATATAGGGGCATTTTGTTGCGTTTCCGCAAAACACAATTTCAACATAACACAAGAAGCAAAGTTGTTTTTAGTGCCATACTTGCATTAGGAAGGAAATTTTAGATAAGATATATTAAAAGAAAACTTGTCACATACTAATTTGAAAAGTATAATAACTTAACGGAAGTTAAATGAAATCCAACAATTAAAAACTATATTAAAAGAATATGATAATTTTCCATATCCTGTAACATAATTCTCTCACCAAAAAATTTCCTCTCATTCTAACACACCCATGTAATGCACTATATATTTTTTTTTTAAATAAGTGTTTGGCACAAGACACGTAACCAAATACTTCCGGATTCTGCTTAAAGCTGATTTCTTTTAAAGTCCAAAATTCAGCTTCTGATTCCTTGCAAGGCAATACTAAACTACCCTTTACCTCTACTCATCAAATCCCCACTTGATCTTTCCAATTCCAACCACTTACTATAAACACAACTAATATTCCCCAAAACAAACACGCCATACACACTAACTTATCATCATATCAAGAACACAGATTTTCTCAAAACATAGGCTCTGAGCCATGGCCCAGATCAAGGCTTCCGCCGTCGCGGCCGAATCGACAACAACATTGCAGAATGATCAAAACATCGACGACAACGACGTCGAAAAACAGGACATGAACACCCCTCTCCTGGACAAAGGCGTGAAAATTGAAGAGTCTGCAGACAAGAAAACCCTTGTTCAGAAGGCCATAAGCCAAACGTTCCAGAGCACGGCTCACTTGGCCAACCTCCTACCGACAGGGACGGTCCTCGCCTTCCAGCTCCTTGCCCCGATTTTCACCAACCAGGGCAAGTGCGACCCCGTCAGCCGGTTCATGACCACCGGCCTCGTCTCCCTCTGCGGCGCGTCGGCATTTCTATTGAGCTTTACCGACAGCTTCAGGGACAAGAACGGAAACATCTCCTACTGCTTCGCCACGATAAGCGGCCTGTGGGTCATCGATGGCTCGGCCAAGCTGGGGAGAGAAGAAGCCGAGAAGTACCGGCTTCGGTTTATAGATTTTGTACATGCTTTCATGTCGTTTTTTGTGTTCTTGGCCATTGCGTTGTTTGATCAGAATGTCGTTAGCTGCTTCTATCCGGCGCCGTCCGACGAGGTTCAGGAGGTCCTCACGGCGTTGCCTGTGGGGATCGGCGTGATGTGCAGTTTGTTGTTTGTTGTTTTCCCGACGAAGCGACATGGGATCGGCTTTCCTCTCTCCTAGAATTGATGGTCCATATATATATATATGTATATATATTTATTTATGTATGCACGTACGTACCCACATACTCGATATTTTTGTATGGTGTTTATGTGACATTATGCATGTAACTATAATTTGTTTCTCAAATTTCTTCTATAAACGAAAAATTCTTTCTCAGTTACCACATTTGTTAGTTGAAATTAGAGTTAGTATTCCATACATCATTCATTTAGGCCTTGTTTAGTTTGCAGTCTCGAATCTAAATTTTTTGTTTCAATTTTATCTTTTTTTTGAAAAGTCAACAAAAATTATAATTAAGTCAACTAGTTTCAACTCAAAATTTCATTCTATTTTGGATTCGACTCATAAACCATTCAGATCCTTATACAATACAGTTGATAACCAATTATTAAATTTTGGTGAACTTTTTTATGGGAATATATATTCTTTTGAAATTGGTTACTTGTGATTAGAAAGAAATAATTATTATTAATTTTCTATAATTAATAACCAATTTTTTAATGAAAAATGGGGTAAATATCCAACTTAATTTTGAAGGAGGTAAATTTAGTCCGTACAAGTACAAGAGGAGACTTTTTTCTTAGGAACCCTAATTAAATAGATATCTTAGGCATTTGTAAGACAATCCGACGTTACTACCATTTTTTTTTTTATTGATAGTACATTACCACCATTTGAGTTGTTTTAATGATAGGACCAGTAAGTTTGAGATAAAGGCCTTGTTTGGATTCAATGCTTAGAGATATTTTTTTTATTGGAAAAAAATTATTATGAAAAATATGTTTTGGAGAAAAAAATTGTTTAAAATAAAAAAATATAAAATTTTAAAATTTTTTTAAAAAAATCAATATAGATATTATTTCGTTCCTCTCAAAATTCTGTGTAATTTAAAAAAAATCAACTCATTTGGATTTATATACGCCAAGTTATGGATTTTTAAAATTTAGAGTTTATTGTAGTATTTTGAATATATAAATAATAAAAAGTGATGATATATTAAAAAAAGGTTATTTTGGTAACATTGGTTTTGGTACTCCAAACAACCCCTAAAAATATAGAATTTTATCGTCCTCATAAAAATTTATGAAAAGAAAAAAGTCCAGGAGTTTAATAACAGAACACCAATGGACGGTTTATTTGTAATAATATCCAAACCTGTTTGACACATGTCACAGGGTCTCCAGGCGTCCCTTGTCGCCGTCTTTTTTTTTTTTTTTATGCTAATAGTTACACGGTCCGTAAGACTCATAAACAGTAGAATTATAATTTCATTTAGAGGTTAGACGTAATTGAAATAATAAAAATTGAAGAAACATATTTTTAAAAAATATTGTAAAAATCAGTAAGGGTGAATTGGAATTTTTCTCAATACAAATACAAATCCGAAAACATCACATTAATTCAAATACTCATATATTATATTTAGCACATGTTTGACTTTCCAATTGAGTCCTTGATTAATTTAATTTAATTTGTATTTTTTTTAAAAAGTCAACAAAAAAAATATAATTAATTTTTAAAAACCAACCAATTTTTTCAAGTTAAACCAAGTTAAATTTAGACTAAACCGGTGATTTAAACATAAGCTTATACTATTTTAGTTGATGTATAATAGTATCACTGAGAGGGAAAAAATCATAAAAATGAAATATTAGCTTAATCTTATCCCAATAATAAATATTAGGTCAAAAGCCACGGTAAGAAATATACTTTTTTATGTGCTTGCAACTAAATCAAGAAAGAAAAAAAAAAAACACAAGATGGCCAAAAGGGTGCAGTGTCAAGAATAGGTTATTTGGGTTTACCTATCTAAACTGGATACTTTATACGAAATGACACAATTATTTACATGTCTCATTTAAAATTTAATTAAATTTAATACTATATAAAAGTTTATATGATCACACAACTAACAATATGAATTTTAAAAATTTTCAAGTAAACTTTATTTATTTTTCATAGAAGAAAAGATATTAAACATGTCACAATCATATTGGATGTGCTACGATTGTTTCAATTTTATTATTGAACATATTAATTTAAACAAGTTAGGTAGGTTGACGTATATAAACATATTACGTTTACTTGGCAATTTTTGACACGTTTACTAAAATATGAGTCATATTTGTATTAATGTTATTTGATACAATTAGCAAATAAATTAATACGAACATAATAACTTATTAACACAAATTATTAGTCTTAATATCAATTGTAAATAGTATAAAATCATATTGTTTTGGGAAAAGTGTGATAGCTTAACAAAATGATTGAGCTCTGATGGTAGAAAACTATATATTATCGGTCTTACCACAAAATTATTATCTAAAAAATTGAAACCTATAATGCTTGTTAAAACTAATCATGTTTAATTAGGTTAAATTTGATTGCTTAATGTGCTATAATATGTTTGAAATGATTAATCTACATGAAATTTTTTCAAAATTAAATTATGGAAAAATATTTTTATAAAATTACATTTTGATCCCTAAACTTTTTCCAAAATTTCAATTTTTGCTCCGACTGAACCATCGCCCTATCGCCACCATTTCAGCCATCCCTTGCTTAGAAATGCTCAATTACATCTTTCAAAGATCACTGCTAGTACTTCATCTCGAAGTAGTCTTCTTTTATAAAAACCTCATAAACTCTGTTTTTTTTTTTTTTCTTTCAATTTCTCAGTCTCACTCTCACCCTCTCAACATCTTCCACTCTCAACTTCCCCTCTCTAAATTTCTCTCACTGTCTCTCTCGCCGATCTCTCTCCTCCATCTCTCTTTTGATCCCTCTCACTCATAATCCCTTCTTCACCATGTCTTTCACTCTTTCTCTCTTTCTTTTTCTCTCTCTTCCCTTCCTTCTCTTCCTCCCAGCAGGACTCAGCTACCTTTAGCCTAGTCGCCGCTTCCCAAGCTCATGACACCTTGAACCCAGCACCCAGAGGTTTAGGTAGCCAATATTTAAAAGGAGGTCATGCCAAAATTTTTAGAAAATTTGGTGAATTTTAAAATTATATATTATTTTAAAATTAAAATAAACGGCATATTAATTAATTGGATTCACCAAAATGGAATTATGGAGTTTTTTAATTAATAATTAATTATTTGTGATGTATTTTATGTACTTTTCGATTCGGAGCTAATGAAGAGGATAGATTTAAAAATTCATAACAGAAGTTATAAGTATATTTATTTGCCAAAAGGGCTAAGGATATGTTATCCCCTGTTTTACTGAATAACTGTGTTTCTATATTTATGTTTGATTTAAAATCGTTTTCAAAAATAAAATGGTTTTATGAAATGTGTTTTAAATGGAGTGTATATATATGAATATATAAAATGTTTTCAGTCAAAATGATATATATATAGATATATTATTTTTATTAGACTTAAATGAGATGATTTGAAACTTATGCCCCATTTGGTACACACTTTTAACTTGCATTGCATTTAAATGCAATGCAATTTTCCTCCAAATATAAAAGCATTTCATTCAAATACCAATCACATCACATTTTAAATCCAATACAATCACTATTCATTATTTCACTTTTTCTATTACCTTTATTAATTACATCATATACTCTCTTTCTCTTTCCTTTTTTCTCTCTACTTTTACCCATCACATCACATATTTATTATTAAAATACAATTCAAATACTTTTCACCCAAACACACATTGCATTCAAATGCAATGCTAATGCTTTTCTTCCAAACACAAATTACATTTAATGCATTGCATTCAAACGCAATGCAAATACAATGCGTTCACCAAACGGACCATTAGGGTTCGTTTGCTGAACGCATTGCATTTGCATTGCGTTTGAATGCAATGCATTGAATGCAATTTGTATTTGGAGGAAAAGCATTAGCATTGAATTTGAATGCAATGTGTATTTGGGGGAAAAGTATTTGAATTGTATTTTAATAATAAATATGTGATGTGATGGATAAAAGTAGGAAAAAAAAAGGAGAGAGAAGGAATATATGATGTAATTAATAAAAATAATAGAAAAAGTGAAATAATAAATAGTGATTATGTTAGATTTAAAATGTGATGTGATTGGTATTTGAATGAAATGTTTTTGTATTTGGGAGAAAATTGATTGCATTTAAATGCAATACTAAAAAAATGCTAGTACCAAACGTGTACTTAACTTATAATGTTTAAATGATTTAAAGGAGATTTCAAATACTATCCAATTAGACACTGACAATTAATATTTTGCCTTGATGTCGTGTTTAGATATTGAGATGGTATCCTAATAACTGATTAGCCTATTTTGGTGGTGAAAACATTGGTTTGTACAACCATGAATATATATTATTTTCAATCATTTACATATTTGCTTTTATTTCATTTAAGGTAAAATTCTTTATGTTATTATCGCTTCTGCATTTATCATTACTTTATTGTTATTTATTTTAAATAAGTCTTAATATCTTACTGAGCTAGTAGCTCACATTTAATTGTTGTTCCCCTTTTTCAAGAGGTGTTAAGAGTAGCACTAAATAGTCAGATTACATTAAGGCCACTATGGTTCACTACTCATTTATTTGTATTTTGAGTTTCAACTTATCTTTCATTCCAAAATATGTATAACTAAACTCTTTCTAGACTGAGTTTAATATATGTCTTGTCTTTTATTTTCCTATGGTTTGTATTTTGCATACTGGGTCTATTGAACCTCAATGACACCGGAGTTTCTTTTTCTTAAACTTATTTTCTAGAATAAAACTTAATATTTTTGATTCCCACCATCTTGATTTAAAAAGCTACTTGATAGCTTTTTTTATAAATTTAAAATTAGTAGACTTGAGTCATATACACACAAGATGAGAAAAATGACATATTTTATTTATATTGGTCAATATGGTATTTTCTTAAAGCTGTGGGCAAATTTCAAAATATTATATCAGTTATTTATTTTATTTTCTTGATTAATCTCAAATTTGTGATTAATTACAAGATTATTCTAATTAATCCCTTCATGTAACCGACTCGATCTCATGGGCTGTGACAAAACCCCTTCCAACACACACATGCAGTAAGGGGGATGATTTCGTTCAATCTTTTTAGGTGATTTGATAGTCAAGTGGTAACAAAGAGAATTTTTTACTTTTTTTTCCTTGAAAAAGAGATAGTTTGCTATCACTGTGATATTGATAATATTTTGTAGTAACAGTGATATCAGTCAAAGGTTACTATGATAGCAAGCATCTAGGTGTTTTGTAATTTTTTGTCTCCAAACCGTTGCAAATACCTAAAATTCTACCAAAAGTAGAATATTAGCTATTTAGTAAAACATGAATTAAAATTTTTGTGAAAATATAAACTGATTAATTAAAATAAACATACATTATTTTCATTTAAAAAATATTTTAGTACAGATATGTATAGTTTATTTTTCATTCGTATTATTAAGGTCAATGTTCATAATTTCTTTGCTGTAAAATTTAAAATAAAATATGTACAATTGTTAGTTTAATTACCTGGAATATGTCAAAAAAATAAATTGCTTTTATGATTAATTGTTGTTGTTTTTAAATATTTGATAATCACGAGAAATATTTCAGTAAAATTTATTGTATATTTGTTAAAGAATTTATAATTGTAAAGATAAATAAAATGGGTATATTGAGGATTATGTTTTGTTATTAAGGATTAGTTTAGTAAATTTTAACAATGATCGAAGTAACTGTACAAAAACAATCCATACTTTTGTTGGGCAAGAGGATGACAATAGTGCAGTTGGCATTTGGTATACCTTGATGATACTGTGAATTTTGAATGGTGACATGCAGATTTCGAAGATGTATTTATATAATTTCATCTATGATCCTAATAAACTCCCAATGTAACATTGGATGGGACTACCAATCCACTTTTGTTTTATTTTATTTTATTTTATTTTTTGAGCAAAAACCATTACTTTCAGATTCTTCTTAAAGCTATTTCTCTAAATCCAGAATTTAGCCATTCCTAGCAAGCAGTGGCGGAGGGAGGTCAGGCCCAGGGGACATTGCCCCTGGATTTTAAAAATTTTCTTTTGAGCCACCGAAGTTAAATAATTCTTTATAATTTGTCTCCCAAAGATACAATGTTCTACAAATTTATACTTTATTTGTCCCTGAATTATTTTTAATTATTATTTTTACAAAATTTAAATTTTACCCAATTTTTTATTTTTAAGCACTCATATTTTTAATTTGGTATCTCCAATAAATCAAAATGACTTACATATAAATTCACAACTTTTTAAAGTCTAAACTTTAAAATAAAATTAAACTAATTACTAGTTTAGTTCAATTAGAATATTAAAAAAAAAAAATCAAAGATACAAGTAGATAAATATTAATGATAAAAAGATTTTAGTATTATAATTTTGGTTTAATTCAGAAAAAAATTTCTGGTTCCGCCACTAATTACACGGCAACACTAGCTACCCTTTAGCTCTAGCCATCAATTCACACTTCATCTTTCCAATATATAAACACAGATATTCCCCAAAACAAGGAGGCATACTATGTAGAATATCAACTCAATAACAAGTACTACTGAAAACAGATTCATCAAAACACAGATTCTGAGCCATGGCTGAGATCAAGGCCGCCGGGGAGTCGGCAACATCCCAGCGTAATCAAAACCTCGACGACGACTTCGAAAAGCGGAACACGAACAATATCCCTCTCTTGATCAAAGAAATTTCCATAAAAGAACCTGAGGACAAGAATTCAGCCGTCCAAAGAGCCATCAGGCGAACGTTCCAGAGCATAGCCCACTTGTCCAACCTGCTACCGACCGGGACAGTCCTCGCCTTCCAGCTCCTCTCCCCGATCTTCACCAACCTAGGCCAGTGCCACCGGGCCAGCCGGTTCATGACCGCCGGCCTCGTCGCCCTCTTCAGCGCGACGGCGTTTCTGGTGAACTTCACCGACAGCTTCAGGGACAGGAACGGAAACGTCTGCTATGGCTTCGCCACGACAAGCGGCTTGTGTGTCATCGACGGCTCGGCTAAGCTACCGGAAGAAGAAGCCCGGAAGTACCGGCTTCAGTATATAGATTTTGTGCACGCTTTCATGTCGTTTTTCGTGTTCTTGGCCATTGCGATGTTTGATGAGAACGTCGTAAGATGCTTCTATCCGGGGCCGTCCGACGAGGCGCGGGAGGTCCTCACGGCATTGCCGGTGGGGATCGGCGTGATATGCAGTTTGTTATTTGTTGTTTTCCCGACGAAACGACATGGGATCGGCTTTCCACTCTCTGAGAAATGATGCACGTAGGTACATACGATGTTACATTATATCTAGGCACGTACTCGTGTTTTTTTTTATTTTTTTGTTTATTTGGTTATTTTCTGTGACATTATGCATGTTATAAGTTGGTGTTGTTAAATACTACTTGTATGTCTTTAGCAAAATAAAAAATAAAAAAAAAATACTGCTATTGTGTGTTGAATACAGCCATGATTCTGATTTTAAATAATTGGAAGAACAACATGACCACGTGAGAAAAGGAAAGCAGGACGATTTTAATTAAAAAATGAGTGATTCTTTTGGGACCTCTTGTCTCAAATTGATGATCTGTGAGACCGTACGTGACTTTAAATTTAAGGAACACTATATCCTAAGCTTTATTTAACGCCTCAAAATTGATCATTAATCTTTGATGATTTACCTTTTTTTTTTTTTTTTTTCCTACCGTCATGATTCTATTTATTAGTGGATGAACCCTTAAGTGCTAGTGGTGGAGTAAAAAAAATGTATTGGCACTGGGGGTGAATTAAACCAAATTTTGTATCAAAAAAAATTGTTCCAATTTATATTTCTTCTATTTTTATATAAATTTTATAATCTTAATTAACTGGCTTTAAAAAGTTCAAAAATTATGAACTTAAATAGTAGTGTGGTTGACTTGATTTATTTGAGGTTTTAAATTTAAAATAATGTGTATTTGGAAGTCAAATCTTAAGATATAATTGCAAATTTAAAAAAAAATTATCACAGTAAATGTTTTATTTTAATTACAAAATTGCAGGGGCAAACTAGGAGACAATTTGTAAAAATAATCTTTTAGTTAGGGTTCAAAATAGAGAAAATTATGGGAATAGCCCTTTTAGTGTATATGTTTTGGATTTTTGCATTTCCTTATTATTGTTCAGAAATCTACCCCTTGACCTTTTTTTTTTCCCATTTGACTACTTATTAAAAAGACCAAACTTGCCTTTCTCTATTGTTTTTTTTTTTTTTTTAAATAGCCCTAACATTTTCAGGGTTTGCTTAATGTATGGTTTCAAGCTAGAAAATTTAGATCAAATTTAGAATACTTAAAATTATAAAATAAACTTTATATTTGGTATTCAAGTTTAAACTAGAAAATTTCATCTTGAGTTTGAAGTGTCTAAATAATAAAAGTTGAGTTTGAACTTGCATTGAAAGTTGTGTTTTCCTTTACTTTTTTATGTAGTTGATATATTTATTTTTGTATGAGAAAAGATTTATGAATAGTATTTTTGAGTCCAAAACATTATGCAAATCATGAATTAAAAAGCTTAAAATAGAATAGCGAACCAAATATAGAATTGAGTTCAAACATATTTTTTTGAACTCGAAACCTTACACTAAATGAGACCTCAATCTTAACCTCTCTCTCTGCCCTCCCTTTTTCTCTTTTTCTTTTGCCCTCCTCACTCCTCCTCACTTTACCATCATCATCGCCGTCATAGTCACATCACTAGTTCGTGCGAACAATTGCTGCCATCTTTATTGATCACTCTCTCTACTCCTCCCTTCTCTCTATCAGAGTTCTCATCAGAACCGTCATGATTTTGTTGCAACTGTCACCCTTTGTCCTTTGTCTCCGACCTTGCACTTATAACGGTGTTCATGATCTTCTACATCATGCTTCAACAATAGCGACTGGGCGATCCGTGAACTCCGCGGTCGTCACAATCGTTGGTTAAAGCAATCAACATTATTCAAGTCTAGGCCTTGTGAATTTGACAAAGCAAACTCGAACCCAGATCTCCTCCCTCACTGGTTGAGTGTTGCTGTTGTGCTTCAATCTTGAGCTCTAGCGTTTGTCAACAGCAGGAGTTGGCTGTCAAACTCCAAAATTTTGTTAAAAAAATTATGATTTTTTTTTAAATTTTGGGATGGATTTCTAAAAAAAATAAAGGCAAAAATTATTTTGCATAACTTAATTTTTAATTAAATATATTTTTTGCATTTTTTTATGAATAATATGGTGAAATTATAAATTAAAATGGTGAATTAGAATTATCGATAATGTAAAAAAAATATTTTAGAGGAATAATAAATAATATTCTAATAGAATACCAAACAGTATTCCTATGGATTACAAAATGGTATTCCAGCCTATTGCTAAACTATATTCAAACAGATTACCACATGATATTTTGGTGGATTTTTAAAAGGTATTCTGTTGGATTACCAAACTATATTCTAGAGGATTATCAAAAGGTGTTGCGATGGATTACCAAATGATATTCTGGAGGATTATCTGTGGATTACCAAATAATATTTCAAGAATTACCAAAAGGTATATGGATGAATTATCAAACGGTATTCTGGTAATATCTTTTTGGTTGGTTGAGGTTTTTTTTTTTTTTTAAGACACATTAAGTTGACTTTTGACTTGTCTTAAAAAGGGTAAAAATCCTGAAGTTATTATAAATGGGAAAAAATTCTAAAGATGTTAACTTTTTTGGGCATTCCTTACAAAGCCCCTAAAAAATTAATGGAGCCCATTAGGCCAAGCCTCGGAGCCATAGAAAAAATTTCCCAAATAGTCGTCTTTTTTATCCATTAATCAGCATGACACAAATTTTCCCTTTTGACCAACATGACATAAATTTTAGTTTTTTTGTGTTACATTGTTCTAGATTCTAGTATCAAATTTTTATGTCACATTGGTGAAATAGTCTTTAAATTTATGTCATTCTAACACTTTACCCTTCAATATATGTGTATTACATAAATGCTAAGGTGGTGTTTAATTGAAGATTTAGAAAGAAAATTTTGTTCCAAATTCAAATTTTTTACAAGGAATAATACTGTGAAAAAAAAGTTTAAATTATGATTCAAACGTACTAGGAAAAAAAAAAATCAATGACACCTATATACCCTCATAATCCGAGTCAAGACGTGAGAGCAAGTGCCTTAATTGGGATGATTAGAAATATTTTTTTTTGTTGAAATTATAATAAATTACCTTTAGTGTTTGAGACATATAAAACAATAATAGATTTCTGAGTTAAAATTTAAAGCACCTTAATTAGGACAAGTACACGTAGCCTTTTGTGTTGAAATTATAATAGATTATCTTTATGCCTCGCTTGTTTATCACATTATATTTGCATTACTTTTAAATGTAATGTAATTTTTATCTAAATGTAAAAGTATTGCATTTAAATACCAATCACATTACATTTTAAATTAAATATAATCACTATTCATCATTTTACTTTTTCTACTACTTTTTTTAATCACATCACATACTCTTTTTCTCTGTATCTTTATCAATCAAATCATATATAATATAATTTAAATACTTTTCATCGAAACAAATATTGTATTTGAATGCAATATAAATACTTTTCATCCAAACGTATATTACATTCAATGTATTGCATTCAAATGCATTACGAATGCAATATGTTACCCAAACATCCCATTATTGTTTGAGACATATAAAACAATAAAAGATTTTTGAGTTTCCTATTGGAAGCACCTTGATTAGGATGAATAGAAGTAGCCTTTTATGTTGAAATTATAATAGATTACCTTTAGTGTTCAAGACATATAACAAAATAAAAGATTTATGAGTTTCCTATTGGAAGCACCTTAATTGGGATGAATAAAAGTAGCCTTTTGTGTTGAAAGTATAATAGATTACCTTTATTGTTCGAGACATATGAAACAATAAAAGATTTGTGAGTTACCTATCGGAAGCGTTAGTGTAACCATCAAGCTGTGAAACCTACTAGTGGAAATAGTTTATGGGCGATGAACTCTTCTATTCTCTTAGCATCTACACATTTTGCAATACACAAGGGGGCTTTCGAAGACAACATTTCATTTGCATTGCATCGGAGTATAATGTATTTAATGCAATATACATTTGGATATTTAATATTTATATTGCATTCAAATATAATGTGTGTTTAGGTTATTAGTGAGAGAGAAATAGAGTATGTAATGTGATTAATAAAAATAGATAGAAAAAGGGATAGAGAAAAAGAGAATTTGATGTTATTGGTAAAATTATTAGATAGAGAAACAAAATGATAAATATTGATTGTATTGATTTAAAATTTGTATTTGAACATACAATGTAAGTTGAATGTGTTTTCGAAACAAACCCTAAAACTTTTCACCCAAGCCATATTCGACTCATACTCTGGGGGCCTAATGCTAGAGAGTTCCTATGCTCAATAAGTTGGCCGAAGAACCTACAAAAGAGGAAGTCATTAGACCTCGACTAGTCAATGAATAAAACGCCCATCCCATTACGATGCAAAATTTAACATGCATGCATGAACAAACACTAACAGATTTGTTCATAACATTTTTTAGCTCAAAAATATAAATAAAATTATTGATTAAGGCAATCCATATAAGAAATATTCCGAACATTTTGATTAGGGACGAGGTGATAAGATGACTTAGAATGTAAGGAATCTTTTTCTCCCGAAATGTACATTATCCGGCTCTAGCAAACTAGGGAGTACTGTCTCTCCATCTTGAGGGGAAAAAAATTCGAAAAAAAGGCTATTAAATCAACAAATGACACTAATAGATTCTAAAATTAGTTAAAACTTGCAAATTAATGCATAAAGGCTCGATTTGGTATTGTTTTCTGGAGGCCCTAAAAGTAATTTGCAAATAATAACTAACAAGTACTGCATTTCGTAAAAGATATTCAAAATATTTTACATTGACACCAACTCACTTTCACATTTGCTTGAAAAATTATGATTTTTAACATTTTTATTAACAATACCATTAATAGAATTAGGGGAAATAGTGATCAAACCAGCAAAAATTCAAGTTTATGAGACATGCGGGGGAGATCTCACATGATATCTTCCTTGAAGCCCCGTCATAAGATATTGGATTTCCTCATGCATGGAGGAGTTCTCACATGATTACTTCGTCACGAGCTTCTCAAGGAGATCTGGAGTGCACACGAAGGCATGGCCCTAACTGAGAAACCCACTTAGTAGGTTGCCCCACTATTAAGATATATTTGAAAATCATTTAATTGATTAATTTATTTAATTAAATAAAAAAAATCACTAAGCCCATTAATGGGCTCTACATCACCCACTACCAACACATAGAATTTGGAGAAATGGATAAAGAGTGTCCGCATAATTGTTTTTCAATATATATATATATATATGAATGGAAAATTGTGCGAAGACTTCATCTTGCGGCAAATACCCTATAAATTTTCTTTATGAGGTTGAAGTTCATATCAAATATCAGTCAAGTAAAATTTAAAGTAGCAGATTCGGTAAATTCTCTCAATAAACTCTCCCAAAATTACTATTATTAGGTAGTCTCACTACATTAGACTTTAAGCCTAGAGAGTTCTTACTGTAGGCTAAAACGTTGGTTGACATTGACAGGTTCCGTTTGAATGAAAGGTTTTTTTTTTTTTTTTGAAAATGTAAAATTTTTAGATATGAAAAATAAAAAGTTGTTTGCAAATTTTTTTAAAAGTGAAAAGTTGTTTAGGAGAGTAAAAACTTTTTTTCATCTAAAGAGTTCTTTTTTCATTTTCTAAAAATGAAAAATTTTGGATGTTCTGATACGGAAATTTAGAAAGGTCTATTTTTCTTGGAATGTAAAATTTTTTATTTTCTAAATTTGAATGTGTTAAACAAACAGAGGATAAGTTTTGTTATGCAACATCATATTCATTATTCTCTTTTAGCATGTTAGGCTCTTATTTAGGTTAATTATAAGTTCGACCACACAATTTAATTTTAATTTTATAATGTTTACTTTAACAAAAATTTAAATTTTAACGGTTCAAATCTATAATCTAAATAAATCATATATATTATATATTGCCTCAAAGCCTTGACTATGTAACTGCATAGTTGTCTTTAATGAAGGCTTTTCCACTGAAAAAAAAAAAAAAAACTACATAGTTGTCCCAAAAAAAAAAAAGTCATCACCATACACTACGTTGTCTCAAACACTCGAAATCATATTCCACTCTAGCCTTCGATGATATATATATATATATATATATTGTTTTTCTACTTAGGGCTACGATCGAGAAAAGATGAAAACACTTTCACCTTAATTTTATGTTCGTTGATTTTTTTTTTCATTGATTTTAGACCATGTTGTCAATATAGTTCCCGTGACAAACAGTTGTGAGCGTAATAATAACAACTCCTCCATCACAAATATCAGAAGTGAAAAAAAGGAAATGAACGTTGAATCCTTTTCTACCAAAAAAGAAGAAGGAAACGTACGTGACAGAGGAAACGATAAGGGGATTTTTATTAGAAAAACCAAACGCGATTGGACAAGCCTCTCCCTTCTTCTTTAGCCTCTCACTGGAGATAAGATGGGCCCCACTTTACCCGTCCTTTCCCATTTCCCAATACTCACATCCACAAATCCACCGCCTCATCAAAAATACACACCATGCTCCTCACTCTCCCTATCGTCCGATGGAGATTTGATTTTTATATCCGCTTATACATATATCTTTTCGCATCACAGCCACATTAATTCAAATTACATACTTAATTTTAACATATAAAGAGCTATATGAATCAAATTTGTTGCAGGACTAACCAAATCCGACGGTAGAAATATATTCTTACCCTGAGCCGCGTCGCACCTGAACCGGAACCAACAAATGAAAACAAAACCAAATTAACGTCCTCTCTGTGACTCTGAGCCACGAAAACGGATCGCAGTGTTTACGTTTGTGCCCATAAGAGAGCTTCGGAGGCCAAGGATTTTTCTCTCGATCCGTCACTGAAACTCTCGCCCGAATCCGATCCAGTTCTACCAAAGTAGCGTTATGGAGTCGCGGCTGCTCTCACGCGCCACCGCCTTCGCCGTCGTCCCGCAAGTGCGGAAGCCGACAGGCAGGGACGGCGTCGGCATTAACGCCTGTTCCTCCGTCCCGGCGAGGCTGATCGGCGGCGTTGGCGAGGGCGGGAACCTCATTTGGGGGAGGCAGCTGAGGCCGGCGCTGCTGCTGGCGGAGACCTCGCCGTCGCCATCGCTGGCGCCGGTGCCGGCGACGAGGAGGGAGATTCTACGGCCGTGCCTGGCCGCCGCGTCCTCCCCCGCAGGTGGTAGCGATTCCGCCGGGTGAGGTCCGTTTCCTCCGTTCTGAGTCGGTCGGAACTCGCGCGTTGGAATGCCTGTGACTGATGAAGTTTGTGTGTTTTTTTGTTTTGTCTGACTCGGTGGTTTTGCAGGGAAGCCAAAGCGGTCGGGTTCTTAGACAAGTATCCGGCGCTCGTTACCGGCTTCTTCTTCTTCATGTGGTTCGTATGTTTTACCATAACGTTGTAATAATCAATAAGCAATTTAAGTGGCTTGTGACTGTTTTTAAACAGTATTTAACATATATATATATTTTTCACAGTTATCTCTTATAAAAATTTAAATTTACTATTCAAGGTTTCATATGCGTACGAAATTCCCGCGTACTAATGGTTTTTTAATATTAATTACAATTTTTTTTTGGTAACTTTTCGCCTATAACGTGTCCAGAAGCATAGTATTTTATCTCATAAAAATTAAAAAAAAAAAACAACAAAAAAAGGTTCTGTTTAAATCTTTTACTTATACACCATCTTTGTCGTAGTTTATGGCATTTGTTCAGTGGGAAATTACGGAACTGTCACCTTGCAGGTACTTCCTCAACGTGATATTCAATATCCTCAACAAAAAGATCTACAATTACTTCCCCTACCCCTAGTAAGTGTAATATTTATGTGTGTGTGTGTACATACATATATATATATATATTTGTTCTATGGTATCTAAATATTGTTTCGTGGACGAAAATTTTGATATATATTAGAGGACGAAGTGCATTTTTTTGTTCATGCCGCCATGGTACTGTTAGCTTAAGATCATTTGATTATGGGAAATAAAATGTTTTGTTATGCATGCAGTTTTGTGTCAGTAATCCACTTGTTCGTCGGAGTGGTCTACTGTTTGGTCAGCTGGGCAGTGGGGCTTCCCAAGCGCGCTGTAAGTTTCCAGCTTTTCAAGCCCATATCATTCTTTATTTATTAAACTATTAAATTGGTGTTAATTATTATTATTATTATTTTCTCCAAGTTTAACCCCGTTTGATAACGTATTGTATTTATATTATATTTGAATGCAATGTATTGAATACGATTTGTATTTGGGGAAAGTATTGGCATTACATTTAAATGTAACGTGTGTTTGAATTATATTTTAATAATAAATAAGTGATGTGATAGGTAAAAGTAGAGAGGAAAAGAGAGAGATATAATATATGATGTAATTAATAAAAATAATAGAAAAAATGAAATAATAAATAGTGATTGTGTTGGATTTAAAATGTGATTAGTATTTCAATGAAATGCTTTTATATTTGGGGGAAAATTACATTACATTTAAATGTAATGCCAAAAAAAACTTTCACTAAACGTCCACCTAGTTATACTTCTTCATCTGCATCTCTTTTTTTTTTTTTTTGGATGAAGCCCATTGACTCGAACCTGTTGAGGCTGCTGATCCCAGTTGCTGTATGCCATGCAATTGGGCACGTGACCAGCAATGTCTCCTTTGCAGCCGTCGCTGTCTCCTTCGCCCACACAATCAAAGGTGGGTAAATCTAAACGAAAATATGGGTGGCGTTTATTATTAGTTTTTAAATGTTTTCTGTTTTAAAAAAAATTTAAAAATAAGAATATTTTAAAAGTTGTGTTTAATTATATTTTTTGAGTTTATATTCATGAAAAACATAAAAATGAAATTTTGTTTGGTTATATATTTTGAAAACTCATTTTATAAGTGAGTATCTTATAAAAACATATTTATTTTTAATTTTAAAAAAATAATAAAAAATAAATTATTAGTCATAATTAAAAAAAAACTTTGGTAATAGGTTTTGAAATAAGCGATAGGGGTGGAAAAAATTGGTGGTCTGAACTCTAGATAGTGGTGATAGCTAAATTTAGGTCATAAGTCGATAGTTATCGTCATGAGGAGGCCGTCATCATCGTCACTAGCCCATGGTCATCAGTCTTCGTCGGAGATGGATGCTATCGTTGGATATGATCATCCCTGAAGCTGCACAGGCAAAAAGAGAAAAGAGATGGAGGGAGAAAACAAAAACAAAAAGTGAAAACAATTTTTTCTTGTTTTCAAAAATAAAAAAAAAACAACATAGTTGAAAACGATGTTTTCGAAATGGTTTTGAAAACGATGTTTTTGAAATGATTTGAAAAACGATGTTTTCAAAATAATTTGAAAAACGATGTTTTCAAAATGGTTTTGAAAATGTTGAATAAACAAACGTTATTTTGAGACCGTTTTCATTTTTTATATTTTTAAAAATGAAAAATCATTCTTGAAAACAAAAACAAACGCCCCCATTGTATCATTATTATTATTTTTTTTTTAATTTTGCTTTTGCTTAACTTGTTCCATTAACGTTGGGATTTTGTTTATGTTTCAGCACTTGAGCCATTCTTCAACGCCGCCGCCTCCCAATTTGTCCTCGGACAATCTATTCCCATCACTTTATGGCTCTCCTTGGCTCCTGTTGTTATTGGTTAGTTCCTTCAATTCTTGTGTTCATTTCATTTCTGTTTCCATTTGTGTTACAAGTAAAGGTCCGAAAACGACCATTTTATTTCCTTATTTTAGTTCATATTACTAATAATGAAAAGGATAAGATTGGAATACTCTTAATCAAGAAAAAAAGAGGAATGGTTAAATTTACTCAATAAATATATATTTACTCATCGACTATTAGTTAAATTTATCAATTAGTTCGATTAAAAAAAGAATACGAAATTTATCAAATTGATCATTTTCTATTCAAAATTTCAGCCATTTTAAAGTTTCTTCTCCAAAATCTGGTTATTTCTCTAGATCTAGCTCGCTATAGTGATTGTACGTTTTGTGGAATGCAAAACTCCTGAAAATTATTTTTTTTAAAAATCGCAAATAAATTCCTTCTTCTTCTTCTTCTTCTTCTTTTCCTCTATTAATGCAGGTGTGT
Source organism: Antiaris toxicaria (assembly GCA_035233585.1). Taxonomy (NCBI): domain Eukaryota; kingdom Viridiplantae; phylum Streptophyta; class Magnoliopsida; order Rosales; family Moraceae; genus Antiaris; species Antiaris toxicaria. The sequence goes on from CP141154.1 coordinate 98,899,041, forward strand.
CAATGGCATCATTGACCGAGTTGTCGTTCAACTGGACGGGTTTTATCAGTGCTATGATTTCCAATATCTCCTTTACCTACAGGAGTATCTATTCAAAGAAAGCCATGGTTAACCTCTCTAATCAAACTCTTGCTAATTTTTTTTCCTCTTAAAGAAAACAGCTTCGGTTGTTTACTTATTTCCCTTGATGGTGTTTGCCCCTTGATATAACATATCTTGATTATTCTTTCAGACCGACATGGACAGCACCAATATCTATGCCTACATCTCAATCATCGCTCTGATTGTCTGCATTCCACCAGCCCTCATCGTGAGTGAAACCTCCCTTTACACCTCAAGAAAGTTTATTTAGACCATTTCCAATGTTAATGTTATAGTTTTAGCATAGAAAAATGTAACCAGCACATTCAAAATGTTACCATACCTATTCAAGTAATTTTTAATTTCAAAATAATTTAAAAGATAAGTCTTGTAATGATATAAAAGATCAATTCATCAACAATAACAACCAAATACCAAAATTGGTCATATGCTATACCGTCAAATTTGTCACAAGTATAGTTTACACTGGATTTAACATAAAAAAATGATATTGCATTATTGAGTGATTTTTCCTATTCAAATTCTAAGATTTGGTATTGACACATTAATTTAGCAGTATATTAGAGATGCTTGTGATATTTAAAACTGCAATTACACTTTTTTCCTAATTTTGTAGGTGGAGGGACCGCAACTGCTTAAGCATGGATTTAATGATGCAATTGGAAAAGTTGGTATTGTCAAGTTCATTTCGGATCTCTTCTGGGTGGGAATGTTTTACCACCTCTACAACCAGGTATTTGGGGTTTCCATATGATCTTTTTTGTAGCATTTTCTTCTATGACCCGTATAGCGAACGCCTTCTTTCCTCCTTACTTGACAATTTTGATGTAAACATAGGGATATTATTCAACGAAAGTAAAATGAAACATCTCATGAAAAGGGGAAAAGAAAAAGCAATTTCATAAATTGGCATGAAACTAAAATATAACTTGTTAGGGTGAAAAACTTGGATATGATATACAAAATTTTTATTCTTGCATTCACGTAAAATTATTCTTGTTCAATAACAAAAATCAACTCTGTTTTCGATTCTCAGTTGGCCACCAACACCTTGGAGAGGGTAGCACCCCTTACGCATGCTGTTGGTAATGTGTTGAAACGTGTGTTTGTGATTGGCTTCTCGATCCTGGCCTTTGGTAAATATCCGCCGTATTTTCTTTTGTTAGATTCTATCTCTTTCGGTTTCTTTTATATGTTGTCACTTCATGCACGTATAATTACTTACTCACAAAATTGTTGCTCACAGGTAACAAGATTTCAACACAGACTGGAATTGGAACCGCTATTGCTATTGCCGGAGTGGCAATTTACTCTTACATCAAGGCCAAGATGGAAGAAGAGAAACAAGTGAGTCATTCTCACCTTACAACTCAATAGTACATATATTCAAATGATTTAGCTAGCTCGATAAAAATAGTTACATCTATGCCTTGGTTAAATTATTTGAATCTGTTACAAAATGAAAAATAAATTAAAAGAGCATCGATAATGCCTAAAACAATGACTCAACAAGCATTGGCGAAGCCACCTGCATGTGATAATCTTAAATACTATCTGACGTTTGTTAATTTTTGAATTCATAAAAATAAGATTATAACAACTCTTATGTAAGATAAGTTGAAATCATTAACATTATAATGACATGTTTAGGATTCAAGAGAAGTGTGTCTTCTCATGATTAGCTTGACATTTTTTATAATGCACTTATCAACAGTTCTCCAAGATTAATATTCTCCCTTTATTTTCTTTTTTTAGCAAAAAAAGACTGCCTGAGAAGAAATGAAGAAGGGACGTGGTGGAAATGTTGCACTGTAAATTTTATATATTATCGTCAGAAGACATGAAATATTCAGTATCTATTATCTCTGTCATTGTTTTTTCCATTTATATTTCTTTGTTTCTGGGTACAAACAACTGCTAATTTTCGAAGATCTCATGTTTAATGAAAAATAATGTAAGCCTTGAGTCAATCAATGGAATGTTTGGAGATTTAAATATGTGAATTATGTTTCACACGCTTGGAACTGCTAATTACTGTGTTTTTATTTTTGGTCAAAGTTTATGTAATAACCAAGAATTTTCATCTCTCTAAGAATCATTTTTTTTATTTAATGTAATGATATTTTTATACATATGTATATATATGAATGATTTAATACTGCTAGAATGGAATAAAAATATTCTAACAATGTTAAAAAAAAAAAAAAAAAAGGGGGTGGGGGGTATTTTTTTTCGGATAAAAAGGGAAAAGGGGGAGGGTGAGTTAATTAACTCACCACAGCCCCTTGCCCTTTTTCTTTTCTTCTTCGGCTGCGAAGACAGAGAGCGCGAGAGAGGGAGACGACCGAGAGAGAAAGGGAAACGGCGAGAGAGAAAGGGAAACGGCGAGAGAGAGAGGGAGAAGACTTTCTTCTTCTTCATCTTCTTCTTCTTCTTCTTTTCTTCTTCTTCGTTCTTGTTCAGCGGCAGGCGCGAGTTCCCGAAGGCGAGCCGAAAACTCCGGCGGCAAAACAGAAGGAAGGGGCCACGAGAAGAGGGAGATTGGGGGGTGGAAATGTCGACTGGGGAAGGGAGAAAAACTCAGAAAACGCGAGCTTTTCTTCCCTTTCCTCCTTCCATGCGAAACGGCACTGTGCAGCCGTGAGAGAGCCTCGACTTCCGGCGCCTCCAAGCTTGGTTTTTCTTCAATTTTCCTTCCAAAAACCGCAACTTTAGTTCCTCTAGAGGCAAAGGGACGTTTTTGAATCAAGGTAACAATTTTCCTTGCATTTTGGGTGATTTTCGGATTTTTATATAGGTAGTGTGAAAAATTGTTCAAATGGAAATGTTAGGATCCGAAAATGGTTAGAAATGATTGAGGATGGGTTAGGAAAGAATATATGTGAGTTTGGGAACTTAAATGCTAAGGTTTGAATATGTTTTCTTGAGGAAACCAAAAATGTACAAAGTTAGGGTTTGAAAATTGAATGATTTTTCATGATGAATTTGTGGCTCTTTTTAGTGAAATAATTGGACTCTATGATTGTTAACTTGATGATTTAAGTGAAAAAAATGATTACAAGGGTTATATTAACCATAAATGTATTTGGGTTCAATTTTGAATAAGTGATGGTTAAGTTTCTTGAAATGGGATTTTGGAAATGTTAAAGTTGGTTTTATTGAGTTTAGAGTTAAGAAAAGAAATTGAAAATGATTATGTAATTGTTTGGGAGAGATTAGTTAAGTTGAAAGTTGAATTGGAAGTTTGGTTATTAAAATTGAATGTTTTATGTCGTTGGTGATTTTGAATGAATGAATGAATATGGAAAATGAAAAAAATGGAAAAAATGGTGAAAGTGATGGTTGATTTATGGATGTGAATTGGAATATGTTAATGAGTAATGTGTGGGATTGATAAGCATTTTTCATAGAACGTTTTGAATATTCTATGAAAAATTAGGCCTCTGGTATAGTAATTGGCAGGTACCTAAGTTTTGAGGCGTTACTTAAACGCCGGGACCTCAGTTTTTAAGCGGAAATGCTGCCGAAATTTCGGTAGCGATAATGAGGTGAATTAGTTATAAGAAACTGAGATTTAGGACATTATGGAGATTAGAATGTTAAGAAAAAATTAGAATATTAAGGAAAGGGTGAAAACAAAATACCAAAGATAGTAACGATATTTTAAGAGTTGAATTGGAGAAAAAGAGAGGAATAAGGAAAATGTAGAAATTAATATAAATAAAAAAAAAATGATGAAATGAATATGAGAAATAATCCATGATTATTTCTATTTTAGGAAACCCAAGAAGTGAAGGAGAAAGCAGTAGCAAGGATCCAAAAGGAATCACTCTTGCCCAGATATTGTAAGTACAAACATTTACTTGTCAACCCACAAACTGACTAACTTGATGTGTTCTGTGACATGAGTTAGATAAAGGATCATGTAGAGATGTCTTAGGAATGGTATGTATGCATGATAGGTTATGATCTAAAAGCTAAAAGAATACAAGATAATAAAACTGAAAATTTAATGGTTGGCGTACCGGTCTCCCTATATGGTAGAGACTTCAGGTCTATATCCTCCGCGCAGATGTGGTGCTACCCCAAAGTGTGGTAGATTATAGGATGGACCAACCCCAAAGGTGAGGTATTTATGTGACTGTGAGGTAGGTTGGTGGGTCGCTCCTCCTCCTCTCACTGTCAGCGCGCAAATAGGTACGTTCAACAACGGGGCCCACCAGTGAAAGAAAAAAAAAAAAAAGGGAAAGTGAAAAGAAAAGAAAGGGAAAAGAAAGAGAAGGAAAAGTAATGAGAAAGGAAGAAAGATATGAAATGAAATTTTGAGGATATTACGATAAGTTATGATAAAGAACCTCAAACACTAACCTATGAGGAATTAGAATTGCATTATGTGACTAACCTTAGAAGTTATGCATGTTAGTTCTTTGTTTGTATGTTTGTGCTTACTGAGTCTAGCTCACAAGTTTGTTTGTGGTGTAGGAAATAAAGGTAAGCAACCCAAGACAGAATAAAAGGACATGATGGGACTAGCAGACAGATTCAAGAGGTGTCATGGACAAGGGGACGGACCCGCTATGCTTTCAGCTGTCAGGATATTTTGTACAAGCAAATGTTCAGATATATATGTATATATTTATATATGCAGACCATATGTAAATCAAATGGAACAAAAATGAAAATATATATATATATGTTAGTATGTTTTGAGAAAAACAGAAAGTGGTGTAAATGTGTTTTCAAAAAAAAAAAAAAAATTTCCCAAAATTTCTACTCTATTTTGAAAGTAAAGATTTTAAATTACACTTCCGCAAATGAAAAGAAACGTTTATGTATACAAAGTAAATGAAGAAAGAGATAGCGAACGTCGACTCGGGCGAGCTGGGTCGGCAGTCGCCACAGTTTATGTGCAAGATTTAAAAAAAAGAAGACATATGGGGGGAAAAAGTTTCAAATGATAAAGTGGGATGTATGTCTCTTTATCTCATGACTATATATAATACAAGGTACGATGACTGCGTGTGACTGGCTAGTATGATGCTAAACAAAGAGGAAAACTGTGACTCTTGCTGATCTTTTCCAATGTTTCTTTTATTTTTTTCTTTATTTCTTTCTTTCTTTCTTTTTTTTAATAATACCAGTATTAATAAAGTTGTCTAGTCATTTAAGATTGGCATATCTTTTGCATTAAATAAACTTATTGTGACACTTGTTTTTACTTTTTTTTTGTTTGGTTACATTCTTATTGAACACAAGATGAAGTCAGAGAATTGTGCGCCTGGAATAATAAAAGGGTCTTGTAAATGAACAAGGTTATTTTTCATTATCTCCTAAACATATTTAGCACCTTTGCCTTTTAAATTTGTCGATGTTCGACGGTTTATCTCCTGGCTTTTTAATTTTGATACTTTATATCCTGAATTTTCTAAATTATTACAATATATATGTGTCGTTTTACTAACTATTTTCCGAAATTTTCTATAAGTTGAAAAAAAGAACGTGCAACAAAAACCAACCAGAAGAATTTTAAAAAATTAATTACAACAATTATTACGTAATTGTGTATTACAAAACTTGAAAATCATAACGATGATTACTACCTGATTATGCTATTTATAAAAAAAAATTTCGAAAAAGATTTCACATCTACTGATCTTCTAAGTAAAATCCACATTTCCCTAAAAAAATCCACATTATTTCTTAAAAAATGAAATTATGGGAATAATCATTTTGATATACATGATTTTTGTCCTCATTTAATTATTGTTTCAGATTTTTGTCTCATTACTACTTTATATTTAACATTAGAAGAGATTAATAATATTGAAACCGTGATAGATAGGATAGATAGGATGATATTTTAGAGATATTTTTGGGTCATTCTTAAAAAAATAAAAAAAAAAACCTCATTTTTGGATTAAATTCTTTAAAAAAGGAAATTTTGGGAATAATCATTTTAATATACATGTTTAGAAATTTAGCCCTCATTTAATTATTGTTTCATATTTTTATCCTATTACCACTTTTTATTTAACATTATATGACAATAAGTGGGTATTTGGATAATGTATTGCATTTGTAGTGTATTTGAATGTAATGCATTTAATATAATATACGTTTGGATGAAAAGTATTTATATTACATTCAAATACAATGTTTATTTGAATAAAATGTATTTGAATTGTATTATATATAATATGATTGATAAAAGTAAAGAGAAAAAAAAGGAGAGAGTATATATATATGATGTGATTGGTAAAAATAATAGATAAAATGGAATGATGACTAATGATTATATTAAATTTAAATTATGATATGATTGGTATTTGAATATAATATTTTTATTTAAATAAAAATTATATTATATTTAAATATAACGTAAACGTAATTGTCTTACCAGACAAGGGTTAAAAAATATTGAAATGATATGATAATATTTTATAAAGATTTTTGCGGCCTTCTTGTTTAAAAAAAAAAAAAATCATTTTCGGGCATGATGGGGATGAAGCTGGATGGGCCTGTTCAGAAAGCCCAGCTGAATTTAGTGGGGCCAACTATCGGCCCAGTGCAACACAAACCAAAAACGCTTACACGAATGTGGCGCCCAAGGATCCCGAAGACCCCCCAAATCACCCTCCACAACGCAAACAAAAAAAGTCTTCGGAAACACATACGATAATAGCATTACTTTGAACAAAAAAGCAAGAAAACAAAAAACAAAAAGAAAAAGAGAAAAAAAAAGCGAAAATAACCAAACAAGAACCTCAAAATAAAAAGTTCTTCAAATCAAAAAATTTCAAAAAAAAAAAAGGAACAAATATCATCGTCACTTGCAACTCGTGACCTGGAACGAACAAAAAGACCCAAAAAAAAAAAAAAACAAAACAAAAACAAAAACAAAAAATAAAAACAAAACCAAAATCATTCCTCTCGTGGATTGGTTTTCTGTCTGTCAAACCCACATTGGAAAAAAGGACATGTTTGACATAATCACACACACTCATTTAAAACTCCACAAAAACTAAAACAAAAACAAAACCAAAAAAAAAAAGAAAAAAATTAGAAAATCAAAAAGAAAAAGAAAAAAAGAAAATCAAAATTAAAATTATGGAAGGTGGAATTAGATCGAAGAGAGACTGTTGGATTTTTTTTTATCCTGCTGCTAATTTATGTCTCGTCCTTTTTCCTATATTCCTCTTTATCTTTATTAAAAAAATTTTCACTCAGAAAAAATTGCTATTTTCGTTCGTTCTTCTTTACAAGAAACTTTTTTTTTTTTCGCATTAATTATTTTTAATTCTTAATTTTTTATTTTATTCGTTTGATGTTTTTGTACCATTATTCGGCGATGTGATAATTCTACGCCTCTTTCTCCTTTTTCCATTCCTTGACTGTTACGGTGTTCGGGTTAAAGGAAAAAAGGAAAGGGAAAAAAAGGGGCAAAATCAGATTCTTTGTTCTTTGCCAAACCCTAGTTTGTCTTCCGACGAATTTCGGAGGTTGAAGAAGACGATTTTCTGCTCGGATCTCGATCTTCTTCTTCAATGGAGACCGCTTCAGAAGGAGATAATCAGAATATGAACGAAAATACTAATATTAATAACAGTAATAATCAGACTCCTAATAACAAGGTCAATAATTCCAATGAAGGACAGAGCAAGCCCAAGCGTCAGATGAAGACTCCGTTTCAACTTGAAACCCTCGAGAAAGCTTATGCCTGTATGTATAATTCCTGTTTTTTGTAATTTTTTTTTTGTTTTTAATTAATTTGTGTTTTTGATTTTGGGAATTTTTTATGTTTGATGTGTTTTTTGTGTGAAGACTTGAGCTGTTTGGTTTCTGAATTGATTTTGGTGGTTTTGATCAGTGGAGGCGTACCCATCGGAGTCGATCAGGGCCGAGTTGTCGGAGAAATTGGGCCTCTCCGATCGGCAATTGCAGATGTGGTTCTGTCACAGGAGGTTGAAGGACAAAAAAGATGGAGGGCCCGCCAAAAAGCCGCGGAAGATGGCGGCGGCGGCGGCTTTGCCAGAATCTCCTATTGATGAGTTGAGAGGCGGGCCCGAGCCGGGAAGTGATTACGGGTCGGGGTCGGGTTCCGGTTCGAGCCCGTTCGGTCCTGCCGAGTTGCGGAATGTGGTGGCCAGGGGCTTGATAGATGACCTTCCGCCGGTGGGAAGGAGGTACCATGAGCCCCGGCAGTCTATGTTGGAGATGAGAGCTATTGCCATTGTGGAGGCACAATTGGGTGAGCCATTGAGGGAGGATGGGCCGATTCTCGGGATCGAGTTCGACCCATTGCCACCGGATGCATTTGGCGCACCTATAGGTATAACTGATGCATTTGGTCCTGCAAATTAGCTCTAGAATGTCTGTTAAATTTCATGGCCTAGGGTTTTTGTATAAGCTTCTGCTTACAAGTTTTAGTGCACAATTAGGGCAATTCAGTTGTGACTTTCTATATTAGTCTGCTTGTTAATAATCTGGAAAAGGTCAACGAGTAAATTCCTTTTAGATCCCCCATCCCCCACAACACCACCCCACCGCGCCGCCCCCCACCCCCCACACAACAAACTAACACAAACCAACAAAGGAAATTGCCAGTATGTACAAAATGTTCGTATGACAGTTGAATTTGCCTGAAGTTCTGGATATTTTCTGTCCGCGTTTGTTTCGACTTTAGAGTGCAATAATGTTGTATTTGTATATCTGTTGTGTTCTGGAAATTAAGAATCTTTCTTCTCGTGTGTATAATATCTTGCCCCCTTAAACACGTTATCATATAATAGAATGGTATAGTGCTAATTTTTGCATACAATATCTTATCCAATTCATGTGCTTGTACAAATCCTTTTTCTGCTTACGATTCTTTTTTTTTATTTTTTTGGTTGGAGCAGTAGGAGAGCAGCAGAAGCGGTCTGGGCATCATTTTGAGGGCAAATCATATGAGCGACATGAAAAATCAAATAAAGTTTGTATATTGTTCTTCAATGAAATATTATATTTAAATTTTAATGCTATACTCATTCACTTTTATGATGGTGCATGAGATATCGTTCCATTTTTTTCCCCTGCAATATGGTTAAGATGCCTGGTCGATTCCCTAATCTATGTTCAGCGCTTTTTATCTCATTTTCTGTTTATTTAAGATTGTTTTCTGGAAGATACTTTGACAAAAGTACTTTGAAGTTGAGGATTTGTCTATCATTAATTCCAATACAACTTATATTATGCAATCTTTATTGTCTTTTTCTTGCTTCCTTACCCCCTTCTTGAATGTTGAAACAGGCATTCTTGTGTCTGCATTTAGATTGTTTTAACCGTTGGCACCTTTTGATTACCCGTTTGTAACTTTTAATTTTTAGATTTTTTCTTGGAGTACTTGGTTACTTCGTACTTCTTTGTTAATTAATTGAATGGATGTGTGTTTTATCTCAGGCTACGCCGAGAACTTTCCACGAATATTCATTTCTTCCAGACCCCTCGACTACTCGTAATGGACAGATTGCTCCATCTCATATTCATAATTCAGCACTTGATGGTCCAACTGCCAGAAGTTCATCATTTGCGGTTGGATCTGAGCAGTTTCCTAGGAGTCATGGTAATCAAGGTCATGCCGCTCGTGTTCGGCTTTCTTCCCAACAGGACAAGCAAGGAGTTTCCTTTACATCAACTCCCATGGATGATAGTTGTCTGCCACAAAAGGACCCCTTTACAACTACTAGAGTCAATGCTCAAATCAGTGAGCATCCAATTATTTCACTAGAAAATCCATTTATGACGTCTGATGGGCAAATCTTAGCTAATGACGCTCTATTAAGGATGGAAAAGAAGCGCAAGGTATGCAATAGAACAGTTTGAAAAGCATATGAGTTATATTTTATATGTAAGTGTGTTTCAATGGCATATCTTCTCTACATGGATTTGCTGACTTAATTATTTGCCCTTTTTAGAGTGAAGAAGCTAGAATTGCAAAAGAAGTTGAAGCTCACGAGATTCGGATAAGAAAAGAGCTTGAGAAACAGGATAATCTAAAGCGAAAGGTTTTATCTCATCTGTGTCATTTGTTTATGTCCTTCTGATTGTGAGCAGAACTTTTGTTTTAATACTTTGAAATTTCTTCTTTTAGCATGAAGAACGACTGAGGAAAGAAATGGAAAGGCAGGACCGTGAAAGACGGAAGGAAGAAGAGAGGTTGATGCGTGAGAAGCAGCGTGAGGAGGAGAGATCAAAACGTGAACAAAGGCGTGAAATGGAACGAAGGGAAAAGTTTTTGCAGAGAGAGTATATAAGAGTATGTTTAATGGCCTCCTTATGCATTTCATTCTTTGTTTATTGTTTGTTGTTTATTTATTTATTTATTTATTCTCAGTATTGGGCCCCATGGGCACTCAATTTAATAATTTGATTCTTTGTTATTGTTTGTCATTGAGGATCAGTTTATAATTTCATACTTCCTTTCTTTCCTTTGTTCATTCTTTTCCTTTTTCCCTGGCATATCCTTGAAGGCCGAAAAAAGGAGACTTAAAGAAGAGCTTCGTAAAGAAAGAGAGGCAGTGAGACGAAAAGCTGCCATTGAGAAAGCTACTGCACGCAAAATTGCTAGAGAGTCAATGGAACTGATTGAGGATGAACAACTTGAATTGATGGAGATGGCAGCTTCACGAAAGGGTTTGTCCTCAATAATCTCTTTAGATCATGACACCATGCAAAGCCTTGAATCATTCAGAGGTAGGCTGGTTTCACAAGCTACTCCAAGAATTTCTTTTGTCAATGCTTATGAAACTCAATCACCACTACATTTGAATCTTCACACTTGTTCATATCTATTATCTTTGGGGAACTTTTTGATTTTTTAATGTCACATGTGAATTGCCTTTACTTCGCTTGCTTTTCATGCTCACTAGTTACTGTGAAAATCCATTGGGCAGCTGTCTGACGTTTTCCCCTCTTTTTTCCCAGGTTTTCTTGGTGCATTCCCGCCCAAGTCCGTGCAGCTGAAAAGACCATTTACAGTTCAGCCGTGGATTAATTCAGAGGAGAATATTGGTGACCTGCTCATGGTCTGTCCTAGTGCCCTCTAACCCTCTCCCCTTTAGATGAGAACCCTTGTATTTGAAAAACAATTACATGCGGTAGTAAATTACCTCAAATTTTGACATTCATATATATTGTGGGTTTCTTAGGTTTGGAGATTTTTAATTACGTTTGCTGACATTCTTGAGTTATGGCCGTTTACTCTTGACGAGTTTGTTCAAGCTTTTCATGACTACGTAAGTCACTTAGATGGTCTTTGGTTTATTTGTATGTGCTGCTTACTTGTTCTGTATTTTTCAGCAAAAACTAAAGAATTACTTGTTTTGTGTCTTCATTTTTCTTCTTTCCATGTTTTTTCCCTCCCTGATATTGTGCAATTGTGATGTCAGGATTCAAGGTTGTTGGGGGAGATTCATGTTGCTCTTTTAAAGCTGATAATAAAAGATATTGAAGATGTTGCAAGGACACCTTCTAGTGGATTGGGAATAAGCCAAAATGGCGCTGCTAATCCTAGTGGTGGACATCCTGAGATTGTTGAAGGGGTAACCTCTGTCCATTGCACAAGTCAAATATGTTATTTGTTGGCATACAACTTTTCCTGATTCTTGCAGAACATCTTCTGATGTGCACTTTTCTCTTTCAGGCCTACACATGGGGCTTTGACATACGTAACTGGCAGGGGCACTTAAATCCATTAACATGGCCTGAAATATTCAGGCAATTAGCATTGTCAGCAGGATTTGGGCCACAGCTGAAGAAAAGGAGCATTGCATGGTCATACCTGCCTGATAATGACGAGGTTTGCGCCTCATCATGTTTATTTACATTCGTTATAATTAACTCTGGTATGTGTGTTTACCTACTGAAAAGCATGAATCTGGTCTTTGCCTAATCGTGACAGCATACGAGCCTTATTTTTTTAGGAGCAAACTCGCAGATGCTTTGACTTACATAAACAGTGACCAGGGGAAAATTTAATCCCAAGTAGGAAGATTTGCAAAACTTTGCATCTTATGCAATATTAACTCTATGCTTACGCACAAAAGATCAGAACATGGTAGCCACAGAGGGAGGTACATCTTCCCTAGGAAATACATCCATATACTATTGTTGTTTTTCTTGGAAGGAGGTAGCTCCTACTGTGGCTACCGTGTCCATATTTTTTGTGCTTCCGATTATATTTGAGGTTTTTCAGGATTAAAAAAAGAATAAAGAATAAAATTCTGTGATTAAGCACAACATAGGAGAATTTTAACCTTTTGATTGAAAAGAGATACTTTTGCTAGAAACTACTGAGGGAGCTAAATGACTACCATTTATACACACGGGCCATAATGGCGTCCTAGTTGACATGGCTTTGTTGGTTGAATGGGAGGAAAGACTTGCCTTGGGTTTTTAAGGGAGAGCAAATGTATTAGTTTCAAATCATTCCATGTTAAAGTTGGATTATTTTTTGGAGTATATCTGGTTGTTATTTATGGATCTCTTCCTCCCGCCTGGGTTATGTTTTTTCTTTTTGTTAATGTTATGTGTTATGTCAGGGAAAAGGCTGTGAAGATGTAATATCTACTCTCCGCAGTGGATCAGCTGCTGAAAATGCGTTTTCATTAATGCAAGAAAAAGGTTTATTACTTCCACGAAGGTCGAGGCATCGGTTGACTCCTGGAACTGTTAAGTTTGCAGCTTTTCATGTTCTTTCACTTGAGGGTAGCAAGGGATTAACAGTTTTGGAGCTCGCAGATAAGATTCAAGTAAGTTTTTAATGAAATTTAATAGGAAATCATTTATGTCAAGGTGAACCTAACTGCTTAATTACCTTTCATCATCTAGGGTGAGATTTTATTTATTTTATTTATTGTTTTTGCTGTAAGAAATCTGGACTTAGGGACCTGACAACTAGCAAGACTCCAGAGGCCTCAATTTCTGTGGCTTTAACAAGGGATACCAAGCTTTTTGAGAGGATAGCTCCTTCAACATATCGTGTACGAGCTGCTTACAGAAAAGATCCTTCTGATGCAGACGCTATACTTTCAGCTGCAAGAAAAAAAGTTCAAGTATTTGAGAATGGGTTTTTAGCTGCCGAAGATGCTGATGAGGTTGAAAGGGATGAAGACTCTGAATGTGACGATGTTGATGACGATCCTGAAGTTGATGATATAGCTACTCCATCTAGTGTGAACGTAATTGCCGAAAATTACAATGAAGTAAATCCTTGTTCAGGAAGTGGAAAAGAAAATTTATGCAATGATTTGACACTAAATCTGCAAAATGAGTTTGATAAAGATTCTCCATTGATACCTTTGAGTGATCCCAAGGATGTGAACTGTCCAAGTGCTACACGTGAGCAATTTGTTGTTAGTGAGGATGCAAATGGCAGTACTCCTGGTGAAGAAAATATGGAGATTGATGAAAGCAAATCAGGTGAATCATGGATTCAAGGACTTACAGAAGGGGAATATTCTGATCTTAGTGTTGAGGAGCGCCTTAGTGCCCTTGTTGCCTTAGTCAGTGTTGCAAATGAAGGAAACTCCATCCGTGTTGTTCTTGAGGTACTAGAATTTTTTTTAATATATTTTCCGAGTTGAATTTGACATCAAGGTCCTTTTTTTTTTTTTTTAATAATAAAGTGAGGTAAAAAAGACCTTGATGTCAAGGTCTTTTTTTAACGTCAAGGTCTTTATTTTATTATAATTATTATTTTATTAGAATTTGACATCATGGTCTCAACAGGATCGTTTGGAAGCAGCAAATGCTCTTAAGAAGCAAATGTGGGCAGAAGCACAGCTTGATAAAAGTCGCTTCAAAGAAGAAAATGTAACTAAGTTAGATTTCCCATCTTTAGTGGGAGGCAAAGCTGAAATGCAACATGCAAGGTCTACTGCAGAGGGCAGCCAAAGTCCCTTACCTGATTTTAATAATACTGATATGTCCCCTAGCATTGCAGAAGATAAAAAACCAGTTCAGAATGATCTCAACAGTTTGCCCACTGAAAAAGCCCCAGTTGCTCAAGATTTTTCCACGGGTCCAGATAACTTTCTAGCTCAACAACCTGCATTTGCATCAAAAAGGTCACGCTCACGGTTGAAATCTTATATTGCCCATAGAGCAGAAGAGATGTATGTGTATAGGTCCTTGCCCCTTGGTCAAGATCGCAGACGTAATCGATATTGGCAATTTGTTGCTTCTGCTTCCAGCAATGATCCTGGCTCAGGCAGGATTTTTGTTGAATTACATGATGGAAATTGGAGGCTTATTGATACTGAAGAGGTATTTATTTATACATGTTTAGTTTCATGTATGCTTAGCTTAGTTATATATTGCACTCTGTTAACAGATTAATTTATTGTAAATTATGTGTTTTGGATATGATAACTGGGGAAGTAACTTCTTGTGTGGATAGTAAATTCCCGCCTAATTTTGTTGGTGTATATTCCTTTCCTGTTCCTACTTTGGTAGCCTTCCATGTTTTCTGCCTTTTTTGTGGCTCCCTGGATCTTGCTTGTGAGTACAGTATTTTTGTGCTCCATTTCATGGTCAAAGTCGTTTCTTGAGATGGTGGTAATTTTTTTTTTTTTTAATGTGGCAAAATATTTAACTACATGGTGCACTCGATGTTAATGTATCAGACTGCGTATAGGGCTTGTGGCTTGCATAAGCACCAAACTACAGGACCTCTTTCATGTATTTCCCTTTTCATCTGATACTTGCTCTGATATTTCAAATCACATTGCGTGCTTGTTGTTTGAACTACAAATTTGTGATTATTAGTTAAGATTCATGTGTGGTACTATGCAGTAAGAAATGTGAATTTGTTTTATGTTTTGTTATCTAATCACAATTTATTTAATTCTTTGTATATGTAGGCCTTTGATGCTCTTTTGATGTCTTTGGACACGCGTGGGATTCGGGAATCCCATTTGCGCTTAATGTTGCAAAAGATAGAGACCCCCTTTAAAAGGAGTGTGCAGCATCCAGGGAGAGGTCTAAGTGCTGTAAAACGTGAAACAGATGGAACAAAATCTAGTTCTGATTGCTGTGCCAGTTTTGACAGCCCTGGAAGTACAGTTTGTGGTTTAAATTCTGACTCAGATTTGGTTGAAACATCATCTTCGTTCAGAATTGAACTGGGCAGAAATGAAACTGAGAAGAAGGCTGCCTTGAGAAGATATCAGGATTTTCAGAAGTGGATGTTGGAAGAATGTAAAAATTCATCAAAATTACGTGCCTTGAAATATGGGAAAATGAGGTGTAGACAGAGACTAGAAATATGTGATTTTTGTCTTGGTACTTATTCCCTTGAGGACTCCCATTGTTTTTCTTGCCATCGGACTTTCAGTAACACTGGGAACGATTTCTCACGACATGCAATTCAATGTAAAGATAGGAGAAAGTCAGAATTCGTAGATACTTCTCTTCCTTTTGGAATCCGACTGCTCAAGGCCTTATTGGCTCTTATCGAGGTGAGATATTAAGGACTTTAAAAAACATAATGTGAGAGTAACTAAACTGTAATATTGCTCTTCACGTAAATAACCAGCCCTTGATATTGATATTTTTCAAGCTAGCATCTAAAGCATTGACCATTGAGATTTAGTTTAACTTTTATATTTTGTTCAACAGGCATCTGTTCCACAAGAAGCTCTTCAATCTTTCTGGATGGGAGACCGTCGAAAGATTTGGGGTGTAAAGTTGAATGCTTCTTTTTCCAGTGAACAGCTTCTACAGGTTTCCTCTTCTTTAGTTGTATGCTTTAAATATTGAATATTCACCACTTGCTAAATTTGGTGGCACACGCACATTCTCTCTCTCAGACAATCTGTTCTCTAGGGAATGATGACACTTTCCTGCCTGTTAACATTTGGTTTGATGAGTAGCTCGTTTGGAATGTCTTTGTCGCAGATATTGACCCTGTTTGAGAGCGTTGTAAAGCGAGACTTTCTTTCATCAAACTATTCTTCAACAGAGGAATTATTGGGCTCCTGCAGTCAGTCAGGGATTGCTTTACATGATTTCTCAGATCCTGCATCAGTTCCTGTTCTTCCATGGATCCCACAAACCATTGCAGCTGTGGCTCTGAGGCTTTTTGACCTTGATGTATCCATTGCCTATGTACCAGAGGAGAAACCTGAACCCCCCGAGGACAAAGAACTCAAAGAATACATGGTCGGTGTTCTTAACTCTCTCTCTCTCTCTCTGCCTATTAGTGTATTGTTTTAAATCTAGTTTTCACCTAGTCTCCGAGAACCCTTTTTTAAGTTTTTAGTATTTGTCCAGAGGTTTCTGCCAAAGAAATGTAAATATTTTTGTAAGATAAAGAGTTTATTTTTATTTCTTTGCTGTGCCCAGAAGCTGCCTACAAGATTTGCTTCTCAGAGGAATGATAAAGAGGTTGAACCAGCAGAACTAGAGTATAATGAATATATGAAAGAGGAGAACCGTTCTCTACTGAAAGGCTCACGAAACAACTATAAGCGTGGGAGATCGGGTCGTGAGCAAGGGCGTGGTAAAAAGTTGCAGAAAAGAGTAAATGGCTCCAAGTCTAGTGCTTCCCGGCAAATTGCCAAGGTTAATGAGAATCTAAACCAAGGATTCAGACTACCAGGCAGAAAAACTACTAAACAAGGGGGCATACGGGGTCGCCGTACTGTCAGAAAGAGGAGAGCAGAGAACAAGAGAATTGAAGAGACGCTGCAGGTCCACATGCCTGACATTCCCAGTAGCCCTGAAAGCGGAGGGGAATCTCTGAGAAATCTGGCCGAGGAATGGGATGACGAGAACGTCAACACAACCCCTGTGAAGGATGATGATAACATTATAGGTGAAGAAGAAGCAGTGGATTCAGATGACAATGCTCAACAAGAGGAATATGAACAAGAAAATTGGGAGGTCGGGTATAATGGCGTCTCTGGTAAGTGGAATGAAGACAACCTAATGGAAGCGAGTGACGAGGATGTGGATGCCTATGAAGATGATGAAAATGGCATCGGGGAGGTAGGAGATGGGGACTCCGACGGCGATGTGGATGTGAGCGATGAGTCAGATGATATGCCAAACAGGATCGAGAATGATCAAGGCTCTGATTCAGCGGTTTCTGATGACTACAGTGACTAGAGTAAGAAAGTCAATTGATTGCCGATGCATTAGTATCTGCCTATCTTGTGCACGCCTGCTGCACATGATTTTTGTCGAGCAGCCTCACAAGTGGCCAAATTCGTGTTGGGGAGGAGAAATAAAAAATCTCCCTTTTTTTTTTTCTCTTTTATTTTTAACATTTTCAGTTAAATGGATTAAATCCGAACTGAGTAGAGAATTAATAGGACTTGGGATAGATTGCACCTGTAATTCGCAGAAAATAGGTATTGTATTAATCGTTTAACAGAAAATTATCCAATAGAGAAATATTCAAATAAAATTAAGCCAGTTATACGTAAGGTTGATGTGTATGAATCTCTTTCGGATGCTTCTCGACCATGGATAATCAGTACAAGAAGATTAAGAACTTGAGTCGTTGGAAACTACTAACAAAAGCATTTATTATATAACTGTGTTTCTGGTGTGACTCACTGTTCAAGTTGTGGCATCCTGCCCCGCCGTGGTAGCTTAACGGCAGCAAGTGGGAGTGGAAGAATTCAAGTAAGGGCTTCATTTTCGAATCTTTAGTGTTTATTTTTTTTTTTTTAAGAAGGGAGAATCATATGTTGCTTATCCACAAAAAAAAAATAAATGGTGCAAGTTAATTTAGTTGCTGCCTAAGTCTTTGGCTTAGACTATTGATTTTAGCTTTTACTAATGAAGAGGAGGTTGGTGGAAAAGCAAGGAGCTGTCTTATTATCTGTCACTCACCGACCACCAAAAAAAGGAAAATACCAGTGAAGTAGAATATCAAAATAAAGTTCCTATCATTTTATACTCTGTATTTTCAGAGAAGAACAAAATGTTCATCTCATTTTGATTTCATTTACTATTGTTTTAACATTTGCATTAGCTCAATCAAATTGCGAATTCAAAAGCCAAAAAGGAAATTAGATGGGAGAGAAGAAAATTAGAAGAGAGAGAGAGAGGAAGTAATCATATTCATTTTCATAATCACAGGTGATTAGGGGCAATCCAATATTACACAATTGACCAACAGACTGGCATTAATACTAATTTATTTGCCCAAAAAGGAAAACATCTCAAAACTAGACTTTCTTGAAGACCTATTGATAGAGGAGCACAAATGTGTTGTCACATTTCTTTTCCAATCGACATAAAATATTATTCACCACTTGCCGTGCCATATGACTTCTGCCAAATCTTCTCTCTCTACACTTATACTAACATATTGCTCCAAGCCTTACAAGACAAACCAATGATCATACAAAACTCAACAAGTCATCCCAAAAAAGGAATATTCACAAAGCATTCTCCATTCACAACACCCATTCTTCACCACAAATTAACTCAATTTTAAGACCCTAACAGTTTCTTAATTCCAGACTTCTGCTCCGAAGACAACCTAGTTGGGAATTTGATGTTGAACTTGATCCTTAAACTACCCCGTCTCGACGGATCCTTGGGGATGGGCATCCCTTCCTTCGGCACCACCTCCTCGTAGTTTGGATGAATCACGTTGTTGATTGGAATGGTCAGGTTCCTACCGTCCAATGTGGTGAGATGAACTGTATAGCCTGTCAAAGCTTCTCCCAGGGAGATTCTCTGCGTTACCACCAGGTCATTACCATCCCTTGAGAAGGTGCTGTGTGGTTTCTCATTGATTATGAACACGAGATCAGCAGGTATTACATTCGGTTGCTCGTTGCCTTTCTCCGGGAAGGTGACTTTTGTTCCCTTTTTCCAGCCGGGCTTCACCTCTATCGTTAAGATTTCTTCCACTGGCATGGTCTTCCTGCACAAATGCACATATAGGTCAATAAACTGGAAATTTTCTCGATTCAGCTCAATTGAAACTTTGTTCGTAATCGATAACAGATATAAGTAAAAACCTAGAGACCAAAATTAGTATACTTATCAGCTATATCATCAATAAAACTAGAACTACATGAACTTAATAAATCTCCATTACTTCTTTCCAGCATTTTTCTTCTTTGGAAATTCTTTAACAGTAACAGAATTTCAACAAAGCGATCGAACGTTTATCGGCAAAGAAATAAACCAGCTAAACTAAAGCAATCGCTTCAGGGATTATTCGCGAATTACTGACGGTTGAAATGGTACAATGTCTCCTCATTAAAGTAACCATCCTAACTGTCAAACTCTGACCCTCGTCATCACTACCGTCAAAAATGGTTTTCGAGTAAGCGATTGATTCAATCGAATTTAATGAGATCACCACCAATTAGGATTAAAAGGGGTGAACCTAACAAGTTCACTCCAACAACCAGAACACAAATTAGAGCAAAAGAACTCATATTAATGTTTATGCAGTATGAAAAAATAACTACTTACCCACTAGCATCCATAATTTCCCTCGAAATCTTCATCTTTTTAGTAGTTCCCTTGTAAAGCTCCTCCAAGCTACATGGCAGCATGTTCTCTATCGGAGGAGCCTTCCGAGGTGCTTGACTCATCGGCCGGCTCTCCCCAAAGGAAGCAAAAATGTCATCTCCAAACATCCCTCCAAACGATCTCGCGCCCCTCATGCCGCCACCGGTGCCTCCCATTCCTCCAAATGGGCTCGATTGCCCGAAAAACTCTGCAAAAATGTCATTGGCATTTCTGGGGTTGAATCTAAACACGTTTGGACCATCCCCAGTTTGGAAGAAGGTCGCCCCTCCAGGACCTCCGGCATCAGAAGGCGGTGGCACTTGTCCTTTCAGACCTTCCTCGCCGTATTGATCATAGATTGCTCTCTTCTGAGGATCACTCAGAACCTACAGAATCAAAAGATCATGTTTTCACAACTCAAACATCAATATAGAAACATTGCTAAATACCCACATAATCAAAAGATCAGGATTCACTTATGATTCAGGGGCGGAGCTACCTACGACTGAGTCTAAATCTTTTTCCTTTTGATCCTATTAAAAACTTCATATAAACCCCTAAAAACATTTTATTATTCAATACAAGTTCCCATCGAAACAATTCAATAGACTCGCTCCGCCGTTGCACGTATTAATGATTACTAGAAGTAATTAACATAAAAGGGTCATGGAATATAATACAATTTAACCAAGCAACGACATGAAAAAGGGAAGCTGGTTTAACATTAAAATTCGACAACCCAGACGAATTTGCAGAAGGTACGAGAATCTATCAGATAAAAAGGAATGAAAAGAGAATGGGGGAGTAATAATTTACCTCATAGGCCTCAGAGATTTGTTTGAACTTGTTCTCGGCTTCTTTCTTGTTGTTGGGGTTCTTATCAGGATGCCATTTCATGGCGAGCTTTCTGTAGGCCTTCTTCAGATCCTCTTCCTTGGCGTTCTTGTCCACTTGCAAGATCTTGTAGTAATCTACTCCCATGTTCGTTTTTGTTTTCTCTGTTTCTGCAGCTTAAACTCAAAGTTTGTATGTATCTCTCTCTGCTATGCGTGCGTGTATGTGCGTGTGCGTGTGTGTGTGTATTTATGTATGTGAGGTGTGTATATGAGTTCAGAACGGTGATGGCTGAGATTGGTTGTGGTAGATATGAAGGGGAAGATGCAAGAGAATTGGGAAGGATTTGTCTAGAAATTGGTCGGAAGAAGGGACCAGAAGGGTGTGGAACCTTCCAGAAATGCGTGTCCACTATCTTCCACCCTATTTGCCTATTTTCTACGTCAGTACCCTTTTAAATTCCTTCTAATTTATGATTTTTTTTTATTTTTTTTATTTCTATTTGAGGAAACTTTTAGGGGAGTTTGGGGAGGGTGTTGGAGATATTATTTTTGAGTTAGAAAAAAGTTGTTTTGGAGAATGTGTTTGGGAGAAAAAACTGTTTGAGGTGAAAAAATAAAAAATTTTATTTTTGGGTTAGAAAAAATTTACTTTGGAGAATGTGTTTAGGAGAAAAAACTGTTTGAGGTGAAAAAATAAAAAATTTTAAAAATTTTTTTAGAAAAAAAATATCAATATGGATATTGTTTCGTTCATCTCGAAATTCTATGTAATTTAAAAAAATTTATCTCATTTGGATATGTATACATAAAGTTATGAATTTTTAAAATTTAAAATTTACTATAACGTTTTGAAAATGTAAATAATAAAAAGTAAGGAAGTTTTGAAAAATAGTGAAATTTTAAGGGCTAGAAAACAGAGCCAAACGGCCCCTTTTTGTAGGTTTCTTCACACTCAAATTTTCGTCACATTAGCGAATTCTATTATTTGTATTTTAAAAGCTCGCTCAATTTTTTGGATAAGCTGTTGATCGTAAATGACATTCAAATTTAATGTATGAAATGTAATTGACGTTTAATATATTATTTTTATATTATATTTAAATATAATATCTATTTAAATTATTAATAATAAAATATATGAAATGAATAATAAAAGAAGATAAAAAAAGAATAATAAATAAAAAATTAATTAAATTTAAGCTTAAAGATATATGTATTTGGATATAATATTAATGTAATTGTTCTTCTAAATGTATTATTGATTATTTAAGTGCCTTTACTATAAATTATTTTCATATATATATTTTAAATTTTATAATCATTTTTATTTTATTCCTTAAATTTTAAAAAGTTCTAAAATATTCTGAATTTTAAATTAACTCCATTTAACATATTTTATTAGAATTTCAGTTAAAAAGAAATTAAAAAAAGGAGTTAATTGCTCTTGTGTGATTTTTTTCAGTTTGTTTTTAACATAAATCATAACATAATGATTTTACTTAAATTAATTCTCCTATTTTTTTTATCTGTTTTAATCAAAATTCAATAAAAAGGAATTAAATAAAATAAATTCAAAATTTAGAAGACAAAATAAGTAATCATTTTTTTGGTATATAATTTGTATTTATATAACAAGATACGAAAGTGTTAGAGGGACAGATTATTAGACAAAAAAAAAAAAATCCAACAACCGTTTGGAATTCAAATATTGTTACCGAAGGTCTTGGTTTTTGAATGATTTTTTTTTTTAATTCAAAATGAGTGATCGAAGTTTGAAAATGTGTGATTTATTAAAATGTAAATTAAAAATAAATTATGATATTTAAAAATTATAAAAATTTAAAAGTTTTTAGAGAAAATACTAATGTATCTTATTTAATTATTTGCATTGTCATGAGTTTTTTAATATCAGAATTTTTTATTTTGATTTAAAATATAAAAATTATGAATTTTTCAAAAAAATTTGAAAATAAAAAAAGATATAAACGAGATATAAATTCAAAATTAAGTAGTGAAATGTTTTAAAAATAATATTAACAAAATCCAAATGTTCAACTGAATTGGAATAACAAATGCACCGTAAAACGAGGAGTGTACAAAATAATAATGCCTGTTTATTTTTTTGTTTTTAATGAAAACGTCAATTTATAATGCCTCTTAAAATTTTGACCATTCAAAATATCATCCTACACATGTTTTTTTTTTTTTTTCCCATACCTGTTTTTTTGCTTATTTGAAAGTTTTTTTCTTTTCCTTAAAAGATCAATTTAAATTTTTTCTCTAACCACGTCTATTAGGGGTTTTTTTCCTCTCTCATTCTCTTGGACTTGTTAGTTTACTCTCGTAGGGGGCTAGAGTTCGATGTTGGCATCTCGTTGACCCTCAGACTTCTGGCCCTAAACATGGAAATATGGTTTTCTTGGTGAGGTCGTCAGAGATGTGGGGGTGTGTGGTCGGAGGTGTAGCGGCTTAGCGAGATAAAGAAGCAGAAGAACTAGACTTGATAGGTTTGGTAGATTTGTTACTTGAGAGTTTTTATTCTGTCATGGTTCAAGGGCCATTGGGAGATGGTTTCATTTTCCGATCAGTTGTTTCTTTCTCTATACTTCGACTATGGTGGCTGTTTAGTAACGATGATTCTCTTAGGGGGGATAGATTTTTTTTTATTAGTAGTTTATGTAAAATAAAGACATTCTTTTCACTTAGTATATTTTATTTTTGCTTATTTTGGTTTTTTGGGTTTGTAATAACAGAAGTGGTCTCCCCACTTTTGAGTTTTTAGTTCATCTGTCAAAATTGGATCTTGGCAGGATATATGTTCTGCTAGATTTATGACTATGTGAAGTAAGTAGTGGCCTTTGGATTACGTGACCTTGGTCTTCAATCGATTAGAAACTTCCATCAATTGTAGGGGTTTCATTAAAAATAGCCTTATATGTGCTCAATATTAATGTGCCGAGGAATTGTTCCCTTTTTAAGTCTCTAGCATAAGCCTCAGCCGTTGTGTGTGAGTCAATTTCATTGATGGAATCGGTCAGAGTTGAGAATCATTTTTGTGTGATTGCGAGGTTATCGCATTATGTATTTCTTCTTGTTCTTTTTTTTTAGTGTGAATGAATTTTCCCTTTCAAAAAAAAAGTTTTTTTTTCTTCATAAGAAGGAAAAAAAAAAAAAAAACTAAGCATGTATTTAGTGTATCAGTTACATTTAAATACAATTTTTTTATTTTAAATATTCATAATTTGTTGTTACGACTTTATCTGTAACTTTGTATATACGAAGTTCAAATTGAATGATTTTTTTTAAATTATATAAAATTTCAAAAATAATAAAATAAGTTTCGTATTGATTTTTTTGAAAATATATTTTAAGTGTTTACACTATTAACTCCGTATATTCAAATCCGTATAATAAACGTATAACAATTTAATTCAAATCCAACTTAAAAAATTCAATTCAAACTTATATGCCAAAAGCTTAGGCTAAAATAATTCATTAAACTGATTTTAAACCCTCGATTTCGTTTCAAAAGATAAGCATTAAAAAAAAAAAAGAATTAGGATAAATAATCTTTGAATCGAACTACCAAGAAAAGGTGTTTGGAACTGACTTCCATGGAGATGGATCGTCGAAGAACTCGCATTGATTGGGAAGGTCGCGGACTCACACGTGAAATTTTGTTTAAAGTCTAAAAGCTAACGCTGGCACCGTAAGGAATCCCATGAGACTTCTCTATCATACATTTTATGTGCTCATCAAATCAAATCAAATCAAATCATTTTGTTTCCATTCATAACGTCATACAATTTAGTTCCAAATGGACATTTAAAATTTATATTTTCCCCCTATTCCATCCGAGTAATTTATTGCATCATCGTGGATAAGTTTTCAAGAAATAAGGTATTCGTTGCACTGCATCTTGATTTAGATTCTTATTTTTTTTTCTTTTTTAAATCACCATGGAGAGAAGGTGTAGGAAAAAGTTTGATTTCTTTCCAAAAGTTTTATGTTATATGATATTTTTATGGATATTGCACCTTTTTAAATGTCAAAATAAAAAGTTTACAAGCTAATAAACCTAATAAATATCCACAAATTCAAAACAATATCCCCCCATATCATTCAATATTTTTTTCATTCCTGTTGAAAATTTTCATTTTTCATTGCAAAATATATAGTGGAAAAGTGGTAAAAGTTTTACCTCCAACATTTATGCTAATTCGGTGATATAATGTAAGGTTAATAACATATAATACGAAAATCATTAATACATACCGTTTTCATCGACACGTATTATGTGTATTAACGGCTCTATATAGTACTTATTATACTTAGTTATATATACATCAAGTATTAGTTACATATTTTAGATAAAAATTTATATTTGTGGAATAAGTAACAAAATATAGACTATTCTTATATAAATATATATTTTAAAATTTAATTTTATGTTAGGATCTTTTATTTTGTACTATATGTGAAAATTACACATTAATCACTACATTAAGTTGTTAGTAGAATGACCTACGGGTTTTTACTTTAAAAGTTTACGGTACCCAACAAAGAATTTTTCTAATTAGAAATCTAATTATACAAAATCATAATTCAATGATTAAAATAATAGTTTTCTATTTTTTATTTTCAGGAATAGAATATAAGAGGTTTTGTTATCATAGATATAACATAGCAATAATTTTACACTTATGGATCGTTTGATAAACGTAATGTATTTGAATACAATTCGTTTTTTGAGTGTTATATTTGATTGAGAAGTATTTGTTTTGTCTTTGTATGAAATGTGTATGGATGAAAAGTATTTTAGGGGACGTTTGGTAAACGCATTGCATTTTGATTATATTTGAATGAAATTTGTTTTTGAATATTATATTTGGTTGAAAAGTATTTGTTTTGTATTTGAATGAAATATGTGTTTGGATGAAAAGTATTTTAGAGTTGAAAAGTTGATGTGATTAGTAAAAGTAGATATAAATAGTGGAGTTGAAAAGTTGATGTGATTGTTTTAAAAAACTTTTGAATAGTAATTGTTTTCATAACACTGTTGAAAAGAATTATATTTGAATGTAAAATTTTACGTTTGGTGTAAAATTACATTACGTTTGAATACAATTAAAATGCAATTGCTGTGCCAAACGTTTAATTAGAGTTGAAAAGTTGATGTGATTGGTAAAAATAAAAATAAAAAGTTAGAGTTAAAAAGTTAATGTGATTATTTTAAAAAACTTTTAAATAGTATTGATTTCGTAATACTGTTAAAAAAGATTATATTTAATATAAAATCATATTGTGTTTAAATATAATAACATTAAAAAATGTTTATCAAACGTCTACTTAGCCCACGTTTGGGCAATACATTTTTTATTGCATTGCATTTGAATGCAATGTAATTTTCCTCTAAATACAAAAATATTTCATTCAAATACCAATCACATCACATTTTAAATCCAACACAATCACTAATTATTATTTTATTATTTTATTACTTTTTTTATTACATCATATATTTTCTCTCTCTGTTTTTTTTTTCTCTACTTTTACCCATCACATCACATATTCATTATTAAAATACAATTCAAATACTTTTCACCTAAATACATATTGCATTTAAATATAATACTAATACTTTTCTTTCAAATATAAATTACATTCAATATATTATATTCAAACACAATGCGCAATGCGTTTACTAAACAAACGCTTAATCTTATTATACCAAAAAAAAAAAAACCGAATCGTACATCTTAAACAAAAAATATATATACTTTTGTTTGGTTTTGTTTCGTTTATTTTATTTATGTTTCTCTATAGAAATGACAAGTGGCATGAAATGAAGGCAGAGCCTCACTGTAAGCCCACGAGGTGGCCCTCACCCTATCCTACTCTGCTCACTGTTTTCTTCTTTTGTTTATTTATTGTTATTATTATTTTTTGAAAATCCCAGTCTTCACACTCTCTATCAACTACTCCAAAGCACTTTCAGCTCGATCCTCTCAAACCTTCACGTCTCTCATGTGAAACTCAGACACTCTCTTTTACTTTTCTTCTTCTTCTTCTTCTTCTTCTTCAACTTGAAAAATCTCTTCTTCTATGCAGTTCCATTGACACAAAAATCGCTTCCACATTCCTCTCATTCCTCAATGTCTGCATTATCCTTTCCATTTCTCGCCATCGCTCCTCGAGCAAACCCCTCGTCGCTGCATCCATTTCCCTCATCGCCCTTCACGAAGGCAATACCGAAGAGGCCTCCGATCCTCCGCGCCGCCGCAAATGGAGCCAGGCCTGCGCGAGCCTCCTCCGGCGAAGCGGCGCCGGCGACGGAGCCGGCCGTCGCCATCGACAATTCCGATTCCGAAGAGTCCACGCTCTTCGTGATCCGCGCCCGCAACCGGATTGGCCTCCTCCAAATCATCACCAGGGTGTTCGGCGTCCTCGGGCTGCGAATCGACCGGGCCAGTATCGAATTCGAGGGAGAATTCTTCGTGAAGAGGTTCTTCGTGACCGACTCGCGCGGGAACAGGATCGACGACGAGGAGAGCTTGGAGAGGATCAGGAGCGCGCTGATCGAGGCGATAGACGCCGACAGCGACGTTGCGGTGGGCCCGGAGACGAGAGGCGTGGTGGCGAGGAAGAGATTTGGGTTGGAAATGGAGTCGGCGGAGCGGAGAGCCAAGGTGGAGAGGATGTTTCAGATGATGGATAGATTTCTGAAGAGCGATCCGATTAGCCTTCAGAAGGATATTCTCAATCATGTCGAAAATACTGTCGCAAAATCACGCTTCAATTTCGATGATTTTGAAGCTTATCAGGTAGTGCTTCTTCTTCAGCCTATATATATATATTATAAATAATATAAATATATGGCTGGTCTTCTTCATAGTTGGCCAGTGAGAAAACCAGAAAATCATACCATCCGATTTTGAGCGATTAGTTAACTATTGTTTTTGGCGGGAAAAATATAACTGGGACAGTTGTTTGATTTTGGCGGGAAAAGATTGATTTTTTTTTTGCCATCCTTATTGATGATGAAAACTTGATTGGTTCTTACTTATTGTGAAATCTTAGTAGAGTATCGCAAGAATGGTTAATGCGACGTTTGGATTTTTGAGTTTAGAGGAATAAGTTTGGATTTGAATTAGACGTGCGAATTGCTTGATGAAATTTTAAACAAATGAAGTATTCATTTTGACATTTACCCGAAAATCTGACACTTGAAGTTCCTGTTCGGTTGAGACCAGAATCTTTTTCTCGGATTGCAGGGTTTGTCACATACTGTGAGAGATCGCTTGATTGAACGCTGGCACGATAGTCAACTTTACTTCAAGAGGAAAGATCCCAAGCGCGTATATTTCCTCTCACTCGAGTATCTTATGGGTATTTATGTGTTCTTTTGTACGAATTTGCCGTTTGTGGTAATGATTAGAGAGCTGTTAATGTTCTCTAGGCTGTGTCTTTTAGTTGAGGTGGATTGCTTTTTCTTATTTTTCTAATTTATTTTAAAACTTGAATTGTTTGCTTGTAATCCTCCATATAGTAAAACATAGAAATGAGGTTTTTTTACATAATAGGAAATTGAAAGCACTTGCTTTGACGCTAGGTTCTCTTCTTCTTCTTTGCGTTTTTGCTAAAACACTACTATTTAAAATTTCAGGTCGGTCCTTATCAAACAGTGTCATCAACCTTGGTATCAAGGATGAATGTGCAGAGGCTTTAAGCCAGCTTGGCTTTGAATTTGAAGTTCTGGCAGAGCAGGTTCTGACAATTGATTGTTATCTCTGATTCTTCTACTTTTTACTATGAAAAATGAATGCATGAATCCGCTGAATTTGCACTGGGTATATACTTTCTAAAGAAAAATTCATGATAATGAATTTTATTTATGTATAAGAGATAAGCTTTCTTGTTCTTTTGTCGATTCTCTTTTTATAATTTAATGCTCGATGATGATTCTCTTTTTCTCCTATGCATTGGTTGTTTCTTGCAATGTTACCACCGACAAGGAAGGAGATGCTGCCCTTGGAAATGGCGGCCTTGCTCGTCTTTCAGCATGCCAAATCGATTCTCTTGCAACTATGGATTATCCTGCATGGGGGTATGACTATTGTGTAATTAAGTTTTAAGAATTCATATTGCATTTCTTACCTGTCCTTTTTGCTTGCTGGTGGCTTGCTTCTTCCAATAGCGGGTTTAGTCTAATATTTTCCTGTTTTTGGACCTTCCAAATGGAAACTTTTTTTTTTTCTCCCTTCTTTCTTCGTAAAAATATTCTTGAATTATGAATATATGCGTTTTCCGTATAAATAAGAGGTCACTTATGCATTAAGTATTAACTTTGATGTGTGAAACTTCATTTCCAGTTGTTTGCATGCCTGATGACTTCGAAATCTGAATTGATCAATTAGTTTAGATTTTCTCCTTTTTTTTTTTAATTACCATATGTATCCACCTATTATTTTCAAATTGAGATTCTGTGTCGAATTTATGAAGATTGCATCTTATCTATCTGTAGATATGGACTTCGATACCAGTATGGGTTATTTCGCCAAGTAATATTGGATGGGTACCAACATGAACAACCTGATTATTGGTTAAACTTTGGAAATCCTTGGGAGATAGAGCGAGTATATGTAACTTATCCAGTGAAGGTTTGCAAGTTCTATCCTCTATTTAATATTGGTATACAATTTTGAACTTCTGTTTGCTAATTTTTCTTTCTCTGTGTGGATAAGTTTTATGGTGCGGTTGAAGAGGAAGATTTAAATGGGGTAAAACATAAAGTCTGGGTCCCTGGCGAGATGGCAAGTTAATAAACTCTTTCACATAATTAAGCTGCACACTGTAGGGAATTCATGGAATATGAGCTCAGTAATTTATGTGTTTCTCCTAGGTTGAAGCTGTAGCTTACGACAATCCTATACCTGGTTATGGAACAAGGAATACAATTACTCTACGACTATGGGCTGCTAAACCAAGCGATCTTCATGACATGGTAAATTTTGGTTAATGTTCAGTATTATGCAACTCATGAAAGAAGTTTAGAGCTTCTTCCTCACATCGGATGACATAGATAGAGTTCCTAATTTCATTCATTCATTTATCTGCCTGTACCATTCAAGGTAAAATAGCAGCTTTACTTATGAGAAGAGACGAGGATGAGTAAAAGAGTATATAATTAGGCAGATGTCCTGCACATGGCCGATTAATAATAATATTATATTCCTTCTGTTGAGCTCCAGAAACGGTCAGGTCTTTTGTTAATAGCCTAAATTCAGCGCCAAGATGAAAGTTGTTGTGTTTGTCCTTACTTTTTTAACAATTTAAAACCTCTGTGAGATTTACGATCTCAAATGCAGGAGTCTTATAATACTGGAGACTACATCAATGCTCTGGTCAATAGACAGAAAGCAGAAACAATAAGTAGCGTTTTGTATCCTGATGATCGTTCTTATCAGGTTTGTTCTTCCATCTATTTATTTAATTGGAAAAAGTTGGTTTTATGTATACTTATCTATACAGTTTTCCCTATTTCGAAATATTAAAATGCTCCATCTTTTGATTTCTGTTTTCCAGGGGAAGGAACTTAGATTAAAACAACAATACTTCTTTGTCTCAGCATCCATACAGGACATAATACGGAGATTCAAAGATTCTCATGATAACTTTGATGTGCTTCCAGAAAAGGTTATAATTCCACCAGCATTTGTCTTAATTTTTTTTTTTTTTTTTAACCATATACGTTGTTGTTTCCTGCAGTTATTACATTGCAAAGTTGAATGTACCAACCATGTAATTATTATACCAATTTTCTTTCCTTGATTGTGGCTGATTGACAATTATATTGGTATTAATATTCGTAATTGGGCTGTTACTTCATTATAGAGACATTTCTTTTACTATTAATCGTGACACTACGATCAGGATTTGGCATAAAAAACGATTGTGTTTGCAAAGGATTTTTATTATGTTAGTTGAGTCTGTAAATTGCCCTGTATGTTCTGCTTGCTAGTTTATGTTTCTCTATCTTATTCAGGTTGCTCTACAGCTGAATGATACTCATCCATCACTTGCAATAGCTGAAGTTATGAGAATTCTTATTGACGAAGAGAACTTGGACTGGAACAGAGCATGGGACATTGTATGCAAGATCTTCTCGTTCACAACACACACTGTAGCATCTGAAGGACTGGAGAAAATCCCTATTGATTTACTTGGCAGTCTTCTACCTCGCCATTTGGAAGTGTGATCTTGGGACTCTCTTTTGAGATACATTCTTGACTGTTTTTCTTGCATTTTATTTGTTTGCTATCTCATTGAACAGATTTGGATCCCTTTCTGGCAAGAACTTTTTCATACGTCATGGCTTTCGGATATTTGAGCCAGACTTAAGAGATATTTAATAATACTTAAAATTGATTATTTTGTTAAAAATTATTTCTAAATGTTCTAATAATTGATCTTTTTCAGATTATATATGACATTAACTTCAATTTCGTGGAAGAATTGAAGAAGAGGATAGGTTTGGATTACGATCGGCTGTCTCGGATGTCAATCGTTGAGGAAGGTGCTGTGAAGGTACTCTAGACCTAAATACTTTTTTATTTCTGGATTTTTTGCTATCAAGTACCTTTACCTATAAAATTTAATAATTGAATTTTCTTCTGGAGACCTACCAACTAATTTGTTATCAACTAATGAGTGATCTATTGCATCTACATTTCCACTTTGTGGCCAAACGTGTTATTCTAGTTCTCTGTAACTTGGAGATGAAAAATAGGTTGATATGACACTTGGTAGACGGTTTATTCTTAAGATGCTTATCACATTAATACCTTATTTCATTGTGGAAAGGTATTAAATGTCATTAATTACCATTTGATTTGACAGAGTATTAGGTCCGCAAACCTGTCAATTGTTTGTTCGCATACTGTGAATGGTGTTTCAAGAGTACATTTTGAGTTGTTAAAGACAAAATTGTTCAAGGTAACATCTATAATGATTGTTGTTTTTTCCCTTGAGATTACCAAATTTTCCAGAGAACCTTAAACAAACTCATCTGACACCTGCGTTTTCTATAAGGACTTTTATGAGCTGTGGCCTCATAAGTTTCAGTACAAGACGAATGGGGTAACCCAGGTAGAAATTCCACTGTTCTTTCATATTTTCGGTTTTGAATATTGGTTCATAATGCTTCCTTGAAGGAGCGTAGGAGAAACTGAAATATAGCTCTATTCTTGTAAATCATTTAGATTTTATTATGGTAACACATGCTTGTTGTAATATGCTAATTTTTCGTTTCTCAGCGAAGATGGATTGTGGTAAGCAATCCCAGTCTTTGTGCCCTTATCTCAAAATGGCTTGGAACAGAAGCTTGGATCCGCAATGTTGACCTTCTGACGGGCCTTAGAGAGCATGCAGCAGACACCAATATACATCAAGAATGGAAGATGGTACATTCTAGCCAAAGTCTGTGCATGCTCCAAAAGCAATGCTCTAATATTGTTCATGCTATTTTGCATTGTAGGTTAGAAAAGTTAATAAATTAAGACTTGCGGAGTACATTGAAGCAATGAGTGGCATAAAGGTTTGAAAATAAATTTTTAGCATCTATTTTCTTCAGCTCTTGTCATAGAAGCTTCGACCTTGTTAAGGATCTTACATCAACAGAAAATCATTTTCAATGCAGGTCAGCCTAGATGCAATGTTTGATGTACAGATAAAGCGGATGCATGAGTACAAAAGACAGTTGCTTAATATACTAGGCATCATACATCGATATGACTGTATCAAGGTGATTATTTTCTTCTGGTGCAATAATTTGTACTATTAAAGTTATTAGCTACCATTATCACTTAACTCGTCATAAAAACAATTTACCTGTAAATTCTTCTTCTTCTTATCACAGTAAACGACCCAAGTTTAAGCATCTGTAGCTCCCAAATTACAGTTCAGGGGCATTGCTAACACTTTTTTCTTGTCGCTAGTTGTTTGGAAAATATAATTTTAATTGTACCATGGAAACCATTGACTCATTCTGCCTTTTCATATTATATCGTGTAGAAGTTGATCAATTATTAATTTTAATTGAATTGCTTCATTCCAGAATATGAAGGAAAGTGACAGGAGGAAGGTTGTGCCTCGTGTCTGCATACTTGGAGGGAAAGCTGCTCCTGGATATGAGGCTGCAAAGAAGATTATTAAACTTTGTCATGCTGTTGCAGAAAAAATTAACAATGACAGTGATGTTGGAGATCTTCTAAAGCTGGTTAGGACTTGGGAGAAACAAATTGTTTAGTCTTTTTCTTTCTTTTCTCCCTCTCTTCTCTTTCTACTGAGTGAAACTAGCAGAAGAGTCAACGCCCATATGCCTCTTTTCTTATAATGTTAATTGATTCATTTATTCATTATTTCAGGTTTTTATTCCCGACTACAATGTATCTGTTGCTGAATTGGTGATACCTGGGGCTGACCTTTCTCAGCACATAAGGTTTGTGATTTTGCAACAAGTTAACTTTCCTGGAGCTCTAATTTTTATCATACATACGATTTAGAACCTTTTTTTTTTTTTTCTAAGAATTTATTTGAACTGCTCAAAATTGAAAGTTACCATGCAGCACTGCAGGGCTTGAGGCCTCGGGAACTGGTAGCATGAAATTTCTTATGAATGGATGTCTACTCTTAGCTACAGCTGATGGTTCAACGGTTGAAATCATTGAAGAAATTGGGGCAGAAAATATGGTAAAAATGCTACGTTAGTTTTACAAAACCTGGATTTCTACTGATCATCAAAATTAAGTTAAAAAATACATTGTCCAGGAAAGTTTTATATATCCATTAAAAAGAGATTTAAATTGCCATATCAAGGTATTTGGATTCAGCTTAGCTAATTCAGATGTTAAGCATTTTCCCTATAAGTATATCATTACTTTTCTGTACATGCCTTTGTTAACCCACTCGCTGATGCAACATAAATTTCTGAATTTTTTCCCCCTTCTCTCCAGTTTTTGTTTGGTGCAAACGTGCATGAAGTTACATCATTACGTGAGAAAGGATCTGATGCTAAAGTAAATCTGCAATTTGCACGTGTAGTGAGGTAGTTGGTGTTCCCCTTTTTCCATTCATCAGTTCATGATGGCATCTGATCATAAACTTCCTCCAATTATTTGTAAAAAGCTCGTGTAATCCAACTGATCACGTCCATCTGATCATAATTTTCTTGCAAATACAAATATTTCGAAGTTTTTGAAGGGATAAAATTGTTGATTGGTTATTCTAGTATCCCAATTGATGCGTCAACATTCCTATGCTCTGTGAAGCGTACCTATTAGACCTAAGTTGGCTGTATTCTCAGAAGAATTCTTGCATGTTTTGAGTAGAATGGTTCGAGATGGACACTTTGGCTTTCAAGACTATTTCAAGTCGCTCTGTGATAAAGTGGAAGACAACGACTTCTATCTCGTCGGACCCGATTTTGGAAGCTATCTAGAGGCACAGGTAACTCATTTGCCTTTGTCTTTTCTTCCCATTGGAACCTCAAAAAATGGTTTGCAGACTTGACTTTTGACTGTTGACTGTGAACCACAGGCTGCTGCGGATAAAGCATATGTTGATCAAGAAAAATGGACTCGGATGAGCATTCTTAGCACTGCTGGTTCCGGGAGATTTAGCAGTGACCGAACAATCGAAGAGTATGCGGATAAGACTTGGGGAATTGAGCCATGCAGGTGCCCTTTCTGAACACAAGCTTGCCCTTCAGATCGCAAGATCAACAAGTTAATAGAACCATCCTTTTCCAATAACATAACTAGTTCGGATGTGTTGATGACATACACACGGCCTCTTATCATATTTAAGTTTGTATTAATGGTGGAATTAATATTGGCTCTCTTTTTTGAGGACATGTATTCGACTTTTCTTGTAATTCTGGATGGACTACTGAAATCTTGGAGTAATAAATAAATTCTGATTATTCTACATATGAAGAATATTCTTCTCCATATAAAGAAACGTATAGACTTTAGATAATCAAATTTCTATTTTGCTTAATTATGATTAATTTTACTTTTAGCCCATGTACTATAGGTTAAATCTCATTTTAAATTTTATAGATTTTTAAAATGTCTCAAAACAAGATATTGATCTGTTAAGTTGTCCTAAAGGATCAACAGAACAAGGGTCATGAACTTGACGATGATCTTAACAATTGTAACCTAATATGTAAAATTACAAAAAATTTTTTGATAAGTATGAAAAATAACAAAATTAGCTTTTATTAAATGACATATTATCCCACTCCACAGATTACTCCATACCAAACACCTGAATGAAATCCAGGAATGCAAACCACAAGTCGTTTTGTAGAAAGTTGTTCATCTAAAAAACATGAGCTTGTCGATTTTTTTTTTTTTAAGAGCAGTACTAAGATATAAATTCTATATCAATTTTAAAATAATAATTTATATGGTAATAAATTGTTATCTTTTTATTGATAAATTTAATCTTTTAATTTTAATTGTTGTGGTAATTTTTCACACATATTAATAAGAAGAGCGATGATAAATGTTATTAGAGATTAGTATTAGACTTGGATGTTGAGATTATAGTTGATGTCGTTTACATATTATTATTATTATTGTAGTTGTTGTTGTTGTTTTGTTTTATGTGATAAGCGAACTTGTTGGTTTTTAACTTGAATGATAAACGACATATTATTCTTAACTTGAAACGGAACCGACATGTAGTTATTTAGCCAAGGAAAAGGAAAGAAACGTCGTTTCTTGATACATTAACGTCTTATGGTCTTTTACAAGAAACAAACGTGTCGTTTCTTGACACAAGGAGCTTCTTCTGGTCTTTTACAAAGTAACAAGCGTGTCGTTCGAATTAGATGTCATTTTCATTCGTATATAGTCAAAGACAAACTCATGTCCAGAGAGACTATGTGCACTTTTCTCTATGTCGTTTGAGCATGAAATGCATGATACCGTTTGCTTCATCATGGTAAACGACATGTAGTTTTTCCTGCGGATGTCGTTCTCTCCACAACAAAATGAGTCAAACGACAAATCCTCTTCTAAACTCGACAGGTCAAGCACGTAATTCTCTGAAAAAAAATACACACACACACACACACGCACGCACGCACGCACGCACGCACGCACGCCCGCACGTGTGCGCGCACGCACACGCGTAGAAATGTCGTCGTTGAACCTGAATACAGAAATGGGGAAACCACCGGAGATAGATCTCCGCCGGTGAAGAGAAAAAATAAGACAGAGACCAGCAAGAAGCAGAGAAAATGGCGGCTGCTCAATTTCTCTTTTTCATTTTGTTTCCCACCATTTCTTTTTCGTCTCCCTTCTCTCTCTCCGAAGCTCTCACAACTTCTCAGAACGACTGCTTTCCAGAATTCCAGGAACTAAAGCTCAAGATCTCTCTCTTAGGTGCTGCTTCATAATTTCGCCTTCATTTTCATTTCGTTTGCTTTCTATTTTTCAGCTGATGTTATGCTATTATCAACAACTGTTTCCAACATTTTATGACTTTGGCTATTGAGAAGAGGAAAATTTGTAATATCAAAAGAAATAAATTGGAACGAAAAATGACGCAGAGTCGAAACTTGAGGAAACAATACGAAATCTGAATGAAAAAGGACGTCATATCGAAGAGCAAGATGAGCTGATTCACCAGATGTCTCATAAGATCCATCTTTTGCAGTCTTCTATTTCCAATCTAAAGGTTTGCTTGCTTTCCATTAATCATTATTATATATGTATATATTTACGTATATGTATTTTCTCGTAATTTATGAGTGACGTGAACTGTGATTCAATTCTAATTGCAGAGTGATTCATCTGGTACTAATGAAAGGCTTAATGCATTGGAAGAAGAGGTTGATTCATTTTGTTTCATTTCTGTTTGTTGCATTTTTAGTTTCAAATTGGGTTTTAAATTCAATGAAATGAGTGGTTAGAAGAAATTTGAACTCATTTGAGAAGTGAAATCTTTCAGGTACAACTCCTCTGGGCTGCTTCAAGGAAGAACAACTTTGAAATTCATGTTCTAGAGTCTAAAGCACAGGATGCTGAGGACAAATTGAAAGTGGTTGCCTATCAAGCTGAGAAGGTCTTTGGTTGAATTTAAATCTCTTCTATTGTTATTCCCAATTCCTGTATGTGACTAGTCCATTTGGCATCGTTTTTGCTTATGTTTTTAGTCGCTAAAAGAAGAGAAATAAAAGCCATGGCTTTTCAGTAAAAGATTGGTATCATGCTTTTAGAAGAGTTTAATTGGAGAAAAATGAAAATTGATTTTTTTTCCCTTTTAAATTGGCAGTAAAAGTATTGAAAGCAAAGTTTATAAAGTCTTATTGAAGTTCTGATATAAGTTTCTAACTCTTCTTAGAAAAGGTTTATCGAGAAGTTACATTTTGTAGTCTAGACTGAAACTCTGCTAAAAGGTCTTCCAAGCAATCTCTAAAGCAACTCTTGGATCAAAGAAACCAAAAGCAGCTTTTGGATCCAAGTAGCCAAAAACACCTTCCAAATGAAGCAATGCCAAACTAGTTTTCTCTAAAACAAGTTCACAGCTTGTTGTACTTAAGAGCTGGCCATTTGTTCGACTTGTCATTGAATTACTAGTTTTGATTTCAGATGGCTGACATTGTTACCGAGCATTGGATACAAATTCAGCGGCTTGAGCAGGCTCTTCATATTACACAAGTATATGAGTTCTCCAACCGAAATAACTTTACAATGCCATATGATCGGTTTTCCTGAAATGCCAAGACTTGATATGCAGTAATCTTATATCACTAACATTTTTGTAATCGTTCATGTGGCCATGAAAAGATGAGAGCTTTGAATGCACAGAGGAAAGTAATGTATTCAAGATGCTCATTCTTGAAGGTAAAGCAAAGCAATTATTTTCCTGATCTTATGCACGGTAACTCATTGAAAATTTGTGAAAAGTTCACACCGAGCACTCTCCGCAGCTGAGACCTGTATTATCCCCATTGTGTTTCTTTCCCTTAGGTTTTAATCTCATCATTGTATCTGGATTGTAGTTCATCAACAGACTCTTTGGTGATCATCCTCGAAAGGTGGTTGGCATTCTGGACCCGTTTGTACTTCAGTTTAAAAGAGTTTTTGCGGTGGCTACAGAATATCATCATGAGGTTGGTACCAAAATCAAAATCTCTAGCTCTTTTATACACTATGGCTGTCTTTGAAATGAAAAATGTTCCTCCAACGATGTTGCAATGATGCTGAAGCAATTCCTACGAGTAAACCTTGTTAACTTTTCACCAAGAACAGTGATATATATATATATATATTTTCTCCCTCTTGTCATAATCTTTTAAATTTGGTTATAACCTGGAATTGACACTGCAGTTACAACGTTTCATCAAACGAGAAATGGAGAAGAACGAATTTACTGCACCTCTCGCCAACTGGGAATTGGTGTTTTTCATGGTATGTGTTGTCAATTTGTTTTTGTTTTATTATACCACTTCGTTTTTATTTTAAATAACATCGGTCTTAATCTTGCATGCAAAACTCCAGGCTTCTGCTTTGATTACTTTCCCACTAATTAGTGCTTGGATGTTGCTCTCGTCACAATTACGCTAAGCTAGGATTGTTTCCAAGTGTGAAAAGAGATATATCCTTCTCAGCTTGCTGATAGTTCATACTGGTTTGACATTGTATATTTCTGCTGCAAACAATAAACGAATCTAGAGGCTTTTTTTTTTTTTTTTTTAAATTTGAATATACAAGCTTTACTACTAGTGTCATATTTCAAATAACAACAATATATGAATCTAGAAGCTTTTTTGTTTTGTTTTGTTTTGTTTTGTCTTTTTTTTTTTTTTAATTTTTAAATTTGAATCTACAAGCTTTACTACTAGAGTCAAATTTCAAATTTTTATGTGTAACAGATTATAAAAGTTGTTAACATTAATGAATATCTCAATTTTTTCCTCCTGCCTTGACTTTTGAGAGCTAGAATGTGGCAGCTAAACTAACCACCTTCGAATTTGTGCAGCTGTTGGTAGACACTAATAATAATAATAATAATAATACCACCAACAATAATAACAATAGAAAAATATATCAATTTTATCCTTTAACTTTTGAATATCACTTTTATTAATTAAAAACATCTAAAACAATAACTTATCAACATGTAAATTGATACTCAAAAATTAATATTAATATTAAAATTAATATCTTTTACATTATTTATAATAATCATGTTAAACATGTCGTACGTGTTACCTAATTGGTTTTTATAGGCTTGTACTTTTAATGTTCGTTAATTTTGATATGGAGTGGGTTTAAATAAATCCTAACTAAACCAATTACTTACTGGATTTTCAACCTTTTGGTTAGTGTCAAGAGAGGCAACAACAATTTGAGAGCTAATTTATTAGGGTCGGTGAAACTTGAAAGGGATTAGGGTTGGTGATTATGGTCCATACCTAAAGTTTCTAGCTGTTGGTAATGGTATAGGCCGAGGGAAATAGCAGTTAGCCATGATAATTCGAGTGCCACGGAATGAAACAAAAGGGTATAAGTTTTCTACTTTTGTTCTCTTAAATATTAAAATAAAATTAAATGTCATTTTCTATAGACTTAATTTCTTGCGGCAAATATGGAAGGGGAAAGGAAATTAGAATAGCTTTCCTTTTTCTTTTCTGAAACGAGTGAGAAAATAATTTTGGAAACTGTTGTCCACCTGATTTCTATTGGTGGATGAGAAGCAGAGTAGAGGTGATTACCGGCAACTACTCTTTTATTATTATTACTCTTTTATTTTTTTTTTAAAGGGAGAATTTCATTAAACTTCTTTTATTATTATTACTATTATTATTTATAATTATTATTTTTTATTTTGTTAAAGATATCAGTAACTATGGGCATGTCAAAAAAGGGTCATTACATGTTACAAAAAAAACTATTTACGTCGGAGTCAATTTCATTAAACACTAATGAATATTGAGTTACTAATCTTAAATGCTTCTCATAAGACTCAACGTTAGACTTATTAATTTACCAAAAAAGAAAAAAAAAGACTTACCTATAAAATTATTTACAATACTATATGCTACCATCTTGATGTATTCACTTGATGTAACTAAACCATCCCAATTGTTGTGTCTGATAATAATTTTACATTTCACCAAATAAAAATTTGAATCTTTCTACTAAAAATTAAAAAAAAAAAATCCACTAATCAACCTCCTCGCTCCCCTAAAAAAATCAAAAATCAAAAATCAAAGGCTAAAAGTTAAACCACCTCATTCGCATCCTGGGCAACCGTGAGTGTATTGTGGCAAAGATTAGCAGTGCTGCCGCACAGATCCACAATTAAACCATGGTTGTTCTCCAGAAGAAGGAAAAATATATAAATATATATATATATTTACATATTAAAAAGAGTCGAGTGCTCTTCTTTTACAATACCTTCTTCACTTGACATGTGACATTTTTTTTCCTTCTCTTTATTCTTTTTTCCTTCTTTCACCTTTTTGTTTTCATTTGCTTTTTTGCCTTCATGGAAACATTTTTTTCTCAAATACATCCCTATCTTTTTTTTTTTTCCTGAAACCCTTTCAACCAATATCCTTTTTTTTTTTAATGAATTCAACTAATATCTTCTTATGTCATCTCACAAATAACTTCCCATTTGATTTACTCATTATTTTTAATTGGGCATGACAAGTGCTCCGCACGTGCTCACACAAGTGTTCTA
This sequence comes from Antiaris toxicaria, assembly GCA_035233585.1. Taxonomy (NCBI): domain Eukaryota; kingdom Viridiplantae; phylum Streptophyta; class Magnoliopsida; order Rosales; family Moraceae; genus Antiaris; species Antiaris toxicaria. The sequence continues at coordinate 98,939,270 of CP141154.1, forward strand.
GTAATTTTGTTATTTTTCGACTTTTCTCAATCTCATCTTTTCCTTTTTCAGCCAAACAAAAAAAAAAACCCTCCATCTTCATCATCAGAGAGACGGAGAATGGAAGAAGACATAACATGGGAACAGAGACATAACGCCCTAACCCACATCCTAACGAGTCCCACAACATCACCTTCACTCCACTCTCAGCTCTTCATCTCCACCCAAATCCCCTGCTACCTCAACTGGGACTACCCTCCTCTTCTCTGCACCAAATTCTCCGCATCTTTCCCTTCTCTCCACTGGCGATGGGGCTTCTCTCTTTTCCTCAAAAGGGCTCTCAGATTTGGCCTTCCTGAGACCTCCTGGAGGTCCAAATGCCCTTATCTTCAGCCCCCACCATTGATTCTCGCCAGAGGATTGGAAGAAGCTCAGTGGGGTGACGAACAGAGAAGACTGTATTTCAGGATGAGGCTCAACAGGAGACGCCTTCAGAGCAATATTCACCCTTTGATTCCCTTTTTGGTTCCTAATTTGTTGTTGTTTTCTCTTCTGCTTTGGGACCCTTTTCCTCTTGATGACTCCTGAGAAGAATATCTGTATGACTGTATGTGATTTTGCAGCTTTATTCTACTGTTTTATACAAATACACAATTTCTAAAATTGAGTCTGGATAACGGGATGAAATAGTGATCAATTTTACCTATTAAACTTGTTTTCACGTTCCCAGTTTAGTGGATGTTGAAAAACCTTCAACAGGCTTGGAAGATTTGTGGGTGTAATAAGAGTTGAGTTTGTGAATTAATAAAAGTAAAGGTTTTAAATAAGATACCCTTTGTCATCGTGTCGTCACCACTAAAGACTAATGGTTATTAAGCATGTACTAATAACCCTTAAGCTAATAACGCAATTCGTGATGCAAAAGTGAGAAGAGTGGAACTTGTACTAAGGAGACTGATTAACTAGATACACTCCATTGAGGTGCATATTGTGGATAAGAGTAAGATAGAGACAATGCAGCCGAGTTGCCATGTCGTGTTCTCTTTTCCCTTTGATAAATAGTGACTAGTTTCGGTTGAGGCCCTTTGAGGATATTGTGATCTGTTTTTGTTGTTTTGTTTCGCCAATGATGTTCCACCTTTTTTTTTTTTTTTTTAAGGATTAATGAAGCTCAAACTTATCAAAGAGTCACTTAGCTGCCGTATTGAAATACATAGGTTTTGACATGATCTTTAACGAAAAAATATACGATGATATATAATATCACATCAGAGGGATATAAAAGAGTAAAGAACTTTAGTTATCCCAAATTATTATCATATTCTTATAATATTATTGTTACATTGAATAAATATTATATTATATTTCTATTTAGTATGTTATATTTGAAAGTATTATAAAAAACAAATCATATATGAATTATACACAATATTTTAGATTCAAGTACATAAGTGCATTTCCATTAGCAAGTGACAATTAAATAAACATATAAAATAAATGAGAATTTAATGGTAGAGTATAAAAATTTTACCGATATAACTCTTTTTTTATATATTAGGTTTCTATCAATTTTGCATATTTTAATTTTTTTTTAATGTAAGTTTGATCATATGTAATAGTTATGATCATATATTACTTCAATTGTTTTTAATGTAAGTTCGTTCATATGTAATAGTTATAAATACATATTCTCTTCAAAAAAAAAAAAAAAACACAAGTATTAAGGGGATTAGAGCCGAATATTTTGGGATTAGGAGAAGAATTATATAGGCGGTAGCTCTAACCTCCAAGCAGAACTGACACTCGCAAAAGGTAGTCAACCACCTAGGTAGAACAAAAATGGATGTCATATTTTGTTTTGTACGTTATTATAAACAAAAAAAAATTAAATCTATTTTAAATTTATTTATCAGATTTAATTAATTATAAAAATAAATAAATAAAAGAGATAAATAAATTATTATGGTGCTCGGTTTCTCTATTCCTCAGGGTCATGTTCAGATGTTAAACTCTTTTCATGTCAGTTGAAATTTCATTCAAAACGTAACCTGTCTAAACAGACTTATATTGCAACATAATGTACGATATACTATGTAACATAAAACTTAAAAACTGTCTAAAAATTTTTTGACTAACAAATTTTTGTTTTTGGTTTTTTTTTTAAACATAATTGTCATAAATGTCAACATTGAAAAATTTAACAAAAAATAATATGTTATTTGTACCCAAATTAAAAAAATTAATATATATATATATTGTAAAATTTTTCTTCAAATTGTTCAAAACCAGACTTTGGATACTCATATTTTTAATGTGCGTGTCTTTCTCTTTTGCCAGAGTAGGTTGTGGCTACACCCAAAAAAAAAAAAAAAAAACACAAAAAGAATAGGAAGTAGAAGCTCAGCCGATTGCCAAATACACATTTTGAAAAGCTTAAAACTAAAATTATTCCCCCGCAAATCACGCAACATATTCACTTTTTTTGAGGCCAAAATCAAAAAATAAAAATAAAAAGAAGGGGAAAAGAAAAGCAAAAGTGAGAATAATAATAACAAGAAAAAAAAAGTGAAAGTTTTGGATGGTTGGTCAAACAGAAAAATATTTATTAACTTCTTTAGTCTTTTATATGAAAATATATCAATTTATTTTTTTTCCCCCCCCCCCCGCCCCCCCCGCCTCCCACTTTTCAATCAATCCCGCTAACAACTAAACCCAACTCTTTGAATTTTTTATGGAGACTTCAATGCCACTGATGCAGCTTGGTCCCTAGCCTTATACTTAAAAGGCTAACTAACACTATATTTAAATATAAATATATTATATTTAAATATCAATTATATCATATTTTAAATTTAATATAATTATTATTTATTATTTTTACTTATTATATCACATATTTTCTTTCTCTCTTCTTTTTTTCTTTTTATTTTTACTCATCACATCACATATTTATTATTAATTATATCATATTTAAATATCAATTATAATTATATCATTTTTAAATATAAATATATTATATTTAAATATTAATTATATCATATTTTAAATTTAATATAATTATTATTTATTATTTTTACTTATTATATCACATATTTTCTTTCTCTCTTCTTTTTTTCTCTCTACTTTTACTCATCACATCACATATTTATTATTAATTTATCATATTTAAATATCAATTATAATTATATCATATTTAAATATCAATTATATCATATTTTAAATTTAATATAATTATTATTTATTATTTTTACTTATTATATCACATATTTTCTTTCTCTCTTCTTTTTTTCTTTATACTTTTGCTCATCACATCACATATTTATTATTAAAATACAATTCAAATATCTTTCATCCAAACACACATTTCATTCAAATACAATACTAATACTTTTCCTCCAAATATAAATTTTATTTAATGTATTGCATTTAAATATAATGTGTTTACCAAACGGAACCTAAAATCAAATTGCAAATGTTCATTTAAAACAAAACAAAAACAAAAAAAAAAAAACCCAAAAGTGGGGTAAAAAGAAAAGGAGAGAAGAAAAACTTGGTGGTGGCATGTGGATTGTGGATGACTTATAAGTAACATTTAGATAAAACTCAAACTCATTGTTCTTGTTATCTAGGGGTGTGTCTCTCTTTGTTTGTTTATATGGTTAAAGTCACCCTCCGCCATAGCTTTCAGCAACACGTTGGCACTTTCTTTCCTTTTATTTTTATTTATTTTTAAAAAGGGGAATATATTCTAAATCAAGAAAATACAAAATAGATATTAATCAATGTGAACTCAAATCTAAAAAAAAATAAAGTCATGGTCTCAATAAATAATCAAGTCCACAAGTAAATTCAAATGAAACATTCAAAGGGTTTAGATAGTCGCACAAACAATTAAGCACTCACATTGTTCTTTTACAAAACATTTTTAATCAATGAAAAAATCAATCCATCAAAATCAAGAGACTAGTAATATCAAAGATTCATAGAAACAGTATTAAAAAACAAATCTAGCATACCAAAAATACAACCTAACATAAAAAAACAAGAAAAACACATCAATAAATTGAGATAAAAACCACTATTATTACAAACCATAACATATAGAAAATCAAAAGAAAAATCACAATCACCGCTAACAATATCTCCAACAATGAGATGACAGATGAAAGAGTCATTATAGAAAAAGTAGAGTCCGAAAGATAAATAATGTAGTTGAGATTTTGCTTGAATAGTATCATGAAATTCCCACATACTACAACCACCATCACCATAAGAGCACACAGCCACTGCCACAAGAACAGAAATCCAACCATTGATCATATCAAACTCCCAAAGGATTTTCAGAAGCATCAATAAAAACACTTCAAATTAATAACCATCAACCTTAGTCCTACCTTCAATCAACAAAGCTCAATGTCAGGTAAGTCGGTAAGCTTGGACATCAAATTTCAACTTCTAAACGATGAGTAAAATTTTTAAACTTCTAGCTTATTATTATTTTTTATTTATGTATTTTACATATTGAATCGTATTAGACAAGTGTATATATTAAATTTAGATTTTTTTTTTTTGCTGCATATATTTCATGCTGAAATTTGAAAAACCGAATTGTGTTCGATTGTATTTATTCACCAAATAATGTGTGTACCGTATCTTGCTAACCATGATAACAACTACTTTCAAACTGGGAGATGAAGTTGAATGAAAACTAGCACTTAAATTGGAACTTTTATTTGTAAGAAATTATTATGAACTTTCCTTTCTTTTAGAAACTCAAAACAAGACCAAAACTAAAACAAACAAAAGAGAAAAATAAAAATAAAAAGGTAGGCGTACTGCTTTGGAGTTTATACCATGTCTTTCCCCCCCTCTCCCCCTTCCCCACACACCCCCCCCCCCCCCCCCCATCCCTCTCTGTCCTTTGGGTGGTAACTGGTAAGAGCTTTATTAGGCAGCTCCAGCGATAGGGCTTTTGCTTTAGAAAAATCACCATCATAAAAAAATGTACCGACAAAAATACAAAAGAAAAGAAAAGAAAAATAAAAAAAAGGGTTTCATAATTCACTACTTGGGTTCCGGTGTATATATATATATAAGGATCAATACAAGTAGGCCCGGACACATAACAGGGGAAGCTTCTTCTTCACGTCTCCACGACTTTTACCTGCAAATATTTACCCCAATTTTAGAGATAAACCTTAAGATGCTCATTTTGTTATTGCTCAACCATTCCTGAATAATCAACTTACAAAAATCATTATTACCAATGAGCTGCATTATAGCTAGCAACAAACACAATCTTTACAAAATTGATTTTGTTCCCTAGTCCAAACGGCTGGGTTACATTACACTAATTACACATATGTACGCGTGTGTATATATATAAATATATATATTTATATTTATACGTGTTATATGGGGTTGTCTTCGGTCTCCATAAAGATCGAGTTGTAAAATAGAAAAATAAAGATGAATTATATTTATGATATTTATTTTATATACATGGGAAAATGTGAAACTTACCAAATCTTTAATACTTATCTTCACATCGAATTCCTTCTAATAACTTTGTAATCTCTATGTAGTTAGCTAGCCATAACCCCACCTCCAAAAGCTCGTGAGAAGGCAAACACATATTTGTTATAATGAGTAAAAACAAAAGAGAAAGACAAAACAAAACGGAAATTCTATTTGTTTACAGGCCGAAGAAAACTAATCATCTTGAGCATTTCAATGTGGAATCTACCACCTACCTATGCTAATCTGACGTTAATTGGAATAACAAAAATTTGTATTTCAAAAGTCTTATATGTTTTGCAATTCTTTTAAAAAAAAAAGCCTCTTATAAGAATTATTGATAATTAATAGTAAGATTTATTTGAAAAACATATAGTTAAATGACTGGTTATATATATGATATGCCTAGCTAGTATGTCATTGTCACATGACATATTGTTTCACCTTCCTTATAATTAATGTAGTAAAAAGGTTGTTGAAAGGATTAAATTGTCGTGTTTTAGTAATTATGCTCTTCAATGACCTTTACCACCAAAATATTGAGAATTATGGAGCAACCATTTAGTAGCCCCTTGCAATAACTAGCATTGTGCTTGGCATTTATACTTCATTATAATGTGCACTTATGATTGTTAGTTAGACATGTGGCTGATCTCTGCAAGATAGGTACTCACTAACTATGGACACTTACTATTCATTATTAATCCTCTAAATCCCTAATTTTCTTTTCTTTTATCTTTTTTTTTTTCGAGGATTTTTTTTGTGTTTTGTTTTCTTTAGCTCTTTGGTCATTCCACAACATAAATATTCAGGCTTAAGGCTTAACGAAAAACTTATTGTAGAAAGCAGTAGATGAGCTAAAATTCAAAGAAATGGTTGGAGCATCATGTAGCCCTTTAATAGTCGGTGGGGGAATCTATTTCTAATTTTTCTATACATATTCAATTTACGCATAAATGAAAAAAAATATATATGTGAATATAACTATCTATGAATTAAGATGTAAATTTTGGCACACATAGATCTCTAATTATGATAGAGGGATTTTAGGATATATGGATGTTATGTTGATAAAAAATCTTACAAGCAAAAAAAAAAAAAAAAAAGATCACTTATATCTAATTATTAATTTTCAAGAAATTAATATGAACTTAACTCTCCTCTTTCTTTAAAGAGGAAACTAATTGAACTCAATAGCATTCATGTTATTTCAAACAAATACAGAAACTCCACTAGGATACAAATATTGTCTCTCATGATATTCTATCATTAGGTTTAGATTTGTATACGATATACTCAACTCAGATCGTGATCCTGACTGTCATCAACAAAACTCCGGTGTACTTAACATGATATTTAGGGAGAGCAATGGAAACAATTCGATGGGATTGAATCCTTTTTTCGTTTAGGGAGCTTCGTCATATGTTGGTCCCACGTACCTTAGGTCCGTCTAGGGCAAAGTTTCGGTGCACCCTTGCGTTAGACAAAACGTAGAGGGCGGGCACATGGTGTATGCACTATATGCCATAATTTGGATGTCCCACCCACTCCCACAATCCACGCATAATTGCTCGGCCATGCCCATATGCTCATCCTTTCTTTTTTTTTTTTTTTGTCTTGCAAAATTTCCAAATCAGCCTTTTGTTATTATTAGCATTTATTTATTTTGCCCTCTACTTTTGAGAAGGGAAAGCTAACATGAATCTCAAAGTCTTGACTCAACTAATCTATTCGTTAAAATTCCAAGTAGGAGGGGGATGCTCCAAAGTCTATACCCCCCTCATCATTCACGGCAAAATTTTGACCCTTAAAAGAGCAAATTGGGATTAATCTCAGCACAATTTGCTCTCTGACAAAAAGCATGTCTCTGGTCTATATTCATTGGTTATTTGCTTGGAAGCAACGATAAGACAAATGTATTTTAACTAAATTAAAAAAAAAAAAAAAAAGGTTCAAGTCATATATGACTGGCTTTTGATTAGAAATATTAGCAGATAATTATTTTGCTTTCCACAAGTTGACAATCATCCATCCCCACCCCACCCCACCCCACCCCCACAAAAAAATAAAATAATCATAAATAAATAAAATGAAAACGAAAATAAAAAAAAAGAAGAAGAAGAAGAAGAAGTGATTATGAGTACTTAAACCATATAATAAAGTGAACAGAAGGAAAGGTGCTCTATGTTGAAGTTTCCCCCCTACTAGGACTAGGGACCACAATCTCCCCGTCCCATTCGCACCTAATGAGTGGAAGACCCCAAAAAAAGAGAGAAAAAAAAAAAAAAAAAAAAAGAAGGGTAATGTGAGAGAAAAAGTTGCTCTATATAAACATATGAAAAACCAATCACTAAACCCAACACTACTACTCACTATACACACTATAGTATTGCCTTCCACACATTTTCATTTTGATTGCCAAATATGGCTCTTCCAGCAAAAGCTCTCTCTTTCCTCTTCCTAGCCATATCCCTCCTCTCCCACCACTCTCAAGCCAGAGACAGCCAGTTCTTCAGCAAAGTCCCCAACATCAACACCAACGAGAAAGAAACCGCCACTCCAACAACAACAACAACAACAACCGTAGTTAATCCCAACAAGCAAGAACAAGAGCCGACCTTCATCCCGGACACCCAAAAAGACGGGTACGGGCTTTACGGGCACGAGTACGGGCAGCTGCCTCCGTCGGATCAGACCGCCTTCAACGGAGAACAACACTACACCACTACCACCACCAAAACCTACAAGCCGTACACCACCCCGGTCGGGCCTCACTACGGCACTATCGAGAAGGAAGAAGAAGAAGAACAACAAGATCAGCCTCCCAACAACTTCAACAACGCTCAGTTCTACAGCAGCAGCAGCAACAACGAGAATGAGAACGGCAACTACTACAACCAGAATGCCGTGAAAGAGACAAGAGGTTACAAAAACAACTACAATTACAACAAAAACAACAACTACTACAATGGTCAGGAGAGACAGGGCATGAGTGATACGAGGTTCATGGAGGACGGAAAGTACTTCCACGATAATAGTAAGGACAAGCCTAACACGTACGACGACAAGTACTACGATCCCAACACTTACAGAACCGGCGACGGCAAATACCAGTTCTATGGACACAACGCCAATGAAAACTCGTACAAGAATAATCGCTACAACAAAAATTACTACAACAACAACAACTACAACAATAACAACTCGTTTGAAGGGTACCAGAACGAGGAGTTTCAGGAGAGCTACAACGAGTTCGAGCCATGAGCAAAGCTATCCAGCTAAAGAGGACAGATCATGATATGTCGTTTTTCTTTTTTCTTTGTTCTTTTTTATCTTTTCTTAATTATCAAATATGATGATCATATTACCGTAATTTGCATGTTTGATATTGTGTTAATTATTGTGGTTGATCAAGTTGGAAAAAGGAATTTTAAGAATATATAGAGATTAATTTAAGGAGTTTGGGTTCTTGTTACGATCGTGTTTAGTATGTGATCTTTTTTGGCCCTTTTTCTTTTTGAGTCTTCTGTACCCTAGACAGTAATTGTCATCATGAAAAGTGAAGTATGGTAGTATTTTACTTTTTTTTTTCTTTTGTTTAAATAAAAACTGTTCGATTAATAAAGTATTCATGGCCCCTAACTAGCTTGATTACTTTAATAAATTGTTCTTGATATATAATATGTATTTAGCATGTAGCACTTGGTAAATTAGTTACTAATTAGTCCGACATTCTACCAATAGACCAACAAGACAACATCGATGTTTGTAAAACGCATGGATAGGTTGGTAACCATCCTTTTTGGTAGTTCTCATGCATAGGGTTGGTATATATATATATATAATTAGAATATAAATATGTTATGTTGTGAAGTCTAATTATCATTCTCATAATAGGGAACCAAAATTTTATCAAGAGCATTTTGAGATTTTCACATTTGTATTTTTGGTTATTTTAATTTTTCTTATTTTGAAGGGCGCCTTTTTAGGGTTAAGAGAGGTTAAGAGAAAAAAAAAAAAAAAAGGACTATGATCAGGTGTGTAAGTTTATTCTTCTGCATCATAGAAAACAACCACAACGTACAACAAATAAATATGTAACTCTCATATTAAGGACGAAACAATATAAATTTTATGCTTTCTTGCTTGTTTGATTTTTTTTATTTTCAATTTTAATACTCTTGATAATAATAATTAAGACGTTTAATTGTTAGCTCTAAAATGAGTGGTGCAATGAGAAGAAGATGGATTCTCATGGTTCTAATAAAGGATGAAAGACTAGATGAAATCTTGGTGTTTTTGTTAAAAAAATCATGACCGCTCTATAGTGTGAACTTAATTTACAAGTGTTCAATCCCATTTATATATTTTAATCCTTTTATTCAAACTCAAGTTTGAGAGGAAAAAGAAAAGGGGCGATGCTTTGAGTTTCAATGAGATGATATAAAAGCCACAATTTGAGAGGGAAGATCTCCCTCCAAAATGAAGAAATACGGGTGGGGGGTGGGTGCACTTTTGAAAAAGTGGCGATCCTCTAATATCCACCACCAAGAGCTGCTAGTTGGTGAACCACTAGTGGCGCCACGAAGAAGACATATGTGGAAGCATTTCTTTCGTACCCTTTTGCGTTCTTTGACAGACAAAGGAAACTAGAGGTTTTTTTTTTCTTTTTTTTAGCCAAAAAAGAGAAGAAAAGAAAAGAAAAGAAAAGCAAAGAAAACTAGAGGATCAACCAAATGCATCATCTCACCGTGAATGACGGATCGACTGGGGGCTTTGTTTTGCTTCAATTGCGCTCAAGCTGGGTCTCTGTCCTTTTTGACTATGCACATCATACATTGAAACTATCTAGAACTTGTGGTCCAAAAAAAAAATCCATTTTTTGAGCAAAATTGCGAAAATTTTTTATTAAAAAAATACTATTGGTTCTGATTTTTCTATTCTATATTAGATCCGTAAAACTCCCATTTCCTTTGGAGCAAAGATTAAATAAATGTTAAAAAAAATTACGGGCATGGTCTTTAATTGGTGGGCCGATGTACATAATTATGTGAATTATTTCAGAATTTTCATTCTAAATTTCTCTTCATTTTTTTTTTGTCCCATTCCTCATAACAAGTTCCATTTTAAGACAAGTCCCTTTCTAATTTAATTAACAGTGGTTTCCGTTCTTATTTAATTATATATTTACTTATAAAATTACAAAAATAAAGTTTACTGAACTCACATGATATAGAGAAATGTTTACTTTCGAAATTAAAAAAGAAAGTTTACTGGACTGACATGATATAGAGAATGAAAAAAGAAAATGTCAATTTTTTCATGTCTTGATATTAATTTCTTGTCTAAAGGAATGAAATACTAAATTCGTTTATATACTTTTTACCCAAAAAAAAAAAAAAATCATTCATATACTCTTAAAAAATTCCAATACACCAATGGTTTTTTGGTTGTGTAAAAAAAATATTTTAATAATTACATTGACCAGGTTACCATTCCTAAGTTTAACACACAGTAGATAAAAAATTACGTTGTTTTCCATACACTATTTAATAGGTAAGTTAGCACTAGAGAGAAAAACAATAATCCCCATTCTTATTTCTTTAATTTTCTTTTAAAATCTCATTTTGTTTTGTGTTACACTCTTTTATGATTTGATAAACTTGCCTTTAAACTATGTTGTAATCAAATTAAAATGATACAACAGATGAACTAATTTTCCTAGAAACTTATCTCGATTATCCCAAAGAAAATCATGATACCAGTTAGTTTATCCAAAAATAAACCGATTCAACAAACCCATGACATGCGCAGTGTGTGAGAAATTTTAACAACTACTAGCTAGTTAACTTGGTCAAAATTTCTACCCACCTCAGAGTACCTGAAAGTATAGACCAAGTCTGCTTCATAAAAAATTCACCCAAAAAATAATAATAATAATAATAAACCCAACTCCATCTCTATCCAATAACCCATCCACGCACAAAAAACTTGCACATTTATGGCCATTTATAGGATTAACCAAACCCAACAAAATTGGGACCAGAAAATGGCTAGTTGCAACGATGCGCTATAACAAGGTCACGTAATTTGCTGTTTTGGGTGACAACTTTTTTGAAGGATCTGAAGCCTTAGCTAACAAACAATAAAACCTACCCCATGTATAGTTGTATACCAAAAGGATAAAGTTATAATTGCAGCAACAGTACTCGTGCTAAAAGCTTCTGGCATTAATAATCACACCCACACCCAAAACATCAACTTAACGTTTCAGCTTCCTATCATATTCTTTGTCCCTGTAAATGGTTTTCCTCTATGATCTCTACTTCTAACTCTATACTTCGGTAATTAGTTGATTTGTTATAAAAAAAAAAAATTTCTATTTGAAAGCTTAAATTGAGAAGAATATAACCGTACACATACATATAAACAGGCATGACCATTTGATTGGAGAAGACAATATGCTTGTAGTGTATTTAAATGTATGTTCTTATGGATTTTTTTTTTTTTTTTTGTGGTTGATATCCATTGAAAACCTAAGGGTTATGTTAAGTTTGGCTTGTTTGTTAAAAAAAGTCCTATATTGTTTTTATATTAAGGGGGGCTTAGGTTCATGGCCTTATAAATAGGCTCTTACCATCCAGGTTTAATTCATCCCAAAACTTCTCTTCTTCCTTTAGTTAAATATTTATAGAGATCTTTTAATTAAGATATCTTATTAGTGGGTAATTGAAAAATTACCGAAAATTTGTAATCTTTGAAGTTAGTGGTGGTCTTCCATTGCGGTGCCCGAGAAATAGGCGAATTGCTGAACCTCGTAAAATCTGGTATGTTCGTTCCTCTATTTTTACTTTAGTATTTTGATAATTGTTTTGTATTCAATTATAATATTTGTCGGGTTTGTGTAGTGCATGTAGTATAATATAGTTTATACAGTACTGTTCACGTGTATATCACTATTCATTTATATGTACTATTCACTTATACGATACTGTTCATTTATATATCATTGTTCATTTGTACGATACTGTTCATTGTGAAGTTGTTTTGTAAAGAGAAATTACCCGATTTCCTAACAAGTGGTATCAAAGCCAACAGTTCATCCTAGGCTTGTTGTATTTGTTTGTAATTGAATACATTAATTTGTTTCAAATGACAACGGAAGTTTCGGCAACGAGAAATGCAAACATAGCCACAGCATCAACCTCCACGTCTATGCCAAGGAGGACTGTGATGTCAAATTCAAGACATTCAGTAGAGTTATTTGATGGTACTGGTCATTTCGGCATGTGGTAAGGCGAGATGCTAGATGCTCTGTTTCAATAAGGTCTAGACCTAGCTATTGAAGAAACGAAGCCAAATGATATAGATGAGAAGAATTGGAAGACCATCAACCATTTGGCTCGTGGAACAATTCGGTAGTGCCTTTCTAGAGAGCAAAAGTATGCCTTCAAGAATGAGACTTCAGCATACAAGTTATGGAAGGCATTGGAGGACAAGTTCTTGAAGAAGAATAGTCAGAACCGGTTCTATGGACTTGATTATTTATTGAGACCATGACAAGTTCTTGAGGACAAGTTCTTCATATAAAGTCGGTTCTGACTATTCTTCTTCAAGAACTTGTCCTCCAATGCCTTTCATAACTTGTATGCCGAAGTCTCATTCTTGAAGGCATACTTTTGCTCTCTAGAAAGGCACGACCGAATTGTTTCATAAGCTAAATGGTTGATGGTCTTCCAATCCTTCTCATCTATATCATTTGGCTTCATTTCTTCAATAGTTAGGTATAGACCTTGTTGAAACAGAGCATTTAGCACCTCACCTTGCCACATGCCAAAATGACTGTATCGTCAAATAACTCCACTGAATATCTTGAATTTGATATCACAGTCCTCGTTAGCATAGACATGGAGGCTGATGCTGTGGCTGTGTCTGCATTCCTCATTATCGAAACTTCCGTCGTTATTTTAAAACAAACTAATATATTCAATTACAAACAAATACAACAAGCCTAGGATAAACCGTTGGCTCTGATACCAATTGTTGGGAAATCAGGTAATTTCCCGTTACAAAACAACTTCACATTGAACAGTATCGTACAAATGAACAGTGACATACAAATTAACTGTACCGTATAAGTGAACAGTGCGTATAAATAAATAGTGACGTACACGTGAACAGTACCGTATAAACTACACTATACTATATGCACTAAAAAACCCGATAAATATTATAATTGAATACAAAACAATTATCAAAATACTAAAATAAAAATTGAAGAACCAACACACTAGATTTTACGAGGTTCAGCAATTCGCCTATTTCTCGAGCACCACAACGGAAGATCACTTCACTAACTTCAAAGATTATAAATTTTCAGTACTTTTTCAATTACTCACTAATGAGATATCCTAATTAAAGGACCTCCACAAATATTTAACTAAAAGAAGAAGATAATTTTTGGGATGAATTAAACCTGGAGGGTAAGAGCCTATTTATAAGACTATGAACCCAAGCCCCCCTTGATACAAAAACAATGTGGGACTTTCTTCAACAAACAAGCCAAACTTAACAATCCCCTTGTTGGGAATTCGGGTAATTTCCCTTTACAAAACAAATTCACAATGAACAGTATCTTACAAATGAACAGGACATACAAATGAGCAGTAATGTATAAGTGAACAGTGCGTATAAATGAATAGTGATATATATGTGAATAGTATCATATAAACTATACTATATGTACTAAACAAACCCGACAAATATTGTAATTGAATACAAAACAATTATCAAAATACTAAAATAAAAATAAAGAAACGAATACACCAGATTATACGAGGTTCAGCAATTCGCCTACTCTTCGGGCACCACAACGGAAGACCACTTCACAAACTTTAAGGATTACAAATTTTCAGTAATTTTTCAATTATCCACTTATGAGATATCATAATTAAAGGACCTCCACAAATATTTAACTAGAGGAAGAAGAGAAGTTTTTGGATGAATTAAATCTGGGAGGTAAGGGCCTATTTATAAGGCCATAAACCCAAGCCCTCCTTGATACAAAAACAATGTGGGACTTTTTCCCCTTTAACAAACAAGCCAAACTTAACAATCTCCATCTTGGCGAGTTTGTCGATCCTACTTAGCTTCTCGATTCCTCATATCCTTAAATTGATGAAATCATCTGCAGCAATGCCTCCAAATGCACCTAGTGGTGCCATACATCCAAAGGTATTCAAACTTGCAGGATATTAATCAAGTGCAAACAGTACTTGAACTTGACAACTGTCACCACCTTAGTTATCATATCTACAGGATTCTCTTCAGTGTGAATCTTTTGGAGAAGTATCTCACCTTCCTCGAAAATCTCCCATACAAAGTGATATTGAACGTTGATATACTTCGTTCTTGCATGAAAAACTTCGTTCTTTGCTAAGCAAATAGCACTTTGACTGTCACAATACACTATGATGTGCTTCTGACCAATTCCCAAGTCTTCAAGCATTTCTTGAAGCTAAATTACTTCTTTAACAACCTTTGTTACTGCCATGTACTTTGCCTCTGTTGTAGACAAAGCTACTGTTGATTGCAAAGTAGACTTCCAACTAACTGGCGCCTTAGTTAAAGTGAACAAATAGCCAGTAGTTGATTGACACTTGCCCAAATCACCTGCATAGTCAGAAGCATAATATCCAACTACAGGTTGACCAATACCAATATCCTACTCAAATACCAAACCAACATTTACGGTGTTCTAAATATACCGTAGAATCCTTTTCACAGCTTGCCTATGTCATTTTCCAGGATCATGCATATACCTACTCACCACTCCAACTGCCTGTGAAATGTCGGGCCTTGTACACACCATCGCATACATTAAGCTTCCTATCGTATTAGCATACGAGACTCTAACCATATATTCTCGCTCTTCATCACTCTTAGGAGACATTTGCGCACTAAGCTTCAAATGTGGAGCAAGTGGGGTACTCACAGGTTTTGAATTATCATTCATACTAAAACACTGTAATACCTTTTTTCAGATATTACTTCTGTGTTAAGCAAAGCTTGCCCTTACCTTTGTCTCTATTTATCCCCATCTCAAGAATCTGCTTGGCTTCACCTAGATCCTTCATCTCAAACTCTTGATTCAACTGAGCCTTCAATTTATCTATCTCTACTTGGCTCTTCGATGCAATCAGCATATCATCGACGTACAAAAGTAGATAAATGAAATATCCATCCTGTAGCTTTCGCAAATACACACATTGATCATACTGATTTTTAATATACTTATGCCCTCTCATAATGCTATCAAACTGCTTATACCACTGTCTTGGAGACTGCTTTAATTCATACAGTGATTTGTTCAACTTACAAACCCAATTTTCTTTACTAGCAATCTTGAATCCTTCCGGTTGTCATGTAGATTTCCTCCTCCATATCATCATGTAAGAACGCGGTCTTCACATCTAGTTGAGCTAACTCCAAATTCAACTGTGCTACCAAGACCAACAAAATTCTTATGGAGGAATGCTTCAAAACTGGAGAAAATACCTCATTATAGTCAATTTCCTCCTTTTGAGCGTAGCCTTTAGTCACCAATCTTGCCTTGTAGCGAACATCGTTCTTGTTAAGAAATCATTCTTTCTTCGTGTATACCCATTTGCACCCAATTACCTTCTTTCCCTTTGGTAGTTGTGCCAACTTCCAAGTCTTATTCTTTTGAAGAGACTGCATTTTTTTATCCATGACCTTCTTCTACTTTCCATTCTTTGAACTTCGAAATGCTTCTTGAAAGCTGAAAGGCACGTCTTCATCTATAACTGGAAGTACGTAGGCCATCATATCAGTAAAACGAGCAGGTCTGCGAATTTCCTGTCTTGCCCTTCTTGTTGCAATTGAGTCAGACTGTTGTTGTTGTTCCTCCACCATCTCTGATTCATCTTCTATTGTTGGAAAATCAACTGCAGGTGCTGCCTTCTTTGTTAGGCTAATCGTTATTTGCTCAAATTCTAACTGTTTCGAAGTACTCTCTTCCTCCTGTGGAGTGCTACTAGTCTGAACATCTTCATTTGCTATCCTTCTTAACATAGGAAACTCATCAAATGTTACATCTCTGCTAAAGATTATCTTCTTTATTTCCAAACACCATAAGTGAAATCCCTTTATTCCATAAATGATTCCCATAAACAAAGCCTTCTTTGCCTTTGGATCCAACTTGGATTCCTTAATATGATAGCATGCAGTGGAACTAAATACATGTAAGGAATCATAATCTGTAGCAGGTTTTCTAGACTATACCTCCAAAGGTGTTTTACGACCAATAGCCGATAATGATAAACGATTAATGAAATAATGCGCATATGCCAAAGCCTCAGCTCAGAATTGTCTACCCAACCCAACATTGGACAGCATACACCAAACTTTCTCCACTAATGTCTGGTTCATGCGCTCTAACACCCCATTCTGCTGTGGTGTATCCCTGACTGTGAAGTGCCGGACAATGCCATGCTCATTGCAAACATCAAAGAATGGATCACTCTTATATTTTTTGCCATTGTCTGTTCTAAGCCACTTTATCTTCCTGCCCATCGGTTTTCAATCATATTTTTCCACTTAAGTAAAACTCCAAGTACTTCTTCCTTTGTCTTTGTTTTCATACTGTATACCCAAACTCTTCTAGAGTAGTTATCAATAAAAGTTATAAAGTAATGTTTACCTTCTAAAGAAGGTGTCTTGGAAGGCCCCCACACATCTGAGTAAACATAATCCAAAATACCTTTCGTATTATGGATAACGGTGCCAAACTTCACTCTCTTTTGCTTTCCAAGAATGTAATGCTCGTAGAATTCAAGCTTGCAAGCCTTTACACCTTTCAATAATCCCTGCTTTGCTAGAATTTGCAAGGATTTTTCACCAGTATGTCTCAAATGTATATGCCACAACTTGGCCACCTCTGACTCTTTATCACCTTCGGAAGCTGCTGCTGCTATCCCAATAACCATACTACCTTAGTAGTAATACAGGTTATTTCTTTTGACACCCTTCATCACCACGAGCGCACTTGATGTAGTCTTTAGAACTCCATCTTTCATCGTCACGACTAAGCCTTTGGACTCCAAGGCTCCCAAAGAAATGAGGTTCTTCTTCAAATTTGGCATATACCAAACTTCCGTCAGAACCCTGGTTAATCCGTCGTGGTTCTTCAATCGGTTTGAACCTATCCCAACTGTTTTACAGGTGTTGTCGTTGCCCATATAAACAACTCCTCAATTTAGTTATTTAAAATCAAAAAATAACTCCCTGTTGGGAGACATATGATAGGTAATATCCATTCATCTGAATAGATTGCTTAAGGTGAAACAACCAACGAAAGTTCTTTGTCATTGTAGTATTTGGCTACATTTACTTCTGCGACAGCTTTTTCTTTCTTCTTCAGCTTGGGGCAGTTTTACTTCCAGTGTCCTTTCTCATGATAGAAAGCACACTTATCTTTATTAAGTCTGGCTCTCGAGCGTGATCTTCCTCTTCTTCTTGGTTTTTGGCTTTGCAAACGACCTCTTGCCACCGTTGCTTCTGCTGCGATGTTCCTGTTTTCTTTTTTATCCTTTTTTCTTAATTCATAACTATACAAAGCTGCACAAACTTCATCAAGAAATACTTTATCGTTCTCATGAAGTAAAGCAGTCTTAAGATATTCGAATTCATCAGGAAGAGATGCTAACAATATCAAAGCCAAATCTTCATCTTTGAAATTTTCATTTAAATTTAACAAATCTGCTACCAATTGATTGAAAGCAGTAATGTGGTCATTCATAGAGGTACTTGGTCGATAATCGAAGCAGAACAATCTTTTCTTCATATGAAGTCGGTTCTGACTATTCTTCTTCAAGAACTTGCCCTCCAATGCCTTCCATAACTTGAATGCTGAAATCTCATTCTTAAAGGCATACTTTTGCTCTCTAGAAAGGCACGACCGAATTGTTCCACAAGCCAAACAGTTGATAGTCTTTCAATCCTTCTCATCTATATCATTTGGCTTTGTTTTTTCAATAACTAGGTCTAGACCTTGTTGAAATAGAGCATCTAGCACCTCGCCTTGCCACATACCGAAATGACCAGTATCATCAAATAACTCCATTGAATATCTTGAATTTGACATCACAGTCCTCGTTAGCATAGACATGGAGGTTGATGCTGTGGCTATGTCTGGATTTCTCGTTGCTGAAACTTCCATCAGCATTTTGAAACAAATTAATGTATTCAATTACAAACAAATACAACAAGCCTAGGATGAACTGTTGACTCTCATACCACTTGTTGGGAAATCGAGTAATTTCCCTTTACAAAATAACTTCACAATAAACAGTGTCGTACAAATGAACAGTGACATATAAATAAATAGTATCGTATAAGTAAACAGTACATATAAATGAATAGTGACATACACGTGAATAGTATCACACAAACTACACTATACTATATGCACTAAAAAAACCCGACAAATATTGTAATTGAATACAAAACAATTATCAAAATACTAAAATAAAAATAAAGGAACAAACACACCAGATGTTACGAGGTTCAACAATTCGCCTACTCCTTGGACACCATAACAGAAGACCACTTCACTAACTTTAAGGATTACAACTTTTCAGTAATTTTTCAATTACCTACTAAAGAGACATCCTAATTAAAAGACCTCTATAAACATTTAATTAGAGGAAGAAGAGAAGTTTTGAGATGAATTAAACTTTGGGGTTAAAGGCCTATTTATAAGACCATAAATCCAAGCTCTCCTTGATATAAAAACAATGTGGAACTTTTTTCCCTTCAACAAACAAGCCAAACTTAACAATTGGTATACTTGATGTAAAGTCACTTTTTTTTTTCTATTGAATTAAAAAGGATTAATGGTATTTTCATGTTTCGAGACCAACATCATCATGAGAATCTACTAATTTCACATGTGAATAAAAAAAAATGACATGGTCCATGCTTTCTCACCTAATATTTAGGGAATCCAAAATCACCAAGACCTAATCTAACTTGGTAGGCCATTGGAGATGCATAATTAAAGCCTACCAGCAAACGACAGGATTTGATCACTGGATATTAGGTAAAAGAGAAACTTAATAGGTTCTTTTCTTTTGTAGTTTTATTAATAATATCTACTTTACTTCTAACCTTAGTGTGTCTTTTTAGTTGAGAATTGTAACTGCAAGTTGTTGAGCACTCTCAAATGGATGATCCAAATCTTCCTATGAAGGGATCACCTTCATTAGTTTATCGTAATCCTTAAAGCCTCAAATCTATTCATAAGAATAAAAACAAAAGGTCTACATTTTGTCTAGAACGTATCTTATTTCTATTCACTAAACGAATCGTGTGTACACAAATACACACATATATATATTCTTATTCCCTCTGCGGTGATGAAAATCACACAGTAATCCTACACGCTTCAAAACTGTCTTAAAGCAGACCATTGGCTGTGAACGCCATTTGTGTTACTAGGACTGAAAACTAACATACACATAACACCCTAACATATAAAGTAAAATTCAACCTAGCCTTTTCTAGTTCCAAATATTCAAAAAGTATATCATGAGTAATACCTTTTTTCACGGTAATACGTTTTATACTCGCTAATATACTATGCTTTATCAACAAATTATACAAGTTAAAAAATATATATATATATATATAAAAGGGTCTTGGAAATATATATGGAATCCTCAAATGTGAAGGAACTTGCATTCGAGAATGAGCTCTAAATTTTTTTTTTGGGTAAATAGAATGAGCTTAAAATATTAAGCGATATTTAGTTTTACAATTTTTGAGATAATACTAGCCTAGTAAATTGCAACCGAAAATAACATTCACTTGTATCGGAATATATATATACATATATACATATATAGCTATGGATAACGCACTATCTATATGTTTTACAATTAATTTGTGTTTAAGATAATGATGGGACAAGATTGTGATGCGGTAGTGATCCCAACTCATCTCCCAATTAGGAGGTGGTGGAAGGTGGGTATTCCTGGCTTCTACTTATACATATACATATATATATATATGTATATAAATATATAAATACATTTTGAGAATATATGTCAGCCCGCGAAAATAATTAAAGAATTTTCTTATTTTTCAACCTAATAATTAATAACAACATAAATCTATCTTTCGTTGGCTTTTTTAACCAGCAAAGGAAACAATATCAGCATCACGCCAACACGACCAACTAGGGAATTTGACACTACACCTCAATAGAAAAACATATAATTATTGAGAGAGGAAGGAAAACAACAGACAAATAGATTGTCTCCAAAAACGACATTACAAACAAAGGCTAAATTACTTGAATATAAGTACCATTACTTGTGACTCCTTTTTTCATAAAAATTAATAATAAGAGTACCATAACTTAGATGTAATTCTTTTCAAAAACAAAATCATGTGCTTCAATTAAAGTTATGCTCTACTTACTTAACAATATTTGAGGAACTCTCTAAGAAAGGGAAGCAGAACAGCATCAACTATGCATGTTATGCTCTCCATAACTCTAATAACTTCGAGTCAGTACACAAAAATGCAAAGATCATGCTGAGCAACCTTCTTTGCAGGACAGACTTGAATCAAATTGGCGCTCACCTGTTTGTTTTAATAGGAAATGTTGAACAGTGACAACAAACGGGGAAGGGTCAGACAGAAGCCGGAAAACATTGCGTTAGATTTATGATACAAATTGATAGGAAAACCAGTAGTGGATGCACCTTTTCTCTTAGACTAATTTACCTGAATTAATTTTCAAAAACAATTATATAAGTAATTATATCTAACAAATATTAAAACCAGAGGGTTTACCAAGTAAAAGAGCAACAAGATGTGCAACATCTTTCGTACCTTTTGCTTAATTTATTTTGAAAATACATGAAAAAGAAAATTTGAATAAAAGTAGAATTACCTTCTCAAGATCATTGAAATTGCAAACCAAAAGTTCCTCAAACCAGAAATGGTAAAATGGGTTGCAAATAAGAACCTGATAATAAGAAAGAGTGTATTGGTTATTTACATTAGCGCATTCCAATTATCTTCAAGAGAAAAATAACTACCAAAAGGCATAGCATCTTATTACCTTTAGTTTCAATTGTCTCTTAAATTATTGTCTTCAGAAAATGTAACACAATCCCCACCTGACCCTAAGCACTAGCAAAAAAAATATTGCCTATCTTTTATACATATATAAACTGAGATTAAAAAATTTATGCTTTATCGTCAACTTATGGGATGGTTTCAATGCAAACACTTGTTAATTAGAAGAAACCTGCAGTTGAAGTGCATGTATCAGGATTTTTTTTTCCCTTTTTAGTACATTTGTGAACATACTAAAAGTATCTTTGTAATTAATATCGATATAAGGGAAATAAGATTTAACGGTAGTAACAAAGTATATAAGTAGTTACTAGATAGAGAAGGGAAATTCAGAGAGTGTTTGAGGCAACACTTTTGCCATCTTTAAAATACCTTTTTTCCAATACAACCTCGTTTTTGACTATTCACATCTCCAAAACGTTACAGTAAATTTCAAACTTTAAAAATCCATAACTTTGTGTATATAAGTCCAAATGAGATTTTTTTTTTTAAGTTACATAGAATTGCGAAAGGAACAAAATAATATTCATATTCATATTTTTTCAAAAAAAATTTTTAAAATTTTTTATTTTTTCACCCCAAATAGTTTTTTCCTCTAAACATATTTTCTAAAACAACATTTTTCCAACCTAAAAAAAATGTCTCCATGCATCTCTCCTAAACACCCTCTCAATAACACCTTCAAGACAACTTCAGATTGCAAAAAATATC
Organism: Antiaris toxicaria; assembly: GCA_035233585.1. Taxonomy (NCBI): domain Eukaryota; kingdom Viridiplantae; phylum Streptophyta; class Magnoliopsida; order Rosales; family Moraceae; genus Antiaris; species Antiaris toxicaria. Next base: position 98,961,647 of record CP141154.1, read on the forward strand.
AATTTGAAGGATATAATAATTAAATGAAAAATGTGAGTTGTGCCAACAGTGAGGTGATAGAATCCAGCCGAACCATATTAACACTTAGATTTTAGCCTAGCTAGACTGTACATTAACATCTTCTGAATTTGCAGCATCCTCGTGCCACAAGAAGAGATAAAACGTACAGAGGCATGAACAAGCATAATGAGACCACTTAACAAACACAAGATCGATCAAGAAAGTTGGGTCTCACACACCAACTAACGAGCATATACACATCATCAACTAAACTCACATCTTAAAGGTACTTCAAAAGCAACTCCTGTAAAATCTTCATTTCTCCATGTGCTCCCTGCAATGCAACGTGTAATCTCACACAATGTTTGGAACTTGCTATTCTCTTATTCCCATGCATCAGCATATTTCTCTCTGACAGCCTCCCTTCCAAACAGATGGAACATCCGTCTGATATTGGATAGCTCTAGTCAATCTCATCTTTTCAACACTCCAAAATTTATCTCTATTGCAAACTAAAGCATCATGCTTCAAAAATTTTCTTTCAACACCTAGCAACTATCAGCCAACTTAATGAGAAAAATCAAGCAGTTTACCGAAAATCAAGCTGATTAAAACAATAAAATCATACCTGCGATCTTTGTTTAACAAAATTTTCACAATAATAACAACATCAGTAGAGTGAAAGACAAAAAAAAAAAAATTGCAATATTAAGAAGTGATATGGAGTCTCTCATTTCTAGACACCAAAAAAACTTTATTTCAAGATAAACATACCAAATTCCACAAAGAATTCAAGCCAACTATGATCCAAACAGCCTCTTTAAATGAGAAATAAATCTCAACAAGCTTAGCGTGTGCAGGCGTATCTCATCAACTCATACTTTTTCATACCTAATCTTTTTTCCTCTTTATAACTATTCATAGCAGCTTTCACATCATTGTGATGGTAGCCCTTTTGTGCATCTTAAGTTAAGATGCCTTCACACATCCACATATAGGAAGCCCTTTCCGTTCGAAGTCTTCACTAACTTTTCTTTTCTTTTTCCACCTCTTCTAGCGTTTTCTTATCTTGCTCCATTTCTTTTTTTTTCCCCTTTTTTTTCCTTACCTATAACTGATTTATGGCGGTTTTCACACTATTTTGAAGGTACCATTTTCTATTAAGGCTACTCAAGTAGAGCTTCACTCGTCCTTATAGGCGGCCCTTTCCATTCACGGCTCTACTTATCCGGTCAAGACAACAAGCGCCATTTCAGTAACTACCTAGCTTCAGCAAGTCGAAAAACTGAGGAAATTTTTACAAATTCTCTACAATTACTACGCAGGCACTTTAGATTTGTCCTATATTCTCAGCCTTTACAAACAATCATTCGTCGCAGCGATAGATTTCAAGAATTTAAGATTGACATAAAGCAATAACATATACAAAGACAATGAATTATAAGAATAAAAGTAGAAATCAACAGAATCTGAGCTAAAGCAATAAGATGTAGCTAGCGAGATCAAATGGGTGTTGAAGAACAAGTACCTTCTCTCTCATCTTGCCCTGGAAGGTTGACGGAAATGTCGTTTTGGACGATTCGAGATAATTCTACTCTCATAAATGATACTATAAGAGAAAAGCAAAAAAGAACAGATTAGGAAAGCAATCTCCGAAAATCTTAATTTTCCCAAATTAAACCTAATTTCTAGTCTTCGAGAAAGAGAATTGTTGGGTATAAAGAATATTAGAGGAGCATCAAAATCTGCATTTGGGTAATGGGTTCTGAATCTCGCACTTCCTCTAAGTCAGTCGTTTGGGAGTGGGAATTTTACCGTAGCATGCTTTGGCACCAAGAAAGAGTTTCGACACCAAATTATTGTTCGTGTTTTAATTTCAATTTTAGCATGCGAGGGACAAAGGGTAAATTGCTTCTTTGTTTCCAACCTTTTAATAAAATTATAATTTAATCTTAATTTTTTTAATTAAAAGGTCTCTAAAATATTTAAGAAAGTGTAATTTGATACTTTTTATTAAAAAAAGATTAAAAAAAAAGTAGAAAATATCATATGAATTATATAAGATTTACTATTTAAGGACAATTAAAAAAAATTTTACATGATTAAACTTATATGCAGAATCACTACTTCAGGTGCAAGGTTACTAGATTCATCTTCGGATTCTTCAAAGGATGTGGGCAATGTAGCATATGAAGAGAAGAAGCTCTTAATCTCAGTTGACTGATGCTATTCCTATCTAAAGTTGTAAATATGAGTGGGGTTAAGTAGGATCACCCGTTGCCTGCTATTTTAATTCTAGGGTCGGCTCGGTCTATCAAAATGTCACAGGTCTAGCCCGATGCAAGTATGAGGATAGTTTGGCCTTTAGTTTTGAGCCCGACTAGCTGGCTCGGCCTAAAGCTTGCTCTTTTTTTTTTTTAAATACTGTAAAAATATTTTTAAATATATATATGTATTATGTAATGAAAAAATATATAAACAAAATATTACTTTAATTTTATAAGAAAAAAAGATGTTATTTAAAAAAAAGAATATGACTAATAATTATTTGCTTGTAAATTGTAAATTGTGAAACACCAACTATATTATAAACAAGGTATTACATTTTATATGGGAAAAATAAAGAACTTATTTAAAAAACAAAAAAAGAGTATTACCATTGCATTTTGCAAAGATAATTTAATAATTGCTTGCAACTTGTAAAGTATATTACCATAGGCCCCTTTTTTTTTAATTATTAAGTACTTGATGTGTAATTCTAGCAAAAAAAATTCAATATTTTATCATATAATAATAATATTGTACTCTTTTTCATTAATAAAGATAGAATATTTAATTATTAATAACTTATCTTGTCTTATTTATTTATTTATCGTTAACAAAACATTTATAAAATTTTTTTTAAAGCCCATTTATTCGGTTCAAATTTAAGCCTGTTGGGCTTTAGGGCTGGACATGGTTTACACTTTTAAAATTCAGGTGAGCTAAGAATGGCCCGCCAATTGATAGACCAAGCTTGGCCTAATTTTTCCCTAAAGCCCATTAAAGTTGAGCTGGGCTGCCTGAATTTAAAGTTCTATCATTAACCTGTTAATTTTGAATGTAGTTTTGTCATACATATGATTTCTTTCATCTAATTTTAAACTTTTTTTAAGTAAAAATGTCCAGATTGCACCATTTTAAAGAGTTTAGGAACTTTTAGGTCTGAAAAAAGATTGGAGATCAAATCGTAACTTCGTGAAAAAGTTGGAGACCAAACAAGCAATTTATCCAATAATACAAAATGTCACTATACATTATTGCATTTTTTGTATCAATTTAAAATGCCATACCATTATCACCTTAGCTTATGTTTAGAAATATTAAAAAATAACAAGGTAAAGCACATAAGGCTAACATGATGGATGAATAAAGGGTAATTTAGTAAAACAAATGTTTGCTGATTAATTGAGCGACTAAATTGAATCAAGTCTATGTTGCCCAATTGATCCAACACATATTACCTAACTAATCCAAATTTATGGTTTTTATATGTTGGATCAGCTAGGCAATATGCAATTTAATTTACTCTTTTAATTAACAACTCAATGTTCATTTTACCAAATTTTCTTCTATATATGTTTTAGTCTATCACTTATTTGAGGTTTACTCTTATAAAAGAATTAATGGTAAAACTTTTAACCAGCTCAGAAGTTAATAATATAACATTTTAAGTTTTAGAGGCAAAATATGGTAACTTATATAAGTTATCAAGGGTTAAAAAAAATAATAAATGCTTATTTTAGTTACACATAAATGACAGGATTTTGACATGTTTACGTTCATTATATTCATGAAAAATAATTTTCTTTTTTCTTTTTCTTTTACTTTAAATTGGAATTTTGAGTGTTATTGATGTACTTCTAAACAATATGTCGCTTTTGTTTCTAAACATATGACATGTATTCCTTATTTAAATTTATTACACTTTAAAATACTAAAAAATATCCGTATTGATTATTATTACGTTTATTTTTTTTAGAAACCTTAAGCTCCCTTTTCTCTCTCCTCTGCCTCCTCTCTCTTTCTTCTCAATCGTTGTTCTAATCATCATTTCCATCGACCAAGCCGTTGACGAAAAGCCACCATTATTATCCTAAAGCAACAAATCATCATAACAGCCATAACCCTTCCTCCTCATTATTGTAACCCTTCCTCCTTGCCACCGAAACCCTAGGAAATTGGAAATTGTAGAAAATTGAAATAGCCACACCCACTACTCCTATCTTTAAAGCAGAAGAGCAACGGTGGTGAACATTGAAGTAAGTTTGCAGAGACGAAGTCATCAAACTTGCGACGTGGTGCTCATAGATCGCTACCAAAGAAGACGCACCATCACATCATGGTTGGAGGCGTAGAGATCTTGTGACAATCGCGAAATTGCGATCTTCGCACTATCAAGACTAGTAAAGGTCAGGCAGCGATGGAAAATGCGACGATCGATGTAGACAGGATGGAGATTCTGTCGCCAGTCATTGTCCTGATCCCAACACCATTGTCGTCGTTGATGACGGGAATAGAGAGACAGATAAAAGAGAAAGAAAGAGAGGAGAAAGTGGGAGAGAGAAAGATCGAGGTATTTTTAAGATTTTATTCTTTTTTTTAACCTTATTAATGCTATTGAATAATAATATTTTAGACTATGTTATAATTTTATAATCATATATTATATTTTACTATTTTGCTATTTCTTTTTTGCCTATCACCATAACAGAACGTCATAAAAAAAACGCCATGTCGTTTGTCTTATGGTTGTCCGTTGGTCTTCGAAAGTCCGTAATCATACGACATGTCGTTCGGTATTGATTGACGAAAATGCTGCCTAATCATACGACATGTCGTTCATTATCGGCTAACGAAATGCAGTTTAATGTTGACTAATGAGATGTATTTGGTCGTTAAAAGGAATAGGCAGTGTCGGCGGTGCAAGGGCTTCAGTTTCTAAGCTAGCGTCCAAAAATATGCTTTTGGGTCTGCAACTTTATTTGCCACTAGTTCAGTGATAAGTTAATCTTTTTCTCCAGGTCCCAGTTGACCTCATTAATTTTTTATATGAAAAATTTTCAACCGTATGAGCATATGATTAGGAGCAGTTTTATGATATAGATTATAAATTTTTTAAACATGAACAAAATTTAATCCAATAACTAAAAGAATTTTAAAAAGACCCTATTTAACTACCGACTTGCAGTTTCATCAAACCCACTAATCATCCATGGTAAATAGCAATGGCACATTAATGTGAAAGATAATATGAAAAATTATAGATACCATCTATAATTTTTCATATTATCTTTCACATTAATGTGAATAGCAATGGCAATGGCACATTAATCATAGATTAATTTTTTTTCACATTAATCATCCATGGTAAATAGCAATGGCACATTAATGTGAAAGATAATATGAAAAATTATAGATACCATCTATAATCACATTAATGTAATTATAAATTTAATCTAATTATAATTATTATAAACTATAGAATTGGAACCTCTTATTAGTTTCGAAGGGAAAAAAAAAAATTTCTATGTACATATAGAATTTGGCGCCAAGCTTGTTGTTCTGATTAAAGCTGCCACTTTCAATTTCACCTGCCATCAATGTATACCAGTGATATTTACGCACTTCCGAGCGGTGGACATGGTTTTTTAAGGACATGAAAGAAAGTCATACCTGAAATAGGTAAAAAATCAAATCAATGTATCTCGGGGACCAAATATTTCTAAGCAACTATAGTCTATAACTACAAATGTAACACATGTAGATGGACTTAGGTAACACATGTAGCTAGACTAAAATGTAGCAGCCTTTCTGAAACTTCTTGGAAACATCTCACTAATTTTGCTGATGGGCAATATATATTGATAATACTAGAGCCACTCATCCATGTTGGTGAGTAGACTTCCAAGCAGATAAAGGATATGGACTCATAGTTGTGGAAGTAGTTCTCATAATTAAGAGAGAGGGAGATTTATTAGCTTTGTTAAGACTTCAATGACGTCAAATGAAATTGAAGTGACATCTATTTATGCATTAGTTGTACGCATAACTATGTCGAGAGGCATTCGATTAGTGATTACTATGTCCAGAGGTTATGATTATACATATGCTTACAAGGGAATCAAACGTTGTCACACTAATAAATTTCAAGATTGACATTGATAACTAAATTAACCACATACCCACAAGATTTAAACTGTAGATGTCACTAATCTCCCAACTAACTTAACAACTTTATGATTATATATAGGGCTTAATTATAATCATCCCATACCGTAATATATTAAAATGATAAATATAACATGATAATTATTTAAAGAAAAATTCAGGTTGAAAACATATAATAATAATATGAGATTATTAAATTTATCATATTATACATCATTTTAACATTAATATTGAATTAGTAAGATACAATAATAATATGTGATAATATCCCTTTAGCATCATGTCATGTTTAATAGACATTATATTATGTGTCTAATTTTTATATATTATGTAGGAAACACGATGCTTTAAAAGAACACCGTAAAATCCTATACGTATGTATATTGTTGGTGCTATATATCAAGGCCCTCTCCCTTTAAAAATAATGAGAGTAACAAACACAATCATTTCAACGCCCAGGGTTTCTGTTTTCATTTCATTTACCTTGAAATAACTCATCACTTCCCTTTTTTTTTTTTTTTTTTAATTTTGGTGTAAATAATAACTCGTCACTTCCTAGTTCACCTACAACTTCACCCATTAGCTTCCATATAAGGTCTAAGGGATTTTATTTTAGCCCCCTGATCTCCCCGTGTTCCTTAACAAATGTATCTCTTCCATGGTCTAATCAATTATCCTTTCTTTTTTTTTTTTGGGGGTTTTCTTACGCTTCTGAAAGGTCAATTTCAGATCCTGAAGACTTGAGAGAGATCAAATCAACAACTTTAAAACACATCCCCTTGACCATATCCCTTAGTCCCTTTAATTATATAATTGTTTTACGTAATGTTTTTTCAAGTATTGAAAGATAATAAGAAAATGGTTAAAATTTTTTATTATTGTATTTTAAAAATATCTAATGTAATAAAAATATAAATTAATTTATCCATCATTTCATGTATGATTATTTGATAAATTACTTGTACAGCTTGACTGGTCTTTTTTTTTTTTTTTTTTTAACCAAGAGCTTGTTGGTTTTCACCCGAAGTTAAAATTGGCAAGTAAACCATTGCTGTTTTCGTCCGAACAGTTGTAACTTTCAGATGGGGTTGTGTAAACCCTCAGTTAAAATAATGGCTGAGCTGAACATCGAAGTGGGTCCCAAAGCTTATTTAATGCATGATAAAGGCCCTTTTAAGGAAGAATATAAATACCCATTTTCCTTCTTTGGTCTTCTCAAAACAAGTGATTAATTAAAATATATTTTTTTTCCTTAGGCCCACAGTTTGGATTTCTTGTGATCATCATTAGCATCTTCATCTCATCTTCTTCTTGTTCGTTTCTTTCTTCTTTGTTGAGGTCGTTCGCTTCCTGGTCATGGAGGTAATCATTCATTCTTACATTTTTTATTTCTATGTCATATAATTATGTCATTATAAAGAATTTGTCTTATCATCTTTGGTTTTTGCTCTGTGTTTGTTTTTTCACTTGTTTTGTTGAATGAGAGAGGTCAGACTTCTTTTGGGGTTTCTTTTATATATTGGGTCTTCGGTGTTTTGATTGCATGTATACATATATATATATATACACATTTATTTATATATGTGTGTGTGCAAAGAGGACTAAGAACCGAAGCTTTATTTTGCTTTGTTATACAAAGCTAGATTTTGTTTACTGGGATGCTTGAATCTGCGGCTCACTGCATAATCTTCCTTCAAGACCTTTTAACTTCAGTTTTTTTCCTTTTTATTAATCTTTATAAGGCAATTTGATCTGTATTTCTGTCTAATGGCAAATGTTACAGAAGCTATAATATGAAAGCTGAGTGTTTTTTCAATGGGTGTTAGACATATCTGATAAGGTCGAAACGGCTTCGGTGGCCAGAAAGGCAAGGGCTGAACAACATAAATGTTGTCATTGAGAATTGTAAACAATAGATTTTTGCTACTCAAATCTCGAAGCATTATCTTCCTTGTAGAGAAATTGGTGATACAAAAGCCAATGGATAAGCACTATACTTTCAATACGTACATATATATATAGGTATATGTATATATTACCCTGATAATGTATCTGAATAACCAGCAAGAACTGGCCATTTCTAGGAGCCGTTTAGCAGAGTTAGATTGATGATCAATTCTGCTTCAAGTGTTTTTTTTTTTTTTTGGTTTAATGCAGTAAAAGGAGTCTTCATTTCTCGTAATTTTCCTTTCATTTGTTGATCATGATTCCTTCTTTACCTGCTAATGACCAAAATTAATAAACTAAAATTAAAAGTTTGTTTTGAAAAATATCAATGGTTAATCTGCATTGTCTCCCTTGTCAGGACCATGAGATCCCAAACGGATGGCCTCTTGGGCTTGAGGTTATGAGCATGAGACTCCGAGTTATTGACAGCTTGCCAGCGGCCGCATTAGAGCGCTACTCTTTGCACACACCCTCTGCTAGCCTCTCCTCATTCTTGTCCTCCGACCTTGACACCGAGGTAATCCCAAACCAACCTGTTTTTCGTTTTTTTTTTTTTTCAACCAAGAAAAAAGCACACACATCCACATAAATGTTCTTGGGCACAAATGCTTATTTCTTTTGTCATAGTGATTGCCTATCAAATTCAACTTAGTAATGCATAGGACATAGGTATTTAAAGTATGAAGAAAATGAAAAACATGTTTTTATATGTCACAATACACTTTGGTCCACATCATTAATGAATTGCAATTTGGTATTCCACTTCAACATGCTTCCAAAACATGCCCTTGAGCTAAAACATTCGAGATCTCTTAGACTCGATCAATCTGCAGTCCACAGCCTCATTCTTCCAAGACAAAAGCGTGTCACTGGGCCGCCTAATCGGGATTAGACCAGGCGAAAGAGGACACTTGTACTTCACGAATTCGATCCACTTCGAAGAACATGGCAGAATATCAAGAGCAGGCTCACAATCTGATGCCTCAAATATGTGCCGAGGGATATGCATACCACTACTGGTTTGTGCTTTGATGAAGAGAAGCCGAAGCAAGACTAAGGCAAGGAGGTAATTCTTGCTTTGTTAATTACACTTTGGACTCTGGCACAGAAGATGAATTAATAAACTTCCATTCCAAACCATGTATCAAGTTTTTTTCCTTTTTATTCTTAATTTTGTACTTAACAAATGAGTCGCTCATTGCAACTCGTGCAGATCACATTATAACAGACATTTTTGTTTTTCAAATTGCTAGCTTACTCCATATCCATATGAAACTTCAACAGATCTTTAACTCGACGGAAATGTGATGCCGGGTCCGTGGGGAATATATGCGTAATGTATTTTATGTCCATAGACCTTAAGAGGGATGGATGGTGTGTGAATATAACGGGTCATAGTAATGGTGTTTATAGACTTAAAAGTAAAGTAAGCCTTGCTGCCAATCATCGAAGGAAATATAATAGATAATTTAATGGTATTGTAAATAAAAGTATAGGGACAAGAACAATAATTATTTGTTCTCATTTCTCTCTCTAGTGCGTATCTACTTATTAGATGGTTTAACAGGGAAAAAAAAAAATCTCAAACCCCTTTCCATTAAATTTGGTAATGGCCATTTCTCTCTCTAGTGCGTATCTACTTATTAGATGGTTTAACAGGGAAAAAAAAAAATCTCAAACCCCTTTCCATTAAATTTGGTAATGGCAATCTTATCGATAAAAATTATAAAAATATAATTTTTATACAATCAAATAATTATTGGCACATAAAATCTTTTTTAAGAGTTTATAAGAAAATTTGACATTTATACTTACAAGGAATCAAAATCAAATGCAAGTATTGATATTTTCTTTCTCATTTCATATATATTGTGTAGGACTATTAAATTCTCATTATTAATTTTTGTAAATAAACATACGATAAGAAAAGTAGATCATATTATTCATGTCTTGTTCGAGTAATGAAAGGGAAGTTAAATCTAATTTTAATTTTTGAATGATGTGACGATAAGTTATTATCTTTTTAATTAATAAATACAATTAATTAATATAATAATCTTTTAAATACTTGTTAATTAAAAATTGCCAACTCACGAATTATATAAATTGTAATATAAAAATTGAGAATATAGTTTGTCTTGGGGTATTTTTCTTTTCTTTTTTTGCAAAATAAACGTAAACTAACGTGATAAAAGCTGACATGTTACCTTTTTTTTTTTTAACTGGTAAGCACTAGCCTCTTGTAACAATCTAATACTAATTCTAATATAATACTAAATTAATATACCAACGACAAATTTTAATATTAAGATAAAAAAAATACTCTCTAATAAAGTGTTATTTTTTATGTCAAATTTACTATATATTAAATTTTATGATAAATTTGTTATAAAATATAACTAATATCAAATTTCAATTTTGAGTCTTATTGATTATTGTCTCGTGTAATTATTCTAATAATTTTATTTTTTATTTATTTAAATACTAAAAGTACCCTTTTATAATTTTCGAAACACAATAATGATAATAAAAAAAAACATAATGATTATAAAGTAAAATAATGTTATTTTGTATATAGTAAAAAGATGATGCTACTTTTCTCATTATACTGTAACAAATATAGTATTAATATATACAAAATATACGAAAGATGGTCTAACTTATATATTTTTTTTTTACACTTATCAAGGATTAAGGGCCCTTTCGGAGGGAAGAGTCCTTAGACTCAGTTTTAGATATTCTTTTGTCTTTTTCTTTACCTCACAATCACTTTTATTATTTATACTTAAAAAAATTCTAGAGGAAACTCAAAATTTAAAAGTCTGTAACTTTGTATATATAAATCTAAATGAGATTATTTTTTTAAAATTGCATAGAATAAAAAAAATAATATTTATATTGATAATTTTTTAACAAATTTTTAAGATTCTATACTTTTTTATTTTAAATAGTTTTTTTCTCAAACATATTTTTCAAAATTTACTTTTCTCTAATAAAAAAAAAAAGTGTACAAAACTCTCCTCAAACAGGCTCTAAACCTTAGATTAACCAAACCTAAACCTTCATTTCCTCACCAACTAGGCTAGTCCAGTGACTTTATCCACATGTAAACTTTTGTCTAAGTGATTCCATGGATATAACTGAGCATTGTTACAGAACACTAATAATATTAAATATTATTTACAAATAAAATACAAGTCTTATAATATAAGACCGGTAGATGAAGCTTATTTTTTGTTAATAATGACGTTTAATAGTGTCCCTAAACATTTTTTTAGTAAGTGATTGCGTGCCACATCCACTGATACGCATCGGATTCGTACGATCATACACACTCAAGTCGAAACTCTTTTACAGCCTGGCCACCAAAACTCCCTTAAAATCCTACATCCAAATCCTAAAACCCTGAAACTTTAAATTAAAAAAAAATAAAAATAAAAATAAAAGTAGCAAAGGAAAATGTCGTCCTTCGCAGCCGCCAGGTCTGTCCTCCGATCCGCCGCAGGTCGAACCGCCATGCGCTACCGACTCTCCGCCGGCATCAGATCCAAACCGGCGCCTCCACCGCTCCGCATCCCAAAACAGAATCAGAACCGCCTCTCTCCTCCCACATTAAGGTGATACACTCATTTCATCCTAGCAACAACATAAACAAATATATATGTATGTCTCTGTGTGTGTGTGTGTGTGTGTGTGTGTGTGTGTGTGTGTGTGTGTGTGTGTATTCATACATGCATATATATGCTGTGCTTAATTGTCTGTTTGGCTGGGAAAAGAAGGTCGGCCGAGGAAATAAGCCGCTGCACAGGTTCGTTGCTTCCTTATCACACCGCCACGGCCTCTGCGTTGCTCACTTCCATGCTCTCCTTTTCTTGCCCCGCCTCCTGCTGGACTCCTGAGGGTATTTCCTTTTCTTGTGTTCTCTGTTTCGGTTTTTGAAATTGAGCTCTGAATATTATTGGCCTCAAAATACAGATTTTGCAAAAATTTATTTGGTTATTTTCTTGCATTGTAGATAATTGAGTTGTTCTATTGCGGCATTGGTGGTAGTTGATTCAGGCTTTTGTAACAATTGCTTGTCGTGAAGTTACATTTTGAAAGATTTGTACTGTTTTTTGTTAGTATTGAGACTCTGTATGCCTTGTGATAGTCATTCACTTATCACGGTTTTGTAAGGGATTAATAAATCTTCGTTTTGAGGATAAACTTATAAATTATGAATTATTGATACACCATCACCTCTTCCATGTAGATAGCTGAATGGTCAGTAGCAGAGTCAAGCCGCGTGTTACTGACTGAGGTTATGTGCCCCCGCTCAAATTTCAAAAATATAATTTTTATTCCGTAAATTTTTTTAACAAAAATTGTTAATTGTGCCCCTTATTTGATAACAAAAATTTGTAGAATTATGTCTCTATCTTTACTGCCCTTTTGTGAATGGTAACTCACTTTTGTGCTAAATTTGGTTGTATCATCCACCAAGACGCACTATCACAGTATAGGTAGCCTTTTCTTTTGGTAATGAAAAGTAAAATGTTTTCTTCAGTAGATTAGGTTAAAATTGAAATGACTATTGATAATCTTCCTAAAAAACATTATTGTTCAGTGTATAATTCCATTTTTGCTCATTAGTGATCTTATGATTATGAATTTATCATGGATACAATATGGTTTTTACAAAAATTTATGTGTTTCTTTATTTGCATTGTAGATACATGACATTTCTGTAGTGATGCGGTGCATTGGTGGTAGTTTCATGGATTGATTCAGACTTTGTGACAATTGCTTGTGGCAGTCATATTCGTTGAAGTTAGAACTTGAAAGAACTGTTACTTCTTCTAGCTTTCAGGGCATAGGCCTTGTGATAATACAGACACTTTTAAACCTCAGTTGAGGCTAAACTTTTTGTAATAGCCTATCTATTGTCCGTCACCTTTTCCATGCTTGCACAAATGATGCAAAAGCCTATGCCGAGGTGAAATAGTAAATGAAAATTGGTGTAACATACTTGGCTATTAGCTGAATGGTAATTCACTTTTGGGCTAACTTTGGTTGGAACACCCTGTGGTAGTGTTGCTACGTGTCTACTTCAAATCGTCGATAGGGTTAATGTTCATGTATCCGATGTTTCATGTGTAATCAAGAAGAATTATTACAAAGATTATCAATGATCAAGGTTCAAGATGCACTTTAACAGAAATAGGTAGCCTTATGTGCGAAGAAAAGTTGAATGTATTCATCAGCAGATTAGGTGAAATTATGAGCTTCTATAAAAATAACATTCTTCAGCATATTACCAAATCAACTTGTTACAAGAGTTTTGTTATATGCGCTAAGATTGCAATGGTGATGAATATCAGATTGTGCCTGAGAAGGTGGTGAAAAAACGTTCTACTTATTCTAAAACTAGGAACTTAGATTTGTGAATGGATATTCATGATTGTTGGATCTGTCTGATAATGAGAAAGATTTGTAGCTGCATACATTCTAGTTCTATTTCTTAACATTTTATGTCTAGGGAGAATAGCTTTCCTGTCATAATCTGTAATGAAAATGCTTGAAAATGTGATAGCACTCGTCATCTTCAAATGACAATCGTTTTTCCTTTCAAAGTTTGGAAAAAAAAAATGTTGTTGTTCCCTTTTGCTTTGTCAAAATCTATTTGTTTAATTTTTTGCATTGATGATGATTGATTGATTCTGGGATGTGATGCAATTAGTTGTAGTTCTCGTGGACTTAATCAGACTTGTGACAATTGCTTGAGGCAGTGTTGAAGTTAAAATTTAAAGGGTTTTTGCTTCTCTTAGGCATTTTAGTTACAGAGATTAGGTAGAACTTTTTGGTGATAAGTTGTTAATGATCGTGTTAATTCATTTTTTGATGTCTCTTCCATATAGATACTTGTAACTTTATAAGCTATTTGTGTGTATGTGTGTTGTGTGTGTGTGTGTGTGTTTGTGCCCCTCCAATAAAATAAAAATATAAAATCGGGATAACGCCTCTGTAATTTTAGTGCTACGAAAATGTATATCTTGAAAAGATACGAACTTGTATACAGAAACTAGTTTAAGTGATAGACATCCTCCCTAAAGATTTGTGGCCATCGACCAAATTCATTAAATTTTGGGTTCTTTTTACTTTGTATTTCTCTTCTCCTGCTTTAGCCACCAATATTTAGGGTGGAGTTTACGAACTATACAATTTTCTATTTCATTTTGAATTTAACGCCAGCGATTCGTGAGAATTTTACATAAAATGATTAAAAAAAAGTATATAAAAAGAAAATTATATATCATTAAAAAAAATATATGAGCAGGGAAACACAATCTGGATTTTGATTTCAGATCTTTTTTTGTTTTTATTTTTATTTTTTTCAAAATTTTCATTTTTTATATTATTTTTGTGTTAGATTCCGTTAAAAATAGATAATTTATTGACAGATGGTACAAATTGTATATTTAGAAATATTGGAATAGTTTTTCAAAAAATATTTATATACACACACACATTAGGATAGCTAGACCCTTAAAAATAATGAGTAGATTGTATTGAACATTAATTAAAAAGTATTAGCAATAGCTTTTTAGAACCATCACTCGCAAACAATGTGTAAAAAGCTATTCAAATTTTAACGGACGTGAACATCTAAATTGACGGTGTTAAGAATTGTAAGTTTAGGGGTTTGATTGATAAGAAAAAGAACTAGAATGTTTGGATCAGCATTTTAAACAATCAATATTTTACCAAATGAGTGATATGTTACGTTTGATAAACAAATTTTGATACTATAAAAATTAATTTTACACGAAATGTAAAATTTTATATTCAAATACAATCATTTTCAATGGTATTACAAAAATAATTATTATTTAAAAGTTTTTTAAAACAATCACATCAATTTTTTAATCTTAAATATTTATCTTTACTTTTATTAATCACATCAATTTTCAACTTTAAAATATTTTTCATACAAAAACATATTTTATTCAAATACAAAATAAATACTTTTTAATCAAATATAATACTTAAAAAAAATTATATTCAAACTTAATTAAAATACAATGCGTTTCCTAAACGCTCGCTTAAAATATTTTACCGAAATTAAACTCATGAATTTAAAAACGACAGCTAAATGACAAGAGTAGCCTAATAAAAATTACTATGTACCTAAAAACGACAGCTAAATCTTTATTTTTTAGACAAACGACAAATGTTAAAATAGCCAAAAAGGTCGTTTTGGTTTCTGATTCCTTTTTGAGGGCCAAAAACCCTTAAAAATTCTCGTTCCCAAAATCCAAATCCTAAAACCCCAAGGCCACCAGAAACAAATGTCGTCGTTCGCTGCCGCCAGGTCTGTCCTCCGATCCACCGCCGGTCGAACCGCCTTGGGCTCCAGGCTCACCACCGGTGCCAGATCCAAACCGCCTTCCTCACCGGTTCGCATCCCCAGACAGAATCAGAATCGCATCTCCCGTCCCACATTCAAGTAATACATCTATTTCATATATGTATAGATTCATACATGTATATGTACGTTGTGCTTAATTGTCTGTTTGGCTGCGAATAGAAGGTCGGCCGAGGAAATGAGCCGCTGCATAGGCTCGCTGCTTCCTTATCACACCGCCACCGCCTCTGCGTTGCTCACTTCCATGCTCTCCCTGTCTCGCCCCACCTCCTGTTGGACTCCTGATGGTATTTCCTTCTCTAGATTATCTGCTTCGGCTTTTACTTTATTAATTTATTAATCCCTAATATTTAGAATATATATAACATATTTACAATATATATATATATGAATACTCGTGTCCGACATTATAACTTTATAATAAATAATTTATTATGTGTAACACGATAATATTTAGTAATTGTTGATGCTGAAGAAAAAATATATATTATAATGTTTCTATGAAATCAACTAATTATTACAATATTATATAAAAATAAAGTTGCAATTTCGACTCTCGGATAAATTTATAATATATATATATATTTTTTCTTTTTGGTAAAAAGTTCATTTGGTTTGTTTCTTGCATTGTAGATCATTGATTTTTCTGTTGGGATGCTGTGCACTGATCGTAGTTTTCATTTCCCTACCAACACCATATAAACCATCTCCAACATTCAACTTAAAGTTCACGTTTTTAATTTCAGTTATCTATTTCTTGCACTTGTAGATGGTTGATAGTTCTGTTGGGATGCGGTGCAGTGGTAGTTTTCATAATTTGAATCAGACTCTGTGTAACAAATGCTGGACATAGTCATATTTGTTGAAGTTGAGAATATTGAAATAATTCTGCTTCTTTTAAGCATTTTTGCCTTGTGATAACCCATTGATTATTCAAAGTTTTGTAAAATACTATGTTATGATCTCAAATTTCGGTCTTGGAGATATTTTTAGATTCTGATCTTCTTACAATGCTTTGTGCCTTTCATTTTGTTTGAATGAACCAACGCAACAGTTTAGATTTGTTTGTGCTTGGTAGGGTTAGTTGTGGGAATTAGTTGGTCCGAATTTGTATCAAATACTGTGGAATGTACCTGCTTATCTCGTTCAAAGTTGTGCCTACTTGTTTGTTGATGAACGGTGGTCGAGCACCGCTAGGCCACCCCCTTCGGTGGCGATTTAGTCGTACCTTTGGGCCTTTGGAGGTTTTGTTAAGTAAAACTCTATACGCAATAGCCAAGGTTCCTGAATTGACTAATTACTTTGTTTTAGAAACGGTTCATATCATGCTAAATCTCCATTTTGAGGATGAAGTATCTGATAGTCAGTTATTGCTTATCATGCGTGTTTCTTTAACAACTACCTCCTCTCCTCATATGCCAAGGTGGATTTCCGCGGCGATTTTTGGCTCAAAAAGTCCTTGGACATTAGTACCTTAATTCAAATTTTTTGTACCATAGTCACTGAATTGTCACATGCCGCTCGCTTGAGCTCCCTAGAAGGGCATTTGATTAATACAAAAAACCTGAAGGGTCATATGGGGATCCAAGTCACGCTTTTTCTCTTTTTGCAAAGCCACTATTTTATTCAGGCATTTCATCGAACGGTTTACCGGCGTCGCCCCAAATTAACGTTTTGCAATATGACACCATGCATGTATTGGGTTGGGATGAGGTAGTGAGAAAAGAGCAGCTTCGGACAACCTCTCGAGACGGTATGTGGGAATCCCATAAGAGTGTGAGAAGCAATTTGTGTAGCCATGCATGTCAATTTATTTACGAATCTATAAGAAAATTCTCTGTTCATGTACGATTTGTTTATTAAACATATCAGAAAACATCAACCGATAAGCGGAAAATAAGACTATAAACTAAGGGTAAGAGCATCTACCATCTTTCAAGCGACTCTTATAAGCATTTGCCACGGGTCAACAACTAAGAAACGACAAGCAAATTTGTTCCCCAAAAAGAAAAAAAAATATTAAGTAGAAAAAAGGAAGAAATTAAAGGGGATAAAGAACGCTTTTCACGAAATAAAGGTAGCGTTTGGTATTATTTTTGAAATCTGTTATATTTTCAAAAAAAATGAAAATGAAATCATTTTGAAAATTATTCTGAGATTGTTTCTAAAACTGTGTTTGGTTATATTTTCTGAGTGTATATTTTCAAAAATCAAAAATAAAACTGTGTTTGGTTATATTTTTGAAAACCAATCATTTTATAAGTATTTTATGAAAATATATTTATGTTTAATTTGATATACTCTTAATATAATCATCAAGTAATAGTTAATGGATTTCTCTATATATCTAGTCGAACTCCCATTAGAACTTAATTCAGCCGAACTATGTAATGCAATACCAAACTATTATTATAATTATTGTCCTTGTTATGATAATTATCAATTTCATTGTTGTTGTTGTACTAATCTCATTTTGTTGTTACCAGATGGCTTCCACCAATAAAAAGTTTATAGGATCCTAACTTTTGAGCAATGGGATCTCTGATATACCCCAACTAATAAACTCAATTACCAACTAATAAAATGAAGTCAAATGTATAATTAGTATCTCTTTGCATACTGCACATGCAGTTAGATCCCATGCTAGAAGGGCACAGAAAACAATTAAAGCAAATGATGAAAAGATTATTATTCAACACAATCATCAGTAGATAACATATACAAAAATTTGCTCGTAATGTTCTTATATAAATATGCCTCGTCTGTACAGCTAATCACTACCTTCCTCCGGAGAATAACTTAAACTCGGAGTCTTTGTTGTGCGGACTGCACCGTCTGATACCATAACCGCCTTGGCGTTTAAGTACCAAGGTTCGAGGTATGGCGAAGAAATAAATGAAGAATATGAAAAAGGGTGTAGTACTACTGAACCCCAGTCCCTACTTCCAAGTTTAGCTTTTTTCAATCTTCTTCTGATCAACAAATTTCCCATGTCTTCCTTTTTCATGTCTAATACACTTCTTAGTATGGACATGCAGAGAAGGAGCACAAACACTGCATCTTCTTCGGGCATGAATTCTACTACCAATAGCTTCCAATTCCGGAGAGCCGTTGCTTTTCCATTAGGGTAGTCCTCCGTGAACCGAACAAGGGTCAAGCTGCCCTCCTCTTCCTTGTCTTCCTCTTTCTCTTCTTTCCTGTTTTGACACTGTCCATTGGCACCCTCTGGATCGGCTTTCTTCACTTGATATTGCATTTTCTGTCCTTTCAACAGCTTCACCTGAAATTTAGCAATAGCCACTCTTGTTTTATGTGCTTGCTTTCTATTTTGAATAACAATGTAATTCTTCACCCTACCGTTGATTCTGCAGCCTGGCTTCTCAAACCAAAACTCAGGCTTGATATCGATGTTGATGCTTCCCACCGAACCATCAACTCATCTCCGGTCGAAAACTGCCATGCAGCGTTCCATTGTTCTAGTAGTTCTTTGGTGTTGCCGTGCCTACCACCTTCTTTGTACTAGATGGCAACATGCAGCGAAGTTTAAAATTTCAACTTGGAAAGGTGAGGTGAAAAATTGCTGTTAACTATAAATAAATTTTTGGGAAAACCTTGATTGCTCTAAGAAAAACCACATTTCATATATTATAAGAACTAGTACATTTAATTTTTAAAAAGGAAACAAATTTTAAAGAACAATAGATGAATATGACATACCAGGGGCTCTACCAATAGAGCCAGCAACATACGACCAAGAACCTTCTCGAATTTCTATAATTCTATCCCCCCATTTTACCGCTGACAGCTTTTCACCTCCTCTTCTCCAAAATCCTGCTCCCACCCTAAAAATTTAATTTATTTAGCTCAGATGTCCAGAAATTGGAGTTGTATTACAAAAACAACAATCCAAAGAAAGAAGCTTCGATAACAATGAAAGACGAAGAGAGAGAGAGAAAGAGAGATGAGAGAGAGTACCGGAATCGCCATTAGAGAAGGCGCGGACGGAGAAATTGCAGGGGGATTCGAGGCAGAGGTGTGATCTTCCGAGCTTAGATTGAAGAAAAAGGAGAGAAGAACAAGATGAGGATCAAAATGCGAGCAATTGCGATGAAGAAAAAGAAAATGGTGGCGCAGTAATAGGTCGTTCGGTCAACGGTGATGAACTAGAAAGGGAGAGAGGGGTGGAGTCGAGTTGGGGAGGTGAGGTCGGGGTCAGGAGTTGTCTGAACACGAGGCGGGTGGAAAAGCCAGTGAAAACGATTTTTTCTCGTTTTCTAACTTAAGCGAAAAATTTTGGATATAACTCATTGGTTTCAAATTTTGTTTTCAAGACCATGGCTAACCAAACACATTTTCAAATTGATTTAGAAAATAATCTTCTTGGAAATCATGAAAATCAATCCGAAAACAAAAACAAACAGAGCCAAAATTTCAAATGATATATTTAGGACGTGCTATTTAACTGTAAAAAAGAAAAGGAAATAAAAAAAAGAGTAAAGGTTATTTTCAAATATATATTTACTGTTTCTTTTTTTTATAAGCTCATGTTTGGTCGGTTTACTCTTTTTTTTTTTTTTCCCCAAATGGTTTTTATATTTTTCTAAAAAAAGTCTATAATTTTAGTATTTTAAGTTAAAATAAGATTTTTTAATTATATAAAATAACGAAAGGAACAAAAATTCATATTATTTTTTTTCGAACACATATCAAGTTTTTAAATTTTTTAACTTCAAATATTTTAGTGTCAACTAAATACACATATTTTCAAAGATCAATTCAACTCAATTTAATTCCAATTAAAATATCTCTAAAACCCCAACTCAAACAGATACTCAAAACAAAATTGTTTAGTAGATGATGTAAATAGAGATAATTTAATAAACAGTACAAAAAGGTACCGAGGATATTTATTCCATATGTTATGAAATGTCTCTAAACAAAGGAATAATATCAAAATCTAGAAGAATAAATTTCAGTTTCTAACTTAGAGAGCATTTCCATCCAAAATTTTTTACCAATTTAGGCCAATTGGCAATACTTTCTTAAATTTAGGGTGTAAATTATAAAAATCAAAAGTGTAAGGATACGTCACTAAATTCACTGATACACATCACACTCGTACGAGTGCATACACACAAGTCGGAACTCCCAAACCCTCTAACCAAAAAGGCCAAAACCCCCACAGGAAACCTCTCCAAATCCTAAAACCCGAAAATGTCGTCCTTCGCCGCTGCCAGGTCCGTCCTCCGTTCCGCCGCCGGCCGATCCGGCGTGGGCTCCCGGATCTCCTCGGGCGTCAGATCCAAACCAGCGGCTTCTCCGTTTTCCATCCCCAAGCAGAGTCAGAACCGCCTCTTTCGTCCCACATTCAGGTAATACACTCATTTCATATACACAACTTACAAATATATTCACACACACACACATATGCGTTTGGGCTTGACTGTTTGTTTGGCTTCAAAAGAAGATCCGCTGTAGAAATGAGTCGCTGCGTAGAATCGATGCTTCCTTACCACACCGCCACGGCCTCCGCTTTGCTCACTTCCATGCTTTCCGTCTCTCGCCGCACCTACAGTTGGACTCCCGAAGGTACTTCCTTTTCTTTTCTTCTCTTCTATTTCGCCTTTTGAAATTGAACTATTGATAAATTTTATACAGATATATTTATGAATAATTTTTTGCCTTTTTTTTTTTGGTTTTTTGTTTTTTGATGTGTATGGTTTTTCAGTGGTCAGCTAGGTATTGTTTTAATGCTGAAATGAAATAGTATTTGGAAAATTAGTTTAACATACTCCGCTGTCAGATGAGTGATAACTTAGTTTTGGGCTAAATTTGGTCTGATAGTTTCCATGATTGCCATATGCCGACTATAAATTATTAGCCAGATAGTATGACTCAAGAAGACCTTTTGCATTGCTTAAGTGAATTCCTTTCGGCATCTTGCATGCGAAAAATGTGATAGATAGGGGCAAGCTTTTAGCGTGATGAAATGTCAATTGTTGGCAAATACGTGCAAAGCGTGATAAAAATTCGGATTTGTATTTTGCTGGGAATATATTACTTAATCTTGGTTATAGAACAGTGTTTTTCATAATTTTTTTTCTTTTGTTTTCTTGTTGGTTCTTTTATTTTTCACTTGTATTCATGCTAGCATAATCAGATAAGATGATACTGTTTTGTTGTATTCGCTCAGATTGCAATGATGATGTATGATGAATATCAGAATGGTCGAGCATAACCTAATGCTCTTGCGCCCTAGAAGAAGGTGGTGAAAAAAATTTCCACTTATTCTACAACTAGGAAGGAACTAAGATTGTCATAAAATTTTTAAACGGATTATAAAATTTATTGGATCACTTACACTTTTATGTGGCTGATTGACAGTTTTGATTGTTTTTCTCACCTATTAGTTCTTTTGTAGTTGCATACATGCGTGCATTTTGGTCTTATCAACTGTTTTTTCATGCGTAATGCTTCTAAAGAAATGAGTTTTATGGTCATGTTTTCTGATGGATTGTTTTGTAAATCTTGTTGGTCATCATCCTTGAGCAATAAGTAATGCCAAAGCGGTGAGTACTTGGACAGAAGTGAGTAGCAGGACTAGGAAAGGTTTTTTTTTTTTTTTTTGTAAAATGGGGAGGGGGGGAGGGGTGTGGTGAAAAAGAGGAGTAAATTAAGAGGCTAAGTGAGATTGGTTTTGTCACGGTGAATAATATAGATCACTGGCAGAGTACATATGTTGGCTGTTGGGAGCAATTGGGTCTGGAAAAGGCAAAGAACAATGTGTTTAGATGTTTTATAATGAATTCTATATACAACAGTAAGATAACTTATTTCTTTTGAACTGAGCAACTTTTTGCGTACATGGCTTCTCTCCATTTTGGTTGAAATGACATTTTCTTCTACATAATTGCTAATAATTGGCCACTTTTGGGATCAAGATTCGTAGGTAATTGTCATAATGGAGTTTTGCTGCCAACTGAGATATGCTTTGAGGTCATTATTATGTCTTCCTTCAACTTCTTTCTTGCTTTTTTGTCTTAACATTGAAGAACTGGATAATTCCTATAAAGCCAGTGTTTTCATCCTTAAATTTTTCTAACCCCTTAATCATTGGCCTTTTTTGTTTATTTTTATTTGACTCTGGTTGTTTTTTCAATTAGGGCTCTGATGATTGCTCATTAGCTGACGCTTTGGAGACTTGCTATGTTGCTTGCTATTTAATTTATGTGCTTTAGAAGTTTCAATTGTAAACCTTTGTATTATTTACCGGCCAATAGCAAGTAAAGAAGAAAATAATGATTCTACCTTCTACTTCGAGTTCATGTTTTTCCTCAAGTTATCGGCGTTGGACGAATTGAAACAATATAATGCCCCCCTTTTTTTTTTGTAAAAATTTATTTGTTTCTTTTCTTGCATTGTAGATGGATGATTATTCTGTTGGGACGCGGTGCATTGAAGCAATCCTATTTACTTTCCATTTGTTTACATGGAATAGATCAGACTTTGTAACAGGAACTGAAGGCAGTTGTATCTGTTGAGGTTAAAAATTGGAAAGGATTCTGCATTTTTTGAACATTAAATATACAGGGCTTATGAATAAAGATAACCCGTTAGATTATTCAAGATTTTATAAATTATTATATTCTAATTTAAGGTTGAATTTTTGTAATAACAAGTTGTTCAAGGTCATGTTGATTCGTTGAATCATCTTTTCGTTATAGATACCTATAAGAAATAGATAAAGCAAGTTTCAGTTGTAATTTTTTTGTGTTCTTTGATTAGCAAGTAGCAAGTAATAAAGAATACAATGAAATTATCCTCAAACCAGCCGTTAATTTGTTTGAATAGCATGGTCATAGTTTTTAGAGATTGAATCAGGCTTTGTGACAGTTAATTGAATTTATTTCGTGAAGTTAAAATTTGTTGAGTTCAGATATGTTGTTCTATTTGCCATCGCTCCCATTAAATTTTGTATCTAAGTGAATTGCTTCAATATTTTTAGTATTTAGCTTCTATTTTATGTGATCAGGTTGTTAATTTTGGATGATTTGGCAAATAAAGAGTGGATGGATAGTCAAGGAGATGAAAATGAAGACAGCAGAGTTGAACTTAAAGTTGTTGAAGTTGTACGTGTGCTTTTTCTCTAGTTTGTATCCTAAACCGCTATAGTTGTCTTGAGCAGGGGTTATAAAGTCTATTAAAAATTTAAGTTAATATACTTTATTGAGGCCACCTTGTGATATAAGTCTATTAAAAATATAAGTTAAATATAAAGTCTATTAAAAAATAAAGTCTTTTTCTCTATTGAGGCCACCTTGTGATAAATTAATTAATCCATAGATTATTCAAAGCTTATAACTTTTTTTTTTAATTATGAATTATGGTTTGTCACCAGATATATATATATATTTTTCCCATACACGGAACCTTGATGCTGTGACAAGGACAATTTCATTTGAGAAATAGGTTTGAATCACAATTTAGACTTATTAACTATTTGAATTCTATAAAAAATATTAGAATACTGTTTAAGTATGTATATATAATATATACATATAAGATCCATTTATATATTATTTATCAGATTTAATTAATTAAATTAAGTAATTAATTATCAAAAGTAAGAAAATAAATAACACAGACAATTTTAACGAGGTTTGGTTTCCTTACTCTTCGAGGTTACGTCTGCATACTTCACTAATTATCAGAAAATTATAAGTATTAATGAATTTATGCAATTTAAAAAATTTCTCTTTATTATTATCGCCAGTCGTCTTGAATCTAGTTAATGAACTCGTTCAGTAAGATCTCCTTTCAAACATATTTTGAAATCCTTTTAACTACTATTATCTTCTCCTGAAAACTTCAAATTTTTCTCTCAAAAGACGTAAAGAATGTAGAAAGTTTCAAAATCATCAACGATTCAAAATCTCACGATCACCACACTTGATCTCTATCTCAAGGACGAATATTTTGAGTCATTATATAGAACTTCAAACGTCTCATTCAAAATCTCGAGTTTATTTAAAACTCTTATATATAAGGATTTAAAATCTCACGATCACCACACTTGCTCTTTATCTGAAGGACGAATATTTTGAGTGTTTCTATAGAACTCCAAATATCTCCTTTAAAATTTAGGATTTATTTTGAATTTTGAAGATGTTATAAATAATATTGCAACATCGTTTTGTAACACTCTCAAAATTTCAAATTTTAAATCAGTTAAATTTAAAACTACAGATATTATACAAATATTATCTAAATTTACGTTCAAATATATCTGCACATTTTTCCCAATTAAAATCGCACTTTATATAGGTAAATCTTGAGATTTTTTGAAATCCTAATTTAAATAGGATAAGGAAATTCAATTTAAATTATTTTTTTCTTTTTCAGACTTATTCACACTTTAAATAATTCTCTAAATCCTATTAAACTTGGTTTGTTGTGATTCTCTCAGTCCAAGTTGAATTTCAAAAGATATTCATGATTTTGTAACAGACCACAATATTACAGTCAATGTTATAATATCTAATAGCACAATCTGTACTGCATTGCTGAATCTGTATTCAAATTTCTTAAAATTTTTGGTTTTCTTAAATTATCATAAATATTAACACTAAAAAATCTAACAATATATATATATCAAATATTAATGTTTGAATTCTATTTAAAATACGAGAATGTATAAGAATATCTGAACTAGCTTTTAATATCAATTGTCAATTCCCAAATCAGGCTCACCCACAAAAATACGTAGTTGTATTTTCTGTTCTATTCAAGAGGCACTAAGAAAAGAAAATAAAAAAATTGCTTTAGGAAAAACAAAATTAAACAGGTGAATTTTTTTTTCTTTAATTTTGTTTTTCCCCCGCCATTGGCTTCGGAAAAATAGAAACGACTACGGAAAACCGGCCTTTTTTTTTTTTTAAGAAAATAAGGGAAAGCCGCATTCTTTGACTTATAAACACGGTCTCCTGTTTGGTAGTGTGGAAAAAGATGAGACGATGGAAATTAGAGGGGTTTAAGGGATTTTGAAGTTAGTTAGTTATTATTATTATTATTATTATTTTTTAAATTTGAGGTTTGAGATAATGAGGTTTGAATTTTATATTTTTAAATAGAGTAAATATAGTATTATTATTAGATTATATTTATAATTATTTTTAAAGTTAATTATTTAATAAGAAAAAATTAAGAAAAAAGAAAAAATTGTAAGCATAGGAGTTTATTAATTTTTAATTATTTTAACTTTCAAAAAAATTAACAAAGGAAAAATTGATAAATCAAATATTATGTAATAATCATTTTGATTTTAATTATCTCTTAACTTCTTGATAATATAAGAATATAACTAGAACATTTATAAATACAACGTAGTAAAACTTTTCATGCGACTGGTCAAATTAAAAAGAAAAAAATATTCTACATTACACATAATCTTTCCTCTTTTCTATTTCTTCTATCAAACAATAATAATAACCCAAACAATATCTTCTATTTTTATTTTTATAATCTTGATGTTATACTCTTCTTATCTATTTTCCAACCGTATCGCTAAACACAACAGAAAAATCTCATTGGTTTTCAACAAATTTACAAATCTGACCAAAGAAAAAAAAAAGGAAAATTACATAGACTATTTTTTGTGCAGGAATTTCGACCACCAAAAGTCATTAAAAAAAAAAAAAAAAAGTAACCGACACGTTCTCTAACCTCTGCGTTTACTCCACGTCAGCTGTCCTCCTGACCACACTTCTCCTTCGTCTCTCTTTCTCCGCCTGATCAAAATCGCCCTTTTAGAAGCTCCCTCCGTCTTCACATTGAGAAAAAGTCAAATTAATAAAAATAATAATAATAATAAACTAATCAATATTTTATATGACATTAATCAAACGAATATAAAATCCCTCTCTTCGTCGCTTTTCACTCTCCCTCTCTCTCTCACTCTCTCTCTCCGCGTATCTGAAACTCCCTCTTTTTGCGAAGACTCTCAAGTTAAAGGGAAAATACGGGGACGAAGAACACAAAGAGGGATCGGAGATATATCACAAAATTTTTATTTATTTGTATTTTTTTTCCTAATTCAATCTCTAATAAAATTTAGTTAAATCGAACTTAAAAAAAAAAAAGGCAGAAGTCTTTGATCCGATTTCATCCCAGCGAAAATGGACTCCGATTCCTGGACCTCTCGCCTCGCCGCCGCCAAACGCCAATACACTTTGCAGAACCACCATCAAAGCTCCCACTTAGGTCCGTCTATACATATATATATAGATATGTATGTATATTGTTTTGGTGATTTTAGGATTTGTATTTTGGAGTTTTGAATCGGATTTGTGAATTGATTGATTGGTAGATTATTAATTAATAATTGAGATTTTGATTAAATCGGTTGAGCATAGATGATTGCGAGGTTGAAGAGGATGTCCGACCTGAGTTTCCATGCCCGTACTGCTATGAAGAGTTCGACATCGCCTCCCTCTGTTCGCATATCGAAGACGAACACTCCTACGAGTCTAGAGTCACCGTACGTCCTCTTCTTTTTCTTTTTCTTTTTCTTTTTCTTTATTTATTTATTTAGCTGAGATAAAGTATGTCAACAATCAGGTAAGTTCTTACATTTTTCTCAGGCGCTGGCGTATGTTGAGGAGAGTTTAGTTGGTTTTTTTCTCCTAAAAAGTGGAAATTATTTTTAGAACTTTCAAAATATATATATACATATGTTATTACAATGAATGGAAGAATAATGATTTTAGTTGCTTTATATAGAATTTTGATTGAAAAAAGACAAGAAAAAAGTTTCAGAAACATTAATAATATATATTTTTTCTCCTGAATTGAAGCTCGTTTTCTGAATATTGCTGCCAATAAAGGACCCATATTTTGGTTTAATTATGGCAATTTTCAAGGTATGGTTTACGTTAATATTAGAAGAAAAAACCTAATTAAGTGATTTCACCTAAGATCTTTTATGTCAAATCACCAAATGAAAGGAGAAGCATACTTTAAACCACGAGAGGGAGATGATTGCGGGTTATTGATCTTCCAATTCAATATATAAGAGAGCATAGGAATGAATAAAGTGTATGAATTAAGGGTTACAACCCAATATATAATTGCAGTAACTCATATTTCTTATATTTTTATTTTGACTTATCATAAAATTAAAAATATGAAATTAGATCTTTACACATAATTAAACCCCATACCATATGAGATATTATTAAACCCAATAACTTAAGTCTTGTAAATCACTTTAAATAGATTAATTCTTTAAGATAGTACATAATACACATTCAATTACATAGGTAGGCCCATATAATTAATTATTTTCCAACAATTAAAGGCTATGTGATTTCAGGTATGACTGAACAGCTTTGTTGGTACAAAATTCATGAACGGAAGAAAGAAAGGGGGGGAAACAAAATCTGAGAAGAGAAATGTTTATCTCATAATATATTCTGATCTGAACCAGAAAGGAGATTTTGTTGGAATCTGTTTGGTTGCAATGTTTTGAGAATGTGATGAAACTCTTCAATTTTGTGAATGAACTTATTTATTGAATTATGGAAGAATTCGGAATAGAAAGGAGTGATTTTTATAAAAAGAAAGTTGGAGAGCATTTTTTTTTTTTTTCCTCCAGAGGGATACAAGAGGTGATCTATTCTGTTGCATTGTTGTGGTGGATTATTGGATAAAATTGCACCACCCCTTAAATAGTTATGTTAAAGAGAGAGCAAACAGGAAGCCCCTTTGTCCTATGATTTTATATCGTCTCTCTCCCCTCAGACATTCTTCCTCTATAGACGGCAACCGAAGATTTTTGTGGCTCATGGGTTGGTAAGCAAAGAACTATTGCTTATTCTTTAAAAAATAAAATAAAATAATTGTTCACAATGGAGATTGGTTGTGCTGTGGGCTAACGGGCTTGGGATTTGGTTTGAGATGTTGTCGTGGAGATACTATTAGTTTTTGCACGAGGTGGTTCTCTGGGAGACAGATTTGTGGAGAAACGTCTCTTTGATTTCTTTTTTTTTTTTTTTACTTCTATTTTATCCTTGGATGCAATGCTTTAGTGTTTCTAGGTCTATCTTGTTATAGCTATATCCACTCTTTCCTTGATCTCTCATCTTTAAGAGTTGATAAAGGAAGAGAATGTGCTCAGTGTATTAATTGCAACTGCCTTCCATGAAACACAGAGTCTCATGTTGTGCTTACCTTTTGATGCAGGTTTGTCCCATTTGCTCCATTATAGTTTCACGGGACATGTTAAGTCATATAACTTTTCATCATGGGAACCTGTTTAAGATATCCTTTATGTTTGAATATTGATTCCAGTCTTTTACTCTAGAAAACAGTGAAAAAACAGTGAAAATCATGCTTTTTTCTATAATTGCCTGATTCAATGCATGCGTGTGACGATTACTCTTGGAAGTATTTCTTTAACTAAAAATCACATACAAAGACGTCGAAGGCTTCGTAGAGTTGCCATTCCTAATAGCCAGGCACTGTCTTTTCTTGGCCGCGATCTTCGTGAAGCTCATTTGCAGGCGCTTTTAGGAGGTGCTGGACATCGATTAAACAATGCTAGTGTTTCAAATGCAGCCAGTGATCCATTCCTATCATCTCTTATTTTAAATTTCCCTGCATCTGAAACCGAAGAAATTTCAAAGTCTGTTGTTGCCAGTGCTGATGACACTTCTAAGAAGAAAGGAGCATCATCTCACATTTGGAAATCAAGGTACCTTTCTAGGTTTATATTTTCTCTTGAAATATTCGATGCCTTAGACTGACTTGTCAACATCAGTTCTGCTTATGTGTTTTTTTAGGTGCACTAAGAAAACTATTGAGGGATATTTTGAATGATTTTCTGTATATCGGAGGCACAATGATTGGTTTCGAACAAATAGGGGTCAACTTGAATAGAGATCTATAGTTTAGGGCTTATTTATGAAAATAATTCTTTTTTTTTTTTTTTTTGGGGCTTGGAAAAGAGAACTTTCACTAAACTGCATTAATGAATGTTCTCAAACCCTTTTGAAAACTGATTGCAACTCCTTATTTCCTATTAATTTGATTTTCACATTTTAAGTTGCATCTTTTTGCATGTAACTGAGCCTAGACAAGTATATATGGATATCAGCCTGAGCCTCAGCCATATGGTACGGAGTGGCAACTGAAAATTCTGGTTAGGACAAATGAAGGCTTGTGAGATGCAATAGATGTTAGTTACTTCATACGCCATTAAAGTTTAAGAAAGAAAAAGAGAGAGGAAGGCCATTCCATTTCGACTAGAGACCCGCCTTAATTCCATAGCTTTGAGTCCACAATCCTGATCGTAGCAATGCGTACTCTCTTATTAAGAAAGAAAAATTTCCGTGCCTAGTTCCTTCATTAGCTAAGAAAAATTTCCGTGCCCAGTTCCTTCATTAGCTGTTCATAGGTTGAGCTTGACTAAGTAGGTTTGATTCAAACTTCTTTAGGGAATTGATGTTAGTTACTTCGTTAGCCGCCTACTCTCTTGTTAAAATAGAAAAATTGGTGTGCCTAGTTACCTCATTAGCAGTGCCTATTCTCATAAAAAGGAAAAATCGCAGTGCCTATTTGGTGTTAAGTGTTGAGGTTTGATGTCGGTTTTGGGATTCTTCCCTCTTTGGGGTAGAGGATGGACATTAAAGAACTGATGTCTTGACGTTTTTAGCTATCTTATTAGGACCGTCGTTCCTGTGCTCTCTTTGAAGTTCAGG
The DNA here is from genome assembly GCA_035233585.1 of Antiaris toxicaria. Lineage (NCBI taxonomy): Eukaryota > Viridiplantae > Streptophyta > Magnoliopsida > Rosales > Moraceae > Antiaris > Antiaris toxicaria. Next base: position 98,991,965 of record CP141154.1, read on the forward strand.
CTACTGAGTAAAGTGAATCAGGAATTTAATCCACTCCCAACTTTCAAGGGAGTAAAGCGGCAATTGCCCAACTGGATCCATTTCCCTTACGCTTCTTCTAAAATCTTGCAAACAGGAAAGCAATCATAATAATAGTAAACTGCACTTTAAATCTGAATCTCTCTCTCTCTCTCTCTCTCTCTGTGTTGCAGTTTTGATCCTTCTTTGAGCCGCGAAGAGCGCGAAAAAAGGATGAGGCAAGCTGCCGGAAGAGCTGGTTTTATGCAAGATCTGTTCCTGTCAACGCTGTTCCGAGACTAATTGGCAAAAGTATGTGGCTCAACCAGTGGAGAACGACTTATTGCAAAATCCTCAAAACGGGGTGTACTTCTGGGGTGGGATTCAAATGGTTCTACTACTACTGTCAAACAATCACAAACATTTGAATTGTGCAGCAGCTCGGAAGAGCGCACAATGATATCGATAACATCACGCCCATTTTACCTCCCACCCAAACCATGTTGCTGTACTAGTACGACATTCTGAAGAAACGATATTCTTTCAATTCAAGGTGAAACTCCATAATATGATGCACCTGCCATGTTGCAAGTTGCAACTTCTAATGTTGCTTCTAGCAAATGGTAGTAGTTTCTCCATTTCGGCTCAAATAAAGTTATTATTATTATTATTATTATTATTATTATTTTGCTAAAAAATAAAAATAAAGTTGGGACTTGGGAGAGCGAAGTAACAACTTATACTTGATGCTTTTCTGCTTGATACAAGCCTTTCAACCGATTCGTCATATACGTCTTAGTTGCTCTCTTTTTTTAATCTTTTAAATGGTAAGTTGGGTATCTCTATTAAGATTTAATAAAATTGAATAAAAAAAATGATCAATGGCTTATAATGTGGATTGACGGTACGGGATTGAATTCTACCTTTACAGCTGTGAAACGTACCCTATGATAGAATTCTGGCACTCTTTTTAAACCTAGAAAAAAAAAATCTCTCCTTTCGATATATTAAAAGTTTATTTGATGTAAAGTTTTAGCTTAGATTAAGATTGAAATGAATTAAATTATAAAATAAATTTTATATTTAATATTTAAATTTGAGTTGGAGATTTTTTTTTAATTAAAAATGATCAAATAATAAAAATGAAGTTTAAATTTATATTAAAAATTTTATTTTTTTTATTTTTTCTTATAATTGATTTTTTTATTTATATGAAAAAATATTTTTAAATAATATTTTTAAATCTAAAATATTATATAAATTATGAATTAAAAAATTTGAAATGAAATTGTAAACTAAATAAAAAATTGAACTTGCACGGCATTCAAACGGAGAGCAATCATACAAAATGTATTGTGGAAGTGGGTAGCTTGGATATTGTGCTTGAAAGTCGGTGTGGCTTGGTTGGTGCCGGTGCCCCGTGTGTTAAAAAGGAGAAATTCAGCCTAAATGAAAAAAGGATAAAACCAAACAGAGAGTTGCACATGATGATAGCACAATGATATCAATTTTTGGATTAGTCAGGCATAAACCTAACACAACCAAATGGTCAAAAGGCCTCCAGAAAACTACAACGTAAACTCTTGTTTTCTCATGTGTCACACACTTGATTTGGGCACATGCATCGTCAATTATTCCTATTGCCTTATAATTATAGATATTACATGAGTAACTTATGTTTGTCTACATATTTCTAATATTTTGAATAATAATTTTGAGAGGCAAGCCATCTTTATACTAATACTATTACTTTAGTGCATATTATTATTTTTAATGCTATTTTTGTCTTTAGTCATTATTATTATTATTATGTTTTGAATTTAAATAAATTAAAAATGGAAATATTGTAATAAAGACATGAGAAAATAAGGTAATCACTGATAAGAAATAAACGTTAAATTTGATATTAATTATCTTTATAGTGAATTTATCACAAATTTTAACATATGGTAGATTTTATATCAAAAATAGCATTTTATTGTATAATCTTTTTTTTAATCTAAATACTAAAATTTATCACTAACATTGATGTTTTTATATTCTTAATTATAGAGGCAAATTAGGACAAGTTGAATGCTTATATGTTTGCAATAGAGCTTGGAAACACTGTATTATTCAATGAAATAACCATAATTGAGCAATTGGGAAATGTCAAACAGACTGCTCTATTTAAGACTCATATAAAAGAAGATTAGAATATTTATTTGAAAAATAGAAAAAAATAGAATAATATAAATTAAGAAAAAAATTAAAAAAAAAAAAACCATAATAACACGAGAGGTTGGATCCCATCCACCATTATTTGTTAACTTATCAGTTAAGGAGTCTTCTTAGTAGTTGAGATCAAGAAGAATTGATTCCGTATTATTTAAAAAGAAACTAATCCATTTCGGAAAAAAAAAAAAAAACAGTAATCAACATATATATAATATATTTAAAATAATAGCACAAACATTGAGTACACTTACATTCTAATACTATGAAAAATAGAGCTAACAACAATAAGGTACTCTTACTAGTTGTGCATACATTTTGACATTAAATTTGATAAAAAAAATCATATAAAAAACAACAAAATCTTATACATATTTATTGATAAAGCAAAGCACTATTAATCGAATGGTATATTTTCATAGCTTAACATATAATTCTTAAAAAAAGAAAAAAAAAAGTAATATATTTTCGTTACACTGAAAGGTCACTGTTACCTACATTTTTGTGCAGCCAATACGATATATAGTGGTGAGGTGGTCACAACCGCTTCTTTTCCTCTTTTTTTTTTTTTTCTCCCTTCTTTTTTTCTAAAATTGTCGTTAGAGACTAATTTAGTGGGCACTATATTAAGATCAATATCAGTCTTCCAACAAAAAATAGACCCATTGGCCATTACTCGCCAAATTGCACGCATTAATTAGTGTTAGAATGACCCATCTTCTGTTGGGGAAGGGGAGTGAGAAAAAAGATCTGGATAATTTTTTTTTTTTAATTTTTCTTCAAATGGAAATCAGGTCCCATGTATTAGAAAAATAAATAAAAGTGATAAGATAGAGATTGTCCTGGTCAGGACAGAGTCACTCTCCTTGTCCCAACGCCAACGCCAAGTGAATTTCTTCCTATCCTTTTCTAGGGAATTATGTACTCATAAGTCTAAAGACATAGCCATTTCACCCTTGCATGGAATTGTCCATCACATATTAAAAAGCAATTTTCTTTTTCTTTTTTTCTTCTTAAATTTAAAGTTATATATATATATAAAACTTGAATTGCTTTTTCCGATAGAGTATTTGCACCAATACTTATCACTCTAAAATTATTATAAAATTAAACGAGGTTAAAAATTTTGTATCTTTTAAACTTTTTTAAAAATTTAACAATTCAAAACTAAATGGATCTAAAGAAAAATAAATATATGTTTTTGCATTATACCAAAAAAATTATCGCAACTTTGATTTGGTTATAGATACACATACGTTGTTGAAACAGATTTAAATAAATGGTAAAAAAAATTATATAAAAAAAATCATTAATTAATGATTGAATATAGTCTATCAATAATAATTAATTTATGATTAATTATGGTTAATCACTAAAATATACATATTAATATTGATTAATTACTTAATAATTGTTGTCAATCATTAATTAATCATTTTATTAGTTTTATTAAACTATCACTATGTATTAAAAAACTTCTTTAAAAGAGGCCAACTAACATATACCTTATTTCAACCCAATAAAAAAAAAAAAACCTCACGTACCTTAAAATATTCAGATAATTTTAATTATATATATATAATAACTAAACTGCCTTATATAAAATGAGTTAATTTGGTTTATATGAGGAATATTCTTTATTTACAACTCATATCTTAAACACTAACTTTGATAAGTTTTTAAATATCAATTTATATATTATATTTTTATCAATATATATAATTAATTAATATAAAAATATTTTATATACTTATAAATTAAAAAATAACATTTATGTAATATAAGTTGATATTAAAAAAATAAACGTTAGAATTGTGTGGCTATTTTTAAAAAAATAATAGTAAAAAACTTCCCACTATTTGATAATTTTTCATATTTTTTTTAAGAATATTTGATAATTTTTCGTTTGTGAAGCGTATTGGGTCATTGACCATTACTTTAAAAAATGAAAAGAGAAGTGGCTTGAGAAAACTATTATTCAATTTTAATAATTACTATTAGAATAAGATAAGGATAATGACGTCAGCTCTGCCATTTAATATTTAAAATCTATTTAAAAATAATAACAAATCCCGTGAAAGCATAAGTGACAACAGGAGTATATAAGTTTTGCTGGTGGTGGAATTCATTCATTCATCCTCAATCGCATTAACAAGCTTTATAGAAACCAGAGAGAGAAAGTATATACATATATATATATAGAGAGAGAGAGAGAGAGAAGAGAGCAAAGGCAAAGTCTGGTCTATAAAACTGTAATCTCTGTTTTTTTTTTTTTTTTTTTTGGTGGTGTGAAGAATCGGAATCAGAAGGAGAAGGAGATGATGGTGGAGCTTTTCGTGCTTGGGTGTACGGGAGTTGTGGTGTTCCTTCACGGAGCCAACTTCTTCTTCCACGCTCTGACCCACCACCTCCTCACCATTCGATCTCTCAGGTGATCTACCTTCTCGTCGATTTTCCATTCTCAATTCCTTTTCTTTGTTCCTTTACTCTCTTTTCCCCGTTTCTTCTTTGAAACAGTTCTTCTTTTCTCAGAATTGATGATTCTGTTTAGTTAGCTCCATAATTATATATATATAATGACAAAATCACTTAACTTTTATTTGTTAAACAATCTTCTACGATGGATACTAACAACCGATTTATTGTTAGTCGGTCCAACGTTAAAATGAAATAAAGTTATTTTATTAATTTCGATTTTTAAAGCTGTCATTTTGGCAAATTCTCTATTCTAAACTGTGTGAAGTTTCTTGTGTTGGGTATCAGTTTTCTGGGATTCGTGGGATGGTAGAGAGAGAAGGAGAGAGAGAGAGAGAGAGAGAAGATCGCTTGTCCACGCAAGTAGAAGGTATTGGCGTCGGTGACGCCTTGTGATTATCTTATCTTATTTTATATTTTTAGTTTTTTTTTTTTTTGTTAGTGTTCTAATTATTTTTAGAATTAACTTTTACTATCAAGCAGGCTATAAATCATAATTTTGTGTCCAAAAATGGGAACTGGGAGGCTTATTTACCAAATTTTGTGGTGAATCCATATTTTGTAAAATATTTGCTTTCCTTCCTGTGTAATCTAAAATATCACAACTTGTATCTTTATTATTATTATTATTATTTTAAAGGAACTTGTTTCTTTAATTTGCCATGAAGCATTTTTCCTTTTTCTTATCTTTTTTTTTTCTTTAATGTTAAATTCTAATAAAAGCATTGAACCCCACAAGATGCAGGGCTTTGCTCTGCCCAGTTGAGATGTTGTTGTGTTGTACTTGTTTTCCTTCTAGTGAACTCTACCGCTATATATTCTCCCAATAAAAAAAAAAAAAAGGGGGACGAAAACAATTACAAAATCAAAGGAACAACTTTACTGTTGGGTATATTGGTTGGCGCATCACACTTAAAGAAACTGGTAGGTACACCTTACTCAGGGGACGAGGATGTATGACTTTTTCCCCTTTTTTTTTTTTTTTTTGGGTTAGTATGTTACTATTTTGTGTGATAAGAGTTCCAACATGTCACAAAATTCCAACATATCATGTGTTATTGATCTATGATTCTATTCTGTCACATATACTATAGGTTCAAAATAAAAATAAAAATAAAAATAAAATAAAATAACTAGTGCTAATAATTGCAAGTAACGAGTAGAAGAATAGTATCAACGTTCTTCAGGAATAAATTCTCTTGCTTGTATTTTTTTTTAATCGAATAAGTGCATTTTTTATAAAAGTAAGTACATGTGTTATTTTATGTAAAAAGTAGGCGGAGATATAAAATAATTTTTATATAAGAATACAAAATGATTTATATATATATAAAAGAGTGCAAGACTGGATGGATTAATATTTTGGATTAAGTTGGGCTTTTAAAGTATATTAAGTTAGTTTCACATGTGATTTTTTCTTACCAAGTGGTATCGGAGTCAATAGTTTGTATTGACCAAGCAAATCATACTCGGTTATCAAGTTCTCATGTTGCCTTCTGTGAAGAGTTGATGTTACTCACAGTTGGTGCTGTTGCAATTGTGGATGATGGAACATTTGGTGAATCACATGATTTCAATTCCTTTTTATGCTCTAATTGGCTCCCATTTGGAGTGCAATGTTTTGACATGTCGGTTATAAGAACTTTGGTTCGAAGGAGAGTTCAATGAACACACACATTAGGGGGAGAATGTTTAGAAAAATACATATATGTTGTCTCATATGAAAAGTAGATGAAAATGTGAAATAGTTTATATACATGAAAAGACTTAGACCCAATGGGTTAATCTTTTTGGTCAAATTAAACTTCTAAAATGTGTTGAACTAGTTTTGCATATGATTTCACCTTAATATATGTGTGAGAGACAAGTGGCAAATACTTGTAGCACGTTTAAAATATTACTCACACACTGAAAAATATTTATGCCCCGTTTGATGAATGCATTGCATTTGTATTGCATTTGAATGCAATGTATTGAATACAATTTATATTTGGAAGAAAAGTATTAGCATTGCATTTGAATGCAATGTATGTTTGAGTGAAAAATATTTGAATTATATATTAATAATAAATATATGATGTGATGGATAAAAGTAGAGAGAGAAAATGGAGAGAGAGAATATATGATGTAATTAATAAAAGTAATAAAAAAGTAAAATAATGAATAAGGATTATATTGGATTTAAAATGTGATATGATTGGTATTTGAATGAAATACTTTTGTATTTAGAGGAAAATTGCATTGCATTTAAATGTAATGTAAAAAAAAAATGTGTGTACCAAATGACATCTTATATTGTAAAAATTTATTTCTAAAGCTTTTAAAAATAAAATTGAGAAAAAAAAAACAAAAGAAAATTAAAATTTGCTGGAAATGAAAGCCTACACTTAACTGTAACAACTTACACCGAGAGATGAAAAACGTGCGTTCCCTCAGCCATAGCTACCGAAGGGCTAATCAACTCAAAGTTGGTAAAGAGGTTAGGCTATGATCTAGGTGGCGGTTATTCTCTTGCTCATGTTGTTTTTTAGGAAACTTTGGTTGATGCACTTTTATTGTATTTTAGGACTGTGTCGGCAATTTTGTTAGGTTTCTTTAGTAAAGAGGGTTATAATCTCGCCATTAGCAAACCAATTATTGCTCTTGAAAGGAGTGAATAGAAACAAATCTACGTCTATCTTAATTAACATGTTCTTCAGTCAAAGGTCAAATTGTACTTCATAAAGCTATTTGAAGTATTATATTTATTTTTTGTTATCAAATTATTAATTTTTAATAATTTGGAGTTATTCAGTGAATTTGTCAAGATACAGCATGCTACAACAGATGTTGAATTTGAGATCAAGTATAATTTATGTCAAATTTTATAATATTGGAGGATTTTTTTTTTTTTTAATCTTAATCCTAAATTCAGTGCGACTTCAAAATTTGATTTTGTAATTAAGATGCTGTTTGATCAATGAGCTCATGGTTTCAGGTAAAATGAAATTTCAACAATAATAAGCCCAAAAAGATTTCACGAAAATTATTCCCTGCAAAGCCGATGGTTTCCTAATAGTGATATCAAGTCCTAATTATTAAAGTCCATGAATTATGACTTATTTTCCCCTCCTTTCATTTGAGCACACATGGTGGTGGTCGATGGAGAGATGAAAGTGAAATGTTATCAATAGGGCACCTTTTTTTTTTGGTGGGTTAATCGAAAATTCCATAGGCCACTAAACCACTTGATGTAATTGTCTAGTGGAAAGCTTTTATTATTATTATTATTTTGTTAATCTAGGTTTAAATGTAGGTTGATAGCCTTCGATTGAAGACAAGACAAGTGGTTTGAGGGTAGTGGCACATTGGATCATGGTCCAAATCATGTGCACTTACCACTAAACATTAGTTTCTTGCGAATTTGAGGTGATTTCCATTCACAAATGTGAATGAATCCTCGACTACTGTCTTTTTTTTGGTTACATGCTTCTTGAAATTCATCTGCTGAGTTAATCAAAATAAAAGTATTTATACATAGTTTATTTACAAAATAATATCATCTTGCTAAAAAAAAAAAAAAAACTGCTAATATCATCTTAATCCACATGAGAGAAGAAGTGGGTCATACTGAGTTGGCTGCGCAAACAGCCACAAGGGGTTTACCTCCCTTTAATCAATCAAACATTATTTGATTCTTTACTTGCTAACCTATTCATTATTCAGTTATTTCTTTATTTTAAGTTATGTCACTCTTTAGTAGCACTAAAAACAAATGTTTGAAATTTTAATCTCAAATTTTACTAATCAATCTCTGTGATATATATATATATATGAACTATTATCTAATCTCTCTCTCTTGAGCTTTTAATGTCTTGATGAGTGTTTTTCTCCAGGGAGTCGAAGCTCCTTCGCAACGCTTGGCCGGCCTTGGACTCTAGATGTGCTTGGTTCATCGGTTGTAGGGCAGCTTTACTCGTTGTGGAGCTCGAACCTTGCTTCACAATGGCGACGGAAGCAGGGATATGGGCAGGATTGGTTTCGCTAGAGGTAGTTCACTTGTGCCCAAATCTGCAACAAGGGTAGGCGCCAAAATCTAACTCCGTGGCGTTGGTCCTTGGGGCAACGTGGAGAACCAAGCGATGCACGTGGATCGAAAGGTGGTCAGCGGCGACTGCGCATGGTGGACGTCCTCCATTGGTGGATCCAGTCCTGTGGTGCTCTTTTCTTCCATTCTGTTAGTGGAGGCAGTGGTTCATACATTCTTCCATTCTGTTAGTGTTTTCTCCTACGGGTGTTTAGCCTTCCTGGTATGTGTTTGTGTTTTGCATTTGTACTTTTTGTGTAATAATGATGTTTTGGGCGTCAGTTTGTTGGTTTTACTAGTTTTATTTTGGTTGTTTGTTGTTTTAGCTATTGTGGTTATAATATGGGTAGTGGTCACCCTTCTGATCCCGTTTTGTTGTCCCATGGTCGCTAATAGGCTAGTTCTTGACCGGTGGGAAGAAATGGCTCTCGCTTCACCCTTTGTAAGAGCAAAAGCTTCGTTCCATTGTTAGGATAAGGGGTGCCTAGGCAACCTCTGAGTTGGTTTAATTCTTTGGTGTTGTCCCATTGGCCTGTTGTGGCATTGTTATGGCTCGTTTTGTGGGTTCTAGTTCCACCTACTTATTTAGTCTTTCGGTAGTTTCCAAATCATCAGACTAATATTGGTATTCAAATTGTAGTTTTCTTATGTTGTTTGCTGTAGATTTGGATTGTTGTTTGTAATTTTGGCCCAATGGTGGCATTTTATTAATAATGCCTTTCCTTTCAAAAAAAAAAAAAAAAGTTTTACATCCCTAAAAACAATGTTTGATATTTAAAGTCCTATTTTGCACAAAATAATTTCTAAATAGAAACAACGTTAGTTTTGTGCCTTTTTTTTTTTTTTTACTGATTAATACTTTAATTTTAATTTTAATTTAATTTATTTTATAGTTTTGATCCTTCACCATAAAATTAAATGATGCATTGTTAATATTTAATTGAAATAGTCATGTGGCTAATCACGTCATCCCTTGCAATTTGTAAAATCAATCACTTAAGTTGTAAAAAATTACCTTTAGTGTCCTTGAAAATGCTTAATAATCAATTCACCTCATTTGAATGTTTTTGCAATATTTAAAGTTTCCATAAAATGGGGATGTGATTCCTTCGTTACTTTTTTTTTTATTTCCAGTGTTATGGATTAAAATTGCGTAAAAAAAATTAAAAATTAAAAATTAAAAATTTAGGGACTAATAAAAAAAAATTTTGGGAAATAAGGATGTGATTCCTCCTTTACTTTTTTGATTTCCAGGTTTATGGATTAAAATTGTAAAAAAAAAAAAATAAGGACTAATAAAAAAAGTTTTGGGATCAAGTTATAACTTCTTAAAAAATTCCGAGACAACACCAAAAACTCGATAAAATTTAATAAAATTTCAAGACTCTAACCAAGTTTTCTGTAATATTAATTAGTTTTTTTTAAGGGACTAATAAAAAAGTTAAAAACAAGATAAGTTTTTATTATTTTCTTTTATATTATTATCATGTCAAATCGTGTTAATATTTATTATAGTTACAAACCTTTATGATTAGTTTGGAGAGAAAGAAATAAATAGTATTTTTAGAAAATAATTAAAATAAATAAATAAAAATAAAAATTTAATTATGTTAAATTTATTAGTATGCCTGTTAAACATGTTATTTGTTCGGTAAATTTATTATTTGCTTGAAATATTTTAAAACCTATTTTTTATATTAATTATTTTTATAAAAATACCATTGATTTGTAGATACAGTGTGACACAAAAGAAAATGATCAAAGTTATCCATTCTTCTTTTTTTTTTTTTTTTTTGGTAATTAATGCTATTAGAAGAATTAGGGAAATTCCTTTTAAAAAAAAAGAATTAAGAAAATTACGTTTGTTAATCGAACGGCTACGATTATCTTAACCATCTGGTGCACAAAAACCAAAAGAACGTCCATGATCAAAATCCATGGGTGATGAAGCTTTTCCCGTTATTCCATTCCCCCCGAGACCGTCTTCTCCGACGACTTTACCTCCCATTCCAACCCCCATCTCCCTCAACCCATTTTCCATTTCCTCCTAAACTTATACAAAACTCTTCAACATTCAACAACAGAGACCCCCAGATCACGCCTTTGCTAAGACTCACCTCCATTTTCTTCTCTAAGCTCTTGACACAATGCACTGCTTCCAAGACCGTAGGTCCCGGCATGGAAAGCCATGCCCGCATTATCAGATTCGGGTTCTCCGAAGACATGAGTCTGAGGAACCATTTGATCAGTTTCTACTCAATGTGTCGTCGGTTCGGGTATGCACGGAAACTGGTTGAGGAAAGTCCTGAACGGGATCCGGTCTCTTGGTCTGCTTTGATATCGGGTTATGTTCATAATGGGCTTGCTGTTGAAGCCCTTTCGACGTTTCGCGATATGCGGTTGTTGGGTGTGGAGTCTAATAAGTTCACCTTTCCGAGCGTTCTAAAGGCGTGCTCTGTTATAAAGGATTTGAACCTGGGGAGGCAGGTTCATGGGGCTGCAGTGGTCACTGGATTTGAGATGGATGTGTTTGTGGCAAATACTTTGGTTGTTATGTATGCAAAATGCGGGGAGTTTGGGGAGTCGAGGAGGCTTTTTGATGCGATTCCTGAACGGGATGTTGTTTCGTGGAACACTCTGTTTTCTTGTTATGTGCGGAGAGATTGTTGTGGAGAGGCAGTGGATTTGTTCATGGAAATGATTAAGAGTGGAATAAGACCAAATGAGTTTAGTTTTTCTACTATAATAAATGCCTGTGCAGGTCTTGTTGATGGTAGTCAAGGAAGGAAAATACATGGTTTTTTGATAAAGCTCGGGTATGAATCAGATCCATTCTCTGAAAATGCACTAGTTGACATGTACGCGAAGGTAGGAGCTCTTAAGGACGCGATCTCTGTTTTTCAGGAAATTTCACAACCCGATATCCTATGCTGGAATGCTATCATAGCTGGTTGTGTTCATCACGAGGACCATGAGTGGGCTTTAAAATTGATTAGGGACATGAACATGTCAGGTGTTTGCCCAAATTTGTTTACGTATTCAAGTGCTCTTAAAGCTTGTGCTGGATTGGGGCTTAGGGTTTTGGGTCGGCAGTTGCATTCTAGCTTGATAAAGATGGATAAAAAGTCGGACGTGTTCGTGGATGTTGGACTGATTGATATGTATTCAAAGTGCGAGATGATGAAATACGCAAGGAGAGTTCACTCCTTGATGCCAAAGGAGTTGATTGCATGGAATGCTATAATTTCCGGTCATTCGCAGAATGCAGAGGATATGGAAGCTGTATGGACTTTTGCTGACTTGTACAAGGAGGGGATAGGTTTTAACCATACTACTTTATCTGCAGTCCTGAAATCAGCAGCTACCTTGCAGGCTATCAAAGTTTGCAAACAAGTTCATACGGTTTCCATGAAATCAGGTTTCAAATCTGACACGTACGTTATAAACAGCCTTCTTGATACGTATGCAAAATGTAGCTTAGTAGAAGATGCAAAACGGGTTTTTGAAGAATGTTCAGTTGGAGATTTAGTGGCTTTCACATCCATGATCACAACTTATGCTCAATACGGTAAAGGTGAAGAAGCGTTAAAGCTATATTTGCGAATGCAAGAGACGGGGATAAATCCTGATTCATTTATTTGCAGTTCTCTTCTGAATGCTTGTGCAAATTTATCGGCATATGAACAGGGGAAACAGATCCACGTTCTCGCTCTAAAGTTTGGATTCATGTCTGACATATTTGCTGGAAACTCTCTTGTTAATATGTATGCAAAATGTGGAAGCATAGATGATGCAGGACGTTCGTTCTCAGAGATACCAATGAGAGGAACAGTCTCATGGTCTGCAATGATAGGAGGACTCGCTCAACATGGGCATGGAGAAGAGGCTCTAAAATTGTTCGATCAGATGCTTAAAGAAGGTGTTCAGCCCAACTATATAACTTTAGTCAGCGTCCTTTGTGCATGCAATCATGCAGGTCTGGTAACCGAAGCAAGAAAATATTTTGAATCGATGAAAGATTTGTACAGGATTGAACCAACACAAGAGCATTATACCTGCATGATTGATCTCCTTGGCCGAGCAGGGAAGCTGAACGAGGCGATGGAGCTCGTGAGCACAATGCCATTCGGAGCAAACGGAGCAGTATGGGGAGCACTACTTAGTGCCGCAAGAATTCACAAAAATGTTGAGCTTGGTCAACGTGCTGCCAAAATGCTCTTAGCTATTGAGCCTGAAAAATCCGGTACCCTTGTTCTTCTTGCGAACATTTATGCATCAGCAGGCCTATGGGAAAACGTGGCAAACGTGAGGAGACTAATGAAATATAGCAAAGTGAAGAAGGAACCTGGAATCAGTTGGATTGAAGTCAAAGACAAGGTTCATACTTTTATAGCAGGAAATAATAGCCATTCAAGAATCAACGAAATTTATGCAAAGCTCGACGAGCTGAGTGACCTCATGAGTAGAGCTGGATACGTTCCTCTGGTGGAGATTGTACTCCATGATGTGGAAAGAAGTGAAAAAGAGCAGCTACTGCTGCATCACAGTGAGAAGCTTGCGGTGGCTTTTGGGTTGATTGCCACTCCACCAGGAGCTCCCATCAGGGTGAAGAAGAACCTTCGGGTTTGCCCGGATTGCCATGCTGCGTTCAAGTTCATTTGTAAAATTGTTTCAAGGGAGATAATTGTGAGAGACATCAACAGATTCCACCATTTTAAAAACGGATCATGTTCTTGTGGAGATTATTGGTGATACTTGCGAAGATGTCTATCCTTACTTGCAGTTAGAAAACACAATCTGTAAGCTTTTTCTGTCTTGTGGCAAATAGAGGCATTTAATTGCCTATTAAGGACCTCTAGTTCTTTGCTAATACACCCAAAATTTTGTATTTAGTTTGAGGTACTTTATTTATTTATTTATTTATTTATTTTTAACTTGGATAAAGTCAAATTTGGATTACCACCAAATTATGCTTACAATCATATTTCATTTGAGGTACTTATTCAATAATTAAGCGGAAATTCCCTTTCTTTTTTTAGTACTCTCTTTTTATTGAGCACATGTTTTCCTCCGTTTATTTTAAGTAGGAAGTTAGGGTAGCCAAACCAAGTTGGCTCTGTAATTTTAAAAAAATATCCAACAAAGGAAGAAATGTGATGAAAATCTTGTTTAAGAAAACAGTTGTTTTATGCTGCTTTAATTATCTCTGTCTTTCATTAGTAAACAACTCTCCTTCGGTTTTAATTTGATACTCAAACTTTAGTATCTAATGTACATGATAAGATATAGAGAAATGTGAAACTAGTTTCTTCACTCTTCTCTTTCTTTTTTTTTTTCTTTTTATTTCACATAAACAGCACAGACTCCTCTGACATTATGGTCAACAATGAGTACTTCACTTTGACAGAAATTCTGCCACCCTCAACACAGAGCTTTGCTCCGGTGACAACCCAATATCCCGGTGGGTCCTCCGGACCTCTTACCATTTCCTTGGTATCTATAAAGCTTGCCATTTTTGGGGCCTTTGCAGGCAAAGGTGGACCCTCAGGATAGACAGCTGAATTCAAATCCACTTTTGCTGGCTTCTCAGGTGGATTTAATCCAGTACTAAACCTTGTGCTGATCAACACCGAGAGAAAACCTGATTTTCGAGACAAGTTTGAGGATGCTTCCCATTCTGATCTCCGGATCTTGGCAGATGCCACGGTCGAAAATCCAAGCCTCAAGAACAGGACTTTCTTCATTCCAATAATTTTAACCTCAAAGCAGGCCTTTGTCACGATGGAAGCAGATTCATCAATGCAGGCACCGTTGTACTGCACCGGGGCAGTGCACACATGTGAAAATAAGCTACACTTGACAGGTTCGATGTAGCCTCGCTCCACTGGTTCGTGAAGGGGCTCATAACCATGATCATCAAAGATTTGAAGGTTTTCGGGATGAGCAGAAAGATGTTGTAGATGGATTGCCAGACGGTCACTTTTCTTGCCTTCCAGATATAAGCGAAGTCCTGTCACCGGCCTGTTTCCTGAGTCAACCTGAAAGTTACAGAATTAGAAACCAGAAGTAACTAGGAACAAAATCAGCAGTAGATTTCGCCATAGGCTCAATTGCATAGAAACAGCAATTTAAAAAAAAGAAAAAAAAGAAACATACAAGTTTCGAAGTAAATTACTTTGTGAAAAATGGCAAGCCTTACTAATGTTTATTAAATTAGGACCTAAATACTAGATGAAATACCATTTTAATTATTTGCTTAATTGAAGCACTATGTCTAATGTTTATCAAGCACGGCTATCTCAATTCAAATACACAATTTTCTTGTTACAGAATCGCCAGAAAGAACTCAACCTTTTGAAAGAACAATCCGAACTGAATGTGCAACAAGAAATTTGATTTTACTATTGTGAGGTGCTGCATTGTAATCTATATTACCTTTGTGGTATTAACATAAAGCTTGGGACCCATAAAAGTGAACTGAAGCGATGGGGACAAATGTTTTCTGTGCCTAAGACTGAGAGGCAAATCGCCGTACACTGGAGCCCATTGCCGTGGTAGTTGAAATTCCAAGAATTGATGGAGTTCTTCTATAGGTGGTTTATCTGCAAAATGCATTAAAACACAAATTACATGATTTCATAGAGAAGGAAAATAAACACTTGTGCACTTCCTCCATTAGAGAGATTAGCATTCCCCAACAGAACTTTTAAAACTAATTTATTAATGCAATTTATTCCGTTCTAAATCAATGCAAACAATAAACAACGAAATAGATAAAAACATAAGCTATTTCCTCCAACATCAGGTTCTATGTATGAAATGGATTCCTCTATGTCATGGAATGAATACAAAAGTGTGTTATTTACTTGTTCGTGGGATGAAGGATGCACCTTTCTTGGAACGGTAAAGGATTTGTACTTCAACAAAGCACACATCTCAATATTTTGGGTTGATCCAGTAGGCAAATTGCAGCTAAAACTCCTAATAGTTCTTTGGATTATGTGTCGGGGAAAAACATTCCTCGCTTTGGTTTTTAGCATAGAGGGTAGCAGCAGAAAGTTAAGACATCAAAAACTTACATCTCAGGTATAGATTCACTGCGTGGCTTAAAAACCCATTTCCTTGGACTCCACCTAAGAGTGATGTTATTGGCACCAAGGACATTGATACAACATTAGGCGACTGCGACACAGTCGAAAGCCACGCGTTATGACTTTGACCGCTGTCAATGCCTCCCTTTCGAACATAAATGCACATTATGTCCTGCACAAAAGTAGAGTAAATACAATCTTAATCCCTTCGACATAACACTTTATAACATCGAGTGAAGTCTCTGAAAAACATCACAAAGGATTCCAATGGCTTACATCTTTTATAGAGTGAGTGACGATGGGTGGCCTAATTGGGGCAGCAACTGCATTACAGGGATCCGATGGCATAGAGTCCTCTCTCTGAAAAGACAAATGTTGATGTTAAAATAGGACAGGACTTCCCTAATAAGATTTTCTAAACACGGTCATTGGACAACTTATCACTGTGGTGCGCTGTATGACTTCAAACATTATTACAATTTTATTCTGATGGAGCTGATTTTAAGTGTCTATTTACCTTTGTTGTTCCCGGTGATTCAGGAAGGGCGGAAGCTGAACTTCCATTTGCATCTTCAGAAAATCTTTCATCGGCTAATTGCTTTAACAATTTCTGCACTTCATTTGGCTGAAGAGGCGAATTTTGTAACTGCTTTACATGAACTATATCCTTACCTCCCATCTTTACGCCAACAACAATATGAGTACCATATTTGTCGATGAACCTGGAAAATCAAGTCATTAAGCATTACCAATCAGTAATTCAAGTAGAATTTACATTGAATATTTTAACTGAGATGATGCAAAGAACCACAACTAGAGTGATTTTCATCCATTATATATAAGACCAGAAGGACATGAAAAACATATAGCTATAACGAAATCCTCAAAACCGGAAGTTCATCTTCCCAGGAAATTATTGTTAAAGCATAACAAAAGCATACGAATGTTGACCTTTGGCAAATTACGGGAACAAACTCCATCTTTCAGTTTAAAAACTCTTACTCGGCGAGGGCAGCAGGGTCCCATGTACTTGGGACCTCTTGTTTAACATGGTTGGATAGCGTGATGTTTGACCTCTCTAGCTCAACGTTGTACAAAGTTATGAACCAACCATCAAATGCAAGACTCTTTATGGGAGCTGCATCCTTTTGCCAGCAGCCCTTGAAGCCAAACACCGCATTGAACACACCGGACGGAATTTTCCCAAATAAAGACAGCTCCTTATTGATTTGCTCCGACATCTGGAACACAAACACACTCCATTAACACATTTTACAGACATTCTTATGCTTTCTTCATCTTTTTTTTTCCCCGTCATTTTAGTACTCTATTCCGAACCACTAGGAAAAACGGCATTCCAAAATTTTTCAAAAACAGCGCAATTTGTTTTCAATCCCAAGTCGAAACAGCAGGATACATAATATATACATTATCCCGTATCCGACGCATTTATAACACAACATTTGTAATACTTATCCTTTATTCTAAATAATACCATGTACCATGTCTAAATAGAAAATTATACACATTTCATATGTACACAAATATATAATCAATAAAAGAGAAGAAGTTATTCTTCTTTTCTACTATAAAATTAAAATGAAATTTAGGTACAGGAAAAACCCATAATTTTGAAGAAAGAAAATAATTGAAAAAAAAAAAAGTGACCTGATTAAAAGAAAGGACATCGGAGTGGAATCTGGTGCGCTCTCCCTTATCGCACTTGATGGAGGTGGGGACGTCGGAGACGACAGGCCCACCTGGAACCACCAAGTCCCTCGTGTGGGTCGGGTCGATTTCTATCAGCCTCGACCCGAACGGACCCGCCTTACACGCCGACAAACGAAGATCCCTACAGACATCGTACCCGAACCCGATAACCGACACAGCCTTCTCCGCCGCCGTCTGCGGGTTGAGTCCCCCGCCAGAGCCCATCCGGAGAATACTCTCGTCACACCAATCGGAAGAAGTACAATAATATTAGTAATAAGAATAAGGAGAACGCCCCATGGAAATAGTTGTAATAGTCGTCGGTCCGGGGATTTGAATTGAAGCTTCCATTTTCAACCCTTCTTTTTTTCTTAGTGGGAAGTCTTCTATTCGGTTTTGTTTTTTTTTTTGTTTTGTCTTGTTTCGTTAAAAAATGCTAAGTGCGACCGTGAGATTTGGACCAGGAAAGTTTTCCGACGAGACAAGTCGGCGAAACAGAGGACTCGGAGAAGGCGGCTGCCTTTCTCTGACCTCCACGTGTCGACGCACTATTCGGTGGGAAAGTATCCGGCGTCAGAACTTTTAGGAATTAATTGGTCTGCGGGTCGTTGTCGGAATGGAAATCTAATCATCAATCAAAAAAGAGATGTTTGAAACGTTAACAGTAGACCGGCGACTTACTAAAACGCGTAAACGAAGAACTACGCTCGAAGACGTGAGGTTTTTTTTGTTATTTTATTTTATTTGTTTATATTTAGTGTTTTATTTACGTTGTTGGCGTGAAGTACAAAAAAAGTTGTTGTTTTATGACCAAAAAAAAAAAAGTAAAATGTTGGCAAGCTTTGATATTGTTTTTAATACGTTGTTTGTTAAAAAAAAAAGTTTGAATACGAGAATATTTTAAAAATTATATTAAGATCATTTTTTAAATTATATTTGATTATATTTTTGAAAAGTATAAAAATAAAAGTTTGTTTCGTAATATTTTTAAAAACTTATTTTATTAATGAATATTTTATAAAAATATATTTGTATTTAATTTTAAAAAATAATTTATTAATCATAATTTAAAAAAAAAATATTGGTAGTGGGTTTTGTAATAAGAGATAAGGATGAAAGACATTAATGATCTAAACCTTAGGTGGCGATAACGGTGAGAATAAGGTCACGAGTTAATAGTCATCGCCACGAGTCAGTGGTCATCATAAATAGGGTCGTCGCCGTTATCATCAGCCTGTGATTGTCACCCTTCACTGGAGATAAAGGTTATCATCAGACATGATTATAATCACCGACATTACACATGCACACACAGAGAGGGAGAGGAGAAGGTGAGAGAGAATGAAAACAAAAAAGTGAAAATAACTTGTTTTCGTTTTTAAAAAAACTTTAAAAAACAACATAACTGAAAATAATATTTTTAAAATTGTTTTAAAAATGTTAAATAAATAAATATTATTTTGATATATTTTTTATTTTTTATATTTTTAAAAATGAAAATTTATTTTTAAAAATAAAAACAAACGTATTTGTGATCCAAATTAAAGTAATGCCAAGATTGTTGCGGAAAGTTAAGTCGCGCGATAACTGACAGCTCTATGTGTCCATCACACAATATTCGTGCCTTCATAGATTCGAATTAGCCCAATAATGGACTGCTCTGGCCTAACGTTTTTTGGGCCGTACACAGACTAGTCTCAGGTGTTAGATTTGTATTTAGCTTCCAAAGGAAACGATAGGAATGGCCTTTAACGTACATGTTTCTTATTCAGATATTTATCCTAAAATTATTTCTTTATTTCACATTAAAAGAGAAAAAAAAATCGTGAAATCATAATATATGAGATAATATCTCGGAAATTTTTTTTTTTTTTTAAGGGGGGCAGTCTTCATAAACCTAAAATCTAATATCTAAGCTTGGAGATCTATAAGTGGGGTTTCACCATTTCGAATGTAATGTCATGTAGTGGCAAAAAAGGAATAAAACCATTATTGCAAGTATAGTTAATTTCAAACTAACTCTATCACTAAATGAAAAGTTCAAATTCCTTACTAGATCAAAATTACTTAGAGTACCATTTGTATTTGTACATAAATAAGTGTAAATATATATGCACTTAGGGAGAGTTTAGAGAACATAGTCAATTTGTATTGTATTACAATGTAATTGATGTGTGTTTAGTTGAGAAAACATTATATTTAAATATAAATTTTAAATTCAATATAATCAATATTTATTTTTCTGTTTTTCTAATTATTTTTTCCAATCACATCACAAACTTTCCTTTTTTCTCATTTTTCTCTGTATTTTTACCAATTACATCATATATTTTGTTTTCCTCTCACTAACAATACAAATAAATATTACATTTGAATCAATTTAAATACAAAATATCCAAACCTACATTATATTTAGGTCATGTTTAATTAAGAATAATAGAATGCGATACACATACTTTGTTTGGTTGGTTTTAAATGTAGAAATGACCGTTCAAAAGGAATGACTTTTCCACTTTTTTTGGGTGTATGATCATTCCCCCCACGTGAGAGAGACGAATGACAATGCCAATCTATTTTCTTTTTTCTTTTCCATCTTTTACCTTTTTCGTTCTTATTTTCTTTTTCTTTTTTTAAACCACCATTGCATTGCCATTCTCTTTCCTTAGTCACACAATTGCTCCTCTGATGAACACTAATTTAATCACTACCGTCACCCGTCAAACTCCGCCGTTCGAAGAATCATTGCCGTCACCTGTCCAACTCCTCCGAAGTATAGCTCCTCTGTCGGTAAAAGCACCACCGTCACTTGAAGTCCATCTCCTCGCCATCACCGCCCAGTCCGAATCTCAACCAAATCCCTCGTCGTCTCCTAATATGTCCATCTCCTTATGTGAGTCAGATCTAGCAGCTCTTGTCTAGAGCACCGCTGCCAATCCACCAAAGTCTCGTTATTTCTCCCCTTCCTTTGCCCCCCACCGCCGCCATCCTCTCCAATGGCGTTTGCCATCTCCACCTTGACACTCAACTCCGCTATACCCATCAACAATGCTCAATAGCTTGCATGGCCAGATCTGCCATGTTCTCAATCAATTAAATTATTCTCTTTGTACAAAATTTGAAGAATATAAAATCACATCTGTCAAAGTTCTCATCTCCTTCTCGTATCGGTTATCTTGCACTTATGGGCTTCCTTGTGTAAAGCTTCTCATCACATGACTAAGCCTCTGTCCCTCTTTCGATTTCCACCACGACCTATCCTTGAAGAACTTTTAATGCCATATCTCATTTATCAAGTTTTATGAAGTTTTTTTTTTTTAAATAATTTTGTGAAGTTTTTTTTTTAATGTGTTTCTTTGAAATAAATTTTAAATTGTATTTTTGGTAAAAACATTGAATATGTAATTCTTTCATTTATATCCTCTTCATAAATGCACTTATTAAGCAAGGAAATAATTTTGTCAAAACAAAAATAATCATATTTCATTTCATGTAATTCACAAAATTTTAACCAAATAATTGAATCAACTTAACTTTTCATTCTATTTCATTACCATTACTATTCCTATTATCATCCCATTTTATTTACTCAACCAAACGTGACCTTAGTGTATTACACTTCAATATAATACAAATGAAAATGTCTCCAAACACCCATAAATGCTACTACGATTTTTTAGCAATTTTCCTTTTTTTTCGTTTCCAGACACTGCAAAATAAGAATTTCAGGTGATGCATATATTAGTCAATAAATAATTTATTAACTTATTTAAAACACAACTTAGTTGGTGCAATTTATACAACATATTTTTAGCAAACCGCCGTTCTATCATGAAGCCCAGGGGACAAAATAAGTGATCCATTATATCACGCAATATATTTCAACCAAATGTTGGTCTCCACTTCTCTCACTACCAGATTTTTTTTCTAATTTTTTTTTTCCTTGTCTTTTTGCTTAGTAGAACATTCCTGCCTTCTAAGTTCATCCAAATTTAACCCGAAAATTAGGTTTCGGCCCAAAAAAAAAAAAAAAAAGGTAAAAGGTCAACATCGGCATCTCTCTAATTATTATAAGGAAGGAAAGAGAAAACAAAAAGCTTCACTGTTGGCCCTGAAGTCTAATTTTCACACTCCGCCTTTTTGACTTATTTAAGGGAAGCCGACCGCTAATATAATAAACGAAATATTAGAACAGTGGGAACTGATTTTGACGGTCAACACGGCAAATGGTGTATAATTCTCCAACACATGTAAAAACGTACACAAGCAACACACTTGACTCTCTCTAGTCTCTCTCTCTCTCTAGTCGCTCTCTCTCTCTCTCTCTACAAGCCCGACTTTTCACACTATACTTTTCCCTGTGTTTTTTATTTTTGTCACACCGCTGGGCACACACCATCTTTATTGCCTATTTTAAAGGAAAAAAAAAAAAGAAAACACAATAACAAAAAAGAAATATTTTTATAAATAACTTTCAAATTATGTATCCAATTTTTTATTGATCTCTCTAACGGTTAATTTTATTCGTTTTATTATCTTTAATTATTGTATTGTTTTCCAAATGATCCTTGTGTCGTTATCTCCAAAAAAAAACTAAATTAGAATTAATATATACGTTCAGATTACATGAACTTAATTAAGATTAAAATAGCAAATAATAACTTTTTAAGAGGAAAATTATTCCATTAACGTATATCTAATAATGCTATATACTTTTAATAAAAGTATATATTACTTTCACAACATTAACGATGGAGATATAATTTTGCTAAGGTTTATGTAATTAGGACAGAGTTAAAATCTATTTTAACGAGATATATATCAAAATTTATTTTTGAAGGCAAATAAATTTTAATAAAAATTAAGTGAGAATTCTTAATTTTAATGGAGGTGAACGGAATAAAATATAGGTTATACAAGAAATTTTTTTATTTTTAATTAAGATAAAAATAAAAATTATAAAATACTAAAAATAAAAATATAACAATAATAAGCTAGTGTTTGGGACATAAATTTTTTTAGCATTGCATTTAAATGCAATGCAATTTTCCCCAAAATACAAAAACATTTCATTCAAATACCAATTACATCACATTTTAAATCAAACACAATCACTATTTATTATTTCACTTTTTCTATTACTTTTATTAATTACATCATATATTCTCTCTCCCTTTTTTTTTTCTCTCTACTTTTACCCATCACATCACATATTTATTATTAAAATACAATTCAAATACTTTTCCCCCAAACACACATTACATTCAAATATAATGCTAGTGCTTTTCCTCCAAATACAAATTACATTCAATACATTGCATTCAAATACAATGTAAATGCAATACGTTCACCAAACGAATCCTAAATTTTAATGAGCCGCCTCACTCGCTCCCACCTGATTCCGCCCTCGTTTGTAATGATAATATATTTAATTTTTATCTAATTTATTTTTAGAGAATATTAACATAGTATTGATGATGTAATAGAACAAAAGTTTAGCAAATCATTATGTGTATAAATTCTTTAGGGAACTATTTATAAAAATAACAAAAACAAAACATTAATTTAAAAAAATAAAAATAAAAAGTGGGAACAACCAGGAAATAGACGCATGTCAAGCAATGGTACGTCTGGTTTGGCTGATTCCCGTCCACGACTTTTCGCTTTATTAATTTCGGCACTCCAAAAGGTGGCGTCCGTCAAATTATCTGCTGCGGTGGTGGCTACACTAACTCACAGCCACAAGGGAAAAAGTTAAAAACAAAAGGCAGTTGCCAGTTGTGTCGACAGGTCAAGGGACACGTGGTAGTCAACGTGTTTCACGCCGTAAGGACTAATTACGTTTATCTACAATTCCCCCACTGATCCGCCGCCACGTACTCTAACTGGGTCCCACATCTCAAATCATTAAAACTTCTTTTTTTTTTTTTAATAAAATAAGAAAGTCGGAGCACAAGATCTGTGGTTGGCCCAAGTCAATGAAGTCAATCCTGGGGCGGATATTTGGTGGGGCCCCCTTTCGGCCGAACCTCCGGCAGCAAAAATATTTTGTTGTTTGATTATATTTTCTTTCTCTCCTCAGGGTAAGATATGGCACTAATTGGCGGCTATGGAGATTTAGGTTTTGTATTATTATTATTATTATTATTTTTTGGTGGCTGTTCTAGGAAACACTACAAATATGAATAAATAATTGTCCACCCGAGTCTCTTTTTTCACCCCAAAAAAAAAAAAAAAGAAAGAAAAATGTCCAACTATTCATGTGACTCTTGGGATTCCGATTCTGTTTTCATGATATGGGTTTTCTTTTTCTAAGCTATCGTGTATGATTTTCAGCAAGATCGAAATATTTTAATTATTTAATTAATTTTAAATAATTTTATCAATGAGTGTTTGAGGTTAAGAGTCCGGGTTTGGATAAGGTGTTTATTTTTGGAAAATGGAAAATTTTTAGATATGAAAAATAAAAAATTGTTTGGAATTTTTTTTAAAAGTGAAAAGTTATTTGGGTGGGTGAAAACTTTTTGTTTCTAGAGAGCTCATTTTTCATTTTTCAAAAATGAAAAATATTGGATGTTCAGATACGGAAATTTAGGAAAGTTCATTTTTCTTGAAATGAAAAATTTTTCGTTTTCCAAATTTGAAAGTGTTAAGCAGACGGAGGGTAAAAGTTATAGCATTCTTACACAAAACTTCTGTATTTGAGATCATTTGATAAAACTAATCTAATAATTAAAAAAAAATTTATACTAATAGTATAAATTTAGGATGCGTTTAGAAAATATTTTTTTGACGCTATAAAAATCAATTTTACACCAAAAGTAAATTTTTACATTCAAATACAATCATTTTCAACAAGATTATAAAAACAATTATTATTCAAAAGTTTTTTAAAACAATCACATTAACTTTTCAACTTTAATTATTTATCTCTACTTTTACCAATCACATCAATTTTTCAACTCTAAAATACTTTTTATTCAAATATATATTTTATTTAAATACAAAACAAATATTTTTCAACTAAATATAATATTTTATAAAAAAATTATATTTAAATATAATTAAAACAGGATGCGCCTGTTAAACAGCCTAGACGTCATATGAAAAAAAACTTTTCTTCTTCTTCTTCTTTTTTTTTTAAGTGGTTGAAAAGAAGTTTTAGGTGTGTGTGGTTGGTTTTACAGTAAATCGAGAAACCGTGTGCTAGGTGGGGCCATGGCTAATTACCGTACCAATTTTATGGCGATTTTCAAGCGGAAGAACAGTACTAATAAGGTTTAAAAAAAAAAAAAAAGGAGAGAGAGAGAGAGAGAGAGAGAGAGAGAGAGATCATAATTTCCAATCCCAAAAGTTGAGAACATTCGGTAGAAACTTTTCCTTTTTAAAGGCCTCAAATATGGTTCCGAAAGACACCCCAAAAGCTATATAACACAGAAGGGGACCAACCCACGGCTCTATAGGGCAATCTCCCAATCTTTCTCCGATATTTGCACTCAAACTCTCACTTCTTATACACATACAGCCACAAAATATATATAACAATAATAGCCCCTCAATGGTCTCCATCAGTTTTCCGCTGCATAACGTTTAACGACCGCAAATCCATTTTCAAACAACAATAAAGATATATGGTTTATCTAAAGCTAAAATTTCTTTTCCAAAACCAAAAAAAAAAAAAAAAGAGCATTTAATGAGTCTGAAATAATCCTATGCCACAAAATGCTCAATCAAGCAAATGGGGTCGTTTTCAAAGCACCACTCCTAGCTTTTATGTCCCCAACTAAATGCATAATCTAAAACAGAATCGAGCTCTAGAGTAAAATCCAATACGTGGGCGGCCAAAGATACCCAAATGGTCACACCTCTTAAACCAGCACATGACAACTTTTTTTTTTTTTTTTTTCCAAATAATTTGATTGATGGCTTCATTCACATCATTTGGACTCTGATTTGGTATTGTTGTTTGAGGTCACATGTCCTTTTTTTGCCTTAATTAATGCTTTTAAATCTTAATTACTTACTTCCTAAAACCTCATAGATCCTCAAATATTTAAAATTGAATCCCCCCAACTTTTTTTTTTCTTTGTCTTTATTGAGAAGGAAATTAAATGCTTTACAGCTAAACATAAAAAATAGGTTTTAGCAAATTCTGTATCGGATTTATATTTATTATTAACTTTGAGAAAACCCCTTTGGTTTGGACATATCATTAACTCTAGCTAAATATTCTAACCGATAGTGCGGTGTAGCACTTAAGTAGCCTTTAATTAGACAATGTCATTTTCGTACCCAAATTTAGATTTGTATTGCTTAGAAAAGCAAAAAATAAAAGACCACGTGTAATTTTTTATACCATATTTATTACCGAAAATTTAAAGCATTAATTTAGCATTCAACGAAATTTAACCACAGCAAGTTTGCCGTTTAAAACATCATCACTACACCCTTTGTTGGAAATAAATCAGTACCGTAATAAGTTTATACATGTAGAAAGAAATCAATAATTTAATTGGGTATTTTTTTAAAAAATGACCCATAAATTTTACTTGATACATCATTTTTAATTTTTCACATCATAGACTCGAATTTTTTTACTGTTACGCAAAACGACACTTATCTCAGTATTATTATTCTGTCAAAAACAGAGACGTTATTGTATAAGCTTTAGGGGACGTTTGGTAAACATATTACGTTTTAATTGTGTTTGAATATAATTCTTTTTTGAGTATTGTATTTGGTTAAAAAATATTTATTTTGTATTTGAATAAAATGTGTGTTTGGATTCAAAGTATTTTAGAGTTAAAAAGTTGATGTGATTAATAAAAGTAGAGACAAATAGTTAGGATTGAAAAATTGATGTAATTGTTTTAAAAAACTTTTTAATAATAATTGTTTTTGTAGCACTATTGAAAATGATTGTATTTGAATATAAAATTTTATGTTTGGTGAAAAATTAGCTTTTGTAGCACCAAAAGACATTTACCAAACGTTCTCTTAGTTAAGGCATAAAACAAAAACCCCTAACAATTTATGGCATAAAACAGGGAAGGCGTGCACGTGAGAATTAAAACAAATGTCATTGACATTACATTCGAACATGCAAGTTTGAAGGCCGAAATTGATAGCAAAATAACTACACTAAGAGGGTATTTTGCAAAAGTTTTATATTTTAATCATATTTAAATTGTAATATAATTTTACACAAAATGTAAAGTTTTACATTCAAATACAATCATTTCCAACAGTACTATGAAAACAATTATTATTCAAAATTTTTTTAAAACAATCACATCAACTTTTTAAATCTACTATTTATCTTTATTTTTATTAATCACATCAACTTTTTAACTATAAAATATTTTTTATTCAAATATATATTTTATTCAAATATAAAATAAATATTTTTTAATTAAATATAATATTTAAAAAAATAAATTATATTTAAACGTAATTAAAATTTAAATATATATTTTATTCAAATATAAAATAAATATTTTTAACTAAATTTAATATTTAAAAAATAAATTATATTTAAACGTAATTAAAATAAATACGTTTGTTAAATGTTTTTATAAAGATATGTTTGCTAAACGTTTTTATAAAGATGTCCTCATGCTAACATTGCTCCGTGTGGACACTGACCAGCCCGAGCCAAGCCACGAGGTTCGGATGTGGAAGAAGTAAAAGGGTGATGCGATAAGGGTAAGACAGTAAATTTATAGAGCGCGTGAGGGGTAGGGAGAAATCTGGTACGGAGAGTCAGAGAGTTACAGCAATGCGGCTGAGTGAGGGTCAATTGGGTATGGCACAAAGACGCGTAACAGAGAAAGGACGCGTGGGGAGACGCGGTTGGTTGGCTGCTGGTCTAAGCGAGCGGTTCAAAGGGAAAGGAGATTCAGTTGTAAAAAAACAAAAATTAAAAAAAATAAAAAATAAAAAAAGGCGTGGCCTAATTTCGTCAGTAAGGTCGTGGTGTGGTGGGGGAGAGAGAGCGCGCTTAGGCGGCAAAGCAGCCAAGCCATCTCTCTCTCTCTTTTTGATCTTTCAAAGAGAGAAAGTTACCCGAACAAAATTTTACAAAATGGCAAAATATGAATAAAAATAAAACAAAATAAAATAAATCCAATCAACACGGCGAGATACCAGACTGTGCCGACAACTTGTTCAACCAGCTATTACCAGTTTCCTTGACGTACACACTTGATTCCACGCGCTGCCTTCCTTCAAGTGTTACTTACTTATCACCCCATAAGTATTACCAAAAAAAAAAAAAAAACTAAATTTAACGAAAATGAGAATATTAATTCAAAGTAATTTTACATAATTGAGGAATTTAATTTTACACCTGGCAACGTAAAAGCAAGAATGATATATAATTGATATAATTTTGAGGAGAAAATAAATTGGGAATGTTATAATAAATATAATTAATTTAAATTTTTAAGTAATATGATATAGTATTATAATAAATATAAATTTTTAATATATTATAATATAATTAAAAAATATGGAAGGAAAAAAATTAATAAGACGCAGGAATCGAATATGTGAGACACGTGAGGAGGGTGAAGGGATGGAGAGTGAGAAAAGGGGCGGTGGGTGGGAATGCATCACCGCACGCAATGAACAGTGGTGATGGCAGCCGTTAGATAATGATAATTATGATTATGTTATGCGATCTCGACAGCCCACATGCCACGTAAATCGGAAACTCACAATTCAGTATCCATTTAATTTAATTTAATAATTCTTAAAAAAACGAAACAACACGCGCGCGCGCGGGCGCAGTTACGCTCCTTTATGGACAGCCGCCCACCCCCCCCTCCTCTAATCTCTTCAGTCAAATCCCTCGTTGACTGTGTGCCCATCTATTTTCTCTCTCCTCCACCTCCCTCTATATAACCAAGCCTGTTTCTCCCACCTCATTACGACCCTACCTCAGACTCCCACCTCTTATTCGCTTTTCTCTCCCTCCTTTCCCTGCCCCAACCAAACCAAACACCATTTTTTCCGGTTTTTTTTTTTTTTTCCCCCTTTACAAAAGATCTGGGTCTTTAGTCTAACCTATAATCTGTAATAACCAAAATGGCGCCGAGAGAGAAGACAGCCGCCGCCGCCGGCG
This sequence comes from Antiaris toxicaria, assembly GCA_035233585.1. Classification (NCBI taxonomy): domain Eukaryota; kingdom Viridiplantae; phylum Streptophyta; class Magnoliopsida; order Rosales; family Moraceae; genus Antiaris; species Antiaris toxicaria. Next base: position 99,020,640 of record CP141154.1, read on the forward strand.
TAACCGCCGTGAAAGGTAACGGCCCGGCGAAGGAGGCGCATTTCAGGGGAGTGAGGAAGAGGCCGTGGGGGAGATACGCAGCGGAGATCAGGGACCCCGGGAAGAAGAGCCGCGTTTGGCTCGGCACTTTCGATACCGCAGAGGAAGCCGCCCGCGCCTACGACGCCGCCGCCAGGGAGTTCCGCGGCGTCAAGGCCAAGACTAATTTCCCCCTCCCTTCCTCCGACAACGCCAACGAGAAAAACATCAGCCTCATGAACGGTGGCGGCGGCAGTAAGAACCAGAGCCCCAGTCAGAGCAGCACCGTTGAGTCCTCCAGCCGCGAGCCGGCGGCTCTCATGGTCGACTCCTCGCCGCTGGATCTCAACCTCGGCCACGGCGGCTTCACCTCCGCTGTCAGATTCCCCTTCCAGCAGGTTCCTGCGACAGTTTTCGGCATGCCCGCGGCGGCGAACCACGTTCTCTACTTCGACGCCGTCGTCCGCGCCGGCATGGTGAAGAGCCACCCGTATCAGCGGCTGAGGTTCGATCACCCGGCGGTGAGCGATTTTCAGGCCGGATCGTTCACCGGCGGCTTCCAGAGCGACTCCGACTCGTCCTCCGTCATCGATCTGAACCATCACGATCTGCGTCGTCCGGTCCTGGATCTCGACCTTAACCTCCCGCCACCGGAAGTTGCGTAGTTTTTTCCCGATCGTAACACAGTCGCTGGAGAAAGCCAGATTTCGATTTCGATTTCTGCTTTTTATTATTATCAATTTTCGAAAATAGAAAATAGCCACAAAAAAAAAAAAAGAGAAGGTAAAGTCAAAACAGGAAAAAAAGATAAAAAAAATATAAAAGATAAAAGTCGAGAGTAGAGGGATTAACGCTTTTTTTTTTTTTTTAATGTGAATACACGGTTAGCTGATCTCCTTTTTTTTTTTAGCGACAGAAGAAACGACCGAGTTTCAGTATGTTGTTATCAGCTAGAGCTCTCTTTTAAGATGTAATATATTTTTTTTCTCCGATCAATGAATTGACATCGAAAATTCCAAACGGTGCTGTGTATTTACCGTCTTATTTATTATTTCATTCAATAAATTTTTTTCTTCAATTACCAAAAACTACTAATTTCAAACGATTATCTCCGATCTTATCACCGGCGGCTCTCCGCCGTGATCGGGTCTGTATTTGCACCTGTGATCCGCGCTTCCGTACAAGTACCCACGGGTTCTTTTTCATTTTTATTTTTATTATTTTTTTTGGCCGACGACGCCGAAAGTCCTTTTTTATTATTATTTTGCCGTTGGTTTAGTCACCGTGTCGGCTCTTTATGTGACCCTTCAATCAATTTTTGTTGCTTTTCTTTCTTTTTTTTTTCCCCCCCCCCCCCACCCTTCTTTTTCCTTGTCTATTTCATTTTCTGATAATTTCTTTTTCCATCTGAATAGCTGGAAAACGTTAGCTTGTTCATTTTTGGTCTTTCAAGTATTCAACACTGAATTATTATTATTTTTTTGCTCTGAAAAAATGTTTTTATATTGAAGTGTCAACTTTAAATTTGTCCAGGCTATCCACAACTCATCATTCAAAAGAATAAAAATTTTTATGTATTAGACAAAATTAGAAATAGAATACTAATCTTTTAACTAATCATTAAAACAATAAGGTATATTATGTAACTTATATATGTGTATATATATATATCTTTTTAAGAAGGTATTTTCTTAAAACTTATTAAAAATTCATCCTATTCTGAATTTTTATAGCTAGATATTTTGTTTTAATAAGGTATCTATCCCACGGTTATAGTAAAAAAAATTGCAGTAACGCTTCGATATTCAACGTAAAGAGGGGAATATAATCAAATTCGTTTGTCTATGTTTGTTTTGTAGTTGCGAGCTATTGTGTAACAATTTCAACAATTCACATTAGCAAATGTTTTCGTTCCTGAGGGGGCCCCCACGCGTACTATAATAAACATTTTCTGCTAATATTTTTTAACCTAAATAGGCGGCGGCAAACTCCTACAAACTCCACTTTATAATATACTATGATAGGAAATTATGGTTTTTTTTTTTTTTGGATTTTTTTTGAATTAAATTATTTATAACAGCCAATTTTTCTTTTTTAATTTAGGATGGGATATTTGATTTTTTTTTTTTCAAATAAAATTAGATGTATAATTATTATCACACTATATTTGTAATCAATAAATGTTAATATGTGGTAAAATTTTATTCTTTTTGCCATTGTTTTTTTGGTAAAAATTAATTAGAGGCAGTGGAATGGGATGATCGATCCCAAATTCATCAATAAATGTGTTGGGTTACATGGTGCGCTCTGCTGCTGATCAAAAGGGGAAAATTAAGGCTCGTAACGGACTATGGGGGTCGATTTTCTGGGTCTGAGATTTAATGAAATTTCATATTTGACCAGGTATGTTTTGAGATTCGAGTTAGGAATTGCACATGATGTACAGTCGTCTGTTCTTTGCTTCACTATAAAATAAAAATCAAGCATGTGTGTAATTTGTCGATCTAATTTAATATAGTTTGAAAGTTAAACTAAATTAGATATTTTGTTTCAATTTAGTTTAATTTAATTTATATTGAAGATTGTGAAAAAAGTATAATTTGCATAAAAATTTATATTAAAATAGTGAAAATAAAAAAATAAAAATAAGTCTTGTTAAACTAAATTAAATTAAAATTAAATTAAATAATTTATTTTAACTTATAACTAAATTAAGGTAAATCAAATAAATCTTGAATTGTTTAATCTTTCTGAGAAATTAAATTATTTAATTAAAAAAATCTAAAAATGAAAAGAGAGTAAAAAAAAATGTTGCTTAGCAGCGCGAAAAAGCTGGGGAATGGGACAAAGCCGGGACCCATGTGGGAGGCGGGCGCTGCTTGTTAAAAAAGAATAAAAAATAAATATAAAAAAGTGAGGAAGCGCGGCTGCCGCTTTTTGTGGGGCCCATACTCTTCTGTGGTCGTGAATATCTATGCCAAGAATTTATAGTTTACTTTATGATTTCCCATTATTTCAAATATTGTTTGCAAAAAATTATTTATGAATAGTTTATCAAAAACACGTTGCGTTTTAAATATACTTAAATATAATTTATTTTTTAAATATTATATTTAATTAAAAAATATTTATTTTATATTTAAATAAAATATATATTTAAATAAAAATATTTTAAAGTTAAAAAGTTAATATAATTGATAAAAATAGAGATAAAAAGTTAGAGTTAAAAAGTTGATGTGATTGTTTTAAAAAACTTTTGAATAGAAATTGTTTTCGTAACACTATTAAAAAAGATTGTATTTGAATGTAAAACTTTACATTTGGTATAAAATTAAATTGCATTTAAATACAACGACACTAAAAAACGTTTGCTAAACGTCTCCTTAATAAGAGTAAGGGAAATGGCATATTCCACATGTGCAATTGAAAATAATAACATAATTAAATGATGAGTGAAAAATATAGTATATTTTGATTTTAGTTATCTAATATTTTCAAATTGTCCCTAACTTTCCCTTCTCTCGCCCATATCCTATCTCACCAGAGACATCGCTTGCATTGTCATTGTGCAACTCCGATATCATCACAAGAGTCACGGATCATGAGCTCCATCACTATAAGATCACGATGACGATGCATCTTGGATGAAGGCTCATGATGGAAGGATTCGCGATAGCAACCTCTTGTGAGGAGGGAATCTTGTCTAACAATCGCAATTTTGGTGCCCCAAGCTCGCCACATGAAATTGATGGCAATCCTTCAAACCCTAATTCCAAAATTGGTGTCGCTTTCGCCACCTAGAGATTGCATCAGACACAAGACGCCTAGGAAATCATTTGGAGATCATGATATCATGCCACCTTGCAGAGCCACCACACAGCCCTTGTCAACTCATCTAGAGGTCACAATCACACTTGTGAGTATTCAATTGTTGCAAAGCTGTCGTAGAGCACAGAGGTGCCTCACAAACTTATTTGGAGATTGCAATCGTGCTCACTACATCAAGTCACCAAGGAGTTAATGTTACAAAGATTGAAGCTTGCAGAGGCCAAAATCTTGTAATGGAGTAATATATCAACAATAATCGTAACCTTACAATAGCGACAACGAAATATTCCCTCGTTGGAGATGGAGGGCTAGTTTGTCGTAGATGGAGAAAATAGGGCAAAAATGTAATTATAAATTCCCTCCAACACAAATATGCTATTATATTCACATTTCAAAGTATCCAACTATTTTGTTAAAAAGGACTTTACAAATATGCCATTACATGTAAATTCCCTAAAATTAAGTTAAAAAAATATTAAACAAAATCTATTCATTCTTGATTGTAATTATATAATTTAACAATAATCATATACTTATTTTATCATAAGATTAAGAATTTAAACCTCTCTATTTTAAGTTTTTTTTTTAAATCTTAAAATAATATGGGGCTAAGTAACACAACACTCAAATGTGGCATTCTTCAATAAATTTGTTGCGCGATTTGGAGTGAGAACTACTGCTCCAATTAACGTAGATATGAAAAAGTAATTAAATGAAGCGAATGTTAACTTAATATCGCACTTCGCTTTACGTTACAAATAATATAAATATAATAAAATAACATTTTAGATATTTATCATCTTTTTTTACTTTTCTTTTTAAATTTATAAATAAAAAATTTGAATTTTACATCTTTAATTAAGTAAGATATAAATTATTGTTATATTATATCTGTATAAATAAAATATTATCGTTATTATCAAATAGAATATTTAATTTTATATATATTAGAAATTATTTATTATATTATACTTGTAAATATTTTGCCTATATAAAATGCTATTTTTCTCAAATTTTCAATGCATACTACAGGCAGGCAGAAAAACCAGATTTGGTTAAATTTTTTGTTATGTTAGGCTATTGAAATCGGGTAACAACTAGGATAAAAACATGTTTCGCATAAACACCTTATAATTGTTTTTGGGAAGAATACCAAATTCCAAATTCCATCTCTAAACGACAGCGCAACTCCTCAAACGTACTGATTTTTTTTTTTAAATTTATTATTTAATTGGAAAAAATTTTTGGCCTAGTTCGGCGGAGAGAAGCCGTGAGGTTGGGTGACGTGTCGGATAGGGACAGACAATTGCGCCGGCGGGTCGGCGTTTGTTCTTAAAAGCTGAATGCTACGTGGGTCCCACCTTTCTCTCTCTAAAAACACACACGGAGAGCGGGAGAAAGGAGCCTAGTGACGCGCCACGTATCTGGCCAAAGATAAAGGAACCCAGGGAAACTCATAAAGGCAACCGCAGGAATATTTAAAAAGCATAAATTATGTATATAAAAATTTAAAACATTATTATAACCCTAAATATTACGTTTCATTTCATTATTCAATCATTATACTTATTTTATTTAATATTTTAATAATTTAATTTAATATTAATTAATCATTTAATTTTATAATAATAATTATATATATTTTTATTATATTCTATAAAAATGGTTAAAAAACTTGTATATATTATTTATTAAACATATTATGTTTTAATTGTATTTAAATATAATTTATTTTTAAATATCATATTTAGTTAAAAAATATTTTATTTTGTATTTTAATAAAATATGTATTTGAATTAAAAATATTTAAATTATATTTTAGGGTTAAAAAATTAATGTGATTAATAAAATTAAAAATTAAAAAGATAAAATTAAAAAATTTATGTGATTGTTTTATAAAATAAATAAATAAAAATTAATTTTATAATATTATTAAAAAATTATATTTAAATATAAAATTTTTATATTTAAATAAAAATTATATTATGTTTAGTCGTAAAATATTTTGGTAAGGATGTCGAATACGTCACTAGAATTGATCTATAAATTTAGCAAATTAAGATTTATAGAATAAATAATTAGTTAATATTGTTTAGTTAGGTGTGGGCGGCTGCTGATCTTACCTGCATCTTTCTTCGTTGAGTGGCGACTTTGTTGCCTCTTGAGGTGACACCTCCCCCACTGTCTTTATCTCTCTCTCTCTATCTCTTTCTCACTCGGCGTACTTCAGCTCCCGTTTTTCTAGAACTTTTTTTTTTTGGGTAATAATTTCAATTCTCTTAAAAGAAGAACTCGCCTCTTTCTTTTCTTTTTTTTTTTTTTTTTTAATATTACCTTCCAAACTTTGATATTTCTATGATAAAAGGTTGAAGAAATGACAGAATAAAATACGAATATGATAATTCGATAAAAAAATTTTGAGTGGTTGATTAGACAGATAAATTTAATCAAACTATGTTATTTAATTGATCTACAATTTGAAAATCATAATTTCAAACCAATTAAGTAACATTGATCTGCTTTCTTCACCTAACATTTTGTTTGATTCAAATTACCCTTTATTCACTCATCACATATGCTTCACGTGTATTATTCTGCTAATTTTTAACGTTTTTTTTCACATATATAATAACAGGTGAAGTATTTAATAAATTTAGGTGTAACAGTGAAACATTATATGTTTTATACTATTGGCAGTGATGATATACCAGTAATGAAAGCCTATTTAAATCTTTCATTTTTATCAAATTTTAAGTTTAAGTTGTGATATACATAAGAGTTTAGTTTTTGATTAAAAATAATAATGTGTTGCCTATTTTTGAAATCTAAGATTTATTAACTATGAACATCTAAGATTAAATTACTTATCATTCTACTAATGTGACCAATAGACTCATCTAATAATCATTAGAATGAGGATGTGAGAACATCACTAATCTCTTTTTTTTTTTTTCTTATAAGAAAAACATTATTGATGCGTTTAGCACCGTTACGAAAATGTTTTGCTTTTAAACGCAATGCAATTTTCACCAAAACGTAAAAGTTTTGTATTCAAATATAATCTTTTTCAACAGTGCTATGAAAACAATTACAATTCCTTTATTTTTTAAAACAATCACATCAACTTTTCAACTCTAACTTTTTTATCTCTACTTTTACCAAACACATCAACTTTTCAACTCTAAAGTACAATTCAAATACTTTCATCCAAATACATATTTCATTCAAATACAAAACAAATGATTTTCAACCAAATATAACACTCAAAAAACGAATTGTATTTAAACACAATGTGTTTACCAAACGACCCATATGAGTTTTATTAATATATATATATATAGAATAAGACAATGTATATGTTTTAGATATCAATACTGAAATTATTTTCTGTCTTTTCATAACATCTGTCACTGATAATGTTGGTTCTACTAGATGCATTGGTATCCTTTTTTTTTTTTGGTATATGGGGAGGTTTTCTAAAGAATATTTTCAAAATTTTCCTTTTTTTAACTCAAAATAGTGCAGAAATTTAAAATATATATGAAAAATATGCTAAATAAGTCTTGTTTGTTTGTCTCGTCATTGTGAGTATTTTAACATAAAAATCGTCTTATTTTTGTTTGATATGAGAAAATTGTGAACTTTTAAAATTTGACTTTTTTGAAAATAAAATAGAGAAAGAGTTAGCTAGTGTTTGGGACACAAATTTTTTTAGCATTGCATTTAAATGCAATGCAATTTTCCCCCAAATACAAAAACATTTCATTCAAATACCAATCACATCACATTTTAAATCAAACACAATTACTATTTATTATTTCACTTTTTCTATTACTTTTATTAATTACATCATATATTCTCTCTCCCTCTTTTTTTTTCTCTCTACTTTTACCCATCATATCACATATTTATTATTAAAATACAATTCAAATACTTTTCTCCCAAACACACATTGCATTCAAATGCAATGCTAATGCTTTTCCACTAAATACAAATTGCATTCAATACATTGCATTTAAACGCAATGCAAATGCAATGCGTTCACCAAACGAACCCTTAGATATAGAATTTGAAGTTTTGGATTAAACAACAAATTTTCACTTGGAAAAGTCCCCTAAAACGAGGCCTTACTATTCATATTTCTAAATGTTTACAACAAGCTCAAACATTAAAATTCCGTAACTTTGTTATTTCAAGTCCAACTGAAATTTTTTTTTTTCTAAAACTACATAAAATTTTAAGAACAATGAAATAAGATTCATACTGATATTTTTTTTGAATATGCTTTAAGGTTTCATACTTTTGCACTTTTTTTTTAAACTAAATGCATATTTTTAAATCTCAACTTATCTCTAATTCAAAATTCTCCAAAGTTCCATCTTTAATATCTCTTCCAAACAAGCCTTTTGTTGCTAGAAAAATAAGGGGTTATTTACGTATATGTCCAACTTGAAGGTATTGAATTGATAAATGTCTATTTTTTTATTTAAACAAATAAAGAAATTATAAAAAAGGAACCAAAAAATGAAAATAAAAAAATGTTTGAATAAATAGGTATAAGTTTGCTTTCATGGTATTAGTAAACAAATTTTATATAAAAGGAAAATTTGATATTTGTAATAAAAGAAATTTCATGATCTAAATTATCATAATTTTTTGTTTCATTATGAATCATATAACATTTTATAATAATATTATAATCTTTATGGTTATTTATCGTATTGGAAATTAGATTTTATACAAAAAGAAAATTTGACTTTTATAATAAGAAAAATTTCATAATTTTATCATAATTTTTATTTTATTATGAATTGTATAACACTTTTATAATAATATTATGATCTTTATGGTTATTTATGATAATTTCATATTCTTTATGATTAAATTAGATATGTCATTTTGATAGTTAAAAAGTGTTTATCTTAAAAATTACTTATTCATGATAGTAATTTTATATTTTTTATAATAACTACATACAAAATAAATAAATAAATGTAGATTATGGTTAAAATGTGTTTGGATTTGTCAAAATTAATTCACATTTATTAGAAAAAATCATCATTAATGCCAAAAATCCAAAAAGATAAAAAAATTTAAAAATAAAAGAAAAATGATACAAAGATAAAATGATAAAATAGGTACTATGTATATTATATTTTTAAATAATTATTTATATAATTTTATTAAAAATAAATATGTTTTAATATGATATTTTAAAAATAGATTTTTTATGTAATTATTTGAAAAATGATTCTGAAAAAAAGAATTAAAAGAAAGGAAAGAAAAAGAACGAGGAATCTTCTTGGACAATTTAAATAATGTCTCAACGTTTTTGTAGTGGATTGGTCGGTGAGCGTTGTTTTGTTTTATTATTGTCATTTTTTTCTTATAAATTTTTGTTTTAATTTTGTCATATTTTGAACGTTCGACTGTATGAGTATGGATGCATTACGGTAAGCTCAAACGTATTAAATATTTTGAAAGGCAAGTGTACAAATAGTGGTTCACGTGATGATAGTAATTTAATTCTGTCCACGAAAATATTTTCAAAAATCCGTACAATACTTTTATGTTATGTGCATTTCTTTGTGTACCGATTAGCGTGTGATGGCTTAGACCAAGAACCACCACCTGCATCTATCGTTTTATCTTCAATCTTCGTTCAATGTATTTGGCACTATCAATCTAGTTTTATTTGGTTCAATTAGGGTGACAATTCATTCCACAACCAAGGTTTGAATTGACATCTTCTAAAAGTTCATTTTGACATTTGTTGATGGTAGGTGGAGTTGATTGTCTTGGCTTTAGGGATATTTGGATAACGTGTTACGTTTATATTATGTTTGAATATAATATATACGTTTGCATTTAATGTTTTTATATTTAAATATAATATTTATTTGGATAAAAATATTTAAATTATATTATATATAATGTGATTGGTAAAAATAGAGAAGAAAAAAATAAGAAAGAAAGACAGTATGTGATATGATTAGTAAAAATAATAGAAAAAATAAAATGATAAATAGTAATTATATTGAATTTAAATTGTAATATGATTGGTATTTAAATACAATATTTTTACGTTTAGATGAAAACTACATTACGTTCAAACACAATATGAATACAATAAAGATGTCAAACGTACCCTTACTATTTTTCCTACCATTTAGCCTACCACAAAGAAAGTCGACTTAAAGGTTTATATCATTGTTGTTCTTCCAACTTATCATCCTTTGACAATCTATTCCCAAACTTTAATTTTATTAATTTACTCCTAAATTTTCTAAAATTTTGTAATATAGCCAATTTAGTTAATTTTACAATAAATTAAACATTAGATTTGTATTGTAATAGGTTTAGAAATATTTGATTGAAAATAAGGTCTTCTGTCACATAAAGCACATGTGAGCTTCTCGTGATCAATCAAACAGAATATTACGCTGTGTAGGGTATAATACAATAATTAACAAAATTCGAGGGACAAATTGCTGAAATTATAAATTTGGTGGTCAGATTTCCAAAAAGTGACAAGTTTAGGGAGTATTATTACTAAACACCGTTTACTTGATCTAGAAAGGAGGATAGGATGGGTTATTGTTATGTTTTGTCATTCAAATCCCGATAATCACAGGATTCACTCCAGAAAACATGTTTCAAGTTATTTAAAGCAAAGGTAATGTCCAATTTCGAGCTTGCCTTGATTATGAAATACAATAGTTTAAAAATTATGCATTTATCTAGATTTATCCGAAAAATATCTTTGAAGAGGGACGTATCCCGTGTCACCATCCCCAGCCTTTGCCACTTAATTCTAGACTTCTGTTTGAGGTGGGGCTCTTCCATAAGGGTGAAATGAGAAAAAACTTTCAAATTATGTTTTATGCATTTGTCAGAGTTAGAAGGACCCTGAAATTGAAGTTACCTGAAATCTAGGGAGTGTTTAAATAACACGTTATATTCAATTGCATTAAATATAATATATTAAATATAATATGTATTTAGATGAAAAATATTTATATTGTATTTAAATATAATGTTTGTTTGGATAAAAATTATTTAAATTATATTGTATACGATGTAATTGATAAAAATAGAGAAAAAAAAGGAGAGAGAAAGAGAATATGTGATGTGATTGTAGTAGAAAAAATAAAATCATGAATAGTGATTTTATTGGATTTAAATTGTGACGTAATTGATGTTTGAATGCAATACTTTTGTGTTTTAATAAAAATTATATTACGTTTAAGTACAATACAAACGTAATACTTTTACCAAACGTCCCTAGTTATGTCCTTTCTATAGAAAGATTTTTGTTTTTGAAATAAATAAATATTTCTTGCATGATTACTAAAAAATCATTGTTGCCATTTTACAATCTTCCAAATCTCATCTTTATACGTTACGTTTGGATGAAAGATTCACTTTTGGAATGAGAAAAAATTTTATAAACAAGTGTTTGTTTTAAGTTTTTTTAACCATTTTCTCATTCTTGAAAAGAAAAGGGCATCTTTTTTTTTTTTTTTTCAAATATGTATTCTACAATAAACTTTTAGAAAAAAAAAAAAAGAATCTTTTTAAATCCTTTCATAATATACATTTTTTAATATCATTTTTTCTTATTCCAAATAATTTTTTATCTCTTAAAAGAAAATTTTTTTATATATTCAAACACCATCTTATTTTTAAAATAAAAAGACTTTCTCATTCGAAATATGATTTTTTTTTTTAAATGGATCTTTCATCCAAATGGGATAGTAAAACCCCCAATAGTAAGTGCAGATCTTGGATTGAGTGTGATTAATCACTCTAATTTATGGTCTTCTCAACTTTTTTTTTTTTTTTTACACACAAAGTCAGTATTCATACGAGAATGTGTATTGCTTATTTGGTGGATTTTTTTTTTTTGAAAGGTATTTGGTGGATTTCAACTTTCAATAACAATGATAATTTTTTTTAATCTTGTATGAAGTATATAGTTAAGTCATCAGTATTATGTATAATTTCAGAATATATAACAATTAAGTACATGTTTATATTTTATTTTACTACAATCATTTTCTTACATGTCATGCATATCTTTTATGTACTTAGTAATATAATTGATAATTTAATATAATATATTGTCATTATTTGTTACAGAGTTTCTAAAGTTTCGGTTAAAAATTCAATATTGTGTTAAGATAAATTATACATTTTGTGTCAATTTTTATCAATATTCATATTTTCATGAAATCTATGCACAATTTTAATATTTTCATCTTTGGTTTGTAGTAGTTAGAAGGCTACTAGTAACGCAACGCCTAGGCAAAAACCATTTGCTGTATAATATAATAATGAGTGGGGGAATCAAATAGGAAGTTTAGTGATATTTAATTTGACCTAGTAAAAGTATGCACCGAGTAATTAAAAAACAGACGTAACATAAAGATGCAAACACAATGAAAATAGTCCACGTCGATCTGTATGGGACCAGCTATCTCATTGAGAAAATCCCCTAATCTAGTGACTAATCTAGTTTTATAATAATAGGAAGAATAACCATTGAAGCAAAGATTCTTGTTATATGTTAAGTTTGGAACAAAAGATACATGAACTCGTTCATAAATAAAATTTCAAATGATGGCGAATCACATCATGTTACGTTTGTGAGAATACTTCATTTTAAGGGGGAGTTTGGGGGAGGGTGTTGGAGATGTTATTTTTGAGTTGGAAAAAAGTTGTTTTGGAGAATGTGTTTGAGGTGAAAAAATAAAAAATTTAAAAAATTTTTTTAGAAAAAAAATATCAATATGGATATTGTTTCGTTTTTCTCGAAATTCTATGCAATTTAAAAAAAAATATCTCATTTGGACTTGTATACATAAAGTTATGAATTTTTAAAATTTGGAGTTTACTGTAGCGTTTTGGAGATGTAAATAGTAAAAAGTAAGGAAGTTTTGGAAAAAAGTGAAATTTTGAGGGTTATAAAATAGCCCCAAACGCCTCCTAAAATTTGATATTATCCATCAAATTGAAAACATTAATGATTTTTTTTTAATAAATCCTAACTTTCAAGAACTTAAGTTCAAGGCCTAACATATTAATTTATTGTCTCGTTTGAATGATTGATCTGAACCTAAAATTTTTGACTGGATATCATCTTTTTTTGAAAAGTCAACAAAAATTATAACTAAATCATCTAATTTAAATCTAAAAATTTTATTTAATTATACATTCAATCATGAACTAAATGAGTCCTAAAATTTCATGGGTTAATTTCTTTCTTTATAAAATAAAAAAATCAAGGTAAAAATAGGAAGAACCAAATAACCTGCTAATTAGGCAATATCATTTGTTAATGAACTATCCAAGTCTCGGATTTATTAGTTCATGAAAGTTCTGGATCCCATTAATAGCTCCAACTAATGCTTATTGTGTTAGAGTAAGGTATCTCCGACTCAAAACACTAAATTTTATATAAAAATAATATAAATATCATATTAAATAGTAAATTTATTTTTAATTTATTATATTATTTTTAACACTAAAAAGAATATTTTTTATATATTCTCTTTTATCTTACTTTTTTTATTTCTTTTCTACTAATTTCATGGAAAAAATAATTTGTCCAAAAATAAAAAATTAGGGTAAAAATTAAAAAAAAATTTGAGCTCTTTTTATTAATTAAAAAACTAGATACTAAAAAAAATTAACAAAAAATAATATGGATGAACAGTACAGCACTAAATTTGATGCTTTATCGTTAAAAATATAGAATATGATATTTAATTTAGCATTTTGGGGTAGAACTTAGGGGACATTTGGTAAAAATATTCATTTTAATTTCACTCAAATATAATATAATTTTACACCAAATACAAATTTTACAACAGTGCTACGAAAACAATTAATATTCAAAACATTTTTAAAACAATCACATCAACTTTTCAACTTTACTATTTATCTCTACTTTTACCAATCACATCAACTTTTCAACTCTAAAATACTTTTTATCCAAACACACATTTCATTCAAATATAAAACAAATACTTTTCAACTAAATACAATATTTAAAAAACAAATTTCATTCAAATACAATCAAGAAATGCGTTTACCAAACGTCCTAAGGAGCTAAACATTCTTAATCTATTTTTTTTTATTTAAAAAAAACAGAAGAAGAGAAAAAGAAAAACAACCGGGAAATCCCGGTAACGGTGCAGATATCGGTTACGGTTGGCTGTTATTTTGTGACCGTTGTGACGGTGATGAGACTGAGTAAAACCAAGTTGAATCTCGGCGGAGGATGCGTTGCGGCAGAGCAGAGGGCTATCCATAGGTTTTAGAGAAAGAAAGTGGTGGATATATAGAGAGAGAGAAAGAGAGAAAATGGGAAGAGTTTTCCTTGCTGAAATGGAGGGCAGAGCTTTCAGATGCAGATTCTGCTATTCCCCTCTTGCCCTCGCAGACGACGTTCTCTCGCGGGTAAACCGTCGCCCTTTTTTTTTTTTTTTCCGAATTTTCGATATAATAGTTAGAGATTATAGAATTCTCTGCTTTTAGCTGGTTCAGAAAACCTGAAAAAATGAGGAATTTTGTGCATAAAAATGGTTTTACTCTAGGGTTTAGGATTGAAGTTGAAGGGGTAATCGGTAGATTGTTGGAATTGTGAATCCATAAGAAAAGTGAGTCTCCGAAGATGGGTCTCTAGAATTTTGTGATTTTGGTTGTGGATTTCGCGGACGAAGAAGGGTAATTAATTAGCAAAACGTTTGAGCATAATCGGAGAAAGATTGCGAGGTTTCTTGAGCTTGGTTAAGAAAAGCTTGGATTTTGGAGCTTATGTGATGGAGATAAAGCCAGGGATTAGTTTAACTGATTAATTAATTAATTAATTAAATTAGTGGTGGAATAAGAAGTCTTCATGTGCCATTGGAACCCCCACGGAGATACCGCGGTTCCCTTTTTTTTTTTTTTTAATTGAAGTTATGACAAACTTTTGATGTTGTTTAAGATTATAAGCAAGCAATTTCTAGCTTTAAAAAGAATATTAACAGAATGTTAGCTTTGTCCCTACCCAATATAAAATGCACATAAGAGGAATTGGCTTCTGTTACTTTACCTTTCAGCTTCTATCTACTATTTAAGCTACTATATAATCAAAAAATCCAAGCTACTTTAGGCAGCAGCCAAATCCTAAGTTTTATTGGGTGATTGGAGATCGTATTCGGAAAACATTTACCACGTACAAAGTGATCTATTGAGTTTTTGTTTGTTATGTTTTCCCGAATTCAGTCAATGAGCAGATCACATTGCAAATATAGTTTGGTTTATGATTTTGAAATCTCGTATACATGTGTTTGATTCATATGCTTCAGAATCTTTTCTATCATTTTTTGTTTTTATGCATGGATAGCTTAAAGGACGGATTAATTTTTTAGTTTCCAGCTGATATTACTCTAACTTGTTACTTATAAATGTTACTAGACATTCAATTGCCGTCAAGGAAGGGCGTATCTTTTCAGCAGTGTGTAAGTTTGCTATACTGCTTGCTTTTTGCTGCCCCTTGATTTTTTGTTTCGCGCTTCCTATACAGAATATGACATGAAGTTTCTTTTTCGGATTATTTTACGATGTGAGAGCTTGAGCTTTTGTATTTTAATAACCAATTGTGTAGAAAGTCGGTTTTTGAATTGCAACGAGGGTGTTAACAAGCTCTTGATAGCCTGGCTGAAAAGCTTGGTGCCTGGTACAGGCCAGACTTCAGCACGACATCGAGGAAATGGAGGCGAGACAACATAGTCCATCTTTTGTTGTCTGGATTCTGAGCTGTTGAAATTTTTTATGTAGGATCAATGTAATGCTCGGGCCTCAGGAGGAGAGATTAATGCTATCTGGTTTGCATACCGTAGAAGACATCTATTGCTGCTGCTGTGGACAAATTCTTGGCTGGAAATATGTACGCTTTTTGTTTGTCTCTCTTCCCAATCGGTTCCAAGTCCAGTCGTTGGACAAATTATCTTGCACCAGCCATATTCATAATTTGGTTAATGCAGCGTTTTATCTCAGTTATGATTGCATGTCACCATATCCATAATCCATTAGTATCTCACCTTCTTTCATTCTTTTATATTAATTGGATTTTTGTACAGTTACTCTATTCATTTTTGGTTCAATAGGTGATCGCACATGACAAAAACCAGAAATACAAGGAAGGGAAGTTTGTGCTTGAGAGGTACCTATGTTAAAGAGTTGTTTTCCAGTTTTCTCTCAAAAATAGTCCGGTGATGTTATGCATACTAAATTAATGCATTTTTTTTATATAAATAATAGATGGAGGATAGATGAGGACGCTGCTGATGAATTGGATCTGGATGCCCATCCTGGTTCAAGTGATGCCGAAAATCTTTAGGAAGTTATTACATTTCACAACTTGAATAAATGCTAGAAACCATGCACATTTATATATGTATATTAAAAAAAAAAAGTCTATGTGTGTGTGTGTGTGTGTGTGTCGATATACAGCCAGTTAGCAGGTACAAACAGAGAATTGGTCATTGGGAATTTGGATTGTTATTTTTGCAAAAGAGTGAGAGAGAGATAGAGAGGAAACTCTTCTCTTCGTTAGTGTGGAAAATCTTTCCTGTGCATTAGTGTGGGACTTGACTTGTTAAGCTCGTGTGAAAGCAGGTTAAGGTTTCATAATTATAAATTATTGTATCATGCATCAGATTTTGTTTGGTCGTGGTAGATACAATGTTGGTTAATTTAACTTTACCGGACACCTTCCACAACCTTGTAAAGGATGGGCAGCCTACCTGGTATTCCCTATTTGGTTATTTATGGTGAAGCCTGGGAGCATTATAGGAACCCCAATGCCTTGTGGAAACTTAGGAAAGTGGTGTTTTAGAGAATGTCTGCTAAGTGGAACTAAATTTGATCCCTCAAGTGGGCACAATGGTTGGATTATTTAATGGTACATTGATTCTTTAATCCTAGAAACCAAATTTGACTTTTGTGGACTAAACTTGCAACCTTTTTTTTTAATTTTGAATTTGAGATTAAGGGCGCGTTTGGTAAACGTATTGCGTTTTAATATAATTGTTTTTTGAGTGTTGTATTTGATTGAAAAATATTTGTTTTGTATTTGAATAAAATGTGTGTTTGGATGAAAAGTATTTTAGAGTTGAAAAATTGACGTGATTGGTAAAAATAAAGATAAATAGTTAGTGTTGAAAAGTTGATATGATTGTTTTAAAAAACTTTTAAATAGTAATTGTTTTCGTAGCACTGTTGAAAATGATTGTATTTGAATGTAAAACTTTATGTTTGGTGTAAAATTGGTTTTCGTCATACCAAAAAACGTTTATTAAACATGTTGTAAGAGATTTGAATTTTATAATTTGTGTCTAGAGTTAAATGAGAGAATTATTATTGGGTTACAATTACAGTTATAATTTGCAACTAATCAAACATGACTCAAACAATTAAAAAAATAAGGTACCTTATTGGATTTGATTAAAAAAAAAAAAACTGTCCATTGCTGGAATCACAATTATATATATATATATCGATAATATTAAATATTATTTATTAATAAAAATGACTTTAGTAATATAATATTTATAAATGAGATTTATTTTTTATTAGTAAAGATGTTTAATATTAATAGTATTTTTATTTGTATTACATCTCAATATAAAATGTATTTGAATATTTTTATATTATATTTAAATATAAATATTTTTAAAAATTACATTTAAATATAAATATTTTTAAAATTTAAATTTAATATGATAAAAGTTTAATTTTTTATTTATATTTATCAATTACATTGTATATATTTTCACTTATTAATAATTTAAATATATATTATATTTAAATATATTATAAATTTAAAATATTTAAGTGTTTATTATATATTATATTTGTATCCATAATAAAAGACGGGGGTTGCTGGCAAAGGAATATTTAATGAAATATGGATACGATAATGATTAGACGGACTACTAAAGATACGTAAATCACAAGTGAACCTGTACTCGTGACTCGTTTGCTATCTACTTTATTTCTGTTTTTTTTTTTTAATCAATAATTTTATTAATCATATAACATATTTGTTATTTAAATATATATTATATTTAAATATAATATAAATAAAATATATTTATCAAATATTCTTTTAATTTAATTTGATTTATATAATAGATTATAAAAATAAAAATAACTTATATTAAAAATTAAAAATTATGTTAAAATAATAAAAATAATAAAATCAATTAAATTAAAATCAATTTATAAATTAAATTAAGTCATGAAACTAAATAATCATTAATGTGTTTTTAACTTTTTAACTTGTTTTGGCCAGATGACATGTACTTGGAAGTTTAAATTTGTTTTTTCTATGTAAAAGTCTTTGCCACAGTTTTCACGGCAAACAGCCCCACAAGAATCAATGGGTGAAAATTGTTTTGACTACCCTCCAACACTTTCGTTCTTTTTTTATTTCTATTTTAATAAATAAACACCTTCACTATTTGTCATCACTCATTTACGAACACTACAAACAGCTGTTCCTGCGCACCTTTGCAGCGGGTAATGCACGAGCAGTAAAAATAAAAATTTAAAATATTATATAATAATTTTTAATTTTAAGGTTTATTTTTTTCCTTAAATATTTATCCTTAAAACATATTGGTCTGATGACACATACACTACAGCTAGCGGGAATTAAAAAAATGTGTCGCACATTCGATACATTATTATTATTATTATTATTATTATTTTTTTTTTTTAAATGTTAACGCCGGTGATTTCTAAGACCTATAGTGTTAGAAAACGATTTGTTATATTTAAAATTAGGAAAAAGAAAAAGAATGAAATATTGTGTCTCCGAACGAAGTAGACTTGAGTGCACAAATAACCTCACATACACGTTGACGAATTTTATTCTGCCACGTGCCTTTTACTGACATTCGTAATGGTTATTATTAGACTTTGTAAGCCTTTAACATCATATCAATTGGTCACACACAAAAACCACACACTTTTTTCCATCCCTCACTCATCATAATCATGCCCACTCATATTCATGCATGCCCCCCAATTCGACGACCGTCAACCATTACGGCGTCGGAGGCCGAGAGCAGCCGCCGCCGCCGTCACGACACAGTTGTGGTAAAGTCATAAAAAAATAACTTAAAATTTTTTTTCCCCTAAAAATAATAATTTTTTAAAACGAAGTTTTATTTTTATTATTATTTTTGTTTTTTATATTGGAGACAGGGTGTGTCTAGGACAGTGTGGTGCGTGTAACGCTGGATAGAGACACCGCCGTGAAGGCTCTGCTGCCGACAGATTCGCTCGCGTGGTGGGACCCGCGCCAATATTCAGCTGCAGACGGACGGGGTGGACGGACGGGACAGTCACCAGTCTGTTCTTCGGAGGCTGACACGTGACGCACTTGGGTCCTTTTTGAACACAGACTTCTTATTATTATTATTATTATTATTATTATTATTAACTCCGGGAATACGTGTCGCCATTATTAATTCTCAAAAGTACCACGACATCTCTCTTTCTCTCTCTCTCTCTCCATCACTTTTCCTTCTTCTTTTTTTTATTTGTTGTAGAGAGTGGGGACCACCAGAAACCAAAAGGTTGAGAGAGAAAGTTAGAGAGAGAGATAGGGAGGGAGGGGAGGGAAGGAGGGAGGCGGGTCAAATCGTTCGTTGAAATGACGGCCGGCAGGGCCGTGGCAGGCTGCGGCAGAGGGGAGCTGGTGAAGGCCGTGTGCGGTGACGTCACATTAAGTGATTACTGCAAATGTAAGGAGAGCGTCTCTGCCATTGCGTGTCTTGTTGTGCTTTCTTCTTCTTCTTCTCTTTTCTTTTCTTGTTCTTTTTCTTTTTTAATTTATAGATTTAATTATTCACTGACTTGAAAAGATATAAAATTTTTTTTAAAAAAAGTATTTTTAATAATAATAAAATGTAATTGCCTTTGCCGGGATTTTATGGGTTTCGCTTTTTCTGACAATTTGATTTCCATCCCCACAAAATTTTTTGTATTATTCTCATGCCCCACCATTCCCTCTATCCTTATTTCTTTTAGCTTATTTTAGATCAAAATAATAAATACGTAAAACAAACAGCTTTTCCTTCAACAACAAAAAAAAAAAAAAAAAAAAAGGAATTTTACCTTACAAATATTATGAGTTGAAAATAAAACCGTATTAAATTTTTTTTTTTTTCAAATTTTACCATGGAAATCTTCCTATTTTTAATCTTTTTAACATGGCTCAATTACTCATCTACATGAGTTATGTTGTCATTTTTTTTTTCATTTTAGAAGTTTTTCATGTACTAATCTGCCCCTATACGTATGATATATATATATATCTCTCTCTCTCTCACATGAATTTTTTTAGTGTGTACAACTTGACATTTTTCATTTATGTTTTTTTTACATGAAAACGACAACAAATTTAAGGGGACATTGGTGTTACTCTGTTCATAACTTTATCACTAGATTTGTTTTAATTAATTTTTTATTATTAATTTTTTTGGCTAACAAAACAGACAGCCATCCTAGAAGTAGTGGTATAAGGAGAGATGAGGTTGACCACAAAACAAATAGCCGTCTCGTCCCACTAACATAAAGAAAATATTAAATATTCACATATCATTTTCATTCATCGGCGGATTTTGAAAATAAAGCTTTTCGAGTAAATTGCATCTTTTGTACGCTTCTACAAGGCACCCAATTAAAGGCTACATGACATGCTTTTTCCTTAATCTTTTTTTAGCCAAAAAAAAATGCTTATTATTAATATATCTTTAGTATCACAAAAATACACAAAGCGACGTAGGAACAACCTGGAAATCGCAAAAATGACACTCCATGAGACTCCACAAACCCATCATTATCGTCTCCTGAATATCCTCTTTCAGTTTTTTTATACATATTTTTATTTTAGTTATTTCTTTCATGTTTCTCTCTCTTTGTCTCGTGAATGTTGGGGCTAAAAAGAAGTGGGCAAGCAAAAATAGGTATCTTCTCTACACGTCCTACGCCATAGGCACCTAGCTGGTCGCTTTGTAATAAAAGCCCCCCCAATCTCATATCTTTGGAACTTTCTGCCGGTTTTTTTGACCAAAACTTTAAAGGGAAATTAGCCTACATTTTTCACCTAAAAGCACAAGTCTATTCCTTAGCAAAAAACAAAAAACAAAAAACAAAAAAAGGCACAAGTCCATATAACAGTGCTATAGGAGAAAAAATAGTTTTTTTGTAGGGTGCAAAATGTTTATTCCATTGGTCTATCGACATTGTGTTGGATTTATCTATAAATTTGATAAATTATTTTCTTTAAGTTTTGTGATTGATCTGTTTTTGTAAAATTATCTGTGTGGAAATATAAAAAAAAAAAAAACATTGTTGAATCATTACAGATTTATGTTCAGATCTAAAAAAATAAACAAAGATAACAATCAAGGTAATATATATTTGCATATATATATATAAAAGTGCTACTACAAGTATTAATATTAATACGTGCTAATTTCACAAATGATTCCCGTATTTTTAGACTTGTCTAGCTTATATCATTGTGTGGGGGAAGTGTTAAAATTCCTGATCATTTGCAAAATTAATCTAAGAAGTAAATAACGATTCTTGAGGGAAGGGGAAAAAAGGAGTAAATAACAAGGCCTGGCTGTTTCCAAAGCTGCACCTAAAAAAAGGGAAGTCACTGAAGTGTTAGTTGGCTCTATTTAATGGGAAATATTTGAAGAGACTGTAAAGAAGGACTCTGCCTATGAAAATTTGCAAAAAGCAAAGCAATTTAATGGGCGGGAAGAGTAGAGTTACAGACTTTGTCAACTTCGGCCAACTTCTTTTCTGTTGTATGCAAAATTTTTGGCGAATTTCAACTCATGAGTATGATCAATAACCTCACAAATCAATTTCCATCGCACTTTTATCACGCAATTACCCCTCTTATTCGGACAAAACAATAGTCAAAGGCATGGTTTTCCTCTGGTGTCTTTTGCCATAAATTCTTTACCTGTCCTAAAAGTAGATTTATAGCCTCCGGTGTAAAAATTCCATTGGTGGGGGTCACATGGCCTGCCCTACACTTTGAAAGCCCCGCACACACACACACACACACTTGAGTTGATGTCAAAACTCAAATACAAAGCATGTTTAGTATTTGACAGAAGTTATGTAGGTACTCCACATTTTTTACCCGAGTTAATAGATATTATTATTTTAATTATTATATTATCTTTTTAATACTCAAATATATAAATGTTAATCTTCAAAATGGTCATAAATTTAATCGATCAAAATTTAATTTAATGACTAAAATAATAATATATAAAATTATTATTATTAAGTTTTGTTTTGTTCTTCAATTTATCTTAATTTAACTTAAAGTTAAATTGTCTAAATTAGTTTTTGTTTAGTTTAATTTCGTTTAATAGAACTCACTTTTATTTTTTTTATCTATTTTTACTATTTTAACATAACTTTTAATATAAATTATTTTTAATTTCACAATCTTTAATACAAAAACAAGTTAAACTAAACTATAAAAAATATTTAATCTAACTTAATTTTCAAACTAAATCAGTTAACAAAACACATATAGGACGTTTGTTTTTATTTTCAAGAATGATTTTCTATTTTTAAAAATATAGAAAATAAAAACAATATCAAAATAACGTTTGTTTATTCAATGTTTTCAAAACCACTTTGAAAATATCATTTTTAATTGTTGTTTTTTTTTATTTTTGAATGAAAAAAGGTTTTTTCATTTTTTGTTTTTGTTCCCTCCCTCCATATCCTCTTTTTCTCTTTCATTTTCTGTTTGTGTAACGTCAATGATGATTATATCGATGATGGTATCCATATCTGATGAAAGGTGACGATCATAGACTAGTAACGATGACGACGGTCCCTTCATGATGATGACTATCGACTCATAACCTAAATTTCACAGATACCCCCACTTAGAGCTCAAGCTATTAATGTCTTCCACTCCTATCCCTTATTACAAAACTTATCACTAAATAATTTTTTTTATTATAACTAATAATTTATTTTTTATTATTTTTTTAAATTTAAAAATAAATATATATTTAAAAGATACTTATTTATAAAATAAATTTTTAAAATATATAATCAAATAAAATTTTATTTTTATATTTTTTAAAATATACATTCAAAAAAAATTACTACACAATTTTAAAAATAATCTTCACATAATTTTAAAAATATTCTTATTTTTAAATTTTTTTGAAAAACTGTAAACATTAACACCTAACGCTATCATACTGTTTTAACTTCTTGATTGCACTTTTGGTCAGTTCGGCCTCTCAAACCTCATCGAGTGTGAGACTAAAACGAGAAAGCGACACCTAGCCGGCACATGAATAATTCTTTTGCTTTTTATTTTTTTGGCCCCTTTATTTATTTATTTATTTTACCCCCCAACTCAAGAAGCAGAAATGACGTCCTCCAAAAAAGTACCTTATCCGATTATATTATCACACAAAAATGGTAGACCCAACCAGCCTCCAACCCCATCCAACACTACTAATCAATTAAATATGCACGACCGCCTTCCTTTCATTTTCTCTGCTCCAAAAGCAAACCACTTTTTTGTGTTCTATCCGTGGAATATAAAATATAATATATATTTTTATTTACAAAGCAACGAGTGAGATTATGCCGTTTGAAAGGAGGGAAAAATGTTCTTTCCACAGGTAATATGTTGAATATCACAACAGAAAATTCCACAACAAGTATAAAGATACAGCTTTAATATTAAAAAAGTTACTACAATAATTTTTGAAAAATTAACAAATACTTGAGGGTTAAAAGTTCCAAATTACAAAGAGATGGGGGGCAAACAAAAAAAAGAAAAGTTGGAATTTACCCGACAAAACACCAACTCTGAGTTGGAAAAGAAACAGAGAGATATGAATGAAATATAAACTGTAAACCAGTTACAGCTACTGGCGTTGTGCGGTAAATTTCACGGGGAAAAAAAAAGATGTTTGATTTGATGTGATGATGGGGTATGGCAATGCCTAAAGACGACAAGGGCATTTACGTGAAAAAATGGGCCTCTGGCGCTCTACACGATCACACGCGCGTTGAACAGCGAGTGGGTCCAACTTCATCGGCACGGGAATTTTTCCTCTTGCGCTTTACAAATAATAACCAATAATAATAATAATAAGAAATAATCTCGTAAAAAACAGTAACAAGAGTGCTTGCCATTATGCCTTATTTTATCCACACGCTTGCTTCCCGGTACTCAGTCCCACTCTCCCATCATATATTAATTCACTTTCCTCGTGTATACATACATACATATATATATGAATATATAATATCTACAAATTTGGCTTGCAAAGCTCACTCTCGGTATGCCGGCGCGTGCACTACAAAGCTGGTTGAGGCATGATCAATGGTGGAACTTGTTTTTCGTTACAAGCAAAAACGAGAACTTTCTAGAAATGAAAGCAGAGATTTTTGCAAATAAATGCATGGAATGATGAACAGAAATAAAAATAATAATAATAATAAAAAAGCATTATATATACATAAGCCTCTCCACTTTTAAAAATAAGGAAGATATACACCAGACATATTGGCTTCAAATTCCTCGGAACATAACCAGGGAAACTACTTAGGAACGAGGGAAAGAAGTAGTAGATAAAAGTGGATGATGAAAAATATAAGGAAAAATAAAAAGAGCCGGAGATATAAAGCTGAGAAGAAAGAAACGGCACCGTAAAATGCCCTAAAACTATAAATAACCTTTTTTTGTTTTTTTGTTTTTATCTTCGGTCACAGCCACAACGGCGGCGGCTCGTTGAGATCAATGGGGCAGCCGCGACGCACCAGTCCCAAGAACGACGTCTCCGGAGCCGAACATCCACCAGCCGCGCCGGCGGAGGAGGCTACAGAGAGTCCAGAAACCTCTCGCTTGACAGGCGACGGCTCGGCGCCGGGGCCGGCGCAGCAAGACACGTCCTTTAAAACGCCGGTATGGAGGAACTCGCCGAGGACGAGGCGGCCGGAGGGGGACGTCCAGTGGGCGGAGGAGGGGAGGTTGAGGTCGAGTGAGAGCCCGGAGGCAACCGGTGCCGGGAAGTTCGTCTTGGCTTTGGCACCGCGCAGTGACCTGGCGGCGCCGTCGTATGCGAGGGCAGCCTCCTCCGGCGTGTCGAAGGTCCCAAGCCAAACCCTAGTTTTCTTCCACGGGTCTCTTATCTCCGCCGCGTAACGTCCCCACGGCCTCTTCCGTACACCCCTGTAGTGCCCCTCTCGTGACGATCCCGACGACGGCGACGCCATGAAGAAAACAAAGAGCAAGTAAAGCGAGTCTTCTATTTCTTTCTCTATCTTGAGGATATGCTTGGGTAGAGTGTAATAAAATTAAAGGAAAAAAAAGTGGAGGGACCCACGTAGTCACCCGTAATCGTCGGCTGGACGGCTCGGCCTTTCATTTATATATATATATATATAAAGATGGAGTAATGGCCAATCAAAAAAAGATAAAAGAAAACACGAAATGGAGAAGAACGAAAATCAACGGCGTGCTCGATTGTTGAGTGATCGGACGGTGGAGAGGGGAGTACACGTGAGACAAAGGTGGGGCCCAAGGGTGAGCAAAAGAGCACGCAGAGCCGCCGCCTGATGAGACGTGTGCGCAGAGATTGGGAGGGAACTGTCATGTGACTACTCTCTTCCCCCGCGCCGTGGCGGTGACGTAAGCCCTATAACTTTTGTACGGCGCTGCTGAGCGGCGCCTGGCACCTGCCATATTTATTAGCCAAAAAAAACATAATTAAAATTTTTATTTTTATTTTTATTTTTTGAAAAAAAAGGGAAAGGTGAAGAAATATATATATATGTGTGTGTGCGCATAAATATGTTTGATGAAAGCGGCGAGGTGGGGAAGGGGCGTACGTGGCGAGTGGGGAGTGGAGGGAGGTGATGTTGGTGGTTTCGGGGAGGTGTCAGAGAAAGCCCCACGTGGAGAGTAAGTAGGGGGTGTCTGAGTTGCAGGAGACAAGGGCCAAGTTTGGGCCTGGGGGCCGGGTTTTGTCTCGGGACTCGTGTTTTTTTGGGCCTCTTTTTATTTTTATTTTTTAACCTTTATTATTTTATTTTATTTTTTAATGTGGTTGCTGTGTGTGACATGATATGGGTGGGGATGGGGGAAAAAAACGGTGGTCCAGTGCTTGGGAACCGAAAGTTAAAAAATATGAAAAATAGCAAAAAAAAAAAAAAAAAACCGGCTTAATAGTGTAAAAAGAAATGTAGAGTAACATCTCTAATAAAAAGGAGAATGATTTTTCATCTTACTATATTTAATAGAAGAAGAGAAAGAAAATAATAAAAAAATCTAATTAAATTTATTTTATAATTATAAATCTCAATAAATTAATAGATAATAATAGATTAAAATTAAATAAGTGTTTTATCTATATTTATTTTATCATAAATTTTATATTTATTTTTTTAAATTAAAAGGATTAAAAATAATAATTTCATAAATTAATATCCTTTTATTTTTATTTTCCTCTCCACTACATAATCAAAATTCTTAATTTTTTCTTTCCAAAATCCCTGTTTTAATTCTCTTCATTTTTTTCGTCTCTACTTTGTCAAACAAAGGCTTCAGGTTTGAGAAAAAAAAAAAAAAGGGTGAGGAAACAAATTGTACGGCTTTAAGGTGGTCACGGTGAGGTATTGCGTTAGTGTCGAATGACGGGAAGCTTTGTAGCCGTACTGACCAGACACGTCTTCTCGTGAACATTATTTGTATTTTCTTTTTATTTTTTCTTTACTTTTCATTTATTTTTCTGTCTCTTATTTTATCTTTTTTTTTTTTAATATGTTTGGATCTCCGTTCAAACTCTATAAAATAAGTATTTAAGATTATTTTTATTTTAATTTAAACCAAATTTCTTAAAATTTATTTTATTATTTTAATATAATTTTAAATTAAAATTTTAAACTAAACTAAAGATTCATAGGAAGATATATTATAACCTATATAATATAAATTAAGATAGTTCAAAATAGAAAAAATTATAAGTAAAAAATTAAGAAAAAAGATAAATAACACTATAATAACTTATAAAAAATATATTAAAACTCATTTTATAAACGAGTTTTAAAATATCAAATACTCAATTTTAACTTAAATTTATGTTATCTAAAATTAAACTTACGTTATACAAGAATATTAAAGGGGTTATTATATTTTCGAGAAAAAAAAGGGCTATTATATTAATTAATATATAAATGAAGTCTCTACATCTTTAACGCCTCTTTCGTTTTAAGGAGATGAGAATTTTCTACTTTAGACGTACAAGTTCGTTTTAATAGTATGTTTTAGCAATTTGTTAGTCCCTCTAAAAAAAAGGGGAACAATTTGTTAGTATAATAATCAGAGTGTAAAGTAATTTTAAATGCTGTGGCAGGGGAGAAGGGTTTCTTTAGTGAGAAGTTTTCATTAATAGTTGGTTTCAGCAATTAATTTGTGGGTCCTTTAAAAAAAAAAAAAACAGTAAGTAAAATAATTGCCATTGTAATGCTATTGCTCACATAATCCGCCAAAAAAACACATCACACATCAAATTTAGAAAATATATTTTTGTAGTTCATTTTTCAACCAAAAGTTGAAAGAAATCACTTTCAACAGAACGAAAAAAAGTTAAAGAACAGCTAGCTCAATGCTTAAAAGCCGAATCCTCGATACAAGTAGAAAAGAAATTTTGACAGGCAAATCTGACAACCCAATTTTTGCATAATTACGCCCCACTTGTGTCCCTCTAGTGGGAAATTTTCTTCTCTTCTATCCTTTCCTCTTTTTTTTTTTTCCTTTTTTTTTTTTTTTTTTTTTTTTAAGGATGCCTCCATCAAAAATTTTCTACTTGTTCCCAAAAAAAAGTTGATTACAGGGAACTCCTGCTCCACCACCAACTTCTCACTTGTTAAATAAAAAATTAAAAAAAAAAGCTAACTTTTATACTTTCAAAAAGTGCAAAGCCTTTGGGAATTTTGCGAGAAATAACGAAAAGCAAGTGAAGATTCGGATAAAAGATGCCAAGATTTGGGGTTAAAGAAACACACACAAAAATATGTTCTTCGAACATATCTTGTCGCATATCTTTATGACTGGAAGAATAATGAGACTAACAAAAACAACAAAGCAAGTAAAAAATAGCACCATTTGGGTAGCTACGGTTTTACATATTCCTGATGATATAAACTATGATTATCCCTTATGGGACATACTTAAAAAACTTTCAAACTTTACATATGGAAACCCCATGCAAAACATAAAAGATAATGCAAGTTCATGAAAATTTCTATAAATTAAATTCTATCAACATCACCTCACCTCTGTTTCCTTTTTTTAACAACATATTACAACCTTTAAAAAAGAAAGAATGAACTTGGAGGCAATGTACAAGATTTGTCTTTCCAGCTAATGGGCACTAAAGGCGGGGATGTGACTATCTCATCTTCTCAGAACTGATTCTCTTGTGTCTTTTAAGCACCCCATAGAACACTTTAAAGCATACAGGAAGGAGCTCAGGAGGCACCAAAAACAAGCAATTTTTAAGTTTCTGCGGTAAATGGCGTTTTCATCATGAAAGCAGGCTTGGACCGTTTTCAGCAGCGGTCCGAGAATGGCCGTGATTATGATGCCTCGTCATCTGGATGTCACGGGATAAATGAGTCCTTGCCTTTGCGTATGGAGCATCTCTCGCTGCAATAAGGTGGTAGACGATCAGGCATTTTAACGTGGAAGATTATTAATAAATTAGGAACATTATTGTATTAACGATTTTCTTCAATCAAATTAAATTATCATAGAACAGTGAACACATTGTTAATAGCATTTGTTCGTAGTATGCCAGCACTATCCTATGCCATGATCAATGTCTTGTATGAGTTCAATTTCAACGTCGTTACCTGCAATTTGCTGTGCTCGGAGGATATTCTGCCGTCTTTTCCAACAGCATATTGAAAAGATAACAAGCAGCAGGAACAACACAAGCGAGCCCAAAGCAATGCCAATCTTTGCACCAGCAGTGAGATGGGGCCCACATAAAGGAAGTCCAGGTATCCCACAAAGACCAGCATTATCAGTAAAACTGCATAGGAAGAATCGTCAAGGATTTATCCCACTCATTAACGAAATGTAAGAAAGGGAAATATTAGCAACGTAAATACTGTAAATCTCTTAGAGACCCCAACTATATCGAGACTAATAGGAATTACGACATACTTGAAGCTAGCTCTGTGCAAAAGTCTTCCCCCAAGAGAAACAGGGACTTTTCCGGATAGAGAATTACTGTTCAGATACCTGCATCATGATTGCATTACAATTTAAGCTCATATAATATTCTATGAACTTAAGTTGCATGGGTTAAAGAGACGCTTTATGTGTCTTACAGTCTCTTTAATGATGTCAGCTGACCAAGACTTTCTGGAATTGAGCCATTGAATAAATTGTAGGACAGGTCCCTGTGATTTGAGTATTCAAGCGTTGAAGCATCAAATTATCCCCAAAAAACAAAAAGGTAACGAAAATTATCAACGATCATATGATATCGCATGTGCTTATGGAATTTGCCTTTATTTACAGTTAATGTTTTAACGATATATTGGTATTTATCATTTCGTAAAATGAAATTACCGTGTAATGTGATTGGAAACCAAAAACGTTACTCCCAATTCACTTTAGTTGAAATCTCATAAGATAAATTATAACAAGCCAAACACACTGACACTAGCAGAAGTATACCGTAAAGAGTTGAAGCCAAAGGGATTCAGTTCAGATACAAAGGAGGCATGCTTGTATCAACAGACACAGGACCTGGTGAACACTTGGCAGATGGCAGCAAATCCAAGAGTTTCATTTTGCTTCTCATTTCGTTAAATTTTTTGTACTAGTTTATGAATTTATTTTCTTTTTCAACAGCATCCTTTTTCTTAAGACCACAAGTATAACTTAATAAGCAACATTCATTCAGGATGCTGTTTAGTGTTTATAATGGTTTATAACTAGTGCTGAGAGAGAAAGTTGAATCTCAAAAAAGAAACCAAACAATTAACAAGAAAAGGAAATTATAAATTCGTAAGCTGCACTTACAGCTTTTCTAAACTCGTAACTGTTCCAAGAGAGGATGGAATGATCCCACGGATGCTATTTCCACTCAAGTTACTGTAAGTATATAAGTTGGAAAAAGAATAAAGAAGGCAAGATTCATAAATATGAAAACCATTTTCTGAAACTTGAAGTGATGTTTGGTTCATGGGTCCAGACCCAAAATTTTAGATCCAATTTTATCATTTTTAAGAAAAGTAACAAAAATTATAACTAACTCAACAAACTTCAACAATAAAATATCATTTTATTCCAAACTTAACCCATGAACCAAACATATCCTCATTAACCCCAAACGAGGCCTACGAAACTCACATGCTCTGTAGATGCCGAAGTCTAGATATGTCATTAGGTAGGAAACCTTTAAGACCTTGGTTGACAAGTTCACTAAAAAGTAGAAAAAAGAAAGTATATTAATCACAGAAAAACATTGACACAATAATAGCAGAATTACCATCCTAAATGCAAAAGATAAGATATAAATTACACAACATCACTGGCGTTTTCATTTTAAAAACAAAACAAAACGGAAAAGACAACACGTTAAAGTGGAAAAAAAAACTCTCCACCTCATGCCCCATGCAAGGCCATTACATCGGTTATCTCCATAGAAACAAACCAGAAAAGCAATGAAGATATAAATATGATAAAGTAGCAATAAACGAAATTATAAAGCCAAAACGAATGCAAGGGATATGGAAATATCTCTTTCCACAAAGATTTGAAAAAACAGACATCAGACATCATTGGATGTGGAAATATCTCTTTCATGGTAATAATGCAAGATACCAATACAAATTTTCCAGTGCACTTGTATGTATTTGTTATTTTACCAATTCTCCCAAAAGCCTAAGGAGATGGGCCAACAACAGTTTTATATTTCAACAGTATTTATCAACATATTCAAACATGAAGCTTTATTAGTTTACTCAGAATGAACCAAGCAATGGCCCCTAGAACGTTCATAAATAGGAAGCCTCGCACATAAATGGTTAAATTATTGATACAAAATCAAAGACCTTGCAGTTTAAATGGATCTCAGTCTACCAACAATGTATGGGGGGGTTTGGGAATGGTAGAGAGGTGGCTGTAGGTCTTTGAGGTTTGGGTACGGTTTGCACCGAAGGTTGTTGATGGGAATGCAAGATATCAAGTAGCCTTTAGGAAACTTGGTTAAAAAAGGGGAAAAAAAAAAAAAAAAGCTTTTCAAAGAAACTTCAAACGCATGAAACTGAATGTCATGGTGAAACCTAGCTGCCTGCACATATATTGGCTTGCAATGGTCAGTTGAGACATAATTGGTATAAGTTTGCAGGCTGTGGAGAGGATAATTTTTTTCCTCGTGGTTGATAGTTCTACTAAACTTATTGGTTTAAGTAAAATCGAAGAACGAATACTTAAAGTGCATTTCAAAAATTTCTTTGATAATATAATTTTCTTCTCACGGCAACATAAAATTTTAAAGGGACACTAGTTGGTTATCCACTATTTTAACTCTAATTTTCATTTTGCAACTGAAACTTCAAAGATGCAACATAGAACTTGTTTGAGTAAAAATGGTACACTAAATAGCATTCAATTTATGAACACCATTATGAGAATATGAGATGAACGGCAGAAATGAAATAATAGAGGTCAATAATTTATATACTGAAATGTAAAAGATCATACATTCCATCAATCACCCATTTATCGCTAGTTTTGTCGTATTGGCAATCAGCACCACTCCAAGGATGTTGAGGTGGAACGCATGGATCGCCATTCCAACCTAATCTAACAGGAAGTTCCAATGCTCTTTTCAATGATTGTAAAGCCCTGACTGGAAAATAAAAAGACAGGAAAGGTATCGGATTAGTAAGACTTTTAATTGTTTAAGATTACATTTCCTTATCTTTTTTGAGAAGAAACTGTTAGAACCGCTTAGATTAGTCTCTGATAGCTAACTGGAAATGGATTTTCTAAAAGAAATTGTATCCCGGAAAGCATATCTAACAAGTAACAACATGATCAAAGCATGTATTTTCTAAAACTTGATTCTTTGACAGTTGGATGACCACAAACTAACAGTGGACACAACCTACGCTGCATACAAGACTCTACATTTCAGAAGGGGAAAATTTTATGAAAGAGAAAGGGTGTAATATTTAAGAAAGGATGACTTGTCTAATCTCAAAAGATGCCATGTTGACCGTTTAGCACTAGTGCAGTCCGGGTAATCTAGTATTTCATGTATGAATGTTAATATGTTTAAATAGACAAACAAGCAGGAATCAGATCAGCAATAGCATGACGTGTTAACTAATCTGCAATTAATTGGACTAAGCACCAAAAGATGTTCCTATCTATGCAGGAAGTGATATGCTTTCTTTGAGTAGAGCTAACACACATCAACCTAATGAGACAACAGATATGCATGTTTGCGTGCATATGGTAATGATGCAAGCATATATGTACCTTCCTCTACCAATGTTTTGGACTCGGCCATAATAACCTCAAACACCTCGATGGCATTGATTATTACATGACCACCTTTTTTGGGCTGCAAAGTTATTGTCAAACTCCTCCCATTCACTGCAACAGTGGTGTTAAGTACAAGAGCTGTATAACGATCCCCACTCATTCTAATAATATCAACATCTTTAAATGCAACATCTCCATTTATCAGGACGTCAAAGACCCTTTGCCCTGCACTCGAAATTGAAGTGTCAATCTCTGCAAAGTGCAACCAGATGGAGTAGTTTTTGTTTGGATCCACATCCATAGTATATTCTAAAACAAGTCCACTATCAGTACTAACAAGTGCTGACTTGTATATAGCTTCTGGATAAAAGTTAGGCGATTTTGATGCCTGCTTAATGCTATTTTCAACAGATCTAGATTGATCAGAACCCTGACCAAAGGTTTTAATGGGAATCCATAATCTATCACCACCCCAATTATTTGCATTTAAATCTACATCAAAATATGGCTTCCCAGCACCACAGTTCAGTCTTGCCGTTGTTCTAAGGATTACTCCTTCTCCCCATTGAGGACCATAATAGTATGCTTTATCATCAACTTGAAGAATTTCAAGCGACAAGATTGATGGGTCTCCATGACCTGTGCTATGAAAGCAGATAGAAGCTGTGCCATCTGTGAGAAATACAAAGGCTTCAGCAAACACTTGATCATCCTGGTTGCTCCAACCAGATTTTAAAGAACTAATCTGAGTTCCCTCAATAGAAATATCAAATAGAGGCTCATTGTCGAAATTTGGCTGTGCAACCAACCCAAAGAAGATCCGCACTAAATAGTGTCCCTTTGGCACTCTGTTAATGTTGTAACAATTTTCTGGACCCGAAGACAAAGGAAAATAACGAAGCATTTTTAGTGGAGGACTTATATAACTTGGAGTTGATGCATTGAATGGAATTCCTCCCGTGTACGCAAAATCCTTGAACCATAATGTATTCGTAGGTTTAGTACGAACATTTTCTCGAGCTCCACAGCTTATGCGCATTACATATGGTGCTGTATTGAGCGGCAAATAACAAAAGGTTAACTTTTAGACAAATTTCTAACAATAAATAAAATAGGTAAAATAAGTAGTAGCAAATTCATCATTACTTGATTCTTTTAATATCAAATCCCATCCCCAAACCCAACCCCCCCCACGCCCAACAAAAAGAGAGAGAGAGAGAGAGATGAATGCAAATTTCACTCCAAAAACTTAGTCATAACCTGTTAATAAAATGAAATGTAATATGGTGCACAGAATGTCCATACAACCTCACCTTTTCGTTTGAAACTCATTGCATGCTACATTCTAAAACAATTATAACATGGAAGTTGGAACTTACTGGTAGCGTTTGGTATTGTTTTTGAAATCTGTTATGTTTTCAAATTCTCTGAATTTGAGATCGTTTTGAAAACAATTCTTAGAACATTTCTGAAATTGTGTTTGGTTTTATTTTCTGAGTATATGTTTTGAGAAACAAAAAAGAGAAACTGTGTTTGGTTATATTTTTGAAAACCAGTCATTTTATAAGTATTCTATAAAAATATATTTATGTTTGATTTAAAAAAAATTATTATGAATACCAAAAATTAAAAATTAATAAAATTTTTTAATTGAAAAATGAATTAAAAATTAATAACCATAATATTTAAATAATTACTATATTAATTAAATCTTAATTAACCATAATAATTAAATCAGAGAAATGGGAGAAATGGTTAAATGAAATCAGAGAAAACGACTTTTAGTCGCTTTCAATTTTACGTTGGGAGTAAAGGAGATTTTGGATTCGTTTTGAAATCTGTTTTCAAAAACAATACAAACCAAACACAATTTCACACCGATTTTAAAATCGATTTCCTAGGGAATCGTGAAATCTGTTTTGAAAACAAAACCAAACACGCACACTATAACCTCATTCCAAGCCTTTTTGCTTCCAATTTTATAAATTTGAACTCTAAATCTCATTCCTTCGCAATCAATTTCCGGGTAACCAAATGGACTTTCAATGTTTCATTTTTCTTTCTAAGCCAATCAGAACCAAGGAAAAAAAAAAAAAAACAAAACCAAAAAAAAAAAGCACTCTAGTTTCTCACTTGCAAACTTGCTTTCAGATTCACATCCTATTCTTGCTCACGCCATAAAAAATCACAGTCAAGATCTACTAAATACAAATTCCACGCTTTTTACTCAGCCAAAATTTGATTAAATTGACAGAATTCAAGCACATTTTTCGCTAAACCTCCTGCAATGCCACTGAAAATCCACTTCCAATGCCCTAATCTGGAGACGCTCAAGCTTTCTCCTTTTCTAGAATCGAAGAATTCACAGACAATTCAAAAGAACACAGACCAGAAAATTAAAATCAAAAGGAAAAAGGGAAAAAAAAAAAAAGTCAGTGTGAGAAGCTCACCAGCTTTAGCTGAAACAGAAGGAAAAGCTAAGTGGAGGACCAGAAGCCATGGAAGAAGAAACCTCAGCATTGTAGCTGCCAAAAACCTCTACGCGCTTTAGCCACTCTCTCTCTCTTTCTCTATGTGCTAGAAAAGCCTCGTCTTCATGCTCTCTCTCTCTCTATATATATATGTATCTCTCTATTTCTCTCCCACTCACTCTTTTTACTTTGCTTTTTCTAGAGAGAGAAAGTGTGAAAGTGTGTCTCCACTGGGGACGTGTTTGCAATTAGCGGTAATTGTATACAGTTGGGAATTGATTCTTCAAACTTTAGTTGACTATTGGAGGAGAGAGAAGATGTTAGTCTACTGCTGACATTTAAGAAAATTGATGGAGTTCTTTTAATCGGACGGTTGGTTACTTATTTCTATTTATTTTTTAATTAAGAGTCTGCATCGGAACGTTTATTGTTTCTGATTTGTGTGGTCCGCACATTCTACTGCGGTGATTGGTTGAAGCTAGGTGGCGTACGTGGATCTGGCGCAGTGAATTACCGGCCCTCGTTCACGTTAGGAAAAAAGTTGTTGCTATTTCCTATTTATATATTGCTAATTCCACGTAGACATGCGCTCGACTGTGGAAGACAAAAGCCACGTGATACGTGGAAGCATCGGATTCATTGTGAATTGACGTATATGACCTCGAGGGGTTTGTGAGGGTGCCGGTTTGATTCTGGTGTTAGGGTTGTGACTTGAAATGATTACGGTCGCCAAAAACCCTCAATCAGCTTGTTGATTTGACTTTGGCGGCCCTGATAATTTGACTTGCTCTAGGGCATGTATTGGTGCGCAATTATCGGAGGGTAATGCATATCTCCATGGGCCACGTTACAGATGAGCGTAAGTGAAATATATATATACACATAATTTGTTGATTACGTTATTGAGATATTTGATAAACTTATTATATTTATTTAAATATAATATATTATAAATATATTTTATATTTGAATAAAAAGAAAAGTATTTATTTTATATTTAAATATAATATATATTTAAATAAAAAATATTTAAATTATATTTTAGAGTTGAAAAGTTGATATAATTAGTAAAATAAATAGAAAAAATGAGATAAAAAAATAATATAATGTAAATAGGTTTTAAAAAATTTATTTTTAAAATATTCTAGAATTGTTTATATATTTGAAGTACTGTAAAAAAAACATTGAATTTAAACGTAAAAATTTTATGTTTGAGCGCAATACGAAAAACAAACGTCTCATATATTTATATTATATTTAAATATAATATAATTTTTATTTAAATATAAAAGTATTATATTTAAATACTAATCACATTATTTTTAAATTTAATACAGTCACTTTTCAATATTTTACTTTTTCTATTATTTTTACCAATCACATCACACACTTTCTTTCTCTCTCCCTTTTTTTTCTTTATTTTTATCAATTATATCATATACAATACAATTTAAATACTTTATCCAAACACATATTACATTTGAATGCAATATAAATATTTTTCATACAAGATGAATTGCATTCAATATATTACATTTAAACATAATGGGAACACAATACGTTATCAAAACGCCCCGATAGATTCAAAATCTTCTACTTAGAAATTAATGTCTTAAATAATATTTAATTAATAATATTATATCATATTATTCAAAATATTTATATCTTAATATTTAATATGAATTGCATTCAATATATTACATTTAAATATAATGTGAACACAATATGTTATCCAAACGCCCCGATAGATTCAAAATCTTCTACTTAGAAATTAATGTCTTAAATAATATTTAATTAATAATATTATATCATATTATTCAAAATATTTATATCTTAATATTTAATTTTTTTTAATGATGTGTTAAAAACAATTCGTTAGACACATTTATATTATCAAAATTGAATAAAAAATTCCAATTTAAAATATATACATAATGTTTTATTTATTTCTTTTGCAATTGTTTGTGTTATGGATTTTTTATCACCGATCGAATATTTTCATCAACTATAGGACATTGGTTGAAAAATTATGTGTATTTATATTTTGTATATCTTTTTAGGGTTCGTTTGGATGAAATGTTTTTTTTTTTTTTAGAAAATGAAAAATTTTTAGATATGAAAAATAAAAAGTTGTTTGGAATTTTTTTTAAAAGTAAAAGTTATTTGGGTGAGTGAAAACTTTTTTTATCTAAAGAGCTTTTTTTTCATTTTCTAAAAATGAAAATTTTAGATGTTTAGATATGGAAATTTAGGAAGATATATTTTTTTTAGAATGAAAAATTTTTCATTTTTTAAATTTAGATATGTCAAATAAATGGAGGGTTAATATCTTTTATTTGTAGAGTTCAATATACATTATTTGTCTTCATGCATTATTCAAATTTATTGATAAAATCAATTATTTATCAGGATCGAAATATTTTATAGAAGGGGTTTTATGTGAATTGACAATTGCATTACCTTTTTATATTTCTATCTTCTAGAAAAAATATTATAGCAAAACAATTTTTTCTGCAAACAAAAGAAATTATGCATGCATTGATATTTAAGGGTGAGTTTGGTTGGAAGGAATGGAATCGAAATTCTGATGTTTGGTTGACTGGAATACAATGAATGACTTTTCCACCAATTTGGTGGAATCGTCATTCCAACCATAGATGGGAGGAATGACCATTCCAATTCATATTATTTTGTCTAATTAAAAGTTAATATAATATATTCCATTGTATTTATAAAATCAAAACCAAACAATTGAATCGTCTTTCCTTTTCATTCCCATTCCCATTCCCATTCTCATTCTCATTCCATGTCATTACCTTTAACCAAACTCACCCTAAGTATTATAAGAAGTTACAAATATATATATTGGCAATCGAGTCGTATAAAAGAAGGCACATATATTGTTCTTGATTGGTTCGAATCGAATTACAAAGTACAATCTTTTCACACAAAAAAAATCGAACTACCATAATTATACTGGATCAAATAACTATTCATTTATATTGTCTTTAGATTGGATTGGCTTTAAATTTTTTAGGGTGTGTTTGGATTTATCATTATATTGTACTATATTGACATTATATTTAAATAAAATATATTAAATATAATATATATTTGAATAAAAAGTATTTGTATTATATTTAAATATAATGTGTATTTAGATGAAAAGTATTTAAAATATATTTAAATATCAAGTATGTAATATAATTAATAAAAATAGAGAAAAAAAAGAGAAAGAGAATATATAATAAGATTGGTGATAATAATAAAAATAAATAAATAATAATTATATTAAATTTAAATTATAATATAATTAATATTTAAATATAAAAATTTTATATTTAAATATTAATTATATTATATTTAAATACAACATAAATTAAACATCCATTTTAGCAGAGAGAAAGGATTAATTTGGGTTGTACCTATTATTTTATTTTATTTTTGTAAATTATTGTTTTTTTTATTCTTTAGTATTTGCTCAGTGGGTTGTAACTATTTTGCTGCTTACAGTCGCAGTCATCCTTAGGGGAGACTAAGGACTGACTTTTTAGGGTATTGCTGTCCAAAATGATTCCATAGCGTGCTAAATAAACCAAAAATTAAACAAAGACTCAAACAGAATTTGAAGAAATTGGAGCCAAATTTCAGTCAACGATTGTAAACAATTAACAAATTTTCGCTTTGAGATTTGACTACAATTTCACGTTTTATTATAAAGTTAGACCATTATAAAATCCATTATATATCCTACTATGATCTTTGATTAATTTTAAGATTATTTTCTCATACGATTATATATCTTTATCTTTACTCATCTTTACGTGAAATGAAATCTCATAACACATATTGTGAAATTATAAATTCTACCGATTTCTTTTGTTTTCCGTTTTTTTTTTTTCTTCTTCTTTCCAACCATGGGAGAACTCTAGTAAAGATTTATAAAATCGTTAAATAGTTGATAGTGTGCATAGGATTTAAATCATATGGTACATGTTTCATAAAGTTGGCGTTATAAGATTATTGTAGAGGGCTGTCTATCGGTCGATCATTAATAAATTTTGTCAGTTTGGTAATTACAGGAACAGCTTAAACTTCTCAAAATCTGAAATTACCGCCGTCTGATTAAAGTACCACAACAGACCAAAAATTAGCCGAATAGCATTAGGCTTTTCGAGCAGTGCTGCCTGGCTCTGAGGAAGAAGAAGTTGACGACGCGGCTAAATTTGCTGAGTTGTACTTGTACCGTCGGCACTAAAAGAAAGAATAAGCAGAGAAGAAAAAGGAGGAGGATGAAGGGAAAGGAAGGTTGTGGCACATGCCAAATGGTAATATTAAAAGGAACGTTTCACTTTTTTTTTTTTTTTTTTAAGAGTGACAGAGAAAAGGGCTAGAATTTAGAGATGGGCTAGTTTATGAAATAGGCTTAGTGGGCTTAGTAGGGGGTTCATCATCTTCAACTCAAGGTGGTGAAAAATGAAAGAAATAAAACACAGCAACCGTGTAGACACAAGAGAAGAAGAAGAAAGAGAAGAGGCTGCCATGACAGTCTTACATTCGGTTGGTTTTGATAACAGACCTAACTCAAAATTGCAAAACCGCAAACCACCCGCTTGGTGATCATCGATTCAATTAACTAACTGCACATTGTCTGTACTGATGTCTCACGAACTCGTCAGCCGATTTCAGATGATAGTCATCGGCCTTATTCGGTGCTTAGCTTTTATGTTCAACCTTAATATTTCTTATGGTACATGTCACACAAAGCTGGTATTATAAGAGTATTTCTTACTTAAATAACATAAACGGATTTCTTGGATAATAGAATTACACTCATTCTATTTGCATTATGATTTAAATTATTGAGGGACATTTCAATCATAAAAAAATAAACAGAGAAAAAAATTAAAGATTCTCAATCGATCATCATTATCATCTTGCATATGGGAAATCCCAATTGTCAACTAAAAAAATATCTATTGGGAGTTAAAATGAGTCATTACCTAGAGTTAGGGCAAGTCTCTAGTTAGAGTTGAGGAAATCACATGCCTACATCTATTAAGGTCATCTATTGTTGCATATCAATTAAATTGTAATAAATTTTTTTAAAAGAATTAAGTCGTAACAATTATTATAGGAGACGAATATCTTTAAATCACTTCTTAATTAAGAGAAGAAGCATTTGATCAACATCGAGAAATGATCTCATTTATGTTAAAGGCAAACTCAAAAATAAAATACCCGATGGTCATAAATTTCTCTCGTTTGAGACAAAATTTTAAACTTAAGCATCGGAATGCCATCATTTAGTACCATCCAATGCCCTCATTTTTACTTGTTTATAAGCTGTTCATAAAATATCATTGGTCAAGTTGTTTGTTTGATCCGAATGACAAGTTCAAGGACGCGCCTTTAGAGTTTGATGAATAAACTATGCTCAACACCAATAGCCCCTAAGAGAAACTATCTCAAAATAAAAAATAAAAAATAAAAAAGACAGAGACAGGGAGATGTTGAAAATGGCCGTTTGTTTTTGTTTTTGGTTTTGTTTTTGACCGTTTGATAGAAAAGGTCCATCAACAATTGATTATTTGGTGGTTAATCGACGTTTTGGTCATATGAATTCGTCATTTTTTAAAATCCATCAAATAGATAAAAATTTTGGAATAAAATTAAAAATAATTTAGGTTTACTTTTAATTAATCAACTCACTTCATTTTTTGATTAAAAAATTACAAACTTATTTATATGCTTTCACACTCACACGTACTCATGACCTAACATTAAAACCATAAAACTTTTTAACTTCCAAAACCTCAAAATAAATATTAAAATGACACCTAATCAAAATTAATACAAATATTTAATAACTATTAAAAACTCTCAAATATATGCAAACTTTTTAACTTATAAATTCTCAAACATAAATGATTAACTTTTGAATTCTCATTGGTCAACATAAGATCTTTTAAATTCTACCAACTCCCAAATTAATAAATATTATCAATTAATTTAAGAGTAATTTCATCTCTTGATATTTTAACTAAACCATATATGCCCACATCATTGTTGTATACGTCATTTACCCATATTTACTTTGTCAATAAATACTAATAAAAAGTAAATTAATAAATATTATCAATTAATTTGAGAGTAATTTCATGATATTTCAATTGAATTGAACAATATATATGCCCACATCATTGTTATCTACGTTACATTATTGACCCACGTTTACTTGGTCAATAATTTATTAATTTTCCATCTACTTTTCAATTTATTAATTTTCAGTTTATCTTCCTTCCCAATTTCCTCTCTACTAAACAATCAAAATTTCATTTTTCTCTCCAAAATCCCTCCTCTAATTTCTTAACTCACCCTTTTTCATTCTACTAAACAAAGACTGAATTCACCCTCCAATTTTGAATTTTTTTTTTAATGGAATAGCATATGCTATACATATGAGGAGCAAAAATTCATCAATTTATTTAAAAAACTTAACTAATCAAATTGAATTAAGGTTCATTTTATGCTTTTTTTTTCTTTTTTTCTTTTGCTTCCAAGCAACTACTACAAGGAGAGAATATATGTAAAAATTGGAGGCCAACTAATTTACTTCGAAGCAAGGGCATTCATTAATCCCTAAACATTGAACTTAACTTTACACCAAACTATAACTCAGCAATCCTGTTCAAAGAATAACACATTTCAAATTTTGAGAGTAAATCTAGAGATATATTATAATTTAGAGGCACAATATATACGTTTTAAGATTTTGAAACATGTTTACATTAGTAGAGCTGACAATTTAGGTTACGACATGATAACACAATACGAAACCCGCACGAAATTAGAGGGTTTGGGTTTTCCTTAAATGAGTTTAAGTTAAAAAGGGTCGAATCCGTCAAACACGATTAAATAAAGGATCGAATCCGCCAACCTGCAATTGACACGAAATAACCCATTTA
Source organism: Antiaris toxicaria (assembly GCA_035233585.1). Taxonomy (NCBI): domain Eukaryota; kingdom Viridiplantae; phylum Streptophyta; class Magnoliopsida; order Rosales; family Moraceae; genus Antiaris; species Antiaris toxicaria. The sequence continues at coordinate 99,062,576 of CP141154.1, forward strand.
ACAAATTAATCATATATGAGTTGACATGAATATAATTTATAAATTACCCATTTATAATATTTAATATATTTATATTATTATATATATTATAATGTTTTACTATTTTTAATTTTGAGTTTTCAAAATTCAAAATTCAGATATAATATATATCTTTTATTTTATATATATATATTTTTAAAAAAATTTAACATAAAAAAGAAAATATAGATGAAAATCTAGATTTTATTTTATTTTTTTTAGTCTTTTATTACTTTTGTAACTTTACTTACCTCACCCAATCGCCCTCCCTTTCTCTCGCGATAACACGATCAGTCGTATTTGATCTTGTCATCATTATTTTATTTATATTTAATTTAAACGGGTTAATTTGGGTTAATAAATGGTTGGGTTTGAGTTTGAGATTTTGACACGAATATTTAATAAACATGACACGAATACGACACGATAACACGAATTACCAGCCCTATATATTAGTAATATAATTCAAGAAAATTCGTAAAATTTTTACTTATATATATATTTTGTTAGAATTATGTTGTATAGATGACAATTTCCAAGACGGATAATGCCAGGAACTTGAGCTTTGACTATAATTTTTTTAAACCATTTAAAAACATTATGTTATTTCACCTAAATGATCTATTTAGGAACAGAACATTTGCAATGTCGTTCCAAAGGTATCAAATGATCTATTTGGCCATTTTAGTAAAATAATGAAAGATTAACTCCCCTTAAATTTTGTTCCATTTTGAGTATATATTCAGCAGTGACATTTTGGTTCCCTTTAATTACAAATTTTCTTCTTCTTCTTTCATTTAAGTTTCAAAATACCAAAATTTTTTAATTTCAAATCTAATTGAAACAAATTTTTTTTTTTTTTACATGCATTCAGAGTTAAAAAAAAAAAACACAACTCCATCCATATATCCTACCAAAATATATCACCAAAATTGAAATTTAATAAAATTTATTACAATTGTTTCCAATATTAACTAAACACACATAAAAAAAATATTTTGTTCTTTTTTTTTTTCCCTAAATTGCAAACTCAGAACAACATTTAAATGACAATTTAAATGATTTTAGTTAAGTATTCGTTTGATGAACTACTACAGTAGTTAATCATTGTATTGAAATACAATGTATATTTGGCTACATAAGTATTGAAGTACAAGCATACGAGTGTTTCATTGTTTTACAATAATTCAACTTAAATGTAAATTCCAAAATTTTACTTTTTAAAAATCCATATTACTTATTTTCTTACATTTACACTTTTTAAATATTACCTTTTGACAAAATCAATCAAAATACATTTAATTTAAATACATAGTTTAAATTTTAAATTTGTATGCAAATGTCCAAGTTCAATTAAATTCAAATGTAATAATCATCTAAATGAAGGTTAAATATCTCCATCTAAAATGTGATCATTCTATTAACAATCAAATGAACCTTAAAAATCTCTATATAATATTATCTATTACTTACTTTTAAAAGGACAAATATACCATCAATAGTGATTTTGTCATTTTTATGAGGCTGTCATGTGATAGTCGAATCACTTATCACGTAACAGTCTACTCACTCACACGTGATGATCTAGTCACCCATTATGTAGTGGTCAAGCCACATTCTATGTAGATTTTTTTTTTCTATTTTACTTATTTATTTTGCATGCGCATAGCATGCTCACCAATTAATATATATCTAATCTTAAAAAGGTGGAATGCACTATGAAAAATATATTTTCATTCTCTTTTATAATGTCATGTAACAGCTTAATCAATAATCATATATGATGGTCCAATCATCAGCTACATGATAGCTTAATTATTATTATTATTTTTGATTTTGTCTATTCTTATGAGGCGTTTGTTTACAATTTTACGTTTATATTGCGTTTAAACGTAATACAATTTTCATCTAAACCCAAAAGTTTGTATTTAAATACAATGTTTTTCAACGGTATCTCAAATACATTTATTATTCTAAAATATTTTGAAAATAAATTTTTTCTTATTCACATCATATTCTCTCTTCATATCACTTTTTCTATTTATTTTTACTAATTATATTAACATTTTAACTATAAAATACAATTTAAGTATATTTTATTTAAACGCATATTATATTCAAATATAAATAATTACTTTTTATCTAACCATAAAATATATTATATTTAAATATAATATAATGAGATATACTTATCCAATACCTCTTTAATATTATTTTGGTGACGATTCAATAAATAATTACGTGATGGTGTAGTCATCAGCTGAGTATGGGTCTATTAATTTTTTGTGGTCTTGTCAATTCCTGGTATTATTATTATTATATACAATTGAAAAAACAGAGGGTCTCGCTCCCGCAGGGGACCTATCCTATTGGCATCAAGCGGCGATAGGGGTGAACATAAGATCCAGAAATCCAAATAACCCACCCAAGAAAAACTTGTCGGGTCGAGTTCACGTCAGACCCGAAAAAATTCGGGTTGACCTACCCAACCCGAGTTAAAATTGGGTGGGTTCGGGTTGGGATTTTACAACCCGATAAAAACTGGACCCACCCAATGAAAGGCCTTTTTTTTTTTTTTTTTTTCAAAAACAAAGGCTAACCAGCCTAATGACCTAACTGGCAACTATTATTTGCCATTTTGCCCTACCCTTGAACACCCCCAAAATTTTCTTTGCCTCCCCCTTGCCCCCAACCGGCCAGCCCTTTGATCCTCCCAAAGCCGCCGTTGCCACCAAAGCCTCTTCCGATCTTCCCTTCCATTCGGTCGACCATCGGCCGTTGCCTCAAGCAGTCCATTTCGGCCTCTCCAAGCCCAAGTTCGCCCAAGCTTTGCCCGTGCCCAGCCCTAGCCATCGCCTGCCACCAAAGCCTCCCCCAATCCTCCCTTCCGTTTGGTCCACCATTGGTCGTCGCCTCGAGCAGTCCATTTCGACCTCCCCAAGCCCGAGTTCGCCCAAGCTTTGCCCGTGCCCAGCCCTAGCCATCGCCTACCACCAAAGCCTCTCCCGATTCTCCCTTCTGTTCGGTCCACCATCGGCTGTCGCCCCTAGACCGGTCCATTTCGACCTCCCCAAGCCCGAGTTCGCCCAATCTTTACCCGTGCCCAGCCCTAGCCACCGCCTGCCACCAAAGCCTCCCCCGATCCTCCCTTCCATCGATCGTGAACCGCCGCCCCTAGACCGGTCCATTTCTGCTTCCCCAAGCCCGAGTCCTTGTTGTGCCTTCCCCAGCCCGAGTTCGTCTCCCCTGAAGTCGATCTTCCCTTCGTCGACCGATAAGCCCGAGTTCATTTGGATGAAATCAATCTTGGCTGGTTTTTGTTTAAAACATACCTTGAGTTATTGAATCATTTGCTAGTTTATATGCTGGTTTATGTGCTGGAAGTATGCAAAAATTATGTTTTCATATCCTATGTTGATATCTTATTTGAAAGGCATGGTGTCTGTTATTTGCTCTCTATTCAATTAGATTTTGACTTGTACAAATTAGTATTTTACTTGAAAGGCCTTTAATTAGATTTGACTAGTGTAGATTACCTAATCTTCACTTTGTCTTCTTGTTTATCTGACTTATTTTATGAGTCTAAACAAGAAATGCATTTTTCAGTTCGAAAAAAAAAAATATGTTTGTGGTGTACGCGTCTGGTAGTGATTCATACAATGGTATTCTATATTACTCACTGCAGTGTTGGTTAAAGAAACAAAAGGATACTTTGAGTCCTGATCCGCAAGAAACAGGGGAAAAAGTAAGTTGGACTTCTGGGCTCATCTTTGGAAAAGGAGAGGTGTGTTTAAGTTCCCTTGCCATGTGTCAATACGTTTCAAAACGGAGAGAGTATTGTTCTATGTTAGGTAGGACAGAAAAGGGGAACAAAGGAAGAGGGGGACGGATAATTAGACAGAGAATGATATAGTAAATTGTTTGGTAAGAAGGAAAGAGGAAGGCAAGGAAAATAAGGTTGATAATAGTAGTTGTAGGTCCCACCAATTTTAGTCTTTCGAATTTTATGTTTAGTTTTGACTTTTGATTGGAAACTTCAAACCAAGTAGTGATGATCAATATCACTCTTCGTCCTTGCGTTCAAGGCAAATAATGTTCTACACTACAACTAACAATTTCAGTGATTTCATTTCAAAGAATTTCTGATTTTTTTTTTCTTTTTTCACTTGACCCTAAAATTTCACTATAACTTCTTTTTAGCTTGTTTCCAAAATAATTAAACGTAGTAGCATTTCTCACTTTTTCCTTTTCTTTTTGTTTCTTTTTTGATGATAAATTTCAAACACATTTCATTAAGTGGGAAAATAAGTGACTTAATTATTTGCAAATGCTATATAATTAGTATTGAACATGTCCTATAGTGTTGTCTGACTTGTTAAATGTGATTATTTCAATTTGCCTAGTTTTAATTCTTATTACTACACTAATTGGAAATTGAAATGAATTAATTACTAATATAACTTATATAATATTATATGGCAGTAAAAATAAAGAATGGAAGAAGAACAAATGGAGTGAGTTGCTCATATTCAAGAAATAGAGGAAGAGGAAGATAAATGATTACAAAAAGATATTGATGCCTCTAAGGGTGACGAAAGTAGTCAAAAACCTTAACCTTCAGGTCAACCAGAGAAGAAAAAGAGAATGGGTAAAAAAACTTCAACTATATGGGATCACTTTACAGAAATTCCCAACAGTAATCTAGAAATAGCTGCATGTAATTATTGTGGACATAATTATACTTCAAGCACAAAAATATGTGGGACAAAATCATTGTGGAACCATCTGGATAGGTGTAAAAAGTATCCATATTCTGCTATTAACGACGACAAGCAAAAAAAGCATGTACGCTTTTACTAAAAAGAGCACAACTGGTGATTCTGAAGATGTTGCTTCTACTACTCGACCGAAACTTAATCAGAAGGAGATTAGACATGAAATAGCTTCATACTTCATTCTAGATGAGCTGCCGTTTAAGCATGTGAATGGCAGAGGATTTCGACGACTAATGAAGAAAGCTTTTTCGCATGTTGAGATGCATTTAAGAATAACTATGCAAATGGACATTTACCAGTTATACTTGGATAGTAAGAAGAAGCTGAAGAATGAACTAAAGATGTTTAGAGTATCTCTAACTACTAATTGTTGGATATCTATTCAAAACATTGGCTACATGTGTCTGACTGTATATTGGATTGACAATAATTAGAAACTGCAAAAGAGGACCATAAGTTTTGTTCAAGTCTCTAGCCATAAGGGTGAGATGATAAGCAAAGAGTTGATTGGTTGCTTAAATGAATGGGGTATTACAAAAGTACTTTCGATCACTGTTGATAATGCTGCTTCCAATTCTGTTGTACTGATGAAAGTTAAGGAGCATCTTCAAGAGATGAGGCATGGTATTGTGTTGAATAGGGAGATATTTCACATGAGATGTTGTGCTCACATCATCAATTTAATTGTTTGCGATGGTTTGAAAGAATTGAATGGCTCTATTGTAAGTGTTCGTAATGCAGTTAGGTATGTAAGATCCTTCTCAGAACGGCTTAAACGTTTTAAGGAAGCTTGTAAAGAAGCTAACATAGAGTCAAAGGTGTTACTTTGTTTAGATGTCGTGACTAGATGGAACTCTACCTATATGATGCTAGCGGCTGTTTTGAAATTCAAGAAAGCATTCAAGAATTTAGAAGCTGATGCAAATTATACTAGGTACTTTGAGGAAGAACGACTCGACGGCATGGTAACAGAAGGCCCTCCACAAAACTCGGATTGGGATCAAGTTGAAGTTTTCGTTATGTTTTTCATGAAGTTTTATGATCTCACCATGAAGTTTAGTGGATCTTTGTATGTGACCGCAAACTTGTTTTTTCAAGATATTCTTGATGTGCATAGTTTGTTGCAAGAATTAGATCAAGAGCCACATACTTTGTTGGGAAAATGACAGTAAATATGCAATTAAAGTTTGACAAGTATTGGGGAAAGATTGAGAAGATGAACTTGTTAATGTTTGTGACAACTGTTCTGGATCCAAGATTTAAGATGGAGGTTTTAAAAAACTAGATTTGCCTTTATCGATGATGCTCCTCTTGCGGATAAAATGATAAAAGCAGTTGAAACTATATTGTGTCGTTTGTATGACTTTTACAAAGAGATGATGAGTCCTCCTCCTCCCCAAAGACAGGCTCCAATTCAAAGATCAAATGCAGCTGCAAGCTCTTCAACTGTTGCATCTTTGACATCTTCTACTATCCCGACAATTAGATCCTCATCATGGGTTAAACTAAGATCTCAATTGGATGAAAAAATTGAAACCAATGATTTGGATTATTACTCGAATGATAGGTGTGAAAGATTATCTGATGATCACTTTGACATATTGGGATGGTGGAAAAACAATAGAAGCAGATATAAAGTTGTTTCTTAAATTGCAAAAGATGTGTTGGTAGTACAAGTCTCTACAGTTGCATCTGAGTCTGTATTTTCCACTAGGAGTCGGATACTTGATCTATTTAGGAGTTCTTTGTCACCAAAGATGGTTGAGGCTTTGATTTGTTCAAAGAATTGGCTGATTTCTGAGGAAGAGGAGGAAGAGCCAATAGCACTTGCAGAATATATGGATGAAGTGCAAGGCTGGGAGGAATCTCTTGAAGTTGCACTAGGTATTATATATACACATATCTTTTTAAACCTTATAAATTATTATCTTATGTTATATTTGTGTTACATTTTACATTTATTGATTGAAAACCTATTCTATTTTACTCTTAGGTGACGGATCTTGCATTACAAGTGCAGGGGAGTGACAATTAAGTTGAGATGTTTAGAGTTGGAAATTGGTGAAATAGGTTTGATTATTTATGGTTGATGTTTTTTAGTATTATTAAAAACATATTTTAATTAGTTCTTATTATCTTTATATGACTTATTTATTTGACTATTTGAGTTTGTATTTTGATTTGCTATTGAATTTTTAAATCATTTTTTATTTTTTTGTTTTAATAAATTACCTAATCCGAAAAACTCGAACAACCCAATAAATCTACCTAAATATTAATTGGATAGGTTGATTTTATATATTAAATTAATTGGATGGATGAAATAATTTTGTAACCCACCTAATTTTCATTTAATGAGTTGAAAAAAGTGAAAAATCTACCCATCCACCAAGGAACACCATTAAGCGGCGAGGAGAGGAGGCGCGAGGTTACGGTTTTCCATGGTCTTCCCTCTTAGAAAGGGCTCCAAAAAACAGCCAGCCCTCTCTCTAACCAGCCTCAAATGCCTTCCTCTGCTTCTCCTTCTGACGGAGATCAATCGCTGGCGACTCCAGAAGTCTCCGATTCCTTCCTCGATGACGACGGCGCTCAAGCCGACGACGATGATGAAGAAGAAGTAGAAGAAGACGGCGACGACGGCGAAGAAGAAGAGGAGGCAGTGGAAGAGGAAGAGGAAGAGGGAGAAAACGAGTTGGATTTGCGGGACAAAGCCGATGATCGTGAGGGTAATTGGCTTGAATCCTGACTGCATTGTGATTTTTTTGACGGTGTTTGTGTATTATTTGCCTAATTTTCATTTTATTGTCCTCTTTGGTGCTTTTCATTGATTCGATTTCGTTGTTAAGTGGAACATTGAGTCTTTGGAGAGAAATTCGGGCTAAATCGTGGAGCTTTTTGTGGTTGTAAATTTGTAATGTCCTAGGGGTTTGCTCAGTCATGTCATTAGAATAACTGAGAATTATAGAAGAGCTAGTTGAAATAGTGCTGCTGTGGACTAGAACAGGAATTGGTTTGTGTTTATTATTGAATAGGAGCTTCACTGCTGCCACAACTTCATGTGGTAGGATCATCATAAAATACCATAAAATTCATAATTTTCTATTTAATTAGATTAAGACGGTACTTGTTCGGAACTTGTTTTTTAAGTTACTTGTCTTTGACCCCTTTGTTGTGAACCCTTCATTTGGATTGCGTGTCTGTGTTGAGATTTGTTTTGCAACTCCTTTGAAGCAATGTGGCTTGAGCTTCTTTTATGGACCGTGGCACTGTGTGCCTTGCTCAAGGCTCAAGATTGTGGGTACTACGTACCTTGCTCGCCGCCAATCTTGCACAAGATTGATGCAATGTAGCTTAAGCTTCTTCTTCAAGGTGTTGCTGTACGAACAATGCTCTCATCCTCATGAATTGAAGTCAGTCTTGTTTATGAATTTCTCAATATCGTATTTTGCAGATTGGATCACAAGAAGGCTTGGAAGCCAATTGTAGGAGGTGAACTATTGTAGAAAACTAGAAACTATATTTAGTCCTCAGAGTAGAAGTAGATCAAAACACACTCAAAATTCAATCAAGAAAAATCAAAAGCGCATAAGGGAAAAAATAAATCATTTTTGTGGTTTGGCCAATAGTATGTGTAAATTCAGGCGGACACCAAGCTTTCACTTTGTCAAGATGGAATTTACTCCCTCGTCCTCACTGTAAAGTGTGAGTTGAAGAGCTTTTGTCTCTAGATTCTTGGAGAGTACAAGACTTAAATTGTTATTTGATTTTTTTTTTCAAGGCAGTTTATTGATTCCTATCAAGTAAATAAAAGACAAATAACTGCACCAATCAAACAAATCGGCTTAGCCTAGTATCAGAGTCATTGCCTCCAACAAGTAGATGTCAATGTGGTGAACCATATCGTCATTTCAGTAAACCGTGAGGTGGTGAGTTAATGAGTCTTATTTATTGGAATTATGAGATGGTTACACCATTTTGAAATTTTGATGACTGGTTTATAGTAGTACTTGAGGCGTAATTTTCATTTTTGGTGGTTCGGTCATCTAAGAATGTGTGAAAAAACTCAGTCTGGTGTAGTCTTGTTGGAGATTCTAGCGTATTATTAGGGAAGTTTTCTTTTACTGTGTAAATATTTTCCTTTATTAGAGGATCTTTGACTTTTCTAATTTATTGTAAACCAATTAGGCTATTTTTAGGGATTGTTTCCCTTTTCTATTTTTGCCAGTTTATGGCCCCATAAGTGTATATATTTGATACCTTGATGAATAAAAAAAATCATCAGAGACTTCTTTTACAATTGTGAATTCTCTTTTCAAGTCTTGGTAACTATGGTTATATTAATAAATAAGTAATCACACAAAGAACAAGAAGTATTATTTAACGTGGCCAGCATGCGACAAGAAAAACCATTGGTGCTAAACCTCAATGCAATCTTGTCAGAGTATTTATTATAGTAAACAACTCCAAACATAGAACCCCCCAATGTAATTGTAACTAATTATGTCTTCTTACATACTCCACCATCACAGCACAAGGATGTCAGATGTACTTCTCAGAATCTCTTGTAGATGTTATAGCAAAACTCTTGTTTGAGGCTAAAAAAAATTATGTGTTTAGTGTTCGACTCTAAGTCTTCACAAGCTCGCTTGCCTTCAGGTCCACAACCTTACTCTAAGTCTTGGTTGCCTTTAGATCCATGACCTTACTCCATGCCATGGTTGCCTTTAAGTCCGCAACCTTGCTCCAAGCCATGTCTATCTTCAGTTGCACGAATGTACTCTGTACAGTTCGAACAACAACTCAAGTGGTCACAAGCAATCAAGCAATTAAGTTCTTGATCAGAAAAACAAAAAATAGCCGGGAAAATATCTTTATGAGATCACCTTTTCAATTCTTGCCTACTCAAGTTTTGTAGATAGAGCTTTACAGCTACTCTCTTTTCGTTGCAAGCGCTTTATGCGCATCCTGTGATCATTACTTCAGCTCCTAAGTTGAAATTCAATTGGAAAATATATATATATATATATGTTTCTCATTTGACCGCTCAGATGATCCCTGATTGATAACCTCTGATTGATTTTGCTTTGCTTTCACTAACTTCTCAAAAATGCTTTAGAAGTGCATTGGTTTTTGTGCCAATCACATTTGGGTTATTTACCAAACACAAATGTACCTAGAACTTTGTGCAAAAGCCAAAAACAAACCCCCTTTTATACTCAACCCCAAACGGAGCCCTTTTCTGCTCGGAGTCTACCGAAGATTCTTCTCATTTTTATCCTGCAGGTTTTGACCTGACAGGTGGTGATTTGATCTGTCCGTTTGAAATTCCATGGTCTTCTGCTCGATCTTCAACAGAATATATTCCGATCTTTCTGGTTCAACTTCTACTGTTGTTTAATCAATATATGTTGCCAACTATTAAACCTAAAATATCCTTGAGTTCATTTATTATCAAGTAACTCATGTTTTTACTCTCCTGATTTTAGACAAATGTTATAATTCCTCCTATGTTACACCTACATCTGATATTAAAGGAGACTTTTTTTTTTTTTTCCATGGACTAATTTCTTTTTTGGCTATCATTAAGTTGTTTAGGTAATGGCCTATGTAGTAATGACGACTATGTAGGCCGTGAACATTTGTTAGTGATTTATCGGTATTTTAGTGGTGAACCTTCGGGCAAGATTAGAATTCTTGATGAAAATTGACTTGTCAAGATCAAGACTATCATTTAAGTCAAAGATGATTACTTTAAGCATCATAGGAGTATGCAACTATTTGTAAGGTTTTGAATTGGCTGGTAGGAGCACGCAACCATGTATAAGATTTTCAATTGGCTGGTTAGGACTGAACAAATGTATACAGAGTTTGCATGACCACGGTAGAGTAATGTATATTCCTATAGTAGCTGTGGAAACCTGCAGCTAGTCCCTAGATCGTTGTTCAAAACATTCTAGATAGAAGGGGAAGGGATGCTAGAAGTTGAACAGCAGATGAGAAAAAATATAAACTAGTATGTATGGAAAGGAATCATTCTAACTTTTTATGGATCCTTTAGTTAAATGGAAGCACATAATAGCCTTGTTTTGATTTACATTAATTGAGATATTATAAGTTTATGAGGATATACACATTCTTATGGCACAGGCTATATTTAATATTTGGCTTGGTTGTGCATTGCTGCAGAATTGCCAAGTTTTATAACTCAACTTTATTTTATTCAAAACTACCAGACTTGATTTTTGGCTATAACTCTGTTTTGAAAACCTCTTAGAGACATGTCAGGACGTACTGGCTCCAATATTAAACTTCAGATACTAAGATTCTCTTAGTTCTTAATTAAATTTTCCTTCGTGTAGATGCAAGAGAAGATGTGAAATCTCATAGAGGTGATGGGAGCTTCAGATCAGGCTCATCTACAAGAGGGGAATTTGGGCTTGATGTCGCTTTTGCTGAGAATAACAGAAGCGAACAATTTGTGGTTGATAAGAAATATGTTGGAACCCTTTCAGAAAAGAGCTCCTCTACACACTGCATAAATCCAGATTCAGATAGCAATGCTGGTTTGTCTTCTAGTCTGATTTTTAATGCTAAAACCTCCAATTCACCCAACACTGATGTTAAAGAGGTGGTTGCTGCTACGTCGATGAATACTTACTCCGGAAGGAAAGACGTGCCGCAATCACAGGGCGAAATTAAGCAAATGGACATGCAGTCTGGTGATGATACAAAGCGAATGGCGGCAAGGTTGGATTCAACTATTCCAGTTTGCTCTTGAACCTTTCTTTCAAAGAATCAAATTATTAGCTTGGATGTTTTCTTGCTCTTGTTTGGACTCCTATTTACCTTTCCCAAAATCTACTTGTCCCCATTCCTAACCATTATGATTTTCAGATTTGTTTCATCTGGGAAGGAAACTAGAAGCCCTCCCTCTGGTGCCGAGATTAAGGATCAAAACAAACGCCTGGCAATCGTCTGTGACTTTTATGCAAAAGGTTGGTGCATAAAAGGTAGTTCATGTAGGTTTCTTCATGTAAACGATCATCAGAAAAATGATCTTCCACAACGTGAGGGAGATGTTGCTGCAAATGATAAAGGAGAAGTTCAACTTGAAGGTATATCATGTATCTTCTAGCGTGTCTTAAGAGCCTTCTTGAAGATATTTTTATAATAACAACCTTATCCTGAAACAGGTTTAAATGAAACTACTCAGGGAGCTAGGTTGCCTAATGATCCTCCGGCTGCTTCAGTTGGAAATAAGTCTGCGTTTTCTAATTCTTCACATCTCTCGTCACAAATGATCCAGCCATGGAAGCACATAGAAAGCAAAACCTTGCATCATTTGCCTGAAATACCCTCATTTCCCTTCTCATTTAAGGATGTAGGAAGTGAGAGTATGAGGAAAAACGGGTCTGCTAATGACTATGGTGACCACAGCTCTCTGACTAACAGAGATGGCTCTGTATTTAGGAACAGGTTGTGTCCTGAATACGCAGTTTCTTCAAGTCATTCATTTCCATCTTCACATTCTAGGAGCATGGGGGAACTGGCTAGCATGCAAAGCAAACGACCATATAATTATAGGCCTTTACCCCCACTATTGGGCGATCCTCCAAATTCATGCTCAAGTAATTCTCTTTTAGCCACTGGCACAATTTTATCTAACCGAGTCTCAGCATGGACAGGACCATCACTGCCATTTAGTTGTTCCTCTTTAAGCGCAGGTCATTCTGGGTGTAGATCATCTCCCTTGCTTCAAAGCTCTTCTCACTTTTCCGGTTCTGGGTCAGATAATTTAACTTCAGCAAAGCATAAAGTTTCTTCGAATGATTGGGAACCGTCTGTCCCTTTTCAACCATCTTTCTTACTCCGTTCTCTAATAGCATGTCCAGGAAGCCAGTATGATCCTCTTCGTGATATTGTTGAGTTACCCAAGGGGGGTGACATATCCTTTAAGGCTTCTCTCCACAGCCAAGGATCGTCAGTTGCAAATACGTCACACCAAAAAAATAATGGTGATGTAGTTTCCGAGACCCGAGGCGTGACAGGTAATGATGATACAATGTCTGTATCTTCTCACAATGCAAATAATGGGAAAGATATGCAGTCAACTGAAGCAGAAGTTGCGAGAACTTCTACTGACGGGAAACATATGACCATGCCAAAACAAGAGAATTCTTTAGGGTCATCTGTGGTGAAAGATATTACAGGAGCAAGAAGTCATGGTAGACATCGAAGGCTTGGCCCAAGGGATAGTGTAGATGTGAAAGTAGATAGCTTAAGAAAAAAACACAAAATGGATGCTGGGCACATAGTGGAAGGGAGTGTGCTTATAGAATCCAAAGCACTGAGGCAATTCCGAGCTGCTCTTATAGATTCAGTGAAAGAGTCATTGAAACCAAAATGGCGTGAGGGTCTTCTCAGCAAGGATGCACATAACAAGATCGTTAAAAAAGCAGTTGAAAAGGTACTTAGCACGTTGCAGGCGGAACAGATACCAACATCCATGGAATTAGTCGAGCAATATCTTGCTTCGTCTCGTCCAAAAATAGACAAGCTCGTTGAGGTGAGCGATTGATTTTAGAGACAATATATTCTAAATAATACATGGATCTCGGGGTTTGAATGCGGTATCCGCTGAGCATTTGACAATTATTGTTTTATTTGCAGGGCTATGCTGAAATATATGGCAAACTGTAAGCACTAAGCCGTGTGTTATTTCTTTTGTAAAGTTTGCTACATGGAATTCAGGAACAATTTCTGTGGGGCGCCTCTTACATAAGTGTAATGCTATGAATTTCTGGTGATGTGTTTTATTTAAGTTTTTTTTTTTTCTCAGTCAGTTGATTCATTTGAAGTAAACAGTAAGTTTTCCTTGTTTAGTTGTGTGACATACGAACATTTTTAGTTTTCCCAATACAGGGAATTGCCCTAAAAACTTAGGTGCTTAGTTTAGTTAGTATTTGTAGGCCAGATTTCTAGATATTAAAATCTCCATAAATGCCAAATAGTTATCTGTTAAGTTTAGTTTATTTTCGGTTTCTTTAGAGTTTTTTTACTGCTTCAGTGGATGTTGATTCGTATTTTTGGTGGGATGGGGCTTTGTTAGATACTAAATATCTTACATTGGTATAAATATAAGATCATGAGTGGGTTTATAAGCCTTTAGGCTTCCTCCTCTTATAAGCTGGTTTTGTTCTACTTAATGGGTTTGTAGCAGATGGTAGCAGAGCCAATCCACCACATCATTTGTTGAAGTCGAAGCAGTTGTGTTATAGGCTCGATTAATTTGCATTAGTGGAGTTATCAAAGCGTTGAATATTGATGGCCGAGTGGAGTTGTCAAAGAGGAAATGATTTCTACCGGGTCAGTGTCGATAATGTTAAATACCATTGATTTGGATCCAAGAATGGTGGATTGTCACAAACTACCGTATTAAGTATGGGTTGGGACGTACTATGGTCTTTAGTTCTATGTTTGTCACTACGGATGGGGTGATGTAGGGAAGGCTGTTACCTAATAAAAGACGAGATCCACGAAGTCACTTAGTTAGGAAGATGGGCCCCTTGGACCGCAGTTGTGGAGTGTGGAATATTAGATGTCAAATATCTCACACGGAATAAATAGGGAAATTGTAATAAATAGGTCAATTGTTTTAGTCAATAAAAGTAAATAGCATATTTACTTAACTTAGAAAATAAATAGCAATTTTGATTTAAGAGTCATGTAATTTTACAATTATACTCATATTTCTTTTTAGATTTTATTTTTTTCTCTTTCCCTTTCTTTTTCTTCTGCGAACTTTTGTTGGGGGCTAGACTTCTCGTTTTTGTTTTTCTGAGGAATTATCTGGTTGTTTCTTGAGAAAATTTTGAGTGAAAAATTAGTAAATCAATGATTTACACATGTAAATAAATGATTTACCAGTAAAATTTTAAAACTATCTGTTTGTTTCTTGAGAAAATTTTGGGTACAGAATTGGTAAATCAATGATTTACGTACGTAAATAAATGATTTACCAAGTAAAAAATGATTTTCAAATAAATTTACTAAGATTTATATATAAGGAGTATTTTTGGAATTTTAGTTGTGGTAAATCATTATTTACCAAAAATATACTCTTTATTAAAAGTCTAAAATTTTTCTGCTGTTTATTTTTATTCAATTTTAATTTTAGCCTATTTCTCTCATTCTCCCGAATAAATATAAGATTATAAATAATACTATAAATATCGGCCACCCGGCCCTTCCCTACCCATGTGGACCAAAAGAAAAGTATGGGTGGGGTCGTCTTATACAAAGAAGTGGGTTGAAACGACCAACCGAACCTTGAAGAAAGAAAAAGGGTGACCTAACCCGAGTCTATACCTTGCCAGGCTATGAGCCAATATTTATGGGAAAAGTCACTAAATTTTTTGTAAATTAAAAATATAACAAAATAAAAGGTGTCTATGATAGCCTGTGGGCCTAGAGGCTCCGCCTAGTTCGATCAAGACTTTAGGGTTGGGACATCGGGCTTGCCCATAAGCCAAAAGAGGCGGTGATTATGCTCAAGTTATGACAAAACAAAACGGTCAATTGTAGTACAATTAGGACGGTTGATCCTACGAAGAGGTGATAAAAACAAATAAAAGAGATTCGTGGAACAAAAGCTTTAAAGAGATACGCAATTAAACAAGAAAAGAAAGAAAGCGTCTTTATCACGAAGAGGTGATAAAAACAAACAAAAGAGATTAGTGAAACAAAAGCTTTAGAGAGATACGCAATTAAATAAGAAAAGAAAGAAAACGTTTTTGTAATTTTAGAGCAATTTGATTGAAAGATAATACAATTTAAAGTCGAGAAAATTCAATAGTTAAAAACGGTAAGATATCGAGAATTTCCTATATGCTTCGTTCACCTATTTAAATTTTGATTCATAAGTTGACACACTTGAAAGTTTCACATCCCAACAATCAATCAAAAGATAAGATTTGAAGAACTTGTGATTTAAATGTATTCGAGTAAATAAAATTCTCACGTTAAGAACTAGGAAAATTTGTTTTATAAGAAATCTAAAAGCGACAATATGCTAACGGTAATAATATAGTAAAAGACTACTTATAAAACTATATTTATCAATATATTGTATCATACAATAATTACATAAAAAAAAACTTGACTGAATTTATATAAAAGTTGTCAATAAAATATATTGATGTGAAAAATAAATGAGATGAAAGAAAATTATTTACTCAAATGTATAAATATTACAAACCATAAAGAACTAAAACCCAAATAAACTCACTACAGATATGGGATCATCTCTAATCTCACACAAGAACTCTAGTCTAACTTGCAAAACATTCTCACAAAATTCTAGAGAGAAAACATGAGAATGAAAGCAAGGCAAAAATGAGAGAGAAAGAGCATATCCCCTCCTTTCAAATCTATCCAAGAATGCCCCCTTTTATGAGCATAAATTTGCACTATTCCACCTAATTTTCACACAAACTTTTCAAACCTATTACAGTATTTGATATCCACACAACACAAATTTTAAACATGTTATAGTATTCGGTGCTACACAATATAAATTTTCAAACTTGCTATAGTGCTACAGTGATCGGTGCACATGTGCTATAGTGATCAGACTATTACAATGTCGGCGCATGCTTGCTACAATCTACAGTATTCGGCGCACACTTACTACAGTCTGCTACAGTATCGGGTACGTGCTTGCTACAGGTCGGTATGCTTGCTACAATAGTACATTAGCTACAATCTAGTGTATGAAATTAGGAAAGATCCAGTGTGATAGAATGCGTAATAAGCTTGGTTTTCACAGTTTTCTGACATGAATAGTGATGTTCTCTTTGACGCTACCAAAAAAAGAAGTGCTAAAATTAAATATTTCCAAAATAAAATATTTAAAACATTATAAGTAGACTCATTAGAAATATTTAATTTTAAACTTATTTAATATACTATTAGAAAAAGATGAAAATTAAATAAAGCTTTGCGAAATTTATGAAAATCTAAATTAAAGTACACAAAACAAATCAAAAACGACTAAAATTCTTAAGAATAAGCTAATTTTTGTGTGTAAAAAATAGTAAAATAACTCTATTTTATAGAGTTATCAGACGGCCACAGGTCAACCAGTTTGGTCTAGTCTAAATTTATAATTGAGGTTATAAGCTCGGTTTTGCAAGGATTAGTTCTACCCATGGGTCCGCAATAGATACATGCATGATTCTTGTTAAGGGTGTTCATTGATCAAAGTCTTAATCCGTCGTCTAATCTGTGATCTTCAACTTTAAAAAAACCCAATCTGGTTCCAATCCGTTAGATCTTTAATCTAATATACAAAAATTGGATTTCGCGGATTGGATTTGCGGATTGGATTTGTAGATTGAATCCATGGCTTTTAGAAAGTAACATAAAATACAAAATAAGTCAATAAAATACAATATGTCACACACAATCAAATCAAATTCAAGTCTTCGATAATCAACTAAATTATAGCATTACAATCTACTACAACAAACAAACATCAATTATAAAATCAAAATTAAAAAATGTTTCTTTACATTTGTATACGCTAAATTTTGCCTTTGTTTAGATTGTATACCTTGCATTTTGAATTTTCATATTTTTATACCTTTATATTACATTTAACATACAAATCTATACATTTTCTACGTCAACACATAATTTTGACCTAAAATAACCCAAAATATCATTACAATGAAAACTAATGCCTAGATTGTTTACTTTTATATGCTATGTATTTTACTCTTATTTAGAGAATTATACCCTACATTCACAATAACACATTTTATATTATTATATTACAAATAAATATAATATATTAATCAACATTTTTTTTCTCAATTAACACCTTATTTTGACATGAAAATGCCCAAAATGCCCTTAAAAAATTTAAAATATGGCAAAACCTTTAATTTTTGTCAATAAAATATTCAGATTTCTCAATCTCACCTCATAATCACTCAGCCTTTTCTCAACTCGTCACCACATTCCTCTTCTGGCCCTATCTTAGTCTTTTTATTTAGCTTTTAATTGAGATTAGAATTTCTTCAATTATTATAATTTATTTAAAGGGTAGTTTTTTTTAGGATTTTAATGTTAAAATTAAGTGTTAATCGAGAAAATGTATAGATTTATGTACTAAAAATTATAAATTAATAATATAAAAATGTAGAACTTTAAAAGACATGATATATTGTTTGAATAAAAACAAAATGTAGGGTATAAAAATATAAATCATACTTAGTTTTAGTTTTTTTTTTTTAAGGATACTTTAAGCATTTTAAGCTTAAAATTAAGTATTGATCGAGAAAGAATATAAATTTGTATATTGAATATAATCTGATATAAATTGATCTAAAAATATAAAAATTCAAAACAAAAAGTATATGTTTTGAATAAAAGAAAAATACAAGGAATAAAAATATAAATAACCCAAAGAAAAATGTTCATCATTCATTAGTATTGCTTTATATAATATATAGTATTATTCTTATTTATGCTTCCTAAACTTTAAAACTCTTATTTTGCCCCTAATTTTGAATTAGTCCCACTTAATCCTTTTATTAGAATTTTGACTAAAAAGAAATGAAAAAAATAGAAGAATTAATCTTACTAAACTCCTTATGCTATGAATTCTATTAAAAATAAACAGATAAAGGCCACATGACCATACTACTTTTTTTTTATCTTACTAAACACCTTTTGTTAGGTTTATTGTTAAAAATACACAGATAAAAGGCCACATGACCATACTACTCTTTTTTTTTATCTTACTGAACACCTTTTGTTAGGTTTACTGTTAAAAATAAACAGAAAAATACCACATGACCATGCCTTTTTTTTTTTTTTTTTTTTTAAATTCTGCCAAAAGGGGTTAAGACCATTTAATTCACTGTAAAGGATAAATTTAAACTCTACTTTTTGCTAGGCCAACAGATTTTCTTTGGGGAACCGGTAAATACTTTTGTTAAGTGAGACTAATTTAAAATTCAAGTGATAAAGTGAGAGTTTTTAAATTAAGGGACAATGAAAATGACCCTAATATTCATGGACATAGACGAGAATAATGCCAAATTATATATATGTGCGAGTGGGGATAGGATTCATGGATATTATAGATTATGAAATCCTCGATCTGCAATGCAATAAGTAACATTTGGATTGGGAGTATCAATTTGTTGCCAAATCGTTAGTCCCCAATCCTGGCCAGTTCTGCTCAGTGTAACATCCTAAGACTCTGTGCATTGAAGAGCCACCAGGTATCAAAAGTAGAGACTAGATGTTGGTAACTGAGTTTTATACCATAGACTTTTGAGCTCATTCTGACCATCATAACCAACTTTTGGCGCTTAAAACTTCTCGCTCTTACAGATGGTTTTTTTTTGGTAGTTTGCGTTGTTGTTATACTCGTAGGTATCTTTGTTGTCATAACTTTGGTTGATACGCTTGGTGTCTACTGTTGTTTTAACTCACTGATTCCACTAGGCTAGTCTAGATGTCCTGGATTTGCGACAATGATCAAGAGATCAAGCAATGTTTGGTCCGTTATGATGTTGAGGTAGATTATTTATGTTTAGGTTTCACTATTTTTAAGGATTAGTCTAAGTAGACTAATCATGCTTGCAGAGTTTTAATCCTAATGCAGGGGACTTTAGGACAGTAAAGTCTGTTTTGTTGTTTGATTAACATGAGAGAGATTACGGCAACTTCAAAAATTGTGCCTAGGCATGATTTTGTGCTTGGAAAAAATATAATGTAATAATAATCATAATAATAATAATAATAAAAATAATAAAGGGAACCGATGGTTTAGTCTGTGGTCGATAGTGCTTGAGCAAACAAAGTCCATAATTTAAAATCTTATTAGAGTAAATAAAAGCGATAACTCATATTCTGTAACTTTTATTCAAGTAGCTAATTGCAAAACCTCAGGTTGAGTTAAAAGCCTATCATTCCTAAATCTAAGTTATTTATTATTCTCATGTAACTGAAATGAATCTCAGGTTGAAATTGAATATTGGGAAGGGAGAAAGAAGAGCTTCAAGTTAATGGAACATTAAGCCTTCTCGTGAAACTCTTTGAGACATCATGACTGGCTTAGCAGCTTTGCATTCTCTACAAGGAGAAGCAAATGACTTGAACATTCTCCAGCCAAACCCTGATCTTGATGTGGTATTCTCCTCTTGTACCTGGTTCCTCTTTTGCTTTTGCTTGCCGTACACTTCCCTGGCGTCTGTTTTATCCCCTGATCTCTTGCTGGCAGCGAAAGTTGCTGGTGACGAGCCTTTCCGGCGGGGCTGATTGCGCTTTGGACGTTGCTTTGGTTGAAATATGAAAGTTTGTGGTACAAGCTTCCCATTGGAGATCAACAGATCAGCAGGCGTACAATTGCTTGGATCGGCTGCAGTTGGGTCTTGCCTAGTTTGAGCAAATGCAAAATCTCGGTCTTGTTCATGAATTTGGAGGCTGTGAGTGGGAGGAGAGTTCATTTTCTGTTCTTGAATGCATAGCAGACCGGCAAAGGAGAGTGACTCGGGCGAGTTGTCATCTGCCACTGCAACTTCAAAAGACCTCTTGCTTTGCAGGCGGCTTGCCATTGAAGGTGTTATGCACTCCGGTTGCAAAGAGTCCTGAACTTCTAATTCTATATATAGAATTATGTATGTCTCTGGGTTTTTCACTCAATTTGTTGTGTTTTTCTTGCTGCTATTTCTTCATTGGTTAGTTTTGCCGAGTTCAAAGCCGCGTAATATGTGACATTGTTTTAATCAACACATGTACTTTCATGTAGCTAAGAACAGAGTACCATATTATCTTATTCCCCATGTCTGCGTCAATGCAGGCGACTTCAACTGGTTGGATTCAGCAAAGTAACGCCTATTTGCTATACATACATACATACATATATATATATATAGATATATAAAACTAATATTTTGTATACATTTATATATTAATAGCAGGTTGTACCGTGTAAGTGGGGATATACCAAGGATTCTGGTCTTAAGCAAGAACTAAAGTTAAATATAGCATTTTGTCTTGGTTTATTGGTTTCAAAAAGTTTTGGTACAAATTCAAATTTTTATGGAAAAACACTATAAAAAAAAAAAAAAAAAAGTAAAGTTGGAATTGTGATTCAAATCCACGGAACAAACGGCATATCAATTTCCATCTAATTGTTCTGATCTCAAGAAGTTCCCTAACAATGTATAATTCCCACTCATGTTGACGTAGCCGATGCAAACGAGGATGACATGTGAAATTGACTGACATGTGAAATAGACTAACTGTGTGAACAAGTGGAAGGTTTAATTGACTAAGAGGGTATTATTCTTTTCAATTGTAGCCATTACGCAAATTTGTCTTTTCGTGGGAACAAAGGTATAACAAGAATGATGAAGAAGGAAAATAGCCGGATTTGAGACACCCCTTTTCTTTTTTTTTTTTTTTTTTTTTTTTGGTTTCTAAAATTGGCCTCTATTTAGTGAGGTCAGAGAGCAAATGGGCCTCCAGTGGGGGGAGGCTTATACCTTGGACAATAAAACCAGACAACTTTGAAGAGTTAGGCAAGCACATACACCATGAGCAATTCTATTACATGTCCTTTGGGTATTTTAGCTAGCGAATGGCTATGAGCTATTGAGCTTTTGCATGGAGTTGAAGCCTGTGATGATTGACAGCACACAGCACGAGAAACTAGTAGATACATCAAAGAAATTCCTCTAAAGAGCAAACTTAAGATATCTATGTAATTTAACTAACTTATTTTGTTAAAAGCTTACGGTTGACACAACACGACAGCCGGAGAAATTAATAAATATATCAAAGAAATTGAAATTTATCTTACTTAACCAACTTATTTAATTAGGAGCTTGTGATTGATAGTATGACAGCAAGAAAAATTAATAGCTACATCAAAGAAATTCTTCTAAAGAGCAAACTTAAGAAATCTATCTTAAATTAACCAACTTAGTTAGTTTTATATCATTGGCTTAGACCTCTGATATATATATGTATATATTTCAAGTCTCACATTTGTTAAAGAAGAAATGCAAATATTTACAAATTTCGAATATGAAATCTCATATCCAAACCCCTCCCTTCTTGCGTATTAAACTAGTCCTAATGGGGTTTTAATGTTCTGAAAGTCAATGTAAGATGAAAACAAACCAGGAAAAGTATCTATAGATTATATATAAGTGGGAATATCATGCACTTTTTTTTGGTTCTTCAACATACTGCTTGCTCGCGTGCTTACTTGCACTTTTTTTTTTTAACTAATTTTTCTAAATCAAAAGATTTGTTTCCTCTAATTTCTTCTTACTATTGTTGTTTTTCAAAATTCTAACATGCACCCTTTTTTTGTTAGTACACAGTTATTTGCTTGATTCAATTAAATGCTTTTTTCTTTATAATTTAAAATTACTATTTTTTTGTATTATAAATTTTAAATAGTTATAGTCAAAATTTTTATTTCCACTACTTTTTTCTCAAAACACAAACTTTGAATTTATAATTAGTTTCCGATTGACGAGAAGATTGAAATATCCTCCCCCTAGTAGAACGATGGCTTGTTGTGGCAACTGAATTAAAAGTCGGTCATTTTTATTTTTATTTTCATAAATATTTTACTCACGAATCTTAAATTATATTAAAAAGTGGCGTTCAAATTATTTCTTCAATTATTAAACCAATAAACTGATATCTTCGCAGCTGGACATCTTTGTTTAACGGTGGCCCAATCGGAGGAAGTATGTATGGCGAATGAGCTTGTCTTATTGAAAAATTAAAAAATATAAAAATATAAAAAAACCAGGTCTCTTGATTTCTTCCCAAGTTATTTCCTTCAAATCCAATTTCTAGCTGCTCTATTTTTTTTTATAAAGCTGCAACAATTGATTTTTCTTGACTTTTTTTAGAAAAATAAAATGCAAAGATTCGAACTTCGGCCTCGTGAAGAAGTTAGGTGTGATTTTTATTTTTTTTATGGTTAGTTGAACAAAAATTGATCTTATAGTTATAGATCAACGATAGTGTTTTACATAACGAATTTTGTGGAACTTGATGTCATTTTCTGTCGATCGTAATTGGGTGGGTAAAAATAATTTTTTAACTCCTTTAATATTCACTTTATTTTTTTTACATAATATTTATTTTTTAGCGTTGTTTAGATTTTTAAATATAAAATATATATTATTTGAATATATAATATGGATGTAATTCTTTATAATGTTATTAAAAATACTAATTACTTCAGTGTCATCCTCATAACGTATATATATATTTTATGTTGACTACTAATAAGGTTATATTATAATTTTTTCTTTGTATAAGGACTCTGATAGAATTTATTTTAAAAAATATGTCATGAGTTCATTTTCTTCTTTTAAACTCTTTATTTGTGATTGAATTTTTTAAGTCATTTATATATATGTATATTTAAGAAAATATATAACCTGTCAAACTCAACTAACTCAACCTCATCTTAATTAAATTAATTGATTTTTTACATTAGATTAATTAGATATGTAAAAAAAAAAAAGAAATTCAATCCATGATGGATTGAAAATCTTAAAAACCCACCCAATTCATTTAATATTCATCCCTAGATTGGGTTGCATTTTGGCAAAGGTTTCTCTTTACACATCGACAAGCACATTTGCATGTATTTGTATGCAGCAGAAGAAATGGGCAATCTTATAGATTTGGCTAAAAATTTTAAAAAATAATCGCACAGTAAAACCATTTATTATAGACGGTAAGTTTTTACCCAAGGACAAGTGTATAACCTATATTATATGTTTCAATATTCTACTAGCCAATTCCAGATTCTTCCCGAGGCATCCATCCCCGACAAAGACAAAACCCAAAAAATTAATATGAGAATTTGGCATATACGAATTCTGCATGTAGATTTGACACCCTTTTGAATTTGGCAGTGAAATAAAAACACAAAAGAGAATAAAAGACTCATGTTTATGGAAAAACAAAATTGAAAGAAAAAATTTCAACTACTTACTAATGGATTGATGTAGCAATTGATTGTGCTTTTCTTTTTCTCCCCATCTCCTTCTTATAAAATAAGTTTAAGGTTTGATATTCGTGAATTTTAGTTTAAGAGTAACTTGCATCATATATTATGTTTGTATTATATTTATATGCAATGAAATTCATATTAAATTTATTAAATATTATATTTAAATATAAATATTTTTAAATTTTAAATCTAATATAATCATTATTTATCATTTATTTTTTTTATTTATTTTTACAAATACTCTCTCTCATTAACTTTAAATACATATTATATTTGATATAATGTAAATATAAAATCTCTAAATACATATTACATATAATGTATTATACTTTAATACAACATAAATACAATTGTGTTTTCAAATGCCTTTATTTTAATCTAATGGTAGAGTCTACCAGCATAAAACTGAACTTGTTATTTGTTTATTATGTCTTCTTCTAGATGGTGGTCTATTTGTAATCTAGAGAAAAAGGGAAAAACTTATTATAAAAACTGTATTTTAACCATATCAAAATATGTTATCATTCTAATTATTAGATTAATTTTTAACTACCTAAATCACTATAAAACAATATACAATATGCAAAACAGTAACTTAGGTGGATAAAAATTTAACCTAATAATTGAAATAACCAATATCATATAATTTAACTTATCGTAAATTTTTGCCCATTCAAAGATGGGTCCACGTTGTCGTTTTCCAACAGCATGTCGTCCATGCCTGTGGGCTCTCGTCACAGTGATGAATTCGACAAAACAATTACTAGTGAAGGTAAAGCCGCCCTCTATTTCCAACCAACTCATCTTTATAAGATCACGAACCATAGATATTATTCAGTGGGCCCTGCCACTGCCAGGTTTCATTCTTATCCATTTCTTGTCTCTTTCCACTCCCCAATTTTTCCCCTTCCCACTTACCGCCGCCACTTGCCGGTGGTATAACACTAAACCACCTCAATAAAATTTACACTACTCCATGCGCAATTAAGGGGTATTTGGATGTCTTTTTTAGAGATTTTGTTTATTGAAAAACATGTTATTTTAAAAAATATATTTAAAAAAAAATTATTTAAGGTAAAAAAATGTAAAATTTTAAGAAATTTTTTTAAAAAAATCGATATAAATATTATTTCGTTACTTTTAAAATTTTATATAATTTAAAAAAAATTTAACTTATTTAAATTTATATATATATAAAATTATAGATTTTTAAATTTAAAATTTATTATAAAATTATGGATTAGAGGTGTGAGTAATAAAAAAAATGACGTTAAAGTCGAAAAAAGTTACCTCGAGAGATTTTTTTTTTTTCTCTCAAACATCACCTAAATTGATCCCTACTGTAAATAATAAAACAGCAAAAATACAACTGACACCTGGAAGTAGTAGAAGAAGAAACCCACTTATTGCATAAAATATGTTGGACATTTTTTTTCAAATAATACTAAAAATAGGGATGGTATGTTTGTTAATTTAAAGTTAAACACTCTAATTTTATATTTTATATTAAAATCAGGGATATAACTATAATTAAAATATATTTAAAATTATAAAATATTGATGATATCTAATATTATTTATTAATTAAACATCATCTATTATATTATATTTTATAATTAATTATAATTAGATATATATATTTTATTTTAATAATAAAAGAAAAGACCGGTTGTATAAGATTTACAGATAAGATTTATTTTTTTTTATCTGTTGTGTAGTTTTTTTCTTTTCTTTATTTCTTTTGATGGAGGGTTAAAAAGGAGAAATTATAGCAGGCTGGTGATCATTAACTTCTATATAAAGCACATAGAGGCTAACAGAGAAATGCCCCTTTGGACAGAAGAGAGAATAGAGAGAGGCTTGTATTGATTAGGCCTTGGGTCAAGTATTTATAATTGTAGTCAGGTGTGAGTGAGATCAGAGAGTAAAGAGTATGGTTCTGCTAGACAAACTGTGGGATGATGTGGTGGCTGGGCCTTCTCCTGAGCGTGGCCTTGGCAAGCTCAGGAAGCTCACCACCAAGCCCTCTCCCTTGATCATCAAAGGTACCTTTTCTTTTCTTTTTTTTTTTTTAATTTTTTTTATTTGAATTCTTCACTATGATATTTATATAGATGCATATATATATATATGTGTGTATATGTTTTGTATGTGGATATATATATTTATATGCTGTTTGGTTTTCTAAGATGCCGCAGGGGAGCAAGGGGAAGGGTCGACGGTGAGCAGCAGCAAGGTGTACCAGAGATCGATGTCGATGCCGGCCAGCCCGGGAACGCCGGTGACGCCCACGACGCCGTTGTCGGCGCGTAAGGACAACGTCTGGAGGAGCGTCTTCCACCCTGGCAGCAACCTCGCCACCAAGGGTATCGGCGCCGCCCTCTTCGACAAGCCTGACTCCCCCAACGCCCCCACTGTCTACGACTGGTATACATACATACATACATACATACATAAAACACCGTTACGTACTATTTTTTACATGGCGCGTGACATACACGCGCTAGCAGAAAATAATTTATATATATATATATTGCGCTCCGATTCTGGTAGAAAATAAAGCTTCTTTGCATTTTTTGGGTTATTATGATATTGTCTTAGTTATTGTGGGTTTTTTTTTATAACTATATATTAGGGAATTCTAAAGAAAAGTATAGATCAAAATCATATATATATATATATCTACTGTTAATAAAATCCTCTAATTTTGTTTTGTTTTGTTCGTTGGGATTAGATTTGGTAATGGTAGAGGGTATAACGTTTTTTATCGCAGGCTTTACAGTGGGGAGACCAGGAGCAAGCATCAGTGAGAGAGTGAGCGTGAGGATCCGTACCAACAAATCACATAATGTAAATAGTGTCGTTTTTCATTAAGTACCCGCCACGTTTGTCTGGCTATTCGTTCGTGTTCGCATGTCGTTTAACTAGATTTTAATATCTACTCCTTAAAAGAAGAAGAAGAAAAGAGCCCTAGAGTTTTGAGGGCTTTGTGAGCAGAAATTGACTTCAAAATATGATCAGTACGTATGAGTAAAATCTGGAGTGTTGAATATGAAGTTGTAAGATTTTGTATGACTTGTTGTTAGTCAAGATCATGCCTTTTGAACGGTGGTGATGAGCCTTCTCCTTGATGGGTATTTTCAATAAATGAAATGCTGTATTTTGTAATGTACCTCTTTTCCTTTATGGTAAACTAATTAAATGATGGCTTTGAGCTTATCTTGATTGTAACATTTTATGATTGTTATGCATAAAATACAATAATGGAGAAAAACAATGGATAAGCCTTGGTGGACGGGGACATGGGGTGGGGCCCACTGGTATACGGGTGAGGTATTTGGGAGATACGTGTTGAATGGATAAAGCGGAGTGGGTAAAAGTGGGACCCGCATGATTAGACCGAGCCAGCCATCTTTAATCATGATGTTAATCATAGTTGTAATGGGGTCTTGTCTTGGGTGAGGGTGGTCCCCAAACAATGTTTGCATTATTTTTGGGTGTCCCTTTCTGTCTCTTCGGACCTGAGCAATCCTTTTAACTTGGTTTAATTCTTCTTTTTAGATTTTTTTTTCTCCAACGCCCCCCCTCCTCCCTTAGGTAGGTGGTGGGCTGTCCTAATTTCGTCTTGTCTAAGAAAAACTCCCCAGCAGTATGGAAGGAAAAGGCCATCTCACATAGCACTATTTTCTTTGGCGTATATCATTTATTACTAATACTGTTCCTCATATATATATATTTTTTATATTTATACACCTTAAATTTATTGAAAAATTATAATTCGTAATTTAAATTTTTATTTTTAGTAATTTAGAATTTGTAAAGATATATAATTATTTATATTTTATTAATAATAATATTAATTTTTTTAAAAAAATTGATATATGATTTTTTTTATGAATTGTTAATTCATGATATGATATAAATAATTATTTGTGTTTATGTTAATTTAAATTTATTGATGTTAAAATATTTAATTACGTTTTATTAAAATAGAAAAATTTAAGTAATTTTATTATAAATATAAATATATATTAATATTAATTAAAATGAAAAATTTTATATTTTTTTAATTAATAATTTATATATAAATAAAGTGTTAATTTTTATTAAAAAA
This sequence comes from Antiaris toxicaria, assembly GCA_035233585.1. NCBI lineage: Eukaryota > Viridiplantae > Streptophyta > Magnoliopsida > Rosales > Moraceae > Antiaris > Antiaris toxicaria. The sequence continues at coordinate 99,090,555 of CP141154.1, forward strand.
TCAATATTATTTATTAATATGTATAAATTGTTATAGATATATAAATTTAAGATATAAACTATTAAAATTAAAAATTTAAGTTATAAATTGTTATTTTATGGTAAATTTAGAACACATTAATAGCCTTTATCTTAACCAATTTATACTTTACCGTCTGATAACTATACTTGGTCCCTTGGGACATGGTCGGAATCTGTCAATCATTTTTTTTCTATATTATTTTTATCATATGTATCATCCAATTACGATGCGAGGGAAAGATTAACAATTCATAAAAGTCAACTCGATTACATTATATGAGCAGAAATGGACAAATATTTCCAATCAGCTTTGGTTCAAGTTTCTGCCCCAAAATTGTCTTTGCCTTTCGCTTATAAGGGAAGATACTCTCTGCCTTGTAGCATATCAATCACGTTTTGCCGTGAACATATATATATATATATATATGTGTGTGTGATGCCGTACTCATGCCTGCCGTGAAAAATGTTTGTTTGTTTGTTTGTTTGATTTTTTTTTTTAAATTTATTTTCGAGATCGAAGTAAAATAAAATTTTTAAATTTAAATTGATTTATTTAATTATAATTTTTATTAATTTAAAAAAAATAAAATTTAAGTCAAAATTTTTTTTTGATTTGGACTCAATTACCAAACGAAACTTAAAAAAAAAAAAAATCTTTTTCGTTTCTTTACATTTGGAGACAACCCCGAGGTAGAGTAGGGCCTCTAACCTTAGACCTCACTGCTCTAACTTTAGACCTCTCCGTCGTTGAGAATCTGAGTCCACGACCACTCTACCACCACCTTTTGGGGGGCTAGTAATGCGTAGACATTTAGAATTGTTTTTCACTGACTCCCTCAGACATCGTGTCTAAGCCGTTTCAAAATTTAAAGACCAGCTCTCGAGTATCTTTTGACCTAAGGAGCCAAAAACATAGAATGCGAAACAGAAACTCCAGCCTCGCAAATTTTATGGGGTGGTCTCTCACTTATGAGCCACAACATGATTTTGCATGCAATCCGACTACTGATTATCGAAAGACGAGCAAGAACAAGCTTATCATTTGCAAACGTAAGTTTTCATACAAAAGGGGGGACAGAGAACGTGTGCATTGCCTCCGAAACGTTAAAAGAAATAATAAATAAATTCAAGGGAAATCATAAGCTGTAGATGCTTGATTAAGTGGGGACAAATTTGACTATGGAAAGCCATTTTCCTAGTTCTAAAATCTGTCTGTTTACACTGCCAGCTCCTAAAATCCATCATGCTTATATTCGCTGATATATTCTAAAGTGCTTAAGCTATAATAATAAGCCTACCTGACGTCTTCCAAAGCAAGTATGAACATATTATGTACCATGGTGAAACCAAAGGACGAGACTTGTTGTCGTCCGAACAAAGGCTGCAGAATACTAGTCAGGACTGCCACTTGGAGCTCCGCTTCTTCTGATATGCGAGAAGCTTCAAAACAACACATACAAAAAAAAAAAAAAAAATTGATGATGCGATATTTTGTTGATCAACCGGTGTGAGTTTAAATCTGGACAAAGTGCTTACCATATATCCACACGTAAAACTGTGAGTTTTAAGTTCTGCCAAAGTTTCTCGCTCTTTCAATACTTGCAACTTCTCTTCGCATTCTGATATACTGGACTTCAAAATTTCAATGTTTGCAAAGGTTGATGGATTAAGTTTTTCATCCAACTGTTTTACCAAGTATATCTCAACTTCATCAACTTGCAATGTAGTTTGACGCGCGACGTACTGTACAAACATGAGAACCGATTTCAGCATGGTGATTGATACTCTAAAGGAAACCATATTTCAAAATGGAAGGAAAAAAGAAAGACGGTTTTGGGGTTTTAGAGGAATCACCTCGCATAAGTGTTTAACTGACAAGGTAGGCCTGCAGCAAAGATACGGCCGCTGCAAGCTTGGAACTCTTTCTTCATCAACAGGAACAAGCATGAGGTGGATATCCAACTGAAACACATGTATGAAAAATTGATCCGGTCATTCCAGTGAAAAAGCAAACAATATTCCTCAAATTGGAAGATTTTTTTTTCATTTTAAATAGAAAAGATACATGCTTGCATGTCTGTGTGTGTATAAGAACAACTGATCCAGTGAACCCAGTGAGAGTAGGACTCTGCAGCATTAGCTACAATGGATTTCGATTGAGAAAATAGAGGGTCCTCGTAATTGCTCCTGACCAAAGAAGTCAAAAGCCAGCCAAAAGCGTGATTTACCTCATTATTATTTTGTTCCGAGTTTCGAAGATAGTCCCCCAACTTCGATAGGCGGCTGTTCCTGGCATGCTTACCATTGCTACCACTGTTACTTCCGTGTCGGTTGTGACTGCGCATGCCGCCTTTTCCCCAGGCAAGCCTTTCTGAGCTGCTAACAAGACCCACAGATGCACCCATGGTCTCTCTGTTCACTTCAGACTCATTGTCATCACCATCTGCACCATTTCCTGCTGATGATGGCTGAGAATACCGGGATCCTGTCCATCTCTTGGGTCTTTTTGGTCTCGGTTCTGTTCGCTCATCCGCAGAGGATGAATCTTTGCTTCCATCATTACCATTTGCATCCTCATTGTCATCAGACCCTTGATTCTCCACAGAACTTCGCAAGTTTCTTCTACCCCTCAAATTTCGATAGGTACCCTGAGACCTCCTCACAAATGCAGCTGCCGTGGATTTGGCATGTGATCTTTTCCTACCAAGAGCTTCTGATTGTCGTCTTAAGGTCTGGGCAATTGTTGCTTGTATCTGTACAAACAAACTTTTAAGATTAAGGCCTTCAACCAACACATTAAAACTAAAGAAAATATCTCCAGAGCTATTACCGTTAAATATGCATAATGAAGCCGTAAAATTAAACTCAAAAAGGCACATTATAGTATAAATAAAACAAAAAGTAATGTTCATCTTCAATGAAGAATACAGATGAGATTCATGGACAAATTTAGTTCGTTTCATCCACAGCAGCTTCCATCATTAAGGCACAAAGACTAGGAATTAAATTTGAAATATCTCACCTGCTTATTGCGAACTTTCTCCTCTTCATGAAAAGCTAATTCCTGAAGCAGATATTAAGCGGTAAGAGCTTGGTTTAACAAAATGACATGGTAAATGGGTTTGCATTCGGACCATGCAATAGATCATACTATGATATACCTCTTCTTCATACTTGTCGATATCTGGATATAAAGCTGCAATTAAGGCATCGTAATTTGGATCGTCTCTCAGTGATCGACGACTAGCGCAATGTGTGCGGCAAGCCGGACATTCATTGTTCCTGTAGTTAAGGGTAAGAAGTCATCCATCTATAAAAGTAGAACTACTATTGGCTAACAGATCCAACTTTCAAGTTTCAACTAACTTTTTAGATCACCCAGATAAAAAGACTACACGTGTGATATTAATATATTTGTTTCAATAAAACTTAGAAAAAAATCACAACAAAAGAAAGAAAGAAAGAAAAAATGTAATAGTTCGAATACATACCCCAGGCGCATGGATTTGTCTATGCATTCTCTGCAAAAGCGATGCAGGCACTCCATCACTGTTCTTGTTTTCCTAATAATGCCTACACAGGAAAAGAAGGCAGTTGCTTCCTCATTTTGGATAAAGGATATTACTTATTGCAGAATTATGAAAATGAAAATGCTCCCAGTTGAGATGGCTATTCCCTTTTTCTATGTTTGACCAATTGACCCCCAGTTTTAAGCATAGCTGCTTCATATTTCAGGCTAATCCATGAGGTCATACAACTTGTCAATTAAACTTCAATGACGTGAAACAATATGGAGGCAAAATATACTTCTTATAAAGGTAACTTTATCAAGAACTTCATATGGTTTTATTTTGGTAGTTTAGATGGATAAGCACTAAAAACAGAGCCCCATAAAAGACTCATCGAACGGAGACAGAGTCCAGTACTCTGAAATTCTGTAACGGGTATTAAAGAATGAACAAAACAATTTGTATAACGGCCAAATGTTACATAAGAAACATGTTAGAATTAAAACTGATTAATAAATTGCTATAATATTAAAACAAATGTTATTGCAAAATTTGACCTAATAAAGATAGTCGAGTCTAATATTTTCAGTTTCACATTCTAATGACATCTTTTCGTCAGCAGGCCATTCCATCTGATGTTCAACAATGCACTGTGCCTAACAAAGATGCCTATAGAACTGAACAACTAGCACTTCAGCATAAAGATGGTGCTTGGAGATGAAACATGCCATCCATAGATCAATAACCTGATGATGAATTTAAGAGCCACTTTTAATATATGTTTCCATCTAGTCAACCATAGCATTCTTTCTTATGAGATACACAACAAATAAATCGATGATCCAGCTGAAGTGAAGAGGACTGCTTTTGCAAAGAGCTAGCATTCAGCAACAATATCACAAGAAACTGACTGAACTAGAAATGGCAATGTCACCTAGTTTAAGGGTAAATGAAGTTCAATGGAATTAAAAAAAAAATTTTGAAAACAACAAATTCATGCATGGACCGAAGAGGTTCATCAGTCTATGTCAGAATTCACTGGTAACTAAACAATCAGTTTATACCATCGGCAAACTAAAAATGCATGATCTACACCAGATTCAAAATCATATCAGTAAGAGAAGAGTTCAATATGTTTATTCACAAGATGCACTTGAACGTAAGTTAAACTTGATAAGGAATCCAGAATTTATCGTTTAGCTGGGAGGACGAGGTCACCAGTGATTTCCATCATGTACCAGAATATTTTACATGCATTATCTGTTTTCATATGTAAACAGTATCTATACTGATCTCAATCTGCAAAAGAAATCGTAATGCTTTATTGAACTCTGGAAACTGCTGATGTTCCAAAAAGTTTTGTGTATGGAATCAATCATACCTAAGCAGATAGGACATTGAACTTCCTTGCGTACTTCTGCCAATTTTACAACAATAAATCTGCATATAAATCATAACACCAGAGCATTAACACACACCAATACAGATATACGAATATTTTATTTCTAAAAATATATTGGCCTGTACGGGAAGGTCAGGTGATGACTTGCCAATTTCCCAAACGCTAGCTCAGCCATGTTTTTTTTTTTCCCTTAATTTAACTCTAGACATAACATAATTACTCCCATACTAACGACTAAATTACAAACTGAAATTAATGCTCTTGTCATTATGTTAATCACATTTTACGAAGCAGAGAACCGGAAAAATCTTACTACAGCCGACACTGCGCCAGTGAAATCTTAAAGACACGAAGAAGAAGAAGAAGAAGAACTCAGTTAAGTACTTGAGATCGTTTCGACATTTCCCTTCCTTATAAAGACAATTATCCCCTTCACAAAATCATCGAAACATTCCTCGGAACTTGAGCAAACAAAAAGCATAAACCATGATTTTATTATGCTTAAGAGGCATAGTTTATTTCTGCTTTGAAACTTTGCGACGTTCAGATGAAAATAATTTTTTTAACGAACATATCCTCTGATCAGAAACTCCATGCAAGTTCCGTAAAAACCAAGTGGGTATAAGATACTGTAGCTACTACACATATATACATGTATAAATATATCCAACCGCGAGTGAAAGAACATTCTTCGAACATTCATGCACAAGTACAAATACGAATAATTGAGCCATGAAATCACCGTAAATGAGAAAGATCCACCGATCCATCTCATCAAAAAGTCTTCAACCTTGAACTCCAGCAGAGAACTACACCGATATGGGACGAAACCACACAACGACGAGCTCAGAATAACGGAGCTCGTCTCTTAAACCCGGTCCGCGTAGTTATACAATAAATAAATAAAGCAGTTTGGTCGACGAAGAACAACCTCGGCGGATCGCGAATCGGACCCGGCATTCAACCGCGTACGAATCAGAAGAAGAAGAAGAAGAAGAAAGGAAGAAGAAAAGTGCGTGTGTGAAAGGAAAAGGAGAAAGAAAGCTCACTCGTCTTTGTTCTCGTCGCTCGGGGAAGGGCTTCGATCGGATTCTGGACACGCCATTGGATAACCCAGAACGCCATGAATAACGAAAGCGAGAATCAGGAGAAGAAGAGAAAAACCGTAAAAAGAGTGAAGAAATTAAGAGGAAAGAGAGAGAGAGAGAGAGAGAAGAAACACGTACCTTCCTCTTCGTGGGGGAGGTGGTGAGGTTCATCGTCGAGGTTGGCGTCGTCGACGGGATCGTCGTCGTCGTCGGAGGCGTCGTGGGAGCGCTTCTGGGCCGGCATTGCTTCTCTGTTTTCCGCCGCAAATTCTCGACCGACGACGACAGGATCCAACGACAACGCTCTCCGGACGCTTTTTAAATGACACACCACAATAGTTCTGCGAGAGAGGGCAGCTGTGCTGCGGCGGCCCGGGCGATTGTTCCTCAATTCTAGAGAGAGAAAGTGAAGGAGGAGAGGTAGAGAGGGTGGAGGAGGAGAGAAGGTGCAGGGCGGTGTTGGTGGTGGCCGAGAAGAGAGAGAGAGAGAGGCGGAGGAGTTGAGGTGTTGAGAGCCTCGTGGTCTTACTCTTACCGAATTTCTATTTCCTTTTCTCTTAAAAAAAAAAAAGGATTTTATTTTTTATTTTTGTTATAATTTATGTTCTTTAATTTTATTTATTTATTTATTTATATTATTTAAAGGGGAAAAAAATATCCCCAGAAAATATACGCCTAGCTGGGGGTGAGGGGTGATTCGTCGACGCGTAATAGAGTTAGGGGCATTGTTGTACTTTCAAGTTATGATAGTTGCAGTTTGGCCCTTTAGTCTCATTTTTAATTTTTAATTTTTGGTTTGTTTTGTGAAAATTAAATTTTACCACAAAGGACCTGAATTTTGCACATGTTTAGTATTTTCATTTCTTTAAAGGTTTTCTTCTTCATTTCATCCGCCGGCACGAATTGACTGGTTTTGGTGAACTTGTAAATTTTTGACCAAATATTAAGAAAGAAAGGGGAAAAAACAAAAGAAAGAATCTTAAGGGCGTTTTTGTCTTTTGAGTGTTTGGATGTTTGGGAGAAAGAATTGGAGTTGCAAAAAGTATGAAAATGGAATTTAACCGCAGTAAATCAGTCGTGTACATGCCTTTGTTATATATTTCGCATGTGAATGTGGAGAAATCCAAGTGAGATGACAAACTGACAATAATGCAAGCAACCATGCTCAACCAACAAACACCTAAAAACTGTTATTTCTTTATTCGTTTATCCTTTAGGTTTCTTAATTTATATACATTTTAGGAAATATTATATTTTAGAAAGAGAATATCAAATCAAGAAATTTAGGAAGTGTTTAGTATTATTTTTAAAATGTTTTTAATTTTTAAAAAAAGAAAAAAGGAAAATATTTTGAAAATTGTGTTGAGACTATTTCTAAAATTATATTTGGTTATATTTTTTGAATGTATATTTTAAAAACACATAAAAATGAAACTTTATTTGTTATTATTTTTGAAAAATCATTTCATAAGTGAGTATTTTATTAAAACAAATTTATGTTTAATTGTAAAAGAAATAACAAAAATTAAATTATTAGTTATAATTAAAAAAAAAGGCCCTTTGATAGTAGGTTGTACAATGAGGGACAAGGGTGAAAAATATTAGTGGTATGAGCCTTAGGCGGTGGCGATGGCAGCGACTTAGAGTAACGACAGCGATGTCATTATTCTGGAGTAGATGTGATTGCGGCGAAAATCCCAAAAACATAAAATCCTAACGCCGACAGTGTTCCCAAAACTCGTAACATGATGGTCTTTGTCATCATCAGAGATAGAAGCTGTCGTAGTGGGTTTCTTGGGCATTGTCTTTGCTGGGTTATGAGTTCGTGGTGGTCATCGTGAAGAGGCTGTCGTCGTTGTCGCTAGTCTATGGTCATTGTTGTGAAGGGGTCGTCTCATTGCCATCACTAATCCGTGGTTGTAGTCCTTTTACTTGAAATAGGAGCTTTCGTGATGGTTGTTTTTGCAAGATTTGAGTTATGACTTAGTGGTCGTTGTCCTAAATCAGTGGTCATCATTGCAAGGGAGCTGTTGTGTCGTCATCCTTTGCCAAAGATGGAGACCATCGTCGGACATGATCTTCATTACTAACGCTGCATAGGCAAAAAGAAAGAGGAGAAGAAGGGGAAAAATGAAAATAAAAAAGTGAAAACAACTTTTTTTTGTTTTCCGAAAGCTCAAAAAAACAACATAATTGAAAATAATGTTTTCGGAATGGTTTTTAAAACGTTTAATAAACAAATACTATTTTGAAACTATTTTCATTTTCTATATTTTTAAAAATAAAAAATCATTCTTATAAATAAAACCAAATGTCCTATAAATCTCTAACTACAAAAAAAATCATGACCTCTATATACAGTCAAGTCTAATAGCAAACTCGCATGAAACGTAAAAGGAGAATAGAAAGAGATTAAATTCGGAAAATGAACATCCAAATTAGTATACCCAAAATTTAGTATAGATATAATTTTTTTAATAAAACTTGTACAATCTACACAAAAATTTGACCGATCAAAATCAAGAGACAAGTAATACTAAGATCATACAAAACATTATTAAAAACCAAATCTAGCAGATTGAAAACACAATCAAAACAAGAAAAACACGCATCTAAATCAACGTAAAGACCATTGATATTACGAACCATGTTCGATAGAAAAACAAAATAAAATTTTCAAGTACTATTGACAATATCTAAGTTGACTGATGAAAGAACCAATAGTTACCTACTGGCATAAGAGACACACGATGTAATCAAAACACTGCCCAAATAGTGGCACTTAAGCCCCATGAGCCATCACCATCACCACCACCATCGTCAAAGAACTACACCGCCACCACTGAAAAAATGTCATCAATGTGCAAATCAAACCCTCTAAGGATTTTAGTTGCCTAACATTAGATGTGTCAATAACAACGCTCCAAACCAATAGTCACAAACCTCCACCCACCTTTGATATGCCCTAAAGCTTCATGCCACAAAACTGTCCCCACTACCAAAAAACCCACTACTCAGTGAGCTTGGAAACAAAATTTTAGGACCAGGACCTTGACGATCTCGGAGGCTGTCTGAGAGCTCGACCAATCCACTCCCTTTAGCCCTCTCTTTTCATTTTTTTTAATTATTTTTTTTGCTCTAGGACAGGCTGCCAGAGTATAACAAAAGATTATATTAGGTTTTTAAAATTTTACTCCTTAGTCTTTTATATTTTCATTAATACTCTACTAAATTTTCAGATTTAACAATTAATCATTTAGATTTTTAATTTTAGTCATTAATCATTTAGGTTTGTCAAAGCATTGACATATGGACAAAAAATTTATAACAACAATTAAATTACAGTTAGTGGTGGAAAGAGTAACACCATTTGTAAAAATTTAAAATTAAAAAGGTACGTCCGCTGTTTTGAAACCACAAAGTCCTTTGCGAGGTTCAGTGAAGGAGTCGTTGACAAGGTCAGCAGCAGACTTCTTCGATGGCGATCACTGGTGGGAGGCAAGGACTACGATGAGAGATCTTGGAGGAGAGGGAGAGCCTACAAAGCATATTTGGGGTGTGGGGCTGCTGTGGCAACCTGCTTATTTTCAAAATTGAAGGAGGGAGTTTGTTATAAAACACATATACTTGAGTGATTACAGGTATAATCTAGCCGTCCTTTCATATTGACTCTATCAAAAAATGAAGAGTTCGAATTTTCTCATTCTCAATTAAAAAAAAAAGAAACACATACACTTGATTTGCCAAGTATAGAAAAAGACCCATTATTATACCATGCCTCAAATTACCACTCCCTAGTTTTCCATCACATTTCACCCCAAACACAAATTGTTTTAATTTCCATGTCACTATAAGTGTATACTTTCATGTATCAATGTATGTGTATGACTATGCTGTGTATAAAAATACGAAATCTAACAGGGAAAAAAAAAAAAAGAAGTAGAAGAAAAAAAGAAAGAAAGAAGAGGTGGAAGGAAGTTATGTTTGTTCTAAGTCTCAAACTTAAAAATGAAAATAAAAATAAAAAAATGTCTCAAACTCAAGCCATGGACTATCAAACCTCTTACAATTGGAGACCATGCTGGGTGGTTATATTCAAATCTCAAACAAAAGTGATGGCCAGCTAGTTTTCATAACAACTTTTTACCAACAACATAGTTGTAATAAATATTATTAATAGCACAGCAATAATAAACTGGTCCTAAATGGCTTATTCATTAGGCATAAAACACCTTAAGATTTCATTTACGGTAAGCCACTCATTGGAAGACCAATTTGCATGAGCATAAAACAAATAATTTAGATTGCGCACTAATTAAATACTCTATCTAAGCCTCGTAGTTGGATCTATTTCCCTTTTTGTGTCTGAAAAGTTGGATCTGTTGTTTGTGAATTGTGACTTTATATTTGCATGTGATTTGCATAGCTTGAGCGTTCATAAATAAATGTTGATCGCAGATTCTATCCACACATGCATAAGGCACATCGACAATATTATATCCGTGCTAAAAGCTAAGGATGTTTGCAGAAACTATGAACTGATTAAATCGCACAATTTGTTGTTTACATAATATAATACATTTGATTTCATTAAAATGTATAGAGTTTAAGCGTGCGTTTGATTTGCCTTTCTAGCTTAATTAAACTTGAAAGTTAAGCTTAATCAGACATTTTGTTCTAACTAGTTTAACTTGACTTGTATTAGAAATTATAAGAATAAAGATAACTTACATTGAAAGTTGTGTTAAAATAATAAAAATAGAGATAAGAAATAGTAAAAGTGAGTCTTATCAAGTTAAATTAAGCTATAACTAATTTAAATAACTTAATTTAACTTACAAGATATATTAAATTAGATCAGTGAAGCAAATAAACTTTAAATCTCTTATTCAAAGTAAAATATATAAATAATTAATTAAATTGCTTAAATCAAACAATTTGTACGATTTGATTTGATCTGAATTTTGCTATTTTGCACATTTATTAAATCATGCATATAACCACTCAAATCAACATTATTAATTATGCCTCAGTTGTTTACTATATTGTATTCATATTGCATTTGAACACAATGTAATTTTCATCCAAACGCAACAGTATTGCGTTCAATACTAATCACATTATATTTTAAATCTAATATAATTACTATTCACCATTCTACATTTTTATTACTTTTATCAATTACATCATATATTCTCTTTCTCCCTCTTTTTTTTTTACTTTTTGATTACATCATATACATTATAATTTAAATACTTTTCATCCAAATAAATATTATATTTGAATGTAATACAAATATTTTTATCTAAATATATTTTATATTTAATATATTATATTCAAATATAATACAAACACAATGCGATATCCAAATATCACCTAAAAATTATTTCTATTCATTTCATTTTTTTCAACAATCTTCACTGAAACCATTCAAATCAAAATTATTAATTACTTTTCATTTTCATTTTCATTATTAAAGGTTATTTCTTTTCATTTTCATTTTTTCAATAGTCTTCAATTCAAAGAAGTAATAAAATTTATTGAGAGAGAGGAACAAAATAAAGGGGAAAGAGGAGACACTTATCCATGGAGACTTTTGAAGGGCTAGAAACTTATCCAACCATATAAAGCTCCTAAAGGAAAACACAGACCTAAAGTGCATTTAACTCCTATCAAGTTACACATGTGGAAGCATCGAATCCAACCTCATTTTTGCATAGAAAAAAACAAAGGAAGGAAAAATAATCAGAAGAAAAATGTACATGTATGTCTCAAATTGGATCATGACATGGTTGACAACAGATTAAAAAAATGACTAATAATAATAATGTTGTTGATGAACAATAACCATGATAGCCTTCGTAGCACGCCTTGTAAAGATGCGAGAGAAAAACAAACTATTTCAACCCAAAAAAAAAAAAAAAGTAACAAAAATTTAAAGGATTAAAAACGACCTCGTTTGATTCTTATCCGCATCGACTACCGTGCCAAGTCTCTCTCTGTCTCTGTCCCTCTCTCAAATGAAAATTTTAAATTGCGCACCAAAATCGAAACCCAGAAAGGAGAAAGAAATTCACCGTATTATTGTTGAGAAGGGAAGGTCCTCAAGTAATTTGAATTTCGCCGGAATCGGATTTGGACCATCCAACCGACACTAATTTGTCTCCGCCGTATGGGGTCGCCGGAGACCGTGGACTCCGCTCGGAGTTTGGCCGTCATGGTCAGAGTCCAAGGCCCTGTAAGTCTCTCTCTCTCTCTCTCTCTCTCTCTCTCTCTCAACCCATCTCTAATTATTGGCTAAGCTTGTATTTTCAGGACCCGAAGGGCCTCAAAATGAGAAACCACGCTTTCCACCAATACCAGTGAGTGAAAATGAGAATTTCCATTAACAAGAATGTAATTTTACTATAAATTATGTAATGTGTTTTTATTTTTTGTTTTTGTTTTTTGGTTTTTGGTTATTGATTCTGTCTTTGTGTTGTTTAGCTCCGGAAGAACGACTCTGTCGGCTTCAGGAATGCTGTTGCCTCTTACCCTTTACGGTTCCGATGCCGCCGAGGAGATATCCGCCGGTGGCGGCGATCGGTTTCGGGTTCTGACTGTTGCGTCGGTTGTTGAGCCGTTTCTCTCTGTGAAACACAGGGAGAGAATTTCCCAGGTTGGAATTTATCAAATCGTGTTGCTTTAATCTCTGTTAATTGTGAATGTGGAATTGGAATTCAATGCATTTTGTTGGGTTGCGGTTTTTTCGTTTTTTGTTGTTACTTTGCAGGACCGGCCTGAGTTCATTCCTGGTGTTCAGATTGATATAATGATAGAGGTATTTATATACACGCATATTTGTAAATATCTCTATCTAATTGATGTTGAGTTAGAGCCTAAGGGCTCGTACTGGGAGGACTGGAACTTTGAGAGATTAGAGAGGGTTGGAACAATAAAAGTTAGCAGTAAAATTTGGGGAAAAAGGGGGAAAAAAAATTATAGCATCCCTGGAGTGGTTTGGAATCCACCTGCATACAGCCCTAATTATCACCTTGACATAAACTTAGGACCGAGGGAGAGCATTTTGAAAGTGATTGTACCTAGTACTTCTTTCTTTGATTATAGTGGTATTTTGCCACGATAAGTGGACATAGCTCTCTGAATTGCAATAAATATTGTGTGTGCTTCATTTATTTTGTTTCTGTTTTTGCTCCCGGGTAGCAGAAATTAGGGCTTTTAATACCGAGTATTCTATGTATGATGTATCTGCTTGTAAGTTTCCATATCTAGTGTAAGAGTATGAGTACAATTAACTTGTCTTGGTTTCGCAGAAAGAGATGATGTTGGAAAACGACCTTGAAGATTCGGATAAAGGATCTTCTCGTTGGCATGCTACACAGTGTTTAAAACTAGTATGCATTTCATCGCTCCTTTTGTTGATTTGGCTATTAATTGCTTGAATAGGCTTGTTAAAGTTCTGATAGGATGTATGTGGTGCCATTATTTCTGCAAACCAGTTCCAATCTTAAATTCTTACATGCTTTTCCTGTGTTATAAGAATTATTTTTATGGTTTAATTGTCTCGATATCAAGAACTTTATGTGGTTACTAAACAAAAAGGTAAAACTTATGAGGTAAAAAGTGTAAACACGCAGAACATATGGAGGGAGGGAAGCATATATAGAAATGGCTTATTTCTTGAAATTTTGAAACTGAACTGGTACGTTTGTACTTGTATTTGTATCTGTGATGATTTTGATCATTGGAAGATCTTTTTTCAGATGCGCTGCAGTTGATCTTAAGCTGTTTATGTTTATGAAAACATGAACCGATCATTACACTTTGTAACATTTTAGCTTGCTAAATTTTGGTTAAGTCAGATGACACTAGACATCATGGATCAGCTTAAAGGTTACGGTGTTTGATGCTAGATTTGATTAATTCAATCCTGAACGAGAACAGTAAAACGTATAAATACTTGCTCATAACGCAGATTGATGTTCCAGCGTCTGCCCATGCACTCCAATCACTTATTGAAACTTCTTTAGGCTCCATAGAGCATGGATGGGAGGTTGGTTGGTCATTAGCCTCGCTCTATAATGGTTCTCAGTCTGTTAAAGCTGTTACCCAGACACAGGTTAGTTTTATAGTTCTTTTATTTATTTTTTACTTTTTTTTTTTTTTAGGTTTAGACTATTTATTTCTTAACTTTATAGAAACACGTATCCTGTGAATGCAACGAGTTAGTTCCTAGGAGAGAAGCTCTAAAGAAAAAAAAAAAAGTAGCATTGTTACTTTTTTCCAATGCTATTTTTTTTGTTTGTTATGAAACGTTGTATCAGTCAGCTTTTATGCAGATCTTTGAATTTAATGGTTGTTGTTTCTGTTTTGACATGTTAAAGCTTTTTTGTTTTGTTTTGTTTTGTTTTGTTTTTTTTCCTTGTTTTTGAAAGGGAGCAATTTGTTAATTGATCTCTTCACATTGAGTGTCTGTCACAATCTGGAAACCAGGTGAATCTGGCAGAGTCGAGCAATTTAAGTGTTGTGGGCAAGTCAAATACTAGAATTGCTATTCTGGGAGTTAGGTTATTTCCTAAGGTAAACTTTATGCTCTTATCTTTCATTGAACTGTTATTCTATTTGATAGTAATCCTTTAATAAAAATAATAAACAAATAGCAACAACATTGCTTGATATGTTATCTATGTAAGCATGAGAATGATCACCGGGATTTTAATACATACAGGATGTGCCAAAGATCAAAATATCACCTTCCAATAGAAAAGGAGATTTTATTCTTGCTGTCGGATCTCCTTTTGGTATCCTTTCACCCCTGCACTTCTTCAATAGGTACTATATTTTGTCTCTAAAACCGAGTTGATCTCTTAAGCAGCTAGTTCGTTTCTAGAGTATGTACTTTGTCATTGCAAATTGTGTTAAACGGCAAAACTTAATATTTTAAGGTGTCAATTTCTCTAATGTTTCCTTTACCTTATCTTGTAATTTGTTTTGGAGTAGATTTAGCATTTGAGTGATTTTGATTTTGATTTTGTGGCATTAAGTAATTGTTCCAATTTATCTTGTGCTCTTCATTTACCCAACCAACTGGATGGTTTTTAAATTATTTTCTGTGGTTACTCTGTATCTTCACATTGAGTAGAAATTTAATTAGCTGGCGTAAGAAAGTGGAGATCCCTCGATTGCTATGAAGCGGGGTTCACCAACTATTCTAGCTGATAATTCTTAAGGCTATGCAAAATAAGTATCTTACGCCATGCATTTTTAAACATGCTTTGATTTTCAGATATGCAAAAGATGTAATTCATATTATTGATTTCAGTGATGTAACCAAGTCTCTGTGAAATTTCCAATATCAAAATGTCTATGTACCCAATAATTATTTTATAGTGTTTTGGCATCATGGGAAACTAATTTGTGTTGAAATATAAAACTATTGTTGGTCTACATCTTAGCATCTTAAGCTTTTGGGATGAATTAGTAAACTAAAATGATATTAGAGCGAGAAGCCTTGAGTTTGAACCCCCGTAATAACCACCCTTTTAATTATCATTGGGTGTTGGGCTAACATGGTTTGGGCTTCTTCTTAAAATATTTGTGTTGGACTTTCAAATAGTACTATTTGTCCACATATTTACCCATTGTCTGGCATGTATGTGAGGGGGAGTGTGCAAAAAAAAAAAAAAAAAAAAAAATTATTGGTCCACATCCTAACAGCTTAAGCTTTTGGGATGGATTGGTAAACTAACATTTTGGCAGTTGAATATTCTCTTTAAAGATAATTTTTCTATCAGTGAATGAGTAATTGTTGAGTATTATGGTGAAAAATTAGACTTTAAAGCAGCTATTACTAATGCTCTACTTAATAATATTTTGTGACTATTTAGACAACAATAGAAACAAGTTGATTATGAAACGTTCCCCTCTCTGTCCTCTCCTCTGTTCTTTTTAATCTCATAAGTCTGGAGTATATCTGTTTGTCATCTTGATGTTTCATTTTATCTTCTGGATACTTAAAATTAGTATATCAGTGGGATCCATTGCCAACTGCCATCCTCCCAATTCATCTTCCAAATCATTGCTGATGGCTGATATCCGATGTCTTCCTGGTGTGTGCAATCTTCTGTTAAATTATACATTGTTCGTTTGTAATGTTTGACTTCTAGTACTATGTCTGAACAGTCTAAATCTATCAGGTTCAGAAGGCGGTCCAGTTTTTGATGAGCAGGGACAGCTTGTTGGTATCTTGATGAGACCAATAAGGCAGAAGAGTAGTGGTGCTGAAATTCAGGTGAAAATTAAGAACATGTGTTTCTAATTTTATGTTGTCCAAAGTTACTTCTAGTTGACACATCATACAAACTCTAGTGTTGGGTAACAGCTGGTGATTCCATGGGAAGCTATTGTTACTGCTTGCAGTGACTTGCTGCACAAGGAACCTCATAATACAGAACAAGGAATTTATATTGACGGGGTAAAGTTAACTGCAAATGGCCATGGCCAAGATGGACTTGTCCAAGGTCTAAAATCTTGTTGGCCCGCTCCTTTACTGGTTGAGAAGGCCGTTGCTTCTGTTTGTCTTATTATCATTGATGATGGAGTATGGGCATCAGGAGTTTTGCTCAATAATCAAGGCCTGATACTCACAAATGCACACCTGTTGGAACCGTGGAGATTTGGGAAAAGAAACGCCGATCCTTTTATAGGTGGCAAACCTCGGGGAAATAAATGGAGTTCATCTTATGCAGGCAGCAGAAGTATACGTGTACGCCTGGATCACAGGGATCCCTGGATCTGGTGTAATGCTAAAGTAGTATTTGTTTGCAAAGGTCCTTTGGATGTTGCCCTACTTCAGCTCGAGTCTGTTCCAGATCAGCTTTGTCCAATCATCATGGATTTTTCAAGGCCATCCGTAGGATCCAAGGCGTATGTTGTGGGCCATGGATTATTTGGACCAAGATGTGGTATGAGCCTTGCGACCGCTTCTTTTGTATTTATACTTTGCTGTTTTTAGTTTTCTAGATGTCAAAAAAAAAAAAAAAAAAACAGGATTATTCCACTATCTTCACATGATATCTGGCAACTAGGGTCAACATAATCCATTGTTAGATAAAGGGACAAAACTGATTCTATTTCAATAGATATTTAACAATATGTTATTTTCGCTTCGCTTTTATATTTCCATCTGAATGTCACTTTATTTAATATTTCTATTTGAGTTGAAAGCCATTTTTAACTGTTAATTTTCATTTTATGATGTTTTTGTCCCTGACACGGTTCTACATTTTTCATCAGGCTTCTTTCCATCAGTTTGCTCTGGCGTGGTAGCAAAAGTTGTCCAAGCAAAACTTCCCCTCTCTTATCAGTTCAGCGAACTAGGAAATACTAAAGGGAATTTTCCAGTGATGCTCGAAACAACAGCTGCTGTCCATCCTGGTGGCAGTGGTGGTGCTGTCGTAAATTCGAACGGTCATATGATTGGACTTGTTACAAGGTATGATATAGTAGATTGGTTAACATGCAAGTTACTATGGGATTTCGTATCTGCAGTAAAATTGCCTTAATCTATTCGTATCATACTCATGTTAAAGTGCAAGAGAGCATGCCACCGAGACAGCCCCGGGACCAAAATTACACTTTTTGGGTTTTCACGTGTTATTTCGGTTATGCTAGTTTTTTTTTTTTTTATTATTTTTTATATTGAGGGTGGGGTGGGGGCGCCGTTTTAGGATTATTTGAAAGGTTAGATATATTTAAAAAAAAAATAAAAAACAGCGAGTCTAAGAGGAGTGCAAGTTTTCTCTTTCTTCTTTATTGTAGTGAATTATTGTAGCGACAAAAAATAAGATGTAACTCCACAATCTTGTATGTTCTTGTTTGTATATTTTTCTTTGGAGATTTTATAATTCTCGGTCGTAAAGAATTCAGGCGTCTAATTCTCAACAAGAGAGAGGGAGGGAGAAGAAAAAGTCAACAATCCATGTGAAAAAATAGGGGCTACCAATCCATAAGCATGTGAACTACTCTTTAGAGTAGGTGAACTGTTTGGTGGGGTTATCTTTCTCCAATCTTTGTCCTGTTGCTATAGAATCACATGAAGCACTAGGAACTTATGTAAGTAATAATTATGTGGATAATTATACTATATTGGATGTATTCATTTTCTAATGGAATATTTTTCTTGACACAGCAATGCCAGGCATGGTGGAGGGACAGTCATTCCACATTTGAACTTCAGCATTCCCTGTTTGGCTCTGACTCCCATCTTTAAGTTCTCAAAAGGTTGGTCAGTTTTTTTTTTTTTTTTTTTTTTAATTTTTTATAAAACTAAAATAAAATAAATTTATTAATTTGACACGAGATGAAAATTAGATGAGAAATATCATGTTGTGATATCAACAGAGCAAACATCAACACTTTTTCTTTTCTCTCCAAGCAGACATGCAAGACATTTCACTGCTGGAAGCTCTTGACCAGCCAAACGAACACCTTTCATCTGTATGGGCATTGATGCCGCCGCTATCTCCTAAACCGCATCCCTTGCCTGGGTTGCCGCGTTCACTTCTGGAAGACGACAACAACAACAACAACAACAATCAAGAAGCCAAGGGATCCCGTTTTGCCAAATTCATAGCCGAGAGTCAACAGGTGCTCAAGAAGCCGGCCCAACTAGGCAATGCAGCGAAGCTGCCAAACGAGATTGTCCGCAGCAAGTTATGACCATCGGTTTTCTTGTAGTAAAGCTAACGAACCGCCGCCATTTTCCACTGCACCATCTTGTGCAGTGCTTGAACTAGCTTCCCAAACTTCACAGATCGGATGAAGAAGAAGAAGAAGAAGAACCCATGCTTGGGATGTGCGATGGATATAAAAACCGTATTGTTGTACTTTGTACCAGCACCGCGGAGTTCAATTTTATTGGCAAAAAAGCACGAGGACGTCATGAATAAAAGGTAAAAACCTTGTTCAGAGCCTGTGCCTTGATGACGTGTGAATAATTTTTCCCCCGTGCTAAAGAATCCTAGGCCACGTGTCTGCTTTACATCTTTGTTTCGTCTGGCTGTCCATGTGAACATTGTCAAAAGGTTACAACCAAAAAAATAAAAATAAAAATAAAAATAAAAATAAAAATAAAAATAAAGAATCTGTCTTTGCCCTTTTTTTGGTATTTAATTGCTACTGATGTTTAGTACCTTTTATGAATAGTTAGAAGAGGACAAGTAACTTAGCAACGTGAGACATTCACAATCTTAGACTTAGGTATGACAATGGAAATCTAAGTGAAAATACTCCATTTCTGTCCTATAACTCATTTACATTGATGGGATGGGGTAGGTATTTCCTGCTGCAGGTTTGTGGTAGTTGAAAAGTGCCCTTTTAATGTTATTATCTATTTTTATCAAGTGAAAATTAAAAATTATAATGCATGAATATGAGATTTTAACTTTAAAAAAATTAAAACTATGATATTCAATTCTTCATATATCAAATATGGTAAAATTTAATACTTAAAATTATATATATTATAAAACACTTTTTTTATAATATCTATAATATGAAAATAATATAAAATTAAACAAGCTGGGTTAACGAGGAATAAATTGGGAATCCTTAACTCTATCTTGTAACCTATGACGAGTTGAAATTTTAACTCGTTTATAATTCAAACTCATTTAGATTGAGTGTTTTTTTTGTCCCACTTAAAATGGTTTTCTGTAGGTTAATAGGAAAAATGTTGTCATCCCTACTCACACACATCACACCCTTTCTCATGCCTTGTAAAATATGATTTTGATGTTATGTTAAATGGATTTAAGTAGAATTCATCTTTGAAAACTAGTTTTAAAAAAGGATTTTAATATCATACCTTCTTAATATCATATTAAATAAATTTTGATAGAATTCATCATCAAAAGTTAATTTAAAAAAAAAAGATAAAGATTACTCCAAATAAAAACGCTACAACCTAGTAATTTAATGACACGAGATAAAATCTAACCCTTTCATGGAAGGCACCTCACTTGTCTCATAGAAATCAACGGTAAAACTTTCAAATTATTCAATGACACAGCATAAAGGACGGTAATTTTGGATTAAAAATGCTTGTCGTTTTTAAACAAAAACGACAGAAATATTTGAAACGACAACTACATGTTCTGTAACATAAAACAACACAGTTCGGAAAAGCAAGATGCTTAAACGACTACAAACTCTGAATAAACGCCAAACATTGTATTAGTTTCTTCACGGTAGCCGGTAGGTCCATTTTGTTATCGCCGCTAAGACTACTTCACCAAGTGGGTTGAAGCAATACCAATGGCCCTAACTAGACCAAACTTTTGAAACAAAATCCACACGTCATTTCAGTTTATCATTAATCAACGCCCTGTCGTTTTGATAAAAGAACGCAAAAAAAAAAAAAAAAGAGAAAATGGTGGGAGTAGGTGTCGTTTTACAAAACCAAACGATGTTAGGACTTGTCTGTTCTTAACTTTCTACTCTTTTTGACAAACAACATCACGTACATGCATGAAAAAGCGTCGCAAGACCTTCGCAATAATATAACGACAATTATACGATAACTATTCTTTCGTTTATTCAAATTAACGACAGCAAAACTCGAGACGACAATCGTCATGTTCGATGAATTAGACGACATCAAACATTATATAATGCCGTCCAGATCAAAAACTTTATAAATTGCTGCCACGTAATCTTTTTTTAATTATATAAATTAAAGTACAGAAACTCTGATAAAACAAACTAGGGGTGTTCGTCGGGTGGGTTGGGTGGATTTTTGGCATTTTTCAACCCACCCAATGAAGATTGGGTGGGTTGAAAATTTTTTTTACCCACCCAATTAACCTAATATACAAAATCGACCCACCCAATTAAAATTTGGGTGGGTTTTGTGGGTTTTTTGGGTTCGTCGGGTTCGGCAATTTATAAAAACAAAATAATAAAACATGACTTAAAAATTTAATTACAAATCAAAATACAAGCTCAAATATTCAAATAAAGAAGTCGTATAAAGACAATAAAAACTAATTAAAACATGCTTTTAATGAATACTAAGAAACATCAATCACAAACAATCAAATCTATTTCACAAGAATAATCTCTAACTCCAATGTGTGTAGTAACAAGAACTAAAGTCAGGCAAATTGAAATAAACTTGAAATTTTGTTCCTAAATCCTAACAGAAGGGAGGATCAGGGGAGGCTAGTGACAAGTGGTGGCTAGGGTTGGGCAAGGGCAAGGCACGAGACGAACACGGGCTTGAGGAGACAAAAAAATACGTCGAGGGGTGACGGCCGATGGTCGAAGAAAGGGACGATTGGAGGAGGCTGGTGGGACATCGGGTTTGGTAAGGGCAAGGCACGAACTTTGGCTTGGGGGAGGCATAAATGGGAAATGACAATCGGATCAACAAAATTGACTTATGTTAATCATTATATTTTTTCTAAATATAAAAAAAAAAAAAACACATTCATTGGGTGGGTTGGGTTTTGATCGGGTTTTAGAATTCCAACCCGAACCCACCCAATTTGACATTGGGTTGGGTGGGTCAACCCAACTTTTTTTTGGGCCTGACGTGGACTCAACCCGTCGGGTTTTCCTTGGGTGGGTTGGGTGGGTTATTTGAGTTTTCGGATTTTTTGTTCACCCCTAAAACAAACGACATATCTATCCTGTCACATAAATGACAAAATAAATTATCACTGCCAACAAAAAGGGGACAAACTTTTGAAAGTACAGCGATTTTGTTAGATACAAAAATTTTTCTGAAACTTTTTAAAGATAACAAATTTCTGACTACAACTTCATTTTCATGCTGTTTTTGTTCCCCCCCCCCCTTTTTTGTAAGGGATTTGTTTTTTCTTTTTACGAATGACATCCCGTTTCTATCGTCAAATTAAGGAGTTTTCCAGGACGACGACGTTATAAAATGAAATTAGCAAATTGATCTTTTTTTTTGGCACTAGAGTCATTTTAAGATTCAAAATTTTTATATTTTTTTTCGTATTAATATAACTTTTTACTAAGACAATTGTTATAAGAATAATATTCGTATCATTAACTCTAATTTTAATTTTTAAATATTAATTTTAATTAACAAGTCTTTAAATAATTATCACACTGTATTTATTAATAAAAACAATTAACAACTTATTAATTATTAGGGCTGACAATTCGTGTTATCGTGTCGTGTTATATTCCTTAGTTGACACTATTAACTAAATCAAAATCCAACCCATTAAATATTCGTATCAAAATCTCAAATCCAAACCTAATTTATTTATTAATCGTGTTGATCGTGTTAACCTGAATTAACCTGTTTAAATTAAATATAAATAAAATAATGACGAGAGGGTTAGGGATGATTGGTCGTATTGTCACGAAGGTCAATGGAATGAGGGAAGGAGAGAGCGATGGGATGAGGTAAGCAGAGCTGTAAAGGTAATAAAAGACTAAAAAAAATAAAGTAAAATTTAGGTAGCGTTTGGTATTATTTTTGAAATCTGTTATGTTTTCAAATTCTTTGAATTTGAGATCGTTTTGAAAACAATTTTGAGAACGTTTCTGAAATTGTGTTTGGTTTTATTTTCTGAGTGTATGTTTTGAGAAACAAAAAAGTGAAACTGTGTTTGGTTATATTTTTGAAAACCAGTCATTTTACAAATATTCTATAAAAACAAATATTTATGTTTGATTTTAAAAAAAATTTATTATGAATACCAAAAATTAAAAATTAATAAAATTTTTTAATTGAAAAATGAATTAAAAATTAATAACTATAATATTTAAGTAATTACTATATCAATTAAATCTTAATTAATTATAATAATTAAATCAGAGAAATGGGAGAAATGGAAAAAATAAAATCAGAGAAAATGACTAAAAGTCGTTTTCAATTTTACGTTAGGAACAAAGGAGATTTTGAATTCGTTTTGAAATCTGTTTTCAAAAACAATACAAACCAAACACAATTTCACACCGATTTTGAAATCGATTTTTTAGGAAATCGTGAAATCTGTTTTGGAAACAAAACCAAATACGCACTTAGATTTTCTTTTCTATGTTAAAAAATTTTAAAATATATATATAAAATAAAAAATATATATTATATTTGAATTTTGAATTTTGAAAACTAAAAATTAAAAATAGTAAAACATTATAATATATATAACAATAAAAATATATTAAAGATTATAAATAGGTAATTTATGAGTTGTATTCATATCAACCTATATATAATTAATTTATTAAACAAGTTATTTCGTGTCAATTGTGGATTGGCGGATTCGTGCGGGTTTGACCTTTTATTTAATCGTGTTTGATGGGTTCGACCCTTTTTGACCTAAACCTATTTAAGGAAAATCCAAATCCTTTAATTTCGTGCGGGTTTCGTGCGTGTTATCGTGTCGTGATCTAAATTGTCAGTCCTATTAATTATTATGTAAATTAATGATTAAAAGTTAAAATTAAAAGTGGTATTTGTATTATTATCCTTTCACAAAGCACTCTTGAAAATCTATTGGAAGCCTGCGAATTAATTGGACTACCTTTTTTTTTTAAAGGATTGGAAATGTTTCTCCAAACTAACACTGTCCATTTTTTTTTTAAAGTTAAAAACGACAGCAAAATTTCAAACGACAATCAATATGTCTGATGAATCGAAACGACAAACAAAGTTTTCTAA
Organism: Antiaris toxicaria; assembly: GCA_035233585.1. NCBI lineage: Eukaryota > Viridiplantae > Streptophyta > Magnoliopsida > Rosales > Moraceae > Antiaris > Antiaris toxicaria. The sequence continues at coordinate 99,114,278 of CP141154.1, forward strand.
AATGTAGCAGCATCCCTCACATAAACGAAAGATTCATACATTCCGACGGCTTCTCCGAAATTTAAATAAAAAAAAAAAAAATTTCCTCCCATTTCTTTTCTTTTCTTCTCTCTTTCCCCACCGCCTTTTGTACTTTTCTTTTCCGAGAAAAAGTACAAGTCTAGGCAGCAGCCCTCCTCGTCGGCTGTCCATTTTTTGTTCACAGCAGCACTTGCAATATAACAGAAAAAACCTCCTTTCCGTTTAGAGAGAGAATGAGGATAGTCGGCGACCAATAGAGAGAGAGGGAGAGACCCAGATGGGAGAATCTCCCGTTTACAAGGAGTACGTGGCTGGCTTGCTCGCCGGCGTCGCCACCGTCGTCACCGGCCACCCTTTCGACACCGTTAAGGTACTCTTTTGTCTTTAAACGACCACCCCTCGCAATCTCAATGATTATATTCACGTGTATGTATTGTGGGTCACTTCAATTTTTGTGGGTTTTGCATAAATTCATTTTCTTTCTTTTCATATTTCTTGAATCTCTTTTATGGTGATATTGTTGGTGAAATGTGTGAACTTGGGATTTTAGTCTATCACAGAACCTTTCATTTTTCAAGAATCTGGTTCTGGTTATGGTTAGTTAGCTACATGAACATTGTTGGTTATTCTGTTTTTCCTATGTTATCTTAATCTTTTGTCTATTTGTTCTCCACATTGAGAAACAGGGAAGCATGAATAGTATCTATGTAACATTCTTCAAGAATCGGTCCTACATGTAACATTCTTCAAGAATCGGTCCTACATGTAACATTATATTAATTCTGTCTAACGAGTTTACAAATGTATAACAACAAAGAATTCATCTATCCTAATCCAGTGCTACATTTTTCTAAAATAATTGTTACATAGTATATAAACTTTAGGTTACATTACGTTCGGTTCTTGCTTTGGACTGAAGACAAATCCCTAAGATTTTTTAAAGTTTGAGTTTGTGAACTGAAGATGATTCATCTCTTTTTGAATGCATATGTGTTTGTGGTTTTAACGGCTCTGGTTTATATAATTTTCTTGTGTCCATAATCTTTGTTCATTCCTTAGGTGAAGCTGCAAAAACACAATACCCAAGCACATGGGATCAAATACAGGAGTTCTTTGCATTGTACTGCTAGGATACTAAGCACTGAAGGAGTATGGTTTGCAACTTTCTTTAGCCAGGAAACGTTTATTTTCCTACAAATCCTACAAATCCACTTTACATGGATGAAGCAGTAATACAGTACATATACACATAAATTGCTCGGTAGCTTAGTTTACACTTAACAAGTCTTTCAAATGCAAAACAATGGAGCTGTATCTCCCAGATGTCTCTCTTTTGCATCTTATTTAGGTTGACATGTCTAGATGAATGTCTCATAGTTTTTGGTGCCATTAGTGCCATAAAAATTTAAGTTTCTCTAGAATGTGAAATACAAACTCGTTTCCTCCTTCGTTGGAAATTTTTATGTTATCTACGAGGTCCAGAAAACTAACTGATATAGTTTTTGACAGATCAAGGGACTTTATAGAGGAGCTACCTCATCTTTTGTGGGGGTGGCTTTTGAGAGCTCTCTCGTCTTTGGCATTTATTCTCAGATGAAACAGAAACTGCAGGTATAACAGAAGCTCATTGGTTAAGTATGGATTGGTTTTGCATTAAGCTTGTCATTTATTTTCCTCTTTTCGGTATGATAAATATTGGTTTTTTTCCCTTGTTAGTTAAAAAACGGATGTAATTTTATTTTATTTTTCCTGCTTGTGAAGGGGAGCTCGAAGATTAGTAGGCCACAACCCCAAGTAATAATTCCATCTGCTGCTTATGGGGGAGCTATAATCAGTTTTATTTTGTGTCCATCAGAGCTGGTGAAGGTAAATTAGGATCAGATGGTTTAAATTTTTGCAATGGCTTCTCATATTATGCTAGGATTTACTCTCCAGTGTAGGATGCAAGTTCAGGGCACAGATTCTACGGTTCCGTTATCGAGCAGATACAGCAGTCCTCTTGATTGTGCCGTTAAAACTGTACAAAGTGAAGGGGTGAGAAAATCCTCTGCTTTCTATTAAAACCTAATCCACGTTATAGTTTTGAGCTAATGGAAAACCTTTCAGGTTAAGGGGATTTACCGAGGTGGTTTCGCAACATTGCTGAGAGAGTCTTTAGGAAATGCAGTATTTTTTAGCGTCTATGAGTATACCCGCCATCACATCTATTCACTACTGAGATCTACTTCAGCGGACCAGAGCAACTTGGTTGATGTGGGAGTCGGCATCGTGACTGGTGGTCTTGGCGGCATTGCGGTATGTTTCCTTACACGCCTCAGTATTTTCCTTATCACCATCGCTTTTCACTAAAAGTAGTTACAACGTATACTTTTCCCCTGCATTACTCCAGTGTTGGTCTGCTGTGTTGCCCCTGGATGTGGCTAAAACTATAATTCAGACTGCCCCAGATAAGAACTCGACACAAAACCCCTTTCGGATCCTGAGTTCAGTAAGTATTGTCTAATATCCCCTTCCGTTTTCCTTCTTGTAATTATTTTAAGTGGCTAATTTGTGTTTCTTCTTTGTTGTAGATTTACATGACGGATGGAATCAAAGGGTGCTATACAGGATTGGGTCCTACCGTACTCCGGGCATTTCCGGCTAATGCAGCAGCCATAGTCACCTGGGAGCTTGCCATAAAACTACTAGGCATCAACCGGGAGTAATTAGAGCGGTGTCATTTGTTCTAATCTGTTTTTAGCCATTCTTAAGATCACAAACATTGGTGTTTTTTTAGATTAAATTTGATCTAAAAGTTTAGAAGTTAGTGGCTATTACAATTAGGCAGAGTTTAAGATTGATAAAAGTCAGCATAATTCTTGTGAAGAGTTCAAGGTCCAAAACAACATGGCCTCGTTTCTTACATCTTCTTTTTCCGGTGTCCGTATTTGGGATTGGGGGAATTTTTTTGTAATCATTTTTTTTAAATACACATTATTATTGTCAAATGGATCAGTTTCGAGAAATTAACGTCTTGGGACAATATTTGCACATTTTCTGCGTCTGCTGCTTTCATTTATTTCATTGGGATGCTCTCTCTCTCTCTCTCTCTCTCTCTCTCTCATATACATTTGTGTGTGTATATATATTTATATTCTTCTGTAAACAAATAAATATTAAGTGAGTTAAAATTGCACTATAGACTCATACATGCTTCGCTACGTAATCAAAGCTGTATTTCGCTTGACGAAAGCGTGAACCTGCACATTCTGTGATTTACCTTTGCGGCTGTGTGCAAATGTCGATGTTAATGTTAGTCGATAACTTTGTAATAAATTCCTTTGAAAGGTTAGATCAACTCCTAATATATCTTTAGTATAGACTTCTGCAGGGAGGGACTTATTACGTCACCGCAAACAGAGAACAAAGCCAGTGTTGGATTCAAATATGGTGTTAAAGATTGTAAATTGATTTACGTCACCGCAAAGGTAGCATTTTGAGTAATTTCGCGAGGTAGAGTTCCCCTGAAGAAGCAAGCCGCCATGGTAGCTGCTAATTGTACATTCTTGTGAAGAATTCAAACGCGACAATGGTATGATAATACCATATGATGATAATGATGCGGTTTTCTATAACATTGTTTTTTTTAGTTTAATAGTTAATTCTATCTTGTGCTTATGTATTCTATATGCTGCATTTAATGTACAATAATTTTTATATTTTTGTAACTATATATTAAGTTAAACAATCAACTGATAACAGCCTAGTATTAAAATTTGATATATGTTAAATTTGTCATAAAGTATAATATAAGTCAACTTCAAGATTAAATATAGCATTATAGAATTCGAAAATGAGTTTCTTACGTTGACTTATGATTTAAATGATTTTCTTACATTGACTTCGGATTTAACATTTTATTGGAGATATTCTGGGCCTAGATATTTAAAATTATTACAATATCTTTCTATTATGCCTGGGTTAATGTTTTTTTATACTAAAAAATTTTAAAGATAACATTGTTTTAATTATTTTCTAATTTATGACACTGTCCCGTTCAGTTATTTTAGTAATTTTGGTATTACTAATACTTAATGATTTGTTTTATATCATCTATTGTAATTACCGACTCAGTGGTATTTCTTAAATAGTTTGTTAGTGCTACAAAATAATAATAACAAAAAATCCCTTCCATTATTATTATCACAGTTTTCCAGTGGTCTTTATTATTTTTTAAATGTGTTCGTTGTCCAATTACTCATCCGTCGGCCATACTTTTAATGGTCTAGTTGCATGTAATTATCACTTAGCCAAAGCTAAGTGTTTCATTATTGTTCTACCTGTACACTTATATAATAAATCCATTTAGGAATAAATAAAACAAACTAACCTTTAGTAATAAAATAAAATAAAATATACTAACCGCACTTGAAAGTGACCTTAATGATTTACTAACAAATCTCTTGTGCATTGTATATATCAATATTACATTTTTTATAACATAATATAAAATAATATTATCTCCATCTCTAATATATTTATGTATACCAATGTTTTATTAGTTATAAAAGAATATGAAAAATAATATTATCTTACTTTATATTTCAATATTGTATTATGTTATTTCTATTTTTGTTATTATTATTGTGCATTAGAAGTTGTGAAAGTGAATGATTAGTGTTTAAATAAATAAAAAATAAAATTATTGTAATAATTTTAATAAATGAAAATTGACATTACTTATGCCTTGTCACAAAATTTAACATATGACAAATTTGACATTAAATGTAACATTATATATTAGAGTACTTTTTTCATTAAAATATCAAAATTTATCATTGGTACATTAATTAGGCATTATGTTGGAGATGGTTTATACTATACTGCATTATACTATTTCTATTTTTTGTTATTAGAATTGTGCTTCAGAAGTTGAAAAATAAAATTTTAGTATTTAAATAAATAAAAAAATAAAATTATTGTAATAATTACATAAGACAACTAATAAATTAAAAGTGAGATTTAGAATTATCCATATCTTATGACAAATTTATCACAGAGTTTAGCATATGGTAAATTTAGTATGAAAGATAATATTATATTAGAAAGTACTTATTTTATTCAAATACTAAAATTTACCATTGATACATTAATTTGATATTATATTGGAAATGCTCTAAAAATCTTTATTGTTCAACAAGTGCTATTAACATCAACACTAATACTCTAATTTTATTTTTAAATATTAACTCATATAACATGTTTTTATTGATAGATATTATATAGTCAATTAACACAATAGTAATTTAAAAACTTACCAATAAAAAAAGGAAAATTAAGTTTGTGTGTGTGGGTGTGTGTGTGGTAAGTTTCTAAACATCCAGTGTGTTTTATAGAAAGGCAACATTTTACTCCGTGTCGTAAAAAATACTGCAATCATTATTTCTAAGTATTAATTTTTCCTGTTAAAAACCTCTTTTTTGACAAATTTATTTTAAAGTGGAAAAAGATATCTTAACAGACCTCAAATCTACTGGCGATTAACTAATTTATCATTGTCGTGATTGATATTGTCTTTTTACACTCTTAAAGTTTTATAAAATTTTGTAAAAAGATGGTTCTTAACAGGAAATTATAGGGGAGATGATGGTGATATTTTTGAAAATACTGGGTAGAAAATAATATTTCGATAAAATAGAAAAGATTTAGGTGTTTCCCCTACATGTAAATATACATATACATATGCATATACATATACATATATAGTTTAGCAGAAACGTTTCACACATCCCCCCTCCCCCCCGCCCACATTCTTTTTCACCAGAACAGAGAGAGATCACAGAAATGCATCTTTATATTAGTCATTTTATCTCTTTATAGTGAGATAAAAAAAACAAACACGATATAAAGTTGCTACCCTTTATTAATCTTCTAGAACTACACTACTTTTTTACTTCTTGTTCTGTCTAAGCTCATAAGCAAGCACTATTTCTATATATCAATATCTATATTATATATATATATAAATCTATATCTATCCATATATCTATATATATATATGTATATCTACTAGAATAATCGCTTACAATCTACGATCCTGGGAAAATATGCAAATGACAGGTCCTAGTCAATATAAATGTTAAAGTAAACACAAATGTTAAAGTAACTTTTCTTGTAACCGTATTTAATGCTTTGTGTATCATAAACAAAAGTCAAGTTCCAGTCACGGTTAACGTTTTCTTAATTCTATTTTTCTGTTTCTTAAATTCTTTTTTGCATGCTGTGAACTGTGCTAGTACTCTAGATTCAAATGTACTAGTGCCTGTTTAATGCATTTTTCTTTGGAATTTGAGTTTGATCAGCTTGTCTAGCTTAGCAAATATAAACACGTATCATAAGAAGTATATCTTATTATCACACCAAACTCAAATGGCAGAAAAACAAACTATTATACAAAGACATAAAACAACATAGAGGTACACACACACACGCACACACACATATATGTATCGGTAATATTGTAATAATATGATCTTTTACTCACCGCTTGAAGGAGCTATATATAATGGCCATTAATCAAAACATCCAATTTCGAGGTTTGAGTCTTGCTTCTTAACATGTCAGAGCCCTGCTAAATTTGTTTCGCCAAGAAATTCCTGTTAAAGTAAGAAAAGGCACAATATATGCATATATACATACTTGAGAAAAGTGTATCCCAACTCATGTAGTGAATGCATAAGTAGGATCTCAAATCATGATCACAAGCTAAGGCACCGTTGTTAAACATTAATAATAAATATGTCTGATCAGTTTGGCAGTTATAGTAATAACAATCATTTGGTCATAACACAGTCTCAAATCTCCGTCATGATCAGATACAAACATCTCAAGACCAATGCCTGCGGACTTTAAATATATATATATATTTAAGCTAATAAGGGTTTGACAGAAGAGAGAGAGCAAGCAAGGAGAGGATCACATAGGATCTAATTAATAATTGGTCAGAATAATAGTATTAGAGATAGTCCTGATTTATGGTGAAAAAGAAGCTAATTAAAAATTCCCCTCTAATGTTGTTCTGCTTCTTCTCATAACTTCTCAACTGGAGCCTTCTCTATGAAGGTCGGAAGAGCTTTTCCGGCGCCGCTCGTTGTGACCGGCCAAACGCCTTCGACAACTCCTTTTTGTGTCATCAAACTCAGATAGCTCATGGAACCTGTAATTCATTGACCATTTCGAAACAAACAATCAAATGATGAGCGTTAACAATAGATACAAAGAAAACTAAAGAAACACTTCTTTATTTTTTTCCCCCTTCTTCTCATTGCCGATTTATGACGGCTTCTCTTATGATCTTCTTCATCTCATAATAATTAACTTATTTACTTTTCTACCTCAGCCATCAATATTATTGGAATACTAAACTGCAAATGGAATAACCCATTTGGTCCTGCGCAACTCTTGCATACCTTATTTACTTATCTATTTCTACACTTATTCTTGGTATGTATATATTAAATTAGTATATAAAAAAGAGAAAAAGAAAGATTTGTAAGTTTAAAAACTTAATGGTTTGATGTGAAATGTACCTTTATATGTCACGATTATGCATGAATGATTACGAAATGAAGGAGTACCAATTAGTCAATCGAAGGGATAAATATGATATATATATATCTATATATAGAGTTATCTAAAAAAAAAAAAAATCTATATATAGAGAGCCGGAATATATAGAAAGTGGGGCTATTGTTTCTTGATGTGTCCCCCCTTTCCTAAATGGCTGCATACTAGTTGCGTAAACCTCCAGCTATTGTTCACATGCACCAAGCGACCAACCATTTAATTGGAAAAAAAAAAAAAAAAAAGAAGAAACCAAGCCATTAGCCAGTCATAGCTAGCCTCTAACAACAGCTATATTTTTAAGACCGGACAAGACTGTTTAGGGTTCACTGGATTGGAGAAAGTGCAAACACTTGTGGTTCCCATTTGTAGAAAAGAAAAAGTTTTTTTTTTAATAATTTTTAAAAAAATAATTTTAAAGATTAATGTATCATATATATGCAGTTCACACCCAAAGAGATCATGCCCATAATTCGCTCTTCTATTACAATCAGTTTAGGAATATTTAGGCACATGCATCAATTCATCACCAGAAAAAGAAAAAGAAAAAGAAACATGACCTCTATTCCATGACAAACATGATCTAATCCTTGTATGGCCACTACAATAGGAAATTTCTTCGGTACCCACTTAACCAAATTGTATGTCCAAATCATATATATATATATATACACACACACACAGAGATAAAACCAAAATAATTTTTAGCTAACTAGTAACTATTAAGAAACCAAAAAAAAAAAAAATCTAAAATTCAAACCATCGAGTCCAACAAAAATAGAGAGAGAAAGAGAGAGAAGAGAGAGAGAAGAAGAAGAAGAAGAAGAAGAGATTTATGAAATTAGGGTTTTGATAACCTGCTACATTGCTGGCAAAAGCGCTGCTGTCGACCTTGGACGACGACGATGGTGGCCTTGGCGTGGTGCTCGCAGATCTTGTGTCGACGGTGATAGTGCTTGGAGTCGGTCAAGTCAACACTACAGTCGTCAGCCTGGCAGCTCGGTCTCGTGGACCCTCCCGCACTGGATCCTCCTCTCCTTCCCGTCGTCGTCGTCGGCGAAGCAGCCACCGTCGTCGTAATAGAACTAGCAAAAGCAGCAGCACTAGGCATGGGTCTCTTTCTACCTAGCACAGCCGTGACGTCGTCCTCGGAAAACCCTAGTCCCGAACCGACGTCGTCTTCTTCTTCTTCATCCTCTACTTCCCCAGCCTCCTCTTCCGTTTTGATCAGGCTTCTCTTTCCCTGAGCTTTGTTGGGCTCCATTTCCCTACCTAAAGGAAGAGAAAAGAGAGAAGAGAACAAAAAAACCAAAAAAAAAAAAAAAAGAAAAAAAAAGAGAAAAATTTTAAGTGAGTACTGATAGAGAGAGAGAAAGATGTAGGTACATATGTAATGCTGTATATATATTATTACTGTAAGACTCAAAGTTGAAGAATTAAAAGACCTTGTGGAAAAAGAGAGGAAAAAAAAAAAAAGTGAAGAAGAAGAAGGAGAATTATGTGTGAGGACCACACAGTCACCATTTCCTCTTGTCAGCGTAAGGGTAACAGTAGTGAAGGGGTAAGAAAGGCTAATTAAGGTTTTTTTTTGTTTTTTGTTTTGTTCTCTCTTCATTTTTTTCAATTTTGAGGCTTTTTCTTTCATTTATCAAAAAAAAAAAAAATCTCCGCGAGACCACAACCACATTATTAGGATGACATGACTGCAAACAAAAAACAAACAACAACAACAACAATAAAAGCAACAAATTCTTTGCTTATCCGGAGGTCTAGCTGGACAAATTTACAGTAAAAACGATTCATTTTCATTTTTTGTAATAGTTATAGTTTTAGGGTCCATTCGCAGGAATGATTCAGAGTATATCATTTGAATAGAAACTTTGGAATGTAAATATTTAAAAGAAAAATTATTATCTAAATAAATATTTGAATATTAACATTTAGAAAAGAATATTTAAATAAAAAATTTAAATTTATACTTACGTTTAATTCACCGTTGTAACTAAATTTTTGTAAGAGTTATAATTTTAGGCTCCATTTGTGGGAATGAATCAGAGCATATTATTTGAATGGAAACTTTAGAATGCAAATATTTGATAGGAAAATTGTCATTTGAATATATGTTAGGATGTTATTATTTAGAAAAAAAATTTGAATAGAAATATTTGAATTTATACTTGTGCTTGGTTTACCATTAGAATTAGATTTTTTAGATTAGAATTGTTTTATTTTTTGAAAATTAATTAATATTTTTATTAACTTTAAAAAAAAGGCAAAAATAAGTTGGAAAAGTTTATTTCGGAATGGTGTCTCAAACAAGGGCTATGTTTGGATGGTTGTTAAAAATTATCATTTGAATGAAAAAAAAATTGGATGGGACTAGCCTTTTAGGATTTTTTTTTTTGATTTAGATCCAATTTCAAAATAGACAATTTAAAATATATATATTTATATGGGTCATCTAGAAGGAATAGGTCGTATTTTATAAAATAGTTCAACTGAACGCATCTTAATTGTTAAATTAATTTTTTTTTCAATAGTTTGGTTTATGAATAGCAACAATTTTTAATTTGAATATTCATAATTTATACTGATATAAAATTAAACGGATAACTATACTTTAATTTCTACTAATAGTTTTTGTTTGCCTTTTCCTACCGGTAGTTAAAATAAATAGTTTTCACCGTAAAAGGTTTTTTTTAGTAATGAAAGAAAATAGTTTAAAGCATCAATCACCATTAGTGCTGAGTGCAACCAAATGAAAAGTGCATTTTTTAATCTTATTTTGTGGGGGCGTAACATATGTTCGTGTGCATTGCTTGATATCATTCTAGCAGTCGTTAGTAAGAAAACCGCACTAACACTATATATCCTTGAATTTTGTTGTATTGTTAAATGAATTGTATTAAAAACATTAATTTTAATCTTAATTTTTATATCAATTTTAAACGGTCATCTTTTACTTTACAAATAAATCTCTTATTATTAATAATTATGGCAATCTTTACAAATAAATTAATAATGAAAACACAAAATTAGCATAAAAAATATCAAATCAATAATTTCACGTTCTATCAATTTTTTACTTACGTCTACTTCATTTATATTATGATCTATTTTTTAATTTAATATTAATTATCTATCTAATTTTATAAAAATATTTCTTATATTTTATATATAGAATTGTATTTTACAAAATTTGTTGTGAAATTATAATCAAATTCTAAAAAAAATATTAGAATTATGTCTCTTAATTTTTGTATATCAACATTTGTCATTATAATTTTTTTTTGTCAAAGGAGTGACGTCAGTCGGATGACGACTTTCCAAGCATCGGTATCATAAAGTGGCTAATTAGTAATTTTCTACATGATAATATATAACTATCACATTACCCATTTTTTACATTTCTCTTATTGGCTGGTTTTCGCCAATGCTTTTGTTGCACCATCGCTTTCGTTGTGGGGCTTCTCCCCAAACTATAACCCAATCATGCGGCAAGAATAAAAGTTTATTTTAAACAAAATTAAGTAAAAAGAAAAATTCAATTTATTGGACGAATAAGTTTAGGTTTTTTTTCTTTTTCTTTTTGATAAAGAATAAGTTTAGTTTAACTTGTCTGTCACTCTGCTATTATCACTCTCTAAATGAGTGACATAGTACAAGTAGGCGTTTAGCTATATAAATAAATTATATATATAGATATATGTGTATATACTTCAAGGATCGATGCATGTGGAAGTGGAACTTCTCTTTCAATAGTTGACAGTCCTTTTCTTGTTACAAGTGAAGAGAGAGAGAGAGAGAGAGGGAAAAAACGATTCCTTGCGTTCGACATGTATTATTGAAAGGTGAAATGTGAAAACTAAGATAGGACCCCCAGTGATGTAACAGGCTTGGCCTATCATGGTTTGACACATATGTACCATTTTTGTCCACAATCTCATGTCCTTGGATCAGAGGATATATCATATTATATACACATGTATATATATATAAATGTGTGTGTGTGTATATATATATATCTATACAACTTTTGTCATGTTTCCTAGTTGTTTTGACCCGTACTGCATTTTGGTTGTGGCCAACTGGTTTGCAGCAAAGTGGCCAACTATATCCTCCGAATCACATTTATGTGTTTTTCACATTATTATTGATTGTTTTAATTTAGGGTTGGTCCCCATTTGGTAGTACTACTATTATACAGGCCTGAGGGCTTTTGCTTTAGCTAGCGCTGCCAATAGGGGTCTCGTCCTATCCTACATATATATATATGTATATATAAATTGTTGGTGTGTGGGGTATACTTCGAGACGATCCGACGTTTTCAGGTTCAAATCTGTCTTTGTACAGATTTCATTCAAAATGAACATGTTTTGAGCTTTACTAGTGGAGTCGACATGGCCCTTTCAATGGCGGCAGGAAATAGGCAACAATATTTATGCATGTGTCATGTCTATGGTTATTGTAGATTAAAAACCGTCGATTTTGATCGATTCGGTTTTTTATTGAACACTATCCATCGGTTTTTAAAACTGAATCAATATTGGAATTTACTGTTGGTTTTCTGTTTGTTGATCACCGTTTTTCTTCTATCAATCCCCATCAATATCATGGAAAGGGCAATCTGGTATCTAGGTAGTAACCATTGGGTGGGGGGGCGGGGTGTGGTGGGGCTTGTTTTGTATGCATTGAGGTTTAAAAAATAATAATTATAATTTAATGTTTAACAACATCCTACGTACAGCCAAAAACCAAAAATAAAAATAAAAATAAAAGACCAAAGTTCAAATATAAAACATAGTAAACTACTTAACTAAATGCAAATCCAAAGTCCAAAGTTCTTCTCACAGACATAAACTACTAAGGATAAAAACACTATAACAATGGTTATAATATACTCTAAACGAATTAACAAAAAAAAAAAAAAAACTTAACACCAATTTTTTGGTTTCAGTAAATTCAATGCCTAATTTCAGCCTTCAAAGATATAAACATAAACATAGAATTTCGGAAAAAAAAAAGATGCCTAACATTTGAAAAAAAAAAAAAAAGTAACAACTATGTCTCTACGCAAGAGAAATGAAAAAATGGATTTGCACAGGTGGAGTGATGAGTGGCTAGGCTCGCTTGGGGGGGGTGGGGGTGGTTGTGGTTTGTGGCTCTGGTTCGACTGTGATGGTGAGAGACGACGAGGAGGAGACTGAGAGAGAGGCCACGAGATGGAAAAAAAAAAACTTTTTTTTTTAAGAGTGAAGCAATTCCATTGCACCCTTTTTAAAAAAAAAAATTCTATATATAAATAATAGAATACGCATATACATGTACATATATATGTAAACAAAACTACATATAATTTAGGACTCGGTTGGTTTCAGTTTCAAATTAAGTCTAAATCACAAGCTGAAGTTTGAGCAGAAAAGACTATTCTAGATTTGATCTTCAAATCGAGTTTTCTCAGTTTGACATGATACTTAAATTTTTGGTTTTGGACAGTTGGTTTTTAGGTTGTAAGAAAATGATTTTGGTGTTTGTGTTTTTTTTAACATCCTACTCACATCAACTATATGTAATTGATAATATTGAGATAGTAATATTTAAAAGAGGAAAAAAAAAAGAGTACTAATTTCCCCACAATATTTTGAATCTAAATTAAAATAAATTTTTTTGATTTTATATTCTATTTTTTAAGGATTAAAAAAAAAATATAGCATGTATATTGGATTGTTTTGCATTTTATATTTTGAATTTATGCTAAATTATTATATTTTTTGATTAATGGTCAATGATCACAAAATGACCTAAATAAGCCCCTTAGCGAAACAAGATAAAGAATTAGAATTAGAAGATTAAAATAGATCAAAAAGTGAAGATATTTTAACCTTTTATATGGTCAAAATCAACCTCAACCGAGAAGATGTAAATATTTAATTAGATTTAATGTAAGTATTTTAGTTTTATATGGATTTTTCAGCACTATCTTATGAGATAACTTGTTCTTAGAATCGGATTCAATTCTTGTGTTTCTTTATTCTTACTCCCTTTGTGTCTTTTCAATCATATCATGACATATCGATAAAAAAAATAGGTTAAATTACTATATTATATCACACTAATTAAAAAATCATATTAATTTTACACGTGTCATAATATTATTGGACAGACAAAAATAAGAATGCAAATAAAGAGAGATATGAATTAAATTCCTATAACCTCCAAAAAAGAAAATGATGTAGCAGAAGCATATATTAGAAAAATAAAAACAATATAGGTAATTGGGATAGTTGGTCAGCTTGTTGATTCATATAGAATAGCCAGGAAAACTCTTCAAAATTCTTTGATTTACATAGAATACCAAAAATTGGAAAAAAATAAGTAAACACTAGAAAATTTCATTCAAAATATCAACTGATGTATATTTTACATATAAGTGCACTAAATATTTATAGGCTAATATCTCCCAAACGGAAATAGGAAACTAGACATACAAAATTAGGAAAATAAATAATTATGAAAATAAATAAAATGATGAAAGAGAAACTAACATTTTTTTTAACCTAAGAATTAATTCAAAATTAAACCAAACTTTCCTAACTACGAAAATTCTAGTTGCCTTTTCTTCTATAATAATTGTTTCTGAGCCAAAAATATGCTTTCCATTTTCAAATTCAGAGTAGCTTTAAATGGTAGGTTTGGAGAATAATATTCTTCACAAATTCTGAATGAGCTATCTTTGGAGTGAAAAAATTGTTGAACTCGCCAAAACGATTATTTTTCAAAGATTAACCGTCTAGGAACCACCACCTCTAAAGTCTTGTTATAAAGTATGCATAAAAAAAGAGAAGCATCTTCAACCACTAATGGAAGATTCTCATTGATGATGACTTCAATAGAATTGGAAATTAGAAATTCTTCTACAACAAAACTTTCATCAAAGAGTACCCCAAGATAAAAATATTCATAAATTTCTTCTCCTTTGATGTTTGATACTCCATTGTCAAAAAGTTGTGGAATGTTGATTTCTTTTGTTTCCTTCATATGACGCTTAGGTCCTTAGCTTTTACAATTAGAGCAACTTTTTTTTTTTTTGGGATACTTACAATCTTGCTCCACATGAACCGGCTCTCTAAATATGACTATAGGTTTAGGTTGCTTAGGTGGTGTCGTTGAAGCACGAAGGCTATTGACATTAATACAGTTGATGTTGTTGCCACCACCAATTCTTTCAATATATCGCGACCTTTGAGGCAGATTCTCTAACCTTTGGTACATGAGATGTATGTAATTGGGGCAAAAATGCTACATGCATGTGTCTTTTTATCTTCTTCCATGCATCAATTTTTGACTTTTCTAATCCGTTATGGTTGATATTTATCTACTACCACCAAATATTAGCAATTAGGGGTGTATGTTGGGTGGATTTTTGGCCTTTTTTAACCTACCCAATGAAGATTGGGTGGGTTGGAAAATTTTTTCACCCACCTAAACAACCCAACATATAAAATTAACCTACCTAATTAAAGTTTGAGCAGGTTTGGTAGGTTCGGCAATTTATTAAACAAAATAATAAAACATGACTTAAAAATTCAATCACAAATGAAAAATTAAATGGAAAAAAATAAGAACTAATTAAAGTATGAATTTTATGAGTAATACTTTAACATAAAATTAAAAAAATATCACCAATAGAAATAATAAGCTCAAATATTCAAATAAAGAAATCATAAAAAGATAATAAGAATTAATTAAAATATCCTTATAAGGTTTAGAAAGATATATATTATACCTGGCGTAACTTCATGAGATTCCTCCCAGCCTTGCACTAGCTCATCCTCTTCCTTTGCAGAAATCAACTAATTATTTGAACAAATCAAAGCCTTAACCATCTTTGGTGATAATATACTCCTAAATGGGACAAATATCCTACCACCAGTAGAAAATACAAGCTTAGATGCAACTGTAGAGACTTATATTGCCAAAAAATCTTTTGTAATTTGAGAAATAACTTTGTATTTGCTTCCATTGTTTTTCTACCATCCCATTATGTCAAAATGATCATCAGATAATCTTTCACACCTATTATTCAAGTAATAATCCAAATCATTGGTTTTATTTTTTTTCATCTAATTGAGATTTTAGTTTAACCCATGATAAGGATATGATTGCCAAGATACTAGAAGATGTTAAAGATGACATACTTAAAGAGCTTTTATCTACAGTTGATCCTTTAATTGGATCCTGTCTTTGGGGAAGAGGAGGACTCATCATTGACATAATATAGTTTCAATTGCTTTTATCATTTTATCCGCAAAAAGAGCATCATTGATCAAGGCAAATCCAGTTTTCAAAACCTTAATCTTGAACCTTGGATCCAGAATGGTTGCCACAAACATTAACAAGTTCATCTTCTCAATGTTTCCCTAGTACTTTTCATACTTTAATTGCATATTTACTGTCATTTTCTCCGACAAAGTGTGTGGCTCTTGAGCTAATTTTTGCAATAAATTATGCATATTAAGAATATCTTGAAAAAACAAAGTTTGAGGTCACATACAAAGATCCACTAAACTTCAAGATGAGATTATAAAACTTATTGAGAAACATAACAAAAACTTCAGTTTAATCCTAATCCAAGCTCTGTGAAGGGCCTTCTAATATCATGCCACTGACTTGCTCTTCCTCAATGTATCTAGTGTAATTTGCATCAGCTTCTAAATTCTTGAATGCTTTTTTGAATTTCAAAACAGCCGCTAACATCATGTAGGTAGAGTTCCATCTAGTCATAACATCCAAACAAAGTAATGCCTTCGACTCTGTATTAGTTTCTTTGCAAGCTTCCTTAAAATGTTTAAGTTGGTTTAAAGAGGATCTTACGTACCTTACTGCATTACGAATACTTGTAATAGAGCCACTCATTTCTTTCAAACTATTGTAACCAATCAAATTGATGATGTGAGCACATATCATGTCAAACATCTCACTATTCAACACAATACCATGCCTCAGATCTAGAAGATGCTCCTTAACTTTTATTAATTAAATTGAATTAAAAGCAACATTATCAAAAGTGATAAAAAAAACTTTTGTTATAACCCATTTGTTCAAGCAAGCAATCAACTCTTTACCTATCATCTCATCTTAGTGGCTAGGGACTTAAACAAAACTTATGATCTTTTTTTATAGTTTCCAATTGTTGTCAACCTAATGTGTAGTCAGACCCATGTAGCTAATGTTTTAAATAAATATCCAATAATTAGTTGTTAGAGACACTTTAAACATCCTTAACTCATTCTTCAGCTTTTTTCTACTATCCAAGTACAATCGTTAAATGTCTCTTTGTATATTTATTTTTGAATGTAACTCAAAATGGGGAAAAGTTTCCTTCATTAGTCGTTGAAATCCTCTCCCATTGGCATGGTTAAATGGCAGCTCATCTAGAATGAAGTATGGATTTTTTTCATGCCTAATCTCTTTCTGAGTAAGCTTTGGATGAGTAATGGAAGTGACATCCTCAGAATCACTAGTTGTGCTCTTCTTGGTAAAAGTGTGTATGTTTTTTTCCCTATTGTCATTAATAACAAAATATGGATACTCTTTATACTTATCCAAATGGTTCCATATTGATTTTGTCCCATATGTTTTTGTGATTAAAGCATAATTATGTCTATAATAATTACATGCAGTTCTTTCTAGATTTCAATTTGGAACTTCTATAAAGTGATCCCAAATAGTTGAATTTTTTGTACTTTCTCTTCTCTGGTAAACCTAAAGGTTGAGGTTTCTTACTAACTTTGTCACCCTTAGAGGCATTTGTATCTTTTTGTAATCCTTCCTTCTGTTCTATCTCTTGAATGTGAGCAATTCAATTCATTTATTCTTCCTCTATTTTTTATTTTTATTGCCATATAATGTATAGAAGTTATATTAGTAATTCATTTCCAATGTGATACACTAAATATTAAGCATAGGACTCTTTACCAATTCATTCTAAAATCAAACATTTGTAATTTAAAAAAGATGAAAAGAAAAAGATAAACCAACTTAAAAAATACTAAACTAAAAAAAAAAAAAAGAAACTATAAAATACTCACATGAGTTTAAGGGCTAGTTTTTGGAACATAGGTTCCAAGCCAATTCATTCTAATTCATATTCCAATCAAACTTACATTTCCAATTCATTCTAATTCTCATTTTTGTTTGCTCTCTCTTTTGGAACATAGGTTCCAAGCCAACTTATGTTTTCTAGGTTGGTTTCCAAAAATCCAACTCCAATTAGCTATAGTACAATTCATTCTAATTCGTATTCCAACAAAACACAGTAACACATATATCCAAAACTCAAACTCTAAGTACCAAACTGGCCGCCTTAAGTAAAATTCAATGTTCAGCCTTGTATCACATTTCTGAATGCTAAAATGAATTGGAAAAACATAAAGTCATAAACTAGTCATCATCTCCTCCTTAATTTATATATTCATTCTATGATTAAAAAGAAAAAAAAAAACAACAATCTCCAAATTAGCAAAACCAATAAATTTAAAAAAAGTCTATGAAGAATGCAATCAAAGGCAAAAGGTAAAATAATTGAAAATCAAGTAAATAACATATTCATATCTAAAACAAGCAAAAAAAAAAAAAATCAGTTTAGATAGAAGAGAACAAATCGGTGAAAATGAGGAAATTGTTCCTTTGCTCTGCTTCCTCAACTTTGGGCAAACGAAAGGAATTTGCTAAATTAAGGATAAGGAAGAAAATGACGACAGTTAAGCCGTTAGACAATGGGCAACAACTAGCAAAACAGATTGATTGGTCGAGAAAGATATGTATTATTCTGATGTCTCAACTCTGAAGGGAGGATTAGAGGAATCACCTGATGATAGTAAAGCCGTTAGATGACAAGCGACGGCTGACAGAAGAGCTCGATTGGTCGAGGGATATTGTTCATGAACTTCTGATGTCTGAAGGAAGGATTGAAGCAGGCTGGAGGTGGCGGCTAAGGATGGGTTAGAAATTTATTGATCAGTTTTCTCATATATATAATACAGACTACTAATTTAAGTATATAACATTATATATTTTTTAAATATATAAAAAAATATATTTTATGTTTAAAATTGATTAGGTGAGTCGAGTTTTTATTAGGTTCTAAAATCTCAACTCAAACTCACCCAAATAAATTTTAGGTTGGGTGGGTCAATCTGATTTTTTTTTTTACCAGGACTAACATGGACCCGACCTATTGGGTTTTCCCTGGGTAGATTAAGTGGGTTACCCGGGTGGCCTGGTATTGTGTTTAGCCTTACTAGCTTATCCTGTAAGCTTGTTTTCCACCATCTTGACTTTTTGGTCCTCAGAGCTCCTTTAAACTTCAAAATCCTTCAATGTTGGCAATCCAATTGAGGAACTCTTTTGTTTAGAGATTGCCACAGAATTCGAAATATCAAAATGAATTCTTATCTCCCATCACCTGGTCATCTCGCCATTAGTTAATTGGTGCTGCTAGTTTTTGCGTTAATCATTGATATCATCCTGCCTTGGGTACCTCCTCTTCTTCCTCAAAATCCTCCTCCGCATGTCGTGGATTCAGGTTTTGATTTAGATTCAAATTTCCTAGTTGTGCAATAAGCATGGCAAACTGGTCTTGCATCCATTGCTTCATCTGTCAAAACTGTTGCATTTGCTGCTCGAGTACAACTAACTGATCTCGATCATAAACCACCTCCAAGACAATGTTTCTTCTAGTAGGACTCTTGTAGGAGTGTGAGCCTGTCACTAATACCAAATGATGTAGTGGAAGCAAATGTTAGGAAAATAAAAACAATAAATACAAAAAGGATAGTTATTTAGCCTGTTGATTCACACAAAATAGCCAGAAAAGCCCTTTAAAATCCATTGATTCACACTAAATACCAAAAATTGGAAAGAAAAGAGTAAGCACTCAAAAATTTCATTCAAAAATCAACTGATATATGTATTTTACATATGAGTGCACTAATATGTTTATAGGCTAATCTGTCCCAAACAAAAACGAGAAACAAGAAATATAAAATTAAGAAAATAGATAATTTCAAAAAAAAAATAATAAAAGAGAAACTAATTTTTTTTTTACCTAAGAATTAAACCAAAATTAAACCTGACTTTTCTAAGGGCAAGACTACGATAAGTACTCTAAAATAGTACCTACGGTATGTACTCTTTTTTAAAACCATTCATATTTAATTGAGTGGTTGAGATTTACTGGTTTGTAATTGTTACAATACATCTTAACACATAGTAAATTAAAAAAAATTTCTGAAAAATTAATTATAAAAAAAAACTTAACCCCCCCACATTCAACTGGCTGGCCTTGTGTAGGTGTTGTTTTTTAATACTTATCATAAGTATTATTTTTAAACACCTACCGTAGCCTTATCTCTTTTTCATTATGAAATTGTTAGTTGAATTTCCTTTTATAATAAGTGTTTTCGTGTCAAAAATATGCCTTTTCAATTTCTATATGAATTATTTTCCAACACGCCTTCATCGAGAAAGGAGGACAGTGAAAGTTGAATATGGTAAAGCAATGTTCATCATGGAAAAATAGTATTTGGACAAGGAGAAAAAGAAAGAGAGATATCAAGAAGGGGCGGAAAAATAAAGCAAAGAACTGTTATAATATGCTAGGAGATTATTTGATTAATTGAACTACCACATCCATACTTTAGCCAGTAAAATAAAAAAGAAGGGGAAAAAAAATTAGCACATCCATAACTCTTATATCTTAACGGATCGTAAAGGGTGAGACTATAGAGAACTGATCACCTGAAACTGTTTTACACCTATTTTAAAAATATATATATATCTGTATGCATAAATATATATAATATACACTTGTATATGAAAGTTCTCATCTAGTACCAATATGATCTTATTTTTTTTTAAAGTACAATCTAATGCATATAACATTAACATTAATACCTTACAACTTTAAATTATTAATAGGTAGTATATATATTTTGCTGATATTTATAATTTGTAGTAAAAATTTTACCATATGTTTGGTGAAAGCATTCAATTTACATTGCATATAATACAATGTAATTTTCATTCAAATACAAAATCATTTCATTTAAATACTAATAATATCATATTTTAAATTCAATACAATCACTATTTATTATTTCACTTTTTCTATTATTTTTATTAATCACATCATATACTCTCTCTCTCCTTTTTTTCTCTCTATTTTTACTTATCACATCACATATTTATTATTAAAATACAATTCAAATACAATTCAAATACTTTTCACCTAAATACACATTGTATTCAAATACAATGCTAATATTTTTTCTCCAAATATAATTATATTCAATGCATTGTATTTAAACGTAATGCAAATATAATACATTTACAAAATAGATCTTTAGTTTGTAAATATGCCATATATAAAATTAATGTAAATCAATTAGAATGTCTGAAAAAAAAAAATTATTTGTATCTGTTAGACTATATAAATATAAGAGACTCATAGTATATATATATATATTTATATGTATATAAATAACATGTATAAACAAGCCGCCGTTGAAAAGGGAAAGAAAAGGTCATAGTGATCAAGTGTCAATCAAAATACCTCTTTTTTAAAAGCAATACAACAACATTGCCACTCCACTCTATGTTTGTATATATTTTTATATTATATATAGGATGTGGATCAAGTCTTTGACAAAGATGTGATCTATTACAACCTGAAATTAACGTTTAAACTGCTCAATAATTTATTTATTCTCACCACTATATATATATATTTTTTGGTTTTCTTGTTGTTGTTTTTTTTCTTTGGAAAGCTACTTATTTGTCTGTTGGTGTTCGCGTTGGTGTAGGAAATGGAATTTTTTTTCTCTCACTCTCACTTTTTATTTTTAAGTAGTTCTCTTAATTAAATTATGAAGTTTAATTAATACACTACGTAATGATAATACGTAAACTGATATTTACAACATGGTCATCATAGGGTTAGAAGGGAGTTTGAAAGCCCCTCTCAGGGAATTGGAGCGGAATCGAACTTAAAAGATCTACTGTATTAACAATTGTTTCATTTGAATATTTGGGGATTACAGATTTGTAGATTGAGTATTTGCCCTGGTTTACCTTCATAAACAAGGAGTTTTGTCAATCAGGTTTATTATAAGAAAACTTAGAGGGAAAAGAATATAAAATTTGAGAATGTACAAGTTTTTCTTGTAAATTTTTTGATTATGATAAAAAAAAATACTACATTAGTAAAACATAACGAGATACGAATTTTTATAAATTTATGTATTAAAAATTTTATTTTTTATGTTATTTTTAATTACTCTCCTTAAAATATAATTAGAAACAGCAATTCTTAGTTCTCTTTTCGGTAGAAGATAAGTAACTCATACATGTTTCAACCAAAAAAAACTCATACAAAAGAGAGCTTGTTATTGTTGCCAAATTCCAGCGTGGCAAGGTTTTGGACTCACTATACCTGTAGGGCATGCTGCACAGTGGGACTTGACGGGTGCAGTTATACTTGCTCAGTCTGAGTACTTTCTTTTTTTTTTTTGCCGGAAGAATATTATAATTACATATTTATTCACACACACCACACATATATATAATACAATATAAAAGCAGGGTCGTCGGAACGTGTGGAGATAGAACCGTACTCTGCAAAGCCTAGAAGGAAATCAGTGGCCCAGGCTAGGGCAGTCTATCGAAGACCTCCACGAGTCATCAGAATTATGGCTTCCTTCTTATTATCATTACCCTTCAATAATTCCTTTTTTTTCTATATATTTTTTTAATTCACAAGCCTACCTGATTTTCTAGGGTTTCTTCTTACAAGGGTTTCGTTTCCTTGGTTGAGATTTATAGCATCAGAAGTCTCTTCATATCTATACGTTTTATGTACGTATATAGCACGTATGCAGCCGAAGTTATAATACATACTATGAAACCGTACGGATCATTTGCCATTCCGTACAGTTTTCTATAAAAGTGCACGCAAGATTTGTTGGTTCAAAATACATTTGGTATGTCTCTAGCCACTTAAGGGTTATCTTCCTTTCTCTAAAGCTCCCCAAATTTTCTCCTCTGGTTTTTGATTGATTTTTAGATCATCTGTGGCTCCATTTTGGGTATTGCAAAGCTCCTATAAATC
Source organism: Antiaris toxicaria (assembly GCA_035233585.1). Classification (NCBI taxonomy): domain Eukaryota; kingdom Viridiplantae; phylum Streptophyta; class Magnoliopsida; order Rosales; family Moraceae; genus Antiaris; species Antiaris toxicaria. Next base: position 99,137,070 of record CP141154.1, read on the forward strand.
GCTTGTGCCTTTTGTACCATCTCCATTGCTGGCAAAAGTAGGAGAGAGAAATAACACATACGTAGCATTGTTTGTTACTCACAGAAGGCCCTCTGTGTAGACTTTTTCCAACTAATTAATACAATCTAGGTATCTACTTGAACAACTTATCATGAGTAATAATGGGGAATGTCTGGTTAACTTTTGTCTAAGAATGGTAGAGAGCGAGTTCCAATCAGGGTGGCGCCTCCCCATCCCCAGCTCCATCGGAAAAAACTCGTCCCATCACAAAATTATCGGTAGCCTACAGGTAACCCCTTTATCCATTGACTTAAAAATTACTTCAAATTTTAATTCATCACTCACATATGCTCAAAAGTTCCAACAAAAAATAAACAATAACCACATAGTTCAACATTAGATAACGTCTAAATGCCAACATAGAAAAAAACAGATTACAATATTTTAATTTAATTAGTACGTTACAATTTTTAGAAAAAATTACAGGATAGAACGGGAACCGGAACCACCGAAGAAAGACTTAGCTTATCATAGCCCATTTGGAAGGTGGGTAATCAAATTGGCTAGCAAAATTTCTATCCCTACTTCTTCATTCTAAAATTAAATAATTTACACTTGATGCCTTGATTTCTCCATTTTTTTTTTCAAATAAATGCGTAAATAAATTTACAACCTTTTTTTTTTTTAATAAAAAAGGATTTGACCTACGATCTTGGTAGCCCTTTGATGATTAGCAGTGAAAGAGGCGTCTCGGAAGAATGACAATACTAGGGCAACAACATAGCAACGACCAAGCATGAGCATTGGCACAACGCACTCTCCCTTGCATGAAAGCGCCATCATTAGGGATGGCGATTTTATCCGTAAACCCATTTACCTACAATGATCAGACTTAAACAGGTTTGGGGTTCTAAACGTGTTTACTTTATGTGACAGTGATGGATTTAGGTGTCTCCGACCCTATAACCCATTTACTTGCGTTGCTTAACCATATCTTATATTTAAATTAAATGTACAATACAGGATATGTATAATAGATGTAATTTTAAATAAGAAGTAATAACTTTTATATATTCTATGAAATTTGAATGCCATAGTTTTTTTTTTTCTTTCAACGAAAAATAATTTATAAATGTACTACTGTTTATTTATCTATTTATTTATTTGTAACATGATAATGAAAATAACTAATTGGATAAACGGGATATTCACAAATACCTCGAACTTGTGACGAATCGTGTTCCCCCCTCAAATCCATCCTGTTGTCATCCCTAGTCATGACACAACACCAGAGAGATGTGAATAAGGGTTGTTATAAAGCCCGAGGAATCAAAATAGAACACTTACCGCCCGACAATCAACAGTGCAAAAATCGACTTTGTTGGCGCCATGTGAAAACCGATGGGCCTTAGACTGAAACCAAACCGAAAAGACACTGCTTGGATTAGTAGGCTTTTAGGACTTGGTCCGAAATGGAATTGAGTCCTTCACCCCGTATATATATAATTTTTATTTTCAATATATTATTATATATAGTATGGGTTGAAATATCTATTTTGTTATGTTTACACTTTGGACTTGATTTTTTTTATTATCAATTTTAGATTAGTACCTAAAATTTGAATTTTTATCTTTTTAATTTCATTTTAAATTGTTAATCATTGAAAACTTGTTTGTTTTAGTTAATAGTCTGCTCTAAAAATTTTGGTATTTTAGTCCCCTTCCAACACAGTGTATATGGACAAAAAAAAAAAAAAAAGAGGTAAAAGTGTCATATAACTGCTCTTCAACTGATTGGTTACTGCTTGTAATCTGATTGGTGATTGCCTCTTGGAACCGCCCGGAAACCGACCATCTTTGGTCAAAAACTCACCTACTCTCATCCTTCCGATTGGCTTGATGTTTGGTTTCTTGTTCGGAAAAACAACGGCGTTCGGTCGGAGACCGACCGTACAAAACCTCCGAGTGTCAATGGTGCTGCTAGACAAGGTTTCCGATGCCGCCAAGTCCTCAAACTCCCATGACTTTTTTGGTGGTCAATGTTGGCGTCAAGACCAAAATTTGACCCCATTTGGTGCAGTCTGCGTGAGTGAGTCTTTATAGCCTGATCTAGTGTGATCCAATTAATCTCAGCCGAAGGTACATCAGCGATATTTCCTTTCAATTTATGTTTCTTTGTTTGTTGTTCTGGTAAATAACATTATAACATAGCAGCTGGATTCCTTCAATAACATGTTAAACTGCCTTTCAGTAACACAACATAGTAGAACACCACCGATGCAAAAACTGCCAGTGAGATACCGTTGGTAACCTAGTATGCTGATATTTATTCAGTCCCTCTCTCTCTTTCTCCCTCTCCCACTTTTATTATTAATTTTTTTGGGCTAAAGATTCTATTAGATCATTTAAGTAACCTACTAAACCACTACTGGACAGCTAACAATCCCTCGGTGATTTTAGCCCACTAAGGCTTTCGACAGGGCCCTAGGCCTAACTTCTAGTTTTCTTTGCTACATGTAGAAGGGGCCCAAGACAATGCCCTTCCAATCAGCTTGGGTCCAAATGCTTCAAACCGTTACAGAAGTAGATAGTGGCATTGCCGTTAGGTTATTTTAAGGGTGATCTGAGAGATTGCCTATGTCTTTGAATTATTGTCATATTTATAGTAATTCAGGTTTTTTTTTTTTTTTTTTTTTTTTTTAAGTAGTATGAAGAGAGGGTCAACAACGAAGCAAGCATTAGAAAAGAAAAAAAAAAAACAAAAAACATTCCTATTTGAGGGTTTTTTTTTTAAACAATTTTATCTCATTTTTTTTAATAGTGTAAGTCTTTAAACGTAATTGACTTGGTAACTCTATTAAGTTTTGTGAATTTAAATCTAGCTAATTTAATCAAAATCAAACATGTGGATGTATAATTTTCCTTCATTTAGCCATCTTAACAATCATTTAAAAAAAAAAACTCAATCATCAACTGCAAAAAAAAAAAAAAGCCCCTCTTTAAACGAAGTCCTAAATTCGACCATTTTGTAAATCCACTTGAAGAATTTGTTCTCAACATAACTCAAATTATTTTTTAGACTATTATTTTGTAAGCTTAGACTAGGATTAATATTATGGTCTAGAGTTTATAAACATATATATATATTTTTGTCTAGGATTATGTAAGATTATAAGAGTAGAAAGCGATGGCTTCATTTTGAGAAGAAAGAAGAGGGTTAAACCAAGGATATAAGAGGTTTTAGACAATTTTGAATTAATTTTTCTAGTTTTATAGATGTAGATACTTTTGCCAAACTGTATATATTGTGGATTTTATGAACACAAGTGTATGTTATCGAACAAGTAAAAGAGTGAAAGTATTCGAGTATCATCTCATGAAGACTAATTGTCACTAATTACCGAAATTAATCTAGTTCTAATTTTATTTGAACAAATAACTTGAAGAGAATGATTTTTGAAAACTAAAATAAAGTAGAAAATAAAGAGAACACAAGTAGACAACGATGAACCAATACGACTAAAACTTAGGATTTCCAATTTCACCAAGATAAATCATGCTAAATTCCTCCAAATCGAATCAATCAATGCTTATTCCTATGTTAGAGTTTACATCTTTTGTTATGTATTTTACAAGTGGTGACATGCTTAATTATTAATCGAGTGGAAACAAATTAATTTGTAATTTAGTACACACATTTTAAAGTGTGTACTAAATTACAAATTAATCTTTCTTAAGACTTGATAATTCATCCCAATGAATAAATTGCTTATATCTCTGTGACAATTTCAACCTATCAAAATTGATTATGTACAAGAAATTCATAATACTGCATAAGTTCTATAGGTATATATTTATCCTATAAAAACAAATGGCATTCTAATTATGATAAATTATCTTCTTTAAACTCAATTATCTCCTCTTAGACTTAGATTGGATCTCTAAATCATGCAAAAGATGATCAGGCTTTCATAAAAATTAAGCACAAATTAAAATATTCAGCATATCCAGGAATAAACATTAATTAAATTAAACAAGAAAAATTTTTAACAATTATTATCTAGCTACATCGTAGCTTTAGAAAAGAAATGTAGTTCATAATTGCAAAATAAAATATCCTAATAATTGTCTTAAACATGAATAATGCAAATAAAAGGAGAATTGGTATTGGAGATGAATTCAATGCTAAGATTCCAATCTAGAAGTACCGCTTTCTTTTCCTTAATGTGTTATTCTTTGGCATTAATAAACATGAAGAATGCAAATAAAAGGAGAATTTGTATTGAAGATGAATTCAATGCTGAGATTCTAATCTGGAAGTACTGCTTTCTTTTCCTTAATTTGTTATTCTTTGGCATTAAGCTATTAATCCCATAAGGCCTTTTGTTCATTGTTGTTTCCTTCTGCCATGGCTCAAATTCTAGCTCTTCTCTCTTTTCTCAATCTCCTTAAAGTTCTTTTAATTTCCAGATTAAATGGAATGAGTTCCAAGCTTCGAGCTCTTTGCATAAACTATCACAAACACAATGTAAAACAAAGCTTATAACAATTAAAATAAAAGAAACACCTAAATTAAAACCGAATCACTTAGTCGCAATATTAGTTAAAAATTTCTAAAACTTTCAATCCCTGGCAATGACGCCAAAAACTTCTTGTGTGTTTTCTCATGTGTGCTCGTAAGTAAATGAGTCACTTCAAGTAATAAAATGACAAAATTGTCAAGTATCATCTCACGAGGATTAAAGTTGAGAAATCAATTAAATACCGCAATTACAATGACCTTATTTTATTTAGGTAATTAAAAATTGAAAAGGAAATATCGCAATCACTACAAGGAATCAAATTTTCATGTTTGGATCCAAGTAGTGGTAGTTAATTGTGTTATCTTTCACTTGATTATCCTAGTTTCAAACCTCTAAACCTGAGGTGATGGTATTAACAATTTCTTATAAGTTTGGACTTTTGAGAAACTCTGTAAACTCGCATGATTGAAGGGCCAAAATTTTAATGAAGTTGTTGATTTTGGATGTCGAAAAATTGACTTTCTTACCCTATATCATTGTTTTGTATCTTTCATATTCGATCGCATTTGTATAAAATTTGTGAACAAGGTACAAGTAATAGCCCCAAGGGTGTTTTAACCAATCATTCCATCCATATGTAGAGATAAACTCAAAAATTCTGAGTATTCCCTTTCTCCTAGTTGGAAACCTCATTTTTTTGATCATAAAGCGAGTGCTTATAATATCCTTCTAAGTTTTTTTTGTGTTCATGGATACAAAAAGTGGAGCCTTTTCCTTTGCTCCCGAACTTTCATTTCTTTCAGTTTGCTTTTTCTTATTCTTGTTATTTGCTTTCTTCATCGACATTTTGGTCTCAACTACTCAAGATAAAGATTCACAGCCTGTAAATAATTCACCAATTCACCACAAGCAACCTATTCAACATCACCAACCACCGAGAAACCACACCAAGCAAAATGCTCTTTAATCCCAAACACACACCACCAATAAACCTAACAAACTTCCAGCACAACCAAACATATAATTCAATCTAACTATTTTTCACAATGTCACCAAATTTGAAACAAATTTCCTAACCAAACAAACAATTTCCACAAACACCAATCATAATTAATCTTCACTATAGTTCAAACTACCAAATCGTTGACAAAAATCAAACTCAAACACTGAAATATAGCCACAATCCAACCAATTTCTTCACATAATGCTTAAAATCCAAACACCCCTAATTTGAATGAAACCCTAGAAATTACTTGCATAAAATCCACTTTGAGAGGGCGAACTTACTTGTAGGAAGCTTCAATGGACGTCCAGAAACCTCTCTTATTTTTCCAAATGTGAAATAAAAGTGGATTTGGAGGTTTGGGTTTGAGTGGTGGAAATGGGTATTTGAGAGAGGGAATTGTGAAAATGATGAATTTAGGTGTGGTTTAAGTATAAATTTGATGAGAGAAATGGAGATTTGAAGTTAGATTTGAGAATGTTTGGTAGTTTTTGGATGATTTTTAGAAAGAGAAAGGCTATAATGAGCATAGGTTTAGAGAAAGAAAGTAAGTGAGAATGAAGAAAGCAAGAGTAGAAGGCTAATTTTTTTTTTTTTTAATGAAGGAGAGATGTTGTAGCACATGGGTTGGTGCTGCAGCACCATCTTAAAATTTCAAACTCGAAGATTTTTATGTTCATCATGGTGCTGTAGTGCCAAGCCATGGGCCTAAAGGCACTGTAGCATGAATGTCACGCTACAACATTGCACTGCGAGGCTTTGTAGGCTAGTGTTACAACACCATAAACGTGGCTTTCTTAAATTTTTGTTTTTGTTTTTACTGCAGCATCCGTTATGTCAAATTCTCTCTCATTCTGTTTTTTTTTACTGCAACATTCGTTATGTCAAATTCTCCCTCTTTTTTTTTTTTTTTAATTTTTCCAAAGTGCCTTCCAATTATCTATACTTGGTTCAAATTCTCCAAAATCCCTACAATTTCACACAAAACATTTAAAATATAAATATTTTGTAAAACAAACTAAGAAAATGAAATAAAAATGAAAAAAAAAAAAAGGTTTAGAATACTTGGGTCACCTCCCAAGAAGCACTTGATTTTACGTCCCTAGCTAGACTTGGCCATAGTCATTTTAGTTAGGCTCTCTAAATGGGATGTTGTCTGCATTTTTCTTTTCTCCTCCAAAGTAGTGTTTGAGCCTTTGACCATTCACTCAGAATTCTCAACCATCATCTCTCTTAAGTTCAACTACATCGAAACGCTTGCTTGATTTTGAATAGGTTAGAACACCTAGACCTCAACTTTCCCAGAATTAACTTTAAGCAAAAGTTAAAAAGAAGCAATTGATGTCCTGGAATAAAGTCTCTTCTCAAGATTTGTGTATCATGGCATTTCTTGGTGCACTCCTTATATAATTAGGCATTTTCATATGCTTCATACTGGTTTTCTTCCAATTCATTAAGTTAGAGTAAGCGTAATTCACTGGCGGCCTTTAAGTCAAAATTTCAACTTCTTAATAGCCCAAAATGCATAATGCTCCAATTTTACTAGCAAACGACAAGGCTTTCTAAATACTAAGTGATATAAAGACATGTTGATTGGTGTCTTAAATGTCATCTTATAAGCCCATAAAGCATCATTTAATTTCAACAACTTATCCTTTTTGATGTAAATCTCGCCAAGAATAACTAAACCCCTCTTAATTAGGAACCTAAGAACGTTCTACAATCAGATTTGGGATGGAAGGACCGTGACCCGTTACCTATATGGAGTTAATAAACTTAGTATGATAAAGGCACCACAATCAACTTGCTTACTAGAATTAGGCCAAAACACGACAATTTGCTTGTTGAAATTAGGCTTTGCTTCGATTGGAATCTTCAAAAGCTTGAACCATGTTGATGCATTTGGATTGCACATGTAGACCATGCTTAATGGGCCACCACAAATTTGCTTAAGTCCAAATTTTTTGAATCAACCCCTTAAGTGCATTTTTGAACTTTTTTTCTCGTGCTGTCGTTACTGGACCAATGGAAACTTAAATTGGTTCCTTTGAAGTTGTATTTTGATTTGCATTATTCTTTCAGTTGGTATTAACTGTCCTCTCTCATATTTGTTTGATCTCCAAGTTGGACACCTTTACTTTCTTTTGTTTGTGGATGGTAGGCAAGTACTACCTTATGCTGAACTCCATATTTGGTGAAAAATGCATTTAAGAGCTTGTTACAAAAGTGAATCCCCTCATCACTAATTACGGCTTAAGGAGTCTTGAACCAAAAATGTTCTTGAGCAAGAATTTCAACACCACCTGAGCATCATTAGTTGAAGTCCCTACAGTTTCCACCTACTTGTAAACGTAGTCAACCGCTAAGAGAATGTAGTGTTAGCCAAAGGAAGGAGGGAATGGTCCTATTAAGTTGATTCTCACCAAATATCAAAAATTTCAATCTCCATAATGTTGATCAAGGGTAACTCATACTGCCTCGAAATATTACCCATTCTCTAACATCGATTATAAGTTTTCATAAAGCATAACAATCTCAAAAAATGATATGCTAATAAAACCTCGATTGTGAGACTTTTGCACTGAAATGTCCTCCATAGAGGGATAAATGGCAATGGTAGAGAATATTATGAACCTCATCTTCAGGAATACATCTTTGCATGACTTGATCAGAGTGTCTATTAAAAAAATTGGATCATCCCAAAGATAACTTCTTACCTTTTAGAGAAACTTATTCTTTTTTTGATGAGACAAATCCAGGGGCATAACTTTGCAAGCGAGGTAGTTCACATAATCAGCATACCAAAGGAATTTTACCGTAACTTCAAATAGTTATTTATCTGAGAACACTTCTTAAATAATATAACTCCCATCCGCCTCAATTTGTTCATGTTTGAAAGGCGGTCTACCACAACATTTTCACACCATTTCTTGTCTCGAATCTCTATGTCAAACTCTTGAAGTAAAAGAATCCATTGAATTAAGCATGGCTTGGCATCTTTCTCAACAAACAAGTAGTGAATCGCTGTATGATCTGTGTAAACTACCACTTTAGATTCAATAATGTATGGACGAAATTTGTCATAAGAAAACACTACCACAAGCATGTCTTTTTTAGTAGTGGTATAGTTTAATTAAGCCTAATTAAGGGTCTGACTTGTATAGTAAATGGCTCTAAAGATTTTGTTCCTCCTTTGACCAAGCATTACACGAACGACATAGTCACTTGCATCACATACTATCTCAAACTGTTCATTATAATCAAGAGCTACAATGATTAGATCCAAAATCAATTTCTTGTTAATGACATTGATAGCCTCTAAGTAAGAGTTATCAAAGTTGAACGGAGCATCCTTTTTAAGAAGATTACATTATGACTTGATCAACTTAGAAAAATCTTTGATGAACCTCTGGTAGAACCCCGCATGACCTTAGAAACTCCGTATTCCTTTGACAATTATAGGTGATGGAAGCTTCTTTGTTGTTACTATTTTAGCCCGATCCACTTCGATCCCTTTTAATGACACCCAGTGGCATACTACGATTCCCTCCTTTACCATAAAATGACATTTTTCCTAATTGAGCATCAAGTTCTTCTCTTTACATCTTTGCAACACAAGAGATAAATTATGAAGAAAATAGTCAAAAAATGACTCAAACACCGAGAAATCATCCATAAACACCTTTTTATTTCTTTAACCATGTTTAAGAAAATAGCCATCATGCATTATTGAAAGGTAGCGAAGGCATTGCACAAACCAAAATGCATACAATAGAAAGCAAACGTACCATATGTGCAAGTAAATGTGGTATTTTCTTTATCCTCCAATGCTATGGTGATTTGATTATAACCCAAATAGCCATCAAGGAAGCAATTGTATTAATAATCCACTAGGCGGTCCAATGTTTAATTGATAAAAGAAAGTGAGTAATGATATTTCCTTATAGCCTTATTGAGCTTCCTATAGTTGGTGTAAATCTGCCATCCCATAACTATCCTAGTTAGGATAAGCTCATTGTTCTCGTTTCTAATCACCGTTATGCCACCCTTCTTTGGAAATACTTGAACTGGACTCACTCACGAGCTATCTGAAATTATATAGTTAATTCTAGAATTTAGCAATTTAAGCACCATGGCTTGCATTACTTCTTTCATTGCTGGATTTAATCTCCTTTGGTGCTTATGGAAGGATTATAATAATCTTTCATAAGGATCTTTTGCATACATATAGTGGGACTAATACCTTTGATGTCAGAAATTGATTACCCAAAAGAAGAATTGTGCTTTTTTAAGCCAATAAGCAATTTGCTTTTTTCCTCTAAATTTAAGGAAGCAGAAATGATCACTGGATTAGTTGAATTCTTTCCCAAAAATGCATAGCAAAGATCATTGGGCAATTGTTTCAACATCAAACCATCTTAAGATGAACTAGAGGTTACCAACGTGTCCTTAGAGTTGTCAACATTAGGCACCGGATCAAGATCTGGCACCGGATCAAGATCTTCTACAAGAGGTCTAAAAACTTTCTCACTAGGCAATGCCTCAAGACCTAAAACATAGTTCATGATGCTTTCATGATTAATATTGAACTCTTTATAAAAATCTAACTTGAAAGAATAATTAACAAGGCAACACTTCAAAGGGTCCTTGTACACCTCATCTTAAACAAATTCACTAACACAAAAGTCTACGACTCCAACTTAGTTGCAAGTTGATTTCTCTTCTGAAAACTTTATAGAATCAAAGATTTTCAATTTTATCTCTTCATCATTAACCAGAGTATTAAAATATATACATTGATCAAAGCCTTCTTGGCAGTTAGAAATAGCTGGCCAAGAATGATAGAAATTTACGGATCTTCATCCATTTATAAAACCACAAAATTAACTGAAAAATTGAACTTGTTAACCTTCACTAACACATCCTCAAAAATACCTCTTGGATAATTAAGTGGCCTATCTGCCATTTGCAGGGGAATAATAGTAGGCTTGACTTTACTAAGGCCTAGCTTTTGAAACACAGAAAGAGGCACGAGATTAGTACTTGCTCCTAGGTCGCACAAGGCTCTACTAAAGGTAGAATTACCAATGATGCACGGAATTGTAAAGCTGTTAGGATTCTTCAACTTTTGGGGTAACTTATGTTAAAGAATGGCACTACACTTTTCGATAAGCTTCACCATCTCATAATCCTCAAGGCATCTCTTTTTAGACATAATCTCTTTCATAAACTTCACATAGTTCGGCATTCGTTCAAGAGCATTCACAAAGGAGATATTAATGTGATTTTTCTTGGATATATTAAGAAATTTGGAAAACTACGCATTAAGCTTTATCTTTTGAAACCTATGAGGAAATGGTAATAGTAGTTGAATGAAAGAAGGATTAACTAGGAAAAAGATCTAACCCAGATTGACTTTTGGGGTTTTTTTTTTTTTTTTTATTCTCTTCAACACTAGCTTTCTCCTTAGACTTTTCCACTAATGGAGTCTTTTCTTCATTGGCTTTGTTATCTCATGCCTAGCCTTCCAATTATTTACCACTTCTCAAAGTGATGGCATTACAATAATACTTGAGGTTTTCTCAGTATCACTAGGAAACTTCCTCGATGATTGGCCCTTGATCGAATTGGCAAGTTAGCTAATTTTCACTCATAGAGATTTCATGGTGGCCTTCATGTTGGTGCAATAAGTCTTGGTGTTATTAAGACGAGCCCCATCCTTAATGAATCTTCCCTTTATCTCAACAATGCATGTGCTCAAAAGATTTTCCAATGATGGCTTCTTTTCGACTATCGGTTGTTGAAATCTAGATGGAGATTGTAGAGCATTTCTTTGACTAGTGTAAGAGAAGTTTACATGATTTCGTCGCCCTGGATGGGTATGAGTGGGCAAATTGTTAGGTCGATAGTTGTAGTTCCAGTTGTTGATATATTGGCATTGTTATTGCTTATTTCCTTTAACGAAACAAGAAAAATTAGCTACCATCATTGATTCTTTACTTGATAATGCTTCCCTAGTGGTAAAGCCATAATTTGATTTGCCAAAGTCGACACTTAGGCTAAAAGAGAGACTATTAGATCAATCTTATAAATCCTTATGGCCTTCTTTATTATTGAATACTCATTAGTCTATTAGCTATTGTTGGCTACCATGTCCTCTAATAGTTTATGAGCTTTTTCAATGGTCTTAGATAAGGGAGTATCACTCGCTGCCACATCAACAATGATATATATAAGTTTGTCCATTCAACCCGCTGCAGAAGAGTTGAATTTGGAACCAATCTTAATAGTTATGTTGCAAGCACCTCAAAATGAGATCCTTGAATTACTCCCAAACCTCATTAAAAGCCTCAAAGTCTATTTGGCAGAATTGTGCTATCTTACCCTGGAATTGTGACGTCTTCAAGGGATCAAAAAAAAAACTTGGTGAGGAACTTTTATGCCAAATCCTCCCATATAGCAACACTATCTGGTTGGAGAGATTGAAGCCAAACCCTAGCTTTCTCCCTAAGAGAAAAAAGGAAGAACCTCATCCGAATGGCATCTTTCAAAATTCCGTTCATCTTGACTGTGTCACAAATCTTTAAGAAAGTGGCCAAGTGAACATTAGGGTCTTCCATGTTGATCAACGCCAGCTTCAACTTGAAGTTGTTGGCATATAGCTTGACACCGAATTCCCGAGTAGTTCTCGTTGACAAAAGGCCAAAAATAATCCTGTAATACCCTTTCTCATTGTTATCACCTTTCGCCATGGCTTGTCTTCTCTTTTTTCTCAATCTCCTTAAAGTTCTTTTGAGTTCTAGATCAAATGGAATGAGTTCCAATCTTCGAGCTCTTTGCATGAACTATCACAAACACAAAGTAAAACAAAGCTTAAAATAATTAAAATAAAAGTAATGCCTAAATTAAAATCAAATTACTTGGTCACAATATTAGTTAAAAATTTCTAAACCTTTTAATCCCTGGCAGTGGCGTAAAAAACTTGTTGCGTGTTTTCTCGTGTATGCTCGCAAGTAAACAAGTTGCCTCAAATAATAAAGTGGTAAAATTATTAAGTATCGTCCCATCAAGATTGAAGTTAAGAAATCAACTAAATACTACCATTACAATGGCCTTATTTTATCTAAGCAATTAAAAATTGAAAAGGAAATATAAATTAGACAACTAAGGAGAGTTAGAAACTTAAGAAATAATGCCAATGGAAAAAATGGATTAAAAGGAACTTTATGATTAAAAGGCTAGGGGAATATGACTTTGTTTAATCCGGTTATGCTTATTTGATTTAATAGTTTATTAGTTGCTTCCACTTAATTTATTAATCTTAGACTTTTGATTGTAATTTTACTCCTTCTCCTGAGTGTTTGAGCAAAACAATATGTAAAATTAACCAATTTGATATTCTTATCTAAATTGTTTAATTAAACACTCATCAAGCAAGCTTAAAAAGTGATTGCCTAAGCATATTAGTCTTCCAAACTCAATATCCTACAGATTGTGTTTTCCAAATCCTAACATATGAAAATCACTTTCCCAAGTCAATTTCTATACATCTAAATAATCAACTTAATGGGTAATTAAATTAAAACTATAAACAAAGAGAAACATAAATAAATTGATATGAGAAATTAACTAACATGTATTTAAATCATCAAAGCATAATCAAATATCAAACAACATCATATCTCCTATCTTAGATGTTTAGATACATAAGGGAGTTCTCAAATCCATATTTATAAATATACCAAACAAGAAATCCATTATTCAACACAAGTTCAACACAAACTTACAAGAAAAATAGATAAAAGAAATATAAAGGGAAGAAGAAATGAAAACTAGTTGTAAATTCTAGCTTTCAAGTTTTTAATCTCCTTTAGTCTCCTAAGAAAATCCCTAAGAGCTTTCAATGTTTGGTCTCTTTCTTTGGGTTTTTGAGTCATCTAAATCTCCCTTCTTGTTTCAGCCTATTTTCGTATTTTTCTTTTCTAAAATGTCATGCTTTGGCATAAATTTTGAGGCTCTACATACATTTGGCTATACAGCAGGGCTTTTAGGGCTGCAATGCCACCCAATATTAATTGGGGTTTTTTTGGTGGCACTATAGTAGGCTATATGGGGCTGCAACACCACAAAATACGGCAAAAAAGGGCATGGGATAGTGCTACGAGCCTTTTGGCACTGTAGTGCCACAAAAAGAGGCATAGGTAGGACTCAAGCTGGTGCTGGACTCTGCAAGGTTGTGTTGCAATACCAGCACCTAGGTGCTGGCATGTTCTCCTTATTACAGTACATCATTCGCGTTGCAGCATTGCATTATCCACGCTACAGCACTACATTAGGTTGCGTTTTGGATTCCTATGGTTCTATAGTGGGCTTTTTAGGCTGCAGCACCATTTCTTCAATTTTTTCTTCTTTCCTGTGCCAAAATTCCTCAAACTTTCAATCTGTTTGGAACCTAGAAAGACAAGATAAATGCACATAAAAAAAATACTAATAAAGAGCTCTTAAACTAACAAAGATAAATTGATAAAAATCAATTTATCATTCTTTTCCCCTCTATTTTCTAGCAAAAGACCTTTTTCAACCTTAAAAAGATCTATTTATATGTCTTAATTCGAAGGGTTAAAATTGGAAACAAAAGTTACACAATTCCAATTTTTATTATTGGAGTTTGACATGAGCTGCGACTTTAGATTCTTGTGCCATAATGCGAAAAGCCTTCATCTAGATAGATTTTTTACATTGATCTAGCGTCGCGGCCTCAGCTTCTCGCACCGTGGCACCGGTGGGAATTTTCTTAAAACCAAAATTGCAGTCTTGCGACCTCACGAGTTGGAGCCATGGTGTTGGATGTTCGGCCAAAAACCTCCTTTTATGTCTTTTAAATTCACGGTCTAAACTGTTGGAGCCGTGGCTTCAACCTTTTTTCTCTCTAAAACTCTCATTTCCATGCAGATTTTCTTTTCAAAGTATTCTGATTGCACCAAAATACTTTTTTTTTTAACCTAACCTACAAAATAAAAAATAAAACACATCAAACCCGAAAAACCAACAAAATATCAATTCCAAAATAGTCAACTTATGAGCATAAAACTCACTAATCAGTTTACATCTTTTATCTTTCATGTATTTTTGTTGATTTCTATTTGAGTTTATTTTCCCGTAGCATTTTGAAAATAGTATTAGGTTTTTCCCACTCCTTGTCTAATTTAACAACCCATTGTTGGATTACAACAAACCACAAAAGTTTACAATTTTTGGTGCACATATATTTAGAGGCCGGGACTCCATAATTTTGGACTAATGCGTTGGGGTGCGTTAGAGTGGCCCCCATTGTAAACAGGGTAATTAGACGGCTTGATTAATGGCTTTTGCGAGGCTATAATTGAATTTAAAAATAAAATTGAGGTTGACCCTAGTCAAGCATGGCCTCATACCTTAACATAATATAAATAATATTGATTGAGAGAGAGAGAGAGAGAGAGAGAGAGGGGTCCAAGCTTGCATGCTATGCAGAGATCAGTTTATAATGAGTAAAATCAAAGCTACTATTTTGCCTAGGGTTTGGCACCACCTCTAATAGCATAATTGCCAATGGCAATGAGCAGTATACCCACTTACAGTGCTGCACTACAATTATTTAGTAAAGAGTGCTAATCAAGGGAAAAATAAAAAATAAAAAAAATCTCGTGTCGTTTTAGTGGAATATATAGAGCCAAACATTTCTCACTGTCTTAATCATATCTGGTTAATTATTTGCTTGTTGGTGAACGTAGGGGAATGACCTATGCATAGCAAGAAGTTAAGCCCTAATTATATATATTTATATATATGTCAGGACAATATGTCAAAGTTTGTATTATTACCGATAATATAATATGATTAATGAAGTCTAGGGATATAAATTTGGCATTTATGGCACTCAAGAAACGGGACTATATATATACACACACACATATGTAGTCTCACGATATCCATATATGGTAATGCCCTGACGGCCGCATTGGCTTGCTCAGCAAATATGTGGACTTTATCAGTTCATCACTTATGCTAACTAATCTGTGAAGATTACTAACACAGCACAAAATATACACACACACACACATATATAGAGATATAAATATGGAGTATTAGGTATCTTAACAATTATTAGAGAACATGTAAGTAATTAGATCTTAATTAGTTTGAGACGGAGACAATAATCAAGCTTGGTTAAGAACTAGTTCAAAGGATTAATTTGGAAATTTTGTCGTTATGATTCATAGATTAAGATAGCTTCAATTGATTTCTACGCTAATTATTATTTTTCATAAGCTTGTTTTAAAATTAATGAAAGATTTTCGCAATATATAGTCCACGGGCTATTGACATAAGTGGCAAATCACCAAAAGCTTAATTACAGCATCCCATTAAAAGAAGAGGAAGCTTAATTAAAGTTTTGATAAAAAATATATAACCTCTAAACACTGATTTCCTTAGAACCAGCCTTCTGTATGTATGACAATCAAATTTATGAAATTTGTAGGTAGGGTCCATATAATTTATTACAACAATGCTACACCTGTAATCATTTGCCACACATTAACTAATCTAGTAGTGCTCTCTAGACTTTTTTTAGCTTAACAAGAAAGCTCCCGAATGGGTCCTTGGCAAAATATCCAACAGTGTGGTGGACGCATACCGATTTGGACATATTATTGGGACTCCTAATAGTTGATCTACTTGTAATTATATCTACTCCAAAATGATAATTATCAAGTTGAGCTGCTCTAATAGTTTCTATATATATATATATATTCAAAAATTTCATCAAATGGGAACAAACATTATAGCTAATTAGAGAAATTTCTTGTGTCCGAATTGGTGTGACCCAGCCCTACTTGGTTGACTTCCCTAAAATCCTAAACCAGCACCGTAGTAGTTGAAATCATGTAAATTGCAGTACATAAATTATCTGCTTAATTTATTGAAATGACATTTTATGTTCGTTAATTTTTTTTAGAGGGTCACACCGATTATTAATCTAAAAAAAAATCAGCAGCATAAGCAGATCGACACAAAGATCACCAAATAATGAAAGCATGATTATTTATAAATTTTCAAATCCCCTTGATAATTCAGATGTTTGTATAAAATATATATATATATATTAGAAAAGAACGTGACATAGACAGCTTGGGATAAATAGAATGAGTCTTCTATAGGCTAACGAACATAAATATAACTTTAGTTGTGTATATTGATACATCCTTGTCAGATTACTAAAATAATCAACATGCCATTATATTTTAACAGAGTGAAAGATCTAAATAATCACTCCCCAATCGATATTCATTACATAATTACACAGAGCCCCTGCCAATTTGTGCTCACCTATACTCTCTCTCTCTCCCTCTCTCTCTCTCTCTCTTTCTCTCTCTAAATTTTTCTATATTAGTTAATACGGATAGAATAAAAAACTAACCAAATCATGTCTTTTAAAAGCACATGCATTTAATTAAAATATAGAGGAATTGTCCTAGGCTAACATTCTCAAGGCCCCACAGGACCGGCGGCACTTGAAACTTCCTTAAGCTACAGTCCACTACTTCCAACCATAAATTGTTGTAATAAAGGTATTAGATTCTTCTCTCTATTTTAAAAAGATTATGTATGACCAGTACCTCACTTGAATTTTCCCCATTTACATGTAATAATGTGCCAACTCATACTTTATGTATAGCCCATTCCCCAAGTTTAACTCTCCTTTTATTTCTCTTCCACCATGTATTAGTACGGATTTTTCTCATATGCACCGCTTAACCATTAACGAATTCTTATTACCTCTTAAATTCTGAATGAATATCACTTAACTCATTTTTGTTGGAATTTTTATTAAGAACAGATAAAAATAATAATAATAAAGATAAATGTTAAATACAGTCAAGTAGTTCTTTTTCTTATGGTTTTACAAATGTGTTAGAAACTAACAGAAAAGAAGGGGGAGGAGTGCAGTCAAGTGGCCATTTTCTATTTGGTTTAAATAGATTATATTCTAACAAAGAGAGTTAAACAGGATTAATTTGAAATTTGAAAAGAACAAAGTAAGAGTTTTAAAAATTCTTATGATAAAATAAGTGAGATTGATCCTAATATTACAAATTCCCACAAAAAATTACTACATTGAGTCGCCGTATATAATCCATTATCATGAAACATCGGTCATATTTTCATTTTTTTTTATCTCAATATATATATATTTTGGTGGTTGTGAATGGTAATTGCATGTTCTATGATCAAGTGAAACCAGGCCAATCCCTTGATCATCTGCATGGAAAGTGATCACACATATAAGGGGTGAAATCATCTTCTCAAGACATGACATTCTTTTATACATCCCCCACCATCATCACCCCACTTTAATTGTTAGGTTGTAATTAGTGTTGTCAAGACCCTATATGACATACAAACAGAATCAGGTACATAATGTGCAAAAAGAGAGGGAAAACCGAAACACAAAAAAGCTTAGAAAGAAAGGGAAAATAAAGAGTTTTTGCTTTTGCCATCCCGTTTTGTCAGTTAGTGGAAGAATGTGATTGGTGATTACATAGCTAGAGCTCACCTCAGAATATATATATATATATATAGCTATCCCCACTTTGTTATCATGATGCTTGAATTCATGGGTCATCATGAACCACAGCATGTGTGTGTTTCCACTGGACCCAATCTCTAAGAGAGCTTGACGTTAACATTCATCATATTGTCATTACATACTACAAATATTATTAGTACAGAACCAGTACATGATAGATAAGTCATCATATGGAATATGTATATCCAGAAAGAGTCCATCCACTACCCCCCTCTTCCACGTCATTATTAGAAATCTACGCATTCATATGTACCATCCGTTTCAAGAAACCGAGATAATGTGACAAATTAGATAAAATTCTATTAGTAGATCATAACTCACTGCTTGCGTATAGTTATATATGTATATATGTAAGAAAAATATCACAAATATCAGCTCTGTCCAACAAATATAACAATTGAAGTCAACATATATAATATTAAATTAATAATGCGAAACACTCACATCTTTTATTTGTAATATTTTCTGTTTATTAAAAAAATTGCGTCCTCATATGTAATATCAATACGTAAAGTTACATGTCTGCTTTTTCTTAGAAAAAAAAAATACGTAGTCGTTTAATTATACATAAAATTGTATTAATTAGAACTAACTAAAAGTTATATGACCATATCAAAAAAATTATAAGCATTGTTTATAAGGAATGCTGTATACAATTAAACTAATTTTACATACAAACATATATATGTGTTTGTTACACTACGTATCACTTACAAAAAAAGTGAAGTTTAACAAAAAAGGTAAAGACTACAATAGAAAGCGGGGTAAATTTGTTTCCCCCAAAATTAGAGGCTGAATTATTGATGAGGAGGAAATTAATAAGTAGGAAGAAAAGAGATTTTATTTTTAATTAAGAGTGTACGTACTAAATATATTGAAGGGAAGTGCGTGATTAAATATTAAAAGAAAATCGAAGAAATAACAAATGGGGAGTGAGATCTTTGTCTGCACATTGTTTGGGGTGCAATGTGGGCAGCTTTTGGTGGGTCCAGTTGGGTTGGTTTTTGATACTTTGGTCCCCGTACTCTTCAGTCTCTCTCTTCTAGTTCCTCTCTCTCCATCTCTCTCTCTCTCTCGGAGATTTATACAGGTCTTCAACTTTAACGTGCGCGTTGGGTTTCTTTCATGTTTGCCAAATTGGAATCTCTTTGTCTCGTGGTGGTGTGCTGTGGTGGTCACTGCTCTGTGACTGATCAATGGTGCGGTGACTAGGACCCACCCGCCACCTCCTCTCTCTCTCTCTCTCTGTCTCTCTCTCTCTCTCTCTCTCTCTCTATATATATATAGACTTATGCTATACTCACAGTTTGTTCACTTCCAAACCTTGTGTGTGTGTACACACACATATTGCGTGTAGAAATACACAAAACTACTCATATATTGCATCTAAATATACGGCAAGTTCCCACTAGCCCTCCTAGACACAAATAACAGTTTCTTTGAATCAGCCGAGTAGGACAAACATCAAATTAATTAATCAACATTAGATTATCATTCATTCAAAAAAAAAAAAAATCAACATAAGCTTATCATGTAGATAATGCAGTCCTGTTCTAGATAAACAATAGGTGGGTTTAATTCTTCCTGCTTCCACCAACTCCTGGACATAATCATTTAGGAGTTGCAATAGTTTCCTAGTTAAATGATAAGTGTCCTTTTTTATTTTCTTTAAACCAACCGATCACATATCTTGACCAAATTCATTTTTAGACCTTTCAGAATGCTCATCTATCAAATAGGCTATAGGAATATAATAGTTTTTGCAAATAATTTTCTGCATGCCCTAAATTATATAATTAACCAAATTTTCCAGCCAAAAAATACATATATATACATATTTAATTAATTAATCAACCTTGATATGCATACTTACATTTTTGCTTTGATTGGATAAATGTGAATCTTATCTGGAAGACAAACTAATATATTTATTAACCCCAAGAGAAGAATCTAACAAAAGTACATAATTCTCTCAAGGTGTGCTTGGTGTAAGGGCTTCTTTATTAATTTCTACTAATAAAATCAACCTAACATGCTAATAAAATTACAAAATGTTTTTGTTCCCAGACTTTAAGCAGTCCTGCACAAAAATCAGATAGATTTAGAATAACCAAATGTACTGGCTGGTCTTATAAAGAGCAACACAGTGGTAATATTTTAATTACCAGAGATCAAATTGGTAACGGCAAGAGGGACTGCGCAAGAATAATGATGGGGTTGTAGGGAAGGAGGAGAAAATCCCTTGGGACACTACAAAATCCGTTTGTTCCCCAAACTCTATTGCTTTTTTCTTTGCTTTAATACTTATTATATACTATTTATATATGTTATTCATACTTTTTTTTTTGGGGGCTAAGCTGCCCCAGTGCACACCACATGGGTCTGCACCTTAATGTATAGTTATGTATGGTCTCTAATTTCTGACACTAAAATATTTAGGATTTTTTTTTCTTCTTCTTCTCCTTCTTTTTTTTTTTTTTAAATCTTGTTATAAGTTTATTATTATTAGGCGAAAGTCCAAACTTTGGTGCGAGATGGGAATATGAGATGAGCGGCCAGATTGAGAACAAAGCGTGGTCTTCCCTTCTGTAAGAATGTTTGAGGGGCTGAGATGTAGACCGCCACATGGTGCCCTCTTGTCCCTTTATCTTGGAATTTTCAACCATTCATTTTCTCTTGTGAATATGCAGTAAGTTCCCTCTCCTTTGTTGTACCCCTACCCCCACTCCTTATCCTTCAAGCAAAAGTCACCCTACATACGATACCTATCACATTTACATTTATATATATATCTCATTTATATATATTTTTGATTTTATTATGGGATGTAAAGTTTGAATCGTGGAGTGGATTTTGGAATAGTTAAAGTGAAAACAAAATATGTCTTGTAAATAATGTATAATTTTCATACAAAGACTTTAAATAGATTTCATGGCTATAATCGGACTTCTGAAATTTGTTATGCCGGATATGTTACAATGTGTATATTTTTGTCTTCATTATAAAAATGGGTGGAAAAAAAAAAAAAACAAGTATTTGACAAGCACACTCAATTTGTCCGTTTTTATTTCCCACATCAGGCTTTGGTCTCAATCGAGTTAGATTCTGTGAAGATTATACCATCAAATTAAGCCCGTTTCCTCCACTAATATGTGCTTCATATGAGACCATTTTTCATATTGATGTCCCATCGAATTGACTGAGGAAAACTCAGACTGGTGCAGGAGTCATGAAAATTGAATAAAAGGAACTCATATATCAGGCACACCATATATTATTTATTTATATATCAACAAACAAAAATTATCTTCCGTCTGTTTGACACGTTTAAATTTAAAAAATAAAAAATTTTTCATTTTAAAAAAAATGAACATTCCTAAATTTTCGTATCTGAAACATCTAATATTTTTCATTTTTAAAAAATAAAAAAAGAACTCTCTAAAAACAAAAAGTTTTCACCCACCCAAACAATTTTTCACTTTTAAAAAAAATTCAAAACAACTTTTTATTTTTCATATCTAAAAATTTTCCATTTTCTAAAAATAAACACCTCATCTAACCGGACCATTGAATAATTAGATGACAAAAGAAAGGAAAAGGTTGAAGTGGGATTTGCTGTGTTAGACTGCATTGGTTTATGAGCTGTAGCTCTAGGGATTCCCTCTACTCATCTTTTTTTTTTTTTTTTTTTCTGTATCTCTATGCAAACTAGGGAATGTTTTTTTTAATTAATAAAAATTGAGGAATTTTTTTTTTGGTAAATAAAAATCAAGGAATGTTATACGTAGTGACATACGCACACACACCCACACATATATATATATGTGTGCATAAATATGTGTGTGTGGGAATGTGGAGTCTCTCATGTTAACTGTTGCTAATTCTTCTTTTCTGCCCTTTCTTGAACCTACCAAAGATTCATCCGTAATGCTACTTTACCTCTCTGTCCTCTTCTTGGATTTCGAATGTCCTCACTTATATTCTTTTCGTTTTTTAATCCCATTTCTAAATAATCTTCTTTTTCCCCCCTACTCAAATTCGATTTTGGACCAGAACCCATCACGTGAAAATGGATTTAAAATAATAGTACTACAATTCTTATAAAAAATTTTCTTATATACTTAATATTTAATTAGTATAACCGGTATTTACATACTTATAATGTAGTTTACTCTCTCATATGGTCTAAATATTTCAACCCCGGCAAGGGAAGACTCACGTCGCCACCTGCTCTTTGTCCGTTTACTCTTTGTTTCAACGATTCCCTGGAGAAGAAAGCAAAAAAAAAAAAAAAAAAAAAACACGCACACACACACACAATGTTAATGGGAAACTGTTCTGATGAGAAGATGGTGGTCACCTCCTCAACCACTAACGAATGGCCACAGGTTCATCTCTCTCTCTCTCTCTCTCTCTCTCACTAACAATTATTAGACAAAAACACGACCCCATTTTTTGTTGCTTAGCTTTTGGAAGAGAATATCTCTCTCTTGTTGTTATTTTACCCTAATACACACCCACCTCTTATAACCTCTCTCTCTCTTTGTTTCTGATCTTTTCTTTTTTCTTCCTTTCTTTTCTTTTTCTTTTACCCTTCCTTCCCAAATCTCTGCAGAACAATCACACAAATGATCCAAATTCCTTGAACAACAACAGCAACAACAACAAGAACATGGCTTCGTCGACAGCTAGGATAATGGAGAAACCGGGCCAAGAACTGCTTCAGCAGCAGCAACAGGCCCTAAAGTGCCCTCGCTGCGACTCGTCCAACACAAAGTTCTGTTACTACAACAACTACAGCTTGTCTCAGCCCAGGCACTTCTGCAAGGCCTGCAAGCGATACTGGACCCGCGGTGGGACCCTCCGGAACGTCCCCGTCGGCGGAGGCTGTCGGAAGAATAAGCGCGTCAAAAGGCCTAACAATAGCTCCTCCTCCATCTCCGATCATCACCATCATCATAACAACAGTCTCGGAGCTTCTAATTCCTCATCTTCCTCATCTCCTGCTTCTCTACTCACTAGTGCAATTACCTCAAACTCATCTTCAGTAAATCCTGGCCAGATCGACTTGTCGTCCGTCACAAATCATCTAAGTCCTCTGTTCTACGGGTTGACTACCAACAACATCGCTTCTGATCATATCAGCCTTCCGTTTTCGAGGTTCAGTTCCGCTTCCTCCGGGTACGATCTTGTTCAGCCTCAGTTGAATGCTCTCGGATTAGGTTTTTCATCTGGAAACAACAGTACTATTCTCTCTAGTACTACAAATACTGATAACTACAGCCAAAATGGGTTTAACTCGAACTCCTCATCAGTGCTTCTCTCGAGCTACAGCTCCATTTTCGGTGCTCCGTTGTCGTCGTCGTCTTCTCAGACGACGATAGCTTCCATGCTGTCTTCCAAGTTCACCAATGGAGGTACTGTTTTGAAAGATCATTTACTGTCGAGAGGGTCAAACCATTTTCCGTCGTTGACGTCACCGTTTGAGGAGCTTCAGATAACGGGAAACAATGGCGAGTCTGTTATGGGGTTGATAAAGCATGTGAAGTCGGAAGATGGGCAAAGGAGGTTGGACTGGAATGGGGGTGCTGATAATTGTAGTCCTCAAATTGATCAGACTGTTGAGAATTTAGGCTTATCATCTTCATCACCAAATCCTTCTTCTCTTAATTACTGGAGTAATCCAACGGCTGTCGGCGGTGCCAACTGGCATGATCCGGGGAGTATTGGGTCTTCAGTCCCTTCTCTGATCTAGCCAAAACCAAATTTCAAATTTCAAACTTCATTATTCACAATCCTCATATCTCCCTCTTAGTTACTTTTTCTTTTTCTTTTTTTTTTTTTTTTCATTTTTGGGAGTTTAGTCTCTTTAGATTTTTATGGGTCATACCGGTGAGGTTTCAGAAACCTTGAAAAAAAAAAAAAAACAAATTTATATATAGAAGCGAAGATGAGAAGAGCTGGGATCGGAGCGATCATGTCAGCAGCAAAAAGATTAAAATTTCGTCAGCCTCTCGTTTTTTTGTTAATCAAGGTTGATCTCAGGAAATTAAAAAAAAAATCGTTATTTGCGCTGAGAGGAACCTCGGATCCTATGATTGGTCTCATCTCATCCACTTGGGCATCATCATCATCCTCATCAAATCTGCAGAAGAGAGTTGGGAAGGTGTTTTCCTTTGAAAGGATATATATATATATTCCTTGATTTCAGTAAGTTGTGTTTATGTTGTATGTATATATTATGCATGACATCCTAAATTTAATTTTTGCTTCTAATGTACTATTTATGTTATATTGATCAGTAGGGTTGGAATTGGCGTTGGGGGTATATGTTGCACTGGTCCTCATGAATCATGATCAGAAGATGATGATGGGGAACTAATAATTTTTTCATTTATTTCTACTGCCTTTTTATTTTGTACTTGGGGGGAGATAGGTATAGAAGAGAGGGGGATTTGTTATTGCAAACTTTTGGGTATTTTAATTTTAGATCATGATGTGGTTGGTTTTAAGTATACATTTAAATTTGTTGCTTTCATAAATTGCTTTAATTTGGTGTTATTTTTTCTTTTGGTATTTATGGTGAGATATTTCAAACAGTTCACACAAATACTTCAAACAAAGACAGAAACCAGATCATAAATATGCATATGCATATATTTCTGCAATATTATGTCAGAATGTAGATTAGAGGTACTGCATGTGGGACAAAGTATTGAAGCAGCTGTTTAACCTCAAAGAAAGATTATACCGCATAGTAGATCGGTCAACTTGTTAGTAACCCTAATTTCTATGTACAAAAAGACTTGTAGTTTTGAGTGTCTCGGAGCTTGTGATATCGACGTGAGTCCTTAGAAGGCTGCATTAGCTCAAAAATCGAGGCTACATATTGGATTTGAAGTTTCGAAAAAGAAAAATGTTTAGGAAGCACAATCATTAATAAAAATAGGCCATTTACGAGTCCCACATTATGAAATTATTCTTTAATGTTCTTTGAAAAAAAATATATATTTATATGACGTGTCAATCGACTTGTAGCTTTGCTGGCTGGTGTAAACAAGTAGCTAAAAGAACATTATTGCTGGCAAGCTAACTCTGCACCTTAAGGGAGAACTTTACTCCATGCCGGTGGGTTGATGAGCTCAGCTTTTTGCCCACAAAAAATGATTGGGGTAATCAGTTTTTACTGAATTTTCTCTCTTAAGCATAAGTGTGAATCCTGGGTTAGAGTTGTAAATTTTTAATTTAGTTTAAAATGAGATAAGAGTTAAAATTTTGAGTTGAGTATTTGGTATAAAGATTTGGCGTTTGCATTGGGGAGAAGTCCAATTCATCCTTTATGAGCTATAAGAATTTTTTTTTTAATTTTTTTTCTTAATTTTTACAATTGATTTTTACTATTCTAATCATATTCAATTTCTTAAATAAAAGTTATAATCATCTCATCATACGAGTCCTTAAGTTAGGTGTTTAGAGAAAGTTTAGGTGTGGGATTGTCTAAAAAAATGTGTTAGCGTAGAATAGAAAGATGCCATAAAAATTAATGTCCAAATGCAAAGGTCAAACCTAAAACTAAAACCTTTGTGTTTGAACCTGAGTTCCAAATAAACCCTAAGTAATTATATTTAGGGACATTTAATATTCCATTTCATGAAATTTTAGTTTATAAAAATGTGATATATACTTTATTTTAGATATTTAAAGACTGAATTCTTTTACGATAGGATCTTTTAATTTTGCATTATCTATAAAAAAAAGAAGTTTTTAATCACTTAATTTATAAGTATGTATGTTAAAAATTTACAATACGAAATATAAAATTGTGATTAGTATATAGTCCACTGAAAAATGAAATGAGCTGTTATACTAGTAGTTCCTATTGATGGTATAAAGTAAAAAGCTCTAACTTATAAATTCTCAAAGATTATACCTCTAAATAATTTATGATAAGAGTCTCATATCAATATGTACAAATTTAATAGATGGATTTGATTAAAATCATATCAAAATAAATAAAACTTACAAAATATACAATTTTTTATGCATTTGACTAGTGAAAAGTGAGTTCTATTAATAGTTTTTTTTTTTTTTCCAAGTCGAATGCATTAATCTCTAATTTAAAATTTTTTTTGTTACATAGATTTGTACTTTTTCGAGGTCAATAACCGACGTTGATCCTCCAGTTAAGGAATTGAGATAACGGAACACTAATTGACAAATTCATTCATTGCAAATTTAGTCTGAATTGCAAAAGATAAATTCGTCAAGTCAGGGATGAAATTCATTTTATGACCATGAACAAGGTATAACTTTGAAATTTAAAGGTACAATTTCAAAGCAAATTCAAAATATACGGTGACATTTTTTTCATGAAGTCATAAAATAGACAATAAAAAATTATACTGATGTGATAACTGCTGCATCATATAAAAATTACATTTCGTTACATTAGCCTATCTATTAGGTGTATTAATTAATTTGTTTTTATTCATTTTTTCTTCTGCCAATAACACAATCTATTATCAAGTCAATAGAAATAAATACAATTACCTTTAGAAGAACAAAACAGTTGTTGCCTGT
The DNA here is from genome assembly GCA_035233585.1 of Antiaris toxicaria. Lineage (NCBI taxonomy): Eukaryota > Viridiplantae > Streptophyta > Magnoliopsida > Rosales > Moraceae > Antiaris > Antiaris toxicaria. Next base: position 99,163,807 of record CP141154.1, read on the forward strand.
CTTAATTTTATCCTTTCTTAAGCAGCCTTTCAGTTCATTCTCCATATGGTACACCTGTGGCTGTGCGTGAGAGAGACAGGATTCTCAACACAAAGTTGCGTGTTTGAAGAACTTTTTGTTGGTTTGACAGTAGAGAACGACTACTGGATTCAAGTGATGTTTATCATTTTTTGGTCAATAATATTTTACTGTTTAGTATCCATATATATATATATACACACACATACATATACTGTAAATTCCGATTTTTGTTATTTATTAAATTTAATTAATTTATCACATTAATTTATAGGGTGTTTAGTGGAGATGCTTGGAGACATTATTTTTAGGCTGGAAAAAAGTTGTTTTGGAAAATATGTTTGAGAAAAAAAACTGTTTGAAGTGAAAAAAATAAAAAATTTAAAAATAAAAAAAATCAATATGGATATTGTTTCGTTTCTCTCGAAATTCTATGTAATTTTTTTAAAAAAAATTATCTCATTTGGACTAGTATATATAAAGTTATGAACTTTTAAAATTTGGAGTTTACTGTAACATTTTAGAGATATAAATAGTAAAAAGTGGTGAAGTTTTAGAAAAAAGTTAGTTTTGAATGTCTCTAAAACTTGTCCCAAACGGGGCTTTAGTTAAAGTAAGTATATAAAGAAACACAAATAACTTTTTATGAGGTTCAGTTTCTCTATCTTTTGGGATCATGCCCAGACATTGAATAATATATTAACTATCAAAAAGTTACAAGCTATTAAATCTTATACAAACTATAGACTCTTTCTCTTTTGTTAAACCCAATCAATGAACCTATTCTGCATGCTCCCCTTACTAGCTATGTTAAACTCCGTTCAACTGCTAAAATCTCTTCCCAAAGACGTTAAATCTCTCTCTAATACTAAAGATGAACAACCTCAAATCTACATAAAAATCCTCTAAGCTCATGTTTTGTCAAACTACATTTGAGATCTTTATAAAGTAGCAGCTTTTCCAAATCTAGTAACAAACCAATTTGAATTTGAATTTCAACTTGTCGTAGATGATTTTGTAACACAGACTGCAACATGTTAAAATTCAAATCTAAAATTCATTTTAAAATTATCTCCAAATTTGAGGTGCTGAGAAAATGCATAATCTCCCATAAATCTTAAGCAAACATATCTCCTTGATTAAATACATGATTGTCAAGAGTTAAGGTATTTTTGATATTTAGATGTAATAGGCAATTAGGGTTTTAAATAAAATTTGAATTTTAAATAATTTAGATAATAGAGTATTTTATTTTTACACTTTATGTTTTAAATTCATATTCTAGGCTGATTCTATTTATATTCTTGTAAAATGTTTTTTTTTTTAATGATAAAGAATATTGTTTTTTCCCTAATAAAACCTACATGGTGTTAAAGCCACCATTTTATGATTTTTTTGATCTTGCTGAAGAACGTTTGTTTTCAGCTAAAGTTTTTTCACGATTGTTCGTACAGCCCCGTATCGCCATTCGTACAGTCACCCCCCTGACTGCCCTGTCTATATAGTCGTGGTAAATTTGTTTACACACCTCGTCTGTACATTGTTTGTATACCGCAATATCTTTAATCTAGATTAGTCATGATAGGTGTGAGAAAAGATGACTCAGCATCAGGGGAGGTTTCGTAAGTACCAACCCAAACCCTACTGTATCCTTTAACAATTCTGAAGGATTAAATTCTCCTCATTTAACCATCTATAGATTAAATGGAAAAATTATATGGAATGAGCTCAGTCAGTGAAATTGATAAGGGATAGTAAGGGAAGACTCGGATACTTAACAGGAGAAGAGCAACAGCCAAAGACCGGTGACCCAACCATGAAACCTAGAAATCAAAAAACTCTTTGATAATCACGTGGTTGATTAATTCGATGGAACCATTAGAAAACCATTTATGTATTTACTAATGGATAAGGATGTATAGGAGGCGGTCTGTGATACTTATTCAGGTCTTGAAAATTCTTCTCAAATATTTAGATTGAAATCCAAGTTGTGGCAAGCTTAGCAGGAAGACTATGATGTCATTGCATATTATAAGGAAATGATCACTTGCTAGGAAGAATTGGATCTCTACTATGACGATGTGTAAGATTGCTTTAATGACAATGTACAACATTTGAAGAGAAAAGAGAATAATAGAGTGTTTGTGTTCTTGGCTAGACTCAATAAAGAGTTAGATGAGGTGAGAGGTTGTATACTTAAGAGAAAACCATTATCTTTAATCTATGAGGTTTTCTCAAAAATTCAGAGAGAATAAAGGCGACAGCAAATCGTGCTTGATGGCTCTTAACTGAAAAATACCCTTGAGCTAGAAACATCTGCACTAGTCATAAAAGGATACATTAAAGAAGAAGAAAAAAATTACAACAAGCAATCTGACTAGTCATGGTGTGACCACTGCAAACACCCATGACATACAAGTGAAACCTGCTGGAAAATCTATGGTAAACTAAAGATTTAGAAGAAGAAATCAAGGGTTGAAAGTCATGCCTTTCAAGCTGGAGGTTCCATTCAAGAGCAGTTGTCTTCTTCAGGTGCTTTTCCTTTCATAAAGAAGCAAATAGACCAACTGTACAAACTCTTTGAGTCTTCTCAGTCGAATCCTGTGCATTCTATGGCATAAAAGATAAGTATCTTAATACAACCCTTGTCAATGTTAACTCAAACTGCCCATGGATCATTGATTCATGAGTGACTGATCATATGACTGGTTTGTCAAAGTTTTTTTCTTCTTATATTCCTTATGTAGGAAATCAAAAAATTAAGATATATAGCTGATGGCTCTCTTTCAATCATTACAAGAAAAAGGTTTATTGTTGTCTCACCATTGCTTACTCTTTACAACATTCTTCATGTCCCAAGCTTGCCATGTAATTTATTGTCAATTAGTAAGTTAACACAAGACCTAAATTATCAAGCTAATTTCTTTTCATCCCATTATGAGTTTCAGGATTTGACCTCAGGGAAGATGATTAGCAGTGCTAAATAGAGTGGAGGACTTTATTTCTTTGAAAATGGAAAAGACTTAAGACAATAGTCCTAACACAATGTGCTTGCTTTGAATCTATTATTGTTTCTAGTGATAATGACATTAAGTTATGGCATTTTAGGTTAGGTTATCTGAGTTTTAGGTATTTAAAATGTTTGTTTCCAAAGTTGTTTATTAATAAAAATATATCTTTATTTCAATGTGAAGTATGTGAATGAGCAAAACATCATCATTCTTCCATTTCTATACATCCATTTAAACTCTCAAAACCTTATTCTGTCATACATAGTGATGTTTAAGGCCCTAATAGAATAAGTACTCTCTCTAGGAAAAGATGCTTTGTCATCTTTACTAATGATCATACTAAGCTTTGTTGGATATATTCATTGAAGGAAAAATCTGACATAGAACATATCTTTAAAAATTTTCACAAGATGATCCAAACTCAATTTCAAACAAACATTCAGATTTTTAAAAGTGATAATGGGAAAGAGTATTTCAACATAGTCTTAGGTAATTTTTTCCTTGATAATGGTATAATTCATTAGAGTTCTTATAATGATACACCGCAACAGAATAGAATTGCTAAAAGAAAAAATAAACATCTTTTAAAGGTTGCTAGATCACTGCTATTTTTAACTAAAGTGTTAGGAATACCCTAAGCGAAAAAGACATTTTAATGTATTTCATTTATATTGAACTAATTAATAATATATTAGAAGTTATTTATTACATTGTTATATGTCCTCATCCTATTTTCATATTAAAGTAAGTGTAAGCAAATATGACTCACTGATTGTTTGTTGTTAAACTGTTAGAATATTACATATAATAGACTTTTGTATATAAAAAGACAACATTTTAAAGTAAGCAGTCTAAATCTATAGTTCATAGCCTATAGGGTTAGACCGAGTATCTAACTTATGTTAAGACTATTATGTTGTTTAAAGCCAATTGGAGAAACAGTTTATCTTGACTGTCTAAAGCTTTGACTCCTAAGTAAAAACATAGATATATTGCATGGTGGTGACGTATCAAACTTGGATATCAAAGTGCAATTGATCTACGTAATTCACTTATGTGGATCAATTCACTTTTGACGTTCATTATGCAATATCCTTAATCCTGAGTAGGTGAATTGCTTCATATATTTGACTTATGTAATTTGATATTCCAATGACTAAAGTATATCAGAGATTGTAAGCTTATAGATTGTTTTATTGGATACATGACTAGTATACGATGGAGGGTTTCTTTATAGATATTTGAACCATGGCTCTAATGAGAAATAAAAGTTATCCTTTTTAAGGTATTATACTGGATGTGAAAATAGACAAGGTCTTAGGTCGTTTGCTGGGCAGATGACTTCTTATTCACATATGGTAAATAATCATTTTCTTATTTAGGAATATAATGGATATTTTAGATAGCGTGATCAGTAGGTTGAATGGACTTTGACTTAAGGCTAATCATGGATATCATATGAAGGTGTTGCATTCATGACAAGGTCATTGGATGATAGCTTATTACCGGTTTACATAATACGGTATATAATTAAGAGTGCAATTTCAGGTTTATAATGGTGTGATTATAAAACTAATAATTGTAACGAGTTTATTTGATATAAAATAATAGTTATATGGATTATTGAAACCTATAATATATATGTCCAATTGGTCTCTTTACTAGCTTTGTATTATTTCTTAACGGATGATAATTAATCGAGATATTCTTTATTGCATGTATTCTTGTATTTAATGAAGAAAAAAATCTGAATCACCCTTCATAAGGTATAGGCAGTTTTTCCTAGGTGCCAGGGAAAAAATTAAAATTTTGTATTATTCAATAAATTGGATAAACATTTAATTTCAGAGAATATTTATTTTGGGAGATAATATTTGAAATTTAAATTAATTATATTTATTTTTTAAAAGATAAATATGAGATTAATTTAAAATTTGAAAATCATGTTTAAATGTAACAACCGGGAAAATTCACATTTTTCGGAGAATAAATACACGATGAATTTAAGTGTTAAAATGTGAAATTAAGTGATTTAATATTGTTTAGAACTAAATAAAATGTACTAACAATGTTAAAGGATGAAAAATGATTAATAGTGATATTATGTGTGTGCACGTGTGTGCCCTCACAGTATCAAGAAATAGGTCAAAATGATATTATCTTGACATAAAACTGATAAATTTGAGTTCAGCACTCCCAAATTAGTTAGGATAGCCTATCAGCACGCTCAAATTTGATAATTGAGCACAAGGGTAATTTTTGACCGAAAATTCACAGTATCGGAAACGGGTCAAGATGACCTCAGATCAAAATAAAACTGATATATTTGGATTCAGGAAGCCCAAATTAATCAGGATAGCCCATGTTGAAATTTTGGGTGAAAAAGTATATAAAGAGCGAAAGAAAGTGGAATTTCCTCATTTGTCCACAAACACTCTCTCTCCTCATTTCTCTTTCTCTCTCTACCTGAATGTGTATAGTAACTGACCACCGGAAACGGTGTCCATTTTTGACACCGCCGGTATCATCGGAAAGCTCTCGCCGAGCTGAGTCCGATAGTGGGTCGACGCGACGGAGCAGCCGCCGGAGCAAGCCGCACGCGCTGCCTGAAGGTCGCCGGAGCCGAAATCTTCCCGGTGAGATTTCTCCGCCGTCCGGCCACCATTTGCCACGAAACCGGTCCCAAAAGACTCGTGGTGAAGAGTACTACAAAACCCATGTGGTGGATCACCTCAATACCGACGGAATCGCGCCGCCCCAACTTCGAAAAATACGATGAAACGCCGCCGTGGAGCCGCAATCGAAACCGTCGATTCCGGCAGAGTTGAAGCACGTCGTTGGTGCAGAAATGACCGCAGGGTTGAGGGGAGCAAAAGCCCTCAACCAATTTCGGGGAAAAAGTCCGGCACGGCGGAGTTCCGCCGTCGCCGCCGTGGCCGTGACTTTCGAGTTGATTTTCCAGCGATAGAGGTGTCGGATGGTGAAATTGAGACCACCAATGGATTCCTCTCGTCGAGATCTTCAAGATGGACTACCCACATTCCACCGTCGCCGCCGGTCAACGTCGGTCAACGGCGACCGGTGACCGAAAATTGAAGTTTGGCCCATTGGCCTATTTTCGACGTTCCGGACGCATCCGCGGAGTCGGAATTGCAAGACGGGACCTCAGAGATGAAGAACGAAGAATTAGGGTTTATGCCGTCGAGAGCGAACTGCAATTCGGTATAAATCCCGACCTTTTTACGTTCCGTAATTTAATTGTTTGGGACTATTGTATGATTTTATAATTATTGGTATGAAAATTATGGGAAAGAATGTATGTAAAAAGAAGAAAATTGCTGTAATGGAGAAAAAGAAAAATATGTGATAATGTAATGATTTTACGTAAACAGTATGAGTTTTACGTAAAATCTAGGCCTCTGGTATAGTACGTGATAGAATTAGATCAGGATAGACGGTTTTCAGGCGTTTCCTAAACGCTGGAACCTCAAAAATTAAGAGGAAATTCTACCGAAATTTCTAAAAATGACACTAGGGGAAATATGGGAAACGAGGGGTAAAAATATGATCGGGAAAGGAACCCGAGCCCTCTCGAGGAATTAGGGCTTGGAAAAAAAGGGGGTAAGTTATAATTAGTAAACCGACCCTTCGAAACCCTAGAACGCAAGAAAAACATGAAACCGATTCTTAGGTCGGAATAGTACTTCCCGAGGGCCGGGAATGTGAAAATTAGCAAAATGATAATAATTGATCCGGAAAAGGTTCGATAAGATTTAAAAATTTAATTAGATGATTTTGGGTTTAGAAAATCCAGTCTAAGTATAAAAATGAAAATGTTATGATTAAACGACCCATTATGGGCAAAATGGTCATTTTGCCCAAAGATTCTTAAATTATGGGAAAAGAGCCCCAATGACCCTGGAATAGATTAATGAAGTTTGTAAAAGTCAAAATTGAGGTTTAAGTTATGAAAAATCACGTTGAGGGTAAAATTGTAATTTTGTCAAAAGTTAGGGGTAAAATCGTAATTTTTCAAAAAGTTGGAGAAAAATTCAAAAATGGCCATTAAGGTTTAAAAAGTTATCCTAAGGCTATAATTAAGGGTTATAAGATCAGAATCAAGATTTTTAATAAAATAAAAGCTATAGATGAAAATGTGATTAACGGGCAAAGTTTGTCTGTAGGAACCCGATCCAAACGCGACAAAGGACGTCGATGGATTCTAAGAAGAGGATAAGCACGCTATGAGTAAGTTCAGATATTTACCCGTCTGTAACTGTGAACAAGCTTATAGTATTATATGTTTTGTATGTAAATGTCATGACGTGATTTATGATGATACTATAGTAAATGCTATAGTAATGCTATGATGATGTTAAAAGATATGTTTTAATAAATAATTATAAAAATATATATATATAAATATATGTATATATTGAATTATGAAGGAAAGGTATTATAAAAGCTTTATGAGAGTAACGATGTGGTAAAGAGGGATAGAAGAATGGAAAGAGTAAGAACGAGAATGTTATGATAGGATGCATAAGAAAGAGATGAGATATGAAAGGAAAGAATAGATGTTTTATGAAAGTTAGGTTATGATTGATAGAGCAACGATGATCGGTGATGAAAGAAATTAAGAAAATGGTATGTTTTATGATAACGAAATGATAGGGGTTTTATGAAAAATGATATGAAAGCAAAGAGTTAGACAAGAAAGAGAAGCAATGATAAGTTATGATGAAAGGAATGATGAAAGGATTAGAACATAACGATAAGATGTAATTGATAGAATAGAACGATGGGCTATGATCGATAGGAGTATAATGATAAGATACGGTAGATAGGAGGATGCAAATGATAAGATAAACAGAGAATAATTGTCTGCACATAAATAAATGTGTTTTTGGTTGTTATGATATGATGCGGTGTGATAATATATAAGTAATATGTGCTATATATGCTATGCTAAAGTGTGATTAACATAATTTACACAAGTAAAGTAAAGAATTAAGAAAATAAAAATAACGAAAGAACAAATGTTCCATGAAACGTTTTATGAAAATGAGAAAGGAAAGATGATGAATGTCATGAAAAAGATGTACAACGAAAAAAAATCAATATAAGAAAAATAAAAGCCTACAAGATAATAAGACTGAAAACTTAAGTTGTTGGCGTACCGGTCTCCCTACAAGGTCGAGACTTCCGGTCTATATCCTCCGCGTAGATGTGGTGCTATCCCGAAGGTGCGGTAGATTATAGGATGGACCAACCCTGAAGGAGCGGTTTTTATGTGACTGTGAGGTAGGTTGGTAGGTCACTCCCCCTCCTTCCACTGCCCGCGCGCAAATAGGTACGTCCTACAACGGGCCCAACCAAAGGAAAGTGGAAAGAAAACAAACGAAAGGAGAGTGAAAAGAAAAGAAAGGAAAAGAAAAGGAAAGAAAAGAAAGGAAAAGAAAAGGAAAGGAAAATGAAATGAAAAGAAAAGAAAAGAAAAGAAAGGAAAAGAGAGGAAAAGAGAGTGCGTGAAAAGAAATGAAAGGAAAGGAGAGTGAACAGAAAAGAAAAGAAAAGAGAGTGAAAAGAAAAGAAAGGAAAAGAGCGTGAAAAGAAAAGAAAAGAAATGATACAAAAAGAAAAGAAAAGTAAAGAACGATAAGAAAAGAAACGAATGATATGAAAGAATGACATAATGAAATCGATGAAAAATAAATAAATAATAAAACGAAGTTTAAAAGAACATAATAGAATTATATATGTGATGTGATGTATTTGATGTTATGCGTATGATGTGAATGACACGTTTTTACGTGATGTTATGCTAGTATATATGTTACTAGCTTTTAAGATATGAAATATTAAGAGATGATGATAAAACGATAGAAAAGTTATAAAGGTTTAGAACAGAAAGTAAAAAAAAAATGATAGGAATGAAAAGCAAAGAAATGAAGAGATTAGATTTGAATGATAAGAGATGATTGATAGAATGATAAGAACGATGAACGAAGAGATAAATGAGCACGAAGAGGCTAACATATATGTTATGTTTCGAGGACATGTATAGACGATGTGTATGATGTGTACATACGTGAGGTCATATATTCTAGTAATAATATATATTACTAGTATTTATAAGTTAATGAATGTATGTTTGAACTTACTGAGCATCTAGCTCATTAGTTGTTCATATGTTGCAGGTAAGCAACCTGTTAGTTTAAAGTAATATGATGGACAACGGACGGATATGCACGTGCCAAGGGACTGGATGAGGGTATGGTACTACCATGAGTCTTTCGCTGAGCGTTCAAAAAGGAAGATGAAAGAAAGAAATTTATGAATTATATGTTATAAGAGTATAATAGAGTTATAGATATTATATGTAAGTTAAAAAAAATGATTTTTGAGTTTTAAAAATGATTTTTGAGTGAATCTTGAGCCTAAAATTAAATTCAAGATGTCCCCTAAATGCCTGAAAAATTTCAGAACCAAACTCATCCATTGGCCTAGCCAACATATTTTTCTAAGATAGGTGGACAGAACTGCCAGTTTTTGAACTAAAACTGAAATCCTAATTTTATGCCTGAAAACAACCCCTCGGTTTTTGGCCTAATTGAATAACCAAACGATGTCTAAAAATTATAAAAATTATATGGAATTAAAGCTACGGATGTCTAGTTTAACATATTAAAAATTTAGAATTTTTGGGATTAAAAATGAATTAATATTGATTTTACAGTCAGCCTAGGTCAGTCTGCCCATGTCCAGTAATATCCTAACTTAAGGTTTTTCACAAATTTTAAATCCCAAATGTTTACTAAACATTTTAAAATCCTTTTGTGGCACACTAAAATGATTGGATGATTAGGTCTAGACCCAGACTGATCATATGTTGTGATTATAGGATTTATTTGACGTTCTTGCTTGATTCGTGGATCACGTTGTTGCTACGCTTGTGCAATAATCGAGGTAGGACTTTCTAGTCTTTTCTGGGAGTGGTCAAGTGTTTTAAATTTTCCTGTTTTATCGATGGCATGCTGTTTTCAGTTTATAAAATTATTATACTGTTTTTGATGAAATAAACGCATGCAAAGTGTTTTGTAATAAATGTGTATTTTAAAACGTGTTTTGATTAATGGCATAATATAACTTGGTAAATACCATCTTTTGAATAATCCGGTGAACATAATTGAGCTCTAGTTCACGATCATTGTAAATGATGCGTGCGTCCCAAAGTTGACGCCATGGGGAAGGTCCCTAAACCTGCGCAGGGCCGTTCGGCCTATTTAGACCGTAACGAGATGCTCTAGGATAATTCAATTCGAGGCACGTATATTATAGCTACGACAAGTCCTCATTCAAAATATGATGGTTTATTTTAATGATTTATTATTTTAATATTGGGGCACGTATATTGCAGCTACGCTAAGTCCTCAGCTGAATAAAACGTGTATTAAAAATGGTTTCACCAAATTGTTGATTATTTTTGGGAATGATTATTATGCCATGTATTCTTAAATTGTTGATTATTTTTGAAAACGAATATTATGTCATACTTTTAAATGTTACTTGTTTAATCCACCTTTGTTTCTGTCCTACTGAGCCAGCGCTCACGTCCCTTTTTCTTTGTGATTTCGAAATGACTACTTCCAGGTGCGAGAGGTAGCAGTTCCGAAAATCGTTGAGCTATCCGTTTCTACCGAAGATGATGCTATCCGTTTCCTCCATCTTCTTCTTTCTGTTTTTCGTTCTGATGTAATGAGACTTTAAGTTTGGACTTTATTTCACGTTATTTAAATTTCATGCTTGGGAATATTTTATGGTTGGTAATTTCTTTTGAAGACCGATTTTGTGTTTGGTTTCCGCATTAAAAAGTATTTATTTTCTACTTTATTTTATTATGTGGTTATGATGCTACCTTATAAATAATTAGGCTTAGCTAATTTATAATATTGACCCGCTTTTCGTAATAAATATTTTTCCTTAAATCTCGGGTTGATATTATGATTTGGCTGCCGTGTCACGTGTCTAAATTTTGGGCCGTGACAAATAATGGTATCAGAACCCAGGTTTTCAAAAGGGTTTTCATCAAAACGTTTTCAAAATACCCAAGCATGGTTTTCCTTACTCTTAGAAGCTTATACGATTTCCTCTTCCTTCAATCTTATTCAGCAAAATGGCTCGTCCCGGCACGCGTAGTCAGAGGCAGCAGAGAGGCAACGACGAAGAGAACCATGAGAACACGCAGCCTCAAGGGAGTCAGAATGCAGCGGTTCCTATACTTAATGATCAGCTAACGGCGATGCAGAATCTCACGGTGGCGATACAGGCTCTCCTCACCGTCTTACCTTTTGGAACACCTAACCCAGCTCCTGTAGCCAATGTTGTTCCTAATGAGACCCAGAGAGCGGGGAGTTCTTCTCAGACTCCTCAGCAAACGATTACCACCGGAAACCCTACCTCTGGAGCAGTACCTACCCAGCCTATGATACATCCTAAACAAGCAGCCCTAACTCTTTTCTTTAAGCCTCACGTACCCACTTTCGACGGCACGGGCACAGAGATGGATGCCGACTACTGGTTTGATGCCATTCGCAAGCAGCTAAAGTTGACCACCACACCCGCAGAGTTCTGGGTTGAGTTTGCTTCCAACAATCTGGTGGGTCTAGCCTCTACCCGGTGGGCTAGTATCGAGGATGGTTTGACAGAGGAGAAGAGGTCTTCTTGGACAGTTTTCAAGGAGCGTTTTCATGAGCGTTTCTTTTCAGCTCAGTACCGTGACAGAAAAGCTAGGGAGTTCGTCCGTTTGAAGCAAGGGTCTATGTCAGTGCGGGAATATGAAGCCAAGTTCACTGAGTTGGCCCGGTATGCGAAGAATCAGGTTTTAGATGAAGCTACTAAGTGTCTCCGCTTTGAGGAAGGGCTTAGCCTCTACGTGAAGAGGGGTGTACAACCGTTCCAGATCAGGGATAGCTACCAGCAGATAGTTGCTAAGGCGTTGACAGTGGAAGAGGGCGACAAGGAGTTCCTTGAAGCTCGTAACGGAAACAAGTTTGGACCAATCCGCAACAAGCCTCAGCACAAGTTGCAGACTCCTTACCAGAAGAACCAGCAGTCTCAGGGATCAAGTTCTCGTCAGTTTTCTGGACAGCGACAGGGTCGGGTGAATGTGATTACCTGCTTCGAGTGTGGTGATGAAGGCCATAAAAGAAATGTCTGCCCGAAGAGATAGTCAAGAGACAATGCTCATAGACATCATCAACAGTGGAATCAGAATGGTCTTCCATAGAGGCAACAGTTTACTTCCCAGTCTTCGCAGTCACAGCGCCCTCAGCTTCCGGCTCCCTATCAGCCTCAGCGCACGAGCCAGTACACTGCGCCTTATGCTCCACATGCTACACCGCTGCAGTAGTTCCCAGTGCCGAGTTATCAGAGACTACCACAACAGGGTCAGAGTACGGGCTATCAGCGAGGGAATACAGCTCAAAATCGTGGTAAGGCACCACAAGAACGCGCTCTTAGAGCTGACAGCATGGAGATAGATCATACACCGACTGCATTAGATGGTATAATTCCTATCTTTAGTATATATGCACATGTTTTGTTTGACACCGGGGCTACACACTCTTTTATAGCCCAACATTATGCTTGTTCACTTGGTTTAAAACTGCAAAATCTTGACTCTCCCTTATGTGTGAAATCCCCGTTGGGCACGACTATCGTTAGTGATGGGTGTCAAGCCTATATTTATGTTGAGGATGTTTGTTTGGAGGTATCACTTGTGGTAATGCCTATGTTTGCTTATGATGTTATTCTGGGATATGACTGGCTTTCCCGATATGGGATTATGCTTGATTGTCGTAATCGTCGCGTTATCTTTACAACTGATTTCGGACATGTGGTGTCCTATTAGTTAAGCTTAGTTTCAGATGTTGATAGATCTGCTCTGAGGTTAGTGTCGAAGAGTAGACAGGGTATTCTTTGCTTCTTATCCTTGTGTGCAGTGGAAGAATCCAGTCCTGAAAAGAGTACCCAACCTATACCTGTTGTCGATAGTTTTCCCGATGTTTTTCCAAAAGCTCTTCCAGGTTTACTGCCTCATCGAGAAATAGAGTATCGTATCGACTTCGTTCCCGGAACAGCTCCTTTTGCTTCTGCTCCGTATCGTATGGCACCTCTAGAGATGAAAAAGTTGAGCAAGCGGCTGGATGAGTTGAAATCGCTGGGCTTTATCCGAGACAGTAACTCACCTTGGGGTTCATCAGTCCTTTTTGTGAAGAAAGCCGACAGTTCGCTACGTCTTTGTGTGGACTATAAAAAGCTCAACAGTGTGACCATCAAAAAAAAGTATCCATTACCACGTATAGATGACTTGTTCGATCAGTTGGGTGGAGCTTGTTTCTTCTCCAAGGTTGATTTGAGATCCGGTTATCATCAGCTTCGTGTTAGAGAGGAGGATATCCCGAAAACAGCGTTCCGAGCTAGGTATGGCAGTTATGAGTTCTTAGTAATGCCTTTCGGTTTGACAAACGCGCCAGCCGCCTTCGTGGATATGATGAATAGAGTCTTCCGACCTTTTCTTGATAAGTTCGTCATCCTATTCATCGACGACATCCTCATCTACTCCCGAACTCGTGAAGATCATGCACAGCATCTCAGTATAGTTTTACAGACTCTTCGTGAACATCAGTTGTACGCCAAGAAAGAAAAATGTGAGTTTTGGATGACAGAGGTTAAGTTTCTCGGACATATCATCTCAGGAGACGGTATATCAGTTGATCCATCCAAGATTAAAGCGATTCTTAAGTGGGAACGACCGAAGAATGTTCCAGAGATCCGAAACTTCTTGGGCTTAGCGGGATATTATCAACGTTTTGTACAGGACTTCAGCAAGCTTGCCACTCCCCTCACCAATCTGACAAAGAAGGATGTACCTTTCGTTTGGGACAACAGCTGTGAGTCAGTTTTCCAGGAGTTAAAGAGTCGTTTGACGTCTGCACCTATCCTTATCATTCTGGATCAGGATCAAGTATATGACGTCTACACCGATGCTTCTCATCAAGGTCTTGGAGCAGTTTTGATGCAACAGAACCGAGTTGTCGCTTATATCTCACGACAGCTGAAACAACATGAACGAAACTACCCTACACACGATCTAGAGTTAGCTACAGTAGTGTTCGCACTTAAGATTTGGCGTTGTTATCTGTATGGTATCAATTTTAGACTGTTTTCAGATCACAAGAGTTTGAAATACCTAGCTACATAGAAAGATCTCAACCTGCGTCAGAGAAGATGGGTAGAATACATACAAGACTATGACTTCCAAGTCGAGTACCATCCGGGTAAAGCAAACGTAGTTGCAAATGCACTAAGTAGGAAAAGAGAGGCAGTTCCCAATCCTGATCATGATGCTTCTATAATGACTATGCAAATAGATGAGTGGGAAAAGGACAGAGTTCTTACAGCTTATCAGGTTCGTTTTTGCGAAGTTCAGGGTCATCCAGTGTTGTACAACTTAGTGATGGAACCAGACTACGTGCAGCGGATCAAGAAGAATCAGTTGGCAGATATACGTTTCGTTGACATCAGAGATAGATTGTTAAAGGGCAAGCATGTTGCAGAGTGGTCGATGGACGCCAATAGAATTCTTTACAACGAGAGTCGCTTAGCAGTGCCACACATCCCAGAGCTTATACAGGAGATCTTGTCAGAATTTCATCAGTCGAGGTTCGCCATGCACCCAGGTGGAAAAAAGATGTATCAAAACCTAAGACGGCAGCTTTGGTGGAGAGGTATGAAGTTAGATATGAAGAACTTCGTGGCCAACTGTTTGACGTGTCAAAAGGTAAAGGCAGTATGGGAGAGACCTACAGGTCTGCTCCAACCATTTCCAATACCTCGGTGGAAGTGGGATAGTATAGGAATGGACTTCTTAACTGGCTTACTGAGAGCACAGGATGGATCTGATGGAGTCTGGGTAGTTGTAGATCATCTCACGAAGACCGCGCACTTCATCCCGTTCAAGATGACTTGCAACAGGAACCAGCTAGCCGAGCTTTACATAAGGAACATAGTCAGATTGCATGGAGTCCCTTCAGTGATCGTTTTTTATCGTGATACGTGCTTCAACGCTCGCTTTTGGCAAAGTCTACAGGAAGATCTATGCACAGAACTGAACTTCAGCACCGCTTTTCATTCGCAGACAGATGGTCAGTCGAAGCGTCTCATACAGATTCTCGAGAATATGTTACGTGCCTGCGTTCTTGATCTTGGAGATGGATAGATTAAACACCTCTGCAGGGCAGAGTTCGCATACAACAACAGTTATCAAGCGAGTATCGGAATGGCACCCTTTGAAGCGTTGTACGGAAAGCCTTGTCGATCACCCATCTATTGGGTTGACAACCAGGAAGCACCAGTGGGTGGACCCGATATAATCCTAGACCAGTACGAGAAGATTGCCATCATCAAACAACGACTTCTAACAGCACAGAGTCGACAGAAGAGCTATGCAGATCAACGCAGAAAGCCGTTAGAGTTCGAGGTCGGAGAGTTTGTGTTGCTGAAGGTGTCACCGAAGAAAGGTATCTCTCGTTTCATAGTTAAAGGGAAGCTAGCACCGCGTTACATTGGACCTTTCGAGATCGTACGCAGAGTTGGTAAGGTTGCATATGAGCTGAAATTACCCGACACCTTGGGAGTGCACAACGTTTTCCATGTATCGATGCTGAGGAAGAGTACACGAACAGAGTCCGAACTCATTTCAACAGATGATGTAGAAATCCAACCAGATGTCTCTTACGTCGAGGTTCCGGTGAAGATTTTGGATCGTAAGGTCAAGCAGCTGAGAACGAAAACAATACCCATGGTGAAGGTTCTTTGGAGTAACCATGGTGAAGAGGAAGCCACATGGGAAACCAAGAAAGATATGCGCGAGAACCATGCTGAATGGTTCGTTAAGCAGTAGAGTACATGTCATGTAGTCGACCTAAGTTTGTTTTGTAACCCTACTCTGTTCATAGTGGTAGATATATCACTATATGTTTTGAAAGATGTATTTAGATTGCTCAATGAAATGAGAAGTTATGCATATTCTTATTCTCTTCTTTAGTGTGGAGTAATTCTTAAAGTTTCGAGGACGAAACTATTTTTAGTGGTAGATATTTGTGACGCCTTAAATTTTATTTAAGGGTCAATATATAATTTAAATAAAATTAGTGTGCCAAAAAATTAATTAAAAATCTTTTGGAAACCCTAGGTTGGTTTCCTAGTCAAATTCCACTCAAAAAGTCAACAATTTTGACTTCAAAAACCCTAAAATATTCGGCCATTACTTGAGATTTTTAATTAAAATTTAAATCCCATAAATCTAAGGAGGATTCAAACTCAAATTTCATCCCTTAAATATAAAGAAGAAATTCGGCCACAAAGTGTAGGAAATAAAGGAGATTTGATTTGAATTAAAAGCTAGGCCAAAACTTAATCAAAATTCAAATTATTTTTTCCTTAAAAACTAATGGGTAATTTTGGTCACTTAAGGAGAAATAAGGAGAGAAAAACCTTAGCCTCAAAACAGCACAAAGTTTTCCCTTTTTGCCCCTCAAAATTTTCGGCCAAGCAAGGAAGAGAAAGGGAAAGAAAAACCTAGTATAAAAACCCTTTTTTAACTCTCATTCACCTTTCCTTCCTCTCCCAAAATTCGGCCAGCCTCCCCTTCTTTCCTCTCTGAAATTTTCTCTCCCAAAACACACCAAAACAGCAAGCAAAAACCTACCTAAAGGCAGCTCAAAGATTCAACAACTTTTGAGACAAAAACAAGGTGAGAAATCAACTTTTTAATTCCTTCTCTTTTGATTTTAAATCCGAAATTTTTATGGTTTTTCTCCACTATTTTTCCTACTGTTTTGAAGACTCCAACACTCACACAAATTCAACCAAAAAGGAGACCAAGCATCAAAAATAGTGCAGCACAAACAAGGTGTGATTTCTCTCTCTAAAACCCTAAAAATTTTGCCTCATTGATCCCCTTTCAAAAACCCTATTATCACATGTGAAAATTTTATGATTTTTGCCAATTTGATTCTTAGGTTGTGTGAATGACATATAAATAAGGTTCTCCACGAAATTTCATGATCATTGGATGAAAATTGAATTGGTTTGAGGCTAATTGAAATTTCGGACAGGAAAAACGGAAATCTGAAAAATTAACATATGAACAGTAAATTTGTGTCAGCCATAACTTGAGTTTTAAAAATGATTTTTGAGTGAATCTTGAGCCTAAAATTAAATTCAAGATGTCCCCTAAATTCCTGAAAAATTTCAGAACCAAACTCATCTATTGGCCTAGTCAAAATATTTTTCTAAGATAGGTGGGCAGAACTGCCAGTTTTTGAACTAAAACTGAAATCCTAATTTTATGCCTGAAAACAACCCCTCGGTTTTTGGCCTAATTGAATAACCAAACGATGTCTAAAAATTATAAAAATTATATGGAATTAAAGCTACGGATGTCTAGTTTAACATATTAAAAATTTAGAATTTTTGGGATTAAAAATGAATTAATATTGATTTTACAGTCAGCCTAGATCAGTCTGCCCATGTCCAGTAATATCCTAACTTAAGGTTTTTCACAAATTTTAAATCCCAAATGTTTACTAAACATTTTAAAATCTTTTTGTGGCATACTAAAATGATTGGATGATTAGGTCTAGACCCAGACTGATCATATGTTGTGATTATAGGATTTATTTGACGTTCTTGCTTGATTCGTGGATCACGTTGTTGCTACGCTTGTGCAATAATCGAGGTAGGACTTTCTAATCTTTTCTGGGAGTGGTCAAGTGTTTTAAATTTTCCTGTTTTATCGATGGCATGCTGTTTTCAGTTTATAAAATTATTATACTGTTTTTGATGAAATAAACGCATGCAAAGTGTTTTGTAATAAATGTGTATTTTAAAACGTGTTTTGATTAATGGCATAATATAACTTGGTAAATACCATCTTTTGAATAATCCGGTGAACATAATTGAGCTCTAGTTCACGATCATTGTAAATGATGCGTGCGTCCCAAAGTTGACGCCATGGGGGAAGGTCCCTAAACCTGCGCAGGGCCGTTCGGCCTATTTAGACCGTAACAAGATGCTCTAGGATAATTCAATTCGAAGCACGTATATTATAGCTACGACAAGTCCTCACTCAAAATATGATGATTTATTTTAATGATTTATTATTTTAATATTGGGGCACGTATATTGCAGCTACACTAAGTCCTCAGTAGAATAAAACGTGTATTAAAAATGTTTTCACCAAATTGTTGATTATTTTTGGGAATGATTATTATGCCATGTATTCTTAAATTGTTGATTGTTTTTGAAAACGAATATTATGTCATACTTTTAAATGTTACCTGTTTAATCCACCTTTGTTTCTGTCCTACTGAGCCAGCGTTCACGTCCCTTTTTCTTTGTGATTTCGAAATGACTACTTCCAGGTGCGGGAGGTAGCAGTTCCGAAAATCGTTGAGTTATCCGTTTCTACCGAAGATGATG
Organism: Antiaris toxicaria; assembly: GCA_035233585.1. Classification (NCBI taxonomy): domain Eukaryota; kingdom Viridiplantae; phylum Streptophyta; class Magnoliopsida; order Rosales; family Moraceae; genus Antiaris; species Antiaris toxicaria. The sequence goes on from CP141154.1 coordinate 99,182,385, forward strand.
CTATCCGTTTTCTCCATCTTCTTCTTTCTGTTTTTCGTTCTGATGTAATGAGACTTTAAGTTTGGACTTTATTTCACGTTATTTAAATTTCATGCTTGGGAATATTTTATGGTTGGTAATTTCTTTTGAAGACCGATTTTGTGTTTGGTTTCCGCATTGAAAAGTATTTATTTTCTACTTTATTTTATTATGTGGTTATGATGCTACCTTATAAATAATTAGGCTTAGCTAAATTATAATATTGACCCGCTTTTCGTAATAAATGTTTTTCCTTAAATCTCAAGTTGATATTATGATTTGACTGCCGTGTCACGTGTCTAAATTTTGGGCCGTGACAGAGTGCGTGAAAAGAAAAGAAAGGAAAGGAGAGTGAACAGAAAATAAAAGAGAAGAGAGTGAAAAGAAAAGAAAGGAAAAGAGCGTGAAAAGAAAAGAAAAGTAAAGAACGATAAGAAAAGAAACGAATGATATGAAAGAATGACATAATGAAATCGATGAAAAATAAATAAATAATAAAACGAAGTTTAAAAGAACATAATAGAATTATATATGTGATGTGATGTATTTGATGTTATACGTATGATGTGAATGACACGTTTTTATGTGATGTTATGCTAGTGTATATGTTACTAGCTTTTAAGATATGAAATGTTAAGAGATAATGATAAAACGATAGAAAAGTTATAAAGGTTTAGAATAGAAAGTAAAAAAAAATGATAGGAATGAAAAGCAAAGAAATGAAGAGATTAGATTAGAATGATAAGAGATGATCGATAGAATGATAAGAACGATGAACGAAGAGATAAATGAGTATGAAGAGACTAACATATATGTTATGTTTCGAGGATATGTATAGACGATGTGTATAATGTGTACATACGTGAGGTCATATATTCGAGTAATAATATATATTACTAGTATTTATAAGTTAATAAATGTATGTTTGAACTTACTAAGCATCTAGCTCATTAGTTGTTCATATGTTGCAGATAAGCAACCTGTTAGTTTAAAGTAATATGATGGACAACGGACGGATCTGCACGTGCCAAGGGACTGGACGAGAGTATGATACTACCATGAGTCTTTCGCTGAGCGTTCAAAAAGGAAGATGAAAGAAAGAAATTTATTAATTATATGTTATAAGAGTATGATAGAGTTATAGATATAATATGTAAGTTTAAAAAAAAAATTTGCTATAGAAATTGCTTCCGCTTTAAAATGAGAACGTTAAGAATGGAAAGTTAAGTATGTTAAGTAAGGGGATGACGACCCACGAGGTTGCCAGCCATCGCGGTCGGCGTCAGAGTTTGGCTGGTTGGTATGGTAACGTACGTCGGGGGCGTCACATTAAAAAATATTTGAAAATTAAAAGATTATCCTATTTGAATTTGAATCGAATAAAATCTTGTCCAAGCATAAAGATAGGGTGGATTTTCTATGGGATTGGAAGACAAGATTTTCTCCTAATTTGAGTTTAAATTTTGTTTTGGATGTGAGACTATACAATTATTTGAATTTCAAATAAAGTTGTTATAATTTTATTTGAATTTGAATTAGAGTTATGGAAAATTATCCATACAGGCAAAATCACTAGATTTGTGGAGTTTGAAATTTGAATTAAAATTTGAATAGAAACTAAATTTTAATGAGGGATTTTCCCCATGGATAAATTTTAATGCCAAATTCAAACAGAAACCAAATTTTAACAAAGGATTTTCTCCATGGATAAATTCGGATTTTTAGTGAAAGAGTAGAGAGAAAAATATTGTCCGAATCTTATTTGAATTTTGAATGATTCTTACTTTATGGTGCTCGAAAATTTTAGGCTTTCTCCTTAGGAAATTTTTAGCCTTAGGGTTTTGGTGGAGAAAGAAAAATCTTTTCTTAGACCAATTCAAAATTTTGAAAGCTACCTAACGCAAATTTATAAATAGGGTTTTTGGAACTCTTATTTTGTTTAAACCACAGACTTTTAAATAAGTGAATATATTATTATACATCTCACTAATTATAATAAATTCTCAGAAATCTTGGTGGTTAGAAGAGACAAGTTGTGCTAGAATATATATCAAGGAACCGAATGTCTACACATTCTGCAGTCTAGGAATTGAAGAATAGTAGAGAACGCTAGTTGATTGAAGTCTTTCCGTCACATCCTCTAGTGTTCCTATTGATTTCCTCTAAAGGTATAATGATTATTGAATAATTTATTATATATAGTAATACGGTTTTTTAACAATCTTAAAAAAATTTTAAAATTTTGCTATAGACTTTTATTATTTTTTCCTACATAAAGTTCCTAAGTGTTTATGGGGTAAGGCAATATTAACTACAACCTATCTAATCAATAGGATGCCATCTAAAGTTTTGAAATTTCAGACCCCTTTCCATGCTTTCAAAAACTACTTTCCATCAATACGGATTTCAGCAAACCTGCCTTTGAAAATTTTTGGTTGCATAGCGTTTGCTCATAATTACAACCATAATAAAGGAAAACTAGAACCAAGGGCAACTAAATGTGTTTTTGTTGGGTATTCCCTAACTCAAAAAGGTTATTAGTGTTTTGATCCAATTTCAAAAAAAATGTTTGTGATTATAGATGTAACATTTTTTGATAAACAACTATACTTTAGTACTTATCTTCAGGGTTGGAAGAATGGTAAAGATGATTCACTATTTTTGATGTTGGTAATGATAATAACATTGCCTAACAAATTTTACATGACCTAGGCTCAGATAGTGGGATTCAAAGTCCAACAATGGTTGATATTCCCAAAGGTACTAGGCCTACATTAGGGAATAATATTTCAAACACAGAAAACATGAAACAGTCACCTGCAATGTCACTGTCTGATCAAAGTCACAAAGAATCAGATAATAGAAATAGATAGATGGCAAAATTAGGAAAATGATTGTTTTCTTAAGAAAGAACTGGACTCGAGGAGAGGAAGTCTTAGCTTTACAGCATAGTCATGATCCTAAACTGGAATCAAGTCAACAATCAAATCCTGTGCTAGGTAACTCATCTTCTAATTGCACGTAGAAAAGTGTCAAGTCTTATACTAAGCATCCTATGTCTAAGTTTGTTTCTTATGATCTTTATCTCTTGTTGCTTTTACTTCTTAACTATCAGGTGTAGAAATTCCTAAGAATGCACAGGAGGCTTTAAAGATTACAAAGTGGAAGAAAACAGTGCTTGAAGACATAAGTGCTTTTAAAAAGAACAACACCTGGAAATGTGGTGACCTTACCAGATAGGAAGACTACTGTTGGCTCTAAGTGGGTTTCATAGTAAAGTACAGTTCAAATGGCTCTGTGGAAAGATACGAAACTAGGTTGATGGCTAAAGGCTTCACTTAAACTTATGGCATTGACTACTCAAAGACCTCTGTACCAGTTGCCAAGTTCAACATTGTAAGGGTGCTTTTATTAATTATAGCTAATTTGGGTAGGCCTATTCAGCAGCTTAACATGAAGAATGCTTTCCTCAATGGTGATTTAGAGGAAGAGGCGTATATGGATATTCCTCCTGGCTTTAAGGATCAATTTAGCTTTAAGGTGTGTAAATTGAATAAGTCCTTATATAGTCTTAAGCAATCTCCAAGAGTGTGGTTTGAGAAGTTCACATGTTCGATAAAAAAGCAAGAATACACTCAGGGACAAACTGACCATACATTGTTCATGAAATTCTTTCTTGGTAGGAAAGTTATAGTTTTGATTGTCTATGTTAATGACATCATTCTTATAGGTGATGACATAATAGAGATAGATAGATTAAAAAAAAGTTTGGCCTTGGAGTTTAAGATCAAGGACTTGGGATTCTTAAGATACTTTCTTGGTATGGAGGTTGCACGTTCAAAGAGTGGGATTGTTGTATTTCAGTGCAAATATATATTAGATCTTCTAAGAGAAACTGAAATGAGTAGTTGTAGACCTACAGAGACTCGTATGGATCCTAATGTGAAGCTTTGGGAAAAAGGAGAAGGAGTCCCGATAGATATAGAAAGATATCAGAGGTTAGTAGGTAAGCTAATCTACTTATCTCATACGCAGTCAGATAATGCTTTTTTAGTTAGTGTAGTAAAGCAGTTTATGCATGCTCTACTTTGAAACACTGTACTGGATTCTAAGGTATTTAAAGACTACTCTTGGGAAAGGTTTATTTTTTAAGAAGAATGATTAACAGAGTATTGAGGTGTTCACAGACGCAAATTAGACTGGTTTTGTCATGGATAGGAGATCCACCTTAGAGTATTGTACATTTATGTAGGGTAATCTGGTAACTTGAAGGGGTAAAAAACAAAGCATTGTTGCTAGAAGCAGCATAAAGGCTGAATTTAGAGTAATGGTGCAAGGGATATGTAAGACCCTATGGCTAAGCCGAGTTCTAGAAGAACTGAAGACGACAATGGAACATCCTATGAAGCTATACAGTGATAATATGTCAGTAACAAGTATTGTACATAATCCAGTTCAGCATGATAAGACCAAGAATATAGAAATTAATCGTCACTTTATAAATGAAAAGCTTAAAACTAGGATAATTTGGTTGCCTTTTGTACCAACAACTCAACAGATTCTAAACATATTGACCAAAGGACTTCCAAGACCTAACTACAAGTATCTAATCAGCAAGTTAGGCTATATCCATGCACTAACTTAGGGGGGAGTGTTGAGAATTAGGGTATTTTTGATATTTAGGCGTAATTAGACAGTTAGGGTTTTAAATAAAGTTTGAATTTTAAATAATTCATATATTAGGATATTTTATTTTTAAATTTTAAGTTTTAAATTCATGTCCTAGGCCGACCCTATTCATATCCTTGTAAAACATTTATTTTAATGATGAAGAGTATAATTTTTCCCCCAATAAAACCTACACTGATCTTAAGAAGATTATAAAGAGATTTGAAATTCAAACTTAATTAAGAATAAGAATCATAGTTAAATTAGAACGTCTATTTTTAAATAACTTCTATATTTATCTTCATAAATAGCCACATATTAATTCATAAGCATTATTTAAATCTCCAACAAATATTTCCAAATATAAAAGTGTGATCCTTTAGAAAAAAAATCAAATCCTGATTCAATTTGAACTCCAAATCCTACTCAAAGTAGGATTCCTTTTAAAATCCATATCCTAGATTCTGTGCAACATTTAAGTAATGTATTTATCTATTCCTGTAGTATTTCCTTATTAAATAAATCCAGCAAATCATTTTTTAAACCTCCAAAGTTGTTCATGTGACTACTGTGTATATGTTGCAACTTCTTTTGCAGCATCACTTGAAACATCATGCTAACAATTTTTAGTTTTTCCTACATATGTTGACATAAATGCCAACTCTAAGGCTATGTTTGTTAGGAGAGAAAAGTGGAAGAAAAGAAAAGGGTGAAGGGATTTGTAAAAAGATTATAACAGTCATAATTATTTAGTAAGTGAAAAAGGAAAAATGAAGAGACTAGATGGATTCCTAATCTTTCAAAAAATCACAATTTTAATCTTTTCAAATTAAAAAGATTTTTGGAATGAAATAATCTATCTTATTAATTATGAACTAAAATTACAATGATACTATCATTAATAACATATCTTTTTCTTGTTTAAATGAATCATAAAAAGATAACAAACAATTAATAAAAGGTAAAGTTGATATTTTATAAATAAAATCTCTTTTTTACTTCTTTTTGCATCTTCATACCAGATAAAAAAGATGATTTTTAATTTTTAATTTTTCTTATTATCTTACTAAACATTATAAAGAAAATGATCTCTTTCTCTACCCTTATCTTTTTTTACGAAAATAATATATCACTCATTCTTTCCACCTTAATTTCTCTCCCCCCTATCAAATATAGTCTATAAAAGTCCTAACATATACCTTGTGACAGGTGATAAAAAATATCTATCTTGTTGATTGATCCGCTCCCTTAATTCGTAATATGTTTTCAAACTGCACTATTGTCAATACGAGTGTCACTTTCATACTGTACACGTGGAGCCATAAAGTGTACGTATCTTCTTGGTTTTCTGCCACAAGTTGCCTTGCTATATACGCAAGTATGCTGCCTAATAAAATGAAGGGACAATGAAAAGTAAAAAACCAAAAAAAAAAAAAAACACACACACACACACATTTTAGATGTATTATGTAGTTGAGATGGAATTGCTACGAAAGACTCCTCATCTGGGTATTCCTTGTGGACAAAGTTTTGATATATCAAATCAACCCATTTTGAGCTGAAACGATAATAAATATCCGTACAATTAATCTTGTGGGCAGGGCAGGGCATGGTGGAGCAAATATATGATTATATTCCTTTTTTTTTTTATTTTCTTCCTACCTCGCCTATAAAGGCAAAGGAGGTTACAATCGATAAAACTAGTACCTTACGCAATCTACTGTACTTTTAGAGGAGGAGCCTGGGTTGGCTTGGTGTCCATTCTGCCAAGCGAATTAGAAGCTTAAGTATAATTATTTCTTCGTATTGTTTTTAGTGTATACATTATATCTTATGTTTATATTTAGGTCCCATTTGCTAATCATATTGTATTTATATGATATTTACATATAATATATTAAAGGTAATTTATATTTAAAAGAAAATTATTTATATTATATTTAAATATAATATGTATTTGAATGAAAAATATTTAAATTGTATTTGAATAATAAATATGTGATGTGATAAATAAATAGAAAGAAAAAAAAATATAATGTGATTAATAAAAATAATAAAATAATAAAATAATAAATAATAATTATATTAAATTCAAAATATAATATGATTAATATTTAAATATAATATTTTACAATATATTAAAATATAATATAAATATAATACTCTAAAGAAAAAGGACTTAGTTTTTTGCTACCCTCCTCTCATCGGAATATACCTACAATATTATATTTATAAGATACAAACTTCACTTTTTCCTTCTAAATTTTAAACATTATTTCAAAATATTTATAAATTTTAATTTGTAATATTCTCTATGTTCCAATTTTGAAACTTTAATTAATTGTAAAGTGATCTGGCTGACCTCTGCGTTTGTATCAGAAATGCCCTTCAATATCAGTTCCCAAAACTGCTTCCCTTTTTAATTGAAATATTTACACAAAATGATCATTTTTAATTACCTCTTTTAAAGAATGTCTACATATTAATTTATTTACAAATTTCAACGAATTTTAAATTTCAATGGTTTTTCATTTCAGAAATACCCCTTCACAATCTACATCTTTCAGATTTTTTTTATAAGCAATAATTCATGAAATTATTCTCCACGATCTATGTTTTGCAGATTTGACCCAAAAAAAAAAAAAAACTCGCGGTGTTTAATGCACGTTTGTTGGTTTCCTTTTGTTTTGTTTTTTTTTTTTGAATATGTATTTTTTTTTATTTTTATATTTTAAAAAGGAAACTTTTTACATTATTTAAGTTTGTTATTTTTCTAGGAGAGTTTGTTATTTTTAATTGGGACATATATATATATTTTTTGCTTTTATGCTTTAAAAAAGGTTCATATTTTGTGATTCTATCAAATATCTTACGTGATTTTTTTTATATTCACACAAAATTGACAAAAAAATCAAGAGACAAAATTTAAAATAAATGCAAATGAATTGACCTTGTCAATAAGCAAAAATAAAACATATTTATAATATACTGACCTCATCAATATCCTATTAACAATATACTTTTATGTATATATATATGTATAATGACTAGGTTATTTGTAATATGATAACAAATCAAGTAATTCTTTGTTTATTGACCCAATCAATACATATAATGACTCAGCCAATAACATATTGATTTATGGAATAATCGAGTCAAAGAAAAGTAGAGGAGAAGAAAAGGGGGAACATATTACATTTTAATGTCCTTTTTTTTTTTTAAATCAAACTAGATGTATTGGTATTTTGCTGGACACAAAATAATCAATTTTCGTTTTTGTCCAATTTTGTAAATAAATTTAATTTTGGACATATTTTAAAATTATAACTCTAATTTGATTATTTATGCAAATGATCCGTTAATTTTTGAGAAATTCTACTACATGATATGTCTATACAATATTAGAAGGCTCAAAGAGCCTTACTATTTATTAAATTTTTTAATATTTATTTTTTAGTCCTTTTTTTTTTGCTTTTTCTAAAATTTTTATTTTTTTTCCTTTTCAAAATATGTTTATAAGGACAAAATTGACATATAACAAATTTTTTAAAATTTTTTTGAGAGGATGAATTATATACAAATTAAACAAGGCATACAAGCACCAATAGTAATATGTATGATCGTGTAATATACAAGACAAAATCTTAAACTAAGTGTGTGTTTGGTACACACATTCAAGCTGCATTGCATTTAAATGCAATGCAATTTTCCCCCAAATGCAAAAGCATTTCATTCAAATACCAATCACATCACATTTTAAATCAAACACAATCACTATTTATTATTTCACTTTTTCTATTACTTTTATTAATTACATCATATATTCTCTCTCCCTCTTTTTTTTTTCTCTCTACTTTTACCCATCACATCACATATTTATTATTAAAATACAATTCAAATATTTTTCCCCCAAACACACATTGCATTCAAATGCAATGCTAATGCTTTTCCTCCAAATACAAATTACATTCAATACATTACATTTAAACGCAATGCAAATGCAATGCGTTCACCAAACGAACCCTAAGACTAGTTTCATCAATAAAATCTGATGAAATTCGGGAAAAAGAACATACACCGAGACCAGATAACAGAAAAGTACCTCAGTCCACCAATAATCTTACATGTAGGCTCTTTTCGACGAAACATTTATAATGGATAGAATCTTCTAATTAATTAAGAGACTGTTTCTTGTAGTACAAAGGCCACTACTAGCTCCACCAGATAGATTAAAATATACAGTACAACCAAAACACACAAGTTGCCAAGCCTTAGACCTGGCTACAAATAATAAATTCGAATGATGTGTGGAAACCGCCTTCGTTGTTTTTACGGCTCCAACTAAACACTTTAAAACAAAACACAAATCCTAATAGGCCAAAATAACACCTTATTACATAACTACTAGATTATAAAACAGAAAAAAAAAAAAAAAAAAAAAAAAAAAAAAAAAAAAAAACTAGCAACACGGCTATAACCACCTGATAACAAGCCATCCCGCATAGTTGTAGTAGTCAGAAAGACCATAAATAGTCTCCACAGGGAAAACTGTAGAGTAACCTCTCTCACAACGGTGTGTGAAACTCACACGCCTCCACTTGGTGAATAGCACCTTTGCCATGCACTAATCGGCGAGCAAAACCTTGATTTATAGCCTTTTTCCGTCGCTGAACACACACTATGATTTCGAGTCTCACCATAAACCCATCTACCATGATTGCTTCTCCACTTGTAGTCCCCTCTATCGTTTCTACCTTGCCGAGGGGATCGAGGCATGCGGATCCGTAGTTGGTAGATTTCCCCTTGCGCCTCACCCAATCCCCATCCTCCATCCACGTAGCCAATCTTACTCTTCTGTCTCTAACCAAGACGCATAGTCCTTCATCGCAAGCCGGGAATTCTGAGGCCAATTGGACAGCCACCACAGAATTCCGGCCCTAACAGAAAACTAACTCAGAAAAACCTTCACAAAGAAAGAAGGAGATAGATAGGGAATTTGGGATGCGTTTAAATAGCAGTAACTTAATTTTTATAATGATTTTCATGTTTTATGCTTTACAATTACGTAGAAATTAAATGACTTTATTTTTTCTATTTATAAAATATTTTAAATATTTTGTTATAATTTAACAAGACTAATAAGATTATTCTATATTTTAACACATGATTACAAGATTTACATCTTCATTTTCTCCGTTTATATATTAACTCAAAAGGACAGAATTTTAAGAGAAAGAAACAACTTAGAAAAATAATAAATTAAGAGAGGCATGTATCATAATTTTCTCATATTTTGAATTAATTTTTATCATGGTAAAAACTATTTTCACTAATCTGATCTTTCTTTTTTCTTTTATCAAAATAAATATCGCATTTCTTATTTTGAACAAAATTGCGTGGATGTCTATTTTATTAGTACTTTTTATTACCTTTTTCTTCCTCAACAACCACGTAGGGATCTCCGCCATCCTTTTTATCTACCGGAACAATTCTTTTGGGTTATTCTGGAAAGTTGAGTGAGTAACACAATCGATACACTGGTAACACAATCGACAACCACTATTAATTAATACGAGAGCACGGACAGATCATTTCAATAACACGACGGACTACCTTTAGTATCATGATCGATTATCATCGACAGCACGGAAGACTACCATCGGCACGGAAATTTGTCATATTGTGGCGTTTGTTTTAAAAAGTTAGCCTACGTACAAGTTGTTACAGATAGTAGTTTACCAGGTTACTAATCATTTCTTACTTGAATAACAATAAGAAAATGTATCCTTTCACAATATCGATAGAAACAATAGAAACAATGGCAATTTTTTTTTCCTCTCAATCTCTTTCAATTTCCAAAATAGAAAGACATCCTTCTTTTCAAGGAAGGGCGGAAAATAATAGACTGGGAACTATAAGAATAACGAGAAAAAAGAACACACACAACTATATATATATGTATAGTTATTGAGTCATCCAGTGATAGAATCAAGATTTATTGCTAGGGGTCAACAAACATTTCTTAATCAAGATATACTATACTAAACTATCAATATTATTCTCTTTTTTTTTTCAACTTAACTATTTCATTATTTTCAATCTTCAAATATATTTGTAATAGTTTATATCAAATCATTTTCACTGCATATCTTTTAAACCCAAAATAAAAATAAAGAACTCAGAATACATAAATTAGACATTGAAATAAAAGGAAAAAAAAGGATGTAAAGGAATGAAAGAAAAAGAGAAGAAAAATAAAATAAAATCTCACTTTGAATGATAGAAAAAATTTCGAATCTTCTTTGAACCTTGGAAAAAAAAACCAGATTTATTATGCCTCTGAAAATTTGTTTGGAAATGGTGGAATGGGAAAGTGAAAAGTTGGCTTCCTTTATAAGCTTTTAGTTTATGTGAAGACAAAATATTACTTAATATAATGGGCTAATCTTTTAAAATACTTAGACTATTAAAATAGTAGTTTAGATTTAGACATTAGATCAAGTTACTAGAGTCACTAATATTTATAGATTTGATAAAACTGTTTTATTTCTTAAAATCTAAATTGTTTGTCCAATAAAATATAGTAAACTATTCATTTAGGGGTGATCAAGACTAATTTATACATATATCACTATATTAAAATTTAAATCCCCTTGCACACGGTGTTTTAGAAGGAAAGCGTCAGGCTCTGTTTATAGGATTTTGTTTGATATTGTCACGTCCAAGAACCTAAGTTCCACGTAGAAAATTAAAATGCTATGGCCTTCAATGGATTATATCCATTGTCTTCTCTTATATTTTCTAGCTACATGTGGTGATGATATAACGGTAAAGAACAATAATTTAATGATTCTCTTTTTAATTAATTTGAGGTTTGATTTTTTTAGGTACGCATTTGAATTGTTGACGTGATTCCACCTTCTAACGTTTCTTATCCTGACTAGTCGTAGTTTTTCGGTTTCTGTCTTCTATATATCAAAGTGTTAAGACTTGACCGTGTATTATACTTTTTTAACCAAACAAGTAAATAATTTCAGTACCACATAATTGTTATTAGGAACCTACTTTGTAATGTCTGTATGATTATATAGTACAACCGTGGCGTTATTTCTTTGACCAATTATTTTTTAGCTTCTACGTGGTCTAACGTAGTATTACAAATCTCTTAATCCTTCCTTCTTAATTACCTAATACACACACACGCACACATATATATTTATATGTGCCGATAATCACCAAACCTGGCCATAGAAAGTGAGAATTGATTAAATAATATTATATTCCAGGAAGAAAACGAGCACAACTAATCTTGTTTCTTAACTACGATTGTTCTTGACACCTTTACCAAATACAACATATAAGAATCAACCTTTATTGAAAAATAATTAAAGTGTACTCTTTTGTCAAAATATTCTATTTGAAGCCTTTTACTAGAACCATATCGACCGATGAACCAAGTAGAAGATGACAAGCACACGATACAGCCATACATATATATATATATATATTGGGCGGTTGGAAAAAACTAATAATTAGAATAATATTGGTGGTGACATACAAAGGCATTCCAAACAACACAAATACCATCTCTCTACGCAATATCTCAGAAGGTTCAAAGAAGGTTTGAATCAGGTGTTGAGTGTTTTTTTTTTTTTTTTTGACTTGTAATATGCTGTCAAAGCTTTGTAACAAAGCAACATAAAAAAGGAATTTGTGAGGTATTAGAAGTCAACCTCACATCTCTCATGTCTCATGACTTTCTTATCATCTTTCAATTAACTTTGAAATTTTGTTTCTCAATAGTACTATTCAAATTTTCTTAATGTTTTTTTTTATCACAAGATAAGGAAAAAAAGGATGACAACTTATATTAAGATATATAATGTGTAGCACAATGATTGAATATGTTCTCTAAAGTCCCTAATTAAGGTCAAAATTGAAAAGTGATGTTTGTATCAAAGGTGAAAAATCATTTCAATTTTTATGGAAATATAAAGTGAAGTAAACATACTTCTATATACTATTACTGAGAATTCTTTCTTAAGGTAAGAAAAAACTAGTCGGTAAAATTTTGAAATATAATATTTTTTTATTACATTCGGTTAAGTTACATAATTTTATTGTGTGATCCAATAATTCAAAATTAATTTTTATGAATAATTTTTTTAGTAATATCCTATTACTATTACAGAATTCTCCTCCATTCCTGTTTGTTACAACCATCTAAGAACATTTGTGTTATTTAATCTGAATTGATCATTCAAATAAACGTTTAGATCAAAACATTTAAAAAACCATACAAATAATGTGAAATGGTCCATTTGACCATGAAAAATGAAATTGAGCTTGGCTTCATTTGTGTAAATGTGCAACAATAATATTTGATTATATTTGGTTGAAAACTTTCTCTCTACTACTTAGGGGTTATTTGGGAGATATGTTTGGAGACAGAGTTTTGAAAATTAGAAATGAATTGAGTTTTAAAAATATGATTTGAAAAAAATGAATTTTTTAGAGTGAAAATGTATAAATAATTTCAATTTATTTGAAAAAAAGTAGTAATATAAATCTTATTTTGTTTCTTTTAAAATTTTATGTAATTAAAAAAAATCATCTCATCTGGACTCAAAATAAAAAAGTTATAGATTTTTAAACTTTTGTGTATTTTTTTTAATTAGTAGCAAGTGAATTGTAAAATTTAAAGAAAACGACAAAAAATTTTGGAAAAGAGTTTTGGAAAGCTTCCTGTAACAATCCCTTAAACATTAAAATACCGTAACTATTTTCATTTCAAATGCAACTAAGACGATTCATTTTTTGATGTGCATTCATAATGAAGAGCTTATTTGAGAATGGGTTCCAATCCACCTTTCATAGATTGAATTTTGTCTTTTTTCTTAAATTTTAACTGACTCAAATATCTCCAACCTCTAAAACAAAGGTTTCAGTCTATTTTTGTACATATACCCTATTAAAACTTGCCTTGAATAATGAGTTTTTGTAAGATTTGTTGGAATTGTTTTAAATATATGTATCCAAACACATATTTAAATACTTGGTTCAATGTTTCTGTTTAGATTGTGAATGTAATATCCCGAAATTTTTGAAAAAGGAATTTCAGTGAATCAATAATTTAATTCATAAAATTTCTTTATGTAAATTAATGTTTAGGTTATAATTTTTTTAATCTAAAATTATGAAAATAAATTTTATAATTAAATGATTATATAATTTAATTTATCACATAATACAAAGTTACTTTACTTTGTTCAAAAGTTTAAATAGTAAAAGTGATCAATTGATAAAAGTGTAAATAAGTTATCAAATTACTAATATAGCATTTCAAAAGCTTTAAAAGTAAAGAAATTAGCAGTTTTAAGAATTTCTCAAATATGATTTTTTTTACATATAAAAATGTAGTATGAATTAAACAGCAAAATAGATTAATTTTTGACAGATAGAAATAAGGTTGATATACTTTTTCAGTATAGATTCTTGGAAGATAAGTTTTTAATACAGTAAAAACTTATATAATATAAGTTAACTTTTCAATATAGATTAATTTTTGAAGTATAAGCTAGCTTTTGTAATATGAGATATTGAGATTTGTGCTAGTGAAAGATAGAAGAAAATACTATTATGTGTAGTTAATTGATTAAAATTTATCTATTAAAAAATAATATCTAGAATTACCTCTATTTATCTGATTAAAGGAAAATGTGGAATTTTTACCTAATGGTTAAGATGGGATAAAAACCAAGAGATCAAGGACTAAGAAAAAGCCTTGCTAAAGAGGGTTAATCTAACGGTTAAGATCAAAAACTACTTTTGATCAAATAGATAAGGTTAGAAGCAAAGTTTGAATTTATTTCTTCTATCTCGTGCATATGTCAATATGCTTATGTCATGGGCCTATGTCATACAAGTTTAAATTTGTATTAAGCTTACTTAAACTTTCTAGACAACATTAACTAAGACAGATCATGATTAGTAAATTAATCATTTGTCATTAACTCAAGCCTATAAATAAGCATCCACCCTCCACCATTTTCTTCACACCTCAAAAACAAAGCTCTCTCTCTTAAGTTTCTCAAAAATTCCTATTAGTTTTTTTTATGTTCTTCAAAAATTTTCTTGAGTTTTCTTTCATTTTTTCTACTATTTTGCCACCTCTAAAACACTTTCTTAGTTTTCTAAAATATGAAAAATCGTTAAGTTTTCATCATAGAAGTCATTCTCCAAGAAGTTCTAGTCCAAATTTTTGGGGGGAATTCGATCTTTGAGGTAGTTTCCCAGTCAAAAACTCTTGTTAATTTTCTTTAAATTTATAAATTTTAGTATGTTGACATTTAAGTAGAAATAATAAGTGTTTATAACTTTCTGGAAGATTTCCAAGCCCAAGATGATAGTGTTTGGATGTTAAAATGAATTTAGAAATAGTAATTTGACAATAGTACGAATATGTTCATAAACAAGTATATAAAGTTTATAATTTGAATTGTAAAATTTTGTAAAATTAAAATGGGTTTCTATAAGTTAGAAAACCATTAAGAAAATTTTATGGGATATAAATTAAGGTGTATATATGTGTTTTAAGATTTTATGAATAAGAAATCATAAGAAAAGTGTTATCAACCATATACAAAAATGATTTGAAACTGATGGATTATGAATTTTTAAGAAAAAGTAGTTTTTATGGACAAAAGATATGATTTTTCAAAGTTTAATGAAAACAGGGGAAATTCAGGAGGGGGCGAAATGGGCTATTGCAACAACCTGGCTGCAGTGCTAAAACTGGCACTATAGCACCAACTTAGGCTGAGCAGTGGCACTGTAACACCAGTTTTAGTGTTACAATGCTAGGCCTGAAAAAAGAGGGAAAGAGAGAGGATTTTAAAGATCTTAAATGATTTTTAAAATGAGTATTTTGTTAGAAAATGATAAATTTTAAATTTTAAATAAGATGATTTTTTATATTTTAAAAGATATGGAATTTCAAATTATAGAGTGTTACTATTTTGACACAAAATTTGAAAAATGGAGTTAGATTTTCTAGCCTAATTTTTAAAGAAATATTTTATGTTGGAGAAAAATATATTAAAGTTTTTAGATCCAATTATGTTTTAAGTTTCAAAATTTACCATAACTTTTGTGGATTAGATTTTGGTTTTTCTTTTATAATAAGGAATTTAAATAAGAGTTTATTCAAGGAGTATTAAATTAAGTTGTTTTAAAAAAATATATTTCATAAAAAATATGGATTTTTAAAGAGTATCAAAATTTTAAAATTTGATGTTAAGTTAAAAGAAAAGGAATTAAAATGCAATTTCTATTAAGTTAATAGAAATTATTTTAAGATTTAAATATATCATAATCTTATAACCATACTTAGTAAGGAATTATTTCCTTTTATGTAAAAGGAATTTAGATATGACTATATAAGAGCATTAATTTAATACTCATCATGAATATATTTTCAGACGGTAAGATTTAGACCACAAATAAGTTTAGCAAATGGAAGTTTTGTATGCAAGGTAAGTACAAATCTTACTTATAATATGGAAATATTATATGTTTTTGAATAAAGTATGCTCAAATGATGTGTCATAATTTAAATACATGCCAAAATAGCTGTTTTATTAAAAAAAAAAGTCATGTTTTACGAAATAATTTCAATTTATGTCATGGATCTATATATTATGTCATTGCATATGCATTAGGACTAAAGAGCTTATAATTAAAGAATTTAGGTTTCATACCTAATCTTTGAGCAAGATGATTACGTTAGAGTATTAGACATACTTAGATTCAGTTAAGTAAAGGCTAAAACTGATACAAGACAAGTAAGTTATCGTATCAACCTTCCTTTAGATAGTGGAGGATTATATTATATTATATTATATTTTGGGGTAAGTATAGTTTATAATCTCGGTATTGTTAAAAACTTTGCAAACCCTAACCTCTTATTGATCGCATGCACCTGGGACATACACATAAGAGTCCATAGACAAGCAAGTTAAGTAAAAATATAAGTTTATAATGAAAAATAAGATATCTATAATTGAGTATGATCCAATTATATAAGAGAATATAATTGGATTATACATCCATATATGTTGTATGTGTACTGCGAGATATATATTTATACTTATTGAGTGAAATCTCATTAATTATATTCATACTGTAGGTAAAAACTTATAGCATAATACTTGGAAGGCAACTGCAGACAAAGATATTGAGTGAGTGAATACAGTATGAGATACCTCTACATAGATTTTCTAGTACAAGTTATTTGGTGAGTAATATATTATTAAGCATATAATTATGTATATAGTAACGAGTTTCTAACATGAAAAACTTTATGAGAAATTAGTTTTATATATTTATTAAAGTATTTTTATTAAGAAAAATAACCAATGAATAAGATTTATGAGAGTTACTCTCGCGTGTGTGTGTATATATATATATTGATAAGTGATTTTATAAAAGTTATAAGAAAGATAATATATGAAAAAGTTTTGATATTAAGTTAAAAAAAATTATTTCGTAATTTTAATAGTCAAATATAAATACTTATAAATTATTATAATTTAATATTATGAATTTATAGTTAAATAACGAAATGCATTATGTAGCTGTTACAATAAATATTTAAATATTATTTTAAATGATAATTTAAATATTTATGTTGAAATGATTTTACCAAATATTTTTCCTTTAAAATGTTATTATCTGAACGGTTGAACCAAATAGATAAAACTCATTGAAAATGGTGGTTTTTTTTTTTTTTTTTTTTTTTGCTATAGCATGCCGTGGTAATTATGCTCTTATCATAGTACAATTGAAAAAGTTTTTATATATCTTGATTGTCTATGTCCGAAGGCTAATGGTCTATTCAATTGCTCGATTGAATAAAACCTTAATTTGAACGAACTTCTCAAAACCATTTTTGCCCTTTTATTTCTGGTGAGCAAGTGGTGGGAAGGGAGTGGATCTGTATACCTTGACAGTACAATTGGTCGAAAATCATGATTACAACCCTCCAAGAGTGTGCCACGTGAAGGTATATAAACAATAGTGGAAGGAGTCCTTTTTACTGCAATGAAAGATTTTGCAGAAGGTTGTGGCATGGCAATGATAAAAGATATCGGAGTTCCTGGAGGGAGATATGGAGGATTATTTTTTATTTTTATCATAGAATATGATTAAAAAAATGCTTTTTGGGCAGATAAAAGAAAAGCTTTTTATATAATTTTTAACTATTAAATTTTCATTAAATATTGATATTTATTTTATATTTTTAATTTAATCTAACAAGGTGTGTTTCGGTTAGAGCTCATTTTGAACTCAATCCGAATTTATAATTGATTCTTCATATTCTTTTTTAGAAATCAATAAAATTATGATTAATTATTAAAAAATTAACTAATTTTAATATAAAAATTTTATTTAATAAGATATGTTTTTCACAATCATGGTAATAACATAGAGAATTATTTGAGGACGAGTGAGGGTATTCTCCACTAAAATTTTTTTGTTCTTTATTTCAATTTCAAAAATTTTATAAATTTTATATTTTATCCTTATTAAAAATAAAAAATTTTATATAGTCCATACTTTGTCTAACCCAAAATTAAGGGAGTGTATGGGGGGAGAGTTTCTAGACTTAGTTTTAGATACTCTTTGTTATCTTTTTTTTTTTTTTTTTTTACCCCGTAAGCATTTTTACTATTTAAATTTTCAAAACTCTATAATAAATTTTAAAGTTTAAAAGTTTAGAGTTTTATATTTACAAGTGTAAATGAGATTATTTTTTTTAAATTACATGAAATTTTAAAAGGAATAAAATAAGATCCATGTTAATAATTTTTTTTAAATAATTGTTTAAAATTTTATATTTTTTCACTCCAAATAATTTTTTCCCTAAACACATTTTCCAAAACTTAGGGCCTATTTTGGGGAGTATTGGAGATTTTTTTTATCTTTAAAAAAAGTAAGTTTTAAAAAATATGTCTAGAAAAAATATATATTTAGAGGAAAAAAGTGTAAAATTTTAAAAATTTATTTGCTTTCAAAATTATACATAATTTTAAAAAAATCATCTCATTTTAACTAGTGTATGTAAGGTTGTACACTTTTAAAATTTGAAATTTACTATAAAATTTTAAAAACATAAATAGTAAAAAATATAGTGAAATAGAAAAAAAAAAAAACCTAAAAAGTTGGTTTTAATCTCTAAAACCACCCCTAGACGACTTTTATTTTTCTTTATCAAAAAAAAAAAAAAACGCTAAAACTCCTTTTAAACATATCTTAAAATTCTTAAATATCTCTAATTAAAATTTATTTTATAAAAAATAAAACTTCATAATTTTCTGCTTTATCCGATGTTAAAATTAACATTTTTTTTATAAATTTATTAAAATTAAAAATTTTTACATAATTTTTATTAAAATTTATTTTTAAAAAATTGAGGGGGTGTTTGGTGAAATAATTTCATTTTAATTATATTCAAACATAATGTAATTTTACATTAAATATAAAATTTTATATTCAAATATAATTTTTTTCAACAAAATAATTATTATTTAAAAGTTTTTTAAAATAATCACATCAATTTTTAACTCTATCATTTATCTTTATTTTTATCAATCACATCAACTTTTTAACTTTAAAATATTTTTAACCTAAATACATATTTTATTTAAATATAAAATAAATATTTTTTAATCAAATATAATATTTAAAAAATAAATTATATTTAAATATAATTAAAATACAATGCTCGTCAGAAGCCAAATATAAGAAATGGATTTATGATCCGGCGGAATACTTCGAAACGCCGATCAAATAAGAGAGATTTTTTTTTTTTTTTTTTTTTTTCGTTCCACAAAACCCGACCCAGAAAACTGAAAGAGCTGCCGACCAAATGATCGCGCAGTGGGGTCCTTGAGTCCCATACTGATGGGATGTTTGATGAAAAGTGGGGCCACCACTTGTGCATGCCCTTCCAATTTTACTTGTTTATTTTACAAACCAAAAAGGGAATAAAGAAGAAAGGGTCCCACACATGGGAATCATGTACATGCAAGCTGTGGTGTTAAAGCGAGACACTGGATTGTTCCTCTCCTGCATTTGTCACCTACAGCTTTTCTTTTGGGCCTCTGTTGTTCCATCAGTAGTTGAATTGTCCTATTTCTTGTTGATACAGTGAAGATTAGATCAGCTGACTTGATTTAGATGAAAACAAAGGAGATAAAAAAAAAAAAAAATCAAGTCGTGAGAATTATACTCATCATTCATCATGGACAGAAAAGGGCACAGTACACTTTTATGTTTTAATTCAGCAATTTGGGGGACTCTTTTTGTTATTGTTTGTACAAAATAGATTCATTACTGGTTTTACCACTTCATAATGTATATAATGTACATAAACTTTTGAATCTTTCTCTCACCATAGCCATAATGTAGCAACTGCAAGTACTATGGCAATGAACCTTGTAAAATTATTAGGCCAACATTGTCTTACTACAATAGTAAAGTACATCCATCTTAACAGTTAAATCTCATCAACTTGTTGCTAAAATTTCATATTTTAGTAATAAATCTGTTACGATTAGATTTAGGGGGCATTTGGAGAGAAAATTTCATTTTAATTTTACTCAAATACAATATAATTTTACACCAAATACAAATTTTACAACAGTACTACGAAAACAATTACTATTCAAAACATTTTTAAAACAATCACATCAACTTTTCAACTTCACTATTTATCTCTACTTTTATCAATCACATCAATTTTTCAACTCTAAAATACTTTTTATCCAAACACACATTTCATTCAAATACAAAACAAATACTTTTCAACCAAATACAATATTCAAAAAACAAATTTCATTCAAATATAATCAAAATATAATACGTTTATCAAACGTCCCTTAATATGATAATTAAAAACTATATTTTATTGATAGAATATATTTAATTTTATAACTCATTTTATAATAGGATCTCTTATTTTGCAAGATTATTAGTAAAACAATAACTTTTAATTATTAAACTAAAATCTTAATAGTCTGGTGTAAAAGTTTTTAAGTTAAAAATTTATTGTGCATAATAAAAAAAATATTTATAGTTAAAAATTAAACTGTTAAAAAAAATTAATGAAACTGATAAAACAATTTTCTGGTCAATAGTGTTAATTATATTGAAGATACTACAGTAGAAATTCCCTCTTTTCATATATCTTGTCATATAAAATATCAAAAGAACAGGAATACATCTTCTATTACGTATTTATGAATAAAAAGAGGGAATACAAAACTCTGCAAAAGCCCCAAACTGGGGCTGTTAAAGTTAAAAGCAGTACAGGAACCTAATTCAACAAGGGCCATGATATCAGCTAATTTTCTTCCAAGTGGAATGAAGTACGGCAAAGTTGTAATGTGAGTAATACCCGAGAGGAATCAGTACTGCTTTTATTCTCTGCAACATATCATATCTAACTATGGCAGACCAAAGATCTGCTTTACTCGAAAGCCACAATTTCCACTCCACGCCATCCCGATTTGGTGGTTTACCTTTTTTTTTTTTAAATTACGTACTACCATTGATTATTCCACAAGCACTCTTAAGAGTATTTCTATTTAACCAAAATGGGAAAGATGGAGAATTCTTTGATAAAGAATTGATAAATTCATATCATTACACTTGATTTTAAATAATTTTGAAATTAATTATCATGTTTGTAACGTTATATATACTTTTAACATAATTTGATGCTTATATATTGATCACAAAATTCTTGACAGTATATTATATGTATATGTGTACATGAGTGTATAAATAACAGTGCCGTAAGTTGCGATATTCCACATACAAACCATTGGGAGTTTCAAGTTTTCAAACATGCAATGAGTGCATGCGAAAATGCAATTCCATACAAATCCACTGGTTTCAAACATTTCCACTACGTAATTGTGTACTATTATCAATGCATCAAAACTAGAAAACCATGCAGATTTTCTCTTTTGTATATGTATATGTGTGTGTGTATATATTCGGAGCAAAATTTGCCGTTGAACGTCGACAGCTACAAAACATGCATGCATTCGCAGCCGTATAATCACCATTGTCGTTCAATTCATCACACAGAGAGAGAGAGAGAAGAAAAAGAGTAAAGTGATGAAACAAATGTAAAAAGCAAAATATTGAACGACAAAAAGTTGACGCATTAAAGCAGTTGAATCGTCAGTCACTCACATGCACAAGAACCAACCATCTTTGTCCACCCCAACTTCTCTAAAAACATTTTTGATTAACTCACCTCCAATCCATGCATTAGTCGAGCATTCTCTTTCGCCTACACATTTCTCTTTTCTTAAGACCAGCTTTCTCACAATACACTAATTAATTAACCAAATATAAACACATATATGATCTGTATTAACATTTGTGCAATAAATTAAGCAAAGAATGTAAAAGCAAACCAGGTACTTTATAAAAGCAAAAAACATTTCCCTCATCCAACTTTTAATCAAACTAAAGTTTCAAACCTAACCCAACCCAACCCAGACATCAATTCTCTACACTATAATATAAGATCAACAAAGGTGATGATGGCCATCATATTCTTTCCCGCTGAATACACACATATACCCACATCACAAAATTCCCTCTAATCTATGTGTTCAGAAAAACTAGACCAGAATACAACCAAAGTACACTATATTGAATATCATGAGACCCAAAAAAAAAAAAAAAAAAAAGAACAAGAAAAGAAAGAACAAGTTTCACATATCATGAGATTCAATATGGGTAATTTCCTTCTGTATACAAAGGCGATGCAAAAAAAAAAAAAGGGTAATGAGCATCACATGATGATGAGCAACGATCATCACGGCAGATCATCATGAGGCCATTGGTTTGGGCTGAAAGAAGGCTGGTGATGGTCATCAGAACTACTGGTTGTGTTCCTACGAAAGTTACCCGTAATAATATTCTCACCGGTGGAGGTAGTGTTGGCGTTTCCGATGTTCCACACCGCATTTTCATCAGAAGTATTAGTTGTTGCGTTGTTCGACGACATCATGAAGCTATGAGGCCGCCAGTCTTGCTGATGACGAGAAGAGGAATTGGGACCCGTCTGATTAATCACGTTCACGCCTTCTTGGTGATGATGACCACGCGGGTGGGAGTAAAACTGGGTCGAAGCGAAGGAAGAATTAGCAGCGCCGGCGGCTGAGAGGTCGTTGAAACCCTGCAACAGACTCAAAGTCGAAGAAGAAGATTGCGAAGAATCAGAAACCCCCAAGCCCAGTTGATCGGAATTGATCAGCAAAGATTGAGAAAACGACGTCGGTTGATTGAAAGACTGAATCGCCGCGAAAGAGGTCAGATACCCAGACCCCGGGTAGAACTGAGACGAGGCCATCACCGAGCTCGAGCCGATCATCATCGCTTGTGGGTTCGTCAGATTCTGCGGTGCCGGCGACTGCAGTACTGCCGAAGGCTGCTGCGGCTGCTGCTGCGGCGGCGGCGGGGGTTGAGAGTGGCGAGAGCTGTCGCCGGAGGATGAGGAGGACGACGTCGTCTTGGCGCGCTTGCCCTTCCGGCAACCTCCTCCGACGGGGACGTTGCGGAGGGTCCCACCCTGGGTCCAGTACCTCCGACAGGCTTTGCAGAAGTAGCGGGGCTGAGAGAGACTGTAGTTGTTGTAATAGCAGAACTTGGTGTTCAGCGACTCGCACCGAGGGCATTTCTGAGGTTGATGATGCTGCTGTTGTTGTTGTTGATGATTCTCAGATTGAGTCGGCTTCAGAATTCTCCGATCTTGGTTCTGCTTGTTATTACGATTCATCTCTTCAGACCGGCCCTCTTGCATACCCGTTTGATTAATTCTGTATGTATATATATGTGTGTGTGTGTGTGTGTAAAATATAAGAAAACTGTTTAGTTTGTTATGTCTGGGGTGGTGTGATTTCTCTTGGGTTCGGCTTTTGTCTCTTTATATGGATCAATAGGGAGTACTTAACATGAACATGAACATGAACATGAGGCGGTTACAATGGGGGGAGAGAGAGAGAGAGAGGAAAGGTTAAAATTGGAGCGTTTCGGAAGGTTTTCAAGCGAGATGAGATGAAAAGATAGATTAGTAGTACTCAACGTGTCGACAGAATCTACTACCAATATTGCAAAACCAACGGCGATTGATCGTTACCGTTTTATTGCATGCTATCTATGCCGTGCTTCCATCCACTTACCATTATACCACCCAAAGAAAAACCAATGGCCGCCCTTCCAACATTTAACACCCCAAGCCAGGCACTCTTAAAAAAAAAAAAAAACCAAAAAAAAAAAAAAAAGATCAAAAGAAATCTCCCCGGATGTGTAATATTCAATCTCTAATATTAGTGTCTCACACAGAACACAGCCATCATTAATATCTAACGAGATTTTCGTAGCTCAAAACCACCAGACATGGTAATTAAGGATATAGGTCTTATGATATTCCGCGGGCTGGTTGGTAATTAGGACCAAGATTTTATACCAGGGGAAACTAAAAACTGGGTGTTTCAAAAATATGTTCAGATAGAGGAGAGATGTGGGTGTTTCATGAATTAACATTCAACATGGGCAATGGAGAGAATTAAAACGGGAGAGAAAAAAGAAAAAACAATATTATTGATCAATCAATTGGTCTTTGAACATGAAAGAGATGATAAAAGCAAACGGAAAATTCATTGGGCTGATCACAACAACTGGGACTGTCAAAGGCTATAATTACTTTATTAGCTTCACGTTTCGGTTCACAACTGAAAGAGTTGTTGGAGTTTCTGAGTTTGACTCCCCAAAGAAAGAATATAGAGAGAAGATGAAATTGGGAAAGGTTTGGGTGAGAGGGAGGAAGGAGAGAGCAGGCGGCGGACAGGGCCAAGAAGGTACCTTGGCAGTTGTCAAATGGGTGGTGGCTGTGTCAGACCTCAGCAACTCTCTCTCTCTCTCTCTCTCTCAATCTTTTTCTCTCTCTTTCTCTCTCTCTCTTGGTTCTCTCTCATTCCACTATCATCTCTGTCCTCAGATGACTGTTGATCTTGAGTCTTCCATACTCCTTTTCTTTTTCTTTTTAATTCTTTTATTTTTTTTTTTAATGGGATTTCCTTCTCTTTGACATCTTTCCATTTGGGACTGGCCGGGCTTTGATTTTTATAATTCCAATTCAATAGAAAGACGTTGATGTCCTCCCCTCGCCACTGAATTCGCAAACTCATCATTCATGGTGTGTGCTAAATTTAATTACGAAATGGGGCTAATATTGTTAAGCCAATGATCTCACAAAATCTTAGGGAAAAAGAAACTTGAACCAAACGGTAATAGATTCATAAGTGAAATCAGCGATGGAGTAAGAAATTATTTGCTAGTGAGGATTAATAACCGAAACCAAAATTTAGTAAGTTCAATGGAGAATAAAGGAGTAAGTTTTTAATTTTTAGTTTTAACAGGGGCATCTTTGTGTATATATTAAAAAAAAAAAAAAAAAGAACCCAGATTTTTACAAACAAAAAAAATTTTTTTTGAGCCCCCACAGGGTATATGTCGGCTCTGTGCCTAAGCGAAATAACCATGATCCATCTAATAAAATCTTGCACTAAAATTTCTCTTCCTTTGGAAGGCTGCTAATTTGGACAAAATTATGTGTTTTCATTTTTACATTTCTTCATCTGTGTACGCCCAAACATAACATACTTTATAAAAAAAAAAAAAAAAAAACCCTATAAAATTCTCAATTCCAAAAGAATCACATTGTATCTACTCAAAAACCGCACTCGTATATATTAAACAAATCAATTGTTCCATATCCAAGCTGATCAAGTGCCTTTAGGCTCCGTCGTCAAATAAAACAAGCTTTTAGCATCCTCCCAAGTCGTAGCCTACCAAAGGGCAGTTTTATCAAGTCAAGTTTGGACAAACGAGTGCTCACATAAAATTTTCTCCCAAGTTTCACATGTCCACCTTTCACAAATATTTATATATAAATAAATATATTTTTAAAAAATCAATCTTTATAATAAACAATGCGGTGTGTGTGCGTGCGTGACAATGCAGGAATAGAAGATGGTGACACACATCTGATCAGCATGAGAGAGGCACGTGCCCCAAGCCCACGTAGCTGAAGATAGCGGAGTTAGCATATAGAGAGAGAAAAAGAGAGAGAGAGAGAGAGAGGAAAAAGACGATGAACGATGATGACGATGGCATCAGTTATTACAACTGCTCCTCCCCCACCACGCCACACTACCACTCTCTCTCTCTCTCTCTCTCTATATTTATATCTATATCTCTCTCTTTCTCTCTCTAGAAAGGTCAAACCTACCGTTTCTTTTTCACGTCCTCCTCTTCTTCCTCCGCAGTCCCCTGGCCCTCTATGCATGTGTGGGTGGAATCGGGCTTTTCCCTGTGATTGCGATCCATCGTCCGCTATGCTTATCAACCCCCTCTGCGAGTCCGTAACTGGTCTAGTTCCTCTACAATCATTCGACTTTTGTGGTCCTTGGATTTTGACCATTAATTTGCCTTCTCAAATGCCCCACCCTACCCTGTAATCTGTGTGTTCACCACCTCCGTCTGTCGACTGTTATTATTGTATGAAGTGCTCGGTTTTTATATTGCTTGGGCCTTCGCTATATATGGGCCCAAGAAATGCCTTGGGCTTCTTCTGATGGATTGGGCACAATCCATCAATTTAGATAGGGACAATAAGACTACAAAGCATGCGTGGATTGATTTTTGTAACCGTTTAAAAGTTTTTACAAAAAAAAAAAAAAAAAACCATAAATTTAATTTAATATAATAAATGAAAATTTTTTATTGTTTTCTCTCTTTCCCCCTTCCTCTCCTTCCTTTCTTTCTCTATCTTCTCTAATTCTTTTTCTCTTCCTTTCCCTGTGGAAGCTGCAATCGAGGTTTGTTGGAGTTGTCGTCGTCGAGACAATCTGAGCTTTCGCTTAGCCTCGTGATTGGAGCCACCTTCATCGATCTTTTCCCTAGCTTCAACGAAACACTATTTAATTGTCTTTTTTAGTTCCATTCTCTATCGTCGCTGGCATGTCTGCACAAGATTGACATCGTGATCCCGCCACCAAGATCGCTCTGTTCTCCTTTGCTAACGGCCTCCTCAACCAGGTCCAAGCTAGATTGACATTGACAAGGTCCGGATCTTCTTCTCCTTCACCATCGACCTCCTTAGGATAAGCACGAGATCAATACTGCCAGTACCAGATCGAATTTGTGATCTAAAAACACCGATTACCTCGCATTTGGAGCCATCCTCCCTCACATTGCCAATCTGTTCGTGGCCTCGATCACTCCGACAACTCTTGGGCTTGCAATTCCGACAAGATCTAGCTCCGGTCTTCTCTTTCCTCTCTGACCACAACCTCCGCCCGCCATCCTCCATACGATAAAACAACAGCTGTGATCAGAGCTATAAGAGAGAGAGAAGGTAGAGAAAAAAAAATAATGAAATGATAAAAAAATGATAAAAAAAATCATTTATCATTGATAAATGAATCATTTACGACCGGTAAATAAATTATTATTAAAAGAATGATAAATAAATATTATTTATTGATAAATAATTATTTATCAATAGTATTTTTTTATAAGGAGGCGTTTGGTAAACGCATTGCATTTTGATTGTATTTGAATGAAATTTGTTTTTTAAATGTTGTATTTGGTTGAAAAGTATTTGTTTTGTATTTGAATGAAATGTGTGTTTGGATGAAAAATATTTTAAAGTTGAAAAGTTGATGTGATTGGTAAAAGTAGAGATAAATAGTAAAGTTAAAAAGTTGATGTGATTGTTTTAAAAATGTTTTGAATAGTAATTGTTTTCGTAGCACTGTTGTAAAATTTGTGTTTGGTATAAAATTGTATTGTATTTGAGTGAAGTTAAAATGAAATTTTTTACCAAATGTCCCCTAAGACTTTTTTTTCTTTGTAACAAATATTAATCCAAAAGATATAATTTTATGACAATTTCCTAAAATTCCATCTCGTGGGCCATATGTTTTTTGAGCCTTAAATATATTTGTTGGCCATTGAATATTTGAATTTAATGTTACGTTTGGGCAACACTTTTTTTTTGTATTGCATTTGAATGCAATGCAATTTTCCCCCAAATACAAAAATATTTCATTCAAATATCAATCACATTACATTTTAAATCCAACACAATCACTATTTATTATTTCATTTTTTTATTACTTTTTTTAATTACATCATATATTTTCTCTCTCCCTTTTTTTTTTTCTCTCTACTTTTACCCATCACATCACATATTCATTATTAAAATACAATTCAAATACTTTTCACTCAAACACACATTGTATTCAAATGCAATGCTAATGCTTTTCCTCCAAATATAAATTGCATTCAATGCATTGCATTTAAACGCAATGCAAATGTAATGCGTTCACCAAACAAACGCTAAACGTAGAATTCAAACATTCGCATCAAATGTGTTTTAACACTATATCGACGGATTAAAAAAAATGACTAGATATAATTGATTATTCTCAATCATTCTGAAGTCATTTTGTTAATAAAACTTTTAAAAGATTGTTTCAAATAAAAGAAAGTGATATAATCATATTATAAATTGACTCGTATATTTAAATAGTTTTTGTTAAAATAATGTGACACAGATTTTGAAAATGTTTTTGAAAATTTAAATTTCGATTTTAGTTAAATTGTTGAAAGATAATAAGACTTTCAAATAATTTTACAATAATAGTTAGACAATCAAACAGATATTACATTGGAGTTTAATAATGATTATTAGAATGAAACTTTTGAACAATTTTACACTAATAGTGTTGGAAAAATGGTTTTTAAATCATTTTAAGGAATCATTTTGAACTCTAAATTTAAGTAGGACCCCATAAAAGTAATAGGTCTTGGTGGATTTACATTCTCCATCACAAAAGAATTGAAATCATATTTTTATATGCTCAAAATGATAATTGAGTGAATAAGAAATTTATGCTCAAAATGTACCAATTGGAACTCAGATTTTGTTGGAAATTTTGATAAAATGTAGAGTCTCACATTGGTTAAGTATCTTGATAATTTGGAGTTTATAAGTGATTATCCTTTTGGACTAGGGTATGATGGTATACCCAAGAGACTTTCTCAAGTGTAGGGGGTACAAATCATGGATATGATGGGTCAAGGGCTCAATGTGTACACCTGCACGATGTAAGTGACACAAATGTCAATCCATGGGTTTGCCCTTGCGCAAACTATATTTTGCAAATTTTTTATTTGCATTTTCCAACTTAAAATCAAAATTAATTTTTGTATTATGTTTAGAATATCAACAGATTAATCTATTGATATTATTAGGTATTAGTAAGTGGTTAATAGTGAAGATGAATGGCTTTAGTTCATCTTTTATGCGCGTATTTGAATAACATATTAGGTATGTTCGACCTGAATATGTATGGTTGTAACCTAAGGAAATAATTCTTATTAAACCTAGATTTAAGCCTTATTATTTCTGGCTTGTAACACTCCATATTAGTATTCTATATAAAGAGGCATTCACCTCATGTTTATAATCATCAAAATCACAAAGTTCGCATATGTTTTCAATTCTAGGCTAAGGTTCTTTTAGAGTGTTTCGACATTTTTGGTGATAGAAGGAAGATTCAGTTTCAAGTTTGCGAGAAGCAATATTCAATTATGCTTGGCGTATCATTGTTGTCTTTATATCCGAGGAGATAGATATCCATTTAATCCTCAAACACTTACCGGAGGGAACGAATATATTTTAAGAAGTGAGCTTCGCATCCTCAATCCAAAAATTACTACAAACAGAAAGCCACTCAATTTATTACCAACCAAACTGCTCCAACAAAACAT
Organism: Antiaris toxicaria; assembly: GCA_035233585.1. Classification (NCBI taxonomy): domain Eukaryota; kingdom Viridiplantae; phylum Streptophyta; class Magnoliopsida; order Rosales; family Moraceae; genus Antiaris; species Antiaris toxicaria. Next base: position 99,211,998 of record CP141154.1, read on the forward strand.
ATAATGTAGTCAAGAAATTTCGACACAAACGATTAAATCTCCGCCCATTTCTTCACTTCCATGAACAAACGAAACAAACAGAAGTTCTCTTTATACCTCTAAAGTCACTTTAAGTACTGCTAGAAACCTATTCTAGGTAAATCCGACCAAATAAAACCCCAAATTCTAAGAATCAAAAGTTTCAGCGACTGTGAAAAAAGAAAAAGAAAAAAAACCCAAAAAAAGCAATCAAAATTAAATTAAACCAAATTAATCATCCAGTTTGAAATCCAAAAGAACATTAAGGTCTAAGCCAAACAAGATAAAAAACAAAACAGAATGGCGATAGAGAGAGGAGACCTTGCAGGGACGGCTACTGATGACGATGTAACCGTACTTGCGGATGGCACCGGTGTGGCGGCGGTTTTTGCGTGGTCGCGACCGCAAAATGGGAGCGGCACGGCGAAATCGGGCGGCGACGGCGTCGATGTCAAGGAAGAGGAAGATAGGGGCTGCGATAGAGGTTAGAGAGAGAGAGAAGGCGAGGGCGAAGAGCGAGAGAGACTTGGAGTTACAGGTAAACAGCAGGTTTATTCAAATAAAAAAAATAAACGCGGGAGTTTTAAATTTTTTAAAAATTTTAAGACATTTCCATGACTTTATAAACAGTCAGTTTTATTTTATATTCTCTACTTCATACCACGATTTTTGTACACTTTCCACAATCATTGATCATTTTCAGATCCTATACGCCATGCCACGTCTTTTATATACATTTCACAACCATTAACAATTTTGTTTTTTATACACTTTTCACAATCATTGATCATTTTCAGATCCCATACTCCATACCACGTTTTTTTATATAATTTTCACAACCATTAACAATTTTCATCTTTCACGATTATTTTTAAAAATGACCATGTAATCTTCGTTGACAAATCTGATATTTACAGTAATGATTTAAAGCCTATCCAATGAATTACTATATTTGATATTAAATTTAACATATGTAAAACTTTTGTAACAATTTTAAACAAGTTTACCATAAAATGAAAAATATTTTTAATTTAATTTAGGTGCTTCAAATTCTTTTTTACAATTTTGAAAAAAAAATAAATGAAAGTAACATTAGACATTGCATCATAAAACATAGAGTAGGATAAGATAACCCACTCTTTTGTAAAAAAAAAATATATATATATATATATAAGAGTAAAATAGACAAATACATTGAATTAACATAGACAATTGCATCTTACACGTACAATATTTCACATTCTTAGATGTTCAACTTTTTTTTTTTTTTTTTGGGGATAACGTTCAGCATTTTTTTTTTTTTCAAAGCTTTTAAGAAATATCAAACTTTGAGAGAGAAAACGGTTTTGATATAATTCATCAACACAACAAAAGAGTCCCTGATGTACATATAGCTAATTTATTTGCTTTTAAGCTCAAAAAAAAAAAAAAAAAAGCAAATTTAAGGGCATCACGATGGTCATGAGCACATGAGCTCAGTCAAAAACACTTGGCATGCTCTTTCAATAAGTCTTCTCATCCTTCCCTGCTCGCTTCCTGCGCTCCACAACATCCTCGTCCAAGGTCTTCTTTCCAACCTTATCCTCCGGCGGCGCCTTCACCACCTCCACCTCCACCTTCGCTGGCCCAACCTCTCCATCCGGGCCCACCACCATCTCCTTTATCTTATGCCCCGTCTCTTTCGCCGCATCCCACGCGCTCTTCGCCGTCTCCTTCGCCTTCTCCCCCACGCTCTTCACCGCCTCTGCCGCCTTCATCGTCCCCTCCTTCACCGTCTCCGCCGCCTTATGCGCCCCCTCCTTCTCCTTCTCCTTCGCCGTCTCCGGCGCTCCTTTCACCTTCTCCTTTGCACTCTCTGCCGTTTCCGCCGCCTTGTAAGTTCCTTCCTTGGCCTTCTCCTTCGCCGCTTCAGCGTAGTCGTTTGCTCTCTCTTTCACACTCTCCGCCGGTCTGTAGGTTCCTCCCTTGGCCTTCTCCTTCGTCTCCTCCGCGTACTCCTTTGGTCTGTCCTTCATCTCTCTAGCCTTCTCTTTACTTCTCTCCACCCCATCTTTCATGGATTCTTTTGCCCTGTTCGTCATCTCATCTGGATCTCGAACTCTCGCTTCATCGTTTCTCCAGTCTTTAGAGTCGTAGGCTTTGTCGGCCGTCGAATCTCTCGACTCTTCCGCTGCATTTCGTCCCTGAAATCCCATCAAAATACACAAATTCAGAAACGTCAACGAAGAAAAAGAACATACTGAAAATTTAAAAACCCTCGTTTGGATATAGGCTGAAAAGTATATTCAAATTTTCATGAAAGAAAATGCTGTAAAAAACTTTTTGAGTAGTGTTCAAGAAAAACAATAACCAAATTTGGTGATCTAAACAGACTATAAATAACTACGAATTACCTCAGAGTATTTGGATGCATAGGTGAGGCAGACTCTAGAGACTTTTCGCGATGATCTGAGAGAAAGAGCTGGTGGAGGGAAGGCCTTTGAGAGGCCGAATACGCCATTTTTTGCGAGAAACTTGGCTGCCATTGTCGACGGAAGAGTGTTTGTGTGTGTGTGTGTGTGTGTGCGCTTTAATTGTTTTGAGTTTTGTCACCATTTTCTTCTTTCACTTGCTCTGAAACTCTGCATATTATAACGTGATAGCGGTGAGAAAGGTGGCAACGTGAATAGATCACACGTGAAGAGACGATGACACGCGTTGGGAGGCAGTTTCCGTAATTGGCGGACCTTCTAACTAGTGATCAACACACATTCTATATTGCAACGCACAGTCCTAATAACTCACGTTTTCTATCCAAAATCTCACGCCTCTGTTCAACCACCACTTATATCATATTAGTTTATAAAAAAAACTATATTCATTTGTTTATTTATTTTTTATCTTATGAAATGACATGATACAAATAGACGAAAAATTTTGAATAAAAGATGTAAATTTTAATTCTAACGAATATACGTTTACTAAAATAAAAAAAAAGAAATTAAAAAAATGAAATGTAAAAATATTAATAAGGTGTTTGGTATAATTTAGTTAACTTATAAATATTTTTTTTTTGACATTCTCAAGAAAAATATAATTAGTTTTTAAAAATCAATCAATTTTTTTAAATTAAACTAAATTAAATCATTTTTTTATATGAAACATAATTAACCTTTTAAATCATAACACGAGCGAATTTAATTCGTTTATAATTTTATGACTCTCTAATGAAAAGAAAAAAAAAAAAAAAACAAACAAACGATTTGACTTCACAATAACATGTACTTTTCTTTCTTATGACGAACGATTTCTTAGTTTTTATGGAATTTTGGATTTAAAGTTTACTTTACCACGTGAATATCTATCATATTTACTATTTCAAACTTTAATTCAAAGAATAAAGTGGAAGCCTCATAATCCTACTTTTAAATTTCTTGAATGGAAGATTTTTTTTTTTTTTTTTTTGCAGAAAATACAATTTATGCAACTAGTCTAACAAAATAGCAAAATTTGAAAAATATAGAAAATGATAGCCTTTTTGAGTGAAATTTTTCAATAAAATACCTTATCTAACCCTGACAGCCCTACTCTTCTTATCCGACGACGTGAATGGATTCTTCACTGTCGCGCTCGTCGCCATCAAGTTCATATCTATCCTTGGGAAGCTCACTTGCTCACCATCACTGTGTTCCTTGCTCGTCACCGCCACATTCTTCGCTCGTCTATCTTCCTCTTCTCAAAGCAACGCGATCGTGATGACGGCAAGATGGCGATGTTCTTCACTGAGGTCCGTCAAGGTTTCTCCTATAAGCGGAGACGGTGGGCTGGCTGAATTTAGGTAGGGCTAAGGTTAGGATTTTGAGGTTGAATTTAGGGGTTTTGGGTTTTTCAAGGATATTTTATAATAATTATTAATTATATGGAATTTTGCAAATATAAAGAATTTATTTATCTTATGACAAAAGTGTTGGAATTACGAGATTGTAAATAATTTGATGAAAATATCAAATCTGAAAAACAAGCTATATATAAAGTAAATATTAGACTTACGTAGAAAATATCATATTTACATTGTGAATCAAAAAATTGAGATACTATTGTAAATACTGAATTTATATCGGATTTATTACTAAATGCTGGATGTATTAGTAAATACTGGATGTACTAGTGAATATTATATGTAGTTTTACCAACCTTTCCTTTGGGACACATAAACAAGTTCTTAAGGCTTCATCTCGAGGAAGGCCCCAAAATTATACTTAAAATAACTTATATAAGTTGAATAATTGGAAGTGTATTTCATTTACTGCATTTTGACTTTTGATTTTTGCGTCGCCATTATACTAATTGACGTATTATTTATTTATTTATTTATTTTTTTGCAGTTGGGGAGTTGGGAACAACAACGTTATCACACTTAATTACCAATGAGTTTTTTGAGATAATTTAGGGAACTACATTATTCCAAAAAAAAAAAAAAAAAAACTTACGTGAAAAATAAAAGGTCTTTCTTTTTAAATTTAATTTGTAACTTATATGTCTTTTCTTTTTCTTTCTTCTTCTTCTTGTATTCACATGATATCTCGACATTTTTCTCAAAACAAAAGTATTTTCTTTCCAAGGTTTTCCCATGACTGCATACTGCTACTCTTTTAAATATTATTTTCTGCATGTTTGTAGCAAAGAAAATTACGCATATGAAAGAAAAGGAAAAGATCATTGAAAATGAAAAGGAAAAAACAAGCCTTTGGAAGACTTTAATTTGAAAAAAAATTCATTTTGTCTTCATAAAATTCCAAGGTTAAATATTTCTCATAAAATTCCAAGGTTAAATATTTCTTACTCATTTTTATCTGCTTATTAATTTTTTAATATTTTATATTTTTGTTGTTGTTGTTGTTGTTGCTGCTGCTGTTGTGTGCATTGTCTTCATTTAGTTTTCATACAAATCAAAGTTAAGAATAAATGTCTAGCTAGAAAACATGAATTGGGCCATGAAAAACTCAAGAAAAAAAAGACAAGAATAAAAAGTTTGATTCAATCTTTAGAAAAATGAGCTTTTCAAAATTTTCTCACGGATAGGAAGACAGATGTAATGCAGTCAAATGAATAACCAATTGACGAAAAAAATTAAGGAGTTAGGAAATGATGAAGTGATGGTAGAGAAAATCATAGAGAATAATATGATCTTAAGAAAAATGAGAATTTCAAAATCTTCTCACAAATAGAAAAGACAGATGTAATGCAGTCAAATGACTAAACAATTGAAGAAAAAATTTAAGGAGTTAGGAAATGATGAAGTGATGGTAGAAAAATTATAGAGAGTAATATGTGTGATTATGTATTAGTTGACAAAGAAACTCAAATACCAAATGATGAAGATGAAATTGAAATGGAGACTTCTATAATGATTATTTGAATGATATGTCTATGAATGCTTATGATATAAAACGGAGGAAAAATATTGATAACAATTTGAAAGAGATTTATTAATAAAAAAGGACCCATTTAAAAGTTTCGCTTAAGTCCCAAAAGTATGGATTGGCCCTATAAATAAACAAGTGAGATAGCTTGATATACTTGTAAATGCCGGATTTACAAAATAATTTGGAGCCTAAAAATCCTATTAAATAATATAATACAGTAGATACTGTATTTGCACTTTACAGGTAAGTAATTGGTTTTATCTCATTATTACGGAATTTACTTTGTAAATTCAGAACTTGGCCAAAGGAATTAAAAATAACAAAATCACGGTTTACAAAAGATCTACAATTAAATAACTGAACTTAATAATATTTATTTATTATGCTTAGTGGTTCCATTTTATTTTACTTAGTAAATTCATTATTTACAGTTTAATATCATTATTTGATTTTTTTATTACAATAATTTTAAATTTTTTTTCCCTTTTTTAAAACCTTTAGTGTTTTTTCTATTTTAGAATTACATTTTAATCTTTAGTTTAATTTACAACAATCTTAATTATAAAAAAATCTTAAAAAAAAAAACCCCAATCCTTAACCCAAAGACAATGCGCGAGGGTCGTCGTCAGAGGAGAGTCACGCTTCTCACCATCGTGAGGCTCTGTCCGGATTTCCCAGTCGGTGATCGAAAGGAGGCCGCTGCTTATCGCGAGTGGAGCTCTGGCAAGATCGCACGATCGCGATTGCAATCGCGAGGCTGCTACTGCAACGATTTAGTTTTGCCCGAGATCAACAATTGATGATGATGATGATGGCAATCGACAGTGATGATTACTGATGACTACTCTTGTGTTTTGCCTGCCGACGACGTCCACTGAATATTTTAGAAATAGGTGGACTATTGTGATGAGAGGATATTTTGGGTTTTTAAAAATATTTATTTAAAACATAACATAATATTCAATAATCACAAACACCCATATCCTATTATGTTATTTTGTTCATTCTCTCGACTCAATATAATTATAAAAATATTAGGATCACGGATTAGATATAAATAATCATGATTCTTTAAACTTCAATAGCTACCATGTCCATAATCTACTAGCAAGTGGTCAGCATTAATTGTAAGTGATTAATCATGAGAATACTTTAGATCCATTTTGATTGATTTACATTATCCTCAATCTTAACCCTCAAGGTCTTTTGATCTTGATCATTAGTCGTCATAGTCCTCCAATATATCAATCTTGATCTCGGCACCAATAGTTATTAATCACAACATCCCCCTAGGAGATATCAATCTCAACCTCGACCTCAACCTCGAATCCTAGGAGATTTCAATATTAATCACAAAAAGTGATGCAATGTATATGTTAGAAAAATAAAAACGATAATTAAGGGAATAGATTAATTAAACTAGCGATTCACACAAAATGTCAGAAAAAAGCATTTCAAAATCCGATAATTCATATAATTCTAGAAATCATATAAAAATTCATTCGTTCACCAAGAATACTAAAAATTAAAAAAAATGAAATGAATAGAAAGTAAAGACTGAAAATTTCATTCAACATATTCCTTTTTTCATTGCAAAAGAACATCTTTATTCATAAGATAAAATTCAAATTAGAAGCAAAGCCAAAAGAGCTTAACATAATTTTAAAAAAATAACTTTTAAATACAAATTTTCCAAAAAAGGAAAGTTTTGAATGATAAAATGAAAATTGAAACTATTAGACTCAAGGATTATAGACACACAATTGGAATTAGAAACCAAAATTCCTAGGTCAACTTGTTATGAAAATGAAACTTACTAAAAGGAAATAATGTGCTTTTTGAAGCATTAACAATGAAATTGGTCGTATGTCGTGACAGAGTAATGAGTCTTGTTTGTTCACCCGTTCCCCTTATAAAAAAAAAAAAGCCAAAAACAAAAACAAAATTGTATTTTTTTTCTCCTAAATCTGACAACTACACAGGCCTATGAAAACCGAAAAACTGCCTTAATCGACTGTGGAGTAGTTCCAACATGACATAAAGGCCAACTCTTACTGCATCATATTATCAGAGATATCAATCTTAATCTCAATCTCAACCATTAATTTGAATATTCGATCTCTAACATTGAGGGACATATGTCACGTTCTAGATCTCTTTGGGAAAATCTTCCAACATAAGGAGGAAAATGATCTTGCCAAATAAGGCTTTCTTTTCAGTTTTTTTTTTTCAAAATAAATTTTGATACATATCACTATGTAAAGACAAATAATTGCCTTGTTAGGGTTATTGTCCCAAGAACAACTACCTAAGAGGGGGCTGAATTGGGTTTTTAAAAATTTTTACAATTATTGAAATTTTCTATGAAAAATTATTGTGATGAGGAGTACGACAATGAGTATAAACACAAATATCCACACAAACACAAACAAATAAAGAATAATAAATAATATTATAACGTGCAATAAATAAAGAGAGAAGGGTAAGAGAGATGTAAACAGAATTTTTATGGAAGTTCAGTGAAAATCCTACTCCCATGTGACCAAGGTATCCTAAACTTGGTCACTTCACTATATTGATTGTCTTTTGGGCACAATCAATCTAATACAAATTGGTGAAGCTTTCTCTACTGAAGGCACACCAAACCTTTTGCAAAAACCACTGACTTTTAATTTCAGATGCCAACTATCCTCCCTCACAAAATTACTAGGAATTAGCAACGTATACAAATCAATCTAAGAGATACTAAGGATTTTTGGGAATAACTCAACTCTCAACTATAAAAGAGAAGGTTATAATTTGAAACCCTAGAAAAAATTACAAACACTAAAGAAAATGTAAATTAAGGCTGGCTTAAGAGTGTAGAAGAGAAATTAAAAGAGGGTTTTTGTTCAAAGAGAGCTTTTTGAAAGATTTTAATGATTTCCACAAGTTTAAAGCAAATACCCAATGTTCGTTAGTCAGAAAAACCTCAAAACCAATTTTTATATTCAAAAACCCATTGAAAACCCTAAAAAATAGCTCTATTCAATGGTCTGAAATAGAACTATTTGAATGATACTGGTTGATCAAACAACCCTGTCTGGTTAACCAAACAGGTCCTCCGGTCGAACAAACTGATTGGGAAGGTCATTTGGACCTTCCTGTTTGGTCAATTGGATAGAGGTAATGCCTCGACTTGTCCTATTTTTAACACCAAAATAAATTTAAAATAGTTCCTACATAATTTTATGGCATGTGTGATGTTAAAAACAATCCTCACAACACCTTAGAACAAATTTACTCAAAAGATTTTATACAATTCAAATACATTATATTTTTCTAAAGTGTGTGTGTATGTATAAGCCAATTTCAATTCACAATTTTAAAGATTGCACACAAAACCCATTGCAAGACTAGGTAAGAAAAATATAAACCTACATAAGCATGGTCCTGATGAGGCTTTTTTTCTTGAAGCTTTAATCCATCTTCACATGATTTTGGTTTGCAAGCTTGATCCTTCTTTAATAATTCATTAATCTAATTTCTTGATTTTAAAAAGCAAATCACGTGATTTTGGCTTAAACTAAAACTCAACATAAGCTTATTAGAAATATCAATCAAATTGTTTGTTATCATCAAAATTTAAAGTTAATAAAACCTTTTCGGCCAACAGGGATAGGATTATTCTAATCCAAAGTAGAGAAAAAAGACATTTCCACTAAAAAATCATCATACATAATGACAAAGTAATGAGCATGTTTGTTGGCTCGTTTCCACCCAAAAGATTGTATATTTCACCTAAATCTGATAACTTAACAGATCTTATAAAAATTGAAAAATTGTCTTATTTGATGCGAACTGGTCCCAATGCACCATAAAAGACAAAATCTTACTGTAGCACATCATTAAGGATGTCATTCTGAACCCAACCTCAACCGTTACTTAGTATATTCGATGTCTAAAATTTAGGGACATTGTCATGTTCTTGATCTCTTTGGGAAAATCCTCCAAAAGAAAGTGAAAAATGATGTTACCAAAGAATGAATTTGAAATAACTTATCACTATATACAGAAGAATAATTGCCTTTTTGAGGTAGGATTGTTCTAATATCCAAAAGTAGAGAAATAAGAATGTTTCTACTCAAATATTGTCATACATCATGATAGAGTAATGAGTCTTGTTCATTAGCCTATTTTCACCAAAAAAAAAAAAAAATTTGCATTTTTCGCCCAAACCCAACAACTTAACAAATTTTATGAAAACTGAAAATTTTCTTATTTGGCATGAAGTGGTCCAAACGAACCATAAAATGTTAAATCTTTTTCATTGTATTATCAAGGATGTCAATCTTGACCTCGACCTCAACCGTTAGTATATTTGATCACCAACATTGAGAGACATGTGTCACATTCTTGATCTCTTTGGGAAAATTCTCCAATAATAGATTAAAAATGATGTTATCAATAAGGAACTAGGAATAACGTACCGCTATATAAGGAAGAATAATTGTCTTGTTGAGATAGGATTATCCTAATCCAAAAGTAGAAAAAAGAGAACGAGTCTTTGTCATTGGTAAAGGATGCTATTTGAATTTAGTCATCGTCTTGTAATAAGTGTGAGTTATAAGTCTCAAAACCACGTAAAAATAAAAATAAAAATGAAAATAATTGCAATTAATTGCAATTAATTAATGAGAATCACCCATATTTTATCATTAATTACCGTAATCACGTTTTCAGATGGGTCTTTTGGACTGGTTCTATTGTTTCAGTTATGCAAAATGCCAAACTGAAAAGAAAGGTCTCTCTCTCTCTGCACAAGCTTTAACCAAAGTTCGACTGCCACTTCTGCTCTGCAGCCATGGTAAAGGAAACAGTCATGGTGACCCATTTTCAGGTAACAATCACTTAAACTTCCTCGTTTTTTATTTTTTTATTTTTTTTATTTTTTTTCTTGTTGCCAGAAAAATATATTCAAAGATTCTACTTTTCTTTTTTTTTTTTTAACAATTTTTTTTTAAACCCATCTTGCTCGCTGAGGAACTGTATCAAGCATGTATTATGTCAATTAACAAGCTCATTTTCAGACATTTGGAAATGTGAAAGACTTCTATAGAGCAGTGTGTAGAACTAATGTTGAGCACCCCTTTAATATCTTCCTGTGGAAAGCTAATCACCTTCTTATATATCTCTTATTCATTTTTAATTTTTATTCTTGATTCTTAATTTCTATTTTGTAATTGAATTGAGGATTCAAACTTTACATACTTTTATATATATATATATATGTATAATAACATTAGAAATCACTTTGGTTACTATGGATGATAAGTCTGTGACCATCACTGTGTTATATAGTAATCTATGGGTATGTTTGATGGGGAGGAGGGAGAGTAAGAAGAAAGTAGATTTGGAAGGGCCTAGAATTTGAAAGATGAAGAGAATTATAACTTTCAAAAATTGTGTGATAAAAAGAAGGGAGAATGAAATAATAGATGAATAATTATTTATTTAATCATTTAATTATCCCTTTTTACCATTTTTTAAAATTAAGCTTACATTAATGGATTTCTTGAATCCTTCTATTGGTAGAGGAATAATATTGTGTGGACCAAGAAGGAGAAGTCCATCTCTCAATTCTTCTCCCTCTAACCAAATAAGAGATAGGACATCTCCCTTCACTTCTCGATCTCGACAAAACACACTCTATAGGTTTACTTTTTACAATTTTGTGAAATTTTTTTAAAACATATTGTGCTTTAATTTGATTATAGCAGGGGACTACTTGGTTTGTGACTTGTTTTTTGTCTTGAAACCATTAGTATTAAAATTGAAATTTCAGAATCAATGATTGAAACTGTGTTTTCAAAACGCTTTTGATAATAGTATTTGTGAGATATTTTAGAAACTATTTTTTTTAATTATTATCTAGAAACATAAAATTGGACAATATGCAAGTGAGTTAATCAATGGTATCATTTGGTATAAACAAATGAAAACAAGTGAAAATATTTTATGACAATGGATCTTATAAATTTTAGAAGTGTTCCTAAACCTATTTTCTCACTTCTATTTGAGCCCTAGTTTCCACAACCCATCTCTCACACCCCTATACTCAGGTTTTTATTTCTATTGACTAATTAGTGTCATTAAGCCTTTATTTTTTCTTGTATACTTGTTAAAGCACCAGAAGGTTTCAGCATGAAATATGATTTCTTTTTACTTGATGTGATAATGAATATGATGAGAAGATTTTCCTGTTAAATTGCAGATAACAGTGATTCCATCCGTAGCTTGCTTTGTAAGTCCTATTTATGTATTGTCTCATACTGTGTTCAAAATCTTCTTCTTTTGAGGTTACTTATGCATTAATATTGATTAGCAATATCAATAGAATTTTAATCCCCATCATTGAAATTGTGATAAGGAAAATGTTGAACCCATTTCTGCTTAAAATCTACTCATCTTAAATCGACACTTATCTATGGATCCTAATCTTCTTTCGAAAAATTTGGAAAATAATTATTCATTTATAAAATGTTAGGTTCTGAAATAAGTAAAAGTGCTCTTGTGATAAGTCGCTTTCATTTATGATATATGGTTTTATATTGTTTATACACGAGGACACAATCATTCTTACTTTGGATATCTAGCTAACTTGCTAGTCTCGTGCTTCTATTTCTTTGGGTACCTCAATTACATGCTTAAACTACTATATTTACGTATCTCCCAATTCTATGTCTTTGGCATATTTTTCCTTTCACGTAGTTTTGAATATTAATGGAATAAAAGTTCCAGTGATGAACATGGTCTTTAGATGGTGTACTAATGTTTTTTCCCCACCCTATCTAGGCCGGTTTAGTTCTGGGGCACAGAAAACCGTCTCTTTTTTTTTTCTTGGACAAAAATTACTTGCATTTTATTATTGACTTTTCAAATTTAGGTACGTTGGTTTTGATAGATTTTTCCAATAAAAAAAAAAAAAAAAGAGTTGACAAGTTGCAAAGAGAAGTGAAGTGCCGCTCTAGTACCTGCAGTCAGTTTGTTTCATCTGAATGCAAGGACTTCACCTCTAAACTACCAAAAAAAAAACAAAAAAAGGACTTCGGCTCTAAAGATATGTATGTGCGTAATTTCTCACTCGTTTCCAGGAAAAAAATTAGTCGTACTTATATCTGTTTTTATACACACGCACAAACACAAAAGTGTATATATTGTTAATTGCTTGATTTTCTGCTATAACATTTACGTATGATCACATGCATATGGTAGAGCATGCATTTGTGTATATACACTTAAGTAGATTTTTTACTACATTGAACGAACACACACACACACACACACAATTGTAAACATGGAGCATTAGCATCTGATATTGTCTTGAGCAAATCAACTAACTGGGAAAAATGCATTCCTTTTTAATGCATTCTTTTTTTCTTTTATATTGTGCTCATGTATCTTTTCTGTATATTAATTAATGGCTTTTAAGATTTTGCAAAGCATGCCATTCTTTTAAAAAGCAATAAGTTTACACTTCGATCACCAAGCATGTTTAATCAACATGTCCAATATGCCACTTTGAGACACTTTTGTTAATTTGATAACTTATTCCATCAGAACATTCTTATTTTCCCTAATTTCATCTAGCATATATCTGTAATCTATCTTTCTTTTTATGTTTGGATTATCCCTCTAGAATCAATTGGAATCTCCTTTATATTAATTCTGAGTTAGAAATTGATGAGTAAACTTTATATATTAAATGTAGTAGGGACTGAAAGCAAGTACTAGATTAAAAAATTAAAAGAAAAAAAACAATAATTACTTACCTTAGTCATGGACATTCAACTCTTATAATGTAGGTAGCATACACTCCTAAAAAAATCTAGGTTGATAGGAGGTAGTGGTCACCCAAATGTAAGGGCAAGTTCTAATGGTTAACAGATGATGTGGGACATCATCCCTACATCAATCATTCCCACCCAAAAACCTAACATCTTAACAGGTATAATTGAGAACCGACAAAGAGAACATGCCCTGTCATATGAGACAACTCAAGCCCAGTGGGTTAAACTCCCATTGCGGGTGAGAGGAATTGAGTCAACTTCTCCCTCTGATACCACCATACACTCCCAAAAACCTAGGTTGACAGAAGGTAGTAACCATCCACATATACGACCGATATTTTAATGATTAACAGCCAACATGGGACCTCACCTCTAGATCATCTTAATTCTAAAAAATAAGCTTCCAGCACGTACACACTCTTAATTTTTTGGGGAAAGTCAACATTTTTTCTGATTAAGCTGGTGCATGGGGTGACATATGTGTGTGTTTGTGTGTGTGCGTATTTTTGTGCCTAAGTGCGTGCCTTGATGCTTAGGCTTACTTCATGAAGTGACTAACATATATATATGTACACATGTATTACATTAATTAATACTTTGGTGCAATTACGTTTTGATAATATACACACACACACACATTGATACAAATTTCAGATTTTTCTTTAACCTCTTCTCTGTTGTGTAACTGATATTATATGTTGACCAATTAAACCTGATCAGGGGCAAAACAAACATAATAAATGCCACCTTAGTAAGCGTGAGCTGTAAACTCAAATTCGTAACAGTTAATTAACAATGGTAAAACAATTTTCATTCTTTGCATAATCTTATCGATGCAGGATGACTTTTAAGGCAACTTCGAGAATGAAGGACAAGGCTATCTTGAGCATTAATCAAGCTTAAGATGAGAATCGCTCTTGATATTGAAGTTTTCCTTTTCATTTTACATTGGGTTTTCACTAACATCCCAAACATTAAATAAAACTTTTAAGTACTAAGTTCCTTTACACATCAAAATATCATTAAACAATGCTTTCCTAATACATAAAATTTATCACAAGTGATTTTTGACAATCATCTTATTTCAAATCATTGCCACTAATGTACTTCTATTTTTCTGCTATTAATATGTTATATGTATATAGGGTGTCATTCTTCTAATAACAACAAATGCTAGTTTAAGTCAATTATATGAGATGCCCCCACATAAAGGAATACATGAAGTGAAACAAAATACATTACCAAGTAACATTTTCACAATCTATTCAAACTCAAAACTAATTTCTATAGCCCCTAATTGGGCGAGAGAAAGTGTGACCACTGATCAGCCTTGTAGTTGCGGGTTTGACAAAAAGGGTTCGAAAAAAAGAAACAAACAAAAAAAAAAAAGACGAAAGGAGGTATGAAAATGAAATATGGATTTGACATGAATGTATAATCTATGTGTACAGATGTGTGTGTGTGTGTGTGTGTGTGTGTGTGTGTGTGTGGCGTGGTGTTCCGTGCAAGAAGAGCCCACATTTAAACCAAAGATGGCGCCAACTTTGAAGACCAATTTTGCGTGGTACTGTAGTTTTTTTTTTCCCCCTCTCTCAGGCTGAGAATGGTCAGTTGGTTATCCCAAAACCAGCTCTCCCCGGCCACCTGTCGCCCACTCCCCCCATCGAACTTCCCTCTCTTTCCTTCTTCTTCATCTCACTTCCCCCACCCACCCAATACCCGTATCATATATATCGCCCTCTCCTCTCCTCTCCTCTCTCTCTGCACACACAGAGACGCACATACACTCTGACCCATTTCGACGCGTTTCTCTCGCTTTTGCCACACCTGAACTCCCTCCACTAGCACCCCTCCTTCTTATACAGACAACCACACTTCCCCTTCTTCTCACACTCTTTTCACTCCTGCCCCGACACAACAACACACACCACCACCCCCCCCGCCCCCCCCAACAAAAAAAAAAAAAAAAACTCCCTCTCTCTCTCTATCTAGATAAAATCATGGAGAAGTTCCCCATCTCTCATCATCACCTCCTTACTCCTTCTCCTACTACCAGTACTACTACTATGTCTTCGACCTCCTCCTCTTCCTCCTCGGCCTCTTCCAATAATAATAATAATTTCCAGTCCCGGTCTCAGTACTTCTCCAATATGCACAATTTTCCTCCTCCTCCTCATTATTATCGTCAAGCTGGGCTGATGCAAATCCCTTATGCGCCAGGCCAGTACTCGGCTTTCCCGGCCGTTCCTAATTTCGTGGTGGGGCCCAACGGAGACGTTCTCGGGGTGGCCAATACTCCAGTACTGCAGCCATCGTCTGTGCTGCCGAAAGAGCAGCGGAAGAAGCTCTTCGACTCCTGGATGACCAAGGTCGCTCGGAGTAGGCGCAAATTGGCTCGCCAAAGAAGCCTCAATAATTTCGCCAGGTCCAATAATACTGCTTCTTCCTCTTCTTCTTCCTCTTCTTCTTCTTCTTCTTCTTCTTCTTCTTCTTCTGCTAATTCCAGTTCTGGCCATGGCGTTGTTTTGCCTCAACCGGACACGGCAAGGAAAATACTATTGCCCGTTTCTGCTGCTATTACTCTTGCTCATTCGGAAAGTAACGCTAATAATTACAAATCTACTGTCAACCGAGATCGCTACAACTTCTGTACTTTTGATAATCAGGTTTTTTTTTTATTTAAAAGATTTGTCCTTTTATACTTTTTTTTTTTCTCTTTTTCTGTGGTATATTGGTTCCTTTTTTTGGGTGACCAGAGACTAAGAACACTGGTGAAGAAGGAGCTGAAGAACAGTGACGTTGGGGCTTTAGGCAGAATTGTCCTTCCAAAGGTTGTTGTTTGTTTGCTTCTGTTTTTTTGGTTTTTACTAACAAGTACATTAACTTGCTTATCCATACGCTGCTTGTCTGTTCTTTTCTTATAACTTTTTCTTCTTCTTCTTCTTCTTTTTTTCCCCCAACAAAAGGATATAGGCAAAATGAAAGAAGCAAAACGGACTATCTGATTGTTCTTATCAACATGATTGTGATCTGGACTGCCCAATAACTTATACCTTCCTGACTTGTGAAAATATATATCATTGATTTTTCAGAAAATTTTGGTCTTACTTTTTTCTCCTCGTTTAGTTTCCTGTTCATAGCATGCTAAAAAGAAAATCCTAAAACATTGATTATGTATATTACAGAAGCAGGCAGAGGAAAAACTTCCAAGCCTCCCCAATAAAGATGGCATCAAAGTTTTGATCAGAGACGTACATTCCAACCAGAAATGGAGTGTAAAATACAAGTGTGTACCTTTTGGAAGGTTTTCTTATAAAAAGCCACTTAGAAAAGCTATTGCTAACTTGAACCTCAGTCTTTTTCCTTTTATATAAACCAATTTCCTGCATTTTGATAACACAGATACTGGTATAATAACAAGAGCAGAATGTATGTACTCGAAAATACAGGTAACAACCCAGTTGAAAATCATGCATTTTTTGCCACGTTTTGGTGACTAGTTTTTAGTTCATTTCTTGCCTTTTGTTGCCTTGGGTCCATCTTTTTTGAAAAATACTAAGGACATCGTTATTGAATATTATCATTAACAAAAAATAAATCCTATTAAAAGGAGTCTCACTGAAGGATCCATCTTCAATTAAATGTGGCATTTAATACCACTAGTGTTTCATAACATCATTTATCTTTCCATGTTATTTGATAATAGAACAGAATATTTACTTTAATTGTTACAATAACAAGTCGCTTGCAATGGAACAGGAGACTTTGTGAAGGAGAACGGCCTGAAGAGCGGAGATTCCATCACTCTTTTCGAGGATGAACACAAGAACCTCGTGAGTTTTCACTTCCTTATATGGCTAATGCAAAAAAACAAAAAAGTTCTGGATTTAAACTTGGTATGTGGAGGTTTGAAAATTCAAAAGAAACAATAAACAAATAATAATAATAATAATAATAATAATAAAAGTGTTCAAGTTTGTAACTTTGTATTCATATGCCAAGATTGCCCCTGACCTTTTCCCTTTATTTACGAGGAGGGGTACCCTCTTGGAAGTAAGCATTTGTTTGGTGAACGCATTGCATTTACATTGCGTTTAAATGCAATGAATTGAATGTAATTTGTATTTGAAGGAAAAGCATTAGCATTGCATTTGAATGCAATGTGTGTTTGGGTGAAAAGTATTTGAATTATATTTTAATAATGAATATGTGATGTGATGGGTAAAAGTAAAGAGGAAAAAAAAAGGAAAGAAAGAATATATGATATAATTAAAAAAAGTAATAAAATAATAAAATAATAAATATTGATTGTGTTAGATTTAAAATGTGATATGATTGGTATTTTAATGAAATGTTTTTGTATTTAGGAGAAAATTGTACTGCATTCAAATACAATGAAAAAAAAAGTGTTGCTCAAACGCAACATAAGTGTTGGGGATAAGACCGAAATGGATGGGAACACAGGAAAAGGTGCTATTTGACACGTAGTAGATGTTGTGTTGGCAATTGGAAGTTGCTTTTTTCAATCGGCCAGCTAAGCCAGACAGACAGACAAACAATCGTTGTGTTAGAGTTTAAGAGTCCAGTAATTGCGTCCATTTAGACTCGAGGAAAAATGTTCCAAGTTCTTGGCTGGACTTGCCATACATGAACTCACAAGTCTTGAGCATAACAAATCGTAAAACCATTGGTGGTGCTTTAGTTTATCCTATATGTGTGTATTTATATATACATATATATATATAATTCTGTCAAGTGGGGCCACTCACTCCACTTTGCAATTGTAAAAGGGGCTATGTCCTTGAAATGTGTTAAAATGGAGTAATATCTCTCAGGTGTTTGAACAAATTTTTTTTTAATTAATTACTCTCATTTAATATAGGTTTCCATGTGACAACGTTTAGTGCTTTGGAGTGTTTTTCATATATGCCCTTGTCCATTCCTCTTAAAAGCCCTAGTGTGGGTGGATATGCCTCTACAATAACACTTCTTCCTTTTTTCTTTTTTTTTTAAGTGTAACTTTTCTATTTTTGCATGTCATTAATTTTTTTTTTATCATTGCCCTTTGAAAAAATGCATTTTTAACGCCATTTCTATTCAAAACTTACTCCATCCGTTTAAGTTGACATTTGAAAAAAAAAATGTTTCATAAATATTTTACTTCTCGTTGGCACTGAAATAAATCCACCTGTTTAATGGTTCTTTCTTAATTTGCTGCGGGGAAACAGTACGTCTCCATTAAAAAGAGGGCAGCAGCAGCGCCAACCACGGCCGCAGAGGAACAGCTAGAACTTACTAGCCAGAACACATCAAACGACAACAACAGTCCAACCAGCGACGACACCGAGTACAGCTCCAGCAAGACTGAAGAAACCTACGACAACTTGCACGCGAAGCTCGCATACGAGTTATCCATGGACGACGACGAGGCATCTCTGGCACGCATAATAGAACAACTCAACCACATGGAACCCCAAGAAGCCAACAGCTCGGTCGCTTTGTCAAATACGTTTGGCTCTTCTTCTCATGATGGCAATGGACAATCGGTGGAAGCCAAACGTGATGCTGTCACCGGTGAAGGAAGTAGTACTACTACTCAACCGCTGCTTGATGAGAAAGCGGCGGAGGATGATCACTTCGACGACTGCTACGGCGGCCTTGGCACTCTCCCCGAATTCGAACGATACAGATGTTACAGCTATGACACCATGTTTGATCGGATATGGAGTGATGAGTCCTAGTCTATAGAACGTGCAAAGCTAATACAGGCCGTTGTTATACATCTTCAAGGTTGTACTGCCTCGCTGTTTGTGTGTTTTACTGAGTTTTTGAGTTCAATGGACTGACACATAGCATTGTTCCCCGTCATGTGTTTTGGGATAGAGTTAAAAGGAAATTACCCCTCATTTATGTGTAGGATTATATTCAAATGCAATGTAATTTTTATTCATTTATTTGTAGGATTATATTTAAATGCAATGTAATTTTTATTCAAATACAAAAATATTTCATTTAAATAATAATCATATCACATTTTAAATTTAATATAATCATTATTTATTATTTCATTTTTTTTATTACTTTTACTAATCACATCATATATTCTTTCTCTATCCTTTTTTTCTCGTTACTTCTACCCATCACATGTTTATTATTAAACTACAATTTAAATACTTTTCATCCAAACACACATTACATTTAAATACAATGCAAAAATTTCCTTCAGATATAAACTACATTCAATATATTACATTCAAATATAATGCAAATACAATACGTTTACTAAACAAACTTTAGACTTGAATAATAAGAAGAACAAGACATTTTTCCTTTTTTCTTTTCCCATACATGTTTGATAGATGAGAGTGCGAGGGAAAAAGGAGAAGTTATTCGATGAAATGGATTCACGGCGTCATCATTTAATAGGTATTTTTTATATATGATCTTTTTATTTTTTTATTTTATTTTTGTTTTAATATGTATTACTTTAATTGTTAGGTCATAAATATCCCACTCAAATCTTTTGTCTTTATCAATTAAAATTTAAATTATCACTTTATAAATTTAATTTATTTTTTGCTTTCAATTTTTTTTTAAATCCACATCTACCATAAAAATAAAAAATAAAAAAAAAAACAAAATGGGATTTAAACAATAATTTGGATGATCTCAAATTTTTTCTCCCTAAATGCTAGGAAATTTTATTTTTACTAAATATTTACTACATTTAAGTTAATATAACGACACTTGTTTGTCGGTTATACATAATGCTTGAGAGAAATAATTTTTAACATGGAATTTATAGCTAATAATAGCATTTTAGAAAAAAAAAATTTTAATAAAAAGCCAAAATTTTTAAAAATTAATTAAAAAAGCCTTTTTTTTCTTAAAATAATCAAACACTAATTGATCATATAGTATAGCTAATCTAATAAATCAATGATTGAAAATGATAAATCACTAATTAATTATAGTCAATTACTATTAATCATGATCAATCACTAAATAACTATCCTTAGTTATTAATTAATCACAATATAAATCATTAATTTTTGCTGCTAATCAATGATTTACTACAGTCAATCATTGAGTAATTATGGTAAATCACTAATTTACCTTTAAAAAATTTTAAAAACACCTTTCTCCCTTATAATCTCTGAGCTTTTCACCCTTTGACGCCAAAGAAAAGCCCTCGACCTATTGATGTCATCGTTTTTAAAGTTGAAGCATCGTCATCAAATGGTCACCACGATGCGAGGATGATTGTAATGATTTTTATGCATGTCACCAATATCATTGTCCTCTCCAGCAACGATCTCCAGATTGCTTGGGAAATTTGAGAATCGCAAGGAAAATCATATCAATCCACCCCCATCCATTCTTGTTGCCATAGGCATTGTCCTCCCTGTGATGAAATATTCTTTGACTGTCTCTAGAGACGAGCTCGTCGTCTTCTCTAGTAATAGCTTCTTTAGGTTGCTCCAACCACGGCCTTTTTGTAGGTCCATGTAGTCTCATTAAAGCTTCAATCGAGACTACTGATCTCACCAAATTTTAGAAAGAAAGAAGAGAGGGGAAAGGGCAAAGAAGGAAGGGGGTGTCTAGGGAATAGAATGAAAATTAATTAATTTGACCAAAACATGGTCATTAGGCCATTAACCAAAAAAAAAAAGAAAGTTGGACTATTTATTAGAATGAGTGACCAAAATAGACCATCCAGTTTAATTTTCTTTATAACATTTGTGCTATTTCATTAGAATAAGCAATTTGAATTGATGTTTGGCAACCTAAACTAAAATGAAACATTGAAATGATAGAAAATTTTGTATTTGGTTATTTAGTTCAAAATTAGCGTTATTTTCCCACTTAAATTTAGGTCATTTGAATGTTTTTGCACAATAATGTTTGAGAATAAATAGATATTTTTTCCTCTTTTCTACATATGCTTTAAAATGATATAATATTTTCATTTCAAATCAAGCGAGACAATTCTTTTTTTTTTTTTTTTGATGTGTTCATAGAGAAAAGAAAAAACTCCAGCTAAATACACTATAAAAATTGATCATGAACATCGAGTTTTTGTAAGATTTGTTAAAATTGTTTTCAACATAAATTCAGATACACATTCAAATACTCTATTCAAATTATGAACATCTAAACTCTATTTCAAATACCAATTTAAATATTTTTGTTTAAATATATTCTTCGAAAATGCTACCATTCAAATGACTCTACCAAATGAAGCCCTTTTGTTTAATTAGCATGTCTAATTTCGAAAATAGGAACTTTTTCCATCATTATTCTTATTTTGAAAAATAAAAACTCTCTCATTTTCAAACTTACATTATACAATATTCTTATAGAAAAGAGAGAGAGAGAGAATCTTTTTAAAATCTTCTTACAATAAATTATTCACAACCTCATTTTTCTTCATTTTACACAAGTTTTTGTTTTGAAGAAGAAAATTTTTTTATACATTCAAACACCACCTTAGTGTTAAAATAAAAATACTTCTTCATTTAACACAAATATTTTGTCTAATCCAATCAGGATTTTAAAATTGTTTTAAAAATTGTTATTAAACTATAATATTTTGACGCAATTACTAGGTGAGAACAAATTGAAGTACTTATTTTGAACAAGAGTTCGTGAGTAATGGCCTTTTTTTTTTTAGAATTTTTTTAATAAATAACTGAAATTTTATAAAATTAAGAAAATTGCCTTTTTATTTTTTAACGGGGAATCACTCGATAATTGATTGACCGTTACTAATATTGATTAACTGACATTAGTAAGTTTTTTTTTTGGATTAATAATAATCAATTATTAATAAATTGTGATGAGCCATTGACTCAGTATGATCAGTATTTTTCCAAATTAAAAAAAATCACTTATTTAAATATATAAAAACTGCCTTTAAAACGACTCGTCGTTCTGTTAGAGAGAGAGATAGAGGAGGAGGATAAGAACAGTGATCAGCTCAGCTCAGAGAAGCCCAAATAATTCCTCTCCTTCCCTTCCCTCCCTTTCCAATTCCGAAGCCCACCAATGGCTGCAGTGGCCACCACCACTACCGTCACCACCACCGCCTCTGCAACCCTTTCCTCTCTCTCCTTTCTCTCTCTCCACTCCGCCCCTCGCCTCTCTCTCCTCCCCACCCCGACCACCCGCCCCACCTTCGCTCTCTCTCTCTCTTCCTCCCGTTCCTTCATACCCAAGGCCGCCGACTCCAACTCCGGCACCGGCACCGGCACCGGCACCGGCGGCGAGACCCTCTTCTTCACCAACGACGAGCTCGACGAGTCCGACGCGGGCGTCTACTCTCCCCCTGAGGCACCCGAGGGCTTCGTCGCGCCTCCCTCCTTCGACGAGGGCCCGCTGGAGACGGAGGACGAGATCGCCGCCGCGTACGAGGAGCTCTACGGCCCCGCCTACAGCGGCGTCAGCGTCCTGGGAAACGACATCTACGTGATGGACTCGAAGGTGAAGAAGACCGGAGGGTTCGGGTCGGGAGTGAAGAAGGAGAAGGTCAGGGATGGGTTCGAGGAGAGGGTGGTACAGGTCAGGAGGGTTACGAAGGTGGTCAAGGGAGGGAAGCAGCTGCACTTCCGAGCCATTGTCGTCGTCGGAGACAAGAAGGGGCAGGTCGGCGTCGGCGTCGGAAAGGCGAAGGAGGTCATCGCCGCTGTCCAGAAGTCGGCGGTCAACGCCCGGAGGAATATCGTCACTGTTCCCATGACCAAGTATTTGACTTTTCCTCATAGGTATGGGAAACTTTTGTTATTTTTACTTTCTTTTTCTTTTTTTTTTTTAATAATTCGTTTCAAGTTTCTGTTTAGGCCGATTTTGGTGAATTTGACTGAGCAGAATGTGGGATTTAAACAATTGGCTAATGTTTTACTTGGTGTCTCATGAGAGAAAATTTAGAATTCAATTTCCTGAATCTGATTTTGTTTGAAGCTTGTATGGCGATTTAGGAATGTGATATGCATACAGGAGTAATGGTGAGAAATGAGAAGGGTTTGCATTGTATCTGCTTGCCATAATTCCGTTTCGGGCTGCGAATTCCCATTTGAAATCATAGTGGAAATCGAAATCTCGGATTTCGATTTTTTGCTACTATGCTTGGGGCCGGTGGGGATTGGGAAATGAATCTGCTATTCTTTGTGGCCTTAATTTGAGCTGGAAGAATTTTAACTTTCAATTTTGATGTGGGATTTAATCAATTAATTGAATGTTTATATAAGTTGTTTCTTAGAGAAAAATATAGAATTCGCTTTGCTGAGTCTGATTCTGTTTGAAGCTTGTATGGTGCTTTGGGAAATGTAAGATGCATAAGGTTGAAATGGGGAGAAATGAGAATAGTTCACATTCTATCTGTGCTTACCATAATTCTGTGTTGGGCTATGGCTGTGAATTTCTGTTTATAATCATCGTGGAAATTGAAATCCGAGATTTCTGTTTTTTACCATGCTTGGGGTTAGTGGTGATTGGGAAACGAATCAGCTATTCTCTGTGGCCCAATTTGAGCTGAAAGAAGTTTAACTTGTTGATTACGAGTGTAGGAAGTATTTAGAAAGTTGCTATGGTTCATTTAGAGCTTTATATCTCATGCTTTTGCATTTACTACCAACTACATTAATCAAGCCTGTGGCAGATCTGAGGCGGATTATGGAGCAGCAAAGGTGATGCTTAGACCGGCGTCCCCTGGTACTGGAGTGATTGCCGGAGGGGCTGTTAGAATTGTTCTAGAGATGGCAGGTGTTGAGAATGCATTGGGAAAGCAACTTGGAAGTAACAATGCTCTCAACAACGCCAGGGCCACGATCGTTGCTGTGCAGAACATGAGGCAGTTCCGAGATGTTGCTCGTGAGCGTGGGATCCCAATGGAAGAGCTTTGGAAGTGATGGAACTAGCAGAAGCTGTTTCACTAGGCAGCTTTTATACATCGTATGATTTTATGTAATGGCGCGGCTTCTTCAAGTGGAAAGGAAGTGTAAACTAGACTCACCTTTTAGGATGAATGCTTGTAAGAATTCATTGTTTTCTTCCTCCAATCGGCATTATTTTTTTGTTTTCCCTTTTTTTTCCATCAGCGAATGTATTAGCCAGATTATTTCTCTCTGGCTTTCGAATACAAAAATCTTCTTTACATTTTGTGTACATTTCTTTGACTTATTCCAAAGTGTTGAAAGCTGGAATCTTTTTCTTAATCAGGTTGCTAAGGAATGGGAAAAACACAATACAAAAAACAAAAAAAGAAAGGAAAATGTGTATTCTATGGGTGTTTTTAGAAGCTGTATGCAAATTTGGGAAAGAATAGAATACAAGTATAACAAAATTTACCTGCTTCAATCAATCATTCATTCATTTTATATCCAAATGCAAGACAGAGCAAAAAAGTGAACCTATCAGTTTAAGACCAATTGCCTATCACATAAACTGAGGCAGCTCGCTAAAGTTTGCCACAATGTAATCACTAATATCGTTTCTTTAATCACAGTTAAGAAAAAAAAGAATGCTATGAGACATTATTGGTGTTAAACATTATCACTAATAAAAGGTGGATCTCATTAATATAGGTCTTATTTTGAGGTCCATCTTCTATTCGATGGTAGCGTTTAACACCACCAATGCCACAGGAATTGCTCAAAAGTAGATTCTTTTGCCCCAAGTAAAAGTCTCATATCCATAGCTTCGCAGAGCCTTCATGGCTGACCGAGGCCACCATTGAAGCATGTTTCGATTGTGCCAGTCCAGCTACTAACTCTTGGTGACTTGGAACTACCATCGATGCATGGCACTCAGGATCCCACAGCTCCATAAGCTGCCAAGAGATTAAAAAATTAGATCCCATCGAATAGAATCCCTATGTACCATGGAAAAAATAAGTTTGCTCATGTAAACTAAAGTTGCTCTTGACTTTCAAGCCTAAAACTGAAAAGAGCTTTTAGTAAAAACCACATGACCTAGCTTCTCAAAAGAGCTCTTACATATTTATATATATATATATATTGAAACTTGTATTAGAATTGTAAAACATTATAAATTTCGTTCTAATACTTTTATTTCTTATAAAAAAAAATTTAAAATTCATTTTAACTCATCAAGCTTTTTTCAAAATATGGGTCCAAACACATATCCTTAAACTCTGCAGCTCTCTTCTTTTGTTGTTGTGGGTGGTGGTGGTGGTGGTGTGTGTGTATGTGCATGCATAATCTGCACTATTTCTTCTCAGTCATCATTCACAATTGGTTTTGCATTTACTGATTTAAATAAATTTTAAATTAGCAGGGGCCATTTTCATTGGTATAAAAAAGGGCTCAATATGCTATTCATGGTACCCATCCTAAATTCTACGACTTTCTAAATCTCGCGTCAGTGGTTACTAGTTGGATGTTGCATGAAAAGTTAAAAGCAAAAATGGAAAATCGCGGTTCCGTTAGTAGAACAATTACAATCATCTTCATCAATTCACTGGCATTGAATGGCAGTATGAACGAATTGTTTACCTGGTAACCACCAATAATCCAGAGACGTTCGTTTCCAGGATGAAATGTGCATGAGTGGAACTCCTTGCCTTTTGCATGTAATTCACGGATGCATTTCCCACCCGACACAATCGACCAGAGTCGTGCATTATCTTCGCTAACGGAAAGAATATACTTGCCATTTTTATGCCAACAAATCGAGAGGACATCTTTGTCATGTGCCTGAGAGAAGATTCGCCTTACCAAGATTAAATAAACTTCAACCTTATACATAGATATATCATACACGTAATTTGTCAAACCAGTACTTTACCTTCCAGGATAACTGGCGAGTTTTAGTCTCAGCATCAAACAAAGCGACTACGTTATCTGAAGCTGTGGCCAGAAACTTTCCACAGTTGGGCTGAAATCGGACTTGTTTCTTAGCTCCCTACAGTTAGCCCCCAGGGAGATTCAAGTGAGGATTTAGTTTTGATAGATTGGAGCTTCTTGAAAACGTTGGTTTTATATCAACTTCAAGTGAAAGAGAGGATAGATAATATGAGAGAATTATCAATCACGACAAGAAAAGATAAAACAATCTGTGCCGTTTATTCATGCAGGCCTCACATTATGTGGCCTATAGAAACTGACTGTCCTAATTGTGCACTCGCGACATTCATAGTAAGTGTGCAAGACAGGAAATTAAAACCTGTAAATTCAAGACATGTAACAATATGGCATCGATATAAAGCTTCATCAGTTGTCTTCGAATAACTCGCTAAACATAATTAGGTTTTCAGTTCTTGTTATAAGATGCTGCAAATCTAAAGTTCCGACCAATCTGAACGCTCGAGATCTGACCTTGAAAGTGTGTATACAAGTAGGAGAATCGGCCAAAACCCAGAATCGAATTTCATCTTTGTAATCACAGGAGCAAAGGAGATTGATGTTCCTGGGGTGGAAATCTATCGACATCACTTGATCGGCATGCCCTTGGAGATGGTGATGAGCTCTCTTTGGCTGCAATAACGGGCGCGAAATAAGTTATGCTATAGATATTTTCACCATCAAATTGATTCCAAAGAGCAGTAAATAATTATAAATTTATAAACAGGGGATTCAACAGTCAAAACAGCTTTAGTAATGTCCTAAAACATTTGAGAATCTTATGTGCAAGTCTAAATGTCTACATACATGTTGGTTGGCTTGTATCAACCCTTTTTTTTTTCCCGAATAAAAACTAACAGAAACTGATTTTGTGAACATGAAAAATATCTTGCAGGATTTGGGATGGAATGAGAGGGGAAGAACTTACTCTGGCTGCATCCCATACTTTGACAGTGTGATCAAGGGAAGATGTTGCAACGATAGTTGAACTCGGTTTGAACCTTATATCTGTAATGGGATCGCGATGCCTTTCGAAACTAATGGAATGACATGAAGTTTCAACATTCCATACAAAAACCTACGGTTGAGCTCTGTTATCAGCTTTGAATTGTACTAGAGACCAGAAAATGGATTTAGAAAAGATAAAGCTAAACTTTAAGGATCGATATAGTATTAAGCTTACCTTCCGTTCAACCCCCGCACTGGCTAACAACTTCCCATCCGACGAAAAATCACAGCACACAAGCTCTTTCTTGCTTGTGAGGTGGCAAGCAACCTCATTAAAACTGAAATCTACCGAGTTTATGATGTACAAAGCATAGTAAAAAACAAAGATTATTATTTACATAACTATTTACAGAAACTACCATACGAATTTATTATCCAAAAAAAAAGAATTACCTTTGTAAATCTCTATTTCTGCACCATCTGTAGAGTCACGTTTCCGTTCATTGACAATAATATCTGGACTCTTATCATTTTCGCCGTCAAGGGAAACATTAGAATCGACCTTTTCTGCTGCAAATCCATTCCCCATAGCTTTCATATGGTCCTGTAAAATCATGAAAGATTACATGGCAAAAAAGAAATTTGTTCGGGCAGGAGATGAAATTAAAACTCATAATTAGTTGGCAAAGATTACCGAAGGAATTTCTCTGGTTTTCAAACGTAATGCGCCATTCTTCTTTCTGCCATTCTGATATTAGGAAAGAGTTGATCATAAGAAGCCAAACACTCAGAAACTCTTCTAACAGAAAAAACGTCTAAAGGAATCTGATGCTCGGCGTATAGATTTGATACTTATATGTTTCTTTCATCACTTTTGGATGCTATAATGGTAAAGAGGAAAGACAATTTTAGTGTAAATTAAGAAAGGCCACAACCTGGAATTTAGAAGACATTATTTCAGAGTTGGCTAGTTGATCCTTCCCTCCAGTTTCGCCCGTGATATGCCGTCGACTCATTGTGCAAAAGTTAGCAGGATTTCCAGGTCCAAATGTTTGCCTTGCAGGTGTACATGGCTGCCTTTGAAGGGAAAGCGGCTGCTGATATTCTGTTAATGCCAGTTCCTGAATCTGTTGCTCACCATTTGGCCCCTGCAAGAGTAATTTTTAGCTTGTAAAATCGTTAATGTGTCCAAGGAAAATTATTTCCACGGTGAAGTTTGAGAACTGGAACGTTGAGAAAAGATTTTTGAACGTCAAAAAGATTCAATCGACTTCATCCTTGAATGATGCACAAGGAAGTTCCAAATTACTTACATTTGCAGGCGATCCGTTCAGAGCCACCGGATTGACTCCTTCACTCATCCCTAAATGGTTAATAAACCAGATTAAAAGAATTGAAAGAAAATAAAGTGATTCCTATGATTTATGGATTTCTTTTCCATGAATAAGACAAATTGAACATTTGTTTCACACTCAGCTTGAAAATCAGGATATCATATCATTCATAAGGTAGGCCTATGGGCAGATGGAGAGTTATGCAGATTTTCGGTATATATGTGGAAGGCGAGAAACTGTTTTCTATTTTGGACACTGCAAGAAATTCTTTGAACAGAATAAGATCTTCAACTTTTTGGCTCTTGAAGAAGTTCTAAGGTATTATTGCCCATCTTATGAAAAAATAAACATCAAAATCAAAATCAAAATAAAGCAGGAATGTGTAAGATGTTGCCGATCAGATGAGTCGGGAAACAAAATAATGACCTTCATCTTGAAGTTGTTCTGTTGTTAGTAAGAAGTCATTTAGCAAGCTACTAATCTCGGGGTCCATAGGTGAAGAAGGCCTTTCCAAGCTGATGCCATTTTCTTGTACCTGAGCCTCCTCGATCATCGGTGCCACCACATTGCTAACCATACAAAAATAAAGTGATGAGAAATATATAGTTATACAACAGAAAATCTCAAGGCAAACAATGCAAAAACCAACACTTTTTGTTTCCCCATTCAGAAAGTTAGGCAATTATTGAAATGTATCAGCCTCCATACAGTTAAAATTCATATAAACCGCTGGTCTTCTGGTGGCGGGTGATGAGACTACTAGTACTTCTTGACAAGGTCTTTAACTCTGGTAAATCCCATCACGATGAGTGGAGTCTATAGGATCAACGTGTCACACTATGGAAATACATTGCCATTCTAGAATTATTTATATACATCATTCTCTATTCTCATAATCATTTTTCGTCAAAATTAAATAAATAAATAAAACATAGTTTAAATATGGTGCAACAACCTTGGACTGGTTGGAACTGAATTTTCGACGTCTGGTTGGTCAAAGTCTATGTCAGATTGGCTTGTGACATGCTCTATCAAATTAGTAGCATCTGGTTCTGATGGCCAAAACTGCTGTTTGTCAAACTCATTTGCCCCTGACAACTGTTCAGCTGATTGCTGGTCTGTTATTATCTGTGGCACTACTGTTTGGTCCCTTAGTTGCCGCTTTATCTCTTCCATTTGCATTGCCTGTTAAAAAAGGTCAACAAAGAAAAAACCAAAAACGCAAGCAAAACGCTTTTGTTTCATAAACATGCATACGTGGATATATGTGTGTGTGTGTGTGTGTGTGTGTCTGTGTGTCTGTGTGTAAGTGTATATGTATATATAATACCAGAAGAGAGGCTGCTTCTTTTTCCTCTTGGCTCTCCATATATTTATTAACAAAGGCGGTGTAAAACATGGACCACCAATCGCATATGAACCCCTGGCGAGAATCATTAATCGCTACAAAGAAAAAGAAAAAGGGGAAGGAAATATCCAAGAAACAAAGATTAGACCACTGTACAGATGAAAATGACCAAACTTTTCTACGAAGTACAAATTGATATAAAACTAGGTTTGACTACAGCAGCATCAAAAGGCACGCACTTGAATTAACTTCCTTGTGTGTGCATATAAATGCGACGAGAAACCCAAATTAAAAACATTAAAATAGGGGGGGGGGGGGGGGGGGGGGGGGGGAAGTTACTCCATAATCTTTCATCTTAATACGCTGCTTAATTATGTATCCTATGTGCGTATACGGTGTATATACGTATAAACCTATGTATACGTAGATGTATATTCATGAAGGATACGTTAATGAGAGTATTGAAATTTACCAAGGGTATGGTTATCAGGAATTTTAACCTCCTTCTTGAAAATTGCAGCCGCCTTGTGCATTTTCTTTTTCACCATGTAATCATACAAATACAATTGAAGCCTGAAAACAAAAAAATTAAAAATTAGAAACATAAAAAATTAAAAATATATATTTATAAAGAAGTCCGCCAAGAATGTACACCACTCACATTTGTTCAGGATTCCAGTCTTCACCTGACGCCATGATCACCCTTTTCCCAAGAAACTGATCTTTCACAAACTCTTCAGAAAAAAAGAAAGAAAGAAAAAGAAAACGGAGAGAGAAATTTGAGGTAAAGAAAAAGAAAACGGAGAGATAAATTTGAGGTTAAGTCGGTGAATATGTCAAGCTGTGAAAAATTATGGTGGAGAATTACGATTGCCCAAATATAAAGAATAATGGAGACAAAGAATCGAAGCATAAAACCCAGATGGGATTTTCAGAGAAGAGAGAGAGAGAGAGAGAGAGGAGACGACACCTTAGTATAAGCTAGTTAGGCTGCGAGTGACAGTGCCATGCAGAAGAAGACCATAGCAAAAAAGATAAACAAATAAGAATGGTTAAGAGAGAGAGAGAGAGAGAAGAGAGATAAAGAAGAGGGAGAGAGATACGCGGGATATGGATTTACACCCTTTTTTTTTCTTTTTATTATAAGAGTCAATTCAAAGGAATTTTAGAAATATTTTATTTATTGAAAAAAAAAAGTAATTTTGATAAAAAAAAATGTTTAGAGAAAAACTGTTTAAAAAAATTGTAAATTCTTACAAATTTATTCAGAAAAATATCACTAACATATTTTATTTTATTATGTTTCTCTTAAAATTTTATATAATTTTAAAAAATCATTTTATTTGGATTTATATATATAAAGTTATTAACTTTTAAAATTTAAAATTTATTATAACGTTTTAAAAATATAAATAATAAAAAGTGATAATAAGATAAAAAAAATTATTTTGGAGACTAATGGGCTCTAAATGTAAATTTCTATGATTATTTGCAAATGTTAGATAATGCTTTTTTTAATTGATAATGCTGTATTTTTTTACCTAAAAAGTATTTTTGTTTTTTTGTTTTTATTATTTAATAGTGATAAAATCAGATATGAAATTTAAACAATCATAAAATATTATACAATAGAATGTTAAAATATGTGCCTATGTTCGTGCGTAATTAGCTTAAGAGATTTTCAGAAACAATTATCTTTTAAACGAATATAGAAAAATATTTGTACTGTATGCGTTTTCCGTTAGATGTTTTAATTGATTCTCATACAAATTTAAGATGGCTTACGTTCAAAACAATGCCGATTAACGAAGATACCTATATATAACAAAGGTCTCCTTTTTTTAGAGAGAAATACTTGATATAATTAGTGGCAGCATTTTTTTTTTAATTTAAGGTGAAGATTTGAATTTTATATCTTATTTTGAAAGTCATGTGTGAAAATATGAATAAATTATACCTATAATTATACGATATGTTTTCTTTCGGTCAATAAGCAATTACCATGTAAAATAATATATCTTTCTGTGCTACGTAGTCTCAAATGAAATTAATTTTTTCTAAATGTTTATATACTTTTAACTAAATAAAAACTGTAGGACGAATAAGGAGGATCACTAACCTATATCACTTTTAGGAGGTGTTTGGTAAACGCATTGTATTTTGATTGTATTGGAATAAAATTTATTTTTTGAATGTTGTATTTGATTGAAAAGTATTTGTTTTGTATTTGAATGAAATGTGTGTTTGGATAAAAAGTATTTTAGAGTTGAAAAATTGATGTGATTGGTAAAAGTAGAGATAAATAATGGAGTTGAAAAGTTAATGTGATTGTTTTAAAAATGTTTTGAATAGTTATTATTTTTGTAACACTGTTACAAAATTTGTGTTTGGTGTAAAATTATATTGTATTTGAGTAAAATTAAAATGAAAATTTTTCTCCAAACGCCCCCTTAGTAATTATCCCAAACTGCCACCCTTCAAATTTGAACGGAAAATAATAATGAAAAATGTTTTACGATTCAGAACAATATTTAATTTTGAATGTTTGAAAATGCATGAGAAATCATGCAACCTGGCTTATATCTACCCTCCAAATTCAATGTAACGTAAAATGAAAATTGAAATTAAAAAATATGACAATTGAAAATCAAACAAATATATATAAATATATATTTTTTCGGAAGAGACACTTGTCGACTATTATGCGACCTCCATTTTGTTCCATTCCACATGACGTTGAAAGGGGAAGTCCAACATCACAAACACAGACATTTTTATGTGATTAGACCTTTTTACTTTTTATTTTTATTTTTATGAATAAGTGACTAGACATTTAATTCAGGTAAATCTTGGCCAATTTGAGAATTTTAGTGGCTTTTTCTGACTGCAAAAATGAGTACGAAGTCTGACACCCCCACCCCACCCCACCCGCACAAATTAATTAGTTACCATAATTGAACCGTGCCTAAACACCATTAATTAGGGCTTATCAGATAATTTAATCACATACCATTATTTTCTCAGCTCTGTAATTAAGATATGCATAGCAGGCCTTTGCCAAGGAAGTAATTAATAGGTAACACTTGTATCAAAGCCAGAGTATATTTGACCATTACAGTGTTTTGCACAGACTGCAATAACAGGGAGACCTGAGTCCTACTTATTACTGTTTTGATTGACAAAAAATACGTGACTTTTTTATTTTAAATTAGATAAGTAAGCAATTTTGAATCATTTAATCAAACAAATCACCAAAAAAATTTATTATTTAGGAAAATTATCGTTAATGACCGTCATGGTCAATTGGTTAGTAAAAAGAAAAAATCACGGATTAACAATAATTAATCAATCAATAATTAATCAATTAAAAAAGATCATTTTCTTAATTCTACAAAACTTCACTAATTTATTAAAAAAACTTCTTAAAAAAAGGGTCATTTATCCATATATTTTTTTTCTATTTTTTTTCCCTTCCCTCACAATTAATTAGACAACAAGTCCATAACTCATTGTAACAGAACTCGAACGCATGAATTAAACACAAAATACAATAATGTGCAGGATTTTTCCCCTCGACTGCCAATGAGACAACCCATGAGTCACGTTAGTAAAAAAAGGGGGAAATCGTCCTAATGGAATTTGAACTTAAGTATTTAAATGTACTAACCTTGCCCCACCTAGTTTAAGAATGTTACTATTTCCACCATTTATAAGACCATAAAGTGCACGATTATTTTAACTAAAACATTATTCTAGGTGGAAATACCTAGTCACAATATTCTAAAACATGATTATATCATATAGAGTTATCCAAATCCTTTGATAACCAAATATTCTATCATTAAAATAAAAAAGAATTATTTTTATATATAACCCTAAATTATAGACATATATTTAAGTTGATCCATTTTTATTCAAAATTAATCACTGTACTCCTAATATAAAGAAAATCATTTAATATATCTCTTTTTTTAAAATTAAAAATGAAAGGGACATAAACGAAAAGGGCATTTTGAACTATATTTTATATATTAAAAGACATTTTGAACAATTTCAAATAAAGAAAAACTAATTCAAATGAAAATCTATAATTCAGTAGTTATTTATACAAATAATCCCTCTATTAATTTTTTATAAAATTCAAACGTCTGTTAAAATAATAAACAAATATATACAGAAATAACATTTTAAATGAATTTCTATATATCGAAAACATAATGACTAATTTCGAACAAACAAAGAATAATTTAAATAAAAGTCTACAATTCAGGTATAATTTGTATTTGGATGAAAAGCATTTTCATTACATTTAAATGTAATATATGTTCGAATAAAAAGTATTTGAATTATATTTAAATAATAAATATGTGATGTTATAGGTAAAAATAAAGAAAAAAAAAGATAGAAAAAGAGAATATATAATGTGATTAATAAAAATAATAGAAAAAATAAATAATAATTAGATTATATTTATAATATGATGTGAAATATAATATGATTTAAATTTAAATGTAATATTTTTTATTTAAATAAAAATTATATTATATTTTGTTACATTGCGCGAGTACAATAAGATAAACGAGGCATCAATTCTTTTTACTTTTTATATTAATGATTCCTTGACACTTTAATTGCTTGTGAGCCCAGATACCTTTGCCCTTTGGAAAAGGAATTGAACAAGGAAAAAAAAAAAGGTCCCCTTTTTATTCACACTCAATTGAACAGAAGAGAAGATGCAACTTGTAAGTGGCAATATGACGCACTTCATAGAAGAAGCATAAGACAGCTATTGGCCATGAAAACGGAAAGAACAGGCCAAGGCATCTTTTTATATGTAGAATTTAAGCATAGCATCCAAAAGAGAGGAAGGAAACAAAAAACAGAAAAGTTCCCGAGCTTGTTCTATATAAGCCAAGGTCCAACATTTGAAATCACCAGAACCTTAAAAACATGAAGCTCCTGTTTCAGCTCCCATGCTGCTCATGCTTCTGCTCCATCAAAACGAAGAACAGAGAACACAAGGACAGGGACAAGGACAGGGACAAGGCCGTGGTTACCAAGATTGAGTGAAAGCTGCCAATGTTTTTGGCACTGCTCTTTGCAACCTCTCTCCAATGTATGTCTTAAGGATTGCACAACAAAAATAATCTTTGTTTATTTATTTTTTTTTAATGTAGTAAGAATCTAAGATGACCTCTTAGGAGGTCTTTCCTCTTCTCTTGACAATGTAATTGCTTGCCATACTATGAGAAAAATCATTTGCTCTTGTGATGCATTTCTGAACCATCATCGGGCACCAAGTTCAAGTCACGCATTTGGTGTTCAATTGATACCAAGCCAGTCTCTGCAAGAAACCTGCAGGGGAAAAATAATAATAATAATAATAATAATAATAATAATAACCCAACCTTTCATTAATATCTTCCAAGCCCACCATCTCTAAATTCTAGTTGTTCTCACAATTAAAATGGAAAAATCCAGACTTTCCAGGCAATTTAGCTTCAATACTATCCAAATAGCTGGCATTAGAAAACTCTAAGTCGTCTTTCACCGATAACCTCCATTCATAAACCCAAACCCAATTAAAATGGAAGAGATTAAAACTTTCCTAGCAATTTAGCTTCAATACAAATATACAATCCAATTAACAGCTATTAAAAAGCTCTAACAAGTGTGTAAATTCAACCTTTCACCGATAATCTCCATAAATAAACTCCAAACCCATCTCTAAATTCTAATTATTTTCACAACTAAAAAAGAAAAATCGAACATTTCCCAGCAATTTAGATTCAACACAATCCAATTAACTGATTAGAAAAAAGGCGTGTAAATCCTAACAAAAAAGAACTCAACAGAATTAAAATTGTCTTCTGAATAAAAATATAAAATTAAGAAAAAGGAAAAAACATA
Source organism: Antiaris toxicaria (assembly GCA_035233585.1). Lineage (NCBI taxonomy): Eukaryota > Viridiplantae > Streptophyta > Magnoliopsida > Rosales > Moraceae > Antiaris > Antiaris toxicaria. The sequence continues at coordinate 99,247,650 of CP141154.1, forward strand.
CCAGCTGAGAAGCAAAAAGAGAGTAGCGGTGATGATAACGAGACACCCAACATGAAGGACCAAAGAGGAATCACTGGAAGAGATGGCGAGTCCCAGCATCACGGCAAGAGACAGACCCAGCAACACAAACGCCGATTTTAGAGTATTCCATGTTGGTCTCTGAAATCCCAAATCCACATAATAATAATAATAATAATAATAATAATTAAATCGAAAAATCTATCAGAAGCAGTGGATTTTTAGAGAGAGAAAGGGAGGTTTTTTTTTTTTTTTTTGAGAAATTATACGGACGTTGACACCTGGGGCTAAAGCTCCAAGCAAGACGGCTTTTGCGGAAGACACTTCTTCTCTATTATTTGATTCAGCCGCCGCCATTTTGGGTCGCTTCGATCTGGAACTAGGGCTCCTGCAATTCCAGAGAGAGAGAGAGAGAGAGAGAGAGAGAGTGCTCCGTTATACCTCTGTTATTGTTTAGTAGAAACGACAACAATTAAGGACAAGACTATCGCGAAAACGGCAATGAAATGTAAACGACAAGAAAGCTCAGTAACTACAACCACAAGAAGTGACGAAAGTGCACGAGACTACGGAAACGACAATATTATGAAAACGAAAACGATGAATCAGCCACACAGCTGGCTTTTTACTTCAATCGAGGCGTAGACACTTTTTTTTTTTTTTTTTGGAAAAACTAACAACATAAAAACTATTAAATAATATCATAATGATTTAACAGGGGTTTACAGTAAAATTCTGAATTTTTAAAAATTAATTAAAAGATTATATTTTTAAAAATTAGTTAAAATGTCTTTTTTTTTAGGATAATTAATTAATTTTTTAAATGATCTAGACGATGAGATCCAAATTGGTGGCGGTTGGTTGGTGAGTTTGATCACGTTGCTTCTCCAACACCGGCTTCTTAGGGTTGATAAGGTTCGCGAGCTTTGTCAAAACAATCAAGATTTAAGGAGGCGTTTGGTAAACACATTATATTTTAATTGTATTTGAATGAAATTTATTTTTTGAATATTGTATTTGGTTGAAAAGTATTTGTTTTGTATTTGAATAAAATATGTATTTGAATGAAAAGTATTTTAGAGTTGAAAAGTTGATATGATTAATAAAAGTATATATAAATAATGGAGATGAAAAGTTGATGTGATTGTTTTAAAAAACTTTTAAATAGTAATTATTTTCGTAATACTGTTGAAAAATTTGTATTTGGTATAAAATTGTATTATATTTGAATAAAATTAAAATATAATTTTTTTACCAAACGACGTCTAAGACTGCCGAAGAGAGAGAGAGAGAGAAGAGAGAGTGGGTATTTAAAAAATTTGACCTTTTACATAAAAAAAAAATAAAAAGTTTGATTATCTATTATGTTAAGTTTTCAAAAATGTCCATCTGACTTATTTTTCCTTCAAAAAAAAAAAATAACGAACACGTATTCATAAAGAAGAATTATAAAATTTTACAATAGTTTATACTTCAAAGGTGCCGTTTAAGGACAATCACTTTTAACTGTGGATAAAAATTAAAAAAAAAATCATAAAGTAAATTTTTTAATTTTTAAAAGTTAAATGGGTTAATACAACCCTGATTTACCAGAATAACCTAACAACCACAACCAGACGGAGAACTTATCTGCATGTTACAACTGTTGTGAATCCATATATATATATATATTTTTTAAGAAACACAATATAATATAATATGAATTTTAATTTCAATTTTTGTATTAATTTTTTGAGTTGTCACGCTTGTAGTTACAAATATAACCTTTTGTTATTGGTTGATGTGGCACTTATAATAATAATAATAATAAAATTAATAGTTAATAAATGAAGTTGAGATAATTAGGATGTCTCTACTATATTTTCTTTAAGTTATTTTCCTCGTTTAAACAGTGAAAAGCAAAAGCTACAATAAGCAGAGAAACATAAAAATGACGGTAAACCAAAAACAACGAAAAAAATTAATAACTTTTTTTGGGACTTGATTTTGAAACAACTAACATATACACAAGGTCACAATTTTACTCTAAGGGACATGCTTCTAGTAATAACTATATTTATAGGATTAGAGGGGCAGGATTTTCCTACACACTTTCTTCAAACAACAAGACGCTGAATACCTACACTACAACAGGAGTATACACATATACACAAACAGACATGAGAAACTTTTTTCTTTTTCTCCAGTTTGACAAAACTGTGGCCGTTTCTATCATTCCATAAGCCAATCTCAATTTCCCATATAAGTAGGACCCCTCATTAGGGTATTAGCATCACGCTGGAGTTGCAATTCCTTCTCCTTAAGGTACTGCAGAAGTGGCTGTGGCTCGCTTCTCATGTCCGTCACCGTGCCACACACAAACGGGCTTAGCCTTTGGTAGCCGTACAAGAGTTTCTCCCTTCTTTGTGCATCTGCAGTGCTGTAATCAGGAGCAAATGTGGGATACAACGGTGGGCTCTCCATCTGCACCGTCGGGTTTGAGGCCAATGGGTCAAACCTGGAAGCATCATGGTTGTAGGAGTTTCCCATGTTCCCAGGAGTATACAAGTAATATGGCCAGGGCCAGGCATGGTTGTAGCCGCCATGCCCAAGATTGTGTTGATTTTCTCTGTATTGGCGAAGCCACTCTGACGAGGTCATTCGCCGTTGAGGTGTGTAGTTGACCGCCAAACTTGGGATGGTGCTGAGTCCAAAATGGTCAGTTGGCCCTTGTGTGGCATTCCAATTTGGATAGCTACTGCTTGCTTGTGATGCACTGGAAAAAGTTTCTGTTTGGTTAATGCCTTCTGAGGCTTTGCAGCCATCAAAACTAGACTGAAGGCTTGTAAACCAAGTAGCGTCATCTGGTAATAGAGGAGCAGAAGGCGTTGGAGCTGAATATGGAGAGGAAGAGTAATGTGTGGCTGAAAATCCAGAAGTATTGGAAGAATCTTCATTCTCAGTCATGGAGAGTCCACTAAGAGACTCAGAGGCTACTTCCTCAATAGGGCTCAATACATGTTTATTAATCCCACTTGTTGCTTTCTCTTTGTTTTTGATTGAACTTCCTCTCTCCAGAACCCAAGCACTGAGCGAGGGTGGACCTGAAGAGATTGGGGTGTCTGGAAATGGCGGAAACGTAGCTGCATCCTTGAAGACAAGCTCCTGCTGCTTAAATGGCTTGTTGTACCTGAAATTGCTGATGTCAGTTTGTATAAAAGAGAAGCCACCTTGGGCCTGGTTTTGTGCTATAAGAAGTGATGTAGCTCGACGTAAGCAGTCGTCAGGGGGTAGAGCTGGATCATCCACTTCTTTTGGAGACGTTGGCTCGTTCGAGTTGGAACAAACTGGTGCTGAGTTATATCTGGTTAACGGCTTGAAGAGAATTACTTCTTCCTCTTCAACCGTAACAGACTTTCCATTCACGCTTGGATTTTCTCCTACCATAAGTCTCTCAGATTCTTCCACGCCTTTGCAGTAGTAGTGATTACTCACATCTGTTTCAACATCGGAACTCTTGGACTCCACATTTTCACTAAATTCAGCTGCATATGACTTCAGGAACTTTCCTCCTGATTGATCATAGATGATCCATTTCCGAGAATCATTTGATCTGTTTGCAATCTTCAATCCAGTGTTGAGAATCCGGCGAGAACGGAATTCACTTCCTTCTTCAAAATTGTCTATGCGCTCCCAATAAGATGAGAAATCTAATGACTCGTGTGCACAAGCGACAGGTGCAAAGCCCCTCAGTTCATAGTCTTCCCAAAAAGGAGTACTAACAGCAGAATTGCTTTCACTCTTGTTGGCATTGAATTTCATCAGAAGATCAACAAATGAACCGAAAAAGTACGACATAGCACAACTGCTTTTCTGGTCAACTCCGTACTTTTCTGCTTCATCAAACACATTTGCCAACCATTCCACAAAGACAAGCACAGCAGGTAGAAAAGGGCAAGAACGTAATGTGCTCGCCTTCAAACATCTCTCAACAAAGCGTCCCATAAAAATGAATGAAGCAGTCAATGCTAATTGCCTAAGTACAATCAGCTGTGTATCATCCATATCCTCAAAATGTTTTATCTGTTGTTTATTGATCAGACTCTGCAGGGTATAGAGGAATATGGAGACAACTTGAAGGGCTCGGAAAGGACCAGCCTTAATGGAATCCATGTGCTGATATGATTCCAGCGAGGCTCTTAGTTCTGTGTCATCTAGCACCATCAAAGCATCCAACTCACTCATGATTAATGTGAAAGCAGTTGGGAACTCATCCAAACTGTTGCACAACATGAAAATGCATCGTAAGAAACCAAAAATAGAGTATAAAATCCTTTTTCATTATTTTTCTTATTTACTAAAAATTCAATCAAACAGAAGGAATACCTGGACTTTATGAAAAAGAAACTTATTAATCGGATGAAAAGAGACCAAAAATCGGTTGCCATGGTGCCATTATTTTGACTTGTCTTCATAATGCTTCTCTCGTATGGTTTTAAAAAATTAAACTGGACCTCTTTTGAAAGAGATTGTAAAGAGGAAGACCTATTCTGCAGGATCAAAACAAAGCAATTAAGAACTAAAATCATCTAGGAATGTAGGATTCATTGGCATGAATTAGAATAACAAAAGCAATACAGGAATGTGGAGTTCAAGATATTTACTCTTTCTAGCAGCAAGATAAGATTATCCCAAGCATCGGGAAAAGGTTCTTTAACAGCCAGACTTCTTATGCAGTGATAAAGAGCAAGAAACTCATCACCGACGTATGTTGCCAATACAGCTAACTGCAGATAAAGATAGGTTGGCTACCATGTAACAACCAAATTTGAATCGTCTTGTATCACAATATGAATATTTCAAAATTCAACAAGTAATACGGAAAAAGAAAAGATATCAAGAACCTGATTCTGGGGGTTTCCACTGTCTGGCCAAATCGCTGTCGCTTCCATGTAATGGGTGGCCGCGATTGACCATTTATGATTTTGAATATCAGGATTTTCGTATTGTTCTCTGTATCTAGCAAGATCTCCCAGACAAACCAAAAAACGATGACACAAGAATTGGCATTTCTTTATCTTCATTGGCTCATATGAACTGATATTATCACCCCTTTTATGAAATGAGAACTCTTCTGGAAGGCCATAACGTTTTCTGATTTTCAAAATCAAATTTCGGTAGAACTCAGTTGCCTCTGACAAAAATAGCTTAAATCCTTCAACATGTTTGGTATCGTGTAACTCTCCCGACTTTGTGCTTTCCAACGTAGAACTCTTCTTTATTCTTTTACGAAATTCATCTATATGCTTGTAGTGAAGCTTCCACAAAGAATACTCCACATCTTGAAGTTCCAATTGTTCAAAATCACGCAGGATCATTTTCTCGTAGCTCAAACGCACTTTTCGGTACAATTCCTGTACATCACTTTGCAATAGACCCTTGGTGTGGATTAGCACCCACAGCTGTTTTTCTTTGTTGGAAACCTTGAACAAGTAAGAACCATGTCAAGAGTCAGGAACAAAAACAACACAGAATAAATAACCTGCAAAAGTTTGGATATCATGTCACCAAGCAAAAAATGTAGCTCCAGAAATTTACCTCCATAAGAAAATTATGTCTCTCTCTTAGATCTTTGAGAGGAGAAATTGTATTATTATAAGTCATGTTCACGGTTCAAAATCTTCGTCAAGCGTATCTATCGTCCTCTTGATATCTTCCACGGGTAGCTAACTCTTCAGTTTCTACTACCGTTCATCAGGGAAGGAAAAAAAAAAGTTAAAACAGATTTAAAAAAAAAAAAAAAAAACTGAAAACAGAACTTGCAAATAGCAAGATTTTTTTTTTATTTTAATTGTTTTTAGCTTTCAAAAGCACTCTTTACTAATATGAGGAACATTATAGATCCTGGTTTCTAAAGGGATCCCAAGTTGAATGTGGTTAAACAGTTCAGCAGAAATTTGGGGATGGATTTATGCCCTAACTTAAGAAATCACATCCAAGCTGAATTTTGGGAAAATATTCAAAGTTCATTTATAAATGAAATGTGTTGACCAATTGTTTGCCCATAAGAAAATGATCATCAAGTATCACTGACAACACAAACTCTAATGTCCCAACCAACATTAAACTGCTCCAACAGCAAGACTTGCTCAAGCCTCAGTCTTAATTGTAACTAATTTGTATCAAAGAATTGATCTTCCTCTTCTTCTTTTTCAAATTCTGAATACGTAGTTAGTTGATCAAGCAAAAAAAATTTGTGAAAAAAACCTAAAGAGGGAGAATTTGATGATAACTCTGTTCATAGACAAACCCAAATAAAACAAAATAACAAAACAAAAACCAAAATAAATAAATAAAAAAAAAACAAAGCAAAGAAGAAGAAACCCATGTGGAATTAAGCAGTAGAAACTGCACAGAAGACAATTTTGCGAACCTTGAGCATCAAAAGTGAGGGAATTTGATTTGTCCCGGAAAACACGAGAAAACGAAAGACTAACCTGAAAAACAAACAGTACAAAAGCAAAAGCACCCATCAAGAGCAAGAACTTACATCCAGTGTTTGACGCAGAAATTCAGGCCAAACAAGCCAAGCAAAAGCACACACATGGAAGAGAGAGAGAAAGAAAGAGGAAAGAGAGAGAGAGAAGAGCGAGGGAAAGAGAGCTGAGTTAAAGACTTGGCCACCTGTACTGTGGTGCTGGGCTTTCAGTTGTGAAACAGACAAAGTAAAAGGTTGCTGATGATGAAACTCAGGAATAACAAGACTAGTAACTATCTTTACCCCAACAAATATTTTTCTTTTTTTTTTTTTTTTCTTTTTTTTAACTTGTGTGTGTGTGTGTGTATTTTTTTTTTTTTTGGAATAATAAAGATCTCAACTGATTGAAAAAGAAAGGGAAGACTGGAGAGAATAAAATAAAGTTCCCCTTATCAACGTAATCTATTTCTTTTCTTTTCTTTTCTTTCCTTTTTTTTTTTTTTTTTTTTTCCCACCAAGGAAAAACACGATCAAATTCTCCGACTAAGATGAAGAAGATCGCTTGCAATCCAAGCTAAAACTCTTTAAGAAGCGAAAAAGCTCAACTTTGTCCCGGTTTTGGTCACGTACTCCCAGAAACACCCTCGTCTCTTGTGCAGCCTATTATTGTCCCTTTAATTGATTATAATTGATTCTTTTAGGATGCGATCGATTCCAAATTTGGATTTACATATTCCAACTTAATTTTTTTAAATTAATAAAAATAAAATTAATTTTTAAAGGGCATGTTTTTATACACTTACACAATAAACAAGTATAAAATTAAAAACGCAAAACATCACATGGTGAATATAGGAAATGTAATATGATGACATGATAAGTGTGGACAATATATTATAAAAGTGTTATTACTTGTAATAATAACTAGCCAAAAAAATATTGGAGAAACAAAACAAAAAAAAACTTGTTTTTGGTAGTGTCTATTATTTATAACTAATATTTCCATAAAAAAAAAAAACTTCTAGTTAATTATTTGTACATCTTCTGGTAAAATATATATATATAGTATTTAAAAAAAAAAAAAAAACCTGTTTTCCTTAAGTTCTTGGCCGTAGATGATTTGAGAGAGGGGATTGGTTAAGACTTTAACCGATGCTTGATGAAGTGGATGATTGTGGGTTGTTGGGGAGTCATGTATTTATCCAAATACTTGAACTGGCATCATGCCATTGGTTGTTCTTGGAACATAAATTGGACACTACATTCATTATACGTCCACTCATGAACATACCAAAATATACCCAAATGCCCGTATTGCCACTCGTATAATGCAGAAATTATTTTGGAAGCTACTTGTAGATTTTCTTTTAAATTTCTAATGTGTTGCTGGTACATAAACAATGGCATTTTTATACGCAAGAGGGGTTACGGATGGAGAACTATTAGAAAAAAATTGTTGAAGACAGTGGTATGTAAGTAAAGGAGTATTATATGAAATTAACTTTTAAGTTTAAATCGTGATGCATATACAATTAAAAAAAAATTTTAAGTTTGAATCATGACATATGTACATTAAAAATCTGTATCATTGAATATAGTTGAGATTAGGAAAAGAAATATTATTTTAAATAGGTTATTTATTTATCGAATGATTTATTAATTTATTGATAAATGAATAATTTATTAATTTACAAAAAGATTTTGTTTTAACTACTTTTATATATGTATCTTTTCTTTTATTAAAATTCATGCCTGAGTTATAAAATAATAATAAGGATATGTGATCAAAAATTAATATATGTGGATAGAGAATTGTAAAAGTTGTCATGTACATTATTCAAAAAAAATTAATTGTTATTATGTACATGTATAGAGGTTCAAAATTGATGTATATGTTTCCTAAAGAAAGCGTTTCAAACAATGATAACTACTTGCTACAACATGAAAAAAAAAGAAAAAAAAGTACCATATATAATGCATACTTTGCAAAAAATTAAAGATGAGGTTGAGCTCGATATAGGTGCAAAGAAAAAACAAATGGCTTTAGAAGCATATTTTATAAAAGAATTGAATGTAGAAAATTAAAATTGTCTAAAAAAAACACTTTAATAACATGAATTATATATATATTTTTTGTCAATTATTAATTTATATTTTTGTTGGACCTTAAAGGATTTGAAAAAAAAAAAACTTAAACAAGATTATTAATTTATGAAACATTTATTAATCAAAATTTTACTGTAACATTTAGTTTTTTACTAATGTATAATATATTTGTAAAGAATGAGGATTATTAACTATTAAAGACCTACGATCATGGTTTTTTTTTTTTTTTTAGGTTTGGGTCTCCTTTTTCTTCCAAAAAATAAATAATTAGAAAAAGGCTTTTATGGTCAAAAAACTTGTGTATGAGAATAAAGAAACATAAATAATGAGGCCATGTATAAAAAGACAAAAAGACCAAATATTCTTATACAGTCACATCCAATTTTCATTCATGTACATTTTGGATCTTGTATATATATTTCTCCGTATAGGTAGGATGTTTATTTCAAAAAAAAATTTATTTTGTATGAGAAAATTTTTTCATTTTTAACAATGAAATACTATTTAGATGTGTAATTTTTTTTTGAAAATAAAAGGTTATTTAGAATGAAAATAAATGATGTAAAGAAATGTATGTTGTGAGAGAATCGAAAAAAAATTTCATTTTCTTTTTTAAAAATATATAATAGAAGATATGTTTGAAAAAAATATTATATTTTTTTTTAAATGAAAAAAATGATAGAAAACCTTAAAACAAATACATTTTTTTAAAAAAAAAATTCTCCTTACGGAAGTGCACATACCAAACAAATAAGGTTTTTAATTAATATATAATATTTAGCATTAAATTTAAAGTTGATGGTAAATATATATATATCTTGTATCAATCAGTAGATTGGTATCTCAAACAAGGTTAAGACGAAGAGAAGTAAAGAATTTGTTAGTAATCCAATTATCCAGATACAAGTCATTCAAAAAAAAAAAAAAATCCAAATGTAAGCATATCTCAAATATCACCAATAATTTTATGATTTCAGCTATTTACACTTTCCTAGCCCGATGGTTCATTAGTTAGTGGGTTACTTACGGTTTCAGAACATGCACACACGAGCACATATGATGAGACATTAGCCATGGCATAATAAAAAAACCATTTTTTACTGCAACAAGCAATAAAACCAATTACAGCTAGTCCACGAACTCACAAGTTAACTTATTTATTCATTGACTTTGATGGGTACATAGTTTTTTTTTTTTTTCCTGTTAAAAGAAAAAAGGGGCTCTAAGAAGTCTATAGTGACGACGAAGAAGGAAAAAAAAAAAAAAGAAATTAGAATGCACTATTTGTAAAATCTTCTAAACTTAAGTAATTACACAAAAATATAAATATAAAAACCGTAGCTTTAGCTATAAAAATTTAAGCTTCAAAAATGAATTTATAACATTAAAAGTCCCTTCCTATGTACTATATAGGAAGGGACTTTTAACGTCGATTATATAATTACAACTTTATTACAAAGCAAAATTTTATAACTAACTTGTTAATTATACATTTTTGACAAAGAAATAAAAGTTTTGCAACTAGCCTTAAGTTTTCTTGTAGTGTAAAAGAAGGATAATTTATTATTTTTTACATAATAAGTAAAAAAAGGTCGTCCCAACAAATGGTGAATAAAGCTTTTTTTTATTTATTTTAAGAAACGATGACGGCAAAGTCAACTAATTCCTATTCAGAGATTGTTTTTCATTTTTTTATTTATTTCCTCTTTCAATTAAATAAAGAACCTGCCAGGGAAAATGTTGAGTTAGCATCCAGAGCGGAAAGCAGATGATAGTTGGGTCCCATATGGATCACGATGATGGAAATATCTCAACAATCAAATTCGACAGTGCATAATATATCTTCTAGAATAATGTGAACGCACATCTTAGGCTACTGTAGTTGCAGGAATAAAGCAAAAGACAAAGATGAATAATATTTTGCTCAAAAAGGTCAACAAAACAAGCACAGGCGTGGGTCTGAGAAGTTGTTATTAGGTTTCTGATTTGAACCATCTTAATCCAAATTCATAGCTCTTCAATGTTACAGCAATTAAGTAAACATTGGGTTGGTAATTTAGCTGCCAAGATAGTGAAAGTTGTAAGTTTGAAACCCATTAAAGTTCGTTCACTCAAGTCATTCAATCGGACAATTTTAATCATATCAAATTTTTTTAAACTGTAATAATCTATAGAAAAAGTCATAAAATCCATCAATAGAACAAAAATTATATGATCCTATAATTTTGATTTTGACAAAAAAAATCATAAGTCTAACATTATACAATACATATGGACATCATAAGAGAAAAAAGTAGTAAAGTACATTTTTATTGCTAACCAACCCATTGATGCTTTTTTAGGCTGCATTTGCTACACAGGATTGGATGAGAATAGCATCATAAATTAGATTGAACCTAGTAGGATTACACTCAAGTTGTCTTGTACATTTGATGCATGATTGGATTGAGAGACTTGAATAAAAGTTAATATTTTAGGGGGCGTTTGGAGAAAAAATTTCATTTTAATTTTACTCAAATACAATACAATTTTACATCAAACACAAATTTTACAACAGTGTTACGAAAACAATTACTATTCAAAATATTTTTAAAACAATCACATCAACTTTTTCACTTCACTATTTATCTCTACTTTTATCAATCACATCAACTTTTCAACTCTAAAATACTTTTAATCCAAACATACATTTCATTCAAATATAAAGCAAATACTTTTCAACCAAATACAACATTTAAAAAAAAAATTTTATTCAAATACAATCAAAATGCAATGCGTTTACCAAATGCCCCCTTAGCAATTTTTTAATACCATAGAAAAATTTAGTTTTGATAAAAAAAAAAAAGAAAGGACAATTTAATTGTCAGATCAAATTAGTTATAGTTTTTAAGGAATTCAGAATTATATTAATTATTAAAAAAAAAGTATGATAATTAATTAATGAAAGTTGATAATAAAAAATAAAACCCTATCTAAGTCCAAAGAATTACTTCGAGGGTGTGCATTTCGAAGTTGGAAAGGCACTACGAGTATGAGGGATTCAAAAAAGAAACAGCTTTCATGGGATATCTTATTCCATGTGTTTCAACAGGATTACCAACTAAATAGGTAAGTTTGGCATTATTTTTCCCATCCCATAAAAGAGGCGTCAAACTTAGGATTCGAATTTGTCAATTCCCATCCCTGATCTTGGGGTCCCAAGCACACACTAAAAAATGTTTCTCCTTTACTTAGGCTATTTTTTTTTTTATTTTTCCTTGAGAATTTTGGCTATTGCGTGTCGGCATGGATTTAGTTCTAGATCATGATAATTTTATGATAAGAATGACAAGTAACAAGGGATTATTGCTCCGTAATTGTTTGAGAATTATTGACAAAATTGTTAACTGATTTCATTTTTATTTCACAAACGATTTCAATGGATTTTAAAAATAATATTAAATAAGGACGTGATAATACTATTAATCAATTCAATAAAAATGCCATAGCGCCGATTTTTAGGGTACCCTATTGATTCATATGGGTTGGAAACCTCAATAGACGGGGCATGTGCATGTGGAACATTAATGTTCTTATATTTTCGGTTTGATTTTTTTTTTTAAATAAAATATATTCTTTGATTGATTAGGACCTTTGTGGTCCACCCCATCATGTGTCTTGACTATGAAAGGATAAAGCTTTTGGAAAATTTGGACAGAAAACTATGGTTTGGTACATTGGCAATTTGCCCAAGTAACGGCTTGACCAGTAGAGATTATTTTATCCAATTATTTAGAGTACGACTTTTTTGGCATATATTCTTTATAAAAGGGTGTTACACAAATTTCTCTTACACAAAAGCTGCTTCTTTTTGTTTTGTTTTTTTTTTCTCCTTTTTAAGTGTTAAGGTCCTTTGGGGTGAGTGTTGAAAACATCTAAAATTTTTTTTTCTTCAAAATTTCATCATTTTTTATTATTAATATTTATCAAATACTACAATAAATTTTAAATATTAAAAGTATTAATTTTGTATATACAAGTTAAATGAGATAATTTTTTTTAAATTACATAGAATTTCGAGAAGAACGAAACAATATCTATATTGATTTCTTTTTTAAAAAAATTTTAAAATTTTTTATTTTTTCACTTCAAACAGTTTTCTCTCCCAAATATATTTTTTAAAACAACTTTTTTTCAACTCAAAAATAATGTCTCCAAACATCTCCTCTAAACCCCTCTAAATATTCATCGGGTTCATTAACAGTGATAGTTGGGGAATAACTAGTCGGCTCTATGAGAAAGATAAATGGGATGAACAATTTTTAGCCGGAAAAAAAAAAAAAAGTGATCAACAACTTTTGACGTCATGCAATGATGCAAATAGATGTAATGATCATATCTATTATATGATACAGACTCAAATATTTAATTGGTCATTTTACACAGATATTTTATATATATATTCAATTCAGTGCAATGACAATTTAGAAAATATAAAACTATATGAGTGGGCCAAAAAAAAAAAACCATTTTTCAAATTTAATCAACTCAAATTTTATTATATCCTCAAAACATCCCGTTTATACGTTCAGCTTTTCGTGTCTTCTATATTATGATATGTTAATAAACTAATAAGATGATTTCATTGATCATGTTATATGACTTTAATTAAAATGATATTTTGATTAATATATCATGATATTAACAAAAAGGCGACCACCTTATTTAATTTTAAAAGGTTTTCAATTAAATAAAGAATTCTTAAATTAGATTTTTTTAATGGCACCACAAATAGATGATTTATTCCATGAGATCATAACTTTTGCCTCTTTGAGAAAGAGAAATCTGGAGAGAAAAATTCTCCATAGCACTCTTAGCTTATCTTGTGTGTTGAGAACTAAAAGCAAAGAACGTGAAAAGTAAGTGTACGATCATACCTCAGTTAATAAAGATGCACACATGCCCGTTCAAGCACTAAAAAATTATGTGTCGAGGACATAAGATGTTGTTAATTATGAATAACTTGTTCTTGTTCATTATTTATGTATTAAATCAATATAACTACAAAATACCAGCAAAAGTTTTATGAAATTTTTTTAATACACAGTCTGATTATCTACAATCTTATCATTTATTTTCTACTATAATGGTTTCAAAACTAACAATGGATATTTACATAGATATCTAAATTGAAAGTGTTAAAGGTTGAAAATGTTTATTTTTTCTTTTATTTACATGAATGTCTAAACTAATATTTTTAAAGATAACGTTATTTTTTATATAGAATTGATAATTAATATAAAGAAATTATAAAAAAAGAAACAAAAGACCTAAATAAAAAAAATGAATAAATAGATTAAGATTGATTTTATAGTATTTGTAATCAGATTTAATATAAAAGGAAAATATAACTTTTATAATAAGGAAAATTTTATGGTTTAAATTATCATAATTTTTATTTCTTTATAAATGTTGTAGCACTAATATTGTAATCTTTATGATCCTTTATAGTTATACAGTGTATAATATTTTGATAGTTAAAATATGTTTATTTTAAAAATTATCGATTCATTATAATAATTTCGTATTCTTTATGATGACAAAATATAAAACAAAAATACAGTTATTATGATTAAAATATATTTAGGTTTATTAAAAATAATTCACACTTGTCAATAAAAAAATATCATTACTGTCAAAAATCAAAAAAGAAAAAAATCTGAATAAAAGAAAAATAATATCAATTATGATAAAAACAATAAAATAACTACTTCGCATGTTTGTTTCTTCAAAAATAGATACCTCAACGAAAATTGATTCAAAAGTGATCTGTCATGGGGCCAGTCAGCTTTTACAGGTGGCTAGTCGACCATGGGTTTGTCCTATTGGGCCCAACCTCCCTTGAGGACCTTAAAGGGCCACTGCCCCCACCAGTGCCAAGCCTTTAGACCTGAAGTTGGGCCAAGCCGCATTGGCCATGGTTTGTCACAGTGGAGTCTCCAATACGCGCAAGTATACTCTTTCTTCCACTTCTCTCCGTCCCCACCGTCCCCCGCCAGCCGCGCGCACTCCCTCCTCCCCCCCCCCCCCGGCCCAAAACCCCGAGAATGAATAGTTGTATATCATCGTTTTTCTCATATTATTAACAACTCTAAACGTTAAAAACTTAAAGTTAGTTAAGTATATTAATTCATTTTACAATCCTACCTTCAACTTCCAAGTATATGATCATATGAAATTCCCCAACTGATTTTACCTAGAGATAAATCCTCTACTCATTTATTTTGAATCACAAGTATATATCATATTTGGCATTATAGTGACTCATTTGCAATCGTAACAGCATACTAAAACAATCCATTGTAGGGCAGTTTTTCACCCAAATGTCAATTTATAATCAAATTTAATATTTTCTAATTTTAACATAAAAAATAACACTTCATCATGAAGAGAACAATTTTTCTTTCATTTGTCAAAATTTGGCATTGACATATCTGTTTGACACTATGCAGAAGATGCTCTAATCCCCTATTTTACTGCATATTTGTAACGTTCCTTTATTTTTGTTAAAGTCTATGATCCGAATTCTGTTTTGATCCGATTTGAAGAATTGTGGTGCAACATATTATGAAAATTGTTTTGGGATTTATGGTGGTAGCGGAGGGCCCAATTGTGACTTGTTGTATTTCTCATACACACACATATATATGATGTATTTTAAGGTTTTGACTTTATGTTTTCAATGACCGCACACTTTGTACTCACCTTTTCTATTAATATTCAATTTGATAGATTTCTTCTCCTATATCGTGGTTTTTTTCCATTTAGATTTTCTATATAAATCTATATATTCTAGTTTTTCATTCTGTTGCATATTCTTGTTAATTTTCATAACAATGTTAAAAGCCAATCTTAAATTACCTCTAAATGAATTTTTCAAAAGATCATAGGCAAGGCAGTAGCAGCCAAAATTATAATAAGAGCCGTACGTTAAAAAATCCAGGTACTAGCGGCTTAGAAAACTCTTGGACAAAAACATATACCTCGAAATGGCACCAAGTTGCCAAACCAAAAACAGAAAAGAAGAACAAGGACAATAAACAAAGCATCAACCTTAACCAAAGCCCACTCAACATGACTAGGGGCTTACGGCTTTGGCGGAATTTTAAATAAGCTTTTTGGATAATTATACTTTGTAAATAAAAGAACCAATTGTCAAATTGTTGACCATGTGTTATACTTCGTAAATAAAAGATCCAATTGTCAAATTGTTGACCATGTGTTATACTTTGTAAATAAAAGAACCAATTGTGATCATGTGTTCTTTCTGCAATGTGGTCATACGGGTCTCTATTAGTCTCTATTATTTATTACTTGTACTTGCATATTGTGAAAAGAATATGGGAAAATGAGAAAAAATTTTCTTATTCTTCACAAGTTTCCAATCGACTAATATGTAAGAGGAAGTCCCTTAAAAATAGAAAACTAACCTATTTAAGTTAGAAAACTCTAGAAAATAAATCCCTAGATTTTAAGAATGTGTAATACAAACGAATATTTAAACTTCGAATGCATATTTAAAATCCTAGCACTAATTGGCTCTCAAAAATAAAGATTTGAATCTTTCCATGTTCCCCCTCAAGCTGGTGAATTAATATTTCCAATTCGCAACTTACTGATAATCTCCTAGAAATTAGCGCTATTGAGCCCCTTTGTGAGAACATTTGCTACTTGGCCTTCTGTAGGAACATATGGAGTGCAAATCAATCCACCCTCCAGCTTTTCTTTGATAAAGTGTCTATCTCTCTCAATGTGTTTGGTTCAATCATGTTTAAATGGGTTATGTGCAATGCTGATGGTTGATTTGTTGTCATAGTAGAGTCTCATTGATCCACTCCATTTAACCTTTAAATCATCCAGTATGATTTTCAACTATAACAATTCACAGACGCCTTGTGCTATTACTCAAATCTTTGCTTCTACACTTGAACAGGCTACAACATTCTGTTTCTTGCTACATCATGTTATTAAATTTTCTCTAAAGAAGGTGTAATAGTCCGAAGTAGACTTTTTATCCACTAAAGACCCTGCATAATCTGCATTAGTATAGGCTTCAAGAATGAGCTTGGAATTTCTCTTGAATATTATTCCTTTTCCAAGATAAGCTTTCAGGTAACGAAGCACCCTATAGACCGCCTGTAGATGAATATCCTTAAGGTCATGCATAAATTGATAAATAACACTAATAGTATAAACCAAGTAGATGAGCTTTCCAACTAATCGCTAGTACATTTCCTTGTCTATTGCTTGATCTCCAATAACTTTTCCCAGTCTTTTGATTTTGCTCAATGGGTGTTTCAATCGACTTGCTCGCTAATATACCCATCTCCGTAGGAAGGTCAGTGATGTACTTCTGTTAAGAAAAGAAGATTCCTTGTCGAGAGTAAACTACTTCAATTCCTAAATAATACTTCAATCTTCCCTAATCTTTTATCTCAAACTCCTTAATAAAGGATTACTTTAAAGCCTATTTTTCTTCCTCATCGTTTCCAGTCACGATTATGTCATCTATATAGATAATCAATACGATTATTCCCCCTAAGGCTGATTGCTAAATGAAAAAAGTCTGATCTTCCTGGCTCAGCTTATATCCTGCAGCCACCATCACCTTAATAAATATTCCAAACTAGGCACATGGAGATTATTTTAAGCTATACAAAGCTTTTTTTAACCCGTACACCTTTTTCTTCTCAACTCCCCCAAATCCTTGTGGATATTTATATAAATTTCTTCCTCCAGCTCCCTATAAAGAAAGGCATTCTTCACATCATATTGTTGTAATCCCCAATTAAAGGTAGCAACTAGTAACAATAGTGACCTTATAGTGTTCATTTTTGCTACAAGAGTAAAAGTTTCTTAATAAACCACTCCATATGTCTAGGTGGATCCTTTAGCAACAAGTCTTGCTTTGTAGCACTCCAATGATTTATCTACTTTAAACTTTAAAGAAAACACCCAATTACATCCCACTGCTTTCTTTCCCTTCGGCAGATGGACAAATTCCTAAGTTTCATTTATTTTTAACGCATCCATCTCAACCTTCATGTTTTTCCTCCATTCCTCCTTAGATAATGCTTCAAATAAAGTGTTTGGGATAGGAATTTCATTTAGACTTGTAAGAAAGCTCTTATGGGCTAGTGAGAACCTTTTATCGGAAACGAAATATGATAAAGGATATAATGGACATTTGATAAACTCACGTATTCCTTTCCTTGCAGCTATGGGCAGGTTTTGGTCCATTATTATAGTTATATGAGATTGTGGTAAGGAAAGTGAATTAGGTTCAGACACTATTACCTTATTTCCAATGGTCAGATCGGTGGTCTTAACTCACTTAACATTTGAAGTTGGACATTACTTCCTCACATACACTTGCTAATACCAAAACTAATCAAACAATCTATTATCCCATTCTGATGGTTGGAAAAATATGTGACTTAGATAACTTAGATGGGATAGATGGGACATGTGTAGGTGAGGACTTGGATGGGACAGATAAGACATGTGTAGGTATAGGAGATGGGATAGACTTAAATGTAGGAGAATAATGGAATGTTATGTCAAGTGATGGTAGACCGAGTAGGAAGGAGTCTTTATTTTCCATGGTAGAAATCTCTCTCTGAAGATAAGGTGTGGTAAAGTATGGTTTCCCTTCTACAAATAAGACAACGACTGAGACATATAATTTTTTTGTAGGTGGATGGAAACATTTGTAGCCTTTTTGAATAGACGAGTATTTGATGAATACACATTTAACAGCTCTAAGATCCAACATTCCTTAATTATTGCTATAGATATGGACAAATAAAGTACACCAAAGTACCCGAGGAGTAAGATTGCTTATGACTCTAATGTTGGGATGGAACTTAACTTGGATTTTTATTAGACTCTTTAATCCTAAGACCCAAGACAGAATTTTATTTATAATGTAAGCAAACGTAAGCATTACTTCCCCCTTATAGTGTTTAGTACATTATGATAAAACAAGAGAGGTCGGAGAGTGTTTAGAAGATGATGATTTTTCCTCTCTATTACTCCATTTTGTTGTGGAGTATTATTGCAGGAAGACTCATGGATGATCCCCTCTTTTTGGAAATAGGGGGACTGAACATGATTAAAATAGTCTTGAGCATTGTAGGACCTGAATTTCTTTATTTTTGTACCAAACTGATTTTGATTTTGAATCATTGTATGAAATTAGAAAAAACATGACTCACATTAGACTTGGCTTTTAGTAAGAAAATCCAAGAAACTCTAGTGCAATAGTTTATAAAAGACATAAACCACCGTGAACTAGAAATAATTTTGGACTATTTAGGGCCCCAAAATATCATTGTGAAAGGAAAAGAACTTCTTATATTACTGATAAGAAAAGATACATGAGTGTGTTTTGCATATTCACAAACATAATAATGAAAAGTTCTAATATCAAAACCTTTAAACAAAGAAGGAAACATGAATTGTAACATGCAAAGACCGGTGATCAAGACAAAAATGTTGTAACTAGATGGCATCTGCATTGGAGGAAGAAAGGAATGAAGTGTATGATAAACCTGACTTAATCATATTTAGATGATTAGATGTCTCGAGGTAGTAGAATCCATGATTCTCCTTAGTAAGTTTAATCCTCCTCCCCGAACCTTAGTCCTGAAATTCACAATATGACAGATAAAACATAATATGATAATGTAAGTCTTTTGTAAGTTTTTGTATGGATACAAGGTTAGTGGATAGTTTCAGAATATCAAGAATATTTTTAAGGACAAGGCTAGGGCTAATGTGAACATCTTCTATAACCGCTATCGTGGTTGTAGTTCCATCGACAACAGTGATTTTCTTATTGCTTAAACATGGAGTATAGATTTTGAACTGGTAGAAAGTATGTGCCGTATGATCTGTGGCACCTGAGTCTAAAATGTATGAATTTCTCTTTATCACAAACATGTAATCCAAGAGAAGAAAGAAAATAACCTAAGAGGGCTAAGGAAGAAGCGCCATTGGATGAGGGCTTTTTAAGTGATCCTAGTAGACTCCTTAACTTCTCAATTTCTTCATTGTTGAATCTTCCATGTCCTTGTTGTTGTTGTGGCTATCCTTCTTTAATTCCCCACTCACGGCTAGTTGTTGAAGGTTTTCTGTGCAATTCTAGCAGTAGCTCTAGTATGTCTCGGTTTTTATAATAAGTACACCAGAGATCATCTTGGTTTGTCCCCTTTGACAGTGGAACTCCAAAATTAGATGATACAGTCTCTGATATGGTTTTAAAGAAGGCAACTAATGAAACAATGATGAAGGCAGTGAACGAAAACAAGTAGCAATGAACCTTGACTAGAAACAAAAGACGATTGTAAGGATGATCAAAAAATTTTGGACCCACAAAACTACACGGATGATGTATGAAAACTATATACACAGTTGTGATTATATGGAACAATGTGCTAGATAGTGTACGGATAGTGTATGGACTGGTATGGGCGATCATAAAAACAATTCGCAAAAACTGTGATTAAAAACAAATGTTCTTCAACAAGATCAAAATCCCTAAAATGATGGCCATGTGAAAAGAATCAGGAAAAAGAGAAAATTTTTTCTTATTCTTCATAAGCCTCTAACTAGCTAATTTATAAGAGGAAATACCTCAAAATTAGGAAAGTAACCTTTTTAAATTAAATTAAACTCTAGAAAATAAATCCCTAGATTTTAGGAATTTGTAATTCAAATGAATATTTAAACTCAAATGAATGTTTAAAATCCTAACACTAATCAGCTCCAGAAAATAAGGATCTGAATCCTTCCACACATATTATTCTTAATGGGTTGTTTCTCCTACCTATATATAAAAAAAAAATTGGGAAAATTATGACATAATTTTTCCATTGATGTGATTATATATATGTATATAATTTACAGAATTTGAAATTCAAAGTTTACTAATTTAGATGATTTCCCTGAGTCAGGGATTTCCTCGAGTCAAGGATTTTACAAATATAAAAGTCTAGAAAAATCTAAAACAGGAAACTAAATAATTAAATACACAAAAATACAGAATCACAAATATGTACATTCTCCAACATGCCCTACAAGATGGAGCTCCAAGAGAAGATTCCAATCTTGGTTTAAAGCTTGATGATACGGTTGCGACATAAAGGTTTGGTGAGCATATCAACTAGTAGGTCCTCTGACAAGACATGGCCAACTCGGAGAGCATTGCTCTAAACTTATTCTTGAATAAAGTGGTAGTCTAAAATAACATGCTTCATACGTAAATGGAGAAATGGGTTTGAGCAAAGATGAGTTGCACTAACATTATCACAATAGACCACCGAAACCTGAGGTACGGTATCTTTAAGTTCAGTTAAAAGGGAACATACCCAACTCAATTCTATAGTATTGGCAGTAACTAATCGATATTCGACCTCTGTGGCAGAGCGAGCTATAATATGTTACCTCTTTAAACTCTAAGAAATAGGATTACACTCGAGATAAACAATGTAAGCACTGGTGGAAGTATAGCCATCCTTGTTGCCAGCCCAATCCGTATCAAGAAAAACATGAAAAGAAAACGAGGATTAACGATCTTGAACAACACCCTAATCATGTGTTCAACAAAGATAGTGTAATATTCATTTCACTGTATTCCAATGTTTAGTCATTAGATAGTGCATGAATTGTGAAAACTTGTTGACTACAAAGGATACGTTAAGACGAGTAAGAGATATATACAGTAGGCTCCTTACAACTACCTTGAACTTAGTTGGATCAGAAATGCAATATAGTGTCAAAGTTGTTGTAGTTGCTAACAGTCTGAGAACTGGCCTAGCTTCTATCATATATGTGCAAGTCAAAAAATTGGTAATGTATCACTACTGAGGCAAAAGTAAACCATGAAGGTGAAGAATGACTTCAACACCTAAAAAGAATGAAAGAAGGCTAAGGTCCTTGAGTGAAAATTTGTTGGCAAGTATATCAATAAACCTTTGCATGGCCTGGTCATTGTTGCCTGTAATAATGATGTCATCAACATAAATAAGTAAATAAATTAATATAGTTCCACCTATGTTTAGGACAAATAAAGATGTGTCAACAAGAGAGTTGGAGAAGCCCGAGACAATGAGGAATTAACAGAACTAATGGTACCAAGCATAGGGAGCTTACTCGAGACCATAGATAGCCTTGTGTAGTCTACACACATTATTAGGGTGATCTCTATCAATGAACCCTGGTGGTTAGACCATAAAGACATCCTCTGATAAATGGCCTTGAAGAAAGGTATTGTTAACATCCAGTTGCCATACTATCCACCCACAACTTACGGCAAGACTGAGAACCGTGCGAATGTTTGTTGATTTGATGACTAGGCTAAAAGTTCCATGGTAGTCAACATCTAAATGCTGAAGAAATCATTTGGCAACTAAATGAGCTTTGTATCTTTTAATAGAACATCAGGATAATGTTTAGTGCAAAAATCCCCTTACACCGGATTATGTTTCATGTTGGATCCTAAGGAATAAGTTCCCATGTACCATTATAAATAAACATAGCTTGATGTCATTTGTGATCTTTGTTAGCTTGGGTCACAATTATAGGTTTCGAGGAGTCAGAAAGTTGAAGCTCGGTATTGAGATTAAGGTGGCGTTTGGTATTAGTTTTGAAATGGTTTCTGTTTTCAAAAAAATTGAAAATGAGAATATTTTGAAAACTGTGTTAAGATCATTTCTAAAATTGTGTTTGGTTATATTTTCTGAGTGTATATTCTGAAAAACATAAAAATGAAATTTTTTTGGTTATATATTTTAAAAACTCATTTTATAAGTGAGTATCTTATAAAAACGTATTTATTTTTAATTTTAAAAAAATAATAAAAAATAAATTATTGGTCATAATTAAAAAAAAAACGTTTGGTGATAGGTTTTGCAATGAGCGATAGGGGTAAAAAAGATTAGTGGTATGAACTCTAGGTGGCGGTGATGGCTAGATTTAGGTCATAAGTTAATAGTCATCATCGCGAAGGGGCCGTCGTCATCATCACTGGTCCATGGTCATCAACCTTCGTCGAAGATGGATGCCATTGTTGGATATGATCATTACTGACACTCTGTACAGACAGAAAAAGAAAGAGAGAGAGAGGAGATAGAGGGAGAAAACGAAAACAAAAAGTGAAAATAACTTTATTTCGTTTTTAAAAAACAAAAAAAAACAACATAATTGAAAACGATACTTTCAAAATGGTTTTGAAAACGTTGAATAAACAAACGCTATTTTGAAACCGTTTTCATTTTTTATGTTTTTGAAAATGAAAAATCATTCTCAAGAACAAAACAAACACCGCCTAAGATTCTGAATGTGTTTGAAAATGTTGTGTTTTAAGCAAATGATGATTTCTTGAGGTTATGGGTTGTCTAGTAGACCAATTAGGGTTGTGCGGTCAACTAGAGGGCAAAGGGTTGCAAATATTGGCTTAGTGGATTCGTCCGGTTGACAGCTTAGGGGGATTAATCAACATAAGAGCAGAGTGTTTTAGATGAGGTTTCTAGATAAGGATTCGGTCGATCGATTATGGAAAATCCTCGTTCAAAGGTAGTGGTGCAAGGGCTGGTGTGAAAGATGATTTAGGTGGCACTAATGATAAGGACGTTGAAGGAAGATAAATTACTAAAGGAAGCCAGTTAGAGATGGTGACAGACTTGAAATAAGGAACTTGACTAGAATGATATGAGAATGGAAATATAGATTCTACAAATTTGACGTGACACGAGACATATAGTTTATTTGATAATGGATTAAGAAAAAGATAAGCACTTTGAGTGTGAGAGTAACCAAGAAAGATATATGGGACTAAATATGGAGCTTGTTTATGTTTGGAGTAGGGACATAGCCAAGGATAGCAGAGACAACCATACACAGAAAGTTTTGAGTAGTTCAGGGAAAACACAAAAACACTCTTATATAGAGATTAGAGTTGGAGTGTGGGGGTGGGCATGTAATTGATGAGATAAACGGTGGTAGCAAAGACATAGGTACAGTAAGTGATTAGTAAAGAGGTATGAGAAAGTAGGGAAAGTCTAGTTTTAACTATATTATGATGGTGCCTTTTAGAATACCCTTTGTATTTAGGTATATGTAGTGGAGTAGTAAGTTAAGATATTCCATTGGTGGCTAAATATGTTTCAAGTGATTGATATTCCCCCTATTATCTGAGTATAAGGTGATGATTTTTTGATAGAATTTTTTTTTGACAAGAGTCATTGCCGAACATAATGTCGTCGGAAATAAAGATGGTATAGAAATGGAGATGGAACCGATGTGTGTAATTCGGAAATCTGTGCCATTGCTGAACACAATGTCGTCGAAGCCGTCATATAAAATATGGAATGAGTGAAATATGAAACTCAGGTCTGCAGTGACATAATGCGATGCTATACTATATAGAAGCCAAGCAGGAGAGTTTATGGTGGTAGTGGTAGTAAAGTAAGCGTGAGGTTGCCAGGGTGGTGGTGGCCACAGTATCCAGGGAGCTAGTAAATGTTGATTTGGAACGGACAACGTGGTGGCTATTAGGCGAAAGTTTAGGTACCATTTGATAGTGTGTCTTTTAAGTATTGCATGTTTGATAATAATGAAGGTATGGTCTTAGAGGGTTGCGATCACCACATAAAGCAAAGGATGGTTGTCATGTTCCAAAATCCCGACACATGACGTGAAGGGGAGATTCAAATAAATCAAGGGAATCTCAAATCCCAAGGTCTACAAGTTTTACTATTTAAAATGTTTATAGTCTTTTTAATCACGTGTTTGAATTACACTTGAGTAGTTTTAATTAAATATTATTATCAGAGTAAAAATCTAACTTCGTTAACTCATGGTAGCGTCACCATGTCCCACAGATGCATACTCAGATAAATTAAAATAAGTTAATAACACCAAATCAAAATTTATAATTTACAATCTCGGAGCATTTTAAAGTTTAACTATAAATGTGGGTCCAAAAGTAAAGCAAACAAAACTCTAACATTTAGTCTTTAGTCTCTAACTTGTGATTCCACGATAATCATAATTTCTAACTACCTTCCACTCTTGGCAATTACAGATTTAAGAACATAAGTGAAAGGCCCAGTAGGATACTTGTAAAACATTTTGACATTATTTACTTTAATCAACTTAATAATAATAATAGAATAATGTAGTACAAGAATTTTAAACATGCAATTGTGGTAATGCGATTTGTCTTCCTAGATACATATATAATTATGTACAATCCTATGAGCCCTCTCACCATGTCATAATGTGATGAGTGATTCTCGATCAAAATGTGAACTCTTTGTATATGTGTTCTGGCTCCTAGATGTAAACTTTAAACATCCAAATCTCATTTTCAAATCCCTTAAAAAAAATACAACACATAATAAAATATACCATTTATATTATCAAATATTCTATCCAGATTATTTTTCCTTTAATTTCTAAAATCGTGATATTATTAAAACATAATCACAAAAAATTTAATTATTTGTCCACATATTCTATAATCTCAATTACAGTAAATCTAATTTATTAGTATGTTGTTTACTTTAATTTAAAAATTACATTTTATTTTAAAATCAATAAGATTTTTTGAAAATTTTGGCATGATCGATCTTAAATTATTGTCTACCTAAATCTTCTAAAACATCCAAACCTGCAAAAAATCAAATTCCAAATCTCAAATCAGTTTTAAATACAATATTAATTCAAATTTCAAATCTCAAAGTAATTTAAATACAAGTTTCAAAATTACTAGGCTTTATAATTTTCTCTTTTTTTTTTTTACACATATATATATATATTTCTCAAGCTCGGTTTGGAGGCTTATGAATATGGTAGTTGTGTCATGGCGGAGGGGCAGAGACACGATGGAAGCCATAGCTTCAAGGTAACCACATTGGCATAGGGACAATGGCAGGGGATGGTAATTGGCTGGCTCGACTGACACGGTGTTGGGTGAGAATTTGGTGACGTGCGTGAGTTCGCAGTGCTGTGGCATCTAGTAAAGTCAAGTGGAGGTAGAGTTGGTGGAGATGGCAGATTGAATGAGATCCATTAGCAAGGCAGGTAGCTAAGGCGACACGAGGGGCTTAGCGAACTCAAGGAGGGGTAGACTAAGGCCGACAATGATAAAAAGGAAGGGCAAGAAAGGAGGATAGAAAGGAAAGAAAGATGGCAAGCGAGAGAGAGAGAGAGAGAGAGCTCAGTAGTGAGGAAAAAAGAGAAGGCAAAGCTGAAAGAGAGATAGAGAGAGATAAGGGAGATGGAGAGAAACAGTGAGATAGTGAGGGTTGAAAAAGATAGTGTAAGCAAGGGAGAGAGAACTAAGAAAGAGAGTGATAAGTTTGGGTTGAGATTGATCTAGAAGTTAGATATTTAGGTTAAATTAATATTATTATTTAAAAAAAATTATAGAATTCTCTAGAATAGAGATATTTAGATTACATTATTGATATTTTATTGTTATTTTTATTTTTATTATTTTACCTTAGGACAAAAATTATAATGTTGTAAAAGTTAAGAGAAAATTGTAAAATTTTCAAAATTTGTCTAAATGTTTGAAATATCCTCAAATTGATTTCAAATACATCAGAAGTTTTAAATTGAATGCCTAAAAGTTAAAATTTGTTGGCACACTAATACTTGAATTACTTCTTACACAGGTGAAATATAAACTCAAAATTTTGCAACATAACAATGGTCGCCTAGTGTTGCAATATGCGAGAGAGAGCTTGACGATTGATTGGGACATCAAGTTTGGTTGTAGGGACCCTGATTGGGTCAAGATGTCATAGGATTGGTAGTTATTAAAAGAAATAAGAAGGATGATTGGGATGCTTGCAATGAGAGCTTGTGGTTAATGAGTTTCTCATAAAGTTCATCAAATGAGATGAAAGTTCCTCGGTTATTAATGGCATCAAAAATAAATCTATAGCTGTCATCAAGACCATCAAGAACTGTCTCGTTAATATCCTTTTGATCAAGTAGTTTGCCCAAGACTGCAAGTTCATCAACACGATATTTGATAAACTGCATAGTCAAAGATGATTCGCGTTCCTTTATTGGCGTACTTCAATTGTGACTTGATCTATTTGATGTGTCCTTTGGAAGGTTTTGCAAATGTGTTGGAAAGAATTATCCATGCTTGTTGACATCTGTTGGCTTGAGTGATGAGTGGAATGACCGATACTCTGAGTGATCTAACAAAAGCACTAAAGATGAGTTTGTCTTGTCGAACCCATGTTTGACACATAGGATTACGATTATTGACGCCAACCTTTATAATGGTGGCCAGTGGACAAAGAGATGACCCATCGATAAATCCTTCAAGGTTGTAACTGATGAGGGTTGGATGAAATTGAAATTTCCACGAGAGGTAATTGGTGGTGGTAAGTTTAACAGTATTGTTGGTAGAGATGTTAACAACTATAATAGGTTTCTTAGGTTCATAAGGGTTTTAGATGGTGATTTCTGTGATTGTAGGAGGGATTAGTGTGCCATTGGGAATTGCTATAAATCATCCAATCAACTGGTTGAGTACGTTGGTTAACTAGTTGACGAGAGACCATAGGGTTATGAGAAAAGAGAGATAGGGATGAAGACCTAAGAGTTTAATGGTATGATATCATAAAGATATATGGAAAAATTATGGCATAGCCCTTTTCGTTGATGTGATTGTATATATATATACATGATTTACAAAATTTGAAGTTTAAACTTTCTTAATCTAGATGATTTTCTTGAATCAAGGATTTCTTCAAATCAAGAATTTTACAAATCAAAGAATCTAGAAAAATCTAAACTAGGACACTAAATAATTAAATACACAAAAATATAAAATTACAAATACATGCATTCTCTAATAATAAATTCATAATTTAGAGAGTAAATTGCTCATTTATTAAGTTAGTACAACTTTGCATTCTTTCTTCTTTTTTTTTTTTTGGTCATTTGAATGCCCTTAAACTATTAAAATGTTGTTACAATAGTCTTTTCCATTAGTTTTATGATGGAATTCGTTAGCAATTTGGTCAAAAAATGAAGTTAACTGACGGATTTAGTCCAAAAATTGATGAAAAAGGACTACTGTAGTAACGTTTGTAATAGTTTAGTGTCACTCTAACTATTAAAAAAAAATAGACCAAATGTAAGTAAGTAAAACTTATTTTCTTACCCTAATTTAAAAGAAACTTATTTTTGAAACAACAAAAAAATTATAATACATCTTTTTTACTAAAAATGTAAGTAAGAAAAACTCCAACACAGTAAGAATTCTTGTTAAGAATGATGGCCATGAATATATAATATTATAGAGAAAAACAAATATATAATATGAAATTACAATAAGAAAAAAAATTAATTAATCTACTATTCTTTTCATTTCTCAAACTCTTCGAAAGATTTTTTTTTTTTTTTAAGAAGAACGAATGATTGAGGATAAATTTAAAAAGAAAGTATTCAGTTGTAAGAATTAAAGTTAGGGCATAAGTTTAGCAGTTATATCAAAATTAATCGAATTTTTTTCTTTCTTTTTAAACGAAAAGTTATTGGAAAGAGGATTTTCAGATGTTGGGAATGAATATAAAACATGCAACAAGTGGTGTTTAACAAGATATATAGTCAATTGTTAGAAGAGACAAAATGATTATATTTTAAAAATTAAATATTGAGAAACAAACATCTTGTGTTCTTTTAACACTAATCTTGTTTTATGAGTTTTATGGAACATTTAAAATCAGACCTAATCGAGAGGAATTGTGTAATCTTTAGAAACAAAAAAAAATTAATGAATATGTTCACTATTTTGAGGTGTAAAGATAATTAGTTAAGGGCTCCAACAAATTTTAAGGTGTAAATTAAGGTTATTAATTGATGATCCTAAGAATAAGGGGCCTTGATTTAAGGAGAACCATAGGCAAATGCTTTAATGGCTTTACCGTTGAGCGGGACATTTGCCACAACATCTCTCTCTTTTTTTACCCCAACAAATCAACTCCACAAACTAGTTCTATATCCTTCTCTTCCCCTCCTCCGTCAGGAAGGGCAGAGACCGAGGCAAAAAACACAATCAAAAACCTAAATTAAAAAACCAACCTCTCTGTCAAACCAAACCAAGAAAAAAAAAAACAATAGAAAAGACGAAAAAAAGAAAAATAAAAATCCTCAATTAACAAGTACTAAAATGGAGGTGAAGCTCAGCCTTGTTTTCCTGCTGCTGGCCTTGGCCATGGTGGCCAATAAGGCCAGCTCATTCCCGGCGGAGCCCAGCTGGGGCGGCATAAGCCACTTCAACCACGTGGTAATCGAAAGGGGAGCGGTCGGAGACTACATTGGCGAGGACAACGAGATGCTGCTGGACTCAGAGGCCAGCCGCCGTGGCCTGGCACGCGGCAGGTCCTACGTAGGTTACAACGCACTGAAGGCCAACGAGGTACCCTGCGGCCGCCGCGGCCACTCGTACTACGACTGCCAGAAGCGAAAGAGGGCGAACCCCTACAAGCGCGGCTGCAGTGCCATCACTCACTGCGCCAGATACACCGGCTGATCATTTGATCATCAATCATTACAAACAAGAATATGATTGTGTGTCTACGTACGTGCATGCATGGGAACAAGATCTATAATTTTAAGTACGTACTCATATGATCATGTTCTATTAATAAGAGAAAAAGGGTTAAATTAGTTTTCTGCTAACCAAGAGAGCATTTATGAATAAAGAGCGACTATATTAATTATATAACTCTTGGATGTTCATCACGTGCCCAATTGGTTAAAGTTAATTATATATTTCCTCCTAATTTTAATTTTTTTTCTCCGTTTTTAAAGTTTTATTGTGTGTCGTGATGATCACTTTAATTCTTTTTTTTTTTTTGTTTATTTAAGATCTGTACTTGTGTCATTTGTTGATTTTGTGAAATTTATTTACCTTGGATTCCAAAAGGGTCTTTTTTTCTTCTACTGGATTATGCATGTACTCTCATTTCTCATCTTTTTCTTCATCTTGTTCTTGATATTGTTCTTTTCATATGTGTATTTCTGAGGAAGAATTTAAAAAAAAAAAAAGGAATTAGAAAATTTGTTGTAATATTTTTAACAATTGTGAATTCATTAGGCATTTTACCCTTCAGCTTTATTAAAGCGTTTTAATATTTTAATTTCTTTTCTTTTCGTCTGCAACTTGATACTTTTATATCGTAAATAATTAGATAGTGTATCAAATTTTAGTTTATACATGTTTAACAAATTAAAAATTTGGGGACAAGAAATTTGAAACCAAAAGCCGCTCTTTAATTTTAGGAAATAGAACATTAATTCTAACTAGAAACATGTAGTTAAGATTAGCATTTAAAAACTGGCCTATGTATGATAAGAGAATCAGATTCAGGAGAAAAAAAAAACTTTTCTGTTGAAATTAACGAACAATAATCAGCCTGGCCTTTGCAATATTTTATTTTATTTTTTGTGGGAAATATTTGCTATTTGCAAATTATAATAAGATATTTTTCTACCTGAATTTGTAATCACATTAATAAGAACATTAATTTTGGATTTACGTCTTGAGATTTTTGTCTTTTGAGTAAAATAATTAAAAGCTATATTTGATATATAATGACGAGGCCATAATTTCACCCAAATACTGCCTATTTAAGAAAAAGTTTGTGGAAGCTGTAAAATGATATAGCTACCTTTTCCCTTGTTTTATTTATTATTATTTTTTTTTTTTTTGGTTAGCCAGCTATAGTATCTTAAGATTTTTTTTTCTTTTGAGTAAAATCATTAAAAGCTATAGTAGTTGATTAATAATGATGAGGCCATAATTTCATCCAAATCCTGCTCATTTAAGAAAAAGTTTGTGGAAGCTGTAAAATGCTGTAGTAACCTTTTCCCTTGTTTTAAATTTTTTTATTTGTCAGCTTAACTTACATTTCTGTAAATATTATGAGTGATAATTTGAATCTAAATAAAATCCTACAGCTGGTCAAACCATCAGATATATTTATTAGCCAAAGCACACTTGGATCTTTATTAATTGGTTAAGCAAGTACAGCTCAAAACAACATTCAGAAGAAGACCCATTCCACCCAATCAGGAAATTTCCCAAAACATATAAATAATAGAAAAGAAAATTCAACTAAAAAGGAGCCTCCATGTAAAGCTAATTTAATTTTTTTTTTAAATTAATAATAATAATAAAACAAAACAAACCTTGTCTCTTTCAGTTGAACAAGACAACATGGAATACCTTTATAATTTGACAGCCGACATTGGTTCTTGTAAATACGAGCGGTTACGTGAAGAAATTAAATAATATGAGAAGTTTCTCCAAGTAAACAAACATGAATATAGTTAGTACTACTCGTAAAATACTTCACCTCCATTTAAGGATAATTATATAAATCATGTGACAGTTGTGGGTCCATATATCATAACCCTTCAGAAGTAGATCATTCTTCGTATACAAATGGGGTCACTGAAGATGACACTTTGAAGCCAATTTTAGTGAATTGACACTTTAACCAAACTTATAACAATTAATTACGTCATAATTTCTGCGTGGAGTTTGGAGGGGCAAATAAAATTTTCAAGGATTTCCCAGCCATGAAAAATCAAAAGATATTTTAAATTGTTGGGCGAAGACAAATGGGCAACTTTAGCCAAGCCATCAGTCATCGTGTTGCCTCCAAACCTTATTTTAAGCCCCTGAAATATGTATTTTACACTTTGACTCTTAATTTCAAAATGTTACCCGATTCATATTTAAAAAATTCGTTTCAAATAGATTAAGGTCGAAATCAAACCTTACCTATAATTGTATAGACTTCAAGATATATTGTTTCCGAAATTTCAATTTTGAATTTATAATTAACATGAGTTCAATCTTGATGCAAACTCGAAAAGTTTGCATGCAATTCTCTGCATGGTTGTGATTTGTCTAAAATACTTTTATTTAACTAAGCATGTGAAGCTTTCGTGGTTGATTTCGTCTAGTTTTTGACGATTTTGTTAAAGAATTGTCAAATGTTGGACTTTTTAATAGATCTATGTGTGATTTGTAACCTTTTCAATAGGATATATTTATAGTTCAAAAACCAAAATGAAATCTTTAATATATATATATACATGTATGTATGTATGTATGTGTGTGTGTGTGTGTGTGTAGGTGTATGACTGGGTGAAGAAATATGGGAAACTTTAGCCAAGCCGTCAGCTCAACGTGTTGCCTCCAAATCTGATTTTTAGCCCCTGAAATATGTATTTTACATCATTTTGACCCTTGAATTCCAAAATGTTACAAATCATACACCCTATTCATATTTAA
Source organism: Antiaris toxicaria (assembly GCA_035233585.1). Taxonomy (NCBI): domain Eukaryota; kingdom Viridiplantae; phylum Streptophyta; class Magnoliopsida; order Rosales; family Moraceae; genus Antiaris; species Antiaris toxicaria. The sequence goes on from CP141154.1 coordinate 99,279,611, forward strand.
AAAAGTTGTTTCAAATAGATCAAGGTCTAAAATCAGACAATAATACAGACCTTAAGATTGTTTCCGAAATTTTAATTTTGAATTTATAATTAATACGAGTTCAATTTTCTTGATTGTTTTGGATCCGAAGAGGATGCATGCAGCTCTTTATATAGTCATGATTTGTCTAAAATACTCTTATTTAACTAGCGTGTATGGCTTACGTGGTTTTGACGATTTTGTTAAAGAATGCCCAACTGTTGGACTTTTTGATAGAGCAAGGTGTGATTTGTAACTTTGTAAATTGGACATATTTATAATTCAGAAGCCAAAATGAAATTAACCCACTTCTTGAATATACATGTGTATGTATGTATTATAATTTGACAGCCCAAAAAATTAAAGAAAAAAAAAAAAGAAGATTTCATATCCCAAAAGCTTGAGAATAAATCACTGCAAATTAACCTCAACTACAACACAATATGCTTTCATACATAAAAATTAATTAAAAGTAGAAAAAATTAACTAAATGTCGCCCTGGTGACATACATAAAAATTGAATAGCTCTCCGTCCGATTTCTCCCCCTCCTTTGTCCTTTATTCATGCTTGCATACCAGCGTGCGGAGTCACTCGTCCCCCGATTGGGAGTCGCTTATTGGATGACAACCGGTCATCTGTTGGAGTCGACGGGTGACCGTACTAGTTTTTGCCGGAGTTTAGTTGCCGAAGAACAATCAATCGTCTACTCACATCTTTTCAGCTTCTTTAGCAGATAACTCCTTATCACCTTTGATTAATGTGTCTACTTTAAAAAACTAGTTACATAGCATGTGTCAAATCACCATGTAAATTCTGGGGTTATCTTTTGAAATCTCGGTTGATGGACTCACTCGTCGAAAGTTGATAATATTTATTTTAAAAAAAATGGTTGAGAAAGGGAGCATTTGTATCCATTAATTAAAAACTTTATTCCTACACAAAAATGGACAAAAAATTAACACTTTCTACAAATCTGTTTGGAACCAACGTGATTAAGCAAGATTAGACAAACTCTAATCGTATATATAATCATATGATCCCACGATATTGCCAGTAGGCCTCACCATTGACTCTAGTGTTTATTTGTGTACGTTAAAAAAGACATCTTAAATGACCTCGATGATAAGCTTATTATGCAATCGCACGTTCAAGGCGTATGAAAACTAGTACTAGAGATAATTGTTTAATTTGTTACTAGTTATTTTAATTGTTCATAATAGCCTCCACCGGAAAAATGAAATGAAATAAAACAAATAATCCCCGGCTCTTGTGATAAGAACGTAAAATTAGTTATTGTAATACAAATTCAAATACGACAATTAAACTCCTGCTCTACTTGTTAAACTAGTGCCGAGATGGGCTGGCATAGATTTTGCCATTTTAACTACAGGTTTCATGTCAAGCAGGTGAAGATGCACCAAATCGTTTGCTCACCAGTCCCAACATCAAACTATATATATATATCTCTAAAGGTGTGTACAGATTGAGAATGTTATGGACTATATTCAGGCAATAAGAAATCTAGGTGAAGGGTAATCTTGTCATTATCCGAATGTTTGACATCTGATTTATCCATATTGTTGGTGGTTAAAATGGTAAGCAGTCAACTTTCATTCATATCTTCTTTTTTGGTGTCAAACTTTGGGATGGTTAGTTTCCAGCAGCCAAATAACAGAGGCTGAAAACAAGTCATTATTTGCATGAGATACTACAATAATAATGGAAATGTCACCTACAGGACGTTCTGTATATATTTTTACATGGTATTAAACTTGCTTAATTTTATGTTTTATTGTAGGAAATGTGAATTCTCTAAACCAAATTGAGAAGCAATCCATTAGCGTCATTTGAGTTGTTAAATGGCGTAATTGATTATCTATCATAGTTGTGATCTCTTATAGTTTGATCAGGTTACATGGATTAACATGGATATTTGTATTTTCTTGATTTAAAATATATTTTTTCTTTTCAAAAAAAAAAGAGAGAGAAAAGAAAACAAAGAAGAAGAAGAAGAAGAAGAAGAAAGCTGGGGTTTTTTATTGAATGTTTAATGAAAAATATATTAGGAAAAAAAGGCTTTATGTACTTTCAGGAAATAAGTAAAAATAAATAAAAATAAATAAACTATTCTAACTTTGATAACGATAATAACTAAATAAATAATAGAAATAGCTAATCTAAATTTAGAATTCACCATTATAGTTTCACGTTTTCGTACTGTTTAGACTGTATTTAGAAAACTATATTGCACGCTTTAACATTTGACTTTTTGGTTCAATATTAACCCATTGGCCAACAAAGAAATTAGAAAAACATTTTAAGTCCCAAAAGTACCCTTCTAGGCCTAGTCTGGTTTCAAACATAATTTAGGTTTCTTATGTCTACAATCCTAAAGAGTAAAATTGATACAAAACACAACACCAAAAACCTTCCGTTTTCTTTCTCTCCCATTATTTCCAACATAGGCAGTCTCTCCTAAAAAAACGTAGGGCGAGAGACTGCCTATGCAGAGAATATAAAACTAATGTTAACTTACCTTTTTAATAGTTTAAATTTTTAAAATATATTGGTGTATTTATATGTCTTGATTGAACTTGTCCGCCGATTATTGAAAATATTTTTAGTATGTAGGGTTGTTTCTGTTTTGTTTTTTGCCTTCAAATGGATATCTAGCCGCTCTTCCTCTCGAGGGGAGGTTGCCTCTGTTGTGCGAACTTTTTTTTTTTTTTTCCCCTTTTTAATGAGCAGAAATGAATGGTCCTTTAGGACCTAAACAAAAAGAAATAAAAAATAAAAAGGTCACATCTATCCTAAGGTCATGAACATGAGTATTTTTCCTGCGTAGGTCGTGGGCTTTAACGCGTGGCACTGATTTTAGATGCATATTCTGTAATTTTGTTGGTGCAATACCTTTCTTTCAACTAATAGTAACGTCATTTTGTTTCAATTTCTTTGCATGTGAAAGTTTTTCCCATCAACCATACCCCACCAAGGTGTTTTTATCTTATTCTTGTGTATATATAGACAGATTCCCTTTGTAATGGTGGAAAAAGAGGGCAAATTTATCGTTGGGCTATCAAATTTATGTTTTAATAGTTTTAACCAAACATACATTTAAAAAATATAAAAAATTAGATTAGGTGCCTATTTTGATCACCCAATATAATAAATATTCGAACTTTTTTTATTTAGCAAAATTACTGTTTTTTATTTTTTTTTTCAGATTTGATTAATCAATTATTGACTAATACAATCAGAAATTTACATTATGGTAAATTAGTGATTGGTCAAAATTTGATCAATTATTGATTAACCATTTAAATAAATTGATTACCCATTTTAAGGAAAACGGTCTTTTAACCAATCTTTAAAAATTTAGATCATTTGTTAAAAAACTTGTTAAAAAAAGTTATTTAGTTATAAATTCCTTAAAATACTAAAATGCTTTTTTTTTTTTAACTCAAATATTAAAGTGTTTATAGTTGAAGGAAAACCAATAACTTCCATAAAATTTTTAATGGTTTTTCATGTGATTTTTTGTATTGAAAAGACAAACATACCCCTTTTGGAGACCCTTATACAACGAAAAAAAATCCAAACTAGTCCACCACCACAAGCTTAGGTAAGCCACATGCCAAGCCACGGCCAACCCAACCCCATCAAGGAGACGAGCACTCTTTCCGTCAGCCAAATCCCTCCATCAAGCCTGTCACCCCATTGCCCAACCAACACTTGCCACCAACTAGATCCAACCCACTCGTCACCTAGATCCATCCTTGTGGCACCTCTCCCTATCTTAAGGCTTCCTGTAGTCGAAAGGTAAACATGGGGTGAGTTGGGTGAGTTTTTATGAATTTTAAACCCACCCCATGAAGTTAGAGTGAATTGAAATTTTTTTAACCCATCTAATTATCCTAATGTAAAAAATCAACCCACTCAATTAAGATTAGATTCGGTTGTAAAGGTTCGGTAGGTTGTGTATTTTATTATAAATAAATAAATTATACTAAAAACTCGACACCAAATAAAAAATTTAAAGGAAAAAAAAAGAATTAAACTCATAACATAGTTTCCAAAATAAATTATATCACAGATTATGCACTCAAAAAAAATTTCTAATATAATCTCATTAATAATCGAATTTTAAATAAAAGTGGTTTTGGGAATTTCTTTAAAACCCACTCAACTTATCCAAAAATTTTTTTACCTACCAAATCAATTAAATGTAACAAATTAACCCATCTAATTAAAGTTGAATTTAATTGATTAAATGGGTTTATCAATTGAACAGATTTTTTTGTTCACCCCACCGTAGTCCGTTATAAAATTGACAAACATTAATTAATGCTTTTCCTTCAATTGTAACCCTTTTTTAGAATTCGGGATGTATTTACCTAAGCTAAAAGAACTAGTATCGATATGTAACTTACTAAAGAGTTTTGGGACCAATGATGCCACTGACCTTTTGTCATTTTAAGGTCCCAATACTATGTGTTTTTGGTTGTTGTGGAGGAATCTCATTGTTTTAATGATATTATAATTGTAAATTAATAGTTCAAAAAAACTGATATTTAAGTTCCTTTGCACACGTTTTTAGGACATGAAACGTCGTATTAACCTTTCTAGACCCATTATAATGTCTCAAAAACCAGCGCAAGGTTGTCTGATGTAAAGTTTTTGAACTTGTAAGGTACCATGCCAATATTATCAAATGATTATCCTCGAATTTGCAGTGAATAAAAAATACAGGCACCAGACAATAAAAACCATGTTTTTAAAAGGCCAGGGTGAAACATACACCGCTGAAAATGAGGCTACTCTCTCGGGCACTGCTGAGGACTTTCCACATGAAATGATGAAAGTTGCCGCAAATGGTGGACCCTGATTTGGGCTAAAAATGGGTTGGGGGTGAAATGACCTAAAAGGATAACATTGAGAGAGGGGAAAAAAAAAAAAAAAACATTGAGAATGAGGAGGGATGTGATGACGCTAACATTGGAACAATTCCCCGATGAGATAAGCCGATTTCCAAGCACTCAGATAAGTGACCGAATAGAAAAAGAGCACTAGCTATGAATAATGGAGATTCTACTCTAGAACCTTGATAGAAACTCTTTTTTTTTTTTTAATTATCGAAAAATCATTATGAACGGTTTTAATTGTTTGATCTATTTATATTACACACGGCACAAAACTATTTTAATTATAGATCAATAAAAACAACAATTTCTATGATTAGTGTAAAATAAGCAATCTTTCCGTCGGTGAATAAACCTTTAGCTTTTCCTTTTCAACCATGGACCAAATCCAAGTTTTGTACATGATTTATTGTCCAAACTCATCAAAGTTTCCCTTTCTTGTTTTTTTTTTTTTTTTTTTTGTTTGGCTCATAAATTGTCTTTTGGCTTTGTAAAACTTCATATGACCAATTCGCTTGATTAAATATCCATATTATATAGGCATGGCAACCAGCCTTTGATGACAAGATATTTCTTAGTTTATGCTAAATAGATACACTTATGTATCTAATGGGAATTGGTAAGGAAGAAGGTTAGCAATCTGAGGAGAGTTAGAGAGAGACTAATAATTGGCAAAGAAGTGCACATGAACCCAGAGAGTCTATCATTTCCATTAAATGACCCACCAACCCATGAGGTGCAAAGTCCACAATATCACCCAATGAAACATACAAAGAAAAGAAACAAAAAGCCAAAACACAACAGACCATCCGCCTACACCTTGTTTTCTGGCTTTCCCTTTTTTTAATTTTTTTATATTATCCTATCATTCACCGGCCCTCCTTTCTTTTCTTTCTCTTCCTTTTTATTTAAAAATAAATAAATAAATAAGAAGAACCCTTCATTTTTCTTTTCTTTCTTTCATCATCACAAGTGCCACTTTCCCCACACAACTTTCACTTTCACATGTCTCCATTCACTACAGTTTTGGTCTCTCTTGGGGTCAAAAAGCCAGACTCAAAACAATGTTAGATTCAAAGAAAGAAGAACTACCTTTGCATGATTGCTTTTACAGCAATTCAAACCTTCTTTCCTCTAGTATTCAAGGGACTTGGCCCCATCAAACTCAACAAGTGGGTTTCCCATATTAACTGGGACCAAACAAAATAAATAAATAAAATAAATACTTTGCAAAGACTCCCCCTTGTGTGGCTGAAACGGTACTTACTAATCTGGTTACGAAAACGCAAGATTGAATTTATTGCTTCTATTTAAAGACCACCCTCCATTTTGACCTCCCACAAAACACAATCCTCCAAAAATGGACAACTACAACAACAATAACATTGATCTAGAACATCATGTGCTCGGCTATATTAAAGTTTCAACAAAAAAAAACATCATATCAAACATGACATCACAAGGCCATTTTCTGGAGGGACCCCATTCAAGGGTCCAATGGTGACTTCCTCTCTAATCACAAAACTCTGTCGTAGATCTACCACGTTTCCAATACATGACATAAAATTTCATTTTTGCAGTCTAATTTTAGTACCCCTGTGAAAAAAAAAATCCTATATATCAACAAATGAAACGAAAAAAAAAAAAAAAGTAGCCCTTAACAATGTAAGTACACGAAATAACTGCCTGCCACCCTTGCCATTTTTATTTTATTTTATTTTTCTTTTTCTGTCACTCAGAATTCAGAAAGACAACACAACAAAAGGGTCAAGATTCTTGCCCATTCTTCTACTCTTCCTCTTGACAGTTAGCCAAAGCTACTTTTTTTTTTTTTTTTCTTGCCATTGATTTCATAAAAAACAACTTTTCTCCTTTCTCTCACGCTATTCATCTGCATTTCTTGCAATACTTAATTAATGCCTAAAAAGTAATGGAATTGAATGGGATCTCCTATACTGACTTCTTACAACTAATCTTCAAAAAAAAAAAAAATGGGTACATAACCTCAGTTTAAAAATATGTTTCTCAAATGCCAAACCCAAAAAATAAACTAAAATAATTTCGTAGTGATCATAAAAGTTTTTTTTTTTTTTTCAACATCTTATCTTACTATCAAGGACCCCAGTTCTTCAATGTCAGTTAAGAAAAAAGAGAATCAGAAATTTAAAAAAAAAAAAGTAGGGCTAAAAATAAAATAAAATAGGAAAGTCAGACCTAACAAAGAAAGTGACTTTAGATTATCATCAGAAATTTAATAATACACAAATAAGAGAAGAAGAAGAAGAAGAAGAAATCAAAGTTCTAAGCTCAAACGTTACAACACTAATTTGTCATTAAAACTTTGAAGACTTTTTACCTAAACCCCAATACCATTAACATAGGAGTCAATCACTGGTTTATCAGATGGAACGTTTGTGTCAGATTGAAACTTACTTTTCTATTTTCTTCCCTTCCCTTAAATTTTCTCAGCAACCAAGCACATCAACAACGATAACTCAGACACCCAAAACAAAATAACACACACACACTCAAATTTTTACATTTGGAAGCAAAGATTCTCTCATTCTCTGCAAATATCGCATTACAATTTTTTATCAAATGCCAACAAGAGCATTTATGAAATATTACACCAAAATTAAAAATAAAATGAGAACCAAGGGGTAAAAAAAAATTAAACGCAGACTTCTACTTATTCAAGAAGACAAAGAAGAACCTGAGGAAGCCCTAGGCGACGTGGTGGGAAAGAGCGGCAACAGCCTGGGCTCGGCCTCCCTCGGCGTGGTCGCCGGCGAGGGGTGCAAGTAGAATCCCTTCTCTTTAATGGCCTTCTCCTCGGCGGCCTTGTCCAGTCCGGCCGACCCGGATCGGTCGAACGGGTCGGGTATGAGGGGCGTGACGGGGCTGAGGACGAGGGCGGGGAAATCGAGAATGCTCGGGGAGAGGATCTCGGGCTTCCTCGGGGAGAAGCCGGAGGTGGCGCCGAAGACGGGGATGAGGGGGTTGATCTTGAGGTTCTTGAGGGAGTTTCGCCGCTCGTAGAGCTTGAACCCGGACTTGGATTTAACAGGCGGGATGTGCGTGGCGGACCTGGAGACCGGGTCGGATCCGTTGGCGGGTCCGGATTTGGCGGCGGATGAGGAAGCGGAAGCGGAAGCTTGCTTGACGGTTTCGGAGGAGCCGGTGAGCATCTGGACGACCTGCTTGAAGGAGGAGGTGTCGGCTTGGACGAACGTGGTCGGGTACGGGTTGGCGGATTCGGATCTGGTCGCGATGGGCTTCGCAGTCGCAGTCGGAGTATGTGGCTGCTGCTGCTGCTGGTGGTGGTGGGGGACGCCGTTGCTGTTGGTGGAGCTGGTGGTGCTGGTGCTATGGCTGTGGCTGTTCGGAGAAGGAAGCAGAGAGGAAGATGGAGATGGGATTTTAGTTGTTGTTGTTGTTGTTGTTGTTGTTTGGTTGTTTAATTGGTGATGCTTTGGTGAGGTTTCCATTGGATGGGTTTGGTCTTGTCTTAGTGTCTGACTGCCGAGCTCTGGTTCGAAGAGAGAGAGAGAGAGAGATTGAGATTGGATCAGACGAGATGAGTTGAGAGATTTTTTTTTTTTTTTTTCCCACACCCCCCCCTCTTTCTCCCTTGTCTACTTCTTTATGTGTTTGTTTTGGTCTTGCTTTCCTTTCGAGCTTTGGTTTGGTAAGAAATGTTTTGGTCTGTGGGGAGGATGAAATTCTCCACGCTCTTTTGAGTACGGTGTTGAAACGCGCGCGCCCCCCCCTGGTTTTATTTTTTCTGGTTTCCCACCATTTTTTTTTTTCCTTTAATAATTGTTTCCCACCAAATTAATGAGAAGCTTTTTATCATAAAGACAACTTTTTTTTTTTTTTACCTTGAAAGTCGGTTTTTTTAGGTTGTGTTTGGTAAAAAAATTATATTTTAATTTTATTTATATATAATGTAATTTTATATTAAATATAAATTTTATATTTAAATATAATTTTTTTAATAATAACACGAAAATAATTATTATTTAAAATTTTTTTAAAACAATCACATCAATTTTTTAACTCTACTATTTATCTCTACTCTTATCAATCACATCAACTTTTTAACTCTAAAATACTTTTCATCTAAACACACATTTCATTCAAATACAAAATAAATATTTTTCAACCAAATACAACATTCAAAAAATAAATTTCATTCAAATATAATCAAAATGCAATGCATTTACCAAACCCCACCTTAAATTCTAACTCCTTATTTGTTTGGTATGTTTATTGTTAAAAAGAGAAAAAATTTTGTTAAAAATGTTTATTTTCAAGATTTTCTATCATTTTTGTTATTTAAAAAAACGATTTTTTTTTCTAAATATGTCTCCTTACAACATATTTTTTAAATACTAAAAGTAATCATTTTTCAATCTTATCGTAAAGCACATTTTTTAATATTATTTCTTCTTGTTTTAAATATCTTTTTATTTTTAAAATGAAAAATTTTTAACATATCCAAATAATATCATAATTTTAAAAATAAAAAGATTTTCTCATCCAAAATAAGAAATTTTTCCTTTTTAAAAATGGACCTCCTATCTAAATAGAGATAACTTTTAGGTAGAGTCAAGTATAGTGTTGTTATTAATAGCTAGATTATACCTACAATTACAAAGAGATACAAAACTCAAGGGTTGTATTTGATTAAAATCATGTTAGAATATATGTGTATAACATGTAGAACCTAATTTAGGTTAAAATTGATCCTTTCATAATCTGTCGTATAATGTTTCAATTAATAAAAAGATAATCTTTAAAGTATATATATATATTAAAAAAAACAAGATATTTCCAACATAAAAAATATAAAAAAAATTAAAACAATGATAAGATAAAATTATAAAACAATAAACTTTTTATTTTGTGAGAGAAAAGAAAAATTATATCTTATCAGATTAAAAATTGATTAGTGAAGGAAACGATTTTTTTTTTTTTAAGTATGGTTTAGTATTGAATCATTTTTTTTTTTTTTGGGAAATGAAAGACTTTTATTAAGCTACTAAATTAACAGTGATAAAATAAAAAGATGACACTCGGAGATCAAATACATCCAGAAAACTACCTACACAGTGAGCAACTCTCTTTTCCTTTTCCACTGTCTACTACGTAGAGCAAGATTCACATCCAACCCAAGTAAGATGATTCCTAATATTCTCCACCACTGAACCTCCCATGACCGAAAAAGAACCATTTTTTACTGTAGAGATCGCATTTGTAGCACAAATTTAAGTTTTAACTTAAATTAAGTTCTAATTAAGCTGTATTTTTACTATTAGATTTCCGTCTTTTTTTAAAAAATCACCAAAAAAAATTATAATTATCTTAAAAAATATCAATTAATTTAAACTTATAAATTTTAACTCCAATGACTCAAATAAAAGCCTATCAAAACCTGTTTCTACAGAAAATTCTAATACCGAAAAGCAACCTTGGTGTCGCTTAGCTAAAGAACCCACAACCATCACGAATTGTTCCCAGATCATAGCTCCAATCCTCATAAAATGCAATTATTGTACCATTTTCAAAGGCCCTAATAAGTTATGGTTTAATATTTTTGCGGGTGATTAACGAAAATGACTACGTATTGTTTTCTTTCTTTTTTTAGGAAAACAACATATCGGATTATTTGTTGAGCTAATTAAATGGGCTTTTTTTTTTTACGTTTACTTTAAATTTCCTTTTAATTTTTTTAAGAGTTTTACATTTTTCTTATATAATGCTTCCATTTGGGTGGATGTCCATCTTTAAAAAATAAAAAATTTTCATTTTCAAAAAATAAAATGTTATATCAATTTTTATTTAAAAGTGAAAAATTATTTAAATAGATAATAAAATTTTCATCTTCTAAAAAAAACTCACTTTTTATTTTTTTAAAATGAAAATTTTTGAATATTTAAATACTGAAATTTAAAAAAAATTATTTTTAAAAGTAAAAAAAAAAAAGGACTATTTTCCATAAATTCATCATCCTACCAGACAAAACAAATAGTATAACGGCTTTGTTTTTGTCTGCAAGACAATTTTGCATTTTGGTTATGATAAATTGGCTGCGTTGGAACTTTCACAAAGATATTCCAAAAAAACCTTTCTCAAGGAATTTTGGACTTCTGGCCTAGCCTATTGAGTAATGGTAAAAAGTTATCTGAAATAATTAAAATAAATAACAAATTTTTAAAATATTCATAACAAATAATAGATTTATTATTTTAATTTTTTATTAAATAAATAAAATATTTATAAGATATAAGTGAATTATTTATTTGATAAAAATGTAAATAAATTATTTATTTAGTATATAAATATATCATTTATTTAATAATTTAATGTAAATGATTTTAAGACCAAAAAAAAACGGTACATTCCTTAATCCCTCGTATCATTTGCATTCCCAAGTCACAATTTTTTTTTTCTTATTTCACATGACTGATTTATTTACTAAACATGTCTTTGAGTAACACGAAGGGGAAGTTTCCAAACCACTCTTTCTTTTTCTTTTTCTTTTTCTTTTTTCTTTTGTCTTTCACTTTAACTTAGAACTTTTTTTTCCCTAATCTTATCTCCAAAATGTTTATAATAAAATCAAAATTTAAAAGTTCATAATTTTCGTTGTTTCAAATATTTTTAATTACATAAAATTTTTAAAGAAAACGAAACAAGATTCATATTAATATATTTTCCAAACATATTTTAAAATATTATATTTCTCACTTTTTAAACCAAATACATATGTTCAATACTCAACTCATCTCGAATCCAAACATATCTAAAATTTCATCTCCAATACATCTTCTAAACAGGCCCTTATAATAATATCAGGTATAGTAATCTCACATTTGATATAATATAAGATGAAGATTTACAAACATTCATCCAAAATTCAAAAAAAAAATCTAAAACTAGTAAACAAAACACAACATTTTGTTTTTTTAGCTTGGGGTGAGGAGATTTGAACCATTCATCTTATAGTGGGGTCAAATATAGAATTACCATTAGATTATACCTGTGATTATAACATTTAAATAATAATGACAAATTTCATTTTTACACCTTAAATTGAGATGTTCCTATAACTTTGTCCATTGAACTTTGAAAATTGATAAAAATGCTTCTTAAACTATGAAATGTTATCATATTTACTCATTCCAGCAGTTAAATAAATGGAATATTTTTTTTTTGCCCTCCTAAACTTTAATACTCTTGTAACTTTACCCTCCAACTTTAAAAATTGGTGTTTATGTTACTCAAACTTTAGAATAAGAGTAAGAACGCCCATGTGCTCATAGGATTTACTTTTAACATTGAAGTCATTATAAGAAAACATATAAAAAAATATCCCTTATTTCATATTTTAATCATATAAAACTTGGAAAAACTTTATTTTTATCTTCAAATTTTAGTACATTTGTAGTTTTATTCTCAAATATTGAAAAACTAATACTTATACCTCTCGACCTTTAAACATTTAAAAAATACAAAATCATTTATATTTTGTCAACTTAAAATTGATATGACAATAGTATAATAAAAAGTTAATTTAAATTAAAATCTTTATAATTACAAAAATAACCTTAAAATCTATAAAGAGATCTAAATGTATAGGTTCCTTTATATTTTTTGTTTTTATTGTAATAACTTTAATTTAAAAAAAAAAACCTTATGAAAACATAATCATATTTAAGCTTTGAAGGTTAAATTTTGTAAGTACTAAAGGTTAGGGGGCAAAAATAAAGTATTTCTAAGATTTACATGGCAAAAAAAAATTGAAAGAGACTGTGTTTTTCTTGGGTAAGGTTGCAATAAGGGCCCTCTTATATTACTTATTAATAGGGCTCTTTTTTAGTTCATTTAGATTTGATCTAATGGCTAAAATTTTGTGTGTGCACGAGAACTATGAAATACACTAGCTTGTAGAATTATTGTATAAAAAAAATGAAAAAAAGGTCCAAGCGCTTTGTCTTCTTTGGTCATCTTTGTTGATCTACCGACATCTCCCTTCCTTGAATGACCTTAGCAAAACCAACAGTGCCAAAGTAGCCACTTTCGTCACCAACATCGTTGACACACCAATAGTCGTTGCTGTCAAAAGAGCTGAACAGAGGACTTGAACAAAAATCACCATATAGAGAACTTGAATTGTTGTTCAAAGGAATTAAACAGATAGAGGATTTCATTACGAAAGAGAGAATTTGCATATGGTTTGGGGGTGATTTCAAATTTCAAATCTTTTTGTTCTCTTTTTCATTTAATCCACTTAAAATCTCACATTTTCTTCAATTTTCTACTCAACAGAATGAGATCAAATTTGACTAAAACCCAGATGCCAAAATTTTGCAAATGAACAAAATATTCATCTGACAAAGGGAAAAGACATATTTGTATGTGTGTGTATAAAGAATGGAACAAGTTCAATATGAAATAAAATTAAAGGCTAAAAATCAAAGGCAATCAAAACCTAGACACAAAAACACAAATAAACAAAATCTTCACTTAACAAAGGAAAAAGACATTATATTTATACATACATACATACATACATATATATAGAGATCAAAACAAATCTAATATAAAAAATAAATAAATAATCAAAATGTGCTCTCTGCCATCATGAGATCGTTCCCTCATTAGAGATAGAGAAGACCTGACATAGAAGGGAGTTTAAGGATCGCTTAAGAGAGGGGGTGAGAGAGAAAGAAAGAAAGAGAGAGACCGAGGATAGAAAGGAAAGGGGAAACCACTTTGTTTGCTACCCACCACAACCTTGTCCTCATCATGAACACAACCCCTACTTTGATCAGACTTGGCTTTTGCCTCTACTTCACTACTGCCTTGCCCGCGAAATCCATCAGCGTAAAAAATGGAAGTTTAGGGTTTTTAAAAAGAGATCCTCTGCTGGCAAAATCTTAGGATTTTGAAATTTTAGGGTTTTTTAGTGTAGAAGTTTGGCAAAGTATGGTATAATCCAACGAGATCCTCTACTGGCTGGTGAGTAAGGGCGGTTAGTGGCGACTGTAGGCGGATCTTGGAGGGAGGCTGATTTCGTCGATCGCTGGTGTGGGATGGGGGGTAGCCGCTTGTAGAGGTGGAAGTTTAGGGGTTTTTTTAAATTTTTTTTGCTTGAATTTTATTTTTAAATTTTATAAGTTAAAGTACACTATAATTATTATATAACAGCAAGTTTTAATTGTTTGATTAAAACTCAATAGTTTAAAATTGGTTCCCACCACAAACTATGGTAAGTTATATAAGCAAGTCCTTATCCCATTCTTTCCCATTTTTCTTAATGATTTGAAGTTTAAATAGTATTCTTGTTATCATTTTAAGATTTAAGAGGTATAAATATCATTTTTCAAAGTTTGCGAGCAAAATTACAAAAAATATTATGGTGTCGTTTGTTTTAGTATTGTATTCAAATGCAATATAATTTTAATCTAAATGCAAAAGTATTATATTCAAATGGTAATCACACCAAATTTCAAATCCAAAATAATCACTATTTATTATTTTACTTTTTCTATTATTTTTATTATTTATATCACATATTCTCTTTCTCTCTCTATTTTTACTCATCACATCACATATTCATTATTTAAATATAATTCAAATACTTTTCATCTAAACATACGCTACATTTAAATATAATGTAAATACTTTACCTTTAAATACAAATTGCATTCAATGTATTGCATTCAAACGCGATGTATTTACCAAATAGTGCTTAAAGTTTAAAGGAATATTCCATCAATTTAACTGATAAAAGAAGCAAAGATGATAACACTGCATTCAAACGTGGTAAATGTAATTTATCAATTTAACTGATAAATGCACTGTATTCAATCGTGATGTGTTTACCAAACAGTGCCTAAAGTTTAAAGGAATATTGTATCAATTTAACTGATAAAAAAAACAGAGATGATAATATTTTCGTAATTTATAAAGTATTTTTATAGTTTTTCATAATGAAAAGAGTATTTTTATTAATTTTTAAAATTTAGAGGTTAAAGTTATAAGAATATAAAAATTTAAGATAAAAATGAAATTTGTTCAAATAATAATAATAATAATTACAAAACATAAAAGTAACACGCGCGCGCGTGTGCTTGTGAAAATGAGAAGGCCAGCCGGTTAGAAGCCATTGGAGGATTTTGGAATTTTGGACAACATGAGTGCGTGGGAGGGATCGAGAAAGAGTGAAATCGTCAAAAAAACAAAAGGGCAAAAAAAAAGTTTGAAAAATTTTCTCATTGACTTGCGTAGCCACTTGTGGCTGACTACGGTTACTTATACTATAATACACTGATAATTACGTATACCGCTACGTTTGGAAGGCGGTGCATTTAATCTACAAAACTCACTAATTAAACTCCCAATTAACATTTTCAACCTCTAATTATTTGCCACGTTTGTGATTAGTTCTTAGGTTCAGGTCCAAAGTCTAAAGTCTAAAGTCCAAAGTCCAAAGTCCAACCTTCTACTCAAAGGATAAAATTAAAAAAGTCCTCAGTCATTAGTTCAACTTCTCTGTACCATCATGCCCTTGTCTCGTGACCAACTATTTATTTTTGTTCGACGACCAACTATTTATTTATCTCTCAAAGGTATCAAATTGTGTGTGATATCATGGGCCAATAACATAATTTAATACACCCATGAGGTAGATGGATTAGTGGAAAAGTGAGTTTTTATTATTTCTTTCTTCTTGTGTTCTTAGATTCGAATTTCATAATTTCGTGCTCGATTCCGTTTAACTGTTGAAATATAAGAAGATTGTGCAAATAATAACAGATCTGGTTAAATATTGAAAGAAATTAATTAAAAATTCATTATCCTCCGTTACTTTTAGAAAAAGTGTTTCTTAGCATTGAGACAAGGAAGAGTCACCACCAAAGTCTTTTTTTTTTCAGTTAAAAAAAAAAAACATAATTTAATACATTTCATGTCAGTACAATAATTTATTTTCCTTCTTTTTGTCTTTAATTGAATTAGTAGGAATTAGTTAGATTGATAGTTTTTGAATACTAATTAAAAAAAAATTGACTGAACTTGAAAAATATTAACGAGTGACAATAAAAAAAATTGATTAACACGTCTAATTAATCAGTGCTGACTAGTAAAACAGAGTCAATAATTAACAGTTAACCAAGTAATCAATCATTACTTAAATATTTTTAAGAAAACAAATTTTCTAAAGATACGTTTGGAACATGAATTCCAACTGGCCTTTTGCCTATTTAACTTTAGAATTTCTAATTTTATATCTCACTTTTTTTTAATTTTCATGAAATTCAAATTTTAATAATCTATAATTTTTTTATTTTAAATCAAAATAGAATCTTATGTTTATATGCCCATAATGAGAGAAAATAAATATGATTCTTTTTTTTTTGAATACATTTCAAATTGTTATACTATCTCTTGTATCATAATTCATTTCTAATTTACACTTTAACCAAATATATATTTTTAGTCAAATGCGTCGTAATTTAACAAAAACCTGAGTAATTTATTAAAAATACTTTACAATTAGATCGTTTTCTGATATATCTCATTAAATTAGTTATGTTATCCTAAACGGCAAATGCTTTTTTTTTTTTTTTCCTGAAACAGTCATTTCACTATTTTATATCATGTAGAAGAAAGACACTGTCACTAACAAATTAGAAGAAAGATATTATAACATATCTCACCAAAAATTCTTTGAATTTTTTTTTTTTTTAACTTTTCGTTTCTACTGGTAAACTTAGGTGTAGTTTGGATTTTCCATTCAATTGACATTGCAGCATAATAATGTAATACATTAAATATAATATGTATTTGAATATTTTATGTTTATATTACATCCAAATATAATGTGTATTTCGATATTTTATATTTATATTATATTCAAATATAAAATATGTAATGTGATTAATAAAAATATATAAAAAATAGAGAGAAAAATATATGATGTAATTAGTAAAAGTAAATAAAAAAATGAAATTATATATAGTGATTGTATTAGATTGAACATAAGCTTGAAGAGAGTTTTGGAAAACATTTTTATTTGTTAGACAAAAGTAAATTTTAGAAAATATGTTTGTGGAAAATACTATTTAGAGTGAAAAAATGTAAAATTTTAAAAAAAATTTCAAAAAAAATTATCAATATAAATATTATTTCATTCCTCTCAAAATTTTATATAATTTAAAAAAATATTTTATTTATACTTATATACGTAAAGTTATAAATTTTTAAAATTTAAAATTTATTATAAAATATTAAAAATATAAATAATAAAAAATAAGGATGAGATAGAAAAAAGTAAAAAAAAAAAAAAAGTGAAAATTTTAGTCTCAAAACCAAGCGTCTCTTGAAATTTGATAAATCCTGCAATACTACATAAATTAATTGAACATAGAATAAGTCGCGAATTTTTTTTATAAACAAAAATTTAATAACCAGAGTCAACCAAGATGCTCAACGTACTCGCCTTTTGTTGTTGTTAATTCTAATCAAACCTAATTTTGAAAAAAAAAAAAAAAAAAGCCAATCACAACGTGATTACAAGCTTAGTTTGGTAATATTTTGATAAGAAAATACCTCAAGAATAGGCTTAAAGGTGTTTTTTTAATCTCTAAAGGTCCTCTAATTGTAAGTATACTTCTAATCGATAGTATACGTTATTATCATTATTATTATTATATTCAGCTAAAACCATATTAAAATAAATATGTACGGTTTAAAACATCTTAGTAAAAATATCCTAAAAATAAATAATAAATATTGCTTAAAAGAGAAAAACAGAGAACATTTTTAGTACAAAAGTTATTCTTTTGTGGTACGAAAAATAAAAGATGATACTTTAGACAAAATACCAGTATCTTTTTCTTTCCACCGTCCTCTGCGTTTTCTTTGTCTATTTCTGTAAAATATAGAAGGTATTGAAAGGATTCTAAAAAAAAAAAAAAAAGGAAAAAAGAAAGTATACCAATATATTTAGTGTCCTAATGAATTGTTTAATTAACATATTATATTTTAATTATATTTGAATATAATTTATTTTTTAAATATTATATTTGATTAAAAAGTATTTATTTGTATTTGAATAAAATGTACGTTTGAATGAAAAGTATTTTAAAATTAAAAAGTTGATGTGATTGATAAAAATTGAGATAAAAGGTTAAAATTAAAAAGTTGATGTAATTGTTATAAAAAATTTTTAAATAGTAATTATTTTTATAATATTATTTAAAATAATTATATTTAGTGTAAAATTAATTTTTGTAGAACTAAAAAATATTTTCCGAGCATTCCTTAAGTTTGAAATATATATAGCTATATTCAATGTCCTATATATACTATTCGGAACACATGGCACGTATTCAAACTTAAAGGACGTCTTTGCATAACATCAAATCAATAATCCAATTGGTTTAATGCCTTTCTACCGAATAATGCATACGAGCAATCAAAGCACCAACAGGTACTATAGCTCACTTTTATCAAAACTGTTGCTCACTTAAGCCATTAATAATACTTTTTCCTTCTTAAGTTCACCAAAATAAAATTTAAAAATAAAAAGCTTTTTTTTTTTTTTTTTAAAATCCGAATGTGAAACCGTTGCATTAAAATTTGACAGATGGGAATTTGCCAATAATTTTGTTTTACAAAAAGGGAGTAAATAAGTGTAGTCATTGTTTACCACAGTCAGACTAATTGATGCCCACATTGAAGTTGATACTTATGCCCACATTGATCCCAACAACGGAATACATATTTTAGATTTTTTTTATTTTTTTATATTATAATTATTTTTTATTATTTATATCTTTAAAATTTTATATTAATATTATGCTTGTTCGAGAGTTTCATTTTTTAAAAATAAAAATTTTTTTATTTTAAGAAAATTGATTTTCTTAAATTTTCGTATATGAACATTTAAAACTTTTTATTTTTAGAAATAGAAAAAGAATTATCTCTATAAAAATTTTTTTTTTATCCATCCAAACAATTTTTCACTTTTACAAAAAAAAAATCCAAACAACTTTTTATTTTTCATATATAAAAATTTTTTATTTTTCAAAAATAAACCTCCCATCTAAATATATCATAAATTCAAAATTTAAAAATCTATAACTTTATATTTATAAATTACCGTAAATAAAATTTTAAAATTTTACACTTTTTCAAAATTTACTTTTCTCTAAACTCATACTACATCATCAAACTTGAGAAAAAAAAAAAGTGAAAATGAGATGTGAATCCAATTCTCATTTTTGTAAACAGAAATCTAGTACAAGTGCTGTAAAATTATATACATATAGATATATAATATGCACACATATATTTTTATTTTACTTATATAAAAAGCGGGAATTGGGATAACACGTTAGTTTTGAAGTGCCAAAAAAAAGCTTATCTTCTGCTCTCAAATGCTGGTTTGTCAAGGTAGATACACCACGTTTACGAGTGAAAAGGGGGTTGATAGCATCCACGAGGCACGTTTACAAAAACTTCATTTTTCATGGACTTTGCAAGAAAACTCTTTATTTCCTGATAAGTATTGCCCTTATATATATATGTGTGTGTGTGATGTCATATATCCAACACAACCCCACAAGTCTTCATATGTATACTTGGAGGCCAGAACAAGACAGGACTTGGTTTTCAACGAAGCAACCGAAGAGCCCAATTGAAAGGCTTTGGCAGATTTATGTGAAACGAATGCAGGAATGTGTCCCTCTCTTGGGACTACAGCTTGGTGTCCTCGAATGGACCTGACCCATTTGACAAAATGTGTTTTTGATGAAAGCGAGTTGCGAGATTTTCTTGTTCCAACATCACATTTGATCAAAATCGTATAAAATGAAAAAATATACACAAATAAAAATATCTTAGTATTTTAGGTGATATTGCTTGATGTCTCTTTATTTGGGGTTATGGCTCATGACCTCGAATGTACCCGACCTATTTGACAAAATGCGATTTAATGGAAGCTAGTCAAGTTTAGACTACATGTTTCTAATTAAAACGTTAATTCTGATTAAAATCGTATAAAATTATATATATATATATACACACACACACAAATACGACAGTATTTTAGTTGATTGTATATTAATTGTTAGTGGGAGAATTTTAAGTGACTTTGAAGAAGAATGTCAAAATGGGGTTAGTGCTTGGTGGTATCTTTTGCTACAAAAGGGCTCACAAGAAATAAAGACGGCAAAGTCCAATCAAATTCAAGGCTCATGTCATGTCTTATTGGTGGTATCTTTAAGATTATAATCTGACAACAGTAATGAATATGATGACAACCAAAATTCAGAAACCGCATTAACTCTTGATTCCAAATGGAAAGTTATAATTCAGAGCAAAAACAAAAGTACAAAAAAAAAAAAAAAAAGCAAATATAAAGAGAAGGGGTCCGATTCATTTTGCCCAGTGTTTTACGTTATATGTTTGAGCAATTACTTGCTGCAAAACTAGTCGTTGGACTTGGTGACTCTTTAAATTTATTTTGTTATTTTGAACTTTTAAATTTTACTTATTTATTTATTTTTCACATAGCTTCTTTAATCCATGCTTTCATCTGCACAGTCCATTTAATTGTTGGAATGAGAGAGAGATGGAGAGACCAGCTCGCATTGAAAGCTCAAAATCTGTCACAACAACTCTACCGACCATATTACAGTTAAAAAGTAAAATTGAAATTTAAAATTTTAAAAAGTCTCCACCAATTCTAGACCGTAATTACAAAAACTCCAAGTAGAAGAAGGAAGCTTTTTAATAATTCAAGAAACTGAAGCATAGATTTTAAGGCAGGCTAGCTACAATATTACTCCTCAGAAACACCTAGCTTTTGATAGCATGCATGTTCTTGACATATCACGTGGCTCTTGCCTATCGAAAACGATCGGATTTCTCATTCTTCCCATTCGTAGTGCTTGAAGATTAGCGTTGTCAAATGCGTATGACATTTCTCTTCTGTCTTTTTCTTTCTTTTGGAACCGGGCTAATGTGGTTGAATATCATAGTCAAATTCAATTATTCAAATACCATGTGAATTTGACATAATCTTACAGAATATAACGTTTTAGAAACGTTCCTTGTTTGTATTGTTTCTCATTCAATTTTTTAAAATAAATATAGCAATATTTCATTCACTGTTTAATCCCCATCATAATTCCGTACTAGGAACCAAAATTATTTTAACAAAAGCCTTTTTTTTTTTTTTAAAGAAGAGGAACAGCTAAGTTAAGATCACGTTTGGTACACATTTTTTTTCTGCATTGCATTTAAATACAATATAATTTTCCCCCAAATATAAATGCATTTCATTCAAATATCAATCACATCACATTTTAAATTCAATATAATCACTATTTATTATTTCACTTTTTCTATTACTTTTATTAATTACATCATATATTCTCTTTCTCTCTCTTTTTTTCTTCCTACTTTTACCCATCACATCACATATTTATTATTAAAATATAATTCAAATACGTTTCACCCAAACACACATTGCATTCAAATACAATACTAATATTTTTTCTCTAAATATAAATTATATTCAATACATTATATTCAAATGTAATATAAATACAATAAGTTCACCAAAACATACCTAAAATTGACCTATCAGAGGGAAAAAGTGTTTAAAATTGGCCCAATTCAGTTATCTAGTTCAAGCTTGAATAGCAGCCCTCAAAATAAGCCCAACCAAATCAATGTTAATTTCAGGCCATGGTTTTGGGCCCCAATGTTATCTTTTTGACAACTACTCATTTGATCTAGCCTTATATACTGTTCACGGTAGTCTAGTTGAGCAAAAATGGTTCTATATTCTCTTTAATGTATTTTATCGTTTACTCTAAGTGCATGCTTCTTTAAACAAAATCTTAACCAAGCAATGTTACTAGCATTCGATCTATTCTGCCATATATGCGAAAATAAGAAAGCAGAAGAAAGTTACTCCAGTTTAGAAAGTTTTTAGTTTTATTTATTTATTTATTTTTACCATAATGAGTAATGTACATAATAAAATGGAAATGGAACATAGAGGTCTGCATCAATCTATCTATAAAATCTCGTTTGCCCCGTTAGGACATGCTCTTATTTCTCAAGTTTAGAACATGAGAGGTTTTATTTTAAGTTGTTAAATTGAGTAATGGGGTTCCTATAATAAAAAAATAATAATAACTTGAAAATCTCGTTTATTATCGCACATGCTAATTAGATCTTGCTAGAGATGTGCAGTTTTTCTTTTTTTCTTTTTATAAACAAGATAATAGAAAATCATTTTTTGAAATTTGAACAAAGAATTAAATTTTGGTTTTTACTTGGACAACCCCTATATCAAATCTACCGAAATTGGGGATCTGGTCAATATTTTCAACATGCTGCGACGATTTTTCGATATAGAAACAGCTATATATATGTACATCGATAAGGTCTATTAACCATCGGCTGTTGTGGTGCGTGCATAAGCTTGACAACTAGGCATGTCAAGCTTTGTTGAAAAAACTTAATTAAGGACTGACATGCAACTGGATAATGGTTTTATTTTTTTTTCTTTTTTGATGATAGACAAATATAGTTGTGACTTAAAGTAAGCCGGTGTTCAACGGCCTTGCAACATAACAGTTGATGTGTTGCATGCATGGGTGACGAGGATCGTAGTTCTGGGGCACCTGGTTGCCAAAAACGAAGAAGAGATGGCAGTAAAATTTCCATTTTAAGAATATTTATATCAGTATATTTATTTGTTTTTATAATTGTAGAAATGAAGATTCTGGTGTTTTTGTGAAGGAACTTCTGGAGGGATATAGAGTTAAGAATGGTTATGCGTTATTGCCATTATGTTAGCGGTGACTGTATTTGTTAATTATGTAGTATGTTTTGTTGTTGGAATCAATGAAGGGGGAAAAAATGTAGTAATAAATAGGAAAAGGAACCATACAGGAAGTTGTGAATGGTTAAAAATAATTGACGATAAGAAAACCAAACGCTTAGGAGAACAATTTAGTTGGTAGAACATCTAGAATTGTTGTTGTAGTATTCAAATTGCAAATAAGAAGTGCAATAAGTAGCATAACATATCAGGAAATTATGACGGTCCTGCGGAGGACTAAAAAAACTAGTCGTCTAGAGTCATGTCACGACCAGTTTGGAGGATGGCTCGGTAGCAATCTTCTCAAATATTAAAAAAAAAAAAAAGTCATCCAGGAAGGGTTCGAACACGCTTGGAATGTTCATGGGACGGACCGACTACGTTGTAATGACTTGTTTTATTTAATGGGCATGTGGCCCTCGTGTCCATGGCCTTGACAAACCCTAAATTCTATAAATATCACACCCGAAAAACAGCAAATGCTAGAACCCTCGTAACTTTATGTGGATGAGATCCTGAGTCGGCAACATAACAACTCTGATTTCGGCAGCTTCTACTCTTGACTTCTACCTTTCTACACTGCAGTGCTCCTCCTCAACCCTTATCCCAGTTCAACCTTCTATACAGCCTCTGTAAAATCTTCCCCTCGATCCCCCTTCTATGCCGTCTGCACCACCACACGAATATGTTGTCAAATATGAAAGGGGTAGTTTCCCCAACCACTTTTATCCTCTCCAAACTCCATACTGGCACAACCTCATTATTACAGCCCAATTGGACCTCTAACAAGTCTCTCAATCCTCAGCTAGGAGCCTACTGCTTCAACATGTCAAAGAGTCCACTTCACAACCTCGACTTTTGCCCTTTAAACTTCGCCGTCCATTTGCAATCCTAAGATCAAAATTCTCCAAACGGATGCGTACGGTTACTCCAGACATTTCCTATTTTTATATATATACATATATTTATAAACAAAACAAAGCTAATATATTTAATAAGAACTGACGTTTACATTTTAAATGTTAATTGATCAAATGAACTATTAAAATATATTATTATCGTTAGTTTATCTCTTAACACCTTTATTTTTTTGAAAAAGAAAAGGAAAAGATAAAAAATATTATATTGTTTCGAAAAACTTAGAGAATATATATACTACTGGCAATTCATTTTCCCTCTGTAATTGGTGAAATAAAATTAAAATACTCCGGAAAAATTTGTAATTGGAGTAATTACTACTTCATTTTTTGTTTTGTTGATGAAACACTTATTTTCAATAGCGTAACAGCGCAACAAAATACTAGCAAATGCAGAGTTTTCTGCTCAAGCAACGTGGGTTTATTTTATTTTATTTTGTTTTTGCTTGACAGCAATGTCGCTTAATTATTATGGTATTCATAGAAAAGTAGTGGTATAATTTTTAATTTTTAATTTTTAATTTTTAAGAAAGTAAGCTTCATGAAGACCAAACTATTGACTTTAATTAGTACCAGTGGAAACTTATGTGAGAGAAGTTTCCGGATTTTAGAGCTGTGAATTGTGAGAAAAGCCAACTTGATTTACAGTACTGTCCAGATCCAATTTTTCTAAAGGGGGAAAAATAATAAAGTTAAAGAAAAAAGCAAAATGATGAAAAAGTGAAAGGACAGCAGGGTCCGGTATGAGAAGAAAAAATTGCAAGGGAACAATAATGACACTTCCTGTTGATAGAGCAGTAGTGGTAGTTGTAATAGGATAAAGCTTGCCAAGTGAAAGTTGGATTTCAATGCTCTTTGGCTGTGGCAGAAACCAGAAACTGCAGCTCTGCAGAATAACAAAACCAAACCCAATAATGTGATTTGCAGTGACGTAGGGAATTGAGAGCAAGAGATCATCATCTCATCACACGCCCATGTCTGTTCGTTTTGTAGGCTGCTCAACCATGGGACGATCGCGGCTGCATAAGGTCGGATTAGTTGCTACTTGCTACCACATTTGACGGTGATGGGGCGTTGAGACGGACGATGGTTATGATCGTTTCATGATTCTCTAATTTTATCAATTAGAGATTCAATTTTTATTATTACATACCATAATTTGTTTTATAAAATAATGAGATTGTTTAATTAACATACATGAATTTTTTGGATAATTGAGGTGAACATATGGACTGACTTTTCTTTTGCTTTGATCATGATCCCAAGAGATCATTGATCCTCCCTATCCATTAGCAAAAATATCAGGCCAGCTAGTTACTTCTTTTTCTATGGAAATGGCAAAAGGGTAGTTACTATTTTTTTTTTCCCCATCTGAAAAAAGTAGCCAAAAGGGTACTTGAAATCATATCCAAAAATTGAAAAAGACTGAGTAGGGTAATGAGATTATTACGTTAATAATGCCGTATCATGTTCAGATACTTAAATATTGAGTCAAAATCATTAAGTGAATGGAGAAATATTAAATAAAATCAATCAATGCAATATTAAGCTTTTATTTGGATAGATTATCCATTTTAAAGTCTTGATTTAGATTGAAAAATTTTTTCTGTTTAAAAGTAAAAATGTGTTTAGATTGATAAAAAAAAAGTTTTTTTTAATGTCTAAAAGTGAAAAGTTATTATGCTCGTGCATGAAAATTAAGAAAGTTTATTTTTTAAAAAATAAATATTTTGGTGTAAGAGTAAAAAATTCACATATAAATTTGTTGAATAGACACAAGTTAAAAATGTCAATGGGAGCTATCGTCTTCTCAAATTAAAATAAATTTAGAGAGTAATTCTATTGCTAGCTCCTAACCAATTATATTGTGTGATATTAGATAGTTTGAAACTTTTTAGATGAAGTTGATGATGGGTCGCGTACTATATTACAAGGCAAATGCCAACATGAAATTTAAGACGACCAAAAAAATTATAAAAACCTTGTCTAATATCTAGCTAATTGATCATTAACAATTTAACACGTTCTCCTCACCAGCATTATTTACTAATTAAGTCTCAAATTGGCAGAAAATTTGGTGTGTGATTTGAAAGCACGTTATAACTTAGTTTATTGTTTAAGATAATTAACGTGGTTCACGTTCTTCAGCCTGCTCGTGTTTCCTTGCCCAAGTATGTGCCTTCTAGAATCCTACATGTTTAGATTGCCAGCTTCATCAGCTTAATTTATGAGAAATTAGAAGGTAATTGAAATATTAATGAAAGCATTTCTTGGTGACATACGTAAAACTCATGTAATCAAAATAGATGTAATGATTTAAAATAAAACTTTCCAGCATAGAAATCTCTCTTTCGTATGAGAGGGTGTTTAGTGAATTCATAAGTGAATTCCACTATAATGATTTAAAATAAAACTATTCAACGTAAAAATCTCTCTCATATAAACGTATGAAGTGGTATTTAATAGACTCATAAATAAATTCCTTTATGTTATAATTTTTTGACAATTGTTGACTAATAAAGAATTTATGATATTTATAAATAAGCCATTCAAAATCTACACTCTCCGTTAGATGGGGACTCGCCATAGTGGACCATGTGGTACTCTCACATTGATACACGTGACATAGAAAATGAACTTGAAAATACACAAGTTAGTCCATATGACAGCAACTGAGTCTAACGATCTTTATGAGTTATGACCAAGTGATCAACAAAGTGAGATTGTCAACAATTTACATATACATAAAGAAATCAAACATTATAATAACTTTGGTGAAATAAATACAGCGCACGCAATGATGAAGTTAATGATCCAAAGTTGGTCAAGCATTTGCCCAAACGCATTGGTTTTTGGGGACAACATTTTTTTAGGCGTACAATATGAGGAGTAAGGGGTAGATGAAAAATATTAAAGTGATATTTCTCTCATGAAACAACGTTGACTATAGCCTAGCTATGCCTTAATTAATACACTTTAAGCAATTTTATGAGCTTGTAGTAATATAAAATATAATGCTGCGTTAAAAAAACATATTTTGAAATTACGAAAACTAATTTTATAATAAATGTAAAATTTTATATTCAAATATAATTATTTTCAGCAATACTATAAAAATAATAACTATTTAAAATTTTTTTAAAACAATCACGTCAATTTTTCAACTCTAACTATTTATTTCTACTTTTATTAATCACATCAACTTTTCAACTCTAAAATACTTTTTATTCAACACATATTTTATTCAAATACAAAATAAATACTTTTCAACTAAATATAATACTAAAAAAATTATATTCAAACGCAATTAAAACATAATAAATTTATCAATTAACGCCCCCTAAATCTCAGATAATACAAGAACAGCTATAATAACCAGTGGATTTATTGGGTCGGGCCTGTTGGAAACTTGAAAGTTGCTCAACCAATGGAGGCAGATCACTGGTACTTGTACTCGTGAATTCAAGGACTGCAGAAAAAAGCCCCAAACACGATTCGAAAGTGTGGGAACGAGACTCTATAATATATTGCATAATTAATTAGGGCATAACTTTGAGACAAATAAATTAATCTTGTTTATAATTAGAGCTAGACATCGGCATTGACTATTGGGTATTTTGGCAAGTGGATTATCGGCCAGGCTGTGTCGAATTTAATATATAAAGTAAAAATATCTTATTATTATGCCATGCTAAACTATTAATTAAGTATAAAGTTTCGCCAATTTTATATATATATTTTATTTTGAAACGATTTTAATTAAATTTATTGTTTAGAAGTGTGCAATATTGGTAGAGAATATCTAAATAAATTAAATATGGAAGTTTTTATATTGGGAACCCTGAATGCTTGAATTTTACTTAGTTTGTGGCTTGCACTTAAATATGGTAGTGTGGCTCGCAATCAATTCAGGTCTCTTACGAAGGTGAAGGTCTAACTCAGTTGAAATAAACGGTCCATCTAAAATCAAAAATCCGAGGTTTGAGCCTTAAAAAATAAGAGTAAAATCCAATGATCCTTTTAAAATAAGAAAAAAAATAATTTTCAGGTCCCTTGTGGATAATCAATTCATCAGTTTTACATACTGGATGTTGGGTTTTTCTAGTGGAGATTTAAAAAAAAAAATTTTTTTTTGGCTCAATCTGGTGGAGCACTGTTGAATAGCACTACGCAGTGCAAAATGAGACCAAATAATTAAACTGCAATTATGGTTGGCGAGATCTAAGCACTTTCGTGAGCTACCGAAATATGAGTGGAGGCTTAGTTCCTCTCCTCCTTTTGAGAGAGAGAGAGAGAGATGATGAGCGACCGACAAATTTTTTTTTTCTTTTGCTTTTTGCAAATGACACAATTGGTTCATAATCTTTAAAATTATTGACAAATTGGATACTCAATCTTTTAATTTTAGCAAATCAGTACTTTAATTTACATATTAACAGATTTGTCCACTTAGTGAAATACGCATCTAACATTGTTTGCAATGAGGAAACAAAAACGCCCGTTTGCTACAGTGGCAGGTCGTGCAGGAGGATATGTCGATTTCGTCCAAAGTTTCCCATATCATGTTTTCTCATAATTCCACTTCCGCTGGATAAACTTTATTTTTTCTTTAACCAAATCCCGTCCAAAATGCCATAGTTACCCTACATACTAACCTCCATCGAAATCAATTTTGGACGTTCGTTATCAATTGGATTAAATTGTCAATGAATCAAGAGATCAAAAACTGATTTATCAAAATTAAAATACGATGACCAATACATCAGAAACTTAAAATATCAGGAACTAATTGTGTTAATTACCCTCTCTTTCCACTTTTTGTTCCCCTCTTGAGGAAATGGTAACGTTGATGGATCCGTTGGAGCAGTATTGATCCGTAATTGAACAAGTATTTAATATTTTTGTTTTGTTAATCAATTGCATTACCAAAAATTACTATTGCAGACAACAAAATTTTAAGGGGGGTAAAAGTGAAAAAACTTGAGAAATGCTTGGCATCTTGTAACGTACAATATTCTCTTTTATCTTATCCAAACAAATCGCTGCTCGTCGTTATCAATGCCTCGTCGCCGTTGCTTTCATTTCTCTTCTTTTAAGGTGGACTTTTCAAATTTACTTTACTTTACTAATAACGATGATGACTGATGGGTAATCCTATACATAACATAATTAGAATTTAGCGCCTTGCCCAAATCAAGATAAAAAAAAATAAAGTGCTAGAATAAAAGTATAATTTTTAAAATAAATTAAAGGGGGTTCGTGTTAGCAGATAAATAAATAAATAAATAAAGGGGGTTGGGTAATCGAAGACATTGGAAACTTCCACATTGTCTCGCAGCATGCGTAAAATTCCAAGTATTGGCCCATAAGCCCGTAAGCATGTGCAACTCTGCGTCTAGCTGTCCATCCTATTCACACATCATCTATTATTATATCTAAATAAATTAAAATACAAAAAACTTATGGCATTACAAGTCTTCAAAACGCTAAAAACACTAATTTTAATTTTAATTTTTTAAATATCAATTAATTATTGTCTTTTTATTTTAATTATAATCAATTAATATGATAATATTTAAAATATTTATTAATGAAAAAATAATAATTTATATATCATATATATTTATATTCAAAATTAATATTTAAATTGATATATCTAATATTTCTCTAATAATAGGTTTTTTTTTAGTTGTCTTGTTATTTGCTAGCACCTTTATAAAAATATCTATAATGCATCATGTAGAATTACTTGTCATTATATACTAAATAGTTGAAAAATTAATAAAATAAATAAGATGACATTATATCTATCACTAGAGCAACAACACAATTTTAGTCGTAAAATTTTTTAAACCAAGACAAAACCCATGCTGGCATTTCTAAAACACCAATCCAAAACTCATTTATCCTTAATGCTTGAAAGAGAAGTCTACTTATCTACTGTCCTACACTACTTCTACTAGTAGTCTAGTACCACCCCCCGCCCCACAAAAGATTTTTTAAAAATCAGATCTTACCAACAAAACCCGCAGAGAATCACGGTCTAAGAAATAAGAAACCCTCACTATAAAGCACACCCCTCACATCACTAATCTCCCCAATTCTCAAACAAAGAACAAACATGGCAAAAGCCTCGGCTCTTTTTCCGCTCTCTCTAGTCCTTGTAGTAGTAGTGAGCTGCCTCTTGGCATTGGGTCATGGTGAAGAAGTTGAGGCTTTGCCTCCTAACCCACCTCACCTCCCCATAGTCCTCCCCCCTGCTCCCCCTCCAACCCACCACCACCACCACCCCCACCCCCACCCTCCCGCAGCCGCACCGGCCCACCCTCCTCACCACCACCACCACCACCACCACCCCCCTCCTCCACCACCTCCTCCTACCCCGGCTCATCCCCTACCGACTCCTCCACCAAAGCCACACACGCCACCACCCAAACCAGCCACTCCTCCACCAAAGCCACACACTCCACCGCCCAAACCAGCCTCTCCTCCACCAAAGCCAGCCACTCCTCCGCCAAAGCCAGCCACTCCTCCGCCAAAGCCGTACACTCCACCGCCAAAGCCGCCCACTCCGCCGCCAAAGCCATACACTCCTCCGCCAAAGCCGGTCACTCCACCACCAAAGCCGCAAACTCCGCCGCCAAAACCGGCCACTCCACCGCCAAAGCCGCACACTCCGCCTCCAAAACCGGCCACTCCTCCACCAAAACCATACACTCCACCACCAAAGCCGTCCACTCCGCCGCCAGCTAAGCCGCCGTCTCACCCTCCAGGAAGGACCTACGTGGCCGTGCAGGGCGTTGTCTACTGCAAGTCATGCAAGTACGCCGGAAAGGACACACTCCTCGGCGCCACTCCCGTCGCCAGTAAGCTTTCATCTTTTGCCGGCCATTTTTATTTTCTCATTTTTGCATGCCACGTTTTTAACAATGGATTTTTTTTAAATATATTTAAAAAATGCAGATGCTACGGTGAGGTTGGTATGCAAGAACACCAAGTACAAGACTGTGGACTACGAAAAGACCGACAAGAACGGATACTTCTTCCTGAAGGCAAGAAAGACGGTCACCAACTACGGCATCCACAAGTGCATGGCGTCGCTGCTGACTTCGCCGCTGCCCAACTGCCGGAGGCCCTCCCTTCTTCACGGCGGCCTATATGGCGCCACCCTGAGGCTGGAGAAGCACTTCTTCTACAACAAACTCCCTTACTCTCTCTACACCGTCGGCCCATTTGCCTTTGAGCCTAAATGCCCCCGTACTTGAACCCCCAAGAAAAAGAAAAAAACAAGACCATAGATATTTGTGTTCAAATCAAAAAACCATGTTGTTGGTACGTTTGTCTCCCAGGGTTTCGTGTTGTGGTTACTGGTTAGGATTAAGATTTGCGTCGTTTAATTTGTAATGGGATTTGGGTTAATATTGGTGTTTTACTGTTTAGTTCATATTTTCTTCTCATGTGTTGTTGCTTGTTATTATCTGTGTTACTACTACAATAATTTATTTTTACCAATAATTTACTACTTCAATAAATTTTTTAGCAATAATTTATCATGTCGTTTCGTGTTGTGGTTACTGGTTAAGGTTAAGATTTGCTTCGTTTAATTTATAATGGGATTTGGGTTAATATTGCTGTTTTATTGTTTAGTTCATCTTTTCTTCTCATCGTGTGTTGTTACTTGTTATTTAGCAATAAATTTTAATGATGAAAGTGATGGTAATTGAAAGAGTAAAATTAGCTGTATATTAAGCAATTGGGCTAGCCAGATTGGTGAGGGAAGGAGTTAAGGGCCAAATTTTCAAATCCAATATTCGATTTCTAAGATTATAGTGATTTGTAATTTATAAGGAGAGTGCTAAAAAAATAAAAAACCAAAAAAAATAAAGCTGTATATTTCAATGTTTAGTGGGAAAGTGATAATTCAACGGTCGTTTTAGTACTGCCCTGTCGACTGTAGTGTTTGTCGTACGGCAGACATGAGTTCCAGCCTTAACGCAATTCATGCAGTAAAAGGCCTAGTGAACATCTTCTCCTCATTCATTGGATCCCTTTGTTTGCTTACCTCTCTCTCTTTGATTTTGGCTGTTGATGGCTTTTTAACTTTTAGGACCATAACCAATATAATATTTGGTTTGTGGCCTTGGGCTTTGATTTTAGGCCCCCAAAATGGTTTGTGTACTTTCCAGCTTCAACCGAACAAATGTTCAATAAATGGAATAGGTGGGCCCATTGTCCAAGTTATAGGAACTGATATCTTCTGATATATTATTAAAAGAAATTAAATTAGATTTTAAGATATAAAAATATGTTATAAAATATTTTAAATTTTTTTAAAATGATGTGATTAATGTTATTGTTTAGACATGATTTGGAATATTATTACTGGATTGAAATTTTGAATCCAGAGTTATAAGGGTATGCCACCTTTTTTTTTTTTTTTTTTAAGTTTAAAAAAATGTTCAATTGTTGAGTAGAGGCTAAATGCTTGAATTGTGGTCTGCTAGGTAAAATAAATTGTATGTCTTTTGTCAGAATTATTATAAGTTGGGGGCGTTAGGAGTATACACTCCGACTGGAGTTTTGGGGGCGTTAGGAGTGTTTTGGAAATGTTTTGATTGAAAATGAATTGTGGTAGTTAAAAAAAATGTGCCATGAAAAAAAAAAAGGAATATTGTTTTATCTCATCATTCTTTATAATTTTTATATAACAAAATCATCTTATTTCGACTTTAAATAAAAAATTTGTAGACTTTTAAACTTTGAGATTTTAATAGAGATTTTGAGATATAAATAGTAAAATAAAAAATGCTACGAACATTAATTTCAAACCCAACTTTTGAATACTAACCTGTATGGCATATAAGTTGTTATTTTATTGATAAATATTTAAAGTATTATCACATCAATTAATTACATCTATCATGACACGTGAATTGGTATTCAAAAGATTGATATTAGAATTAATGTTGGTAGCAATATTATAGTAAAATTGCTTTATTTTTTGAGGGAAAAAAACTTTTAAAAAAATCTAGAAAATTTCAAATAATGTGTATGCTCAAATGGGCCTTGATTTACTGTCGGCGGAGGTGAGCATAGCGCCGCCCCCACACCCCCCTTCTTTATTTTTTTAAAGTTATGGAACCAATCATAAGAAAAAATAAATTCTTAGGTACTATTGATATTTTTGCACCAAATTAACAAAAGTGGAACCTACCTTTTTTTTTTTTCCTTAAAAAAAAAAAACAATTGATGTTATTTGTCTTCATTTTTTGTCGTTATAAAATCATAGAGTTCACTAATAAAACGAAAAGTTATTATATTTAAAGGTTCACTCATGTACACAATTCACCCACTACCGCGTAATATATTAGACAGACAAGAATCCTAAAGTAAGGTTAGGTAGTATGGAATTCGAAATCTAAATGCATTGTGAAAAAAAAAAAAGAAGAAGAAGAAGAAGACATTATTATCGTTATATTAAGACTAATTTTTGTTAGCATGAATGAATGATGTTGAACACTAATAGTGCTCTTTTACCATAGTTCTAGTCAAAACAATTACTTACTGTCACGTGGTGGACACGTAGAGTTGAAGCTTTTCGGTGGTCGTCATCGATCGGCATATCTCCATGCCCATGCAACTTTGCTATCCAACATTATCATAACAATCATTGTCATTATTGGGCCCTAACGTTGAAAGAGAGATGATTTTCGAGCCAAGTGTCTGGTGCAATCTTAGGTTCTCAAGTATACTGGGTCCCCGGTGTTTAGAACCTTTCCTCTATTATAATCTAACGTAAGTACAAGAGGGAAGCAAACAATTCATTTGAATTGCTTTTGCTGTAGACTCGTGATTTCTTCTGCAAGACCAGCTGGTCTGGCTGGCTATGATGATACAATATTGCCATAGCAACGTACGAATTTTAGTGGCTTAATTTGTAAGATACTTTTTGTTTCAGCTCTTTGGTATGTGCGTTGCCCTTTCAATACCAGAATGTTTATCTACGCTGGAATCTATGAAAACTGGATTAAGGAAAATGGACATCGATTGTAGCATTTTACTTTTCATGGCTTTGTTTAGGTTCGAGGAATAAAAATGGAGATCGATTGAACGGGACGGTGAGGGGACATAAGAGAGGAGCCCTTGTCATGTTCAGTATTTGGGATAAGGATTAATTTTATATTTTCTCCCTGAATTATGTATTTTTTTCGTTTTATATCTTAAACTTTCAAACTCGTCCACTATACTCTCTAAACTATATAAACCCATTGAAAATGGTCCTTTCAATAATTTCTATCTATATTTACAATGGAAATGTTGATTTGGAAAATTTTAAAAATTTAAATTATAAATTTTAAACTTTTTTAACTATTAAAAAATTTTTAAAACTATTAAAGATTAATTAAATTCTTCAACCCTTTCTCTTCTACAAACACTCTCTCTCCACTACGATTTCCCTAAGCGCTCTCTCTCTCTTTTCCCTCTCTCACCCCCTAGTCGATGCTCTGCTAGAAGAGACTATGTCATCGTCCATCTGGTTGACACTGTTGTCCCACTCAAGACGCGGATGTTGCTGTCGCCCATATCTGCTGATGTCGTTCACCATGTCACCTCGTGAGCACTGATGCCCTCGCCAAATTTATTATATGTCACTATGATTTTAGGTCCTGTTTTGGTGTCGGATTTACTCTAAATTTTTATGGCTTTGGTTTAATTTTGTGATTTTTTATGTATGCACCACTATAATTTAATGGCTTTGGTTTGATTTTGTGATTTTTGATTTAACAATCACTTGGTTTTATGGTTTTGTGAGTTGGAATGAAATCTGTTAGGTTTTCAATGTTGACATTTATAACAATCATGTTTAGGAAAAATCAAAAGCAAAATTATGTTAGTCGGAAAATTTTTTACAGTTCCATGTTGTATAGTATATCACACAGTATGTTGCAACATAAATCTGGTTATGCAGATTTTGATTTGATTGAAATTTCAACTGACGTGACAAGCTTCTAACGTGAAGATACTCAGAGAATGAAGATTTCGACCAAAAATGAAGATTTAGACTGATTTCAAAAACTGAATCAATTTTGGAGATAATCTTGGAAGATTGGGTGAGAATCTTGAAGAGTCAACTTTGCAGATTTAGAAAAGCAGATTTGATGGAGTTAGTTGAGTGATTTGTAACTGAATAAGTCAGAAATAATTGTGGATTCCAAATTTAGAAAGAAGTTCCAAGTTAAGTAGGATTTTAAATTCTATTTGAATTAGAAATCTTTCCCAAATTGGGAATTTCAAATTTCTGAGTATTTGAGCATATCTGCTGAAGATTTGGTGAAGATATATGCTGAGATTTGATACTACATGATTTTGGGATGAAATCTGGAAGATTTGAAATTCGGATGTTTCATGGTTTGTCGCAACAGGCCAAGAAACACGGTGAAATTTGAATACCCTTCAACTCCAAGATTAACTTGGATTTTTGTGGTTGTTTATTTAAGTCTCGACTCAGTGAATGGTAGGGACACGGAGCACAGATTTGCAAGAGCATATTTTGAAACTATTGAAGCTGTTACGTGATTCGTCTTTTAGGAGAGAGATTTGACGTCTTCGGAAGAAGATAAAAGCAATTGAAGGGATTTCAACGTATGCTGGCAAGGGAATCTTGCTGAACGAGTTCATTAACTAGATTTTAAGATGATCGGCGGCAACAACAAAGAGGGAATCTTTAGATTGCATAAGTCTATTAAAGCTTTTAATCGTTGTTATAGTTAGTGAAGAGTTTAATGTCTGGGCGTGGCTCCGAGGAGTAGAGAAACCAAACCTCTTAAAAATTTATTTATCTCTTTTATTTACTTGTTTTTGGTAATTAATTAATTGGATTAGTTACTTAAATTTAGCAAATAAGTTAAAAGCAGATCTTACAAAATCAAACACCAAATCACCCATATTGATCCACCCAAATTGCTGAGTTTGGGTTTTAATCTCTATGTTTGCAAGATGAAGAGGTTTTAATTGCCCATAATGATCCTAATTTTTTCAAAAAAAATTGTTTTTAGTGATTTCAAACTTTTATTCGATTTGTTATTAAGATTAATTTGTTTTTTATTCAAATTTTTTCAGTAATATAGGTTTATATTTCAAAAAATATTTGATTAATTTTTTTATATTTACTACGTTAATAATTTTATTAAGTTTATAGGTAAAAGTGGACGGAATAAACAAAATGAGTGATATTATATAGTTCAGATAACATAACAAACAGTTTTTAAAATCTGAGGTATAAAGTGAAAAATGATACATAATCCAGGGAGAAAATATAAAATTAATCCTTAGGATAAACAAGAAGGAAAAAAGGGTGGTCAAAAGTAGAAAGATTGAATTTTTTATTTTTATCTTTTTAATAGAATAGAAAGGTTGAAGTTGCAAATTAGCATTTGGAATTAGTCTCCTTTTTAGTTCCTAAAATATAAGCCTAAGTTAATATTAGTCCTTCACTTTTAAAACATATGAGAATATCAGCGATCAATCAATTTATCTCAAGTTGTTCCCTCTGTCCATAAGAGTGATTAAGGAGAGAAAAAAAGATTATTTATTCAGTTTGTCTCTGAAATTTACTCTAACTTTTTTTAATAGATTTTTTCAGGTTTATAAGACCTCTTTTTTTCTTTCTTTTCCCTTTTATAAAAAATTCTCTCATTTTTTTCCACTCCCAAATTCAAAAAAATTAAAAATTAAAAATTAAAAATTAAAAATACACTTTCGGTTATTCAAATAATAAAGAGTTATAAATTTGAAGGCCGATCTCCCAATTTATTCCCATTTGAATGCTTTCCATCAATTCGGTAGTAAGAAGAAGATGAAACATGCACATATTATTCTGACAGAATACAAAATAATACGCACATGATGTTTACAGAAAGTAACACTCTGATGACAGAACATCATCCATATTCCATCGTCTTTTTAACGCCTAGCTGGTGGAAGGACTAAAACTAAAAAACTGATAGACTGAGGATAGCTTTAGGACTTTTTAAAAAGTTGGTGAAATTAAGGCAAAGTTTAGGGATCATCAGCAACGCTAAAGAAATAGATGGCATGAGGCAAGTGAGTGCCAATGTGTGATTTAATTTTATATGTTATGATAAGCGAGTTAATTCAAACTCTATGGGTAGGGGCAATTTTGTGCGTTGAAAGGGGTTTTGGGCTATTTTGGTTGAAGGGTTTCACGTCTTACCTCTAAAATCTATCATTGTCATGAGAAATTAGTTTCACTTATTGCAATGACAAGGAAGAATGATACTAAAAGGATGACCCTGTCTCGTTATGGTAAGTAATCGATAAACTATGATTTTGAAAATTGAAAATTGGCTGCTGATTTTCATTGGCTTGTGGCCGGTCTCCAAGAACTCCCACTTTCAAGGTTGATTTGGGATCTTGACTTATTTGGAGACATCCTCGTACCTACGACCTTTAAATCATAAGATTTTTCCATTTAGTCGGCCTCTCTACCTTTGGATTTTGTATATAAAATCATTAAAATGGATGCCAGGGGTAGAAAATATGCCCATGCCCTTCACCGAAGGTTGTGGTTTAGTGGTTATAATGTCTTTTTTGATATCTCTTCTTTGTCCACTCAGGTCGAAGCCCATTACCTCCCGTAAGACTCCTGCTCTAACTTTGACTACAGATGCATGGGGTTGGTGAGTGCAAGTGGTAAGTTATAAATGGATGATTAAGAGAAACTGGCATAAAGTTCTGATTGCCGCTTTGATGGCCCTGATACTACAATACACTGAAGGTGTTGGAGGATGGAATGGAGATCACCTGATCCCCCTTTCATATTTACAAGGACCCTAAAAAAAAAAAAAAGACTACACCCATGCCCTTATACACGTTTCGACATCCCCTGACATGGCACTCGAGTCCTTTTTTTTTTTTGATGAAAAATTAATGACATATAGACCGTTAAAGTTGGCTCAATCATATTTGGGGCCTCAGAAAAATTTAAATGATTTAAAAGAGAAAAATATAATTTAGATAGTTTTCAATAAAATGTAAACCATGAAAATTGTTCTAACATAATTGATCGCTTCTTTCTTTAACTCAAGAAATTAGTTAGGTTATTGTAATGTCAGGGGAAATTAGATCATTAAGCAAGAGATATTTGTCTCAAGAAATTAGTTCGGTTATTATAATAATGACAAGGAAATTAGATTGAAAAAAATAAGATTATTAGGCCTCGTTTGGTGAACGCATTACTTTTACATTACGTTTGAATGCAATGTATTGAATGCAATTTGGATTTTGGAGGAAAAGTATTAGCATTGTATTTGAATGTAATGTTTGTTTGAGTGAAAAGTATTTGAATTGTATTTTAATAATGAATATGTGATGTGATGGGTAAAAGTAGAGAGGAAAAAAAGAGAGAGAGAATATATGATATAATTAATAAAAGTAATAGAAAAAGTGAAATAATAAATAGTGATATAATAAATAGTGATTGTGTTTGATTTAAAATGTGATGTGATTGGTATTTGAATGATATGCTTTTGTATTTGGGAGAAAATTGCATTACATTTAAATACAATGCCAAAAAAATACATTAACCAAACGCATGCTTAGATGAGAGATATTTGTCTTCTTGAGATATATATATATAATATGAAATATTAGAGAAAAAGGTAATTAATCACAGTAAAAATTACCAAGGAAAACAAAACAACTTATTTATTTGATCAAAAGGGAAATGATACGACGACGAGAGAGAATTAAGAAATGTGCCCCTTAACTCAACTATTTAATTTTGTGTCATTCTCGTATAATCTACCCCTTTTAAGTAAATAATATATAAAGGGCATACTTAGACATTACAGTCAAGGCCCGTAAGATTGGTTTTAGAGATGAACAACATGGAAGATTTGACTCAAGGACGAGGCAACTAAGTTCATCGCCTAAGGACTCATCCTTGAGCCGGCACCGTAGATAGAAAAACTAAGTGCGTGTTTGGTTTTGTTTTCAAAATAGATTTCACGATTCCCTACGAAATCGATTTCAGAATCGATGTGAAGTTTTTGAAAACAAATTTTAAAACGAATCGAAAATCTCCTTTACTCCCAACGTAAAATTGAAAACGACTAAAAGTCGTTTTCTCTGATTTCATTTTTCCTATTCCTCCCATTTCTCTAATTTAATTATTATGGTTAATTAAGATTTAATTGATATAGTAATTACTTAAATATTATGATTATTAATTTTTAATTCATTTTTTAATTAAAAAAATTTTATTAATTTTTAATATTTGGTATTCATAATAATTTTTTTTAAATCAAACATAAATATGTTTTTATAGAATACTTATAAAATGACTGGTTTTCAAAAATATAACCAAATACAGTTTCACTTTTTTGTTTCTCAAAACATGCACTCAGAAAATAAAACCAAACACAATTTCAGAAACATTCTCAGAATTATTTTCAAAACGATTTCAAATTCAAAGAATTTGAAAACATAACAGATTTCAAAAACAATACCAAACGCTACCTAAGTGGGAACAAATCTACCGATTCCGAGACACGTTCTGATCCCTTTTCAAAGTCAATTGTCAAAATGAATTTGATTTATGGTGCGAGACCTCAAACCAAGAAAAACCTTATATTTTACATAGAGCTGACCGATTGGCACATTCGAGTGGGCATGTGTTTGAACAACTATAACATGGCACTGCGCATAATCCTCAAAATGTGCATATGACACCTGTTTGAACATTGTGCATCGATCATATTGAAACGCGTTAATGCATCGCAACATCAAAAACACCATTTATGACTAGTTGAAAACCACCGCCAAGATTTTCTCAATGTGCGGAAAAGACGAAAATTTCTTTGAGATAAGAGAATATATCAACATAACAATAAAGGCGCGTTTTTGTTAGAGTATTAATGTACGGCAAATGAAAAAAAAAAGAAAATGGATTGGTGTACTCTAACTTCAATAATTACTCCATTTATAAGAACTAAATAACACCAATGTGGAGTTCACATTACACCTAACCAGAAATTGTTCTAGGGGGAGTTAACTTTTCGTTTCATTCAGCCCTTTGTTGGTTTATTTCTTCTACTTTTTGGCTATATGATTTGTGGCTTAAAACAGAATGAATTGGAACAAAATCAGACTCATTTCATGCGCGAATTAGATACATATCAACTATTAAAATTTGAAACGAGACGCGACATTGGTTTGGACAAGACCTTTCTATGGTCACCTCTTCAAGCTGGGTTAGTTCAACTTAGATTGAAATCAAACCCCACACCATAACTAATTGAAATTGGTATGATATCAAACGCACGTAACACACAAGCAAAGAAATTAGTCAGATTAATAATCCCATTCCAAACTAAACCTCAATAATCAAGCCATTTTTTTTTTTATAAGAACATACAAGTAAATAACAAAAATATCTTTAGCCAAAAAAAAAAAAAAACATTCGGTTTATGTTGCCGGAACTCATGAACAAAAAAAGAAAAAAAAAAGGGGCATCGCTTCTTCAGCGTATCTACCTATCAAAAAGAATGGCGAGCCATATCCGTTCACTCAGATTCCAGTCCAAAAGAGTTGACCATTGAACTATCCCATAAGATCTTGTGGATTTGCTCTTCCATTATTGCAATTGTCATTGCCATAAGTAGGTTTTAGCTCTCGTAAGTCTGGAAACACCTTCAATTCAAAATAATAATAATAAAAAAGATCACACAAAGAGCAACCAAAAACAAAACACCAGGACAAGTTCCAAATTAGACTGACCAAACCATGGATAAAAATAGAAAATATTAAGACCGAAAGCCAATGTTCAAAGAAAAAAAAAAAAAAAAAAAAAACTAGCAAATAGCCAATATACAAAGGAGTATGATCTACAAGTTTCGACGCAACAAGCCAACAACAAGACGCTATTTGTAACAAGTAGTTTTGTTGTATAAAGAAATAACTTCCTTGTCAAATGCCAAGAAAATGAGTTATAACGTATTGTCTTATGAAAATGGACTAGAAAAACTCAAAATTCTTATCTTTTCAACAATCTTATGCAGCTAATTTAACATAACCCTTACAATTAATATGTTCAAGAACTCGAGAATTTGGGTCTATTTAAGCAAACTCTAAGCTGAATGAAACGCTTAGCTTTCCAATTTCAACACATCTTTCCATTGCAATGTTGACTATAAAGATCCGTTATTTCCTCCTCTAGCAACAAGGACATCAATGTTTATGCACGTTTAACAGGGAAACAATCAACTAGATAAAAATCAACCATAATTCTTAAAGACTTCAGAACCACAAAGCATAACAGTGTGATTGAAAGAACAACGCATACAAAAACAAAGATAAGAGCAGAAAATTTGAAAGTAAATAAACTACCCCATCAAGCTTCAGCATCAATCTGCTTTGTCTTCGACATCATTTGAAGCAGCATTTGCCTCACCCTCAGCATTCTCCACTGGCGGCTGCACTTGCTCGTCCTCTGGGAGCGGCTCTTCAACGTAATCGTTCTCGAACGCATCCGCAGGCACTTCATAGATCCTAACTTGAGGCTTGGACGGATCCTTCACGAGGACATACTTGCCCTCATTCAATTTCATGCACAAGTCCACAATGGACTTCACAATCCCCCACATATTCGAGGTATTAAGGTTAATTTGCGCGGCAAAATCCCTTGGCTTATATCCAACCACAGCCAAGATCACATGGTTGAAGTGATCACGAGGATGGACCCTCGAGACATATCCCAGTTTCATCATATCCGCGCTTGACAGAAGCGCCTGAGCAGTCCATTTAGCCAATTTGTTTGCGTTGTTTTTGAGCTCGGTCGCCAAAACCGCACCCCTCTGCGTCTCCAGCTTCTGCCTCCAATCAACACCTGAGTACTTGGGATCAAACTCATTGAGGGCGTTCAATGTCAGGAAAGATCTCTGCTTGTTGACCTCAACAACGCTCTGAACCTCGCACCGGGCCACGAGATACATGTCATCATCGAGCTTCCACCGCCGGTATCGGTACGCAACCGAGGCAACCTCTTCACCCTCGTTCGCGAACGGGTTCGGCTCATCAAAAGTCACCTTGTTCCCGTCCCTGATCAGCACCTGCTGTGAGAAATTCTGGTTGATGTAAGCGGCCTCGACACTCAGCGAATACGCCGAATTGATGTCGTCCTTCGCCTCCGGCAGTGGCTCCTGAGAGGTCTCGTGGACGGAGAGCAAATCGAGCTGCGAGCCGTCCCTCTTGTCGAAGAAAAGCTTGTTCCCGACGCGCTGGACCACAATGTCCCAAGAGTAAACCGACCTGGGGGCACACATGAGCGTGGAGAGGATCGTATCGGTGGCGAAAACCGTGGCCTTGTCCTCGTTGGCAAGGCGGCGGATGACTGGATCGTCGGTGGTGGTGACCTTGAAGAAATTCCGGTTCTTGAACCGCTCGAGACGGCGCTCGTTCTTCGGCGTGATCCGGTCGAAAGCGCGGTCGTAGAACTCGAGTCCGCCGCAGAAGAGGAGGTCTTCGGGCTCGGGGACGGAGAAGGAGAGCTTGGAGAAGGTAGAGAAGGGGATCTGGTCGAGCATGTTCCACTCCGGCTGGATATCGACTGAGGACTTGAACACGGCGGCCTCGCGGCGAGGCGCGTTGGCGTTGGAGCGGTTCTGGTGGTAGAGCCGGTCGCGGCGGGCGCGCTCCTTCTCGGCCTCGCGCTTGCGGGCCTCTACCTCCTCGTCGCGCCGCTGCGGGAGCTGGCGCTGCTGCTGGAACCGCCACTTCGGGCCGAACTTGGGCCGCGGCGGGGGCTTCCCGTCGACGAGGCGGAACGATGAGTCGTCGTCGCCCGAAGCCGGGAACGAGTCGTCGTTGGAGAAGTCGAAGACGGAGTCGGACGGGTTCTTGGGGCGACCCGGGTTGTTGAAGTTGCGGGTGAAGTCGGCGATCCGGCCGAGCTTGTCGGAGCGGGAGAAAGGGGCGAAGGGGACGTTGAGGGGCAGGTTTGAGACGGCGGCAGTGGCGACGGTGGACTCCGGTGGGCCCCAGCCGTCGGGGTTGAAAGGGACTGCTCCGACTTCGAATCCTCCGACCATGTTTTCGAGGATTTAACAGGTTGATCGAATGGCAATGGCGGAGATTTTGGCCTCCGATCGGAATCAGTTAGAAAGAGTGGGAGGCCTGTGTTTCAGGGAAAGTGTTTTTGGGTTGGAGAAGAGTTAAACCCTAGAAATTGCGAAGCCATTTTATATGGCGGTTGTTTGACTTTACATTTTTGCCCTCGTGGATTGTAGCAAAAAGCAATTCGGGCTTTCTTCTTGGCCCGTTTAGTTATGGTAATGGGTAGAGGCCCAGCCTTGTTTGCTGAGATTTCTGGAGGATGTCCCAAATATGGATGGCATTTTTATCTCGGAATTTGCGCTGTAAATAGGTTAATTAGTTTATAATTTGAAAATAAATAGTTTAATTTAAACTACTAAAAATTAATAGGATAATTAAATTTATATACATGTGTTTTCTTTTAGACCCATGTTTAATGTGTGTGTTTTTTATCTTTTAATTTTTTTAATGCTTCTCTTTCATCTTTTTGTTTTTTTAATTTTGTGTTTCTTTCTCCACTGCCTTCTCTCTCTCATCCATCTCCGTTCCTCTCTCTCCTCAAACTCATCAGTCATCATCAGAGTCTGTCACTATTATCATGACATTGTCGCAGTTTGATTGAATCATCAGTCATTAACGTCTTCTTCAGTTGCAACGTCCTCCGATTCTTAGCCACTATCGTCGTGACTCCTTGATTGCCATGTTGCGAACTTTGTTCAATTCCTAGAACCTTGGGAATCACCGTCATCATTGAACTTCGTAAGTCATCACTACCATTGAACTTCAAAAACTACCAGACACCAGATGCGAGATGCCAAATAACAGATTCGAGTAAGCAAAGAGGAGATCGGAGTCTGACCGATGCCAGATGTTATCGACGTGCAGATCTGCCAGCTTTTGTCTTCTCTAGTCGCTTGCCATCACAAAAGTTGATTCAAATAGATCTGAAAACTTGGACTCAGCTGACCATTGGAAATCTGTCAACCAACATCGTTATAGTCGAGGAAGACAAAATGCCATATTTGCCAGGAGGCAAGGCTGCGCAGAGAGAGAGAGAGGAGCCAAGTTGCCATCGAGGTCTAAGGCGCGATTTCCAGCATTGTCAAAGGTATGATCTCTGGCACGGTAGGTTGAGAACGACACTGATGGTGAGTTTCTACTAGGCTTGATCTGTTCAGAGAGAGAGAGAGAGAGAGAGAGAGAGAGAGGGGAGAAGAGAGATAAGGCTATTTTTGAGTTTTTAGAAGTTGTAAATTCAAATTTACATTTAAATATACTATTTACTATTATGTTAAAGTTTTTGGCCTATTTATTTTAATTCCCTCAATTTTTTTTGTTCTATTTTCCTCATTAACCCTTTTTATCCACGGGTGTGGTGAAGTGCGGACACTCGCCATTGATGGAGCAAGTATGGAAGGTACCCCTCCGCAAGTGCAAGGCGGAGGTAAGAAAAGCTCCCCATACTCGTATCTATCTTGCATATATTCACTCTTATAAAAATATATAAAGTTTAGATTTGTTTTTAAGATTTTAGTTTTATTTTTAGTTATATTTGTAATTATGTAGCTAAATTTTATAAAAAATTAATGAATTTTTTTTTTAGTTTTTTTTCTCTTTATGGATTAATGGGTATGGTATCGATATAGTATCTTCAATAGGGATTACCCGCCTATGCACCCATATTAATTTGAGCGAGTATAAGGGAGGGTACAGAGGTAAAAAGGTGGGGGGTATAGGATGGGAAAAGCATACCCACCCTTCCCATGCTTTGTTGTTATCACTAGCACTTAAAAGAGTACATCCTTAGAATATTACTCATTCTCTAATGATTTCAGAATTTTTATTCTTTCACAGTGTCAAATAAAAAGTTGTTTCAAGGCAAAAATATAAATCATGAGGCAAAAATCTTAGGGTAACGCATTGTATTTGCATTGCATTTGAATGTAATAACATTGAATGCAATTTGTATTTGGAGAAAAAGTATTAGCATTGCATTTGAATACAATGTGTGTTTGGGGAAAAAGTATTTAAATTGTATTTTAATAATGAATATGTGATGTGATGGGTAAAAGTAGAGAGAAAAAAAAGGAGGG
Organism: Antiaris toxicaria; assembly: GCA_035233585.1. Classification (NCBI taxonomy): domain Eukaryota; kingdom Viridiplantae; phylum Streptophyta; class Magnoliopsida; order Rosales; family Moraceae; genus Antiaris; species Antiaris toxicaria. Next base: position 99,324,589 of record CP141154.1, read on the forward strand.
AGAGGAATATATGATTTAATTAATAAAAGTAATAGAAAAAGTGAAATAATAAATAGTGATTGTGTTAGATTTAAAATGTGATGTGATTGATATTTGAATGAAATATTTTTATATTTGAGGGAAAATTACATTACATTTAAATGCAATGTAAAAAAAAAGCTTGTCCAAACGTTTACTTATATATGTGTGTACTAATGGTGCTATTTTCATAATTCCTCTTCTTTTTTCGGATCCTTGGGTAAACAACTATTATTGTAGAATTACCAAAAAAGGAAAAAAAATATAAGTAATACCTTATTTTTACACTCATTGTAATATATAGCATATTTAAATGTTAAATCTGAAGTAAATAACAAGTTTCCAAGTCTTCTTTTAATAGACAAAAAAAAAAAAAATGAAGTTCTACATTTACTGTTAACAATGTTATCATCGCTGGGGATTGTTAGTGCTAGACCAAAGCTGACATTCTTATCTTTGCATGAAGTGTGTCAATTCTTCATGCTTGTTCTTCCCGTCACAACTATTTGTCATTTGGATCGGTTATACACTATTGCAACATGAGTCATCACGAGCAATGATGACATCAAAAGTAACAATGACAGCGAGAATAAATCACATCACTCATTTGTTCCTCATTTCTCCTCAAATATCGTGCTATTTCAATTGAGGTTTAAAGTAAAATGAATATTAAAAAAAGCAGGTCTCTCAAAGAGTCTATAAATTCTAGCATTTTATTTTTTTAATTTCTAAATATTACACTTTTTTTTTCCTCTATTTGCTTTTCACTTTCAATGTTAGTTGTTAGTGGTTTTTCTTATAATTCAACTCTTTTTGGGCATTAGTTTATATGCTTTTTGGGGTTTATTTTTTAGAGATTTTACTTTTATTTTTTAATTGGTAAAAGATAAGTAAAATTCTAACTTTTCAGTAAATGTTTGATATCACATTTTCAAAATTGTTTAAACATCTAAAATGATTTTAAAATTCTTTAATATCAAACAAGTTTCAAAGTTTATTAAGATGAGTTTTTTTTTTTTTTGGCTGTGGTTGTAAACTCTACAATTCTTCCCCATCCATGCGGGGGTAGAACTCTGAAACATATACAAGGATTAGTAACATAGCAAAAATATGTACCTCCTCATTAATATGTTTGATAATAGTTATTGTGGGCACTTGATGAATTGATGACCACATCTTTGATGCCTTTGGTAATACTAGTTCATATAAAAATTCTTGATTGAATTATTGTAAATAACTCCAAATTATGTATTATCCAAGATCTATGCCAAGGTATTGACATAAAATATCACATAACATATTGTGATATAATAGATAGAATGCAATAAAAACAAAGACAGGGAAACATACATACTCTTAAAAGTGAAAATAAAATTATTTGAAGAGTTAAAGTTTTTCTGACATATTATTCAAACACTTTTAAAAACAGTTTTTAAGATACATAAAATAAAAAATAACCTCTTAAAAACTTTGTCAAACATGTCTATGTTAATTCAAAAGACGCTCTCATGCATACCCGTTACTGACTATAAACTAAAATAACATTTTTCAAAAATATAAAAAGAATGAATGTTGCATGTGTCAGTAAGAGTCAGTAAATGCTAAAGTATGTACTTGGTGTTTTTTTTTTTTTTTTTTTGCATTTTAATTTCAATTTTAATTGTTACTGGTTTTTTCTTATAATTCAACTATTTTTTGCCATTAATTTATATTATTTAGTCAATTACTTTGTTGCAAATTACATGCACGTGGATTCATAGTCTACTTATATTTTCTATTGGTAAATTTTTACTTTGTTTCTGATAGTGCAGAATGACGAAGGAAGATCTAAAGAATGGAGATTTAGATGGTGTAGGGATGGGTAGAAGTGATTTTTTTTCCCAATATTTTTATGAAAGTTTTTAAAAAATATTTTATTACCTAATTAGGTTTGCTAATTATTTGTTTTAATAAAAAAAATCTATTTAAAATAAATATATAAGAAAGGATGGTTTTTTCTAAAATATTGTTAAGGATGTGCTGATTAATGGGAAAGTAGTAACTAATTTTAAAAAATTAAAAACAAAATAGGCAGTAGAAACCAATAGCGCTTTGTCGGAATATAGGAAATAGAACATGTTTGGCACTATTCGTCGAAAGTTGCTTTAGGTTTTCTTGATCAAAAACTAAATTGAAAGTGTTCGAATAAATTGTTAGAAGATTTAGTATTTTTGCATAACTTGCAAAGTTATAAAATGTGATTTCTAATTAGAAAAGCCCATGTGAATTAACTTTAAAATTTATATAAGAGTTTTAATGAGACTGTTATAGCTTTTATTTTAATAGTTTTATTATTTACTAAAAGTTTTACATTTTGAACTTTTTAAGTCATTTCAAAATGTGGTTTTGAAAGCTTACTGAAAAGCCACAACTTTTTCTTATATTCTTTTCCTAACTAAAGGCTAAAATAAAAACTCTACAAAACGGACTCATTATCTAATTATATCTTTATTTTCCTCGCTTAAAATCACAAGCAATCTTGAGGAATCCCCCACGTAAATGGCACATTAGGTTTTACACTTTAGGATTGGACCTTCAAATTTCTGCCCTCTAAATGAACAGATTAATTAAGGTTAACAAAATATGTTTTTACCGAAATTGCGCCACTAATCACAAAGGTAATCTAATGGATTACCAGTGGTAAAACACCCGATGTTGTCTCAACACCAATAGTGACCTTTGGTGGTCTCCGCATGCCCGAGGCAGAGAGTAATCTTCTAATGGATTACCACCTGTAATCCACCCAATGTAGTTGGTACAATAGTAAGCTTTGGTGGTCTCCGATTGCTTGTACAGAGAGTAATCTAATAGATTATTTCTTGGTGGTGAGAAGAGAAGAGAGAAAGAAAGAAAGAAGAGATGAAGTCCTAGACATTTTTTTTATAGACTTTCCTAAATCAATGGTATATCTGAAAACCAAACCCATAGAATTTGCATTCCACAAACTCCAACATTTCTTATGGAGAACTGGGCAGTTTGCCTTTTGGCACCTGTAGCCCACCATAATCAACATTCAAAAGCCCAATCGTGTTGCTTTTACATTTTGCGTATGTAAAGTTGCATCAATCACAGGTTTGCCCCAGCGGGGATGGATCATTGGCCTGCAATTGATCGCACTTGGGCATGTGGGGTGTGGAGATTTAAGACAATCATATCTGTTGGACCAATTTAATTTTTCATGGATCATTGGCCTGCAATTGATCGCAATTCGCTTTTTTTTTTTTTTTAAGACTATCATCTCTATTTGACCAAATTTTACTTTTCATGGATCATTGGCCTGCAATTGATCGCAATTCTTTTTTTTTGTTTCATTTTTTTCCCCAAGACTATCGTCTCTATTTGACCAAATTTTACTTTTCATTTTGTGTTCTTAAAAAATTTATAATTTATTCAAAGTTAAATTTATCTTCTTGGCTCGATTAAATTTGCTTCTGTTTGATTGGTCTAGTTCTTTGATTTTTTAAAAATTGGTTTAAATTTTTGTTGATTTTTAGAGAACAGACAAAAATAAGTTGAAATATTTTACTTTAAACCTCCAAACGGGGCTTAATCAATTTCTTCAAATATATAAAATTATTATCTGGGTAATGTGTCCAAAAAAAAAAAAAAACCAGTGTAACCAAACCACCTCCCAGAGTATATATAATGTTATATTTGATTAATTTTAGTATTTACCTACCTATTTGATACTTCATTATTCATACAAATTATTTAGGAAAATTTATATAAGTTCTCTTAAATAACATTGAAATCTCCGACGGAAATCGATAAAAGAATAAGCGTATATTTGATAGAGTGGAAAAGAGAGATCAACGAAATTGTAAGAGGGATTTTAAAGAGAAAAATGAAATTTTAGGTTATTAGGTAGAGCAAAAAATGAGAAGAAAGGAAGTTGTAATATCATTTTTTATTCATTCTAGTTTGAAAAGAAAAGATAAGGGAAAATTTTGACAAAGAAATCAGTATGTAAAATAATAAAAAATAATTATTTTGACATCAACTTTTTATTATTTTCTAATTTATATGAGGGTATAATTTTAAAATTCATTATATTGGATATTGTCTTTTATCTTCTCTTTCTCTTCTAGACCTCTACCAAAAAGACACATGAAAGAAAACCTCCCTCTTTCCCTTTTAAGTACCTCACCTAGGTGTTCTACTCTTTCTTTTTATATAAAAGGGAGAAAATAACACAAAAATATTTAACATGAAGGTGCTCTAATTTCACGAACTAAGAACAACTTGAATATGATCCATTTATTAATCGTATCAACCTGTTGTTGACTCAAAAACCTATATAATAAACCCAATCTTGTTAACTTAGTACTGATTCCTAAGCCTTTGTTTGGGGGAGGCATATAGATTAAATGAAAACTTTTAAATGGAAACTTTTAGAATAGAAACATCTGGATTGTAATCTAAATAGATGTTTGGATGTTAATATTTAAATAAGAATATTTGGATGGAAACATTTGAATTTATATTTGAATAGTCGATAAGGAATTTGAATTGCTGGAGTTAAAAAATATAAAATCTTGAAATATATTCAGAAAAAAAATTCAATATAAAACTTGTTTTATTTGTTAAAATTTATGCAATTAAAAAAATTATTTCATTTAAGCTTATATATATAAAGTTATGAACTTTTAAAATTTGAATTATGAAGTTGTAATTGTAACTATAAATAGGAAACTGAGTTTGACTGTTTAGGAAAAAAAAACACATAAAAAATTGAAAGTTGGGTCATTTAAGTAGAGTATTTCAAATAGAAAAAACAAAAACACATATGTAAATTGACCATATAGATGGAATAGTTTCCCTTTTGTAAAAATAGGTGAAACAAATGGTATGTAAGTTAGATTGTCAAGTCATAACCCAAATTAATACCTTTATTCTTGAGTACTCTTTCTGACACACAGACTATACTTTAGTATCGTTCCCTCTTAACGTTGGGTTTTTAGAACTGTTATTCCTTAAATTCGTTGAAATTGACAAATTACTATCAAACTTCTATTTTTAGCAATTTGTCACTTGAACTTTCTAAATTATTACAGTGTACTATATTTCACTTAACTTCCCATCAAATTGAAAATGGAAAGCACATCTATGTGTTATTTAAGGATAGAAAATCCCAATATCCGATTAATAATCTCAAATCTAATTTATATCCTGATATAAATATTCAAAATTTAAATCCTTAATTAATGAAAATTAGTAAAACGGGGTATATTGCAACAAATCTGAAAGTTTAGAAGATTAATTTGCTTAATTTGAGTTTTTTTTTTCATTTTCTATGAATAAGTGTTATGTGTACCCTAAGTGGAAAAGACATTTTAATGTATTTCATTTATTTTTGAATTAATTAATAAAATATTTTAGAGGTTATTCATTACATTGCTATAAGCCCTTAAGCTATTTATATGTTAAAATAAATATAAGTAAATATGGTTTATTGACTATGTAACACCTCGCCTCACGCGGGTCTGTCACTTGACATCTACTCTTACTTCTACTATTTGTTCTTTTCATATTGATATAAAAAGATGTGGAAATTTTGTTTTTTTTTTTTATTTTTTATATATACATACTCACACTTACTCTGTTTCTCTCTTTCTATCTGACAGATTAAGCATAGCGGATCCATAACCTTTGACATGACATTCGCAACCCATTCCACCAATCCCGTATCTCAATAAACTCAAATGGCAGGATGTTTAACTTTGTGACCTGCACACGAACAAACTGGTGAGCTAAACGCCCAGTAAGTTCAAACATAAAAACATAAATCATAAAACAGTATATTATACTGTTATATTCTGTCATATAAACATATATACTATCTGTAGTATATAACTATTAAAAACATATCGTGCATTAACACAAATAATCACATAATTTGTGATAACTATTAGTATTCTATAAAATTAGAATAACTATAAATATACCAACTGTAATAACAGTGGTATACTCTGATGTCACTCATGCCATCTCTTAAAACTTTACTCTGATGTAATGACAAATAATCACATAAATTGTGATAACTATTAGTATTCTATAAAATTAGAATAACTATAAATATACCTACTGTAATAACAGTGGTATCTTCTGATGTCACCCACGACATCTCTTTAAAACTTTACTCTAATGTATTAACAAAACATTACATATAGGGTTAGCACAAACATCACATCATGTGGTAGTGCTCATATTATACCCAGTTATTCTTTTCTTCATATTTCTCATTCTTTCTTTTATTACATCATTCTTTGCTTTCAATTTATGGGCCTTGCGCCCTGGGCCTAGCGCCCGTCATACTGTATGGGCCTCGCGCCCTATATATCACGGGCCTCGCGCCCGTTAAACTGTATGGGCCTCGCGCCCGTAATGCTATATCTTTAATAATTAGCACAACATGTAATTTATAAACATATATATATACAAATGCGCATAACATATAAGTTAGCGCAAAACATTGCAATCAAACACAACAATTATGTCTTAAGTGTTTTATGCTCAGTTTTTCGATTTATTCTGTTCATTTATTATCTTATCTGTACTTTAACTCTGTATGGACCCGTTTTGATCGTACCGAAAAGCGCGCTGTAGAGGGGCCTGGGAGCTACCTTGGCTCTCCCTTATCTGTGCTATGTCTTCTGCTTTAACAATGAAATAACCTCCCCTCGCGAGAGGCCGGTACGCCAAAACATTAGGTTTTTATTACCCTGTTGTTTAATGTTCAAGTGTACATATGATAACATCTTTACTGTGCAGTCATAAAGACTGTAAACATCACATATTAATACTGTGATTAATCAAGTATTAATACTGCTCTACGATCATAACGTAGTAACTGGAATCATAAATATGGAATCCAGTAAGTTTGGAACCTCTCGTCCAAACCTGTCACATATACAGAACAGTACATAGATTATACTTAATTTATTTATTCTCATTATTTTCATCGTTTCTTTAAAATGATACCTCACACTCTTGGGAGGTTGCCTCATTAATTATAAGGCATGCAAATATTCAGTGCAATCATAACAGTATAAAGAATCAGATTCCGGTGAATCTGAAACAATTGTAACAATAGTATAAATTATACAGTTATACCATAAACCATATAGTCTAGTACACAACTATACCAATAGTTGTGCACACGTCATCAATCACAAATCAAACAATTATATAGTTTAGGGGAAAATATATTTTTCCACCTAAACATAACCATATCAATTTGTTCGTGCACAGACAATTAAATGTCTGAACTTACCTCAATTCTGTTAACATCAACTTTCTGTGGTTCCTCGACAGTCCATCATCACTGTCCCGTTAAACTCCTATAACCGAAAAATTAACGGTTATTTAAAATCTTTATTTCATATATAAAACTTTATAAAACGTAAAAATACTACGTTTTATTTCTTAATAAAGAACTTAGGAGCTTAACGTTTCATTTTTAACTTTTCTGTAAACTTTTGATAAAATTACCATTTTGTCCCAATCGGAACTTTTCTCATTTTTTTTTTCATGCTTAACTCTTAACTTTGGCCTTCAAAACTTTAATTAAAGCCTTAGGATTATGTTCTAGGCTTTAACGACTCTTTTTCTAACTTTCTGAAATTTTTGGTCAAAATGACCGTTTTGCCCTTGACGGGTCTTTGAATCTTAACCTTCTCGTTTTAAATGCTTAGACTGAATTTTCTAAGCTCAAAAATCATCCATTTGACTTTTAAAAACTTGTCGGACCTTTTCCAGGTTAATTTTTATATTTTTCACAATTTTTACTATTCCTGGCTCTCGGGAAGTTCTCTTTCGACATAAAAGTCAGTTTCTTGCTTTTCTTACATTTCAGGCCTCGAAGTTCGTTTTACAATTTCTTAAAACATCCATTTTCTATTTCTTATTTTAAATTCATAAGGGTCTCGGATTTACCTGCCCGATCACATTTTTAACATTTATTTCCAGAAATGCCCTTTACGCCATTTTAAAAATTTCGGTAGCATTTCCTCTTAATTTTTAGGCTCCCGGCGTTTAGGAAATGCCTCAAAACTATCTAACCTCGTCTAATTTATCATGTACTATACCAGAGGTCTAATTTTACGTAAAAGTTACATACTTTTTACGTAAAATTTACACATTTTCATACCTTTTTCATATCTGCTATTTCATCCATTTTTCTTTCTTTCTTTTACAATTTCTCATATCAATACATCACATTAACATACATTCATCTCAATTAACAAATTGAGGAATAAGGGTGATCGAGATTATACCGAAAATGCCGTTCGGTCTCGATCGCACAAACTTTATTCTTTCATTCTTTGCATCTGGAGTTCCGTTTTGCAAATCCGACTCCGCGGATGCGTCCGGAACATCGAAAATAAGCCAACGGGCCAATCTTCAAAATTTGGTCAATGGTCGCCATTGACCGGCGGTTGACGGCGGCGACGGTGGCAAGTGAGTAGCCCATCTTGAAGAGCTCGACGAGAGGAATCCATTGGTGACCTCAATTTCATGTTTGGAGGCCCCTATCGTCGGAAAATCCCCCCGAAAGCCACGATCACGGCGGCGACGGTGGAACTCCGCCGTGCGAGACTTTTTCCCGAAATTGGTTGAGGGCTTTTGCTCCCCACAACCCCACGACCATTTCTGCACCGGTGGCTCTCCTCAATTTGGCCGGAATCGGTGAAAATCAACGGTGGATCCCACGACGGCGACGGTGAATTTCTCGAAGCTCGGTCGGCACGATACAGCGGTTTTGCCGTGAACCACCACCTGGTTTTTATAGTACTCTTCACCACGAACCTTTTGGGACCGGTTTCATGGCAAACGGTGGCCGGACGGCGGAGTTACGGCCGTTTGAATTTCACGGCTTCGACGAGCTTCGGGCGGCGCGTGCGGCTTGCTCCGGAGGTTGCTCCGTCGCGTCGACCCACCATTGGACTCAGCTCGGCGAGAGCTTTCCAACGGTGCCGGCGGTGTCGTGGACGGAGGTCGTATGTGAAAATTGGTCACTGTTCACATTTGAGAGAATTTGGGGGTAGAATTTCGGATTTTTCGAATTTTATGAAGGATTTATGAATTTAACCCCCAAGATTTCTTATTTATACTCTTTTCTCCAAAATTTTTAACTTGGGCTATCCTGACTAATTTGGATGTGTTGAATCCAAATTTATCAGTTTTATCTTAATCCGAGGTCATCTCGACTAGTTTTTGATACTGCGTATTTTTCACATTTCCAGTCGAAATTTCTGTTTTGTGCTCAATTGACTAATTTGAGCATCCTGATTCCAAATATATCAGTTTCAGGTCGAGAAAATGTCGTCTTGACCCTTTTCTCGATACTGTACATACGATATACACATTTCCCGAAAACAGTAAAATTTTTTCCGGCTGTTACAGACTACTTATCTTAAACTGCTAGAATGTTGCATGCAATGATCTTTTGTATGCGAGAAGACAGCATTTTAGAGTAAGTGGTCTAAATCTATGGTCCATAGTCTATGAAATTAGAGTGAGCATCTAATTCATGTTAAGACTATTATATTGTCTAAAGTCAATTTGGAGGACGATTTGTCTTGACTATCCAGAGCATTGACTCTCAAGTAGAGACATAAAAACATTACTTGGTGGTGATGACTTGGACTAGGACTAAAGCATGATTGATCTGCATATTCCGTTATGAGTGGATCGATCTACTTTTGAAGTTCATTGTGCAACAACCTTAATCCTAGTGAATGAACAACTCCGTATATGTGGCTAGTATGCTTTAATGTTCCACAAGCTAGGGTGTCTCAAAGCTAGTAAGTTAATAGACCGGTTTGTTGGGTTCACAATATGCATATGATGGAGAGATTGCTTACAGATAAGGAATCATAGCTCTTATGTAGGGTTAAGATCATCCTCTTAAATGCATTATGATAGATTGGTGAGCATGGACAAGGCCTTAGGTCGTTTGCTTTGTAGACGACTTATTATTCATATATGGTGGATAATCATTCTCTTATTAGGTGTATAACAGATATTTAAGATAGTGTAATTAAAAGATTAAATAAATTTTGACCTAGGTCAATCATGGACATCATATGAGAGTTTTGCATTAATGACAAGGTCATTAGATGGTGTCTTTTCTAAGGCTTGCATAATTTACAATATGATTGGGAGTTCAGTTTTAGGTCTATAATAGAACGATTCTGAAATTAGTGATCATGTGATTAAGTTGTTTGGTATAAAACAATGATTACATGGATTCACAGGAGCCTGATTATATTTGTCTAATCAGTCTATCTGCTATCTCCTATAATTCCTTAAAAATGGTAGTTGATCGGGATATTCTTTTGTGACTTATTGTCTTGCATTTAGTGATGAGAAAAATCCGGATCATCCTCTACAAGGGTGTAGGCGTTTTTCTCTGTGAGCTAGAGAGGTAAAATTATAATTTTATTTTATTCAATATATAGGATAAATATTTAATTAATATTTATTTTAGAAGATAAGATTTGAAATTTAAATTAATTGTATTTGAATTTGAAATTTAAATATGAGATTAATTAGAATTTTGAAAATCTTGTCTTAAAATACATATTTAAAATTTTAAAGATTATCCTGTTTAAATTTGAATTAAACAAAATCTATCCTTGCACAATAAAAGGTGGTGCCTACTTTGGATAAGGGTGGAATACAAGATTTTCTCCTAATTTAAATATGAATTTTATTTTAGATAAGAGATTACACAATTATTTAAATTTCAAATAAAATTGCCATAATTTTATTTGAATTTGAATTAGAGTTATAGAAAATTATCCATATGGATAAAATTCAAAGATTTGTGAAGTTTAACATTTGAATCAAATTTTGAATCATAAATCAAGCACAAAATTGTTTTTGTTATGGCATTATTCATATGGATAAATTTAGATTTTTATGGATAAGAGAGAAAGAAAAATCATGTTTCAATCTTGTTTGATTTTTTAATCTTCTTTATCCTTAAGTGGTCGAATTCTTTTGTGGATAAAACCTGAGAAGAATTAGTTTTTGCTAGGTGGGAGGAGAGAGAAAAAATCTTGTCTTGAATTCTATTTAAATTTTGAATCCCCTTACTTTATGGTGGCTAAAAATTTGAAGGGATTTTTCCCTTGGGAGAATCAGCCATAGGGTTGTGGGAGGGAGAAAAAAATCTTTTCTTGATCTAATTCAAAATTCAAAAGTCACCTTATACAATTTTATAAATAGGGTTTTGACACTCTTATTTTCTTTAGACCATAGACTATCAAGTGAGTAAGTTTATTGTTACATAAATCACGTAGCAATAAATTCTTAAAGACCTGTGTGGTCGGAAGGAGACAAGCGCACAGATTATTAATCGAGGAAACAAGTGCTCACACACTCAACTATCTTAAAATTGGAGAATAGTGAAGAATGCTAGTTGGTTGAAGTCCTTCCAGGTGTTTTTATCTAGCATTTCTGACGTTGACTCTGACATCTGTAGTGTTTTCTTTAAAAGGTATATCCGGTTATTGATAATTTATTATATATGATAATATGAAGTTTAACGATGTTTAAAAAAATTTTTAAAAATTTCGCTACACAGTTTAACGTTTTTTATCCAACAATAAGGTATAGATATACGAAACTTTATAAAATAGAGTTATTTTACCATTTTTTTCATGTATAAAAATTGGTTTATTTTTAAGAACTTTAGTTGTTGATTTGTTTTGATTTATTTTGCTTTGTGTACTTTAATTTAGATTTTTAATAAATTTTGTAAAGTTTTTATTTAATTTTACTTTATTCTATCTTATCTTTTTCTAATAGTATATTAAATAAGCTTAAAATTAAATATTTTCAATGAGTTTACTTATAACATTCTATTTTGAAAATATCTAATTTTAGCATTTTGTTTTTCTGTAGTGTTAAATTAATGAAGTGGGCATTAATATTCATATCAGAAAATTGTGAAAACTAAGCTTATCATACATCGTATTGTATTGGATCTTTCCTAATTTTATGCACTGGATAATAGTTAATGTCCTCTATCGTACTATAGCAAGTGTGTGCCAACACTGTAGCACTTGTAGCAGTACTGTAGCACTTGTAGCAGTACTATAGCAAGTTTGAAAATTTTGTGTTGTGTGTGCACCAAATACTGTAACAAGTTTGAAAAGTTGTGTTGTATATGCACTGAATACTGTAACAAGTTTGAAAAGTTTGTATCGAGATTAGGTGGAACATTACAAAATTATACTTATTAAGGACATTCTTTGGGAGGCTTGATTAAAGGGGGAGATACACTCTTTCTTTCTCTTTTTTGCCTTGCTTTTATTTTCATATTTTTTCTCTATAAGTTTGTGAGAATGTCTTGCAAGTTAGGTTAGAGTTCTTGGATGAAATTAGAGATGATCTCATATGTGCAGTGAGTTTGGTTAAGTTTTGATTCCCTAATAGTTTGTAAATTTTATGCATTTGAGTAAATAATTTTCTTTCATCTTATTTATTTCTCATATCAATATATATTGTTGACAATTTTTATATAAACTCAGTCATACTTTTTTTATGTGATTGTTGCACAATACAATACATTAATAGATATAGGTGACATTTGGTTTTTTTTTTGAAATGTTTTTTATTTTCAAAGAAACTAAAAATAAGAATGTTTTGAAAACTGTGTTGAAATCATTTTTAAAACTGTGTTGAAATCATTTTTAAAACTGTGTTTGGTTATGTTTTCTAAGTGTATATTTAGAGAAACAAAAAAATAAAATTTTGTTTGATTATATTTTTATTATGACCCATTTGGTTTTTAATAAACCCAAAAAACACAACTTTTTTTGAAATGAAAATAAAAAGTGAAAACAACTTTTTTTTGTTTTTAAAAACCTAAAAAAAATCATAGTTGAAAACGATATTTTTGAAATGGTTTTAAAAATATTGAATAAACAAATGCTATTTTGGAATCGTTTTCATTTTCTGTGTTTTTGAAAATGGAAAATCATTCTCAAAAACAAAAACAAACGCCCCCATAGTTTTATGAGTAGTTTTTTACTACATTATCATTCGTAGTATATTGTCGCTTTTAAATTTCTTATAGATAATTTTTCCCAACCCTTAACTTGAGAATTTTGTTTATTTGAATATATTTAATTTACAAATTCTTCAAATCTTATCTTCCGATTAATTGTTTGGGATGTAAAACTTTCAATTGAGTCATTTACGAATCAAAATCTAATAGGGGAATAAAGCATATAGGCGATTCTTAATGTCTTACTATTTTCAACTATTGAATTTTCTCTATTTTAAATTACATTATCTTTCAATTAAATTGCTCTAAAATCACAAAAATACTTCTTTCTTTTCTTTGTTTGATTGTGTATTTCTCTAACACTTTTATTCCACTAATCTCTTTATTTATTTTTATCACCTTCTTATGAGATCGACTATCCTAATGGTGTTCTAATTAACCATTTTGTTTTGTTAGAGTTTGGACATAATCAGTGTAGCACCCCCAAAGAAGACTATGAAGACATTTGCCGCTGCTTCACCTCCAATTGGATGAGTACGGGGAAAGGGACGTAGGGATTAAGGCCCAAGACCACCCCCTCATCTTTATGCTAATTAAAAATTTGAATTTGTTAAATAAATTTATAAATAGCCCCTCTAAAAATTATAAAACTTCGTTTAATTGTTTAAAGATTAAAAACTTATAGTTATCAGCCCCTCTCGTAAAAATTACTGGCTTTGTTACTTTATTGGGGGACAGGTAGGGAAAATAGTAGGTAGTGTGTAGGGGAAGACGCAAAACATTGCCACCCTTGGCCTTCTATCTAGCTCCACGGCCGCATGACTATGTACAGATCATGGATCACATTTTTTTTTTTCAGTAGCCATTGTCCAAAACGACATTGTCTTAGGTGTGTCCAAATTAATACAATCATAATTGTAGATAGGTTGCGTCCCTTCAAGATCAGTCTCAACTCTCAAGTCAAACGTACGTATGGATTATTGATAGCACTTCGGCCATGTTAATTGTCTTTGAGTTCACACATCATGTGTCTATTTTCTGTATTACTAGGGTTTACTTTTAAAGCATGAATTTTAATTCCAACAAAATGAAAGTTGCCTGCTTGACTGCTTGTGAACGCAAGAAGAATACGGCGGTAGAAATCTTGAATTCACATGATACACAAGTATTTAATTATGAAAAATACTTGAACGCACTCTCGATTTTAAAAATGTAATCTAATTTTTAGTCCTATAACCATGAATCCAATTTTTAGTATATCTTATTCAACATCTATAACACTCTATATTATTTATGTGTCAGTATTGTTTGTTAATATCTATTTATGTCAAGTAAAGCATTGGTATTTCAATTATATTTCAAATTCTATTTAGGAGGAGGAAGGGAGGGGATGGTTGAATGCATAATTTAACATTAATTCGACATCTGACTATGTAAGGTGAAAGTTTGAGTAAGGTGAAAGTTTGAATTCCCCACTCAAGTTAAAAAAACGATATTTGTAAATATAAAAAAGATAAAGAAAATATGAATTATTTCCTTTAAACGTAAATTTTCTTTATAATATTTTAGAATATATGGAAAAACATTTAAAGAAAATACATCAATGACACTATTAGTTAGAACTTTATTAACAACCGCAAGAAATAACCATAAGAAGTCTTATAGATCATGCAGCTCAAGAATGATTGGGATTTTATCTTGACCTATAAGCAGTGTAGGTGTTATATGATATAATTCTTTACGTGACATTAAATTATATGTAACTGCTAATACGCTACAAACATACTTGTAGGGTTTTTTTTTTTTTCATATTAGATTTTTACATATGAGAAACTTTGCATTATTTAAATTGTTAAATTGAGATTATTGTGGTATGTTTGGGTGGGGATAATTGAAAGTTTTACACCAGTCATGGTATAAGTAAAATCACATCATGCGAAAGTCTCTAAAAAAAAATCCCTTGATATAAGTATTAAATGATGAGAAGTCTAATAAGTCTTATGTAAATAGGTGCTCAAATGTGCCAAGAAATCTAAATTTATCATACTATGTGATAATAAAGTTAAATATGCTATAATAAATTTAAAAGAGGTATATTATAGTTTTTATGTATCAAAAATACATAAAACATGAATGACAGCTATTTTAAGCAAAAAAAAAAACTTATTTTTCACAATTTTTTTAAATCTTGAAAAAAAAAAACACTGTATAGTCGTCATCAATATCAATACTTGTAGTAATTTTCCATCATTATCTACGAACTCTTCCGTTAATTTGTTGAGTTTCATAAGATTCGGTTACTCTCAAATTTCCAAAGTGTCAACCGGCATTTAAAGTTTCAATAATTTCTGTTAATTTTTTTTTCCTTGAAGAAAATTGTCGTCCTTAAACCTCATATCGAAATTGTGTACATATAATATATACATGAATATATACATATGTGAAAATATATCACATATATATGAATTAAAGATAATTGAATGTAAAACTTTTATCGGATGGACGAAATTTAGAATGCCAACAACCATGAACATGGGTCGTTAAATACAGAAGTAACAATAAAACTTGAGAGTTCAGCAAAAATCAACAAAACTTAAGACTGCAGCCAGCTGATCTGTATTCGTATCTATGCAGCCTTTGTTTCAACAAAAGCTGCATTGTTCATATTATATATATATATATACACACAGCTATATATATATATAAAATGTTTTTTGCTAGTGTTGTTTTCTGTACGTGATCAAAGGCTGTATGAAATTTTGACCCAAAAAAAATTATAATTGAAGCCGTTAATGATGATGAGTTTGGCGATTATTACTCCAATGCCGTTGATTACGTTTTAATTGGTTCGGGTACGTTGTAGCCAACCGTAGGGGGAAAAAAAACGCTACACACACATTATTATATATAACTAAAGGGAAACATGAATTTACTATAGCTACTATAGTGCGCTGCCCTTCTTGCCCTTGTTGAATGCTTTGGCGGATTTGCCCCTCAGTTTGTGGGTGGCTGTGTTGGTGGGACTGGGTTATTTGGTCTTTTTGCCACGCATGGGAGTTGGTTTGATACATTTGCCATTTTGTGTGTGGCTAGGCTTCATTTGTGGTGATGGGCTCTTGGTTTTTTTTTTGTCTTTCCATGTGCTTTCATGCTTTTGCTCTTGATGCTTCCTCTCTTGCTTGTTTTTTCCTTAATGGCTTTTGTGCCATTTTACTAGGAAGTCCTAGCCTATTCCTTTCTGTTGTCTTGGTCGCCTCTTTCATTCTCCTGGTTTAGGTTTTTTTTTTTTTCCCTTTTGTTCTCCATTTTTTATTTTTGTTTTCGTCCTCTTTGCTCTTGCTTGCTTCTTGCCTATGGCTTCTATGCCATTTTGCTAGGAAGTCCTAGTCTATTCCTTTCTTTACTTTTTGTCACTTCCTTCATTTTCTCAGTTTGGATTTTTTGCTTTTGTTCTCCATTTTTTATTATTGTTTTCCATCTTTTTGCTAACCTTCATGGCCGATTTGGTTTTTCCTTTGTCTGCATGTTTTTAGTTTGGTTTTGCTTTTTCTTTGAAAGCTTTGGATTTTACCCCTTATGCTTTTTGCCTATTTGAAAACTCTATCATTTTTTTCCCATTCTTTTTTTTCTTTTATTTTTTGTTGCCTTTGTTACTATGGTGGCATTGATTTTTATCTATGGCTAATATGATTTTTCTCCCATTTTTTCCTCCCCTTTGGTGCGAAGACTCTTTGATTTCTTCCCTTTTTTTATTCTTATTTTTGTCATTTTTGCAAACTCTTGATTGCCTCTTTTATTATTTATCTCTCCTTCTTAATCTTTGTAGTTCTCTTCTAATTTGCCTTCGATTTTGCCATTCCATGGTATTTTTTGATTTTTTTTTTTTGGGTCTTGGTAGAGACCAGATTTGGAGGGTTATGAAAGTAAATTTATTCTTTCTATTGCTTCTGAAAATATATCTGCTTGACTAAGATTTTATTGTTTTTCAATCATGACATTATTAATGGTTTGTTTGTTTTATCCTATTGGGTTGTGTGCTTGGGCTGATAATCTGGCTTACTTTATATGAGTGAATTTAATGCACTTTTAATATGTTTCCTCCAATTCAGATTAAAAAAATAAGAAATGAGGTCCATCCCCCCACCCAATCGGTTTGTTTTTAGCCTTTGCCTCAGGTGTTTTAAGTTTTTTTTTTAAATCTTTTTTATAATTGTTTTGGCATTTTTTGTTGGTGAGAGGACAAATGAAATGTGAATTTTTATTAGTTCAGTCTGTATTTCGTTCCTTATTGCTTTGTTATTTATTCTTTTGGGGTTAATGAATAAAGGATTAAATTTGTGGGTCGACGGAAGGTGCTTTCTTTGATTATGTGTCTATTTTTATTACTAATATTTGAATTTGCTTTTTCCCCTTAATTTCTAGGTTATATATACTGAGAGTGTTGAACACTTTTGAAAATGTTTCTGCTTGGCTAAGATTTTTTTGGCTTTCTATTTATGCATTGTTGATGACTTGTTTATTTTATCATATTAGGTTATGTACTTGGGCTGATAATTTGGTTTACTTTATATGGGTGAATTTAATATGCTTTTGAAGTTTTTCCCCCTAGTCAGATTGAGAAAAGAAAAAATAAGGATGAAAGGTGAAAAGAAAAAACAGTTTTTTTTTCTAACCTTTAACTGAGGTGTTTTCTATTTTGTTAATCTTTTTTATATTCTTTTACGTATTTTGTTAGTGAGAGGATAATCAAAACATAAATTTTTATTGGTTAGGCCCCTGTGTTGTTCTTTATTACTATGCTATTTGTTCTTTTGAGGTTAATAAATAAAATATTAGTTTTTTGGGTCTCTGGAAGCTGCTTTCTTTGATTACGTGTCCATTTTTATTACTGATATTTTAGTTTGTTTTTTCCCTTTAATTTCTTTGCTATATATACTAGGAGTGTTGAGCAGATTCTTTTATGTACATGCTTAAGTCTTCATTCTCCCACTATAGATCATTCATTTTTGTTTTATCTTTTTTCTTTACACTTTCTTTGCTAGTGTTTGACTGTTTGGAGGTTGATAATTTGTTTCTTGGTGTTCATCAGCCCCAAATACCATTAATGCTCTTTATATCATGTTTTCTTTATTTAGTGAGCTGATTGTGTTTTGTTTTATTGCCAATAAATGCCTTTTCTATGTTTTATATATGTTCTATCCCAAATAACGTTTTATTACTTTTCCAACTTTGCTTTTATTCAATTAATGAGTATTATTCATTGTTTCTTTCCTATGTTATTTGTGTGTGATGTCGCTTTATTGTTGCAAGGCAAAATATGGAAAATACAAAAAAGAACAATTTATCTAATGAACTTGTTACAATAAGGGAAATGTTACAATACGAATTCAACCTTCAATGAACTTAAATGGAATCAAAGATGATGTTGAGACACATAAAGTATGTTTTACTTAAAACAAATTCGTCCTCTCCAAGAGTGCCTGAGGATATGTAGGACATCCGTTTCTCAGGATACAACGATACAACGGCAACGATGGAATCATATAGCACTATCGGAACTGTTACACCGAACTCGAACTTGCACCTTTCCTCTATTACCAAAACTGACTACAAAGCTATAAAAAGAACCCCAGAACAAAAGAAAGAAAAAAATCTAGTATTTTGTGTGTTTGTACTATGTATTTTTTCATGTGGAAAATGGCCTTTATATAGGCTCATAAAATGGAATGTTATATGCATGGATTAATGGGATTAATCAGCCATTAAACTAAAATTTAACCCTTAAATTCATGAGTTTCATTCCTTACATTGCACTTGGCCATTTCTATGTCTAAGTTTGGATTTTTCATGGTGGAAACCGAAAATCATTTTGCATTCTCAAGAAAAAAAATCCCAATTCATGCATATTCATGATGATCTCTATTAAGCTCTATTATTCCTCCTATTAAGCTCCTTAACTAAGCCAATTAACTCCTTAACCAAGCAAATTCGGTTTTGAGAAGAATATGGATGGTCTTGGCTTTTCTTAGGTCGAAAAAAAATAAAGAAAACTGCAAAAAGGTAGGCTTTTTCAGTCCGGCTTTCGTGTCCGCAGGTCGTGGACGCACACAATGGGCCCTTAACTCACCACGTCTGGGATTTGCACCCCCTATGCGAAAGAGAGCATCTTAGGTATACATACTTACCTAGGTCTTGAAATGCAATCTCTTATATACATCACCATGGTTTTACTCCTAACCAATGTGAGATTTTTACAATTTCCCTTGCAAGCTACCATTTCAAGTAGCACATTTAGAGTATCAATTTCTCATTCACTCGATTATCATTTTGAGCGTATGAATATTCGATTTTGATCTTCTCGCAATGGAGAACGCAAATCCATCGAGGTCCGACGCAAACTCTAATTGGGCCTTATTCAAAATCGGGCATCAAAATGGGCCTTTATCATGGCTTAAATAAGTTATTTTCCAACAATTGTCACCTCATGCTGCTATTTTATAAAAAATCTATTAATAAAGGTTCAACTGCTCCATTATTAATTATTGTTTTAACTTGTCAATGATGTTTGTATGGTTTTAGGTTTTTGTTAAATAAGTTTGTATTTCATTAACTTTCTATAATATATTCACCTATACTCTCTCCTTTTCTCTTTCTTTTTCTTCTTTTTTTCCCTTATATATATATATATTTATATATATATATATTATCCCCATCAGTTCTTTCCTCCCTTTTTCACCATGTTCTTTCCCTCTATGTTTATCAATTAGCAATGATGGTCATGCACCTCTTAGCACGTTGAAGATTATATAGGTTTTCTTAAAGTTGACGTGAATGGTGATCAGTCTCTTTTGATACTGACTTTGGTTCATAACACCATTTTTTATATTCTTATTGGTTTTTCTTGCTATTTATAGGGGTTGCTTAGATACCTTTTGACAATGAATCTTTAGTCCATAGTGCTCTGCCTTCCTTGCCCTTACTAAATGCTTTGATGGATTTACCCCTATGTTTGCGGTGGGCTATGTTGGTGAAGGTGGGCTTTTTGGTCTTTTTGCTGTGTATTGGGAGTTGGTTTGACTTTTTGCCCTTTTGTGTGTGGTTGGATTTTGTTTGTGGTGATGGGCTTTTGGTCTTTTTGCCTTTCTATGTGCTTCTACACTTTTGCCCCTGGTGCCCCCTCTTTTGCTTGCTTTTTGCTTATGGTTTAGGTGTTATTTTATTGGGAAATCTTGTTTCATTCCATTTTTTTTTTTTTTAGCTCGTGGTCATTTCCTTATTTCTTATCTACTTCTGCCCCCTTTTTTTTATATTTTTTTTGCCATGCCTTTTTTATGTCACTGGTTTTCTTGGTCATTTCAGTATAAAACAAATGACAATTGTTGCACTTTGCTCCCGTTTGGTTCCTTTTGTCATTTTAATGGTTTGGATATCTACTCTTTCTCTTACTCTACTCTTATCTTCTTAATTATTCATTCATCTGGTGGTATTTAAAAAACCGTATATTTAACTCTAGCTTCTTATTTTCTATTATGCATGCGATATAACATATGTGACAAAGTTTAGACTATGATAACATTTTAAGAATTTATTTGGTTATCGGCAATGTTTTCCTTTCAGTTTCTTTTTTTTTTTTTTTTAAGAAAGGAAAATATTTTATCAGGTAGCCAAATAAATGATAGGAAATGTGTTCACATATAAATTTGTCACGTATTGATGATACTCCTAAATACTTGAGCTAATTATCATTATTTTCACAATTTATTTTTCTTATTGTAATTCTTATTCTTATCTTCATTTTATTGCTTAAAGAACATTGAATTATATTTTTATTTATTTTCAAACAAAATGCAATAAACTGTTTATTTTAATATTTTGTTGTTACTTTCTATATTTTCCTCCCTACATTTATTAAGCATATAATTTTTTTTGTATTTTCACTTTCTTCTCTTTGCTGTTTGCTAATCATATAACTATGAAAAACATAACGAACACTTAAATCTCATAATTGGTTAAGCTTGATTTATTTGTTCATGGCTGAAAGAATAAACATGCGCCAGTAAAACAGAAGCAAAAATTTTGTAATAGATTTCTGTATAAATAATTTTACAATGCTTTTTCTATATCGTTTATTTGTTCTATATGTAGTTATCATTAATGCTCTGTTTATTTCAATTTAATTATTGTAACCAATTTAGATACTATTGTATTATTTAGCTTGAAATAGGTTGGAATTAGACAAAAATATAATTATATATAGTTTAATCTTCGCTTAAGGTGTATGTATGAAACAGTTGATCTGAAAAGACTTGAAAAAAAAAAAAGAAGGGAACAAGAGGTTGGCAGGGAATAACACCAATTTATTAAAAACACCAAAACACTAACCACCTAGCGGGAAAAAAAGGGGGGGTGGGGTGGGGTGGGGTGGGGGTTGTCGAAGAAAGAGGAAAGAAGATAAATTATGAAGAGGGGTAAAAAAAAAAAAACAGATGTGGACATTTTAAATTACAAGAATAAATATTACTCTCAAAGCTTCCAATTCAGAATATAAAAAATAAAAAACTATGGCATAATTTCTTAACTATATGTTATATATTTAACAAAGTCAAACTTAAAAAGTATAAATTATTTTAAATTATAATTAATTAAAAATTTCTTGAATATTCATTGGATTAAAAATTATAATAGTTTAAAACATCTATTAATAACTAAAATTAATATACTTAAACATTTAATTATTGAATTACGTTTGAAATCAACATAATAAATATCAATTACTTAACCATAAATTATAAACAATTTTTTATTCTTATTAACTTGATGGATGATTAAAGAACAACAGAAAGCTATCGCCATTGAACCGTCGACAAAAACGGCATTGCCATTCTTATCAATATGATAGGATGGTGATGTGCAAATAGTAGTCAATATGAATTGCCTACATCAAATAATATAAGAGGCCTTATCATAAGAGATATTGATAAATATCAATAAAGAAGAAATATTATAATTCAAGACAAAATAAATAATTTACAAAGAATTATAAAGCTGCATCCATCCTACATAGCTTTGCAATATCCATTGTTATATCCATATTAAGAAGATGGCTATAGAAATTTATTTAAACTGAACTACAAATAATTCAAATTAAAGCCTTCAACAAATATAATTCCTATAAGAGTATTTTACTGCTATTAATAACAACAATGTCAATCTATAAGCAATACTTTGTTTAGAAGTGGAAGACTTATCCAACAATATGTAGTTAATACATATATTATTGTTGAAGAAGATCGATTAAAATATATAAAAAAAAACCAAAATAATTTAAGATCTAAAATTTATCAAGGCATTCAAGACGCTGTCATAAGAAAAGAAACTGATGCAAGAGTAATAAGAAAAAGAATAATTCTTCCATCCAGTCACACCAGAAGTTCAAATACATGATCCAAAATTATCAAGATGCAATGATAATATGTAGACACTACAGAAACTCAGATTTATTTATAATATTTACATGCAACCTTAAATGGCCTGAAATTACCTACGCCTTATTAACAATCTCAGGTCAAAAGCCTGAAGATAAACCAGATATTATAGCAAGAATCTTTAAAATGAAATTAAAGAATATGTTATCAACCATTAAATTAGAACATATAATCGGAACAATTATCGTAAGTTAGACTCTTGAATTACATATTATTTGATAAGTTAAAAATAAAATTTAAAAAAAAAAAACCCTTTTCTCAACATTATTACAACACTGACATACTTTTCATTTTTCCCTTTTTTTTGCCCAATTATTTTATTCTATAGATCTATATGTAGTCAAATTCTAAAAACACAGCTTACCACATTGTCACTTTTTGTTTTGGTTACATCCTAATGAGAGATTACATGAACCTTATGAATACAGCATTATAATAAAATTTATGATATGTGAACCATGCGGCGCTGCAAAAATAAATGCTCAATGCATGAAAAATACATCATATTCATAAAAATTCCCCAAACAATTTAGGATGAAACCACAATAGAAGAAAATAGATTTATCAACTACAAACGTAGAAGCACAATTCACATTTAAAAGGCAAGTATTAAATTAGATAAAAAATTTGTAGTTCCTTACGACGAAGACTTATGCTTAAAATTTTATGTGTATATAAATATTGAAATATGCTCTCAATCTATATTTATAAAATATTTATTAAAATATTTAACAAAAGGACCCAATAGAATAAGAGTTATAATAAAAGATAATATATGTATAGAACAATCAAAACAAATTACTTATAAAAAAGTAGATGAAATTAAAAATTATATTAATTGCCGATACATAACACCATATGAAGTTATATGAAGATCATATGAATACCCAATACATCATAGAAATCCAGTCGTACAACGACTCCCCATCCATCTGCATTTAATGCAAAACATAACCTTTCACTCGAGCCAACTACTTACAAGTATAATAAAGCAACCAGGCATGCATAGAATAACTTTGACTGAATGATGGAAATAAATAAAACAAACATAAAAGCAAGACACCTTTCTTACATACAATTTCCTACTAAATAGGTATGAAATAATAGAAATAAAATTTGGACATTTAGACAAATAGGGCATACAATAGGATAATTATATTATATTCATCCAAATTCTGAAGAATTATATTATCTCAAATTGTTATTAAATCATCAAAAAGATGCAAAAAGCTATGAATCTCTTCGTAGCTACCATAGTGAAAGACATTAATAAAATTATTATAATTTATGATAGTTATTTATGTAAACAACCTAATAAAATTATTAGAAAAATATTGGAAACTTATTATAGACTATATTTTATACACAATTAGAACATTATTCAACAATCCGAATTTCAAAATTTCAAAAAATGACTTATATAATTATGTCTTACATGAGATAAAAAAATTGTTCAATACAAATTCAACTACTTTAACAAATTTTAATTTACTTCTACCTATTAGATCGTTAATTGATTATCTAAAGAAGAACTTAATTACAACGTTAATGAATTAAAACAAGAATACATTATCCTATCATAAAATTTAAATAACGAAAAACCATATATTTACGGACAAATTATAGAATCGCTGAAGAACAAAAAATAATATCTATTCTTTATTTATGGACATGGAGGAATAAGAAAAACTTATTTATGGAATGCAATTATCACTAAAGTAAGATCAAATAACGAAATTATCTTAACAGTTGCATCTTCTGAAATAGCTTCATAATTATTACCTAAAGGAAGAATTGCACACTCTAGATTTTGAATACCATTGTCAATAGATAAAATTTCCACCTATTATATAAAAAAGAGAACTCAACTAGTAAAATTAATTGAAAAAATATCATTAATAATATAGGAGAAAGCCCCTAGGAATAACAAACATTGCTTTAAAGTTTTTGGACAAAATATTTTAAGATCTAAGAAATAATTTTGACAAATCATTTGATGAAATGACAATTATCTTAGGTGGTGATTTTTGGTAAATATTACCTGTTATACTTGTAGGAACAAAAGAATATATAATAAACGCAAGTATAAGTAGCTCCTATTTATGGTTAGATCTTCAAGTATTAACATTAACACAAAACAAGAGGCTAAAACATCCTAGTACTACAAAACAAGAAAAAAATAGGAATAAACGAATTTTCAAACTGGGCATTGGCCATTGAAAACGGTATGATAGAGCGAATAAAATGTCCAGAAAATGAAGATGTTACATGGATTAAAGTTTTAAAAAAATACATAATATATTATGATTCAAACCCAATTGAAAAGATTTTAAAAATAATATACAAAAGCATACATAAAAACTAGAACAATATTGAATATTTACAACAATGAGTAATAGTAACACCTAAAAATAAAACAGCAACAATGTCAACAAATATATATTATTCTTGATACTTAGTAAATCAAAATCTTATTATAGTTATGATATAATAGTATCTCATTTGAAATAATATCGACGAATTTAACCTTTTATACCCTGAGGAACTTTTACATATACTTAAATTTAACGGCATACCACCATATGAATTAAATCTTAAAATAAGTGTTCTGATAATGTTATTAAGAAACTTAAATTATTGGTTTATACAATGGAACAAAACTTATAATCACACAATTGACAATTAGAATAATAGAAGGACAAATTATAAATAAAGGAAGCTCAAATGAAAAATTTTATATTCCTAGTATAGAAATTATTGTACATGAACCAATATGGCCCTTTGCATTGAAAATACGACAATTCCCTGTAAAGATTTGCTATACAATGATAATAAATAGGAGTCAAGATCAATTGTTAAACAAAATTAGTGTCTACTTAGAAAATGATATCTTTACACTTGGCCAACTATATGTAGCTTTATCAAGAGTGACAATGCCTAAAGAATTATACATACTAATTGTGGCGGCCCACCCTGCTGTAGAGGCTCTACAGTGCTATTACAGTCAACTCTGTAGTTAACCGCAATAGTCTGCAGGCCTCTAGGATCGCCGGCAATCATGCTGAACTGTAAACTACTTGCTAATTTTGTGGAACAAATTTTTTTTTTTCTTTAACATCATAAACTGTTTGAGAATGTGATAAGGAAATCATGTTAACAAAATAATATGCACCTGATCATGATTCCCCTATCACATACTCTTAACTTGAAAACTTGTCTCTTTGAGATTACATTCAAAATCTATACAGCGGAAGACTATCGGTGACCAAATCCCTCGCCCAATCCTGCCCGGCATGCAACTTCCCTGTTCGTTGTCCACCATATACTACTGGTGAACAGGTCTCTTACCTGCAATATGTGAACAAACTGATGAGCTATGAGCTCAGTAAGTTCAAACATAAAAACATGAAACTAACATGCTATACTGCTGTGCTCATGCATGAAACTGGACTCTGTGAACATGCTTCTGGCTGAGAGGTTTAGTCTTAGGACATTATCTGATATTTTAGTTCTGGTTTTGGGCCCCTGATTGGTCGTACCGACATGTTAGCGCAACCGAGAGCGGTACTTTAGTGCTGACCTCCTCAGTCTTAACTGATGCTAAACATGATAACCTCCCCGTGGGTCGAGAGGCCGATACACCAATAACTAGTTAATTACCATCTTGCTGGTGTTCCAACTGGGTAGCATACTGATTGCCCCCACAGTCGGAACCTGTTAATCAAATTACTGGGGTGTGAATTACATTAACACACTAGGGTGCCTTGTGTACCTACCTGTTTTCGTGCTCTAATACTGTCTGACATGTGTACTGGGACATGCAACTCTACATGCATGACATGAACTGACCTGTGCTGACATGAGACTAACATGCACTGACATAAACATCGTGATGCAGACAATCAATGTCTGACATACATGTCATACAACATACATAACATCACAATATAGCAAGCTTGTCCACGTTGCAATCAGGACAATGCTTGAACTTACAGATAATCCTCTAGCGTGAGCCTCTGCTGCTCTGGGACTGCTGATTTGGGATCTCTGGCTTGAACTCCTATAAAAGGAACAATCACTGATTATTTACCATATTTATCTTATACTAGAAATATGGCAAAACATGAAAATTTTCCTTTCCATACTCTTTTTTTTTTTTTTACTCCCTGGCTTCGAACACGCCCTCCGACACGGGCGTGTCTCTGCCCGTGTACCCCTCTGGAGTTTTAAGCTTGGTCGTGTAATTCGTGGAACATGGCCGTGTATGCTTACACGGGTGGATACACGGCCGTGTTACTGGCTGTGTACTCCTCTGTACTCTTACACGGTTACTTACACGGCCGTGTTACTGGCCGTGTTTTCTTACTGCCTAACATGGCCTGCTACACACCTTCCTCTTGACCGTGTGCCCCTTGACACGGCCGTGTTCTTGGGTGTGTACCTTTCGGGTCTGATTTTTCTTACAACACGGTCGTGCATATGGGCATGTTCGGGGCCGTGTTCTGAACACGTCCTTGTACACGCCCGTGTACACGCCCGTGTTCATACCAGAATCAAGATTCTGGGTCCGAACTGCTCTGCTCTGATTTTCTAAGGCTTTTATGGCCTTTGTTCTACTTCTTACACTTAAAATCGATCTTCATAAGATCGTTTTAAGGTATCTACTGCATTTCTACTATCACAAATCTATGATTTCATAAGCAAAAATCCCACATTTTGCTCACTTACAACTCTTGACTCAACTTTTGAAAAATCTGCATTTTTGTGAAAAATATTTACTAAACTCGGTTTTCTAAACCATCTGTTCATGGATTCGCGTTTGAAAATATCTAGACTCAAATTATGTTTCGATTTTAACCGAAAACCTCACATGATTCACTCACATTCTCTTTTTTTTCCTCTCAAAACCCCAGATTTTTTTCCCAAAGAAAAACGTGAGAAATTAGGGTTTACCTTGCTTTAATCGTGAGCTTTTCTTACTGCTGATTCGTGACCGAATCTCGATTGATCTGTTGCTTGAACTAGAAATCCGAACTTGAATGGATTTCTCTTTCTTTTCTCTCTCTTTCTCGGCCACTTTCTCTCTTTCCCTTTCTTTCTTTCTTTTTTCTCTTTCTTTCTTTCTTTCTTTCTTTCTTTTCTCTTTCTGCTGGCTGCTGTGCAGCTAAGGGAATTAATTCCCTCCCCTCTTATGCTTAAGTGCCTCACACTCTCTCCCTTACTTTCATTTTCTTTCTTTTTTTTTTTTTAAAGGTTAGGCCTTGTTTGGCTACTTCTAGCCATTGTTCCATGTGACTCACTTGTGTGCCATTGATCTCCTAGTATGTATTTTTCACATACTTTTCTATTAATTTTAAAACATCATAAATTAAATTAATGCTTAGCTTTTAACTATTTTCATTAATTCATTGTCAAATTTTGATTAAAACTCAATTAATCAAAATTTTCCTCTGCTCTGTATTCTGTAACATGTCTTACTACAATTGTACATTTATTTACATATTTGTACAAATAATTCTGAGAATATAGATTTCTCGGTTATCGCACTAATTCATAAATTAATTGAAAGATATCTAGGTCACATTAAAAATATCATACCAAAAAAAAAAAAGTCGTCAATTAAACATTATCAATATATTGTACCAACAATGGATACACATTTTTCCCAATTACATGTTAAAAATTTGTACATATTATATATTAAATTTCATTCTTATGTATTTTCTCTATAGTTGATACAAAATGATAACACCAATACGCTCCCTTAATCCAAGTAAATTGTATGGAATAATAGAAGCTCATATTAGTAGATTATCACGCAACAATAATTATACAACAAGTCGTCTAATCAGTTTGGACTACATTTTAGTAGATAATGAGGTAAAGGCTCTCTCACACATTATCATAGAATTATATTCCTATTCTTTTACATTATTTCATATTATACTCCGTTACAATTCAAAACAAATATTATATATAATGCATTATATAGCTTTAAAATACATGACAAGATAAATAATAATACATTTACTAAATACAGCATAAAGTAATACATAGATCAATAAGAGCTCAATATGTTAATCACCTATCTGACAAAATAGTTGAAGGACAGATATATCAAATTAGTAATTTTAATATTACACTAAAGAAACCAAGATTCAAAGTTATACCTCATTGCGTATTATTGCAATTTACAAGAGCAATGACCTTTATCCCGGTAACCGAAGAGAAACTAGATATTCCATTACATAAGTTTTACTTCACAGAATTTGATCAGTTACCATCATAAACAGATGTCAATGAAATATTGATAGATATTAATATATATAAATATATTTATAAAGAATTCTTTTTTTACATGTCAATAACTATTTCAATTTTACTTTTATCAGATGTTATAGGCATGTTGACAAAAGTATGAAAGTAGATAAATATCAAGGGAAAAATTACATTAAGACATTCACTAACACTACAAAATACCAGGTAATAAAATTAACAACGTTTACAACATATATCACAAACAAAATATTATTAATTATTACAATTATATTTTTATATTAATTTTTCCTTGATCACAGGAGAGAAAAATTACAAGTAATATTATTTGGAGAAACTGCTGAAAAATTGAATGCAACTACTTTAAAGACTATGGATAATCTAATTATAGCAATTTTTACCTCAATGGCCGTAAAACAATACATCAATAATCATCTACTGTTGGTACAACCCACCAACATACACATATTACTATACTAACCAAATATTACTCACTCCCGCTTCTTCTTACTAAATAGGAAACACATATGTCTCAAGCACAAGTGTAACAATATACTACATTAGCTTAAATACACCATAAATATAAACATTACAAACAAGGTAACAAGTATCCCTATTTTGCATATGACATAGAAAGAATTATATCACATTTAATAGATCAATATTAAATACATTTATTCATTTACTGTATGTACAGGTTTTATCATACAACACAGCACATCGACTTTGCACCAGACCCTATCAAACAAGTCCAACCACCTGAGGAGCAGAAACTACAAAATAGAAAAATGATTGATGAACTATACAAATTAGATCGACTGGAGTATCAAGTAAGTATAAATATAACAGTATTAAAAAAAGTTAAATTATATACTACAACCAAAACTAATATCTAATTCTCATTTATAAAGGGAATCAAATTTACAATAAAGTAATAATATACACTAGTTCAAAATGCAACAAGGTTGGTATTATAATTCTTGTTACCAATGCTACAAACAAGTAAGAGAAACTGGTAGTGGATGGTAGTATGACACCCACAGACATTTAATCGCAGTCCCAACTCCATGGTAACAAATATAGTCAAAGGCCTTATACTAGCATTTTTCCTTTACTTATTTACTTACAAACTACTATACAATACATCTTACATCACAGATTATATTCATTCACATTTTTTGCCCACTTCTTTTTACCTTAACAAGTACAAATTAAATAGAAGAATTTAAGACGAGACTGATTACACAGTAATAACAGTATTTGGAAGAGTTTATCAAGTGCTGATAAAAAAATATGCTCCACATTAATAATAGAAAAAGGTTATATATATGCAACAATATTACCATCAATAATCAAATAGCTGAGAGGTCAAATAAAAATATTTCAAGTCTACTTTTGACCTAGAGGAACATTGATTGACATAATTGTGTCAAGGGTATTTGATTATGATAAATACATGCTGTTGCTCTTTATCCCAAAAAAATTGTAACAAGATAATAAATTATTATTAAAACATATTTTATTAAGCAAAGAAAATAAAAAAACAATAATATATTTTAATGTTTCAATACTATAACAAAATCAACAGAATCTTTAACAAAACAAAAATTAATCAAATAATAAACTTATTTATAATCAATGTAAATACTTGCCTAGTGCCAATTAATATTGCAATGTTTAATTTAAATTATACTTATCATCTTTTCTAAATTAAGTATAATTCTTGATGCAACGAAGAGGACCAACAAAAAGAAGACAAACAAAAATTATAATGCAAAAGCATATTTTATATAATTATATAAATATTCTATAATATTTCATATTTATGATACCGTATAATAATATTATATAATATAATATATATAATATAACTTTAACCATCCATCATATAATATAATATAAAGAATACCACGTCAACAGCGTAGGTATTTTTGCTTGTATATATTTGAAAGGAAGCCGCACATATTGCTTGTCACATACATATATATGTATACACGTATAATTGTTTTATTTATACCATATTAGTTGACTTTTTTTTTAATTTGTCTTTTTGTTTTTTTTTTTTTTTTACTAAGGAGGGCTAGTTCTGGACCACCCATGTCTTTTATTTACGTATAATTTGGGCTTGAAATTCAACTATTATTTCGCTTTCAGAGAAAAATGAAAATTAAAACAAATTCAAATCTACAATTGGATGCGTTTTTAATGTAATTGAGTCATTTGACCCCCTCAAATATCTTAATCGGCTAGTACATTAGTCTATCACAATTCCACTAAAATCGCTTTCTTAATTTTTTTCCCCTTTTTTAAGCAAAAGAAATATATAAATAACCGCTGACAAATTGCTGCCATATTAGTTTTAAAGATGCATATCACTTTATTAATTGTTGTTGACTGTTGTATTTAATCACATGCGCATTTTACCATGAACATGTTAAAATATACCAATGACACATGTTTGACGTTGTATATTAATAAAAGGCGGATATCACTGAGATATATTAATAAAAAAATAGATCTTATAATATAATACTAAATAAGTAATGATGTTTAAAATCACTAATGTCCTAAAGTATTTTTCTTGGCTCTTTAGAAAAAATTTCCTCTATTGGTTTGCTTCAAAAATGCAAATAACTAGCTCCTCAAACCGCGCTAATTTAGTTATATATACATATATATTGAGTTTTTTTTTTTCGTTCAGTCATATATTCGCTAATTAATTGTAAACTAGTAAACATGAATGCTTTAATTTACTTATCCGTATCTCACATAATGACTAATCAATATTTGTCACAGTAGTCAAACGCAAAAATTTTCTTTTGAAAGAAAATGTAACGCATGCTTTTGGAGGCGGATCAATGATGCCCGCCTCAAAGGTTAGCCACTCCCTTTTTTTTTTGCCAAGATAGCATCCTTTTTTTTTTTTTTACGATTTCGAGTAAGATGATTTGAATTCTAAATTTTTAGATAGAGTTGAATGTTGAATCATGCAAACTATATCTTCAACAAAGCATTCTTTTTTGCTAATGGACAAGTTCATATCTGTCTAATATTAGTACACTTCAATGATATTTACATACGCATATATAAAGTCACAAGATTTCCCAATGATCTTAAACTATATTTCTGAACAACACAACTAAATATTGTTGCTTAATTAACCTTCATATTCTTTTAACTGATTATTATTTTTTATTAGTTAGCAAGTCCTCTTAGCATCCGAATGACCAGTTTAGTTTGAAATAAGCCAAATTAGAATTAAGGTTGGGTATTTGATATACAAAATTTTAATTTAAACTTATATAAAAAATTATGCTGAAATAATGAAAGTAGAAATAAAAAGTTGTTAAAATAGCTATCAAGCTAAATTCAAGCTAAAATCAAGTTTGAATTAAATGTCCATTTTAACTGAAGTTATATTCGAGGTAAAATTGACAACCAAATGGACACTATTTATAATAAATTATATATATTTTTAATTAATTAAAATTTCCAACATATGCCAAGTTATTGCCTTTTCTTTCCCAACACATGAAGGCAAAACTTTCTTCTTCAGCGCGCTCCTAGTGGACATGAATCCAAATGCTATGGGCTTTTCCGGCTCCAAAGTCTTCGAGCTGGTCAAGCAAATCCTTGAACGATATTTGTGTCAGCTATTAGAACTTTAGCTTGGCCTGTCCTTTAACAACTTACTTTATATGTATATATATCTATTTCTCCTTGTTGGTTATACATTTAATATATATACAAATGATGAAGAGAACAATTAGCATCAATGGAGACCAACTGGCATCATGGTTAGCAATCACATCTTATGCTAAGCACCCAGCTCGTATTATTAATAAAAGAAGAGAAAATTACGTGAGTGTTTAAATCAAATACAAAAACTACCCAATATAAGAGAAACAACCACAGCAAAACCAACAGCTGCTATATAAATATATGTATGTGTGTGTGTGTGTGTGCACATATAAATATATATATATATATCAAGGTCTGATCCCTGTTCTTTAGGGGAAGAATTATTATAACATAAGAGAGCGAAAGTTTCTGATTTTACTTACACCATACAGCTAGTCAGCTAGCTTTAATGTTGTGTGTGTGTGTGTGTGACCAAGTGAGTCCTGCATCCTGAAAATTCAAAACCTGCGGCTTCCGTCGGTGTGATCTTGCTGTGAATGTCTAAAAATGACAACTTTTGCAGCGGCCTATTGAATATGTAGTGTGACTTTCATGCAATATCACGTTGTTGCAGTACTTGATTTACTAAGAACAAATACGTTTTTCTACATTAAGGTTTCGTTTGATACATTGGTTGAAGATGGAATTTTTATATTGAAATTAATTGAATTTTTAAAAACTAATTATAATTTTTATTGATTTTTCAAAAAAAAAATTTTTTAAATAGAAATTGAAGTTGAAATTTTAAGCTACAAATGTAGAACCAAACAAAAGCTAATATTTACCTGCCTAAATCGTGCAGTAAGCATTGATCAGTTTCCATTCACACACACGGGATATATATACGTAATATTTATGCATTGAGAAATGCAAAGTTACTTGTTCTATTACTTTCTTTGTTACTCTCTTAATTCTACAATTGCCACATGCTATCTCTTTCTCCTATAAAAATGAAAGTCTAATTATAAACCATTGTTTCACTTGTTTTTACAATTTTGTCATTCTTTATAATTTGCCATTCTTTTTTTTTTTTTAAGGGTAGAGAGAAAGTTTGTATTATAAAAAATACACGTTATATATTATTCACCATGATTTCATGATTAAGGAAAACATATAATTTAATGAGAAGCGATAATAATCAAGGTTTTTTTTAATAAAATGATATTCATTTTTTAAGTGAGAAACAGTATTCATTAAACAACAATTAAGGAAAACAAAATTACTGAATATTTTTTCTTTTTATATTTCCTCCACTTTTTTTCCTTATATTCTTTTCTTTATTATAATTAGTCACCCACTCCTCAATTTTAATTTTCTTACTTTTAACTCACTTTTAGATTTGAGTTTTCTTTCTAACCCTTTTTTTTTTCCAGACGTGCTTTCTAACATTGTCCTCCTTTTTCTACAATTAGAATAGTTTTGTTTTTACAACTAAATAAGTAAATAATCGAATTTGTCAAAATAAATGACATTTCAGGTAACTTGAAAGAAAAAATCAAAACTAAAAAAAAAAAAAGAAAACCTTTTTTCTTAACCAAAAGAAAAACCATTTAACAGTAAAAGAGTTATATAAAGGAACAAATAAGGACAATATAACACTAAAAAAAAAAAAAGATAATGGAATTTTGTAAAACTTTTTTTTTTCTCTGTATTTTTTCCTTGAAACTTGCAAAACGGAGCAATCATTTACATTTAAAAAAATTGTAACACTTTGTCCACTTTCAAAATTTTCTTCTTTATTGTTTTAATTCAAATTTTATTTTCTTTGTTAAATAAGATTAGTTTCTACCTTAATCATATTCTTTTTTTTTGTTGATTAATCATGTTCATTTATTTAGCTGTTTCGATAACCATTAGGCAATATTACTTTCTTTCCAATTGTAATATATGAAAAAGTTGTATGCAATGACATGCTTGTAATAAATGGTAAATAAATGATATCGTTTTTTCTTTTTTGAAAAACAAAATGACAAAGGACAAAAGAAGAACTTAAAGAGGGATAAGGAGAGTGACAAAAAAAATTTTTCCTAGCATTTCTCTTATGTATTTATATATATACACACGTATGAGAGAGAGGACTACAGTTATGAGTAAGCTTAAAACTCAAATCAAGTTGATCACACAGAATGCAGTTACAGATTATCTCGAATTTGGTCGTATATATTCATGATGGCTTTATGTTTACGTACATATATGTGTGTGCAGCAGAACTAGGATATATATATATATATATATGTGAAAGAACATGTTATCATGTTAACATTAAAATCTTAGTTCAAATAAAGCATATATCGAATACAAGTTTGCAATGGAAGTTTTAATGGGGCTAGCTGACTAGATGTTGGACAAGTTCAGTTTAGGCAATCAGAAAGACGAGAGAGCTTAATTTCATTATTTATGATCTGAAGACATGAACTTCGAGAATTTAACCACTAGTACTGGTTGTAAATCTATCGTACACTAGTCCTGCATGGTTCCCGCTAGTTAATGTAGGACTTGTAACCAAAAGAAAAGGCGCATCTAATTAATTAATTAAGCACTTAAGTACTAGAATTCACAAGAAATAGCATATGAGAAAATTAGGTACCTCTGGCTGGTCATGAAAATAAAATGTTGAATCCAAAAATTCATAAATAATATCCTAGAGATTATCCATTGCAACTGCGAGAAATACATATATACTTTCCTACACTTATTCATGAAATTGATCAATTCACACAACATATGAAAATGCCATAAGTCCATGACAGTAGATATATAACATACGGATAATATATATACATACATATGTATATTATTAAGTAAATTTTAATGTAGCTAGTTAGAATACACTAGTGGCATGTGTTTTGTAATATTATGTATTTTGTAAGGTATAATCTAATAATAATTCTACATCCATCTACTTAAAAGGTAAAGAATTCAAATTTCTCTCTCTTCAAGTTAAAATATATATATTATGTGTTCTCAATCTTAAAGGAGAGCAGCAACCATATTATGTAACAAAGAAAACATTTTTGATATGTGTGTGTGTACATAACCAAGTGTTATTATCCTTAGAAATGTCCGTATCATTCCCAACAACTTTCGACTCTTATAACAAGTGTTGATCATGACTAACTTTCCTTGTTGGTTAAGTGTTGATCATGACTCAATTGAGGAGATCATGTCTGCTTAGTTAATCGTACATATTGCTCGACATATATATATATACATATATATATATGATGATAATAATAACACAACTTGTATTAGTTGGTGAAAAACGACAGGCTACTTAGGTGAAACTCTACCAATTAAACTAGCTAGCTTGATTAATGATTTGTTCACGATCTCATTACAACAATATTTTTGGCAATACAAGAAGGCTTTCAAATCACTAAAATTAAAACTTATGGACCAGCTTAATCCACGTAGTCCTACTATCAAAAAGACTAGCAAAATAAGAAGACAAATTTAGTCCCACATCTCTTACTTTTCATTTCACTCAAACAAGCAATCATAATCACCATTATATAAATAAACATACATGTCATACTCTCTTCAAGATGAATTTGTTTCATCCACAAACTTCTTTAGCCTCTCAGAGATCCTTGCCGCTCCTGGACTCGGACCAAACTCTCCAATCTAATTAAACAACAATAATACATACAAGAATTAGATCATAACTAAATTAAAATCACCCAAATTACCCTTACACATTCTAAAACATTACAATACTTGATTAAATTTAAATTAACTATAATATATAATTACCTCACAGTGTATAGTGTGGAAAACTGTATCTTCATTAGCAACTGAGAAGCTGGCATTGACAATGTCAGCTCCTTCTTCATGAAGCACCCGAATCGTCTCGTTAAACATGAACTGGCTATCCATTAAGCCAGTTATCAGAACAACCTCCAAAGCCGAGCCATTCTCATGAACCTCAATTTGCGGCGATTTTGGGCTCGCCGCATTTCCAACATTATTAGTATCATAATTATTATTCCCGCTACTCTTTTCGATTCCCAGTAGACTGTTTTTCTTCTCCTTCATCTTCTCCAAGCTCACTTGAAGCTTCTTTATGTAGGTCGCAGCCTCGTCTAGCTGATCCGGCAGTGATGTCACTTCCTGCATACACATATATATAGATACACACACACACACACACACACATATATATAGATAGATATCTAGAGACACCCAAAGATTTCAAGAAAGAGAAAGAATAGAGGGGAGAGAGGGAGAGAGAGTGGTGAAGACCTTAGTGGTTGGATGGGGGACGAGAGAATTGAGCTTGGAGTAAAGGATCTTCATTTGATTTCTCCTGTTTCTCTCTATTGTTTTCCTGTCGGTTCTTGATGATGAACTAGGGTTGTGCTGATCCATGTCTCCCTGTTTGGAGTAGTAGCAACCCTTAGGTAAACCAACAGAAACTATGTTTTATCAAAAAAAAACAATAGAAACTGTGTTTTCTTTTCTAAATTATTATTTACTTTTTCTTAAAAAAGAAAAAGATAATGAAAACGTTGGCCTTTAACTCTTTTTTGTTGCAGGGGTTTTTGCCTTTTATCGAGAGCGGATAGGAACCCAAAGGCCAAAGCAGAAATTGTATATTAATACGATTGTACTCTAGAGAGAGAAAGCGAGAGAAAGAAGGTCACGTTGATTTGAGAGGAGTGTTGGAGGGACCGGCTGTTCTTTAGTCTATTAATTTTCTGGTGTGGGCCTAATGCCTAGCTAGTTCATCTTTGACCATTTCACAGTTCCGAGGAATTTAATTTGATACTTGAACAAGTACTGTGTGAATTTCGGCCTTAACAACCAAAGATCTATTTTTGTATTAATTGATTGGGGACGAAAAACAGTAAGTCTTGGCCTGCAATGAGTGGACGTTCATCTCACGTGAACGTCGCAAGATATGAAACTTTGACTTTATATAAAAAGATATATATGTGATGCAACGTTCAACTAAGTTTGGTCATATAAATTTGAAGAATGGGATGAATTAATCACGGTATTGACAATGTCAGAAAGTTCGTCCGTCTGTCAAGACGCTATAGCAATTGTCCATAATATGTGTATAGTAGGGATGACAAATGCAAGGAAGGAGGCGTATCGTTTTTCGGACGAATAAGATCCATTATATTTATATTTAGGTGGCGTTTGAAATACCAACCGTGTGGAATTAAAGTTTTGAGAATGAATTGAATTTTAAAAACGTGTGTTTAATTGAAAATAAACTGGAATTATAACAAATATATATATATAAAAGCTTAAAATATATTTAGAAAAAAAAATAATAAAGATATCTTGTTTTGTTTTGTTTATTATTGTATGTAATTTAGAAAAAATAATCTTATTTGAATTGAAATAAAAATATTATAAACTTTAAAATTTAAGTTTATTTTCAAAATAAAATGACGTTAAGAGATTTTAATAGTGAAATTAGTTTATTTTTAAAGAAAAAGAATTAAAAAAATGCGTCAAAAATAGAATATCTTTAAAATATTGCGTATTTATAATGATTTTATGGTTTTATCTTTGAAAAAGTGATTTTAAAGTAAAAATACGAATCATAAGAAAAAAAATCTCAAATACGCGAAAATCCTCGAATATATTTAACTGAAGTTGGATGGCCAAAGACTTTACTCTCATTCCCAAAATAAAGAGATTTTAAAAGAGAAAAATTAGTACACTTACAATAATATCGAATTACCTGTTTGAACTTATTTCAAATTAACTTATTTTAAAATTATATACGAATTCATTTTATCTTCCTTCTATTGTATCAACAAAAACACAAAAAAACTATTTTATTTTCTATCTCTTGTATATTGTCTCTTTATTTGTTTAATTTTCTTCTCCCATAAGGTGAGTGTGGATGATAGTAAAGTTGATAATATGAATCTACGATGAATTGATATGAATATAACATAAAATTAATGAGTTTAGGTTTTTTATTAATGGATTTAGGTCAAAAACAGATTAACATAATTAATACGATTAATAAACAAGTTAGGTTTGAGTTTACCTTTTAATATGGATCGACATAAATTGACACGATTAATTATTTTTTTTATTTAATTATATATGATATAAAACAAAAGTTTTCATAGTTAATAAAGTATAAATAATACTAGTTTTAAAATTTTATAAATAAATTTTACTTATTTTTCATAAAAAACAAATATGTTGATTAATAAACATGTTAAAATATCACAATTATATTAAATAATTCATTATTTTATTTATTATTAATATAAACAGATTAATTTAGATTGATATGATTAACATAATTAATAAATAGATTAGGTTTGGATTTAAAATCTTGACATAAATATTAAATAGATTAAGTTTTATTTATTATAATAATATTAATTAAGAAATATAATATGATATAATAATATAAATTATTAGTTAAGGGTTTAGAATACTGAGAGTTTAAAGATTAAACCTTAGGGAGCTTTTGGTAAACGTATTGTATTTTGATTGTATTTGAATGAAATTTGTTTTTTGAATGTTGTATTTAGTTAAAAAGTATTTGTTTTGTATTTGAATGAATTGTGTGTTTGGATGAAAAGTATTTTAGAGTTGAAAAGTTAATGTGATTAGTAAAAATAGAGATAAATAGTGGAGTTGAAAAGTTGATATGATTGTTTTAAAAATGTTTTAAATAGTAATAATTTTCGTAGTATTGTTGTAAAATTTATATTTAATATAAAATTATATTATATTTAAATGAAATTTGTGAGTCAAACGTCACCTTAATATAAAACATTAAAGTATTAAAAAGGTATATTAAAAAAAGGTGGGTGCTTATCATACTTTAAAAAAAAAAAAAATCTACAAGCAAAAACTTGGCTCGAAAGCCGAAATGATAGGATCCAACCACACTAGCGCAGAGTGGCACGTACCACTTTGCTTAATCACTGCCAAAAGATTTCTCAAGCACATAATTTGTTGGAACTTTGAATATTCAAAATGTATTTTCTTCTTTCGTTTAACTGGTAGATTTGAGTTGCAAATTTTAAATTAGTCTTGATTTAAAGTTGAGTTGTATTATTAGTATGTTTTCAGCTTATTAGAGTGAAAAAATTTAAATTGCTTTAAATATATATGATTGTGAATTTTATTTCGTTTATATCAAAATTTTATATGGTTTAAAAAAATTATTTTATTTTAATTTATATATTTAAAATTATAAAATTATAAAATTCTAGTTTTTAGGTTATAATTAAAATTGATAAATAATAAAATTAGTTGACTCTTAGAAAAAATTAAATCTAAGTTGTGGGCCCATTTGGGGAGATTTAAAAAATGTGTTTTAGAGGTTGGAAGAAAGTTAGGGTTCGATTTGATTGTGAGTTTAAACTTATAAAATTGAGTTTAAATCAAATATTGTATTTTGTTTGCTATTTTATTTCAAACTTTTTAGTCAATGACTTGTATAATATTTTAGATTTAAAAATACTATTTATAAATTTTATCTCATTAAAAAAAATTTACATAAAAAAATAAAGGAAAAGATAATTTTCAATACAAGTTCGAACTCAGCTTTTATCACTAACATTTTTAGCTCAAGATAAAATTCTCTAATTCAAACTTGAGTACCAAACACAAGGTTTATTTTGTGACTCAACTCATTTCAAACTTAACCAAAATTTTTTTACTCAAACTTGTGATTTAAATGAACACTAAGTTTTGGAAAATATGCTTTGGAGAAAAAAAAACTGTTTAGAGTAATAAAATGTAAAATCTTAAAAATTTATTTCAAAAAAAATTATCAATATAGATCTTGTTTTGTTTCTCTCGAAATTCTATGCAATTTTAAAAAATTATACATTTGGACTTGTATATACAAAACTATAGACTTTTAAAAGTTTAAATTTAGCGTATATTTGGTTAAACGTTTAAGCTTAATTTAACTTGCAAGTTAAGTTAAGTTAATTATTTTGTTTTAATTTATTTTAATTTGATTTATATTGAAAATTATAAAGTAGAGATAACTTGTATTAAAAATCATACTGAAATAGTGAAAATAGAGATAAAAAGCAGTGAAAGTGGATGTTACCAAACTAAATTAAATTAAAACTAATTTGACTAATTTAGCTTAACTTACAAGCTAATTTAATATTAATCTTGGAACCAAATAAAAATGTAGAGTTTTAGAGATAATAAATAATAAAAAATGATTGTGAGGTGAAAAAAATAATTGAAAAGTATCCAAAATATATTTTCAAAACATCCTCCTAGCACCCCTCGAGATTTTTTTTTTAAAATTGTTTTACCAAAGGCCAGCTTAGTTTATCTTGTTTTTTCCGCAATAGTTGAAATGTATTCGACATAATCATTCTTAAAAGACATTTTATGAACCACGTTTTGCTTCCCATTTTTGTAGTTCTTTTTGTTAGGATTTTTTGGGCAGCTAAGGTCGGGTAATATGCTTGCATATATTACACTAACAACCAATTTGAAAGGACAACAAATAAAGATTTCTTTACAACTCTTTTAGTGTCTGCCGTTGAAAATGATATTTCAGTATGTGAATACAACAGTACACCAAATATATTCTTTTTTCTTTTTTCTTTTTTCTTTGGTTTTTTTTTTTTTAAGGGAAGAGTATAACCAATAAGTTAGCCGTGATCAATAAGATGAATTACATATGTACTATGCTTGGATTCAAGTTTTGTTTATATCTTTTCTGTTTTGTTTTTGTCCCTCAAATTAATTTATCAGACATCATCTTAGATAATTGAGGTTTTATTTACGAAACTATAAAATGAAGTAGGTATGTCAAAATAAAAATAATTAAATGGATGGTTAATATTCAAAGAATAGTTAATTACATAACAATATATTTTAGTTTATTTATTTTTCAAGTTATCCTAATGTGTTTCCTAAATAATTTGAATTTGAAATACACTTGTTTTAATTTCATCAATAGCGCATTTTATGGTTGAAAAAATAAGAGGAAAAGATACAGATAACTTGGTTAGACCGAATTTATTTCTTGATTTTTTTTTCTGGAGAAAAAATTTTGCAAAATGTTTTTAAACATCAAGAAACAAAAAAAATTCAAGAACCCTTTTTGAACTTTTATGTTTTGTTTTAGTTTTTTCATTTTTTAGGTTTTTTAAATGTATAAAATATTTGTCGTGAACTGGCTAAGCATATATATATATGTGTGTGTATATCGTTTTGCCCAATTTTTTTCCAACTATAAAATTGATAGGAACAAAATTAAAATAAGTTTTTTGAATTAAAAAAAATACCTTCATGATTTTTAATACAGAGATAAATTGGAAAAGAATAAAACAAAGAAATATAATTATGTAATTAACCCATTAAAAATAAGCACAACATTTTTATGTCACCGTGATGGCGTGATCAATATTGAAAGTTATCATGTGAAATGATGACATAATTTAATATGCATAAAACTAGATTTAGCCCGCTTTTAAAATCTATAATAAAGTCATATTTTTTTATCATTTCATCAATAAATTTATCTAATAACCATTAAAACAGAGTTATGATAACAGGACACCACTTCCTTTTTGTATTAAAAAAAAACTAGATTTACCATGACTTCAAAATTTTGTCTGTACTGGATTATTTAGCAGACGGTGATGGTTGATTTATTACGAGATATAATCTTACTCGTGGTCAAGGGAGGCAATTTCTTCTTGGATTCTTCCAAGAAATGTAAATGTGGTTTTGGCCTATACACATGCGGCATGCACCCCCTTTTTTTTTTTTTTTTTAACCACATCCGCGCGAGTCTCTCTCTCTCTCTCTCTCTCTATATATATATATTTGATATGCATAGTATATATTTGAATTTTGTTCTTTTATAATGCACTTCTGGGACCCAAACACAGTAAACGTCAAGAGCAGTATTTTTAAAAGACTGGAGAAAAAGTGGCTGTACAGGAAAGTAGCTTTGGCTAAAATTTTCCACGACCACACATAAATTTTGCATCATGTGGGAGAGTGTCGAAAAGGACAATTCTTGCCCCTTAATATGGATAGGGGACGTTACATGGCCATCGATCTTTGGACTTTTATGTTATGCTTATAAGAAAAACACAATTAAATAATAGTTTTAGAAATTTTTAGGATAAACAAAAAATTTATTATATAAATATTTTATTTATACCAGATTTATTATTTAAATGATTAATTTATATTTTATAAATATATTATTTATGTGATATTTATTAGATAAATGCTTGATTAATATCTTATAAATATGTTTATTTAATTCTGAAATTTTTTATTTATTTAATAAATATGTTATTTATTGAAAAATATTTTAAAAACTTATTATTTACTTTAATTATTTTTTAAAAACTATTATTTACTTCTATACACATATGTTTGGGAGTAATGAAAAATGTGTTAGGAAATGCCCTAAGTATTAGAGATATTTTGATGTATTCATTTTGAACTGGATAATAAAATTATACATAGAGGTTATTCATTACATTGCTATCTGTCCTCGTCTTATTTACATGTTAAAGTAAATGTAAGCAAATATGGCTCACTGACTGCTTGTGTTAAAACTGTTAGAACGTTGCATGCAATGGACTTTTTGTATGCGAGAAGACAATGTTCTAAAGTTAGCAGTCTAAACTATGGTCTGTAGTTTATGGGGTTAGACCGAGCATCTAACTCATGTTAAGACTATTATGTTGTCTAAAGCCTTAGAGGGGACGGTCTGTCTTGACTGTCTGGAGCTGGACTCCCAAGTAGAGACATGGATATGTTGCTCGGTGGTGACATATTAGACCGGGACTAAAGCGTGATTGATCTACGTAGTCCGCTATGAGTGGATCAATCTGCTTTTGACGTTCATTGTGTAATAACCTTAATCCTGAGTAAATGAACTACTTCATGTATATGACTTGTGTACTTTGATGTTCCAATGGCTAAAGCGTCTCAGAGGTAGTAAGCTTATAGACCGATTCGTTGGGTGCATGACTTGTATACGATGAAGGGTTTGTTTGCAGATATCGGAATCATAGCTCTGAGGAGTTAAAGGTATCCTCTTAAAGGCATTATACTGAATGTGAAAATGGACAAGACCTTGGGTCGTCTGCTGGGCGGATGACTTCTTATTCACATATGGTGAATAATCATTTTCTTGATTCGGTAGTATAATGGAACTTTAAGATAGCCTGATCAGTAGGATTAAACGAACTTTGACCTAAGGCTGATCATGGATATCATATGAGGGTTTTGCATATATGACAAGGTCATTGGATGGTAGCTCGTCACAGGCTTACGTAATACGGTATATAATTGGGAGTTCGGTTTCAGGTTTATAGTGGTGTGACTCTGAAATTAGTGATCATATGATTGAGTTGTTCGGTACAGAATGATGATCATATGGAATCACGGAAGCCCGATTATATATGTCCAATCAGTCCCTCTACTAGCTCCACATAATTCCTTAACGATTGGCAAATTGATTTGTGTATGCTATTGGCTAGTTTATTATGCATGGATGGTGATGACACAGGATTAGGATGGTAGACAAGATTCTCTCCGGTTGGATTCAGATTTTGTTTTGGATAATAGAGTACACAATTATTCGAACTCCAAATAAAGTTGCCATGATTTTATTTGAGATTAGATTGGAGTTGTAGAAAATTATCCATGAGAACAAGAATATGAAACACAACCGTTTTGTGGAATTTGAAATTTGAATTTTGAAATTTGAAATTTGAATTTTGAAATTTGAAATTTGAATTTTGAATTTGAAATTTGAATTTGAAATTTGAATTTGAAAATTCGAATTTGAAATTTGAATTTGAAATTTAAATTTGAAATTTGAAATTTGAAATTTGAATTTTGAAATTTGAATTTGAAATTTGAAATTCAAATTTTGAATCACAGTCCAAGTAGGATTCGAATTTGTTGTGGAAAATCCACAAGGTTTGAAATTCGAATTTGAGTTGGATTTGGAGAGGATAATCTTGTTAGAATCCTACTTGAATTTTGAATCCAAATCCCAACAAAAGTGGGCGAATTTTTTGAGGATAATCCTCAATGGAAAATTCGGTTTTTGTAGATAAGATTCAAGGGAAAATTCAAGCTTCAATCCTAGTTGAATTTGGATTCTCTTTACTCCCTAAAAGTGGCCGAAATTTTGGAGCCTAAATCCTAGGAAATTCGGTTATTTTTGGATAAGGTTGAGATGAGATTTAGCTTGAAAAATCCTAGTGGAATTTTGATTCTTCCTTATCCTAAAAGTGGCCGAAAATTTGGAGAAGATTTTCTCCTAAAGATTTCGGATTTTTTGGTTGAAAAAGGGAGATAAAATTCTAGTTA
This sequence comes from Antiaris toxicaria, assembly GCA_035233585.1. Lineage (NCBI taxonomy): Eukaryota > Viridiplantae > Streptophyta > Magnoliopsida > Rosales > Moraceae > Antiaris > Antiaris toxicaria. The sequence goes on from CP141154.1 coordinate 99,369,427, forward strand.
AAATCTTGTTTAGATTTGGATTGGTTTTATCCTAGGAAAACCGAATTTAATTGTGGAGATTCTCCCTTGGAAAATTCAGATTTTTTGGTTTGGATAAGGGAGAAAATCTTTTCCTAGTCCAATTCGAATTCAGAGAATCACCTCATGCAGGTCTATAAATAGAGGTCCTGCCACTCCAGTTCTCTTAGACCACAGACTCTCAGGTGAGCAGGCTTATTGTTGCACAGCTCATCGTGACAATAAAGTTCTTTAGAGATCTGAGTGGTCGGAAGAAGACTAGCAGTGCTAGCATACCGATCGAGGTTCAGAGTGCCCACACACTCAGCCATTCGGGAATTGGAGAATAGTAGAGAAGGCTAGTTGGTTGAAGCCTCCGGTCATTCTCCTCCTACATATTGGCGTCCTTGAGGTATGAGTTTTAATTGTTGTTGATTTATTGTATATGGCATCATGAGATATTTAACGATCTAAATATTTTTATTGTTCCGCTGCGCCACTCTGATACGTTTTTACCGGTTTATTTTCCTACAAAATGGAGGGAAGGAAGAAAGTGGCCGAGTTTATGATAAAAATTTAAAAATCTTATGAGAACCAGGTTTTTTAATCTCGTCAAAATTAGAGAGAAAACTTTATAACAAGGCAAGACTAATAAAATTACTAAACCACCCTTATGTATTAACAAAAAAAACCTAAAAGACAAAATAAAGTATGGACAAAATTATAATTACATGAGTAAAACATCTTATTTCCCTCCACTTTTTTTTTTTTTAAGTATATCTCCCTCCACTTTTACTTATAATACGAAACAATAAGAGATAATTTTAACTTCTTTCATTCCTACGATCAAACAACATAAAGAAAAAAATAAAATCATTTTACTTTTCTTATCTACTTTCACATTCCTTTTTCTTTTTCCCTTTTACTTTCTTTTCTTCTTGGCAAACGTAAGCGTAACCTTTGTTTGGTAGAGCAGAAAACGTTGAGAAGTGAAATTAGAGGGAATTTAAAACGGGGTAGAAAGAAAATAGTAAAAGAAGGGAAATTAAAAATCTATAGGCCCCACTAATATTTAAACTTCCTAACTTTAGGGAGAAGAGTTAATGGAAAATTTTTAATAAATAAATATGACAAAATATCTATTTTAATATTAATTTATCCTTATTTCTTAATCTGGATGAGATTATAATTATAAAATATATTTGAATAGATATTTTCTTTGTTTTATTTTTCTTCTATTAAATAATATGACGTAAAACCTTTTTTTTTTTTTTTTCACTTAAAGATTTTACTCATCATTGCTCTTTATATTTCATCGCTTTTACCGGACATAACATTAAGGTTTAACTATTAACTCGGACAATTGACGCTTTCTATTAATTACCGTTTCTATTTACCATGCTAATTACTATCTGTATGTACTGCATGGTAATTAAAATTTTAGGGTGGATGAATATTTAAGCGTCTCTAAAAGACTGTATTTTAAAATTTAGATGGAAAAAAAAAAGGTGTTCTTTGATAGTGTAACTTTTTGATGTTAAATTTATCATATATAATATATTTGATATGATAAATATGAATAATTTTATAATATTTAGTTGTTATTAATTGATTTTTTAACTTCTTTATTTAATTATTATAAATATATTGATGGTAAAAAATTGATATATTATGTTAAAAATAATATAAAATATTAAAGCAAAAATTATCAAATATGTATCATAAATATTTTATATAACATATATGATATTCATATATCAAAGGTGGTGTTATTACGGAAAAAGCTGAATAACTATGAAGCCTCTCGATGCATCGGAATTCTCTCCAAATAAATAAATCTGCTTTAGTACGACCAAATACACGACACATTTTTATTTGAGAAAGGGCACGTGGAACACATGTGAGGGAAGAAAATTAGCTGTCGTATTTTACTTCTCTCTCATATTTTCTCATATCTACGCCTGGATATGCTCTTTTCACACATTAAAAGTGTAGTACTACACTGGCAATCTTCCAATTATCACAAAGAGATGCTGATCTTCAACCTCCCTTATTTATTTATTTATCATTTTTTTTTTTTTTTGGGGAGGGGGTCACTGATTTGTTGATGCTCAATGTTCGTTGTCGTTTTCTGAGTACGAGCGTTCGAATTGTTTTTTTCTTTCTTTCTTTCTTTTCTTTTCTTTTCTTTTCTTTTCTTTTTGGCTCTGGAGTGTTCCCACTGGTGCTTGCCACAAGTGATTGTCACCCGGATTAAAGCTGGGCTTGATATCCGGTTTGTTTGGAATGTAAAGGCATATTTAGAGCATGATTTGAAGACATCCTTTTTTTTTTTTTTTATCATTTTTAATTATTTATATTTTAAAAATATTATAATAAATTCTAAATTTTAAAAATTTATAATTTTATGTATACAAATATAAATAAGATAATTTTTTTAAAATTATATAGAATTTCGAGAGAAATGAAATAATATTTATATTGATATTTTTTTCTAAAAAAATTTTTAAAATTTTTTATTTTTTCACCCCAAATAATTTTTTCTCCCAAACACATTTTTTAAAACAATTTTTTTCTAATTCAAAAATAATATCTCCAAACATCTCCCCATACACTCCCTAATTCTTGACAATATAATTGGAGATTAGAGAAATTATTGCTTAAAGAAAAACTACGAAGATAATATAAATCTTATTAAAATGTGTTAAAAAATCAACATAAATCTTATTTTATTTCTATTAAAATTTTATATAATTTAAAAAAAATTATCTTATTTTAATTTACATATAAAATTATAAGATTTTAAAATTTGAATTTTAGAATTATAATAAAAAATTGAATAATAAAGCTTGTTAAGTTAAAAATAAATAAATAAATTGTGAATTTTAAATTTAGATTATACATTCAAACGCAAGCTAAAAAATGGCTTTTAGTCCTAGTTTGAGCGTCTTACATCAATTTAATTTAATGAATATAATTTTTTGAATAATTCAAGCACTACCAAAGAGATTATTTGGAATGATTTTAAAAAAGTTGCTTTTGATTTTTTTAATAAAAAATTGCTTTAATAAATGTTTCGATGATTTCTTGAAATGGTTTTAACCTTTCAAAGTAACTTTAAGCGAAAAATCGTAAATCGTAACGTCATATTGGGAACGACTATAGTGGAATTTTATAAAGAAGTTTTAACGTAAATTGAGATAAGATTTATATTTTAATCATTTAAATATAATTTAATAATTAAAATTTATTTATATAAAATAATTATGATATATTTTAACATATAATATTAAGGGAGCGTTTGGTAAACGCATTGCATTTTGATTGTATTTGAATGAAATTTGTTTTTTAAATGTTGTATTTGGTTGAAAAGTATTTGTTTTGTATTTGGATGAAATGTGTGTTTGGATGAAAAAGTATTTTAATTGTATTTTGAAAAAGGTGTGTTGATGTAATTGATAAAAGTTGATAAGAAAGTAAAACGTGAATAGTGAAATTTGTTGGTAAAAATATTGAAAAAAAAATCTAACTTAATTTATTTATGTAAAATAATTAAATTAATTTGTTTAAAAGAAACATTCATACATGTGGATACTCTTTTATCTACATTATTATCTTCAGTCACCAATTTTTAATCATTGTAATTATATTCAGTAGCATTGTACTGTTTTACATGATTTAAGCTTGTGTTACAATAAAGGTAAAACCCGTGTTTTCCTACATCCAAATGGAAAAAACTAGATTCGGATTCTAAAATCTAGTTTTCCTCTTTCTTCTTCTTTAATTATGTTTAAATCAACCATGATTATTTTTAATTTGTTTAGGATAAACTAAATTTTCTTTTCGTAGGTTTGGGATGGAACCTTAACATCAATTTTAGATGTTAAAATTCTTCATTCTTTATTAATGCTTACTCATGATTATTCATTCTAACTTGTGTTTACTGCTTGTTCTTAGATTGTTCACCTTTCAGAATGATATGCGAATGCTTATAATTCGGTGCAGTTATGTGTGTTTATTTTTATTTTCATTCGTATTTTTATTCAGGTATTGAAAAATCATCTTTTGCTTGTTTTGATAAAATTAGGATAAATTAGATTGGTAATTAGCAATTGAGGCTAATTTAGTCTAAGTGGGAACGATACTTACTCAGAACAACATTACTTGTACGATACGTACACTTGCGGGTATAAAAATATCAAGTATTATTCACTACCGTTTGCCATACATGGACCACGACTATCTATACCATGGATTTTGCTGGTACTTGTCTCACATTTGCATTGTCAAGTAATGTCTAAAATGATTCATTTGATTTTGATCATTATTGTCGTCTGGAACTTCATGCCCCTCTGGTAAGGCGTCTTCAACTTCATCTTGCATGTCCAACGTCGTTTGATGAATTTTATTGACTAGTACACCATCAACATCGTATCGTCGCAGAAGTCTATCCCTCTCCCGAATCATGATGATGAAGTTATGCACGACTGCGCATGCGACAGGTATTAAAACTTGCTTTCGAATTGGATAGTTTGTCATGTTCTTTAAAATTTTAAACCTTGCATTCCATACACCAAATGTCCTCTCGATGCAAGTGCGTAACGAGCTATGCGTATAGTTGAAAACTTCTCGCGGTGAACGCAAACCTTGAAGACGACGCCTATACTCAGGCAAATGATACATGTCACCCCGATAAGGAGTTAAAAACCCTGTCTTATTAGCGAACTCAGCATCATCTAAGTAAAATTTTCCTACATATCATACATAAAAAGTATTATTCATTATATGAAAACATGTATACTCTCTTTTACAGGAGTTGTTGGCCATATATAATATGTCTAACCTGCTGGTGGAATGGGAAAACCATAACGGTCAATTACCAGATTAAATACACGAGCGTCATGTACCGACCCCTCACATCCTGCACATATGTATGTGAACTTCATGTCAAATAAACAAGCTGCTAGGATATTTTGTGAGAATGTTCCTTTCCTGTTTCGCCAGGCTTCCGCGTTACGAGCTGGTGGAACGCATGACACATGAGTTCCATCAATGGCCCCTACTCAATTCTGTATCATTGGAAACAACAAACTCACTAATAGTAGATTTTATTAAAATGCAAATATTAAAAAATTTTCAACAATAAAAGTATGTGTTACTTACGTCGAACCATGGCCTATATTTGTATTGGTTTTGATTAATGAATGGTTGCACACGTTCATAATCTGGAGGAGTTATTACCTCGTCCTTTAGATTGTATATAGCTATGAGTACAGCAAAAAACCATCGAAATATTGTCTCATCCGAGTGGTTCCAATGATCTGCTACTTCAGCATTTGTTGTCCCTTGACATATGATATACAGAAATATAAACAATTGCTCATCCACATTTAAATGGGATGTTTGTTGTAACAGTCCGCGATTTTCCAACAACGTAGATAAAGCCTTAAATGTCCTCTTGTCCATCCTAATCTTTTGCTTTATTTTGTTTGGATTTCCATTCAAAATTTCATTAACGTGCATCAATCCAGATAATATCGAATCATGTAAAGGTTGTTTATACTTCGTATTCATCTTATAACTTGCAATAAGTAGGCATGCTGTAATAGCCAAAGTCTCCTCCTCATCAGTATCAGTTTCACTACCACTATCAGCACATGCGTTTATGGATACCGAATCACATGGATGAGACATGTCTTCAACCTATATTACCATAAATGTAATATAATCAACAATAATAGTAGAAGACGCATAATGAAAAACAGTTCGAATCACTTAATTAAACCAGAAACAGTTCTTTAGTTTTTCTAACCTAAAACATATTTCAAATGTTTTACCTATTAATGATGCAAATGCAATTACAATTAGATATTGAAAATTGATACCGTCCTGTAAACAATCTACTCATTGGGCTGATGCGGTGGGATGGGAGGGTCACTGGGTGGTTTTGATTGAGCTTGCCGACGCAAAATATCGTTTACAAACGCCAATTTCGTACCATCTGCACATCCGAGGAAGGTCGGTATCCAACCACGATTCTCATAGAAGAAATGCATCATTGTCACTACATCCTTAAATCCAACTCTGAGAGCCAGCATAGCCTTTTCACAGTCGGCAATTGCATCCCGCGAACCTCCATAATCGCAAGAATCCGTTCTTAAACGCTTTGATGTACGCTTAGTTAAATGGTTCGATATCTCCTGTATTGCCTGTGCCATGACAGTCTCGTTGTGCAATTTTTGCTTGCAAATTGAATACCGTTCTTGATTTCTCAAACTACTTGGTTGATGTGCATCCGTATCAAACCCTGACTCTTCATCATAACTAAATCGAGTGTCCTGTGATATGTCGCCATCAAGTACAAATGTTGTTCCACTCCCTGTCATGTATTCGGTTGATGCGACGTGCTCATCGAATATACTAAAGTATAAATCTTCGAACTTAAGACCGTCATACTGAAGCTCAAGTGCCTCAGATCCATATTTCTGCATGAAAGTGTACATCATTGCCATAAATGTAATGTGTTACAAAAAATTTCAACCAATAATTTATTTGACAAGATTACTTCACTTATAAATGTAATATTTAAATGCAAAACAAACATGCAACCGCGAACATATGATCGATATATAAAACGTCCTTACCTCCACGAAGCTCTGCCACACTTCATTACTACAACTGATACTCTTTGTCTCTGGGTTGTAGCCAAGCCCAGTATACGTCTTCAGTGCCTTCCAACATTTGTATGTTTTAGCCATACGGTATTTTTTACTCTTCAGTTGCACAGCCGTGCATGGGGGATTGAATTTGGTGCCCCATTCAGTTAGAACTGATGATGTGGGAAACCTGCCACCATGCATATTCTTGTATGTTTGAAGACGGGAAAGTAGTTCAAATTCTTTCTCCTCAGTCCACTTATATCCATCTCTTTTACGCGGCATCTACATAAACAATGTAGAGCAAGTTTTATTAGGTTGGTCAATTCAGTAAAATAGTAGGTTAAAAAAATATCATCAACATGTACAGAAATTGTGGAACATGTGTTGAGCTTTATATTTGTTTCCAATGAATTTCACATCTACGTATGCTGATAACAAAATTGTCAAAATGATGCTACACAATTCTTTATGGTTATATTACATGCGTACTCGATCTCAAATTGTAAACGGAGTCAATAGATTAAAAAAAGACAAAAATGGAAGCAGAAAATTAGTACCGTGTTTGAACCGGTTGAAGACTCGGCCTCGGTCTGATCAACTGAAGGGGAATAACATGATTCAGACACTAGCGGATTCCGTGGACGATGGAAACAGTGAATGCGGCCGGAATTTCGTCGTTTCAAAATTCGACTAGAACGTCGACACGGCCTTATTCTACATGGTTTGCCAATATGTGAAAGGGCATCTGATTGTGTTCCCGTGGTTTCGGTGTAAGGGCACGGAGGCGTATTGAGGTTAGGATTGACAATGAACTAGTATACGACAAGTTGTGATTAAAGCCAACTGAGGCAATAAAACATGTATTTACCAAGTCATGAGTTTATCTGTCACCTTTGGGACGGTATAGGCCAGAACTAGGGTGCATACACTATTTCACTACATACACGTTTGGTCCATCAACAATGCGATGTCATGTATTTATTCATAGACAATTAAACTATATGCAACACACTATTTAAACATGATTGCAAAACTTACCAATAATTTGGTGAGAGATTGGGAGGCTGTTTGTTAATATGACACGCGCCAACCTGTCTCCAGACAATTAGTTTACGACGTGCTTCCTTTAGGCGAACCTAAGAGATGCCGATTGGGGAAGAACAAACTGGCAGCATCGGTTTAAATGGACAGGCCTGTATGTCTCGTCAGTTGTCGTCTAGGTTAAACGACAAGAAGAAAGTGTAGGAAGAAATTACACAACAATTATCAACAGTTTTGCCACATTCACAAAGACAACAAAACATCCAACCAACCAAGTAGAATAATAAAAACTTTAAATTGCACCAACCAAGTGCCAATAGGATAAACTCCCCTTTCTAAATCAAATAAACGATACTATGCTCAACATAGAATTCAAATTACAGTTATTGTATTAACTTTTTGATTGAATCCAATTTCATAAAAAATTAATGCTACCCAAGCTCAAAAGAAGAGACAAGTAGAAGACAACAATTAAAACAGAAAAGACGCAAAAAAAGAGTGACACCAACAACAAATTAAAAATATGATTGAGGCAGGAACAAGAAACGACAGCTATTGAGAAACAACAACAATTTAAAAAACGGGATTGGAAAAAGGAAACGACAACTAAAGAAAGGAGGACAAATAGGAATAATCGAGAAGAAGATTGTGTACTGTTGAGGGCATACATGGACCAACCATAGACGACAATGAACAACCTGAAAAACGACAAGTAAATAGTGTAGCACCAACACAATCTGAAAATGCAAGAACAAACTAGATCATGCATATTTGTATTGCAAAAGACAACAAGTTTTGTTTCCGATTGTCCAACCACAGTAAACAGATCAAAACAATGAACAACTTAACATCAATTAACTTATTGCATTTCTTGCCAACTACTTCACCAAGGCTATTACATCTGCTACATTAACACGATTGCATGTACAGAGAAATTTCAACAAATTTTATGACAACTCACTGTGGCCGTTTCTCATATCACAGCCAGTCGGAAGAGAAAACAGGGGCATAGTTTGTCATGTTTCTGCTTGCTCCAAAACATTTGCGGGGTAGCAATTGACCTTATCTGCAAAATGTACAACAACATTCGCTATTTCGTGAACCCTACAATCGGAAACAACCTTCCATTCGGATAGGGACACATAGACATAAACTGAGAAGCAAGGGGAAAAGTTAATGACTGCACGAAGTGAACGTTGATGGAAACAGAGCGACAAATAACATGTAAATATGGTGGGATTCATGTCAGATTTGGAAAAAAAAATTTCACAACTCAGCCAAAAACACGTTTACATTGACAGACACATTTCAAGAAGGAAACGACAACTCACCGTGGTGTCGTCTCAGATCACGGCCACTCTGAAGAGAACACTGAACCCTGTTTTGGTTTGTTCTTGCTCCAAAAAGTTTCGGCCTAGCAACTGAACTTATCTACAAAATGTGGAACCACAATCGCTACTTCGTGAAGCCTACGATCGGAAACAAGCTTCCATTCGGATGGCGACACATACACAGAAACTGGGAACGAAGGGGGAAACCGAGCGACATGTAAAATGAAAATAGCGTCGGAATCATCTCAGTTTGCCCACAAAAAATTCACAGCTCAGCCAAATACACTATTACAGTGCAGCCAACAGAGTAGTCATCGTGCGAAACCTGAAAATAGCGTAATCAATACATACCTAAGTCGGCCGGCGGTAGTGACTTGAAGACCTGATTTGTACACCTAACCGCCTAAAACGGTCGGCCGAACGTTTTGCAACCTCGGTCGTTGACGGAGACGGAGAAGGCTGTCGACGATCGGTACAAGGTGAGCGCGCAGTGGGTTGAGCCGGCCGATGCAGAGAAGTGTGCGTCTTCGGAGGAGTGTTTAATTTCAGAGATTGGAGATTGTGGTAGGTAGAAAATCGGGGGAAAGGGCAATCTGCCATTGATTGTGCAAACGACAGCTATGGAGAGGGTGGAGCACAAACGGCCATGTGCGTTCTCTGACAGTGAGCAGAGAATATATTCGAACGAAGACCGAAAGTGCAAATAAATAGTATTTGCATTTTAAACTACTATTTATATGCAGTATATTTTCAAACCCAAAATACGTGTTTGGTGGTAAAAAGTATTTCAATATATTTAAAATATGTTTCCCAAACAGACACTAAGAAATTAAAAAATTTTCAAAAAAAAAAAAAAACTTAACTAACTCGACTCTAAACTGCTGACTCACCCCCTCTTCTCTCTCTCTCCCCCAGCAACGATGCCAGGCACCTCCGAGCACCCAGCCTGAGTCATTTGCGTCTCCTTCATTGCAGCCTAACGCCAACTGGATCAGCACAGCTTGCATTCTGCTAACTACAGAGCTGCTCAATCCTAACTCTGTATCGCTCGATTTTGCACCCCAGTCGAGCTCTATTATCATCAGCCCTAGCCATCGTTGCTCCTCGCCAATTACTCTGCAGCCCAGCCCACCTTTTCTAGCTTACACCGCTATCCTCCTTGCTTGGAGCCACTATCCTCTCTTTCCACTTGAATTAAATGTTTTTTAATTTAGTTTTTCAATTTATTTAATTTATTTAATTTTTAATATTATCAAGTAGTGTATACTTTAGTTATCATATATAACATTTTAACTATATGATTCTATTTAAATGGTTTAAAAATAAACCTTATTGATAGAGTCTCTTAAAAGGATTCTATTTAAATGGTTTAAAAATAAACTTTATTGATAGAGTCTCTTAAAAGGATTCTATTTAAATGGTTTAAAAATAAACCTTATTAATAAAGTCTCTTAAAAAGATTCTATTACAGTCTTTCTCCATTATAATAAGCATTTTATTAACATTATTGCAATAATTTTTAATTGCGTGTTATCGTTAATAAATGTTATTACTCTCATTAGTACTCATTTATAAATATGGTTCAAAACAATTGAATTTTGTAGTTTTTAGTTCCTTTCTCATGTTGCCTATAAGCATAAACAAAATCTATAATAAATGGACCTCAAGTTTTTTTTTTTTTTTTTAATGCTGCTCTAATATTTTTATTGCTTGTATACATTATAAATATTAGGTATCATTTTATCATGTTACAAAAACATAATTTAGAACACGGACCAGAAATTAGTATATATATTTTTACTTATTTTCTTCTCGGGTTGAAGACTAGTATTAAAACACCAATTCGAAGATAAACTTTTCAATACAAACTCACAATTAAGTCAATGGTCATTCCAGACACATTTAATAGTTTTTCACGTAAAATATATATTGTAAGTGTCAGTGAATACGCTTCATATTAAAAAGGTTCCCTCCATACCTTCATACACTCTTTCTCACCTTTGACATTGCAGTAGAAAAATAAATTACTTCGGTTTGAACAAATAAATACATAGGCAATAATTATGCATAAGTTATAGATAATTAATGCTTGGATCAGAAATTTCAAGATATTCTATAATATGGCAAGTTATTAATAGAGTAAGTTTTTTTTAGTTATCGTTTTAAATTTTTTAAAAATGTCACAATACGGCATAAAAGAGTCTTGATAGATCAAATCGTTAAATTAATTCATTAATTAAAAAACTTATTCCACCAGAATAAAAGAATCTAAAAAACGTGCATTATATGAAAAGTTTTTCACAATAGAAATTAAGGGTCGTTTAAGGAGATTCTAAAAATGTGTTTTGAAGAATGGAAAAAAAATAAGTTTTGAAAAATGTATTTTAGAAAAAAATTTTGTTTAAAGTAAAAAAAATATTAAATTTTAAAAATTTATGTGAAGAAAGATTATTAACATAAATTATATTTCATTTTTTTAAAATTTTATACAACTTAAAAAATTATTTTTTTAATAATATTTTAAAAATATAAATAATAAAAAATAATTATAAGATAAAAATATATTCAAAATTTATACTCAAAATTCCTTTCAAACAACCCCTGAAATAACCTTTCAAAAAAATAAATTTGAGAAAAAAAACCCAGATAATTTCGTCCTGTCATGATCCTTTTTCGTTGTGTTGTTAGAAATCCCTGGCGATTTCCCCAAGAGTCTCCATTTTCCCATTAAAGTTGACATGATTGTCAAGGTCCACCATAGTTAAAAGACCATAAATTCTGTCACATGCCAAATGATGAAAAAGTTTTATTTATAGCTTTTTATTTTTTAACATCTCCGCTCCTCAAATTAGCATCTCTCTCCATTTTCCTTTTTTAATTACATTTTTTTTACTTGTAACAACTACATATATATATGTTTTTTTTTTCTGACATGAAATCCAAATTATATCAACTTTATTAATCCGAAAAATAATCTTCTATAAATTTCAAATCTAAAACTTAAGATTTTAAAGATCTATTTATCAAAGTTTATATTTTTATTTTTAGTCGGTAAAAAAAATACAAGAAAAAAATAATTTTTTAACAAGTATTTGAGAACACATTATAAATGAGCTTGTGTAGTTAAAATAATAAATAATAAAAATATTAAAATAAAATTTATAATACCTAATTTAAATATTAAAATAAGTTTTAAACTCTACTTATAAAAGCTTTTTCATAAGTTTTATTTTCTAGCTTTTTATAAAAAAAACTATATTAGATACTGAAAGTACAAATTTTTCTTTTCACCCATCAAGTTAAAAGTAATTTTTAAAAAGCTTTACAAAACAGATCCTAAACCTTTCTTTTCACCTGCTTAGTTTGTAACAACCAACTATAATATCTGGTAGGTACAAGATTCTAAACGCTAATTAACCACGAGGCTATCTTATTCACAAAGCCAAAAACAAAACAAAAAAAAAACAAAAAACAAAAAACAAAAACAAAAAACCCACAGGACTACAAAAGCGGAAAAGAAAATTGTAGTGCAATAATATACGTCCTAAAACATTATTACGGTTTTTTATCACCACATTATATTTTAGTTATATTTAAATAAAATTTATTTTTTAAATATTATATTTAATTAAAAAATATTTATTTTATATTTAAATAAAATATGTGTTTAGATGATAAATATTTTAAAGTTAAAAAGTTGATGGGATTATTTTAAAAAATTTTTAAATAATAATTATTTTTATAATATTATTAAAAAATTTATATTTAATGTAAAATTATATTACATTTGAATAAAATTAAAATGTATTTTTTTTTTTCAAATGACACCTAAAGCTCTTTCTACATTATCCGGACTTTTTTACCGGTTTTAATACTGTGCGGACGATTTCACCCTTCGAAGTGCCCTTATGTTTCAGTGTTTGTACAGCAGTTGGATGCCTTGCTTTTTCGGCCCTTATAGCCGGTGCCCTTTTTTCTTTCCCTTCTTCGTTTCTTCCGTCGGCTTTTTCTTTCTCTTCTTCTACTACTCTTCTCTTTTACAAATCCTATACTTTGATTTAAGTTCATTTTGTCTCACCATTTTCTTTTTCTGTTGTCCTTTGTTTTCTTTATTTTGATTTTTCCTTATTCACCTTCGTTTTATTGTTCATTTTATCTTAATTTCATTTTCTCTTTTTTTTTTGTAAGCCCTAAATTTTCAATCTATGATTTCCAATTTCTCTTCTTTTCTTTTTTCCATTTTTTCCGAGTCTTAGGCTCTGTTTGGTAAACGCATTGCGTTTGAATATAATGCATTAAATATAATTTATATTTAGAAGAAAAGTATTTGCATTACATTTAAATACAATGTATATTTATATGAAAAGTATTTAAGTTATATTTAAATAATAAATATATGATGTGATGTGTAAAAATATAGAGAGAAAAAGAGAATATGTAATGTGATTAATAAAAATAATAGAAAAATAAAATAATAAATAGTGATTGTATTGAATTTAAAATGTGATGTGATTGGCATTTAAATGAAATACTTTTATGTCTAGATAAAAATTGTATTGTATTTGAACACAATACGAATGCAATGCTGAAAACAAATGACACTTTATAATTTTTTAAGCTTGGTTTTTTTTGTTTTATGTTCTTCGTTCATTTCTTCTTTTCCCCGCGGGCGATTTTGGTTCTTTCTAATTTTTAAGGAGAAGGAAAATGGAAATAAGCAACAAAGAAAAAATGGAGGACATAAAGGGGAAGTTTTTTGTTGTTGTCTTCTCTGTTTCTACATTTTACTTTTTTTTATTTTTTTATTTTTATTAAAAATTCCATTTTATAGATTTATATTGTTATCGGTTTTTAATTTATATACGCATATATTTTTTCAAAATGTGGCAATGACCCTTCTTGAATGTTGGATTTGGAGTACAAAGAGAAAGATTCAAGCTTTTTCCTATTAAATGATCTGATTTTTAAATTTTTTTTTTTCCCGTGGGTAATGTTTTGTTCAATTTTGTTTTTGTTTTTATATTGTTTTCTCTGAATTTTTGCATTAATGATTTCCTCTTGTTTTAAGTGTATGTGTCTTGCTTCTTATGTCGTAATTTTTTTTAAATTGTTTTGTTTGGTGTGAATATGGTATTTTTGTTTCACTGTTGATTTTGAGGAGGGCTTTTTTTTTTTTTTGGTGATACAATGATATTATTGTTATAGATTTTGTTTGCTTTAATATATTTTGTATGTATAGCTTAATATCATTGTCTGAATATTTGAGACTTAGATTTGCAATTTTGTTTATTAACTATATTGGTTAGTTTTTTCTCTACTATTCAGTTAGATTTGAATGAATCATTGGATTTTCAAATCCTTTGAATTTCTAGATTTTTCATCCGATTCATTATGTGTAACTTTTCTATTGAGATAAAATATGTTGGTTTTACTAATCCATTTATTACATTTAATGTTTTAAGATTATGCTCTCTTGTCTATAACTCTATTATTGACACATTCTTAGTATTCTTTACATACGTTTGATAATTCTTTTTTGTGTAAAAAATTTTTAATTCTTTCCATTCTAATGATTTTCTTAAAAGAAAACAAATAATTTATTTTTTGTATTTTGTAGTTTATAGCTATAAATGGAATATTTATTCATTTATTCTCATTCCTTACCTACCTCTAGCTATTATTACTTCTTCAAAACTAAGCTACATCTTCTGTCTTCATCTTTCCTCTATTATTACTGTGGACTCTTTGTTCACCTCATTATTATCCTATGAAGAGTGAACTGTTTGGTTTGTCATTTTCGGTAAACAGATGCTTTTTAATTAAGATACTTTTTCTATTTATTTCTTCTGTCTGTTATTTATAATTAATTTATTATATTATGATGATAGGATTATATCTAATATTATTAATTATTAGTAATCTAGGTTTTGTTATTGAAAATGATTTTGGTTTGTTATAATGATAATGTTCAGATTGGTATTGTTAATGGCTTTTTTATTATTATTATAGACAATTTTTATAAAGGACCTTCCTATTGTCATTTCCCCCTTATTAGGACTCTCTTCTTGCCTTTTTCTTTACTTTATTTATAGTGTTGTTCTATTTTTTATTTGTTTCATACGTTTTTTGTTTTCTTTTTATACATCTGTTTTCTGTTCTTAAGACTTCTTCTCTGTATTTGTGTTTCTGACAGTTTGCCTTAATTTTTTTTTCCTTTCTAATTTTTATATGATTATGTTTTTTAAATTATTTGTCTAATGAATTTATATTTCGATTCTTTCCCAATCTATATCATTAACGTTTCTTTCACTTCACATCATTATTTTAGTATTACTATTGTCATGGTTATTAGTATATATAATTCTGTTATTTTTCTCCCTTTTTTATTTTGTTCCTATTTCAGGGGTGGATAATTCTGCTCTTCTAATAATTGTTTTCCATTTTTTCACCGATATTATTATTACTATGTGTTAAATAATTGATAGCCATTATTTGACAGATTTTATCATTATTGTAAATGTTTGGTATTTACGTTACTTTTCATTTTCATATCAATTTTTACTCCAAGATTATACAATCATATTTCCGCCCTCATACAATTTTAAAAACTCTACTTCTTATGTTATATTATCTTTTTTCTGTTTTTGTTGTTTGCTTTTCCTTGCTCCTACTTTCTGATTTCTTTCCTGTAAAAGATTATGTTAGGTTATGTCATGATTTTTCTAAACATACGCTGTTAGCAGAAGACCAAAAAAATCTAAACTTGTTATGATGATCTCTATGTAGGTGTAAAATGATATATATATATATATATACCAAACTGATTGTTTAGTTTGGTATATATAGCTCAATACAATGCTACTGTTACCATGGGTTAGATAACTTTTAATTATAGTTTAGCCGTCTTTATTGCTACTGTAAATATTTGGGACTTATCTTTACCATTACTGCTACTTTTTTCTCTCTTTCTTTTTTCCCTTACCTGTAAATATTTTCTAAAAATTTGTTGCTTAAATCCCCAAACAATGTACTTGGTAGCTAAAGATGATGTCAAATTATATTTAAGTTATTCTTGACATGTGTTGTTATGAATAAAAAAAAATTTGAGCTTGCTATGATGATTCTTATTCATGGACATAACATGGATACCTCATCAGTTGTTTAGTTAAGTATATGTTGCAAAATATATTAAAAACGTCAACTTTTTTCCTCCCATCGATTGTATTTCTACTTCACTACGGCTATTGTTTCCTCTCTCCTATTTTGCCTTCCTCCAATTTCATATAATCTTAACTATCATATTATTTTTCTTTCGTTTTAAGTTTATCCAGGTTTGCCTAGCATTAGACAAAAACATTTAAGCTTGCTATGATGATGTCTATTTAGGTGCATAATAATATATATACCAAACTAATTGTTTGGTTTGGTATATGTTGCTAAACACAATACTACTCTTACCATGTGTTAGATAACTGTTAATCATAGTTTGGTCGTCTTTATTATTACTGTAAATGTTTGGGACTTATCTTTACCTTTGTTGCTATTTTTTTCTTTCTTTTCTTTCTCGTTTCCTGCAAACATTTTTTTAAAATTTATTGTTTAAATTCCCAAACATTGCACTTAGTAGCTTAAGATGATGATGAATTGCATTTCAGTTATTCTTAACATGTGTTGTTAAGAATAAAAAAGATTTGAGCTTGCCATGATGATTCTTATTCATGTACATAATATAGATACCTCATTAATTGTTTAGTTTAGTATATGTTGCAAAACATATTAAAAACATCCACTTTTTTTTCCCCATCCATTGTATTCTTCCTTCACTAAAGCTACTGGTTCTTCTCTTCTGTTTTGCATTCCTCCAATTTCTTATAACCATAACTACTATATTATTTTCTTCTCTTTTAAATTTAAGGGGGTTTGCCTTCTACTTCCATTTCTTTTTTCCTCACAAATATTATTCAAAATGTTTTTGCATAAATCCCTATACATTATATTTAGTAGCAATAGGCAATGTTGAATTATGTTTCAGTTATTTTTAACATGTTTTGTTAGCAATAGAAAAACATCCAAATTTGCGCTATGATGATCTCTATTTATGTGTATAATGCATATACCAAACCAATTATTTAATTTGGTATGTATTGCTTAAAATATAAGAGACCTGAGTACTATTTCAAAACATTACATATTACTGAGTTCAATTTTTTATGATTTACGTATTTCTTTGTATTTCAATATCTTTTTCTTACACTATTTATTACGAATTTTCCTTTTTTTCTCCCTTTGATTTTTTCAATTATGTTTGCTGATTTTATTTTTCATTTATTTAATTATATTGTCAAGATATGAGAAATCACTTAGAAGTTTTGTGTAAAGATATTATTATCATTTCAAGTTATTGTAATTTTAATTGTATAAATTCGTTTTTTATACTATATAATTGTTTAGTGTAATCAAACATTTGTATTTCATATACATGTAGAGCAAAAAATACTACTGATGCTGAATGTATTTATAGTTTCTTCTGATCGTTGAAAATAAACTCAACATATACATTAATTATTTCATAATTTAATTAATAATTAAATATTTGTAATTCCTTCTACCAAAACAGATTGAAGGTAATATAAATATCAATCATTTAATTATTAAATTAATCAACACAGTTTTTTCAACCAAACAATATATATAAACCCACAGTATAAAAAATAGCTACTCTACATATCATTGTTTTACCGGTAATTAAACATTTGCCTTTTCTTCTGACTATACAAAATAATTGTACAATGAATGAATAATTTAAAAATAACAAAAGTTGAATTTCCTGTTAAGCATGTAGTCAAGGAAAGATCAAAAAATAATTATAATTGTATTATCTATCTTTGTTATCTATGTTTAACATTTTTATTCATACCGTACAACCGTCAAGCAGCAAACTATTTTCCACTAAAAGACTGTTAATCTGATAACGTGCTTGTTTTCTTTTTGCAGCATTATCTAAGAGAGATAAACATGATTGATATGATGCTAGGAGATCCCTGGCCACTACTTTTTATCTCACTCCACTGATATTATTATAAGTTTGCTGTAGTTTGGTTTAACTTTGTGACATATCATTGACTTGAGTTGTATCTTTGGGTTTATCCTTTGTTTTTTTTTTTCCTTCGTTGAGTGAGTTGGCAGATGATCATTTGGCGTGAGTCATCGACAACCCAATTTAAATCCATCTCTCTTCTTATATGCAGACAATATATGATAAGATGTAATATTTCAGACGATACTATCATTCGTATTTTGTAAGTATCTTCTGATTTAAAAAACTGGGATAGCAAGGACACGACGTCCTGCCCTCCCTCCCCAATACGTAAGGGACACGAGTTTTGACATTATTGGTAGGTATTCGGAATTTTCTTATAATACGGTGAGAAAGAAGCACCATGATTCAGACATACAGATAAATTCTGAGGATAATTCCAACATTATATCCCGAGACCACAGTCCCACAGACAGTCCATTTACCACACATCCACAAACCGAGCACTACGAATCTTTTTGAAAATTTGGCGTTGTACTCTCTTCTCCTAGCGCGTAAATTCTGGTTCGGAAGAAAATTTCCTTGGTATAAATTTGTCAGAAAGTAGAATGTAGAAATCCCAAAAGAGTTATTAAAAAAAATTCAAGAAGTTGGATTTGGATGAGCCCATAGGCCATGATGCTAAGCCCGCACGCTCTAATCTAACATGTACTGTCCAACGTGAAGTCCAAGCATGGTCCGTGGAAATATGTCCAAAGCAGTGAGAGGATTAGGCTCCATTTTTTTTTCCCCTACCTTTTATTTTAAAAAATTTACAGAAATGGCACAAAAACCAAACATTTTAGGTAGCGTTTGGTATTGTTTTTGAAATCTGTTATGTTTTCAAATTTTTTGAATTTGAGATCATTTTGAAAACAATTCTGAGAACGTTTCTGAAATTGTGTTTGGTTTTATTTTCTGAGTGTATGTTTTGAGAAACAAAAAAGTGAAACTGTGTTTGGTTATATTTTTGAAAATCAGTCATTTTATAAGTATTCTATAAAAACATATTTATGTTTGATTTTTAAAAAAATTTATTATGAATACCAAAAATTAAAAATTAATAAAATTTTTTAATCGAAAAATGAATTAAAAATTAATAACTATAATATTTAAGTAATTACTATATCAATTAAATCTTAATTAATCATAATAATTAAATCAGAGAAATGGGAGAAATGGAAAAAATGAAATCAGAGAAAACGACTAAAAGTCGTTTTCAATTTTACGTTAGGAACAAAGGAGATTTTGGATTCGTTTTGAAAACTGTTTTCAAAAACAATACAAACCAAACACAATTTCACACCGATTTTGAAATCGATTTTCTAGGAAATCGTGAAATCTGTTTTGGAAACAAAACCAAACACACACTAATAGATTTCCGTCATGGATTTTAAAATCTAGGATTTTTGTTATGCTAATGAACTTTGCAATGTGATAAAAATTTGATTTGCAAATAAATTATAACATGAATGTTATATTTATTTTCTTTTATTGTCAATAAATATATTTTGAAAAGTTATGAAGTCCATGTTATCCTTATATCGATCAATTTCAATATATAAAATCGATTGTTTGTAATCAATAAATCACGGCCACAACAACAAGATCACACAGTAAGATCTCACGTAGAGTGTGGATTTTGCGCCTATCTGGCACGATCTCAATGTGGCTGCTAGATCTCGTGGAGATGTGGTGACATTGTAGAAACGAGGTTGAAATCAATCGTGATGGATAATTCATTGGTTGAAATTGATAACTCTATAAAATATAATTATTTTATTATTTTTCTATTTACAAAAATTATTTTATCTTTAGAATTTTAATTGTTTTTGATTTGTTTTGAAAAGTTACGAAATCCATGTTATTCTAATTTCAGTCAATTTCAATATATAAAATCAATTGTTGGTAATCAGTAAGTCACGGCCACAATAACAAGATAACACAATAAGATTTCACGTAGAGTCTGGATCTTGCGCTTGTCTGGCATGATCTCAACATGGCGACTAGATCTCGTGGAGATGCGGTGACATTGCAGAAACGAGGTTGAAATCAATCATGATGGATAACTCATTAGTTGAAACTGATAACTCTATAAAATATAGTTATTTTATCACTTTTTCATTTACAAAGATTATTTTATCTTTAGAATTTTAATTGATTTTGATTTGCTTTGATTTATTTTATTTTGTGTATTTTAATCTAGATTTTTTTATATATTTCATGAAATTTTTATTTAATTTTACTTTATTCTATCTTATCATTTTGTTTTAGTAATAGTATATTAAATAAGATTAAAATTAAATATATTTAATGAGTTTACTTATAGCATTTTATTTTGAAAATATCTAATTTTAACACTTTGTTTTTCTATGGATCAAATTGATGTAAAAATTTTAGATGTTAGAAGTGGATCCCACCAGCATCACTATTCATGTTAGGTAATTATGAAAACTAAGTTTATCATACATCTTGTCATACTAGATACTTCCTAAGCAAATGCACGGGCTAAAACTACTGTAGTAAGTTTGAATATTGTAGCTATTATAACAAAGTGCTACTGTAGCAAAATGTGTACCAACTACTATAGCTTCTGTAGCAAATTTGAAAAGTTCGTGTTATGTATACACTGACTATTATAACAAGTTTGAAAAGTTTATGTTGTGTGTGCACTAACTATTGTAGTAAGTTTGAAAAGTTTGTGTGGAGGTTAGGTGAAATAGTGTAAAATTATACCTATAAAAAGACATTTTGGGGAGGCTTGAGGACATTATATATACACTCTTTCTCTCTCATTTTTATCTTGCTTTTATTTTCATATTTTCTTTCTAAAATTTTGTGAAAATACTTTTCAAATTAAGTTAAAATTCTTGGATAAGACTAAAAATGATCTTGCTAAAATTCTTTAGCTAAAAATTAAGCTAAAATTTTCATCTTGCTTTTATTTTCATATTTTCTCTCTAAAATTTTGTAAAAATGCTTTGCAAATTAAGTTAAAATTCTTAGGTAAGGCTAAAAATGATCCTATATATTATTTAGGTTTTAATTCTTTAATAGTTTGTAAATTTTCTACATTTGAGTAAATAATTTTATTTCATAATATTTTTTTCCTCATATCAATATATTTTGTTGTTAACTTTTATAAAAATTTAGTCAAGCTCTTTTTATGTAATTGTTGCGTGATATAATATATTGATAGATATTATTTTATGAGTAATCTTTCATTACAATATCGTCCCAAGGTATGTTGTCACTTATAAATTTCTTATAAGATAATTTTTTCTAGTTCTTAATGTGAGAATTTTATTTACTTAAATATATTTTAATTTACAAGTTCTTCAAATTTTATCTTTTGATTGATTATTTGGGATATGAAAATTTTAATTGAGTCAATTTATGAATCAAAATTCAAATAGGTGAATAAAGTATATAGAATTTCTCGATATCTTATCGTTTTTAATTATTGAATTTTTTCTAAATTAAATTGTCTTATTTTATTATATTTTCTATTTCACTTTAAATTACAAAAGTATTTTATTTTGTTTTCTTTTATTTGTTTAATTACTTATTTTTATAACGCTTTTTACTAATCTCTTTTATTTGTTTTCATTACCTTATCGTAGGATCGATTGTTTTTATTATCTTGTAATTGATTTTTTTTAATTATAATTTAAACATGACGAGGCATTTATCAAAAAAATCCCTTGAATCTTTAGAGCTTGTAGAGAAATGAGTCCAATCAAGCACGACATTGTGAATGAAGGGAGTAGAGCGCTGTGGTAAGAGGGAGATTATGAAACCACAGATGGATATTTTGTTCTTTTATTCTCTTCAATTGAATTTTACAAACTTCCCTACAAAAATATTGTATTAATTAAACTCCATTCCCACGCACTTATCCTCCAAAATAATATACAAATA
Organism: Antiaris toxicaria; assembly: GCA_035233585.1. Lineage (NCBI taxonomy): Eukaryota > Viridiplantae > Streptophyta > Magnoliopsida > Rosales > Moraceae > Antiaris > Antiaris toxicaria. The sequence goes on from CP141154.1 coordinate 99,391,452, forward strand.
CATAAATAAATAACAAAACAAACAAACACTCACCACCTAGTTGGAGGGCAAGTATACCATTCAAGTTGAGTAACATTACTTTGACCAATATTTAAGAACATAGGGATAATATTCTTATCCAAGTATCATGAGACCGAATTAAAAATGCATTGAATCTTTTTATGCTTGAAGCCAAATGTCTATTTATCAATTGTATTGTATTGGTTAAGGTTCTTTTTTTATTTTTCTTTTTCTTTTTCGCCCATTTTAATTTATCCAAATACTGGTCATCAATTAGTATGACGCACCTATGATTCCATTCCCAGAATTATTCTGTGCGTAAATTATCTCATTCTTGTCAGTGATGTCAACATATATAAGCATGCATGGACTTCTCAATCTCAGGCATAAAGAAAAAAAAGGAAAAATCGAAACCAAAGAAGCATCTCATTTCGTCACGTAAACTTGATATGAACTAATTCACTGAAAAAAAAAAGAAGATGATATGAACCAGTACAATGTTACGGTCTTGTTTTTATTACTTTCATTGTATCTTCCCAAATGAAGCATATCACCTCCACCTAATCCTTAGAATCAAAGCATACTTGACAAAAATAAATAAGTAAATAAATAAAAATGAAATTGGTTCATTGCACAGAATCATCCAAATAAAGGTGTCACACGTCGAATTTCTCCCAAGTGGGCAAAAGATTTGTTAGGTTGCGAACGGAAAGAGTATCCCATTGATTAAAGCTAGTAACGTGAAATTGATGAAACTAAGAATTGTAAATTTAACTTTTAAAAGTAAACTAACCTAAAAAAAAGCAAATGAACTTTTTTTTTTTTTTAATACAGAAAACATTTTATGAATAGTTGTGTCTTTCGGTTTTTCACTCTCTTGACCTTGAGTTTTTTTTTTTTGTTTTTTGTTTTTTTTTTGGGCGGAGGACTTAAAAAAGTTAGATTCCGCCGTGGGAGCTGCCGTGGAGGTTCCACCGATATGAGGAGGAAATGGACCTTAGCGAATGGCCATGAAAGCCACCATGGGGTCCCAATCGATTATGCCGCCGAAGCTGCCCCATTGATATCCGCATTGAAGCATCCATGGGTTTAAGTAAAATCTTAAAGGGGGCGTTTGTTTTTGTTCTTGAAAATGATTTTTCATTTTCAAAAACGCAGAAAATGAAAACGGTTTCAAAATAGCGTTTGTTTATTTAACGTTTTCAAAATCGTTTTGAAAACACCGTTTTCAACCATGTTGTTTTTTTTTTTTTTTTGAGTTTTTTGAAAACGAAAAAAAGTTGTTTTCACTTTTTGTTTTCATTTCCAAAAAATATTGTGTATTTTGGGTTTTTTTAAAATGAAATGGGTTTTGAAAAAATATAATCAAACAAAGTTTTATTTTTATATTTTTCAAAATATACTCAGAAAACATAACCAAACACAGTTTCAGAAATGATCTTAACACAGTTTTCAAAACATTCTCATTTTCAATTTTTTTGAAAACAGAAAACATTTCTAAAACAATACCAAACGCCACCAAAATCTCTCTCTCTCTCTCTCTCTCTCTCTCAAACTTACAAAATTATAAAAAGAAAAAAACAAACCCAGATTGCCGAAGCAGCATAGCCCCTGAGCTCCTCGAAAAAAATCGAAAAAAAATAAAGGATAAATCGAAATACGGAGGGAACAAAAAAAGACAAATTCAGAGAGATAAAAGAGAGAGCTATTAAGCTTCGTCTGGATCAAAATGTACATTTTTTTAAGAGTCATCCCATACTTAAAATATTAAAAAATTTCCATTTTTTATATTAAAAAGAGACTTTTTTTTTAAATAAAACTTATTTTATCAATCTAAACACCTTAAATGAAAAAAATTTTCTAATTTCAAATAAGATTTTTTTTCTTTTTAAAAATAGACAGTTTAAACAGTTTTTTTTTTTTTTTTTTTTTTTCAAGGGTGAGTTTTATAAATTTTTTACTAGTTAAAAACTGTCTATTTTGTATATAATTTTTTGGTATTTTATCATATTTAACAATTAATAATAAGGCATTATCACTAAAAATATCCTATTATAAAACAACTCTAATGAAAAATTCCATCACTAAAGATACACCACCACATACACACACGACAAATCACCACGGGGCATGAGATTCGAAAATGGAGAGTATTGACGAGATAGAAAAATGAGAGAGAGAAGGTGAACTGGGGGGATACAACTTCAAGAAGGGTCAGTCGTTTGGACCCACAACCCCTCCCACCTCCCATCTCTCTCTCTCTCTCTCTCTCTCTCTCTTCCCCGGACGTTCGGGTGGTTGTCCTATAGACTTGGTTGTACGACATTATATTCCTATATATGTATACATATATAAAGAGGAACAAATGAATTAATGAAATAATTTTAAATTTACTTTTTTGATAAATACTAGTATTGTATAATCTATAAAGTAATTTTATTTTACGTGATGTTCTATAAATTTTTAGTGTAAACCATCACATATCATATATTAAAAGAACTAACACAATAATTAAAATAATAGTATACTACAATAAAGTAAAAGTATAACTTTTCCAAACAAAAAAAAAAAAACAGTTTTTATCCTAAGTTTTGCCGTAACGTTAAACCCGGTTTCTTTCTCTTTTCTAGGCATCTGGCTAGGCAATAGAGTTCATGAATCTCGTTGGGTGGGAGTCACAAATAAATGAGCTATAAAAGCAACCTCACGAAACAGCTAAAAACAGTGTTGTTGTGGATTTTTTTGCCGGTAATTACTGACCCTGACCCTAATCAAAGCATAGGGGTCAGGAGGGCACATGCAATGCCCTACAGTTTTTGTGTTGTGTGTGTGTGTGTGGTGATGAGAAAACAAGTATCAAATAATTGTCCACTTTATTCCTCACCAGTCACTAGTCACAAGGACAGAGACTTCCCCTCCCTCCCACATGATAAAGCAGAAGAGAAGAAGATCCCCCCTCCCATTGGGGGGTTTTTTTTTTGCTTTTTGGACAAAGTAATGATAGGGTCATGGGACACACAAACAAGACACAGTTGTGAGAATTAATGTTAACACCACTTTCCTCTCACTTATCGCCTCCTCTTTCTTCTCCTCCTAAAAGATAACGGATTTTTGCTTCAATAATTCGACACACAAGAAATTAGCAACCAAAACAAACAAGGAAGAACATGTAGGCCATTCCTTTACTCCAAGCACATGTGTATGTATAAATGTTTGTATGTATGCATGTATGTGTGTGTGTGTGTGTGTGTGAAGACTAGGTTGCACGTCTTCTCAGAGTGTGCATGGTAGGGAAAAAGGGCAAATTTGTGGCATTTTATTGGATTAAGTATCTTAGTCTTAACTCTAAAGGAACTAACACAATTAAGCATTGGTCCTAACACATTTTAGTGACTTGTTAGTTAAAAATTGTTTTGATGATTGTACAATAAATTGAACAAAATTTAGCAACTCTTTCCCTCCCCCCCTGAATTCAATGAAAATTAGACCAATACAGAAATATGTTGCCGATTGGAGTCAAATGAACAAAAAGACGCTCAATAAGGTAAAAGATGGAAACAATAGTCAATTCCCATTCCCCCAAAAAAAAAAAGAAAAAAAAGGACCACCACAAAGGAGAAGTGTTTCAAACGGTATGAAATTTCAATGTTTGATTTTCTTCAACTATTCAATAATTCATATTTAAACCCTTTTCTCGTGAGTGTAAAAAAGTATATTAAAAAAAAAAAGAAGGCATTTCCTTCACCTGAACGCATGCATGCTAATCTATTCATTCACAATCACATGAATGTGACAATAGAGAGGAATACAATCAAAGGAAGGCTTAGAAACGAGCCTCTTTTTTTTTTTTTCCTTTTTTTTTTTTCTCCTTTACTTACAAATGACCTGGTGTAACTACAAAAGCCCAGGTCATAACAAAAGATTCAACTGAATTTAGGTTTAGGCACAGGCGTACTATTGTGGGAATGTGCAGGACCGAGCTTATGAATCCAGTGGAGAAGCCCCTTTTTGTGATCTTGGCAACTACTTTGGTTCTGCACAAGATTCAGCGTCCCATCCCGGACAAGTGAAGCTTCAAATTCCTCTAGTACCTTTACCACTTGCCAAAACTCTGGCCTTTTCTCCACGTGCAATGACCAACATTGCTCGATTAGAGCTCTCATTGCCGGTGGACAGTTCCCAGGGATAGCCGGCCTCAAATTCTGAAACACGAAAATGCCCATGAATTCAAGCGTTTTTATCAATTTGACTGATAATACAATTCCTTGCGATCTGAGGAATTAAAGAAGTGAAGTAACAAAACAAACCTTGTTAACTACGGCAAAAGCAGCTTGAATGGGATTCATATCCTCGTATGGGATTGTCCCTGCCACCATTTCCCACAAAATGAGTCCAAAGCTGTATACATCAACTTTCCGGTTGTAGGATTTGTGCTTGATCATCTCAGGCGCCATCCACCTATAAGTCCCGGGATCGTCTGCCAAAGAATCACAGTAGGCCTCCTCGCATGCTGTACCAAAATCGGCGACCTTCATGTGAAAGTCCTGGTCGATGAGGATGTTTTCTGGCTTGAGATCCCGGTGAATTATGCCTTGCGAGTGAACGTACTCCATTCCACGAGCTATGTCCAAGGCATATGCAATCAGTTTCGTAAAAGGAAGAGTTTTGTGCTCGAGCTTGTGCAGAAATGATCTCAAGGAGCCCTCTTGTAAGTATTCCGTTATAACACAATAAACCGGTGTCTTCCTACAGGCTGCTACTAACTGTGCCATTTAATGGAAAATATATCAGCAAAAGACTGGAAAGAAAGTTAAATTAAAAAAAACTAGCAAACCTTAAAGCTCATTCACAACTGTAAGGGTGATTATTCTGTAATAAAGGAAGCAAAAGTCCCTCTTTTCGTGCAATGAATTGAAATTGTGACACCAAAACTCGTCAACCTCGGAGGAACCTCGTGTCTAGATCCAAGCCTAATTTAAAAAGATCAGAAAAGCACCATAGTGAACATAGCCACTCTAAATCCTTGCATCTTCTTATTCACTTCGATTTTCATTTTACATGTTTGTTATTGTTTGATCTTTTTCGATCAGGTTTCGACCTAGAAACTAAGCAAAAATTATAAACTTATAACCTCGTCCAAAAGCAGATAAACTCAAACTTCATTCATATGACAAACATTGGACTATTAAAATCCTCAACCAAATCTTAAATTTTCGATTTCCCACCAAATGTTTTAATAGTCCAATCTTAAATTTTCAACCCCCGACAAATCCTACAATCTTTAAAGAACATCAAATGTGTGCTTACTCACAAACTAGCTGAACTAGCCCCTTGGTTTCATTTAGTCCTAAAACAATTGCACATACAAATTGCAAGTACAAAAAATAATAATAATAAAATAAAACAGGACGACTTTTGATCACCTTGATAACATTTTTATGGTGGAGACGAGACAGGAGAGTAACTTCACTAACAAACTGCTTCTCCAACCGAGCCGCTAAAACTCCGATTTCGTCATCATCAGGCACACACATGATCTTAACCGCCACGGCCTCGCCATCGTACATCCCGTGGTAGAGGCGGCTCCGCGCCCCGTGGGCGAACTTGTTGCCAAGAAACAACTTGGACATGTCAACACTCCACTCATCCGCCTCCCCCACCGCCGAAACCCGGCCGCTATTCGGATCAAAGTACTTGCTCCAATGCGAATGCGAATCCTTTCGAGTTTTGGACTTATCCCCATTGATCATCATTGAAGCCAGGTGCCTCAGCGGGCTGGCATTCAAGCTCGAATGCGACGAACGCCGCTTCCCCTTGAACAATCCCTTATCCGATTCGCTTCTCCGAACCGGATTCGGAGTCGAAAACCGCTTCCTTTCGGATTTAGCTTCCTTGAAGGCATCGGAGAGCTTGGTCTCCGGCTGGGGAGACAAAGATCTCTGCTTGTTGGTAAGGGGCTGTCGCTTGAAACTTGAATTTGAGCTCGAATTCGAATTCGAATTCGAATTCGAACTGCTTGGTGATGATTTCTGATTCGGAAAGGCCGGTGTGGGACGAGATTTCAGACCCACGATTCGCTCCTGCTGAATGGCGAAAGGAATCATGCTCAGCCTTGAAGAATCCAAACGATGGCAAACCGTGTGAGAGAATTTTGTTCTTCTGATCCAGGAACTGGAATTTTCCTCCATTTTCTCCTTCTTCTTCTTCTTTTTCCGCTCTTACGTTGAAGAATCAAATTGGGTATTCCTAACAAAATATATATATATATATAGTGTGTGTGTCTGTGTCTGTGTATGTACAGATTTTAGTTTGTGGTTTACTTTTTCAATAGAAAGAGTCAGAGAACCATTGGAACAAAAGAAGACGCGTGAAGAAGGGGCGAAGCCGAAGGTGAATCAAAGGCGGGTCTGGTCTCCATCAGATTGAAAATCCTCTGAAACCCACCAAAGTCATCCACAAACAAGAAGAAGAAGAGATAACTTCTTCAAATGAAAAAAAAAAAAAAAAAAAGGGTGGACCCTTTTTTCAGCACCAAATCAAACCCTCTTTTTTTCTTCTTTCTCCTTCTATTTCTCTGCCTTCTGAAAAACAAAACAAAAACCGTTCAATGTTTTTGCTGCTGTTGTTGGCTTCAAAGTCAAATACCATCTCCCATAAAAGCCTGGAAAATCCCGCACAGATAGGCCCGTAAACAAGATAAATTAATAATATATATATAGGGGGGAAAAAAAAACAGTGCACTAAACTATAATGAATTTGAAAACAAAGCAACACCCATGATTACAACTCCCATTAAGCACAGAAGCAAGGACTAATCATTGTGCCAAGACCATCACATACCCATTAAATTATTACCAATATCAATAATAAAAACAATAATAATAGAAAGAAAACCCAAAAAAAAAAAAAGATTTCTCACCAACACACAGGTTGTATTACATGGTTTTCATCACCATGATGAACTCGGAAGAAGAGGGTATTTCAGCTTTTGAGCTTTGAACCCAAAACCAAAAAAAAAAAAAAAAAGGAAGAAAAATAAGAAAAATGAAATAAAAATGTGAGAAAAGTTAGGGAAGTGATTTGATATACGTATCTTTGAAGGAGGAAGAAAGAGGGACCGCAGATTCACTCCATGGACCCCTCCGATATTTTTGGTCTTCTTGGGCCCACAAAGATGATAGGGATGGCCGATGTGGGACCCACCGATTGCCAAAGTCAGAAAAGGCGACGAGAGTGGTAGGAGGAGGGAAGAATTTTTGGGATTAAAGAGTAATAATCAATGAGGGCCAACAATTAATCAAAAAAATTAAAAAAGTAAAACAGTTGTGGGATTGTTATTCCTTGTGTCGTTGTCAGAGAGAGAATACGGCACAGGCTTCTTTTAAACCATAAGAGAACAGCAAGGCAAAGCCAAACAACCCCCTAAGTGGAACAAGTGAACGGTCTGTAAGGTTTCGGGGTACGGTTCGCACGGATTATACGAGCGACTGTTTGGAGAAACCTTGGCAAATTTTTTTAATTATTGTTTTTATTTTTCTTTTTCTTTTTTCCCTCTCAAATATTGTACTAAAATAGTAATGTCATGCGAGTTAGGTTTTCTTTTCACAAATGAATCATATTAAATATTGTATTTAAATATAATATATTTAATATAATTTATATTTTGATAAAAAATATTTATATTATATTTAAATATAATGTGTATTTTTAAATAAAAATATTTAAATAATAAAAATGTGATGTGATGGATAAAAATAAAAAGAAAAAAGAAAGAGAAAGAAAGTATATGAAGTAATAAATAAAAATGATAGAAAAATAAAATAATAAATAATAATTATATTGGATTTAAAATATAATATAATTATTATTTGAATAAAAATTATATTATATTTGTACATAATATAAATATAATATTAAAAATAAATAGATGTTTAATTACGAAAATCTTTATCTATTTTTGTATTTGTTTACACCTAATCTTTTAATTTTGGAAATCTTTTTAATTTTGGAAATAATCAGTTATAGTGTCATGTAGTTTTTCTTTTTTTGGCAAATCGTTTTTGGCCTTATATACAATTTTTTTGCCAAAATTAAGGTTTATTTGGATTATTAATTCAAATTCATAATATAGATGGTAAATTTAATTTTTTTTATAAGAAAAGATTGTTAAAAATGTTAAAGAATTTATTTTATATGAAAAAATTATCCAAATGGTTATCATTTTTCATTTACTAATCAATATGAATTAAATTCTTCTTTTTTTAATTAACATGACACAAACATTATTTTAATTAGTATTTGATTATGTCATATTGGTGTTGAAGGAAAATATAGAATGCATATCCGGAATTTTAAAATTTTTTTAAAAATCGTAATAACTTGTATTGTCATATATAATAAATCATACAATATTTTTTATACTTTAGAAAGAAAACACTAGAAATACGATATGACTAATAAAGTTTCAACCAACTAGCCTTCTTTATTATTCTCCAATTTATAGATAGTGGAGTGTGTGGACACTCGGTTCTTCGATCGGTATTATGCGCTGCTTGTCTCTATTTAACCACCTAGATCTCTGATAATTTATATTATGAATGAGAGGTATAATAATAACTTCACTTACTTGAAAGCCTGTGGTCTAAAAAATAACAGAAGCCCCAAGGGTCTTATTCATAGAAATTGCATTAGGTGACTTTTAAAATTTGAATAGAATTCTGGAAAAGATTTTTCTCTCTCTTTTTTCTCACAATGGCAAAATTTTCCTTGCCTTCAAAAAATTCAGCCTCCTAGGTTTAAAATATTCAAAATTTGATTCAAATTTTAAACTTCATAAATATTGTGATTTTGTTTACATAGATAATGTTCTATAACTTCAGTTTAAATTCAAAATAAAATATGATAATTTTATTTGAAATAAATAATTATGTAATAATCATCCAAAACAAAATCAAATTAAGAAAAAATCTTGTCTTCTAAATCCACAATGAAAAAACACCACCTTGAAGAGTGGAAAAATAAGATTTTGTTCAATTTAAATTCAAATAAGATAATATTTTAATTTAAAATATTTATATAAATAAGATATTTAAATTTTAAATCAATCTCATATTCATCTTTTAAAAGACAAATACAATTAATTTAAATTTCACATTTTATCGTTCAAATAAATATATATACAAATTAAATATTATCCCATTCATAAAATAAAATAAAATTATAATTTTACCTTTAGTCGAGAGAAAAAGGTTTACATCTAAAATTAGATGACCTAAAATTTTCCTCTTTACTAATACCACGTTTGGGACAAGCTTTTTTTTAGTATTGCATTTAAATGTAATGCAATTTTCCCCCAAATACAAAAACATTTTATTTAAATACCAATCACATCACATTTTAAATCCAATACAATCACTATTTATTATTTCACTTTTTCTATTATTTTTATTAATTACATCATATATTCCCTCTCCCTCCTTTTTTTCTTTCTACTTTTATCCATCACATCACATATTTATTATTAAAATACAATTCAAATACTTTTCCCTCAAACACACATTGCATTCAAATGCAATACTAATGCTTTTCCTTCAAATACAAATTGCATTCAATGCATTGCATTCAAACGCAATACAAATGCAATGCGTTCACCAAACGAACCCTAAATGTAAGAATACAAGTTATAAAGAATATCTTGATCAATTACCATCTGTTAAAGAATTATGCAGAGTTAGTAAAGGAACTAATTGGACATATATAATGTGGACTCTAATAATCTATATAACTATTATACCAAATAAACTCATTACACAATTATTAGTTTCAAAGTCATGCTACTATAAATCTGAAACTGCACTTCCAATTATATATTAAATTACGCAAGCTGATGGATAGCCATTGTCCAATGACCTAGTCATATATGCAAAACCCTTATATGATATCCATGATCGACATTAGGTCAAAGTCTGTTTAACCTTTTGATAACGCTATTTTAAAGATCCACTATACACCCAATTAAGAAAATGCTTATTCACCATATATGAATAAAAAATCATTTGCCAAGTAAATGACCTAAGACTTTGTCTATTTTCACTCTTTATAAAAGTTATAATTCTATATCTATAAGCAAACCCTCTATTGTATACAAGTCATATACCCAATAAATTGATTTATAAGCTTACTACTTCGAGAACTCTTTACTTGTTGAAGTATTAAAGTACACAAGTCATATATATGAAGCCATTTATTTATTCAGGATTTAAGTTATTGCATAATAAATATTGAAAGTGAATTAATCCACTCAAGTGGACTACGTAGATTAATTATACTTTAGTCTTAGCTCAATATGTCACTAATAAGTAACGTATCTACGTTTCTACTTGAAAATTAAATGCTCTAGACAGTCAAGACAAACCGTTTTCCTAATTGACTTTATATAACATAATAGTCTTAACATGAGTTATATATTCACTTTAACCCTATACACTGCATATTATAGATGAGTTAGAGTGTTGTCTTCTTTTCTCTATTTTGCATTAGGTATTTCTCACGTGGTATTACCTTTTGTTTTACAGTTCTTGATAGGTTTAGTCCATACAACTTTGTACATCATACAATCCATACTACCTGTATTAGCTTTATTCCTATCACCTTTCTCTTTCTAAATTACCTTTCTCTCTTATTAAATTTTACCTTAATTGTTTAGTTATAGTTTTATTTGAATGCTTCATTAACAAATAATTTAAATATCAGTTGTTTATTAAACATATATACTATATAAATATTATGATGTAATACACTTCTGGGGAGTTTGGGGAGGAGGTTGGAGACATTATTTTTGGATTGGAAAAAAGTTGTTTCGGAAAATGTGTTTGGGAGAAAAAACTGTTTGAGGTGAAAAAATAAAAACTTTTAAAATTTTTTTTTTAAAAAAAATATTAATATGGATATTGTTCCGTTCCTCTCGAAATTCTATGCAATTTAAAAAAAAATTATCTCATTCGGACTTACATACATAAAGTTATGAATTTTTAAAATTTGGAGTATACTGTAGCGTTTTGGAGATATAAATAATAAAAAGTGGTGAAATTTTGAAAAAAAATTGATTTTTAGAGGCTGGAAAATAGCCCCCAAACGTGTCCTTAATCTATTAAATAATTTTGACTTTTTTTTGTCAACTTAATCTTTGTGAAATGCTTTATTATTACATTTGACTTAATATTTATTTATATATTTTTTTGTCGTTCCAACTTTTTTTTTCCCCCTGAAGATATTGGAAAACTCCTGAACGTCACATGCTTTGGGTTTATGAATTTTCGTTTATTGTTTTTAATGAAATCTACAAACCTTTTGTTTTCATTTAAGCTTCTGCTAGGTTTTTCTTCCAGGCTATCGTTTGGTGTAAGAATATAGGCATAAAAGAAATAAAAAAAATTAGGTAAACAGACAATTTTTAAATATCATTTAAGGAAAAAAATCAGTTGTTTTTTTAATTTAGAAAAATAATCAACAATCATTAAAATATTGATTGATACATTTGATTAATTAGCAATTACTCAATAAAAATACGTAATAATGGTTAATCATTAGGTAGCCATGATCAATTAGTATTATAAAGTCAATTATTGATTATATTTTGGAAATTTGACTAATCATTTTACTAAATTCCATCATTTTATTAATTTTAAAAAACATTCAACTTAAAAAAAAAAAAAAAAGCTCTTCAAATGGCTACTTACCCATGTATCCCTACAAGAAAAAGTATAGCTCAATTGTGAATATTTTATTACTAATTTTGTATCCACGATATTTATGTTAATGTAGAAAAGAGTAACAATGTTATTGATTCAGATTCCTAAAAAGATAAAATTACTAAATTACTAATTAAAATATATTAATTATAAATATGACGAATTTCACACAAAACTTCATCCTCCAATTTTTTTTTTTTTTTAAGAATTACGTCTACAATTTGATGATCACATATCCAAAAGAAAAAGCATTGCAAAAGCATACACGCTACTCAAGTCCACATCAGAGGTGCTCAGCCAAACAAAAACAAGTCCAAGTCATGCTTATAAAGAGAAAAAAAAAAAAAAAGCAATTGTAAGATATCTCTATTAATACTATATTTCTTTTAATAAAAACTTTATGATAAAAATTACTTTTTTATCTTCTGATATGAATTATTTTTATTGTTGAATCAATTTTTAAACTATATGTTCTCTTATTAGCATCAGTTTTATATATTACTTTGTAAATTTTTGATATAACATTCAAAATTAAATTATTAAAAAGTTAATTCAAGACTAAGACCACAAATACTAATAAGGCAAGTGATAAATTGTTATAATAATCTCTGAACTCTTAAAAATGCCTTTTGGTGCCTTTTTTATTTTTTATTTTTTTATTAAACGCTCCCCAAATTTCTTAAAACAAAAGGTGATTTTGACTAACGAACTTTAAAACCAAGAAAGAAGATAACTATGAGCCTTAGGAGGAGTTTAGGGGGAGATGCTTGGAGATATTGTTTTTGGGTTGGGAAAAAGTTATTTTAGAAAATGTGTTTAGGAGAAAAAACTATTTAGGGTGAAAAAATAAAAAAATTTTAAAGAAAAAAATATCAATATAGATATTATTTCGTTCCTTTTGAAATTCTATATAATTTAAAAAAAATTATCTCATTTGGACTTGTATACACAAAGTTATAAACTTTTAAAGTTTGAAATTTACTGTAACGTTTTAGAGATGTAAATAATAAAAATTATAAAATTTTGGAAAAAAGTAGTTTTGGATGTCTCCAAAACTAGTCCCAAATGGGACCTTACATTTTTGGGCAGGGTTATGGTAAAGTCATTTTCAGAATACCAACTGGTATGACTTATTTTTAGATCGTCCAGATATTTTCATACAGTTAGAAAAGCTTGAGTTGCAAAAAAGCTCAAATGCAAGTTACCACATATAATCACACCCTTTTTTTTCAAAAAATTTCCTTCTTTTTTAGTAGGAGAAAAAAAAAAAAAAAGGAGGTCAGTGTTCACCATTAGTAAAATAACATTTTCCCTTTTTAAATTTGTAAAATGATATTCCAAAAATTTTTATCAACAAAATGACTTTAGATGACTAGGAATGATCAAGAACGATTGTGGTCATTCCTATGTTAAAATGAAATAAGCTTATGTTATTAATTTCAATTGTTGAGACTATCATTTTTATAAATATTAAGGGCTTTAGAGGTTCTTGCCGCCTAAAGAGCAAGGTCGTGGGGGTTGCATCGTTGTGACCCAGAGATCGCAACAGTATCGCAACCTACTCTTTCGCGAGTCTTGACCTCGCAACCTTTGTCACCAATATAGTGGCAACAACGGTTGTTATACAAGCCCATACTGTACCATCGTAGTTCCTCTCCGTCATGAGTGCAACCCAACACTCCATTGCCTTGGTTTTTGTCCATCTCATATTATATTATACATACTACAAGGAAGCTTGGAAATATTGTTCCTCCCAATAGTGTGTTTCGATATTTAGCCCCTGTTTGCTCCCTTTATTTTTTGATTTTGTTTTCTGCTTTCTCATTTCTCCTTTTCACTTATGTTTTTAGGTTTTTCTATTCTCTCTTCGTCTTTTTATTTGATTTTTTGTTTCGTTTCTTTCTATTTTGATTTCCTCCGTTAGCTTTTCATTTCTCCTTTTATCTTCTGTTCTAGGTTTTTCCTTCTGTTTTTCTTCTTCTCTCTTCGTCTTTTTCTCGGCCTTTTTATTTGGGTTTCGGGTGGTTTTCCTTTTTTTTTTTTTTTTTCTGCTTTTTTGTTTGATTCTTTGTCGTTCCTAAGATCTTTCTTTTATCTTCTTCTTCCTTCTTTATCTTTTTTTTTAGCTCTACATTAGGGTTTTGGGTGATTTGCCCTTTTTTTTTATTGCACTTTTTCGTGTGATTTTTTTCGCTGGTTTACATTTTTTTTTCCCACGCATGTTATTTGTTAGATTTTTTTTTTGTTTTTTGTTTTTTTTTTTTGGTTTTGGGTGAGTGTGTTTTTGTTTTAGGGTTAGGCTTTTTTTTTTTTTTTTTTTTCATTTCATGTGTTTATTTGGGGCTTTGCATGGCTGTTTCTGTGTTTAAAGGGATATTTGTTTCCTTTTTTGTGTTTTTGAGTGAGGATTGTGATTTTTTAGAGTTAAAATTTTCTAATTTTTTCTTTCCTTTTCGTCTATCTTCTTTTGCCTTTTTTTTTTTTTTGAATTCCTGATGAACTACATTACGTTTTATATATATATATATTTTTGTTTGGGGTTTTTTTTGGTTTTTTTTTTTGTTTTCCGCTAAGATGATCATGCACTATACACCAAAACAATGCTACGGGTGCTTTTGCTCGTATCATACGCAATCCCCGTTGGACATTCCAAATCAACTTTGATTGCAAAGATGCTTCTGATTATAAGTTGATTTAAGTGTCAGTAATTCAATCAAAATAGAATTTGAATCAGGGATATGCTTTTTGATTGGAAAGGATGTTCCTCTTGGATGGCCATTGTTGGATTAAAATTATGCTTTTGGTTGCTATGGTGCATTTGATATTAATGGTCGTTGGTGCGTGGCCATCAACTGAGCTTCAATTATTTTATTTATTTATTTATTTATAGCAAAGTAATTAGATGGAAGAATTCAAACTTTGTATCTTATAATATAATCAAATATAAAATAACTGTTATGTATTGCTTGTAACCACATAATGTGTTTTGAACTACGTACTTTTAAATAGCAAAGCATATACCGTGCACATGTTACGATCTTTTTTTTTTTCCTTCTTCCAATTAAAAAAAAAAAGATCGTTTTGCACCTTTTCTAAGAATCTAAGGAGTGTATAGTTAAAACAAAGTTTAGGACGAGTTGCTATTTATTAAAAAAAAAAAATCCTTATTATTTACTTTAATTATTTTTTAGAAAAATGCTATTTATGTTGAAATTAGTAGTTTAGGACGAGCTGCCATGTAATTTTTACTGGGCCTACATTTGGGCTGAGCGAATGTCGGCTTTTGGTTAGCCCATATTAGACCAACCAACGTGGGGATAGAGCCGGGGGGGAAAAGAAAAAGGGTTTAATGGGTTCTTCCGTTTGGTGGGAAAGAACGAGCCAGAAAACGAGCAGAAGGGAGAGAGGCAGAGACTGGGAAAACCGATTAGAGGAGGGTTCCCTAACCCGCTGACGAATTTCCTCTTTTAAGGTATGCCCAGCACTCGTATACTCACGAAAACCAAGACAAATATATATATGTATATATAATTATCTCTATATATACATATAGAGTACTTTCTGATCTCAGTTCTGGAGTTGTATTCTTCTGTTGGCCTATCTGGGCAGCTGTGAAACCCATGTTTTTGGTGTTTAATTGGTAAAAAACCTCGTTATGTTATGTTTTCTTATTTGTTTTGAGATATCCTCGGAAGCTAAAAGATAGCAGGTATGTTGTGTGAATTTTTCCAATGTAGTCCTATGTTGTTGAGCGAGACTCAGTTACAAAATGTAATATTTTTGCGCTGCTCTCTCCGGAAAATTTTTTTGGGGACTTGTGCTTTGCTTTGTACTTCAAATTTTGTGGAAACAGAGTTCACTTATCTTTTTGGTGTCATTTGTGCCACTGATTTTGATCAAGTGGTTGGATGCTGTTGATAGACATAATTTAGTTCGATACATAACCTGCAGTTTCTAATTTTTGACCAAGATGCTGTACGTGTTGTATATATTTGCAATTATTCATCAATGTTGTTAACGCGTATATATAATAATTCTCTTCTTGTAGATGACGTAATAAGCTGTTGTGATTAAGGGGAGGTTGCCTCCGTGTGGCATTTGCCCCAAAAATGGAAAAAACAAAATCTAGTTTATCTCATATTATCGGTTTCATGATATATATTTTTTCACGAAATCGTGTGGCACTTGCGTTTTACCCTGCATATAGAAATAT
Organism: Antiaris toxicaria; assembly: GCA_035233585.1. Taxonomy (NCBI): domain Eukaryota; kingdom Viridiplantae; phylum Streptophyta; class Magnoliopsida; order Rosales; family Moraceae; genus Antiaris; species Antiaris toxicaria. Next base: position 99,407,415 of record CP141154.1, read on the forward strand.
GCTAAACACTACATTGCTGTTTTTGAAGCTAAAAGCACTTTTAACATCACAGTTAACTAACACAGCTTCATATGTTACCATTGCTTTTTCCTTCAGCTAAATGCACTTCTTCCAAATTCTACAGCGTTAACAAACTGGCCTCTGGCCCTAAGTGAAGTTGGCACTGTAAAATGTCGTTGTTGTGGTGTGGTCATTGTAAACAAAGACGTCCTACCCAACGAGACTCACAACACTACATGTGAGTAACCTGCTTTTTTTTTTTTTTTTTTTTTGTGGTTATTTGATTTAGTTTAATGATTTTCTTCATATTTAATATCACAGATTTGATATGCTTTCTTAGTGAATCATGAATCATGTATCTGTTGTTGTTTTGTTTAGATGCTGTGATGTATGTGGAAAAGTTATTTATGATGATTTCATAACTGAAGAGGAAACTTTTGTTAAAGGTCCGGGAGGAGAGGTTTGTGATCATTTGTTCTTTCTTTCTTCACCATCCCCTCCACCCCCCCACTCTCAGTGTCATACTTTCTCAGACTCAAATTGATTAGCTCTACACTTTTCCTTGATTGGAAAGAAGATTGAACTTGAGAATAATTGAATTAGGTGGAGCAAGTATAAAGTTTTAATGATGTTACATATTTCTTCTTAAACTTATGGTAATTTATTTTGTGTATGAAGTCAAAGGATCAGAAAACTTGAGAAGAATTGGATCAACCAGGTCTCAAGTTTCCAAACAATATATAATACTTTTCAAAGCTATGTTCTTTATTTTTTTTGGTCATTCTAAGACCAAAATTATAATGGCTTCAGTAATTCTTAAGGATGAGAATTTACTGTACTAGATTTTCCTTTAATATATGTTTCTTGTTTGCAGAGCCGTAGGGCAGGTCATAAAGTGAAAATTCCAGATGAGTATTCAGACTCACTTAGAAGAACTTTGGATAAGGGTATGTGACTTCGTGATATCATATCATATGTATACCATTCACTCTGGTGGTATTATTAGTTAGTCTATATGAGTAGCAAGTTTCTTTGGTTTACGAATCTGTGGCAAAATCACGATCATGGTTTTAGGGGTGTGGTTCATTGGAATGATAGCGTCCACATTTTAGCATATGAAATTGTCATCATATCATTTTTTTATATGGGTGTTTTCTTCTATCCTGCAGGAGAAGATGAAATAAGACATATTGCTTTGATGTTGAGTATACATGAGTCGATTATTATGCCAGCCTCTAGAATCTACACTGTAAGTGTTTGGCTTTATTTTTATTTCTTTTTTCCTTCAAATGTAACAAAGTTTCCTTTTTCCAAATATCTATATCAATGTTCACAATGCAATATCATTCATATGCAGATTGCAGTTCATCGTAACTTCACTAGAGGTCGTAGAACAGAACAAGTTGCAGCTGCTTGTCTTTATATTGCTTGTCGGTGAGTAAGCTTTACTCTTGCATTCCTTTTGTTCTAGGTTTTTTGATTTTCAGTCTAGTTTGTCTTGTTCTTGTTTACAGTAGACTTCTTTGCATCATCGTAGGTCGTAGGCCTCTCTTTTGTCTCTATGTTATGCCTTACGAGCCAAGGTAGCTTTGCATTTACTATATTGACGTTTGGCATTGTTACATACTATGAGATTCGAGAAATTAGTTGTCATAATGAGTAGTTTTGCCCTTTTTGGGAGTGTTGTATCTTGTAAATACAACTGTATGTATGTTTGGTTGACTGTTTTACATTTTATTGACGGGTCAATTATCTTTCACAGGACAGCGGAACCACCAAAACCATATTTACTTATTGACTTCTCAGAGGCTCTGGGAATAAATGTGTAAGCAAGAACCTATTATAATCATGTCAAATTTTGTATACATCTATTTTTAGCAGTAACAAATGTAGTTGAAATGTTGCCTTTTGCATGTATTTTTAACTAAACCTGCATGTATTTTTAACTAAACCTCCTTGTAATACCCACAGGTATGTGCTAGGTTCTGTATTTTTGCAGCTCTGCCAAATACTAAGTCTTGACGAGCACGCCATGATTAAGAGACCAGTTGATCCTACCCTTTTTATACCTCGTTTTACTGAAAGTAAGCTACCATGAGCCTTACAGTGTTATTCCTTCAATTGTTAATTGAATTGAGGAGTTGTGTACAGCTTTGTTGTTTTGATTTCCTTTCGAGGCATTGATTGAGTTACACACTGTAGACTGTTTTAAAAAAACATAATTTTCCTGCACTTGCAGCATTATTAAATGGAAGAAATGTTGAGGTTTCTAGAACTGCAATGCACATTATAGCTAGCATGAAGCGAGATTGGATGCAGGTATATATGCGTTGGAAAAATAGTTATGGACTGTATATTTTACTTGGTCCCTTTAGGTGCTGATTCTTACCATGATGATATGTTATCCACAGACGGGCAGAAAACCTAGTGGGCTATGTGGCGCAGCATTATATATTTCTGCTCTTTCACATGGGTTTAAATTTTCAAAGTCAGATATCGTAAGTCCAGCTTCTTATATGAAATGCTTTTCATTTTGCTGCAACATTTTGTGGGGAAAGTCTTATTAATACACAAACAAGTATCTTTTAGCTTCCCCACACCCCCCTATAGCAGATTACCTTTTTCTAAAACAAATACTTGATGATAGTTGTAAACTATATTTTCCGCTGTTGGCTTTGTCAGACTTATGGTGCTATTAATATCAGAAATCAGTTATTTTAACTTGCTGATCTAGAGCTTGGTTAAATCCGTTGTTTTTCAGTGCTGACTACTGGACAACTTTTGAAGGAATTTTCTTGTTTCTTCAGTATCTAATGCTGCACTTTCTTTGTTCAAAAAAATAAAAATAAAAATAACAACTGCATTTTCCCTCTCTCTAGCATTTTGATTGATGATTGATGCTTGCTTTTTACTCCCAGGTTAAAATTGTACATATTTGTGAAGTAACATTGACCAAACGATTGATTGAATTTGAGAACACTGAATCCGGAAGTTTAACTGTAAGTTGCTACTGTTATGATATGATAGTGTGCCATTAACTATAATCTTTTAAAAGTATTCAGATGCTTTAGCTAGATTCAGTAGTAGTAATAATCAGGAAGAATCTTGATGATTGCTAATTTGTTTTTAATTTTTCGTTGAGTAAATGAACAATGGTTTCACTTATATCTGGTTGATTATTTAAAAAAAAAAAAAATGAATAGATTGAGGAGTTAGACAATAATGCTAAGGAGCTGAGGAAGTGCAAATTTCCATCCTTTGGGTCCCAAAAGCCTCAGGAGTTGCTTTGTAGACATAAAGATAGCGGGGAACCTCCATTTGCCCATGGACTTTGTAAAAGTTGTTTTGAAGATGTAAGTCCTTTCTACAATTTTCCACTAGCTCATTCTCCTATGCTTATACTGTGCCACTTATCAGCTTCCTCTCCTTGTAGTTTATTGAAATTTCTGGGGGTCTTGAAGGTGGATCAGATCCTCCAGCCTTCCAGCAGGCTGAAAGAATGAGAGAAGCCAACGAATCTGCTAAGAAATCAGATGAAACTGATATTGGTTTTGTGCCTGCAAACAAGGAAAAACCCACCGACCTTGTAAATGAACAAGTCAGTTGCTTACCGTCCTAAACCTCTATTTTTTTTTCTCTATCCTTTAAAAAATGGTATCATGAATTAAATCTTAATCAAGGAATTATCTATTTACTATCTTCACAGCCTCACACAGCAAATTCCTTTTTGTTTCTTACCGCGTTAGCACAAATTTTGCTGTTATTCATGAGAACTGGAGAAAATATTCTTTGCACTTGTTTCTTCTCATAACCTATACTGTTGTGCTTCTCATTGTTTGCCAACATTGTTGTCTAGTGCTTTTTGCACCTTATTGCCTGTCTAATCGATTTGTTACTGGTGTACACGTGTTCCTATTTTTGTTAAGGATGATAATACGGAATCCGTTACTGAAACCAGCCAAAATGTGACCAAGAATGAGAGATGGGATACCACAAATGTTTTTAGTAAGTGTTGAATGCTTTGAATAAAGGAAATCTTACGTGAACAATTTTGGAATTTTGTTGTTATGTTTGTATAACTTATTTATCCGTGACCGTGTTTTGTCTCAGCAGCTTCAGAAGGGACAACAACTGATGGTGCTTTTGAAACTTGTAACAAATCTAAGGATGCAAGTAATATTTCTGGTGATGAATCTGATGGTCTTTCTGATATTGATGATATTGAGGTATATTATGTGATGATGCTTGAAGCTTTAATATTTGTAAATGTATAGTATCTGGATGAGCAAAAGTTCAGTTGGAAAGTTAGCTGGGTCAATTAGACCTTCGCTTAGAGTCTCTTTCTAGATGGAAATAGATTATCTATTAAGGAATTATAATGATGGATTTTTTTTTAATCATTTATGTTATATCATGTCCTAGAGTTGGGATGGTGAGTAGGTGACGCTACACTCGAATGAAAATGTGCACCTCGGCCTCTTTTCAACTTTATTTATGAAATTTTATTTGTAGATAGAATATTTGTATTTTTCCCAAGGTTTTCAATGTCCTTTTAAAAATGTGGTTTATGGGCCAACTGATGCTTGTATCATGGTTGATTCTTTTCGTCCTGAATGCCTTTTTCATTATTCTGTTTTGCTTCCTTGTTAATTAACTTATGGAAGGATTTTTAGGTGACTGGCTATCTTAACAATGAGGAGGAGATGCGCTACAAAAAAATTATCTGGGAAGAAATGAACCGAGAGTATCTGGAGGTTAGGGCTCTCTCTATAAGGACTGAATCATGTATTCCATTTCCGGATCACTATTGGTTGGTAATATTAAGGATTATTCTTATATGATTGTTCAGGAACAGGCTGCTAAGATGGAGGCTGGTGAGGGTCTTTCTGCACCAAAGCCAAGAAAGGTCCTTATTAGTGCATCATTTGCTGCACTTTCTTTTCTTTCTGAATAGGATAATCCCGTTTTGTGTTTTTTAATCATGGTTATGGAACATTCTAAAACTTGTTACTTTGACAAATTGGTTATATCATATGTATCTGAAACTTTATTATGTCTCTTTATTCAGATGCACATTGATTATCATGTTATTTACATGGAAGTGCATTCATTTTCTTCCATTATAGTCATGGGTTTCACATCTTAATTCTTTGACAATGGTCATTTATCTCCAACTTTTCAAATTCTAACAACTCATTTTATGTGAATTAGGAGCGACGCCAAAAGCAAGATCCGAATGCCCCTCCTGCCCAAACTGCTGCAGAAGCAGCCCGTCAAATGCTTAGCAAGAAGGTAAACGAGATATATGATCAATGTTGTGCTCGAACCGTGTGATAGAATCTATTTCACTTGCTTTTAATGTATTCTTTATTAATATGCATGTGTACTTTTGGTAATTTTCCATTTAGATTTTTGGAGTCGTGTCTTTTCTTGTTTCATTTCTAGCTGGTGACTTGGTTCTGCATATTTCACCATATGCCTTCGTATTGCTCGTCTGACAACTTTACTCGAACCTCCTTTTCTGTGTCAACAGCGATTCAGTTCGAAGATCAACTATGAGGCATTGGAGAAATGCTTTTCTGGTGATGTATGTTTATCTTCTTTATCCTTCTAAATAGTGCATAGTCAATAATTTTGGTGTCCTATGGTTCTTGAATCTCCTTATCAAATTTTGTTTGGTCATTGAACGGAGATTGAACTCTTTTACACCTCCTAGGATTAAGTGAGATTTCGATCGGAGAAAGTGGTTGGACGGAGCTAGTTATAAGTATATACCAGTATCAGCTGGCTGTGTTAAGTGTGAACTACAAAACCTTAAAACTCTACAAAAAAAACTTTAAAACTCCTCTTATTATTGTTGTTTTTTTTCATCCATTCCTCGTTGGGGTTTTCTTAAATGCTAGAATTCGGTTGATTTCTTTTATATTTTGTTGTTTATCCGTCGCAGGCAGCTGCCAATAAAAAGGCCAAAGTATCAGGTGAAGATAACGACGATGATGCCAATGGGAAAGGCCCTGACGGTAAAGAGAATAATAAGTCGGACTTGATGAACAAGGAAAGTGAATTTGGTGAGGAATATGGAGAGGACATGGAAGAAGAAGATGATGATGATGAAGAGGGATATGATCAAGACGCCACAGGCGACCAATGGCCGTTAGATGAGGATGTTTACGATGACTATGGCTATGATGATGATGATGAGGAAAGCTGACCGTTGGATGCGTCTTACTTTCTCCTGGAACCGGGCCACAGTGCCACGAGGGACAAACCATTGTGGGGTCCTCTGGTGTTTTAATTTTTTTTTTTAAAAGCTTTTAGCTTCAATTAATTGCTTTATAGGTGCTACTTATTGACTTCTAATATTAATCCATTAATTTTTCCTAATTCTTTTCTATTTCATTTTTTGTTAGAAAATTTTCTTTGCCAATTTTTAGGGGGAGTTTGGGGGAGGTTTTGGAGATGTGGTTTTGGGGTTTGGAAAAAAGTTGGTTTTGGGGAATGTGTTTGGGGTGAAAAAACTGTTTGGGGTGAAAAAATTAAAAATTTTAAAAATATTTTTAGAAAAAAAATATCAATATGGATCTTGTTTTGTTCCTCTTGAAATTCTATGCAATTTAAAAAAAAATCATCTCATTTGGACTTGTATACACAAAGTTATGGATTTTTAAAATTTTAAATGTACTGTAGCGGTTTGGAGATATAAATAATAAAAAGTGATAAAATTTTGAAAAAAAGGTAAAATTTTTGGTCTTCAAAATATTGTCCAAACGGGCCCTCATTGTACGATGGACTCGCTTTTTCTTGGAGCGTATACTCTTTGAAATTTAGTACTTAGGTTGTGGATACTTGCCTGTAAGGCATTTTAAACTCCGACTGATGGTGTTTTTGTATTCATTGTCGCTCTCGAACTTTTGTTGCTTTTATTGTTATGATTTTTTTGTTTAAAGGATTTGCTATTAATTTTTCGCTTATGTTTCATTGTCATTTTTATTCTTGTTTTTCAATTTTTCTTCGTCTCTGACATGTTGTCGTTTTTTAATTTTTGTTCTCTCTCTCTCTCTCTAGAGTGAGAGATAAGCTTTTTTTTGTGTTCTTTTCTAATTTAATCAAGGGTTAATTATATTATGTATCCAATTTTATTTTAATCTTTAAATTTTTAAAATTATTTATTATGCTTTCTAATTTATATAAAATCATTCAAAAAATTTTTTATTTACGTGATTCTGTTTAGAATTTTAATGGTTTAACTTACATGACAAGTTATTAAATATTAAAAAAATTAATTAACATGATATTTTAAATTGACTTTTCAAAGATTCCAGCCAAAAAAAAATCACTTTTCGAAAGTGTAATCTTTTCCCTTAAAAATATATATATATTTTTCCATTGATTAATTTCGCAAACAAAAAATGAATTTATTGTCTGAAAAATGGGATTAAATCTAGAGAAATTGTAATAAATAGGTTAATTTTTTTAGTTAATAAAAATAAATAGTATATTTATTTAATTTAAAAAATAAATAGTAATTTTGATTTAAGAATCATGTAATTTTACAATTATATTCATATTTCTTTCTAAATTTTATTTCTCTCTCTTTCCCTTTCTTTTTTTTCTACGAACTTTTGTTGGGGGCTAGATTTCTCGTTTTTGTTTTTTCTGAGAAAATTTTAGGTGAAAAATTGATAAATCAATGATTTACACACGTAAATAAATGATTTACCAGTAAAATTTTAAAACAATCTGCTTGTTTTCTGAGAAAATTCTGGGTAGAGAATTGGTAAATTAATGATTTACACACGTAAATAAATAATTTACCAAGTAAAAAATGATTTCCAAATAAATTTACCAAGATTTACATATAAGGGATATTTTTAGAATTTTAGTTATGATAAATCATTATTTACCAAAAATATGCTATTTATTAAAAGTTCAAAACTTTTCTGCTATTTATTTTTTATTCAATTTTAATTTTGACTTATTTCCCTCGTTTTCCCTTAAATCTATTATCCAAATGGGCCTTTGTTGTTAGGCTTTTTTTTTTTTTAAATTGTCATAAGTTTTTGTGATCAATTAACTTTTTTTTTTTAGTTTCGATTGGTTCATTAGTTTAATTTAATTAAACTTAAGATGTTAAGATAAATTGATCATTTTTTTTCTAATTTAGTTTAATTTGAACTTATATTGCAAATTATGTTAAAATAATAAAAATAAAGATAAAAAGTTATTAAAGTAGGTCGTATTAAACTAAATTAAAGTAGAATCAAATAACTAATATAACTACATTCAAACGTAATGCGCTCACTAAACATTACCTAAAACTCCCAAATACTTTATAGTGTCTATTTGTGATGCCAATTTTAATGCCAACAATTGGGATTTAACTAATGCAGTGTGAGTAATTGTCTTTTTATTGATAGATGTAATTTTTAATTTAACTGATATGATAATTGTTAAACATTTATCATAAAAAAAATGACAACTTACTTGGCATATTATATTAGTATTTTATTTTTAATCAATTTGAAGGTAAAATGATTCAAATTCTTCTATTTATAATAAAATTACATGTAACATTACCATAAAATTATATCTATAATCATACATATCCGATAAATTGGCACCGTTGAGATTAAATTTAATATCAGTAACCTTATCCTAAAACATATCATGGTTGATTTTTCAAATGATGTTTTAATTTTACCCGTTAGTTTATTTTTATTTGTCCGCTGTCCCTTCTTACCTTTAATTTCTTGTCGTTTCAAGGAAAAAAAAAATGCAACTCAAGAATTTTTGTTTTATTAAGGGAAAAAGATCTCAAAGTTGATTTTCAAATCGAGGTAATCAGCAATCATGTAGTTCTAAAATCTTTTCGCTTTCCCTTAATTTATATTATATATTTATTACTCTTTTTCTTTTTGGGCTAAAATTTTAATCTGTTAACTTGTTTGTTCCTTTTTTGCAATTTTGATCCTTGGCGTTTTGTTTTTGTATTTTTTGTTTTTCCCCTTTTGTATTTGTATTTGTATTTTTTTTTTTTCTGAATTCCTGAGCTTCAAGCTTGGACATCGTTTTGAACACGATTACGCTTAAAGAAATTAAAGTAAAGTGATCAGTTTTAGTCATATGGTCATTTTTTTTTTTGGTCCAAAGAATGACCGAAGACTATTAAACAATTGACGTGTTAGTTAGTAGTCAATTAGATCTAATCGATCGAAGATGGATAATTATTAATCATTGATTAACTATTTTTCAAACAATAATTGTTGTTCTAATTTAATAAAATTTGAGATATTTATTAAAATAATTTATTTTTTCACGTATCTCTTAAGCTAAAACCCGTGTGCCTGTTAATCAGCTTGATCAATTCTAAGGTCCGTTAGCCAAAATTATGAAGAAAACCAAAATAAATAAATAAATAAATAGAAGGGTCCAGCGAAGGCCAATTACAACTAAAGTATGGGCGTATATGATGTTCAAGATGAAAATGATGACTGACACTTTTGTTTTTTGTTTATTGGCTTTGATGAGGTACTTGGGTTGGGGGAACAAAAAGCTTATCCAAAAAGTATACCCATTTCTTTAAAAAAAGAAAAAAAAAAAGCAAAGAAATTAGGAATTATTCCGATGGGACCTTTTACATTATATTATTAGTAAAAATTTCGGTTTTAAAAGTTGGATTTAATTTTAATAAATTTTGAAGCAGTTTCATGTAATGCACATTTTTAATATAGAAAATTATATAATAAATCGTTAAAAAATTAATCTAATAGTTAAAAATCAAGTTTTGTTAATATAGTTAAGAAATAGTTTTATTAAATTGTGTAATCTAATTATTTTAAAATAAAAATACCTTATGTAAATATATGTAGATCAACCGATCATTTATTAAGGATATTTTTAGGTTTTTACATTTGTAGTTTTGATTGTCCTAATTTTTTTTTTTATAAATAAAGAATGCTGCAATATAATTCATTGTTAGGGAGGTTAAAAAAAGCAAAACATCGTTAACTCAAAAGTGTGCAATTTCTGTTATAAATTTTGTGATTATTACAGGGAATTCTAACAATAACAGGAATACAACATATATAGTTCGACATTGAGACGAATATATATAAAATAAAATATTACATGCTTGTAATTGCATATCAAAAGAATTTTGTCTCTCTTGGTGACAATTTTTAACAAAATCTATTGATATTGTATGATATCTTAAAGTAGGACCCAAAGAAATTTTGTTTAGTAGAGAAAATGAAAGGATATGATCCACTTCTAATAAAAGATCTATATGTATATCCATCTATACTATGTACATGAAACTCCCGCAAATAAAGAAAAAGATCGAGCCACTCATACAAATCATATAACATGATCAAAAGCAAGAATTTGAAGGAAAAACATATTGGCATATCAAACTATATCTCACACAACAGCAACCGCTTTGCAATGCAAATTAGGCATCACGTCCAACAAGTCCACGGTGAGCATGGACGTGGCGGCCTTAACCCTAGGCCTCGGCATGCGGCCGCTACCAGAGTACTGATCTCCGGCCAACGAGAGGCTCTTCGACGTCGTCCTCTCGCAGGCGCCGAGCCACTTGGCCTGCATGTACCGCTGCTTCCTCCACGGCCCCATGTGCATCTTCTTCTCCCTCATGCACTTCTTGGCCGCCGAGCACATTATCTTAACCACGGAATTCAATCTCTCCACCTTCCCCACAAACACTTCAGGAAGCTTCTCCACTAGCCGGTTGTACTCTTCGCTTGCTCTTGCCATCTCGAATTCGGCTCTGAAACTCAGCTCAATTATCACCCTGACCTCTCCTCCTTTCATTGAACTTGAATTGCTTAATACGTCCAAAAATGTATGCTCCCCTGTTTGACATAAATTAAAAAAAAAATTTATAAATTAGATTATAAATATTTTCATCCAACCAATAATTACCAAGTACTTGTGTCATATCCTTAATTTGTGTAAAAAACTTTTGTGTCACTCTTGTTAAATAATGTCAAGTGAACATCATTAAATTAATAGAATTTGGATGTTACATATCCTAATATTTTAGTCCAAATACATGACAAGGTGTTACCATGATCCGATATAACGAAAGGAGCGTTATTGAGGCTCAAAATTAATGTGTATATGTATCTTGCCCACCAACCGCACATAAAAAATTGAGATAGTTTTTATCGAACTTTTTCATTAAAATATATATATATAGCTTCTAATCCATCTTTATTCCCAAAAAAAAAAAAAAGGAAGGGCAAAAGGGCAGTGTAAAATATAACCACACGAACGATGGATCAACATATCTTTTTTTTTTTTTTTGGCATAAGGAATATAGTTTTTTTTTTTGTATTTTTTTAAATATTTTACCTGGAGGAATATCCGGCGATCTTCTCCACTTAGACTTACAGACGGCGCTGTTGTAGCCGTCGTTGCGAAGTCTGCCGGAAACTTCTCTCATGAGGCAGCTCCGGCAAGCGGCGGCCATGGCCATTTGCCTCCCACAACCACACGCCGTCCCTGCAATCTGCATCTCCTTTATCACCTGTTTCGCTCCGTTCCTTATTCCACTCTCCAACGAGCTTGTCCTCCGTAACGTCGCCTGAATATATATATGTATTAAAAAATATATATTATATATATGATCATCATTTTATATACGTTACATAAATGTAAAATTCTAAAATAGATATAGATATATACCTGCAAAAGCTGGTGCTGATTTTCCCAAAACCTGTTATCTTTCTCTTCTTCTTGTTGTTCTCGTTCTTGTTCCCGTTGTTCTTCTTCGTTTTCGTCAACAAATTCATTTGTCGTTTCGTTATCAGTACGAGTGCTTCTGTAACTCTCCGGCGGCACGATGCTTTCGTCGTCAAGGAAGCCGAAGAACATGTCGGAGAAGCTCTGGTTAAGGTGGTGGTGGTGGTCGTCGTGACCGTCTGATCGTTGATCATGATGAGGACTCGCGTGAAGAATTATTCTAGAGCTGGCCATAGGGGATAATTAGGAGAATTAACCAGGAAAAGAAAAAGAAAAAAAAAGGTCGCAAGAGCACCAAGGGCGCGTAGGGAAATGAATCTGGATGTGAGTATGGACTATGTGAGGACTTTTGGGGGTTTTTATACCGAGTCTTGGATCGGCTTTTGGGGCCCACTTGCCAACGTGGCCAACACAGCCCGCCGCGCACATGGGATGTGGCTTTCGTGTCCACGTGGCGTGGGATGATTGGGGTCTGTGAATCAAATGTTTTTGGTGGGTTCTTTGGGATGGACAGCAAGGATCCACGTCAGTTTGAGGTCAATAATTTCGAACTTTAGTCTTATCTGGATATACTCGAATATCCAAGGTTCATACCAGTTCTATTATTATTATTATTATTATTATTTTAGTAAGGTATAACATATATTTTGCATATTTTTGTCCGCAAAATTCTTTCTTTTTTTCTTAAATAAAAGTTCGGAAACAGATAAACTGAGACTTTATTTGGAACTTTATTTGAATTTTAACTAAATTATATTTTCGCAGTTGGATTTTTATGTGTTTTAAAGGCAACAAAATTTTAACTAATTTTTAAAAAATTAATTAATTTTAATATAAAAATTTTATTTCTAATAGGTGATATCTAAATAAAAGTTGAGTTAGCCCATGTTTGGTACACATTTTTAAACTGCATTGCATTTAAAGACAATATAATTTTCTTTCAAATACAAAAGTATTTTATTCAAATACCAATCACATCACATTTTAAATTAAATACAATCACTATTTATTATTTCACTTTTTTTATTACTTTTATTAATTATATTATATATTCTCTTTCTCTTTTTTTTTTCTCTCTACTTTTATCCATCACATCATATATTTATTATTAAAATACAATTCAAATACTTGTCATCCAAACATATATTGTATTTAAATATAATATTAATACTTTTCCTTTAAATATAAATTACATTTAATATATTATATTTAAATATAATATAAATACAATACGTTAACTAAATAAAGCACTAATATATATATTGTTGGGAACTATCAAATGGACTCCCTGAGATATATATATATATATTTTTTGGGATAAATCTCTCTTATACTAACTTGAATGTCAGATAAAGGCTCTAGCTTACTTTTGCCAAGAAGTACTTCGCTTTAGTCCCATAGGCTGTATTAACATAGAAGATATATGGGACTCGAGCAGAAAGAGGAGCATGAACCACTTTTACACTTGATCATTATAAGGGAGTTTTTACAATAAATTCTTCTACTTTACACCATTTGTAGAGGCTGCTGAATTTTTAGTTCTTAAGCTAAATTTTTAATAACATGATTTAAAAATAATCATATTAAAAAATTTATTATATATGATATAAAATTATTTCAACAATAAATCAGATAATTAATAAAATTAATCTAATAATCAAAATAATTGATGTTATGTCAAAACTCTTTTTACAAATACCTAAAATTAATTAAATGGGAATGGCGAAATTGATGTGTGTATGTGTATTTTTTAAGGGAGAATCTTATGTGTTTTTTTTTTTAAAAAAAAGAAGAAATGCAAATAGTGTAAATACTACCACTAATAAAAATAAAATGTTATTTAAACAAGACTCTAAATAAGATTAATTTTTTATTAGTTAATAACATTTAAAACTGATATAAAAGAATATATTAAATTTTATATAATACATATTCAGATAAATTTTGATAATAAAAATTGAAGTAATAATTTAAAAAATAAAAAATACTATATAATAATATGTAAAATGTAAAATTGAAATCCATCCTGTTAAGTAAAATCCTCAACACTACGGTATCCCTTCACATCACTCGTTTTATGACCTGTTCTTGTGAATTAGTGGGGCCCGTATATTCGGAGGGCGAACAAGCAAGGTGTGTGGTTCCAATGTCAACAGCAACAGTGCGACGTGGCCGAATGTGGGGTCGTTGTTGTGTGCCAGGTTTATCAAATAAGTGGGGCCTCCTTGTCTCTTACCAAACCCGAATAATTTGTACGAAAAAATGTCAAGTGTAATACGAAATTGGGGTAATGAAATAGGGGTAGTGGATTAGATCGGCAGTGTCGAGAATACGCGGCGCATCGTCAATGGTTTTGAGTTCTGAATGCGATGTGGACCGCACACACACTGACGAGACAAGACAACCCTCCCAATGTGGTTAATTTGGTCGACGGTTGAGGGCATTTTTGTCATTTTGGAGTTCAATAATGCTGAGAACTGGAAGCTCAAACCTAGGGCATTTCGGTCAATTGCGAGCTGCAATCATGTGGAGTGGGTGGATGTACGACTGGCAATTCGTGTTGTCGTGTCGTATTCATGTCGTATTTATTAAATATTTATGTCAAAATTTTAAACCCAAACCCAACCCATTTAATATTCGTGTCAAAATCTCAAACTCAAACCTAACCAATTTATTAATCGTGTTAATCGTGTTAACCCAAATTAACTCATTTAAATTAAATATAAATAAAATAATGATGACAGGGTCAGAAACGACTGGTCGTGTTATTGCGAGGGAAGAGGAGGGCGATTGGGTGAGGTAAGCAAAGTTACAAAAGTACTGAAAGACTAAAAAAATAAAGTAAAATCTAAATTTTCATCTAGATTTTCTTTTTTATGTTAAATCTTTTTTAAAATATATATATATAAAATAAAATATATATTATATCTGAATTTTGAATTTTGAAAACTCAAAATTAAAAATAGTAAAACATTATAATATATATAATAATATAAATATATTAAAGATTATAAATGGGTAATTTATGAGTTATATTCATGTCAACCTATATATAATTAATTTGTTAAATGGGTTATTTCGTGTCAATTACAGGTTGACGGGTTCGTGCGGGTTCGACTCTTTATTTAATCGTGTCTAATGGGTTCGACCCTTTTTGACCCAAACCTATTTAAGGAAAACCTAAACCCTCTAACTTCGTGCGGATTTCGTGTCGTGTTATCGTATCGTGACCTAAATTGCCAGCCCTAGGCGGATGGATGAGGGTTTCTGGTACAACAGTGATACGAGTACGTGAACTTTTGATATATGGTTAACTAACATGTTTTGACTGTTTAAGTTGTGAGCATATAATAAAATGTCAAGTTCTAGTCACGTTGAGATCTGTAATGAACTTTACCCACACCTTGTCTCGTGATTATTATTGATATAATTTATCGATAATTTAAATAAATTGATAATAAGATAAAGATTATGAATCTATCGTTCTATATTCCAAAAAAAAAAAAAAAAACTAAATGGACATATTGTGCATATGTTACATGCAAAAGAACAATATCTAGATACACGATTCTGATTTTAATGTTTTTATCAACTTATATGATTATTAGTTATTATTTTTTTACCTAATAGGGTTAACTTTTTTGTTTATAACTAACATAACAATCTTTTGAACCCTAATAATTAACACAATCACAATATTATACTCCACGTCATTTGCTACAAATTAAAATTCAAAATACATGCAAATTAATATTATTTCAAAGCAAAAACATTGCTAGGCATGCATTAATGGGTACATTGAGTAGTCACTTTTAACGTTCAATTGCCATCAACTACTTGGCTGACCAATATATTTATAAAAATGCGCTGTAAGATAGGCTATTACATCTTATTTTATATTTTGTAACAATCAGTTGATTTATACATGCATATATAATTTTTTATTTAATCTTGTAACATGAACACATTAAAAAAAAAAAAAATTTACAGCTACTGTTTTGTACGGTGCCGCATAGGAGAGCTTCCGTATTTATGTAAACTACCTTGGTATTTCTTCTCTCTCTCTCTCTAAGAAAGATTAAGGGATATTTTTTAAACTTATTATGTTTTAATTGTGTTTGAATATAATTTTTTTAGTGTTGTATTTGGTTAAAAAATATTTGTTTTGTATTTGAATAAAATATACGTATGGATGAAAAGTATTTTAGAGTTAAAAAGTTGATGTAATTGGTAAAAATAAGGATAAATAGTTAAGGTTTAAAAGTTGATGTGATTGTTTTAAAAACCTTTTAAATAGTAATTATTTACATAACACTGTTAAAAATGATTGTATTTGAATGTAAAACTTTACGTTTGGTGTGAAATTAGTTTTCGTAACACTAAAAAATATTTAGCACACGTTACCTAACATTCATTCTGTGGTGGAAACGTATGCCAACAATATAAAAGAAAGGGGACTAAAACGTTTAGCAGAGAAATGGGGAAAAAAATATGACCAGATGTAAATTTACCCTCTGAAATGTGAATACAATATTGTTGAACACTAGCCAGAAATGACGTTTTCGCTGTCACGCATTTGTCGATTTCACATTTTTCATGGCCCGAGTTTGGGCGTATATGCAAAGAGATGATAGCAGCATATTCTGAGTATGTAGGTAGGGCTGTGTCAAACATTTCTTCTCTCTCTCTCTCTCTCTCTCTCTTCTTTTCTTTTCTTTTCTTTTCTTTTCTTTTCTTTTCACCGTTGGGAAGATTAATCTGCAGGAACTTTGTCATTTCCATATGTCCAAACGTGTCCTTGCAAATTTTATGTAAGTTTCTGGAACCAAATAATTGTATTGAATTGGAGATCCCGAGTCATATATGCGCACCTAACTGAGCTCAAAAACTGCGCGCATCAAATTAGAACATTCTGGTAAAAGCTTTTACTTGTCACTTTATCAGGTGAATCCTTCACATACCTATACAAATACAGCAAATAAAACTTTTTAACAATATTAAAAATAATTGTAAAATGGTGATCCAAATGAATCATAAAGATGAATATTTTGTTGTTAAAAAATAAGAAGGTAATTATCAGTTATGTGCACAAAATAATACTGAAGTAATTGAGAACATATACATAATTTGGTCAAACTGTTATAGATTATATGTTGACCTTTCCAACCAAGCATGACTGAGATCAACACGGCAAGCAATTCAATACAAAAGATAAACATTAAAAATGAAAAGGAATATATGATTTCTTATATAAACTCGAAGATTCACAAAAGGGCAAAAAAAAAAAAAAAAAAAGCCTTTGGCTTCTCCGGTTCTTATCATTTTAAAAAAGTGCTTTATACCTTCCATATCCTTTCATGAATATCCGCAAAACACCTACTCCATTAAATAGCGGTGGAAAGAACAAGAAAGCATCAAATTTGTCGCCTATATATGAAAATTATACAATAAAATAACTATAAGAAAATTAGTTTAATATTTGTCACCGCATTATCCACAAACTCGGGTCTCTAGATAGCACCGGATAATTTATTTTGCTGTGAGAAACTTGGACAGTGATATATATATATACATATATTTAACATGCTTGTATTAATTTAAATTAGCGCCAGATAATTTCTAGTGGTCTAACTTATTTTACTTGTCGCACACCAATATTTACTTGAATGTATTTGCTTTCTCTTTCTTGTTTTCTAGTGATAAGTACATATCCGCATGATGTGTTTAAGTGATCAAACCGACACACACTATTCTCTACATATTATTTATTTTTCCTAAATCCCCACATTTTAATTTAACCAGCTGTTATCATACAACTAGATAATTCAAAACACACAATATGTTTACGTTAACAAAACAAACAAAAACGCAAACGATCAAATTACGTTGAAGTCAGACATTTACAACCAAGTAAATTATTATTTATTTACAATTTCATAGATTTGTCGAAGTTGTTGACAACTTTTTAAAAAAAAAAAACTATATACAGATTGATTGTTTGCGGTTTAAATGTTTATCATTTTAATTACATAAGCATCACCAATTTGATTATTAGTAATTTTTTTATTTCATACGTTTGAATCTTTATAATTATATGTTATTGTCATTATTATCATTGTTAAGTTTTAGTATGAGAGCCGACAAAGATATTATTTAAAACGTGCAAAAATTCTAGTCTCTCTAGGGTAGTCTATGAGAGTGTTTCTCTCCTATTCGCTGGGTGGTGATAGGGTTCTGGTGCCTTCTTTAGGTGGGTTTTAAGAGTGTTTATAGTGATGGAGTCGTCAACAGGTGGACTCTGTCTATTACGGTGGAGGAAGAAGATGTTGCTGGGAATCGTTGATTTTTGGCAATGTAGCATCAATTATCATCAGACAAGGAGGTTAGTTGGCAAGTGTATCTTTGTTGACGGATAGTGATCATTATGATTACAAATATAGGGCATTGTTTTGTTGTTAATCATTCATACGGAAAAACTTAACATAACTTTAGAGTACTTGCATGTAAGCCACACATATTGGAAGAGTTGTTGGAAATGAATTTTAGCCACAATTTTAGTCTATGTAGTTGGCTTCCTTTGGCTATAAATAGCCTTGCATTTACATGGTTTGATTTACA
Source organism: Antiaris toxicaria (assembly GCA_035233585.1). Lineage (NCBI taxonomy): Eukaryota > Viridiplantae > Streptophyta > Magnoliopsida > Rosales > Moraceae > Antiaris > Antiaris toxicaria. The sequence goes on from CP141154.1 coordinate 99,425,796, forward strand.
TGGTTTGATGCATTGGAGAAAATAGAAGCATTCAAAGAAGAAGTTCTCATTTGTAAGCTCTTTAAGCATTTGTAACATTTGAAGTATTCAAACATTGTTTTAGTGAGGTGCTTGTATACAGTTTAAGAAAGTTGTCTTCTTTGAGAGAGAAAGTATTTGTGAAGTGAGGTTGAGAGTTTTTTGTTATCCATATTTGTTCACCATATTAGTGAAATTTGTTATCTCCCTCCTGTGGACGTAGGTGGTTTGCCGAACCATGTTAATTTTTTTAGGTGTAGTTTTCTTTCTCTCCTTCTCTAATTATCATCTCGCATCACTGCTTGGCATGCTTCCGCACAACAATTGGTATCAGAGTGTGGTTCCATCCTTGACTCGGCATAGTTTGTTCCCATGTAAAGATTGTAGCTAGTTGGAGCAATGGCCCAAGACTCTCTGGTAACACTAACAGTTACAACGGTTCCACCGGTAGCTTCAACCGCACCATCAGCTTTGAAGACTTCGACGTCGGTGATTCGAACGGTGTTAACAAATGCTAAAATTGACATGAAAAAATTTGATGGATCCAATAACTTCAGTATGTGGCAATGCGAGGTGATAAATGCTCTTTATCAATAAGAGCTTAATATTGCTCTTGAAGAAAATAAGCCATCATACATGGATGTCACAGAATGGGGACGGATTAATCGAAACGCTTGTGTAGCAATCTGTTCGTGTCTTTTCCAGGGAGTTGAAGTTTCTATATACGAAGGAGATCTCCACAAGTAAACTTTGGAAGGAGTTGGAAAAGCAGTTTTTAATGAAAAGCTGCTAGAATTGACTATACCTGAAGAAGAAGTTATTCCGCTTCCTATTTCAACCAAGTACAACTATGTATAATCATATTTCGGAATTTAACAAGTTGGTAGCTGAGTTGTTAAATCTTGAGGAATTTATCAAAGATATGGATAAAGCCATTTTGCTCGTGACTTCTCTTCCAAGTGAATATGATTACCTTGTCACCACAATATTTCATGGAAAAGATAAGATTACCTTTGATGAAGTATATGCTGCTTTGTACAATAATAATATCTGGAAGAAGGATCAAAATGAACATGGAAGTACTTCAGCAGGAGAAGTCTACATTGCTAGAGGTCGTGCTCAAAGTCATAAATCTGAGAGGAGGGGCAGATCTCATTCCATAGGAAGACTTGCTAAAGATTAGTGTGCTTTTTGTTATGAAAAAGGACACTAGAAGAAAGATTGTCCAAAGTTGAAAAAGAAAGACAAGGGAAAAGCTACTTTAGATGCAACCTCTGACGCTTGTGTAGCCAATATAAAGACGATAAGTCAGAGTGTTGGTGAGCATGTTGTCAAAATCTCACTCTAATGAGTGGATCATGGATTCATGGTTTCAACAATGAGTGGTTCTTTAATTTTGAGATGCTAAATGGAGGTGTTGTTTATATGGGCAATAATGATCCCTTGCAATCAACTGGGATAGATTCAATGCGCTCGAAGTACCATGATGGATCAACAAAGTTTCTGACTAATGTTCGGTATATACCACACCTGAAGAAGAATCTCATTTCTTTAGGAGTCTTGGAATCTAAAGGTTTCATTGTGACCATATGAGATGGAATTCTTAAAGTTGCATCTGGTTCATTGGTGGTAATGAAAGGCATTAGGAAGAATAACCTATACTATTTCCATAATAGTACGGTTATCGTAACAGTGGCTGTTGTTATTAAAGAATAAAAAGATTTAGAAATCACTAGACTATAGCATATGTGTCTAGGACATTCTGGAGAGAAAGAGTTGCAAAATCTGGTGAAGCAGGACTTGCTGAAAGGAGCCAAGATAGGCAAGTTGGAATTTTGCGAACATTGTATTCTTCGAAAGCAATCAAAAGTGAAGTTTGGTATGGCGATCCATAATACAAACAGTATTTTGGATTAAATTTATTTTAACATACGGGGACACACAAGGATGCCTTTACTCGGAGGTATGCACTATTTTGTCACTTTTATTGATGACTTTTAAAGAAGAGTTTGGGTGTACGTGATGAAAACTAAGGATGAAGTGTTAGATCGTTTCTTTAAGTGGAAAAATATGGTTGAAAATCAAACTGGTAGGAAGATCAAACGACTTCAAAGTGACAATGGTACAGAATATACTAGCAATCCTATTATAAAATTTTGCCAAGATGACGGCATCATCCGACACTTCACAGTAAGAAGAAATCCAAAACATGCATGAATTGAACTTTGTTGGAGAAAGTTCATTGTACATTGTCTAATGTTATATTAGGCAAAGCATTTTAGGCTGAAGCTGTGATTTATGCGAGTCATCTCATCAACCGGTTGCCATCTGCTGTAATAAGAGGAAAGATACCTATGGAAGCTTGGTATGAAAAACATGCTAATGATTATGATTCTTTACATGTATTTGGTTCCACTACCTATTATCATGTAAAAGAATCAAAGCTAGATCTGAGAGCTAAAAAAACCTTGTTCATGGGAATTACCTCGGTGTGAAGGGATACCATCTTTGTTGTCTCAAAACAAGGAAGATAATTTTTAGCAGGGATGTCACCTTTGATGAATCTACCTTATTGAAAAGGTGACTGTTGGTACTATGCAGCAGGTGGAGCAAATTCCATAACAGGTGGAGTTTGATGCAACAAAGTTTGTTCTAGCAGATAAAGAATCTCCTATGACAGAGGATAGCACAAGAGAATTTGGAGAAGAATAGGAGGTTTCAACTCAAGAACCTCAACGACAACCGAAGCCAATTGCAGTCAGAAGGCCAAGACGAGAAATCTGAAAACCTGCTTGTTTTGTTGACATGGTGGCCTTTGTACTGTTAGTAATAGATGATGATGTTTTCCTCACTTATTAAGAAGTAGTCAAAAGCTCAGGAAGTAAGAAATGGAAGAAGGCTATGGATGCAAATGAATACTTACAAAAAAGGAAGGATTTCTTGATAAGAATGATATACGCTACACGACAAGATTAGTAGCAAAGGACTATGCACAGAAGGAAGGAATTGACTATAATGAGGTTTTTTCTCTAATTGTGAAATATTCTTCCATTAGAATTTTGTTGACCTTAGTAGCACAGTTGAATTTAGAGCTAACTCAACTTGACGTGAAAACTACATTCTTGTATAGTGATTTAGAAGATAAATCTACATGACACAACCAAAAGGATTTAAGGTTATTGGTTAAGAAGATTAGGTGTGCAAGCTGAACAAATCATTGTACAAACTAAAGCAGTCTCCAAGGCAGTGGTGCAAGCGATTTGACAAATTTATGATCGGGAAAGGGTACACAAGAAGCAAGTATGATCATTGTGTATACTTTCATAAGCTACAAGATGGATCTTTTGTTTACTTACTCTTGTACGTGGATGACGTGTTGGTTGCATCTAAGAGACAAGCAGAGATTGACAAATTAAAGGCTCGATTAAATTAAGAGTTCGAAATGAAAGATCTTGGAAAAGCCAAGAAGATCCTTGGCATAGAGATTAGCAAAGATAGACAGAAAGGCAAGCTTTGTTTGTCATAAAAGCAGTATTTAAAGAAAGTACTACAATGTTTTGGCCTGACTGTGCAATCAAAGCTTGTAAGTACTCCGCTTGCTTTTCATTTCAAGCTTAGTTCTACTATGTCTCCCAACACATATGTAAAACAAGAGTACATGTTAAAGGTTCCATATGCAGATGCATTTGGTAGCTTAATGTGTACAATGATGTGTACGAGACCCGACATTCTACACGCTATTAGAGTAGTGAGCAGGTATATACATAATCCTGGCAAAGAACATTGGCAAGATGTGAAATGGATTTTGATGCGTATTCGAAAAACTTTGGATTTTGGTTTGTTTTTTGAGCAAGATGATTTACTTGGTCATTGCATGGTTGGATATGTTGATTCCGACTATGCTAGTGATTTGGACAAATGTCAATAACCTACTAGCTATGTGTTTACTTTTGCAAAAGCTCCAGCAAGTTGGAAGTCTACCTTACAGTCGACAGCTACTTTGTCTATGATAGAAGTGGAGTATATGGCTATTACAGAGGCTAATAAGGAAGCAATTTGGTTGCAAGGTTTACTTGGTGAATTGGGAGTTTACCTGAAGCACATCTTGTTGTATTATGATAATCAGAGTGCTCTCCACTTATCCATAAACCAAGTATACCATGAACGGCCGAAGCATATTGACGTTTGTTTCCAATTGTTTTTGGGAAATTCTTAAAGATGATAAGATTTTGCTTCATATAATTAAGATGGCTGATAATCCCGTAGATATGTTGACCAAGGTGATGAGAGCAACCAAGTTCAAACTCTGATTGGATTTGATAAACACCCTACAAATTTGAATACCTTCAAGTGTGTGGCATCATTAAGTGCATTTGGAAACATACATTCTCCCTTTGTTTTTTTAGATTATGAAAATCGAAACCAAGGTGGAGATTGTTGGCAATGTGGCATCAATTATCACCATATAAGGTGGTTAGTTGGTAAGTGTATATTTGTTAGCAGACAATGATTATTAATTGCAAATGTGGGCATTGTTTTGTTGTGAATCATTTATGTGGAATAGCTTAACAACATAACTTTATGGTACTTGCATGTAAGCCACACATATTGGAAGAGTTATTAAAAATGAATTTTGGCCACAACTTTAGTCTACACAATTGGCTTTCTTTGGCTATGAATAGCCATGCATTTACATGATTTGATGCATCCGAGAGAACAAAAGCATTCAAAGAAGAAGTTTCTCATTTGTAAGCTCTTCGAGCATATATAACATTTGAACTTTAATTCAAAATGGCTCTTCTTTGGCCGTTGAAGGTTTAGTGGTAGAAGATATCAAGGGTCTTCTCACCTAGGTTGGATGTGAATCTTGCACCTCTGTTGCTCGCAATGGGAATAGAGTTGCTCATCATCCAGCCACTATAATTTTTTCAATAGTGTTGAATTTTTTGGATGTACTTGTTCTTTGAGAGCTATCTCTCCTTTTGTTATTGCTGACTTAACAGTTTAATAAAAGGCATCCCTTTTCCTTTAAAAAAAAAATGAATGAGAACTATAGAGAATTATTATACGCCGTTGGTAGAGAAGAAAATATCACACTAACTGCAGAACGTGGACATATTTTTGACAAAAATGTTCGTTGAAAAATTTTCATGTTAAACGTCTACTGATATGCAAGAGATAAGAATAAATAAACAAAGATGACAACCCATCGAAAACGACATCATTTTTGCATATCATTTTCATTTGGAAAATAAGTTGATAATAACGAATTGAATATTATACATACGTACATCTGTTAAACATGCTCTTGTCACTACGTGCGTTCATGAGTCATGATCTCTACTGATATATGGTATACTTTCCGATCTTACCGTAGGAAAAAAAAAATACGAGAAAATTTTATATTAGAAACTATATATTTTTGTTACATCGACATGTAATTGTAATTTTAACTGTTAAATTAAATTTTAAATAATCTATTATATAAGTATATGTGTTTAAGGAGTGTTATATAATTATTTTTAATCAGATTATTAATAATTGAAGTAACAACATCTAGTCAAGTTACTTATTATGAGACAAAACTTATTCTTATCAAAAATTGTCCAAAAAAATTGCTGAGGTTATTTTTCTTGTACCTTCCACTTTCTTCCAATAATCTAGAGAGAGGGAGAGAAAAACTGGTAAACACGTTCTAGCGTAGTCCACAGTCCTAGATTTTTTTTCTTGTACCTTCCATTTTCTTCCAATAATCTTGAGAGAGAGAGAGAGAGAGAGAGAGAGAGAACTGGTATACACGTTCTAGAGTAGTCCACAGTTCACACGATATTAATCATTTACCACGAAAGCTAGCTAGCTAGGCTAATTCATAAAATCAGTAGGACTTTCTAGTTGATCAAGTTGTCTCAATTTCTTGTCACATAACAAATAAATGCATATAATATGTATTATATATATATACACACACACACATATATGCGCTTCTAAGCCACATGCGTTTCGACGATCAGGATCAAATAGACGGAATTAATCTATTGTTTGGAACTCCGATGGATATGACCAGGTTGAAGTGTTAAGTTTTCCTGTTTAGTCTAGATCTTGACGCTCTTTTTCCTGATCATGTGAGATTTGTCGGACATCTTAATATATTGTATATGTATACTTCATATATACGAAGTGTGTGCGTGTATGTGTATACATACATGTGCGAGCATAATTTTCTCTGTCATGCAAGGAACTAAGTACATAACTTTAATACTATCAACGTTGGAGCCAAATTTTTGTTCCAACAAATGATTCGGGTATAAACGAACATTTTAAACAAAAAATAATGTAAAAACACGAAAAACTAGCAAGATAGACAAGTACAAACAAGAGAAATGGAATCATACGGATTTTGTATTCAAATAAGTATATGCAATCTTTTCTTCTCAATTTGAAAGAATTTACAATACAATGAGAAAGAATATAAACACAATTACTCCATAGGTTTAATGCTTTGAAACAATGATGAGCAACATTGATCTTCCTTCATGAAGGAACTTTTCATGTTATGTATGTACACATGGTGTTGTCAGATTGTCAATTTTATCGTTAAGTCATAGAAAATGACACCCTCTTTTATTTAGTTGGCTTTTGAGAATAAATTCTCCTTAAATCTATTTAACATTTTAACATGATATACACTCTCTCTATTTGAACTAATTTTTTTAAAAACAAGAGTTCCGATGCCCAAATTTTCTAATATGTGGCTTCGTAAATTAAAATTTACTCAACACTTTTGTCTTAGTTATAGATGGCCAAATTAAAATATATAGGTTTGTTATTTATCTAGTAATTTGGCTAACCGAGTGTTAATAGATATATCATAAGAGTTGTCGAAGCGATAGAGATAATTCACAATATTATCCTAAAAGATTGGATCTGGCGCTTAACATATCCTATCCGATTATGCTGAGTGGTCTACACGACATTATTGATGGAATAAAAATATTATTTCTGAATGCAAACGCAACCAACTTATTATAGCAAGATGCTGAGTGGAAAACAGTTGGAAAATTATGATAAGGGTCTCGATTATATATTATATGCATGTATATATATCTTTCGTATCTAAATCTGTTTTCAAAAAATGGAAGCCGATTGAGATCTTGCAACCGATGAGGCGAAACGACAATTTAAAAAAAAAAAAAAAAGATGGATCCTTTAGAAGAAATAATTGAGCTTTTTTTAAATTATAATGAGATAGAGTCTTTTAACTTCATAAACACTCGCATGTAGCTGCAATCCATCGTTATGTTTGCAGGTGTTAGCTAGAAGCTTTTAATTACAATAGTAGTTAGCTAATAAACAGCACTCTCTATAAGGATTCCCACCCAAGACTTACTACGATTAATAATGTATGTTTTATTACTATTGGATCTAATTAAAATAAGATTAATAAAAAAAATACAATAAAGGTGGTTTCGATACAAATCTAACGAATGAAAAGTAGAGCCTTTTCTATCTTCTATTTTTCAAGTGCTATTTTAAAACTTTTTTTTTTTTTAATTTCTTTTGTGTAACGTGGCAGCAGTACTCACAACAGATATGTTGCATTTTTATCTGTTTTATGCCACTGAAAGTATACCTGCATACTCTAGAATACTCTAATCCTTGTACATCATTCATCTAAAAATGAAAATAAATAAATAAATAAAAAGCATAATACAACCTATCTACTTTATTAATTTAATTTGATAATAACGAGTGAAAGGAACATTCCTTAATTGAAGTATAGAATTACATAGAAATATTAATTGTGCCTAACAACTACTATAGGCTTTTTTTGCTGCTAGTCCAACCTCATTTGATTTCCTAAATTTTTTTAAAGTCTTAAAACCAGTTCATATCAATTTGTCTTGTAATAATCACTTCCTTCACAATATTATTAAACTCCAGAATTTAATATTTACACGATTTGTATTTTAATTTTAAAATTTATAAATTCTCAAAAAAACTTGTGCTACAATATTAGGACAAAATTAAACTTAATTAAAACGCACTTGATCTTTAATGTGGTAATTATAGTCCAGCTTTTAACTGTTTGTGGAAGGAAGGATTAATATAAGATAAATTAATAATTCAAGAATTGAGTTATAAGACGAATTAAAATTTGAGGACTAAAATAACATAAACCTAGGACTCTTTTATATATAATCGAACCTATAATTCATTGATAAAAGCAAAAATTAACCATTTAGGTTGTAATAACAAAACTTTTCTTTTCTTTTTTTTGAATTGAACAGCACTACTTTTCTGTAAACATAGAACGATAGAACAAAAAAATAATAATAAAAACATAATAACAATCTTTATAGAATGTGTAGAATAATGAATATATCAAAACATTATAATGCACTCTGGGAAGGAGGTGATATGTCAAAACTCAACTTCAATAAAAATAAATAGTAAAGAAGATTTGGAGTGTTAGTAGACGGCGTATTTTGCTAAATCATAATTTATCACAATCTAAATTTCTAAAATTACCCCTTAGATATAAATTTTGATAAATTTATTTGGTAAATTATTTATTTATTGATTTTAGTAAATTTTGATAAATTTATTAGATAAATCATTTTTTTACTTAGTAAACTATTTATTTATTGATTTTTGTAAATATTTATTACTCAATAAAAAATTTATTTACTAAATAAATAAATAACTGTCGATATCATAAATTATTAATTTATTGGTATAATTAAGTGTAAATTTTTGATTTATTAGTATAAATTCATGATTTTGTAAATCATAGTTTACTAATTGATTGATTTACTATGCAACTCAATAATTTGCCATGCAAATCTTGATTTACTTATTTTGCAAAAAAAAAAAAATCCCAAATTAAACAATCCCCAACCCTAGATCCCAAATTAACCCAAAACCTAAGTGTCCGTTTAGATGGGAGGTTCGTTTTTGAAAAATGAAAAATTTTTAGATATGAAAAACAAAAAGTTTTTTGGAATTTTTTTTAAAAATAAAAAGTTGTTTGGATGAGTGAAAACTTTTTTTTTTTCTAGAGAGCTCTTTTTCCATTTTCCAAAAATGAAAAATTTTGGATGTTCTGATTCAGAAATTTAGGAAGGTTGTTTTTTTTTTAGAATGAAAAATTTTTCATTTTTCAACTTTGAACATGTAAAACAAACGGAGCCTAACACTTCACTCCAAATTGAGCCCCAAATCCACCGCTACCACAAGATCTGACATTGATGGCAACCGTGTCAGAAAACTTAAGGCCAATCATGGCGAATGCAGATCTGATGACGACGAGATCAAGTTCACCAGTGAAGAAATCTCGCATTGCCTGGGCGATTGCCTCACCGAAGTGAGAAAGATTGCATCGTGGGGGGTGGAGATCATGACTAAGAGGCACGATTGCAACAACGTTGTTCTCCTCTTGTGACGATGACTGCTCCAAACGACACCATTGTTCTCCTCAGTGATTGGAGCTTTGAGATCTCCTTAGCAGTTGAAGCATTACGATCTCAGACGAATGCTCATGGTTTGCTTTCTAGGTCACAATTTCGTTGCCACCAACAGTTGACCATCGTCATGATCTCGTCCAAATCTGGTCGCGATCGCTCTCCCGATGCCACCAAAAGTTGATCCCACATGAAGATTCAATCGCCATCGTGATCTCTTCGATGTCGAGATCCGCAATCCTAGATCAACAAGATGATCCACACATGGAGATGAAAGATAGAGTTGTAGATCACTCCGAGATCGTGCAACAATTGTCATCGTCGCTCATTGCCACTTGATTGGCCGATGACAATGGCAACTTATAGAGAGGGAGGAGAGACGAGTGAGAAAGGACTTGGAGGAGAGAGAGAGGGGGGGGGGAGGTGGAGGAGATAGAAGAAAGAAAGAGAAATGAGTAAGATTTGGAGAAATCTGACCAAAAAAAAAATCAAAAACGTATGTCAAGAGCAAATAAGAGCATTACTTATATTAATATTAGAGTATGTTATAAATTTTTAATAGTTTTAAAATCTACTATTTACTTTCAAACCAAAGAGCTTGCATACAACAATTTCCCCTCTTGTTATAGTGATATTAAAAAAATAATAAAAAAAAAAAGCGAGTATGGTTGGAGGGAGGGAGTTGGTCCGTGTAAATAGGCCAATGATAAACCACGAAGAGACAGCCCATGAGTAAGCCCATTAAAAAGAAAAAGGGACTTCAAGAAATTGGACTTTCTACATGGACTAGAGTTGAGCTTCGCATATATCGTTTTTAAACGAGGGTGTTTGTTCATTTTAAACTAAGAATTTCTATTGAATTTTAATTATTTTTCAAAAAGTTAATAAAAATTATAATTAAATTTATAAAAATTAATCAACTTTAATATTGAAATCCCATTCCAAACTTTTATTCTAAATGCAAGTTGAGTTTTCCAACCTTTTTTTTATAGTATTTTTTTCCTTAAAAAAAATTTCAATCTACTAGTGAAAGAAATTGTGAGTGGACTTATACTATAAACGAAAATAGATACATCTGAAGAGACGGACACAGTCTCAAAAAGCTTGTCTCCATTTTTGTCAGACCAATTTTGATTTATCACAACATTTAAATTTTTAATTGGTTAAATTTTTTCTTTTTTTTTTTTTTTGTTATTTTCTTTTTCATTTAAGATGTTTTGCATGAATGTGTAGTTTATTTTGCTTAGGGCTGGGGAGGGGAATCGCTATCCTTGTCCCGCTTTGCTTTAGTTGGGAAATAGAGCAGGAATGAGGATCGAGGTTAGGATAGGACACCTTAGTTCTGCCCGGTTTAAGTCCCTAGTTAGAATCAAACCAACATTGTCATCCACAAAGTTTGGTTTCATTTTTTTTTCTTTTTGGGAAAATTTGTTTAGTTTTATTTTAGGTATAATTTATATATATTTTTTAAGAAGCATTGTTATAAAACACTGTTAGTGTTAAATATCATCCACTAATAAAAAATGAGTCATATAATGTGAAATATATAGATAGAAACTACTTTTTATTAATAATAATACTTAACACCGATAGTGCTATTAAGTATTTTTCTTTTCCAAACCCCTTAAATTGGCAATCAACATGTGTACATAATAGCTTATAGTATTGAATACAGGCCTCATGATTTTGTTAAGTATCAAGTACACTAACACGTTTAACGTGGACATGTCTCTTTCATTTAGACTTAGAAACGCGGTATGTTTTTGTTCCATTGTTTTAAGAGTCTCATATTGCACCAACACTTTGTACCATATATATCTACAACGGAATAATGACTTGTAAATGACTTGTTTTTTGCATCTATTAATTAACTATTATCTTTCTATCATTATAATAGGAAATCCCACATGATTAACTTGACATAAGCCAAACCAAATGATTATATAATAGTAGCCATTTCCACTGCATATATACCTTTAGGTAATTACTAATTTGTGTGTTTTTGCTTCAATAAAATAGGAGGAGGATGCTTAATTGCAAAGGCTATGCTAATGGCAAAATAACAATTTGCTTCTTGATATGACATAATATGTGTTTGGTCAAAATTACTCAATTTTATTTAGTTCTTACCAAACTCTTGGCCTAACTGCAATCATTATGGAAGCATCATTATCTCCCAAAGCCATATGGTTTGCTCTTAATTTGGACATGGAAGGATAATGGCTCCCATGATGATAAAGTCTAAAACAAAGAAAGAGGAATAGCTTTCTCAACAGAAAGGGAAAAAAAAAAAATGAAAGCAACGTTTATAATTATTATGAAAAGTGAGCCCAAAATCTCTCTCTCTCTCATATAATTAAACCAATTTCTTCTAGATGAAGAAAGACAATCACATGATGTGAACCACTACCGAGAAAAGAAAGGGGGAAAAAACATTTGATTAGCTTATAATAGTGTGTGTGTGTGTGATACATATGTACATCAACATTTCATACCTACCAAAAATGAAAGTAACTAACTCTTCTAAAGGATCCCCAACATGGAAAGAATATGAAAAAAGAGAGTTACCAAAAAAAAAAAGAAATAGAAAAAAGGTCAAAAACCTATAGGTTTTTACATCATATAGTCTTGAATCTCCCGTTCCATTTACCGTCTCCAACTCCATCTGCAAGCATGTGAAAAATAAACAGACATCAAAAATTTGCCAAATCCAAAATATAACCCTCTTTTTTTTTTCTTTTTCTTTTTTTTTCCCCTCATTCATATTGGTGATTCACCTACCCTCCACTGTGGTATTGGACCAGGACAGAGACATGGAAGAAGAAAGTGACTGCTTTATATCTTCAAAAGTTGGGTGCAATCCATAACTGAAGGCTTGAGAAAACCCGCTCCAAAATTCATCATTTTGCATCTTGTCGAGTAAATAGGCATCCATATCCTCACACTCAGCACCATTGACCTCATTATGTTTTCCCTCCAACACTTTCACAACCTGTCTCATACTTGGCCTAGCACTTGGGTCAGGGTAAGCACACAACAACCCCAAATGCAACACTCTCTCCACCTCCTCCTTGTCAAATTCCCCTTTTGCCCTCAGTCTCTCATCAAGTGCATCCAAGAGCTGCCCTTGAATCATCAGCTTCCAAACCCATTCCACCAAGGCGTCCTTCCCTTCCTCTATTGGCCTCCTCCCACACATGACCTCCAAAATCAAAACCCCGAACCCGAACACATCGGTCTGAACCGAGGCCCGACCATTCCTGACCACTTCCGGGGCCAAGTACCCGACGGTCCCAACCACCCGGGTGGTGCTAGCCACTTGGCCATGCCCATGCATTCTAGCTAGACCAAAGTCACCTAATCTCCCATTCATATCCTTGTCTAGTAACACATTGCTGGCCTTAATGTCCCTATGCAACACTTTTGACTCCCACCCTTCATGTAAATACAACACCGCGGATGCCACATCTTTCAAAATCCTAATTCTATCTTCACACGCCAACATTTTGCTCTCCTCACACTCAAAATACACCCTCTTGTCCAAACTCCCATTTTCCATGTAATCATAAACCAACATGAAAACCCCTTTCTCTCTCTTGCACCAACCTCTCAACCCCACTAAGCTCCTATGCTTCAACCTTCCAAGGCTCGAAATCTCGGCCAAAAACTCCCTCATTCCATTGTTCTCGTGCGACATTCTCTTCACCGCAATCTCGGCTCCTCCGGCCAAAACTCCCTTATAGACCTTCCCATTCCCTCCTATTCCAATCACGTTTTCCTCGCTGAAACCCCTGGTAGCTTCGTCAATCTCATGGTAAGCTATCCTGTGGGGCCAATACTCAAGTTCCCAATCCTCCATCTCGGCCCTTTCCCTTGCCCTTCTTCTCCGTCGTTTGATCAACAAAACGACAACCAAACCACAAAAACAAACCGCAAAAAAACCACCTATTGTCACCCCTATAACAAACCCCTTCGACTTGTAAAACGACTCTTTCGGAAGAACAAACGACGGCAAACCAACGGTGACCAAACTCTCGCTCAAAGAAAAGTTTGTGTTGCTAAAACTCCACGCCAGAATCTTATGACTCTGCACTAACTGCCCTGTCGAGCTCGTGAACCCAACGTACATTTCGTCCACAAAAACCTCTGACAAATTGTACTTCATTCTCAGCAAAGGAAACCTCGGCCTACTCGAACCGGCTCGGACCATGCTAATACTAATCAAAGAATCGTTATAATCAATCCAAACCTGGTAATTATCGCCGCTGTTGAGCTTCAGTTTTTTGAAAAACTTCTCGTCCGTACCGTTGCTCTGGTCCATCCAGTACCCGGCCTCGTGGGACTCCGCAGACTTGAGAGAGTTCACGTCGATGCCGACGTGGTTGTCGTTGATGTCGTCGAACTCCTCGTTCTTGAAGACGTCGAACTCGACGCCGAAGACATGGTTGTCGGGCTTGCCGTCGTTGGTGCGGTTGAGGAAGCCAAGGTTCTGGGAGGAGCTGGCGCCGGAGATGCCGGTGAAGGGGACGAAGATGAAGACGAGGCCGTGGCCGGGGAGGGTGTTCCTGTAGGGAGCCATGGAGAAGATGAAGGAGGTGGAGAAGGGGAGGACGTAGGAGGAGTTTTGTCGTTTGGTGGGGATTTTGGAGTGGTAGAGGGCGCGGCCGATGGAGAAAGTGGTGTCGTTTGTGAGGGTGAGGATGCGGGATTGGACTGTGGCGTTGCCGTAGAGGGAGAGTACGGTGTCGTTGAAGCCGTTGAAGAGGAAGTCGACGGCGAGGACTGCACGTTGGAGAGAAAGGATTGTGACGAGGAGGAGAGCGATTGGTTTTGGGTGTTTTTTCTTCATTGTGATGATGATCAAAAGGAGGAATCTATCCGAGGAGGGTCTGGTTAGCTAATTAGTAAGACAATAGCTTATTAAGACGAGGATCAGTAGCTGGTCCGAGAGGATGATCAGTCACACTAGCGTTGAGACATGGCCAAGATGGTAATGATGAAGAGGAGGAGGAGGAGGAGGAGTGTTTTGTGAAAATGGTGAATGAAACAGGGCAAATAGGAGGAGGGAGAGGGAGGTCATAAAGAAAATGGTTGGACGATTGGCTTTGAATCTTTTTTTTCTTTTTTTAAATAATTTAGGCTTTGAATTTTTCTGTTTAGTCAAAGGGTTGGATTGATAATAATAAATCCGACCGTGGTGAAATATTTATTTATTTATTTTCTTATTTGATTTGAATTAGTGTTAAATGCCAATTTTGTATTTGGTACATGGTAATTTTTTATCTTTATTTTTATTTGTTTTGATAGTTTGGATTGGTGGCAATGTCATAGTCGAGTCAAAAGATAGGCGGCTGCGCCTGTAGGGCCGTGTCACCGCACATGGGATTCCAACTTGCAGCCTACACAAAGCCTAGAAAAAATGAGAAAGATCTTTAAGGAAAATGCCCCACAAATAATAAAATGTAAATCTTATTTATAGATCTTACATCATAAATATAATTTTAGAGTTATCACAATGATATTTTCTTCAATGTGTGCTATTTAATTTCACCGACACCATCTAGTATTGTAAAAAAAAAAAAAGGTAACAGTAATGCATAAGAATAGTTATGAATAAATAAAGATAATCATAATCATAATTTTGAATTTAATACTTTTTTTTTAGTTAAAGGTGGATGTATTATTAATTAGTCAAATCGACTGAAACAGTAAGATTAATCTTTTAAAAATTACATTTATATCGTAATATTTATAAGATTAGTGAAAAACTAAATCGATTAATCGGTGGGTTACTACATTATTCAGACAATTTAGTATTGAATTTAATCCTTAATCGATGCTTTGCGTGAAGAAAATTTGAACAAAATATTATGTCGCCTCAAAGCCATCTGCTTACGTGGGAAGGATATCTTCCTCTTTTTTTTTCTTTTTTTTTTTTTTTTCTTTTGGTGCTAAGAGGGAAGGATATCTTAACTTTATGCAATTTGTGTGACTAGTTTAATTCTGGACAAATCTAATTGATAAGCAAAAGAAATCTGGAAAAATCTTAATTGCTGGGGGGGAAAACCTTTCTTGGTAACCTTCAAAAGTTTCTGCTTTTTATTCTTTTTGATGACTTTTATTGGCCCAATTAGGACCATTTGAAGCTAAAATATTATATTTTAGAATTTAAAGGTTAAAAAAAAAAAGAATGTAACGATGAAAAAAAGCAAGTGGTGATGAAGAGTGGCTGCTGCCAAACCATATGAGAAAATTCAAGGATGTAGAAATGTGAAAAAAAGCAAGAGCGTATTTGATGCATGTGTACATCTAACAAATTAACAGCTACGAGAAACTATTTTGAAAAGTAAAACAGAGAAAGAAAAATCTTTGCTTTTTTTAAATATGAGATTTAAATTCTATATATATATTTTTTTAATAGAGTCGCGTTATGCATAAAATTATGGTGCATCGTCTCTGCAAAATTATTCAGAAAAAAAAAAAAAAAAAAAAGGTCTAGACACAATAAATAAAAAAATAAAAAGTCTACACAATTCTATGAGAGTACATGTTCCTGTACGGAACTCAGGTGTTTCCGAAGACTTGTAGGAGTAGGAGGAAAAAAAAAGAAGACTCAAACAACTCGACAAGCCACGGTTTCAGCCGCAGTGAAGACAAATAAAAGCTTCTAAAGACAAACAAATAAATAAGTGAAAAAGTAATTAAAATATCGTAGACGCCATTTTGGTTGTTATTTTACTGTGGATACTGCTAACTCCAATTTTTTAATTTTTAATATTAATTTATATATCGTATTTTTATTATAAAAATATAATTAATTGAGTTAATAATATTTTAAATATTTATTAATAAAAAATAATATTTTATATATAATATAAATTGATATTTAAAAATTAAAATTAAAATTAATATTATTAACATTTTTTGAATATTTTAATTATCTTATTTTATTTTTTATATTTCTTTACTTTGTTATATATACGTACATATAAAAATTAAGAGAGGTATTTAATAATATATTGTATTTATATTGTATTTGAATGTAATGTATTGAATATAATATGTGTTTAAATAAAAAGTACTTGTATTATATTCAAATATAATATTTATTTGAATAAAAAATATTTGAATTGTATTATATATAATGTGATAGATAAAAATAGAGAGAAAAAAAGGAAAAAAAAAAAGAAAGTATATGATATGATTGATAAAAATAATAGAAAAAATAAAATAATAAATAGTAATTATATTGAATTTAAATTGTAATATGATTGATATTTGAATGTAATATTTTTACATTTACATAAAAATCATATTGTATTTAAACATAATATTATCGTAATACTCTTATCGAACGCCCTCAAATCTTGTATTTAATGTCTTGTTGACCAATTAAGTGACCAATCAAGTGTCCCACCGATCACATTGTCTTTTGTAGAAAAATGAAATTGTTAATCAAACTATGAAGGAAGCCAATGCAATCACAAGGCTTTTTTGAGCGGATTGGGTTGAGGAAACAGGTGGATCATTCACATCTATTAAATCAAGAAAACAACATGATAACAGCCATCAAAGTAACTTTGTTTTTTTTTTTTTCCCTTTCATTTTAATAAATATATTGAATGGAGGTTTTAGTTTCTCCTCTCCATTTACATAAAAAAAAAAAAAAAAAAGTCTTGTATCTAATATTGAATACCATTTGATACTTAAAACATTCTATTTAAATATTTATAACAATTAGTTATATTACATATAATTTTCTGTTTAAAATATTGTTATATGATAATATTTTGATATTGATATATATATAATTAGTATAATATTATATTAGAATAACCTAATGGATACTAGGGACAACATACCAAAACAAAATTACAATTGACATATACAGAGAGGGTGCCTGGGAGTAGTCCTTCCGTATATAAAAAATATTATATATTATCAATCAACGGCAGCAGAGCTGCTTTAGGTAGAGTATTGGCTACCACCCCCATCAAATTTTTTTTCCCTTAAATTTCTACCCTAAAAATTTTTTAGTTTTCTAATTTTGTTTCATTAAAAATTCTCATATAATCTCCATCAACAATTAAAATTTCTCATATAACCCTATTAAAGTTAATTTTATTTCAATAAATCTATGGGTTTTATGACTTTCCTTACTAAAAATTAAGTATTTTCACATAGGTCTGCTAAAATTTTACATATAGGTCCATTAAAAACTTACATTTCACTTTTATACTTTGATGTTATTTGTAAAAGGAAAATAAAAAGAAAAGGTGGTATAAACCTCTATTGAAATATGTGTCTGGCTCCGCCCTGCAAAGTGTTTCATTAGTTTTTCTACATGGTTGACTGGTTGAGATGAAAATCTCTAGTGGTCTCCTAAGGTATATTTAATGTGCAATTAAATCATGAAGAACAACTTGTCAAAAACAAAATGAACAAGCGTATTCTTCAATATTGTCTCCTGAAGTATATATGCAATTTAAATCATGAAGAACAATGGTATTTTCCTTCTTTGGAATTCTTCTATTTGAATGTAATTAATTATAAATTAGCATTCATAAATTATTCTTTGGGGGCAAAAATACAAGACTTTTGTTTTTAAAAAAATTAATCACTTTAAATAGATATATTAATTCTGTCAATTTTATTTACTCTTGTATTCTAATATAATTTTTAGAGGTGTTGTTTGGAGAAAGTTTTTCATTTTAATTTTATTCAAATACAATATAATTTTACACCAAACACAAATTTTGTAATAGTGCTACGAAAATAATTACTATTCATAATATTTTTAAAATAATCATATCAACTTTTCAACTCTACTATTTATCTTTACTTTTATCAATCACATCAACTTTTCAACTTTAAAATACTTTTCATCCAAACACATATTTCATTCAAATACAAAACAAATACTTTTCAACCAAATACAACATTCAAAAAAAAATTTATTCAAATATAATTAAAATACAATGCGTTTACCAAATATCCCTAGATATATTGAAACATAGCCATCAGTTCCAAACTCTTCAACAAGGAATAGGGTAGGAACATTGCACCTAAAGGCACTATATGCAATCATTGTAGGATTGATAAGGAATATCATACAACTTTTTCTAGGGAAAAAGAATGAAAAAGAATAATAGAATGTTTCTTGACCGTACTGTTTTGGTAAGAGAAAGCGGTTGTGACTTGCTAATTGAAACTTTGATTGTTTAGGTTGGAGTAATTTATTCCAACCACGCATTTTAAGAAAAGTAAAGATTGATTTAATTTTATGTATTTTTATTCTTATGAACAAAAAAAAAAATCAAAGGTTAGTATCAAGATTTGCACCCAATCACAATAAAAGGGATTTCTTAACAAAAGCTCATTAAAAAAAAAAAAAAAACATGTTAATTGCCGATGTTATTTCCTATATTTATGCATGCTTTATATTCAACTAAACGAAGACGGCAAAGAAGTCAAACCACCAAGGTTGTTAATATTTTTATTTGACACATTAAATAGTTACCAAGGAAAAACTATGTTTTATGGGCAAGTAGAAGGTTTGTTTCCGGTATTAGCAGGCAAATACAAACTACAAACATTAGTGTTGTAAATTATAAAATTTAAATCTATGTTAAAGAGTTCAATTATGCCCATGGACCAACCCTTAAAAACTAAATAAATAAATTACCACCTATAGTGAATGGAACACCAACACCAGATCCATTAACAAAGCAAAAGCATTAATTTGTTGCTTCGCATGGTAAAACTTTACACAAGTTTATGATTTTCGGAGATCATAAGATAAGACTGCACAAGAGTTGTGTTTTCTGCAAGTGCATGAACCACGTATCCATGAACTTGTAGGTTGACTTTTCTTTTGGTGCCGAAAAGGAAAGCTAATGGAGGCATTAAAATCTTGAGATTGAAATAGACATCCATGTTTCTGATGGGTCGGGAAGGAAATAAAAGCTAAGTTGACCGTAACACGTAGCAGCCGCAATTCAAGTGGTTGAACTTTTCGGGCTATTGTAAAAAGATCACATGACAAAAGAATTGCTCAAGATAAGCACCAAACTATGAAACAATGACGCATGCGCACGCACGCTCATTTTGTTCACACATATGATGTTTCTTTTTCGTTAAGACTATGTATAGTTGTAAATATAAACCAAGTCGGTCTCGTTTTGTTGGATTATGACAATTTTACCGGACAGATCAAGTCTAGACCGCTTTGCTATATTTAAGTTGGCATGAACCAGGTCCATGATCTGTTTTTACAACTCTAGTTAGGACGCACGATTGCTGCCGCCCAAGATCCCATTTGAAGAAAAGACTCATCAGTTTTTATGTTTTTTGAGTGCAAGAAAGATCCTTCATTTGTGAAATGGAGAAGATATCTCTATCTAGGTTCTCATGCTCCTACAAAAGCTTTAAATGAAGTTATACTGGAGATTTTATGGTATGATGATCTTATTTTAGAAGTTTCCTTGAACAACATATCTTTATTATAAAAATAAAACTTAAACATATTATATAGGATTAAATACTATTAAAAAAATTATAGACTGTACTGTAATACACATTTCATCTCGGTAAAAATAGGTTAGATGTGAACCCATTTTACTCTATAACAAATTGATCCGTTCTAGAATTTATTTTGTGAAACTATAATCATTCGGACTATGAACCTCATATATAAATGAGAACATTAGATGGAAAATAGTTAACGAATAAGAGTAACATTAGATTTTCTAAAAAAGTTCAATGAGTATATGTGATAGAAATTATTTATATAAAAATTGTATCATTTGACACATTTAAAATTAGAATAAATCTTGAGATAGGTAACGCGGCTTGAATGTTTGAACTCAGAGACAATACAAATTATTATTATTATAATATATATATATATACACGTTACATTGAATGATGGTAGATCCTAGCAAGAGGAGAACAATTTTCGTCCTTTGCAATGAATGCAGGCTGAGACATTTGACAAATGGGCACAGACTTACAAGTCACAAGATTATAACATCATCGCTTTAATTATATACATGAACAACGTCAGAAGTAGCTGTAATTATATACATGAACAACGTCAGAAGTAGCTGGTGTAGCTTCCGTATGAACTAATGCGATTTTGCTTTCAAACAGCTTCAAAAAGTCAACGCCATTTTAAAAGATATTAGAAAGTGGACCTCATCTTTGTATTTGTATACCATATCCCTCGTAACAAAACTACTTATTAGCAATGAAATCAATTAATTGAACGCAAAAATACATTCACAAAGCTAGAAGAAACAGGTGGGTATTTAATTGATTTTGACGATATTATGATGATTTTCTTGAGAAGAAAATTCAAGCTCACGCGTAGGAGACTTTCATGAGAGAGAGAAAAAATATATATATGAGTTATGATGTAATGTAGCCTAGATATTTTTCCTCCCATGCAAAGTCAAATGTAGGACATAACACGCGCATACATAAATTGTCTGTCCATTTGTTGAGAAATGCTAAACTATATTGATAAGCGCACACGAGTTTCTTCTCTCACGAGCATCCCATTGTGGGACCACAAACAACAACGAACGGTCGAGATATTGTAATCGCGTCACTCGCGAATGCATTTAGCATTCGTGTGTCTTTCTTTCCTTTCGGCAACGAAAATTTGGTGGGACACAACATGGCAATCCTTGTGTTGAACGTTTCAAATCTAGCCTCCAATTCTGGTGGAATCATCAATAGGAAGAATTAGAAAACCAGGTGTTAGTCCCTCCACTCGTTTAATATTGGTTTTTTATGCTGGCTAAAAGATCACATCTTCTTTTCCACATATCAGTTACGAGTTTTCGACATGTTTATTCCTTGTTGGAAGCATCAATGAAGGCCCTTGGTATGGAATTCCAACATGTGCTCCTCGCTAGTATATACCTAATGAAACTAAAAATGTACGAACCAAAACTTAGGTGGCGTTTGGTATTGTTTTTGAAATATTTTCTGTTTTCAAAAAAATTGAAAATGAGAATATTTTGAAAACTGTGTTAAGATCATTTCTGAAACTGTGTTTGGTTATGTTTTCTGAGTGTATATTTTGAAAAACATAAAAATAAAACTTTGTTTGGTTATATTTTTTTAAAACCCATTTCATTTTTAAAAAACCCAAAAAACACAATATTTTTTGGAAATGAAAACAAAAAGTAAAAACAACTTTTTTTCGTTTTCAAAAAATAAAAAAAAAACAACATAATTGAAAACGGTGTTTTCGAAATAGTTTTGAAAACGTTAAATAAACAAACGTTATTTTGAACCCGTTTTCATTTTCTGTGTTTTTGAAAATGGAAAATCATTTTCAAAAACAAAAACAAACACACCTTTAGTTTCCACGAGATTGATTGTAAAACAGTCGAGAACCTTCCGGTCTTCAGTCTCGTCTGCCACTCATCTTGCAAAGCCATTTCAAACTCCTTTTCTACTGCTTTTCAGGTCTGCAGGAATATTTGTTTTCTTCACTTTCATCTACGGAGCATCAGCCTGGATCAAGAACCAAGTGATAACGTGAAAAGCGTTTCCTTCACAAACATAAGCACAGGCCATGCACCTTAAACAAACATACCTACAAAAATTCTGATCAGTTTCCTGTCAAGAAGATAATTAAAGCAGATGATGCAATTGAAAAATGGAAAATTGGAAAGCACACATAATACAATTCTCCATCCGTAAAAACCGAAAGGTAGACGAACGATGTCATTGAGCTCATAAGTGCAAATAAAAACAAAAAATTAATTCCAAGTGCAGCAAAATCCTTCATAGCTCATGCAAATAGCAGAGTCATTGTGAATGATTAATTATTACGTTCATGATACATGGAGGTTGGCACATTACTTGGATTCAGAAACGATGACAGAGGCAGGATAAAGTTCGCGAAAATGAATATAAAACAAACAAATGATGAACAATTAACAGGGAAACAATAATATACCTTGTTAATTATCTGTCTCCATTTGAACAGGCTTGTTTCCAAACTTTAAGGAACTGCTGCTGAAAGCTCGCTTACCTACCTACCAGTATGACAAGAAGGAATCGGCAAGTTGGTTTAAGGAAAGCACAAAAAAGGCTTCCTGAGGAGAGACTAACAGATCCCACTTGGTTGATTAGCGTAGGCGATAGCTATAGATGGCATTTGCTTGACTGTGATATCAGTTAGAAGGCACTGTCTTAGCAGGGTGTAGAGGGAAAGCTAATGATTGGCACCAGCTACAAGAAAAGGCACCAACTTAGCAGGCGAATAAAGATCTCCATCCTTCCAGCCAGTTTGCGACTCTCCAATGCCAATGGTCCCCCTCCTGGCATAAGGACTGCACCAATCTTTGTCCCTGATGCCGCAAACTTGATCAAAAGAAAAAACTTCTCCGGGAAAGCCAAAATCTAGTCTGTTTTGACTTATCACATGTCTGTTGCTGCTTCTCTACTGAGGTAAGGCCATGCAAAATCTCTTCTGTTTTTGAGATCTAGCCAACAAACCTCCAATAGCTATTTAGTTTAGTTACAACTGCATGAGCACATAGAATCTCAAAGAAGTGCACTGGTCCTTGGAATGAGCCATTGACACATTGGCATCGCCTTTATGTTGATCATCATAATCAAGACTGAACCATTAAAACAATAGGAAGGGACAACTTGTCTTAGGCTGGTACTATGTCCTAGTGCGTTAAGAACTACCAATTATCCAGTTTTAAGAGATTTCAATGTACCCCCTATCTATACAAAGGTGGAAGCAAGGGAGGCCAAGACGAAGACATAGAGTTGCAAAGAATTCCCTTGCAAGAGTAAGAAACCTAAGTATTTTTACAGGGCGCACTCGTTCTGTATATGAGTACTTCTGAATTTCTCATATTTGCATTATATTGGGCTTTTGAGGAAACCGGATTTGTCAACAACAACGGTTCTTGGTGCCATGGCTGCTGCTTAAACAGGACATCCTCTCAGAAGCTATGTCAGAAGCCCATGTTTATTGTAAAAAACGAGACCTTTGCGGGTCTGATTCTGGTGGCTCCTTTTTTGTACCAGTGTGCCCTCCAAATGCGTTATAATGGGGCTACTAGCTAGCTCCTTGAAACTACTAAGAACCGATCAACTGCACTCTTTGTGACCAGGCCAGTTCCAACAATGGAGGGATCATGAGTAATGTAGCCTATAATTCAATTGAATCGCAACGACACTTGAACAGATAGGCATGGCATGTTACCTACCAAAGAAAGAAACAACACTCTTAGTTCAGGTTTTGGCCAGGAGCCGAATCAAAGCATTGAGAATGAATAACATAATAGAAAGCCTGGGTGAAATGAGAACTAAAAAAAGGGAGAGTTGCTAAAGCTTATAGCCACTACATTAATGGCATATGCTCACAATCAGAGAGGGCAAGGTTTCTTATACATCAGAAAGGAATTGGATCGAAGTGCCAGGTACCTTGGCCACTTGAAGACTTAAAAATGTGTGGGTTGGTTATATACTCCCTTCTTTGAACAGTTTTGTATGTATTGCCCCATAACTATATATCAGATCCACCAGACGAGAAAATTGTTTTTCATGGATTAGCATCTCAAGGTTCTTTGATGAGCATAAAGAAATCGTCTTGGTAGCAGCCTTCAAAACCAATAGAACAAGGGTTAGCTCTACAGCTGGTCCACAAGCAAGGTAAGGAGGTCCATTACAGGCCGGCTTTGGACTGAAAAGACATAACAAAGTAATCCCAATACATAATGCATTACCAACAGCTCAAGGTGCTTATCCCAAGTCCTACCATGCACATCAAAATATAATGAAAAATGAATGAACCATGTTTAACACAAACTAACTTCAAGACTAAGAAGTCCCGTTGTAACAGAAAGATCAGTGTTAGCATTAGACCACCGAGTTTAACTCTTTAGGGTGTAAAGTGGGGTTATTGCAATGTAGGCTTAGATTCTGAGTTTATATAACCAATTTACTGCTGTATCACTTGGCAAGGCACTTTTTCTTTGAAAAGCTCGCAATGGATTCCACTAAGCAACAAAGTATCTGAGTTAACTAGTCCTTATGCAGCTACTACTCTCATCTGCCTTCCACTAAGCTTCTGTTCCACCCTCTCGGCCACCTCCACCTTTCCATGGATCCTACAAGCGGCCAACAATGCACCCCATAACGCCTCATCAGGCTCCATTTCCATTGCCGAAACCAACTCTTCCGCCTCCTCAACCTGACCTGCCCTTCCCAACATATCCACCATACAAGTATAATGCTCCAAGGCAGGCCTAATCCCATACTCCCTTTTCATCATCTCAAAGTACTCTTTCCCCTTATCCGTCAACCCGGCATGACTACATGATGTGAGCACAGTCGTAAAAGTCACCCCATCAGGGGTTTCACCCGCCTCCACCATCTCGTCAAACAACCGAAACACCTTGCCGCACATCCCATGCATCCCGAATGCCGCCATCAGCGCAGACCACGATATCTCATTTCTCACAGGCATTCCATCGAAGATCTTGCGCGCAGCTTCCAAGTCACCACATTTCGCATACATGGCGATCAACGCGTTCGAGTTCGCCAAGTCTACGCCAAACCCACGAACCAAAACAGCCCCGTGGACTTGCCGGCCGAGCCTCAATGCCGATAAGCCGGCGCAGGACCTAAGCACCAAAGGCAGGGTTAGACAGTCAATGGGTTTGTCCGCAAGAAGCATCCGGCGAAAGATGAAGAGGGCTCTGGAGAACAAGTTGAGAGAGGAATGGGCTCTAATGAGGGTGTTGAAGAGGAACGTGGATTGGTGATTGGAGAAGCAGAAAAGAAGGTTGGTTTCGTGGAGCTGAGCACAGCAAGCGTAGGCGTAGACAAGCTTCGCTCGAATGAATCTATGGCGAGAAACACCGAGAGTTAAGGTCCGAGCGTGGATTTGCCGGAGAGTTTGGACGCTTTTTGTGGAAGCACAGGCTTCGAGGAGGTCGGCGTAGAAGGGAACGACGCCGCGAGAAGAAGACATGACTGACTGACTGAATAGCTCAATGGGGCAGCGGCCGGAGGACGAATTCAAGCACGCTTTGCTCCATTAAAATGCCATCTTCATTTGTAACATTCGTGTCGTTTTACCATGTTTTTGTCGTTTTACCACGTTTTTGTCGTTTCTTTGGTGTTCTCGTTGTTGTACAGCTTTAGTAGCATTATGTCGTTTCCGTTGTATCAAGTTTTTTTATTGAAAAAATATAATTTTGAAAAATATGTTTAAAAAAATTATTTAGAGCGAAAAAATATAATATTTTAAAAATTTATTCAGAAAAAATTATTAATATGGATATTATTTCGTTACTCTTGAAATTCTATGTAATTTATAAAAAAAATTATTTTATTTGGATTTGTATATACAAAGTTATAGATTTTTAAAATTTAAAGTTTATTATAACATTTTAAAAATATAAATGGTTAAAACTGATGATAATGTGAAAAAAAATATAAAAAAAATTTTGGAGACATTGTTTTAATTGAGTTAAACGATCCTTTAAAATTTATTTATTTATTTTTTAAGGTAACTGAAATGTTTTCTTTCTTTTTTTTGTTGTTGCATTTAAGTTTATTGTTGTTTTTTCAAGTTATTTTCGGAAAAAATGAAGCATTTTTTAAAAATATTTTCAAATTGTTCGATATTTGTAAAGATGGTGCCATATTCATAATTCAATTATGAAATTTTATCTTTATGATTTTGCTATTAACAGATCTCTTGTTGTCATTTATGAAAAATGCTTTCACATTTTCAGATTGGGGTCAGAAAATTCCTACTGAGAAAACTATCTTTATAACTTACATAAATTAAGAATAAAAATAACATTTCCAAAGAATTATTGCAACGTAATCAAAACTCAAAATAAATTTCACTAAATTAAAAATAAATTTTAAATTACTAAAATCTCTTAAGAACAAATCAATGTCAAAACAAAATCCAAATGTCAATCATTTATAAATCAAATCTTCAAATTAAATTCAAACTCAATGATATAAAATTAAAATCCTAAAATCCAATCTAAAAATTAAAAGACAAAATAATCTTCATATTAAAACATCATCTACATTAACATAATATGTATATATAAAAATGACATTATATATGATATCGGATCACGTCTTGTAGAATCATGTTGCCCGTTAGATCGAAAAATAACGGTTGTGTTTTCAATAAGAAAAGCAAGGATAGGCTAAAGAAATTTGATACCTAGAAAAGGATAGGCTATAGAAAATATATATTAAGAAAATGGGGGCCCAAATAGAATATATAATAAACAAAAAATTTTCTCTCTCTCACCAACATACTTTAAAAACTTAGTTCCTCTTCGGCATCAGGAACAACTATGGCATCACTGCCCTCAAACTCACTGAGCTCTTAAGGGACTTCCATGCAGCTGCTACCGGTAGATTATCCACAATACCACCATGATAAACCTCTCCATCATCAACTCCCAATTACTCCAAGCTTCGTGTTTTTGGTTATCTTTGTTATCCTTGATTTCGCCCCTATTCCACACACAAATTGGCACCACACTCCATTCCATGTGTCTTTCTAGGTTTCTCTCAAACACAAAGTGCTTAACTTTGTCTCGATCCGTCCACCACTAATTGTTATGTTTCAAGGTCATGTCAAATTTGTTAAGATTGTATTCTCGTTCTCATCTCTTTCGACTTAGGATCCTCATCCCGAGTCTGCCATACTCTTAAAGCGGCTTCCTTCAGTCTTATTTCTCCCAAATTAATCTTCTTTTGCACCACCGCCTAGTCCATCTTCTATGCCAACTCATGCTGTAATGCCCTCATGGGTGGATCTATTGCAAGCGATCGATCGAGCACTCTCTCATTACTAATTTTTGAAAACCTTTGTCAACCGATCAATTGGACCTCTTCCATAGGTTGGCCAGACATTTTAACCAAACCCATATCCTAAACACAATGCCCATCAGTTGATCTTGAAATCCCCAACTAGTTAACCGGATTCAAAGAATATCCACAAACCAATCTAGAAACTCAATCAAAGTGCTAGCTTCAATCCTCTGACTCCTTTGAACCTTCAACTGTGACCCAAGCTATCAAAAATCCCAACTGACATCAAGCTATGTCAGAAAAGTACAATGCTTTAGTTTAGAATGGTACGTAGGAACTTATTCCTTCATATCCAACTTGTCGAGTATAAGTGGATTTTCAAGACTAAATGACTTTCTAATGGTTTTGTTGATAGGTTTAAAGCTTGTTTGGTTGTCAAAGGATTTCACCAACAACCAAGAATGGACTGCCATAAGACCTTTAGCCTGGTGGTCAAACCAACCACAGTATGCATGGTCCTCAGTCTTGCAATAAGTCGTGGTTAGTCTATACATCACTTTCTCTAAGCCACTTATCGAAGGATGTTTTTATGGCTTAAACACCAGGCTTCACTAATTGAGATTATCCTACCTATATGCAAACTATGCAAGGTTATCAATGGTCTCAAGCAGTTCTGTGTGTTTGATAACATAAATTGTACTAGTTTCTTATTACCTCGGGCTTCTCCAACTCTCATGACAATACCTCCTTCTTTGTCTTCAACACAGGTGGAATTATTATCTACTTACTTGTTTATGTTGACGACGTAATTATTATAGGTAACAACGACTATGCTATGCTATGTTTGATTGATCTTCTTTCTAAATACTTCTCTCAAAAGGATCTTGGCTTGTTTTCATTCTTCCTTGGAGTCAAGGTCATTCAACACCCTCATAGTTTGCTTCTGTCCCAAAACCAATACATCAATGACCTTCAGATTTGTACATACATGGTAAAAGCCAAACCAATTCTCACACCCCTAGCCACTATGCCAACTTGACACTACATTCAAGTACATCACTGTCAAATCCGACTGAGTCCAAGGCAGTTCTATAGAGTCTCCAACATCTCTCTCTCACTTGTCTTATGTGACGCCTTAAATTTTATTTAAGAGTTAATATATAATTTAAATAAAATTAGTGTGTCAAAAGTTAATTAAAAATCTTTTAGAAACCCTAGGTTGGTTTCCTAGTCAAATTCCACTCAAAAAGTCAACAATTTTGACTTCAAAAACCCTAAAATATTCGGCCATTACTTGGGATTTTTAATTAAAATTTAAATTCCACAAATCCAAGGAGGATTCAAACTCAAATTTCATCCCTTAAATATAAAGAAGAAATTCGGCCATAAAGTGTAGGAAATAAAGGAGATTTTATTTGAATTAAAAACTAGGTCAAAACTCAATCAAAATTCAAATTATTTTTTCCTTAAAAACTAATGGGTAATTTTGGTCACTTAAGGAGAAATAAGGAGAGAAAAACCCTAACCTCAAAACAGCATAAAGTTTCCCCTTTTGCCCCTCAAAATTTTCAGCCAAGCAAGGAAGAGAAAGGGAAAGAAAAATCTAGTATAAAAACCCTCTTTTAACTCTCATTCACCTTTCCTTCCTCTCCCAAAATTCGGCCAGCCTCCCCTTCTTTCCTCTTTGAATTTTTCTCTCCCAAAACACACCAAAACAGCAAGCAAAAACCTACCTAAAGGCAGCTCAAAGATTCAACAACTTTTGATACAAAAACAATGTGAGAAATCAACTTTTTCCTTCATTCTCCTTTTGATTTTAAATCCGAAATTTTTATGGTTTTTCTCCACTGTTTTCCTTACTGTTTTGAAGACTCCAACACTCACACAAATTCAGCCAAAAAGGAGACCAAGCATCAAAAATAGTGTAGCACAAACAAGGTGTGATTTCTCTCTCTAAAACCCTAAAAAAAATTTTACCTCATTGATCCCCTTTCAAAAACCCTATTATCACATGTGAAAATTTTATGATTTTTGCCAATTTGATTCTTGGGTTGTGTGAATGACATATAAATAAGGTTCTCCATGAAATTTCATGATCATTGGATGAAAATTGAATTGGTTTGAGGCTAATTGAAATTCGGACAGGAAAAACGGAAATCTAGAAAATTACCATATGAACAGTAAACTTATGTCAGCCATAACTTAAGTTTTAAAAATGATTTTTGAGTGAATCTTGAGCCTAAAATTAAATTCGAGATGTCTCCTAAATGCCTACAAAATTTCAGAACCAAACTCATCCGTTGGCCTAGTCAAAATATTTTTCTAAGATAGATGGACAGAACTGCCAGTTTTTGAACTGAAACCGAAACCCTGATTTTATGCCTGAAAATAACCCCTCGGTTTTTGGCCTAATTGAATAACCAAACGATGTCTAAAAATTATAAAAATTATATGGAATTAAAGCTACGGATGTCTAGTTTAACATATTAAAAATTTAGAATTTTTGGGATTAAAAATGAATTAATATTGATTTTACAGTCAGCCTAGGTCGGTCTGCCCATGTCCAGTAATATCCTAACTTAAGGTTTTTTCACAAATTTTTAAAATCCCAAATGTTTATAAAACATTTTAAAATCCTTTTGTGGCACACTAAAATGATTGGATGATTATGTCTAGATCTAGACTGATCATATGTTTTGATTATAGGATTAATTTGACGTTCTTGCTTGATTTGTGGATCATGTTATCGCAACGCTTGAGCGATAATCGAGGTAGGACTTTCTAGCCTTTTCTGGGAGTAGTCAAGTGTTTTAAATTTCCCTGTTTTATCGATGGCATGCTGTTTTCAGTTTATGAAATTATTATACTGTTTTTGATGAAATGAAACGCACGCAAAGTGTTTTGTAATAAGTGTGTATTTTAAAACGTGTTTTGATTAATGGCATAATATAACTTGATAAATACTATCTTTTGAATAATCCGGTAAACATAATTGAGCTCTAGTTCACGATCATTATAAATGATGCGTGCGTCCCAAAGTTGACGCCATGGAGGAAGGTCCCTAAACCTGCGCAGAGCCGTTCGGCCTATTTAGACCGTAACGAGATGATCTAGGATAATTCAATTTGAGGCACGTATATTATAGCTACGACAAGTCCTCACTCAAAATATGATGGTTTATTTTAATGATTTAATTTTTTTTTTAATATTGGGGCACGTATATTGCAGCTACGCTAAGTCCTCAGCAGAATAAAACGTGTATTAAAAATGTTTTCATGAAATTGTTGATTATTTTTGGGAATGATTATTATGCTATGTATTCTTAAATTGTTGATTGTTTTTTAAAACGAATATTATGTCATACTTTTAAATGTTACCTGTTTAATCCACCTTTGTTTCTGTCCTATTGAGCCAGCGCTCACGTCTCTTTTTCTTTGTGATTTCGAAATGATTACTTCCAGGTGCGGGAGGTAGCAGTTTCGAAAATCGTTGAGCTATCCGTTTTTACCAAAGATGATGCTATCCGTTTTCTCCATCTTCTTCTTTCTGTTTCTCGTTCTGATGTAATGAGACCTTAAGTTTGGACTTTATTTCACGTTATTTAAATTTCATGCTTGGGAATATTTTATGGTTGATAATTTCTTTTTAAGACCGATTTTGTGTTTGGTTTCCGCATTAAAAAGTATTTATTTTCTACTTTATTTTATTTTGTAGTTATGATGCTACTTTATAAATAATTAGGCTCAACTAAATTATAATATTGACCTGTTTTTTGTAATAATGTTTTCCTTAAATCCCGGGTTGATATTATGATTTGGCTGCCGTATTACGTGTCTAAATTTTAGGCCGTGACATCTTAACATATCTTTTATGGTTGAGAAGTTGTCATAGTTTATGCACAATCCAACGACTAAGCATTGGAATGCTATGAAATGAATATTGCACTATCTTTGTAGAACCCTTGATTAGGGTTTGTTCTACATTGTAGATCCTCGCTGTCTCTACATGCTTTCTCTAATGTAAATTAGGCTGGCAATAAGGATGACTATACTTCCACTAGTGCTTATATTGTGTATCTCGGGTGTAATCTTATATCTTAAAGCTTAAAGAAACAACATATGGTCACTTACTTTTCTATAGAGGCCAAATATTAATCCCTTGTACCACAACTACTGAATTGAATTAGGTATGTTCACTTTTAACTGAACTTGGAGTTGTTATTTCTCAGGTTCCCATAGTCTATTGCGAAGATATTGGTGTAACTCATCTTTGCTCTAATCTAGTTTTCCATTCACACATGAAGCATGTTACATTAGATTATCACTTCATTCAAGATCAAGTTCATAGTAGTGCTCTCCGAGTTACCCATGTCTCATTTGAGAACTAGTTAGTTGATGCACTTACCAAGCCTGTTTCTTGCAACCACTTTGTCAAACCTTGATCCAAGATTGAACTATTATCTCAGAGCTCCATCTTCCAGAGGCATATTAGAGAATGCACATAATTGTTATCTTATATTTTATATATTTATTTAATTAGTTTCCTAGTTTAGATTTTCTAGATTCTTTGATTTATAAAATCCTTGATTTATGGAAATCACCTAGATTAGGAAAGTTTATATATTTATTTTTTGTAAATCATGTATATTTTGTGCTTCAAACTAATCATGATATGATTCCAAATGACTTGTTTTTTTAGGTCTACATTGTATGATTATTGGATATATTTTGCTACTTACTACACTTCTTATTTATAGTTTGATTAGTAAGACAACTGTTCAATATGTTCTACCCACTGAATTGTGCTTCTAAGCATTGGGTCTTCTTATTACCAATTATTTTTAACCATTCACGACTTCATGTATGGATCATTTTCCTATTTGCTACTACATTCTTGTTTCCTTTATTTATTCCAACAATATCACATGATTAACAAATACAGCCACTACTACCATAATAGCAACAATGCATAAAATCTTTCTTAACTATCCCTCCCCAAATACCCTAGCAAAAACACCAAAATCTTCATATTCATAATTAAGAAAACGAATAACTATATTGATATAAATATCCTTAACATGGAATGTT
The DNA here is from genome assembly GCA_035233585.1 of Antiaris toxicaria. Taxonomy (NCBI): domain Eukaryota; kingdom Viridiplantae; phylum Streptophyta; class Magnoliopsida; order Rosales; family Moraceae; genus Antiaris; species Antiaris toxicaria. Next base: position 99,458,197 of record CP141154.1, read on the forward strand.
ACTACTATCTTTTCTTCGTTTTTGGTAGTCATGTGTCAAAAGTGAATCCCAAAGTGATTGTATTAGACACTTGAGATAAAAACTACATATTAACTCATAGCATTGACATGGCAGAGATCTCGACCGAGTTTTGATCTTTTTGAAGTTTGTTGAGAAAGAAAGATAAGAATGTCTCGCATTAGCTGGATATCAAATTAGGATTAAAGAATGTATTTAAAAAAAACCTTGAATTATTCCTCTTACTATGTTAATATCTTAAAACTGCCCTATTAAAGGCAATAAAAATACCATCCTAAACCTAATCTTATTGTAATTTTGAAACTGATATATACGTTAAGGTAAAAATACATAATAGTGCCTACAAGTTAAAACCTACTATTTTATTATAATAATGGGACAATTATCTAATAATAATATTTTAATATCTTATCAATTTTTTTAAAAATTTTTTAATATTTAATTTTTTTTATGTGGTTAAATTTTTAAATTTAAATAATTTAATATAACATTATTAAAAAATAATTAATAAAATAAAAAATGATTTTGATTCAGTGTATACTCCGTACCTATTCTTGACATACGAACAAGATTGCACTTTTTTCAATGGGCGCACACACATGTATCCACAACAATTTGCTAAGTGGACACAAGAACTCAATCGAATTCAAAATGATTAAGAGGGCGTTTATTAAACATATTATATTTTGATTGTATTTGAATAAAATTTATTTTTTGAATATTGTATTTGATTGAAAAGTATTTATTTTGTATTTGAATAAAATATGTGTTTGGATAAAAAGTATTTTAGAATTGAAAAGTTGATGTGATTGGTAAAAGTAGAGATAAATAGTGGAATTGAAAAGTTGATGTGATTGTTTTAAAAATGTTTTGAATAGTAATTATTTTTGTAACACTGTTGTAAAATTTGTGTTTGGTGTAAAATTATATTGTATTTAAGTAAAATTAAAATTGAATACTTTCTCCAAATACCCCCTAAAAAAACAAATAAATAAATCCCTGTAACCCTCCAGATTGATGTCACCAATGGTTACAAAGCAAAAGCACAAACAGAAGGATGCATAGAAATATTAAGTTACTGAAGCAGCCATAACAGACCTTGACGGAGACATCCTTAATTCTTATTTTATGCAACTTTACTCTATACGATAATCACCCCCAAAAACTCCCCTTTTTAATTAATAACTTGTTCATTAAACTTTTAATATTAATAATTAACTTCCGAAACACTTTAAATGAAGAAATATATCTTATTTTAACAATTTTCGTTAAATTATTTGAATTTATAAAATTTTTACTGATTTAAACTGGAATTGAAAATTTTTAGTTGGACTTAAGATTTTCTACTTTTACATAAGATGCACATGGACTTTTTCTTTTTGATCATGAATTTAACAAAAAAAAGAGAAGAGAAATGAACATAGCGTAACAATTTAAAAGTTCACAGAATTTAAAAAATTTGAAACGTTTAATGTGCCCAGTAAAAAGTACGATATTTTTGGCCCCACTCGCTTATACATAAACAAGGACAACGTTTTTTTTTATTTTTTTTCCCCTAAATTTCTCTGTGGATCTCAACATGGATGGAGAAATATGGTCCCCTTTGTGCTCCATAAATGCGAATAAATGAATCAAACGTAGAGAGAATTGATTAGAGCCCTATGGAAACAACCAAGAAAGTGGCCTGAGTCATGGCATTAGAACTTGAAAACCGACCTTTGCAAGAGAATTCTGGGAAAATCCTTAGGCACATGTTTTCAAGGTATATTAATTACAGCCTTCATCACATGATGCGGAGTAATGGGATTGGAGGAGTGGGAGTAACATGGCCCCCAACTCCTAACCCACCTTTCACTTCTTTTCTTTTCTTTGTTTCATCAAGTGGATGATGTGGTTTGAAATTAACATGCGTTTAGAGTTAATTTTAGAAACATCCAAAATTATCTTTTTTTTTTTTTAATTTTACCATTTTTTATTATTTATATCTTCAAAACGCTATAATAAACTTTAAATTTTAAAAGTTCATAACTTTGTATATACAAATCTAAATAAAATATATATTTTTTAAATTATATAAAATTTTAAGAGGAACGAAATAATATCCATATTCATATTTTTTTCTAAAATAATTTTTAAATTTTTTTATTTTTTCATCCTAAATAGTTTTTTTTCCAAACCTATTTTTCAAAATAATTTTTTTAAACATAAAAATAATGTCTCCTGTCATCTCTGTCGAACTCCCCCTAATTAATTGTTATCGTTTTTGTTATTTGAATAGCGTGAAAAGAGAAGCAAATGAAACTTTAAGAATGTTTTAAACATTGATAACTGCGTTTTTTTTTTTTCATTATTTTATTGTTAAATTTAACCGGTTGTTTTTTAAATCATGTGCCGCAGCTTGGAAAAACCAATCACTTTCACATTATTTTTAAATAGAATAATATAAGGGAGGTTAATTTTAATTTTAACTTTTTTATCTATCAATTTATATGTTACTTGACATATTATTTTATAATAAATATATATTTAAAAAATTATCATATCAATTAAAATTAAAATGACATAGATATTACTAAAAATATGACAATTTTATGGTTGATATTGAAAAATTATATATATTTTTTTTAACTCAACAGTTTTTTTTTTTTTTTTAAATAATGAAGTAACATTTGAGTTTAAGAAATGTATTCATTGAATGAAACCTTTCGAAACATGAAAGTGAGACGAACGCCATGGGTCCCTGAAGAGTAAATTGGTTTGCGTAAACCAGTGGCAGCATGGAAAGCCACTCTGCAAAATTCCAAATTATACATTCATGTGATATAATATTAGCATTGTTATTATTATTTTTTTTTTTTTTTGCTTTTTGTCGGGAAAAACAAAAATGCAAAATTAGTAATTATATTATAAATATTTCCTTGTCATCTTTTATTGTCGCATCTCGAAAAGGGGTTCATGTGTTCTAATTTAGTGCGACAAACACATAAAATAGAAGCTTTTATACGTATTAGACCATTTACATTACTTTGTTAATCATATGATTGGTTTACTTTGCTGTCATCAAATTATGTACTACTTCTCTTTTAAGCCTGCCATTAAGGATAATTACTTTGACCACGATAAGCTTTTTATGTGTGTGGCCCCCCTCTCTCTCTCTATTTAATATATATATATATATATGCATATGTATGTATGTATGTATCTTCTATGTACATATATATATTTATTGAGGATGACTAGCTTTGTATTTTGATTTGTTTTGCTTTATGTTTTTATTAATTTGTTTTATTATTATTATATGACCATTAATATTTTGCCGAGAGCTTTTAAATTTTGATGTGTATTGTTTGTTTATTACTATTATTATTGTTTATTTATTCTGATTGTATTGCTGAGAGCTTGTTTTATTTTTAAATAGCAGTTGAACATATATCTCATGTACAATAGGAGCAAACAGAATTTGACTTTTAACAACATCTTCTTTTTACCAAAGACTTGCTTGTTTTATGTGTTACCAATATTGCTATGGAAATCCAGCCACCAAACATTAACAACAAACATAACAATCCCATTACACAAACACATATGCGTTTGTCTATATATATATATATATTTGCAAAATACTTTGCTTACTTTTTTAATTTGTTGGCAGAAAAAATAACCAGGTTATCAAATAAATGGTTTAGATATTCTTTAATTAAGAGGATTAAATAAAGTGCCAATTAGTGGCTGTTTTTCCGTCCCTAAACAAAGTGCTAAATGCTAATCATTCAATGAATAGTCATAGTGCAATAATGCATTCTTCTTTTTGTTAAAGAACAAAACGTTCAGACAAATTAGCTCCTATAAGAGTCAAAAACAATAATTCAAAATGTTGGCTACGGAACATGAATTGGAGATTTATTTATACAAAAATATATTTCTAATTTATCCTAATTAAAAATTTGGTTTTTAGCAAAAAAAAAGTCAAAATAAAAATTTTGCTTTACAATAACTTAACTCAAATATCTTCTTAAATTTAAGTTATTCTTAATGTTTAAGTTTAAATAATATACCAATAATTTTATACTTAACTTTATTATAACATATATATATATAATTCAAATCATCTAACTTAAAACCACTGTTTCTTAAAATAAAATACAATAAATCGCCATGGGACAATGACAAAGTGCGAAAAGTCAATTTAATTGACAATGTTGACAGGTGGCACTTTCCAATTGCGGTAGCACGAATTTTACGTGCCATCTAAGACGACACATCACCGTCCGATGATCGTTAAACATCACGCGCATGGCGCAAGTTAGCCTATCATGCATTTCCATTCATCGTATTTATTTATATTTCCTAACAATGTTTTTCCTCCCCTAATAAATGTTTTTTCGAGCCGTCACCATATAAATAATGCAAGAAATTTCCTATTCTAAGATCACCTAAAAATTAGCCAAAAAAAACAAAACAAAAAACAAAAGTAAAAATACTAAATAGAATCACAGTACTGGTGATCTCAAGATTGTTTTCACAAAAACCTATATTCCTGCCAAACAGAAACCCTTCCCTCCAATCACAAACCCTCTATACACATACATACATACATATATAATTATATATATATGCTCACATATTTACATATTTTTTCCCCTTCCAAGTTCATATACATATATATATTTATATATAATATAATTTTAAAAAAATCAAAATTTCACTGATTTGAACAGAAAAGTTCAATTTTTTGAAGTATGATTATCGCCTGGAATCGAATTTGAATTCGGAAAAATTTCCACATTTTCCTTCTCTCTTGATCGAGTTCAAGTGATACAGCGAGATTTTGTTTCTGCGAAGTACATTAGCGGAGAGATTTTTTTTTTCTTTTGTGTGTGGGGGGAGGGGAAGGCGTAGTGATTGACTGAGGTTTTAGGGCAAAATTGTTGTGTTTGTGTGTGATCTGGAGGGAGAGAAAATTTCAATGCGAGTTGAGGAAGTGGGATTTTGGAAGCGGCAACAACAATGACTGGAGGGTCATTGGGATTTGGGATTCGGTCTGGCAGTTATGGGTCTCTGGCTGACAAGAACGGAGGATTGCCGATTCAGGCGAGCTCGCGAAAGCCCGGTAAGATGTTCAAGGAAAAGGAGAGGTTGTTCCATTGGATCTGCAAGTTCGCCGGCCGGAAAAAGGTCGGAATGCTACTCCTCTGCCTCATCTCCGCCGCCGTCTTCGGCTGGGTTCTCTACGTCGGAAAAGGTTCCTCCTTTTTTCTTTCAATCTGGTTTTGTTTCTGTATGGTTAAGGCATTTACTTATAGTGATGTTTTTGTTTTGTGTTTATTTTTATCACATAGAACTTATATAGTTGCAATTCGTTGTGTGAAGTTCGTTTTAGGGTGAAAATTTGCCTGCATGGTGAGCACAAAATTACATTCTTATCTAAGGGGATGATTAGATTGTGAAGGAGTTAATTGTAGTGTTCAGAAGCTTCGAGTTTTAATTTGTGCGACTTTTTTTTTTTGGTGTCTTGGCATTAGGTGAGGATTCACAAACCAACTCTGTCCACAACATTGGTATCAACAACACGGCACGTTCAGGTTTCGTTGAGTTCTCGCCTACGTATGGAGAGCAAAGAAACGGCATTGATTTCACGGTCGAAAATTCAGGTCTTGTGTTGCCGCCGCCTCCTCCTGCCGTTTTCCTGGGCTACACGCTGCCTCCGGGACATCCATGTAACAGTTTCACTTTGCCTCCCCCACCTGCTGATAAGAAAAGAACTGGTCCACGGCGTAAGTCCATCTTACTTTGCTTTTATTTCAATTATTATTTTTTATTAATAGAGTGTTTTGCAATTGGTTCATTTTTGCGATATGCTCGTTGCATTCCCATGCTTGTCCCATGATGATAAGGACACCTGTGTACTGTGGTATTAAAATGGACTTGATAATACCATGCCTTTAATATGTTACTGATTTTTTTTATTTCTTAACGTTTAAGGTAATTATCTTTCTTACTTGTTAATCAGCTTGTCCGGTGTGTTATCTTCCCATGGAGGATGCTGTGGCCTTAATGCCAAAGGTTCCCTCGCCTTCTCCAGTTAAGAATTTGACATATATGTATGAAGAAAATTTATCAAGAGAGACAGAGTTTGGAGGCTCGGAGTTTGGTGGGTATCCTACTTTGGCACATAGGGCCGATTCTTACGATATAAGGGAGTCAATGAATGTGCACTGTGGGTATGCCCTTTTTTCTTCTGATCTTTTTCTTGTTACAGATTTTCCCGTCTTACCTTCTCTTTTTAGGATTTTTTTTAAGATAATAGTTATATTAATACTTTGACTGTGGTTTTCCTCGTATGTTCTTGTGAATTTCATTGTGGTATTTGTACATGAATTAGATTTGTAAAAGGAGCTAAACCTGGCCGCAATACGGGATTTGATATGGATGAGATTGACCTCCTCGCTATGGAGCAGTGTCATGGTGTAGTAGTTGCATCAGCTATATTTGGTAATTTTTTATGTGATGTAGTTTTAGCCCTTTCTCAACTAGACAAATTCCTCTGTCTTCTCATCTAGCGTATCCATTTTTTTAGGAAATTTTGATGAGATAAACCAGCCCAAGAACATTAGTGAATATTCCAAGGAGACTGTGTGCTTCTACATGTTCATCGATGAAATCACGGAAGAATATGTGAAGAAAACTGGTGCTATGGACAGCAACAGAAAAATTGGGTTATGGAGAGTTGTTGTTGTTCATAAACTTCCTTACGACGACGGCAGGCGCACAGGGAAGGTCATATTTCTAACATTTTTCTGGCTGGTTTCTTTTTTCTTTCTTCTATATGAAAAAGAGAACAAGTGCATTAAATGCCATACACCTAATTTTATCGAAGTTGAACTTCCAAGGGACATGTAGCTTATTTACTTGGGAGAAAAGATTTTCAATATAACCAATGGGATTAATCTGGTCCATATTTCGGTTAGAATTTACAGGGCTTTATGCCTGAATAGCTGTGCACTGTGCAGTTATCATAATAATTCTTTAACGTATGTTTTGTTCTCAAGCAAATTTCTGGTTACAGATTCCCAAGCTTCTAATGCATAGGCTGTTTCCCAATGCTCGCTTTTCGTTGTGGATTGATGGAAAGCTTGAACTTGTTGTTGATCCATACCAGGTTCTTGAAAGGTATATCTACTGTCGTTCTCTCTCTCGCTCTCTTCTATACAAACATATAGATGTTCGTAACATTTTTTAAATCCTCCCTGCTTTGCACATATGACAAGTCCAACTGTTTGATTCTTATTTGAAGGATTCTTTCTTATTTCAAGACAACTTGATCTTCTTGAAATGAAAGATTGTCACCTCTCAGTCTTCTTTAAGGATAAATACTATTTTTTTTTTTTTCCTTGAGAGTTGGCACCATAAATGTTTATGTATCTTTTATCGTATAGGCTGTGTCACACAGCAAAAAGCATCCCCATTTTGTTGTGATGATTTGGATAGAATTCAAATTCTTCTAGAACTCTTGGATAATAGCAAATATGAATAATCTGCAGCATTTGCAAGTCATGCTTTGAAATTTTTTCTTCTGATTCGGGAACCTTGCATGGAAGGTATCAGTCATGACTCATGAGTAAAAATCACATGTCCTATTTTGTGCGAATAAGTTGAGAAAAATGATATGCTGCACTAACCTGAAACCTAAGCAAAAACATGACGGGTGTCTTCTTTATACTTTAACCGCTATCTTTGGACGAAATTTAACTTTTCAAATGTACGGATATTGAATGAATTTAACATCTGGTCTTTAAAAGGATGAGGATCTCTGCCCTTTTTTTGATTTTTCTTTTCATTTCTATTTGATTTCAGATTCTTGTGGAGGAAAAATGTAACTTTTGCAATTTCCAGACATTATAAAAGATTTGATGTGTTTGTAGAAGCTGAGGCAAATAAAGTCGCTGGAAAATATGACAACGCCTCCATTGACTTTCAGGTTGATTTCTATAGAAAGGAGGGTTTGACTCCTTACACTCTGGACAAGCTTCCCATTACAAGTGGTTGGTGCAACTTCCTATGGTCTTTTTGTGGTAATTATGTGTTTTATTTTGATAAGTTTTCATTGTTGGCTTGCAGATGTTCCTGAAGGTTGTGTTATATTGAGGGAACATGTTCCTATCAGTAACCTATTTACTTGTCTTTGGTTCAATGAAGTTGATCGATTTACTTCTAGGGACCAAATTAGTTTCTCTACTGTGAGGGACAAGCTTATGGCGAAAGCAAATTACACTATCAATATGTTCCTCGATTGTGAAAGGCGGAACTTTGTTGTTCAGGTAACTATTTTTTGCATGAATGGGTTTGATCCTGATTACTCTATGGAGTAGTATTCAAAGAAAGGAATGGTGGTTGATTTCTTTCATTTTTGCATAGTTTGTTTCGTATGTTGTTTCTGGATGTCTTTCTCATAGTTCTTGACATATTTATTGAATGTGTAACTGACCGCTTAAGTTTCATTTTTATTGGCAATATTTTAATATAAAAGAGTAGTTTACCTTTAATTCGTATAATTAAATAAGAAACTCTTAAGATTAACAACCATTGGAAGAACATAGAAAAATATTGCAAAATCATAGAAGGTTTAGGTGTAGTTTCAAAACATTTTGGTCAAGTCAAAAGAGATATTTTCGCAACTTGTAGCGACTACCTACTTACAATCCTGGAACATTGGTTAATACATTCTCTTTTGTTTTCTTTGTCTCTTGTGTTTTGCTGCCTACAGAAATACCACAGAGAGGTGATGGAGGCACTCTTGGCTGCTCATGCACCTCCTCCACCAGTACTACCCCCACCGCCGCCGCCAGCAGCTTCAACCATTGAGCCGCCAATGACAGTACTACTCGAAACATCCTCTGAAAGTATCGGTAATGCCCCAGTTAGAAGGGTCACAACACGGCGTGGGAGAGATAGGAGGTCTGGTTCAAGACGTCACCGAAAAGTTTCTATTGGCGGTAAGGACACCGATCCGAGTTAAAAAGTTTTGTTTTCAGGCAAAGTAAATTATTCTTTTCCCTCGCCCTCTTGAAATCCTTCGTTTTGGGGGCTGTAGGCTTTCATGCTAGTTGTGTGTCAAAGTTCTGCTTCTACAGGGAACACACCTTTCTCATTCTTTTTCTACTTGAAATTTCTTTTTAATTTTACTCATTTTTTCGTTGTATATAATAATTATAACATGGGTCGCTACCAAATGTGTCATGTGGTGGCCCATTTTCGTTTTTCCATTTATCATAAAATCCATTGTATTGAACTCAAGTTATATAGCTATTTATTCACGTTTCTCTGAAAGATGAATAAAGTCGACAGTTTACTTATTCAAGATCGTGCAATTTCCCCCCACATTTTTTTTTACCATTTACATCTGATGGCTGTGGGGATTGGCTAAACAACGATTTTACATTTTGAATACCAGACATTTATGCCTCATGTTAGGAAATTTGTGCTACTGAGATTGAAGCTGTTTGCCTGTGAGAAAGATGTTTATACTTTGTTTTATTTGTTTCGGTCTATTCTTTTTGAGCTGGATAAAACGGGAGAGGACATGCTACAAGAAAAACAATTAGAAAAATCGATCAGGAAGCTTCTTTCTTTTCCTTTTCTTATCTCTTGGGTTTAGAATTAAGGGTTTTTATTTTTATTTTTTCCCCCCTTCTTTTTTCTCTTAAACAACGGTACCTCTTGCAACTTATCTGACACCAGCTACTTATATTTTAAATTTTAAATTTTGAAAATTTATATTTTGAAATTATAAATATATAACAATTTATCCTTATTAATAACAATATTAATCTTTGAAAAAATTAAAAATTTAAGATATAAAATATCAGAAAGACCCTACCCCTTATTCAAGAAGCACGTTACACCACTCTCATAGAAAAAAGTTCTTATGTTCAATATCTGAAAAAAATCAAGCCATTAGGCGTAGTCTTTGAATATGAAAACTGCCCTCCGCTGCTTACAGAAATTAGATACAGCAGGGATAAAATGTCGGCCCTATTAGGCGAGTGCCACGTCACCTCACGGGGGGACAAAGAATCAAATGCATGTCCGAACAACAACTGGGCCCCACCCAGATTCCGATATATCCTTATCCTGAATCTCTCACCATTAAACTCAACAACACTCCAACAGTAGCCTTCTTTTGTCTCCGACGCAGATTCTCTTCCCCAAATTATTTTATTTTCTTGCAAGCAAACATGTAAACAAATAAAATAAATACCTCCTTTAATCCAATTTGCTCTTTATTTACATAATTATTAAAGAAGAGAAAAAGAAAAAAGAAAGAAGAAAAAACGGAAACTTGGCCAACCAGCGAGTGTTCGTACCTCTTCGTAGCTTTCACATTATATCTCTTCTCCATCGTCGTTGTCGTTTTCTTCTTCTTCTTCTTCGATTGGGTTTAGGGTTTCTTCTGCTTCCCAACCAAACACCATGACCAGACAGCCAAGTCCCTGATCAATCGTCCACCGTCGATCACCAGATCATCAAATGGCCTCACCCTCATCATCGTCATCACCGTCATCAACATCGTTGTCGTCGTCGTCGTCGGCGTTCTTCGTGATCTGCGTCCTCCACGGTCTGATCGCGACGAGCTGCGGGGCTCTGATGATGTTCTACATGAAGGAGATCTACACGTTCGGGCACGGGAGCGAGACGGCGGTGCGGCTGCTGGGGTCGACACCGCACGACCAGCTGCTGATCCGGACCTCCGACTCGTTCTCGGGGCTGCTGCTGATCGCTATCGGGTTCCTGCTGATGATGGTGTCGTTCGTGAGGGACAGGGAGTTCCAGGCCTTTTTCGCCAAGGGCTGCACCCTTCTTCACGTCTTCATGGCCCTCTGGCGGATCTACTTCGAGCGCAGAGTCGAGGACCTCGCCTGGGACTGGATGCGCCAGAGCGTCGGCGATGTTCTCTTGGCTCTCTCTTGGGTCTTCTTTCTTGTTTACTCCTGGCGAGAAAAGTACGATTAATTTTTTTTTTTAAGTAATTATTATTCCTCTTCCATATTTTCCTTTCTTTATTTTCTTTATTTTTTTTTTTTTATAAATGTTTTGTTAATGCTTGAGGAATTGTGGTGTTTTTAATTTTATGATGATGGATTGATGGGCTGTTGTTCAAATTGGGAGCGGAATTTGAGCGAAATTTGCCAAAAATGGGGATATGAGTGAGTAAAGATGAAGAATTTGGCTTTAGTTTCAGTGTTTATAATCTGGTTGGTTCTAAAAGATTTATGTACAAAGCTTATCTTTATAAATATAGTCCTTGTGGTGTGTGTGTATGGCAATTGGTGATTAAGAAACGGCATCATCTGGAATTTGGGATTAGTTAGCATTTATCTTAAGCGCATGACTGTGTTGAGTTGGACTGATTATAACAAGAGAATAGTTGAGATAAAGGGTTACTAAATCCATGACCTTTTTAAGTTTGTGAGGATTTGGTCTGTAACCTAAGTTTTATTAGTAAAAATCTTTTTGAATTAAGTAGTTCTAACTGTTAACGGCATTTAAATTTCAAGTGAGAGCAAGATATGCACACTTTACCAAGAGATTTTTTTGTTATTTATTATTTGTGGTGAAGCTTTTTTTCATTGGTTTTACGAATGAAAACCATACGTATGTTTGAACATTATGGCTTTTGAGTAAAAAGCTGCACAGTTTCATTTTCCACTTTAAGCCCCGTTTCGGAACTGGGAACCGGACATATGGCACACGCTCCGTGAGAGCGCGAGAAAGTTGGAAAAAGCTGTGTTTTTCTTGTGTGTCGCTATATTACTTTTTCATGTGTAGTTTGCGTTTTATAATTGTTCTCAACCTTCTTTAGCGGTAATGCCTTCAAATGATGATTTCATATTTTCCACTTGTGTCGCTTCAACAGAGAGCATCGTTGTGCCGACATGAACGTTACCCAGTCACTCAATTAAACCTCTCAAATTTAATCCTACGGAAACCATTTTTGTTTTTAACGATATGAGGTGTATTGTTTCTACTTACTATAAAGAAATGAAATGTTTCCGCTCGCTAAAAAGAAATGAAAACACCTCTAGATCTGGAACCTCACTGAGCAAGCCCTAAAAAGGTTAATTATACATGAACCATGTTTGTCTGTTTCATATTACGCAATGCTCCAAAATGGTCTGCTGATGGTTACTTGACAAGGTAGATGAGCTTTTTTGTCTTGTTCCAATATTGTTATTCAGTTTGTATACCAACGCCAGCCATTTACCCAACTTGCTGGAAGAACTTCGCCGCAAGTATCGAAAGTATTTCCAACAATCAGACGCAAAATTACCATAATTTAAATTTAAATAATACTAAAAACATCGATTTTAATTTCGATTTAAAACCCATGTAATATTAAATTATTATCTTTTTATTAATAGAGGTAACTAATTGTAACAATACTTAAAAAAGACTTACCAATAAGATCTAAAAAAAATTAATAATAATAAAAAGTTAAAGATTAAAATTGGTTTCTTTAATATTTTTCTTTGAATTTAGCTCTTGTCCATAAAAATAAAATAAAATAAAATAAAAAATCTTTGTCCACCGAAATTACACATGACAGTGAATGCTGGTCGAGGATCTCACTGAGGTTCTTTTTATACTTTGTTTTCTAAGGCCTTGCTGAGTTCTTTGTATAGTTGCTATAATAGTACTTAAACTTCATCTTAAAAAGACGATAAGAAGGAAGACATAGACAATTATGTTTGACTGGACCAGGCTAGCATTTGGGTGCTCAGCCAGTAGTCCTTGACAAGGATATCAGCAATGTGGCAAATTGTACAAGAAGCTCATCAGTTGCACCTCTCTGGGATCACATATTTGTGCTAAGTAAAAAAGTAGCAATAATTCCATTCAAATTAGGCCTCATCTCAACAAGATAGTACCCCGGCTGCAAACTAAAAACACGCACGAGGAAATAATGAATCGTAAACAACACAACAGCTCCACCAATTGAACAAAAAAGTGGATAACATAGAGTACTATTCAATAAAAATTGGACACCCCACCCCTCCCCTTTGAAAAAAATAAAAAAAAAAAGGCTCGGATTACATAAATGTACATAAGACTTTTAGTATATAAGATCCAGATATTCTATTACGTTCAAATCTTCAAAAAAATTGATAGAAACTAATACCGGACCACATCCTGAATGCAGTCATAGAAGTGAGCAATTTTGATTTTCTCTTTGCCGGAGTAGATTGCCTCGGCAGAACCACCTGCCTCACCTTGGGCTGCCATCTCAACCAACATATACAGCTTCTTGATAGGCATCTATGAAGAGGAATTACACACAGACGAGGAGTAAGTATAGGAGAACAAATCATTTTGAGATTCATACTACCTAAAGGGGAATTTTGTCTTTTATATGGACCTGCATTTTTGCTAAAATAAAGGCTAAACACCAAAACCAGGTCACAAGACACAGAAATCGGAAACTTTTTCTTTGTCAGGCAAGCACATTGTATAATACGTTTGGGCCAACTTTTGTCGACCACGGAGAGGAAAAAAAAAATGAAATTTCTCACTGATGAGATTATTTTTAGATTTCCTAATTCCTATTTCTCTCTATAACATAACAGCACAATTACTCAAGGACATTAGAATTAGCCACACAAAGAAATTCAAATGTAAAGTGAAAAAAAGGGCAAAGTAACTTACATCATTCAGTGCCTCCGCAGCTGCATCAATGTCGTCTTCAGCGAAGACATTCAATTGTTGTAGCACCTGGTATAAGAGAGAGCACAATGAATAACAAATGGAGATCCGACATATAAATTTATGAATCCGTGAAATGAGCTTGCATCTACCTACGAACTACTCAGCAAGATTTGGAAAATGAGGAAAACTAAAAAGCAGAACGTTCACAAAACAAAAGCTGAATTGAAGAAAAATTGTTTTAACATTTTGGTTTTGACAGATGGGATTATGGAAAAAAGCCCATATTTCATAAAATTGAATCGCCTCCACTTTGATATATTTTGTTCCATGATTAAAAATCTCCAACTCTAAAAACATTAGAAATTATTTTAACAAATTCTCAGTTAATATAAATCCTAAATGGTTGGTCTATATCAAAATCCTATGTTAAAAAGCCTAATAGATTTACAGTTGAAAGAAAACACCGTCCAGCCTCTCTATCTCTTAACTTTTAATCTTAGTAATTCATCACCTTAATTAAAAAAAAATTTAAAAAAATCCTACATGGAACAAAAAAAAAAAAAAGGGAAGAAGAAGAAGAAGACAACGACATAATGAGCCATGTTCATCACCCACATCAGGGAAACATTACAAGCAGAAACAATAAACACCTCATTCTAATTAGCAGCAGAGACAACCAAAATGGATAGTGCAAATTACCTTCTTTGCATCACTAGCCTTCAACGTGGGTACGTGGTAAGTAACACCAAATGCATCACAAAGACCAATTGAATCTAAAAAGCTCACTTCACTTGTGGTTCCAATCACCATAAGCTTTTTCCCCTGAAATTCAAGTTGAACAGGAAGTCAGTCAGAGTCGAGTAAAAAAAAGAAGATTCAGGGTTCAAAATATTACTCCATTTTAAATGAACAAAAATCTGTATAATCAGACAGTATACGCAACGGTTTGGTTAGGAGCTGGGACATCCGAGCAATTAACAATTACTAAAACAGAAGAATGCTGTTACATCAATTACCACCAATACCAAATATAAGCGAAAAAGAAAGTAATTCAAAGTTATTCCTAATAACAAAAAATAAGATTATATAGTATAAAAGATATTGGTCCTTTTATATAGAACTAATTTAACTAATCAAGACAAGCAAAATAACAAACCTCTGGGGGAAGCCGCTTAAGAAGGACCAAAAGTGTTTGAGATATAATGTTAGAGAAGCGCGGTCCAATAGCAACATACTCCAGCAGCCTGCGACAAAAATTGAATAAAGACTTGAATAAAAGTTTTTAGAACGAAAATACAAGAGAAAGACTAGGATCAAAGTAATAGTGTTCATAAACATTAAATAAGCTGTAGTTACCTCTCAATATCATCAAGGATGATAATGCTCAACGGTGACTTGTATGCATCTTCAAAAACCTTTAGACAACAAAAATTAAAACATAATATTCAAAACACGAGGTCAAAAAATGTCTCTCAGACAGCAAAATAGAAAAGGTATAAAAACCAAACTGACATTCAAATTGTCAACTTCTATGAAATACTTGATAATATATAACTGTATGATGTAAACAAAGGTGGCTTGCAACTTGGAGAGTAGACAGTACTAATCAAAATACAAGACTTTGTTCAAAAGCATTCAAGTGGCTCATAACCCAGGCGTTCACAAACCTTGACAATTTGGGCACATTTGGTACTCTCATGAAGACCAATCATTGACTCAGCTGAAACCTACTCAATCCAGAAAATGAAAATTACGCAACTGGATTAAAAGTGAAATTTTATTAAAAAGAAAGGAAGAGAGAGAGAGAGGAGCTTACTATCTTGACATACGGAAAGTCACTGTCAATGCCAACTGTAGCTGATAATGCAGTTTTACCACTGTCCAAGGCCATCAAGGTTAAGAATTTTCACAACTAATAAAACAAATTTATAAAAATAGAAACCTTGTGTACCTGCCACTAGGCCCTTCCAAAAGGCAGGTAACAAGTGGGCTTCCTTTGCTCACTTTAACTTGCTCTACAAGTAGCATAGCTCTTTGGTAAATGTGCTTATGTCGATCACCACAATCAACCATCCCATTAAGCCTACAGATCATGTAACAAGGAACAACTGAGCTATATTTTCAACTAGAAAAAAAGTGACTACATACAGAATTTGCAAGACATTCAAGAAAGGATGTAGATCACCGCAAAAGACCTATATGGGCAACCTGGACGCATCCCAGATTATCTAAGAAACCAATACCTGCATCGTCTAAGGTTATCAGTAGATGCTCCAAATGCAGGTACAATTTCTTGAAGTGCAGTCAAAAAGTCATCCATAGTCACTTTAATACTTTCTTCATCCACCGGCTTGGTAAGATCATCCATACTCAGTTGCCTATTCAAAGCAAATGACACTGCACTTTTTACAACACCTTCAAGTTCTGCACCACTATAATTCTTTGTACGAGCAGCTGCACCAATAAAATAAAATTTAGGTACAACCGTCCACAACACACATAGTTAAATTCAAATCACCAACAGTGGACAAATTAACAGTTGTAAATGTAGAAAACAAATATTTGTTATAATAAACAAATAACATAAAAAAAAAAAAAAAAACAATTTAAGAAGAGTCTCTCAGCAAGATAATCGTTCAAGGAGGATGAAGCCCAGGAACATCGAATAGCATATAAGACATGGTAATTCAATTTTGCAACATTTCTTGCAACATTTCTTCAATTTTTTTTATAAAATAAAGAGCGAATGCAAAAATCCAACATAACACATATACATAATCAATACACGTACCAAGCTCTTGGAGGTTCACATCAGGAGCAAGGAAGGAGTTCTCTTTCATTTTGTTTGTATGAATTTGAAGAATCTGGAGACGACCATTCTCATCAGGAAGGTTTATCTCAACTTGAACCTCCAACCGTCCTGGTCTACAAAATGGGAAGTAGAAAATAAAACGCTGTTTTCTTAGAAAATGTTTCGAAAGTTTGTCACCAGAAGCGTTTTCTTGTATATCATTTCATTGAAGTCAAAGGACATAACTAGAATCTTACATCATTCAGAAAGCAATGGCTATTGGGATCTGTTGTATCTTTCACAAGAACAAATCATAAGAGATATGTGGATGTCACCAGATGTTTCTCATAAGTAACGAATTCTTTTTATTAGCATTAATAATTTACCCAATTATGAGAGTCACTGTTGAGAAAAAATCAATTACTCATTCCTTAAGACACAAGATAATCTAGTTTCAGATAGGCTGCAGTTATTTCAATTACAGAGGATAAAAAAAACACCTCAAAAGAGCTTCATCAAGCAGATCCTTTCTGTTGGTCATTCCAATGAGCAAAACATTATTCAAAGACTCTACACCATCAATCTGGAGAACAAGTAGTCTCTTGGTCACATAGACAATATTGCTCAGGGAAGTTTAAATAAAAGATAGAACATTATGGCTGAAGAAGAATTTCTCATCATTTCAAGACTCAGCGGTTGAAACCATTTTCATACCTTTGTAAGTAGCTGGTTCACGATACTGTCATGAACTCCAGTACCATCTCTAGTTGACCCTCTTGACTGTATATATAAATTATAGGCAGGTTACCATTACTGATAGCCAACTAACGAAAAAGTAAGAGCACTGCACGACTATAAATTCAAGCAGTATAGTCTAAGATAATATCATAAAATACTCATTTACCTTCAAATGCAAATCAAATTTTTAAACTCTACATGGATATAATAAGATCATAAAATTTTCGTATTTTTTAAATTAACATCGCATATTTAATTCTACACATTACATAAACAAAACGTGAAGGAAAATCCCTAACTCAAGTAAGATAATGAAGCTCAACGTGCACGCCAATATCAAAAGGCAGCTTATCAATCTCCCAAATACATTTATGAAAATAAAGAGTAAGAGGCGAGGTTAAAAACCAAGACTACATCAAAATCAGCAGTAGTTCAGCCGAATCCATCACCCAAAAAAAAATATATATGTATGTATGTATGTATTACAAATCTGCAAAATCACATACCTTACATATGGCATCAATTTCATCAAAGATAATGACATGCAAGTCACTTTGGTCCCCTAAAAGATAAAGGGCATTACGATATTAGAAAGTACCAAAAGACCAATTTCTTACATTTGAAAAATGTATTTTTATCTTACCGCGAGTCCTCTGATCATTCTCAGCATCAGCAAACAGATCCCTCACATTTTTTTCCGTTTCACCAACAAATTTGCTCAATACTTCAGGTCCATTAACAATCTGCTCGAGATATAGAGAAGGGATTTATCACTCCAACACTAAATCCATATTCAGAACCTATACAAATGCTAAGAGCAAAATACTAGCCACTCATTTCGAGAAATCATCCAGACAATGCTAAACAACATCAGAGCTACTCATTTCGAGAAATCATCCAGACAATGCTAAACAACATCAGAATCTGAAGGCAATTTACGTTGCTGCATTGCATTCAAGTAGGTGGCTGAGCCAAGTCCCAACATATACAGAAGGGTAGCATGCTGGAATCCAAAGAGAGCATATAAGGAAAGAAAAACTCTAATAGGTGTTTGCCAACAATACTTTTCTGTTGCTTATAGAAAACATGGAAGTCCGATGAACCAAGTACCTTAGCCAAACAAAAAATTAGAAACCGATATTATGACTGTCAAGTATCACTTTCACGATTGCATCACCATCTTCTACATTTTCAAGTTTTCAAACTTCTTTAAACTATCATCTAAACCTCAAATCAATGAGGAAAAATCATTCAAACATGCATTCTAGCTAATGTTTCCGTGCCATTGAATAAAAATCTCGATTCTCAAGAAAAAGCAAGTAATCTCTATCAGTTTTAAATTTGAGTTTCAGCTATCTCCAAACCTTTGGTTCCCTTCCATTCAACAATTTTCCAATTTGACGAGCCATGAGAGTTTTTCCAGTACCAGGTGGTCCATACAGCAGCATACCTTTCACATGCTTTATCCCCAATCTGAAATATAAAATTTCCAAATTAACAAAAAAAAAATCAACAGAAAAATTAAAAAAAAAAGTATATAAATAATCTGAAGTCAACAACATATTACTTATTCGTCACATGTGGAGGGAAAACACGAGAAGCAAACGCTCTTCGAAATATATCCCCAAACTCAGCGCTCAAGCCACCAATACCTAGTGACTGAAGATTGAACTCCTTCTGCTTGAAGATGTTACTACTGGCAGCTTCACGCTGATTGACAATCTGTGCAAGGCAACATAGGTTACAAACATTAAAAACATATTGCTTAATGTGCGTGTATTGCATATAATATACATGCACTTTCAATAACTCGAAGCACGTTCTACACCTTTAGAAATAGCCTTCTTCAATTTTTTAAGAAAACATGTGGCAGTAAGACAGTAAGAGTTTGACGATCAATCTATCTAAGGTTACTTTTGAAGTTTTATTGCAAATTAGGAAAATAACATCTAATCCATCAGCAAACCTAAAATCAATGAAGCTCAGCTACAAGGTAAGATATATAGTGACAACCACAAAGGATAATTGTTATAAAAATAAAAAACCTTTATTCCACTTGAATTCGAGGTTTCAAAAACAATGTATGTATCATTGGATATTATCCCTCTTTCAGGACCATTAGACTTGTCTTGTCCCTCCACCGCAGCTTGATTGACTGTGAAAATATAATTATTACCATGATACTCAAACGATACTCTTTGTCCTTCTGTCATAACCTACATAAAACAAAGATCCATGATCAATACATTTAAAAAGGCATCAATCCCATAAACTTTAACAGAAAAGCAAATTTAAATATCATCTTGGAAAGAGACACAATAAAAAGAGAAATAGCGAGCGCAAAAAACAAATGGGTAGGAGACAGCATCCCATTGCATCAATCAAAATAAAATAAAATAAAATTTCAAGAACATCTAAAATGACAATGTGTGATCCTCTATGCGACTAACAAAAACCAGAACAAACATTAATCCATGAAAAGAAACTTTACCTGGTTGACAAACCTCTTTCTAAGCTGATTAGCCAGAAGAACAGCATCAACCTATACAAATACGTATGAAAAAAAAAAAAATTAGCCACAAACTCTCCACTAATCACCTCCGAATGATCATCATGGTGATCAAGACAATCCCTTTACCTGTTCGTTTTTAGTCCCCTTTTTCACGAACTCTAAATCTAGCGTGAGCAATGCCAGCTTAAAGTTGTCGGGCGGAATAAATCTGAATGGATTACCAAACCCTAATTTAGTACAAAACAAACACAAAATCATCGACCAAAACCTCGAAAATCAAAAATCAAAATGCAAGCTTGACGATAACCTGGTCACCGATACTAGGTCACCCGAAGAAACCTTCGCATGCCGACGTTGGATTGCGTTCAGAGCAATTTCTCCGCTCATTATGTTTGGATGAGCAGTATCTTCTTAGTTAAGACAAACACAAATATACATATGTACATATATATATATCGTTATCGATTCATATCAAGCAACAGAAATTCAAATGCAGAGTATCAAATCGTAGAACGCCAAAGGATAAAAATTAATCAAAATTCAACCAGATTTTATTTCCATAAACAAACAACGTGATAAATTGATGCGCGAAAAAGAAAATTCGCTGCATATGAGAAGGATATCTAAGAGAGAGAACGAAAGAATTGCCGATCAGAGCGAGGAAAAGCTTGGAGCCAGGGACGGCGAAGTTTGGAAGATCGGAAGCAGAGACGTAGGCAAGGTTGCTGAGGGCGAGATCGTTGGAAGGAGTCGATGTCACCTTCATGGTCGCCTGAGAAGACAACGAGAAGCCGAATCGGCCGGCCATGGCTGCGGATGGGGAGATCTGTGCTTCTTGTGTGTTTTCAGATTGCTTTGTGTAGAAGGAAATGGCAGACTAAATTAAAAAAAGCTTTGAATTTTTCGTGGGGCGGACTACGACATTCTGGGTTTGTTTGCTCGGGTCGGATTAAGGTGGGGGAAGGCGGATCAATGGGTTTCGATAGGCCCAAATGAAGCCCGACTTAATACACAAGCCCATGGGGGTATTTACATAAATAGCCAAATTAGAGTCATGGCTATGAAAAATGTGCACAAACAAGCTTATATGCAGAATTGAACAAAAAGAGAAACCAAATATATATTTGATATTATTTTTAAAATGATTTATAATTTTGAGAATTTTGAAAATGATAATTTTTAAAAAATTATGTTGGAATTATTTCTAAAACTGTATTTGATATTTTTTTTCTTTAGTTTTTTTTTTTTCAATGGGTTTGTTTGTTCAGATTATGTTAAAATGAGGAAAACAGATGAATGGATTTTGAGATACCTAAATGGAGCCCAATGTAATACATAAGCCCGTGGGATTATTTACATAAATGGCATAATTATATTCATGACTTTAAAAAATGTACATAAATAACCTTATCTACAAAATTAAATAAAAAGAGAAACTAAAGCTATGTTTGGTATTGTTTTTAAAATGATTTATATTTTTGAGAATATTGAAAGTAAGAATATTTTGAAAATTATGCTGAAATCATTTTTAAAATTACGTTTGGTATTATTTTTTTAGTGATAGTTTTTTTTTCAATGTTTTTATTTTTTATTTTCTTAGCCAAAGATCTCTCTATCTACGTCAAAGACGTCCACTGTTGCCACCATCGTCACCTTGCCATTGTCGAGTCTCCCTTTCTCCCTTTCTCTAGACTCGTAATCTTAGCTAGTTCTCATGAGCAACGAACCTTTGTTAGAGGATGAAGATCAGATTTGACGAGCTTCTATGGGATCCGCATCGCCATAGTTGAAGGTTGCAAGTTTCACAAAGATGGTAACCTCGCGAATAGATTTGTAGAGAGAGCAGCAAATCTCCATGGCTGGCCTAGACGGCAGCAACTTTGATCGTTAGATCGAGAGTGGAGGTAGGTGGCGGTGACCTCGTGAGCGAATCCATAGAGAGAGCACTTGTTGTTCCTTGTTATCGCCATGGTCCTAATGTCATGCATGGTCCTACCAGGTGGCTGTAGCAGCTGATGGAGGTAAAAGAGCTTATAGCAGTGGTCATCATCGTCGTCAGTGTCTTTAAAGGCAAAGAAAGAGAGGAGCGAGAGGGAGAAAATGAATACAAAAAAATGAAAAATAGCTTTTTGTTGTTTTTGAGAAAACCTTAGAAAAAGATAACATACTTCAATATTGTGTTTTCGAAATAGTTTTAAAAATGTTAAATAAAAACAAACACGTTTTTGAGATTGTTTTGATTTTTAATGTTTTTGAAAATGGAAAAATATTGTCAAAAACAAAAACAAATGCCCATTGATTGTTTTATGTTGACCAAAATACTCATATATCTAAATTAGAGAGATAAGATTCCCTCCTAAAATTAAGGTCCTTCTTTTTTTTTTTGAAATTAAAAAAAAAAGTTCCTCCTATGTTTATTTAAAATCAAATATTGAAAAAAAAAGGAAAAAATAAAACGCTAAATGAAAAACATGATTAATTCTATCTTTCTCAATTTTCAAAGCACACATTTTCAAAACTCAATACATCTTCAACCTTCAAAACAAAGGTTTTTATTATCTTCCCATCAAGCTCTCAAAGTTGCAATTCATAAAAAATTCATATATGATTTTTAGTACATTTTGAATTGTAAAGGGAAAAATAAGAAAATCTCTATATATTAGGGGTTGTATCGGAAATTAGCCCAAAGTATCATAATTTTTCTTTTTAAAAAATAATTTTGAAAACCCCAAATATGATTTTTTTTGTTACATTATAGAGTGTAAAATGAGAAAACCTTATTTTTAGAGGCCAAATCGAAATTTTATCTTAAAAATATATTCAGAACTTGTACGGAAGAAGACTAATGCCGTTAATTTACCGCATTACAGAATTAAATTGGTTAATATTAATAATAAAAATCAATTAAAAAAATTATTACCGTCCGTACAAGCATCATAACCACGAAAAAAAAAAAAAAAAAAATTGGCCACACCAAAAATCCCTCTGCTTCAGTACCCAAAACCCTAGACACCACCATACAAGCTCACCTTAAACTTCCAAAATTCGTAGTCGAAGGTGAGAGTCACGCGCTACAATGGCGACCAGACGGTGCCTCCAGGCTCTGACCCGCCGCGCCTCAGCTATTGTGTCCGGAGACCCTTCCGTCCGCTTCCTCGCCGCGCCACTTCCCTGCCCCAACCATCCCACAACCATCAAAACCCCCACCGGCGAAGCCGCATTCCTCTCCGCCACTCCAGGACCCGCCCGGCGGCGCGACCTTTGGTCACAGGTTCGTCATTTCTCGTCCGACAGAGGTGGAGGCGATGAAGAAAGCGAGGACGACGGTGAAGACGGCGAAGAGGACGTTGGGGAGATTAGCGAGGACGAGGAAGCTCCGGCGTCGAGTGGCCGCGCGAGAAGAGAGTACTCGCCGGAAGAGAAAGAAGCGGAGGCCGCGGCCATCGGATACAAAGTGATCGGGCCGCTTCAGGAGTCCGATAACGTTTTCAAGCCTTATGAGCCTGTTTTCGCCGTTGTTCAGGTTTGGATTCTGTCTGTTTTGGTTGATTTGTGATGATCCAGGTTCAGTTTTTTTCAGCAACGAAATCGATAAATTAAAAAAAAAAAAAATAAAGGGTTCAAAAATTTTTTTTTTTGGTGAAAGTTTCGAATATTTTTGGTTAAAAATTAGTGATAAATTAAAAGAAGGTTCAAATTTTAGTTTGTTTATTTGTGAAAAGATTCGAAATTTTTTTTTTTGTTTCTTTCATTTTGTAGATTGGTTCGCATCAGTTCAAGGTCAGCAATGGGGACAGCATTTTCGCTGAAAGATTGAAATTCTGTGAAGTGAACGACATGGTATGGGATGCTCATTTTAAAAAAAAATCTATATTAAAATTTCTATTGCTGTTGTGCAATTGTGAAATTACCTAGTAAAAATTTATATATATATATATAAAGATTGTTGCTTTTAAGGTTTGTCATTCATATTCATCCTGTTAGATAGCTTTTCATATCAATGCCTTTTGTCAAAGGAATTTGTGTCCCAAGAGATATATATATATATATGTATATTTTGGTGGTGTTTGAAAGGGTTATAAGGGCAGAGGATAGCGTATCCAAATAACCTCAAGGGTGTTGTAGCCCTCGAGTGGTAGATGGATCTCTCTTGAAGTAGACTGTCCATATATCCTGACCATTGTGGTAGGACTGGGTCGAATCCATGGCCTTGTCGGGGTGAACGACCAGCCTTGCCATCCCACCTAGGTCCTTAGTAGCTGTGTTCTAACATATTAAGCACATCAGCAATGTGTGGACTGTGGAGTTTTTCTAGTACTTTTGTGTACCGACTGGCAACTGACTTTTGAAAGAGTCAATATTTTAAGTGAAAACGAACACCACTGTGGGAATGTATGGAAGGCTAGAATGTTTCATCTTTGGGCTTAGAAGCTACTTAAGTTGATGGTGCTAACATTTCTCTCTTGAATGTTCAAGGTCTCGGTTCCGCAACGGTTTGAGAAAAAAGATAATTGGGTTTGGGTTGGTACGGTTTATTATGGCTTGTATGAAAGGGTCGTGTTAAGTCTAACCTTGAAATAGGGCTTGATCCTGTATTTGTTTGGATTTGAAACATAAGGTTTATCACTTTGTCGGGTTGACCTTAAATTATGCTAAATTGCTAATTATACAAAATAGATTCCAGCCTTTGTTATTTAGAGATTTATCATGGTTCCTATTTCTGGTTCTTGTTCAGTTCAAGTACATTGTATCTTTTTGGCATTGTAAAGTACTTCAGAATACAAGCAGTTATTTCTCTCTGCAATTTTAAACTTCTGTTCTGCTAATATCATAATAATGTTTTACATTAAGATCTTCTATGGCTGTGATTTTCTGGTGATGTTCTGCTTTCTCTTCCTATCAAAATAAAATATTTAAAAGAACTCCATTTCGGTAATGTCTTTTGCTTCAATGTGTTGCAGCTGGCTTTGAACAAAGTTCTCATGCTGGGTTCGACTAGTCAGACAATAGTTGGTAGGCCCATAGTGTCAGATGCAACCGTACATGCAGTTGTTGAAGAGCATGTAAGTTTGACGTCTTTTTCTTGCCCCTTTCATTCTAGATCGCCTTCTTTCAAGTCTTTGTAAAGAACTTCATTCTTCTTGGTGATTTTACCAAATTGAAACGAAAAGAAACTTTATGATTCTGATATGATTCTATCTCAGTAGTGAATCTGGCTTCGCAGACTGAATGTGACATCCTGCTCTGCTAGAGCAAACATCTTGATATCACAAATCCATTTTGAGAAATTGGCTTACTTTAGATTGTGAATAAGCGTTGGTAACCTTTAAAGAGGTAATGTTTCATAATATGTGGTGTTAATAATCTCCTCTAACAAATAAATAAAGTACTGTTGCTCTAATAAAAATCAATCTTCTCTTCCAACAAGCTGCATATGTTTTGAACTTTGTGTGTTTTAAAGTTTTCAAGTCACTTTTAAAATTTTCAGCTAATGGCAGGTAATCTGGTATATGAGTTACGAGTTATATGATGTCTTTAAGAAAATCCTGCATTTTGTTCTCTCCTGTTATGGAATTGATAAATATAATATAACCCAGTATTCTTTGTTTGTTTTTATATTGATGCCTTTTTTTCTCCCCACTTTCTTTCAGGCATTGGATGCTAAAGTACTTATTTTCAAGAAAAAGAGGAGAAAGAATTATCGACGAACCAAAGGGCATCGTCAGGTACATTAGAAACCAATTGTATGGTTGATGCAAATACATTAATTAAAATCTCTTGATTCGTCGTCTCTTTTTCAGGAACTGACTAAGTTGAGGATTACCGACATTCAAGGAATTGAGAAACCAGGCACAGCAGAGAAGCAAAATCCTCCAAAGACGCCTGGTAAGAAGCAAGAAAAGGTTGCTGTTGCTGCGTAAAGGGAACTTTCCCCATCGTTTATACTCCGCATTAGTTTCAAGTAACCCTCATGAAATTCATATCATATTCCAAAATTCTCCTTGCGCATCTTTTTCGATGTCATGTTGTAGTAGAAACCTTACAATCAAATGAGGTAGATGTAATAGGATTGGTTTGACTCTGTAACCGCAACCACACCCCCAACCCAACCCAACCCAAACGACCGCCTTTTTTTTTTTTTTTTTGCAATTTGGCAGTTTTTAAAATCATGCTGCCGAATAAATAAGTTTTGTTCTAATTACATACTTTCATACTTTCCTGGTCTTCACTAATCTTTTCATTTACTTTAAGGGGCGTTTGGTAAACGCATTGCATTTTAATTGTATTTGAATGAAATTTGTTTTTTGAATGTTGTATTTGATTGAAAAGTATTTGTTTTGTATTTGAATGAAATGTGTGTTTGGATGAAAAGTATTTTAGAGTTGAAAAGTTGATGTGATTGGTAAAAGTAGAGATAAATAGTAGAATTGAAAAGTTGATATGATTGTTTTAAAAATGTTTTGAATAGTAATTGTTTTCGTAACACTGTTGTAAAATTTGTGTTTGGTGTAAAATTATATTGTATTTGAATAAAATTAAAATTTAATTTTTTTACCAAACGACACCTTATACTTGGGATACGAAATTATTTGACACCATTGTAAATTATAAATGAGGTGGTAGTTCAACTCAGCTTGTTCCTTGACTTCATGAGTCATGTCCTTGTTTTTTAATTTCTATTTTATTTTTTATTTTGGTATGGTTGGATAACGAATCCTAATAAGTTGATGTCACCTCCCAAAAGGGTCGTGCATAATCCAGTGTGCATCACAAAATCCAGAGTTGAATCTCCCACTCATATTCCCCAAAAAAAAAAAAAAAAAATGAAAAAGGAACTCTGTTTTGTCTTTGCACAAATGTGGCTTTCGCAAGCACTGCATTTTAAAACTTCTCATGAAATATACGATATGACAAGATACATGTTTAGGTAAGGTG
This sequence comes from Antiaris toxicaria, assembly GCA_035233585.1. Classification (NCBI taxonomy): domain Eukaryota; kingdom Viridiplantae; phylum Streptophyta; class Magnoliopsida; order Rosales; family Moraceae; genus Antiaris; species Antiaris toxicaria. The sequence continues at coordinate 99,484,893 of CP141154.1, forward strand.
ATCATGCATAGTCACATTACGATAACTTTTTTAATTGCCCAAATCTGAGATTATTTGGCCGTGAGACAGTCTTCACTTATTAACCATTTATCATTAGGAAAGAGAATTAAAAAAAAAAAAATCATTAGTGCTCATATTGGAGCTTACTTTGGAAATATATAATAATTTCTCTCATAGTGATTGTTTAGGTCAATTTTGCAGTACTTTGAAAGTGGAATCATGCTTGGATGACCCTTCAAGGATTCTCTAGACACTTAGCTAAGCTAACTTAAACTTTAGCACAAACTTGGTTTGCTAACTAGACCAAGATGGAGAGGCTTGCAAAAAGGTGGAGCTCAATCAAGTAGAACTATTCTGGATATCCAGTATCACTCTAGTTTCTGAAACACAAAAACCAGTAACAGAGGACACAAAAGGAACTCTGCTTCTAGTTGACTTATTACCATGTTTAACAGCTGTTATCTTGGGTGGGTTTTTTGCCAATTCTGTGGACCCCAAAAGAGGAAGCAGGTTCTTAAAGCTAATCAGTGTTCTCCAAACTGTTTTAGACATGTGGATAGGGACAATGACAGAGCATTCCATCCCCCGTCATCTCCTACTAACAACAGGAGGAAGCAGTCCCATGCCCCACCAGAAATCACACTTCCATTGTTCATATATCTGTATATGTGTGTATATATAAATATGTGTAAATGTCGACTCAAAAAGCTATAGATTAGGATTAAAACCTTTCACCTTCTGCCATTGCACCATTTTAGGCACTTTTGGTCTGTGTATTCCCCACCCAATTGGTTTAAGCCCCACCATTCCTCTAATGGCAAAGACTTTTAGATGCACGCCACGTGTGCATGCTTTAGTCGCCAGATCATTTGTCGTCTTTATCTTTTGCCCTATGGTAAAATGAATTCTGTATCAGTATACCTATCAATTTAAAAAAGTGATAGATTAGCTTGTCAAATTAATAATATCAATGATAATAATAATAATTATGATAATAAATAATTGATTGTTAAATTAAAATCATACAAAAACTAGTAAAGTACGTAAGTTTAACGGAATTTGACAAAAACCTAACTACGCAAATCTTTGCTATACATGCTATTAAATCTTAGACCAAAAACCGTGTTATGCGTGTATTTTTCCTCTCTCTATGGATATGTATATGTATATGTGTATATATATAATTAATGAGTTGAATTAGAGAAATGGAAACTTTATGCCTGTGAAACAGCTGTAATTCTTTAATTTGTTGACCCCAGCACATCCACCTTTAATGATTTTCCCTTTTTGCCGCCATGAGAAGAAGTCTAATACTCGTGTATACGACTGCTGTGGTGGCTGAAGGGGCCAGGGATGTGATTAGTAATTGTAGAATATCTCCCCCCATAATACAAAGTGGTTTTCAGTGGACTACCTTTAAATTCTTTGCCACCTTTCAAATTCTCCTCCAACTACAAAGTTTAATTAAAGAAAAAATGAAAAAAAAAAAAAAGAGGGTTTGTCATTTTTCTAAAAGCACTTTGTGTGACTTCCACTTTCGGTTTTAAGTATGATTATGTTAATGGAATTCCTTGTCACAATAGTTTCTCCACTCCATCTCACGCATACCCTTGATAAAAATTCTCCATTAACGTAAAACACTTGTATTATATTAGAATTTTTTTTAATTAAAAAGATGCATAGAAGAAGAGAAGTTTACTTCTCCTTGAGAGCCATATTTAGTGATTTTTTTAAACCACAACTTACCATTTTGTGTATATTTTTAGACCTCATTTGAATCATATGTTTAAACTCATAATCAAAAAAAAGTTAAAGACAAGTTTAAAACGGGATATCAAATGGGAGCTTAATCCTTTTGTTTGATTAGTGATGTTTAAATTAGCATAATCTTTGCCTTACCTTTTTAAGTCTAGGGACAACGCTAGCCACTAATAATAGAGGTGAAAATGTTTGAAAATAATATATCTATATTCTCCTTATTGCATAACAGATAATTTCATGACGTGCCAATTTGGTCATTTGAAATTGTGAAATGTTCTATAATGCTACTTTCATGACAAAATATGTAAATGAATAGTAATATGCAATGCTTTGAGGAGCTATTTTTATTACAAAATAATAATAATAATAATAAGTTGTTCATGTAATGGATATGAATACCTTTAACATCAGCAAATTGCATCAGAAAAGTTAGTTCAATTTGATCACATCCCCGGTTCAAAGGTTAAAGCCTTTAGTGAAATGTGCACTTTGTTTGATAGAGACAACAGGAACAGTAGCTGAGTCTTCTAACCAATTGAATCAAAAGTAAGTTGTGACTAATCAAATTTTGGGAAATCCTTCTCTCATTTACATGCCATTGGAGTCAAATTTGGTGGTCGTTTTTCTTCCATGGGTTGGTAACTTTTCATTATTATAACAGATTCCTATTATAAAATCTGACAAATATATTACGATTAAAATTTTTTTTTCTTAAGTTGTTATATCCGTATAAAAAAAATGTATTTTTTGTATAGTTGTTATGATTATATGATCTTGACTGAACCCAATAATAAAAAAAAATTAATTGTTATGAGGTCTTATCATAAGAAGACCTTTGTTCTTAAATCAAAGAACAATATTCGAAGTGTTGTCTTGCTAGTAAGAAATTTCCAATACTTAAACCAATACTCTAAGAACTTTCCATATTGTTTTGCTAATAACCTTTTAATTAAAAAAAATATATCTTTTCATTTAGATAAGTAGAAGTGCATTATCTTTCCCTAATTTAGTGCTAGTGATTGATTCACTATACGTATTGAGAATTATTGACTCAAGTATTAGGTAATCCATTTTCTCTTTCTCTCTTTCTTCTCTCCCTTAAACTCCGTATACATATGTGTTATAGATACAAATACAGTTCAAATGCGAGATAGAATAAACTTCGCCATTATGCTTCATGGAATAAGATGTCTTTCTAAGAGTCGTGAGAATTGCAAGTGTTATAACTATCCAGTCACATATATTCGTAGTTACGAAAATGTCACGCACACACATATATGACTCAGACTTTTATGTATATGTCACACACACACACACACACACATATATATATATATATGACTCAGACTTTTATAAATTTGCTCATATTGCTTAAGAAACGCACACCCCACACGCATATATATATATATATATATATTTGGAAGACCATACTAATTATTATTATTATTTTTTTAAGGAAAATGATGGGTGTTAGTGCCTTTATGCTAACTCTTGACACCCCATTTGTGATAAAGCTCAGTGGTGAGGAAATCTTCATTATGCCAGAAGCAATACAACGGAATAGTCATGAGAAGCTGTAAACCCGATCAGGTACGAATCCAAACATACACATGATGAAGAGATCGGAAGGACCAATAGAAAAGTAACACAACAAAGGTAATACTTGAATTTTGGCCAAACGATATTTCTTCTACTGCTTCTTGCGTTCCTGACATTACATCCCCATTATCATCGCCATTATTATGGGCCTGTGTGAATTGAATTGGACTATTACAATGTTTTTTTATTTTCTAATTTTTACTTTTATTTTTTACTATTGTAACTATTTTTAATCTTTATTTAAAGATTTTAGTTTTTTATCCATTCAAATCCTATATTTTGTACTATTTCTTATACCACTTCTAAAGAAATTACTCTCTCCCTCTAGACAGGAAGCAGAAAATGAACTGCAAAAAAAGTGTTGGTTTTTTTTATTTTTTTATTTTTATGATTTACTAACCCTATGTTATTATATATCTCTTGTTACACAAGAATAAGGACTAAGGCTCAGTTTAGTGAACACAATGATAAATATATTGTATTTGTATTATATTTAAATGTAATACATTGAATACAATTTGTATTTGAAAAAAAAAGTATTAGTATTGCATTTGAATGTAACGTATGTTTAGGTGAAAAGTTTTTAAATTGTATTTTAATAATAGATATATGATGTAATAAGTAAAAGTAAAGAAAAAAAAAATGAAAGAGAAAGAAAATATATGATATAATTAATAAAAGTAATAAAAAAAGTGAAATAATAAAAAATAATTATATTAAATTTAAAATATAATATGATTAATATTTAAATAAAATATTTTTATATTTAAATAAAAATTATATTATACGTAAATATAATATAAGAGGGTGTTTAAGGTGATACTTAGAGATATTATTTTTGAGTTGGAAAAAAGTTGTTTTAAAAAATATGTTTGGAAGAAAAAATTGTAAAAAAATTTTTTTAAAAAAATATCAATATAGATATTATTTTATTTTTTTTAAAATTCTATGTAATTTAAAAAAAATTATCTCATTTAAACTTCTATATATAAAGTTATGAATTTTTAAAATTTGAAATTTATTATAATATTTTAAAAATATAAATAATAAAAAATAATAAAATTTAAAAAAAAAATAAGTTTAGATCTGAAAAACTAGTTCCAAATACACCTATTTATCAAGCATGCTGAATCAAAAATCCCCTGCGTGATGTGATTACTTGTTGACTTCCAAAAGGTTTGCCTTAAAAGTGATTCTCCTGTACTCATTTGAAGATGGTCTTGTCTATCTTTTCAATATTTTATCTATTTTTTTAAGTACAGTTTTAATGCACTGTGATGGCCGTCAAAAGGAGTAAAATCCAAGAAAGACACATAAGGAGCCTTTGTTGTTGACAAGGAGCAAAAGCATGTGAAACCCATTTTGGGGAACGCTCTAGAGATCCCATCTAGTGATCATTCCACTATTTTGGTTATTGCATTTGCGTGATAAATATATTATTATTATTATTATTGACAATTAAGAGGTGGAATTATTCTAGAATCCACCTTCAACGGCCAAGCTACATAAACGAGAACAGGATTGATTCAGTTCATGGTTGATTTGTTCGTGAGAACAGTGTTGATTCGTTGTTATTGATTTGTTCGTGTGCTATATGTATTGTTTATTTTTGTGTGTTTATTAAAAACAAAGAAAAAGCAATAACTTATCTTTTATTCCAATGCACAATTCTATATATATATATATATTGGTAAATATATGTATTTATTATAATAACAAGTAGAACCTTGCAATTGGCCTGGGAATATTCTACAATGCTTTCTAATAATGGAGCTCCTGTTCTACTACTAGATCTTTAGGTTAAAAAAAAAAACTTGTGCTTTGTCACACCGACAACCATTACATAATGACAGAAAAAGAAAAACATATATATATATATATAAAACAGCTATTGCCATATTGCAAATAGGCCAATTTAGTGTTGTTCTGATGCATGAAATCCACAATGCTAAATAACTCACATAATTATCGGACGTAGCCTTCTGTCTGTATTGTGCCTATACTACGAACATTTATTGATGGTGAAAGAAAGAAAGGAGCAAAATTTGAAAAAAAAAAAAATTAATCAAGAATTTTTTTTTTTTTTTGGGTAAGTTCATGGCTTAGAAGACAAATGAACTAAAAAAAGTTGCAGAGGAAAAATGCTACATGAGCTCTCTAATTAACCCTTCTCATTAAGGGGCTATTTTGACACTAGAAATAACACATTTTGATTAATATTCGCATGGAAAAAAAATATCACATTTTGATTATGGACTAATAAAAATGAGACTTGGAACTTTATGCATGAAATGAGGAAAAAAAAAAAAAAAGAGAGGGAGGAAAAAAAAAAGGGGGGAGACAATTCCTATAACTATAATCACAGTCAAATGAAAGAACTAGTGAAGGAACTTGGAGGTCCAACTTACATGGGGCTTTGACTTTCAATTTCTGAGGCTTAGCATGCGTTTGGTATAAGTTTTTTTTTTTTACATTACATTTAAATATAATGCAATTTGCTCTTAAAAACAAAACTATTTCATTTAAATACCAATCACATCACATTTTAAATTCAATATAATCACTATTTATTATTTCACTTTTTTTATTACTTTTATTAATTACATCATATACTCTCTCTCTTCTTTTTTTTCTTTTTATTTTTACCCATCACATCACATATTTATTATTAAAATACAATTCAAATACAATGCTAATACTTTTCCTCTAAATATAAATTATATTCAATGTATTACATTCAAACATAATACAAATATAATGCGTTCACCAAACAAGACCTTAAGCATCATCAAAAATGGATGTTTGGTGGTGGGGTTGGCTCGTGAAAAGTTTATTACAAAAATGGGAGATGGCAATGCCACTGTGATAAATGTTGTACTTCGAAATCTTCCAAACTTGGGCACTTTTTGAATGGCTACATTTTGAGTTAAAAAGAAAAAAGAAAAAAGAAAAAGAGGAGGCAAATTTCTTTGTGGATATTTTGACCCTTTGTCATCACCGGAGGGTCAATAGAATTTGGATCATAAACAGGGACAATTCATGGTAGAAAGTACAAGGAAAAAACTGCCACTTTGTCTATCCCAAAAAAGGAGTGAAATAGTAACAATATTTAATAATATAAAGAAAAAAACTATATGTGGTTATTGAAGGGGAAAAGAAGGTAGTTAGGAACTTGTCATTTTCATTGCAAATGTATTTTTATTAGTCTCAGTGCTTGTTGGTTTAAATTTTTGCTCTTCAATTATTTTGTGCCAAAGAAAGGAACCGGTTTAGGCTTTTGGTAGTGGTTTCGTAATTTAATTGGCTCCCAAACTCATCAAGTTGGCAAAAGCATTTTGTCAAATCCTTATTTTTGTGCTTAAAATAGAAGAAAAAAAAATAAATACTTTACTTTCTTGAAAAAAGCAACACAATTTCATCACTGCCCTCTTTATGAACATTTATGAATTCCACAACACATTCTTTTTGTATGATGGTGAAGAATATTCTTTTATGCTAGCTATGGTATAGAAAATAGCACATGTAAGCTGCTTATAAAGATGCTTAAAAGAGTGTTTGTCAAACACATGTTCAGCCAAAGAAAGAGAGAAAAAGAAGCACAAAATTTGGCGCTCTTTTCTTTTGCAGTGGATCTTGGATATGCAATAGTACTTAATATTTAGGTAAATATAGGTCTACGCTTTAAGTTCTATTATCTCATATTAGTTAATTATATGTATGTGTGTGTGTGTGTGTATATATATATATTGCTAATGGCCTTCTGGGGTCTAAAATTTGACAAAACAAAAGATGATAGTGGTTTGCTTTAAAGTATTGTTACACATGAATAAATTTGCCTCCATTTAGAACCTCCCATTAGATTTTCCACTTTGGAGGGGGAATATTATTTGTTCTTAGTTTATTTTTTATGACTGCGGTGACATAGGAGATTAGTACGACTCTATTGTAAGTTATTTAAAGGATTGAGTATATGTATATAAATCTGATATAGGGAATCTTATAGAGCATGTCATAGTCAAATATTCTCTTAATTTGACGGAATTTTTATCAAAATTAGACTAAAAATGGAATTCCTACACCTAGTTTTTCTGTAAATGAAAAAAATAGAAATACGAAAATTAACGTATTGAAGGACATAATTGCAATAAAGGTTTTGGAAATGGTTTCATTTTGGATACTAAAAAGAAATGAGATTTATTTTTTTAATAATGATATTGGAATTGTTTTTGAAATCTTATCCAGTAGCTTTTTGAAAATGATTTTATTTTTTATATTGGAATAAAAATGAGAATTTTTTAGAAGGGTTTTGAGATCGTTTCTAAAATATGTGTTGAGTTGTGTTTTTAATAATAAAAAAAAAGTTTAGGTAAATGAAATTTCAAAATACCCACTCAAAATCATGAGAAAAGGAACCTAAGGATAATAATATATATGACTTTATACAAAGATGTAATGTTTAAATTTTTTATATTTAAGTTAAAGAAAAAAACGTGAGAAAATGTTTCGAAAATAATACTAAACACCCTGAAAATTAGTACCTTAAAGTATGAAAGATCTTATCGAGTTGCCTTCTCGTTTAAAAATATATATTTATATATATATATATTATTTACGTACCTTGAATCTCTTTGAGGCATGAAAATGATAGTTCTACCCCTTTAATTCAATTCTATTTTAAATATAAAAACTTATAATTTTTAAGAAATTTAGTAAGAAAAAAACAGAACATGGTAAATACATTTAAATGTGAATGAACCTTTTCTTTTTAAAATTTTATGTTTTTTCTTTTTAAAATGGTAGAATTGATTTTTTTTTTCTTCTCAAAAAATAGACCCAGGTATGTGAATGATATTCTATCCAATAACAAGATATCTAATAAGATTTCTAAACTTGCATTTGTTTCACTAATTGAAACTAAATTTTTTTTACTGAATAATTAAATCTAAACTTTTTAGTTGGAATTGTTTGATTTTTAAAAAATTAATTACAATTTTTATTTAAAAAAAGATTAAAATAAGTTGAAAAAAATTTAATTTAAATTAATGAACCAAATGTGCCTTAAATACGAAGGTATAAAAAAATATTAAATTATAAGGTACAAGAATGATATATTACTAATCATCGATGATAATAATATGATGATAAGGAAGATTTATTTAAAATCTTTATTTTTATCAACTCTCAGATTAAGAAAAGTTATATATTATCTGTTATCTGTTTTTGAAACCTATAATCTATTAGTTATAAAAACCTAAAATCAGATTTTTTATCATGTTATTTGAATAATCAACAGAGTCACCTAACAATTACTTAGACAAAGCCCCTTTTCTTCTTTTATATTATATATATATAAAAGAATAAGATTTCAGTGTTACTCTGTGTGTGTGTGTGTGAAGGGTAGTTTTGGAATTTAAGAAATAATAACCGTGTAGTTGTGCAACGCTACAGGTCACATATGTCTGATACTGTTGGTATATTCTCCCATGTATCCATTCTATGGTCTCTATATCTAATTGGCTGTGTACTCCACCCACACCTTCAATCTCCCTGGAATTGGACACGCCCGAGTGAGAGAAGAAAACACCCAACCCAACTCATCATTTTTTGGAGAAAGAAACAGAACCAGAGTGAGAGAAAGAGAGAAGACAGCTCTGTGTATGTTTGTCGCCACCGTACCATGGTTTCGAGGTCTGGTTATGGTGGCATGATGGGCAGGATTCAGGGAGGGACTTGGCCTCTCTGAATTCTCAGCTTTTTCCTTTGTGTAAAACTGTGACAGTTTCTCTTCGCAAATGTTTGGGAGGAATTGAACCAAATATCAGGGGAACCAATTTATTGCAAGAAGTTGTGATCTGGGTCGACCTTCTTTCTTCAGCTTGTGGAGATTTTGATGCTGTTTTCTGGTCCCTTTTTGGCCTTACTGATGTCAATTTGCCACCTTTCAATGGTTCCAGAGCAGCAAATGGTACAACTTCTTTCTCTTTTTGTTTTATGTTTTCTTTATATATATACATATATATATCTATATATACGCACTTATTTGTTCTTTCTTTCATTTATTAGTTATGAAACGAGACTTATTATTGCTGGTCAACTCTATGTGGATTACATTGCTTGTTTGACAAAGTTGAAGTATTATTTGTTAAGTTTATTAGTTTTTGTTCGAATTTTGTAGTTTGTTGTTTGAACTTTTAATATGATTTGTTGGTTTTGAAGCTGTTGGATGAAATGGGTCTTGGGATTATGGTTTTTTCTTTATTGGAATGTATCTATATGCAAAACTTTGTGTCAGAGAAGTACTCAAATGGAATGAAAACTTATTTATATAGGAATATGAATATGAAAATATTATTGAAAGTTTTTACTTCTCATTTTTTTTTCTTTTTTCAAATAATTTAGTTGGAGGTAGAGCTTCTGTATTTCTGAAATTATTGCTCTACTTTTCTTTGAAACATTACTCCTTCACTTTTTGTAGAAATTTTATGGCAGCGCTTATAATCGAGACTGAAAATTTAAGTGTTTATTATCTTATTTATCACAGAAAAATTTAATCTTTAGGAAATCTGAAGCATCATATGAATTCTGGAATTCTAGAGGCTCTAAATTTCATATATCCTGGTTTTCGTTCATAATTCGGTTTCTATGTTTTTACCCAGATATATGTGCTGTTGTTGCTTTAAGTCTTTCAAAGCTAGCTTATGATGGATTCCACAGTGTATGCAAAGCTAAATAGATAAAAAACATGAATAACATACTTTGATTTCAGTTCATTTTGTCATATTGAGAATGTCAACAAGCTCTTTTTATTGCAGGTTCCTGGGAATTATAAGCTGGTAGGAGAAGCTCTCTCTGGATTTGGCTTTGAAAAGGCGTCTTTTGATTACATATGGATCTCTTGAGATTGCTGATCTGCTGATTTTCTTTCTGTTGGTGGGTTGTAGGTCGCTTATCTAGATCCCGAGTCCTGCTGGTTGGCTGAACTCTTTATTCAAGTCAAAAACCTTTAGTAGTCGATGAACCTGGACCGTAACTTTGGCTTCATTCCAGGGCAAATCTCCTTTGGCAATAAACTTAAGATCTTTTAATATTTTGTCATAGTCATACCTAGAGCATATTATCAAGTAAGGATTCCGCTCTGTTGGGCAAATCTCCTTTGGCAAAAGTTACAGAATTTCCCTTTGGTTGGGTGACATTCCCATTTATCATCAGAAATCAATCTATCTCATCTCCACCATTGCTGTAAGGCAGATCTCCTTTGGCATTTTGTCTTCGAACTGGGAAATTCACTCCTTCCTTTGAGAAAATATCTCATCCTGCAGTTGCAATTCTTTGGCTATTGCTGTTGGGAACTTCATATCACAATTTCTTCTGGGAAGATTTTACTCCTGGAAGAAATCTTGAGTCCATTTATTGGGCAAATCTCCTTTGGCATTAGGGAGTCCTTTATCGACTCTCGTCGTCCTTTTATAGGGCAAATCTCCTTTGGCATTATATCTCCGGTGTTAGTGGTGAAACACCTTACTGGAGGTATTGGCACATCATTTGTGTCGAAAATCATTTGGATATTCAACTGTTTATCACAAAGATTGTTTGGTACATCATCAGCTTGTCCTCTGGGATCTACACAAACTACTGATTCTTATAGCACTGCCCGCTCAGGACTTTGAGGACTAAAACGGGTGCTGGATGCTCCACATTTCTTGACGGTATTTTTCTACCTCTCTTTATATTATTATCATCTCTTCATGAGTATATCATAGGTATGTTTTATATTCTTGTTAGCAAATTAATCCCCTGTTGCTCAAAATTTAACACAATTGATGATTTTGACACATCTGTATCGTGCTGAACTTTCTAAAATCCATCACACTACAATATCTACTCATATACGCTCTTATCAAATTTTTAAACAGGTTTATATTCTTTATTTAAGAAATTCAAAGCCTGAGAAAGGTCCTGACATCTTGTCTTTGTGAGTTTCTGAAGATTATCCAAGTCTTTTTTGGAAAAGTTCCTCTGTGCAGTATAGTTCTGGTTTTATCTTCTTTTGCCATTGAGATAGGGTACCCGGCAACATGGTTTACATATTTTTTGTACATCCTTAATCCTTTGTTCATTGTAATCTTTTGATAATAATTAGAACATACATTGCCGATACATGCACAAATATATAGACTTTTCTAATGTTGAACCATGTATACTTGTCTACTGGTAGGCATTTTCACAATGGATCTCCTCCTTACCGACTCTGACTGGGAGAGTTCTAGTGAAAGTGGCATGGATGATCAAGAGGAAATCGACTTCTTGTATGGTGGGCAAGCTCAAAGCATTTTGTCAAGTTTGGAGCAGAGCATTGAGAAAATTGATGACTTTCTCTCTTTTGAGAGAGGATTTATGTATGGGGACATGGTTTTCTCTGTCACAGATCCATCGGGGCAGATGGGAAGGGTTGTTGGCGTGGAAATGTTTGTTGATTTGGAGAATGTTCATGGGAAGATCTTAAAAGATGTGAACTCCAAAAATCTGTCAAAGATTCGATCCTTTTCAATGGGAGACTATGTTATTTGTGGGCCGTGGATTGGTCGAGTGGACCGGGTAGTTGATCGCGTAACCATTGTTTTCGATGACGGGACAAAACATGAGGTCAACACCATGGATCAAGATAAGCTGGTGCCTATATCTCCAAACATCCTCGAAGACATGCAATACCCGTACTATCCAGGACAAAGAGTCCAGGTTAAGCACTCAACTGTTTCCAAATCAGCCAGATGGCTATGCGGTACTTGGCGGGAAAATCCAGATGAAGGAACTGTTAGTGCCGTTGAAGCAAGTTTGGTATATGTTGATTGGCTTGCCTCTGTTCTTACAGCTAGTAATCCTGATCTTCCTTCTCCGCCACGCGCACTGGACTCGAAAAAGCTGACATTATTGTCATGCTTTTTGCATGCAAATTGGCAACTTGGTGACTGGTGTATACTTCCTGTTTCTGGTCATGAGGAAGTTGTGGAACAGATTTTTCCTTCTGTGTCGAGCAAGCATAAAAAATTCGAGAGAAGGAATAGAGGAAGGAACATTGGATCAAACTTCGACGAAATTTTTGTGATTGTGAAGACAAAAACCAAAGTTAATGTTGTGTGGCAGAGTGGGAGTATCTCTTTGGGACTAGACTCCCAGACATTGCTTCCTGCAAGTGTAGTAAATTCTTACGAGTTTTGGCCTGAGCAGTTTGTGATAGAGAAAGTCACTGGGGATGATCCACTCATGTCTAGCAGCCAAAGATGGGGTGTGGTTTTGGTTATGGATGCAAAGGAACGGACAGTGAAGGTGCAGTGGAAAACGATCACTACCACTGAAACGAAAGATTCGGATGGTAAACAAATGGTAGAAACTGTGAGCGCCTACGAGCTCATCGAGCACCCAGACTACTGTTTCTGTTATGGTGATATTGTGTTTAGATTGGTGCAGAATCAATCTGAAGATCAAGCTGATAAAAACACAGAGGCCATGGTTGAGGAGAGAGCTATGGAAGGCAAAAACTATGGGAGTGATGAGAACAAGATTCCTAAAAAATCTTACCTATCTTGCATCGGCAATGTAATAGGTTTCAAAAATGGTGCTGTGGAGGTGAAATGGGCTTCTGGTATTATAAGCAAGGTACCGAATCTTTGCATCCTTACTTATTTTTTTCTTCTAGATTTATTATGTGTTTAGATTGGTTGTAGGAAAGTGAGATCCGATATTATTTATTCATCGTTCTGACAGGTTGCACCTTATGAAATCTGTCGGATTGATAAAAATGACCGTACAGCTGCAGTCTCAGGTGAAGATGTGGAGGACTTGAATGAAGAGATGATTGAACATGACAAACAAACTTCAACAGATAAAAAGGTAAAACTTGCTCTGTTGCTCTTTGGCTCTTCTCACCGTGAAGCAAATACATTGTACCGACCAACTTTTACTCTGGATAAAGAGGCTCTGAAATGGTAATTAAATAGAAAATCATCCGAAATAAGTGAGGCTGGAAGTGATACATCGAAAATTAGCAAGAATAAAGGATAGAAACTAAAATGAATTCAGATATTTATTTCTTGAAGTAAGTACTTCTAATGGAAGAAATGAGGCATATAATTTGATGTATAAAAGATTTTATGAAATTTGCTCTTTCAACATCAATTAATGGTAGTTTCGCGTTCAGGTGTTGCTGAATGTGGACGGTGTTGGTGATGGTTGCAAGAAACACCTATGGGAGTCCATTTCCTTCTTCCTTCCACAAGCTGCTGTCGGATATTTCACAAGCATGGCTTCAAGTCTACCTGGAGCCTCTGGTTCCACGTCCCTCTCAGGTTCAACACCATTGGTCCATATTCCTGAAGTTGGAAGAGAATCTGGGAGCCCTAAAGAAAAAGAAGTGGTGGGAGGGAGTGATCCGTGCAATGAGCCACAAATATTTGATGACTTGGACCTATTTGTTAAGAAAATGTTAAATCAGGAAGCTAAACAGCTTACGGAGAATAAAAATCTGGTGAATACAACAGATAATGAGATTCCAGACAAGTTTAGGCAGTTCGATATGGCGGCAGATTGCTTGGATCACAATTTTATAACCATCGGTAAAGGATTCACTTTATCTCAGGTGAGAACTTGTTACCATAGGTAAAATATATATATATATATATATCACATTCTAGTACTCAAGATGATCCTTATAATTCCCTTTTCATTGTATTTGGTTTCCTTACAGGTCAAAAGAAGCTGGGTAAAGAAGGTTCAGCAAGAGTGGAGCATACTAGAGAAAGATCTCCCTGGTTAGTAGTTAGATCCCTTTCTTTCCATTAAGAATTTCAGTTAGAAAATTATCAATTGACATCATTTGTTTGATTTTTTTTTAATTTTTATTTTTTAATTCAAATGATAGTATCAGTGTGGTTATAATTCTCAATCACTTCAGGAATCGGAAAAAAAAAAAATGGTCTTCGCGTTTTTCTTTTTTCATAACAAATGGAAATTTTTAATCAAAATTTTTTCTATCATTGTGGTGCTTTTACTTACAAAAGCTTTTCTATGATCTTGACAGAAACTATTTATGTCCGCATCTTTGAGGAAAGGATGGATCTGATTCGGGCAGCCATTGTTGGTGCTCCTGGAACTCCATATCATGATGGACTTTTCTTCTTTGACATATATCTCCCTCCGGAATATCCCCATGATCCACCGGTAAGTTTCTGCAGGGCTTACCATTATCCTTTTTATTATTGTAAAGACCCGTACTTAGATGATTCTAAACTTTATTAAAATATCTGCCTGTTATATCCAAAAAAAAAAAAATCTTACACTAGTTATCATGAATGTGGAAATTCTCTACAGATGGTGCATTACATTTCTGGTGGGCTTCGTGTCAACCCGAACCTGTACGAGTCTGGCAAGGTCTGTCTCAGTCTTCTCAACACGTGGACTGGCACGGACACTGAAGTGTGGAATCCAAGGAGCTCCACTATTCTTCAAGTTCTTCTCTCTCTTCAAGCCCTTGTGCTTAATGAGAAGCCTTACTTCAATGAAGCTGGATATGATCAGCAAATGGGAAAAGCCGAAGGAGAGAAGAACTCAGTAAGCTATAATGAGAATGCATTCCTTATGACCTGCAAGTCCATATTGTATCTGCTCCGTAAGCCACCAAAGGTACACTGCTTAATCTAATATGGCTTTTCCTGGATAGTAAATAGTGATTAATTAACATATGACATGACTATTGTTGGATGATCTATGAAATGTAAAAGTGTAGTAAATTTTGAATATTCTGATAGACCAGATAAAGAAGAAAAGAAATAGAAGAAAGAGACAATTAGGAAATTGTATTGTATTGAGTATAATAGGTAATATTGAGAACTTTTGAGAGGTCCTTACTCTCCCTTACAAAATCTAATCAAAACTACACTGATGTCATATTCCATCATTTTCCCTTTTTTATTCGCTCTCACTCAGCCATTTCCTAAACTACCTTAACCGCCTAACAACTCATTCATGTTTAAAGACCAATCTGCCCCTACTCATGTGACAGCTCAGTTGGTTGACCCACTGCCTTCTTAGCTCTTGCCCTCCTAGCATAAGTGAAATGGATTGGTGGCCTATCAATACCCCACCCCGAATAGTCACCTTGTCCTTAAGGTGGAAGGCGAGGAATTGACATCGGATCACTACATAAGGTTCCCACATGGCCTCTAACTCTATCAGCCCCTTCCACTTGATCAGCACTTCAAATCTAGGTTCATTCGGGTCTTGACTCAGCCAAACTCCCAGAATTAACTCAGGCACCACCCAAAGCTCCAAGTCATCAAGCAGCTGGGGGGTTATAGTGGTCTTGGTAGGGAAAGAACCAATGGCATGGCAAAGCTATGAAACATTGAAAATAGGATGGATGGTGGTCTCTTTCGACAGGATTAACTTGTAGGCCACTGCTCCAATGCGAGTAATCACTTTGAAAGGACCAAAAAACTGCGGTGCTAGCTTCTCATTTGCACGTTTGGCTAGAGATTTGTGCCTATATGGACAGAGCTTGAGGTAAACATTATCACCAACTTCAAAGGAATCCTCTCTTCGATGTCCATCTACTTGTTTCTTCATTCGCTGTTGCGCATGATGCAACTGTTGACACAACTCAGTTAGTAAGTGTCACGTTCCTATAGCTGCCTTTCCACCTCCGAGTTGGCTGTGGCACCTGTTGTAAAAGGAAGGAGAGTTGGTGGCTCCCTACCATAAACCAACCTAAACGGTGTGGTTTTGGCAACTATGTGGTATGTGGTATTGTACTAATACTTGGCTTAAGGAAGGAAACGAGCCCAAGACTTCGATTTAAAGGTGGCGAAACAGCGGAGGTAAGTTTCCAAGCATTGATTAATCACGTCGGTCTAGCCATCGGTTTGAAGGCGTTAGGTAGTGCCGTGTTGAAGTGTATTCCCTGCAACTTGAACAGCTCCTTCCAAAAATGGCTCATGAACACCTTGTCCTGATCCAATACTATCGAGTTGGGCACACCATGAAGGCGCACTATGTCCTTTACAAATGCCTCAACCACTGTTCTAGTTGAAAAAGGATGCTTGAAGCCAATAAAATGCCCATGCTTGCTAAACCGATCAACTATTACTAGGATTGAGTCCCACCCTTATGATTTCGGTAATCTCTCAATAAAATCCATAGATATATCCTCCCAAACTTGATCGGGAATTGGTAGTGGCTGCAGCAGGCCCATCGAAGAAAGAGTCAAAGCCTTGTTTTGTTGACAGACCGGGCAACTCGCCACATAATCACCTTTGTTTTTTATATGCCTTCCCAATAAACATTTGTGGCCACCCTCCTAAGGGTCTTCAAAAACCTTAAGGTGGCGTTTGATAAACATATTGCGTTTTGATTGTATTTGAATGAAATTTGTTTTTTGAATATTGTATTTGGTTGAAAAGTATTTGTTTTGTATTTGAATGAAATGTGTGTTTGGATGAAAAGTATTTTAGAGTAGAAAAGTTGATGTGATTGGTAAAAGTAGAGATAAATAGTGGAGATGAAAAGTTGATGTGATTGTTTTAAAAAACTTTTGAATAGTAATTGTTTTCGTAGCACTGTTGAAAAATTTGTGTTTAGTGTAAAATTGTATTGCATTTGAATGAAATTAAAATGTAATTTTTTTACCAAATGACACCTAAATGTCCTCCTATACTGCTATTGTGGTACTCCTTCAAAATCGTTGTTACTAAAGAAGAGCCTCGAGGAATCACTAACCGGTCCTTATAGAGTAGACACCCTTGAACTAAGGTGAACTCGGGTTTGGAAAGTCGTTGTTGACGAAGATCTTCCAAAATCCCACCCAACTTCTCATCTTGAGCTAGTTTTTTCGCAACATCATCTAATAGCAAGGTTTGAGGCATCGACAAAGTCATCAAATGTAACAAAGCCCTTTGTCGAGACAATACATTAGCTGCTTTGTTTTCCAAACCAGGTTTATATTGGATATCGAAATCAAATCCAAGCAGCTTAGCGAGTCACTTTTGATGCTCTAAACTGACCACACGTTGCTCCAGTAAAAATTTGAGGCTTCACTGATCAATTCAAACCACAAACCTCCTTCCTAAAAAATAGTGCCGCCACTTGTGTACCACCCCCACCCTATGTCCAGGAGCATCTGTTTCTTCCACAAAAAGTTTGGAAAAAATCTAGCAAGGCCAACACAAGGGCTGAGACCATAGCCTTCTTCAACTGCTCAAAAGCCACATTTGCCTCCTTTCCCCATTTGAAATTGTCTATCTTAAGTTGCTCCGTTAAGGGCCATGCTTTGTTATTGTAATTTGCCATAAAACACTTTTAACAACAGGTGAGACCCAAGAATCCTCATAACTCTCATAAGAAGCGTATGATAGGCCAATCCAACATGGCTTTGATTTTGGAGTTGTTAGCTGCCACCCCTTGGCCCGAAATAACATGTCCCAAGTACTCCAGTTGCGACTGGCCAAATAAGCATTTCTTCTCATTGGCAAATAATTGATGGGTTTCCAAAACCCTCAACACATGGTCTACATGATGTTTGTGCTCTTTTAAATATTGGCTATATACCAAAATGTCATCAAAAAACACCAAAACAAATTTCCGAAGGTAGTCATGGAATATTTCATTCATGGGTGCCTGAAATGTTATTGGGGCATTGGTCAAGCCAAAGGGCATGGCCAAAAATTCATAGTGGCCTTCATGAGTTCAGAAGGCTATGTTGGGCACGTCTTCGGCTTTCATCCGGATTTGATGGTTTTCGAACTGAAGGTCCACTTTTGAAAAAACTGAGGCTCTATGCAATTCGTCTAGAAGCTTGTCGATCATGGGAATAGGGAACTTGTCTACCATCATTCCCTTGCTGAGAGCATGATAATCTATGCAAAAACACCAACTACCATCTTTCTTCTTAACCAAGGGAATGGGCTCAAGAATAGACTTATGCTTGGCTGAATGATGCCGGAGGCCAGCATTTCTCCCATGAGTAGTTCGATTTCTGCTTTTTTAAAATAGGGATATTGATAAGGGTGCACGTTCACTGGCGGGACTCCTACCTTTAACGTAATTACATGGTCCTGAGCCCGTTTAAGGTACAAGGTGCCCGGCCACTCAAAGACCCGTAGATGGTCGTGAAGAATTGGTTGCAACCAAGTGGGGGTTTGTTTCGGAGGCTCTTCCCCTACAACACCAATGGCTCCCAGATCGACCAACATCCCCTTTCCTTGTTCTTGAAGCTCGTGCCACAGACTTTTCAATAACACCAAGGATTTGCACAAACTCGGGTCTCCTTGTAGTGTAACCCCTACTCCCTCCACCTTGAATCACATTGTCATTGTCTTCCAATTAACTTGCATTCCCCCCAAAGTCTTGAGCCACTACATCCCCAAAATAACATCAACACTTCCCAACTTGAGAGGAAGAAAATCTTCCATAATCTCAATATTTTGGAGAGTCAACACCACCCATTTGCAAAATCCAACGCCTTTTACAATCAATCCAATGCCCATTAAAACTCCATTGCTACTAGTTCCTTCCAACGAAATGCCCAACTTCTTCACCAGCTCCGTGGTGATGAAGTTATGCGTCACTCCACGATCCACCATTATCACAACCTCTTGTTGTGCTATATTTCACTAATCTTCATTGTTTTTGGGGACGACAAACCAACCACTGAGTTGATGGATAATTCCACTACCTCCCCAATCATAGGTCCCCCGTTCATGTTCTAATCCCCTTCGAAATCCCTGACCAACTCATCCCTAATCTCTCCTTCCTCATCGTTAACAACCAAACCCTGAAGCGCTTTGTTTCGACAACGGTGGCCTATCATATACTTTTCATCACAGCGAAAGCAAAGTCCCTTTTCTCTTTTCGCCTGGAGTTCAAAATCCGAAAGATGTTTGTAGGTACGAAGAGGTTTCTGATTGTTTACCTTGCCACCGACTAGAGCCGTTTGTTGGAATGAAGGGAGCTACCGCTGCATGGAGGTTGGTTTTGGAATAGTATCGTAGGCTGTAATTGCTAGGTGCAAACCCTCCAGCCTGATATGGCATTGGGCCTGACGAGAACCCCTCCCCTCCGTGGACCCAGTTGTAATTTCCATAAGATTTGGACCCTCCCGATCCAAAACCGACCCGACTGGACTGGACCTAAGAGAGAGATTTCGGTCCTCCACCCTTTGCACGAACTCCATGATGTGAGCCAACCCTTAAGGCTTCATCATTCGGACATTTGCTCGGATCTTTGATCACAGTCCGTAGATGAAGGTACTTTCTAGCACATGAATCGATAACTCCATCGTCGGCGAAGCCAACATCTCGAAGACTCGACAATACTCTCAAACAGACCCTTCCTGCTTGAGCGCCAAGAACTTCTTGCACAGAGTACCCTCGTTGGTCTAACTAAACCGATTCAATAGTCAGACCTTTAGGTTGTCCTAATTTTTCACAGGGTGGTGGTGATTCTCCCACTGAAACCAAGCCAATGCTTCACCGTCGAGCCTAATTCTCGCAACCTCCATTTTCTTTGATTCCGACAAGTAGTGGAGAAGAAAATAATTTTTTGCCCAATAAATCCATCCCTTTGGATCCCACCCCTCAAACACCGGCATCTCTACTTGGTGTATTGGTAGAGCCAGTCGTTAAGCCTCCTCAAGAGGTATTCCACAACCAACGTCTCCCTTGACCTCCCCGAATGACATCACCCACCCCTTTGCGACCCTATCCTCATTCACCATTCCACCTGTTTCTTGAGAACCTTCAACCGGTTGTGAACTCAAGTCCGTCATCACAGCCTTTCCTCGTGCACCCGCGCCTGGAGTCAAATTTCCCGGATCTCCCTTGTTCAAGAGCTCACAATCCATGCGGTCTAGGATTGTCATCTTATTGAGCACAACTCCAACACTTCGCTCCAAATACACCAAACGCTGTAATTGCTCTTCGACTGGCCCCATCGTCTACTCCATCTTCTTTGTTGCCATTTCCTAGAGACATACGTGCTCTGATACCACTGATAGAACCCACTGATAGAACCCAGATAAAGAAGAAAAGAAGTAGAAGAAAGAGATAGTTAGGAAATTGTATCGTATTGAGTATAATAGGTAATATTGAGAACTTTTGAAAGGTCCTCACTCTCCCACACAAACTCCAATCAAAACCACACTGATGTCATATTCCACCATTTTCCCTTTTTTATTCTCTCTCACTCAATTATTTCCTATATTACCTTAACCACCGAACAACTCATTCACGTTTAAAGACCAATCTGCCACTACTCATGTGACAACTCAGTTGTTTGGCCCACTGCCTTCTTAGTTCTTGCCCGCCTGGCAGAAGTGAAACAGATTGGTGACCTATCATGTTCTAATCGAAATTATCTCAAAAGAGCTGTGCTATGAGGTATTAGAGATGCCTGACACCGTAGCTAACCGAAGGGAGGGCCAGACTTTCTAGGCTCGTGTGTGATTCCATTATGAGTTATTTGGGGTTTGGTACTTTGCAGGTTTTTTGAGATAATATGTTCCTTTAATTTGCTTGTGTCGATGCTGAGCAAACATATTACCTTGCAGCATTTTGAAGCCCTTGTGGAGGAACACTTCGGTCGACGTGCGCACCATATTCTAACGGCCTGCAAGGCGTACATGGAAGGAGCTCCAGTAGGATGTGCTGATGGCTGTGACAAAACTGATGAGGACCATCAACAGGGAAGCTCGACAGGCTTCAAAATTATGCTCTCAAAACTCTTCCCGAAGCTTGTAGAGGCCTTTTCCGATAAGGGAATCAATTGCAGCCAGCTTGCAACACCAGAAAAATGAGCCGGCTGGTTGCTGCAGAAGTTCAAGTGAGAGAAAGATAACCCGTCATTCCCTTCTTTTGTATAATATGTATAATTACATGTGTGTTGTTTGAAATCCATTCAACAAAAAAATGAAACAGAAAATAAATCTAAACAAAAGAACAAAAAAAGTGTTTTTTTGTTTTGGGTTTTACTGTGTTTTCCAACATGGTATGTGGTAAAAATCCCGTATAAGGTGTAATATATGTATTGGTGTTGTGAAGAAAACTATATAGTGAAAGCAATAAGCTGGATTTGTGTGCTTGTAATTCTGTGATCTCGTGGTTACTAGTATAATTTAATATCTAACTCGATCATAAGCCGAATCCGTTTACCTGCGGGTGTATGACCTCAAATTAAGGCTGCACTCAAGGATGAATAATTGGGAATCATTTGTATATGATTCAGTCTTCGATCCATTTTCTTCTTTTTGACGTGTCATTTTCTTCTTTTTTTTTTTTATTCACTCGCTTTTTCTTCTTTTCTGCAACTTGTGTTTAACGTCCTTTGGGATCATTCTTTGAGATCCTAAGATGGAAAGATAATTAAAAAAAAAAAAAAAAAAAGGAGCAAGAAAAAGCAGTCCATAAACATAAATGATATGTACTTGAGGAGTAGAGTGGACCATGACATAAGCCGAAAGTGGAAAGATGAGATGGGAATTTTGATGTATTGATAGGTCTTAAAAAGAATATAACTTTTATCTTTTTGACGGATCTATTAATCTATGCTCATAACCAGATATTAAACATTAGATGATGATTAAATAAACGTGAATAATTGAAAGTTAAGTTGTTTTGATCAGATGAAATCCTATATTAAATATTAAACTTTTAGTTTTAACAATCTTCAAGGCCTTGCGAAGCATAGAAAAACCCTATTGCCACATCATATGCACCTCACTTGATTTGATTTGTCTCCAAAATTTCAATAATGCACCTTGAATGCTAAAATTACATACAAAATTTCCGTAGTAGATTCAAAACAATAATAATAATAATAATAATATTAATAAAATATTTGTGATTGTAAAGAAGAAATGAAACAGAAGCTAATGTAAGGTTAGAATAATTATTCTATTGGGTCTACCTAATACGAGAGGCATAAATTGTTATGAATATCATTGCCTAATAAAACCGATTATTATTGGTGGTACTTTTTTCTTGTCATTTTCCTTATAAATCTGCAAAATAGCCATCCCAACGTTGACATTTTTTTTTCAGGAAAAAAAAAAAAGAAAAGAAAAAGAAAAAAAGGCAACCGCCAAGTTTGTTACGAAATAGAGCAAACTCAGAAAGACGAGCTTTGATCTGCTCTCTCCACCACAACAATGGCGGTTTCTTCTTCTTCTTCCTCTTCTTCTTCTTCTTCTTCTTCCTCTTCTTCTTCTTTACTGAAATCTAAACTCGTTATCTTCTTCATCCTCTGGACCAACTTCATCCCCAGCGATTCCGTCGGAGAAGAGCCGATCTTGACCTCAGACTTCGCGAACTCGTACCACCGACATTGCAACGACATCGTCCCCCAATCGCCGCTCCGTTCCGACCGCTTCCTCCCCTCAGGCTACGCCGCGTTGGACTTCCAGATTGGCTCTTTCCGAGGCGGAATCCCGCTCTTCAACCGAACTACAGTCGCCGGAGCCGCTGAGAGGCCCCAGTTTGTGTTCTTCCGCCCCTACGGCACCGGGACGACTCTCGCCGACGGCGTCTACAGATACCGAGCGACGCTGAACCTCCGCGACTCCTCGCCGTACTCCGGTCGCCGGAATCTCCGCCTAGTTCGATTCCGGGGACCGAGGTTTCCCTTGCGGAGCCGCCGCGTGAGCTTCACGCTCCAGGGATTTTGGTCGGAGGCTTCTCGGAAGCTTTGCATGATCGGATCTGGCGCGGTTCTTAATAGCGGTACAGTGAACTCTCTTCGCGTTGTTCTAAAGCTTAATTATTCGAGTAATTTTACTATATACAGTAGCTTAATCAGTGGGAGTTTAGAGAGTTTGGATGATAATGGTAGTTCGAGCTATTTTTCGCCGATTTCGATCTTGGCTTTGTCTGGGGATTCGGATTATGATTACACATTGATAGGCAAGGAAAGTGAAAATGGATGTTTGAATGAAGTGGAAAGAGGAGAGAGTTTTTTGGCACTGCCAGACTATGAGAAATGTTCTGTTCTTAGAGGTACAGAGAGGTTTGACTTGGATTATGGTAAAGATTGTAAGGGTGTTAATTGCAATCCTCTTGGTGGGAGTTTTGGGTATGTGCCGAATTATATGTTTTATCAGAGGGTTAGATGTGATGAAGGGAATAAGTGGAAAATGCTATTGGGTCTTCCCAACTCTAGCTATAGTGGTAACAGATTTCCTTTTGAGCCAAGCACTACTTTCATTGCTGAAGGAGGGTGGAACGAGAAGGGGAATCGATTCTGCGCCATTGCTTGCCGGATTTTGAACTTTACTGAGTCGTTTGATGATGCATATGTTGGAGATTGCTCCATCGGGATCAGCTTGAGATTTCCTGCAAATCTGTCTTTACGTAACAGGAGTAATATAGTTGGAGAAATTTGGAGCACGAGTGTGGCAAATAGTTCGGGCTACTTTGATAAAATTAGGTTCCGGAGTTCGAGTGAAGAGTTACTGGGTTTGTTAGGTGTTAAGTATGAGTATACTGCGATTGACACTCTCAGAGAAACTTGTGTGAAAAAGAATGGTGCTAGAAGCAAGGGAAAGACATACCCAAATGAGTATTCATTGGACATGAGATTTGACATGTCGGTGCAAAATGGCAAAGGACAGGTTGCAAGTGGTTATTCGGTGCCATTTTATGTGGGCAATCAGCTTTATAGATACCAGTTCTTCGGGTACCGGAATTCCTCTCCACTAGTAACGAACACACAGTTTTCAGTTGTTCCAAACATCAGCCTAGTGAATATTAGCTACACGATTAGCTTCACACTTCCACCTGATTTTAAGTTCAGTCGCGATATTTCTTCTTCATCAAATACAGTGGAAATTTCAGCTGAAGGAACTTATGACAGGGATACTGGTGTGCTATGCATGATGGGATGCCGTCAACTTGGATCAAAAGCACAAGACTTGGTTACAAATGATACATTAGACTGCGAGGTCATGGTTAGTATCCAGTTTTCTCCATTGAATACAAAATCGGGAAAAAACATCAAGGGTACTATTGAAAGCAAAAGGCAAAAATTAGATTCTCTTTATTTTGGGCATCTCGAGTTGTCTTCTAATTCAATTTACACCGGCCAAGCTGCCGCATCCATTTGGAGAATGGACTTGGAGATAACGATGGTTCTCATTTCCAATACTCTTACGTGTGTCTTTGTGGGCTTGCAGCTCTTCTACATTAAATCTCAACCAGACGTACTTCCTTTCATTTCCATTGTTATGCTTATTGTTCTTACCATGGGGCAAATGATTCCTCTGCTGCTGAACTTTGAGGCCTTGTTCGTCCCTAATCGTAGCCAGCAGAGTGTTTTTCTTGGAAGTGGCGGATGGCTTGAAGTAAACGAGGTAATTGTGAGAGTAGTGACAATGGTAGCCTTCCTTTTGCAGTTACGCCTTCTCCAACTGACCTGGTCATCGAGACAAGGTAATGGAAATGATAAGAGCTTGTGGAATCCTGAGAGGAAGGTTCTTTCTGTTACTTTGCCACTCTATGTAAGCGGCGCATTTATTGCTTGGTTTGTTAGCCACTTGAAGAACACTTCTGGGATCTCACACAGGGCGTTTCCAAATCCGCACCGTAAGGCTTATGTAGTGGCTCCATTGCAGCGGCATTCTTTCCAGCGGCATTCTCTTTGGAACGACCTGAAATCTTTTGCTGGTTTGGTCATGGATGGTTTTCTGCTCCCGCAGATACTCTTCAACTTGTTCTCCAATTCAGGAGAAAAGGCTTTGGCTCCTCTGTTTTACGCCGGAACCACCGCTGTTCGTCTTCTGCCCCATGCATATGACCTTTATAGGGCTCGTGCTTACGCTTCGTACCTGGATTTGTCTTACATTTATGCAAGCCATAGAATGGACTTCTATTCCACTGCCTGGGATATCGTCATCCCGTGTTGTGGTTTGCTGTTTGCTGTTCTAATTTTCCTGCAACAGAGATTTGGTGGCCGTTGCATTTTGCCTACAAGGTTTAGACAGAATTCTGTATATGAGAAAGTCCCTGTGATAAGCAACGAGGACTTGTGACCCGAGCAGTTTTTAAGAATTTTAGTACCAAAATTTTGATGTCAGAAGAGCATTGATCGTATAACTTGGACAGGAATCATTACAAAAGAGAGAAAATTCCATATGAAAGGCTTTGGTGTTGAGGGGAAACACACATTTTGTTTCTTTATTTTGTTTTCGTGTTTTTGTTATTTTCTGTTTTCGATTTGTTTACTTTTTTCCCCCCTTCCAATTGTTACATTGTAACTCATAACTCATAACTGGAATAGCGAATGGAGAAGAATGTTTTTCAGATTTTTGCATTGTAGAAGCTGTTATTATTACCAAACGCATTTTTTGTGTAGTGTACTTTTACCACCCAAAATGGTCTGCCTCTGTGCCTCTGAATCTTTTAATGTAGTTCGTTTATTTTCTATTTTTTTAACTTGAAGATAGAAATTTGAATTCTACATTTTAGTTGGACTACTTCGGATATTTTAAAGTGCGACAGACTGGAAAAACAAAAAATCACTGGGCAATGATATTTGACGCCTACCATCTTTAGGTTCTTTACTATGATATTCTTTTTCACAAAATTAATTGATGTTGTTAAGTCTAATATTTTGAAGCACAAATTGAATCGGAATCTTTTCATTAGCGAAAGGGAATAACAAAATTTGCTTTTCATAACTGCTAAGAACAAGATCTGAGATAGCCTTTGCAGCTGCTAACACCTTACCACGAACGAAATAGAACAAGAAGAAATTCCAATACTCACTACTTGGTTCTAAGCAGCCCTAGAAGAAGCTACCTTAGATATGGACACTATTTACACAATCAGTAGCTATCTAACAGAAACAACACCATTGATCTACCTAGGATGTCAGTACCAAGTTGTACAACAATATCTCTATGACGAATCGAATATGAACAGCCAATTAAGCACAGCAGCGGTGGCGCTACGGCAATTAAGTTGATGAAGAAGAAAAAGACCAAATATGGGAACTTCCGGCGAAACAGCAATTGCAGATAAAATGCATCTTAGCCCATGGAATTAACAGTATGTCCGTTTAGTCTTCTAATACTAATTCCACTGCATACATTGAAAATAGTTTGATGTCGGGTCGTAAATTACCAAAAACTAGAACATAGTAGCCAGTGAACAATGAAAGCATAATAATCAGTTGCATAAACCTACAAGAATCTAAACTCTTAGCAAGACAGATGATATTTATGTTTGTTAAATGGAAGCAACAAGAGAATTCCAGTAACTGAGCAAGTTAAATGCAATTAGCGGTTTTTTTTTTTTTTTCTTTTTTACTTTTCAGGTTTCACCGGCTCATGTTTTAGTACTTAGCATCACGAATACATTGTTGCGCCATTTACACAGGAGAAATCCAGAATTCATGAGACTCTCATAGATTAGAATATTACCTCTACTCGCATCTCAGTTGGTCTTTTTGCCGGTAAGAATACGAGATATCTGAAGGCCCCTACTAAATGCTTCATTAAACAGAATCCTAGTCTGCATTGCCTGAAATCCAGGTAACCATGAAAGCAATGCCGTAGGAGCCATGACAATAATTCCAAACAGCATGTCATAAAATCGAGCCACGGAAACCACCGTTTCCCACACCACTGTAGACTGCAAAAATGGTCTAAGAACCTGGGCTATTAAAATGATGCCCCACCCAGTGGGGATGAATGCCAAGAGACTTGTGATGATGTCAATAAACTTGAAGCCAGTTAACTCCAGCAACAGAAAAACCACCAGTACCAAAACCAGAATGACAAGAAGCTGAACAAGCCGGTACTTGATATGCTCCTTTATACCATATTTATCACTGGCATATGATATGATCATATAGATGCCAACAGCCACAACCATGTATATCCAAGACAGCAAATATACAGCTATACTGGTACTTTTACCCACAATGCGTAGCTGATACACAACACCATATTGGAAGAAGAAGAAACGAAGATCTAAAATAATCTCCAAAAGCTTTCCCCAAAGACCAGTTGTTCTAAGGTGATCTTGCTCTTCATACCACCATTTAAGCCAGCTCTGATCAGCGGTTGTAAACACCCCACCAGTATACCATAACCAATTCATGAAACTTTGAAAGTCGTCTACAGTTTTCAGCCAATCAAACCCAGATGGGTTGAACACGAAAGGAGCCATTATCCAAGACACTACCAGGAACCAGCAGGAGAAATTCAGGATAATGTAAACGAAAGTGTTGCCAGCCATGGGGCTATGTGAGGCATACACTGTCAAAATAACCCCGAGCTCAATTGCCTTAACAAAATGGCTTCGGGCATAGAGTCGATAGTTCTCTGTGAAACTCTTGCGCTCCACCACAAAACCACGTCCGGTTGCCCGGTACTTTGCACCCCCATGGAGAACAGTCCGGCCAAAGAAATGGGTGCGAGTTCCCATGGAAAAGGTGAAAAAAACTGATGCAAGCTCTGCCTGCATTGTCAGGAAATCCCAAACTGCTGGAAGGAAGCCATGTTCGAGAGAGTTCTCAACAATCATAGGGAGGGCAGTGAATAGACCAAGCTGTATAATAAACTGCTGGTTCAAGACTGCACCAAGGGCTTCATTGTTGCTGGTATCGGAATACTTCTTAGCTGCCTGCTCGACCCCACTAAGAGCAAGATAAAGGCGGCCCCACAAAAAAGTATACACAGTCAATACCACCATCATTGTATTGAAAAAGAACCCTACAGTAGAATAGAAAAAAGAGAGCATTCGAAAGAAATCCAGTCTATGACCCAACCGGTACACATCTCTGCTCAAGACCTGCTCACCATTGCCACTGGCAACCTTAGCTTCAAACATTGAAATCTGGTTCAGTCCAACATCTCTCCCCTTGCCCACCTGTATATATTCATGGTGTGTCACATTGCCACCTCTAAGGGTGCAATTGAAGCCAGCAAATATATCCTCGCTGATGTTGATTACTTTAGAAGCTTTGCTGATACCACCCCTGGGCAAGAACCAGAATCTATCAAACACATCCGGATGACCATAGTGCATTCTTACCTTCAAAGGGTTTGCCAAAACACGCTGGCCCAGAGTCACGAAACTCGTTTCCTGGGCAGACATGAACCAAGCAAGTGACGACACAGAACCTGTGAAGATATTCTCACGGACACCCAAAATAGTTGGCTTTCTAAGACCATAATTGGCCTTAAACTCCTCCAACAAGTTCCGCATCTTGAGTGCTTCCTCGAAATAGTTGTCTTGGTTCATGTCAATTGTTTGAACTGCATCACCCCTAGTGAAGATTATAGCATGGTTCTGATTTTCTGGTTTGCCTTCACCAAGCTTCAAGGGACCAGGCAACCTGATTCGATAGATCTCCACCTCCCTTCCCAGTTCCTGATCAAACTTGACGAGAACTGAGTAGTACTCAACCTCATCCCTACCCAAGTCAACACGATCAACGTACGCTATCCGAAGAGCCTCATTGTTTTTCATCAAAAATAAGACATCCTCGGCCCGGGAATCTCCTTTTGCCTTGTGTTGGCCATACAGTTGGCATGTAACCACGTATGTGAATTTCATTAGAGCTTTCCCATACTCATGTCCCTTAAACAAAAGGCTTACACCAGTAACCGCTCTGCTGAGTTTCTGTGAAGGTGGCATTCCTAGCTGTGGAGAATCCAAACCTCTGTTTTGTCTTGACGAACCATGGGAGGCAATTTGATGCGACCCATCTCTTATGTCCACCTCAGATGCAACATCAAGAAAGGCGAGCATCTTAAGGGCCCTATAATAGTACATCATGCCTCTCACAGTGCGAGATAGTGTTTGGCCTCTGTATGATGCCCAAAGTCGGAGCTCTCTTGGCTTTTTGTCCCATATAGCATTTTCATCTTCCAAGCCTTCTCTGCGCATTCGCTCTATGAAGTTCTTCCACTCGTCTTCATAAACCTTCTGTAGATAAAACAGTGTGGAAATGCCATCATCAGTTTCACGCCGAAGCGCTTCTAGTTTGGATATTACTTCTTCATCATAGTAAGGTGTCAGAATGCTGAAAGCCATCATTTTCTCAACAACCGGTGCACGAGGCATGTTCATGAAAAGAGAATTGCTGAAGAAAGCAATGCGCCTTCTTGCTTCAAGGTTCCTCGGGACATTGTGCATGGAATCTCTGGAAGTGAGGATTGTATGGACACGCCGTAGCTGCCTGTAGAAGTCTGCATCCTCAGCAGCAGGAAACTCAACAGCATTTTCAAAAAGCAAACCCACATCATTTTCGGGACGGACACTCGCCAACCCACCCCGCCTCAACTGCTCAATGGACCTCTTCACCTTTGGTAATTCTCGAACCGAAAGTTCATACAAGGCTTGCAACAAATTCACCGCTCTATTTATATCTCCCTTTGGCTGTAGAAACAGCTCAATGAGTGAAATCAACTTGGCATGAATTTTTTGAAGCAAAGACATCTTGTACTCCACCATAAATTTTCCTCCCTGAATAGAGTCATCTATCTCCCTGAAAAAATTCGTAATGATCAAGTACTCTTCACTACCATACTTAACAATCTTGAATAGCAAAGCCTTGACGCTATCATAAGCTTCAATGACGGCACAGCGCCGATACTCATTTTTGCATATCTTAGACCAAAGCAACCAGTCAGGACCATCAGCCAGCTCTGTGGCCTGACTAAGAGCAAGCAATAGCTCATTGCATAGCAGGAAAGTGGGCCAGCGAATAACTCTAATACCCCAATCATTCGGCAGCAATTCCAACAGCTCTTGTTCCTTATCACTGATTAAATCTTCTTCCCTAAAAGTTATCACAATCTCATTCCATATCAAGGCAAACCTAGTGGCTTCAATCTGGCTCGATTCGATCTTCTTGTAGGCTTGACCAAGTCCATATCTCAGCTTCAGTCTATGGATGGCATCTCGGAGCTTCTTTACCATCGACATGTCAGAATTTCGTAACTGCTCATCAGGTATGAGATTAAATTGCAAAGCACTTGAGAAAAACTGAAACCTGAGCCTAAGCTGTCTGATATTCCGAATTTCACCCAGATGGGAAAAAAGCCCAACTACCGCACCAACTATGGAGGAGTAAATGGAATACCATAACTGCAAATCCATCAGATACATCAACACAACAGGAGCCCACAACAACACGACCGCTATCTCGTTAGTGCTATTAAAGAACTCACGCCAATTGTATGTGGCGCGAAGCCTCAAAAGAGCCTTTGTTGGAGCAACAAGAGGTTTAATTTGCAGGAAATAACTAAACGAAAACTTTGAAGCCAGCACAATTATCCAGAAAACCGTGTACTTGATGTTATCAACAAGCCCTTCCCTCAAGGCACGCCCGACGAAAATACGGGTGTAGAACCACCACGTCAACCACGAAACTATCCTCCAATTCAACTCCTCAATCAAGTTTCTAATCCAAGGAACCACAAACAGAACCAATGCAAGCAATTCCGGAATAACAAAAACAAAAGCAGCCTCAAGAAAAGTGATTACCCTCCTATTGGCTTCGTCGGACCACCTCGAATCCGCATTCTTCTGAATCCAAATCCTCCCGTAGAACACCCCAAACACGATAGTCCACGTCAAAGCAACCAAGCTTTTCAGCACCATTCTCACACCAAGCCACAATGTCTCCCTCGAGACCAAGCTGTACTGAGTCCCGGCGTCGAGCACCGACTGGAGAAGCCGGAGTGCGCTCCAGGTGATGAACACCGTGAGCAGCTCCACTTGCACGTCCCTACTCTGCAATGCCTGCCATGGAAACTTCGTACCCGGCCAAGCAACGATGATCGAAGCCTGCAAAAATAGTATCAACAACGTCCAAAGCTTATCAAAGCTCCTAAACACATTCCAAAACGACCTCTGCTCGACGAACCCCGTCTTCCCGACCCGCTTGCTCTTCGGCGTGGTGGCGAAGAAGTTGCTGGAGAAATCCAAAGGCCATTTCAGTGTAGAGAAGCACCTCCTGCTCCAGAAATACTCGTTAATATCGTCGTAATTCCGCCACGCCGAGTGCGGCGCCTTCCCGTCCCTGCTGCTCTCGACCTCGGCGCTGATCGTCTGGTAAATTGGCATCACCACGCTCTTGAGGAACGCGCATTCGCCGGAAATCGAAGGCAGGAACGGCCGGCCGGTGTCTCTATCGATATAATGCTCGTCGAGGACATGGTTGAGCTCCATGGCCATGTGGTGGTAGATGTAGCAAATGCATTCGGGGCAAAACCTGAGGTTCCCGGCCTCGCCCCAAATCAGAAGAAAGAGCGCGACGTAGAGCAGCTCTCGGCGGAGATCGTTGGCGTCACGGCGGCGGGAGGAGAGGCGGACGCTGGACTTCCAGCCTAGGTAGGAGCACCAGAGAGAGTAGTTGTGGAGGAGCTTGCGGCGGAAGCGGCGGAGGACGGAGGGCTGGAGATCGTCGGAGGAGGAAAGAGGGGCCTGCTCGCGCATTTGGGAGTTGGCGAGGTGGAGGACGAGGTGCTCCCTCTGGTTGCGGACGTTGTCGCGTTGGAAGCCGAAGAAAAGGCCGAGCCAGTCCATCAGGTCGTAGGTATGGCTCCACGCCACGAACGGCGGCTTCCGGAGGTCGCCGACTGTACGCAGCGCGGCGGCAGCGGCGCGTACCTCAGGGTAACGGAGGGAGGGGTGGTCCGTCAGCAGGTCGTGGATTGGGATTATGTTAAACACGTCAGCCAGTGGCGGCAGCGGCGGCGCGTAGGATCCCACGCGCATGGCCCGAGGACCCTGCCTGACATCGTTGTTGTTATACATCTCCTTCTTCTTCCTATTTTCTTCTTCTTTTTTTTTCTCAAGTAGCTGTATTGAGTTGCTTTTGTGTCTCCATTTTTGGTCTGTTTGCTTTGCTTTGCTTTTGCTTTTGCTTCTGCTGGTGCTATGCTGCAACTGTTACTAGTTTGTTTGGTTGCTCGGAAACTGAAAGGTTGCTGACTTGATGTCGCGGAGCGTAAAATGTGGGGCGTGGGGTTGGAGAGAGACGCTTGGGCACGCAAATTGAAAAGCCTTTTCACTTTCTCTTTCTTTTTTTTTTTTTTGACATTTTGTTTTATCGGGAGATTGTGTATATATTTTTGTAATTATCAGCGTTTCGTATTTACAGGACCAATAAAAAGAGTTCAAAAAAATTATACCATGACATTATCCACCGTCACGTAGTCAATCATTTAATGATGCCCCAAGACAACAAGAAACGAGTAGACGGAAATGGATTATTGATGGTCAATTCCCTCTTTTATATGGCTGCAGATACCATATTATTTAAAAAAAAAAAAAAAGTGTTGAGACTTTTGCTTTGTTTAGAGTATCTGAAAATTTTTTCATTTTTAAAACATAAATTTTCCAAAATTTTTATATTTAAATATCCAAAATTTTTTATTTTTAAAAAATATAAAAAAAACTCTTTAAGAAAAAAAAATTTTACTTATCAAAACAATTTTTCACTTTTAAAAAAATCTAAACAATTTTTTATTTCCAAATCTAAAAATTTTTTATTTTTTAAAAAATTTTTTAAAAATAAACCTCCTATCTAAACATATCATTTATTTCATATCAAGAAAGATTAGTAAAACTTTTAGTAAACGTATTATGTTTGTATTGTATTTAGATATAATATATTGAATATATTTTATATTTAGATAAAAAGTATTTGAATTGTATTTTAAAATCAAAAAGCTGATATGATTAATAAAAATAAATATAAAAAGTGAGATAAATAGAAAACATGATGTGAAGGATTTTAAAAATTTTATTTTTAAAATATTTAAAAATAGTAAATGTATTTGAAATATTATAAAAAAACAGTGTATTTAAATACAAAACTTTTACATTTAGATGAAAATTGCGTCGCATTTAAACGCAATATAAAAAGCAAACACCTCATAAAAATTTTAGTTATTCAAGTTTTTTTTTAACAATTTAACTATGTTTTTTTTTTTTTTTGAAAAAAAGGTAATTTTATGATGGGAATACCAATATTTTTCTCATCAATGAAGTTCAAATTTCTTGATTGATTTTTAATGACTCAGATTAAAAGGATATACTAAATAATTAGAAGAGTTATTATATTTGATTAATCATTATTTTAAACTTTAATCATTTATAAAAATGTTTCAAAAACATTGAAAAAAAGGCCCACAGAGAAGACAAAGGAAAATTCGATAGGACAATATAAACTCATTGATGACGAACCTCACTGACCATCCCAGTACCACCTTGTCCTCCCAAACTCACCAGCAGACCTCAGAACTGTTTTCCATCAATGAGATCTAGCAATCAGTGAATGCAATATGAAGGGGCACTACGGGAGGTCTATCTTAATTCATTGTGGTTCGCGACTAGTCACAATGACGAGAGCATCATTGATCTCACAATTGGTTGGGCTAGGCTTAGAGCACTGAATTTGGCTAGGGGGGCAAACCATGGCAAAGGCTAGCTGCAACCTCAACAATGACGTCCACCATATCACACCTTCGCCGTGGTCTAAGGGCTATCACAGGTACAGGGGGAGGCTACATGGACAATGTTGGAGAATAGCCCGATATTGCGATTATCTAGACTCATCATGGATCAGAGGTTGAGATTCGCTAGTGACCTTCCATCCCCCCACATCGGTGGTGAGTCTTAACTTCTGATCTACATTGGACGTGTATAATTGCGATATTGAATTGTTCTCCAGCATTATCCATACAGAGATATTAATAGAATGATTGAAAATAATTTATTTATTTGTAACCATTGAATAACAATCGAATGATTGAAAAACTTTCCTTGTTAATAGGAAAAAATAGTAGTCTCTGTTGTAGAACTCTCCTAAAAAAAAAAGAATGCATTTTGATTACTAGTTACATTTAAATACAATTGTTTATTTATTTTTTTTAGTTTTAACTATTCATAGTATATACCTATAACTTTATAACTCAAATTTTAAAAATTTATAACTTAACGTATAAAAAATCTAAATTGAATGATTTTTTAATTATATAAAATTTAGAGACAAATAAAATGAGTTCCATAAATTTTTTTTAATACATTTTAATTTTTTATATTTTTTAACTCTAATCATTTAAATCTATACACCAAACACATAACAATTTAACTCAAATCTAACTTAGAAAACTCAATTCAAACCCATAAATCTAAATAAATGATTAATCTAATAATTAAAAAATAATTAGGAGTGATGGTATGGAACAAAATATCTTTCTCAACTTAGTTATAGTGTTCGCGTTTTTAAAATTTTTCATTTTGACTCCTCCAACTAATTTTAGATATGAAATATTTTTGTGCTCTTTCTTCCTCTTATAATTAACTGAACCCAAGTTTGAAAGAACAATTGAATTGATATTCTTACCCCTTTTTCTTAATTCATAGAATTTTTTTCAATTTCAAATCAGTTAAATGTAAGAGGAAAATAACGATATTACAAATGTCTAAATTATAATTTCAAAACATCAAAAATAATATGCAGAAATATATAAATATTTTTTTAATAAGTAATTATGATAAAAATCAAATGATGCATCCTGATATTTTAGACTTAATTAATATTTTTTTAACATTTTTATCATCTATTTATTTTAATATAATACAATAAAAATGTTGATATGATTTTTATTTTATATTATGAGTAGAAAGAACAATTGAATTAATATTCATATCCGTTTTTCTTAATTTCTAGAAAATTTTTTAATTTCAAGTCAGTTTAACGAACGAGAAAGAGACGGATAAGATCTAAAATATAATTTCAAAAAATCAAAAATAATATACAAAAAAATATAAATATTTTTTTATAAGAAATTATGATAGGATTACTAGATACATCAAAATACCTTATATTAGATTGGTATTTTTTAAACATTCTCCTCATCTATCCATCTCAATACAATACTATAAAAATGTCAATATGATTTTTATATTATATTAAGGAAAGTAGGTGATATAACATATTTAATTACGATATTTTAAAATAATAATAAAATTAAACATAACATAACCAAATATTATAATTTATATTAATTATATATTAAAATACCAATTTTCCCTCCACTTTTTCTCTTTCTCTCTCTCTTTCTCTCATTCTCTCTTCCTTCTCCTCTCTCCCATCTCTCTCCTCTGATCCTCTCCCTCCCCAACGGTCAAAGATTTCAACGGCGAGAGTGACGGTGTTAAGATTGGACGGTGACATAAGTATACTACCAGTGTCACAATGATCTCGTTGGATCTCTTTTGTGCTTGTGATCTAGAGAAAATC
Source organism: Antiaris toxicaria (assembly GCA_035233585.1). Taxonomy (NCBI): domain Eukaryota; kingdom Viridiplantae; phylum Streptophyta; class Magnoliopsida; order Rosales; family Moraceae; genus Antiaris; species Antiaris toxicaria. Next base: position 99,520,557 of record CP141154.1, read on the forward strand.
ACGACGGATCTCGACAAATCTCCCTCGTGCTCACAATCGTTAACTCCTTTGTGCTTATGAAGGCTGTCACCACCTGATGCCAAAGAGAAGTCCACGATCTCACGATAAGAGTCGTTAATGGTCCCTGGTGGAGCTCTAGTGAGGTCATGAAATTACAATCACAACCACGAGGTTTCTCCATCACAATTCCACCATCTTTGGAGCTGATCGGAACAGCAACATGATTGGAGAAGATCTGGCGACATCACGAGCTTTCGTTGTTAACTTCACCATTTTCAACAACGACGGTGATGGTGTTGATTGGAAGTGGGGAAGTTGGGGCTTCTATGTCTAATTTAGGGTAGATTTATGATTTTTAATAAATTGAGACTTTATAAACAATTTAATCGAAAATGTGTATTTTAAATATAAAAAACCAAAAAAAATTTTAAAATATAAAAAATATGTAAAAATTTTATTTTCTAAAATTTTTTTTAAAAATTAAGTATTTGTAAATAATCTTAATAAATACTTAGTAAATAATATTTTTTCTAAGAAATACTAATATTTACTAGTAAATATTAATAAATACTAAGATTTACTAATATTTTTATTGATAATTATCAATATTTACTATAAATACAAAGATTTATTAATAAATCTTAGTATTAGTCTTAGTATTCGCTATTAACTATTATAAACTATATTTTGGAAATCTTGATGGTAAATCTGATTTTTTTTTTCAATTTATTCTTATAAATATGATGAAAATAAATCTGGATATTTGCAGATAAATATGATATTATTTTTAATTTATAGTAAATCTAGTGTTTATTAGTATTTATATTGTTTTAAAAAATAATAATTTTTCAAGTAAATAAAAAATAAAAAATATTAACTAGTATAAGCTATATCTAGAAATCCATATATTTACTACTAAATCTAATTTTTTTAACTTTTTCTTACAAAAATGATGATAATAAATCTGGATATTAATAAATAAATATGATATTATTTTCAACTTTTAGTAAATCTAGTATTTATCTATATTTATATTGTTTTAAAAATTAATAATTTTATAAGTAAATAAAAATATTTATTAGTAAATCTTAATATAAACTAGGAAATCTTAGTATTTACTATTAACTAATATAAGCTATATTTTATAAAATCCAAATATTTAGTAAATTTGGATATTTACTAGTGAATCTGATTTTGTTTTTAATTTTCCTTACAAATATGATGAAAATAAATCTAGACATTTACAAGTAAATATGATGTTATCTTCAACTTTTTTATAAATCTAGATATTTACTAGTAAATCTGATTTTTTTTCTCAATTTTTCAATTAAAAATTTACAAAACATAATAGAAATATAATAAATCTTGATATTTGCAAGTAAATATGGTAGTTACTTTTTTTTTGTTTTTTCAAATTATATGATATTTAGGTTATGTTTCATTATAAAATTATTTATTTACACAAATTATTTAAAAATATCAAATTAGACTCAAAATATTCCTAACTCAACAAAACTGTCCCTAACAACCACAAACCCACCTTAATCCAACTTAACTACAAACCCTAACCCTGACACTATTGCTTGCCATTGTCAGTAAGCCAAAAATCTCGACAATGACGATGACAGCGATAGTGCTGAGATTAAGACAGCGACATGAACTAAGCTGCCAAAGTCGCGACGAATCTCTATCTCATCATTGACCGTGATGGAGGAAATAGGGAGATCTTGCCATAGAGGAGCGCTACTGACTTGATAAAAGAAAAGAAAAACCATTAAACAAAATAGCTAGATTCAAAGAAGAAGAAAAAAACTCGCAATCCCATATGAAATTGAGTTTATCTCGTTGTCGCGATACAGTCGAGCTCTATATGTCAATGTGATCCGATCCCATTCTCTATGCCACCGTCTAAATTTCATTGTTGCCATGATCTTTTTACCATCGTCGATCCTAGTTTCTATGTACAATGAAGAGAGAGAGAGAGAGAGACAGAGGGGAAGAGAAAATATGAATATCAAGAAAAAAAAGGTAAAATTAAAATAATTTAAAGATAATATAATTTTATATTATTTTAAAATTATGTTATAATTTTTATTAGTATATTTTAAATATATAATATAATATGATTTTTCTTTATATTACCACTAGGAATTATTTTCTTAATCATTAAATTAATTTTTTTTAAAGAGTAACTTAAATATAAGGTATTGAACATTTATAATTTAAAAAAAGAAAAATTTCTTGGGCAAGCAAATGTAATAAGGGAGAGTTTATGGGAGGTTTTGGAAATTTTATTTGGATTAGAAAAAAATTATTTTAAAAAATATATTTAAAGAAAAAAATTGTTTGGAGTGAAAAATTAAAAATTAAAAAATTTTTTAGAAAAAATGTTAAAATTTTTTTAGAAAAAAATTAATATAAATATTATTTTATTTTTTTTAAAATTTTATATAATTTAAAAAATTCATCTTATTTAAAGTTATATATATAAAATTATAAAGTTTTAACATTTTAAATTTATTATAATGCCTTGAGGGGATAAATAATAAAAAAATAATAATATATTTGGAAAAAAAAAGTTTTTTTCTTGGCCCAAACTCCCCTCTAAAGTTGTCACGTATTCTGAGGCCTTTTCCGGACGAAAAACTGACGTGATGTCACTCACGCGCCTACGGGGCTGCTGAAAAATACTTGCGATGCTCGGCGACGCGCGTGTCGGATTCGCGTTGGATGGGAGAGAGTGGTGGAGCTCACCGTCTAAGGAAAATCTACTGTATCATATGTGCTTCCTATTTTAGACGCAATCTTATCCTTTTTTTAACTAATATATAATTAAATTAATTAATTTTAATAATAAAATAATATTTTATTTTAAATTTAATTTATAAAACAAATATGTTTGTTTAAATATTGAGTCCGGTCTAAAATTTTTTTATCCATCTTTGTCTTTTTAAATTAACAAAGAAATTATAATTAAATTAACTAATTTAAATAATAAAATATTATTTTATTTCAAATATTTCTTTTGTTTTCCTTTTTTTTTTTTTAATGGCAAAGTACGCAGGATCTTTCCTTTTCTTGATTAATGAACTGCTATTTGGGGCTGTTGAGAACATGTCAATGTCTTTTTTTTATAAGGAATAATGAGATGATTTTCTAATTAGAAAACTTGAAAAGAAGAGGTAATTAATGTACTCGTCTTGCCGGTCTTCTTCTTCTTCATTTTTTTTTTTCTTGTTTTTGTTTTGGGAAGGTCTCTAGTTTACGTTCCACAGACAATATAACCTGCAACCATTGATCTCCGATCGAACGGTACATATTTTTTATACTCCATGAATGGGGAAAAGCACATGGTCTCATCATAGATTTTGTCAACATAATAATAATAATAATTAATTACAACTTCAAAAAGGAAAAAATCATGTGACCGTGAAAACTTAAAGAAAATCAATGGAGATGCAAACAGAAATTATGCAGATCATTTTTAAAGCGTATCACGAATTCAAGTAGCTTCAAAAAACCATTACATGACAATTTTAAAAGTTATATAGTTAGAGGGTATTTTAGGGGAATGCTTGGGGATTTTTTTTTGGTTAGAAAAACATTGTTTTGGAAAATATATTTGGGGAAAAAAATAGTTTGGAATGAAAAAATATAAAATTTTAAAAAAATTTTTAGAAAAAAATATCAATATGGATATTGTTTTATTTCTCTCAAAATTCTATATAATTTTAAAAAAGATTCATCACATTTAGATCTGTATATATAAAATTATGGACTTTTAAAATTTAAAATTTACTGTAACGTTTTGAAAATATAAATAACGAAAAGTGACGGAGTATTAAAAAAAAAGGGTTTTGGAAAAGGTAAAAATTTACCCCAAACATGCTCTTAGTTTTCATTTAGACGGAATGTCTACTTTTGAAAAATAAAAAAAAAATTTATTTTGTGAATAGAAAAATTTTCTATTTAAAAGTGAAAAGTTATATAAATAAGTAAAAAAAATTTTTTTAAGAAAAAAATCTTTTTCAATGTCCAAAAGTGAAGAATTTTTTATGTTCGTACACAAAAATTTAAAAAGCTCATTTTTCAAAAATAAACATTATTTTTTTCTATTTAAAAAAAAAACCAAATGTCCAAATTTTAATTGTGCACTATGTAATGTTGAGCTATATATTAATGCCAAATAGATATAATAAATAGTAAGCCAATATAGACGTTAAAAAATACATGCAATATCGCATAACATATGTAACATTTAAAGTTGTTTTTTTATTATTAATTTTTTAACTCTTTTTTTTTAACTGAAAAAATGGTTTAGGCAATGGTCCCTTCATTACCTTCAAAAACACATTTTAATAAATAAGAAACATTTTCTTTAAATATAATAAAAAATAATAAATGTTTAATTAGTTTCTTTTAATATCTAACTAGATTTATTTTCACTTAGCATAATCTTTTTATACTTTAATAATTAAACTGAAGGAGCATGGAACTATGAAATTCGAATCTGGAAAAGGGAAAAAAAAAAAAAAAAAGGAGGCCTTATAAATTCTCATTGATCAACCCATCCACCCCACGGGAGTGTAAATATATATATATATATATATTAACCTATGATGCGATCCCGCACACAATTCAATTGCATATGCAAAACTGCAAAAAGAGGCCACAGACAGGATTAGCTAGAAGACAAACTTAGACGGTCGCTTTCACGAGCTCAATGAGTGGGGTTTATGACATTAATTATTAAAAATTAATTAGCTCAAGGCTTTTTTTTTGGGTATGGCTAAAGGAAAAAGGTACTTTTGATGCTCTTTGGAATGTTTTGCTTCGGCAGAAAATTGAGACGAGCGATTGCGTCTCGTCTGTCCATTAACAAAATGTGCACGTTTAGGGGCAAAAATATTGAAAGAAAGAAAGAAAGAAAGAAAAAAAGGGCATAGAATCTCTGTCGTTTTGCATTTGTTTGTTTAATCACTCGTTGTTATGTTAATTAATACTTATTACATGTTTACACTTTCCAATGACGGATTCTTGGATTATTTATACATGCCAGCATGTGTTTGTATCATTTAGCGGGCCCGAGCATCTGGTGACTAGACTATAACACCTTGTTACGAAATAAAGAGTATCTTGCAATATAATATAATGTTAAATCTCTATATCAATATTAAAATATGTTATTTGATAAAAAGATGTAACTATATAATATAATATTATTTTTATATTTATTTTAAAGGACACATTCATTATTTATTATATATCGATATAATATAGAATTTACATTATATATGTTTGATACTCCCTTTTTAAATTGTATTTAATGCATTTGGGAAAACCCGCTATTTACATAGAATTTAGCCATTACATTTGATTCTGCTCCTGAGCATCCCATGTACCAGAGTAGTGCGTTCAAGAGAACTCCTCTAGAATTTTCAGATTTTCTCAATATTTATTAACTTATATTTTTAATTATTTCTCGTGTTAAAATTATCTATAAACGAAATGCAACCATGAATTAATTTAACCATATATTGTTGGTTGCCAAATCAAAACATGAAACCGTAGTCATTTTAAAATAGTAGTGTGAAGAAAGTTATAGAGATTATCATATATAAAATAAAAGTTCAACAAAATCAATACCTACCATAGAATTCTTCCGAAAACCAAATTAAAATTAAAAAAAATAATAAAAAAAGAGCAAGCACAACAAGAAAGAAGGTTTAAATTGAGGTCCCCATACTCCATTTTTTCTTACACACATTTTGGTCGTTTCAAATTATAATTTAATGTCATTTTCAATTCATGTCAAACATTTTTTTTTTAAGGTTTTGTCATTTTCTAGATAAAATGCTTTCCAGACATTATCTCTGGGGGCACTTAGCCGAAGAAATATTAATTCAAATTCGAATAAAAAAATTTAGACGAATGCCTCAATAAAAATTTAAGTAGGGATAGATTTTGAAAAAAAAAAAAAAAAGAGATTATTTGAAAGAGTAAATTAAGAAAAAAAATGTTAATAAAAGACATTAAAAATAGAAGATTTACCCAAAAAAAAAAAAAAGAAGAAGAAACAAGAAAGAAAATTACCTGAACAGTATTAAATTAAAAAATTATTAAAGGGTCATATTTTAAAAAAATTTAAAGGATTGTATAGAAAACTATAAAAATGGTGGCATATGGTCTAAGTACAAAACTAAAAAACTAAAAAATAGCTTAATTACAAAATAGCCTCCTCCACATACATTGATATGTGAGGTGTTAAGGAAATGAGAAGATATGTGAAAAAGAATTAAATCATTTAATTTAAATTAACCAGAGAATGAGGGCGCATCTGGGACAATAGTTTTGGTGTCTTCAAAATTATTTTTTCTTAATATATCATCATTTTTTACTATTTATATTTCTAAAACAGTATAATATACTCTAAATATTAAAAGTCCATAACTTTGTGAATATAAGTCCAAATGAGATGATTTTTTTTTTCAAATTACATAGAATTTCGAGATGAACAAAATAATATCTATATTGATATTTTTCTAGAATTTTTCTTTTAAATTTATATTTTTTCACTCCAAATAGTTTTTTTCCCTAAACATATTTTCTAAAACAACTTTTTTCCAATCCAAAACAAAATGTCTCCAAGCATTCCCCTGAACTAGCCCTGAATTTGAATCATTGGATAAAGAGACGTCTAGTGCAAAAGTATTCAAAATTAGTCAAAATTAGTCTTCTTACTATGTATTCGTATGGATATGGATATAGATGTATGATATATATATATTTTTTTTGGCTGGTTATAGATATATGATAACTTGAATATTGGGTTTTGTGGAAATACCTTTAAAGTAACTCTGTATTGTGCGTAAGAAAAAAGCTACTGGCATAATCATATAGGTCAGCAAATATTGTTTTACATGTAGAACAGCTTTTTTTTTTTTTTTTGGCTGAACTGGAAACTGCTATTTGACCGTCTCTATACAGGAACACAACCGTTGATAGTACATTGACACGGAAACAGTTGTACACTTTCTAGTTTGCTGATCCTTAAAGTTGATCAAGAGATAAGACGGTGATACACCAAACGATAAACAGAATACTAGGGATCATAATTTAGATATGCATTATTTATCAAGAATTGTAATAACAATCACCATGGCATCAGGAAAAAAAGAAAAAGATAATTTATTTAAAGAAAAAAACAAAAAGGACAAACCAACCTCGCACTAGAACTCAAAAAGCCAAACCAAAGAACATGAAATCAACAACACGTGATTATTTATAGGGATGAAACAGTAAGATTGCCACGAAGATGGGTTCTAAGGAAAGGGACGAGGTTCTGCATTTTCAGAATAATTATCGTTATTACTACTTTCAGAACTCAGAAGTTGACATGTGGGGCCCTCATAGTCATGTGTAATCCACTGGGATTATTCTATGTACTTCTTTATGCATGCCTCTTAACAATTCGGAGATGTGTGAATTCTTGTGCTTCCTAGGCATTTTTCCACAAAACCAATTGAACATTTTTACTTTAGCTAAGAATTTTAAAAGCATTTTTTGGGTGCGAAGGAAGGGAACACTAATTCATAATGAAGTTCTGCTTGAGGAACTTTTATCTTATTTAATCAATAGAAGTTTCTTAATTTAGGTTCCCAATATACTTGACAATGAAAACAGATTAAAGTAACCAGAGAAGCCGAAAAGGCGAAAAAACGACACTAAATTATAGACAGATAGCAAGGGGAGAAACAGATGGTAAAAAGACCTTTTCAATGAGATCCAATACGTCTTGATTATCAACAAATTCTGTGTAGCTCCAATCAATTTTCTATCTTGTGCACTGCTCTTGCTCCATCTTGAACTCATGCTGAACGTACATGACAACACTCAGATTGCACATTCAAACAAACGAGTTACGCTGAATTTGTCAAAGTATGACTAACCTCATACCTGGTTGAAATGTTGTTGCAGCTTTTTATTTGTAAAGTTAATACAAAACTGCTCAAAACTGTGCATGATGAAAAACATAGTCAAATTAATAGATTAATAGCATGGCTTCCAATCAAACATGGGTAAGGGGAAAAAAGGCTCTCAAGTGTCATGATATTAATAAAATTTCAGAGGTATCCAGAGGATTCTTTAAGTAATCTAGAGTACAGAAAGAAAGAAATTCAAGAAACCAAGTATAGATGTGCTAGGTCCTCGTGTAAATGAACAGAGTTGGACTTTTTTTTTGCTCATTTTTATTTCTATCAAAATATGCAAGGCAAATTTAGAGAAATGTGCATAGAAATGTAGTTAGTCTTATCATGTATTCCGTTGTCGCCTATTATTTTTAAAGCTCTCAAAACGATAGATTTCAAGGACAACGATCAAACAATTTGAGCTAAAACCTTGTCCAATGGAGATATTAATTTTATCCACCAACCTGCCCATTAACAAAAATATGCATCCACGATTATTTACCATGAAATAAGTAAGCCGCCAAGTAATAATGATTCATAAAGATGGCACGTTACCGGTCAAACAAACGAGAATATATTGTCTTGGCTAGACCATCCCCGCTAACTGCTGCACCATGAGAATCAAGGCTTCTAACAATAATTTCTTCTGGAGTAACCATTGCACGCTAGCAGAAGGTAAAAGAGTTAGCAATAAAAGTGCCTCTCAATTATTTGGGGTCCAGTTTTGCTACTCACATTTTGCATGGCATGTGTTGTGTGATTAATTTACATGTGACTTTTTGCTAATGGCTTCTTGATGCTATTTGTTACATAGGAATTTCTGAATTACGTGACAAAGAAAAGCTTCTCAACATCAAACCATCCCAGAATAGACTCGATAAGGCTTGGAGGTCCTTCCAAAGAGGATGCCATTGGAAAGAAATCAGCTGAAACAGAGCCAGTCCCACTTCCAAGTAAAACAATATTCTCGCTACGTTCGCAACGAGCAAGGCTTTAAGTTCAACAACAGAGGAATCATGTACTCCATGGAATGGCAATGAACAGAAAAAGGCACATAAATGAAAACAAGAATTGTCATCGCCGATTTGGTCCACAAGGACTCAGGGGAATCTCTCTATTATGAGATGCAATTCCATCGGGACATGGAAAGAGCTATGAATTCCATGTAAGGCTTCCATATAGTAAGTTGCTAGACAGCTATGGCCTCAACAAGAAAACAAATTTCATCACCAGTAATCCATACATGAGCAATGGCCATCTTTGAAGTGATGAAAACGAAGCCTATCCCGAACGATGATTTCCCTGTTAGTGACTATCGAAATGTATTTTATTGCTAAATGGCAGTCCTCACAGATTCTAAGATTCTTCACAATCCTGATGGTTGTTTCATGGCTGGTTTTCAACAGCCCAAATGCAACTGCAAGCTTCTCGCAATGGTACCTAAGAGCATACTCCCTTTCCTCTTCTTCCAATTCATGTAACACCGAGTCAGGTGCCGATACGTAACCTGCTTCCCTACACCGCCATATCAACTCATCCAAATGCTGATAAATCTTGTTTGTTTCAAGGTGGGATATATCACCCGTGCTAAATAAATGGGTTTTCTGGTTGACGTCTATTGTGCTGTAACCAACTTGCTTTTTCAACCGTCTCCGAATCATCTTGTTCCTAACCATTTCCACTCTATCCATCCGACCTGCAAGAGCATATATGTTGGAGAGCATCACATAGTGGCCAGGATTATCCGGTTCAACTGCTAAAAGACGCTCAGCAACTTCTACTCCAAGATCAAAATTCTTATGCATCTTACAAGCCCCGAGCACGGCAGTCCAAACTGCAGGAGCTTGTTCACCATGGTTGAGTTCTTCGATAAATTTATAAGCTTCGTCGAGAAGCCCAGCTCGCCCCAACATATCAACCACGCAAACGTGGTGCTCCACTCCGGGAACCAAGCCATACTCTTGGCTCATACTTGCATATTCCCTACGCCCCTCCTGAACTAGTCCTGAGTGAGCGCAGGCAGACAAAACCGCAACAAATGTAACATTATTAGGACGCGAACCACGAGCTTTCATTCGATGAAAGAGCTCTATAGCTTGACTGCCATAGCCATGCACTCCATAGGCAGAAATTATCGCAGTCCAAGTAACAACATTCCGCTCATTCATCGAATTGAAAACTTCCCGCGCTTTACTCACATTCCCACATCTAGCATACATATTAATCAATGAAGTTCCTAAAGCTACAGTCACGTCTAATCCATTCTTAACAACTAAATCATGCACCCAACAGCCTAAACTCAAAGCTCCCAACTGAGCACAAGCCGATAACACACTCACAAACGTCGTCGAATCAGGCTGAACGCCAAGGTCCCGCATTCGATAAAACATCCCGATCGCTTCTTTCGAGCACCCGTTTTGGTCATACGCCGATATCATCGAATTCCAAGCCACAACAGTTCTGTCAGACATATCATCAAACATTTTCCGTGCAGCACCCAAATCACCGGATTTAGCGTAAAAAGTGACGAGAGCAGCCTGGACAAACCGATCCGAGCCGTACCCAGAAACCAAGGCGTGCGAGTGAACGCATTTGCCGAGTCCCAAAGAGGAGAGATCAGCGCAGGCCTTGATCACAGAAGTGAAGGTGTAACTGGATGGCGAAACGCGACTCCGAAGCATGCGGTGGTAGAAGAAGACCGTGTCGACAGCGAAGCCCGACGAGGACGAGGCTTTGACGAGCGAATTGAAGAGGAAGGCGTCGGGGTTCCGGACGGAGTAGAGGAGGCGGTGAGCGTAGCCGATTGAGCCGGCTGTGCAAGCCGAAGCGAGAAGCTTGGTGAGGAGAGCCAGGCTACGGTGTGAGCCCGAGACGACGATGTGGGCGTGAGCTTGTTGGAGCGGCCGAACGCGCGAGCCGGCTCGGAGAAGGGCTTGATGAGCTGGAGAATGACCGAACGGCTCCGTAATCTGCCGTTTTGCTTCCATGAAAATTTGCCAAAACGTCGATACGACGGCGTTTCGATACTAGTTCAAAGCCCAGCTTGCGAAATTCCCGCCGTCAAAAAGACAGAAAAACCATGAATCCTAAAGCCAAGACTTCTTCGTCTTCTGGCTCTGAACACGGCGCCGAGCCGTGGCTCGCTCCAGGAGCCCTGGCCGGAGCCGCTGCGGCGGCGGCAACGGCAGCGTTGGCGGCTTATGCTGTGATAACCACGCGCCGAGCACCGCGGTTTCGGAGCCAGGTGGTGGGAATCATACCGGCTCGTTTTGCTTCGTCTAGATTCCCAGGAAAACCTCTTGTCCCGATCCTTGGCAAGCCCATGGTTCAGGTGATTCTTGGAATTTTTTTTTTAATTTATGTAATTTTATTTATTTACATAAATATTTCTTATTTTTATTTTTGGATATGAAATGGATTGATGGAGAGTGGACTCGCAGAAGCGTTGGAAAGAGAAAACGACATGATCTTTGTCTCATTATAGTCGTTTTAACGCCTTTTTGTTTTTTTATTTTTTATTTTTTAATGATTTTTGACCGCTAATGTTTTTATCGTGTAATTTGTGCCCAACATGTTACTGGGCTTTAAGCTCATATTTTAGGAAGACGACATATAGCAGTTTTTAATTAATAATTTTGCTGTCGTTTGAGGGGAAACGACATATAGTTTGTCATCAATCACTCATCTATGTGAATGTACACTTCTTTTTTTCATTTTTCTTTATGAGGGAAAAAAAATTGTAAATAGCAAGTTTTTTCTAACCTGGATGGGAGATTTAAATTCTATTTTTAGGTGAAATCATTTGTAATATTATGCCTGCAGTTATAAGTTAATAGCAAGTTTTAGAAAATAATTAAAGTAAATAAAAGGCTTTTTTTTTATAATATTTATAATACAAAAAAATAAATAATAAATTTATCAAGCCTTATTTACTTAGTAAATTTTGTATTTACTTGGTATATTTTCTATTTACTATTATTTATTTTAATATTCTAAAACCTTGTTATTTACTTCATTTATTTTTGTAAAAATGCTATTTAGTATAATTTCTATTTCCATGTCTGTTTTTTTTTTAATAACCGTTCTGCATTGTTCTTTAACGACATGTTCCGTTTTTCCACATTTCCTGTCGTATGCAGTTTAATGTTTTAATATCCATTGGTTCATTTCGAAGATTGACACGTAGGTAATGATTTAACAAGTTAGTATTGTGTATGGGAGATTTGTCGTTTTAAGTTGCCTTGCAGTCAACGACATGCCATTTTTGTATGTGGGTTATACATATTGCTGTCGTTTCAGGGGAACGTCGTTTTAAAGGTGCTTATTTCGCTAAAACGACATGCACAAAGTTATGTCGGTGAAAACGTATTTTTTTTATGGTTTCGCAAGTTCATATTAGCTATCTGCTTGTAATTTTCAGAGAACATGGGAGAGAGCAAAACTTGCAACCACGCTAAACAAACTTGGTATGTCCAGCAAGTCATCCTTTTGCATTTGAGACTTCATATTTGATATTTTCAAGTTACATACTTTCCAGCTAATCTCCTGTTAGTCTATGTCTTAATGGGTATTAAGCAAAAAGATTAAGATCCTATGGTCTAATGGCATGGGAAGGAGGTAGGGAAGGGCTTTGGATTCGACATCACACAATTGTAATTTTCATCAATTATGGAGTCACTTGATACTGAATAAGGACATCTGCTCCCACTGACTTTTTTTTTCCCCCTTCGTTTTTAAAACAAGCTTTAAAAATTTTTACATGTATTCATCTATTGAACCTTACCCATTTTCATTGCTTACAATTTTTAAAAATAATTAGCGCACACTCCATTTAAGATGAAAGCTGGCTCCACTCCTAAGCTTCATTTGTTACTCATAGGATTGCATGTGCTATAACCCATGCAAATTAAAATTTATTTAAAATGAATTTTGCAAATCATTGTGATGTAAAATGACCATACATGAAAGCAAGAAAACACAATATGATATAATTCAGTGTTATAAATGGAAATGAATAAGACAACTAAGAACATTTATGTGACTATTTTGCTGATATTATGTTCATGTTAAAAATCATCCCCTTTCTCTTGTTTGTATCTTTATAGTTTTAATTTTCTTTTTGCACCAGTTATAGCTACAGATGATCAGAAAATAGCAGAATGCTGTTCAGCTTTTGGAGCAGATGTGTTAATGACATCCGAATCTTGCCAAAACGGTAAAAGCCTTGATTAGATCTCATTTCTTTACTGCTAACTTTCTCCTAGAACTTGAATATCTTACTGGGTTGTTCCCCCTTTTTTTTTCCCTCCCTCCTCTAGGTACCGAACGCTGTAATGAAGCACTCCAAAAGCTCAAGAAGAAATTTGATATTGTTGTTAACATACAAGGGGATGAGCCTCTCATAGAGCCCGAGATAATAGACGGGGTTGTCAAAGCTCTGCAGGTAAGTATTTCTTCGGTTTCTCATGGTCGTTTCATTTTGGTTCTTGCTAAAGGAGCAACATGAAAGCATGTCTTAGATTTTAGCTGACAAGGATTCTACGTTTTTTGGAGCAAATTCATCCAGTTCCAGTAAAATTAGGATATTGTCAAATTACAGGCGGCGCCTGATGCTGTATTCAGCACTGCAGTTGCTTCCTTGAAACCCGAAGACGCACTTGATCCGAACCGAGTTAAATGCGTGGTTGATATTCATGGCTATGCAATCTATTTTTCCAGGGGTTTGATCCCATATAACAAGTGAGTTTTGTTATCAAATCTATCACAATAGCTGCATTACGACGTAATCGCTCAATCTCAGTTGCTAATGAAGGTAAAGGTAATTCTCACAGGTCAGGCAAGGGTAAACAAAATTTCCCGTATCTACTTCATCTTGGCATCCAGGTACCAACTCATGAGCAAACTGTGTTTTATGCCTTCTTTCATGTTATTTCACTTGTTGTCAACTACTGCTATTGATATTCTTGTTTGCTAGAGCTATGATGCCAAATTCTTGAGGGTATATCCAGGGCTTTCTCCCACTCCTTTGCAAGGAGAAGAAGATCTAGAGCAGCTTAAAATCCTTGAGCACGGGTTCAAGATGAAGGTACTCCTATATAGACAAGTTTTCTACAAAACCCGTTTTAGTTCAATTGATCAAGGAAAATTCTTTTGAGCCTCCTGCTGGTGCTAAGCACCACAACTGATATAAAGTAGATCTCAATTGTGAATTTTTTATTATGGGATCTACGTTCTATTAGTATATAGTGCCAAAAACTATCAGGGTCATGATTTTTTTTTTTTTTTTAACACCATAGGGGCACATGACAACTTTCTCTTTGCACTTATGTCTAAAATTATCGGAACAGCATATTTATTTTCTCGGCCTACGTTTTTCCATACCCAGTGGTAAAAAGGAGTTCCTTTCTTTGCACTTTCACATTATTTCTCAGGTGATCAAGGTCGATCACGAAGCTCACGGAGTTGATACGCCTGAAGATGTTGACAAGATAGAATCTTTGATGCGGAAAAAGAATTTGTCTTAGTACAACGCTCTCGGGATCAATAATAACATCATAGTTGTGTTCTTGTCATGGCCCTTTTTTGGCCTTTCCTGTGACTAAATTTAGAATCCTCTTACTTTCGTTTTTCTTACTGAAATTTTGGTTTTACGTTGGATCACATTTAGTTCCCAAAAGTGGTATATATAACGGGACGGTAAAAAGAATGTCATGATACGGATCTGATTCATCTGGTTTTGATATGCCACAACGTTAGTATCCTCTAGCTGGAATCACATAATTCATTTCAAAAAGAAAAGAAAAAACATGAAATATTGTCAACTAAAAGGTTGAAAATTAGCAGTTAAACCTCGTAATGCTCAACAATCAACTCCGCTAGTTTCCAGCAAGGTTGGCCTTTCTCTGTCATGGTTTCACCACACAGCACATGCATATGTTTCAATACCTATAGACATGATCACTGTACATGTGGGAAGTCATATTCAAAGATTGAAGCATTGCTTCGCCTCTTTTGTTGAAGTTGAACACAGTGATTCCGCCATTGTTCACATCAGTCGCACGAAACCTGAACCGCAGAGAAAATCATCGATGATGGTTTCTTAATCAAACAGGCTTAGGGTAATAAACTTCAGATCTGTCAAGTGTACATAAATAAAAGAGTTCTCAAGTTAATGGCCAAAACTTCCAAGTTGTTTACACAAAATACTTGATGATCTTTTCATTTTAAGCTAAAATAAAATTTAACTTAGAATCAAAATTATATATTTTGCAACAATCAAGGTCCATAATTGCCATGGAAATTTAATCCATATTAGCATTATATATATATATGTATGTAGTATGTATGTATGTATATATTCTCTAATCGAACATTAGTACCTCTCCGGACCTAGCCCCAAAGCTGTGCAGATCAACGCCCTCAAGATTGATTTATGCGTGACAACTAAGAAATGCTCCCCCTGGAAGAGGAAAAAAACGATACTTTGCATGTCATTCGGGATGGGGATATGATATAGAAAAGGATTCAAAATTCATAATACAGATATTGTTTTCCTGCGAAACATGAAAAATGAGAGGAAGAGCAAAATCTCACTGGCGTTAATAAGATTTCCTTCCAAGCCTCTCTTGCTGTGCCCCATACTTTTCGTAGTGGGTATATCCCGTTCACTTCAAAACTAGCCGGATCCTCTCTCCATGTTGTATACTCTTTTGGATATATCTGCTTGGCATTCACTGCCTCCAAATTCTGAGTGTGATTTAGTAGGATGTGATATTTTACGACTAAAAATGTACGTTTTTAATTCAACAGAAACTGTCAAGTAAACTAAAAATGCCAAATGAATTAACTCAAGCAACCGCAGAAGTCTACACGTAATCAATCAAAACCCAAATGTGATCGGGAAAAGCACGTATAAAAGTATGAATAACAAGTTAAACACGAGGAGACAGACCATTCTTCATGCCTTCAAGGAAGAATAAATGCGCCTCCTTCAGCGAATCAATGAAAACCAGTGGCTCTTCTCTCCCTTGCCATACGATTTCAGCAGTAGACTGTATCGAACAATTCAGAGATAAATCTCATGAAGCATTCAGTAATAGCATAGTTGAGTAACCTTTCCCATGTGTTCAGCAAAAAGAAAGAGTAACCCTTTCTAACCTTGGCACGAGAAATCGGGCTTGAAAAACACTTGTCAAAATGTATATTTGACAAAGCCCTTTTGCATCTCTCGGCTTGTTTAATCCCTGTTTCTGTTAGAACGGACATGTTTGAGCTTCCCTGCAAATGCATACTTGGTTAGTGGGCGGGCAAGCAAGCTAAGCAACAAATCAAAAGCTTTGATTAACAATTCATGTCTGTAAACATTTGCTTCATCCAGAATTTGCCTTGAAAAAAGAATTATAGCACCCCACCCCGAAACTCTCGCTTTTAATTTCGACATTTGAGACCCAGCTCGTCAACTACTGGTTGTTGACACAAGTTATCTATTGGACTGCATTATCGAGGATTGTTAAATTTAGGGTCCTAAACGACGAAATCGAAAGTTTAAAATCCAACTTGAAAATGAAGAAAAGTTCACACCCTCCCTCATGCCTTCATGACTAGCATGTCATGCAAATAAACCAGAGTCCAAACCTATCATTGCCTGCAAAATATAACTCTAATACCATAACTCATTTTCAAAAGCTAGCTCAAAAAGCCGGTGCCCTATCCACAGATAAACACAATGACAGGCGAGTAACTTGGCAATATGGAGTTAAAAAAAAGAAGTCAAAATACCTGAATTCTACTTTCCTCATTCCAAGTGCTAAGCCCATGCCTTAGAAGTGTCACCTTCTTTGATGAAGAGATCAGCTCATCAGTAAGAGATATTGTCGCTTTTTTGAAATCAAATGCTCCACCAGTCATGGGTGCGCTGTTCTCAAGTTTATCTGTTACCCCCAAAAAAATTTAAAAAAAAAAATTACTAAAACTCACTCCAAAAAGGAACGAATCATAAACACAAATAAAATTAATGCCCCACAATGAGCAAAGAATGTAATGTCGTTTGTCCTAATTTTTTTGTTTTTTAATAGAGAGCATTCTAACTATAACAGGTGAAATAAGACATAGTCTCGTATTAACGCGAATTCGTATAGAAAAAATTTTGCGTGTTTTGTGATTGTTGTATTATCTTTTATGAATTTTACTACTCTCGAAAATATAGAATTAAAGCGCTAATACTTAACAAACTCATTACTTTCCTTAATATAATTCCATTTCTGGATTCAAGCAAGCACCTTTTTTTCTGTAATAATTTCTGGGTGAGAAAACAGGAGTGAAAAAAAACGATGAACTTACCAGAGGTAAGAGGCATGTCTGGGCTGGAATCTGAGCACTGAATTCGAGGTGTGCCATAAGAAAGCTTAGGAGGCCTGGTGCAGCCGATAGTGGGAGCTGAACGACAACATAAAGGGGAGGTTTGGGCGAGGGTAAGAATCCCATAAACCATTCTCTCTCTCTCTCTCTCTTTTGTAACCTTATTTTTACTGTCGTTTGTTGTTGGTTTTTAGCTCAGCTGCTACTTTGGGCGGTAGAGGTCTCAATATCTATCCATTGCTGAGATTTTGCAAGAAAAATCTCAGCTCTTCCATGATTTACAGTGTATTGTAGTGTGTGTATATGTATGACATGGAAGTGTATACATACATATATATATATGTGTGTGTGTGTGTCTATATAATGTTGGCTCTTTTGGGTGGTAATCCTTGCTCCTTTGCCCTTGCGCATATCCAATCCTGGATACGTTAAGGTAGGGACAAATTTCAAAGCTTTCCCACCAAACTTTGAACCTTTCAATGATTTATCCCCTGAGTTTCGAAAATGTAACGCCTCTTCCCCCAAAACTTTGAAACTATAATAAATTAACCCTTTTGTTAGGTGGTGTTTGGTAAAAAAAAATTACATTTTAATTTTATTCAAACGCAATACAATTTTATTCCAAACGTAAATTTTATATTCAAATACAATTCTTTTCAACAGTACTACGAAAATAATTACTTTTCAAAAGTTTTTTAAAACAATCACATCAACTTTTCAACTCCACTATTTATCTCTCTTTTTACCAATCACATCAACTTTTCAACTCTAAAATACTTTTCATCCAAACACACATTTCATTCAAATACAAAACAAATACCTTTCAATCAAATACAACATTCAAAAAACAAATTTAATTTAAATATAATCAAAATACAATTCGTTTACCAAACATCCCCTTAATTTTATAAATTGAATATCAGGTGACATACAAGAGTAAATATAAAGCTAATTTGGAATACTAGCTGCAGTTGAAGTTTTGAAAATATCTTGATTTAAAATATTAATGTTCACAAATATTCATTTAGTAGAAAAATTAACCATTTAAAGTGGGTGTTTGAAAGTTATATTGCATTTGTATTTTATTTAAATACAATTTAATTTTCATATAAATATAAAAATATTATATTAAAATATCAATCAATTATAATTTAAATCTAATACAATCATTATTCATTATTTTTTTTACTACTTTAATCAAACACATCACATACTCTCTTTTTATCTCTCTTTTTTCTTTATACTTACTAATTATATTATATACTCAATATTTAAATACAATTTAAATATTTTTCATCTAAATAAACATTGCATTTTAAATGTAATGTAAATACTTTTCATCCAAATATATATTATATTCAATGTATTGTATAATGAATTCAAATGTAATACAAACAAAACACATTATTCAAACGCTCTCGAAGTTAAAAAATATAAAAACTGAAAATATGTTCAAAAAAATAATAATATAGATCTTATTTCATTGTTTTGGCTATTTAATGTAATTAAAAAAAATCCAAATGACATGTAAAAAGAGAGTTTCAATTAAATATATGTATTAAATTTATCTCAAAAGTGTAAAAAAATAAAAAATAGTCTATTAACTTAAGAAGTTAAAATGATTTCAAAGTTTTCTAATAAATAATATAAATCTTAAAATGAAGTTTATAATATTTAACAATTCTAACTCAAGTTTTAGTATTTGTTTAGATAGGGTATCTATTTTTGAAATGAAATTTTTTTTATCTCAAATGAGAAAGTTTTTTCGTTTTAAAAATGAGATGTTATTTAAATATGTAAAAAAAAATTTCTTTTTAAAATAAAAGGTTATATGGAATAAGAAAAAATTATGTTAAAAATAATATATTGAAAGAGAATTAAAAAATATCCCTTTTTTTTTTTTTAAGGTAGTGCACAAGACATGTTGGAATATAAGTTATTTTTTATTTTTCAAAATGAGAAGAATAATTGAAAAAATTAGAACAAACGTTTTTTTGCAAATTTTTTTCTTTATTTAAAATCAAACATACTATCCAAATAAGGTATTAAAGTATATTCATAAGATTTTTTATAAGTCACATTTTCTACAAAATATAAACTTTTTTTATAAATCATCTAAAGACTTATAGAAATAGTTTTTTAGAGTAAAAAAAAAAAAATCTTCTAAAATGTTCTATCAAACTTGAAATTGACTAATTGAGAGTCATTAGACCATTCTAATAATTTATTTATTTATTTATTTCTTTAAGATACATTGCGCAAACAAGTTTTAAAAGTAGATGCACAAATGGCCCGTTTAAGGAGATATTAGAAACTAAGTTTTGAAGACGTTTTGAGCTGATGATGAATTAAGTTTTGAAAATATATATTTCGTTAAAAAAAATTTTATTTAAAGTTAAAAAAATATAAAATTTTAAAAATATTCAAAAAAAATATGTTAATATAAATTTTATTTAAGTTTACTTAAAATTCTATATAATTTTAAAAAAATTATCTGCTTTGAATTTAAAATAATAAAATAATAAAATTAAAAAATTTAGGTTTATTATAAATATTTAGAGATGTTATAACAAAGAGTAATTTTGTATTGAACGAAACGATAAAGTGAAAAATTTTGAAAATGTAATTTGGAAAAACTCCTGCAGGCGTGCCTTGGTTTTTTTTTTTTTTTTTTCTCCTTTTCTATGTGTTTTTTTTTTTTTTGGGTTGCATTATTTGCGGTAGCTGTGTACTGATCAATATATATCGAACCATTTATTGTCTGCCTGCCACACTGGTCTGCCTGTTTCTTGCGTAAACTTTCACGGGCACTGCAGTATTGATTTTTGCCACAGTTAATGATGTTAGCTAGAAAATAAAGTGCCCAGTTCCCTCGGGAATATGCAACTCAACCAAACAACAAGGTGGACAAGTGCAATTAATCTCTCACTAATTAGAAGTTAATCTTTAACTAACTTGTATTTTCCTTTGACAATTACCCTTTTCTCCTAAAGCAAAGACGTTGAGAATAATGATCATGCATTCATGTGAACTTAAAAATCCACGGTCTTTTTTTTTTTTTTAGTTAAACTTGAAATATTTTATTTTAAAGATTGTTTGGACGGGAAGTCTGGTTTTTTTTTAAATGAAAATTTTTAAATATAAAAAATAAAATGTTATTTAAAATTTTTTTTAAAAATAAACAATTATTTAGGTGGATGAAAACTTTTTATTTTTAAAGAGTTATTTTTTTATTTTTTAAAAATAAAAAATTTTAGATATTTAGTTACGAAAATTTAGGAAAAAAAATTTTTTTTGAAATGAAAAATTTTTCATTTTCTAAATTTGGAAGTGTCAAACAAATAGAGAGTAAATCAACAAGAAAAATTATTATCATATCAGATGTAATTATCTCGGAAGAAACAAAACTAGTAAATTGAGATTTTAACAACCATTTATATAGAAAGTCTAGTACATCTAGAAACCCATTGAATGGTCATAGTCAGATTCTTGAATTTATTTTAAACACAAAGAAAATTTTAGGATCTCGGAACTTAAAAAGCCATGTTCTTGGATACGAAAAAGGAGGGGCTAATCTCATTTTTATGTCCTTGAATTGCAAACACTTAACCTCGGACTTTTTAAGTCATCTTAAGAACCAGTTTTAATCCATCAAGTTGTTCTAAATAAGTCTCTCACTTTATTTAATTATTCAAATCTTCACAAAGAAAAAAAAAAAAATCATACATGATGGCTTGGTGCAATTTGAATAGGGGTTAATTTTGTGAGTTTACATTTTAGAACATGATTATTAAAAAGGAAAACACATCTTTTCGAATAGACAAAATGAATAATTATACACAACTTTGTAGTTCAACAACTTGTTCCGTAATATTTCGAAATTAGGGACCAAATTATATTTTGACTGGAAATTTAGATATTAAAATCAGAACCAACTCGAAAGTAGCTAATTTATCTTAAAATCACTTCTTTCTTTGCATTAAAAAAAATCCTTCAACATTATATAGCATATAATACATCCAACTATGGTTTAGTACAAATCGAGGGGAAATTCAACGTCTAACTCCACTGTCACGAGTTCGAATTCTATAGTTTAATCATCACAAGGATACTATATAGAAATTTGGATTAAAAAAAAAAAGATACACAAAAAGATTTGACAAGGTCCGGAAACTTCCTATGCAACAAGATGCATAATATATGTATTAACGATTTTCACAGCAAGAGAGGATCAAGAACAGCATACAGAGAGTAAAGAAGAAGAACCAAGTACAAAATAGCTCCAATAAATCCAGCAACTAGGGATCCGGTGACATGGTCGCAGAACTTTGGCACTTGTCCACAAATCGGTAACCAACCAGCGTGACTGTTCCCTTTCTTCCCCACTTCGGCTATGGCCAAAGCTGCTGAAACGCTTGAACTCAAAAGCACTGCCATAACCTACATTAGATCAAGAAAAAAAAAAAAAAAAAAACCCATTTGGTATCTTCACTAGTTAACAGAAAATATCAAGAGAATATCATGAAAAATGGTCTGTAATTACCACATCTAGGATGATAATCAAGCGGCGAAGCGAGTTCTTGGAAGTAAGCAGGAGAGTTATCAGGCTGTATCCGCTAGCAATTGCTTCCACAATCACAAAGTACCTTTTTTTTTTTGAAGACAAAAGATTAGCAATGAATGAATGAAGTGACAATTATAATTATGAAACGAACATGATAAAAGGGTTTTAGGACTACACTTACACGAATGTAGGGGTGTTGCTGTATTTGGCCTTGAATGTTAAGTCGAGGACATTGGCAGAGTCATGGCTGGTGGCCATAACAATGGCTGCCGCGGCGGTGGCGGCGAAGGCGAGGAGCCTCAGCAGAAGGATGAAGATCTTGCTGTACTTGGTCATGGAGATTATAGTAAATTGATGAAGGAAATGAGCGTTCTTGTGAAAAAGTTTTATATGCGGAAATTTGGAGTTTATTTAGTTTACAAGGTGAAAGGAAAAATATTAGAGTGTTTGGAACATGCAGATGGCTTATATATATACTGGGCACTTGTTTTGTGTTTGGTGACCTATAAGTGAGTGCATCAACGTTCCGCGGATCTAAGAATCAAGCACGTGTAAAATCAAAAGACTATATGAAAAAAGAATTAAAAAAATGAGACCAAACATTTTCTTCTGATTATGGAAGTAGGTTTTATTGCAGTTATGTGAAGTTATGTTGCCTGCGTACAGACGTGAAATGTGAACACCCTTCTTGGGCAGTTTTAAATTTAATGGCTAAACTCCCAAAGATATGTTTCAATTACCAACCTGAATGTGTTTTTGTGTAGTGGATTTCCAACTCAGAGCAAAATTATAAATGTACAAATAATCGTTCTCTGTTGAATCAGTCATTTCAGTTTTATTGATGATTTCTATATATTTTTTATAGACAATAAGTATAAAAGCCGAATACGGAAGATAAGCGGAATCATAAAAATGTTCCTTCCTTTTTATCATCTTTTGGTGGGTTGGTCCCCACCATTCTTGGCCTTCCAAAGAGCTTGTGTGGCATGAGTTAATATTAAAGGTAGAATGGATGGCTTGTAATTGTCAAGAGTAAGAAGGGCATCCAAAGGGCTGTAATATTTATGGCACTGGGGCTACCTATTACGTCCCAAAATCCGGAACAGCGACAGATGTCACATCCTAAAAATCCAGAATAGTAACAGGTATAAGATGTTAAATGAATAAATGAAAAAAAAAGCTCAGATTTCTAAGTCTGTTAGTTTTTATATCTTACCTTTTACCGACTCTTTAAACTTGTTTATAAATTATGTTTGTATATTTTAAATTAATTAATATTTATATTTCTATTTTTATCACAATATCAGGTGGTTAAGCACCCATATCTCACAGATGCATACTTGGATAAAATAAAATAAGTAAGATTACAAAAATAAAGTTTAGAATTTACAGTCCCGGAATGCTCATATACATACTTTGTCCTAAAGTACTGAACACTACTTCAAGTCTTTAGTCCTTGTAGTCCACGGACGGTTCAACGACACCCGTATCTTCTAATCACCTTTATCTCCTGGGGATTTACTAGTTTTTAAACAGTGAGCGAAAGGCTCAGTAGGATATTTTTAAAAAAAATATTTCAACATTTTAATTTAACCATCATACTAAGTATGCCAATGCAGTACCGAATTATAAACGTTGAATCGTGATTATGCAAATTGTGTCCCTATATACATCTAGTTAGTGTACGGTCCGTATAAACCTCCCTCACCATGTCAAAACATGATGAGTGATCCTCGATCGAGCTGTGCACTCTTCGCACGTGTGTGCTGGCTCCCGGTATACTTTAATACTAAATCCAACTTTCAACATTTCATATGAACATAAGATTCACATAATAAAAATATGCCGTATTGTTTTTCAAAAAAATCCGTGACCGGATATTTTTTTCCTTTAATTTTCGAAATCGTGATATTTTCTAAATCACATAATTTTCGAAACTTTATGAACTCATTTTCTTTAAATGATTTTTGGCCAAATCATTAAAAACAAAACTAGCTACAAAGAAAGGGTAAGATATCCTACCTCGTTAGCAATTTATCTACTGTCAACTTCTCGCACAAATTCCAAGATAGTCTTTCTTTCTGAATTTGATCAATGAGTACCTAAAACAAGAAACACAGATAATTTAATTATCTGTCCAGGAATTCTGTAATCGAATTACCGTAAACTCAATTAATTAATATGCCGTTGATTTTAAAATTCAAAATGATACTTTATTTTAATACCGTAATTTTAAAACAACAATTTTAACACAAATATCCAAAATATATATATATTTTTAAAATTTTGGCATGACCTGCCTTAAATATAGGCTTCCCTAAAAGCTCCAAAATACTCAACCTGAAGAAAAAATTTTCCAATTCCCAGAACAGTTCAAATACAAATTCCAAATCAATTTAAATCTACAATTTAAAATCATTATTATTATTTATTATTTAATATGTATACTAATACACACACGTATATGTATATATATACATTTTTTTTTTTTGTTAAGGGAGGGATTCGACCGGTGGAGCTCACGGCGGCAGGAGGGCGGCGGCGCTTGGGCATGACGGTTGGCAGCGCGGCGAGGGGCAACCGACGAGGCGGGGACGAGCGGCGAGGCATGGGGAGGCACGGGGCTGGGCTCGATATTGGCGTCGCGAGGGGAATAGGCTGGCCGTGGTGTTCGGCGTGGCTCCGGTTGGTGCGGTGGTTTTGTGACAGGACTTGGTCGGCGGGGCTAGGTCGACGTTCGGCTGGGCTTGTGGACGGGGAAAGTGGCGAAGGCCCGGTGGCTGCTTGGGTTCGAGTGTTAGGCACGCCGGAGGATGGAGATGGCGGCTTGTGGCTTCGACGGTTGGCTGGGCACGGTGATTGGGTTCGGTGGGCGGCTCCGGTGGCGTTCGGTTGAAACAAAAATAAGAGGGAAAGAAGAAGAGAAGGAAAGAAAGATGGTGAGGGAGTGAGAGAGAATTGGTGAGGGGGGAGTAAAAAAAAAAAAAAAGGAGAGAGCAGAGAAAGAGAGAGAGAGCTCGACGAGGGAAAAAGAAAAACAAAGAGAGAGAGGGGGCGGACGAGAGAGAGTGAGAGTGAAGGTTTTGAAAAATTTTGGAAGATTTGAGAGAGGGAAGTCGGCGAGAAGAAGAAAAAGAACAGAGGGAAAGAGCAGAGAGAGAGGCGGTGAGAGAGTGAAAGAAAACAGAGATAAAAAGTGAGGGGGAGGGGTCGGTGAGGAGAAAAAAAAAAGAAATAGAGTGAGAAAGGCGGTGAGGGAAAAACAGAGAGAGGAAGAGTAATAAATTTATGGAAATATCCGGAAAGAGGAAAGAAAAGAAAAGAAAAATAAGAAAAATAATATCTGATAAATTTTTTTATTTTTTATTTTTTATAGTAAAAATTGTAAAAATTTCAAAATTTGTAAAAATATTTTGAATATCCTCAAACTAATATTTAATACATCGAAAATTTAAAATTGAATTCTCAAAAAAAATTTTTATTGACACACTAATAAATTGAGTTTTATACATTCACGTGCGAAATTTAAACTCAAAAATTTCGCAACGTGACAATTCTCCCCTCTTACAAAAGAATTTCGTCCTCGAAATTCAAATGATCTAAATTCTCAAATAAATGGGGATATTTTTCTAACATTTCACCTTCTACTTCCCAAGTAGCGTCTTCACTTCCGTGATGTTGCCATAAAACCTTAACTAACGCTATCTCTTGATGTCGTATTTTCTTGCCCTTTCTATCAAGAATTCGTACGGGTGCCTCTTCGTAGGAAATATCTTCTTGAATTGAAATGTCCTCGGGCGAAACTATCGCAGTAGGACCCAGTTCGCATTTCCTAAACAACGATACATGAAATAAATCATGCACATCCAAAGAAAAAAAGGTGTCAAAAAAAAAGGAAAAAGAAAGAAGACTTAAAAGAAAGCTAAGATTAAGGTTTTGCGTTAGATTGAGATGCAATACCTCTATCTAAAAATGAAAATGAATTGTTTATTTCTTTGGTCTAGTGACTAGTTCATCAAATTATTACAATATAATAAATGCTTAAAAAAATTATGACTATTTTATACATTAATTAATTATTAAAAATAAATTAGGAAAAAAGTTAAAAAATAAAAAACTAAAATAGATGAATATACATGTAAGTAGTAGAGATAAAGTACAAGAGTTTCACTTTTTTTCGTACTCATTTTTCTTCTTTTGTCTAAAGTCTTTATCTGTAAAAAAAAAAAAAAAAAAAAAAGAATAGTTTCTGAAAATTCAACCACAATCATTGGTGTAGTTGAAATATCATACTACTAGATATTAAGGATGAGTCCAATGCATGCATCACACTACAAGTTATTGCGGATCAATTTCGTGTCAAACGGGTTGACTTGAACCTAACCTGTTTTTTTATCGTGTCAGACGGATTTGACTCAAAATCAACCCGTACCATTTTTTTCCAATCTTAACCTGCATTTTTTCGTGTCAAGTTCGTGTTGTATTGTTGTATTATGATCCAAATTACTAGTCCTACTTTTATCCATCACATCATATCACATATTCATTATTTTAATATAATTTAAATATTTTTTTATCTAAACATACATTTTATTCAAATACAATGTAAATACTTTTCCTTTAAATACTTTTTACGTATCACATCACATATTTATTATTTAAATATAATTCAAATACTTTTTATTTAAACATATATTATATTTAAATACAATATAAGGACGTGTTTGGTAAACCCATTGCGTTTTAATTACGTTTGAATACAATTCTTTTTTGAGTGTTGTATTTGGTTGAAAAGTATTTGTTTTGTATTTTAATAAAATATGTATTTGGATGAAAAGTATTTTAGAGTTTAAAAGTTGATGTGTTTAGGGGGTATTTGGAGAAATATTCAATTTTAATTTTATTCAAATACAATACAATTTTACACCAAACACAAATTTTACAACAGTGCTACGAAAACAATTACTATTCAAAACATTTTTAAAATAATCACATCAACTTTTCAATTCCACTATTTATCTCCACTTTTACCAATCACATCAACTTTTCAATTCTAAAATACTTTTCATCCAAACACACATTTCATTCAAATACAAAACAAATACTTTTCAACCAAATACAACATTCAAAAAACAAATTTCATTCAAATACAATCAAAATACAATGCGTTTACTAAATACCCCCTTAATAAAATTAGAAATAAATAATTAAAATTAAAAAATTGATTGATTATTTTAAAAAATTTTTAAATAATAATTATTTTCATAACACTATTTAAATAATTATATTTAAATATAAAACCTTTTATTTAATATAAAATTGATATTCATAAAATCATGAAACTAAAATTTGTTTACCAGTAAATATTTTATTTAAAATATAAATATATATTTAATATATTATATTCAACATCATATAAACATAACGCATTTATAACATAGAGCATAACTACAAACTGGCTTTGGCGGCTAAATCGAAAATCCCTCTCCATAAAAGCTCGGTCACGCCTCTTCTCTCCGACAATTGAATCTCCAGAGCTCCGCGGACTCGCCCTCGCCTGAGAATACCAAAAAAAGGAAAAGAAAAGAAAAGAAAATCCTCTGCTAGGGTTTCGTCTCCGATCACTCACCGGACCTCCCAAGGCCCTTCGCCGGACCTAGGGTTTCGTAATTCCATTCCGCCATGGAGGACGACCAGGAATACGATCAGCAGTACAACGACGACGATGACGACGAGGAGATCACCCAGGAAGACGCCTGGGCCGTGATCTCCGCCTACTTCGAAGAGAAGGGCCTCGTCCGCCAACAGCTCGACTCCTTCGACGAGTTCATCCAGAACACCATGCAGGAGATCGTCGACGAGGCCGCCGACATCGAGATTCGCCCCGAGTCCCAGCACAACCCCGGCCATCAGTCTGATTTCGCCGAGGTCTGTCTGTTTGTTTCCGGAGAAAATTCGGCTTACTTTCATTTTTGAGATACTGTCAATTAGTAAAATGATTCGGTCACTTTCTTTTATTTGTTAAAAAGTGACTTCGGACGACTGAGAATTTCAATTTTTAAGGTTGTCCCCTTGGCAAATTCCTCCCGTATGTGGAATTGACTCGTTTTTTCTTTTTTTTTTTTTTGGGTTTTGCAGACAATTTATAAGATCAGCTTCGGTCAGATTTACCTGAGTAAGCCTATGATGACGGAGTCCGACGGAGAGACGGCGACGTTGTTCCCCAAGGCCGCGAGGTTGAGGAACCTGACCTACTCGGCCCCTTTGTATGTTGATGTCACGAAGAGAGTCATAAAGAAAGGACATGATGGTGAGGAAGTGACCGAGACTCAGGACTTTACCAAGGTTTTCATTGGGAAGGTTCCTATAATGCTTCGCTCGAGCTATTGCACGCTGTACCAGAACTCGGAGAAGGATTTGACGGAGCTTGGGGAGTGTCCGTACGACCAAGGTGGGTACTTTATCATCAATGGAAGTGAGAAGGTTCTAATCGCTCAAGAGAAGATGAGCACCAATCATGTGTATGTGTTCAAGAAGAGGCAGCCTAACAAGTACGCCTATGTGGCGGAAGTTCGGTCGATGGCTGAGTCCCAAAACAGGCCGCCGAGCACCATGTTTGTGCGGATGCTATCAAGGACTAGCGCCAAAGGGGTAATGGGATTATGGGTGCCCATTTGAGGGGTTGATTTTATGAGAGAATTTAGTTCATTTCTCTTTGTTGAGTCTGGTTCACCCTTTTGCAGGGGTCATCTGGGCAGTATATCCGTGCTACTCTTCCTTATATTCGGGCTGAAATACCTATTATCATTGTCTTCCGTGCATTGGGATTTGTTGCTGACAAAGATATTCTGGAACATATATGCTATGACTTTTCTGATACTCAAATGATGGAGTTGCTTCGACCTTCACTGGAAGAAGCATTTGTGATTCAAAATCAACAGGTATATCTGAATTTATTGGTCAGTTGATCACAATTATATCAGAAGAAAAAATGTGGAGTAGGGATAATACAGAGGGAAAGAACGTGCAAGGCTCAGTCCAATAGATTGCTTTACTGGTGAAAGAGTATTTGAACAAGAGAACAATCACTGATGCTACTAGATTATACACGTGTCAAAAGGCTACTACCTAACAGTATGCAATGAACGAATAGTACAGTAACTACACTAGAATTTAACTACCACTAGGGCGGAAAGAATAATATGCTCTACTATACAGTTATTTCAGCAAAAAAAATAAGCTTTACTATAGAGAGTAACGTATAGGCATTATATTTTGACAGTTACAAGTCTTTGCTTATTACATTGCAGCTTCTATTTTGGCCCTTTTTTTTTTAATATTAGCAGATTGGTTTTGAAGTAGTCGACAATTAATTCTTGTAATATATTTCCTTGAAAATATACTGCAGGTTGCTCTAGATTACATAGGGAAAAGAGGAGCAACAGTCGGAGTAACCAAGGAAAAGAGGATTAAGTAAGTACTGTCTTGGGACTTCTTTTAAGTCTCAAGATTTGGCTGAACTTACGTGGTGCTTATAGAAATTGTTTGTGCATCCTCGTAACAGGTATGCCAAAGAGATACTTCAAAAGGAAATGCTTCCTCACGTTGGTACTGGAGAATTTTGTGAGACCAAAAAAGCTTACTATTTTGGGTAGGTGTTTTTTTGCTTCCTTACTCCTTCCTCTGTCTGATATGCATATTTGTGACTTCTGAAATGTTTAACACATTTGTTGTGCGTATGCTAGATATATCATTCATCGGCTTCTTTTATGTGCACTTGGTCGGAGGGCCGAAGATGATAGGGATCATTACGGCAACAAGAGGCTGGACCTTGCTGGTCCTTTACTTGGGGGCTTGTTTAGAATGGTTTGTTTTGTTTTGTTTTGTTTTTTTTGTTCTTTTTGTTGTTGTTGTTGTTTTTTTTTTTTTTTTTTGTATTTTTTTTTTTGCGGAAACTGAAGGTGAAAAAGAAGCTGAAGTCATTGATTGATAAGTTTGTTAAGTGTTCTCTCTCTCTCTCTCTCTCTCTCTCTTGACTTTTAATTGTTTAAATGCAGCTTTTCAGGAAGTTAACAAGGGATGTCAGATCTTATGTGCAGAAGGTTCCTAAATACAATTTTTGATTTTTTACCAGTAATGTTGCTATAGTGCTTTTACGGTCTTACCTACCTACATATTTTATGCATGACCCAGTGCGTTGATAACGGGAAGGATGTTAATCTTCAATTTGCTATTAAAGCAAAAACCATTACAAGTGGTCTCAAATATTCACTTGCTACTGGAAATTGGGGGCAAGCAAATGCAGCTGGAACAAGAGCTGGAGTGTCACAGGTTTGTGTAGTCATTATATCTTTTTCTATTGTTTAGTCTGTATTGACTCTCTCATTTCTTGATTCTGCAATTTTCTGTTCAAGTGTTCATGCCTTTTGCTTAGGTGCCCTACGGATCTTGTAGTTGAAGCTTTAAATTTGCACTTTTTATGTGATAGTGATACAATACTTGTATATTTCTATTTTCCATCGTCTCTCATTTCTTTTGTTAGTCTGAACTCTCTCATTTCTTGATTCTGCAATTTTCTGTCCAAATGCTCTTGTGCCTCCGCTGATGTACTTTACAGATGGGTCTGCAGGCATTAGTATAGTAAAATAACATCCTTTAGTTGAAAAAAAAATGTTTGCAACTCTCATGTGATACTGATAGGATACTTATATATTTCTTTTTTCTTTTTTTATTCATTGTCTTTTCGCTTTTTTTTTTTTTTTTCCACAGGTGCTCAATCGTTTAACGTATGCTTCTACTTTGTCACATTTGCGAAGGTTGAATTCTCCCATTGGCCGTGAAGGTAAACTACTTGTATCTGTTTAATTTAGTATTTTGAAGAATTGTTAGTAACTTTTTGCTTTGTTTATCCTTTAATTTCTTTAAACCTTAATGCTACGTCTTGTGTGTCGTTGTCACTGTTCTTTACTTGACAGTTGCTGTCATTTTCAGGAAAATTGGCAAAACCCCGACAGTTGCACAATTCCCAATGGGGAATGATGTGTCCAGCTGAAACACCCGAAGGACAAGTACGTATATAATATATTTCTATAATCCTAGTTGCCTTTGGGATTGGGTGGAAGTTTTTAAGTTTATTTCATTGTTACAGGCATGTGGACTGGTTAAGAATCTTGCATTAATGGTTTACATAACAGTTGGATCAGCTGCATATCCTATTCTGGAATTTTTGGAAGAATGGGGAACAGAAAATTTTGAGGTTTGTATTTCCTTTTGGTTTGAAAGTTGTAGATTTTGTCTGTACTTGCGTTTTTCTTCTTATTGATAATTTTATCTTTATGTTGATTGTAGGAAATTTCCCCTGCCGTTATTCCCCAAGCCACAAAAATTTTTGTTAATGGTTGCTGGGTTGGTATACATCGTGATCCTGAAATGTTGGTGAAAACATTGCGGCGGCTGAGACGACGGGTCAGTTTGATACTTTTTTTTTTTTTTTTTTTTAGTTTGAATAAACATTGTGCCACTGCCAAAAGCAAGTCATGTGATTACTTTTTGATAAGAATCATGACAAGTTTCTCTTTCCCTCTTTTTTCTTTTTGCTGTAATAACCATGAGAAGTTATTAGCTGGAGTCATTGTAAACTGGAGATTTATTGTACTACATGATGTCTGTTTCTTTCACCAATCTTAGATGAGGTAGTCCTTGTGCTTCTCTCTTGAATTTTTGTTGACTTGTGTCTCCAAAGTACTTTATTTCTTCTTCCAAAGTTGACCAGCCAATTTTTTGTGTTCAATGTTGTTTTAGATCATTTCCTTGTTGTTGATGAATTAAAGACTCTTTTTTTTTGGTTTTTTTTTTTTCCTTTGTGTGCCCAGTTGTGTCTTTTCTTGTATGGGCAGGATCTCTGGTCATCCTGATTGTATCTTTGAATTAAACAATGCTATACGTTTTAGATTGATGCTAATGCGTCTCTCTGTTCACAGGTTGATGTTAATACTGAGGTTGGGGTTGTTAGAGATGTCAGATTGAAAGAACTACGTATATATACTGACTATGGTCGATGCAGTCGCCCATTGTTCATTGTGGAGAATCAAAGGCTTCTCATTAAGAAAAGAGATATCCATGCACTGCAACAGAGGGTCAGCCAACCTTCAATTAATTAATTAATTAATTTTTTCTTTTTACTTGCCTCTCGAGGCTTGTCAAGCTGTTGTTCTTGTTCTTACCCTGTTGTACTTTCTTATGTATTATAGGAGAGTCCAGAAGAGGGTGGTTGGCATGATCTTGTATCCAAGGGATTCATAGAGTATATTGACACGGAAGAAGAGGAGACCACCATGATTTCTATGACCATTAATGTGAGTTGAACAGTTCTTGTTGGTTAAGATTTATGATGATATGAAATCATGTAGTTCATTCATTAGATGCCAGGAGATTTAAAATTTTGATTGCTATCTTCTTGAACCAGGATCTTGTACAAGCAAGGCTCAACCCAGAGGAAGCATATTCTTACACATACACTCACTGTGAAATCCACCCATCATTAATTCTGGGTGTTTGTGCTTCTATTATACCATTTCCGGATCATAATCAAGTAAGTTCATGATAAATGTTCACCTTTCCTGTTCAAAATGTTTTGATGATTGTCAGTCTAATTTATTTTCCGTTGCTTTGCTCAGTCCCCAAGAAACACGTATCAATCTGCTATGGGTAAGCAAGCCATGGGAATTTATGTCACCAACTACCAGTTTAGAATGGTATGTCGTGCATTTTTTTTTTTCCTATTGCCGGATTGGGTTGATGAATTTGTGATTTCTGTGATTCTTCCCACATATTAACTAATTATGCATGTTTTTGATTACTTGATTTTCATTTGCTTATCTCAGGATACATTGGCCTATGTTCTCTACTACCCTCAGAAGCCCCTCGTTACTACACGTGCCATGGAACATCTCCACTTTAGACAGCTTCCTGCAGGCATTGTAAGTACTTTGTTTTTCTTTTGTATTCCTCCTCTCCTCCTGGATATTGGTTTTTACCAAGTTTTCTGTCTGTTTTCTGCTACAGAATGCAATTGTAGCCATTGCCTGCTATTCTGGGTATAACCAGGAAGATTCCGTCATTATGAATCAGTCCTCTATAGACCGAGGATTTTTCCGGTCACTTTTCTTCCGCTCCTATAGGTAATCTTGTATTAACATTTTTTCTGCAAATTTTTTCCCTAGCCTTTTTCTGTTCAGCTTAAAATTGTGGATGCATTTTTCTGACAGAGATGAGGAGAAAAAGATGGGGACACTTGTCAAAGAGGACTTTGGTCGGCCAGATAGATCAAACACCATGGTGAGGACTAAGGCTTATAATTAGTAGACATTTTGTGGTTTTTAAATATATTGGATGTCGTTATTCAAGTCTTTACACCACAGGGTATGCGGCATGGTTCTTATGATAAATTGGATGATGATGGTCTTGCACCTCCTGTAAGTATTCATGATCTCTGTAGTGTCTATTTTTTGTAATGCTAGTCTTAAAAGATTATCAGTCTGACTAGTTTTTTATTAAATTATATGTCAGGGAACTAGGGTTTCGGGTGAGGATGTTATCATTGGAAAGACCACACCCATTGCTCAGGATGAAGCTCAAGGGCAAGCTGCTTCGCGTTACACCCGACGTGATCATAGCATAAGCTTACGCCACAGTGAAAATGGGATTGTGGATCAAGTAAGCCCTAATCAAATGATGCTACATTATTCTTTTTGGATGTAGCCATGATTATGTCATATGCTGCAAGACAAATGATATCTTCATGTAGTCATCAAATCATGTCTTTGGATTTTTTCCTTATAATTGCAAATTTTGGCACTTTGTTGACTTATAGGAACTTCTTTAAATGCTTAAACCATAGGTTTTGTGCAGTGGTGCTGTATTGTTTTATTGATTATCTTGGATTCCTTTTAGGTTCTACTGACAACAAATGCTGATGGGTTGAGGTTTGTGAAAGTGAGAGTGAGATCTGTTAGAATACCTCAAATTGGGGATAAGTTCAGTAGTCGACATGGTCAGAAGGGAACGGTTGGGATGACTTATACACAAGAAGACATGCCATGGACTGTGGAAGGAATTACCCCTGATATTATCGTGAACCCACATGCTATTCCTTCTCGAATGACAATCGGTCAGCTTATTGAGTGTATCATGGGGAAAGTTGCTGCTCATATGGGGAAGGAAGGAGATGCTACTCCTTTTACCGATGTTACTGTGAGTTAACATTCTCTCTTTAGAACTTTTATTTTATTTTTTTTCTTTTTTGCTGGAATTGTGTACTGAAGTATTTGTTCGAAGTTCAAGGTAGTCTAAAAATAGAAGGATAGTTTCCAATTGCTTTATGTACTTATTGATCCTCGAGGAAAAACAAATTAGCTTGTCCACGACCAAGTTGGATTGAAAATACTGTAAACCTGTGGAAATACTCGTGCCTCCCAATAAAAATTTTCTCGGCTGGCTCATATTGATAAAATTTGTGTGCAAACTTCTGAAGACGGTTTTTAAACAGTATTAAAGCACATGGAAAGTGGAAAATCCGTACTCTTTTATAAAATCAGTCATTATTGCTTATCTTCCCAGTGGCATATGGAGTGTATTAAACTTCCAAGTTTCGTTTTTCGGGTACTTACAATGTGATATTGTATCGAGTATTCTTTTTTCAGTTGATCGTTGATTGGAGTCTGAAAACTCTCTCTCTCTCTCTCTCTCTCTCTCAGGTGGATAATATTAGCAAAGCACTTCATAAATGTGGGTACCAGATGCGTGGATTTGAGACCATGTACAATGGTCATACTGGCCGGCGGCTCTCTGCTATGATATTCCTTGGACCAACTTATTACCAAAGATTGAAGCACATGGTAGATGACAAGATCCATTCTCGTGGGCGAGGTCCTGTGCAGATCCTGACAAGACAACCTGCCGAGGGACGGTCCCGTGATGGAGGTCTTCGCTTTGGTGAAATGGAACGTGATTGTATGATTGCTCACGGTGCTGCTCACTTTCTCAAAGAGAGATTGTTTGATCAGAGTGATGCATATAGAGTTCACGTCTGTGAGCGATGTGGGCTGATAGCTATTGCAAATCTTAAGAAGAATTCTTTCGAGTGCAGAGGTTGCAAGAACAAAACCGACATTGTACAGGTGAAAGTTCATTTAATTTTTTTCCCCATCGTTTGCCTTGTTGCTGTATTCTATTTGGCTATTCGCATATTATGATCTGTCAGTCTGAATCTGATTCTGTTCTGTGCAGTCGGATTATATTTATATATTTTTTTTTTACCCTATGATTATTATGATATGCAGGTTCACATACCATATGCCTGTAAGCTGCTCTTCCAGGAGCTTATGGCCATGGCTATAGCGCCAAGAATGCTTACGAAGGACGTCAAACCATTGAAAGACCAAAAGAAGAAAGGAGCCTAAATGATAAGCAGCTAGACTTTTGGGTTATTTCCGTTTTAGAACATGCGAAAAGCTGCAGCTAATGTGCCGGGATCACTGGGCGGCTGAAAATTAGAGATGTAAATTGGACGGGACGGGATAGGGCAGGGTAGGAATTCCCTGAAAGAGCAACGGTGAAACTGCCGCCACCCGTTGCCCTGTTCCAAAAAGAAAGTCACAAAGATACCGGACTTTATTTATTTTTGAGATTTTGTAATGAGTTTTCCCCCCTAAATAGTTATATTTTTCCGTGATACTAAAGTCACATGTACTGGATCCACTTAATTTTAAAAAAGTTGTATTTTTAGGTTAAAATGTAACTCTCGAGGCCATGTATCGATTCGAATTATCCGGTGGGAAAATGATTTGGGGGTTTTGTTTTTTCCTCGTTTGAAAGCCATAAAATTGGATGAATATGTGTTTGGTAGGAGGAAAAAGTGAAAGGAGAAGGATGAAGAAATTAATTGAAGGATTTTGATATCGACGAGAGGAGAGAATAGAAAGGAAGGGAAAATGAGCGGGGTTTTAAATACTCTAAATATCTCAATTTTGACCATTTACCTTTTATCATTACTAAAAATGAAAATGGCAGCTGCATGAGTACGAAAAATTACCTAAAAAATTTTATATATACTGCTATTAATTATATATATTTTAAAAAATTAAAAAAAAATCATAATTTTATGTTTTAGATTGATTTTTATCTTACGAAAAAAGCTTTTTTTTTTTTTTACAAAAAAAATTAATTTATTATTTAATTACGACTATTATTTTTAAAATTCTCTCTTCTCCCGCACTTCGCCCTCTCATGCGGCCGTCGGCTTCTCATTGGAAAACAGGCAGTCGCGACAATTGGAGTTTCGATAACCAGATTAAGCACTTTCTCTCTCCTCTTGTTGGTCATCGAATCTTTGATCCGACATAGTGTTTCTCAATGATGATCGTAGATTTGCAGTGGCATTGAAGATTGGAGTTTGTGCCCCTCTGCAATTCGTGACGGGATCAATCTTCGCTCTTTCTCTCTCTCTCAGTGGAAAAAAAAATTTGCAACGCTCGACCAACTTGCTCACTTAAAAGGAGAAGCTTGCTCTATTGGAGATTGCGATGAGTCGACGGACGCATCCTTCAGGAGTCGCGACTGTGACGATTGGACCCATGTTGATCTTCCTTTAGTCGCAACGATGGCAGCAATTGTCGCTGAAGGGAGAAGGAAGTGAGAGATAGGGGGCGAGGGAAGAGAGGGTGTGTGTGGAGAAGTGAGAGAGAAAATAATAACAAAATTTTAATTTACAAAATGTAAATAGTTTTATTTTATTTTATTTTTACATAAATTTAAAATTATGGTAAAAATTAATCACATTTATAAATAATTATGATGTGTAATCTAATTATTTCATATATTTTTAACATTTATTGTTTACTTAAATGATTTACTTGTTGAACAAAACAAAAGCCCAATACCAAATTAGTCCCTTCTTACTTACTGGGCGGTCATTTGGGCTCATTGGCTGGAGTTTCATTGGCTTTACTCCAATTTCCAAGGAAAATTACAGTAAATGACAGTTTTTAAAAATTAATTATCATATAAATAATTTAGGAAGAAAGGGTAAAACAGATAAAAATTTTAAATCAATAAAAATAAATAAGTTAAAAATTTTGACGGTAAATGACAAATGTCAATTTAACTTTACACAATTAAAAGCCATAAACTAGCCTTCACTTTTTTCCTCTCTATCCTCCATTTCTATTTTTCCTCTCTCTCTTCTCGAACTAGTCCGAGTCCTAGCTACGGGGTCATCTTCTCTGATGACAGTTTCTGGTGTATCATCTCTTGTGTCTTCCTAAAGTCGTCAGTGAAATCATGAAATCACAACGGTGACTAAATCAATCTGTGTCTCTGTGGTTGTTGTTTTCTTTATAATTGTAGGTTGAACTACAATCGCGGCTCCAGTGATGGCTTTGGTCCTTCAGCTCTCGATCTTTGTGATTCTAACCATCGCAATCGTCATTTCCACTGTTGCAATCTTCATCTTTGCCGTTGCATTTTCCGTAGTCGTGACTTTGGATTGCCCGTTGAATTGCAAGTTTTGGTGTGTTGAAGGTTGCCAGAGGAAGGATCACGTTGCTCGCGAGTGAGATCCAAATGATAGCAGAAATGTGGAGACGGTGACTCGCTAATGGTCAAAAAGCTAATGGTGATGTGATTGTCGCTAGAGATAGAGATAGAGAGAGAGAGACATACACACAAAAGAGAGATTAAGCTCACAATCTTTGGAGAAAGAGTATATTTGGGAAGAAAGAGAGAGAAAGTAATTAAGGATAAAAATGGGACACCACATATCTATAATCATAAATTTTCAATATTTAAAATTATGCAATTGACTTTTAAATTTATAACTATTTGACCTAGTGTAATTTTTAAATAATTTATTTATATCGTATATTTTAGATAAATAATATATTTATATATTAAGTAAATAATATATTTATAACTTTATTAATTAAATAAATTTATTTACGTTTTGTAAATACACATATATTTAATAAAATTTATGTTTATTTAATAAAATTGTTATTTATTTTAAATATTTTAAAAACTTGTTATTTAGTTTAATAATTTTTTAAAAATTGCTATTTGCTTCGTTCTTTCCTTGTCATTTTTTCTTTATCATTCTGGTTTTTTGAGAAATACATAAAAAAGAGCAAATCTATAAGATATGAGGTTTTTCGATAAATACTTTAAAAAGAGTATTGTGAAATATTGTCTGACTTTATGATTTTTACCCTTTTATAATGTATTCTCACACTTTTCCTCATATAAAATTTAAACTCTCTTTTAATATTAAATAAAATATGATTTTAGAATAAAAATCTAAATAAATGGCCAAAATCTTGGCAAGTGCATTTAAAGAGGTTAATTTCCATTTTCCACAATCTCCTTTTTTTTTTTTCATTTTCAATTTTTTTGGGTATGTATATTTTTATTTTTCATTTGGGTTGTCATTTGGTTTTGTTCCCGGACTCCTATCTAGTGCAGTGAAGGTGCAGGACGTCATTGCAGTCGTGCGCACGTAATACGACATTGTTGGATCACTGCTAGCCTGCCAGTGCCACTGCAAAGTCTCGCCGTTGAGACTTGAGAGAGAGAGACAGAGAGAGAGAGAGAATGGAAAGCAAGGAGGAAGTGGAAATGGAAGTGGAAGCGGAAGCCGAAGCGGAAGTGGAAGCGGAAGCAGAAGAAGTAGAAGACGAAGGGCCACCGCCAGGCTACCAAACCATTCTTCCACAGCCTCAACCTCCTCCGCCACCACCACCACCATCGCCGCCGCCGCCGCTGCCACAACCGTCATTGTCACCGCCGAAAGAAGCTCCAGAGCCAACACCAACACCATCAACAGATGATTCCATACCAATACCAACATCAACACCAACCCCAACCCCAACCCCAACCCCAAAATCATCTCTTTCTGGTAAACCTCCCTTTTCCTTTGTTGAGTTGATTGTTTGGGTTTTTATTTATTTATTTATTTATTTATTTATCCTAATATTCCCATAGCCTTTTCTAAAACCCCAAAATCATCTCTTTCTGGTAACCCCCCCTTTTCCTTTGTTGAGTTGATTTTTTGGGTTTTTTTTTTTTTTTATCCTAATATTCCCGTAGCCATTTCTAAGGGATTAGTTCTTCCAATTCAATAATGCCTAACTAATGACATTGAGTGGATAATTGATCAAAAAGGGAACCTTTTTTTTTTCCCCCTTTTCTTCTTGCTTTTTCTGTAATATATAATGGACATTTAGGAATGAATCGGTATATGTGAAGAATGCTCTCTATTGCTGCAAATTATAGTGGAATATTGTGGTCATCAAGTGAGAGCTTTGCGGTTATATATGCAGAAATAGCTCAAATTGTCTGCGGTTCTTGCCGCCGTCTGCTCAAGTATCCGCCGGGGGCTAAACAGGTTCAGTGTTCATGCTGTCAGACTGTTAACTTTGTTCTAGAAGGTTCTCCCCCTCCTAATTGCCTATTAACTTATGAGTTATGGTTCTGTTTAATTTTGTCAAAAAAATGATTGTAATATAGCATTGAGTTTTGAGTAATGGTCCTACCTAGCTCATAGCCATAGCCAAAAGCTGATCTTTCATGTCACCTGCATATTGCATATTAATTGAGAGAAAGTTGTACAACTTAATTTGTGTTGTCATATGTTTATCGGTGGGTGTTTAAAACACTGTCACGTTTAAAAATAATATGAGATTGCATCTACCTTTGAAAGATGACAATCCGTAGTTACTTAATTGGGACAAGAGTTTGTGAGTCTTTGATATCATTCATGTGCCCTTGTGTGTTTATTGTGAACTCTACTCCTTTTCAGCTCATCAGCTTGGTCAAGTGAAGTGCGGAAATTGTACAGTGTTACTGATGTACCCTTATGGAGCGCCACAAGTTAGATGTTCCTCTTGTCAATTTGTGACAGAAATTTGTGTAAGTTTTTTTTTTAATAAATAAATAAGAAAACATGTTTTCATCGATGAATAATCAAACACAAAGGAAAGAGGTACCTAATCCTCGTATGTCAGAAAAAAGAAGATAAAAACATAACAAAAATAAAAGGAATAGTATTTTTTTAAAATAAAATAACGAACAACTGATTTCTTTTTCTTCAAAGATCATTGAATTTCTTTCCGTCCATATTGCCCAAAGCAGTGAGATCACCATACTATTCCACATGAAAAGGCCGAAGAAAAACCGCTCCAGACACAGTAGCTAGCCATTACATTTCATTCTGCTCATGAGTATCACATATGCCTAGAGTAGTGCATTCAAGAGGAAACTCCTCAAAGACTTTTCTGATTTTTCTTCAATATAAGTATCTGTAACAACTTGAATATTCTTTGTTTTCGTCGAGATACTTTGAAATTAACTCTGTATTGTTTGTAAGAAATTAGTTACTGTTACAACTATATAGGTCGGCAAATATTGTTTTACATTTAGAACTGTTTCTTATTTCTTCTTCTTCTTCTTTTGGCTGAACCGTAGAACTGCTATTTGACTGTCTCTATATAGGAACACAACCGACGTCCTCCATGGTCTGCACAACAGGGCCAGCCACTCCCTGCGCCCAACCGGGTTCAGTAGATTGCTTGATTTATTGTTATCTGACGGAGGGTGTGGATGTAATTCAACCTCCATAGTTTTACTTGTTCCCTGGTGGTGCAAACTGGAAATCATAGTTCTTGTCTGATTGTATGTTGACATAAAGAAACAGTTGTACACTTTCAAACTCTTAATAATTATTTTTATTTTTATTTTTATAATCAACCTCCTAGTTTGACTTTATGAGATTTTGCATGTATGCTCACCATTTACAACCGGTAATTGTGCAGGTATGATGTTGCTTTCACCATAGTTTTGTTTCACTTCTCTTAGGTCTAATTTAACTTTATGCAAGAAGCGCAAGCTAGATCAGGTCTGCTATACATCACAGGCACAGCATACGTTGTATTGTAGGTCTAACAAATAGTAAGTTGATAGCTTAGGAATTATTTCAACCAATTATTTTAAAGGGCGACTCTATCGTCACGCGACTCAGGTAACTTGTTGCTGATATTCGTCATTTATACTTCTTGAATTCACCTGAGCCACCTCGTAATTAAACTTTAAAACTGCTCTCTTAAAGAGTTTGTGAAGGCCAAAAACAAATTGTAAGAGCCTTTAAAAGTTTGTTTTTTATTTTTTATTTTTTATTTTTTATTTTGGGCATTTAAAAGTTTTTACCAATCAGACAGTTATTAAATCTATTTTTTACAACATCCACAAAAGATAAGCGATGGCCATCTATAGTCTGCAGCTAGATTGAGAGAGCGTCTCTCTTACAGATGATATTATTATATAAAGGTCGTTTGCCATGTCGACTTGGGTAGAAGAACAATAACTGGGAAGTTAATCATGCTGAAAATTATGGACAAACTTGAGTTTGCTATACTTCTGGAATGACAATAAGAGAGAGGATGGTTATCTAGAGTCGGGATGAAGAGTTGGTCATACGTTTGCTGAAACGCCCATTGAAGCAAATCCTCAATCATCAGGTGGGAAGTCCTCATCTGAACCATTGTCTAGAAATGAACCCAGAGTTTTCCTCAAAATGCTAAAGGTTTTTTCATCCTGAGAAGTCCAAAGAGAATTGTAAATTAGAATTCTATTTATGGAAGGAAAAAGAGCTACTGAGATACAGGGAACCTGATAGTTATGATAGATATATACCTTTGTCTTCTTCTTCAAGGAATCCTCCAGTTGAGCTATTTTATCAGCGCAAGCTTTCTCATGTTCTGAAATCACACTCTTCTCTTTCTTCCCTGATACCAATCCATTATAAGAGCACTATAATTCCGCATTTCTGTAGGGAAGGAAAGAGTCTTGATGCTTACTCATTTGTTCATATCGCGTGAACAGCCTTTCCTTTTCTTCTTCAAATTTGGAAATGGTATCTGCCAAACAGGAAGACTAATTACAGTTTGCATTTGAATATCATGTTGGTAACTCTAAAACTAAATTTTCCTCCCAAGTCAAGAAAAAACGAAATCAAAGAAAAACTACGGAGTGAAATACGAAGGGAACAATTGTGTTGCAGGAACAAAGTTAAACCATACAAATCTGCACAAGTGAAGTGAATAACATGCGGTGTTGCATGAAAAAGGATTCATACTGCGACTAAGTTGGATATTTCAAGATTCAAGCAAATAATCCATCCAAAAATAAATATGCCTATTTACAACAAGGACAGTGGGAACAAGGCAAAATACCTTTTAAAGCCTGCAGATGAATTGCTTTTTCCTTGGAGAAATTCTGGTAAAGCGATTGGAACTTCACAGTCTCATTTTTCAATGAGTTTTCGAACTGCAAAAATGCAACCACAAAATCATAGAGTCAAAATTCTGGAGAATACTAATTCAAATCTAAAAGCATAGCAACTTAAAACCCAAAATTTTCATGTCCAGTTTTCTATGTTTATCCACTGTCCTTGAACTCTGACCTCTTTTGAGCTCTTTGAAAGTGCTTTAGCAAAATTTTGTCTGACAATAGAAGAAAAGAGAAGCATCTAATTAGTAATACACAAATATCAGCAACATCTGAAAAGAGGTTCAGAAAATTTTCGATCTATTGCTCTTAATTTACCTATCCTTTTCAAACTTGGACTTCAATTCATCTATCATAGACTTGATCTCAGCAGCCACACTAACACCAAAACAAAATCGGTTATCACATCACAGAACAAAACTTCAACAGGAAAGCAAATCAAATGAAAGGTTCGTGTTTCTTTTAAGCGCTACAACAACTATGAGATTCAATGAAATTTATACAAGTTTAAAATTACTTGGCGAATAAGCGTAACAATCTAGGCCGATCTTGATCGGCACTGTTGTTGATCTACCAACAATTTTGCTAGTTATGTTGAAATCCAAAAGAAAACCAGGAATTCCGCACACAAGTTAAAACTACAAGCAAAATTACAAGTAACGCAATCAAATTATTCGTCCAGTTTTCACGTTTATATATATAGACAGAGAGAGAGAACAGAGTGAGAAAATTTGAATAAATCAAAGTTTCTTAGAAGTATCATTTCACCAATGGTTACAAATTGCAGTAATAGCCAAATAAGGTTTTGCGAAAATCACCTCGAAATGGTCTCCTCGTTCTTCTTCTGGCCATCCTTCTGAGCCTTTTCTCTGATTTGCTGAAGCGCCGACATAATGCCTTTGATATCGCTGCAAAGTCCCCCATCAGACTCTCAAATCGCAGATCTCCATCAACAAAAGAAAACGATCAAAATCATTAAAAAGAAAAGGAAATCGAATTGAAGAGAACCTGGAGAGATCGAGATCGAAATCAAGATCCAGATCCTTAGCTGATCGCTTGGACTGATTCGAGTCGGCGAGCTCCGGCACGCCCATGCGCTTCCTACTGGTACTCGGCTTTGCGGAGAACATTTTTGCTGTTCAGAGGAACAATCTCGGAAGCTTCTGCAGATCGAGTTCTGGAGAGAGAAAGTGGTTTTCGGAATCCAATCGAGCGGTTTTGAGATTCTGAAAGGCGGTTTTTGGTCTCGATTCTTGAGCTCTCTTTCGCGGGCTTTGGACTCTCACGAAGGAGAATTTTCTCGCCTGCTCTTCGCGCGCGCGCTCTGTTAATTTAAAAGCTTTTGCTGTCGTTTATGCTTAAAACGACATCGTTTTTGTTCCTTTATTTATTTATTTTTTCCCCTCCTGTTTAATTCAAGGAAGAGACCCCAGGCCGACGCGTATACTCCGGCCTAAATTGAGGTGCCTGGTTAAATGACACATTCTATAGATCGTTTTAATCTTACCTGATCAAAAAATTACATTTTAATTTTACTCAAATATAATATAATTTTACATTAAATATAAATTTTATAACAGTGTTACGAAATAATTACTATTTAAAATATTTTAAAAACAATCACATCAATTTTTTAACTTCACTATTTATCTGTACTTTTACCAATCACATCAACTTTTTA
Source organism: Antiaris toxicaria (assembly GCA_035233585.1). Classification (NCBI taxonomy): domain Eukaryota; kingdom Viridiplantae; phylum Streptophyta; class Magnoliopsida; order Rosales; family Moraceae; genus Antiaris; species Antiaris toxicaria. The sequence goes on from CP141154.1 coordinate 99,564,463, forward strand.
ACTCTAAAATATTTTTCATCCAAACACACATTTCATTTAAATATAAAATAAATACTTTTCAACTAAATGCAATATTCAAAAAATAAATTTCATTTAAATATAATCAAAATGTAATACGTTTATCAAACGCCCCCTAATATTTGTTTTAACTAACTTTTTTCAATTACTTAGTTTTAAAATTGGATTAAAATATCCCTATTAGGTACATTAAACTTTGTTGGATCTTGAAACCAATGGTTTGAAGTCAACTCAACCAAGGATTATGGTACGAATATTTGTTCGAATAACTTGATCAAGAATCTAGATAGGGTTAACTTAGTTGTTAAGTCAATCAACTCCAAACTCAATGGAGAGTAGAGTTTTTCAATTCTTGTCACAATGAAATGTCAACTAAATTATTTACTATCTAAAGAAACAAATTTGAGGTCCTCTCTAGGGGAAAAATAAAAATTTAATGCAAGATCGTTGATATGATGTCATTCTTCTAACCAATTTCCATATCGTTGTTCCTACTCAAATTTTCTACATGTTTCGAATTCTACATTGTTATTCATACTCACATTTTCTACATGTCTCTAATTTATTATTTGAATTCGAATATCTAAAACAATAGAGCTCGTCGTGCAGGAAAATTGGAGATTTAATAATTGTTATAAAATAAAATTTGAAGATTATTAAATAAAGGAGATATTTGGTTAAAAGTAATAAAATGTAATCAGACATATGAGAATCTTTTTAAAGTGATTAAATATCTGGGAATGTTGGATTATAGTGTTTGGCTTGTACATAAATATGTTTTTAGATTACTATGTTTGGTTGTAAACATGAATGTTGTTTATTTTTAATAGATGGACGAAATCATCCTTAACTAATTAATGTACAGTTTCAAAAGGATTTTATTATAAAGATAAGAACCACAATAAAATATTGTAACACAAATAAATGTTGTAATCTAATAATCTAGTTCTTGTAGAATTTATTTTCTTATCATAAAACATAAATTTGTTGATTTTTAAAGAATATCAGAAAATATGTATAATAAATTGAGAGAACTCTCAAATAGATTTTATTACCAAAAAAAATTTAAATAATAAACATTAAGTCCTAATCCCAATCCTATTCAAATTCAAATTCAAACTATAAAGGATAATTAAATAAATAAAACTAACAAAATTAATTGACTAAAATCCTACTAATGCAAGGGTAGCCAACGAAAATAATAAAAGAAAACCTAAGCAAAAGAAAATCATAAGCCCAGTTAACAAAAGATCCATAATCAAGGCTTTACATCATAACATGTGAACATAACCTAACTTATACTCATTATCCAAAGTATAAAAGAAGTCAATCTTGTCATGATTTCAACAAAAATTTGCCTGGCTTGTAAAACTTATTCCTGTGTCAATCCATCTATCTTCTTAAAGCTCGTTAAATACATTCATTTTCCACATATGTGATTTAGCTTCATTCTGAAAGCAATTGGCAATTTTAATCATGTTATTGATAGAAAGAGCATTCATATTCAAGAATTTACTAATTGTTTCAGTTAAGGCTTTAACTAAGCCATATTTAGTCTTAGATTTCCTTTTCTTCTTTTTGTCCTTTTGTATTGGGAGTGATGGTGTATTTGTTGGGATATCGTCTTCCTCTATAAGCTCTTGCTCACTATTGTTTTCTTTTTCAATCAGGTTTGTTTCACTATTTAAAATTTTCCTATCTATATCATTAATCATATCACCCAACCCTCTTATGCTATGTCCATTAGCATGGTCTTCTCCAAATACAATTGATAATTCATCATAATATGGAAAAGGTTTGTTTCTTAAACCATTCGCTATAGGGTGACTTTGTAACTAACATATAGAAATTTTAAAATATTAGACGTAAAAATTTCTAAACAAACATATATATTCAAATAACTAAGTATTCAGCTAACCTTAAGCCATTCATTAAAGACATCTTTATCAACAGTGATGCAGTTATTTTACATCATTCTAGCCAAAGCCACTAGCACTACGCCCTAACATTTTGGAGATGGCATAATATTGTTTTTTCCACAACTTAACACGAGAATCGAGATGTGGTTGTGCTTTAATTCCACATCCAAGAAGCTTCTCATTCATCAATTTCTCTAATTATTGCAAATAGCCGGCTTTGAGTGAACCTGTATCTGCTTTCCACTTTCCACTTTCCACTATAAGCAATATTCAATAAGCACATAACCAACTTTGCATCTTCAGCTGCAACCCATAGATGCTTTGAAACACTAAATGATGAAGCGTTCTCACTAGAATCCATCTGTTACTAACACAAAAAAGTGATATCGTAGGAAAGAAAAAGGAAAACAAGCGCACAATAATAAGATGAAATTTAAACTGCAACTTCAAGTAACAATACTTAAATATTTGTCCTAAACAATATAGCATAAGTTGTTCTTGGTAGTTCAATCAAAAACTTAAATACAACCAATAAAATAACTATGTGCACAAGAACATAAACTAATTAACTATGCATGTCGATTTTGTAGGAAATATCGAAAAAATTACACAATGGAATTACAAAATTTTTTTAAATATTGTTAAAAACTCGTGATGCTATATATAATAAATAAACAACAGTCAATTTTACCTTTAGAGGAAAACATCAGGAACACCAAAAGAATTGATCGAGGGATTTCAATCAACTAGCCTTCTCTACTATTCTCCAATTCCCGGATAGTGAAGTGTATGAGCACTTGGCTCCTCGATCGGTATTCAAGTATAGTTTATCTCCTTCCGACTAACCAGATTTCTAAACAACTTATTACTATAATGATTTATGCAATAATAAGCCTACTTATCTAAAAGTCTATGGTATAAAGAAAATAGGAGTGGAATGACCCCTATTTATAATATTGCATGAAATGACCTTTTTGAATTTTGAATTAGATCAAGAAAAGATTTTCCTTTCCCATTCAAACCCCCAAAACTATTTTTCCCCTAGGCCAAAAGGTTGGACAAATTCGGCCATACTAGGGAGGGGAGAATTCAAAATTTAAACAGGATTCAAACAAGAATTTTTCTCTTCCTTATTCACACAAAAACCGATTCCTTCTTAGGGAGGAGACCCTACAAAATTCGGTCATCCTTTGTGTGAGGAGAATAAGAGTTCAAATAGAGTTCAAACAAGATTTTTCCTTCTCCCTTATCCATTAAAACCAATTTCTCCATGTGGTGTACCCACAAACCAAACTTGGCCATGCTTGGATTTGTGATTCAAAATTTGATTCAAATCGAATTTTATCCACATAGATAATTTTTCACAACTCCAATTTAAATTCAAATAAAATCATGGTAATTTTATTTAAAATTTAAATAATTATATAATCTCTTATCCAAAATAAAATTCAAATTCAAACTAGGAAAAAAACTTATTTTCTATCCTTATTCAAAGTGGATGCCACCCCAGTTATGCTAGGACAAGATTTTGTTCAATTCAATTCAAATTCAAATAAGATAATTTTTAAAATTTTAAATATTTATTTTCAGGCAAGATTTCCAAATTCAAATAATCACATATTTGAATTTAAAATTCAAATACAATTAATTTAAATTTCAAATCTTATCTTCCAAACAGATATTAATTAAATATTTATCCCATTTATTGAATAACACAAAATTATAATTTTACCCCTTCAGTACATAGAGAAAAACGCCAACACTGTGTGGGAGAGTAATCTGAATTTTCCTCTTCGCTAAATGTAAGACAACAAGCTAATAAGAATATTCCGACAAACTACTATCTGTTAAGGAATTATGTGGAGCTAGTAAAGTGACCAATTGAACATATATATAATGTGGGCTCCAATAATCCATGTAACTATTATTCTATATTGAACAAACCCGTTGTAATTATTAGTTTCAGAATCACACCGTTATAAATCTGAAACTGCACTCTTAATTATATACCGTATTACGTAAGTTAGTGATAAGCTATTGTCCAATGACCTTGTTATATATGCCAAATCCTTATATGATATCTATGATCAGCCTTCGATCAAAGTCCATTCGACCTACTAATTAAGCTATCTTAAAGTTTCATTATACTACCAAATAAGAAGAAAATATTCACCATATGTGAATAAGAAGTCATCCGCTCATCAGACGACTCAAGGTCTTGTCCATTTTTACATCTAGTATAATGTTTTTAAGAGGATAGCCTTTAATCTTCATTAGAGTTATGATTCCAATATTTGTAAACAAACCCTCCATCGTATACAAGTTATGTACCCAATAAACCGATCTATAAGCTTACTATCTATGAGATACTTTAGCCATTGAAATATCAAAGTACATAAGTCATAAACATGAAACGATTCATTTACTCAAGATTAAGGTTATTACATAATAAACATCAAAAGTAATATGATCTACTCAAGTTGACTATGTAGATCAATTGTACGTTAGTCCCAATCCAATATATCACCACCAAGCAACATATCTATGTCTATACTCGGGAGTTGATACTCTAAACAGTCAAGACAAACTGTCTCCCCAATTAGCTTTAGACAACATGATAGTTTTAACATGAGTTAGACGCTCGGTTTAACTCCATAGACCACGGACCATGGTTTAGACTGCTTACTTTATAACATTTTCTTTTTGCATACAAAAGTCCACTATAGGCAATATTCTAATAGTTTAATACAAACAGTCAGTGCGTCATATTTGCTTATATTTTATTTAACATGTAAATAGAATGAGAACATATGGTAATGTAATGAATAATCTCTAAATATAATTTTATTATCCAGTTTAAAATAAATGAAATACATATAAAATGTCTTTCCCACTTAAGACATTTCTAATGGATTTCTTCACCATTGATTAAACATCTCTGTAGCTAAATTATCTCGCCAAGTAGTCCAAGTATTGGATGTTGCTATATGAGTGTAATGCTTAGGCACCTCTTCCTCGTCATTTTCCTCATCATCATCATCATCATCTTGAATAGATTCCATTTCAAAATTTTTGTTCGAAAAGATGCATCTCCCTTCTAATGAAGTTGTGAAGAAGGCAACATAATGCAATAATTCTATATTGTACTTTGAATGGATAATACGTTTTTTCTCTTAAAATTGCCCACTGACCTTTTAAAAGTCCAAATGCCCTCTCAATTATATTCCTACAGGATGAATGTTTCATGTTAAAAAATTTTTTGGGAGTTTTACATGGAAGTTCCCAATCATTTAAATGATATCATCACCCTTTATATGGTGCCATAAAGCTTTCGCCATTAGGATATCCAGCGTAACACAAGAAGTAATTGCCTGCACATACGATAAACTAATCGAGACCTAGTGCAATTTGGCAATTTGTCTATATCAATGAGGCATTAAATTTACCTCATGGAACTTTTAATCCATTTGGCCTAGAAACTGCATCCCGCAGGACTCTCGAGTTAGCTGCAAATCCTTCCCATTCAGGCAACACGCAAATAAACTGCATATCTTGTGAGCACACTCTTGACACATTGGTGGCAATTTCTTTCTTTTTAGATTGAAACCTTGGTCTATCTACCGTAGGCACATTGGCCTTAATGTATGTTCCATCTAAAGCTCCTAAGCAATTTTATGACACAAACGAAAATTCAAGTTAACTTCTAAGCCATGATTTTAAATAAAAAAAAAATTTATAAACCACTTAAGAGTTTGATTGTTACCTTAAAACACTTCCATTTTTCATCCATAAAAGCGTATTTAGCATGCCCAGTACTTGTTTCACCTGAACATGCATAGAGATGATTCATAATCCTATTTTTGAGATTATGCGCTAAAATATGAAGAAACATAGCTATCATCTCTTCTACATCCATATTCTTGATTTCACTCAAATTTCCACAAGTTCTAAGAAGTCCACATAAAATCGCAAATGCTTTCCTATCCATACAAATGGTCTCAAAACATGCTAGGTCACTTTCGTGTATGAATCTATGATAATTTATTTGATGAATTCGGCTTCTTTAAACATTCCTAATTTACTATGACTACTAGCTCTCAACAAATGTTTCCTGCTAACGAGTACAAGTAACATTGACATGTCGTTTAGCATTTGCATATGTTGAATAAGAGCTATATTAACTCTTAAATTTACATTGATTGAAACAACACGATTCATATCTATAGTTATAACTAGATATCTTCAAAAATAAATAAAAAAACACAGATAATTTTAAAAATTAATATAACTTGTTACACCAATATTTACCTTTTTTTCTCAAAAACAAAAGTCAAGATTTACGGTTTTTAATTCTTCACTTATGAACATAAACAACACATAATTTTGATATTGTTATAAAACTCAATAGTAATGCAGGCATATGAAAATTCAATCAACAAAATTTGGGAACATAAAAAGTTAAAAAAAAAAAAAAGGTACTAGTAAAGGAAATAAAAGAACAAAGAATTTAAACAAAAAGTTGCAACATACAAAAAAACATACAATATAATATGTCAAAACTTCAAAACTTAGAATACAATACATATAATACAATATGTATTTTTGGAGCAAAACTTCAAAAAAAGAAAAAGAAAAAAAATGGAAGAAGTTGAGTATAATATAATTGTCAACAAACAAACAATATGTCAAAAACAAACCAAAAAAAAAAAAAAAAGATGAAGAAGAGTAGAATAATGAATACCAGTAGATAATAATGGTAGAGACACATGACTAATATTAAGGAGGAGGAGAAAAATGCTAAGTTATACATAATATTTATTAGATGGGTGGGCTTTTTAAAAATTAAACATAAAATTTAAAGGATAGTTTTGTCTGATAAATTTAAATTTTAAAGAATACTAAGGCATTAAAATAGGAGTAATCTAAAACTCATGGGCTTCTAATTACCCCCTTATAAAGGAATCTAAAACTTAAATATCTTAAAATAACATAACTTCATATTAAACAAGATAAATATCTTAAAATAACATAACTTCGTACTAAAAAAGATAATATTAAAATTCTCATTCTCTTATAAAAAATTACCTGTTACGAAACATCGTCGGACGGTATCGCACTTCATTGCATAACATTTGGATTTAAAATAAAAAAAAAACACACAAACTGGACGCGTGAAGACAAGATCACAAGTATTAACCTTCCGTCTGTTTGACACGTTTAAATTTGGAAAATGAAAAATTTTTCATTTCAAGAAAAATGAACATTCCTAAATTTCCGTATCTGAACATCCAACATTTTTCATTTTTGAAAAATGAAAAAAGAACTCTCTAGAAACAAAAAGTTTTCATCCATCCAAACAACTTTTTACTTTTAAAAAAAATTCCAAACAACTTTTTATTTTTCATATCTAAAAATTTTTCATTTTTAAAAAACAAACACCCCATCCAAACGGACCCTAAATTGTAAACTAGTTATAATAAAAAAAAAAAACATAAAAATAAATTAAAAATCCGATCAATGTTTCATCTCTGAATGACTGGACCAAACAATTAAGATATTTTTTCAGATATAGAAAAAATAAATTAATCTATTATATACATGTCATTAATGAGGCTGTCCCACTATCTGATGACAAAGCTGCCTTTGTTGGCATTTATATCATTGTTATTTATAGTAAACCTTCATCTTAAATTTGGCACATACATACACATTTGTACATGATAAACCTTATATGGCATTATATGTTGACTTTTTTTTCCTAGAAAAAGAAAAAGAAAAAGAGAATCTGAATCTCTCGTTGCATAACATATAAAGTATATTATTTACAATTTAAGGCCACCGGCATACCGTACTTGCAACGCTAGCCAGTCACTGATACATTCAAAATGTAAAATTCACAGGCATTTATTAATAATTTAATGCAAATTAGGTATGGCCAACAACCCTTTTGTTAATAATTTAATATTAAACGTTTCTAGTTAATTAGGGGGGCCCGAATTCAAGCAAATAGAATCCCTGACTTAATGATTGAACAACGTAACATAAGATAAAAAAAAATCTGTCCAAATTCATCATAGGTACAAGTGAGTTTTTATTTCTCGATGTGTGAATATTAATTCTATATATATATGTGTATATATTTGAAAGAGTATGAAAGTTAAAAATCTTTTTACAAGTGTACAATAATATTATATTTTGAGTCTACCGTTTGAAGTTCATTTCATGATGTAATACTGGTAGTAATAATCTTATGTGAAAGAAGAGTTAGACATTACCTATGGTTCAATTAGGAATGCAGCTACTTCAATGGGACTAACTCATTCAATGAAAATGACGTTCAAGATTAGATTTCTTTTAAATTAATATAATATATGTTCTTAAATTTTTCTTGTTGATTTGCAAGGGTTTTTTTTTTTGGGTCGTAAATGCATATATATTGTGACTTTTTAATAAATGCGGGAAGTTGCCAAAATGGATGGCCCCGAACGACTTATTTTCTCATTCTGAATAAAGCCCTCAAGAGTCAAGACTTATCAAAATAAGAAATTAAATAAGAAAATAATTTTTTAAAATCCTTGATTATATTTCTTCATACCCCAAAAATCAATGACGTGGTTTACTTATGCATGGTGCACCGATTATATTTCTTCATAATTTAATGCATGGTGCACCATTAACTGATAATGGTAGCCAGGATGACTGAATTAAGGGCCACTCGAGCGTGTCACGCTGTCATGTGATCAAGTGTTCAATGATTTTTGGTGGCCATAACATATAAACGTTAGAATATAAAGGTTCTTTTACAATTGAATCTCATATTAGGCATAACTGATACGAACTGTTTTTTAATTTTACAATTAACTTTTTAAATTTAAGTATCACTTTAAAATTTATCTAATGTACAATATGTAATTGTTTCAATCATACATCAGACTATTGAAAATCTAATCCCCCGTTTGGTAACAGCATGACATTCGTATTACATTCAAATACAATGTAATTTTCACCTAAATACAAAAGCATTCCATTTAAATACCAATCACATCACATTTTAAATCCAACACAATCATTATTTATTATTTTATTTTTTTAGTACTTTACTAATTACATCACATATTCTCTTTCTCTCTCCCTTTTTTATTTTTACTTTCACCTATCACATCACATATTCATTACTAAAATACATTTTAAATATTTTTCACTTAATCACATATTGCATTCAACTATAATGTAAATATTTTTTCTCCAAATACAAATTACATTTAATTCATTGTATTTAAATACAATATAAATGTAATGTGTTTACCAAATCGAGCCTAATCAGACGACTAAACATCAATTCTTATCAATAATACAAAATAAGAGCTCTTACCGTAAAAATTTCTTAAATATTTTTCAGTTTGAACTAAAAAAAGGTCACTTTTTTCTCACTCTGTCCATTTTTTTTTTTTCCTTTATTGAAAGATTTTGATTTGTTGTAGAGTTGAAGTGCATTAAGCTCTAATCCAATGGCCCTGAACTTGATGCAGTTTATTTATTAATAAAAACCTAAATTGATACTAGAAATGCAAATTCACCTTTTCGTTTCTGGCGGTATGTCATTTTTTAGGGAGTATATGCAATGGGCAATTTGCAAAAAGATCCCAATCGATCTTGCATTCACTTTCTAACTTCTTTTTAAGTAAAATATACAATATATATATATATATGTCATTACAAGTACAAGCTTGTGATATCAACAGGATATTACAGTTATTTGATTTTTAAAAAAATTAAAAATATGTGATTGATCAAATTCATATAATTAGTAAATTTACAAGCCAAGCATTCAAGAAAATTTAGGGATAATTTAGCACAAAGCAAAAAAAATTTAATGCCGTGGAGGTTATATAACTATATTCTATGCGAGAAAGTTACTTAGTTGTTTACTAAATTTAAGCCTTTTAGGGTTTTCCGAAGATAACTTCTTTAGAGAAAAAAAAGGAACAAATGACAACCCTTTAATTGACTTTACAGTCTCTCAATAAGTACCAATTGAGACTTTGAAGGTTGGATGGGAAGAATATAAGAAAATCATGCTTTTGGACTGTACACTATATGGTCCAATCTAATATATAATAGATGTGGTAGTAGGTTTTGGTCACATGTATATATTTGAAAGAAAGAGCCGAACTACCCTCTATTTTTTTTAAAGAGAAAATGAGTGATGCTCATTAATATGATTTTACACTGGTGACAAAGTCGATCAATAGTCTGATAGGTAAATCATTAATTGAGTTGATTAAGAACTATTAATATGATTGACATTTTTTAAGTAGTACATTTTCTAATTTAATGAAATATATATGAGAAATCTGTTAAATTACTGTTTAAATTTTTTTTTTTCATTTTTCTATTTGTTTCTTTATTTGAAGCCATACCTATAGTTACAAGAAAATTTATTGGTTAAAATTTGTCCAACCTAAATATTAAATAGGTTATATTAATAACTTGTTTAATTTGGAGCACATTTGAAGAAAAAAAAAACCCTCTTTTTAATTTGGAAGAAACTCCACATTTTTAATAGAATTATGTATAAAATTATGATTAAATTATAGATGTAATCACAAAAAATTACTTTAATAAGGGCACACTAAAAATTATATATATAATTGAGAAGGAAAAAAAAAAAAAAAAAGAGAATCACATGGTGCAGCTCTGTGCTTCCGTCTTTCAAACTAAATGCATAAATAAAAGTGGAAACTACTTTCCGCCACCACCACACCAAATGCGTCGACTTTTGCTTAAAAATCCAGATGGTTGATCACACATCACGAAGAAAATGTTTAGTGTTGGGTCCAAGTTTCAGACAACATTTGTTCCCTTTGTTTTTGTTATCCGTTTACCGACACAACAACTCGACCAATTTTACCACTTTATTGTTATTATCATTGTTATTTTTTGGCTGATCTTCAAGGATCCAATTTTACACTTTTTTTTTTTTCTTTTTGAAATGACAATGTTACCATTTGGATGTAAAGAGAAACGATTTCTTCAAATAAATAATAAATAAAACTCACACATAAAGGGCTAAATACCTTATATTAGTGATTTCAGTCATATCTTAACGGTGATTTCACATCCATTTTTATTAAAAGATAAAGAGTTCGAATCTCTTTTTAATATTTAAAAAAAAAACTCACATTAGAATTTTAAATAAGTTTTATAAGTTTTCTTTAGTTATATACAAATGTGTCTCTTAACTTTATGATTATTGGAATTTTATTCTCTAATTTTTAAAAACTTCTGCTTGTTTTTTTTTTTTTTTTTTTTGAAAAATTAAGAACTTCTGGTTTGCTTGTTATACTTTGAGCTTATTTCATTAATCTTTTTTTCTTCAAAGTTTTGACAAAAACAAATTGACCAATGGATTAAGTGCAATGGTATGTGTTTTTTCAATAGGAAATTTGATAAGAGATTAAGTGAAATTAATTTTCTCTTTAATTCAAAATTTTATTTAAAAATAAATTCAAACTAATTCAAATCCGAAAGTTTTTAAAATTTAAAAAGCAAAAATAAATACGATTCTAAAACATTAGTTGGAAAGTCATAGTTTCTATTTTTCTTTTCCATTACGTAAAACATAAGAAAAATAATGCTAAATGGATCCTAATCTAAGTGGTGTTCAATAAACAAGTGACACCAAGAATTATCAGAAAATGTTCCTAAAAAAATATAACAAAATGTGTGAGCCTGCTTGTAAATTAGATCGGTCTCAAAACAATCTCTATCAAATTTCTCTGCGGAAAATTTATTTTTGACTCGGGGAATCGAATGACAATGGGCAACTGTTATTGGGAAAATATATATGTATGTATATATATTTATATTTATTGTGGAAAGTATGGCTAATATTCAACCATTTTACGTAGTACAATAAATATGTGTATTCTTAAAATTGGAACTCATGAACTCTTATGGGTTTCACACTTCGAAATTATGACATATGTGTCCTTGAATTTAGGGGAACAATTTCACAACAAAAGATAATTGACCCTATCTTTCCAAAGATCTTTACACATCTAAAATGTAAAATTCTTTTTTTTTTTAACTTAAAAAGGGAAAAGATTTAAACTCTATATATTTATATATATTTAAATATGATATTATAATTCTGTAATTATGTAGAATTTAAAATGAATAATATTTGAGACATCAATTCTAATTTTAACCTTTTAAATACTAATTAATGTGTCATATTTTTATTAACAAATGTAATTAATTGATATAGTAATATTTTAAATATTTATAAAAATAATAATTCACATATTATATAAATTAATATTTAAAAATTAAAATTAAAATATGTGTTTCAAACGTTTTTCATTCCAAATTTAAGGGTATTGATTTGTACATATAAGGGTGTATGGCGGAGGTTTGTCATTAAAAAACAAAAAACAAAAAATAAAAAATAAAAAGTAGTGCCAAAGTTGGAGAAGGCTTAGAGGGACAAAAAGGTACTTAAATAAAACAATCACGTTATTCGCAATTGGTTGTGAATTTATTTTTGGAATTTTAGTAATGTCCTTCAAGAAGGCCAGCCGTTTTACTAAAACAATTATCCTTTTTTCCTCCCTCACTTTCACCCCTTTCCCGACAGATTTTATACATGCTGTCTTCTTTTTATCCCTTCGACCCCTTTTATTTTTTTGGGGTTAAAACTATAGCTACTATATAATATATATATATATACATATATATATATAACCACGAACAGACGATATTGCCTTTATCTTATTAACCATCACAGTCACATTATCACTATATAACAATTAATCTGATCGTTTATTGGTATCATATGATTGGTTTTTTTTTTTTTTTAAATAAAAAAACACATGTTTATTTATCTATTCTATATATATATATATAAAACGCGCTTTCATTAACTAGTATTAGAAGAAAATTCAATAGATGATTAGATTCCTCCCACAAGACTAGCCCCACAAGCAGAGCAGGGACAAGACAACGCAGACAGCTATTGCTGAAAGGCAATGGAATTTATAACTTTTTCGAAAAAAAAAAAAAGTTAAAAATCATTATAAATTCATAAAAATTTGTCATGCCGTAACGAGTGGACTGTGTTGCTGGCCCGCCCTGCACTTCCCAAAAGTATTTGGATATTAATTTTAATATTTGGTTCATCGTACAGATTACTCATAATAGGTGAATTGAATATTTTTATTAATATTTAAAAGTTCATTTGATCGCAAAAAAATATATTAATGTTAGTCGTTATCCTTCCCCGTATTTTTTATTATCAAAAAAGAAAAAAATAAAATAATCCTTCAATTGTAACTTAATTTTATAATCAGTTAACTTATTTATAATTTTATATAAATTTATATGTAATATGATATATTAGTTAAAAAATAATATCATATTACATATAATTACATATAAAATAATAAATAAATTAACTAATTCTCACAAGTTATTTAGAAAAAAAGTTACAATTAAATAACTATGAGATAACAATAATAATGCCCTTTTAATTTTAACCCCCAAAAATATATGTGGTCTTATTTTACTTATTAAAACGTAAATTGTCACAATCCTAACATATGAGTGTATCAGACATTGCATTATTAGTTATTTATAACAAATAACATAAAAAGATAACAAAATAAGGCAAGTGAATTAGGCGAGTGAATTTGAATTGAATCCATATTTTCTAAATGATCTAATATATAAAACACTTTCAGATTAGTTGTTTAAATGAATATAAATGAATGCACCTACTTAATCAACCATCTAATATTTATTTTATTTAATTATCATCTATTTATTCATCACGTGAATCTTATGTGTTTTATTTTGTTATACCTCTGAATTAATATTTTTTTTTATAGAAAAATTAATAGTGAAATATTTGATTGGATGACGCATATTTATTTATCATCATTAAAATGAAATTGACCATAGTACTATTCTTCAAGAACTTTGTTATTATCTTTATTAAAGTAAGAGATGGATGTTATCAAGTTGGAAATTACTTGGGACCCTCTTATTGCCTATTAGTGGACTGGAGATAATTTTCTTTAAAGTTTCAGAAGCTTGTCGTGCTTGTTTTCCTAATTTTGTTTTGGCTGTGAGATTTGAAGAAGATCCGAAGAAGAAAGGATCAATGAACATTTCCTTGGACTGAACTAAAGGTCGCTTTCAGCCAACTATCTTTGTGTGTTTTTTTTTTTTCAAAATATGTGATTGTAGTTCTTTTAGAATAAAATGCCATTGCATTTTTTTTTTTTTTAGATGAAAGTCATTGTAGTTTATATTATATAAGAAATGACCGAATGATAGCAAAAATAAAAATAATGAGACGGCCAATTACGTTGCATTGCCTAAAAATTCATTATTAGCATTATAGTATTCTTCTTTTGTTTATTCATTTATTTTTCCAGAAAGTTTGAATCTAGCTTTAAACATCGCAAAAAAAAAAAATAATGATAGAAATTCTCATTTGAAAGCCTAGTAATTATTCTTATGCAGACTTTATTTTTGTTATAAATAATAATTATTATTATTATTTTGTTATAATAATAATAATAAAAGACACTTCACTAATATTAGCGTGTACGACTACAACTGTACATTCGAACGTCAGTATTGGTTGCTAAAATTCGTTGAATCTCTTTACTAAACGCAAATAATTAACTTTATTTTCTTTTATTTCTTTTTCTTTTTTTTTTCAGAGAAATTATCTTTTATTTCATTAAAAGCAATGTTATTTACGACCACTAATGTGGTGATAAGATTGCCATGTTGAACAGGTTGTGTTTCATCTCATGTGGAGTACGATATACTCATGTAGGATTCCTAAGTTCAAGGGAAAAAAAAAAAAAAAGAAGGACAATATAGTATTTTTCTGTTTTAATTCTTTTACATGAAGAAGCAAGCTCTAATTTATATGAAAATCGGAATATTATTCGAAAAAAATATTATTTTTTATCCCAAAAAAAAAAAAAGTTGATATCATTGCCTTCGGATTTTTTTTTTATATTTTTATTTTAAAAATAGATTGATTGTGCATACTTGTAGATGTAAACTTGGAGTTTAAACAAATAAATAAGCATTAATCAAATTGGCGTGTTTGACGCAAAAACCTATCATATATATATATATATATTATCAAACATACAATGTAGATTTCGTGTCAAATACTAGTTTTTTCATATGTGTTTAATCGATAATTTTATATCACAATATTTAATGAACTCAAATATTAAATTACAAAAAAATGAAATCATCTTGCTTTTTGTTATTGTTTATTTATTTATTTGTGGTCTAAAACTGTTATAAGAATGCCCCATCTAGATTCAAATCCGTATCGTCACTTTGCCGTTTTTTATAAAAAAATTACCATGGAGTCCAAATTGTCCAATAATTTTGTTTATAACTAATATTAGGATATAAACATTCACAAACATAAGAGGTGATACTGACAGACAACCAACCACTTTCAACTTGGTTCGGTGGCTTTTTCATGTTTCTTTTGATGCGGGTCCGAGACCAGCTACACACAATCAACTTTCCAAATTTTTAGTTTCATTTAGTTAAAAAAAAAAAAAAAAAAAACTTTTCAACTTTTTGGAAGATAACTTCCCGTTGGAGAGGTATTGAAGACGAAATTTTAAAAACATAATAAATTAAAGATGAGTTGAATCTAAAAAATGTGCATTTGGCTAAAAAAATATAAAAGCATAATATCTTAAGCTTTTGTTTTGAGGAGTTACATTTGAATAGAAACATATGAATAGAAATGTTTGGAATGAAAACATATGGATTGACTTTTAAATAAATGTTTGATATTAATATTTAAAAAAGAATATTTGGATGAAAATATTTTGATTTATATTTAGATAGTTGATGAAGTATTTAAATTGTTAGAGTTTAAAATTGTAAAAAGTTAATGTGTATTTGAAAAAAAAAATCAATATAAATGTGTTTTATTCGTCTTGAAATTTTATATAATTTAAAAAAATAATTTTATTTAGATTTGTATATGTAAGTTATAAATTTTTAAAATTTGAGTTATAAAGTTATATTATAAATTTTAAATAGTTAAACTGATGCAGACTTTAAAAAAAAAAAGACATAAATTTAAATTTGGCTATATAGGTAGAGTATTTGAGATTGGAAAAAAAAAAAAAAAACAAATATTACATAAGATCATGTAGATTGAATAGTTCTTATTTGTCAAAATAGTTGAAGCAAACGGGGGCTAAAATATGTTAGGAAAAAAAATTAATATAGATATGGTTTTATTACTCTTGAAATTCTATGTAATTGAAAAAAAATCATCTCATTTAAATTTGGAATAATAAGGTTAAAGACTTTTAAAATTTAAATTTATTGTATATAATTATATATATGAATAATAAAAAGTAATTTTGAGTTAAAAAAAGATAAAAAAATTTTGGAAATATGATTTGGAATACCTCTTGCAAACACACCTTTAACGTATTATTTGAAGGGAAAAAAAAATCATTAGATCTTGTTAAGGTTATACAAAATTAAAATAAAATATGTGCTGAATAAATAACTTTCAATAAAGATTAAGGGTTGTTCGGAACATCGATTCTATCAAAAAATTTGTCTATTTAATTTTAAAACTCCTAAATCTACATCTCTCTTTCTCTTTCTTAAATTTTTCTTGAAATTCAAATCTCAAGAGTTTATAACTTTCTTACTTTAAGTCAAAATGAGATGATTCTTATATCTAAATGCTCATATCGACAAAAGGAACAAAATAATATTCATATCGCATTTTTTTTATATAAACTCTTTTGAAGTTTTTTCTTTATTTCTTATAAACAATTTGTTTTCAATTCAAATTTCAACCATTTACAAAACTCTAACTCCAATGATACGGACCCTAAAGTTGGAAATCAGGGAATGCTTCTTCTTTAGATAAATTTCTTCCCCAAAGACTCCATAGGCTAGTAAAATGGTGAAGAATACTAGATGTTAGCATAGTAGGCCTAAAGAAATTATGAAATAAATTTGTTTAAAAATAATATATAGGTTTTAAAAGGAGAATTCAATAGTAGCACATAAAAAATTTTTTTGTCGCTTTAAACCATCTAGTATATATTAGTTTTATCTGTTTTGTTTAAAAAATACAGTTTTTCAATAGGGTTTTCCTATCTTTAATAAAGCATTTAGAATAAAGAGAAAGTTGCCTATTACTCACTTTTAACAGTTAAAACAAACTATCTATCCAATTAGATTTAGATAACATAATAGTCTCAATATAAATTAGATGTTCACTTTAATTCATGAATTACGAATTAGAAATTTATATGATTTATTTTAGAATGTTGTGTTCTTATATATAAAACCCGTTATATATAATATTCTAACAATTTAAATACTAACTAATCAATAAATTATATTTACTTATATTTATTTTAATATATAAATAATAACGAGGAAAGTCTAAAAAAAATATAATAAAAAATTTCAAATATATCATTAACCAATTTGAGATAAACAATATACACCTTAGATATCTTTCTCCCTTAATATATTCTCAATAGTTTCAATGATGGAATAGCGGTGTTGGAACTGATGACGCGTAATTACAGGCGGAGCCCTATTCTAGCCTGGATGTGAATTTAAGAGGCGTCTTCCGGGCAGTGGAGACAGCAAGAGTTGAGCTGTGGCTTCATGTGGTGATAAGAGGGAGATTGTAAACTGCCTCTGGAGGCGATTAAGTTTGATCATCCGTGTCCAGATTGACGTTTCGAAGTCGATTTCCAGAGAGTTAGACAATTGGTGCTTGCTTTTAATTTGATAAAGTTCAATTGGGTGTACAGGGAATGCAAATGCAATTGTGCTGCTCACTTGCCCTGCGTTTGGGCTCTAGCAACTAGGCATTTTGGGTTTGTTCGCTATAGGGATGGTTGCCCTTTTTGTTTTAACTTTTTTACTCAATGTGAGCTCTTTCTAAACAAAGCCTTCAAGTTCAGCCAAAAAAAGGGTAGTTTACATAGTCTACGCTGATTAAAATAGTACTAGTGTAGTTCTTCTTCCTAAAATGTTGAAAATATTTCCTTATAATATGGAGAAAATATTCTATTTTTAATTTGTTTGAGAATAATTTTGCCATGTTCTCACAAAAAAAATTAAATTAAAAACCTTAAGTGGGCCTAATATCTCAATTCTCAACCATTATCATAATTTTTTTTCTAGGAGAAAAAAATAAATAGTAATTTTTAGAAAATAATCAAAGTAAGATAACAAGCTTTTAAAATATTCATAATAAATAGTAAATTTATCAAATAAGTAATTTATTTATATCATATTTATTAATAAATAATGTATTGTATCAAGGAAATAATTTATTTATAATTTTATCAAATAAAGGATTTATCTTTTTCTTAATTTTTTCTATTGTATATATATCATTTATTTAATAAATTTTCTACTCACCTAATAAGTTTACTATTTATTATAAATATTGAAAAAAATTAATTAATTTTTGAAAACTACTATTTATCTTTTTCTTTGTGGAATGATTTTTTTTTTTTGAGTGGAACTTTTTAGAATGAAATTGGATAACAGAATTGTCAAAAAAAAAAAAAAAAACAGATAACACAAATACTGAAAAGAATCCACAAATTTTCAAAAAAGATACTTCAAAACAAATTTTCAAAAAGAAAAAAAAAAAAAAAAGAAGAATCCAACAACGAAAAAGAGAGAGAGAAAGACAGGGGCAAAACAAATAAAAATAAAGTTGAAGAAAAGAATCCAACAACAAAAAAGATAACATTTGAGTTTCACGCGCGAATGCATTGATTCTGGATTTATCTTAGTACATGTAATTTTTTTTAATAATATTATAATATATATGTAATTAATTTATTTTTTTAATTAATAGAATATAAAATTATAATTAATTATATATATTTTTATTAATATATTATGATACTATATAAAAAAATTTAAAAGGAGCTTGTATAAGAGGCGCAGGAGTTGGTTTTATTAATTCGGAAGGGGAAGGGTAAGGCAAGGCACGGGGCAGCGCGTGGGGCAGAGATATCGAGGCGTGAAGAGTTTAGTTGTACCGGTTCTCATTGGATTCGTCCATAAGAACGCGACGAAACGCACGCCCTCCCATATTTATTTTTTCCCCTCGTCTCTCTCTCTCTCTCTCTCTCTCTCTCTCCTCTCCTCGTTTTTTTGCGCCGAATCGCCATTGTAGCTTCTTCGAAGCTCTCCGCGCTTCAGTCATTCGCAGCGCCTTGTCTCTACCAGGCAATCTCTTTTTCGGTACGTGCGTCGCATACTTTTTTTGTTCGAATTTTTCCTTTTTAATTGTTCCCTTTGAAATGCGAGCTCGGTTTGGTTCGGCTCAAGAAATCTCGAACATTTTCGTTCTGTTTTCCCGTGTTCTTTCCGGCGAACCAAACAGATCGAGTGATCTGGTTCTTTTGCTCTAGCTGGAAATGTGAAATTCGGCATTGCGTAAGATTAGAGTTCATTTTATGCATCCTAAGAACAGATTGTCGTGTAGAGTTTTGTGATTTCTCAAGCCTCCTTTTGAATCGTTAACTCCGAGTTGTAAATCTGGCTGAAGAGATTCTGGTTAATTATAGAGCTTTTATTTGAAAAAAAAAAAAAAAGAAAGGAAAACTCCATATGTTTGCCTTCTTTGACCGGTGGGAAAAAAAGCCGAGTTTTTTTTTTCTCCTTCTGTACGTTTTAGAGAAAATTGCTGAAAATTATTATTATTTTTAATTAAATGACCTTTCTTTCTTTCTGCTATGGTTATGGCTGAAGAGCACATGGGTTTTCCCTTTGTTTAATTTGGAGTATAGTTGGTATTCTCTTTTATTTATAAACTTTTTTTTTTCTGATAGTTGGTTGGAACTTAGAAACGGCTGGTGCTATTATTATTATTCATATATATATTTTTTTGATTGAGGTTGGTAGAGAAGTGTTGTTGGGATGTTCGAGAGTTGAACAACTGATCAGAGAAGGGAGACAAATTATAATATATATAATTTTATCTCCTTTTTTAAGGAAATTAACGCCCGGTTTAGGCGTTTGTTATTGGATACATATGTATGTCAAAGTACCCATTTCACATGGTAGGTTATAGATGTCCTCGTTAATGAAGTGGGGTTAGCTTTGTCTATGCAGGCAATTCGAAGTTTAGTTTGATCTTTATGCGCGTTAAAAACCCTTTTTTGTTATGTTTAAAGGAGAAATACA
Organism: Antiaris toxicaria; assembly: GCA_035233585.1. Classification (NCBI taxonomy): domain Eukaryota; kingdom Viridiplantae; phylum Streptophyta; class Magnoliopsida; order Rosales; family Moraceae; genus Antiaris; species Antiaris toxicaria. The sequence continues at coordinate 99,584,658 of CP141154.1, forward strand.
GTACTAGTTTTATCATTTGTGTCTACTACTAGAAAAATGGTTTTATGCTTGTTCCCTTTGATACGCGTACCTTCCTTCAAGATAAAGTTAGGATCAAAAACCGTAGCCTCAAAAAATCTATGCTTTTGTATATATCATACATGTTTGTATTTTCCTGGTTTTCTAGAATCCTTTTTCCTTTACGGTTTTTAGTAAAGTATTGTTTGGCACATGGGTTAGGACTGGAAGGTTTGAAATTTTCTGGTTCAAATTGTAATTGTGAATTCAAATAGGTGGGGGAGAAAAAAAAATCGGTGTGGTTTTAGAAATAGAAAATCTTATTTATTAATTATATTTAAACTGGATCATTTAGTTCTGGATTGGATATCCAAGTGCCCCTTTTGTCCGTGGCCTTTGTTGGGAGGGGTGAAGGTGAAAAATTTATGATCAAGATGAATTTCTTAAGAATATCTCATTGGTTAGCATGCTTTTAATTATTGATGAGGATGTCAAATCAATCTTTTATTAACTTATTCCAATCGCTTTGGACATATTGAAGGCTTTATTAAAGTTAGGACAACAAGGTGGGCCCTTTTGTTAAATGCCGTTCTTTCAAAGAACGAACAGCATTATTTACACAATTTTCCTTAAATAAACGTGCTTAAGATATTCTCGAGCTATTTTGATTCCTTGTCTTTAACTTAATTTGCCTAGCTCTTTGTTTCTGTTTGTAGAACTTAACCATCACTGACATGTAACTTTGTGAACTGAACTGGTTTCGCATTTTTTCTGTGTCTCAGATCCGGTGGCCAAAACAAACTCCTAAGAAGAAATCATGTCTCGGCAGCATTACTTTGCACACGAGTGGAGACCGATCTCAGGTGCAGCAAACTCAGAAAACTCCAATGGTTCTTTTGACTGCAACATCTGTTTAGATTTCGCACACGAGCCCATTGTCACCCTTTGCGGGCATCTCTACTGCTGGCGTTGCATCTATAAATGGCTTCACGTCCAGAGTGCCTCGCTGGCCTCCGACGAGCACCCTCAGTGCCCTGTTTGCAAGGCTGACATATCACACACCAGAATGGTCCCTCTTTACGGCCGGGGCCAAACCACTTCGGGGGCTGACGTGGAAGGAAAGGCACTCTATATGGGCATGGTAATACCTCCAAGGCCATCAGCTTATGGGGCACAACTAGCTCTTGCCCCTACATCACCTCATTCGGGTCAGCAACTTCCATATCGTAATCCTTATCAGACCCAAAGCTACAACCCTCAACAGTATGGCAACTATGATGAGGATTCTTCATCGCCACTGCTTAATCTCAGTGATTCGCCGATGACGAGCTTCCACCATCCGGTGGTGGGGATGTTTCGGGAGATGGTTTATGCCGGGGTGTTTGGAAACTCGGACAGCATGTATGCTTACCCTAACTCGTATCGACTAATGGGGAGTAGTAGTCCTAGGCTGAGGAGGCAGGAGATGCGGGCAGACAAGTCACTAAACAGAATTTCCATTTTCCTCTTTTGTTGCTTTCTTCTGTGCCTTGTTCTGTTCTAATAATTGTTTTCATCATTCTCCCTTGCCCATTTTGTACACTGTGTAAAAAAAGGGAAAAAAAAAAAGGAAAGGTTGGGGCGTATTGACGTGAGGTTATAAAGAAAAATATACGTCTAGTTGAGATGTGTTGTATACACGAGGCATGTTAAGATCCTACATTTTACATCTTAGTTTAAAGGAAAATAATAATAAGCTCCCGTTTGGTATTTTGTTTTAAATTTATTTTGTAAAATTTTTTTCTACAATATTGTTATCTCTTAAACAAATTGATGTTTCAAAATTTTTTCTACAATATTGTTATATCTTTAAAACTTGAACGTATTATTCGATTTATGTGTTTGAATTTATAATTTTCATAAAAGAGATGTCTTGAATTACATTATTAGGTGAGTGCATGAATCAAACACCAGGATATGGGAATGACGTGAGCATGTGGGATTGTTGGTTACGTAGGGTAGGGAAGCTTTAGGTGGGCATGAATGATGAATAGGATCCGAGGGTAACATGAAAATATGGGATAAGTTTTTATTTTTTTATTTTTTATTTTCCTTTTTCGTTTCATTGGTTAAGACTTAAGAAATCATGGTTGTGTTTTTATTTGTGTTTGGACGCGTTTTGGGTGTGAATAGAAATGACAATTGTTGTTGGATGATGCAAATTGTGTTTGGTTGTGTTTGTAGAGTGATTGGTTTGGACACTGCTTTAGTTACTGTGATAGATTATTCTGAGTCTGTCGGAACATAATTTTTAACAAATCCTGTGTAGGCATGGCTCGGACTAAGAAATTGTACTATAACGTTTTGTAATCTAGCGGAATGGGGAATACTCATCTAAAAACAAATTCTGAAACTGGATTTTTTTTTTTTTGTGATTTAAAAAATATTAGTATATTACTCCTTAGTTGCTTGTTGACGAAAATTTAAATATTCATTAATAGAACAGAACGGAAAGAAAAAAAAAAAAAACAAGGGTTAAAACGAAAGGAATTATATTTGGCATGCCTGGTAATACTTTCTTCTGTTTCTTAAAAAAAAAAAAGGAAATGAAATTTGAACAACTCAAAATATTACTTAAAATGGGATTGTAAACATAATTTCACATTTAATTTTATAAAAAATAAAGAGTTTAAATCCTTTATTTTTAATATTAAAAAATAAATATATATATATATATTGCTTAAAATTTTGGTAAATTGCTCCTATATGAAGTAAATCATGTATTTGGATCAAATTTAGATTTAGTTTGATAAGTCCTATTATAACAATTTTTTATCTTTATTTTTACTGTTTGAACGTAATTTTAATATAAATATAAATTTAATCTTTATATATTAAATGCCTTTATAAAAAGATAAATTTAAATTGAAATATGCAATCAAATGAGCCCTTAAGAGGATATCTTCCATTCTTTACGTTCACGTTGGACCCATGGAACTTATGAATGACGTGTAAAAAGCATCTCAAGAGGTTCCCGATTTCCGCCTACGGCCTACCTTCTCTCAAAACCATAATTACTGAGGCAGGAAAACTTCAAAAATTGAAGGAGAAAAACGTTGTTTTCTTTGTAAACTAACCGAATTGGAAAGACGTTCCATTGATGACTAACATAGACATTGTGACCTTTTTTTCTTTGAAGATTTCTACAATAAGGTAATGATAGGTTTCCGTTGTCTATTTTGGATATATTTTTTTAATATTTTATTTTGATATAATTTTAATTAAATATAATAATAAAAAATATATATGGTTCTTAAAGTGTATCTATCGTAGAGACCCTTGAATTTAGTTACTTGAGAGTTACGTCCCAACTAAATAGACGTGCATTTAATTAACTTTAGTGATTTCCGTGATCTTGAACTATTCATTCCAGCCCAATATCAACACGTGTTTAAAAAACGTCCGTATCTAGTTGGCGTACGTATGTCCCACAAAATATATATACATTTGTATATGCATGCAAAAAATGCGAAAGACTATGCAATTTGCAAAAACTTCCCAGCCACTTCTTGGTGTGGAGCAATTTTGTATAGCAAACAGAACATTTCAAAATAATTACACCAGGACCCTCCAAAGGAAACACTATATATATGTGTATATATATATATATACACACACACACATATAGTGGCGGAGGTATTCAAGGCTGAGTGGGGGCTACCATCCCCACTCAAAAAAATTTTTTTGTTTAATTTATATCTCAAAAATATTTTATTTTTCTATTTTGTTCTGGGAACTTTAATGGTTTAAGAAGATGGTATCTACAAAAGTTAAAACAAAAACAACTATATCTTATCACTCTCTTGCTTTCGAGCTTGATGATTATAAAACTATCCCAAAATTTAAAAAATTCAACTTTAAGCCCATGTGAAAATATCTAAAAGTATATTAAAAAAAAAAAAGAAAAAAACACTAAAATTCCTCAACAATAACACACCCTCAATGGTGAGTCGTGATGATAACTTAGATCCGATGATAGGCGACTTGAACCCCTAAGGCATCGATCTTCTTTACCCTTCCCCTGATCGATGGGACCCTGACCCACCCTTGATTATGAGTCGCAATGGTGTTCCAAACCTGACAATAGGCGACCCGGACTTTTGAGAAATTGATCTTCTTTGCCCCTTCCCCAACCGACGAAAACTTAGGTCATGCCACTCTTGTGAAGATTGATTATGCCAAATCACAAAATTTATTGCGATTCTCCTTCAAGACAAACAAGCGAATGGTCATCGTGGAGGCCACAATAGTCATTACCATGGTTGGAATAGGCAAAGGTGCTTGACTAGTTAGCGAGTTCTCATAGGATGTAACTAGTCACCGTAAGAACTCTAATTCGCGACGACACACAGAGATTTCCCATCAATATCATATATTTTTAAGCAAAAAAATGTATATGACTTTAGTCGAAATTGTGATTAATTATATGAAATTTGGCCTATTGCACAAATATTTTTATATTATCAATTACAATGATAATACTTTGTTAAATTATATTTATCTTATTTTCTAAATTAATTATAATATTTATTAAAGTGACAAGGACTAATACCGAAAAGGCAAATGAAAGTTATAACATACTGCGCAACTACACGGGCTTCTTTGCCGGTTTTAACTAAAAGCAGAGGCTGTTTTAAAAATTTATTTGCATTGTGTTTAGTTATAATTTAGTGTTGTTATGTATATGTATCCCAGCACTCACCCTCATTAGATGCAGTATCCGTGAGATAGTTCCCTACAGATAGGAAAAAGTAATATTTCCCCACCATAGAATTTCCATTTTTTATTTTCGTTAAAAATTAAAAATCTTTATATTACTCTATGAAAATTTTCCTTTTCTTACTTTTTCTTGTTATTTGAAAAAAAAAAAAAAAAAAAAGCTTGACGCATAGTCGCGAAATATATATATATATATACATATATACACTCCCATGATGATCTCATGTGGCATTTGACTTTCAAGATCCTTACAGCTATGCTCGAAGATAATCCATACTCATCAACTTCAATGCCCACACCCACTTGCAATTTGCAACTTGCAGATCTTTTATATTTAAGTTCACCAAAATAAATAAATAAAATAAAATAAAAGTTCATTTGGGGTGGTGCGGGCATATGGCGACAAAGAGACCGATAGCATTTGGCTGTGAGTCTAAATTTAGTTCACTTATTTTAGCTCCTCCTTAATGTCTCATTTGTATTTATTATATTCTGTGGGGAATTCTAAAGTATTTTTAATAAGAAAAATGATATTCGTATCCGCTATTATGCGACTCCGCCTCTTTGGTAAAGCTCCACGTCCACGGAGCATTCAAAAAAGGGAAGGAAAATAGTTGCGCATACTCTCAACAGGCAAGCCCCAAGTCAAGCAAAGAAGTTGAATCAAGAAAACCACGCTCGCATACACATTTTGTTTTGTCTTTGATTCTGTTTATTTCATTGGTTCGGATTCAAAATTTTTGTTTTAGTTTTATTTTTATTTTTTTAAAATCAATAAAAATTATAATTAAGTCAACCAGTTTCGATTTAAAATTTTATTTCATTTTTAGACTTAACTCGTAAAACCATTAAGACCCTTTGTTTTTTCCTGAAACAATTTTTTTATATATATTTATTTAAGCAATGAAATAAATTTAGAATTATCATCCATTATTAAGTTTAAATAAATATATATAATCACTTGCATTAAGATCCTTTGTTTTTTCCTGAAACAATTTTTTTTTTGGAAAATTCCATTAAACATCTTGCCTTTTATTTTTATTATGTCTCAATATTTATAACTCTCTTTGGCCTGCAAATCAATACAACAATTAAGGTCTTACTCCTTGGTTCCAAAAAAAAAAAAAAAAGTGATGGTATTCATTGAACATTTACTAAAACCAATCATGTTATTAAGCAATGGAAATGATAAATTTAGAATTATCGTCCATTATTAAGTTTAAATAAATATATATAATCACTTGCATTTTTGTGTTGGAAATCATATATAATCATCTATTAAATGTTAATATCATCAAAACTGTACAAAGTAAAAAAAAATTAAAATTAACAAAACTTGATAAAGATGTAAGAGATCTAAACAATATCTTAAACTAAATTTCATAAATATTTTTGATGTTCTACCAAAAATTCTGAAAATAATTGGAAAAAAAAATAGTGGAGGTTAATTGGATTTTTTCATTATCATTTTTAGGATATTTGAAACTTCATTTTTCTCCTTTCTAATTTTAAGAAAAGAGTTTTTGTTTCCATGTTTTTCTTATTTTCTTTAGAATATAATAGTTTGCTTTTAGATTATTTGATTGTTTGTGGAATATAGGGTCTACATGGGCCCACCGGAGCAGTGCGGAGCCATCACACTCCGGAGCCGATTAGCAAATGTTTTTCAAATAATGATATTATATTATATTAAAAAATATATAATAATTTGACGTTATTTTATAATGGTGTGTCGATTCAGCCATCCGTATCCTTTCATGTCCTTATCCTTACTAATTAATTTTCCATTTTTGTTTTATTTCCAAAAATGCAATTAAATTAATTTATTTTCTTTTCTTTTCTTTTCTTTTCTTTTGGAATCCGGGATGCTTATCTTTACCAACAAGAAAATCGCTGCAGGCTCAGAATTCACATCCCCCACCGACCCTTGGATGAGAGGAGGTCCATATTGGATAATTCAACACTAAATTGCATACTTTTTGAAAATATTAAAAGAAATTTTGACCTCAAATTGCCTATTACGCCTAGGTGAACCATAGTACCATTAAGAGACATGTTTGGTGTCCAAATTTTGGATGGGGCATCCAAATGGTGAAGACTACCATTTAGGCCAAATTCATGCCCAAAAAAAAAAAAAAAAACACAAAAACAAAACTTCAATGTTCTCTGATACAAAGAGTTGAGGCTATGAGGAAATTGATCATAATGCAAGAGATTTCAACCTTTTTTTTTTTTTTTTTCGTGTATTGGTTGAAAAACGGGTATGACTATGTGTCAAATAAAGTCTTCCGTGACCAATTGCTTTGCAACTTGTGTTTAGTCCTCCATGTTCAAAAAGCCGTGTTGGCAAACTATGATGTCTCCTCTCTCTATGTAAAAGTGAAAGCAATATAATTATCAAACAACCCAAAAAATAAAACAAAACAAAAAATAAAGTAAGAAAGTGAAAGCATCATGTGAGGTGGTTTCACCATTATCTCGATCAAATTCATGGAGGTTTGGCACATTCAATAGATAGTGGGATCAAGCTCCCGGCTCTTGTCTTCACGTTTCTCCAAATTTTATGATTGTTTAGTTAATCCATTGAAACTAAATTTTTTTTAATTTATTTTATTAAATTAATAAAAATTTTAATTAGGTTTTAAAAGTTAAATAATTTTAATTTAAAAAATTAAATTTTAATCATTGAGTCAAACACAAATTAATTCAAAACAAAAATATCAATTAAATCATAGAGGAGGGATTAATATAAAAAGAAAAACATGGGGTACAAATCATAAAAGTGTCCAACAAACAATTTTTATTGCAAAATCTTAGATCATCTTCAAAATATATATGTATATATCAATATTAATATTATATTTGTTACAAGATAAAGTGAGAAAATAACACTTTTTAAACGTTGTATTTCAATATATAACGTTGTTTTCAATACCATATTTACCTATCATTATTAAGCTTTCGAATTTATTAAAACAAAGTTATTTTATTTAAATAATTTAAAAATGATAAAAAAATAATGATTAGATGAAAAAATCAGGACAAAAATTGGTAATAATCATGTAAAATTTAATATTTGCTCTATATGATAGTGAATTTATTGTTAAATTAGCATTTGTTAAATTTATCACAAAAGTAGCAGAGAATAATTATTTATCTAAATATTTATTCGACATTAACGTGCGTATATAATATATTTGTTTAATACTTCATTAACGGTGCTCTAAATTCCAAGCGTCAACCATTTATTTGGCATTTGCTTGGATAAACTCAAAATGCCAATCATTTCTCATTTCTAAAGTTGTCCCATTCTACGAAGATTAATTATAAAATAAAATAAAATCTGCGAAAGATTTGGGAATACTTAGTGACACTAATTGACGTTATATTATTAAAAAAATTAATGTTCTTTTGAGCACTAGAGTGATGTGTGTGAGGCCAATCAAAAAGTCAAGAAAGTGTTTGGAACGATGCCATTAAATAACGAAAATCCTCACTGGTATAATTTGATTACGGATTCAAAGTCTCTCTCTTTCTCTCTCCTCTTGTGGATTAGTACTAGTGATTTTTATGATTTATTTGACAACTGAGTTTGATTTAAATTAATTGTATTTTTTATTTTTTTTAAATAATAAAAATTATAATTTATTTAAAAAAAATGTTAAATTAATTTGAACCGTTGGTTTGCAGAAGATATTAATGTATGTTTTTTTTTTTTTTAAATTTTGCCAGCTGATCCAGCTGTCATTCTATCGTTAATTAGATTTTTCACATCCACAATAGAAGCACTAAATCCAAACCTCCTAGTCAGGATCATGGACTTAGGTTTCTCCGACCTTTTTTACATATACATATATATATATATATTTATATGTGTGTGTGTGTGTGTGTGTGCGTGTGTGAATCTTGGCCGTGATCGGTGGTACACTAACTTGAAATGACCGGAAGGTGAGACCTTTGAAGTTATTTGGTGCTGCCATGTGTTGAGGTCCACTAAACTTTGTCGCCAGCTTTCTGGAGTGATATGATTGTCTCTCCTCTTGTTTTCTAGTGATGAGAATCATGAGGGATGATGAGTTTAGGTTCTTGGTGGTGCAGCCCCAGTAGGCCCATTCTTATAATTGCCAAATGCACTTACCTCCCACCTTTTTAATGGGGAAAAAAAAGATGCATATTTTTCTTCATTGGATCACAAAATGACAGCTAATTCTGCATCTCTCTCTCTCTCTCTCTCTCCATAATATTATCCAAATTTCATTTATTTATCTTTTTTAGAACTTCTTTAATTAATAAGTGTTAAATAGTTTGGCTTGTGTTCAATCGGACAGTTTAGTAAGTTTCCAAAATTTTATGGTCAATTCCTCTCCTTTCGATAGCCAGTTTGAAAGTATCACCTAAATCTTCTGACTGATAAAGCTTATAAAACAACAAGCCATTATAATTTCAGATCGAGATCTTCTTTGATATTAATGCACAAATAAATATAATAGCAACAAATAGCATCTTTTTAGCCTGCATATTCGTGGAAGCCAATCTCATTTGAAAAACTTATCTCTATCTATCAGCAATTGAAAGAGAAGCGGTTTAGGAAAGGATTTTAAAACCGGATGCGCTTGCCTAGCGAGAAAGGCCTTGCCTACCAAGTTAAAATATAAAAGAAAGAAGAGAACGAAGGAATTCCGTACTTTGGTAATTCTGCAGGAATTACGTTTAATCTTGAATGCTATTGATAAATTCTATAGCAATAGTCTGTCGAACTCAGAAAGTAATAACGAAAATGGCTAATCCAATAGTTGATTCATCAGTTGTCACCGTTAGAATCAATAAAGTAAGTGCATATTACCCCATAGCCTTAGGGTTGTGTCTCGATCTTCTTCTACGTGCAGAATTTGAGAAATATGTTTTTATACTACGGAAATTTCCCTTGCTCTAATTCCACACCTTACTTACTGGGACATATTATCTCACTATTAAGTATTAATTAATCGAGCTTTTGAATTATTATAATTGTTTTGGATAGGAAGAAAATGATTATTTTAAAAACAATTTGTTTAATAAATATCTCACTTTTTATTAAAATTTGATCATTTTTTATAATAAATAAATGATTTACTAGTCAATCTCTCTAATTAACCTATGCATTGATATTGAAATGATCACCGGTCATTTTCTTAAAAAAATAAAACAAAAGAAATTCGATGATTTTTTTAAAAATAAATTCTATTTCTTTGGTTGAATAAGGTGCAGTTTTTTAATGAAATGAAGTGCAGTTTCATATTGTTAAAAAAAAAAAAAAGAAAGATTATTTGCACTTTAGATTCCGAAAGGAGGTATTTTCTGATGTTTTGTTAAATATCAGTATGACTCTACATGTCTAACTAAAAACTTTACATACCTGGACAAGCAAAGATCATTAATATTTTGCATGCGTTTTGGACACTGATTTGAATTGAATTTTATGGATTTAAATTGAATTTAATGAGACATTTAAACTATTAAAGCTAAAAAATATAAAACTTAAAATATGTTTGTATAAAAAAAATCAATAGAGTTTATTTCGTTTGTCTTAAAATTCTATATAATTTTAAAAAAAACATTTTATTCAAATTTATATATATATATATATGAAGTTATGAGCTTTACAATTTTGAATTATAAAATTATAATAGTAACAATAGATAACGAAACAGAGATTGATTTTATAAAAATAAAAAAAAATGCTATATAAAAATTGTACTTGAATGTATCCCAAACACATGCTTAAGATTAAACTTCCCTCTATCAGCCAACCAAAACTTTAGCCTCAGCCCACTAACATAGAGTTGAAGTTAGCCCAACACGTTTTGCCCATACTAACTGGAAGGGCCCAACCACAGAAAGGTACTCATCACCTTTTTTCCTCCTCGGTGTGGATGGTGAAGTGGTTTCTGTTTTTTTGATTTCTTGTTATTTGAGATGTTGTTCAAGATTATAACATGGGAGTCTATGGATTTCATAATCAAGAGTATTGAAAATCATTGATAGTGGAGTCAAGAATAGTGGAGCCTATGGATTTCATCATCGAGAATGGTGAAAATTCTTTAAGTGATCAATCACATTAGCCACTCAGCTTATAAAGATTGTTCCTCGCATTACACGGCAAGGAATCACAGTCAAATGTTCTCACCAGTTTCCTAGAGATTTTGACAGCCAAGTTGTAAGTATGTAATATCAATAACATCATTTTGAGCTGTGGGCAGGAACCGAAATCTTCTTCTCATAACTAGTTAACAATTTCTTCCATTTGAGAAACAACTAGGTGGACATTTCGCCACCCCTAATGAAATTCAGCTGTCTCTCGTGAGCAACTGCATTGGAAATGCCTTCAGTTCTCAGCAAGTTGACAGACTTCTTCGCACCTTCTGTGTCTCTGTTACCTTCCAAACAATCCAAGCAGGTCGACAGAGTTTCCTTGCTCGGTTTTGATCCAGGTGGGCACACCAAGATTGCGCTCTTCAATGCCTCAACAGCCTTGGATATTTGACTATGTTCAAGATATCGAATTGCTAATTGATACCATAGCTCAACTGAAGACTCGTCTCCTTTAGCTATTGCCTTGTCCACCATAGCTTCAGCCTTCTCTACGAAGCCTTTTCTAAAATAAGCATCAATTAGTAAGTCAGGAATTAAAAAGTCAAAGGGTAAACCCCTAGATTCCCATTCCTCATAAATCTTCTCGGCGCCTTCAATGTCATCAATCCTCAAAAGCGAGCTTATCATACTTGCATAGCCCTTGTTAAACCGTTTCTCCTTCTGGTAAAGTTCCCAAATACGGCACACCTCATCTTTGTTTCCAATGCGCGCATAGGATTTGAGGAGGGCATCAAATGCAAAAGGCTTCCTGTTGACAGTCGGCAACAGTTCCTCAAGCTTCTTCAGCATCTCCACAGCCTTGTCTACTAGCCCAACTTTGAGGTGCCCATGTGCAGCAATCGAATAGAAGTTCCAATCCAGAACTAAACCTGGATAGGTCTCCACTTTTTCCATAATTTTATTCACCCCCTCAACATCTGAACTGGCAGCATATGCGCTTAATCGAATGCTGAATGTAAATATGTCAAAAGAGATGCCTTTTTCTTCCATTTCAGACATGAGGGAATCGAGTTTCTCATAGTCTTCAGTTTGATAATACAGATTCATCAATATATTATGACATATTGGTGTCCTAAGATCCCACGTATCCCTTATTTGCTGCATGATGGCCTCGGCTTTCTCCACAGACTTTTCATGGGCATAGCAGTTGAGAAGAGTACTATAGACCTCAAATTTTTTCAATGTGATTGGAATGTTATTGAAATAGTTCTCTGCTTTATCCACACCGTGAACTTTCGAGATCAAGTCTAGCCGTATGGCAACATCCTTGGGCGAAAGAGGCATGTATCTTTTATCGCTCATCCATTGAGATATCTGGAAAAGGAATTACAAACAAAAGTTTAAAGCAAGAAATCTGCAGATCCTTTTGAAAGAATAAGAATAGCATTTAGCAGGCATTCAACAAAGCTGCAAGTTTTAAAATCATCAAGCAATTATTGGTTTATTCTAGTAATTCTTTTCCCTATCCCCGGAGTTTAAGGAGAAAATCCATTGCATGACAATAAAAACGATATTCTTTAAACGAATCAGATTAGCTTTTAGCAGGCATTCAACAAAGCTGCAAGTTTTAGAAACATCAAGCAATTATTGAATTATTCTAGTAAATTTTTTTCACCTATCGCCGGAGTTTAAGGTGAGAATCTATTGCGAGAACATGAAAAGCATATTCGTCAGTTAGAATAATTTCTAACATACCCTAGCTTTTGGTTACTTTAACTCATGCCCAACAGCTAAACATTCAAGACAACGGCAAATTCCTTTTCCATTTTCTCCACCTTGTTCATGCCCAACCGATCATCGTATTCGCATTATTACTCAAAAAGTCCGTGAAGAAAAACCAAAAAAAAAAAAAAAAAACCCAGAAGTTTTAAGATGGTCTTTCCACATTTTGGGATAATGTTATGAACCCGTAACTAATAAAACTAAAACATGAATAGTGCTCCCAAAAAACAAAAATCATTGCAAACATATAAAATCTAAAAATATATATGAAATCCATGGTTCATTTCAAATAAAAATTTAGAAGAACAACAGCTTATCTGAGAAATCTACCACTAAAGATTCTGTTAAAAGAGACCATCTTTCACGAAAAACACATTTTAACGAAGCAAACTGAGAAATGGTAAGCAAATAATAAAAGAGAAACCTCAAGGGCGTGATGGAAACGCTTGAAGACTCTGAGCTGTTTGATTATACGCTGAAGGTCATTTAGTCGAACAGGTTTGCCTTCTTGGACCCACTGGTCAAGAATCGGCACCACCGAAACGCCGGGGTTGCCCACCGGCGATATCCTCTGGTAAAGCCTCTGCTTACCAGTGTGGGTACTTGTGGAATACAAGAAACGCCCCGAAACGTTCAAGTTCTGCCCACCATATACGAAACGCAAAGCTAATCTGCTTCCTTCCCATAGCTTCATTTTTTATTTTTCCCTTTTTTGGGGTGAAAGTGGACAGTCTGGTGAAGCAGGGCCTAGGGTTTTAGTGCTTCAACCATGGGTTTTTGCTGTGGAAAATTTGGATTTAAAATTAAAAAGAAAAAGGAAAAAAAAACCTGATACTTAAAATGTTGCTGCCCAGGATCGAACTGGGGACCTTTAGTGTGTAAGACTAACGTGATAACCACTACACCACAGCAACAAGACGAACGAGTGTTACAATTAAAATTACATAATGTGGAGATTTTTTTTAAATTTTGCCTTCATCGCAACCTTTTTTTTTTTTTTCCCCCAATGTAAGTGCCATGATTCCGGCCTTCTCTGTCTTATTTTTCAAGTCATTTCTTCACATTCTACAAGTTTTATTTGATGGGAAGAAAGAAAAATTAGTTAAATGGACGCCTATTCTTTTTTAGTGCAAATTGCAATTTTACTATATTGATATCGATAGATATTACTATTTTAATTGTTAGATTAACTTTTAAATAATTTAATCTATGAGTATTTAGTTAAAAATTTACAAAAAATTTACAACGTGAAATGCAAAACTATTTTAATCATATATTAGCTCATTAAAATATAAATTTAATAACTAAAACAATAATACCAGTTAAGTTAATAACAATACAAATATAGTATGTATCATAAATTTATCATTTTTCAATAAAACACATATATCAGGCTATAGGAAAATAAAACATCTTGTGCCATGTTATATATGATAATGATACATCTTCCTTGATATTTTTGCTAACGGGTTTGGAGAAAAAGCTTTCGTAGTTAAAGCCTCAAGTTTTTTTTTTTTTTTTAATCGGTATAAGCCTTAAGTACTTAAGAGAGCTGCACCGTCCTCCCAAAAGGTGTCAAATTTTCGTAGTGGAAAGCATAAATGTGCATATTCTAACGTAAGCCAAGCTAGAAAAAAGGGCAAAAGAAGAAAAGTGGAATATGAAGCACATGTGTCTATGCCATAGGTAAACACCTAATCCGGCACCTTTGCTTTAGTAGTCAAATTATTGTTTTGGACAATATTCCAATGTGTTCCCTTTCGGCATTATTTTTCTTTTCTTTGTTTCTAATTGTCTCGGTTATTTGTCAATTCTTGACCATTTCCATTTGCTACTTTCCCTTGGAAGATTTCTGCCGCTTATACTTTTTGATGGCCTTAGCTTAACATGATCATTATGTTTTTCAAATTTGCCATAGTCATCCCACTAAACTTTTCCACGTGAATGTAATTGCTTTCATTTATTGATGACATATATATCACGGATTTAGAATAAAAAGCAAGGAAGTCATAGTTACTCTATGTGTGTATTTTTTTTTTTTTTGGTTAAATTAAAAGTTTTGAAAAGAGGTGTAAGCACACGAACTTACATTTTATGTCTAAAATTTTCTATCCTAAATCATATTCAACTACTTATATCATATTATTTTATAAGACAAAAATAGATAAAAAAATAAATATAATTTTTTTATTATAAGATAACATATATAAATAGTTAGACATAATTTAAAATATAAAATTTTAGATAAAAAAGGTGGATTCGTAAAGAAAAAAAAAAGGGACACTCTTCTTCAGGCTTATCAAAGATACTATTAGAAATGCTAAAATAAATATTCGCATAAGGTTTTAGTAATAGACCTCACTTTTAAAACAAAAAACATGTCACTTCTTTCCTATACAAAAAGGAACAAAAAAAAAAAACAAAAACAAAGGTGTCACCTCAGTCGGTTGGAAATATATGAGTAAAAGTTAGATATTATTTATGGTACGCTCGAAAAACGTTTTTTTATATTATAAAAATTAATTTTATATAAAATATAAAATTTTATATTTAAATATAATTTTTTTCAACAGTATTATAAAAATAATTATTATTTAAAAGTTTTTTAAAATAATTATATCAACTTTTTAATTTTAACCTTTTATTTCTATTTTTATTAATCATATCAACTTTTCAACTCTAAAATACTTTTCATCTAAACACATATTTCATTCAAATACAAAATAAATTCTTTTCAACTAAATACAACACTCAGAAAACAAATTACATTCAAATACAATTAAAACGTAATGCGTTTACCAAATATCCTATTAGATATGAAATTGAGAATGAAATATAAAGTCTTGGACTATTCTTTCAAATGCGTGTAAGCTGTTAAAGATAAAACACCAAAATCCTACGTGTATCAACTATCAACCCTCAAGATACGTGAGACCGTTTCTAAACACGGTCCATTAAATACTGAATTCCAAGAGAAAAAAAAAATCTGGAGTGGGAGGAATGAATTTTTACCTTTAGAATTCTTAAAAAAGACCGCACAACAACCCAATTAGAAAAACAACAATACATCATGGGTACATTTGAAAAGTTTGCGAGACACTTCCAATATGGGGTCAGAGTTCTCGGCTCTTCCTCTGATTTTCCACATAGAATTTTTTAGAATCTTGTTGGGCACCGATAGGATGAGACATTAAGGTAGCGTTTGGTATTGTTTTTGAAATCTGTTATGTTTTCAAATTCTCTGAATTTGAGATCGTTTTGAAAACAATTCTGAGAACGTTTCTGAAATTGTGTTTGGTTTTATTTTCTGAGTGTATGTTTTGAGAAACAAAAAAGTGAAACTATGTTTGGTTATATTTTTGAAAACCAGTCATTTTATAAGTATTATATAAAAACATATATATGTTTGATTTAAAAAAATATTATTATGAATACCAAAAATTAAAAATTAATAAAATTTTTTAATTGAAAAATGAATTAAAAATTAATAACCATAATATTTAAGTAATTACTATATCAATTAAATCTTAATTAACCATAATAATTAAATCAGAGAAATGGAAGAAATGGAAAAAATGAAATCAGAGAAAACGAAGTCGTTTTCAATTTTACGTTGGGAGCAAAGGAGATTTTAGATTCGTTTTGAAATCTGTTTTAAAAAACAATACAAACCAAACACAATTTCACACTGATTTTGAAATCGATTTTCTAGGAAATCGTGAAATATGTTTTGGAAACAAAACCAAACACACACTTAAAATCTCCTTTGCTCCCAACGTAAAATTGAAAACGACTAAAAGTCGTTTTCTCTGATTTCATTTTTCTCGTTTCTCTCATTTCTCTGATTTAATTATTATGATTAATTAAGATTTAATTGATATAGTAATTACTTAAATATTATGGTTATTAATTTTTAATTCATTTTTCAATTAAAAAATTTTATTAATTTTTAATTTTTGGTATTCATAATAATTTTTTTTAAATCAAACATAAATATGTTTTTATAGAATACTTATAAAATGACTGGCTTTTAAAAATATAACCAAACACAGTTTCACTTTTTTGTTTCTCAAAACATACACTTAGAAAATAAAACCAAACACAATTTCAGAAATATTCTCAGAATTGTTTTTAAAACGATCTCAAATTCAGAGAATTTAAAAACATAACAGATTTCAAAAATAATACCAAACGTTACCTAAGACTCTATTTGATAAGTACATCATATTTGAATATAATATATTGAATGTAATTCACATTTATAGGAAAAGTATCGTCATTACATTTGAATACAATGTGTGTTTCGATAAAAAGTGTTTGAATTGTATTTTAATAATGAATATATGATGTGATGAATAAAAGTAGAGAAAAAAAAAAAGAAAAGAGGATATATAATGTGATTAGTAAAAGTAATTAAATATGTGAAATAATAAATAGTGATTGTATTAAATATAAAATGTGATTTGATCGGTATTTGAATATAATACTTTTGTATTTAGATAAAAATAATATTGTATTTGAATACAATGTGAAAACAATACTACAAACAAACGGGTTAAATGAAATAAGATATTCAATGCACCCCAAATCCTAATCTTTGCACTTTTCGCCCACTCATGTCCATTCTACTTCTATATTTTTCATTTGTTTAAAGAGTAAATTATTAAGTTGGTTGCTTAACTTTTAAATTTATACAATTTTAGTCTCTATTTTTTTTCTTCGAAGTTGGAGTAGTCTTAAACTAGGAAAAATGTTGTTGATAATGAATTTTGTCTAAGAATTAACATAGGACTATTGAAGTAACATTTTACTAGTTTAGGGAAATCCAATTATAAACAAAAGATTAAGAACTAATATTACATAAATTTAAAAGTTTAGAAACTAAATGAGTAATTTACCTTTTTTTTTTAATTTGTAAAACTTTAATCCTGTTCTTTTTTTTGGTAGCTTGAATGATTTCTTGATTTATTGATGGAATCCGTCAATAATTTTGATTAAAAATTGATACTCACTAACAGATATTCTGTACAAAAATTAAAAGAAAGATTTGTTGTAATAATATTTTTAATAGTTTATGATTGATCAAGCTAAAAAAAGATCAAAATTATACAAACTTAAATATTCAATGACTAACCTAGCAATTTATCCGAATTAAAAGAAAGACCCCTTGATATATATTGTATACATTCAACTTAATTATTTAGTCAAATCATGTAACAAATCAATTATTTACTTAACCAAAACCAGTAAACAATCTATTTAAAAAAAAAACAAAAACAAAAAACAATCTATAAGACATCAAAAACTAAAATTTAATCAAAATAACACTATTAATTAAATATTCATAAATGCAAAAGCCACGAAACTTCCATGCCCCCACTGCCTTTCTTTTTCCTATCAAAACTAAACACATTTCTTATTCAACCATTATCTTTAAGAAAGCTTCATGCACTAAGGAAGCTTAAAGAAAGAGCAAAAAGAAAGAAAGAAAAAAAAAACACAAAAACAAAAGACGCTGTCAAGTCCAACTTCCACGGTGCGGGTAGTTTCCTAGACAGAACCACTACTATATTTACATATATAATATATAAATATATATAATATATGTATATACGACACAAGTCTAGAAATTAAAGAGCAATTTAGGAGGCTTTAAGTTGTTGAATACCGAACTATTTTGGTGACAAAAAAAGAATATTGAGAAGAATGATCATATTCATGTTGTAAAACACGATGATGGCTAAGAACGAAGCGTTGGAGCTGGACTTAAACCAACATTATTGCACTGCCACTGCGGGTACTAGTAGTACCTCGTCGGGGCAGTCGCCGAGGACTAAAAATCCGGCGCCGTTCTTGTCAAAGACGTACGATTTGCTGGAGGAAGGCGGAGGAATATCGGATAGTGTTAACGGAGAAAATGGGAAGAGATCATCGGTCGTTTCATGGAATGCTCAAGGCAATGGTTTTATAGTATGGTCACCTGCCGAGTTCTCGGAGTTCTTGCTTCCCAAGTACTTCAAGCATAACAATTTCTCTAGCTTCATTCGCCAGCTTAATACCTATGTGAGTTTTAATTTCTTTCTAATTATATTGATCCTTCATGATATATGTGTGTTTATATATATATATATGTATATAAATGTATTTATATGCCCTGTATCATGTGCATGTTACATGGTACAATATTCTAGGTTAGAGGATTACGAGAATATCACAGCTGTTATTCGATTTCCTAATTTATAAAAGATTCGTTTTACACAATCCCAACAATATGGTTGCTCATATCAAATAGGTATAAGCAAAGATTAAAAGAAATAACTACATAAAGATTGTTTGGTTTCTTCTATGTGGGATAATTAATTACTTGGCTAAAATTGGTTCAACAACATCCAAGCTAGAAGTTTGGAGATTTTGATTAACTTGAAATTAGGAGATGAGCAGGATTAGGGTTGTGGCCGGTGGTTTCCTAGCCTTTTCCGGCAATAAGAAAGAAAGTAAATGAAAAATAAAATAAAAATGTTTACAAACAGTCAAAACGATAAAGTTTCCAGTCGTTGGTCAATATAATCATGCTGATTGAAAGAATATGCAAGCTCATAAAATTAGAAAATAGAGGTAAAAGGACCAATTGGTTTGTTCTAATTAATATTTATGTGGACGTTAAGTACGTCACTTAGATAAAATTCTATATAAATTAGTTTATCACGCCGCTAGCTAGTTGAACATTGCACATGTTTCTCTTGTATAGTTTATGTTTTCAATCTCTTAAAAGCCCTGAGAGATATAACTATTCAATAAGCCGGATATGTCACGTTATATTTACCCTTCGTTTGACACGTTCAACTTTGAAAAATGAAAAATTTTTCATTTCAAGAAAAATGAACATTCCTAAATTTCCGTATCTGAACATCCAATATTTTTCATTTTTGAAAAATGAAAAATGAGCTTTTTAGAAACAAAAAGTTTTCACCCATCCAAACAACTTTTTACTTTTAAAAAAATTTCCAAACAACTTTTTATTTTTTATATCTAAAAATTTTTCATTTTCCAAAAACAAACACCCCATCCAAACATACCCTTAGATGATTTATAAATTTCAGGTCATATATAAAGTCCATCTATTGCATCCCGGCTGTATTTTTTACGCCTGCCTTTAAACAAACCTCTCATGCATGCATATTCCGTCGCACAAAAAAATTATTCTTTCTCAATGGGAACAGTGTAAAAATACTGAAGATTATTTGTTTTATTAAATAAGAATATTGTTATAAATTTCAATTACTGAATCAGTGTAGTTATAATTTTTCTTGAAAATAAAGAGGAAAAAACAACAATTCCAATTTTACTAAATTTTAAAAGAAAAATAAACAGTAAAAAGTTCTAAATTATGAGTGGGGATAAAAAGCCAATACTCACAATAATTAATAGCATGGGGACAAATTAGGAACCATTGTTTATATGAACAAAACAAGTCAATTTATAGAATCTCAACCACCGTTTTTTTTCTTTAATTTTCTTGGACAAAGACCTTTATCTTTTGCATGGTAGCTAGAACATGCTGCTCCATATTGTTTTTATACTTCGAGATGCAAAAACAGGCCTTACCTTGTCTATACAATTTCATGTGAAACAAATACATTTTGCTGCCACGGTCCCTTCTTCTTCTTCTTCTTCTCCTTCTCTTAACATTTTTTTTTTTTGTTTTTGGCCCCATCTTCTATTGAGGGATTTACTGTACAAAAGAGCACGGCTATACTCATTATCATTTTAGCTATCAACACCCAAATGTTGGTAAATAATTAAAAAAAATATCACCCAGAAAAAAAGGTAAAATAAGAACTATGTCACACTCTTTTAAGTGTATATATGAAGTTAAATTGTTAAATATGTAGTGATTGTATCATCAATATATAGCATTGCTATAGCCTATTAGAACCATCTAGCTAGATAGTTTTTTTAAAGATTGTTTTGTGTTTGTATTAATCATGTAGTTGATTTTTGAACTTCCGAAAAGGGATTCAAGAAAACGTCGTCAAAGAGATGGGAATTCAAGCATGACAAGTTCCAAAAGGGCTGCAGGCACATGCTGGTGGAGATCACTCGGAAGAAATGTGAGCCGAGTGTGTTTCCGGCGTTCCTCAAGGCTTCCAAAGATAATGTGGTGGCGGCAGCGGCGGCCGTTGAGGAAAACAACAAATTACAACTGATGGAGGAGAACAAGAACCTACGGAGAGAAAGGGTTGAACTGCAAACACAAATAGCACAGTTCAAAGCCCTAGAAGTTAAGCTCTTAGACTGTCTAGCTCATTACATGGGGGACCATCACAATAAGTACAGGAGGTTGTGTTAGGTTCCGGTCAAAATCAAAAGAACAAATTTAAAAAGCAAAAAAGTAAAAGATTGTTGTGTATTTCCATTGTTTCTAAAAATTTACATGGAGATGAAATTTAAAAGTTTTCTATTCTTAGGATAAATAATAATTTCAGAGTTACTCTTTTTTTTTTGGTTTCTTTTAGACAAAAGATGGAGAATTTGAACCATAGTGACGAACATTTAAAGTTATATGCGGGTACTGGCCTTTTCTTTATGACCATTCAGCTTAAAAAATATTTTTCTTAAAAAAAAAAAAACCATTTTATGTAAGTGATGAGAAGATTATACCACTGTTACGTGGGTATATTAATTATCATCCTAATTATTATTATGAAATTAATTTATTATTAAGCTGGTGCAACAATAAGAATGACTTTCTTTCTTTTCCTTTTTAAATACTTTTAAATTTGATATTCGATAGTTGTAATCACACATTTTATCCAATCAATATGTTATGTGATCTCAGATTTAAGGTGGTGTTAAAAAGATTAGACTTATTTTTTAAGTAGAATTGAATCATTTTTTTTATTATTTTAGGAAACTCTGAGATTTTTTATTCGTAGACAATAATATAGAGAGGGTGAAAGAATACTTTTTCTTTTTTTCTCTCGCTGATCAGCAAGAAAAGTTGGTGCTGCTGCATCACCATTTCAGATTTTTCAAAGGCAAAAATGAAAAGAGAGTGAAGAAACTTTCAAAGACCTAATTTTCAAGGATACTATTTTGGAAAAATGCACAAGAAAAGCTTATAACCAATGACTTTGATACTTTGCCGTCATCCATACTGTTATTGGTTATCCACCTTTTAACAAGTTGAGCTTTAAAAAAAATTGATGAATTAATACGATATTAAAGCGGATAGTACTGCTACACAAAAGTAAATCGTGCTGCTTTAATCCAAACTTCGAAGGAAAAAAGGGTGATAAATTGCTCGTTTGGTTTTAATCTCTTTCACAAAATTCTGATTTAGTCTCTACTATTTTTTCTTTGCTAAAAGGTCCCTAAACGCTTTAAAATATTGTAATTTGATCTTGTTTTTATCAGAAAAATGTTAAAAATTGAATAGAATAATAGGTAACATATATCACACGTATATGTTGAATGATGTAAATTTGTTTTCTTAATTGTTCTTAAATAGTAAATTGTATGTGATTCATATGACATATTCTATTAAATTTTTTTTTTTTTAGTAAACATGTCTAAATTATACTTTTTTAAAAAGTTTAGAAACCTTTTCACTGAAAAAAAAAAAAAAGACTAATTCGTAACTTTATTAAAAAATTGAGGACTAGATGAGTAATTTAAAAAGGGAGAATGAGGAAAATAGATAAAAACCAATTTAAATAAAAATAAATACTATAAAAGTTTTAGATTTTTGGTAAATTAATAATTTAGTAAATTTATCAGGTGAATTACTTTTTTATTTAGTAAATCATTTATTTATCGATTTTGTTAAATTTTGATAAACTTATTTAATAAATCACTTTTTATATTTGATAAATTATTTATGTACTGATTTTCACAAATCATTTACATTCAATAAATCATTTATTTTGGTAAATCATTTATAAATCTTTAATTTATTGGTGTAATTAATTGTGAATTCTTAATTTTACTAGAATAAATTCTTGATAACATAAATCATTAATTTACCGATTTTATTTGCTGATTTTACAAAATAGTCTCAAATTGACCCAAACCTTAGCCATAACCCTAGCCCCCAAATTAACCCAACCGCTGTCATCTCCAATCATCATCACCGTTCACCATCACACATCTAGCTCTGATGATCCAAATTTCTAAGAGATCTCGTGTTGCCGCTTGCCAGTTCTCGCGAACTATGAGCAACCTAAACTCTATAAATCCAACCACCACAAAATCCAAGAACGTCTACCCAAACTCAATAGATCCAACTAACCTTCAGCTATCATCATCGAAGTAACATTGTCGTCGACCAGTGGCCATGGCAATTACAGTTGAATGTCACCAGAGAATTACGATCCCAAGTTCACCAATTGTTGCCAGATATCACAAATCTTCACTCGAGATCACAAAGTCGAACACTGTCATCGCAATCCTTCTATCTCTCTGAGCTTGAGATCAACCACTGTCGGAATCACACCTTTCCACCGCAATCTCTTCCCCCTTGTGATGCGATCTCACTTTCCACATTAAGCAATCTCCCAGGCAAAATGCAATTTCTTCACTTGTGAACTTGATCTTGCGTAGGACGTGTCGCGTCAATATGAGATCACAGGCTTTTCCTCGCGACTAAGACTGCAAGCTCGCGATCATGGCATCATCGCCGAACCACCATAGCAAACTCATCATTGGCGTCACAATCTTTCTCTGTGAACGAAGCACAAAATCACAAAATGGTAATGGTGAAAACAAAAAGCTCATAGAGAGAGAGATAGAAAGAAGAGAAAGGAGGAAAATGAAAAAAAAAAAAAAAAAAACAAATCAAGGGTAAAAAAAAGAATATAAATATATTATGCTATTAATTTCTAATGATTTCAAATTATAATATTTACCATTTTATGAGGGAAAAATGTTATTCTTTACAATTTATTAGAAAATTACACATAATAGGCCAATTAAATGATCAAATGAAGTAAATAACATATTTTGAAAACATTGAAAATAAATAGCATAATGTATGTTATAATTCAATGCTTTTACATTCTTACCCTCTCTCTCACACAACCACCAACCCATACAGCATATCTCTTTTCCTTCTATCTCTTCCCTCATTCTTTCTCTACCTTACTTTTCTTTCTCTTCGTCACCAGAAGCCATCATTGCGGGCTTTGTCCTCTCTCTCTCTCCTCCTTCTTGTCCTCTTTCTCTCTCCCCCCTCTTCGTCTTCTCTCTTTCCTTCCTCTGTCGAAGTTGCATCTCAGTCTTGCGATCGCGTATCAGTTTATCAAAGTCATGTCTCCTTCCTTAATGGTGATCACAGCTCTGTTCGTCTTTTTCCAAATTACAATGGCAATTGATCTCATGGAGGCCTAGCCATGATCTCGAAGATCAGATCTGCTCTCTACTTGTCATTGTCATCAGAGCAACATTGTCGAAGATCGCAATATTGTCCCCTCATCATTGGAGATCAAATTTGTTATAGGAGGTGGTAGTTGAGCTTTAACGATCTTGATCCCCTTGCAACCTACGTTCGGTGATGAAGACAACGTGATCTCGTCTGAGATCGCAACAGATCCCTTCTCGATGATGCTTCCTCAGCTACTGGAGCACGCGATAAGGGAACCAGGAGGTCATCGAAGGCGCCCATGGAGGAAGGAGGAAAAGATAGATCGAGGACAGTGACTTCTCTGGTGGATGACGACCAGATCTGAACTTGATAGCACCGAAGAGATCAACAACGATAAACGTTGGTAGCGATGACCATGGCAGTGATGTGGTAGTAGTAACTTTGGATTGCAACCATCGACGGCAGGGATGATTGTTGTCTATGGAATGTAATTGTTATATTTTACAACGAATAAACGTTGGTAGCAACAACCATGGTAGTGATGTCGCGGCAGCAACTTATGGACTGCGATCGTCGACGACAGGGATGACTGTTGGCCATGGAATGTAATTATTATATTTTACAATGTAGATTGAGTATAAATATTACATTTACAATATAAATTGAGTCTAAGGGTTCGTTTGGTGAACGCATTGCATTTGCATTGCGTTTGAATGCAATGTATTGAATGCAATTTGTATTTGGAGGAAAAGCATTAGCATTGCATTTGAATGCAATGTATGTTTGGGGGAAAAGTATTTGAATTGTATTTTAATAATAAATATGTGGTGTGATGGGTAAAAGTAGAAAGAAAAAAAAGAGGGAGAGAGAATATATGATGTAATTAATAAAAGTAATAGAAAAAGTGAAATAATAAATAGTGATTATATTTGATTTAAAATATGATGTGATTGGTATTTGAATGAAATGTTTTTGTATTTGGGGGAAAATTGCATTGCATTTAAATGCAATGCTAAAAAAATTTGTGTCCCAAACACTAGCTAAATTAAATATAAATTTCATGCTTACATTGAAAATTAATAAGGATATTTTTGAGAATTTAAATATATGTTATTTAAATATACTATTTATTATCAAAATAAAAATTGACTTATTTATTTTTGTTTCCTCTTTCTTTCAGGGGGCGTTTGGTAAACGTATTACGTTTTGATTGTATTTGAATGAAATTTGTTTTTTGAATGTTGTATTTAGTTGAAAAATATTTGTTTTGTATTTGAATGAAATGTGTGTTTGAATGAAAAGTATTTTAGAGTTAAAAAGTTGATGTGATTGGTAAAAGTAGAGATAAATAGTAGAGTTGAAAAGTTGATGTGATTGTTTTAAAAATATTTTGAATAGTAATTGTTTTCATAGTACTATTGTAAAATTTGTATTTGATATAAAATTGTATTATATTTGAGTAAAATTAAAATTGAATTTGTTCTCCAAATGCCGTTAGCCTCTTTTGCTCGTCAACCTTCAAAAAGCTTCCCGCCATTGACACTATGGGCTCTTGTCATCAACCCACAACATACTAGCCCAACCATTAATGCTACAAACAAAGCCCAATTTCTCATAACCAAAAACCTAAACCTCCTAAATTCCGCCATTTTCGTCGCTTTCGAGCTCCGAAGACAGAACCTCTGCAACCAGAAACTGTAGGTTAATGAATCCGAAACTCTTCTCCGAAGTGCTGATCAGACATGCGAGCTCGAGCAGATCCTACTACAGCAACACGGCCAACAAGGCCACTCTCTACTACAAGATCAGCCCGCTCGGAGACCCCGCCAGAAGCGTGTCTCCGGAGCTCGACGAGTGGGTTCAGAAGGGGAAAAAGGTCCGAGTCGGAGAGCTTCAGCGTATCATCCACGACCTTCGCAAGCGCAAGCGCTTCTCCCAAGCCCTAGAGGTACAGATTAAAGCTCTCTCTTTTTGTTTTGATGTTTTCCACGGCGACGGAGTGTGTTTGGATGCTCGTAAAGTGTAGGAAACAGAAGAACATGCCGTTTCTGTTGTAGAAGAATGTTAATTCGTAGCTTCTTGGGAGTTTACCAGTCAAAACGTGATCTTGTATACAATTTCTCTCATCTTAAATCGAAATTTTCCGCTGTTTATTTATCTTGGGGACGTTATTGTTTTGGGGTTTTTTTTTTTTTAACCGAAATTTTCAGGGCAATATTATATTGATTAGTGGAAAATAGAATCATTTTACAAAGTAGATTAGTGGATTTGAACGTAAAATCTTTATCTACAAATGAGGCTGCATCTTTTCGGGTGAAAAAACTCGGATTGATCCATGTTGTTTTCGGCTTTGTGAATGTCTTACGGTTGCAGGTTTCTGAGTGGATGAATAAGAAGGGCGTGTGCATATTCACCGCAACTGAGCATGCCGTGCAGCTGGATTTGATTGGAAGAGTTCGTGGGTTCGATTCTGCAGAGAAGTACTTCAATAATCTGAAGGAGACCGATAAGACGGAGAAGACTTATGGAGCTCTCCTTAATTGCTATGTTCGGCAGCGACAAGTCGACAAGTCACTCTATCATCTGCAGAAAATGAAGGAGATAGGATTTGCTTCTTCGGCTCTCACTTTCAACGATATCATGTGTTTATATGTGAATCTTGGTCAGCATGAGAAGGTCCCCAGTGTGCTGGCCGAGATGAAGGAAAGCAAAGTTTCTCCTGACAACTTCAGTTACAGAATTTGCATGAACTCTTATGGTGTGAGATCTGATCTGAAAGGAATGGAGAAAGTTCTCAAAGAGATGGAGTCCCAATCCAATATTGTCATGGACTGGAACACCTATGCTGTGGCTGCCAATTTTTATATAAAGGCAGGCCTAACCGAGAAAGCAACCAACGCCCTTAAGAAGTCAGAAGAGAGGCTTGATAGCAAAGATGGCATTGGATATAATCAATTGATTTCTCTTTATGCCAGTCTAGGGGAAAAGGGGAAGGTCTTGAGGTTATGGGAACTGCAGAAAAGTGTTTGTAAGAGGTGCATAAACAAGGACTACATTGTTATGTTGGAGTCGCTGGTGAGGCTTGGTGAGCCTGAGGAGGCTGAAAAAGTTCTGGGGGAGTGGCAATCATCCGGAAACTGCTTTGATTTCCGAGCACCGAATGCCCTTGTTGTTGGTTATGCCGAGAAGGGATTGTGTGAGAAAGCAGAGGCACTGCTTAAAGACCTGATGGAGAAAGGAAAAGCGACCACATCCAGTAGCTGGGGTATTGTGGCTGCCAAGTACCAGCAAAAGGGGGAGATGGAGAAAGCTCTGGAGTGCATGAAGGCAGCTTTCTCACTCTATTCGGGACAGGGTTGGAAGCCAAATCCTGGGGTGATCCGAAAAATGTTGGAATGGCTTGGTGAAAAAGGCAGCGTTAAAGACGTGGAAGCATTTGTAAAATCATTGAGGACCGTCGTCCCAGTGAACAGAAACACGTATCATGCATTGTTAAAGGCAAATATAAGAGCGGGTAAAGAGATAGATAAACTTTTGGAGAGCATGAAAACTGAAAGAATAGACGAGGACGAAGAAACAAAGAACATTCTTGCCATGAGGCACAAGTCGTTGTGACACCGTGATGCCTATTTGTACATCTCTGGTGTTCCATAGTTTGGATCTTTGCCTGGGAAGGCATTGCATTTGCCGATAGCTACTAAAAATGATCAGGAGCTTAGAATTTGTAATGCAGGCGTTTGTCAGCTGAAACAGAAATTTTGAACGAGGATTGATGATTTAATAAAGATCGATAAATTTCTGTTACCGGGCTGTTTTTTTTTTATCCCCTTTTTTTTTTTTTATCAGAATGTATCCCGTCTCTTATGTTGTTATTGTTATTATTATTTTGAAGGAGATTCGTAAAATCAGGCATGAAAATACCAGATGTAGGACCTGATTATTTTAGGACCCAACCAGCAGCCGAGATCGAACAAAAGTCACTCCGCGAGTGCATTTAGCATATTTTTTAAAGTAATAAAACGAGCAATTATAGATTATAACTAACCAATCCTAATCTCAATTTTCAAATCAACGACAGTGAAAAAAACTAGGAATTCAACGAATTGTTGGACATATCAAATGAACCATAAAGCTATGATTAGAGGAACCAAGCAGCAAAAATAATCAGTAGTAAAACCAAGATTGATCAAAATTTGGAGTTTGCAAACATAAATAATATCAGAAAGCCATTTATATCATAGTGTCAACACATTACTGATAAAAGTGTCTAAACCAACCTTTCGAAACAAAGTACGTCCGAAGACACTTGTATGACAACTATAACAATGAAAAGTTTTGACTAGATCTTGCAAAATCACTCGTAAAAATTCTCTACTCTGTCAGAGTATATTTTAGCTCTCCGTTTTTCTTCAGCTCCAACACTATATCACAACCGCCTATAAGCTCATCTTTGTAATAAAGCTGGGGAAATGTTGGCCAGTTTGAATAGACTTTTAGCCCCTGCCTCACTTCCTCATCCGTTAAGATATCAAAGGAGCCAAAACTCACACCCTCCTCTCTGAGGGCGTTAACGACTTTGGAGCTGAAACCACATCTGGGAGCATCTGGCGTACCCTTCATGAAGAGCATTACTGGCGACGAAGCAATTAATTTCTTCAAACGATCTTCGATAGTCTCTTTCTGAACAATCCCCTTTTCAGCTAGCACTTTCCTTAGTTCTCCACTTTTTTGCATCTCCAACACAATGTCTGACCCACCAATAAGTTCGCCCTTGATATATAATTGAGGATAACTGGACCAGTTTGAATAAACCTTCAGACCTCGACGGACTTCTTCATCAGAAAGGATGTCAAAAGACTCAAATTCCACCTTTTCTTGCCTAAGGATTTCAACTACCTTATGGCTGTAACCACACTTAGGTTCGTTAGGTTTCCCCTTCATAAACAGCACCACCGGGCTCGAATTGATAAGGCTTTCAATTCGGGAGCTGAGAGTTGTGCTCAAGCCAGTAGATTCAGTAATGCCACCCTTTCCACTTAAAGCTTCGGTCGCTTTTGAATTTTCAGCCTCAACCGACTGGATTCCATGGTCTCTAAAAACTTCCTTTAATTCACCACTCTCATGCATTGCGATCACAATGTCACACCCACCAAGAAGCTCACCTTTGCAATAGAGCTGAGGAAAGGTTGGCCAGTTAGAATACTTCTTCAACCCCTCACGAACGTCATTGTCCAACAAGATATCAAAACTCCCAAATTTGACATTTTCCTTCTTCAAAATGTCAACAACTTTTCGGCTAAATCCACACCTGGGCTCATCAGGGCTTCCTTTCATAAACAACATAACTGGGTGGGAGTTGATCAGCTGCTGCAATCGCCCCTTTAACGTATCACTTAGGCCGGATTGTTCTTGCTTTTCTGCATTGGAAGACCCATTTTCTTTTGCAAACTCTTTCACTGTTTCAAGGACGGTAGGTCCAGCAGCAAACCCAAGGCTGGCAGGAGCAGCAGGCTCTCCAGGGCCTACTGACCCAGCAAATCTGGCAACTTTGTGAGCCAAACTAGACGGGTCTGCACCCTCTAATGTATCGACGGTTTTACCATCCTGACAAATTCGTAAATACGAATATATAGTCAGACTACGTAATACACATGGCACTAACTACAACAATATTGACGAGAAGAAGAGAAGAACAAAAAAAACAACAACATAACACAGAGAGAGAGAGAGAGAGAGAGAGCATCCACAAAACCAAAGCTAGCTATGAAATAGAATTTGAACAGAATGTAAGATGAAATGGGAAACAAACAATTGAACAAGAAAATCTGCTTCTTGAATTTTGTCATATTGCTCAAGTAGGCCAAACTTTCTCAAATCCAGGTAAAAAAAAAAAAAAATTACCGAAGTTGTTGTAAAGTCAAAAAGCAATTAGTGAAAGAATGTCATTTCAGCAACATCTAAAAGGTTCATCTCAGATAAATAGCAATTATCTCATGCTCTTAACAGCCTTAAAAATAAAGATATAACTAAAAGAAGAAGAAGAAGAAGCGAATTTCTATTTCCAAAGCAATATCCTTTCATCTATAATAACCATCATTATAATCTCCAATTCATAAACAAATAGCATACGATTTCAATGTCTTATCAAGGCATAAAATTCAGAAATCTGGTAAACAGAACTCAAACCCATACCTTGGAGAAGGCGAAAAATGGGACCGCGGAAACCGAATAAGCCTCCGAAATCTCCGGCTGTTCTTCAGCCTCAACCTACAGTATTTCCACGCCAAATTGGAAAGCTTAAACACAAATTTTTTCCAAAAAGAAAAAAAAAAAAAAAAGAGTTGGAGAAAGGGGGAAAAGGAGACGAACCCTAATGAAATGGGCGTTGGGAAAATCGGTGGAGAGATGAGTAAAGACTTGGTCCATGTGCTTGGAAGCTTCGCACCAGGAAGCCCAGAACTGCAGGATAACCGGTGCGCCGCTCCGCACCAGATTGTCCAGCTCCTGCTTCGACTTCACGTCTTTCACGGACCCACCCATCGCTATCTTGATGTGTATAGATAGATAGAGAGACAGATACACCTTTTTCTAGGGAGAGAAAGAAGAGAGAGAGAGGGGTTTTGTGTTGATCGTAATACTAACAGGAGACTGGAGAGGGAGTGATCCCAGAAAGACCTAGAAGAAGAAGACGAAGTTTCTTTTCTGTTTTTTCCTTTCATTTTTTCTTTTTAATTTTAAATGTTTTTGTGTGGTGTAGATTTGGGTGGCCGTTTTTCGGGTCCACTTCATATTACCATCACCAATGGGTTTGACCAAAGTCTTTGGGCCAAACAATGGACCAGGTGTCCAACAGGCCCACACGGCTTCTAGGTTGGTCTATGATCACTGAACCATTCCAGTAACATGAATCAAAATAGATTTTTTTTTTCCCCGATAACTAAGCAACAATATCATGTCCGATTACATATCAAAATATAAAGTTTAAATTTCCTCACCTTATATAAATGTATATATATAATTTTTTTTAATGATCATTTTTTCATAAGTTATACCCCTTTTTAGTCGTTTTACAGGAGACCTGTGGAGTGTATACTCTAATTAGAGTTTTGAAAATGTTTTGGATTTTGATTGTCAATGAAAGAATGTTTAAAGTTGGGCATTTAGTTAAAAATTATAGCAGTTAAGAAGTGCAAAAAATTAAAATATATTTTTAAAAAATAACAATATAGATATTATTTCATAAATGTCATCTATGTAATTTAAAAAAAAAATCTCATTTTAACTTAAAACAAAAAAAAACATATGCTTTTAAAGTTTGCATTTTAAAGATAGATTGAGAGATGTATATAGTAAAACTGATTCACTTAGAAAGAAGACCAAAAAAAAAATAATAATAATAATCATTTGAGGAGCCTTAATTGGAACATACGCCAAGCGACCCTAATTTATGCTCCCCTTTCTTCTTTTAGAATAATGTAACTAAAATTGTATTAACAAAGGTAATAGAATATTTTTCTTGTAGTCTTAAAAGGAGTTGGCATTCTATTGTGTAATTAAAGTCAATAATTTCTTGTTATACACATTTCAAACATTAAACATAAAACAATAAAGCTTCATCTGGTGGTTCTCATCTTCCTTTATCGATTATCAGTGTACTTTTCAAAAGAATTGTATAGTCAATAAAACAACTAGAATTAAAACCTTGATGTATATTATAGAGTTGAAACAGAGCTGAATTGAATTGAACAAAGTTTTACCACAAGAAATCTTCACCCATGTCACCAAATTTTGACTTCAAAAGTAGAAAAGAACACCGTAATCTTTATCGTGTTTTTGCATCAATTACCGACTTATTCAAAAACCTAGCCAGTAAAATAATTAGCTATAAACAGTTCATAATGTAGATAAATTATCGGCCTCGTCGATAATGTTTCACGAACTCATTTTATTTAATTCTAAAATAATGCTACGTTTTGACAAAACTCAAATTTTTACGGCTGACACCGTCCAACCGAATTAGTATGGTTCCAGCATTCTCGTCCTCTACCCACTTTATGGATTCTTTCTCTAACAGCTTCTCAACCTGTTCCACATGTTAAGAATAAATATAAAAATGGCATTACAGTAGTTAGAAAAACCAACAACTACACTTCTTTTTGCAACATAGATAAATGTATTTCCATTTTTAGAATATCTAAACTGAACCGTGATAGCAAAATATGTTCATTTATGATTCATAATTATCAATCCGTCGAGTGATTAAAATTGGCAGTGTTAGAACTTGGAACTCTTGTTGCCTATTCTTATAATTCCCTTGTAATGTGAATCCAGAAAGGGTTCTTAAAGAGGGCATTTTTATTTTTTCCCCTCTTATTCTGATTTACCGGATCTTTCCCCCATATCGTTCTTAATTAGGGAAGCATGAATTGACATACCTGTATCGAGATACTAAATTATACTTACCCGTCGTCTGCGAGACACTTTTGATTTGTCTTCTTCATTCGTCTCAATAATCACCTTAAGATATTCAAATGCTGACAAACAAGAAAATTTACGTACATAATGGCGTTCACACAGAATATATAAGTAGAAACACAAATCCAAGGACATACATGGAATGCCTGAAAAGGAGGAGAGATGAGACTTCAACAGCTGGATTGCCTCCTTGGCACCATGATCATGCAAGTCGAGCAACATTACATCTCGTGCGTCCACATCTCTGTCAACAAAATAAAACACAAATATAATAATATCAATCCCAATCTGTCCACCCACGTACCTCTGAGAGAGAGATGAGAATTGATTCTGACCTGTTTCCAAAAATCATTTCATTGGACTCCTCATCTTTTTCTTGAGCCTTCTGGTGGAAAAAATTTCCCTGCCGTGTGAGGAAAGAAATTTTATCTCTGTTACCTTAAGTCCTAATCCGATCATTTTTGTTAACAAATGGACAACATACCTGTTCTAGAAGTTTTCGCGCTCGAGCATGATCGCCCTTTACAAATGCTTCCACAGCCTAGGAAATTATATTAGTACAAACCTTTAAAGCTATAGAGTCAAGAGATACAACATTACACATTATCTGACGTGCTTAGATAAGGGTAGACATATAAACCAAGCCGTAAAAGGTCACGTACAGATTGATAATACTCCTTCACCAGTCCACGATACTCCTTCACAGCTCTACGAACAGCCTTGTAACTCTCTTCTTCTTCATCTGCAATTCAAAACATAAAGAAGAGGTAAACAGAGAGTTGAAAATCAAACTGAAACATACCCAAGCCTCACAATTTTATTGCTAGTGTCCACAGACCCGTTCACATGGCAAGATTAACACAGTTATCATGGCTAGTGAATCAATTCCTAGGAGTAAAACAATGTAGGACAACAAAGAAAGTTTTCCCTAACATAATAACAGTTTACTAACAAGTAATTCATCTATCCCAGACCCCACTGCCCGTTACACCATGCATACCGTGCTCATTTTGTAGTGGTTGCTGCACTGCAGTTGTCTTCTTCACCTCAGCAGAGTCACAAAGAGGTTCAGCCACTGGCTTTCCAAATGTCCCTGACCTCTTCACAGCAGTTGCCTTTTTTTTAGGTAATAAATACTTGGTCTCTTTCTCAGGAGCATCAAATAAAGCAGTCAGAATTTCCCTCTCAAGATCATTTCTCTGCTTTTGTTTTTTAGGTACCTCTAATCTTGAGTTTGATGTTGCATCCTCATTACTATATGAATAAACGAAAATTTTAATCAGCATCATGCCCTGACACCTTTCCAAGAAAACCGTGCAAATAAGACTAAGAGCTGAACATAAGAGTGAGAGGAACATACCCCCCACAATAGTTTGTGCATTTCCTTTGACGTGAAGGACCTTCAGCTTTTGAGCATAAACCAATCTAGACAACAAATTCGAATAAAAATGAAAAGAAAAACAGTGATTAACCACACTTGAAAACACGAAAAATAAAGACTGTCTTTGAAAAAACAACATTTTATGTACTCCGACCAGATCATGCCATACATTAATGAAGCATTATACTCTTATTAAACTAGTAGGTTAATTTGTGCTCCTGATATTGTTTTTCGCAACCTTACCAACCTCATCAGTGGAGTCACCATCAAATGTGTTCTTTTTTTCCAAGTTCTTTGTAGAAAGATCAAGTAGTTTCTCCATAGTCTGAATTAAATGAAAAATGAAGTTTATAAGTGCTACAAAGATATTTTCCAACGAAATAAAAGAATTACCAAAGAAAAATACAAAATCCAAAATAGCTTTGATAATGAGAAGCAAGCATGTGTACCTTTGGCATATCATACCCACAAACATCTGCATTGTTAAACAAAATCCTCGTTATTTTTAATAAATCAACGAAAGTTAAAAAGTATTCTGGACATAAACACTTATTTAACTACCAACTCAAATCAAAGCATTAATTATAGAACAATGAATAAACTTTTACCAAGAACTTCTCGGATCACATTCCTCTCTAGCTGGAATCCATCCCCAAGCATACTGTACAGAAATTCTTCCATGTCGCGGTTAATCGAGTCGTCCCTTTCAGAATTTGACTCGGATTCTTCTCCCCAGAGTTCGGATACTTGCAACACCTTTGCATCCAGTTTCCTCGGTTTGGTTGCATTATAAGACCCATTTGATGATCTTGTGGTCTGAATATAGCTCTTACCAATAATGCTCGAAACACTACCAGCCGAAATCGGACGATTTTTCGGAATTATAGTTCCCAGATTTCCATTCCCTTCATAGGACTGCTCAGATACATTACTATTAGCACATGATGCCACTGAAGATAACTCAGCCTCCCTTGCTTCGCATTCCAACGGATTATCGGTAGACGATGACAACGTGCTTCCCTGCATTTCGGAGAGAAATTTACCAGCCTTATCCGCATTCCGGCCAGCCTTGCAATATGCAGAAGCAATTTCATCTAGAGTAAATGTGGAGCCAAATGCATCAAGCAAATACTTCAACGCCCTCTCTTCATCAATAAACACCGAACCAGATGATTCCATTTCAAGCATATACTTTACTTAACTAGAGAAGATAAAAATCAAAATCAGTAACACCAGCAAATTAAATTAATTTAGATTACATTCACTAGCTCGCATCAAATCTATTTAAAAAAAAAAGGAAAAAAAAAAGATTAGCCTTTTTTTTTTAACACATAAATTGCATGCAATCCCCTCATTTTTCATTCAAGATTTTTTTCAACACATAAATTGCGTGCAATTCCCTCATTTTTCATTCAAGATTAATCCGATTTTAGCCATAAAATCAATAAAACAAGATATCAAGAACGACTCTTTCAGAGCGGGGAAGAATCTTGAGCGAACAAACAACTTAATCCGAAACCCTAAACAAAGAAAGGAAAAGAAAATGGAAGACTTGGGGAACAAGAAATCGGTATCTTTTTCCGACGGATCAAATGCGAGAAAACTTACAGGCGATCATGGGTATCGGATTCCAGGGGAGAGAAACTTGGAGGGAGAATTTACGTACCAGAGGCCGAAGTGAATTAGCGAGAGAAGAAGAGAGTGGAGAGAAGAGAGAGAGAAATAGAGAGGTGAAGTGAGGAGAGAGAAATGGAATGAAGAGTGAGATGAGTGAGCGTGGAGTTGTATCTTTTTATGGTTTTTTTTTTTTTTTAATGTCTTTTTATGTTTTCACAGTTATGGTGGGAAGACTGTAGAGTCAAAGTCTATAAAAATCCATGCTACCACGCAGCTTCTATCTTCTTAGGCACGCTTTAGTAAGGGGGAGTTTGGTGGACGTTTTGGAGACGTGATTTTGGGGTTTGGAAAAAAGTTGATTTTGGAGAATATATTTGGGATGAAAAAATTAAAAATTTTAAAAATATTTTTAGAAAAAAAATATCAATATGGATCTTGTTTTGTTCTTTTCGAAATTCTATGCAATTTAAAAAAAAATCATCTCCTTTGGACTTGTATACACAAAATTATAGATTTTTAAAATTTTAAATGTACTGTAGTGTTTTGGAGATATAAATAATAAAAAATAATAAAATTTTGGAAAAAAGGTAAAATTTTTGGTCTCCAAAACCTTATCCAAACGGGCCCTAAATATTTTATTTATCAAAATTACATTACGCTTTATTTATCATTAATTTTAAAATTTTCTTTATTTTGCACTTCCTCTCCCACTCCTTATCTCCTCCCCCCTCCCCTTTCCTTTCTTCTCTATTCCCTCTCCCCCTCTCTTTCCTTGCGCTCTGATGAAATACCATCAACTACAACAAAAATTCTAGGGTTAGCAATTCATGTTATCGTGTCGTATTTATGTCGTGTTTATTAAATATTCGTGTCAAAATCTCAAACCCAACCCATTTAATATTCATGTCAAAATCTCAAACCCAAACCCAACCCATTTATTAATCATGTTGATCCAAATTAGCTCGTTTAAATTAAATATAAATAAAATAATGATGATAAGGTCAGAGACGACTAGTCGTGTTATAGCGAGGGAAGGGGAGGATGATTAGGTGAGGTGAGCAAAGTTACAAAAGTAATGAAAGACTAAAAAAAATAAAATAAAATCTAAATTTTCTTTTTTATGTTAAGAATTTTTAAAATATATATATAATAAAAGATATATATTATATCTAAATTTTGAATTTTGAAAACTCAAAATTAAAAATAGTAAAACATTATGATATATATTAATATAAATATATTAAAGATTATAAATGGGTAATTTATGAGTTAAATTCATGTCAACTTATATATAATTAATTTGTTAAATGAGTTATTTCGTGTCAATTACGGGTTTGCGAGTTCGACCCTTTATTTAATTGTGTTTAACGGGTTCGACCCTTTTTGACCCAAACCCATTTAAGGAAAACTCAAACCCTCTAACTTCATGCAAGTTTCATGTCGTGTTATCGTGTCGTGATCTAAATTGCTAGTCCTAAGAAATTCAACCTTGACGATGAACAATGGTGAGAAACACCAAGAAAATTGCCATCACCAAGGTTGAGCTTGTGTGGAGATTAGCCACAGACTGCAATGGTGCGATGGCTTCATTTGACGACTTCCACTGCTAGAGATCTGGGCTCAGTTCGGTCTCCCGAGCAATTGACTAATAGCAGCGTGAGGACACATAAGAAATTATGGATCTTGCGGGTAGGAAGGAGATATGGCGATTCCACACTATCGCCGATGGTGATGAGGATCACAATTCCATACAATTTTCATGAGTTAGTGGCAACGGCAATGGCAACGTCGATTCCTGATATTTGAGTTAGTGATAACGATATCCACATATCACTCTAACGATGATTGCTATGATTGGAGCTTTTCTATTGGTCAATGACGGAGATCGATGCAGAGGTGATGCTTGTGGTTATCATACTAAATTTAAACCTTACTATTACCAACTTATTAACAAATATACTGGTAGTAAGGATCGTTCTCATGATGATTGAATCTACTTAATTTATTATTGACATTAACTAAAAGACAAAAATGTAAAAAAGGGATTTATAAGTTAAACTAATAAACAAAATAAAGATAACAAAGCGTAAATAAATTAAAGACGAAAACAATAATGAGAAAGCTTGGTCAAAAGATCAATCTTTATCACAAGATAATGACAAATAATTAAACAATATATTATATACAATTTTATATTGAAACTATCAATTTTAAATAACACCAAGCTCTGTTATTCCAATATTTCCTTATCTTGTTATTAGACAAAACATGCTCTTTACCTAATTCTCTTTCCACTAAATAACTTAAAATAAGCTTTCTAGATTTAATCCAACAGAAGCATTAAAATGAGAAAGATAGGTTAATCTAAGTATATATATACAAGCTCGATCCATTTAATAGAGGTTATGTTCCACATGCAATCATATGAAAATTAAACCATAATCAATTACTACAATTTGCTACTAATGATAAGGAAATCAAGACAAACATGAATCAAGTCTCCTAATTTAACAATAGAAATTTAGTTACACATCTAAATAAAATAAGAAAATAATCATAAGCAATAATTATGGAAGAATATAAACAATCTCAATTAGAAAATTGAAAAATAATATCCAGAATTAATTATATAGTCATGTGTCTAGGCTTTTGAAATGCCTTTCAACCAAAAAGAAATCTAACCTAACATAATTAAAAATAAAATAAATCACATATCAACGTTAGAAATCTAAGAGAAAGAAAGAAAAGAAGAACAAGAACGATGATCTTCAAAGATCTCTACGCAAATGATTCTCTTCGAGCACACTTTTTACCTCTCCGTTTCTTTTTTTTTTGATCTTCCAAAATTGATTAAAAAAAAAACTCTCCCAATTTGCCTTAAGATGATGTATTTATAACCTCCAAAATTTGGATCAAAAAAGGAAAGTTCAGGTTTCAAATTTGAAGTTTAAGGGGACGTTTGGTAAACGCATTGCATTTTGATTGTATTTGAATGAAAGTTGTTTTTTGAATATTGTATTTGGTTGAAAAGTATTTGTTTTGTATTTGAATGAAATGTGTATTTGGATGAAAAGTATTTTAGAATTGAAAAGTTGATGTGATTGGTAAAAGTAGAGATAAATAGTGGAATTGAAAAGTTGATGTGATTGTTTTAAAAATGTTTTGAATAGTAATTATTTTCGTAGTACTGTTGTAAAATTTGTGTTTGGTGTAAAATTGTATTGTATTTGAGTAAAATTAAAATTGAATACTTTCTCCAAACGCCCCCTAAACAAAAATTGGGTATGGGAGCTGTGTCATTCATATCTGAGCACAGCGCTGCTCAAAATAAAAATTAGAATGTGTCCACTACAACGAATGCCGTGGTGCCTAGCCATTGGTCTAGGAATTCTTCTATTTCTTTATCTTTTTGCACTCCTCCAATTTAGAGTTGTCCAAAACTTCTTCAAATTGATATCTTTTTCCTCCAAATCATTCATAAGGTCGCAAACAACTTATCAAACATAAAATAAACATAATTACTCTAAAAATCTCAAAAAATTAACACTAAATGAGGAAATGTGCACTTATCATGAGGCAAGCAGCAACGAGTCCGACAAGTTTTAGAAATAGGGATGGAGAGAGAGAGAGAGAGAGAGAGAAAATAATAATAAATTTTAATTTACTAAATGTAAGTTATGTTAATGGTATTTTCTACAAAAGTTTTTATTTGTAGTAAAAATAATCCACACTTACAAATTGTAGCATGTAATCTAATTATCCCAATTAAGTAAATAGTAGTTTTTAAAAAATAATTAAAATAAATAGTAGGTTTTTGAATATATATATGGTAAATTACAAATTTATCAAATAAATAGAAAATTTATTGGTAAATAATGTACTTATAAGACTTAAGTAAATCATTTATCTAGTAAATCTGACCTAAGTAAGATATTAAAATGTAAATCAATCATTTATTTGATAAATTTAAAGTAAATAAAACATTTATTTGAAAACTTTGTTTTGCACCACAAATTTTTCAAAAACCTACTATTTACTTCAATTATTTTTTTGAAAACTGCTACTATAATTTCCCATTCTTTTTTTTTTGGTTACTTTTTGGCTCTCTTAAAATTTTATTTGTAACAATTAACCTTTAAAGTTATCAAAACATTATAATGTATGCAGTTGAAAAAGATAATGCCATTTAAAGGTGGAAATAAGGGGTTAATTATCAAAATATAAAGTTTAGGGAAAGATAAAGAGCCGAAGTAGGGCGTAAATCGGAGTGAGTATTCATTTCGACGTTATCAATTTTAGACACATTGTGACTCTTTGTCAAGTTTAGGGGCTTGATAACAAAAATTCAAAATTCAAGAGTAATTTGTCAAAACACAAAAAGTTTACAAACTATGATGCTATTAAAAAATGTCAATAAATTTTCGTTTTGGATAAATATTTTACATTGATATATATATATTTCATGAATAGTTTATTCTAAGTAAATACTTGTTCTAAAAGAAAGCATAAAAAACAGGCATTCATCACAAATTTTCTCATATATAAGTTAAAACTGGAAAAATTATAGTTACATTTGGCCGATGGATTCAAACTCAAAAAAATTGAGTTTAAACTCAATTATGTGTTTGGTTTTAGCTTGTTTTAAACTTTTTAATCTATAATTTACACAATGTTTTGGATTCAAAAATACTGTCCACAAATTTTCTTTTATAAAAAAAATTGTATTAATTACATGAAAAAATAAAGGGAAGCATAAATTCTAATATAACTTTAAACCTAATTTTTATTATCTAAATATTTTTAGCTCAAAATAAAATTTTCTGACTTAAACTTGAGTACCAAACACAATATTCATTTCATTATTTAACTTATTTTAAATTTAACTTAAAATTTCTAATTCAAATTTGTAATCTAGACGAATCCTATAAACATATAAGTTTGTCCATTTTCAAAAATTATAAAATAAAAAATAAAGTTAGCCATCACTTTAGTAGGGGAAGGGGAAGGCATGAGCCATCATCTTTCCATGTCGAGGAATACAAATAAAAAATAATGACAAAGGAAATAAAGAAAGCAACTACATAGAAATGTGGAAGAGCTTCTTTAAAATAATAAATAAAAGAACTTCATATCGTTGACAATAACTTAAAAAAAAATTCACATTATTTAAAATAACTAAAGGAGAGCTCGATTTCACTATAGTTTCTACAGTGGAATCGCGGTTTTGCCCTCTTTTATGTGGGCTCCCGCTTTTGCCCTTTGCCCTTGGTGCTGTTGCCCGTTTGGCCTTTTGGTTCGGGGGCTGGGCTTTTCAGATATTTCGACCAACAAAACCTTAGGCCTCTTTCTTTCCCTTTCTTCTGCCTCTCATTTGTTGCCTAGCCTTTCTTTCTGCCTCTCTTGCTCTCTCTTTCTCTCTCTCTTTTGGTTTGGCTTCTGATTTCTTTTTTTTTTACCGTTTGCCTCTCTTTCTCTACCTTTTATCATCTTCTGCTCTTCCATAGTGTGTTTGTCTCTGCTTTTGGTGTTGTTAACAGTTTGGGTGGCCTTTTTTTGAGGTGAGGTTTTTAGGGGGTTTTGACCAAGAGTGTTATTGGTCGTCTGGGTGATCTGTTTTTGAGGTTACATTTTCTGGGGTTTTTCTCCCATTTCAATTTATTATTATTATTATTTTGGGTTTGCTTTGGTTTCTCTGTCTCTCATCCTCTCTCTTTTTGTTGGCCGTTTGGGCGGCCTATTTTGGGTGTGCATTTTTGGGGCTTTTCGGCCATTGAATCCCTGCCATCTGTTGTTATTGCTCAGCTAACCTATTTTAGGGGTGGGTTTTTAAGGATCCTTGGCCATGAAACCCCTAGACCCTTTTTGTGTGGCTTGTTTTGCAAGTGTATTTTCAGGAGTTTTGGCCGTGCAATCCCTAGCCCCCCTTTGCCTGTTGCTCTGGTGTTGTTGGCCGAATGGCCTGTTGATTTGGGGGCTGGGCTTGTCAGGTATTTTGGTTATGAAAACCCTAGTCCTCTCCCTCATCCTTTACCTGTCGCCTGCCCTTACTTGCTGTGTTGCCCCTATCTCTTTGCCTTTTTGGATTCACTATTGGTTTAGCTTTTTTTCTCTATCTCTCATTGTTTTTGCTAGCCTCTATTTGTGTTGATGTGCTACTTATACCGTGATGTGTTATGGTTTTTGTTTGTTAGTTGTTGTCTGTGTGTATATATGTATACATATGTGTGTGTGTATATAGATATATAGGTTTTTGAATAGATTGATATTTTGACACTTTTGGCTATAGATTTGCATTTTGGTTTTTGTTGGTGTTTTTGGCATTTGGGTGTTTTTTGGGATGTGACAGTAGGCTTGATTTGTGTTAGGATTTCGGCTGCACACAGTTTTGTGTTAAGGTTTAGGTTGTTAAGATTTAGGCTGTTAATGATTATTTGGAGTTTGTTCTCCTTTCCCCTTTGTCTTTGTTGGTTTGGCTTCTGTTTCTAACTTTGTAGGTTCATTGTTGGAATTTTGTTGTGACAGAATAGTAAGTATTATGTGATTCAACTCATGAACTAATTAGTTAATCAGTTAAGATATTTTGCACTTTGCATTTATGATTCTGGTGATGAGACGTGCATTCTATAGTGGTGACATGCTTTCTTGTATTTATCATCTGCTTTTGGTATGTACAAACACAATTAATGCAGTGTTCATCTTATAATACATGGCAAATACCAAGCAATTACACTGACTTTTTTTGTTTTTGTTTATGGAATCATGCTTGCATGGCTATGTGGGTGCATATAATTGTTAATGTATTAATTTGTTTCACTGTACACTTTTTTGCTTACATATGTTATTAATGCAAATGGTGTAGCTTTCATGTTTAGTGTTACATCAGTTCATTAGTACGAGCTTACTTAGTATTCCCTCTCTTCATGTAAGTTTATTAATTGTTCTGAGTTTGTATTATGTCACTTTTGCAGCTGCCTTTGCTCAAGTTCACAAGGCTGATTTTGATATATTCGAGGTATTATTAATTTGTTCCTATGTTTTTGAACCTGGCTATGTTTCTTTATGATGAAGTGCTGGATTAATGCCCTGTTGAGTTGTGTATTTGTGTGTTTGCGTGTTTCTATGTGTGTCATACATGAATCTTGCATTTATGTTAGGCCTTATTTTGTCAAAATCTGTTTTAGCTGGTTCATTATTCAATTATGAGCAAGTTATCATCTTCAATTGGGCTTAAGTTGTTATCCTTATATGGACAACTGAATAGATTCTTTAGCTTTTTGCTTCTTTTTGCTTCTGTGTTTATTATGCCTTTGATTCTGTTTTTTGTGCCTCTCTTTACTATTTTTTTTGTTCATGGATTAACTTAATCAACTTAGTAATTATTTGTAATCAATGGTTTTATAATTTTATTCTGTTTGGTTCAGTTGGTACTATTGTGTAAATTTTTTTAGGGCATTAAAGGGATTTTTTTTTTTTGGTTTCATCTGATCTTGGTTCTATATTTTTTTATCTGTGCTTATATGTTTTGCATTTTTCACTGGTCGGCAATGATGAGTGTGTGTTTCATAATACGTTAAGTTTGATGAAGGTTGTCCATAAGTTACCGTGAGGTTGTTTTTATGCACATAAATCCTTTCCAAACAACTTTCCTAATAAAATTGTTGTTTTGTACCCCGCGTCATGGCTATTCCCCCCTTCTTTGTTTTGTTCCTTATTAAACAACTAGCTTTTACAGCTAGGTTTTGCTATTATAGATATCTTTTCAAAATGTCTCCCTACTTTAAGTTTATTCCTCATCTTAAAACCCATTTATAGGACTTAATTGCACCACGTTAGGCAAACCAGTTTTCTATTGTT
This sequence comes from Antiaris toxicaria, assembly GCA_035233585.1. Taxonomy (NCBI): domain Eukaryota; kingdom Viridiplantae; phylum Streptophyta; class Magnoliopsida; order Rosales; family Moraceae; genus Antiaris; species Antiaris toxicaria. The sequence goes on from CP141154.1 coordinate 99,627,956, forward strand.
CCCACTATTTTATCCAACTGGTTTTGCAAATTTATCATACTATTAAATCATTGGAAAAACATCAAAGTAACATGTTTAACGTGTGTCTCCTCTCTATGCTGCTTGAGTTTGAGCTCTTTTTTTCTTTTTTTTTTTTTTTCCACTCTTTGTTTTCAAAGCATTTCTTGCTTATTTGCTCATGTGGAAGCTTTTAGACAACCAAGCAATTAACTCCGCTTATACAATCTATATAATATGTATATTGCATATTATAGTATGACATAATCTATATTTTATATCTAATCTGCTGTACTGTTGCAATAGGGCGGACAATTATGCTCGTTAATTATTAATGGTGATGGCATGGTGAAAAACAAAAAGTCTATTTTAAAAACTTTACTTTTATTAAGTTTTAGATTCAAATTATAACAAAAACGTAAATGCACAGTCAACCCCTTTTTTTATTAAGGAAAAAAAAAACAGTTTCGCATTCACCAAGTATAATGATAAATGGTCGTTTATTAGCCAAACAAAGGCGTGTATTAAAGTTGACAAAAGTAATAAACTTATATTTTTCAAGTTGGTCGGAATCAAGTAATCAATTAATGCTGTCTTTAGCAATAAAAAAGTATGTCAATGATCAAAGAATATCACTTTAACTTACAAATTAAGAGAGGGAGAGAGAGAGCGAGGGAGGCAATCACGGAAACACCACTGACCATACGGCCGGCTTCCCATAAAAGCATGAACTTTTGACCTTCTCCTAAACAACCTCCTACTTCTCATTCCAAGTTAAATTCTCCCGATCAAATAAACAAAGTAGAAAATATCCAAGCAAATCTTTCACTTCATATAACAGCCTTCCTCAGTCTACGTGCACGGCCAGAGTGCAAACAAAGGAATAAAATTCATGAAACTTAAACGCACAAACTAGTCCCAAAAATGGCAACACTGATATTTGGTGCCGTACACTTCTTGACTTACCTCTAATTAGCTTTGATCTTACTTCTTATTAGCTGCTCATGCTTTGCCCATGGAGTCATCGGTTATTCGGTACTACTTCATCACAAAGACAAAGAACTTGTAGACAAACAGGAGGAATTCAGATTTTGCCTCCGCAAAGGAATTGAAGGGACATGGACATAGACATGGGATGACCATGGAAGCTTGAAAATGCAGTTCTACAGTTGAGAAAGAGGCGGCAATATTGGTTTTGATGTTGTGCAGAGTTCTGGATTTAGCAGTGGATGCTGGGTTGGTTTCTGTCGGATTTCATATGGTGGAATAGCGTACAGCGATAGGGCGGTAATAGCTATGACTGTTGGCTCTGGTGGTGGTCTTTTTTGCAGGCCATCAATGCCATGGAATGCCCTTAATGTTATGGAAGCTGAGGTGGAATCGGTAATTTGAACATTGACAGCTATAGATCCTCCAGTACTGGGACATTGATCGAACTTTGGAATAAGGAGGGTGTTGCGAGCAATATCGGAGGCAAGAAAAACGGGGTTTACAAAAGGGAAAACGACGGTAGCGTTTGGTATTGTTTTTGAAATCTGTTATGTTTTCAAATTCTCTGAATTTGAGATCGTTTTGAAAACAATTCTGAGAACGTTTCTGAAATTGTGTTTGGTTTTATTTTCTGAGTGTATGTTTTGAGAAACAAAAAAGTGAAACTGTGTTTGGTTATATTTTTGAAAACCAGTCATTTTATGAGTATTATATAAAAATATATTTATGTTTGATTTAAAAAAAATTTATTATGAATATCAAAAATTAAAAATTAATAAAATTTTTTAATTGAAAAATGAATTAAAAATTAATAACCATAATATTTAAGTAATTACTATATCAATTAAATCTTAATTAACCATAATAATTAAATCAGAGAAATGGGAGAAATGGGAAAAATGAAAACAGAGAAAACGACTTTTAATCGTTTTCAATTTTACATTGAGAGTAAAGGCGATTTTGGATTCGTTTTGAAATCTGTTTTTAAAAACAATACAAACCAAACACAATTTCACACCGATTTTGAAATCGATTTCCTAAGGAATCGTGAAATCAGTTTTGAAAACAAAACCAAACACCCTCGACAAGTCGTTGAACTGTAATAGGTGAATCAATAGGTACGAGGTGTCCGATTAGATGGAAAATGCAGAGCTGGTTAGGAAAGGGATATGGTCGGCAGGAAGCGATTAAGAAAAAGAATTGCATGTAATATAAATATGCTCATGTGTTTTGACGGGAAAAAAAAAATCCACATCATATATTTTCAGTGCTGATTCGGGAATTTGAAAACAAAAGCAAAAGCAAAAATTACAGTAGGACTTATGTGGTGATATTCATAGATTCATATGATAATATGATGGTGACTCATCGGAAATCGGAAAAGTATAGGTCAATACTGCTGTTATTCCAAATGGTAGCGCAGTCTTGTGAATCATTAAAATAAACGAGTTTGGAACATGCGGTGATCATTTATCCGAGCAACAAGAGATCTTTCACGATTCTCTCTCAAAAATGACAGCAGTTTCGTCTGCCCAATTTGCTGCACTGCCAGTGCGCGGAATGCTGTAGAGTCGAGTGTACAGGTCCACCTGAAAAAGGACTTCCAACACCATCTTCGCGTGCAATGGTTCTTACCTTGTGCAATGGATGATCAAGGCTTATCAGCACACTTCCGTTCTTGAATATGCAGCCTGCAGTACTAACGAGCAAAGATACCCACGCCAACGCCAGTGCCGTGGGATTTTATAATTGATTATAGTATGTAAAGTGTTGTATGTATTATATTAGATTATATTATAATATGATTATATAATTATAAAATATTATATAGTTATAAATGATATAAAATATTTATAATTATATATATTAATATTATAAAATATTCATATTTACAATGGTGTTATAGTATGTTGTAATTTGTTATATTATGTGGTTATAAATGTATAAAATTTAAATTATATTGTATATATTATATTAGATTATATTATAATATAATTACATAATTATAAAATATTATATAATTATAGATGTTATAAATTATTTATAATTATATATGTTGGTATTCTAAAATATTTACATAATTACAGATTTTAAGCTTTTGCTTTGCAGTTTTTATTTGTCTTTTTTTTACTATTCCTTGTCACTTTGATGAAAATTATAATTATTTTAGAAATAGTATAAGTGTAGCAGAAAAATGTTTATGTTGATTGTAAATAAATTAATTATCTGATTAGTTAACATTTTGTCAAGAATTCTACTATTCTTACTTCAACACTGAAATGATAAAATATATTATTATTTTTGTTTGTGCTTTTTTAAAAATATATTTTAAAAACTCAGTATGTCCAAAAAAAAAAAAAAAAAAAGGAACCAAAGTGAAGCAGGAGGACAAAAGCGACAAAGCGCCAATGCACGGGTAAAGATGGGAATTCATTGTACATATAACAATAAAAAGATGCTTTTTCAAAAACCCAATATACCAAAAAGAAAAAAAAGAGGGAGCCCGAATAAAAATGAAAATTTATTATATAAAGAACTATAAAAATGGGCTTCTTCTTAGTTATATATAATAACGTCTAATTAGACAAGAACATTGTAGATATATCAAACTAATATATTTAAGGATTTAAGCCTTATTTAGTTCTTGTTCTTTTACAAATTTTGAAATAGAGAGTGAGATTGATTATTAAATAACAGGAAAGGTAAGGACTACACAATAACTTGGAATTTACCTCGAGGAAAAGGCGAGTGAGACTGTCCACAAGCTTCTTTGATGATGTTGGGATTGTTGGAAAAGACCAAGGAACCGTCACCAGCCAATCCCCGGTAAAATTCGACACTTCCATTACGGTACTAACATAGTAGTTGTCACTTGTCAGCAAATAATTACATGTACAAAAATTGCAAACATATTATTGTTGTGCTAAACCTTGTCGTTCTTTGGGGTTAATATGATTGGTAGACAATTAGATGACCCGAACGTATAATTTCTGAACTCACCCTGGCTGCAAAAAGAGTACCAGATGCAGCGTCAAAGAGGACAAATGCAAAGTCTCCATGAAGATCTTTAATGACTTGGTCAGTTGGGTAAAATGCTCGATCTCTTAGGACCTTATACGCCTCAACAACAACTATGGCTTCTGTTGCTTGTCGTTGGAGGCCATAATGGCGTCCAAGATCCGAAGTGTTTACCGAAGTTCCAATGAACATACAGAAGACGTGGTCTATGACAACAATAGACCTGATTTTACATCCAAAAAAGAAGATATATCAGATCCTTACTATTTTAAAAATGCCATAGTTTCTAACTTCACTTTTGCATCTGAATGGTTTGAGATTTTCCGTGTTGGAAGATAGTTTATCTGTACCAAATTTCTTCATATAATTAAGCAGTTGTAAGAACTTGGAAAAAACGGTAAAATGTTAACCAGAAGGGAGATAGTATTCAGTACCTGGGGTTTTCAGCACTATCATCGTCATGAAACAGGGCCATGAAATTCCGATTTGCAAGATTGTAGACAGTCGCCTCAGTCCAGGAAGACCTAAAATTCTCCAAGATTTGTTCTCTGGTCATGGATTTCCTCGAACCCTTTGAAGAAGGCAGGCTCAGTTCCTCAGGTGGTTTTGCAATTGATTTCTCGAAAACTGCCAACATCATTTTTCAGCAAGACCCTAAAAAATCTCTAGATGAACTCTGAGAGTAGAGGCTAGAGCTGTTACTTTGGACTTCTTTGCACATAAAAGGTTGTTTCTCAAGGCAGAAGAGCTGACGACCAGCTAACTTCAAAATTGGCTGTAACTGAAGGAAAATAGTAGAAAGTTGCTAGCTTACAACAGTCTTGCATTGGGAAATGCATGTGGCAGTTCGATAGCTTGTTTGGATTGAGACGTGCAATAAGAAAAAAAGAGGTCAGCAGAGGATGCAGACAACACAAAGCGCCAAAAAACTTCTTCTGGTTCCTAGTGGAGCTGACTGTTACAGTCCTTTTTCATCAGGAAAAATGAAGGGTAAAAAGGGTAAGGGGTTAGAACAGGGAAACCCACAGGAGTGCAAATAAAGTCCAAATAATAATAAACAAAAGTCCCATATGAGTATATTATACAGTCCCAGCCCCCACCCTCGTCTTGCTTTTTAATATTGGGCTTCCTCGTCCTCCCATGGAGCCCTTTAAGCCACTAACCACTAGCCAAGAGTTTGATAAATTTCCGTCATAATATCGGTCTGAATAGGTTAATGAGTAATGATGTGGAAATTGGCAAAGAATGCCTTTTACGAGGGACTAATATCCGCAACACTGTAAAAGGAACACACACACACACACAAATATACACACTAAAAAAAGAATGAAGGTGTAGTAAATTTAAGAACCAATAGTTCTGGTTACAACTTTACAAAACGAATTGAGGTTATTTGCCCCGAAGATCGATGAAAATCAAAACTAGTGTCAATGAATAGGAAACTGTTACCTATGTAATTTTGTATGACCATGTTGACAAAACGACATATTTAGTTGATGTAAGCAATTGTACAACCATAATTCATTGAGCTTTCCTGTTCATAATTGGCAACTCGTGGATGGTTTCTCAACATCTCAAGCGCACGCTCCTTGACAGCTCCAGTGCCCATACCATGTATGACAAAGATAACTGAACCCGGCTCTCTTTCCGCAATGGCCATTTCCAGATTGTAAGAAGCTTCTTCAACCCGCATACCACGTAGATCCACTGTGTTCCTTGACGTCTGCACTACTGGACCAAAAGAAACCTCTTCTCCTTTGCTGTCCCCTTTTCGACTCTGGATTTCTCTTCTCTCCTGAAGCTGCAATAACAATGATTAACATGATTAGAGTTCACTTTATATCTAATCAAGACATCTACAGGTCACCAAACAAAGTTTCAAGACCTCATGGCTACTAAAGTTCAAACTTATGGCCAAAATGAGCAATCTTCACTAAATTCTTCGTTAAATAATCATAGAATCACTCTAGTGTTGCTTAGGCCAAAATCAAATTAAATTGGACAACAAAAATTCAGTAAAAATATCATCTGCATAACAATGTACTTGGTACTTTTTTTACTCCCAAAACGAGCAACAATCTCTGATAAGTGATGTGATCCTAGTGATTGTCAATTTGAGGTGAAGAAATATTACTTATACAGTGTTGTAAACTCCAGAAATCAAAGACGAACCACAAAATCTTGTCTTGCTTGTATTGGAAAAGGCTGGCCTTCCTATGGTAAGCTCCATTTACATAAATCAACTAATACGGAACTGGGAACAGTTTCCCCTACCCCAGCTAGATTCTTGTATGTGAAAAAAGAATGAAATCATATATCTAACTTGTACTAGGAGAAAAAAAGGGATGAAATAATAACAGAGGAACAAGATACTGACCATAGGAGAAAACAATTCTCCAACCAATTACCTGCTGTTTCAATCGTGGGCTGGAACTAGTAGTACCTTTCTTCTTACTACTAGGAATAGGTCTGATGTCACTTTTCTTCACACGGACCTTAATTGTACCGTATTGAACCAGGACCGTTTCATCGTCCGCCGGAGATTCGACTACAGTGGCTAACTTACCCCTGAGTCCCTCCAAATGAACTTGCTCTCCAACTTGGGGTGTATATGAATTGGCATCTGTTTCACGAGCAGAGGAACCATACCCAGGAGAGTGAGCTTCAAGGATGGATGAAATTGCAGATTCTGATCTCCTTATAAGAGCATTGAATTGATCAGAGTTTGCTGTTCTGAGTTTATTTTCAAACTCCTGCAGCACAGTTTCCATTTGAGATTTTGCCGTTTTCACTTCTTGCTCGACAAGCATGGTTTCTTTTACCATCAAAGCTGTTTCGCGCTCATCAAGATCTTCAGCCTCATCTTGGATCTTCAGATAAATTGTAGAAACAAAATCAAAGAAAATAAATAAGAAAAGAAACTACCGTAAAACAAACACCGCACACATTTTCTGCCATGCATAATATGAAGTTTTTTTATATTACATGAACACACAATTTTGTTTTAATTCACGTGATATCAACAAACCCACAAAACAATAGAACACCTTGTTATAATTATGAAAATCAAAGAATTAGGAGTGTTTATTTATGTTAAGTTACATTTCCTTTTGTTGGCTGTTTTATATGATAATGATTATATTAAATTTGATCCTTTTTCATGCCGGAAGGAATGTAGAAACCTAAAAAAACTTGAGCACCCAGAAACTTTTTTAGCAGTACCTCACGATAAAGTTCAATAACTTCTGCATGTAAAGATGCAGCTTTCTTAGCCTGTGCTTCCAATCGGTCTCTTTCTTCCCTTAATGATTGATATAGCAAGCCTTTCCGCTCCAGCTGCTGCTCCGGAACCAACCTCTCCATCCAGATTTGTGCATTTTCAATTACATTTTGATCAAAACCGATTGTCTTAGCAATACTCAACGCATTTGAATCACCACTACTTCCCCAAAGGATCTGATATGTAGGTCGTAAAGTTTCTAAGGAGAATTCCATGGCTGCATTCTCAAACCGATTGTCCTTTTCTTTGAGGCGACTCAAATCCGCATAATGAGTAGTCACAACAGCTAAATTCACACGATCTTTGAGATATTGCAAGATGCTGGTGGAAAGAGCCAAACCTTCTGAAGGATCAGTTCCACCTCCAATTTCATCAATGAGGACAAGCGATTCTTCCGATGCTACTTCCAAGATGTTACAGATACGTGACATGTGCCCGCTAAAAGTTGAGAGATTTTGCTCCAGCGACTTCAAGTGGAAAACTAAAGTCAGAGTATAATGGAAAACTCAAAGTAAAATATCTGCCATAAATCATAGTTGAGGTAAATACTACCTGGTGATCTCCAATATCCGCCAGAACCAGATTAAACCATGGAAGTACTGGGTTGTTTTTAGCTGGAAGAAACATTCCAGCCTTAGACATGAGAGCAGCCACACCCAAAGCTTTCATGGAAGCAGTTTTTCCTCCAGTATTAGGCCCTGAGATCACAACCACTTTGGTGCCACGTCCAATTTTGATGTCTATTGGCACAGGATGGTCGGATCCACCATCCAAAGAATCAGTTACACCATCCGAAGAATCCTGAGTCCATATATCCGACAAACTTCGGAGAGAGGATTCAAGGAGTAACGGGTGTTGAAGTCCATCAATATCCACAAATAAAGAGTAATCAGAGCTGCGGGAATATAAGTCCTCACTAAACTCTGAGGTGAAACTTGGGCAAACTCCATTCATCCAAAGAGCATGACCAGCTCTAGCAAAAGCAAGATCAACTTGAAGAACTTTATCCAACAAGTGCTGCATTGCGCCTTTTGATTTTGCTATTTCAGATGTAAGCAAGCTCAAAATGGCAATCTCCTCAGCTTTCTCGGCGTTTGAGAGCCTCACCTCCATGTTATTCAACTCCACTACCTCTTTGGGCTCCACAAAATAAGTTGCCCCTGAACTGCTAACATCAAGAACTATGCCGTCCAGGACCAAATACCGGTGGGAGGCCCTAACAGCCACGCACATCCTACTCCGGCGATTTGTTACTAACGGAGTGTCGGTACCACCGGCCTGAAAGATCCGAGACGAAACATCCTTTAACAAAGCTTCCAGATTTTCCATGTTCCTCTTTCTTTCGGATCTAATGTTCTCCAAATCATCACTAGCTCTATTAAGGATAAGTGAGAGATTGCAATCTATACAAAATCCTATCTTTTGCTCTAGCTCGAGTTGGAAATCGCAATTCTGAAATAATTCAAGAATGGCCAAGTACCTGTTCGAGCAGAATTATATGAAAACACTCTTTAGAATTTGGATTCGCCATTAAAACATCAAAATTCAGGTAAAATTCGAAATGCTCCTACGATTATTTGATACCTTTCCTTGCGATCTTCGCTCGAAGTTAGTTCCTTCAACTTCTCGGACAAAGCCCTAGCTGCCACGAGCGTTCTTCTCATTGCGCAAAGCTCCTTGATAGAGAGCAACTCGCCGGAAGCGGCGGAGTTCACGATCCCGGAGACGTCCTCGATTCGGGAGAAATCCAAGTACCGAGAGCCGACGGCCTCGACGGCTGCGGCGGCTGCGGAAGTCTGGTCGAGAAGCTTCCGGCTCTCGGAAGGAGAGCGGCCGACAGGAATGGCGGCGGTCTGGGCCGCGGAGAAGCCCATGGAGGTGGAGGTGAAGGCGGAGAGCTGGTTGCAGACGGAGCGCCATTCAAGAAGCTCGAAGGTTTCGGCTTGAAGGGCAGCGGCGGCCGTAGAGAAGCTGAGACGGTGGGACGAGGATTTGTGTCGGGTGAAGAGGTGTGGGCATTTTGGGGTGGAGAAGGAGGAGACATTGGCGAGTTTCATTGGCGGAGGATTGAGAGAGAGTGAGAGTGTGGCTTTCGCGCCAGATTGAGCCTTTGCCATGCCTCTGGGTTTTTTTGACGTGGAAAATGTAGACAGGTCAGCAGCTGTGTAATAGAATGTGGGCCCGTCTGTAACTTCATATTGCAGGACCCAAAGTAAGGGCGGCGCATCATATCCTCATCTAATGTACTAGATATCCAAACACATTGGATTTAACGGATAATTTGACTTATTGAATTAGATTAGATTTATTAGATTTTTTTAAAAAATTCAATAAATCTAATCTAATTCATATATTTGTATTTTATAAAAATTACATTATATAAATAAAAAGCTTATTAATTTAAAAATAAATAGTATAATTTTAAATTTATAAAAATTTATAATATAACTAAATTTATGAATACGTGATTTTCTATTTTTACCATCCATTAGTTTCTCTTTCTATTTCTTTCCAAATACACTATCTTTTCATGTTATGTCTCTCTCTCCTTTTTTATGTGTATGTCTCTCTCCCTCTCCCACCACTAATGGCGGAGTTGGGCTCACAATTTTGAAGAGGCTATGAAACCTCCTTTCTCTTCATCTCTCTCTCTCCCCTCCATCTCTCTGTCTCTCTCTCTGCAAACTCCTTGGCAGCCACCATTGGAGGCCGTTGATCGTCATCGTTGTCTTCTCGCCAACACCATAAAGGAAGACATGGCCCTCACGAGTAAATCCACTAGCCAATAGATCTGATCTCCACTGTATTACAATAGCCTTTGTTCTCGACTCGCTGTCATGACCTGCGTGATTTCAGGATCGAGGTCGATTGCCATAGCGGCTCCAATGCTGGTGGTGACACAAAAAGAGAGAGAGGAAGAAGAAATATGGAAGAGAGAGACGGGAAAAGAATGAGGAATGTTTTTGAGTTCATTTGTGTGTAGAGTTAAATTTACACTTAAATATATCATTTATCATGTCAAAATTTTTAACCTATTTGGTTTAATTGATTCAAAATTTTAGTCTACTTTGCTCATGTTCCCTATATTTTATATAAAATAATTAAATTTTATATTATAATATATATGTATAAAAGTATAATATATTATCTAGTTGAACCCCTTTTTTTTTTTGGTTTTTTTTCCCTTTTAATTTTTATAGATATCTTAGATAAAATTAGATAAAATTTAATAACTCAAAATAGATTGAAAAATTGAAAAATACTTCTTCTCGACAAACTTGTCATGCCAATTGTAATATGATTTTTTTTTTAGTGATTATCTTTTTCTTAGTGTTTTGTTTTTAATTTAAGTGAAGATTATGCTATATTAACTTAAAGTTTTTACTTTATTTACTATGTTGAGTGATTTTAGTTTATTGTTATATGTTAAATAGATGATAAAAATTAAATTTATGCTATCAAAAAGTGATTTGTATTTTTGAGTTGGTTCTAATAAGTTTGTATGAAAACATAAGTATAATCAAAATTCAATCAAATCCAACGGATTTTAGACTAAACCAGACTGGATGATAAAATAACTTGAATTGGATTGGTTGGATTTAAAATGATTTTTTTCATAATTGAATTGGATGATAGTTGGTAAAAAAAAAAAAAAAAAGGTTTCGATCTAATGCCCACCCCTAATTTAGAGCAATGTTAAGGGGTACCGTTGATGATAAACACCAACAATTAATAAAAGGTGAATCTCACTATAGAACCTATCTTAGTGGGGTCTATTTTCTATTAATAAAAGGTGAGTTCCAATGTAGAACCTATCTTAGTGGGGTTTATTTTCTATTAGTGATGGTGTTTAAACACTAATGATATCTCTTAGCATTTTTCTATGTTTAATATATTTAAAAGTCCACTTGGTCTTCTTCCTAAAGGCCATATTGTCAATCTATCAATGGGATGTGTGTTTATCTTACCATATATATCAAAAAAATAACCACCTGAAATAAGGAATTCTTAAAGGCTTTTAAGTGTTCATGAATTATTTTTCAGTTGGTAATTATTTAAAAATTATAATTTAGTAAAGTTTACTTAGGAGTCCACTTAATTTTCTTCTTGAAGACCATGTGGTTGAAACGTGTGTTTGTATACCAAATATGCTTTTTTTTTTTTTTTTTAAGGATGCTCGTTCTTAAACAAAATGTTATAAAATCGACGACTAAAACTGAACGACAATAAAGTTTAGTTTATATATTTTCTGCATATCACCTACGATTCAAATAATCATGATGTTCTTTCTTCGAAAAAAAAAAAGAAAGAAAGAAAAAAGGAAAAAAAAAAAAGATGTGTTGTAGAAACGACAATTAAAATTGAACGACAGTAAAGTTTCCTAAATAACGACATCAAAGTTTAAAACAGCCGCCAGCAACCCTACTTTACGGGACGCCTTTCGTAAATATATCTCGTTTTACCTAGAAGTCAAGTAATGGAGATGTTCTCTACTATTAGGATTTAGGATTTGTTTGGAGAAAAAATTTAAATTAAGTTTAGAATGAGTTGAATTATGAAATGAACCTTGTGTTTGGTGTTCAAATTTAAATTAGAGAATTTTGTTTTGAGTTAAAAGTATTTGGATGATAAAAGTTGGATTTGAATTTGTATTAAAAATTATTTTCCTTTACTTTCTTATGTGATTAGTGATTTTTTTTTATATAAGAGAAGATTTATTATTAGGATTTTTGGGTCTAAAATATTATACAAATCATGGATTAAATAGCTTAAAATAAATTAATAAACCAAATATAAGATTGAATTCAAACTCAATTTTTTAAATTTGAACCCGTGATTTAAAGGAGCCAGTATTATTATTATTATTGTTATTTTAAAAGAAAAAGGGTAAAATGAATGTTATAAAAATGACAAGTTGAAAAACGACAATTAACAATGAACGACAGCAAAGATTTTTTTTTTTTTTTTTTTTAGGGTTGAATGCCAACATCAAAGTCTAAAACAACTATTTTTCCTACTAACAACATCTCTAATTCAATGTTAAATTAATATATCACTAGTTAGGATCTAAATGGTTCACGAGTCAAGTTCGAAATGGAATAAAATTTTGAGCCAAAACTGATTAACTTAGTTATAATTTTTGTTGACCTTTTAGAAAAAGACAAAATTAAAACCAAAATTTTGGATCCGAGTCAATGAAACAAACAGGGCCTTAATTTTGGCTTTTTATAAAAAAAAAAAGTGTTTTCCAATACAATATTATCTTTTATATCAAATTTGTCATATATCAAACTTTAAAGAAAATTTATCTCAAAATATAAGTAATGCCAAATTTTATTTTTGATTTTTATTAATTAACCTTATGTAATTATGACTATAAATTTATTTTTTATTTATTTAAATACTAAAACTTCAATTTTATAAATTTTAAAGCATAATGATAATAAAAAATAGAAATAATATTAAAAATAATATAATACATTAAAATATAAAGTAAAATAATATTATTTTTTTATATTATTTTATAATAAATATAATATTAATATATATAAATATATTTGAAATGGTCTAATTAGAGTCATTTCTTCTTATTTCTTTTCCATTTTGGTCATTGCCACGGTATTCTTTCTTTACCACTATTGGGCTAGTTAGTACAATTGAGAGTAACTGATAGTAGACCAATTTTATTGAGTTTGGAAAAAGTATATAACTTTCTTGGTTTAAGTAGATTGATACAGAAATATGTATATATTGTCCATATAGAGTTGGAAAAAAAAAAAAAAAAGTCAGTGTCCATATATGCTATGCTAAATAGGTTTATGTCAGTGTCCATCATTAATCGTTTTTTTGCATGTTACATATAGAATTGTGTGGCCTTTTAAGTTATGTATTGGTATTCAAAATAAAGGATATAACTCTTAACTTCGATACATATAGTATACTCAGACTTCTTATAAAATGTATAACTCCAATCCTCTATCTTATATATATATATATAAACTATACAGTTGTACATACTGATAAATTTTACCAAAATGTTCACATGAGGTTAAGAAAGAAACAACATAGTAGTTGTTTCATTACATAACTTAAACCAAAAACGGAGTGAAAAAAAAAATGATAGTGGTGAGTGGTCCTATAAATTCTATGTTGCAAGTATTGGAACACCACAAGCAGCAGGAGCATGATTTCCCTCCTTGTAGACAAGGTTGCCTCTCACAAAAGTTGCTGAAACTCTTCCATACAGCTTGCTTCCCATGTAGGCTGAGATACTCTATAGATACACCCCACCCCAAGAAAAAAAAAAAATAAAGGTTTATTATTGAACAATTTTGTGACAGGATATTTAAAAAAAAAAAACAATAAAATACATTTATAAACCGTCAAATCACGTCAAAATCATATGACATTAAAAAAAAAAGTACGGCAGTTTAACAAAATTTAATGAAAATCTAATAGTTTAAAATTATGCTTAACAATCCTATTCTATCAGAGAATTCTCTATGTTATTAGCTCAAACATTGTGGAAAGCTTCATTAAAATAACATGCTTTTAATGGAATGTAATTGACTTGTGATGAGTGGGACTTTACCAAAATGCTACTCAATACCCTAAAAACAAATGTCCTTTTTCTGTATGCTAAATGGGCTTTGATTTTCAATTCATGTTCATAGTGAGAACATAAGAGCTAAAGGCAAAACAAATCAACATTATAAGTAGGAAAAGTGGAAAGAAGGGAGACTCACCGGATGTTTGATGTGAGCAGGATATTCATCATTGAGGTTGAACTCTACTTCAGGTTCCCATACAACTATATCTGCAAAGTTACCAACTGCAATGGACCCCTGGCAAGACACAAGAATTTTTTTTGAGATTTATTTGACATGACTCAACAAGTAATTTCGCAGAAAGCATCCTGAAAAACTTCAGAAATTTTCTTTTTAATTCCATAATTGGAGATTCCTAATAAAGAATTATGGAGTACTATATCTATTTTGAGGGATAATAATAATTAGTGCACAAGAAGGAAGGGAAAAAAAAAAAAGAAAAGAGCAAATGGCAATGCTACCTTTAATTCCTGGCCAGCAAGCTTTGCAGGCCTCTCACTCCACCATAGAGCTAATTGTTTCAAAGTAACTCCATATTTTTGCCCATATGACCATGTTACAGGAAGCACAAACTGCAGATGTCTCCAAATTAATTCAGTTATAGTTTACCACTACCCATTCCAAATGAAATGATAACACCCAAAGTTTAAAAAAAAAAAACAATAATAATAAACTAAAATTAAAATTAAAATAGAAAAGAAGAGATGATAAATTTCACAAGAAAAACACCAAACCCAATTGAAGCAACAGTCTACTTTTTGCTATTCTTGTAAACATACTATAATGATCCAAAAGAATTTTTTATTTTGGCAGGCATGGTAAAATTATAATTTTCCCCTCATAGCCGAGTATGTTCATTCGCACAAGTACCTGAAGAATCCTTGAAACCAAAGAGGAGAGAGAGAGAGAGAGAAAGAGAGAAATTAAATTAGACCAACCTCTAAAGATGATATTCCTCCCCATGCTTTTAAGAAGTTACCTTCATCAAGAAGCTTAAGTTTTGGCTCAGTTGGAGAATGATCAGAACTTAACATGTCAATATGTCCTTCCTGCAACAAAATGAAGTTAAGTAGAGCCAAATAACAATAGATGGTAAACCTAATGGTATGCATAAAAAAAAAAAAAAAAAAGATGAGTTGATCACTTACCATTACTGCCTCCCACAGTTTTTCTTTATTGGCAGCGTCGCGAATGGGCGGCGCGCACTTAAAACGAGTATCTCCATCCCGAATCTCCTCTGCTGAGAAAGCTAAGTAGTGTGGACAAGTCTCAACGGTCACGCTGTCACCGTTTAGCTTAGCTTCCTACAAAAGAGTACAAAAGATAGAGTAGCATGAAGAAGACCTGTAACTTGAACACGAAACAAATACAATGCAGAATGGCACAATGTAGAACATATTTAAAAGCTAATTTTTTCTTATCAGATACATCTCAAGGGAAAAGGAATCTGCTGGTAAGTTGTGCCTTAAAAGGACTGGTTTCCTCTATATACAAGTTAACTTGTCCAATCCAAATACTATGTTCAGTAAAATTAAGCAACAAACAAAATAAATAAACTGTCCCCTGTATGTAAAAAATTTGATATTACCGCATGTATCAGCTGATCGAACAATATGCATCCACTAAAAATATTGAATGAGGATCTGTATTTGTAACAAAATAATGCACACGACGTGCGTAATTATAAGAAGATCACCTTGATAAGATCTAATGAAGAACTTGAATCAGACAGGTGAACAATGTGAAGATGAGCTCCAGCTGCAGGACCGCCGATCCTCGTGTCCTTTGTCACCGTCAAGAGCTCTCTAATAGCTGTCTCCTCCCTGGTTTTGAACCAAAAAATAATAGAGTTGCCATTGGTTAATAGCTTGTAAACCAAACGAGTTAAATAACAAATCATGAGTACAAAGAAGGAATGTTTTCCTCTCAAGCAGGCATTAGGATTAAAGAAGAAAAAAGGACAGACTCAAAGCAAGAGTATATGATCAATGTCGCCGCGGATAGTCAAAAGCGACATCTTACATCGAAGGCGGCCTACTCTTGAGATAAGTCGAATAAGAACGGGGATCATTAGCGACATCTTCACGTCTCAAGGGGCTTTCAAGGTCTTTTTGAATCTCTGCATGTACAAGTAAAGGTCTTCTATATTTTGCCAGTACAGCCAGTCCCTCCTAAGGAACAAATATTCAAAAACATATCAAGATATCCCGGAAAACACTACATTGCATTTAATATAATATACTTTCAATTCATTTGTTTCAATCAATCCGAGAAAAAAAATACGTAACTATGTTTCTTGAACCGTTATTAAATTTCCCTCGTGCCCAAGAAGTATAACATATTAAACAATACAAAAGGAACAATAGCGGTAGTTCATCAATCTTACATATTCTGAAAGATAAAATTCAGTTTTAGAAGAGCTTTCGGTTTGAACATCATGAAGCATACCTTAATATGACTGGTGTTTGTCATGGGAAAGTCATTAATCCCTGATGGGCACATAAAAGACTGCAAAATAGAAAATAATACTATTCATGAGTAAGGATGTTAGATCCCGCAATACTTGCACACGATAGTTAATTTTAAACGTGCAACCTCAGCCCTACTCTACAAAGGACCAAACCATTATTGAGAACCAACGTAACGATGATATACACAGCCTCTTTATTCAATGGACTCATTTTTCAAATAAGAAAATTTGAGAACCATCAAATGTATCGTTTGTTTAATAGTTACCTTCAGACCAAGAACACCAGCATTTAAGAGATCTTCAAGAGCAGAAGGGTTGAATGCATTTTCAGGAACAAGACCACCCCAAAAACCTATTTAACAAACTACTTAGAAAACTATAGTTTTCATAAGTATTGACATATTAAAATATTGGATCACTAGCATACCGACATCGACATAAATTCTGTTCTCTGCCGCCTTAATCTGTTGTGCAAACAACACAAAAGATTATTAAGAGGAAAATACGATAAATGACAGACATAAAAAATAATAATAATAAGCAAGTTCGTTAGAATACATGGATAAATATACTCATACCTTAAGTTTCAAGGTATCCCTAGACATAGTTGAAGGGAAACTATTTAGCGGCATGTCAACCAACGTTGTTATACCCCCTGCAGAAGCATATAAAAATGAGTCAAATAATAAGAGTGCTTACCAACACAGGCGTGAGAAGTAAATTAAACCAAGTAGAAATAAAAACATCAAGTAGATAATTACAGAAACCATAACTATTAGCTGAATATATAATAGAACATAATTATAACTATAGCAAAAAAATTATCACTAACTACACATGCAGGAAAGGTTGCAATACCAGCAGCAGCTGCTTTAGTCCCTGAAGGAAATCCTTCCCATTGAGATCTTCCGGGATCATCAAGATGTGCATGCCTGCCATGATTGTAAACTGGAGTAAATATTTGGTTCATGACCGAGTTTGGAATAAAATAATATTTTATTATTAAAATTAGTTGATTTGTTATAATTTTTATTGAGTTTTCAGGAATAAAAATTGAACTCAAAATTTTAAATTCGTTATAATTAATTCTTGTTGAAGTTAATTGATTTAGTTAAAATGATATTTTATTATTGAAGTTGATTATTGTGCATGATTGTTATAATTAATTCTTAATTAATTTAAGAGAACGGGATTAATTACATCTTACACATCAATCAGGCCAGGCATAACAACGGCATCTCCATAGTCAATCACTTGCACCAACTTGGCATTCCAAAGCTTTTCCTCTTCTTTAACGATTGATAAAATCTTCCCGTCCTTCACCTCAACTGATCATGAACACATTTCGTGAAATAATAAAAAATAAAAAATAAAAAATAAGGAAAATTAGTGAACTTAAAATGTATAAATTTGAGTTAATTAATAATTTTCTCAAAGGATTTAGATTACAAGTTAATTATTGAAACATGCCTGCCCCGGAGATAATCCCTTGTGGGGTCACAATCCGCTTGCTAGCTATCCAATAGTGTTGGTAAAGCAGAAGACTACATCTATTCTGTGAGAGCCGGAAGATTCAGGTTTTTAAACTTTATCAAATCGCAATTAATCAAAACTTTGTTATTTTTTTAATATATTTCTAAAACTTCTATGTATGGAAATATACACACATCGATCTTTGTTTTCTTTTTTTATTTTTTATTTGATTATTCTCACTTTACATATCGAATTTTAAAAACTTTTACTTTGGTCAAAAATTTTGAATTATTCCCATTTATCAATCTATTAGAACTTCTATTAAAAAAAATGAAGATATATGTTTAAGTCAGGCGATGTTTTTTTTTTTTGGGTTTATTTTTAGGAGAAAATCTAACAATAAATAAGATTAATTTTTCTGTTTTTTTGTATTCATAATTTGAAAGTAGAATAAATAAAGTAATCATAAAATTCTTGAGGAGAAAACGAGAATAATTATAAAATTCAGAAATAGTGAGATGGAACTTTTTCGTTACAAAAAAAAAGAGAAAAAGTAAAAGAAAGAGAAAAAGAAAATCATACTCATTTGTATAATCAAACAAAGTACAGAACAAGCCCTGACGGGTGTCACCGTTGTAGGCTAGGACAGCTGTTGTGCATGTTGGGAAAATTTCGATTCTTTTTTGTTGGAGGTAGTTGGGGAAAGGTTTTGGAGATATATTTTTAGAAATATTGATTTTGAAAATGAGACATGATATTAGAGATTGTGTTTGTTATAAAAGTTTTTGAAAAAAAGTTATTATGAAAAAAATTGTATAAAAATTATTAAATAAATAGAAAAAAAGAATCTTTATGAGAATACATGTTATATAATAGATAAAATAAGAGAGTGTTTAAATGAAGAGTTTAAAAATATGATTTTAGTGTCTTCATGATAAAAATTATTTGTCTTCAATATTTCTTTAAACATCGAATAATACTTACACGCATTCTTAAATAATAAATTTTAACCACATAATTTAAAATTTAAATTATCTTACATGTACAACAACTTATTGAATTAAACATTTACCTAAAATTAAATTTAAATAATCATATATAGTTACCAACATATCAAAAAATTATTTGTAAAACTCAATTCATATATGTCGCCAATGTTAAAGCAAATAAAAAAAAAAGCAGAAAGATAACATAAATTTTACTTGGACAATGTCCAATTCATGTACATAAAAATATGTTTTTTTTTTTTTTTTGAGCTCACTAATACAAAGATGAGTTGTCACAAAAGGCAATAAGCTAATTTCTTTGTCGTTTACACTTTTGTAGCCACTCGTCAGCTCTCATAATAGAAACTAATTAATAGAGACCGTATTTGAAATCGAAAGGTATAAAAATAACTGATAATACGCTGATTACTGAACTTAAGCAGATTATACAGTAACAAAAGCACGATTTCTTTTAGGGCAAAGGAAAGCATGATTCCCCTTCCTTCAATAAAAAAGCATGATCCTTAACCATAATTTTATTTTAGTTTATTTTGCCACGAATTAAGTCCCTAAAACTTTTATGTTTAATACTCCTTTACCCAAAAAAAAAAATCTATATTTGGAGCACATGTGATTTATCAGTTAAAACTAAACTAATTTTGAGAAAAATGTGGGAATAGTTCTTTAGTATACATGTTCCCGTTCTTCAAATTTTTACTCAGTAATCACTTTTGATGTGAGATAATATTATAAAAATGTGTTTTTTTTTTTTAAGACATTCATTCCCCTTAAATTTTTGTAACTTATTTTTGTCTTTCTATTAAAAAAATTAATAAAATTTTTAATTAGCTCCTGGAAAGTTAAATAATTTCAATCCAAAAATACAGTGAAACAAACGCAAACGCAAACGCAAGCCTAGCAACTTTGATTGCTGGGGAAACATATGAAAAATAAGAACCCGAAAGAAAATTAAACTTTGCCACAAAAAGCTCAGCCTCCATTGGATTGGAAGTTTATTTTTAAAAAATAAAAAATGTTTAAATATGAAAAATAAAAAGTTATTTAAAATTTTTTTAAAATGAAAATTGTTTGAATCAGTAAAAATTTTTTTTTTTTATTTCAAGTGTTTTTTTTATTTTTTAAAAATGAAAAATTTTAGATATTTTGATACAAAAATTTAAAAAAATTGTATTTTTTTAGAATAAAATTTTTTTTATTTTTCAACTTTAAACGTATCAAGTTTAACATCAAACAAAGATTCCATCTCTCGTCGAAATCATCGAAAGAAAGAACTCATCCAACATGACAACAATAACAAAAATAAAATTAAAAATATAGCCAATAACCAACAAATAACTATCGAACCTAAAAAAAAAAAAAAGAAAAAAAGAAGGGATTGAATTAAAGCAAAACCAAAACCAAAAAAAAAATCGCAAAAATAAAAAAAAAAATCTATTGGAATCTGCAGACCTTGTGATAGTTTTGGACGTAGTAGAAGACCAAATAAGAAACGAGTAACGCCAGCAGAGGAAACAGCCTCCATTGAAACCGATTCTCCATTTTCTCTCTCTTCCCGTCGCCGATCACTCGGTCTTATCTGTAGAGAGAGAGAGTGAGAGCGAGGAGAGAGAATCTCGTTCGTTCGTGGAGGTTCTCGTTTACGAACTTTTTCATGGGCCCAAAATGCACTTCCCATTTAATGGTCGGGGATTAAAAAATTATTAATTAAAATTTCAGCCAACGGATTGCCTACACGTGGACCATTAAGATAAGTTAAAACTAGTATTCTCTAGTATTATCGACTCTTTTTCCACTCGCGCACAATGGGGCGTTGTTTTTGTTTGGAGGTTGGCCAGTTGGTAAATCACCGACCAATCATATCACGAGCAGGTTTTCGCCCAGCTGAAATTCGACGTAGATCTTTTATATTACTGGTTTGTGCTGGCGGATAGGACTCGTCTCGTGTGAGGTTATAAATTTTATGTGAATTTTAGCTCCCTCGAGTACGGAGAAGATTCCTTTAAAATTCAGAATCAATTGATTCTATTTTGACAGCTCAGATCTTGTTTTTGCAGGGGGAGTGTATAGGTAGTTAATAATTTAGATTGATTTTTTTTCATTCTATAGTTATTTTTTATTATTTATATTTTTAAATTTTATATTAAATTTAAACTTAAAAATATATAATTTTATAAATATAAGTCTACATGAGATGTTTTTTATTAAATTATATAAAATTTTAAAACAAATGAAAAAATATTTATATTAATAATTTTCTTCTAAATAAATTTTTAAGATTTTATATTTATTCATTCAAAAAATATTTTTTTTTCATAAATACATTTTTTAAAACTCACATTTATCTTACTTTCAAAATACATATCTAAAATCTCCCCCAAATATACTTATAGTTTATAACTAGAATTTTCTGTAATAATAATTGCTTCCATAATATTACTATTACTAGAAGACGATACCAATTTTATTTTTTATTTATTATTTATTTGGTTTTTGCTGCTTAATCTTTTTTTTAACTTTTTTGCTTTGTTTTTTTTATTGTTTTACAAATAAATTTTTGTAAGGAATAGTTTTCAATAGATAATTGAAATAGATTGAAAATTTTTAAATATTATATTTAGAGTAAATAATATATTTATTAGTTAAATGAAAATTTTATTAGGTAAATACATAATTTACTTGTAGTTAAATAGTACATTTACTTATAGGAAAATCATACTAAATAGTATATTATTATACTTATTTTGAATATATAGTACTTTTTATTATTTTTGTTAAATTATAGCATATTTACATTTATTGTTTTTGTTAAATTATAGCATATTTACATTTATGAAGATGTTAAATTTCTATTTTACACCTAATATTTATATTATATACCATTAATTTGTTTCTCTCTTCCATAACTCTCTCATTTTCTTACTCTCCTTTGTTCATTTGTCTCTCTCGTTATTGACCAGAAAGGATGCATTGTCACAAAATCGTCAACATTGTCATTATCGCTAGAGTTCCCTGAGTGACAACCAACGGCTTCATGTCCCCTGCATGATCATCGATCGTGAAATTGCAACATAACAATGTAGCGATCAAACAGTCGACGACAATTATAGATTATAAATGATGATGACTGATAGCATATCATAGATGATGATGAGAGATCTCGGATAGTCCAATGACGAAAAAGCAAGAGTTTCAGTATTCACGAGAGTTTAATATAGTCTAGTTGTTTAACATTCAATGGGGAAAAAAAAAATTTGTTTAAGCATGAGTTAACGTGAATAAATGCAATAATGTACGAAAAATGCTTTAGAATATTAGTGATATTAAACGTTACACTAATAAAGATTATAAGGGCCCAACAATGTAAGGCATACTCTCTATTAATATATAATATTAAACATTACTGATACTCTCTAATATTATTCATAATTTACAACTCTTAACATTTATAAAAATAAACAAAACAAAACAAAAGATGACTTGGAGAAGGGGGTTTTGAGATTAGGGGAATACAAATTGAACCTAACACTATATCAAAAAATTAAAAAAAGTGATTGTACGTCTGATTTAGTGATGAAATCAATTAATTTGACTTTTAAAGCAAAAAATTAAGGGCATACATGAAAATTTTTAACATTTAATAAAATTTGAAATTAAACATTTAGTGGGGGGTGGGGGTTTTGGTTGAAGGATAAAACGATAAATTTTTTATAAAATTATGATGGACCTATTTAGGGTTGGAGGAGAATTGCAACCACCTAAACCTTACTTAGCTTTGCCCTTGGTCAAAGTAGAGATTATCCATAATTAATTCTATAAAAAATTATATATTTTCAAATTCTCACCCCCAATGTACATGTATAAGGGACTTCAAAGCTAAAAATGACAAGAGGAAAAAAGAGTAGTGTTGCTATATATACCAATTATGATTATAATTTTTGCAACTCAAGTGTTAATAAGTTATTATTATTTTTTATTGATTGATATAATCAATTAATATGATAATTTTAAAAACACAAATCATCAAAAAAATAATAATAACTCACATGCTATATGTTGATAGTCAAAATCGACCAACTCATTTAATTCTCACCACGTAACACTCAGGCCTTTTCTCGCGCGTATTAAAGTAACAAAATGTAGTAAAAAGATAAATATAAAGAGATTTATACCCGTAACACAAGCTGTGTCCTCTTTATATTGTAGGGGTGTTTTTCTTTGTAAGGAAAGATGAGTACAAGGGTTTGTATGAAAGAATCAGAGATCTCCCGGTATTAGGGCCATATTTACATTATATATTTTCCTTTCCTTAACCTTGAACAGTTGCCAAGTTTTTACCTAAAATTACCCCATTCAGACCTATCCATAGAGTAGGCCTCATTCTTTAACTCCCAGCAGCTAGTGGATGGTTATTCCCGTGTTTTTCAGGAGTAGTAGAGTCGTGAACGTCTTGTGAGAGTTTAATGTTCCCGATGTAAAGCTATAGGTTAAACCACTTGCCAATGTAGACCTTTAAGTCTAATTTATCAGTCAATCTTGATGGGCTTGGATGATTTCTCAACGTTAAATAGTTCTTCTTCAGGTTGAAGTTAGCTCTACGTCTTGGTATAAATTTGATTACTCACGATAGAGGTCTACCATACTCCTCATAATAGAGAATTCCTATTTCTTTACTAGGATGCAACACTATATATATATATAGATTTGTATATAAAATTTAAAATTATAAGTGATATCCTTAATATTTTCAAAATTAAAAACCACACTGTGAAAAATAGTGAGAAAGATATATTACATCAAATTTCACGTCAATTTAAAAAATAACAAATGACAACAACATTAAAAGAAAATAAGAAATGACAGTAAAGTCTAAAACAACAAAAATTGAAAATAATAGAAAAATTAAGGGGACGAAAATGAAATGGACAAATGACAATAAAAACTAGTAACGATATTAACAACGACCACAAAATAGAATAAAGTGAAAACATACTAGAAAAACAAACGACAACAAAGTTAAGAACAATAATAAAGAAAATGACAACAGAGCAAAAAAAATACAAAGATATAAAAATTAACATAGTGTCAACGATGATAAGAATAATAAGCGACAACTAAGCGTTAAACGACAAAAATAAAATGGCAACAAACTAAAAACGACAAAAGATAGTAGATGATAATAATGACTGAGATGTGAACATACAGATTTAGGACGGGCAAATTCTTACATCGCAACATTACGACTTGAAAATAACATAAAATAAAGGAATTTTTTTTATCCGTGTGTAACTGTCAAGTTAATTTCACATTGATGCGCATGTTAAACAAGTGAGTTCTAGATCAACATGTTTCACTTGAAATTGGCCTTTATAACACATGATTTACAAAAATACTAGGGATGTAATTTATTTGGTATAATGTTTGCAAAGTGATGGTGATTCAAACGATGCATTTAAGTTGTTTGATAGAATAATAGATAAGAAATGGAGTCACCTCTTGTTCAATAAATCAATGATTTAAATTGATAAATCACTTGGTGACAATGATAAGTAAATAATTTTTATTGTTTTGTACGTTAATAATCGACTTATAATTTATTATTGATCGATTTATGACTATTGATTACTCCCTTTTTTACCATTATTTTTCTACTTTTAAACACAATTCAAGACATTCATATAAAACGATGCCTTCTAAAACTTTTCCTTATATTTCTTGAATTTTTTCTGTTTTGGCTTTTGATGACGTTGAATGAGATTTTGACTTCTATTTTGTTTTCCATCAACTTCGGTGAGGAAAGTCATTTCCTTTATTTTTTTTCTAAAAAAAAATAAAAGGAGAAAAACTTTGAAGTATCTAAAGAAGTGACGTTGTCAATTTAGATAGAGCGAGCGCTTACGAAATTTAGGCTACAAAATGAAAATAACTTCAGTACACGTTTACGTATTAGAAATTCAAAAAATAGAAAATTAACTGAAAAAAAAAAAGCCGAAATTAAATTTCAAAATTCAGTAAATGTGTTTATTAATATAATAAGAAATCAAGTTATTTAATGAATTAAATTCCTATTTGATAGAGTGTATACTAAATTTAAACTTTATTAATACTAAAAGCGAGTAATATAAATAAGGATATTAATTTAATAACTCTAAATAAAACTAAAAGATAATAACATAAATGACAAAATGCACTAATAAATTAAAGAATAATACTAAATATAAATAAATTAAAGACGAAAAGAATAAGAAGAAATCTTGATTAAAGGATCTTAAATGTACATTTGGTTTATGGTAATGTCGAAATGCCCAGTAAATTAAAGAATAATACAAAATGTAAATAAATTATAGGTAAAAACAGTAAGAAGAAAGCTTGATAAAAGAATCTTAAGTGTATATATTTAATTAATTGGTTGAATACAAAATAAAATGAAACTAAAATTTTAAATTTAAATTGGTTGAATTAATTAAAATATTTATTAATTTTTTAAAAAATAATAAAAGTAAATCTAAAAGATTTATATTAATCATAGGTCTATCGTTACTAACAACCAAATCATCATCGTACAGACAAACTTAATAACAAATCAAATAAAATTTCAAAATAATAAAACAAAAATTTTTTTGTGGACAAATCTGTTCATCCCTCTCCCCAACAGCAGCCCAGGACAGTGCCCTACAAACAACCAAACCACCACCAAAAATTGCCGCCGACCACTCAGATTTGTTGTGGTTCTCCAGCGAGGCAGATTGTCGTCGCGGAGTCCATCACGAAGCGAGGTCGTCCCCCACTCCGTCGCCGACTCTTCCCACTCCGCCCTCCCCCTCGAAACAGCCTCCGTCGCACCTCACTTGCGCGATCCACCCCGCTTGATCCAACCTTCCACCATGGTTTCACCTCCGCTGCCTTTATGAGAATCAAGCTTTGGTAATGGCTTTCTTTCCCTTTTTTGTTTGATTGATTGGGTCGGAATAGAGGTGACATTTTCCCTTTTTCTTTTTTAACAGTAATGGTTTTGACAATTTAGAGGTAAAGTGAAATAGATATATAATACTGGGTTATTTATGAAATTACGATAAAATTATTTCCTTTTGTTATCTTATTATTAAAAAAAAAATCATCGTATGTTTATCTGTTTTTCCATGAAAAAGTTGGCTCATGCAAAAGCGACATCAGCTGCTCTGATTCTTTCCATCGGGCCCATCGTCTTCTTCCTCAGCTCGTCATTTGCACAACTCTCGCTCCACCAAAAAAAAAAAAAAAAAAGATTAAAGGCATGATACCTCAGCAATGGTCGCCTCCATGTGGAAACCAATGCACGCAAAAATATGCAGCCCTCACTCAGATTCCATGTAACCCACCTCTCTCCGATATATATATATCTTTTGTCGTTTCGTATTTTTGGTTTAGTATTGAATTGGTAACAGGAAATGGATTTTGAGGATAATTTGATGTCGTTGGTTTTCTTTTGTTTGAATTTGAGCCTTTATAAATATAGGAATTAATGTATATGCAAAGATATCAGGGTTGTAACAAGCTCTCTATTGCTGTATCTAGAATATGGCTATGATACCACTTATTGGGGTGGCCTTGTATAGGTTTTAGAACCCCTCAACTGTTGATTAGGCTTCCCTTTTATTTTGTCGAAATCCCGACACTTATAAACTGAATGGATTTTGGTAGGGCGTGTTTTCTGCAAAAAGGGGTGCGATGCCGATGGAGAGTGTTGGGAAGAATGTAAGAAAGATTCATTCTCTTATAACATTTTAGCCTGTATAAATATTTTGCATGAAAATTCCTTCCTTTTCTCTTAGGTCTATGACGTTGTAGATTTTTGTTGTTTGATGGTTGATCTTGATCCAAACTTGGCTTCAAAGGGGAGTTTCAGTTTATTTGTTTTTAACATGAATCTGGGCACTAATGTTTTAATGTTTGGTTAAATTATGAAGTAGATATGATGGTTAAAAAATAATAATTAAGCATTTATGAAAACAATGAAACTTGCAATTGTCTTCCTGTTTAAAATGATGCCTCTCATATTCTATAAGACACTAGCCTATTTCAATTTTATATTCAAGGTTTTAGAAGAAAATTTTTTTGCATGTAGTTTGAATAAGGGCGAAGCCTTGGCTACAAGAAGTTCTGTTTCGTCTCTTATCATAATTTGTAGATTTAATGTGGAAACTAATCACCATCACATAAAAGTTTTTTTTACAGATGTCAAAGTATATAACTCTAAGCGTACGTTTGGTTCGTTGATCTAGCTTAATCTAGCTTAAGCTAGATTAGAAAGCACGTTCCAGTTTAGTTTAACTTAACTTGTATTGGACATTGTGAAAGTAGTGATAATTTGTATTAGAAATTATGCTAAACTAGTAAAAGTAGAAATAAGAAATAGTGAAAGTGGGTTTTACCAAGCTAAACTAAGCTAGAACCAATTTGGACTACTTTGCTTAACTTGCTTAACTTGTAAGTTAGATTAACTTTCCTACTATTCATTTTATTTTGGTTTGATGTTTAGGTTTGGATGAATGCACAGAGATATGCTACAAGGACCCAGTGTTGAAGGACCAGCAGTGGAGTGCTTACATTGACCGCTCACCTGGAGCTGACAAATACTCGGAGGTGTCTAATACATTTCTCATGCGTTTTTTTCCCTCATTTCTTTCTGCTAAAATTTTGCTCAAAGTCTTTTGTGTATGTGTACTCTGTCCTCAGATCCATATGATCTTAATGCTTATCTCTTTTCCTTGATAAGGAATAAATAGCTAGCAGTTTTAATGTAGGAATTTGTCAATATAGAAAGTGTTGTTAATTTACTGTAGTATATTTTGCTTTGTTCGTAGATTATGCCTAACAGATCAATTTTCTATTCTATGCTTTGTTGACGATCTCTTTCTACAGGAATGTTTCTACGCTTGTGTGTCTGGCTGTGGATACAAGGTTAGACCCTTCTTTTGGAGTGCCTTTTGTTACATATTATTCATTCTATTAGTCTGTGAAGTCGTTGGTGTACATACTTTGCTCGGTTGAGAAGTAGCATGTCTTCTGAGACTAGCCTGTGGCTCTTGCTAAGTTTCTTCTCTCTCTTTTTTTTTTTTTTCCCTCCCCCTCTTTCAGACTGTTTTCTTTTCCCCTTCTTGTTTGACTCATTGTTTCTTTAATTAATACTATTGAGTTGGAGATTTGGTATAGGACGGGCTTTTCAAGCAGATGCCAACCTAATTGAGATGTATCTGAATTTCCTAATATCAATGATCTCCTCTATCAGTTTATTTATTAAAAAAAAAAAATGAAGTAGCACTCCTTTTTTTAGTTCATCTGAGGGAACTTTCTGCCAATGCTTGGAATAAAAGGTGATCACACGAAACTTTGATTTCATCATCTTCCCAGCTTTTTAATACAATGAGAAAAACACATAAATTATACAGCACGTAGTTTTCAAAAATGACAGTGTTTACAAATTGTCTACTATTTGAGTCTTTCCATGGAAGCTTAGAAAGTCCATTGCACCAGCGGACTATGACGGTCTTGTCTTTCTTGCTAGTTTAAAATTTTTGGTCATGTCCTGTATATTAAGGAAGCTTTACTTAAGATCATTATTTTCGATAGTGTCATGAGTTAAAATTTTCTTGGCGACTACTGATTATTTGTCTCATTTGTATCAACTCGACAATTTGTTCGCATGTTGCAGTTTGAGATTCCCCAGGAGGAAGTCAATAAAGTTCGTCCGAATAGGCCGCCTAAGCCTCCTCCTGTTCCGAAAAAGCCAGCCTCACCACCAGTTGAATCCAAACTAACTACTGAAGACGTACCTAGTACTTCTGCATAACGGAGATTTGAACGAAACCTTACAACAATTTCTATTTCTTATCAAGATAGTCGGCTAAACAACTAGCAGAATTTTTTGAACCACCATTTTACTCCTAGATTACGTCAATTTGGTCCATAGGATCATTTTTATTGACAAGGTTCGTGTTTGACGTCCTTCATTTGATCCCTAGGCCAAAATTCACTTGACATCTTGTTTTCCAGACATTTTAATAGCATAGAAGAGGGATAGAGAACTCTATATTGGTTTACTACCTTTGAAATTTCTTTATGTTTTTCTGAAGAGAAAGTAGCTTGGTGTAATTTTCAGCTAAAAACTTAGCTAGTGTTTGGGACACAAATTTTTTTAGCATTGCATTTAAATGTAATGCAATTTTCCCCCAAATACAAAAATATTTCATTCAAATACCAATCACATCACATTTTAAATCAAACACAATCACTATTTATTATTTCACTTTTTCTATTACTTTTATTAATTACATCATATATTCTCTCTCCCTCTTTTTTTTCTCTCTACTTTTACCCATCACATCACATATTTATTATTAAAATACAATTCAAATACTTTTCCCCCAAACACACATTGCATTCAAATGCAATGCTAATACTTTTCCTCCAAATACAAATTGCATTCAATACATTGCATTCAAACACAATGCAAATGCAATGCGTTCACCAAACGAACCCTTAGTGTTCTCTAGATCGAGCAAGAAATGCAGAGACTACTCACTTTTGTTCTTGAGCAAAAGCAATCAGCAGATAGCACCAGCTTGGTACAAACAAGGGCTTTCAGTGATCAAATATTGATTACTTCGGATCAGTTTTTTGTCCTTTTTTTTCTAATGTTTCTTTTTTTTTTTTAAATATTATTATTACAGTTTTTCTATTTTTATTTACTTGGAGATCTTTATGGTTTAACCAGATTGCTCATACATGGATGAGTATCACCAAATTACTATAAGATGCAGAAGACAAAAAATAAAAACCGGCTGGAACGAGCTCAGTACAGCAATTTAACAACGGCAATCAAAAATTGAACAACGACCAAATCTAAAAACGACACCCAAGACATAATCATCTTATACCGACAGAGTAAAAAAAACGACGAGAATAACAAACGACAGCAACGTAGAAGTCGACGAAGAAAATGGAATGAAAGCAAACTGAAAATGACGATAACATAATAACAATAAACGACAACATAAAAAGTGACGAGAAAAAATAGACGACGAAATAGAAAACAACGAATGTAAATAAACGACAATAACGTGGAAAAAAAAGGACCAGAGCCTAATAATGTCGCCGTCACGTCTCTTAACTGTTAAATTTAAACTCATAGGTTTTCAACGTAATTACGGTACATCACGTGAGCAATATGCGTTTGACTTAAGATGATGTCGAATACGTATGTCTATATTCGTCAAAAATAGAATTTTTTACAACAAATATAGCATTGATACATACATACATTGGGTATGGTCTCACACTTGAGACTCCAAACACTAAAATATGCATAACGACCGCTGTTAACGCTTTCGTCGCACCAGTATAAAACTTGTCGTTTCCTCTCCGCCTATAAGATATAAAACAAAAAAAAATATAAAAGAGAGAGGGAGACTGAAAATAGGCGATGCCAGTGTGTACAGGTAGGTAAAGTGAACATTGTTATGAATATTACTGTGGGGAGGACTTCACTTGTGTATCTATGGTCGTAAGAAAAATGTTTAGTTATACCATTGATATTAAATACGATTACTAAATAAAAAATATTTGTAAGTCCCATACTGAGATATCCACCTATTTTGTAATGCTTAATGAATGATACTAATAAAAAGTAAATACATTACTAATAAAATGTAAATATATTTGTAGGTCTCATACTGTAAGATTTACCTATTTAATAATACCTAATGAATGGTACTAAATATTATTGATGTCTTATAACGGTATTCTCTTCGTAAAGAGAGTATATTTATGGAGTCTAGTAAGTGGTCGAATCCCCTTGTTTTATATTGCCATATGTAACCATATGATAAGTCAATTCTTCCATGTTGGTAGATGAGGTGACACCCTAATTCATTTGACTGCATTATCTATTATGTGATAAATATTCGCCATGTTAAGACATGTCAAGCTGTTCATGTCATTTTGAGCCTTAAACAAAAAATTTTAAATGGACCTTCTTAAATAATCAATTTTAAAATTTTCCTTAAACAAAATAAAAGAAGTTAAAAAAAATAAAACAAAACAAAAAAGAACGCGCTGCCATTAAAATTTATTAGCAATTAATAATAATTATTAATAGAAAATATATGTTTTTTTTTTAATTTGGAATATGATAACGTCTACAAATTATATTATCTTCACTCTAACTTTCAAGAGTTTGTTGTGCTTTCCAAAATTCCTATTGGTTGTTGTTTTTTTAATAAATTTTATAAAGCCAAAGTTAGCAAAGTAATTAATAAAAATAATTGATTGATAAAATGATAAACTTATAAAAAAAAATTCTCTTTAAAAAAAAAAAAGAGGAAATGTCCATTTAAATTACAAATGAATACAAACACCAATGTCAAGGATAAAACAACTGTGTGGTATAAGAGATATAACTTTCAACTAAAACTGATTCCATCAATATAATTTAATTAAGTCCAATAAGGAAAATATAAATTGAGATCCGATAACGGGAAAATTTATCAACAATCCTATAAATAAGCATAAACAAAGCTTTTTTCAAAAACGCATTTATAATCAATGGAATATTCCGATTAATCAAAAGATAATCACTTGTAGTATAGAAGTTGCTACAAATTCCATATAACCATAATACTAATGGAACTAATAAATAGGTACTATCCAAAAACAACTCTGAGTGGAACACATATATAAATACAAATCAAAGGTGGGAAAACTACCTCCTTTATTACAAAACAAAAACAAAAACATAAAATCAAAGGATGAATAGAAAATAACATTAATTGTAAAATTCTTACCCACATAGAATAATCATTTTGCCGTGTGCAGTAACTTAGAGGACATCAATCTAGCTCAAGTGGAGGTAAGAGATCGTTACACTAACAATCGGATCATCAAGACCTTACTGGATTATAAACTATCAGTCATCGAATTATCGATCACCCTCGCTAATTATGACATTATCAAATTAGGACTAGGATAATGATGCATTTACGCGCTCCAATTAAGTTCTGATCAACAATTAAGTCATAATCAATGATGGCTGCGACAGGAGTCCTACGGTAATGAGAGATCCTAGTATTTGAGAAAATTAAGAGAGAGAAATAGAGGGAAAGCCTTTATTTTGCCTTTTACACACAAAGACCTTAGGCAATTGTCAAAGTGATCTTATGGTCGAGCCAGCACTACGCCACGAGTTGCCTTTACAAAAATACTGCATCTGGGATCCTTCCGCCGTACTGTCCAATGGTCGAATAATTGATTCTGAAGGAACAAACGGGATAAATAGGAAATTTTCTTATAAATGATCTGTGAAACGACATTTTGCTGATCATAAATTTTTCCCTCAAAAGACATGTCGTTTTCCAGTAAAAAAGACATGTCGTTTTGCGTATGCGGTATAACCCACATGCCGTTTCTCACATCCTTTTTTTTTTTGGCCTTTTTAAACTGCGGACGCACTCGCCCGTGCTCGCCGGAGGAAAACGGGATTCTACGCGCGATTCTGGCTCCCTTCTTCCATATTTGGCCTGTAAAACCCTGCAAAACCCTAGAATTCTAGAGAGAGAAAGAAAGAGAGAAG
Organism: Antiaris toxicaria; assembly: GCA_035233585.1. Taxonomy (NCBI): domain Eukaryota; kingdom Viridiplantae; phylum Streptophyta; class Magnoliopsida; order Rosales; family Moraceae; genus Antiaris; species Antiaris toxicaria. The sequence goes on from CP141154.1 coordinate 99,660,402, forward strand.
AGAGAGAAGGGGATTTGATCAGAATGCCTCAGGTGAGGATCATAGCCAAGAACTTCATGGACATGGTGGCCTCCTTGCCCGCCATGAAGCTCGACAATCTCTACGCCAATGCCTTCATCTGCGAAGCCATTGTTAGGTCCCCCATCTCTCTCTCTCTCTCGTACAAAATTCCTTTACTTTCTCTCTCCTATGATCATAAATACCTAATCTTTTCGTAATACACAACGCAATTTTCGCTTTAATTCATCGAAATCTCATAAAATCTAACGGCGCTTAATTTAATGAATTTCGATACAGGTCTCTGCCTCCTCTGGCGAAGAAATACGTTCTGCAGATGTTGTGCATTGACGTTCCTGTTAGCGCCAAGTCCATGCAGGAGTGGGTACTCGCGGATGGGGCCTCCAAGCATAAAGTGGCCGTTGATCGTTTGCTTCAGCTAAGAATATTCATCGAAACTATTGACAGGTAAATTTTCCTGCCTTGAAATTGTCTTCGAGAATGTTTTCTGGAAAACCCACCTTTTTTTTTTTTAATGATTTTACCGTTGAAAGTGAAGTTAATATATGAAAGTTTCATGGGTTTTCAGGAAAAGGGAAAGAAGTTATGGGTTAAATCCTGTATTTCAAAGTAACCTCCAGAAGCTTTTAGTAAGTGGGTAAGTCTTTGTTTTGATAATAAGGCTGTGGGGTTTTTGTTTTCTTGTTTTACAAGTTAAATGCTTTTGCATTTTCCTTTGGGATTTTTAATTGGAGTATGAGTTGTTGTAATCAAAATAATATAGAACATTCTTATTTATTATCATGTCTCTTTGATACTTTTAGGGTTCCTATGTTTAAAGTGCAACGTCTTTCTATTTCAATCTTTGAAAGGTGCTTTCGTGTTTTTTTTTTTTGGTTTTCCCCCCGTGCTGTTGGGTTTTGTGTAAGCATTAATTCTATTGTTTCCTAATTGAAAGTTTTTAATGAAATAAACATAACTTGGATTGTTATTATGCACTAAATATGCTTGGATGTAATTTTTCGTAATATTCGCTTTTAAACACAACGTTTCACTTTCACTCAAAAGATGCTCAGGTAACCATGACCATCTATTTTTGGATGTTGCAGCGAAGTTTTGCCCAGAGAACCAATGCCTACCAGTATCACAGCAAGGCTTCCAAGCTTGGAGGATCTTGATGTTTTCGTCATCGAACAATGGGAGGTGTGAAGTTCAACTTTGATTCACCATTGGCCATTTTCTTGTCCCTCCATTTTCGTAGGATATTATGGTTGATCTATTATTTGTGTTGTAGACTGAGTGATATCCAATGATGGTTAATAAATTTCTTCAACCGCCCATTTTTTCTGTTTCTCGGTAGAGGTTTCTCTTTCTTATTGACGTGCTGCCATGTTAAACCAGTGTTTCTTGCTACAACTTATTAACTCATCCCAATCTGAAAGACCATCGAACATCAGCTCTTCTACAATGAAAGTTTTCCAGCGTGGCCTTTTGACTCTGAGGTCCTTTTCTTTTGAAATATTATGTCTTATGAGATATATGAACCTCATTTATTCTGTGTGTATGGAAAGTTAATGAGAACCAGATTTTGTGTCTTATTTGACGCTCTGTGTTCATCACTTGTACAGAGATAAAGAAGCTCCACGGTTGACTGAAAGTGGTTTCCAGTTCTTGGTATGAATATGTATTTCTCTTGAGTCCCTTTCAACATATGATGTCTCTTGTAAGATATAACTCTTGGTTTGTGCAAATCACAGCTGATGGATACAAATGCACAGCTTTGGTACATCATCAGAGAATACATCTCTAACTCTGAGGTATGAACTGAGATCCTTATTGCCTATTGGTGGTGAATTTTGTGGTCTTTTTTTTTTTTTTTTTGTATTAGGAGTAATTATCCCGTTACTCCATAAATTTTGTCAATTTGTCAATAATTTGAAAAGTAAGATTTGGAACTGACTTTGTGATTAAATGTCATTAGTTGCACACACCTTCGTTATTTTAGAACGTACTCAATGATTATTCTTGAACTTTGATGTTCATTTATTTGATAATACTATTATACTGTTATACGCACACACACACATATATATTCTAATTTGTTATTAAATGTTTTGGAACTATATTACTTAAAATAAAAAGAGGAGACAGGTATCCTGAGGTGTTTAATTAGTTGGAAAATGGGTAAAATTTGAGATTAGTGCTATGTTGTATTTACCATGTTGCAACTTGAGTTTTCTTTAATGTGATACTGGTTGTCTGGTCATAAGTCCCATTTCATAACTAGTACTTTCTGCTTTTTATTGTATACAGGAGAGAGGCACAGATCCAGCAGATTTGATTTCATTCCTTCTAGAGCTTAGTTTTCATGTCACAGGCGAGGTACGAGTTATATAATTTTTGTACGATACTATTTTTTCATTATTATTTTTGGTAGAAGATTTGTGGTGTATTGATTTTCTCATTCCTTGTGGAACCAGCAGGTCTGGTTTCCGTTTCACTAGTTTATGATCTTTTGCAATGATCAGTTGCTTAATCAATTTCGTGGCTAAAATTCTGCAAAATTTTATCTCACAATCGTACTCGGTTCCTTTATTTGTTAGGCCTATAACACCAATTCATTGACAGAGATTCAGAAGGAGACAATCAAGGACCTTGCAGACTTGGGATTAGTGAAACTTCAGCAGGTTATATTATTGTGTGCTATTCTTGGTAAAGAAAATGTGCTTTATTTAAGTACTCATAATTTTGGGTATTTTTCCAGGGTCGGAAGGAGAGTTGGTTTATACCTACTAAGTTAGCTACAAATCTATCTTTGAGCTTGACTGATTCATCATCACGGAAACAAGTTAATCTTCCTAACCTTTTGCATTTTAATTTATTAGCAATATTTTAGAATATCAGGTCCTTTTCACTTGTTTAGCTTGAACTAATGGTCAAATAAAAGTTTTCCATATTCCTGCCTTTTCTTTTTAATGTTATTTTCCTTCATTTCCATTAAGAAAATACAGCTACTACTTGTCCATTTGGGGCTATGTTTGGTTATTTAACTTTTTATCTCTCTCTCTCTCTCTCTCTATCCAGGGATTTGTGGTTGTTGAAACAAATTTTAGGATGTATGCCTATTCAACTTCTAAATTACATTGTGAAATTTTACGTCTTTTCTCACGGTAAGCCTACCAATCTATTAATTTTTTGCTATGGAGTTTCTTTTTCACTATGCTTTCATTCCTCTGTTTGCTAGCATGTACATGCTGCAAGTCTTGTAAGCTATCTAATGTCTCTTTCGTTCATCATTTTCTAAGTAGTATATTTTGCGGCACGCTATTCTGTTGCAAGAAACTACAATTGACATTTCGTTTAAGGCTAGATAAGGTTAAATTGATGTTCTCGTGTACTAATTTTCCATTGATGTTAAACTTAAATGTGAAGGAAGTGTATCTACTGTTTTCTGTTAAGCAGAAGATCTTGGAATGATTCTAGTAGACAACAATGATACTTTTTTCACCTTAGACAATCATTGAATCTATTTTACATTTGTCGTATGAGTGGCACTGTTGTGTGCATATATCTATTACACCTAAGATAGGTCATCAATTTAAATCAGCTAGTTGGTGTAATATTTAGACTGGAAAAAAAAAAAAAAAAAGGAAGGCTAGTTTAATTATGCAAGTTTTTCACAATTTTTTTTCTTCTGCTTCAAAACTTGAAACGTGATCTTTCCCGTTACCTATTTCTTGTATGAGATGATGTATGCTTTCATGTTCAGGGTAGAATATCAACTTCCAAACCTTATAGTTGCGGCGATAACAAAAGAAAGCCTGTACAATGCTTTTGACAATGGCATTACTGCTGAGCAGGTAACTTACTATCCCGGTAATGCATATACGTTCTGTTCATGTTTATACTAGGGTTGAACGTGCTGTTTTAAAAACCATGAAATATTCTTGTCCAACATATTTGTTTCTTCTTTGCTTGGAGCTTTTGTACAATCAAGGGTATATTACAGTCAGTATGCTTGCTATGTTGTTGGATTTTTCTCTTTCCCTTCTCCTCAAATTTTCATTTCCGTGCATTTCTTACACTGACAACGCTACCCCAGAACACGGTGCTGTAATTTATGAAATTTGTGGACAAAATAGGATTACTTATTACTCTCTCTCTCTCTATATATATATATATAATTTCAACAATCAACATCAATCTTAGATTTCTTATTGAAAAGGAGATTGCCGAGGAGAATATACATACCTAAGCTGGCATGTTTTGAGATCCATATAGCTATTTCTTTTTTCCTCTTATGCTTTTTTTTTTTTTTTTTCCGGTAGATAATTTCATTTCTTCAGCAAAATGCACATCCTCGTGTTGCAGAAAGAATACCATCTGTACCAGAGAATGTCACTGATCAGGTCTAGACTCTACTCTTCCCTATGTTCATTTTGGCATTTAGTTCAGAATTTTTGGTCCACGTGTTACGTTCAATTAACTTAATTTTTTGCAGCGTGGACTTTCTGCCACAAAAAGCTCTGTGCTATGCTATTTCACGAAACATAAAAGTTGTTTATACGACATCGCATAGACATATATTTGTTTGTTCAAGTAATGTTGCATAATTATTTACTACATAAGCATACGTGTTAATCTTCTTTTTCTCTTTTGCTGGGATATTGTCTTTTTCTGATGCTATGAAATGCACTTTTAATGTGACAGATTAGGTTGTGGGAGGCAGATCTGAATAGGGTTGAGATGACCCCTGCTCATTATTATGACGAATTTCCCTCAAGGGTGATAATCCAACTTGTTGGAATGATACATCGTGCTTATATTCGTATCATTAAGATTATATCCTCATATTTTTCTCCTTCCATCGAACAGGAAGTTTTTGAGGGTGCTTGTGACTATGCACGGGAGTGGAATGGTTTAGTGTGGGAGGACTCGAAGAAGATGCGTATGGTAGTCAAGGCAGAAATCCACAAGAATATGCGAGAATACCTTGGCCGTTTTAAGTAGTAGGTGCACATTATCCCTCTTCTCCTCGTTCAAAATGAGCAAAATAATGGGGGGAGTGGCCTGAGCTAAACAATGATCCGTATACAATGTAGTGGGCCATTTTTTTTTTTTTTTTTTAACCAGGGTTTCCTATTTAGCTGTAGTTACCCTGTCCCAACTTTGTGCATATTACTGAGGATTGTCGCGAATGGAAAAGTGGAAAGTTTATTCAAAGATTGACATGTTGCACTAAGAGTTCGCAACATATAAGAAAATTATTATCTTTGATGGTTTTGTTTTAATCCTGACATTTACCTGAACAGTCGAGTATAAAAAGAAAGAGCCCCACCATTCTGGTACTTGTAATTCAGGCATAGATTTTGGAAATAGAATTTTCCTATCCAGTAATCTCTACAGTACATTTTTGAAGAATGTTAATATTGATTCACTAATTTTAGAATGCCTTCTTATTATGCGCCCCGGCCCCTGCGTTATTAGGTTGAATTCTCTTTTTGTTATGCATTAAGTCTTTGTAGCTACTGGGAAGAAAAATTAGCTTGAAATGAAGTTAAATGACAAAAATGTTAGCCGTTATCCTCTAATTTGTTCAAGATATGCGCACAGTTTGATATCGAGCCTGAAATGTACCATTTCCAAAACAGATGGCAAGAAAAACAATCAAATACTCTACCAAAAATTTGAAGGAAGAAATTGGTCCCCCCTTATTCTGATACTTGTTCTCGAACCAATTTCAATTCAATCCAAAAACCTTTTGATCTTAAGTCGCACAATTAAAAACGTGAAGAAAGGTTGAAAAACAGAAAAAAACTTCTAAGTCAAATGTTGCTGCCCAGGATCGAACTGGGGACCTTTAGTGTGTAAGACTAACGTGATAACCACTACACCACAGCAACTTGGTGACCATGATGTCTTAAATTTCTTATACAGATAGTTTCCGAGATTCTTTTCCTTTCCTCAAAACGACAAAGAACCAAAGCATTTTTTACATGAACCGACAGCGAAATGTATCAACAACCAAACAAAACGACACATGAGTCAGTTTCTAAGAAATTTCCCTGCTTAAAAGTCATTTATCTGAACGAACCACTTTTCTTAAACTAGCATTTTAGTTCAAAAGAAAAAGAAAGAAAAACAACAACAGCAGTCACCACTAGCTTGTATCTAGTCCTTATTGATTAAGACGAGCAAAAAATGTAAAACTTAACTATAACATGCAAAGCCTTCGATTTTATACCGCTTTAAGTTTCATGCAACATAGCAATATTTTCAAAAATATTTTTGCATACGTACATGCTCGGATATTGAAGTGTATTTTTACAAGAAGAAGAAGAAGAAGAATGGCAAGACTCGCAAGAAGTTGCCTCCAGTCATTCCTGAAAGTAGTGAATTCAACTCTGGGGATCGTCGGAATCGCTATGATTCTTTATGGTCTTTGGATGACTAGAGCTTGGCAGAGGGAAATGGAAGACTTGTCCTTTGATGATTTTAAGACTGCTACTCCATGGTAAACCTTCTTCTTCTTCTTCTTCTTCTCCTTCTTCTTCCTCCTTAACGCATTTTTTTTTAATTTTTTGCTATGCTATTTCATGCACTAGTTTTACAGTCATGTCAAATTGTCTATTTGGTTATACTTACTATACCATATGTGAAGCACATTATTTATAACAGTTTGATGTTCAGAAATCTGGTAAAAATTTGTCAGGTTTATATACACTTTTCTTGGTGCTGGAGTCACCTTGTGCGCAATAACATGTTTGGGCCATCTTGCTGCCAGTGTTGCAAATAGTTGTTGCCTCTCTTGTGTATCCTTTTTTTTTTCCCCCTTTATTTTTACTTTAATTAATGGTGAAGTTTTCACCTTGGAATTTGGATCATCTAAAAGTTTTCCTTTTTTTTTTTTTGTTTTGTGTGTGGACAATTTCTTCACTGAAATGTCTTTAGCCTTTCTTTTTTCTCATACCCTTTTCGCACAATGTGAATATGACAAGAAGAATCTCTCTCTCTCTCTCTCTCTCTCTCTCAAAGATTTTGGATATTTTTGGCCTTAACAAAAGTAGTATATGATGATTATATTCTCCCTTCTTTTATTAGAAACAGCAATTGGAGCAGATATACTATTAAATTCTGATTGGGAAAAGGTGTATCTATTACTTGAGACCAAAATTTTTAATTTTCATTTCCATTTCATATTCTTCATATTCACTTTTCCTATATTTCACATTTCAACATGGCTTTCCATCTTTCAGGATTTACCTAATGATCCTACAGGTAGGTTCAAGGATTTCAAAGACTTTGTTAAGTCGAACTTTGAGATATTTAAATGGATTGGCTTGTTAATCGTCTTAGCACAGGTACATATATATATATATTTTTTCCCATTTTACTTTCTTCATGGAATTAGCATATATATACATAACTATCCTTGTAAAATGCTGACCAAAGGTAAAGAAGAAAATGAAAGAGAAAATTTTAACTATATTTATAGACCCTTTTATAATGTTTAAAAATTTGCAGGGACTTTCAATCTTAGTGGCTATGGTTCTAAGGTCTCTAGGGCCAAACAAAGACTATGAGAGCGACGACGAGTATAATCCGGCGAGGCTTCCACTCATCAAGCATGGAGTTCAACCGGCGCCCTATGTTGGTGCTCAGCATGGCTTGGCCTCCAAGATCACTAGTTCCTGGAATGTAAGATTTTCTTCTTAATCCGCGTGGAAATTTTCCATTTTGAAAGATAGAGTTTGATTTTCTCTCTTATTTTCCTCAGACAAAGAATTGAAGAAACAAAAGTATCAAGCTTTCCCTAGAAAAAAGCATACACACTTGATGCGCAGCTTCCATTTTGTTTATCACGGCCTCACTTCGAATACGAAAATTCAGCCTACGAGCATTTGTAATAATGTAACTGAATCCTATAGTTTGCCTTCTATTGCAGTGTTCAAATGACGGCTTCATAGTAGTAAAGTCGTACCCCATGAATTTTTGTAACATCATCATCAAACAACTTGGCCCAAATATATTCTTGTGATCCTGAGTTGTAATAAATTAATGAAAAAGAATTGAGAAACTCCTTGGTCTAAACTAATGCATGAGAGATTCTACTTTCAAAAAAAAGAAATTGTTACAAAGCAATTGCAAATAATTTGTATAAATTGATTGAATTGGAAACATTTTGTGTATTACCAAAAGTGAGAACCAAAATTGGAGGAAACAATCAAAGAAAGAAGAATCACCTATTGGGATTTCTTTGCCTTCCTCTTCATTCGGCTAAAGGGTCCAACTGTCCGGTCCATAATATACGTGTATATAATCTGGCTCCAAGATTTATAGGACTCCAAGCTCTGATAGTATTCTGGTGCAATCTGTTTCACTTTATGGAGCCTACTCCCAGGAATCCTGGGGAAATCGTGGTGTTCGTTGTGGTAACCGACGCTCCAAGTTAGAAGATTAAGCGGACCATAGCAAGAATACGTCTCTTGGTGGGGTTTGAAGACGTAATGCTCCGATATGAAGTGGCCGGCCATGGGGTGCAAACCACTACCAACAAATGTGGAGAGGATCAGATAGGCTAAGGATTTCCAGCTCCAGAAATAGACCAAGGCGGCATCGAGCGCAATTTGAATGACGAAATTGAGGAACTCCCACCAACCGGGGGGCTTTGGCTTGAGGAAAACGGGGCGGAGCGCGTAGAAGAAGAGCTGGAGGACAACCCAAATGGACTTGGTCACAACGTTTGTGACCAAGTGGGCTTCAGTCTGGCATGGGATGTCCATGTCAATGCCGTCTACGCCTTGGAAGCGGTGGTGCTCGAGGTGGTACTTCTGGAAGGTGACTGCCATGGGAACCCCGATAGGGAGGTTGGCAAAAAACCCGAGCTAGCGATTGTAAACCGGCGTTGAGAAGGCGAGGTTGTGGCTTAGCTCGTGGATGGCTAAGAAAAGATTGTGGTTGAGAAATGAGCCAAAGAAGTAAGCTATAACAAGTATCTTAAGCCATCCTGCGTTGTTGAGGGAGGCAGCTGTCCAAAGCTGAAGCAAAACAACCGCGCTAATCTGCACACCACGGGTTTCTTTTTAGGTAGATGAAAATTGAAGCAGAGCTAGAATTTGCTAACAATGAAACAAACATTGATAAATGAAGCAGTTACAAAACACATTCATAGATTCACGAGTAATTCAAGCAAAAATTCTGTAGAATTAATATTTGAATTTGCGGCGGGTTTAATATATATCATTGCTCATATATTGAGATATCGTAAACAGTCCTTGGCAACAATTACTAAATGGTAAATGCAATAGGACAGCATAGTTTGCAACTGCCCATTTATTTAAAATAAATAAATAAATAAAGAAATATTTTAGAACTCTCTCTCCGTTTGTTCGCAAGAAAGTGAAATGAAAAGAAGAAAGTGTCAAGAAAACGAAGAAGTAGCTTTATTAACTAAAAGAATAGTATCCTGACTTGGTACATGAATAAGTGGATTATTCGAGTCATCCATCGAGACTCTCTCTCAACTTGGAATTATCCAAGATTTCCCGAAAATACCCTGCCCCTTTCCCCCCAGCTCTCTTTTTTTATATCCCTCTACCAACTAATCACTAACTAGCTCAACCTTCCCACCTCAACTAACTAATTGACTGACTAACTACCATCCTCTAATTAATTCTGTTGTATTTCCTCCTTACATACGTGAACTTTATCGGGGGCTTATCAATACCCCGCTCCCAAAAAGTCACCTTGTCCCCAAGGTGAAAAGTCGGATATTGCTATTGGATTAAGTCAAATGCTTCCCACGATGCATCAGCATCCGGTAGTTCTTTCCATTTAATAAGCACTTCCAACTGTTGAGGGACTTTGGTAAGGGCCACACGTAATCCAACCACCCTTTCTGGTTCAACGCACAACTCCAATTCCGTTGTCAATGATTCGGGTAAATTCTGACCAGTTGAATTTTCTCCAATTGAACACCGAAGTTGAGACACATGAAAAACTGGATGTATTGCTGTAGATGGAGGCAGCTCTAGCCTGTAGGCAACCTGTCCGATCCTCTCCAACACTTTAAAGGGACCAAAAAATCGTGGACTAAGTTTTTCATTAATCACTCTAGCTAAAGACCTCTGTTTGTAAGGTTTAAGTTTCAAATAAACCATATCACCGACTTCAAAAATGACTTCCTTTCTTTTTTTTTCTACTAACTGCTTTATCTTGTTTTGGACATGAGCCAAATGTAACTTCAATTCCTCTAACAATGCATCTCGGTTCCGAAGTTGCTCCTCCACTGCTGCGTTTGAAGTAGATCTAATAGCAAAGTGGATCAATGGTGGAGGGTCGCGACCACACAAAATCTTAAAAAGAGCAGTACCTGATGATACATGAAATGAAGTGTTGTACCAAAACTCAGCCCATGCCAAACAAGAGTTCCAACTTCTTGGCTTATCCGATACAAAGCAACGTAAATATGCTTCTAAGCAACGGTTGACCACTTCCGTCTATCCGTCCATTTGTGGATGATATGCTGTGTTATGCCATAACGAAGTCCCTTGTAGCTTAAAGAGTTCTAACCAAAAGTGACTCATGAAGACTTTGTCACGATCTGAAATAATAGACCTTGAAAACCCATGAAGACAAACCACTTCCTTCACAAATATGGTTGCCACGGTTTGAGCTGAAAAAGGGTGCCTCAAGGAAGTAAAATGAGCATATTTACTCAATCTGTCAACCACCACCAAGAGGGAGTCATACCCTTCGAATTTTGGCAATCCCTCAATGAAGTCTATAGTAATATCTTCCTAAACCTGCTCTAGAATTGGTAGAGGCTGAAGTAATCTGACTGGTGATAACAATAATGACTTACATTTTTGGCAAATAGAACAAGCAGCCATAAATTCCTCTATACTTTTTTTCATATTTTTCCAAAAGAATTCCAAAATTAGCCTCTTATATATTTTACGAACTCCTGAGTGCCCACCTACTTTTCTACTATGAAACTCATTCAATAACAAGAGAATAAATGGAGAATGTTGAGGAATTACCAATCGTCCCTTATAGAAGAGTTGGCCCTGAGATAAAGAAAAACCAGCCATTGAATTTGGATTCTCTGCCAACGCCACGCAAATCTTGCTTAGTTTTTCGTCATTAGCAATATGTTGCTATAACTCATCCAAGTTTAGAATCCTCTGGACTGATAACTGTAGTAGCTGAAACTCAGAATCCTTTCTAGAAAGAGCATCCGTAGCTTTGTTTTAAAGGCCGGGTCAATATTGTATTTCAAAATCATACCCCATCAATTTACGCAACCACTTTTGATGTTCGTCTGCAACCATCCTCTGTTCTAGCAAAAATTTGAGGCTCATTTGGTCCGTTCGAACAATGAAGTGGTGCCCTAACACATAATGCCTCCACTTTTGAACCGCCAGCACAATAGCCATTAATTCCCGCTTATACACCGATTTAAGCCGAGCTCGAGGTGACAAAACTTGACTGAAATAAGCTATTGGATGCTACCCTTGCATTGATACTGCGCCAACTCCAAATCCCGAAGCATCGGTTTCAATCACAAATTGTTGTTGAAAATCCGGTACAGCCAAAACTAGAATTGTCGTCATTATTTCCTTGAGTCGTGTAAAAGCCTTTTCAGCTACTTCTGACCAATGAAAACAATCCTTCTAAAGGAGGTTTGTGAGAGGAGTTGTGAAAATCCTTCTAAAGGAGGTTTGTGAGAGGAGTTGCGAAATCGCCATACCCCTTAACAAATCGTCTATAGTATCCCGTAAGTCCCAAAAAACCTCTCAACTCCTTTAATGACTTAGGACGAGGCCAATCTAACATAACTCAAATTTTTGAATCATCTGCCGCTACTCCCTCCGATGAAACTAAATATCCCAAGTACTCTAACTTAGTTTGAGCAAATGAACACTTCTTCCGGCTCACATATAGCTTGTGGTCCTGCAAAAGTTGTAACACCAAATCCAAGTGCTCCAAATGCTGCTCCCAAGTCTTCCTATATATTAAAATGTCATCGAAGAAGACCAATACAAATTTCCTGAGGAATCCTTTAATACTTCATTCATCAATGCTTGAAAAGTCGAAGGAGCGTTAGTAAGGCCAAAAGGCATCACCAAGAACTCGTAGTGGCCTGCATGCGTCCTAAAGGAAGTCTTTGATACATCCTTATTTCTCATACATATCTAATGATATCCCGACTTCAGGTCTAATTTAGTAAAGAGCATCGAACCATGTAGCTCATCCAATAATTCATCAATATTTGGAATAGGAAAACGATCGGGAACGGTCACCTTGTTGAGTGCTCGGTAGTCTACATAAAAACGCCAGCTCCCATCTTTCTTCTTGACTAACAAGACTGGACTTAAGAATGGGCTAGTACTTGGTTGAATTATTCCCGCCAATAACATCTCTTTAACCAACCGTTCGATCTCATTTTTTTGAAAATGCGGGTATCGATATGGTCGTACATTTATCAGCACCACACCGTTCTATAATACAATTGAGTGGTCCTTTCCCCTGGGAGGAGGAAGTCCCTCTGGCATGTTCATCACAGTAGCATGTTTCTCCAACAACTTCTAAATTTGACTTGCCAATATTGCTTCCTCAGTCTACTTGCTAGCTTCTAAGCTTCCTAACTCCAAATATATACCGTAGCCCTTACGCCTAATAGAATTCCACAAAGCCTTCAATGATACCATAGAACACCCAAGACTAGCATCTCCTCTTAAAAACACCCACTGATCTCCTATTTTAAACTTCATGGTCAACTTCTTCCAATTGACCTTCATAGTCCCTAATGACATTAACCACTGCATTCCTAATATGATATCTGTACTACCCAGTTCTAGAGGAAGAAAACTCTCCACTATTTTTAACTCTTGGATTGACAACATAACTTCTTTACAAACTCCTGAACTCTTAATTGATTCCCCCGTCCCTACTTGAATTCCGTATGAATTTGCCTTTGAAATTGGAATAGACAGCTTTTTCACCAAGTCCAAAGAAATGAAATTATGTGTCGTTCTAGAATCAATCAATACAATTACCTCATGCTGGCTGATTGTTCCTTTGACCTTTAATGTCTTTGGTTCTGTTAGCCCTACTAGAGAATTGATGGATAATCCTACCTTGTCTGCCACTTCAGCTGTCTCTGTAGATTCCAACTCCATGTCCTCTTCACTACCTTCCACATCACTCACTAGCAACACCTTAAGCTCTTTGTTTTTGCATCTATATCCTACTGTGAACTTTTTGTCGTAATGAAAGGCTTTTTTCTTTCCTTTCTTGCCACTCTGAATCAGTTAGCTTCTGAAATGGAAAATCCTTCTTTTAAGCCGATAGCTTGTCCGAAGAGGCTCCAACTCTAGATGCCCCATTGTTTCCACTATTAGTCGATAAATTCAAGGTTGAGACTGGACCTTTTGTCACTCGTAAACCCCTTGAGTCTTTTGCTCCTCTCAATGCCCAATTCTTTTCTTCAATTTTCTGGGCCAACTCCATGATTTCCTCTAATCCAACCGGGTTCAACATTTGCAATTCAACCCTTATCTCATGCTTTAATCCGTTAATAAAAGTACCTTCTAACACTTCTTCTGGAATTTCCCTAACAGGGGCAGTAACTACTTCGAAAAGTCACCTATACTTGGCCACTGTCCCTTTCTGCATTACACTCAGAAATCTTTCCCACACATTACCCTTCTCTGGCGAGCGGAATCTCCTCAAAAAGGATCTTTTGAAATCGGTCTAGCTCAAGAATCTCCTTCTTGCCTCTTCCTATTGAAACCATGCCAGAGCTTCACTTTCCAATGCAATCCCTACTATATTGAATCAATCTTCATCAAAAATTCGGTTAACAACAAAATACCTTTCCATTTGGAAGATCCATCCATCCGGATCTTCGTCGGATAAACTTGGAAATTCTAGTTTATACCCCTTTCAATGATCCTTATCGAGCTCACTCTGACGACCACATTTGTCTTCCTAAACCGATCTTGACACATTCATCGGAGCCCCAAACTGAACTCTAGCTCGCACTGGTTTTCCCTCCCGTTGGTCATTCCTATCGCTAGTAAATCCCCGTCGGTCATCAACATCTTATCCCCAAGGCCATTCCTCTCGATCATTTAACATCCCTTCAACGTCGTGATCTCCCAGTCCCAAAACACGATTCTTTGTGATTCCGGTCGTCACCTCTCACCTCCTACTAATCGATTGCATATCCTAAATCCCCACGGCCATCTTCATTGAGACCCACTCCTCCACATCGATACCCAACTCGAGGTTCGTTGATTCCCCCACAAGACCTAGGATTTGCCATTTTTTTCGTGATCTATCTATCAGTTTCCATGGGTCTCTCCTTCCTACCCTCAATTGATACCACCGTCGCAAGACTCTCCCCTGTCCTCTTTGGCATCCCCGGGGAAAATCTTTCGTTCGTTACTATGGTCTTCAACTACTCTGAAACTAACTGACGAAATTCTTCCCAGCGATGAGTCAAGGTCTCAATCTATCTCTTTAAGCTGCCGATCTCTTTCTACATAGCTTCCTCGGAGTCTCCAGCATCTTTCTCTGCAATCTCAGTCCGATTCTTAGTTTTCTTTCCCCCCATGCCAGGAACAACGGCTCTGATACCAAAATGTTAGAACTCTCTCTGTTTATTTGCAAGAAAGAAAACAAAAAGAAGAAGAAAGTGTCAAGAAAATGACAAAGTAGCTTTATTGACTAAAAGAATAGTATTTTGACTTAGTACATGAATGAGTGGATTATTCGAGTCATCCACTGAGACTCCTTCTCAACTTGGAATTGTCCAAGATTTCTCGAAAATACCCCGCCCTCCCCCGCCCCCTCCCCCCCCCCCCAGCTCTCTTTTTTTATATACCTCTGAAGGTTTGAAGGGAAGAAAAACAACTTTGTTTTTTATTAATATGATTATAAAGAATACAGAGAAGAGATATATAGCCAATAACTAACACCTCTAAGGGAAACTAATCCCAAGATTTAAGGAAACAAAAGAGGAAACTAACTAATTAAAAAAACTAACTAATATCTGAATTAGCTAGCTAATATTTGGATTTTATTTCAAATAATAACAGATCCCTAAAACTTAAGGATTACAATATCTTCGACACTTCCCCTCAAGTTGGTGTGTAAATGTCCATTATGCCCAACTTGCTCGTGAGAAGCTCGAAGTTAAGTCTAAATAATCATTTTGTAAGAATGTCAGCTATTTGTTGCGTTGTAGGGACAAATAGCAAACAAATAACTCCATCTTCCAACTTTTCTTTTATAAAATAATGATCAATTTTAACGTGCTTAGTCCTATCATGTTGCCCTGGATTTTGGGCTATACTAATAGTAGTCTTGTTGTCACAATACAACTTCATAGGACCTTCCATTGGCTTGCCAAATTCATCAAGAATCCGTTTCAACCACAACATCTCAGAAACACTATGTGCCATGGCTCGGTATTCCGTTTGAGTGCTACTTCTTGCTATAACATTTTGCTTCTTACTCCTTCATGTGACAAGATTACCCCATACATATATATAGTAATCGGATGTAGATCTTCTATCAGTGACTGACCCTGCCCAGTCAGCATTTGTACAGGCTTCAATAGTCCTTTGCTCCTCTTTCTTAAAAAAGAGTCTCTTTCCTGAAGTACTTTTCAGGTATCTCAGAATCCGATATACTACTTCAAAATGATCCTCATAGGGAGAGTGCATAAATTGGCTTACTACACTTATTGCAAAAGCTATGTCTGGTCTAGTATGGGATAAGTAGATCAACTTACCCACAAGTTTCTGGTACCTAGTCTTGTCAATCGGTGCTCCATCTGTAGCGTCTCCAAGCTTCTGGTTCAGATTAATGGGAGTATTTGCAAGTCAGCATCCACTCATACCAGTTTCATTAAGAAGATTAATAACATATTTTCTTTAGGAGACAATTAGGCCCTTTCTTGAACATGCTACTTCCATCCCTAGGAAATATCTCAATGCTCCCAAGTCTTTGATTTCAAATTTTAGAACCAAGTTTCTCTTAAGCTATTCCATTTCTATAAGGTCATCACCAATAAGAATGATATCATCTATATATACTATCCAGACAATAATGTTACCGTCCTTGGTCCCTTTAATAAACATGATATGATCACTCTGAGCCTGAACATATCCTTGGTTTTTTACAAAATGGGTAAAATTGTCAAACCACGCCCTAGGGGATTGCTTGAGCGCATATAATGACTTCTTTAGCTTGCATACGTTAGATCTAAACCTCTCGTCAAACCCTGGTGGTGAGTCCATGTAAACTTCTTCCTCTAAATCTCTATTTAAAAAGGCATTCTTTACATCTAATTGATGAAGTGGCTAATCAAGGTTAACAGCAATTGACAGTAGCACTCTAACAGTATTCAACTTTGCAACTAGAGCAAAGGTCTCAAGATAGTCAATTCCATACGTCTGAGTGAAGCCTTTGGCCACTAAGCGTGCCTTGTACCTCTTAAGAGTTCCGTCCGAATTATACTTAATCATAAAGACCCATTTGCAACCCACCGTCTTATCTTCTCTTGGCAGATCCACTACTTCTCATGTTTGATTTTTCTCAAGGGCCCTCATCTCCTCATCAATAGCCTTCCTCCACTCTGGAACCTGTAAAACCACTTGTACATCTCTTGGAATTTCCATAAAGGAGAGTTGAGAAGTGAAAGCAAAGAAAGTAAGAGATAATTTATCATAGGATACAAAGTGAGATATGAGGTGTTTGGTGCAAGTCTGTACACCCTTTCAAAAAGTAATGGGAAGATTAAAATCATCAAAGATAGGGGTGAACAAAAAACCTGATCACCCAACAAACCCACCTAATCTACCCAACCGGATCTTAATTAGGTGGGTTAATTTGCTATATTTAGTTGATTGGGTGGGTAAAAAAAAATTTCAACTTACCCAATCTTTATTGGGTGGGTTGAAAAAATTTCAAAAACAAACCCAACCCACCCAATATTCACTCATTTATTATTTTTTCTTTTTTGTTAAATGATGTTTATCCCTAAATGTTGTTTAGATTATTTAAATATATAAAATGCATTACTTGATATTTAATATGGATGTAATTTTTGGTAATTTTGTAAAAAATACTACTAATTACTTTAATGTTCTTGTATCTTTTAGTGGTTGTTATAACTTATATTTATTTTATATTTGACTATTAATGAGATTATATTAGAAATTTTTTTATTTGTGCAAAATCTATGATAGAATTTATTTTAAAAACTATGTCATGAGTTTAATTTTTTTTTCCTATTAAGTTTTTCATTTATTATTTTTATTAATAAAATACATAACCTACCCAACCCACCCAACCCAACCCAACTCGATATTAATTGGGTGAGTTGATTTTTTATATTGGGTTGATTGGGTGGGTAAAAAAAATTGTCAACCCACCCAATATTTATTGGATGGGTTGAAAATTCATAAAAACCCACCCAACTCACCCAACCCACCCAATGTTCACCCCTAATCAAAGGACTCAGTGGAGGAATTTTTACCTTGAGTGTTGTGCAGTTCAGATTCTTTCCATGGTTCAGTCTCATGGCTTTGAAGAGAAGTAAGGACTTTATCTTTTGAACGATAATTTTTCCTAAAGTAGGTTTGCAATTTCGTACTTGCTATGGTCTTATCTCTTCCTTCACTAGAATCAGTTTTTTCCAATGGCACTAAAGATAGGGGATCCGTTTCTCCTATATTATCAATACCTATTTGCCTTTCATGTTCAGAATTAACATTTGGATCAGGATTTTCAAAAAGTTGAGGTATAAACGAGTTTTCGACAACTTTAATTTCTATATCTTTTTTTTGTTGATTTTCCCCCGATATTGTACAGAATTCAAATATTTAAAACCTAAAAATATTTGATCTTGTTGAGTATTTTGATTTTGGACAATAGGGTTATCAGGTTATTCATCTTGAATTTGAAAAACATCATCATAATTCAAATATTCTCTTTCTCTCCCCCCCTGAAGATGAGTTCCAAAAAAAGGTTTATCTTCAAAAAAGGTTACATCCATGGTGATGAACATTTTTCTTGAGATAGGATCAAAGCACTTATATCCTTTCTGAGTTGGTAGATAACCAATAAAGACACATCGTTTGGCCCTAGGATCAAGTTTCCCTTTATTGTGATCATGGTTATGAATAAAGGTTATGCATCCGAATGTTTTTAGAGGAATGTCAAAAGTGAGCCTATATGAAGGATAAATGTTTTGAAAAACACTAAATGGTGTATTGAATTTAAGAACCCTAGAAGGCATCCGATTGATCAAGTATGTTACTGTTAAAATTGCTTCACCCCAGAGATACTTAGGAACATTTGTTGAAAAAAGTAATGCTCTAGCAACTTCTAAAAGATGCTTATTTTTTCCCTCAGCTACTCCATTTTGTTGAGGAGTATCATTACATGAGCTATGGTGCACAATTCCTTTTTCTATGAGGAAAGGTCCCAAGGTTTTATTAAAATACTCTTTACCATTATCACTTATAAGGATTTGAATTTTTGTTTGAAATTTTGTTGGAACCATGTTGTAAAAGTTTTGAAGATACTTTCAATCTCTGATTTTTCTTTTAAAAGATAGACCCAACTTAGCCGTGTATGATCATCTATAAATGTTATAAACCATTTTTTTCCCGAATGTATAACAACCTTAGAATGGCCCTAAACATCAGTATAGATCAACAAAAAAAGGTTTGTGGGCTTATATGGCTGTAAATAAAAAATAGAATGACAGTGCTTGACCAATTCACAAAAATCACATTGTAGCAAAGAAGGATTTTTATTCTTAAATAAATCAGGCAATAAGTGTTTCAAATAATGGAAATTCAGATGACCTAATCTATAATGCCATAACATAATATCTTTATTGTCAAAAGAGATAGAACCATAGCACATACTTTGTGCTGGCCTTTGTGGTTTTGATCCTTCTTCAAAAAAATAAAGTCCTCCATTTTCTCTAGCACTGCCAATCGTCCTCCCCATGGTCAGCTCCTGAAATTCACAATATGAAGGAAAGAAATTAGCTCGACATTTAAGGTCAGTGGTTAATTTACTTATTGACAGCAAATTATAGGACAGATTTGACACATGAAGGACTTTATGAAGAGTGAGTGAGGAAGAGATAACAGTGGATCATATTCCTGCTATAACAGACAAGGAATCATTGGCTATTTTAATCTTTTTGTTCCCTGCACATGGACTGTATGTACAGAATAATTTTGAGGATCCAATTAACCTGAGTCAATAATCCATGAACAATATGGATTTGATTTTTCACAAGAAAGAGCTGTAAGATAATTACCCTTTTGAGCCACAGAACAGGAATAGTTTAAGAATTGTGGAGATTGGAAGAGCTTGTACAAGTGGTTCAGTTGTTCTTTTGTGAAGGAATGCACCTCTGAATCGACTTGTTGTCTTCAAGAGTCATCATTCACAGTTTGAAGTGCTCTGCCTTCACCTCCATTCTTCTTCTTCTAATTTGGTGGCTTCCCGTGGAGTTTCCAACACGTTTCCTTAGTATGCTAGTGTTTCTTACAATAGTCACACCAAGGCTTCTTCTTCCTGTTCCCTTCCGAATTTTGGCCTCTAGAGACCAAGGCTGAACTCTTAACTTCGGGAGTATTCTTTGATTCCTGTGTCTTAAGCATCACCCTACGCCTTAACTCCTCCTTTCAAACTTCAGAGAAAACTTCTCTGATTGATGGTAATGGCTTTCTTCCAATAATTCTGCCTCGTACTCTATCAAGATCTTGGTTGAGCCCAGCCGAGAAGACATAAACTCGGTCATTCTCCTCCCTTTTTTATGATGAACACTATCTTGTGGGCAATCCCACCCATCCTCATAATAGAGGTCCAACTCCTGCCATAGAGTTACAAGTTCATTGTAGCAAGCTATCATGTTTCGGTCTCCCTGTTTTTCCTTCCAAAGCTTTGTTTTCAAATCGAAAATCTGGGATGAATTTTCCACATCTGAGTACATGTCCTGAACTGCTTCTCAAACATCCCTTACAGTCGGCAAAAATAGGTGGGGCTTTCCTATTGCAGGTTCCATCGAATTGATAAGCCATGCAATCACTAAAGAATTTTCTGAACGCCGTGACTTCAGATTCGGGTCTTCAAGGGCTGGTTAGTGTACTTCTCCAGTTAGATGGCCGAGTTTTCTCCTGCCATCAATTGCGAGTTTTATAGATTGAGCCCACTCGAGATAGTTGCTACCATTAAGTTTATGGACCGTCAACTACAAGGACGGGTTTGGGTTTGATTGTTCCACACCACCGATTTGAACGACACTGGTGGTACCAGTGGATTGCAGCTGAGATGTTTCTGAGGTTGTGGTAGAATCACTACCTATTTAGGTGTTTTTTTTTCTGGGCTGCTCCAGTCATTGCTGCCCTATAATCCATGGCTGATTTTGTATTCGTGCCTCAGCTCTGATACCATGAAGCTTTAAAGGGAAGAAAAACAACTCTGTTTTTTTATTAATATGATTCTAAAGAATACAGAGAAGAGATATATATAGCCAATAACTGACACCTCTAAGGGAAACTAATAACAAGATTTAAGAAAACAAAAGAGGAAATTAACTAATTAAAAAAACTAACTAATATCCGAATTAGCTAGCTAATATTCAGATTTTATTTCAAATAATAACAGATTCCTACTAAAACTTAGAGATTATAATATATTCGACACCCTCTAATCAACTAATCACTAACTAGCTCAGCCCTCCCGCCTCAACTAACTAACTGACTGACTACCATCCTCTAACTAATTCTGTTGCATTTCCTCCTTGCATATGTGAACTTCACTGGGGGCTTATCAAAATATCATAAACATGGCAGATGATATTGAATGAAGTCGACTTTTAACATTCAAAGCTTCTTTGCCTTCAGGAGTAGCTCATAGAGGAAAAACTACTAATCAACTGGGAAAAAAATTCTAATTCTTTTTTCCTGTAATCATTTGTCCTTGTCACGTTTGTTTCATAATGACAAAGCTATAAACATAGAAGAGCAAAAAGGCATAGGTTGGGCAAAGGATTTTGAATTCTTTGTATATAATATGGGATCTCCTAAGATATTTAAAAAGTTATCTTGTTTTGCTTGATAGTAATACGCTTGTGCTTTTGGCCTATAAAAAGACGTAAAAGTTATGTCTGTTTTTTTTTATTTTTTTTATGTATTTAGGATTACTTTTTGATAAATAAAATAGGGACTTTTATGGTAAGGAGCAGTTGCTTTTCCTCAACGATGGAAAAAAAATAAGCTAGTGTTTGGAACACAAATTTTTTTAGCATTGCATTTAAATGCAATGCAATTTTCCCCCAAACACAAAAACATTTCATTCAAATACCAATCACATCACATTTTAAATTAAACACAATCACTATTTATTATTTCACTTTTTCTATTACTTTTATTAATTACATCATATATTCTCTCTCCCTCTTTTTTCTCTCTCTACTTTTACCCATCACATCACATATTTATTATTAAAATACAATTCAAATACTTTTCCCCCAAACACACATTGCATTCAAATACAATGCTAATACTTTTCCTCCAAATACAAATTGCATTCAATACATTGCATTCAAACGCAATGCAAATACAATGCGTTCACCAAACGAACCCTAAGTACCATTGGATTTTGGATTTTGATCCAATGGTAATGGTTAAAAAGACTAGACTATTAAAGTATAAAATCAGCAGCACATAAACTCCTCACATTTCCTTTCTCAATAATCAATAACAACATCATAATAAAGTTTATAAAACTTTTATTAAATAGATTTAAAAATCTTCATAAAAGAGCTTTTTTTTTTTTTTTTGAGTAATAGGAAAATTCTATAATTAGATAAGCTTTTTACCCCATTGATAATGTAAAAGTTTTTTAATCGTAAGATCAATTTTCAACTGTTAGATGATGTACGCATATAAAAATTATAATGCATCCAATTATAAACTAACTACAAACAAAATAAAAAATAAAAAACCTTAGCCCACCTGCAACTGGCGACCCACCTCCTCCTACCGGCAACCTTCCACCAACGCTTCCCCACCCTGCAACTCCCTCCCAACAATGACGCCTACCACCACCACCACACCCACACGCCCCCCGCACCCCCCACCACACGTGACTCCAGACCTAGCAATGACCTAATCCTCCCTATCTTGCGACTTCTCCTTCCACCACCCCTACGGGCTTGGCAAAGACCCAGCCCCCCATCCCCCGTGACTCCAAGTGACGACCTAGGGGACAGTTCCCCTACCTAGATATTCGACGCCCCCCACGTTCCCCTGGCCACCGGATTAGTTGACCAGGTCGAGGGTGATTTGGGTATCTTGAGAAGACTTGGAGGAACAGGTGAGGGCACAGGTGAAGTGGGAGTGGCAAGGAGGTGGTTGTCGGTGGAGGGATTCGTCATATTTTTTTTGGCTCATACTTTAAGTTTTTTTTTTTTTTAAATGTTTAGATTTTAATATGATGTGATAGAAAACATACACACCCTCACTTAGATTAAATATTAACCATTAGATTACCAATTCACCAAAAAAGCTTACCCATGTAGAAGCAACTATTCTAAAACGTTAAAGTCTGAAAGGTTGTCCATGGTAAAAACAACTTTCGGAATCTCATTGAAAGCGACACTATATCACGTAATTATTTAGTGATCATATTGAGAATACACAAGCGAAGACCAAAAACCAACTAATCTTTAAAAAAAAAAAAACCCGGTAAAAAGAGTTCTCAAACTCATTTGATTTAATGCATATACAGGAAACAAAGCAAAGAACCACGAAACCATTTCACAAATAGCCACTAAAACGACAATGCATTATTTTATCGGATAAAAACCGAAACAGGAAGGAGATATATATATATATATATCTCAACAAAAAAAAAAGGATAAGAATAAAAATTAATGAGAAGGACCTTGAGAAATGCAAAAGGATCAGGGCCGAAGAGGTGTTTGATCTGAGGGTATTGGGAGAGGATCTGACGGCGTCTGGAAACGTGAGGCTCATCCGTATACGACCAGAAAAAGTCTGTCGCCATTACTTCTTCCTCCTTTTTTCCTGCTTTCTCTTCTTCCCCTCTCCAAACCATCTCCCTCTCTCTCTCTCTTTCTACAAATATATATATATATAACACACGCACACACAATTGGAGCGATCAAAATGGCGGTTTCGTTTGTGGGAAAAAGCCAAAAAACGATAACAATACAATAATAGATAGCGGTGAGACCAAGTTTAGAGAGGGAGAGTCTGTTTGTGCGTGGACTGTAACGTTGTTGCACCTGTTGATGTGTTTCTGATGGAGGCGTTGCGTTCCTATATGTATTCACAGCTGTAAAATGGGGAATGTTTTTCTGTTTGTGTTAGATTCTCTCTCTCTCTCTCTCTCTCTCTCTCTATATATACATATATATATGTATATTTTTCTCTCTTCTCTGTGGCTTTTTTTTGGCAAAATCAAATCTATTCCCGTTTCTGATTTCGATTTTCTAAGCACCACCAGTTTGTTGTTTGACTGATTGCACCACTTGGGTTTGTTTTGGGGTCATTTTCTAGTTTTGTTTTTGATAACGTAATTGCCGCCATTTTTATCTCGCTTTCTGTACTTTCTTATTTCATCGTACATACTCTCTCAAAATCTTCGTTTGTTTTGTTTGTGAGTCTTTTTCCCCCTTTTCTTTTCGTAATTTTAAGAATATATTTTATATTTAGATAAAATGTATTTGATTTGTATTTGAATGAAATATATATTTGAATAAAAAGTATATGAATTGTATTTTAAAATTGAAAAATTAATATGATAGGTAAAAGTAGATAAAAAAAATTAGAGAAAACAAGAGTATAATGTGAATAAAAAAATTGAAAACCTAATAAATAATTATTTTTAAAAAATAATAGAATAGTAATTATTTTCGTAATACTGTTGAAAAGTATTGTGTTTGAATACAAAATTTTTGTATTTAAATAAAAATTACATTGCGTTTAAACACAATATGAATACAATTATAATACCAAACACCTATTAAACTTCATATTTTTACATGGTGTCAATGGTAGAACTACGACTGACTACGTTGGTTTTTTACAATTCTCAGCTATTTTTGGGTTGAAAAGGCTAAACTGTTGTTTAGATTGGAAAATTTAAATCTAAATTGAGTTTTTACTTTTCAAAATTCATACCACATTTTTTTCCTTTCAAATACCAATTCTATTTAGATTCTCAATTTAAATTAAATTTTTCTATTTGAACCTATGATCCAAATAAAGATTAATTGGTATTTCATCAATTATGAATCATTCAACAAGTTTTTTTAAATTTACATGTTATTTTCATTTGTTTAAATTTATATTATTTTGTAGTTACATGCATTATCTAATAGTAATTTTATACTTATTTTACCAAAAAAATGGAGAGTTTTAATCCCCCATTCCTAACTTAAAAAATGTATTATTTTATTTTAATAATAATATCTAACGCTTAGAAACTTGTAACACGGACATCAAATCTCCACCATACGAATATTTTTCTGAAAGGACATTATTGTCATTCGTATTTGAATATAAGATCATATTGTCTTTTTATTTTTTATTTTTTTTTGAATTTGGGTGGAAGGATACGTATTTTACACCCACTAATGAAATCGTACACAAAATTATTATACTTGCAACCGTAACAAAAGATCAGATTAGAATCATATAAGAAATTATAAATTAATAATATTACTTATACACATTTATTTAAAAACATAAATGATGAGAAAGGAGCAACTAGCTTCAATCACTTAAGAACATACTAATTAGATTGACACAGTTTTTAACTACTAATCCTTAATTTAGCTCGTCATTCTAATTTATTATTGATGCAAATTTTTTTGTCGATCGAATTATTGATACAATTTGATGAAACATCTCTTTATCGTTTCAAAATTATATTAGAAAGGGTGCAAATTTAACAGAAAACTGAAAATATTGGGTTATCTACCAAAAATATTTCTTACATCTTACTTAGGGAGCGTTTGGTAACGCATTATATTTTAATTACGTTTAAATACTATTCTCTTTTTAGTGTTGTATTTGGTTGAAAAGTATTTGTTTTGTATTTCAATAAAATATGTGTTTGGATGAAAAATATTTTAGAGTTAAAAAATTGATGTGATTGGTAAAAATAAATATAAATAGTTAGGGTTAAAAAGTTGACGTGATTGTTTTAAAAAAATTTTGAATAGTAATTGTTTTTGTAGAACTGTTGAAAATAATTGTATTTGAATGTAAAATTTTATGTTTAGTGCAAAATTAATTTTCATAGCACCAAAAAAATATTTATCAAACACGCTCTTAGGTCTTCAATTCTATTTTAGTGGAATGAGAATGATGACAAATATAGCATCTCTTTATTATTATTATTATTATTATTATTATTATTATTAGAATCATGGGACAAGACAATATTTTATCATATAAAGTTGCACAACACATGAGAATTACACTAAAAAAAGAAGTAAATTAAAAAATTGAATATGATAAAAAAAAAAATTTTCACCCTATCAACAATTCTCTTGTTTAGACTATATTTAAAAAATGAATAAATAAAACCTTTTTACTCTATTTGTATTGCATCAAAATATTTTGAGAGTTAATAGATATATGTTAATTCTATGATAAAGTTGAGAGTTTAAATTCTAATTAAATATATATATATATATTTTGAGGGGTAAAGACACTAACGTTATATTTGTTTTTCTAATAATTGGGTGTCTCTGTCACAGAGCATAGGCGGCTATGCAAAATTGCAAATTTCACTTTCTCCGTCTTTTTCCGATACCACCTATGGTGGTGTTCCACTTATCACTCCCATAAATCTTCATATATTTTAGTCGGCTCCCATAAGAATTGAGAAAATTTAGTTTTACCCCAACTCAAATGTCAAATCTGTATATACCTACAAATTAAATATGGCCCGGAGAATTTTTGGCAGCAATAGTGCTTGAAATTCTTCTCAACCTTCAACCTCACAAAAATGCTAGCGAATACCACCAATGAATTGCACGACACATAAATGGAGAGTAAATTTCACTAATACAGAACCCGTGAACAGAGCTCCTTTTCTATTTGTCGTAGGTTACAGTAGTGATTCCAACCATTTTTCTCTCGTTTGTGTCAGAAAAAAAATCTGAAAAGGAAAGCAACCAACTTATTAACATCATCTCATGAAGGAAATCCGAGTCCCGAAAACAACAAGAATGTTTGTTGAAGTCCTCAGGTCGAGCCTCGACTTTCGACCGAGAGTCCATCATTCCAACGTCACTAAATATGCTAATGGTATACTCTTATCTCATGGGGGTATTTTCCTTTCAGTAAATCCATTTAACGAGAACATGCTATCACTGCCGGACAGTGTCATGCGAGTAAAGGAACACTTTGAAGCAGGAGACTTGGACTTCAACGGGACGTCAAGTGTGATTACCCGAGACAGTTCTGAACTATCGGGATAGTCCGGCAGTGGCAAATGACTAGGTTTGGGCCTTTGTGAAAAGGGGTGGTTTTATTCCCATGCACCATGTATCAAATACATAGCCTCCAAGGAATGAGAATGCAACTTCACATTCAAACCTAAGTCCAACAATAGTTATCTTCTGGGTTCATTTGCAGGACTACCCTCAAAAAACACCTCATTATTACCACAGCTGTTACAATTTCAGTTTTCAATTTCTTTAACCTCAAGCAAGCATTAAACGAGGCAAAAAAAAGTAGACAAGTCAAAGAGGCTGTTTCACAAGTTTCTCTACTTTTTTATGCCTAATTTTTTTTTTTTTTTAATCTTAATGGAAATTCTACTTTTAGGCTAAATATGCAATTTCAACCTATGACAAGAAATAAAGTTAAAACCCCAGAAAACATAAAGAACTTATGAACTGGGTATTGGGAAAAATTCTACTTGGCGGTAGGCGCTCAGAATGACAAGTTCCTCTGTGGACCGGATCAGGCTCCTGAACAGCCCCACTTCAAGCATTTCTTCAATGAAAAACCACCTAGCGTTTATTTTGTTCCGCAGTGGTCATACAAGCAAAAAAATTCTTTCTCAATATTTCCAATAAAAGCAGATTTCTAATGACTTAGGCATGACTACGCGTTTTCGAGGACGATAGAATATGCAGATCATCTTTATGTATGCAAACTTAAGAGCTATACAAGCATGTACAAATTGTGTTTTTAGATACAATTTATAGACCCCATGAATTAAACTATCTTCACTTCACCCACCAGCCAACAATAATTCTGGCTGGCCTCTTCTCATCGGAAGTGGGAAGAAACTGATCTAAGTTTTTTGCCAAACAAATTTTAGTCCTTATGTTAAGCAAAAGAGGAACTACATTCGATGCCACAGAGACGGCGGATTTTTGGTTGTAATAATCACCTCAAGTGGGAATCATAAGTGTCAAAAAGGTTATCAGGGACGACAAGAGGCAACTTATCTATGTATATGAAGAGCCTCCTCAGGTTCTCTCTAGTCACTGTTGCCATGTCAACTATGTCTCTGCTGTCGGTAAAGACCCAGAGATCGCCTGAGTTCACTCTCTTAAGAGTGTCGCGACAAAAAGGGCACGACTGTGATCTTGTTCGCCTGCAATGTTGCCAACACTCATCAATCAAACTAAAGAACAAAAACAATATAAAGGTAACAAAAAAATTTCCAGTGGACAAAATTTCAAATCTGACCCAAAAGACATGAGTGTAAAAATGTAAGGACCAATCTCCAGAAATGTAGTAAATGATCAAACCAATGTCACAACAACATTTCTCATGTTAGGATAATAGGGGAAATGACAAAGCCATCAATTTGGAAGGATTACGTAGTAACACATTTTTTGTTCGTATTAAAATTAGGAAAATGAAAAGTAAAAAATAGCAGTAATACTAGTATGCAGAAATGCATAAATATATATATATATTTTTAAAAAAAAAAACTCAATAACAACTAAAACTCAATTAATATCCCAACTATTTCAGCTTGGAACTTTGTCAATTATTCAACTCTTAAAGCATCAAAGTCCAACGAGCAGCTACAAAACATATAGCTCATACACAAACACTTCTCAAAATCTCAAGAAATTAATTGCATCTTATGATTCAGAATTCGCAAATCAGATAGAGAGATAAGAGGGTCTAGATAGCAATACCATTCCCGGTAACATTTCAGGCACATAGCATGGTTGCAGTTGGGCAGCACAATCTTACTATTTATCTCCATGCATATACCACACTCTTCTTCTCTTTCAATGTCTATATCTGAAAACTGCCGATTCTCATCATCGTCTCTTCTCCTGTACCTTTCCATGCACACTGCCTTCTGCTTCTTATCTTCTGTGTCAGTGACACCTTTTTGAAGTTGCAGCAAAGAAGGATAAATTACAGCTGCCCATGACAGAACGTCATACATCAATGAAGAAAATAGTAGAGATATAACGGACAAAACCAAAACTATTACAAACAATTTAGAACATCGGATTTACCATAGAACTCTCTAATACTTGCTTTTCTTTCATGAGTAGACATGGTAGTTGTGCCATCCACATAAACCTGTCGTATGATGCAAAGAGCCAATGTCATCCTCATCCATGATTTGGAAGTTAGCTCAAACACACGCACACACACATATATATATATATAGTAATGAAAATGATTAAGGAGCAAAATTCAACCTTGTATATCAGAATTCTCAACAAGCCAAGGGCTCCAGCAAGGTTGCAGTCGGTCCATTGCACCAGAAAAAGGAAGAGGTGCGCGGCTGGACTGTAGGACATCCTCATCTGAAGACAGGCACCATCGTACTCCCTCGGAAAATCCGAAGCCCTACATCTCACCATATTCATGTCATTCCAAAATGCCAGCTTAAAGGCACCAGTAAGATGTGGAAAACAACGTCACATCTTTCCAAATAACACTTCATCTACAGCTTGAGATTGGGGTATCCCATTATCATTATAAACGAAATTATAGATAAATAAATATATTAAAAAAATGAAGATTCACTCTTAATGAGATATAATGAAAAGGGGGGGACCGAATGGCGTCAAGATGAAGTTATTAATCAAAACTATGAGAGAAGAACAAAAGCATGTGGAACCCATGTCACGTGAAGTTGATCAAGTTAACAAGTTAAGGATAATGCAAATTTGAAAAAAGAAGCAATCCCATTCCCCTTAACAATCTCATCATACCATAAATAAATAACATATATGTATTTATATATATACACGCGTGACCCTACTGGAAAACCAGATGAATCTAGACAGAGCCCATGAAACCCCAAAAGATATTTAGCAAAACTTGACGGAGAGAGAGAGAGAGAGAGGGAGAGAGAGAAGAAATCGAGAATATCATTAGACTATAAAGAGTAAACGAGAAAAATAAAAACAAAAACAACTCCCAGGGAAAATTTCCATCTTTACCAGAAAAAAATTTAAGGGGGTGTTTGGGGTTATTTTAAAGACATATTTTAGACACATTTTAATATTTTTTCTACGTTATAACCATTTTTTACTATACACAATACTTTACACTAAACTCAAACACATTTTAAATTTAAAGATTCATAACTTTAAATATACAATCTTATTTATTTTTTAAATTATATAAAATTTTAAGAAAAATAAAATAAAATTCATATTAATAATTTGTTTTCTTAATAAAATTTTAATGTTTTACACTTTTCACCTCAAATAGTTTTTCAACCAAATACATTTTTCAAAATTCACTTTTCTTCGACTTCCAACACAAGTCTTCAAGACCTCCCAAACGAACCCTAAGATTAAATACTTTCACAGCAGTGTATTCTGTGTGAAAAGGACTGGAAAACCGAAAATTGACGAATAAAACCAGCTCAACTGTTTTAAAATAACTGATCTTTAAGATTCTCAATTACATTTTCGTCTTCGTTTTCATTTTCCTTGGAAATTCAACACAAACACCAAACTTGAAAAAGGAAAACAGAAGTTAAAAATCAATCGACCAATTTGGTAGCAGAAGAATCTAACACAGCTGAACAAGTAAAACAACAAAATTATGCATTTTCCCCGCAAACCCAGAAAAAAAAATCAAATTTAATCCCGTACATTTATTGTAAAACATTGAGTGAATAATCACATTTTTTACCCAAAAAAAAAAAAGAAAAATCAATAAATATAACCAGAAAATCCTATAAAAGAGAAAAACAGAGGGTCACACGCATAATTTTAGAAAACTTACACAGTATTGGCATGCTGAATATCAGCTTCGAGCACTTTAAGAGAGTCTTTGAACGATTTTCGCATGGAAGCTATGTACATCTCCAAAAAAACAAAAATAAAAACCAAAACAAAAACAAATACCCACCACGAACAGAAAGGGGGGGAAAAAAAAAAGACCCCAGAAAATGATCAAACCCACACTCCAAAAATTCCTAATTTCTCCCGACCTACCTTCCCAAACAACCACTCACTTTTTTTTATTTTGATCTGGGATTTTTCGATCAAAAAAACTGTTTTTTTGCCTTGTATTATAAAGCCTCTCTCTCTGGGTGTTGTGGGCTTGTGTTTTGAGTAAGTGGTCTTTCGTGTTGCTTCTATGGCGTTCTTCAAAAGCGAGGACGGGGAAGGTGACTGACACGTGGACGAAGAGCTGTTGGGCAATTATTTTAATAAATGAAGTTTGTTTTTCCAAAGATTTTTTTTAATCAATTTTTTTATTTATTACAAAACAAGTTAAAATAAAGAAAAAAACTGTGTAGAGTCTGTTACCTTAAAGACTCTATTATTGTAAATTGTGATAGTTAAATTTTTTTTATTATTTTCTCTCTTCCCCCGTCTTTTTACTTTAAAATTTTATTTGATGAATGTATTATATTTATATTATATTTAAATGTAATTTATATTTAGAGAAAAAGTATTAATATTATATTTAAATGCAATGTGTGTTTAGGTAAAAAGTATTTGAATTATATTTTTATAATAAATATGTGTTGTGATGGGTAAAAATAGAGGAAAAAAAAGGAGAGAGAGAATATATGATATAATTAATAAAAATAATAAAAAAGTGAAATAATGAATAATGATTGTATTGGATTTAAAATGTAATGTGATTGGTATTTGAATAAAATGCTTTTGTATTTGAGGAAAAATTATATTGCATTTAAATGCAATATAAAAAAGAAGCACGTACCAAACACACTATAAACCTTTCTCTCTTTCCTCTTTCAACACCCTTACCCTCACCGATCACCCTTACTCTTTTTTTTTCAACGAACTCTGTTGTCGTCACCCTTAAAGGCTCGAATCTCACTATAGGAGTCCTGGTTCAAGCAATCTTGTGGCTACTCCAATTGCTCGCTATCGTAGAAGTCGTAGGACAAGAAAACAAAGGTGATAATGACAACTCTGACGAATCCTCTGACAAGCAAATCAACTCTATCTCATGCTTGACGGCAAGGCACATGCTTTGCTAGCTCTGATCTACCCACTAAGCTTTCTTTGTGACGACTTTTATCTCCACCCCCCCCCCCCCCTCTCTCTTGATCGGTGCTATTGTAACTTCGGTCGTGAATTCATCGCAAGAGTTGGATCGCGAGAAAAATCCATTCTCTCAACCTCCGATGGAGGAGAACAGAGCCATCGTGAGCCAAGGCAAGAAGCTTTCATACATGGATGATCTGAGCCGAACCTTCCAAGCATCGCGGTGCTTATTTTCGTAGATATGCAGCTCCAATGATGGAGATCTGTGCCATGTCGAGAACAAATTTGCCAAGCTGAGAACGAATTTATTGTGTCAATGATTTGGGGGTGATTAATCTCTACTGTGATCATAAGTTGTGTCAAAACCTCATTTTGGCAATCTCCCAAGATTACCAGATAGAGAAAAGAGAAAGGCCTATGTTAAGCAAGAGAAAGAAAGAATGGTTGCAAAAGAAAGTGGGGAGAGAGTGGTTGCAAAAGAAAGTGGGGAGAGAGAGAGAGAGAGAGAGAGAGAGAAAGAGGCCTGTGTGAGACTCCGTAATCGGCAAACTCACAATCCAGCTCCTACAACGAGTTTATTTACTATTCATGATGATTGTCAGTCCTCTAAGGGGAAAAGAGAGAGAGAGAAAGCAAAGAGAAAAGGGAGAAAAGGGGGAGAGAGAGAGAGAGAATGTTAAAAAAATTATTGATAATAAATGAATGGTAAACGATTCATTTATCACATTTATTATTGGTAGATGAATCATTTATCATTGGAAAATGAATCATTTTCCAATAAAATGGTAAATGATATTTTGTATTGATATATGATTTACCAATATCATTTTTTGCAAGAAGTTCTTTTTATGTTGTAAAAATCAATCCAAGGCATGACTTTGTTGCATTTTTAAAAGTTTTCTTTTTTAACCGTCTAAATGTAATCTAATGTTAAGATTTACTTGTCATAATATATACTAACAAATTAAAAAAAATTTAAGAAAAAAATAATTTTAAAAAAAATACCACATCCATCTTCCTTAACTCTAGTGACCAAACCCTCCCAACAACCGCGCAACCCCCCCCCCCCCCTAAACAACCTTTCCTAACTACCTCTTCCTTTGACAAACTCGACATTAATGCTCTATCGGAGCTCGTCGTCTTTTTTTTCCTCATCATTAGCTGTCCTCCAGACTGAGGTGACCCAACCCCCCAGTTGGACTCCAGATCGGCGACGACCCAGCCCCACTGGCTACCTACCCCCCTTCATCCTCTCTTGATCTCCATTCCCTCTCTTTCTATCTACCCCTCTTACTAACTCCCTCTTCCTCCCAGCTGCAATGCCAATCACCTCTAAGCACTTAGTCTGAGTCCTTTTCCATCTCGAACTAGCATCAACTGGACCCATAGCCCAGATTCTATTAGCCGCCAAACTTCCCGAGCCTAACTCCGTACCGTCCGATTTCACACCCTAGTCAAGTTTTGTCGCCATCAACCACCATCACTCCCCTCCAGTCACATTGTAGCCCAACCTGCCTCCTCCAGCTTGCACTGTCGTCCTCCTCGCCTTGAGCCACTGTGACCCGTAGGTGGTCCATCTTCCATCATTACGAAAATGTTCTTACTTTTTTAGTTTATTTAATTTTTTTAATTTTTAATATTATGAATAATGTATATCATAATTATTATGTATATATAATATTTTAACCATATAATCATATTTAAACAATCTAAAAACACACCCTATCCATGTAGCCTCTTAAAAGGTTATGCCATAATCTTTTCCAAAAATAAAATGAAAAAGCAGGAATGTTTTGTAGTGTGTCCGTGAAGCCCCTTATCCACTTTTTTTGGGTTATGTCTGCCACTTTTTTCCCTTTCTTTCGGTAGCTTTCCCTCCACGCCAGCCATGACCGCCACTCCCCTCCTCTCTCTCTCTCTCTCTCTCTCTCTCTCTCTCAACCCCAACTTTTATTCTAATTACTATATTACCCTTCTTTTCCTTTTTTTTTTAAATGTTATTTTCCTTTTTTTTCTCACTTACAATATATATATTTTTTCTTTCTTACAATTACTTCCTTCTTTTCTTTCTATAATTATTTTTTTTATTGTATTACAAAAAGTACACTTCATTAGTATAAGACAACATCTTTGGATTTTTATAAGGAGTATTCTTTTCACAAAATTTAGTGTTTGTTGAGTTCACTTAATTTGATTTAATTTAAAAATTAAGCTACATTAATTATTTTAATTTAATTTAAATTTAAATTTATATTAAAAAGTATACTAAAACAGTAAAAACATTGATAAAAATTGTTAAAGTGAGTTATATTTAATTAAATTAAATCAAATTAAATTGTATTCAAATAATTAATATAGTTTAATTTTATAGTTAAACCAAACTAAATCTGTGAACTAAATAGATGTTTTATAAAAATATGGCAGTTTAAAATGGCATCTTATTAATGATAATTTATAATGCATAGAAATATGCAGCAAAAGTAAATTTAATTATCTTAACATGTGAAAGAGGAGTATATAGAAAGGATAATGGTTTTGAAAATGTTTGTACTTCAACCTTTTTATCCAATGATCCAAATTCATTCTTCCTTTACTTATCTAAATCAAATGGTTCAATTATTCTTCACGTGCCTTTTTAGTTTTCTAACATCTCACGCCTCTATGTACGTGGAGGAGGTTATTTTACACTTTGGTTTTGTTTTTGTGCTAAAATGATTATACTTATTAACATTTTTTTCCCTTTTTTTTTTAAGTACCTTAAGTTAGTTGCATTGTTTTTGGAATCAAGATTTTTCTTTTTAGTTTTAAATAACTCATAAAAATATTTGTTCTCTAACGGGCTCTTTTAATGCTATTTCTTCTCAATTCTTTTATAATATTTATTACATTATTATTCCTATTTTATTCTTTAATGTGTTTGGCTCACGTTTTATTACCATTTAGTTGTTTTTCATCCAAACCTTTTAAAAAATATATATAAATTTTTAGAGTATGATCCTAGGAAATATCATTTTAATTAATTATATTTGAGATAATTTTCTTTTTTGCTTCTTCTTTTTAATTAACTACGGATATGATATAGAGATAAAAGAGCAATAACTCCAAAAGTTTTGCTCTTCAACTTTCAAAGTACACTTGTACAAATTTTAGGTGTATTCATTTTTTTTAGACTATACTCATTAGATCATGAATATAATTGATAAAATTATATCTACCTTAGAGATAAAAGAGAAAACAAAAATATAGTAGTTTTTTTTACAATAAAATGTTTTATTTTGATGACAACAACTAGAAACTACATACTACATTTAGAAAGTAAAACTTTTTTTTCATTGGGATTCTTAGCACAAATATCTCTACTTACGAACTTCAAATCAAAAAAAAAAAAAACTAGCAGATTATGCTGAATAATCAAATAGTGTAAATAAATTAATATATTAAATTTAAAAAATATATTTGTACTTTAATATTTAATTCTTAATATTGTTTTGAAATATATAGGATAACTATTTATGGGGATTTTTTTTTTCATTCTATCTGAATATTAATAGAAAAGTATTATAAAAGAAAAAAAATTATAAAGACATGTGGAGAAGTATTTCATAAAAGATCAGAAATAAACCTTAAATTTTTTTTAATTAATTACCCAATTATTATTTAAGAAGATTAATAATATCTTATAACTCTTTTATGATTTCCAAGTACAAGCATCACAACAACGATAGAATGAGAAACAATTTCATATTTTATGTTGGTAGATGTATTATGTATATTCATAATTATTCAAATTAGAGTCTAACTTTAGATTATATTAGCATATATACTTGTTTGTATATCTTCATACTTTAAATTAGTATTTTTTTAATTTTTTGCATATGCAGATTCATATGAATGTAAAATTCTTTTGGTTTTAGGGGAGAATGTGCCTTAGGCACGTTCCCAAATACTAGTTTAAAAAGAGGTGTGAACATTAGGAGAGTTGTCCCATCTAAAAAAATGTTTCTAACCACCCTAAGTCGGTGTAATTAAAAAAAAAAATAAGGACATAATCTTAATTTACAACATATGTAAGACGAATGGAAGACTCATACCTTAATTATTATGGTTCTTTTAAAGTATCCTTAATTATAATGGTTGAGAAGTTATTTCTCAAGAAATTTTGTCATAACATTCAAGCATTTATCAAACCCTCGAGTTTTTGGTGATATCTTACTCTAATTTTTAGGAGGTGATGGTCTCTTATTATGAATAAGTATCCATAAATTGTACCTATTTTTCCAACGAATTCCCATCAACTATGATAGAAATTTCTAACGTTGCGTTTGAATTGATCAGTTGAGAACATGCATGGGCATTATTAGGATCAAATCAACAAAATTATTAAAAAAAAAAAGTTAAAGTACGAAATTGAAATTATTTGAGGAGTCATAAATTCATTTCCGATGCAAAAAGTAATAATAATAATAATAATAATTTAAAGAAAAAGTATTGCTTTGCTTTGTTTCCTTTTATTTTTCTTTGTAAAACTAAAATTTTGCACGTAATTGGACAGAAATTATTCAAACATGGTACTTCTAGCAAATTATAGCTTCAATATGTATATATAGTAGACAATATAAAATTTGGAGAATCCAAGAGCCACAATCATTTATGAAAGTAAAATGTTTGAAAAAAATGCAACTTGATTAGATTGGAGGTTTATAAAGTAAGAAAATATTATTAAAAAAAAAATTTAATGTTCAAAACCAGTCTTAAAATAGTGATGTAAATTGAGAAAAATAGCGGGGTCTACTCACCAAATAAGTATTTGACATCTCCCATTAGACAAAAGTTAAAGCTCCAATTATAAGTGCTCTCATTTTGGCTTGTGATTGCATTGATTACTTCACAAAATGGTAGGTAAAATGGTTAAATTCCTCTCCTACCAAAAAGAACTATATCATGAGTATTGGTAATGGGCACCAAACAACTACTCTTTTCTTTTCCATGCACAAGAAATCTTAACAGCACTCACTCTGATAGGAGACTAACTTGTTGCAAATAACCAGGCTATCATCTCCTCCTCTGCAAGAAAAAAAGAAAGAATTTACCAAAAAAGGAAAAATAAAAAATTCCAGAAAAAAAAAAAATCCTTGCTAGGTCTTGTAGAATAAAAAGATGATACGACCATCCCCTTCTTTTTCAAGGTAATTTAATTGAATATCAGTATTCAATAAAATCTCTGTTCTTATGTCATTAGCAAAATTGAGGTCCTCGTGGGACATAAAAAAGGCATATCACATATATTATATAATTTATTTGAGTCTGAATATATGTAGCATTATATTACTTATAGTACTTAAAAATTTTAGTTATAATGAATAAATGTATTAAACTGTTAACTTTTAAATATTATAGAAACATTTAGGTTAATTTTCTAAGTAAAAATCCCTCGGTTGGGATACATGGATATTTGTGTTATTAATTCTAATAAAAAGATACAACTAGGGACATACTAAACTTTACACATCTACATACATCTGATGCAATATAAAATACAATACACAAAAATAAACAAAACAAATAAAACAAAGTACATACACACAATACTTTTTAAAACTATAAAACAAAAGAAATAAACTAAAGATATTACAAAGAACAAAAGAACATCAACATCAAACAAAAAAAAATTCGTAATATTTTGTGAAATTTTCACAATATTTTTTCAAAATTTTACGAAATTACATATTTATATAACTGAATAGTCAAAATATCGATGTTTTATGATATTTCTGGTGATATTTTCATAATATATCATGATATTTTGACAAATATTCTTTTACCTACAATTTTTTTGTATTAAATTGTTCAAAATTATTTTAGTTATTAACTAGATCTTGTCAAAAAAAAAAAGGGACTTGCTAGAAAAAGATACCTAAGCTTTATAATCATTTCTAGTCCATATGAGAAAACAACGAAAGTGCATTGGATTCAAGTGGGTAAAGGAAAAATATGCAGACACCCACAAGGATTGAACAGTAAAAGTCGCCACCAAATGTTAACGAGGATCAACCTCAACAGAATTTTCTAAAGAAAATTATTGCTTGTCCATATTGAATGGCATATGCAAATGAAGAAAACTATCATTACTTGACAGATCACAATCATCTAAAATCAATGCAATTTCATCTTTTTAATCCAAAATTGGAGATGCTTTGAGGCTAGAGAATCCCATTCGGCCATTCCTAATCCTTAGGGACACTTGAATATTCAAATTCAATATGATTCTTATTTCTTTCAACTACCTTGTTAATTTAGGGCATTTTATTTTTGAAGAATATTATATTAGAGTGTCAAACGACAATCTTACCACCAAACACACGGATGTTGATTATTTTTATCCGTTAAATCGTCATTTTTTTTAATATATAATGACTTTAGGGAGCGTTTGGTAAACGCATTGTATTTTAATTATATTTGAATGAAATTTGTTTTTGGAATGTTGTATTTGGTTGAAAAATATTTGTTTTGTATTTGAATGAAATGTGTGTTTGGATAAAAAATATTTTAAAGTTGAAAAGTTGATGTAATTGGTAAAAGTAGAGATAAATAGTGAAGTTAAAAAATTGATGTGATTGTTTTAAAAACTTTTTGAATAGTAATTATTTTCATAGTATTGTTGTAAAATTTATATTTAGTGTAAAATTGTATTTCATTTGAATGAAATTAAAATAAAATTTGCTCGTCAAACGAGCCATTAATATGATATAATAATTCAAATGTTTAATTGAAAGAATATTTTTGATTTTCTGCTATGTTTAAAATGTTTAAGAGCTATGGAAGTCTGTCGTGATTCTGTTGCCTCAACAACCGGCACATAACAACTAACTCGATCGGTAGAATGGCTCCTAATAAAATTGGAGCTTCACATTATCCACAAATTATAAATGTATTTACCAAATTCATCAATGATGATATTATTATTAAACAATAGAGAAGAGAGATACATTACAAGGCGAAAAAATATGATTAATTGTTTTAAAACAATGACGTAAAAGCAATTGGGATGAACACAAAAGGATACCTAACAGAAGACATAAGTAAATATGAGAATTCTACGTAAAAAGTTTTATATTTACAAAACTGTATTTTAAAACATCATATCTAAATTAAATCCTATCAAATTTGTAATACAATTTTGACTATATTTGGCATTTCAAAATGTACATTACTAAAACAACATTAACACAATAGAAAGCTTTATATAAATAAGTTCGAGTTTTACATATATATATATATCTCTATTTTAATCATTTTCATCTTAAACTCGGATGATTTTTTCAACTAAATATACAGACCATCCCTATTGTTTCAGGTTGTCATTTTTGTGTGGTTATTCTGATTGTAATTGTTGAGAACTAAATCCGAAATATGTTAGACGAGGGATGATTGACGTGAATAATGTATTCATTATCGATCTTATCAATAAGTTTAATCTACACCAAAGGTGGACATCATTTTGGGGGAAAAAAATGCAAATTTATTATTATTATTATTTTTTGTATAGATCAATATTGTCTTGCTTACAAAATTACATGCATGTCAATTGGATGCATAAATAAACAATTTTTATTATTTAGCATAAGTAATGATTTAATTGTTTTATTGTCTAATCAACCCGCTCCGAATAATCACCCATTTTGCCCGATTATAATTGTTTGTTATATTAAATTTATATTTAATGTAATTTTAATCAGATCCCACACCCAAAAAAAAAAAAAAAAAACTCTTTCCATTAAAAGCTCCAAAGCGAAAACATATAAAAATAAGAAGAATTTTATGATTAGATGTTAAAAAATGCTTTATTGATAACAGCATTTTTAATTTTATAAACAAATCTGTATTAAATTCTATCAGTTCTATAATTTTTATTCTATCTCAAGTTGATTTTGTTTAGATCTAACATTAAAAACATATACTACCAAATATCCTAACTTAAAAGAGTTTTTAAAAATAAAAAGGAGTAATATAACATTGGTTTTTTTTCCCCTCCATTTTTTTTTATAAGATTTTTTCCCCTCCTCTTGTAATACATATATATATATATAATAGTTTTGAAATCGCTCTATCAGTCTATCGTCACCGGCTTTTATGGAGAGTATTCTGTACATTTGTGGGAGTAAAGATAGATTAAAAATAATTCCCTAAAAAAAGATAAACAGAAATAAATATCTTTAGTTGGCCCAGGCATGCTTTCATTTTACAACTCAGCCAGCAACAACCAAAATAAATCTAATCTTTGTACTTATTAAAAAAAAATTATAGTTAAATAGTCTTTTTTTTAACAAGTATTTAATAAATAATTCAAAAAATAATTAAAATAAATAACATGTTTTTAAAAATATTTGGAGTGATAACAGATTTTACTAGATAAATAATTTATTCTATAGATTTAAATTTATTTACATCTTATAAATATGTCACTTACCTTTTAAATTTTTTATTTATTTGATAAATATGTTATTTACTCTAGACATTTTAAAACCTATTATTTATTTTAATTATTTTTATAAAAATGTTATTTATAACAATTTTTACACAAATAATCAGTGGATTATTTACATATATGACTAATTTGGAACCCTACCCTTAAAATATGTACATATATCAACTTATTTACAAAAATAAACAAAACATAAAACTGCTTACGTGTAAAAATGCCTCTTGCTCCAAATTGGAGGGAAAATCAATATCTAGTTAAAACCTATTTTCTAGGCACTGTTTTTGCCATTCAAAATTAGCAAAATCCCCAAATTTTAGGGATTTTCAGTTTACAGAAAGATCTCCATTTTCTCTCCACTCTCGATCACCCTCCATCATTTTGCATCACCGTTTTTGTTCCTCGGCTTCGTTCATCGTCTTCTTTCCATCTAGTCGGTGTCGTTGCCTTCGTCGGCATGGCAAAACGCTAACTTCAATTACGGGTGTGAAAAACTCAGCAAAAGAGATGCTGGAAAGAGTCGAAAAACTGTTGAAATTGTCTCGGCATCAATCATACGACAACAATCCGTGCACATTGGTTCAACATCCAACCATATGTCTTCCTCCCATGCTAACAGAATTCAACAAGTATGTAAGGTCTTGGTCATTTCATACCGAGTGTGTTTGTATGGCTTTTTTTTTTTTACCCGAATTTTTTATGTCTACATGTTGCTAGAGACAACCAACGTTTTGGTTAATTTTTTTAAAAAAGTTTTAGATCATTTTATAAACTGACGTCAAATGTGACTTTGGTGCAGAAATATAGACTAGGTCTATATTATATACTAAAAAAAAAAGTTTGTAATGGATTTGGTCATTTTATTGATATATATTCGGATAAAGGTTTTAACATGTTCGAATTGATTGGGTCATTTTCGTATTGACTGAGAGACTGGTTTTCTAATTGAGATTTTAAATGAAATAGTTGATTAGTTTTGAGTCAATAAATTAGAATATATTTTTGTATAGCCTCAATCATTACAATATTGACAATATTTGCCTTCTCATTTCCATGTGGTTAAGAAAAAATAGACATGGACATTTGGTATTGGAGAGTGTTTTTGTGTCAAGATATTTGTCTGGTATGTAATGAATGTGATTCTTTCATTATTATACATCGGGCATATGGTTTTAATAGGTATGAATTGATTGGGTCATTTTCATATTGGTTGAAGGTCAAGTGTTTTCTAAAGGAAATTTTGACTATAATAATTGATTAATTTTGAGTTAATAGATTAGAATTATGTTATTGTACACTTAAATCATTACAATATAGACCACATTTATATTTTCTTTTCCAATTGCTTCTAAAAAATAGACTGGTCCTTTTGGTATTGGTGATTGTTTTGGGATCAAGAGATTTGTCAAGTATATATATATAAAATAGAATGAGAACACCTTTGTTTATGCTTAACGAATATATATATTTAAATATGACGTTAATGAGTGGTAAATAACACCCTCATTGAGCATTTTGCGGTGCCCCAGATGCTCATGAACTTCCTTTTGCTACTTTATTGTAGTTGCCAATAACTTATCGTTGTTGACTATCTATTTCACAATTTTTTTATTCAATTGTAGATTTGATCAAGTATGGATATATTTATTTTTTTATTCTTTAGTCGATAACAAATTTGGTCAAATATGGAGTTAGTATTTTATGTTGCTATAAGATTTAGATCCTTACAACATTGTAATAAATATTTGATCACTATGATATAGTTTTTATTCTTTATAAATTTTTGGGTTCTTATGTTATCACCATTCTCATAGGTTCCAACAAAACATACAGTCAGGATTTTCTCATAATTTATTCTCAATAATATGACAACACAAAGGTAAACTCATCATGATATGGGCATGAAAATGCTATGAAGTCCTTTTCTGATTTAAATTGGTCCTTATGGTATAGACCATGTTTGTAATGTAATTGTTACAGAGAATGCAATATGAATGATAATGTTCTTATAGTATTAAAATTATTTGTAATTATTCGTGAAAATAATATATCATTATTGTAATGGCCTCAATACTTGTTATTCAAAGCACATCGACTCATTAATTCTTACAAGGACATAATCATTACAACATTAGTTATTATTAGGGAAAAAATTACAATAGACACTTATTCATGATAAAGAATGCAATGAAAGAAAAATTAATCTACTCTCAAACTAAAACATTTGCTTATCCTTAAGCAAAATAAAAGAAAATAAAAGAAAACACAAATCAAATACTAAAACACAAACAATAAAGTGTGAGTTTTGCATCAAATCGAAAACCATGCTAGTATCTCTAAACTCACAAAATGCTCTAAGCTCAAGTGAAATGCAAACATTGAGATTATCTAGAATTTCAATATCAAGCATCAATTTCACTTCACTCGAAACTCTCAATATGTAAGTGTGTGCACAGTTAATCTCACTTAACCAATTGAATTCTGAATAGATCTATGTACTTAAAAGATTATGAGTGATCTCACGATAGTAAAGCTAGAAACCACTAATGTAGATTCATGTACAGTTGAAGGTCTAAAGAACTTTTGAGGGTTGTAATATATGGTTAAAGTGAAGGGTAAAAAAAATTGAAATTTTTAAGCTCGAATCACCTTAGACATATATCATAACTCATAGATCTTGCATAAACCCCAAGCAAACATTCACCAACTCCCCATTTCTTCATCCTTTTCATTTAGTCAATTCCCACATAAGCTTATTTATAACAATACAAAAATACAAAAAAAAAAAAAAGAAATTATATTTTTTTTTCTCTTTCTTATATTTTTTCCCAAAGCCACATTCCCAAACTCATTCTTATATTTATACTTTTTTGACTTTGGGAGTAGCCACATTTTCTTTTTCTTTCCTTTTTTTAATATATAAAAGAAAGAACAAATAACAAGTCATAAATGAAATAACATGAAATAAACTAATCCACAAATGAATCTCCAAACATAACTTCTATTTGCCCTTACTGCCAATGATCCATGCCAAAAATAATAATAATAATAATAATAAAAGCAATCATGTCTATTAGTGCTAGATTTAAGGAATAGAAATATATTTAATGATTTGGATGTGCTTATGCACAAATGAAAGAAAAAGAAATAGAAATATCTCATGATTGGTCTCCATCCTTTTCAACTTTTCTACGTGGAGTCTTGTCTCCAAAAATTAGGAGACAAGGTCTTCAAGGGTAGGAGAAGACTTTATTTGCTGATAGGGGATGTCAAGTCATGACTCTAAAATATGAGAACTATCTTCTAAATTTTGGTGGTTCATTGAATAATTCACTATTACAAATGCTAGATTCTATTACTAAGATTAAAAAAAAAAAAAGTAATAGAAAAGGTGTTAATACGGCACAAAAAATAAAGTTTGAAGACGTTCGTGGAATCAATGATCATTTTTAAAAATTCCTATTTAGGCCCATTTGGGCCTTTTCTTTTCTTTTCTTCTCTTTTTTGCTCAAGTTTCTTCCAAGTGTTTTTAAAATTCTCATTTATTATCATATTTTTTTTCAAAGTTCTCATTTATTTTCAATTCTTATAAAAATATATTAAACTAATAAAAATACTTGAGAACTTGTAGTTGTGTAGGTTCAAAAGTATTTAATTCATGAATAAAATACCCATTCATTCTAATCCATTAAAATATGTGTTATTTTTAAAATATTATTGTAATGAGCCCGATGCTCGTTTTCAAAACATATCTGACTCATTAATCCTTATATGGACATGTTCCTTATCATAATTACTTACAAGCACAACACCAACTATTATTAGCAAAATGAAAAAAATAAAATATAAAATATAATAAAGGGAACATAAAACAGTAGAATATTACCCTCTGTAAAAATAGAAACAATTTCCCATTTAAAATGGAAATTCTATAATCAAAAAAATAAAAATAAAAAGGTAAAAACCGCCTAGTCTTCCTTAAATGGAAACAACCCACGTTGATCTACCCCTCCTTACCACCTTTAAAAAATAGGTCGCACCATGCTCGGATCTTCTTCAGAAATGAAAACAACCGATGTCTTGAAGGAAGAATTTTTCCAAATAAAGTGATATATCTTTTAAGAGAATAAAATGACATTCCAACTGAGGTAGTATTTAGTCTTTGCCCAATAAAACACATAGAGAATCAGTATTTAATGAAATAAAATTACAACCCACAAAAATTCTATTTGAAAAATTAGATCGTTAAACGTGGACTCTCACCAAAAAAGGAACACGTGAAGTTAAGCAAGTAAATGACAGATGCATGAAATAAGGAAGTTAGTAGACGTTTGGTGAATGTATTGTATTTGTATTGGGTTGGAATGTAATATATTAAATGTAATTTCTATTTAGATGAAAAGTATTTGTATTGTGTTTTAATGTAATGTGTGTTTGGAAAAAATAATATTTGAATTATATTTAAACAATGAATACGTAATATGATGGGCAAAAGTAGAGAGAAAAAAGGGAAAGAAAAAGAGAATATGTAATGTAATTAGTAAAAATAATAAAAAAAGTGAAATAATAAATAGTGATTATATTATATTTAAAATATGATGTGATTAGCATTTGAAAGTAATTCTCTTGATTTGAATGAAAATTACAT
The DNA here is from genome assembly GCA_035233585.1 of Antiaris toxicaria. Lineage (NCBI taxonomy): Eukaryota > Viridiplantae > Streptophyta > Magnoliopsida > Rosales > Moraceae > Antiaris > Antiaris toxicaria. Next base: position 99,705,087 of record CP141154.1, read on the forward strand.
TATATTTGAATATAATATGAATGTAATATTATAAATAAAGGACCCCTTAGTTTTGAAAGTGGAAGGGTACTGAGTTTTAAATTTTGTTCAAATTTATAAATGAGTCGAAAAGTGCTATTTTTTGAGGGGTATTCTAAAATGGTTAAATACTTCATAAGCGGTTCAGCCGTTCAGGCTCAAAAGCAGAATCGAATTGGGCCAAGAGACGTCGCGTGGAGAGTAGAGACAGCCCGGGCCCAAGGTTGGGTAGGGATTCAACTACCACGATGCAGCCCAGTGGAGAACCAAACCCCAATGACGAAAATACCCATCAATGTTTATCACTTTGACGTAATTACCCTTCTACTTCAACCTCACTTTTGCCTTGTCGCCGGCGGAAGAAGCTCGAGAGCTCTTTCTTGTATCGTACTTTACCAGTGTCGTCCGTACATTCTATTTCTACTTCTTCGAAACAATCCTGAAATGAAAACCTTAATATCCCCAAACCTAACTGTTAATCGTTGGAAACCTAATTTGCCATGCTCCGTTTTTCTCTTCAATTTTCCTTCTCTTTCCCGGGAAAATCGGAACCTTTTCGACTTTTCTCGCGGAAAACGGACCTGCAGACCAGGAGGAGTCCTCAGACTCTCCTTCGTCAGAACTAATTGCGTTTCTGAGTCGGCGAGTTATGGAGGCTGGGACAATTTGGTGCTTGTTGGCGACTCGGTCCGTTCTGGTGAGTCTGAGACTAATCAGTTTCGTAATCTTCTCGTTTCTGTAGGAGTAGATGATAAAAAGCATATTTTCGCGTTTATTTTGGGTCTCTTGTGCGCTTTGGCGATTTCTAGGGTTAGAGTTTCTTCAATCGTTGTTTTTCCGGCTTCTGTGTTGCTTTTTGCTGTCGGATTTTCGTTTGGGCTTGTTCGTGGTGGGGGTATTGGTGAGTTGAACTATAGTGGGAATAAGAGGCGAGTAAAAGATGAAATGTTTAGGGTTTATGTTGAAAAATTTAGGAATTTGGTTGAATTTATGGATGATTTTGATGTTAAAGTCGGTAATCTCAAGAGTAAAATACAGAAAGCCATTGATTGTAGAGAAATTACTGTGGGTGATCTGGAAGATTATACTAAGGTATTGGAATCTGTAAGTTTATCGGCTTCAAATGCAAGGAATGCCATTGAGGTTTCTTCAGAGAATTTGGGCAGTGCTATTTTAGCTGAGAATCAGAAGTCAAGTAAAAGAAAGAAAGAGCTTGGTGAAATTGGCCATGACTTTTTTCAGTCTATTGGGTGCTTGTTTAAAGAGAATTTAATTGATCTAAAGCCAACTAAACTAAAATATAATGTTAAGCGAGAGACTGTGGAGGATGATCGAACTCGTGATAATAACTTAGTCCCGTCTATCGAAGAAACGGTGTTGAATCCCATTAATGGTAATAAGTCAATAGCAAATTCTTTTCTTTCGCAAGATTCATCGAATGAGCTTCCTTTTTATGAAAACGGATGTGGAAGAATTAGAAACGGAAAATTGAGTTCAGAGGAGATCAGTAGATATGGTAAAAGAACTAATTATAGTGAAGAGTATGGTTACGAGAATAAGAGACTGCAATTAATGAATAATCATAACATCTCTTTGAAGATGGGCCGTGATAATCAAATTGATACATGGGAATCCAATGACAATCTTTTCGAGTCTGTAAATTTTAGTGTCAGGATGAAGCATACAGAAACTGAAGCTTCCGTTATGCAAGAGCGGAAGCTTGAGAAATCTGATGACATTTACAGGTCTTCTCATGTCAGAGAAGAAAGTGAGGATAGTGTGGATGGATCTCCATTGAGGAAAGACAGTGTGAATGGCGGAGACGATTTCCATGTGGCTGGTCAGCTGTCTGGACATGAGAGTGAGATGCCTTCTCCTTCATCTTCAACGGTTTCAAATGATGTGGTGTTTGAACGGTATCTTACGGAAGCTAATGACCTGCTTCAACAAGCGAAGGAATTTATAAGAGATGGACTTGAAAAGGATCGCACAGAGATCATATTATACAAGTCTGCCAAGCTTCTATCAAATGCTATAGCTATGAAGCCCGTGAGCCTATTGGCCGTGGGGCAACTAGGAAACACTTACCTTCTTCATGGAGAGCTGAAACTAAGGATTAGTCGTGAGCTAAGAACACTACTTTATAGAAGTCGTAATTCGTCTGTTGGAAAATGGGATAGATTATGTGACCAAATGGGCAGTAAAGGCGAAATTACATCCGCCCTCATTAATGCCTGTGAAGAGTGTGAAGAACTTCTTGTGGAAGCTGGGAGAAAATATAGGATGGCTTTGTCCATTGATGGGAACAATGTAAGAGCGCTGTATAATTGGGGCCTTGCTCTCAATTTTCGTGCACAGCTGATTGCCGATATTGGACCTGTAAGCATCTTTGTAATCATATCATCTTATTTGTTGTGCTGACTTCTATTAGATTGCTTACAAGAGAGGAATTCAATCAGATCAGCTCTCTCACGCTTTTGACTTGCTATTTCATGTTGTTTTCTGTTTTTAGGAAGCTGCTTTTGATGCAGACAGAGTGTTTATGGCTGCGATTGATAAGTTTAATGCTATGATGTCCAAAGGCAATGTTCACGCACCTGATGGTATGTCTAAATTCTTTGTTTTATGTTTAATAACAAATTTCTCACCATTCAGCTTAGCTTGATACCAACTTGAAATATCAAATGGCAGCCTTATTCAGATGGGGCATGGTACTGCAGCAAAGGTCACGCTTGAGGCCAAGTAAGAGTAAAGAAAAGGTTAAGTTGCTGCATCAGGCAAAGAGGCTGTACGAAGACGCACTCGGCATGGACGCGAACAATGTCCAAGTTAGAGAAGCCTTGTCGACATGTATATCCGAGCTTAGCAGTAGGTACATCTAGTCATCAAAAAAAGACTCGAATTATCCCCTACATTTCCCTGAGTTTTATAGTCAGCCTCTCTTTTATAATTTCTTTCCCCTAAAATTTTTGTGCGCGTTTTATCCATTTGTAAGAAAATAAAGATTAGTGACGAGCGGACAGTATAGAATAAGATGTTTCTTCTTTCTGAACGTCCACTCTCTAGTTCCCCTGCCCTTTCTTTACGTACAGACAAGTGCTTTTGCAGTTTGGATAGGTTCATCAGAGACAGCTTGGTATCATATTCAAACAGACCAGATATACGACTTGTGGCTTAACATTGGTACGATAGAGATATGAATATGATATTTAAGATAGGACTATATTAGATAAGATAATATTAAACAATTAGATTAGAATGGATAGGAAATAATATAATTAAATAATCTTCTCCTCTTGAAGGCATATGATTATGCCGATTAAATCATAGACCTATCCAATTCATTCTTTTAAAATTTCTCACTCAACAAAAAATTAAAATCCCCTTGTATCATAGCCTTTTTTATCCTATGCATTAATCCCGTTATGATTATGCATTAAACTGGCACCAAATGTATTGACAAAGTGTTAAAACTTGTAAGACCAAATAATGCTTGATTGAGCCGCTGAATAGAAATTATAAGAGGCAGATGAACCTGCCTCTACATATATATATATATATTTTGTTTCATTATATGGAAACTTGACCATGGAAGTTGCTTGTCAATGCCTTGCCATTCCAAGTGTTGCATGGATTGAGATTTTTTTTTCCCTTTTTTGTTTCAACTAATCGTGATATGGAGTTTCGGATTTCGTCTTTCCTTTGTGTTTTCCACGTAATTTTTAATGCAAATCGGTAACCAAGTATCAACGCATTAAGGATTGAAAAAAAAGTCTTGTCATAACATGTAGACACTATTTATCAAAACGTCATTTGATTTGAGGATTTCTAGTCCTCATAACACAGGACGAATAAAGCAGCCACCAGCATCATATTCATCTTTTTGTATCTTCATTAAAAGATTTAACTTGGAAAAGATATATATATATATTAGCTGGTTTTCGCCTTTAAAGTTCAACATTTTTTAAGTTACGGTTATCCTCATATCTTGGGTGCGGGTGCTATCACATGGACTTCAAACTTTCCCGGAACACTTTCAACATTCCAGCAAATGTAACAATGCCCATCAAAGTTCCATCTTCTTCCACAACCCACACATAGCTTGAACGATGCGCTAGCGCCTGAATCATCACAGCCACCAGCGAGCTCCAAGGATGGCAAACTATGGCCTCTGTCCTCACCATCCTTGCTGAATTCCACCCGAGCCTCCCACTCTTTCCATACCCGAACTCCTCGTCAGACGAGGAGGAACACAATGAGGACGACGATGAGATCGTCGAGTAGTCTTCCTCCATCAAATCCAGCAACCCTCCACAATTCCTCTCCTCCATCCTGTCCTTCACAGTCTGTACCAGATCCTCTGGTGGGCCGCCGCAGTCAATGTAGGCCATGAGATCACCTGCCGAGAGCGTGGCAATCGCGCCTGCAACCGTCTCATTGCAGGAGTTGAGTGTGAAGGGCGATATCTCCCCAATCAGCTTGCCGTCCGTGTCGACCACTGCCACCGAGGTTTGGCAGGCGAGGGCCTGGGAGATGAGGGGCAATGCAGAGGCAGCAGGGTTGTCGTAGTTGACGGCGAGAATATTCTCGCCGTCGATGAGGTTGAGGGTGTTGATGGAGCTAGCAGGGGTGGGACTGAAAATGCCAATGCAGTTGAGGAGGTAGCGGATGATGTCTTCCTGGGTGACCCAGCAGTACTCCCGGTGGTTGTGGCGAGCGGAGTTGAAGGAGGGCTTTCGGAGCAGGTTTTTCCTCGAATTGCTTGTACTCTTTCGGGTTTGGATTGGAATGACTAGGTTCTGTGCTCCTTCCAGAATCAGATCTATGGCCTCCAATAAGCTGAAAAATCATAACATAAACATTAACCACCCCATGCAAAAATTTAATCTTTGACTAGTCTCTCTACGCTTTTACCAAAAGGCAAACACTGAAATTATTCCTCGACAAACAAGAACAAAAAGAAAAGAAAGAATTTTCAAAAAGATGCCTGATTGAATCAGTATCAGAATCAGAATCAGCTCAAATTTCTAGTCAAGAAAACCCTGAAAAATACCGAAGGCTTGGTCAATTAAAAAAAATGAATGAAAAATAAATAAAAGAGAGAGAAAATGAATCAAACTATCAATACAAACGCTGTGAATCTAAGACCAAAAAAAGATAAAAATTGACTAGTTCAACTAAACTAATTACAAACCTGGCGTTAGGTTCCAAATGCCTGACGAGTCCCGGAACCTTCGGATTCAGAGCGGCGACCGGAGCCTGGAGCGCCGTCGCCGGCGACTTGAGGTTTTCCTCCCTGCAGAGGAAGCAGATCACATCGGCGATGCAAACTTTACCGATGCAGCGGCAACCAGCGGAGTCTCCGGCGGTGGGTTTGGAGTGGTCGGAGCAGCTCCAGACGCTGAGATAGGTCTCGCCAAGCCTCTTCAGCGCCGACAAGGCCTCGCCGACGGTGGCGGTGACGGGAAGCGCCCTAAGCGCAGGCTTTCCAAGGCATATGTCGGAGACCTCGCGCGCTAAGAGATTCACTGCCATACACTGACGACGAATGCTAAGAAGAAGGAATGGCTCTGATGAGCTCGGATCTAGAGAAAGAGAGAGGGATTGGGAAGAGGAAGACAATTTCTAGAGAGAGAGAGAGAGACAGAGAGAGGTTGATTTTGTTGTAAATGAGAGACCGAGACAGACAAGACGTTGTCCGGGCTTGGTTTTTCGCCCTTTTATAGGCGGAATTACCGGGTATAGCCGGTCATGCCTGTCTTATGATTTTTTGCTTATGAGATGGATCCCTGGCAATCAGGTCCCACATTTGAATTTTACAGCTTATTGTTTTCTTTTTCTTTTTCTTTTATTTCCCTCTTATTTGGAAATAACTTTGGTGGTATTTTTCCAAGCAAAAATAAATAAATATATATTGTGGTATTTACGCGGGGTGATTTTTTCAGGTAGAATTTTACTATTTAATTTAAAATTCTCAATTTTATATTTTATTTTTTCTTTTTTATATTTTCAAAAACTCAAACTTTAAAATCTTATTTGAGGAAGCATTTCTAAATATTGTTTTAACATCTAAATCTTAAATCATATTTGTCATTAAAAACTGGTTTTCAATATTTTTCAAGCATGTTTAAAAAAATTTCTTTCTTCAAAAATTTCTTTTTCTAAGCATCTCTAAACATCATTTCCAATGTTTTCTATTACAAACACAAGTCTCCAAAGCTTATTTAATCTTCAATATTTAGATCTTCAAAACCTCTTCAAATATATCTTAAAAGGCAATAACTTTCTTAATTTAAATTAAATGATTCTTTTATTAAAATACTTATAATAACGAGGATTAAATGATTCTTATACTAAAATACTTATAATAACGAGGATTAAGATGTTATAAAATAAAATCTATTTTACATATATTTTTTTTGAAAATATTTCAAAATTTTGCACAAAATTTCCAATATTTTCCATATCATAGGGGAAAAAAAGATATACCCCAGTGTAGGATGTACAACAACGAATGAAAGCTTTACCCTCCCTGCGTGGAAATGTGACTAACAAAACCGCGCAATGTATTAGAAGGTTTATTAGCCATTTATTTATTTATTTTTGGTAAGTATAAAGTGTATTACTAATTGAATCATACGGGTAAATTCTTTTGAATATTTCCAAAATAGGAAGTTAATCATATTTTGGTCCTGAGATTTAAATCATTTTAGTACTAATGAGCTGATTTCATAGAATGAGAATTAATTGTGAGACATATTCACGGTCAACTATCAAACTGAGATGCACCATTTTTTTTTTTTTTTGGGAATTAAAATGTCAACTTTATTATACTTATCATCATTGTCTTGCCAAAAAATATTACGCAACTTATTTACTATCAGCAATAGGGGTGAAAAGGTTACCCAAAAATAATAATAATAATGGCGAAGCCATAAATTTTTTCTGCGGGGACACTTTGTGAAAAAAAAAAAAAAAAAAAAAGAGATAATTTTCAATTAAATGATGGAATAATTGTATATATTAACTATTTATTGGTCATGAGTCTTTTTTCCTTAAAATAAAAGCGCAATTGAATTGCAGGGCCGCGGTTACAATTTTATAAAAAACTAAAGGGAAAATTTGGAAGAGTCACTGTATTTGTATTATATATCAATGGAATCTAATTTTCATTTGAATTATTATTATTACATTAAAATGATAAAATATTTAAATTTTAAATTCAATATAATCATCATTTATCATTTCATTTTTTATATCTATTTTTATTAATTACTTCATATATTCTATTTTTTCTCTTTTTTTAATCTATTTTTATCAATTACATCATATAATTTATCTCTCTCTCATCAATAACTTAAACATATATTGTATTTTAATACAATATAAATATAAAATACGCAAATAAGTTTTATATTTAATGTATCGTATTCTAATGCAATACCAGTAAAATACTTTATCCAAACACACAATTTAAAATGTAAATGGGGACACTCATGTATGTGTGGCTTCATCAATAATAATAAAGATTCAAAACATCACATAACCAAAAACACAAGTCCCATTTGACACGATAATGGGTTAGTGTATCTCCATCGATATATATATAAAGACAATGTTAGGTTAGTGTATCTTCATCGATATATATTTAAGAACAATGTTTAGCAGAACTGAGACCACAAAGAATGCTCAAGAATGATGATGAGGTGACTCTAAGTTCACAAGGTCATGCATGAAGAGAATTTAACTTGTTTTAGTAAAAATATGAATTTATTATGAAAAATATATAAGTTTATGAGTTCTATGTCTGTATTTGTGCAATTGATTTGGTGCGTGAAATATTTTCAAATATTCCCAAGGCTTGAGCTACGGGGGATTAGAAGTGGGATTAGGCCATGCAGGCGCCAGCTACAGGCTGATGTAGGGTGGTTGTTACTATATAATTGTAATCAACTTAACATAAACGGAGAAAATAATTAGCTCAATTAAAATAAATAACTAGGTATAAATTATACAATAATCTTGTCTCTTAATTAGAAAATTACAAGAATTTTGTGTCCCTAGATTCTCTAGAAGCAATATATATATATATATATCAAAACCCCTATAAAACTGGGGAAAAGAGAGAGCATGACAGTACCGTCGAAAAAAATACCTACCAAATTACTGCATGATCCCACCATTACCATGCAGAGCCAAATTATTGTATACCAAATTTCAATTATTGTCCCCACTATTGTATACCAAATTTCACGAGATCTTTCTCTGCAACTTTGTTTTAGATTTAGATGTAAGCTTTTGTGATTAAATAATTGACCAATAGAATTAGAGACCAAGTAGTCTAGCAAAGGCTTCTTTTAATAAATTACAATTTTCCCTTCTATTAAGGGAAAATACAAAAACAAATATACAACCAGGTAAGGACAACTCCAAATGCGTTTTTTTTTTTTTTTCTAGAAAGTTTGTATTTACTTTGATTTTTAAATATTCTTGTCTATTAACCGTCTTGTTATATTGACTGGCAAAATAAAAGTTGCTTTCACATTAGGTTGGTTTGTTTGTTCAGTTGAGTTCATATATATCGCTCTAAAATTAATAATATAAAGGTGACATAATAATATAAAGGTGACATTTTTTTCTCCCGAAGATGCAACCCTCTCTTAATTTGACCCAAAAAAAAAAAAGAATCGTTAATTCTTGTCTTTAAATTGGAGAAAGGGTGGTGATAGGTAATGAATTGAAATTCTCTGTGCAATTTTAGTATTCTAAATCATGTTTAATTAATTGTATTATAATACTGTGATAATCGAGAAATCTATATTCTCGGAATTATTTGTACAAATATGTAAATAAATGTACAATTATAGTGAGACATGTTACAGAATACAGAGCAGAGGAAAATTTTGATTAATTGAGTTTTAATCAAAATTTGACAATGAATTAATGAAAATAGTTAAAAGCTAAGCATTAATTCAATTTATGATATTTTAAAATTAATAGAAAAGTATGTGGAAAGCACATATTAAGAGATCAATGGCACACAAGTGAGCCACATTGATCAATGGACAAAAGACTAGCCAAACAAGGCCTTACATTTAAAAAAAAAAAAACTGAGAGGGAGGGAGTGAGGCACGTGAGATATGGGGTTTAATTTATCCCCTTGGCTGTAAAGCAGCCGGCAGAAAGAAGGAAAGAAAGAGAAAGAAAGAAAGAAAGAAAGAAAGAGAGAAAGAGAAATCGAGAGAAAGAGAGGGAAGGAAAAAGAGAAATCCATTCAAGTTCGGATTTCTAGTTCAAGCAGCAGATCAATCGAGATTCGGTCACGAATCAGCAGCAAGAGAAGCTCGCAAGATTCAAAGTAAGGTAAACCCTAGTTCTCACGTTTTTCTTTGGGGAAAAATCTGGGGTTTTAAAAGGAAAAAGGGAATGTGAGTGAATCACATTTAGATTTCCGATTAAAATCGAAACGTGGTTCGAGTCTAGATGTTTTCAAACTACGAATCCATGAACAGATGGTTTAGAAAACCGAGTTTAGTGAAATTTCTTCACAAAAATGCAGATTTTTCAAAAGTTAAGTCAAGAGAGGTTCATAAGCAAAATGTGAAATTTTTGCTTATGAAATCATGGATTTGTGATAGTAGAAATGTAGTAGATACCTTGAAACGATCTTATGAAGATCGATTTCAAGTGTAAGAAGTAGAACAAAGGCCACCAAAGCCTTAGAAAACCAGAGCAGAGCAGTTCGGACCCAGAATCTTGATTCTGGTATGAACACGGGCGTGTACAAGGGCGTGTTCAGTACACGGCCCTGAACATGCCCATACGCACGACCGTGTTGCAAGAAAAATCAGACCCGAGAGGTACACGGCCGTGTATCGGGCCGTGTCAAGGGGTACACGGTCAAGAGGAAGGCGTGTAGCAGGCCATGTTAGGCAGTAAGAAAACACGGCCGTGTAAGTAATCGTGTAAGAGTACAGAGGAGTACACGGCCAGTAACACGGCCATGTATCCACCCGTGTAAGCATACACGGTCATGTTCCACGAATTACACGGCCAGGCTTAAAAGTCCAGAGAGGTACATGGGCAGAGACACGCCCATGTAGGAGGGCGTGTTCGAGGTCAGAGAGTAAAAAAAAAAAAAGAGTCTGGAAATGAAAATTTTCATGTTTTGCCATATTTTTAGTATAAGATAACTATGATAAATAATCAGTAATTATTCCTTTTATAGGAGTTCCAGCCAGAGACCCTGATTCAGCAGTCACAGAGCAGCAGAGGCTCACGCTAGAGGATTATCTGTAAGTTCAAGCATTGTCCTGACTGTAACGTGGACAAGCTTGTTAGTTATGATATTATGTATGTTGTATGACGTGCATGTTAGACATTGATTGTCTGCATCATGATCTCTATGTCAGTCTCATGTCAGCACAGGTCAGTTCATGTCATGCATATAGAGTTGCATGTCCCAGCACACATGTCAGACAGTACCAGAACATGAAAACAGGTAGGTGCACAAGGCACTCTAGTGTGTTAAAATAATTCACACCCCAGTAATTTAATTAACAGGTTCCGACTGTGGGGGACAATCAGTATGCTACCCAGTTGGAACATCAGCAAGATGGTAATTAACCAGTTATTGGCGTATCGGCCTCTCGACCTACGGGGAGGTTATCATGTTTAGCATTAGTTAAGACTGAGGAGGTCAGCACTAAAGTACCGCTCCCAGTTGCGCTAACATGTCGGTACGACCAATCATGGGCCCAAAACCAGAACTTAATAACAGATTAATGTCCTAAGACTAAACCTTCAGCCACGAGCATGTTTACAGAGTCCAGTTTCATGCATGAGCACAGCAGTATAGCATGTTAGTTTCATGTTTTTATGTTTGAACTTACTGAGCTCATAGCTCATTAGTTTGTTCACATATTGCAGGTAAGAGACCTGTTCACCAGTAGTATATGGTGGACGACGAACAGGGAAGTTGCATGCCAGGCAGGACTGGGCGAGGGATGTTGGTCATCATTTAATCTTCCGCTGTATAGATTTTGAATGTAATTTCAAAGAGACAAGTTTTCAAGTCAAGAGTATGTGATAGGGGAATCATGATCAGGCGCATGTTATTTTGTTAACATGATTTCCTTATCACATTCTCGAACAGTTTATGAAATTAAAGAAAAAAAAAATTTATTCCGCAAATTAGCAAGTAAGTTTACAGTCCAGCATGATTGCCGGCGACCCTAGAGGCCTGCAGACTATTGCGGTTAACTACAGAGTTGACTGTAATAGCACAGTAGAGCCTCTACAATAGGGCGGGCCGTCACAAATACATTATTAAAAAGTTAAATATTGAGATGTAAAAAATTATTTATAAAAGATTGTATACATTTTAAAATGATACAGTATAATACTATTGCTTAGATAACATTTAACAATATTTAAGACATCAATTTTTAAACACAAGATTTGAATTGAAAGGGAACACTACCCATCCTATCCCCACTTCAATATATGTTAAATATTATTTTAATCATATTAGTTATTTTATCATATACTTTAGTATTATTGGTAATTTCTAAAATTACTCGTTGCATTTATTTTGTTTGAATTTTTTTTTATAAAGAAGATCACAGAGTTTGAATTGAATTTATGACGAAATTAAATTTTTTATTTCTAAACTATTAAAAATTTTATTGATTATAAATATTATTATAATAAGCTTTGAGACCAATATGAGAAAGACATTCTTAATGGAGATTCTATGATCCAGTTTCCACTTGATCTCTTTAATTAAGGATAAAAATATAAAATAAAAAAACAGTATTTTTAAGGATACTAGTTGAAACACGCAATCTGTGCAAGTGCAAAAATATATAATCTATATGATATCAGAATTTAGGATCAGTTAGATGCATGAGTTGAATTCGGAATGAAATGAAATTTTAAGTTTAACCTAGTTGATTTAATTATAATTTTTGTTGACTTTTTAGATAAAAAGATAAAATTAAAACTAAAAATCTAAATTTGGAATTAAAAAGCAAACAAAGCCTTAAAGAGGAAATAAAAAAGATAAAATTAAAACTAAAAATCTAGATTTGGAATTAAAAAGCAAACAAAGCCTTAAAGAGGAAATAAAATAAAAAGAAGAAGAAGAAAAGTCACAACACAAAATAATAAAGACTAAAATATCATTGTGAAACTAAAAAAAAAAAAATCAAACTACTTTACGAAACTCCAAAAAAAAAAAAAAAACCTAGATGAAACTCTTTTTAGTCAAGTTAAAAAATTAGGATAAAACTCCCTTACGAAACTCTAAAAAAACAAAAAAAAAAAAAACTATTCTCACTTTATAATTAAGAAAGAATATATAAGTTATTAAATAGATAGATAGAAAATTATGTGTATATATAAATATAGATGGAAAAAAAAAGATAAAAGAAAGGACAAAAAAGACAAAATCATAAAAAGAAAAGTAAAAAAAAAAAAAAAAAGATTGACACATGACATATTAGAAAAGAAAAAAAAATTAACTCTTTTTTATATATTAAGATTAAGATAAACGACACCAGAGAAGCATTCTCATTTTGTCTCATTACGTACCCATTTCAGTTAATAATTTAAACAGGACGAAGACACGAACGTTACTTCGCATTTTTCCAACAAAAAAAAAAAAAGAGCACTTTGCTTCTTACAAAAACAATAATATATATATATATATTTGACGACTTACCTCTTTTGTTTGAGAAACGAGATGTTGACCACAATAATAAAGTTCGTGGTTTAGTTTTGACGAATATTGTGAACCAATAGCCGCGGGGTCCGTTTAGAAAATCTTCCGGTAATTATCTGTTAATAACATCCATTTATATTCTTAAAAAAGAATATACATTGTTATAAAAATAATACAAGACAGAAATTCATGTAGGCACTAGTGTTGCGTGGTTACCAATTTGGCTGCTAATTATATAGAATTTAAAACTTGCACCATAAAAATGTGGACTCTGTCCAAACTCTTTTGGTTCTTCTCTATAAAATTCTTCATTTTATTCAATTTGAAAATAGACTTTTTTTAAAAAATAATTTTAATGTGGTTGATTTTTCTCTTTTTTAGACTCCATTTTGGTAAACGCATTATATTTATATTGCATTTGAATATAATACATTGAATGTAATTTGTGTTTAGAGAAAAAATAATACAATGTGTGCTTGGATAAAAAGTATTTGAATTGTATTTTAATAATGAATATGTAATGTGAGGAGCAAAAATAGAAAAAAAAAAAAAAGAGAGAAAAAAGATAATATATTATATGATTAATTAAAATAATAAATAATAAATATATTAAATTTAAAATATAACATGATTAATATTTAAATAAAATATTTTTATATTTAAATAAAAATATTATCTTTAAATATAATATAAATTAAATACTTTAACCGAACACACGCCTGCTTAGTTTGTCTCATTATTTTAGTAGAATATAAGACACTACGAATTCGTCAAGCAAGCCGTGCGGATTGGCCAGATTGACTGATGATACTTCGATGTCACATAACCATCCAATTCCTCAGCCGCCAAAGACCTGCACCAACCAACCAACCAACCTAATAAGGCAATTAGGAGCCCTTCAAAGGCAACGGTCAGGTTTTTCTCATACAAGCTATCAACTGAAATGCTTGCTTTTATATGCTAACAAAAATTGCTTTTATAAATCAAAATGAATTTAACATTTTTATTTAGTTTTTCATAATTAAATGTTAGAAACCATATTTTTTCAAAGAGTTTTTATAAATTAAAATGAATTTAAAATTTTATAATAAGTAATAAAAATATTAAGATAAAGTAAATTTGTTACTTTTAAAAATGTTATTAAACTTTTATACTTTATCTTAATATTAACATAAACTTTATCTTAATATTAACATAAACTTTTATTAAACTTCTACAAAATGGGTTTTTTTTTTCTTTTTATTTTTTAAGGGTCGGTTTCACTACAACAAAAATAAGAATTTGTTACTTTTAAAGATGTTACCAAAATATAGTTGTAGTGACATTTTAATATAGTGACACGTACTGAAAATATTACATATACTAGTTTGGCTAAAAGTCTGTGACAATTGGAATTGTCACTGTATTCTTGTTTAGTGATATTTCCAAATAATACTAAAGTATATTTACTGACATTATATTAATGACATTTTCAAATGTCAGTACTAAGCATTAAACCATATTAATAAAGAAGTTGTATTATATATATATGCAAATGATTTTAGTGGGATTTTTTTGAAAGTAATAAATGCCAAAAAGTTTTTTTTTTTAATTTTTATTAGGAGAAAAGGTAATAATTAATTATCAAGAGTTACACAAATGCTAGATGTACAACGTGTAATTTACATTAAAAAAATACGTAACCTATAAGGCAAAATAAAAATAAATAATAATTAAACATAAAATTGCAAAACTAACAATATAACACAAGATACAAATTCAAGGTTGACAAATACAAGGTATCCGACAAAAGAAAATGTATAATAGTTGAACCAACTTAATGTGCCTACAAATCAAACATCATCACTACAAATACTTATATCTGGTGTATATGTTCTCGATCATCAAAGATAAGAATTTCATCATTCTTTAACTTGGGTATCTTGTTCTTGATCATCCACCGTACATGCTCTTTAGATGTAAGTCCTGATTTGATGCATCATTTGATTTAAACCCTCCTGAAAAATTTAATCCCAGTTAAAATAAAGACAAAGAGGAAACATTGACACAAAACTTGACTAGGAATGTAGCATATAAATTTTGTTTTTCCATTGTTAGACTGTTATTATAACCCCAAGATAGATGTAAAAAATTCAATTCTTACCCAGCGAAAAATTTTATGCGACAGGGGAAAATAAGAAGAAAAAAGAGGGGTAATTTTAGGGATAGATCTGGGTTTGATGGAATCATTTTTTCCTTTGATCACCACTTTTTTGGAAAGTGCCTACAACAGATTTAAAGCAACCATAAAACCAATTAAAAAGAATAAAATCCTAGTACTAATACCTTGCAATTGAAAACAAAACTGGGGTTATGGAATAAAAAGGGTGATTTTTTTTTTCCTTTCTTTCGACTAAATCTGCAGAATATATAAAAAAAGAAAAAAAGAAAAAAGAAAACTGGGGAATAGAAGTATGCCCATTATAGTACTGGGTAATACCATTCTGGAAAAACTTGGGCAGTCTTGCAGTTTTTTTTTTTTTTTTTTGACCTTTCTGAAATCTACAATACAGAAAGTAAGAGTGCACAAAAATCTAATCACTGTTAAATCTATTTAATTTATCCAATCTGATCTTAATTAACTGGGATAATTTGTTACATTTGATTGATTAGATAGGTAAAAAAAATTTTAATTGAGTGGGTTAAAAAAATTTCAAAAATCTACCAAATCCACCCAATATTCATCTACATATTTTTATTCTTTTTTATTAAATAATATTCAACTTTAAGTGTTTTTTAAATTATTTAAATATATAGAATGTATTACTTGATATTCAATATTGATGTAATTTTTAATAATTTTGTAAAAAATACAGTTAATTACGTTAGTATTCTTATATTTTTAATGATTCTTATAACTTATATTTATTTTATATTCAACTATTAATAAGATTATATTAAAAAAATTTTTCATGCAAAGCTTGTAATAGAATTTATTTAAAAATTATCATGAATTTAATTCTTTTTTCTCCTTAAATTTTATTTATTATTAAATTTTTTAGTATTATTTATTATTTTTTTTAATAAAATACATAATTTATGAAATTCACTTCAATCATATAATCTTAATTGAATAAATCAATTTTTTATATTAGATTAATTAAACAGGTAAAAAATATTTTCACTCCAAAATAAAGAAATAAAGGCGGGAGATCTCCAAAATAAAAAGGACAAGTTATTTCTGGACATGAACGTGCCAACGTGGGGGAGTGTTTTACTTTTAGTGCACGTGTATTTTTAGTAGTAGTTTCCTTTTTTTCATTTTTAATTTAAAGACTACGTCGTATCTCTTATTATCTATGATATAAAATTTGAATTATTTCAAAACATAAATTAGATTTTTTTCTTTTTTCTTTTTGAAATACAATATACTTTTTTTAAGATTTATATATATATATGTATAAAAAGATATAAAAAATCAATTTAGTGACTATTTAAACTAATTATAGTTTTATTATATATATGTATAAATTCTTTTTCTTCTAATATAAATATGTAATGCAAATAGGAAAAAATTAATAAAATTAAAAACCAATTACCTTTTTCTCGTCTTTTTAAATATTCTTTATAAAAATACTAAAATTATGTCCTTTTCCAGTGGCATTTTTAAAATGTCACTATAGAATTTCTTAACATTTCCAAAAGTGTCACTAATGCTTCTTTTTAGTCACATCTTAAAATGATACCAAAGGTAAATTTTAGTGACATTCTAGAATTCTCACTAAAACCCACTTTAGTGTCATTTTAAAATGTAGGTAAACATAAATTTTATGGACATTTTAAAATTGTCTCTAAAACAAGCTTTTAGCAACATTTTAGCAACATTTTTGCTTACTTTCGGGTGATATTTTTAAGAAATGACACAAAAATATGATTGTAGTGACATTTTCGAAATGTTACTATAAAAAATTATTCCTAGGCCCTATTTTCTTGTACCAAAAAGAAAAGGAAAAAAAAAAACCTTTAAGTAATTATCATGTTGCTATATATGTAGAAGCTGATCGTAAATGAAAATGACACATATATATATTTTGCTGAACATTCACGAAAATGATGAATGTTTTACAAACATTCATGCTAAAATAGTCCAACATGAACGCTGCTTTAAATTAGTTTATTTAAATATTTTTACTTTGTGCAAAAGGAAATAACAATAATAAAATCTTGTGGGGCCCACAATGCCAATTTATGTAAAATCATGCGATCAGGAGACATTGACAGCCAACTTGGTGTGGAGTCCAGAGGGCAGAGATTTTGAGAGCTTAGATTTCTGTGTTGTCCCACAGTCCACGCTTCCGGTAACTAAGCCCCGTTTGGGTCATATTTTAGAGACATCTAATACATATTTTTTTAACTCTTCCTCATTTTTTATTATTTATATTTTTAAAATATTATAATAAATTTTAAATTTTAAAAATCTATAATTTTATATATGTAGATTTTTTTATTAAATTATATAAAATTTCAAACGTAACAAAAAATATATAAATTAATATTTTTTTCAAAATTTTTTTTTAAAATTTTATATTTTTTTATCCCAAATAATTTTTTTTTCAAACATATTTTTCTAAAAAAAAAAAAACTCTAACATCTCCTGATTCTCCTCCAAACAGCCTGAGCATCAAATTTTGTTTTCACATCTCACGTCACCGCACACGTTTCATGTTGGTATTGGGCTGCTTGTTCTCCAACTACACCCTCCGTGCAATAACATGGCCGACAAACGACATCAATTATGCGACACAGAAGAGAGGGCCCAATGCCAATATCAACTGGCTCGATTCGGCGGTGGCTACTGATATCACCACACTTCCCATATGCAAAACGACACGTTTACTTTACTTCTAAAAAATATATTATATTAAGCGTTGTTATATATTTTAGATCTCGCATATAAGATTAATTAAAAAAATTAAATAATAAAAATTAAAAAAAATGCTATAATAATCTATATTCAATGAATTTAGTGACGGATTTAAAGATTTATATCAGTAAAGGTTTATATAAGGATAAAATTTTTAAATTAGAACAATGATTTTATGTGGATAAATGTTCAATATTTTTTACTCTAAAAGAATTTTACTTTTTTTTTTTCAAACTGTTTTGCAATAGAAAAAAAAAAGAACTTTACCTTTTTAATATTTATGAACATGTTTTAATTATTGTATATGGTTTTTATTTTTTGATAGTATTTTGTAATTTATTGTTAAACTTTATCTCAAATGTTAGTTTTATGATACAAATTAGAAACATTTAGCTTATGATATGTTGAAAATTATTTGCACGTTTTAACCAAAAATTAAATTTCACTTATATTTATTTTACACCATCATTTTTCCTTTAAAGATGAATTTTTTTTTACTAATAAATAAAAACTTACATGCATCAATATTTCAATTGTTGGTAATCATAAAGTCCATATATCTTTTATAATAAAAAAAGCTTTAATTAAAAATTAGAAACAAAAAGTAGATAAAGAGACTGGAGGGGAAAAATATTTAAATGTTAGTTATGATACAAAAATATAAGAAAAAACAAATGGAGTGTTTGTTTACAGTTTTGCATTTATATTACGTTTAAACACAATATAATTTTCATTCAAACGTAAAAGTTTTATATTTAAATATAATATTTTTTAATAATACTTCAAATATATTTACAATTATAAAATACTTTGAAAATATTTTTTTTCTATTCACATTATATTCTTTCTCCATCCTACTTTTCCTATTTACTTTTGTTAGTCACATCAACTTTTTAATTCCAAAATATAATTTACATATTTTTTATTCAAATACAAAATACATTCAATACATTGCATTTAAATACAATGTGAATGCAATATATTTGCCAAATATTCCATAAATATTATATAAGTTTCAAAAAATAATATTAGTATGGATACACTATAAATATTTAAAAAAATATGGGAGATTAATTAAAATTTCAAAAAAGTTAAGGGTGACAAGTGCCTCCTTCACCCATATAAGTCCTTCATTGGATTGATTGAAATCCACAAACAAACAAGCTTTTAATGTTTTTAATACCTCGTTTGTTTATTGTATTATATTTATATTGGTTTAAATGTAATGTAATTTTTATTCAAATATAAAAAAATTATATTTAAATACCAATCATATCATATTTTAAATTCAATATAATACTATTTATTATTTCACTTTTTTTATTACTTTTACTAATCAAATCATATACTTTCTTTCTCTCTCTTTTTTTTTTCTTTATTTTTACCCATTATATCATATATTCATTATTTAAAAATAATTTAAATATTTTTCATTTAAACCTATATTACATTCAAATACAATATAAATAATCTTCATCTAAATATAAATTATATGTAATATTTTATGTTGAAATAAAATATGAGCATAACATATTTATCAAAAATCCTTAAATCCTAGGTCCAAACTTACAAAGCTCATCTCCGCATCCCGCGTCCGTACCGTGTTTGGTGCTCGTTTTTTAACAACTAGCCTTGAAGCACGTCCAAAGGACATGTATGGTAAACTGGTAATACCGGTACAAGTGATCAACACTCCTTTTTTTTTAAGGTTAAAATATAAATTTTTAAGAAAAAGACAAAAATCAAGTAGTTAAAACGTGATAGTTAAAGCCAAGCTACAAAGTAGGCTCTTATATTAGAAAAATAAATAAATAAATAAAACTAGTTTGAAATAGCAACAAATAAAGTTTTTTTTTTTTTAAGCGACAAAATATAGGTTGAAGTCTGAAAAAAATAAGGATGTTGAAATTTAAAACCAAACATTTTTTTTTAGGGTGAATTGCGTTGGTTTTGTTAATCATATAGGCAATTCTTCTTTGATAAGTGCCCCATGAAGTGAGGCATTGAATCTAATCAATTAGAACATTATTTTAACTTAAAATGTTAAAACTCATTTTGTCTTTTTGAATTAACAAAAATTTTAATTAATTTTTAAAAGATAAACAATTTCAACTTAAATATTTTAATTTAAACCGATCTAAATTAAGATAAAACAACATTAATTAAATAATAGATTACATAATTTCTTTGACCAGCTAGGCAAAAGGCTTAGCACAGTGCGCTTGCGCATTCTGAAGGCTTGCCTGGGCAAGCCTTGGCTGAAAGCCTGGCACGATCACCCCAAACTAGGTGCATGGTTATGCCCAAGGGAGGCGTAGCTGCACCTCTTAATGTTTGAAGGCCAAGATTTGGCCATTTCTCTTAATCCAATGATCGAAATTCACCCAATGTGAAGCCCTTTATGTATCCTCTTTAGCCTCAAATCCTAGTGTGGAAAATTAGCGAGAAAACACACAATGGAGGCTCAAAATTTTGAGTGAGAGAGAGAAAGAGCTTAGAGTTGAAGATTTTTAGAGAGTTTCTTGGAAAAATCTTGAAGAATTGAAGGCTTAAAGTTCACCTCAACAAAAGTTTTCTCTTCTTTTCTCTTACCCTAATCTTGCTTGAAATTTGTATTTGGGAATATTGTGGCATGTTTTTATTTATGGATTTCTTGACAATATTAGTTGTGGTTCCCTATATGTTGAGCTAGATTTTATTTTTAGGGCTTGATGTAATTTTGTTTGAACTATATTTTGAATATTTTGTTTATTGTTAATTTTAATTTTATTTCAATTTATTTATATTTCTTTATACTTAATGCTTCTAATTTATTTGGCCAGTAAGTTAGATGATCTTATATTGTAAATTTCATACTTGAGAGAGATTAAATTCATAGTCTAGATTTGGGAAACATCCTAGCTAGTTGTGAGATCAGGAGGAGATCAACACTTAGATAATCAAATAAGGATTTTAGTTATTGTGTGGCCAAGAGGTGATTGACAACTTGATTTCCAATTTAAGTAAACTTAATGAATGTGTCAGTAACGAGTTTGAAGGGATATCAACTTAGTGATTTATTCATATTATCCCATTTGACGTTGAGAAGAGGAAATGAGGTTAGATTAGGTCTCATAATTAATGAATCAGGTGGAATTGGTTAACAATTGCTAAATAAGATGAATATAGTAATAATAAGGTAACGTCAAGTCCCTAGTATATTTGTACATAGAAATTATCATATTTTATTTCATATTCTTATTCCTTTTTGTTTATTTTCATTTCATTTATTTCAGATGCCTAGATAAATTTAAGTTATGATAATCATGATATGTAGTGAGAATTTAAAAATCAATCCCTGTGGATACAAAACTCTATTCACTACTATACTATCAAAACTTGATCTGTATACTTGCGGCCTATCAAGTTTTTGGTGTCGTGAAGAGGGATTGATGTTTTTAAATTATTGTTGATATTATGAGTAAAAAACTTAACTTTAATTTAGGTGTTTCTTTTCAATTTTTTGTTTGTTTTTGTTTCACAAGATACTTGAAGATGGTTAATTAACAAGTCCTCTTAAGATTTGCTCAATGAGATCCAATCCATTTTATAGTGCTTAGAAGAAATACAAGGAATTACTTATTTGATTCCCCAATCATGGTTTATTGAGAGAGTGTCAACTGCAAAACTTCCTCAATGGGTTACATGCCGTAATAAGAATGTAGGTGGAAAGAGAAAATGGTACTATCTTTTTTTACCAACGATCCATGGATGAAGTCTTTTGATTGTTGCAAGACATGGCTAATTTTGACTATCAGTGATGGAATTATTCAATGAATCACCAAAGTTTAGAGGATAGTTCCAATATTTTAGAACCATGGCTTGACATCCTCTGTCACCAAGCGGAGTCTTTTCCCACCCTTTAAGACCTTGTTGCCTAATTTTTGGAGGAGACAAGACTTCAAATAGAAAAGTTAGAGAGGATGGATACATATCATGACCTACAAGCTGGATCTTTAAACTACTCCATTAAGGACATAACAAGTATAGTGGCAATAAGGCATGTACAAGCCACATACATGTGTGAAAGCCACTGTGAGGAGCTGAGAACAAGTGGTAGGACATTGGATTGGTTTTATGATGACTATTCAAGTAAGGAAGAGACTTAAGAATTGTCCGTTGATGAAGAATCATAAGATAATGATTTTAAGTCTTTACTTTTTGAAATCCAAGTTGTGATGCCACCCCCGATAAAAAAAGATCACATCCATGAAGACACAATGTGGCCAGTATATCCTCCACTGCCTCTAACACCGTTCATTTAAGCTCCCCAAGCCCAGGTGTTAGCATTAAATCAAGTTAATCAAACGAGTTAAACACTTCCATATCTCACCAATCTTGATCCATCAAGAATCAATTACATGCATTAGGTAGGCATTGATATTTTATGAACACTAGAACCTATTTGAGTGAAACTTGAGGTGAAATCCTAGGTTAAGTACCATTGGAGAGATAACCTTGGATTGTTTTGGCCTTTGAAGCTAACTCTTGAAAAATTCATCCTTAGTTAACTCTGTTGAGCCATTTGCCTACTTCTTTCATTGCCAATATAAGTATATCCAAATCACTAAATGATTTCTATTCTTTAACATCACTAATAGGCATAATTGCTTTTTTTTTTTTTTGTGAATTATCGAGATTAAAGGCAAATATGGTTGCGTTTGGAGATTTATTAGTTGATTGGTTTTTTCTTTTTATGGTATTTCATTTATGAATTGTTATTTATTCTATCATTTTATATTAAAAAAAAAAAAAAGAGAAGATGTGGCTACTTCCAAACTCCAAAACATATATATAAAAGAATAAGTTTAGGGGTGTGGCTTTGGAGGAAAAAAAAAGAGTGAAAAAAGGGTAAGAAATAATATAATTTCGAATGTTTTTTATTTTGTGTTTTTGCATTGTTGTGAATAAGCTTTTGTGTGACTAAGTGATTGAAAAGAATGATAAGATGGGGAGTCAATAAATGCTTTATTAGGATTCATACAAGATCCATGAGTTGTGATATATGCCTAGGGTGATTCGAGCATAATTCACCCTTCAACTTAGCCATGCATTACAACCTTCAAAAATCCTTTTGATCTTCAATGACATACAAACCTACATAAGTGGAGACTGATACAAAAAATGGGCCTATGGTAGTTTAACTTTATTATCGAGAGATCATTCCTAGTTTTCTAAGCACATAGGTCTATCTAGAATTCAATTGATTAAGTAAGATTGATTATGGACACACTTACATGTTGAGAGTCTCGAGTATAATGAAATTAATGCTTGACATTGAAATTCTAGATAATCTAAATGTTTGCATTTTATTTAAACTTAGAGCATTTTGTGGCTTTGGAGATACTTGCATAGTCTTCGATTCAATATAAAACTCGCACTTTATCGTTTGTGTTTTCTTTTATTTTCTTATGGTTTGTTTGAAGAAAAGCAAAGTTTTAATTTAGGGATATTTGATGAGTGAGTGTTTTACTCACAACTTAAGTATTTGTGAGCCCAAATAATTACAAGTTCTCAAGCATAATTGTTAGTTTAATATGTTTTCATGTGTTTTTGTACGAATCGGAAATAAATGAGGACTTAAGAGAAAAATATGGCAATAAAATGAGAATTTTGGAAGCACTTGGAAGAACCTTAAGCAAAAGGGAGCAATAAGAAGGAATTCAAAAAAACAAAAGGCATTAGGCAAAGGGCCTAAAGTGGTTACGCCAGGGCTGGGCAGGCCTTGGCCAAAAGCCTAGTGCGGTCACACCAAAAGGAAGTCCACTCGCTCCTCCCTTTGTTTAAAGGCCAAGATTTGGCCATTTCTCTTGATCCAATGCCCTAAAAACACCAATTTTGGAGCCTTTTATATATCCTTTTTAGCCTCAAATCTTAGTGTGGAGAATTGGAGAAAAAACACACAATGGAGGCTCAAATTTTTAGAGAGATAGAGCTTGAAATTGAAGATTTTTAGAGAATTTCTTGAAAGAATCTTGAAAAATTGAAAGCTTAAAACTCATCTTTACAAGAGTTTCTCATTTTTTTCTTTTACCCTAATCTTGCTTGAAATTTGTATCTGGGAATATCGTGACATGTTTTTATTTATGGATTTCTTGACAAGATTAGTTGTAGATTTCTATATGTTGTGCTAGATTTTATTTTTAGGACTTGATGTAATTTTGCTTGAATTATATTTTAAATATTTTATTTATTATTACTTTTAATTATATTTCAATTTATTTATGTTCGTTTATGCTTATTGCTTCTAATATATTTGCCAATGAATTAGATGATCTTAGATCGTGAGTTTGATGCTTAAGAGAGATTAAGTCGATAGTCTGAATTTAAGAAACATAGTCTAGGTTCTTGTGAGATCAGGAGGAGATCAACACTTAGATGATCAAACTAGGATTTCAGTTATTATGAGGTCGAGAAGCAATTGACATCTTGATTTCCAATTTAATGACTAAACTTAATAAATGTATGGGTAATGAGTTCGATAAGGATATCAACTTGGCGATTCATGTATATTAGCTAATTTGACGCTTGGGAAAGATAATGAAGTTAGATTAGGTCTATTAATAAATAAATTGAGTGGAATTGGCTAATAATTACTAAATGGGATGAATATAAGAATGATAAAGTTAAACTACCAATACATTTGTATATAGAAGTTTCCACATTTTATTTTCATAATTTAATTTGTTTTTGTTTATTTTTCATTTCTTTTAGATCAGATACCTAAATAAAGTTAAGTTACGACGATTATAATACTTAGTAAGAATTTAAAAACCAATCTCTGTAGATATAACACTGACACTGTACTCACCACTATATTATCAAAACTTAACTTGTATATTTGCCGCATATCCTCTCTCATGCATTATTTATACTAGATATTGACCGAAAATAATTTGTTTTTTTTTTTTAACATGCTATTGTAAAATAAAAGCCAGGAAAATGTCGTGCATTTGTATAATCCCGCCAAATAAATAATTAAATGACGTGCAAACACTTTTTTATAACAAATTTGGTATGTGCATGACATCTAAGACGACATGATCTAGGTGGACTATTAGGGTTTTATTTAAACTTTAAGAGAGTTGAATTTCATAAGTCATCATGCCACCTTGCATGACACTATATAGCCTTGGGCATTTTTCTCCAAAAAGTTAACAAAAAAAGGAAGAAGAAGAAGAAGAGATAAGCTAACAGGTAAGTTTTGTCTCATCTATTCAAATTCGTTACCTCACCAGTAAACGGCACTTGTTGTTATCTTTTCATTGAACGCATTTCTATAATGCTGCTGTAAAGTAACGTTCTGGGAATGGTAAAACTTGGGGGAAGAGAGACATCTCCGTTAAGGCATATGATGTGGGTGAGTCAGAAATAAAACCAACAAGAAAAAAAATTATTATTTTCTAAAAGACAAATAGCAAAAATTAAAACCATAATAATAAAATAATTTTACAGCATAAATCGTGAAAATCACTGTATAATTATTAT
Source organism: Antiaris toxicaria (assembly GCA_035233585.1). NCBI lineage: Eukaryota > Viridiplantae > Streptophyta > Magnoliopsida > Rosales > Moraceae > Antiaris > Antiaris toxicaria. The sequence continues at coordinate 99,730,259 of CP141154.1, forward strand.
TTATTTTTTTCCTACTCCTAAAACAATTTTTTTTAAATTGCTACATTTTAAAAAAAATATATTTATACTGTTATAAACATTGAATGCCCGAGAAAAATTTTATATAAATATTTTTTTTTAAATTATTTTTATATAAACAATTTTATATAAATTATTTTTAAAAAAATAATAAAATATTTTTTTAAAAAAATATTTGTACTAAAATATGTTTTTTTTTGGAAATAAATATGATTTTGTATAGTAACTTTATTGTTGATTTTAGTTGTTTATGTAAAAAATACTGTGTATTATAATTTCTCTCAAGGAAAAATCTCCCGATAGTTGTAAGCATAATCTAATAAAAGTTTCATGCTTTATTTTATCAAAAAATTATTGTTCGAATATCTCCTAAAATCTCTCTACTCCCTCCAGCCTCTGGCCAAAAAAGGCCCCAGCCCACTTCCCATTTGGCCCAAAAACCTTAAAATGGGCTTACGTTGTGGACCGTCACTAAAAGAGGTCCATGTTGTCTTGTACGTTCGCAAACATGAACGACGACCGACAGGACAAAGTCAAGAACCGAGCCCAGAGGAACCGGCGTAGAGCGTCCCAGATTGCGTAGCAGTTTTCTGAGGTTTAGGCTTCTTCAGCCTCACCGAGCTTCCAAAAATCCCAGGTTTAGAGCCTCCGTTCTCAGCTACCATGTCGGATTACGATGGCAGTGGAGACGATTACGCCTCTCTTCGGAGCAAAGTAGGCTAAACTATTCACAAAATTTCATTAATTTTTTGGCCTAATTTATATATATATAAGTGTGTATATGTACGTGTATATTTCAATTCTGCTTTCCTTTTGTTTTGTACGATTTAATTTTTCATTTTTTGATCAGCAAAGAAGTTCGTTTCTTTGGAAAATATTCAATTTTGTACACAATTTGGATTATCTGGATGCTGTTGGCAAGATGGAGAATAGGAAGAAAAGAAAATAGTTATAAACTAGGTGAGGAAAATGGAGTGACGAAAGATCATAAAATTCTTCGTCCAATCCATTTCCTCGTTCCTCTCTCTCTCTCCCCCCTTGCAATTTTCCCTCGAACCAAAGTAGCTCTTCTTAGTGTTTGGACATGTATGTGGGACAAGACTGACTGTTTCTGTAATTAATTAATTTTCTCAGAGGAATTCCCGTGGATCAAGTCACGAGAGGTTAAAGACGCGGGACTATAAGGATGGAAGCTCAAGAGTTGACAGAGGAAGAGGCAATAGTAATAATGGCTATGGCTATGATCGTCGTGAAAGACGAGATTATGACAGGTTTTTCTATACCACTTGATCCTTTTTCTTATTCATATATATAAATACACACACACACACACACACCCACACCCACATAGTTATACAGCTATAAAGATTTATTTCAATGACCTCTATGTGTTTGTGAAGTGACATGAACGTTGATTTGAATGTCTTATGGGCATCCATTATAGGCACCGTGATTATGATCATGATAGGGAAAGAAGGCATGGGCATAGAATGCGTTCCCACTCGAGGGAAAGATCTGAAAACCGATCACGATCACCGTCTTCTTCCCGGTCTCGTACTAAAAGGTGATGTTGCAGTTCCAACTTTTACTTGATTGTTCACTTTTTTTAATTTATGTTTTGCGTAATTGAATGACTATTTTTTCATGTAAGAAAGAGAAAAGAAAAAAACCAAGTGGGAAAAGGGGAGTGCTAGTTCCATATCCAGCACATGTATCGTTTGAAAGTACCATATATCTATTAAACTCATGTCTCAAATTTTCTTATTTTTCAGCAAGCGGACAAGTGGCTTTGACATGGCACCCACTGCTGTGCTCCCTGGGGCTCCTATTCCAGGTATGGATCTAGCTTGTTAAGTTGTTTTATGGTCAACCCATTGATTATCCAGTTTTCTGCTCATCAAGTAATTGGTAGTATAATTTGTTGCAATAATTGTGCAGTCTCCTGTTATCTTTAGTGTTTCTGCTTGAAAGATATTTTTCTAATGGCTTACTATGGAAACTGAGAGCCCTTGTTGTGTTGTTTGGTTGTTGTGTGTGGTTGTTTGTTTGTGTTTACGTTGATGGTTTGGTTAAGAAGGCAATGTTGGGTTGGCGTGACCGAGTAGCCTTTATGTTCATCGGAGAATGGATCAATTAGCTGGATCTTGTTCGCCCTCAACCGACTACAGTTGCTATTTGGTAGACTGACTAATATTTCTCTAGCATCTGCATTTCTGCAGTGATGGAACTCATTTGTTACTTTATTATTTGATGGTATTTATAGGTATGAAATAGGTTCTCATTTTTCATTTTTTATTTAAAAGGAGATAGAAGAGCCTAGGCTATGAGATGCATTACTTTTTAAGCGATTATACCATCTTTTAGTTTGTAAGTGATCGTTCTGACTTTTTCCTATCCTTTCTGTTAATAATACAGGACAGCTGCTGGGTGTTCCTCAAACAACACCTGGAGTAGTGCAAAACATATTGCCTTTCGGAACTGCACAAGTTTGTATCTTCCACTGGCATTATGAGTATAATGCTTTTGTTTTCTGTTTGTATTCTTTTCTGGTGATCTCATAAGCCTTTTATATGTCACAGTTTTCACTTCCCCTGATACCAGCCCAAGCCATGACTCAGCAGGTAGACATGTGAATAGCATATAACCTATAAATAGATATATGGAATGGTTTATAATTTTCATCCGTATTAGTTAATGGTAGACTTTATGTATCCGTCTCCTGCTCATGTAGGCTACAAGGCATGCACGACGAGTATATGTTGGTGGGCTTCCTCCTACGGCTAATGAGCAGGTCTTTGTTTGATATATTCTTTCCTGGTTATATTTCCCTCGAGCTAAAGAATGAGTTTTTATTCTTCATTAGAATTTGGACTCCAATACTATAAATATATATATATTTGATCATTTCTAATTGTACTTCCGACCGTGTAAAGGTCAATTTCTTATGCCACTTGTCTAGGGTTTAGGGCTCCATGATTTATGGTGTTATTGAGCAGTAAAAATGGCTTGTTATAAGCTGCTCTATTACAGACCGAGCACAAATTGTTTAAAATAGCAAATTTTGGATTAGTTAGGATATTCTTCGTTACAGTTTTAGAAGATTCATGTCTTGCATTCTTCGGAACACCTTGAAGAATTGTCCAATTTCTGATGCAGACAATTGCTACATTCTTTAGTGGTGTCATGACTGCAATTGGAGGAAATTCTTCTGGTTCAGGTAATAATAATCCCACTTCCAGATGTGCAACATGCATTCTTTACTGGTCCATGATCTGGGCATAAAGCTGTGGCTCTTTTTTTTTTTTTTTCCGGGTGCATTGCTGAGAATATTTTGTATTCTGGAATTTGAATTTGGCAGGCGATGCAGTTGTTAATGTCTATATCAATCATGAGAAGAAGTTTGCATTTGTCGAGATGAGAACTGTTGAAGAAGCAAGTAATGCAATGGCATTAGATGGGATCATATTTGAGGCATGCAATTTGATTTTTTTTTTGTACTCATTTCACATGTTTTCAGTAAACTTGCATTTTCTTTTTTCTTTTTAGGGAGGAAAAAATAAAAAACTATTTGGGATTTTTGTGCTATGTATTTTCGTTGGTTGCATTTATGTTTAAATATACAAATGAAAGCATTATTTAGCACCATTTTTTTTGTTTAATATTAACAGGGGGTTGCTGTGAGGGTACGAAGGCCAACAGACTACAATCCTGCTTTAGCTGCGACGCTTGGTCCTAGTCAACCAAGTCCTCACCTTAACTTGTCTGCTGTTGGGCTCACACCTGGGTTTGTTGATATTTTCATTTTTTTTTTTTTTAACAAGACTGATGTGTTCACATACTTAGGTTGAAGAAGTCTTTTTGTATGCTTATTCCTGATATTTCCATTGACAGTGCAATCACTGGAGCAGAGGGACCTGAGCGTATCTTTGTTGGTGGACTCCCATATTACTTCACTGAAGCACAGATAAGAGAATTGCTAGAGTCCTTTGGGTAATGGTTTCAGATACCAGCCATCTTTCTGCCTTCTTTGATATTCTTTTTCCTGTAATTTTACCTATAAAAATAAAAGAAACGGAAGTCATAGATTGAATGTTCACATGTATTCAACAACAAGAACCTCTTCTAACCTTAAGACTTGACCCATGCAGAGCTCTTCGTGGCTTCGATCTTGTTAAGGATAAGGACACTGGAAACTCCAAGGGATATGGTTTCTGCGTCTATCAGGTGAATAATCAAAACTTAAAACTCTAGCTGTTGACTTAGAGCGCTCTCACCTTACAACTAATGTTTCAGTTACTTTGACCGAATGATTACATGGTTTATTACAACGTCATTTACTCTCTACAATGAAATAGACTGCTTTGTAACTTTAGAGGGTGTACTTCTGAATTTTGGTCATTTGATGTGTCAGGATCCGGCAGTGACAGACATTGCCTGTGGTGCTCTTAATGGATTAAAAATGGGGGATAAAACCCTCACAGTTCGGCGTGCTACTTTGAGGTTTGCGTTCTTGATCAGATAATCCTAAAACTGTAGGGCAGAACAACAATTTGTTGAAGTTTGAAATTGTAGTTCATATCTTTTGTGCTTTTATCTACTTCCAGTTTGCATTTATCTTTCGCTTTTTTGATATCTTGAGCCCATGTGCATTGCTTAAAAACTTTGTCTGCTTGAACTTTAGCAACACTGGACAATCCAAATCAGAACAGGAAAATATATTGGCGCAGGCACAACAGCATATAGCTATTCAGGTTACACATATATTGGCCTCCTTGTTCATGTAAATTTTTTTTTTTTTTCTGTCATATACATTATTTGCTTGCTGAGTTTCACTGTGCTACAGAAGATGGCCCTGCAAGCTGGTGGTCTTAAACTTCCTGAAATCGGGATGACACCTGTAGAAAATGCAAGGATTCCAAGTAAAATTTTATGTTTGACTGAGGTACTTACAGATTTTGATGTAGTGTTCTGTGCCAGTAAAACACAGTTCTATAATTACATGTGTATTTTGCTTGTACAACCCTGTTTTCCTAGCTAAAATTACTGGTTTTTCAGTTCTATAATTACATATATGCATTTTGCTTGTACAGCTTTGATATCTTAGTTTATATACTAGTGGTTTTAACTTCTGATTTTTGGTACTTAATGTTCTGTGAAGGCAATTAGTGCTGATCAACTGAAGGACGATGAAGAATATCAAGAGATAGTAGAGGATATGAGGGAGGAATGCGGAAAATTTGGTACATACGACATATATTTTTTGCTAACCCCACTACCACGCACCCTAATCACCCACCCACCTACACACTAAGAGAAACTGTTGTCTGCACGTGTTTTTTATTGATAATAAAGTGTGTACGGATTTAGTTTCTTTAGTAGAAGCTTGTCAAGAGCAATTTTGATGGCTTAAGCTGTAGAACACCTTACCATCACAAATATGAAGAACACAAAAGTTAGTTGTTATTTGCTCAGCGTAGTAATATTCAGTTGCTCAATAATTACTGTAAGTACCAATGCAGGATTTTCAGCAGGCATTTCAGTATACATAATGAACTATACTGCTCTTATCTTCTGTTTGTTGCATTCTCATGGCTGCTGGGGAACTATTGATCTGCATTTCAGTGATCTGCATGTATCCCACTTTTCTTGCTATGATGTTAAAACTCTCTTGCATAACAATTGGGCATCACAAAAATTTCTGCCAATTAAATTTTTGTTGTTCATAACGATAGCCATTTTTTTCCTCACTCCATTGAATTGGTTAGGAATTGTGGTGAATGTCGTTATTCCTCGTCCAGATCAGAATGGAGAACCGACCGCTGGTGTTGGAAAGGTATTTCACCAAATTGTACACTAATTTTTGGGACTTCATCCGCTTGTAATGTCAAATATTTATGTCCTGTCCTTAAAACATTTAGATGTTTCTGAAAACAATACTCGTTCAGGAATTGTTTCAAGCTCCTTAACTTAATGACAAGAACATTCTTTTTCTTTGCCTGATTGTTTTGCCTTTTTCTTCTTTGTTGAGCTTCTCCAAAACCGGAATTTGGCCCAGCACTATTTTAATGGCTATTCAAGTGTGGCTTTTTCAGCATTTTCGTGCCATCTTATGGTTTCACTTGCAGGTGTTCTTGGAATACTCTGATGCTGTAGGTTGTGCCAATGCAAGGAATGTACTCAATGGAAGAAAATTTGGGGGTAATATTGTGAATGCTGTTTTTTATCCAGAAGACAGATATTACAGCAGGGACTATAGTGCATAAGAATATTAGATATGCTTCTATATTTTGTGTTCTTCTATAGTTTTGTGCTACAAGAAAGAGAAACTTTTAGATGGTGTAATTCTTGTTCAGGAAATAGACGGTTTGTTTTGTTAAATGAAGTGTCTTATTCTCTATTCGTTCTTTATCTGTTGTCTTGTCTTGAGCAATTTGGTCAACTTTTAAGCTATTTCAAAATGAATTGAAAGTTAATGCCATCATCTGATGAAAGACATTTGATCTTTGTTTTATGACAAGTTTTTTATTTTTCATTAGTTCAATTTAGAACCAATGCTTTCCTTAATTACAGCCACCTAATGATCATATTAATGCAGCACATGTTAGCAACATCGTCGTTGAAAAATAAGATTTGGGTTTATCCTAAATAATTTGTCTTTCAGCTCAGGTTATAGTAAATAATTTATCGTAAATAAGCCAGAAAAATAGGTAATATGAATTTATGCATAGCTTTCAAAGAAAAAAATCGATATATCGTTGTTAACTACTGTTATAGTGAACTAAATCCATTGTGGATTGATATGAGGCGCTAGTAAAAATCACTGTTAGTCGTGGCATAACAATTTGGATTTTTTTTTTTTTAAATCTCTCTTAGTTACTTCTCACGTATCAAAATTTACACTTAAAAGAGGCATCAACTATTAGCCTTTCCTGGTTTAGGTAATTATTGATCTCGTTTTTACGGTAAAAAAAAAAAAATGAGTTGCTGAAAAAGTGATTACGGAAACGATATTCAAAGATTAGAATACAAATTGAGAAGTTTGACATTATTTTAAAATAAAAAAATAAACTCAGTGGGGCCTCTTTTTCATGAATAAACTCAATGGGGTTATTAAGTAGGGAGCTGTACTTAATTATTGCAGTAATTTAACATCGATAAAAAAATTTATATGCTACGAAATTCATGATTTTTACTTTCATTCTTGTTATGATGTTTCACCACGTATAATTGTGTGATTACTTTTTCCTTAACACTTTTTTTTTTTCTTTTTTTTAAGATGATATTGTATTATTTGTGATATGATTTCATAATTTATCCACTTCACAGCCAAAGTCCAAAACATTACGAAAACCAAATCAAAAAATAAAAATAAACAAAAACTGAAAAGTCAAGAAAAGTGCAGAGACACAATGGATAGGCTGACTAGGATCACCGTCATTCCCACACCCTCCTCCTCCATCCACTTATTTTGATTCTCTTTTGTCTTCCCAATAAGATAATGGCAAAAGTGACAAAACCTCTCGGATTTTCTAATGCTCCCCCACTAGCTCTAAGACCAATGTCACCCAATAAACACCAACCAACCAAACTGTCACGTCATCTACGAAGTGGGGTCCATCGAAGTGGTGTCACTTGGTGATTGGCCTTTTCCATAAACATTTCCAAGGTCAGCTTGTACATGAACAATTTGTATGGGGTCCACGTTTCATTTTCATATTTATTATTAACTTAATTTAGGGGAAATATCTGCGTCAATATACTTATACGGCAACTTCCAGAATTTAGACTTAAACTGCCTAAAAATTAGATTCCGCGTTTTCTATGCCCAATCAACTGATTTGGATAATGTTGCCACGTTATCATTCTCTCTCCTTCTCTCTCTAGAAATGTACATGTGTATATATATCCCCCATGGATTGGCCATTCTTCAACATATCCGTATTATTTCCTCCTTCTTTCATCTGTGTTTGTAAGTCTTGACAAAATCTCTCTGGTTTTCATTTCATTTTGGTTTTTGGAAAAGAAAAGAAAAGAAAAATGTTGGCTATATTCAACAAGGATTTGGTTCAGCCACCGAAGGAGCTGAACAGCCCTGTGATGAGCAATTCCGCTAAGAAGCCCAAACTTCCTCATGAGATCCTCAATGACTTCTTGTCTAGTCATTCCAACAACGCCTTCTCGATCGGCTTTGGAAACTCCGCTTCTCTCTCTTATGTTCCATCAGAGAAACCTTACTCTGTTCATCAGAGGTACAGTTTCTATCTTGAATCTCAAAATCTGCATGTATACAATTTCTGTATATGTATATGTATATATAAAGAAAACCCATCAAGCATTTTGTCCAGTTTTCACAAAATTTTCAACTTTTTGGCAGGTTGTTCTGTGGCGTGGATGAGATATACTGCATTTTTCTGGGAAGCCTGAACAATTTATGCAGTCTGATAAGGCAATATGGGCTATCAAAGGCCACAAATGAGGCAATGTTGTTGATTGAGGCCTATAGGACCCTGCGTGACAGGTGTCCCTACCCAGCCCACCAGGTCCTTAAGGAACTTGAAGGAAGCTTTGCATTTGTTGTCTATGATAGCAAGGCTGGATCTGTATTTTCTGCCTTGGTACAATTCTAAACCATCGTATATTTTTATCGACTTCCATTAAATTATTGTACTTTTGTTATATATGACATGATTTCACGGACAATAATAAAATGTGAAATGAGGACCTAAAGGGGTTTTTTTTTTTTTTTTTTTTTTTTTTCCACCCCCCCTCTCAAAATAGAGTGGTGACGAAGGAGTGAGCCTATATTGGGGCATAGCAGCAGATGGGTCAGTGATGATTTCTCAAGACTTGGGGATTATAAAAGCAAGCTGTGCTAAGTCATTTGCTCCATTTCCTAATGGTATGTAGATTTAAGATTTTTTTTTTATATCACATTTTTACCTACCCATTTTGGGTTATTTTTTATATTCAAAAAGTGACTTGGATTTTATTTAATGGTACTTGGGGTGTGATTGCAGGGTGCATGTTTCATGGTGAGCATGGGTTGATGAGCTTTGAGCATCCAACAAAGAAGATGAAGGCAATGCCTAGAATTGATAGTGAAGGGATGATGTGTGGGGCCAACTTCAACGTTGATGCTCAATCAAAAATCCAAAGCATGCCACGTGTCGGGAGTGAAGCCAATTGGGCAGCGTGGGGTTTACAAGCCTAATTATCAACTAGTAAAAAGAACCATAAAATAACATGACTGAGCCCTTTCTTTTTTTATGCTTTGTTTTCCTGGTTTTGTTATTTATTTCTCACTCTTTGGCTTTAGGGTTCTAGTTGACATAGAGATAAAGCTTTGGACCCTTTGTATGGTTTTTTAATATTTGGCGTTCTAATGTATACATTTCGTTATCAAGTAAATAGAAGCATGCATTTGTAAAAGCATATTTGCGTCGTATTTCCCAAAAAATATACAAACAAAAAGCCAGACAGCAAAACTTCGACGACTCTCTAGTCCCTAATAAGCTAAATTGTCGTTATAGAGTGAAAAGGAAAAAGAAAAAAGGGACCAAGTTGATTAACCACGTTCGCTTGAGCAACAGCCCATTTAGTGAACTTGAGACAGATACTATTTTCATGAAAGAAGAAACAATAAAAGAGGTTTTCCCTTTTTTTTTTTTTGGATAAACGGATAGAAATGGAGTCGTCATATGTATATATATATATATTTATATATATTGTACAAAAGCACAATAAGAGTGAAATGTCGGAGCAATTTGTCATTGGATAATAATTTTATTTGTGTTTGGAAAACCAGTCTCTTAACAAGTAGCAACAACCAAACTCATGTAGAATCTTGTGCAATTTACATTTCGAATTTCAAGTATCAACACCCTTTTGTCAACGTTGAAAGAGAGTTTTCATACCCTTCAAAGAAGCCTATATGATTATCGGTATTTTCACGCCTAACTCCACCACATGGTCCAGAGATAGTGCACGTTAACACTAAATATGAATGCACAATTAACACATTCTTTCCCCGGGAACACTATTAACACTGCAGAAAGCAGTCCACTAACAAATATGCACCACATTGGAAACAGGGAACAAGATTGATTCAAGGTGATCTAGACCCCATTAAGGAAAAAATAACTAAAAAAAATTAAATAAAAAACAAAACCTCATTATTACAATGACTATATGGAAGAAGCATCAAATGTTATACTATTTTACAAGTAATTGGATCGTAAAACTCATGAACTAGAACCATTCAATTTCAACTAGATGTGATGCCAGTACAACTTTCTATTTGCTTCCCAGAATTCTGAACCAAAACATTGACTTTTCTTTTTTTTTGGCCAAAGAACCAAATCATTGACTTACGATCGCTAAAAAATTGATTGGAGCTTTGCTTTTCGGGAAAATAGATGCGAAAATGCATGAAAGGAGGCCATCCAACTCCACGGATGATAAGCATCAAGAGTCATGATGATGAGCTGTCCTTGAATCAGCCAAGCCTACTTAAAGCCTATTTATGAGATTAATTAAGATTCAGGAAGTATAGTGCTTCAATAGATGACCCTGTCCCCACAAAAACAAAAGGAAGAGCAACCGCAAGCTAAGCTAGTGAAAGCTAGTGAAAATCTTAATTAGTCCAAATCCACGAAAATCTGCAATAAGTCAAGAAATCTAGTCAGTATTTTAACAATAAATATATATATATATCTATCTGAGGAACCAAGGGAGCTTAGCTGACAAGCTGAAAGTTGAAAAATCTATATCCATCTTGAAATGTAATTTACGTGACAAATATGTAAAATGGTAGTTGAGATGATCCGAAATTCTAAGTCGCCACTATTTGACTAATCAAGTTTAACTTAATTGACAGGATCAAAATATATGTGGCATGTCCAACTGCTTAAGCAATTCAACCAGCACGTCTTCGCATCATCGAGCTTCGAATCTACCAGGGAATACATAAAATAAAATAACAGTAGCTAATATATATTTCAACTTATAAGAAAGCAGAAATGACCTCCAAGTCTTGCAAAGGCTCATAAGATTTCTTTTCTCTTGTATCGAACAACACAATGCCAGTGATTTTCTGAACTCCAAGCTTAGTAGCAATGAGGTTCTGCATATGCAATGGCAGTGCTGAGAGACAACTCAACATAGGTATTAGACGAAAATATAAAAACCAGATTACTTATTAAATAATGTCAGTAACATAGATGAATAGCTGAAATCTTAGGTGGTAAATCTTAGCTTACAATGTTGCATCCTGAAATTGCCTAAATAAGTTCTTAATACATTTTTTTTTTTTTTAAAAGTACACATCTATAATAAATCCTTTAGGCTTTGTCAAAATCATGTTACTCACCATAGTGAACGTTGTGGAACCATATGCTTCAAGCTCGGGCAAAACCTGTGTAAAGATTTCAGATTAATAAATCAATAACCAAAACATAAAAATTTAAACACGAAACAAGGATAAATGAATCAATATTTGTGATTCACTCTCTAGTCACAATTACTAAATCAATAACCAAAAATAAAAATTTAAACATGAAACAAGGATAAATGAATAATATCTGTGATTCATTCTCTAGCCACATGCCACTGGATCAAATTTGCTTAACTCGTTAGAGATATTTCCAAAGATCATACAGATTACAAAAGCCACACACTAAAAGCCAATCTAAAACAATTCAACAATGACTCACGCAGCAGATCCTAAAAAGGGTGGCAAGGGGCTATCCCTTAAATGAGTTTGAAAAATTGACATCTTTACTGACTAGTGAAAGTATCTAATATGTAAACCATATGGCGAAAACATACCAAGGGCTAATAAAAGAAAGTCATTTTATGTTGATTCTAGATTATCACGGAATCAGCCAGGGCGAAAAAAACAAAAGGTGGGTGGAGGTGTTGTTGTTGGAGTGGGGGGGTGGTGGAGGGGTTTGGGGTGGTGTGGGGGGGGGGGGGGCAGTGAGGGGGTGTGCGTGGGGCGGGCAGGGTTGTCTACAAGCCAATACTAATTATAATACCAGTTTCTGTAGACCATTAATCATGACGGCCTTATCCTCAAGCGAAGCATCTTGCGACAGCCAAACTTCAAAGGGGCCCAATTTTCTATCAGTCTGGTTCGTCAGGTTCAGGGGTAGCTGCAAGAAAAATTCTTGCATCAGCCCAAATAATTTACACAGTAATAAAATAAGGATTGGCAAGTGAAAAAAAAAAAAAAAGACATGAAAAATAATAAATATGGCTGGAAAACGAGCTCTATACACGCATTATGATGAATAGCATTAATTTTTATCCTAGAAAATCAGAGCTAAAAAATAAACACACACAAGTGAATTATTTTACCAAAAATGGTCTTTCCAAGTTGACAACAGAAGGAACCTCCGTAACGTGCAACTCAATCTCTTTGTGGGATATGGGCTGCAGAAGAACATATCATGAAGATAAGTCAAACAACCAATTTTGTGCATGTAAGCATTGCTTAGATCATATCTTGTGATATCTCATACATGCGTGCAAGTGTTGATTTGTGCATGATATCTCATGATGGTTCACAATCTCACATAGAGAAGGTTTTGAATAAACACATAGAGAAGATGAACAGGCCCAAAAAAAACTTGCAACATTCTTTTTAACCATTTTCCATTGAAGGTAACTACTTACATTGCCCAGGATTTGCTGGGTCTGAAGACGTCCGGGTTCACCCAGATTGGCTCGCCATGTTATCTGAAGTTTACCAAGAACATTACTTCCCTCAACTTTCATTTGTGCAGAACCTTGTGATGACAATTTTAACCGATAAAGATAGTTATATATTCCTCCACCAGATTTGATGAGAACTGATGGCTTAATTGCATCTCTGATAGATATATATATACATATATATATATATTTTAAAAGACATAAAAAAAGAAACCAAAAATTAATCAAAAAATAGAGGTGAACAGAAAGAAGAAGACAAATTATGTGTTGAGTCGTGAATGCTTGATTTCAAAAGATAAACATGCCACTCACCTTGCCTGAGAATTAGTTTCAGTGTGGTGTTCATCTGCTTTTAATACTATTGCGCTCCAATGAGGAGCTGGTTCAAACTCAACTTGATCCATAAAAAGGTTTGATTTCGTATGATTTTCAATACAAGCTTCCAAGAATGTAGTTTCCTGCAGAAGAAATTAGATTATCGATGGATAGTCAGAGGCCAAACGAGTTCAAGCATTCAAGGATTTAGTATTATACAAACTTTAACTTATGAATTGGCATTCAGATAATAGTGGACAAGACTAGAACTCGTTCCTTGATTGTAAGGAAACCATAATTTCCCACACTAACAAAAACAGCTCAAAGAGAAAAAAATGTCAGCTTTCCTCTTACAACTAAACAGCTTTCATGGATATGAAAATCAAGTATTACATCCTTTGTATCAGTCTACAGTCTCATTAGTCAAGCATATATACATATATCAAAGATAACGAAGCCAACGTCCGTAAACTTGCATTGACAAAATAGTTCAACATTTACATACCTTAACAACCCGAACCTGCAAAACAAAAGACAAAAGCACTATTCAACTCTACATTCAGCAAAAATAGATGAGGAAAAAAAAAGGACTCTAAATTTCTTTCAAAAGCAGTTTCAGGTAAGTACCTTCGTCCTGACGGAAAGCGGATTGGCGACGATGAACTTGAAGAACTGCGGAAGATATTTGCGCTCGCCGTCGCCATCATTATACAATGCAGTGCAAACCAGCCTAAATTGAACAATTGGACAATGAGTAAAATAGTACTGACGATCAAATAAGACAAAATTCTTGAAGATAAGTATAAAAAAAAAGAAGGAAAATTTATCCATACGTGTGAGCTCCAAGTTCTTTGACGTCGTGTTCGACGATGAAGTCATAGCGGCCAGCGGCGCGAATGGATTCGACGGGGGACTTGGAGGTGTCGAGGAGGAGAATCCGCTGGCGCTCGGTCTGAATCTCGGCCTTGATGACGACGTCCCTGACCTCGAAATTGGAGCTGTTGTTGATGCTAATGTAGCTGCAGAACGTCTCACCCAAGTAAATCGCCCTAGAAGAAGAAGAAGAAGCCAAAAGAATTTCCTCAAATCAACGATGGATTAGAATTCCACACAAAGGAAAGTTCTAGAGAGAGAGAGAGAGAGAGAGAGAGCAGACCCGAAGGATTGGGGGAGGACGAGGAGGCCGGAGAGGCCGAGGGAGTCGTCGGAGTGGTGGAGGAGGAAGCGGGAGCGAAAGGTGAGATCGGCAGAGTCGGGTGACGAGTGGAGGAGGCGGGGGAGGTTGGCGGCGGCGATGGGGTCGTCGAAGATGTCCTCTCCGACCAGGAGGTCGGCGGGGTCCACACGCAGAGGGACGGGATCCACGTGGAAAGAGGGACGGCAAAGCCTCATCACCCTGAACGCCAAGGAATGCGATCCCGGGCCTGACCCTCCTCCGCCATGCCCACTGTTCATCTTTTCTTGCTCTCTCTCTTTCTCTCTCTCGTTCTCTCTCCCTCTCTCTCTGCTTGGAAGATGTTTTGTCAGTGTTCTTCATTTTTGTTTTTATTTTTATTTTGACTTATTTGCATGGATATTATTAAATTTTTTAAATTTAATAATTTAACCTTTAAATTTTTCCTTAATAATTAATTTTTAAATTTATAATTTTTAATAATTTCAATCTTTTTAATTTAAATTAATTAAAATTAAGATAATATTTTATATAAAACTTACACATATAATAATTTAAAAGGGGTATTATTAATCATTTTTCTTAATTTGAATACAATTTTTTTTAAATCTATGTTTAAATTTATGTATAGTTTAATTAAATTAAAAACTTTAAAAGAAATTATATTGAAAATAAATAAAAATGATTAACAACGTTCTTTTTAGACGATAATATATAAATTATGTTAAAAAATAGTATAAATTTAACATATTTAAATAAAAAAAATTAAATTATTAAAAATTATAAATTAAAAAAAGAATTTTAGGAACTAAATTATGAAATTCAAAAAGTTTAAAAATATTCTTCCTAATAAATCTTTTATTATTTTCTTTTTTGACCCGTCGTTAACAAGGACAATTTTCCTCCTAATATCATCTTTTGCATTAGCAGCTTAGAACCTACGCAATCCCCGGACGAGCACGGCAAATGTCTCTGATCTAAAAATAGTCCACCACAATAAAACAATATCAAAAAGCAAGTTATTTTCTACTCAAAATTACTCTCCATATCGTTTCCAAGTCCCAGTGTTCTTCTAGAAAGGGTAAAGATAAACATATTGTTAAATTTCTTCAAAAACAAATAAATTAGTTTTTATAACCTCGAATGGTAAACTCATTCCTACAGGACAAGAACTTGTAGTCGTGGGTTGTTAAACGACCTGGGATGATCAGAATAAACCGTCATTTATCTCTATTATCTTTTTCTTTTAAGAAAAATAATGTATAATTAGTTTTTATTTCCTCACCATATATGTTATATTTGTACTAAAATCAGCAAACGTGAACCGATAATGCTCTGAAGACAGCCTCGTTTGTGTTACTACCAGGAAAGCATCATCGCAGCACCTGGAAGAAGACTAATCAGAACAGAAAAGAATAAATGGCATCACAAAAACTATACAAAAGATACAAACAAAGCAAACAAAAATATGGAAACAGATGTTCTTTATTACAAACTCTACTTCCCTCCGAATAATATATTATCAAAAAAAAAAAAAAAAAGGGGTGTTCAGCCTCAATCTGATTCATGTTAGACATATACACTGAGGTGATTAAATGGAGTTAGTACCTTCACTAACAAAAGAACAGTCTCCTCCCCCGCACTAAATATTCATGTACAAAAGAAAAGGCGGGGGGAAAAATGTATAGGAAAGATAAGCCTTGGCTACTACAGAGCAATTGGAAGTCCCCCCCAACCATGGACTCGCCAAGAGCTCGTTCCTCGTCAACTGACACTTGATCTTTTTGGAGCATTGCTGCAGAGCTTGGCATAGAATTACAGGAGCGAAACCCGATGACAGTCGAGGCAGATTTGGAACTCGTTCAATCCATGAGAAGGATGAGATAGAGCCCCATTTGTGCAGTAAGCTTACTTTGGCATGGTAAGCTATACAACCCGAACCCAAGTTCCACCACACATGGGACAGCCATAAGCCCAACGGTTGATCCACCAAACCTCGCGTTCGTTTTGATTAGGTGGATTGCTAGCACCCGGTGACGCAAAAGCTGAAGTCTGCCTCAAACATCTTATGCACTGCAAATGGATCAAGATTACAAACTCAGTGATAAAGAAGATAAATATTTAATAATATGCTTAAGAAAACAAATAGACACGTCAGATCTTGACTTTAATAAATGTAGGATGATAAAAGAAAAAAACTTGAAGACAGAAGAAGATATTAAATTGTGAAGGAGGCATAGCAGACCTTGTACCAAACCCCTTCGAGACCGGTCTTCCATATGGCAGTAACTACATCTCTCCGTGATCCCATTATACCAAGATACGCACCAAGGCCCACAGATGTATTTAGTCCAAAAGCTGCATCTCTTTCAGACATCCTACGCTTCCTTGGCCACAAGCCTCGAGTGCCATAGTAAACATCACAAGTGTCCACTGAACTGAAGTCGAGTGGGTCAGCTGAGTTACTTAGCTTGGGAGACTCATCTATAGAGCACATATCATCCGGATCAGACCAAGGCCCACCAAACATGTTCCGCCTGTGCCACTCTTCAGCCGGGGGATGCAGTTCTAACTCTCGAAGTAACAAACCAGCAGCATCAGCACCTCTAGGCCGTGGCATATTCTGCTTAGCAAATAGAGAAGGAAAAGATTTTGAACTTAAAACCACTGACCCTTAGGTAGGGGAGAAAAGTGGGATGGTGGGTGGGCAACTGCTATACCTGCATATGAGGGCCCAAGGAAGCTTCAACAACTTCCGGAAGAACAGTATAATTACCATCAATGTAGTGCAGCCGCACCTGGATGTTGCCGCTACCAACCTGAGATACCGGCAATGGGTGTGCTAAGCCTGCCGTCCGCCGACAAAGATCCATCAGAATAAGGAAGAGGACTTTCACCTACATGACAAAAACATGTAGTTCTTTTCGTTATTCTATAGGCTCAGTTCACAAGTTCCCTTGACCAAACACTTACAAGTTTAATCTCAACAAATGAGACTATGAAGATCAGACAACATATTCTTCATTTACAGATCTGAAGATGTGAATGAACAAAGAAAGTATTAAGTGTTTACCTCCTCGAAAGTGTACCCTTGACCAGCATTACCAGTACCCAGTCTTGACCTTCCAGCGGTTCCTTCCTCAACTCCTTTTGCTCCAGGAATAGTCTGACCAGCTCGGGCTGCCTGATTTTCATCTGGTCTGACTAGAGATGATGGTTTTGTAGGAGCAGAACCAATTTCTTCTACCTTCCCCGGAGGACCAGTCTGAGGCTTTTGCACATTAGCATCAGCATTTCTTTGTGCGCCTCCAACATAGCGAGGCAGCTGTGTTCTCCGAAAGAAAAAACAGAACAATAAAAGTTGGCACAGTCTATGAAGGAAATGACAGTCCCCAATAAGCCTAACAGCCGGAGTTCCAGGAAAAGTTCCTGTATTTATACTAATCGGCATGAAAGATGATGGACCACTTATTGGATTAGGAGCTGAACTGGATACTCCATCAGTGGTGCTGCTAATCTTTGCAATAGCACCTTGTACCCAAGCTTGCATCTGGGTGCTTCCTGTAGAATTTGTCGTGCCGCTTTGACCCCCTGAGAAACATGGCATTACACTCTTTAGAGAATTGCTGCAGTTAAGCAGTAGCAAGACATGAAAGACACACATAAGGAGAAAATAACGACATCAATTCCCATTTCCCACATGACATCAAACAAATTGGTGAATCACGATGATAATATCTGCATCTGATAGCTAAAATGTTTAAGAGTGGGTTCAACTATATCCTTAGCTACCTAAGTATTATATACTAGAACTTGATGGTCCTTCGTGAATAATCTCTGTGATTGAAAGAAGCTTTTACATATTTATTGAATCAGAATAGTAATGCACACCAACCCTGATTTGTGACAGGAGCAGCAGAGCTTTGAGTAGGACTAGTCACCATATTGCGATTACTTCCAGAGCCTGCAGTGATAGCATGACTTGCCAATGTGCGACAAAAACTTGCATAGCGCCTCAAGCGTGTAATGAAATGTGAAGCTAGATCAAGAACTGCATCAACATAAGCCTGCATCACATGGAAATAATAGGGAGAAAAAAATGTAAAGTATTAGCATGACAAACAAAATGAAATGGCGAAGCTCAGTCAACAACATAAAATCGTCAGCCACAATTAGCAATCAACCTCCAAAAAAAAAGAAGGGGGGGAAGAAAAGAGGGGTGAGGGGGGTTGGGTGGTGGGGTTGGTGTGGGAATTTCAAATAAGCAGTGTACCTGAATACTCAAAACAAGTGCCGGTTCAACAGCCATTGCTTCAGGATCAATGCTAGACAAGGTTTCACCAGATGCTTGCCATGGCTCTGGTACCAGAGCAGAAGGATTGATCAAAGCTGATTCAATTCCTTTCCCCAGCATATCTAGTAATAACCTTGCTTGCATATCTAGAACCATAGCTCGCACTTCTTGAGCATTCATACCTTCCAATAGCCTGCATTTTATCCTATCGAGACTCTGCATCAACGGCATCATACTTTAAAAGAACTATTCCAAGTTGGGCTAAGACAAATACAGAATCACTCAGGTACCGTAGAATCAAAACTTACAGGACCATACTGTTGCCTATGCTGAGTAGAAGGAAGGGAATGGAAATCCGCATCCAAGACTGCTATAACACTGTTTAATGAAACTGTGACAGACAATCATGGAGGTTAATACTCCCACAAAATATAAAATAAAATGGAACAAATACTCGCTACTTTAGATTACTTATTTTAAATGGAAAGAACACGTCTCTTATTCAAGATTTGTAATTCAAATTTTGTTTTGATTCATTCTTATTTAATCGTGACATAGTAGCAATCAATCAAACTTCTTACCAATGCCATCCTCAGCAGCACTTTGTGTACAACCGACAGCATCCCACCAATCAACTCCAACCATAAGACTCCACCAAAATCTGCTCCAACAAAACAAAAAGATATCATTTCATCCCAGAAAATCAAAATAGCCGTAGTCAAATTGTCCTCATATGTCTAGATAAATTGTTTTTTAAAAAGAAGAACCACTTTTATAAAGTACCTCTCAGCAATTGCACGTTCCCAGGTTGAAGAGTTGGCCTTCTCTTGGCTACTTGGAACAGCAGGAGGAAGAACACGGATAATCTTCAAAATGGTACGATCCTTGCTGATGTCATGCCAAACGGAAGCAGAGCAGCAGCTCGTTGATGAGAATGCAGGAGCAGCGATAGCAGATCCAACATTTATCTGATAGTTATCAACAGCTGCAAAGTTTGGGCCAGAAAATATATGGATCCCACCTCGGAGAAAAGCAACAGCAATCTCACCACCATGAGCAGAATAGACAATTCTAGCGAGTGTTCTAACATCACTTGGCAGATCGAACGGATCAAAACTAACTCGTTTGACCTTCTCAACACTAGAATCAGAAGTTGGTCCTGTTGTAGCTGTATGAGAAAACTTAAAATCATGAGTTGGTGGAATACTTGTATCAACTTTGGACACCCATACCGTTTGCATAGGTGCCTGCCCGCCAAAACTGGAAGTTGGGTTTCCAAATATTTGATGGAGAACAACAGGTTGAACAGAGGATTCCCAGCGTTGCACTCTCCAACCAGTAATTGAAGGACCCTCATCAGGATCATAAGGGGACATGTACTGTCCTGCACAGCGGAATCAGTGATGGCATGTCAAATAACTCACATATTCAAGCATCTTGACAGGCAAAAGACCAACCTCTAGAAAATCATAAAAAGGGAATAAAGGGCCAGAAACACAGTTTATCATAAACCCAACAATATATTTAGCAACACTTTTTCCTTTTCATAGCATATTAGAAAACCAGAACATGGCAATGGCATTCTTCAAAAGGTCATGAAAATATACAAAAAAAAAAAAAAAATGAAAATCACAACGAAACAAGAAGAATAAATTAAACACTGTAGCCAGAACAAAAATAAATGGTCAGAATCCCTAGTTGAAGGGAATATAAGCAGAAGAACAAAAAAAAATTTCAATAACTGTATTCAAAAGATCTTTTAAACAAAGCAAACAAGTTAGTACCCTCAACAATGACAACAGCTATCACAGAACCACCACGTGTTGGATCAAAGGCAACAGCTGTAACTCCAGAGCCCCATGTAGTAGTTGTCGCAGATTGAGCTGCAACTTCAGGGTTCACATATGCAGAAAAGTTTGAAACTGGAGAGCAATGAAGTTGTACAATATCATTGAAATCTGGATCAGTCTGCTTTTTTCCATTCTTTGCTTCAGCTAGTATATACTCTTGCCAGCTAAACAAATATGCAGCCAACGGAGAAAAACCTGCCCAAGCAGGTGGATTAATTAAAGGTGGGACTCCATTACTTGTGCTTGTCTTTGGAGTTGTATGAAATCCATTTCCAGGGCCAGGAGTCACCTCCCAAACAACAACAGTAGATGGGTTTACTATTGGAACACCTGCTACATGCATAGCTCCACTATCCGTTATAATGGCATCAGCAGCCATGATTCCACTTGGTCCCGCACCCAAGAGTCCTTTACTTGTAAAAAACCACTTTGCTGGAGAACTACTTTGATTAGGAGGCCACTGAGACCAATGAAGTTGCACAGAACCCGAAGAGAAAACAGAACAAACGCAGAGGAAGTTAGGCCACCTAGCTGAAGCGAAAACAAAATTTTGAATCAGATATGAATTACAACCATAACTGGGTCAGAAAAATTGAGTACAAAATAGTAAGTTAGGACTTAAGACTGAGGTTCTGACCAAAAATATCGTTGTCAGTATTGTGCATAAAACATCAACAAGCACGGTTCAAACATGATTTCAGTTCCTTTTACCAGCTAATAAATAAATAAATAAAACGATCTCAGTTAAATGTAATTATGTTCCAACATAAGCAACAAACCTGAATTGTGAGACTGCTGTGAAAGAAATTTTTCCTCAAAAGTCGACTTAGAATTTGAGGTGGAACTGGATTTTGAGGACAGCCACCTATACTGGTTCATCAGAGTATTTAACAAAAATTAGATGCCTAACATTTACCAGAAGAGGAAAATGAATCTTCCCACCACAAAAACAGAATTTGCAGGATGCAGAAACAAAAAGACATTAAATGATATTACCTTTGCCCATAGTTTATCCTATGAAAATACTGTGTAAATTTTTTGATGCACACAAAAACCAATGTCATAAAAGTAGTAAATGCTAGTTTAAAGTATGAATAACATTTGAGATAGAGGATATTTAAAACCATCAGAAAATACTCAGGATCTGTAGCACATGTTTCAGTAATTAATTAACAAATAAATAAATAAACATAAATCTAGTCTCCGAATCAGCGTTGGGTCCTCTACAATTTTTCCTTACGTAATTGGATGTTAATGTCACTCATAACACAAGAGAACATGTGCATTCCTAAGCAGGTAAATAATCAAAATAATTATTCTTTTAATGCAAGATTAGTAGAAGACAAAAAACTTCTTACCGGAGACACCCCTGATAACCACTTTGTAACAACTGCAATGTCCTGCCGCCATTCATGTTCACGTTGCCAGCAGGTAGCATCACGTACTAGATTAGCTGAACCCTAAAAGTAGGAATAAAAGGTAAGTGGATCGTTAAACAAGAGCAAGCATGCATTTTTTATAACATATGTATATATATAAAATAGCAACAACAAGGTGCAATGGATCCTAAACTACAGCAGAAGGATGTTAAAAGTTGAAGAAAATTCTAAAATTAACAGTCTGGTGAATACTGAAGAATCATTTTTAGAACTTCTTCGAGGCAAGTCATGCATGTTTAGTATTTCATGAAAGCATGAAGCTGATCTTAGCTTACTTGAGAAGGCTGAGTCCATATAGTCACCCTCCCGTGGAAATTAGCAATTAGTAAGGCTCGTGGACAAGATGTAGGGGACCATTCAATAAACTGAACAGAATCACGAGGAGAGTCTGCAAGATGTATTCCACAAAACGCATAAATGACAAAGTCACAACCAATTCAAATGATTGAGAGTTTAAGTACCATACTAGGTAAGAAAGAGCCTAACACAGTACAAGCCTACAAGGATACAACTGCACCGCAATGCATCTAAGAACAAAAACTTGCAACTACACCCCAATGCATCTAACAAAATCTTACATTAACACATCGACTTCATGGAGATTGCATGTTTTGACATGCATCTGACTTTGTTGTCATATAAATTTATTCAACAAGTTGAATGGTTGAAGCATAGATACATAAGCAGGAAAAGCATTGAAAAAATAAATTTTCTAAAAGAAGAAAGTTGCTTCCAAATACCTGCTACAACATTAAATACCGCACATTCAGTTGGTCGCTCTGGGATGACAATATGAATGGGGATCCAAAATGGCGTATTTGCATTGGAACTACCAGAACCAAAAAAAGGCCATCAAAGATAATAACAACAGCCCCAAAAAAAAAAAGACAAAGAAGAAGAAGAAAAAGAAACAACAACAACTACTACTACTACTACTACTAGTAGAAAATAATTCAGTTTAAGGTACAATATGATGAAGAGACAGTCATTTTCTTGCAAGAGAGAAATAAATGAGGTATTTCAACCGAAAATTTACATGTTTATGTGCATATGTGTGTGTGTGTGTGTGTGTGTGTGTGTGTGTGTGAGTGTGTATGCATGCCACGTACATGGGAGGACACTCATTTTTCGAATTATTAGGTTTTAAGGGAGAAAAAAAAAATAAGGCAGATAACCTCAATGGCCGGAGATAATGAGAGTAAATGAACAAACTATGCCAACCTTGGAATTCTCGCACACGTTTCTGATGCACAGGCAATAGCATTCAGCTTCCCACACCAAGCAACAGCACTGAAACAAGCAAATGTGCCATTGATAATATGGAAAACTTTCCTCACATAAACAATATTAATTAAATGCATATAAGCATATAAACAACAGTCCATGTAGAAAAATTAATAACAAACAAAGAAAATTACATCCTTTGGACCAAGTTTAGACCTTCCCATTTGCTCTATCTTAAACTCGTAATCAACAACATGAATTTATAATTAGAAAAAAATCAATTCAACAAAAAAAGCTTCAAATTTTCATCCACAAGCCAAAAAATCACGGTCTCCCAGCTCGCAAGCAAGCAAAATCATTTTCAAGTCCAATTCGGATCGCAAGTCCAATTTCTTCTCATTAAAAAAAAAATCATCTCATTTTCAAACTTACATGGCGTTTGGGACACAAATTTTTTTGGCATTGCATTTTTCCCCCAAATAAAAAAACATTTCATTCAAATACCAATCACATCACATTTTAAATCTAACACAATCATTATTTATTATTTCATTTTTTCTATTACTTTTATTAATTACAACACATATTCTCTTTCCATCTTTTTTTTCTCTCTACTTTTACCCATCACATCACATATTTATTATTAAAATACAATTCAAAAACTTTTCCCCCAAACACACATTGCATTCAAATGCAATGCTAATGCTTTTCCTCCAAATACAAATTGCATTCAATACATTACATTCAAACGCAATGCAAATGCAATGCGTTAACCAAACGAACCCTTAATTTGTATAATATCCTTTTAGAAAAGGGAAAAAAAAAAAAACTTTTTGAAATCTTCTCAAAGTGCACTATTCCTAACCCTATTTCTTCTCATTCTAAACACATAATTTTTTGTTTTAAAAGGAAAAAAAATTACCCATCCAAACACCATCTAAATTTTAAAATTAAAAAAAAATTTAGCTTTAAACATTAAATTTTTCCTTTCCGAAATCAGATACCTGGGGTATTATTTTTGTTCCTTTTTCTCCTCTGGTTTCTACTTCTTACTGAAAAATACACTTCGAAACCACTCTCGATGGCAAAAAATTCACAAAAGGAACAAAATTGAACCCCCCAACAAAGAAACCCCCCGCGAATTCCAGAGACATTCGAGCTCGAATTCCAATCAAACTCACCTAAACTTGCGACAGAGCTCGGGGACACTCATCTTGTGGAGCAAATTGGACCGGGGCTGCTTGAGCCGGATGCAGAAGACGGTGGCGGGGCTAACGGAGTCCTCCTCCATGGGATCGCCGGCGGGATTCTCCACGGGGTCTTCTTCGGCGGCGGTGGCGGCGGCGACGGCGACGGTGTCAGACTTGTCGGAACCCTCAATAGACTGAGCCGCGGACTCGTCCTCGGGGTCCTTAGTCCCCGGTACTTGGTTCTGATTCATAGCCCAAAAAACCTAGAATTTATATATATACAAGCGGAGAGAGAGAGAGAGAGGAGAGAGAAAGTGGTGGAAAGTCGCAATTGAGGGCGACAGATATCCTGTTAGAGAGAGAGTGGGGTAAAGGGAGGAGAGAGAGTGAGTGGGTGACGATTTGGGTTTTGGCTTTTGTCTGAGCTATTATATATATATATATGCATATATGTTTGTGTGCAGATATTCATTACACATGCATATAAGCTTTTGAATTGTTTTGTTTTTAGGGTTTGCGATTTGAGTTGTGCTCATGTAGCAGAGCACCAGATCCCACCTTATAAAATCCACGCGCAGAGACTAGAGACTAGAGAGTGAGTTCCTGACCGATTAGAGAGGGTTTTTAGCTCTCTGTGTGTGTGTGTGTGTGTGTTTTTTTTTTTTTTTTTTTTTCCTGATTTTTTACTTTCTTATTTTTTAAGAAACAAATGTAGTTGGATTCTCCCAAAAATATATATAAATAGGTCGAATAATAGATGCTTTGTTTTATAATTTTCTAGAATTTGGATAATGTATTATATTTATATTATATTTAAATATAATATTTGTTTTGATAAATATGATTTGAATTATATTATATGTGATGTGGTTGATAAAAATAAAAAGAAAAAAATATATAATATGATTGATAAAAATAATAAAAATAATAAAATTATAAATACTGATTGTATTATATTTAAAATGTAAAATGATTAATATTTGAATACAATATTTTTATATTTAGATGAAAATTATATTACGTTCAAATATAATATGAATATAATATGGTAAATAAATGAGGCATAAATTAGCATCATATATTGACACTATCAAGTTTTACCATCGTGGAAAGTGTCATAGACGAAGTTTAAGAAACATTTTGAATTGAAGATTAATTGACTTTTAGAAATACGCGCTTAATTCAAAAGATTATTTTTGAATGAAAAATGTAAAATTTTAAAATACGTTCGAATTAATATATTAATATAGATCTTATTTTGTTTCTTTTGAAATTTTATGTAATTAAAAAAAATCATCTTAGGCCTTGTTTATTTATTACATTGTATTCGTATTGTGTTCGAATGTAATATAATTTTCATCCAAACACAAAAGTGTTGCATTCAAATATCAAACACATTACAATTTAAATCTAATATAATCATTATTTACTATTTTATTTTTTCTATTCTTTTTATCAATCACATCGTATATTTTTTTTCTCTATCTTTTTTTTATCTCTACTTTTATCAATCATATCACATATTTAACATTTAAAAATAATTTAAACACTTTTCATACAAACAAAAATTATATTTAAATGTAATGTAAATACTTTTCATCTAAATACATATTACGTTAAATGTACATTTAAATGTAATGCGAACGTAATACATTATCCAAATACTCCTTTATTTGAACTTAAAATAATAAAATTTTGGAGTTTTAAATTTTGAATTTATTGTAAACTTTTGAAGGTGTAAATAGTAAAACATAGATTTCATCTGTTTAGAAGGTCTACTTTTGAAAATTTTTCACTTTTAGACTAAAATATTCATTTAAAAAAAATTAAACTTTTAAATTTCAATACAAAAAAATTTTCATTTTTGAACATCAAAAAAAGATTATTCTTTCTGAAAATATAAATTTTTTTATTTATCTAAATAAATTTTCACTTTTAATAAAAAAAATTTTCCGTTTCAAAGGTAAAAAATTTTTCCATTTCAAAAATAGAAATGGAGGCATGGTTTTGAATTGAAGAAAACCAAAAAAAAAAAATTTTTTTCCGTTTGGGAGATGTTTTCCAAACCCTTTTTTTTTTTTTTCTTGAATTCAAAACTACGTTTCTGTGTGCTAAAGTAACATACAAAATGCAACATATAGAAAATGTTTCAGAAAACGACCGTCCAACTGTAATGTTTTGGATGACCTTTAATAAACAATAAGAGCAAACTGGCTCTTTTATGTTTCGTTATATGCATGTATTTAAATTATATTATATTTAAATATAATATAATTTTTTCTCAAATATAAAAGTATTTTATTCAAATATCAATCATATTATATTTTAAATCTAATACAATTATTATTTATTATTTCACTTTTTCTACTACTTTTATTAATTACATCATATATTCTCATTCTCTTTCTTTTTTTTCTCTACTTTTACCCATCATATCACATATTTATTATTAATATACAATTTAAATATTTCTAACCCAAACACATATTACATTCAAATGTAATATTAATATTTTTTTCTTCAAATATAAATTACATTTAATGTATTATATTTAAACACAATGTAAATATAATGCGTTTACCGATCAAACCATTGGTATAGTTAGGATTAGGACACAAGTGGAACAGCAAAAATTCCATTGACGTGCAATTAGTGAACCGGCACCAATACACAAGCTCTTCCTTTTGTACATACATACATACACATATATATATATATATGTATGTATATAAACTAAAGCCTGACCTCTTTCCTCCTTTTCCTTGTCTTCTCTCTAGCACCATCGTTGTTTAAGAATCTCCTACTACTGCGTCCTTCTTCTTGTTACAAAACCGAACAATGCCTGTTGCCTATAGTCCGCAGCAATTTCTCATTTTGTAAAAGGAGAAATTGCTGTAGACCAGAGGGAATGGGGTCTCCTTCAGTTACAAGAAAAAGGACAACAGTAGTAAGAGGTCAGGTTTTAGTTTTATCAAACACAACGTAATTTTTATTTAAATATAAAAGTATTGCATTCAAATATCAATTATGTTACATTTTAAATTCAATACAATTACCATTTATAATTCTAAGTTTTCTATTACTTTTACCAATCACATCATATTTTTTTTCTCTCTTATTTTTACTCTCTCTATTTTTATCAATCATATTACATATAATATAATACAAATATTTTTCATCTAAATAAATACTGTATTTAAATATAATATAAATATTTTTTATCTAAATGCATACTATATTTAATATATTATATTTAAATCAGATGAATACAATACACTAATCAAATGCCTGTTTATATATATATATATATATAAAAGGAAGTGTTTTATAATAATGGTGCCGGTTCCCTTATTGCACGTCAACGAAATTGTTGCTGTTCCACTTGTGTCCTAATCCTAACTACATTAAAAGAGCCGATTTTGACGGTATAGTTGGAGTGTTGTTTTCTAAAACTTTCCATATGTTGTGACTTGTATGTTAGTTTGCAAATTAGTGCTGCTTGTTTATGTGGCTCGGTGGCATGGATGGCGGCCAGATTTTTCTCCCATGGAGTGGGCGGCAGTTTCAATCCCACATACAACAAATTTGCCTTTGTTTATTTTTTTTTTCCCCCTCTTTCCTAATTTTTTGCTTTTTTTTTTTTCATTTTCTTATCTTTTGTTTTTTTTTCCCTTTTTCCAATAAATATTTTTAAGTTACTCTAAAATAATATTCTAAACCTTTTTTTTTTTCCACTTTCTCTCTGTAAACTTTTCTTTTTCTAGTTTTTTACCTTTTTATTTTTTTATCAAAAATCATATATTTTACTTTTGAATAACACTTGCTTTTGCAAGACCGTTTGTGATATTCTGAACTCCGAGCTTAAATTCTGCATGCCGTCTAAACTAGAAGTTTTTGCTGATAAAGTGAAAACCCATCAAATTGATATTTAGCCCCTTTCTACATGTACATTTAAAATATTTTTTTTTTCTATTTTATCTTTTTAAAAATTATTTGAAGTACTGTTTTTACCTAAATGTTTCATTACAATCTTTAAACACCTTGTTTGTTTTTTTTCATTTTCTTATTTTAAATTTTCTCACTTTCTCATTTCTTTTTCTTTTTTTTTTTTTACTTTTTCTCTTTTCTTGTCTTTTCATTTTCATACTTTTTTTTTCCTAAGTCTCGTATTTTTAAAAATGTGTTTAAATTACTTTTTATTCTAATTTTCCCTTTCAAAATTGTTTCTTCAAATATGTTCCGCCATGATATCTTTTATTATAATCACTCAATGTAATATTTTAAAATGGCCATCATAAAAACAATTATTAATCATCCCAATGTAAATTTTTTCTTAAATTTTTTTAGCAATATTCAACAATTAAAAATTATTAATAATGATAAAACTAAAAATTAAATTTAATGTGTTTTATTTTATACATTCAATCTATTTCTTTTTATACATATACATATAATCGACCTATAAATTCTATATAATTGATTATCACACAATAATACCACATATGCAATGCATGTGCCTCCACTAGTATTTGAAAGAAAAAAAAAGAAAAGAAAAGAAATAAAATGCTTCTCATGGGTGTATGATGCGAACCTCGTCAAGAATAACGAGACCCGTCAAGAATTATGAACCTAATAACGTTTTAAAGTTAGGTTCGAATGGATGGAGATCTCGATCCGTTACTTTAGCAAACAAGAACCTTGGTATACAGAATACGCCACAATCAACTATGGAATGGTTGATTGATAAGTCGGAAGTGAACGTCACGGAAAATTCCAATAAGCTCAAATAGTTCTTAAAAAAACCCAAGAGAATTAGAACTCTCAAATTTGTAAATAAACTGATGTGTTTTTTTATTGTCACGGAGATGCTTATTTATAGGCAATTATTACAAAGAGTATCCCTAAAAATCCGAATATTAGTTACAAAGATAATCCTAAAAATCAAAAAATTTATTACAAAATATAATCCTAAATCCTAACTAAAATTTGTTACAAAAGATAATCCTAAATCCTAACCAAAATGTAAAAGTAGGAAGGTAGTTATTCAGCCACAAAATTCCAAAAAAAAATAAATAAATAAATAAAATATCATGGGCTTGTATTATTTGAATTTTTCATGGGTTTGAATTAAGTTAATGCATCTTTGTTGACCATATGAATCATGCGCAATAGACCACAAATTTAATTGAGCTCAAATCTCTTAAATCAGCCCATTAAGTGCTTCTTTATATCTCTTTACTCTTGCTCTTGTAACCGACCCAATTAGTATTTGAACTGGTTCTCTTGACATTATGTCATGCTTTGTATCACTGTTCTTTGGTTG
Organism: Antiaris toxicaria; assembly: GCA_035233585.1. Taxonomy (NCBI): domain Eukaryota; kingdom Viridiplantae; phylum Streptophyta; class Magnoliopsida; order Rosales; family Moraceae; genus Antiaris; species Antiaris toxicaria. Next base: position 99,759,800 of record CP141154.1, read on the forward strand.
TAGGCTTTCATATTTTTGTTGAGAGAAAAAGTTAAAGAGAGAGAGAGAGAGGGATGGCGAATGGGAGAAGGAGCAGAAAAGTAAGATATATCTTGATATGTCATCAATCGAAACCAAACAACCAAAATTACCTGTCAACTGCCCATCTGTTAGGTCGTGGTGAATGCCTCAGTTAGTTTTCTATCAATGTTTGAGGTCAAGTTACTATTATTTCTTTTTCCGTTTTTGTATTGAACATATTAATTTTTCTTAATAAATGATTGATTACAAAATGATTTTTTTTAGTGAATATGCTATAATTAATTACTCCTATTTTTGTTTTTGTTTTTAATTTTTGAAAAAATAAATTCTATTTTCTCACTTATTTATTAAGGCGACAAAGAATCAAATTATCACTATATTTATTCCTTTTTCTACTTATTCTTCCAAGTGTAAGATAAACCCAAAGGCAAGTTTTTTCCTACCAATTATGGTCTTCCCTTCACCACCCCCACGGGGATGATCTACAGAATTCATAACTACTCCTCTTGCTACATGATGCTTACCTAGCTAACTTTTAGATCCGACTTTACCCAAACTTTTCTAGTTCACCCCAACATTCCCCACTTGTCCAACCATTACTGAGCAATTTTTTTATATCAAACAAGCCTCTCTAAAAGGTAATTTTAATGTGGAATTTCTCCTATTTTGCAATCAGTTTTCACTACATCACCTTGAACCAATGTTGTTTTTTATTAATATCAATGATCTCAATCCCGAGTCTTGATTAAAGATGAATTTCAATATTATTTTTAAACATATATTATTTAAGGACTCGTATGAAAGGAGAACTGAAACCTTTGTTCGAGAGATTGAAGATGATTACAATAGTGAAAATTAATAGTAAAAATAGAGGAAAAAATACTATTATAACCAATGGAGTGGATTCCAATGGATTGGAATCCCACCCAATACAAGCCTTAAGTCCTGAATGTGGAGTCATGGGGTTGAGAGAAGACAAGATATCACCATATCTCTTTTTTATTATGGAGAGTTTTTTATAATAGAAATTGAACCTTTTCACTATTTATGATAACTATAATTTTAATTGTTAGATTAATGTATTAAAATATATTCTTTAAAAGTGTTGATGTTAAAAATTTTTAAAGACATACACAAAATTATTCCCGTTAATAAATCAAATTATTAAAAAAGTTAATTTAATAGCTAAAAATGTAGTTTCCTACCGAAAATGACAAAGGATGATTCTACCACATAAATCTCTTTATTTAACCTAATTGAAAATAGTACTGTTTCCACTACTAAAACGATATGCGTCTTTGAATCAAGATGGTAGAACTGCTACTGACATTTGCCCAAAAGAAAACGATGGGTCGTATAATCATTACAAAACCGCATTGAAGTAAAAGCACATGACATCCATTGTCCTCGCCGTTTGCCATCGGTCCAACGAACACAAGACGTGTCTTTTTCCATAAATGTCAACTGTTAAGTGTGCTTTGGCATATTGGCTCAAAACCATGTAATCTTAGGATGCATTTTTTATTATTGTTATTTTTGGTCTATTTTTTTCCTTTTATTCTTTTTTTAAGTTAACAAAAATCTTAATTAATATTTGAAAAGTCAATCTCTTTTAATCTAAAAATTTCATTTCAAACTAGTTATTCAAAGGCACTCTTAATTGATTTGAGGATTAACATAAAATTGGTGCCTTCGAGGAAAAACAAATTAGCGTGATGATAATTTGGTAAAACAAATTAGCGTGATGATAATTTGGTAAAGGTAAACACATAAATGCAAACCAATAAAAGGACTGATTCTTTCATCATTTGGTTTTATCGATTCAAACCTAAATTTTTGGATTCTTTTTTTTTTTTTTTTCAAAAAATCAGTAAAAATTATAACGAAGTTAACTAACTTAAACATAAAAATTTCATTCCTTTCCAAACTTAATCGGTGAACCAAAATGAAGTCTTAGAATTCGTTTGAATTACAAGTTTAAACTAAAAAAATTTGGGAACGAATTGAATTATGAAATAAATCTTATGTTTGGTACTCTAGTTTGAGCTAAAGAATTTCATTTTAGACTAAAAGTATTTAGATAATAAAAATTAGGTTTGAACTTATATTAGAAATTGTGCTTCTCTTTATTTTTTTCATGTGGTTAGTACAATTTTTTTTTATGTGAGAGAATATTTATAAATAGTATTTTTGAGTCCAAAACACTGGATAAGTCATGTACTAAAAAGTTAGAAACGGACTAGCAAACTAAACACAAGATTGAATTTAAATTGAATTTTTTGAATTTGAACCCATAATTCAAACAAACCTTTAGTTTTGCCTTCAAACTCAAAGATGAATTCTTTTATTTATTTATTTTTATATTGAGGGTGGAGGGATTCTAACTCTATATCATTTGGTAAAATCAAGTGTAGAATTACAACTAAGATATGTTTTCAACCACTAAAGGTGGGAATTCACATTGTTTTCATTTGTCTTAAAAAAAAAAGGTTTTTTTTAGGAAATAAAACGAGGATACCTTAAAAATGATGTTAAGCTTGTTTTTGAAATTGTGTTTAGTTATATTTTTCAAAAGATTAGTATAATTACAAGAAAAAGGTAAATTGTGTTTGAATATGATTATGAGAATATATATTAAATCACTTAAAATAAAAAAGAAACATAAGTTAAATTATATCACCTTAAAAATGAAAATAAAAATGTAAAAACATTTTCAACTTTCCACCATTTTCCTTTTTCTTCGTAAAAACAATTATCACCTTTTTTTTTGTTTTTATTTTCGTTTTCAAAGCATGTGCTAAACAGATGCAATTAAGAAACATTCTAATTTTTGTTCCTCAAAAAAAAAAAAAGGTGGAAATATTTGCAAAAACAAATATCTAACATGATCTGAACCTCACGCCTTTGTCCTATAAATAATCGACATTTTTAAGTATTATTTTCATAAATAAATCCTAAATTATAAATCCCCATTAAAATTAATTCTTATTTGTTCAAAATCAATTATTATGTTCTCAGATATAAAAAAACATTGAAAATATCCTTTTTGTCAAATTAGAAACGAAATAAGCATTTTGAATGATTATCTATATATTAGGGGGGCATTTTGAACGATTTCAAATAACATAAAAGCTAACTTGAGTGAAATTCTATAATTTAAGGGTTATTTATAAAATAATTCCTCTGTTAAATTTTCATAAAATTTAAATTTATATTAAAATCATAAATAGATATACATAAAATGAGTATTTTGAATATTTTTTTGTTTATCAAAAGACACAATAATCAGTTTAAAATAAATATGTGTCAACTTAAATGAATATTTATAATTTTTGAGGGATTGTTTATGAAAACGATACTTTTTTTAATCGACGTCGTTTTTATACTTTTGAATAAAAATTATGTAGTTAATACTTGACGTAGATTTCAAAAAACAATCTGTAACACTCGTTTCATATGAATGCATTACCCAAAAGGTTCATAAAAGAAATGTACACAACATACGAATGATTTTTTGGGGCGTTTGGTAAACGCATTACATTTTAATTGTATTTGAATGAAGTTTGTTTTTTAAATGTTGTATTTGGTTGAAAAGTATTTGTTTTGTATTTGAATAAAATGTGTGTTTGGATGAAAAGTAATTTAGAGTTGAAAAGTTAATGTGATTAGTAAAAATAAAGATAAATAGTGGAGTTAAAAAGTTGATGTGATTGTTTTAAAAAACTTTTAAATAGTAATTATTTTCATAACACTGTTATAAAATTTATATTTGATGTAATATTGTATTACATTTGAATAAAATTAAAATAAAATATTTTTACCAAACAAGTTACTACATTAGTTTACCCTCCTTCTTGTTGGATCTGCTAAAAGTAAAAACGACACTCCGTGCTGTATAAGCCGACATTTACGCGTTTAATTTATTTTTAAATGTAAAAGACAACGTGCATTACAGTTTCCTAACGAAGCCCATGCCATACGGTGTCGTTTCCTTTATTAATCTATAATCTCTTATAACAAATTCATTCATGGAAATTTTCTAATATTTATTATTATTTTTTTTTTGGAATTTGAAGGTGAAAGATTTGAGTTTATTATTTAATAAAGTAAGAAGTAAGATTATCATCAGATTTTACCTAAAATCGCAAAATATTATTATTATTATTTCATAGTCAGATATCCTGTACCGATTGAATCTCAATAATTATAACCATCCTAAACTTAGACCAATAAATGAGAAACAACCCATCATGATGAAAGACCAACTATACAGTCAAATTAAGAAAAATAAATTAATATCAATAAACACCCAAAAAAAAAAAAAGAAAGAGTCAATAAAAAACGGAAGGAATGAAAAAAAAAAAAGCATGCTTGATAGTTTTAATAAGCATTTAAGGGTTGAGGTGGATTCCAATCCACCTATATGAATTATATTCTGTTTTTTTTTTTGTTTTTTTTCCTAATTTTTAATATTATTTTTTTAAATTTTATGATTTTAATTGTTTTTAATCTTTTAAATAAAAGTTTCAATTCTTTACATCGAGTAAAAAAAATTATTGCGAATTTCCAAATGTATAATTGGAATATGAACGCTGTTTTGATATAGTCCGTGATTACTGCAATAGTGGCCACCAATTTGCTTGTATTTGACCAATCAGCATATCATGAAAGGTTAAGGCCTGCGTTTCTCAAGTTCATACTGCATACCACTCTTTTATAGTCTCTCGAGGGTGTCCTGTAACTTTTTCAACTGGTTCTACCTCAAAAGTTTTCCCATGTTTCTTACATACACACACAAATATAGGTAAATATCACGTTTCTGTAAGTTTTGTCAAGCCATCGTGTACTTTCGCGGAAAGATCGCCATAAGGATTAGAAGGGCACAAAGGGCCTCTCTAGACCTAGAAGACTAGGAATAGAGCTCCGAATCTTAAATTTCATTAAAGATGAGTTAGGTTAACGAGTTTACAATTGTAATTTCAATTATCTCTTTCTTACAAACATGTAAAATAGTTATTAAGGTTTATAATAAGAAATGCTAAAGAAAAACATAATGTGTTTTGAATAATAAATTTCTCTTAATCATTATAATGAATTAATGTAATTTGTAATTTTGGTTAATGAGTTTACATTTGTAATTTCGGTTGTCTCTTCTTTACAAACGTGTAATATAGTTATTAAGGTTAATAATAAAAAATGCTAAAGAAAAACATAACGTGTTTTGAATAATAAATTTATCTTGATTATTATAATAAATTACTGGAATAGGTAAAAAAACACATAATATCACATTAAGACAAATCTCTTTCAATTTTGTATATTTATGCTTGTTTTATCTTCTTTTTGCGTTGTTATTTTTAAGAAGTCTACACAGCCGAAATTTGGAATGGGTTGGGTAGAAAATTAATTGTCAACTAGGCGTGGAATATATATATATATATTTTTAATGGCAAAGCAGGCAACCAAGCATGGAAAAGAGTTAGCAAACAAAGAGAATGTAAGAAATAAATTATGTAAAAGATCAAAATATCCAGTTACCTACCAAGTACATATATATATATATATTTGCCCTAATATTCACCTACCGAGTAATTGAGCACATATAAGCCTGCACGAAACGCATAAAGATTAACCAAATATAACTTCGGTGGAAATGTAAGAATCGAAAAGAATATCGATTTTATTATTGTTGTTGTTGTTTCTGCAGAGAAATAATTTTTATAATAATATTTAGGGCACTTCCATTTGATTATTTGCACAACCTTGGTAATCAACGTGGAAAGTAGGAGAAATGGGAAGCCAGTTTTGTGGTTGAATACGGAGAATTATTGGAATTAAAAGAAAAGAACAATAGAACATCACAAGAATTCAAAACTACTATTCTAGAACACGAATTGACACTATCAATGTACGGGATATAGACTTTTGACATTAATCACAAGTGATATTTCTATTCACGAAAGTTATTCTTTCTTTGACTCAACTTTGAGGGGCGTTTGGGTTGGTTTAGAAATCAAAACTTATTTTTTTTGGATATATTTTTATTTTATCATCATTTTTTTTGTTATTTATATCTCTAAAATTTTATAATAAATTTTAAATTTTAAATTTTACAATTTTATATATATAAGTCCAAAATAAGATGATTTTTTAAAAATTGCATGGAATTTGAAAAGAAACGATATAAAATTTATATTGATAATTTTTTAAGATTTTACACTTTTTCACTTCAAATAAATTTTTTTTTCTAAAACACATTTTTCAAAACTTATTTTTTCTAAAAAGAAAAAAACTCAAAAACTCCCCTTAAACAACCCTGATTTTTTGAGTTTTGATGACTTGTATGAAAATATTTGGTTACTGTGTTATATTCGTATTATATTTAAATGTAATATAATTTTTATCCAAGCACAAAATTATTGTATTGTAATATCAATCACATCATAATTTAAATTCAATACAATCATTATTTATCATTTTATTTTTTCTATTACTTTTATTAATCACATCATATACTCTCTTTCTCTTTCTCTCTTTTTTTTCTCTACTTTAATCACACCGCATAAAATGCAATTAAATACTATTTTGTCCAAATAACTATTGTATTTAAATACAATATAAATATTTTTTTCTAAATATATATTGTATTTTAATACAATGTAAACACAATATATTATTTAAATACTCCATAAATCTGTTTTTGGCTATTCTAACAAAATGAAAATGACAAAATGTATGTGTTATACATGAACAAAGAATAACAATTTTTCGTTGACGCTCAATTGCTGTCTAGGAATAAGGTGTGTTGTTTGAATGTGAACTCTTTTTGATACATTGAGTTATCAGTTCAAGTATCAAAGGAGGGAAAAATTGAAAAAAAAAAAAAAAAAGGGGTATTTGCTTTTAACTAATTACTTGATTTGAACTTGAATATTATACGAGTGTCTTTTTGGTAGATTGTTGTTAATGGAGATAATTCAAGCGATTGATATTTGTAAATACAATTGGATTTTATAAGTATGTCTATTTGTCTCTATGTAACAAGTTTCTGGGATTTTTTGGAGTAATAGATTGACAATTTACTTCGAGGAGAATTCAAACGTCGAGCGAGGGTTATACTACCTTTTAATTAATATTATTTTTTCTAAGTTAAGATTATATAATTAAGTTATTCTTTATAGCAAAACTCTTTAAAAATATTTTTTAAATTGATTTTTGAGAAGCAATATTTTAATTTTCACAAAATATTATAAATATTTTTACGAGTGCAATTTTTATGCAGAATTCTAAATATTTTTAATTACCTTTTTCTTTTGTTTTTCATTTTTTCTGAATACGGCCAAAATATGCATGTGGCCTAAATTTAGACAGCGAGTGATGAGGTTGAAAGGGCTTGATTGGTGATCATTACACTTCTCTGCATAGTTACAAACTCACTTGTGGGACCACACATGATTCTTTCTATAGTCAACGCGGAAAAAATTTATGTTTCAATTGATTATTATTATATCTTTCAATTGATCAATTCTATATTTTTTCCTTTCTTTTTTAATATATATAATAGATATTTTTCTCCATATTAACAGATATTTTTAGATTAAAGTTTTTATTCTAACGCTAAAAAAAAGTTTAGGTTTTATTTATGAAGAAGCATCCCAATGATATAAATTTTAAAACTATTACACTTATACAATATATAAATTGACATAAATCACTATGATAGAAAACATACATTAATAAAAATAAAGTTTGTGTCATATTAATTAAAAGGGAAAATTTTATATCATATTGGTTAATAAATGAAAAAATAATGACTATTTGCTTAATATTATCTTTATTTATTGAGGTTAGTCTATGTGATTCCGATTTGGTTAGCTATTTATTTCAAACAGAATGTCAAAGCCTCCACATTACGTGTAACGATGGCAGGCACAATCATTCTCATTTTTTTACAAAATTTATTTGGTGACAAATTATTCTTATTATTATTATTATTATTGCTCATGTTTGGTGACTAATTCAAAACCATATATGTTTGCATAGATTGACGTAATCTCTTGCGCGTATCTTACGTAGCAAATAATGCAGCCTCTGTAACAAGGTTTATTTGGAAACTTCTAGTGAAAGATTACACAACTAATAGTGCTGTTAAATATATATCGTAAACACTCTCTTTTATTGCATATTTTATTGTAAAATTTTTTATTATATGCCCTTTTAGTATATAAGTGCAACAATGCTTTAAGATAGTCACGTTGATTGTTATTTTTAAAGTAAGAATTATTATGCTTAACGAATGTAATATTACTTTTCTTATTTTATATACACAAATCATGCCTACATATGTATAAATGTTTGACTTGTTTAGAAAAATATGTAGATGGAAATATTTTAGATGAAACCTATACTTTTTTTGAGAAAAATATTTGGATAGTTCTATTAAAAAAATGAATTTTGGACGAAAGCTTTTAATGTTCTAGAATAACATTTAAATAGTCAATATGGTTGCTTTCTGATGTATAGAATTTGATGGCCTTGTTTGTTTACTGTATCACATTTATATTATATTTAAATATAATGTAGTTTTCATCTAAACGTAAAAGTATTATATTTAAATTTTAATTACATCACAATTTAAATATAATATAATCACTATTTGTTATTTCACTTTTTATACTCCTTTTATCAACCACATCATATACTCTCTATTTTTTTTTTTACCAATCACATTACATACTCAACATTTAAAAATAATTCAAATATTTTTCATCCAAACAAATATTGTCTTTAAATGTAGTATAAATGCTTTTCATCCATATACATATTACATTTAATACATTACATTCAAATATAATATCAATATAATATGTTGTGTTTAATTATCGTAAATGATAATATTTTATAATATTATTTTAATGGGACATTTGTTTATAGTTTTGCATTCTATTACATTTAACGCATTACAATTTTCATCTAAACACAAAAGTTTTATACTCAAATATAATATTTTTCAATAATACTTTAAATACATTTACTATTTTAGAATATTTTGAAAATAAAATTTTTTTTATTCACATCATATTCTTTTTCTATCTCATTTTTTTTAATCTATTTTTACCAATCACATCAACTTTTAAACTTTAAAATATAATTCAAATACTTTTTATCCAAACACATATTGCATTTAAATGTAAAACAAATACTTTTTGTTCAAATATAAAATACATTCAATATATTATGTTTAAATATAATATGAATATAATAAATTTAGTAAATGTCCAATGAATGTTGTATTCAAAATACTCATTTAAAATATAGATAAATGAAAACATTTAAAATATTAAGGGGTCGTTTAGTAAACGCATTGTATTTTGATTGTATTTGAATGAAATTTGTTTTTTGAATATTGTATTTGGTTGAAAAATATTTGTTTTGTATTTGAATGAAACGTGTGTTTGGATGAAAAGTATTTTAGAGTTGAAAAGTTAATGTGATTGATAAAAGTAGAGATAAATAATATAATTAAAAAATTGATGTGATTGTTTTAAAAATATTTTAAATAGTAATTATTTTTGTAGCACTGTTATAAAATTTATGTTTGATACAAAATTATATTGTATTGAAATAAAATAAAAATGTAATTTTTTTATCGCACAAACACCTAAAAGAAATTGAGACAGATGGAGGGCTGATAATTTTTGATGGCTCTTCTCCGATGGCCAAAGAGAAAGAGTAGTCCAAGATGAGTCAATTGGTTGAATAACGAAATCAAACTGAATTCTGCAGCATTCTGTCATCCCGAAATGGCGGAATTTTGGTGGGCAGTAAATACGCTCTTTAATTTTTGCCATTTACAGTCACAGACAGGTGAAATAGGGCTTTTTCAATTTTTTTTTTTGGGCCCTATCAGTAAAAGAACTTTCGACGCAAAAGATTAACGTCGCTTTCTCCAGCGGCTGTTTTTCAGTACTAGGTCAGACCTAAAGAAATATATATATATATATATAAAAACTCCAGGCAGGACTACAAGTTTTCACACGCGTTGTCAATTTAGGTGTGAATGCTTTACGAATTGATTACGAAATAAAATGAAAATTTAAGTTAAAATTAATTAATTTAATTATAATTTTTATTAAATTTTAAAAAAAAATTAAAATAAAATTAAAATTTTAAATTTGAATTAATAAAATAAATGAATGATACTTGATTTATTAAATAAATTAAATATTTTATTATAATTTAATTTAATTTAATTTGTATTAAAAATTATGAAAATAAAATTAATTTATATTAAAAAATATGTTAAAATAAAAAAAAATAAAGATAAAAAATAATAAAAATAAATTTTATTAAATTAAATTAAAATTAATTTAAATAACTTAATTTAATTTATAAATTATATAAAACTAAATCGGTGCATCTAATGAATTTTAAAGATCAGTTTGTGATTGGTTTTATTATATTAATTAAAAAATTATTTAATTAAAAATATTTTATAATATTATTAAAGATGTAGTCAGAAACTTTAAATTTACAATAAATTTTATCATAAAATATGAAATTGATATAAGTTCTTAAATTAAAAAAATAGGGATTAAAAATATATATATAAATCAAACCCCTAAAACTTATTAGGCCCAGAACCGACATGGAAAAGATAAATCACAAACCAAATTGTCAAAAAGCAGAAAAAGAAAAAAAAAAAATCTAACAAACGAATTACCTACCACCCGGTAGCGAAGCACTTAAAATTAGTTTTAGAGTAGAGAGAGAGAGAGATAATTGAGTATAAATATCATCGTATACATATATAATATATAAAAATAAAATACGGCACAATAGAAATTAGTTTGTTTTATATAATTTTATTGGAATCATATTTCTCTGTTTGTTTGTTTGAAAGTAGAAACTGGGAAGATATTTCATGGTCTTCAAGTTCATGCCCGGAAACATTGGACATCTCCAAGTCCTGCTTCTATGCTTGATCAGTAACATTAAACAGGTCTGTTATATTTTCTGGGTTGTGCTTGGATTTCCGTGTAGTTTTTTTTTCCCCCCCTCTCTTTAGTATTTATTTTTATGTCTTTAATTTTGGGATCTTGGGAATTGGGTCTTTGTTCGTTTGCTGTTATCTGCAATTTGATTTTGGGTTGAGGTTGAGAAGCTGATTCTGATTCAATTTTGCATAAGCAAACCATAATCAGATTTCTAATAAATTAAAGCAAGACTTTTTCATTTTTCTTATTTGACTATTATCAATTTTCAAGCACAAGCTAAACTTTACTTAAAGCAAGACTTTTTCATATTTCTTCTTTGACTATTATTACTTTTCAAGTACAAGGTAAATTTTTCTTGAGCTGTGAATTGGGATTTTCTGATGTGAGGAGATTCTAAGTTGTGACTGTATTGTTGAATTCAATCTTTAAGAGATAAGAGGAAGATGATTTAGAGGGTGTACAAAATGGTCAAAATGACAGTTTGAATTTCATTTCTTGAGGAGAACAATATAAATCTGAACCACAAAATCCTTCCTTTTGTTACAAAGTATATTAAGAGAGATATGGGTATTGTTGTTCATTCGATTTCTTGGGGTGTTCTTTGATCTGAGTAAATTATAAGTGTGTGTTCTTAAGGAATTTTTTTTTATCTTGTTTTTTTCAAAAGGAGTTAAAGAGAATTATGAGGTGTAGCTGCTTTGGTTCTTCAGCTGCACTGAAGAAAAGGGGTTCTAGTCCAGCTCACCATGGCATAGATGGTATGGATTTTCGGGTGCTTCTTTTTTCGTTTATTTTATTTTATTTTTATTTTTGTGATAAAAAGGACTTGGTTATTGTCTAAGTGATCCCCTTTTTTTTTTTTTTTTTGGAAACAAATAAACGAAATGGATTAAAAATCCGATTATTATTATTATAATTATTGTAATCTTGCTATGTTACTATCAATCTCATTGATAATTTCATTAATTTTATGAGGCATTTGGTTTCTTCACGGACTCTAAGTTCCTGGGTTTGGCACAATGATTTCTGTGCTTGGCCACTTCTATTGCTGCCTCCAGTTTTTTTGAACATTTTATGCCTATTTGTAACAATTTTTCCCGACTTGGTAACTTTGATTCCGACCTTTGAAATGAAGAGTATAGATTAACGCATGGTTTTTCTTCTTAGAAAGTGTGTGCGAACGTCGAAAGACATTTCAGTTTGATTTGAGGTCAAGTTCCATCAGTCATGCTCTCTGTCACAAGTTACAACTCGCTAGCACTTGAAACCTTGGCTTTGAAGTTAATGATAATGACTGAGTGTGTGAATTCTATGCTTTTGTGTTTGCATATCTTCTTTCTCGTTTCTGCTGTAAGGATGCTTTTCAATTTCCCAGGGAATTTGCTGGAAAGTATAAGACATTTCTCCTACAATGAACTAAGAACAGCAACGGATAATTTCCATACAAGCAATAAACTAGGGCGTGGAGGCTTTGGAACCGTTTACAAGGTAATGGGAATACACAGGTGTCATTTTGACAAGTTTTTGTATCTGTACTCGAGCGTAGTGCATTTAGTAATTTATAGTGATAGAAAGTGGTCTGTCTAAACCATTCCCCAATGTGACTGCTCAGTAAGTGCACAAAATTTTGCTAGGGAACCCTGAAAAAGGGAATGCAAGTTGCTGTGAAGACACTTTCGGCTCAGTCAAAGCAAGGTGTTCGCGAATTCTTGACTGAGATTAAGACAATATCGAACGTCAAGCATCCCAATCTAGTCGAGTTGGTTGGTTGCTGCATTGATGGAGCTAACCGGATTTTGGTCTATGAATTTTTAGAAAATAACAGCCTTGATCGTGCATTGTTAGGTAAGTCTAGCAGTCATAAATAGTAGCGGAAGTGAATTTAAGGTCTTTAAACTCAATAAGACATGTAAAATTAGACTTCTTTTTCTTATGTATGCAGGTTCGAGTAATACTAATGTCATGCTAGACTGGGGTAAAAGATCAGCTATTTGTTTGGGAATTGCTAGGGGTCTTCAATATCTTCATGAAGAACTTGAGCCACATATTGTGCATAGAGACATTAAAGCTAGTAATATACTCCTTGACAAAGACTTCAATCCAAAGATCGGAGACTTTGGGCTGGCTAAACTTTTCCCGGATGATATCACTCACATTAGCACCAAAATTGCTGGCACAACGTATGATACTGTCTCCCGTTGACTTTTCCCCCCTTCTTTTTTTGATGACTTTGTTGTTGGACTTGCTCCTACTTTGTTTCTGTTTGACACAAAAGAACATTTTTATGTTGTAAATGGTGGGAAATATTATATCATATTGTGCTTTGGTTTGTTCGTTGCAGTGGTTATTTGGCACCAGAGTATGCGTTGGGTGGTCAATTAACCTTGAAGGCGGATGTGTACAGTTTTGGAGTTCTCATACTCGAGATCTTCAGTGGCAGAAGCAGTTCCAAGGAGAACTGGGGAGGGACACAGCAGCCTCTTGTGGAATATGTACGTAGCTTGACTATTTCCAGTATAAACAAATTCTTTATACCATTGAGTTGCCACGTTTTCTCCTCATACAAGGATGTCATTTTCCCGCCAAACCGAATTAAATTTCAGAGTGTAAGAAATAGATAAAGAATTAAGAATCTGGTGATTCAATAATCTGTTCGGCATCATAATCAATTTTGTGCTCGTTTACGTTAGTAATTGGAAATAAACATGTCATTTAACAGTCTCATTTCCCTACTGTCCTCCTATAGGCATGGAAGCTCCATGAAGAAGGGAAACTCTTGGAGCTAGTAGATACCAGGATGGGTGAGTTTCCGAACGAAGAAGTGCTTAGATTTATGAAGATAGCATTTTTTTGTACCCAGGCGGCCTCCAACCGGAGGCCGCTGATGAGCCAAGTTGTCAGCATGCTGTCAAGAAACATCCGGCTCAATGAGAAAGAGCTTTCAGCCCCCGGTTTCTTTCAAGATTCAAGGCACAGTGGATCTTCCTTGAAGATAACAGGCGCGACTAGCACGGAGATGAGCTCTGTCCCCATAACCATAACTCAGGTGACCCCTCGATGATGGTGGACATAGCTTACTTAATTCTTTTCCGGAATGAGGAATATGCAGTGAGTTTGAGTTCTTCTGCCCTACAGAAGAGGAAATCATCTGCTTCCTTGGAGTGAAATACTCCAATGGCTGGCTTTTATTTTGCTTAAACATAGCTTGTTTAGAGAGAGTAGCTTGTGCAGAAGCAGATTATGTTTTGAAACAATAAACTTGTAATATTCTTTTGCATGTTGGAAAAATTGTTTTTGTCTTTGTATTGTTTACTCCACAACAATCATATAGTGCAAAGATGCAATTAAATGCATCTCTTTTCCTGGGATCAAAGGCAGTTGCGCCAAGCAAATATGTTCAGTTGATTTTCGATAGAAAAATACAGAACAAAGTATAATTATTTCCTCTTTTTTGATCATACGCGCTCAACAAATCTTGACCTACTTTAGTTAGAATAAAAATAAAAAATTCAAAAAAATAATGGAAAGACTAGCTAGCATAATCTAAACGGCAAGAAGACAAATATTACAAATACTCATAGATGATCCAAAAAATTGACTCCGTAAGATGTCTGTTTCAAAACGATAACTCCACATCCCAAACCCAAAAATAAAAAAAACAAAAAATCCCAAACCAATGTGTATAAAAAGCCTTCCAAACCAAAGCCTGACAGCAATGGAAGCCAAAGATTACAAGATAGTAATTGTCAATTACAAATGATACGATGAGACGGTGATTGACAAGAAATTAGCCCGAGAATGAGGGACCGGTAAGAACATAGAAAGAACAATTTGTATGAATGCTTGCATTTTACATGGCGGGCTGACCATTGGTTGAAGCGGGAGCTTCTTGTTTAGAGGCGACATCCTTGGCCGGTGTGGCACCTGCAGCAGACCCAGTTTTGTCAGTTGTTGCATCCTTTCCGTCTTTGGCATCTTTTGCACCCTTACCGTCTTTGGCATCCTTAGCAGGAGGCGGGGGTGGAATCATGTGAGGTGGGGGTGTATGCTTCAGCTTCACAAGTATTAGCCTCATTCGTGAAAGATCGGTGGGTTTCCCAGGCTTTGGGCCCTGGATGACTGTGATCGATGGCTTCTTCTCCTGATCTTTCTTGCCCCTCCTTTTCTCAATATTAGGAACCTCGTGAGGAATAAGCTCTGCTATAGCTTTCCAATATTGCTTGTCTGCCTCTTTATGGAACTTCTCTTGAGTAGCCAAGTGCAACTGCTCCAGATACAAACAGATTCTGATAGTAAATAGACCAGAAAATGGAGAAACAGCCGGAATGGCTGAGAAAGAGTTCAACATTTACCTTCTCTTTTTCTCTGTTGTTAGTCTTGTTGGTCTCAACATTAAGCTTCCTTTTCTCATAGAAAGCTTGTATGTACTCCTCAGCTTCCTCAATAATCTTATTTCTCATCTCTTTTTCCCTCTTTTCCTTCTCCTCAAGGTGAATGGCATTTTGACTATACCAGCAAAAGAAAGTACTCACTTGGTAAGGGCATGAATAATTTTAACTCTTTATATCTATACTCAGAAGCAATAACAAAGTCTACATGTTTTCTTCTAACATTTCGGTTCTTACCCGGTACCAATTAAGCAGTTTCCTCTGGCTCTCCCATCCCATATATCATATCAATCAATCTTAGTGAAATCACCCTCAATAGTACCAGCTAAACTAGTTGGCATCTTATCATCATTAGATTAAAGAAATTCCTTTTTCGATTCTTGGGGGGGAAGAATTTGTGCTTAACTATACATGTAGTATCTAATAGCAAAGCATGATCAGCTAAGGCTGTTCCTAGTAATGAATTACCATATCTATAATTGATATTAACTATCATGCAACCAAATTTATACATTTGCGTGAGCGCTCACACATCACAGACGAGAACAGAATAAACAAGATATGCTGTCACCTTGAAGCACCAAACTTATAAAAACCTGACTTATATGAACATTGAAAGTAGCAGTTGCTTCCACCCTAGACAGACTAGAGTTCACTAATATAATTTTGTATAACCTTCTACTCCAAGATTTCTATCTCTAGACTAGATTAATGAAATTTCCGTCTGCAACACTAATTCACAACATGGTCTTTTATAGTAAACAGTCCATAACATTCCCTTCAAGTTCACTGTCATGTTCAAAAGGAAAACCACCAGTTCACGCCTTAACTCCTGTTCGAATCGGGTCCCAAAAGAGCATTCAATTAACTAAATCAGCTCTAGTTGCAAGCACAAGAATAATAGGACTCTCACTAAATATCCAAACAAACAATGTACACGGTGATGATGTAAAAACTCCATGGATCCAAGTTCTTAGAATCAAAATCCGGATGGAATCGAAACTTGATTGAACTAACAGAAATTATATTCATTCTAAATTCAGAACCGATCGCCATTAATTCTCGACCTAAGAGCTAGAGAGAATATTAAACAAAACGCAAAAAAGAAATATACATGTACGAATATCACAGATCTAAAATAATTCCAAAATTCAATAATCGAATATATGCAGATCTAAGCCGTAACAGAGAGAAAGGAACAAAGATCAATCAGATCGGGAATCTCACCGCCTCCATTCGCGAAGAGCGAAGCCTTCCTCGGGCGCCATCTCGGTTGGCGGCGGGAGCACCGGACCGTCGGAGGCGAAGACTCCATCGTCGGTCTCACCAACGCCGTAGCCATAGCCGTTCCCGTTGCCGTTCTCGACGTGAATCGAGCCAAAGGGAGAGGACTCAGAGTAGTTAGGGCTCGGATCTTCAAAGCCGAAGACTCCCGGAGACGGCCCGGCGGAGTGGGGATCGACGGCGACGTATTCGTCGGAGTGGTGGTGAGGGGGCGGCGGAGGCTGGTCGGTGGTGAAGCCGCTCGAGAAGGAGTCGTAGCCGGAGAAGCTCTCGACGACGACGACGTCGTTGTCGGTGTCGTCGAAGTGGCGGTTAGAGGCGTTCAGGTCGTCGCCGTCGAGGCCGTAGGCGTCGAAGGAAGCCATTCTTTTTGGGGGTGATTCCCAGAAAACGACGACGTCTCTCTCTCTCTCTCTCTAGAGGTGTGAGAAAGTGGTAGAGGAAGGATCTTTTGGTGTTACGGTGAGAGTGGCTTTTATATACTTAACGGTGAAGCAACAGAAGGAAATGGAAACGGAAGCGAAGTCATCTCGACAATTGAATATTATATTTAGTTGAAAAGTATTTATTTTGTATTTAAATAAAATGTGTATTTGGATAAAAAGTATTTTAGAGTTAAAAAATCGATGTGATTGATAAAAGTAGAGATAAATAATAGAGTTGAAAAATTGATGTGATTGTTTTAAAAATATTTTAAATAGTAATTATTTTCATAGCACTGTTACAAAATTTGTATTTGATGTAAAATTATATTATATTTAAGTAAAATTAAAATGAAAATTTTCCTCCAAACGCCCCTTTAGTGTCAGTCAACTTTTCTTCGTAGCCAGAAAATAAAGAGAAAAAAAAAAAAGGCCGCTGCTTAATTTTATTTTTGAGGAAAATATGTAAGAGGATGAAGTTTATAGACCCTACCAATGAAGTATAATCCAAGAATCTATAATAATAATTTACTATGTAATAAAATAAGAACTTGATTGGATTGATATTTTAAATTAAGCCCACGTTTAGACAGCACATTTTTTTTGCATTGCATTTGAATACAATGCAATTTTCCTCCAAATACAAAAACATTTCATTCAAATACCAATCACATCACATTTTAAATCCAACACAATCACTATTTATTATTTCATTTTTTTATTACTTTTTTTAATTACATCATATATTCTCTCTCTCCCTTTTTTCTCTCCCTACTTTTATCCATCACATCACATATTCATTATTAAAATACAATTCAAATACTTTTCACCCAAACACACATTGCATTCAAATGCAATGCTAATGCTTTTCCTCCAAATACAAATTGCATTCAATACATTGCATTTAAACGTAATGCAAATGTAATGCGTTCACCAAACGAACGCTAAGACACCGTTTAGTAAATGCATTATGTTTGTATTGTATTTAAGTGCAATGCATCGAATATAATTTACATTTGGAGGAAAAATATTTGCATTGCATTTGAATGTAATGTGTATTTAGATGAAAAGTATTTGAATTGTATTTAAATAATGAATATGTGTTGTGATAGGTAAAAGTAAAGAAAAAAATAGTATATGATGTGATTAATAAAAATAATATAAAAAAATAATAAATAATGATTGTATTTGATTTAAAATGTAATGTGATTGACATTTAAATGTAATACTCTTTTGTGTTTATATGAAAATTGCATTGCATTTAAATGTAATGTGAATATAATACTAGAAACAAATGGAGGCTAAAAAATTTAGATTAAATTTGAAATAAGTTAAATTATTAAATAAACTTTATATTTGGTGTTTAAGTTTGAATTATAGAATTTTGCCTTGAGCTAAAAGTGTTTAGATGATAAAAGTTGAATTTGAACTTACATTAAAAATCGTGCTTTTCTTTATTTTTTCATGTGATTGATACTTTTTTTTTATATAAGAGAATATTTATGAATAGTATTTTTAATCCAAAATGTTGTATAAATCATGAATTAAAAAACTTGAAATAGAATAACGAAACAAATATAAGATTGAATTCAAACTTAGACTATGTTTGGTAATGATTTTGAGATGATTTTCACAATTCTCTAGGTTAAAATATTCAAAATGATTTTGAAAACTTGTTTTTTACACCCATTCTTAAAAATGACAATGAAAACAGAGAAAACAATTTTGCTTTTTTACACTAAACTTGGAAAATGAAAAAAATCCGTTTTCTCTTTTCATTTTCATTTTCTCCTCTCCCCCTTTTACAGACTCCAACGAATGTTACCCATTGAAATTGCGATAGCCTTCAACCACAATTAGTGACCAGAGCAAGCATCCCTCTTGAACCAATAGGTTTTCGACCATGGCGAGGTTGGTGAGGAGGGAAGATCATTAGTAGGATGCCCTCTGACCTTCGATTCTTTGTCTCTAGCAATAGTATTGTTGACTAGACCTCGACGGATCTCCATGAAACCCAGATCTCAAACTTGTGAGAGCCTGCTCCACTTTGTGACAATCCTTCATCTCTGGCCTCACGGTCATGATGATGTTGGCAATTTGTGGTGTGTCCTTTAGCAACCTTGTAAGATCTCTTCCCTTTTGGCCAAATGCCACTACCTTGCCTCAACACATGATCTCTACCTCCACCTTGATCGCCTTCTTCATCAGAGTTGCCTTCAACACCTTGATTGGCAAATCTACAGAGTAGTGGTGGTGACCCTAGAGGTGATGGATTAGGTGAAGGTAGACCGCTGACGCTAGAGATGGAGGTCAAGGGCAATCGGTCGCAGGGGGAAGGCTCGAGAGAATCCCAAAATTATTTGGTTTTTTAAATTTTTTATAAGTAATATTTGATATTTTCAAAATTTACTAAAAAAATCATACTAAACACAATTTCAAAAATGATCCAAATATAATTCTCAAAACATTTCAATTTTCAACATTTTAGAAAACAAAAAAACATTTCAAAAACAATATTAAACGTCACCTTAATATTTTAGACTTAAAACTTTACACTAAAGAAGACCTAAATGATCATAAAATAATATGTATAAAATCTAACATACAATTGAACACATACATCTTTTTTTTTTTCATTTCTAGATCCTTTTTCAACAAAATTTTCATAAATTAAAAAAAAAAAAAGCTCCCTATCGACCGCCCCTCCTTTGAGTCACTGTGATGGTTCCCAATGAGAACTTGGTGAGGCCAAAACAGTGATGACTCACTGCACCCCTTTTCTGCAAAACCACTGATTGAGCCTCCTTTACCGTGAATCTCAGGCGCCACTTTCATCCCCTGCATAATCCATTGATCTCCTCAGATCGCAGCCTCCCCTAACGAATCTCCGTCTATCACGACCCACAACCACCGAATCTCCATAGTTTGCCACATGCCTAACCCAGAAAACCAACCATGGATCTTGCAAGGGAAAGATTTGGAGAGCCGGAATCCAGGGTCAATAGCAAGAGAGAGAGAGAGAAAGAAGGGACTGGAAAGAGGGGTCGCCGGAGGAAGGGGGCAAGGAGAGGGTTGTCATTGTAAGTTTTGGGTTTTTTGCAGGTGGTTAAGGGGATGGGGGTAGACTGATGGGAGGGAGGGGCTGCTAACAATGGGGGGAGGGGCTACAGGTGTGGAGGAGGGTTTATCAGTAATGGAGGGAGGGGTCGCAAGTGTGGAGGAGGGGCTACTGGCGATGAAGAAGAAAGAGAAAAGGAAGTTTTTTTTTGCAATCCTATGGATCAACAATCGTTTTAATTATTATATATTTTTAATATTTCAACCATTAAAAATTCATTCAATAATTTAAAAGTATACCTATTAGTATGATATATAAAACATACTCTGTCACATATTTTCTTTTATTTATATTTATAGGATTTTTTTTGAATTTTTATTAGAGATTTCAAGAATAAACCCTCCGTCTGTTTGACACGTTCAAATTTGAAAAATGAAAAATTTTTCATTTTAAGAAAAATGAACATTTTTAAATTTCCGTATCTGAACATCCAACATTTTTTATTTTTGAAAAATGAAAAAAGAGCTCTCTAGAAACAAAAAGTTTTCACCCACCCAAACAACTTTTCACTTCTAAAAAAAATTCCAAACAACTTTTTATTTTTCATATCTAAAAATTTTTCATTTTCCAAAAACAAACACCCCATCCAAACGGACCCTGTGTACTAAAAAAATATGCTATAACCTGTGTTTTAAAACGGCTAATTTTGTAATATGATTTTGATTAGATTTAACTATTAAAAACATACAAAATTAATAAAGAATACTTTTTAGTTTTTAAATTAATAATCTTTTTTTCCGGGAAATTGTAACAAATAGGCCAATTATTTTAGTCAATAAAAGTAAATAGCATATTTATTTAACTTAGAAAATAAATAGCAATTTTGATTTAAGAGTCATGTAATTTTACAATTATATCCATATTTCTTTTTAGATTTTATTTCTTTCTCTTTCCCTTTCTCTCTCTTTCCCTTTCCCTTTCTTTTTCTTCTGCGAACTTTTGTTGGGGGCTAGACTTCTCGTTTTTGTTTTTTTGAGGAATTATTTGCTTATTTCTTGAGAAAATTTTGGGTAGAGAATTGGTAAATCAATGATTTACACACGTAAATAAATAATTTATCAGTAAAATTTTAAAGTTATCTGCTTGTTTCTTGAGAAAATTCTGGGTGCAGAATTGGTAAATCAATGATTTATACACATAAATAAATGATTTACCAAGTGAAAAATGATTTCCAAATAAATTTACCAAGATTTACACATAAGGGGTATTTTTAGAATTTTAGTTATGGTAAATCATTATTTACCAAAAATATGCTATTTATTAAAGGTCTAAAACTTTTCTGCTATTTATTTTTATTCAATTTTAATTTTAGTTTATTTCCCTCCTTCTCCCTTTTTTTCCTTAAAAATAAAAATTAATGGTCGTTTTAATTATATTTATTAGGATTTATGATATTTAGTGATATATCATAGCCTATTATTAATTATTTGATTAATAAATTACTTTAATTCATTGTCATATATGAATCAAGTGACATTTTTCATAAATTTTACCAATAGAGACTCTTATTTTCATATTTATCGTTTCTTAAACTTAATTTTGAATCTCTTTATTGAAAGAAAATAAGTTTTTATAAATTTTTAATTTCAAGTACAAAACATTTCGATTCTTTATCTCTTATAGCTCATGTGGGAATGATTGAAATATTTATTTGAAGGTCATAGAAGATTGAATTAATAAAAATTAAGAATAAGAATAAAAGTTGAAGGAAAAAAAATTATAACAATCCATGGATTGGAATTCACTCAAAAAAACCTTATTTTACATCTAATGGGTTTGCCTAAATCGATACATGATTTTCCATTAACAATTATTTTCATGGGCAATTATTGGCATCCATTTGGATCATTCCATAAATTACGATAAATATTAAGGATGATTTTTTTTTTCATCCTTTTTTTCTAACTATTTATTGGGACAACTAAAATAACTACTTGGATTTCATTAGACAGAACAAAAAAAAGAACACCACACCATCCTATGTGGTCGTTAAATGACACTTGATGACAAACTTCGATTAATCAACCTGCAAAGTATAAAGTGAAAAAATAATTCCAATATTGGAAGGTAACTCAAATGTAAAACGTTTTACAACAGCTCAGCTTAAATAATTTAATTTCGTAAACCCACCAATCCGGGGACTCCGATATCAACACGGATGGGAAACTCTAGTATCATCAGGGGTGAGTGGGGACAAAAGGAAGAAGGGTTAGTTGCGTTTACAGTTAACATGTCAACGGTTGTTGTTTAAGGTTTGTTAGCAGTGTGAATCCCCGAGCATTGCCAGAGGCAGCCCTTAATTCCACATTTCCTTTTGCTCCAAGCTGAGAAAGATCGACACAGGTACAAACAAATACGACCCGAAAAGGCTCTGTCAAAGACCTCCGGCACCAGTGGGAGCAATCAGAAAGTAGCTTGAGCAAACCTCCTACCATAATCTCGAGACGAGGCTTCTACAACAGCAAATGGAAACCGGAGCACGAACATCTTTGGACTGCACTTGTGATGCTTCAGACCCTCGCGTTTGGGAGAGTTTTGAAATAGGCCTGAAGGCAACCGGTTCACCAACTACAGAATATGTGTTGCAAGAAGACTACATGGGTTATGGTCCTTTGGCAGTTTAGGATCTCCATAGCTATTGCCCGTCTCTATAAATATGTCACAAATGTCCAAACAATAGCCATAACAAAAGTCTGGGATGGGAATCGTGCTAATGGCCTTTCAAGGAACGGGAGGAGCATTTTTAGGGTATCTAGCAGACGACGGGACCCGCTGTAAAACTCGTGGAAACTCCTGTTGCTTCAGACGCTTATTTGAGAATCCTTGAAATGACCTTGTTTCAGAAAAACCAAGTTGAGATTGCGAAAAGAGAGAGTCATATAAGAATCTAACATATATATATATATTTATATTTATATTTATATATAGATGTATATATATATATTTTTTTTTTAACTAAAGAATCTAATAGTTACTTGTAGAGCATAGATATCAGCCAGTAAAAACTAGAGGCGTGTCATGGCATTAGCGACTGATATGAATGTATGGAAGTATTTTTCATTGGTATTCAGTTTTCTTATTATCAACCTTGTCTTTAATTTGTTGGCTAAGCCAAATCAGCAAAATAAACCAAGCCACAAAAACTATCATGTGGACCAAAAATGATCTACAGGCAAAAAGAAGAGGTAGCTTTTGTTTGCAAGTTGCTACTGCAGGCGAGAAGTGAAAACCCACCCAACAGAGTAGAAGTACAACCAGAATTATTGTCCTTAAATACTTCCAAGTTCTGACCTCTCAACATGGGATCATGGTGCTCTTAAGAATAAAACGCCACAGACAGCAAATTAACCAGAATGGAATTTGGACAATTATGACCAACCCAGCAACAAAATACTACTGAAAGTTTTGTGGGTCTGGCTGTTCGCGTCTTTTTAGCATTTCAGATTTCACTTTGACCAAGTTAATACTTAAAGAAAACACTAGCAACAGCTGATAAATCACTTACCTTGGAGAACCCTGACGTCTCTGACCATACATTGATCTTAAACTTCCGAGGGCCTTTTCAGCAGCCTAGGAAAGACAGAACGCTCAGAAGCGATATTTGAAACCGAAAATAGGGAAAAGAATACAAGAGTAAAAGGCATGTAACCCAAGAAGAGAATATAAAAATCAATGGCAAGATACCTGCAACTTAGCCTCATCCCATGTCATCCCAATCCCTCTTCCTAAGATCTGGCCATCTATTTCTACCTGAAACAAAAATACCAAAAAACAGAGGAAAACTCTTAGATGGAACATTACCATAGGCGATGCCACATTAGAATCAAGTTCTAATAAGCTAACAAATAGCAAAAACTATCATCTTTGAAAGATCCGAGGAAGTGATGAACCATGCAGTTCTATAGCAAATCCCACTCTTAATGACGTACAAATATAAGCGATCGTAAGGGCTCAAATATGTTTTGCTTAGGCTCTTAAATCAGACACCACTCCCTACATGCTTATTTATTTCTTGCATTGAAACTCAGTGGCATGAGTTTCAAAAGCACACCCCTCTCCTCTCTTTTTATGCACTAAATAACATAGCGAATGTACAAACTACAACAAATTTCATGACACTCGCATACTTTGTAAGGGTAGATATCTCTTTAGCAAGTACAAGAAAAGAAGAAAACGGTATTTCAAGAATTAATGTCATGCTCACTCCTACATGCAATGCAAGTGAACAGAATATTGCCAAGCCTACAGACTTGGTTGCAAGTTTGAAGTAAAATACTACGCAAGCACACGCGCGCGCGAGCACGCGCACACACACACACACACACACACACACAATTATTTCCTTTATAATTTAACTGATTTTTCAAAAAGCATATAAAATGGGTAGCTAAAATACTGATAATTTTGCTAAACTAAGATCAAGAAACCGTCTCAAACTTTATATAAATCACTGAAGCAAATCACCTTTGCTATTTCCTACCTGTGCATGCACTTCATCTTTTTGGATCGAACCAGCAGGAGGTGGAGGTTGAGCTTGAAAAGCTAGACCAAGACCTTCCGCCATACACTGAAGAAGTTACATGCACAATGGCACAAATCAAATTAAACACAAAATCTTTAGTGACAGGAGAAGAAACAAAAAAGATAAAAAGATTAGGAAAAAAATTAATAAATCATTTAGTTCTTACATATTCTCTAAGCGCAGAGACTGAACTCATAGATTTCTTAGAGCCTTCCAATCTAGAACCTAGAAGCCTCGATGGCTCTGATGCAGCTGAAAACGACAATGACTCCTCTTTGGGAAATGGATAGCTCCCAAAAGAATTCACATTATTGACAAAACCATTGTCATTTGCATCAGGAAACTTGGTCGTGTCAGCAAGCAAAGAACCAGAATCTGACTTAATCCGTGATATATACATATCTGCAAAACATTGTCCAAAATTGTCAGCAATTGCTTTATTATATTTAAAACCATAAGACCACTCGTCTTTTTTTCCCCTTCTTTTCTACTTTATTATATCAAAAATTTTCACTTATTATAATAAAAAGGTAACCGATTCATAAATTTAATTAATTTACTTTTGTACGAAAAAAAAAGTTCTTAAGTAAATGGCAACAAATAAAGCAAGTAATATTACCGGCCAAATTTTTAAGAGAAAGTTCAGCAGCCTGAAATTGAGCTTCCCTTCTTGTTCTACCTGTTCCTTCACCAATTTTTTCTCCAGCAAACCAAGCCTACAAGGGCAAGACAGATGATTTTGCAGACGCCAATTATTATTTGGCCAATGGGAAACCTCAGCTTATCCAACAAAAAAGGCATGTTTATTGCATATACGACTTTCTTTCAAGATTCTCAGTATTTCCACTTTAAAAATAGAAGATATAAAGGACCAATTATTGAAAGGTTTTGTCTAAACACTCAGTTGATTTATTACTCAACTGCTCAACCATGCACATCCATTATACTTAGTCCATAACATTAAATCATAGTAGAATAAGAACAAAGTAAAAAAGTTAATATCACTGAAAATGAGGCATAAAATCACAAGAGTTAAAAGTACCTCAACAGAAAACTGCAGATCAGTGCACGCAACCAAAGCTGGCCTGAACTCCACCTATGACGGTTTGTTAAAAGAAGTTAAGGGAGATAAAAATTGAAAAACGATAATGTGTATGGTAACATAAGCACTATACCAGATTTTCACATTACAGACTCCTAAATTTACCTTGGCTCCACACTTCATTCCAATTTCCTGTAGAACTCCAGCTGGAGCTTCTGCATTTGACACTGCTGGGCCAGAATCAAAGTCAGCTTCCCTGATGCTTGATGATGATCGACTTAAGGAAATCTCATCACCTACAAAAAGCATATCAGCGTGGGAATTGTTAAGATTAGCAATCACACAACAAAATAATTAAAAAATGAATCACTTGAAGCAAAATGCATCAACCCTCCATACCCATTTCATAATTTGTAAAACTCACTAATCAACCAAGATAATCTGATCCCACTAGAAATAGTGATCACTATGGTGTCCATGCACCAATTTAACTAATAGAAGGTGTTGATCACCTCCAAAGCATTCAACGGTTCAACCAGATGGCAATAATTTTAACCCTCAGCAATATCATATTATTACCAATGCCAAAAGTAAAAAATGAAAGCATAAAAACATACAGGTCCAAAGATAATAGCAGACCAGCAAACAACACAAATAAATTACTCCTGACAGCTCACCTGACAAGGAATTATAACCAGGCAAGGAATGGTTTGATCTAAACCGATCATCTCTAGGTAAGGCCTGTGAATATATAAATGATAAGCTTCATTAGTAAGAAGCAATGTCGAGCAATTAGTAACACCAAGAATTACAGCCCCCCCAAAAAAAAAAAAGAGGAAAAACAAGTGCCACTTACCTCTTTTAGTAATCTTTGATTTTCCTGAATCATTCTATCGGATGGAATTGAGCTCTCAATCTTAGGGAAAAAAGGTGGATGAGGAGGTCGCTGCTTTTCTATATGCATTGGTTCGGAATCTAGACGAAATTCTTTGGCTACTACCCGGCCTGGTTGCCGTGGGGGGCTCATCTCTTCCTCTGCTGGAAACCAACCTCCATGGGACTGAACATGGGGAACAGATACTTGCATTGGGGGTGGTCTCACAGGAAACGGAGGTTCAGTTGGTGTATGCTCTCTATTATCTTGCCCATGTTGCAAAATTAGAAGCCTCCGCCTTGTATCAGGATCTAATTCTGATTCGGGAACCTCACCTTCTTCTCTAGCAGGAGAACTTTGCAAACTTGATTCCACGGACCCAACATATGGTTTAACTACAGAAGCTACCAAAGGGAACTGTATATTTGGGAAAGGCGTCATTGATACTTGAGTAGTTGGTGGTGGAACACTGCCAGAAGAAGATGGTACTGCATATTGAAGAGGAGGAGCAAGTCTAGGATCAGGGTTAATGGCTGTTGAAGCGGCTGATAATGCTTCCTATGAACAATAAGGAGACACAAGTAGATTAGAAAGTTGTAGCGAGTTTAACTACAATAATACAGCAATGGTTCAGAACTTGAAAACTACCTTCAGCCTCCTTTCAACCTCAGCATCTGCCATGCCATCGAAAGCAGGTAGATCTCTGTTTCCATTTGAAGCAGAACCATCATCCTAAATGACACAAAGTAATAATGTCACAGCTATTGAAAACCACGCTAGATTAGAGGGAATTCTTATAAAAATCAAACACATCTTCCATTCAATACTGTCCGGGAAAGGATAAGAAAATTTCCTGACTAACCTCAGAGGCTAGATAATTGCTCACATCAGGAGGGCAGGGAATATCTTTAATATCATCTTCGTAAGAAATTTCAGGAATATTTTGTAGAAGACCGTCATCAAATTCTCTGTTGCCAAATTCCAGAGATTGTTACATAGAGAAAACAACACTGTGTGTAAACATACTGAACCAGTATTCGATTGCTCAAACTTGAAATTCCAGGCTATATCGTGAAGGTTATGTGATTAAGTGTGTCTACATCTAAAATTGAAAACTATATATAGTATAACTTACTTGAAAAAACCACCCCTGACGTTGCAAGCAACATTTCTCGCAACACACAATACAGGAACAGCATTGCTTGCCTACAACAATAGGAGTCATAATATAAGCACATGTGCACGTATACCAGAAAAAATATATGCATTGTAATATAAAGAAGTTGAGGGTGGTAGGGGGGGGGAGTAATACTTCAGCTTGAGGAGCATAGTATGGGGCAAAAGCGGGGACAACATGCACCCTGGGTTGATCTTTCTCGTCCCACACTTTCAAGCGGTCATCAATCACCAATGCCATCTTTGGGTGGCACAAACCATCTTGAAACACATTGAACAATGACTTCCTTAAACCTTTAAGAACAAAATAGATATGACAAGTACCATGTCAGGGAATAACAAGTGTCCTTTACATTAAATATACAAAATTTGTACCAGAAGGAAATAAAAGTTGTTTCAAAATGAATAATGACACTCACCAGATTTAACACACACTATACGTTCCAGTAATTCTTTTGAGTTTATCAAATTTGACTCTGGGTCAAGAAGCCTCCACATTTCTAAAGCATAATCTCTTTCAGCCATCGTGCAAACATAGACCTCAAAGCGCTTACGCCCTCTTGCTGTCAAATAACCCCTAAGATCCTCCCATGCAGGTCTTAGCCTCACGAGAACACTTGTATCCCGAATCTATGGTACCAAGTAAGTACGTTAGCTCACTAATTGGTAAAAACAAATAAATAAAAATTGCAAATAAGATAAAGGCTCAAGCAGCACCCACTACAAACCTGCGGGTTAATGCGAGTCAGAATTATGTTTTTCTCATGTAACCTTATAAGGGGACGGACTACAGGTTGATGGTTGTCAGACAAAGCCGGAACAACCTCAGATTGAATTTTGATAACCCTCCCATTATCAACAACCTGATCATTTTCAACGTACTGCTTTAGTATAGCCTTGTCATCCTGATACCGCTTGACTTCTGCTAGCATACCAGAAATGCGTTGGGTGTCCAACTCACTGCTTATTTTCCGCTGCAGCGCCTCAATTCTATCCTCGAATGAGCGCATTGTGTTCGCAACTATGAGTGTTTCATCGAGATCAAATACAATAGCAAGACATCTAAGGTTCAGCATGCCAAGACATGAATTGTAAAGCCCCGATGCAACATTAAATCCCCAGAAACATGGATACTGTTTGTCACTGTTCCTAGAATACATAGCAACCAAATGGAGTTCCTCCCCAGCTCCAAGTGGCATTACTGCAGTCTGTAGACATCAGAATCAGAAGCACTGTCATAAAACTGACAACAAAAAAAGTAACTAAAACTACAACACATACTCTCATATAAGAATATGTACCATATTTGTTAAAAATAGCTAGGAATATATCATTTTCCTAAATTATACATGTTACATATATACCCAGAACAAACAGATAATGCATAAATCATCCCAAACGATTCAGATTGTCACGATAGTATCACTCATTCTCATCGAGCTAGAGAGATAAGCCAAGGGAAAAGTAAAGAGAACCAGGTAAGCAATTTTCTAGTACTTTTTCACAGAAATTTAAGACAATACAATTGCAAGATCAAAACCAAGTGGCATATTCTCAGCACCGGAAATATTCTACCATTGTCCCAATTGCTATTTCAGGAACAAAGTTCATTCAAAGTAATACCAAAGTTCAGCTTCAATTTCCTACAAGAAGTTCCATATAGTTCATATAGTTACCAATATTTATTTACATATATATATATATATAATAACTAAAAATTTAAACTCAGACAGTTAACACAAAATCTGGTTAACTGAAATTTTCAGAACTCTTCCTGTAAATTCCATAATAGGTCCCCTCCAAAAATTGTCCAGAGTCCCCTGATTAACAAATCCAAGCTCATCTTAGCCTTTAGATTTATATTTTCTCTAAAGATCCAGATTAATTATCTTTATTTTTTTCCTTAATTAAATGTTTGGAATTTAATTTAATCTTTAGATGATCTTATTTTTCTTCTGATGAGTTGTACTGCGATACCTTGTTCTCCATGACACAAGAGGAGTGCAAAAGAAAGAGCGGCGAGTCCTGAGACTGCGAGGTCTTTGACTCCATTTTGAAGCAAACACCACACGAAGGCGATGAAGAAGAAGAAGAAGAAGTAATTGTATGAAGAACTGCCAATGGCGGACATCTCTCACTCGGTGGTGAAAAATGGCTTAATCTGATTTCCTTCAAGTCATCGATAATCCTGTGGTCGTTGTTGTTCTCTCCCGGGTATATCTCTACCTCTCCAAGTACCTCCTTTCCTTTATACACCACCGATTTGTACATTCTCTTTTTTTTTTTTTTTCTTTTCTCACCAGCCAAATATCAAATCCGAGTTCTCGTCAAGTTCCAGATGCTAAATAAAGTTCCAAAAAAAAAAAGAGGAAAAAAACACAGACTGTCGCTGGTAAATTTCAAACGCGTTTTTCCTTACAGAATCATCACCATCATCAAGGATTGCCTTAAATTTGGTCCAATTTTCGGTTTTAAATCACTGATCCGTGAAAGTGAAAAAGAAAGATCAAACAAACAAAAATTAGGGTTTTTTTTTTTTGTTTTCTTCTTCTTCTTCTGGAAAATTTTAGATCCCTGGTTGATGGTGATCCGAAACTTTTTTCTTGGAGTGGAAAAATCCCTAAATCGAAATTGAGAATCGGATAATTTTTGAATTTGTCTGTCAGTGATTTTGGTGTGGAGTTAGGGTTTGGTGATGGAGAGATGTTGATGAACACACACGAACCCAAGTCGTCAAGAAGAGAAACCCTAGATCCAGATAGCGAAAGGTCAAAAATAGTACCACCCGCAAAAGGTTCAAAAAAAAAAAAGATCATATTTTATTAATTCTTGTCCAAAAATGACTGCTGAAAATAAAATATAATTAAAATAAAGTAAGAGGCAGTAGTTTAATAATGAAATTACGATTAAAATAAAAAAAAAAAAAGGAAAGAAAGAAAGGGAAGAGACAATCCAATGCAACAGTGTTTCTCTTTAGGGATAGACTGTTCTGGCTGACGTGTTCATACTTTGGATCAGTAGTTCAAGTGATTCCAAAAATATGTAGTTAAATTAGTTTATTTTATTTATACTTGTAATCTTGTTTTTAATTTAATTATTTATCCTATAAAAATAATTATAAAATTATAGATTTAACCTGAATTTTGATATGTCACTTAAAATTTTTTATAAGTATTTTTAATTTAAATTTACCATTTAAACTTATTTTTTTAACTTATGATTAAAATGACCAAGCCTTATTTGAAATGCTAAAATTATATAAATAATCTTAATCCTAGTAAATTAAGTAAGATTTGTGTTTTTCTTAAAAAAAAAAAAAAGTTTCCATTTGATTGAGATGTAAATTTCTAGAAATGAAAAAAAATTATATTTGAAATAGAAAAAAAAATTTATTCAAAAGTAAAATGGTATTTAAATAGATAAAAAAAATTTATTTATAAAAAAAATTTAATATCTAAAAATAAAAACTTTTTGATACTCAGACACAAAAATATAGAAAGACTCTTTTTTTTATAAATAAAAATTTTGGTCAAAAGTAAAAGATTTCACATCCGAAACAAATGCTAAATTTTCAAGAATGTCAAAAAAATATCACTTTTTAGTTTTGTATGAATTTTAAAATTTTAATATAAACAAACTTGATCAATATGATAAGTATAGGATCGTATTTTTTATTTTCTAATGAATATAGGATAGTAATTAAATTACGGTATGAATATTATTTTTTATAAATAATCATGGCATGAATTTCACAGATAAAATTAAAACATGCCTTGAGTTTTAAAAAACAAGGAGATTTTTTTTAAAGAAAAGGTGAACATTTTTTAGCATACGAAAATAATAAATTTTGCGTAAGAAGAAAAAAATAAAAGACCTTTTAAAAAAAAAAAAAGATTCGCGGGCGTATTCTGTGAATGAGCTACGTGGCGGTTAACCATTGGCGTGCATTAGCTGTGGTTATGGCTTTGGATACCATTCTTTGACTTTCAAAAGGACAATACTTTGACTCGGGTTTTTTAATAATTTTTTTTATTACATCAGCAGCAGTAGCCCTTCCTTTGAGAAATGAAGACGCTTCGAGTTGAAACGACATGTCGTTTACTGTTGAATGCACCAAACGACGTGCAATTTATAGGAGAGGAATCCACCACATTTGTCAAAAACGACGTCTTCGATAGTAATTGAAGATAAACGACACTGTTTTTTAAGGAAGACACGTATCTAAGGCGGAGGGGAAAAAAAAAAAAAAAAAGCCAACCTGACGAACCTATGAATCCATCTGATTCAACCCAATATGACCCAAATCCAATCATGAGATTAACTAAAATCACCTAATCTGATTATTAATTAGATATATTTGAGTTAAGTTTTTCTAAATAAATAAATATTTTTACACTTTATAGTATATAATACTTGTTTTATATTTTACATTAATTACTTAACAAATTTATTATATTTCATGTTGCATAAATTATTATTATTATTTATTTGTCAGTTTATAACTTTTATATTTTAACATGTTTTACACATATTTTATTTTTATTTTAATTTATAAGATAATTTTAGAACTTTATAACACTAATATTATAATGAAAGTTAGCTTCTTTGTCATATATTTTTTAACTTTAGTTGAATGATTAGTTAAATTTATTTTTTTATTTTTTATTTCTTTATTATATTCAACCAGATCAACTCAATCAAAATTTAATTGGATGAGTTAATTTTAAATATTGAGTTAAATAAGTGAGTTAAATTATTAATACCCAAACTTATTTAAGTAGATTGAAAATTCTCAAAATCTCAAAATTTCATCCTATATACCTGATGTTTATTTCTTTTTATGATACGTCAAACGACAAGTAATTTACAATGGAAACAACATGACATGTTATATAACAAGAAAGGGGAAGTAACTACATGTACTTTTTTTTTTTTTAAACGAACAACATGTCCTCTTCTTCTTTTTTGTTAAAAGAGCATGACAAATAGAATATTTAACATAAATACATATTTCAAAGATGACATGTTGCTTCTTGAAGTACTACATGTCACAATAAAACCACCTATAATATTCTACTTGTTAAAAAACTTAGAGGTTATTTAGAATTAATACTTCTAAACTTGTTATCATTTGATAACTTACTCTCTAAATTTTTAATTTTGACAATTTATCTCTTAAGTTTGTCAAACTACTGTAATGTGCCCTTTTAATTAGTTGATTTTATATTAATTGAAGATTTAAAAATAGAATATTTACAATAATGTTTATATAGGATGTGAAAATTTTTTATTAGAAATGAGATTTTCTATATTCACATGAAACATACATGGGTTTTTCATATTTAATTTAATAGAAATTAACTCATATGAGGTACATTACAACAATTCAACAAGTTTATGGGATAAATTATAAAAAATAAATTTTGATAGGGTAATTGTCTAAATATGACAAGTTTGGGGGGCATAGTGTTATATACCCAAAAAATAAAGGCATTTTTTTTTTGTAATTTCAAATCAATTTGAGACAACAAGATTCATTTAAACATTTATTAATGTACATTTGTTTTTCAAACTCCCTTTTATCTCCTTTTCCCTCTCTCTCATTAGGTTGTTTGTGTTTCTCCCTTAATGCTACAATCTGACACCACTTCTTGGTTTGCCACTAGACTCCCCACACTGTAGAAGATGTTTTGGGGTTCATGGTGATGGCTTCGGTGGCACGACTTCGTGGTTTTGTTGACTTGTTACTAAAGGCATTATCCATGTAGTTGATGGTTTTTCTCTTGTTTATGATAATTGTTTGTTTAAAACAAAGGCAATGTTTTTCACCATGTAGGTATTGCATTTTATTGATAAATTTTTGTTTTTGTTTTGTAATAATTGAGGTGGTCTTCTTACACTCTTGTATTGGTTGTATGTCCAATCTCTTGGTTATTTCTATGCTGTGTTGGTGGTAAACTTTTTGTTATGGGTAATTTACATTAACTATAATATCAAGTTTTTAAGTACCAATTCACTTGTCATATTTTTATTAGTAGATACAATCAAATAATATAGTAATGTTTTAAACACTTATTAATAAAAAAATAACAACACAGTTGCTACATAAGTTAATATTTAAAAATTGAAATTAAAATTGGTATTTCTAATATTTTTCTTTTGTTATATGTCTCTTGGTCTAAATCAATCGGAGCTTTCTATCAATTGTGGTGGTATTGTCAAAAGAATTATATGTTTGCTCGAAAAATAGTGTACCTTTTCGATTTTCATTTTTGGAATTAAGTGCATGTTATACTCTCTTGTGCAATTCATTAGATTATATAGGTGAAATCGATATGTAATTAAGGTTAAATTACCTTGTATTATAAGGTTATTTAAGCCAATACTGATGTTTAAAATTTTTTTATTTGAAATACAATTACTCTTTCAAAAAAATTTTTTTTATTTTTTATTTTCATCAAATAATGTCAATGACCTAAAATATATGTGTGTGTATATATATAATGATGGTAGTAAAGCACCAAAAGACTACACATCTACATGACAACTAATTATGAGTAATTCTAAAAGCGGATGAAAAATAATAATAATGCTTGATAATAAGAACCATACTAGTAATAATAATGTTTTAAAACTTTAAAAGGGTGGTGGGTATTTGACCTCTCTAATAAGGTAAGGTAGATTTACGGAAGGTCATCTACCTTTCACACCATTGAACTCCTTTAAGTTTATTCCCTAATTTCTAAAAATTTTTATAAGTGAGTTCTTTATCTGTCTCTTTTGAAATTTTTTATTTACATTTTCACATAATAAAAAAAAAACATCCTAATTACACGATTTTAAGTACTCAGGCTATGTTTGGTTGATTCTCTCCAACCAATATTTTTTAAAAGTTTTTTATCCTTTTTTTTGAAGTAAACTAAAATTTTTTAAAAGTGTTTATTGAAAATTCAAATTTCAAAAGTTATTATCTTTCTTATAATAAAATTTAAAAAAATGGATTGAAAGATGAAAAAAAATGATACAAGATCCCTATTTTTTAAAAATATATATAAGTTTTTTGACTTCTAACTCCAGATATAGATCATTTTGATCAACTAAATGAACATTTAATACAAATCTAATTAAAATATTTTCAAAACTCAAACTTAAATATACACGCCAAATAAAGGCTCATATTTCAAAATTAAAATCATAGATAAATAAGAAATCCATTATTCTTTTAAATAAAGTCATAAATTTTTAGATATTAACTTTAAGATCTCGTTTGATTTACGAGTCTGAATTCAAATTTTTAAATTCAGTTTTGTCTTTTTCTAAAAGTCAATAAAATTATAACTAAATCAACTAACTTGAATTTAAAATTTTCATTTTATTTTAGACTTAATTCATGAATCAAATGAATACTAAAACTTAATTATCAGGGGTAAAAATCAAAGATACATAAGGGTATCTAATAAAGATCTACAAAACAACCTTTTTAGTGTGATGGAATTTTATGAGCGGAAAAAAAAGAGGGGCCGGGGAGAGAGAGAAAAAAAAAAAAAGAAGAAGAAGAAGAGTTAAAACTTTATTGGTGGTTGTTTGTTAGGGAGGTGACAAAAGTGGAGTGGTGAAATAAAAGAGATTTTTATTTTATCTTCTAACTAAATTATAGGAAAACATGTATTATTCAAGTTATTTGATCATAAAATACAATTTTGGCTAATTCTACCATTGTATAAACTTGTTTTACCTTTAAGCATTAGATGTAGAAATGTTAACAGGATGTGTTTGGGATAGAGTGAGTTTTTCGTTAATTTATTTTACAATAAGAAATACTCCCTGTCTTCACCTTGCATACCCATTTATATTAGCAGAGTGGGATGGGTTTGGAATTTCTCGTTTAGAAACACATAGCAAAAAAATAATTAAAAAAATTAAATAATTATATAAAAGATAATATACATGTACGAGTATGTTCTTCTTAGGAAGATAGACAAAATTTTTTTTATAGATTTAAATAAATATATATTATTCATTATAATATATATATAAATATATTTTAAAAAGGTATTATACTTAAATGGGGTGAGTAATAGGGTCAAGGATCTTAGATCCGTCTCTATCCTAAACACTTTATAGGTTTTGGAAGCTTGCCATGTTTATAACCTGCCCCCATTCAAATTAAGTTTTCCCTTTGGGTCACTACAAGTTAGCAGGGAAAATTACTATCCTTAGTTGGATGCTATTTTAATGGCCAAGATATTGTGTGCACACAAAATGTATTATGCACCAGTTATATTAGATTAGAATGCAATTACTAAGAAAAGGAAAAAAAAATCATTATAGGTTTTCCAGTTGGTGAAGAACGTCAAACGTCGCTGGTATTTAATGGAAGAGAGTACGCTGTTTTCACGCTGTTCGTGAGATTAGGAGGCTAACAAAGGAGATCGCACCCTTTGCTGTCGATAAAATATCTCTATAAGCATATACAGAAGAGAAAAGAAAACCATCCATTTAAAAAATGGTATAGTGTGGAACATCGTACATCAACATTGAAATAATCTAAGGGTTTGTTTTGCTAATGAGTTAAGTTTAGAATAAAATTAAATTTTTAGATTAAAGTTTATTGATTTAATAAAACTAGTTATAATTTTTATTAATATTTTACGAAAAAAAATTAAGATGAAAAATTTAAGTTTGGACTTAAGTTTTAAAAAAATGCTTAGGAGCATCATCAATATTAAGTATGATCACTAATAAAAAATAGATTTTACCTATAAGTTCCCTATTATGGAACACATATTCTATTAGTGTATGATACTTAACGCTATTATAATAATGCTTAAGTTCCGAAATTTGGAATTTGTATTAAATTGGACATCTTGACTACTTCAAAACATTTAATTCTCATTTGAAATGGAGGTTTCAAAACACATATTTAAATGATCTGCAGCATAAGAAATAAAGACGAATGTTGGGAAATATTCTCCCTGAACTTCTCCTAAAATGACCTTGCACAACAAAAGCAAGGAGGAAATAACCTTCTTATCAGTTAATGATAGATTATTACATATTTGCAAGTTTAAAATGTAAATTATTAAATTAAAAATTTAGAAAAGCTTTTTATTATCAGACGGGGGAAAAAAAAAAAAGAGAAGAAAAAGAAGAAGCAATTGCCCAACTTAACTAAGCCTGAGCCGTTAAGCGCAGGATCCCAGCCAGATCTAAATGACGAAACTACCCTGAATAAAAAATAAAGAGAAAATTTTGATTGGCCGAAAGATTTAGAAATTGCACGCAATTTCACGGAAGCAAACCGGATCGCTTAGATTTCGAAATTGAACGAAGCTCCTCTCTCTCTCTCCTCTCTCCACATTTTTTTTTTCCATTTTCGCTACAGAGCTTCCCCTTCTCTCTCCCCTCCACAGCCGAAAAACGCAGAGCCTAGAGAGGGAGAGAGCGCAAAAGAGAGACCTCCGTTATTTGTCATTTCTCAATTCTACCCCTCAATTTGAACCCCCTTTTCCGAAAACGCCCCTCCCCAATGCCCAGCCCAACCCCCCTGGAGGCGATAGCATAACACAGAGAGAGCCAAGGGCAAAATCGGAAAACAACCCCACCCACCACACCATGAGCGTGAGGACGTACGGCCGCCGCAACGCCAACCGTGGCATTCCGTACTCCGACAGCCTAAACGACACCGTTCAGGACTCCCAAGACGCTCCCTCTGAAGAACACCACCACCAACACCTTTACGGACTCCCTTTCTCGTCCCAGGAATCCTCCTCCGCCGCTGCCTTCGACTTCGATCCGTACGCCTTCGATTCCTCGTCCCAGCCCTCCTTCGACTACGACGACGTACGGAAGCCCAAGAAGGCCAGGCTTGTGCCGGAGAAGAAGAGGGAATTGCCTCCGCAGCCGGCGCCGGCTACGAAGAGGAAGAATTCGTCTCGGCCGCCGTTGATTCCGGCGACGGCGACGCTGATGGAGGCGCAGGAGTTCGGGGAGATGATGGAGCACGTGGATGAGGTGAATTTCGCCCTCGATGGGCTCAGGAGGAACCAGCCGGTCCGGATCAGGAGGGCCAGCTTGTTGTCGTTGTTGTCCATTTGCGGCACGGCCCAGCAGAGACGGCTTTTGAGGACTCAAGGGTAAGTAACTCTTGTTAATCAATCAATCTTTCCATGCCCGGTTTTCAAGATTAGGTTGAAGAATTTTGAAATTTGAAATTTGAATTGAAATGTTTTGACAATTTCTCGATTTGTCTCGAATTTAAAGCGCGATCTTGGAGATTTCGGCATGTGAATTTCGAGAATTTATTTGTTGGGGTGTGATCTTTGAAGGATTTTAGTGAGCAAATTTCATGTAGTTCTCGACGGGTTTAATTAATTTTGAGCTTAAAGTTGTATTGTTAAATTGTTGCTTGATAAAGAATTTTTGTTCAATTAATGTGTTTCTTTGTAATAAGATCAAACGAATTATAACTACCTAGGAAGGGTAACTGAATTCACATAGCCTTGGTCATTACTGCCGTTGAAGGCAACAAAGACTGGGGCTTGTTTTTCTAGACTTCATGTCTCTTATTTCTTATAATTATAAATAATGTTCGCTTGAATGTCTAAAGAATTTGAAATATGACTATTTCATTTCTCTCTCCCTATTATATCAAATATGTGCATGTTTTCGCTCTAACGAAACTGTTTCGTGAGCTCTGTTGGTGATTTTGTTGATCTTTGCGGAAACTGTTTACAGGATGGCAAAAACAATTATTGATGCTGTAATGGGTCTCAGCTTGGATGATTCACCTAGCAATTTGGCTTCTGCTGCTCTTCTTTATGCCTTGACAAGTGATGTAAGTTGCAGTCTTGCAAATTGTATTTTTCATTTTTATAAAGTTCCAACTAATGTTCAAATTGCTTATATATAACAAGATGCAAACTTCCACCCCTATATAGAGCATTTTTATAATCTGACGGAGTTTAGAAGTGCCTGGCTGTTATACAGGATTTTTCGCATTTCCTGGAAATTTGTGGATTGTAACCATGCCACTCTTGATGATTGTGTGTTCTGTCAGGGTCAAGATGATCATCTTTTGGAATCACCCATCTGCATAAAATTTCTAATTAGGTTGCTGCAACCAATGGCCACTCTTGATACTGAAGAAAAAATACCAAAAATTGGTTGTAAGCTTCTGGCATTGAGTATGGGTTCTGGCATTTTGAAGACTTCCAAGGAAACAGTGGACCGCAGTGCTGCTGCAATTTCATCCAAAGTTCATGAAGTTCTTCTAAGTTGCAAGGAGTTAAAGTCGAGCTATGGGAATGGTGGAATGCGAAAGCAAGAGTTATACCCGAAATGGATAGCTCTGCTGATCATAGAGAAAGCATGCTTATCTACAATTTCTCTTGAAGGTGTGTCTTCTATATTGAAGCTGATGGGTTCCAAGCTTGTTATATATCTACTATTTCCTAAGAAATGAAAGCATTAGCCGGACTGCTTGTATCCATGAGATGAATGCTCCTTAAGTAGGTGTAATAGTTGTGATCAATCAACAGGATGTTTGGATTCTTTCCACTGAGTTCAACCTTTTACGTTTGCATTGGCATTAGCGGGTACTCAATTTTATGATTGAACTTATTTATATCCTTAAGTAGGTGTAATAGTTGTGATCAATCTATAGGATGTTTAGATTCTTTCCTCTGAGTTCAACCTTTTAGGTTTGCATTGGCATAAGCAGGTACTCAATTTTATGATTGAACTTATTTATATCCTTAAGTAGGTGTAATAGTTGTGATCAATCTATAGGATGTTTAGATTCTTTCCTCTGAGTTCAACCTTTTAGGTTTGCATTGGCATAAGCAGGTACTCAATTTTATGATTGAACTTATTTATATCTTACTATAAATTTATTCTTTGCCCTTTGACTCCTTTCATCGCTGATGGTTGCCCTTTGATTTTACATCTCGTGTCCAATCCAATCAGAAACCTCTGGGACAGTGAGGAAATCTGGGGGAAACTTTAAGGAAAAATTGCGAGAGCTTGGAGGCCTCGATGCTGTTTTTGAGGTGGCCATGAACTGTCATTCTGATATGGAGGTGTGAGCCTGTATGTTTGTTTGATCTTATATAGTCTGTTTTATATTTGGAAAAGATGGGGCAATAAAATAAAATAAAGAGAAATAATGCTTTATCTGGTTGTTGGATTGGGGAACTTTGATTTTTGATCATATGCTAGGAAAGAATGAAACTTGATGTAAGCAAAAAAATATCACTCTTGTGACTAATTATAACCATATGATTACTGGTTAGTAGACATTCTCAGCTACTGCTCAGTTAAATCATGCAGTATTTATTTTAATTTTAGGAAGCTAGTTTGTAAATTTTTCTGAGCTAATCAGAAACATATGTTCGGCTATCTTTATTGTGGAACTAATGAACATCCTTCATTGCATCTGACCTTCCTCCCTCAATACTTATGAAAGCTTTGGACCTGTGTAAGTTCATTTAATTTAAAGAAAATGTCTTTTTGCAGAGATGGATGGAAGTTAATCTACCTCTTAGTCAGGATGCAAAAATTGACTTGGATTTGCAGTGCCTATCTGTGCTTTTGAAATGCCTAAAGATTATGGAAAATGCTACATTCCTAAGTAAAGATAATCAGGTATATTGAATGTTTTAATTCTCTTACTTTCTCATCTTGATTAAATTTTGATTCTTCCTCCAACTTGTGTGTGAAAAATTTCTGCTTTCTGAACTTGAGAACATCTTAAATTAAGGAAAAGTATGTTCATATTTACTCTCTTGTGATAGAACCATTTGCTTGGGATGAAGCGGAAGATGACTTCATCAGGAAGCCCCCTATCGTTCACACAACTTGTTATGTCCGTCATTAAGATTCTTTCAGGTAGCTATGGAGCTAGTTAATCTTTATCTTTTTGCGGTCTCAATCTGATGACTTATCGCTATCTGTTTTACAGTATGATTAATTTATTGTATTGATTTTCAGATCTTTATTTACTTAAAACTTCTGCTGTGGCTTCCACTAACGAAAAGTCTTCTGCTCTTTCTGAGGGTACTTCTTATTCTTTTGAATTTGAATTTAAAGGTACTTAATTGCCTACCTAACTACCCAGATCCTCCCATGTGCATATTCAGATTCTTACAGGCACATACACAATATTATTTGTAGAAAGTCAAAACATTAAATTTTCTGGATTAAGAAATAAGGAAGCAGCATTTATGGAATGGCCAATAGTACTAGCAATTCTGTTACTGCTCAGTAATTCCTTACTATGACTATGGCAGACTTATAAGCTGATTCCTTATACTTAAATTTTCAGGAGATGACAATGAGAATTTTTTCAGCGATGCCTCTAAAAGAAATTCAGATAAGATTTACTTTGAGAAGAGCTTTAATAAATTCCAGAACAGCCAATCTGTGTCTGCCTCCATGCGATTGGAGTGTTCTAGTTCTGAAACTACCAGCACCTCCATGACTGATAGCTTTTCATTAAAGACAAGACTAAAATCTTCTGCATCGAGCTCATGCAGTGGAGCATCAAGGAGTTTATCTGGTAGTAAGCATGCGACTAAGAATAGTTCAGGGAAGAATGTTGATATTGTTGAGGAACTCTATAATTTGGAGGGTGCAAAACTGGAGCTTTTGGACAATAGCCAAGATCCGTTTGCATTTGATGAAGATGATTTTGAGCCTTCTAAGTGGGAAGTTCTGTCTGGAAAGCAAAATATATCTAGGAGTAAAAGAATTGGGCTGAGAGACAGAGAACCTGAGTATGGGTTTCAGTCTCAAACGATAATGAGCCTTGAAGAAACAAGCAATGGGAAAAATAATCAGTTGCATGAAGCTTCCTGTTCAACCTCTGTCGATGAAGATGGCTCTAGCCTTTTAGCTGATTGCCTTCTTACTGCCGTCAAAGTAAGCCTCAAAACAATTACTTTGGAATCTTTGACATCTTATAAACTTATCCACCTGTCTTCATTACATTCCATGCGATGAAGAGAACATACTGTACTACAGAGGCATTTTTGGTACTTCCTATTGAGTCAAATAAGAACTTCTTTATCTACATATTGCAAAACATCATAGACTAGCAGCATCCGTACCTCCGCGCCTAGGCTATCTTAGAGTACAGGTTACTTTTGAACTGTTTTAGTGATAATAGTAGCTCTTAACTGAGACTTCCACCTAATTTAACTTTGTTTACCAGCACTTGTCATAAATTGATTTCTGTTGTCAAGCGATAAGCCAGTACGCATTCCTTTTCTATGATCTGTGATATATGTTTAGTTTCCCTATCACAAAGTGTTTTCTATCCACTTTTACAAGTTACATGCAATGGTGTGTTGGGAGATGAAAGAAAACAAAATAATTTGTTGTAAATAATGCTTACACTGCTTCTTGGGCAGGCCCTGATGAACGTAACAAATGACAATCCTGTTGGCTGTCAGCAAATTGCTGCCTGTGGAGGACTGGAGACCATGTCTTCCTTGATTGCTTGCCACTTTCCTTCATTCAGCACGTCTTCACCATCCTTTGCTGATCTTGATAATCAAAATGATAGGCCTCTTACTGATCAGGAGCTAGATTTTCTGGTTGCTATTTTGGGCCTTCTTGTGAACTTGGTGGAGAAGGATGGTCAAAACAGGTTAATTTTACTTCAGCTTATTGTTACTTCTTTTGCATATTATTCTTGAAGCTGTTATACATTTAACGATATAAATTATTTGCTGCTGTGTGGAAATTATCATGTTTCTATCAACTGAACCTTGTAGTTCCATTTATTGCAGATCACGGCTTGCATCTGCCAGTGTTCAATTGCATAATTCCGAATTGTTTGATGAGGGGAGTAGCAAGGATGTAATACCACTACTCTGCTCTATCTTTTTGGCCAACCAAGGAGCAGGTGAGGCGGTCCATGAAGGAAAAGTTTTGCCATGGGTGAGTAACGTCTCTTGGTTGTCTTGTTGTTAGTTGTTACTACTTTAGTATATTGTTTATTGCAGTGAATATGTGTAAAGAATGAAAAGAGGAGAAAAATCAATTTCTTTGTAGACATTGTAAATAATAGGCAGTGGAAACTTTGTTTAAAGATCTCTCTTATTTAGTTGGCGCATTTGAAGATCTACTCGATGACCCTTTGATTTATGTTTCTCTATCCCAATTACGTTGAAGAAACAAATGTCTTTCATTGATTGGCCAGTCTTTTGTATGTTATTTGCGTCCTTATTTTATACGGTATACCTTCCGGATAATGTGGTGTTCCATGTTTTTTTTTTATTTTTTATTGATAAAATCATGTCTTGTGAAAACTTAGTGGAAAGGAAACTTCCAGGTTGTCTAATTCTCATGTTGCATTTTGCAGGATGATGAAGAAGCCGTGCTACAAGGGGAAAAAGAAGCTGAGAAAATGATACTAGAGGCTTACGCTGCATTACTTCTAGCATTCCTTTCAACTGAAAGGTTTTGCGTTCTCTTCATTTCTATCCATTTGTCTCTCTCTCAAATTCCGATATGAATATTCTGAAAAGTGAAAATTTTTTTTGTCGATATACAGTAAGCGCATACGTAATGCTATTGCCGGCTGTCTCCCGGACCACAGCTTGTCAATTCTAGTGCCTGTATTGGACAGATTTGTGGTACATGCTTGTCTTTGACTTACCGAAGTTGTTGAAGATGCTTGAAAAATCATTCATGAGTTCTAAATACTGAGTATTGGTTCCTG
This sequence comes from Antiaris toxicaria, assembly GCA_035233585.1. Classification (NCBI taxonomy): domain Eukaryota; kingdom Viridiplantae; phylum Streptophyta; class Magnoliopsida; order Rosales; family Moraceae; genus Antiaris; species Antiaris toxicaria. Next base: position 99,803,371 of record CP141154.1, read on the forward strand.
TTATTTTCAGGCATTTCATTTGTCATTGAACATGATCACCCCGGAGACTCATAAAGCTGTGAGCGAAGTAATTGAATCATGTCGGGGAGAATGAGACTTTCGACAGGCCACCGGAGATCCTGTACAGATTCAGCCTTTCATTCCAGATACAACCTTTTGTTGTACCGCGACATAAACAGATATTCGTGTCCGCTGTTTCATACCGTGTCAGACTGCCCACAGCCTTGTGTCAAGTCTGGCTCGCATTGGTCTCTGACTCTCTTTCTTCTTCTACTTCCTCTTCATAATCTTCTTCTTTTTTTTTTTCTTTTAATTTCGATTTTGAGTCTTCTTCTTCTTCTTCTTTTTTTTTTTTTTCCCCCCTTTCTTATGTCATTCTTTTGTAGGTTCTTTTATCACCGGTTTAGTGCGAAAAGATGATTGTATACAAAATGAAAGCAAAATGAAAATATTTTACTTTTTGGTCAATGTTAAATACACTCTGGTCTTTGTATTTGTAGTTCTCCTTTGTTTTATTGCATATATCACGCTATTATATTTACATGATACAGATGCTATAGGTTTTAGCATTTTTCTCCAGGCTCATCCAAATTCTTTAAGGGTCTTACCCAAAAATAACTCCCCTCTCAATCGTTGAAGAGTCGTTTCCAAATTTGAATTTCTCTAAATTGCAGGACCACGTAAATAAGCTAAACTAAAGGGGTATTTGGAGCAACAACTCTAACACAAAAAACTAAGATTTCGTTTAATAAACGTATTATGTTTGTATTGCATTTGAATATAATGTTGAATATATTTTGTATTTAGAGGAAAATTATTTGTATTACATTTGAATACAATGTGTGTTTGGATAAAAAGTATTTGAATTATATTTAAATAATAAAAATGTGATATGATGAATAAAAGTAGAGAAAAAGAAAGTATGTCATGTGATTAATCAAAACTAATAGAAAAAGTAAAATAATAAATAATAATAGTATTGGATTTAAAATATGATATGATTGATATTTGAATATAATATTTTTGCATTTAGATGAAAATTATATTATATTTAAATGTAATATAAATGTAATACTAAAAACAAACGGAGGCAAAACTGATTTTTGTTTTGTTTTTTATTTTTTCATGAAAAGTTAATAAAAATTTTATTTTGCTTTTGCAATTTCAATTCAAAAAACTCAATTTTAACCTATATACCAAATGCATGTTAACTTTTGTGATACATAAACTTCAGTTGGATCTTAAATCTACTCATTTTGATGTCATACTTATTTATGAATTTTAGTTTTCAATTTAAAAAAATGTTTTAGCTTAATGTTAATGTTAACACATAATATAGAGTCTAATAGCCCCCCTGGTCATATTGTAGCTAAGTCAATTGTTAGCACATCATATAGAGTCTAATAGTCCCCCTAGTCATGTTGTAGCTAAGTTCAATCTTTAACTATTGAATGAGGCTCATAAAGATCAAAAGCAAAGGCATAGGTTTGTAGTAAATCCACACCCGACTCTGTTAAAAGATGTAAATCCAAATCCACAAACTCAGTTTTAAAAAAGGAAAAAAAAACACTAAGCATGTTCATTCAAATCCAAAAACTCAGTTTAAAAAAGAGAAAAAAAAAAAAAAAACACACTGGCATGTTGAACATTGGTCAGACATGTTTACGAAGGAAGGCGAGGATGAGCTGATTGACGCGGTCTGGGAATTGCTCTTGCATGAAATGGGTCCCATCAGACAATAACTTCACCTCCAGATCAGGCACGTAGTCCCTCATTTTCTCCTTCCTCACGTAGTCCTCGATCCCCGGAAATTTCATGAAATAGTCCTTTTCTCCCATTATCAGCATCACCGGGACTTCGATTTTCGGGTCCGTTATTGTGAACCTTTCACGCCGTCCCCTTCAACAAGGAAAAAAAAAAAGCAAGATAATGATTTGTCTTAAAGAAATCATTCAACTGCTATGTGTTTACGTGATTATAATGTGATTTGACAATTTATATATATATATATATAGGAACGGAGTTATTATAGTTTCAGAAGCTGCAGTTCCCCTGGCCCATCAGATTTTAATACCAAAAATTACAATTGACCCACCTTTTTTTTTTTTAATTTTTAACCCCTAGAAATATATATTTTTTAAAAAGTCCTTATTTAAGATTTTGCTTTATTCAAGTCCCCTAAGTACATTTCATGGTTTTGTCCCTGTATATTATTTCTTATTTGTATAGAGATTACAAAATAAGCTTTTGAAGTGAAAATGACCTACTTGTAAGGAACTTGCATTGGATAAGCAAATCCAGATTGTTCATATGACGCTGCATAGGTCGTAAGATCTTCTTCAGAGAACCAAGGAGGTAATGGCGCGCTGGTAGAGTCCACCAAATCCATAATCTCTTTATCCTCATCTGCTATAGGAATTTCACTTCTAGAGAAGAGAATGTAGATGTTCCGAACAACTGTTTTTGCATCAAACCGACTGAAATCAGCTTCGGCTCGACCAGGTTCCTAAACCAAATTCACAAGAATGTCAAACTTTAAAACACCTTTTCTTACTCAAATGAAACACTAGGAAAAAAAAAAGTGTGAATTTAGCACTATTATTGTGAGAGCATCTTGTTAGAAAAAGTCTTTATGGATGAAATCTTTCATCAACCAACCAAGATCTTTATGCCAAATCATTGAGAAGAAAACTAGAAGCGAAAGCATACCTTGATCCATTGAGACGTAGATGATTGTGGGTTAATGGATCTTCCAAATCTATACAATTTTCCTTTAAAGATTGGAAAATCTCAGTATTCCTTCTGATGATGGGATATCAGTTAGGAATAGAAAGCATATTGTCTTTTTTATTTTTTTTTGTGATTTGAGGACCACAACCCTAATTATATAGTTATCTATTTCTAATTTGACCCATCATAAAATTAGAAATTAGACTTTAGCTTTCTACACAAAATAAGCCCCATACCTAATTAGATGCTTAAAAGCCCAATAACCTTAAGTCTTAATCAGATCACTTTATTTGGGCCAAAATTTAAGATAGCCTATAATACACAACTAATTACATATGTAGGCCCACATGATTAATTATTATCCAACATATCTTCAATGCAATATTAAATTAACATGCCAATGTTAAATTTTGATATTTAGATGGGGAAACCGCTAGTCAAGTCAGTGTTATTCTTTGTGTTAAATTTAAAAGATATCGATGCCAAGTATATGGCACGTATGTAATAGAGATTTTCTCAAATTTACCTTCCATCTGAAGATGTAGAAACCTTCAGGCAAGTCCTTGTAACGTTGAGGATCAGGAAGGAAGAATGGAACGCCTAATGATACGACTCCACAAACCCTTGTGGGATGAACAAGACAGAACAGATAAACAGGCCATGACCCAAAATCTTTTCCCACAAGAAAAGCCTGTTTTATTCAATTTCAAACCAATCAGTAAGTATTCACAAATCATACCGAAAATCTATGATCGGCCTCACATCAGAAAGTGCATCAAAATCATGTTAAAAAAAAAAATGCAGAATAGACTGTGTATTTATTTATTTATTTTTTTCCACTCTTGGTGCAAAAATATCCGAAAATCTTTAAATTTAAATCACTAAAAATTTGAAGTTTTGCAACTGGGTTTTGGATTAAGTGCACCTTTTCAATGTTGAAGAAGTCAAGGATGGCAAGGGTGTCGTCCACATAGTCATTGAAGGAGGCTTTGTCAAGTTGTGGGTGAGGCTCGGACAGGCCATAACCCCTTAAATCAGGTGCAATTGCATGGTACCCAGCGTTGGCCACTGCAATCATTTGGTGTCTCCAGGAGTACCAGATCTCTGGAAATCCGTGAAGAAATACCACCGCAGTTGAGCCTGCAAAGGAAGAGGAAAGAAAAACGAGAGTTTACTACTTTCTTAGAACAAATAGATCTAACAATTTCTCGGAGAAAAGGTTGGTTCAAACCAGTTCCAATCTCAGCAACGTGAAGCTTCACTCCTCTCGCTTCAATGTACTTGTGTTGCATTTGATCCATTTGAGAGAGAGAGAGAGAGAGGGAGGGAGTTGATTGTTAATCAATATTGATCATGGAACAGTTTGCTATTTAAAATTTCAACGATTCAACAATATAAAGTGCATTTGTATATTCCCGGGTTAGGTAATGCATTTCACATATGAAATTACGATGTTATCCTCAAAGTATAAGCAAAGTACCAAGGTATTATAAAAGCTGTACTAAGTTATCTGATAAATACATGGGCACATTGTTTTCTTAGATCAATTATTGAATCATGGTTGATAAGAAATTTTAATAATATAAGAAAGGAAAAGATCCAGTAATAATCAGAGTCGGCATTTTATTGGTATTCTTTTGCCTAAGATTTCACAGCATGAATTACATGCTACACAACATAGGCAAACAGTTTTAGCCCCTACGACCCCATTACACAAAATGTCACTTGTAAGCATTCACATATAACTTTGGCTATGCCAACACACAACACAGATATATAGATATAAACTATATATATATATATACGTATATTATATTCCAAGGAGAGCTAAGTCTCATTTAAGGGTCGGCAATCAAATGTGCTTAGTAAGGAAGTTGACGATCAGCTGGTTGACCTCCTCAGGCGATTGCTCCTGCACGAAATGGCTTCCTTCTGGCAAAAACACAATATCCAGTTTGGGGACAAACTCTTTCACCTTTCCACTGTTTAAGTGATCCTCTATCCTGGGAAACTTGTACACATAATCTTTGCAACCCATTATGAGAAGCGCAGGTTGTTTAACTATAGGATCTGTTATCTTCAAGTCTTCGCCAAAAGTTCTGCCACACACAAAATCAAGGAAACTATCGTTAATTACCGAGATACAAGTTCCCGCCACTCCTCCTAATAAGAGAAAGGAATTCACCTATATGGAACTTGTAAAGCAGTTCGGAATCCAGATTTCTCATACAAAGATCCATAGGTTGCGAGATCTTCCTCGGTGAACCAAGGTGGAAGAGGAGTAGAGGGGTCGACCAAGTCCATGATCTCTTGGTTCTCTGCTGCTATTGGTATTTCACTCTTTGAGAAGAGGATGTAGACGTTCCGCACGACTGTTTTGGCACCCAGGCGACCAAAATCAGCTTCAGCCCGACCAGGTTCCTAGATTTAAGAAAAATAAAAAATAAAAACCAATGTTGACCACCCACTTTTGGAAATTAGCGTGGTATTAGAGCAAATAGTCCCCGGTTGATTTGTGCCTTACCTGCCATCTCGAGATGTAGAAACCTTCAGGAAGGTGGTTACGGGATGTGGAGGGACCGGGAGGAATGTAAGGCACTCCCAGAGTGATAATTCCCAAAACTCTCTCAGGGTGTAGAATTCCCAATACATAAGCTGGTTGAGCTCCGAAGTCTTTTCCGATGACAAACACCTAAGCGTGTGCACAGTATTCATATGTGAAGCAGAACAAATTATCAGGCCAATGCCATACTGATAAATCAAGTAGTGGCAGATCATTTTCATCTTCATAACTTTATGATTCCTCGTGATTGAAAACTTTAATACCTTCTTTACAAATGGTTTGTTTTGCACTTCTGTCCTTCTACTCCTATGCTAGACAATAAGTTGATTTGGAAGAACATCGTAAGCGTTATCCTTTTCTCTGGCGAGAAATGTGTAACGTCTCTAAGGTGTGTGTAATTTCTGAAGGATTTGATACACTATATAAATTGCTAAAAATATTTTTATTTTTCTCAACTTATTGACATAAAATAAAACATCACATTATACTTTGTATTTTACATATAACTAAGGCGGAAAAAAAAAAAAAAGACTAAACTGAATCCTCCAAACCAGGAAAAAACAAGAATCAAAATAAAGAAAACAAAAAGGGGAAACCAACATCCGCAAAACCAAAAACTCGTTTCGATTTAACCATTACCAAGCTAAATGAACAAAATGCTTTCCTACTTATACACAAACTGACACAATCCATTAAAACAAACATTTTATCAAAATAAAAAATGTAAATTGCTTGGTTGGTTTTTAAACTTTTAAGAGCCCATTTGGAGCAACAAAAATTTTGTCACGAAAACACTTTTTGTTACATTTTTTCGCGTCATCACTACTTTTTACTATTTTTATCTTCAAAACAATATAGTAAATTTCACATTTTAAAAGTCTATAACTTTATGTATACAAATTCAAATGAGATATACTTTTTTAAATTGTATAAAATTTTGATAGAAATGAAACAAAATTCATGCTGATAATTTTTTTTTAAATAAATTTTTAAGATTTTATATTTTTTCACTCCAAACAGTATTTTTCTCAAATGCATTTTCTAAAACTACTTTATTCCAACAAAAACAAAATCTCCAAAGCTTAACCTTAAACGGACCCTTAGGAGCGTTTGGTAAACACATTACGTTTTAATTGCGTTTGAATACAATTCTTTTTTGAGTGTTATATTTGGTTGAAAAGTATTTGTTTTGTATTTAAATAAAATGTGTGTTTGGATAAAAAGTATTTTAAAGTTGAAAAGTTGATATGATTGATAAAAGTAGAGATAAATAATTAGAATTAAAAAGTTGATGTGATTGTTTTAAAAAACTTTTGAATAGTATTTGTTTTCTTAGTACCGTTGAAAATAATTATATTTGAATGTAAATCTTTACGTTTGATGTAAAATTAGTATTCATAACATCAAAATTTATTTACCAAACGTGCTCTTTGCTTGTTCAACTTTAATTAATATTCTTTTTTTTTAACTTGAGTGATTATAAATTATTAAAAACATTATTATAATAATTCTTTTTGTTAGTTTTTCAACGATGACCGATTAGGGTCACTCAAGCAACACAAACTTATGAGTTTAAAGACTTTTAGTGCATGTTTGGGGCAACCGCTCAAATCGAACTTTTTCATTTTATTTTTGTCAATTTTTAGAAAATAAATAAAAATTTTAACTAGTTTTTTGAAAAATCAATACTCCACCCTAAAAAATTCCATTCCAAATTGAGTAATCTACCTAAAAGAAAAAAAAAAAAAAAAAACAGAGTAAAATGGGGTTTTGAGTTTGAAGAAGTTAAAAGTACCTTAGGAATAGCGAGAGCGTCGATGATGGCAAGAATGTCGTTGACGAAGTCAGCCATGGAAGCCTTCTCGGGTTCGGGAGGCGGGTCGGACAGTCCGTACCCTCTGAAATCGGGCGCTATGGCTCGGAACCCGGCCTTGGCCACGGCAATCATCTGGTGCCGCCACGAGTACCATATCTCCGGGAACCCGTGCAGGAAAACGACGACGTTTGGGCCTGAAACATCCACTCATCGTTGACCAAAAGGCAAAAAATTGGGCGTCACTGACTGCGTCTGATTACTTTGTACGAAGAAGAAGGTGTACGTATTGGTAAGGCAGGGGGGGAGGTGAGCAGGGGATTCTCAATTTCTTAACTTACCCGTTCCGATCTCGGCTACGTGAAGCTTTAGACCGTCGACTTCCACGAACTTGTGCTGTATCTCATCCATTTTCTGTGACTTTTGTGAGAGTGAGAGAGAGAGAGAGAGAGAGAGAGTGTTTGTCTTTGTTTGTTTGTACAATGTCCTTGCCAGAATTTCCACTTTACTTTTTCTGCTTTCCTTTCTTTTTTTTCTTTGGCAACAATGTGACAGGTATCTTACCAATTGTAGATTGGTTTTTACCAATTTTAATATAATTTAACAGTTAAAGATATTATTTATTTATGATAATTATAATTATAATATACCTTAATTTATTGAATTATGAATAAAAAAAAGATGTTATAAATTTAGGATCCGTTTGAATGGGGTGTTTATTTTTGAAAAATGAAAAATTTTTAGATATGAAAAATAAAAAGTTGTTTAGAATTTTTTTTAAAAGTGAAAAGTTGTTTGGGTGGGTGAAAATTTTTTGTTTCTAGAGAGTTCTTTTTTCATTTTTTTAAAATGAAAAATGTTGGATATTCAAATACAGAAATTTAGGAATGTTCATTTTTCTTGAAATGAAAAATTTTTCATTTTCCAAATTTGAACGTGTCAAACAGACGGAGGGTTAGACTCGATCAACATCATTAAGTGCAAACACGATTCAATCCGATTCACCTTTATTGTCGTTGATTTCTCATCCACATTGAGTCGATGACTCCAATTCCACCTCTCTAGAGACCTCCGACTCGAATTTTGAGATTGATTAACAAAATCCAATTGATGACTTCGACTCTTTTTTGAAAAGGTACGATGGTTCTTGTATTTTGTTTTTACATGTTAATCTATATTAAATCACACACTTTTGGTTTTTATTAAAATTTTTTTTTGTAATACAAGGTTGGTTCTATCATTAAATACAATTGGTGATTAGAGTAATAACTTATGATAATTAGGCTTTGTTTAGTGTACGTATTGCATTTGTATTACGTTTAAATATAATATATTGAATGTAATTTACATTTGGAGAAAAAGTGCTTGCATTATATTTAAATATAATGTGTGTTTGGATAAAAAGTATTTGAATTGTATTTTAATAATGAATATGTGATGTAATGAGTAAAAGTAGAGAGAAAAAAATGGAAAGAGAAAGAGAATATGTGATGTGATTAGTAAAAGTAATAGAAAAAGTGAAATAATCAATAGTGATTATATTAAATTTAAAATATGATGTGATTGATATTTGAATAAAATGCTTTAATATTTGGGTGAAAATTACATTACATTTGAATGTAATATGAATGTAATACGTATTCAAAATGGGGGTTAATAAGTAACAATGAGACAAAAGAAAATAACCAAAATTTTCACTATTATAAGTTAAATTTAAACACTTTTTTAAATTAGAGAATTTACATAATAAAGAATGAAAACATGTTTATTGACAAAATAAATTTTTTAACTGAGAGAAGATATCAAAGCATCATCATTTCATGAGTCACTACATAATTCTCCTAAAAGGAAAAAAACCACTCTTGATTTTGTTGATTTTTTTTCTCTTCTGCTTGACATAAAAAAAGAAGAAGAAGTAAATAATAGTTATCAATAAAAATTTAAAGTGTCTCAAAAAAATAAAAATAAAAATTTAAGTAGATAACGAGTTGTTAAAATATTTAGGGGGTGTTTAGTAAACGTATTACGTTTTACTTGCATTTGAATATAATTCTTTTTTGAGTGTTGTATTTGGTTGAAAAATATTTGTTTTGTATTTGAATAAAATGTGTGTTTGGATGAAAAGTATTTTAAAGTTGAAAAGTTGATGTGATTGGTAAAAGTAAAGATAAATAATTAGAATTGAAAAGTTGATATGATTGTTTTAAAAAACATTTGAATAATAATTATTTTCGTAATACTGTTGAAAATGATTATATTTGAATGTAAAACTTTACGTTTGGTGTAAAATTGGTTTTCGTAACGTCAAAATTTGTTTACCAAACATAGCATTAGAGTAAATAATAATGATAAATAAATTTATTAAGTAAATAAAAAAGTTACTATATAAATAATCTATTTATTAAAAGTAAATTAGAGGTTACAGATATAGCCTAATAGTTACTTTATATCTAATTTCATCAAAAGGTAAAGATTTCAAATCTCTTATCATAACTTAAAATTTGTTTTCTATTTATCAAAAAATAAAAGAAAAATTTTTTAACTTAAAATAGTAGTAAATTTGCTATTTATGATTAATCCAAAAATTTTTTTTCTGTGGCATGATTAAACCATACCATATATTTTAATTATTTTCTGATATATGATATTTACTTCATTCTCTTTTATGAAAACTGTTATTACTACCATTTTCAAAAATAAATAAATTATTTGTTTCGTTTCTAACTTTTTTTTTGGGCTAAAAGTTTCTTAAATTTATTAAAAAGGTGTAATTTCATCAATTTTATATAAAAAAAGTAAAAAATTAGATAAAATAAATTATATAATATTTTTCTTTATCGTTCTTAAATAATATATCATGCGTGATATATGATATTTTCTATTAAATTTTTTTATCTATTTTGGTAAAAAGAATCCAATTGTATCTATTTTATTGTTCTTAAATAATCCAATTGTATTTTCTATCAAATCGTGATTTTATAAAAAATTTAGAATGAAAGGAGCAATTTAAAAATAAAAAAAGAAAAAGGAAAAACCTCTTGAATCAAATTAAAATGGGCCGTGGATTAGCCCAAGCCGAAATGTGTTTGGACCGGTAACTCACACTTGCTAAGTCGTCCTCACGTGCGTGTTGCAAGTCCCTTTCTGAATCGAATCCGAACCTCTCCATGGATGCACTTCCTTAAGTAGCCGATCAAAACCAAACAATCTCCGGGAGAATTTCCTTTCCTACTTTATTCAATTTATTATTATTTTTTTCCCCTTAAATTCTTCATCCCAACCCACTTTCCGAATTTTCCGACACTCTTGCTTGAGTCGCATTTGACTCAGAAAGAATCTTCCTCCCAAAGGTGAATCCTTTAAAACCCTAATTCCCACCCCCAAATTCTCCTTCTCCTTCTTCTTTCTTCAATTTCATAGGGTTTCAAATCTCAAGCTGATTAAATTTGTTCTCCTTTTCCATTCATTGGATTTTCCGAGATTTATTCTTGTTGTCAGGTTTTTCCCTTATCAGATTTAGTAAGTTTGTTTGTTTGTTTGTTTGTTTTTTTAAAATTTTGAATATGCGCATATCGGATATTTAGTTTTCGCAATTGGATTAAGTATCTGTGTGAAAGTTTGATTTTTTTCCTGTGTTATTAATTTTCTCGGTTTTTGTTTCGGTTTGTTTTTGGCTGAGAAGTTGTGAATTCTATCACTGAACAATAATACTGATTGTTGCCGGGTGGCAAATTGAAATCCTTAAGTGGTTTTGGAGAATTGGAGCAATAATTGTATTTACGTGCTGAATTTATTAGTAATTGGCCTTTTTCTTTTTTGGGTCAAATTTTGAGCAAGTTTGACTAACCAGTTTGTTGGGCGTTGAGCAGAGATAGTTGAATTGCAGTAAGTAATGGCGGAATTAGAAAATTTGTTGCTGGAGGCAGCGGGAAGAACCAATTCATCAGGGAGAAGCCGGCACTCGCTCCCACCGTCTAGAAGACGACGCGAGGGGTCATATTCCGATGGGGGAAGTGACTCCAGGGATGATGACTCAGACGATGATCGCGGTTATGCAAATAGGAAGCCGTCTGGATCTCAGGTTCCTTTGAAGAAGAGGTTGGACCCAGCTGAAATGGATGATGACCCAGGCAGCGAGGAGGAAGGTGATGACGATCGGGATTCTGATCGTGAGGGTGACAGTGATGAATCTGATGTCGGTAGTGATCTTTACAAGGATGAAGATGATCGGAGAAAGCTTGCGGAGATGACTGAACTTCAAAGAGAGATGATTTTGTTAGATAGAGCATCTAAGAAAGAGGATAAGAATTTGAAGGAGAAGTTGAGACCGAAGTGGGACAACAAAAGCAAGGCAGTGCAGTCTAGAAAAGAGACTCCTCCTCTTCCATCGTCTCGAGTACGCTCGTCTGCTAGATCTGCCGATAGGGCAGCTGCCAAGGATGATGCGCTGAATGAATTACGAGCCAAGCGTCTGAAGCAGCAGGATCCGGAGGCTCACCGTAAATTAAGAGATGCATCCAGAGCAAGTACCGGAAGTCGGAATTTATTGCATAGCAAGAGGAAATCATATACCTCCACAAGTCTGAGTAGTTCTAGTCATAGTGACAGCGAAATTCAGTCTCAGAGTGAAGATGAAGGGTCTACTGGAGATGGTGGAATGATCGACAGTGATGATGAAAGGGGAGCAGGGTCAGAGGGGCTTACATTCGAGGATATAAAAGAAATTACTATCCGGCGATCAAAGCTTGCAAAGTGGCTTATGGAGCCATTCTTTGAAGAATTAATTGTGGGTTGCTTTGTGAGGGTGGGTATTGGGAGGTCGAAGTCTGGGCCAATCTACAGGCTCTGCATGGTTCGGAATGTTGATGCATCAGATCCTGATCGACATTACAAACTAGAGAATAAAATCACCCATAAGTATCTTAATGTCTTTTGGGGCAATGAAAACTCCGCCGCTAGGTGGCAGATGGCAATGGTTTCTGACTCTGTTCCAAATGAGGAGGAGTTCAAACAGTGGATTAGGGAGGTGGAGCGAAGCGGTGGTCGGATGCCAACCAAGCATGATATTTTGGAAAAGACGGAAGCCATTAAAAAAATAAACAGTTTCGTGTACTCGGCAGCTACTGTGAAGCAAATGTTACAGGAGAAGAAATCTGCTTCAGCAAGGCCATTAAACATTGCGCTCGAGAAGGATCGGTTGAGGAGGGAGTTGGAAGTTGCACAAAGCAAGAATGATGATGTCGAGGTGGAGAGGATCAAGACAAGACTGCTGGAATTAGAGGCATCCAGGAAAGCAAAGGAGACTGATGCCAAGGCCATTAGGCTGGCTGAGATGAATAGAAAGAACAGGGTCGAGAATTTCAAAAACGCATCTGAACTAAAACCCGTGAATACAGGTTTAAAAGCTGGGGAGGCTGGTTATGATCCATTTTCCAGAAGATGGACTAGGTCAAGAAACTATTATGTTTCAAAGCCGGGCGAGGCAAAAGGGGATGTGGAGGCAAATGCTGGAAGCAATGGTGCTTCGGAGAATGCTGAAAATAATGGGGGAGGTGGCATTGTCGCAGCAGAGGCTGGAATGGCATTTACTGCGGCAGCCTTGGAAGCTGCAGCAGATGCTGGGAAGTTGGTAGATACAAGTGCACCCGTGGATCAAGGGACAGTGTCGAACATGCTACACAATTTCGAGCTGCCAATCTCATTGACGGTTCTTCAGAAGTTTGGTGGACCGCAGGGAGCACAAGCAGGATTCATGGCAAGGAAACAACGAATAGAAGCTACGGTAGGATGTCAAGTCCCAGAGAATGATGGGAGGAGGCATGCGCTGACGTTGACGGTTAGCGACTACAAAAGAAGAAGAGGGCTTCTTTGAAAACGGGTTCTAATCAGAATTATCACCGGTTGTTCTGGACCAAATTTCGATCTGCGGAGCTGGTTAAAGTGTTTGATATTATATTATAATCTGGGACTTAAAGCTATAACATTATTGTGCTCTCATACAAGTTGTCTCACACTTGTATGAGGTAGTAGAACTACAGGACTAGAATCTTTTGGCGTTTCTGGAATTTCAGCCCACCGGACGTCAGTGTTGAGACATACTAGGTTTGTATTTTAAAGCAGTTTGTTATTATTCAGTTGACAGAGAGCACAACAAATGCAGCTTTTCGGATTTGATTTGTGGAACATAATAATTAAGCCAGATTTGTAGAGTTTATTGGAAGAAATGATGTGTAGACACCTAAGAATTGCAGTGCACATGTATTTTAGCCCCTTTTTACGGGTTATATTTCATTATGGAATTTCTATCATGTTTTTCACTGCTGTTGGGAATTGTTGGATTAAGTTTTTAAAGGTGTTATGTACGAGTATTCAAGTTAAAAAGTTAAAAGTTTACAATATGTAATTTAAAACTGTTCGTAATTTTAGACCATTAGACTAAAAAAATTAATTTAGGCCTCGTTTGAGGGATTAATTTTAATATAAATTTTTTAATTTAATTTTATTAATTTTAAATTAATAAAAATTATAATTAAATTAATCAATTTAAATTTAAAAATTTTATTTTATTCTAGATTTAATTTATGAATCAAATGAATTCTAATAATTAAAATAGTTGTTTTTATTGATAATGAAAAATAAAAATATTATGTTGTGAAAATTCTCATTTCATTGCTAGATTGTTTATATTTATGGTTATATTTTGAATAACATCTGTCTTTCCAATCATCCACAAATGATGAGAAATGCGTAGTTTAACACTAGTTCTCTCTTGGATTTCGTGAGTAAGAAAAATGTACATCGGCTTCGTCTTTTAACCATCAACTAAGCTAAGTATGGTATATAGCTAGACTGATGCCAAATTCAAAAATAGTTTTGTAACGAGTTGGGGTGGATATATGGTTTTTACCTGTGTTTTGCAGAGAGGGTATTGGGAGTTTCAAAATTGGTTACGCAATGGTGCTTGTGTAGTAATTTTAACTTGGCTACGTAATGGAGCTTGTGTAGTAATCTTACAAATAAATGTGAAAGTGAATGACAGTTGGAGAAATTAAAAATGCGTGCCACTCGTATGATTTAATCATCAGGATGTTTTTCTCTTAGTAGAGAATCATTTAACACACGTTTGGTGTAACAATTCAATGCAAATGTACCCTTCCGTTTGAATGGGAGGTTTGTTTTTGAAAAATGAAAAATTTTTAGATATGAAAAATAAAAAGTTATTTGAAATTTTTTTAAAAAGTGAAAAGTTGTTTGAACGAGTGAAAACTTTTTTTTGTTTGAAAAGCTCTTTTTTCATTTTCTAAATATGAAAAATTTTAGATGTTCTAATATGGAAATTTAGGAAAGTTTTTTTTTTTTTAAAATGAAAAAATTTTTCATTTTCCAACTTTAGATATATTAAACAAATGGAGCCTTTTTAACTATTTACAGTTTATTATTATAAAATTACAATTTAAAAATTAAAAGTTTATAATTTAGTATATATAAGTTTAAATAAGATAATTTTTTTTAAATTATATAAAATTTCAAAATAAATAAAACAAATTATATATTGATTTTGTATATATATATTTTTTTTCTTAAGAATAAATTTTTTAGTTTTTACATATTTTAACTCTAAGTATTCAAACTTATTCACTAATTGTATAATAATTTAATTCAAATCTAACTCAAAAAACTCTATTCAAATCCATACTGTAAAGATTGGAACGCACTTTCTCCTGCGTTTCAACTTTTAATGGGAATTGAGAAAGGATGTGCAACTTGTATTACTCTTAACAAGAATCTTTTCTTCTCTCTACAAGGAATCATCTAGTATTATTTCTACAAGTCGTTGATACATGTACAAAAATTAAAAGTAGTCCTACGGAAAGTGTATTTATTGTAGAAATCTCTATATTCGTGATCCATATAAGAGAGCCATGTTGCTGACAACAAACACTTCTTCTGCCTTTTTAATCATAGGATCCAAATGTTCTTTCTCCCCCCAAAAAAAAAAAAAACACACACATACACAAAAAAAAAAAAAAAAAAAGAAACCCTGATCTGGTGATATAAAGAAGTACATTGGTGGCTTCACCATCAAATATGAGTCCTGGGCAGGCTTGGCTCACCATGGCTTGACCTCGATCTTTTCAAGTGGCTAGAGCCAAAAAGGCACATTTCCAAAAGCTTCTTTTCCAACACTAAGGTACGTAAGTAAAGTTTCTTAATTATAATTGTTTACCAATCACGAGCCACATGCCCATTTTATTTGTCATTCAGAAGCATAACTTTTATTTTATTAGTAGATTATGTTGAATTAGTCATTAAATATTTGAAAAATGCTAGCATTTGATGTTAACATTCCTCTAAAAAAATTTTTAACAGTTCAATTTATAGTTAAAAGCAATTAATGTCTTGTATTGTAAATTTTAAACGTGAATGCTTACATATCAAATCATTAAAAAATTAATCTAACGATTAAAGTAACAATCTTTGTAGATAGAATTAAAAAGCAGTTTTCATGACAAACTTTGTTTTGTAAATGATGTGTTGTGTAAAGCAGTTTCTAATTTGGTCCTTCTTGTCTCCATCACATGCTGACCAAAGTTCCTCTTTCGTTGTTTTTAACTTAATTCCTCCCTTCTTCCATTCCTCCCAACAACAAACCCCCCACACACCCCACCCCCACCCCCCCCTTCCTTTGATAATTGACGTGGTGATGCTTTTCAACTTTTTGATGCATAAACTACAAGTTATCGCAAGTTAAAAAAAAAAAAAAAAGAGGCAAAATAATCTCACTGTATGACCATTTAATTTAGATTTCCATCCTAAAAGGAAGCTGATGTAACATAATATTAGTAGACGGGTCATGATCTAAAACTGTTATTTAATTAATTCTCTAGTTTTAATTATTTCATATTTCAATTTCGTTGAGAAGAAGCAGTGTTTATCTTTACGTAAAAGCAGACAAATACTTTTCTTCCCATCTTGTTTAATGTGTGATTGAAGCACACTCGAGCGTAATAAGGATGACATTTTTATTTATTTATTTAGAGATAAGATTACAGAACAAGCACGTTATAAGAACACAAAGATTTTCTATGTTTTATTTTCATTAAAAAAATTAATATTACCTGCCGTAGCCAATGACAAAGAGCTTTTCAAGAATGGCATTACTTTGTCCTAAAAGATATTTGCTACTTCTGTGCTAGTCTTTCACTACTCTTTTAAAAAAAAAAGAGAGGGTGACACAAGTTTTTTTTTCTTTTTCTTTTTTCTTTGTTTACACTATCAAATGTGGAGTATTATTTATACGTAACTCCTTTCCCACCCTTTTTGTTTGTACAGAAAATAAATGTAAGCTGAATGTAGCCTTACGTAGCTTAAGATGGGAAGAATATTAATTTGTTTTCCCGTTGCTGAAAACCATACTTTAATTTGAAAAGTGTCTGATGGCATTGAATTGTAGCATGCTATAATATTCGATCTTTTATTCTTTATACCATCATTTTTCAACTTTACTGCAATGTTGAGTTATCATTTAGCAAACACAGCACAACCATTTACTTTCAAGATTATAACTATTTTAAGAGCACAGTCGATTAAACACGCAGCTACTTTATACACCAGATGATTCTTAACTCAACACGACAAACAACAATAATTTTGTGAGCTACAAGAAATACCAAAGTGGTGGTTGTGTAACTAAAATGAATAGAATTTTGAGATTTAGAAGTCATAAGTATGGTAAAAAGATTAATAGTAAGTGCATATAAGTTGATTATATTAAAGTTCTATTATAAAGTTGATTATATAAGTTGTCCCATAAAGTTGATTATTGTTCGATTTCTATTAAAGTTCTTTAGTGCCAGTGTGCGACAGGTTATAACTTCCAACAAAACCCAAAAAAAAAAAAAAAAAAGAAGGTCCTCATGGAATTTTCAACTTTCAACTGTAACACTGACGTTGTGAACTTAGCCAACTTTGCACTTTATCTCTTCTTTATTGTGTAGGAACACCCTCCAGCACTAATACTCTACTAGTCCCTCTCTCTCTCTAAAAACCCGAGTGAAAGTTGGGAAGCGGGAGCTTTCACTTTAATACACATTTCGATTCTCAAGGGGATCACAAAACACAAAATAACAGACCTTGTCTTGTCTTCCCCAGTTTTGCCGCCACCTCCATTAAAAATGCTTCCACTTCTTCTGCTTTCTTCTTCTTCTTCAACTCCCAGTAGAAAAACAGACCTATGAAGAAACCCGTTTCGTTAAGGGACGAGCAGAAACGTTAATTTACTCAACCATAATTATGTTTGACCTCTTCGAAAGTCCTCAACTAATAATTTCACGTCCTCTCCTTGTCTTGTTTAATCAATTTCAGGACCTGAAAAGATCTCTTTTGCATTTTCTGTTTTGCGTCCCAACTTCTCTTCTTGCTCTTGTTCTCCTCCTTCTTCTGGCCTACAATGGCGTTACTGTCTTCTACGTTCACGTCCCTAATTTTCTCCCCAAATTCCCACCTGAACCTTCCAATTTCTCGCGCCAAATTCCCCTGCCCATGTTCTCGTCATCATTATCATCTTCTTCATCTTCGAAGCTCTCTTCGTCTATTATGTACGTAGTGAGAGAAGAAAACTCGCCGTTTTTTTTGAATCCGACCCTCCAAAAGCGCGACATTCCGCTTAAACCAGCGTCGAAACTCGCCTCCGCCTTTCGAAGGCCGAAACGATTCGGCAAGAGAGCAAAACGCAGGCGCCGAAGCGTGGCTTATGAAACGCAAAACCAGTTCTTCCAGGGGAGAATGAGAGAGTTCTTCTTCGGTAGTTCCGGAATTTGCAAGCTTCGCTTCTTCATGACGTGGATTTCCTCCTTGGATTCGTTTCGAGAAAGAGAGGTTTTCGCAATAGAAAGCTTGTTCAAGTCCCACCCAAATGCTTGTTTGGCCATAGTCTCCAAAACCATGGATTCAGAGGAAGGATTCACGATCCTGAAACGGTTTTTGAATTCGGGTTTCAGAGTCATGGCGGTCTCTCCCGACTACAATTCCGTTTTCAAAAACACCCCCGCGGAATCCTGGCTTAACGACATGAGGAAAGGGAATGTCAATCCTGGCAAGATTTCTCTCGGTCAAAACCTATCTAACTTACTAAGACTAGGTTTGTTGTACAAATTTGGCGGTATTTACACCGACACCGATATTATCTTCGTAAACAGTTTCTCGAAACTGAGAAACGTGATCGGAGCTCAGACGGTGGATTTAGAAACCGGGAATTGGAGCAGACTAAACAATGCCGTCTTGGTATTCGACAAGCACCACCCGCTACTCTTCAAGTTCATCCAAGAATTTTCTCTCACGTTTGACGGGAACAAGTGGGGCCACAACGGCCCGTACTTGGTCTCGAGAGTCGTGTCGAGATTGAGCGGTGAACATGAAAATACTCCAGGTTTAAACTTCACTATTTTGCCTCCTCATGCGTTTTACCCTGTGGATTGGAGCAGAATCAGGAGCCTGTTTAGCAGTCCTCGTGACGAGCTACACTCGAAATGGATGCTTGGAAAGATGAAGCATATTCGGTCCAAGAGTTATGCTGTGCATCTTTGGAACAGACAGAGCAACAAGTTGAAGATTCAGAAGGGAAGCATTATTGATCACATACAGAATGATTTTTGTGTTTTCTGTAATTCTTCTAGTGTCTCTAGCTAATTTGCGAGTATTGGCCATTGTGGGGGTACATTAGATAAGAGTAAGACTTGTCAAGTGTAAATTGGCCATTTTATTGTCTTGTGCATTGTTTTCGATGTTGGTTTCCCATTCCATGATTATAGTAATGGGACGACATTACGTTTTTTTTCCCTTAGTTTTATAATCTCGATCCGTGACACGTACATTGGTTTTCTTTGACCCCATCAAAAAATTAGGAGTTGGCTCTTCTGTACGAGTGATAAATCAAGGGTTTCCTTTGGTTTTGATACATATGCATCGATGTCAAAATCCTCAGTTTGCTTTTGAAAGGGAATATTATTGTTCTTCACACAAAAAGCGACATGTGTCACATAATTTGAAATTTTCAGAATGGTTATGATTAATTAACAAGTTCTAGATATGGCGATTCCATTTTTTGACTTGGTATTGTTTTTGCAGAACTTGAAATGGAAGTAAATTGAATTTTGTGCTGTATTGTGGTCTCCATTTTATGATTTTGTTCTTAGTACAAGACGTACATGTTGCTGAAGCTATGAAGACAAAATTGATTCATTTTGGACAAAAATCTCGTTATAGAAAAAAGGTTAAAATTAGAGGGGGTACGTGGAATATGTGAATTATGAAAGTGATGTGTCACCTTTAATACATTACTTTCCGGACCTCCCGTAGGCCACCATGCGCAGATCCTTTGGATCAGCTTCTTTTATAAATGGATATATCATAAATTCTACCTATTTGCCATTCGTACTAGTAGAGTTGCATATCAAGATCATCTTCAAAGTTTTTTTTTTTTTTTAAGCCTTTAAAATTTTAACCAAGTTTGGTAAGAGGATGGGATAGATAGAAAGGTAAAATAACTTGTCATGTGGTGAAGGAATTGTTTAATTGATTTGTTCGTTTTGGATGTGTGGAAGTTTTGAGTACAAGTGGGTTGATCATCTGTCTACACATAAGCTGAGGTAGTTTAGGAGCACGAATTGTCACTTCTTGTCCCTTAGCATGAGACTTGCTGCGTAGCATGCTTTCTCCAGTGTGTGTGTGTATGTATTTATGCATTTGACAAGCGATTGTTGGTGTTAAAGATGCCTTTCACCTAATTTAATGGCTTGATCATTCTTTTTATTTTTTGTTGATTTGCAACTAGTGCCAAAATACGTGCTAGTATATTAGTTCAAATTGGGGTTTTTGCAGCAAAACTGAAAAAAAAAAAAAAAAAGGAAAAGTTTCAAATCGGATGCTTATTTATTGCAACCTTTGCAGCTGGCCTCTATTCACTAGTTTCACTTTTTTTATTTTTATCTTGAAAAAGCTAACATTTTGTATTTAATAAATTTACCCAATTCCATAGTCGTAATTATGAAATTGTTATTCGTGTTTATATGAATATTTCTTACTACTTAATCTTTTTTTTTTCTTTTCTAATTCATAAACAGAGGCACATTGTCCGACCATGATAAGCCTTTCTATTTTCTTCCTTTTATTTTCATCTTTTGTAATATTTTATACTTAATAATTAAGAAGTAACACTTCATTGGGTCTATTTGGGAGAACTTTTTAAAAATTATTTTTGACTTCTTAAGTTCGAAAGCAAAACCAAAACCTCTACTAAACGGGTTTATTACCATTTGAATAATGATTTTCTTTCAGCTTGTTTAATACAAATCTAATTTGTGCTCGGGATCAATGTCTATGTTGTCTAGTTCTTTAGATCATTAAGCTGGAAGAAAAAAAAAAAGTCAAATAAATCTTGTTTGTCCTTCGGGTCAGCTAGTTGCTTGTGTTGCCTGGTTCTTCATGAACATTAAGCTCAGAAAAAGAAAAAACGAGTCAAATAAATCTAATTTGTGCTTAGGGTCGGCTGGTTGCTCATGTTGCCTATAGTTCTTCAGGTCCATAAAGGCTGAAAAAGAAAGGAAAAAAAAAAAGTTAAATAAATCTAATCTGTGCATCATGTCAGCTGGTTTGCTTGTGTTGCCCAATTCTTCAGGTCAATTAAACTTACAAAAAAAAAAAAAAAAGAAGAAAAGAAAAGAAAAAAATTGAAACATAATGAATGGAACACATCTTTGCAGCATGGGCAATGTGTAAATTTGAAATATCCCTTTCTTTTCCTATCACCGGTAACATGTTGTTGTCGTTATTATAATGGTTTCATTGCCGTTAATTTTTTTTACTTTCTGTTATTTGTTATTTTATTGTCGCTTATTATTCTACTCCTTTCCTCCACAATGCCGTTCAATTTTTGTTGTCGTTTTTGTTCTAATCATTACTTGTATTTTACATGCCATTTTCTTTTGTCTCCTCTATTGTCGTATAACATTAGTTGTCGTTCGATTCTTCTCCTTCTCTTATTAATAGTTGTTGTACACTTTGTTGCTGTCGTTTGATTATTCTCATAGTCGTTTTTTTTACTTTACAGTTGTTTGTGTATTCTTACCATCTTTTTTTTTTTTAATTTTGATATCGTTATATGGTTCGTTGCCGCTGTTTGCTCATTAATTGTGGTTTCATACTTGCTGTCACTGGCTGTTTGTTTCTTATTTTATTTGTCGTATTTCATTCAATTGTTGTCGTTTGTTGATCTCGTTGCTCCTCATGCCGTTTGTCATTTGGTAATTTAATTGTCGTTTACTCTATAATCGTTTGCTTAGAGGGCGTTACGTAAACGCATTGCATTTTGATTGTATTTGAATGAAATTTATTTTTTGAATGTTGTATTTGGTTGAAAAGTATTTGTTTTGTATTTGAATGAAATGTATTTGGATGAAAAATATTTTAGAGTTGAAAAGTTGATATGATTGATAAAAATAAAGATAAATAGTAAAATTGAAATTTTGATGTGATTGTTTTAAAAATATTTTAAATAGTAATTATTTTCGTAGCGCTGTTGTAAAATTTGTGTTTGATGTAAAATTATATTGTATTTGAATAAAATTAAAATAAAATTTTTTCTACAAACGCCCCCTTATTCTTATCATCATTTCTTTTGCTGTCGTCATCTGTTTTTCACAAAAAGTTCAACGTTCCTTTAATTGGCGTCGAGTATTCATTAATTGCCGTTACTTCTGTTTTCGCAAATAGAGACCAGAACATCACGGGACCAACCAAATAATTTGGTCAATCTGTTAACGGCAATTAATAAATTCCATTAATAAACGACTTTTTATGACTTTTTAAGAATTCACAATACTTTCGGTTTAAAAAACTGAGGATTAAACCATCGCAAACCCTTTAGTTTAAGAACTAATAGAACAATTTAACTCTTAAAATGATATTGATTATATTAGTATATTCTTAAAATTTAAAATGACATAAAACTCAAAGTTTATCTTAAATTATAATTAGTACCGTCAAAAAAGTTTGGCAAATTATCGATAATTATATTAATTTTCACGGATATTGTTTAATATTATTATCAGATACAATGTAATTTTCCTCTTAGGCTTTCTTATTATGAATGCTAGTGCTCACACTTAATGGTTTATAAAGATACAAGAAGCTTCTAATCAAGATTAATATTTAACGGGGGTTATTTACATTTTAATATATTCTATATGTTTTTATTAAAAAAAATAAAGTGTATTTTAAATTTTACATTTTTATACCATCAAATTATATTTAATATATAAATTTATACATTCTCTCGATCAATAATTAATTTTAATATAGAAAATAGCAAAAAACACCTTTGAAAAGAAAAACTCAAAATTTGGATTATTCACCTGTTAAACCATGTATTTAGCTTTTATTCAGAAATTATATCCTATATTGTAAAATCATGTATTTCTATACCATTATATTATGTTTCATACTATCTATATATTTTCTTGGTTACTCTTCTTCTTCTTCTTCTTTTTTTGTTTTTTTAAACTTAGGGGCGGGGGATTCGATCTTTATATATTTAAGTAGAATAGGTATTGAATAACCGTTACACTATGCATACACAAATTTGAATTTCTTCAATTATTTTTTAATTTCAATTTTGAGGGATATCAAGATAAGTATTGATTGAGAAAAAAATATAGATTTATGTATTAAACATTTTCTAATGGTATAAAAATAACACAAAACTTTAAAATGCACAGTATACTTTCAAAATGAAAACAAAATGGAGAGTATAAGGAAAGATAGATAACACTTAATTTTTTTTTCATTTTTAAAGGTACTTTGGGTAGTTTTATGGCAAAATTAAGTGTTGACCAATAAGAATAATTTTGTATGTTACATATAATCTAATAGTATAAAAATGCAAAACTTCAAAACATAAGATATATTTTTTAAATAAAAACAAAATATAAGATATAAAAAGATAATTAACTCATTTTGCAAATGTAAATTTGCTCTAAATCTCTTATATTCTATTCTACATATAAAAGAGATAACCCAGTTAAAAACTTTTTGAACCCACTTATCTTTTTAACACTTGTCATCACAATAGAAAAAATCAGGTTGTTTTTAACTAATTCAACTAAAACTTTTTTTTGATCCCTTCCTCTTTTGACACTTGTCACCACTTTAGGAAAAATTAATTTATTTTTAACTATTCTATTCTATACTACATCCATTTATGTACATATATATAAATATGCTATATTTAAAAGTATAAACCTGCCTTTTGGTCCATGCCTCTAACCGTACTGTGGGGGAGTCCTGAGCTTGTCCTGTTATAATTTTGAATAAAAAATAATTTTTTGAAAAAATTAAAAATATATATTTTATTTTTTAAATATATATAATTTTTTACTTTTGTTTTGCTTTATAAATGCTTTTACTTTCCAAATATCTTCTTTTTTGCCATAGCTTTATTTTCTTAATTTCAGATAGCTTTGTTACATGCGTATATTAATCGGGCAACATTCTTCCCAACAAGTCATAACAAATGTTAATATAAACCATATGATAACACGTATTCTTTTTGTAACTTTTGCATATCATAATGTTTGTGGGAGCATGAATACTTTTGTAAGGACTTAAGTACCTATGTTTGCTCTACTTGAACAATAAGAGACCGTTTAAAAAGCTGCCACCATGACGGGCTATTAATTGTCGTTTTAGTAGATAATATAAGCGAGAGAGAGAGAGAAAGGGAGAGACACCCAAAACAAAGGCAGTAAAAACTTGAGTGACACTACACATAATTGACCCTATTATATACTTCATCTGATGGTAAACAAAGAGAAAAAATATCATGCTATGTAAAGTAATAAAAAGCAAGAAAGCAATAATGGTTTATTGGTTTATATAAGGAACTGATACTTCTGGGTTCCTACTGAAATATGAATCCAGTACGTGACTTCGTATCTAGATCGGAAAGGCTTATGACTCCGAGGGTAGCTTCCCTGTATAGTTTCCAGCCGATATACTTGGTCGGTCTAGAACTTATCAGAATCATAAGTTTACATAGAATCCTAGTAATCCACCAGTCTGCCTTAAACGCCCCCTTGGCAAACAGGCCTTACGACTTTCTGGATTTACTAGCAGATCATATGTTGGCTTATAACACTCACAAATTCTATTCCTTAGGATTCATATTCCAGTAATAATGACTACTAATGATCGAAACACATGTTTTCAGAATATTACAATTACTATTACTAGCTCCGTAAAGAGATTTAGCTGCTCATGATTTTTGGGAAGCTGATATTTTATTTTCTAAAAGGTTCAATGTTAAAAGTTACAAACTAAGAGCAAAGACCTTAGCATATATAGGTTTTTCTCGGGGAAAAATAACTCTAGTTACAAACTTTACTATGATTAAAAACAAAAGACCCAAGAGTCATCTTATCCGGATGACTTTTACAGAGCAAAGGATAAAGATAAAGGGAACGATAGGATAAGGCTAAGGCTATCTGACAAAGAAAATACAAAAAGACAATAGTAATAAGGACTAAAGTAGTCAGAACAGCTTTTTGACTACTTTATGATGGGTTCATGGTCCGGACTCAGGTTTGAATTTTCCCACTCCATTCCTAGATTATCCAGATAACCCCAAGGGTCTTGAGAATCTTGGAACGGGTCGTCTGGTGATTGGGTAGCTGGCTGAATGGGTCCTGCTTGGTCAGTGACTGGACTTTTCGTGTTGTCTGGTTGTGACTTCTGAGGCTGAGGAGGACTTTTGAAAAAGTAACCGGGTAGCTCATTGTACAGGTGGAAGAAATCCAACGCCTCTTTGATGGCTTTTTCATATGATGATGGGAATTGTTCCTATGGGGCATCATCTTTGGGCAGAGGCCATAATTGCTTTGGAATGGTCCTGTTCCTGCAGAAAAGCTATTTCTGGATTTCCCTGTATTCAATGCCATCTCGTTTGATGGGGAATCTGCTTGATCAGTAGATCTCCATCGTTAGATTGCAAACAACTAATTTTCTTTTTTCGTCTAATATGGTATTTAACGATAAAAAGAAAATAATGTAACCTTCATGTGGCATGATTACAGATGGTGTCGTTGGGTATACGTACATGACTGCCTTGTTGCCTCGGATTTTTTCCCATTGATTCGTGAGTTGTTCATCCCATGTTGAAAGTGGCTGGAACCATTCGAGCATATCTATCAGACTTTGGAAAACTGGTTTGTATTCTGCATGGTTATCATAGCTTCTGATAGTGGTTCTGAGCTCTATGGTTTGGACTTCAATGACTATAGTGAAAATATTAGGCAGGTACCAAAGGACATGGGTGAATTGAGTAGGCAGATACCATTTCTTTGCTCGGACCGGGAATATTTTTGAAAATGGATAGGTTGGATGGAAACCTAACTCTTTTAAATATTCTTCTCCGGTATGTTTGGCTAGGGTGATCTGCTGGTGCATGGCTTTTTCAATTGCTTTTTCTTTTGGATTTCGGGATTTGAAAATCTTTATGGCGTCTAATGGGCAGGAGTTCATAAAGAAATCTTTGTTGGTGGAAGAAGGGTTGGACGAAGAGGCCATCATGTAAATAAGTGAAATCTGAAATTGGGCAGTGATGATCTGAATGGCTGGACTTGGTTCAGTATTTATAAGGGGAGAATGCTTTCTTGATAAGTAATCTGAAATAATATTTTCTTTTCCCCGAATATGCTTAATTTCAAACTGAAACTGATCAAATCACGTTAGTAGTCTAATCATTTGAGGATTTTTTGTCTTCATCAAGCTTGGATTAAGCATACCTTTAATGGCTGAACAGTCTGTCTCCACTGTAAGGTGGTGTCTAATCAGATGGAATTCTAATTTCGAGATGCCTATTTTGACTGCTATCAGTTCTTTCAACGTGGAGTAATAGTGCAGCTGGCTTCCTTTGAACTGTCCACTCTTGTATCCATAGATTTTCCTCTTTCCGTCTGCTTCTTCAAAAAGTACTGCACCCCAGTGACTGTCACTTGCGTCTGTCTGCAAGATTCTTTTTCCAGAGTGTGGAATAGTCAAGGGTGGCAGGGTCTGCATGACTTTCTTCAGCTTTTTTACAGCGTCTGTCTGGGCTTGAGACCACGTGGGTGGTTTCTTTTTCAGCATCTGCGTCAATGGCTCTATCAAGACAGATATGTTTGGGATAAAGTCTCGCAAATAATTGACTATACCCAAAAATTATTGTATCTGTGTCTTGGATAGGCTATCGTCTGGGAATTTCAACAGTTCTTGGGCTATGTTGGGCTGGGCCTGGTATTCGCCTTGTATGATCTTCATTCCCAGGAATTCAATTTGTGGTTGGCCAATGATCATCTTTCTCTCAGAGAGCATGATTCCATACTTTTCTGTTAAGTCTGCGAACTGGGTCAGAAGGTTCTGATGGGCCTGCTCATTTTCTGAGAATAGTAGGATGTCATCTATGTAAATGAGAGCATGGTCAAGAATTGGGCCATATATGCAGGTCATGGCTTTCTGAAATAGTGATGGGGCTGTTTTTAGGCTGAAAGGTAAAACAGTCCATTGGAAATGGTGGTTTGGGATACAGAAAGCTGTTTTGGGCCTGTCTATCGGATTAATTCCCAATTGCCAAAAACCTACCTTGAGATCAAACTTTGAAATAGTTTTGCATGGGCCAGGTTGGAAAATAAAACTGATTTATTTGGTAAAGGGAATTTATTATCAGAAAGGAATTGGTTTAAGGGCTTGTAGTTTATAATAAGTCTTTGTTTACCTCTTACCTGTTCTGACCTTTTGTTTACGTAGAATGCATGGCATGCCCAATCTGAACTTGTTGTTTCGATGAGACCCTGGTTCATCAGTTCTTCGCATTCTGTGATGGCCATTTTTTGATGTTCTGGATTCATCCTTGGATGACTTGCCTTTGTAGGGTTGATATCTTCATTTAGCTTAAATGGTAAACTGATGAAGAAGTCTTCGTTCTTCCAGAGGGGATGATTACACTTTGTAAGGAACTCTGCATGAGAGTTGGCACATGAGTTTTGTATCAACCTGTTTTTGAGTTGTCCAAACGGATCCTTTATTGCCTGGAATTGATTCGGAAGGGACTCCCATTGTGTGAACTGGTTCTTGAAAGCAAGGCCGGCTGGAAGGATTCTCAGTCCTTTACATTTTTGGTAGATATCAAATCTAATAATAAGATCTTTTCTCGGAAGACTCGATCCAATAACTTTGTGAAGGACCGAGCATTCTAGAAAAAACCTGATCTTTATAGGCTTGCTAATCAGGTCTGTGCTGAAAATATCTCCATTGGCAGCATGAAAGAATTGTTTCTCTTTTTTCCATAGTGTTGATGGAAGAATCCTTGGATTCATCATGGAATAAGAGGTACCTGTATCAAAGAATGCTGTCACCTGGATAGGTTTGGAGTACTTGCTAGGGAGTATCGTCACCTTCATTGTAGGCTGAACTAAAGTGGCTGAGTGAACTGGAGGAATGTTATTACCTTCAATCAGGAGCTGTTGGATTGCACTTAGTGTCTCAGACCCGATTTCATCGTCTGTTGATACTACGAATTCCAAGTCATGGTCTCGTAAATCAATCTTCGTGAGATCTTCAATGTGGGAAATGAGTCAGGCAGACTTTCCTTTGGGATAATTTTTTGCAAAATGACCCTTATTTCCACAGATAAAACATCTATCTGTCTTTTTGTAGGAGGTTTTCCTTCTCAAGAACTTTAGAGGGCCTTTTCTCCTTTTTCTCGAGAATCTGAAAACATCTATCTATCTATTTTTTGGATATTACCTTATGAAGATTCAAGACTTTCAGATTCTCAAGAAAAAGGAGAAAAGGCCCTCTGAAGTTCTTGAGAAGGAAAACCTCCTACAAAAAGACAGATAGATGTTTTATCTAGTGGAAATAAGGGTCATTTTGTAAAAAATTGTCCCAAAGGAAAGTCTGCCCGACTCATTTCCCACATTGAAGATCTCACAAAGATTGATCTACGAGACCATGACTTGGAATCCGTAGTATCAACAGACGATGAAATCGGGTCTGAGACACTAAGTGCAATCCAACAGCTCCTGATTGAAGGCAATAACGTTCCTCCAGTTCACTCAGCCACTTTAGTTCAGCCTACAATGAAGGTGACGATACTCCCTAGCAAGTACTCCAAACCTGTCCAGGTGACAGCAATCTTTGATACAGGTGCCTCTTATTCCATGATGAATCCAAGGATTCTTCGATCAACACTATGGAAAAAAGAGAAACAATTCTTTCATGCTGCCAATGGAGATATTTTCAGCACAGACCTGGTTAGCAAGCCTATAAAGATCAGGTTCTTTCCAGAATGCTCGGTCCTTCACAAAGTTATTGGATCGAGTCTTCCGGGAAAAGATCTTATTATTGGATTTGATGTCTACAACAAATGTAAAGGACTGAGAATCCTTCCAGCCGGCCTTGCTTTCAAGAACCAGTTCACACCATGAGAGTCCCTTCTGAATCAATTCCAGGCAATAAAGGATCCGTTTGGACAACTCAAAAACAGGTTGATACAAAACTCATGTGCCAACTCTCATGCGGAGTTCCTTACAAAGTGTGATCATCCCCTCTGGAAGAACGAAGACTTCTTCATCAGTTTACCATTTAAGCTAAATGAAGATATCAACCCTACAAAGGCAAGTCATCCAGGGATGAATCCAGAACATCAAAAAATGGCCATCACAGAATGCGAAGATCTGATGAACCAGGGTCTCATCGAAACAACAAGTTCAGATTGGGCATGCCATGCATTCTACGTAAACAAAAGGTTAGAACAGGCAAGAGGTAAACAAAGACTTATTATAAATTACAAGCCCTTAAACCAATTCCTTTCTGATAATAAATTCTCTTTACCAAATAAATCAGTTTTATTTTCCAACCTGGCCCATGCAAAACTATTTTCAAAGTTTGATCTCAAGGCGGGTTTTTGGCAATTGGGAATTAATCCGATAGACAGGCTCAAAACAGCTTTCTGTATCCCAAACCACCATTTTCAATGGACTGTTTTACCTTTCGGCCTAAAAACAGCCTCATCCCTATTTTAGAAAGCCATGACCCGCATATATGGCCCAATTCTTGACCATGCTCTCATTTACATAGATGACATCCTACTATTCTCAGAAAATGAGCAAGCCCATCAGAACCTTCTGGCCCAGTTCGCGGACTTAACAGAAAAGTATGGAATCATGTTCTCTGAGAGAAAGATGATCATTGGCTAACCACAAATTGAATTTTTGGGAATGAAGATCATACAAGGCGAATACCAGGCCCAGCCCAACATAGCCCAAGAACTATTGAAATTCCCAGACGATAGCCTATCCAAGACACAGATACAACAATTTTTGGGTATAGTCAATTATTTGCGAGACTTTATCCCAAACATATCTGTCTTGATAGAGCCATTGACGCAGATGCTGAAAAAGAAAACCACCCACGTGGTCTCAAGCCCAGACAGACGCTGTAAAAAAGCTGAAGAAAGTCATGCAGACCCTGCCACCCTTGGCTATTCCACACTCTGGAAAAAGAATCTTGCAGACAGACGCAAGTGACAGTCACTGGGGTGCAGTACTTTTTGAAGAAGCAGACGGAAAGAGAAAAATCTGTGGATACAAGAGTGGACAGTTCAAAGGAAGCCAGCTGCACTATCACTCCACGTTGAAAGAACTGATAGCAGTCAAAATGGGTATCTCGAAGTTCGAATTCCATCTGATTGGACACCACTTTACAGTGGAGATAGACTGTTCAGCCATTAAAGGTATGCTTAATCCAAGCTTAACGAAGACAAAAAATCCTCAAATGATTAGACTACTAACGTGATTTGATCAGTTTCAGTTTGAAATTAAGCATATTCGGGGAAAAGAAAATATTATTTCAGATTACTTATCAAGAAAGCATTCCCCCCTTATAAATACTGAACCAAGTCCAGTCATTCAGATTATCATTGCCCAATCTCAGATTCCACTTATTTACATGATGGCCTCTTTGTCCAACCCTTCTTCCACCAACAAAGATTTCTTTATGAACTCCTGCCCATCAGACGCCATAAAGATTTTCAAATCCCGAAATCCAAAAGAAAAAGCAACTAAAAAAGCCATGCACCAGCAGATCACCCTAGCCAAACATACCGGAGAAGAATATTTAAAAGAGTTAGGTTTCCATCCAACCTATCCATTTTCAAAAATATTCCCGGTCTGAGCAAAGAAATGGTATCTGCCCACTCAATTCACCCATGTCCTTTGGTATCTGGCTAGTGTTTTCACTATAGCCATTGAAGTCTAAACCATAGAGCTCAGAACCACTAACAGAAGCTATGATAACCTTGCAGAATACAGACCAGTTTTCCAAAGTCTGATAGATATGCTCGAATAGTTCCAGCCACTTTCAACATGGGATGAACAATTCATGGATCAATGGGAAAAAAATCCGAGACAACAAGGCAGTCATGTACGTATACCCAACGACACCATCTGTAATCATGCCACATGAAGGTTACACTATTTTCTTTTTATCGTTAAATGCCAGATTAGACGAAAAAAGAAAATTAGTTGTTTGCAATCCAACGGTGGAGATTTACTCATCAAGCAGATTCCCCATCAAACGAGATGGCATTGAATATAGGGAAATCCAGAAACAACTTTTCTGCAGGAACAGGACCATTCCAAAGCAATTATGGTTTCTGCCCGAAGATGATGCCCCATGGGAACAATTCCCATCATCATATGAAAAAGCCATCAAAGAGGCGTTGGATTTCTTCCACCTGTACAATGAGCTGCCCGACCACTTTTTCAAAAGTCCTCCTCAGCCTCAGAAGTCACAACCAGACAACACGAAAAGTCCAGTCACTGACCAAGCAGGACCCATTCAGCCAACTACCCAATCACCAGACGACCCGTTCCAAGATTCTCAAGACCCTTGAGGTTATCTCGATAATCTAGGAATGGAGTGGGAAAATTCAAACCTAAGTCCGGACCATGAACCCATCATAAAGTAGTCAAAAAGCTGTTCTGACTACTTTAGTCCTTATTACTATTGTCTTTTTGTATTTTCTTTGTCAGATAGCCTTAGCCTTATCTTATCGTTCCCTTTATCTTTATCCTTTGCTCTGTAAAAGTCATCTGGATAAGATGACTCTTGGGTCTTTTGTTTTTAATCATAGTAAAGTTTGTAACTAGAGTTAAGTTTGTAACTAGAATTACTTTTCCTCGAGAAAGACCTATATATGCTAAGGTCTTTGCTCTTAGTTTGTAACTTTTAACATTGAACCTTTTAGAAAATAAAATATCAGCTTCCCAAAAATCATGAGCAGCTAAATCTCTTTACGGAGCTAGTAGTAGTAATTATAATATTCTGAAAACATGTGTTTCGATCATCAGTAGTCATTACTACTGGAATATGAATCCTAAAGAATAGAATTTGTGAGTGTTATAAGCCAGCATATGATCTGCTAGTAAATCCAGAAAGTCGTAAGGCCTGTTTGCCAAAGGGGCATTTAAGGCAGACTGGTAGATTACTAAGATCTTATGTAAACTTATGATTCTGATTACTAGCATATGATCTGCTAGTAAATCCAGAAAGTCGTAAGGCCTATTTGCCAAAGGGGCGTTTAAGGCAGACTGGTGGATTTCTAGGATCCTATGTAAACTTATGATTCTGATAAGTTCTAGACCGACCAAGTATATCGGCTGGAAACTATACAGGGAAGCTACCCTTGGGGTCATAAGTCTTTCCGATCTAGATACGAAGTCACGTACTGGATTCATATTTCAGTAGTTAGTTTGTAACTTTTAACATTGAACCTTTTAGAAAATAAAATATCAGCTTCCCAAAAATCATGAGCAGCTAAATCTCTTTACGGAGCTAGTAGTAGTAATTGTAATTTTCGAAAACATATGTTTCGATCATCAGTAGTCATTACTACTGGAATATGAATCCTAAGGAATAGAATTTGTGAGTGTTATAAGCCAGCATATGATCTACTAATAAATCCAGAAAGTCGTAAGGCTTGTTTGCCAAGGGGGCGTTTAAGGCAAACTGGTGGATTACTAGGATCCTATGTAAACTTATGATTCTGATAAGTTCTAGTCCGACCAAGTATATCGGTTGGAAACTATACAGGGAAGCTACCCTCGGGGTCATAAGCCTTTCCGATCTAGATACGAAAAGAATTAATATGATTGATTGATTGATGCCTTTATTTAGAATTAGTCAAGCCTTTTATAAGAAAATAATAACTGAACATAAACCACGTTCTCTCACGTGTACAATCTATTCAAATATTAAACAGAGAAAAATAAGGAATTAAATAACAACTATTTAAAAGATAAGATTATCCAAGAATCTTCTAAGGCATCATATTATATGACACTTAAACGACATCGTAATAGCTCCCTCCCTCTTAGAAAACACCCTTGTCCCCAAGGGTAAATTCTGGAAACCGCTCTTTGATGGTATTACGATCTTCCCATGTTGCTTCAGTTGGAGAATGTTTTCTCCAATGAATTAAAACTTCAGTCTTTCCTATTTTCAATCTTGACGCTAACACAGCCTGAGGAAAAAAATTCAAAATCTTTTTCATCGTCCAACGTTGGCAACTCCTTAAGCACTGTTTGCTTCTCTCCAATCTTCTTTTTGAATACTAAGACATGGAACACCAGATGAAGTTGAGAATGCCAAGGCAAATCTAGCTTGTATGCCACCTTTCCTATCCGCTTCAAAACTTGGAATGGCCCATAAAATCGAGGAGAGAGCTTGTAATTTTTTTATGCTGCAAGAGACTTTTGCCTGTATGGTTAAAGTTTCAAGAACACCTAATCACCCACCGAAAACTCACGTTCTTGGTGTTTGAAGCCATAAACTTGCTTCATTCTTGCTTAAGCTCTTGAAATCTGATCTCGTGCTTCCTTGAAAAGTTGATCCCACTCTAATAATTCATGTTCAACCTGCCCTACTTTGGCTGTACCAGGAGCGTAATGCAAAAGCTTTGGTGGCTCTTGTCCAAAAATGACTTCAAACGAGGTCTTGTTAATCGCTGAATGCCAACTGGTGTTGTAACAATATTCTACCCATGAAAGCCATTTCATCCATTCTTTAGGTCTAGAACTTGTAAAGCACCTTAAATACATCTCCAAGGTTCAATTAACTACCTTACTTTGACCATCAGTTTAAGGATAGTAACTAGAGCTAAAATTAAATGAAGTTCCATTCAAATGAAAGAGCTCCTTCCAAAATGCACTAGTGAAAGTAGGATCTCAATTACATACAATGGACTTTGGTAGACTATGCAACTTGAAAACGTCATCAAAAAATAATTTTGCTACTCCAATGGCAGTAAAGGAGTGTGAAAAAGGAATGAAATATGCTTACTTGGATAATCTGTCGACAATGACAAAAATGGCAGACTTACCACTTGACGTAGGCAGGCCTTCGACAAAGTCCATTGAAACATCTTCCTAAATTTGTTGAGGAATTAGGAGTGGCTATAACAACCTCGCCGGTTTAGTTTGGTTAGTCTTATGGCGTTGACAAATATCACACCCACGATTAAACTCTTTGACTTGTTTTCTCATTCCTTTCCAATAAAAAATCGCCTTGATTCTCTGGAATGTCTTCACATACACTTCATGAGTGCTTCCGTGGAATTCTTGGATGATACTACGCATGAGATTGGAAGCAGATGGAAGGAAAATACGTTCATTATACAAGATCAATTCATCTACTATTTTCCATAGACCAAGAGCTTTACCTTGTTGAATTCATTGTTTGAGCTCTTCCAGTGAAGATTAGATTGAAGCTCTTCTTTAATAGCATCCAACCAGGGAGGAATCACGCATGAAAATGTTGAAATGGACCCAACAATTGGTTCAACTTCATGGCGCCTTAACAAGGCATCAATAACCACATTATCTCCTCCTTTCTTGTACTCAACGCTAAAGTCAAAACCCATCAATTTGTATAGCCAATGTTGTTGAGCTGTTGTGGTGATCCGGTGAGTCTAGAGGTGCTTCAAACTTTGATGATCTATACGAACAAAAAACTTCCTTCCCAAAAGATAGGGTCGTTACTTTTCTATTGCCAAAACTAAGGCAAGAATCTCCTTCTCATAAGTGGATAGAAGAAGGTGCTTCTTATGGAGTGCTTGGCTAAAGTAAGCAATAGGCCGCTCCTGCAATAGCACTGCACCTACACCGGCACCGGAAGCATCACATTCGACAATAAAGGATTTTGAAAAATCAGGAAGGGATAATACTGGAGCTTGTGTCATTGCGATCTTTAACTTCTCAAACACCTCCTCTAATGCCGATGTCCATTTAAATGAGTCTTTCTTCAACATGTTAGTGAGAGGAGCAGCAATTTTCCTGTGGTTTTGAATAAACTTGCGATAATATCCCATAAGCCCTAAAAATCCCCTTAACACCTTAAGTGTTTTAGGCTTCGGCCACGAGATCATAGCTTTAATTTTTGATGGAATAATGAATTCATAAGGCCAAGTGTCAAATGCTACTCCAATCACCAAGCTTAACAAACAACAACAAGGGGTCATTTTGCATGCTTTGGAGGTCACCAATCAAAGCCCCACATCAGATTTCATCTCACTACTAATCAAAGATCTCTTGCAATCATATCAAGAGGTTTTAAATAAGCCCACGGGTCTTCCTCTGCAACGACCGCAGGACCATCGAATTCCACTTCTTCCTGATCATGGACCAGTAGCACTACAACCATATCGCTATCCCCATTTTCAAAAAAATGAGATTGAGAAGATTGTTGAGGAGCTTCTGGAGAATGGACTTATTCGCCCAAGTGCCAGCCATTACTCATCCCCGGTTTTGTTAGTCAAAAAGCATGATGGCTCATAGAGGATGTGTATTGATTATCACCTTTTTATAATGACTTATTTAACATTTACAAGCATAAAAATAGGATAACTGAACATAAATCATGTTCTCTCACGTGTACAAACTATTCAAATATTAAACAGAAAAAAACAAGGAATTAAATAATAACTAT
The DNA here is from genome assembly GCA_035233585.1 of Antiaris toxicaria. Taxonomy (NCBI): domain Eukaryota; kingdom Viridiplantae; phylum Streptophyta; class Magnoliopsida; order Rosales; family Moraceae; genus Antiaris; species Antiaris toxicaria. Next base: position 99,838,554 of record CP141154.1, read on the forward strand.
TTAAAAGATAAGATTATCTAAGAATCTTTTAAGGCATCATATTATATAAGACTTAAACGACATTGTAATATATCATTTAGAAGTTAGAACCAAATTGATAACAGAAAGAATGATGTAAACTTTAATTAAATATCAATGAAATGGTCAAAGCAATTTGAATTCCATATCCGATATCCCAGAGACAAAATATAATCTAGGAGTAAAAAATGCACAACCAGCTCCAAACTAATTTAAGTATGTTACTTGTTTTGCCTTTCAAATCTCATCTTATATACTATATTTTCCCCTTGCAAAATTAATGCAATGGTTGTTTGGGAGTTCTATTTTTGAAAAACAGAAACTTTTTCATTTTAAGAAAATGAATATTTCTACATTTATATACCTAAACATCCAAGATTTTTCATTTTTGAAAATGAAAAAAGAGTTATCTCTAGATAAAGAAAAATTTTTACCCATCGAAACAACTTTTCACTTTTAGAAAAAAAAAAATCCAAATAACTTTTTATTTTCCAAATCTAAAAATTTTCCATTTTTCAAAAATAAACTTCTCATCCAAACATATCATAAGTATAGAAGTCCTAAGTAATTTAGTGTAGAACACATTAAAAAAATATGTACGAACCCCCAATAAGCCTGTACTTGAGTCTGTATGTTAATTCTTCAGTATAGAATCCTCCCAAGCACTAGAATTAGTATCAAAAGTAGAAGCTCTTCACCTTTACTACACTAGACGCTCTACCTCTTCCATGTCCACTTCATCTCCTTGCCAATCTATTTCGCTTTAACATTATCTCGATTTGCACAAGGACTTGCCTTTAGTTTTCAGGGCACAAGTGTGGACAAAGGTAACAAAGAGCCGAAATCACTTTGAAAAGGAAGAAGGTTCCTACCACCGTGATTGCATGGGAAATTGATTAGAATGATATCATGATCACGCCACTGTTGACCTTACTTCCCACTGCTTCGAAGGCTGATGCTTAAGCTCGAAGCCTTAGCTGAAAGATTTCTGATGACCGCCCAACAAAGTGGCCCAATTCACACCAAGAAGAATGCCAAAATCCCACAAACTGCTGAATGGTCAAAATGAGCCCCGCTTTGCCGTCTTCGAGAATGGCAAGAGTGAGTCTTAGACTGAATAAGCAAGTACTCATTCCGATTGTGCTCACATAAAGCAAAGGTTTTCCCCCAACTTTGTCAATAAGAAAAATGGTCACTAAGATGAACAAAGTCTTGGTAAAACCAACAGTTACCGTTGCAGCTAAAAGTTGAGTGTTGCCTTGAATTCCTACTTCTTTAAAGATTGTGGGACTACAATACACAGTTGCGTCGATGCCGAAAATTTGTTGGAGACATTGGATTCTATATTCGGATCTGGTGATTAGTAGTCATCGAATCGATGGAGACCTCATAATCTCTTTCCATACAGCTTTGAATTCGTACTTCTCAGAATTTGTAATCCTAAAAACAACCCGTTGCATTTTCTTAAGCCTCTCATCCACTTCTTTATCATTACTATTTATCTTGGATAATACTAATCTTGCCTCTCTAATTCTATTCTGCATCACTAAACATCTTGAGGATCCCCATCACAAAGAGCGCAGAACCGATGAAAATCAAATGAATGATTCCCACACCAAGCATGATCCTCCAACTTATGCGTGACAAAATTCCTGGGAAGGCATAGTTTGATGTGTAACCGAGAAGGATGCCAAAGTTCACAAAGATTTCGAGGAAAGAAGTAAGATAGCCCTTGGCCACGGCGGGCACTATCTAACGATGACAACTAGAGTAAACATGACCCTGAATCCTATTCCAATATAGGCAATATCCTGTCGATCATTAACACCCCGAAAAAATGACGGAGTGCCATTATATTCGTGCCTATCTAGAAAGCGGATATTTGTTAAAAAAAAGGGGTAAGAATTAATTGTAAAAACACCAAATAAACAATAAAAAATGTGTTTCATTTCAAGTAGTGCATAACCTTACTTTGTTCTTGTTAGAAGATAAGAGCGTAAAGATGAACATGTTGAATATAAACAAATGGAATATTACAATGAAATGGAAATTAAAATTATTAGAACGATAGAAATTTAACCTTAATACAAAATTGAAAACTTGATAGATGTCGAGGTAAATGAAAAACTTGATAGATGTCGAGATAAATGGAACTCATACTTTTTTTAAAACAGATTTGTTCCCTTGGTAAGTGTTCTAGGATTCAATGGACATCTATATTCGAGGATATGTGACAACAGTAGTTGTCACAGCCCAAAATTTAGACACGTGACACGGCAGCCAAATCATAATATCAACCCGAGATTTAAGGAAAAACATTTATTACGAAAAGCGGGTCAACATCATAATTTAGCTAAGCCTAATTATTTATAAAGTAGCATCATAACCACATAATAAAATAAAGTAGAAAATAAATACTTTTTAATGCGGAAATCAAACACAAAATCGGTCTTCAAAAGAAATTACCAACTATAAAATATTCCCAAGCATGAAATTTAAATAACGTGAAATAAAGTCCAAACTTAAAGTCTCATTACATCAGAACGAGAAACAGAAAGAAGAAGATAGAGAAAACGGATAGCATCATCTTCGGTAGAAACGGATAGCTCAATGATTTTCGAAACTGCTACCTCCCGCACCTAGAAGTAGTCATTTCGAAATCACTAAGAAAAGGGACGTGAGCGCTGGCTCAGTAGGACAGAAACAAGGGTGGATTAAACAGGTAACATTTAAAAGTATGACATAATATTCGTTTCCAAAAATAATCAACAATTTAATGAAACATTTTTAATACAAGTTTTATTCTGCTGAGGACTTAGCGTAGTTGCAATATACGTGCCCTAATATTAAAAATAATAAATCATTAAAATAAACCATCATATTTTGGGTTTAAATCAAAAGGAGAAAGAAGGAAAAAGTTGATTTCTTACCTTGTTTTTGTCTAAAAAATTGTTGAATCTTTGAGCTGCCTTTAGGTAGGTTTTGCTTGCTGTTTTGGTGTGTTTTGAGAGAGAAAAATTCAGAGAGGAAATAAGGTGAGGCTGGCCGAATTTTGAGAGTGAAAGGAAAGGTGAATGAGAGTTGAAAGAGGGTTCTTATACTAGGTTTTTTTTTTCTTTTTCTTTTTAATTTTCTTTCCTTGCTTGGCCGAATATTTTGAGGGGCAAAAGGGGAAATTTTGTGCTGTTTTGAGGCTAGGTTTTTTCTCTCCTTATTTTTCCTTAAGTAGCCGAAATTATCCATTAGTTTTTTTTTAGGAAAAAATAATTTGAATTTTGATTGAGTTTTGACCTAGTTTTTAATTCAAATCAAATCTCCTTTATTTCCTACACTTTATGGCCGAATTTCTTCTTTATATTTAAGGGATGAAATTTGAGTTTGAATCCTCCTTGGATTTGTGAGATTTAAATTTTAATTAAAAATCCCAAGTAATGGCCGAATATTTTAGGGTTTTTGAAGTCAAAATTGTTGACTTTTTGAGTGAAATTTGACTAGGAAACCAACCTAGGGTTTCCAAAAGATTTTTAATTAATTTTTGGCACACTAATTTTATTTAAATTATATATTGACCCTTAAATAAAATTTAAGGCGTCACAAATATCTACTACTAAAAATAGTTTCGTCCTCGAAACTTTAAGAATTACTCCACACTAAAGAAGAGAATAAGAATATGAATAACTTCTCATTTCATTAAGCAATCTAAATGCACCTTTCAAAACATATAGTGGTATATCTACCACTATGAACAGAGTAGGGTTATAAAACAAACTTAGGTCGACTACATTACATGTACTCTACTGCTTAGCGAACCATTCCGCATGGTTCTCACGCATATCTTTCTCGGTTTCCCATGTGGCTTCTTCTTCACCATGGTTACTCCAAAGAACCTTTACCATGGGTATTGTTTTCGTTCTCAGCTGCTTGACCTTACGATCCAAAATCTTCACCGGAACCTCGACGTAAGAGACATCTGGTTGGATTTCTACATCATCTGTTGAAATGACTTCGGACTCTGTTCGTGCACTCTTCCTCAACATCGATACATGTAAAACGTTGTGCACTCCCAAGGTGTCGGGTAACTTTAGCTTATATGTAACCTTACCAACTCTGTGTACGATCTCGAAAGGTCCAATGTAACGCGGTGCTAGCTTCCCTTTAACTCCGAAACGAGAGATACCTTTCTTCGGTGAAACCTTTAGCATCACAAACTCTCCGACCTCGAACTCTAACGGCTTTCTGCGTTGATCTGCATAGCTCTTCTATCGACTCTGTGCTGTTAGAAGTCGTTGTTTGATGATGGCAATCTTCTCGTACTGGTCTAGGATCTTATCGGGTCCACCCACTGGTGCTTCCTGGTTGTCAACCCAATAGATGGGTGATCGACAAGGCTTTTCGTACAACGCTTCAAAGGGTGTCATTCCGATACTCGTTTGATAACTGTTGTTGTATGCGAACTCTGCCATGTAGAGGTGTTTGCTCCATCCATCTCCAAGATCAAGAACACAGGCACGTAGCATATCCTCGAGAATCTGTATGAGACGCTCTGACTGACCATCTGTCTGCGGATGAAAAGCGGTGCTGAAGTTCAGTTTTGTGCCTAGAGCTTCCTGTAGACTTTGCCAAAAGCGAGCGTTGAAGTGCGTATCACGATCAGAAACGATCACTGAAGGGACTCCATGCAATCTGACTATGTTCCTCATGTAAAGCTCGGCTAGCTGGTTCCTGTTGCAAGTCGTCTTGAACGGGATGAAGTGCGCGGTCTTCGTGAGACAATCTACAACTACCCAGACTCCATCAGATCCATCCTGTGCTCTCGGTAAGCCGGTTAAGAAGTCCATTCCTATACTATCCCACTTCCATCGAAGTATTGGAAGTGGTTGGAGCAGACCTGCGGGTCTCTCCCATACTGCCTTTACCTTCTGACATGTCAAACAGTTGGCCACGAAGTTCTTCACATCTAACTTCATACCTCTCCACCAAAGCTGCCATCTTAGGTTTTGATACATCTTGTTTCCACTTGGGTGCATGGCGAATCTCGACTGATGAAACTCTGACAAGATCTCCTATATAAGCTCTGGGATGTGTGGCACTGCTAAGCGACCCTCGTTGTAAAGAATTCCACTAGCGTCCATCGACCACTCTGCAACATGCTTGCCTTTTAACAATCTATCTCGGATGTCAACGAAACGTGTATCTGCCAACTGATTCTCCTTGATCCTCTGCACGTAGTCTGGTTCCATCACTAAGTTGTACAACACTGGGTGACCCTGAACTTTGCTAAAACGATCCTGATAAGCTGTAAGAACTCTGTCCTTTTCCCACTCATCTATCTGCATAGCCATTATTGAAACATCATGATCAGGATTGTGAACTGTCTCTCTTTTCCTACTTAGTGCATCTGAAACCACGTTTGCTTTACCTGGATGGTACTCGACTTGGAAGTCGTAGTCTTGCATGTATTCTACCCATTTTCTCTGATGCAAGTTGAGATCTTTCTATGTAGCTAGGTATTTCAAACTCTTGTGATCTGAAAGCAGTCTAAAACTGGCACCATACAAATAACAACGCCAAATCTTAAGCGTGAACAATATTGCAGCTAACTCTAGATCGTGTGTAGGGTAGTTTCGTTCATGTTGTTTCAGCTGTCGTGAGGCATAAGCAACAACTCGGTTCTGTTGCATCAAAACTGCTCCAAGACCTTGATGAGAAGCATCGGTGTAGACGTCATATACTTGATCCTGATCCGGAATGATAAAGATAGGTGCAGACGTCAAACGACTCTTCAACTCCTAGAAAACTGACTCACAGCTGTTGTCCCAAACGAAAGGTACATCCTTCTTTGTCAGATTGGTGAGGGGAGCTGCGAGCTTGCTGAAGTCCTGTACAAAACGTCGATAATATCTCGCTAAGCCCAAGAAGTTTTGGATCTCTGGAACATTCTTCGGTCGTTCCCACTTAAGAATCGCTTCAACCTTGGATGGATCAACTGATATACCATCTCCTGAGATGATATGCCCGAGAAACTTAACCTCTGTCATCCAAAACTCACATTTTTCTTTCTTGGCGTACAACTGATATTTACGAAGAGTCTGTAAAACTATACTGAGATGCTGTGCATGATCTTCACGAGTTCGGGAGTAGATTGAGATGTCGTCGATGAATACGATGACGAACTTATCAAGAAAAGGTCGGAAGACTCTATTCATCATATCCATGAAGGCGTCTGGCACGTTTGTCAAACCGAAAGGCATTACTAAGAACTCATAACTGCCATACCTTGTTCGGAACCCTGTTTTCGGGATATCCTCCTCTCTAACACGAAGCTGATGATATCCGGATCTCAAATCAACCTTGCAAAAGAAACAAGCTCCACCCAACTGATCGAACAAGTCATCTATACGTGGTAACAGATACTTATTTTTTATGGTCACACTGTTGAGCTTTCTGTAGTCCACACAGAGATGTAGCGAACCGTCGGCTTTCTTCACAAAAAGGACTGACGAACCCCAAGGTGAGTTACTGTCTCGGATAAAGCCCAGTGATTTCAACTCATCCAGCTGCTTGCTCAACTCTTTCATTTCTAGAGGTGCCATACGATATGGAGCAGAAGTAAAAGGAGCTGTTCCGGGAACTAAGTCGATATGAAACTCTATTTCTCGATGAGGCGGTAAACCTGGAAGAGCTTTTGGAAAAACATCTGGAAAACTATCGACAACAGGTATAGGTTGGGTACTATTTTCAGAACTGGATCCTTCCACTGCACACAAGGAGAAGAAGCAAAGAATACCCTGTCTACTCTTCGACACTAACCTCAGAGCAGATCTATCAACATCTGAAACTAAGCTTAACTGATAGGACACCACATGTCCAAAATCAGTTGTAAAGATAACGCGACGATTACGATAATTAAGCATAATCCCATATCGGGAAAGCCAGTCATATCCCAAAATAACATCATAAGCAAACATAGGCGTTACCACAAGTGATGCCTCCAAACAAACATCCCCAACATAAACATAAGCTTAACACCCATCACTAACGGTAGTCGTGCCCAACGGGGATTTCACACATAAGGGAGAGTCAAGATTTTGCAGTTTTAAACCAAGTGAACGAGCATAATGTTGGGCTATAAAAGAGTGTGTAGCACCGGTGTCAAACAAAACATGTGCATATGTACCAAAGATAGGAATTATACTATCTAATGCAGTCAGTGTATGATCTATCTCCATGCTGTCAGCTCCAAGAGCGTGTACCTGTGGTGCCTTACCACGATTTTGAGCTGTATTCCCTCGCTGATAGCCCGTACTCTGACCCTGTGGTGGCGGTCTCTGATAACTCGGCACTGGGAACTGCTGTAGCAGTGTAACATGTGGAGCATAAGGCGCAGTGTATTGGCTCATGCGGCTGATAGGGAGCCGGAAGCGGAGGGCGCTGTGACTGCGAAGTAAACTGTTACCTCTGTGGAAGACCATTCTGATTCCGCTGATGATGATGTCTATGAGCATTGTCTCTTGACTGTCTCTTCGGGCAGACATTTCTTTTGTGGCCTTCATCACCACACTCGAAGCAGGTAATCACATTCACCCGACCCTGTCGCTGTCCAGAAAACTGATGAGAACCCGATCCCTGAGACTGCTGGTTCTTCTGGAAAGGAGTCTGCAAATTGTGCTGAGGCTTATTGCAGATTGGTCCAGACTTGTTTCTGTTACGAACTTCAAGGAACTCCTTGTTGCCCTCTTCCACTGTCAACGCCTTAGTAACTATCCCTGATCTGGAACGGTTGTACACCCCTCTTCACATAGAGGCTAAGCCCTTCCTTAAAGCGGAGACACTTAGTAGCTTCATCCAAAACCTGATTCTTCGCATACCGGGCCAACTCGGTGAACTTGGCTTCATATTCCCGCACTGACATAGACCCTTGCTTCAAACGGATGAACTCCCTAGCTTTTCTGTTGCGGAACTGAGCTGAAAAGAAACGCTCATGAAAACGCTCCTCGAAAACTGTCCAAGAAGACGTCTACTCCTCTGTTAAACCATCCTCGATACTAGCCCACCAGGTAGAGGCCAGACCTACCAGCTTGTTGGAAGCAAACTCAACCCAGAACTCTGCGGGTGTGGCGGTCAACTTTAGCTGCTTGCGAATGGCATCAAACCAGTAGTCGGCATCCATCTCTATGCCCATGCCGTCGAAAGTGGGTACGTGAGGCTTAAAGAAAAGAGTTAGGGCTGTCTGTTTAGGATGTATCAAAGGCTGGGTAGGTACTGCTCCAGAGGTAGGGTTTTCGGTGGTAGGCGTTTGCTGAGGAGTCTGAGAAGAACTCCCCACTCTTTGGGTCTCATTAGGAGCAACATTGACTACAAGAGCTGGGTTAGGTGTTCCAAAAGGTAAGATGGTGAGGAGAGCCTGTATCGTCGCCGTGAGATTCTGCATCGCCGTTAGCTGATCATTCGGTGCAGGAACCGCTGCATTCTGACTCCCTTGAGGCTGCGTGTTCCCGGGATTCTCTTCGTCGTTGCCTCTCTGCTGCCTCTGACTACGCGTGCCGGGACGAGCCATTTTACTATATAAGATTGAAGGAAGAGGAAATCCTATAAGTTTCTAAGAGTAAGAAAACTATGCTTGGGTATTTTGAAAACGTTTTGATGAAAACCCTTTTGAAAACCTGGTTCTGATACCATTATTTGTCACGGCCCAAAATTTAGACACGTGACACTGCAGCCAAATCATAATATCAACCCGAGATTTAAGGAAAAACATTTATTACGAAAAGCGGGTCAACATCATAATTTAGCTAAGCCTAATTATTTATAAAGTAGCATCATAAGCATGTAATAAAATAAAGTAGAAAATAAATACTTTTTAATGTGGAAACCAAACACAAAATCGATCTTCAAAAGAAATTACCAACCATAAAATATTCCCAAGTATGAAATTTAAATAACGTGAAATAAAGTCCAAACTTAAAGTCTCATTACATCAGAACGAGAAACAGAAAGAAGAAGATGGAGAAAACGGATAGCATCATCTTCGGTAGAAACGGATAGCTCAACGATTTTCGAAACTGCCATCTCCCACACCTAGAAGTAGTCATTTCGAAATCACAAAGAAAAGGGACGTGAGCGCTGGCTCAGTAGGACAGAAACAAATGTGGATTAAACAGGTAACATTTAAAAGTATGACATAATATTCGTTTCCAAAAATAATCAACAATTTAATGAAACATTTTTAATACAAGTTTTATTCTGCTGAGGACTTAGCGTAGCTATAATATACGTGCCCCAATATTAAAAATAATAAATCATTAAAATAAACCATCATATTTTGGGTTTAAATCAAAAGGAGAAGGAAGGAAAAAGTTGGGAGGCGTTTGTTTTTGGTCTTGAAAATGATTTTTCATTTTCAAAAACACAAAAAATGAAAACGGTTTGAAAATAGTGTTTGTTTATTTAACGTTTTCAAAACCATTTCGAAAACACCGTTTTCAACTATGTTGTTTTTTTGGGTTTTTTGAAAACGAAAAAAAGTTGTTTTCACTTTTTATTTTCATTTTCAAAAAATATTGTGTTTTTTAGGTTTTTTGAAAATGAAATGGGTTTTAAAAAAATATAACCAAACAAAGTTTCATTTTTATGTTTTTCAAAATATACACTCAGAAAACATAACCAAACACAGTTTCAGAAATAATCTTAACACAGTTTTCAAAACATTCTCATTTTCAATTTTTTTGAAAACAGAAAACATTTCAAAAACAATACCAAACGCCACCTTGATTTCTTACCTTGTTTTTATCTCAAAAATTGTTGAATCTTTGAGCTGCCTTTAGGTAGGTTTTGCTTGCTGTTTTGGTGTGTTTTGAGAGAGAAAAATTCAGAGAGGAAATAAGGTGAGGCTGGCCGAATTTTGAGAGTGAAAGGAAAGGTGAATGAGAGTTGAAAGAGGGTTCTTATACTAGGTTTTTTTTTCTTTTTCTTTTTAATTTTCTTTCCTTGCTTGGCCGAATATTTTGAGGGACAAAAGGGGAAATTTTGTGCTGTTTTGAGGCTAGGTTTTTTCTCTTCTTATTTTTCCTTAAGTAGCCGAAATTATCCATTAGTTTTTTTTTTAGGAAAAAATAATTTGAATTTTGATTGAGTTTTGACCTAGTTTTTAATTCAAATCAAATCTCCTTTATTTCCTACACTTTATGGCCGAATTTCTTCTTTATATTTAAGGGATGAAATTTGAGTTTGAATCCTCCTTGGATTTGTGAGATTTAAATTTTAATTAAAAATCCCAAGTAATGGCCGAATATTTTAGGGTTTTTGAAGTCAAAATTGTTGACTTTTTGAGTGGAATTTGACTAGGAAACCAACCTAGGGTTTCCAAAAGATTTTTAATTAATTTTTGACACACTAATTTTATTTAAATTATATATTGACCCTTAAATAAAATTTAAGGCGTCACAATAGTAATCTAGCACAATCAACTACTACTTTCGACAAATTTAAACTTGCGTCTTTCCTCTATCACCAAAATATATAAAAACTTTATATAAAAAAACCCGCCTAAGTACACAATAAAAACAAGAGAGAATTTATGTATTGATGTGCCTAAGCATGCTATGAATTCCACTTTATATAAGTTATTAGAATTAGGTGTTACAAGCTTGGAATAATGCTGATTTAATCTGATTTAATGAGAATTATACACTAAGTTACAACCATTAAAATTCTTGGGTTACAATCATTTACCTTTAGAATTCACAATGTTCAAAAACATGTCCACATTCATCTATTGAACATGAACTTATGACTTTAGCTCTTCATTTTTAAGCACTAATATCCAGAATATCAATGCCCATTAACATGTACTAAATTACAAGAATATCAATAGTATATTCTGAGAATTAAAAAAAATGATAATTTAATCTGGTTTAACGAGAGTAATACACTAACCATCAAAATTTTTAGATTACAATCATTTATATTCAGAATTTACAATGCTCAAAACATGTCTACATACGTCCATTAAACATAAACTTATGACTTTAGCTATTCATCTTCAAGCACTAATATTCAAAATATCAATGTCCATTAATATGTACTAAATCATAAGAATATCAATAGATGAAATTGTTGATATTCTGAGAATTAAAAAAAATTCAGAATTAAATATCAGAAATGCAAATAAAAAATTTGCAAAATGTAACTCATACAAGCTCGACATTCGCGTCGTCCACATCATGTAAATGCATACATTGGGCGCTTAACCCACCAAGTTCATGATTTACATTTCTTGCGCATAAAAGAGCCTTTTGAATACACTATTTTACTTAAGTCCAAAAGTGTAATAGCTTAAAAATTCCATATTATTATGATGGCTAAACAATGTGAGATTTTATATTTTTAGAAACTTTCTAACAAAATCTAATTTTCAGTGGATACCTTTTGAGTATCAATTTCTTATTCACTGACTATCATGTTGAGCATATGAATATACGATTTTGATCTCCTCACAATGAAGAGCACAAACTCATAAAGACCGTTATTTTTACAAAATGGATTTCACTCAAATTTAGATCTTGTCTCAAAATGACTCCTCAAAATGATTAATTATTACCATTTTTCCAAAGGTTCTATTTGAATTGCATTTTATTATTATAAGATTTTTTCATTCAAATATTTACACAAGTTATGACCAAAATTTTTTGCAAGTTATCACTGAGTAGTGTTTTCTAGCTTGGTAAGGTCCAAAAGTTTGGACGTGTTACAATTTTGGTACCGGAAACGTTTTCAATAAGACTTGTTAAAATCAATAATTTTGTAACTAAAAAAATGGACCATTAGAACATTTTAATCAATTTATAAAGGTTCACCATTGATCACTTGGTCATGAGATGAAATTTATATTTAAAAGGGTGCAGATGCCTTTGAAAAACATCACCTGATATAAAACAAAAATCTATATGTCTATGAAAATAAAGCAAAGTAATCTATATATCTTAGGGATGTTATCAATACTGAGTACTATCGTTAATAAAAAGTAAATCCATTCGTGAATCTCACATTATAAGACATGCTTTTTATTAGTAAATAATGCTAAGTATCACCAGTATTTTATTTATAGCAATGCTGTTTTTCCTCTGTTGTCCATAAGGCATATTTTTAACTCTTTTTGAAAATTTAAGGGAAAATTTTAGGATAGTTTAAAAACTTAAGGCAGCTTTTTTTATATTAAAAAAAAACCATAGGTGTAAGCGGCATATTTGGCAAAAACTGAGGGGTACATTTTGGATGTACAAATTAACGGTATGTTTAGATGAGAGGTTTATTTTTGAAAAATGAAATATTTTTAAATTTAAAAAATAAAAATTATTTGGATTTTTTTTAAAAGTGAAAAGTTGTTTAAATGGGTAAAAAAAATTTTTTTTTAGAGAGTTTTTTTTTTATTTTTTAAAAATAAAAAATTTTAGATATTTAGATACAAAATAGAACTTTATAAAATGAAAAACTTATTTTAAGAAAATAAAAAATAGAACTTGAATGCGTAAAAATAAAAAAGTTGTTTAAGAAAATTTATTTTTATAAAATGAAAAATTTTTAATTTCCTAAAAATAGAACTTTCAAAATAAACACAAACACGGTATAAAACCGATGTCGGGTTAGATTGCCACTTCTTATGGCTCTCACGTGCTAAAAAAGTCTGCACGCGCGAATCGATACCGGGGCTAATATTAAATCCAATTTCCATTACCCTGGGCATAATCTTTCCCTCTCTCTGTGCCGGACCCAGCGTTGTTCATTCCTCTTCAACTTCCACTCTCTCTCTCATTCACTCGTAGGCTTTCTTGAATCGGAGTCTACCTCTGTCCAGCTATGGCGGCGGAGACGCTTCCGCATCCAAACGGCGACATTGACGTTAACCCTGGCTCCAACGCCGCCAAGAAGTCGCGGGAGAGCGAGCGCCGCCGTCGGAGGCGGAAGCAGAAGAAGAATAAGGCTTCCAAGCCATCCGACGCCGCCGCTGCTGGAGACGAAGACGACGCCGACGACGACGCTAAGGAGAACGACGAACCGCAACAGGTTCGCTATTTCATCTGTTTGTTTATTATTATTATTATTATTATTATTATTGTTTTATATTTATTGCTTCTGTTCAGTGATGGTGAGAAGTTGATTTCTAGTGTTTCGTTTGATTGGTTTGCCGGAATTAGGAGTGTCGTTTCGGTATTTAGGTTGGAGATGGAGTCGGAGTTGTTTTGGCGGTGCTGTGTTCGCTGGATCGGCGAAATTAGGGTTTGCAACCTATGGCTTGTTGCGAATCGGAGTTTTTTTTGTTTGCTTAGAAATCGGAAGAACTGAACTAAAAATATGAAAGAACTAGAGAGGTAGAGAAAATGGACGTTTCTTGAACTTGAAGCGCTGGGGTTTATCTATGGGGAACTTTCGTGGATTATTTTGGTTAAACCATAGACTTGCTTGTTGTTTTGTGATCAGGAAAGTGAAAAAAAAAATAAGAAAGAAAAATGTGGGAGGAGAAATGAAAATTGAAGCTAAAAAATTTCATTTCAGTTTGCGTTTGAGTCTAACGGTGATAAGAAATGGAATACTTTTGATGTTATCTTTCTTAAGGGGTATACAAGTGGCTGTTTTTTAACTTGTTGATTTAATGGATGAAGACAACGTTGACGGCTTTCTCTGTAAATTTTATTTTACGAGTAAAGCATTAAATTAGCGCTTTTTTTATTTACTTATTTTTTCTTCAGATAAATCTTATAGTTAATGTGGATATGTAAATAGATTTGTTAGGTTGTTCTGTCACTCCAGTGATTTTCTGGTTCTTATCAATTGGCATATCATGTTTGCTTATTTTGTATCGACAATTTTCAGATTGTGGAGCAAGTTGTGGTAGAGTATGTCCCAGAGAAAGCTGAGCTAGAAGATGTTATGGATGACGAATTTAGAAAAATATTTGAAAAATTCAGTTTCCAAGATTCTGCTGGTGCTGAGGTATAAAGTAATTATGTCATAATCATTAGCAAGATACTTTGATTTTATTTTCTTTTTTGTTGTGAAGAAAATTGCTGATGCATTTCTTCTTTTTCCTAAGGAGGAGAAGAAAGATGAGTCTGCCGAGAACACAACTGCAAATAAGAAGGCTGACTCAGATGAAGAAGAGGAGGAACAGGACGACCAACTAAAAGAGAAAGGCATGTCAAATAAGAAAAAAAAGGTTGAGTGACCAATTTCCTTTGATAATGAATATCATCATTATCATTTTCTATTGTGAAGCTGACAAAAGTATTTTAACGTCTTGCAGCTTCAACGGCGGATGAAGATTGCTGAACTGAAACAGATCTGCTCTAGGCCTGATGTTGTTGAGGTATGGATTTGTGGTTGAAATTGCTTGAACTTTCCCTCTTGCTCTCTATTTTAATTTTTGGGGCTTACTTTCTGATTTCTTCTTTTGGATTTAAACTTGTTCTTTGGTTGTGCGTTTGTTTATTTGTTTTCAGGTTTGGGATGCAACGGCAGCAGATCCTAAGTTGTTGGTTTTCCTGAAATCTTACCGAAATACTGTGCCTGTGCCAAGGCATTGGTGTCAAAAACGGAAATTTTTGCAGGTTAGCAATCCTTCAAATTTGAACTCTATTGGTTGTGGTGTGCATGCATGATTGATGGGTATAGGGAATAGAACTAGGTAAGATCACATCAAATAAGGTTTCTCTTATATGTATATATGTGATTCTTGCAGGATTGTGGCTGTCGCAAACTTGGAGCCTGGACTAGTAGGTGTTCAACTAAGGGCACCCTTGAATTGTTATATTTTTGTTTAATATATAGGAGGGGTGGTGGGTTGGGTGGGGGGGCGGGGTGGGGTTTGACGCATGAACATATTTTCATCCTAGAGTTTGGTGTTATTCACTCTAGAGGTGCTGATTTATCTGTTTTGAATTTCAGATGCCTTTATATTCTGCCTGGTGCTTGGGATGAATTCATCTATGTTTTTTGCTTTATTTCCTTTGAATTTTTGTACGACAATTGATTTTGATATAAATATATCTTAAGGGTGTAATTGAAAAACTATATATCTCATGGGGGCGTTCAATTCATCTCGCAGGGAAAGCGTGGTATTGAGAAACAACCTTTCCAACTACCTGATTTCATTGCTGCCACTGGGATTGAGAAAATTAGACAGGTAACAACTTCCATTAGTTTATTAGATTAAATTGTGTGAATTGTCAGTCAATCTTCATCTATGTTCACTCTGGCTTAAAAAGTAATTTTAAAAAAAAAAATGTGTGTACGTGCAAACTATCCTTGTCCTTTTCTTGTAAGATTTCATTGAAGTTTCAAATCTGCTGTTATGTTTTAAGACATAAAAAGTTAGAAATGGAAATCTTTGAATGAAAGATGGTAGATGCAATTGACACCCTTTATATGGAATTACACTGGAAGTTCTATCCTTTATATTTTTGGTGTAAGAAGATAAGGCATGCTATCCTCTTCTCCATTTGGTCAACACCTATTGTTTGCAATAATAGATTTTTTGTTCTCTTGTTATGTTGTTCGATATAATTTCCAGTACGTCAGTATGGAAAAAGGATGCTTACATCTTCTGCACCGTTTGTGATTGTCTATGTAGGCTTACATTGAAAAAGAAGATAGTAAGAAGTTGAAGCAAAAGCAACGAGAACGTATGCAGCCAAAGATGGGCAAAATGGATATCGACTATCAGGTTTCTATTGATTAATCTAATATGTTATATCTGTATGGTGGCCTTTGTGATTGGACATGTATTTACATTATTGTATTTTGTCTAACGATAAAACTTCTGATCTTGTTTACTAGGTTCTCCATGATGCATTTTTCAAATACCAGACTAAGCCAAAGCTGACATCTCTTGGTGATTTGTATCATGAAGGGAAGGAGTTTGAGGTATTATACTTGCATTGAGATGTGTTTTCATGATCGTTTCCTTATGTGTCCTTTCTTTTGTCTTTTTGAGGTCTGACTGTTGTATGCTTTCTTGATGCGGCCCAAAGAATGTGGTTGACTTTGACCAAAGCATGAAAATTGGTTTCTTCACATGTGGTGAAGGCAGAAATGAGTTTTGCTATTTTTTAAATATTTTTCCTGAAGGTTTAGACCTAAGTAGTTAGGAATATAGTTATGTATTGTAACTTATTTATGTTCTCTTTTATGTCATAACAGGTAAAATTGAGGGAAATGAAGCCAGGTATGCTGTCACAGGAACTAAAAGAGGCTCTTGGTATGCCAGATGGTGCTCCTCCACCATGGCTCATCAATATGCAGGTGAGATCGGCAAATTCTCTCTAACTCGTTTTTTTTTTTTTTTTTTTGGCTTTTTAAATGTAGTTCGATGGTTCTGTTTTTATCTCATATGAACTATTTGTTTGTTTCCCCCCTGTCAGAGGTATGGACCGCCACCATCATATCCACATCTAAAGATCCCTGGGCTTAATGCTCCTATTCCTCCTGGAGCTAGCTTTGGTTATCATCCTGGCGGTTGGGGCAAACCTCCCGTTGATGAAGTGAGTTTTTGTATGCTGAGCATATTATTCGTGTTCTTTTATTTCTGCTTAAATCAGATCTCCAATTTATCTTTTTTTTATTTTTTATTTTTATTTTACAATCTCTAAGTTCTGTGTTTTCTGGGTTAGTACGGGCAACCTTTGTATGGAGATGTTTTTGGTGTTCAGCAACAAGAACAGCCGAATTATGAGGTACTTTCTTATCTCCGTCTTACTGTGTCAATAGATTATCCAATACATTTCGTTCTAGTAGTTTGAAACTAGTTAAAAGGTTGTGTTGGCTGATATAAGATTTTCAAATTTGTTGACAAGTTTGGTTGAAATGCAACTGATTGAATTAAGAACTATTTGAAGTAGAACTTCTTGCAAATTGCATCAGCAATTACAACCGTTTCTGTAACTTTTGATGCTGAACTAGTGAAACAGTTTGCTTTTGTTAATATTTAGTAATCGATTTGTTACTGGGAGATATTACATTATATTTAACCTAATCATAAGTTGCCTTGTTGTTTAGGAGGAGCCTGTTGATAAAACAAAGCATTGGGGTGATTTGGAGGAAGAGGAAGAGGAGGAGGAGGAAGAAGAAGAGGAAGAGGAAGAACAAATTGAGGAAGAAGTATTAGAGGATGGCATTCAATCTGTGGACAGCCTGTCGAGGTATCAGAATTATTTTTTTATCTGTGTTGTTGCATTGTTATTCTTCTTGGAATGCCTGTAAGTGGTAGCTATTTTGTCAATCTACACTAAGATCCCATTTTTTTCCACTCAGCACACCTACTGGTGTTGAAACACCTGATGTTATTGACCTACGTAAGCAGCAGAGAAAAGAACCTGAGAGACCTCTTTATCAAGTAAGTTAGCCAGTTGGAAATGTTGCTATCTTGTTAATTTGTTTCCCATCTATGCCATGTCTTGAGGATATCGAATCTGATCTCTTATTTCTATTGTTTTTAAGGTACTTGAAGAAAAAGAGGAGAGAATTGCTCCAGGGACTCTACTTGGAACCACCCACACGTATGTAATCTTTTTTGGTTCAGAATGTGTTGATTCTTTCATTTCTTTTTTGGATGGTATTATTTATAACGTATTTGGATATACCTTTTTTCCCTTTGCAGATATGTCGTTGCTAGTGGTACGCAAGACAAGTCAGGTGCCAAAAGGGTAAGCAAGGCTGTTTGTTTGATATGTTTGTGCATCTGCTACTACATTCTTTCATTAGTCTTTTTCAATTGCCATCGTCTTGTGTAATCTTGAAAATGACTTTCCTGCCTTTTTAAGTTCACGTTTGCAGTTACTACCTTTCATTATGCTGAGATACATATTTCATGTTTGATGCAAGTTACATATTATTCTTCCTTACAGGAACTTGATTCTGTTTAAATGTTGTATGGTGTTGGGTGGATTTCCATGAACTTGAATTGACGTTTAATTATTATTATTATTATTTTTATTCTTTTTTGCAACTGGCATTCATTATTAAATCAGCCGTAGAGCAAATATCTTATCTTCATCATACGTTTGTTTTCGCTACCATGTTGGAGGTGTATTAAACAACTGGGGTGATCCCGCTTATTTATTTTATACAGTCAGTAATGTTCTGTATACCATTAGTTGATTCATCGGCTTTCTTCCCACAGGTTGACCTGCTCAGGGGCCAGAAATCCGATAAAGTGGATGTCACCTTACAACCTGAAGAATTGGAAGCTATGGAAAATGTTTTGCCTGCAAAGTAAGTAAAAAGCCCTAAAACAATGATATTGTCAGTGGCCTCTGGCAGAGTTGGGACTCATTTTTATGCATTTTGCAGATACGAGGAAGCAAGGGAAGAAGAGAAGCAGCGGAGTCAGCGGGAGGATTTCAGTGACATGGTGGCAGAGGTGTGCCTCCTTATCGATATTTTTACTTGCGCACACAGTTTTTTAATGGTTCATTTTTTTAACTGATTCTTCGTATGAGTTAATGATGCAGAACGAGAAGAAGAGGAAGCGTAAGATGCAGGAGAAGGAGGGCAAATCCAAGAAGAAGGATTTCAAGTTCTAGAGTTCCATATTCGAGACAGCGGAGCCCGCTTGTGCTTGGTAGAAGTCCACTTCATTTTCCATGGATCCACTCCAAGAGCCAGGAGTTCTTTTACTTGTATTGAGTATGAGGTGCTAGTATGTTACAGTCTGGTAGTCTCTTTAGTAAACTTTTATCAATAATTTATACAACTGTATCAATTATCCTTAATGGAAATAAGATCTGCTATGATGAATTCGTTTTATTGATAGAAATGATGTTTTTTTGCCAAAGTAATTGCAAAAGCTGGGCTGAGATCTTTTACTGACTCAGAGATTGTATACAAGGATCTTTCTACTGTTTATCATTACAGTGCATCATATATATTTAGGTGCTGTTTTGGACATTAGTTCCAGTTGAAAATTTTCAACTCGAATTCAAAACTTGCAAATCTAGATCTTATTTTCTCCTTCCTTTTCTCAAAAAGCTCAAGCTTTAAAAACACATAAATTTCTTCTTTATTTTTTTTAATTTCTTAAATTCACACTAAATTATGAAAGATACGAAATAAAAATCTTATTGCATATTATTTTTTAAGTACGTTTTAAATTTTGTATATTATTTTGTATATTTTAGTTTATTTTTAATTCATATTTCAATTAAAAATACACGTCACATAAAACCATACAGGTTTAGGGGTCACATAAAACCATACAGGTTTAGGGGTCGTTTGGGACTGGTTTTTCAATCTTTAAATTTTCACTTTTTTCCAAAACTTCCTTACTTTTCACTATTTATATCTTCAAAATGTTATAGTAAACTCTAAACTTTAAAAATTCATAACTTTGTGTATACAAATTCAAATAAGATAAATTTTTTTTAAATTGCATAGAATTTGAGAGGAACGAAACAATATTCATATTGATGTTTTTTTTTAATTTTTAAAATTTTTTATTTTTTCAACTTAAACAGTTTTTTCTCCCAAACACATTCTCCAAAACAACTTTTTTCCAATCCAAAAATAATATCTCTAACACCCTCCCCCAAACTCCTCCTTAAACTCTTGCAACTTCGGTAGGAAGTTTCTACATGTAAGTACTTGAGAGAGAGAATGATTGGAACTGGGTGCTTATCACGAATGGTAAAGAGAATGGAAAGGCAAGTGGAGTTCCCTTTTTCTAATTCATTTACGTTTTTCTTATGTCGGAATTCAAATTTGATTGGAGATTTAGTAAAGGGATTCTCAATGCTGAGTAACCCACTCGGCTTTTGTTTTCTTAATGTATAGGGTTTGCGGCATCAACATCCTTCACTTTTCACGACTAGGCAAGGCTGTTCCCGTCTTTCAAATATTTACAATTTCCTCCCTATATTTGTAAATCTTGGCGATTTCACTTCAATTGTTAATAATAATTTTAAAAAAAAAAAGAGAGAGGACCCTTGGGCTCCGTGGATTGACGTTCGCTGAGTTGTTTGTCATCGATGGCTAAGTAAGATGCGCGATGTGCCTGCTTGGGTCCGAGCAGTAGAATGTCCGCTACTAGGATAACCAAGAGAGAGTTCGCTGACCGAGAAGTTGCCGCAGCTCAAGCGCGAGCAAGCACAGAAGCGGGTAGGATCCATTGAAGTAGGGAAATGATGAAAAAAATTGAGAAGATGAGGAATAACTAATATATTTCAGAGTTAACCCAAAAAAAATAAAAAATAAAAAGATGCTTTTTGATAAATTAATATTTCAATAATAAAGAACCCACTTGCCTAAACTTATAATTTACACTTTACATATACGTTAAAAAAAGATTTACAGCTTTTAAAAGTAGAAAGAAAAGTGGAGATTCCAGTTAGCAACATATATTATTAGATGCTAAATTTGACAATACATAGTCGTAAAATTTGATCATCCACGTAGACAGTCACTCTTTTAGCTGGATAAAGTTGACTTGTACAATCCTCCTATTGTTTAAGTCAAAGGCATACGAGAAACTAGGTGGAAAGTTCCAAATTGCCATGCCCATAGGCGGCTAACTAGAAAGTTTGTTACTTGTTGGGGTGGTCGTTTTCTTTCCTAGAATTTGAGGCCCTTTCTTATCAGTTTCATGTTGCCATATTATTATACATCATAAATTACTATTTATGGTACGGTGCCTTTCCTCTTTGCCTTGGCGGTCCTTCGATGAAGTAGCCCAAATCCACCATTTGTACCATACTATTTGCATTTGGACTTTGTAATTTTCAACATATTCAGAAGCCATAATTCATCTGCTATTTTAGTTATGTACCGGACGTTTGCATTTGGACTCTTGTATTCACTAAAAGGGAAAAAAATAAAAAAATAAAAAAAGGCATCCCACGCTTAAAGTGAAAGAACACGTAAAAGATTCCAAAGAATAGTGTAGTGATTGTTCATCACTTTGATTAGCAACTTCTCTTCTTCACCGTTAAGAAACTTGTTTTAATGGTTCTCGTCTATCCTTTGTAATGTACAACGACACATAGGAACTCCAAAAGTGGTAAAGCTCGATAAAAACTTAAATTTGTTTACTTGAACAAGAAGACACGAGTCACCAAAATTTTTTGTTCATTATTTTTATATATGTATGTGTGTGTATGTGTGTGTGTATATATATATATACACACACATACATATATTTATAAGTAGTCAACTATTCGCAAAATTTAATTATGAGATCTCTCTATTAAATCCACTACACCTTCATCAACTGAGTTAGTATATTTTCTTCTCTTCCCTATCTACCTTGTTTGGTAATTATTTTAGTTTACACGGAATTGATACACGTTGTTAACTACTTGCAGAATTTGATTATGTGATCTCTATTTTAATCCACTCTATCCTTATCAATTGAGTTAGCGCGGGATTGATTTTCCTCTCTCCCTATCTGCCATGTTTGGTAATCATTTGTTTTACAAGGGATTGGATAAGGATACGTGTACTAGTAGTCTCTTACAAATCAAGGCATAACTTTTCTTTCTTTTTCATTTCTTTTTCATTTTTTTCTTTTGCAGCATTGCAGGCCTTTTTTGAATGAGATTTCAGCCAAAGTGGACCTCTTTATATATGTGATGATAGCCTCTTGACATGTTGAATAGAGGCTGTTTTATTTACTTTAAATTTATTTAACAAGTGGGATTTCTACATCATCGCATAACAATATGTAATTGGACAAAACATTTAATGATATTATTACATATATATGTTTTTTTTTTTTCCCAGTTAATCCCTCTAGCGAGAGATCTCCACACCAGAATATGGGATGCCTTTAATGTAACGTTAAAAGAATAGGATATAACAATAATAAAATAAAAACATAGGCTAACACATAATGAACTTAAAATAGTAATTTCACATGTTAACGTATTAGCAACATAGTTTTCATTAACAATAGAGATCTTTCCAATTTATAATATTTTGAATTTTGTTTTTCTTTGATTACTGTTTTATTCATTAATGTTACGCTAAAGAAAGTTTATACTGTATCGGAGGAACCTTCATAAAACCTTGTATATATCATATACATAGGGGGTTTATATTATCTTTCAATAAAGTTTGTTGAATAGGCTATGTTACATTATTGATAACGAAAAACCTATATATACATAGTTGATTTTGTGTGATGCACATGCTAGTGGCAACTGTTGATGTTGTTGGTAATATCCTCGGCTTTTCATTGCACACTCACATACCAACATTCGTGGACCCCATCCCAATTCTCCACTAACTTCTGCTCTACAATCTGCGCCAAAAACTAATGTGTGCACCTTGTGTAACACAAGGGGATCAACAAGAGTCGCTTCTTTATTGGTACGACATCCTTTTCAGGTCCATTTCAAGTCTGACATGACTGCTGTCAATAGTCATATGATTGAGCTGTTGATCCACTCCATTTTTTTTTTCTGTTTTTTTGGATAGATATGTCACAGGCCTTCCGAGTAATTTGTCCTTGTGCAAAATTAATTTGTCCTTGTGCAAAAAGAGATTAATGTCTATTTTTTTTTACTTAATGATCATAGATTAGTAGTTGAAAAATTTGGAGATGCTGACTAATCTCAGTGAGATGATCAGGTTTAAAATTTGTTAATCTCACCTCACAATTAAAAGGCTGCAATCATAGTCCCTTGCGACGAATCGGTAGTGTAATTTTATCGATTGTATATAGTTCTAAACATTGAATTTGGTCAAAGTTGCATCAATGTTAAAATGTGTGTTTTTGTCTTCTCATTAAGGTTGTTATATTATTAAGCAAGTGATCCCTGATTTGTTTATGAAGCTAGTTTTTCTCCAAAAACTAATAGAACTAAGTAGAGGTTTACCGGTGGAATATCTTTTACTGTTGTATGGTAAACTCCTCATTCTTTTTAGAATATTCATACAGTAGAAATTGTTCTTTTACATTATTGGGAGGATGTTATTTTGACCGTTTGATTTTTTGATAGTTTAATCTATATATATGCAAGTAAAAACTTTATTACTTGCGATACAAAATTACTCCAAATCATTAATTTATTCGTTAAAAAATTAATTAAATGATAAATACGATGATAAAAAGCAAATGTTCCTACTATAGAAATTCTCTAAAACGCCAAATAGAACTTTCCTTTGAAGTAGACCTACGTAAGGGCATGGAAAACACAACAGCACGTACTTTAATCATCTATATCCGGCAGAGGGAGTTCATGTTATAATGAGTTGTACTTATTCAAAGCTATGAAATTAATTGGAAGTGAAAAAGAATTCAAACTGATTGGCCTTCTTCAACAGAAGTTCCATGGAAAGCGATGATTACTATGGTCGCTGACCGCGGATCGGCGATGCAAATTCATGCTTCCTTATTATATTATATTATATTATATTATATTATATCCGAACGTCTTTATTGATTTAATTAAAATGAGCTAAAATTAATTCTGCATGAAACCAACCTGGAATCATCAAGTACCCAAGTTGGTCAGCCTAAGGTCCCCACAACCCCATCATGCCATGACACGTTGGATGACACCTTTGAGCTTGGACCACTCCATGGATTGACCCTAAGAATTTCTGAGTAGGATTTCCTATTTCACATTATCAGTGCAAACAATGTTTAAATTATTAGATATGATTAAAACCTTTCCATATTACAGCAAATTTTAAAACGAATACTTATAATAGATATGAAAATGTCAAAAATTAATGCTATAAAATTAAAAAATAGTTTCTATTAATAATATAAAATAAGATGTCCTACCATAAAAGCTCTTAGAAGAAACAAAAGAAACCATCAAATCTTCAACTGGTTTTGTTTAATGTAATGGTTTTTAAATATAAAATAATGCTAATGCAGTGTAACTGTAAGAACCTTTATTCTATTGATAGGATATTAATTTTCATGCTCTATGAGCGGAATATCCAAAAGAAAAGGTGGACCCAAAGCCACCGAACAGTTGCATGCGTTTCAGATTATTTTAGCTTTAAGTAATGGAACTTTGGTAAGTCAGAAATGGATCTGTATATAATTAAATTGCTATAACGATGGAGTCCTTTGGCCATTCAGTGGACATATTGGACTGTTTTTTGCTCTTGTTTAATATTCCTAGTTGGAAAAATTAATTAAACCGTAATTAGCAAAGTCAGGCCAGGGTTCCAAGTTGTGTGACGACAAATATTCTGCTTTGTCCTTTTGAAAATGTGGATGGCGACCATATAAATATACTTTACCTAACCAACCGACCAAGTTTGATTTCCTTTCACATTCCATAAGATTAATCAAAGATTTCCTTCTCTAACAGTTTTTAAAAATTATAATTTTTTCCTTCCATCGTGCCTTAATTATATTATCTGCACGTGAATTTCCTGGTCCTAATTTTGTGACGGCCAATACAATATAATATATATATATATATAAATACAATAAACACTAAGATTATAATTAAAAATAATCCCTCACCCCTCCCCTCCCCCCTCCCCCAACCTCACACACACACACACACACATATATATATACATATATCTAATATTATAGTTAAAAACTAAAAGTTAGGAGAAAGGAAAAGATGCTAAATTCACTACCTTTATTGATTAAGACTGTAAGCAATGAATACAGCATGAAAAACTCAGTTTTTATATAGCTCTATAACTGACTCTTAGTAGGATACAAATTTGTAAATAAAAGTAAAATTAAACTCCTAAATCTTTTTCTATCAACCCAATTTAATTTTCAAACTAATTTATGAATTTTGCCAACACTTTCCCTCAAGCTGGATTGTACAAATTGAACATGCTCAGCTTGCCAACCAACTTCTCAAATGAAGGTTTTGTAAGTTTTTTTGTCATAACATCCGCTGCCTGCTCAGTGGAAGATACATAGGTTATACAAATAGTTCAATCTTCAATTTTCTCCTTGATAAAGTATCTGTCCACTTCAATATGCTTTGTCCTATCTTGATGTACTGGGTTATGAGAGATATTAATAGTCACTTTGTTGTCACACTAGAGTTTTAATGGAGCTTGCACTTCGATTTCTATTTTTTGGAGAAGATTTCTCTACCATAAGTCTTTGTATATTCCATATGTTAGAGATCTAATTTCAACCTTTGCACTACTTCTGGCTATTATAGTTTGCTTCTTACTTCTCTAAGTAACTAGATTTCCCTATACAAAAGTACAATACCTAGATGTTGACCTTCTATCACTTATCAAACCAGCCTATTCGGCATCAGTAAACTTTTCAACACCTCATGTTCTTGTCTTTTGAATAAGAGTTCTCTCCATGGTGTACCTTTGAGATACTTTAATACCCTATAGACTGCCTCCATATGCTTCTTGGTTGGTGAGTGTAGGAATTGATTAATGCAACTCATAGCAAATCCAATATCAGGTCGAGTATAGGATAGGTAAATCAATTTTCCTACTTGTTATTAGAATCTCCCTCTGTCTATAGGACTTCCTGCTGGTTGCATTCCTAGTTTCATATCAAGATCCATTAGTGTATCGATGGGCTTACAACACAACATGCCCGTTTCTTTCAACAAGTCCAGCACATATTTTCTTTGAGACACCATGATTCCTGTATGATTTCTTGCAACTTCCATGCCAAGAAAATATCTCAGATTCCCTAGGTCCTTCAACTCAAACTCTGAAGCCAAGCTCCTTTTCAATCTTCATATTTCCTCTTTATCATCATCTTGAGAACAATATCATCCATATAAACTATAAGAATGGTGGATTTTCCATTCCTAACGTTTGTGAAATAGGGTATGATCTACCTGAGCTTGTAAGACACCTTATTTTTAGATTGCTTTTGAGAAACAATCGAACCATGCCTTGGGATACTGCTTTAATTAGCATAGGGACTTCTTGCACCTACACATTTTTCCATCTTTACTTGCTTCATCAGAGTCAGGAGGTAAGTCTATGTAAACTTCTTATTCCAATTCTCTATTTAAGAACGTGTTCTTCATATCTAGTTGTTGAAGAGGCCAATCCAGATTGGCTACTAAGGAAATGAGTACACAAAACATATTAATCTTAGCTACAAGAGCAAAAATTTCTTGGTAATTAGTACCATAGGTTTGTTTGTCAGCTTTAGCCACTAACCTCACTTTATGCCTCTTGATTGAACTGTCTGAATTATACTTAATGGTGAAAACCTATTTATAACCTACAGACACTTTACCTCTAGGTATTTGCACTATCTTCTACGTCCTTACTCTTTCCAGAGCTCGAATGTCCTCTATAACGGCTTCCTTCCATTTCTGTTGCCTTAGAGTTCTATATTTTTGGATGTATTAACACTCAACAAAATAGCTATCATGTTGTGGACTGGCTTTCACAGATGGCTGTATCTCACAAAATTTTAGATTAGATGTTTGGTGCATGTCCGAGTTCCTTTCCTTAGAGCAATCGGAATATTAGAATCATTAATACTAGTGTTCATACCTGATTTCGGTTTAGATTCTTGGCAGCATGAGTCATCAATTTCTGGATTTTTCTTAGACTAGGTTTTTCGTGAGTAAGTCAGATCGAATAGCTTCAAACAATCCTTGTTATCTTCTTGAATTCTAAGCTGAGTTTGGATTTCAAAGTTTGGTAGATTTTCAGCTAGTTGTTCATTCAAATTTGGTAGGAGAAGATCAAGATTTTCCATATTTCGAATTAGATGTTTATTGAGATTTTATATTTGGAGATTCCCAAACATATTCCCATAATCCTAAGTTTAAATTAACGTGCAAATTTGAATAAAAATCTAGCTTTTTGCTACCCATTTTTAGATTTTCTCTAATATCATCCTAAAAAATTTCTTTACTTATTTTTTCCGCTTGAAGTGAATTTTTTTGAAAAAACAGTTGACTCTAAAAAAAAGTGACATAGTCAAAGTGAAATATTTTTTTTTTTCAGGGAAATAGCATCTATAACCCTTCTAAGTATAAGAATATTCCAAGAAAACACACTGATGTAACCTAAGATCAAGTTTTGATCTACATGGCTGAGACCATGCATGAAAGCACTATAACCAAACACTTTGAGATCCAAACAAAAAAATAATAATAATAAGTAGTAAGATAGTATTATTAGAGAACATCTAATGGTCTTTGGTATTTTAAAACTTTTGTTGGCATTTTATTTATTAAATAACACGCTCTTAAAGTGGCATCCTCCCATAAATACTTTGAAATATTCATTGTAAATAACAGAGACTTAGCAACTTCCAATAAATTGTGGTTTTTTCTTTTTGAGACCTCATTTTGTTTTGGTGTATCCATACAAGAACTTTCATGTAAAATCCCTTTTTCCATAAAAAAAAATTTTGAGAATGGAATTTAAATTCTCTGTATTATTGTGGGAATGAAGCATTTAATGTTCTCATTATATTGCATTTGAATCATTGAATAACGATTTTTGAAAGTTTGTTTAGCATCATATTCATCTTATAGAAGATACACCCAACAAACACATGTTTGATCATCGATAAAAGTTATACACCACCTTTTATTAGTTAAACTACAAATACAAGATAGACCTGAAATATCACTATGGATTAATGATAGAGACTCGATATGGTTGGGGTGGTAAAAAGATGCACTTATGTTTTGCTAACTGACAAATCTTACATTGAAAAGAGTCATTACTTTGAAATAATGAATGAAATAAATGTTTCATATACAAAAAACTTAGATGTCTTAGCCTAAGATACAATAACATAATCTTTTGTTTTCAAGAAACTAAAGAATGGCCTATAGCTGTATGAACCTGATTCCTCACGGGCCACCCATCCTTATAATAAAAGAGTCCATTGACCTCTTTAGCACTACCAATCCTCTTCTCCAAAATCAAGTCTTGAAACACATAGCTAGAAGGATAAAAAATCACTGTACAGTTCAATTCTTTTGCAAATTTGCTAATGGACAAAAGGTCACATGAAAAATTAGGCACATGTAAGACAAACTCAAGAGTAATGGTAGGGTTGATTTCAATAGATCCTGCTTTAGCAACTATTAAATAAGAACCATCTGCAACCTTTACTTTCTTATTTCCCAAACTTGGAATATACGTATGGAAAAAATGTTCACAATTAGTCATGTGATTAGCGACACTAGAGTCAAGGATCCATAGCTCACCTTTGTCAATAACTTAAGTGTTTTCGGTCCTACCTGTCTATGCAACGAGTAATGTGCTCGATGACTAACTACTAGACAAAAGACTTCAGAGCTGGTCCAACTATGCTTTGGAGAGGGTCAAAATTCCATTAGATTTGTCCTACTTACCTTCCCGGGTCACTCAAAGTCCTTTGCTATCTCGATTACGAAACCTGTTAGGTACCCAGTTTGCAAGTTTACTGTGGATTTCTTAACAATTGTCCTTTATGTGATATGGTTTTTGTCACACCACGCCTAACCCTTTTTTTCTAGTTAGTTTGGAATTACTCTATTTGTTTGATCCTTGGGGTCACTAAAGCTAAGTTTTCAATTACAATAGTGAAAAAAATTGTAAAGGTAGTCCGTGAGATGCCCAAGGGAGTCTTAGAATCATCGCCTTTGCTTGCTCTAGTCACAAATTTCTCTCGACTCCTTTTCAACTCTTTTTTGGTCTTTATTGCTCTGCTATCATAATAGGTAAGAGAAATGAAAGAGATGCTGAATTCACTGTCTTTATTGATTAAGATTATAAGTTATGAATACAACATAAAAGACTTGGTTTTTATATTAATTTGTAACTGATTCCTAGTAGGATACAAATTTGTAAATAAAAAGTAAAATAAAACTCCTACACCTGATTTAAACCACCCCCACACCTCCCCCACCAATTATAGAAATTACAACATGTATTTCACCTTAAGTCATGCATCTATTTAGTGTTGGACTAACAGATAGTGTTTGGAACACCTAGGATCCTTTTGGATCATAGATTGTTTTTGAATTTATTAGAAATATTATCATCAAATTCAATGTATAAATCCAAATATAGAATTTGAATTGTGTATTCAAATCTAATATTGAGTGTTTAAATAATTTTTTAAAGATAAATTTAAATAGTGTAAAGGTATAAAAATGAATGTGTTACAATTTTTTAAAATACAAAAATTTAGATTTGGATTTGAGTTGAATTTATTATTATAAATAATAAAACCATTTGAATGTTTTATTGCTAACAAAATACACATTACATTTTAATGTAAAAGTAAGATTGTGAGCTAGACGATGGCTAGATAGTGAAACAATAGACTTGACAATAAAACAACCACATAATTTTAGGATATACAATTTTTTTCAATACATAAATATATATATTTTTACAATTTCCTGACCAATTAGCGCGTACTCGAATATCACCCAACACCCTTGATTTAATGGTAGCTTTGGCATCTCCACCTTTTGCCATCTGCTAATGTTTTTATAAGTCAAGTAAAAATTCCTTTTGCTTATCTAATTGGTATCACGTATGATGTGAAGATCGATAGATTTGTCAAAAACCTGGATGATACACGAATGACGAATCAAAGAAAGAAATGCAGAAAACAAAGTTAATATTGAGCTGAAAATAGAAAAACGTTATCTAGCTTCATCGAAAATGTGCGTTACAACGTGACATGCCCTAAATTTCATTAGATTGTATAATGGTATTTGAAATGTACATGCCGTTAGAACAAGAAATAGGAGATAGTGTTTATGCATGCTACACTCCAAATATTGCATAGTTTAAACCAATAGAGTGATGCATTGATCGACTTGTAGGGTACAATGTAAAACCACATGTAAAATGGCCCTGTTTAGGAGATCAATCACTAATATGGAGACACGTTGTCACACTCCAAGAGACACGTCAGATTCCAAGTTGACATGTATATATGTATATATATTTTTTTCTAATAAAAAAAATCAGTGGTAAAATCTCATGTCCCCGTTCACTGTCCATATAGTAATATCTAGATGTAGGGACTTGAACTATAATGATAAGGGCATCTCTTTTTTTATTTTTATTAATTTTTATTGGTTATTATCTCATGTAATTAATATTAAAATTTTATTTTTTATTTATTTAAATATTAAAAGTTTATTTTTATAACAAAACACAATAAAGATAACAAAAAGTGGAAATTTTTTTTTAGATATAGCATAATGCATTGAAATATAAAGTAAAATAATGTTATTTTTCACATTATTTTGTAATAAATATAGTATTAACATATACAAATATATTAGAGATGATAAAGTAAAAACATTAATAATTATTATGTCATCATTATTAATGATCTTGTAAATAATTAATCATTTGATAAGATGATAAAACTATTTGTTCTTCTTTATGATACTTTTTATTTGAATTTATAAGATTTTTAATTCAAATTAATCCCACAGGCACGTGAACATTTCAATTTATGAAGGGTCTACATGTTATGCAATGATGTCTTAACTCTATATTATCTGATTATACCAAGCTCTATTCTTACAACTCTAAATGGGAGATGTATGATCAATTGTAATGGATTGATCCACTACATTGCAAGGGCCAAACATGGAATCACATGTAGATTGGCCAATAGGGGGTCATCAACTCCCCCTAGTGAGGAGATTAATATAGACCCCACTAGTAACCACGTGATGCCAACTGTTGATTAACCCTAAAAAGAAATTGAAAAAAAAAAAAAAAATTTAAGAGTCCCCACAGCCATCGCCGCCCTCCACCCCCACCCTCACCCCTTACCCCCCTTCGACACCACCATTTCACAACAAACCAAGATGAGCTCGTGGACCATAATGTACTTTCATTCCCTCTCTCTCTCTCTCTCTCTCTCTCTCTAGCCAACCTTCTTTTGTAGTATTGTAGTATTAGTAGTAGTAGTCATCGCTAAGTTTTCCCTCAATTATTAACATATAATACCTCAGCATGCACACGATCTACGTCCTTTTTTACGGTCCTAAATTATTCCATGTAACACAGCACTATCGACGGCTCTTCCTTCTCCACGTGGCACCAACCCACCTTCACCTCCTTAGGTGCTAAGTAATTTCTCTCTCCTCTCTCTCTGGTTATATATCTCTCTCTTTCTATTTGTAAAAATTGTGTGAAGGAAGCATAAATGGTACGATTTTTTAGGTTATTATATTTATATATAGCTCTAGGTTTCATCATAATTTTCCTATAGGGCTTTTGCTGGCTCTGCCTCTACTACACCCCACACGTCGTTTGTCAATCAAAACTATCTCTCTCTCCATGCTAGGACCGTTTTAGTGGCCTTGGTTACTCCTAAATATTATTCTGGATACTATAATTATTATAATTATTCCACTGAAGATATACATTATATATATATAACATAGCTTAGATATAAAAAGATTAAAAGAGAAGACAGACTCAAAGACATGCTCACTTCTCATCCGCTTCCTAGCCATTTCCTTGCATCTGAAAGCAATATTTTCATTAACATCCCATTTTCCTCTGAGCAGCCCACCATAATTTTCTGCCTTACAAACAACCTCTTCCTCCTGCTGATCTTTTCCAAACTGCTCTCTTTCTTCGTTCCTCGATCCAAAGGCTAGAGTTCAATCAATTCCCTCCTCTGGGTCTCTTGAGAATTTGCTTATATATAATCAATAATATATTTAGTTTAATGGGATTGAGTTCTAAGCAGGTAATCAACAGGGACGGACTTGATTGGAGTCAAACTTTGTTGCAGCAATCTCATGATCATCACAAACCTCCATCAACAATGAGGCGACAGCATCAGCAGAATCAGCAACAATCAGAGCCGTTGAAGTGCCCAAGATGTGATTCCACGAACACAAAGTTCTGCTACTACAACAACTACAACAAGTCCCAGCCCAGGCACTTCTGCCGGGCCTGCAAGCGGCACTGGACTAAAGGCGGAACCCTCCGCAACGTTCCCGTCGGCGGCGGCCGCAAGAATAAGCGCTCCAATAAAAAATCATCCACTACCGCTACCGCTACCGGCCCCACCACAACAGCCTCAACCGCTGCTACTAGCACCGCCACAACGGATGTGATCGGCTCCGATAGCAGGCTTAATTCCTCCATGATGTTTCAGGGATATCAGCCGATCAGGAAGAACATAAACATTCTTCCTAATAATCTTCCACTGATTGATGATCAACATGATGAGAAAAGCATATCTGAAATTCTCTCTCAGGCGGTACTAACTCGTCCGCAAAGCTTGAACATGATCAGCTCGGATTGGGACAACAAAAGCTTGATCACCACCAGCACCATTAGTACTAGTGCCAAATCCTTTTTCAGCAGTTCAAGTCTGCAGGCTAATTTTCCTCCAAACCAAGGCCTGCAATGCTTTCAGGCCTTCTCATCAAGCACTTCGAGCCCTTTCGAGTCGAGCCTTTCTTCGATCTCGAACTCCTTTCAGACGTCGAATGTTGTTTGCGATTACGGTGAAGATCAGTTCAAAATCATGGGAGAGGCAACGGTTACTAGCAGCTGTACGGTCCAGCCGCCATGGCAAGCACCCGAAGCCGCCATTGCCGCCACCGCCGCCGCCGTAAGCAGTGGTATGGACTTGCCAAACTGCTGGAATTGGGACGACATAGACAATCTTGTGTCTGCTGATCATATAAATCTGCCTTGGGATGATTCTCACGATGACTTGATCAAACCATGAAAAGAATGTTATTTATTTTTTTTCAATTAACACTAATTATCAGTGCCTATAGATTTGTTTATCTTTGAATATTTGGCGTGTTTATATACGGGTCAATTATAGTTAATTTGTTCTCAATTTCTTAATGGTTTATATATAAAATATATATATGTTTTGTTTTGTTTCGCGGGGAGATGTAAGACTGTTTGGAGCTGTTTTTTTTTTTTTTTTTTTTCAGCTTCAGGCTATGATGCTCATTTTGTAAGTTCTTCTATGGATGCCTCATTCATAATTACTTTGTTTTTGTGTTGTTTAATTAGGTTTTCTCTGCTAAACATGTATGCAAATTGGTAACAACTCTCTACGATCTCTCTCTCTCTCTCTCTCTATATATATATATATGTCTATACACGCGAGCACACACACCTACAAGGCCATTTCTGCAGCAAAAATAAGATATGGAGGTCTCAATACCAAAGAAGTGAGCTTCACTATAAAAGCTATAGAATTATGTCTCCTTTGATGTTGATCATGGATTTTTGGGAGGTGAAAATTTGTCCTGCCATGAAGAACTGAAAATTTAGCTATTCCGCATGTTATGATATGACAATAGATTTCTCTTATTTATAAAATCTGGTTTGTAGATAAGCGTGAACAATATTTTTGTGAATTGTACTATCAATGAGTTCACGAAGCACTCAAGATTCCTTTTTTTTTTTTTTAAATTATTATTTAGGTTCAAGTTTCGATATTCTGAATCTCATTTTAAGGTTTCTGTCTTATTACTAAACTATGAAATATTAGGTTTGTAACAATGAGAGTGGAACTGAATTCATACTTCCATTTCGTTAGAGGATTTGTGAATTTCTTCTATAGATGAAGGAATGAAAAATGGAAAGATATATATTTTTTTTTCCTTAAGCGAAAATGCGTTTTTTTTTTTTTTCAACTATTTGCAATGCCACGTGATGTGGTGTTTAACATTTTGGTCTGCAACTATTTCGCTGCATTGTGAAGTGATAGGGATGACAAGAAATGGGGTCTCCTCCAGCAGGGCTGATCACTAAGACGAATTATATGACCATGGAAGATTCTTGTGGGTATATCAGGGATTTTGATATAATGGTCGTACATGGATTTGTTAATTCTCTCACCTTTCACAGCCACTTGTTCACACACACACACACTATACATATATATATATCTATATACATATATGTATGTATGTATGTATACCCATGTGTTTGCATTGTATTTTCAATACAATGAACAACATTTCAGGCGTAGGGTAGCTTTTGAAAGATTATTAATTTTATACTCCTGCTGACCTTGCAGAATAATGTGTGATCACGTTGTATACTTGATTATTCGTTATAATGACTCGTACTTTGAGCATTAAAATCTTCATATATCCTGTGGTGGTCTTTTCTCATCCTCTCGCTTCCCCCCCACACACACACGCACACAGAGTATACACAATTATACATATATATTAATATACACACATATGGACTACCTAACATGTGCACTATGGGGCCACAATACCGAGCCATGTTTCTTTGTTGTGAGCAGCGAAATACAATGCCACATCTTCTGATAGTAGGTCCACAGAATATTTCTTTGGAAGAATAGTAGTCAGAATGAATTTTAGAATCCCCTTGGCCAAATTAAATTAATTATAATTCTCATGCTCAAACCAATAATCCAATGGACACGTTAGTCACTAGTACTATAGGAAACCATGTCAGGTCCTCTAAACAAGAGGATGCCAACCACTTCAGTGTCCCAAGAGAGGATAAGTCACTACTCTAAACCATCAGATTTTTATCATCGTTTTTATCTTCATCAGATATGATTCTAATATAATCGAAAACATTATAAATTATGTCAAGGGTCAAAGAAGAGTAATGTCAATATGCTTTGTATAAACAATGTTTACTTAACAACGTAATTAACCCGTTTGAACAAACAAAACAGCAAAGAGTAAACTCCCAACTAATTAAAACTTCATACAAATCATATCACCCTA
This sequence comes from Antiaris toxicaria, assembly GCA_035233585.1. Lineage (NCBI taxonomy): Eukaryota > Viridiplantae > Streptophyta > Magnoliopsida > Rosales > Moraceae > Antiaris > Antiaris toxicaria. Next base: position 99,873,233 of record CP141154.1, read on the forward strand.
GCAAGAACATAGAAACTCCATTTCATACAATAATGGCGTATACATCACATGCTCTGTTCCTGTCGTCCGCTAATACAAATAATTAAGGCCTACCACCCATTGTTCTAAACAGGACATATCTCAATCCTCCACTTTAGTCAAGTGAGCTTAGATTAGACTACAGGTTGCCCATCCTCACGCCAGTATCTCTGGCATAAGTTGCCTCGCCGTCGTTTGCCTTGGAATAGCTAATGTAATAGAGTTCTGAGACGATGCCTGTGAAGACAACAAAAGCAGCCCCGGCTGCAAAGATCCCTTTCCTTACTACCTTACATGAAAGGGTGTGCCTGTACTTCGTGTGGTATGCGTTTCTCACTGATGCCACAAGCAAACATGAAACCGCAATAATGAAGAATATCCTGAAATTTACGTGCGGAGAAAGATCAGCTTAATATTGTGAATGGGAGAAAGATGGGAACAGAATAAAGCATTAACAAGAATCCATACCAACTTTCTTCGGTATTTCAAACCAAATATATTCTAGGAGAATCATCCACCAAAAAAAAAAAAAAAAAAAAAGGGTTGGATTAACAACATACCAAGAAGTAATAAACAACGCTATAGCGCAAGACCTAGAACCGCTAGGCCTTAAAGCCTTCCCAAAGCACAAGCATCGGCTCAACACCATTATAAGAAGTTGACTGGCAGTCAGGAACAGAACTGCACCCACGCCTAAGCCAGTTGCAATATCTTTATCATAATTACAGTAGTTGTAATCCGCATTCTGTACGATCGTTGCCTGCCATAGAAGAATAGATGAGTCAGGACCTCGCCACAGAACTAATGAGAGTATTCAGGATGCTTTTGCTCACATCTACCCGAAATGAGCATTGGGCCACGCTTTCGAGATGGGATTTTGTTCAGTCGAACAGGGTTTTTAGTAAGAGTTAGTTTCAAGGTTGACTAACAAAAGAAGCCTCTTGAGGCCAAATTTCTTAATCCTGAATAGTACAGGTTGGCTAATTAAGTCATTTAAGGACTCAAAAAACAACAATAATTGATAGATATGCTGAAGAAAGACTTATGCCAAGACCATAAATCTAGTGAGTTTTCGTGAAACATATATATATATATATATATGAGTTTTCGTGAAACATATATATATATATATATATATTATAACCATGGTGTCCTGGATTTAGGTTCCCCCCTCCCCCGTCTAATCCATCCGATCCATGCAAAACGCACCCTCCACAGAGATTGGGTAATCTCGGGCCTTTGGCCTCGATGGGAAATGATTCACCACTTATCCAACCCTAAAAGCAGAAAATTAAAGATATAACCAGATCAAACAAAATTTCCTGGTGCAGAGAAATAGACCTGGTACACCTGAATTTTCGGTTGAGTTGACATGAAAAAGATATATCAAGCAGCATCTTGTTCCACTCGGAATTTGGGATCTTTAAGCTTTTAGGGTCCTTATCAAATGTAACCGAGAATGATATTCCACTTGCTGATTATTCTGCATTAGAAACTTGGCTATACTATCTTTATGCTACGTTTTCCATGCATAATTTATTTGGGGAGAAACTTCAAGGATTGAGTGAGCTTTCTCAATAAGTAAAATTCAAAGACCCACCAAACCAGAAAATACTGAAATAAACAGAGGGAATAAGAAACTATTAGTTCTACATTATTAGTTAAACGGCAGCGGAATCAAAGAGCAATAGAAAGAATTATCAACATGGACTAAGTAGCTGTGTTGATTAGGTTTTCATAAGTATTTCAAAAATCATTTTTCAATTTTAAAAGAATGAACACAATTAAAACTAACATCAAGGAAAACTAGAACATCTCAACTAGGTTGGCACCTACCCACCAGATATCCTCTCCTCCACCAAGTACACTACTATGTTTTATTATGAAAATACAATAAAAGGTCAAATAGAACCATAAGAGGCACAAAAAATAAATAAATAAATAAAAAGAAAAAGGGATCCAATGTCTAACGGACCACGAGGAAAGAAACACGAAACTAAAGTCTAATAAACTGTCCTGAAGAGAAGGAAGATCTATTCCTCTATCCATAATACAAGAAGATGCCGCAATAGAAACCTTGACCGGTAAAACCCAACGGGCAAAACCTTATCAAGGAAATAAGATATTTCAATGACAAATTAAGTTATGAAGATTGAAATCATGTGAACATCCATTCAAGATTTCTAAGTCATCCATCTATAAGGAGTGCAGCTCAAACATTATTGCAACATATTAAACACCACATGACACCTATGCCCTGAGCTCTTCAGAGTGAGTGGAGGATATTTGGTACTTTTACTTCATTTTCCTAAATTTCACAGCTGATTTCCAAAATTGGATTTATATGGAAAAAAATTCAGAATAACATGTCCAAACTCCAAATAATCCCTATCCTCTGCAGCCTATAGCGTAACGAAGATTTTTCGGGTCCCCCCACCAGAATCTACTAGAATTCAGACCCTGCTCAGTGCCTACTTTCAAAACCATTTACAGCCTAGAGCAGCACTATTTGCATCATTTCCTTAGCCATAGAGCAAATCGGCTTCCAATGACCAACAACTCCAATAAACTTAAGACAATAGACACCGATGACCATGGCGCCTATTGGCACCCGACTCCTTTAGACGTGTAGAGCATCAACTTCGAACTTGAAATAAAAGATCCTTAAACAAAACTTGCACGGTAATGGAGGATAAGATTTCTTACCAAGCCATCTCTAAAAAGATGTTCGATGCCCATGAAAACAGAACTTTGAACGAACTATTTGCATCATTTTGCAATTATACAGTGCTGTTCTAATTCCTAGCACTAAGGTATATTATCACATAATTTTCTCAGTAATTCTTTCTAAGAAATTAGCAAACAAACTGGAGATTGAGGTATGCTAGGGTAAGCAAACTGTTGCTTGGTTTATTGAGTCAATTAAGTGCCAAGCCAAGGTAAACCCAGATGAAAATATTATTAGAGAACACCAAAAATAAAAACAATAATAATAATAATAATAATAATATTAAAAAAATAAAGGCAAAATTCCAAGAGAACCAAAATCTTTTTAGAAATTGAAGTATGAAAGACAAATAGAAGAGCACTGCAACTTAGCATATATTATAATTATTAAAAAAAAACAAAAAAAAAAACACACACACACACACAGAGCTACTTCAAAGAGAAGAGCTCAAATACTCATAAAAGCAGTTTGGTCATCAGTTATTAAATTTAACTGTGTTTATTTTCTTGGAATTTTCCCTACTTCCAAGGCCCAACCTTTTGAGCCAAACCAAGTGAAAAAAAGAAAAAATCTGTATCTACAAATCGAAGGCAGAAAACTAAACAGAAACCTTTCTTTAGGGGGAATAAAAGAAAAGGGAAAGAAAATGAAAAGGGAAACAGAAACAGAAACTCACAGTACTCCTCCTCTGCTCAGCAGCAACAGCAAGAGCGAAAGCAATCAAATCAAACACAAACACCACAGCCACTACCAGTGTTGAAGCCATGCCTTCAAATATTCAAAACCCCCCACAAGCTCTCTCTCTCTCTCTCTCTCTCTCTCTCTCTCGTCCAGGACTCGAAATGTCACTCAAGTGTCAAGCCAAGACAAACCCAGATGAAAATATTATTTTTTGAGTCAAACTATGATTTCAATTAAATATAGAAATAATGGAATTTTATTGATAGCCAAAGAAAAAAGAAAAAAAAAAAAATGGGGCCTAGTTGAGGATAGAGCCTAGCCGCGCAAACGGCACTTTGTCCCAACCCCACCAAGTGTCAACTTTATGTGGAGTATGCATCTGTTTTTGTTTTTTATTTTTTATATATATTTTTTTTGCCAAAAAGTTTTTGTTTTTTTAATTAAGGTTTGTTTGATTCTTACTTTAAACCTTAAAGGAAACAAGATTTTTAGATTTAATTTAATTAATTTAATTATAATTTTTATTGATTTAAAAAAATAAAACAAATTTAAAAATTTATGTTAAACTCATGAATTAAACATAATTTTGATAGTTAAAATATTAAATATTAAATACCCATAACATATCCTTATAAATATATTTGGTCACACAAGTAAAAAAAAAAAAAAAAACAATAGTTGAGACCATAGAATATCTAAAACTTTGAAAGTAAGGAAAATTTAGATCCTCCCACAACCATAGAGGATTTTACTATTATTTCTTATTTTTTTTAAGATCAAGTTTCTTTGAATTCATAAGTTTATATTGTAATTTGAATCAAGGGATGTTTGGAGGAGTTTTAAAGACATATTCTAGGTTTTTTTTAGTATTTTTTTAATCTCATAATCATTTTTTACTATTTAAATATCTAAAATTTTATACTAAACTCAAATTTTAAAAATTCATAATTTAGTATATACATGTTTAAATAAGATAATTTTTATTTAAATTGTATAGAATTTTGAGAGATACAAACAAGATCTATATTAATAATTTTTTTAGAATAAATTTTAAAGATTTTATACATTTTCACTTCAAACAGTTATTTTTCCAAGTACATTTTCCAAAACTTACTTTTATCCAATCTCCAAAACACATATTCAAAATCTCCTCCTAAATGGGACCTGATTTTAACTTGATTTAAATGCACCTTACTAACAAGGGTGAAGCTGATAAAAGAAGAAGAGTTGATAAACCCTAGCCACCTAGAAGTTAGAAAGAGAGAGTTTAAGAAAAAGAGAAAGGGAGATATGTTCAAGTGAGGCTTAAGGTCGGTGATTCGGCGTCTTGCCAAGGTTGTCGGCCTTCGCAATTTGTAAGGGAAGTCATAGACTTTGAGTTTATACTGTCAAAGAAGGGGACAATTTCAGTGAGGGAGCTTAGTGAGGGGAGGAGAATGGCTTCCTTCTTCTGTGGATCAAGGACACGTCTGTTGTAGGATTCTGGTGAAACTCCAAGAACTAGGCCATGAGAAAAAGGTAAGTTTGCTAGTTTGGTGAATGTAGCAGATTCTGACCGTCGATGGCAACATGTAGGTCACATGCGCTGAAGCTTCATTAGCGCCTTTGGTGCCTTTTTATCCTGGCATTATCTCTGTCATTCATTCCCGTCATCTAACATTGAAGGACTCGATATATTTTAGTAGATCTATGGGATTTTCCCAAGTTTGTTAGTTTTTAATTTTCAAAATATAATAAGGTTATCGATTTTTCTACCTTGGTGTGTTTGTTTTATTTCGTACTGTACTAATAGAGATGGGCGTCCTATTCTTAGTGTCGTCTGCTTTACTGTAGCGACGGTTATCCTGTTGTTATTGTAACGATATAGGGTATGTTACTCGGTCATGGCTCTCAATCAATCAATAGTATCCATTGAGTATAAAGGTATTTTTTGAAAGAGCCATATGTGAACTCAATTTTAGACTAGTTGAGGAATTTTTCCATCATTGGGTTTTGGCGTACATGTTAGGAATACCTTAAGTAGGAAAGACATTTTATATGTATTTCATTTATTTTTGAACTGGATAATAAAATTATATTTAGAGATTATTTATTGCATTACTATTTCTTCAATCTATTTACATGTTGAAGTAAATATAAGCAAATATGACTCATTGACAGCTTGTGTTAAACTGTTAGAATGTTGCATATAATAGACTTTTATATATGAGAAGACTACGTTATAAAATAAGTAGTTTAAACTATAGTCTGTAGTAGAGACATAGATCGAGTATCTAACTTATGTTAAGACTATTATATTTTATAAAGCCAATTTAGGAGACGTTTTGTTAAATTGTTGGGAGCTTTGATTATTCACATATGGTGAATAATCATTTTCTTATTTGGTAATATAATAGATTTTTAAGATAGCTTGATCAGTAGACTTTGACCTAAGGCTAATTATGGATATCATGAGGGTTTTGCGTATATGACAAGGTCATTGGATAATAACTTTTCACTGGCTTATGTAATATGGTATATAACTGGGAGTGCAGTTTTAGGTTTATAGTGATGCGATTCTGAAACTAATAATTGTAACGGGTTTATTCAGTATAAAATAATAATTACATGGGTTACTGGAGACCACATTATATATGTCCAATTGGTCCACCTACTAGTTCTGCATAATTTCTTAACAAATGGTAATTGGTCGGGATATTCTTAATAGCTTTTGTTTTGAATTTAGTGAAGAGAAAAATCCAGATCACCCTCCCACAGGATGTAAGTGTTTTTCTCTAGGTATAAGAAGGGCAAAATTATAATTTTATATTATTGAATAAATAGAATAAATATTTAATTTGAAAGATATGATTTGAAATTTAAATTAATTGTATTTAAATTTTAAATTCAAATATGTGATTAATTTGAATTTTGAAAATATTATCTTAAAATATATATTTGAAATTTAAAAGATTACTCTATTTGAATTTGAATTGAACGAAGTCTTATCCTAACACAACTAGGGGTGGTGTCCACTATGAATAAGGATGGAAGACAAGATTTTCTCTTAGTGTGAATTTGAATTTTGTTTTAGATAAGAGATTACACAATTATTTGAATTTCAAATAAAATTGTCATGATTTTACTTGAATTTGAATTAGAATTATGGAAAATTATCTATGTGGATAAAATTCATAGATTTATGGAGTTTGAAATTTGAATCACAAATATCCCATGTGACCAAAAATTTTAAGGATAATCCTTAGGAAATTTTGGAGTTTTTGTGGATAAGAGAGAAAGAAAAATCTTATTTAAATCCTAATTGAATTTTGAATCGTCGCAATCCTATGGTGGCTGAAATTTTTAAAGGGATTTATCCCTGGGAGAAATCGATTTTGGGGTGTGGGAAAGAAAGAAAATCTTTCTTGATTCAATTCAAAATTCAAAAGTCACCTAATGCAATTCTATAAATAGAGGTTTTTCCACGCTTATGTTCTATAGATCACAGACTTTTAGGTGAATAAATTTATTATTGCACATCTCACTAACAATGATAAATTCTTAAAGATCTGAGTAGTTGAAAGGAGACAAGCGCACTAAAATAGCGATCAAAGAGCCGAGTGCCCATACAATTTACCATCCGAGAATTAAAGAATAGTAGAGAAGACTAGTTGGTTGAAACCTCCTCGGTCACTTCCTTTGACGTTCCCAATGTTTTTATCTGAAGGTATATGATTGTTGTTAATTTATTGTATATGACAACATAAGTCATTTGCTGATCCTTTAAAAAATTTTTAAAATTTCACTACTCATTATAATGTTTTTTCCCAACAATACATCTTTCTGCTTGAGTGTCATTTGATTCTACCAGTAAATTCAATTTCTATTGAGGGTTATCTTTTGTATTGTGCAGGGTCATACACATGGTTATTGGTATTTATAACCTTTTCTTAATTTAATGTAATTTGTCCTCTTACAAAAAAAAAAAAAAAAAAGACAAGGGTGAATCTAATATTCTATTTTAGTAGGTGCATATACTATTTGTTTTGAAAGTATAGAAATAGACATATACACGTGTAAAATTCAATTGAAACACATTTAAAACCAAATTTCAATTGAGACAAAAGAAATCATAATCCTTTTTAATGTTTGTTAAAGAAAAAAAAAAACTAATTACTCGTCCTTAAGTGGCTCGCCCACACTCTTTTGGGTGAATTATAAAGGTAAAACACATTTTTTATCAATAGAGTATGGTTCAATATATAATTTATTTTAAAGTGCTCCGTATAGCTCAAATTTAGAGGTAACAGCTAGTAGTATTTTTTTTCGACGACTTATATTATTTTTGTTCAGTTAAATATTTAGTAATAAAATCTATGCACGTCTCAAAATTTTGAAATTGTGATTATGTTATAGCTTACGTGTCATACTTTTTTATTTTTAGTTTAAGAAGTGAATATTTGAATTTTATATTTTTAATAAAATTAGATGTAAAATTATTCTTTCCGCGCAAAGACAAACACTCTTTACATCTTCCCATTCTTTTGTTTTTTTTTTTTTTTTTTCCGACAGGGGAGAACGATTTTTTTTTTAAGGTTTTTAAGATTTCTCCCCCCTCTCTCTTATGTGCTTTTTAAATTATTCTGATCTAATGAGACTTTGATACTTTGATGTTCGCTCAATGATATGGTTGAAGGAGACACGATAAGAATTTGACGTGTATATTTCTTTCTTTACAAATTGAAAACTATATTATTTTTGTGTTGACTGAGAATACACTTCAAAGTAAAAATTCTTTATAACGTTTTTTTTTTTTTTAATGGTACATACATGTAGAATTCCTATAGGAAAGATCAACTACGAAGGCTTTATAAAGAGGATCAAAATAGACTTATAAATAGATCTCACTAAATTATAATTTTTAGATAATTATTGATTGAAAAGGAATTTGTATATATTTAGTTTTTACAATGTTGATAAACAATATTATAAGACAATGCCGTTAACTTCCAGGCAATTCTTTACACTGTTGTTAAACAAATACAACTTTACACGTAAAGGCAATGAATGTGTGTATATATATATATATATACAGATATATACATATATATATATTCATCTGGTCTCTTATTTGAAAGGTAGAATTAAAAAAAAAAAAAAAAGGGAAAAATATTCGTCTCACTAGCGAAGTTTTTCATTTTTTATTTTGTAGTTTTTCGCATCGAGCAAGTTGCATTTTTTTCTTTTTAATTATAGGTGTTTCGCATTAGACAAGTTCATAACATTGATAGCAGCTTTTTTTTTTTTATTTTACAAAAAAATACTATATTTTGTTTTATTGGTAAGAATTCTATTTGCTTATTCCAGAGAAAAAAAAAGTGAGTGTTAGATTCTATTTTCCTTTTAATCACGAGTTAATTTATTGTGTAGGAATGAAGAAGAAAATATCAATTCTTGCATTCCTTTAATATTGATTTATTGCAAAAAGAATTAATTCCAAATTTACTTATAAATCTTAAATAAGTTTTCATGTACTAATAATTTTTTGATTGTGTAAAAGGATAATTTTAATAATTATATTAATACAATTAACATTATTAAGGTTGATAAATACTAAAAAGAAAATGAAATTATTTATATTTACATCATCCAATAAACTAGTAAACATTAAAAAGTAAATCAATTATCCTTTTTCCTATTCCTTTACTTCACTTTTCAACCTCACTATCTATCCCATTACATTTCTTTACGTTCTTTTTACAATTCCCTTGTTTACTGTGTTCACATTATGTTATTTTATTTATGAGTAAAATATTGGACTGATATCATTGTAACAAATATTATACACATATATATAACGAAGGGCTATACTATTTGTACATATTATTCATATTGTACTAATCAAATTATTCAAATATAATATTTATTGGTGATAGTTATCTGCTAACCAATATTTAAATAATACTATGTGATAAGATTTTAAATATGAAATTACAAATATAAATTAACTAGTTGTTATAAGTTTTAAATAAAAAGTTACGAAAAGAACTGCATGATATGCTGTATTACATATGAGATATTATATATATATATTTATATATATTTGAAGCATGAGGTTACGTTTAAAACTCTTACCATGTGGATAGATATATCATTAAACAAAGATATTTGAAGTTTATATTCTCTTTATTAGGGAGAGAACGTGACCTTCAATGCAATAATTAAAAAATAAATAAAAATATTTTAGTGCACACCAATTATTTTTAGAGGAATAAAAAAATGTAAGGTTTAATAGGAATATACATGTAAAAACTTCTTGTCAATAAAGATAAAACATGCAAAATCAGAAGTTTTAAGAAATTATTCATTTAAAAAAAAAAAAACAATGAGAGAGGTCATCCCATTCGGTCTCAAGTAGCTCCGTCGCGATTTACGGCACATATATAACAACCCATGTAGAAAGGTTGCATGATAAACCTATTGGTTTTCACTAATTCTTTGTGAATAATTGCATGAAAAAACAGGGGTGAAAAAAAAATATTTTCATAACAAAAAAGTAATAATAATAAAGATGCATTTGTGACCAAAAGTAGTGGATCCATGAATCATGTGACAACAAGGAAACCAGCTTTGAAAAAGCACGAGATGCTGTTTCCAAATTAGTCTTGTTTTGTATGAAAAGTAACTTCAAGTTGAAGCCCTTCAAACACGTCCGTGAAAATCTACTTGTCGCGCTGGCCACTTGATCAAGAGCAAATCACCAACCAGTTACTTGTGTGTCAAGCAATTGAAATGGATTTAGTGATAGTGGACTTTTGAATTAAACGCCATTATGAGCGTGCAAATAATTTTGATGAGCATTAGGTTCATAATAAATAACAGACGTACGATTTAGATCAGGTGGCCAAACTCAAACCAGTGCAGAATTTTCAAAACATACCAACGCAGTAGCACTCAATATATATATATATATATATGTTGATGTAATTTTGTCAAATATGATGTCTTTTGAAGTGGATTGTTGAAAAAAACAATTTTTGATAGATTATCAATAATCAATTTTTGATCATCTGTATTTAAAAGAAAAATAATCTGTTAGATTATGTTAATAATCTAGCAGAGTAGTCTCTAGTGATCAAAGTCAGCGATCATCATCTACGTTGAAAAGGGAAAATAATTTGTTAGATTAAAAAAATATATTATATTACTCTTAAAGATTGGAGTACGTTCTTGTCACGATTGATTCTAAGTAAAACATCACTTGATAGATTAAAGATGATAATCTAGTAGAGATGATAACGTAGTAGGTTAATTATTTGATCCGCGGGGCAGTACAATATATGTTGTTTAATCTTTGACCGATCCATCTGTGTGGCACAAACTCAAAGCGTTTATGTAGTATAATCTTGAGTAAAATCCCAAAGTTAGATTGTTTTTTAGGTATTCCTGATAATTTAATCCAACAGATTTTATTTAAATTATTTGAAATTTTAACTCATATTATAAAAGAAATAATAAATATATGTTTATAATGTCATCTATGGTGTTTTTTACAAAAGTTTTTTTGTGTTGTAAAAATCAATATAAGATATGATTTATTGGTATTTCTCTAAAACCCATTAAAAAAAAATGTTTTAGGTCTTGATATTAGGAGCTCCAAATGGGCCAGTTCGAATCCCAAGTTCAGAACAACAGGCCCAGTACTTGCAATAGCATCCAGGCTGCATGTATGCCTTCTACAATCTTCTCTTTTTCCCTCTTTCATTTCCATGAAATACAAGCCGCAAACGTTCACGACTTTCTTATTTTTATTTAAAATAAGATTTTTTTTTCTCTAAACACTCTCAACAACGAAGAAAACAAAATAAGATCCATATTTATTTACATTTCACATTTCAACCCAATACTCATTTTCAAATATTCACACTAAAACTCGAGCTCTAACTCCAACCTCAAATCCAAACAGACCATAATGAAAGTGATAATGTAGGCTATGAGCAAGTGTGCCATAGAACAAGGAAATGAGTTGGCAAAAATGACAACCGGAGGAGCTAGGTAAGAAGCGGAGCAAAAGGATGTTTGATATTAGCAAGGTGATTTTGGCATACTTGTTGTAAGCTAGTGATTAACGCTGACAATAGCAATGTAGCTAAACTTTTTTTTTTTTTTTAAACGAAGTTATTTTAAAGTAATTTCAATTGTTCTATTACTTTATTTAATGAACCCACGTTATTTTAATTGTTTGGTCGTTTTGTCATTTGAAGAAATATTCTTTAGTTACTCGGTCTGTTGATCTTGGTCAAATAACTAAATAATACGACGTTGTTGTTTTGTTATAATAATTATTATTGATATTCTTTTATCCTAGTTCCCATCTACTTCTACTTCACCTTATTAATAACTAATTGATTATTCTATAAAAATAAAGTTATTTCACTATTTTTGAACATTGAATTTACTATGGTTTTCGGCATTTTTCATTTATTTTAAGAATTTAGTTCAAAATTAAATTTGGATTAGTTTATTTTGATTTATTTCATTTAGTGTAATTTTATTTTATTTTTATGTGTTACTATTAATTTTAATATATTGTCGTTTAACTTTCCCTTCAAAATAATTAATTTTCCTCGATTGTAATTTATTAGGTGAACTTTAGAGAAAAATGGTAATTAAAAGAATAAAAATGTGAAATGAAATTCAAATCAAGCTCAGGCCAGAGCGCGTGGTCAAGAATCGTGTCCATACTCTCTTTTCATGTCATCAAATCAAATGACGAAGGAACCAGATCTCGCGCCTGCATGCACCCCTAAACAAGGCGCGTCATTGTAGGCTACACGTCGGCCCCTCTTCACAATTATGGCTCCCATGCTTCGCATTCCACCATAACGTGCATGCACTAGCATTCTCGCCCAGCTGCTGCTCGCCACACATTCGCGGGCTCCAACTTACCTCTCACATCATGCCACCTGTCAGTTGCGTCAAAAAAATTAAAAGGTCATTTGAGGGGATCTTACTCCGGGGGCCAAAACCAACTAATTTGGTACTTTTTTTTCATCTTATCATCATTTTTTACTATTTATATCTCTAAAATTTTACAATAAACTCCAAATTTTAAAAATCCATAACTTTGCACATACGATTGCAAATGAGATGATTTTTTTAAAATTACATAGAATTTTAAAAGTAATGAACTAAGATCCATATTAATAATTTTTATTTGAATAAATTTTTAAGATTTTATATTTTTTCACTCCAAACATTTATTTTTCCTAAATATATTTTTCAAAACTTACTTTTTTCCAACAAAAAAAAAATCTCCAAAACTTCCCCTTAATGAGCTTTAAACAAACAAGGCCACGTGTTTCCTAGCTAGTTGTTGACATGAGAGAAAGAAGAAAAAAATAAAAGGAAATAAGAGGACAAATACAGAGGGCATGCTGTAACACCCGATAATTTCATAATAATATAATATAGTTGAGAGATTTAATTGTTTATAAAATATAGATTAGAATTATAGTATAAATATTAGATTAAACATTCTTGCAGATGACAACGCTCAAGACTTTAATACGCTTAAGAAATTTATGTTTAAAAGGGTAAGTGTTAAGAATTTTATATAAAAAATATTGCTTTATGTTCCACTACAATTTTGATTAGAAAAACATTTAAATTAGACAAAAAAAAAAGTTTAAATTTGAAATTGTAGATTTTTTCGTTAACTTTCCAATACTTCTTAAATTGTTCGATTCCAATATTAAAGTAAAAAGTTATGGTCAAAATACTAAAAGGTGGTTGAATAACTAAAAAAAAAAAAATTGGTGTCAAAGGCAGTGAGCCTGGCGTGGCCACCTGCTATAGTGCCCAATTGAAAAAAAAAAAAAAAAAGAAAAGAAAGAGAGAGAGACAATTAAAAGTGACTGAGTTAATGGATCTCCTAAATCTATTTTTGACCTTTGGATCAATAATTAACTCTCAATCCTAAGCTTAAATACTTGAGGATTAGTTATATAAGTTTAATTCTATCAATTTACTCTCATTAAACATATTATTATCTCATAAATCTCTCATCTTCTCTTAAACCATCTTCTCTTCTTCTTCCCTGTACAAAGTTAATTTCATTCAAATTTCACCACTCAAACCTTGAAAATTTATTTCTCTTGAAGGCTTTTAGGCTTGTTTTAGTTGGAGGATCAAGGTAATTGTATTTTTTTTTTAGTTGGTTTTGAAGATTTTGAATTCTAGAGTTTTGGTAGATTTGGGAGATTAATTAATTATTGATTTGAGTGATGGAATTTAGGATGTAGAATAATGATTTAAAGGATTGGAAGATAGAATTTTAATTTGTTGGTGTCAATTTATAAAATTAGAATTCTAGGGTTTATTGAGTATTGAAAAATTGGGGTTTTATGATTTTAGGGATTCTTAGGATTTTTCTTAATTATAGAATATTGATGGTATAATTTTGGAACATGGGTTTCATTAAGAACGAGTGTATCAAGATTCTGAGAGATGTCAAAATGGGCTTGATCTAATGTGTTGGCATAACAAAAAATAGGTACAGCACGACACAACATGATTAATACATGAACCTAGCCCAACATGTTTTATTAAATGGGCCATGCTTGACGTGATTTTTGATCACAAAGTATGTTAAGGAAATGAACATGTTTAGGGCATGACATAAGCATGAGCACGGGTACGATAAAAAGCCCGAAAATGATATGATAATATTATTGATTTTATGGTATTTTTTACAATTATTATATAAGAATTATGTGTTTTTTTTTAATTTTCTTATTTTGAGTTTTTACTTAATAAGATTTTCAATGTTTTAGTTTCTTTTTAATAATATGTTTTGTTTTTATTAAAAATCAATGGTTAGTATTGTATTCACAACTATCTTTTCTTATTTAATTGAAATTTTTATTATTAGACACGATTAAAACGCGGGCACATTAAGAGCATGGCATTTTACAAATGCACAGTAAGTTCAGCTTGACACTATGAATAAAAAAGCACGATATTGCATGACACGTTTATTAAATAGGCTGACATAAAGCACTAATGGGCTTAAAATAAATGGCCGGAGTAGGGCTAATCTGTTTGACACTTCTAGTTCTGAAGTGTCAAGTTACCAAAATACAATAGTAGTAAGTGTTTTAAATGAGGTAAGTACATCTCTCATATGCAACATGTTAGTTTAAGATTTAATTAAGGTTCGTGAAATACTTTATTTATGATTAATGTGCTTGTTATTGATGTTTAAAAGGGATTTATAAAGAAAGTTTCATCTATGTAGAATATTTAAATTGACATCTCATTGATTATATGATTATGTTGTTTTGTAAAGAGTTATGTCCTTTATAAGGATTTATGGTTCCTGTTTATAAAAGATCATGTAAAGAACAATAATAATGAATAGAAAAAGTAATTAGAATGTGTGTACTTGAGACTTGTTCCCTCTTGTAGTAACGGTTTCATGTTGCCTCGGTCCAGTTTAGCCTAGCTAACTCACCTTTAGTATGGTTGCACACATTGGTACATCGCCTAGGGCCTAACATTGTAGATACGACTAATGAAAAAATAATAATAATAATTTCATGTGTTTATTGTCAAAGTTATAGAATATGTATCACTCAATTGTTTATATGATAAGTGTGAAAATATATTTTAATTTATGTGTTATTTACATTAATTTATGAGCTTCAAGTTTTGTGAGAATATGAATATACTTACTAAGCAATTGTTTATTAATGCTTTTGCATGTTACAAATAAAGGTAAAGGCAAGACTTAGGTTCGCTAAATGATTAGTGTGGATGTGTGCATGATAACAAAATGGGTTATTAGACTTTCCTATTTGATAAAACCCTCATTTATTTTTCTAAGTATTTATCGATTGGTTTTTAGATATGATGTTATTTAAGTTTTGAATTTATTTTCTTTATATTGATTAGGGTTTAATAGATTGTTTAAGTTTTTCAAGTTGTGTTTCCCTAATCACAAAATCTTTACATTTCTGTTTTTAAGTTTAAATTATGGTAGATGATTCAATTTCAATTTTATAAAAAAAATTATTTTATCTTCCGCTTGATATATGTTTTATTCTTATTATATATATATATATATGTGTGTGTGTGCGCGTGCTCTCTGAGTGCATAATTTTTATTAGTTTCTGCTTATATATTATGTAAAGATAGTGAATGTGATATCTCACTGAGGAGGCCAAAATCTAGAGGTTTACATTAGTTTCTGTACATGTGCTGGGGGTTTTGTGGGGTAAGAGCCGTGAATCTGAGGAGGCCAAAAGCTAGAAGGAAAAGAGAAGAAGAAAGGGAAAAATGAAGAAGAAAAAGAAAAAAAAAAGTAAAAAATGAAAACAAAATAATTGTAACATTTTTGGATTTTTAGCTTTAGAATTTTTGTTTTTATTTTTAATTTTAGGTTTTTACTTAATAATATCAAGAGAGATGCATCTTGAAGAGCAAGAATAAGAGAAGAAAAATGGGGGAAATTGCTTGAAGAATTATGGAAATATTCATGGGTTTTTTTCTCTCCTATTTCTCATCTCTTTTATTTTTGTAATTTGATGGTGTTTGAACACTTGATTTGCTCAATTTTGATTTAAATTTCATTTATGCATTAGTTTTTGTTCTAGTGTTTCAATAGATCCTAATTGTGGATTTTGAATTTATTTTGCTTTCTTGGATTAATTATAAGTTATTGGTAATTTTTTATCCTACTATATATTTAATGCTCCCAGTGACTTGGTCAATCATTAGGTAATTTTGTTGGATCTGAATGAAATTCAAAAAGTTTTGGTCTTAATCAATAACAAGATTTCATATGCAATGTAGAGTAGAAATTTATCCATAGAGTGTGTAAGTCATTGTAGATGCTTGAATTTAATAAATTTGGGTTTAATTAGTATAAATGGACCTATTAGCTTATGAAAAGAGACTTTTAGGCAATTTTGTACATTCTATTTACAATTCTATCAATTAATGTTAATCCATTAGAATGTAAATTTAATTTAAATGAAATTTAATTAGGAGAAATTATATCTCTAGAGCTTTGTTTTTAATATTTTGTAATACCCCTTTAGTGAGATGTCATAGTTTACTATTTTTACATAATAATAAAGCAGAAAATAATAATGATTCTATGCTAAGTTTATATATGTGATAGGAATAAAATATAAATCAAATGGAAGTAAGAATATTTTTTTTAATGAAAATGACACCGAAAACTATAACTTCTTCCATAACCTAAACTTGAAAACCAAACTTAGTGCACGTTTGGTGAAAGCTTTTTTTTGGTATTGTATTAAAATGCAATGTAATTTTCCCCCAAATACAAAAGTATTTCATTTAAATACCAATCACATCACATTTTAAATCCAACACAATCACTATTTATTATTTTATTTTTTCTATTACTTTTATTAATTACATCATATATTCTCTTTCTCTCTCTTTTTCCTCTCTACTTTTACCCATCACATCACATATTTATTATTAAAATATAATTCAAATATTTTTCACCCAAACACACATTGCATTCAAATGCAATGCCAATACTTTTCCCTTAAATACAAATTGCATTTAATGCATTGCATTCAAACATAATGTAAATACAATGTGTTTACCAAACGGGACCTTAATTAATCTTGTGATGATGAAAATATAATGCAAAAGAACGTAAACCATCCATGAGAACCTAATCAACTAAGCAAAACAACTTTGAAGTCTAAATAACACATGTCCAAAGACCAAATTTAGAAAGACTAAATAACATCATGTCTGAACACTAAATTTAGATACTTCAAAAAATAAATGAAGGTTCTTTCAAACAAAAAAATTTGATAACCCACCTCGCTATCACGCTTACATCCACACCAAGTGTCCTTTTAACCTAAGCTTTGCTCTTACCTTTTATTGTAATATGCGAAAACTCTAATAAGCAATTGCTTAATAAAAACACTTGTAATCTCACAAAATGCTTAGTTCATAAAGTTAGTGTAAAAACAAATCTTAATATATAAAACATGACTTGGAACATGAATGTAAGAACGGTGATTATATGTATCAGAAAACATATAAAACAATCTACATTATCTCTCATTATCTTTTCAAAGATGTCGGACTCTAAGTGAAGTACCAATGCACGCAACTACAATGGAAGTAAGCTAGCTAGACTCACATCCACCAAGGCAACTCTAAAACTCTGACTCTGACAAGTATTAACCTAACACCAACTGTGAGTGCATGCAACTCAGGCGTTAAACTTTGACTTTAACTCTAAATTGGGATGAATCCCTGTTACACATCTCCTAATTGTCTTTTTATCTTTAACAACTCATAACTTAATCTTTCATAAATAACAATCATAATTCTTTATAAAAAAAGAAAAAAAGAAAGACATGACTCTTATTGTTACAATAAAAAATTACAACTTTTATCAAAAAAAATATAAATCTTTAAAAGAAAATATAACCCTTTATAAAAAAGCCTAACTCTGCAAGAATAAAATATAACTCTTTATACATATAATCCCATCGAGAAAAGTAATATATACTATCAAAGAAAATAACCTTACCAACTATATATATATACCATAACGTAAACAATAACTCTCTTAATAAATTCATATATAAAAGTTTTCATAAAACAAATAACATATACTATCAATATATTACACCATTTATAAACCATTTTATATTTGAATAAGTATGTTGAGGTAAGAGATGCACTTACTTCGCTTAATGAACATCCTAAAATTGCAAACTTGATGTGTAATGCCTCGGGATTTGAATAAGCTCGCCCATCAGTGAAGTCATGTCATAAAATCACAGAATTAATATTTTCTAATTAAGAAAATAATGAAAATCCTAAAAACCCTTTTTTTCAATTCTCCATAAACCCTAGAAATCAAATTTATATATCTAACATTCCCAATTAAAAATTTTATCATCAACCATTTCAATTTATCCTTTTATATCACTAACTCATCTCCTAACCGGATAATTTTCCCTAATTCCCAAACTTTATCAAACCTTTGATTTCAAAAACCAAAAATCAAAAGCATTAAAAGAAAAATATCTTGAATCTATAATGAAATCAAGGTTAGAGACCTACAAGAAAAACAAATCATTGAGGTTTAGCAGTGAGAATTCATGGAATTCTATTTTTTGAAAGAAAGAAAGAAGATGGAGGTCTGATAAAGAAGGAATAGAGGTATTTTGTACATATAATGAATTTAAAACTTATGTTTTGGCTTTTTAAATAATTAACCCTAAACATTTAAGGGTTGAGATTAAAAGTTAAAAGGTGATCTAAGGGTTAAAATAGGTTTAGAAGACTTTCTAAGTCGACCCTCAATTAATCTCCATTTTTTTTTTTTTTGCTTGCATGGGCACTACAGCACTAACCCTGGGTCCTGTAGAGTACTCGTGTAGTGTTCTCGGTCCCAACAATTGTTGTTGTTGTTTTTTTTCTTTTTTTTTTTTCTGGGTTGCCTAACCTTTTTTAATATTTTGACTATAATTTTTACTCTGATATCAAAATCAAACAATTCAAGTGAATTGGAAAGCTAATGAAAAGATTTATAACTTCAATAAAGAACTTTTCATCAAATTTGAATGTTTTCCTCATCTAAGTTTCGTGTTAATATAACATCATACTATTTTTTTATGAAATTCTTAATATTTAACCTTTTTTAATTATACCTTAACTTATTTTACATAAGATCAAGCGTGTTTGTGCAATATAACAGGATAAACTATCATGTAAAATTAATACATAAGATATGAATTCTTAAGCATATCAAAGCACTTAACATCGTCACCTGTAAAATCATTTAATCAAACATGTTAGTAATATAAATTTATATCATTTTCCAAGATCATTTCGAGATCTAAGCTTATCAGCCTATTAAGTAAAAACTTGGGTATTACAATTTTAATTTCATTTATTTTCCTAGATTTTATTTCTCACTTTCCGCCTTTTAGTTTTAATTTCGGCTATTTAAATAATTCTAGAATTAATCAAATTCGATAATTAATTAAAAATTTAATGGGAGTTTGAGGGAGGTGCTTGGAGACATTATTTTTGGGTTGGAAAAAAATTGTTTTGGAAAACGTGTTTGGGAGAAAAAACTAAATAAAAAATTTTAAAAATTTTTTTAGAAAAAAAATACCAATATGGATAGTATTTCATTCCTCTCGAAATTTTATGTAATTTATAAAAAAAAAAAAATCTCATTTGGACTTGTATACACAAAGTTATGGACTTTTAAAGTTTGGAGTTTACTGTAACGTTAAATAGTAAAAAGTGGTGAAGTTAAAAAAAAATAGTTTTTAATGTCTCCAAAACTTACCCTAAACGGGACCTTAAGGTAATTCTTACAGGAACGATATGTTATTCACTCTTTATTATTTGTTCGACTCGGGCGCTTGAGACTAGATTTCACGCAACACTAATACAAAATATATACTATCATTATAGGTCTACTTGTGTACTTCTCATTTGAAGTGTCATCTTTTAGTGTACGTGTAAAATTCTATCAACAATTTTCTTGCATGTATTCTTTCAAGTAGTAAGATGTTCTCATACGTACTCATGCAAGAATCAAATATATTCTTTTTTTTTTTTTTAAATTCCGAATTATCATGTTTTGGTGTTTTACACGAAGTTTTAAATTCAACTATTATGCTCCAATAAATCTTCTTTTTTTTTTTTCCCCTGATCAATGAATTTGGCCTCTTCATTTGGATCCAATGTGTAAGTGTTCATGTGAAAGATTATTAATGGAGAAAGATAAGTGAGTAGAGCTTACCCACAAAAGAGGAGTACCGACAAAAACAATGAAAGTGGGTAACTTGACTTGGGAAAATTATATTAACAGGTGTTAATCTTGTTTGGGATGTGTTAAGATAATTTAATGTTAATTCTTATCTCTTAATTTATTTCAAAATAAAGGAAAAAAAAAAAGGAAAAAGAAAGGAAGAAGAACATAGAAACAACGTGGTATAGTGCGGGAAAATCAGTATGGACCGTCGGATATTACGGCAAAAATGATACAGTATGTCCAACTAGAAAGGAGAGTCGTCCATTTCTCTTTGCGACTGGTTTTGTAGCTACTTTGCGAGCTTAGCTTGTCGTTTGTATCGTTTATGTCTAAATGTGTTGT
Source organism: Antiaris toxicaria (assembly GCA_035233585.1). Lineage (NCBI taxonomy): Eukaryota > Viridiplantae > Streptophyta > Magnoliopsida > Rosales > Moraceae > Antiaris > Antiaris toxicaria. The sequence goes on from CP141154.1 coordinate 99,893,827, forward strand.
CGTTTTGGAATTACAATTTGCTTTCGTTGCCAACGATACACCATCGTCTCATTTGTAATTTCACGCATAACCTGACAGACATACTTTAACAGTAATAACACACATTATTACATGTCGTCTATTTCTAAATGTGTTGTCATTTTGGAATTACATTTAGTAGTAATAACACACTTTATTACATTTAAAGGTGTTAAAGGTGATAGGTTTAAACCTTCCCCTTCTTAAGTTCAAAAAATAAAAAAATAAAAAAAAATAATACAACCCATTTTCATTTGTAATTCGAGACTTTGGATCACCACATCCAATAGCTATTATTTAACTCTATTACAATCTGTATTTTGATGGTGGTAAAATATTTGTTATACATTTATTTACTTTTACTATTTCACAATAATTCAACTCAAAACTAAATCTAAATTTTCATGTTTTAAAAAGTCACATTACATTTACACTATTCTTTTTTTTTTTTTAATTTTATTCACATGTTACTTGTAACAAAATTTATCCAAACACATTTAATTTAAATACGTAATTTTTCTTCTATATATTAAAATGCAAATATTCAAATATAAACCAGCATTTTATTTGCTATAATTTCCATTCAATTTACCTTAGTTAGCCATCAAAGGGCTCCCTCGTATTTTTGGACCAAGCCCATTAATATGGGTGATATCATGTTGTCATCATAAGTTTGAGAAATGCGAATTGGAGAGGGGGCAAAATAACTCAAAATTATGAGTCAATAAAAATAAATAGGTCAAATATTTTGGTTTGATAGATAATAATAAATTTAAGTGTAAATTCAAATCTACATGCCTCAAATATATCAAAACTATCTCTATTTAAATTTCTCATATTCTATCTTCAAAATTTTTGTTCAAATTTATACAAGCTAGAAAATACCGAAGCTACCTCTTGAAATTTTCTCAGATTCTCTTTCCCCTCTCAAAAATTTTCTTGCAACTTTCCCAAGTCCTCTCTCTTTTTACTTCTTTTGTCAATGATTGAGTCTCATTCCAATGATGAAGAAAATTAGAGCTTGATCGTGATGGTGATCGACTCTCGACGGCGACAGGATTGAGGCTTTGTCCATCTTTCTCTAAATTATAGCTCTGTTTGACTTCGTCAATCTCTCTACTGCGATTCGGCCTTGTGAGCTCCATTTGTGGCTCTGATTTTCAAATCGCAATAATGAACAATCTTCTTTGCCCCAATGGTGACTCTAGAGTTCTCATTGAGTGCGACGAGAGATCAAGTCTGTATATGACTGGGGATATAGCGAGTCCTTAAATCACCATTGAAATCACAAGTTTTAGTATGTCATAGGTCACTAGAGGAAGGGTCACATTGCTTGCGAGCGAGATTAGAATGGTGGCGGAGATGTGGATATCTACGAACGAGCGAGATAACGACTATCGATTAGGGAGACAATAACTTCTTTAATGACCCGAAAGCCAACAGTGATGTGACGGCCACCGGAGGAAGGCAACAATAATGAGAACACCAAAAAAGAGATGGTGGTGATGGTAGATAGAAAATGAGAAGGAGGAGAGAGAGATAGAATCAGAAAATGGGGAGAGAAAAAAAGAGAAAAATAATGAGAAGGAGCTTAAAGTTAAAACATATTAACTAAAAGAGAGATAAAAATAGAATTTTATAGATTCTAAACTTAATTATGTTATTAATTTTTAATAGTTTAAAATTATGCGTTTTACTTCTAAATTATAAACTAATTGACTTATATAATGTAATTTTTCGCAAATATTTTTCCCTTGTAGGCTTTAACAAATGCTGTGGTGGCAGCACCAAGACTTCTAATAAGCAACTTATGAGAACAGTACTAAAAGATATTAATAATATTAAATACCATCAATTATAAAAAATATATTATATAATAAAAGTGGATTCATATTTTATTAAGGATAATATTTAATATTCACGGTTACTTTTAACATTTTTCAATTACTTTGGATTCTGTTCACATGTACGGTTTTGCATATTGGACTTCGTTTCAAAATGTCTCGTCAGCGTTGGATATTGCTCTTTTCTAAATTGTAAACCTTTACCACAATATCAATTATTTAAGACTGCACAACTTAATTATCCTTTTACTTGTCATATGTTATCTTTGAACTCCAGAGGAGACTTGCAGTCCTAATGCATAGCAAAAAAATGATCAAAACATCATCCATCCATATCTCGAGATCAATCTCATTGGTCGTTCAAATATGGTTATAATTTGTCAACCAGATGCTAGACGATAGAGGAAACTGATCAAGACAGTTTTCGGTACATGTCAACAATTATACATTTTCCGAGGGAAAAAGGGAAAAAAGGGTTGGCGGAACTGGATAAATTGTTATATTATATGAACAATGTTGAATTCCTCACTTGACGTTTTTTTTTTCTTGTACCATTTTTTTCTTTTCCTTAATAACGAATACAACTTGTGCTAATTGTATAACTGCCTCACTTGTACTAATAATTCTGTCGATCTGCAGAAATTTACAGCTTTACCTATAATGTTACTCTTGCAACGAATTTTCGTTGAGCCTTATTATATGCCATGGTAACTTATTTGTTAATTTGCATTAAACACTGATCTACACATGCATAAGGTTTCGCCTACAAAACTTTATTGTCCATCAAAAAGTATGTAGGCAAGCTATCTCGAAAGTTCTAATGAATGGTAAAGGGGTCCATTTGACAGAATTATCTCTTTTGCCAAAATTATAGTAAATAGGCCCCTTTCTCTTATTAGTTTGAAGGTAAATATTGTACTTTTAAAATTTTAGAATTTATAGTATAATCTAATTTTAGTAGAGATAATATTTTTATTTTGTCCATAAAATAGGTTTTTGATCTATTTATAATAGCAAGATTGAAACTAATTTTAAACTTACCTCAAATTTTTTTTTTCCAGATATCTCCCAAAATCCATAATTTTCCCTCTCTTCATTCTCTCTAATCTACCTCCCCCTTCTCTCTCTCTCTCTCCTCTGAGTCCCACTTTCTACCCTTCCTCATTCTTTTACTGTTTCGGTTATCATCTTCAACAATGATTGCTACCTTTGTCACGATCTTCGGTAGATCTAGCCACGATTGGATCTTCACCAAAAAATCACAACCTCACAATTAGGGGTGGCAAATCGTGTCAGCGGGTCGTGTTCGTGTCGTGTCTGACCCGTTTGTTGACACGAATACACTCGACACGAATACGATATGTTTAATAATCGTGTCAAAAATCACAACCCGAACACAACCCGTTAATAAACGAGTTGACACGACACGACACGTTTATGACCCGTTTATTAATGGGTCATAAACGTGTCGTGTCGTGTCGTGTATGCTAAACCTACTTATTAAAAGGGTTATAAACGGGTCATTCAATCTGTTATTGACCCACTTAACTAACTTGTTATTGATCTATTTAATTAACCTATTATTGACCAATTTAACTAACCTATCATCAATTTTAACATTAAAAAAACTTATTAAACATCTAAATAACAATCAAATTAAGTTCACAATCAAGCTATACTTAAATTTAGATCACAAAAGATAAATACAAAACTAAAAATATACATATAAAAACTAAAATACATATTTTATATTTAAATTTTGAATTTTAAATTTTAAATTTTTAAACTTTAAAAATTTATATAATATATATTAAAAATTATAAATGGGTAATTCATGGGTCGTGTTCGTGTTAATCCATATATGACCCATTTATTAAACGGGTTATTTCGTGTCAATTGCGGGTTGGTGGGTTCGTGCGGGTTCAATCCTTTATTTAATCGCGTTTGACGGGTTCGATCCGTTTTGACCCAAACCCATTTAAAGAAAACCCAAACCCTCTAATTTCGTGCGGGTTTCGTGTCGTGACCCAAATTGCCAGCCCTACTCATAATTATCCTTGGCTTCATGATGAAGAGGCTAAGGTCTAACCTAATGGAGTTTCGATCTATTTGTGGTAGAGAATGCATGTCACCGATTCTCGCCATCAATTTTCGTCTTCTCTGACATCTGATTACGAGATCGTGACAATCGAGTAGCGATAGTGGAACTATAAGATCTTTCTAGTCTTGATCTAGGATTGTTGTTTTGTTTCGCAGGTTGAATCGACGAGAAGGCGATGTGGCCAAAGAAGAGATCATTATTGTCGTAAAATTGTCGTTGCCATTGTTGTCGCCTCATAGTCATTGGTATCCTCGAGTCTCCATCATAGCGTCTCCAATTCACAATTTTCCAATAGCGAGGGATCATGATTTCTGTAAATGAAGGATTTACCTACATGAATAAATGATTTATAGGTAAATTAAAGATTTATACACTAAAAAAAAGGACACGTAAAAAGAAAATTAATTGATAAATTAAAGATTTACACATTAGGATTTATAGATAAATTAAATATTTACATACGTAAATAAAAGTTTTACCGATAAATTAAAGATTTACGTACAAAGGGTATTTTTAGAATTTTAGGTTATAGTAAATTATGATTTATCAAAAATATGTTAATTATCAAAAGTTTAAAATTTTTATGTTATTTTTTTATTCAAGTTAGATTTTAACCTATTTCACTCTTTCTCCCTTTTTATTTATCTCAACATTATTATTATTATTATTATTATCTTATTGAAAACTTTTCAGGAATTTTCCTTTTTTTTTTTTTTTTTTGAGAAAAAAATTTTTGGGACTTTGGATGTCGAATATAGGGTTTCCAAATGTGTTTGGAGGGAGAGATAGGAGGAAAGATGAAAGGTGGATGTAGAATGAGGAAAAAGAGATTCGATCTCTTGTTTGGTTGGAATGAAATGAAGAGAGCATGAAGAAGATAGATCGAGAGCAAAAACAACTCCTTCCAGAAATGAAAGAATCACCCAATCCATCATTTATAAATTTGAAAAGACAATTTGCCTTCTTTTATATATATATATATATAATTAGTATAATAGACAATATTATTTGTCGTTTCAACTCTCTGTCTCTTATCAAATAACTTGAAAATTTATTATAATGCTCCACATCCTTCACATTTTTTATTTTTTTCAACTACAATCAAACGGATAGAACCATAAACAACCTATGATAAGTATAAGCCCCTTAGTAATCATCTGTTTGAATAATAAATTTAAGTATACGTTTGGGATAAGCTTTTTTTTAGCATTGCATTTAAATGCAATGTAATTTTTCCCTAAATACAAAAACATTTCATTCAAATACCAATCACATCACATTTTAAATCTAACACAATCACTATTTATTATTTCACTTTTTCTATTATTTTTATTAATTACATCATATATTCTCTCTTCCTCCTTTTTTTCTTTCTACTTTTATCCATCACATCACATATTTATTATTAAAATACAATTCAAATATTTTTCCCCCAAACACACATTGTATTCAAATGCAATGTTAATACTTTTCCTCCAAATACAAATTACATTTAATGCATTATATTCAAACGCAATGTAAATGCAATGTGTTCATCAAACGAATCCTAAATTTGTCTAAAAATAATTTCAAAACACTGATTTAAACGTCTTATAAGTGGTCTTCAGGATTTTTTTTTAATTTTTGAGAATTCAGTGGAGGTTTTTTTTTTTCTTTTTCTTTTTTAATGATAGTCAGTGGTTGGTTTTTGAATTTAATATTTTCAATACGCTAGAATATAATATAAACCTTGGGGTTTGAAATCGAAGCGAATCAAATTATTGTACGTAAACTCGTAAAAAAAATAAATGCGATCACTAGTTTCAAAAAGTTGAATTATAAATGTGATCGCATTATAGAAAAGGATCCGTTGAGACAACTAATATGTGGATGCTTCTCAAATATTAAACAGATTTCTTTGAATATTGGACAAAGGATCAAAGAGATTTGTTGGGTGCGTGTTAATTTTAAGGTATGAAATTGAAACCGTACAGGGCAACCGAATCAATTCTACTAAAAAAAAAAAATGATCACTAATGTAGTGGTCGCTTTTCTGCAAGAAAAGTACCGCATGATTGTGGGTTGCTATATATCTAAAGCTCCGTGTTGAAGCATGACCTCAAACTGAAAAAAAATCCAATTTACATCCACCAAAGTTGTATAGTATTTTCTGCAAGAAAAGCACCACCATGATAATTTAAACTCCTGATCTTTAGTGCATAACTTCAAATTAAAAAAAAATCTGGTTTAAGCCCTCATTTGATTAGAATTTCATGTACATATTATGTTTAAATATAATATAATTTTAATTTAAATATAAAAATATTATATTTAAATATTAATTATATTATAATTTAAATTTAATAATAATATTATTTATTTTTTATTTTTATCAATCATATTATATACTTTATTATTATTTTTTTAACTTTTATCAATCACATCACATACAATACAATTCAATACTTTTCAGTCAAACAAACATTACATTTAAATACAATACAAATACTTTTTATTTAAACATATATTACATTCAATACATTATAAAAATAATGCGTTATCTAAACAACCTCTAAAATTCAATAAAATAGTAGTGTTTTCTGTAAAAAAAAAAAAAGAATTATGATTTAAATACTTTTCATCTAAACAAACATTATATTTAAATATAATACAAATATTTTTTATTTAAATATATATTACATTCAATATATTATAAATGTAATATATTATCCAAACACTCTCTAAAATTCAATAAAATAATAGTGTTTTATGTAAGAAAAGAATCCTGATGATTATCTAAACTTTTCTTTAGACATGACATCTATTTTTAAAATAAAAATTTTTTATCAAAATGTGAAAGATTATTTAGATGAATAAAAAAAATTTATTTTTAAAAAGAAAAGATTTTTTTTATATATAAAAGTAAAAGTTTTTCCAATATTCACACACAAAAATTTAAAAACAAAAATTTAGAAAGCTTATTTTAAAAAAAATGAATATTTTAATCCAAATGTGGAACATTTTAAAAAATAAATCCTCATAGATAAAAGCTAAGTCCCTCTTTTAAGCATGACTTCAAACTCAAAATATCTAATTTAAGTTAGAATGGTAATTCAAAAGAATAAAAAATGATTGTGATTCCATTTTTAAAAAAGTGAAAATTTTAACTTGAATTCTCAAATCCAAAAGCCAAACAAGAGTTGAAATGAAGATGATATTTTGTTTATTTCTGTTATAAGAATATTTTCATTTTATATTAAAAAAAATAGGATAGGCCTGTTTATTGTAATATATTTGTATCGTATTATGTTTAAATATTATATAATTTTAATCTAAATATAAAAATATTATAGTTAAATATTAATCATATTATAATTTAAATCTAATATAATCACTATTAACTATTCTATTTTTTTTACTACTATTACCAATTACATCATATACTCTCTTTCTCTTTATTTTTATCAATCATATTACATATAGTATAATTCAAATACTTTTTATCTAAACAAATATTATATTTACATATAATATAAATACTTTTCATCTAAACAAATATTATATTTGAATATAACGTAAATACTTTTCATCCAAATATATATTATATTTAATATACTATATTTAAATATAATGTAAATATAATATATTATCAAAATAATCCTTTAATATCAGATATATATATATATTTCAATCCCCTCTAATTCTTTTTGGTCCAATTTCCTCCTTTTTATTGGCTATTGTAGCTAGGCAAAGTGAAAAAGAAAATATTATCCTAATAACCTCCACCAATTATGGTCAGTAATAAATAATAACCTCCACCAATTATGGTCAGTAATAATGGGGTCTACCTAGATCGATTTGTTTAAAATATCAGAGGATATTTGATAAACTTATTATATTTTAGGTTTGAATATAATACATTATATATAATTTATATTTAAATAAAAAAGTATTTATATTATTTTTAAATGTAATGTATGTTTAAATAAAAAATATTTGAATTGTATTTAAATAATAAACATATAATGTAATGGGTAAAAAAAAAAAAAGAAAAGATTAGAGAAATAGAGTATGTGATATAATAAATAAAAGTAATAGAAAAAGTGAAATAATAAATAATCATTGTATTGGATTTAAAATGTGATGTGATTAGTTTTTAAATGTAATTATTTGGAATTTGGATGAAAATTATATTACATTTGTGCATAACATGAATGTAACGTAGTAAACAAACTAGATGTTAATATTTGTATAAAACCACATAATTGTTTATTTTACATACTAATAATTTATTTTTTAAATTCTGCTGGCTAAGATGCTAATAGCTTTAGCTTATTAATCAAAACATAAAGCTATTTAAAAAGGGAGTTCGTAGCAGCCTGTTTACTAGAAAGGCTAGGGATATTAATCTTAATTTTAAGATTTTAAATATCAATTTATGTGTTACATTTTTATTAGTAGATATAATTAATTGATATAATAATGTGATAACTGAGAAATCTACGTTCTCGGAAATAATTGTACAAATATGTAAATAAATGTACAATTACAGTGATACAGATTACAGAATACAGAGCAGAGAAAAATTTTGATTAATTGGGTTAATCAAAATTTGAAAATGAATTAATGAATATAGTTTAAAAGCAAAGCATTAATTCAATTTATGAAGTTTTAAATTTATAGAAAAGTATGTGGAAAATACATACTAAGAGATCAATGGCACACAAGTGGGCCACATTGATCAATGGACAACGGACTAGCCAAACAAGGCCTAACCTTTTAAAAAAAAAAATGAAAGATGTGAGAGAGAGGGAGTGAGGCACGTGTGTCTCAAATCCTACGGCAGTAAGTGAATTAATTCACTTTTGCCTTAGCTGCAAAGAGAGGCAGACGAGAGAGAAAAGAAAGAAAGAAAGAAAGAGAAAGGGAAAGAGAGAAAGGGAGAAACCGAGAGAAAGAGAAGGAAATCCAACTCAGTTCGGATTTTCTAGTGCAAGCCAGAGATAGATCAAGATTCAGTCAAAGACTAGCAGCAAGGAAAGCTCACGATTTAAGTAAGGTAAACCCTAGTTCTCACGTTTTTCGTTTGGGGAAAATCTGGAGTTTTGAGAGAAAATAGAGAATGTGAGTAAATCACATTTATGTTTTCGGTTAAAAATCGAAAAGTGATTCAAGTCTAGATGTTTGCAAACACGAATCCATGCACAGATGGTTTAGAAAACCGAGTTTAGTGAATATTCTTCACAAAATAAAGACTTTTTCAAAAGTTAAGTCAAGAGAGATTCATAAGCAAAATGTGGAATTTTTGCTTATAAAATCATGGATTTGTGACAGTAGGAATGTAGTAGATACCTTGAAATGATCTTATGAAGATTGATTTCAAGTGTAAGAAGTAGAACAGAGGTCATAAAAGCCTTAGAAAATCAGAGCAGAGCAGTTCGGACCCAGAATCTCGATTCTGGTATGAACACGGGCGTGTACAAGGGCGTGTTCAGAACACGGCCCCGAACATGCCCATACGCACGACCGTGTTGCAAGAAAAATCAGACCCGAGAGGTACACGGTCAAGAACACGGCCGTGTATCAGACCGTGTCAAGGGGCACACGGTCAAAAAGAGGCGTGTAAGTAACCGTGTAAGAATACAGAGGAGTACACGGCTAGAGACACGGCCTTGTACCCACCCGTGTAAGCATACACGGGCATGTTCCAGAGATTACACGGCCAGGCTTAAAAGTCCAGAGGGGTACACGGGCACGAACACGGCCTTGTAGGAGGGCGTGTTCGAGGCCAGAGAGTAAAAAAAAAAAAAAAAAGTCTGGAAAGGAAAAGTTTCATGTTTTACCATATTTCCAGTATAAGCTAAATATAGTAAATAATCAGTGATTTTGCCTTTTATAGGAGTCCAAGTCAGAGACCCCAAACCAGCAGTCCCAGAGCAGCAGCAGCTTACGCTAGAGGACTTTTTGTAAGTTCAAGCATTGTCCTGACTGCAACGTGAACAAGCTTGCTTTATTACAATGTTGTGTATATTGTATGACGTGTTGTTAGACATTGATTGTCTACATCACGATGTTAAGTCAGTTTATGTCAGTTTATGTCAGTCACAGTAGAGGTCAGTTCATAGCAGTTCATGTCATGCATATAGAGTTGCATGTCCCAGTACACAGACCAGACAGTAACAGAACAAGAAAACAGTTAGGTGCACAAGGCACCTTAGTGTGTTGATTAATTCACACCCCAGTAAATTGATTAACAGGTTCCGACTGTGGGGGCAAGCAGTATACTACCCAGTTGGAACACCAGCAAGATGGTAATTAACCAGTTATTGGCGTATCGGCCTCTCGACCCAAGGGGAAGTTATCATGTTTAGCATCAGTTAAGACTGAGGAGATCAGCACTAAAGTACCGCTCCCGGGTGCGCTAACATGTCGGTACGTCCAATCAGGGGTCCAAAACCAGAACTAAATAACAGATTAATGTTCTAAGACTAAACCTTTAGTCAATACAGCATGTATACAGAGTTCAGTCAGCATGAGCACAGCAGTACAGCATAAGTACAGCAGTCAGCATGAGTACAGCAGTACAGTATGAGTACAGCAGTACAGCATGAGCACAGTAGCACAGCATGAGCACAGCAGTATAGCATGTTAGTTACATGTTTTTATGTTTGAACTTACTGAGCCCATAGCTCATTAGTTTGTTCACCTGTTGCAGGTAAGAGACCTGTTCATCAGTAGTATCGTTGGACGACGAACAGGGAAGAAGCATGCCGGAGAGGATTGGGCGAGGGATATTGGTCACCGATAGTCTTCCGCTGTACAGATTTTGAATGTAAATTTCAAAGAGACAAGTTTTCAAGTCAGGAGTATGTGATAGGGGAATCATGATCAGTTAGCATGATTTCTTTATCACATTCTCAAACAGCTTATGTATTAAAAAAAAAAAAATTTATTCCGCAAAATTAGCAGTAGTTACAGTTCAGCATGATTGCCGACGACCTTAGAGGCCTGCAGACTATTGCGGTTGACTACAGAGTTGGCCGTAGTAGCACTGTAGAGCCTCTACAGCAGGGCGGGCCGCCACAAATAATATTTTAAATATTTTTCAATAAAAGAACAGTAATTTACATATTATATAGATTGATATTTAAAAATTGAGATTATAATTAGTATTCATTTTTCTTAGGTTCTCTGATTTTGTTTTGGTGCCAAGAACTATGTTAATTACATCCTAAAAAAAAGTTTGGATGTTATTTGTAACTATATAAACATAGTGCGATTTATTAGAAAACAATATACATACAACATTCCATGCTAGTGCAGTGTAATGCTCCGCTCACACAAGAATTTTAGTATTTTTTTTCTCCTAAGAATTCAATTGCTAAAAAAATGCTATCGTTATATTAAAGCTGGACGCTGATCAATAGTAAACCTTCATGTGTAGGGTACGGTTTCAGAACTTTGGAGGTTGAATATTATGAACATTGGGTTATCAATTTAGAGCCATTACCTGGTTTTAGGATTTAGATCCTATAAATAAGCTCAAATATGATGATAATTAATTACAAGAAAATGTAACAAAAAATTTGAACCCTCACCTATTCAAGGAGGACACCAACTGATTGATAATCGAATTCTAGTTTCCTTTTTTTTTTTTTTTGGATGATTGAATCTTCAGCAAAAGTAAACAATATTATTTCATTTTTTTTTCTGTAAAAATATGTAAATGGTGAAGTAAACATTCTTTACTTGAAGGCATTTCATAAGTAATTAATATAACGAAGGAGGGGTAGCTAACTGCCTATTGGCCACCCGTAGGGGTGGCTGCTTCCTCCCATAAGCCTAGCACATGGCAAGTGGTTGTTGAGTTACAAGATCTATTGGTTTGATTACTTTTATTGTTTTCTTTTCTAAAAGAAGAAATGTTTTTGTTTTGTAGATAAGTTCTTACTTTGAGTATTTATGATGAATAATTATTAATTATTGGTCAGCATAAATAGGTAGTTGGACCATATGATGTGAATAATGCATGGGGCATATTAACTTTAAGGGAAAAGAAAGAAAGAAAGAAAAAGAAAAAAAAAAAAGGGTTTCCCTATCAATTAATAAAAACAATATTAAAATGGTTATTCACGGCATTTCATTTTTGTTTTTCTTAAAAGGATTGTCACACCAAATCGCTTATAGTACTTTTCATAGGCTAATTAAATTATAGTGTTAGTTGCGCCAGTAGGGTCTGTTCTTGTTGCATTATAATTATAAATGACAAGCAGCATGCTAAATGGGATCTTTTTATTAACTTGGATTAGTACTAATTGTAATCTTATAAAAATAATGTGATAACCGAACTCTGAAAACTCCCATATTTTAGCGCCAAATGCGAATGCTGACCATTTTATCTTTTCTCTTGTTTTTTCTTTTTCTTTTTTTTTTTCTGCTAAAGTATCTTTTTTCTTTTTTCATCTTAGTAAAAACAATTGTTATATATTCTTTTTGTAAGTGGTGAAAACTGAAATTAATATATATATATCAAAATATTCCGATAAAATCAATACACAACAATTGCTATTTTATATACCATTAAACTTTTATCACGCCCTCATCATTTAGGAGTGTATTAAAATTCATGCTGATCAATATATATAAATAAATATAGGACTGTCCATAAAAGTGTTACATATTTAGGAGTCGTACATGAAAAATTAGAAATTTTATTTGAAGATTAAGGGGTGTTTGATAAAAATTTTACACTTTAATCATATTAAGACGCAATATAATTTTATACCAAACGTAAAATTTTACATTTAAATACAATTTTTGTTAACAATGCTACGAAAATAATTACTATTTAAAAGTTTTTTAAAACAATCATTTCAACTTTTCAACTTCATTATTTATCTCTACTTCTACCAATCATATCAATTTTTCAACTTTAAAATACTTTTTATCTAAATACATATTTAATTCAAATACAAAATAAATATTTTTTAATCAAATATAACATTCAAAAAATAAATCATATTAAAATATAATTAAAACAAACACGTTTATCAAACGTTTTTATAAAGATAATTAAAATAATAAAATTTAAAAATAATAATAATAAAAAGATAAAATAAAAAAATAAAAGTTATTGAGGGCGGATTCCAACCGTCCCGTAGGAGCCCTTAAATAACCATTTCGGTTCTTATCCCCAAAAATAATTTCTAAATAATAAAATAGGAAATTACGACGAAATTGCAGAGTAATATGGGCGGCCGGCAAGAAATTAAAATAACAGCCAACAACAAGGCAATCACGTGGTTGCAGAGATGGTGCAATTATTTCTACCTACTCCTACAATAATTTAGTTCTCCGGGAATAATAATAAAGTTTTCACTGTAATAATAATCTTTATAAAAAGCAACACTAACTAATAAGGAAATCCGTATAAGATACCCTTGTCTTTCAATTCTCTGCACATTCGAGACGACTTGCTAAACGACGAAAATAATGTCACCGAAAACAAGCACCATTATTAAATTTTGAATTTAGAAAATTCAACTGTGACGATGGTAAGTACCTTTTTTTTTTTTCTGAATATTTTACTAACATATGGTTCTTAAAAAAATGTACTTTAAATATATAAAAAAATTTATATTTATTTTGTTTTAAATTGTAATATTATTATGAGAAATTGGATTTTATAATATGATTTAATCAGATATATATCGTTTCAAAAAACATGAATTATCAATAAAAATATTTACTTTTCTTTTTGCTAATAAATAAAAAAAATATTTACTTGTGTTCTTTTGGGGGCGTTTGTTTTTTGTCTTAAAAATGATTTTCCATTTTTAAAAATACAGAAAATGAAAACGATTTCAAAATAGCGTTTGTTTATTTAACGTTTTCAAAACCGTTTCGAAAACACCGTTTTCAACTATGTTGTTTTTTTGGGTTTTTTGAAAACGAAAAAAAGTTGTTTTTACTTTTTGTTTTTATTTTCAAAAAATATTGTGTTTTTTAGGTTTTTTAAAAATGAAATGGGTTTTAAAAAAATATAACCAAACAAAGTTTCATTTTTATGTTTTTCAAAATATACACTCAGAAAACATAATCAAACACAGTTTCATAAATAATCTTAACACAGTTTTCAAAACATTCTCATTTGCAATTTTTTTGAAAACAGAAAACATTTCAAAAACAATACCAAACGCCACCTTTGTGATTCACTATTGTTATTCAAAAACAATGGATTGCTTACATAGTAAAAAAAAGGTCAAAAAGAAGAGAAAGAAGATCATAGTGAAGACTTTCTACGGAGATATTATTACGTCCAAAAATAGCGTACATTTTTAATAATGTTTATAGAAATAACTTATTGTTGCTTTAACTTTTAATAACTATTTACTTAAAAAAATTACAAATATTTTGCCTCCATTTATTTTTGGACACTCTATTTTTAAAAATTAAAAAAATATTTATTTTAAAAAAATAAATTTTCTAAATTTTTATGTATAAATATAAAATTTTTTTTGACTTTTGGACATTAAAAAAAATTTTCTCTCTAAAAATGAAAATTTTTTACCCATCTAAATAATTTTTTATTTTTAGATAAAAATTTTTCTATCTTAAAATAAAAAATTCTATTTTTTAAAAGTGGGCATTTGAAAACTTTAGATGTTAGATATTTTTAACAAAACTTGATTATGCGGGATTGAATATCAATCCCGAAATTAGAATTCTAATAGTGATTTTGGTGTTGTTTTTGGTTTTTGAAAGAGAGCAAAAAATTAAGTTTAAAAAAACCCATTTTTGGCTACGCTACCAAATTATCATGGCATTCCAATTTCCGAACATCATTAAAGTATTTAAAGTCAAAGTAAGTAAAATGAGACAAACACACACACGCGCATATTTGTTGTTTGAAAAAGAAGCGGAAAAAAAAGACAAAAAAAAAAAAAACGAATAATATAAGGAATATTAACTTTTATTTATTTTTTTAAACGTCAATTTATAAAGTATATTTTTATTAGAGGATACAATTAATTGGTATATTAATATTTTAAATATTTATTAATAAAATAATAATTATTTATATATTATGTAGATTAATATTTAAAAATTAAGAGTAAAAGTAATATTTCTAGCATTTTTCAAAACAAAAACCTATTAGATGGCTAACAAAACAAAATGGGGTTTCCAATTTCCACTTATAGGGCTCACAATTCATGACCACGTGGCTTCAGTTGATGGATTGTGTCAAAAAATTTTCAAATGAATGGTGGTGACATCTTCATCTATCGACTAATACTCTTTTAACATCTTCATCATTTAATCAGTCCATTATTAAAAAGAAATTAAAAAAGTTGCATAAAAAAAATAAGATGGTAAATGTTCAACGCGAAAGAAAGCAACAAAAAAAGCGCGTGAAATTGTTAAAAGTATATTGAAAAAAAAAAAAGCGAAAACCAGGGCCAGTTTAAAAGAGGTGGCGCCATGATTCATATGCGCACGTTTTCATACTAAGAAAGAAATTTAAAAAACAAAAAAATCGGTGTTGAGATATAATCCAGCGAAAACGGAGTTGTTATTCATATATTCAAATGGCGAAATAATAACGATCATGTTGATATGTAGAGAAGGTCCGCCATGTGCTGCAATGGCCATTAGTGGACATTAGTAATTGGATTCTCGAGCCTGTAAAGGTTCGCTAGGAGTCAGGAACGCGGCAATCCATTTCGCCTAAAAATCTTAAAACTACATGTGCAAAAGTTTTACACGATCGAGGTCTGACCTAAAAGAATAATTTATCCTTGGTATGTTTTTGATATTTTTTTTTCTTAACATTTTTGACACTGTCAGCACTGTTTAAGCTAAATCTCATTTTGATCAATTATTAGTTTACTAAACTTTTTGTGCAAAAAATAATTTTATGTTCAATAGTTTTGAATATTAGTCTTTCTTTGCGTTTTGTAAGAGAGATGGAAAATAAAAGGGGATGAACAAATAGTATAATACTTATGTGAGAGAAATAAGAAGAAAAATTATAGGTTTTTCATGTTGTTTAGTAGAAAAGTGAAAAAACAGAAAAGAAAATGTATAATCTAATGAATTTTATAATTATACTACTATAATTAGAAGATAATGAGAAATTATAAACTTAAAATAGTGATTTTACGTAACATCTTTTTTGTCAAACTTTTACATCTGTTTTTTCTAAATTAATTTTTAAAGTTGGAAAGACCGTAGGTCTTATAAATATACAACTTTTCTTCATTTTCATTTTTCACTCTACCAAACAATCTAATATTTTATTTTCCTCTCTAAAATCACTTATTTAACTTCCTTGTTATCCCTTTTCCGCTATCCCAAACAGCCATACGTTAAGTTGGTTGATAAAATTTTAAAATCTAACAAATAACGTATTTATAACCTAATAACTATTAAGGGGTGTTTGGCATGCACTAATCTTAAGGAAATGACAAAAGTCTTATATTTAGTTTAAGAAATTTTTTTACATTCTCAAGAAAGTCAATTTTATAAGATTCACAAGCTGCCATGGCAACGACATGCCTCACACGATTCGAGCTAATTACAGTGTCGCTGCTCGGTGACCCCATGGTTGTCGTAGCCCCAAGCACTCCCACACACGAGCCCTGCAGCGCTGCCTCTGCATTACCCCACAGAGATGGCAGTGAGCTCGCCTCCTCGTCAAATGGCTGCCCAACTCATGCCTAACACCTCCCTCATAGGGCCACCACTCCCTGCCCTATGAACCTGTCCATCTAGCCTCGTGACATCAGTCTTGCGAAGCTTAGATCTTGTTCGAGCTTTTATTTTATTTTATTTTATTGTAATTTTTATAATAAAATTAATTACTTTTTTAGTTAATTTTCAAAATTATTAAGAAGCATAAATGTTTCTAATCTTATTTTTTTAAAGATTTTATTAAAGAGAACAAATTAACACTATGTTTGACTGCATTTGTAAAATTTTAAGTTAATTATTACATAAGACGCTTCAATAAATTATAATTTTAGTTAATAGTTAAAATAAAAATAGGTTTTTTTTTTAAATATTTGTAGTAAATAAAAATTTAATTACATAAATAGGCAAATTTTCTAACTATATTTAACTTGTTATTTACTCAATTTTGAAAAAACCTATTATTTATTTTAGCTATTTACTTAAATTTGCTATTTACTCTTTCTCAATGCAGTTACCTACATTGAATTTTATAGCACTATCATCAACTTAACGGTAAAGTATCAAAACCAAGAAAAAAAAAACTTTTTTGAGAAAAATGGTGGTGATGACATCATTAGGTGCACAAGACCCCGATTAGATTAGTACCTCTTTGACTAAAAAATAAAATTTAGATAATTAGATAAAAAATTTAAAATAAGAGTCAAATTATCACAATAAAAATAGTTCTAAAAACAAATAAAATTAACCTCTCCCTTGTCTCACCCCTTTCTTTTCCCAGTCAGCGGTTTGCATATACTCATTAGTGTGAACACTGCTAGATTAACCATGACATAAAGTGAACAACACACAAATAGAACAATTTTTCATGGAGAGGAGTTCGATCATGTATATGAGCCTTATAACTAGCTAAATGTTCTTCTTTTTCATCAACCATTATCGTTGATATCTTGTCTTCTTTAATTTTAGTTTTTTTTTTTTTGGTTGCGGACTTTGATAATTTTTTTTAGCTGCATAAATTAGTCTTGGATATATCCGATTATAATAAAAGAAATAGTCGAATATGTTTTTGCTTGAGCAAAAAAAAAATAAAAAAAGTTGACGATATTTTTGACATGATATGGTAAGGTGCATTATAATGAATTGTCCAACAACACATAAATCCACAACCTAAGATAATTATGTGTGTTATATATGAGTTATCTTTTGTCATGCACATTCGATAATTCAGTCTAACAAAATTTATTTCATTGCAATATTTTCTAAGCAAAAACGAGTAGATCTGGTTTAATGGCCACATTATTCACATGGTAATTATGGAAACAAGCGGAATGGCTAAGATGGTGAGGCGCCGAAAGGAGAAAGCAAAAGAGTGAGTTGTCTAAACCTACAAGATAAAAGTAAACGAAGAACAATAATGAAGGGAAATATATGTACAAATATTCCCGCCCGAAGTTGGTATTTATAAAGGAGGCGGCTTTTCATTCTACTTTTCAAAAGAAAAAAAAAAAAAAAAAGTTTGTAGAGGCTGCACTTACAAAATAATCCTTTTTTTTTTTTTGGCACAATAAGACATAACTTTTTTTTGTAATTTTTTAATATGGGGAGGGGACCGTGGCGGATCTTTATACGGATAAAGAGTTTAATAATTTTGTTTTTAATTTTGATTTACATATTATAATAATTAGATATAACTCTTATATTTTGAAAGTGTTCTATTGTTTTTTGACTTTATCTAAACTGTAAATATGATAAAAAAATGAGGTTTTATAACCTAAAATCCGTTATAAATTTTCTGTAATTTTTTTAAACTAAAAATTAAGTTTCACTTTTTTCTTTTCCGCACTATCATTATTTTCTTATAAAGATGAATACTCTAATCAATTAATAAAAAAAATTATACACATTAATATTCTTGATGTTAGATAATTATAAAGTTAATATCTTTAAAAACAAAGAAAATTTAAAAAAATAGCAAACATGTAGATAAGAAATAAGGGAAAAAAAAAAAATCAAATGTTGGTTATGGTACTAGCTCTCTATTTGGATGTGTTTCGATTTTTGGAAAGAAAAAAATGTTGCGTTTAAAACTAGAAAGTCTTTATAAAATTTCTGTTTTACGAAAAGAGAAGTTTGTTTGATAAAATCGGATTCATTCCAAAAATTAGATGAGAATTAAAGTGAATGAAAATGAGAAAAATGTTCTAATTTTAAACCAAACCATATTCAAAAAGATCAAGAGAAGAAAGAAAATTATTTTCAAATGTAAAAAGTTTTTTTTTTTTTTTATATTCAACACGAAAAAAGAAAGTTGCTCTTCTAGAAATTAAAAAAACTTGAGGGGGGCACGTGCCCTTAGTGACCTCCCCTCCCTTAAATATTTCGGTGAAAAATTTGAATTCTATATTCTTTAAGTATAAGGGAGTTAAATGCTGAGTGATATTACTATTAAGACCACAACTATAATATTTTACTTATTGAGAATACCACAAAATATAAATAAAATATTTTTTTATTCCCGCCAAACGTTTCTCTCTTTAGATAAAAGTACAGGGAGTGTTATAAATCTCACAACGAAAACAATAAGTGATTTAACTCAATAACTAAAACTACTCATCTGCAATACAAAATAAGAGTCATCCATGCAGTGGAAACGCACATATTTTACATCCCTTAAAAGTATATATTTTTGAATCCTATCTAACGTGTTTTCTTCTCGTTTAACGTACTCCAAAACTTGTTTATAATTTTTTTAATCCACACGTGATTGTTAATTAATATCAAATCCAGAAAGCCACGAGAGAAATCCATATCCATTTCATTATAAAAATAAACGCACTCTGCCTTTGACATTGCATCCAAACCAAAAGCCACAAAGCAAAAATGGCATCTCTCCCCCTCACTCAACCACTCACCATCACCACCACCTCCTCCACCGCCACCTCCTTGTGGCCTTTCCCTCGTACCAAATGTTCCACCCTCAGCACCAGATCACGCAGACATTATGGCCATGTCAAGAGATCAATCTCATGCAGTGCCGGCAACCAGAGCTCCGACGAGTCGATTCTTGGAAAGGTGGACCGGAGGGACGTGCTCGTCGGTCTCGGCATGACCGGGATCGGAGCCAGCCCTCTGGCCGTAGCTGCCCCGATCGATGCACCCGACATCACGAAATGCGGCAAGGCAGAGACGGGAGGACAAGTCCTGCCGGTCGACTGTTGTCCACCGACGTCGTTAGACATCATAGATTTCAAGCTACCTCCGTTCACCAAGTTGAGAGTCAGACCAGCAGCTCATAAGGCCGACAAAGAGTACATAGCCAAGTACAACGAAGCCCTGAAACGGATGAGAGAATTGCCCGACAGCGACCCGCGGAGCTTCTCGCAACAAGCCGACGTTCACTGTGCATACTGCAACAGTGCCTACGACCAGACTGGCTATCCTGATGTTGAGCTCCAAGTCCATAACTCATGGCTTTTCTTCCCCTTCCACCGCTGGTACCTCTACTTCTACGAGAAGATCTTAGGTAAACTCATCGGTGACCCGACTTTCGCTATTCCATTTTGGAACTGGGACCATCCAGACGGCATGACAATGCCGGCCATGTTCACCTCCGATAAAAACTCCGCTCTCTATGACGTGAATCGAAGCCCGAAGCATCAGCCGCCCTTTTTGCTCGACCTCGACTACAGCTCCCGCACCGATGCCGACAAAGTTCCGCAGTTTAAGGAACAGGCGGAGGAGAACATGACCATCATGTATCGGCAAATGGTCTCCGGTGCCAACACGCAGTCGCTTTTCTTCGGTGGGGACTTAAGGGCCGGGGAAGCACCCGAAAACTCGCCCGGTACTATCGAGGCCACCCCCCACACGCCCATCCACAGCTGGAGCGGGAACGAGAACAATCGATTTCGCGAGGACATGGGGAACTTCTACTCGGCCGGACGAGATCCCATGTTTTACGCTCACCACGGCAATGTCGACCGGATGTGGAGTATTTGGAAGTCGTTACCGGGGAAGAAGAGAACCGATATCTCCGATCCAGATTGGCTGAACTCCAACTTTTTATTCTACGACGAGAACAAGAACCTCGTCCGAGTTAAGGTCGCGGACTGCTTGGACACCAGGAAGCTCGGGTACGTCTACGAGCAAGTCGACCTTCCGTGGTTAAAGACCAAGCCGAAGCCCCGCGGGCCTCGCGGACCACGCGGCGGCCATCATCACGGGCATCACGGGCACCGCAGGGTGGGGATGCTGGGGGTAGGTGCGGCGATGGCCGCCGAGTCTAGTATCGGTGTGACCCCGCTAACTGATTTCCCGATAGCGCTGACCAAGGCGATATCGGTGTTGGTGCCGAGACCGAAGAAGGGAAGGAGCAAGGCCGAGAAGGAGGATGAGGAGGAAGTGTTGGTGATTGAGGGCATTGACTACGACAGGAATTCGGCTGTGAAGTTCGATGTTTACGTGAACGACGAGGACGAGGCCGGGCCGGACAAATCGGAGTTTGCCGGGAGCTTTGTGACGGTGCCGCACAACACGAAGAACAAGGAGAGGACCAACACAAAGTTGAAGCTCGGCATAACAGAGTTGTTGGAGGACGTTGGGGCTGATGATGATGAAGATGTGCTGGTAACTTTGGTGCCCAAAGATGGCGAGGTCAAGGTTGGTGGGGTTAAGATCGTTTTGGAATCTTGAATGTTGAGATCAGTTAACGACCAACATTATAATATCAATCTCGAAAGCGTTCTCTGTGTTGTGTGTTCTTAGTCATAAAAGGTTCTTTTGGTCGTGGGAAGTGTGGGATCGAAAATCTACTCCTTTGGTGGTGGGTAGATTATTGTGTTTTCCGAAGGAGTCTTGTCACAGGTGGGCACTCTGCCGGCAACGCTTTTCTGGGGTTTGCATTTGTCGACTTCCTCTTTCTTCTTCTTCTTCTTCCTTTTTTCTTTTTTTTTTTTGGGGTTTGTCATTGTAACATTATGAGTACTGTTCTTCCTTTTACGTTCGGCATGGTGATCATGATGTGCTTGTTTTGTAACAACAATATGAATAAAAAGATCTGTTTTTCCTGAATAATAATTTCCTGAAGTAATTTATATCTCTGAATAGATTTTCAAAAAGACGCGCAAGAAAAAGAGCAAAAAATAGATCAAAAAGAAAAAAAAGTTAGTAGGATGGTAAGACAATTTTTTTTTATGCGTAAATAAGAGTGTATAATAATTATTATCCTATAATATATTGGCACCAACTTGCCACTAACCAACACATGAAACTGGCCTTAAATTAATTGAATTGCTGTCACCTATATTCGCCACGTGAATGAAAGTAGAGTGTTGATATATATATATATGTTGAAGAAATAAAATTTTATATATCTTGAAGAAAAACTATAAAGAGAGAATCTTGGAAAGCATGCCAGGCATGATCTGGTATACATGTGGAAAAGCTTCTCTTAGGATTCTGTTCATGCTTTTCTCCGTTGGGTCGGGCTTCAAAACCAATTAGGACTAGACAGGATAACAAGTCACCATGAGATCAAGTCTCTTATAAAAAGATTATTGGGAGTGGTTTATAGGTCAGAAAAGTATAAGAAAGGTACTAAAACGATTTTGACATTTAGCGCTATTATCCTTGGAGTGATCTTTTTCTAGACTTCTTTTCATATACCATAATTGCGGAACTTTTCAGTAGAGAAAGAAGAAACCGATCTGAAGAAAAGAGGCTGGGCTTTTGCTCTCAAGGAATATTGGAATTACTGTGTGTGTGTGTGTGTGTGTGTTTGTGTGTGTAATATTAGGCATTTCCGAGAGTAGCTCATAAAAAGTGTACAAATTTGATTATGGAGTGATTCATAAATATATGAATATTAAAAATAAAGAAAAAGAAAACTTCAGTGCGAATAGAAATACAAAAAATATATGTATATATATATACAATTACCTGCTCGTTGTAATTACAGTTTGTTCGTTCTGGTTGTGCTTATTGTACTGCTATATTGTTTACTCGGATGCTACCATCTCTAGAAGAGAACAAACACCTTTTAGTAGAGTACACCACAACAATGGTTACCTCGCAGAAAGCAGTAATTCCCTGCTGATGATCAACTTACAATTAGGATTTCTGGCCTAAGACGAGCAATTAACGTTTGAAAAAGGTTAGCCATGCGTTTAGCAACAAGAAACATATGATATATATATATATATACACACACACACACGTACACGATAATTCTTCTTATTTGCTGTCCCTATTGCCCCCTTTTAAGTAGTACTAGTTAGTACACCATCTTAATGCAGTACAATGCAATACGCTTTCTTACGATGGTCCTATATTGAGACAGTTGTGACTTTCAACCTTTTTTTGCTTTAAATTATTATACACTTCTAAACATTTGGTCTTATAGGTTGTAATAATATTTATTTAATACATATATAATAACGACATAACATTTATCTGCCATTTATCACCGCTCCAATTAGCCACGATATTTTTTGGAGAATTTTTTTGTCCCTCTCTAGATCCCTCCAAAGTCTAAGGGGTTTGTTTAATAGGAATGGAAGAAAATAAAACGGTGCATGTAATAGATCATCTAGATAAAGGAAATACAGAAGAAGAGGGAAAGGTCCTCTATTAATTTCTTCTTGTTTCGTATAAAATACTTTGGATAATCCCTTCAATTCAAGAGTTACTAAGGGCCGGTTTGGTAAACGCATTACGTTTTAATTATGTTTGAATATCTTCTTTTAATATTATATTTGATTGAAAAGTATTTGTTTTGTATTTAAATAAAGGGTGTGTTTGAATGAAAAGTATTTTAGAGTTGAAAGGTTGATGTGATTGGTAAAAGTAGAGATAAATAGTTACGGTTAAAAAATTGATGTGATTGTTTTAAAAAGCTTTTGAGTAGTAATTGTTTTCGTAGCACTGTTGAAAATAATTGTATTTGAATATAAAACTTTGCGTTTAGTGTAAAATTGGTGTTCATAGTATCAAAATTTATTTACCAAACATGCTCTAAAATTTAGGAGACGTTTGGTAAACGTATTGTATTTTGATTGTATTTGAATGAAATTTGTTTTTTGAATGTTGTATTTGGTTGAAAAGTATTTTTTTTTTGTATTTGAATGAAATGTGTGTTTGGATGAAAAGTATTTTAGAGTTGAAAAGTTGATGTGATTAGTAAAAGTAGAGATAAATAGTAAAGTTAAAAAGTTGATGTGATTGTTTTAAAAAACTTTTGAATAGTAATTATTGTCGTAATACTGTTGAAAAGAATGTGTTTGATATAAAATTATATTACATTTGAATGAAATTAAAATGTAATTTTTTTACCAAACAACACCTTAGATGTTTTAAAAGATTTGACATGACTCTTCTAATCTATTATTTTATCTTGTATCTTTTATTAAACAACCATAAATATTAAAAAAAAAAACCTTTTTCACTATCCCTTCGTCAATTCCTTTCTTTCTTTTTTTTTTTTCCCCGATACCAGATGCACTTAGGATTGATCACTACTTGAACTATCTTATAACCAACTTCATTTCGTCGATCCGGCCAACCGTGGATGGTTTTGACGGCCGACCCTTTAACTGTCCAGAAGTACTTTTTTTTTTTTTTCCTTTCCTTTTCTTTCTCTTCATCATCCACTTCGTTAGTTATCCTATTGGCAATTTTTTACCTCTCCATAAGGATTTTTTTCTTCTTCTAACATTTTGTAGTATTAGTACTATTCATAATAAATAAAGATATGAAGAGATTTTACAACTTTTCCCAAATTTAGACACTTTTTGTGATGCATTTCAAATAATAAAAAGTATCATTTTCACCCACTCATAAAAAAAAAAAAAAAAGTGTCCAAAACTTAATATTGATGCTTCTATATTGCCCAATTCGGATTACATTGGGGCAGGAGGCTTTGTAAGAGAAGCCTTGTGTAGGGAGTTTTCTCCACGAATATTTGATGGTCCTTTTAACCCTTGACGGGCCGTTCGGAGAGGTTCTGTTCTTTGAAAAAGATAGTGGGTTTCGAGTCTGACCTATGGTAGAAAGCGATTGTTTAGCTGCAGTGAAGCTTCTGTCTAATCACAATTCTTTAGATGTAGTAGGATCATTTCCAGAAGATATCAGGATATTAATACCAGAAGTTAATGGTTCAATGTTGCTATGTTTCACGCGAGTGCACTGTAGCAGCCCCTTCCACGTTCGATGTAAAATTATCTCAATAATCTCCTTATCTAATATTATGTCTTGAGTTGGATAACCATTTACTCATTTCTTTCACATTGAGTTGAGACGTGTTGGCTACTGATGCTAATGTTGATGGAAATATGACGATAAACCTATATGTAATATTTCCCAACCCTCATAACTCATTTTTTCTGACTTTGTCATGCCTAGACCAGGCTAAATAAATCTTTGTAGTAAAGTAGCATTTGCTTTTTGCGCTTTCAAACATATATAATAATTCGATGGGGTATATTCCAAGCGAATATTGTTCATACAGCTCAACACCACAATAAATTTTTTTAAGCAACCAAAATCTTTTATGCCACTTTGAGAAAAACTCCCAAGTAAAATCTTTTCCTCTTTATGTGACAAAATAGGATTCCCAAACAATTTTCAACAACGCCAGTATATTAAACAAAGCTACAATAATAAAAAATTAATCAACCACATGAGAGACACTGGTTTTTGAAGTAATTACACTAAAAAGTTTATTTTTAGGATATGTATTAAAATATGTCATTTTTTAAATATTATTATATAAATATCTATTTTTTAAAAAATAAGTGTATGTGGTACTAATTTTGTTATTTTACCATAATTGACATTATTCCTCTTTTATTCATTTTCTTTTTCTCTTTTTTTATTTTTTGACATTAATGATGATATTTTGCTAACAAATATGAATTATTTTTAATAAATTAAACACATTTTAACCATAATTTGTATTTTTTTCATATTTAGTTATTATAAAGAATACAAAATTACCATAATGAATTCGACAATTTCCAAGATAAATAAATTTTAACCATCAAAATGCCACATCCAATATAATAATAAAGAGCTCGAAATTACCAGAAAAAACCAAAAAGATTACAATATTATTATAAAAGTATTATACCATTTATAATAATTATGATAATTTAGACATAAAATTTTCTTTATTGTAAAAGTCAAATTGTCACTTTTAAATAAAATTTGATCACCAATACATGAAATCAATTTTAATCTATTTATTCCAATGCTTTTTATTTTCGTTTTTTGTTTCCTTTTTTTTAAATATAATTTCTCTATGTTAATTGTAAAGGATAATGTTGCTTTTAAAAATATTATTTTAGACATTCATATAAATAAACGAAAAAATAAACATTTTTCAACTTAACACCTCCAATTTAGACATCTACATAAATAATTCTTGATTTTTACATTCAAAACCTTTCGATGTGAAAGAAAAAATCATAGGATTGTAGTCTGATATTAACTTTCACCATGTCAATAATTAATGAGATTACAAAGTTCTATCTAAATGTAATTATATACTCATAATCATTAAGAAAATATGACAAATTTGGCTAAACAACAATGCTCATCTTCTACAAAATGGATAACACAACATAACACATCAAAAGACATTAATCTATCTAGGTCCCAAGTGTTTGAGTGGACAAAAAGACATAGAGTGAATAAAGGGAGAAAGAGAGAAAAAGGTTGGTTTTTATATTTGTGCAAGACAATAAAACGGTGAACGTTGTTTGTTAGTGCTCAAATCTAACGTAATTAATCCTTACGACAAGCTCTTCTTATATACCATTTCCGATCTCAAATTGATTGGTTACTTCTCCAAAATACATATGAGACCTAAATAAATTTTATGTTTGTTTTGTTTATATATAAATTTAGTATTGTTTTGTTTGACAACTAAATGTAAAAAGTCCCACATAGGAAATGAATGAAAATGTTGAGCACTTTATAAGCTTTCACACCTTGGAAGGGATAAAAATTATGACTTGGGAAGTTGTTGTTAAAAATTGCAAGTGCACAATATCATTAACAAGTAATAAAGTGTACTGAATATGAATCGATCCCATGATGATTGTGCTACTTATTACCGAAATTACTCTAATCTTAACTTTATTTAAACAATTGAATTAAGAAGGAATTAAACTAAAATAATGCAACAAAAATTAACAAGAATTAAAATTAAATCTAAAGCAATTAAGATAAAATTCAACAACCAATTTACTAAAGCTCTAGGGTTTTCGATTTCATCGGATCAATCCTATTTAAGCCACTTAGCTCAACCAATCAATGCTTATTCCCTATGTTGCTAGTAAATCTCATAGAAATATTTATTAATTTTCTCAAGCATCAATTAAAATACCACAATAATACAGTTGTCAACTCTCGATCTCAAACTTAGAACTTATCGTGATTCACTAAGAGCAAGGAATTCATAATGTTGCATAAGTCTCATAACTATCTTTAACTTATGACAATCTCATAGTAAATTAAACAAATTATAATTTAATTATCGCTTCTCATTCTCAAATTAAATCACAAATAATGTAAAAGTTAGCCAGAAATTCACAAGCATTAAGAATAGAATAAAATACCTAACATAGAATTAGAATAAGCATCAACTGATTGAAAGCTAAGAAAAATTCAAATATTTATAATTTAGCTACATTGTCACCCTAGAAAAGAAATTTAGAATATAATTGAAGAAAATAAAGTCCTAATTATAATCTTAAACATGTTGAAAAACTAGAATGATTAAAGTCGAATTTCTCTATCTCCCTTCTTTGAGTCTTCTTCTCTATTTTTCAAATGTCCAGATCCCCCATTTTCCCCTCAATGTCTTCTATATATATGCCTTGAATAGTAAGGTTTGAACTTGGAAAATCCCTTAAAAAATTCAGCCTAAAATGCTTAAAATTTAAAATTTTTGTAATTGAAGGCCGCAACTCTACATTTTAGGTGTCGTGGCCCTTGGTCAATTCCACATGGGAGCTATGGCTTTAATGATAGGCGCTGCAGCATTACTTGGGCACTTTGGCTAGGAAAAGCACAGTTGTTGCGACCCTACTTCACGGGCAGTACTTGGTGTTAACGAAGGCACTAAGTCACTTTTGGGAGGGCACTGAGGTATTTTATTATTGAGCTTTTTGTCTTGTAATTTTGTTTTAGAGGGCTATGGCGCTCTTTCTTCAGAGCCTAGGTGCTTCTATCTATATTTGTTGCTTCTAATTTGTTTAAAGCATGCCATGAACACTAAATCTTTTCCTAACCTACAAAAAGGAAATAAAACATATAAAATGCAAAATAACATGCTCAAAAGTCAAGTAAACGATAAACTTAAGAGGTTTAATTCATGAGTATAACTCTTATTCATCTAATACTCCCGAACTTAACATTTTGCTTGTCCTCTAGTAAAACTAGAAACACAAATAAGAAAATCCTAAGATCTACTACCTAAAAACAAAAACAAAAAAACACTTAAACAACAATTTGGCTTAATGTAGTAATAGGTCTTAAAGATCTCACACATATTATAGCTCAAAAAAACTTATGAGAATCATGATGCTGTAGAATTTTAATTCAAGTATCAATTCAATCTTACCTTGGTTTCTTGCATGTGTATGTGTAACTTTTCACTCCCAACCGTTCATAGCCTAGATAAGCTTATGTGAACAAGTGAGTTTAGAATTGACCTCTAAATAATGCAAATGTGAGAACTCTATAGGCTTTTTTTTTTTATCACTCTTCACTAATATCGGCTAAAGAACATCAAGGATCGTTAGTACTTTATCAGCTTATGATGTATGGTTGGGGTCAAGGTTAAATATAGGGTATCAATGTAGCTCAAATCATCCAGAGTCACATATATCACTTGTGGACTCTTGTATAGCTCTATTCTCTTCCTTAATTTTGTCCTAAACTTGAATTTAACCATCATTTGTTAACCTTTTTTGTTTGTAAATATTACACCCCCAAACTTATTTCTTTCTTTCTTTTTTTTACAATGGAAGTAGCATTTTGTTTATTATTCTATTTTTCAAACAATTTTCACAACTCTACCCATCCCCCTAAAGATGTAGCATAGCTCCAAGTCGTGTTATCATTGAGTTACCAACTACATTTATGGATTAGGACTAGGGCTATTTATAGACTGATAAATCGATGCTGACTAACTCATCGACTGACAATTAACTGTCAGAATTGAACTCAAGAAATCGATGCCAAAAACCGAACATTTTGATCAGCAAACTGAGTTACTCGACTCCATTTCGATGCAGGCCTCTCGGTTTCAGTTTGAAACCAAACCGAATGACAATGGGTACTGTCTGACTTTCATCTTTCTTTGTGCTATCTGACATTGGGTGTTCTCTGAAACCTTTTTCATTCCTTCTTCATGTTCTCCAACTTCTTTTTCCTCTCTGACTCCAACCTTTGCAGGTGTTCTTCGGTGACATAACTAGAACCAAATTCTTCTTCTCTGCCTCATTCTCTGACACTAACCTTCAATCCAGCAGGACTTATGGATGCCACTGTCGAAACTGTTCCTCCTTCCAACTACGGTTTTTCTTTCTCTTGTGCTTGCCAGAGACTGTCCTACCTGAGACCATCGCTAATGCTAAGCCAATGCCGAGTTTGTCAACTGACATAGCACTAAAACCAAAACTTGGTAACCGAACTGTAGCTTCTTCACGTTGGTTGATCCTTGGTTTTACTTCTTGGAAATTGACGACTTTAGTTTCAAACGAAACCAAAACTGAAAGTCAGTTTTTGACCAACATTCTCCCTTAGTTAGTTCAACATTAGGGAAAATTATTTGAAAGCTAGGCTAAATGTAGATAATAAAGAAAAGATAAATACTAAGCTCAATAGGGTGTACTAGGGATTAAATGATGCTTGGGTAGGCTTGAAAGTCTCAAACAGTCCAATGATGGCCTGAATCTTGTCCTAAACGCAATGCAACCTGGGATTTCACCTTGTGTGAAAGTCAAATACGCTCTAGAGTCCTATGAGATCATAGAATTCACACAAATTCACATAAATATTCTATAAGCATGCATAATGATCAAGAGTTCAAAGTTATGTACTCAAAATATTAAAAAACCGAAACAAGATCAAACCACACAAAAGTCAAGTGCACATAAGTACATAACCTTCATCAATTTTCAAGAGTTATAAATAGTTTAATTCATCTTATCATCGGCCTTAGTAGTCAAACCCATTGTTACCCAAAAACACAAATTTTTTTTGGAATATAGAAACACAAGAACTAAAAATAAAAGCTAAAAATCCTAAAAATTTCATCGTCACCACTAAACTTAAAATTCACATTATCATCAATGGGAAGGGAGGAAGAAAAAAAAAAAGGAATAGAAAGGCTTTGTTGTTATAGCTCTTCTTGACCATAAGTTGGAGATTCTTTGGTGGGTTGTCGATAAAAACATCAATGTCAACTAAGCTACCCCAAAACTTATTCGAAGACCTGTATCACTAAGTTTACAGCAAAAAACTGCTATCATATCTAGTAACTGAAACTTGATTTAATAAAATGTAAGAAAGAACAAATAACTAAAATAAATGTGAAAATTTAAAATAGATTGGATTACCTTCCAAGAAGCTCTTAATTTATAGTCTTTAGCCTAACATTTCTTTGTCGATCAAGTGGTGCACCCCTTAATATCATAATGGACCATCCAACTGTAGCCCTGTCCTTGTTCCAATGATGCTCGGGTTTGGTGTGGGTTAACTCATCTTTCTCTAGAGCCTTGGCCATCATATGCTTCTCTTGATCATGAGAATCATGTGTGGCAATTTTTCTCATACTCTTAGTTGCTTGGTGACCTTTTTCATCTTATGTATTCGACAATAAGAACCAAATTCCTTTGGCCTTTTGATTTCCTTGAACACATTAAACGTCACCTTCTCATTTTCTATTTCCAAGCTAAGTTCTCCTTTAGGCAGATTTATTTGGCATTCACGATAGCTAAAAGTAGTCGACCCAAGATTATAGGAATATCTTGATCTTCCTCTATGTCGAGCATAATAAAATCCATCAAAAATATCAAGTTGCCAACCTTGACTAGCACATCTTCCAATATTCCTCTTGGGTGCCTAATTATATAGTCCGCTAATTAAAGTGAAACCATAGTAGACTTCGTCTCTCCCAACCCTAATTTTTTGAACACCGAAAGCAACATTAAGTTCACACTTGCACCCAAATCACATAAGGCTCTTTCAAATGTACAATTTTTGATAGTACAAGGTATGTTAAAGCTCCCTAGGTCCTTGGGCTTGGGTGGTAACTTCTTGTGTAAAATTATACAGAATTCTTCAGTAAGTGCTATCATCCTCCTTAAGCTTCTTCTTATTAGATAAGACCCATGTCATGAATTTCACATAGCCAGACATTTGTGCTAATGTGTCCGCAAAATAAATATTTGTGTGTAATTTCTTGAAAACTTCAAGAAATTTTACAAACTGACCGTCTAGTTTGTGCTTTTAAGGCTTTTGTGGGAATGAAATTGGAGGATTATATGGTGGAGGTGTAACACTCTCTTAATGGGATGCTACAGTTGATTATCTTTAATGTAACATATTAAATAACTTGTGTAGGAATGTATTAATAAGTAATAATAATAATAAATATCTATGTCAAAAAACATGGAAATAAGAATACAATTTTTTTTTTCTAATAATAACAATTACTACAATACTAACTCATCTTATGCCTATTCAAGCTAATAGAAAACTAAACTTTAACATATGATAACAAATTATGCTATGAAAATCAATTAGAATCCTACACTTCATAAAAACCCTAAGATGGTAGAAAAACATAGTCTTAAAAAGGAACTTTAAAAATCTTATGAACTTTATAAGTGAATGATAAAATAACGGAATTTATAAATTCAAATCATTAACTTCAAAACTTTTGAAAACTAAACATAAATCCTTTTCAAATAAAAAACTTCTAATAACCCATTTTGTTACCATACATGCCTCCACATCAAGCCTCCTCTAATCTATGCTTTAGCTTTTCCTTACCTATAACATGTTAAAAGTATATTAAGTGAATGCCAAGTAAGTACATCTATTATCTCACAAAAACATTTAGTTTATGATATTGGTGTAAATACGAATATTAATATTTCAAAACATGATATAAAACATCAATGTAAAAGCAGGAATCATAAATAGCTTAACACGTATCAAGCAATTTACATTATCATTCTTTATTTTCTCACATTATCTTTACTTACTCTTCTCTGTTATTATCAGGCCTTAGACGATGGACCAATGCACGCAATCATGGTCAGAATGGGATTGTATGTTCCAAACTCACTATAGTAATTATTAAACTGTTTGTATTATAAGCATTAATTTAACACCTCTTGTAAGCTACTAGTGACTCAAACTATTATTGTTATTTAGGACGAATCCCACACGCCTCCTAATTACTATTTTTATTTTGATAAACTTAACTTAATCTTTCATGAACTAAATCATAACTCTCGGTACTATATCAAAATCTTAACTCTTATAACAATACAACTATTTCAAAGGAAGCATAACTCGTTAAAAGAAAACATAACTTTTAATTAAAATATGGCTCTGCATACAAATCACAACATATGATCTTTAAAATAAAATGTAGTTCTTTATTAAGTTATTCTCATCGAGAAAGTAACATGTGTCATCAAAAGAATAATATAACCAATAAAGTATGTATATATATACGTATATGACATAGATAATAACTTTCTCTATTAAACACATCAAAGTTTTCGCAATAGGGATTAATATATTCTTTCAAAATATTACACTAATTACAAACTATTTTAATTTAAAATACACAAGTTGCAGGTGAAAAATGTACTTACTTCACTTGAAGAACTTACTACTATTGCTATTTTAGTGACTTCACACTTTAGAATCTTAACATGCTCGCTCTTAATGAAATCCATAGTATAAAATCATAATATAAATATTCGATAATTAGGAAAAATCCTTAAAATCATAAAAGCCTTAAATTTCAAATTCTCTATAAACCCTAGAATTCCAATTCCTAAAAAAATTGACATAAATAATTTGAAATCCTATCATCCTATCTTTTAAATTATCACTTCATATCTTCAATTTTATCATTCAAATCAATAATTTATCAATTTCCCAATTTTATTGAAACCTTAAAATTCAAATCCCCAAAAACAACACATAAAAATTAAACTACCTTGAATCTTCAACAAAATCAAGCTTAGAAGCCTTCAAGAAAAACAAATCCTTAAGGTTTGAGTGATGAAATTTGAAGAAAATAGTATTCTAAAGGAAGGAAGAAGAAGGTAGTTTGAGAGAGAGAAATGTTTTTATGATAATATGTATAATGAAACCTAACTAAGAGATTTAAACTTAAATAATTAATCTCTAATTAATCAAGAGTTGAGATTAAAAGTTGAGTTAAGATTCTAAGACTAAAAAATAGGCTTAAACACCACAAACTCAACCGTCATTTAAAATCCCATTTTTTCCTTTTTTCTTTTCAAGTGGGCATTGCAGTGCCATTCTTAGGTGCGTTACATGCTTAACTTTTTTTTTATTTTTTTCATCCAACCATCTTATAGTATTTTGGTCATAATTTTTTACTCTGATATCAAAATTGAACAATTCAATATGCATTAGAAAGCTAATTAAAATATCTACAATTTCAATTTTGAACTTTCAGTCTACTTTCAAACTTTTCCTAATCAAATATGGCTGAACGCAAATCCACATTCTTTAAGTAAAAATTCTTAATACTTATCTTTTAAACAAATTTCTTTAGCATATCAAAGTCCTTTGTATCGTTACCTGTAAGAACTCTTAATTTAACATTAATACTATGATTCTAACCTATACTTTTTAGACAATTAATTCTCTTGCCTATATTAAAATGCTACGAAAAATTAGATGTTATAACAAGATTTTTCAAAAATAACTTTGATTTAGGCTTCACTACCTCTTTTTTAGGCTCTCTCTCTATGTGTTTCAATGTCTTTTCTCGCATCATCTCTTGCTCTATAGTAGCTACACCCAAACTCCTTAGATCACCCAAAATATTTTCCACTATGAAGCATATTAGCGTTCACGTGTTCTTTTGGATTAATCTCTATATATTCTGCATGGCAATGACCTCCATGATCTGGTAGTAACCTTATTAGCTATTTGAGTTATTTAGTTCTCTAAATGCCGAACCCGAGCTTCTTTATTATTGTCGATGGTCCTAGTCTCATTCATGAGTTTTCTAATCGTATTCATGAATATTCCAATCTTATTCATGAATTAGGTTATGGCATCTTTAAAATTGGGATTCTTTTCTTGTTGTGTTAGTTCAGATGGAGCCTACAAAATGTTGGGGCTGTCTTTCTATGCAAAATTAGTGTGATTGCATAGACCTGGATAATAATAATTAGAATTCATGTTGCTCTGTTGCCTGTTATAATACCCATATAATTAGCTTGGTCTGTTTGAAAGAATGGATTGTTGAATTGGGAATGCTCACTAGGATGATTTCCTTAACAAAAATTGCACATCATGAAAGGGGTATGAATAGAGTTTACCACTAATTGGCTATTTTGTAGTTGTCTACTTATAGAAGTAACTTGAGCCATCAAAGTTTTAAGAGCATTTGCATCCTACGTCACAACTGTCCTCTTTTGTACCACTCTTTCACTAGATTGTTGATAGTTGTTCATCGACAAATCCTCCAACAACTCATAAGCCACATCCTCAGTTTTATTCATGAATGCCCCTCCTGTGGCTGAGTCAATCACCATCTTTGTTGGGCCACCCAAACCATTATAAAAGTTTTGGACTTACATCCATGTCGACAATCCATAAAGAAGGCGCTTCCTTAAGATTTACTTGTAACGCTATCATACATCATACAATTTCTCACCTTCATAATGCATAAAATTTTTTATCTCCATGCGGGTCCTTGCATTTTTAGACAATGGGTAAAATTTAGCAAGGAATTTTTGAGCCAAATCCTCCATGTAGTGATCGAATTGGCGGGTAATGAATTTGACCAATTCCTTGCTTTATCCCTTAAAGAGAAAAGGAAAATGTGAAGACAAATGGCATCATCGGTAACACCATTGTATTTGAAGGTGTTGCAAATCTCAATAAAATTTGTGTTATAAGCATTGAGGTCTTCAGTAACTGACCTACCAAACTGTATTTGTTGGACTATTTGCAAGGTTGCCCGCTTGATCTTGAAATTTTTAGCTTGGATAGCTAGCTTTCTAATGGCGAACTGTATTCCTGTCACACTAGGTAGCATGTAGTCCCAAAAAGCTCGAATATTCTCTTCTCCTTTACCAGCATCAATCAGGTTGTTTTTGTTTCTTCCTCCAACGTTCTACATTTCTTCTTGTTCTTGTGCCTATCTGATGCCTTCTCTCTATTACTTTCTATTTTTTCGACAAGTTCATTTTATCTCACAATTGAAAGGAAACAAATTGTTGCTGTCAAATCGTCACATAAACTTGTTTAACCGCCTGAAAAAAGCAAAACAAAAAACAACCTTAAATAAAAGAAACTAAAGTTTAAATTAAAATTAGAATTATTTATTTTCAATATTAGTAAAACAACATAGTTTCTGACGATGGCACCAAAATCTTGTTGTTAAAAATTGCAAATGCACAATATCATTAACAAGTAATAGATTGTACTAAGTATGAGTCGATCCTATGAGAACTGTGCTACTAATTACCGAAATAATTTTAATCTTAACTTTATTTAAAAAACTGAATTAAAAAGGAATTAAACTAAGATAATGCAACTAAATTAGCAAGAATTAAAATTAAATTTAAAGCAACTAAGAGAAAGTCAATAACCAATGTACTAAAACTCTAGGATTTCTGATTTCACCTGATAAATCCTATTTTAACCTCTTAGCTCAACTAATTAATGCTTATTCCTTATGTTGCTAGTGAATCTCATGAAAATATTTATTATTCTTTCTCAAGTATCAATAAAAATACCAGAATAATATAGTTATCGCCTTTCGATTTCAAACCCAGAACTTACTGTGATTTATTAAGAGCTAGAAATTTATAATGCTACATAAGTGTCATAACTATCTCTAGCTTATGACAATCTTATGGTAAATTAAATAAGTTCTAATTTAATTATCATCTCTTAATATCAAATTAAATCACAAATCATGTAAAAGTTAGCCAGAAATTCATAAGTATTAAAAACAAAATAAAATTCTCAACATAGAATTAGCATAAACATCAATTGATTGAAAGCTAAGAAAAATTCAAATGTTTATGATCTGGCCACATTATGGCCATAGAAAATAAATTTAAAACATAAGTGAAGAAAATAAAATCCATATCATAGTCTTAAACATGATAAAAAATGAAGGAAGAAAAACTAGAATGATTGAAGTTGAATTTCTCCGTCTCCATTCTCTGGGTTTTCTTCTCTATTTTTTAGCTGTCCAAAGCCCCTTTCTTTTTCCTTTAATGTTTTATATTTTGTATGCCTCGAATATTAAGGTTTAAACTTAGAAAATAAAATTTTGACCCAAAACGCTTGAAATTCAAAATTTTTGCAACTGGGGTCACAGCTCTACATTTCGAGCACCACAGCCTTCGGCCGATTCCACATGGACCCCATGGCTCTGCTTGGACACTTTGGCTGGGATAAGCACGGGGCCCACAGCCCTTCTTCATGGGAACCATGGTGCGGCCTGGTGTTGGCAAGGGCACTAAGGTGCCTTTTAAAGATTACTGAGGTGTTTTCTTCTCAGCTTTTTGACTTGGAATTTCGTTTCAAAGGGCTATGGTGCCCTTCCTTCGGAGCCTAGGCGCTTTCATCTACATTTTTGCTTCCAATTTGTTTAAAACACGCCATGAATGCCAAATCTTTTCCTAACCAACAAAAAGTAAATAAAACACATAAAATGAAAAGTAAGATGCTCAAAAACCAACTAAACATCAAGCTTAAGAGGTTTAATTCATGAGTATAAATCTCACTCATCAGAAGTGCCTAGGTGGCTTGTACACACATGTGCATTGTGTGGGCAATGTGGCTGTTGATAACTTTATAAAATAAAGTTATTTTACCACTTTTCATGCACAAAAATCAGCTTATTCTTACAAATTTTAGTTTTTTTGATTTGTTTTGATTTATTTTGTTTTGTGTACTTTAATTTAGATTTTTTATAAATTTCATGAAATCTTTATTTAATTTTACTTTATTTTATCTTATCTTTTTTTTAGTGATAGTATATCAAATAAGCTTGAAATTAAATATTTCCAATGAGTTTACTTATAGCATTTTATTTTAGAAATATCTAATTTTAGTACTTTATTTTTCCACAATGTCAAATTGAAATGAAAAATTAATATGTTGGAAGTGAGTCCCATCGAACATCACTATTAATGTTAGGAAACTATAAAAATCAAACTTATCATACCCATACCTTACTGGATCATTCCTAATCACATGCACAAGTACTGTAGTTACTGTAACAAAGTGTACACCAACTGCTGTAACAAGTTTGAAAAGCTTGTGTTTTATGTGCACAGAATATTGTAATTAGTTTGAAAAGTTTGTGTAGAAATTAGATGAAATAGTATAAAATTATGCTTATAAAAAAGCATTTTGGGGGAGGCTTGAAGATATTGTATTTACACTCTAATCTCTTATTTTTATCTTACTTTTATTCTTATATTTTCTTTTAAGAATTTGTGAAAATATTTTGCATGTTAGGCTGAAATTTTTGGGTGAGACTAAAGATGATCCTATATGTGTAGTGAACTTATTTGGGTTTTGATTCTTTAATAGTTTGTAAGTTTTATACATTTGAGTAAATAATTTTTTTCATCTTATTTATTTCTCATATCGATATATTTTGTTGTCAACTTTTATATAAATTTAATCAAATTCTTTTTATGTGATTGTTACATGATACAATATATTATTAGATATTATTTTATAAGTAGTCTTTTATTATAATATCGCCCTGAGGTATACTGTCGCTTTTAGATTTCTTATAAGATAATTTTTTCTAGTTTTTAACGTGAGAATTTTATTTACACGAATATATTTTAATTCACAAGTTTTTTAAATCTTATCTTCCGATTGATTGTTTGATATGTGAAACTTTTAGTTAAATTAATTTATGAATCAAAATTTAAATAGGTGAATGAAGTATATAGGAGATTCTCAATGTCTTATCATTTTTATTTATTGAATTCTCTCTATATCAAATTAACTTACTTTATTATATTTTCTAATTCCACTTTAAATCACAAAAACCCTTTTTTTTTCATTTCTTTTGTTTATTTGATTGCTTATTTCTTTAATGCTTTTTATTAATTTCTTTTCTTTGTTTTTATCATCTTTTCATAGATCAATTGTTCTTATTATACTATAATTGATTATTTTATTTTGTCATAATTTGAACATAATCGACTATGAGTCAGTTTCGACGCTTATTAGGTTGTAGAGGCAGTGCGTGCGGCACATGGCCGTTGTGATTAAATTGCTACAAAACAAATATATTTTATTTATTTATTTATTTATTTATTCAATTTAAATTTAATATTAAAATTTTCAACAAATATAAGCTTTTGAAAGGTCGTATTTTTTCATAAAAATATGTTTATGATAATTTTTTTTATAGCAATTTCTTCCAAAAGGGTGGCACTAAAGGTTGTCAAATATTTATAAATAAATATAGAGAATTCTAAATTGATTCACTCTGAAAATTTGATTTCTCTCACTTTGTTATACTGATATTATTCCAAAAATATTGTGTTCCTTATTCTTTGTGAAATTTCACTTTTACTTTGATATAAAATTCAGTTTGAAGGGTTATCATATATTGAAAGTTATTTACTGGTGAACCCGAAACAATCTCTTTTAGAGAAAGAATAAATAACATTTCTGAAAAGAAACATATTATTATGTGTTTCCAGTTTCCATATATAGATTTCTAACATTTTCCTTGGATGCTTCATCGTGTTATTTTCTTGTAGATCATGATGAGCCTTGTTATTTGACCAATATGTACTTTTCTTCATATTGCTAGAATTAATTTGATGGTAAAAAGGAATTATATATATTTTTTACTCTGTAACCGACCTAAATATTCTTGCACTCCAAATGTTACTTTTTTCAAACATAAGCTTTATTTAATATATATATTACGTTTCTATTATATAATATATTAATTATAATTTATATTTAAAAAAATATTTATATTATATTTAAATATAATATGTATTTAGATAAAAAATATTTAAATTATATTTTAATAATAAACATGTGATATAATGAGTAAAAATAAAAATAAAAAAAGAGAGAAAGAGAACACATGATGTGATTGATAAAAATAATAAAATAATAAATAATAATTATATTAAATTTAAAATATAATATAATTGATATTTAAATAAAATATTTTTATATTTAAATAAAAATTATATTATATTTAAATATAATATAAATATAATGTTTTGATAAGCGAAGACGGTATCCAAAGCGGAGTCATTGTGATGAGAAAACTCATACGCCAAACTATAATAAAATGATGAAAAAAAATTTTTTTTACTTTTCTTTTCTTATTGAGAGAGGAAAAACTAAAAAATGAAAATAAAAGTTTAGTGTGCCTGTGCTTTGAACCTGTCGTTGATGGATACCCATACACATAACGACAACTTAAAATGGCTCGCAACCACATGGCTACAGTTACAAGTGTCATAAAGATAAGTAGTCCTGTACGGCAAGATAAATAATGTGGATCCCGTTGAGATTTATGTTCAACCACATGGCTACAGGTTTTTTTTTTTTTTAATAAAAAATTTTTAAATATAAAAAATAAAAGTAAAAAATTATTTAAATGGGTAAAAATTTGTTTTTGAGAGTTTTTTTTATTTTTTAAATATGAAAAATTTTAAATGTTTAGATACAAAAATTGTAAAAAATTTTTTATATTTTAAATTTGGAATGATTTAACAAACATAATATTATAATATAAAAATCTAACCATGTTTTTCTACTCAGAATTTTAAAACAAAAATGAAAAAAAAAAAAGTAAATAGCATTAGCAAGGGCTAATAATTTAACCGGTTGTCTTACATTTATATCACATTACACTTTTTAAATGATAATATTATATCAAATTCAAACTCATCTTATTGATATTTGTTTTAAAACTTAAATTTAAACTTAATTTATTTATTAGTTATGTTAATAGTATTAATTTAAATTAATTTATTTATATTAAATACAAATAAAATAATAATTTATTTAATATAATTTGTGATATTTTAAAATATTTATTAGTCAATATTTTTTAATAAAAATAAATAAAATCTATTTATAAAACTTTAATATTTATATTATATATACTTTATCAATAATAAAAAATTTTATTTTATATTATATATAATTAAGCGTATTAATTTTTATCAATTTATGTTAAAAGATAAATATAAACCTAGTCTGTTTCTTAATCTTGTTACTCGTATCCATCCACTTTTTACTTATATCCATTTATAAAAAATCCATACTCACTAATTTTATATCATGTTTATATTAGTTAAACATATCATGATCTAGACTGTAAGTTCTGACTCTCTCTTACCTTCTCTCTCCTTCTCTGACTCCCTCACTCTTGCATCCTCTCCCCCCACCAGACCGAAATGGCAATCAGTCTTAACCATCGACATAAGAAATTTCTGGCAGTGATTCACAATCATGCTAGTGGATTATTTAGTTAGATGTAAAGAAATTGTGGATTCCCAAATAATATAACTGCGTTTTCAAAGAGGATTGCAAAGTGGACACTTGTACTTCTACCTTAAGGTTGGATGGCATTTTCATTGTTCTCCTTTGACTGGGGCTGCCTTGGAATTTTCAGGCTCCTCTTTTGTTATTCAGAGTATATTATTATTTTTTCTTCTGGGTTTATATCTCAAGCTAACCAAAGCTTTGTACTTATACTGGGGTTTAGCCATCTTTGGCCCTTGAACGAAATGTTTCTTATCAAATATATAAGATGAGCGGATGATTTGATGTAGAGAAACTTGTCGGCAGCCGGGGAAAAAAAAAGACAATTTGATTTATAGCGGTAAGACAACTCCTATCAAGTTTAAAACTCCAAGCTTATCTCCAATTGCTTTAAAAATAAATAAATAAATCCTCCAAGCTTGTTTGTGTGCCTTCTCACTGTAGAAAAAGACACCATTTTTAACATGGGCATCTGCTGATATATATTTTGCCCCATACAAATGTTCTTATTTTACTTTTCTATTTTCCTACTTTAAACTTCAAAATTTATAAAAGAAATGGCCCTTGTTTGTTTGGGAAATGAAAAATTTTTCATTCTAATAAAATAGATCTCCTTAAATTTTCTTATCTGAACATTCAAAATTTTTTATTTTTGAAAAATGAAAATAGAGCTCTCTCGAAGAAGAAAAAATTTTACCTGTCCAAATAACTTTTCATTTTTTAAAAAAATTCAAATAACTTTTTATTTTTTCAAATCTAAAAATTTTTTATTTTCTAAAAATAAATCTCTCATCCAAATATACCAATATTTTAGTATGTCCCTGAGTCTTGCACCATTAAAGTTTGAGTTCTCTAAATGCTATCACATCAAACTGAGATATAATCATTTTAGGTTTTTTAATCCCGTTTACTTGTAATATTATATTCGTATTATATTTAAATATAATATAATTTATATATATAAATATTATATTTAAATATTAATTACATCATATTTTAAATTCAATATAATCACTATTTAATAATTTTATTTTTCTATTATTTTTACTAATTACATCATATATTCTCTTTTTCTCTACTTTTTTTCTTTTTACTTTTACTCATTACATCATATATTTGTTATTAAAATATAATTTTAATATTTTTAATCTAAATAAATATTATATTCAAATATAATGTAAATATTTTTTTTTAAATATACATTGTATTTAAATGTAAACGTAACCCTTGGATTACTGCATAGAGATGGGTGCATTGTGTTTTCGTACTCAAGAAAGAAAACAAAAATTGGCGTTAGAATTGGAGCGAAAACGTGTTTTACATGTTTAAAAGGTATTCCCTGTGGATTTCAAACTCTTCATAATTTAATTGATTTGAAGAGCAAAATTATACCTATAATCATCATTTAATCAAATATATCATGATCAATTAATCTCATAAAAAAAACTATTGAATTGTGTATTAAATTAATTATATCAAATGAGAACAACAACATTGATTTTAATTAGAACAATAAAAAAAACCCCTTGAAAATGTTAATCTTTTTTGTAGAAAGGTCTTTTCTTAAAATGAGATATTTTTAATGAACGATTCAACATCAGGTGGTTGGGTATAGTCTGACCAGTGTATCGCTTAGACAGAAAAATGAGCAATCACGTTTTTTGCATTCTTCTTTAGTTTGGAATATATATATTTTTATTTTTAAGGGCATTTTTGCTCTAATGGAGAAAAGGTTGAATGTCAACTTGTCCACGATTCGAATATATATACAAACTTAAAAATACCGGTATATGTAACTATTGGCATAATTAGACAGTAATAATATATTAAATCCAAAATAGGTTATATTTTTATCAAAATTTTTCAAATAAAAATATACAAAATTTTTATTTGTAATTTAAACTTATATTTGTACTTGAAACTTATTCAATATATATATATATATTCAATATGAAATGCTTTTCATCTAAACTTAACAACTTTTTTTTTATTAGGTAGTTGGAAGTTAAATTATACTCCTTTTTAACATACTTAATTATTAAATTTCTACTATATTATATTTATAATCACTTTAAACTCAATAATTTAATATAGAATCCGATCGATTTAGTTATTTATTTTAGTATTAGCTATTAAAATCTCTGGTTATTATTATTTTTTTAATGTCATGTATTTGGAATGGGTAAAAATAGTTAAGAAGTAAAGTAGATAGTGTGAATGGAAAAATATGAAAATGTAAAAGATGTGGTTATAGCTGCAACATTATCACATATGTGTAAAGGTTCCCAAATTGTCAAAGCGTAATAATATCTAGAAACGTTGACGGGTTTTAAAGCACAAAATATTACAAATTTATAATGTCTTGAACAGAATAATTTCACTCTATTTGTAAAATTTCGAGTATTACGTAACGAATGTATTTAGCTATCATATTAGCAATTTAAATCACAATATATATGTCGTCAGTTTTATATATTATCAAAAAAGTTTAATTCAAAATCTAATCATAAAGGGGGGAAAAAAAATAGAGCCAAACTATCGTATTACAAATAGTTTAAAAACTAATTTAGAGCTAACCCCTTCCTAACATCTCCCCTTTTTCTTCCTAATCTGTGAGTTTCTTCGACATAGTAGTGAGTCCAATACCATGACACGGTATGGACAACGTAATACGAGTCTGTTTAGATGAGGTGTTTATTTTTAGAAAATAAAAAATCTTTAGATATAAAAAATAAAAAGTTGTTTAGAATCTTTTTAAAAGTGAAAAGTTGTTTGAACGAGTGAAAACTTTTTATTTTTAAATAGCTCTTTTTTTATTTTTTAAAAATAAAAAATATTAAATATTCAGATATAAAAATTTAAAAATATTTATTTTTTTGAAATAAAATTTTTTTTATTTTTTAAATTTGAACATGTCAAACAGACAGGTTACATTCAACAGATTTTCTAGAGAAGAGACGATCGTATGAACGTAGCTAGCTGAATGTTCCGTCTTTTGTATCAATCATCGATGTTTTGCCTTTTTATTTATATATCTCTTGGCTACTTAATTCTAATACATATATATATTTATGGTCTCCCTCCCGGGCGTGGCTAAAAATGTCGCATTCTGTCCGGTACTAATCATTGACCTTTGGATTGAGACTGGAGGGATGATATCAAAATAAGGGCATGCTAAAAATCAATAGTCACCTTAGATCTATAGGGTGTACTTAAGGAAATATTTAAAAAACGAGACCCTATGAGATAAAAAATTAAAATTATTAGGAAAGTGAGTCTCCAGAGGTGTCGTTAAAAAAAAAAAATTTAATTTTATTCAAATACAATATAATTTTATATCAAATACAAATTTTTTAATAATATTACAAAAATAATTACTATTTAAAAATTTTTTAAAACAATCACATCAATTTTTTAACTCTATTATTTATCTCTACTTTTATCAATCATATCAATTTTTTAACTTTAAAATACTTTTCATCCAAATACACATTTTATTTAAATACAAAACAAATATTTTTTAATCAAATATAATATTAAAAAATAATTTCATTTAAATATAATAAAAATATAATACATTTATCAAATAGCCTCCCTGTCGCAAAAATGTGAAGAAGGAAAGGACAATATTGTCTTGTCGAACATTTTTTTTTTTTATCAGTAGACCACTGGTGAGTGGCATTATTTTTAATTCGAAGGGGAAGATGTTGCAACTAGAGAAAGGCGTGTTCTTATAAGGAGTGCTTTTTGATAACTTTTGTTCTTGCGTGTTCTAATAGAGCAAAAAAAATTTTTGAAACCTATACCGAGTATGGTTTCTA
Source organism: Antiaris toxicaria (assembly GCA_035233585.1). NCBI lineage: Eukaryota > Viridiplantae > Streptophyta > Magnoliopsida > Rosales > Moraceae > Antiaris > Antiaris toxicaria. Next base: position 99,938,088 of record CP141154.1, read on the forward strand.
TGCATTTTTTTTGTCGTGGTTTTGCATGGTGGTGGATGTACGAAGGCAAGGGAGTATCGGCTTTCTGGGCTTTCTATTTGGTCGCTTCGTAGTTTAAGGGACTAATCACGGGACTTCAATTTCGAAGTTGGGTTTTGCAGCACATACTCTTATTATACATGTTTTGCTTCATGTTTACATTCAACTTGTAATTCAGTTACATTTCTAAACTTGCACGGTGACAAACAGTCCAAAACTTTTTTTAATTTGTCCTTATTTTAATACTAATAAAATTATCTTTCAGTCCTTTCTATCTTGATTCTATTTAAAATTGACTGTACAGACTACAAAGCACAGACTCCAAACCCCATTGTTCTACACTGGCGTTGGAAATGAGACTTTGTCTCTCCCTCTCTCTCTTTCTCTCTCTCTATATATATATATATCATGAGCTGCATAAGTTAATCTTTGATATAGCCTTCTCTTATTCATGTATTTCCTGATTCCTTATTTTATTTCCTAACATTTTTGCAAGTTCCTAGCTTGGGATATTCTTAAGGAGGTGTTTAGAAAAGATGTTTGGAGACTTTTTTTTTTGTTAGAAAAAAGTTGTTTTGAAAAATATATTTAGGAGAAAAAATTGTTTGGAGTGAAAAAATATAAAGTTTTAAAAAAAATTTAAAAATAAAATATCAATATGAATATTATTTTTTTTTATTTTATGCAATTTAAAAAAAATATCTTATTTATATTTGTATATATAAAGTTATGAACTTTTAAAATTTAGAATTTACTATAACATAGATATAATAAAAAATGATAAAATATTAAAAAAAATATTTTAGAAAAGGCAAATTTCTTATCCCAAACTACCCCTGAATAAATGGCTAGAAAATGCCACGAAGAATCCGATGAATATAAGAGGCACTTTGTAGTAAATTTTCTAATATAATTTGTTAGGAGCAATATCATGAATACTGTCCACATTATTTATAATAACCAAAAAGAAGACCAAAGTTACTGTTATTTATGTAGTAAATTTTTATATTTATCCTTATTATGGTGTTTTGTCCTTTTTGATTGTCTATTTTATTTGGGGTTTTTTTTTCATAATGGGTTTTTGTTATATAACTAAAAAGAAGTTTATTTTTATTGTTTTTTATACAGTAAATTTTTATTTTTATCATTGTTGTTTTTGTCCTTTTTTTTATTTGGGTTCCTTTTTTTATTAGAAGGCATATTGGGTTTTTTAGGAAGCATTTTTTATGGTTGTTTAAGCTCTTAGTTCACTTGGGTCCCCTTTTTTTTTTTTTTTGGCATATTGGATTTTTAAAATATATTTTAAAAAAGGCATTAATAAAAATAATAATATATTTTATTGTTTAAGTGTTAAAACAAGAACAGTAGAATTCTTGACAAAATATAAACTAACTAAATAATTTATTTATTTATAATCAACATAAATATTTTTACACTATATTTATACTATTTTCTAAAATAACTACAATTTCTATCACAGTGATGAGAAACAATTAAAAAAAACAAATAAAAACTGTAACGTAGAATTTTAATATATGTAATTATATATATTTTGTAATATCAATATTTATAATTATAAATAATTTATAATATCTATAATTATATAATATTTTATAATTATATAATCTATTATAATATAATCTAATATAATACATATAATATAATTTAAATTTTATACATCTTCAATTACATAATATAACAAATTATAACATAATATAACATTATTACAAATATAAATATTTTATAATATCAATATTTATAATTATAAATATTTTATAATATTTATAATTATAAATATTTTATAATATTTATAATTATAAATATTTTATAATTACGTAATCCTATTATAATATAATTTAATACAATTCTTTATATAATATAACAAATTATAAAATCTCAGCAGCATCAGCCGCGTATGTTTGTCGTTAACTAATTCCACAGCTTGCATGATTCGGATGTATGCATTATATGAGTTTATCTTTTGTGGTGGACGTGCCATAGTCACTGTCATATTGCAATAATTTCCAAAAACAAAAGATGGTTTTTTTACTTTTAAATTTAGTCACTGTCATGTTGCAATTGCCTTGAAAAATAGACTTTTATCAAATGACGGATGCACCGTTCTCATGCCTTGAAAAAATAAAAGTGGAATGACAGAAAGCGGGGAGCTTTTTAATAATGGCCACACTTATCTCGCGAGCTCTGTGCAACTACGAGACAAAGGGAATCAAGGTCAGGAATACACGACTCCGCTCGATTTTATTTATTATTTTTTTTTTTTTCCGTTTGGATGAAGTTGCTATTAGAAGGCGCAAATTATTGGTGGTTTTTTTTTTCTTTTTTCTTTTGGTGAATTTCCTGTTTCACAGGTAAATTGTACTAAAAAAAAAAAGGAGAAACAATTGAGGGAAAATAGTCTGTCCATGCCACTTCATACAAATTGATCTTGTTTTGGTGCCATAGAAACTCAAAGTTTTCTTTCTTTTTTATTTTTTTTTACATCACTATTGGTTACTTTTGATCTTTCGTCTTTATGGAAGACCTTTCCTGTGCATGGATCGGATCAATATCCTAAAGAAATAAAAATAATATAAATGACGTGAATCAAACAAGCAAAGTTGACGTTTTTGACATGAATCTTAAACGTGGAACTGATTTCAAGAAAATGTTTACTTTCCTTATTTTATTTTGTTTCCTTTTCTTCTCTTTGACTTTAAGGGGGGCTTGTAAATGGCTGATTATGAAGCCAATTAATTTGTCAACTTTCCTTTTATTGTTTTAGGGGTGAATTAAGTGTAAGTTTTCATATTTTCATTTTAGGAATATTAGAATAATATTAGGGAATATTAGTGTAAGTTTCCATATTTTCATTTTAGGAATATTAGAATAATATTAGGGGAATATTACGAGAATATTACGAGAATATTTCATTTAATTTCCATTTTATTTTAGGGTATATTTTGTGAATATTCTTGTAATTCATGCCTATAAAAAGGCGTCCACAAGTAATGAAAGGAAATCAACAGTTTTATTCACAAATTTGAGAGTTATATTTCTCTTTGGTTCTTTGAGAGCTATTTCGAACTTATCGGAGTTTTTCCGTGGCGTTCACCATCGACTTATCAAGCAGCTTTCCATCACCGTTTGTGGCGTCTTCGTTATACCAAGGTTCTTGTTTAACAATAAGCAACGGGTTGAGGTCATCCTATATCAAGGTTCTTGTTTTTGTTGAAGCAACGGGTCGAGGTTCCACCCAAAGCCTGAGTTTTAGAACGATCTCGGGGTCCTAATCTTGACGGGTCTCGTTATTCTTGGCGAGGTTCGCATCATTTGGTATCAGAGCAAGGCTCTAAGTCAGGTTTTCCTATCTTTGTTCTTGTTTTTGAGTCAAAATTCGTAGGTCTTATTTTAGGGCTTGTTTTGGACGAAATTTTTTGTGGTTTTCTTATTCTAATTATTTCAAATACTAGTTGTTAATTTCTAGTTTGTGATAATTCCAAAAAAAAAAAACTTGAAAAGGATTTGAGGAAGAAAAAAAAAAAAGAGGAGGATCTGAAAAAAAAATATATAACAAAAAAATTCAATTTCAAAAAAAAAATAGTTGATTCATCATCAAGAAAGATTCAGTTTTGTGAAATTATTTTCTTGCTGTCAATTAATGTACTTATTATTTCTTGGTGGGTTCTTGGTGAATTATTGCTAGAAATTTTGATTATTATTTGTTTAGTTTAAAAAAGAACCGTAAGAGATCAACGAGTGGAGAAAGGGTAAGAGTAGTGAGCATATTAGAAGCAATCATGTCTCACAACAGTGAAAAGAGCATTGCCAGAGGTGCAACGGGGATGGCTGATCCAAAGGTGTTTATGAAGGCCATGGTGAGTGAGATGAGGCGTGTGATGAGGTTGGAATTAGGACAAGTGCATGAACGGTTGGAACGGATAGAAATTGCACGTTTGAAGCGGCCACAAAATGCTCCTAATGTGTGTAAGAGGGAAAGAGTTCAATCTCGGGGAGTGAGAGATGAAGGCAAAGAGTATTATGAGGCTGGCTTTGATAAAGAAAACGATCGAAATTCAGCTGTGGGTAATGGGAGACATGGAGGGCGATTTATAAGAGCTAGGAATCGAGAAGAAAACAATTTGGGTAGCATTAAGATGAAAGTTCCTCCAGTCCAAGGTAAAATCGTCTCTGACGATTTAAAGAAGCAGTTCGATTGATGTGTCAACAAGGATGGTTTTACCAATAAGTATTCACTCATGCTCAACGATCAACCAATTAGTTTTGTATCGCTGACACCACAACAAGTGTACGAAGATCAAGTGAGATTACAAAAAGAGAGTGAACAAAAGAAACGGAGTGAAAAAAAGAGCAACCAAAGGATAAAAAGTGAAGAAGAAAGTGAACAAAGGAAGGAGAGAGAAAAAGAAAGAGATAAAAAAATTGAAAATCAAAAAGAAAAAGAGAGGAAGGCTGGAAAAAGCGAGAGTGCCCAAGCTGAAAGGGGTTCGGCTTTGGTGGTGAGAGAAAAGGAAAGTGCGGCCTTGCAAAAGGAAAGCTGTGCGGCAAGAGTGAGTATGGTGAAAAGAGCATTAATTTCGAGGCAGCCTATGCTGATGCTGGTGTATAAAGAGGCATTTTTAAACACTAACGAGCTCGACCATTCTTTGCCTAGTTCTATAGTTTCTATTTTGCAGGAGTATGAGGATGTCTTTCCCGAAGAAACCCCACATGGGTTACCTCTAATTCGAGGGATTGAACATCAAGCAGACTTTGTTCCCGGAGCAACAATTCCAAATAGACCAGCCTATAAGAGCAATCTCGAGAAGACTAAGGAGCGTTAAAGTCACAAATTAGTTTTTAATCCCAGAGATTGGTTTTGGCTACACGTAAGAAAGATACGAATTCCGACACAAAGACGTTCCAAGCGATTTCCTAGAGGGGATGGACCTTTCCAAGTTCTCGAACGAATCGATGACAATGCATACAAATCCTTTTTAGGCAATGATTTGAGGACAAATCCTTCTCAAGAGGAGGGGAATGACGTGAATCAAACAAGCAAAGTTGACGTTTTTGGCATGAATCTTAAACGTGGAACTGATTTCAAGAAAATGTTTACTTTCCTTATTTTATTTTGTTTCCTTTTCTTCTCTTTGACTTTAAGGGGGGCTTGTAAATGGCTGATTATGAAGCCAATTAATTTGTCAACTTTCCTTTTATTGTTTTAGGGGTGAATTAAGTGTAAGTTTCCATATTTTCATTTTAGGAATATTATGATAATATTAGGGGAATATTAGGAGAATATTACGGGAATATTTCATTTAGTTCCATTTTATTTTAGGGTATATTTTGTGAATATTCTTGTAATTCATGCCTATAAAAAGGCGTCCACAAGTAATGAAAGGAAATCAACAGTTTTATTCACAAATTTGAGAGTTATATTTCTCTTTGGTTCTTTGAGAGCTATTTCGAACTTATCAAGGTTTTTCCGTGGCGTTCACCATCGACTTATCAAGCGGCTTTCCATCACCGTTTGTGGCGTCTTCGTTATACCAAGGTTCTTATTTCACAATAAGCAACGGGTTGAGGTCATCCTATACCGAGGTTCTTATTTTTGTTGAAGCAACGGGTCGAGGTTCCACCCAAAGCCTGAGTCTTAGAACGATCTCGGGGTCCTAATCTTGACGGATCTCGTTATTCTTGACGAGGTTCGCATCAACTATTGGTTACTTTTGATCTTTCGTCTTTATATGGAAGACCTTTCCTGTGCATGATCGGATCAATATCCTAAAGAAATAAAAATAATATAAAACAAACTACTTTTTTACATATCTTACTTTGAAAATTTAGTCGTACTGCTAGTTTGTTTTTTTATGGATTATTCAATAAACGTATTAATTTGAATATAATTCGTGGAATATATTTTATATTTAAATAAAAAAATTTATTTTATATTTAAATATAATATATAATTAAATAAAAAATATTTAAATTATATTTTAAAAACAAAAAATTAATATAATTGATAAAAATAAATAAAAAAATAAAATAAATAAATAATATAATATTTTTATATTTATATAAAAATTAATTTAAATTTAAATATAATAGAAATATAATGTAGGTAATAAATAAGATATTAGTTTTTTTTTTTAATGAAGTAGTATGCTTATATTCATAAATGCAAAAACCCCTTTTTCATTCTACCCAAGGTGTTTTCTCTTCTTTAACGTACTCCATCCTTAATTTCAACACGTGGTTGCTGTCTGATAATTAATTTGCAGTCTAGGAACGCAGAGAGTACTAATCAAAGAACATTTCCACTATAAAAAAATGCACTCTCAATTCGTTGCATACCAAACCTAAAAAAATAGCAAAAATGGCATTTCTTACTCTCACTCATCCACTCACGATCACCACCACCTCCTTATGTCCCTTCCCTAGTACCAGATCCACCCTTCGCACCAAATCACGCAGATCAATCTCATGCAGCGCCAGCAAACAGAGCTCGGACGATCCGATTCTCGGAAAGGTGGATAGGAGGAACGTGCTCCTCGGTCTCGGCATAACCGGGGTCGGGGCCAGCCCTCTGGCTTTAGCCGATCCGATTGATGCTCCAGACATCACTAAATGCGGCAACGTGGAGACGCGCGGACAAGTCCTCCCCGTCGACTGTTGCCCGCCGACGTCGTTGAATATCATAGATTTCAAGCCACCTCCGGTCACGAAGCTGAGGATCAGACCGGCGGCTCATAAGGCTGACAAGAAGTACATAGCCAAATACAACGAAGCCCTGAAGAAGATGCGAGAATTGCCTGACAGTGACCCGCGGAGCTTCTCGCAACAAGCAGACGTTCACTGTGCGTACTGCAACAGTGCCTACGACCAGACTGGCTATCCTGGTGTTGAGCTCCAAGTCCATAACTCATGGCTCTTCTTCCCCTTCCACCGCTGGTACCTCTACTTCTACGAGAAGATCTTGGGTAGCCTCATCGGTGACCCGACTTTCGCTATTCCGTTCTGGAACTGGGACCATTCCGACGGCATGACAATGCCGGCCATGTTCACCTCCGACAAAAATTCCGCCCTGTACGACGTGAATCGAAGCATTGCGCATCAGCCGCCCTTTTTGCTCGACCTCGACTACAGCAAGAGCAAAGATGCCGGTGTAGTTCGGGAGTTTGACGATCTGGTGAAGGAGAATAAGGTCACCATGTATCGGCAAATGGTGTCGGGTGCGAAGACACAATCCCTTTTCTTCGGCGGCGACTTTAGGGCCGGCGAAGCACCCGAAAACTCGCCCGGTTCGATCGAGGCCACCCCCCACACCCCCATCCATGTCTGGAGTGGGAACGAGAACAATACATTTGGCGAGGACATGGGCAACTTCTACTCGGCCGGGCGAGATCCGATGTTTTACGCCCATCACGGCAATGTCGACCGGATGTGGAGTATCTGGAAGACGTTACCGGGGAAGAAGAGAACCGATATCACCGATCCTGATTGGCTAAACTCCGCATTTTTATTCTACGATGAAAAAAAGAACCTTGTCCGAGTTAAGGTCGCGGACTGCCTGGATACTAAAAATCTCGGGTATGTCTACGAGCAAGTCGACCTTCCATGGTTGAAAAGCAAGCCGAAGCGTGGCACTGCGCCCAAGGCGAAAAGGGTCGGTATGTCGGGGGTGGTCGGCACAGCGATGGCTGCCGGGTCGGGCAAATTCCTGACCCCGCTAACCGATTTCCCGATAGCGTTGACGAAGGTGACGACGGTGTTGGTGCCGAGGCCGAAGAAGGGGAGAAGCAAGGCGGAGAAGGAAGAGGAGGAGGAGGTGTTGGTGATTGAGGGGATTGACTACGACAGGAATAAGGCGGTGAAGTTCGATGTGTACGTGAACGACGAGGACGAGGGTGGGCCGGACAAGTCGGAGTTCGCCGGGAGCTTTGTAACGGTGCCGCACAACACGAAGAACAAGGAGAGGACCAACACGAAGTTGAAGCTGGGCATATCGGATTTGCTGGAGGACGTGGGAGCAGATGATGATGATGAGGTGTTGGTGACTTTGGTGCCCAAAGATGGAAATGTCCAAGTTGGTGGGCTCAAGATCGTTTTCGAATCTTGAATTGTGTTTGAGAAATATCCATTATCGAGCGTGCGAATTATAATCCTTTCCTTTAGTGGTGGATTAGTTGATGTTTCTTTCCAATAAGCGTATGTGTTGTCACAAGTTGAGTGGGCGCCTAGCTTACTTTTGTGTGTGTGTGTGTGTGTGTGTGTGTGTGTGAGGTTTGGGCTTTTATTTTTCAGGTTTGTGTCGTGTACCAATGTGAGTAGTGCTTTACCTTTTCACGTACCATCGGCATCGTGATCACGATGTGCTTGTTCTGTAACAAAAATGAAAACAAGATCATCAGCACTTCCTAAGTAAGGATTGCTCAAGTATAGGGATAGATTTTCAAAATAAACGAAGAAGAAAAGGAGCCAAAAAATAGAACAAAAAACGAAAAAGTAATGAAAATGTCGTGATGGTGACTGAACGCGGACCTTGGGTAATAATCGATGAAGAAAAGGAGCCAAAAAAAGGAACGAGTAATGAAAATGTCGTGATACCATGGGTTTTTTTTTTTCTTTTTTCTTTTTGTGGTGAGAAAAGATCAGGATGAACAAGGATATTCAATATTCGGCAAGGTTAACTCCTATAATTGCCATTTATCACCACATGAAATAATTGGTGTTAAATTAACTGAATTTGTCACTAAATTAATACATGATATATATACAAGTAATTATAGAATAATTAATATACGATGAAATTTATGATAGGAAAGGTACTTAGGGTAAGTTAAAAAGCTGTTGGCTTGACGATCTGACGGTGTAAGATTAAGGTCTTGTTTGGATAAATTTTGGAGATATTCAAAATTATTTTTTTATCAAAATTTTATTATTTTTTATTATTTATATTTTTAAAATATTATAATAAACTTTAAATTTTAAAAATTTATAATTTTGTATATATAAATCTAAATAAGATTTTTTTTTAAAATTATATAAAATTTTGAGAAAAATAAAATAATATTCATATTAATATATATTTTTTAATTTTTAAAAATTTTTTATTTTTTTATTTTTTTATTTTAAACAGTTTTTTTTTTCTTAAACATATCTTTTAAAATAACTTTTTTCAACTCAAAAATATTATCTCCAAGCGTCTTCCCAAACTCCCTTCAGGAACATGGAAATATGGGTGGTTCACATCGTAGCCTTAACTTTAGCATGGCAAGCTGACATGGATGTACACACTTGCCCGCTCATGTTTTGACATTTTATTTTATTTTATTTTATTTTATTTAATGAAACAATCAAAACGAGTCATTAAGGTGGTGTTTGTTTTTTTATCTCGAGAATGATTATTCATTTTCAAAAACACAGAAAATGAAAAGGGTTTCAAAATAACGTTTGTTTCTTTAACGTTTTCAAAACAATTTTAAAAACATCGTTTTCAATTATGTTATTTTTTTGGGTTTTTTGAAAACGAAAAAAAGTTGTTTTCACTTTTTGTTTTCGTTTTCTCCCTCCATCTCCTCTCTCTCTCTTTCTCTTTCTGTCTGTACATTGTCAGTGATGATCATGTCCAACAATGGCATCCATCTCCGACGAAGACCGACAACCATGGGCCAATGATGATGACGACGGTTCCCTCACGACGATGACTCTCACCTTATGATCTAAATCTAGTCATCATCGTTACCTAGAGCTCAGACTACCAATTTCTTTCATCCCTATCACTTATTGCAAAACCTCCCATCAAAGTTTCTTTTTTTAATTATGACTAATAATTTATTTTTTATTATTTTTTTAAAATTAAAAATAAATATATTTTTATAAGATACTCACTTATAAAATGAGTTTTCAAAATATATAACCAAATAAAATTTTATTTTTATGTTTTTCAGAATATACACTCAGAAAACATAACCAAACACAATTTTCAAAAATGATCTCAACACAGTTTTCAAAACATTCTTATTTTCGATTTTTTTGAAAACTGAAAACATTTCAAAACCGATATCAAACGCCACCTAAATGATATTTTCTACGTTTTCTTTTTTGAAGTGCCACTCATGACTAAGCCAATGTTTGATAGAGTGAATAAAAGAGGAAAAAGGTTAGAGGAGGGATTCTAGAGAAGAAAATTAAAATTTCGATTGTTTGGTAAAATAAAAAAAATAAGAAAGGAAGTTGTAAATCTACAAGACTCACCAAATTTTTATCGTTACAACTTTAAAAAGCAAGCATGAAAGAAAAGTTTGTTTTCCTATTCTAATTTATATAAGAATATAATTGTAAAATACATTAGATTAAACTTTTTTTTCTTTTTCTTCGACTAAATAATGCTAAAAAAAAATGCTTAATTTCTTTCTTTTTATTTTCACTTATCTAAATACTTCACTTTCACGTCTTTCTTAATGTAAAACCAAGATTTACATTTCCTATATTATTAATTTCCCCAACAATGTTTTCCATTCCTGTTACCAAGCATAATATCGTAAGTGCTCTTTTATCTTATTTTTTTTGGGTCCCTTCGTCTGTGCCTAATTAATTAATCGAAGAAAAGGTGGGACTAGCTTATCACCCTGGTGAATTACTTTAAGATTCCTATGGACGCTGTTGGTCCCACTCGAATCGTTTTTATTTTTGAAATGATAATCAACAAAAAAATTTATTTGGCTATAACTATGGTCTTTCTTTCTTTCTTTCTTCTCAGTTTATGCCTTCGGTGAATTTGGGGAAATCATATTTACATTCAAAATTTTGCTATTTGAGTTTTATTGCCATTTTCTGTAAAAATAAAAAATAAAAAAATGACTAGCTTGTTGGTGGTGGTGGTGAGGCTGGAGACATTATTTTTTGGTTGAAAAAAATTTGTTTTGAAAAATGTGTTTAGGAGAAAAAACTTTTTAAGGTGAAAAAATAAAAAATTTTAAAAATTTTTTTTGAAAAAAAATATCAATATGGATATTGTTTCGTTCCTCTCGAAATTTTATGTAATTTAAAAAAATTATCTCATTTGGACTTATATACACAAAGTTATACATTTTTAAAATTTAGAGTTTGTTGTAATATTTTAGAAATATAAAAAATAAAAAATAATAAAATTTTAGAAAAAAATTAATTTTTAAGATATGGGAACACCGAAACTACCCCTAAAAGTACACGTCTAATTACCGTGTATTTCACCTCATATATAGCATGAAGGAAAATAAATAAATAAATAAATAATAGAAGCTTTTGACAAGTCTAGGACTGGTTAATTAATGTCTCCTGTGTTGAGAAAATTGACTGTACGATTTTCTGGAATATTAAAAAGGGTGAATGTACTAATTGATTTTTAAAATTTAGTTGGCGGGTGATTTGAAAAAGAGATGAGTGAAATAGATAAAATGGTGTCAATAGACACTCCCTTCTTTAAATTCTTAGTTCTTTTTTTAATGACTATTTTACCGATGATTTAATATTAATTTAGTTTCAAAATAATATCAGTATAATAATAATAATATCAGTATAATTATTAATTAAAATAATTAATGAAGAGATGAAGGAATATATGCGGGAAAGAGAGAAATTAGCGTGATATAACAAATTTTTTACAGCAGTTGTTCTCCCATTTAAAGCCTGAAGCCTGAAATTTTGATTAATTCGTTCATAACTGCGATAAATGAAGCCAAATTCAACAAGAAAAAAACAGGAAGTAAATTGGGGAAAAAAGTTTAACAAAATTAAATCAAAATTAGGAAGTTACAGGAACTGTAGTTCTGGAACGTTTGGACTCCATCACCACATTCCTTATCATCATCTTTCTATCATTCAAGAAATCTCATTTCCTAAAAGGAAAACCAAAAAACCTAAAAGGAACAAAGCCTAAACTACCAGACTTCGATGGAGTCACCAACACACCGATGAAAGACAAGGAGAAATCGAATCAGGTGATAAAGAGGACAATGTCTGTCACTTTCTCGTTCACAACGAATCATTTACACCAAAGTTTTTTCACATAACGAAACTTGAATACTTTTAGTAAATTTCGGGTTTTATAATCTTTTTTTTAAGGTTAGAATTTATATATTGGCATATCTAAGAAAAAGAAAAGAAGATACTCCAAATTACTTAATAAAGACATTTTTAAAATTAAAAAATCACACTACTTTGTTTTTGTTAACTTAGCCCTAAAAAATGGCTGCTTGTACAATTTATTCTATATCTATTAATATATTTATTTTACTATGCTAAACAGTAATTCAACATATTTACTATATTTTGAAATAAATTCAATTTTAAAGCAAATTTGTGATAATGGAATCAGCCAGTAAAAACCATTAAAACTGCAAAAGCCAATACACCAATTTAGCATCTCTTTTATTTAAAGATTGTCAAATTTATTCTCTATATTTTGCATGGGCAGTGTTTTTAAAACAACTCTAACTCTTAGGGGGTATTTGGAGAAATATTTAATTTTAATTTTACTTAAATACAATACAATTTTATACCAAATACAAATTTTACAACAGTGTTATGAAAATAATTACTATTTAAAATATTTTTAAAACAACCACATCAACTTTTCAATTCTACTATTTATCTCTATTTTTACCAATCACATCAATTTTTCAATTCTAAAATACTTTTCATCCAAACACACATTTCATTCAAATACAAAACAAATACTTTTCAATCAAATACAACATTTAAAAAACAAATTTCATTCAAATACAATCAAAATACAATGTGTTTATCAAACGCCCTCTTAGTATTTTTATTTTTTCAGGGATGAATCTTAATGTTTTTGGGATACCACCTCATATGGTATTGACTACTATTCATATTTTTATTTAAAAAAATACTACTAACACAGCGGGTTAGTTGGTATTAAAAAGGTAAAGATTAAAATTGATGTGATGACATTATTAATTGCATTATAAATTCCAAAAATGTATTTACCAATCAGGAACTAGGGAACCAACTCATTGTAATTATTTAAACGGAATATTTTGTTTGGCTACTTCTGGTGAGCTCCCTTTATCCTATGGATAAAATTTTTCAATTATTACACAGTTTAGACAGTTTAGATTAAAAGTTTACACTAAAGTTATTGTAGAATTCAAACACATGATAACACTTGAAATCTAAAGAAAAAAAAAAAACTTCAGCTGCTAAAATCTGGGGATGGCCGACGACGGGGATGGCTGACCACAAGGTTCAGCGACCCAGCCAAATCTAGGTCTCACGAGCATCACCGGCCACTTGCGATTTGTCAAGGCTAGTGGATTAACTATGTTGTAAGCATCGGACAGCGGGTCACGAGCGTCTTTGGTGACTCGTAGGGGTTGGATTTCGAGCTTCTCCGTCGACAGCTTCCAGCCCAAGCACAAGCTGCCCATCACCCACGTCGCCAGCCCCGCCATCGTCACCCGCGTCATGAGCTTGAAGACTCGTCGCTAATCAAATCATCATCGCAATCTTGGAGCTGAGGTAAGAAATCAAGGAACACGCCTCGTCCTCCTCACGTCGTCGTCGCCGCGAGAAACTCGTCCCCCCTCAGTCTTGACCTTTGTCGGGATTCCTTCCCGGCCTCCTTTAAGATTCCTATTCCGAACTCTATCGAGTTCCCCTCCTCGGCTATCTTGACTCGTAGGGAGCCACAGTCGGTGTTGGGTTGTGAAGCACAGATTCGATTCCCTCACACCTTCGTCGGAATCCCTCATAGCCTTCATCGCAACTCTGTCGATGATTTTGGGAGGGGCAAGGTGGCGGTAGGGTGGTCGGTGAAAGGCTGTCGAAATTTCCTTTTCCTTCTACTACCAACTACAACAAGTTTTATAATTATTTGATAAATCATTTTAATCTAAATCCTTAAATCAATCTAATAATCATAATTTTTATTCTATTCATCAAATAAAGTAGACTTATTTTCACATAAGTCGCCATTTTGTTTTTCTTATTCATAATTACCACCTACCCACCCCAGACCTGTGTTGTGGCTATTAAAGAACTGAAACAATTTTAAGGTCCGCAATAGAGCTAAAGTAGCAAAGGTGCATTAATTTATTTGACTTTGACATCAAAAGAGCTGCATTTTTATTTCTACAACCTCTACCGAGTTTCCCTCCTCGGCTACCGTGACTCGTAGGGAGCCACAGTCGGTGTTGGGTTATGAAGCACAGATCTGATTCCCTCACACCTTCATCGGAATCCCTAACAGCCCTCATCGCAACTCCGTCGATGATTTTGGGAGGGGCAAGTTGGCGGTAGGGTGGTCGGTGATGGCTGTCGAAATTTCCTTTTTCTTCTCCCATCAAGGACAACAAGTTTTATAATTAATTCATAAATCATTTTAATCTAAATCCTTAAATCAATTAATAATCATAAATTTTTATTCTATTAATAAAATGAAGTAGATTTATTTTTATAGAAGTCTCCATTTTGTTTTTCTTATTTGATGGTTACTGCCTGCCTATCCCAGACTTCTGGTGTGGCTATTAAATACTGAAACAAATTTAAGATCCGCAATAAAGCTAAGGTACTAGAGGTACATTAATTTATTTGACTTTGAAATGAAAAGAGCTGCATTTATTTCTACAAGCACTCAAGGAAAAAGTTTTTTTCCTTTTTATTGTACGAAACAGATCTTTTCAAGGAGAATGCTAATCAAGCATATTTCTTGAGTTAAACATTCAAAAATGGAGTGAATAGGCTAAAAATTATTTTAATCTTAAATTGAACAATAGTTGAGACCGAAACATGTGTGTGTGTATATATATATATGAAATTATTCTATAAAATAAATATATATCATGTTATTATTTTTATATGATATATTTGTTTAATAAATAATTAAAATTTATTATATAAGTATATGCTTAGAAAAGTGGAAAAATGTTACACTGAGAAAGTAGAAAAAAGAGATTTTAGAAAAGAAAAATAGATTTTAGATTATTTATCAGAGAAGAAGTAGAGAAGTTGCAAAATTACAACCAAATTGAGAAGTAATGAATTTGATTTCTTATTTATCTTCTATTTATATAAGAAAACATTTTATTTTTCCTTGCTTTTTTTATCTTTGTCTCTGTTTGATTCGTAGATTTGAGATAAAATTTTTAAGTTGTAATTAAATTAGAGTTATTGATTTTTTAAAAATTAATTGTAATTATTATTGATCTAAAAAAAAAGATAAAAATTAAGGTAAAAATTTTGAATTGAAAATGATTAATATTATTATTTTAATTTTTTTAACTTGAAATTTCATATATAAATTTTTTTATTTTTAAATTTTAAATATTGAATTTTTTATTATAAAAATAGATAAAAGGGTTGATAGGGTATCTGCGAGATAACTCGGACGTATGATAGTAAAAACTCTTCCCGTCCCTATTAATTTAAAAGAGTTAAGAAGTGAGTATGATAAATGTTTTTATTTACAGAGTAGAATGACGAGTAGGCTATCCTATCTCAATCTGCCCGACTGACATATCTAGTTCGAACCCTTTCGGGTTCAGGATTTACTCCTGCCTAGTTTCTGTATTGGTCTTTGCATCTTCTTCTAAGGAAAATCTAAAGACACGTGCATGAGGCTAATTATGATAGCATTTAACTACGGAGGGTCGTACACATGTGCCACCGTCTCAACGTGCATCACACGGACGTAGAATGTGTAGAATCTTGGGTACCATCTTAACTTGCGGGGACTCTTGTATTTAAGTTTTCGTATTTAAGTTTTCGTCTCAATTGCCTACAATAAAGGCTCTTGAAAGCTCAATCTTTTTTTTTTTTCTTCTTTTAACTCAAAATTAATGTATTTAAATTTTATAATTTTAATAAAATTAAATATAAAATTACTTTTAAATTATACTTGTATCAACAAAGATCAAATTCTTGTCTTATATGTATATAATTTTAGACAGTAACATATGCAGATATTTTTCTAATGATTTCATGATTTTAAAATGTTAATTACACAAAATTAAGTTTCTCAGGTACATGTAATTATGAGAGTGTAATTCATGATTTTGGACTTTACCCTATTACTATTATTTTTTTTTATCAACTCAGTACTGTTATTTGGCATTATTATTACCTCAGTACTCTCTATTATTTGGTAGATGGATCAAAGCACTGGATTGGATGTCTAAATTAATTAAAATGTCAAGGTCTCTCCCATTTTTTTTGAAGATAATTATATGTTAGATAAATTAGGTTTTTTTTAGGTTTCGTATGATACTAATTTACATTGATGGTCTACTATACTCAGGTTTGTTCTCCATTTTGTTATTAGAGATATCTCTTTGTTCTTTTTTTTTTTAAATATAGGTTTCTTAGATAATCTGTGTTTGGGGGATTTATTATAATTTTCTTAGGCGATGTTCCATTATACTTATGTCTAATTAATTAGTGTACACACTCTTTTTTTCCTTTGAGTTTTATTAATTTAAGGTTTTTAATAAGATTTATGATAGGAACTGATTTTCAAAACTATAGTTTCGGCTTAATCTACTGATGTAAGTTTCTACTAGCTAGGTGGTTTTTTAGTTTAAGCAAGATTTTCCATTGGTATTGTAATATATCTTGGTTTCCTTTCTCTTATACTTTAATAATTTTTCTTTTATTTTAATAAATAGAGTTTGGGGCTTGGTGCGGAATAAGGGTGGCAATTTAAAATACGACTCGAAACCCGTATGAAATTAGAGGGTTTAGGTTTTCCTTAAATGGATTTGGGTCAAAAAGAGTCGAACTCATCAAACATGATTAAATAAAGGATCGAACCTGCACGAACCCACCAATCGCCAATTAACACGAAATAACTCGTTTAACAAATTACTTATATATGAGTTGACATGAATATGACTCATAAATTACCCATTTATAATCTTTAATATATTTATATTATTATATATATTATAATGTTTTACTCTTTTTAATTTTGAATTTTCAAAATTTAAAATTCAGATATCATATATATTTTATTTTATATATATTTAAAATTTTTTAATATAGAAAAGAAAATCTAGATTTTACTTTATATTTTTTTGTCTTTCATTGCTTTTGCAGTTTTGCTCACCTCACCCAATCGCCTTCCTCTTCCTTCACTCCATCGACTTTCGCAATAACACGACCAATCGCCCCTAACCCTGTCATCATTATTTTATTTATATTTAATTTAAACAGGTTAATTTAGGTTAACATGATTAACACAATTAATAAATGGATTGGGTTTGGGTTTAGTTAATAGTGTCAATTAAGGAAAAAAACACGACACGAATACAATACGATAATACGAATTGTCAGCCCTAGTGCGCAATGAGTTAAGGTTTTGGGTGCCATGTTACTTAATTTTGTTGTGATATCAATTGTTCTTATCTTCATTTAAAAAATATATATAATGTTCCTTAAAAAAAAAAAAAGAGAGAATGTCAGAGAAACTAAAATCAAACAAGTAAGGTTGTGAGGGTAAAATTTACTAACAAATCCTATGGTAATAGGGATCCCTAAAAACTATTGTAGATTCAAGACAATACAAAACACTATAAAAAAGTAAAGTGCAAAAAATCTAGAATATAGAGATTTGTAGAGGTTTGTTGTGAATAGGAAAACTACGTTCTTTTTCAGTATTTAGGGTTTCACTATATTCATATAAGTACAAGTGTTGTAATCTACCAAATGGTTATTAGAGTTTCTGAAAGCCTATTGTTATGTATTTATAAGCTACTAAGAGATAATCTTTATTTGATATTGAAAATATAAATATTTGATATTTAAACTTGAACGTAGAGATATTCTTGTTGTTGATTCTAGATCTTCTCCTAAGAGATAGGTCTTGCTTGTATTTTATATTTTCAGCTTTTCTTTTTCTATGCTATTTAATGACCCACTTTTCATTGTGTAGATATGGCAAAAAATAGGAAGGCAGAGTGGCTTGCCGTCCCTATGCGTCAACCTTGGAAGAAGCAGAAGGTTGGGGACAGCTCCAAGGGTCCTGATGCAGGTAAGACAGCCTTCATCGTGGAAGGAAATTCGACCAAGACTCCTCTGCTGTTGTTAATTACTGGCAAGGGTATGGGGATTATGGTCGATAACTAGCGACAAGAACCCCAACTCCCTAAGCCCAAGAAGACAAAGTGCACTATTGACCCAGACCCCGAGTTAGAGCTGAGGCTAGATTTGGGAGCCTTCATTGCTCGGTTTCCCGCATTTTTTAGCCTCGTGTTTGACACCATTCGTTACCATGTCGACGGGGGAGTGTGGAATTCGTTGGAAGAGGCTGGTGCCAGGGACCGCTTTCGTGTTGGAGTTGAAAGCTTCACACAAGTTGTCACAGCCCAAAATTTAGACACGTGACACGGCAGCCAAATCATAATATCAACCCGAGATTTAAGGAAAAACATTTATTACGAAAAACGGGTCGACATTATAATTTAGCTAAGCCTAATTATTTATAAAGCAGTATCATAACCACAGAATAAAATAAAGGATAAAATAAATGTTTTTTAATGCGGAAATCAAACACAAAATCGGATTTCAAAAGAAATTATAAACCATAAAAATATTCCCAAGCATAAAATTTAAATAACGTGAAACAAAGTCCAAACTTAATGTCTCATTACATCAGAACGAGAAACATAAAGAAGAAGATGGAGAAAACGGATAACATCATCTTCGGTAGTAACGGATATCTCAATGATTTTCGAAACTGCTACCTCCCGCACCTGGAAGTAGTCATTTCGAAATCACAAAGAAAAAAAGGACGTGAGCGCTGGCTCAGTAGGACAGAAACAAAGGTGGGTTAACAGATAACATTCAAAAATATGGCATAATATTCGTTTCCAAAAATAATCAACAATTTAAAAAAAATACATGGCATAATAATCAAAAAAAAAAATAATCGACAATTTCGTGAAAAACATTTTTAATGCAAGTTTTATTCTGCTGAGGACTTAGCGTAGCTGTAATATACGTGCCCCAATATTAAAATAATAAATCATTAAAACAAACCATCATATTATGAGTGAGGACTTGTCGTAGCTATAATATACGTGCCTCGAATTTGAATTATCCTAGATCATCTCGTTACGGTCTAAACAGGCCGAACGGCCCTGCGCAGGTTTAGAGACCTTCCCCCATGGCGTCAACTTCGGGACGCACGCATCATTTAGAATGATCGTGAACTAGAGCTCAATTATGTTCACCGGATTATTCAAAAGATGGTATTTACCAAGTTATATTATGCCATTAATCAAAACACTCTTTAAAATACACATTTATTACAAAATACGTTGCATGCGTTTATTTCATCAAAAATAGTATAATAATTTCATAAATCGAAAACAGCATGCCATCAATAAAACAGGGGAATTTAAAACACTTGACTACTCCCAGAAAAGGCTTGAACGTCCTACCTCGATTATCGCACAAACGTTACGATAACGTGATCCACAAATCCAGCAAGAACGTCAAATAAGTCCTATAATCACAACATATGATTAGTCTAGATCTAGACATAATCATCTAATCATTTTAGTGTACCACAAAAGATTTCAAAACGTGTAATAAACATTTGGGATTTAAAATTTTTGAAAAACTCTAAGTTAAGATATTTCTGGTCATGGGCAGACTGACCTAGGCTGATTGTAAAATCAATATCAATTCATTTTTAATACCAAAAATTCTAAATTTTTAATATGTTAAACTAGACATCCGTAGCTTTAATTCCATATAATTTTTATAATTTTTGGACATCGTTTGGTCATTCAACTAGGCCAAAAACCGAGGGTTGTTTTCAGGCATAAAAATCTGGGTTTCAGTTTCGGTTCAAAACCTGGCAGTTCTGTCCGCCTATCTTAGAAAAATATTTTGACTGGGCAAATGGAGGATTTTGGTTCTGAAATTTTTCAGGAATTTAGGGGACATCTTGAATTTAATTTTAGGTTCAAGAATCACTCAAAAATCGTTTTTAAAACTCAAGTTATGGCTGACAAAAATTTACTGTTCATATGGTAATTTTCCAGATTTCCGTTTTTCTGTGTCCGAATTTCGATTAGCCTCAAAACAATTCAATTTTCATCCAATGATCACGAAATTTTGTGGAAAACCTTATTTATATGTCATTAACACAACCCAAGAATCAAATTGACAAAATCATAAAATCTTACATATATGATAATAGGGTTTTTGAAAAGGGGATTAATGAGGCAAAATTTTAGGGTTTGAGAGAAAAATCACACCTTGTTTGTGCTGCCCTATTTTTGATGCTTGGTCTCCCTTTCAGCTGAATTTTTGTGAGTATTGGAGTCTTCAAAATAGTATGGAAATAGTGGAGAAAACCATATAAATTTTGGATTTAAAATCAAAAGGAGAAGGAAGGAAAAAGTTTGATTTCTCACCTTGTTTTTGTCTCAAAAGTTGTTGAATCTTTGAGCTGCCTTTTGGTAGGTTTTGTTTGCTGTTTTGGGTGTGTTTTGGGAGAGAAAATTCAGAGAGGGGAGAGGGGAAAGCTGGCCGAAATTTTGAGGGTGAAAGGAGGGGTGAATGAGAGTTAAAAGGGGGTTTTTATACTAGGTTTTTCTTTCTCTTTCTCTTCCTTGTTTGGCTGAAAATTTTAAGGGGTAAAAGGGAAAGTTTTTATGCTGTTTTGAGGCTAGGGTTTTCTCTCTTATTTCCTCTTAAGTGGTCGAAAATTATCCCTTAGTTTTTAAGGAAAAATAATTTGAATTTTAATTGAGTTTTAACCTAGCTTTTAATTCAAATAAAATCTCCTTTATTTCCTACACTTTATGGCCGAATTTCTTCTTTATATCTAAGGAATGAAATTTGAATTTGAATCCTCCTTGAATTTGTGGAATTTAAATTTTAATTAAAATCCCAAGTGATGGCCGAATATTTTAGGGTTTCTTTTTGAAGTTCAAATTGTTGACTTTTTGAGCGGAATTTGACTAGGAAACCAACCTAGGGTTTCCAAAAGGATTTTTTAATTAACTTTTGGCATTCTAATTTTATTTAAATTATATATTGACCCTTAAATAAAATTTAAGGCGTCACAAATATCTACCACTAAAAATAGTTTCGTCCTCGAAACTTTAGGAATTACTCCACACTAAAGAAGAGAATAAGAATATGAATAACTTCTCATTTCATTAAGCGATCTTAATGCACCTTTCAAAACATATAGTGGTATATCTACCACTATGAACAGAGTAGGGTTACAAAACAAACTTAAGTCGACTCCATTACATGTACTCTACTGCTTGGCGAACCATTCAGCATGGTTCTCGCGCATATCTTTCTCGGTTTCCCATGTGGCTTCCTCTTCACCATGGTTACTCCAAAGAACCTTCACCATGGGTATTGTTTTCGTTCTCAGCTGCTTGACCTTACGATCCAAAATCTTCACCGGAACCTCGACGTAAGAAACATCTGGTTGGATTTCTATATCATCCGTTGAAATGACTTCTGACTCTGTTCGTGCACTCTTCCTCAGCATTGATACATGGAAAACGTTGTGCACTCCCAAGGTGTCGGGTAACTTCAGCTCATATGCAACCTTACCAACTCTGCGTACGATCTCGAAAGGTCCAATGTAACGTGGTGCTAACTTCCCTTTAACTCCGAAACGAAAGATACCTTTCTTCGGTGAAACCTTTAGCAACACAAACTCTCCGATCTCGAACTCTAACGACTTTCTGCGTTGATCAGCATAGCTCTTCTGTTGACTCTGTGTTGTTAGAAGTCGTTGTTTGATGATGGCAATCTTCTCGTACTGGTCTAGGATCATCTTGGGTCCATCCACTGGTGCTTCCTGGTTGTCAACCCAATAGATGGGTGATCTACAAGGCTTTCCGTACAACGCTTCAAAGGGTGCCATTCCGATACTCGCTTGATAACTGTTGTTGTATGCGAACTCTGCCATGTAGAGGTGTTTGCTCCATCCATCTCCAAGATCAAGAACGCAGGCATGTAGCATATCCTCGAGGATCTGTATAAGACACTCCGACTGACCATCTGTCTGTGAATGAAAAGCGGTACTGAAGTTCAGTTCTGTGCCTAGAGCTTCCTGTAGACTTTGCCAAAAGCGAGCGTTGAAGCGCGTATCACGATCAAAAATGATCACCGAAGGAACTCCAAGAAATCTGACTACGTTCCTCATGTAAAGCTCGGCTAGCTGGTTCCTGGTGCAAGTCGTCTTGAACGGGATGAAGTGTGCAGTCTTCGTGAGACGATCTACAACTACCCAGACTCCATCAGATCCATCCTGTGCTCTCGGTAAGCCAGTTAAGAAGTCCATTCCTATACTATCCCACTTCCACCGAGGTATTGGAAGTGGTTGGAGCAGACCTGCGGGTCTCTCCCGTACTGCCTTTACTTTCTGACACGTCAAACAGTTGGCCACGAAGTTCTTCACATCGAACTTCATACCTCTCCACCAAAGTTGCCGTCTTAAGTTTTGATACATCTTGTTTCCACCTGGGTGCATGGCGAACCTCGACTGATGAAACTCTGACAAGATCTCCTGTATAAGCTCTGGATGTATGGCACTGCTAAGCGACCTTCGTTGTAAAGAATTCCACTGGCGTCCATCGACCACTCTGCAACACGCTTTCCCTTTAATAATCTATCTCGGATGTCAACGAAACGTGTATCTGCCAATTGATTCTCTTTGATCCTCTGCACGTAGTCTGGTTCCATCACTAAGTTGTATAACACTGGGTGACCCTGAACTTCGCCAAAACGAACTTGATAAGCTGTGAGAACTCTGTCCTTTTCCCACTCATCTATCTGTATCGCTATTATAGAAGCATCATGATCAGGATTGGGAACTGCCGCTCTTTTCCTACTTAGTGCATCTGCAACCACGTTTGCTTTACCCGGATGGTACTCGACTTGGAAGTCGTAGTCTTGCATGTATTCTACCCACCTTCTCTGACGCAGGTTAAGATCTTTCTGCGTAGCTAGGTATTTCAAACTCTTGTGATCTGAAAACAGTCTAAAACTGGCACCGTACAGATAACAACGCCAAATCTTAAGCGCAAACACTACTGCAGCTAACTCTAGATCATGTGTAAGGTAATTTTGTTCGTGTTGTTTCAGCTGTCGTGAGGCATAAGCGACAACTCGGTTCTGTTGCATCAAGACTGCTCCAAGACCTTGATGAGAAGCATTGGTGTAGACGTCATATACTTGATCCTGATTCGGAATGATAAGGATAGGTGCAGACGTCAAACGACTCTTTAACTCTTGGAAGACTGACTCACAGCTGTGTTAGGAAATGCCCTAAGTATTAGAGACATTTTGATGTATTCATTTTGAATTGGATAATAAAATTATACATAGAGGTTGTTCATTACATTGCTATCTGTCCTCGTCTTATTTACATGTTAAAGTAAATGTAAGCAAATATGGCTCACTGACTGCTTGTGTTAAAACTGTTAGAACGTTGCATGCAATGGACTTTTGTATGCGAGAAGACAATGTTCTAAAGTTAGCAGTCTAAACTATGGTCTGTAGTCTATGCGGTTAGACCGAGCATCTAACACATGTTAAGACTATTATGTTGTCTAAAGCCTTGGAGGGGACGGTCTGTCTTGACTGTCTGGAGCTGGACTCCCAAGTAGAGACATGGATATGTTGCTCGGTGGTGACATATTAGACCGGGACTAAAGCGTGATTGATCTACGTAGTCCGCTATGAGTGGATCAATCTGCTTTTGACGTTCATGTGCAATAACCTTAATCCTGAGTAAATGAACTACTTCATGTATATGACTTGTGTACTTTGATGTTCTAATGGCTAAAGCGTCTCAGAGGTAGTAAGCTTATAGACCGGTTCGTTGGGTGCATGACTTGTATACGATGAAGGGTTTGTTTGCGGATATCGGAATCATAGCTCTGAGGAGTTAAAGGTATCCTCTTAAAGGCATTATACTGAATGTGAAAATGGACAAGGCCTTGGGTCGTTTGCTGGGCGGATGACTTCTTATTCACATATGGTAAATAAACATTTTCTTAATTCGGTAGTATAATGGAACTTTAAGATAGCCTGATCAGTAGGATTAAACGGAGTTTGACCTAAGGCCGATCATGGATATCATATGAGGGTTTTGCATATATGACAAGGTCATTGTATGGTAGCTCGTCACAGGCGTAATACGGTATATAATTGGGAGTTCTGTTTCAGGTTTATAGTGGTGTGACTCTGAAATTAGTGATCATATGATTGAGTTGTTCGGTACAGAATGATGATCATATGGAATCGCGGGAGCCCAATTATATATGTCCAATTAGTCCCTCTACTAGCTCCACATAATTCCTTAACGTTTGGCAAATTGATTTGTGTATGCTATTGGCTAGTTTATTATGCATGGATGGTGATGACACAGGATTAGGATGGTAGACAAGATTCTCTCCGGTTGGATTCAGATTTTGTTTTGGATAATAGAGTACACAATTATTCGAACTCCAAATAAAGTTGCCATGATTTTATTTGAGATTGGATTGGAGTTGTAGAAAATTATCCATGAGAACAAGAATATGAAATACAACCGTTTTGTGGAATTTGAAATTTGAATTTTGAAATTTGAAATTTGAAATTTGAAATTTGAAATTTGAAATTTGAATTTGAAATTTGAATTTGAAATTCGAATTTGAAATTTGAATTTGAAATTTAAATTTGAAATTTGAAATTTGAAATTCGAAATTTGAATTCAAATTTCAAATTCAAATTTCAAATTCAAATTTTGAATCACAGTCCAAGTAGGATTCGAATTTGTTGTGGAAAATCCACAAGGTTTGAAATTCGAATTTGAGTTGGATTTGGAGAGGATAATCTTGTTAGAATCCTACTTGAATTTTGAATCCAAATCCCAACAAATAAGGGACGAAATTTTGAGGATAATCCTCAAGCAAATTTCGGTTTTTTATGGATAGGATTCAAAGGAAAATTCAAGCTTCAATCCTAGTTGAATTTGGATTCTCTCCTTCCCTGAAAAGTGGCCGAAATTAGGGAGTATCTCTCCTAGAAAATTCGGTTGTTTTGGATAAGGTTGAGATGAGATTCAAGCTTGAAAATCCTAGTGGAATTTTTTATTCTCCCTTATCCATATTGGCCGAAATCTTTAGGGAAGATACACCTTGAAATTTTCGGATTTTTTGGGTTAAAAAAAGGGAGATAAAATTCTAGTTAAAATCTTGTTGAGATTTGGATTGGATCTATCCTAAGAAAACCGAATTTTTAGTGGAGATTCTCCCTTGGAAAAATTCGGATTTTATGGGTTTGGATAAGGGAAAATATCTTTTCCTAATCCAATTCAAATTCAGAGATTCACCTCATGCAGGTCTATAAATAGAGGTCCTGCCACTCCAGTTCTCTTAGACCACAGACTCTCAGGTGAGCAGGCTTATTGTTGCACAGCTCATCGTGACAATAAAGTTCTTTAGAGATCTGGGTGGTCGGAAGAAGACTAGCAGTGCTAGCATACCGATCGAGGTTCAGAGTGCCCACACACTCAGCCATTCGGGAATTGGAGAATAGTAGAGAAGGTTAGTTGGTTGAAGCCTCCGGTCATTCTCCTCTTGCAAGATTGACGTCCTTGAGGTATGAGTTTTAATTGTTGTTGATTTATTGTATATGGCATCATGAGATATTTAACGATCTAAAAATTTTTATTGTTCCGCTGCGCCACTCTGATACGTTTTTACCGGTTTATTTTCCTACAAGCTGTTGTTCCAAACGAAAGGTATATCCTTCTTTGTCAGATTGGTGAGGGGAGCAGCGAGCATGCTGAAGTCCTGTACAAAACGTCGATAATATCCCGCTAAGCCCAAGAAGCTTCGGATCTCTGGAACATTCTTCGGTCGTTCCCACTTAAGAATCGCTTCAACCTTGGATGGATCAACTGATATACCATCTCCTGAGATGATATGTCCGAGAAACTTAACCTCTGTCAACTAAAACTCACATTTTTCTTTCTTGGCATACAACTGATGTTCACGAAGAGTCTGTAAAACTATACTGAGATGCCGTGCATGATCTTCACGAGTTCGGGAGTAGATGAGGATGTCGTCGATGAATACGATGACGAACTTATCAAGAAAAGGTCGGAAGACTCTATTCATCATATCCATGAAGGCTGCTGGCGCGTTTGTCAAACCGAAAGGCATTACTAAGAACTCGTAACTGCCATACCTCGTTCGGAACGCCGTCTTCGGGATATCCTCCTCTCTAACCCGAAGCTGATGATAACTGGATCTCAAATCAATCTTGGAGAAGAAACAAGCTCCATCCAACTGGTCAAACAAGTCAACTATGCGTGGTAACGGATACTTATTTTTGATGGTCACACTATTGAGCTTTCTGTAGTCCACACAGAGACGTAGCGAACCGTCGGCTTTCTTCACAAAAAGGACTGATGAACCCCAAGGTGAGTTACTGTCTCGGATAAAGCCCAGCGATTTCAACTCATCCAGCTGCTTGCGCAACTCTTTCATCTCTAGAGGTGCCATACGATACGGAGCAGAAGCAAAAGGAGCTGTTCCAGGAACTAAGTCGATACGAAATTCTATTTCTCGATGAGGTGGTAAACCTGGAAGAGCTTTTGGAAAAACATCTGGAAAACTATCGATAACAGGTATAGGTTGGGTACTCTTTTCAGAACTGGATCCTTCTACCGCACACAAGGATAAGAAGCAAAGAATACCCTGTCTACTCTTCGACACTAACCTCAGAGCAGATCTATCAACATCTGAAACTAAGCTTAACTGATAGGACACTACATGTCCGAAATCAGTTGTAAAGATAACGCGACGATTACGACAATCAAGCATAATCCCATATCGGGAAAGGCAGTCATATCCCAGAATAACATCATAAGCAAACATAGGCATTACTACAAGTGATGCCTCCAAACAAACATCCCCAACATAAACATAGGCTTGACACCCATCACTAACGGTAGTCGTGCCCAACGGGGATTTCACACATAAGGGAGAGTCAAGATTTTACAGTTTTAAACCAAGTGAACGAGCATAATGTTGGGCTATAAAAGAATGTGTAGCTCCAGTGTCAAACAAAACATATGCATATGTACCAAAGATAGGAATTATACCATCTAATGCAGTCGGTGCATGATCTATCTCCATGCTGTCAGCTCCAAGAGCGTGTACCTGTGGTGCCTTACTACGATTTTGAGCTGTATTCCCTCGCTGATAGCCCATACTCTGACCCTGTGGTGGCGGTCTCTGATAACTCGGCATTGGGAACTGCTATAGCGGTGTAGCATGTGGAGCATAAGGCGCAGTGTACTGACTCGTGCGCTGAGGCTGATAGGGAACCAGAAGCTGAGGGCGCTGTGACTGCGAAGACTAGAAAGTAAACTGTTGTCTCTGTGGAAAACCATTCTGATTCCGCTGATGATGATGTCTATGAGCATTGTCTCTCGACTGTCTCTTCGGACAGACATTTCTTTTATGACCTTCATCACCACACTCGAAGCAGGTAATCATATTCACCCGACCCTGTCGCTGTCCAGAAGACTGATGAGAACCTGACCCCTGAGACTGCTGGTTCTTCTGGTAAGGAGTCTGCGGCTTGTGTTGAGGCTTGTTGCGGATTGGTCCAGACTTGTTTTTGTTACGAGCTTCAAGGAACTCCTTGTCGCCCTCTTCCACTGTCAACACCTTAGCAACTATCTGCTGGTAGCTATCCCTAATCTGGAACGGTTGTACACCCCTCTTCACATAGAGGCTAAACCCTTCCTCAAAGCGGAGACACTTAGTAGCTTCATCCAAAACCTGATTCTTCGCATACCGGGCCAACTCAATGAACTTGGCTTCATATTCCCGCACTGACATAGACCCTTGCTTCAAACGGACGAACTCCCTAGCTTTTCTGTCGCGGAACTAAGCTGAAAAGAAACGCTCGTGAAAACGCTCCTCGAAAACTGTCCAAGAAGACCTCTGCTCCTCTGTCAAACCATCCTCGATACTAGCCCACCAGGTAGAGGCTAGACCCACCAGCTTGTTGGAAGCAAACTCAACCCAGAACTCTGCGGGTGTGGCGGTCAACTTTAGTTGCTTGCGAATGGCATCAAACCAGTAGTCGGCATCCATCTCTGTGCCCGTGCCGTCGAAAGTGGGTACGTGAGGCTTAAAGAAAAGAGTTAGGGCTGCCTGTTTAGGATGTATCATAAGCTGGGTAGGTACTGCTCCAGAGGTAGGGTTTTCGATGGTAGGCGTTTGCTGAGGAGTCTGAGAAGAACTCCCCGCTCTCTGGGTCTCATTAGGAACAACATTGGCTACAGGAGCTGGGTTAGGTGTTCCAAAAGGTAAGACGGTGAGGAGAGCCTGTATCGCTGCCGTGAGATTCTGCATCGCCGTTAGCTGATCGTTCGGTGTAGGGACCGCTGTATTCTGACTCCCTTGAGGCTGCGTGTTCCTGGGGTTCTCTTCGTCGTTGCCTCTCTGCTGCCTCTGACTTCGCGTGCCGGGACGAGCCATTTTGCTGAATAAGATTGAAGGAAGAGGAAATCCTATAAGCTTCTAAGAGTAAAGAAAACTATGCTTGGGTATTTTGAAAACGTTTTGATGAACACCCTTTTGAAAACGTTTTGATGAAAAACCCTTTTGAAAACGTTTTGATGGAAAACCCTTTTGAAAACGTTTTGATGAAAAACCCTTTTGAAAACCTGGGCTCTGATACCATTATTTGTCACGGCCCAAAATTTAGACACGTGACACGGCAGCCAAATCATAATATCAACCCGAGATTTAAAGAAAAACATTTATTACAAAAAACAGGCCGACATTATAATTTAGCTAAGCCTAATTATTTATAAAGCAGTATCATAACCACAGAATAAAATAAAGGATAAAATAAATGTTTTTTTAATGCGAAAATCAAACACAAAATCGGTTTTCAAAAGAAATTACAAACCATAAAAATATTCTCAAGCATAAAATTTAAATAACGTGAAATAAAGTCCAAACTTAATGTCTCATTACATCAGAATGAGAAACATAAAGAAGAAGATGGAGAAAACGGATAGCATCATCTTCGGTAGTAACGGATATCTCAATGATTTTCGGAACTACTACCTCCCGCACCTGGAAGTAGTCATTTCGAAATCACAAAGAAAAAAAGGACGTGAGCGCTGGCTCAGTAGGACAGAAACAAAGGTGGGTTAACAGATAACATTCAAAAATATGGCATAATATTCGTTTCCAAAAATAATCAACAATTAAAAAAAAATACATGGCATAATAATCAAAAAAAAAATAATCGACAATTTCGTGAAAAACATTTTTAATGCAAGTTTTATTCTGCTGAGGACTTAGCGTAGCTGCAATATACGTGCCGCAATATTAAAATAATAAATCATTAAAACAAACCATCATATTATGAGTGAGGACTTGTCGTAGCTATAATATACGTGTCTCGAATTTGAATTATCCTAGATCATCTCGTTACGGTCTAAACAGGCCGAACGACCCTGCGCAGGTTTAGGGACCTTCCCCCATGGCGTCAACTTCGGGACGCACGCATCATTTACAATGATCGTGAACTAGAGCTCAATTATGTTCACCGGATTATTCAAAAGATGGTATTTACCAAGTTATATTATGCCATTAATCAAAACACTCTTTAAAATACACATTTATTACAAAATACGTTGCATGCGTTTATTTCATCAAAAATAGTATAATAATTTCATAAATCGAAAACAGCATGCCATCAATAAAACAGGGGAATTTAAAACACTTGACTACTCCCAGAAAAGGCTTGAACGTCCTACCTCGATTATCGCACAAGCGTTACGATAACGTGATCCACAAATCCAGCAAGAACGTCAAATAAGTCCTATAATCACAACATATGATTAGTCTAGATCTAGACATAATCATCCAATCATTTTAGTGTACCACAAAAGATTTCAAAACGTGTAATAAACATTTGGGATTTAAAATTTTTGAAAAACTCTAAGTTAAGATATTTCTGGTCATGGGTAGACTGACCTAGGCTGATTGTAAAATCAATATCAATTCATTTTTAATACCAAAAATTCTAAATTTTTAATATGTTAAACTAGACATTCGTAGCTTTAATTCCATATAATTTTTATAATTTTTGGACATCGTTTGGTCATTCAACTAGGCCAAAAACCGAGGGTTGTTTTCAGGCATAAAAATCTGGGTTTCAGTTTCGGTTCAAAACCTGGCAGTTCTGTCCGCCTATCTTAGAAAAATATTTTGACTGGGCAAATGGAGGATTTTGGTTCTGAAATTTTGCAGGAATTTAGGGGACATCTTGAATTTAATTTTAGGCCAAGAATCCCTCAAAAATCGTTTTTAAAACTTAAGTTATGGCTGACACAAATTTACTGTTCATATGGTAATTTTCCAGATTTCCGTTTTTCTGTGTCCGAATTTCGATTAGCCTCAAACCAATTCAATTTTCATCCAATGATCATGAAATTTTGTGGAAAACCTTATTTATATGTCATTAACACAACCCATGAATCAAATTGACAAAATCATAAAATCTTACACATATAATAATAGGGTTTTTGAAAAAGGGATCAATGAGGCAAAATTTTAGGGTTTGAGAGAAAAATCACACCTTGTTTGTGCTGCCCTATTTTTGATGCTTGGTCTCCCTTTTGGCTGAATTTGTGTGAGTATTGGAGTCTTCAAAACAGTATGGAAATAGTGGAGAAAACCATATAAATTTCGGATTTAAAATCAAAAGGAGAAGGAAGGAAAAAGTTTGATTTCTCACCTTGTTTTTATCTCAAAAGTTGTTGAATCTTTGAGCTGCCTTTTGGTAGGTTTTGTTTGCTGTTTTGGGTGTGTTTTGGGAGAGAAAATTCAGAGAGGGGAGAGGGGAAAGCTGGCCGAAATTTTGAGGGTGAAAGAAGGGGTGAATGAGAGTTAAAATGGGGTTTTTATACTAGGTTTTTCTTTCCCTTTCTCTTCCTTGTTTGGCTGAAAATTTTAGGGGGCAAAAGGGAAAGTTTTTGTGCTGTTTTGAGGCTAGGGTTTTCTCTCTTATTTCCCCTTAAGTGGCCGAAAATTATCCCTTAATTTTTAAGGAAAAATAATTTGAATTTTAATTGAGTTTTAACCTAGCTTTTAATTCAAATAAAATCTCCTTTATTTCCTACACTTTATGGCCAAATTTCTTCTTTATATCTAAGGAATGAAATTTGAATTTGAATCCTCCTTGGATTTATGGAATTTAAATTTTAATTAAAATCCCAAGTGATGGCCGAATATTTTAGGGTTTCTTTTTGAAGTTCAAATTGTTGACTTTTTGAGCGGAATTTGACTAGAAAACCAACCTAGGGTTTCTAAAAGGATTTTTTAATTAATTTTTGACACACTAATTTTATTTAAATAATATATTGACCCTTAAATAAAATTTAAGGCGTCACACAAGTACTCAGTGTTTCTTCTCTATCCTTCCTTTTTTGTTTACTTGATAAACGTCATGCTGACTTTGATGTCTTGTAGGGGCTGGTGGCCATGTTTTCATTCTTCAAGGATTTGGTGGGACAGAAGCATGCTCTAGAGGTGTCAAAGTAGCAAGTGACCGACTTAGAAGGGGAGCTGATGATCGTCAAAGCTAAACTTATGTAATAGAAGACCCTGACAGCCAACAACGCTGCCTTGGTGGAGACCTTCTAGGCTGACAAGGAATAAGCTGAGAAATCCCTCGAGGTGGAGAGGGCTAAGGAAAGGCAGTTGGCTGAGGCCTTTATGACGAGAAAAAGTGCATAGATGCCGTCAGCTCCTACAAGACCTGTAAGGAACTCCATGATGAAAATGATACGTTCTTTTACAACATATCGCGAAGATTGAGAAATTTTGCAACGAACACTACCCAGTGGAAGACTTCAAGTTCCTTACCAACATCGTAGCCGTCATCTCCTCTAAGGAGACTGAGGATGCCAATGCAAGAGAGGATGCCACAATCACCACCGCTGACCCTGCCATCGTTAATAACATCGAGGGCCGCCATTAATGCCTCGGAGACTCAACAAGATGACAGGGAATGTGGATGCCTCTGCTTAGCTTTATTATTATTATTTTGTTTTGCATTACCAGCTCTGTTAGGGAAGTTTGGACAATGGGTCTCCGTGCCCGCATTGTAGAAAGTTTTGCCTTGGCTTGTGTTTCGACACTACCTTTATTCTATTTTTATTTTGACTGTTTTCTGCATCTTTCTCCACTTTAGCAGCTTCTTGCGCGTAGGAGTTTAGGTAATGTATTGAGTTGGGTACCTTCATGACCCTTTCTCCTAGTTTTTCCCCTTAAGGGGAATTGTTTAAATTTTTCCTAGTGTCAAAAATCTCAATTATAGGCAACTTTGTTAGGAACTATAATGTCTGACTAAGTATTAGATGAACTTTTATGTACTTGTCTTCTGATCCTTCCGTTAGAAATATTTTAAAGGCCTTTTAAGTACTCATCATCCACCTTCTTATTTTCATTTAGGAATTTTTTGAAAATCCAAATTTTATACCATAGAAAATATAGTTAGGACCTGTTTAGATATCTGTCTTCTCACTCTTCCCTTAAGAATATTTTGAAGACAATTTGAATTTTATACTATAGAAAATCTGGTTAAGACTTGTTAAAATACTCGTATCTCTGTTTTCTTTGTGTTTTTATGTTTAGGTTTTTTCATTAAATAATTAATCCAACTGATTTAGGTTTTCAATGATCTAATTTTCTCCTTTGTCGCTGAAAAATATAGATTCAAACAGAATATAATGAGTAGAAATTCATTTCATTCTCGGAGTACCAATGCTTCCCCTTTTGACGGTGTGTTTGTTCGTCCTTGCCATGGGTAGAAATTGTTTGACGTGACGAGGATTTGCGAGCCCAGAGTTTAACTTTACAAGTAAATGGTATTTTTAGTTTTGGCTAAGTGATTCCAGAATTTACAAATTGACAAATATGTTTCAGTTCGGCAGGGTTAATTTTCTCATGCACTGAAAATTCCTGATATGCCTCCGTTTAAAATGTTACAAGTTAAGCTGTCGCGGTTCTTGTCAAGTTGACTTACTAACTTTGTTTGTTGTTGTTGTATTTTTTTTTTTTTAAGCTCTCTATTATTTAGATAGGCAGATCTTTTTGAAACTCTGATCATATATGAACAAATATATCAATTAAGTTGGAACTTGTATGCCTTACAACTTTTAGCACATTTTTGTTTTTGAACTAGAATTTGATTAGTTGGTTATGTTTGATTTACATATCTTATATTTTCATTTATTTTGATATTTATTAAATAGTTTAAATATTATTTCATTACACAAATAATTAGCTTTAACTTATTTTACTTAATTTTTAAAAAATGTAAAATATGTAAAAATATAAAATAATAATTATTTACGTTCAAATGTAACGTGATTTTTATTTAAATATAAAAATATTACATTTAAATACCAATTATATCATAATTTAAATCTAATATAATTATTATTTACTATTTTTACAAAGCACATTATATACTCAATATTTAAATAAAATTTAAATATTTTTATCTAACCAAACAAACATTGTATTTGAATATAATATAAATATTTTTCATCTACATACATATTACATTCAATGTATTGTATTTAAATATAATATAAATATAATATATTATTTAAATACCTATTAGATGAAAAAACTTTCATTGGTGAAAGCTTGAAAACTCAGGCAGGTATTTCAAATTTTTATTTTTCCTATTATTTTTATAAAACACATCATATACTTAATATTTAAATAAAATTTAAATATTTTTATTCAAACAGTCATTATATTTAAATATAATGTAAATACTTTTTATCTAAACATATATTATATTTAATATATTATATTTAAATATAATATAAATATAATGTATTATTCAAACACTAGTTGCATGAAAAAACTTTCATTGGTGAAGGCTTGAAAACTCAGGCAGGTGTTCGAAACTTCTTTCCTACGATCGATTCACTTCACCGAGTATATGTTTTCATTGGTAAAGCTTGGGTTTTCCGTCCAATGGAAAATCTACATTGCTCGTTGGCATTTGGTTTTGCAGGTTTGGAAACCTCAATGTGTTGCTCCAGGGGCATTTGGTGGGCCCAAAAGAAAAATGTCTCAAAAATAAATTTTTTCTTCACACCGTTATTTTTACTATTTACGTCTTTATAATATTATAATAAATTCAAAATTTTAAAAAATTATAAATTTATATATATAAATTCAAATGAAATAATTTTTTTTAAAAATTATATAGAATTCTAAAAGAAACGAAATAATATTTATATTGATATTTTTATAAAAAGATTTAAAATTTTATTTTTTTCTCTTCTAAACAGTATTTTTCTTAAATATATTTTTCAAAACAACTATTTTTCAAAAAAAAAAAAACTCAAAGGGCATCAAAACGGTCGTTAACACAATCATTTTATAGAATACATATACATCCTAAATCAAGTTAAACAGTTTTTTGTGCCATTGTCTCGGTTGCTACAATTAATATCAGATAATGCACCACATTCTGCCACCAGCGTTACTTTACATTTTAGTTGCTAAAAGAAAGAGAACTTTTTGTGACCATACTATTGGTAGCTGTCTGTCTATTTTCGGCAACCAAAAAATTTCAATCGCGGAATGGTCCTTTTTTACCTATTGGCGCCAAACTTTTTGGGACCAAAAATTAATTGGTCGCAATAGTTATGTTTTTGCAACCAAATATTTTAGCCGCAAAAATTCATGATTGCGATATAGTGTTAAAGGTAATCAAAAATTTTTGTGACTTAAAAGTTAGTCGCAACAGGCTATCTTTTGCGACTTAAGAGTTTGGATTCTAATTTTTGATAAAAAATTGATTTTTTTGCTCGTTTACCCACAAGAAAGAAAGAGGCTATTAATTAAAATTCGAGTTTTATTATTAAAGTTTGTCTGAATTTGAAAGCTTATTGTGGATTCTTAACTACGGAAATAAAAAGAGTATCGGGTTTTGCCCTTTGGGTTTTGACTCATCGAAAGGGGAGATAGAAGACGGAAGGCGAGCTGTCGGCAGGTTTTGGTGTTTGTTGTATCTCCTGGGTTTCGAGCTACCAACAATGGTGGTCGGTGAGCGGGTGTTAGCAGCATCAGGGGGTAGGTGGCTCTGAGCAAAAGTAGGGGGATTGCTATGAGTCGGGTGTGGTGGGGTGGTTGTCGGTGGAGGAGGAGGTCACCAAAATCTGGTTTTTTCTTTTTTTTTTTTTTTCTCTAAAGTTCTGAGTTAAGTTTTTTTTTTAATTTGCATAATTTTTTTTTGAGTTGTAATCAAGTATAATAAAGTTGATTGTAAACCTTCGTGAGATTAAATATAGGCTATTGGATCTTACCCTAAATGAAGTAAAAAATATTATCTCATTATAGTAGTCTCCAACAAAAAATTATTTGAAATGAGAAGAAATAATATTAAAAAGTATATATTATAAGAGGATTAGAAAATATTTTTTTTATTTTTTAAAAGTATATTATAAAAGATGTGTTTGGAAAAATAAAATATTTTTTTTCTTTTTTCGTAATGAGAAAAATGATGAAAAAAATTGAAATAAATACTTATTTGTAAAATTTTTTTTCATTCCGAAAAGTGAACATCCTCTCCAAATGTTAGTACTTTTTTTAGGGGATGAATCTTAGTGGACGTTTGGTGAAAGTTTTTTTTTGGCATTACATTTAAATACAAAAGTATTTCATTCAAATACCAATTACATCACATTTTAAATTCAATACAATCACTATTTATTATTTCATTTTTTCTATTACTTTTATTAATTATATCATATATTCTCTCTTTCTTTTTCCTCTCTACTTTTATCCATCACATCACATATTTATTATTAAAATATAACTCAAATACTTTTCACCCAAACACACATTGCATTCAAATGCAATGCCAATACTTTTCCCCAAAATAAAAATTGCATTCAATGTATTGTATTCAAACGCAATGCAAATACAATACGTTCACCAAACGAGGTCTTAATGTTTCATGATTCCACCTTACATGCAAATGACTAGTGTTCGTATTTTTATTTCAAAAAAAAAAAACTAACGCAATGGGTTAGGGATAAAATTACAATTTTACATTCTATCAATTATACATTATGTTTAACAGTTTAATCATTAAATTTATTTTATTTAGTATTATGATCTATATTCTAATTTACAGGTTGTTTAATAAATACATTGTGTTTACATTGTGTTTAGATGAAATGTATTGAATGTATTTTACATTTATATGAAAAGTATTTACTTTACATTTGAAGCGATGTGTGTTTGAATGAAAAGTATTTAAATTGTATTTTAGAGTTAAAAAGTTGATGTGATTGATAAAAGTAGATAGAAAAAGTGAGATAGAGAGGGAATATGATGAGAATAAAAAAAATTTGAAAATATTCTATAACAAATGTATTTAAAATATTATTAAGAAGCATTATATTTAAATATAAAATTTTTATATTTAAATAAAAATTATATTGTATTTAAATATAATATAAAAATAATATTATTAATAAACAAACTATTAATAACAATTATCCATTTAATTGCATAAAAATACCTATATATAAAATTATATTTCATAAAAATTATTTTAGAATTATAACAAAATCCATGAATTAATCTTAAGAACACCATTTTTTTTTAATAATACCTTATCTATTTGATATCTTCTTTCTTTCTTTTTTTTTTTCCCCCTTTTCCTTTTCCTTTTCCTTTTCCTTTCTCTTTTTTTTTTTTTTTTTTTGCCTTCCTTCATCTTTTTTTTTTTTATATATTTTTCTTCTATTGAAACAATTTTTGCTAACTACATCCTTATTTAAACACTTTTTTCCTGTAACCCATTCAGCTACAATCTTCTTATAACATCTCATAAAGAACTACCCATATGATCTACTCCATTTTTTCAATTGTACGCCGTGCTCAAGACCCTAGCCAGTATTAAAAAAAATAAATAAAGATTAAAATTGATGTGATGACATTATTTTGTTTTCTTATCAATAATTACCACCGACCTATCCCATCCTTGTCGGGTGGCTATGAAATACGGAAACAATTTAAGGCCTGCAGTAGAGCTAAGGCAGCAGGGGTACATTAATTTATTTGACTTTGACAAGAAAAGCACTCCATTTATTTCTACAACTACTCAAGGAAGTAATTTTTTTCCATTTTTGTTTTACGAAAAAGATCTTTTCAAAGAGAATTAAATAAAATTTTTTAATTTAAATTAATTAATTTAATT
Organism: Antiaris toxicaria; assembly: GCA_035233585.1. Taxonomy (NCBI): domain Eukaryota; kingdom Viridiplantae; phylum Streptophyta; class Magnoliopsida; order Rosales; family Moraceae; genus Antiaris; species Antiaris toxicaria. The sequence goes on from CP141154.1 coordinate 99,975,417, forward strand.
ATAATTTTTATTAATTTAAAAATTTTAAATTAAAAATTTAAATTTAGACCTTATAATTAAATGAGTTTTTAAGCTTTAAATTGATTAATAGATGGGACCAAAATGCACATGAATATATATATATATATAAGTATATGTCCAGTGAAGTAAAAAAAAAAGTAAAAAGGATATTTGATAAATGTATTATATTTAAATGTAATGTATTAAATATAATTTATATTTGAATAAAAAATATTTTTATTATATTTGAATGTAATATATATTTGTATAAAAATATTTAAATTATATTGAAATAATGAATATATGATATGATGATAAAAATAAAAAGAACCAAGAAAAAGAATGAGTGTATATAATGTGATTAGTAAAAGTAATTGAAAATATAAAATAATAAATAGTAATTGAATTGAATTTAAAACATGATATTATTAGAATTTGAATATAATATTTTTATAATTATATAAATATTATATTATACATAAACATAATAGAATGGGGTAAATAAATAAGGTATAAAAAAATTAAAAAAAATAATAATAATAATTTAATATTATAATTAATTTTATTTAAAATAAAAATTTGAATTCTTAATTTTTAAATTAAAAAAAGCTGGAAAAGAGATTTTAAAAGAGAAAAATAGGTTTTAGATTATTTATCAGAGAAGAGATCGAGAAGTGTGAATTTTTATGTTCGCAAAGCCCAATGAAATTGGCAAGAAATGAATTTGATTTCTTATTTATCTTCTTAAATTTACAAAAGAAAACATTTCTTTTTTTCTTCTCTTTCTATTTGTGTCTACGTGTAATTTAAGAAAACATTTCTTAAATTTGATTTCTTATTCCATTTCTTAAAATTACACGAGAAATGAATTATTTTTTGAATATTGTATTTAGTTGAAAAATATTTATTTTATATTTAAATAAAAAATATTTTATAGTTAAAAAATTAATGTGATTGATAAAAATAAAATTAAAAAATTAAAATTAAAAAATTAATATAATTATTTTTAAAAAATTTAAATAATAATTATTTTTATAATATTATTAAAAAATTATAATTAAATATAAAATTTTATATTTGATATAAAATTATATTCCGTTTAAATTATGGTAATATTAAAAAAGGTTCCCAAACGTATCTAAAAATGATACGTTTATTAAATATTTGTTAAAGTGACTATTGATGTTTTCAGAAAAAGTATTAAAAAAGAGAGAGATAGAGAGAGAGGGGGGGATCATTATTGTTGAGAAGCAGGAAAATAGGGCCTTGCCCACTGCATTTGGCAGGTGGTGGGGCCTACTTGCTTGGAGATCGGCACGAAACCAAGCTCGGCGAAGGATTAGGTACACACTGCTGACTTTGGCATTTGAAAGCGATTAATCCACCTATACGCATGGAGAAGTGTGAAAATTCCACTTCCACTTCCAACTGCTATCCAAAATGGAATCCGTACGTATATCTAAGTGTGAAAACTTTCTTCCAAAACAAACAAACGGTGAAAGCGTCATTTTAACTTTTATCCAAAACCAAAATTTGTACATGTGAAAAACTTTCATTTAAAACGCTTTGTTTTGGGTTTTTTTTTTTTGTTTTCTGATTTTTTTTGGATTAGTTTTTTTTTTAATTATTTTAGTATTTTTTTTATGTTGATAAATTTCTTTTATTGTTCTCTTTTTTTTTTTTTATCCTTTGTTCTTTTCTTGTACTTTTTTTTTTTATTTCAGGTTCTTTTACGTTGGTTTACAAGATTAATAGCTTGAATGGCATATAAATCAAATTTATTATGGAATAAAATTTTAAATTTAAATTAATTAATATAGTTATAATTTTTATTAATTTAAAAAAATAAATAAAATTAAAATCAAAATTTAAAATTTAAAATCTTGAAGTAAACAAGTCTAAGAATCTTAAGGTCAAAAGTTTGTCTTACAAAAAATTTATGATTAAATGACAAAAAAGGAAATACGCTAAATGTGGTCCGTTCCCTGTTTTTCTAATATGAATGTTCATGTATATAATGCCGTGTTATTTGTACAAACAATGCATATTTTCCCTTGCCAATATGGCCACCTTTTGGTGTATATTTTTGATATAAGAACATTACTTGACATCAGATTGAAACACCATTTTTTTTTTTAACAGAGAGGGAAATTGATGCAGTGAAATTTTGCACATCTCAATTTTATAGGTTGATTAGTATTAAGAAACACATCCTATAACAAACTCCCACTTTAATTTATTAATAAAAAGAAAAAATAATAAAAAAAAGAAGTTCGAACTCCAACCACAAGGGCAAACAAGACTCGAAAAAAAAAAAAAAGAGAAAGTACTGCAATATTTATTAAATTAACAATTTAATAACAAGAAATATAAAATTTTTCCTCCAGATCCAAGGTCTGATTTTTCAGCTATGCTAATTTATTCCAAGACCTTGAGCATAATATATATATATATGCGTGTGTGTCTAAGCAACAACATACTTATTGAGTTTCTTTACTTGAATTTCAATGCAATCAACTTAAAATTGGTCTTAGATTATTTGTTTAGAGGAAATTGAGAAGTAATGAAGCTGTTAATTCAAAAAAATCATTTTTTAATCATACTAATTTTAAAAATAAAAAAGTGGGAAATTTTTGTTAAAAAAAAAGATACAAATAACATGATTATAAAATTCTTACCATAAATACAAAATAACATCAATTATAAAATTCTTGCCAAACATAGAACAACCAATTCATTATACGTCGTAATTCAAAAGACATCGATCAAATTTAATTAAAGATAAGAGATTGTCACTAACAATAATATCACCAAAATCTAGTAGAATCCCAGATTGTTTGTCTTCTGTCAATTATCGTTACCAACCACGATATTATTAGACCAATACACTAGCAATATAGCACTAGAATGCTTTAATCGAGTCTTTGTCGACAGCGACAATCGTCAGAATCCTATACAAAGTGAAATCTTAGTATTTAAAAAGCTTGAGAGAGAGAAAGAAAGAAAATCCTAGCCCCAAAAATAATTTTCTGTAGCTTAGAGAACATTTAGCTACAAAAAAATATTTGAAATCATATGGTAATTTTATTTTAGGGATCAAACAAATAATTTATATACATATAACAATTAACATGAATTGCTATATAATAAAATCTTTCTATTTTCATCATGCATTGAACTCCGGGTAGAATCAAGTTGATCAAATCAAAAAATCAATTGGGATATTTGAGGAAGGACCATTAATGTCACCAGCTAGAAAAAGAAAAAAAAAATGGAAAGACCATTTAATATTGAGAAGCAGGACCGGCCTACGGCGTCGCAGTGGCACTAGTTAGGTCATGCCCACTGCATAAGCAGTACGTAGGTGGTGGGGCCTTCTTTCTTAGAGATGAATAACTATCGAAAGCTCGGTGAAGCGGTTAGGCACACACTGTTGACTTCAACGTTCGAAAGCATCTTAGTTAATAGAAAAGCTTTATTAGTAAGTAATTTTGTTAGATGTTATATATAAGGTAGTGTATGCTTTTAAATGGCAATTTTCTTTTGTGTATGGTTGATTAGCTTTTGATAAAAGCTCTTGTTTTACCACCCGATACCGTTATAACATACTTTTTCATTTCAGGATTAATGTTATATGTACTCTCTTAAGTATAGGTTATTTTTGTTTCCTCTCATTTTGCTTTTCAAGTTTGAAATTGATCTTGTTTTAGCTCATTTTATTTGAATTTTTATGTTAAAAATAGATGGGAAAAAATGGGACTGAACCATAAGTAGATGATGCTTTTGTATTAAATTCTGTTCTCTTAATTTCAACATCTTAATTAATGGAAATTGTAATATTTTCATGCATCTTCCTTTTGAATCGCAAGTTTGCCTTCTCATGCTTGCAAGGAGATGAGTTCCGTTATGTCTAGAAATTGTACTGCCGACCAAGTTGAAGGTTTCATCCCAGGGACTAAGAAAAATTGTGGAAAAAAGAATGCTAATTAAGAATGACAAGAAGGTGGACGGGAGAAAGTTTGTCACTTCAAAATGTTTTCATCACTAACAATCATGTGATTAAAAGTTTTAGTCACACCAAATACTATGGCAAAAATTTTATAAGAAAATGTTGGAACTCAAAGTTTTTTTTTTTTCCTTTTTATATAACGTATACCCCCCCTTGTTACATTACCATTCCACAGTGGTCTAGCATAATGTCAAAATTATATGCACTTTAAAGCTATCAATAAAGGAAAAATATTAACAGATTCATGTTACTCAATGAAAATTCCAGAAAAATTGAATATTGTGAATTTTTGACGCATGCAATTAATTCTATCATATCTTGATCTATGATAAGAAATTTGTATTGTAGTCGGTTATGATATGAATGCTAAATGGATGCACAAGTTATTTTTTTTTCTACCCATGGCAAAGATGACGACTTGTCTTTGAAAGTGTAAACCTTAGTCCTATACGCACTAGATATATGCATATGAATCTTCTACGAGAACGTTGCAATTTATACGCTTATTTTTGTTCCGCAATACCAGCAAAGAATGCCTCATGCGGTTAAAGTTGTAGTCATCTTTTCTTCTTCTTCTTCTCCTCCTTCTTCTTCTTTTTAATTTGTATTTGTGACGATGACCATAATAATTACATTTAAAATTCGTGGAATATTTTACCCTTATAAATATATAGATTCTTCAGTAATTAGTACAATAGTAATTACGTACCATAATACTTATACTTAATAGCTACTATATCATTGTAGTAAAGGAAAACCAGTGAATCCAAAGAAATATCTTGAACGAAAAACTAATTAATGAAGATGTACGGATCTCGTTGTTCTTGCCTCCATTGCAGGGCTAGGTTTTGATCAAACTTTATATTTCATTGAGTTTAGTGACTTTCACCTTTTAGAAGAGAATATCTTTGGAATTTAGAGACACCGACGAACCAAAAACTTATATGATCACAAGGACATATGTTATATGTGGTCTGTTCTGTTCCCTCTTTTTCTACAATAAATGTTCTATGCATTCGATTCCGTGTGATTTTGGCAGTGCAACGTGACCTAGCCAATTTGGCCACATTTTGTCAATATATCATTTAATAAGATTATTTTTTTATAAGACATTTAATAAGATCATCGCCAGACATCAGAGATAGAAATTATAATTTCAAATTCATGGGAAAAGTTAGCAGAGTTGATACTCTCGGGGGGGGGGGGGGGGGGGGGGGGGGGGGTGTGGAGGGTGGGGAGGAATTAAACAATAAGTTTGAAGAGAAAAAGACTACTTACAAGCCTAAGGTAAAAATGAAGACGAGTTAAATTGAGAAAATCTTAGGTAGTGTTTGGTATTGTTTTTGAAATCTATTATGTTTTCAAATTCTCTGAATTTAAGATCGTTTTGAAAACAATTCTGAGAACGTTTCTGAAATTGTGTTTGGTTTTATTTTCTGAGTGTATGTTTTGAGAAATAAAAAAATGAAACTGTATTTGGTTATATTTTTGAAAACCAGTCATTTTATAAGTATTCTATAAAAACATATTTATGTTTGATTTTAAAAAAATTATTATGAATACCAAAAATTAAAAATTAATAAAATTTTTTAATTGAAAAATAAATTAAAAATTAATAACCATAATATTTAAGTAATTACTATATCAATTAAATCTTAATTATTCATAATAATTAAATCAGAGAAATAAGAGAAATGAGAAAAATGAAATCAGAAAAAACGACTTTTAATCGTTTTCAATTTTACGTTGAGAGCAAAGGAGATTTTGAATTCGTTTTGAAATCTGTTTTCAAAAACAATACAAACCAAACACAATTTCACACCGATTTTAAAATCGATTTCCTAGGAAATCGTGAAATCTGTTTTGGAAACAAAACCAAACACGCACTTAATGATTTCTCCTCGACTATTTTTTTTTGGATGTTTTCTAGTTTTGTTTGGCACTCTTTAATCTTTAAGATTCTTAGTTTTTTTGTTTTTTCTTATTAAAAAAAGATTATTGCTTGACATCAAATTGAAACACAATTTTTTGGAACATATCAACTAGGTTGATAACTATCGAGAAACATGTTTTATGTCAAACTCCCTCTCTAATTTATCAATAAAAAGGAAAAAAACACAAAAAATGAAGAGAGAGAGAGAGAGACGAAGTTCGAATTCCAGCCACATGGGCAAACAAGATAACAAGACGAGAAAAATAAGAAACAACTCTATTTACTTGTTAAAAAACCAATTTAATAAGAAGAATATATATATTTTTCTTTCCAGGATTGAATGTAAGAAATTTTCACAAATTTTTAAGCTGTGCTAAATTATCCCAAGACCTTGAGAATACTATATATATGTGTGTATATGTCTAAGCAAGAGCATACCTATGGAGTTTCTTTGCAATTAACTTGTGGTGAGCTAGTGGTGGAACCTATAGTTCTATGTCTTGTTTTCTTGATTTAACAGACGCAAAAGCTCCATCGTTGCAACAACATTTTGTTGTCTGATTCTTTCTTCAATCAACCCGAACATCCTCACTAAATGACTAGTAGATTCTCGACCTTTCAATCAACGAGTAGATTCTTTCGTGAATTTTCTTGGATGTCAGTCTCTTTCTAATATCTCCTAACTATGACTTCTCTTTGTTTAAAGGAGAGAGAACTGGAAAACTTATATGGAGGCCTAAGAATATATATCCCCATAGACATCACTGAAGTTATAGGAGGGATTGGAAAATTCAGATTCCAACCTGAATTAAAAAACCGTCCACTCCCTACATGGAGTGGGCATGCATGCCAGCCCCAGGGAGGAGTCGCATGTCAGTTTTTCTCATCACAATTCCTCTAATTAGAGTCTAAAACTAAGAAAGCCAAGATGTTTATTTTAAATCAGAATGATATATTTATTTCTATGATGAAAATAAATTTTTTTCCATACTATTATAATTATTTATTTTAAATCCATAAGTTGAACCTACATGATTGAAGCTTTAATAATTAATATTTAATATAATTACTTTTTCAAAAAAAAAAAAAGTAATATGACTAAGCTCTTAATAATTAAATATCATTATTAACTTTTATTAAAGCTATCATCAAAAGCCAAAGATACATTAAGATTATGTGGATATATTTATGAGAAGCTTTATACTAAAAGTTATGTCAATTGACATAATTAATTGTAATGTGACCCTCCGACCCTCCACTAACTAAAATTAAGTATTTAGTTTTCCACAATTAACCTCTCATTAATTCTCTAACATAGACGACCAATTTACGAACATTTTATAAATGAGGATTTGGGGTCTATATTCTATGTTCAATATTGAATATAGTTGAATACTCATTTTTCCATAGTTTTCTGAATTCGCTGTGCAAACGGATATCTTTGTTAATCTTCAATTACCAAATTAAGCTGTAGATTTTCATATCAAGGAAATGTTGTTCCCAGTTATTTACAAAAGGATATATCCAAAAAGGCATATGTAGCGTCGACTTAACACAATAAATAGCAATGATATATCGTTGCTAAATATCCTTCGTGGTACAGTTTTTATAATAAATTTTATATTTTTTTTGGGACATTTTTAGCTCGACGTTTCCCCTATTACCGGTGCTAATTCGTTATGTTGGGCCGAAATACATGGTGCTATTGTACATTTTCCCAGGAAAAACTATGTCATTGCTAATAGTACCCTATTGCCAGCTGGAATAATGCATGTCAAGGTGTATCAACGTGAGTCAAAGATAATTTATCCGATTTGGTATTAGTGACTATAGCAGTTGTACCTAAATGTCATTTAATTTTTCAAAAAAAAAAAGCAACAATTAAATGCGGTAATTTATTTTTGGTCAAAATTATCTTGAATATTTCACAAATAATTTTAAAATGTTAAATTGTTACCATAGTAAAAAGTTGTTGTTTTAATTAAATTATAACGATGAATTTTGGTTTTAGCAACGACGTTTGTTATCGCTATAAGTGTCAATTATAAAACCACCAAAAACCTTCTTCCTCATTTTTGTCTAAGATTTCTCTAGTTTTCTCTCAGTCACCATATCTCCGTCTGACCAAATTTCCCCCAAAACCCAAGGTATTTGGTGTAATCATCCTTATTCTTCCCATAGTTAAAAAGTTTGGTTAGGTGTGAAACTGTAAGTTTGATTATTGATAATTAATACGTTTTAAAATAATGTAATTTAATATATTAAGCAATTAAAATAATGTAAGAATATAAAAATTGTTAACAATATTTTTGAATTAATTGAAAGATTATATAAACTGTTATATAAATTATTATGTTATATAAATTATTAAATAGATTAATAGAAAGATTATAAAATAATATATAAAATTACTAAAAAAAATATTACGTTTAAAAATTATAAAATATTATATGAATTGAAAAAAAGTTAATTGAAAGAAAGACGAAATATTGTATAAAATTATTTAAAAAGATTAATTGATATAATATAAAATATTAATTAAAATTGTTAAAAAAGATTAAGTGATATATTATCTAAAATTACTAAAAAAGATTAATTGATATATTATAAAATATTAGAGATAATTACAAAAAAAATTAATTGAAAGAATTAATAATTTATTTGATTTGATCTTAATTACATAAAACATCTAAAATAATGATAAAATTAATTTAAAATTTTATATAAATCATACTAAGGCTGCATAAAATTATCAAACAAATAAGTAGATTTTTCCTCTTTCTAATTTTTTCCAAGTGAATATTTTGTTACAAATGAGTAGTTCATATGATCGACAAATTCAAATTCATATATATATTGTATTTGTATTTATTATAGTGACCTTTACATCCATTCAAGTATTAGTATTTATATAGTTCTTTGATTTTTGAATTATCTCGTTGGGACAGTTTGGGATTGTAAATATATGCTTTTTTTTATTCGTACTACTCACGCCTTTGGTAGAGATTTTTGGGTATCATCCTTTGTTCTCTGAGTGTGTGTTGTATGATCCATTCATCCTTGCCTCGCAAGCATAATAAGTCTTTTACATTAATGATCTTGTGAATAGTTCTAACTGGAAAGTCGTAGAACGTGCATCGACATATATAAGATCTTCTAGATGAAATTGTTACTGACACTCAGGTGTTTCAAGAGAGCTTGTCTCAAATTGACTTGGTTGTTGGGAGAATAATATTGGATTCCTTAACATTTAATTGACCAAATATGGAGTCTGATATTGTAACAAATGTTAAGGTGATCATCTTGGAAGACACAATAGATGATATTGAATTTGTTGACAATGATGATAGTGTTGATGAAATATTAGAAGAGTATGTTAAAGATAAGATATTTGATAAAGAAGACGAAGATGATACAAATAATAATGATGATATTATTGCAAATATAAGCAATGATGACGATTAAAAATATTTTGTACTTCTCTATTTGAAAGTTTTGTTTTGAATTTTGTTTTTCTTATTTTGTTTTGCTAATATATGTTGTTAAATATTACGTTTTTCAATGAATAGATTTTGATGGTTGGTCAAGTAGCTATGTGTACAGGATCTATGGGGGGATCTGAGCTTCCACCTAGTCACTTTAGGCAATTAACATTACATTGTGAATTTAGTACAATTTTCATTATATAAATATAATAATCTTAATATTTTCTTTACAAGTTTAATAAATTTAATAATGATTTTCTTTACATGTAGCCTTCCCCCATGCTGTCAGGGCCATCGATGTTGGGAGGGGACAACGGGTCTTCATATTCAGGTAGAAGTTGCCAAAAATGGGCCATTACCAATTGTATTTGATCAAGAAGGCAAGGTGTGGAAAGCTATTGGCGACAATGATGTATTTTTTGAGTCTGCCATCAAGATCCACACTGGGACTACCTTCCTCTATATTATGACTCGTACATGTCTATTCCAAGGGAGGACAAAGATAAGATTTCCAATAAGATGAAGGTATAAAAAATTATATATAATTTTAGTACTTTTGTTTCAACAATGATATAATACTTTTATTAATTGATTTTGATAAATAACACTAGTTTCGTATCAAATTGACCGATGACATCTTGGATGTCATCCATCACAAAGCTACGAGAGCATATTGTGATTGGAAGAATGACTTGTATGGTTGGTTCAAGAAACATGGTGGATTAGCAGACCTAGACACTATAAAGACCTGCATTCTTAGGACTATCAGGGATCCTGCATAATAACCACGGTGTATTGTTTATTTTATATTTGTTGACTTTCAAATTCGTATGTTTTGTAATTATTTTATTGATTATTTACTTATTCATGAAATGTAATATTATTCTTTATAATTTGTAGGTAAGATCAAAGATAAATTCAAAGAATTAAGTCAAATCTAAGTACGCCGGTCATTATAAAACTGCCTTATATACTCAATATTTGCACATAAGTGTTTTTTTTCTTATCACTTTAGATCAACATAATTTTTTCTAATATCCTTATGATATCCATTTAATGCAAACAGTCCCACATAGATAACTAGCAGTAGCTACACTAATGCAATGACAATCACAATAATTTGATTTGGACCAACGATGAGGCTGTAACGACCTATATAAGTGCATATAAATTAGATTTCATTTAACATTTTATAAATAATAATCATGCTATAATTTTTTTTCCCAACCATTTTACATATTCATATGCCGTTTAGGATGTTTGAGGAGAGATAGACTCAGATGTCATAGTTATCATCCAACTTTTCTTCTAGAGTAAATGAAAAGGGGTTTCTGAAAATTGTTCTTGGTACTTGTTAGGGGCATACAAAAGGAGTCGGCTTGAAGTTAACTCATAGGTATGGAAAAAGTAGGGCATCTTCTTCTTCTACATCATCAAATGGATCAGAGTGGCCTATAATGCAGATTCCGATGAATCTACAGGAGTAGATTGCAAACTAATATGTTGAGAACATGAGAATAGCTGCACATTTGTCGAGAATAGATCTGATCTATAAGGCCAATTATACAACTCCCCCACGAGTCTACTCCTCCACTACAACTAAAGAAGAAGATGAAAAAAGAAGAGCGGACAAATTTAGGAGATTAGTTATCTATTTTTATTCTTTTTTGCTCAATATTGACTATGTTTAATTATTATGTAACATTATTCAACTTTTATTATGTTTTATGTGCTTTGTGGATTTTTTTAATTATATAATATATGCATTTATATCTTTAAATATGATATTACAAGTTAAATCTAAAACCGTCAAAATCTCGATTCATATAAAGTACAAACATATTTTTAAAAAATTATTAATTTACGATTTTAATATTTTTATGAAAAGAAAATATAGATCCTTGAGCGATGACAACAGTTGTCACAAAAGACATTAATCCAAATTATTAGTGATGATGTATTTAAATATGTCGTCACTAATTAAAAATGCTATGTCATAATTAGTGATGGGATTTTTAATTGTGTCGTTGCTAATGTCCAATGCCGCGTCAGATTTTTATCATTTTTGGATGTTAACAATGACAACATTGTATAATTACAAAAACAATATGTTATCACTATATAGGTGAAATACAATGACAACAAGATTATCGTCGTTAAAATATTTTTAGCAATGGTTTAGAGTAACAACTATTTGTCATTGCTATGTTCCTTAATTGTTGTAGTGATACCACGAACTTTTAACTTACAAAAATGATCTCAATTGTGAGTTTATTAATTACTTGGGATATAGATCTATTTATAAATTGATCATCTATAAATTGTCCATCTACCAAGGTTCGATTTAACATATCATCGCTATACTAGTTTCCACCCGATTGGGAAAAAGCTAACGCCGTAATTGTTTCAGATAAAGTATCCAACTTTGTATATCAATTGTGAATCTTATATTTATACTACATCTTTTAAAATATATTTTTCATGGACACTGATTAATTTTAGATTCTTATGGCAGCATTATCATAATTGCTTATTACTTATAACTATGATAATAAATAATTACAATCGAATCAAAATTGGTGTTTGTATTTTTTTAATTTAAAATATAGCTACCATTTTAAAAAAATATATTACAACGTAATAATCAACCATGCACATATATATATATATATTATAGCATAGAGAATGGATCAACCAATATGCAAGATCAGTCCAAGAGAAATAGTTGTGAACAATTTCATTGGACACATGCTATATTCATGCCTCCCAGAACGCATGAAATTATTCGTGTAATTAATCCTTTTTTCTTATTTTTTAAGAAAACATTGTACGTATAAATTTACCTTAAAAAAAAAAGCTAAAACCACTCTGAATTTGAAAAAATTAAAAAGCATATTAAAAAGGTGTTTTTATGTTCTACAATGAATTCCAAGTAACGTCAATGATGACGTGGATCAAACAAGAAGAAATTAAAAACATGTGAAGGATGCCATATATCATTTAATGAGCCGAGATCTGCTATTCACATTTTTTTTTTCAAACGAATCTTTTTTTTTTTTGAAAAGTTATTTATTTTCTTTGTTTTATTAACAATCACTCCACTCCTTATTTTACCATGTCATAAAAATTTATCAATCTCATTGTATAAATAAAAACTAATGAAAAATAATTTCAAAATTTAACTAGCGATTATAACCAATGACACAGGAAGATGAGACAATAAAAATGAGCTCTTAACTCAGGTATTTACATAGGCACAAAAAAAAAAAGAAAAGAAAAGAAAAGAAAAAATAATTTAAAATTTCAGTTGGACAGTTTAAGAAAATTTTTATCCAACCCTTTGATGAATGTGTGTTCTTTTTACCTTTCAATTTGTTTTTTTCATTGGGTTTTGGTTGAAAGGTTTTTAATGTGATATATTTGGGATCATATTTCAAGATGCACGTTAATTTGACTTAACTCTCCGAAACCAATCTTCGGTTCTATGGAGTATTATCTCTTATATGGTTTTATTTACATGTGTCGGGGTTGTTTTGGGGGCGTTTGTTTTTTATCTTGAAAATGATTTTCCATTTTCAAAAACACAGAAAATGAAAACGGTTTTAAAATAGTGTTTGTTTATTTAACGTTTTCAAAACCGTTTCGAAAACACCGTTTTCAACTATGTTGTTTTTTTAGGTTTTTTGAAAACGAAAAAAAGTTATTTTCACTTTTGTTTTCATTTTCAAAAAATATTGTGTTTTTTAGGTTTTTTGAAAATGAAATGGGTTTTGAAAAAATATAACCAAACAAAGTTTCATTTTTATGTTTTTCAAAATATACACTCAGAAAACATAACCAAACACAGTTTCAGAAATAATCTTAACACAGTTTTCAAAATATTCTCATTTTTAATTTTTTTGAAAATAGAAAACATTTCAAAAACAATACCAAACGCCACCTTTTATTTTTATTTTTCGTTTCTTCTACAGTCTCTTATCTTTCTTTTTGCTTTTATTAAAAAGGCAATGAGATGGATAAACAAGAGGTACTAAAGAGGTGTTGAACCTACTTAAAATATTTTGCTGCACCTATTGATATTTTGCTTCACCATTTATTAAAAAAAAAAATGATATCACTTTTCCCTATAAAAAGAGGCCGGATTCTAAGATCAATAGCGTTGTATCCAAATCTAAGCTAGCAATCATGGCCTCTATCTTAATTAGCCAACCTCTCATGACCACCACTACCACTACCATCTCCAAAGCTTCCTTGTGTCCCTCCTTTGGGAACAGATCACAAACTCCCAGTCGTGTAAAGCCTAAAAGCAAAGCCCTTTCACGTAGATTATCAATCTCCTGCATGGCCAGGGATGATGATGATCAGCAAAACCCTAACACCGACTGCAATAATGGTGTCGGAAAACTCGACCGGCGAAACATGCTGCTCGGTCTGGGGGGGCTATACGGCATGGCCGGGCTGCAGGGCTCCGAGCAATTCGCCATTGCCGAACCCATTCTTCCCCCCGACCTTTCCAAGTGCAGCACTCCTGGCGATCTCCCTAAAGGCATCAAGACTGAATGTTGCCCCCCCTTTTCCGACGAGATCATCGATTTCAAGCCGCCGCTGAGGGCCCCGCTGCGCATTAGGCCGCCAGCGCACGCTGTCGACAGCGAGTACATCGCCAAGTACAACGAAGCAACAAAGCGCATGAAAGAACTCGACGAGAACGACCCGCGGAACTTCATGCAGCAAGCCAACGTCCACTGCGCCTACTGCAATGGCGCGTACGATCAAGTCAATCATCCGGAACTCATTCTCCAAATCCACAACAGCTGGCTCTTCTTCCCCTTCCACCGTTGGTACCTCTACTTCTACGAGAAGATCTTGGGGAAGCTCATCGACGACCCGACATTCGCCTTGCCGTTCTGGAACTGGGACCATCCTAGCGGAATGCAAATGCCGGCCATGTTTACGAACAAATCTTCAGCTTTATACGACCCGAAACGAAGCAACAAACACCAGCCTCCAAGTATCGTTGATCTCAACTATAGTACTAAAGATCAAAAGTCTTACAAGGAACAGGTGAATGAGAATCTCAGCGTCATGTACCAGAGTATGGTTTCTAAAGTTCCACATAGAGAGAAGATAAAGAGTCATAACTCTTTATAAGAGAATACCTTTCTAGTGAATCAATGATGTGGTAAGTGAAGGGACATGCCTACACAACTCGCACACGCGCGCGCGCGCGTGGCGTGGACAGTGAGGCTGTAGAGGCGCTTTTGGCGCTTATTAGGCGCACTTGGCACTTATTAGGCGTGGAGATTAAATGCTGCAATTAATATTTATTTATTTTTATTTTTATAAAATAAAATAAAAATAAAATAATTCAAATTTGAATTTCGAATTTATGAAAAGATGTGACTTTTCAGAATTAGCATTCAAATTTAATTTTTCTGAAAAAATGTGACTTTTCAGATTTAGCATTCAAATTTAATTTTTCTGAAAAGATGTGACTTTTCAGATATAGCAGCAATAAAATAACAACTGTTTGTATCAACAGTTGTATGTGTTGATGAATGGATGCCATTGAGTCTATTTTAAGGGAAATCAGAAAACGTTTAACTGTATAATATTTCCTTTCGTTTTCAGTTTTCTCTATTCTTTCTTTACCAGATACTCAACTGAGTTCTTATATTCTTTCTGTAAAATTTCTAGTTTTGCTTATTGAAAATTTACGTGAGGCTTGTCATATCCTGAGAGCGATTTGCTACTGAAACCCAAAGCAATCTCTACGGAGAGGGGGCAAATAACGCTTTAAAGAAAGCGTATTTCTTTACGTGTTTCAAGTCTCCAATATTTTCTCAAAAATTTTAAAGCGTTATTTCATGGAGACCAAAACTACTACTGCCACCATCAAACTGATGAATCAAGATTTGATCAGACTGGATCGTTTTGATGGAACAAACTTTACTCGTTGGCAAGACAAATTGAAGTTTTTATTGACTGCATTGAAGATTTTCTATGTTCTTGATCCGGATTTGCAACCAATTCCAGAGCCCACTGACGAAGACTCTGAAGAATTGAAGGCTGAACGCAAGAAGCGTGTTGAAGACGAATTCATATGTCGTGGCCACATTCTCAATGCTTTGTCTGACCGTCTGTATGATCTCTACACAGATACTGCATCTGCAAAAGAGATTTGGACTGCACTGGAATTCAAATATAAAGTAGAGGAGGAAGGTACCAAAAAGTTCCTAATTTCGAAATATTTTGATATTAAAATGGTTGATGATAAACCTATTCTACCTCAAGTTCATGAATTGCAAGTTATTGTTAACAAACTGAGGGCTGTGAAAATAGATCTTCCTGAGTCGTTTCAAGTTGGTGCAATTATTGCAAAATTGCCATCGACTTGGAAAGGCTATAGAAAGAAGATTCTGCACAACTCCGAAGATTTTTCTTTGGAACAGATTCAGAAACATCTTCGAATTGAGGAAGAATCAAGGACACGAGATAAGAATGACAATTCTTATCTTGGCACCTCCAAAGCCAATGTTGTTGACAAGCCTAATCCCAAGAAGAACAACCACAAGAAAGGAAATTTTCTGGGTCCTAAAAAGGATAAAGAAAAATTCAAGAAAAACAACAACAAGAATTCCAAAAATTGTTTTGTTTGTGGCAAACTAGGGCATTATGCTCGAGATTGCAGGTACAAAAAGACCCCAAGAGATGAGGCAGTAAATTCTGTTAAAGAAGAAGAAGAGATTGTCGCTACTGTAAGCGAAATCAATGCTGTCCATGGAAAAGTTCCTGGATGGTGGTATGATACTTGTGCCACTATTCATGTTTGCTATGATGGGTCGTTGTTCAAAACCTATCAAGAAGTTGATGGACAAGAGATTCAAATGGGAAATGAAGTTCGCTCCAAAGTGATTGGCAAAGGGAATGTGGAACTCGTTTTCACTTCCGGGAAGAAAATAACATTAACTAATGTACTTCATGTTCCTGATATGAATAGAAATTTAGTTAGTGGGGATCTTTTAGGAAAACCTGGTATTAAATCTGTGTATGAATCGGGCAAGTTAATTTTGTCCCGAAATGGTGTTTTTGTTGGGAAAGGCTATTCGAGTGAAGGAATGGTCAAGCTTTGTACTAATGACAATAACAATAATAAAAATGTTGCTTCTGCTTATATGGTTGATTCTGTTTCATTATGGCATAGTATGTTGGAATTTCTACTATGAAAAGGATGATTAAATGTGGATTGTTTTCATGCGATGTTGATAATTTTAAAAAATGTGAAATCTGCATTAAATCAAAAATGGTAAAGAAACCTTTTCATAGTGTTAAAAGAACATCTCAATTATTAGATCTTATACATACAGATATTTGTGAGATGAATGGTATGTTAACAAGAGGTGGTAATAGATATTTTATTACCTTTATTGATGATTGTTCTAGATTTACATATGTCTATCTACTTAAAACCAAAGATGAAGCTTTTAATGTATTTAAAACTTACAAAGCAGAAGTTGAAAATCAATTGGGAAGAAAAATAAAAGTTCTTAGAAGTGATAGAGGTGGTAAATATTTTCCAAATGATTTTAATATTTTTTGTGAGGAGCATGGTATTGTTCATGAGTGTTCAGCACCACGAACACCTGAACAAAATGGTTTGGCTGAACGGAAAAATCG
Source organism: Antiaris toxicaria (assembly GCA_035233585.1). Taxonomy (NCBI): domain Eukaryota; kingdom Viridiplantae; phylum Streptophyta; class Magnoliopsida; order Rosales; family Moraceae; genus Antiaris; species Antiaris toxicaria. The sequence goes on from CP141154.1 coordinate 99,992,521, forward strand.
AACTTTTCAAGAGATGATTAATGCTATGTTATTGCATTCTGAGTTGTCATTAAATTTATGGGGAGAAGCATTACTTGCTGCATGTCATATTCTTAATAGAATTCCTTTAAAGAAAAATAAAATTTCTCCATATGAGTTATGGAAAGGAAGAAAACCCAATATAGGATATTTTAAAGTGTGGGGGTGTCTTGCTTATTACAAGAACACCGATCCTAAAAGGACCAAGTTGGGTCCTAGGGGGATAAGATGTGCATTTGTAGGATATGCTACAAATAGCAAGGCATATAGGCTCTTGAATTTAGAGTCTAATGTGATAGTAAAATCTAGAGATGTGGAGTTTTTTGAGAACTTATTAACTTCTGGAAATAACTCTCAAAAAACATTAAATGAAGAGTCTCAAGATAATACTCCTTCTAAGGTTGTTGAGCAACCCGGTGAGTTAAGGAAAAGCAAAAGAATTCGAAAAGAGAAAGGGTTAGGATCTGATGAAATAGATTCTCAACTTATTTCTTTTTACTTAGTAGAAAGAAGTAGAAACAATGTAATTAGGAAAATTCCTATTGTTTTACAAGTTGAGGATGATCCTAAAACTTATAAAGAAGCTATGGCTTCAAGAGATTCTGCTTTTTGGAAGGATGCGATCAAAGATGAAATGGATTCTATTATGTCTAATCACACTTGGGAGCTTGTTGATTTACCACCGGGTTCTAAGCCCATTGGTTGTAAATGGGTGTTTAGAAAGAAGTATCATACTGATGGTACTCTTAATACCTTTAAAGCTAGATTAGTAGCTAAAGGTTATCGACAAAAAGAAGGAATTGACTATTTTGACACATATGCACCTGTGGCAAGAATAACTACAATTAGAATTTTGTTTGCTCTATCATCAATTCATAATCTTTATGTTCATCAAATGGATGTGAAAACTGTATTTTTAAATGGTGATCTCGATGAGGAGGTTTACATGGAACAACCTGAAGGATTTATTCTTCACAGAAGTGAACATAAAGTGTATAAGCTTGTTAAATCATTATATAGTTTAAAACAAGCGCCCAAACAATGGCATGAAAAATTTGATTCTACTGTTCTTTCAAATGGTTTTGTACATAATACTTCTGATAAATGCTTATATACAAAGGTGTGTAATAAGTGTTATATTTTTATTTGCCTTTATGTTGATGATATGTTGATCATTAGCAATGATATGAAAGGCATAATAGAAACAAAGAGGTTTCTATCTTCCACATTCAAGATGAAAGACCTTGGACAAGTCGATACAATTCTGGGTATCAAGGTGATTCAAAATAGTGGGGGTTACACTTTAACCCAGGTCCACTACATTGAAAAAATGTTGAACAAGTTCAATCATTTAAAAATTAAGGAAGCTAATACTCCTTTTGATCCAAGCATAAAACTTGTAAAGAATGATGGAAGAGCGGTGGCTCAAATTGAATATGCTAGTGCTATTGGTAGTTTGATGTATACGGTGCAATGTACACGACCCGATATAGCATTCGCAGTTAGTAAACTAAGTAGGTTTACTAGCAATCCAAGTGTTGAGCATTGGAAAGCCATTAGTAGGGTTTATGGCTACCTTCTCAAAACAAAAAATCTTGGTTTACAATATTCTAAATTCCCTGCTATTTTAGAAGGATATACAGACGCAAGCTGGATATCGAGTGTAGGAGACAATAAGTCTACCTCAGGATGGGTGTTTACTCTTGGAGGAGCCGCAGTTTCTTGGAAATCTAAGAAACAAACATGTATTACCCATTCAACAATGGAATCGGAATTTGTTGCCTTAGCAGCAGCAGGGAATGAGGCTGAGTGGCTTAGGGATCTTCTTCTAGAAATCCCATTAATTGGAAATAATTTATCTGCGATTTCTATACATTGTGATAGTCAAGCTACTCTAGCGCGTGCGTATAGTGAAATATATAATGGGAAGTCTAGACATATCAGTTTAAGACATGACTATGTTAGAAAATTAATCAAAGATGGAATTATTTCTCTCACATTTGTGAAATCCAGTCATAACCTTGCAGATCCTTTTACCAAACCTTTTACAAGAGAATTGGTTAGATCAACATCTAGAGAGATGAGGCTCAAACTCCTTGAATAAAGTTCACCAATGATGGCAACCCTACCTAACATTACGAAATGAGTAATTTAAGGTTCAAAGGGTACAAACAAGTCATTGATAAGTGAAGGGTATTCAGCACTAAATTAATATAGCCCTGTCTAGGATGACTAGTGTTGGTTGTTACAGTCTGAGGGATGAGTTTGATGAAACTCTTAATGAAGTTCAGTGTATAAAACAAGTATCTTAAATGTAACAAGGATACTGGAAGAACTTCACCTATGTGAGCTTTGAGGTGGTGCCGCCTCAAAAGAGTTATGGAGTTTACTTTTTAAAAGTTCATGAAAACAGGATGAGCACATGGCCATTAAAAGTGCTAAGCGAGTATTGTGTAGAATATAAGAACATATGGATGTTTATATGTGTAGTATCACTGGTTTTTTGTCAAAGGAATAGCTGGTTCAAAGTTTAAAGCTACCAGAAATTTCGACTTATACTTTGTGGTACTTATACTAAGGTAAAATTCAAATCGAAAGATATCTTACTCTATTCATAAACATCATTATTGATATCTGGAAAATATTTTGCACTTATATTTAAAAAAGTGGGGATTGTTGGAATTGTTTAACTATAAGTGCAAAAAGATATTCTAAAATCCCACATAGAGAGAAGATAAAGAGTCATAGCTCTTTATAAGAGAATACCTTTCTAGTGAACCAATGATGTGGTAAGTGAAGGGACATGCCTACACAACTCGCACACGCGCGCGCGTGGCGTGGCGTGGGCAGTGAGGCTGTAGAGGCGCTTTTGACGCTTATTAGGCGCACTTGGCACTTATTAGGCGTAGAGATTAAATGCTGCAATTAATATTTATTTATTTTTATAAAATAAAATAAAATAATTCAAATTTGAATTTCGAATTTATGAAAAGATGTGACTTTTCAGAATTAGCATTTAAATTTAATTTTTCAGAAAAAATGTGACTTTTCAGATTTAGCATTCAAATTTAATTTTTCTGAAAAGATGTAACTTTTCAGATATAGCAGCAATAAAATAACAACTGTTTGTATCAACAGTTGTATGTGTTGATGAATGGATGCCATTGAGTCTATATTAAGGGAAATCAGAAAACGTTTAACTATATAATATTTCCTTTCGTTTTCAGTTTTCTCTATTCTTTCTTTACCAGATACTCAACTGAGTTCTTATGTTCTTTCTGTAAAATTTCTAGTTTTGCTTACTGGAAATTTACGTGAGGCTTGTCATATCCTGAGAGCGATTTGCTACTGAAACCCAAAGCAATCTCTACGGAGAGGGGGCAAATAACGCTTTAAAGAAAGCGTATTTCTTTACGTGTTTCAAGTCTCCAATATTTCCTCAAAAAAAACTCCCATTGCTTTTCTTCGGCGATCCGTACGTCCAGGGCTCTGAAAAGGCCTCCGCGGGTACCGTCGAAAGAACTCCTCACACAGCGGTCCACATCTGGGGCGGCAGCGAGAAGGACAGGGAGCCGAACGGCGAGAACTTGGGCAACTTCTATTCGGCCGGTCGAGACCCCTTGTTTTACTGCCACCACGCCAACGTCGACCGGATGTGGAGTGTCTGGAAGACGATAGGCGGACCGAAGGGGAAGGACATCACCGACCCGGACTTTTTAGACGCCGCGTTCTTGTTCTACGATGAGAACGCCAGGCTCGTCCGCGTCAAGGTCAGAGACTGCCTCGACACCAAGAAGCTCGGATATATATACGAAGACGTCCCGCTTCCTTGGTTGTACAAAAAGCAAAAGCCTCACAAATCAAAGTACCTGAAAATGCTCAAATCTCTAGGCGTGGCGCGAGCCTCCGACGCGAAACGGGTGGCTCTAAGCGATTTCCCCGTGACGTTGACGGACTCGGTGATCACCACAGTCGTGGCAAGGCCGACCAAGGGGAGGAACAAAGAGGAGAAGGAAGAGGAAGAGGAGGTTTTGGTGATTGACGGCATTGAATTCGATAAGGAATTGGCTGTGAAGTTTGACGTGTACATAAACGACGAGGATGCGCCCGGGGCTGACAAGTCCGAGTTCGCCGGGAGCTTCGGGAACGTGCCTCATAAGCTTAAGCCCGGGGCTCAGAAAAGCAACGTCTCGCTGAAACTCGGGATATCGGACTTGTTGGACGACATCGGAGCCGACGACGACGAAAGCATCATTGTGGCTTTGGTGCCGAAGAGTGATTATCCGGTCACCATTGGTGGCATCAAGATTGAGCTGCTTTCTTGAAGTTCCGGCTTTCCGTTTGGGGGAAAAAAAAAAAAAAAAAGAGTGTTTCAATAAACGGCTAGCGTGGAGGCAGATAATGTTGAAATTGGCCTCGTTAATTGTAAGCTCGATCTGTGCATGGTAGCGGACTTACCTAGCTATGGTACTGTAATCGTCCTAACTTGGTTTGGACCGTTCGTGTATGCTAGTTTGCGTTAATGTATAAAATAATTAAAAGTTATGGGGGGAAAAAATGGTATTGTATCGATCATCTGGTCATTATGATTTTTGAATCCTCGATGAAAATGTCATTTTAGTTTTTTTTTTTTTTTTTGGTGAATGAAAATTTTTATTTTAGTTTTTTTAATTCACTAGCCTCTTTTTCTTAATTGTCATTTCACTATATAACGTATTTAGAGCAGCTTGGGACAACGATTGGAGTGGAATTTTGCCCTTTTTTTTTTTGAAAATTGTTTGTTTCATTGTCTTATTTCTAAAATCTCCATCTGTTTTTCTCTTTTTCTTTCAATTCCCAAAAAAAATCAAACTTTAAATGTTATAACTTATTTCAAGTTGAAATAAGAGTATTATTATATCCAAATATTCATAACATAAGAGTAATAAAATAATATCAATATTACATATTGTTTTTCTAATATATTTATAATTTTTACACTACTCCCTACATGATAATTCATTTGTATCCACATTAAAAAAAACACACATTTTATGCATTCACTTATTTTCAATGTAAAAACTGCAAAACTCCAACTCTACTAAGTAATTCAAACAGGCCTGAGTTCATTGACCATAGATTCATATGGGAGTATGGCATGCATGTCCAGTATCAAGAGTTCTGCATAGAAGTTCGCAATTCTAGATAGATGTGAATGTCGGAACAAAAAAGTTATAAAAGCAATACAGCTCTACAATGCTGGAGTTGTAGATTAATTTACTTATTTTTAATCCTAAAAATATTTAATTTATTTTCCTTGAAATTGTTGAACGAGAAAACTAAGGAGAGGTATGGGAACAAAATTTTATTTTAATTTTACATAAATATAATATAATTTTACATTAAATATAAATTTTGTAACAGTATTACGAAAATAATTACTATTTAAAATATTTTTAAAACAATCACATCAATTTTTTAATTCCATTGTTTATCTTTATTTTTATCAATCACATCAATTTTTTAACTCTAAAATACTTTTCATCCAAACACACATTTCATTCAAATATAAAACAAATACTTTTCAATCAAATACAATATTTAAAAAATAAATTTCATTCAAATACAATCAAAATACAGCAAGTTTACCAAATTTCATTATGTAATTTGGAACGGAGCCATCCACAGACATAGAGGGTACATATATTTAAGGCAATGTTCCGTACATATAATTTAATAAGGATTTAACACGAGTACATTTTTTATTAAAAAAATACTCACAAAGTGGAAAATTAGTTTAAAATATAATTACATAATGATTTTATTATATAAGATTATAAAGTTTATATTATCAATTTATTATTCTAATTCAAAAGCTTTGATTATAACCGGGAGATTTACAAAAAAAAGTAGTTAGTTAATTAGACATATAGCAAAATCATAATGAAAAAGTTGAAATTTAACAAAAAGTTAATAATATATGTTAAGAATAGCAAATTTAGTCAACTACAAGATTCAAAAAAAACAAGTCTCCCTTATAACGTAGTTGATGTTCTCAGCTCGTCCTTCGCTCGAATATGTAGGAAAAAATCAACAAGGTATCAAACTTATTTATCTACGTATTCACCCAAAAAAAAAAAAAAGAACTTATTTGTCTCCGAATTTGGTTTGACACATAAAGTATCCCTTATGTTTGAAAATTGAAAATGATGAGGGAAAATCCATTGACAGGGTTTCAGAGTTGGTTAGAAATTAGTTTATGCATTGCTAAGCTATACAGTTTGTTTGTTTGTTAAGATTGTAATTATTTCTGTGACGAACTCTTCAACCTGCATTTTATATATAGCAAGAGATTGTATTCCTCAAGACAGATGAATGAGTTTTTTTCATTTTTCTCCTTCCATTCTTCTGAACCTCCATTGTAATATGGTATTAGAGCAGAATTTCTACTGCTCAATCTCTTGTTAAATCTCTTGATTTTCTTTATCTCTTTCTTCTCGATTCAATCAGTTCCGTCATCGATTTGATTGATTCAAGCCTCGATTTGGTTTTCGTCTTCAACCACCATGGAAACTTCAAGTTCAGGTGCCTCCATCTCATCATATGGAAAATCCGCCATTGATGATCTTCTGAGTCCGTATTTTCTTCATCACTCTAACAGTCTTGGACTGGTTCTAATTTCATAGCTATTAACTGGAGATAACTACACCTCTTGGAGTCAAGCAATGTTGATCATGCTTTCTGTAAAGAACAAGCTAGGGTTCATTGATTGCTCCATCAAGAAACTAGAAGGAAATGATTCGAATCTCTTTAATTCATGGATCAAAAACAATAATGTTATGATTTCATGAATTTTGAACTCTGTTTCTAAATAGATTTCTGCTACCAGATTTTTATTTCCAGAGATGCTGTGTTACATGAAGAAGTTTTCCATTTCACTCAGTAACCCCTGCAGTTGTGATCAACAGTTTATATTTTAAAAATATATTTATTTTTAACAAGATACCAGATCAGCATTTCTATTAATTAATTTAATAAACAGAGGTAGACTGAAGGTTCAAAATAAACAGTTTTATGTAGTTCAGATACCATAAATAGTTTTATAAATAAAAAAAAAAGATGAATTAGAGTATATAACCTAGGAAAAATTTGTATAATTAATCCCTTTTATCATCTTAGTAGGGTACACTTATAAAATCCTTTTTGATCCCCTTCCGAAGGCCGTCACATTCAGTGACAATATTATGTGTACTTACATGTTTTTACCCAAAAAAAATAAAAAGTAACATTTTCTTTAAGGAATATTTATATTAATGTTCATTTTGGAGGTATAGAATTGAAATATTTTTATTTTTCTATTTATTTATGTTAATATTTAAAATAGTCCATATAATGACAATATTACCTCTTATAATAAAATGTTAATTGAAAAATTAAAAAAATTGTAAAAAAGGAAACCTGCAGAGTGGGAATTTAAAGACGTTTAGGAAATGTTGACCTTATTCAAGAAATTAAGGAAACAATAAACGTATATGTGGTTGGTTTTTTATATATATTTTTAATCAGATTTGACAGGAAAAATTTACTTTGTGTTTTTGATTTATGGTAACGAAGGTATAAATATTTGTAATAAACCCAAAAAAGGAATGTTTGGTTAAAGAATAGGAGTTTTTTAAAAGAATACGAGATGAATAGATGTGGTTATGTTTTTTTTTTTTTCAATTTTTTTAGTTGAAACGATTATCTTTATAATAAATATTTGATATTTATCATGACTAATTGATATTATTAAGATAAAGAATTAATTTTTTTTAGAGATATTTTAGTAAATTTTACAAAGAATAGTTTATTTTAGAATACAAAAATGTATAGATGTGGTTTTTTTTTTAAATTTTTTTGTTTGGGTGACTGCTTCAAAATTTAAAAATAGAGGGAAAAGCAGACTTGACTTAATTAAAAGCATGATGAGATGTCATCAAAATATTCTTCATTATAATTAAAAAAACAAAAAAAGAAAAAGGATAATATGAATAAAAGAAAAATAATGCTAATTTTTTATGTATGAACAAATTAGGTGCTTTTAATTCGTGTTTCGTCAAAAATAAATATTTACATAATTAAATTAAAAATAAATATATTTTAATATCTGAAAATAAACTTTTTGTATAACTTTTTTTTCTTTTGTAACTTAAAAAAAGGTATCATTTTAAGGTTAAGAGCCTGTTTGGGTTTAAAAAATATTTTCAAAATACTTTTTTTTATTCCATTATTATTTTTCATTATTTATATTTTTAAAATATTATAATAAATTTTAAATTTTAAAAATTCATAATTTTATAAATTGAGTTAAATTTTTTTAAATTATATAAAATTTTTAGAGAAACAAAACAATAAATATTAATAAATTTTTAAAATTTTATATTTTTCATTTTAAATAATTTTTTTATTTAAATATGTTTTTTAAATTTATTTTTTTTAATCTATAAAAACCATCTCTAATTAAGAGATCTCCACCAAACACCTTCGCTGGCGGTAGATCTCTGGCCAAAAATCAAGAGTCCGTATTCTCTGGATCTTCGTCGAAGTAAAATATTTTAAAAAAGAAGTATAGGTGTCGTTTGACATTTGTTTTACATTTTAATTTTTTTTAAATATAATATAATTTTATATTAAATATAAATTTTATAATAATATTATAAAAATAATTATTATTTAAAATATTTTTAAAATAATCATATTAACTTATTTATCTTTATTTTTATAATCATATCAATTTTTTAATTTTAAAATATTTTTCATTTAAACTCATATTTTATTTAAATATAAAATAAATATTTTTTAATTAAATATAATATTTAAAAAATAAATTTTATTAAAATATATTTAAAATATAATCAAAACGCTCTCTAAATCACCCATAAAAAGACAAAAGAAATTAATCGTCGGCGTGGCTGCATTTATTGCTATTTATCTACTCACGCGTGATTTATTAATAGTATGTGCGGACTTCGAGAAGCAGATAAACAAATAGAGATCGGCGCTTTGAATTTTTCTTTGCATTTTTTTTTTCCGTTTTTAGAATACTTTGAATTTTATTTGCAAGCCTCCTATTACTATTAATATACAATAATACAAACAATAATAATTATAATAAATTATAAGAGAAATAATGGGAAGAATTCAACTCTGATTCTTATTTTTTTAATATAAACATATGATTGTTGTTCTTCTCTAATTTGTGAGTTTTTAAAAATTATTATGTCAATTAATATTGAAAGATTACATCTGCAAGTAATAAAATAGCAATGTATTAACAGCATGTATGGTAAACAAATTTTAGTATTACAAATATCAATTTTATACCAAATATAAAATTTTATATTTAAATATAATCATTTTCAACAGTGTTACGAAAATAATTATTATTCAAAAGTTTTTTAAATAATCACATCAACTTTTCAACCCTAAGTATTTATCTTTACTTTTACCAATCACATTAACTTTTTAACTTTAAAATATTTTTCATCCAAACATATATTTTATTTAAATACAAAACAAATAACTTTCAACTAAATATAATACTAAAAAAAAACTCAGATTCCTAAAAGTGATCTTTTATACGACAAGGCACTTGTTTCAAATTACAATTATGAGTACCTAACAAAAAAAAATATATCTGTGCACATATAATATTACCAGAATAGATGGTTTAGCACACGCATGGTTTGGAATTCGATCGTATCACAGCTTGACTTCAGATGGAAGTGATATATCATTCTTAGTTGCTATGCTCTTCCATGGAACTTCATGGACTTTGATCTTCCGAAGAAGCTGCAGTTTCATTTCAATTAATAGAAAATGCTATTTAACATAACAATTACATTTATATTGTAGGGATAACTTGACAGTAAGTTTCTATATACTTGACTTCACTTAAAAAAAAAAAAAAACTTGAGACCTCTATCTTTAGATTTAAAAATTAAAATAAAAAAGGGTTAAAATATTTATATGAATTCTTTCTTATACAAATAAAAGTTAAATTGAGATTAAACTCATCTTTGTCGTATAAACTTTAGAGTTGTCTACACTTTAACCCTCAAATTTTAAAAAGTCTTGTTGTAACCTTTCAAATCTAAATTAGTTACTTGACTTATTTTTATTAGAATATACATTAAAAACAGCTTTAAAGACCCACTAAACAGTTTTTTTTTGTTAGATTTTTCATTGATGACATTTATGACAATTATGTTTAGGAAAAACTAAAAATAAAATCTATTAACCAGAAAAATTTTTAACAGTTTTTAAATTTTGTATTGCACAGTATTTCATATAATATATTGCAACATGAGTTTGCTTAAACAAGTTATACTTTGAATCAAGTTCTAGCTAGCATGGTAAGCTATGAGAAGGATAATTGACATGGATAAGTACAGGAAAGAAGATTTCAAAAATTAAATCAATTTTGAAGATTATCTTGAAAGATTTGATGTAAATCTTGAATAATCAATTTTGGAGATTTGAAAAAAAAAATTTAGTGGAGTTAGTTGAATGATCTCTAGCTGGATAAGTTAAAAATAATTTTGGGATTTAAATTTAAGAAATCCTAGCTTAAGTAGGATTTTAAGTCCTATTTGAATTAGGATTTTTTTTCCCAAATCAAAGGCAATGAATTTCTGAGTATTTAAGCATATCTATTGAAGATTTGATGAAGATAAATGTATGGATTTAAAGCAGTACGATTGTAACTTAAATTTGAAAGATTTGAAATTTACATATTTCACGGTGTGTCGCAACAGACTGAAAAACAATTTGAAATTTGAATACTCTACAAGTTTGAGATTGACTTAGATTTTTGAGGGATGCCTATTTAAGTCTCAACAAAGTGAATAGTATGGATATGGAGCACAGATTTATTAGAGTATATTTTAAAACTATTGAAGTTATTGCATGTTTCGTCTTTCGGGAGAGAGATTGACATTTTCAGGAGAAAGTAAAAGCAATTGAAGGGATTTTAACATATTTAAGTCTCAACGGGTTCATTGATTAGATTTTAAAATGACTAATGGTAATAATAAAGAGGGAATTTTTAGATTACATAAGATAATTAGTACTTATAATCGTTTCTATAATTAGTAAAGTGTTTAACATTTAGACGTGGTCTTAAAGAGTAAAAAATCAAACCTTATTAAAATTGTTTATCTTATTTATTTATTTATTATAATTAATTAAATTAATTAATTAAATCTGCTAAATAAATTAAAAAGAGATCTTTCATTCTCCGTATCTTGCTCTCTCCGACTTTATCATAAACATACGGGGAAAAGAAAAAAAAAAAAAACTACTTGGCTGCACTAACACAAGCCCCATATGTTTTTATACATTTGTGATAAAAGATCGAACAAAACAGAGGTTAAATTAAAAATTTAAAAGATAAAATAGAAGTTTTTAAAATTTAAAAAGAAAAATACGAATACGTTAAAATTCAGAAAGTTTGAGTGAATAATTATAATAAAAAATAAAAAGGGTGGGCATGAGGCAAAATCATTGTTCATCGCGCGTAAGCAATGATGCTAAAAAACTTGTGTACATAATTCTACACAATATATAAAGGGCACCAAAAAAAAAAAAATCACTTTACATTAACTTTCGACCAAAACGCACGTTTTAGTTGTTGTTGTTGTCGTGCATTTTTTATTTTATTTTTTGGCCTTTTGTCAATGGGCCTGAGGCGCAGCCTGTCTCCATGCCTGTGGTGTGTTAGACGAGTGACGTAAGTGGAGTGCTCTCTCTCTCTCTCTCTATCTCTCTCTCTCTCCATCCTGTGACGTGTCAGATTTCAAATGCAATGCCCAGCAAAAAACCTGCCCCTCCCTTGGTTTTTTATTTTCTTTTTGCTTTTCCCTTTGTTTTTTTTTTCACTGGTCCTGCTACTTCCTAACCTATCACATCACATTATGTGTGGCAGCACAGAGACAGGGACAGAAGTGCTTATTACATCACACATGAATAGGCAATGTATATATATATATATGCACATGTACAATACTTCTAAAAAATGTTGTATGTACGTTTATATTATCATTATTATTATTATTATTATCTATCTATATATAGTAGTCTCAAAAACTTCTAGTATTCATGTTTTTCGACCAAAACTCACCGTTTGATCGAAACGTGAATTTTTTTTTTGTTTTTTGTGCGTTTCTTCTTCTTCTTCTTCTTCTCCTCCTTGCTTTTGGTGTCTTTCTTTTTTTTTGTGTTTGTGTTTGTGTCTTTCTTTTTTTCTTTTTTTCCTTCCTCTCTTTGCAATTTGCCCGTGTGTTTAAAATCTTTTTGTAAATTTTAAATTTTAAATATGTATCACCAAATTTTTTTTACTGCTATTTTCCCCCCAATTTTGTAATAATTTTTTCAAAACTGTCTTTATTTAAAATTTTCCTAATTACTCTATTAATCTTTTTTTTAATATTGTGTCTTTATTTTAACACAATTTTCTTTCTCATGTATATTTTTAGTTAACTCTGTATAATTATAATTTTATTTGATGACTATTCAATAATTTCATCCATTTATTTTAGTCATTTTATGTTTTTTTTTTGTGATTTTTTTTTTCTAAAAACCTTACCGTTCCTCCTTTCAATTTGCCCTATCAAAATAATTATTTTCCAAACATATTTTCACTAATTTTCCTTTTATTTTTATTTATAATTTTTGTATTTCCTTTAAATCTTATATTTTTAACTGTCTTATGAAATTTTTTTTTTACCTCAAATGTATCCTTATTTAAAGATAATTTTCATAATATCCAAATAATTTAACAAATATAACACACGTGCAAGCACGTGTTTAAAAAACTAAGCGGCATTTGGAAAACAAATTCAATTTTAATTTTACTCAAATACAATACAATTTTACACCAAACATAAATTTTGCAACAGTGCTACGAAAACAATTACTATTCAAAACATTTTTAAAACAATCACATCAACTTTTCAACTCTACTATTTATCTCTACTTTTACCAATCACATCAACTTTTTAACTCTAAAATACTTTTCATCCAAACATATATTTCATTCAAATACAAAACAAATACTTTTCAATCAAATATAACATTTAAAAAACAAATTTCATTCAAATACAATCAAAACGTAAATACTTTACCAAACGCCCCTAAAAAAGGAATAAAAAAAACGATTTCCTTTCATGATGATGATATTTACTGCAATCTTACTCCATACCAGTCGTGTCTACATCAGTCTGGCTCCAGGCTAGTCAAAGTTACGTGAATAGCTTGGTTTTTCATTAATAACTTTAAAACTTGCCAGTGATAAAATCGGTGTCCCCAACGGTCAGCACATTTAACTTGCGCGTTTCCATCTCCCTATTTGGAAATTTGAAGGCCAAACAAATACAACACCAGTGTTTTTATTTTACTTTTATTTTTGTTTTTCTTTACGCTTTTGTTTTTTGTTTTTTTTAATAAAGAAACATTTAGTAAATATATTATATTTTAATTATATTTAAATATAATTTTTTAATATTATATTTAATTAAAAAGTATTTATTTTATATTTTAATAAAATAAGTGTTTAGATGAAAAAGTATTTTAGAGTTAAAAAATAAATGTGATTGGTAAAAATATGAATAAATAATTAGGATTGAAAAGTTGTTGTGATTGTTTTCGAATATTTTTAAATAATAATTAATTTTGTAATATTATTAAAAATAATTATATTTAAATATAAAATTTTATATTTGATATAAAATTAATTTTCGTAACGTTAAAATTTATTTATCAAACGTTCTCTGAATGCTTTAACATAGTTCTAACACTTTCAATGCAATAAAGCTATCCTATCTGACCAACAATTTTGATCAAAATAAAAGGATGATGAAGTCAATTTTTAAAAAAATAAATAAAGTAAATAGTATATTATTAAAATTTACAGTAAATATTTATTTATTAGATAAATAATTTATTTATATTAAATTTATTAAATAAGTAATATATTTATATATAAGTAAATGATTTATTCATACCTTATAATACATCATATGCTAATAAATTTTCTATTTATTAAATATTTACTTAATAAATCTATCACTTATTACAAATATTTTAAAAATCTGTTATTTATTTTAATTATCTTATAAAAACTGTTATTTTCTACAACGGGGGCTTTTAACTTTCTTTAAAACTAAAAGCTAAAAATGTAACTTCAAAACGAAAAAACTTTAACGGACAAATTTGAATTAATAACAAAAAAACAGAAAACAGAAATCATGATACCTACTCCACTAAATTTTGCCCACCAAACACCCACAACCCCCCACTCGACCCCACCCCCCCCCCCCCCCCCCCCCCCCGATATTAGTGCATATTAGTGCTTCAACTTAATATTTCGAATATATCATGTCCCCACTTACTAAAACAAATAATATTTATAATTATTTCGATAGTGTCTCCACTGAAAAATTATGTTTACTTCACTGTTGGAGTTACTTCCGAAGCTAAATAAGAACAGTCTCCGAAGCTAAGGGGAGTTTGGGAGAGGTTTTGGAGATGTGGTTTTGGGGTTTGGAAAAAAATTGGTTTTGGAGAATATGTTTGGGAGAAAAAACTGTTTAGGGTGAAAAATTAAAAATTTTAAAAATTCTTTTAGAAAAAAAATATCAATATGGATCTTGTTTTATTCCTATCGAAATTCTATGCAATTTTAAAAAAAATCATCTCATTTGGACTTGTATTCAAAAAGTTATGAATTTTTAAAATTTGGAGTTTACTGTAATGTTTTGGAGATGTAAATAGTAAAAAATAAGAAAGTTTTGGAAAAAAGTGAAAATTTAAAGGCCGGAGACAGCCCCGAAATGAACCCTTAGTACGAAGGATGTGAACAACGCCTGTCATCCGTTGGTTGGGTGAAGATCACCCATTGAAACCTATTTGCAATAATAGGTACTTGGACTATTTTGGCTTCCATGTGTACATGTTCATGTTCAACCCAAATTATAAGATCTGTATTTGTCTCTGTATATAATTTTATATTTGTTATAATACTGTATTTATTATAAAGAATAAAAAAATAACATTATCTTATTTTATTTTTTAATATATAATATTATTTCTCATATTATTTTTATTTTTTATCATTATTATCATGTTTTAGTATATGTAAAAGTATATTTTTAATATTTAAAGAAATTAATAATAAAATTATTGTAATGGATTATATGAAAAAAGTCAAGACAATAATTAATAAGAATTAAATGTTAAATTAACATAGATTATACCTTAATTTTGAAAAATTTACAACAAAGTTTAATATATAGAAAATTTTACACCAAACATAGTACTATATTGGAGAGTACTTTTTCATACATATGTTAAAATTCATCATTGCTATAAACAATTTCACATTGCATTAGAGATGTTCTAAATTTAATAGTAAGCATATTTATTTGAAAATTTTCACAATGTGAAATAATTATATATGTATACATACATATCTATATATTTTTGATATTGAGAGACAATTACAATTTTTTTTTTCACAGTTGGATGCTATATATACATATTCAAGTGCAACTCAAATTACAAATTGAACAAGCAAATTTATTTGCAAATTTTCATAATGGAGAATAATTATGCTTTTTCGTTATCGAAATGTTATGAATGTGCTCATAGGTATTATAATTTATACCTCAATTTTATCATAATTTATAGAGTTCATATCTTTATTTTCAAAGTTAAAAATTTTTTAACTTGGAAGAGAAGGATTTGAACTCTTCCTTTATAAAATCAAGTATAAAATTATTATTAAACTATATTTGTAACAATATATTGCAAAAAAAAAATTTATTTGCACTATATATAACCTCAATTAAATTTTTACAAAAGATATATATAAAAGATCATAAAAATGTAATTTTTTTGGGGTCAGCTAATGGGTAACATCCCATAATGTCTCTCATACTAAGGAAATTGTTAGGTAAGTGTTATTCGTCTCAATTCTTTATTGAATTGAATTTAATTTAGGGTTTCATAACGAAAATTAGGGATTTTCATAAGATTGGTTTTAGAATTGATAATTGGCCTAGTAATTGGTGTTTTTGATAACTTTAGCATGTGAACTAGCTGGTTCAACTATGGGATGACTTTGTGAGAGGTGAAATTTGTGTGAATTGAACTATTCTAATCGTAGAGAAATTGATTATGAGTGTTAACAGTTTATTGGCATGAAATCACCTCAACAAGCGAGTATATCGAGATTCTAAAGCACCAAGTCATCGAAACATCAAAGGGTTTTTAGTAGATTTTGTCTTAAACTGATCATGTAAGTACATCTCTCACTTACAGTATGTTTGTTCAAAATTAAATGTGGTTTAAGATGTATTTAGTATAGGTGAGATTTTCATAGTATGTCATGTGATTAGCTTTTTATAGTATGAGTAAAATAACACTCATCATGCATATGCTATGATGCTAGTTATTAGATATCATATTTGGATGATCAGCTTTTCAGTATAGATTGATAGATATATGTGAGTTGCATATCAGTTATACTAGCTTATTTATTTGTGATATGTACATGGGATCAATTAGCTCCTAGTTCAACTTTAGTTTCAATTATACTAAAAGAAACTTTTTGTCACATATGCATAACATATTTAATTACTAGATGGTAATTAGGTGGTATGTACTGAGGATTAGTCCTCCCTTAAGTTTTTGGCTCAGTCCTCCCACAGCTTGCTTTGTTAGGTTTGGAGGTCAATTTTTCACTCCTAGCAAAGTTGCATGCACTAGTTTGGTACATTGTCTATGGGCCCTTTTAGGAGAAAAGATAACAGCAAAGAAAATCAAGTATAATTGGTTATGTTTATAGTTGGCTTTTACTATATGTATTTCATGGTCTACTTGGTCAATCATGTCAGTATTCATATACCTGCAAGTTTCAAAATGTTTTATGAGATAGGCGATGTACTTACTAAGCGTTTACTTATTAGCTAATTCGCATGTTGTAGATAAGAACAAAAGAGTGGTTATAGCATAGATGGAAGAAACTCAGTGCGGATATGAACTTGTTGGCAGACACGGGGTTTTTGGAAAATCTTAGAAGAGCTATTTCAATTTTAAATACTTAAGTTTTCATCGAACAGGTTTAAGAAATTTACTTTTGTTATTTTGTATTTTAGTTTCAGTTTTGGTTTGGTTTATTTGTATTGTAAAACGCAGTTTATTTAGTTATAAATTTTTATTTGAGACTACTATTATTTTTTTAAGAAGTTTTATTTAATTAAAAAAATAATTCTAAATTTTCTTCAAAAGCAAATTATGTATGAAAATTTGTTTTAAGATAGAAATTTAGCGAGTGATATACTCCCACCTAAAATGGATAAATGTAGTTTTTTAAAACAATTTTTGTTTATTATTTGTTCAAATTTTTATTTATTAATTGTTTTTATTTTAGAACTTCTTTTATTGAATTTATTTTCATTTTTAATTCAACGTAATTTTTGGTTGATTAATATTTGAGTGTTATACATTTGGGGTATTTCTAACAATTTGACTAGTTGAAAGGTCACCTTTAAACTCTTTTTAAAAAACTTAAGACATGATTTTGGGATTGTTTAAAAACTCAAGTGAATTTTCAAAAAAAAAAAAGGGTAAATATGGTACTTAGCAAAAATTAAGGCCGTGTTTGTTTTTGTATTTGAGATCGTTTTCACAGTTTCCAATAAAATCGTTTTCGAAATCAATATGAAAACGTGTTTGTTGGCACCAGTCTTGAAAACAAGTTTTGAAACCGGTAACTTATATTAATTGTTTTTTCGGTTAAGTTTGAAAACGACTTATAGTCGTTTTCTCTTGTTTTCTCTGGCGTTTTTCTGCAGCCCCGTGAACACAGAGCCCCCCGACACTTACCTCGCCTCTACAGTGTCGCCTCCACCCCTCTCTCTCTTTCTCGTTCATTATTGTCAACTGAAGCTTTCTCTCCTCCTCTAGGCTGGACTCCGCCTGTCTCTCCTCCCTTGCCCTCGTTGATTGCTGTCGCCCAAGCTCTATCGACCCTCATTCGGTGGTGGTTACAGTGTTATCGTTCTCTGCCGTCTCGGTCACCTAACTCTCCTATTTTGGTCATATGCTTCACGAGAGGTAACCTCCCATTCTCGGTTTGGACTGGCTCTGTCTTTTCCGTTGTTCTTTGGACCGGTGATTGAAATTTGCCCTAGAATTTGGGATTTTCCAAACTGGTGAGTTGTGAGCAAATCGGACTTTTTATTATGTTTATAATGTTATCTGATGATGCTCTTGTTTTCATCTTATGTATTATGTACATGTTGTTGATTCCGTTTGTGAATCCCTGTTCTTGGCATTTTGAATGGTGTCGTTCTGGTTCTGGTGATTGAAGCTCGGTTGTTTCTTCCCTTTGCTCTAGAATGTAGGCGAGTTCAGATTGCAATTGGGAACGACAATCTGCCGTGTCGTGTAGAATTGTTCAGAATGTCGTTTTTCCACGGTGGTTGTTTAAAGCCGTGTCGTGTAGAATTGTTCAGAATGTCGTTTTTCCACGCCGGTTGTTTTCTGCAGTGTTGTTTTGTTGTAAATGCTGGTTGTTATTGTTTTTACTGGCCAAAACAGAGTTTCATGTTGAATAAAACCATTTCATTTATGTTTTGGTATGTTTCATTTCATGTTGAATAAAACACAGGTTCTGTTGTAAATGGTTTTTGAATTGCTGAGATGTATGGAATTTTTGACTCACATAGAGAGTGAGGAGGAAATGGAGAATTTGATTCTTGAATTAGGCAACATTCTACCTTTGATTACTGTTAATTATTGCGTAATTGCTTTTTTTTATCTCACAATGTTTTGATTTCTATTTGGAAGGATGATCGACAAGTCTCCTACTCCTAAGTTGCACTTTAACTTTGAAATTATGGGTGTTTGTTGGCCATTGAAATTGTAGTCGATAAATTGGTTAAATTTTAATTTAAGTTAATTTAGAGTTGAAACCTGTTTAGGCAAGCTTTTAAAGCCAAACCTAATTGGCCAATTTGTGCTTTACATAGAGTTTATTAACCTCTCTCTCTTTATCTTTTTTGCACTCCTTTGCTTGTGTCGGCTCAACATACATAGATTGTGCAATGTGTCCTTACTTTGAAGAAAATGAACATAATTCATGAACAAAAGAAATTTCAGTCATAAATTTGTAGCCAACTCATAATTGATAACTATGTATTTATATGTTTCTATATATACATATACACATATACACACTTCTATGACTTAGTCAAGCATTGAGATATGTACAAATACACATATACACACTTCTATGAATTTAGTACTCGTTTTTATCTCTATGATTAACTATGTTGATAACCCTTACTATTTGATTGATATGTGACACAAGGACAGTAAATTTAAATAATGGAGGTCAATGAGGATAACACTATTGAGGATCACGCCACATGGGGAGAAAATTTGGAATCATTTTTTATCGAGTTGTTATACGAAGAAGCAAAAAAAGGAATTCAATCATCTACTTTAGACAAAAAAACATGGATGAAAATTTCAAATGAAATACATAGAAAGTTTAATAAGCAATTTACAGTGGCACAACTTAAAACCAAGTGGAATAGGCTTAGACGTAGCACTAGAGAGTTTGAAAGCTTGATCCAAACTACTAGATTTGGATGGGATTCTGAAGCAAACACAGTCACAGTCTCAGAAGAAGTTTGGGATTCTTATCTACAAATAATATACCTATTATTTAATGGCATTCATATTTATCTACATAAGTTACTAATCATTGACTTAATTAAATTTATTTTCACTGTGTAGCAAAATCCAAAAGCTAAAAAGTACCAGAAGAAGAGTCTAGCAAACTTTTTCCTCCTAAAGGAGATCTTTAGTGGGACTGTTGCAACAGGCCGTAATGCCATGGGTCCGCAAACAGCTGCCTATGTGCCACGTGCAGCACCACCAGATTATGTGAATCTCGAAGCTGAAGGAGAAGGTACGGGAGACTCGCATGAAGTCCAGACAGACCTCAACCGTGTTCGAAATGCTGAGGCCAGCAGTGGGCATTCCAAGAAGAAGATCAAAACTGCAATGGAGTCTGCAATGGAGCTGTTGGCAAAGTTTGTGAGTTTGCGAAGTGAGGCGTCAATGCAACGCACTAATGACTTGCAGCATTATCTAGCGGCGAAACGAGCACGTCTTGGGGACACAAGTGAGGCTGAGACTTCGGCTGAAGATCCCAGTAGTATTGAAATTTGTATTGAGCTGTTGGATGAAATAGGAGACTTAGATGACAAGACATATGAGATGGCAATTAAGGCGTTATCAAAGGATAAGGATTACAGGAGATCATTTGTAAAGATCAAACCCGAGCGTCGTCGTGGTTTCATCCTCAGCTTAGTAGAGTAGTTATTAGTTAATAATTGGTTTCAATTTCTTAAACTCATTTAGTTTGTTAAACTCTTTTAATTTGTTGTCCTATTATTTACTGACTGGTTTGTTGAGTTAGATTGATTTATGTTGTTTATTTTCGTGATTTTAGTATGTTGAACTATGGAATATTGATTGATTTGTTGTGTTTGATTACTTTGTATTGTTTGCTTTCACGATTTTAGTTTATTGAACTTTTATATAATGGCTGGTTTGTTGATTTATATTAATTATAAGATATTTGTTGTCATGTTTTGCTATTATTATTGGTGACAAACATTTATAAATTGGTTTGATTATCTTGTATAGGCTATTATGGAATCAGATGGTTCAGATACTGATGAAGAGTCGGTTTTTTTTGAGTCACTTGAGTCATCTGATGATGAGGAAGAGATCTTACAGTTATTACTAGATCTTATACCAACTATGACTAGGCAACCTCAACATAATGATGAGTTAACAGGACGACAATATGTATTAAATATGCTGGAAGGGCATGCTGAAGTATTTTATGAA
Organism: Antiaris toxicaria; assembly: GCA_035233585.1. Lineage (NCBI taxonomy): Eukaryota > Viridiplantae > Streptophyta > Magnoliopsida > Rosales > Moraceae > Antiaris > Antiaris toxicaria. The sequence goes on from CP141154.1 coordinate 100,013,488, forward strand.
ATATTTCGTATGTATAGAGAACCTTTTTTGGCATTAGCTCGACTACTTGAAGAACGTCAATTATTACCTAGAAGTCGACTATCAGTGGAAGAACGGTTAATGATGTTCTCAAAGATTATTGGTCATTCCGATCGTAATAGAGTCATACAAGATAGATTTTATCATTCTGGAAAAACAGTGCGTAGACATTTCGATAGTATTCTTAATGCCATTTGTGCATTGACCCCAGAATTTATTTGCCAACCTGACCCAAATATCGTGCTTCCGGAAATTCAAAATAGCGAAAAGTATTGGCCGTGATTTAAGGTATAACTCACATTATTTTTAAAGTTTGAAATAGATGGTTTTTACTTTTAAAATAAGGTTTAATAAAGTTTAGCTTCTTTACTTGTGTAAGGATTGTATCGGAGCTATTGATGGCACACATGTGATGGCTATTATCCCAGCAGCCGAGCAAAGAGTTTATCGGGGAAGAAGACATACTTGCACTCAGAATATAATGGTAGCATGCAGTTTTGATATGAGATTTACCTCTGTTTATAGTGGATGAGAAGGTTCAGCTGCAGACTCTAGAGTATTAGTACATGCATTACAAGATCAAGATAACAGATTTGTTAGGCCACCATGGTCTAAATATTATGTTGTTGACTCCGGATATAGTAACATGCCAGGATTCCTTGCACCGTACCGAGGTTAAAGGTACCATCTATCAGAATTTAGAAACAATGGACAACCAACTGGACCTATCAAACTATTCAATTATAGACATTCATCGTTACGCAATTGCATAGAAAGGTGTTTTGGTGTTCTTCAAGCACGATTTGGTATTTTGAAGAATATGTCTAACTTTTCTTTGCATAAATAAGCCCAGATAGTAATTGCATGTTGTGTTATTCATAATTATATTAAAATGTATGATGCAAATGATGATTTGTTTAGAGATTATGGCGTTGACGAGCCTATAGAAGATATTGAGAGGCGAAGAGGAAATCAACAACGTACAAATTGTCATGAATCTGAACCGTCTTCTGATGTTGGTTCCACTAATAGGGACCGACAGTGTATGAGCCAATTTAGAGACCAAATAGCACAAGTAATGTGGGAACAATATGTATCCTAATTGTTATGATAGTTACAATTTGTAATTTTTTAGTTAAATATTATTTCTATTATTAAGAACTATTTTGTAATGTATTTGTAATTAAATATAATGGTTAATTATATTTTAATTGATATAGTAAATATTTAAATATTATGGTTATTAATTTTCAATTAAATTTTTTATTAATTTTTATTTTTTGGTATTCATAATAATGTTTTTAAAATTAAACATAAATATATTTTTATAAAATACTTATGAAATGACTGGTTTTTAAAAATATTAACTAAACATAGTTTCATTTTTGAGTTTTGAAAATATACACTCAAAAAATATAACCAAACACAGTTTCTGAAACGATCTTAGAACAGTTTTTGAAACGATTTCATTTTCATTTTTTTGAAAACATAACAGATTTCAAAAACAATACCAAACGCCATCTAAGTAAAACGACGGAGGGAAAAAAGGAGAAAGAAAGAAAGAAACGTACCGATAGTGGGAGGATGTCCAAATCAGAGACGAGTAAGCTTGCAAGTCTTAGCGAGAGATCTAGTTCCGTAGGAGCTCGTGAATTTTTTTCCACCGTAAGATGAGACAGGGAACTATCCATGCTTGTATCCGTCCAATTTTCCACAAAAATCTAGAACTTCAGCCAAAACCAAATACAAATTGGAAAATGTAGAAAGTCAAGAAAGGAAGGAAAACTATAACAATGGAGTTGGAAATATGTGTGTACGAATGGACATTAAGAGGATGCCGTATGTGGGTTTAGTTTGACAAAAATTGGTTTTAATTTGTGTATTAATATCAGTTCTAAAGTTTAGTACTCTGTGATTGGTGCTGAATCGCAATTATGAAATTGTGATTGACTAATTAAAATATGGGTTCGTTTCTTTATTTTTGGATTTGAATTGGAGGATCTAGTTGATTATCACATGTTGTTCTAATTGAATGTGATTCATTACAAAGAAGAAGAAGAAAATTTCACCAAAATGAAAAAAGAGGAGAGGAAGAAGAAGACAAAACAAGCATGGGATACCCATGTGAGGGAGGGAGAGAGAATGAATATTTGAGAAAGAATTAGGAATACAATGGAGGAGGTTATGAGACAAAAATTCAGTGAGCGGTTTTGGAAAAGGGTATCTGCGTCCATGTCCCTTTATTATAGATGTATCGTTTTAGAAATTAGGTGAGTGGCTGTTTTTCAATAGCATATTTATATAAATAACCGAACTTCATTTTTTTAGGATAAATGGTCGGTTTTTTTTCCCAAGATGTTTTATGATGGTCCATTAGTGACGTACTTAATGTTGATGAGTTAATAAATATATCTTTAAAAGACGGTTATATTATTATTTCATATTGATTGATCATATTTGATGGCTAAATATATAGTGAAGAACCAGTTATAAAAGAAACGGCTATTTTTTTAAATTAATTAATCCGGAGGTATTTATTAAATAAAATACTTAAAGAGTTCATTTTCATATGACCTTATTTTTGCTACAACCAATTTGTTTCTATAATTTGAGGGCTGTGAACAAACTGACCCTTACGAATATAGTACTTGAGTACCTGCGAGATTACAGTGACTATAAGAACAGTAGTGAAAATTTAATAATGAACAAAAATTTGGACCATTAATACTTCCTTGACTATTATTTTTCAAACACAGTTGTCAACTTTAATTTCTGGGCCATATTTTATCCAGAATCTCGACTTTCATCACTAAGATTGACGTTATCTTCAATTAAAAATACTTCATATTTGGGTGCAAATAAATCTACATGAAAAACAAAGTATACCTGAAGCTCCGTTTGGCAGGAATGAAAGAAAAGGGAGCGAAATGAAATTAAACTAATGATTGAAAAAATTACAGGATACTGGCTAGATTTGCTTTCATAGACATGAAGGGAATATATATATATATGTATCCTTTTTATTTTGTCCATTTACATCTAATTATTCCTTCCCTAACCTGTTTATCCGATCAAATTAGATAACACAAAGGCCAATTTTTGAAAGAGAGTTTATTTAGAATCTAAATAATATATAAGTTGAGTATGAAATAAAATAAAATTTTAAGTATAAATCAATTGATTTAATTATTATTTTGATTAATTTTAAAAAAAATAAAAATAAAATTAAAAATTGAGATAAAAGATAAATAATCATTCGGAGTCTTATAAATAATAATAATAATAACGATGAGGATAATAATAATAATAATAATAATAATAATAAAATCCTCGTAGAGAATCTCGCTTTCCCATTGGTTGATTATCCATAGTACACGTGCCTGCCATCCTTATTTTATCTTTTTCGCTAATATCATGGAAGCAGCTATATGTGTTTTGTCGTCGATCGAGTTATATCATGGTGATTTTGAAAAAAAAAAAAAAAAAAAAGGTAATCGTGATCATTTTGAACACAGAAAATGTGAATGAAAAGGTAATTGAGGTCTCTTTGAATATTGCTTGGTGGGCAGCCAAAGGCAGAAAAGTCTGCTCAAGAATATTATAAAAATACGACCTATCTTTACCCCCATTGTTCTCATCAAAATCAAAACACAAAAGTCATGGCTTCCTTCTCTCTAACACATCCACTTAAGCTCAATCCAAGTTCCTCCATCTCCACCTCTTCCTTCCCTCCCTCCTTTTCCCAAAACAAATCCCACTTTCCCAATATTCGAAAAAACAGGCAAACAACCTCATGCAAAGCTTCCAAGGATCATGAGGACGACCAAAATTATCCACTAGGGAAACTTGATAGGAGAAATGTGCTCATTGGTCTCGGAGGCCTATACGGCACGGTGGCGGCGGGGCTCGGCTCCGATCCATTGGCCTTCGCCAACCCGGTGGCGCCACCAGATCTATCGAAATGCGGCCCCGCAGACTTCCCCGAAGGTGCCACGCCAACCAACTGTTGCCCTCCACTATCCTCAAAGATCGTTGACTTCAAGCCACCTCCGGTTAGTAGACTGCGTATTAGGCCTCCAGCTCACGCAGTTGATAGAGCGTACATCGCCAAGTACAACCGGGCAATTCAGCTGATGAAGGCTTTACCGGACAGCGATCCGCGGAGCTTCTCGCAGCAAGCCGATATCCATTGCGCCTACTGCGACGGCTCCTACGACCAAGTAGGGTTTCCAGACCTTGAGCTCCAAATTCATTCATCTTGGCTTTTTTTCCCCTTCCACCGGTGGTACCTCTACTTCTACGAGAGAATCTTGGGTAAACTTATCGACGACCCGACCTTCGCTTTGCCTTTCTGGAACTGGGACTCTCCTCCGGGCATGCAGTTGCCGGCGCTGTATACGAACGTCAAGTCGCCGCTTTACGATAAGCTACGAGACGCCAAGCATCAGCGGCCGGCAATAGTCGACCTTGACGGTAGTCGGACGACCAGCGATAGCCCGGATGATCAAGTGTCGGATAACCTCACGATCATGTACCGGCAAATGATAACCAACGGGAAAAATGCGAGGCTGTTTCTCGGTGAGCCTTATCGCGAAGGAGACGATCCTAATCCTGGACAAGGCTCTGTAGAGAATGTTCCCCACGGACCCGTACACGTATGGACCGGCGATAGCACGCAGCCGAATTTCGAGAACATGGGGAATTTCTACTCGGCTGCTCGAGACCCGATATTCTTCTCGCACCACTCCAACATTGATCGGATGTGGAATGTGTGGAAAACGCTGGGAGGTAAAAGACGGGACTTTACGGACCCGGATTGGCTCAACTCTGGCTTCTTGTTCTACGACGAGAATGCGCAGCTTGTCCGCGTTAAGGTCGGCGATTGCCTTGACACGAAAAAGCTCGGATACGTCTACCAAGACGTCAACATTCCATGGCTGCAGAGCAAGCCAACGCCCCGTAGAACAAGGCGCGCTGCGGCCAGCAGTGGTAGCTCTTTAGTTGGGGCTGCACTCGCTGCAGAGACGAAGAAAACCACGACGAGCGTCAGGTTCCCGATAAAGCTGGACAAGGTGATAAGCACGGTGGTGCCTAGACCGAAGAAGTCTAGGAGCAAGAAGGAGAAGGAGGAGGAAGAGGAGGTATTGGTGGTCGACGGAATCGAATTCGACAGAAATTATCCGGTGAAGTTTGATGTTTATGTGAACGATGACGATGACCAGCCACCGAGTAGACCGAACAAGTCGGAGTTTGCTGGGAGTTTTGTGAACGTGCCTCACAAGAAGAGGGGTGACAACAAGACTAGAACTTGCCTGAGGTTGGGGATAACGGACTTACTAGAGGATGTGGGAGCTGAGGATGATGATAGTGTGGTTGTTACTTTGGTGCCCAAGTTGGGGAAAGGACTTGTCACCATCTCTGGGATCAAAATTCGGTTCATCTCTTGAGACATAGGGGAATTTTAATTTTCTTCATGATTTGGTGTTTTGTCACTGCCCAGTAATTTGGAAATAAAGCTCCTCACGATCTTGCAGGGTTTGTGTTGATATTGTTGTGTTTATTATTATTATTATTATTATTATTTTTCTGGTCTTGTGATGTAATGGTTTCGTGAGGGAACTGGTCTCCGATGGAAATGTTTTTGCTTTGTCGTTTTTAATACAATAAGTTATTCGTCTTTAATCAAGTTATTTTCAAAAATGTGCTAACGTTGTGCAAATTGTCTGAAAATGACTCATGACTTTGCATTTACAGCATTTTTCATTCGTCTAAAATATGCAAAATAAGAGTCGTCCTTGAGAAATTAAAGGAATGGACAAAAATGGACGAGTGGTCGTAAAAAAATTTTTTTTTTTTTAAATTATTATCATATGTTTAAAATCAAGAATAAATGTCTGAATGGGGATAGGCTTTTGTTTAGTTACGTCCATGATTGCCTATACTGAATCTTAAACGCTGTTTGGATTAACGATTCATACCTATATAATTCAAATTTTTTATAACATTTTTCCTAATTAAAAATTAAATTTTTTTGTTTAAATCTATTATAGAAACAGATCATAAGTCTATCATTAATTCTATTAGAGCAAAAATTACTAAAAATTGAACTCAACGAATAATCCCAAAAAAATTTATATAAATATCTTATAATGTCTTCTATGAGGATTTAAATGAATGGACAAAAATGAACGAGTAGTCATGGAAAAGTTAGTGGAAATATTGTCCTTTGCTTAGAAGTAAAAATAAAAGTATGGATGGGAATCACCATTTTACTATTGTGTGGATATATGATTGCCTAAAACTAAATTTTAGCACACGTTCACACTTATAGGTTCAAATTTCATACTTTTTTTTTTTTTTGGAGAAAGAGGTAAATAGCAGATTTTATAACAAGAGTGGAAAATAACAACATAATTTTTTAAGGAGGAAAATCATAGCATATTTTGAATTTGGTTTTATTAAAATGCCTAAAATGCCCACATCTCCTATTTCCCTCTAAACTCTTACTCTCACTTGTAACACCAGGTCACCATCATAACAACCACAGTCCACAGCTATCGTTGTCTAGTCTCGTTGCGAAAGCACAATAGCCATTGCCAGCAAAGCGTGTGACTATCAACATAGCAACTCAGGAGTAGACTGCAAATCCATAGCAATGAAATCATGGTGGAAATAATGGATATATAAGATGTTCGCCGGTAACAGAGAAGATGATAGTGATGGTGACTCAACTAGATAGTGATGGAGAGCAATGAGAACCAGATGGTGTTGACGAGACGCAATTGCGAAGGTGCCAATGAGACACACCAGTGAGTCTGCTACATACGGTAACAGGTGACTTTCTTGGTTGCCATGGCGATGGCTAACCTCCTTCTATGGTGACAGTGAAGCAAATTCGATGTTGGGACCTTCGTCGATCACTGGAAGTCACCAGATTGAGCTCACAATGAAGAGAAAGACACTGATCTGTGAAGCTGTCATGGAGATGTCGACGCCGTCCGTCACTCGAAGCAAATCCCAACTCTATTTGTTGTCGTTGCTCACTCTCATGATGACTCCGGTGTCAGCACTGGTGATGGCAAGGAGAGAGAGTAGCTGGTAATGACATTCTACTGAAGACAAAGATGATATGTCAATGGAGATGAAAATCACTTACTGCGAAGAAGACGAGGGCAAACCGGGAATTTTCGGAAAAATTTTAATCAAATATGTTATTATTTTCAAAATCTTAAAATTTCTATTATAAACTTAAAATGGTATCACTAAATATGCTGTTTGTTATATTTTCCATTTTTTTTCCTCTATAGCACAAAAAGTTAATTTTTATTTTTATTTTTGTGAATGGATTATGAAAATAAGAATAATCAGTAGATATACCTAAATATTCCAACTACATATGTCGGCACTATCTTAAAACCTTTATCATTTACCCATTTTATTGACTTCATAAAATTAAAAGAAAAATATCATAGTCTAAAACAAATTATAAGAGAAAATGAAATGTTGCCCAACAATCAATGCGGGCATAAGAAAACTGCCTAATGAGAAAGCAAAGCAAATTGCATTAGCCGGAGGTCCACCTCAAAGGATTAAGCCATAACTTACACGTTGAAATTAGACCACAAATATAGCTCGTTAAAGCCCTCTAACCAAAACCTAATGAAAAAAAGATTAAAGTGGAAAAAGATACATATTTACTTATAAAGTCATGTTAGCTACGAAATCTATAACGAGTCAGACCTGTGATGTCCCTATTAACTGCAGAAGTACAAAAATCTGGTGTATTACCATTTTTTCTTGGTGGAGGAATGTCCGACAAGTACCACTTATTTTTGGATTTTTTTTAATTTTTCTCTTAAAATCCGCACAAAATGCCAGCACTCTGCCTCACCCATGACTTTGGCTACCTCTCTAACTGACCTCTTAATCCACCCGCTAAAACGTGATCCCACGGTCAAAAATCAGGTGCCGGATAGATCTGGAATATTGGGCTTGCTGGATTCTAAACAATTCCTAGAAATATATATGGACTTTTCTACTAAACTCTTAAAAATATATTTGGACTTGTCTATTAAACTCTCATTCTTTATTTTATAAATAAACACATAATTAAATGAAAAAAAAAAAAAAAAAAAACCATTCACCTTTTCTTTGCATTTAACGGGAAGTAGAAGCGCCACCCCGCCCCATCCTTATAAATATACAAGAACGTTGTACCTTCTTTTTTGCCAATGAAGAACAGAACCTTGTTGTGCATTGAGAAAGGCAAATGTTTAATAGAAAATACTTCGTTGTTTTTTCCCCCCATTCCAATGGCGTTCAGAAAAGAATGCCTCTTTCTTCTCTGTCCTTTCCTCCAACATTTTAACCTTTGCCTTACGGAAGGGCGACAACAAATCAAACTAACATGCCACAGAGACAGTCGTAATCGCAAAGCTTGTTTTCAAAAAACTAAAACCAATAATATCTTTTTAGAAAAAAAAAAGACAATAATATCTAATAATAAATTTATTTGTATTTATATGTATAATTTAGTTATAATATTACACCCAACTCCACGTAAATGTATAATTCAAGTTTCTCACTTGAGAATTTAGAAATGATAATAATAATAATAATAATAATAATAATAATAATAATAAATTTGTAAATATGCAAAGAGTGCTCCCTATAAATTAGGCTGTTCAAAACGATCGAAGACCGAGGGTAACCGAGAGCATCGACTAAAACCGTAGGAGAGCAATGGCCGACACTGGCAGTCGGTGAACCGGACCAAGAAAATCCTCTCGGCCGGTTAACGATTCCGTTGCTTCCCCTTCCTTCGGTGACCTAAAACCACTCCTTCCAATCTTCCATGTGAGTAGGCCGACGTTGGAGTTTCTTAATCTCACTTTCTTGTCGACGTTGGTGTTTCTTAGTCTCAGTTTTTGATCTTCCAAGTTACAGAGGACGAAGATGAAGACATCAGGCTCTAAAAGCCCATTAGCCAATTACTCACCCATAAGCCCGATCTCAAGATTATTTTTTCTTTTCTATTTCAATTGAAGTGGAAACGTAGTCGTTCCACTAAGGAGTTTTTTGACCTATATATTGCATAAGAGGAAGCCAGCCGCTAAAGCTTCCCTCATCTTCTTCTCCGGGACGGTTACATCTTTTATGGTCAAGGGCGTTCCCCGTAGGCGGAAGCTCTCCTGCTTGATATCGTCAAAACCGATCTGCATCGACCAAAATTAACCGAGAAAATCAGGCGGTGATCTGCCGGTTTCTTATTGTCGTCGGGTGGTGCTCGGTTTATTTTTTTCAGAAATCACTGGTATCGGTCAGTAACCGAACTGGAGAAAATTGTTGGCCACCGACCGATGAATAGCCTAACAATAAATTTTAAAAATTAATTAAAAAATAAAAAATATATCTTTATATTTAATATTTGTAAATATTTTGCATAAGCAAAAAAATTATTAAAACAGAAAAAATCATTGATAAACCGAGACCGTAATAATAAAAAACAAGAAAAACAAGCTAACAAATGTAAACAAAAATAAAAGAAATACATAATTGAGTAATTTCTAAGAAAACATAACTATTTCTTCAGTTTAAATCGCTAGGTTCAACTGATGGAAATACAATCCAACACATATCCGAATATAGCAACACATTTCATGTTATATTATATTTGAATATAATTTAATAACTCATATATTCCATTTATATATTCTATTGAAATACCAATGTGTTTAAATACTAAATCTAATATAACCATTATTTATATATATATATTTTATCAATCACATTATATTCTCTTTTTGGTTTTTCCTATCTATTTTTTTCAATTATATTACTTACTCTTTCCTTTTTTTTTTTTTTTAATCAATAACACAAATGTACGATACAGTTACAAGAAAAATATATTATGTTATATTTTATTTCGTTATATAACATAATTCGTTTTCACATGGGCCATCAGACTTTGCAAAGAATCGACCTTTAACTTAGAGTTCGAAGTGAAATATATATATATATTAATATATAGTTCTACATGAATAATAATGTTTTCTCATATATAAATTGCTTCTTAAACATATTTCTTTTTATTTTTCTAGGTTGCTTTTCTTTTTCTATATTTGAGTTTGTAAGGATTTTTCTATTTTTTTAAATCAATTTTGCTTGTTAAAAAATTGACATCTTCAAACAACTCTGGATTTGATTCTCTTTGGTGACCAGGATGGGTGTAAATGGCTCGAGACGGCTATGTATATTGAAATCCAAAAAAGGAAAAATTATGTCAAAATCCATTTTACATTCTAAGAGTACGACGCACGACGATAACTGAAGTTAGAGACATCTAACCATCTTTGTCAAAAATCTTAAAAAAAAAAAAGGAAGGAAATGTTAGAATCCATTTCTAACAAAGTCTCTCCCGCAATCGATGATTGATGTTGGCAACTGGAGTCGGATATATTTGGCCATATTTATTGAAATTTAATAAAAAATTATTAGATTTTATTCTGAATTTTAATAGAATCTCTTTGATGTCGGTGACCAAAAACCCGCATTTGACGTAGGTGACCTAGCTGGAGATATCCAAAAAATATTCTAACAAATATTAAAAAAAAAGATAAGGAAATAGCAGTACTTTTGTCCATTAATTTATTTTTAATTATTTGATAAAATATTATGAAATGGCACAAATATAAACTCCAAAGTTTATGATAGGCATAAATATAAGTAAGTACCAAATTTGTGACAATCCTACGTATAAAATTACAAAGTACATCTTTTCAAATTCAAGGATAGGAAAACGTTAACGCGGCCAACCATTTAATGATCCGTGTCATCCTCAACATGAAAACTTCAGAGTGCAATCATAATCTTCAGAGTATGTAGGAGCTTGAACTAAACAATTCAAGTATACGAGTAGAGGAGCAAGCACTCTCTTATCAAATTAAATTAGACTGTGCCCCGTTTGGTCTATACAACGCCAGATATTGCTCACGCAACAGGAGTTATGAGCTATTTTCTAGCAAATCTAAATAAGGAACATTAGAAAACTGTTAAATAAATCTTCAGAAATCTAAGAGGTAGATCTAAAATATGCTTGAGCTTCACGAAAAAAAAATCAGCCTTGAAAGGACATGCGGATGCAAACATGATCTGTGACCTTGATAATAGAAAGTCTACATTCGAGTACTTATTTATTATTGTACGGGGAGCTGTATCATGATGGTCTATGTTGTAAAAATGTGTCATATTATCCATGATAGAAACTGAGTATATAACACTTGTAAAAACGGGAAAAAAGATGTTGTGGTTAAATAATTTTCTTCAAGATCTAAGTTTGAAGTAAGATGCATACATGGTTTACTACAACAACTAGAGTGCAATTGATTTGATCAAGAATGCCACCCACCACTACAAAATAAAAGCAAATTGATGTTAGATATCACTGGACACGTGAAGTGCTTGTAAAAACATTATCCTAGGTGTAAAAGATTCATATTGAGAAAAATAAAGCGAATATGCTAATAAAAGTGATCACTTGACACAAGCTTAAGTTATGTTCCAAACTTGTTGGGATGGGTTAAAAAAGAAAAGGGGAAGAATTGAAGGTTTGCTTTTTCAATATGGTGAGCGCCGAATGCAATGGGCACCACAATTGTTTAAAAAAAAAAAGTCAAAAGTGTGAGTGTTGAAAACGGTGTCCACAACAAAGAAAAAAAAAGAAGAAAGAAGAGAGAATGTGGGCGTCAAATTCGGTGCCTACAACTACAAACACATATGGGGCTCTTTATATGGAGCCCCTCCCCCTTTTCTCAGAAAAAAAGTAGTAGAGAAGAATCAGAGAGTAAGAAGAGTCTGCAACATACTACAAGAGAAGCAGCGAGAAAGAGCAACAAGTTAATAATTCCAGTAGCAAAAATAAAGAAAAGAGAGTTTTGTGTACCTTCAAAGTTTTATTTTGTAGAGAAAATAGTGAGATTACCACATTTGTGATGCGAGAGAATTCTTGTTGAGAGTATTATTTAAGTTACTGTTAAAACTTCAAAGTTTGTTATATATTTATGATGAAATTTTTTCTCAGTGTGCCGTGGTTTTTTCTTTTTTAACAAATTAAAAGGTTTTCCATGAGATAAAATCCTTTGTATTAATTTTTATTTTTTCTGTATAAATTAGATCATGAATAAATTAGATCATGAAGAAGAATTAAAATTTATCCATATTCTCAACCAAAGTTTACAAAAAAGACTTTGATATAGCCACTATCAATTGGTTGCTAAAAATTAATGAAGAAATTATTCAATAAGTAAGAATTGGTTGCTATAAAAGTAAAAGTAAATAATTTATTGACTAACTATGAATCTTTTAGCAACTAATTTATTAGCCACAAAACGTATAAAAATTTGATTTAATAGTAACTAATTATTAGTCACCAATCAGTGTTTATATAGTAGGCAAAAGTAAATTTGGTCTTCTCGCAACACTAGTCTTTGATCCCTTTTATGTTTTATTGCGATTAATTAGAATCTCTTTTGCAACGAAATTTTTACTTTCAGAGAGCAGATAATTCAGTAATTACAATAATCACAAAAAGACTTTCAACGCCCAATATTCAACGACCAAATTAGGAGTAATTTAACGACAAATTGGGACTAAGTTTTTTGGGACTAAATTTAAACTTTCCGTTGGGGGTAAACATCGGGTGGTTGGGTGGGTTTTTGAGAATTTTTAACCCACCCAATCAAGTTTGGATGGGTTGATTTCAAATTTAACTCACCTAATTAACCCAAAATTTAAAATCAACCCACTCAATTAAATTTTGGGTGGGTTGGGTGGGTTAATCGGATTCAACATAATTAAAAAATAAAAAAAATAAATATGGCTAATCATTCAACCTAAAATAAGAAATATATGAAAGAAAAAAAATAACTTTTAACATAATATTAGTGTTATAAAACTCTAAAATTATTTCATAAGTTATAAACTAATATAAAAATAAAATATAAGGAAAACAAGTTTAAATATAAAAGTTGTAAACTAACAAACAAATAATAATAAAATTTTATGTAATATAAAATATAACTAGTTGTCAAGTAATTAATGTAAAATATAAGACAAATACTATATATTATGAGGTATGAAATATATTTATTTTTACATATTAATAAATTGGATGGGTTCGGATTAAGTTGGGTTTAAAAAAACTTAACCCAAACCCACCAAAGTAATAGTCAGGTTGAGTGGGTTGGGTTGATCTCTTGATTGGGTTATCAGATTCGGGTCATAATATGTTAAATTGGGTGGGTTTTTTGGGTTTTTTGGGTTTTTTTGTTCACCCCTACTTTCCGTAACTAAAAATGCAGTTGTTGAAGGTGAAATTCCTTATCGATGGAGATATGCAAATCTGTGGTTTTTTTTTTTTTTTTTTTTTTTTAAGAAGACCCAGATCTGGGTTTGAACTTTGAAGAGAGTAGAAAGAAGCTAAAAAAAATTGTAAAAAAAAAAAAAAAAAAAACTAACAATCATTTTTGGTAGAAGTTTATAAATATGCCTGAAGTTGGACCGTGAGCGATGGTATCGTAGTTGAAGAAGACAATGAGCAGTGATCTTTTTCTAATTGTTTGATCCATTAAATATTGATTCGAGTAAAAGCCATTGGATTCTTGTTTGATCCAATGGCTTTTTGATTAAATACTAAAAGCCACTTTTTTAGCACACGAGGAAAAGCCAATGGATTCTTGCTGGAAAGCTGGTAGAGCCTTTCGGAATAAAAAAAATCAAGGGGCCCACTGCCACAAGTTGGAAGACAGCCGTGTATTTTATATTATTAGCCGGTACCTGGCTGGTAGCGCCGTTGCATTGTTGGCGTCGCCATCCATCCCATGGCGTGCTTTATTTATTTATTTATGTAACGTACGATTGAATAATCGATATAATTTAATATTGTGTGAAGGTTAAATTGAATTGAATATTTTGTTTTAAATTAATTTAATTTAATTTATATTAAAAATTATTGAAGTAAAAATAATTTATATTAAAAATTATATTAAATTAATAAAAATAAAGATAGAAAGTAAAAAAATAAACTCTATCAAATTAAATTAAGTTAGAACAATATAAATAATTTAGTTTAACTTATAAGTTAGATTAAATTAGATAGTAAAGTAAGCGAAGTTTTATTTTGAGTTAGAGATAAATATTCATTTTATTTATTTATTAAATTATATATTATGTCCGTAATTACAAAAATCATGCTTTGTTTAAAAGCGTGGACAAGTAGAAATGGTTCAAATAAAGAGAAAAAAAGATAATAAAGGCTCAAACATCCTTTTTATGTAAGATAAAATTTATTCTAAAAGATAAGAAAATAAAAGATCTTATAAAACAAAGTTTTTTAGGGGGAAAAAAAAATCAAAAGCAAGCGTTTGTGTGACACCCACTGTTAATATTCTCATCAACAAACGATTTTTATGGTGTAAATTCATTCATATATCTTTATGTTGTATTTAATTTTTTAAAATGAAATAGTTAATATTTATATTACTTTTTTTTTTTTATGTAATACAGAGAGTTAGACATATGTTTCTTAATATGTATATATAACGTTATTAAATTTTGAGGGGACCGTGCTTGGCTAAAAAATATATGTGTATTAGTACTTGGGATGTGTTGCTTGGATTGTGCAACATGTCCTGAAGTTATTTGGTGGAGTGAAGTCTTGTGAATTTGAGACTCTGGAAATTAGCTGTACTTTGCATGTTTTATTTCTGTTAAAATTTATTCAGCAAAAAATATTAATATAAATTTTATTTTATTCTTTTTAAAATTCTATATAATTTAAAAAAATCATTTCATTTAAATTTATAAATATAAAAATATAAACTTTTAAAATTTAAAATTTATTGTAAAATTTTAAAAATATAAATAATAATAAAATAAAAAATATTAAAAATAATAAAACTTTTGGTCTCCAAACGTCCAAAACTCCCAAACGACCCCTTAATTATAGAGAAAAGAGAGTGAAACATATGGAGAGAGAGAACGAATTTACAACTAGGCAATGAAAAGTTGCTAGTACATCAACCGGATCTTTCTCTTTTTAGAAGGTTCAATCTTCAAGTTTACACGGATCTTACAGAAAGAGAGAGAGAACGAATTTACAGCTAGGCAATGAAAAGTTGCTAGTACATCAACCTGATCTTTCTCTTTGTTAAAAGGTTCAAGCATCTGGTTTACACGGATCTTACAGTGAAGTCACTAAGTTTTCCCAATCAAGAGATGAGTTAAGTAGACTTTTCAACTGTAACACAAGAATATTAATAAAATTTTTTGATATTTATGTGACTATTATATCTATTTAATTTATATTTATGAATGAACTAAGAATTTATATAAATATAAATGATGTAAATTGTTCACTAGTATTGTTTATAAAGACAAATTCTATTTTACTGTTATTTCTACATGCTTAGAAATGAAGTGTGAAATATAGTTCAGTATCTGACTAGGCAAGGAACATAAGAGGACTCAAAGATTAGTGACGACATCAATTTAGGTGGAGGTTACTAATAAAAGATATAGTCATCGTAATTGAAAACGAGGTTCCATGAAACACACGACCTACGTAGTATTAAGCCAAATTTGCACTTGACAAGATTCAGGACAGTTTTGAGTGAAAATATTTAAAAGTGACTGAACATGGATATAATAAGAAGTCAAGGATTTTATACACAATTGCATTAATATTGCACTTACTTACTTATGGAGCTCTAGCTTATATAGTTCTTTTGATATATGTTATATATTTAAAATCGTATGAGAGGTGCGAGATTTGGATGTCTCATAACAAATATAAATATTATTTAGGAAGTTATTTTATTTTATTTTAAATGCTAACTATGTTAACACCTTTTTAACTAGCTAGTAATGAATAAATTCAAAACTGAATAGCTAGTTTAGGGGTGTTACATATTTGAAGGTTCACTTCAGGATCTCCAATGTATAAGTCCTTTTAAATCTGGAGAGATTTGAATATTGCTCATTGAAATTTTCGGTTTTTTTCCCCTCTAAATTGACATTGGAAGAATGATGACCATGCAAGAACCAATTGAATATGACACCAATTCGTCTTATCGAAAATTTGACACACCAAGTCAGATTAGATTATCAATTTGTAGCTGATGAATTTCAATATCCTTTTATTCGATATTAATTAGTTTGGGAAAGAAAAAAATAGGAAAGGAGAATTATCAGAAAACATAAAGTCATGAGAATTATTAGGTAAGGGGAAGGGATTTAAATTGATAAAGTTTCATTCATTTCTCGTTAGTTTTTTCCATTTTATTTTGGTTGATTTTACTTGGTTGTTTTTCTAATTTTTGTTTTCTGTGTTTTTTTTAAGGGTTGTGAGACATTTTTCCATTTTTTAATAAAAAATAATAATCAGAGAAATGAAGAAGAAACATAAAATATAAGTGCTAACATTAGATGGGTTATGTGGGGTTTTTATAATTTTTAAACTCACCTGTTCAACACAAAAAAATCAACCCACCCAATTAAGGTTAGATTGGGATTGGGTAGGTTTGGCGAGTTATATTTATTTAAATAAAAACATAATAATAAATGATACCAAAAATTTAACAATAAATGAAAAATTTGAGAGAAAAAAAAGAATTAAACTCATGAAATAATTTTGAAAATAAATTCTATAATAGACTCTGCATAAAAAAAATTCTAATATAGTCCCATTAATAATTGAATATAAAATAAATATAAGTTATAAAAATCATCAAAAGATATAATGATACTAAAATAATTATCAGTATTTTTCACAAAATTACCAAAAATTATATCATATTGAATATCAAGTAATACATTCTATATATTTAAATAATACAAATAATACTTAGAATTGAATATTAGGTGAATTGAGTAGGTTTTTGGAATTTTTTCAACCTACGTAATAATTTTTTTTGCCCACCTAATCAACCAATCATCTGAAAAAAAGTAAGTGGATAAATATTGAATGGGTTGACAATTTTTTTTATTCACTTAATTAATCAAATATAGCCAATAACCCACCCAAATAAGATTGGATTGGGTAAATTAGGTGGATTTATCAGGTAATCGAGTTTTTTTTTTTTTTTACCCCTAATAAAATCACTCTTACACAACTGAAAAAATAGAGAAGAATACAAGTAGAACCGACAAAGAGAAGAAGATCAGAGAAGAAAGATTGGCCATTCCACACAACAATTTCGAATTACCTAAATCAAAATAACTTTTGTAAAATACTTTCTTATCCCTAAAAGCTATTAAGAAAATTGAAATTATACAACGTCAACGCAAGATTTTCGATCTCACAAAAAAAAAATCTGTTTAGACAACAAGAAGAAGTATACTTGAGAGAAGATCACAAGTGCCATTCTGTTAAAAAAAAATTGTCAAAAATCGACGGAGTGGACACGTAGACACGAAATTTATTAATAAAAAAGAAATACAATATATATATGTATTGAAAGATACGTTGATATTTGTCGCATAATTCACGAGGAGTTCATAAATTTTTTTACTAAATTTTATTGTACGGTTGATGTGTGACAATTACCAAACAAGCAAATTCATCGGATTGTACCATATTATTCCTTGACTAGTACTAGATATATAAATATAAAATAGTAATCATCACATTATAATTGCAACAACAGTGGACTTTTCTGTAATAATTGTCACAGTAGTTTAGTGATAATTTCGCATTCAAGTTGGAATAATAATAATAACAAATGAAGTGTAGTTATTTGTAGTTTTGCACTACCGCACAGAGCCACATGCACACTGAGCACAAATCATATACCTAATCATGATATTTTTATATTCATTTTGGAGTGGGGTTTACTAAATTAAAGGCTTGCTGGTCATAACCAGTTTCATTGTATAAAGGGAGATGATTATTTTCTCTCAATATATCTCCAACTTCACAAATCATATACCCATCCATGGCTTCTCTCCCCCTCACCTCCACTTTCTTTCCTCCCTCCTTTCGAACTACAACATCAAGTCCTTCAAAGCCTATGAAATTAGGCATGCGTAAAACAGTCTCATGCAAATCCACGTCCGATGATCAGGGTCGTCATGACCATGATCATGATCATCAGCAGAGTACTACGCCAACCGGTGGGAAATTTGACAGGAGAGGCGTGCTAGTTGGTCTTGGAGGACTGTACGGCATGGCGGGGATGAGCGGCCCATTTGCCTCCGCCGCTCCAATTCAGGCGCCGGACCTAACAAAATGTCACTTTCCGGATGATTTGCCCCAAAAAGCCAAAGTCAATAGTTGCTGCCCACCATTCTCAAAGAGCGTAGATTACACGCCGGCAAAGCACTTACCACGCAAACAACGTGTTAGGCTCGCAGCACATGAGCTCGACGACGAGTACATTGCCAAGTACAAGAAGGCCATGGAGCTCATGAGGGCTCTCCCCGACGACGACCCGCGGAGCTTCAAACAACAAGCTGATGTCCACTGTGCCTATTGCAACGGCGCCTACGACCAGATCGGCTTCCCAGACATCAACATCCAAGTCCACAGCTGCTGGCTCTTCTTCCCCTTCCATCGCTGGCAACTCTACTTCTACGAGCGAATTCTAGGACACCTTATTGATGACCCGACTTTCGCCTTGCCCTTCTGGAACTGGGATCATCCCGACGGCATGCGAATGCCCCCCATATACGCCGACCCCACCTCCTCTCTCTACAGCAAAAACCGAAACCCTAATCACCAGCCTCCCGTCGTCGTGGATCTCGACTATACAAAAGCGGATGCTGGGAATATTCCCCTACCCGATGCGCGGCAGATTGGCCACAATCTCAAGATCATGTACCGCCAGGTGGTTACCAACACAACTCCCGAGCTGTTCTGCGGCAAGCCTTATCGTGCCGGTGACGAGCCGAACCCGGGAGTCGGTGCCCTGGAGAGAATGCCCCACAACAATCTCCATGTGTGGGGTGGTAATCCGGCTAACCCTAACAACGAGGATTTGGGAAACTTCTACTCGTCTGGTCGGGACCCATTGTTCTACTCTCTCCACGCCAACGTCGACCGGATGTGGAGCGTGTGGAAGACACTGCCTGGCCGCAAGAGAAATGATTTTACCGACTCCGATTGGCTCGAAGCCACATTCCTGTTCTACGACGAGAATGCGGAACTCGTCCGCGTCAAAGTGAAAGATGCAGTTGACACTAGAATACTGGGTTATACATACCAAAACCGCCCTCTTCCCTGGCTAAAGGCCAGGCCAATTTCTAAAAAGAAAGCGAAGTTGACCAATGGCGCGTCTCAAGATCTCCTTGTCCCAGCAGCGCCGGCTGAGGACAAGATTCTAACGCTGCTTACTGCGTTCCCGTTAACTCTGGACAAGGCGATAAGCACGGTGGTGCCGAGGCCGAAGAAGAGGAGGAGCAAACAGGAAAAGGAGGACGCAGAGGAGGTGCTTGTAATTCAAGGAGTGGAGTATGAAAAGAGTTTGGGGGTCAGCTTTTCCGTGTACGTGAACGATGAAGATCAGATCACGCAGATCAGTCCAGACAACTCCGAATTCGCAGGGAGTTTTACGAGCGTTCCTACTGGCCGCAAAGATGGTAAAAAGGAGAAGACGAAAACCGATGTGTCGTTGCCGATAACTGAGTTGTTGGAGGATTTGGATGCTGAAGATGATGACGCTGTGGTGGTGACCCTCGTGCCGAGGAGTGGGGTGGGGAAAGTGAAGATTGATGGCATCAAGATTGAGTTGTTTTAATTTCTTGATCACGACGAGCAACTACAATAATAATTATAATAATAATAAGGCCTTACTTGGTAAAGCTTTATTCTTATCCTTTTTATTTTGAAATGTTGGAACGAAGTGAAGATTGAACAACTAAAATCTTCACAACTCTTTCAATTTTAAAATTAAAAAATAATAAGAGACAAAAATAAAGTTTTACCCATTGGTAAGGCCTAAATTATGTGCTATCAGATATATATATATATATATGTGTGTGTGTCTTGGTGTGTTATCTTGGTATGTAGCTGCTTGAATTCTCTGTTATCACGGTTGGCATGAGTAATACCACACTCTAGCCGATCGTACTTTTGTACGAGATGTTATGTGAATTACGTATACGCCTTGAACCAGACTAAGCACGTACTTTGGTTTTCTATCAATGATTAATAGATGATTAGTACTAAAATTTTTTGAAAAAGTGTTGTTAAAAATTCTTTAAAATGTGCTAATTATATAAGCTTTTCGGCACTTGCTAAAAAATTTACCTATATAAATTTATTATTTGACTTAAAAAACAAATTCAAAAATGAAAACCCAAGGGAAAATTAATGAAAAAAATCAACTTTAAAGAAATTTTAAATTGAAAAAAAAAAACAAAACGTTACTAATTGCTGTGGCAGAACGTAACTCCTATTTGATCTGACTAAAAACAAAAGGCATGAATGTGAAGAAATCACTTAAAACTTTATCTTCCAAAAAAACATGATCTTTGGCACTGCTTTAACTTGAGCACTCTTGGATTTGAACTTGGAATGCAAATCAATTCTTTGATTCGTGATCATTCAAGTTATAAAAGAATTCGTGAAGAGTATATCACTTAAGGCGAATAACAACAACAACAACAACAACAACAACAACAACTAAAACTTTTAGCTTTCTCCAAATAGACATAACAAACGGACATTGAAACATAAGTCCAAATACCAACACTTAATCCTTACGGATCATTAATAATAATAATAATAATAAATTATACATTAAAGCTACTTTCTTCAAAGAACTTTATATCTTGAAGCTAAATTAAAAGCACTTTATATATATTAAAGCTACCTTAATTAAATTACAAGCACTTTATACATTAAGACTCAAAATTACAAACAAAAGAGGACACCTTAAAAAAACCACATCATGAAAGAAGACTCTCAAGCATTATTAACTTCACTTTAGTCGGATACTAACCATGCACCCTCACACAACATATTAGCACACACCTCACACTAATTATGTGTTTTCTGGGCTTCCCTTGCTTTGCCATACTCTATCTACAAGTATATGGCCATTTGGATAGACCAAATAAACCTGGCTATCAAGTCTTAGTAACACAAGGGAGGAAATATCTGAGGCTTATTTGAAAGGGTTGTGGCTTCTCCTTTTGGTCAATAGAAGAAAATAAATAAAAAAATAAGAGCTGTCTTTTAAGTAAGTGTTTGTAATCACATTTATAAAAGATATTAATGAGTCAAAATAATTTTTGAATTTTCAACTAAGTGATGAAAATATTAGAATACAATTTTCGGTATCTTTATAAAACTTTCAAACAAATTTTAAAATCTACCTAAAATAGGTTTTTTGAAAAGTCAAAATTGTGATGTTAACTGAAAGCTTTTTATAGAGTTAAAAAGCTCATGGTATGTTAACATGTGTATACCAAAAAAAAGTACCCACTGTAACGAGTCCCAAGTTGAAGGGAAATGAAGAATTCTTGTGACTTTCAAATACTCATGAGTTCTCTTCCAATTAGTTATTGCCTGAAAGTTGTAATGTAGTGGGTTTTACTTATGAGTCCACTTGGTCCTGCCAATGGATGGGTAATATTTTCTAGTTTTAAAATTTCTATTAAATAGGTATATTATGTAAACATATACTGAATGATTCCTCATATATGCATGTGTATACCCAACCAAAATGAAAAAGGCTCATATGACAGATAGGCCCAGGCGCCTATAGGGAACATTCCGCATAACAGAGAGCGAACATTTTTCCATTGGGCTAAGGAAAAGTTTGGGCTTTGTTTTTGGGCGGGCCATGGGCTGGTTTTGATCAGCAGCACTCATGGAACTGATTATAAATTAAACTTGTGTCACCAACTTTGTTAATTAAGTTTTAAACATGCGTATAATTAGAGTGTAGCACATGCGTGCTGTGCTAAATGTGTACCAGACAAAAATACAAGTACAGAGTACTAAATTAGAGAAGAGATCTTCGTTCTTATACATAAACACATAACCACGTAATAGCAATGTTATTAAGCAGGATATATTAGATGCATTATGTTTTTCTTCTCAGGGCTTCTTTCCCCTGCCTCTTGATGGACTGGCTAATCCTCTTCTACGTCTGAATTGGGTGTTAGTATGTATATTTGCATTTAATTTTCTTAACTACTCTTTTTTTATTTTTACTTTTAAATTTAGGATATGATGGATTTATGGATGAAATAACAAAACTCATTATAACTAGTTCTTGTTTTCTATTTTACTTATTCCCTAATTGCATTCTAATTCAAACCCTATGTATACATGAATTTCAAAATATTAGGTTTGTCTCAATTGTTGGAAGGGAACCCAAAGCAAATGTGGTATTGATTTTCATATAATACCAAGAAGGGTAATTTTTAAGGAGTTCTCTCTTGTATATATATATATTTTTTAAATTAACTAGTGATCATTAAAATCAGTAGCCATACCAAGAAATCTTGATTAAATCGGTGTTACTTTAGTATCCTCGTCTCTTTTCTATGTCACATAAATTTTATTAAAGAAAAGAAAAATGGTACATTAATGATTTAAATTTGAAAAAGAAAAATAACTTAAAAAAAAAAAGAAAAGAAAAATTATACATCATTGATCCAAATCAAAAAAAGAAAAATAACTTCAAGAAAGAAAAAGAAAAAAAAAAAAAAAAAAGAAGCTAAGCTATGATGCCCATAATTTACCAGAGTGCAATCTCAGAGAATAGAGGCTAAACTCTTTTGTTGAAAGTAATCCATAATTTGCCTAGTTATCTCTAGTCAAAACCTCATTGTATATCCGTTTTTAAAATTTTTATATGTTTATTAATCTTATTTATAACAGATTACCAAATTCCTTTTCTACAGAAAACGTTGGGAGGGCTTGAAACTCGACTACAAATATTTAACGTCTATCCCAACAATATATTGTGTTAACTTTCTCCATTTTTTTCTGAGTTACATAAATGAGGTACAACGTTTAACACATCTCTTAATTGGTATCTGAGTTAGACTAGAAAGCAGGAAAGGTCTCTCTTATATAAAGTATATGCACCCTCCATTTTATTGGCTTTTTTCATTCCAGAAAATGTAGAGCCTTTTTTTTTACTAGAGCAATCAAAATACATACATATTCGTATTATTAGACTAGTTTGTTAAAGCACGTCCAAAGGACGTGCGTGTGGTAGTACAAGTAATTTATAATTTTTTGCAAGGTGTAAATATGATTAATTTTTTTGAGAGAAATAAAAATCTACTCAAAATTTGTAAGTTGAAACAAAAGAACCAAGTAAGTTCTCCAGTAAATAAATATATAAATGTAACCAGTCAAGTAGTTCGAAGTAAAAATAAGTTTTAAGTAAAAATTAAAAATAGATTAATACATAAAACTGAGAAAATGCATATATATATATATATACACGCAATGAAAATTAGGCTTCACAAATTTATTGTGAAACTTTACTTTCGTACGAGCTAATCTCAAAAAAAGAAGAAAAAAGGAAAAAGAAATGGTCAGCTGTTAAAAAGAAAAAGAAGACACATGGATTCAAACCATTGTCTTCAACTAAGTGGAAAATCATTTAATTTTGATCATAGGATGGATGAATTAGACTTCACAATTTTGTAAATCTTTACATTGTTATGAGCTAATCTCAAAAAGGAAAAAAAAAATTGCGATCAACCGTCCATAAGGAAAAATGATACATGAATTAATCCAAACCATTGTCTTTAACTAAGTGGAAAATTACTTAATTTTCAGCCATAGGATTGATTCAAAACATGGGTAAAGTGCAAAAATTTTTGGCCCTTCTTATATAAGTAATAGAAACTTAAGGATGAAAAAAAAAAAATGATCCCATGTTGTTGTAACTCTTTAGGGATAAATACAACCCTATTATGCCCAACTCTGTGATAATTACTTGTCATGAGTAGGGTAAAGACAATACAAACTCGGAGCTCTCGCAGACTGATCCTTCATATTGTGTATGTCTTTTTGGTGTTTTACTCTACTAAGTATAGCTCTGTTACCGTAATACCATGATATGCTTATTCAATATATACTTTTTCTCTGGTGTTTGAATTAAGTCTTTGTAATTTACCATACTAATATTCCTCATCATACGTAAAATATACCTAGATATATATTATATATAACTCATCATATGTAAAATATATATTTATATAATTCTAGAAATAGAATATAAATAGATATGTAACCCTAAGTAGAATAAATGTTACTTTACGTTGGTCATCATACATTTATAATAAGTTACCCTTACTACAAAAAACCAGGGATTTTCTCATCGATCTAAACCAAAGAGGAAAAGAATTCTCATCGGTTGCCAAACCTAAGAGAAATCCGGCAACGAGAAAAAAGGGTTTTAACGTTAATAATAACAAAATGACTGACAAGGAAAGTGAGAAAAAAATTAAAAAAAAAAATTTGCAACCATATTGCACAATGAGCAACTCAGCTTCTCGAATTCCAAAAAAAAAAAAAAAAACCTGTGCAAAACAATATTTCAAATCCCTTAAACCACCTTGCATTTTTCCCTTGCATCTTTATAGAATAATTAACCATCAATCCAAATATAAAGTTTTAGCAATTAAAAATGAAAAGAATATGAAAAATCCAAATAAAAAAAATGATTTGCTGCATATCGAAATAAACGCAAAATATCGAAATCCAAAATCAATTACATGTTCTTATGAATCGAGATCGAGGCTTGTAATATATGTACTCTAGATGTCAAAACAAGAACTGGGCTAGAGTTCTGGCTCCACGATGACTTAGGGCGGCAACAACTTGGAGACAATTTTTTTTTTATTAGAAAAAAGTTGTTTTGAAAAATATGTTTGAGAGAAAAAACTGTTTCGAATGAAAAATAAAAAATTTTAAAAATTTTTTCAGGAAAAAAATATCAATATAAATATTGTTTTATTTATCTTAAAATTCTATACAATTTTAAAAAAATTTCATTTGGACTTGTATACACAAAGTTATAGGCCTTTTAAACTCGAAGTTTATTATAACGTTTTAAAGATGTGGATAGTAAAAAAGTGATAATGTGAAGGGCATTAGTTGCTGATACCCTCAAGGTCAGAGCGCTCTTTCGACAACCATTGTCGCCTCTATTCTTGGGGGATGCTTCACCAAATCATGCTGTTTCATAAACTCCATGGCAGTCCGTTCAGAGAGTGAGGGGGGAGAGAGAGAGAGAGAAGAAAAGAGTTGATAAAGGAATAGGTGTATTCAAAGTTGAAAAAAAGAAGTGCCAAGAGAAAATTAAAGTAACGGTAGGGAGAAATAATAAAAATTAAAAAAGTGAGAAAGGATAATTTTTGAATTTAAAATAGTTTCCTCACCATTCACTCACTATTGGACTAAAAAAATAGGTGTTTCTCATCGGGTTTTTAAGCAACTGACGAGAAACCTCTTCCTCGTCAGTCAGCACGCAAACCAACGAGGAAGGGTGACAAAAAAGGCACTAAATTTTAGACGATAAGAAAAATACCAAATTTTATAGTGTCTATGTGACATTATGTATACATATGTACACCAAACCTATGTATGTCAAAAAACCATGGTACATGGTAAACACCATGGTGTTGAATTCATGTAAGTTATATATATAATATATATATATGTATATACACGAATTTTGTAGTGACTATGTAAACTTATATATATATGTACACCAAACCCTATGTACGTCAAAAAACCATGGTACATAGTAAACACCATGGTGCTGAATTCATATAACTTATAATCCGCAGCTTTATAAACACCAGCTATTTGGTATCTCACCCCAACTAATTGAGCAGAAAAACTTATTACACCATTCTCACATTTGTAAATACGATACTGTTACTGTGCAAATCGGGTCCAAAAAAAAGTGTGAGAAGGGGGATTGTCGTCATTTTTGGAAATATGACCAAATTCCATTCCCAATCCAAACTGAAAAGAGAATTGGTCCAAAAAATTGTGCAGCCAAGCGTTGCTTTAATAAAAGTACCGATCATAGTGGTATTGATCATTGTCGAAAGGATCGAACTTTCGTGTTTTGTAGTTGGTTAAAGAGAGTTGTTTTGTCGATTTGTTGGAGTAAAGTGCCAAATTTTTTGTTTTTATTGCTTTGTTTTGTTTTTAAATTCTGGAATTTCTATTGGGGTTTGATTGTTAAGGTGTTGGCTTTGAATTTGCAGTAGAAAATAGATAGGATTCAGGACTTTAATTTGGCTTGATGAAGTTGAAAACGTGGCTTTGTGCTTTAGATGTTATTAAGGGGGTAAAAGTTGTTAAAATCACTTCATAAATCAGGAGGGACGAACGTTGTGAATTAAAATTAAGGTGGTATTTTGGTACTAGACTTGAATTGGGGAAAAATTATATCAATGTATTTATTAGCTTTAGATAATGGACCTGGAGACTTGAGTAAATGTAACAGTTGGAAGAGAACTTTGTTTTATATATTAATAGCAATTACATTGTTAGGTAGTATCGGTGAAGCTACATTATTGGCATTGCTATCTACCTTATGGAAAGCGTGCTTTATTAGAAGCCGCAGACAAGTAGATATAGTTCAAATAGAAGGGGAAAAAATTGATGATGTAAGGAAAAACATCTTTTTTATATAAGATAAAATTTTGTTCAAAAGAAAAGAAAATAAAAGATCTTATAAAACTAAGAAACATAAAAATAATAAAGTTGTTCTTTGTAGATGAAATGAAACATATAAAGTATTCGAACTTATCAGGTTAAAGGGACGCACGAGACCTTACAAAAGAGTTTCACCGACTGAACTTTACTTAGATTTGGACTACTTCTTATAGATTTGAGTCGGCATTAATTAAACGAGAAAGAGTAGACAGAGATACGGAGAGGGAGAACGAATTTTACGACTAGGGGAAATGAAAAGTTACACGTACATCAACCGGATCTCTCTCTTTGTTAACTCCTAGTTTTCAAGGATCTTACCGTGACTTTCCTAATCAACCGATGAGACTGTTTACAAAATTAATCGTAAAATACTTTGAGTTCATGTGACTATATATTTTATATATCTATTTGATCTCCAAAAACAAGCTGAATGATTTATATGATTATAAATGATATTAAAATATTCACAAGTATATTTATAAAGATAAATTCTATCATACCTTAGTTTTTATGCTTTGAAATGAAATATGAAATATGGTTTAGTATCTGAACAGGTAAGGGACACGAAAAAGACCAGCGGACCCGAATATCAACGGTGACGTCATTTGAAGTACGATATTTCTAATAAATAATAGCCACTACCATTGAAAAAAAAGAGATTATGTAAAACATACGATTTATCGAATACTAAATTATATTTTATACTTGATATAGGGTCCAAAATAGTTTTGACTGGAAATGTTTAAAAGTAAATGAAAATGGGTACAATAAGAAGTCGAGGATTTTATACACAATTGCATTAATAATTATGTTTCTACTTATTAAGTTTAGCTCATATAGTCTTTGTAATGCAGGTTATTTATTTAAAATCATAGGAGAGGTTTACTAAGTACAAGATTTAGATGTCCCATGACAAATATAAATGTTATTTAGGAAATTTTCTTATTTTATTTCAAATACTGACTATGTTTATAGATATAATGCCTTTTAAATAAATTTAGAATTGCCCAGGTAGCTTATAGGTGCTACATATAGGAAGATTATTTCAGGATCTCTAATGTAACTCCAATTAAATCTGGAGATTTGAACATCGATCATTAAAATTTCGGTTTTTTTTAATCTATAAACCGAAATTGGAAATATGATGACCACGCAAAGAAGTTTAATATGATACCAATTCATCTTGTCGAAAATTTGACACACAAAGTCTAATCTGATTATCAATTTGTAGCTGATGAATTTCAATATTCTTATATCCAATATTAATTTGAAAGAATATGATCTATGTTGACGTCGAAATTCGACACCACGTGCTATAGAGTATAGTAGTCTTCTACCTGGTAGGCTTGCAAAGGTGAATAGCAGAGCTGCAAACCTCGTGCTACAGAGCACGGTGGACTTTTTTTCGACAGACCTGCAAAGGTACGAAGTAGGGCTGTGAACCTCGTGTTGCGGAGCATGGTGGACTTCTGCCCGGCAGACCTACCAAGGTATGGAGTAGGGCTATGGACCTCGTGCTGCAAAGAACGATGGACTTCTGCCCGGTAGGCCTGCGAAGGTGCAGAACGGGGCTACAGACCTTGTGTTGTAGAGTGTAATTGACGTCTACCTGGCAGGCCCACAAAGGTGAGAAACAGGGCTGCAGACCTCGTGTTGCGGAGCACGATGGACTTCTGCCTGGCAAGCCTACGAAGGTACGGAATAGGGTTGCGGAGCAAGGTTGACTTTTGCCTAACAGACCTGCAAAAGTGAAAAGAAGAACTGCGGAGTGAGGGCACACCGGTGTGGTGCCTGCTACAGACACTCCAACTCTCAAGTTAGCGGGGAACATAGAGGTTCAAAGCAAGGCATAATGTTGTTTAGGTAAGGAAAAATTACCATCCCTTTAACTTCAATGAGTTTGATATTTATATGGTGCTGATCGGAGCGGGTTCCTGTAAGGTCCTATCACTGGCATGGTAAGGCTTGTTGGGTGCTGATCCGGTTCGGTATAATGTTGGAGCCATTGACCCGAAAGTGCGATGTCTTATTGTGAGTTTGCCCTTTTGGAACTGGGATCATCTCGTCGGCATGCGAATGCCTGCCATATTTGCCGACCCTACCTCCTCCCTCTACAGAAAAAACCGAAACCCTAATTACCAGCCTCTGGTCGTCGTGGATCTCGACTACAAAAAAGCATATGCCAGGAATCCTCCACTACCGAATGCGCAGCAGATCACACAAAATCTATCGATCATGTACCGCCAGGCGGTTACCAACACAACTCCGGATCTGTTCTACGACAAGCCTTACCATGCCAGTGATAAGCCGAACCGGGAATCAGCACCATAGAGAGAATGCCCACAACAATTTCCATGTATGGGTAGTAATCCAGCTAACCCTGACAACGAGGACTTGGGAAACTTCTACTCGTCTAGTCGGGAACCATTGTTCTACTCTCTCCACGCCAGCGTCGATCGGATGTGGAGCGTGTGGAAGACACTGCCTGGCCGCAAGAGAAATGATTTTACCTACTGCAATTGGCTGGAAGCCACATCCTGTTCTACGATAAGAATGCGGAACTTGTCCGCGTCAAAGTGAGAGATGCAGTTGACACTAGAATGCTGGGTTATACATACCAAAACCGCCCTCTTCCCTGGCTAAAGGCTAGGCCAATTCCTAAGAAATCGAAGGTGACCATAGGCGCATCTCAAAATGTCCTTGTCCCCGCAGCGCACGTCAAGGACAAGATTCTAACGTCGCTTACTGCGTCGCCATTAACGATGGACAAGGCAATAAGCACGTTAGTTCCGAGGCTGAAGAAGAGGAGGACCAAGCAGGAAAAGGAGGAGGCAAAGGAGGTGCTTGTAATTCAAGGAGTGGAGTATGAAAAGAGTTTGGGAGTCAGCTTTTCCATGTACGTGAACGATGAGGATCAGATCACGCAGATCAGTCCAGACAACTCCGAATTCACCGGGAGCTTTACGAGCGTTCCGAGTGGCAACAAAGCTGGTAAACAGGAGAAGACGAAAACCGACGTGTCGTTGCCGATAACGGAGTTGTTGGAGGATTTGGATGCTGAAGATGATGACGTTGGTGCCGAAGAGTGCGGTGGGGAAAGTGAAGATTGATGGCATCAAGATTGATGTCCCATTTGGTGAACGTATTGTATTTGCATTGTGTTTGAATGCAATACGTTGAATGTAAATTGTATTTGTAGGAAAAGTATTAGAATTGCATTTAAATATAATATATATTTGGGTAAAAAATATTTGAATTATATTTTAATAATAAATATATGATGTGATGGGTAAAAGTAGAGAGGAAAAAAAGAAAAAAAAAGAGAATAAATGATGTAATTAATAAAAATAATAGAAAAAGTGAGATAATGAATAATGATTGTATTGGATTTAAAATGTGACGTGATTGATATTTGAATAAAATATTTTTATATTTGAGAGAAAATTGTATTGTATTTAAATGTAACACAATTTAAAAACGTGTAAAAAAGGGTCCTGAGTTGTTTTAATTTCTTGATCACGACGAGCAACTATAATAATATAATAATAATAATAATAATAAGGCCTCGCCCAGTTGAGCTTTAGTCCTATTACTTTTATTTTTGAAATATTGAAACGAGGTGAAGATCAACTACTAAAATCTTCACCATACTTTCAAAAATAAAAAAATAAAAAGAGATAAAAATAAAGTTTTACACATTAGTACGGCCTAAATTATGTGCGATCAGACACACATATATATATATATATATATCTTGGTAATGTAGCTGCTTGAATTATTTCTTATCGCAGTTGGCATGAATAATTTACCACACTCTAGCCGATCGTCACGTAATAACTTAGTTACTTGTGTATAAGATGTTATACGTACGCCTTGAACCAGACCACGCACGTACCTTGGTTTTCTATCAATGATTAATAGATAATTAATACTAAAATTCTTTAGAAATTAATGTTGTTAAAAATTCTTTATAATGTGCTAATTATATAAGTTTTTTGGCACTTTCTAAAAAATTCACGTCATATAAATTTATTTTTTGACTTAAAAAAATAAATACAAAAACAAAAAAGAAAAGGAAAATTAATGAAAAAAATCAACTTTGAAGAAATTAAATTGAAAAAAAAAATGTTATTATTTACTGTGGCAGAACGTAACTCCTTTAATCTGACTAAAAACAAAGGAATGAATGTGACGAAATCACTTTAAAAGTTTATCTTCCAAAAAACATGATCTTGGGCACAGTCAGCTTTGACTTGAGCACTCTTGGATTTGAACTTGGAATGCGTATCAGTTCTTTGATTCGCGATAATTTAAGTTATAAAAGATTCCGTGAAGTGTACTATCACTCTTTAAGGTGCTCGTGCCATGTGCCAGGTATTTAACGTGCTCATACTCATGCTGTTAGTGTACTTCATATTTAAAATTTACGTCAAACACAGTCTATTCTAATAATCAAAATAAATTAGATCTATATATTATTTATATCATATTACGTCATACTTTTTTAATGTATCATACCGTGTCAGCTTATTAAACACGACTCATGTTAACATCTCAAATATAATTTATAATATCTTAATAAAAATCTTATATAAATTTTAAAATCTATTTAAAAAATATATTTTTAGAAAATCAAAAATTGTGAAATTAACTGGAAGCTCTTTTAAAGAGTTAAAAAGGGTCTATGGAACATGCTGCATAACCGAGGCAGCAAATATAATTTCGTTGGGCTAAATAAATGTTTGGGCTTTGTTTTTGGTGGGGCCTTGGGCTGGTGTTGATCAACAGCACTCATAGAACTGGTTTGGAATTAACCGTGTCCTACCAACTTTGTTAATTAATTTTAAAACATGCATATATTTGGAGTGTAGTACATGTACTGTGCTAAAAGTGCATTAGATAGAAGTACAGAGTACTAAATTAGAGAAGGGACCTTCGTTCTTATACATAAACACATAACCTGGAGAGAGCAACGTTACTTTCAGGACATATAATGGATGCGTAATGTTTTTCTTCTCGAGGGCTCTTTCCCCCTGCCTCTTGATGGTCTGGCTAATCCTCTTCTACCTCTTGAATTGGCTGTTGGTACGTATATTTGCATTTGCTTTTTGTTAACTACTCTTTTTTCATTTTTACTTTTAAATTTAGGATATTACGATGGATTTACAAGTGAAATTACAGCTAAATTACGTCCGTAACTAAACTCATTCTAACTAGTTCTTGCTTTCTTTTTTTACTTGTTACCTAATTGCATTCTAATTCAAACCCCATGTATATATTAATTTCAAAATATTAGGTTTGCCTTAATTTTTGGAAGGGAACCAAAAGCAAATGTGGTATTGATTTTTCATACAGTACCAAGAAGAATAATAATTCTTAAAGAGTTCTCTTTTGCATATATTGTGTTTTTTTATTAATAAATGATGATTATATAAATCAGTAGACACACTAAGACATTCAACTAAATTAACACCGTTTTAGCATCTTCGTTCATTTTTCATATGACAGAAATTTTATTAAAGAAAAGAAAGATAATACATCAATGATCTAAATATAAAAAGAAAAAGAAGAAGAAGAAGCTAAGCTATAATGCCCATAATTTGCAGGCCATCTCAGAGAATAGAGATTGAACTCTTTTGCTGAAAGTAATCCATAGACATGCCTCGTTACCTCTAGTCAAAACACACTCGTATATCAGTTTTAAAGAATTTTATATGTTAATATCTTATTTGGAACATATTAGCAAATCCCATTCTACAGAAAACGTTAGGAGAGCAAAAAACTCGACCACAAATAATTAGCCTCTATCACAAAAATATTTTAAATGTTACCTTTCTCCTTTTTTTTTTTTTCCATAAATAAGATAATTACTATCATGCCCTTTGAAAACGAAGCACAACGTTAAACATCTCTCATATATGATTGGTATCTGAATTTAAAAGCACGAAAAGTCTCCTTTGTAAAGTATATGCATCGTCCATTGTATTGGCCCTTAATTGGATCAAACATGGCTACTGGCGGAAAAGTGAACGTAATTGATAGCACTCTTGATAAAGTGAGCACAACGCTTCTCCCTGATAATTACTCAAAATATTGTCAATTTGCTGGCTTTGTTTATTTGACCAACAAAGCTAGCTAGTGTCTATATTTTTAACGGGTGAACTACGCTTTTGAGTCATTACAAGGTAAAGTAATGTTGAAATAATATTGTAACGTGCACATTCAAAAATAAAAGCACACACGCTATTAAAAAACAAAAAAGCAAATAAATCAATTTCCATTATCTTGGCAAAAACAAAGTTCATAGAAAAACGAAAGAGCATCTCTCTTTAGATAGGGAATATCGCATAGGAATGTCCAAAGAGCCTATTTTTTATTTCCAAAGTACGATTATCCAAACGGAATCATCCCAAATGCAGAGAAAGGAAACGACACAGAATAGGAACTAAAATAACTAGTAAAATAGGCCAGTATTGGGTGCTCCATGCTCATGAAACGAACTCAATCTTGAGCCCGCCAATGGAGACGTGTCCAGTCCCAATTTTGGGCACCAAAGTCACCACCACATTCTCATCACCTTCAGCATCCAAATCCTCCAACAATTCAGTAATGTCCAACCTCAGGCAAGTGTTCAATTTCGTCTTGCTCTTGTGCTTGTGGGGAACACTCACAAAGCTACCGGCGAACTCACTCTTGTCCGGTCCTGTGGGCGCGTCGTCCTCGTCGTTGATGAAGACGTCGAACTTGATCCGCACATTTCGGTCGAACTCGATCCCCTGGATCACCAAAACCTCGTCCTCCTCGTCCTTCTCCTTCTTGCTCCTCGACTTCTTCGGCCTCGACACCAGCGTCTTCACCGGCTTGTCCAACGTTAGCGGGAAACTCGCCTTGGGGTACTCGTCCGCACGCGCCACCCCAATGCGCTCTAAACCACTCCTCACTCTGTCGATTGCCGTTCTCCGCGGCGTCGGCCTGCTGTTCGACCACGGAATGTCGACGTCTTGGTAGACGTATCCGAGCTTTCGGGAGTCCAGGCAGTCTCGGACCTTAACGCGCACGAGCTGACGGTTCTCATCGTAGAACAAAAACGCAGTGTCGAGAAAATCGGGGTCGCTGTAATCTTGTCTCCTGCCACCCAATGTCTTCCAAACGTTCCACAGTCGGTCGACATTGGAGTGGTGAG
Organism: Antiaris toxicaria; assembly: GCA_035233585.1. NCBI lineage: Eukaryota > Viridiplantae > Streptophyta > Magnoliopsida > Rosales > Moraceae > Antiaris > Antiaris toxicaria. The sequence goes on from CP141154.1 coordinate 100,047,393, forward strand.
CGTAGAAGAGTGGATCCCTACCAGCCGAGTAGAAATTCCCCATGTCCTCCCCATTAGGCTGTGTGTTGTCGCCGGTCCACACATGGACCGGGCCGTGCGGAATGTTCTCGATAGAGCCACTCCCCAGAGGGTTGCCTCCGGCTCGGTAAGGCTGGCCCATGAAGCCACTCGTGCTCCTGCTGTTGGACACCATCTGACGGTACATGATCGTCAGATTAGCTTGAATCTGGGCTTGGTTTGAGATGGATTCATCCTGACCATTGAAGTCGAGATCAACGAGAACCGGAGGAAGGTGGCTTTTGTTTCGGAACTGGTTGTAGAGAGGCGATCTTAGGTTGTTATAAATGGCCGGCAACTGCATACCCGCAGGGGCGTCCCAATTCCAGAACGGCATGGCGAAGTTCGGGTCACCAATGAGATTTCCCAAGATCCTTTCGAAGAAGTAGAGGTACCAACGGTGGAAGGGTAAGAAGAGCCAGGACCCGTGGACTTGAATGTCCAGTTCGGGGAAACCGACTTGCTCATACGCGCCGTCGCAGTAGGCGCAGTGGACGCTGGCTTGATGCTTGAAGCTTCTCGGGTCGCTGTCCGGGAGAGCTTTCATGAGCTCCACAGCTCTGTTGAACTTCGCTATGTAAGCGTTGTCCACAGCATGAGCTGGCGGCCTCACACGGACTCTTCCGGGGGGAGGCAGCTTGAAGTCGACAATTTGAGCGCTAAAAGGAGGACAGCAATTGAGGGACTCCACGAAAGCGGAAGAATCGGCGGCACCGCACTTGGACAAGTCTGGCGGGGCAATGGGGGCAGCCAAGGCAAAGGGGTCGGGACGTAGGCCCGCCAAGCTGCCGAGACCGCCGAGGCCGAGGAGGACATTTCTGCGGTCGATTTTGGGATTTGATGCGACGTCATTTGTAGGGTTGAGGTCGTGATGATCATTAACGTTGTTGGCTTTGCATGAAAGTCTACGTTGGTGACAATGCTTGTTGCTACGCTTAGGGAGAGTGGAGATTTGAGATATTTTGTGGAGTGAAGGGGACAAGGAAGTGGTGGAGGTGGCGATGCCGGTGGTGTTGGAGGGTGGTGATGTGGTAGAGAGAGAAGCCATGGCTTAATTCAGTTGTGGTTTTTGAACGGTGTAAAGCGATTGAAGAACCAAAGAGCATCGCTTTTTATAATGCAATTTACTGTGGTTTTTTTTTTTTTATTGCAGCTCCTCTCTCAAAGTTGAAGAAAAGTTTTTTTTTTTTTTTTTAATATGGCCATAATCACATGGTGTAGTGATAATGTAAATTATTCACGCGCAAAACTTTTGCAGGTGGAGCGCATTATGTTGCTTAATATAAAGTATAAAAGCTAGGTATTACGGCAATAGTTCAGGGTTACATTAAAAAAAAAAAACCCTGATTAAAAAACATTAGACTGTGGTATCATTCATTCTTTCATCTTCTTCGTGAGTTTGGCTCATATGTCAACCTTTTATTTATGTCTCATGTGTCTCTCTAATTATATCATAATATATATTTAAGTAATATAACTCTTTACTTTGATATGCTATATATGATATTTTATTTAAAATGCAATATTTAATTAATGTATCATTATGTTATTAAAGATACATATTAAAATGTAAACACAAAAGTAAGAAAATCTATGATTCATTAATATAACATAAATCTATGACTCAAATAAATGTAAACAAAAATCGAATCCCTTCTTTATTTATTAAGAAAATCTATGACTCATTAATAGAAGAAAATAACTTAATTTAAGATTTATAGCGAAATTAAAATATAACCGGACCTTTCATCATTTCGGGTGTTTTTTTTTATATGAAAAAAAAAAAAAAAAGAAAAGGTCGTTGGCGCGGGCTTGGAGTTAAAAGTAACTTCGATATCAAAGTCGAAATAAAAAATCCCCTGTCAAAGGTTGCTAAAAGGTGCTACATACCCACGTGAAATATATATATATATATTTTTTTCCCTACCACTGAGATTCGTTTGTAAATTTTTTTGTTGGGATATTGTTTATGGGACAGGGTGGATTTTTCTTTTTCTTTTTCTTTTTAATTTCATTTTAGTTCTTTCTAAATAAGCTAAGATCACTAATACATTTTAATTAGATTGACACTCATTAATATTCTAATCCATTATTAAATTTCCAACTTCACATTATTAAAATGAAAAAGAAAAATAAATATTGAATAAGAGTTAAAATTAAATTACCCAAGACAAAAATGGGGCAACTTATAGCTAAAATTGAAAGAAAACTAACAATTAGCTCAAAGCTAGGTCTCAAAACATTGAGCATAGACTTTGAAGTAGACTTAAAACATGCCTTATACTTTGAAAATAGATTCAAATAGGCCTTATCAAAAACCCTGTAGCCAAAACCTAGAAGAGAAAAGACTAAAAGAAAAGCAGTACATATTTACTAGTAAATTCAGCTAATTGGTAAATTTGTCGCAATGGAAACCCGCCATATCTTTATGAATTGCCGAAGGGCGGAAAGTCAGAGTATTGAACCACCAAGAAGTATCATCCAAGAGAAGAGCACATGAAGCGCGTCTATCCGAACAAGATTCCTTTCTCTAAAATTGTGAGAAGCGCTGTAGGAAATCCTGTTGGATAATTAATAGTACAGTCTTATCCAGCAAGGGACATGTCTGCTTTGAGAGAGAAGATCAACAAATATATCAATCACACTTAAACCAAACCAAAAGAAACTTCAATAATATCTTATTAAAACCTCTATATAAATCTTAAAGTCTACTTAGCAAATTTTTTTGAAAAGATAAAATTATGATGTTGACTAAAAGCTTTTGTGGAGAGTTAAAAGGTAGGGGAGAACATTAGATAAGTTAGGGGCTTTTGAAGAATTTTCAACCCACTCAATCAAATTTGGATGGGTTAATTTTAAACTTAAAATAAATCAACTCAAAGTTTAAAATCAACGTACCTAATTAAAATATAAATGAATTTGATGGGTTGATCGGATTGAACATAACAAAGATAATAAAAATAAAAAAATAAGTATAATTAATCAATCAATCTAGAATAAGAAATATATGAAATGAAAGCTAACTTTTATCATAATATTAATATTATAAAGTTCTAAAATTATTTCATAAGTTATAAACCAATATAAAAATAAAACAGGTTCAAATATAAAATTTGTAAACTAAAAAACAAATAATAATAATAATAATAACTCATATAATATGAAATATAACAAGTTATTAAATAATTAATATAAAATATAAGACAAGAACTATTTATTATGAGATATAAAAATATTTATATATATAAATAGATTGAGTTGGTTGAGTTAAAAAAAATTTAACTCAAATCTATCTAATTAATAATCAAGTTTAAGTGAATTGAACTGAAATCTTAATCAGATTGGTTAAGTTCAAATCATAATAAGTTGAATTTCATGGATTTATTGGGTTGGCGGATTTTTTTGTTCATCCCCGTTAAAAGCTTTTTTAAAGGGTAGGCCAGGTTACTGCAACACTTTGCATAATAGGGTAAGCGAATATTCCATTGGGCTAAAGAAACAACGCTAGGCTTTGTTTTTGGGCGGGCCTTGATCAACAGCACTCAGTGGAACTGATTAGGAATTAATTAAAACGTGCATATAATCAAAGTGTACTGCATGTACTATGCTAAAAGTGTACCAGATAGAAGTACAGAGTACACAATTAGAGAAGAGTTCTTCGTTCTTACATATAAACACATAACCACGAGACAACTATGTTACTAAGCAGGATATATAGATGCATTAGTATTTCATTAATTAATCAGCTTTTCAGATACTAAAATCGTAAACACCACGGGCAATCACATGCGTTATGCTTTCCTTCTAGAGGGCTTCTTCCCCTGCCCTCTCAAATTGGCTGTTGGTACGTATACTTGCTATTTCTTTTTCTTAACTACTGTTTATTTAGTTGTAGTCTTTGAATTTAAGATATTATGGTGGATTTATAATTTATTGTTAATTATATCTATAACCAAACTAATTTCTGATTAGTTTCTTGATTTATATATTACTTACCCAATTGCATTATAATTTAAACCAGTATATTAATTTTAAAATGTTAGGTTATGTACAAACTCAACTGTTAAGCCAGCTATTATTGACAGCTAATCACAAGCCAGATATTGACAATTTGCTGTCTTTGTTCGTGTAACCAAAGCACTGTCTATCTCTCTGGTCAACCATTTTGAGTCATCACCATTAAGTGAGGTACTGTGCTACAGTTTAATAAAGTAACGTGCATTTTCAAAATTAAAGCACGCTTGTTGTTATAGATCGAATAGCAAATAAAACAATTTCATTTTCTTAGAGAAAAGAAAATCCATCCAAAAAAAAAAAAAGCGTCACTCTAAGGTGGGGAATATCGCATAGGATATTGAAAGAGTCCATTCTTTATTTCCGCAGTGCGATTATCCAAACAAAATCATCCCAAATACAGAGAAAGATAACGACACAGACCTATAGCTGCCTGCAAGGCATACGACATAAAACAACAAGTAAAATAAGCCAATTGGTGCTCTGTTCTCACGAAACAAACTCAATCTTTAGGCCGCCAATGGAAACGTGTCCAGTCCCAACTTTGGGCACCAAAGTCACCACCACATTCTCATCGCCTTCGGCATCCAAATCCTCCAACAATTCAGTTATGTCCAACCTCAGGCAAGTGTTCAACTTCGTCTTGCTTTTGTGCTTGTGGGGAACACTCACAAAGCTTCCCGCGAACTCACTCTTGTCCGGTCCCGTCGGCGCATCATCCTCGTCGTTGATGAAGATGTCGAACTTGATCGGCACATTTCGGTCGAACTCGATCCCCTGGATCACCAAAACCTCATCCTCCTCGTCCTTCTCCTTCTTGCTCCTCGACTTCTTCGGCCTCGACACCAGCGTCTTCACTGGTTTGTCCAACGTCAGCGGGAAACTCACCCTCGGGTACTCGTCCGCACGGGCTACCCCAATGCGCTCCAAAGCCCTCTTCACTTTGTCCGCTGCTCTTCTTCGCGGTGAAGGTCGGCTGTTCAACCATGGAATTTCAACGTCTTGGTAGACGTACCCGAGCTTTTTGGTGTCTAGGCAGTCTCGGACCTTAACGCGCACTAGCTGACGGTTCTCATCGTAGAACAAGAATGCGGCGTCCAGAAAATCGGGGTCCGAATAATCTTGTCTTCGGCCACCCAATGTCTTCCATACGCTCCACAGTCGATCGATGTTGGAGTGATGAGCGTAGAAGATTGGATCCCTACCAGCCGAGTAGAAATTCCCCATGTCCTCCCCATTAGGCTGTGTGTTGTCGCCGGTCCACACGTGGACCGGACCGTGTGGGATGTTCTCGAAGGAGCCAGGCCCTGGACTCGGTTCGTCCCCTTCACGATAAGGCTCGCCCATGAAAAGCCTTGTGCTCCTACCGTTGGACACCACCTGACGGTACATAATCGTCAAATTGGCTTGAATCTGGGCTTTGTTTGATATCGATTCGTCCTGACCGTTAAAGTCGAGGTCAACGAGCTTCGGAGGAAGGTGGTTTTTGTTTCGGAACTTGTCATAGAGAGGCGATCTTGTGTTGGTGTAAATCGCGGGCATCTGCATGCCTGCAGGGGTGTCCCAGTTCCAGAACGGCATGGCGAAGTTGGGGTCATTGATGAGCTTTCCCAATATTCTCTCGAAGAAGTAGAGGTACCAACGATGGAAGGGGAAGAAGAGCCAGGAGTTGTGGACTTGAATGTCGAGGTTCGGGAACCCGACTTGCTCGTACGCGCCGTCGCAGTAGGCGCAGTGGACGTTGGCTTGTTGCTTGAAGCTTCTCGGGTCGCTATCCGGGAGAGCTTTCATGAGCTCCACAGCTCTGTTGAACTTCGCTATATAAGCGTTGTCCACAGCATGAGCTGGTGGCCTTACGCGGACTCTGCTCAGGGGAGGCAATTTGTAGTCGACAATTTGAGCCGGAAATGGCGGGCAGCAGTTGACGGGCTCCACACCAGCGGGGAAATCAGCAGCTCCACATTTGGACAAGTCCGGCGGAGCAATGGGGGCGGCGAAGGCAATAGGATCAGCACGGAGGCCCGCCAAGCCGCCGAGACCGAGGAGGACATTTCTTCGGTCGATTTTGGGGTTTGACGCGACGTCATCTGCAGGGTTGAGGTCGGGATGATCATTGATGTTGGCTTTGCATGATAGTCTACGAGGGAGGCAATGCTTGTTGCCACGCTTTGGGAGAGTGGAGATTTGGGATATTTTGTGGAGTGAAGGAGACAAGGAAGTGGTGGAGGTGGCGATACCGGTGGCGGTGGAGGGTGGTGATGTGGTGGAGAGAGAAGCCATGGCTTAGATGAGATTTGATTTTTGATCGGAGTGGAGCATTTGACGAACCAAAGAGCATTGGTTTTTATAATGTAATTGCACAATCTTTTTCTTTTTCTTCGTCCTCTTTTTTTAAGGAACAATTGAAATGGTCACACACGTTAACTGCCCCACTCTCAAAGTTGACGAAGAGAAAGATACAAATGAGCAGAACCACGTGGTGGATATGGTCATAAGCAATAGTATATGATAAATTAATTCACGATCATAGTTGAATAAATTATGTTCATGATCGTGTCAGGGGGCATTATACTTATCTATAAGCCAAAATTTTATTTCAAAATATGTCTTACAAAATTAAAAATATTATAATCTAAAAAAACCTAATTATAAAGAGAAAACAGCTAAACCAAAAATAAACAAATAAACAACTTAAGATTTTCTCGTTTTAAAACTTATGATCACTAATTTTGTAAAATCGGATTTTTTTTTAATCTAGTTGTTTTTCTCAAAATATATAACTCTATTAATTTATCCCAAAACCCTGAATAGAAATAACTTCCACTTCTGTGAGCAAATAATACAATTGTTGATAGCATCATGTCGACTCATATAAACGATTAAAAGCTAGCGTTCTGATTTATATGCCATGAGCTAAAATTGTAAGGTTACATAGAAAAACATTAAGATGAAACTAAAAGTTGAATTTTAGTTGAAGTTAAATTTTAAGGCTCTTCAATAAAACTAACGGAATTTAAATCAATTCTACTCAAAGGATTGTTTCAATTTCAACACTACAAAAAGAATTTGTGTTCGAAATTAAAAAAAAAAGTTTTAAGAAATATAAATAAATTCATAGGGTTTTGTTTTTCGTATTACGTTAAACACAATACAATTTTCATTTAAATGTAAAAGTTTTACGTTTAAATATAATACTTTTTTACAGTATCTCAAATATATTTATTATTTTAAAATATTTTAAAAATAAAATTTTTAAAAATCTATTCATATCATATTCTATTTATATTTCACTTTTTCTATTTATTTTTATCAATCACATTAACTTTTTTACTTTAAAATACAATTCAAATACTTTTTATCTAAACACACATTGTATTCAAATGTAAAACAAATACTTTTTATCTAAATATAAAATATATTTAATATATTATGTTTAAATGTAATACAAATACAATTCATTTATTAAACGTCTCATTAATAATTAATTGGGGTTAGCAGCAGAGCTATCTTCTCACTCAACTGGGGCACATGCACTAATCTTTTTTCCAAAAATTGATGATATCAAAAATATTAAAAATATATAGTATCACGATGTTTTAAAGATCTGCCAAGCACACATATATCGGTCATATTTTTAATAATAGTTGAGGGGCGTTTGGTAAACGTATTGTGTTTTAATTGCATTTGAATGTTTTTTTTTTTAGTGTTGTATTTGGTTGAAAAGTATTTATTTTGTATTTGAATAAAATGTGTGTTTGGATAAAAAGTATTTTAGAATTGAAAAGTTGATGTGATTGGTAAAAGTAGAGATAAATAGTTATGATTGAAAAGTTGATTTAATTGTTTTAAAAAAAATTTGAATAGTAATTGTTTTCATAATATTGTTGAAAATGATTGTATTTGAATGTAAAACTTTACGTTTAGTGTAAAATTAGTTTGCATAACGTCAACATTTGTTTACCTAACGTCAACATTTGTTTACCTAACGTTCTCTAAAGATAAGTTTAAATGTTTTCAAAATCTTGCATAATAATTTCATCTTCAAAATCTTGCATAATAAAAACTTCTTTTTTAATGTATATGACCAATGAGTTTATAGAATAAAGAATAATGATTTTAGTGGAGCTTACATGAGATATTAACTGATTTTTTTTATTGAGAGTTTAGGAATTTGAACTTTATATTTATAAAATGATATCAAGTATCGTATTATTATTGGATTATACATGTAAATAAGAAAATTGATTTTGAGAGTGGATTAAAAGGAAAATTTTCAAGAAAGGGCTAATTGATTTTGAGTGTGGATAGAAAAGAAAAATTTTAAGAAAAGGCTAGTTTTAAAATAAAAAAAGTTCAATAGAGCAGGTCCTACTCAAGCCTGCTTGTCTCTATCACTGGTTGGATTCATATGTCTTTTACGTAGGTTTGTTTCGTTTTGTTTCTATTTTTCGTTGAGTTTACCTTTGAGCTGTGATTTTTAGATTTCTTTATGTTTGTTTTTATTTTTATATCTTAAAATTTTAGTAAATTTGAGTAGGAGAATTTTTTCTTCCCCTCTATATATTTATTTATTTAAATGTGGCGAATATCGGACAGGAAACCTCAAACTATAGAATTCTACCTTAATTAAACACAAATTGACAAAAGAAAAATAAAAGCATCATGCACCTTCCCATTGATATAGTAAAAGTGGTTTAACTATAGCGAGAACCATTCCGACAAAATAATATCATCCGACCTTTTTCATTATAGTTAAAAATAAAGGTGGGTTAGGACGGGTGGGAATAAAAACTGAAGTAAGTATTTCCCCCTAAAAACTAGTTTGATACAAGGGAGAGGGAGGGATATATGTTAAAATTTAACCTAAATAAAAATAAATAACAAAAAAGTTTTAGATTACTCGTAAATGATATATTTTTAATAAATCATGATTTATCACAAGTTAAAATTTCAAAAATATCCTTATGTGTAAATTTTAATAAAATCATTTGGTAAATCACTTTTTAACTTGATAAATCATTTATTTATTGATTTTAATAAATTTTGATAAATTTATCTGATAAATCATTTTTTTACTTGATAAATAATTTATTTACTTATTTTGATAAATCATTTATTCCTCTGTAAATCATTTATTAATTACGTAAACAAATAATTGTTAATCTCGTAAATCATTAATTTACCATTTTAATTTATTAATTTTACAAAAAAAAAAAATCCAAATTCAACAATCCCTTTTATTGTAGTAAATCATTTGTAAATACTTAGTTTACTGTTATAATTAATTATAAATTCTTGATTCTACTGAAGTAAATTATTGATTTTGTGAATAATTAATTTATCAATTTTGAGTAATAATTTACCAATTTTGAAAAATAATTCCAAATTCCAAGGTATCTTAACCGTAACCCAAAAACCCAAACTTGCCAACCACCCAAAATCCAAAAAATTGCCACTTCCACCGCCGCCACCACCACCACCAACTCATTGTCATGTTCGAAGCTCCATCAGGTCTCTGCAACTAGTAGTTGCGATATGAGCTCGACCGAAGATCACAAATCTGTAGAGTTTTCACTAGTTCATGATGCTGGAATCTTGACACTGACCTCGTGCGATGGTTGGATCTCAACAGAGACAAAGATCGCGATGGCTAAAAGCTTCAATTACATTGCATAGGTGGAAATCGTGATGGAGATGAAGATCATTACAACTGGAATCTCAACTTCAACTAGGTCGCAAGCTCATGACTAAAAAAAATGGAGATCATAAACTTTGATTCGCCATCTTACGGTCAAGATCGCAAGCTCACTAGTCAGGAAAAATGGAGATACGACGTCATCGAGAAACCTATTAGAAAAAAAAAAAAAAAAAAACCCTTGTAACCTAGAGAAAGAGAGAAGGGAGGGAGTGAGAAGAATCGCGACCGAAGGCTTAGCCATCAGAGATCTCAAATCTGCCAAGTCTGAACATAGCCTTTCCCATCGTGAAGTCGAGGATAATCGTGATCACCTCCAGCAACGAGACTCTAATGGAGACAAAGAAAGAATCTGAGAGATGAGAGAGAGAATATGTGGAACAGAGAGAAGAGAAGTGTAAATAACCTAAAATCAATTCATCGAGAAAATGAGAATATTGTCGATACTAAAATTAAAATCAATTCATAAGTTTGAAAAATTCTGTTATTTACTTTCAAATCACATGAAAGATAGATGACCTATTTATTATAATTTCCCTTAATATAATAAGTTACAAAAGGTCCTGTATATGTATATATGAATTTTTTTTCCTATTACTGAATTCGTGAAATATATATACATGAATGTTCTTGTCGTGGAATAGGCGAGGCAAGTTCTCGTTTTCGTTATCGTTTTCATTTTTTTTTTTCGTTTTCATTTTGGTTCTTAATTTTTCTAATACGGGAATGCATCCGTTCTACCTACATAAACATAAATATATATATATATATATACGTAGATTTTTCCTAGAAAAAAGAATCTGTGTATCAGTTGGAAAATTATTAAAAAAAACCACTAACGCCAGAAGGAAAATGACATTTAACATATGGAACTAAATTAGGTGACATATTCTGCCGATCATATATTTGTCACTGCCGGGACATTAATTATTTGAGTAAGAATGCGCTATGCACATGCTAGCATCTGTATTTTAATTTTATAATCGTTTATTATACTCGGAAAGGGGCACGTATTTATGTTTTCCATAATAATATTATTATTTGAATATTCTACTTGTAGTTCGAAACTAGTGTCCTTTTCTCCCCAACCAGTTTCCAAATCAGAATATATCCTTTTGTTTTAGTTACGTTATTTTACAAGTTTTTTTTTTTTTTTTTTTTTTTTATCGTATGTAACTTGTTTTTCTTTTTGGGTTGGAAGGCGTGGGTGAGTGGGTGGGTTTTCTTTAAAAGGTCTATATCATGAATTGCTTTAATAGTTAATGCGATAGCCGCCGCATTATAATATTTTCTTTTCTCCGCGTCTAACTTTCAAGTTTTCAACCAAAAAACGATCAAAATTTTCTAATTTGTAGGTCTGGCTAAAACGTAGGCGCAGAGAGGGTTTAGAAGAAAAATGAGTTTTAAAAAATATATTTGAAGAAAAAAATTGTTTATAAGGAAAAAAATATAAAATCTTAATATCTTAATCAGAAAAAAAAAATATTAATATGAATTTTATTTTATTTTCTTCAAAATTCTATGTAATTAAAAAAACTTATTTTATTTAAATTTGTATACACAAAGTTATAGACTTTTAAAATTTGAGTTTAGTGTAGAGTTATAGAGATATAAATAATAAAAAATGGTTAGGAGGTGAAAAAAACTAAAAAAATGTTTGAAATTTGTCTCCAAAATGCCTTCAAACACTCCCGTAATATTAAAATACTTAAAATTTAAAGTTATTTGACTCATGAAAAAAATTTAAAGTTATCTGACTAATACGTTGCATTATTAAGTCATTAACAAGGCCACCTCATGAAGCTTAGTGGATGCCTTTGAGGTGACAAAACGCTGATTATGCTCATATAAGAGCATTTTTAATTCAATATAAAATTCATGTATTAAAGTCAATTTTCAACATTTAGGTAAGAAAATTGTTGCACCCAGTGGAGACTAAAATGTCATACACTGTGAAAAGTGTTCAATGTTCTCTATCATAAGGTGTTCAAACTCCTCTATCATGAGTAGTTCACGGTATCCTCTACAACGAGCTGTTTGAAGTTATCTATGTTGAGGAGTGTACGGTATCCTCTACTGTAAGATATCCAAAGTCCTCTACTGCTTGGAATGCTTAGTATCCTTTACGGCAAGGTGTTCAAAGTCCTCTACATTGAGAGTGCATGATATCCTTTACCGCAAAGTGTCTAAAGTCCTCTACCACGTGGAGTGCTCGATATCCTCTATTGTGAAGTGTTCGAAGTTCTCTATATTAAGGAATGCATAGTATTCTCTACTACAAGGTGTTCGAAGTCCTCTACGTCAAGCAGTGCACGATATTCTTTCCTACGAGGTGTCTAAAGTCCTATATGTCGAGGAGTGCACGGTATCCTCTATCGCAAGATGTTGAAGTTCTCTATGTTGATGAATGCTCAATTTCCTCTGCAGTGAGGAGTGCGTGATGTTCTACCTCGAGGAGTCCTTAAATGATCCTAGGAGTCGATGCTATCTCCAAAGGACTAATTGATTGAAGGAGAAGATATCTCGTTATCTTATCAATCTACATCAATACTAACTTTAAAGGGAGAGGCTATTTTTTGTAGTCTTAATACTCGTTGTTACATCCCAGTAGAGACATAGGAGTTCTCTATTATGAGAAGTATGAGAATCCTTTACTACGAGGACTTTAAGACAAGCTCTCGGTGTAGAGTCAACTCCAACTTTTGAGAAAACTACTTAATCTTGAGGAGTTGCCCAATGGCCTCAAAATTAGCTAAAAAATAGATTAGGAGACCTACGTTGATAGAGATATTTCTCATAACTCTACATTGAAAGTATCAAACCTTCACAAGGAGACCTTGACCCCATTACCTTAAGAAACATGGAGAATAACTGCCAAATAGCAATTGCAAAATGAAGAACATGATAGAGTCCAATGACATGTGTCCAAATAAGATGTGGGTTAGCCTAGGTGTTGATTTTAATAACTATCATGTATAATGAGAGAATGAATAAATAATATAAACAAGCCCCAAAAGAGGGCAGTTCCTAATTCTTTCTGAAAAATCCCCCATACTTGTTCTTCCCAATAGTGAAAACACCCTTAGAACATTAAGACGTAGCCTGTATTAAGGAAAACCTTTATAAATCTCTTTGTTAAGAAATATTTCTCATAACTCTACATCAAGAGTATCAAACCTTCACAAAGAGACCACGACCACACTACTCCCAAGAAACACCGAGAATAATCGCCAAATAGTGTTTAAGAGATGAAAAAGTTGGTAAAAACCCAATGACATGTGTCCAAATAAGATGTGGATTAGCCTAAGTGTTAATTTTAATAACCGTCATGTATCATGAGAGAAGGAATAAATAATGTTAATAAGCTAAAAAAAAAAGCAGATCCTAATTATCTCTAAAAATCCCCTTGTACTTGTTCTTTCCAATAGTAAAAATACCATTAGAACACAATGAGGATATAGCATGTATTAAGGTAAACCTCTATAAATATGTTTGTGTTTATCTTTTTTACTGTTTTTTACGACTTTAATTCACGAGAAAAAGCCATAAAAAATGAATTAAGTACTACATGATGAGAATTCAACTTGTTAACAGGTCTTGATAGTCAACAAAAATCACTCTAGTGTAGCATTTTTTTCTGCTGTAATTTTGGTAATTATTATACTTTATTATAAATTTGACACTAAATATAATAAATATCAAATTTAATGTTTGATTATTATTAGTTGATGTATTGACTTTTCTATTTAAGCATTACAATATTATTATTTTGAATTATTTTATATTAGAAGTTAACTATTTTTTTAACTTGAGGATAAGAGTATTCAAACTATACAACTTTTGATAAAGTCAAGTTTAAAATTATTGTTAATTATTCTAGTAGTTAAAAAATATATATATATATAACATGCATTATTATAAGTTTATTATTATTTTTATAACTTTTAAAACTTACCAGTTATAAAAAAAAATACGTATAATATTTGAAATAATATTAGAATACAATATATTATATAAAATATATAGATCATTTCATTATTTTGATTTTTAATATTAAGGGTATAATATTCAAAACTGAGATGTTTTAATAAATGGTGTATATCAATCTATCTTGAATGTGCTAATAACCTCATACTGGTAATATTCTTTTTCATTATTTACTTAACAAAAGACAACAATAAATTTAGCTATAATGTTAGAAATATAACAAAGTCAGGGAAGAGATTTAGGATTTATTTAGTGTTTAGTTTTTAATTTAAAATTTTTATATTAATTTTTGTTTTTTTAAGTAAATAAAAATTATAAATTAATTTCTAAAAAATTGGCTAATTTTAATTTAAAATTTTCATTTTTAATTAACAATTAAACGAATGCTTAATTAATAGAAATGAAAAAAAAAAAAAAAGAGTAAAGCCTATATTAAAATATAGATAGAGAGACACTGGGAGAGATATTAAAAAAAAAAAGACAGATCTCGAGCCATCCGTGTGTGGGGTCCTTAAGAAAAAGGTTAACTATTGAATAGGTCATTTTAAATCTGATTAATATAAAAAAATAGATTATTGCGGTAAATCTAAGAATATTAAATAGAAGTCAAATCAAGTAGCCGACGTCTAGATTTGGAGCAGGCGAACAGCCCATAGAATTAATATTTAAACATCGTTTACTTCTAACGAGTGAAAAAAAAAAAAAAAAAGGCTTTTGTTATGCCAAGATGTAAGTTAGAAAAATAAAAAAAAAAGGCAAAAAGAAAAGAAAAGAAAAGAAATAATGAAATAAGAATAATATCCCATAATGAAACATATTTAGTTGGAGAAAGTTTAAACTCAAATCTCTTATTTCAGTGTCTAGAGATCAACATGCCGAGAAACGACATAGATCTAGAACTGCCAGCAAGGCATGACGACATAACCCCTCAATGACAATAGGTACCTCCTCAAGCCCCGTTGCCAATATTGAAATTTGAAACAACTAATAAAAGAAAATGCGTAGTTAAGTCTCAAACAAAGGAAAAACGACTAGTGAAATTGGCTGATTGGATATATTCCGTGCTGATCAAGAAATGAATTCAATCTTGAGCCCGCCAATGGAGACGTGTCCAGTCCCGACTCTAGGCACCAAAGTCACCACCACATTCTCATCGCCCTCGGCATTCAAATCCTCCAACAGCTCAGTTATGTCCAACCTCAGGCAAGTGTTCATCTTTGTCTTGCTGTTGTGCTTGTGGGGAACGCTCACAAAGCTTCCCGCGAACTCACTCTTGTCCGGTCCTGTCGGCGCGTCGTCCTCGTCGTTGATGAAGACGTCGAACTTGATCGGCACATTTCTGTCAAACTCGATCCCCTGGATCACCAAAACCTCGTCCTCCTCGTCCTTCTCCTTCTTGCTCCTCGACTTCTTCGGCCTCGACACCAGCGTCTTCACCGGCTTGTCCAACGTCAGCGGGAAACTCACCCTCGAGTACTCGTCCGCACGAGCAACCCCAATGCGCTGCAAAGTCCTCCTCACTGCGTCTGTTGCCCTTCTCGGCGTCGGCCGGCTGTTCAGCCAAGGAAGCTCGACGTCTTGATAGGTGTAACCGAGTTTTTTGGTGTCCAAACAGTCTCGGACCTTGACGCGAACTAGCTGAGCATTCTCGTCGTAGAACAAGAAAGCAGCGTCGAGCCAATCACTGTCGGTAAAATCTTGTCTCCTGCCGCCCAATGTCTTCCAAATGTTCCACATTCGGTCGATATTGGAGTGGTGAGCGTAGAAGATTGGATCCCTACCAGCCGAGTAGAAGTTACCCATGTCCTCACCGTAAGGTTGTGTATTGTCGCCGGTCCACACGTGGACCGGACCGTGTGGGATGTTCTCGAAGGATCCAGGCCCTGGGTCGGTGTCGTCCCCGGCGCGATAAGGCTCGCCTAAGAAGATCCTTGCACTTCTGCTGTTAGACACCATCTGACGGTACATGATCGTCAGATTGGCTTGAATCTGGGCTTGGTTCGAGACGTTATCTTCCCGACCGTTGTAGTCGAGATCAACGAGCGTCGGCGGAAGGTGGCTTTTGTTTCGGAACTGGTCATAAAGAGGCGATCTTGTGTTGTTGTAAATCGCGGGGATCTGCATACCTGCCGGCGCGTCCCAGTTCCAGAACGGCATGGCGAAGTTGGGGTCATTGATGAGCTTTCCCAAGATTCTCTCGAAGAAGTAGAGGTACCAACGGTGGAAGGGGAAGAAGAGCCAGGAGTTGTGGACTTGAATGTCGAGGTTAGGGAACCCGACTTGCTCGTACGCGCCGTCGCAGTAGGCGCAGTGGACGTTGGCTTGTTGCTTGAAGCTTCTCGGATCGCTGTCCGGGAGAGCTTTCATGAGTTCCACAGCTCTGTTGAACTTCGCTATGTAAGCGTTGTCCACAGCATGAGCTGGTGGCCTTACGCGGACTGTGCTCGGGGGAGGCAATTTGTAGTCGACGATTTGAGCGCTAAAAGGAGGGCAGCAATTGACGGGATCAACTCCAGGGGGCAAATCCGCGGCGCCGCACTTGGACAAGTCCGGCGGGGCAATGGGGGCGGCGAAGGCGAAGGGGTCGGCACGTAGGCCCGCCAAGCTGCCGAGACCACCAAGGCCAAGGAGGACATTTCTGCGGTCGATTTTGGGGTTTGATGCGACGTCATTCGTAAGGTTGAGGTCGTGATGATCGTTGTTGCTGGCTTTGCATGAAAGTTTACGCGGGAGGCTATGCTTGTTGTTATGCTTTTGGAAAGCGGAGATTTGGGATATTTTGTGGAGTGAAGGAGATAAAGAAGTGGTGGAGGTGGCAATGCCGGTGGTGGTGCAGGGTGGTGCTGTGGTGGAGAGAGAAGCCATGGCTGGATTCAGTGGTGGTTTTTGATCGGAGTAGAGCGACTGAAGAACCGAAGAGCCTCGCATTTTATAATGCAATTCACTGTGTGTTTTCATTATTTTTAATTTTTTAACGAACAATTAATGCACCGTCACGTTTTTAATATTTTATTAGGACAAATTTGTCATACACGTTAGCTGCTCCCCTTTCAAAGTTGCCGAGGAAAAATTGAAAAATGACGGCAACCACGTGATGGATATGGTCTTATCCGATATCATATATTATAAAAAAATTAGCGATGATATCTAAAAATAAATAAATTAATTAATTAATCACTTGCGTGGAGCACTTTCACTCGTTGATCAGTTTACGTCATTGGAGCTATTTACAAAAAAATTAAAAAAATGTACAGAGCCGGCGTTTCTTACCATGTGCTACTACGCTTAAAGTTGAGTAACTAAAAATTAAAATAAAAATAAAAATCATTTCATCCCATGTCTATATATAAACAAAAATTTTGAGGCCTACTATTAATAAATTAGGCA
Source organism: Antiaris toxicaria (assembly GCA_035233585.1). Taxonomy (NCBI): domain Eukaryota; kingdom Viridiplantae; phylum Streptophyta; class Magnoliopsida; order Rosales; family Moraceae; genus Antiaris; species Antiaris toxicaria. The sequence goes on from CP141154.1 coordinate 100,064,533, forward strand.
ATAGATCATCCCATTATAATTTAAAACATGAGGTATCAAAAGTATATGACCGTATACAGTTTATGAATACGATAAAAACTTTATAAGTTAAGATTGAATATTAGGGGCGTTTGGTAAACGCATTGCATTTTGATTGTATTTGAATGAAATTTGTTTTTTGAATGTTGTATTTGGTTGAAAAGTATTTGTTTTGTATTTGAATGAAATGTGTGTTTGGATGAAAAGTATTTTAGAGTTGAAAAGTTGATGTGATTGGTAAAAGTAGAGATAAATAGTGGAGTTAAAAAGTTGATGTGATTGTTTTAAAAATGTTTTAAATAGTAATTGTTTTCGTAGCACTGTTGTAAAATTTGTGTTTGGTGTAAAATTGTATTGTATTTGAATGAAGTTAAAATGAAAAATTTTACCAAATGACACCTTAATTTTTAATTCATCCTTAAAATCAAATGAAAGAAATAAACACATATTAATTATTATATCATTTTATATGATAATAAAAATGTAAAAGTTATGATTATCAATATAATCTGATAATAATTTTATATTTAATTCAATATTTGAATTTCATCATTTTTAAAATTAAAAAAATGTAAAACTAAATTTTTTTTAAATAATGTAAGTTTTTTTTTGGTAAATAATGTAAACCTGGAGCTACCAGCAAGCATCATCACGACAATAACATCATCCAACATTTCATTATCACCGTAAAATAATAAGGTAGGATGGGCTAGGAGCCTTGGAGTGGAAACTAAAGCAGCTTTTTTCGCCGAAGGACATTGATATCAGTCATTCAGCAAAAATAAATAAATAAATAAAAACTTTGTCATAAAAGTCCAAAATAAAAATTTGATATCAGATGTTGTAAAAACGTCCTGTATGTGCATAAAATATTTTTCTATGTATGAAATTTGTCTCTGAGTTTCTTTTTTAGAATAATGTTGGTGGGAAGAGGTGGATATTTGTTTTTTTACTTTACTTCCATTTTGGTTATACCAAATTAATTATTCATATGTAGATTTTTCAAGAAATTTTTTTGTACCTTTTGAAACTCACAGATTTTTTTTTCTCAAGAAGGCTGATTAAATTTTGAATTTTCACAAAAAATATTCATTTACTCGGTGAATATATTTCGGAAGCCATCTTATACATTTTTTTTATCATTACTTAATGAGGGTTCAATGTTTAATATTATATTAGATTTAAAAATGTGTTTTTTTTTTTTCAATGCTTAGAGTTAAGTTGGTGTGAAGAGTATTTTTTGAAAACATCATTGTCCTTAAAAATAATTGTATTAACGGGTAATTTAATGATAAAAAAATATTGAAAATATATGGAAAAAGTATAATTAAGTGGGTGACATATTCTAATTTTTGTCCGCACCGGGACATACATTGACCGAGAAGGTGCAATGTAACTTGAAAAAATAAAATATTTTTTGACATTTAGACTACGGAAAGGGGAATATAACTTTAACTAAAAAGTATATATTATCTTTCTTTCTAGCCAAAAAAAAAAATCTAAAAAAACATATTATCTCTTGTAACGAAAAAAAAAAGTATTATCTTTCAGGAAAATAAAAATAAACACTAAGAAGCATTGTCCTTTTCTCCTCTACCAGTTTCAAATAGAAGTTTTTTTTTTTTTAGTAAGAAGTTGGTACTCAAGATCAGTCAAGGTTTAATATTAAAAAAGAAAAGAAAAAAAAAAAAAAGGAAAGATCAATGAACGTTGCATATTTATAGGCAGGAAAACAAGGCTTGCGTGCCATTTATTACTTCTCCTAAATAAATCTGTTTTTTATTAAAATAATTTTCTTATCTAATTTAATATCAGTGGATGAATCATTATTATTTAAACGGTGTCTATCATTATTTGCTTTAAGAGAAACTTAAATAATTATGTCATTGCCACCGTGTAATCTTTGCTTTTCTCTGCATGAACCCGAAAACGATCAAGCTTTTCAATTGTAGATCTGACTTATTAAACTTTTAGGATAGGGCCAATCATGTTGGGGAACTTTTAAGATGAATCCAATCCTGCTGCAGTTAGCTTAGCAAGTAAAAATGAAAATTTTAGATAAAAGTTAAGAAATTTGAACGAAAAACACCTCATCCGTTGGACGTGGTGTTTGCTTTTGAAAAATAAAAAAATTTTAAATATGAAAAATAAAAAATTGTTTGTAATTTTTTTTAAAAGTGAAAAGTTATTTGGATGGGTGAAAATTTTTTGTTTCTAGAGAGCTCTTTTTCATTTTTTAAAAATAAAAAATGTTAGATGTTCAGATACGAAAATTTAGGATGGTTTATTTTTTTTGAAATGAAAAATTTTTTATTTTTTAAATTTGAAGGTGTGAAAAGATTCTTCGTCACTCGGTGAAACCGAACCAGTGAATGCATTGCGGTCGGCGGATGGTTTTGCTAATTAAACCAAGTCCAACCTAAAACAGTCGAAAACATACTTCTTCTTTAGCTCCATTGACTTTTTGTTTCTCTTACTTTCTTTTCCTTCTCTGGTGTAGGTTATTCCCCATATTTCTTAGTTGCCGCTCTCTATAATCTTCATCTCCTCTGATTTTGTTTTCCATATGATAAAAGGAAAATTATAGTAATAGTATTTATTAAAAAAAAAGCTATGTTTTTAAAATATTTATAATAAAAAACAGATTTACTAAATAAATAAAAAATTTACTAAGTAAATAATTTATTTATAAGCAGTAAATAAATTATTTATTTTATAAAGATGTAGATAAATCAATTATATATCCAATACTTTAATGCATCATTTTCTTAGTAAATTTAACGTAAATAAATTATTTACCTAGTAATCCTGTTATTTATTACAAATATTTTTAAAAATATGTTACTTAATAAACGTCAGTTGTTGTTAGCGGAGATTTTTTTTCTGGATGGTAATCACGAAAGGGATAATTATTTTATAAAAAGTGCTATTTAGTGCTTTTTCCCTACATAAAACCCTAATAATCAACGGGCGCCCGTTAATGAAGTATGTTCGATGAATTTTGTGTAGGTCGATGCACCACAGGATTCGTTGGTTGAGTTAATGAGAAGTCGTGGCATTTTAAAATTTAAAATAAAAGATTGAGAAACTTTTAGATCTAAAAATTTTACTATATAAAACATATCTAAAATGGTTAAAATTAGGGAAGAGGAGTAATTAATAAAATCAGTTCAATTTTCATTTTCAAAATGGATTTTCAACTCCAAATCTTAATTATCGCACACAATTTTAGAATATTCTGAAATGGTCCAAATAAGTTTAAACCTACCAATTGAACATGTTTAGAGATTAAATATACGAGTCATACGTTCACACACACACACACACACACACATATATATATATATATAAAGGAGAAGATGTAAATAACAATTTTCAAAAATAACTGAAATAAATAGTTGATTTTTTAAACATTTAGAGTAATTAATAGTAAGTAACATATTTATCAACTAAATGATTTATTTACATTTTGTAAATATATCATTTATTAATAAATTCATTATTGACTTAGTAAGTTTTCTATTTACCTAACAAATTTGTTATTTATTTAAAACATTTTAAAACCTTGCTAATTATTTTAATTATTTTTTAGGATAATTATACCCTTGATTCACACCAAACAAGTAGCTTGTGCAGAGCAATTTCATAGTAAGCTGGTTGAGTGCAAGACAACGACGTCCACTAGTTGAGACCGGAAGATCTAGTCGACGATCAATCTTCAACGAATGGCGAGATCCAATCGTCGCATTTTTGTGTGACAAGAGATCTTCGCTCCATGCTGCCATGAATTTCACCCATGATGAGATATGGCCACAATAGTCACCCCAGGTGAGGAGATCTTACCACAACAATCGATTTTCATGGGGCGGTGATTGACATTGGAGCGCCAGTACTCAAATGGATTAGAGGTCGTCAAGAGTGGGATGCAAGAGAAGGGAGGAAAGAGAAAATTAAGGAAAGAAGATGTTAGGCAAAAAAAAAAAAAAAAAATACAAAGAAAAACAATACAACTTATTAACTTATTATAATAAACGAACTGTTATAACATAAATTCAACCTTCTACTGAACATAAACAGAATCAAAAGATAATGTCGAGGCATGTGAAGCATGTTCTCCTTAAAACAGATTCGTCCCCTCCAAGAGTGCTTCAGGATATGTAGGATATCCGTTTCCTAGGATACAACTATAATGATGATAGCAAGAAGCACTATTGGAACCATCTAACCGAACTCGAACTTGCACCTTTCCTTTATCATCAAAACTGATAACAATAGCTGTAAAGAAAAAAACTCGAAAACAAAAGGAAGAAAGCTAGTGTTTTGTGTGTTTGTATTGTGTGTTTGTTTATGTGGAGAATGACCTTTATATAGGCTCACAAAATGGGATTAATCACCTATTAAACCAAAATTTAACCCTTAAATGTATGAGTTTCATTCCTTAAATTGCACTTGGCCATTTCTAAGTCTAGATTCAGATTTTTTAAGATGGAAAACTAAAGTCCTTTTGCATTCTGAAGGAAAAAAACTCTCACATTCATGCATATTCATGGTGGTCTCCGTTAAACTTTATTATTCTTCTCATTAAGCTTTTTAACCAAGCCAATTAAGTCCTTAACCAAGCCAAATTAGGTTTTGAAAAGAATATGGATGGTCTTGGGTTTTTCTTAGGCCAAAAAATAAAAATAAAAAAATTATAAAACAAAGCTCGCACGAGGTGGGTTTTCTGGTCCGACATTTGTGTCGCAAGCGCACACATTAGGTCTCCAACCCACCATGTCTAGGATTTACACCCTCTTTGCACATGAGAGAGCCTCTTAGGTATACATGCTTACCTAGGGCTTGAAATGCAATCTCTTATATACACCACCATAATTTCACTTCTAACCAATATGAGATTTTTGTAATTTCTTTCCAAACTACCATTTTAAATAGCACATTTAAAACATCAATTTCTCATTCACCTAAGTACCATTTTGAGGGTGTGAAAATCCCATTTTGATCTCCTCGCAACGGAGAACGCAAACCCATCAAGACTTGACCTAAACTCTAATTGAGTCTCATTCAAAATCAAGTTTCAAAATAGGCTTTTAACATGGCTTAAATAAGCCTTTTTGCCAACAGAAGAAAGTGAAGCTACGGTATTTTTATTTATAAAAGGTTATACTTTTGGCATTTTAAATTCTGAAAGAGATGAGCTTCAAATGACAGAGAGAAAAGTGGTGTTTCTTTATTTAGCCACAAGGAAAGTGATATTTCTTTTTCCCATTTTTGTTTTGAGGTAATGTTTCTTTAATTAACACTACATATCTTTTTTTTTTTTTTTTTCCAATTGTTTATAAATTTTTATCCTTAATTAATTCCATGCAAGATATTCACAAAATGTACAGTTACTTTCCTGTTGAGAAGTAAGACTTGTTTATCTTTCCCTTTTTTTTATTTAAGAAATATTATTCTATGATATTGAGATATGACTTTGCATTATTATATCCAATAAAACTATTTTTAATTTTTAATACCGATTATCTTATCACCATATCCAACTAACCTCATTACATGTTTTCTTCATTATTATTTCATTTATCTTCATGTTTACACTACCGCTACATATGTTCTTTATTATTTTCTTAACAACGTTTTATCGTTATTTTTTTAGAGGATAACATTCTCGCTCACTGTAACTGTGCTTGCACATTTTCGTTTATAATTTTGAAACTCTTGCTTTTTACGTAAAGAATGTCTCTGATAATCTTACTTGATTTCTAATCTAAATAGGAGGACACAATTAAACATGCTAGTTGATATTATAAATATAAAGTAGTAGTGCATTATACATATCAGTATATATGCTTATATATATATTTGTGTGTGTATAAAAGAAGTATAGTCAACAAGATCAGACACTATATTTGGAGTGGGAAAAAATTATCCGTTACTTCTTAGCACAAATATACATATACTTATTCTACCAGGACGCAAATTCCAAAAAAAAAAAAAAAAAGAACCCAATAAAAGCTCTTCATTCTAGAACTACGTAATTAAATGGCAATTTTCTCCAACTAGCTAGCTGGCTATCGCAATAAAAGATTCCTACTTGGAGAAAATGGATCTACAAATCTCTTATTACGGTGTCGAAAGATCAGCGTCACGCGCCGTGTTTCCAATTCAGCATGCTTTTTGACTATAATTAGTCCAATATATAATTAATGAGTATTTATAATGTACTAATTAAACCACAAATTTCTAGAACGACAAAGTTAGGCTAAAGTACTCCAAATTCTAAATCTTATCTTGTTTAGTTGAAATTAATTCTTGAATAAACCCCCAATTGAATATTAAATTTTCTCTTCAATATTAAAGTTGCACGTGTTTATTGTTATTATTATTATTACTACTACTATTTTAAAAGTTAAGACTGGAACATCTCAAGATTGAGACCATTTAAAATAATCCCATCTCAGTTATGGTCTCAAACTCTATTTATTAAAATAAAAAGAAAAGCATTATAGAATTCAAAAGAAAATAAGAAATACAACCTCATAGGGTAAATCACCCTAAAACAAGAAGTAAACCAAAAGGTGGAGACTAAAGGATAAGTTGAGAATATACTTTTCAAAATAAGTTTTCTAATTAATATAGGCCTCATTAAAACTCTTACACTAGTAAGACCCCATTAAAAAAAATCCTGTGAAGGGAAAAATAACACCTATGCTATTAATGCAAGCGAGAGAGAAGTAAATACTATTTTTACAATAAATAATTGAAATAAATAACATTGGATGGTGAAGAAGAAGAGTTTGAGGAGGCAAGGTCAGTGGACTGGTTGTTGTTAAGCAGCAGAATCCTAAGAGGAAAAAGAAGCTCTTCATGAAGAGGAAGTTTTACGCGCAAAAGACATGCAGAGACTGGGAATTTGCTGATGGGTTTTCATAAAGATACAGTTGGGATTAAACTTCATCAGCTCCAACTGTCGTGTTTAGTATGATACAACTGTCGTGTTTAGTATTATACAACTTCCTCAGCTCCAACTGTCGTGTTTAGTATGATACAAGTCATTGCTTGGAATTTAATATATACATCAACACCTTTTACACTTCTAATTAAAACTTGGAACAACTGGCGCTCAGACTTTAAAAAATTGTCCAATAATATGTTTTTTTTTATGTTACTTCCGAAATTACCATCCAGACATTTGCCACAATATAATATATCTCCCTAGCTTGATATTTTCTCTTTTAGAATTTTCTTCACATACCGTCTAATCCGTCCCCCTATCTTCACCATCCAACGCGTGTCCTCCAAATCTGCACCCTCCGACATGCCTTCCGTACCACCTCACTACAGCACCAAAAACGTTGTCGGATGACAGACCTTTCGTAAATAGATTATAATCACCCAGCTGAACAAAAATATTCTCAGAGGCAATATTACGGAATGGAGGAGTACTACTGCATGGGAGCTAAGAGTTCAACCTTATATCACCAATAATAGTCCTGCTTCACAAAAATTATAATCTGTACACATACTCGTATATATTTAGTGTGTATATATATATATTATATATTTGAAGCTTTTAAGTCACAAGGACTAACACTTCAACAATGCACTGTTAAGGAGCTCTAATATTCTGTTCAACAATACCATATAGTATGTTATGATCCCGATCATATCGGGGTAATAACAAGTATGGTGAAAAAAAATTTTCAAACAAAATTTAGAAAACAAAATAAAATTTTCAAGCATACAACTACTATTTGTTTCATTGCCTTCAACTCCCGTGAAAGAAACAGGAAGACTCAGTGGTGGGGTAATCAGACTCTATTTCTCCGGCCAATACTCTGGTCAGCTCGTCGGCACGGTCGTCGTGCCCTCCAGCAAAGGTATAGACCCGGAATGCGAACTGAAAAGCCTTCCAAAGCAATTTACCACATCCCTTTTGCTGTCCTTCGGTTTTAATACTTACAGTCTCATGAGTTGCCTTTGCTTCTCCTTTCTCCTGAAATATTTCAAACCATTTACCAATTGCATTTCCAAACGATATTTCTAATACGTTGGCTAATTTCGTTACGAAAATTGAACAACTTACAAACCTTTATTGCAAACTCCGTGCAGCTTGAGGAAACATCCACCATTGATTCTTTGATTCGTACGAGGATATTGAAGTCAAAATGAATGTTGTGACTCTGAAATATCTTGGATTCTTCGTCTTTAGTGCGTTCCAACGCGTCCACTTCTACTTTAATCTGTATGCCGTTGCTTCTTGTTGATTAGTAAAACAAGAATGAAGGACTAATGAAAATTACGTATAACGACGTCTAGCGGAATATGATTCTGTATCACCTTATTGAAGTAGCGTTCAGCCTTAACTATGTTTTTTCCAATTGGAGCCTCAATCTTCCAGTTTTGTATCTCAGTGACTATGCTATTCAATTTTTTGTAGAGTGCAGCTGCAGTTCTCAAAGTCTCCAACTTCTTCATAGGGAATCCTTCGAACCTCGACAAAACCTGATTGCTTGGAAGATTCTTAGTCATGATCACTTAGTATTGTACGAGGCTGAGCATAAATCCAGGGAAATGTAAGTATGTAGTTTACATATAGTCACCTGTGTCTCATCTGTTAAATGTTCAAGAACTGATTCCGCATCTTTGTGGAACTTCAACAACTCATCCATGTCCTTTGTTTGGAAAGAACTAATGGTGGGCTTCATCTCCGTGATAGATTTTGCGTACTTTTTCACTTCTTCTTCAATTTGTTGAAAGTAGGCTGACCTGAGACACAAAATTAAAGAAATAGTTATCTTATAAGTACATGATATGGCTTTTGGTTGTGATCAGTAGAGACTCAACAAATCGAGAATATTGCCTTTTCGTCATCTCTGCTATGGCATCAGCCATTCCTTGCTTTCCGCCAGCAATACAACTTCCAATACCAGTTCTTTTCCCAATGGATGATATACCATCTAGATTAGTTCCTTCCACTTTCCCTTTGAGAGCTCGATATAGATTGCCCATTTGTGATGATCTCCACCAATTGTTGGACTCAACAACATTTTTGTGGTGTCTGTGCTATGCTTTCCATCTAATATCCTTTCAGTTGCATTCGGGTTTTGAAGCACTCTTATGTCTTTCTCAGTGCCGCTATCTATGCCTTGCTCTCCAAGTATTCCCTGAGACCTTTCAAAGCACCCGATTTTTGATTCTGTTTCTCCCTTTTTTTCATCAACCGAATCAGTACTCTTATCCAAAGTTGTGCCAATAAAGAGTTCTCTTTAACGTGAGAAGTGAAGCTTTAGGTGCTTTACATCAATTGGGTTCAGTCTCATCACTGCTTCAACTCTCAGAGACAAAAGCAGAGGTGGCGTGTACAAAAAATTTGCAATCTCCTCAACTCTCCTAGAATCGACACGAGTCAACTCCGGAAGCACCAAGGTTGGCATATCCGGAGAAGAGCAGAAAGGGGAGTTGCTGTCTGAGTAGGAACCACCAAGGATTTTCCCGGAGGAGTTGGTGCTTGAACGGTAGTAATCCGTTTTCTGGTCATCCTCAACCATCATGTCAATCTTTTCTCTTGCCATGTTAATCATAAAATCAATTAATTTCACCGCAGTTTCAGCTATGACAGAAGAAAATTACCAGTCATTAATCAAAGGCAAGAAATACTTAAAAGAGATCCAGAGTCCTCTTGTAATTCTCGCTGACTTAACTGTGTTCCAAATTAGAGATGGTAAAAGGACATACCAAGTTTATAATAATTAATATTTTCCTTCAACGATGTTGAATCGAATTCGGGTTTATCCATAAGGTCTTCGTTTGTTATCCATGAATCTCCAATAGATTTTAATGCTTTACAAAAGTAGGCCAAGCCCTGCTGTCTCAAATATTCTATGCAGATTAGCAAGTAATTGATTTTCAATGTACTCAAATTATTCTAGTTTAAGCTTTTTCTTAGACATGTTCTATAGATGCTTCATTCATGTTCGATAATCGCTCAGAAGGTGTCCTAATCTCCGGGTTAAGATTCTTGAGATCTTCCATTAATACCATCACCAGCTGCAATTCGAAATTAAGTGTGCATCGAAATGAAAAGCTGTCACCGGCTGATATCCATACCTTGTTAATGGAAGCAGAACCATCACAAGGAGGTAGGACAAGGATGTCCCTAAGGGTCATGATCTTCTTCCGGAGCTCCGTCATCATAATGCTACCACAACACAGAGAATTGTCCCCCGCCATGCTCTCTGCATATCTCTCTTTCCTCAACAAACTCTCGCAAAATTCGGTATCTTTCATTTCCTGAAGCAATACTTCTTTGCCCTAACAACAAATATCTTCTAACCATAGAGATATAGATACACAAAACATTAATAGTAAGATTGTGTAAATGAACTCAACATGTTCCATGACAAAGTCCAATAACATGCTTGTGACACCCAATTTGGATCATTAAAAATTGGTTTTGTTCAAGATGTAGGATGTTCAAAGTAATTATTACATATCGCAATTCGGAAAGTCATATAGTCATATAGTCATTACAATTTTGAAGAGATTCTGAAATTATTTAAAAAATTTAAGCTGCTATATGCTTGTAATTGTTGTATAAAAATTAAAACAGACTTTGAAATTGAAGTTGAGTTTACCTCTAATCCACACGACTCGCGATGCGTAAATTGCGATAAGCAGGAGTAGATTTATGTAACCATTGTTGTGCCCTATACAAAGTATTATAAAAGACTAGCCATGATTGGAATGGGTCTACTTGTCCAAGTCATTAGCTACGAGTTTGAAAAAATAGGCAAGTTTTAATTTGAATCAGAACTCTTTTCTATTAGAATAATCAAAGTCTTAATTTGCAAGAAAGGCCGTAGAGTGTCCAGAATTTGACATAATGTCAATACTAACAACGACGTCTGCAATGTTTGAAAAATTATAACGTGCAGACCATTCGGGGATTTGATGCAAAATTCATAACGGACGTTCATTTGCTGAACTTCGCCGAAAGAGAAAATGATCGAGGGTAGGAAATGAGGAGTTGCCTAGTTTAACCAGGCACACCATAAACTTAAAAATTAAAAATAAGAAAAGGGCAAACCAGTATAATTATGTTGGAACATTGTTCTTCATGTCAATGTTTGCCTTAATTGAATTTGTAGGGTATGTGAAAGCTACAATTTTCTTACCTTAGAGGGAACCGACTCCCTCAGCTATATGTGTATTGTCATGTAACATTCTAACAAAAGTCTCAACTTTGACGGATCGAAATTTTTTTAAATCGGTTGTAGAGGTTTTGTTAAATCGATTGTAGAGATTTTGTTAAAGAATCATGTGCATCCTTGTGACCTAGGTATTCCTGTTTTGGTTTCCCAGACTTCGTGCAAAAAGGCTCTGGCCTTCTGTTTTTCAGCTTTTAAAAAACTCCTGCTTGACCTGCTCGGCTAGCTCTATTCAATTATTGATGTACAATGACTCTTTTTGGAACTCAATACACATTAGTGCCATTTGAGTTTGTTAGTGGAGTTAATTATCTATGTTATGTCATGATTATCTATGATCTAAGGCCATATAAACGGATGTTAATATTTCGTTTTTTTTTTTCCCAGAACATAATACATTTAAAATAAAAAGGTCTAAATTATTGGCTTTATCTATTCTAGAGCCTTCTTTATATAAAAACTACGGCCATAATTTTTACAAGTGAATGTTTGATAGTAAGCAGAATTTAAAAAGAAGGTATAGATTTTTTTCCCCCTTCGAGGCCGGCTTTGAATTCGTTAAGACCTTAAGGTGTGTAATTAATGAATTGGTTAAGTTAAATATATATTTTGTAATATTGTTTATTTTATTATTATTTTCAAACCAATAGTTATATTATTATATTAAAAAAAATAGTAATACTATAATGGTTCAAAAGATAGACTAAGGCCCCATGTGGACTAATTCTCCAGCCTCCAAAAATCAATCTTTTTTCAAAATTTCACCGCTTTTCACTATTTACATCTTCAAAATATTATAATATACTCCAAATTTTAAAAATTTATAACTTTGTGTATACAAGTCCAAATGAGATAAATTTTTTTTTGAAATTATATAGAATTTCGAGATGAACAAAACAATATCCATATTAATATTTTTTTTCTAAAAAATTTTTAAAATTTTTTATTTTTTCACCTCAAACAATTTTTTCTCCCAAATACATTTTCCAAAACAACTTTTTTCCAACCTAAAAATAATGTCTCCAACTCCCTCCTCCAAACTCCCCCTAAATGAAAATAATAAGGTTAGCCAAAACTAGCACCAATTTGATCTCTTTCTCTCTCTCACTTCCGGGGGGTTATATATATTCTCCTGGATATAATAAAAACAAAAATAATTACAATTATAATAAAGGTTTGACTACAATTTTATAACAATTTTTATAAAACGCAATTTCATATGTAAATATGAAATTATAAAATTAGATAAATAATTAATGTTAAATTAATGGTTTGTTTGGATAGGATGTTTAGTTTTGAAAAATACAAAATTTTTATTTTTGAAAAATAAAAAGTTGTTTAGATTTTTTTTAAAAGTAAAAAGTTGTTTAGATGAGTAAGATATTTTCTTTGTTTAGAGAGAGTTTTTTTTCTATTTTTCAAATATGAAAAATTTTGAACGTTGAGGTACCAAAATTTAGGAAGATTTATTTTCTTAAAGTGAAAAATTTTTTATTTTTCAAAAATAGATATATCAAACAAACACACTATAAAAGACAGATTATAATACTAAATAAAATAGATGCAAAGGTTAAACCATGAAATATAACATAAAATTAGAGGAATCTGAAATCTTAGACATTGACCAAATAATAATAATAATAATAATAATAAAAGCTCTGTTTTATGTTCGATATGCTTTATATTGTGTCAATACAAGTGCATATGCTGCCAAAATTATGTACCATATTTAGCAACATGATTTTCACTTGCAAACGACAACATCCTATAATAGTTTAGCATATTCCGACATGAAAATCACTTGCGGGCTCTCTGGTGCTTGACAGTGCATTTTTTAGTTCAAAATAAATTTAAAAATGATCTTAAACAACCAGCATCTAGGTATTAGGATCATGATTCAACAAAAATACAACTTTTTTCTCTCTCTTTCATCTCTCTCTCTCTCTCTCTACATAATGACTACAACAATTATCTTGTGTTCGGTCTCTCTCCCAACAATTACCCATTATCTTTTGGCATTCTTTGCCTTATGAACCACATTCATACGTTAATCCTTTGTTTATACACTTCACGTCTTTTTTGGTTTTTCTTCAAATTTAGCCACTTTTTTTAATCAGCCCATTAATGGTGTCGTTGCATTACACGTTGATCTTTTATCTGAAGATGCAATCTTTAAACTATAGATTAGTGGTCGACTCGTTTCGGAGATTCCTGTGGATGGTCATTCAAAGATCTGTCTTTTCACAGGATTAGTTTTCACTTCATTATTTCTCAAGATCATCCGTTTCTTTATTTTCCGAATTTATGTCGTTTGTTTTATTCTAGTCGTTTTCCAGTTTTATTTCATTTGTATACCTCATTTCGCCTACAGTCTTGCAGTTTTTCACTTTGTATTATTCTTCATCGATCACGTGGGTTTTACATTCTTTTGATTCGGTGTTTTTGTCGTTTCACCGTTGATCTCGTTTTCTTATGGATAATGTTTTAACCTGATTCTTTTATTTTTCTGGCATATATAGCTTAATCTTCACTTTATTTTCGTTTTAAATTAATTTTCTTGTTTTTATTTGGTGCAGTTTCAAAATTAGATGTTGTTATATTTTCTTCTCAATCCTTATCGTTTCTTTAATAATATCGTTTTTCAGATTCTAGTCGTTTTCAATAGCTTTGGTTTAGAGTATTCTGAACCTTTCTATTTCCTTTCTAGAGTTAGTGATAAACTTTTTTTTTTTTTTTCCTCAAAATTGATCCATGAACTCTATTGTTGTCTCAATGTCATATTTAGTCCCTCAATTACATTGCGTTAAAATTATATACGAAAATGTCACTTTTTTATTCTCATAATTTTGCCCCAAGTTAAATTTATCATCCTTAAAACTTTCTTGCCTCTGTAAACTTAGTCCTTTAGCTTGAATAAATTATGCCAATTAACACTAAAAATAGCCATGTGTTGAATTTGGTACCTATTAGCTCATTACATAAATATATTGAATCCAGAGCCCCCTCATAATAACAAGAGATCTGGATTTCTATAAAATGAAAATTGACATTGAAAAGGCACGTATATCATTAATCAAATTTACAATTATTTTTCCCTATAATGACGATGTTGTTCTCCTCAAAACAATAATGTTGGTGTCGTTTTCTGGACTTCTCCTTTAGGTATATCCTTGTTGTTTACTTGTTCGAGTCGTTTTTAGGTGAACTATCGATCTTCAAAAGGGACGGTTTCCCCTTCACCTTATGTTCCTAGATTTTTTGTTTGTTTTTGTAAGCGTTGTTTTCGATTTTCTTTTTGTTTCTTATATTATAGTCATCTTAAATAAATAAATAAAAAGGTTATTTTCTAGGCATCTTTATGTAGAATTATAATATTGTTTCTTGAGATTGTTGACGTTGTTTTATGATGGTTGTAGTTTTAAGTTACGCACTGTCGTTTTTAGGTGTAAAACTCCTCAATAGGAAAACCACAGTCCAAGAGAAAATCCAATACGTAAAAAATTTTACAATGATATAAAGTTTTCTCTCATAACCGATTACCCCAAATATACGGGTCTGCCACCAAACCGAGCCACTTATTTTAGGTGAAGTTTAATTTGTATGGAGATTTTCAAATCAAGCCAAATTATATTTAAGAGATCAAAACCAAACCAAATCAAACTGATTACAATTGTTTTAGTTTTTTTTTTTTTTTAAATTGGTTTGAACAAACATTAATCAACCTCTTCTTGGCTACAAATAGAATAGAACTAAAATTTTATTATGATGATCGTTTATTTATTTCTAAACCATAATTATTAATAACTCACGAATCAAGTATCAAAATCAAAATACAAATAAAGCATCCATAATTAAAAGTAAAACATCCTCAATGAAAATAAAATATATATATATAAATTGGATTTATTTAGTTTTTTAAACTACATATAAATAAATTTTAATAGCATGTATCATAAACTAAGTGCTTGTTTGATGCATAGGTTTAAACTAAAAAATATGGGTTTGATTTGAGTTAAATTATTTGCGTTTGACACACAGATTTAAACTGTTAAAACTAAAAAGTGTAAAAACTTAAAATGTGTAAAAAAAAATCAATATTAGATTTGTTTTGTTCATCTCAAAATTCTATACAATTAAAAAAATCATTCTATTTGAATTTGTATATGTAAAGTTATAGACTTTTAATGTTTGATTGTAAAGTTGTAATTAGAATAATAAATAGTGAATAAACTGAAAAAAAAAAAAAACGATTGGATTAAACTTGCCTCCAAATAAGCTCTAATCAATTATATTTTTACAGCTATATGTAAATTTTTTAAAGAAATTGGTTTGGTTTAGATTGTTTTTCAGGGGTGAAACCACAAATTAAACCTATTTATTAGTTTTTTAAAACTTCAAATCAAACGAAATCAACTATCATGTGGTTTGATTTGGTTTTGAATTGGTATAGTTTTGGTCAATTTGATTGGTTTAATTAGTGTGATGCACACCACTAATTCATGTTTTATCAAAGCCTTCTCTAATTTACTTGAAGTACTTTTGTTTAGGACGATTTTGAAACAATTGTTTACATAACATGTCCAAATCTGAACATGATCTGAAAATGAATCGAAAAGTTGTTTGGGTAAAATTTGACCCTTTTTGTTTTCGTTTTAGACATCAAAAACTTTTCACATTTGAGTATAATTTCCTTTTTTTCTCTTGGACCATTTTGAATAGGGTTTGGTTCAAAATCAGAATAATTTTTACTTTTCTATTCACTTTGCTCATCTTATTTTTTGAATGAACCGAATTTTATTAAACAAATTTTTTGATCTATAAATAGGGATTTTTTATTCATCCAAACACCATATCATTTTTGAATTAAAAAGACTTTATTGTCTCAAACAAGACATTTTTTATTCCTTTTTTAAAAATAGACATCCCATCTAAATTGAGCGAAATGATTCAAATCTTCTATCTAAAAATTAATTTCTTAAATGGTGTTTAGCAATGATATTATATCACAAAATTTCAAAAAGATTTAAAATGTTTTAAAACAGATTTTTATCCTTTAAAATGTACTTTTAATAATATTTCATAGCACGATAAATTAAACATGATTTAAGATACTCAAATTAAATAGAAGACTCCAATTCACAGGGAAAAGCTTTAAGCTCTTTATGTGTTTATGTTTCACACCGGCGCTCTCATTTTGCTTCCAAGCAAATGAAGGACCAGAGGTGAATAAACGAGCAGCCTGGCCCAACCTATATTGGACTAGACTAGAAAACGAGCTGGGTTGCCCAATAGAAACAAGGGGCGTACGCGTTAGATGAAAAGTGACTAAAGAATTAAAAAAAAAAATCAGTATGCCAATCCACAAGGATCATTTACATAAATATTCAAATTAGAGATATTAAGTTAAAATATATTTATTTTTTATTTAATTAACATTTAAAATAATACTTATAATTGCAACATAATCTTCATAGAGAATTGATAATTAAAAAATAAAGAAATTATAAAAAAAGAAAGTCAAAAATAGGAATATTAGAATAAATGTAGTAAAATTAGTATGATTATATACTTTGCTTTTGTATAAAAAAATATTTTGAATTTTTTTAATAAATAATGATACATTAAATAGGTGTATAATTGATCTGTTATTTTTAGTAATTATATTTTATATAAAAGGTAATTTTGATTTTATTTATTTGATTTATTATAAAGAAGATATGATAAGATTTCAATAAGAATTAGTCTTTTTCATAAAGATTTGTAAAGAATTCAAAGTGCATTGTTGTGGTAATGATCTTTTTTTTTAATTGAGGCGTATATATTCAATTTTTTTTTGAACTTTTTAGTGATCGGCATAAATAATAAAATTTTTTTATAAAAAGTCATTGGTTTTCTATATAAAGTGTGTGTCCATATCATTAGTAATTAAATTTTGTTGATGTGTGATTTTTAGTAGTTGACATAAATAATAAATTTTTTTTTATAAAAAATTAATTTTTATTGAAAAACTTGAATACTTTATGTTAGTATACTTTTTTTTTCCCATTTTAATTTTTTATCAGTCTTTATCATAAATATCAATCTTT
Organism: Antiaris toxicaria; assembly: GCA_035233585.1. Lineage (NCBI taxonomy): Eukaryota > Viridiplantae > Streptophyta > Magnoliopsida > Rosales > Moraceae > Antiaris > Antiaris toxicaria. The sequence continues at coordinate 100,081,844 of CP141154.1, forward strand.
ATTATAAATAATTATTATCATGTATTTATTTTTTGGTTGAAACTGTTATCTTTACAGTAAATATTTTATATTTATTTTTACACTTTTGATGTTATTAAAGATTAAAACCAAAAGTTTTTGAATTCATGTTTATATTTAAGATTAAAATCAAAACTCATTTGATTTTACTAAAATGAGTTGCAGCAAAGTAATAATAATAATAATAATCATCATCATCATCATTATAATAAAAAAAAATAAAAAAATGGAAAAAAGAGTATGAAAAAAGTAAGAATAATATCAATTATGATAAATTGACAAAATATATACTATGGATATTTATATCTTTATGAATAGATGCTTACACAGTAATATTAAAAAATGAAAATATTTTAATATGGGACCTTAAAAATGAATTTTTTGTATAATTATTTTAATCAATAAATTTAGGTTCACCTCACCTACCATGTGTAGACCATCAGTTTAACCTAATTCACATTTATAGATTTGAAAGACTATATAATAAATTTGTCTATAAATATTTTTTTTTTTCACAAAGCAAAAAAAAAAAATGTTTTTTGCTTTAAGGAAATGTAGCATATAATTTATATAATAAAATTTAGAATTATATTTATCAGCCGAAAAAGGAAGGTAGACTCCAAAAGTTAGAATAGATACATATTAGCCAATCTAAGTTAAAATATCATTGTTTGCAAGAGACACCAGGCCGTTTAAGACTTTAGTGAGAACTCAATCCCCTGTACTCAGCTTATCAAATTTATTATTATTTTTTATAAAAAAAATCTGTATATAAGAACATGTAGATTGTTGCAGCCAAAAAAGAAAAAAGAAAATTATAGTAAATTGCATTTTCAGAACATGATTGAAGAAAATAATAAGTTTTTATTATAATATTTGTAGTAAATAATAGATTTATTATATAAATATAAATTTTACCAGAAAAATAATGTATTTATAAGACATAAATAATTATTTATTTAATAAAAATGTAAATATTTATTTATTTGATATATAAATATATCATTTATATAATAAATCTGACATATATAAATTATTTATATAATAAATATATTATTTACTATAAATATTTTAAAAACTTACTATTTATTTTAATTATTTTTAAAAAAACTGCAATTTACTTGAGTCTTACAAAAAAAAAAATTTTATTTACTGCAAATATTTTTCAATTGTTTTATTTTCTAATGTAGACATGGCCAACTTAAAATTAAAAAATTGATCTCATAACGGCACTGAACTTTTGTTTTAGTTATATGTTAATACCTCGTGCACGAAAATTCTTGCATGCGCACCTCCTTTTATTTAATAATAATGATGATGAAGTATGCAATATTGTTCACGCTTCCACATATCCGGTGTTGAGAATTTTCCCTCGTACAGATGGTTTCTGCATGCACAAGAAAGAAAATTGAATTCAGAAGGTAAATGTTTTTCAAACGGAATTTAATTACGAGTTCTTTGATATTGAAGAACAAAGTATATCTACGCCGACTGAACAAGATTTAAGAAAATTCGCGCAAGCAAAGTCTAATAAGTTCATGTATATTAGAATACGTACTTTCCACAAATTTTGTCAGAATAAGTATCAAGTCTTCATTTAATTTTACCAATTTTTGTTTGCATGTTCATTCAATTTTTTTTATGTGTTATTATTTGAATATAATCATGTCGCACTCCGTCTATCTGTAAATTGGCTTGGTTGACTTATGAACGAAAACAAAAGGAAACTTGTTTGATTTGGGAAAGGTTGACCTTAGCGAAATTGCGTACAGTGCACGTGTCATTGACTGTATTTTTGACCTTTGCTAAAATTAATGGGCAAGAGTGATTTAATAAGTTTCCTATGAATGCCTCTCAACCTGTCTAGAAACTTGTATAGGTCTCTTCTAGGTTTTATTTTTCATTTTGAGTTTAGTTTATAACTTGAATAAAATAGGAGAAATGTAGCTAAATATATAAGATAAATCAATTCCCTTACAACAAAATTGAATGAGACAGGATAACATAACTCAATACTTTAGATATAATGACAGGAAACAAAAAGCTTGAGGGTATCATCGATCTTTCCTTTTTTTTTTTTATTCAGCGAAATTAAAAATTATATTATGTTTTCAAGAACGGCTTCGGAGTGGCAAATCAATTATTGCTGTTTATTAAAAGAAATGTAAATTAAAAAAAAAACAGAATTATTTAGATGGAACTTCGAGAAGGCTCAAGTCGAGGCAAGAAAAAAGGCGTTATTATTTGAATATTATCATGTCGGACTCCTCTATATGTGTATTGGCTTGGTTGACTTGTAAACGAAAGCAAAAGGAATCTTGTTTAATTTGGGAAAGATTGACGTTAGCGAAATTGCATACAGTGCACGTGTCATAGACAGTGTATTTTGACCTTTGCTAAAATTAACGGGCGAGAGTGATTCAGTTAGTTTCCTATGAATGCCCCTAAACCTGCCTAGAAACTTGTATAGGTCTCTTCTAGTTTTTATTTTTCATTTTGAGTTTACACTATAACTTGAATAAAATAAGAGAAATGTAGCTAAACATATAAGATAAATTAATTCCCAGGATAACATAATTCAATACTCTAAATATAATAACAGGAACAAAGACATCATCAATCTTCCTTTATTTTTTTTTTAAATTCAGCAAAATAAAAAATTATATTATGTTTTCAAGAACCGCTTCCAAGTTGCAAATCGATTATTGCTGTTTATTCGAAGAAATGAAAATTAAAAAAAAAATAACAGAATTATTTACATTATTAAAATCAGATGGAACTTAGAGAGGGCTCAAGTCGAGGCAAGAAAAAAGGTGTTAATATTCGATGTTCAATTTTATACTATTCAAGTCAACTCATAATGGAAGTTCGTTTTAAGCTCTAGAACACAATATTGGTTCGTGATCGTCTGTCTTTATAATGTATTGACTGTCACATTCAATTTCAAGACTTATATATACAGAGATGAACTTAACTACAAAAGTTCCTGTGAATTTCATTAAATCGAGTCTCAATTTTTCAGTTTTGGATATTTCCTAATTTTTGCGCCCTTAATTTTTCGCACTTGTTCTATTTATCCTCTCAGATTTAAAATTTCAAATGTATTGTTCGCTCCTTGATCTGTTACAAGGGTGGATTTAGATGCTAAAGGTAAAAATAAATCTAATATATAACAAAAACAACAGAAATATAAAGATATTAAATCACTTTACTTAACAAGTTAAGCTTTTTTAATACAACAGTCAAATCTTTTAAAAGTTTCAATTTCACAATAGATTTTTTTTTTTTGGGTGTTCTCTTTCAATTTTTGCTTAAGAACTTTATAGTATTCCCACTTTAATCCCACTAAAAATTAATAATTTCCATATAGTTACAGTTAGAACTTTATTTTTTTATTTTATATTTTAATGTTATTTATTTCTTCAAAAAAAATTAGTGAACTTGTACTGCCGCTTATCATGGACACATATATAATTGTACAAAATGGTGACAATATAGAGATCTTTATGATGTTTGAACCTTTGGGGCGGACAAAACTCTTAAGATTAACAATTGTACGATTCCTCAAAAAGAGATGGCTTTTATAGCACAATTTGAAAAATAAATTGGTTCAAGATTTTGAGGGGAAAATCTACACAAACTATGTATCTGAAGTGTGAAGGGATTAAAGTTGAGAAAATATTAAAGTTTCTAAAAGGCTTCTTCTTTGCAATTTTCTTTTTAGTTTATCTTATTCTGTGAGGTTGTTTTCTATTTCTTTTTAGGTGAAAGTACTTAAATGATATAAATTAAATGACCATTATACTAACATGACATAAAAATTTAATATTAAACTAATGTGACACAAATCAGACACTAATTAAAATTTAGCTAATGTCATATTAGTCAAGCGATAAGAATTTGTGTCATTTTAGTCAATAGACAAAAAAAAAGTGACTATTTAGGTAATTTTCTTTTCTTTATTTTTTTTTCAATAATCTTTTATGTCTTCGGTTTTTCATAACTTTCTTCCTTTCTTTTGATAATGTTTTGCCTTTACGAAATTTTTTTCTTCCTTCTTTTCAATTATAGAGACTTTTCAAAAGGCAGTTTCTCCTTTTCAATTAATTTTCCTTTTGAATGTGAAAATGTTTTTTTTTTTCCAAGTTGATCTTTTGAAAATGAGATTTCTGACATTTCCTTGAAAATATTTAAAAGTTCAGTGTTTGAAAACTTTAAAGTTACTTTCTCATATTAATTTCAAAGTTTCTCATATTTATCACGAAAATTATTAAGTACCAGATGAACTGACTTCTCATGATATTGGTTTACAATCTTATTGTTCTTGGAGTTCAGTGTCTTCAATTTCAAAAAGAGATGGCGATTATAGTATAATTTGAATAATAAATTGGTTCAAGATTTTAAGGGGAAAATCTACACAAACTTTGTATCTGAAGTGTGAAGGGATTAAAGTTGACAAAATATTAAAGTTTCTAAAAGGTTCCTTCTTTGCAATTTCAGTTAGGATTAATTTTCCTGTTAAAGTTCAGTTAATGGAAGTTATATATTCGGGTGACTTATATTGTTGTTGATAAAAAATGGGAATGTGAAAAATTTTTTTTTACCTAGTTGATCTTCTGAAAATGAGATTTCTGATAGTTCCTTGGAAATATTTAAAAGTTCAATTAAGGAGAACTTTAAAACTGCTTTCTCATATTAATTTCAAAGTTTATCATATATATCACGAAGATAATTAAGTAGCAGATGAACTGGCTTCTCATTCAATTGGTTTACAATCTTTTTGTTCATGGAGTTCGATGCCTTCTTTCTGTAATTAATAAGAAGTTCAACTTGATTTTCTTGGCCTTCCTGCTAACAGATTCAGATGAGATTATCTTCAAGCTTGGGCATCGTTTGGCTTCTCTTACGTTGGTGCTTTTTATTTTTGGTGTCGATCAGGGAAAATTTCAGCTTTAAATTCGTACTCTTTTTTCTTTTTTGGATTTGTCCCAATGAATTTTGTCCAATATTTAAGATTTCAATGACGAGTGTCCGTATCAATAATACAATGTGTACATAACAATAACTGCTCCGATACAGAAATCTAACTTCTAAAAAATTAATCCAAAACTAAACATCAATTCATACCAGTAAAACAAAATATGAGGTCCTAAGTTGGAAAGTTTAATGATTTGATATTTCTTTTCCCTGTTGGATATACTTATGTAATTTAATTATATTTATATATATATATATTTGTTAAGAAAGTTGGTAATTCGTCATGGATAAAGCTCCTTAAGAGTTATTGCCAAACTAATTGCAAAGTCTCAGATTATAAATTCTTGCCGATGGGTACTATAATCGAATTTCATGGACAAGAAATCTAATAATTTTTAATATACTGACATAAAACTGTAGGAAAAAAATTTTAAACATTAACCCTCTGTCTGTTTGACACGTTTAAATTTGGAAAACGAAAAATTTTTCATTTCAAAAAAAATTAACATTCCTAAATTTCCGTATCTGAACATCCAACATTTTTCATTTTTGAAAAATGAAAAAAGAGCTCTCTAGAAACAAAAAGTTTTCATCCATCCAAACAACTTTTCACTTTTAAAAAAAATTCCAAACAACTTTTTATTTTTCATATCTAAAAATTTTTCATTTTCCAAAAACAAACACCCCATCCAAACATACCCTAAGGGTTTGTGCAGAAGAGTATTGGAACCTTTGCTTTGGAGGTTGGAGATTATTCAAATAGTAAAGTTTGAAAAAAAAACAGTAATAAAATTTACAGAAAAATACAAAAATAAAAGGACAAAGTACAACCCATGGGGTGGATTGGAATCCACCTCCCAAACAAGCCTTAATATAAACAAAAATGTTTAAAATTGTGTGCACCATTAAGGGCATATTTACTTTGGTGGTGGCACGATGGCCAAAAAAGTCTATTTAGAGTATTTATTTTTATCAGATCTCAAGTTTGAGTTAGAATACACGCAAGAGTTTAATCTTTAGTAACAAAAACCATGTGTTATTTGCTTTTGAAGCATGAGATTTGCTAATTGTGAAGACCTAAAATTAGGCTTCTTATCATCCTATCAGTACGATCAGTGGGTTAATCTAACGACTACTAGGATGGGGAGTGAGGACACTATTGATCTTTTTTTTTTCTTATTAAAAAAAAAAAAGAAAAGAAAAAGTAGTGAGTAATCATTTTAACTTTCCAATGCCATTATTTATTGTGGAATGATTTGATTAGGTCTAATTTATGTTTTTAGGAATAATCAGAAATATATAATTAATTTCTAATATCTCATTTAGTTAATTTCCTATTTTATAAGTTTCTTATTTTGTGTAAATTAGTTTCGTTATTTGATGTAGTAGTGGTTGGTGGCAGCCCTATGCAACCATATATGTACCCCTATGCAACCATATATGTATTGTACCGTGTAAAACTGATTCCAAAGGCAGAATAATAAAAACTTTTTCTCTGAAAAACCACATTTATTTTTTCAACTCTGCTCAGTTATGGTTTTATAAATGTGTCCTAAATATTTACAAAAACAGTACAAGAAGTGGGGATTTAATTGCAAGTTACATGCTGTGCCTTTACCCAATTCACACTTCACTAGGTGACGGTCCTGCAACTTCTTACAAGTTCATTACTTGAATGTCAAGAAAGAAAAGTATATATTTGAACATGTTTTGAATGAAAATAGGACTTAACCACGGGTGTGAACTTTTGTTTTGCTTAATAATATTATTATATTAAGTTCTCTTCCGATCACAAATGGGAGACAAAGGAATAACCTAGTCAAACCACGTGTTTGGTGTTGTGGGGTTCATTGTTCATACCTTATGATCTCCTCTTTTTGGAAGGCCAAGTCCGGATTTCATACCTTACACGGACAGACAATTCTTTCTTTGTTGAAAACTACAATACTGAAACTCACAAAGATATTATCTTTCGGCAAAGACTAGCCGTAAAATTACTTTCTTCGTACAATTAAATTAATATGATATTTAACAGCTCTAATACGAACAAATCAAAAAGCCGAAATGATAAAGTTAAAAATTAGTTTTTAGTTTCCAATCAATAATCTGTATGCCAGTTGAACATGCTTGTTACAATTACGAGTGCGTGTGTTTTGAGTTGAGAGTCATCATATTCTTTTTCTGAAATTAATAATAGAGTCACCATCACGTATCTTTAGCCGCTTCTTTTGTATAAAAGGTACGAAATTTTATTTGTGTTCCCTAGAGCTTTTGTATCTTCAACGTCAAAGCACGTGAACCTTTGTGTCTTTTGCTATTATACTAAGATGTTTTATTTATTTTCTTTTTTGTTTTTTTTTTCCTATAAATGGGAAATTTTCTTTCTCCTCTTCATTTGTTTAAAACACAGTAATAAGATGTTATAGTACATGTCTATATATATACACACACTATTTTTATTTTGATTTCATCAATTTTAACCACGCTACGACTAGTTTAGCCCGTGGAAAGAGAAGAGTTTGGGAATTCTTTATGCTAATTAAATAGATAGCAAATAGATCAATATTATAGTTATGAGTTAATTCTATTTCACTTAACAAAAAATATGTATAAAATCTCATAATTAAGGAGGAAAAGAAGAAGAATACATAGCTGATCAATTTGAATTGAAAATTTTTTTAGTGATCAAAACATATCCTCTCATAGAAACCTCGCTACTGGAATGTTTCTATTGGAGCTAAATATAAAGTGCAAGATTAGATTTTGTGATAGAGTGCGTGTCTATATATTTCAAGATAGAGAAGCCAAAATAAGATATGTCTAAGAATCGAGGAATGTAGATTAATTACAAATATTGATGTTTTCTTAATATCTATAAGACAAGTTATTTGATTGCTTTAAAATATTTAAAATATTGATGCTTTCAGTGACACTTCCGTGGTGTCACAAAGCAGTATGAGAAAATTTGTTGCCGTAAATTCGCCCTGGCCCATCGGTGGATAATTTACCAATATATTACAAACTCTGGGACCTAGCTAGTTAACAATTTGCATGCCCCTTTTTCTCTTGCCTTTCGTAATGGAAACTTGGGACTTTTTGTAAAAAGTGAATTATAGATAATATTAATATATATGTCGCCGTTTTATTTTTGGATTATACTATAATAAAACCGTGCAAGAAAAACAAACAAAAAGTATTTTCCCATTTGTAATAAAATTATGCCAAATAGGGTATATGTAATATAAAACTAATATTGGGGAGCTGTGACCGTTTCAGCAAACGACCCATTTCCCTGATAAATATAATAATATTGGAACTGAGAAAATTATAACGTGTTTGAAGGGTTAAATTTGTGTACGATTTCACGCTAGGGAGTCAGAGGATTCAAGGCACTTACTCAGGTATTTTCTTGGGTCATACCACCAGAAATTGTAGTTTTCTCACTTGAAATAAAAAATATTCCCCAAACTTAAAAACGACACATTTTAATCCTCTCCCCCCATATATCCACATCTATATATACATAAATCAAAACACAACAAAGCTTCTCAATTACATCTCCCATTTATATACAACACTAAAAACAAAAAACCAAAAAAAAAAAAAAGAATCTCTTTTAAACAAAATCAAAGAAATTATATATCACAATTGTCATTATTACTAGCACCTCATAGAAGCCATGCAACGTGCCATACCTGCCCTAGCTAAGAACTTTGCTCATGTATCTAAAGTCTTTCGCCCCCAAACCCAAACCCAATCCATGAACATCTCTAGCCGTCCGGCGTGCGACGTATTCATAAACCACCGCGGAATCGACACGAAAAAGACCGTCGCCGGCTTGCTCTTTTACCACCTCTCCAGGCTCCGGCTGAGGCCATTCCTCGACAGCAAGAACATGAAGCCCGGCGACAACTTGTACGACAAGATCGACACCGCGATCCGCGATTGCAAACTCGGCATCGCGGTGTTCTCCCCCCGCTATTGCGAGTCCAAATTCTGCCTCCATGAGCTGGCTCTTCTCATGGAGTCAAAGAAAAGAGTGATACCGATTTTCTGCGACGTGAAGCCGTCGGAGCTTAGGGTTACAAAGATCGTCAATGGGAGTTGTTCGGCGTCCGATATCCAACGGTACGAGGCTGCCCTTCAAGAAGCCAAATACACGGTTGGACTTACTTTCGACTGCGTTAAAGAGTGCGTAATTTTAAGTGAATTTTCTTGACTTACTTTTAATAACATTGAATTTTTTTTTCTGCTTTTGAATTTGAATTTGAATTTTTCTTCGGTCTAATCTTCTTTTTATCGTGTTGGCGTGCTTTTAGGGACTGGTCGGATTTTTTGCAAACTGCTTCCGATGCCGTTCTGGAGAACTTGATCGAGGTAGAAGGGGAACAAGTATTGGACAAGATTAATAATAAAAATCAGATCTATTTGCCAAATGCTCCAAAGTTCTTGTGAAAAATTATATATATATAATGTGTCAAATATAATTATATATATATACGCGCACCGCTAGCTACTCTTCCCATCAATTATAAAGGAAAGGGGATGAAGTGAATAATTAATTAATTAATTAATAATAATTCTTTTGTTCATTAAAATTCATTTATTTGATTGTACACAAATTATGTATGCTGCTAACTTGTGCAGGCAAATGTACCATCTTTCCTCCATGTTGTAAAATTCAATGTTAATTTGCATATGTATGTTTATTCAATTGTATTCTTTTTATATTTGAATAAAGGTTCTTCATGTTCATGTTCTTTTTATAATCATTTTATTAAGAGTTGTTTTTCAATAAATGACTAGAGTAAACAACTAACATTAGAGATCTGACACACATTCCAACTAAATTCATCAGATCAATAAATTGATCATGTGTGATCAAAGGTTCTTTAAACTAGTTTTAAGGATCTATAGAATGAATTTTTAAGGATATAATGTGAGCCTAATAAGGAAAGCTTTTATTTTTTATTCTATTTTTGAATTCACACCACACGAGATTTATTTTTCTAATGAATCGGGTGTAACCAATAATCAGGAGAGTGCTAACTAAGAAACTTTATCCTGCAATGAATCATCAAGAACCATACAAAATTGAAGCAACAAATTATATAATACATTGCATTACGTGTGTATTGGGAGCTAATTGAGAATAGGGCTTGTTAAATGTTGTCTACGGGCGGGTGAGTGGGGTTTGGCTCGAAGTTTAGTTCAAATTGAATCTCTCATATTCGAAATATGAGTCATGAATAAATGAAAGTCATATAAATGAAAGTCATGTATACTATATCGTAAATAATAATAATAATGGTAATAGTCGTCTATAGAAGAAACTGCCATCCAACTTCCATGCAATTTTTAAGAAGGTTTCTTTTGCGTTAATATATATATATAAATATATATATGTATATATCAATATCATATTTTTATGCACGTCAACTGCGTATCTCTAACCAGGAAAATTAACTGGCAGAAAATATTCAGAGTAAGCATGTACTGTGTAGCTGGAAAAGCGATTGTAGTTCTTGGGAATTGAAACTTGGAAGGAGTCAAATACTATAAGAAACAAAATCAAAGAAAAGTCAAAATACAAGTTCTTCAATATTGCGTATAATTGAGAATTTGAAGCGAATCATGAATATTCAAACTAATGTATTAGGTGTTAAATATATATATCTAAGATTAATTAGTGGACCGAAATTCGACTTAATTAAATAATCTCATATCAATTTGTGATCATCAGAGACTAAATATATATACGATCACATTGTTAATACTAAACAGATTTTAATAACATGCCTCTTTTTAATTTTTTTTTTTTTTTAAGATATGGGAAGATGGAACTAAAACCTACACTCGAATTTATTAATATCAGATTAAATTGATAGTTAATTAATGAGTGATATTAAAGTCAATAGCAGAATGAAATCTTTGAAAAGTACTTGAAAGCGCTTCCTTGCCCTAAAAATTTTCCACTGGTTAATTATTATGTGCACCTTTCGTTTTTTCAACTGTAGTAATATATGCTGTCAAAGAAGAATTTTTGACAATGACTGGAAACAAAGTACAGCTGTAGTTTGTTCGTTCGTTTTTTTTTTTTTTTAGCTTTTCGTTGTTTAGGTTGATCTTCTAAGAAGTAGTTTGTTTTCCGCGGAAAAAGCGAATCGATCTTTTAATCATCGCTATTTTTTTCCTTTGGGGGCGGTGTTCAATATATATTTTTCTGCAAGCCGATAAAGCTAACGAATTTTAATCGAAATTTCGGAGAGATACAATGGCATATGTAAAGTATCATATTGAAAAATATATATTCTATATATACTGATATAATTATACAGCAAAGCATCACATATATATATAATTTGACTGCGCAAACACAAAAATTTAGTTAGTAAATAGCATATATAAAGCAAAAAGAGTATATATATATAAATATATTGTTCATTAAAATATGAGCAAGGCAATGTACTTAATTTGCTGTAGAAAAACCTTTGAAAATGGCTAGAAAAAGCTCTGAAAAGCTAAACGAAGGATTAGAAAAACACCTAGCTACTTAAATTTCAAACAAGATCGGCCTGATCCTGACTTTACCTCGAATTTCGTTTCAATTTTCTCTCTTTTTTTTTTTTTTTTTTTTGAGCTTATATAAGTGTAGAAGATGTTTTCCCACCAGTACTAGTAAGTACTAATTCGTACAATGCGTGCAAGCAAAATACACCGCCAATGCCACCCAGCGCAGCCTATTAAGAAAATTGTCCGTAAAACCTATATATTTATATATATATATATACATTTTCTAGAAATTTGGTGCATTTTCATTTAAATCTCCGCCGACCCATAAAAGAAAAGGAAAATTCTGAATAATTCACCCTCACCCCTGTTGGAAACCTAGTAATGGCCTCTTTTTTTGTTGATTTTGTCACGTAATATATAAATATATTTATATTATATATACATATATATTGGATGTACGTCTATGTGTATGCATGCGTGAGCGCATGAAGAAAAGATCAATGGTATAGGTCAGCATATGATCTATACGCCGACTATAATAATAATACATAGGAAATTTAACTAGATTTGTCTATTGCAACTGTAAGCACGACTGTTTTTAGACGTTCAAAGGCAAAACCTTAAATTTTTTACCTTCAAATTTGGGTAGAGAGAAAGAGATCGAAAGAGAAAGGTAAAATAGGAAAAGGAAGATTATTTATAAAAGAAAAAAAAAACAATAATTAATAAAATTTTGTCCCAGTGGACTGGTAATCCCCGTCAAGCCCCAAACAACCGCAAACAGAAATGTTCTTTGAAAAAAAAAAAAAAATTAGAGAAGGAGGTTATTAGTATCATTCTCCATCCTCTTCATTGTGTACAAAAGAAATTACGAGATTCATCAATAGAACAGAAAGACCATATTCAATTCTTTTTAAAGAATGGGTCTCGTTTTAGGCAAACTATTGTGGACCTAATGTTGCGCAACAAATTAGTCAAAAACACGTTTGGATTGTAGGTGTTGAGGAGTATCAAATGTGGAAATATCCTCTAAAAAAAATTGATGACTAAGGCATTCTTTTATTTGTAATGAAAAGAAATGTTCATTTAGATATTATCAATAAACACGTCATACTAAAATATTGACATTCTTCGTGCTCCAAAAATTCCGTTTGGTTGAAACTTTGGAGGAATAAAATGGACTTAGGACATGGGGGAAGGGGAGTGAGAAAAAAGGGAATATATGTCATATATATACATATATTTTTATAGCAATGAAGGATAATGACTATTTTATTACGTTGTTTAGTATTATAATGAAATGGGGAGGGAAGAATTTAGTTTTATTTGTAAAATTACAAATTTATAATAAACAATAAGAATTGTGAGTGTTTCGTAAATTTTGGTATTAACAAATATCAACATTGAAAAGGGAAAAAAAAAATTTTTTTTTCTTGCATTCCAAGATTGTTTTTGTGGGCCCAAGGATTCACAATTCTTAATTTCTATCCCTCCTCCCTCCTTTCCACACAACCAAATCTTTTGCTTTCCACACCTCAATCCCTCCAGCCAAACACACCTAAAAACTTATGTATGCATATGGATGTGAATCTTAACCAGATAATGATAATTATAATAACATGGTGAAGATGAAAAAAAAAAAAAAAACACACTTGACATTTAATCAAAGTATGACCTTCAATAAGCACACCAAATGTAAAATGTTTGAAGTACATCAATAAAAGACACTACATCTGTCTAGCATTAATAGCAGATTCCATTCTAGATCTTGTCCACCCAACAAACTGCCATTATTGTACTCAACGGGGTCTAATCCAATCCATCAATTCAAACCACCCACATTTCTCCGTACATTTTATTCCCCTTCAAATGCGCTGTTCCAGTCCCTGACTTTCCCTCGTTCAAATCTTTTCTCTTTTTATCTCATCATCTCTGCCTCATATCCAAATTAAGCACCTTAAGAGACACGCTTTTCTTTTATTAGTTCCTTTACTTTTCTCTTCTTTTTTCGTTTTTTATCCTTCTTTTTTAATGACAAATGGGTTATAAAGAAATCTCTATTTTTGTCACTGTTTTCGCTACTCTGTGTAATGCCAATTCCCAGATTCAAGACTACACTCAGTTTCTCATTGCCAATGGAGTTGCCCGTACACCTCCAATGGGGTTAGTGACCATGAATTTTAACCTTGGATTTATCTTATTTTATTATTTAATTTTTGTGAAATGTTTGGTCTTTAATATTGCAGTTGGAACAGCTGGAACCATTTTCAGTGTAATGTAAACGAGTGGACCTTGAAGACGACTGGTAACGATCTAAAATCTTCAAAAAAGTTTAGTATAATTTTAAACCCCATGTTTTTGTCGCCTTGAAAAGTAGTAAAGATTCAACCAAAAAAAAGGGGAGCTAATATTCAACATTCTACTTTCATTAATTTATATATATATATTTATATATGTTCTTCAATTCACCAAAAAAAAAAGAAAGTTATATATATATATATGTTGTTTTGGATGGGCACTATAATATTAATGTTCATGACAATATTGTTATACCAATTTTTGTCTGTTTCCACTTAAATGATTGACTTTGAATCATTTTCAAGGAATTACTATTTCCCAATAATGAAAAGGGGTTTCTGTTTTGTAAGTTAGTTGGAAAAGAAAACGTATTAGAAACTAGACCGTGTTTCGCTTGACCAGAGAAACGAAAAAGAAGTTCTTAACTTGGCTTCGCTGAAGCGAATGAGTCCAACCCTTGGAACGTTAAGCCGATGGAAGAAAAGAGACAGGTTAGAGAGTGAAAAAGGGTGAAAGAGAAGTTAGAAACAGTCAACAATTGTTATAGTCCTTGCACAGACTGTCCCATGCATAACATTTTCTATTCATCGTGTAAATAATATAAAAAAAAAATAAAAGTAAAATAAAATGTTTGAAGGGGTGACTCCACTGGGCTTTTTTGTCTCGTGACTCTTGTGCGGTCTCAATCAACTGAGATGGGGTGGGTAGGACCCACTTTCTGGAATGATATAGCTCACTCCGCAATGCCAAATCTCTCAGCTTATGATCTAATGGTATGGTATAACACTGAGAGGATATGACAAGAGACTTTATCATAAATTACGATAAAGTTTACTTTAAGTTTACTTTTTAATCGTAGATAGTGTTTATAAAGTTGGTTTTTAATTTTTCAAAATTTTAATTTTTTTAATTTTTTAGCCTCTAATCCAATGAATTAGTATATCTCATAGATACCATACACATGCCATATTTTAGCTAAATAATTGTATTTAAATGACTTAAAAAATAATCTTACGGTGGAGTTTATAAAAAAGTTGCTTTCGCAGTTTTTTCTTATATTATTAGATATTATAGGACATTTTTTATATTAGGAAATTAAAGTTACTGGTAATTTAATTATAAAACATAAGATAATATGTTTGGTAGTGGTAAAAAGTTAACAACAGAGATTTTTGATGAAAAACGAACGAGATTCAGATATTGTTTTGCAAGAGAGAAAAGTAGAAACAAGAGAAGTAGGGAGAGAAATGAATTCATGGTCCCATTACTTTTTTATCCCTTCGAGTGGAGAGCTTTTTGAAGAAAAAACTTAATATAATTGCCGAGATAGGTAAATTACCTTTTCGTCCTTATTTTGAAACTAAATTAACATTAGATAACTAGTAAAACAGTCATTTTATCAATCCTCACTTTTCTTTTCCTGAAAACCTACCTGCCCAGAAGGTAACTTCCGCTTTTGTCCTCATTTTAAAACACAAAATTAGCAATAAATTATTAGTCATTTAATTAATCACCCCTTTTTTTTTTTGCTCCTACCAAACAATAAATAAATAAATAAAAGGAAGAAGAAAACCAAGTTCCTTACTCCCTCTTGTTTCCTTTCCCTCTTAACCAAATGGAGCATAAAGATTTGTTTTTCAAATCATAATAGAATGTAAAGAGAAAGGTAATGGGCTTAGAAAGGAAAGAAAAGAATAAGAGTTGGTGTTATTCCCCTTCTAACATTAATTAAACTTAGAAATCTAATCTAAATAATAATGTCTTTTTACTAAAATTAAATGTTTTGGCAAATAACATGTGATTTCAAAAAGGATATACAAGTAATGTTGATATTCATTCCTTTCAATCGAAAATCAATACCGAAGGGTATAAGGATTAGCATTTTCCTTTTCTATTTTTATGTTGTACTGGAACCCCACTAAACAATCGTTCCTAATTATGTAACATATAATTAGATAAAAAAGCCGAACGCTCATATTTTTTATTTCCTGTTCACGTAAAGTAAACTCATATAAGTATAAGTATAGCTTGGCGGTGATGTTTAAGGAATTAGACGGGGAGAAGAAGACCCAAAAAAAAAAAAATGGAGGAGAACTGATTCTAACCTTAAAGAGGGTGTTTTGGCTTAATGTTGTGTTTTGGTTCAATTCCTATATAACAGCGGATGCTCTTATCTCAACCGGCTTGGCAGCACTTGGATACAAACATGTCAACATAGGTGTGTTTCCTTGCATTATATATTAATGTCCCTTTCTTCGCTGGCGCTGGCCATATTTGACCTTGTCACATTATTATAGTGACAAAACATTAACCCTTTTTTTTTTTTTTCTCTCCTAAATGTGGACTAAGATCAGTACGTTACTTGAGATATAGATGATTGCTGGCGTGAAAGGTACAGAGATGAGGGAGGTAATATAAGAGCAAAATCTTCTACTTTTCCTTCTGGAATCAAGGCCCTGGCAGATTATGTTCATTCAAAAGGCTTAAAACTCGGCATATATTCTGATGCTGGGTGAGTACAAAATTTCCTCTCGCTTTTTTTTTTTTTTTTTCAGCATTTATTTGGTAAGATGTATGATTGGAAATGCTTGTTAAATTTGTTGGTCTTTGTATTCTCTAGTTATTGGACATGCAGCAAGACGATGCCTGGCTCACTTGGGCATGAAGATCAAGATGCAAGAACTTTTGCTGAATGGGTTAGTGCTATGTTGCTCATGCATGATTTCAGTATCAAAATCTCCTGTTATCTAGTCCACAAGGGTATTTCAAAGCACACAAAGAAAAAGAAGAAAAGAATAGACAATAGAAGGTATTATTGCCCTCTGGTTTAAATCAATTAGGACGAGTAAAACATGGTTTTATTTGGTATCAATTTGGTTGCAGGGGGTGGATTATTTGAAGTATGATAATTGCTACCATGATGGTTCTAAGCCTCAAGCCAGGTTACACTTTTTTTGTATTTACTTCAAGACAATGTACTTAAATTATAAGTGTTATTATATATATATATATATATATGAAATGTGGTCTTGTTCCTATTCAACAGGTATGCTAGGATGAGTTACGCATTGCACAAGGTTGGCCGGCCAATCCTCTACTCTATTTGCGAATGGCAAGTTAGTTTGTACCTTCATTTTAGTGTGATTCATAATTGATGAGGGAGGGCAACTCAAATTAAAAGAGAATAAAATATTCTAATTATGTTGGCACCTCTAATACCTCTATCTCTTTGCAAACCCGACACTTATATGTTATTAAAAAAAAAGAGAGAGAGAGAAAAGAAGACAGAAAAATAAAACTACAATTGCAAGTGTGAAAGATAAAAACAAGAACAAGCGTTTAAAACAAGAAAGATTCGAGTTTTAAGTGACCCTTGAAGATCGTAAACATGAAAGCTTGCTCCAGCCTGGCCAGTTGTTCAAGCTATAAGTAATATGATTAATACTTTATGATAAATTTTAATAGAGTGGTCCATAAAATCTCACAGGGGACAAGATTATCCAGCCACATGGGCTGGTCGCTATGGGAATGCTTGGAGGACCACAGGAGACATAAAAGACTCTTGGGACAGGTCCAAATTGCATTTTTTTTTTCTACCACTAGAATGAACTAAAAAACTAATGTTAACAACTCATGGCAACTGAGTCAGTTATTGTTTCATATCAGTATCACATCGATTGCGGATGAGAACAACATCTGGGGAAGATATGCGGGACCTGGAAGGTGGAATGGTAATGTCACAATTCGTTGCTCTGGCCGTGTTTGATTATGTTAATGTTATGTGCCCTGCTCTGTGCTCTGTTCTGTTTCAACAGATACTAAGTTGGGTTACGATTTTCAATAGATCCTGATATGTTGGAAGTGGGCAATGGAGGGATGAGCCTAGAAGAGTACAGATCCCATTTCAGTATCTGGGCTGCTATGAAAGTTTGTTCCCACATTGATCTTAGAATTTATGTTATTTTCACTCCCTGATGCACTTACCAATATATATATATAATATATGTATACGTATACATATATATATATTTTACTTTGATAGGCTCCTTTGCTTATTGGATGTGACGTCCGAACTGTCAACAAAGAAACTCTTGGAATCATTGGAAACAAGGAGGTGATTGACATTAATCAGGATCCACTGGGAGTTCAAGCAAGGAAGATACGGTCGAAAAGTGGCCTAGAAGTAAGTTATTCCCCCCCTTCTTTTAAAGCATAGACGTTGAAAAAAAATTACACACCCTAGTGATCTTGTAATGTTTTTGACGTTAAGAATAATATAAAAGTCGTATTAGTTAACAAAAGGTGGAAATGCGCTTAAAATTAAAATTGATGAAAATATGACATTCCATTTAAATAAAAAAAGAACAAAGAAAAACATCTTTCGTTTTAGAAATACTATAAGGTATGATTAGGGTAGAGAAAATATTTTTAATCTCGTTCGGTTGAATTCTAGTTACCCACACTAGATAGGTTTCATGTGAGCCTTACAATATTTTGTGAGTAAGAAGGTATTTAAGTGTGGCGAAGTGGGAGCTACAACCCCTACTGAATTTTTTTTTTTTTAACTTGCGTTTGCGATTAGAAACCAAGATTTGCAATGAAATTTTTACGTTAAAGTTTGTTAAATTTTTATGGCTTAGTTATAATCTTTTTTGACTTTTTAGAAAAAAATAAAATTTGAAATGGAAAAGTAAAGTTTAAATTTTTGATCCATATACAAGCTTAATTTTGCTACATAATCATCATTTTTTTTATCTTCCGATCTCTAGCAAAAAAATTTATTTTTGAAATTAGTCAAACTTTTTTTTTTTTTTTGGGCTCCTGCTGTAATGTAGGTCTGGACCGGGCCATTATCAAGAAAAAGAGTGGTGGTAGTGTTTTGGAACAGAGCAAGCACATGGAGTGCTATTTCAGTAGGATGGAGAGAAATTGGACTTCCTGCATTTACCCCTGCTATTGTTAGGGATTTGTGGGCGGTACGATATATATAATATACACACACACACACACATAAACATTTTTCTTCTGAAAAAACGTTTTTCTTGTTTATAGTTCTACCGCAAAGAAGTATAATATATATGATATATTTACACACACACACATGTATATCGTTGAAATTTTTCATGAAATCCAACTGACATCATAATCCTAATGTCTGGCTTTTGGCAGCATTCATTCGTGTCAAGGAACATGCGTTCTCGGTTGAGTGCATATGTCGCTCCTCATGGTTGTAAGATGTATATCCTTACCCCGTACTAGAGTCAGGTTTTTTTTTTTTTTTTTTGGGGCTACCTAATTATAACTTTACGCTCAAAGCAGCATATGTGTGAAAGAGAATATAAATAATTGTAAGTTTATTAATTACAACTAAAATTCCCCTTGGATTGTATCAAGCGTTGGTGTGTGTATATGTCATAGAAGAATGATATTAATCAGTTGCTTTTGAAGATCGCAATGCTTGATATAATAAAATTGGTGACTCGATCATATATCACAGTAAGTTAAGGTAATATTGAATTATATATATAATTTTTTTAAGATAGGTAATTTTATGACTAATTTAACAAAATTTTTTTTTTTGTTTTATGTGGGATCTATATACATGCCACAACCCATAATCCTTAACTTCTTATATTGACTTTTAACTTTAAAAAAAATGCAAAAAATGTGCGGATATACAAAATGCCGCTAACAGTATCATACCGGGATATCTGCAGTAGCCCATGGGTTACCAACGGTGTCTTCTTGTAAAACTAAAGACAATCCAATCATATTAGAAATGCTACTTTAGCTTCGAGAGTAGCTTACTAAAACAAACAAATAAATAAATAATAATAAGTGTTTTTGTGGATAAAACTTGGATTGTGCAGACAATGATATTAATTTAAACTTCTGTAATTAAAAATATTTAAACATGATCCATTAATTTAAAAAAAAAAAAAGAATAACTCGATACCTTATTTTATGATTAATTTTAATGGAAGTAACTCGGTAACATATAGTAATTCTCCATTTTTCTGTATTTTCTTTGTGTCTACCTTCTTTTCTCAAAAAAAGTCAAATTTTAGTGATAAGAAAATGGACCTTAACCTAAAATAAGCTGGCTAAAAGAGATAAGTTACACGTAGTATAACAAAAATGGAAAATTGTGACCCAGACTCATTAATCTTTTAGAGACTTTGCGTGTGCTTAATACACAATTTTGCATCATATTCGAACCCTCGTAATCATAAAGACTATTCTGAACTATAAAGTCCAAAATGTCTTCAAAAGACAATTATCTGTTTAATTACCCATAGCTAAAACGTGGACAATATTTATTTAGGGCAGCCGAAACTATTAGTTTGAATAGCAATTAATCTTTAGCCCGTTATATTTTAAAATTAAAACATTTGAAATTAAAACGTCGACAACACTTAATTTGGGCAGCCGAAAGCCCGAAACCAATTGTTTAAATGGCAATGTTTAGCCCGTTATATTTTAAAAATTTAAACATTTGAAATTATAACTAAGGATTTACGGGGGATTTTGGATATCAAAAATTTCGTTTTTTCAATATATATATATTTTTTCACTTAACTGTCGTCATTTTTTATTATTTATATTTTTAAAATTTTACAATAAATTCTAAATTTTAAAGTTTCATAACTTTGTGTTTATAAGTTTAAATGAAATGTTTTTTTTAATTATATAAAATCTCGAAATGAACGTAATAAAATTTATAGTAATAATTTTCTTTTTGAATAAATTTTTAATGTTTTATACTTTTTTATTCCATTTCATTATTTTATATCTTGTATTTGGAGTTTATAAAAAAAAAAAATGTGACATGAATTTTGAACCATTTCAATTTTCATACCTCTATTTTTTAACTTTATGTTAAATTTGTATTCTTTTTTAGGTCAAGAATTGACTTTCCCTCTTATATTGATGATTTCACTCTACGCAGCTTTTAAATTATATAAAAACATGTAAACAAACATAAGCTGAGCGTTTTGTTTTAGTAAAACAAAAGGATTCGCATACATATAAACCAAAGCTACAAAAGGAAAATTTCGTCAATTATTATTTGAATATATGTTCATCTAATTGAGCTTCAGAATTATATAAATAGTATCAGTAAATGGACGTTGCATCAGCAGTAAAGATAACGAAGACAATGATACATATTCACCACAAAAATGAAGACAGAGATATGACGCCACGAGTGCAATTGTCCATATTATTGATCACTTACGTCATTAGACGAAAATTGATACATATCTTATCCAACTTAATAGGTGACATGGGCGTGGCTAAGTAGAAACACTTGGCCAAGCTCGCTCACTGTATCATGAATTCCTGTATGATTTTATACAAAATTACCGATCTTCGCATCACTAAGAATTAAAAAAAATTAAAATTGTGATTATAAATATAATTTATCAGTAATTTTATATATAAATTTATCATAAATTATATTGTTCAAACCTCTTAGTTCCTCAAGTTTAAAAAGAAGAAGTGGAAAATTGAATTATGGGGGGTGGGGAGGAAATGGAAAAGAGGGGAAATTTTATCAATGGGTAAGTCCTTATTTAAAAAAGAAAGTTCAAAAACATGCTCTTCTAAAATCCCATATTTAGTTTTGTATTCCTCTTTTAGAATTGTTCGTTTTATTTTTGATTTTAAAAAGAAAAATGGGGTATACATCTAAAAGTGTCTAAGAAGCAGCATAATCTTTATGCCCTTTTACCATAGGGCATTAGTTTAGTTACCATAAGTAAAATGGGCACGGCCATTAAATTTTTGTTTCCTGACGCCATTTTTTCATCGGGATTAGCAGCTTTCTTATATCAAAAAGAAAATTTTCTTGCGTTACATATTAAATTGCTAATGTCTCATTTATTTATAGTATTAATTTGTGTCAAGTCATCACGTAGATAAAAAATGTTAATATTATTGTGGTCATATTCTGTTTGGATCATGTTTTTTTTTTTTTTATAATTCTAATTGGCTTTTTTTAATTATTTATTATAATTGGCAGTGGTAATTTTATACACATCTCAGGGTTAAATCCTGCACTCCGAAAAAATTAAACGAATGTTTAGAAGCAAGTAATCATATAAATAATAATCAACATTACATTACACATTAACAAAGTTTGTTTAAAATGTCTCAATGGAGTCATTTTGCTGCACAAGTTGATTTCTTGTTAAATGTGATATAGATTAACCTCAAAAAGCATATTCCACAAAAGAGAAAGAAAATGATCAGGATAAGTTTGTAAAAATATAGTTTGGGACGAAATGATACATTGTCTCTCGATATAAATAATTGTGATTCAATTTAGATATATGTATATATATATCAATTATTTAATTCAGATATATATATAAATATTGGTGCGTGTAAGAGTTCTTGTATATGATCATATTTAGAGGTGTTTAGATAACGCATTATTTTCACATTGTATTTGAATCCAATAAGTGTTTGAATGAAAAATATTTGTATTACATTTAAATACAATATTTATTTAAATTAAAAGTATTTGAATTGTATTATATATGATGTGATTGATAAAAGTAGAGAGAAAAAAAGAGAGAGAAAGAGAGTATGTGATGTGATTAGTAAAAATAGTAAAAAAAATAAAATAGTAAATAGTGATTATACTGGATTTAAATTATGATGTGATTAATATTTAAATGTAATATTTTTACATTTAAATGAAAATTGTACTAAACATAATGCGAATGTAATACTTTTACCAAATGCTCTCTTAGACAAAGTAGCTACAGCTAGGTTTAATTACTCTTATCCACAATTTTGTCTACCATAAAAATAAAATAGAAAAAAAAAATCTTAATGGTGCACTTTGCAGTCAAAAGGTTGTGACAGTGTCCATGGGATCCCAAATTCATCATTTGGAAATTCTATTAAGGCCTCATTTGATAATTGAATTCGAACTCAAATTTTTAGGTTCAATTTTATCTTTTTTTGAAAAATTAATAAAAATTATAACTGAGGTAACTAATTTGAATTTAAAAATTCTTTTTCATTTTAAACTCAACTCATAAACTAAACGAGTCGTAAATAACATTTTTATGAAAATTATTGAATTAAATAGAAGGTTTTTAGGATATTCGGAATAAATAATTAATTTATCAGGTAAATAAAAAATTTATTAGGTAAATGATGTTTTATAAGACATAAATAAATCATTTATATAATAATTTGATGTCAATAAACATTTTACCTAATACCTATGATGGAGTTAGAGTTTATTGGTAGGGGGGTCAAAATTTTTTATTCATCAAGATTATACTAATATTTTCACACACGATCGATGTCATCATGCCACGATTTGCAAACGCTGTCGATCACTGTGACCTCTTATGCATGTTGCCTAGCCCCATGGTCTCTCTTCTCTCTCTTCCTCTTTCTGCCTCTCATTGTTTCTCTTTCCTCTATATTTCTCAAAATATTTAGTATTTTGATTATTTTGTTTTTGTATTAATTTTCTTAAAATAATATTTGTGATTGTTTGTTTACAAAGTGAGAAAATCACATTACAAAAAATATTTTTGAAATTATAAATTTCAAAAAAAAAATTAACTAATCTACTATAAAAGAAAATCCAATAGAATACCAAACGGTGTTTCGACAAATTACCAAATAGTACCAAAATGCTTTTTTGGTTGGTTGCGAGAATTTTTGGAAAGTCAAAAAAAATTGTTTGCTCAATAAAAGAGATAAACATCCCCAAGTCATTATAGATGAGGCAGACTTAGCTTCCAGAAGTATGCATATTTTGGGGCATTCATGAGATTTCTTCTTTAATAAAATTATTTTATTTTTTAAAATTCAAATTGTTTACTCAATAAAGTATAGAAAATTATTAATTTAAAGAGGTCAAAACTAATTTATACATATACTTACTATAATAAAATAAAAAAATCTATTATATTAAATTAAAAAAAAAGCTATGGGGCCATGGCCACCTCTGCCACCTACCTTCGTTGTTGTTTGAAACATTTGTTATTTATTTTAAATATTTAAAAACTTGTTATTTATTTTTATTATTTTCTGAAAATTGTTATTTACTTCTTTCTCCTACAAAAGAATTCAACAAAATCATTGATAAAAATTTGAAAAGACTATTTTAACCTCTAAAAAATTATTGTCAAAGGATAAAAAGAACAATAAATACCAATGAGATAAATATATATTCATCTAGCTATTATTTCACCTCTTCATCCGATTTTATCAAACGTCTTACCCTCTCCATCTTTCTATTCACTTCCCTCCGATCAAATGTAATTGCCAAAAAAAAAAAAAAAAAGAAGGAACAAAAAATAATAGGGAATCATATATAAACTAACACACTGTTTTTTTAATTAAACTTTAAAAAAAGAGAAATATGCACTATTTATTAAATCGAATTCCAAATAATTAGGATGATGAAAATACAAATTGATGAGGTAGAACATCGATCGACAAAGCCAAATCACTAATCCCTTCAATGTCTTTTAAATGTCATGTGTGCATGTTATTTTCAAAGTACAAGGGAATCCGAGCACTAATTTAGAGCTATGGTACGAGTGTGAATTGAGAGCCACAAGAATTACAAAAAGATTAAAAAAATAAAAAAGGGAGAAGTGGAGATAATGATCGTCCTAGTTTTTGTATCTTGTGAGTTTGATCTTGAGTCTTTTGAATGTGAACATAAAAGAAAATGACAAAAAAGCTCCAGTGGTACGAGGTAGACTCCAATTAAAGGTCGAATTAATCAAGTACTTTCTAATTAAATTGACACGATCAAAGCGCGTGTAATAATGTCAATCGTTCATATCTATAATTGTGTCTCTTTCCTACGTCCACTAATAATAATAATTCAGCCAAATACTAGTATACTTCGGATACCTCATGAGCCTTGTTGTTGAGCTATGGAGGGCGTGGAGGGCAAGGGGCAATACCATCTCCTTGTGTGGACACATTGAACATGACACTGATTGTTTCTACTTCTTTCTAATGTACTAGGACTTGTTTGGGACTAGAGTTTTGTTAGAACTTTTTTTGACTTTTTACTTCTAAAATGTTTCAACTTACGGTCAAAGTCACTAAATATAACTTCTAAAAAAAATTTCTAAAAAAACCTATTTATTCTATGTTTGATAGGAGCAAATCACAAATAGAAAGGACAGAAGAATAAAATATCTACGCGAGGCCAAAAAAAAAAAAAAAAGGAAAAAAATGCTTATATAATGTATTTCGCACTGATATTCTTATATAGATAAGAAGACAATAAGGAACAGGATTTACAAAGTTACTTTATATATTACTTTTTTTTTTTTTTTCTAAAAAGCATTTTCTTGTACTTTCCTTTTCAAAATTTAAAAGATTAAAAATTTGATGAGTCAAATGGATTTACAATTTTATTTCTTCCAAATTTTCACTCTACCACTAATAAACCTTAGATTTACTTTTTCATTCTAAAATCCTCTCTCTAACTTCCTCCTTCTTCACTGTACAAACATATATAAGCTAAATTAAAACTTGTTTAAGATATTTAGAACATAGCAAGATGACTTTTTTGTTATATGAAATTTTTTACATCTACCTAGATCCGCTTTCCACAACCATTCCCCCTTCTTCAAATTTTTTTTTTGTTTTGTTTTTTTTACTTCCACAAATATACTGCCAACCAAAAAAAATTTAATACGAATAGCATTAAACACCGAGGACTTAGAATGTCATAAGCAACATCTCATTAATTAATAGATGATTAAATGAATGCATGAACGTAAAATGACTATAAGCCGCCAAAAGAAAATTTTTGAAGCGTTATTAAACTTCAGTCTTTTTTTCTCACCTTTTACATAGCTACACAATAAATGTGTGTGTATAATAATCACCTCGTCATTTAGTCTATTCAAGAACATGTCTGCTTACTAGTCTTCTGTGTATACCTTTTTTCTCCTTCGAGGGACCCAAAGAGATCATCTTTTTATACACATATATGCATTTTGCAAAAACTTGTTGGAGGTTTTCTTAATTTGTTCTGCGGACCATATGTCATCACTATTAAAAACTGCCACAAGCTTGCTCTATCTAAATAAGAGATGACGAGGCCATGTTGGAAGTCATTAATTATGAAATAAAACTGAATCCAAACAAGATCACTATTAAGAGTACTTTTATCTGATATTTATTTTTTTTTTATGGTCATAAATATATTCATTTAGACTTTAATTTCATTATGAAAAAAATTGAAAAAAAAATCCATATTTCTCAAAATCTGTCTATATAGTTTAATTCCATAATAAAAACTTCTAGGGCTCTTTTGGTGTAAGGTTTTGAGCCTAAAAATTTGGATTTGAGTTTAAAATGAGTTGAATCATGAAAAAAAACAACCTTGTGTTTGATATTAAAGTTTGAACTAGAGAATTTAATCTTAAACTAAAAGTGTTTGGATAATAAAAATTTGTTTTGAACTTATATTAAGAATTGCTCTTCCTTTTACTTTCTAAGGGGATTGATACTTTTTTTTTTTTTTTGATATTAGAGAAGATTTGTGAATAAAAAGTGTTTAGATAATAAAAATTAATTTTGAACTTACATTGAGAATTGTGATTCTTTTTACTTTTTAAAGGGGATTGATACTTGTTTTTTTTTTTTTATATAAGATAAGATTTATGAGTAGTATTTTTAAGTTTAAAATACTTTACAAATCATTAATCAAAAAGCTTGAAATGAAATCAAGAACAACAATGGATTGAGTTTAAACTCAATTTTTTGAATTTGAACCCCAAATCTAAACAAGAACCTTAGACTTTATCACTATTAATACTATTATATTATTTGGTATACGTATGTTGCTTATATTATTGATTAATTTGCAAATATTAAGTGGCGAGGTAAGTCAATATAGATATTGATGCTCGTAATATTTTCTTAATTTCCTTTTAATCCCTTAGGGAACATCTTAAATGTCAATTATGAAACTAATAATATTCATCGAACTTTTTAGGTACCTTAGCAAGTATGTGCTGTCCTCATACAGATGCACTTGCAAAACTCACGTCATCCTCCTCTCCACAAAAAGACAATTTATGCACTTGACCTCCTCTCCACAATGCACAAAACATTTTATAGCATTCACACGTGCCATCCTCTCTCTCTCTCTCTCTCTCTCCTCTCCCTGTGCATGTGCGAGAAAATCTGTTTTTTTGGATGGAGGTGGGCTGTTTGGGCTGTACCATAACAAAAGCATGACATCGAAAGCGTAGAAACAGCTCCAAGTAAAGATTTTATTAAGTGAATCTCACTATGTAATACATATTCTATTAAATAATGATATTTTATATTATTAGTACCTTTTAGTATTGTTTAAATCCAAAACCTCTAGGTCCCACCCTTTACATATTCGCCCCTTCGTTTACGGCCACCACCCCCAATGGGGTCCACACCCAACAAAACCCACGTGTCAACCATCCATTCCCACCGCCACCACGCGTCGCCCGATCCATGACACTTCCCCCTCGCCACCACTTGTTCTTTTATTATAGCTTGTTACAAGTCCGTTTTCTGTACCTTTCACAAGAAAAGCTCCCAAACAAATATATCTACATATATATATACACACACACACACACGCACACGCACAAACACACACAGTTCCTTGTAATTATATTTTCTTGATCCGATCGTCAAATGGAGAGCACAGATTCCTCGTCGGGATCGCATTCTCAACACCCGCAGCTCCCGCCGGGGTTCCGCTTCCACCCCACAGACGAAGAGCTTGTCGTTCATTACCTCAAGAGAAAAGCCGCCTCCGTCCCACTCCCCGTCACCATCATCGCCGAAGTCGATTTGTACAAGTTTGATCCATGGGAACTTCCAAGTATGTTTATATATGTTTTATATATCCAACGGTTATATTCCCAATTATATATCCATAATTTTGGTTTTTATTTTTTTGTTATGTTTAGGTAAGGCGAGTTTTGGAGAGCAAGAGTGGTATTTTTTCAGTCCAAGAGATAGGAAATACCCGAACGGGGCGAGGCCTAATAGAGCGGCAACTTCTGGGTATTGGAAAGCCACAGGCACGGATAAGCCTATTCTGACATCTAATGGAACTCACAAAGTTGGCGTCAAAAAGGCTCTTGTTTTCTACGGTGGGAAACCCCCAAAGGGAGTTAAAACCAACTGGATCATGCATGAATATCGCCTTGTCGACAACCACCTCAATACTTCAAAGCTTTCCGATCATCATAGTAATTCTCCCAACAAGAAAGCCTCTCTTCGGGTACACCAAATTATCTATCTCGTTTTCGAACTCATAATTCAAGCATTTTTTTTTTTTTTAACAGTTTCTGTTTAAATTTATTATGGATACAGTTGTTTCTTTGTCCGTGTACTATTTTTTTTTTTTAATTGCTAGCTGGATGATTGGGTTTTGTGTCGGATATATAAGAAGAACAACCCCGCCCAAAGGTCAATAATGGATCATGAGAAGGACGATTATTCTATGGACGCCATGCTTATGCCATCGACGATGACAATGCCAACCACCGGTCAGATTAGCAATAACATTATTCCAAAACTGCCCCCGCCGAAGCTGAGTAATTACACGGCCATGCTCGAGAACGACGAGAGCTTTTTCGATGGAATTTTGTCATCTGCTGATCATCATCATAATCATCAAGGCACGATGAAACGGCCACCACCGTCGCCGTTTTGGAGCGAAGCGGCTGATCCGGCTGTGGAAACCGCCGGCGCCAAGCGGTTCCATGGCGATCTCAACAGTACTAGCACTACCGCCGGTGGGACCGGGACCGCCGCCGGAGTAGGCACTGAAATCAGTAACAGTTCGTCGTTTGTGTCTATGTTGAGCCAGATCCCGCAGAGCAACACGGCGGCTTTTCATCCGAGCACGGTGCTTCTGGGCTCACACTTTCAGCTCCCGAGCATGAACTGGAACTCGTAGAAATCGTGATTAGTTATTTTCGGATGATGGGTCTGAGTCAGATTGGTAGTAATTATTTTTCTCTTGTGTAACTACACACCATTAAAATTATACGTACGAACAGGTTAGTTCTCATTATATATATATATGTATACACATATATATATACGTATATATTTATATATGTTCTTCTTACTAGTATATATAGATATCTCCTTTGGATTGATTTGAAAAGAAATCAAGTTATGATGCGTTATGGTACTATTGACATTCAATTCGGTTATTTAATTTGTACGTAGAATTTAAACCGCCAAATTAAAAATTAACACCCAAAAATAAATAATATGTCCATACATATGTATGATTTTCATTTGAGAAGAATATAATGGTTCCTGATCTGTCCAGTAAAAAACTTAAAATTATTTAATTAGATAGCTAGATGCATGAAGATTATTAACACTCAATTAGAAGGACTTTAATTTGAAACTGTTTTTGTCATTTTTTTAATATATATATATATATTATATAATATACCATCACATTTCTGGTTTGAAATGTAATTAAAGAATTTGTGTATTGCATTCATGTATCCTAGGTTCACACAAGATCGAGAGCTTCTTTCAAGTTTTCGCTCCTGCTACGTTAATTTCCTTAGCTTTGTTTATTTTTCTTTTGACCAATGTTTTCTTTCGTTTTCAGCTTTTTCTTTGTTATTCTTTAGCTAAGCAGTTGATCAGAGGATAATCTGTATAATTTTGATCAAGCAATTGATTAAATATTTAATTGATACTCAGGGAAATCGTTTTATAATTTGCAATCAAAATCTTGTTAGAAAATATATATAAAAAAAATTATATAAAACAACTTATGAGACTCTTTTCATACTCAATACTAGAAATCACAATAAATTATAGGTACATAGATGGTCAATGTGTGAACCTAAGAATATTTGTAAAAAGATCTTGAATATTGATGTAAAGCTATACCTTACACAATTTAGAAATATAAATTAAATTAAATTTGGAAGGACATAAAAAAGGGGGAAAACATGACAATTAATTAAAAAAAGAAAAGAGAATCAGCTGGGGCAATATTTTCCACCAGTGACGTATGATTATTCCATGTCCTTATCATTTCGTGATTAGAAAATGAGATTGGGCTTGAAATGTCAACATTGCAAACATAGGCTTTTAATTCACGATTAAATGTTGAGTCTTTGTTTGCCCTAATCTGTGTATCTCTTAGCCCATTGGCTCATGAGAAAGCATCAAAACCTTAATGTTGACAGTTCTTGATTGGCTGTGGAAGAAAACGTGTTGTTCAATTACTGATCCTAGCTATTTAATTACTCGTAATTCATTAATTTCCACGCACATAAAATTTCACAAAGAATCTGTTTAGAACATATTTTAATTTCATTTACTGAAATTGAGGTAGGGAAATTTAGGCTCTATTTGGTAAACGTATTGTTTTTACATTGCATTTAAATGCAATGCATTAAATACTATTTATAGTTAGAGGAAAAATATTTGTATTGCATTTGAATGCAATTTGTGTTTGGGAGAAAGATATTTGAATTGTATTTTAATAATTAATATGTGATGTGATGGGTAAAAGTTGAGGAAAAAAAAGTGAGAGAAATAGAGAATATGTGATGTGATTAATAAAAGTAATAAAAAAAGTAAAATAATAAATAATGATTGTATTAAATTTAAAATATAATATAATTAGTATTTGAATGGAATGCTTTTGTATTAGATGAAAATTATATTGTATTTGAATATAATGCGAATGCAATACTATTACCAAACGGAGGGTTAAACTGTATATGTTAATTAGATTTGAGGTGGTGTGCAATTGATTATTAACTGTGTAAAATTGATGTTTTCCGCTAAGAAGTACCTATTGAAAATCATCATTTTGTATGCCTTGTTTGATGACCAATTTACGAGACCAATACTTCTTTTAAGGGGGGTAACAAAAAAAAGAATCCAAAAATGGGCTGTATACTTTACCTCAAATATGAATTCGACTTGGACAAGTAAATGGACTGCTCATTTGCCCACCAGATAAGGAAAGCCGAAGAAATCAGAGAGCATGGATTCTAAAAAAGGAAAGTATATAAAGGAATATCATATAATTTACCCTAATAAATTTGTATATTCAATTCTTTAATTCATGTCCTCATCGGATTTTTTTTCCGCTCACATTTTCTGTGAAACTAAAGTATCCCCTAATAACGTTAAGTGGTCACTCAAGTTTTGAGGTATCGAGGACAGAACGTCAGAGTCACCTAACGAGTGAACTATGGTAACTTAGTGGATGACTGCTGAGATCACCAGAGTCGTTTACGTAACTGGTGCCATTCGCTGGAGTAACATACAAGGTTACCACTAGTCTTGACAATCTCCTAAGCCTTTTTTGTTAGGACATCATGGGGGGAGATCATTGGGGGAAGCTCATGCGAGGCTGCCAATCGAAAGCGAAGTCGTGCGAGAATAACATAGTGTTGACAAACAGGAGGAGTGTGAAGATTATCATGATTTTTTGTTTTAAACATTATACTATTCCAGATTTTTATGTTGTCATGCACCTTGTCAATAATCCGTCAAAAATTGGACGGAAAAGCATTACATAAAAGTTGACTTTGAAATCATTTTCTATTTAGGTCATTTAAAAAATAATAAATCTAAAACCTCTCATTGCCATTGTCTTTTGCAAGTTTATCATTGCCACCAAATACTGTTATTGATGGTAAGGGTTCCACCCTCAATAGAGGAGGTTTCGTCAAAATGTTTGTTTTTTAATCTTTCGGTCCTAAAACAAAGAATGATGAGTCCATTATAAGTGTTGGGCCTATAGCTCTAGCGATGCTTTGTTTGGCAAAGATGTTGGTTTTCAGAGTTTTTTTTACTAATAAAAAAATTAAACCCTCCTAAATTTTTATACTTTAACATAAAAAAATTTTTTCATTTTTAAAAAATAGAAAAAAATTTTTTATCTAGAAAATAAAAAAAATTTTATCGATCTAAATACCTTTTTACTTTTAGACAGAAATTTAAACAATTTTTTATCTTTCAAAAGTGAAAATTTTTTATTTTTAAAAAATGGATAGCCCATCTAAACAGAAACTGAAGGTAACTTAACTTGTCCTGTTGGAACACAATAGCTTAAAATCCTCTCTTTTCTCTCTTGGTTTAATTCTCTTTTGCATTTTGTCTTCTCTTTCTAAATTCTATCTTTTCTCTCTGTCTTGAATATACTTTCTATTCAGTCTTATATCAGTTGATATTAGAGCTCAATTGGTTATTGATTCTTGTATCAACAACTAAAGGAAAGAAAAGACATACAGTTTTTTTTGTTCGTGTTAGGTTTTTTAATGTTGGCATTTGTGGCAATTTAGGAAAAACTAGAAATATTAGAAGTATATACAGGTTTTGTAGGTGTTTATGCAAGTTTTGTAAGATCTGCTACAGGATGTTACAAAATTTGCTGTAATATGCAGATTCAGTTAAGTACCAGATGTGCTACAATATGTTACAATATTTATTGTAACATCGAGTTTTGCTGTAGAATTGTGAAATTCGATTAGGATTGAGAGAATCACGGCAAATCAAGATTTGAGGAGTTAGTTAAGATGTGGATAAACCTGAAAAAGTAAAAACTAATTCAAATTGGATTTTCTAATTCTATTTAAATTAAGATTTCAAAAAACCCAAGATTTGCATATATATATATATATTGCGATTTTAATTGAAAAAACGTGCAGATATATTTGGAAGCAGATTTGGATGATATTTGAAGAATATCTGTGTTTTAAAATTCAGAAGATTTGATATTTGAATTTTTAAGGATGTTACAACAGATGTTGCAACATTATCCGTAACATCTTCAAAATTCAAAATAAATCTGAGATTTTGAAGGAGATCTTTGAAGTTTTATATAAGGGCTCACAATACTCATCCTAGGGACAGAGAGCAAGAGTTTAATCACGTGATTTTGAATCCTTTGTGATTTTGAAGCTTTTTACATTATTTGTGTCTTTCGGGAGAAAGATTTGAAGTATTCGGGAGGAGACAATAGCAGTTGAAGGGATTTCAACATATGCTTACAAGGGGATCTTGCTGAACGTGTTCATTAACTAGATTCAAGATGACGGGCGGCAACAATAAAGAGAGAGTCTTTAGATTACATAAGTCCATTAGTGCTTGTAATCTTTTGATAGTTAGTGAAGTATTCAAAGTTTGGGTGTTACCTCGAGGAGTAGAGAAACCGAATCTCGTTAAAATTTTCTGTGTTATTTATTTACTTGCTTTTGATAATTAATTAATTGGATTAATTAATCAAATCCGGTAAATAATATAAAAACGGATCTTACAATTGGTATCAGAGCTGGTTACTAACATATTTTGTTGGTTAGATTTTGGGATTTGATCTATTTTGCAGGCATGGATTTTTGATGTGAAGGAGGATCGGTTTCAAGGAGGATCAGTTTCATGCCCCCCACTACTTGATGGGACGAATTACCTTTATTGGAATGCACGTATGAAAGCTTTTATCAAGGCACTTGATGAGAGAGTATGGTGAGCTATTTTAAACAGTTGGACACACCCTACTACCAAGGATGATGAGGGTAAGACTATTTTGAAGCACGAAGTAACATGGTCTAGTGATAAAGATAGATTGGCAAACAGTAATTCAAAGGCTTTGAATGCAATCTTTAATGTTGTGGATGCCAATCAATTTAAGTTTATTTCCACTTGTGAGACGGCCAAGGAAGCATGGACTATTCTAGAAACTACCTATGAAGGGACAACTGCACTGAAGATGTCAAAGCTCTAAATTCTGGCAACATGATTTGAAAATCTCAGGATGCTTGAAAGTGAAACAATAGCCAATTTCAATGCTAAATTATGTGATATTGCTAACGAAGCTTTTGTTCTAGGTGAAAAATATTCTAAGATAAAATTGGTGAGAAAGACGTTGAGATCTTTATCAGAGAGATTTGCCTATAAGCTCACAGCCATTGAGGAAGCTCGAGATGTAAGCACCATGCGGTTAGATGAATTAATGGGCTCTTTACAGACCTTTGAGATGAATTTGAAGCAAAACAAGAAGCTAAAAAGCATTGCCCTGCAAGCGGAGACTCAAAATTCTATTGATGAAGAAGAAGTTGATGACAAGGTAGACTTAACTGAATCTCTTACCTTGATTTTTAGTGAAATTTTGAAAAAGATGAATGAAAAGAATAAGGTTTCAATTCTAGAAAATCTAATAATTTTCAAAAGGAAAAAGCAACTCCAAATACCCTTGATTCTAAGAAAAAGGGTAAATGAATCAAGTGTCGTGAATGTGAAGGCTTTGGTCATATTCAAGCGGAGTGTGCTAACATGCTTAAGAAAAAGGGCAAGTCATTAAAAACAACCTGGAGTGATGAAGAGTCTGAAGGTAGTCAGGAGAAGGATAAAGATAATGCAATTAATCACATAGCCCTTACTGGTTGCACAGAAACAGGACTTACAGACTGCTTGACTGCTGTGTCAACACATGTTGCAACATCTAGTGGCACATCAAGTAACGTGGCAACATCTCCTGGCACATTGAATGAAACATCTACTGAAGTCGATGGTTTTTACTATTTTGACTCTGAGTGTTGCAATGATGATGAAGAACTCAGTAATAGTGAAATTGAGAAGGCATATGAGAAGATGTACTTCAATTGGATTCAGTTGTGCAAATTAAACAAGAAATTAGAAGATCGTGTGACTGAGTTAGTAAACGAAAGGGATTCTCTAAAGAAGGCAGTGGCTAACTATGAAGTTCAGGTTACCGAGAAGGATAAGAAGCTTCATGAAACCTGAATCAAATTGGAGGAAACTCAAAAGTCTTTAAAGATGCTCAATTCAGGAATAGGCAAACTCGATCATATCTTGTCAATTAGTAAATCTTGTGGAGATCATCATGGCCTAGGCTATACAAGTGAAGCTTCTTCATCTAACACTGTGTTTGTGAAAGAAACATCATCTTCCTTTCCAAAATTAGATCCAGGTAAGAAATCTAGACTTGTACCTTCAAGGCTAAAGCTCAAGAGGTTTGTTCTTACTTGTCATTATTGCAATATACCTGGACATATAAGACCTAAATGTTTTAAGTATTTAAATGCTTTAAAAAGAGGAATGATTATTAATCAACCATATTTTGTTAAGTCAAGATCTACACCTAAGTTTAAAACTAATTTGAAAAATAATTTTTCTCGAAAAATTTGGGTATAAAATTCTGATCTTAAGTATTGTGTTGATCATAACTCTTTAAAAGCATGTTCTATTGAAAAACAAGATCATTGTTCTAGAATATGTTGCAATAGAAAGTTAACTAGCAGGTATTATTATCAAGACTCATGATTCGGTAAGGTATGTGTCTTTAAAATATATATATATATTATTAGAGTTTTGCATGATGTGAGTGTGTTTTCTGTCTTTGCATTATATTGCATATTAGGTTTGCATTTAAGTTTTTTTTTTTTGTGTTAAAAAAAATATTATCGTTTTTATCTTTTATAGAGTTCATATCTAAGATCATAATTACATTGGATTGAACTAATTATAGCTTTTGGAAATTCATAAAGGTTATGTTCTTGTGTGTGCTTGACTCTTTTGTTGGTTTGATTTTGTTATGGTTCTTTGCCTTTACCAGCATATAATCTTGATCTCTTGATTTTTTGCATGCTTGAAGAAGGTTTATGTGAACTTCTGTGATCTTCATGATCTCATAGGACACTAGCACTTGTTTTTGATAATCACTCGAGGTGAAATCCCAGGTTACATAGAATTTAGGATATGATTTAGGTCATCTTTGGATCGTTTGAGCATTTCAAGCCTACCTATATATTGTATATCCATAGTTCACCCCTTTGATCCTAACATTTATCTTTCATTTGTCACCCATACTTAACCAAGCCATACATATCTTTTCCTAACCTTGACCATCACCCATCTATATGTTTGATCTCTCTTGAATTATAATGATTAAAGATGTGTTATTTTGAAAGTGAAAAAGTGAAAGTATGAAAACAAAAAGAAAAACGAATACATCCTTTGTTAAGTTTTTAAAAAAATGAATACATCCTTTGTCAAATTTAAAAAAAAGTATGTCGTATAAAACAAAAAAAATGTGTGGGATGTTATATATATATATATATATGAATGAGGAAAAAAAAAAGGGATGAATGAAAAATGAAAAGGGCAAAATAAAAGTTGATTTCAAGGATGTGAAAGAAAGTACAATTGTAATAATCTAAGAGTAGTTTCAGAATTTATGGGTATTTTTAGCCACATCAATATCCTATATCTAACTTGAACCATAGCCCTTCATCATGTATCGAAAAAGTCCTAATGATCGTAAATGATATGTGACCGACATTAGTAGAGAATGGTAGTAAAAGTAAGTTTATGGAGTTCTCTCATTATACAATCTCAAGGTCGATTTATACTCACTGATTTGCATAAACTAATCCATGTAGTGAATGTTTGGGAGTGAAAGCTTATTCACACACACACAACAAGGAATCGAGGTAAGATTAGATTAACAGTTGGGTTGAAATTCTATAACAACATGATTATCTAATATTTCTGTATGCTATAGTCTATGTAAAATCCTTTTGCATTTGTGTGTTTCATGCATATAGGTTTTATGATTTTATGTCATTAAAAAAAAAAGTTTGTGTCATATGTTTCATAAACTTGGGAATTTGCCTGTAATATTTCGCGAGATATAGCAACATATTCTACAACATTATGTATCTTTGTGTTTTGGCTTTTTTTTAAAAGAGGAAAAGCAAGATGACGTTTTGAGTTTTATATTTAAAGGGAGATACACTAGTTTTACAGTTTTTCTCAAGTTCGATAGCTTTATATGTCTTATTTTGTGTTTATTTGCTATCCCTCTTTCTATCCAATTTTCATCTCTCTGACTGACCTCAAAATCAGAAATTCTTTGAATTTGTAGTTTGTTTTTCAGTGCATCTTTTGTAGGTTTAAGTTAATAATAATGCAAATTTTACTTTGGCGGTTTTTGCAAAGATGACATGAGAAACATGTGCTTAAAAAGATGATATTAAGGGGGAGCATGTGTTAGTTTCAAAAGTGCAAGTTTTTGAAGTTAGACTTTGGTATTCGTTGAGTCAAAAAGCGGGAGTGATATATTTAGGGAGAGTAGCATAAGTATAATTTCTGGTTTTAGCAGTTTGGTTTTTGGTTTCATTTTGATGTAATTATTTGATTTTGAAACACTTAATTATGTTATGTTTTTGTTTTTGAGCCAAAAATGCCAAATGGGGAGATTGTTAGGTTTTTAATGTTGGCATTTGCGGTAATTTAGGAAAAATCAGAAATATTAGAAGTATATGCAAGTTTTGCAGGTGTTTATGCAAATTTTGTAAGATGTGCTACTGAATGTTATAACATCTGCTGCAACATGCATATTCAGTTAAGTACCAGATGTGTTACAAGATATTACAACATCTATTGTACTATCGAGTTTTACTACAGAATTGTGAAATTCGATTGGGATTGAGAGAATCATGAGAAATCAGGATTTGGAGAGTTAGTTAAGATGTAGATAAGCATGAAAAAGGAAAAACTAATTTAAATTAGATTTTTTTCTAATCCTATTTAAATTAGGATTTCAAAAAACCCAAGATTTGCATATATACATTGCGATTTTAATTGGGAGTAGATATATTTGGAAGCAGATTTGGATGATATTTGAAGAATATTTGTGTTTTAAAATTCAGACGATTTGATATTTGAATTTTTAAGGATGTTACAATAGTTGTTACAACATTATCTGTAACATCTTCAAAATTCAAAATAAATCCGAGATTTTAAAAGAGATCTTTGAAGTTCTATATAAAGGCTCACAATACTCGTCCTAGGGACAGAGAGCAAGAGTTTAGATCGCGTGATTTTAAGTCCTTGGTAATTTTGAAGCTTTCTACATTATTTGCATCTTTCGAGATAAAGATTTGAAGTATTCGGGAGGAGACAATAGTAGTTGAAGGGATTTCAACATATGCTTGCAAGAGGATCTTGTTGAACGTGTTCATTTAACTGGATTCAAGACGACCGGCGACAACAACAAAGATGGAGTCTTTAGATTGCATAAGTCCATTTGTGCTTGTAATTTTTTGATAGTTAATGCAGTGTTCAACGTCTAGGCGTGGCCTCGAGGAGTAGGGAAACAGAACCTCGTTAAAATTACCTGTGTTATTTATTCACTTGCTTTTGGTAATTAATTAATTGGATTAATTAATCAAATCTGGTAAATAATATAAAAACGGATCTTACAGTTCGCACTATGATGAAGAAAAGATTTGGAACAATCCATTTTCACACCACAACAAAATCACAAAAAAAATTAGAAGTGTCGACCTTAAGGCTACCATAAGCCAGTTGGATGAACGAGTTGCTCGAATGGATGATTGACTTGGCCGGCTAATTGATCTCGTGATCAAACTATGTAACGTTGATTTTTGCGAATCTTAAGAAGTTCTGAAAAGCGATAAGCTAATCCTAAATTCATTACTTGACACTCGAGGAATCAGGAAATCTTTGAATATAATTTTGTTTCAAAACTTTCAACCAAAGCAATTATTTGGAAGGCTACCAAAGAAACTAATTTATTAGTATTTTAGCGAGGTTACATTGTGCTCCTTGGACCATCACTATTCGATGACTACTACTGCATCAAGTATGGATTAAGCTGAATTCTAATGAGGCTACTCGAGGTGCTCCAGGTAGAGCTAGCTATGGGGGAATATTTTGGGCTTGCATGGCTTCGTTAAAGGTTGTTTCTTAACTCCAATTGACATAGCTTTTGCCCTTGAAGCATAACTTATTGGTTTCATGGTTGCCATCAAGAAGACACTTTATAATTATTAGATGTAATTGGTGGATTGAGTGAGATTCCATCTTTGCAGTCAAATCTTTTCGTAGCAAGTCTAAAGTGGTAATTCCTTGTAAGTATTATTTTTTATATCCGACCGGGTTGATATTTTAACGTATTATTCTTTATAGTATGGCATATTGAAAATCAAAATTTTTTAATTAAAAATTTCATCATGTTAATCGTAAAAAAATGCGTAAAATTCACATAATAAAAAAAAGATTTTTAATTATTTTAAAAAAAATCATACTATCAAAAGATTTTTAATGTGACTCAAAAAATGATTTGTGTCATGCATTCTAAGGTTATAAATGCTTATGCATTTAGAATAATGTTCTTAATATTATAATTTTGAATTTTACCTTACTTATCTTAGTTGATTACTATTTTTAACTACTTAAATAATAACTTTTAATTACATTGAAAGATTACCAACGTTTTATACTTTACAACTAGTAAAGTCGTTATTTAAGCAGTCAAAATTAGTTTTAAAAAAAGTAATCAAAATAGTAACCTTGTAAACCAATGTATTTGATATATATGAAATTGAAATTCAAGTTATAAACGGTTGACCAGCAAAATTAGTCAAATTCGATGAAACTGACATACTACGGGCATACGCTGGCAAATTTTAAGTGATGAATATGTAACTTTGTTTGTTGATTTAAAATAACAAACTAGAGCTATTATTAATATTATTTGACAATAACTAGAGCTATTATGAAGCACATGTGGAATTGCCATTTAAAGGATAAGGCCTAAAACTGATTCTACACAAAATCAGGATAACCATGTTATATAATTAAATAAAAAATGAATTTGATAGCATAGAATCAAGAGTAGTTGAAGTATTTGTGTCCCACACTTATGGTGCTGAAATGACCTGATTCGGTTGCAGGAGTGTCTGATTAATTAGACTCCGTATTGGATTCTTTAACATGCGCGAGAGAAGGTCATTATATAACTAAAGGCCTCTCTATTATATATGGCTTAACTTATTAGTTTAATGCCACATGTCACATTTCGAGCGGCCAGCGAAGAAGGAAAATGGATTTGAGATATTGTCGTGATGATCAACTTCTCTTGTATATCTTAACCTATTATTATAAGCTTCACGTAAAAAATTTGCAACCAGAATCAAAGAAGAAGCTAGACGACTTGCAACCCCTCGTTCCATGCAGCTATATTAAAATCCTTTTTAAAATTAATTAAATGACCGTTTTTCTTAAAATAGTTAATGATTAATTATTGATTGATCAAATAATTATATATGTAATCATCATTAATTAACTATAAAATTTATCATCAAATTTAACAATCAAATATTGATTGATCATAATATAAATTATTCTTTTTTTTTTTTTCAATAAGTGATTAATTATCATAAATTATCGATGTACTATTTAAAAAAATAATGCAATAAAAAATCATCATATCTCATTTTCCTTGTCTCTTTTAACTCTAACACTAATCTGTAGCCCCAAATCAAGCACCAGTCGTTGCTAGTGAGAAGTTGCCGACGCCTAATCAGATGACGAGGATGGAGGTGCTCGTCTGTGGTGGATCTCCTTCACGGTAGTTCTCCCTCGCAACATTCTCATTCACGGCAGATCTCAACAGAAATCGTTCGGGGTGGCCAGCCATTGAAGCTTAGATTAGACGATGGCGAGGTCTGGAGCTACTGTGAGGATTACTGGAGACGGCAACACTTCATGGTAGATTGCAGTCACGTGGGAGATAGAGATTGATTAACCACAAAATGGCTATTCGGTCATTTAACTTTGAAAGAAAATATTGGGCTATTTTGACCACCAGTCCAATTTTACTTATTTGTTTCACGATAAAAATGTTAAACTGGAAAGACTGCGTAAGAAAGTAATTTAGAGTGTGTTTGGTAGGGGAATCTAGATTAATCTAGTTTTTAAATTATATTACATTGTTTATTTTAGAATAATCTAACTTAATTTAATTTAATTTAAAACAAATCTTTTTTTAAAAGGTTAAATAATATAAATCTAGTTTAAAACAAGTATTTTTTTAAAAGTTAAACAATACCAATCTAGTTTAAAACAAACTTTTTTTTAAAGCTACATAGTACTTCATAGCTTCAAATAAACTTTTTTTTGCCTTTTTTTTTTTTTTTTTAACAATACATATTCAAATTCAGGAAATAGAGGTAATATAAGTAAGGGTGTGATTTTTTTTTTGTTTAATGTATTTTTTAATCCAATATGTTAGCTAACGGAAGAATGACAAAATTTGTCTCATCTTTCCATAGTCTCCTATAATGGCATTTAACAACCATGATAATAACAACATTGACGATTGCTATTATTATTTTTTTGTCTACAATCTACTAGATAAAAGGAAACAAAATGAGTCTTGGAATTAGTTATTTTTTTATGAATATTACAAAAATTAGATAGGTAAAAATTCAATTTAACTACTAGTTAAAATTTTTCATTTTCCTAGTCAAGCATACTTTCCAAGACAAAGTTAGAAAAATTTAAAACTAAACTATATATAACATGGAAAATCTAGCTTAATTTTTAAATTAAGTTAAATTATAAAACATTCGATTTAGCTCAAATTTTAAGTTAAGTTAGATCACAAAGAGTATGAATTTTCATAAATAATAATCCTTTATCATTACGTAGTTTTGGTATTTTTTGTTTAAATAAAGGATTAACATTATTTTTACCTGGATTATAGGCCCATTTTAACTTTACATCTCGAAATTACAAAATTGTTTACTATGTCTCTAATATATATAAAACCATTCAAAATGTCTTTTTTGTTTGAATCCGTTTATTATTTTAATGGAATTGCATCCATTTATTAAAGATTAAATAAATGTTTTAAATTATAAACCTATATTATAAAAAATCAATGTTAAAAAATAATTAAAAAACAAATTAAAATATTGTTTTCTCTCCCTCATCTCATCTCTTTCTAGCTCTCTCTCTCTCTTAACTTTTTTCAAACAACAAAGTCATGGAAACACCAATTAAAAAAATCTATCCCCCTTAAGCTTCCATTGCCAACCAATTTCTATTCTCTCTATTCCTCAAAAAAACTCATCATTTCCGACACCATTGGAACCATACTCGAAGATATCGGACACCTCACAAAGCTTTAAGTCCTCAACATCTACTCCAACAGCCTTGTTGGCTCAATCCCCAATTCTCGTGGCAAGTGGAAGCTTCAGAACTTTATTCTAAACTTAAACCAGTTAACCAAAAAAATCCGAGTTCAGATTGGCCACTGCAGAAGCCCCAAGAACCTTCTTGTTTTCGACACCAGGTACTCCAGTCTTTATAGGGAAAACGACATCAAAATTATGCACACGACAAGGAAGAAAATAATGGTTGATAACTCTATAAAATAGAGTTATTGTACTACTTTTTCATATACAAAAATAGGCTTATCCTTATGAATATTATTTGTTTTTGATTTGTTTTGATTTATTTTTTTTTGTTTATTTTAATTTATTAATATTTTTTTTTATAAATTTCATGAGAATTTTTATTTTATTTTGCTTTATTTTAGTAATAGTATATTAAATACACTTAATATTAAATATTTTCAATGAGTTTACCTATAGTATTTTATTTTTAAATGTCTAATTTTAACACTTTTTTTTGTCTGCAATGTCAAATTATGGTAAAAATTTCATATGTTAGAAGTGAGTCTCACCAGGTTCACTATTCATATCTGCAATCCAACTCTTTGATTGGTCTTGTTTTGATCCTTTTATCGATACGGGCATTTTAAAAAATAATAACTTAAATCGAAACTCGTATGAAAAAATTATGACAAATTCTAATTTCGGATCAACAATAGATAGCTAGGAACCATGAATAGTTTTTTTCTTCTTATTTTTTGTTTTCTCTTCTTTGCCTCCTGCACCGAATATGGCACCAAACTGCATGCCAATTGCCCATTCACATCGAAAAAACGTTAAACTTTATATGTGTGTAACACTAATTTTTTTTAGTTCATAAAAA
This sequence comes from Antiaris toxicaria, assembly GCA_035233585.1. Lineage (NCBI taxonomy): Eukaryota > Viridiplantae > Streptophyta > Magnoliopsida > Rosales > Moraceae > Antiaris > Antiaris toxicaria. The sequence goes on from CP141154.1 coordinate 100,124,543, forward strand.
TTAGAGGGCAGCAAGGAAGAGAGGCAATGGAAAGTGGAGAGAAAGAAAGAAAGAGTGAGAGTGAGAAATGTAGTGTAAAAAAAAATAAAACTTTTGATAAAGTTAAAAAAAATATTTCTTTCCTTTTGTTTAGTTTTATTTTAGTATCAATAAAAGGAGGAGTTTCTGAAAGTTCTGCCAATACAAATATCAATGACCATTCTAGACTCTTTTCTTTTATTTTTATTTTGTCATTATATTTAATTTATTTTATTGTGTTATTTTATTTTTCTTTATGAATTAAATAAATTTTTACTGGGAATTATGACGTAACCAAATTATGATGATTTAATTAAATTAAACATATTGCTATGATTGTTGTATTTGTTGATGTATTTATCCTAAACTTAATGCTTTTAAATTTTTGGCCAACTTTTGAATGATTTAAGGAACAAAATGAGACTAAGAAGAGATTTTTATGACATGACTTTAGAACAAATACTATAAAATTTGGGATAGAATATAGATATATCTATCTATTTTTATATAATCATATTATTAACTATTACAAATTTCTCAACGAACATATTTTATAAGGGTTAATTACGAAATAGTACCTCTAAAAAAATATTCTTAATTTTAGTAGCAGTTTTGTTAATTTTCCAATATAAAATTGTCATGTCAATAGATTCCATTATAATCCATTAGCTAGGATTTTTTTAGGGAATGAAAATGTCTAAATTGTCCTTTCCCTCATCTCGTTGAAAATACCTAATACCTTCCTCTTTTTAATTTTTTTTTCTTTGAATTTGAAACCCAATGCAGATGTAGAGAGAGAGAGAGATAGAGAGATTCGCTAGAACTGTCAGCAACCTTTGATAATCCTCCATCAGTAACTTTTGGTAGCTATCCGTCAGCAACCTCCGATAATTGTTTAAGAAAACCATCAATCAATTTCTATAAAGTAATATAATGGCTTCAAAACCAATAGGAAAAAATTTGAAAGCTATGGAACATACAAAATTAATATCCCCAAATCCCAAACAGCCACACCCGAACTTAAAAGACCTACTGCTGAATCCTATAGACTCATGATTGACCCCTAACTAGCCAACCATAAAACCCAAAGACTAAGCCGCGAAACTCATAGACTCAACCCGAAAATCGAAGAAGCCAAAACGAATAGAGCAACCACCGATGGTGAGGAAGTCTCCATGGTTGATACTGTCATCGGGAAATAATCCATTGCTTGATAAAAAAAAAAAATGTTAACCGTGAAGAAGAGGAAGTCAGGTGAAGAACGGGAAAAAATATTGAGGAGGAGGTAAGTAAAAAATTGTCATTTTTATGTGTTTGGTCGTTGTTTTGTATTTTGTTCATGTTCATTTAAACTACCATGCATGTTTTGTTTTAGAAGGAAAAAGCTTAGCAAAAAAAGAAAGGCTGGTGATAAAAAGAAGCAAAAAGAAAACTTTAAAGACGGGGGAGATAATAAGGACATTTCGAAACCAGTTCCCTCTAATGCTCAAGCCAACGTGTACGAGGTAAGTAAAAAGATCTCATTTTAAAAAACTAAGATTTATTTGTTTATTTATGAGTCTGATGATAAGTTAAAGCATTTGATGAAAACTTGATTGTTATGAGTTATGAGGAAAAATTTCTGAGGTAATATTATGTTCATCGTGTGTGTTTTCGGTGTTGACTTAGCCCTATTTGTCTATCAACCATGGAATTTTGCTAAAAAATGACCTGTGGTCATTTATATTGACTATATGTATTATGATGTTGAAACAACCTTGTTATGACATGAGTAATTTCTAAAATGACTTCTAGTGATTTTATGTTAATTGTTTGTGTTTTGGTATTAAATTAACCATGTTATGACACGAGAATTTATAAATTAACTAGGGGTATTTTCTATGTTGACTGTATGTATTCTAATTATGTTGATTGTATTTATTTTGATGTTGAATTGACTTTATAATGACAAGAATAATTCATAAAATGATCAGAGGTCATTTTATGTTGACTATGTGTTTGTTAGTGTTAAAATGACTATGGTAGAACATGAGTAATTTTTAAAATGACTTTTAGTCATTTTATATTAATCGTATGTATTCTGGTAATGAAATGACCATGTTATAATATGAGTAATTTCTAAAATGATCTCTAATCATTATATGATGACCGTGTGTTATGGTGTTGAATTAATTATGTTATGACATGAGAATTTATAAATCGAATAGGGGTATTTTTTATGTTGATTATGTATATTCTGATTATGTTGATTGTATGTATTTTGGCATTGCATTGCCCATGTTATGACATGAGTAATTTCTAAAATGATCAAGGTCATTTAAGGTTGACTGTGTGTTTGTTGGTATTGAATGACCATAGTAGGATATGAGCATTTTCTAAAATGACCTATAATGATTTTAAATTGACTATATGTATTTTGGTGTTAAAATGAATATGTTATGACATAAGTAATTTCTAAAATGACCTCTAGTCATTTTATGTTGACTATATGTGTTCTGGTGGTGAATTTACCATGTTATAACATAAGAATTTATAAATTGACTAGGGGTATTCTTAATTATGTCAACTGTGTGTATTCTGATGTTGCATTGATTATGTTATAATATGAGTAATTTTTAATAGGACCGCTGGTCATTTTATATATTGACTGTGTGTATGGCTGATGTTGAATTAACCATTGTTATGATATGAGTAAAATTGATTAAAAGTCATTGTTATAATTATTGATAATAATTCTTGTGTATTTTTCATTGTAGTTAATCCAAATAATTCCTAATGATAAGATTACCAATGATAAGATTAACTATTAGGTGAACTTAGAATTAATAACTAGAAAAGTACAAGAGAGTCTTTCATGTTCTTAGTTTGAGTAGTTCAAGCAATAGTCTTTTGTCACTGACTTCTTAAACTTAGGGAAGCTTCGCTGGGCTGGGTAGGTGGTTCACAACCTAGTAATACGCCTGACAGATCATGCCAAAATTGTAGATGTCTTGTGGTTTGAGGTTAAGGAATACATGGGACGATTTTCTATGAAGGAGTTTTCTGTCATCACTGGTTTGAAATGTTTGCATTCAACTATATTGAAGCCAGCCACATCATGAAGTCGATTGCACCAACAGTACTTTTCAAAGGCAACTCACGTTACAAGGCAAACCTTAGAGGATACGCTAACCAAGACCAACCCCAAAACCACTTATGACGATGATGATGATGTTGTTAAGTTAGGGCTTTTGTATGTGCTGTCTAGTTTCATCCTTACAAATGGCAAGCAAGTCTACATTCTAGAGACATACCTTGAGCTTGTAGACGATTTACAAGAATTTAACAATTATCCTTAGGCAATACCTGCAAGAGAGATGACAAGAGATTCCATCAGATTTGCTGTTATGAATAAGGTAAAGAGCAAGGGGAAAGGTGGTGGAATGCACTACACTCTTCTTGATTTTCATTATGCGTTACTTGTTTGGGCTTTTATTAGCATACCTGGAATAACAACCTCTTTTGCAATCCATTTAAAAGTATAAAAGAATTCTTAAATGTAATTAGTGTATCATTAACATTGAGAATATTTGCCTATTCTTTGCGCTGTCATATCGATGCTTGGTCAGCCTACAAAATAGATTGTGACAGCAGGGAGAGATCAAGATACAACACGCATGGGTGAGGGGGTGGGAGAGACGAAATGCAACCAATGTAATCATCAAAATCAAACCCATCAGATATCACGTTATAAGGGAACAAAGAGGATCAAGCCTGCTGTGTATCTGAGTCTCTCTCCTAATTGCACATTAACTTCTTGATTGATCATAGTCATAAATGTAATTTATTATTGCTACCTAGCTAATGTAGATGGCTCAAAACCGGCATTGAAGCTTTATTTATTTATTTATTTTCATTTTATCATATTTTTTACTATTTATATCTTTAAAAACTACAATAAACTCTAAATTTAAATAATTTCGCTTATATAAGTTCAAATGAATTTTTTTTTTAAATTACATAGAATTAGAGAAACAAAATAAAATCTATATTGATAATTTTTTTAAATAAATTTTTAAAATTTTACATTTTTTTACTCGAATAATTTTTTTTTTCTAAATAAATTTTTCAAAACTTACTTTTTTTAATTAAAAAATATGTCCAAAATTCCCAAAATAGGTAATAACGACAATATACATTAATTGTTTGCACGCCGTTATGTAGGGATCATTGTCAATAGATAAACAGCTAGCAAGTGGCAGAACTTTCTTCTCAATTTTTTTGTTTGTTTGTTACAAACGTGTGCATGGCCAGCTGGTACTAAACATCTTATGCCTTGTTAACAAAACGACGAAAACCTAGTTGATAAGTGTGAATCAGATCCAAAACACAATTGATAGCAGGCGGAGCACTCCTGTACTTCTCTTGGCTTTCAAATGTTCTAATAATCTTACGTATGATGAAGTATGTTGTGCGTTATAAATTTTTAAGGTAGGGACTCATAAAAGAGACAATTAAAAAATTGATATAATAACTAGAAAGCAAATAGCGTAAAATGAGGGCTTTGCTAAAAAAGACTCCTTGTATATTTCAAAAAATTTTAATTTTATTTAATTTAGCACTTTTTAAGTGGCATCAAGACAGATTTCTCTATTAGATTGGTTTCTGCAGAAAATATTCATCCTAATTAAACTGAAGGCTTCACTCTAAAATTTTCTTAATGAAGAAAAGAAAGTTAAAAAAAGAATCAAAACAACTCAAAGGAGCAACAAGGCTAGGATAAAAAAAAAAGAAAGAAACTTAAAATCAAAACCATCAAGTTAGTGGCAAGAGGTTTCTTAACAAGGAATAGTTAGGATCCATTTTCAATATGCGAGTTTCATTTAATCCTTTAAGACTGAATTCCTATTGCATGTTGAGAATTTTCTGTTTCTTGTTGGTTTTGTATGGTTGTTTTATATTTTATTTTCCTTTTTCCCTTGACATTATTGTAATTTTCTTTCTATTTTTATCAATAACACATTGAGATGGGTAAATGTTAAGATTAGCATGTCTTCGACTGATTCGAAAACCATCATTTCTACCAAAATGAAAAAAATCCATCCTTTAAAAAAATTTAGTACAAGTCTAGTGATTAATTGTGCTAGCGTTGAAGGATTGGCTGTTCGTTTGTCACTCTCTCGTGCGGGGTCCAACTATACCGGCCGACATTTCATTTTCCACTCCAAGTGGAGGCTGGTGGAATTCACATTCATAGTTCTAAAAGGTCAAAAATACACCACAAGAGAGCCAAATCCACCTTTTTTCTTTTCTTCTTCTTCGTCCTTTTTTTTTTCCCCTTTCCTCTTGCTATGAAGATTTAAATTCAATTCATTCTACTATTATTGACGTGACTCGAAAAGCACTAAATGACGTCATAATCAACACAAAGTTTATGATTTTTTGGGTGCTTTTGCACGATTACACTTGTGGGCTTCAATCACATTTTACGAGGACATTGTACGCTTCAAATATACCAAATAATAACTCACACTTTATGTGCTCAGATTATCATAGAACTTCTAAATATATATATATATAGTAAAAAATTATCTACAATACACAAATAATATACGACAGCTGTATAGTTAGGAATGAAGTAATACTTAATATTCAGATATGATATCGATTTTATTTTACAATGAGAATTTTTTATAATAAGTTAGAACCTTCAAACTCATGTTTAGTTATCGCTTGAATAAGAGTTCTACCACACACTAATTCAAGAGCAAACAATATTTCCCTGAAAAAAAAAATAAAATCTTGTTCCACACTTGAGAAAAAGGAAAAAAGACTATCGGCATGATCAATGTTTCCATCTCTCAATAAAACATTTTCCATGTTCAACTTCTATGGAACAAAGTATCAAAAAAAAATTTTTTACGTAGAAAGCATCATTTTTGAATAGGTTAGTAAAAATTGTGGTACACTTAACATTTATTTGGTAAAGTGGAAAAGGAGAGGAAGGAAATTAGAAGATGAACTTTGAAGTGAAATCTAAATTTTTGGTTGTTTCATAGAGAAGAAATTATGAAGGAAGGAAAATTGAAAATTTTTGACAAATTAAGCAAATGAGAGTGAAATACTTATTTTGACCTTTATTTAGCATTATCTCTTAATTTATATGAGGTTATAATTATAAAATGAATTTGATTAGACATTTTCTTTTATATTTTCTTTCTTTTCTATTAAATAACATAATAGAAAACCTCTCTCATTTCTATCAACTAGATATTTTACTCTTTTTTCTTTTTTTATATTCCTTCCCTCCGACCAAACATAACATTAGTAATTCAAAATGCAAAAAAAAAAAAAAAAAAGATTTGAAAGAATTTATTAAAACAAAAAAGATCAATCACACTATGGTCTATTTTAGAGTCTAATTTTTAAAGGAATATTAGTAGTTTCAATTGTTCCTTTTGGCATTAGATTCCGCTAGTTTTTTTTTTCTTCATCAGCTTGTTGTTTCCAATGTTTAGGCAGTTTCCCTTGTGGGTGGTTATTCTTTGTTTAAGTTTCTCATATATTTATGTAATTTTTCTTCCTTTATTAATAATACAACTCGAGTTTGGGAGCTTAGCGCGCTAGTAGAGGTTAACTTAATTGGGATGCTAGTTTCCCCATATGCTAATTATTCCCTCTCATTATTTATGCATACACATAAATATGTATACATCAAACTATTCACAATGCTAATTTTAGACTAAAATGTCTGAAATTGGTTTCCGTCTCGTACCTTTGTATTTTTGGTTCATTGCCTTTTTGTTTACGCCAGTTTTTATTTCTCTCTTCCTTTTTTCAAGTATTTTTGTATTCTTTTATTTTATTAATATCATGCGGATGGATAGATTATAAGGATAATAAAGGGATGCTGACTAAGTAATTATTTAAAATAATTTATTTAAAAATAATTATAAACTATTCGATCTTGAAGACAAGTAGAAGTATTCAAAAATTAAAATATAAAAATGAAAATAGTCCTAAAATTTCATAAAGTAAAAAACAAGATTGATCTAATAATTAATTAACTTGTACTAATAGTATAACTCACTTGTCCGTATTGATTCAAACTTCACCGTATAGGAGTTGCATATATCCGTAAAGTTGATACCCCTTTTCCAAAAGTTAGCGGTTATCCCTTTTCGTCAAGTTAAAAACCCACATATTGTATTAAACAAGCACATGTAGGAATTAACGAAGTGGAAACGACCAATTCAATTCCAAATTAGCCGCTTAATAACAATATTTATGTGATTATTTCTTTACCATGCATGCATTAGACGTATATTATGCATGCGTTTGCCCAACGACTTTAATAACACTTCCATTTGTCTAAAAAGGATAATAACCACTCCCTCGCCCGTTTAAACATCAAAATTTTGTAATATCAAAAGCATCTCTTTTCCAACGTTTTTTGTAGGCTAAGATACACAAATTAATTAATAAGCCAACTTAATTAAGAAGTATAAATTTTGGGTGGTAATTCACAAGGAAAAGAAAAAACAAAAAGGGTACAAAGAAATGAATAGTAGTTTTTGAAAAATCATTGAAATAAATAATAGATTTTTCATATTTATTATAAATAGAATATATAATTTATAAATGTTTCATTTACATCATATTAATTATATAAATCATTGATTTATGACTTATAAATACATTATTTATCTAATAAATAAATATAAATTATTAATTTATGTCTAATACCTAATAAAATTTTCATTTATCTGATAAATTTATTCAACACAAATATTTTAAAAAATTTTATTTATTTTAATTATTTTTTAAAAACTGTTATTTATATAATTCCTCAAATAGATGCATAGTGTTTTAAAATAAGAGCAGTGCACAAGAATGACACTGACGTGCGGCTCCTATGGGGCTATGGGTCCGGACTAGACCAGTGTTTAGCCCTACATGAAAACTGGTCCAATGCACTGATATGAATTCTTGCTCACACCTGGTGGTTTGTTTTTTGTTTTTTGTTTTTTTCCTCTTCTCTCTTTCCTGGAAAAAAACTTGCTTATAACGTATATTTTAGGCCATTTCTCAAGCGCCTTTTCTTTATCCATGTTTTGCTTATTATTAATGTTTCAATTTTTGTGGACATCTTTTTTGTGAATAATTTTTGTGGACACTAGAGCATTAGCACCATATATATATATATATATATATTAAATTTGCCCCCTTTTTTTTAGTAAGTGGAGGGGAAAAAATCTTCCGCTCTCAAATTTATTTAAGTATAAAAAGAAAAAAAAAACCACATTCGTAATATTTCTCGTGTCTTTGCAACCCAATAAATGCAGCCAATGTAATTTAGTGCTCCTCTTTTTTGTACACACATTTAGTACAAAATCAGTTCATATATATAATATATATTAACAATATATTGAAAAAGGGAAAAAAAATGTAAGTAGCATTAATATGTAAATTCAGATGTGCGCCGTTTACATTTTCACCGTCTAAAACATTACCGTGCATATCATTCTGAAAAGAAATTTTATTTCTCTACATTATTAAAAATTGGCTCCATATGTTAAATAGTATTCTAGTTATCTTTTCTAATAAATGAGGAGACGATATAATCATGTTCAGTGGCGAAGCTTATGTCCACGACAGTTACCCTTGATCCTGTTCAATGGGCTCCTTTCAATTTTATGTTTGGTAGGAGGGAGACAGGTGGAGAGAGATAACAGAATTTTGTGTAGTTCGACGAAGGAGTGGTGGAAAAGGAGAGATGATAAGTTACTGTCACGATCGTTCTTTAAACTACTTCTCTATTTTATCAAATAATTTAAGTGATTTATATAATCTTTTATGTCCTTCATATTCTCTCTCTCCATACTTCGTCCTCTTCATTCGTCCAACCAAAAAAAAAAAAAAAGCCTAAATCAAAAGAATTTCTTAATAGTTTGCATCTCTGAAATTAATGTAATTTAAGAATTTACATAGATTTTTTAAAAAGATTCAACAATATCCAAGATTTGACCTTCATATTTGAAATTATTTAAAAAAAAAAAAAACTAATCGGATAGTCCTGGCTAGGAATGTATCGTGTGAGATCAGTACTCAATTGATTCTTTAGTTCAATTAGTCAATAATAAACCTGAATCAGGCCTAGACATGATTTTTCTTGATAACATGAATCACAACTATGTAGGGACATATAAATATGTACGTGACACACACATATACATATATTCCATACCGAAATACGTGACGGCAGAAATCCAATCCGTCAAGGACTTGGACCTAATTTTCAGTTCAAGAAAAAAAAAAAAAAGGACTTGGACTATTAAAAGTAAAGACTTGCGGCTGGCCCCATGACCACGATAAAAAGGTAGGCTTGAGTTAATCTTGTTATTGATACCGCATTTTGATATCGAGAAAATTTTCAAAACTAGTATAAATACGGCCTCATTCCTCTTATTAACTCCCACAGCCATTATTTGGTAGTACTCCCAAAACTCATATGGCTTGTATTAATCAATCTTCCGTTATGGAATTGCAGTTGTCTGCAATTTCCGATCAAGTCCAAGCAATTAAGGAAAAGATGTTCGCAACAGACATCGATCCTTACTCGCTTGTCGCCCCTTCTGCTTATGACACTGCATGGCTGGCCTTGATACCAGATTCCCAGAAACCATCCAAACCCATGTTCAACAATTGCTTGAATTGGGTACTCAACAACCAAAATGAACTAGGGTTTTGGGGTGAGTGCGATGGCCATGGAAACCCAACCATTGAGTGTCTTTGTGCAACTCTTGCTTGTGTTATTGCACTCAAACGGTGGAATGATGGCACGATGATGATAAACAAGGGTATGTGTTTATATTAAGAGATTTAGTATAAAAATTATATACATCTTTTTTAATTTTACTATTAAGAAATGAAAATTCTAGTACTTGAAACCTATATTATACACTCATATACTCGCACACCACTTGAGCTAACCTTAAGTGACTATAAAAAATATATACTTACTAGGTCATAACTTGCATTTTTTTTCCTTTGATGTAAAATTAAAAGTGTACGTGTATTGGTCTTGTGAAATTAAAAAGTGTCATCTATTTGTCTAACGGTCCAAAGACTATCACTATCAATGAAGACAAAAGAGGATTCTAAATTTGGCAATGTGTAAAAGAAATCCCTTGTAAAATAGCTTATCAAATAAAGGTCTTCAGTTTAAATCTAATCATCTCATTTAAAAAAAAAAAAAAACCATCAAACTTACAAATACACATATTATTTTTAAACTGATATATTTTCATTTTTTTTCACTATATGTATAGTTTTTTTTCCTTTTTTTTTTTTTTTTGCACGATGCATGATTTAATATGATTTACTTATAAAAAAAAAATTCAAGAGTAGTACCTAAAGTACTGATCATTTCCTATCAAAAAAGTTTCCTATGAAATGAAACGCTCGAGTTTCATCCGGAATTGCTTTTTTCTCAATAATTAGTCGTGTAGTTAAATTGTCTCCATAGACTTCGAACTCACTCTTAATTTTATACCATCACAGGATTGGCATATATTCAATCGTCAAATGCAGAGAAGCTGCTAAGACAAATGAAATATCAATGTCCTCGTTGGTTTGCGATCGTTTTCCCTGGGATGCTTGAATTAATCCAAGGAGATTGTGATTTGAATATCGAAATAAAAGAATCTGTGGTTCCAGATATATTTTCTCGCAGACAATGGATTCTTGAAACGTAATTGATTTTAGTTTCTTCATAATATTGTTAAATTGAAAAAAAATCATTTTTAAAAATTTTCAATCATTAGTAATTTACTGATTGAAAATGATAACTTAGGCTTACGTTGGTAAACTAATAATTAATTTATTATTTATCAAAATCAATCATAACATACCAAAAAATATCAGTTTATAAAAATTTATAAAAGTCAATTTCTTCTTTGTAAAATATCTCTTCCTAATTTATGAAAAAAAAAAAGTCTTGTTTTCACTTTTGTTTCTTCATGTGTTTTGTACTATTGCCGGATTTTGACCCGTTATTCACTTTGTCTTTGTGACTTGTTCCCTTTTTGGATACTATTGTATTATTATCTTCTCCCTTAATAATTTATCAGTGGGATGCCGGATGAGAAAGGATTTGAGTACCAATTAAGTTGGAATATTTATAGTCTCCCTTGTGTTAGTTATCTCACGTTATTTATTTACAAGAAATTTAACAAACGAGGGATATTTACTTAAGGCAGGCTTGAAAAAAAGAAAAAAAAAATGGAGGCACCCAAATATGGAAAATATTTCTCAAATTTTTTCTTTGATGATATATGTTTGATTGGTGACGGATGTGTACTGATCGTTAACGTGGTTTATACCGTGTAGAGAGCGTACCGTCGATAAGTACCATTATTATCCGCCATTACTATCGTATCTTGAAGCCCTGCCTTCATGGTATGATGTTGATGAAGAAGATATAGTCAAGCACCTCTGCGATGATGGCTCTTTATTCCAATCTCCCTCTGCTACAGTTGGGGCATTTATGGCCACTGGAAATACAAAGTGTTTGAGTTATTTACAATCCCTAGCTCAAAGATGTTCCAACCATGGCGGTAAGAAAATTAGCTAGACTTCTAATAATTTGTTCTCACATGTCTATTACCTTAAATTTCCGTACAAATATGTGTGTATGTGTCTGTGTGTGTGAGATACATATGACAACTGTTTTTCTTTTGCATATGTACTAGTTCCCAGCATTTATCCCATAGATGAAGAGCTCACAAAGCTTTGTGTTATAAACCACGTGCAACGGTTGGGGTTGGCTGAGCATTTCGTGTTGGAGACTGGGCAAGTTCTTGAAGAAGTTCACAAGTAATTAAATCATATGCATTCTATATTCTTAACATGAAGCAACTAAATTGTCTTTGAAAGTAGTATAATAAATCAACACGTGGGTTAACACTTTTTTTGTAATTTTTTTTTCTAATCATTTGAGGTGAGAGAATTCAAACTCATAGACATATTATGATAAATAGGTGAAATTATTATTTTATGTATTTACAACTACATCTCTTGCTTTTATATATAAAATTTATATTAATTTATGAAGATACTACTTCAAATAATCTCCATTATTCTTTTTACACATTAAAAAATACACACACACACATAAAACATACCACAATGATACCAAACAGGCAAATATCTTCACACAAAATGCAACATTTTTATGGCATAATGTCCCAATATAGTAATTTACGCACATGTATGTATTATATATCGACAGATTTATAGATTTTGTTTTGTTTAAAAAAAATAAAAATATTCTCAGGTTTTGAATTAGTGAGTTCCTATTTAAATCTTTCTTGTTCTACCGGTGAGTAATCTAGTATAATAATATTTATGAATGTTGTACAATGCAGAAATTATGTCTTGATGAATCGAGAATCAAGACTACACCCCTACGGCCAGTCAGCCACGTTACTACAGCTTCAGCTACAACTACTCAAGGATTCCTTAGCTTTTCGGCTACTGAGGATGCACGGCTACCAAGTATTACCATGTAATGCTCTTTGGAAATTGCTATTATACGTGTATATATATAACAGGCTCCTAACTACCTAAATCTCTTTCTTTTCTTTTGAAATTTATGTCATTTTTATGCTTGTTTCGTGCTTATAAACTTAACTAATTTAAATATTATGTCTTTCTGTATTGCAGGGAATGTGTGTTGGTTTTTATACGACGAAGAAGTTAAAGATCTTATAGAAAACAATTATGAATACTTCTCTGATGTGATGCTTAATGTTTATAGAGCTACAGATCTTATGTTTCCCAAAGAATTTGAGCTTCAGGAGGCAAGGACGTTTTCAAGAAAACTACTAATTACAGACAAATCCAATTCATTACGGGCTTGGAGAGATCTGAATCCTTTTTATAGATTGGTAATTATTTATAGTTTCTCCCTAATATTATCTAGTTTACGCCACTGCTTAGGTAAATTAAATGAAAAGGGAACAGAAATTTAATTGCAATCGAAGTAAAATTACATTTTCATTAAGTCCTTTTGTTTTTCCTTTTTTTTTTTACTCTAATATATAAATATATTTTAAACTTTTAGACGAAGGATTTGAACTTTATTATCAATAAAGTTAAATATAAAATAATTGCCCGAGAATACCTGTAATTATTTTTTATTTTACTTTATTTTTTTTTTAAGAAAAAGGTGAGAAAAGAAAAATACGGACCAGCTATTGGACATTACAAGAATGGACCGAGGTGGATTTCACGTCCCTTCAATTATAGGAGTAGAAAAATGAATTAAAAAAAAGAACAATATCTTGTGATGGAGAAAATTTCTCCTTACTAAACATGAGAACGATGGAATATGACGACGCATACGTAATAATTGCAAATTAATGTTAAGAAGAATAATGCTTGACATACGTACTAATCTTTTAGTAAGGTATTAAAAAACTATTGATCATAAACATGATTTTATATTGTTAAATTTTTATCAAATTATATTAAACTAATATATTTTTCTTACTTTGAAATGATGCTTATGTGATTTGATGATTTAAAATTTTCCTACCAATGGGCTTTTTGATGCAATTTTTATGAAATCTAACATTCAGAAATTACACTAAAAGAAGCTCCGTATATGAATGTATAGTTAATTTTGTTTTCTTTACTATATATATAATATGGGAGCAATAACTCTAATTATTTTCGTTGTAACTAATTATTTATAGAATTTAGCATGGTTTTACACGAGAATTTTTAATTTCTACTTGGAAAATCCATGCTAAATAAACTTTTTTTTATATATTTAACTTGTTGCTGGTAATATATAAATATATATATATACACTGTAAAATTGATGTCCTCTACCGTACAAGTCCCTACATATATCTTAAAAAAAGAAAAAGGTCCCTATGTATATCTAATTGCTTAACACCACCCTTCCCCCCCTCCACTCAAACCCCCCCACCCCCCACCCCCACAAAAAAAAAAAAAAAAAAAAAATGATGCATAGGTTGAGCATGAGTTGAGTCTTGCATGGATGGCTCGACTGGACCACCTTGAGCACAGAATTTGGATTGAAGAAAGTGAAACCAACGTTCTCTGGAGGGGAAAGTCCTCCTTCCAAAGGTACAAATATGTTTGACTTATTCATTTTTAAGCAATATGTCAAAAATCAACAATCTTGTAAGTTATCGGAATAAATTGAGAAATCATAAAATTTTGAGAAAAAATAAACATGGAGCATAATAAGAAAAGATATATTATTAATTTAGAGCTTATAGTGGAAAAGGTTTGAAAAAAAAGAAAAAAAGAAAATTTTCTTCTTTTCTGTAGTGTTGGGTTAGGTTTTTTTTTTTTTTTTTTCCTGATATTTTTGGACCTTTTATGACTTTGGTTTTGAAAAGTCTTTATTTTTTGTTTCTAATATTTTTTTTGTACATATTAATAATTTCATTGACAGACAATACAATATAATATATTTTGTTATCGCGCAATTACAAATAGTTCTTTGACATGATTTATAATATCTGACAAATAAATCTTTCAACTAACAGGTTGTGGAGCCCCCATAATGACAAATTAGTTCATCTTGCTAAGCAAAGCTATGAGTTTAGGCAGTTTATCTACAAGACTGAATTGGACCAGTTGAAAAGGTGCACTACCACATATACCCACTGATAAATTATTCCACCTGCATTCATATTTACACTATACAACGACATATACATACATGCACACGCAAGATTAATTTGATTAAGAATTTTTTACCTTTTCTATTTGACAAATTCTTGTTTCGTAAAAAAAAAAAATTGCATATACAGAAAACGAAAAACACGTAGATGGATGTATATGTGTGTATTTATTTATTAACATAACATAATCAATATTCCTTAGATTTATTGTCTTTTAATTTGGAGATTAGGTGGGCTAAAGACTGGGGACTCAGCGAAATGGGATTTGGTAGAGAGAAAACTACCTACTGTTATTTCGCAACAGCTGCTAGCAGCTCCTTGCCCTATGATTCAGACATAAGATTCATGATTGCAAAGAGTGCGATAATAATTACGGTTGCTGATGATTTCTTTGACATGAAAGCCTCTCTTGATGAGTTGAAATGCCTTACTGATGCAATTAAAAGGTACCTACATGTGTTTGGTCCCAAGAAAATGATTATGTATTATAGGTATATTAAATGGAAAAGTTTATCGTCAGTATCATTATCTTAAATGTTAGAAAAACTTTTTAATAGTCTGATTTATAAGTATTCTTAATAGAAATACAATGTGAGACACATAGTACTGAACTAAATTATAAATTAAATTATTAAAAAGTTGATCTAATAAATAAAAATAATTATACTTATCAGTAAATTAAATATACAGTTCTTATCGTAAGTTTTTCTAATATTAAATTATCAAATGAATAGAACTTTTTTCAAACATTAATCCCTTATAACGTTTCCTCTCAAATTTAACTGATTTACTAGATGGGACGATAAGGGCTTGTGTGGTGTCGGTAAGACAATTTTTAAGGCCCTTGATGATCTTGTCAATGAAATGGCAGCCAAGTACCTCAAACGAAAAGGGATTGACATAACGAGTTGTTTAAGAGATATAGTAAGCTTTCTTGCTTAATTTTTTGATTTGATTTGATTTTAACTTTCTATAGTTTGAACCAACCAGCAATTCTAATAATATTTTTTTTTTCATTTTTTTGAAATGTGTTTAGTGGTATGAAACATTTCTTGCATGGCTTGTGGAATCAGAGTGGGGTGGCAAGGATAGCATACCATCAATGGATGAATACCTTGAAGTCGGAATGATATCCATAGCCACTCACACCTTAGTTCTTCCAGCTTCATGTTATTTGGAGCCAAGCTTGCCAAATTCCAAACTCCGGCCACCCCAATATGAAACCCTTACAAAGTTGCTCATGATCATTTCCCGACTATTAAATGACATGCAAAGTTACGAGGTAATTGATCTTACAATTACTTCTAAAGAAAATTATTTAAGCTTCGCATCACAATTTTAATACAACTTTAAATTTATGCTATAGTTTATTTGTGATATATATTTTTATCATATTGATAGTGTCTATTTATATGTCAAAAATTTCAAATTTTAAAACTGCTTGTTAAATCTAAAAGTGAGGGGGTTTTTTTAGCATTCTTGAATATTTACCTTTTTTAATTATTCTATAATATCATCATTTCTTTCCTCACGTGGGACTTACATATATAATTGCAGAAGGAAAAAGACGAAGGAATACCAAACTTTGTTCTACTCTACATGAGACACAACCCTGAAGTAGGAATTGAAGAGGCAATCTCTTACGTGAGAGGGATATTGAACAAGAAAAAGGAAGAGTTGCTTGAGCATGCTTTGATGCATGGCTTCACAGATCTGCCCAAAGAATGCAGGCTTCTTCACCTTTCTTGTTTCAAAGTGTTTCAGATGTTCTTCAACTCTTCAAACCGATACGATTCCGACACCGAAATGCTGGATGACATTGCCAAAGCAATCTACATTCCTCCACAAGTTCAATCCTCAAGGAAGACCAGTGTTATTGCAGAGCCAAAACCTGTATCCCTTTCTTTGGAATCCAAGGTCACGAAATGTTCAGCCATCAAATATCATGGGTTTGGCAAGGCCTCGAAGAACATTATCACGAGTAACTTGCATGTGCGTCAGCTTTCTGGCCCTATTATGACATTTGGCAATTGGAAAACGGCAATGCCTGCGAAATTCGAAATATGCTTCATTTGAACGTTAGTTTTCTAAATATTCTTGCTTACCTTGTTGAGCTAGCAGGGTTACCTAGTAGATGAAATGACAATATTTTAATTTGGATAGGAACTCTTAGTTCCAAATCTGTGTATTTTGTTTCTTTTCAATAATTAGTGAGAGGCATAAACTATAGATATATCTATACTTTGGTGTTGGAAAACGTGGGATAATTTGTAATCGCTAAGTCCTTGCACTGTTATTTTAAGGATTTAAGCCCAATAACGTATTGTAATGTGCTTCGCTGTTTAAGAAACGTATGTAGCATGCTTTGGGTACGTCAAATAATCAAAGCGGTTGCTCGCTTTAATTTGTATCGGCCTTGGTCGTATATTTTGTGTAATAAGATGGAGAAATTATTTAATAGATCAAGTGTATTGTATTATCATGGTTAAATGGTATACTCATTAATAAGATATTTGGCATTTGAGTACTTTATTTGTGTCACCACCCTTTTGTTTTAAGTTTCTCTTTCTTAATAAGCATTACTTTAATTATTGTATTTAAATTACTATAAATATCCCACATAAATCTTTTATAATAATCAATTATTTTAAATAAATTTCACATTGCATTTTCAACAATTATTTTTACATATTTAAGTTTCTTTTAGATGGAAACGACATTTTCTCTATTAAAAAAAAAGGCAACCTTTCGTCGTTTTTTTTTTTTTTTGTTAGTTGTTTTCGTGTATATATGTGTGTGTACACATATATTATGTTAAACTATTAGCTGTTTTCAGATAAAAAAATTCACTGCTTGAATGAGGAAAATTCCTATTATGATTTTTTGTTTTTTTGGAACTCATATGAATAAACTAAAAATAAGAAATAGAAAAAAAAACCATCATTCACGAAAACACGAGAAGATCCTAATCAAATTGCTCAAAAGTTTTATTTTTTTAATATCATGAAATCATATCTCAAAAAAATATCATGAAAACAACTAATCAAAATGTTTACTCTAAGGCATTAATTAATTAATTATTTATAAAGCAGTTAGGTGAGATAATTATGTAATTATTAATTAATAATTGAGGTAGTATTTATTAGGAAAGAGAAATTTAAAATAAAAAAGATGACATGGATAAATTCTCCAAATGTCAAGTTTGAATAGATATACCATGTAAGTACGATGATATGGTACACTTAGTGATAAGTGCATGAAAATGCACTTCTATTATTCAAAATTGTCTAAATAAATTAAGTTTTAATTAAATATTATCACAAAATTAATAACAAATATTTTGGTATAAAAATATTTAGTTTTAATTTAATTTGTTTTGTAGGAAAATAAGACATTTAGGCCAAAATTACAAGCAAAATCAAATGAAAGGCCCTAAAAAGAGAAACCCATTAGCAAGCCCGAGCCATTTCAGCTAGTCGTCAAGCAAAGCTAACCCAAGCTGTGCAGCTCTAGGATGCCACATGTTAGATTCCAATGCACCATGGCAATCGCAGGACCCAGTTGTCCCCTCACACAAGTAGGTCTGGAGCATACAGCCTGTCCCCCTTCGCGAGTCTCCTCCAAGCGTGTTACCTAGGCTCCTTCCATCTTTTGCGTAGCCCTCACCATGCGGTAGCCCTCCTTTCAGGGTGTTCCACTTATCCAGACAGGCCCGGTGTCAGCCACTTCTTCACTTCAATCATTCTGTGTGCGACACTTGTCCCATTTGCATAGGATTCTGTTTGTTGAAGGCCACCATTTCTTACTATTGTTCATCTATTTTATATCATTTTTATCCTTCAGTTTAAGCCTTGTAAATTCCATTTAATTGGAATTCATTTTCTATTATTTTTGGTTATAGCAAAATATTTTTAGCTTTCCTTGACTACCCCATAAACTCTATTTTGTCATTAGGTTTGGATGGAATTTTAGCCCAAGTTTATACACACTTTATCTCTCATTTTTGTCTTGGTTTTATTCTTATAATTTCTCTTTAGAGTATTGTGAGAATGCTTTACAAACTAAGTTAGAGTTCTTGAGTGAGGTTAGAGATAATCCTATATGTGTAATGAGCTTATTTAAGTGTTTATTTTCTAATGGTTTATAAGTTTTATACAATTGAATAAATAATTTTCTTTCATCATATTACTTCCTTATATCAATATATTTTATTGTCAACTTTTATATAAATTTAGTCAAGCTCTTTTTATATGATTGTTGCATTATACAACATATTAATAGGTATTATTTTATGAGTAGTATTTTACTGTAATATCGGCCTAAGGTATGTTGTTGTTTTTAGATTTCTTATTAGACAATTTTTTCTACTTATTAACGCAAGAATATTATTTACTCGAATTCATGTTAATTCACAAGTTCTTCAAATCTCATTTTCTGATTAATTATTTAGGATGTTAAACTTTCAATTGAGTTAATTTTATGAATCAAAATCTAAATAGGTGAATGAAGCATATAGAGAATTCTTGATGTTTTACCACTTTTAATTATTGAATTTTCTCTATCTTAAACTGTTTTTCTTTTAATTAAATTACTCTAAAATCACAGAAACACTTCTTTTTTTTTTCTTTGTTTGATTGTTTATTTATCTAATGTTTTTGTTCCACTAATCTCTTTTATATGTCTTTATCACTTCCTGGTGAGACCAACCATCCAGATTGTGCAACAATTGATCGCATGTTTTTGTACACATTTAGGTGGAATCAAATTTTGGCACCATTGCTAGAGAAGTGCTTCAAGCAAAAGTGATCACTAGTCAAAATGAAAAAGGAAAACTAATTCTATTGAATTGTTGGATTTTGATTTAAAATATTCATTATTGACCATCAATAATAATTAATATTTAAGATAAATTAGATGTTTATTTATTTAAAAAATAGAAAGTGGTTTTTTTTTTTTAAAGAAAATTGATTGATTATCTTGCTATAATAAGTTTTAAAAAAAAGCCACATTATCAATACAATTAAGATAAGCTTTATTTTTTTTTTTAATTCTGTCTTGTAATCATCTATGATTGCAAAAATATAGTAACCATTGAAAACTCTTCCTTGTTATAATATATGATTAATGTTGTAGGGTAATCCTCAAACTACTTAAAATTGCTCATTAACTTGAACTCTTCAAGTTGTGGTATGTTGTCCTGCAAGGCTGGTTCACTCGTTTTATCGTATGAGCTACCCAGTAGAAGATGCTAAGTTATGCAGAGTAAGATGCTGCTTGATAGCCAAGCAAAAATGTGATCTTTGCTCTTTCGAACACAACCTTGACTCGCAAGTGAGGAGCACCCATTGCTCTTCAGCTCTCTTGCTTTTCCTAGACATATACTAAGAACACAACATGTCTACTATGACGAAATCAAGAACCATGGTTCTTACTCCCTAGTAGCCCAACACGAGGCAACCTTGATGCGGGACATGTAGCACCTAGTCTGCCTCTCCTAAAATGGTGTCCTGAATTTTCTACTTTGACCCGAGACACTTCATCTTTGGAACCCTTGGCAAAACCACAATAAATTATCAAACTCCCAGGTCAATAACCCTAGTAAGGCAACCTGACCTTGCCAGGCAGGGCTCGACCAGAACCCATTTCGATCAATGCCCTATAAATACTGAACTTACTAAAGTAACAGATATGGTGATTTTTTACCTAAACAACACTCTATCTCACTCTAAATTTCTCTATTCCCTGTTGACTTAAGTGTCGAATTGCCTTTGATAGACACCACATTGGTGTCACCTTACCCTGCAGCTCTTCTCTTTATTTTTGTAGGCTTACAAGGCAAAAGATCACATTGCTCTGTGACACAAGGCGCACATCCCTGTTCTTCATCTTTGCAGCCTTACCGGGCATAAGACCATCGTGCTCCACCACACAAGGCCCGTAACTCTGCTCTTCACCTTTGCAGGCCTGCCGGGCAGAAGACCACCGTGCTCTGCTGCATGAGACTCATAGCTTTGCTTTTCACTTTTGTAGGCTTGCCGAACAAAAAACCAACGTGCTCTACTGCACGAGGTCGGCAGCTCTTTTCTTCACCTTCGTAAGCTTGCCAGACAAGAGACCACCATGCACCGTCGCACGTGGTGTTAAGGCTTACCAGGAAAAAGATTTCTGTGCTTTGCTGCACATGGTGTTGGGGTCAAATTTCGACGTCAATAATTAATATAATATAAAATATAAACTATGTTATATATATTACATCAAAACATATTACAATAAGATGTCATTTATCTAAGATACTATAGAATATTTACATAATTACAAAAGTTAAACTTTTATTTTATAGCCTTTTTTGCCTTTTTTTGTTGGTTCTGGTCACTACAGTAAAAATAATAATTAATTTAGAAAAAAAGGAAAAGCATAAGATTATATTTTTTACTAAATTACATGTGCATGTAGTTTTATCTTGATATTCTAATGCAATTTCTATCTAATAGTATCATGAATAGCCATCAAGAAAGTAATCAAAATGATGTCTAATCACACGTTCTAGGATTTGGTCAATGAATGGAAATGGGAAATGGTCCTTGCGAGCGAAGACATTAAGCTTTCAATAATCAATGCATATATGCTAACTAGTCACGACTTTTGGAGGGATGAATACCGCTTCTCATTTTCCACAATAGTTACCTCAATTTCTTTAAAACCACCTAAGCTGGGCTAACCCACTTATTATCGACAACGGGGTAATTGATACTAGCATCTAATAGTTTCAAGACTTCAGTTTTGACAACCTCTTTCATCGTTAAGTTGAGTCTTCTTTATGGTTCTGTTCACGGGTTAGTCCCATCTTCCAAGTAGATAAGATGGGAGCATATTAAAACGCTGATACTTTTGATGTTGAAAATCGTCCAACCCAGCATGACTTTGTGTTCAGTCAACATGGCAATTAGCCATTGTTCTTGTGAAACGTCAAGTTTAGATGAAATGATGATAGGAAAGGTACCACTAGCTACAAGGAATGCATGTTTAAGACCTTTAAGCGGTTGGGCTAGCTTGACTTATGGAGTTTCTTCAGTAGAAGGTTGCAGCTTAACTCTCTATTTTGGAAGTTCTTTATAACTCGGCTAAGAAAACCTAGTTCCTTTGTCTTGTGAGTCGATAACAGAGATATTGGCTATCTCAACATGTCTAAAATTTTCGAAATCAAAGTTTTGAAGGAGGTCTTCAAGTATTTTAGAATTGATTTGTAGCTAACCTCATCTTGGACAAGTATATTTATCATGAATGTTTGATAGCACTCATCATCATCATGTGGTTGTTTCCCGATATGGAAAATGTTTACCTTACAAGTCATATTCCAAAATAATATCTTTATTAGACCATTCCTATAACTGATTAGGGCATTGGCTATGGCAAGGAATGATCTTCCAAGGATGATGGGAATCTATGACTTTATGTTGACCATGGATTGAGTATCCAAAATAAGGAAGTCCACGGGATAGTAAAATGTGTCAATTTGTAGAAAAACATCTGTTCTTCAAATATCCCTTGTGGCTTCTTGATAGATCGATCGGCTAGTTACAAGACCATAGATATGGGTTTGATTTCTCCAAGTCCTAGTTATGAGTAAACAGCATATGACATGAGATTCCTAGTTATGAGTAAACAGCATATGACATGAGATTGACGCTTGCTTTTAGGTCCAACAAAGCATGATCAAACTCATGCGTCCCAATTTGACAAGTGATTGTGGGACAGCTTGGATCTTTATACTTGGGCGGTGTCTTTCACCCGATCATCGTACGCACCTGTACTGTCAAGAATGTAATTTTCTTGACATGATGCTTCTTTTTCACAGTGTAGAGATCATTGATGATCTTGACATAAACCAGTACTTGCTTGATCACATGTAATAAGGGAAGATAAATCTTCACTTGTTTCAAATGTTCTAGGATCACACCATGATTTTCTAACACTTTCCCAATAAATCGAAGAGCTTAAGGGAAAGTGATATGTACCGGAATGCTTTTTTAAGCTTCATTTGTAGGAAGATCTTCATTGTTACTGGAAGTGGCGGCATTAGTGGTCGAAACAAATGGCTCATCTTGAATCGTGCCACTTCGAGTCATAATGGCATTGACTTCCTTGATATTTTAAGTATTGAAAGTAAAGGTTAACTGTATATTGTCCCACCGGTTAGATTGTGCTCGGGATGGGAGTCTTCCATGCCTTTGGATGGCCAAAGCATTAGTTAACTTAGAGATTTGACTCTTAATCTCTTTGTTCTCTTCCACCATTTGCTCCTACTTCTTGTTTTGTGTTTCCTTGTATTCTTGTAGGGTGTCTCGAGAGAACTCCTTGCTGACTGAGAAAATGGCTTTGATGGATTATACTTGTTAATTTGACTCCCTCCAACTGAAATTTGGGTGGTTTCTCAAACCAAGATTGTACATTTCTAAGTAAAGTGTGTAAGATTTCCTGTATGCCCCTAAGGCATTATATTGTTCCTCATACACTCCTTTAATTTCACTATAAGTCGGACAATCTTGTCCTCGGTGTTCCACCTCTCTAGACATAAAGCATGCTTTGTGCGATTCAACCTTTGTGACTAAATGGATCCCTTTACTATCAACTTGCCTTGTTAGCGTTTCAATTTGAGTTTTAAGGTTGTCCTTTTCTATTAGATAGGGGACTTACTGATGCTATCAGTAGCATTTGGTCCCGCCTACATATAGGCTTTTTCAACTATATCATTTAGATATTTGAGAGCCTCATCAGGGTCTTTTTACAGGAATAACTAACCAAGTGCCAAGTCTCATACCTGTGGTGAGGACACATGTCTAACAGATCCTTGAACGGTTTCTAGGCTTGATATAGAGTTTCATTGTCCTTCTTAGTAAAGGTTGAGATCTATCATTTAAGATGGTTGGTTTTGTGGTGTAGAAAGTATTTGTTGAAGAACGTTGTCGTCATTTCTTCCCATGATCCAATAGACCTCAATTGAAGAGAGTATAGCTAGCTTTTGGGTTTATCCTTTAAAGGGAAGGGGAAAAACTTCAATTTTACAAAATCAGCAACTTTAACTCGACTATAGAATGTCGCAACCACCTCCTCGAATTCCCAAATGTGAACATAAGGGTTCTTAATTTCAAGCCCGTGAAAAGTTGGAAAAAGTTGAATTATGATGGCCTTGAACTCTTGATTTGACATATTTGGTGTAACATGATGCATGATGGAGTGACTATGCATGTTAGATAAAGATAGTCCTTTAATGTCCTTTGCGGAATGTCTTCATGTTGTGCCATCGCTATTGGATTTTGACATTAAGGTATTATCAGTGAGATTGGAGATGAAAAAACAAAAAATGAGTTGGAAGAGGCTTTGGAAGAAGCTTCACTAGGGGCTTGTTCGAATTCTAGCCTTCTCGTGAATCTCTCTAATTCGTTTTTACGACGATGCATTCACCCACACTTTTTTTATTTTTTTGAATTTTGATTTTTTTGATTTTTTTTACTTCACGTTATTAGCTTGATAAACAGCAAATGTATAATTACCGCAAATAATGTCCTCAAAGAATGCTCTTAGAAAAGAATGGTGGGGTGTGGTCTTCTTAAAAACCAACCTTCTAGACAGAACTTTTTTAGGTTTTATATCTTCACAAAATTACACAATATTCCTACAACTAATATTTAGAAGCATATAAGTTTTGTTCTAATTTTATTGTCAAAACCTAAACCAAGGTAAAAAGCCTAAAACCAAACCTAAGCGTCAACTTAATGATACACTAGCTATAAAAGAAAAAACTAGCCAGACAATTCTAAAATAAATGCAAAATTAAATCTATCAAACTAGAGAATATACAATAAGGGAAGAATGTCTTTTAGCTTTTCTACAGAGCTTGGTTTACATGGACTTCATGTGCAACAAGTGCGAGGGATTTCAGGCCACAAAATCAGCTCTACAGCTGGAGTGGGAGTTGCAGACACGGGCCAAGAATCAGTGGCCCAGTTGGGAAGATAGGAAGAAAGGTGGGCTGAAATTTCGGCCCAAATCCACGCTTGCCTGGAGTCTCACAGGGGGGAGGAGAAGCCGGGCCTGGCACACAAGGCCCGGTTGTAGAGGGACACATGGCAGGAGATGGAGGCACCTGCGGAGAAAGAAGAAAAGAAAAGAAGGAAAACGGAAACGAAAAAAGGAAAAAAAAAAAAAAAAAAAAAAGATAATAACGACAACAAACATTAATTGTGTATACACAATTATGTAAGGATTATTATCAACAGATGAACAGCTGCCAAGCGGCAGAATATTCTTCTAAATACTTTCTTTATGATGGCTAGCTAGCACTAAACATCACATGCCTCGACAACAAAACGACGAAAATCTAGTTGTTAAGTGTGAATCAGATCCACACATAACTGACAGCTGGCTGGGAGCTCCCCACAATTCTCTTGACTTTTGATTGTTATAATAATTTTATCCATGGTAAATATGTTGTGTGAGTAGATTTATAAGGTGGATACTTATAAAATAATAATTAAAAAGTTAATATAATAATTAAAAAGTAAATAATGTAAAATGAGAGCATCCGTTATAAAAGACTCTCTGTATATCTTAAAAATTTAATTTTATTTAGTTTAATATTTTTTAGGTGACATCAAGGTATATTTCTTAATTAGATTGGTCTCTCCAAAAAATGTCCATCCTAATTAAACTGAACACCCCACATTAAAATTTTCTTAATAAAGAAAAGAAAATTACAAAAAGAATCAAAACAACTCAAAGGAGCAACAAGGCTAGGAATAATGTAAAAAAAGAAACTTAAAATCAAAACCATCAAGTTAGGGGCCCGGGGTTTGTTAACAAGGAATAGTTAGGATCTACTTTCAATATGCAAGTTTCAGTTTAATCCTTTAAGGCTGAATCCCTACTGCATGTTGAGAATTTTCTGTTTCTTGTTCATTTTGTATGGTTCTTTTTTATTTTTTATTTTCTATTTTCCTTTTTCCCTTGATATTGTTGTATGGTTTTAGGAGGGGCACATAGCAGTAGTTGGAGGTACCTGCGGATAAAGAACAAAAAGAAAAGAAGGAAAAAGGAAAAGAAAAAAATAAATGAAAAAAATATCATACAATGAAGTAAATCTAAAATTCCTAGATTATTAGATAAATTAAAATTAAACATTTTCAAATTAAAGTATTTCGAATTAAAATGATGGAAATATCTAATTAAAATTTAAATTATTTAATAAATAATATGAACAAAAGTGCATTTAATGCACTTATCAACATGGAACCTGAACAACGATAGTTATGTGTCGAATGGCCATATACTATATATCATATACACACACATATTTATATACCCATACATGGCAGAGTAAAAATTCTATTCGATATTTGCGGTTTATATCAGCCAAAAAGAATCGAGTCTCACTCTTTCAATTCTAAATAGTAACGATTCATACAAGTTAAACACTTTTTTGGCTTTTCTATCCACAAAACAAAAATGTCGCGATCACCTTGGATGGTCCAAAGTGCCATGAGAATGGATATGACGATTAAAATATTATTTTAACAACCATTGATATGACAACGTAAAGAATTAGGCAAATTTTCTCATCGTTATTTGTATCCTAGATGATGACACTTATTACATTTAAGAACTCTTTCATACTTTGCTCCTGATAAGCATGTAATTACACTTACGTAGAGGAATAGAATTTTACGTAGAGGAATATAATTTTTCCTTATATATATATATATATGAAAAGTTAATTGTCCAATCGTTTGATCAGTCGGTTCAACCTGCAAAAATAGATTGTGACAGCAGAGAGAGATCAAGATACAATACGTGTGGGTCGGGGGGGGGGGGGGGGGGGGGGTGAGGGGAAGGGGGGGGGGGGGGGGGGAGGAGGAAGGGGGAAGTGACGAAATACAACCCGTGTAATCATCAAAATTATACCCGGCTATCAGATTTCACGTTGTGAAGGAACAAAGAGGTTAAGCCTGCTGTGTATCTGAGTCTCCCTCCTAATTGCACATTAACTTCTTGATTGATCATAGTAGTCAATGTCATTTATTATTGCTACCTAGCTAATATAGATGGCTCAAAGCCGGTATTTAAGCTTGAATTTTTCCATTGAAAAAAGTGATAATAACGACAATAAACATTAACTGTGCGTACACAGTTACGTAGGAATTATTGTCAACAGACAAACAGCTGGCAATCAACAAAACTTTCTTCTAAATATTTTCTTTATGATAAACACATGCATGGCTAGCTAGTACTAAACATCACGCGCTTTGTTAATAAAACGACGAAAATCTAGTTGGTAAGCGTGAATCAAATCTAACACACGACAGGTGGGGGCGCTCCCTCCAGTTTTCTTGGCTTTCGATTGTTCTAATAATCTTATCTATGTTGAAGTACGTTGCGTGTTGTAAATTTTTAAAGTAGAGACTCATAAAAGAGACAATTAAAAAATTAACATAATAACTAAAAAGTAAATAGTGTAAAATGAGAGTTTTTATTATAAAAGACTCCTTATATGTCGTAAAAATTTAATTTTATTTAGTTTAGCACTTTTTAAGTGACATCAAGATAGATTTCTCAATTAGATTGGTTTCTCCAAAAAATATCTCTCCTAATTAAACTGAACACTTTACTCTAAAATTTTCTTAATATAGAAAAGAAAGTTACAAAAAGAATCAAAACAACTCAAAGGAGCAACAAGGCTAGGAAAAAACTAAAAAAAGAAACTTAAAATTAAAACCATCAAGTTAGTGGACAGAGGTTTGTTAACAAGGAATAATTAGAATCTATTTCCAATATGCAAGTTTCAGTTTAATCCTTTAAGACTGAATTCCTATTGCACGTTGAGAATTTTCTGTTTCTTGTTGATTTTGTATGGTTGTTTTTATTTTTTATATTCCTTTTTCCCTTACATTATTGTAATTTTCTCTCTATTTTTATTAATAACACATTGAGATGGGTAAATGTTAAGATTAGCAAGTCTTCAACTGATTCGATCACCATCATTTCTATAAAAAAAAAAAAAAAAAAAATCCATACTTGAAAAAATCCAGTACAAGTAAAGTGATGAATTGTGCTAGAGTTGAAGGATTGGCTGTTCGTTTGTCACTCTCGTACGTGGTCCAACTATACAGTCCGACATTTCATTTTCCACTCCAAGTGGAGGCTGCCTGGGGGAATCCACATTCATAGCTCTAAAAGGTCAATACATTACAAGAGAGCCAAATTCACTTTTTTCTTTTCTTCTCCTTCGTCTTCTTCTTCTCCTTTATTTTATTTATTTTATTTTTTTGTTTGCTATAAGAGCTAATCACTCAAAAGGCACTAAATGACGTCATAGGCAATACGTAGCTTATATTTTTTTAGGTGCTTTTGCACGATTGCATTTGTGATCTTCACAGGTTTCAATCATATTTTACATGGACATTGTACGCCTCAAATATACCAAATAATAACTCACTCGTTTACCATATGTGCTAAGATTATCGTAAAACTTTTAAATATATATAGTAAAAACTTATCTACAATACCCAAATAACATATGGACAGCTTTATATTTAGGGACGAAGTAATACTTAATTTTCAGATATGATATCGATTTTATTTTACAATGAGAATTTTTTATAATACGTTAAAACCTTAAAACTCATGTTTAGTTATCGCTTTAATAAACAAGGAAACAATTACAAAAGAGTTCTACCACACTCTAATTCAAGAGCATACAATATTTCTTTTTAAAATATAAACATCATGCTCCACACTTGAGAAAATGAAAAAAGACTATCGGCATGATCAATATTTCCATCTCTCAATAGAACATTTTCCATGTTCAACTTCTATGGAACAAAGTATCAAAAACTTTTTTTACGTAGAAAAGCATCACTTATCCTTTATTTGGCAGAGTGGAAAAGGGAATGGAAGGAAATTAGAAGACGAACTTTGGAGAGGATTCTGAATTTTTAGCTGTTTCGTAGAGAAAAAATTGAGGAGGAAAATTCAAATTTTTATGGGCCATACTAATTTTTAATTCTTCCAACTTTGAGAAGAAAAGTTTATGGAAAATTTTTGACAAAGCAAATGTGAGGGAAATACTTATTTTAACCTTTATTTATCATTATTTCTTAATTTATATGAGATTATAATTGTAAACTGCATTTGATAAGATATTTTCTTTTATGTTTTCTTTTTCTTCTACTAAATAACATAATGAAAAACCTTTCTTATTCTTATCACCTAGAGATTTTATTTTTTCTTCTTTATTATTTTCCTTCCCTCCTACCAAACATAGCATTAGTGATTCAAAATGCATAAAAAATTATGATTGAAAAGGATTTATGAAAAAAAAAAAAAAGATCAATCATACTAGGATCTATTTTAGAAACTAATTTTCAACTGAATATTATTAGTTTCAATTGTTCCTTATGGCATTAGATTCTGCTTGTTCTTTGCTTCATCAGCTGGTTGTTTTCTATGTTTAGGCAGTTTCCCTTGTGGGTGGCTATTCTTTGTTTTAGTTTCTCATATATTTATGTAATTTTTCTTTCTTTATTAATAATACGACTCGAGTTTGGGAGCTTAGCGTGCTAATTGTCCTAGCTTTGTATTTTTGGTTAATTGCCTTTTTGTTTAGGCCAGTTTTATTTCTCTCTTTCTTTTTTCAAGTAGTTTTGTATTCTTTTATTTTATTAATATCATGTGGATGGATAAATTATAAAAATAATAAAAGATACTGATACATCTATTAGTTCATGTCCGTAGAATTTATTTAAAAATAACTATGAACTATTCGACCTTGACGACAAGTAGAAGTATTCAAAATTTAAAATATAAAATGAAAATAGTCCTAAAATTTCACTAAGATTGATCTAATATTTAATTGACTTGTGCTAATAAAATAATTTCACTTGTCCGTATATATCCAAACCTCACTGTATACGAGTAGCATATATGGGTAAAGTTGATACCCCTTTCCCAAAAGGTAGCAGTTATCCCTTTTCGTCAAGTTAAAAAATTATAAATTGCATTAATTAAGCACATGTAGGAATCAACAAAGTGGAAATGACCACTTCAATTCCAAATTAGCTGCTTAATAACAAATTAGCTACTTAATAACGATATTTACGTGATTATTTCTCTACCATGCATGCATTAGACGTCTATTATGCATGCGTATGCACTAGACTTCTATTATGCATGCGTATGCACTAGACTTTAATAACACTTCTATTTGTCTAAAAAGGATTATAACCATCCCCTCCCCCTTTTAAACATCAAAATTTTGTAATATCAAAAGCATCTCTTTTCAAACTTTTTGTAAGCTAAGATACACAAACTAACTAATATGTCAACTTCATTAATAAGCATAAATTTTGGGTAGTAATTCACAAGGAAGAGAAAAAACAAAAGGATACACAAAAATGAATTACAGTTTTCAGAAAATAATTATAATAGGTTTTTTCTATTTATTATAAATAGCATATATAATTTGTAAATATTTTATTTACATCATATTAATTATATAAATGATTGATTTACAATTTATAAATACATCATTTATTAATTTAATAAATAGATATAAATGATTAATTTATATCTTATACTCAATAAAATTTTTATTTATCTGAAAAATATATTATTTATTATAAATATTTTAAACATTTATTATTTATTTTAATTATTTTTTAAAAACCCTTATTTATATAATTTTCAAAAAGGAACATCATACTGTTTTAAAAAAAGAGCAGCGTACAAAAATGACACTGACGTGCGGCCTTATAGGCCTATGGGTCCGGGCTTGACCAGTGTTTTGTCCTACATCGAAACTGGTCCAATGCATTGAGACGAATTCTGACATACACTTGCTTATAACGTATATTTTAGGCCATTTCTCAGGCGCCTTTTTCTTTATACACGTTTTGTTTATTATTAATGTTTCAATTTTTGTGGACACTTTTTTTTTTGTGTGAATAATCTCTGTGGACACTAGAGCATAGCCCCATTTATTAAATTTGCCCCTTTTTTTTTTTAAATAAGTGGAGGGGAAAAAATCTCCCGCTCTCAAATTTATTAAAGTATAAAAAGAAAAAAAAAAAACCACATTCGTAATATTTCTCGTGTCCTTGCAACCCAATAAATGTACCCAATAAAAGACTTGGGCCATTAAAGACAAAGACTTTGCGCCTGGCCGCCGCATGACCACGATGAAAAGGTATGCTTGAATTAATCTTGTTATTGATACCGCATTTTGAAATCGACAAAATTTTCAAAACTAGAATAAATACGGCCTCGTTCCTCTTGTTAACTCCCACAGCCACATTTTGGTAGTACTCCAATAACTCATATGGCTTGTATTAATCAATCTTCCGTTATGGAATCGCAATTGTCTGCAATTTCCGATCAAGTCCAAGCAATTAAGGAAAAGATGTTCGCAACAGACATCGATCCTTACTCGCTTGTCGCCCCTTCTGCTTATGACACTGCATGGCTGGCCTTGATACCAGATTCCCAGAAACCTTCCAAACCCATGTTCAACAATTGCTTGAATTGGGTACTCAACAACCAAAATGAACTAGGGTTTTGGGGAGAGTGCGATGGCCATGGAAACCCAACCATTGAGTGTCTTTGTGCAACTCTTGCTTGCGTTATTGCACTCAAACGGTGGAATGTTGGTACGGTGATGATAAAAAAGGGTACGTGTTTATAGTGAGACATTTAGTATAAAAAATATTTATTTCTTTTTTAATTTTGCTATCAAAAAATGAAAATTCTAATACTCAAATCCTATATTATACACTCACATACTTACACACCTAATCACTTGAGCTAGTCTCAAGTGACTATGAAAAATATATACTTTCTATGTCATAACTTGCATTTTTTTTTCCTTTAATGTGAAATTAAAATGTATACATGTATTGGTCTTGTGAAATTAAAAAGTGTTCATCACTTTGTCTAACGGTCCAAAAACAAAAGTGGATTTTAATTTTGACAATGTGTAAAAGAAATCCCTTGCAAAATAACCTATTAAGTCAAGGTCTTGAGTTCAAACCTGATCATCCCATTTTTTGAAAAAAGAAAAAAACTCATCAAATTTACAAATACACACATTACTTTTAAAATGAAATATTTGCATTTTTCCCTATATATATAGTTTTTTTTCCTTTTTTTTGGACAATACACGATTTGATATGATTTACTAATAAAAAAAAAAATACAAGAGTAGTATGTAAAGTACTGATCATTTCATATCGAAAAAGTTTCCTACCAAATGAAATGCACGAGTTTCAT
Organism: Antiaris toxicaria; assembly: GCA_035233585.1. Taxonomy (NCBI): domain Eukaryota; kingdom Viridiplantae; phylum Streptophyta; class Magnoliopsida; order Rosales; family Moraceae; genus Antiaris; species Antiaris toxicaria. The sequence goes on from CP141154.1 coordinate 100,156,582, forward strand.
CCAGAATTGCATTTTTCTTAATAATTAGTCCTGTAGTTAGATTGCCTCCATAGACTTCGAACTCACTCCTAATTTTATAACATCACAGGATTGGCGTATATTCAATCGTCAAATGCAGAGAAGCGGCTAAGACAAATGAAATATCACTGTCCTCGTTGGTTTGCGATTATTTTCCCTGGGATGCTTGACTTGATCCAAGGATATTGTGATCTGAATATCGAAATAAAAAAATCTGTGGTTTCAGATATATTTTCCCACAGACAATGGATTCTTGAAACGTAATTGATTATAGTCTCTTCCTAATATTGTTAAATTAAAAAAAAAATTTCAAAAAATTTCAATCATTAGTAATTTACTGATTGAAAATGACTACTTAGACATACGTTCGTAAACTAATGATTAATCAATTATTCACCAATTCAATCATCATAACATACCCAAAAAATATCAGTTTATAACAATTTATAAAAGTAAATTTCTTTTTTGTAAAATCATTTCTTCCTAATTTATGAAAATCAAGTCTTGTTTTCACTTTTGTTTTTTCATGTGTTTTGTACCATTGCTGGATTTTGTTCCATTATTCACTTTGTCTTTGTGACTTGTAAACTTTTTGGATATTATTTTAATTTTTTCTTTTTTCTTTGTATTATTTCAGTGGGATCCCGGATGAGAAAAGATTTGAATAGCAACTTAGTTGGGATATTTAGAAGGTGTTTGGTTTTGTTTCCAAAACTGATTTCACAATTCCCTAGGAAATCGATTTCAAAATCGGTGTGAAATTGTGTTTGGTTTGTATTGTTTTTGAAAACAGATTTCAAAACGAATTCAAAATCGCCTTTGCTCCCAATGTAAAATTAAAAACGATTAAAAGTCGTTTTCTCTGATTTCATTTTTCCCATTTCTCCCATTTATCTGATTTAATTATTATGGTTAATTAAGATTTAACTGATATAGTAATTACTTAAATATTATGGTTATTAATTTTTAATTCATTTTTCAATTAAAAAATTTTATTAATTTTTAATTTTTGGTATTCATAATAAATTTTTTTAAAAATCAAACATAAATATGTTTTTATAGAATACTTATAAAATGACTGGTTTTCAAAAATATAACCAAACACAGTTTCACTTTTTTGTTTCTCAAAACATACACTCAGAAAATAAAACCAAACAGAATTTCAGAAACGTTCTCAGAATTGTTTTCAAAACGATCTCAAATTTAGAGAATTTGAAAACATAACAGATTTCAAAAACAATACCAAATGCTACCTTAGTCTTCGTCATGTTAAGTTATCTCACGTTATTTATTAAAAGAAATTTAATAAACTAGGGATATTTACTTAAGGCACACTTAAAAAAAATAAAAAAAAGGAATCGGCCCAAATATGGAAAATATTTATCTCATTTTTTCTTTAATGATTTATGTTTGATTGGTGACGGATGTGTACTAATCGTTAACGTGGTCTATACTATGTAGAGAGCGTACCGTCGATGAGTACCACCATTATCCACCATTACTAGCGTATCTTGAAGCCCTGCCTTCATGGTATGATGTTGATGAAGATAACATAGTCAAGCAACTCTGCGCTGATGGCTCTTTGTTCCAATCTCCCTCTGCTACAGTTGGGGCGTTTATGGCCACTGGAAACACAAAGTGTTTGAGTTATTTACAATCCCTAGCTCAAAGATGTTCCAACCATGGCGGTAAGAAAATTAGCTAGACTTCTAATTATTTGTTCTCACATGTCTATTACCTTGAATTTCCGTACATATATACATCTATACATATGTGTGTGTGTGTGTATGTCATATATATGACAACTGTTTTTCTTTTGCATATGTACTAGTTCCCAGCATTTATCCCATGGATGAAGAGCTCACAAAGCTTTGTGTTATCAACCACGTGCAACGGTTGGGGTTGGCTGAGCATTTCGTGTTGGAGACTGAGCAAGTTCTTGAAGAAGTTCATAAGTAATTAAATCATTTGCATTCTATATTCTTCTCATAAAGCAACTAAGTTGTCTTTGAAAGCAATACAATAAATCGACACACTTCTTTTGTAATTTTTTTTTTCTAATTGTTCAATATAAGAGAATTCAAACTCTACATATTATGATAAATATTATGGGTAAAATTACTGTTATATATACTTATAATCGTATCTCTTGCTTTTATAAATAAAATTTATATTAATTTATGAAGATACCACTTCAAATAATCTCCGTTAATCATTTTACGTGTTAAAAAATAAAAATAAAAAACATATACACCCAAAACATACCATAATGATACCAAACTGGTAAATATCTTTATACAAAATGCAACATTTTTATCGCATAATATCCCTAATACAATAATATACAAATATGTGTATATTATTACGGTAGATTTATAGATTTTGTTTTGTTTGAAAAAGATGAAAATATTCTCAGGCTTTGAATTAGTGAGTTCCTATTTAAATCTTTTCTGTTCTACCGGTGAGTAATCTAGTATAATAATATTTATGAATGTTGTGCAATTCAGAAATTATGTCTTGATGAATCGAGAATCAAGACTCCAACCCTACGGCCAATCAGCCACGTTACTACAGCTTCAGCTACAACTACTCAAGGATTCCTTAGCTTTTCGGCTACTGAGGATGCACGGCTACCAAGTATTACCACGTAATGCTCTTTGGAAATTGCTATTATATGTGTGTATATATAACAGGCTCCTAACTACCTTAATCTCTTTCTTTTCTTTCGAAATTTATGTCATTTTTATGCTTGTTTCGTGCTTATAAACTTAATTAATTTAAATATTATGTCTTTCCGTATTGCAGGGAATGTGTGTTGGTTTTTATATGACAAAGAAGTTACAGATCTTATAGAAAACAATTATGAATACTTCTCTGATGTGATGCTTAACGTTTATAGAGCTACAGATCTTATGTTTCCCAAAGAATTTGAGCTTCAGGAGGCAAGGACATTTTCAAGAAAACTACTAATTACAGAAAAATCCAATTCATTACGGGCTTGCAGAGATCTGAATCCTTTTTATAGATTGGTAATTATTTATAGTTTCTCCCTAATATTATCTAGTTTACGCCACTGCTTAGGTAAATTAAACGAAAAGGTGATAGAAATTTAATTGCAATTGAAGTAAAATTACATTTTCATTAAGTCCTTTTGTTTTTCCTTTTTTTTTTTAACTCTAATATATATATATATATTTTAAACTTTTAGATGCAGAATTTGAACTTTATTATCAATAAAGTCAAATATAAAAGAATTACACGAGTATATCTGCAATTAATTTTTATTTTACTTTAATTTTTTTAAAGAAAAAGGTGAGAAAAGAAAAAGACGGACCAGCTATTGGACATTACCGGAATGGACCAAGGTGGATTTCATGTCCCTTCAATTATAGGAGTAGAAAAATGAATTAAAAAAAAGAACAATATCTTGTGATGGAGAAAATTTTCCCTTATTAAACATGAGAACGATGGAATATGACGACGCATACGTAATAATTGCAAAAAATTATATTAAGAAGAATAATGCTTGAAATACGTACTAATCTTCTAGAAAGGTATAAAAAACAACTGTTGATCATAAACGTGGTTTCAAATTGTTAAATTTTTATCAAATTATATTAAACTAATATATTTTTCTTACTTTGAAATGATGCTTATGTGATTTGATGATCTAAAATTTTCTTACCAATAGGCTTTTTGATGCAATTTTTAAGAAATCTAACATTCAGAAATTACACTAAAAGAAGCTCCGTGTGTGAATGTATAGTTAATTTTCTTTTCTTACTAATGTATATAATATGGGAGCAATAACTCTAATTATTTTCGTAGTAACTAATTATTTATAGAATTTAGCATGATTTTACACGAGAATTTTTAAGTACTACTTGGAAAATCCATGATCATTAAACATTTTTTCTATATGTTTAACTTGTTGCTGGTAATATATAAATATATATATATATATACTGTAAAATTGATGTTCTCTACCGTGCAAGTCCCTACGTATATCCAATTGCTTACCCCAAAAATGAAATTGATGCATATATATAGGTTGAGCATGAGTTGAATCTTGCATGGATGGCTCGACTGGACCACCTGGAGCACAGACTTTGGATTGAAGAAAGTGAAACCGACATTCTCTGGAGGGGGAAGTCCTCCTTCCAAAGGTGCAAATATGTTGACTTGTACATTTTTAGGCAATATGTCAGAAATCAACAATCTTATAAGTTCTCGGAATAAATTGTGAAATCATAACATTTTGAGGGAAAAAAAAAACATAGAGCATGATTAGAAAAAAATATCTTATTAATTTAGAGCTCATAGTGGAAAAGGTTTGGAAAAAAGAAAATTTTCTTCGTTGTTGTAGTGGTGGGTTTGGTTTGTTTTTTCTCACTATTTTTGGACCTTAATTTTATGGCTTTAATTTTGAAAAGTCTTTTTTTTTTTTTATTTCTAATAATTTTCTTGTACATATTAATAATTTCATTGACAGACAATACAATATAATATAATTTTGTTATCGCGCAATTACAAATAGTTCGTTGACATGATTTATAATATCTGACAAATAAATCTTTCAAACTAACAGGTTGTGGAGCCCTCATAATGACAAATTAGTTCATCTTGCTAAGCAAAGCTATGAGTTTAGGCAGTTTATCTACAAGACTGAACTGGACCAGTTGAAAAGGTGCACTTCTACATATACCCACTGATAAATTATTCCACCTGCATTCATATTTACACTATATAATGACATATACATACATGCACACGCAAGATTAATTTGATTAAGATCTTTTTACCTTTTCTATTTAATAAATTCTTGTTTCGCATAAAAAAATTACATATACAGAAAACGAAAAACACGTAGATGGATGTATGTGTGCGTATGTGTTTATTAACATAACATAATCAATATTCATTAGATTTATTATCTTTTAATTCGGAGATTAGGTGGGCTAAAGATTGCGGACTCACCGAAGTGGGATTTGGTAGAGAGAAAACTACCTACTGTTATTTTGCAACGGCTGCTAGCAGCTCCTTGCCTTGTGATTCAGATATAAGATTCATGATTGCAAAGAGTGCGATAATAATTACGGTTGCTGATGATTTCTTTGACGTGAACGCCTCTCTTGATGAGTTGAAATGCCTCACTGATGCAATTAAAAGGTACCTACACGTGTTTGGTCCCAAGAAAATGATTATGTATTGCAGGTATATTAAATGGACAAATTTATCATCTGCCAATAGGTACTATCATCTCAATTGTTAAAAGAACTTTTTAATGGTCTGATTTATGAGTGTCCATCTTAAAAATATAATGTGAGACATACAAAACTGAACTTAATTACAGATTAAACTATTAAAAAGTTAATCCAATAAATAAAACAACTATACTTATCGATAAATTAAATGTGCAATTCCTATCACAAGTTTTTCTAATATAAAATTATTGAATGAATAGAACTTTTTTCAAACGTTAATCCCTTATAACGTTTCCTCTCAAATTTAACTGATTTACTAGATGGGACGATAAGGGCTTGTGTGGTGTCGGTAAGACAATTTTTAAGGCCCTTGATGATCTTGTCAATGAAATGGCAGCCAAGTACCTCAAACGAAAAGGGATTGACATAACGAGTTGTTTAAGAGATATAGTAAGCTTTCTTGCTTAATTTTTTGATTTGATTTTAACTTTCTATAGTTTGAACCAACCAGCAATTCTAATAAAATTTTTTTTTTCATTTTTTTGAAATGTGTTAGTGGTATGAAACATTTCTTGCATGGCTTGTGGAATCAGAGTGGGGTGGCAAGGATAGCATACCATCAATGGATGAATACCTTGAAGTCGGAATGATATCCATAGCCACTCACACCTTAGTTCTTCCAGCTTCATGTTATTTGGAGCCAAGCTTGCCAAATTCCAAACTCCGGCCACCCCAATATGAAACCCTTACAAAGTTGCTCATGATCATTTCCCGACTATTAAATGACATGCAAAGTTACGAGATAATTGATCTTACAATTACTTCTAAAGAAAATTATTTAAGCTTCGCATCACAATTTTAATACAACTTTAAATTTATGCTATAGTTTATTTGTGATATATATTTTTATCATATTGATAGTGTCTATTTATATGTCAAATATTTTAAATTTTAAAACTGCTTGTTAAATCTAAAAGTGAGGGGGTTTTTTTAGCATTCTTGAATATTTACCTTTTTTAATTATTGTATAATATCATCCTTTCTTTCCTCACGTGGGACTTACATATATAATTGCAGAAGGAAAAAGACGAAGGAATACCAAACTTTGTTCTACTCTACATGAGACACAACCCTGAAGTAGGAATTGAAGAGGCAATCTCTTACGTGAGAGGGATATTGAACAAGAAAAAGGAAGAGTTGCTTGAGCATGCTTTGATGCATGGCTTCACAGATCTGCCCAAAGAATGCAGGCTTCTTCACCTTTCTTGTTTCAAAGTGTTTCAGATGTTCTTCAACTCTTCAAACCGATACGATTCCGACACCGAAATGCTCGATGACATTGCCAAAGCAATCTACATTCCTCCACAAGTTCTATCCTCAAAGAAGACCAGTGTTATTGCACAGCCAAAAACTGTATCCCTTCCTTTGGAATCCAAGATCACGAAATGTTCAGCCATCAAATATCATGGCTTTGTCAAGGCCTCCAAGAACATTATCACAAGTAGATTGCATGTGCGTCAGCTTTCTGGTCCTATTATGACATTTGGCAATTGGAAAACGGCAATCCCCGCAAAATTCGAAATCTGCTTCATTTGAATGTTAGTTTTCTAAATGTTCTTGCTTACCTTGTTGAGCTAGCGAGGTTACCTAGTAGATGAAATGACAATATTTTAATCTGGATAGGAACTCTTAGTTCGAAATCTGTGTATTTTGTTTCTTTTCAATAATTAGTGAGAGTCATAAACTATAGATATATCTATACTTTGGTGTTGGAAAACGTGGGATAATTTGTAATCGCTAAGTCCTAGCACTGTTATCTTAAGGATTTAAGCCCAATAATGTATTGTAACGTGCTTAACTGTCTAAATAACGTATGTAGCATGCTTAGCCACATCAAATAATCAAAGCGTTTACTCGCTTTAATTTCTATCGGCCATGGTCGTCTATTTTTCGTAATAAAATGGAGAAATTATTTAATAGACCTGATGTACGATATTATCGTGTTTAAATAGTATATTTATTTAATAGAAATTTTAACATTTAGATACTTTATTTGTGTTACCATCCTTTTGCTTTAAGTTTCTCTTTCTTAATAAGCATTACCTTAATTATTGTGTTTAAATTATCATAAATTTCTCACGTAAATCTTTTATAATAATCAATTATTTTAAATAACTTTCACATTTTATTTTCAACAATTGTTTTTACATATTTAAATTTCTTTTAAATGGAAACAACATTTTCTTTGTATATAAAAAAAAAAGTGGACAACCTTTCGTTTTTTTTTTTTTTTTCCAATTAGTTGTTTTCGTGCATGTATGTGTGTGTGTATACATATATTACGTTAAACTATTAGCTGTTTTCAGATTAAAAAATTTACAGCTTGATTGAGGAAAATTCCTCATATGACTTTTTTTTTTGGAACTCATGTGAATAAACTAAAAATAAGAAATTAATAAAAAAAAATTCATCATTTATGAAGACACGAGAAGATCCTAATCAAATTACTCAGAAGTTTTATTTTTTTTATATCATTAAATCATATCTCAACAAAATCATGAAAACAACTAATCAAAACGTTTATTCTAAAACATTAATTAATTATTATAAAGCATTTAAGTAAGACATTCATGGTAATTATGAATTAATAATTAAGGTAATACTAACTAGGAAAGAAAAATTTAAAATAAAAAGATGACATAGATAAATTATCCAAACGTCAAGTTTGAATAGATATACCATATAAGCACAATGATACGGTACACCTAATCTATTGAATATCTTTTCTTTTTTTTACTAAGTTAAATAAAACATTATAATATTAATGAGTAGTAGAAAAATATTTATGCTGATTATAAGTAAATTAATTACTTAGTTTTTATTTTGTTGAGGACTCTGTTGCTTTTGTTTCAAAACTGAAACAACAAAACGTATTATTATTTAAATTAGTGTTATTAATTTTTATCATTTATTAATAAAATGTATTTAGTTAATAATTTATTACCTGTAATAAATTTTTTGGATCAGGTATTTTTGGATACAGTGGTGCTACTATTGGTGGTTATGGTTTAGGAACCGTTGTTGGCTAGAGAAAGAGTAAAGGTGTATGTTCATCGTCATCAAATATTCTAAATACAACTATTTCAATCAGTACTCCTCTAAGCCCATATTCGACTTCAAAATATCTTTATCTAGTCTTTTAGTTGTTCAATTATTGGCGACAATATTTTTTGATCTGGATAACCTTCTTTTATTACCAATACGGAATGTGATTTTTTTATTACTGCTTGAGCTATTTTTTCAAATATTATTATAATTGTGTAACCAATTTTATTTTAGATTCCTATATTTAATTTGTACCTATTAGGGGGGAAAAAACTTAATTAGTGGTTTAGCATATATTATATAATTGTCTATAAGTAACTTAATAAAAAAAGATATTAATATAAGGTATTTAATTATATTTAGTACCATAGAGTTGGCATTATTTATCTGTGAGTGTTACATTACCATCCACTGTCTACTTTTTTTACTTATCTATAACACTAGTGGCAAGAGTTGTAATACCAACCTTATTTTGTTTTAAACTAGAATATTATTACTTTTACTATATATCTGACTCCCTAAATAGTTAAAAGTTAGATGTTAGTTTTCATTGTAGAATATAATTTTATTTTTATAAATATTATTTTATTTATACTTATTCGATGTTTCAAATAATCTAATTTATTCAGTTTGTCAATTCTATTTTGTTGTTTTTGTTATTCAAGTGGTTGGACTTGCCTGAGGAAGGCTGGTACAAAGTCAATGTATGACGAAACCTATACATGTAATAGATTAAAAAAAGTATTTAGTAGAAATCAATAAAATATGATACAATTATGTTTATGCTATATTTAAAATGAAGATAAGAAATATTTGTTAAATTTTTTTTAATGTTTTTGTTTCTGGTATATCTAAATATATGTAATATATCGTTGCGCTTGTGGTAGTGACATATGTATTTCCTATTTAGCAAAAAAAAAAATTATTGTAAGTAATATTTAGTCAATATAGTGAGATGCATATATATATATGTATACTTTAATAATAGTAGCTAATTACCTAGATATTGTTTTATAACCATTGACAAGAAAATCATTGTTATTACATCATATATTGTCTTTAAAATATTTGCATCGAATTTTTCAGTTGTTTCTTCTCATAAAGTTACTTGTAGTTTTTCGTTCCAATAATTGGGAAAAAAAATAATGTAAAAATATAATTGAAACAAATTATAATATGGCTCTAACATTTGTTACTCAATTTCTCGAACTTTTGTTAATATTCATAAGGCAACCGATATAAATAAAATTAAACTAGTTATTGATATATAAAAAAAGAATTTGTAGTAAAGTTTATATATATAAATTAATAGGAAAATGATAATACCTATCAATATATGATTATTATCAGTCAATATTTGATTGATATATGTTCTTAATTGTAATTAGTTAAATTCTGTTATGTAAAATTTATGCAAGGGAATATTTATTTTTCTTATATTACTGGAACAAAATATGTTGCTCTTACAAATTCTAACATTACATGATGAGGTACATTCCTGTATCTTGATTTGCTTTGTGTAATATTAAAATTACTGATTTGATATATTTGTCCTTCAACTATTCCTTTAGATAAATGATTAGCATTCTGAGCTCTAATTGATCCATGTATTGCTCATGTTACCTTTCATAAAAATATAATTATTTATTATACTATGTATTTTGAAACTACATAGTACAATATATATGTTATTTACTTTAAACTATAATAGAATATAATATAAAATATTGTAAAAGAAAATTCTTACCTTATTATCAACCAAGAAGCAATCCAAGCTAATTAGAAGTCATGTTGTATAATTGTTGTTGTGTCACAGTCTATATATGTGAGCCTCTATTACTCCATATAATTCATTTGTTTTGAGAAAGTGTATCGGTATTGTTGTTTTTTTTTTTTTATCAACTATGAAATATATTCATAAAAATGAAATCTTATGAATAATATGTGTAAATTTTCTGTAAGTAGTTTGAAAAAATATATATATATTGTTGGTACAATATATTGATAATCTCTAGTCAATGATATGAATTTTACAATAACATAATGTTATGTAAAATTTCTTTGTAAACAATATTTTTAATATGATTTGGATGTTTATCAATTGATTTGTGAATTAATATATATAATCCTTTAGGTATTATTACTCTTGATAAAGTTATATCTAGTTGACTATGTGCAAAAATGTCATTTTCTAAATAAATACCAATTTTAGTTAATGATTGTCCTTGGTTTTTATTTATAATCATAGCATAACAAATTTTTACAAGAAATTGTAATCTTTTGTATGCAAAGGGCCATCTAAGTTCGTTTACAATCATTTTTATTCTAAAAATATAAACTTTTTCATTTGAATTTATAAGTTGTTCTTTTATAATTCTATTTGTCAATTGTATAATGATATGTCTTATTCTATTACATAAACCCCAATAACATTATAGGAATTCCAACTTCAAGATTTAATTCATGTAGTGGTATGCTATTGAAATTTATTGTATGTAAAAATTCCTGAGGATAAAAAATCAAGTTCATTAATATTTTTATATGAATTTACTATTGTGTTATAACTATAGTAATATTTTGATTTATTTTTTGGGTGTTATTATTGCTCGTTATTATGGATATTCAATATTATCAATGTTTTTGTCCATGTTCTCGTTTATTATTTTTGACATTTGTTCAATTGTATTTGATTCATAATTTATACATTTTTTCTAGTATTTTAATCGATGAAGCATCTTTATTTTTCATATCTTTTATTTATTCATCCGTACAATTTCTAATGACTAATATCCAATTTGAGAATTCACTAGTATAAATAGCGTCTCTCATTTTCTTGTTGCCTACAACGTCGAGCCATATCCTGGTAGCACTTCGAAAATTCTCTTGCTTGTAGAAATCACATTTCTGCCGGTATGGAATTGCACTTGTCTGCAACTTCTGATCAAGTCCAAGCAATCAAGGCAACCACACCATTGAGTGTCTTATTTCAACTCTTGCCTGTATTATTGCACTCAAAAGGTGGAATGTTGGCACGCTAATGATAAGCAAAGTTACGTGTTACATGTTACAAAAGTTAAGTCCTAAATTATGTTTTTTGTTTTTTTGTTTCGTTCTTAATTTGATCTTCTTTTCAAACGTCATTAGGATTGGCGTACCTGCATTCGTCGGATGCAGAGAAGCTACTGAATGAAGTGAGAGACCACTTTCCTCGTTGGTTTTCTATTGTTTTCCCCGAATGGTTGATTTGGCCCTAGAAGTTGATGATCTGAAGATCGAATTAGAACAAGTTTCGTCGAATATATTTCACCACCGGCAACGGATCCTTAATGGGTAAAACTTTAACCAATTCGAATCTTTATGTTATCAAGTATCATATTTAAATTAGTTTATCAAAAATTATTTGTTACTAAAACGCGGTTTTATATATGTAGAGAGCATTCTGCTGAGAAGTACATGCATCATTCGGAGCCATTATTATCATATCTTGAAGCACCGCCTTCATGGTATGATGTTGAGCGATGACGGCTCTTTGTTCCAATCTCCCTCTGCAAGGTATTTATGGCCACAGGAAACACAAAATGTTTGAGCTATTTGCAATCTCTAGTTCAAAGATGTTCCAACCATGCCGGTTAGATTAGACCTTATAATTCGTTCTTGTTACATGACTTCAACCATGAAACTCATTACTTTAATATTTTTGCTAACACACACACACACGCACACACGCACATACACACACATATATATATATGTATATATAAAATGTATGAATGCATTTCCCAGCGTTTATCCTATGGATAAAGAGCTCATAAGGCTGTGTTATCAACCATGTGCAACGGTCGGAGCTGGTTGAGCATTTCATGCTTGAGACTGACCAAGTTCTGGAACAAGTCTACAAGTACAACCTCGTACAGCACTGCTCAAGAATCCTTATAAATTATTGGTTATTGTCACAAAAATGGATCCTAAATTATATACTCAATCTCATGTTCGTTTCTGAGTTTTAATTTTACTTGTTATATATTATCTTAAACTTTTCTACTATTATGCAAATGACACTTATGTTAGTATTTCATTAAAAACTAAATAGAAATTAAACAATTCAAATCATGGGAGCAATAACTTAGCCTAAAATCATAATTAAACGTTTAGACAGAAACTATACCTTCAAAAAAATCAATGATCGCATTATATATCTTTAATAAAAATACAGTTATATATTTTAATAAAAATACAGTTTACTTCTAAAATATCTTTGATATATAGGTACAATTTCCATAAAAAGTTTTTAATTATGATTTACATATCAATAAAGCTAAATGCAACCAAAGCACGTTGAATTTCTATCTAGCTTCTAGCTTTTGTATTTTTTGTTTTAGTTTTTCGGATGTTTCTTTTTTCTTCCCCGTCTATTGTTTGAATTTTTTTATAATTTATTTTTTCAATTATATCGAGTTTGGGATTTTATAGAGGATGGCTTTAAGCGGGCACCAACTTAATAGGGATGTGCTTCAATTCCCTTAATAGGGATGTGCTTGAATTCCCTGATGTTAGTTATCTTCTATCTCAGTTTATATAAAAGAAAGTGCATTGAAGTTCACGAGAGTATATGTCTATAATCAAAAGTCAAGAGCTAACATGAGACATGATATATAGTTCGGGGTTCCCTTATAAAATAGATGTATTTGTATGGGTGCCCTGTGACTTTTTCAAATTTGATAATTTAGTCCTTATATTTTTTTTTTGTCAAATCAACCCCATAAATTTATAATTTTTTACAATTTAATTTTTTTTTTGCTTAAATCAATTAAAATTTGGATAGTTTTAGGTATAAAACTTACATATTATAATCCAAGATAGATATTATTAATCATTTTTTCTTAATTTGAATACAAATTTTTTTTTAAAGTTTATATTTAAATTTGAGTATGATTTAAGTAAGTTAAAGATTTCAAAAGAAATTATATTAGAAATATATAAAAATGATCAACAACGTTCTTTTTGGACTATAATGTGTAAGCATCATATAAAGAATAGTCCAAATTTTAACAAATTTGAGCAAAACGAACTAAATTGCTAAAAATTATAAATTCAATGGGTTGATTGCCCAAAAAAAATGTTTGGGGATTAAATTACCAAATTTGAAAAATTCAAGGGGGCATCCATACAAATAAGCCTATAAAATAATCCTATTTTTATGAGTTATTCTTATCTATACTCCCCAACTTTAGTTTCATTCTCAATTTTGCTCCTAAACTTTAAAAACACCCAATTTTCCTTACGTAACCTCTACCACTATAATTTTCATAAAAAAAAAAAACATGGAAAAAAGGATTTAAGTGCAGTCAAATGGTATTTTTCTGAAGAGGCTTAGTTAGAGTAACTCCCATCGTTTTGTGCCTCCTTTTAACCGAAATTCTCGTAAGGGGTAATTGGTAAAATTCAGGAGATGAAGATAGAATTTTTAAAGTTCAAAAGATAATTTGTAAACTACCCTAAATATAGGGCTATGGAAGAGAATAATCCTTATATTTTCCACATATATACATAAATTAACCAAATCTTGTGGCACTATCATCTAATTATTTTTTATCGGATCTTGTCCTTATCAATAACATTGTTAAATGTTTACAACATATTCAGGATGAATCGAGAATCGATGGACAAAGAACCTTCAAATGTACTCTCTTCAATGCAACTAACAACTTCTCAAAGACTCTTTAGCCTTCCGACTCTTAAGCATGCATGGCTATCAAGTATTGCCATGTACGTGTTTTGATCTATTTTAAATTAATCATAAATTCAACTGCTACATATTAGATTTTTTTTCTATTTTTCTTCTAAAATTTAATATATGGTCTTACTTGTTAATTTACTAAACTTTTGATATCTTTCACACGCAGGGAATATCTGTTGGTTTTTATACAACGAAAAAGCTAGAGATCTTATAGACAACTACGTACATGTACTTCTGTAGCGTAATGATAATACAGAGTTACGTATCTTGCATTTTCAAGCGAGTACGAGCTTCAAGAGGCAAGATCATTTTCAAGAAGACTACTTGAAAAATCCATCTCATCAAGAGCTGGAAACAAGAATCCTTTCCGTGGATTGGTAATTAAGTCTCTCTCTAAAATCAATTTAAGAGTGGCACAATTTTAAGAGTTAAAAATTGAGGACAGAAAACTTAACCAAAAAAAAACAGAAGTTAAGAAGACGTATTTTTTAATCTCTCTAACAATACTTGAAGAAGATAACCCATTTTCAAAAGTCTTTACTACATGGCCAGGTTTTTAAAAATAATTTTACAATATCTGAACTTCTTTGTTGGCGACACCATCTTGACCAAGATTCTTGTCACAACCAAAGACCTATAAATCATGTATTTTTTTTTTTTTTTCGATTTTACTTCGTAAATTATTTTTGTAGAAAACAAAATCCCCAAAACCGGTGAAATTCTTAGAATCTTATTTTTATTTTTCTTTTTCTTTTTCTTTTTTTTTTGGAAACTCCTCGAACTCTAAATATTTTAAAACGCTACCTCTTACCGTACCCCTAACCCATACTCATCGTGACCACTAGTTGTCAACATCGTTGCTGCCGGCTATAGACGAAGGCAGCAGCGTCGTCATAAAGTTCTAGATGCCTCATGGTGGCGTGGTTGGAGCTTAACAATTCAACGACGTCGCACCTCCACCATTGTCCTAATTCTGTTGCCATGATGCCAAACTCCGTCGCTGAAATAGGTCGAGAAAGATGGGAAGAGAAGTATTGCTATATACATTTGGCAACCTGCATACTTTTTGAATGCTAGTTATCGTTTTCACCATTTATAAAATATATCTATATCTATACTTATATGCAATTGACAACGCTAATTTTGATATAGCCTTGATACATATATAAGATGATCTAATGTTGTGCGTAATAAAACTAATGGATATTATTAGATTGAGCATGACTGTCTTCCGTGTGGATGGCTCGTCTGGACCATCTGGAGTATAGGCTTTGGACAGAAGAAACTAAAATCAACAATGCTCTTCGGCGGGGTCCAAAGTCCTCCTTCCAAAGGTACAAATAAATAAATACAATTAAATGCTGGAGAAAAATAATTTTAATTATTTTTCCAATTCCAAATAGTTCTTTGGATATATATTATAAGGAGTATCTGAGGTAGGAATCTCAAAATAATACCTATGGTACGTAATTTTTTTTAAGACTGTTCAAATATAATAAAACAATTGATATTTGCTTGTTTATAATAGTTACAATGTACCTTAACACATAGTAACATGTAATAAGAAATTTTAAAAAATCTGAAAAATTAATTTAAAAAAAAACTCAAAAATCCCCCTCCCCTATTTGCCTAGCCGCCGTCCCCCTCCCTGCTGCCAACCGAAGCCCCCCTGACCTCGCTGCCGACTACCCCACCCCCCACCATGACTTTACTACCGGAGGTCCCCTGCAACTAGAGGCCCCAGCCCCCAACTCCAGCTGCGACCACGACTTCCGTTCGGTGGTGGATTTGGATAAGTTTTGGTTTTTTTTTTTTTTGTTTCTTGAATTTTTTATTTTATTAGTCTATGATTCTATGAGGCAAAGTGCGGTGTATTATAATAAGCAAATCTCAACCGTTTAATTACATCTGAATATCTAAAAACAATACCTATCATAGGTATTATTTTGAGATTTCTACCCTAGCCTCTCCCTATATTATAGGGGAATTGACAAAATATCTTTCCAATTAACTAGTTGTGGAGCTTCCATAACGATAAGCTAGTTCGACTTGCTATGCAAAACTACCGAGTTTAGACAAATTATTTACAAGATTGAAAATGAAGCAGATGAAAAGGTCCCTAACATAAATTCTATCTGTCTGAATTTAAGGTGGAGGGGGTTTTTAAAGCCAATCCAATCCATATTCCTTAAAATTTAATTATATCTTGGAGGTTCTATTTTAATTAGGTAGTCTCCAACCTTTTTTCGGTTAGATCTTAATTTAAGGGTGCAAAATTTTAACCTCATTCATGAGGAAAAGTTGGTCTATCCCATGGTAGAATTCCTCACAAAACCAGGGGGGATTGGGGGGTGGGGAGGGAGAGGCAGGAGAGGGGGAAGCAACTTGTGCGAAGACAAGAAAACAAGAAACATCTATCTAGTTAAAATAACTGGAGATGAGACTCATAGATTTAAGTTAAATCCGATGTGAATTAGTTTTGAATGTCTGAACTAAATTTTATATGTATGTCTGAATTAAATTTAAAATATGTTTGAATTAGATTTATAAATTCTATATGTATGTTTGAATTAAATCTCTAATTTTATAACAAAAATAATAACTGAATCAATATACAAAATGCATACATACATTACTTCGCAAAGATCTGTGTTTGTATATTTTTTGGATTTGTTTCTTCTTCGATGGTCATTAGATGGTCTAAAGACAATGGAATTTCCAGTATGGGATATGCCTGCGAAGAGCACCGTACTATCGTCACAATGGCTGATGACTCTTTTGACACAAAAGGCTCTTTGGATGAGTTTAGAAGCCTTATTGACGCAATTAGAAGGTAAACTTTTTCATGCGTCGAAAGAAAATACAAATACAACTTTACACAAACTAATTAATCCGATCTTCTTTTGATCCCTCTTAATTACCAGATGGGATGGCAACGGCTTGTGCGGAGATGGTAAGGTTATTTTTTATGCCCTTGACAATTTTGCAAGTGAAATGACTACTAAGTACTTGAAACTAGAAGGAAGCGACATTACGAGCTTTTTAACAGATACAGTAAGATTTCTTGCTTTTGTGTTTTCAAATTTAAGTTATGATCTACATTAAAGTTGATCCAAACAATTAATTATATTAGTAACATGGATTTTTTTTATTATTATTTTTTTTTATGGACAGTGGTATGAAACAAGAAAAAGGAAGAGTTCCTTGAGCTTGTTTTGATGGATGGCTTCACAGATCTATCCAAAGAATGCAGGCTTTTTCACCTTTCTTTTTTGAAAGTGGTTCATCTGATCTCCGACTCTTCAAACCTGTACGATTCGAAGACCGAATTGCTCGATTTTATTGCCAAAGCAGTCTACATTCCTCCAAAACTCCAATCCTTAAAGAAGCTCGGTCTTGCAAAGCCTTTATCCTTTCCTTTGGGAAAAACCAACACAAATTTTTCAGCAATCAAAAATCATAACTTTGGCAATCGATCCAAACATTTTATAACGAAGTAATTTTCCTGTGCGTCGTCTTTCTTGGCCAACTACCGGAATCCGCAATTAGAAAACGCCATTAATGGCTCTGAAATTTGGTTGCAGTTGTTTCGTTTGAATATTGGTAACATAAATGTTGCCTACAGCTTGGTGTGGAAACGCCTAATTATAAATTAAGTTTGCTAAACAATTAATTAAGCGCCAAAGTCATCTTAAGTCAAGTTAGGCCTAAACATATAAACTATGTTATGTTGATGAATTTTAGTTGGTGAAAACTTTATTGCGATGTAATAAAAAAAACGTGCGCGAGCGCACACACAGCAGCAAACATTAAACACCAGATTAATTGGAAATACACAAACCATAATTAAAAAACCAAAACAGACATAAAGCACTTTAATATATGTAAAGCAATAATGATTTTCAGATTATAAGTTTTAATGTACTTAACAAAAGCTCGAAGTAAAGCTATAAGCTATAATTTTTTTTTCCTAATCATTCGTATAGAATTCAAACTCTACATATTATAATATTATAATATCACGATTAAAATTACTATTATATATAGTTACAACCACATTTTTGCTTTTATATATAAAACTTATATTAATTTGTGCAGATACTATTTCAAATAATCTCTATTCTTTTTTACGTGTTAAAAAAAATACACACAAAGCATACCATAATGATACCAAATAGGCAAATATCTTTATATAAAATGCAACATTTTCATCGCATAATGTCCCCAATACATATGTGTGCATTATAATATGGCAGATTTATAGATTTTATTTTATTTAATGTCCATTTGTTTCCAGCATTACATTAGCATTACATTCAAATGTAATGTAATTTTCATCCAAATACAAAAATATTGCATTCAAATGTCAATTACATTACATTTTAAATCCAATATAAATACTACTCATTATTTTACTTTTTTTATTATTTTTATTAATCACATTATATACTCTTTTTTTCTCTTCTTTTTTTCTTTGTACTTTTACCTATCATATCACATTACATGTTCATTATTTAAATACAATTCAAATACTTTTCATCTAAACACACATTATATTCAAATAAAACGCAAATACTTTTCCTGCAAATGCGAATTGCATTCAATACATTACATTTAAACATCATACAAATATAATGCGTTTACCAAATGGAGTCTAAGCTTCTTTTTTTTCTTTATTGTTCAAATACAATATATTTATCAAATGGAGTAATAAAAAAAGATAAAAATATTTTCAGATTTTGAGTCAGTGAGCTTCTACTCAAATCTTTCCTGTTCTATTAGTGAGCAGCCTAATATAATAAAATTTATAAATGTTGTACAATTCAGGAATTATATGATGATGAATCGAGAATCAAGACCAGTCAACCAGATTACTACAACTTCAGCTACAACTACTCAAGGATTCCTTAGCTTTTCGGCTCCTAAGGATGCATGGCTACCAAGTATTATCAGCTACAAATTTATTATTAATCTTGTTATTCGTGTTAACTTAAATTAACCTGTTTAAATTAATAATGAATAAAATAATAATTTATTTAATATGATTGTAGTATTTTAATTTTTTTAAGTCAAAATACCTTTTCTTTTATGAAAAATAAGTAAAATTTACTTAAAAAATTTTAAAATTCGTATCATTTATATTTTATTAATTATAAAAACTCTTATTTTAAAACATATACATTTAGGTATAAAAAATATACATATAATTAATTGTGTCAATCCATGTTAGGAGGTAAACCAAACCCGACCTATTTATTAATCGTGTTAATATATTTTTAACCGAAACCCATTTATAGAAAATCAAAATCCACTAATTTCATATTGTATTCATGTCAATCTATTGTGTCATGATTCAAATTATCCATATTAATTTTTATGCTTGTTTCGTGCTTATAAATTTAACTAATTAATATGTTATGTCTTTCGGTAATGCAGGGAATGTGTGTTGGTTTTTATGTGACGAAGAAGTTAGAGATCTTATAGAAAACAATTGTGATTACTTCTCCGATGTGAAGCTTAACGTTTTTAGAGCTACAGATCTTATGTTTCCCAGAAACTTTGAGCTTCAGGAGGCAAGGACGTTTTCAAGAAAACTATTAATTACAGAAAAATCCAATTCATTAGGGGCTTGTAGAGATCTGATGAATCCTTTTTATAAATTGGTAATTATTTATCGTTTCTCCCTAATATTATCTAGTTTACGCCACTGCTTAGGTAAATTAAATGAAAAGGTTACACAAATTTAATTGCAATTGATGAAAATTACATTTTCATTAAGTCCTTTTGTTTTCTTTTTCCTTTTTTTTTTTTTACTCTAATATATATATATAGACAAAGGATTTGAACTTTATTATCAACTAATTTGAATATAAAATGATCGTTGGAGTACATTTGCAATTATTTCTTATTTTACTTTAATTTTTTAAAGAAAAAAGTAAGAAAAGAAATAGACGGACCCGCTATTGGTCATTACGAGAATGGGCCGAGATAGATTTCATGTCCCAACTCGAGCTTCAATAGTAGGAGTAGAAAAATAGATTAAAAAAAGGTACAATATCTTGTGATGGAGGAAATTTCTCCTTACTAAACATGAGAATGATGGAATATGATGACGCATATGTAATAATTGCAAATTAATATTAAGAAGAATAATGCTTGAAATGCGTACTTATTTCTAGAAAGGTATTAAAAAACTACTGATCTTCCAAAAATAATCTGTCCAGATTGTTTTTATATATATATTGTTTTTTACTATAGCTCTTATTTTATCTAGTTTTTTTTTGTTAAATATTTAAATAAATATTTTATAAGTATAAATTGAGAGCATATTTCAATGTTTATAAATACGTGAAATTTTTTCAAATAGAAAATTTTCATCCATGAAGCATTTGTTTTAGTAGTGCAACATGGTCTATACATCATAAATTCTGCTATATTATTATATTCCTATGGATTTTTTTGTGATCAGATATTTCTGCTGAAATAAATTTATCTAATTGTGATGATTTAGATAATTTTTCATTAAGGTGTAACCAAAATAAGAAATAACAATATGGCAAGTTGCGTTTTGGAATTCTAACAATATATAAATTTACATAATAAAATAAAGGAAATTGAAAAAAAAAAAAAGAGAAATGTGTTAGTTTTGCATCAATATTAAAACTGATTTTTTTTATTGTAATTAAAAAAAATTAAATAGTAACAATTAAAAAACCTAACCTGCAATAACTATCCCAAATATATGTTTGGATTTAATGGTTAATAAAATATTATCTAACTTCATCTTAAAAATTCTTGTAATAATGTTTGGTCCATCTTCAGGTTTTTGACCTAGAATTATAATTAAGACTCGAGTAATTTCAAGTCATTTAGGGTTGCATGTAAATATTATAAATAAATTTGGGTTTCCATAATGTCTATGTATTATCATTGCATCTTAATAATTTTGAATCATGTATCTAGGACGAATATGGTTAGATGAAAGAATGAATTTTTTTGCCTATTGTTTTTGCATCAGTATCTCCTCTTATAACAATGTCTTGAATACCTTAGTAAATTTTAGATCTTAAATTACTTTGATTTCTTCTAATGTATTCCAATTGATCTTCTTCAACAAAAACATATGCATCAACTACATATTATTGAAAAAGTCTTCCACTTCCTAATAAAGTATTGCCCAGAGGCTAATGTTGTTGTAGTTGATAGCAGTGATTCATTTCTTATTAATAAACTTGTGGTGGATTTCAATCATTCTTTTGCTCTCAAAGACCATGGTCCTCTTCACTATTTCTTCGGTGTCGAAGTTGCTTATGATTCATCTAGTCTATTTTTCACACAGTCCAAGTATATAGAGGTTTTACTGAACAAGTTTCACATGTCTTATGTCAAACCTGTTCCTATTCCAATTGTCCAAGGGAAGCAGATTTTAGCTTCAAGGGGGGAACCTATGGACAATCCTCAGTTATGTAGAAGTATTGTCGATGCCTTGCAATACCTGACTTTCACTAGGCCTGATACTGCCTTTACGGTCAATAAGCTGACTCGATTTATGTAAAGTCCTATAATAGAACAGTGGAATGCAGGCAATAGAGTTTTAAGGTTTCTTAAGGGAACTGTAGATCAAGGAATTTGTCGTAAAGCTAGTCCAGAATTGAGTTTGTTAGGATACTCAGATGTAGAATGGGCAACCTATCTTGATGATAGGAAATCTATAGGAGGTTATTGTGTGTTCCTGGGAAATTCACTTGTTTCTTGGTCCTCAAAGAAACAAAATGTTGTGTCCAGATCCACTATAGAATCAGGGTATAGAGCTTTAGCTCAATTCACTGCAGAAATAGTTTGGCTGCAGTCCCTATTGAAGGAACTTGAAATTACGCTGCCTAGTTGCCTAATAGTTTGGTGTGACAGAATGAGTGCTGGTTCATCGGCTGCCAATCCAATGTATCATACAGGAACCAAACATTTAGAAATGGATCTTCATTTTGTGAGGGACAAGTTATTGTATAAAGAACTTAAACAACAGTATTAACGATTGGATCAAAGAACAATTACCATTACAAAAAAATCTTGACATCAGTCACGCGAACATTTAGTGTTTCCACGCATTGAATCTTTATACAAATGAGAATCCCAGTGCCGCTTGCATTGACGTTTTGATGTCGAAAGATTTTTCTTTGTTCTTTTATTATCCATCTACTTAATAAGAATAAAAAATTGTTTATAACTTATAATGAAATTGTTGATATTTGTTGCTTTCTTTTAAAGTCTAATTTAACAATTAGATGTTTAAATATATTAGTTTTAATTATTAACAAACATTTAAAATTATTTTAATTTTTTATTTAATAAATATTCAAATAGTTTTTAATTAATAATAATTTTATAGTAATTTATGGTTCAAAAATTTTACATTGTTAAATATACTATAAATAGTTAAAAATATATACTTTAGCTCTTGTTTTTTATATTAAGGATTTTGATTTCCAAAAACAAAATTAATTTACATATCTTAAGGTATTAATTTTGTTTTTCAGTCTTGTAAGTGATGTATTAGTGCTTTGAATTAAGTTGACGTTTAATGTTTACATTTTTTTATATGTATTATTATTAAGTAATGGTAGTATAAAACAACTTAATTTTTTAAAATATCAAATTATTATTTAAGTCATAATGTAATTCAATAATATGCTTTGTTAAATTTTTTTTAAAACATTAATAGTGTCAGTCTTAAATAATAAAATTAATTTAAACTAATCAAAATATGAATTGTTTGTTTTAATTACTTTAATTATTACTATTTGTATTATTTTCATCATATGCCCCTCTCTCTCTCTCTTTTTTAATTTTCTTGTGCTAAATTGGTGATTTAACTCTTGTTTGTAAACGTTTTCAAAATTTTTTGAAGTGAGTTTTAAATTATTAATTCAAATTGATGTTAATCAATTGTTTTTTTTTTTTGGTTCGTTGCATCTAATTTTTTAACCATGCATTACTCTTTTTTGTTTATTAATATTTGTTTTTTGTATTAAGATTTTAGCTTTCAGAAACAAAGCTAAATAGCATTTATATCAACTAAGCTGTAAATTTACTTAAGTTCACAATGATTTAAGACAACTTAAAATTTTAAGATATTTAATTATTGCATAAGTTATAAATAATTCGCTAATATAAATTTATTATTTTTTTGGTGATAAAAAACTTTAATATTGAATACACAAGTTAAGAAAAATATATTAAAATATCAACTATGTTTTTTTTACTTCAAGTTAACACTCTAATTTTTTCGTTTTGAATTGTTTTATTTTTTACACCCATTATCATATTTTAAATTGCTTTTTATATACACCCCTTTTTTTTCCACCGAATGTTTTGTTTTTTTACCGTTGCATATGTAGATCGTTATATTTTTATGGCAAAAACAATGACCTACAATTAAATTAACTCTATCATTATAACTTCATATTATTATAATTATTATTAATAATTTATCAAAATAAATGTTTTTTTTTTGTCATTTATTAGAAATAACACTGTCATTTTTTAATAATTTTTTTTCTAAATTTTTTTATTTACATTCTTGAAACATATAATTTAAACAATTGTTCGTTTAAATACAATTACATACTTTTAAACCTAATTTATTCCAAATAAAATTATTCAACAGCATTTAAATTAATTACATATTAACAATTATTAAACTGAGATATGCTAAATATTGACTATAACTATATCAAAAATAAATAAACAGGATGAAATATTTAAATAAAATTATTAATACAATAAATTAAAAGAAAATGTAATTTCTCCATTGCGAATGCATTCTTATTCCTTTATAGATAAAGAAACAAATTAAAACTTTCTAATAATCAAATTTAGTTTTTATAATGCACATGACAATCAGATTATAAATGATAAAAAAAAAGATAGAAAAAAAAAGATTATATGTATAATAGTTATAAAAAAAGATATAGAAAAGTAGATAAAAAATAAAATACCTAATATATTATATTAATTTAAAAGATAAATAAATCAGTATAGTTTAAGTAGTAAAACCAGCCACAAAAAAAAAGAATTAAAATCACATAACTAAATTACAAAAATAAAAAAAAGTTAGCTCAGATATTTTACAATATCAGTAATGTGTTATAAATTTATTGTTTTACACATTTTAAATAATTTATTGGCTACCTGATACCTTTGTAAAAAAAATATATATATATATATAGTGACAACCAAATAAATAGAAATCGTAATATCAAACATAAAATTTGTCACACACATTATATTATAAGCACAATATAAATCAAATAAATGAAGTAAAATATATGGTTATCCAAAAGCTACCAAGTGAAAAGGAAAACAAAAAAAAAGGAACAAATGTATATAAAACAAAAAACAACACAAAGAACATAAAGAACAAAGGGAAGGCAAATATGCTATAAAATATAAAAAGAAAGAGGGAATAAGATAAGAAAAAGTTACCAAGTGAATAGGAAAACAAAAAAATAGGAACAAATGTATATAAAACAAAAAACAACATAGAGAACATAATGAACAAAGGGAAGGTAGATTTGCTATTAGAAGAGAGAGAGAGAGAGGGAATAAGATAAGAGAAAGCTTAGAATTTTTAACTTCAATTATTGGATTTATTAGAAATCCAAAGGCAAAACACAGAAAGAAGACATCAATGTTAAAGAAATAAACCATTTGATGAAAAAGGAATCACAAAAAAGGCCCAAAAAAGGGCTGGACTAGTGAGATTCAGACACGAATAGTAGAGTAGCTCTATAAAAGTAGTTTCCATGGCCAACAAAAAGAATGAAAAATTCATTCCACTAACCAAATTCAATTAAGTTAAGAAAACCAATTTCAAAATGGGTACTAAATTACGGATACAAAAGTTATATATTGTTTTGAAAACTAAATGTGACAAACAAATAAATGCGAACTGAATAAACAATCCAAAAAGATATGAAACTGCGGTCAATTGAATGACAAAAGAAAATATTAGATAGTAATAGAAAGCAGATAAAACATTTGATAAAAGGGTAAGAGCAAAAAAGGTCAGAAAATTGATTCAATAAATGAAATTTAAGCATAAATAGTAGAACAACATTATAAAAGTAGTTTCTAAAGACAACAAAAAGAATGAAAAATTTCACAACAAAAAAGAATGAAAAATTGGTTCTACTAACCAAATTCAATTAGGTTGAGAAAACCGGTTCTAAAGTGGATAGTAAACTGCCAATACAATGTAATATATTGTTTTGAAAACCAAATATGATGTGAGTTAAATAAACAGTCTAAAAAGATATGAAATAACAGTAAGTTAAACAATAAAAAGGAAACATATATTGAACAACACAAAAAATTTAATTATAAAAAGTCCATAACTGGTTGATAAAGATTATAAAAAAAAAATCAGCAAAGTCATCTAAAGAAGGAGTGATGCAAATAAAAACCTATTCATGGTAATTTTTAGACAAACTATGTAAAACTAAACGTGTCAAAAATATGCATTCATCATCACCAACTAATGAATAAGGTAAAAAAAAAGTTAAAATAGAAAACCTAGGGTTTCCATCTAAAATAACCAAAAAACCATAAAGAAGATAGAGCACAAAGAAAGAAAAAAACCATCAAAACCACTAACAGCCATATATAGCAACAGCAAAAACAAAGAAAAAGGGGAAGAAAAAAAAAACTTATGAACCAACTACATCAACAACCAGCTAAAGAGCAAGAGGAGAAAGAGATAGATAGAAAAACAAAAAAAAAAGAAAGAGGCAGATTAGAAGAAAAGGACGGAAGGGATGAATAATAAGAAACCTAGGGTTTTCACTTGAAAAGACCAAAAAATCGTATAGAAGAGAGAGGGGAGGAGGGGAAGGACAAGGAAGTAAAACCATATGGCAAAAATAAAAAGACCAAAAAACCTGTGGAAAAAATAACCCTAAGCAAAGATATAAGGACAAATCTGTAAAAGCAACTTCCAAATAATCAGTGTGCCTGAAAGCCCATGCCAAAAAGTAGGCCCTTTAGCAAAATTAAAGGACAAATCCGTCAAATAACCTCCAGAGGCAATAATAAGAACACATTGTAGAATGTATAATGTTTTTCTGCTCTTCTTTAATTATATATAACCAAGTGTCTTTTCATTAAAAAAAAAAAAAAAAACTTTAATTGTTGCAACGGTCAACAGAACATTTATTTGACAAGTGAAAGAGCGAGCTCCTTAACTATTTGCTAAGTGAACACCCAATCAACCCTCTAGCATGTGTGGGTGCAGTGCATGGTTATAGTAGACTCCCACACATACACGAACAGTTGCGGAGCCACATGACGCTCAATGGTGCCCCAACTCATATTTTATGAAATTAATTTTTTGGCCCCAAAACTGTTATAAAATTTAGTTACACCACCATTTTATAAAAATATGTCAACTATACCCCCACTTAAATTTTGATTATCAATTTTTACTATTAATATTTCAATAGAATTTAGTATGAAAATGTTCATTGTATCTACACTCAAGAAATAAAATATGTAGTTATGTCCTTATTTAAAAAAAAATTATCTCTATTTTTTTTAATAGCACTCGTATTGAAAATTTTTATGGCTCTACCGCTGTACACAAGTAATATCACATGACACATTTTTTTTTATAAGCCACTCTTCTTGCTTATATCTTTTTCAACGTGGAATTTTGACTTTTCGACTTTTAAGATATACTCTCCAATATGCATATGCTTCAATTGCAGTTGATTTGACGTTATTATCCCTTTGGGTTCAATTATATAGTTTACGGTATACCATTTTAAAGTTCTTGTACTTTTTAGAATTTTTACAAATAATAATTTTACTTTGATTTCGTTGTTTTCTCGTGATGTTATTTGTCAATGCTTTTGTCGTCTTCCAGCCTTATTATTTACCATTGATTTATATCTCATTTATTTACTGTATTATATTCATATTACGTTTAAGTAAAATATTCATCTAAATATAAAAGGATTGTAAAGACCAATTATATTATATTTTAAATCTAATATAATTATCATTTACTTTTACACTTTTTCTATTATATTTACCAATCACATCAAATACTTTCTTTCTCTTCTCTTTTATTTTCTCTCTATTTTTATAAATCATATTACATATAATACAATTTAAATACTTTTTATCCAAACAAACATTACATTTGAATACAATACAAATACTTTTCATCCAAATGCATATTATATTCAACATATTACATTCAAATGTAACACAAACACAATACGTTATCCAAACAATCTTGTAATCTTTAATGTTGAGTTCGGAATGGTATTGTTTTCCAATAGATGCTGAGTGTGATCGTTTTCCATTCTATGTCGTTGGCGCTATCATATTTTTATCGTTTTTGGGTAGATATTTTTAAGATCATTTTCGTTTTAATCGTTTCTTTCTGTAATTTCTAGCATATCGTCATTTATATATATAATTGTCACCTTGACAGCTATTGTTTGTTTCTTCCTCTGGTTTCATTCACGTCGTTTTGTTGTAGCCATGTTTTTTTTTTCCCCCTTCTTCTATATATTTGTCGTTTGGTGTTGATTTTTTCACATTGTTGTCTTTTTTATTACATAACAATTTTTTTGTCGTTTTCGGATTTCTGTAGTCTTATAATCTTGCCTTTTTTTTTTAAGCCGTAGTATTGCTATTTGTGGATATTTTTATTCATGTATTTCTCGTTTTGTAATTTATCGTCAATTCAGTACTTAGCATCTTTTTCAAGTGTTGATTGAGGTTGTTGTGGCTGTGTAATTTACGTCGTCCTGGACTACTATTCTAGCAGTATTGTCGTTTTATGGATGTCATCATTTTATCTTCGTCTTTTTTCATTTGATGCCGTCTTTTAATTTCTTTTCCACTTGAGGTCGTTTTTCAGTATCATTTGTTTTTATGTTATAATTATCTCACATATCGTTTCTAATTTTGTATCTCTCTTTTTCTTTTTCTTTTTTGTTTTCCATTTGGTTTTGGTTTATTGTTGTTTGTTTTTAGAAAATGGAGCTTCCGTTGATCAGTAACAAACAAAACAACAGGACCATACTGAAAATAAACATTTATCCTTTCTAGAGCTCTATATTGTACGTCTTCTAATTCCAAGTGCCTCCTTTAATTGATAAAACGTTTGTGAGAAATTTTAAGATTATTCCTTTAGTAAAATGCTCTTAATTACCGCAACATCTGCAGCAACTTCTATATATACACACACACACACGTAGATGTGTATGGCAGTGCTTCTAAACTAAAGTCGACGAAATAAGATGGCAGTTCTAGGTTCTTCGCAAAGGAATACATTACACATAGTAGAAATAAAGAAAAGAGAGCATCCTTTCACTCGCTCACACTCTCTCACGCTCTCTCTCTCTATGTGTGTGTGTGTGTATATATATATATATATAAAGGTGCAAAAACGCTCACATTTATTTCTCTACATTTAGCATTTTCCTGCTACACTTCGCAAGAAGCTGCTACATATATATGCTATATTATATAGTAAGAACAAAATCTTTTCTCGAGTGCTACAAGTACAAAACCATGCATTATAGCGTACATAAATATATATATAGCTCAAGTCTTAAATTTGGTATCAAATAGTATCCGACAGTGTAAATTTTAATTACTGTGAATGTGAATTTTAATTATACTATGAATATGAATTCATGGAGAAAGAAATGTAGCTAAAATGAATGTAAATACCCTTATTTTTATATTTTTTGTTAGGTTTTTTAGTGTTGGCATTTATAGCAATATAGGTAAAACCAAAAATATTAGAAGTATATGCAGGTTTTGTAGGTGTTTATACAAGTTTTGTAAGATGTGCTACGAGATGTTACAACATGTATTGGAACATCGAGATTTTGCTGTAGATTTGTGAAATTCCGTTGAGATTGAGAAAATCAAGGCAAATCTGAATTTGGAGAATTAGTTAAGATATAGATAAAGCTGAAAAAAGATATACTAATTTAAATTGGATTTTCTAGTCCTATTTAAATAAGGATCTCAAAAATCTCAAGATTTGCCATATATATTACGATTTTGATTTGGGAAAATGTGCAGATATATTTTGGATAATATTTGAATAATATCTATGATTTAAAATTCGGAATATTTGAAACTTGAATTTTTTGGAGATGTGCCAACAGATGTTGCAACATTATCTGGAACATCTTCAAAATTCAAAATAAATCCGAGATTCTGAAGGAGATCTTTAAAATTCTATATAAGGACTCACAATACTCGTCCTTGGGACAGAGAGCAAGAGTTTAGATCGTGTGAATTTGAGTCCTTGGTGATTTAGAAGCTTTCTACATTATTTGCGTCTTTCGGGAGAGAGATTTGAAGTCTTCGGGAGGAGACAACAGCAGTTGAAGGGATTTCAACATATGCTTGCAAAGAAATCTTGCTGAACGAGTTCATTAACAGGATTCAAGACGACCGGTCGTAACAACGAAGAGGGAGTCTTTAGATTGCTTAAGTCCATTAGTGCTTGTAATCTTTTGAGAGTTAGTGAAAAGTTCAATGTCTGGACGTAGTCTCGAGCAGTAGAGAAACCAAATCTCGTTAAAATTGCCTGTGTTATTTATTTACTTGCTTTTGTTAATTAATTAATTGGATTAATTAATTAAATCCGATAAGTATTATAAAAACGAATCTTACATTTTTTTATGCATAAATTCACATTCTTAATAACAAAAGTTTACATTTATGATAATTGAAGTTCATATTATTAGATACCATTAGGTACTGGATTTAAGACCTATCTAGAATATGGTATTACATTATAGTGATCGTGTAGAAGGTAGAGATTCCCCACTGAGATAGGACGTGAAGAATGCGAGGGAGTTGTTTGGTTTGAAGCAAGGCACCGCGTGACCAGCTCCTCTAAACGTGGCAAAAGTGAGCCCCTCGTACTCTTGGAACCAACCACTCACCTGATCCAAACCATTATCCTTTGTTCACTTTGGTTTGAAATTAAATAATATTTCACATAGCAGTATCAAGAAACCTCTTTATTTATCTAAAAAAAAAAAAGCTTTTGGACATTATAGTGGTGTTAACACCACAAATTTATAGAAGATGGGTCTTATATATAAGTTTCATGTATGCGATTCACTCTCTGTTAACATGTTGTATTGAATATTATTAATATCCTTTAGCATTGTTCTGTTGTTTTCAATGGATATTGTGAAGAAAAATTATATTGTTTTCAAACTAGTCAAATATATTTATTATTTTTAAAAAAACTTCGAATATTATTTTTGCTCAATTAAGTTGTTTTGAAAATATTGTTTCAAACACTTTCATGTCACAAATTTTATCTTTCATTTTCAACTTACTAAAAACATAAGTAAAAGCAATGTCATACAGACCGAGGGTTTACCTGCTTGTTGTGATACCATGGCCTCCATGCCTTCGTGATGGGCAATCCAAGCGAACGCAAGCTATATCTTGTTGACAACACAGGAACTCTTCCATCTGTGTCCCCACTGAGCCACATCCATTTATTGGAAATCCAAAGCCACAAGGCTAATTGGTTTTCATTAGCATCTCACATCTTATATATATATATATATAATCTGATCTTGATGCAAGCAAAAAAATAAATAACAGCAACAGATTAAATAAAAAGAAGAATTTCCTATTAGTACCTGTAGACCCATATCCTGAGCCCAGCAGCCATAAGCTTTTTGTATATGGGAAGAACAGATGGCTTTGAATCAGACCAATCGTTGAATATTTTAGAGCTGCAGCAAATATATAATTGGTTGAATAATACGTTATGTGATTTTGGGAATGACTCAATACATTAAAATGTATTGAGTGACTGAGGAAAAGACATCTATTCGTAAGTGTTAAATCAGATTCGAAATCTGAAAAGGTTTTGTTTTGTTTTAATTGATAAACTGGGTGATCATAAGATCGTAAAAAGAAAAAAAAAATCATAATTACTTGCAGATGCTCCAGTTTCTGAGGAGAAGACCATCGCTGACGTGAAGGGCCTTTTGCACATCTAGTCTGTTGTAAAAGGCTTTTGCATATTCATCAAGGCATGGATCGTAATTTCCTCCCATGATCCTTGGCATCTGGTAAAAAAATAAATAAATAAATCATGAGATATATATATTTTTTTTATCGCCAGTTGCTTTATAACGGGATAGTCTACAAATTTCAGAGTTGAAATGTGAATTTACGATTGTTTAAAAAGGTATCATGATGATCGTAAAGCATTCATGATGTTCGAGTAATTTAAAGATGATCTATCAGTATACCATTGTAGATGAGCGCTTCATCATGACTTGCAATGGGGAGCCCATCGAGCTAGCCGAATCCGCGATGCAAACCGAGGTGTAAAGGCTGAAAATATCGATCTCCTTGTACTGTTTGAGCACTTCGTCGACAGCCTGACTGCACTGCTTGTTTTCCCACGTGTTGTTGCTGTTGAAATCACAATTTTCTTTGATGATCTTTTGAGTTTCGTCCGAGATCACGGCGTGGCTCCAGGCATAATCCACCAGGCCTCTCCAGTCCTCGGCATCGGATGTTTCAGGATTTCCCAACTGTACTTATTGAACAACAAAAGCTGCTAAAATTCTACAAAATACGATTAGTTACAGAGCAGGATTTAAGCAGAGAATTTTTAAAAAAACTAACCAGGATACCCTTGATATCAATATGTAGAGAAGGGTCTTTGTTTTTGTCATGGACGAGCTCAGCCAACTCAGGAACATATTTTCCTGTCAAAAAATAAAAATTAAAAAAAAAAAAAAGAATTGAGCAAGTCAATAGAATCTTATCTGCAGCAAAGAAAGGGTCACAATTAGGAGGGCATGTTTACCTGCATAGCTCTCCCCTGCTATGTAGAAGGCTCGGTTTCGGTACGAGGGAAACTTGAGGAACCACTTTTGCAGGAAAGTGTAAGCATCATTTGCTGATCATATAAGAAAGAAATTCCAGAGAACTCAACAAAACACACAAAGGAGTTATACTACAGTAAAAAAAAATGATGTTACTTTTGAGTTTAACCTTATTATTTGCTTGTCTGCGGAAAAAGTTATGCAATGAAAATTACAAACCTGTAAAGTCATCTCCCAGATTGTCATAATCAGTACTGGTATTTGAATATGAAAAGCCAACCCCAATTGGAGATTCCAGGAATAACATGTTGGCCTCTGCGTCATCATGGAAATGATAAAATAGTTTATTAAGATCTTGTTCTCAAATTGGCATATTATAAATATATACATATATGGACCACCCTAAATATATATATACACAAACATATATAGATATTAATCTATATAAGTTTATTTATGGATTTAAAAAAATTTTTTTTTTGATTGAGTTGTATCCATACCTGTGTTCCATGAAGAGGGATTATATTTAAGGCCATGACCATTAGTGTCCACTATGAAAGGACCAATTTCTTGCGTTGCTCCATATCCCACAGAAGAGCACCCAGGACCTGAAACATAAAGCATCTTGTCACCTCTCCTGAGAACATTAAATAAAGTTCCACAACGATTTTAGCCATTAAAAATTTCTCTGGCTGAGTTGGAAAATTCGTAACAATAAAAAATAAAAATTTAAAACAAAAAAAGACCTCCACTAGCTAATAGATTAAAGAATACGATACTCATAATATTCCCTTCTTAGAGCTTTATTCTATAATTTAGTTACAATATAATGTTTGGGTAGGGTGAGAGAGTACTGTCCAAAGATAAGGCTACATGTAGATTAGTTTGAATTTAATTTTTCTTTCAGATTCATATATTACGTATGTGTAGATATATATATATAAATATATAAATATATATATAAATGTATACGAATAGAATTATGGATGTGGATCAAAAGATTGGCTTTAGAATCGAAACGATGAACCGAACAAATATAACATGGGAAACTCATAAAAATTTGTCCCACTAAAACAAGTTGAGTCTAAACCTAATAACATAACTCTTTTCACATGAAGTCTCCGTGATTAACTTGTTCTAAAATATAAGCAGATAAATCTCCCAATAGGTTAAAGAAGAAATCAGCCAAGTTGAGGCAATAGAGCCAAAGTTTAAAAAAAAAATAGGAAGAGCAGATTTTAGAGACAAACTATATGGGGGAAAAAAAAATGAAAAGTACCATTGACATGTGCATTCATGATATTTTTGTTAAGCGCTTACCTCCATTAAGCCATAGCACCAAAGGTTTTTCGTCGGGCCGAGAAGTAGCCTCGTAAAACCAATAAAAAAGGGCTCGTCCATGCGTTTGGTCCACCGTGACATACCCAGCGTAGTGCCTGAATTCCACCTGTGGCTGGTCAGGCAAGTTGGTCACAAGATGGTCAATGTTCTCCGAAGGATTCAATTTTCCACTAGTATTAGACCATTTCCAGTGCCTCAAACCAGAAACAAGCTCCAGAAATTCCAGAGCAGTGAGAGCCACAGTAAAGAGGACAAACTTTGAAACGAAATTGATCATATTATTGGAAGTCAAGACAAGTACAAGCTAGTAAGAGACAAGTAGATATGAAATGAATTACTGTGTATGAAGAAAACAATACACCTACAATGTGTCTATTTATAGTCACTGGGGCAGTACGATAGTGCATCCACTAAATTATAGATAAGAAACGGGTAAAGAGATAAAGAAAAATAAAAGTAAACATGAGAGAAGATTCCAAGCGTGGAAATTTGTTGAACAAATTTAAAAAAAAAAATTAATTAGCTCATGTGTCTGACATGGATTTTAATGTAGTCAGCTTCTAGACTATTCTTTTGCATGAACAATCAGTTTGGTAAGCGCCTATGTAAGTGGCACCTCCTTTTTTGTTGTGTGGGTAATTGAATCATATCCATGAACAATGTCAATGGGAACACAAATTTATAATAGCTAGCACAATTAATTTTGTACAATATCCTCAATTTGGCAGGGTAAAAAATTTTAAAAAATAAACGAGATGGATTAAATGAGCATGCATGCTATAATCCTCCTATGAATTTAAAATCTAATCCAAAGGGGTACGTCATTTTTTTTTCCCTAGTATCCGAAACTAATTAAGAAAAATTTGGTTTAAATGCATACCTGCCTTTTTTTTTTTTGGGCATATTTGCTTTTTCCTAAGGTTTGATGCTATATATATAATATATATGACATCCCATAGAGAGAAGGTTTTATAGTTTGTTTGAAAATTACATTTATTATATATTGTATTCAAATATAATACTATATAAGTGCTTGTAAGTATAACCTACATTATATTATACTTGACTCCATTTAAAGATACAGAATTTAAATTCTCCCATCCTAATTTAAAAAATATATATATAATACAATAGAATAGAATATAATATGTATTTGTATGTTTTCTTTTTATATTGTATTCATATATAATATGTGTTTAGGTTGTTAATAAGAAAGAAAAAATAATAAAAGTAGATAAAAAAAAGAGTTGATGAATATATATAGTATTTATATTGAATTCACAGTTCAAATAAATTTGTATTTAACTAGAAAATATAAATTATTCAAACATACTTTATAATGTATTTGGAGATAATATAGAATGAGTGGGGTTGCTAAATGCATCATTGATTCGTTGCTCTTATATTATACAAAATACGGTCAAAGATGGACGAGAGACTAGAAAGGAAGTAGGCTCAACGAGTGAAGCTCTATGGTACTTTCAACGACATCTATAAAGAAAGGGAGTTGGTGTTTTATGATGTGGAAAGAACCGTTGGTTTTTTCCTTTCATTTGCCTTGGTTAAAACTTTTGACTTGTACAAAATTGACTGAGCTTTGTTTTGGTCTTTAATCTTTTTTCACCCCTTTGATTTTCAGAGTCGTGGAATTACAAAATAAGATAATATTTTATATTTTTCTTCTTTCAAAATACATACATATATATATATTGAGAAATACAAATTTATTTCACGTTATTTAAAAGTTTGAATTTATTTCACATTATTGCACCATATATGGTGAAACTAATTTCAATTTCCAATAAACTTTCTTAAAGGATCCTAAAAAGTCTAGCACGTTCCTTGCATGGCCTAGTCTAAGAATAAAGCATCATAGAAGGAAACTTTTTTACTTTTTGAAAATTCATGTTAGGTTTTCACACGCCTCCATGACAGAGGCCCTCCGTTCTCAGCAAATCTGAGGTGAGGAAAAGTAAAAGGGTATACATATGCATTTCAAAATTCATTAGCTTCACAAAATATCAATAAACATGAATATGCTCTATAAATATATATACATGTATACATGTAGAAACAAACGGCTTACCATGAGATTTGTTTTATGTAATAATGATATTATAATATATATATGTACCAATAAAAATTAATTTACTAAATATACCAGTGTTATATATTTCTTAAAATCATTGTTAAAAAAAAATATCATGAATGTTATATTTTCTATGTTTACATATCATAGTGCAGGACTAATCCGTCACGAAGAAAAATTCTATATTAATATATTAGTTTTTTTTTTTTTTTGGTTCATGGTGTTTTCTATGGGAGCTCAACATTAAGTGTTTCCAATATATAGGACGCAATAGTTAATCCAAGAAATATGCCATATCGTATATGAAGAATTTGATAAATATGTATATTATTAAAGGAAACCATATTATATGTACGTTGACATGTAAAACAGATCTTTTAAATTTATTACGTATTATATTATGTTTTTCTTAAATAATTACTATTGAGTATCTTTCATTTGATATTATCTTGAGGGCATCTATATTACGTCAAATGGACCTCTCATTGGATATATACAATGGCGGACATAATGTAGGGCTAGTGGGGGCTAATTCTTCTAATTTTTACCTAACGTTCTATAATTTTCTTACTTTCCCCTGTTGAAAATTGAAAAATCCCATATAACCCTCACTAAAAATTTATTCTTTAATTATTATATTTTTATGTTACTTAATTCCCAAAAAAATTGTTGCACGCCCCGGCCGAAAAGCGTGCTGATTCCACCACTCATGTATGTACACATACACACATAGAAGAAGTCACAAAACTGTCTACTATTCACACATTTTTAATCAAACCAACGTTTTGATTTTTTTTTTTTTGTTCG
Organism: Antiaris toxicaria; assembly: GCA_035233585.1. Classification (NCBI taxonomy): domain Eukaryota; kingdom Viridiplantae; phylum Streptophyta; class Magnoliopsida; order Rosales; family Moraceae; genus Antiaris; species Antiaris toxicaria. The sequence continues at coordinate 100,192,786 of CP141154.1, forward strand.
TCTCTTACTTTTTTTTTCCTTTCACCCTAAAATTTTATTTCTTTAATTTTGGTCCCCCTTTTTTGGCTTTTCCCATCTATATTTTTAAATATGTCTTATTCAAAATTATTTTTCTCTTGATTAGCACTATTTTTTTTTAAACTGACCCACTTAAATTCTTTCATACAATTTGATGAGAAATTTTCCTATTAAATGTGATATTCATAAATATTTTTCTTCTAATTTCCTTATTAAAATTATATGTTCAAATATGTACTTTTTTAACGTCTTTTCCCTTCTCAAGTATAACCCTTCAATTATATTTTATCTAATTTATACTGATTACAAAATATTTTGATCAAAATAAAGCATATAAAAAAACTTAGGATTAATTACACGAATTCTCCCGAATTATATACTCTAGTTCACCTTCCCCCCACACTACAAACCGTCTATCGTGCCCCTGTTTTATATAAAACCATTTGTTTTACTCTTTCCATCCATTTCTATTTATAAACTTAACAAAATTGCTAACATAGCCCATTAAAGATTAAATAAATGTTTTAAAATATAAATCTTGATTATAAAACCAAATATTAATTTTTAATTAAAAAACAAATTAAAAAAAATTTTCACTTCTCTTTTTTCTCTCTTTGGTCCTCACCACCAACAACAATTGCCTAGAGTTTATCCAGTTCAAATCAGAAAAATCCCAAATTTCCATTTTTACCATTTTCATTTTCTTGTGTTGTTCTTACTTGAACAAAAACCGAAACTATTTGCCTTGATTTCAACATTTTCATTTTCTCACAAACGCCAAATTTCCATTAAAAAAATCCCAAAAACCACAAAAAAAAAACATCAAATTTTCATTGGTCTTGTCAGACTCAAAGGCCATGCTCATGACGACTGAGATAGATCCGGCTGGACGAAGGCCATGATTTCACCATCTCATGAATCTTGGCATGGACGAAGTCCCTACTCTGGCAGCCGATCGAGAGAGATCTGGCTACTGGGTTTGTGGCATCATAAGCTCGGCGGTGACGAGCTGGACTGCGGCTTAGCTAAGAGAGCTCAAGGAAGCAGCAACAAGTTCGGTGAAGTTGGTAGCTGGGATCAACGGTGATTGAAAGGGAGAGGAAGAAGGGACAAGAGAGACAAAAAGGAGAGTGTGTGTGTGAGAGAGAGAGAGAGAGAGAGGTGAGGAAGAGAGAGGGGTCATGCAGGATCGAGGGAAAAGGGAGATAAGTGAGGGAGTGGGTGAGTGAAATTTTTTTTTTTCTAGTTCCTTTTAGTTGCAGCAAGAAGGTGTGAGGTAGAAAGAGAGAGAAAAAAAATTTTCCCAAAAATACTAATATTTTTTTTGTCTTTTTAATCAATTTTATTAATATTTTATCAATAATTAAAGTTTATTATTTTAAAATATCTTTAATAAGATGCGACGTGAATAATTTTATAAACTTTATAAACGAAGAGTAAATAAAGAAAGTAAAATGAATAGTATTATTTAAATTAGGGAACATGATGAATGATTTTATAAATAAAGGGATAAGATGAATTAGGTACGTAACCTAAGGAATTTTTATAATTAATTCAGAAATTGAATAAGCCTTTCAAAAAAATTATAATAAATTAAATACACAAGTGCTTTTAATTAGTATAAAGAGATAGAGAGGGGTAGAAAGTAGGATATAGATTGAGAGAGAAAGTGGTGTATTTCTAAGTATCAATGATATGAATGTTAATGCTTTCTTATCAAAAATAATAATAATAATAATAATAACAACAATAATAATATGATGAGAGCGCAAGAAAAGATGGCTGCTGCTTTGATAAACGTATGAGCAGTACGTAAAAAACCTGCATGGTATTTGGCTTATCCAGAAACTCAAAACCAATTGCCATGCATTGGTCTCTTTAAATGCACGAACCAATGGCCATCTCTTGGAATCACTAAAAATAAATAAATAAATAAATAAAAATAAATAGGTAGAAGAAGAAGCACAGAATCACTGTACATTTGTAACGTCCCTTTCCCACAATGCCTCTGAGGATTTGCCCATTTTGCGCTTATGACTCCCTTCACTCCCATTCCTGGCTGCGGCTTTTCCGTCATTTTACATTTTTTCCCCCAGTCACTCCTTCCTTTCTCTCATCTTGCCCATGGGTCCTTTGTCATTTTCCTCCGAAAAAATTAAAAAAAAAAAAAAAAACTAGGCCTCATCTTCTGTCTTTATCTCTTCTTGTCTTTGGATTGTTTTGCCGTTCTTTGTTCCTTGCCCTTACTCCTCTTTTGTGCCCTATTTGCCTTTAGCTGTGTTCTTTGATGGTCGATCTGCCTGTTTTTCGTTTCGTTTTTTCTTATTCATTTTTTCCTTTTGAGTTTGTTTCCATGACTAGTCTAGGGTTGAATAAGCGGAGGCTTTCTTTGGATTTTTTTTTTCATCTGCCCTTGGTTGTTCTCTTTTGTGGCCCACTTGGTTTTTTTTCCTCTTTATATGTCTCTTATTTTTGTCTCTTTGCCTATTGATTTTGGCTGTTTTTGCATAGATTTTTTAATTTAATTTTTGTAATTATAAATTTTTAAATTATTTTTTTTGTTGGATTTATAGTCAGTGTATTTTTTTCAATCTCTGTACGTTTGTTTTTTTTTTTTTTTTTTAGGTTTCTTTACGGCTGACGAGTTTTAACTATCACCTTTTTTATTATTATGAAAAAAAAAATTTTCTAATTTTTGGTTTTGTTTAGAAAAAGATCTTTCTGTGTATTGTTGGATCTTTGTTGAGAAAGAATTGATCTAGGCATGTAAGTAGATTTATATACTTTTTGATTTCTTTTTTCCATCTGATTTTTGGAGTATTATCGAGGCGGTGATGTATAAAATGTTGTCTCGCTATTTGAGATGTTTTTGACCTACATTTATGCTGTTAGTGATAATCTGATAAGTTTAGGCTGATGATTTGTCTTTTCAGATGGATGATCTGTGTTATTTTTTAGAGGTGCATTTAACGACATAATTGAAAATCTAATTTTTTATGCACAGAGCAAAAAGAAAAAAATAATAATCTTTAAAAGTTTTTTTTATATTAGGCTGAGCTGACTTTCCTTCCTTTTTTTTTTCTTTTGGTTTATGTTATTACAGACTAAAGAATAATATATATATATCTATTAATTTTGTTCTTCCTTTTTTTTTCTTTTTAATATATTATCTGATTTTCATGAATTAGTAATTAGATGCAGATTTTATTGGTATTCTGAACTGAGATTATTAGATTATATGTCCTATTGTTATTAATATATCTGTTATTTGATTATAATTTATTCTGTTATTCGTTATTATGATTATTATTATTATTTTGCATGTATTCTTTTTCTGTCTTTGAATTAATATGTGTTTTGTCTTTTATGGTCTTTGTTCATCGTTCTGTTATTAATAAATAAATGTGGTTAAGTGTTTTGAATATGATTATACTGCTTCTCTGTCTTTTTTTGCTTTTCATCAATAAATAATGGTTATATGTCTGCTCTATTTTCATCAGTTTAATGATTTATCATTATTCAAAATAAGTATTGGTTAGCACTAAATACTAATCCTTTTTGTCTGCAAAATATAGGAAATTCATATGTTTCAAGCGCTAGAGCATCAATCTATCATCTTGATCTAAATATTTGAGAAACAAAAACATTAAAAACAAGATAATAAAAACAATAGCATATCATTTAAAAAAATTCAAATTTTTTTCTCTCTTTTGTCTAATTATTTTTACTCACTTTTGCATACACAGATTTTCTCATCAAAGTCAACAAATTGATTTCCTGCTAGCATTAGCAACACCTACACAATCAATAGAAAAACAAAAATTAGAAAACAGAAAAACAATCAATGAGCTAAAAGTATTAGATACACAAAACAATCAAGTTAGTAATACTTGAATTTATTTTATTAATTTCATTACTCAAATCAATAATTTTTTTCATTTACACAGGGTGTTAAACTCATAGTAAAAGCTATAATAACTGGATTTCACACAGATCCAGCCTGGTACTATAACTCATGCCATAAGTGCTATCTACAAGTAAAATAAGTAGGAAGTATATGGTGGTACAATAATTATGGTAATATAAACACAATCCCATGCCATGGTAAGTAACATTATTCGCCAATTGTTATTCATATTCATTTAAGCTTATTAATTATAATAAATAAATTGTTATATTAATTGCTTATTATACTATTTATTATAGGTATAAATTAATTATGCAAATTGAGGATAATACAATAAATATAATCATCATTATATTTGGACAAATTGCACAATACTTATTAAAAAACCATGCTCAACATTAACTATTGATGAAGGTTTTACTAGCCCATCCACAATTCCACCAAACATAGATCAACTTAGAGGACAAATAAATATCTTCCAAGTTTATTTTCGGTCGAGATAATTGCTGATTGACATAGTTGTTTTAAAGATTTTTGAAGATGTCCAACCTTTAACACCACTGCCTCAATTGCCAGCACTTACAACAATGGATTCAAAAACACCATATCCAAAAAGACTAACTACAAGGTAAAACATATATACTAATTTATATTTAGCACATATAAAAAATAACATAAATTTTTCTAAATATATATCTAAATAATATTTTATTATTTCAGCTTCAAAATAAAAATAATAAATCTATAAAAAAAAACGTTTGATGACCAAATAATATAACTACTTTTAAATTATTTAATTTATAATACATATATTTTAACACTCTTTAACTGTCTTTATTATTTTTTTCATCCTATCTTACAGTAATGAGGAACAAAGAAAAAGAGCGAAACAAAAGCTGTAGAAAACAATAACAAACTTCTCAATGTAAAAATATATGTACATATATATCTACATAAATGAACTTTATATTGTAAAAATTCTCAACTTTTTATATAATACAATAATATCTTCCACTGGGCCACATGGGGTTGGGTTTTGTTTAGTAAGTAGTATACTATAGAGTAAGATAGCAACTAAGGCAGTTACACATCATGTCAAAGTCACTGTTTCGAAGTCTTGGTCTTGGAACAAACGGAAGCGGGGATGATGAATAAATTATATATGTATATATATAATCTCAAATACAATATTAAATATGATTTAAAACACGAACATGAAAAGAACCTATATTAATAAATATATAAATTTATATACAAATAAATATAAATATAAGAATTTTTATACTCATAAAATGTTTAACAACTTTTTCATTTTTATATTTTCTCTCATGTAAAATTTACATTTACAATAATATCATATCATATTTGATATTAAATTTGAGAACATTCTTATAAATATACATAAATATCTTATTTTATCTTAAGATATTAATAGATTATTTAATTTTTATTCTAATTATGTAACAATCAAATCATCATTATAAGATAATTCAACTAATTTCATGTAATTTTTTTATGTTTGTTTTGTTTATTTTTGCTGCATGTGCGAAATACGTGTTACACAGCTATTGTAACTAAAGAGTGCCAAATCAGGTGATAACGTGTAGTATATCTTCTGGTGTGTTTTTTTTTTTTTTTTAATTTTTTTTAGTTGTTGGTCGACCATCTTATTGCCAGTCAATGATATTGATCATTTTCACAAAAGTGAAAAGACACATTTTGGTATATATTCCAAATTGGTGGTTTCCTCTTAATAAAGCGTTTTGAAAAAATAGAAAATTAGAAGGAAAAAAAAAAAAAAAAAACTGCTCCCACGAATCTCATCATCACAAAGTAGAAAGATGAGAGTTTTGTGGCGAACCTTGTAGGTAATGACTACTCCCGTCTCGAGTCTGATGAGAGCAAATTAGTGGTGATAGAAATTAAGAAACAAACAATAAGTTGGTTGTTGTTGAACGATGACTTGGATTCCAACTTTTGTTTAAGTAAAAATGAGACGGAAATCATCTGTATTATTCCGTTTGTACCGTAATCCGTATGTATTCAGTATACACCTTTTTTTTAGCTTAGCTCAATTAAGAGGAAAAAAATAATAGTTCTTCCACTTCTTTTATTCTCTCCAACTTTTGACAAAAATGAGGCTTGCTCCAAATATTAAAAATTTTTTTATATCTAAAAGATCTAATCAAAATCTCATCAAAAAAATAATATATATATATATAACGAATAGTTTGTGATATATATCAAACAGCTGAAAATCAATTCTTATAAATAATACAGTTTTTGAAGTCTTATTGTAGAAATCTCTCAAGAAGTCTTACCACCTAATCCTAGATTACAATATTTTAGTGTCCATAAAAAGCTTATTTATTATGTTATTCATTTATTATGAGGTGATCTTACGTTTTATGGGGGAGACTAATTCATAAAAGAATCCCGTAACCTAATTAAAAAGCATTATTTTATCCCATACTATGCTTCGCCATTTTGGCATCCAACAAATTAAGATTTTGGCTCCAAATCTGCCTCCAAGTCCAACCAATCAATTTTTACTATTGCCAATGGATGTCCCCTAAACAGTTACTTTTTTTTTTTTTTCCATCATCTCTTGCGTATTAATTCAGTGTCAACAAAGGTACCTTGGACACAATATAGATTAAAAAAAAACCATAAAAAAGAAGATGCAAATCTGCGTTGAGTAGCTTGATCACCATTCAATCAACATCTCATGTGACCTGAACGTATATCGCAACTTGGATATATATTACATCTAATATATATACATATATTTATATTTATATTTATATTTATATATAATTTGCTCCAAATTGACTAGTTAATTAATAAGCGGCTAATATGCTCAACGAAGAGACACTTTAGCATATATGCGTCAGAAAATGCACATATATGCTTTACGTGGAGCTTCTTTCACCACTTAGAGAAACCAAATTTTTAAATGTCCAAATCTGATTGGCCCGCCAGCTCCATAATCGACTTATCTTTTTTGTATTTTTCCAACTTTAGCAAGGAAATACAGAACAGAAGAAACATGATATACATACATACATACATACGAATATATGCATTGACACGCAAATATGCATTGATCCACGTCAATGACTTGAACCGGATTGAGATAAAGCTCACTAGCACGTCATTAGCTTGACAGTTTATCACGTCAGCTTTAACAAAGAAAGTGTCAAGTCTATGCATTGATATATCCAGGCGAGTAGTAAGTTTTGGCAAATTATAATTATATTTTTATCCTATTAGCAGTATTTATAATTTTAATCATCTTAATTTTTTAACAATCTAATCCATAAATAAAAGAAATTATATATCTCATATTGTATTTAACGTAAATAACATATTAGATTGTTAAAAAGTTAATTCAATAATAAAAATATCACTATTTTTTTGGATAAGCAAGATTAAAACACCAATATCTACTCTTAAGATAAATATACAATTCTTATTATAAATTTTATCAAACTCATATTATAAATAACTATCTAGCGTAATTACTATACATTTTACCAATCCATAATATTAAGATGTATATGCAATTTTATTTTGAGATTAGTAGCATTATTAGTCACTGAATTTTGAACATACTGTCGATGATGAAAAATAAATGAATTGAACTATTGAAAATGCGAACACATATATAAAACATGCCAAAAACGTGGGATGTATTAAAACCTTACTCCCAACTTTCGCCTATTTCAATTCTTACATATTTGAAAATTAGTTACTTCTTTTTTTTTTTTTTTTGGTGGAAAAGGAATGTGGTCCTGACGGAGTGCGCACTTACACACTTGCATTGCAAGCAAACATTTGGCTGAAATCCAGAGGAAAGAAAAAAATTGCCAAATTCATGGCCATAAATGATTGGCATGATTATTACATACAAGTGGGAATGAAAGATATATAAGTCAGGTATTAGTCATTCATATATATATATATATTTATATATATATATAGTTTTGTCATAGACTAAAAAGTATATTCATAATAAATTTAAGCCTCAAATAATGTCTTTCTAGCTCTCATACGTATTTAATACCTATATATATAAGAGCTATGAGGTTCTTTCGAGACTTAACGCCCGAAAAAAAGAGGCTAATCTAGTATATTAGTTACCTTTTTCTTCTGTCGGACTTATCAACTTCATGATGGGTCATAGGAGCTTCGAAAAGGAAGACTTCTAGCTAGCCACTTTAAAAAATGGAAATATCAATTGCCTTGTCATGATCAAAGCTTTTTTTTTTTTTTTTTTCTCAATAAAAAAAATTTAGGTGATCTACTTCATTTCACCTTCTATTTCATTTTTTTAATCTCAGGGTAACAAAAAAATATAATCATGATCCTATATTAATATCTTTCAATCATTCATTTAAGTTTACTATCGATTGCACATCCCTCCTCATGCTTTAAAAGTCAGAATTGGAATGGAGGCCTTAACAAAGAAAACGAGATTTGAACATGAATAGATGAAGGAAAGATGCCTAACAAAACATATTTATTTAACAAGTGTATGCTCTATGGCCACCTTTGGTGTATGTGAAATTGTGTTTGTGTATATTTATTTACTTAACAAGTGTATGTTCTACGGACACCTTTGATGTATGTGAAATTGTGTGTGTGTGTGTGTAAACACTGTATATTAAGTTTACCTTTTAACATAAAATCTAAGTTAGATTCAGATGTGTACGTAGAAGATGAACTTAAAAAAATAAAAAAAAATAAAAAGCCATTAAGATTGATGGTCTCTCAGAGTTAAGTTGCAATGAGACGAATATGAGCTTTCAAAATGGAAATCTACAACAATAATGTTGCACATGTGCTCTTAATAGGCTTAGTTATTTAATTAATTTATTGATTTAAACTGTCATATATCATTTAAATCAGTTAGTAAGAAAATTTAGTAGGTTACATAGATACTCATAACTGATTAACTGATAAGAGTCTTTACTTAAATAAGAATGAATCCTCACATAACTGATATGAAAGAATTAATGAGAAAAATATACGTGATATTTTTTTGGGTCTCTTTACTCTTTCTCTCTTTCTCTCTCTTCCTCTTTCAAGCTTTATCTAAACGGGTTTTTAGGTGTGGAATTTTGAGATTATTCGAGTATTTTTTACCTTTTTAATAATCACATTTGCCCTGAGCAATCAAGGATGTGATGATCGTGTTTGTAGAGGATCGTGGGTTGGAGCAGGAAAATTGTGACTGTGATATCGTAGAATTGTCAGCTAAAGATTCTTCTAGCGGTGTTGTTCATGGATGAGGATTCTTACTATTAGGTACGCTTCCATCATTGGTGTCAGGGCCTTCTTAATAATTCTCATATCGTACTTGATGAGGAGAAAAGCTAGTAAATCGAGACCCCGAAAATTTCATTGATTTTATCAATTGTTTTATGATTTTCATTCATATTTTTCTGCTCACTGTATAAATGTGAAATTTTAATATGTAGTGAATATCAATGTCTTTAATATTCTGCCAAAATTTCACATTTTTTGGTTTTTACAGTTTAAGAGAAAATTGTAATTAAATATTTGAAATCCAAATCTTTGACCACATTTTTTGATTAAGTCTTTTCAAATTTTGAACTGATCTTAGGGTTATCAGATTCTATTTGAAATTATCTTTTTGTTAATATAAGATTTGTTTAATTTGGATTTTGGATAAAAAAAAATATGATGTTTGATATGGATTCTTCTTTTTTTTAGATTTCAAAAATTAGTTCTATTTTAACTCCATGTCTGCAAATCTCACTCTCTATAGTGGAGAGTGAATCTCACACTCCATTATAGAAGCAACATGAGGTGTTAGTTGTCATGGCACTAGAATGAGGACCGAAGGAGGAAGAATTTGGCGGAATAAAATTTTTGCTTGAATATTTCCTGGCGGCGCGTGTAGTGACGTGCCTTTCTTGTCGTGAGATTATTCGAGTATTTTTTTACCTTTCTAATAATCACACTTACCCTAACTAATCAAGGACGTGATGATTGTGTTTGTGGAGAATCGTGGGTTGGAGTGAGAAGATCATGATTGTGATACTGTAAGATTGCTAACTAAGGATTTTTCGAGCGGTGTTGTTTATGGATGGGGATTCTCACCATTAGGTATGCTTCCATCATTGGTGTTAAAGCCTTTGTGATAATTCTCATATCATACTTGATAAGGAGAAAGGTTGGTGAATTAAAACCCAGAAAATTTTATCGATTTTATCAATTATTTTATGATTTTTGTTCACATTTTTTTGCTTACCATATGAATGCGAAATTTTAATATGTAATGAATATCAATGTCTTTAATATTTTGTCAAAATTTAATGTTTTTTGGTTTTACAGTTTGAAAGAAAATCATAATCAAATCCTTAAAATCCAAAACTTTGACCACATTTTATGATTAAGTCTTTTCGAATTTTGAGCTGATCTTAGTGTTATCAGATTCTATTTAAAATTATCTTTATGTTGATATAAAATTTGTTTAATTTGATTTTCATTAATTTGAATTTTAGATAAAAAAAGATATGATATTTGTTATGGGTCTTCTTTTTTTTTTTTTTTAAGATTTTAAAAATCAGTTTTATTTTAACCCTCGAGTCGACAAATCTCACTCTCTCTAACAGAGAGTGAAACTCACGGTCCATTATGGAAGCTGCATGAGATGTTGGTTGTCATGAGACTGGAACGGAGTCTGCAGGAGGAAGATTTTGGCGGAATAAAATTTTCGCTTGAATATTTCATACAGCGCGTGTAGATACGTGCCTCTCCTGGCGCGTTCATGGCATGGCACCCAGTGCCATGGGCTGCTAGGCTCACTCCTGGGTCAGGTCCAAATGCTGGCCTGCTTGTCTAGGCCCACTGCACCTTATGAAAAAAAAAAAAAAAAAGTGTTAAAAAAAAATTTAAGGGGGCGATTGGTAAACATATTACGTTTTAATTGTATTTGAATGAAATTTGTTTTTTAAATGTTGTATTTGGTTGAAAAGTATTTGTTTTGTATTTAAATGAAATGTGTGTTTGGATGAAAAGTATTTTAGAGTTAAAAAGTTGATGTGATTGGTAAAAGTAGAGATAAATAGTAGAGTTGAAAATTGATGTGATTGTTTTAAAAATGTTTTGAATAGTAATTGTTTTCGTAGCACTGTTATAAAATTTGTGTTTGGTGTAAAATTGTATTGTATTTGAGTAAAATTAATATTGAATTTGTTCTCCAAATGCCCCCTAAGATTTGATCCCTTGTCCTCCGAGCAAAAGCAATCGGTTAGTTTTCACTTGCAATATATTTATTGCACTTTGTGTCTGATACATATTTAATTTATTCCAAAATTATTAATTGCATTATTTTATTGTTCTAATACGAAATGCATGTTTTTTAGTGAATGTATCAGGGATGAACACAAAATCTAAAAACCCATATAACTCATCCAATCCATTCAAGAAAAACCCGACAAGTCAGGTCCACGTCAAACCAAAAAAAAAAAATCGGATTCACCCACCCAACCTGATGTCAAATTAGGTGGGTTCGGGTTGGAATTCTAAAACGCGATCAAAACCCGACCCACCAAATGAATGTTTTTTTTTTTAATTTATTTAGAAAAAATATAATAACTAACTTATAGTGGTTTTTTTCGTTTTACTTTATATAAGTTTCTTGTATTTAGTGCTTAAACATGAAAGAATCATAGTTGGTGGACACTCTATTTTTGTTTCTTATTAAGCCGAATAATTGTGTTTGTTCTTTGGTCTTTTAACCTTAAACATGAACTGGTACCTTGAAAAATGAAAATGTGCAAAATATGAAAAAGACAAGTTGGTGACTCAGATATAGATGTCTTCTAAAAATTAGGATTTAAGAACAATATTTCAAGTTTATTTCAATTTACTTGACTTTAGTTCTTGTTACTACACACATTGGAGTTAGAGATTATTCTTGTGAAATAGGTTTGATTGTTTGTAATTGATATTTCTTAGGCTCCGTTTGGATGAGAGGTTTTTTTTTTTTTAAATATAAAATTTTTACATATGAAAATAAAAAGTTGTTTGGAATTTTTTTTAAAAGTGAAAAGTTGTTTGGGTAGGTGAAATTTTTTTTTTTTTTAGAGAGCTCTTTTTCTATTTTCCAAAAATGAAAAATTTTAGATGTTTAGATACGGAAATTTAGGAGGGCCTATTTTTCTTAGAATGAAAAATTTTTCATTTTTTAAATTTGAAGTGGTCAAACAAACGGAGGGTTGGTATTCATTAAATGCATATTTTAATTAGTTCTTATTTTCTTTATATGACTTCTTTATTTGAATATTTGAGTTTGTATTTTGATTTGTGGTTGAATTTTTAAGTCATTTTTTATTACTTTGTTATTATAAATTGCCGGATCCACCGAATCCAAAAAACTCGACAAACCCACCCAAACTTTAATTAGGTTAGTTGATTTTATATATTGGGTTAATTGGGTGGGTGAAAAAAAATTTCACCCAACGAACACCCCTAGAATGTATATTTCTTTGATGCGTTTACTGATTTTGAAATATTTATCTATTATGTGTTATATGATATATGTATATTATATTTATAGGAAATTGATATGCATATATTTCTGGCATTTTTTATGTGTTGTTATGCTTATTTGTTTTAAGCTTATCAAAAATTGCCTATGTGAGCATGTTTATTTGTAATAAATTATTTTGGTGATTTATTTATTGGCATTACATGCATATTTGCACAAAATTATTTTGTGACATACATGTTAGAAACATGCAAGGATTATCACATTTAGTAGGTCTATAGTAGAACAAAGATTAACATATGAGTAATCTACTCATATGAAGATTTTACGTATAAATAAGAGATGATTCCAAGCATAACGAAGTTTCTATCATACAACTTGTGTGAAGTTATAATGTTTAATTTAGTTTTGTGTGGCAAAATAGACGATTGTGTATACTAATATGTACAATGATAGAGTTGTTTGAGAAAAATATCATAAGGATTTGACCTTAGTAATAAGAGAAATTATAAGGGAATTTCATTATGATTAGATGGGTGATAAATCTAATTAGAAATTCCATTATGATTTTTTAGATGCAAAAAATTCTAATTTCTCCTCCATGAGCTTAGAGAACTATGTTCTCACAATTTTTACATTTTTTTTTTTTTGGATATTGCCTTGACAATTGTTTAGAAATTAATGCACGAATGTCACTACATTAAATTTTTCCTACTTGGTCCAGAATTAAACATAAAATGTACTAAAATTAGTCTTTGTGTGTGATGTCGTTATATTGTTAAGCAAAACTAATAAGTTGCTGCCTAGGATTGTGAAATGATCACTCACTAATTTTGCTCCTAAATTAAATGCAATTGAGCAATTATAGTTTTGTGTCATTTAGCAACTTAATATGGGATTAATGAGTCATATGCTATTTTTAGGATTGCTAGAATAGTAAGAATGAAATATAATCATCATAATATGCGAAAAAGGATATTCAAATATTCTCTAAGTTGCGACATTATAGAGATTACAAACAAGTGCTCGATGGCATAGTTTGAACGAGTACTATTTTGGACTATATTAGACTGGCAAAATTTAGCTGATAGTTTTATATTTTATTATCAGATGAGTGGGTCTAAGCGAAGAAAATAAAAAGGATATGCTCCACCATTATTAGCATTGTTTTTCTCAAGAAAATTTGCTTGGCATGAAATTGAAATGACAAGGTTATAAAGTCAAGCACTTAGCGAAGCGGCATGACATTAAAACTAAGTGCTTTCTAAAATTAGCATGGTGACATTAGAGTAAAAACTTAAAACAATAAAAGGAAACCACAAGTAGCTTGAACGTTTCACTATTTAAGACATTGATGTGAAACTCTTTGAAGTTAGAAAAGAATTTTGCTTGACATATTTTTTTTTTTCGCTCTCCTTAGAAGGATGGTAGAAATAAATAATAAGCAAGATATTTGAAATGCTGCATTATGGATTATGCTTAGGAAAGAATGCTATGATAGCAATCTAGTCCTTTGCAATATTTTCATATGTTGGTAGTACAATTGATTGTGGTTAATTGCTCCAAAATTTTGCTCCCTTATACTTTTAGTATATTAGATTGAACATGGATCCAATAGTAAGCAAATGAATCTACATTTTGGTAATTTGCATTCTTTAAGAAGCTAGATGATGTCATTACAAGGTAATGACTAATAAGTTAGCTTGAGTTGTATATCACCCAACTCATCTGAATTTTCTTTTTAGAAAAGAAATAATCTAGCATAAAGCCAAAAGGAGAAATAAGGCTATAAGAGTATCATATGTTTGGAGCTAACTACAAGTGCACATATGTAGGGGCAATGAAATATAATGGCTAATATAATGGCCATTTCATGTGGACTTGTAGCATTGAATTTAATTCTCAAAAAATTCAATGCACTGAGATGCATTGAATGTTTTTTGGAAGAATTAAATATTTATCTTTTAATTCTTACAAAAGTTGGTGCACTAGATTGCATCAAAGGTTTGTTGGAAGAATTAAATGTTTGTTTTTATTTCTCACAAAATTTGGTACACCAGGTTACATCAATGTTTTCTAAAAAAAATAAATAATAAAATACTACAATTTATATTTTTCACAAAATTCAATGCACTGCATAGAACTTTTTTGTTGGAAGAATAAAGCGGCTTTGATATTTAAGTTCTCACAAGAATTTGATGCATTGGGTTGCATTAAATGATTGTTGGTAGAATTATATGTATCATTCTCACAAAATTTAACGCTTTGGGTTACTTTAAATGTTTGTTGGAGAATTATAGAATTAAAATCTCACAAAATTTAAAGCATTAAGTTACTTTAAAAGGTTCGTTAGAGAATTAATTTAATTATTTCGTTTGAGAATTTTAAAGTGTACTTTTAAGTAGCCTTGTGTTGGCTAAGTGATAATAATGTTCATTATAGAATACTTATCTCGCAAATGAAATTGCTGAAATAAGTAAATACTTTATATTGAAGTTAAGCTAATAATTACGCAAAGTTGTGTGTTGTCATAGTGGCAACCAATATCTTATTTGTGGCCTAAATCCTTAACTAATTGTACCCTATAAAATGGTTGATGTGTGCATTTTAGAAATAAATCAAGCATAGAAGTAAGATGCAAAAATATATATTAAATCACATAAATATGAAATTTTTATTATTTTGGCAAAAGGAGGAATTTAACAAGATTTTTTAATTGAAATATACCTCTCTAAAAATATTTTTATTTCGTTTAGAATAAAAAAATTTTTATTTCTATTTTAATTTCCAAAATAGTAAAAGTAATCAAGCTTAGTGGGAATGTACCAATCGAGTAGGAGGATACCACTAAAAAAAATATGTGATTGTAATATATATATATATATATATTTATATATGTATGTATTTTTATATGGGAGAAAATGATAGGACATTTCGTTCATCATTAGTGATTCGAAAAGAAATATTTATCAAATGCTGCACATAATAATGCACTTTTGAAAGTGTCTACTTTTTTTTGCTTAATTAGATGTGCTAGCTCATAGTATAAGATTGAGATTGATTCACTCACTTGTACTTTCTAACTTAAGGTTGTTGGAAATTGACACTGCTTGTGATGATTAGAGCAAAATGAATGAAATATCTAAGGTCTCATGGTGAATAATTCATCAAAATCTGGCCAATTGCGTATTATAGGAACTTTATGAATGGATCCTAAAAAACAATTCTCAAAGGAGAATTGATTAAAAGGATCTAATAGCAATTATTTAATTCTAACGTAAATTTAAATGTGAGAGCAAATAATTAGTTGGCACACATATGCAATTGTTGCCTAATAAAACCGTTTATCTAGACAAAGATGACTTCTTTCCATCAAGCCATTGACCTTAATGGACTTACGATGTAAAAAGGTCTCTTTAGATATTGAAAAGTTCCTAATTGTGATTTGTGATGAATACTAACAACTATTTTTGGTGACCGGATATTATTTTTTGAAAAGTGAATGTCACCCAAATAGTGATTAACCATTGATTGTTAGTTCAATGAATATGGATTTGAAGTTATGCTCAGATATTGATTCTTAAAAATTATAAACAATGTATCTTTAATTGTTGTATAGAACAATATTAAAGATGACATTTAAATAATTCATAGAATATAGTTTTTGAATCTGCAGACATGCAAAAGACGTCAAATCTTGATCTTATTAAATAAAATAGCACATGTACCATTGTTATCAGCATTAATTGTGCAAAGTAATGCATATGATGTTGTTATATATTGTTATCACTGATTAGTGATCATTTCTGAATTGAGATTTACTTATGGAAGGACAAGATTAATTCCATCATATGAGTGCATATTGTATATTTCACTATAGTGAATGAATGAGGTTACAATGGTGCATAGTGAAGCAATTTAAAGGAACTTGAGCACTAAGTATGTGTTTTAATCATAGAAGACGGGGCGTTTTACTGGATTATGTGAAAAAAAAATAAATTAAATTGTTAAGTTTGATAGAATTAATAAATGTGATGCTTATTTAAAGATTGGGTTATAAAAGCGCCTATTATGTCACAATAAAGTGCAGACATAAAATGCGTTATAATGAATTGGCAGCTTTGGGATGGAAAGAATAAAAAATAGTGCATGAAAATTATCGAAGTCTATTATTGATATTATATACATCTTGGTTGGTAGTGCATATTATTGATATTATATACATCTTGGTTGGTAGTGCATATTATTGATATTATAGAAGCATACACAATAATGTATGTCAACAGGCAAAGATCGACTTACTCATACGAGCAAGCGCCTTTGGCGCTAAGAGAGCAAGCAAAGATGAGACATATCAAGCTTATGGTGCTATGATAGCAAGCTAAGCCATACTAATGAAAATATTTCTTTAATTTAAGAATTATAAATTTAAGGCCAACAATGGATATATGATTAGATCCCTCCATCCATATGTAACGTGTAGGATGGCTAGATATGAAATTTTAATATCGCGCTGAAGTAGCAGGCATATAGAGGATTTGGATTAGGCGTCGAGTGGTAACTAGACTTTGATCCTTACAGTATGCAATATCAGTATTTGATATAAGACATACACTCTTATAAAAGAGAAATCCACTGTAACATGTATTTCATATTACATGTGCTTGGCAATCAAAATAAGGAAGTGAAAGAGTGAATCTTTATTGTATAAGTCCTTATGGATTGTTGTACTTTATTTGATTTACACTTTTATTGTGCCCTTTGTGACTTTTGACTGTATCATGACGTATAGGTTTAATGCATGTTACTTTAGCTTGTTTCCAATGATCATGTTTGATGCAATCAAAAGGGGGCAAAGCTGAGAAAGTAATTAAACTGAAATTAAGTGATACAAGGGCGAATGAAAGACTATTTGATAACACATTTGTGATTTACGATTCACTGCCAACAAGTTATGTTGCATCTGTGGGGTGACAATATTAGTATGAACATAAATGTTATTAGAATGGGATTAAGCATTGCTCTGAGATATTACTCAGAGGGATTGAGGATGCTAGAACCAATGTGACCAAAGGAGTCTGGGCATATGAGACACTTTTAGATATAATGTGCTGGTCTACTATGATCTAGTATACTGCTCCCAAACTTTTTCTTTGTAGGTGGCTTGACGATCGTACAACCCATTTACTAAGTATGAACAAAACAGTGATCAACATTATGAGAGAGACACATGTTTATGTGCACACTTTGTGCAAGTGGGACATGTTGGACATAGTTGATATGGCACGCTTAGTGAGCTTAGTAGTTTAATTAATTAACTTAAACTATCACATGTCAATTAAATCAATTAATGGGGAATGTTAGTGGGTTATATATGATACCCATGATTGATAAGGGTCCTTACTTAAATAAGAATAAATCCCTTCATAACTGATGTATAAATATGGATGAGAAAAATATATTTGACATTTTTTTTTTTTTGGTCTCCCTCTTCTCTTTCTCTCTTCCTCTTTCATGTTTTCTTCAAAGGGGTTCTTAGGTTGTGGAATTTAATAATTGTTGGGGTTTTTTTTTTTATCTTCATAATAATCACATCTATCATAAGCAATCAATGACGTGATAATCATGTTCATGGAGGATAGTGGGTTAGAGCGAGAAGATCGTAATCGTTATTCTATAAGATTGCTAGTTAAAGATTCTTTATGTGATGTTGATCGTGGATCAAAATTCTTACCATTAGGTACGCTTCCATCGAGTAACATGAAACAACGATGCATAAAGGTTTCAATGGAGTTGTGATCTTTTTGATTAATTAGTTGTAAGAACATGAAAAAAATAAAATTTTCATCATTCAGGGTGGAGTTTTAATAACCGTGAGTGAAGGACAGGTATTGTTACGAATGTGCAAGCCAAAATACTATACATTGACTAGAGATAGAATTCCATCTAAATAGTTATATCCAGCGGTATATGTATGCATAATGAAAGAAATAAACCATTGGCGTGATCAGTGTACATATAAAATTCCTTCCGTATGTACAAAGGCACTAAAAGCATGATTGGTTATACATACGGCTATAAATTACTCTTAGATTTACGAATGATAATTTATACATTTAATATCCATCGTGGATATAAAGCCAAATAAAAATATTCTTTTTTAATCAAAAGAAAGCAAAGGAAAGAAATTGGGTAAAAAAAAAAAACCCTTTCAGTTATAAACAATGAAGGCCATCAGATTTGACCTACTATACAATATATTGTCCGTGAACACTACTTACAAGTTTCTTAATCAAAATGGTATGTATCAAGAGGCCTTTAAACCAGACAACTTATTAAATAATATATGTTTAAGTCATGAGTCATGGAATCATTGTAATCTGACAAATTTGATTGACCTGCCTAACACTGTAATTTAGTTGACCTGCCTACTTAATCACGTTCTCATGAATCAATATATTTTTCTTCAATAAATAACAACAGACGATAACTACTATCAAGTTAGGACATGTAATAAGATTGATAGTTTGACACTTCTTAAAACCTTTTTATCTCCTATTAAATTCTCCGACCATATTTTTATTAAAATAAACAAAATTACATAAATAGCCAACATGAAAAAAATAATGATTGTTCACATCTGTATTCTTAAACTTTAAAAACCCTTTAATATAATTTCAATTAAAAATATTTAAAAAAAAAGTGAGCAAAGTGTAGTAAAGTGATTTTTTCAGTTTTTTTTTTTATTTTTCTGTTTATTTCTAACTCAAATTCGGATAAAGTTAATGATAAAGTACAATTAAATTTAAAATTTAGATAATTAAGTGGAAATTTTTAAAATTCAAAGAGTGAAGGAAAAGTAATTCTAAAATGCAGATAGCATGGGCGAAAATAATTCAAAACAAAATAGACAAAAGGCCAACTATATGATGAACGACTATAATAAAAGCCCTAAAAGACTCATCATGTTGATCATTAAATATTTACAATTTCGCGCATATTTACTATTCAAGTCGTAAGACCGCTTCCTTATATTTTAGCAATAAACTACTCTAAGTGCGGGAAACACTTTCCACTATCAAGCTTCCAATGTGAATTGGACGACCTTGCCACTATCGTCTCGGTGTGCGTGCTTTTCTATCTTTCAATCAAAAGCTTTATATATCTTCCAACTTAGTCCAATATAATAACCATTATAAGAACAAATATGTCACACGTTCTTCTCTCTCTCTCTCTCTCTCTCTCTCTCTCTCCCCTCTCTTTCTTCTTTCTCATTTTGTCCAAGATTTTGTCTCGTTGGGGGTTGGGAAAAAGAGAATTAATGCTCGGTCATAGATTATGTAGCAAATTTCCCTGACCAACTGTGCTCCTTGTAAAATTATTTATAAACGTATGTCTATATTGCTGCACAACCAAGAGCAAGGAACAATTTAATTGTTATATAAAAATATATACACATATCAGACTCTGAATACAATAATATTATTTTTTGTCACCCCTTTAGAACTGTTATTTGCCTTAAATTTCTAATTTCCAACTTCCATTAAGCCGTGGATGCATTGGATAGCTAAGTCTATGGTCAATCTAGATGACCGATTAAAAGAATCAGTATAAGCCCTAATCACTCCTTCGGTGCACCTGAGTTCTTCTGCAATCTTCAAGCCTTTGGGCCTCAGGTTGTGAGGATGGGATGGGGACCACCCGATCCCCCTTCCTTTACTTAGCCAAAAAAAAAAAAACCTTCCTTCCAGCTATAAATATAAACCAGACTAAACAAATTGGTGCTTGGCCTACCATTTTAGCCAGCCTGCATAAACACAAGGGTATGATATAATTTCACCAAATGCCATGAAACTAGAGTACGGATTGAATTTCTCCGTAAAAAAAGGGATAAATTAGTCATTTAGTCTTTACACTTAAAAGTTCGTACAACTTTGATCCTTGTTCCTTTTTTTTTTTTTTTTTTGTAATTCAAATGACTCTTAGCTATTAATGTTGTTATAACAGTCCTTTGTGTTAGTTTTTGGATAGAATATGTCAATAATTTTAATCAAGAATTTATGTTCACTAACGGAGTCTGTTAAAAAATAAAGAGATAGGACCAGTAACAACATTTTTAGTTACGTAGGATCACTCAAAAAAAAAAAAAAAACAGAGCAGGAGTTAGCAATTTACCCAAAAAAAAAAAAAACTATAACAAAATCAGCTGTTATAATGACATAAATAATTAATGGATCAAACATTTTAAATTCTTAGGTTCTAAATAGTAAACGTATTGTGTTTGTATTACGTTTAAATATAATACATTGAATGCAATTTAAGTTTGGAGGAAAAGTACTATTATTGCATTAATGCAATGTGTATTTGAGTGAAAAATATTTAAATTGTATTTTGATAATGAATATGTGATGTGATGGGCAAAAATAGAAAGGAAAAAAAGAGAGAGAAAAAAAATTTATAATATGATTGATAAAAGTATTAGAAATAGTAAAATAATTGGTGTTTAAATGAAATACTTTTATATTTGGATGAAAATTATATTGTATTAAAATATAATACAAATTGAATGTTTTTGCCAAACACATGGTTAAATTTAATTGTATCCCTCAATTTTGCCTTTTTGTTAGTTAAATTTTTATTTCCATTAAAATTTCAATTACTTTTACCATAATACCCTTCTAAAACTATCCATGTGAGACTCAAGTGGTATAAAATTATCCAATATCTAAGACCATCTCCGATGCATTTATAATATGGTAATATTATATTTGTTATAAAATAATGTAAAATAGCATTATCTTATTTTATACTCTAATTTATTATGTAATTTCTAATGTTATTTTTACTTTTTGTAATGATTATTGTATTTTAAAAGTTATAAAAGTGAACTTTTAATTTTTAAATAATTAAAAATAAAACTGTTATAATAATTACATGAGATAACAAATAAAAAGAATCAAAAGTGAAATTTGATATTATCTATATTTTGTGATGAATTTGCCATAAAATATAATATATAACAAATATGATATCAACCATAACATTACATTAAATAGTATTTCTTTCATCTAAATACTAAAATTTACCATTACTATATTAATTTGGCATTTTATTAGAGATGCTCTAACGTCTATTCATTTTATTCACGTAGGTTAGCTAGACTTGTATTTTCTACTAAATTAACTTTGGAGGTTATTAACTCATAAAAAGAATAAAAAAATAAACTTGGGAGGATATTTCTTGCTTTTTTTTTTTTTTAGCAATTCTATTTATACTTACGTGGGTGCCATTATGATCTAGTAGAAATATTACTTCTAATTCTACCAAAGCGTAAAGAATTCAAACCCTCATCCCTAACTTTAAAAAATTTTATTTGAACTTTTAAAATTTATAAATACCCCATTTATTTACTCTTATCCTTATAATAAATTAATCTTTATGGTAAATGGATTAGGTTACAAATCTTGCATTTGATACTGTTATATTATATTTAATTAATCAATAAATACTTTTGCCCATTCACCATCTTATTGATATCAAAATACCCAAAATACCTTTAAAAGTAGAATTATAAAATAATAAAAGCTTTAGGTGGCATTTTGTAATATCTCTAAAAATGCTTCTCCATTTCCAGAATCACAAAAAATTAAAATGATTCTAAAACTGCAATTTTTTAGTCAAAGTTTTTAACACCATTTTAAAAACATCATTTCTAACTCTTTTTTTTTTTTTTTTGAAAACACAAAATAAGTGTTTTGACTTTCCGTTTTCATCTATCCTTCTCCCTTTCCCTTTGAAATTTTCAAAATTCACTAAAAAAAAAAACTATATCAAATACAATTTCAAAAATAATCCCAATACAATTTTTAAAACATTCTCATTTTCAAAATTCTTAAAAATACAAATCATCTTGAAAATAATACTAAACGCAATCTTAATTTTCTCAATAAAAATTCAGATTTCTCAACTCCACCATCATAACCACCTAGCGCTTTTACACCCCACTGCCATGCACCCCCTCCTACCTTTACCTCAACTCCTTTATTTTGTCTTAATTTAAATTAGAATTTATTCAAGTATTTTTTTACTTTTAATTTCAAGGGTATTTTAGGTTTTTTTTTTTTTTATTCTTCCTATTTGGCCATGTTCTTTGTTTTCAGTTTTCAAGACTATGTTTTTAAATATGAGAAAAAAAGACTATTCTCACATGTTTTTAATGAATAACAAGTGTTCATAATTGTTTTCTAAAAAAAAATTTGAAAATGAAAATAGGAAACTACATCTTTGTAAAGAATTTTTTGAAAACATTTTTTAAAAAAATTAACTCTAGATCGAGGATATGGGTCGGGATCTAAGATTGAGATCGAGATCCCGGACTTGTGTCAGGATTTGGATTCGGAACTAAAGTTGAAATTCGGGATCAGGATCAGGACCAGGATTCAAGAATGTGATCGGGTTCGATATTCAAGACCGAGATCAGGGTTGGGATTCGGAACCGGGTTTGGGTTAGGATTCAAAATCAAGATCGAGATTTAGGACTGGAAAAATACATGTTTGGATAGAGTTTTTGAAAATATTTTTAATAAAATTTCTAATTATGGATTGGGATTTGGGATTAGGATTTGGAATTGAGATTGAGATTTTGGGGTCCAAATTCAAAATTGAGAGCGAGGTTAAATTTATGTGTGTGTGGTTAAAAAAACCAGACTTTCAAAACAAGATATACCAAATAGTAAAAAAAATAATTTTCACAATAAAATACAATGCTTCCTCAAGCTATTGCTCAATATGTTGATTAATTCATGTTCATTAACTACTTGTAGTAATAACTTCATAATTTCCAAAAAGAAAAACTTTTTTTAAAATAAAAAAAACAACACCAAAATGTTAAGAATAAATAATGAAAAATAGTATTTTTGAATTAATCCATACTTTTTCATAATCCTTTACAATTATAAGCTATCCTTATAAAAGAGAAAAAGAATATTACAACCCGCAAGAACAATCAAAGAATTGAATATATTTTTTTTCTTTTGAATAAGCTTTTAGAATTCAAATCCATAGGCAGAGTCTCAATAATAAATGAGTCTTGAAGCAGTGTAAGCTGTCTAACTTCGAAACTAATTTGATCAGGTGGTTCTTGATCTTTTTCTCTAGAACGAGTTCTTTAATTCCATTAACATTCCATTGCTTTGTTACTAGTGATATTGCGAAGAAGAAAAAGATTAAGAGTGATGCGAACCTTACCAAGAATAACAAAACCATCTCAATTAAGAACCCAAGGATATTCTATAATTAGATTTAGGATGGAAGGACCTCGATCCATTACTTATATGGAGGTTAGAACCTTGGTATGGTGAAGACACCATAATCAACTATGAAAAGGTTAACTGATAAGTCGATGTTAAACGCTATAAAAAATTTTGATAAGTTCGAGTAGTCCTTCCAAAAAACAAAGAGAAATAAAACTCTCAAAGTTTTGAATGAAAAGCAAACTGTCTTTTCATTCCTAAATGGATGCTTATTAATACGCTGAATTTTACAAAAATTAATCCCAAAATAGTTATCTTAATTGAGGCTAAAATCTGATAATAAAACCTCTATTTGCCTAAAAACAAAAAAAGGAATCAATCAACCTCTTAATTTAGCTGATCACATGCCTAAAGAAGAAAAGGAAAGTTGGGAGTTTTAAATGGCTTTACAATCATCCATTTACACGCCCATAGAAGTCAAAAGGCATAGAAAAAAAAAAGGAAAGTAATTATCTTGGCATGCAAGCCTTTCAAATCAGACGTTGACATGCCAAAAACATGCCAATAACATGCTAATTGCTTACTGAGATTGAGCCTAGCATTGGTTAGGTTCTTTTAGGACTTGAATTAGATTAATGCATCCTTATTGAACATGTGGACTATGCTCAATGAGAACTCATGAATTTGATTGAGTCCAAACCTCTTAAATCAACCCGTTGAGTGCATCTTTGAACTTCTTAGCTCTTGCTCTCGTAACCAGCCTAATTGGTACTTGAACTGGTACTTAGACTAGATCCTTTGAAGTAGTGCTATGATTTGCATCATTCCCGTCCTCTTGAATAAGATTTGTCTTCAAATCATAACTTATATAGACAATCCTAGCACAAAGTCTATTGAAATATCAATCCAAGGCTCACTAAAAATGGGCAGTGGTGTGTATAAACCATAGGATTGTGTTTGGGATTTTGCTTGCCTACATGTGACACATCTCTCACAAATCCTCTCAACATCTCTTTTCATACGAGACCAATAAAATTGCTCTTGTGTCATACCTAGGGTTTTAGTTACACCAAGATGCCCCATCAACCCTCCACTATGGGCTTCTCTCACTAACAAATCCCTCAAATAACAATTAGGCACATACAACTTATTTTCCTGAAACAAGAAATCCTCATGCCTAGAGTATTTACTATTATCGGCCTTCTCATAAACGCTATACTCTTCACTAAAGTCATGGTCAAGAGGATACAACTCTTTGATATGCTTAAAACCAAGCAGTTTAGCATCAAGAGTAGAAAGTAATGCGTACCTACGAGAAAGTGCATCTGCGACCACATTCTCCTTACCTTGCTTGTATCAAATGACATATGAAAATGTCTCGATGAACTCTACCCAATGAGCATGTCTCTTGTTCAGTTTGTGTTGCCCTTTCAAGTGCTTCAACGATGCGTGATCAATGTGAATCATAAACTCCTTGGGTCATAGGTAGTGTTGTCATATTTCCAAAGCCCAAAACAATGCGTGCAATTCCTTGTCATAAGTTGGGTAACTCAATACAGCCCCACTTAGCTTTTCACTTCAATGCAATCGATCATCCTTCTCGCATAAGTATGGGACTAATACCCACACCTAAAGCATTATATTCAATCCAAACGTTTTGTCAAAGTTAGGTAAAGATAATAAGGGGGCATTTGTCAATCTTTGCTTGAGGATCTAAAATGGCTTTTCTTACTTTTCACCCCACTTGAATCTAACATTTTTCTTTATCACCTCAGTCAGTGGTGCAGCTAAAGTACTAAGGGGGCGTTTGGTAAACGCATTGCATTTTAATTGTATTTAAATGAAATTTATTTTGTAAATGTTGTATTTGGTTGAAAAGTATTTATTTTGTATTTGAATGAAATGTGTGTTTGGATGAAAAGTATTTTAGAGTTGAAAAGTTGATGTGATTGGTAAAAGTAGAGATAAATAGTAGAGTTAAAAAGTTGATGCGATTATTTTAAAAAACTTTTGAATAGTAATTGTTTTGGTAGCTCTGTTAAAAAGAATTGAATTTAAATGTAAAATTTACATTTGGTGTAAAATTACATTGCGTTTGAATATAATTAAAATGTAATTTTTTTTGCCAAACGGCCTCTAAAGTCTTTCACAAACTGCCAGTAGAAACTAGCGGGTCCATGAAAACTCCGTACATCACCAACGCTTGTCGAACTTGGCCACTCTTGAATTGCACAAATCTTCTCCTTGTCAACCTGTATTCCTTATGCACTCATAACAAAACCAAAAAACACAAGCTTATCGATACAAAATATACATTTCTTTAAGTTAGCAAATAACTTCTCTTTTCTCAGTACTTCCAAAAACTGATTTCAAATGCACATTATGTTCATCCAAGTTTTTACTATAAACAAGAATATTATCAAAATAGACAACAACAAATCTACCAATGAAAGCACGTAAAACATGGTTCATTAATCGCATAAAAGTGCTCAGTGTATTAGTTAAACCAAAAGGCATTACTGACCATTCATACAAACTATATTTCATCTTAAAGGCAATTTTCCATTAGTCACCTTCTTTCATGCGAATTTGATGATATCCACTCTTTAAATCAATTTTTGAAAACACACAAGCTCCATGCAGTTCATCTAACATGTCATCTAAGCAAGAAATAAGAAGTCAGTACTTTGTCATGATGTTGTTGATAGCTTGGCAATCAACACACATTCTCCAAGTCCTATCCTTCTTAGGTATAAGTAAAACTGAAACGACATACAAGCTCATGCTCTCCCTTACGTGCCCTTTCTCTATCAAGTCATTAACCTATCTTTGAAGCTCATTTGTCTCCTCAAGGTTGCTTCTATAGGCTGGTAGGCTTGAAATTATCACATCAAGCACAAAATCAATTTGATGTTCAATCCCTCGAATAGGAGGTAATCCATGCGATACTTCATCGAGAAAGACATCATCAAAGTCCAGCAAAAGAGATATAATAGAACTAGGCAAAACGGGGTCAATCTCGTTAGTGTTTAAAAATACCTCTTTGTACAAAAGTACAATCATTAGCTGATTTAAAAAATTTGCTTTTTTTGTTTCACTTGCTTTTGCATAGAAATTTGTTTTTCTTTTTATTTTTCTCTCATTGGCCAAATCTACTCTCTTTTTTGCTTTCTCAATTTTCTTGGCGTTACTTTTCTTTTCACTCGAATCTTCATTCATTTTCTTTTCCTCTTTCTTTTTTTTTTTTTTTATCACTATCTCTTTTTGTTCACTCTCCTTTTGCGATCTCACTTGATCCTCATACATTTGTTGTGATGTCAACTATACAAAGATGATTGGTCATTGATTAAGTACATAGAAGTATTTGTTTGTAAAGCCATCATGCTTCACACGACTATCAAACTGCCATGGTTGCCTTAGCAACAAGTGTCCCGCTTGCATTGATACTACATCATACAAAACTTTATCTTTATATTTATTGATTTGAAATGCAACTAACACGTGCTCGTTCACGCTTATCTCACCGCTATTAATCAATTATTGCAGCTTGTACAGTCTAGGGTGCTTCAATGTGGGCAGATCCGATTTCTCCACCATTGTTGTGATTGCAACATTATTATAAATATAGTCATCAACAATCATACTATATATCTTATACTTGACGTGGAACTTAGTATGAAAAATGTTCTCCCGTTGCTCTTTTTCTATTTCTTTAGCTTGCAAACTCAATGTTCTACTTGCCACCAATGTTAATGCATCAAGGGTTGAGTACTCTTCCTCGGAAACGTCCTCCAATGGCAACACGTCATTGGTGTCGGAACCCTCATTATCGATCACAATCTCACCATTGTCTTGCAACACCATGACCTGCTTATTTAGACATTGACTTGCTATGTGCCTTATGCCTTCGCATTTAAAACACTTAATGTCACGGGTCCTAGAGGTAAAAGTGTCGGTTTTACATTATGGAAAATGGTTGGTGTTCTCGAGCCTAGTCTCAGATTTGTGCTTAGATGTTTATGGCTTATCTTCCTTCTTGGGATAACTCAGTTTCTAAGAGATAGAACCTGAGTTATGGGCTGCACATGATCCACCCCCCTCTTGAGTTATTGCTCCACTTTGATGGCCATGTACACTATATCTTCTAACTCCACGTAATGCTGCATCTCTACCTTGTCATGGATTTTCTGATTTAATCAAAGTAAAAATCTAGCCATGGTAGCTTTCTGATCCTCTTCTACATTAGCCTGGATCATAGTGATCTCCATCTCCTTGTAGTAATCTTCTATGCTCTGGCTTCCCTGTCTAAAACCTTGTAGCTTTTTGTATAGCTCTTGATAATAGTGACTTGAAATGAACTGCTTTCTTATCACCGTTTTCATTTCCTCTCACATCTCTATGGGTCGCTCTCTATTCTACCTACTATTTATAACAAACTGATCCCACCAAGTAATAGCATAGTCAAAAAATTCAATCATAACTGGTTTTACCTTCTTTGGTTCAGAATAGTTATGGCAATCAAATACGAACTTCATCTTCTTCTCCCACTCAAAGTATGCTTCAGGATCATATCTCCCTTGAAACGACGGAATCTTCATTTTTATACTACCCAAGTTGTTGTCTTCCTGATTCCTAACTTATCTAATCTGCCCTCCATGTCTCTTATTACTAATAACCGAATCCTAATCATCTTCTTCATCAAAACCAAACCCAGAATACTCTTCATCTTCAACCTTACTCCCCTCAATTGAACTATTTCCCTTCTACACATATTAGAAGCGTTTTGTGACTGCTCCACACCTGCATTCTCTATTTGGTCTATTAATTCATGAATCTGCTCCAATTCCCTCCGCGTCTATCTTATCTTTCTTACCATAGCCTCCATGAATAATTTCAGATTAGCCACTCCTTGAACACCATCTTGTTGCTATTCTACTTTTTTTTTTCTACAAAATTATAATTCGAAACAATACGCAAAAGGAAAAAGGACCTTACCGTACTCCCTCACGTGTTTCACTCAAAGAATGATTTCACTCAATTGTCACTTGTGTTTTCATACAATTTATCTGGCTTTTACCCTCTAATATGCTCACCATTCTTGTCTTTTTTCACTCGTAGTAATTTCTCACTCAGTTCTTATCAAACTACACAAACTAACATCAAAACTTCTGCAGCAATTCACAAAAGACTACATCAAGGAAATTCGAGTTATTAAAAGCAAGAATACAAAGAAAGTGGCTGATTAGTTTTTTTTGAAAACACAGAAAAAAAGTACCCAAAATAATTTTGGTCTTTGGGGTAAGGTGATTTTCAGACTTTTAGGAGCCTAAATGTATGAAATCAAACAAAAAATTTGTTGTTAAGTCCGTGGATTCTTTTTTTTTCAGATCCTCTTATTTTCTTCTTTCTATTCTTTGAATTCTTTTTGGTTTTCTTTTTTTTTTGTCTTTAAATTTTGAATATCACAAACTAGAAATGTAGAATAGTAATTGAAACAAACTGGAACGAGGAAACCATGAAAAGAAAAAAAAATCAAATCTAACTAGCCCTAAATACAAGACCTATGGATTTGACTCAAAAACAAGAACAAAGATAGGCAAACCTGACTTAGAGCCTTGCTCTGATTAAAAATGATATAAACCTCATCAAAAATAACGAGACTCGTCTCAATTAGGAACCCAAGAACATTTTATAATTAGATTTTGGATGGAAGGACCTCAACTCGTTACCTATATGAAGATAAGAACTTTGGAATAGTAAAGACGCCACAATCAACTATGGAAGGGTTGATTGATAAGTTAATGTTGAATGTCACAGAAAATTCTGATAAATTCAAATAGTTCTTCAAAGAATCAAAAAGAAATAAAACTCTCAAATTTCCGAATGAAAACCAAACTGTCTTTTCATTACTGAATGGATGCTTATTAATAGGCTAAATTTTACAAAAAAATAATCCCAAAATAGCTGTTTTGATTAAGGCTGAAATATGGTAATAAAAGCTTTACTTGCCTAAAAAGAAAAAAAAAGAATCAATTAACCTCTTAATTTGGTTGATCACATGCCTAAAGAAGAAAGAGAAAGTTAGGAATTTTAAATGGCTTTGAAATTAGCCATTCACACACACATAAAACTCCAAAACCCTAGACAAAAAAAAGGAAAGTAATTATCTTGGCATGCAAGCCTTTCAATTCAGACGTTGACATGCCAAAAACACGCCAATTACTTGCTGAGATTGAGCCTAGCTTTGATTGGGTTCTTCTAGGACTTGAATTAGATTAATACATCCTTGGTGAACACGTGGACCACGCTTAATAGGCATTCATGTATTTGATTGAGTCCAAACCTCTTGAATCAGCTAGTTCAGTGCATGTTTGAACTTCTTGGCTTGTGCTCTCGTAACTGGCTCAATTGATACTTGAACTGGTACTTCAATTGGATTCCTTGAAATTGTGCTATGATTTGCATTAAAGAGTTACTTGAGAGAGACAGAGAGAGATATGACGAGAGAGTAGAAGAGAGAGAAGAGAGCGAGGAAAAGGGAGAGACTAGAGAACAAGAAAGCAATGTACCCCATCTTTGGGCAAAGCTCTGTTTTCAAAGAACACTGAAAACAACAAAATGGTGTATTCAATTTTTATAATATTTTATCACTCTATTTTTAGAAGATTGTTTTTGAAGAACACTACCAAACAGTGGGTTTTCTAATTAGAGAACAATTTTAAGTTTTTAAATACAAAAAGATTTTTTTTAATTTAGTGGTCAAACATAATTTTCTCACCAAAAATTTAGTTTTAGGTATTTTAATGTTAAAATTAAATGTCAATTGAGAAAATATACAGATTCATGTAATAAATGTAATGTAACAACATAAAAATGTAGAACTTTAAAACACAGTGTACACTTTTTGAATAAAAAGCAAAATACAGGATTTAAAAATGTAAATTAGGTATAATTTTGGTTTTTTAGGGTAATTTGGGTATTTTAAAAGTCAAAATTAAATATTGACTAAGAAATTATATAAATATGTCTATTAAATATAATCTAATGATATAAAACATATAAAAGTTCACACATGATATACTTTCTTATTAAAAACACAATACAGGATATAAAAATGTAAATAACCCTATAAATTAAAAGTATGCCCACATTTTTCGTTAAGTCTGGTTTTACTTCTATGAACCTTAAATAAGTAATAAACAAGAAGTTATTACTCATGATAAATAAGTAATAAACTGCAAGCAAATAATCGACTATCCTATCCTACGTGCTGCTACTAATACTATTAGCCTTAATCATTCCTAGTTCATCCTAATGCTCTAGACTAATTCATCCAAAATTGAATCGTGCTCCTATGTATGCTCATGTTCTAGCGTGACCTGCTCTTATTTTTAGTTCTTATGCTAATCCTAACGATATCTAATATTAAATAATGCTCTCATTCTCGTCCTAATCTTAATTGCAATCCTACTTCGTAATTATTAAATATCATGACCTGGGAAGCAGGTTCCACACCTTTTTCAGCCTCTTTACTGAATCAGAAATTTTTCACCATTGTTTCTTTGTTGTCCACTCTCTTTGTGACATAAACCTTACTCTGTTGCTCTAACACAAGACAAAGTCAGGGGGGAAAAAAAAACTCAAAGTTTTAACATAACAAAACTTACCGAAACATTAATGTTTGAAAGTACCCTTGCCTTCCACCCTCTTCTCCCTAAATTTCACATTTTTGTTCTCTTTTCGTCATGCAGCAATTCCCGAAAGAATATGCATTCCTAAGGTTTAGAAAAAGAAAAACAACAGTAACCATAAATTGCAAGGAAAAAATAAGCCATGAGAAAGGATAACAAAATAAAAAAAAAAAGGACAATAACATAACTTTCCAACAATAGCCTCACTTCCTTGCCATCATGTCCTTTCTATTTTCCTTTGGGAAGGCAACATAAATCCGAGAGTCTAGAGTGAAATTACTCATTTGCTCCAATTAGTTTGTCTTTTTCCTTTACTTTTCTCTCTCTCTCTCTCTCTCTCTCTCTTTTTTTTTTTTTTTTTTCATTTTTTCCTCTTTTTTTTTTTTTTTTTCCTTTCTTTTTGGGCCTCTCTTTCTTATTCTTACTAGATTGTTGGGCTCCCAATTGAAGCCACGGTATAAAGTAAAACATCAAATGTTCCTGAGGCAGAAATATTCTATAAAAGTCAGACAAAAAAATTGCACACAGAATTCAAGATTAGTATACTGTATTATCTGTATCAACAAGAAGCTGAATGCATGTTAGCATTTTGGCCATTCAACCATGCAATTAACGAACAGCATTCATAGCTTTATACAAACAAAATTCCATATTACCACCAAGCACCATTGAACGCTTATAATTCATAACTAAAAGAATGGAACGAAGAGAATACAAGCAAGTCTAGATTAGATCCACCAGCCTATTTATTTTTAGTCCCCTTTTTCACTAACTCCAACTCTAGTGTGAGGAATTCTGGGTTAAAGTTGTCAGGTGCAATAGACCTAAATTGATTACCATACATGTGTTATTGAAGTGACAGAACAGGAAACAAATGGAAAATCTCAAAAACTGGAAAACAATATTGTAAGCTGTGATTTGATAACAATCTGGCAACAGATATCACATTACCAGTGGAAACTTTTGCATTGCGGAGTTAAATTGCTACTCCTTTTCCAACATAGTATGGTGCAGCCTGCGGTATAAGAAAACATATCACGCCATTTTTAAACAAAAAAAAAGGGTGTCATCCTTAAAACACAAAAAGTGAACAATAATAAAGAGGAAATATGAACAGGCAGTGACCATGAAAATTCGAGATACCTGTGTACAAGTGAAAGTGGAAGCAACTATATTCGGTAAGAGAAGAAGTCATCAAATATGGATGCTCCAATATGTCTTCATATGCAACAAACCTCGGAAGTTGTGTTGTTCAAGCATTAGTATAATGAAGAGTAGCATCCATTCACTCACTGCCCAGACAATCCCTGCAAGAAAGTACACACATCAAACCAAAATGAGATACTTAAGAGTCGTAAAAAAAAACCAGTAACAAAGAACCTAAAACTAAATTCTCTCAAGAAAGCAGCACCAACTAAAACAGATAATCCCATTCCCCCTTTAGAATTATTTCAAGAAAGCACAAAATGGTAAATCCTCCTCCGAATTATGGAACACTATGCAATAACTAAAGGAAATATATTTCATCCACTATCAGAAAATATTTCACATAACAAACCTTTCCAATGAGACCTTTGGTAAATTCCCTTGATGACTTGTGCACTACGTCGACATAATGCCCTTGCTTTTTTCTCTATAATAGTGGCATTATCAGGTTTCTCAAGTATAATCTTTTTTTTATTATTATTATTTTCTCATTTATTTTTTATTTTTTTCCTCCCTCTTTTTTTTTACTTCTCTATTTTTATATTTTCACTTTTTCTTCCTCTCCTTTTTTTTTTTTTAACTTTTTGTCCTCCCCCTTTTTTTACCCCCCTCTCTCTCTCTCCCCCTCCCCACATTATTCACTTTTTTTTTTTTTTTTTGCCTTTTTTTGGGCTACCAACAGGAACAATGGCATAGAATACGCAATAGACTGTTCTTGAGACAATAATATTCTGAAGTTAGACATAAAGTTGCAAACATAACTTCAAGGTTGGTGAACATAAAACACGGTAGCTATATTCGACTATATTCATGATAATAGGCAGAGTAGGGGAAAAAAAGAAAAAACTAACTTAAAAAAATTAACCACCTGCCTAACAAAGAGCTTCCGATTTCTTCACTTTGTGTATTCACAAGCAAGTTATTGGCCATCCACATGAACAATAAACTCTGCAACGAGATTAAAAAATATAAACAAAGAAAAACAGGCAAATTAGAAACAATTTTAGTATTCATGCAACACTTAATAAAACTCGAGATTTTGAAGTACCGTTTCAACAAGGTGTTCTATACACTTTCAAGCCATCCACTGAAACAAGTTTATGAATCGAGTAGATGGACTTACATTAATACTGGTAAAGTTGATTTAACAAACAGTGGATTCTCAGCATGATGATCATGTCCAGGAAGCAGCATTATACATCCACAAATAATGGCAGCTAGATAGCAACATTCGGAATAAATAATTGGAGAAAGATATATATATATTTATATATAAGTTTATTAGTCAATATTGTCCAAACTGTGCAGAATGGCTTATCCTTGAGGAGCAACAACGGTAGAAGGGATTAGAATAACCTACAATTTACAATGTAACTGATTGCTGGGTACCTCACTTGCACATCATCATTCAAGACCCTTAAACATAATCTGTAAAATGAGTCTTAATTAATACAAAGCAACAAATGCTATAAATTTAAAACTCAACATGGTCGTTTAGCATCAATACAGTAGCCTGAAATTAGGAGTCCCTCCGCATGTGGCTTAGCAGGCTTAACATCAATACCAATCTAGGCGGCTACTCTGTGTCACCTTCCTTGAACTGGCATGTTGCAGCCGCACGAACCAGGATAAGCACGTTCTATCCGCTACGAGTAAAATAAAGCCATACGAAAAATACTCCAATTTTTCCTGCTGGAATAAAATATAAGATATAAGAAAACATGAGAAACAGGGAGAGTGCTTGTAAAAAAGATGTCAAAAAAAAAAAAAGGAAGAGAAACCTTGCTTTTCTACTGTGTTATTCAGATGTGCAAATTATACTTCTGCAAAGGCAAGCGATGTAATACCACAATCTTGGCAGACCGACTTCTATTTTTTTCCATTCTCTCTCACTATTTCTTTATTTCTTCTCCAATTATCTTCTTCTTTTTCTCACCTTTTTTTTTTTCTCTCAAAATATACCTCCTGGCTCCCATGAAAGAATATGTAAAAAGAAGTTTTAACAAAAAATATGCAGAAACAGAGATATCAACAATTTAAATAATCAAATTCGAAATTCAAAGCAACAAAAACAGATGCAAGTTCGGCAGTGACAGGGATTAAATAAATATGCAAGTACCAGCGATGTTAACAATGATCAACTATTCTAAAGTAAACATCAAGACCAGAGAGTAGGTACCATACCTTTTGCAGCCTCTTTAGTCAAGTAAGAACTTCTTCACCGTCATTTCTTTTGTTTTCTACTCTCTTTGTGACATAAACGTACAAGCGGTTGGGCTGGGTACGTAAATTGTAGTAGAATACTCTGTTGCTCTGATGTATTATAAGCTAAAAGCATCAAGACATGAGACAAAAGTCAGAAAAAACCATAGTTTTAACTAACAAAAAGAATAAAAAAACACATTAACTTACCAAAAACAATATCATTCTGCTTTAAGCTTTTCTTCACCCTTTCCTTTATTTCACTTTTTGGACCAAATATTATAAATGAGAAGCTTGAAATTAAGACAATTTACTTGTTTTTTTAACCAATAACTCAGCAGATTGTAGACATATTGACTAAAGGAATTCCAAGACCTAATTAGAAAGTTGGACATGATTGATATTCATATACTAACTTGAGAGTAAGTGTCAAGAATTAAGGTATTTTTGACATTTAAGTGCAATTACGCAGTTAGTATTTTAAATAAAATTTGAATTTTAAATAATTCAGGTATTAGAAGATTTTATTTTTAAATATAAAGTTTTGAATTCATGATCTAAGATGATCCTATTTATATCGTTGTAAAACCTTTTTTTTTTTAAATGATGAAGAGTATTATTTTTTCCCAAATAAAACCTAATCTAATAATACCAATATTACGGAGAAAAAAAACAAGGGCATTATGGTGAAGTAGACTACATGTCATTATTTACCAAAGTTCTCATTGGAAAGGTATGTTCTGTGAAATATTTTCTGATAATGGACATGGTTGACACACTTGCTTCATTGTTCTTGTTTGCTTGGTTCATATGATTTTGCTTAAATGTACCAGAATTAGGATTTAGCAGATCTTTGAAGTACCATTTTGTGCTTTCGTGAACTAGTCCTGAAAGGGTAATGGATTTTTGTCCGTTGGTGCTGCTTGCTTGAGAGAATTTAATTTCAATTCTTTGTTATTTTGGTGTTTTTGCAATTCTTAAGCATCTCATTTTGGTTTGATCTGCGTACTTTTGTGCAGGGATCGTCTGGACAGTAAATGGATGCTTCTCTTTCCTATACGAATGCTGGAACATCACAAGCTCTAAGGTTTGTTGAATTTGTAGACACATTAGAGCATCTATGTTTGCAAATCACTGATCTGTATACTAACTTTCAGAAAATTAATTTTAGGCTGACAAATTCCTCTTCTGACACAGAAATTATTGATGTGTTGATCTTGATGATTTTATGTTGTCTTGTATCCAAAAGTGTAGATTTTGTGTAGTTTTTGTATCTAAACTTAATCGTATCTACTGTTTCAGGACATGAATGATCCTTCCCCAAATTTGTTTGAAAAGTTTTCTAATTTGGGGCCTCACAAAAATGTAATCAAAAGAGAGGGAAAAAAAAAACTATGAGAAAAAGAAAAAGATAAAGAAAAAAAAATGGATGACTGAAGAGGAGCCAAAAAAAAAAAAGGAGAAAAAAAAGAAAAGAAGAAGAAAAAAATTTTAATTTTTATTATTACTTTAATGTTTTTGTGTTGTTAATTGGTTGGCGATGAAAAGTACATATTCTTTCACGCGTTGAGTTTGATAATGTTGTCTAAAAATTGCTATGAGAGCCTAATTATATATATGAATGCTTTTTAACTAATTGTGGTGACACAGTTTTATCATTTTATTCTTTGAGCCATATATTCTTTTTGGCCTTCTGTTTTGTCCCTCATCAAATATCTTGGGTTTTTTTTTTTTTTTTTTGACTAAGTCTTTGGCTCTATTATTCAACTATCTAATATTATATATCTTTTTAAAACATTTTTGCTGCTCACGTGTTGATTTGTCATGTAGAGTCTTTAGATCGATATTATCATGCTCCATTCTAGGCTTAAAAACTGATTTTGTGCACCTGATTACATTATGTTAGTTAACTATATTATCATAAAACTA
Organism: Antiaris toxicaria; assembly: GCA_035233585.1. Classification (NCBI taxonomy): domain Eukaryota; kingdom Viridiplantae; phylum Streptophyta; class Magnoliopsida; order Rosales; family Moraceae; genus Antiaris; species Antiaris toxicaria. The sequence goes on from CP141154.1 coordinate 100,229,515, forward strand.
CATTATTTGCTAACAACACCATTTTAAAACTAGTTTTACTTCATAGTCCATTTAGCTTTCTGCTTTTGGGGGTGGGCTTTGTGGGTAATTTGGGCATTAAAACCCTAGGCTTTTTACTGCCTTGCCCTTTCGTTTTCTCTTGCCCTCTCATTTGCCTGTTTATTCCCTTTTCTTTTCATTTGATTTGTTCATGTCTGTCCTCAGAAAAACAACAAACTGGTGATTTCATCCTTTGTTTGTTCTTTATATTGTTTTAGTTCTATGTAAGTATTTGTTTTCAACATACTTTTTATTTACCTATTCACCTGATAGCTTTTAGATAACCGAGCGAATAACTTCACTAATTCAATTTATAATATGCATGTGACATAATTTGTGTGACAGGCTTTTGGTTTTACGATGTACTATACATTTGTTTGATTGCTGTTAATACCTATCTTTTGAAGGGTATTTTGATGGACAGCCAATAAATGGTTTATGATATATAAAGAAACAAGTTTGTCACCCATTATTGACATAGGCAAGTTCTTAAGCCAACATCCCCTTTTTTATCTGTTTTATACGTCTACGTGTGTGTGTGTGTGTGTGTGTGTGTTTGTTGTGTTTTTGGATAGGAAAATGACAGGAAAAGAAAGACAAAACGAAAAGAAGGAGAAGGAAAGAACAAGGAGAGAAAAAATAAATTTTTTTGGTTGTATAATTTTATTTTAAATGTATTTAGATCAAAATTATGTCATTGTATTTATTTACGTAATTGTTATATGTAAATAATTTGAGGACTGTTATGTATTGTATTATTCAAGCAAGTTAGGATTGAATTTTTCATTATTGTATTTATCCATTAATTGTTAAAACTGTATTTGTCGAGGGCAAATAGAAAGAACAGGAGAGAGAGAGAAAGAGAGAGAGTATAGGAGAGAGAAGTAGAGAAAATCTTGGGAACAAAATTCCTGAAAAATAATTGTAGTACGGAAATTATTAGTATAAAGATTTTGTACAATCTTAAATACATATTATAATAATATAGCATAATTTCATATAAATTATATAATCTATATATTATATGTAATTAACCATAAACTGCAATAACTGCACGAATAATTTTGCTTATAAAATCCAGCTAGACATATAACTTATGAAAATATCCTTCAAGGACTTATATACAGGAGATTGATTGGAATTCATATAATACGGATAAATTAGAATAGTAAAAGTTATGAGTAAAAATTGAAGAAAAAAATACTATAACAACTCATAAAAGATGAATTGAAGTCGGTTTCAAACCGGTTATAAATTTTTTGCCATTCATTTATTAAAAGAAAAAATTATCTCTACAAAAGACGTGTCGCTTCCAAATAATGTTGTCGCTTTTGAAAATTTGCAAGGGACAACGTGCCTTACGGTAGAGCTAATATGGATTAAATTAGAAAGGTCCGGCCCTAATGTCGGGGTCGTCTTGGGCCGACATTTTAGGCCCACAGGAGGGTTTAAACCCACATAAACTTTTTTAGTTTTTATAGAAATTTTTACATATAAGAATATTAAAAATTCCTACAAAATTACGGACTGGCACGTCCTAATCACGGACAACCCAGCTATAAGAACAAGTTGGGCCACACTTTTGTAATCAGGGCCGACCGAGCCTGGCCTGCTCAGTTATATGGGAGGGCTCGACATGGCCCAAATCTTCCTTTTGGCCCACACAGCCATGTGTAGTTCTAATTTATCCATGTGACATCAGTCTTACCTATTATTCGTTCAATAACTTTTATGATGCTCCTATATATAAAACTCCATGCACGCGTATGCATGGACATATGGGTAATCAAAGTTTGTCTCGTTGATTCTTGGTTCGCACCAATATATCAATACCCTTCACGGACTTGCATTATCAATCCATCTTTTTGACTTGTGGAGCCTATTGGAAAGTAATCCATCCATAAAATATTCGACTCCTTTTTCACTTTATATTATAACTTTATAATTGCCTACTTTTAGTAGGAAAAAAAAATCATTAATCTGACAGTTTGAAATACACTATTCTTCGAACAAATTATTCCTTTCTCTTTGTAAAATTGTTTGTAAAATTTGTAAAATACCCAGAAGTTTTTTCAAATTAAGAAATTGAAAAACGATCATTTAAATAGTTTATGTAGTGATCAATTATTTGATCAGTCTCAATCAGATTGATCAATAAATAATTGATTTGTATTAGTTAAATATTGTTTGATACCAATCGATTGTTAGCAATCACTCATTGATAAAAAAAAAAAAAGATTATTTTTCTTAATTTGATAAATTTTGAGACATAATAACATAAAATATTTATATATATAAAATAAGGGAGCTTCTATAATGAGGTAAAGTTTTTTAGTCTATTGATAGAATAAAATTTAAAAATTAGAATTTAATCTCAATGAAGGTTTATATGCGCTCAACCATACTATATTAAAATCTAAAACAAAAAACAAAACAAAACAAAAATTGGAAAAACTGTTGGCCACCATCCAACGGCGCTATCATGGAGGGCATCGACGAGGGAGAGATGGCGATGAAGCCAAACTTGCTGACACTAAAGGAGATGGTGCCGACCCCAAGATCCACCAACCATTGCTATTAAGGTCGCGGAGGTGGCATAGGTCGTCATTTTCTAGGCTCGCCAAGTTCAATGGAAGGAGACTGCGACCATTACGTCCTTACGCTGTTCATTGCTGTCAAATACTCGCCCTCATCCGTCTACCCTTTGTTGCCTAAGGGGGCGTTTGGTAAACACATTGCATTTTGATTATATTTGAATGAAATTTGTTTTTTGAATGTTGTATTTGGTTGAAAAGTATTTGTTTTGTATTTGAACGAAATGTATATTTGGATGAAAAGTATTTTAAAATTGAAAAGTTAATGTGATTGTTTTAAAAATGTTTTGAATAGTAATTGTTTTCGTAGCACTGTTGTAAAATTTGTATTTGCTGTAAAATTATATTATATTTGAGTAAAATTAAAACAAAATTTTTTCTCCAAATGTCCCCTAAATATCGGGTATTGCAAGCTCAAATAAGTGTTGGTGGGGATGGGAGAGGGGCAGCTAGTGGGCCTGCCAAATAAGGTTTTTTAATTGAAAATTTTTTGGAAGGGTTTTGAAATAATTTGGCATGATTTCATTTTGTTATTGTTTAGGTATGTCTTTTGACCTTAATCATAGAAAACTCATCCAAAGCTTAAAATTTTTTTTTACCCATTTAAAAAATCTTAGCTCATTGTAGAATTCCCCTAAAACAATAATCTCATTTTGACTTAAAATAATAATGGTATGGGCTTTCAAAGGTTATTTTTTTTGAAAATGATATAGATATAAATTGAGATATAAGGCTTATTTAGGAAAGGTATTAGAGACGGAATTTTGAAGATATTTGGATTGAAGTTGAAATGAATTTTTAAAATGTGTGTTTGGTTTGAAAAAAAAAAAAACTGTTTAAAATGAAAAGAGTAAACAATTAAAATATGTTAAAAAAATTAAAGTAGATCTAGTTTCATTTATCTCAAAATTTTATGCAATTTAAAGCTTATAGTAAAGAGTGGATTAGAATATATATAGTATGGATTGGAATTAATTAGAATAACAAAAACTAAAAATAAAAGTTGATAAAAAAAAACCACAAAAAACATTGTAACAACTCATAGGAGAGGGATTGAAACCCATCCCACCAAACGAGCCATTGAAAAAATAACATCTCATTTAGATAAAATTATAGACTTTTAAAATTTAAGTTTACTATGTATATATACAATATAAATAGTAAAAAATAATTTTACGTTGAAAAAAAAAAGAAAAAAAAAGTTTAAAAAATGTGGTTTCTAAAACCTCCTTCAAACAAGCATGTAGATTTAAGCATGTGTTTGAATTCACAATCTAAACATAAAAAATTCAATCTTTTTTTTTTTGTTTTTTAAAAAAATTAACATCAGTTTCACTATTTATAATTATAATTATAATATTATAATTCAAATTTTAACAGTTTATAACTTTACATATATAAATCTAAATGGAATAATTTTTTTTATTGTATAAAATTTTGTAACGAATGTAATAAATTCTATATTAATATTTTTTTTGAATACATGTTAAGTTTTTACATTTTTAACTCTAGCAGTTTAAATATCTTACTAAATATATATTTTAAATCAATGTAATTTAAACTCAAAAAATTCAATTAAAACCTGCAAACTAAACACATGTTAAGAGTGAGGGTAAAGTTGTAAAATAAAAACGTTGTCGAAACGGTCCCAAAACTAACGAGGACAATTTTTATCTTTGACCTCTCTTCCTTCCGTTTTGCCACTCATTTTCATTAATTTGCAATGAGATAAAATCCTGCATTTCCTATAAAATATTCCAATTTAAAGGGTGGCAGATTTTTAATGGCGGTGAGCAGCCGAGGACTTAAAATGAAAAAGAAAAACTGAAAAGTACGAGATATTATCTGACAATTATTTTTGTTTTCTCCAAGAACAGTTGTACCCCAAATGGAATCAAGAATACGTGTTTGTGAGGTTGGAGACTTTCGAATCATGCTCACGAACTTTCCCGGAAATGTGAAACCTCGTTCACCGACATTTCAATTTTTTATATCCTTAATCCTTCTCATTAGTAGAGACTTCGTTAGATATTCTAAACTAATATCTATTAATAGATACCTCTTTTTAACCATTTAAATAAAATTTAATTATTTAAATATTATTTATTTATAATAATTATGATGTATGTCAATATAAATTAATAAAACTAAAAAAAGGTGATGCTCACTAAAATTCATCGTAGCTAATTAAACTAAAATGATATTAATTAGTGTGCTAAAATAGTTTTTAAAATAATTTATCTGCATTAAATTTTAGAAAATTAAATTTACAAAACATTTTTGAAAAATTACATTTTTATCATTGAATTTTTTCAAAATTACATTTTTGCCTCTAAACATTTCTAAATTTATAAAATTTCCCCTGACTGATTAATCGAACCTGGAGCACTGGTTGACTAGACCTCCGCCTTACAGCCACCATTTTTGCTGCCCACTTTGCCTAGAAATGCTAAATATAATTTTTCAAGAACCCATCTGTAGCAACTACTTAACCCAAAGTAGCTTCCTTATTAAAAACCCTAAAGCCTCATTATTTTTCAGTTTCTCATGAGCTCTCACAATCCCCCTCTTCCTCACTCACACTTCCTTCTCCCTTTCTCTTTCGATCTCTCTTACTTCCACTTCTTACGCCTTTTTAAGATCAAGCTTGAAGGAAGATTTATGATATCAAACTTATTGGTTGAATCCTCTAAGATAATAATATCTCGACTGACTGCTAAATCTAAATTTAAACACCAAATATTTGAGTTTGAAATTTGAAACTAAATCTAAAATTTAGTGATGCCTTATAAGAGAAAGATTTGAGATTTTGTACATAGAACCTTGTATGTTGAAATTTATTGGGAAAAAAATCAAGTTTAAGTCAAAGTTTATATGTTTGGAACCTATGTTTCTATGCTCTCATAATTGATTAAAAATAAGTTTTGATTGAGTTTCGGATGAGTTCAAAATTAGAAAACCCAGATTTTGTAATGTTCAATTAACAACAGTAAGGTAGCACAACAAAGGATTTGATTAGTAGCACGAGGGTGAAAAAGCCAGAGTTATGGTTTGTAGCATAAGGCGATCTCCGACGAGGTCCGACGAGGAGACAAACAGATCAAGAGACTTCGAAGTAGGGATAAAGAGAGCGAGTCGGGTTATGGAAAAAGGGAGAAGATGGAAAGAAAAAACAACTAAGGAATAATGTTAATTGAAAGAGGGGTATCGGTAAAATGTGGGGGGCAATATTATAAAGGTCACGGGAAAGGTAGGGGAAGGGAATGGTTTTGCAGGTAGGTTTGGGGGGCGATCTCATCGAAGGTCGTGGGATGTGTTGAAATTTTTCTTTTTCTTTTTCTTTTTCTTTTTCTTTTTTTGTAATTTCTTAGTGAATTATACTATAAACTAAAGTGTATCATTATTATCATGTATAAATAATAACTAAACCGTTAAATTATATCTAGACAGTTAAATAGAGTATCTATCGATAGGTACTATTTTAGAGTACCTATCATAGACTCTCCTCAATCGTAAATGGCTAAATCTAGAATTACACACTTAATTTTTGTGAAATGCAATTCCACACGGGAAGTGTGAGGGTTTTTTTTATAAATTAGATGGATAATAACATTAGATTATAGAAGAGATCATAACACCAAATAAAATAGATGTAATGATTAAACTGTGAAATATAATACGAATGATATTAAATATTCATAATAAATTTTTTTTTCTTGGTATTTTGAAAGTAAATAAAGGTTTTTTTTTTCTAGAAAAAGTAAATGAAGTTATTAAAGCATAGTAAAGGTGTCCATTCGAGAAAAAGAAGAGTATACACTTTTGTAATTGTATTTGTAAGCATCAAATGTAATTACAATTCACCAGGATAAGGATAAGGGTGTGAGTGTTGGAAAAATGACATATAAAAGCCATATTAATGGTCATTTTGAGGCTTGAATTTGAATAGGACTTACTTCGTGTTACTGTCTGTTAAAAATGGATTTGTGCTCTCCACTGTAAGGAAGTCAAAATCATATATTTACATGCTCAAAATGGGAAAACGGTAAATGAGATATTGACTCTCAAAAAAACACCCATAAAGTTGGAAAATTGAGAAAGGGTATGGAAAAACTCTTGTCCCATGTGAGAAAGAGATAAATGTTCCAATGGGTTAATAAGCGTTTGCATATTTGAATATTAATAACCAATTAAGCATAAAGGCTCATTCATGCACACAGGCACAGGGAGTGCAAATTCTCGACTGGAAATCACAACGAAACCAAAGGATTTGTGTGTGAGTGCGTGCCGAATTAGCCAGCCTAGCGTGGGCTTCCTTTTGCAATTTTTCTTTTCATTTTCCATCTCTTGTAATAGCCATAAATCAATGCTAGATTATGGTTGGATTTACAAAAATGTTTGGCAATAAGTTCTAAATTAAAGCTATTGTTTTCAAATTGCTTATAAAAGCCTTTCTAAATTGAGGCTACTGTTTTCCAATTGCTCAGCCCCTTTCCATTGTTGAAAGATGCCCAAGTGAAAAACAAATTCTGAAGTCTTTTATCCTTTTGTTTCTTTGGGTTTTAAGTGTGTATTGCTTTTCAAGTGTGATAAAGTTCTAACATTTCTTTAGTTAGCCGGAGTAGTTTTTGCTTGGTGTGGAATTTCTACTTGATTGTTGTTGTATCCTGAGAGACGAACATCCATTTGATCCTTAAACACCTATGGTGAAGGGACGAATCTGTTTTAAGGAAACTATGTGATATATGGTTCTTAATGTTTGTCGATGGTTCTTAGTGTTTGTCGATGATTCTGAATTTTGCTTTCTAGTTCATTTTTGTTGCTACCTTGTTCATTTTAGTTGCTAACAAATTTTGTGATTATTTTCTGCTAATTTTGTTCATTGTCGATATCATTTTGCAAACAACCTTAAAAAAGATACATATTTTAACGATGAACAAGCGAAGGTCCTCTGAAGGAATTTTTCTCTCTAACATTTGTTTTTCTATGTTATAGGAAAGGAGTTTTACTGTTTTGTTTTATTCTCTTTTCAGATTTTTGTTTTGTGTTATTGCAGTTTTGGCATATTTGGTTTGATTTATACACCTTTATATTTCTATCCTGTTTTGTTTTTCGTTTTTTCTTTTTCGGTTTTTTTTTTTTTTTTGGTTGCCTTTTTAACTCTCGGTTCTATATTTTGCTTTCAGTATAAACTTTAGTCATCTATTTTCTTTTGCAGGTTCGCATCCGTCCAAAAGCATTTATAAATATATATATATATATATATTAATATTTCTTTTTCAGATTGCATAGCTAAAGTTTTCCTTTCCAATTAAGAAAAGGCAGATTGGTTTCTTTCTTTTTGTTATAATACACACACATATATGTATATATATATATGTACATCTTTTTAGTTGCCTTTATTTTGTTACTTCTTGTAAGTAATTATTGTTATTTGATTTAAATATATATATATATATAATCCGGTTTCATACTCACACACACATAAAAATATATATATATATATATATATATTTGGTTATTGCTTAAACCGTATATATTGTGGTGTTTTCATCTATGAAGTCCTTCAACCTTTTTTATTTTATATTTTATATTTTTCTTATTACAGTTTTAATTGCATTTAGGATGTTATTGTATAAAACATTTATTTCCTTGTATTTCAGTTTATAGTGTGGGAGGCAGAAACGTTTTTCTAAATATCAGATATTTTTTGGTTACAGTTTATAATTCTATTGTGGTTCTAAAATGGTTTTCAAATTTTTTTCAGAAATGGAAAACAACTCGAACAATGTTGATACGACTACTGAGAACACAGCTGTAGGTCAAGTTCCAACTGCCTGTGAGGCATGAGTGTCTACCTTTGTTGTATCTGTTTCAATTTCTGTAAACCATAGTAAGAAACCAGAAAAATTTAATACGTTGAATTTTAAAAGGTGGTAGCAAAAGATGTTGATTTACCTGACTACCCAGAGTTGCGAGATTCTTAATTGAAGAAGCTCTTGAGCTCAAAAAAGATGAGGTTTTGAATGGTCTATCTGACTCTTTGTGCAATGTATATGGTACAGAGAAAATGACAAAGGAGTTGTGGGAGTAGTTGGACTAAATATATAAGATCGAGGACACCAGTCATAACAATTTTGTGACGGGACGATTCATGAAATATAAAATAGTCGACTACAGAATGGTGATCAATGAAGTGTAAGAGATCCAAATGATCATCCATGTGATTCAAGTTAAGAGGATGATTATAAGTGAATCCTTTCAAGTAGCTACAATCATTAAGAAGCTACCCCCTGTTTGGAGCGACTTCAAGAACTACTTGAAGCATAAGAGCAAGGAGACGAGCATTGGAGACCTAATTGTCATACTTCTTATTAAAGAAGACAACAGGGGTTCAAAAAATAAGTCAACTTATACTAAGGCAAATGTGGTAGAGCATGGTCAAAACCAAAGTCCAAGAAGGACAATTCTAGATAAGAGTCTAAGCTGGGACCTGAAAGAGGAGTTTCTAAGAAACAGAAATTCTAAGGAAAGAGCTTTAATTGTGACAAGGTAGGTCACAAGTTAGCGAACTGCAGGCTGTTGAAGAAGAATAAGAATAAGAATAAGAATAAGAATAACAAGCATAAGGCAAGTGCTGTGGATGACATCATTCAAAATGTGTTTAACATTTGTCTTTCGACAGTAATTTTAGAAGTGAACTTGATCGGGTCCAACCCAAGGGAGCGGTGGATTGATACTGGTGCTACTCGGCATGTTTGCTCAGACAAAATGTTGTTCGCTTCCTTCGACCTAATTGAAAATGGGTAGAAGCTATTCATTGGAAATTCTGCTACGTCCGAGATAGGAGGTCAAGGTAGAATGACCCTGGAGATGACTTCTGAAAAGGACCTGACTCTGAACAATATGCTTTATGTGCTGGAAATCTACAAGAACTTGACGTTTGGTTCATTGTCAACAAGCATGAATTCCGCATGGTGTTGAAATTTGATAAAATTGTTTATCTAAAAGTGGAATGTATGTTGGAAAAAGTTATGTAACCGAGGGGTTTCTTAAGCTTAATGTCATGACTGTAAAGCCAAAAATGAATAAAATGAAGAATTCTTTTATTTGCTTGCTTGAATCTTCCACTTTGTAATATGATAGATTAGGATATGTTAATTCCGATACATTGCATATATTAATTAACTTGAATTTTATACTTGCTTTCCAAATTAATTCCAAACATAAGTGTAAAAATTATGTAGAGACAAAATCAACAAGGTCGTCATTTCAAGGAATAAAAAGGAATATTGAACCTCTTAACTTAATACATAACGATGGGTGTGATTTAAAATTTGTTCAAATTAGAGATTGATAATATGTATTTATTACTTTTGTTAATGATAACATAAAATATTATTATGTATATTTGCTCAAAAGTAATAATGAAGGTACAGAGAAATTTGTTTTTTTTATAAAAGGAAAGTTAAAAATTAACTTAACAGAAAAATTAAAATGGTAAGAAGTAATGTGGTAGTGGATATATAAAACTTTTAATACTTGAAATAGTTATTTATTTATTTTTTTCTTTTTTTTTTTTGAGAGAAAGTTATTTTAGAGGGAGTTTGGGGGAGGTTTTGGAGATGTGGTTTTGGGGTTTGGAAAAAAGTTGGTTTTGGAAAATGTGTTTGGGGGAAAAAATTGTTTGGGGTGAAAAAATAAAAAATTTTAAAAATATTTTAAAAAAAATATCAATATGGATCTTGTTTTATTTCTCTTGAAATTCTATGCAATTTAAAAAAAATCATCTCATTTGGACTTGTATACACAAAATTATGGATTTTTAAAATTTTGAATATACTGTAATATTTTGAAGATATAAATAATAAAAAATAATAAAATTTTAAAAAAAAGGTAAAATTTTTGATCTGTAAAACAATGCCCAAACGGGCCCTTAACTTTTTTTTTTTTTTAAGTTGGAGTGACTTTTAAACAGAGTCGGTGTTTTAAAAGAAAAATAAATAAATAAATTTGACTTCCAGCATGCCTCCTTCGTCAGGTAAAAGAGAAAAAAAAAAAAATGAAACTGCTATTAAGCCACGCGCGATAAGTCGCGTGGTCATGCGGATCCATGATCGTCCACGTCATCCTAGTCTCGGTGCGAAAAGGCGAACACGGCGTACAATAGCCAAAATTATTCAACTTGCGAACCTGACCGACCTTCGGGTTCATTAGCTCACCTCCCGCTGTTAAAGATTCCAAAAACGCCAACTATAAAGTCCATTTGGATTGGGATGTTTGTTTTTGAAAAATGAAAAATTTTTAGATATGAAAAATAAAAAATTATTTAAAATTTTTTTTAAAAGTGAAAAGTTATTTGAGTGGGTGAAATTTTTTATTTTTAAAAAATTCTTTTTTTATTTTTTAAAAATGAAAAATATTAAATGTTCAGATAAAAAATTTAAGAATGTTCATTTGAAAAATTTTTTATTTTTTAAATTTAAACGTGAACAGACAGAGATAAATTAAAACAAAAAATATATATTATAAAAAAATAGTTTAAAAATGGGCAAAAGTCGTTAACCTGCGCATACCTTTTACAAACTCCTATTAAACCTGCGCCACCACATTTTTCACGACTGGCGACTTTGTCCTCTCCGGTGTACAAAATTAAAAAAAGAACAAAAAGAAAAAAAAAAAAAAAGAGAGAGAAAAGAAAGAAGAAGAAGAAGAAGAAGGAACAGAGAAAAGTCCATAGCGAACCTTCTCCGAAATTGCCTCTCTCTCTCTCTCCTCTTTTGCTCTCGAAATTCCTGGAATTTTTCTTTTTGTCTTGCCTGGTTGTTTCGTGAGAAAATTTCTGCGATTCGAACTCGGTCGGGCCCAAAATTTTCTCTTCTTTTTAAACTGGAAGCACTCGGAGCGGCTATAGATTGGTTTGTAAGGAAGCTGAAAGGGAGTTAGGGTTAGGGTTTCGGAGGAGGTTTGATTGGTTATGTTTAGGGAGGATTAAAAGCTTGAACTTTGCTGATGGAAGGTAATTCGATCAGTTTGGAGCAGAGTAACGGCTTCGTTGATGAGCTCGCTGGCGATGATTTGTTTGAAGGAGGGGATTTATCGATTGATCTGGATAGGCTGTTCGACATTATTGATGAGGAACGGGATAAGGAGGATTCTGATCCGTTGCAGGTAGGTTTCTTCGACGCCAATTTTCAAGGAAAAATGCTTGAATCCTTTTGAATATCAGTTTTCTGTGATGTATTTGTGTGGTGCATTCTGGAGGAGCGAAAATTACGCGTCTTGAAATCTGACTCTAAAGGGCAGCCATAATTGTTTATGGACTGCGATCCAATTTGTAACTATTTTGTGGAGATAAATTTGAAGGCTCTCTTGCTGTTTGAACTGGGGTGGATTAACATTTTTTTGTGAAATTTTCGGCTATTTTCATGGCGTGTGAGGATTTCGGTAATGATGTATTGTTGTGAAGTGTCAACTTTGTTTTTGTTTTTGCTTTTGTTTTTGTTTTGGTTTCCTTTTTTTTTTTTTTTTTTGGCTAAATGTCTCAACTTTGTTTATTTACCATTTAGTGTTGCAATTTACTTCCTGTATGGTTAATTGGTGAGGGATTTAGTGAGGAACTAAAAATTTGCTAGGGTGAGGGATTTAGTAAGGAACTAAGAATTAGCTAGCTACTTTGGATTTATTTGGGAAATTCCAGTAATAGGCCTGATAGGGAGGAAGTTGGTGATGGTTGAGGAACCTTTATTATTATTTTTTTAGCCATTAAACTTTGATGATGGATTAGTGTTTTTTCTCCTAAGTGCATCTTGGGCTTATGGAAATTGGGAGGTTTGATGAGTGAGAAAGTAAGGTAGTGCAGAGGGAGAGAGCTAAATATACATGAAAAATTGAAAACAGTGAATGGTCGATTAAAATAGTTACATTTGCCTCTAGATGCCTTGTCTATTTATCAAGCAGGAAATAGGTTGTATCTATTGTTTAAGGGTACACCAAATACTGGCGATAGACGTTCTTTTCATTTCTACTTATAAACGATATGGGCAGATTTTGAATCATTCCCTTTATTTATTTTCAGTGTCTTGTGTTGTTTTACTTACAAAGTTGGAAGTTGGAACTAGGGAGGAGGGTGTATATGTTGCAAGAATCGTGGAACAGAGACTAGATAGAGATCTTTTTTCTTTTGTTCGTATTCAATATCTGGATGGAACTTTATCGTATATCCATGTTTCTATTTCTTGATATGGATCTCTAGGATTCCTTTATTGATAATATAATTTTGAGTATCTAAATGCAGAATTACTCAGAGGTGTCATTAAAAAATGCCTCACAAGGTGAAGCAGGGTCTAGTGCCAGCAACCATGAGAGTACTTGTCCAGGTAGTCCTTGATATATCCACACTGACCATTTTAACCTTTTGAATTTGTTTTTTCCTTTTTAAGTATTTGATATGTGTGCTATATCTAGTCCCTGCCCCTTTTACCTTTTTCCTTGTTTGCCGTAATTGGGACACTCTTATCTCCTCAGACACTATGTAATAATCTGATTTTATTCCAATTGTTGCAGAGAATAATCTAGTGGGTCCCAGCACATTGCACCCTGTGTACAACCCAGAAGCTTCAGACTCTATGAACGGGGTCTCAGGTGGTTCCCTTGGTTCCACAATGAACCAGAACTTCATCTTCGACTGTCGAGTTCAGCAGTCTCCAGTGAATGCTTGTTCTGCAAGTCTTAAAGACTGGATTTCACTAGCTCCGGTTGATGGAACTTGCTTGGCTGAGAGGGCTAGTTTCTCGCCGCCTGCTAGTAGTGGGACATCTAATTTTCCTTATAGAGATGCTAACAATTCTATAGATTTTGTAGATAAATTCAATAGTACCCTACAGGGAGAAACTGAAATTCAATTCAGGAACAATGGAGCTAAAATCAGTCCCCAAGGTGTGTAAACTCTTTCTTGACTTATTCATAGGATTTAGAATTGGCCTTCCCATCAACTAAAATGTAACTGCCTGTCATCTATGAATTCTGAGAATAACTAATTGATGTTGTTTTGATGTTTGCAGATGTTTTAGAGTATCCTGGTTCTAAGAACGTTGGTATAGATTTTTGTAAGAATGGGACCTTTGGTCAAAATACCGAGGAACCTGTGGGACCACCAAAAGATAACTTGTACACGCATGCAGAAATCCCCTTCATGGGTGCAGATATGTGCTCACAAGGCATGGTTTGTGAGGAATCTTTCACCTGTCCAAGTACTGATACTAAGAGTGATTATTCCCTGGCACAATGTATTATGGGGACAGATTATCACTTGCATAACAGTTTTAATTCTCAAATTTTTACAATCACTGAAGAGTTGAATAATAGAGTGAAGGATGAAGAATGGGAATTTCCAACTGAGAGTGTGTGCTCAAGTACTAAGATGAAATTGAATGACCCTAGTGTGGAAACTGGAAAATCTTCCATGGAGGTTTCATTGAGTAATTACATGGATGTAGAGGGATGTCATTATGGATATGAAGGCAATGAATATGTGTCATCTATGGGATGTTCTTGGTCTGATGCAAATGGTTATCCTGTTGATAAATCAGCAATGCAGCCATGGGCTAGTGCTCAATCATACATTTATGGTGAAGAGAGCGTGAGGGATGAGAACCCTGAAGAGTTGGTTGCACGTAGTATCTCTATGTGGCATCCCGTCGATGTCATTGATGAAGCTGTCAGCAGAGAACATTCTTATTCTGCTGACAATAAATCTTTTGGTGAAGACTTTAGATCATCATTTTCTGGTATTTCTTCTTCCTTGTCTTGTCAGAAGACTGAGCACCAAATGGATGAGAAAGAAGGTCATTTTACATATAAGAAAGTTTTCCCTTATGCAGATAATATTAACGGAAGATTGACAACCTGTAATAATAATTTGAACATTAATGCTCGGGAACAGTATATGCCTTTTCCACAGCCATTCTCTTCAGTTTGTAATCAACATTTGAGTATGGGTTCTCAGATTTCAAAAGTCAGTCCTGAATCAAGTCATAGTAATTTCTCAGAGAAATCTGTTGTAGAGGATGACTCGGATATATGTATCATTGAAGATATAAGTCATCCTGCTCCCTCAAACCAGTCTCCTGCTCTGAGAAATACTCTTGTTACTTCACAAAGTTCTACAGTTGGTGATAATTCCATGACCGTTGGAGGCATGAGATTTAAGGCAAAAAATGAGCGCTTACTGTTACGATTACTGCAGGTTAGCGCTGTTACTCTGGAAATCTTATATTTGCTCTATGTGATTTTGGGAGTAAATGCTTTTAGGTGGCCTGGTTGATTACTGTTTTTGGTTCTTTCAGTTCAAATAAATTTAAAGACTCATTTTTATTTGAATCCTTTATCATCTAAGAGTGTGCCATTCATTTTTCAGGATCTTTCACAGCCAAAGTTAGAAACTGATCCACCAGTTGGATTTTTGGCAGTGCCGCTTCTTCGTCATCAGGTTTGAAATTGTTTTCTTTACTTTTCTCTCTTAAATCAAATTGTGAATATACTGGAAAGATAATAAGCCATAGTCAGAATGAGTCACATGCGCAAATAGTTTATAATTCTCATACAGAGTGATAAATGAGGCTGCCTTCAGCACTTGAAATGATGATTATAGGTCACTGATAAGCTGGTGATATTTTGAAAAAGAAGTTCTGAGACTCCTATAGACTCACACAAGAGTGAATTTTTTTTCTTACGAGAAATGTAGTTTTCTTGTTGAATAAGCGATAGACTGACTGTTGTACTATTCCCTATGGACGTTGAAAGCCTGTAGAGGACTAGAGGCATTTCAATTTGCACATGCTCTCCCTAACTTAGAAATTCTGCACCTTATTTTATTTTATGTGTATTGTCCTCTTTGAGCTTATATGACTTTCTGGACAGAGGATTGCTTTGTCATGGATGGTTCAGAAGGAGACAGATAGCACACACTGTGCAGGTGGAATTCTTGCGGATGATCAGGTATACGTTCCCCTCTCATTATTTATCATTTATCAACAACAGTTGATATTCTTTTAGAGTTTTGCCGACCTGCACTTTAAGAACGCAATTTTTGTTTTTATTTTTTCAGGGATTGGGAAAGACAGTATCGACAATAGCACTTATATTGAAGGAAAGGCCTCCATCTTTTAGAGCATGTCATGTAAAACAGGATGAAACGGAAACTTTAAATTTGGATGAAGATGAAGATATGCTTCCTGCATCTAATGGAATAAAAGAAGAACCAGATACTCTTCCAGCTGTGTCAAATGAAACTTCAATGGGAAACAAAAATTCATTGCTGCCAGCAAAGGGTAGACCAGCAGCTGGAACCCTTATTGTTTGTCCTACAAGTGTTCTGCGACAATGGGATGATGAGTTGCAGACAAAGGTAACCAGCAAAGCCAATCTCTCTGTGCTTGTGTACCATGGAAGTAATCGAACAAAGGATCCTTTTGAGCTGGCCAAGTATGATGTGGTTCTTACAACATATTCAATTGTCAGTATGGAAGTACCAAAGCAGCCGCGTGTCAGCGATGATGATGAGGAGAAAGGAAAATCGGAAGATCATGGTTTATCCATGGGACTCTCCTCCAGTAAGAAAAGGAAATGCCCCCCGAGCTCCGATAAAAAAAGTTCAGATAAAAATGGTTTGGACAATGCAGCAGACTCTAATGCTCGCCCCTTAGCAAAGGTGGGATGGTTCAGGGTTGTCCTTGATGAGGCCCAGAGCATTAAGAATCACAGAACGCAAGTAGCTAGGGCATGCTGGGGTCTTCGCGCTAAACGTAGGTGGTGCTTGTCAGGTACTCCTATCCAGAATGCAATTGATGATCTCTACAGCTACTTCAGATTTCTCAAATATGACCCTTTTGATGCATACAAGTTGTTTTGTGCCCATATCAAGACCCCAATTAGTAAGAATCCAACAAATGGGTACCGAAAACTACAAACTATTTTGAAGACAGTCATGCTTCGCCGCACCAAAGGTGAGAAACTTTAAGATTCTTTTCATTTACTTTGCTTCATGTGTGGCCAAAAATGTTTTTAAAAAATAAAACCACGCCTGGTTAAGATGCTACTACTCCTTTTATTCCCTATTATTTGCTTTGGTTTTGTTGGTCCATTTTTGACAAATTAATTTTGTTTGACCAACGGTATTATTTGTTCTCTTTGAGATATTCATTGAAAGCCAGTTGTATTTACAATTAAAATTCTTGAGCATATGGTCCAACTCACTTTATTTTATCCCAGCTATATTGAAGGAGAATATCAAATTTTTTTTTTTGGTTGAATTTTGTATAATTTATTGTCTTGAGTCGGTAACCAAACTGAGCTCTTGTTATTGGCTTCTTCAGATTGGTATGTTGACTCTCAGCACCTATGGGAAACTATAACTGTAGGCATTTTATAATCTAATTCTAATCTTTTGCTATAGGCACACTTCTTGATGGGGAGCCGATCATCAGTCTACCACCCAAATTTATAGAATTGAGAAAGGTTGATTTTTCAAAGGAAGAACGTGATTTTTACTCCAGGCTAGAGGCTGATTCACGTGCTCAGTTTGAAGTATGGATTTCACTTAAAACTTAATTTTGCTTTGTTTTGAATTTCCTTTTTTGTTTATCATAATTGTCCCTTTCTGCACTTGAGAAGAAAAGCTTACAATTTTTTAGTAGCTTTACACGTCTACATTTATTTGTGATAATCATGTTCAGTTTCTTATATGGATGCTTGTTTGTCAGGAGTATGCTGCTGCTGGAACAGTTAAACAGAATTATGTGAACATTTTGTTGATGCTCTTGCGCCTTCGACAAGCTTGTGATCACCCCTTTCTTGTAAAGGGTTTTGATTCACATTCATTATTGAGTTCTTCTGTTGAGATGGCAAAGAAACTACCTCAAGATGAAAAGGAACATCTTCTGAAATGTTTGGAAGCTTCTTTGGCAATATGTGGCATCTGTAGTGTGTGTACCTTTGTCTTTTGATATATCTTTGTGACTGTTTTCACATATCGAATGTCATATTTGGCTTTGGCACAAAGAATTATGGTAGTGCTTTTTGTTGATGTTGTTGTTGATGATTTAATAGGATCCACCTGAGGACGCTGTTGTTGCCAAGTGTGGACATGTTTTCTGCAACCAATGCATTTGTGAACATCTCACAGGCGATGACCATCAGTGCCCCAGTACAAATTGCAAAGCTCGGCTTAATTTGTCTTCAGTGTTTTCCAAAGCCACGTTGAGCAGTTTTCATGATCAGTCTTGTCAAAATGGTTCCACTGATTGTTCTGGTTCTGATGTTCAGACAGGAGAGTCTTGTTACGAGGGTGGCTTGTATAATTCTTCCAAGATTAAGGCTGCTCTTGACATCTTGCAGTCATTATGTGGACCGCAGGATTGTTTAGCAGGAAATAGTTCCACACAGAACATGTCTGATGAACATGCCAGCTCTGTGGAAAACTTGTTGGCTACTTGTGCAGTTGAACCAATTAAGGATGTTCCTGATAGCAGAAATTTGGACTCTGAAGGAAGTACTAATTCTTCAATTAAGCTTCCTGGACAGAAAGCAATAGTGTTTTCGCAGTGGACAGGGATGCTGGATTTGCTTGAAAAATGTCTAAAACATTCTGGCATTAAATACAGAAGACTAGATGGAACAATGTCGGTCATGTCCAGAGATAAAGCGGTGAAGGATTTTAACACCCTGCCTGAGGTTTGTGGAAATCATAGCATGTCTGTTTCAATCTCCTGGATTTTCACACAAGCTGATGTTTGATTTCAAACTTTTTTTTTTTTTTTCAGGTTTCGGTTATGATAATGTCTTTGAAAGCTGCTAGTCTTGGTCTCAACATGGTTGCAGCTTGCCATGTTCTACTTCTAGATCTGTGGTGGAATCCTACTACTGAAGATCAGGCAATTGATAGAGCGCATCGGATTGGACAGACTCGTCCTGTTACAGTTTTGCGTTTAACCGTGAGAGATACCGTTGAAGATCGTATATTAGCTCTTCAGGTACTTGGCAAATCTGTTAGTGTTCTGTTCTGATTTTGAAAATTTGAAGTTTTAGATAACACAATACTTGCAAGGTTTCGAGAATGTTATTATACTCGTTTGTTTTTCTGTGGAAGTTTTAGATTTCAGGGGTAATAGATTGGACAATATAATAACAAATAACTTGCAAAAAGTAGTCTAATGGAAAGAAATTTTGGATATATGTATAAATATCTTTTTGTACCCTAGTTTAGTGAGGCAATATCTACAAAACTAAGTTAATAAAATGTTTCTGGACAGTTGGGAGATGCTTTTATAAGTTATCTTCCTGTTTTAGAGAATTGAATATTTTAAGTTGTCTGAACATTTCAGAATTTATTTGAGTGATTTGTTAGTTTATACTCAAAAAAATTTTCTTTTGTTTTTACCCATTACCTTCTTTTCCTATCAGCAAAAAAAGAGAGAAATGGTTGCTTCCGCATTTGGGGAGGATGGAACCGGAGGTCGTCAGACTCGCCTAACGGTAGAGGATTTGAAATATCTGTTCATGACATGATTAATGGTGGTATATGTTGGGCAGATAGTTTTTTGGTTGCTAACACAGATTATTATCAGTTAGCTTTCTCTAAAAGGTGTCAATATCAGCAAGTAATATTTAAATCCCTGACCAATAGAAATTGAAAACTTGCCGACCATAATTGAAGCTCTACTCACAAGAAGATTATGTTTATAGTCTTTACAGAATCAAAGGATCCATTTTTTCCCCTAGATTTTTTTTTTTTTTTAATTTTTTTTTATAACTTCCCTCTCTACATTACAGTGTATAGGCTGTGGTTATTAGTTACTTGAAGCTATAGTAAAGGTAGGAGCTATAAGATACAGATGAGGGTTTTCCTTTTTTTTTTTTTTTTTTTTTTTCTCTTGTAATTTTTTTTATCCATTTTTTACATGTAAATGATAGAGTTTTTCTCTTTGTCTGACGCGTATTCCATTTAGCCTTCTGTTACAGCAATTACAAATGCTACGCGTATTTGACTGATTGGATCGTGTATTATTTCCCTGGTCGGTGGTTCTTCTTCATTATTGTTCTTTTTACCATTAATGTTGTAAAGGTTTTACGGTTGATGCGGCAAATGACAAACGGAGTAAATTGTATGACAAAAGAAGTAAATTGTAACCACTCTGTTATCCGAATTCTAGCCAAAAAAAAAAAAAAAAATCTCTGTATCCGAAGCTATCAAAAGCAAGTTCTGTGAAAATAAATTTGTCAGGGGTGATTGAACTAATTGGGGAAGGGATGACGGATGTTGTGTGCCTGTGTTTGGTTCTTGCTTTTCCTTCAACAGAATTTGAGGGCAAATCAGCTGAGGTGTCGTTTGACACATAAATTTTATTTTAATTTTATTCAAATACAATATAATTTTACACAAAACACAAATTTTACAATAGTATTACAAAAATAATTACTATTTAAAATATTTTTAAAACAATCACATTACCTTTTCAATGTCATTATTTATCTCTATTTTTATTTATCACATCAATTTTTCAACTCTAAAATACTTTTCATCCAAACACACATTTCATTCAAATACAAAACAAATACTTTTCAATCAAATACAACATTCAAAAAACAAATTTTATTCAAATACAATCAAAATGCAATGCGTTTACCAAACGTTCCTTGAGTCTTCAGCTTGGCCATGGCAAAATGGTGGGGACAGAGAATGCTTTCTCATTCCCATCTTGACCTCAAAATCACCCTTATCCCAGCGTCCATACCCGACTAAGGAGTGATAGGGATGGAATCACGGATTTCCCAAATACCCTTCTCATTTCTGTACATGTGAAAATTACATTATTTAGATTTAAAAAAATAAAAGTAAAATTTCACTACACGATTGTTTTAAAATCAAAAGTTCCGGGGAAAAAAAGAATCAATAGTCACAAAAATGTCTAAAAAAAAATAGCAAAGTTTAAAAACTAAACTTACAAATAGCACCTGTCACTAGTATTAGCTAAGGTTACCAACTAATAATTATCTTTTTTTTAATCTTAAATTTTTTTTTTTAGTTTAGTAATTTTTTTAACAGAAACAATCTGATTAAGTTTAAAAACTTAATATATATATATATATATATGGGGAACAGAGATGAAATGTGTGGTAACTTTTTCGTTCTTATTTTTAATTTATGGAAAAGACTTCATTTTTGTTCTTGAATATTTTCCCCATTCTAATTCTGCTCAAAATGAAGCCCCGTGGGTCTTATTTTCATGGGGAACTTTGCCATCTCTAATTTCTTTTTCTTCTTTTCAATAAGCTTTGCAAATAAAAAAATCGTAAAAAGGGCTGGAAATCACCAACAGATTCAATACCGTCATAAATTAAAAAGGGTGACGAACAATATCACTGTCCCCTGGTCTAGTGATCAGGACATTGGACTATGAATCCAAAAACCCCGAATTCAAGCCTCGGTGGGGACTCATTTTTATTTTTACATTTTAAAAATGATTCTTTTGATTTTTTTTTTTTTTTAATTTTCAGCTAAAAATGTGTCCGACTTATCAACAACTCTTAACTACGGCAGTTAGCAAAAAAAGGACAAAGTCATAAACACCATATCAAGTCCCCATATTTAAAAGTTGTCCTCCCCATGATTGCTACCATGAACACGAAACAATTCTGTAGCTGAACTTGAGCATATGCTTCTATCACTGTCTATAGCCCTATAGACCTTGGTCGTTTGCCATTTCAATCAAATGCAAATCATCATCACCAAATAGATCACCAAGAAGTTTCTTTTCCCTGCTTAAATAAAACATGGTACAAACAGAAACACATGTTTGAAATGGACACAACACAAACTGTCGTATGAATATATAAAAATCTCCGCATTGTGAGTAACATTAGAATACAACATGTTTGCCGTTTTGATTAATTAGGTGTCGTATTGCACCTCTGACTCAACCAAGAAAGAATGTCGTTTCGAACAACCTCCACATTCTCATCCGTCTCTCCAAACAGCAGCGAATGCATCATCCCGTCGTAGATCCTCACCGTCTTGTCGTCGCTCCTCGCCTCTGTGTACAGCGCTCTGCTCACGTTCGGATCGGTGACGACGTCGGCGCTGCCGTGGACCACCAGGAACGGCAGCTTCAACTCCGACAGCCTCCCGCTCAGATAGTCCGTCACTCTCAGAAGCTCCACCACCGTCCCCAGCCTCGGCTTCCCCCTATACCTCATCGGATTCCGATCCGCCACCGCCTTCTTCTCCTCCACCCTCACCGACTTCGGCATCAGATCCTCCGTCGGAACGATCGCCAGCGTCGGAAAGAATCTCGCGAGCTGCGTCAGGATTTGGGGAATCGGCCACCGAGGTCTCAGATCGTCGGAGATTCGACACATCGGCGCGACGAGGACGGCGCCGTCGAACCCTTGCGGATCAGCGAGGTGGATGAGGAGGCAGATCGCGCCGCCCATGGACTCGCCGTAGAGGAAGGAACGGACACGTAAGGCTAGGGTTTGGAATCGGGAGTGGCGCTTGACGGAGTTGAAGAAGGAGAGGCAGTCCTGGACGGCGAGGTCGACACTGGGGACGAAGGCGCGGAGGCCGTCGGAACGGCCGTGGCCCGGGAGGTCTAGGGCGAAGCAGGCGAAGCCGTGGCGGGCGAGGAAGATGGCGGTGGACTGGAAGGTCCAGGAGATGTCGTTGCCGTAGCCGTGGACCATGAAGACGAGGGCGCGGGGAGGGGAATCTTCGGAATCGTCGGAGAGAGGAAGCCATGAGCGAGTGAAGAGTTTGAGGCCTCGTGGGGAGGTGAAATAGGAGCTCGAGCCTCTCACGCCCTGGAGAGCGTAGTAGTCTTGCTCCGGCGTGTTTCCCCAGAAGTGGACGTGGCTCTCTTCCTCTTCCTGCTGCTCCGCCATTTTTTTTTTTTTGGTTTTATGAATGTGTCAGTTGTCAGTAGTCAGTTTTTGTGGGTGATAGGAGGAGATGCGTTGAATATGATTTGGCATTAGCCAATAGGCAGGCACGTGATGTCGTTTTATGTTCTAACTTTTAACTCCTACCTCGGTTTGGGATTGTTTGATTATTAGGGGTGTTTGGATGTCCGGAGATTTTTTTCTTTTAGGTTGAAAAAAGAAATGGTTTGAAAAATATATTTAAGAAAAAATTTGTTTTGAGTGGAATAATATAAAATTTTAATTTTTTTTAAAAATTAATATAAATATTATTTCGTCCTTATTAAAATTTTATATAATTTTAAAAAAATTCATCTTATTTATATTTATATACATAAAATTATCAATTTTAAAATTTAAAATTTTTTAAATATATAAATAATAAAAAGTGATATTAAAGTAAAAAAAAAATTGTTTTAAAGACCTTTTTTAGCTCCAAACACTCTCTTACTTTTAAAATTTAAATTTGAAATAAAAAAGAGAAATTGGTCTTTTAGCTTTTCTTTTTTTGGTTAATTTCTTTTGCTAAAAGAAAGAGAGAGAGAGAGAACGAGGAGGGAAATTAAAGAAAACACTCAAGTTTAAAAATTTAAATTAGGTTTAAGATGACTTAAATTATAAAATAAATATTATATTTGTTATTTAAATTTGAATTAAAGAACTTTATATTAAATTAAAATATTTGAATAATAAAATTTAAATTTAAATTTATTAAAAATTTATTTCTCTATGTTTTTTTTCATGTAATTAGAATAATTTTTTTAATATAACAGAGGATTTATAAACAATATTTTTGAATTTAAAATATCATATAAATAATAAATTAAAAAATTTTAAATAGACCGATAAATCAACCATAAAATTAAGTTCAAATATATGTTTTTTTTTTTTTTTTTTCTGTTTACTTGCTTTGGGCGCAAGATTGTCAAGGCAATAGTATTTATACGCACAGATCTTCATTAAGAGAGTACACAGAGAGAGAGAAGAGAGGGAAAGCGATAGCACTGACCAAAGAGAGCACCTTTGCTCAAAAAACCCATTGCAATGGTATAATTAGGACGGCCGATCTCACAAGTAAGTGATGAAAATAAACAAAAAAAGATTAGTGGAACAAAAACACTATAGAGAAAAGCAATCAAATAAAGAAAAGAAAGAAATATTTTTGTGTTTTTAGACTAAATTAATTAATTGATAATGTCATATAAAATGGAGAAAATTCAATAATTAAAGTGGTAAGACATCGAGAATCCCCTATATGCTTCGTTCATCTATTTAGATTTTAATTTATAAATTGATTCAATTGAAAGTTTCACATCTCAAATAATCAATTAGAAAATAAAATTTGAAGAATTTGTGAATTAAATGTATTCAAATAAATTAAATTCTCACGTTAACTTCTAGAAAAAAGTATCTTATAAGAAATCTAAAAGCGATAATATGCCACTAGCAATATTACAGTAAAAGACTATTTATAAAACTATATCTATCAATATATTGTATCATGTAATAATCATATAAAAAAGTTTAACTAAATTTATATCAAAATTATCCACAAAATATATTGATATGAGAAATAAATAAGATAAAAAAATTTATTTATTCAAATATATAAACTTTACAAACTATTAGAGAATCAAAATCTAAATAAGCTCACTATAAATATAGAATTATCTCTAATCTTACCTAAGAACTCTAGCTTAACTTGCAAGACATTCTCACAAAATTTTAGAGAGAAAATATGAGAATGAAATAAGGCAAAAATAAGAGAGAAAGAGTATATCTCCCTCTGTACTTAAGCCTCCCCAAGAGTGTCTTTTTATAAGCATAATTTTATACTATTCCACCTAACCTTTACACAAACTTTTCAAACTTCTTACAATATTCGGTGCAATTACAACTTTTCAAGCTTGCTATAATATTCGGTACAATTACAACTTTTTAAACTTACTACAGTATTCAATGCACACATAATACAAAATTTTCAAATTGCTATAGTACGACAATACTGCTACAGTGCTATAATGCCACTACAATGGTTAGTGCACACTTGATATAGTGTTTCAATAATCGGTGCATACTTGCTAAGTAACTAAAATATTCGGCACACACTCGCTACAGTGTAACAGTACTCACATTAGTTATAATTCAGTGTATGAAATTAGAAAGGATTCAATGCGGTATGATACATGATAAATTTGATTTTAATAGTTTCCTGACATAAATAATGACATCTACTATTAGAAAAATAAAGTATTAAAATTAGATATATTCAAAATAAAATATTGTAAGTAAACTCATTAGAAATATTTAATTTTTAAGATTATTTTATATACTATTAAAAAATTAAAAAAAGATTATATAAAATAAAATTACATTAAATAAAAACTTTATGAAATTTATAAAAAAATCTAAATTAAAATACATAATACAATATAAGTCAAAACAAATTAAAATAAAAACTAAAATTTTTAAGAATAAACTAATTTTTATATATAAAAAAGTGGTAAAATAACACCATTTTATGGAGTTATCACATTTGTTGCTTTGTATTAATTAAGACTCATTTTACAGATTATGTTTAAGTGTTGTTGAATGATGATGTGCATAAGTGAGGCACCCAGCAATCAGTTAAATTGTAAATTGTAAGTAATTTTAAACCCTTCTACCATTCTTGCTCCTCAAGGATAAGCCATTCTGCACAGTTCGGACAACATTTACTAATAAACTTGTATATAAATATATATATACATATATCTTTCTCCGGGTAATTATTTATTCCAAATGTTGCTATCTGGCTGCCTTTACTTGTGGATGTATACATGATCATCATGCTGAGAATCCACTGTTTGCTAAATCAACTTTAAGTCCATCTACTCGATTCATAAACTTGTTTCAGCGGATAGCATGAAAGTGTGTAAAATTCCTTGTCGAAACGGTACTTCAAAATCTCAAGTTTTATTAAGCGTTGCATGAATACTACGATTCTTTGTAATTTTGTTTCTAATTTGCCTGTTTTTCTTTGTTTATGTTTTTTAATCTTGTTGCAGAGTTTATTATTCATGTGGATAGCCAATAACTTGCTTGTGAATACATAAAGTGAAGAAATCGGAAGCTCTTTCTTTGGCATTTAGTTATTTTTTTATAGTTAGTTTTTTCTTTTTTTCCCCAACCCTGCCTATTATCATGAATATAGTCGAATATAGCTACCCTGTTCTATGTTCACTAATCTTGAAGATCTGTTTGCAACTTTATGTCTAACTTTAAAATAATATTGTCTCAGGAACATTCTATTGTGCATTCTATGCCGTTGTTCCAGTTGGTAGCCCAAAAAAAATGCAAAATAAAACAAGGGGATAATGTAGTTTGGGGGCAAGTAAAAAATAAAGAGAAGAGGAAAATGGTTAAAAAAGAGAGAGGAAAAAAAGAATAAATAAATTATAAAAAAATAATAATAAAAAAGATTATACTCGAGAAACCTGATAATACCCCTATTATAGAGAAAAAAAAGCAAGGACATTATGGCGAAGCAGTGCACAAGTCCTTAAGGGAATTTACCAAAGGTCTCATTGGAAAGGTATGTTATGTGAAATATTTTCTGATAGTGGATGAAATATTTTTCCTTTAGTTATTGCACACTGTTCCATAATTTAGAGGAGGATTAACCATTTTGTGCTTTCTTGAGATAGTTCTACTAAAGGGGAAATGGGATTGTCTGTGGCAGTTGGTGTTGCTTTCTTGAGAGAATTTAGTTTTAGGTTCTTTGTTACTGGTTTTTTTTTTCAGTTCTTAAGTATCTCATTTTGGTTTGATGTGCGTACTTTCATGCAGGGATTGTCTGGGCAGTGTGAATGGATGCTACTCTTCATTATACTAATGCTTGAACAACACAACCTCCGAGGTTTGTTGCATATGAAGACATATTGGAGCATCTATGTTTGATGACTTCTTCTCTTAACCGAATAGAGTTGCTTCCACCTTCACTTGTACACAGGTATCTCGAATTTTCATAGTCTCTACCTGTTCATATTTCCTCTTTATCATTGTTCACTTTTTGTGTTTTAAGGATGACACCCTTTTTTTTTGTTTAAAAATGGCGTGATATGTTTTCTTATACCGCAGGCTGCACCATACTAAGTTGGAAAAGGAGTAGCAATTTAACTCCGCAAAACAAAACTTTCCACCGGTAATGTGACATCTGTTGCCAGATTGTTATCAAATCACAGCTTACAATATGGTTTTTAATTTTTGAGATTTTCCATTTGTTTCCTGTTCTGTCGCTTCAATAACGCATGTATGGAAATCAATTTAGGTTTGTTACACTTGACAAATTTAACCCAGAATTCCTCGCGCTAGAGTTGGAGTTTGTGAAAAAGGGGACTAAAAATGAATGGATAGGTGGATCTAATCTAGACTTGCTTGTATTCTATTCATTCTGTTCTTTTACTTATGAATTATAAGCGTTCAATTGTGCTTGGTAGTAAAATTTCTTTTGTTTGTATAAAGCTATGAATGCTTTTTGTTGGTTGCATGGTTGAATGGCCAAAATGCTAATATGAATTCAGCTTCTTGTTGATACAGATAATACAGTAACATTTGATGTCTTACTCTGTACCGTTGCTTCAATTGGGAGCCCAACAATTTAGTAAAAATAAGAAAGAGATGCCAAAAATGAAAGGTAAATAAAAAAAATGAAAAAACGAAAAAGAAAAAAAGAGAGAGAAAGAAATTGAAAAAAAGTGATACAAATAGAATAAGAGGGGAGAAAAAGTAAAAGAAAAAGAAAAGCTTATGATTCCAGCAAATAAGTAATATCACTCTAGAGTTGCCATTCGTCCTCTCGGATTTATGTTGCCTTCCCAAAGGAAAAAAGAAAGGACATGACGGTAAAGAAGTGATGCTATTGTTGGAAAGGTATGTCATTGTTCCTTTTTTTTTTATTTTGTTTTCCTTTCTCATGGTTTATTTTGTTTATTTTTTCCTTGCAATTTAGGAGAGGAGGGTGGAAAGCAAGAGTATTTTCAGACATTATTGTTTCGGTAAGTTTTGTTTGTTTTATTTATTTCGTTTTGTTATGTTAAAACTTTTTTTTTTTCCCCTGAATTTGTCTTGTATTAGAACAACAGAGTATATTACTGCACATTTATGTCACAAAGAGAGTGGAAAACAAAAAAAAAAAAAACAATGCTGAAAAATTTCTGATTCAATAAAGAGGCTGAAAAAGGTGTGGAACCTGCGTTCTAGGTCATGATATTTACCTTTCGATTGTTAACCGCGCTGGAACTTGCGTTTATTCAACCGTTGTTACTGTTGAACTTGCATCTGCATTTTGTGCCTTTGAAATCTTTTAAATCGATTATTTTCTATCTTTTAAGTTCTCATTGCATACTCTTCCTGCAGGAGGGGGTTTTCCATTTCTGTCAGAATGGAAGAAAAAGATAGTGACATAAAGAAGAAGATATCCAGAGAAGGGAGAAAAAAAAGAAGAAGAAGAAATAAAGAAGAAGAATGGACAGAGCAATCAATTGTCACTGCCAAGATCATGGTGGGAGCGCAAAGTTCATTGTCACTGCTTTCCCTGGCTCTGTGTGGATCACTTTTGACATCATCAACAATAACTTAAGGAATAATATGCACATCTGAATAGATAGATTTATTTCTTCTTCTTCTTCTTCTTCTTCTTTTTCATCGGTTGTATAAGTACTCTCCCTAATTTTCAAATCTTCTTCAATCTTCTATCCTCTATTTTATCTTATTTCAGGCTTGTGTGTTGATGCTAAATGACCATTGAGTTTTAAATGGACTATACATTTGCTGTTTCTTATGTAATAATTAAGTCTTATTTAACAGCTTACGTTCAAAGGTTCTTGAATGATCATGTGCACAAGTGAGGCACCCAGCCATCAATTGTTAATTATAAATTGTAAGTCACTCTGATACCTCCTATCTCTTCTAGTTACTCAAGGATAGCTATTCTGCATACTTTAGATAATATTGACTAGTCTACTTATTGACCTCTTCCCATTGTATTTTTATAAATAGAATATTGTGTAAAGTTTGTAAAAGTCTAAGAAAATATATTCTCTCAGATGTTATTTGTTGCCTTTTATTTTCATTTTTCTTCTTATCTCTTTTATTTTTGAAGATAATTGTAGCATGCTATATGATAGTTGATCTCTAATTGTTATTTTTTTCAAAAGAAGATAATTATAACATCCTTAAAAAGATAGCACATGATGTTAATCTGAAATTTCGGAATTTTCAAAATGAAATTTCTGATATTTCTTCAATATTTTTTGATATTTTATTATTGATATCTATAATTGTGTCGATATTTTTTTAATATTTTAATAGAAAAAATATTATACGTAAAGAATATTTTAGTACCCCCAAATACATAAATTTTGATAAAAATTTTAGAAGTGTCATAGATATTTATAATCATATTCGCGCGCACACACACATATATATATATATAAAGATAAAATAATTATTCATGACTTCAAAAAAGACATTTCCAACATCTAAAAATTTCCCTCTTAAAACAAAAAAAAAAAAAAAAAAAAGAGAGAGAGAGAGAGGGAAGTAACGTGTTCAACTCTACATGTTTTTATAAAGTTAAGTATAAAATTATTAACAAACTAAAAATTTATTTTGTTATTCATATTTTTTCATTTGACATGAAATTATATATATACATTATAAATATCAAGTTAAATTTCAAAATTATGGGGTATTTAGATAATACATTGCGTTCATTTTCATTTGAATGCAATACATTAATACCTCATTCATTTACCGTATTATATTCGCATTACGTTTGAACGCAATGTAATTTTCATCCAAATGTAAAAATACTGCATTCAAATACCAATTACGTTATATTTTAAATTCAATACAATCAATAGTCACTATTCTATTTTTTCGATTACTTTTACTAATCACATCACACACTTTCTTTCTCTCTCCCTTTTTTTCTCTCTACTTTTCTCAATCACCTTACATACAATACAATTCAAATACTTTTTATCCAAAGATACATTGCATAAATGCAATAAAAATACTTTTCACACAAATACAAATTGCATTCAATGCATTATATTTAAACCAATGAGAACGCAATGCGTTCTCTCTTTTTTTCTCTATACTTTTCTCAATCACCTCATATACAATACAATTCAAATACTCTTTATCCAAACACACATTGCATTCAAATGTAATACAAATACTTTTCACCTAAATACAAATTGCATTTGCGAACGCAATGCATTACCCATACGTCCCATATATATAATATGTGTTTTGATGAAAAGTATTTATATTACATTTAAATGCAGTGTTTGTTTAGATAAAAAATATTTGAATTGTATTATATGTGATGTGATGAATAAAAATAGTTAGAAAAAAGAGAGAAAAAGAGAGTATACGATGTGATTCGTAAAAGTAATAGAAAAATACAATGATAAATAGTGATTATATTATATTTAAATTATGATATGATTGATATTTAAATATAATACTTTTACATTTAAATAATTATATTACATATAAACACATTATAAACATAATACTTTTACCAACCCTCCTCTTACTTATATATTACAGGATTCACAAAAGGGGATTTTGATTTTTTTTTTCTTTCATCGTTACATAAAATTATTCTAGCAATTACAGCTATTATCACAAATCATTATTGTTGTACACAATGACCAGATATAGAGATATAGTTATAAAAATTTTTGATAAAATTCTTATGTCAATTGCAGATTAAACTGTACAAATTGATAAATTTGGTCCCAAATCAAACAGTCTAAAATTTTTGTAAGGAAAAAATAAAAGAGAAAAATAAAAGTATTTTTACATAAATAATTAATATAAACAACACTTTTATATCAAAATAAATAATTTAATAAATAATAGATTTATTAGATAAATTATTTATTAACTTTTTATAAATATTTTATTTATATGATAAAATTTTTATGAGATTTATAATAAAATAGCCTTTTCTTAACAAATGATTTAAGTTTTTTAAATTTGTTATTGTTAAAATGGCTAATTAATTTTTTTATATGATCAATCGGTAATTGACTAAATTACAATCAATCATTAATTGATCATCATGTAAATTATTAATTTCTTAATCAACCACTAATTAACTAACAATTAATTATTGATTAATCAAACTTATAAAACTAACAAACAGTTATTTTGTTAAATAAAAAAATTCAATTATTTATTGATGATTAAAATAGACCACTCAAATCTAGCTTTCTAATTTTTATCTGCCTAGTGAATTGATTATTTACATCAAATATTTTAAAACAACCTTATTTACTTTAATAATTTTCATAAAAACGAAAATGGGAAAACTATTTATTACAATTTTAGTAGAAAGATCGAGGGGAATAGTTCTAAATTTTTATGTTATGACCCCCTAACATTTAAAAAATTATTAGAAGTCCTCAAAAGTTCTTAAATTTGTAAAAGTTCCCCAACCTGATATCTGAAGTATTCTGAACTTCTCTTCTTTCCTCCATTTTTCCCTTTTCTTCTCTCTCTCTCTCTCTCCCTCTCTCTCTCTCTCGCTCTCTTTTTTTCTTTTTTTTTTTTTTTTCCCCTTTCTTCCTTCTTCGGCCCAACTCTCTCTCTCTCTCTCTCTCTCATTCTTCTCTTCTTCTCTTCACGGAAGAAAAATCTAAGGTTTCTTTCCTTGCCTTCGCCACCGAGCTCTCCACTGGGTAGAAGGCCAATTTCCGCAGCGAAACTTTTTTGGAGCAAATAAAAATTTCAGAGGTCGGGAAACTTTGAGGTAGGGTTTTCTCTCTCTTGAATGACCTTAATCTGAAATTTACCTATTAAAATGGTATTTCCTTCTTCGGTTTCAATTCGAACTGTGGTGAAGATTCAAGTATCAAGAATTAATTTGATTTCTTTTTGCAAAAAATCTATTTAATAGGATAATTTTATTTTATTTTTTCTTTGCAATCTGAATTTGTTTTGCTGTGAAATGCGCAGTGAGATTACAAATGGGCCTGAAGGCGGTGAACTGATGTCACTGTTCTGGATTGTGATTCGTCAGCTTGCAGAGATTGAAGCTATGGTAAATAAATTTTTTGTCCTTAGTTTTGATTGAATATATATATATATATATATATATGATTAGGAATATTAAAATTTTGAATTAGGTGCGTATTTAGGGAAATCGATTTAAGATTGAAGATATTACAAGTAGGTTTAACTTTCGGGTACTACGTGGAGATTGGATTTTGGGCCGTATTTGGTTGTAGAGAATGAATGTGAAGTTACATTGGGTGATTGGGAACTATATATGTAGATATATTGTTATGACTTTGGACCTTAGAAATTCTGCTAGTACTAGTAGTATATTCTGTTCAGTTATAGTGCCCTGGAACAAAATAAAAATAAATAAATAAAGAAATAAAAGTTCTTTTGAGGTTCCAGGGAATGGAACTTTTTTTTTTTTTTTTTGTGGCTGAAGTAAATTTTTCATAATACTTGTATTCAGGCAACGTCGAAGAGGGTGATTACGAGGGAAGAGTGGGAGAAGAAGCTCAATGATGTAAAGATTAGGAAAGAAGACATGAATAAATTGGTGATGAATTTTCTTGTCACTGAAGGTTACGTTGAAGCTGCTGAGAAATTCCGGATGGAATCTGGAACTGAACGTATCCTTGGTTTATACGATGTCCATCTGCTGTTATAGATATAATTGCTCTGGTGCCTTGCAACTCCGCTTTGGTTCACTTGAGACACTGGATTTTATGTTTTTCCTTATGAATAAACAGCAGACATAGATATTGCAACAATTACGGATCGTATGGCTGTAAAGAAAGCTGTACAATGTGGAAATGTTGAGGATGCAATTGAGAAAGTTAATGATCTCAATCCTGAGGTGGGATTGCCTTTTTTCTTGCCTATTTTTAATGATTTTATTGTACGCTGTTTCCATTCTGGTATTTTCTTTTTCTCGTATGTTTCATTTGGTGATGTTGATATAATAATTATCACTCTCTTCACGCTTTACTGCTAATCTTTACACTTCTGTAATATGTATATGGAGTTTCAATATACAATATGGGGCCTAAACTTCTAATCGTTAAACCTTTTTTTTCTCCTGGTTCTTCTTTATTTCTGATACTAATTGTCTTTCCAAATTATTTTGTGATTTCTTTTTACTTAAATCACAAGAGTTTTGC
This sequence comes from Antiaris toxicaria, assembly GCA_035233585.1. NCBI lineage: Eukaryota > Viridiplantae > Streptophyta > Magnoliopsida > Rosales > Moraceae > Antiaris > Antiaris toxicaria. The sequence continues at coordinate 100,262,339 of CP141154.1, forward strand.
ATAAAGGTCGTACCTAGGGGCAACTATCAACATTTAATCCAAAATCCTGTATGCAGATTCTGGATACAAATCCCCAGTTGTTTTTCCATCTTCAACAACAGAGATTAATTGAACTTATTCGAAATGGAAAAGTTGAAGAGGCTCTTGAGTTTGCTCAGGAAGAGTTAGCACCAAGGGGAGAAGAAAATGTAAGATTATTTCTTATAATTGTGTTATAAATCTAACTTGATTTGTCTGTAATTGTCTTCCATGTTATTCTTTCACAAGTCAAAGTTCCTTAAAATTTTCACTTAATAGCAGTTTATTATTGTTCTTATTATTGTTGTTGTTGTTATTATTATTATTATTTACTGGACTGAAGTTCACTTGTATGTGAATGCAAGGAAGATTGTCTTTATACAAGGCTCGTATGATTGTATTCCAGTGTAAAACTTTGTACTTTTTGCTGCCTTTCAAGGCAAAACTTGACACTCTGAAGCGAGATTTGTATTGCCTTTTCCAGCAATGCTTTTTAGAAGAGTTGGAGAAGACTGTTGCACTTCTAGCCTTTGAAGATGTCTCAAACTGTCCTGTCGGCGAGCTTCTCGACATATCTCAGCGCCTGAAAACCGCAAGTGAAGTAAATGCAGCCATCCTTACTAGCCAGAGTCATGAAAAAGGTTGGTGTCTCTGCCATTTGTATTATCTAAATCCATGAATCCTTGCAATTGTGATGCATTGTTTAATGTCTCATAACTGATTATGTACAAATTCAAGTCTGTATGGTTTGCCAAAATGGAAGTATTTCAACAATAATAGATTTTTTTAAACTTATGTGAGACTGGAACTTGACGGTATTTACTGGAAGTTCGGTTCTTTTGTTTTAGAATGCAAAGTCTTGCCTTTACACTCTAGTTAAGCGAAAATGGAGCATTAATTTGCAGCGGGGTTGATCCTTGAATTACTCAAAAAAATGTTGATCTTTGAATCTGTTCTCCAAACTTTTATAGTGTCACGGGCTAGACAGTTATGTGTGTGTGTGTGTGTGTGTGTGTGTGTTTGTGTTTCATGTGTTTTTGGGTGGGTGACAATACCGGGGAATGGTCATTTCTGGTAGAATCTGCAAGAGGCTAATGAATATCTCTACGTCTTGTTGAACCACAGACCCAAAGCTTCCAAGTTTGTTGAAGATGCTGATATGGGCCCAGAATCAGCTCGACGAGAAAGCTGCCTACCCACGAATAAATGATTTGTCCACAGCCATGTTGGAAGACCCTGCAGTTTGAAGCTTGTGATGCCGTCCTTTCTTTGGAGGGTTTAATATTTCTTTGTGGTTAAATGGAACCGAGATCATGTATCATGAACCTTAATTGTTAGATATGACTTTGTTTTTAATTTCCCTTATGAATGTCAGATCCCTTTCAATTCTTTAGCCTTTAAAGTGGTCTTCTAATCATTTGTAAAAGTGGTGACCAAAAAATGATATGGCTTTTTTCATTACTTTTCTCCAAAAGAGATTGGGGGACGAAAGTGGCAAGTTTGTGTTTTAGCAAAACTGGAGGACCTTTCTTTCGCTAGGCCCAAATTCGTTTCTATCTGAAATCATTTCAACATGTACTTATAATACTAGCGTCACTTGTTGCTCTGCCGTGATTGTCCTGCCATTTTGTCTGGAACGACAATAATAAACGAGATTGCAATTACAAGGCAGTTTCTAACGCTATTGGACTTGGGAGTACTCACCAGGTGCTGATGGTAAACATAGAAGAAACAAGGAAAGTTAATGCAATTCCCTTGGGGTCGAACTTTTTCCTTTTTTTTCCCACTACGTAGCCGTACGGGTACGAGAGTTTCCACGGTGTCTTCATTTTTCTTTAATATGTTATAATCACATAAGTCTCGTGTCAAAAAGAATATATATATAAAAAAAAAAAAGGTTGATGAAACAAAAGGTATGAATTCATAAAAATAATACATGAGATAAAATAAAGATTATATTTAACAAAAAAGAAACTGCTTAAGCGAAAATCATGACCACAAGAAAAAATCGTCTCCTAACTCCCTAATCCATCTGAACAGAAAACTGAAAATCCATTAATTTGCTCTCTCTTTCTCTCTCTCTTTTGTTTCTCTCTCATCACTCATGGTTCGACCCAAAGAACATAAACCCACTGAATGTTTTTGTCATCTGAACAAAAATGCGGAGGCTTTGCATGTTTGCAACAGCCATCGTCGTCGAAATTGAGAGCATAGCTTGAAGGATCATACTGGAACGTCAAGTGTTGTCTTTTGGTGGTGTTCTTGGCGGCTTTCTTCAGCGCAGCTTTCAGTCTCCAGAAGAGGCTCCTGAACTGCTTCCTCCTGTTGGAATTCACACACGACAATCCTTCCACAAAACCCATGTTTCATATACAACAACAAACGACACCCAATCTCCCCACTTTGGTCTTGTGTTTTTTTTTTTTTTTCCTGGACAAAATTCAGAGAAAAGGTTGGACCTTGGGCTTGGAGGACAAAGTTGGCAGATAAGAAGCGATTCTTTTCTGGGTTTGATGAGAGAAATCCGTCTAAGGGAAAGACAGATTGGGAATTGGGATATGTATATATATATATATATGTAGAAACAAAAAAAGATGGAAAAGAAATCAACCTTTTTTTTTTTTTTTTGTTTGGTTGGAAGACAAACGTAGGCAAGGGAATGCTTATATTTTGCTGTGTATGCAAAAGGCGTAATCTTTTTGTGTCTTTCAAAGAAGCTGTGCAGGGTTCAGCTCCAGCCCTCCACAGTGATTTCACACTTTACTGGAAACAAAAGAAAGAAAGAAAATCACATTGGGATGCTAAAATTCCATCAATCTAGAGAGAGAGAGAGGGAGAGAGAGAGAGCAGTTGGCAGGAGAAAGAACCTCTCTAAGGTCGTATCACCATCAGAATGAGTTTGTAGCATAACGAATCATAATTACCCCCACGGTATTTTCTCGGCTTTATCATGCCATATTTTGACTCAGTTTTTTTTTAATTTTTTATTTTTTGTAAGCGTCACTTTATGCTTTTTATTCACTGGAATAATTTGGATAATTGTTGCTTTATTAGATTCTGTTTAGGTTCGTAAATATTCTGTTTTACCTCAAAATTGATACGGCAGTTAATCTCGGATTCTACAGATTTTAAAATAAAAGAGTTATCATTCCATATAATACTTTTAAAAGATATTAATAAAAATTATAATAAATTTTAAAAATAATATAAAATTATAACATATTTAAATTAATTATATATTAAAATATTAAAATTATTCTCGTTTAATATTATCAGTTTTTTTTAAATCCTCCTAAACTCCTCTTTCTCCCATGCTTTTCTCTTTCCTCCACTTCTTCATCTCTCTTACATTGTCGTTCCAAGCTCTCTCTGTCCTCCCTTTCTCTTTCTCTAGTTGCAGTGCTGCTATGAATATTGAGATTTTCAAGAAGACGAGATTTTGTAGATTTGTTGGAATTTTTCGCAAGTCAAACTATTGGACCATCAATCTCTACTCGAACTTCTTCTCCACCTCGATCTACAAGATTTGCCATTGACATGGAGGAGATTCATTGCGATCTAGTGCTCGATCTTCCTCCCCTTGTCTATGACAGTGTAGGTGAAGCGAGGTCAAGATTTGGAGGCGATTCTAACCGTCATGCAAGGCATAGTGTCACGATTCCCGCCATTGCTTACCTCTGTCTTAGGGATAGGGCTGGTAATTCATGTTATCGTATCGTATTATACTCTTTAGTTAACACATTATACTAAACCAAACCCGACCTATTTAATATTCGTGTCAAAATCTCAAACTCAAACCCAACCCATTTATTAATCATGTTAATCGTGTTGACCCAAATTAACCTGTTTAAATTAAATATAAATAAAATAATGACTAATTTAATACGATTGCGATACCTTAATATGTTTATTAGACAACATATCTTTTCTTTTATGAAACACAAATGAAATTTACTTATAAAGTTTTAAAATTCATATTATTTGTACTTTATTAGTTATGAAAACTCTTGTGTTATATCATATACAAAAGTTAAAAAATAATATATAGTGTAGTGGTGAGGGGGAGGAGAGGGCGATGGAGTAAAGTGAAAGGGGATTGAGGGGTGACTACCGTGTTTTCACAAAGGTCAATGGGGTGAGGGGAAGAAAAGGCGATAGGGTGAAGCGAGTGAAGGGGAGGGGGAGGAGAAGGCAACGGGGTGAGAAGACGAGGGGGGGTTGACAACGATAAGGTTAAGGACTACTGGTTGTGTTGTCACAAAAATCGATGGAGTAAAAGAAGGAGAGGACAATGGGTGAGGTGAGTAGGGCAGCAAAGGCAATAAAATCTAAAAAAAAAATAGTAAAATCTAGATTTTCTTTTTTATGTTGAAATTTTTTTTAAAATATATATAAAAAATAAAATATATATTTTATATTTGAATTTTGAAAACTCAAAATTAAAAATAGTAAAACATTATGATAAATATAACAATATAAATATATTAAAGATTATAAATGGGTAATTTATGAATCATGTTCATGTCAACCTATATATGATCTATTTATTAAACGAGTTATTTCGTGTCAATTGCGGGTTGGCGGGTTCATGCGTATTCGACCTTTTATTTAATCGTGTTTGACGGGTTCGACCCTTTTTGATCCAAACCCATTTAAGACAAACCAAAATCCTCTAACTTCGTGCGAAGGCAAACCCAAACCCTCTAACTTCGTGCCGGGTTCGTGTCATGTTATCGTGTCGTGATTCAAATTGTCAGCCCTACTTAGAGGCACCATGATGTCATCAACGTCACGAGGCTCGAGTTTCCTTTCCAACTTCCACATTTGTCATTTTGGAACTCTAGTGGTAGCGCGGGTTTGGGATGGGTCAACTACAGCATGTCCGATGGTACCTTGCGATTTCGGTGAGCATGAGAGACCCGAGCTTCAGATTCACGCCAAGATCCTCTTTTAAATCATGATTCCATGGCGTGATTTGTCACATCTCTAGATTGTGCATCTTCAGCGACCGTTGTTGTTGTTGGTGCTTTGACCGAGGAGATGACAAGCAGAGGAGAGAAAAGGAAGAGAGAGAAAAGAGTGGGATTTGATTTTTCAAATCTAATTTGAGGATTTTTTTTTGAATTTTTGGGGCTGAATTTTTATTTCCTTGTGATTCTTTTTTTTAATCATAAATGAAAATATAAGAAATACTAAAAATATTATGAATGAATATGCTAAAAATATAAGAAATATACTAAAAATATTATAAAAAAAATTTTATATTTTTTCTTATATTTCCATCATGATTTGATCTTTTCATCGTCATTGATGCAATCTAGTCTTGTCACCATCGTCATGATGTCCTCCAACACATTATCATTAAGAACAAGGGGGAGGGAACGAGTAGAGAGAGAAATATGAGAGGTAGAGGAGAGAAAAAGAATAGAGAAAAAAAAAAAAGAAAGATAAATATAATATTTTAATATATAATTAATTTAAACTCTATTATTTAGTTTTATTAATTTTAATTCTATTATTATTTTAAAACATTACTAATTAATCATAGTCAAACCTCATATTGATTCTCTCAAATATACATTCGCTTTCATCAGAGGAAATTATTTGCATTTGAAATTTTTGATCAAATCTAGCTAAACAAATAAGAATAATTTGACCATATTCCACATTCAAGTTTATGATTGGGGAACTTTTTTTCAAACCATGCTACTATATTTCACTTTATATCATTTAAAAAAAGAGAGAAAAAAAAAAAGAGAAAACAATCCAATTAACTTTTCATTAAATATTTTCTAAATTTAAAAATAAGAAGTTTTAACGGTACAATTTTGAAGACATCTTTCCAGACATAATTAAATACATAATTAAATAATGTATCTTATAATATTTGAACTAATTAAAGACTACGGCAGTGACAGATCAAGCCATCTATTTCAATTAAGGCATATTATTATTATTATTTTAAGATGAATACCACAAAAATAATATATATACATATATAATAGCATTTTTAAGAACTACCAAATATTATATCCAAAAAATCATAAAAACATATAAAAATAATTGACGATGAGTTTTCATGCTTTGAATGCATTGCACAATAGCTTCACGTTGATTAACAAGGGCAACAATACATCCGTAACAAGCTGAATCTATTTAAACATGTCAAAATAAATCATTTGGAAATAAGCAATCTACGAATAAAAACCATTAATATTTACCTCAGTAAAATGATCATACAATTTTTGAAGTTGCATATTAAAAACATAATAAAATAACTCAACACAAAACTGTTGTAAATTTGCAATTTTTTGAGTTTTGCATTGGATTTTTTTTTTTAAATTTTTTTAGCCAGTTGTATTGATCAATGAAGTTTTAGATTAAAAAGGGTAAAGTTTTTCATTTAAAATAGGAAACTAAAAGTGAAAAATGTAACGTTCAATGCGACATTAGTGGCAACATGAACTTTTTATCGGGTGAAACGACGAGGTCACAAACTATAGAGAGATTTTTATTTTTCTTAAAAAAGTTAGTAAGAACAACCTCCCCCACTTGGCCCTTCGTTATGGTGTCTCTGATTAACAATATACAAATAAAGTTAACATTTGTAATTGCTACATAATGAAAAAGCTATATTGAAAGAGAACATAATCAAATGATCAAATGAAAATATAATTTTCTCTTCGATACAAAATAAGCACGCCTTCGTTTTGCACATGGATCACACTGATCAATCAAATCAAAGTTCCTTTCTACCATTTTTTGTTACTGCCCATTTCCTTTTGTCTCCAGTACAAGGCAATGTGAGAAAGTCTGTAGGTCTTTTTTCTTTTCTTTTCTTTTCTTTTCTTTTAAGCACTAGCTTATTACGTCCTGAGCTTCTTTCCTTCTCTTTTTGTCTTCTTCTCCAAAGCCATTTTGCCCTTTCCATATGCTTTATTCAATTCCATTTTGTCTCGCCCTTCAGAATATACCCTCTGCCTTTTATGGACTCTCTCTCTCTCTCACTCTCTCTCTCTCTCTCTCTGTGTTTGTGACAGTTCCTAAGGTGATGACGTGGCAAAAAACATAAAAACAGTTGTTAAGCCTATCCCAGATGACCTGTCATTCCAAACCCAAACAAAGAAAAGCCTTGTCTGGGACCATAAGCTCTGCAAGTTTTTTTTTTTCTTTTTCTCAGCGTATGTTCTTTTCTAAGCTCTCGTGGAAAATTGAATTTTGGTGGGTTCAGAAATCCCATGTGGCATTACCAGGCAACTTTGGTTAACATTTCTAATGGCTGTGTCTCTTCCTTTCCGTTGCTTCAAATGGTCCCCACCCAAAACAACTAATGGGACCCCATTTGGAGACTTGTGACTTGTCAAGATCAATGGTTTTCTTTTTCCTTATCTTTTTCCTTTTTTCTTCTTATATAAAACAAAAATGGTGAGTGGAGCAACTACTTCGTAACTAGTAGCTTCCTTTCTTGTGTATGATGATAAGAGTCTACGTACGCTGATAGATATTTGTATAAAATTATAACTTCTTCTGTCGAAGATGAAACGTATCACAACAATCTTCATGGTAATAATCACTTACGTTGAAAATAAAACGTGTTACCCTAATCCTATCAAAGGGTTAATCTTAAAAGCTTCTGATAAAATCTGAACTTGGCTTCTCCGTACGTCAAAATCACCTAAGAGCAAGCCCAATGACACTGGGCAATAGCAAAGCTGAAACTATTCATGTGGCAGGGTTAAGAGGACAGTACTGATTAGGCCTTTGCTCTTTTGTCCTTGTGATTTTACCAGGTATATAAAAGTGGATTCTATACTTTTCCAGTGTAAAAGCTATTTTATCTGCTTCCCTTTATGGTTCTTAGGCATCAATTCCCTAAAAAACTTTCTGGCCTTATATGTTTGTTGTGTGATTCTTTCACCCCCTCATCAAGTCCCTATCTGTGTCTATCTCTTGTCAGTTTTCAGTCCATGATAAGTTGTGCATTCAATCATTGTATTTTGCACTCTTTTGGTTTTTGCTTTTTTTTTTTTTTTTCTATAAAATTTTGGTTTTTGAAAATTTTTTTTAGCTCGAGTTTATCTGAAAATCATGACTTGTTTAAGACTTTGTAGTGATACGTGCATAAGCACTATGAAATGAACTTTGATAATACTCCAGTGACGTGAAACTCTCAACATATCTCTTGTTTCATGAAAAGTACTTCGAACCAATTGTCTCAAGTATTGTGACCCCTTGTTTATTTTATTATTATTATTTTTATGAATATTATAAGACGCATGACAGAGCTTTCTACCTTTGATTTTAGTTAGAAAAGGAAAAGAAAAGCTGTAATTTTTTAGTCAGTGTTTACATACCACATTTTTTATTTTAAAGCATTCTGATAAATGATATAAATGTTAAAACAACATTGACAATATATATTATATTGTCTATATTAAAACTCTAATAAGAACTTTCTATGGAACTCATTTATTGTTATGATAAAAATTTCTTTTGATAAGTCATTCAAATACTTGTAAAAGCAGTTTTTTAATTCAAAAAGTCAAAAAGAAGCTTATAAGAAACTCTATCAAATAGACCAATCAAAGTAAAGTTACGATTTGAATATGTTAGAACTCACTCAATGAGTAAGATGAGAGATATTTAAACAAGAGCTCTTAAATTCAAAATATAAAATTATATATATTTTGAACTTGGAAATAGAGAGATTTGAATTCTACGAGAGCATTTGCTTTTGTTTTTGTTTTTGTTTTTGTTTTTGAGAATAATTTTTCATTTTCAAAAACACAAAAAATGAAAATGATATCAAAATAACGTTTATTTATTTAACATTTTCAAAACTATTTTGAAAACGTTATTTTTAACTATGCTATTTTTTTTTTTGGTTTTTTGAAAGCAAAAAAATTGTTTTCATCTTCTCCCTCCATCTCTTCTCTCTCTCTCTCTCTCTACCTGTGTAGCGTCGATGATGACAATTATATCTTACGATGATCTCCATCTTTGACGAAGGGTGACGACTATGGACTGACGATGATATTGACAACCCCTTCGTGACAATGACTACTGACTCACAGTAGTGACCATCAACTCGCAACATAAATCTCACTATTGTCACCACCTAGAGTTCAGATCACCGTTATCTTTTACTCCTGTCTCTCATTGCAAAACCCATCACTAAAGGGTTTTTTTAAATTATAACTAATAATTTATTTTTTGTTATTTTTTAAATTAAAAATAAATATGTTTTTATAAAATACTCACTTATGAAATGGATTTTTAAAAAATATAACTAAACAAAGTTTCATTTTTATGTTTCTCAGGAAATATACTCAGAAAATATAACCAAATACAGTTTCGGAAATGGTCTCAAAACATTCTCATTTTCAGTTTTTTTGAAAATAGAAAACATTTTAAAAATAATATCAAATGCCACCTATACCTTTAAGTGGGATCAAATGTGTTTTTTTTTTTTTTTGATAAGTAAAAATTACAAACTCTATACATTATTTAAAAAAAGAGAAAAAAATAAATAGTAGTTTTTACAAAGTAATTAAAATAAATAATAGGTTTTTAATATATATATATATATAGTACATAATAGGTTTATTAGATAAATAAAAAAATTTTATTAGATAAATAATATATTTATAAAATATAAATAAATCATTTATTTGATAATGATATAAAAATCATTTATTTAATTCATAAATACATTATATACTCGATAAATATAATGTAAATAAATTATTTACTTAAAAATATGTTGATTATTATAAATATTTTAAAATTTTGTTATTTATTTTAATTATTTTTTTAAAACCGCTATTTACTATAATTTTCAAAAAAGAAAGTGTGGTAAAGTTACAGCCTTGATCCGTTGATCCATCTGGCATCTTTCAACCCAAGCCCAAATGAAATCACAGTGACAAACATATGATCACAAGTCCTGATCTTTATGAAGTAGATTCTCCCTACATATCACCAAGCATAATTTTTTTTTTTTTGCTGGAAAAGACTTCATTGCACCAAGCATAAACATAATGATAATGAATCAAATCCAAACCCTTAGTTGAATGAAAAAACAAAAAAACAACAGCAATTCCATCTCACCAAATTAATGGCTGTCCCTATCTCACCTTTATTCTTTGGCAGAAAACCATTACCTCTTTAACCATTGCTATGTTTATTCGAGAATTTCATTTTTTAAAAATAAAAATTTTTTACTTTAAAAAAAATGAAAAAATTTTCACCGTAAATCTGAACTTTCAAAATCTTTTATTTTTAAAAAATTAAAAAAAAAAAACTCTCTAAAAAAATTATTATTTATTCAAACAATTTTTCACTTTAAAAAAAATCTAAACAATTTTTTATTTTTTAAAAGTGAATCTCTCATTCAAACATTATATTGAAAATGCTTCTAGAATATATTATTTTAGTGTGAGCATATCTTAAAGATGTAAAATTTCAGAGGAGATTTTTAACACAAAATAATCAATTTTTAGTGCGTTAAAATTGAAAAAAAAAAAGTTAAACGTTTGAAAATAAAATCGAAAACAAAAAATTCATCAATGGGAAAAGCCCTCTTTTTTTTTTTTTTTCAAAAAGGGAAAAGCCCTAATGTTATGATTGATAAACAAATTTTAACGTTATGAAAATCAATTTTATACTAAACATAAAGTTTTATATTCAAATATAATCATTTTTAATAGTGTTATGAAAATAATTACTATTTAAAAATTTTAAAATAATTATATCAATTTTTCAACTCTAAAATACTTTTCCTCCAAACACACATTTTATTTAAATATAAAATAAATATTTTTTAATAATACAATACTTAAAATAAATTATATTTAAATATAATTAAAATACAATACATTTATCGTACGCCTAATTTAATAACGAGCGGCTTCACCTAGGCAGGAAGATATCTCCTTGCTTGCTTACTGATACTTTCAAATATGATGTTGGCCAAGTTGACAACACGTTTACAATTGGAGTGGCAAGTTCTAATTTCTTTGACCAAAAAAAAAAAAAAAATCTAGTCTGAATTTAGTAGGCCGGTTTCTAGTCACATGCCTCGATCACTTTTTGTTCCCTTAAAACATTAAAAAAGAAAATTAATCTCTCGAAAGTGTCTGCGAGGGATAAAAGCAGATCAAGACATGAGATCCTAGGTACAGTAATAGAATATTGTGTACTCAGCCATATAACACTTGCAAAACTCTTAACCCAGTTCCAAGACCAAATCTCTTTGTTGGCTCAATGGGAGAAAAATAAGAATGAATATAAATAAAGAAATAAAGGCAACGGCGATTCCAATGTTCATAAGTCATGTGGTAGTGTATCTCTTGTGGATTCGTTATTACTCCTTTTTAAGTGCTTTTTTAACAGTGCATGCCTTCCATGCGTTTCTGTCTGAATATTTGTCTCCCTTTTGTGTATTATAGCTACACTTATTACGAGTTCACGAGGAATATCAACTGAATGATACGTTTATTCTACACGTAATAGTTTAGATGAAAACATTTTATTCCATTTGGTTCTACCACTATTGTTTAATATGGAAGAATGTTTGTAAGGAGAAGGGTTAGAGTTTTCAAATAACTCCATTTGTTTTACATGGTTTATCAACATTCCAGAGACAATTAAATCGATGCAGTGAGAGTGACTCGAATCCAGAATTTCTAACGAGAAGGAACACTCAACCTACACATTGACGTTTGGCTTCTACCTAATTCAATGCCTAGGTTCCAAATCTCATGAGAACTTAAAATTGGTTACCTTTACTAAAAAAATAAAACAAAAAACAAAAAACAAAAAACAAAACATAACATAACAAGCAAACAATAGTAAGACACACTACCGTTCTTAGACAAAGGATGGCCTCTGAAATCTAAACATCTGTCTTTATAGATCGTCGATTAAATCGAGAGAATTGTCTTCCTTAACGAAATGGACAGGCAAAAGAGGCAGGAACCAACCAAAACATCGTTGGTAATTATTAATTATATATCATCGTAAGTCATCACAAGAAAGTCCTTGATGTTACCTCCGAAAACTTGTGACACGTTTTACGTAGATGCATAGAAACCACTCTGTTTTCTCCGCTAGGCATGCCCCTACTATAAATCGTTCACTTCCTCTATGTTAAAGCGCCCGGTTGTCAATTGTCCAAGCCATAGGATCAACCACCACCACCAAAACTCCCTAGACACTCCAATGGGTTCACTCCCGTCCCCGCCAAGGCCCGTGACACCTCCACAGTACTCCCCGGACAATTCCTCGTCCGAGAATCGAGTTTACGCCGCGTTCCGCTTCAGAGAGCTGGCGGCGGCGGGCATCAACCTGTCCATAAAGATAGATTGCTATGATCCATCCACTAACACATGGAACTATGTCACCTCGATTCCGAGCCTAATTGACAATTATGGATTAAAGGACTTTGCAATGGTCTCACTCGGCAACACAATCTTCATAATTGGCGGCATTTTATTCCATCAATTCATAGCTCCAACATCGGAAGGAGAGCCCTACTCACTTGCCGAGGAGGATGTTCGAGTAGTAGCATCAGTTTTGCGTTACAACCTACGCTCCGAGCAATGGTCCGAATGTGCCTCATTAGCCATTCCTAGGTATGATTTTGCTTGCACGGTATGTGACAACAAAATCTATGTGGCGGGGGGGAAGTCCACGTTGGCCAGCTCGACAGGGTTGTCGTCCGCTGAAGTGTACGACCCTGGCCTGGACCAGTGGACCCCACTCCCCGAGATGAGCACGCAAAGGTACAAATGCGTCGGGGTGACATGGATGGGGAAAATTCATGTGGTGGGCGGATTTGCTGTGAGGGAGGGGTCTGCTGGTAATTCACTCAATTTCACGGCAGAGCGAAGCTCAGCTGAGGTGTACAACACACGGGAGGGGAAATGGGACCTCGTGGCGGGGATGTGGCAGCTGGACGTCCCACCCAACCAAATCGTGGCCGTCGATGGGCGACTGTTGAGCTCCGGGGATTGCCTAAAGGTCTGGAAGGGACACGTGGAAGTGTACGATTGGGCACAGAATATTTGGAATGAAGTTGAAGGGTCTAGGCTAGAAACCCTAAATTGGCCTATGTCTAACTCCAACTATGAGATTGAGATGAGTAGGGCCTCGGTCCAACAACTTTACCTCACAATTGCACCCATTGGGAAATTTCTCTACTTTTTGGCTGGTTATAGGATGGATGGTGAGATACCGAGAACCAAGTCAATTGTCCACAGATTCGATACATCGCCAACAAACAATGCTTGGACAAGCTTTGAACCCATGGAAGAGGAGGGGGAGAAACTACTTTGTAGCCATTGTTGTGCTGTTCAACTCTCCTGAAAGAGCCCTTCTCTGTACCAGCTACATCAAAGTTTGAATATTACTATCTTTCCTCCAAATATATATAAATATATAATAAAAAAATTTATTCGGGTGTTTGTTTAGTTTAGAAGAAGCCATATTTATTTGAGTTCTTTTTGGTACTTTATTTATATATAAGCTTGTTTGGATGTTCATCTAGTGCAGAATGATTTTCCAAAACTTGTAGCCAAATTATAATAAAGTCCTAAGTAGATTCCTTTTTCCCTTTTTACGTAGGGTGTTTGGTAAACGCATTACATTTTGATTGTATTTAAATGTTGTATTTGGTTGAAAAGTATTTGTTTTGTATTTGAATGAAATGCGTGTTTGAATGAAAAGTATTTTAAAGTTGAAAAGTTGATGTGATTGGTAAAAGTAGGTATAAATAGTGGAGTTGAAAAGTTAATGTGATTATTTTAAAAAACTTTTGAATAAGTATTTGTTTTCGTAGTACTATTGTAAATTTTGTGTTTGGTGTAATATTGTATTGCATTTGAATAAAATTAAAATGAAATACTTTTGCTAAATGATACCTAAAATTAAAATGAATAACGGTGGGACTGCTTTATGGACGTTATTTATTTTCATTTTTCTTTTAAATCAATTCATATCCCCTTAGATAATATGTAAGACATTGTCCAATAGTAACAATAGTTTTGCAAATAGTTGTACTTAGCCTTCCCTAAACCATAAGAATTAAATACTAAACTAACATGATATTGACGTTTATCAGATTCATGTGGGGTAATGACTTGTTATTAACTCCCATGTTCTTGTAATTACTAATTGAACCAGAAAATACAGTCCAATTTTCCAAGGCCGGCCAAGTTCGATTTCTTGTTAATCTTGTCGATCTATTAATTTAATATGATCTTAAAATATATATATATATATAAATATATATATTTATATATCTCTGTGTGTGCGTGTGGACACCTTATAGGGCCATCATGTGCAACACAAAAAAAACCAGCTTTTTTTTTAATTATTATTTAGCTACTTTCAAACACGTCTTTCTTGGTCTGCATGTGTTGTACCATACTCAGTTAATTTAAAGAAAGTTTTCAGTATATTGCTTGATTTTATCTTAATCCGAATTCTTAATTTCCTAAAAGTACTAAACAATGGCCCAAATCATGCCCCCCCAGTTCTTTTTCTCACTATCGTGATCTTAACTAAGCATGCTTAGCTTCATTTAGTATAGATTTATATGTGTATATGTATACATGCATGTGTGTGTGAAACGTCTAAAGTCCAACATCTGAATAGATCCTACAATAGTATTATTTTATTTAGAATTTTATAACTATTAATTGATTGACATGTAATTTTTATTTAAAATCTTATCATATAGTATTATTTTAAATTATTTGTGTAATGGATAGTCTCACTGGCAAACGTTACACTAAGATCAATTGGTTCTTATAACGACATATTAAAAAAAAAAAAGGTTATGAGCTCTAAATATACTAGTATACAAGACAGTTTTATAAAACTAAAATATAACTTGTCCAGTGCATCATCGCTCTTGTGAATATCAAAATCAACATTGATAACCATCCATCTAATCAAGTGGACCTCATGCAAAATTCACATGAGTCCTACATAATGAAACGCGCAAAAGCTAATGCCGCACAAAGAGGAAATGATTGAAAGAATAGTATTTGGGATACAAACTTTAATTTTGATTTTTTCAGTATTAACTCATATGTCATATTTTATTAAGAAATATAATTAATTAAGATTGTAATATTTTAAATAATTATTAATAAAATAATAATAATTTATATATCATATAAATTAATATTTAAAAATTAAAATTAAAGTTTATGTTTCTAATATTTTTCTTGTGACAATAGTTTTTAGTATACTTATTAAGAATTTTTATCACATGATTCATATTTTTATCCTGAAACTATAGTTTATTTGATATTATAAAAGGATAAAAATTCTATAATTATTATAAATAAAATAATATTACAGGGATATACTATTTTTTAACATCTTTACGAGAAAAAAAAGAAAAAGAAAAAAGAAAAAGAAGACTCAAGAGCAAAACTTCCCAAACTCTTATTAATAATATTGTCGCTTGGGCCTCAGTGTCCCCCTAACAGCAGAAAAAACCGACGAAAAAGCCCGAACAGGAAGAACCTTGTTGATGAAGCAAAACAAGGGCGGGTCAACCCAATTTGGTTTGCCTGGTCTGGTTGGTCCATCCCTAAGGTGGGGCCGACCCATTTAGTTGGGCCCACGTAGTCTCTCTGTCTCTCCCCCTCTAAACGAACCAGACTCAATGGAAACAACTAGCACCAGTCTTTATTAAATCATGAAAACGATCTCCATCGAGAGCGGTCAGCCTGCCCAAGGACACAACAAAGGGTGTCTGAAACTTTTGACATCCTCAAAAGAAGAGAAGGGAGGACAGACAGCGGAACGAGAAAAAAGAGGAGAGAACTTTTTTTTGAGAAAAGAAAGAGCTGAGAAAAGCAAAGTGGAGTCAGACCAAAAATAAAAAAATAAAAAATTGAGAGGGAAAGAAAGAAAAAAATTCCATAATTTCCATTCTATGGTACGTTCACGTGAGTCGTTTCTTTCCTTTTCTTTATTGTTTTTTTTTTTTTTTGCTTGTTTGATCGAAAATAAAAAAATAAAATCACTCCAATATTTCAAAACTCCTTTCCAAATTTTTC
Organism: Antiaris toxicaria; assembly: GCA_035233585.1. Taxonomy (NCBI): domain Eukaryota; kingdom Viridiplantae; phylum Streptophyta; class Magnoliopsida; order Rosales; family Moraceae; genus Antiaris; species Antiaris toxicaria. Next base: position 100,278,436 of record CP141154.1, read on the forward strand.
TTGTCCGATCCACAAGTACTTTATATTCCTTTTTTTTTTTCCTAATCAAACGCAGTCTTAGGTGTCATTCGGTAAAAAAAAATTTCATTTAAATTTTATTTAAATATAATATAATTTTACATTAAAAATAAATTTTTTTAACAGGATTATAAAAATAATTACTATTTAAATTTTTTTTAAAATAATCACGTTAATTTTTTAAATTCACTATTTATTTCTACTTTTACCAAACAAATCAACTTTTCAATTCTAAAATATTTTTCATCAAAACACACATTTCATTCAAATACAAAATAAATATTTTTTAACTAAATATAACATTCAAATACAATCAAAATACAATACATTTACCAAACGCCCTCTTAATTACCAAACCATGCAACAAAATTGAAAAGGAGTCTTTAAGAGTGGATCCTTCCTATTTTACTGAAAATTACAATTATGATTTTGATTGGTAAGCTTTAGTTGAAAATTTTAAATTAAAATTGAGTTGTGTATTTAGTTGATGAAGTTAAAAAGTAAAAGCTTGAATTGTTTTTATAAAAAATAAAAATATGAATTTTGTTTCGTTAATTTTAAAATTCATTATCTCATTCAGATTATACATATGAATTTTGTTTCGTTAATTTTCACTACAAGTTTAAACTTATTTTATTATTTCAATATAATTTCTAATACAAATTTAAAATAAAATAAAACTAAATCAAATCATTAAATGCCCCACTAAAATAAAGCTATATTGGTTTAACAAACAAACACTTAAATTTGAGTTTTTAGGTTATAATTAAAACTAACAAATAATGTAAACCTAAAAAATTAAAACTAATGAATAATGTTACTAGTTTAGTTTTCAAAAAAAGACAAAATTTAAATTAAGTTTTTCGGTTTGAATTGTTTCACCAAATGCATGCTAAAGTATTAAATAAATTTTCAATTATTTGATGACGTAAAATTACTATATTTATATTTGTAGATTCTAAAAATTTACTCCAACAATTTATGGTTCATTTTGAAACACCATTGATCCTACATTATGTTCAAATATATTACAACAAAATATAATATGTATTTCAATATTTTCTTTTTGAACATGTATTTGGATTTTTTTTATTATATTCAAATATAAAGTGTGTTTAGATTATCGGTACTAGAGAGAAAAAATATATGATTGGATATGATTAATAAAAGCATATAGATAAAAAGAGAATATAAGTAATATAATTAATAAAAATAAAATGATAAATATTAATTATATTAAATTTTTATTTAAATATATTTATTTTTAAATAGAACATATTAGATATGGCTTAAATATATATTACATTGCATTAGATGTAGTATAGAATGTAACGTGTCTCTAAAGGTAAAATTACAATTTCTATAGTAATTTATAAAAACAAACAATTTTAACAATTAAAATCCTCAAATTTTTTGATAAGAAGAGATAAAAGATTTATGTTCATCTTAGTAGTTCTTGGAAGAGCCTATTAATTATATTGATGGGATGATAAAAAGTTTAATTTTAAGGGTTCGTTTGGTGAACGCATTGTATTTGCATTGCGTTTAAATGTAATGTATTGAATGCAATTTGTATTTGGAGGAAAAGCATTAGCATTGCATTTGAATGCAATATGTGTTTGGGGAAAAAGTATTTAAATTGTATTTTAATAATAAATATGTGATGTGATGGGTAAAAGTAGGGAGAAAAAAAGAGTGAGAGAGAATATATGATGTAATTAATAAAAGTAATAGAAAAAGTGAAATAATAAATAGTGATTGTATTAGATTTAAAATGTGATATGATTGGTATTTGACTGAAATGTTTTTGTATTTGGGAGAAAATTACATTACATTTAAATACAATGCTAAAAAAATTTGTGTCCCAAACACCTACTAAATTTTTATAGTTAGTAGATTTTAGATTTTCAAAATAAATAATATAAAATCTTTTTTTTTTTTCAAAAATTAAACTCTTTCTTGCATTTGGATTAAAACATAAGACCTGATTGAAATCTTTAAATTAAAACATCTTTGCCCTTTAAATATCTTGTCTGATTATTGGTCCTTTTCGTTTGTTCTTTTGTCCCAAGCCCAAAATGCTTAGATAACCATAGAGCTCCGCAATTTGCAGACTAGAACACGGAATCGCACGTGCAAACGTACCCTACGCCCGCATGGAATATTCGATTCGACAAATGTGTTTTTTCTTCTGCATTCATGTTTGCGTGAAAGCTGAAATCAGGACTGTGGACTTTGACCATAAGGGGATCGACAGTCCCAAATTCGACGGCTGAGATTAATTGTAAATTTGATTGAAAAAAATGAAGAAGATGAAGAAGAAGAAAAGTGGAGTGAACTGGAAGGAACGATGTCGAGGGTAAAAATGTTCCACATGTTGGTCAGAGCCTGAAAAGCCCATCAAAGGAAGCTGATGTGTCGGTTTTGTTTGTTCTTCTGTTTTTTTTTTTTTTTTTTCCTTCTTTATTTCTGTCTGAAGAAAAATATGAAAACGAAAATTGCTAAATGGATTTAATGAAACCTATTTATACGAGAGTTTTAAGATGGAGAAAGATACTTATTCGAAAATTTCAATAAAGTTTATAAGAAGACTCAAAAATATCAATTATAACAAATAACAATTAATTTACAAGTAAAATTTTGTTTTGAACAGTCTTGTTAAATTCTACCAAATTTGACATGTTTCTTTTCATTTTCATTAAATCATTCTAATTTCCAAACATGATTTTCTTTTTTGTAAAATAGTTTTGGTTAATATTAATTTTTGAAAATTTTATCTTTGATAATATTGTTTATATAAAATTAAATGATATCATATTGTGACAATAAATATAGAAATCTAACTCAGCTTAATAGAAATATTAAGATTTAGTTTGTTTCAATCATTTCTCGATATTTTAATTTTTTATTATATTTAAAATAGTATGAAATATTACAAAATGTTTTAATTAAAACTTCTAAAAAAAATTCAAAATTTTAAGGGTAACATTTTGATCATTTAGATTTTTTTTTTTACAATACTAAATGTTTTAATTTAAAATGTTTCCAATCTTAAATATTTTTATCTTGGTGGTTTTTTGAAACAAAGCCTAAAAATTGGTTGGATGATAAGTTCAAACCGCAATTTAAATAATAAATTTAAATTTTTGTAATGGTAGACGGGATAAAAAATTTTTTGAAAAGTGAATTCAAGATGAAATGCCAACCGGGAACTATGGTTTTGTAAAGTGCCAAATTTTTTGGTAGATTTATCCTTGTATCATATATTACAAGGTTGCTCAATCAATTAGAACCGAAATTAATACATATATACATGATGATTAATGGATAAAAAATCAATAACAGATGGATCGTTTCCCTAATTTCATAATCATGATCTCCCGTTCAGCATCAGTCCAGTCTGCCACGTGTCAAAGGTGGAGGTGACCTATCGCAGTTGCCAAGTGGCAAAAGGGCACAGGTGGGGACCAATGTATTTGGGACACATAGGTGCGTGTGTATGTATATGTATATGTTTAGGCCGACACCATGCACGTGAGAAGGAAGGGCGTTCGAGTTATGGATGGGGTCTGCTTCTCTAGCTGGGGGAGCCAATATTATGTGTATACATATATCTTTAAAATATTATATTAGAAGTGTTTTTGAAAGTATTATAGATTTTCTTGTTTGCCAAATGCCAAGCCAGCAAAGTATATGTTTAAAATATATCTCTCTCTCTCTCCCCTCTACCGGCGCGCCCCACCCAACCTCTCTGCTTTCCTCTCCGTTTCTCTCTTCCTCTCTAAGTAGAGGCCTGATTATAACCAGTTTAAGCACACCAACAAGCTTATTTAGTCATGGTGTGAGTACGTAAAGCCTTAACCCAATGATACACCTAGAACTAATATACTAGTCATTTTTAAGTTATAACCCCTCTCTCTCTCTCTCTCTCTCTCTATGTATATTTATATGTGTGTGTGTGTGTCATGAAGACAGACTCGGTGTGAAGATGATGTGACCAAATTCAGATGTGAAAGAAGGAAAAAGAAGAAGAAAACATAAAAAAGAAAAAAGAAAAAATGGTGGAAGAACAGCAGGGCTATGGGTATGCGGCGTGGGCACCCATCGGAGCGCCGGTGAACATGCAGAGAGAGGATCAGAATGGGAGGGATTTCGACAGCTCAGTCAATGCGGTGTCGTTTGGGTTCGTGGCTACGGCCATTCTCATCTCCATGTTCCTAGTCATGGCCATATTCGAGAGATTCCTCAGACCACCCACCTCGCCGGATTTGTCGCCATCCGGTCGCCGGAGCCAGCGAGATCTCGAGGCCCAGTTGGACTTCAATGCTAAGCTTTCGCACCCCTCCCCCAAAGTATGTTCTTTTCAACTACTCGCTATTAAATTTTTCATTTTTTTTTTCTCCTTCATATGTCTTCTTTGGGAAATGGTGGGTATTTTCAGTTTGAGGAAAATCAATTGGGTTTTGTTTTTTGGACAATTTGGGTGGTTATTTTGAACATAACGTGGTCTGAACACAAATATGATTATTTTTCTGACAAAGTTTTTCTTTTTTCCCCCCTCTTTTTTGCTCTTTTGCTCTCTCTCTCTCTCTCTCTCTCTCTCTCTATCTGTGTTATGAATTTTCCTTTTCTTTTTGTTGCTTGTCTTTGTTTCTGCATTTTGAGGCTGTTTAACTGCAAGCTCCACGGCCACTAGTCTTAGATGAGTTAGTTGCTTTCGCTTTCAAAACAGCTCTTTTCTGAACCTCTCAATTATCTGCCAAAAATCCTCTCTTTTTGGCTTTCCTTAGAAACCAAATTTCCTTGCAATGTGCCTCTGAGTTCAAACTTCAAAGTCTCATATGTCTATGTAAGGGAAAACTGTACTGTATAATTAATGAAACTTCAATATATATATATATATGTAACATTGGAGATTTTTTTTTTCCTGGTTGACAACCAAAGTGACTGGTAAATGTATAATCCAAAGCAAAAGTTGAGATAAACAAAGGAATGATAAGATATCAACATGGTTTTCCATTTTGTTTGACTTTTTTTTTTAATATGTAATAATGTTTCCAGACAAACAACTTTATTATGTGTGAAGACAGTTTGCTTTCAAGGTTCCTGTCTTGGGGTAGTAGTAGTAGTTATTATGATTTGTTGGGGTGGGAAGACTGAAGAGGTCCCATTCAACTAGTTGTATTGTGTGTGTGTGTGTGAGTGGGTTGGGTACGTGGTCCCAACCAAATGAAAAATGTTAAGAGAAACCACTTATGTTAAACACCATCACTCGTTAATAAAAGGTGAATCCAAGTCCGGTAGATCTCGTCGTGGGACTCGTTTTATATTAAGATGGTGGTGTTTAATACTATCGGTGCCTTGACATTGCTCCAATCAAACAAGGGTTTGGTCTTGGAACTGTACCGTACCAGTAGTTTCCCTGGGACCCACCACCTCTTTGTTGTTTTATTAGGCCATATGATCAGTCGCTAGCAATCCTTTATGATGCCCCCCTGGCCTGCAGACAGCTCGTCAACCTTATTTGTAACCCATTCTCTCAAGTCCTTTTCCCTGTCTTTTGCTCATCTCAGTGCTGCTGATCTAACTGGATTGGATTCATTCAACCTGGATATTTGAATTTTCATTGCTTGTGTTCAAAGTAGGTTTGCAATTTGCAATGCATGTTATATACCCTTTTCACTTATTTGAAGAAAAATTGGTTCTCTTGACTCGCGATGGGAGAGTCTTCATCTGAATTTGAGGTTTGCTCTATGGATTTGGTTCCGTCCAATGAACTTACATTGAAGACTCTAGGACTTCTTTACCACCGGCATAATCCAGTTTGTGTTAAGGAAGTGCTGGTTTGTTTGCGTTTGGATTAGTCCTTAATCCTAACGTGAAGTTATGTTAACAAAAGGAAACCGTCATATAGAAATCACTATCTAGTTACATCGAAGTGAGGATCCTTTTTTTCTTTTAAATAATATTGATGATAACAGCCAAGGTATACATATAATTTCGGGAGATTTTACGGTAGTTGCAGCCTATATAGGGTATAGGGCCCTTATTTGCAACCGTATGACTTAAATGAGGTTTGGTATTATGAGAAGATACAACACCACTACGCCCACTTGAAAAGCGCCGCCTGATTTAAATTAAATGGGTGAAATCGTGAGGGCAATGGCCCTTTCGACAGGGTGTCCCCTATTGCCAAATCTAATAATAAATTCAAGCCAAAATCTGATAAATGATTTCACTTCTGCATAAAATGCGGATTCTCATTCAACCGTTAAGGGGACCATCGTTTCATAGACAATTGTTGAAGAGGAAATGGTTTGGCCTACTTCAACTACTTGATATTTGTTTCTTACACACGGTGGGGCCTCTTAGCCCAGCCATTTATTTCCTGATCATCACTTTAACATGCAAAAAGGCTGGAGGGAAATAACATGCATTACCATAAAACTCTCATGTGATTGGCTTTAATGAATTTTGCTGTTTGTTAACTCTCTGTCCTTTTTGTTTATCATTGATTTGGATTAGTTCTCCAAATTGATCACTATGTTTACCAAATACCAAATCATATAAGCGTGATGGATGACTACATTTATCCAGTTTATTTTAAAATTATTTTCTGACGATGCCTAATGATCCCACCTAATATGAAATATTCAGTTAGTGGCCTGACCGCAAAGAGCATTAGCAGTGGAAATCTACCTAGCTCTTAAATTATATCATGGTCTTCTTACATATCTATTTTATTTTGAATTTCACATGATTCATGACTCGTACTTTTTGTTGGATACTTCAATTTAATAAGGATTGTGCATAATTGTGTAATAGTAGTGGCATGCTTAGGTCAACTATTGATGCCCCCAAAAAAAAAAAAAAAAAAAAGTATTAGCTTTGTTTCATTAGGCATTATGTCTGAGTTAGAAACTTTTAGAATGTAGTAAACCCTGCTTGAGATTTACTGATATCTAAGTAGTTTTATTAGTTTTTGCATTTTGTAAAGCCATTTTTTATCTGGTGCTCTTTTACAATCACATTCTCAATCAAATATTCTTCTAAAGTTCAATGTTCCACAGTCATGGATTGGTTCCTTTTTTTAATGCAGATGACCATTTACGCTAGTGGGGTCTCTGTTTTGATGCCTGGAGACAACATTCCAACCTTCATTGCACACCCTGCGCCCGTCCCTTGTCCTCCGGATTACTCTTCATGGCCCCAACATCAACATACACCATTGCCGTCCATACCCTCCAACTCCTCAACCTCAAACGCGAACTCAAATCGACGAGTTCAAAACTAAACACAATATGTCCTTGTGTTTCATGTCGGTACACAGGTTGCACATTTATGAACTCGAGCAGAAGTTAGTTTACTGACGAATGTGCATGGTAAGCATTTCGCTCAATCAATATTCCCACTTTTTCTCTCTCTGCAAGAGCTCTTGGATTCTGTATATAACAATTCATAGGGTATCAGACCCAATGCACTTTGGTTCAGATCCCTGACCATGTTCCATGATATTTAGATTTTCCAAAAATATGACTTGTGTCCATATGGGTGGACTATATTGTTGCCCCATCAATTGGATTAATCTTTCTGTGTAAACAAGGGGGAGGGAAGAATGTAATTGTATCGAGTATGAAGTAACTTTTCAGGCAATATTACATACATAACCTTCTTAGCTTTACGCGTGTAATTATGTGCGCCAATTTGTGAAATGTGCTTGTGTTAGAAGTTGAGGAAGTTGAGTTTGTCCTGAGTTATTAAGCTGTTATGGTATTTATACGTGAACTGAACATTCTCTTTTTGAGTTAGTTCTTGAGATGAGTTCTATCCAAAAAAACCCGTATATCATTTTTTTCGACCCAGAACTTTGCATGCAACGAACGTTCTAAACCTGAAATTGGTTTTAATGGGGGATTTTCCCAAGATTAAATGGACAGGAGATCAGAATCTAAATTGGATCAAACATTTAAATGGACCTTGATGGGCAAAATCCCTGTAATGTCAATGTTGAAGGATTCGACGATTGAAGCTGGCGATCTACTGGACTATTAGTGGTCATCCAATGAGTGGTTCCAGCTACCAGCTAATGGTGAGTAACTGAGTACCTACTAGTGTGGTTTCTCAACGAGTGATTCAAGCTCACGCTTCACTGGATTCCTCCTCAACTGAATCATGTCAAATTCAGTGTGGATGCTGCAGTCGAAGATCACCTCGATCTTTTATGTGCCTTTGCTATTTGAATTCATGGTAGGTTTTCTCCTCTTGTAATAGAGTGCCTAGCAGCTAAATTGGATGATTTGTAGATGTGGGTATCAAAATTGGGTTCTAGGGTCAACCTGCGATTAATGTGGTTTGAGTTATTTTTGTCCAACTCCTGGGGGGCCCTTGAAGCTTCTATCGTTGAAGATGCTAGAGAAGGTGAGAGGTATGACTTGCTCAGTGACTTGTTAGTTAATTCTACTTGTTCTTATGCTTAAGATTTTCTATGGCTTGATGTTTTGCCATCTTTGTTGGCTCTACCGTAATGCCGACCTTGATGAGGATTTGCAAAAGCCATTTTATAGTTTTAAGAAAAAAAAAAAACTATTATAAATTTATAATTAGAACACAAACATTAAAGGAGGTATGACTATGATAGGACTCATTTTATACACGTATAGTAGGAAATAATTTTAAACCGTTTAAATTTAATCACATTGTTAAAAGGTTAGTTTGGCATTGTTGTGCCGCAAAAAATTGTTGTTGTAACTGTGCTATGAGTTTACAGTTATTGTGTTTAAAAACGATAGGTTTTTGGTATTTTTTTTTTTTAAATTACTATGATTACTAGAAGCAAAATTTATTAGATGTTTAGTAAACTATAAATAAAATTGTTATGTAGATATATAATGATCAAAAAAGACATTTTCTCTAACACCTAGATATATGAATGATGTATTCAAATATTAATATTTTCTTATATAAAATAAAAATAATTATTATAACAATAATATTTTCTAAAAATTTTTATTATTATCTTTTTTTTTTCAAATATTTACTATCATCTTTAAGTACGTATAAAATTATAATAGTAAAAATTTTCTCTAAATAAAATAAAATAAATTATAAATTTTACAATTTTGAAAATTTTTTTTTAACTTGAGGATGGAGGATTTGAACTCTACACCTTAAGGTAGAGTCGAGTGTGCAATTACAATTAAACTATATTTGTAATCATAATTTTGAAGTTATTTTTAAGAGAAAAAGAATTTATAAATTCTATATATAATAGTGGAATGTAATTTTATTTATTATGGAGATAAATAATATATGTAAATTAGAATAGTTATTTATTATTAAAGATATTTTAGTAAACTTATATAATAGCAATAGAAACTATTGTGTACAATTTTTAGAATCTGCTAGACAAATACAGGATTTACCAAACACCTACTAATCTGTTGTAGATTCTTTAATAATCTAACAGCAACCTCTAAAAATAATGTCAAACAAAAACAAAATTTACTCATGTATGATAACTATAATACACCTTAACTAATAGTATTAAGAAATTAAAAAAAAAATCAAGTAAAAAAACCCAATTTTCCTCCGCCACCACCACTAGTGACCCACCTCCCTTCCTGCCAGTGACGACCTAGGACCACACCACACCAACTCACCACCAACCCACCCCACCCCCCCGCGACCACAACTCCAAACCCAGTTGTCATCCCCTTCATGACTTCCCCTAATGATGACCCAAGCCCTCTGTCCAGACTTTTGACGCCTCCCAACCTGCAATCAAACCCAACCCAAACAAATCACCACATATCTTTTTGTTTTTTTTTGTTTTTCTCTCTCATCGATGGTGTGGAGGACGATTTGGTGAAGAGAGTGCTAATGGCGCTGATCTGGCCGTCTTCACACTAGTAATGAAGGAGATCCGCATTCCAGCAAATGCCAAGTAGCCTCTTAATGATGTGTAAGGCCACTGACCTGACGAAATTGCCTCTCCTCCTGGTAAAGAAGAAGAAGAAAAAGAAGAAGAGGGAGTTTTTGTAATTTTCTTTTAATTGTTTTCTGTAATCCTATGGATTAGTATTTATTTTAGTTATTGTACGATTTCTATATCTTAACCTGTAAAAATTTATCAAACTGTTTAAAAATAAATCCTACAAATAAAATATATAAAATGAGTCCTATCACAATCTCTCCTGTAAAAAGAAAGGGGAGGGGAAGAAATCTAATGATATTTAACAAGAGGCATAAATATGTAACATGTCGTTATTTGCATGAATTCAAAATGGCCTACAAAATGTAACATGTCGTTATCTGCATGAATTCTAAGGATAATACCTTTCACTTTTGGATTTTGCACTTGCACCTCTTATCTTTTACTGCACTGTAAACTACATGTCATTTTACTTCGAAATAATTTATAGATTTTGAGCGTTATATCATTTTTATTTTTATTTTTTTTGAATGCGATTCAAACCCTATATTTTTAAGAGGCGAAGATTTAGAAAAACCAAAGCAAAATAAATGGGTTCACAAAAAAAAAGCAAAACAAAAGGAGTATCGTTTCGTAGCAACATGCAGAAAACGAATTTTCGCTATTTTGGATCTTCAATGAGGTACACGTTGTTTTCCTTAGAAGACCAACCATGTTCGCGATCTAAATACGACGACTTATTTTTACTTAACAAGAACAACATGTAGTATTTAATGGAAATTACCGTGAAGAAACGACATCTATTTCACCGTTATTAGAACGGCTCAGTTGATCGACAACATATTATTAGACGAATATTGCCACCCTATGAGACGAGTTTATTTAACGTTGTTGTTTCCATTACATAAGTATACAAATAACGAAAATTTATGACAAAATTAAGATGAAAAATAAATAATCATGATTATCTATAATAAGTTGTAATAATAGCTTTTCTTGTCCACTCATTTTGAATCCCGTATCCCATTTTCATCCTTTTAAAAAAATAAATTTCGAGATACACCAATAAAATGAAAAGGATTTAAATCAATTATACTCAAAAGATGAGTCCGCTTTCACGTAAGACCACCATGGGTCAAACACTATACAATGTCATGGGCTGCCATTTTTGTCCCTCACAAACGGGCTATGTGGCACCTGCTTGACTTGTATGGCTGCCAAGTTGGTCGAGAAAGTCGTTTGCAGTTAAACAAACGCAAAATATAAGCCATATCACTTGCACTAAGCATTCAGTTGTAAATCACAACATACATACGCAGAACAAGCACTCGATAAGCGGTAACAACTAACCAACCAAGCACATGTCGAACACATAAGCATTTAACAAGGCAAGACATAGGCGACACGATTTCAAATAAGAGCGAGGGAGTACACAATTAAAGCTTCTATCACAACTATGGTCAAGCCACCATTACTTCCCAACTGCCCTCCCTTAAAAAGTTTCTTGAGCCTTTTCTCATCATACACAAAAAGTTATAGAAAATGACAAGTAGGTATTGCCCCTAATAAAACATCCAAAAAAATAAAAAAATAAACCAAACAAGTTATCGAGGTTTGACTAATGACATGTTTAGATTTTGACTAATGATCTTGAGCATACTTACATGTACAAAGTTTTCGTTTAGATAAGATATTCATTTTTAAAAATAAAAAAAAGTGTTGTTTAAGACACGAAAATTTTTCCTGTCTAAAAGTAAAAAAATGTTTGGATAAGTAAAAAATTTTCTATTTAAAAAAAAAAAGTCATTTTTTATGTCCAAAAGTGAAAATTTTTTGATACTTGAGTATAGAAATTCAAAAGGCTCCTTTTTTCATAAATGAAAATTTTGGTCTAAAAGTTGAAAATTTCCACATTTAGACCTCCCAAACAAACAAATGCAAAATAAGACCATTTCTAATGCATTTGTAAATGCCGATCCTATATTTGTTACAAAATAATATAAAAAGCATCATTATCTTATTTTATGCTCTAAAACATTATGCTATTTTTACTTTTTGTTATTATTATTGTGCCTTGAAAGTTATACAGATGACTATTAGTATTTAAATAAATAAAAAATAAAATTGTTATAATTATTACATGAGATAAAATCCAATAAGAATCAAAAGTGAAATTTGACATTATCTATATCTTATGATAAAATTGTCATAAAATTTAACATATAACAAATTTAACATAAAAGATAATATTGCGTTTGAGAGTTTTTTTTTATTCAAGTATCAAAATTTATCACGAATATATTAATTTGATATTGTATTGGAGATGCACCGAGTATAAAGACTCTTACACACAACATATTAATCTGGTAAAATTTTTATATTAAGACTGTTGTGTATTGAATGTGAAAACATCTTAATAATAACAATGTAAGAAAAAAAATATATAATTACAACTGCATCAATCCAATTGATAATATTGTATTATATTTACCATTAAAATGTCCTTCATTCTAGTCTTTAATATATATCAAATAAAGCTTTTAAACATCAAGAAATATAACAACCAAATTTCGAACCCTCCATTTTTTTATGAATGTTGTCTGAAGGCATGAACAAAAACGAATTTATCTAGATACCCCAAAATATATATATATATATATATATATGTATATCAAATATGAGACCACCCCTATGTAGAAATAGCAGTAAATTGTACCAATTCCTAGGCTGTTGAAAAATGCCAAAATTACAATCTTCCTCAGCATTATCTTTGACCTCTTCTCTTGTCTTGGTCTCTCTCTCTCTCTCTCTCTCTCTCTCTATATATATATATATATATATATATTTTTCCAATCTTCCTCAGCATTAAATTCTGTAATGTCTCTATATTTGAACTTTGAACATAAGAGACATTCATCCTTTGTCCATTCAATATGATATGACAGGATGACGGCCGAAGAAACAGTCCAAAATATTACTGAAACCAGCTTTCGGTCCAAGTCATCAAGAGAAACAACGGGACAATATTGTATTCCCAATCCCCAACGGCTAGAAAGGGGTCTTCCCGTGCAACGTAATCAAATTCAAATAGCTTCACTTTGTTTACAATGTTCTCAAATAGTTTTCTTAGCAACGACGGAATGTAACATTTATCATGACTAAAAATCGATGAGTCATACCTTTCAGAGACAAGCAATGACGTTTGTCACAATAACAACTATTTTCTTGCGAAATTTTGTGATGACGGTTGTTTATATAACGGCTCGTTATTTGATTATTGGCGATGACATGGCTTTGTTGTTAACTGCCCATCGTCTTATCAAGTAGTAGTTTTTAGCTACAACATCCAATATCTTTTTGTTATAGGGCTAAATGTGTCATCGCAAAAAATTTTGTGTTAAGAGTGCAAAAAATCTTGAGAGTGTCTTTTCAAGAGCTACCTCACGTCTGTCGTCCTATGTTTTTGTTCATAAAAATTGAAATTTATTGGTTGAATTTAGATTTAAACTTACGATGTAAGCAAGCCCGTGTGATTGCAAAGTTCAACCTTTTAGGGTAATTCTGGTTTCTTTATTTTATACAATATATATGAAAGTCTGTACATTAATGCCATAAATTTCTTACCACTAGTTTGAACTCATATATAAATATTATATATGTATATATTGAAAGGATTTAGGGGGTGTTTAGTAAACAAATTACGTTTGAATACAATTCTTTTTTTTAGTGTTGTATTTGATTGAAAAGTGTTTGTTTTATATTTGAATAAAATGTGTATTTAGATAAAAAGTTGATGTGATTAATAAAAATAGAAATAAATAGTTATGAATCTAAATTAGTTTTCATAACGCTAAAAAAGGTTCTCCAAAAGCATCCTTAGACTCTTATACAGATAAAAAATACATAAAAATATCACTAATATTAAATATTACCACTAATAAAAGATAAATATCACTTATGAATCTAAATTATAAAATCCACTTATTATTAATAAATGAAACCATGTCTTATAATAATATTCTATAACATAGAAACCAGCCGTGATTAGCTAGCTGGGATTTGAATCACGGATAACTTTTTGGTTTATCTGTGATAAGCAGAATATAACATTTCAAATCTAATATCATGATTTGGTCCTTTCCTTGTGGACAAGGTGCGGGCCAGAATGTTACAATTCGCCATGCTGTCCGGTAGCGTATAAAGTCAAAGGAAGAACTTTGTTTACAAGAAACGTCAAAGGACGAATTTGTCTAATAGAACTTGCAAATTTTGCTTTTAGTCAGGAAAAAAAAAAATTCATCCTTTGGTATCACATTTAAACAGTTCATAAAATTAAAATGATTTTATATTTTTTTTAATATGTAACAAAATTATTAAAATGATTTATTGCTTTGAGTAGAAGTTCTTCTAGAGACATTTGAAAGCTCTTATGATCATTCATCTTAAAAATTTTAAAAATGGTTTTTAAAATCTAAAATTCAAAAGTAACTTCTATAAAAATCTATCAAACATATCAAATATATCTCTGAAAAATAAAGAAAATGGATAAGCCCTTTTTGCAAATTAAAAAACAATGCTTCTCTAAATTACTGAAATCTCCTCAAGTACTATAAAGATGTAACTGTTTGAACATTCTTTTTGCCTAGATATTGCAGCCTGGGAAATAATTTTAGCCAAGTGAATGGAATTGTCTTTAATTAAGACCGAAACTCGCGAAGCAAGGAACCTTGTTGTCCCACAAAGCACCGTGTAATTCAGAAAGAGAGCCGACAAGGATTAAAATAAAAGTGTATGGAATCCTAGGGGTGGTAGGGCTTTAGGATTGTTAAGGAGACAGTTATTTACAGGCCATATTGGCAAGTTAAGCTACAACACATTCCCACTCATTTTCAATGTACGTATACTCAAATCTCAGCCATCGAATGCGATTTAAAATCTATCCAATCTGTTGAAATTTATTCAACATTTTATCGGTGCTAGCTACCATGTTTTTGGTTTTCAACAATTCATATTTTTTTTTTCATCATCTTACTAGATAGTTAGCCATTGCAACACACGACCAAAAGTTTCTAATTAAGTTACTCTTCTTAATAGATTAATATTTTCAGATGAATTTCAAAGAAAAACCAAACTGTTCGAGAAACATAAATGGATAAATATCATTGGAATGGAGTTGTGATTACCGTGAGCTCCAAAAATTAAAAGCGACCAAGAATGCAATAAAAAGAAAAGCATAAACTGCAATTATTGTTTGCATACGAGAGTAGCAACAAGACTTACATTACCAAACGTATCCATATGCGTGATTTAGATACCTCATCAATATTAAAATCATATAAAGAATAAGTATATTTAATTACAAGGGTCCCTAGGAATTGGTTTTTCTTTGGAAGCAGAGTTAACTATTGTTGTTCCTGTTATTTAGTATGGACTTTTTATTTAAGGAAATTATGGTTGAGAAGTGATTCAATTTATATAGTATCACTTTTTCATTCTAAATCTTGCATTGTGCCTTGAGCAATCTATTTGGCTTTGTTGTTTAAGTCATCTTTTTCATATGAAATTTGTGGTTTCTCACATTTATCCAGAAGGCAATAAAATCATAAATTCTTTAGCGTTTCGTACTTCAAGTATTATTTTCCCTACTTAGTAGTGGTCGGCTGCTAATTTTATTTCCAATTTTATTATAGATGATATCAATAATAGACCATAGTATAGGTATTGCTAATGTAATTCCGTCTTTTTCTATAGAGCTATTACATAATAAGTGTAGACACTTTTTTTTTTCTTATTAGTTTTTTTTCGTTGAGTTTTTATAACAAGATTTTTAATGAAATATATTATAGATTCTGATTTTTAAATACGTAATTTCAGCTGTAATTTTGACATTATATTTGCATTGCTTTGTTTTTCAACTGCATTTATTTTTTTTGTTGTTTTGCCTCTTGTGACTAGCTTGTACTATGTTGGACCTATAGTTCTTTTTTCTTTCTTCTTTTTTTTTTTTTTAGGACCCATTTAAAGGACCTTTGAAGACAAGTTTTGAAGGTTGGAAGAGTCAAAGAGAGATAAAGTAGGAAGTGGATTCTGGAGTTAAGTGGCCAAAACTCCAAAACTCCATCTGGAAATATAGTGCTCACAATCAAGCATTTAATAAAATATAGTGCTCACAATCAAGCCTTTAATAAAATGTTGTAGATATATAAATAATGAAAATATTAAAGAGGTGTCAATTTAATTAAGATATTTTCTTATATTTATTATTTGTGTCCGTGATAACCTTAGTATAAACAAAAAAATATATTTAATTATAAAAATTTTCTCTAAATTATTATGTGTCTAATAGATTATTTTACTTCATATTTTGGAAGGAAATAGCAATTTAATTATGTTTTAAAAATCGAAAGGCAAAGTACAACACATCGATAAACCAAATTTTTTTTTTTTTCCCTTTGGAAAGGAGTTGCAACCTTTTACCCTACTAAAATAAAGCCAATGTCACGAATATTTCACATAATTAACAGTCCATACATTCCCATTTTTTCATAGACAACCTTTCAATTAATTTTACTAACATCATACCTGCAAAATGTATGAGCATTAAATCATTTTTAAAAAATGCTAAGGATATTAAGTTTATTAGGTTTGAATTGGATGTCTTTTAAGATGAGAAAATATTGTTGTTCTAAATAAAAACCTCTTTTATTTTGATGGTGAAATAATGTTTGGTTTAAATAAGAGATCCATTTTTAAAAAAAGAAAATTTTCTTATGTTGAATGAGAAAATCCTTTTATTTTTAAAATTAAGATGATATTTAAATATGTAAAAAAAAAATTTAAAAATAAAAAATTATTTAGAATGAAAAGAATAATATTGAAAAATATATACTCAAAGAGAATTTAAAAAGATTTTTTTTATTTTTTTCTAGAATTTTTCTATAAAAAACACGTTTAAAAATTTTTTTTTAAATGGGAAAAATAATACAAGAACATTAATCAAATACGTTCTTATAAAAAAAAATTAAAAACGTGCCATTCAATTAATTAATTGTCTATATTAACGGGGAAAAAGAAAATCCAACCTACACGTGAAAAATGCAAATGTTTTGTTTTTCCAATTACGGATTGATAAATTGAAAGAAATACTGCAAAGCATTACAAAACTCTGGTACTGGAAAGAGAAGAGACAAATTAGGTTGGTGCAGAATCAGAATCAGAATCAGAATCGTCACAGCAAAAAGGCCAATTAATGGCATTTACGTACTCAGGTATCCAGACTGTAATGGAAAATCTCCTCTCCCTGCCACCATTTTTTTTCCCGGACTGTCCCAAAATCTTCCCCCTAATCCCCACTAATTGACCTCTCACTTCATAATAATAATTATTATTTACATTACGAAAAAAAAAAAAAAAGAGTTATGACTATCAGAAAATCAGAGACTGGACCACCGGACTTCCATAAACTCCGGCGACACTTTCCGCGAGAGAGCCCCACACTTTCCGACTCACAGAAATATGAAGCATTCCAACGAAACCAGCGGGTTCTCAAGCGACTCGTCGGCGGCGTTTTTGGCGGGCCACTTCGGCGGATCTTCCACCACTCTACGATCACTCTCAACAGGAGCCCCGTTGACCCGACTCGGAGACCACGCGGCTCTCTTCGCCGACGGGCTCCTCACCACGCCGGATCTCGCCCCGCCGTCATTACGCGTCATCGCCGGCGACCTCGACCTCCGAGCCGAGCTCTCGCCGGAGTCACGCCGGGGATTCTCCAGACCCCGCCGGCTCATCGGCCGAACCGGCTCCCTGGCCTGAACCATCCTCACCGATCCGACTCCGTTTCCGTACCCATTCCTCCGGCCCGGAGACTGCTCGGGTCTCCTCGACGGCGACTTCCCGGCTAGCCTCTGCTCTCTTCTCCCTCCGCCGCCGAACTCCACCGAAGGCGATCGGCTCTTGGGGTGGAGCCTCATCGGAGACCTGCAAACTCTAGCGTGGCTAACGTCGTCGTTGTCTTCTTCGTCTCTGGTGATGTTCGTCGTCGTCGAGACGCTCTCGCTGGGGCTGCAAATCTCCGACACCTCCAAGATCTCTTCCCCCACGGCGGCGCTGCTCTTCAGCTCCGACACCTTCCTCCCGATCTTCATCTCCCCATCGAGCTTGAAAATGGGGAAACCCGGTTTTCCGGTCGGAGTAGCAGCAGCAGTCGTATTGTTACTCCTCTTCTCTCCGTCATCGTCTTCTGGGTCACTGATAATCGGTACGGATTGCGGTACTTTGGGCATAAAAATCAGTCTCGGAGTTTCCGAGAGAACTTCCTTGACTGTCTCCTCCTCCACGGTCGGAGGAGGCGCTCTGCTCTCGCCGGAGGCGTCGGATCTCGGCCGTCGAGGACCCTCCGGAGAATGGGTCATGGAGCGTTTCTGGTGATGGCCTGAGGCAGTGCTCGAACAGCAACCCATATGTGTCTTTTTTTCGTCTGTCACTGCGAATTGAGTTTGTGTGGATTTGGATCAGAAGGGCATTGCCGGAAAAAAGTGTCGTTTGGCGGTGAGGGAGTAGATCAGTTGGAGTGGGGAGAGGGATGGATTAAGTTAGAGTGGGAATTGAGGGTGGGAGGAGGGAAGGAGGGAGGGTTGTCAAGAAGCTGCACTTATTGCGTTATTATAATTATTGGGGTCGGTTCACAGACTCACAGCTATGTAAAAGGCTCACGACACAGAAATAATGAAAGGAACGAAGATACATAAATGTTCCCTATTTTAATTTTGTTTTTTCATTGTATTTTAAGATTTGACTATAATTTTATAATAATTTTTATTTTAATATTAAATTTAAAAAACAATCATAATATGGGATAAAAGTAATACTTAAAATTATTAAATAAAATGTGAAATTATAGATTTGATTATAATTTAAAATGATATAATATAAAATATAATGTTATTATAAGATATAAGTAGTAGTAAGTATTGTTTATTAATTAAATATGAATATTGTAATATGAGATCTATAAGTGAGATTTATCTTTCATTAATAATGGTGTCTCTAAATTTTTTTTTTATGAAATATTCTAAAATATTATCATTGTAATTTTTAGACAATATTCTAATTGTTAGGGAACAACAATTTGACCATTTTGATTTTTTTTTTCTTTTCTTTAAGGGTTGTTTGGGAATGGGTTTTGGTTTGTAACTAAATATAGTTTCAGAAGTGTGTATATGAAAAAATATATATTTGGAGTGAAAAAGTGTAAATTTTTTAAATATGATCCAAAAAAAAATTAATATAGATATTGTTTTATTCTCTTGAAATTTTATATAATTTTTAAAAAATTATCTTGTTTGAACTTGAAATAACAAAGTTATATACATTTAAAGTTTGAGTTTAATATACACATTTAGATATATGAATAGTGAAATATTGTATTGAGTTGTAAAAAGGACAAATTAAGGGGGTATTTGGTTTTGTTTTTAAGAATAATTTTTCATTCAAAAACACAAAAAATGAAAATGGTATCAAAATAGCATTTGTTTATTTGATATTTTCAAAACCATTTCAAAAATACAATTTTTATTTATGTTGTTTTTTTAGGTTTTTTTGAAAACGAAAAAAATTATTTTCACTTTTTTTTTCTCCCTCCCTTTCTTCTTTCTCTCTACCTTTGTAGCGTTGGAGACAATGACCATCTCCGACGATGGCTTCCATTTCCGACAAAGGGCTATGATCACAAATTGATGAGAATAGTGATGTCCCCCCACAACGACAATTACTAACTCGTGACGACGATTATGGACTTGCTATCTAGATCTCGCAAAAATGACTGTCACCACAACCTTCATCTTCAGCAAAAAGACGATGATCACGGACTAGAGACAATGATGACAATGGTCTCTCATGAAGATGACCACGAAATTACGCCCCAGATCTCGTTAAGATGACGTACAAGAAATTCACTACGATGACCTCCAACTCCGGTGGCGACAAAGATCATCAGATCACGAGCTTGAGGGTAGCCACTAATGCTAGGGTTTCGTGTCTTTGAGGTTGCCATCTTAATTACATCTGCTCTAGAATGATGATATCACCGCCGCTCCAAGTTGTTACTGTTATCGCCACCTAAAACTCAGATCACTAATTACAAAACCTACTACAAAAGGTTTTTTTTTTTTTTTTTTAAGATTATGACTAATAATTTATTTTTTCATTTTCAAAATTCACACTCAAAAAATCAATACAAAACACAATTTCAGAAACGATTCCAATACAATTTTTAAAATATTTTTATTTTTAACTTTTTAGAAAACAATAAATATTTCAACAATAATACAAAAGGCCACCCAAGTTTTGCAAAACCACGTGCAAGAAATCCAAAACCTCAACCGCAAACACCCCCTGATACACTAAGGTGGCGTTTGGTATTGGTTTTGAAATGTTTTCTGTTTTCAAAAAAATTGAAAATGAGAATGTTTTGAAAACTGTGTTGAGATCATTTATGAAATTGTGTTTGGTTATGTTTTCTGGGTGTATATTCTGAAAAACATAAAAATGAAATTTTGTTTGGTTATATATTTTAAAAACTCATTTTATAAGTGAGTATCTTATAAAAATATATTTATTTTTAATTTTAAATCAATAATAAAAAATAAATTATTAGTCATAATTAAAAAAAAAAACTTTAGTGGTAAATTTTACAATGAGTGATAGGGGTGGAAGAGATTGGTTGTCTAAGGTCTAGGTGGCGGTGATGGTTAAATTTAGGTTATGAGTTAATAGTTATCGTTGCAAGGGAGTCGCCGTCATCATCACTAGCTCATGGTCATCAGTCTTTGTTGGAGATAGATGCTATCGTTAGACACGATCATCACTGACGCTGTATAGTCAGAAAGAGAAAAAGAGAAAGAGGAGATGGAGGGAGAAAACCAAAACAAAAAGTGAAAATAAATTTTTTTCGTTTTTAAAAAACCAAAAAAAAACAATATAGTTGAAAACGATGTTTTCGAAATGGTTTTGAAAACGTTAAATAAATAAACGCTATTTTTGAACCGTTTTCATTTTTTGGTTTTTAAAAATATAAAATCATTTTCGAAAACAAAAACAAACGCCCACTAAATTTTTCCATCCCATTTGTTTTCTTTCAAATATTTTCATTCGCAAACTAAAGCAGGTTTCCTCTATTAGTAGACAGAGTTCTTGCTTGATAGAACTTTTTAAAAGCATTTTTTGCTTTCTAAGTTTAAAAAATTAATTTTTAAAAGTGTGTGGAAGATCTCTAGAAGTGCGTTTACTTCTTCAAAAAAACATTTATCAAAATCACAAATGTAGCTCTTTGAAAAGAAAAAAAAAAATCCAAACACACACACTCTTCTTCGAAGACTTTGAGATATTGAAGTTATCCTAAGTTTTAATAAGACATTATGGCATGTTAATATTTTTTATTGCTTATAGAAATTTAAAAACTCTTATGTCCATTAAGTAAATTACAAAACCACAAATGTAGATTTTGTGTGATTAGGAAGACACAATGATAATACTAGCTTTAAAAAAAAAAAAAAAGAGCGAAATTACTCTTTTTGACTAAACGTAGGAGTAATTTATTATTATACTTTGATAAATAAGATTCAAGGAATAAGATAAAATCAATCCAAACTTGTGGAGCATTTTTATGATGTTTTTATACTCTTGCCAAAAATTTGTCTAGCAAAAAAAAAAAAAGAAAAAAGAAACCTCTATTTTCAGCAAAATATTGTGATAAATGCGTGTATACAAATTTCAGTATGCGTTTGGTTAACGTATTTTTTTGATATTGTATTTAAATGCAATGCAATTTTCCCTCAAATACAAAAATATTTAATTCAAATATCAATCACATCATATTTTAAATCAAACACAATCACTATTTATTATTTTACTTTTTCTATTACTTTTATTAATTACATTATATATATTATCTCTCTCTCTCTTTTTTCTCTCTACTTTTACCCATTACATCACATATTCATTATTAAAATACAATGTAAATACTTTTCACCCAAACATATATTACATTCAAATATAATGCTAATATTTTTCCTTCAAATATAAATTACATTCAATGCATTGTATTTAAATATAATGAAAATGTAATATGTTTACCAAACAAGGCCTCATTTTCAAAAGGTAGCATTTAATAAGACAAAGTCAGCTTCTTACGCTTTCCAAAATTGTATATAAATACATTTAAAAAAATGCTATAGATACTAACTATTAGGACTTTTCTGAAAAACCGAAAAATCAACATCAATTGAAACAATCGAAAAACACAAAACCAAACTTGAAAATCAAATTTTTTATTAAAAAACTGAGTCCATCGACTTGATTTTTGGTTTCAATTTTTCAGTTTTAGTTTAAAACCAAAACAACCGAAAACTGAAAACTTTTTTATTTTTAATATATTATTATATAATATATTATTGAAAATAAAATAAAAATTAACCTACCTAAACTGGTGTCATTTGACCACAAGTCTTCCAACCCTAACCTAATTTCTCTTTCTCGCCTCTCTCGTTTCTCAATCTCTCTTTTCAATTCATGTCACCACTTGTCCGCTATAGGCCACAACATCCTCACTTCTTAGTCCCTTGGAGACTGCAACCCATTGCCACCAGGACCCCTTCATCCACCTCCCGCATCTTGTACCCCTCAATCGCTCACGTCTTCGCTGAAGCCTGAGGCTCGAAGTTTAGTGAAACCTTGCCAAGTTTTTAATATGTAAAAGCTTTTTTTCCCCTTTAATTAATATTGTTAAAAGATAGCGTTTGCAAGAGAAAAGGAAAAAAGAAAAAAAGAAAAGAAAAGAAAAGGTTGTGTTTTAAACTTGAATTTTATTTGTTCGCATGTTTGTTTAAGGTAGCATCCTAATTGCTATAATTAATTGTTTGAATATTAATCCAATGCTAAAGTTTTGTAAATGATCACGTATTTTTTCAATATCAAAGTTTTTCCTTAAAACAATTGAAAAAAAATCCCCTAAAATTAGTTAAAAACCCTAAAAACTGATCAGGCTACTTCCTGTAAGCTAGTAAGTTACCATCAGGTTACTCTCAATCAAACAGACCGACAACAAGCCGAAACTGAACCTCGGTACTTGAACTGAAATTCTTCCCCTGCAATCGGTCATCGGTCTCACGTATTGAAAACCGATCCTTTTAGTTTTGGTCTGAAACCAAAAGTCGGTTTTTGATCAATTTTCAACCTTACTAATCGTTATCTCAAAATTAAATTGATTTTAATAAAATTTATCCTAAAATCTATTTTAAGAAAAAAGAATATCATAGTAATTTAATAATTTAATGATATGAGACATATTTATAGTGTGTTTGGTACACGTTTTTTATTTGTATTGTATTTAAATACAATGTAATTTTCCTTCAAATATAAAAATATTTTATTCAAATACTAATCACATCACATTTTAAATCCAATATAATCACTATTTATTATTTTATTTTTTCTATTACTTTTATTAATTACATTATATATTTTCTCTCAGTCTTTTTTCTCTCTACTTTTACCTATCATATCATATATTTGTTATTAAAATATAATTCAAATACTTTTTATTTAAACACACATTATATTTAAATATAATGTTAATATTTTTTTAATAAATATAAATTATATTTAATATATTATATTTAAATATAATATAAATGTAATAGCGGAGCATTATTATTAATACTGTGCTTATCATTTTAGAGAGGAAAGGTTAAAGAGCGGCGCATGTTATGATGGAGTGCACGAAATATTTCCCTTTGACAGCCGGCTGGTACACGTGAAATGTCATGCGTGCGACTCCAATCGGGCAACGCCATCTACAGTAAGTTGGAGACTGCATTAACATTTATTTAATATTTTATCGAAGCGGTGACAGCAGCTAGTTTTGAGCCCCTTTAGTCCTTCCACTTTGGAAAATACGGAAAGAGTTCACCGCGTGTTCCACGGATCATCACAAAATAAAACAAAAATCAATATTTTTATTAAATAAAAAAGTATGATTTTGAAATAAATTTACTAAGCTTGCATTTCAATATTAGGTTTGGACTCAAAAATTCTAACTTAAGTTTTGTTTTGTTATTTTTTTTATAAATTAATAAAAATTTTAATTAGATTTTAAAAAATATCAACAAACTCCAATAGAAAAATTTCATTCTAAATTAATGCACCAAACACACTATAAATAAATTAAAGATTAATGAATTATTTACCAAATAATTTATTATTTACTCCAAGTATTTTTGAAATCAGCTATTTGCTTTATTTATCTATTTTAAAAATTTTATATACTTCATTTATCTAAAAATAACTAACAATTTCTATTTAATTCTACTCAAATCTCTCTCTTTAAAAATGAAAGAGATGGATAGTTTCTTATGTTTCAAGTTATCATCTACTTAAAAACCTAACGAGCATGAGCGATTGAGGGTATGGGTTCTGATTTGTGGGGTCATTTGCAAATAATTATAGCGTATTCTCGTTTCGTTTGAATGATAATTCCTTAAAAAATAATAATAATAAACTTAGAGCATATTTCTTCTACAAGTGTATATATACATATTCAGAAATCTCTTCGACTAATAATAAATCTTAGTTGATTAGCCTAAATAATAATAATAATAATAATAATAATAATAATAATAATCAGTCGTCGGGTTACATAAATTTTTTCAATAATTAAAGATTCACTTCATCGGTTCGGTATTTTCTGTCAAAAAGAAACTTGTCTAGCGGTCATCACATGCTAACGTCCTAAATTAGTGGTGCATTATTATGTATAGTGCTAAATGGTCATGATTCGCAATAATAGGGCTTGATGATACATAAAACGTCCAAATGGGACAAGGAGTGCCTTAGCTTGCAAGAACAGGGGACTCCAACAGAAGGTGGGGTTACATAACAGAAGGTGGGCAGAGCTCGGCATTGTCCGTCATGATCGAGGAGAAACTCTCAATTAAGGTTGGGAGCATCCGGTATAAAAAAACACTGCATGTATACAAATGTTTATATATATATTTTTTAATATTTATATTTATGTTTGTATACGTATGATTTCACTCCCGAGTGCCCACTCCCGTTTAATGGAGATTCTAACCACATCTATCATTTATATTACAATTTATATTTCTATACGTCTATATGAATATCAGAATGTGTATTTTTATACATATATCAACCTGTACGTGAATTGTGGTTTGAGCTTACGTTTATAGTAAATTGTTTGAAAAATATATGTTGATATGGACGCTATGAACACAAAAACGCCCGATTGCCCGGTCATTATAGTAGCAAATAAACTATCACTCATACATTAGCAACATAACTTATCATTCGTTAATATTACCTAACACTCGTTTCTATGTAAATCATAAATGCACATCAGAAATATAAGGTCATTTTTTTTTCCTATATAAATCATTAATGTTGAAGTCTATTGGTTGGTTTTCTCATTCATAAATCATTAATGCAAATTAGAAAAATAGGGTCGGTTTGGCCATTCAATTCGAGTACGTACAATGGAACTGTGGTTTGGGACCCAACAAAAAAAAAAAAAAAAAAGAGAAAAAGAAAAAGAAATCAATATTTGAATTGTCAATTCCACCAGGATGGCCATGTCGACTGCTTATATCACCCAACACCACCCTGCACCGGCGCAAAAAAATATTTGGATATATTTGCTATGTAAAATTGAATGGGCCATCTGATTTACAATTGAAATAATATTTTTTAACATCTATTTAAATACATTTTAAAATATTTCTATTCACATTATAACTATCCAAACAACAGTTTAGATGACAATTCAAATACTTCAATTAGGATTTTTTTTTTTTCATTCGAATAAAAACATCCTCATCACAATACTATAGGGAGCAATAATTTTTGTACTCCCCTCTAAAAATCCCTTTCACATGAACAGAAATCCCGGAGGCCAAAGAAAAATGGAAAACAACATATCAGGATATCTTAAAGAATATCTTAGTACATCTTACACCAACAAGACAAAAAGTGATGATGCAAGGAGAGATTGAAATGGAGAGGGTATTAGTCTCAACAGGGAAATAGAAAAAGAAGAGAGCTACAATACAATACGAGTCCCTACATGCATATTGAATTGTCATATTGAATTGAAATGAATTAAGAGACAAAAAGCTCAGGTTAAAGATATTGAAGCCAAATTATTTCTTCCAAGTGAGAGTGTGAAACATGCACATGTGAGGAAGGAGAAAAAGAGGGTGGTCTTGCTCTAATACAAGGACCTGGCTTCATCTAATTCTACATCAATCATTACACATCATTCATGAGGGGGTAGCATTTCACCTAGGGGACCACTCAGTCAATTAAAGGATATGACAAATTTTACTTTGTTTGTCTATTTGTTTCTTTAATTTACATACACTAAACTTATAATATAGTTTTAATTCAGTTTCTAAAGTATATTTTAGGCCAAAGATTATATATATAGCAACATAGTTGACTTTTAGTTTATTTGAGATTTTAAGTTTAAATTTCAAGTATGCTTAAAACTCAAATTTTCATGTGTAAGTGTAACTGAAACATTTTCTAAAAAAAAATAATAATACTAAACGTAAATTGTAATTAACAAATTTAGGATAAGGAAGACTGTTAAAAATCCTTTTTTTTTTTTGGGCGGGGCAAATGTTTAAAGGGACTCTAAGGTCTAAGGAACAACGCCTAACCTAGCTTCGTCCCCGCTAATGCCTACTTGCAAGTGATGAGAAAAAAGTTCTTTGTGTATTTTCATACCTTAAACAATTTTAGAGCTTTGAGTTCAATTAGTAATGCTATTTGACATTGGTAATGTTTAGTAGATCACGACATATATAAGAGCAGACACTGCCGTTTTGTAATGTTTTGTTATGTCAAGCTGTAAAACCAAACATGTCTGTCGGTTTAAAAGGAATATGCTATGCTTAAACAAACGCAAGTTAAATTGAGAGACATTGATCATAGTGCTACAAAAATTCATCTTTAAAAAATATTTGTGAATTCAAATTCGACAGTTGTTAGCTAATTACTATAATCTTGATTATATTTATTGTTTAAGGCTAAATAGTAATGCTTCCCAAAGGTTGATAAATTCATATAATGTTTTTCTTAGCATTTTTTTTCTACGTAATCTACAAAGGAAAAAAAAAAAAAAAAAGACAAAACCATATTTATAGCTCAGTATTGCCATTTGTCCTTGTTGATGGTGACCATCTACTTCTAGGCATATAAACATGACCGTAGCAGAAATGAAACATTGAATGGGGTTTTTTTTTTTTTTTTTTTTTTGGGATAATTTAAACATGGAAAGGTCGGCTTTTGCTTGTGGCTATGAGCTCTAGACAAAGTCTCGACTTTATCCCCGTTGTGTACTGTTTTTGGTTAAATAAATCATAAACCACTGTTTTCGTTAGTTTGACACATGACTTTGATGTCCGAGGTATACCACTCAACAGGTGGGAAATATAGTCCTACTACTATTTACTATATAGTACATTACAACTTTTAAACTTAAAAATAAAGGGTGAACATTGGTCGATATCCAATGAATTTTTTCATGTGTTGGGGGGTCACATTTCATCCTTTAATTTCAATCGTACACGAGAGTGACTGGGGGCATTCCGATCGGTACAAGTCACCAGATTGAGGTCTACCTTAACTTAGTCGACTGGTTAAAGTTAAGTGGAACTTAAACATTTTATTACTTGAATGAACGGTGTAAGATTTAAAAGTAATAATAAGTAAATCAAGTGATTTCTTTTGATAGACTCAGGCAAAAGTAATTTGACTCTAAACTAAACTAATCTATTAGCCAAAAAAAAAACACTAATCGTTTAAGGGACAACCCTAACCATCTAGCTTTACTAGGGTCAGGTGATCGACTAGAATGAGTGTAGGAGACCGTACATGCATGCTGGGGTAGACGTCGAAGGCAAGTAGTGTTGCCTTTGATCAATCAGCTTTGAATGGATTGTCTAGTGTGAAGGGAGGGGTTGACATGCCCGACTACTCCAGGGATTCATTCAATGATTCAAGAATATCACACTTACCCAAAAATATCTTGGGGGAATCCAGAAATCAATCATATTAATCAGGAAAGTTTGGTAAGAAACTTACCCAAACTTAATATGAGAAAGCATTTCGATTCAAATGGTCAGCCTTATTACAAACAGGGTAACTAATCAACTGTTAAATTTAGGTTTTGTTTGGTTTTCCTTATCCATTTCCAACCTAAAAATTTCAACTCAATTTTTGTTGATTTTTCAAAATTAAGACATTAATTTCAACTCAATTTTTATTTTAATTTGAAAAATTAACAAAAATTATAACTATTTTTTAAAAAATTAATCAATTCTTACTTAAAATTTCATCTCCAATCAATAGTCTAAATAGAAATTTATGTTCTGTTTGATGAATGTATTACATTTACATTGTGTTTGAATGCAATACATTGAATGTAATTTGTGTTTGGAGGAAAAGTATTAGCATTGTATTTGAATACAATGTGTATTTAAGTGAAAAGTATTTAAATTATGTTTTAATAATAAATATGTGATATGATAGGTAAAAGTAGAGAGGAAAAAAAGAGAGAGAAAGAGAACATATGATATAATTAATAAAAATAATAAAAAAAGTGAAATAATAAATAGTGATTATATTTAATTTAAAATGTGATGTAATTGATATTTGAATAAAATATTTTTATGATTAGAAGAAAATTAGGTTGTATTTAAATATAATATAGTTTAAAAATATATACCTGTGCTTAACCTTTTTACGAGGAAAAACGCACAGTCAATTCAGTACACAATTAATAGTGATCAATAAAAGACAAAAATAAAAATAAAAAGAAAGCAGTCAATCTGGACTGGGCTTTGATAATGGAAAGCAGTCAGTCAATAAAAGCCCAGAAATCACCAACACCATTCTTGATCATTTGGGGTAGCAGCCTCTCTCTGTGGAGAACTTACACATTTTTTTTTTTTTTTAAGGGGAAGGAGTAATTAACCTTAAGCCTAGGATTTACATGTTTTCTTTCACGTCTCTTTTGTGGAAAAAGAGTTTCCAAAGTAAACTTAAGAGGTTGGTTCGGTTTCAGCCTATAATCTTTATGAGTGACACAACTGAATTTTCCCTCTCCTAACCTGAAGCTGAACAACGAGCATGTTGAACTTGAAATATTAAGGGGGTGTTTGGTAAACGCATTGCATTTTGATTGTATTTGAATGAAATTTGTTTTTTAAATGTTGTATTTGGTTGAAAAGTATTTGTTTTATATTTGAATGAAATGTGTGTTTGGATGAAAAGTATTTTAGAGTTGAAAAGTTGATATGATTGGTAAAAGTAGAGATAAATAGTAAAGTTGAAAAGTTGATGTAATTGTTTTAAAAATGTTTTGAATAGTAATTGTTTTCGTAGCACTGTTGTAAAATTTGTGTTTGGTGTAAAATTATATTGTATTTGAGTGAAGTTAAAATGAAATATTTTTGCCAAATGTCCCCTAAAAAACAAACAAACACGTCACGATTACATCTCCACAGCTGGCTGATTAAGTTTACACACACACACACATATATATAATAATAATGTTTGGTACCAGCATATATGCTATAACGTATATAATATTACTTCATCATAAGGAGAACATATCTAATAACACTTGATGTTGATCTTATGAGACCTGGAATACTTGTATTGGTTAAAAGTTTGCAAAGAATAATTTTTGCGTAAAAATTTCTTATGGAGTGACTGCATAATAATAAGTTGATTGATTAAATAATTCGCACTTTTTGGTGATTTGTTTGATCTGCCAACCATGCATATTAAAAATATGCATTTAGTTCATGGGTTTGAATTGAGTGTTTTGTTGGATTTAAATTGGATTATTTGCGTTTAGTCCACAAATTTGAATGACTACAGCTAAAAAATGCAAAAACTTAAAATGTGTTCAGAAAAAAAAAATAATATAAGACTTATTTTATTCGTTTTGAAATTTTATTTAATTAAAAAAAATCTAATTGGACTTGTATATATAAAGTTATGGATTTTTAAAATTTGAGTTGTAAAATTATAATTAAAACTGTGAATAATAATGAATTGCAAAAGAACTACTGAAATTAAGTTAAATCTTGACACCAAACACCCCATTAAGTTAAAACAACCACGATAGCATTAGCACCCATAATCAAATCTAAGCATCCTTTAAAAAAAAAAAAACATTTTTACAGAGAGAGAGAGAGAGAGAGAGAGGAAGAGAGAAGAATGTGAAGAAATAAAAGTTTCTATTTATGGCACATTTGGTAAAATATTTCATTTTAACTTCATTCAAATACAATACAATTTTACACCAAACACAAATTTTGCAACAGTGCTACGAAAACAATTACTATTTAAAACATTTTTAAAACAATCACATCAACTTTTCAACTCCACTATTTATCTCTACTTTTACCAATCACATCAACTTTTCAACTCTAAAATACTTTTCATCCAAACACACATTTCATTCAAATACAAAACAAATACTTTTCAACCAAATACAACATTCAAAAAACAAATTTCATTCAAATACAATCAAAATGCAATGCGTTTACCAAACGCTCCCTTAGTGTATCAGTTAGAATTGAGTTTTTTATATTTAAGTTTTTTAACTTTTCAAATGTTATTAAAATTTTTGTTGATTTTTGCGGAAGAAAGAAAAATTAAAAAGATTGTAAAAGTTTAATTTTAAAATAGCGTTCCAAGCGTCTTGCCCACTCTCAAGGATAAGCTGCAGTCCCACGATGCCCATCGAAATCTGGCACAAGCCCTATTTATACCAAAAACTATTAACATATATTATCAGCGATAAAAATAGTTCTCCATAAAAATATCTTAGTGTAGAAATACTCTTAACTATTATAAGTTCAGAAAAATGCAACCGAAAGGTTTTTTTCTTTGTCAAGAATGCAACATACAAATAAAAATCCAAGAGCAATTCCATGACATATGGTTAATCTTTTATTTCTTAATACACGCAACACATGCAGCTGAATAGCTGATCATTTATTTATTTAGTAACTAAGTTAACGTTTGCTAAATGTTTTTTGATACTACAAAAACTAATTTTATACTAAACGTAAAGTTTTACATTCAAATACAATTATTTTCAACAGTGCTATGAAAATAATTACTATTTAAAAGTTTTTTAAAACAATCACATCAATTTTTCAACTAAACTATTTATCTCTACTTTTACCAATCACATCAACTTTTCAATTTTAAAATTATTTTTCATCCAAACACACATTTTATTCAAATACAAAACAAATATTTTTCAATTAAATACAACACTCAAAAAAAATTATATTTAAATATAATTAAAATGTAATACATTTATCAAACGTCTCTTAATTAATTAATTTATCATAAAATCCAGGGTGTTAATTTGACAAAAATAAAAATAAAAAAGATTATTTGTGACGTACAAAAACAATGTATATCTATACTAGATTCATTTTTCCAAGGGCATAAAGGATTGAGATGTAATATAAAATGCTAGGGGCAGCTACTTTCACTCTCTCTGTTGTTTGCTACTTTTATTATTTTGTTTGCTACCTTGTAAAAGTAATATTATTTCAATTATAAGCATGCATGCATGTGCCGTTTGCCGAGTTGTTCAATAATGGTACGTAATTAACTCAACATTTTCTTATAGCTAATTAGGCGGCCAGAGAAATTCACGGCTTGAATCATGGGTATGATTTTTTTTCCCCTCATATTTCGTTAGATCGGATATCATATTTAAATATAAAAGAATGATATTATATTCGATATCAAATGGTATATGAAACTATTATAAATATGAATTTCAGTTATTAAAAATATGAATTTATATAAAAAATATATAATATAAAAATGTTATAAAAACATTCTGTGAACGTTTATACGTATAAGCAAAGCATTTTTTTTTTTTTTAAGGTAATGACATACTTCAGAACATTGATCGGCCGCTGCACATGAAAAAATCTTCATAGAATGTGCTTTCAATACGCGCGTAATACAATGTGACGTTTGCAAGTCTTTGTTTTTATATATTGCGCAAAAAATGTAAAATGAAAAGAACAAACTGGTTTAAGATGATAATGCCCGAGAATCGTCATTGCAAATAAATATATTATGAACCTTCTCAAAGGTTGCATCTACAGTTAAATGTTGTGGTATTGTGGATAAAAAGATTCTTTACTTTTTTACTTTTTTTTTTTTTAATGAACTAACATGGCAATTTATACCATAATATTGCAAAATTTTTGTATAGCTTCAAAAAATATATATTCTCATGTGAATATTGAATTAGTCCACTTTATTCCTGTGTACTCTTTTCAATTTTAGGACCATTTTAAAAAATTTTAAACTCATATTTGTCCTTATAAATAGTGAATTCGTTCCCTTTATTCTTTTATAGAATTTTTACTATATATAGACGGAAAAAAGAGAAGATTAAGAACAGTCATATCATATTTTTTTCCTTTGGTTGAGTTAAAGTGAAATTAAACCCCTTCTTTTTTTTATTTGTTTTAATTATGAAAATTGTAAAGAACTTATTTTAAACGAGAGTGATCCAAATTTTACAAAATAAAATGAGATTATCCTAAAATTTATAAAACATAGATTGAGATGAAATTGATCCCAAAAAGTGCAAGTTCTATGCATCTTATCCCTCTTTCTTTCTTATCTGTTAAGTAATACGACTTGTTTAGCTTAATACTTACAAGTAACATATATCCACCCTACCTTAGTCCCGACAACCATTGTTTCTTTTACCACATGCAACCAAAATTGGTGTCTTGTATAGGTCGTATTGATGTGCCCGTGCCAACTGCCAAGCATATTTTTTCCCCTTATAATCCTTCAAAAAAAAAAAATTTTAATTTAAATTAGTTATTTTAATCTAACTGATATTTTTATAAATTTTGAAAATAAAAGGAGAAATTGAAAAATAAACAGAACTTTAAGAGATAATTATGTAATTAACAATAAATATAAATTATAATTACAAAATCAAGGAACCAATTTTCTAAAATCAAAGATTTCTTAATTTAAATGTAAAACATAAATTAATTTGGTAATTTCCTTATTTATAAATGTTAGGGTTTGATTGGATAAAGCATTGTATTAATATTACATTTAAATGTAATACATTAAATGTAATATGCGTTTTGATAAAAAGTATTTAAATTGTATTTGAATTTAAAATTGTGATGCGATTGGTAAAGTAGATAAAAAAATAAAAAGAAAAAAAGAATATATGATGTAATTAACAAAAATAATTGAAAAAAATAAAATAATAAATAATGATTATATTTGATTTAAATTGTGATCCGATTCATATTTTAATACAATAATTTTGTATTTGGATAATATTGAAACCAAATGCAACGTTAGTTTTTAGGTCTTCAATCACTTTATTTGTAGAATCTATCGAGTTTCAAGTTACTTTTTTCTTTGGCGTTATGTGACGAGTTCAACATTTTAGCACTTGGCGTTGGTTTTATTTATCTATCTTTCACGTGCTGTCCAACTAACTAATTTTCTATTAAGCGTTTTCTATAAGCCTGCAAATGGCATTTGAGTTTGATGTTTTTATTCTTTTTGGTATTATTAAAATGAATAATATAGTCCTTTCAAAAGCAAAGGATAGGTGTTAGGTTTCGAAAATCCACAGATCAAATCTTTGTAAGTGTAAAATAATAAAATACCAGAGAGTTTGGGAGAGATATTTGAAGATATTATTTTTAGATTGAAAAAAAAATATTTTGAAAAATATGTTTGGGAGAAAAAAATTGTTTAGGATGAAAATATAAAAAATTTTTAAAATTTTTTAAAATAAATATTAATATAAATATTGTTTCGTCTCTCTCGAAATTTTATGTAATTTAAAAAAATTATCTCATTTGAATTTGTATACATAAAATCATAAACTTTTATAACTTAGAGTTTATTATAATGTTTTATAGATATAAATAATAAAAAATAATAAAATTAAAAATTTTTTTTTTAAATATCTTTGAAATAAGCCCAAATGGGACCTATGTGGTGGTGGATGTGGGTGCCTAAGGATAAAAAAAAGAAAAGAAAAGAAAAGAAAATGGGTCCCTTCCCAATCGTTCTACATTGCAACGGTCTAAGGAAGCGGTTCGAGGCAGGCGTCGATTTTGCAGAATCTGGTTCCTTGCGGACCCCATCAATCATCTTCACCCTTCCATCCATGTCTAATTATCATTTTCAATTATGACTTTATAAGGAAAAAAACAAAGAAAAAAGAAACCCAAGGTATTCAATTTTTCAAAGTTTCCAACGGATTATTATGTGCATCTATTTTCCAAATCCAAAAAGACCATAGAAGACATACACTTTACTTACCATCTCGTCGAGAAGTGCCCATATTAACAACAAAAAATAAAAGAAGGAAAAGGAAAGCCCCGGTTTGATTATCCCAAGCTCTTTTCAGTGTCTAGCCCTGGAGTGGATTTTTGAGGACCACCCCAGTTCATCAAGTCCAGGATTTTTCTTGCCATTTTCTGTCTCTGGAATCTGGGTCCTACACTCTTTCTCACTCTGTATATTTTTTGTTTTGTCAGCTAGTTTTTAACTCGTCAAGTCTTTTTCTACTTTTGTACCCAGTTTCCCAGTTCTCTGTTCTTTTCCCGTCTGCTGAGCTCAAATACTTGAAAGGGTTCTTTTCTCTGTACATTTTCGACTTGTTGACGGTTTGTTTCTTGGTTAAGATATTCTGAGAAAGCGGGAAGTTTTGGGTTTGGATTCGAGCTCTACCGAGGCAAAGGAAAAAAATGGGTTATGTGAAGTGGGAGGTTTTCTTCACTGGGTTGGTCTTGATTTTCACATCGCCGTTTTCTTGTAGTGCCTTGACAGACCCACTAGATGGTAAAGTAGAGTTTTTTTTTTTTTTTTTTTTTTTGCTCTGTTTGGTTCTTGGGAAATTTGAAGGAAAATTTCTGAAAGTTGCTTTTTTTACTAAGCGTTTTCCTCTCACTTGCTTCACTCTTTCCATAAACCAAAGAAAGTGTCAGACTTTGTTTTATTTTAGCTTAAATTTTCGGAAACAGAAGTAAAGTTTGAATTTTTTTGTTGCTTGTCTCTTTTTTTTTTTTTTTTGTTTCAGTAATGGCGATGAATAATTTGTACGTTTCTCTGGGATACCCGCCTCTTCGAGGGTGGCTTCTAGTTGGAGGAGATCCGTGTGGGGAAAACTGGCAAGGAGTGGAATGTGTCTTCTCAAACATAACCGCTATGTAAGATTTGTTGGGATTCTGTTTTTTGTTTAGATATAATTTTTATTTCTCTATTGGAATTTCTCTGAGTTGCTTGGTTTGACAGAAAACTCAGCGGTGCAAATTTGGGTGGAGAGCTGGGAGATGGCATGCAATTTTTTCGTTCAGTTATACTGTTGTAAGGAATTTATATATGTGTGTGTGTGTGTGATACTTATTCTTAAACTGGGATTAGACTTTAACATTGATTCGTCACTAAATAAGTGGTTTGATCATTGATTGAACTAGCCTAAATAAAATATTCTTACTTGCCGTTTACCTTGTGTGATTATTTATAAGCTTTGTGCAATGCTACGGTGCAGAGATTTCAGCAATAATCATATAGGAGGGAGTATTCCATCCGCTTTGCCCCCAACTCTCAGGAATTTGTTAGTTCGGACTAAGCTCCTTTTTTTCGTTAATGTTTTGTGCTGTTGAAACATCTGTACGTGGAAATATGCTGAACCAAATTTTGTGCTTTTATTTGTGTTATAGTTTGCTTACAGGTAATCAGTTAAGTGGAAGTATCCCAGATGCATTGTCTAGTTTGAGTCAGTTGTTGGAGTTGTAAGTTTATGATATACTGTTTTGTTTTGTTAGTTCTTGTTATTCTCTTTTTTCTTGTTAAAAATTTCAGGTTATATTCTGTCAGGTCATTAGATAATAATCATCTAGTTGGAGCTATACCAGATGCCTTTCAGCAGCTTACTGTTTTGGCACGTTTGTAAGTTGTCCTCTTTTAATCCAAAAAACTTTTCCTATTGTTCTGTTCTTCTCATTCCTTTTTCTTGTTTTATATTTTAGAAACTCATTGAAGGTTTTGAATGTGATGGTATGTTATGTTATAGAGATCTGTCGGGAAACAATTTAAGTGGTCAGCTTCCTCCTTCGATGGGAAATTTGTCATCTTTGTTAACATTGTGAGTTAGTCACCCAAAAATCTTGCCAAATTATGCCTTACAGGCATGATTTCTGTTGATTGAATATTGTTTATGGAATGTTGCAGGCACTTGCAGAACAACCGCCTTGTCGGTTTGCTTGATGTCTTACAGGATCTGCCGTTACAGGATCTGTACTCTCCTTTCATCCTTTTTTGAAAATCCTTTTAATTGAGATATTTTTTTCCCTTTAACATAATGGAAACTGGTTAGGAAGTAGTTTCATCGATCGACAACTCAGCGATTCTTCTGGGATTTTTTTTTTTAATCTTTTCTCAACAGAAACATAGAGAACAATCTCTTCTCTGGCCCAATTCCACCAAGTTTGCTGACGGTTCCAAATTTCAGGTGAAACCAAATTTTTACTTCTTGCTGCTTTTGTAAAGCAATTTTTTTTGAAAAGATATATGTGTGTATATATATATTTTTTGGTCAAGGTTGACTGGGTTTCATATCTTAGAAACTTGTAATATAAACACACTAAGTTGGTTGTCCCCTGTTTGAAATTATCATTAGGAATTTGAAGTACTGTTGGAGTTTTATTGTTTATACCCAATCTTTAAGTAAGCCAGAGAAGCTGGGGAACCTTGTATTTGGGCATAAATGAATAAACGAAATAGAAGAGACTTCTTTTTGATCTTTATTGAATTAGATAATGCTTTGTGACACATCTTATAAAATGCATATCAGTTGTATGGAATTCTCTCTTACTGCACAAATAAAACACAATGCTTCATTTTTGTTGCTACGATAGTTTATTTACAGGCTCTGGTGGCCCCTTTTTTTTTTTGGCAGAAAAGATGGAAATCCATTCAATACTACCATAATTCCAACACCACAGGCTGCACCCTTACCAGCTGTGTCATTGGCCCCGGCCCAGGCTCCGTCTTCTCCTGAAAAACCTATTTGGAATCATGTGAATGGACCTTCTTCCCCAATAATACTGAAGTCTGGTGAAACTAGGAATTTCTTGACTGCTAAGGCGATTGCTTGGATTGCCATTGCAGTGATTTCAGTAGTTGTCGCATCACTATTGTGTCTTCTATTATCAAGATGGTTCAAAGCTAAACGAAGGGACAAAATTGCCAAGGAACAATATTTCAATGCTTATAAAGGTTCTACTGAGAAGCCTAAATATGATGGATCTTCATTTCAACGAAGTAATCAAACAGATGCAGGTAATTCTTTTATTTGTCATTCCACCTCCCTTCAAGAAAAAAAGTTTGTGTTTTTACTTTTTGTACAATTTTAGTTGAAAATTGCATTTTTTTTTAATACTTGTTTAGAAGTTGCAAAAGAGGCTGTTGTTAGACCACGAGAAAGTATTGGAGTGAACAACAGAAGAGCAGGTTTTAGACAGAAACTACAGCATGAACAGGTCATAAACGTGAAAAGAAGCACTCAAAGTTCAATTTATACAAAGGATAACGAGATCGACATGACAGACACTGATGATGACATTTTGCCGCCACCTCCTCCTCCTCCGCCTTTCCCAATCGACAGTGACATAGAAAACCCAGTTGTACCTACCATTGTTTCTACAACCAGACGCCCTGTGAACGGTCAGAGCTTGAGTTCTGTGAGAGAGTTTACCGTTGCAGCACTTCAGCAGTTTACAAATAGTTTCTCCCATGAAAATTTTCTCGGAGCAGGAACTATTGGCAGTGTTTATAGGGCTGAACTTCCTGATGGAGAGGTATGATTCTTTTGAAAATATATTATAAACAAGCTTGGCCATTCCTTATTTGCTTGTAGCAGGTATTGCTGTGTTACTGTCCTATTTGGATTTCTCGTTTTTCTGGTCCAGAATCTTGATGCATTCAAGCTTACTTGGCTATATTATCCTTTATAACAGTTTTTAATATATTTTTCTAAAGAGTTTGTTAAAGCTATGGTTTTGTTATCGTGTATGGTGTGATGTATAAGCTTCTGCTCGGTGATTCCTTTTGTAGCTTCTGGCTGTCAAGAAGCTGGACAACACTATTGCTAGGCAGCAGAATGATGAGGAATTTCGTGAACTGGTGTCTAACATCTCTAAACTCCACCATGCGAATATTGTAGAGCTCGTTGGTTACTGTGCAGAACACGGTCAACACTTGCTCGTGCATGAGTTCTGCAGAATTGGGACTCTTCAGGATGCACTGCAAATGGATGATGAAATCCATCAGAAACTTACGTGGATTAGGCGGATCCAGGTTGCACTAGGAGCGGCAAGAGCCTTAGAGTATGTGTATAGGAAATGAGTAAAAGTTTACTATCTTGTAAAATTAACTAATTGTTGTAGCAATTTCTGGATTTTTCTTGGGTTGTGCCTGTGGTGCTTTTTATTGGTGCCTGGAGGGATTGCCTAGAGGAGACAAAATTTGTTCGTTTGCAAAGATTTTCTTCTAGAAAGTTTATGGATGACCGATTTTTTTTTTTTTTTAATTTGGGTAAAGGTATTTGCATGAGGCCTGCCAACCACCTGTTGTGCACCGAAATTTCACGTCTACCAATCTTCTCCTCGATGACAAGTTTGAAGTACAAGTCTCAGACTCTGGTTTGGCTCCTTTGCTATCTTCTGTCTCAGCAAGTCAGGTAGTTATCTCTTTCTGTGTGAATGGTTAAGAGATTATTTTACAAAAATGGCACCACTAAATTTACCTACCTTTTAATCTGATTTTGGCCGGTGCACCAACGTTGTGGGAGAAGTTTTGATAGTAATTAAAAAACATGAAATATGCTTTCAATGGGGTAAGTGGAGCAATGATGTTTGTCTATCTATTTGGTAAGTTTACCAGATTGCTTTAGAAACTCGAAAAACTTGGAAGATTACAGATATCAGAAACCTGCCAAATTGTTTTAGCCGAAAGATAAAATTTAGTTCTGAAATTCTACTCTTACTTTCTTTTAGTTGGTGTTGATAGATCAACTCACTATTGCATTGACTAGCAGATATCTGATCGTCTAAATGCACATGGTTATGGAGCTCCAGAATTCGAGTCAGGGAGTTATACTTACCAGAGCGATGTCTATAGCTTCGGAGTTGTGTTGTTAGAACTCCTCACCGGACGGAAAGCCTATGACAGGTAGCTGCCTTATAAGTTGGTACATAATGGAAAGTTGACATATCTCTAGCGTATTTACCTACTTGGGTTCAAGTGAGACTTGTCTTATCATTGTTGTAACAAAAATCCTAGGTCGAGGCCTCGTGGGGAACAGTTTCTGGTTAGATGGGCGATCCCGAAGCTTCATGATATTGATGCATTGTCAAGGATGGTTGATCCCTCTCTATATGGGGCTTATTCTATGAAGTCTTTGTCACGCTTTGCTGATATTATTTCCTCGTGCATACAAGTAAGCAAAAAAGAAAAAGTCACTTTTGTTTATAAAGAAAAGACTTTTTCAATGCAAAACCATTGACTTATCTTGTGTTTGATTTTTATCTTATTTTCCACTCTTTTTCTTTCAGCGGGAGCCCGAATTCAGGCCACCGATTTCGGAAATCGTTCAGGAGCTGTTGCAAATGATTTAGAAGAGGCCTCAAGTAATCACCCAATCAAGGATTAACTCTTGTCAGGAAAATTAATATGATATTGATGTGTCAGCTGACTCTACATCATGTGCATGGGAAGGTTGGTTATTTGATTTTGACAGGATCTCAAGATAAAGCTTTCAAGGAACCTATTAATATGACCAATTCAATATTTGTTCCCTTCAAGAGCTGGCTAATTTAGTGTTGTAAACTCATCATTCTTTGTGGATATGATTTAGCCAAAGTAATTATCTCTGGTGTATTTAAAAAAAAAAAAAAAAGAAGTGTTTTTTTTTTCTTTTGTTTTTTTAAATCGCTTTTTTTTTTTTTTTTTGAAATTGTATTGTAGTTATGTATTCTATGTGTTGGCTTGTCCTTTCTGAATAATATAATGTGTGACAAAGTATTATTGAATAAGGGGAGAAAACAAAGATGTACATGTACCAATTTTATTCTATAAATCCTGTTTTCCTGCCTTGGATTCCTGAACATACTATGATGACATTTCAAAACGTACATTTTGGGGTTATTCTCTATGCCCCACATTCCCAATAGGTCCGTGGGAGATGAGTACACAAAATTTTTCTCAATGTGGACAAGCTTTCTGTACCCTCCAGGCAGATTCTCTAGTGTATTCTTTTTAGGATATATATATATATATATATATTATATATATTTTTTAAGCTCTGCTTGTGGGATGTGGTTCTTAGCCGAGTTTGTTGAAGATATTATTTTTGGATTGGAAAAAATTGTTTTGAAAAATGTGTTTTGAAAAAAAAATTGTTTGAGGTGAAAAAATAAAAAAATTTAAAAGTTAAAAAAAAATCAATATAGATATTATTTCGTTTTTTTTTTAAATTTTATATAATTTAAAAAAAATTATTTCATTTGGATTTGTATATATTAAGTTATGAATTTTTAAAATTTGAAGTTTATTGTAGTGTTTTGGAGATGTAAATAATAAAAAGTGGTGAAGTTTTGAAAAAAAGTTAATATTTGAAGGTTGGAGAACAGGCTGCAAACGCACCCTTGCACCCTTAATTGAAAGATCTGGTCGAGTTAAAAAAAGTAGCAGACGTTAACGATTTGTTTGATACTCAAGTTTAATTTAAATTAATTTTTTTTTGTATTTTTTAAATTAATAAAAATTATAATTAATTTTTTTAAATTGGATTAAATTAAATCGTTGTTTTTAAAAGATACATGATATAATTTGATGAAGATTTTACGGTAAATGTTGTGTTTTTATAGAATGATATTTGGTGATATGTTTTGTGAATCCAGGATGTGGCATCATCATGGGAGTGGCGGATCAGGTGGAGATGGGGCTTTTAAAGGGCAAAGAAGGCTGGGGACACAAATTATTGGTTACCACGATGTTGGTGTGGTATGTCGGACGAATCACTGGCAGTCAAATACTTCTTTGTGTATTTTTTTTTAATAGATTAAATGTTATGATCATTTTATATGTTAGTATATGTTTTTAATAATTGAATATGATCAAAATCATATCGAACAAAACTTATACATAATAAAAATTTGGATACATATCTAAGAGTGTATTTGGCAAAAAAAAAATTGTATTTTAATTTTATTTAAACGCAATTTAATTTTACACCAAACGTAAATTTTACATTCAAATATAATTCTTTTTAATAGTTCTATAAAATTATTACTATTCAAAAGTTTTTTAAAACAATCATATTAACTTTTCAACTCTATTATTTTTCTCTACTTTTACCAATCACATCAACTTTTTAACTCTAAAATATTTTTCATCTAAACACACATTTCATTCAAATATAAAACAAATACTTTTCAACCAAATATAACATTTAAAAAATAAATTTCATCTTAATACAATCAAAATATAATACATTTACCAAATGCTCCCTAATAGCTGAAAATAGGGCCTTATATAGATTTTTTTTTTTTAATTTAGATTTTGCTATAAGAATATCCTAAATTTTAATGATAATTTAATAATGAGATATAAAAAATACTTAATTTTGAATTATTAGATTTTTATCAATTTATAGTAGGTTTGTGTGTTTTTTTTCCTCCATTTTTTATATATTTCTAAAGCATGCGCCATTTATAGAAATGTAACAACTCATTGAAGAAAAATTCCAAATTGAACAAATGAGTCCAAAACAAAGAACCAGAGCTTGTATAAAGAGATGGATTAAAATTCATATAATAGAAATTGAAATATATTAAAATAATAAAAATTAAAAGTAAAAATTAAAAAGAAAACAAAAATTACTATAATAACTTATAAAAGATAAATTGAAACTTATCCTGTAAATAAACCTTAAAGATAGTACAAGATCAGCTTGTATTTTACACATGAAACCATCGC
Organism: Antiaris toxicaria; assembly: GCA_035233585.1. Taxonomy (NCBI): domain Eukaryota; kingdom Viridiplantae; phylum Streptophyta; class Magnoliopsida; order Rosales; family Moraceae; genus Antiaris; species Antiaris toxicaria. The sequence goes on from CP141154.1 coordinate 100,320,554, forward strand.
AGATTGAAGCATGGAATTGTCTTTTCAAGTAGATAAGCCTATTTTCTAACTTTCTCTCTAATTGCATACAAAATAATTTTAATTATTGTATATTATTATTTCAGGTTGTATAACAAACTCATCAGTTTTGTTGTCCATTTAATCTAACTTCATACCAAAACAGGCACATGAAAGAAGTTTGGCTTAATCTTTGCTTCATTTGGTAAATTGAAAACGACACAGGCGTACACGCGCACACGCACACGCACACACACACACACATATATATATTATATACACTGGTGCTAAAAAGATATATATCAAAAACATCAAAAATAGAAAATTCTTCCAAGTATTTTGCGAAACTAAAAAAGGGTTTTGACATAAGTCAATCTGGGTATTATTGGGCTGTACTTTCGTAGCTGTTGTTTGGATGGAACCCTCAAAACAGTCAAACCGCGTTTTTAGATTTGAGCTCCATTCACATGTCATATACACACAACAGATTTATAGTTAAATAATTTTTTTAAACAAGTTTTTTAAAAAATATTCAAATTTGTAAAAATTTGTTAAAATATCATTTTTTTAAATGATTAATCAATATCTTTATTAATTAATCACTGTTGATTATAATATAAATTATTGATTTTATTAGTCATTAACCGATTCATTAAACTTGAAAAAATAACAAATGATCAGTTTGTTAAATGAAAAAAATTTAGTTATTTATTCGATTGAGTAATTAAAATAAACTAGACAACTTAATTTTTTAATACAAGCGTATTGTGTGTGTATATATATATATATATCTATATATAAGTTGTCAGTCCAAAATTGCATATTATAAACCATCTCAGTTCAATGATGATTAATTGTCATACATTTTTATTGACTAACTAACCAATTCGTTCTTTAACAAAATAATAATAATAATAATCAATTTGTTAGAACGATGTGATTTATATTATAAAATTAAAATAATAATATTTATCTATGGATATATATTAGATGGACATATATTAGAGTAATCATTCAAACAACACCAAATATACGTATATTTTGGTCTGGTGTTGCATCGTTTTACTCTTTCATTTCTTTTGGTGTGGTATTGCATGGTTATACCCTATCATTTCGTTATTACCAATTTGATTTGTATACAAAAGTGATACATAACTAAACTAGCATTGATTATGGAAAATGAAAGTTGCAAAACATAGGTGTTTCTATTAGCCAAAAAAATAAAAAAACACATAGATATTTCTCTATTATACTTTCAGAGCCTTTTTAAGGTAAAGTATCACTAATGTTTTTAATATCTGGTAAAAATCATATTAGAATGACATGAATACAAAACTGACTAAATCTTAATTAGTTTAAAACTGTACCTGATTAATAGAGGATTTGTTCAAACCGGGCATAGAATTCTCATACATTTTCATTTTATTTCCTTTCTTTCATTAGGAAAAGCTAGCTTAACGTAAACATTTTACCAAATTCTTACGACCTTTTTTTTGGTTTTAAGTTACACTTTTTGGGGAAAGAAAAGCAAAAGGAAAAAGAAAAAGAAAAAAAAAATTTGAAGACCGTTGCAGTCCCTGGACTCGTAGTAACTAGGTTGAAAACCCTACATGACGTGCGACCCACATATATACTAATCATAAACAACATTTGCAAAATTCCACTTTTATTAATCAAACTTTCTATTTTTTTTCCTGATTAATTAAACTTTCTAATTAAATTCTGTGACCCACAAACCAATCTTTCAAGTTGATAAGCCAAACTTTAGGGTTTCAAATCATAGGCCCATGTAGCCAAGCGAATACTGCAAATAATAATAATAATAACAATAACTTGTGACCAAAACATATAATTAGCCATAAATTTTTGTTATGAATAAAATTTTAACTACACGGTTTTAAGCTACATGAAAAAGTTTTAGTCACGTCATGACTAAAAACTCTGCAATTTAAAAATTTGTGATTATAAATACATATTAGTTACAATTTTATGACAAAAAATAACATATAGCCAAAAAAAAATCATGGTAAAAAATGTCGTAAAAAATGTCATAAAAAATGTTGGGATTAAAATTTATTATTTTTATAGTGGAATCAGGAAAAAAATAAATTCAATTTTGAATGACTTCATTTTGTAACTAGTTTTGAGTCCCTCTTAAGATCACTAGTGAAAGGTACTGGGGTTGCTTACTTCCTTCCATGTGACGTTATTATCAGTATTAGTAAAAAATAAAAACCATAAATATCATTTTCTCTAATGGGTCCAAGGTGGTTGTAATCACATGAGTAATTTCAAAATCAAAATTATTGAAATTGCACATGTAATCTTTCTTTGATTTGACTTGAAGTTGCATTCCAACGACACACCAGTTGGTGTAAATGCGACATCAATATCATTACTTGCCATTCAATAACTTATGGCTCAGCACAATGTAAGGCAGAAATTTTAATTTGTTTGGTGAATAACCAGTGTCCATATTTGTAATCCTTTCCCTGGGAAAAAAAAAATCCATTTTTAATCCTGTTAAAGTACATGGATTGCTAATTTAATTTCTAATTGAACGGGTTATACCTTTTTTTTTTAATTTAACTTAGAAATAAGTTATTCGAATTCTATATTTTTTTGTAAAGTTAGGTATAATATTATTGTCAAATTATATATGTACTGGATAAATTATATTTGTACATTATATATATTTTGTTTTAAATGAAAATTTTCTAATATCACATTAAATATACAACTTCGGTTTAGATGAGATGAGCATTAAATAAGATATACTTGAATATTATATGCATACACACATTGAAGGATAATTAATTATAATTTGGAGTAATTATAATTTTGATCGTGATCGAAAAATATGAGAATCTCCTCCCCCCCAAAAAAAAATAATTATGAGATTATCCTATTCAACATTGATGTCAAAAATTGTCAAAATTAGGTATACAAAAAAATATATATTATCATTAATCAAAAGAAATTATGGTAAATTAAGATATAAATCAATTTTTTTTAATTATGATTTTTTTACAAATGACCAATAAACTAAACTATTAATTTAAAGTTTGTCTTTATAATTTTTAATTTTATACATTATATTACCCGGAACTTTTGTATTATTATGAAGTGACCCTACATTTGTATTTCATAAACAACTGGTGGAAATTAAACACTTTAAAATCATGTGATTTTCATTAAAATTAAAGTCGTAATTAAATTATTTCTATTGGAAAACTATAGAAAAGTTTAGGGAAGTATGATATATAAAATCAAAAATTGGGGCCAACATAAGGTAATGTATATAATTCATAAACTATTTATGAAATTAACCTAAAAAATTAACCTTTCTTTACACTTGACAAAGTTATTGTTCTTATTATTAAAAAAATAAACATATTAAAGAATTTTAATACTTTAACACCCAAAATTAATTTATCTATTTTGATTAAACACAACCAACGTATTTGTTAATCATATTTTGCTTATAAAATAAGTAATAAACATTTAATGGGTCTTGTATAATATATGAAACGAGAAAAGAGAATGACTAATATCCTTTTATCCTTCTTAGTATTTTTTTTTTTTTTGAATTTAAGGTAAAGATGTTGAAACTCTTTTTTTTTTTTAATGGAGTAAAATATAAAATTATTATTATAATATACCTTTAACCACTCTTAATATTTATTTTTTTATCAAGAAGAAATCATAATAATTGTTCATTAATCTTTATTTATATTCTTTTATGGTTTTGATAAAAATATATATATATCTGATAAGCTTTAAAATAGATTATATAATGGTATGTTTAGATGGGAGGTTTATTTTTAAAAAATAGAAAATTTTTATATTTAAAAAATAAAAAATAATTTAGATTTTTTTCTAAAAGTGAAAAATTATTTAGATGGGTAAAAAATTTTCTTTATCTAGAAATAACTTTTTTTTCATTTTCAAAAATAAAATTTTTTAAATATTTAAATATAAAATTCTAAGAAAATCTATTTTTTTAAAATAAAAAATTTTTATTTTTCAAAAATAAAAAACAAACATAACATAAATTTTAAATAAACCCAAAATACGAGAATATTTATATAAATTATCCATTTACAAATGCGAAGAAGAAAATCCTCTAATTAATTTGCAAGTAACAAGTCGTAATCAAATCAAGACATGCTTTTTACCACCTCTCAAAGAAAGCAGAAGAAAGAAGGCAATTACTTTCAAGAAACATGTCTAGTTGTCACTTAGGAAAGGCTTCCCAAATGCTATTGTTTGATATGGGTCACTTTCCAAATTAATTTTCATCACCCTTTATTTTATTATTATTATTATTATTATTATTACACAACCACGCCCAACGTGCTGAACGGTATATAATATTATCAAAAATCATAAAAAAAAAAAAAAAAAAAGAGTTTTGCAATTATAAGCCACCGGTTTGGTTGGGGTTTTTTCTTTTTTTTTTTTTTTTCCTCCTTTTTTATTTATTAATTCTTATTTTTTTAAAAGCAAAAACCGACCACTGGTTTTCTAGACATTTTACTGTCTGCTTGACTGAGAAATGAAGGGTATTTTGGTAAAATCATATAAGCTGACGGAACAAAGAACTTGGGTTGTCCTTCCCTTGGTCTAAATGTCTGATTTCCACAGAGTTTGTTGTCTCATATCTATCTCGTACTCGCTTTTCTTTTTCTCAGCTGAAAAATTTTTCTTCCATTCGAACACTGGCAAAAATTTTCCCGGAATCTAATCCCTAACTTTCTCGGCGGATTTTCACTCCGATCCAGGAAAATAAAGAGAGAAAAGAAAAGGAAGAAGAAGAAGAAAAAAAAAAGTGCTGGGTTAAATCTTCTGTTAAAAGCAGAGTTCGTGTCGAAGCCAAAATCTCCCTCTCTCCCGATTGCTCTCCAGCTTTTTCCGTCGCCGGAAAGATTTCGTTCTCTGCTGCGAAATGGCGAAGCGTGGATATAAGCTGCGTATCTTTTTTTTTTTTTTTTGGCTTTTTTCTTGAAGTGTTCTTAGCTGAAATTGAGTTTAGTATGCTTTAATGTTTTGATCCAATTGTAGTGCTTTATGTCGGTGATTTTGATTGGAGTTATTGAAAAAAGCGTTATAGCGGCCTTTTTCGGCGCTTCTCTTTTGGTGTTTTTCTGTGTTTATCTGTTTTCTTGTTTGGTTATGGAGAAATGCTGCAAAACGAAGAAAGTTCAAGACTTTAATGTTACTCACTTGGACTTGAGTAATTTTCTTGCTTGTAGGGTGGACTTGAAAATCTTAATTCAAATGGATTTGGCAATTAGATATTCCACGCTTTTGTGGAAAAAAGAGGACCAAAATAGCATAAGACCAAGTTTATTCACAAATTTGTTGTAGTTGGGTTTGGATTATTGTTGTGGTTATGTCATTTTGTTTGATAATTGTTAGTTTTTCTTGACCCTTTTTAACGGAAAAAATAGAGGAATTTTTGGCTCACTCTGGCAACGTCAATTGCCTAAATATCGGAAAAAAGGGTTGCCGACTTTTTGTTACCGGCGGGGATGATCACAGAGTCAATGTTTGGGAAATTGGAAAACCGACATCGTTAAAGGCAAGTTAATTGTTGCATTGTTTTATATTTTGGTTTTATACACGCACACACACACACACATATATATTGTTACATATTTGTATATTTTTTTTTCTGGGATTATTTTGGGCTTTCCTTTAGGTTGTCTTTAGACTTTAGTTTATTTGTTGGTCAACTTCTGTCTCTCTATTTTGTTGTTGAGTGCCCTAATTTTGAGGATCAACTACATTTACCTGTAACAAATATTGTGGCCGATGTTTCCTATACATGGGTATTTTTTTAAACTGCCACTTTCAATGTAAAGTCAAATATTTGGGAATTCGCCTGCATAGCCTAGCTGTAATTTCATATGTGGCTTCACCGTGAGATGAAGAGTTCGAATCCCTCTAACCCCCATGTTCGAAGGAATATTATGGTAAAACTTAAATTAAAATGATGTGGCAGAAGGCAGTGTGCTACTCTATGAAATAGCGGATGCTATAATTTAGAAACTTATTCCCTTGGATTCGTTGTAGGAAAAAGATAATTTATAACTTAGAATTGTAAATTATATTCTTTATAATAATTATGTTCTTTATGGGAATGGCAAACCAATTTTGGGAATTTTCGGACCTTGTAATATTTGGTAACTCCCAAGAGCAGGAATGGCCATCCTAACCCTTCTCGGGGGATTCCATCCACAAATGCAAAGTTTTTGGCCGACTGATCTTGCTCATCATCATTTAGCCATTGCATTTATTTTTCTTATTGCTGGTCATATGTATAGATTAATTTAGAGTTACCAAATGATACTAGTACAATACAATTTAAACAAGATATGTATTGTCAAATCGTCACCTGTCGTACTAATACCGACATATTATTTGATTCAGGAAAAAAAAAAAAAAAACAAACAAACAAACTGTGGGCATGTGCCATATTTTGTTGTTGTAAAGAGGTTTTTCTGAGAATGAAGTATAAAATTTTTGTGGTTATATCATAAAACAGGGATGAAAGATATATCTTATTTTTCTCTCTCAAAATTTCCTATTTTGTTTTCTAGCGAAATAAATTCTGTCCATAAACCTGAACTTAGTTTCCCTTCATTTTAAGCCAATGTGTACTTTTTATCTTTGCAAGGTATTTGAAATATATCTGGTGAAGGATCTTTTTCTTGTCTGTGGCTTTATTTTTAAAGACTGAATGTGCCTGTTTTTTGCATTTCTTCCTATCTATGCAGAGCCTTTCTGGTCATACAAGTCCAGTTGAGTCTGTTGCTTTTGATTCGGCAGAAGTATTAATCCTTGCCGGAGCTTCTAGTGGCATAATAAAGCAATGGGATTTACAAGAAGCAAAAAGTATGTCGTTTGCTGCATTATAAGACTTGCACAAATTGGATAATTTGGGATAGTTTTTGATATAAGACTTGCATGATTCAGGTCACCTACTAGATGGGCTTTGATTTAGTCCTTCAATTCTCAGTTCAAATTGTAGCTTTTGTGGGGTAGAACATATAGGCTAGAAGCCTTGTGTCATAGTAGGAGATGTAAGATTAGTTTGTTGGTGGACTTTTTAACATACTTGTTATTGTTATTGAAGTGTAGTGGTTCGCACGCTTTCTGGACATAGATCCAACTGCAATGCTCTTGAATTTCATCCATTCGGTGAGTTCTTTGCATCTGGTTCCATGGATACTAATCTGAGGATATGGGACATTAGAAAGAAAGGATGTATTCACACGTACAAGGGTCATACTCAAGGCATCAGCACTATTAAATTCACCCCTGATGGTCGCTGGGTTGTTTCTGGTGGGTTTGATAATGTCGTAAAGGTAATGTTAGGTCAATACCTTTACTAGGTCAAGCTCTATCAGTTGCAGTAAGAGTTTCAGCCCATGCTTATTTTGATAAAATCTTGCTGCTATGGCTTAGGTGTGGGATTTAACAGCTGGAAAGCTCTTGCACGATTTCAAGTTTCATGGAGGACATATTCGGTCCCTAGATTTCCATCCTCTCGAATTTCTTCTTGCCACAGGTCAGTAAATGTATGATTCTTTTTTTAATGGTGTCTTAAACAGAGAATTGGCTCTCCACCACTGTTAGTTTAATGAACTTAAAGATAGAGTTAGCCAGCCTGTTAATGCAACTCATGTAATTATTTTCATAATTCTTTTTGAGAAATATTAGTCATAATGACAAGTGCATTATTAATTTCTAGGAGAAAAAAGACAATGGGTTGTGATACAAATTGCCTTTATTTATTTATTTATTGATAATTGCCTTTATTGTTTTTGGTTCTATCATAATTAACATCTAATGTAAAGCTTGAGGAAAGCAAAATACCTTTTTTTTTAATGAAAGAAAATATAATTTGCTATCACAATGGTCCTATTGAGCCTAGTAGTTCCCTTATTGAGACTATGGTGTCGATCCATGGCAAGCCTGTTATTGGTTTGTTAGTTGTTTTGGTCATCTAGGTCTACTAGCTATCCATTTGTATTTCTACATTGAGCCTATTTGGCAGAGCTTTCTTAATGATGATTTAAGGTGTTTGGAGGATCTACTCTCCAGAAGTGCTTATATCAAAGCCACAAGATGTGGCTTCTAAATATAGCTCTTATGCATAGACTTTTAAACTTATCAGAGTTTTGGCAAGAAATTATTAATTTCGTTCTAGCATGTTTTTTGCTTATTAGAAAATTTTAGATCATTTTGACCTATAAAAAGTGGTTTTAGAAAATGTGGTTCCAAACATTTATTGAAAAGCTATAGTTTTTGCTTGTCTTTTTCTATTAAGAGTAAAAGCAAAAGTTCTGCCAAACAGGCCATGTATCTTCTGCTAATGTTATAATCTTGCTGGAATTAATTTTTTGAAAGGCACTAGAATGTTTTTAAAAACTAACAGGTTACATCATACTACTTGTTTTCCAGGTTCAGCAGACAGAACTGTGAAATTCTGGGATTTGGAAACCTTTGAACTGATTGGATCTACCAGACCTGAGGTACCTTAGTTTCTTTGTTTGTGATTTGAAGTACCCTGAGTAATGATACACTCAGTTTACTCCTATTGTAGATAGAGTTTTAGAGGTTATTAATTATTTATCTTTGTATTCAACGAAATGCTATTTATTTGTATTTTTGTCATGTCATTTCCATTCTCCTTGCAATGAATAATTCATAACTGATGTGCTTCTTAGTGAAGAAGTAGCAGGCCTTACCACACGTGCGCGCGTGTGCGCACATGCATACATGCACACACGTCTGACATGATGCTTTGTTAATCTGCTATTTTATCTTAATTTAGTTTTAAAAAGGGTCAGTGAAATGAACAAAAAGTGTGGATGGTGAAGGGAGGCGTCATCTTATCAGCATTGCATGCTCTCAACCATTGTATTTATTTTATTATCTGTTAAAGATAATCGTAAGATAATTTATAAGCTTGTACTTGAATGAATAGAAATTGTGTGGTGTGAGGATCTGTGATTTCAGAATTCAAACTGTTCTTGAACATGCTGTAGAGAAGATAAAATATGTAAGATCTGCTGTAATAGATATATTCTTCTTTCCAGGCTACAGGAGTACGTGCTGTCACTTTTCATCCTGATGGGAGGACCCTGTTTTCTGGACTAGAAGATAGTTTGAAGGTTTGAATTTGTTGCTTATTTTAAAACCTTAAAGGGGTATCTCAAAGGAAACAAAGTTCAGTGCTTTCATTTGGCAGGTTTATTCATGGGAGCCTGTGATTTGTCATGATGCTGTTGATATGGGATGGTCAACCCTTGGTGACTTGTGCATTCAGGAAGGGAAACTGTTGGGATGCTCTTACTATCGAAATTCTGTTGGAGTTTGGGTCGCAGATATATCAGTATCTATCTCAACTTGTTTCGTGCATTCTCTTTTTGCTCAGTATCTATCTTAATTTTTTTTTTTTCAATCACGTTTTCAATCATATAAAGTTCTTTTCTAATCTGGACTTCTAAGTTATCAAAGCTTATTATATTCTCTTCGTGCGACAGCTTATTGAACCATATGGAGATGCTTCACAAATTGACTGCACAGAGCAGAAGTTTAATAATCTTAAAGTCCATAGAAGCTCCGAGGGACTAGGGACCATTGTAAGGACTTCAAGTCTGCGAAGTACGTCTCCTGACTATGAGACAAAGGAGATAAAGAACATATATGTGGACTGTGAGTTTTTTGTATCATTTATTTACATTTTTTAATTTCTCATAAAATGCATCAGATGTAAAATACTATTGTTTAATGTAACAACTGTCTTTTGCTTCACTGAAATCCATCTGTCCCTTCCCCCTTCTGTTTTTTTTTTTTCATTGTATTCATGTGTTTATTGCAATTATTTTTCTTGAGTAGCTGCCGGAGGAAAGCCTGTTACTCCACAAAAAATCGATTCTTTAACTTCTCCAAAAGTGGCACCCCATTTGGATACAAAGGAAATCAATGATGATTTGACAAAGAAGCAGAGTCGTTCAGTTGAAATTCCTCCAAAATCAAATGAACATGCTGTTAATAAATCTTTGGTTGTGCCAAACATTGTACCTCGTGACAGCCCTGAGGGAAAACAGTCAGCCAAGTCCACAAGCGAATCCATTATCTTTTCACGAACAAAACGCGGCATGTTGCTTAGACCAGCTCATATAAGGCTTCCATCAAATAGTAAAAATGATGTGGAAAGGCCGTCATCTGCTGTTGATACGGGAACACCAATGCCTGTCGAATTTGGAACTTTCGGCAATTTAATGAGTAACTTGGATGGCACAACCTATTCAAACTGCCAAACAAAAACTGTATCAGAAGACAGAAAGGGGGAACATTTTGAGGAAAAGGATTCTAGTATCAAGTGCTTATCAGAAAGGTTTGACAAAGTTTTATCTCCCCAGGCATCCACTAGTCAAGAAACAAGTAAGTTCGTAGTATTATAATACCACCTTTCAGATGATTTTTTGTTATAAATCGTTAAGTCTTTCTCGTGTTTCTCTTATTTGCCATTTTCTTGCTCCCCTTGTCCTGCCCCATCATTTTTGGCTGCTCACTACTCTATTTCTTTCTGCCATTTCTAGTTTCTGCCATTTCTAGTGTCATTTAAGTAGCTACCATTTGCTTCTGTGATATTTCAGGCAGTAAAGCCCTTGATTGCAGTACAGACGGCAATTCTGTTAAATTTGTCAATGGAGGTGTGGCGGTTCTCACCAACTTTGTAGTTTTCTATATTTTAACAAACTTATCATGAATGAAAGCTGATTGTACAAAATTCCAATTTGGCAGTTGCAGTCGTACAGGGAAGGACTCGAACCCTGGTTGAGAGATTTGAAAGAAAAGAAAAATCATACACCAATGAAGATCTAGCTACTACTACTTCCAGCATATTAAGTCGTGTGATTCCTGAAAGAAGAGAAAGATTGAATAACAATGAAGATCAAGGTACTACTATTAGCACTTTCAGTCGTGCGACTCCTGAAAGAAGAGAAGATCAAGGTACTACCATTGGCTTATTCGGTCATGCGACTCCTGAAAGAAGAGAGAGATTAACTAGCAGTGAAGATCAAGCTACTACTGTCGGTACTTGTGTGGTTCCCGAAATAGATAGAAGAACACCTCCTATACAGGTAAATATTTATTTCCATTGAAGATTTTGTAGTCATTTGACTTTGAAATTTGTAAGCATAAAAAACAGAAAGAAATTTGGATTATAAGTCTTGAAAGAGATTGTGCAGGTCTACTTTTTAAGTCTTGAAAGTATAAGAAGCTTGGAAATATAATTTCATGCTTCTTAAAATTATGATTCACTTGTTTGAAAATATGTTGTTGGAAAGTCCAATTAGAAATTTCAGATTTTCTTTGTTACTATTTCAATTCTTAAACCTTAAATAGAGTGCAGAAAACATACTAATTTAGAAGTGTTTGAGATGGGAAACTTTTTTGGTGTATCACACGTGTAGACATTTCTTGTCAAACAAAACTTACTGTCGTTTTTTGCTACCAGAGAGAAGAACCTCAGATTCCTAAAATGGATTTGCTTCTTACAAATGATCGGGATCCTACTGAAGAACTCATGCAAACTCATGATGTCTTCTTAAGTACACTTCGATCCCGCTTGACAAAATTACAGGTAACTGTTCTAGTTTTTATTTTTATTTTTATTTTTTGGTGACGAAATTACAGCAAATGTTGTGTTCTATTTTTCGGTTATAGCAACTGTGCAAAGTGAAATAGGAAAATCCATCCAAGCCGGGAATTGAAGTGACTGAAGGCTGAGCCATATTGTAGCTTGCAAAGCTTCATTCAATGTAGAATTCTGTCTTAAAATATATATATATATATATATACGTATGTATGTATCTCTTATCACTAGATTCAATTATAACATTTAAGATACATGTGATGAAAGTAAACTTCTTCGTATGAATAGAAAAACGAACAAAGGCATGTGTTAGTGTTTCAGTTGCTTCGTTTTTAGATTGAGTGATAGTCCATTATATGAAGATTCTTTCCTGCACAATCTCTTCTAGAAGGAAGTCAAATATTCTTCTGTCTAATTATAGGTGGTGCGGCATTTTTGGGAACAAAATGATCTTAAAGGTGCTATTAATGCCATGAGGAAGCTTCCAGATCATTCTGTGGGTATCATCGGAAAATTTCTTTCCTTTTGCTTATTTAGTTTGAAGTGGTAGTGATTTCTAGCATGTTTTTGTCTGTCTAACCATCATTTGAATCTGGTACAGGTGCAAGCAGATATAGTCAGCATTCTCAAAGAGAAAATGGATATTCTTAATCTAGATCTATTTTCGTGCTTGCTTCCTGTGCTTCTTGGCTTACTTGATAGCAAGACAGAACGGTATTTATTTCCTTGATGTAATGCCATCAATTTATGAGTAGTTATGAGCTGTGAAACAAACCTTTTTATAATTTTTATATCAAAAACAATAATAATACGCATGAAACAAGCTGGTGTTTGTTTTTTCATTTCTGTAGAGTGTCTTCTCGCCGCATCTTAGGGATATCCTTTTGACCACATTTCGTAAGTAGACACTGTTCTAGGTCTTAATAGTATCATAGGTCAAGAGTAGCGGGTAAGCATAGCATCAATTGTTCTATCATTTTAATGGAGTGTCTTCTCGCTGCATTTTTGGCATATCCATTCTACCACATTTGGTGATTGGACACTGTTTTAGGTCATAATCGTATTGCAGATTAAGAGTAGAAGGAAAATATAGCATATATTGTTTTATGACTGTGTCTTCTCACTGCATTTTTGGTATATCCTCTCTATCACATTTAGTAATTAGACACTGTTGTAGGTCTTAATTGTATTGTAGGTTAAGAGTAGAGGGAAAATATAGCATTAATTGGGCCAATAAGTAAATCCTTACCAGGAAGTTAATTCCTGCATGTTTACAGGCACGCGACAGTATCTTTGGAGATACTATTGAAGCTTGTAGCAGTCTTTGGTTCAGTGATTCGCTCAGCTGTTTCTGCACGTCGAGGTGTTGGGGTCGATCTTCATGCAGAGCAAAGGTGCCATCTTACTACGTTTGGTTTTCGGTTTCTTTGTTATTATGGGTAAATGAGACATCAAGTACGTGCCCTTTAATTTGAAAATTTTCTGGTACAGGCGGGAATGTTGTAACCAGTGCTCCATTCATCTGCAACAGATCCAGAAGCTCCTTCCATCCCTTGTGAGGTTAGGGTCTCATCTTGAGTTCTTATGCTTGTTGTGTCTTTATAAATACTTCATCCACTTAATGGCCTGTACACATTTTTATCCAAAGAAAAACGGCTTATACACGCCTTTGGTGTACTGCATTTGGCATGTTATATGTAATTCATGTAGTTTAGCTTTGTATAATCTGGTTGCAAATTCAGAATTATTTTGTGTTATTCAGGAAGGGTGGTTTGGTGGCAAAAAGCGCTCTTGAATTGAATCTGGTTCTTCAAGAATCGTAACCAACTAGATTGCCAGAAACCCAAAAAAAAAAAAATGTGGCTTGGCTGACATATAATGACAAGTTTGTATGGACTACAACTTCTGATCGGGCAAAAATTGCTCATGTTTCACAATTTTGGTATTAGTTCCCCGTATCATACCGTCGTCATCTTCGGCTTCTATTATTACTATCTGAGAGATACTGCTTGGAAGTTACGCTGCAGGGGCAGGAGCTTAAACACGACTACTTTTGGCGTTAAGCTCTTGAAGAAGAAGAAGACTGCCTGCCATTGCGCAGTTCGTAAAGTTCTCCTAATTTTTGATTCTTTGATTCTGGAGATTGTTGATTGTATGTAATCGTGTTCAAGTACATAGGTATACTGCGTTACTTCTTTTAATGGTATATATGAGGCGAAGAGGTAGGAAAAAAAAGAAAAAAAAGAAAAAAAAAACCAAAAACAGAAAAACAGAAAAACTTGTATCTATTTTTCTTTCAAATTTCCCATGATTTTCATTAGTATTGCCCTTTAGTTAATGGCACAAATTGCCATTCACAATTACAACAGTGAAACTTAAGAATTGGAGATTGAAGTTGCTGTAATACTTGGATTCCCAGTTTCAATTAGAATTTTTTGGAACATAGATGGTTAGATTAGTACGCATCCATACACAATCGGAATCGGATTAAATTCACAAATCCCTTTTTTTCATGCCATTTTGTGTTCCTCAATAGTTTTTTTTTTTTTTTTGGTTAATTGAATTATTATTATTTTTTGGAATGTGATCATTTAGAATTTAATCTGTTGAGCAATAGCAGTCGGGGAAGGAAAATCATTCAGCCTGCTTAAGACTAAAAAAAGTTCGGGATAAAAGGGGAAAGGCATTGATTTTTAGTTGTCTTTTTGTTTGTGACATTTGAGCGAGGCTTGACGGTCCATTCATGCATCAGAGAACTGAAAATGACACCTTTTATGTATGGAGAAGAATTTATCCTCCTCCATTTTAACTTTGCTCTTAATCTGGGCCACTACACGTAGGATGCACGCATTGTGACTGCCCCCACCAAAAATACATGTGGCATGCCAACTTCCACGTGGCATTTACATGGCTTGCTGACTTTGCCGATTTCTTTCTTTTCTTTTATGGTTGTCTTGTCAATTTCACTTCTTGCATGCCACTTCTTCGTGATTATGATAGGCTAGGCCATAAACGTGTCATGCAAATTATTATTATTATTATTTTCTGGTTAGGAATGAGGATTTGTTATTATTTATTTATTTAGTTGTTGTTTAATTATGCCTTTTATGGTTTAAAATTGAACGTCTCAAGCTCCATTTAGTTTACAATACTCTTAAGACGTGAATTTATTTAACAATTATAACCCTATAGAGATCAAATGACCTGTTAGTCGAAGGTAGTTGTTTAATCGAAAATTATAGCACATAGGTTATAATTTATAACTTTTGGAAGTAAGGAAATAAGAGGTTTTAAAGGCATATTTTGAGTGTATAATTTTATTGACTAAAATTATTTACTTAGATATATAACTTATTTACCAGCTATTTACTTCAAATATAAAAGTATTATTTATTTCTTTAAGTTTTCTTTGAAGAAAAATTTTGCTAGTCAGCTCTTTCCCCCTTTTTTTGTTTTTTTATGGATATACTCACATGTGAAAAAGGTATACAATTCCATTTTAAAAAAAGGTATACAATTTTTTTTTTTTGGCTTAACCTTTCTTTTAAATCTTAATCTCGTTTGAATTAGTTCCCAATTAAATAAAAAGATAAACATGTTATAAGGGCTCGTTTGGGGATATATTTGAACATCACATTTTTAAATTTTTATGTTGTCTTTTTTTTTTTCCAACTCAAAACTACTTTTCATTATTTATATATTCAAATATTTATAATAAATTTAAAATTTAAAAAGTCTATTAACTTTTATTTGTTATTTCAATTCTAAATAAGATTATTTTTATTAATTGCATAGAACCAAAAAATAATGAAATAAAATTCATATTAATATATTTTTTTTAATTTTTTAAGATTTTATAGTTTTTATTGCAAACAGTTTTTTAAAACATACATACATTTTTAAAACTACAATTCATTTATAATCCAAAATTATATCTCTAAAAACCCCCAAAAGGGACGAAAAAAAGAAAAATTAAAACTTCAACACTATTGAGAGTTGCATAAAATATTATTCTAATATTAATTTTTTTCTAAATATATTTTAAGATTTTACACTTTTTTATTTAAAATAATTTTTATTGACTAGACGCATATTTTCAAAATTACAACTTATTTATAATCCAAAACTACTTTTCTAAAACCTCGTTTTACCTAAATAAATGAAAAATAAAAACTTTTAGAATATTCAGAGTTGCATAAAGCATTATTCTAAACTGAAAAGAGAAAGAGATATATATATATATATATATATTTATATATCTTTGAATACACAAGAAATCTATCACCACCACCACCACACAAAATCTTTACATGGAAAACAATAGAAAAGAGGCATGTAGTACAGAGTCTATCGTGGAAGTCTAAATTTCTTTTTCTAAGGTCAATGCTTGTGTGTGTATAACCTTTATCTATCTAATAAGACCAATACCTTGTTTGAGAAAAATATATATTTATATATATATGACCAAGACCAAACTTCTTGATTTTTAAGACAAATAATAAATGCTTAATTTAATTACACAACAAAGTAATTAATTTCCATGGACAGTTACAGGTTACTTCTTATAAGTTCTCGGTTAACTTTCATGCTAAGTCTTCTTTTTCTCTTCCTTAATAATACCAAAAGTTCTAATATGTTGGGAAAAAAAATAAAGTACGCACCTTTTTTTTTCTTCATCGCTCTTTGCACGATCTTCTTGCTGTAACTGTGAGATTGTTTTTCCTATTTATATTAAGACTTAAAAAAAAAAAAAGGAAAATTCACATGGTATTCTTGCACCATCCATGAAATACAACATACAAATAAATAAAAAGTGAAAAAGGGGCATATCTTATAAATAAATTAACGATAATATTATATAAGAGCGTGATTCTAAATATTTTATATTGAATATTAGGTTAATTACACATAACTTTTCATATGTAGTATCTTTAGAAAAAAATTATTCAACATCTAAAATTTGGATTATAAATCTCTAAGGATAATTCTTTATTATTATTAAAGTCATCACATCAGAACTTTTCAAATGATAATTATGTAGATATGCTTGTAATTAGATAACTAGAATATTTAAATGCACAAAAGGGATAACAAAAGCAAAGCCATCAATGGTAGAGAATTTAAGAGCCACTCTATATTTGGAAGATTAAACCCATTTATTTATATTTTCAATTGATTAATTTCCATATTTTTTTTTCCTTATTTTGTCTTTGAACACACACATATATAAAAGGTCACAAAAGTTTGTACGTCTGTTTTGGTGTTCGACCTGGAAAATAAAGAATCCGTCAACCTCTTGTCTCACGCATTCTATTATTAGAATTCCAACCATAAAACCCTCTCAAAAAAATTAAAAAAAATACAAAAACCACCAAACGCTCCAAATACCACCTTTAATTTATCGTCCCAGGAAAGTAAAAAAAAAAAAAAATCCCACTTTCATTTCTCATCCCAAAACCACCTTTAATTCCAAAGCCCCCAAACATCTGAAGAAAAAAAGCTTTTTTTTTTTCTGTTTAGTTTTTTGTTTTTTGACACGAGGTTTTCCTTTTCGCGGTTGAATTTCGCCGGTGTTTGGAGGAGGAGGAGGGTCCGTTCGATCAGGAGCGTACACGTGTAGTGTGGTGGGCCGGAGATGGGGACGGAGGTGGTGGTGGGAGTCACGTGGGGCACGTGGGAAGAGCTCCTCCTCGGCGGCGCGGTGCTCCGACACGGCACCCAAGACTGGGACACCGTCGCCGCCGAGCTCCGTGCTCGAGCCCTTTGTCCATGCCCTTTTACCCCTGAGGTAAAACAAAAAAAAAAAAAAAAAAGCAAAGAAAATTCCATGCAGTAAAAATTACGGATTTTTTAGAACTCTTTTTTTCCCCTCTAATTTCTATCGTCACTGATAGTTTATTTTATTTTATTTTATTTGTATGTTTTTGCTGTGACTTTTGGATGTTTTGAATTTTAATTTTCAACTTTACTCGTAACTTGAATAAATTTATAAGTATTTTCATAAAAACAAATAAATAAATGAAGCTTAGTATTGACTTTTTATTTTTACGAGGCATTTGTCGTTTACCGTTTGGCAATCTTATCTTATCTTGTGCTTTTAGGAAATTTGAATATAGAAAAAAAAAAAAGTAAAAAAGGGTTAATGTTATTGCTATTTTGCGGACAAGAATATGAATGTGAATTACAAAAATGGCGAGTCTTTGGAGTAAAGCTGGTAAATTTTTAATTTTGTGGTCAGAAAATATGTACGTGAAATTTTCAACAAGTAGGAAGAAAATAAAAATCTTCATATTACTGCCCCCCTTAGTTTTGCTTAATTTCTTTGTTAATTAGTAATTGCATTCTCAATTTCCCATTATGCACGGCAAAGACGTTGACCAACCCTGTTGTCAGTACATGTTTGACCAAGAAAATGGAGAATCAAACCATTTTTTTTTTAAATTATTTGGTACGCTGATACCGTTGAACACTATAATTAATAAAAAAAAAACGTTTTCTGTAGGGTGATACTTGTTAATATTGTTCATCATTATAATTAATAAAAAAACGTTTTTTGTATGGTGATACCCGTTTATATTGTTCTTCGTTTTAATCACAATAATTTCGAGCAAAGCTAGAGCATTGCAAGCCCGAATTCTGCATAGAAACAAAAGGATGGGACCCACCTTTTCATTTATAGTGTGGCAGTGGACGCGCGGAGTCTTCCAGCTTTTGTAAATCATTTTTAGTTCTCTAATTATAGAAGGGATTAAGAATGATATTAGTGCCATAAATTTATGTAATAACTTAATTATTTCCACATTTGTATAGAATTTATTGGATAATTAACTTCCACAGTGGGATTAATCTAATTAGTATCACATTTCTATTTTGATTTTTTTTCCCCATTACTGAAAAAACTCTGTTTTTTGGTTACTAAAATCGCGCTTTGTTGGCAGGTTTGTAAGGCCAAATATGAGGATTTACAGGATCGTTATTCTGGATGCAAGTAAGGGCTTGCATTATATTGTTTGGTAGTGCATGGCATTTTGCTTTGTTTAAAATCAAAGTGATTGTTCGGTTCCCTTTGGATCATAAGCCTTGATCAAAATTTGAACCTTTTTTTTTTTCACATTTAAATTTTCTGTTCAAACGTGTGTTAAACCTATGAATCAAAGGGCCATTCATGAATTCAGTTTAAAGACTCTTTTGTACGATTGTTTTTTGTTAGAAACTTAGAGGGCGTTTGGTAAACGCATTGCATTTTGATTATATTTGAATGAAATTTGTTTTTTGAATGTTGTATTTGGTTGAAAAGTATTTGTTTTGTATTTGAATGAAATGTGTGTTTGGATGAAAAGTATTTTAGAGTTGAAAAGTTGATGTGATTGGTAAAAGTAGAGATAAATAGTGGAGTTGAAAAGTTGATGTGATTGTTTTAAAAATGTTTTGAATAGTAATTGTTTTCGTAGCACTGTTGCAAAATTTGTGTTTGGTGTAAAATTATATTGTATTTGAGTAAAATTAAAATGAAATTTTGTTGCCAAATGCCCCCTTAGAAGGGCTCATTTCATATGTTAGATTTTGATACTATTTGTTTTCCCCTTTAGGGCTTGGTTTGAGGAGCTAAGAAAGAAACGAATGGCGGAGTTGAGGCATGCTTTAGAGCTTTCTGAAGGCTCAATAGGGTTTGTCTTTTTTTGTTTGTTCTTTTTCTTTTCACTGAAATCCATTTTTCAACCTTTGGAACATGTTTTTATTTTCTTTTTGTGCCAACTTTTCTTAGACCAGGAAGAAAGCATGTTATCTGTTTAAAGCATTAAGACTGACTTGTTAATGTGACAAATAATGCTTTTCAGTCTCTGAACTTTACGTAGTTTTAAGGCTAGAGTTGCATTTATTTCACATTCTCTTTGTCTTCGGTTGGTAGTATTTTTAGTGTTCCCGCTTGCGTTAAAATTTTTTCCTGCATCCTGCTGCAGATCTCTCGAATCGAAACTGGAAACTCTGAAGGCTGAGAAAGGAGGCGAATCACAGGTTAACTACACCTTCAGCCAGACAGAATCAGCTGCAGCTTCTCAAAAATCGGAAGGATTTGAATCCTTTGGCAAAGAGACATATAAGGATGGGCTATCAGCCGGCAGTTTTACTCTGGAAACCAGAACAAGCTGCTCGGCTGAATGTCAGAATCTGTGCACTGTCTCGGTCGAAGAGATGGAGACAAAGCCTGAAGTTTTGTTCTCTCCTGAGCAGGGTAAAGTTTGGATGACCGGGAATTTGATCGATAATCTATATGGAAGTCAAGGAGGGACGCTAAAGAAGAGGAGAGGGAAGAGGAAGAGGAAGGACTGTAGTAGCAAGGAAGTTAAGGAAAGTAGCGTTGGAGAAAGCGGATTTTTGGATTCTGCTGATGCTGTGACAGCCTCCCGGTGTAAAGAAAACTCAACCAGTGACTGCGCTGAAGTTTCAAGATCTTCCATTTTAGATAACCAAGTTAGGGCAGGAAAGAAGGATGGGATTGACGATCTTTTAAATGTCTTCAACTCCATTGTGGAGCACAAATGCGCCTCTACCTTTCGCCATCGGCTTGACAGCCAGGTATTGGACAAATTGAAAAAAAAAAAAAAAAGCTTTGTTTTTTAGCCTCTATATCTTGCTCGTTATTGCTGCTTTTTAATGTACTAACTGGACTCAGTTAAAATCTACAATATTGATATCACAGAAGAGAGGAAGATACAAGAAAATGATTAGAAAGCATGTGGATTTCGATACTTTAAGATCAAGAATTATCAGCCATTCAATCATTTCGGTTAAGGAACTCTTCAGAGATCTGCTGCTGTTAGCTAATAACGCCTTGGTTTTCTACTCCAAGATCACGCGTGAATACAAGTCTGCTTTGCTCCTTAGAGAACTCACCACCAAAGCATTGTGTCAGCATTTCAATGGTTCTAGCAGCCTCGGCAGCAGCAAGGCTGCCTCTACCAAACTCTCCCCCACGAAAACAACAATCCGGGGTTCTCCGGTTAAGCCCCGGAGTATACACCCTGGCAACAAAAACTCATCGCGAAAAACAGCCCATTCGGAGGCCAAGGGTGTTGCCGAGACTCCCAAAAAGGGTAGGGTTGGGCGTAAGAATAACAATCGACAGCATAGTGTTTCTCCTGTGAAAGGAAGGAAAAAGGGTCGGATAAGGTAGAAATGAAACAAGTGGTTCTGCTTTTCTTTTTCGATGCCGGGTATAGATTCATGAAGGTGCAGCAGAGACCAAAAATCTGTCTTTAAAGGTCTTTCTTGTACAAAATTTTCCCTTTTTTTTTTTTTTTGGGTCTTGTTCTTATTGCTTTATGAAGTCAACACTTAGCTTGGACTATAACACCAGTAGAAATCAGTTAAGAGAAACAAGAATATGTAGAGCAGTTGATCCTCCCAAATGGATAAAGAACTTATCGATGGTTCTTCTAATCTCAACTTAGAAACAAATGATTTCCCAAACTATTTAGTCTTTTGATTTTTGGCGAATTGCCTGTCCAAACTCTTTTCTTCTTCTTCTTCTTCTTCTTCTTCCTTTTTAATGCGTCCTGGGTGTATACAATTTATTAATTTCAAAAATAAAAAAATCTTTCAGGTTTTTTATATGTGATCTAAGGTGACGCTTGAGAAAAAAATTTCATTTTAATTTTACTTAAATACAATACAATTTTATATTAAACACAAATTTTGTAACAAGACTACGAAAATAATTACTATTCAAAACATTTTTAAAACAATCACATCAACTTTTTAAATCCACTATTTATCTCTACTTTTACCAATCACATCAACTTTTCAACTTCAAAATACTTTTCATCCAAACACACATTTCATTCAAATACAAAACAAATACTTTTCAATCAAATACAACATTCAAAAAACAAATTTAATTCAAATACAATCAAAATGCAATGCGTTTACTAAACGTCCCCTAAGATTCTAAACTTTCTTTTTCATCCATATTGAGCTAACTCTTACAGGATGATTGCTAATTGAAACTCTTTAAATTCTGAATTTCCTTTTTCATCCATTAAGCTAGTTCTAAAAGGATTGTTGTTTGAAATTCTTATATCTAGTTTGTTTATTGCATTGTATTCGTATTATATTTAAACAAAATGTAATTTTCATTTAAACACAAAAGTATTGCATTTAAAAATCAATAATATTATATTTTATATCCAATACAATCATAATTCAACATTCTATTTTTTTATTATTTTTATTAATTACATCACATACTCTTTTTTTCTCTTTTTTTTTTCACTTTACTTTTATAGATTGTATCACATATAATATAATTTATATACTTTTTATATAAACTTATAGTATATTTAATGTATTACATTCAAATGTAATACAAATATAATGCGTTATCTAAATATTCTATTAAATTGCTTAGAATGACGCAAAATAGAAAACAACTGATCAATTTTTTGGATGGTTTTCAACACACTTATAGCGTGTTTGGTACACGTTTTTTTTTTTTTTTGCATTGCATTTAAATGCAATGTAATTTTTTCTCAAATACAAAAGCATTTTATTCAAATACGAATCACATCACATTTTAAATCCAATACAATCACTATTTATTATTTCATTTTTTTTATTACTTTTATTAATTACATCATATATTCTCTCTCTCTTTTTTTCTCTTTATTTTTACCCATCACATCACATATTTATTATTAAAATATAATTCAAATACTTTTCACCTAAACACACATTATATTCAAATGCAATATTAATACTTTTCCTCTAAATATAAATTGTATTTAATATATTACATTCAAATATAATACAAACATAATGCGTTCACCAAACGAACGAAGCATTAATAATCAAACATTTGCGGGGTAAATCAATAAAATAACATTCCCTTGGGCAAAAAAAAAAAAAAACAATTTTATTATAAAGAGTTACGGATCCCAGCTTTTTAATAATAATTTGTATTATTGATGGGTAGTCGAGATCTCCATCTTAACTATCATGACATGATCATATTTGTTAGCTAAGATACCGGCATCTAGGAATTTAGGAGCAAGTTTTTTAGATATTTAAATTTCATATAACCAATTATAATTATCTAATATTTATAACAGAATCTACAATATTTGAAAATCATCTTTACATTCGAATTCAAATATAAAATATTTGTATTTAAATATTAAATAAGAATTATCTCTTAAAAGCCTATAAATACATGAGAATAGGCCTCCGAAAACCGAAATCATAATTTGACAGATTACATTATATGTAATTATAAAAATATAGTGAAATCTCAAGCACTAAAAAGAGGACATAGCTTTCTCATTCACAACAAACCTCAATCTCTATATTTTGTA
Source organism: Antiaris toxicaria (assembly GCA_035233585.1). Taxonomy (NCBI): domain Eukaryota; kingdom Viridiplantae; phylum Streptophyta; class Magnoliopsida; order Rosales; family Moraceae; genus Antiaris; species Antiaris toxicaria. The sequence continues at coordinate 100,343,582 of CP141154.1, forward strand.
TTTTGTGTACTGTATTTTCTATTATATTTTGTGTTGTCTTATGTTCATAATAGTTCTCGGGAATCTCCATCACCGCAAGATTTGTAATGCAAGTTTTACTTATCAAGAATTGGCGTTTGAAGGGGAGCCTAAACCTCTGAACCCTAATTAATTAGTGGAAAAACCCTTTGAGAATGGTCGGATGGCGAGATGCCGAAACACTTTCGTCAAGGACGCGAAGGTTCTTGTAAAGAACCCACCACCTGTAGGCCATGTATTGGGAAGACCAATAACTAAGACAACTACGTTAGAAGGCCGTGTTGGAGAATTGATCATAACGGTCAATGAATTGTGAAAATAGTTTGCATAGTTTCTTTAGGGCTTACAACAACAAAAGAACACCAATGTTACAATGAGAATCACTGTTCATTTGGAGATTCCTACTGCGAATGGTTTCGGCCGGCCCCTATAGCTATTGAAAACATTTAACAACTAGAGGCTCAGAATAATGCCCAAATTGAGGCAACAGAAGAAACCCACAACAAGAAAGGCAAAGGCATAAATGACCTACAACTGGAAAACAGTAAGCGATCTGTAGGTAATCGACATAGGAGGAATCATAAGAGTAACCCTTAATGGGAAAGGAGTCATGCCACGCAGTAATGAGAGCCAGGAGCTGATTGGTTACACCAAAACATGTACAAAAACAAAAACTCACAAATTGAAACTAAGAAAGAAAATCAAACGTTATGAGTAAAAACAAAAACGTAAGGAATATTACAACTAGAGTATCAGATCTAACCAACGCTTCTTGCTGCTTTTGCTATCCATAGTTGACCATACTACATGTGACATTAATAAGTCAAGTTTAGATACAAAAATCTGTAGTTGATTAATCAATTGATTAACAGTCGGAGTTAAGACTAGGACTTTCTAGACTGACAGTTTAATTCTATTCTATAACATAATAGTAGTTATGATAATGGCTTATATCTTCCTATGGTTTTACATCTAATAACAGCTTAAATGATTTATATGAGTTGAGGATGACCTTCCCATCCAGTTTTCTTATAAACTGGTAAACAAGGTCTTTTAATATTAGATTTCCTTGACCGTAGCGCTTTGTCCATCTACGAATAAACTCCATATCTCAAGTTTTGATAGAACGTCTTCCATATCTATAGTTAAGAAAGTGAGGAATAAAATACGTGATAATAAAGTAGAGAATAAACATACAAAGAAAAGTAAAGAAAAGCCACCTTAGCCTCCTAAAAAATGCTTGATTTATTTGACATCAAAAACATGTTTTATCAAATAGCAGCTTTCGCTCATAATAGGTGTCATATAATACCACATACAGGTTTTTGTTAATGATGTCCTTAAATTTGGGTGGATGTAGAGCGATTTGGCACTTATGTCTAACAAAAATTGATTTTGAATATTTTACTCAGTAGACCTTAATGATTGATTATTGATGGCTTTGGAGGAGTTAGCTACATGGGATCTTAATTTTGAAATATTGATGCTGGCACAATAGATTGGGATTCTAAGACTTTTTTTTTTTTATTTTCTTTAATAATTAAGTCTTCGATCCCTTTCTCACTTAGAGAGTCATCGTCATAAAACAACTCCGAGTGCTTTTCTTCTTATGTAGGCTCCATAAGGTGATAATGATGCATGATTTCTATTAAGGCATTTGTTGTGAAAATGGATGCTCCCAATGCTTTGAAATTCTCCTCAACTGTCATTGTACTCCTTACGGTATCAAATGATTTTTTTAGAATGTCATCTATCCTATAAATAAATTGATTCATCCTCTCTATGCATTGAGTAACTTGGTTTTGCAATCCAGGGGACACTTTTGTCTCTTGAATTTGGGTGTAAATCCATGACTCCTTAATATTAAAATATTCTCTCAAATTTGATTGTTCATTGAATAATTCCAATGATCAAATTCGGTCATTTCTTCCAACATATAATATGCTTTATTCAAGGATTGTTGATAGAAAGAAATGGTACCATTTCCCCTTTCAACCCATTGTCTAATTGTGTAACATAGCTCATTAAGGAATATTTTTAATTAATATTCTTTAAAAAACCTATGATATGAAAGCCTAATTAACAAATCCTTAAATATTCATTAGGTATTATGAAATAGTTCTATATCTTGTTGGGTAAAATGTGTGAAGATTAGTTGATAAGACATTTTTACAAAAACTTTATTCAAAATCTTTTTTTTTCAACTATTTTATTTTTTTTAAACTAAAAACACTCAAAAAAAAAAAACAAAACAAAAGAAAAATAAAGCTCAAATTAAAATTAAATCAATTGGCATCGATATTAATAACTAACTATCCCCGACAACAACACCAAAAACTTATTATGGATTTTCGTAAGTGCACGAATCATACAAGTTATAAAATGATGAGTAAAGTATCGTTACCATAAACATAGTGTTATTAAGTACCGAAATTAGTTAATTTTAATTTTACTTGAGCAAATAAAAAATATTACAATTGAGAAATTAAATAAATTAAATTCTAAAAATAAATGAACATAAAATAGTCAAACACGCAGATGTTAGGAATTATGATTTCATTATTATAAATCAAATTTAATATTAGTTAAGTATATTATTATGATTTTGTACTCATATTTGTTAATGGTCAGCTACTCTTTTTATTTTATGTATTCTTTTTCAAATTATATATAAATTCTATATTTTTATAATTAAACTTACATAAAAGACTAGTAAATTAAAATTCATGATAAACGGTATTGTATATATGAATAGTACATAATTTGTGAACAGTTTCCGATATATGATCAGTACTTTATATGTGAACAGTAAAATACGAATTCGAATTTGATTATAAAAAATGTTTGTTAAATTCTATGTATTCTTTTTATTTTATGTATTCGTTTTTAAGTTATATATAAATTCTATATTTTTAGAATTAAATTTACATAAAAGACTAGTAAATTAAAATTCACGATAAACAGTATTGTATATATGAATAGTACATAATTTGTGAATAGTAAAATACGAATTCGAATTCATTTATAAAAAATGTTTGTTAAGAAATTTATGATAGTTAATAATATAAGCACACAAAAACAGATAAATATACCTATATTCTATCCCAGATTTTATGATATTTATTGTACAGTCATGTTACAAAGATCTCCTTTCGATTTCATTTAGTTCCTCAAATCATTCAAAAGTTGGTCAAAAATTTGAAAGTATTAAGTTTGAGAAGAAATACACTAATAAATATAAAAATCATAACAACATGTTTAATATAATTTAATTATCATAATCAGACTACATCATAGTTTCCAGCAAAAATTTATTTAATTCATAATAAATTATAAAGTAGCACAACAAAATATATTAAACATAATAAATAAAATTAAAATAAAAGAATGGAGTTTTAAATGGATACTTGATATTTGTGTTGATAGAACCTTCAGAAACTTCTCTTGTTATTGATACTAAAATAAAATTAAACTAAAGAAAAGAAAATTTTTTTAAGCTCAATAGGAAGCTTTTTTTTTTCTTTCCTACATTCTAACTCTCACAGATCTATCAGATCTTCATATGATCTCTATTTTTGTTGTGTGTTCTCTATTTTCATATAATCTCTATTTTTTCCATCTTTGTTGTTTGTTCTCAAGCCTCCCCAAAATACAAATGCCTTTTTATGGGGTATAATTTTACACTATTCCATCTAAACTCAATACAAAATTTTCAAACTTTACTACATTAGTTGGTGCACAGTTTTCAAACTTTCCTACAGTAGCTATAGTGAAAAAACGGTGGTGAAAAGTCAGTTTTGCTACAATAGTTACAATAGCCGATGCATGTGATTGCAAAGGATCTAGTGTAATACGTTGTATAATAAGCTAGATTTTAGTTTATTGAAACCTAGATAATGTTGTGTGTGTCATTTTTATTGTTTTTTTTTTTAGACTCCGTCATGTGTCGAGTCATTATTAGACCGTAAAAGATGAGCTTATATAGTCTTAGATATATTGTTTTCTTATTGATTCAATCTTAAAAATTGTTATAATTTCTTCATACGAGCTCCAATTAGAGTTATTCTTTTTTAAAATGCTCGTATCAATTAGAGGATCAAACAGATCAGTCAACCTCATAGTTCTTGTCATGAATAGTGATATCTGATGGGATCCACTATAACACATGAAATTTTTACTATAATTTGATACTAGAGACAAATAAAGTGCTAAAATTAGAAATTTTTAGAATAAAATGTTATAGGTTAAATAATTGGAAATATTAAATTTTAAGTTTATTTAATATCCTATGATTAAAAGAAAAAAAAAGATATAATAAAGCAAAATTAAATAAAAATTTCATAAAATTTATAAAAAAAGTCCAATTAAAATAAAAAACAAAATAAATTAAAATAAATCAAAAACAAATAAAATTTTCAAGAATAAGCCAATTTTTATGTATGTAAAGTAATAAAATGATTCTATTTTATAGAGTTATCAAATTATTTTTGAGGAGTCTATAAATACATGAGAATAGGCCTCCAGAAATTGAAATCATAATTTGATAGATTATATTATTTGTAATTCTGAAAATATGGTGAAACCCCAAGCACCGAAAAGAGGACGTAACTTTCTTATTCACGACGAATCTCTATAAATCTCTGTATTCTCTATTTTTTGTACTTTACTTTTTACTATGTTTTATGTTGTCTTGTGTTTATGATAGTTTTCCAAGATCTCAATCACTACAGGATTTGTTAAGTGAATTTTATATTTAAATAATATTATTAATTATGTAATTAATTGATAAGAGTTTTTATTTTAAAAACAAAAAAATGATGGTGTAAAAAAAATAAAGTGAAACTTAACTTTTAGTAACAAAATTACAAATAATTTATAATGGATTCTACGTTAAAAATTTTCATTTTTTATTATAATTCTAATAATTAAAATAAAATTGAAATACAATGAACAATATCAAATTATAAAATTTATATTCAATAATTAAAATATATTATTCAAAATTAAATACAAAATCATTACTCTTTATCTATGTAAAATCATCATTTTTAATATAAAGAAATTGTCTTATGTGTTTTCACCAAAAAAAATTTTAGTTCCGCCGCTGAATATGGTCATTTTATCAGGTCATTTTAATGCCACAAATTAAATGAGGCAGCAAATGAAATCACTGATTTGACTTTTTTTGTTTTTGTTTTTGTTTTTTTTTTCTTTTTTTTTTTTTTTTTTGAAATTGAATTGAAGCTAAGATGAGTAGTTACTTGAAAACGGGCTTGGGTACGTCGCCACAAGATCGGCCCAGAAAACGATACCCAGCAACATGTACCACTACCATTTTCGCGCCTTAACTAATCATTATTTGAACTGCTTCGCTTTCCTCTTTTAAACTAAGGCCTTGTTTGGTTTGTAATTCATCTCCATCTAACCTGTAATTTTACATTTGAATTTTTTTTTTTTTAAATATCAACAAAAATTATAATTAGTTTGTGAAAAATTAACTAACTCCAATCCAATCAGAGATTTAAATAGACACTAAGTATTAACGATGATCCAAGAAAGAAAAAAAGAAAAGATGGAAGTAGGAAAATTAGGGTAGCGTTTGGTATTGTTTTTGAAATCTGTTATGTTTTCAAATTCTTTGAATTTGATATCTTTTTGAAAACAATTCTGAGAACGTTTCTGAAATTGTGTTTGGTTTTATTTTTTGAGTGTATGTTTTGAGAAACAAAAAAGTGAAACTGTATTTCGTTATATTTTTTAAAACCAGTCATTTTATAAGTATTCTATAAAAATATATTTATGTTTGATTTAAAAAAAATTTATTATGAATACCAAAAATTAAAAATTAATAAAATTTTTTAATTGAAAAATGAATTAAAAATTAATAACCATAATATTTAAGTAATTATTATATCAATTAAATCTTAATTAATCATAATAATTAAATCAGAAAAATGGGAGAAATGGGAAAAATGAAATCAGAGAAAACGACTTTTAATCGTTTTCAATTTTACATTGGGAGCAAAGGCGATTTTGGATTCGTTTTGAAATCTATTTTCAAAAACAATACAAACCAAACACAATTTCACATCGATTTTGAAATCGATTTCCTAGGAAATCGTGAAATCAGTTTTGGAAACAAAACCAAACACCCTCTAGAGGACTCAATTCCAAAACAGTTATAAAAACAACAACAATAATGGTTTAAATAATGCCTTTACTAAAGGAAGAAATGTGGCTAATTACGGTGGTGTTTGGTATTATTTTTGAAATATTTTTTATTTTAAAAAAAATAAAAAATGAAAATATTTTGAAAATTATGTTCAAACCATTTTTTGAAACTGTGTTCAAACCAAACAAAAAATAATTTATTATTCATAATTTTTTAAAAAAACCCATTGGCGGTAGGTTATGTAATAAGAAACAGGGGTGGAAGACATTAACTGTTTGAGTCTTAGGTGGTTACAATAACGAGATTTAGATCACGAGTCAATGGTTATTGCCATAAGTCGGTGATTGTCATAGTGAGGAAGCCGTCACCGTCCTTGCCAATCCGTGATCATCGCGCCTTCGTAAAAAATGGAGGCCATCATCGAATATGATCATCATCACAGAGTTGCACAGGCACAAAAAGAGAGAAAGAGAGAAAGGTGAAAACAAAAAAGTAAAAAAAAAAAAAAACTTTTTTTCGTTTAAAAAAAAAAAAACAATATAATTAAAAACGATATTTTAAAAATGATTTTAAAAACGTAGAATAAACAAATACTATATCAATATTGTTTTCATTTTTTATATTTTTAAAAATAAAAGTTCATTCTCAAAAATAAAAACACAATGCCCCAAACATAATCACACTATGACATATTGTTCTTAAGAAAAATATCTTAGAACGTGGCTATATGTTATTAAAAGTACTCTTTTGAACGTACCAATTTTTCATCAGCATTTTATTCTTCTTGCGCAAGCAAATAGACTGAAGGTGACATCTTTGAATAAAAACAAATCACAAAACTCATTTAGGTTTCACTAATGACCAATAAGCATTTGCTAATCAACTTATTTAATTGGCCCTATGCTGGCCGGCCACCGTTCAAAAATTGCTTAGATTTAACTTAGCCATCACAATCAGAAGAAGTAATCTGTTTAACCACTTTGCTAATTTAAAGCAAAAAATAATAAAAAATACTGTTTTTTTTTTTTTTTTTTTGGGTTCCTTTCACCTTCACTCTCTCTCTCTTTCTCTTGATGTTGCATCGTTTAGGAATCAAACAAAACTATGGTCATATCAACCTTAGCTAAACAAGTTTAACAACTCCAAGCCGTTACAAGAAAAATGATTACTATTTGAATAGGTGGCTTAAAAGTGAAAGTATAAAAGGAGAACTACAAGTCTCTTGCTGGGTTTTATTATTTTTATACATAGCTAACAAATCGAAGAAAATATTTCATGTAAGGATTAATGCCACATGATACATCAAATAACAATGGTTTTAGTTTAATTTAGTTGATTATTATTATTATTATTATTATTATTTCCATTGCTTAAGATGGGGAATTCATAATATATATGTGCAATTACCGTAGATTGCAATGGCTATTTCATGTTATTTGTAGGAAAAGTAATTAAGCATGTGATCGTTGATATGAATTTACTTTTTATTTTGTAATATTAAAAAGGGAATATATTTAAAGAATTTATTCTATCTGGATTTTGTTTGAATTAGCACCACCGACTTGCAACTAAAATTCCCATTAACTTCCACGAAAAGAAAAAGGATTCCCATTATTTTTTAAGCCTCTGATTCCCATGAATTTTTTGCTAGAGCATTTCTACTCTGTAACTAGAGACCTTATTTTGGTTATTAATTTGCACTGGCCTTCGGATTCGGCTTCAATAAAATAAATTTCTAATGATGTTGGATGTGGCCACACAAGACACGTGTAGTATACAAACACAATACCAATTGTAATCAATCTATTTGTTTTCATTTATATTTATTTAATAAATACATTATATTTATATTATGTTTAAATACAATATATTAGTTATAATTTACATTTAAAAAAAATATATTTATATTATATTTAAATATAATATGTATTTATATAAAAAAATATTTAAATTATATTTAAATAATAATAATATTAAATTTAAAATATTATATTATTAATATGTTAATATAATATTTTTATATTTAAGTAAAAATTATATTATATTTAAATATAATATAAAAATAATATTAAAAATAATCGGTGACTAACAGTTTCAGAGGACGTTTGGTAAACGCATTACATTTTGATTGTATTTGAATGAAATTTGTTTTTTAAATGTTGTATTTGGTTGAAAAGTATTTGTTTTGTATTTGAATGAAATGTGTGTTTGGATGAAAAGTATTTTAGAGTTGAAAAGTTGATGTGATTGATAAAAATAAAGATAAATAGTAAAGTTGAAAAGTTGATGTGATTGTTTTAAAAATATTTTAAATAATAATTATTTTTGTAGCACTATTATAAAATTTATATTTGGTGTAAAATTATATTATATTTAAGTGAAGTTAAAATAAAATATTTTTACCAAATATGCCAAACGAGTTCGGCCTCATCTGACGCCTAATCCCTATCTGTGTCCGTCTGTTTCTATTTATAAGTTCGCAAAACGGAGTTCATTCTTACCGTACGATTGGAATCGTACAGCAGTGAAAGGCTGCATGGACATGTTATATATATTATAATAAGTACCCAATCCAGTGGACCGTAGCGAAGAAAGCGAAGAAACGCTAAGCCAAATAATATGTACTAATCTTGCGCGTCGTCGGTCATGGTTTTGAAGAAGGCATAATTTTGTGGATGGTTTGATAACGTATTATGTTAAAATTATATTTAAATATAATTTATTTTTAGAGTATGATATTTGATTAAAAAATATTTATTTTTTATTTGAATGAAATATGTATTTAGATAAAAAGTATTTTAGAATTGAAAAGTTGATGTGATTAGTAAAAATTGAGATAAAAAGTTAAAGTTAAAAAGTTGATGTGATTATTTTAAAAAACTTTTAAATAGTAATTATTTTTATAGCATTATTAAAAAAGATTATATTTAAATGTGAAACTTTATATTTGATGTAAAATTACATTGCATTTGAATATAACAGCACTAAAAAATGTTTGTTAAACGAGCACTATCTCAAAGTCGAAATTTATTTATCTTTAATATTTCTTCAAATTTTTAATAATATTTATAGGTATTTTAGGTATTAATTTTTTATCATATAATTTAAAATTTAAATCTTTTTATTTTTATAATAATTTTTTTCTAAAATATTTATCTCAAACAAGATCTTCAAAATCATATTTAATTTTCAAAACTAATGCTATGTTTGTTTGACCACTTCAAATTTAGAAAATAAAAAAATTTTCATTCTAAAAAAATAAATATTTCTAAATTTCTGTATCTAAATATCTAAAATTTTTTATTTTTAAAAAATAAAAAAAGAGTTATCTAGAAAAAAAAATTTTCATTCATCTAAATAACTTACTTAAAAAAAAATAGCTAAATAATTTTTTATTTTTTATATTTAAAATTTTCTATTAAAAAAAAAAAAACTCTCGTAACGAAGCATAATATATTTAAAAATACGTCTTTAAAATTCTATTCAAATAGAGTATAGTCAAAGCATAGCAGAAACATTGATATGATGCTTTTGCCTTTTTCATTTTTCGGTTCAGGCAATACGTCGGCTCATTAGACAAAAGTCATTTCCTTAGTTACTCTCTTGCAAAATATTGGTGACCTAAACTTAAAAATTATGGGGTCGGCCATTAATGCCGTTACGTGCTTTTTACTTAACAACTAATAATTTTGATGTGCCCATTTCACCTTGTAATCTATAATCTTTTGTTTATCTATTTTCATTTGTTTAGTGAGCTTTAATTACAACACATGTTCCATAAATTTGAAAAAAAGAAGTTCACAAAACATGACAGAAATAAAAATAGAAACGCAATAAAAAAAAAAAAAAACATATCAGGCTTTGAGGTTCATTTGAAAATAGAAGAGAAGTTGTCTCGCGACGGAAACATTGGACCATCTCACTCAATTAGTTCAGTGCATGGATCACACGTTTCCTTGGGAAGACGAAAACCAATCACAGCCAATATCGACAGCCCACGCCCATAATTTGACCTGTGTATTTCAAAGCTCACTTTAATAACTTTTTTCTTCACATCCATCTCAATCCATACCTATATTTACACGTGTCACTACGATTTGGTGCAGACCTTGCAAAGATACAGTACATATTAAAAAATATTGTAAATCTGGCATTAATATTATTATTATTATTATTATTATAGAGAAACAAACAGAAAAGAAGATTCTATATATTTATATACGTATATATATATATATATTTTTTGTTGAGGGCAGATTTAGTCTTTTAATCTTTATCATTCACATGTCATCTTGAGTTAATTACAACTGATGATCAATAAAGCAAGGAAATAAAGACTAATAAACGATCCAGATCAAGTAATATAGGCCCGTTTGGGACCTGTTCTCAAGCCTTTAAAAATCTTTTTTTTTTTTTAATTTTACCATTTTTTACTATTTATATCTCTAAAATGCTACAATAAATTCCAAACTTTAAAATTTCATAACTTTGTGTATACAAATCCAAATGAGATATATTTTTTTTAAATTGCACAAAATTTTGAAAAGAACGAAACAATATCCATATTAATATTTTTTTTCTAAAAAATTTTTTATTTTTTCACCTAAAATAGTTTTTTCTCCTAAACGCATTTTTCAAAATAACTTTTTTTCAACCTAAAAATAATGTCTCCAACCCAAAAATAATCTTGATGATAACTTAAATTTTAGATCACCACAAATTGTTAATAATTTTTCAGAATTAACTACGATGACTTAACAGAATGTTTTAGTCAACCGTTTGACCATTATGTTTTGTAAATATCTTGTACAGGCCTTAGTTTGCAAAGTTTTATGATGAATTAAATATGGATTTGAGCCACTATGATCTCTACGAGAATGATTTACATCTCATTTAAGGAATAAATCAAATCTACTTGAATTAAATGGGATATATCTAAATAAGGAAACGAGGAATTTAAAGAAAGATGTAGCCAATGAGCATACAATCTAGCCCTAGAGTCGCTCTCTCTCTCTCTCTTCTTTATGATACACTTTTCCACCATTGTTATCTTTCTCAAGTTTTCTTAAACTTTTTTGTGCACTTTTTTTTTTCCCCTCCACATAGAAGTTCGCTTTAGCGTTGAGAGTGAATCTTTATTAATATTATATTTATTATTCATTTTTCTGGGTAGGTAGATTCTAAACATAATTTTTCGGTCCAACAACAACTATTATGGTTATAGGCCCTAAAAAATTTAAATATAGATCCTGACCTCTACATTTTCATACATTAAATTTAATCAAAATCACGTAAAAACAAAACAAAACAAATAAACTCCGATGGCTTTAAACAAATCGTATTGTAAAGGTAATTTTTTGGTACGCCCAACCGTAAAATTTTATAAGAAAAATCCTTTTTTTTTTTTTTTTTTTTGTACAAGCAAGAAAAAGCCTTTGAAACCACCCCAAGCCTTCCCCGTCTACCCCACCTCACTCATACCTAGCAAAGCTACTCGAACCTTTTTGGAACAAGTTCATTAATTTATTTAACTGCTTATTCATTAAAAAAATCATTTATTTATTGAAGTTTGCAGCCTTACTGCCGTTTGGTGTATATGTTTAATTTTCATTATATTTAAATATAATATAATTTTTATTTTAATATAAAAATATTTTATTTAAATATCAATTATATCATATTTTAAATTTAATATAATTAATATTTATTATTTTATTTTATTTTATTATTTTTATTAATTACATTATATATTCTCTTTCTCTCTTTTTTTTCTTTTTACTTTTATACATCACATCACATATTTCTTATTAAAATACAACTTAAATACTTTTGATCCAAATACACATTACATTCAAATACAATATTAATACTTTTCCTCCAAATATAATTATATTAAATGTAATGTAACACAAATATAATGCATTCACAAAATGGATCCTCAGTTCTCGTTTTGATTGCCTAAATTTCCAATCAATTAATTAAAAACACAAATACAATATTAATATTTTTCCTTCAAATATAAATTATATTCATATAATGTAATATAAATATAATGCGGTCACCAAATTAATTCTTAGTTGTCGTTTTGATTGTCCAAAATTCGAATCGATTGATTAAAAAATTTCATTATTGAAATATATGTCTTAGTGTTTAGCGCAACAACCGCACCGAGATTTGGTTGCCAAAATATTAGTTTATTTGCTACTTCGAAACATGAGTGGTGTAGTGCTTGGCGTTTCCAACATCATTAGGCCATCTGTCCTCCATTCCCTCATTGTGATTAGTGAGATGAGAAGAGGGGTTTGTTAATATACTTTAATTGTTTATACCAAACAAATTCCAACTGGGGATGAAGCTTTCTCGGACGTGTATTATCTGTTAATGATTTTGCTTATAGTTATTATTCCTAGGTGTGCACTGGCTTTTAAGTATTTGTTATCTTTGACTAATGAATAGTTATAATCTCAACTTCTTATTTTTTGTTGTTTCCGTGAAGTTATAAATTTCATGTATTGCATAAGTTGTTAATAAAATATTAGACCACCCCCCATAGAAAATAACAATGAACCATACGGTATATATCTTTTTTTTTTTCATTGTTTGTTTAGATTACGAGTTTAAATTAAAAAATTTAGGTTAAATTTAGAATAAGTTAAATTATGAAACATTGTGTTTGGTGTTTAATTTTGAACTAGAAAATTTCGTCTTAAGTTAAAAATATTTGAATGATAAAAGTTAGATTTGAACTTGTATTGAAAATTATGATTTCTTTTACTTTTTCATGTATTGGTATTTTCTTTTATACGAGAAAAGATTTATAAATAGTATTTTTGAATTTAAAATATTATGTAATTCATGAACTAATAACCTTGAAACGGACTAACAAATCAAATACAGAATTGAGTTCAAATTCAATTTTTTGAGTTTGAACACGTAATCCAAACAAATCCTTAATAAATTTGAAGTATTGAAATTTATTAAAAAATAAACTTTTGATTTTTAAATAATTTGAAAATTAATGAAAAAGTGCAAAATATAGAATATATAAATTTATGCTCAAAATATTGTTGTATTAAAGTGTGATTTTTCCCTAAACAAAATATAAATGTCAAATTAATGTATTCAATTGGTACTTTATTGGAGATGCTCATGGCTATACAATGTAATTATTTTAAAAATTTACTTGTTTGTGCCAAATTAAGCATTAGAACTATTGGCATTAGAGATGATCTTTTTAAGGGGGCATTTAGAGAAAATATTCAATTTTAATTTTACTCAAATACAATACAATTTTACACCAAACACGAATTTTACAACAGTATTATGAAAACAATTACTATTCAAAATATTTTTAAAACAATCACATCAACTTTTCAATTTCACTATTTATCTCTATTTTTACCAATCATATCAATTTTTCAATTCTAAAATACTTTTTATTCAAACACACATTTTATTCAAATACAAAACAAATGCTTTTCAACCAAATACAACATTCAAAAAACAAATTTTATTCAAATACAATCAAAATGCAATGTGTTTACCAAACGCCACCTAAAAGTGCTAAATATTAATTTGTGAAAGTGAAACTTTCTTGAACGTGTGATTTGAAACATTTGTATTAACCATTACTTGTTTGTAACCTTCATTGACTAATACTAATACGAGATTTGATTATTAAAACATCCACTAATTTACAAAAATTAATTAATTTGCTAAATTGAGCTCGTGACTTTGGTTAATTGTACACGGAATTAATATTAATAGATCATGAGTTCAATTAAACCGCGCACGTGAAATGGGATAATGAATGTACACATGCATGATGCCGTTTAAAGCCATTAATGTCAAGATCTTATCAAATGATGAGCGTGATGATCATCGATCTATAAATTGACAACATTTTTTCAATTGTGGTTATTTTTGGAAATTTATAAAAGTTTTTGAGGTTGCCAATTGATAATGTTTGTCATGTCATGAGTTTGTTATGATCATTGTCAGTGGTGTAATTTTCTTGATCACATGCCTTGAAAAGATTGTCCCACCTAATCTTCTCCATACTTCTTTTGAAAAGAAAATTTCAACGATGGGGTTAGCATTAATATATATGTATATATATATATATGTATATATGTTTATAAAACAGAATACTTATCCGCAGAGTTTCTATGTGCAAGGATATGAGTCTTATCCGCGTAGTAGTTTTTTCTCTTAATTTATTTCATAATTCTCTGAATTATATTTGATGGTTTTTGTGTTTGATAGCATTTTGAAAATGATATTATTTTGAATATAAAAATAGAAATGAGAATTATTTTAAAATTATATTAAAAAATTGTGTTTGTTTGTTTTTTAAATATATTGGTTTGAGTGTTTAAAAAAGTAATTGTATTTGAGTATGTCTGTACAGATTTGTGTTAAGTCTAAGAAAATAAAAAGGAAAACGATAATTGTTTTTTGTTTTCTTGACAAAAACTATTTTTTCTCTCTGTCTCTCTCTCTTTTTTGTTTTCGTTTATATTTCTAAAGCATTTGCTAACTAAACACAATTTATAAAATGATTTTAAAAAAAAAATAGGTTGGGAGAATTCAAATTGAATAATTTTTGATGGGATTTGGTGTGAAATTAATTAATCATGGCTACAACTAAAAATGGGTTTTGTTTTCACGTCTAATAAAAATGAGAAAACAATCACAAAATAACATAAAAAAAAAAAAGATTTTATGGTTAAATGACATTTCTTTAATCTTTTGTTTTTTTAAATAAATCTCATAAGTTTTGTTAATTAAAAAAATAATATTTTTAGTTGATATTCATAAGTCGGATATCAATGTGTGTTTTTATTGTTCAATCTTTAATTAATCGAATGAGTCAGTCAATATTTTAACAGCGAATAGATAAATTTTTTTAAAGAAATAACCTTGATTGTTTTTTAAATAAATGCCTAAAAACTGTCTATTAATAACTCTATACAAAATATATAATATATATATTTGGTACAATGATGTCTTTAAAAAAATAAAATAAAATTATTCGGTACAATAATTAAACTCTTGACGCTCTATAGTTTATTCTACAATGTTGAAGGGGAAAAAAGTTATTGATGCTTATCCAAAGTGTTGAATGAGAGAATCAGTGTTGTACTAGGCCTAGGCTAGCTAACGGGGCGTTTGTATATAACATTTCATTTTATATTTTATAATAAAATTAAAAATAAAAATAAAATTACTATTAAAATTATATTTATAATTGTTACGTTTCAAGAATTCTTGTTAAAGAATATAAGAAACTACTATTGCAAGAATTTATCATTACAGGCTTGCCTTAAGCAAATCCCACAATAAATGAAATAAAAAAGCAAGAAAATCCTCTCCAATTCTTATTATTACAATTCTTATACCTCATTTGATATACACTTCCAATTTACATTATATTTAAATACAATATAATTTTCTCTCAAATACAAAAATATTTTATTCAAATACCAATCACATCACATTTTAAATCCAATATAATCACTATTCATTATTTTACTCTTTCTATTACTTTTATTAATTACATCATATACTCTCTTTCTCTCTCTATTTTTACCGATCACATCACATATTTATTATTAAAATACAATTAAAATACTTTTCATCTAAATATATATTATATTTAAATATAATACTAATATTTTTCTTTTAAATATAAATTATATTTAATATATTATATTAAAATATAATATATATATATAATACGTTCAGCAAACGGACGAAAAGGTCTTTTCTCTCGGCTGTCCTTGCATGAATGAGAAAATAAATGTTGACCAACACAGATCACCAATTTATTCTTCAAAAAACACAGATCACCAATTTTAATTACCAAAAAAATAAAAAACACAGATTTGCTGCTTTTTCTCGGTCAAATGAAAAAGTAGCCTAATTAAAAATTAAAACTTCCTTCTAAATTATAATGTATTGGATTCTACCATACTTTTTATATTAAATCATTAATATAAGATCTATTTTTAAATTATTAAATTAATTTTTTAATAGTATTATTTATCAGTGTCAACCTTAAAATATAATTATTTTAATTATAGATCTGACCGTAAAAAATCACAAAAAAAAAAAAAAAAACAACAACAAATGTTCTTACAATAAAAATTCCCTAACCTATTGGACATATTTCAATATTACAATGTAGAAATAAAGCACGTTAATAAATGCTAATGAAGATTATTACTTCATTTGTTTTTTGTTTTTTACCCCCCACCGAAGTTTAGTACTTTATGATTTTGGATCTTATTCCCATTATTTGGATTTTAGCTTGTCTCTTTCTTTTCCTGATGAGCTGGTGTTAGTGTAACTTGGTTTGGTCATTTGATCAAGGAAAAATGGCTACACGTTAGGAAATGTCAAGAATTTATTGAGTAACCTATTTAGCTGGATTTGGTGAACAGAAAGAAAAAGAAAGAAAGAAAGGAAGAAAAGACTTTTCCCTAATGGGTCCACCTTTTGGTGTCTGCAATTTCTTTACCTTAATAGGAACGTAATTTGAGCCTGGAATCAATTTATAGCTGATCTGCCATAAATATCTATTTTATTCAACTTTTTCTTATTCCCAAATATTTTCTTTTGCATTTTAAGAATTCTATCTTTAATAATCCATCGTAGTTTCGGCTTCTCGGTAGTAGAGCTAATTCACCTCCAAAATGATAAAACAAGACATTAATGATAAACCAAACACGAAATAAACAGAATTTTAAGAAATAGTTTCCTTTTTTTCCCAAAAAAAGAAAAGAAAAGGGAAATACTTTCATTTTTTAAATTATTTATGTTAAAATGAGTTATTAATTGAGACATTTAGTATCATAATTATATTCATATTACGTTTAAATATAATATAATTTTTATCTAAACATAAAAGTTTTACATTTAAATCCAATATTTTTTAACATTATCATAAAAATAATTACTATTTTTTTATTTTTTAAAAATAATTATTTATTAAATTTTTATTTTTTTTATTCATATCATTTTTTTTTCTATTTTTTTATTTATTTTTACTCATTACATCAATTTTTTAATTTTAAAATATAATTTAAATATTTTTTATTTAAATATATATTTTATTTAAATATAAATAAATATATTTTATCTAAATATATAATATTTTCTTAAAATTATATTTAAATACAGTACCAACTTAATATATATATTAAACATCTAATACCCTCTGTTTATACATTGCATGTCCTTCCATTCTATTCCACGTCGCATCTTTGCCCCTTTATGCATTCTCTCTCTCTCTTTTTGTTAATTACTTTTACGCGTTCTTTCTTACTCACACGTCTAAAGATCTTCGGATAACCTCGGGGGCGCAAATTTTGCAGTAGAATATATTTATATATATATATATATATATGAATTATGGAATATAAGGAAGCAGGGATCTTAGGACGGTGGCTATAAGTGCACAACTTTGTTAATTAATTAAAAAAGAATAAACAAATTGGAAAATACCTCCCCCAAGCCCACGCGGGAAAAATGTCAGAGATCTGACACAAAAACAGCAGCAACCGAATCGATAGTATTTATTTATATTAAAAAATCTAGAATTTGAGTTTGTAAATAATAAAATAGTAATTTGTTGTCATCACTCATTAATCTATTTTTCTACCCTTATTAAAAATAATACGACTTTTCTTTCTTTTTTTTTTTTTTCCAAATAACCATTCTGTAACATTCTCGGTTTGGTCTGCGTGTGTTCACCGGCGAGCCCATAAAAGCCCAATAACAGCAACAATAACAGGAACAACAGTGTTGTTCTCCTCTCTCTCTCTCTCTCTCTCTCTCTCTTACTTTCTGGTTTCTCTCTCCTCTGTCCCTAAAAAAAGGCGCTTCCTTCGTCTGTCGACTCTCTCTTCCTCCTCCCTCTCTCTCTCTCTCTCTCAAGCTCTGCCTGTCGGCTCGTCGCTCTTTCTCTCTCTTCTCCGTCGCGTCCAAGCTTTGGACGCCATTGAAACTTGTCCACCTTCTTCTTCTTCTTTGCTCTGTTCTAGCTCCCGATCGGAGATTTCCGGGTCTTACCACCCAAGGTTCGCCATTTTTCTTTTCTGGGTTCATTTTGTTTGTCATGTTTGTTCATTTCTATTTTAAATTTTTTTTAGTATTGTTTTTGTGATATAAAATGTTTGATCGGTGTACGATAAATCCAACGCTCAAAGTCGAAAGCTTTCAAAACGTGTTTCTTTCTTTCTTTTTTTTTTTTTTTGTAACTTTTTGGTTCGAATGAGAATGTGTGAACAGTGTGATAAAAAATTCAGTATCTTTAGTGGGGAATGAGGAATAGTGGCTTGTTATTCTTGAGTAGTTTTTTTGGCTTTAAGATCTAATCATAAGCATGGATTTGGATACTCCTTAATGCATAAAGAATTTTTGTTTTTAGCTTCCTATTTCTTCTATTTTCAATTCTCCAATTTTCATTTTTTTTCCTCCTTGTTTTGGAGCTTTCTTTTGATGTTTATTTTTGAATATTTTTGGGTATGTTATTCATTTTTTACTGTTTAGCTTTGTTATCTGAAGATGGGTGATAGATGTGATGTGTTAAATTGCTGTTTTGAAGTTATTGTGATTCAAATTTCTGTCGTTTTGACTAAATTTTTGTGGTGGGTTTTGCTTATAAATTGTGTCCTTATTTTCGTATAGTTACTTGCATTTTGGATGGATCTGCAATACTTCGGTCATTTGTACACTTTCTCACTCACATGCAAATGCCTTTCCTCAGTTAAAAATACATATCATTGGGGGTGTATGGGATTAAGAAGCTATTTGCTTTGAGTTATTGCTTTTATTGGTTAATTCAATTGTTTGTTTGTTTATTAAATTATTTATTACGGGCCTTTGGTGCAGCTTGTTATGAGAACAAAGTAGAAGCCCTGCTTGTCTATGAAGTTACTAAAATCCTGGAGATGGATTTTGAAGAAAAAGAGTGTTTTGTTTGATGTGGTAATGATCCATGATTATTTTACTTTACGCGCATTAAGATAGAATGGATTCCTGAAAATTATTGAAATTTATCTTTCCATATGCCAGCACATATTTTAGTGGAATTAGCTTTGTTCATTTTTTCTTTACAGAATTATAAAAAATTATCGCAGTGTTGTTGTTTACTTTTCATTTCCCTGCTGCATCAAGTTCGTGATACGAAATGATGGTACAGGGATCATGCGGATTCAAGATGAAGCAGCTGCCATTCATGGGAATCGTGTGTACAGTGATGCTGTTCATTGTGTATAGAACAACAAAATATCAACACAAACAGACAGAGGTATCATATCCCCAAGTCAATAATCTGCTTGAACATGTGACTTGGCGTTAATAAAACATATAGCATGATGGCAGGAAAGCCTCATCATGCTTTTCTGGTGATTTGATTATTTTGAAATTTGCCTGAGTTGTCGTAACAACATTATCAGTTTTGATTAGTCTGTTTTTATAGCTCAATATTGGTCCTTAAGAACTTGAAATGATTCAATTAAAAAAAAAAAAAAGAAATTCATTTTATTATTTTGTATTTGTTTCGTGGGATTAGTCTACTGATTCTTTCCGTGTTCTTATCATCAGATGGAAACAAAAATTCATCCCTTTGGCACAGTAAGTTAACATATATCTTGTCAGATCATGTTTTCTTCTTTTGCTTTGTTTGTACCATGAAAAAAGACCTCAATTCTTTTAATGGTTGTATGTAGGAATTTCTTGTGGCTTCCAGGGAGTTGGATGGTTTACCTCGTGGTATAATACAAACTAAGTCAGATCTAGAGTTGAGGCCTCTGTGGTCGACAAGTAGTTCACGGTCAAAGGTAAGATTGAGATTCTCTTATATTCTTTCATCAGTTTCCTGGCTCATTTGCTAATTGGTATATTACAGTCGAATCTTTAGTTTGCACTTACACATATTTTTTAGTTATTTTACTGGTGGTGATGAAGTTTTTGCTTCTTGTGACATTTGTTGTGACCTATCAATTGGCAGGTTAGTGACTATAGTAACCGTAACTTGCTGGCCATTCCAGTTGGCATTGAGCAAAAGTACAATGTAGACGATATTGTGCAAAAGGTAATACATATTTTCCCCTTAGTTTTCAAAAATGCTTTCATTATGTGGCGGTCTTTGTGCCTAATTTTATTAATTTCAGTTTCTTCCAGAGAATTTTACAATTATTCTATTCCATTATGATGGCAACGTGGATGGGTGGTGGGATCTCGAGTGGAGTAATGAGGCCATACATATAGTTGCCCAGAACCAAACAAAGTGGTAAGTTTGGTTTTTATTAGTGGAGCTTTTTACTATTCTTCTTTAGTGGGTAAGTGTCAAAGATGAAAATGGTTTTGTCATTCCATATCTATCTACATTCTGCCTAGGAGATCCGACACTCAAACTTATTCGTCCGGTTTCTATCATTACTGTTAACTAATTTTTATTCTGTCAATTCTATTGTGGTTTTCTCAGGTGGTTTGCAAAACGTTTTTTACATCCAGATGTTGTATCTATTTATGATTACATATTTCTATGGGATGAGGATTTGGGGGTTAAGAATTTTCACCCGGGAAGGTATATAGTTGGCTAATGGAAGATCTTTTGCAGGAAAAATGGCTATTAAGAATTGTTATCATGTTCTTTTCACTTGGATTATAATCTAATCTGAATTTGGTTTCCCCAGGTACCTCAAAATTGTAAGAACAGAAGGACTGGAGATATCTCAGCCAGCATTAGATCCAAATTCTACAGATATACATCATCGAATTACTATTCGTGCTAGAACAAAAAGGTTTCACAGGTGATTGTCTAGTTTACATTGAACTATCTATAATAGTCATATGTAAATACAATCGCGCCTTATAAGTACCCTTTACTTTTAACAGAAGGGTTTATGACCTTAGAGGCAGTACTAAGTGTTCAGATGCAAGTGAGGGCCCACCGTGCACCGGGTAAGTTATTTGCTGCAACAGCTAATATAGAACTTCTTCCAAGTAAGAATTTTTATATGTTCCAGTTTTGAATGGCCTTTTCTAAGATGTTGATAGACTTTTTCTACTCACAACAGTCCAGTAGCTGTAGGTCCACTGTTTCCTGTATTCCAGGGTTCAAAACCTGGTGTGCCCAAGAATGATAAAATTAAGAGGAAAGAAAAAAAAAAAAAAAAGAAGAATAAGAGAAGAAAGAGTTTGGATTGAAGTAATCAAGGAGTTATCTGATTCCTGAAGTTTATACTGATATTTGAGTTGTTTACTGGTTTTGTAGATTTGTGGAGGGTATGGCTCCAGTATTCTCAAGAGCTGCTTGGCGCTGCACTTGGCATCTTATACAGGTAATTTATATCTATGGCTTCTCATGATATGCTAGCTCTTGCCAACGTTATTGAGAAGTAGTCAAGAAAACATAACCTTGTCATATCAGCTTTGTTGCTAGAACAGAAATTGTGTCATTTCTGTGAATGTTGTGCCAAGTATAATTTTCCGTTTGTTATCTTTATTAAATCATTAATCAGGTTTTTTCTTCTTGTTCAGAATGACCTTGTTCATGGATGGGGAATGGACATGAAACTTGGCTATTGTGCGCAGGTAAGATCCAAGTTTCCTAGTTCTTGTTGGAGAAGCTTGTTGTTGGCTTTCATTTATGATTGATATCAAGTTAATTTTTCTGGTTTTGGAATCCACGTGACAAGAGTAACCTGCTTGTTTTTGGGCATTTCTCAATGTCTTACTCAGATTTCTAGGAATGAGTGTGTTTTTCATTTTTTATTTTTTGCAACAAAAGAAGCTTCATCTTGCTTAAATAAACTGTTCGCGTCCTGGTTTTCTAAAATCTTTGATTAAAGTTTCATAGTTTTGATGGCTTCCTTTGCCTCAACCTAGTTTTTTCATTTTCTTTGTTGGGTCTGTTTAATCCCTTCTTCAATAACAAATTAGCTTGAGCCAAAATTAACTACGCCGTTTAATACAGGGTGATCGCACCAAGAAGGTCGGTGTCATTGATAGTGAATACATCGTTCATAAGGGCATACAAAGTTTGGGAGGCGCTGGCTCCTCCTCAAGAAAGGTTCGTTGCTCTGCCCTTTCGCCTCGTACAAACAGTAGTTCCATGCTCTCTGTCTCATGGCACATAGCATGTTCATGTGTGAGTGTATAAATGTAGATGCGAAAGCATACATGCGTCATACCAATGTCTCCCACACGAGATATATGATCCATTATGCTTATGCCTCTTCTTCGTTGGTTCCATCTGCTCTGCTAATTTTATTTTATTTTATTTTTCAGTCCTCGCATTCTGAGGAGTTAACTAAGGTAAACTCTACTTTAAACATTATATCATTATTTTCTTCATCCTAATATATTTAAGACAACAGGATAAAAGGCATTCTTCTAGCTAATTTTGTTATATTTTCCTTTCTCAATGTTACTCAGGGGCACGGAGCCGTAGCTGATATGCGAACTGAGGTGAGACCAGTGAATCTTTAACCCACTAATGTTGGAAGTTATGATACTCTATAAAACCATCCATTTACTGCATTCATGCATCTAATGGGGCGTTTAGTTACAGTTTTTCATTTGTATTGCGTTTAAACATAGTGCAATTTCATTCAAACGTAAAAATTTACGTTCAAATGCAATGCTTTTCAATAATATTTCAAATATATTTATTATTTTAGAATATTTTGAAAATAATTTTTTTTTCATTCACATTATATTTATTCATTATTTCACATTTCTTATCTATTTTTATCAATCACATCAATTTTTCAATTCTAACTACACGTTTGGTACACAAATTTTTTTGGCATTGCATTTAAATGCAATGCAATTTTCCCCCAAATACAAAAACATTTCATTCAAATACCAATCACATCACATTTTAAATCTAACACAATCACTATTTATTATTTCACTTTTTCTATTATTTTTATTAATTACATCATATATTCCTTCTCTCTCCTTTTTTTCTTTCTACTTTTATCCATCACATCACATATTTATTATTAAAATACAATTCAAATACTTTTCCCCCAAACACACATTGCATTCAAATGCAATGTTAATGCTTTTCCTCCAAATACAAATTGCATTCAATGCATTGCATTCAAACGCAATGCAAATGCAATGCGTTCACCAAACGAACCCTAAAATACATTTAAACACACATTGTATTCAAGTGTAAAGTAGATGTTTTTCATCCTAATACAAAATGTATTTAATATATTATGTTTAAACATAATACGAAAGTAATACGTTCACCAAATGTATCATAAGACACTTTATCAACGTTAACGAACCGTTCGTCCTAGGGGGAAGAAAAACAGATAATCTGTGAAAAACAAACGAAGTCATTAGTTTTGCAATGAATTTGTTCACTGCAGATTAGGAGGCAGTCAACATGGGAGCTTCAAGTCTTCAAGGAACGCTGGAATCGCGCGGTGGAAGAGGACCCGAAATGGGTAGACCCATTTCCGTTTAAAAGTATAAAAATACGCCAAAAACGAAAACGCAACCACAACTAAAGAAGATTGTATCTTAGAGCTGCATTCCAGCAAAGTTCCTCTACTCTCCAATGCTAGTTTCCCTCATGAGCATCTGTCGGGCTTTCAAAATTATTTCATTTATTCGAATATTCATAAATTTTGCTCTTACGATTAGCATCTTACCTGTAATTTAATTCGAGCTGTTTCACAAGCTAGCCCATCTTTTTGTAAAATTTAAAGGGCTCTTTTTTTTTTATTTTTTTTTAATGAATATTTAATTATAGAGAATCAATTTTCGAGGAAAAATGGTATAAGGTTAGACTCTAGTACGTATAACATTTTATTTTATCCACCTTCTAGAGGGATTTTTTTTTTTCAATTAAATTTCATCTTGACGTTTGACATTAGACAAGTATGCATGACAAAATCAGCGTGTTCAATTTCTCATTAGTCAAAAATGCTTCGAAATCGTTTAAATTTTTATTTAAATGCAACGGTTTCCTGTGCGTCTCCGAAACGAGCTTTCACAGCCTAAAATTGTAGAACCTGCCACTTATTTTGATTTTTGTTCGAAAGTCAGTTTTGGGCTATTAGTTCACGAGTCAGAAATTTAGATGGTACTCGGTAGGTATGGTTCTTTCTTCATTATCGGTGACAAAGGCTCTTCTATTGTTCATTAGCCAAAAAAGGCTCTCTATTGTCAAAATAGAAATGATTTTTTTTGACGGTGTAAATTTTATAAAGGAGC
This sequence comes from Antiaris toxicaria, assembly GCA_035233585.1. Classification (NCBI taxonomy): domain Eukaryota; kingdom Viridiplantae; phylum Streptophyta; class Magnoliopsida; order Rosales; family Moraceae; genus Antiaris; species Antiaris toxicaria. Next base: position 100,368,021 of record CP141154.1, read on the forward strand.
AAAGTTTCACATTTTAATCATATTTAAATGTAATATAATTTTACATTAAACACAGTTTTGTATTCAAATACATTTTTTTTCAATAGTATTATGAAAATAATTATTATTCAAAAGTTTTTTTAATATAATTATATCAATTTTTTAACTCTATTATTTATCTTTATTGTTTCTAATCATATCAATTTTTCAACTCTAAAATACTTTTCACATATATACACATTTTATTTAAATACAAAATAAATATTTTTCAATCAAATACAATACTCAAAAAATGAATTATATTCAAACGTAATCAAAACACAATGCGTTTACTAAACGTCTTATACATGTGCATAGAATAGAATGGCATAAAAATCTTCAGTTCATAGAATAGAATGGCATAAAAATCTTCAATTCTTAATTAATTAGTCAGTTAAAAAAAAAAAGAGATTTATAGGAAAATTACTATTGAATTTTTTTTTTTCAATGACCGAAGTTTTCTTTAGTTAAGAGGACGATTTTTTTAATGATAACTATTAATTAATTAATATGATTAATTAATAAATTTATTTTTTGACTAATTAATGATTAATTATTAATAAATAAGTGATTGATTGTCATAGAAACACATATATATTAAACAACAAAAATTAGGGTTCATCTTCTTCCCTTTTCTCTTACTCTCTTTCTATCTAGGCCTTGATTTACCACTTTAATGGGTATTGGCCAATTAACCTTAAAAAAAAAAAAAAAAAACCACTTGTTAAAAAGGGTTTAGTTAAAATAGCCTTTACAAATGCCTTCCTCACCATAGAAATTCCCGCAGATTTGTACTGAACTCTCTCAATAATTTTAAAATTTCAGTTGAAGTGGAGTAGACTTGGTGTTTTTGCATTTGTTGTGCGTGCTCATTAGCCACATCTTTATCAATTTATTCCTATCTATGACAAATACTACTAACAAATGAAAATGAGGACAAAAGGACGACCAAAGCTAGTAGGCCTAACCCAAACTGTAAAACATTGTACCACCTCTGAGATAAACGAAGCGTGGGTTATCTTTTATTGTTTCGATGGTTCTTAGAATATAAAAATGTCATTATCAATAGTACAATGTCTCGTTACATAAACCAAGGAGCCAAAGAGTAACATTTGGGTTGATTTGGACAAATGTAGAGACCTCTTTCACTTTGAGATTTTTTTTTTTGATAAAAAAAAAAAACTACTAATACTCTCTCTCTCTCTCTCTCTCGCTCTCTCTCTTAATATTTTTTTTCCCCTTTTTGGCCTTTTATTGAAAGGATCTTGAATGCATCCTTAATAGAAAAATATGATTATGCTTGTACAATGTCTCGTTGCATAAGCCAAGGAGCCAAAGAGTAACGTTTGGGTTGATTTGGGCAAACATAGAGACCTCTTTCACTTTGAGATTTTTTTTTAAATTAAAAAAAAAAACTTCTAATATTCTCTCTCTCTCTCCTCTTTTTGGCCTTTTATTGAAAGGAGCTTGAATGTATCCTTAATAGAAAAGTATGATTATGCTGCAGCTCAATAATAATAATTAATAAATAATATGGTGAACGAATGTCATACAACTCATCTTTTTATCCTTTTACTCTTTTTTTTTAAACAACAACAACAATAATAATAAAAAAGCAAATGAATAGAACAATAAGAAGGAAGAACACTGTGTTAAGGACAAATAAACCTTCCAAATCAGATAGCACGTCTACTTCAATATCATCTTGTGTTCTCACATCTTTTTCGCCCAAAGCAAGGAAAATAATAGGTTTTCTTTTTCTAAAATGATATTTTAAACGCCCCAACAACTGAAAGGAATTTCGTATCCTTTAGAAAACGAAATAGCAAATTAAGATCCAAACTAATTCCCTTTTTTTTTTTAAATAAATAACAATTCTCCACCTTCGTGCAAAAACATCTAAGGTAAATGAACTCTTTTAAAAAAATGTCCAAAATTTTTAAAATAAAGAAAATTAACCTTTTCTTAAAAGGATAAATCCGTATCATTTTCCCCGTTTGGTGATAATATTACATTTAAATATAATGTAATTTTTATTAAATACAAAAATATTCTATTCAAATATCAATTATACCACATTTTAAATTCAATACAATTACCATTTATTATTTCACTTTTTTGATTATTTTTATTAATCACATCATATATTTTCTTTGTCTACCTTTTTTCTTTCTACTTTTACCCATCATATCACATATTCATTATTAAAATACATTTTAAATATTTTTCATCCAAACACACGTAGCATTCAAATATAATGCAAATATTTTTTTTTCAAATACAAATTATATTCAATGCATTATATTAAATGTAATATAAATACAATGTGGTATTAAACGGAGTCTTAATATGTATTTCACTCTCATTCACTTTAGATCATATTTCTAAAGTGAGTCTTAATATGTTAATCAATAACCACCTAATATTTCTCTAAATAAAAAACTTTGGACTATTTTTTTAAAATAAAAATATTTTAAAAACTACTTATTTATGTAATTTTTTCAATTTCCAAAACATCTACTGATTTAGAATCCTAAATAAAAAATTACATAAAAAATCCTAAATATAAAAATATTTACAAAAAGAAAAAAAAATATATTTATATATAATTGAGGAAAAGTAATAAAAATAAAAATAGAAACAAAAACCGCCGCCGGGTGTGGAGTTGGCAAATGGAGACTTTCTGCCGCTGTTTCCCCTTAAAATTTCGGAAGACTAGTCCAACTTTCCCTCTCTAGTCTGGAGTCTGGACAAAAGAAAATTAAAAAACCAACCAATTTTTATTTTCATTTTTCTCCGCTCCTTCTAGAATTTCGCTGTGTCTGTTCTCATTTATATCACTTTGCGGGAAAGACAAAGCCTCTCAAAATTCTGTATTTTCTTTTTCTTTTTCCTTGCGTATAAAAAATATCATTTCCTTGTGTTATACGCTTGTTTCTTTCGTTCTGTACAGTCCGAGACCTTCCTAATTATCTCTCTCTCTCTCTCTCTCTAAAAATTGTTGTTGCTGGAACCAACCTCTCTCTCTAATTTCATCCATGGCGGGTCGCTACGATCACAATCCTTTCGACGAAGAAGAAGAAGAAGTCAATCCTTTCTCCGTAGGACTCTCTCTCTTATCTCCGAGCTTTTCTTTTCCAATTTCATCGAAATTCGAACTTGCCTATTCAGCTTTGGCGAATTTTTTTGGTCGAGCTTGCATGGTCATTGACTTTCTCTCTCTGTGAATTCGAGTGCTTCTTGATGTAATTTTGATTTCTCGGCTTTTGTTTATGAAGTTAGCAATCTTTTGTTCTGAAGAAATTCTTGTGTTTAACAATAATTTAAGCCGATTAAGCACTATTTTCTTAGTTCCTAGGATTTTGATTTGCAGAAACTCTTACTAGGAGCTAATTGTTTTTTCAGAGTCCTGCCATAGAACGGTCTTTCTTATTGTCCAAGGATCGTAATGATCATATAATTGATTTTTCTTTTCCTTTTCTACTTGATGAAATATGAAATTTGGATAGTTTGATAACTACTTTAGCCTAGTTTTAGTTTTAGTTTTAGTATATATAAATTTTTTTAATGTACACATACAAAATGAAGAATTTTCTTGTATATGTTATTTAAATATTCTTGTATCTGAAATAAATGTATTCAACAATCGGATACAAGCTAAGAAACCTGATAAATTACGTCTAAGTTGTATCCATAGCCATGTGATGTACTTTGTAGAACATTTGCATGGTATTTTAGTAGTTTTAAAGTACTGTTAAAAGACACCAATTCTGATCAAATTTTTGAGAACTAACTCATATGACGTATTTTTATTAGTAAATGCAATTAATTAAGTTGGTAATACCTTAAATACTTACCGATAAAATAACAACTCACATGTCATGTATTTTAGTACTCAAAAGTTAGAATTAGAATTGATATCCTTATCATCTTTTTAGTTTTTAACATCTAGATATATCTCAGGACACAGATTGTGGTATTATGTCCTCTTTTTTTTTTTCACTGTTTCTTTTATATTGTACTGTTTCTATTTCATTTAAAAAAAAAAACGTTTTATTGTATTTATACACTAATGGAATTTCTACTTAACTATTACAAAGTAGGACTCAGGAGTTAGGGGTACAGCGTTAGGGGAGTCAAATTATGGCAGGGGCTATTATTGCATAGTGGTTTTGTTCCCATCCAACCCTTTAAAGGACGCGTTATATTGTGGATGAACATGTTATAACTGATGCTGAACGCGTTCTATAGTATATGTTGGAATTAAGGACCATAATCATTAAATTTCTTTAAATGTAGCGAAGATGATAAAAAAATAAAATCAAAATATTAAAACAATCTTATCTTCTGTTTTAGAAGCCAACATGAAGAATTTTTCTAATTCGTGGTTGGCTCCTCTTCTGCTGGCATATGTCATGTCTTATTTGCTTCTTGTTTTACAGTCGTGGCCTTGTTGTTTGTCCCCATGGTCCTTCTTAAAAGGAAACAAAATGTACATATTGTGAATTTTTTGGGTTCTTAAAGAAGCTGTTTAAATAAATTTTCAGAATCCTGGAGGTGTTGCACCAGCCAAAGACTCAAGGTTGTCTCCTCTTCCTCCGGAACCTGTTGATTTCAATTATGGTCGAGGTGCTACTATTGATATTCCTATGGACTCGGCTGGGGTGAGACCAGATCTTTGTTTTGGAGTTTTGTTACAAACAATTACCTCTGTTTATCTTATTTTTTAGTGTTTTTATCTTAGGATTTGAGGAAGAAAGAGAAGGAACTTCAAGCGAAGGAAGCTGAGTTGAGAAGGCGTGAGAAGGTACCTGTTAGCAGAAATTCTAAATTCCAAGTACAAGTACATTTTACAATGTTAGACTTACCTGGTGGTACCCTTTATTTTGGTCATAAACAGGGCTTCCTTCATTGTATCAAATCTGAATTTCTGTTTTGACATTATAGTTTTCAAGGCATTTGAATTTGTCAAATAGTGGTTGCTAGGTGAGTCTTTAAGCATAATCAAGGACATATGCTTAGGATGAAACATAACTGGTTGTTAGACATGGGTCAGCATAGTTTATGTTGTAAATTGTTAAATAGTTCTTAATTGGTTATAGGAGTAGTGGTTGGCTGAGTCCTTTATGCAGACATGAGAGATGATTGTAGATGTATGCTTAACGTTAAGCCCTGACTCATCATCATGCTATTCTTGAATTATATTTTATTTTTAGCTCAAAATGTCTGTGGAAATATGGGTTTTGGCGTTGAGAGGAGTCAGGACCATTTGATGCAATGAACTATGAAATCGATTTAAGAGCTGTAAGATAATTCCATCTATTTGAAGTCTAGGTGCACCATTTCTTAGGTAGGATTATACGTCTCTGTGTCCTAGCATGTATGTTTCTTGGCCTTTACATGTCTTCCCTAATAAACAAAGGTGGAAGGTGACATCACAGATTCTCTCTTGTACATGCTACTCGCTTATCAAACCAAAATTTGGGGTTGAAAAAGTAATATAGCATTTTTATAAGCACCTTCTACTTATTCAAAAGTCCTTTCGACTGTTGTGCAGGACATACAACGGAGAGAAGAAGCGGCTGCTCGCGGTAAGCCATCATGCATGTTATATATTTTTCTCTTAGATAGTGATCGCTTTGTATCTATTCAAGTATCAGCTTATTGTTTTAATTTTCTAGGTTGAAATCTTTTGAGTTTCCAATTATTATTTTTCCTCTCCCTTTTATTACACAGCTGGAATTGTTCTTGAAGAGAAGAACTGGCCACCTTTCTTTCCGATTATCCATCATGATATTTCAAAAGAAATACCAATTCATCTACAGAGAATTCAGTATGTTGCGTTCTCAACATGGTTGGGTATGTTACGATTACTCTATTTTTATCAGTTTCTGATATGGTGCTCACTATGTTTGACAATACTATTCACATGTATTGATCGATGGCTTGTCCTGTTCTATTAACGTACTCAAGTTATAGTAAGAGGATTAAAGGATTAAAAAAAAATCTGGGGGGGATTTTACTTTCATTTTAGTTATTTATTTACTACTATTTTTTCTGCCATTATTTATGAATTAGGCTTGCTGTCTATGAATTGATTTTTGATGTGATAAATCTACAACGTTTGGGATAGCTTTGAGAGTCATGATTCACCGGCTTTAGGAAATAGTTCATTAAGGAGGTTTTCAATTCTCCTAAAAGAAAATTTCCTTAGTTTCTACTTTCCTGGAAGCTTGATGGAAGCTCAAGTTTTTAGTTACCTTGTGGGAATAAGTTCTATGTCGTCAGTTGGTATTTCTCTATGTAACATAAGAAGGACTTGATTGTTCTCTCTCTCTCTCTCTCTCTTCACACACAACACCCCACAACCCAACACCAACCCCCCACCCCCCCCTTCCCCCCCGGGTCTTCCTCCCTCCCTTCACTTGGTGAGTTCAATATTTTTTTCATCTCGACTTGAAAGTTGTACAGATTAATTACTTGTTGCATATGTTTGATTTATTTTCTTTTCCTTCTCTGTATATTTTGATCCAAGTCATTGAAGATGGCCCTAATTTGTTGATAAATTTTGGTTTTATGTAGGACTGATCCTTTGTCTTCTCTGGAATGTCATAGCTGTTACGACAGCATGGATTAAAGGGGAAGGTGAGTAAAAATTTTCTTTTGCTCTTTTCCTGCATAATATGAACATTTCCTTTTTGGAATCATGGTTTCAAATTTGATTATATGTTGAGTTGTGGAACCAAATTGTTGCTCTGCTGCTTAGAGTTTGAGGGTGTGTGAGTGTTTCTTGTAAATATCTTGATCATCCCAGTGAATTACTGCAGCAATAAGAGTAGGTAGTCTCGCATTGAGGTGAACCTCTATAAATCTTGTGTGTTTGTGTTTTTATATTTTCTTCTACGATTTTTATTCCTCCAGGTAATATAGAATTAGGGTGTCTGATTCTCAGCAAGGTATTGATAGTTTTTTGATCTTTGTTGTAGCGGTGAAGATCTGGTTTCTTGCTGTTATCTACTTCATGGCAGGGGTACCCGGTTCATATGTGCTGTGGTATCGTCCGCTATATCGTGCTTTTAGGTATTTGTCTCAGTCCTTTCAACTTTGGGGGTGCTTGTATTTTCATGACAGGTATTTTTGTTCATGTTGATTTCATCCTTTAATCGGAATGCTTCCATTTATTTTTGTGCAGGAATGAAAGTGCTTTTAAGTTTGGATGGTTTTTCATGTTTTACCTGGTAAGCGTCTATGCTGTCTCCCAATTTCCCGTCTTTCGTAAATATGCTACACGTTTTAAGAATTGAAGAATGCTCCATTATTGTACTTGTCCTAACTTTTGATTTTGTTTATCTACAGCTTCACATTGGTTTCTGTATCTTCTCTGCGGTAGCTCCTCCAATTGTCTTCAAAGGAAAATCTCTCACGTATGTATAGGACTACCTTTACAGGAATTGTGTTCAAGTTATTGACCTTTCTCTTTGTTTAAGATTCTACTAACGCTATAATTATGGGCATCTCGTTGCTGCTTACATGACCATGTCATGTTCTTTTACTTTCTCATGTACTTACCTGAATGATGATGGGATTAAAAATTCAGATGGCTAGTTAATGCTCCTGAGGCCTAAACTAGAGACGTCACTGGAAAATCATTTAGATGCGAAAGGTTTTGAACTTGTGTATTCGCCACTAATGTTTGTTATCTCTTTTGACAGGGGCATTTTGCCTGCGATAGACCTTCTTGGGGACCATGCTTTGGTTGGGGTAAGCATGTTAATAATATTTCATTTTTTGAATTACTAAAGCGTATTGCTTCACCAGATTTTCCCTTCACAAGTTTCTATTAGTATTGTTGACCATTGAACATGGTATCCGGTGACACGTGGGAATCAACCATATTGGCTTGTATTCCAAAGCTTAACCAAACTAACTGTAGCTGCTCTACTCTCTGTAGATCTTCTACTTCATCGGATTTGGACTATTCTGTCTTGAGTCGCTGGTCAGCGTCTGGGTTATTCAGGTGAATTTTAACTTTCCATTTCACCTAGCAGGATCCCAACAAGGAGCCATGGAACACTGGCATTTACTATTGGAGCATCAGTTCATTGTTTGTTATTTATTCGTCTCATTCGCTTGTTATATCCTTGTTCCTTTGCAGCAAGTCTACATGTACTTCCGAGGCAGCGGCAAAGCTGCTGAAATGAAGCGGGAGGCTGCTAGAGAAGCCATGAGGGCAGCACTATAAAGCTAGCGGGGAAAAGAAAAGACGGTGGTTGTGTATGGATTTAGGTTGTATATGCCCTTAGCCGCAGGAATTTTCTGGTAAAAATATTTGTTTGACCATTTATTTTTCTACATCCTGTTTTTACGCTAGTTTGAGTGCTACTTCTGCAATATTGTGTATCGTTGAATGATAAGAAGACCTTGGAAAATACAGAGGATCTTTGGAAACAAATTGCCATCCCCTTGCCATTTGAAGCCACATGCGTAGTTTTTTGTTCCCAGTATTGAATTTTTGTGGTGAAATTATTTTTGTAGCATGTACTTTTCATCTTTTGTCTATGTACTGTTTATTTTAAACAGCCCTATCTATTGTATATTAGAAGGAATTCTGGCTGAGATCACATCCGGTTGGTTATTAACCTATTGGATCAAATTAGCTTTCAACTTCACCACGGGTGGTGGTGGCATGGTTCAAAGGAATGATAGCTTCATAACTCTTCCTTCTATCTATTTAGAGGTTTGGTTTTTTCTTTAAAATAATGAAATTATATAATTGACTTGCATAGATTATGTATCCCTCTCTATTCCATTTTATTTGTAGTTGCATTAGATTCTTAAAATATTATTGAATAGGAATGTGAGGACATTATTGATTTTTTTCTCAAAAAAAATGAAAGTACCTTTTTCTTTTTTGATAAAGTGTGAAAAGTTATTATTAAAAAAAAAAAAACAATAATATTAGGTGAATGCATCTAAAATGGAAATTTTTCTAAAAGATGTCAAGGACACAATTAAAATTTGACATTACTACTTCCTTCCAAATTCCAAAAGGTTGCATGGACTAGTCTTGCGTCAGCTAATGGAACTTGCTAAGACATTTGTATAATACATTAGTAATGGTCAAATGGTTGATTTTTATTATAGCAGAATCTCTTGGCCTTTGATTATGTTTGAATTTTTATCATTCTTGAAACATAATTGTCAAATGTTGATCATAACATAGTTGTCCTTTTCTATTTTCTCGTCTGCTTTTTTTTTTTCCATGTTTTAGTTTTAATATGAAAGATAACACTTCACGGTTAAGTGTGTTGATACTAATCCCTAGTACTACGCTGATTGGGATGACCTGTTGGTCTCAATTCTCATGGTAAAAAAGGGCTAGTACATGTAGTTTTGACCCGAAACGACATTGCATATAAAAAACGAAATGTTGTTTGTATTGAGAAACCGCAATTAACTCTCAAATTTGAACGATGTTGTTGTTCGTTCAACGTACATGTACATATTGCATATATATTGCAGGGCAGCACAGAGCGACGATTTTATATCAAAATGAATTATATTAATCTAGGAAGAAACGACTACAAATTTTAAACCGAAATGCGGTTTGTAGTGTAAACTGGAATTAATTCTAATTCCCACGTGATGAAAAAAAGTAAAAGGTCTTGAGAAGAAAATGGTCCTATTTGACCGCTATACATTACTAACATCAGGAAATGGAATACTCGGGATTCTCGAGTAATTGGCCGAGCCGCTAAAGCTCGCAAAAAACCACACATGTGATTTCATTTTATAGACGACTACAAAACGGAAAGATGTCTATTTCTTAAACAACAGCAATATACAAATTAAAACTACATCTCGTTTTTGGACAAAACGACAGCAAACTGCCATTTAAACGACATACCGTTATTTAGAAGAGAGCTTTCAAATCACACATTACAAATTTTTGAAATAAATACTTGTTAATCATACTTGTTAAAAAATATTAATAATAATAATTCGACAGTTAAAAAAATTAGTTCCTAAGAAACACTATATATGATAAAAGGGACCACGAATATGATTTTATCGTATATTGTTATCTTCCGTTCCTCCGTACTGCCAAAACTCCTGGTGCCTCATTCCTTAATTATTTGCTGCTCAGAAGCATTCCTGATATGTCTGCTCGCTATAAGCCGAAGGGATCACCCATGTCATTCTTCGTAAGTTTTTCACTTGATCACCAGCATAATTAGCAAAGACAAAGGAGAACTAAAATTTACTGTTTTTGAAAATTGTATATATGTTTGTTTAACAAGAAAATGCATATGAGCTTTTCTCCCACGGCACAATTCGCCTCTTTCTTGTAATGTTGAGCAGGCGAGAGACGTTGTCGATGTGCCACTTCGTTTGAGGAAATTGCACAATTTGCATACTTAGCCGTGGACAGTCACGTACTTGCTAGATTTTCTATGGTTTTATGGTCTCCAAAATTATTGCTGTGGTTAATTTGATGGACGCCATTAGCCGAGCATAACGGAATAAATAAATAAAGGACCCGACTGGGGTGTGATCATTATTAATTATAAGATGTGTTACTAATATTTTTCACAATTGTGGTATGAATACTTTTATTCAATTAATCTTGCTATACGTGGTGGTGACTAAAATTAGCAACTATTAGAGAGTTTTTTTTTTTTTTTCCCTTTTAACTTGATATTAGAAATTCAAAATTTTTAATATTATTATGAATTCAAGTATGATATTATTATGAAATTATATTTGTATAAGTAACTTGTTATGTGCTCACTTTTTTTTTTCCTCCAAAAAAGAAGTGAGCATTCTCTCTTCATTCATGTCGTTCATAACATGTGAAATTTAATTTTGACTCTAAAGCGCGCGTAAACACAATTAAAAGAGATGGTGCTGTCTCACTATCATGTAAGTTTTCCAATAATATATAGTTCATTCTTGCCTATTCTCTACCCTCAAATTCTTAATGAAATCCCTCAAGATCCAAAAATTAAGTAACAAAAGTTTGTTGGTCATGATATAGCTTCACAAACCTTTTTTTTTTTCTTTAATTTGAAGACAAGGAATTCAAATTCTACACTTTATAATGAAATCAAATATAAAATTATTGTTATAGATTCAAATCTAGAATAATTATTATGAAATCAAATGTAGATCAAATTCTTACCATGTGGGGTGGATGAATTATAATGCAAATTTCTTAGCGCATAACTTGGTGGATCTTTGTCTCTAAATGGTTTTTTCTTTTTTCTTTTTTTTTTTTTTCTCTAAACAATTTTCTCTAACTTGGTGGATCTTTGTCTCCAGGACGTTCTGGCTGAGGACAAGTTCTGGTCCCCGTAGTTTGAAGGTTTGACTGGTTTGTTTGTTTCCGGCTTCCCTTATGGCGTTGCTTATTCGTTTTTGTGATTTTGCATTTCGTAATGAATGATCTTTTAATAACAGTCCAAATTTAAACTTCACTGACTCGTTTAGAATAGTCCAAATTTAAACTTGGCGATCAGGATTGTTTGTTTGCTTGTGATAAATGCAGGAATGATCCTTCGCCTCTTCTGGGGTATCATAGCTGTCACTGCAGCGTGGATTGAAGGGGAAGGAGAATCAAAAACCTGACTTTGTTCTTACATATTTAACTCCCCTCATGCTTAAGTACGGGGTCGTTTTCATGTTATCGACTTTGATGTTCCCAAATGTATAATTTCTTCTTTTTGATTGTAGGGTCTGGGATAATATTACTTGCTGTTATGTACTTCCCCCTACTTCATACGTGCTTTGGTACCTTTCATTACTATCGTGCTTTTCGTTATTTTTTTTCTATGATTTTGTGATTTTGGACATATTTTTATGAAACATTTTCTTTTATATCATGATAAAAAAAATGCTTGCAAGTACCAGTGGTGGAGTCGGAAAAATTTTTCAGTAAGACACTGAAAAATTTAGATAGTCTTTTTTTTTTTATTAAGTAGGGAAAGAATTATCAATTTTTCTTATTAAAGTGAAGGCACAATTAAAAGTTCACCCAAAAAAAAGGCTAAGGTCCGTTTGGTGAATGTATTGTATTTGCATTACGTTTGAATGCAATGTATTGAATGCAATTTGTGTTTGGAGGAAAAGTATTAACATTGCATTTGAATGCAATGTGTGTTTAGGTGAAAAGTATTTTAATTGTATTTTAATAATAAATATATGATGTGATGGGTAAAAGTAGAGAGGAAAAAAGAGAGAGAGAATATATAATGCAACTAATAAAAGTAATAGAAAAAGTGAAATAATAAATAGTGATTGTATTAGATTTAAAATATGATGTAATTGATATTTGAATGAAATACTTTGGTATTTGAAAGAAAATTGCATTGTATTTAAATCAATATAATTTAAATATGTATACCAAACGCATCATGAAAAAAATTTAAGTAAAACAAAATTATAAAATATAAGTGCGGCTTTGTTACTGAGTAGCATCGTTGACGTTGAGCATCATAATTTTGTAACTAATAAAAAGTGAATTATTTAGATTTTCTATGGTAGATTACATTTTATTAAAATATGATGTTACAGTAATAGAACTAACATGACTTTTATTTGATTCTATAATGAAGGAACAAAAAGGACATTACTTAGAGTACTTTTTTCGTAAACCGACAGATATGTACAAGATTGTAATTTCAATCGTATTATTTACATGTGATTTAATTAGATTATTATTTTTATTTATTTATTTATTATTATTTTGGTAATGCAAGGCAGAAAATGCTTTGAAGAATGGATGGTTTGTCCTTTATCAGGTAATTAGTTATATTTAACTTCTTAGATCATGTATAGATTCCTACAGTTTGTAAAATTTTTGTAGGTCTAATAGTTGCTTTAGGAAAATGAATTAGGTTTCTGTGCTCATATCTTCTTTGCAAAAAGGTCCACATCGGTTTCTGCATCGCTGCTGCAGTTTCTCCGATTATTATTTTCAATGGATCAAAATCTCTCACGTAAGGGTTATAGCAAAATAAGCCCGCAGAGGATATATATGTTACTTATATTTATGTACTATGATATTTATCTTACTCTTTATTTTTTTATTTGAAAATGTGATATGAATTCTATTTTTAATGATAGAAAAGATACGTAATTATCATTAGATTAAACATATAAGTAAATATTGTTTTCTTGACACTATCTTTTTTATAAAATTTGCTAATCCTTCATTGGAGAGTACACATTCCGCATTAATTAGGGATGTGATCATGACATTCTATGATTAATTATGTCACTTAATTTATATTATAAGATGTTTATCTTATAGATTTTCGTAATTGACCACTAATTATTGTTTGCTATGTGGCTTAGGACAGTGGCATTCTGCTGCAATAGATGCCATTGGGGACCATGATTTGGTGGGAGAAAAATGTTTGTGCTTAATAATGTTTTTCGTCTAACTTTTTAAGTAGTCATTAAAGTATAATTATTATTGCTTGGCTAGATTTACCCCATCTACATGAAATTCAATAATTAAATAAAACTGCGTTTCCTTTTGCTTAATAAAAAGATATTATACTTCATTGGATTTGGGTTCTTCTGCTTTGAGTCGCAGCTCCGCATCTTGGTGATGCAGGTAATTATTAAACTTTTCCTTTCCATTTCTCCCAGCCAAATCTCAACAAAGAGCTAGGAAAATTATTTTTAATTAGTAAAAAAAAAAGGTGGTTTTTCTTTTTTCACTTTTATACCTTGTATTTTGAAGTTAACAATAAATCATATCTAGTATTTTGATTTACACATTTAGATTTTGAATGTTTCTAACCCTTTGTTGTTTAATGGTCAATTTTAACTATTGAAAAGAGATAAACACCAATAAAGTACGTAAGAAAAAGAATAAAATAAAAAGGATTTAACATGAATTAGAAATGTGAATGTAGGTAAAAATATTTGCAGGCCAAAATCTAAGATATATACTTTTTTGATAACCTCACGTGTACATATATATATGAACAAAAACCCTATTTAGTACGTAATGTAACTATCATTTTCATACTTGCATATGTGCAGCAAGCATATACTTGCCCCCGCGGAAAAGAAAGAGCTAAGCGTGCTGTGAGAGAAGTTATGAGGGAAATCTCTATGAAACTAATTGGGGCAACGAAATTTAATAATAATAATAATAATAAACTTGTGTACTAATGAGTTAAACTCAGCCATAGCTTGTTTGAATAATCTTGGTGTCTCATTTTTATCAGTTATTTTATATCACAGCATTCTAATAAACGTTTGAATGATAACAATTATGATAAAATTGTAAATTTGATTATTAAAAAAAATTGCAAAATTGAGTGGTTTCAAGTTATAAATTTCGTGGCATGGACAATGCAATAGTTTGCCACGTTATTGTAGAGATTTGGCTTGTAGATGACTATAAATATGCCTGCACCAAAATTATGTTGTAAATTTATTCGATGCTGTCACGTGAGCTATATCATACTGATTTCTAAATATTAAATCTAACTAAAACTATAACAAAATGAAAAAATACATTAAATTGTCAAAATTTAATACAAACCTAACGATTTAAAATAGAGATGTATGGATAAAATATTGGACTAATGATTCAAATTATATCAGATTAAAAAAAGATCTTCTAAGCTTGTTTGCAAAATATTGGCGTCTCATTTTTATCTGTTCAACTGGTTTTCTAGTGGTATCACATCATTCTAAATTGAATTATGGCATCCGATCGTGATAAAATAATAAAATTAATTAACGAGTGGTTTCAAGTTATATAAAATTACGTGGCATGGACAATGCATTAACTTGCCATGTAATGATCGGCATTTGGCGTGTAGATGGCTACCTGCCTACCAAAATTTGGGTCCTTAAATGGTGTCGTCCTTGTAGCATCAATATTGTACTGAACAAATTTATTGTAACTTCAACAACTTCAGCATTTAATGTTCATAATTTTAATTTATTGTTCAAATGTAAAAATTATTTATTTTTCTTTAAAAAAATAAAAAAACATCGTGATTTATACAATTCTAACATCCAAATTTTACACATTCCAACGTAATTATCATATTCGGAACAGTGCTTCTACTGACACCACAGAAGAATCCCCAAAATTATCATGTCTTACATTCATTCCATGCTGTTACGTAAGTTATGTGTTACTGGTCATGCATGTTAATGTCTAAACATTAAATCTGATCAAAATTTGATCATGGAAAAAGAAAACGTATATAAAAATTGTCAAAAATCTAATATACATGTAACAATATAAAATAGAGGTATTATTTCCCGGGGAAAAAATAAAGACATCTCTATCCTACGGTCGTTTACTAACATGACATATCAAGTCAGTGCTCACTGTTTAATCAGAGCCAAAAAGGATAAAAATCAGTGTTCAATCAAATGGAAATCGAGAACCAAAAAAATTCTCAAAATAGAGGTATTATTTCCCAGGGAAAATAAAAGACATCTACATCCTACGGTCGTTTACTAACATGACATATCAAATCAGTGTTCACTGTTCAATCAAAGCCAAAAAAATAAAAATCAGTGTTCAATCAAATGGAAATCGAGAACCAAAAAAAATCTTAAATCTCCGTGGTTAACAAAATGTTCCGCCTCTTGATTTTGTTAGGAAAAGAAAATTAAAATTAAAAAACTGGAAATAAAGCGGTGTTAAATTGCATAATTAAAAATACTGCAAATAAATATGGAAACTCATCAGAGAAACTCTCACGCACAACTAGTTCCAAACTGATCATATTATATAAAATAACACCATCTGATCTGATTGTCTCTATCATATATATATATATATATCACCTTATGATCTACTAAAATACCGCATGACATACTATATGCTAACTTTAAGAAGTAGAACTTTTAGTCATAACTCTCATACATATATATATATATAGATATAGAAAACCACATATGAATTACCGGCTACCGGCTGCACAAGCATAAGCCTGTAATCTACATATATATTTGTTCCTCTAACAATAAGCGACGCACTTCTTCCTGCAATCCATGGTGCAGCCACCGCCGCCGCCGCCGCCACCGCCTCCCTTGCCGGAGCGGCTGTAGGAGGTGAAGCACTTGGCCGGACACGTCAGTTTCTTCTTGTAACACGGTCCTCTCTCGGTGCACACCACTGTGGGCCTCACTATCCCATGCTTGGAGTGGCCCCCACTCGGACCCCCGTACCCGGATCCGTACCCGCCACCGATTATCCCGTTCCCGAACCCCTTCCCGAACCCGGGTATGTTGAACCCAGACCCTGGTCCGAAGAACCCCTCGAACCCCCCCTCGTTGTTGTTGGAATCGCCCGGGAACGGTCCCTTTGAGTTCTTGAACTCGGCCGAGTAGGGTCCGTCGGATCCAGGCCGAGCAGAGAGAGAAAGTGATAAGAGAGAATTGATAAGCAAAAGGGTTAGTATAAAGCTTGTTACGGGACTCATTTTTTTTTTTTCCTTTTTAAGTTTTGAAAATTGAGTGTATGTGATGAGTGTTTGGGGGAAAGCTATGGATATATATTATATACAAGTTAGGAGAACGAGATAGATAGAGAGAGAGAGAGAAAGAGAGGGTAAGAGAGAGAGAGAGAGAGGAGAGAGAGAGGGTTAAAAAGAGGATTTATGGGAGAAGTGTTGGAGGACAGTTGAGAAGAGGGCCTCCATGAATGAAGGGGTAGGTTTGGTGCAATTATTACGTTCCTTATCAAACATGGGGTGGGTCTACTATACATACACACACACACTAATGATAAACTTCATTAAAATTTGGTTTACGTGTTCATAGCTGTTTAGGACTTTTGGTCTGTTTCTTGGGTCCCACGTTCCTAGATTTTTATTTCTGCAAAATTCAACTAATGCACTACGTGTAATACATATGACAAATGAGACGTGGAAAAAGGTGTGCGACGAAGAAAATGCAGCGGTCGCTTAAGCCGGACAACAAATTTAATTTTAATTTTACTCAAATATAATATAATTTTACACCAAAATATAAATTTTATAACAATATTATGAAAATAATTATTATTTAAAATATTTTTAAAATAATCACATCAACTTTTCAATTTTACTATTTATCTCTATTTTTATCGATCACATCAACTTTTTAACTCTAAAATATTTTTTATCTCTTTTCAACCAAATACAACATTCAAAAAACAAATTTCATTCAAATACAATCAAAACGCAATACGTTTACCAAATGCCCCCAAGTATAATTTAATTTCATAATTTTTAATTTATAAAAAAACAAATTCATAATTTTATAAATGATTTTATAGTAAGATTTAAAATTTTAAAAAATTTTTATACTTCTAAAAAAAAACTAATGAAAAATAGTGAACTGGCGTTGTTAAATGGTGATGATAATGCCGTGATGTCTGGTTCGTTTGCAGCAGAGAATCACATCATAGTCACAAGATAAACCATTTACCGGACGGGAGTTTGTGTGCATGGGAGGCCAAGTTTGACGATTGATTATTTCAGAGAGAGAGAGAGAGAGAGAGAGAGAGAGAGGAGAGGGGTTTTCAACAAAGACAACGACGGTGCGTTTAGTTGACTGACCATGCAAAAACTTAACAAACATAAGCACTATCATTAATGTGGATAACTTCCTATCTGAAATTAGTTTCGACGGTGAGATCAGATCACACGCGGATTTCTCTTCCACTCTTTCAAGGACATCGCAGATTCGCTAATATTCTTGTCACATGTGAGTTGGAGGGAGAACAGTGCGTATAAATCAAGCCCTGGAACATGCTAGAGTTTGAATAAGTTTAACAATAAAAAAAACAACAACAACAAAAAAACAAAAAAGGAAAGAAAGAAACGTGACCAATCAATCACTAAAGTTTTCTTGCTGTAAAAAAGGATCATGAATACATACATGTTTTTAAATATTAGATTTGAACCAAATTATATCAAAATAAATATATATATACAGACATTTATAGAACTGATAGAGGGAGGAAGAAAAGTGCGCATAAATCAAGCCTTAAACATGCTGGAGTGAATCCTCATATTTCGAGGTACCAAACAATCATTAAAGTGCTTTTTCATTGTAAAAAAGGGGTCATGAATACTTAATCAATAGTTAATATTTTTAAATATTAGATTTAAACAAAATTATATTAAATAAATAAATATACATATCACTGATAAAACTCGATAGAAATTTGATATTTCAAAACATGACATGATAAGTATTAATTGGAAATATGGATGTATATAAGCAAATTCGTTGGAAATAAGAACGTATATAAGCACCTCCCACCACTACATATCTACTTTCCAAAGCCTCTTATTCACGTCATGTATTCTCAAAACAGTTGGCCATAAATTAAGGGCTGTTCTCTTCTTAGATTGGGGCCGGATAATTTCCCAGGGAATTGTATAATATCAGAAACAGAACTTGGTCTTGCTTTGCTGCCGAATATTGATTCTGATTTCTGGGTCTTCAAAGCAATGATATGGATATATTCTAGCGCATGTTCTTAGTTGATCTTCTCTCAGTACATTCCCATGTAAAGCAAAACAAACACAAAGTTCAAAAGTCAACAAGAAACACAACTGCTGTTAATCTAGACCACACACACACGCACACACACACACACACACACACTGCACATGATTCCCTTCCTGCACATGACGTAATTTTCTAGGCCACACCTCATTTAGTGGCCGTTTCATTTTCTTGAGGCACTTCCTAATAGGATAGCAACACCATCGCAATACATGATCCACACACACACATGTTTATATATATATATATATATATATGTATGTATGTATAATCTGTAACACACTATAGCTTAGAGTGAATAGACAGAACCTGGAATTTAAAAATGCCCTTCTGCCAAACTCAACACGAGGACTTGTGTAGATCTCTTTTTTCCCATTCTATATATCACGTTATATAAATCACTTGTTTTTTCTTATATTTATATACATTTTTTATTTATATGGAGGTGGCCCATCACTAAACATCCTCCTAGATGTAATGGGAGAGTCTAAATATTGATTTTGTGCCTTTCATGTTTGAGTTCTAAGACTCTGTGGTGGACTGGAAACGTTTTAGTTTGCTATCTGACTATAACAAAATATACTTCACCTTGTATAATAAATTAATAATAATTTATTTCTTTTATGTGGAGAAAAAAATAAAAGGGGGTCGCTTTCATATTTCTAGAAACGAAGTGTATATTTAAGGACTTTTTGATGAAGTGACCTAAAAACTTTGAACTTTAAAAATTATATCCAAAAGTAATGTGTAATTTAATTGCATCACCTCACCAACACCAAGCAAGTTGCAAGACATGAGCAGCTGACAAAGGGTTTGAAAATGGGGGACTACCCACTTCTCCTAGTTGACAATTTGACACGCATAAATGCAATATTATATTATATAAATTTAAATATAAGAACAATTTCTAGTTTGGCAATCATATCCGTTCCGCAAATGTAATCTTTTAGATTTATATAATTATTAGTTGAATTATATGTAAATTTATATAACTTTATTCGTGATATGATATTATTGTAAACTATTGATATAAAGTATAAATATGTATCAACGAAAATGTTACACATTAATAATCTTCATGTTACATGTCATTAATTAGTCTTATGCTATATCGTTATGCCAAAGTGATTGCAAGATATAAGATTTTGTCTATAAATATAGGCGTATTTTCAAGTATAAAAACAAGAGGAAAAGAAGACTCCTTACAAATACACATTCTCTAACAATGTCCCTCCTCTTGTCGACCACTTTTTCAAATCTTTTTATTTCGGGGAAAAAAAAAAAGGAAAAAAGAAATTTGTTTGATGGGCATTGATAAGATCCTGCTTACTCTGTCTCTCATGAAGCAGCCCTCAATGACATCCCCACAAGTCAGAGAAGCCCTTCCTACCCCAAAGCAATAAATACACAAGGATTGGAGTAATGTCTGTCAACATAACACCCTGTTTTCAATAACTATTTTGTAGTGATGAACAGCTTCAATAAAGTTCTCAGATAAGGGGAGAACAAGGAATGGCCATATGCATTTAATTTGACGCGTGTACGATTTGTCCTTCGGTTCTTCACAATGTGCCGATCTTATACTATAACATGTGAAAATAGCGATGTAACGTAATGTTTATTAAATCATTATTATATAAAGCAAATGCCCTCCTACACTTTTTACTTCTATATATTAAGTGTAGAAACGATCTTTTATGTAATCAATTTACAGTTTGTTTAGTTTCAAGATTTAATTTAATCTAATTTATAATTTTAATTAAATTATCTAAATTAATTCTAATTTAATTTAACTTAATAGAACCTATTTATATAATTTTTTATATCTATTTTCACTATTTTAATATAATTTTTCAATACAAATCATCTTTACTTTGACACTCCGTAATACAAGTTAAAATAAATTAAATTAAAATGAAATAATCAACTTAACTTAACTTGTAAGATAAATTAAATTATAATATTTGACCAAAGGCACCCTTAATTTGCCATTACAATCGATATTGTAGGTGTTAGGAACAGCGAGACAAATACAATGGTCGTTGGGAGTTGGCTCTCGGATGAATTGAACATCCATTGCCATGGGCTGGACTTAACCTCTTCTTTGTATAACCACACCTTTATGTGCCCTTTTCTTGTGCACTATTTTAGCCGACGATTTTTTTTTTTTTTTGTTTTGATTTTGAACTTGAAAACTTCTATCTAAACCTTTTTCCTCTCAACCGTTGAACTGGCTGAGTGATACGAATTGTCCATTGGCGAAATGCCAATGACCACTTTCGGACAAAATAACAAGAGAAATAGGAGACCCCTTTGGTCTACATAGCATGGGTAGGGAGGGTTATGAATGCGGGTTTTGTGTTCGAACCCACCTAGTTATAATATTTCGTTATTTACAGAATTGCACGCGCTGCTAAAAAATAATAATAATAAACGAATTGTGAGATTCCCACCAATAAACTCTTTAGCCAGCCATGATTGGCGATAACTAGTCCTAAAAACAAATTGAGGTTCCAAAGACATCTGCTATAACTTCATCGGCGGTTCGTCTCAAAAACTCATCAGTTTCATATTTCATATGGATATGGAATGTCCACTTGGTAAAACTTCGAGCAGAACAACGTCATTAGTTCAGAAGAAACATAAAATCTTTCTTTCCTCTCCTCGAACTATTATTACATGCATCCGTGGTTTGCTTCAAAGAAGGATGATTTATTTGGTATCCACTAATCAAGAATTTGGAAAAAGATCATTGCTCACTTACAGTTTCCTTACCCTGTCTAACCTTACCATGCTTTTGGGTTCTCAACAATGTTGAATGGGAGAATCTCATAGACTTGAGGAGTCCCAACTAGCATCAACAGCCTTGATGATCTGGTCATGTAGAGTGGCTCCAGAACTAGCGATTATACCACGATCAAGACCTTCTAGGTATATGCCCTTTGAGAAGTCCAACGGTCGCCCTCTGGCATCCGTTACCACACCGCCAGCTTCTTGTATGATAGCAACGCCGGCAGCATGATCCCATATCTTCTCCTTGTAGCCAGCTCTTGCAAACTTCATGAATATCTCGGCATCTCCACGAGCTATGGCTGCATATTTTACCATGCTATATACACGTAGCGGCTGCTTTCTGCAGTTAAAACACGTGATGAGACTTTTAACTTTGTCTATCTTCTACATTTTAAAAATTAGTGGACGAGATTGGAAATGCAACTTCATGGGCTAAAAATTGTGAGACAAGGGGAAACGGATAGAAGGAGAAGATATAAACCTAAGACCCATGCTATGAGCCAGTCCAGCTGTGAACGAATGGCTCGAATTTTCCTTTTCAACTGGTTCACAAAAGGTCGCCAATGATGGATTATCGATGGAGGAAACTTGAACAGGCCTTGCCAGGTTTGGCCAAGCAAACTTCTTATTTACATGAAGCAGGGGTTGCATCCAAGCCTTGCCACTGCCTCTCCTAGCATATATTACGCAGCCTTTGTCCCACGATTCAGACGTTGGAGGGGTCAACTTCGACACAATCCTATGGTAGCGGTGATGATAGCCAAGCCATTCCTTTCTCATTGGGTAATTGGGACACCCAAGAACTCCAAGCACAACTTCTCCATCCTCGATGAGTGCTAGAGCTATGGCATATTGATCACCTCGAACAAATCCCAGTGTCCCATCAACAGGGTCAAGAGCCCAAAATCTTCCAGTAGGGCCACCAATTGAGTTGCATCGGCTGATTGCTTCAAGAACCTCGGTACTCCCAAGGGGCATGTTTGGTGCTTCAAGTCCAAAACACGGTGCATCAGCTAGAGACTTGTTCACAGTTTTCACTACACCTTCTAATAGCCCAGCAGAACTAGCCTTGGACAGAGTTTGAACATCTTCTTCAGCAACAATAGACACATTTCTGCTTCCGAAGGCCTCGGACAATACCCAGCTAACCATTGCTTGGACACTCCAATCTGTTAACATGATGCAACAAAGAGAATAAGAAATCTTGTCCCCAACTTTCTTTGAAAGTACTTGGAGTTTTCTACTCTAGACGCTTCAACCGTTGAGAGTGAAACAACTCGAACAATATTTGCGTGTTAGTTAGAGATTTTAACTACTAGTCTTGTAAGATGTTTTCCATAACACAACCCTATGCTTATATTTCGAGTATAGTACAATTTCAAAACGCAGCATGTTATGGTTGTAGATTTTAGTTCAAAGTTATAAATTCTAATAGTTTTTGCCAAGGATCATCATATCACAAAAGGGCCATGAAACGAGGTCTAAACTAGTAAATTAGTATTTATTCATACTTAGAAAACTTGAAAACAAAACTAATTATTCATGATTCCTAACCATGAAGACCAGATTGGCATGAGCTTTCTGAATCTGGAAGCAAGCGAAACAACATAAAGTAAAAGGATACAGATTTTTTTTTTTTTTTTTCTATTCCCTAAATGATATTGTTCATTTATCTAGCGGTTTCCTTTTTGTTTTTTATTTTTTATTTTTTCCCTTACTTTCTAATAACATAAGCTTCATAACCGAAAATTCTGGAGACATACTTTCACAGGAGACGGCTAAATTAAACTTAAATATGCATTACTTCTACATCCACAGGATCAAAGACCATGATTAACCAATCCACGCATTGTAAGAGTTTGACCAAATTTCGTAAGAGAACTTCAAAACACCCCCAACACCAAAAAAAAAAAAAAGGGAAAAAAAACAATTGAACATGCTTTTTTGCTTACCATGCTCACACGCCACAAGTACCTAATCCCCATGTAATTTTTTTGCAGAGTCGAGACGAAAAATAAAAAAGAAAAAAAACAGCAAAAAGCAAACCCACTACCAAAAACCAGAATAACATTTATCACCAATCTCAAAACCACCATACACAATATTAACAAATACCCAGTTCAGTAAATTGAATAAAAAAAAAAGTAAGAAAGGAGTGAGTATCAACCTGCAATGGTGACAGGGGAATTGTCATCTTTGGCCTGAACTCCATCACCAGCGGTCTTGGAATTGGAAATCAAACCTTCTTGAACTCTCTGGCAAAGGGCACAAGCCATTTGAACAGCTCTAACACCAACCTCCAGTTCTTTATCATGCGAAAACAGCTCTGTTCCCAACGAAGATTCCTCCATTATCGAAGAACTAAAGCTCTGGTTGAACTTGGAAGACACGCAACCGAGAAACGACTCCGAAAATCTCCTGGTTATTCTCTCAAACGCGAAGAAAGCACGGACATGGTTTTGTCGTGTGAACTCTCTGCAGTTTTTGTGATTTCCTCTCCACAGACCAAACCCATGTCCATGTGGGACTTTTATAGCCGCGCTTGAACAACTCAAAGGCATACCATTAATTGGAAAAAAGAAAATATCTTTTTTTTCTGGGATGATTTTTTATTTTTATTTTTCTCTTTTACAAAGATTTGGATTTTCTGGGATTGGTGACGTTGAAGAGGGCGGCAGACTGTGGAGGGAATTGGCGGAAAATGACAGAGGAGCTTAAAGGGTCATTATTGAAGAAGAAAAAAAGGGGGTTTTGGGGCGATCTTGAAATCAACAAAAATTTGGATGTGAAGAGAGAGGAAGGAGGAAAATGAGGAATTTGATGAGAATTTTTGAAAGATTTTTGTGGTTTGAAATTAGCTTGATAGTACTTGTGATCATCAAGCAAAATTTTTGCTCTTTTTTGCTTTGTTGCAAAAATAAGAGTGCAGTTCACTTCTCTACTGTCACTGTTTTCCACTCTACAATCCTATTCGTCTACCGTACGATATGTCCATTTCTTTTCCATTCTTTCCTTTTCTTTTCTTTTCTTTAGGGCGTTTGAAACATGCGCTTGCCCTCAGCCATTTTACATTTGGGTTTTTATTTTTAAAATTTTTTTTCATTTTTACATTTTTGCCCCTAAACTTTGTAGAATTGGACAACTTGCCTACTAAGGAGCCGTTTGGTGTAAGTTCTCCAGACATCCAAAATCAACTTTTTTCTAAAACTTCATCATTTTTTATTATTTATATCTCCAAAACATTATAATAAATTTCAAATATTAAAAGTTCATAATTTTGTGTATACAAGTCTAATAAGATAATTTTTTTTAAATTGTATAGAATTTTTAGAGGAACAAAACAATATCCATATTGATATTTTTTTATAAAAAAATTTTTAAAATTTTTTATTTTTTCATCTCAAACAGTTTTTTTTTCCCAAACACATTTTTCAAAACAACTTTTTTCCAATCCAAAAATAATGTCTCCAGCCTCCTCCCTCAAACTCAAATTTTTAATTTTAGCAATTCAACCTTACAGCTTTCTACTAACATATTGAACGTGGCCTGTTTTATCAATTTTTTTTTTAAATGAATTTTGATCTGATTTGAGTTGGGATTTTGAAATTTTTAGTTGGATGTGCTTTTTTTGTCACTAATTTAACACAACGGCGCAACCACCAATAAAATGGATTATATTATAACGATTTAGCAAGTTAGGAATAAATGATCAAAATTAAAAGTTTAGTAAGTAAATTTCCAAATCCTACAAAATCTCAAGGGAAAGTATGCAATATATCCTTTTACATAGAGCAAGTCATTCTTGAAATTTTCAACAAAAATAAGTTATTCTTTAAAATGTGAAAAGCATCACAGCTTACTCTAATCTTTTAAAATTTGAAAAGAGAAAAAAAACACGTAATACTGGCTGGTTTGTAGGAAGACTAATTTTGGATGGAGATTAAAGCATGCCATTTCACATAAACCAGCGTATTTCTTTCTAATTTTATTATTGTTGATATGAGACACTATATAAGTTTTATTAAAATCAAGAGACGATTTACCACAATTAAAAATTAAGAGGAACAGCTTGCTAATTAAATTAAAATTTAGGAAGAAAAAAGTAAAATCCCTAATTGTTAATCCATTTAATTTTAAAAAAAAAAATTATAAACACACTTCATATTTTATTATTTACCTTTAAATTTTTTTTTTTTTTGGAAAATTTTATAGTGAGAATTACACTTTTATCCTATCAATACATATTATTATTTTAGTTATTTGGTCAATTTTTCAATAATCTAATAACTAAAACCATCATATATCAAAATTATTTATAACCATAAATCACATCATTAAAAAGTTGATATAACAACTAAAACAAAAATACTCATTAAATTTTTCATAATGTAAAACCTGTGAATATGTGGGATTTATTAAGTCATCATGAGCGAATCAAGACGTTTGCAGATCACAAAGAATAAAAAAGCATAAATTTTAGTGGCATGAAAACAAGGATAAATAATTCACTCCAATTGGTGGAAATTGAGGTCCAATATTTCAACTGTATCCATAATATACATTTGAGTATGACATATTTGCTAAGAATAGAAGGACCCGTGATAATGTGCTTCATGTATTCCATTCACGTCATACTATAGATGAAATGTGAAAACTTGAGCTTGAGTAGACGCAAAAACGTGTTCTATGAACAATATTTTTCATCCCACACTCGATTGACTTCTTTACTATATCTCTCCATTTCCTCTCCCTTCTCTCTCTCTCTAAAAAAGACAAATGTAAAACAAGTGATCAGTTATAACTATTTCTTTGTGTGTAATCAAAAGAGCTATCAGACGGCGAGATATTTATTTACCAAAGAATGTCTGTATTAAGTCATAACTACTTGTGATCATAAAGATAAAAAATTTCAAATATTAAGACCTCGTTTGGTGAACGCATTGCATTTACATTGCGTTTGAATGCAATGCATTGAATGTAATTTGTATTTGAAGGAAAAGCATTAGTATTGCATTTGAATGCAATGTGTATTTGGATGAAACGTATTTGAATTGTATTTTAATAATGAATATGTGATGTGATGGGTAAAAGTAGAGAGAGAAAAAGAGAGAGAGAATATATGATGTAATTAATAAAAGTGAAATAATAAATAGTGATTGTGTTTGATTAAAATGTGATGTGATTGGTATTTGAATGAAATGCTTTTGTATTTGGAGAAAAATTACATTGCATTTAAATGCAATACCAAAAAAATGCGTTAACCAAACGCATGCTAAGAAATATTTACATTAAGTCATAATCATTCATGCTAAGAAAAGAAGCTTATTATTGCTGATGAACAATGTTGAGTAGTTAGTGTGAATATAATCTCAAAATAATTTCATTATATTGATTCATGTTCTATCTTCCTCCTCTCTTGATCTCCATGAAGACTCCGTTGATCACGGGAAGTAACTTTTGACAAAGACGAGCTTCTAATCTTCTTGTATAATTAAAAAAACAAATAACTAAGAGTTGTTTCGTTTTGTTAATAAACTCAAACGTACAAAACCCCAAAAAGTAGGATAACCGAAATGTTATTCCCACTAGCATTATCGTCCTAAAAAGAATACATGTTATATTCTTAAAAGCTCAAAGGACTTAGATGCTACATATGACTGATGGCAAGATTCCATCACCCACAACAATATTAAAAAAAGGGAAAAAAAAAAAAAAAAAAGCAACAATAAGATTATGTCCCAGCATTTTTTTTTTTACTGTGTTTGGAATTATTCGGCCCTTGAATGGAAGTGAGGCATCTAAGCTTAAGCACCTTTCAAGAGAAGGAAATGAGAATTTGCTGCACTCATTATAAAGATATTGCCACTAAGGAAAAATATAATACGACCCTTGTCACTTGCTTCAGCTTTCACCCACAAGACAAGGCAAGTTTCATTCTTCCGTTTGAATCATAAATTCGGATTTATGATTCAAATTTTTTTATTTTTTATAATATTTTCTCTTATAAAATTTTAAATTTACTATTTAAACTTATTATTCAATTTTATGATTTAGACAGGGGATATATATTTTTTTTTGTTAAGATATTTTAGAGGTTGTTTGGGAAACGTTTTTTAGTGTTACGAATACTAATTTAAAACTAAATACAAAATTTTATATTTAAATATAATCATTTTCAACAGTGTTACGAAAACAATTACTATTCAAAAGTTTTTTAAAACAATCACATCAACTTTTTAACTCTAACTATTTATCTCTATTTTTACCTATCATATCAACTTTTCAACTCTACTTTTCATCTAAACATACATTTTATTCGAATATAAAATAAATACTTTTCAACCAAATACAACACTAAAAAAAAATTATATTCAAACGTAATTAAAATATAATGTGTTTACCAAACGCCTCCTTGGTTCTTTACAATCAACTTACACTTCACTATTGAGATTGAGATGACAATGGTTCATTTAATAAGAGCATGCATGGAATCTGTGGAAATTCCAAATGAGGAAATTGTGGGAATATCCCATTTATTACATGTGTTCTGGATTTTTATTTTATGATTCAGATTTTTTTTTTTTCATAAAATCGTTTTTGATTTCATATTATAAAAAGATAAAAATTGTAAAAATCATTATACATAGGATAATTTTTTTGATATGTTCTTTTTGGGAGAATTCTTAAATTTATTAAAAAAAATAACACAATTGTAATCATTGTATTTGGGATAGCAATGCTCAGTTCTCATGTTTGAGGTTGGCAGGGCCTGGAAGGTCAAACGGGCTTCTATGTCCATTCTATTGAGCCCATATCCAAGCCCATAAGGGCAGATAGGAGGATACCTATGTCTGGGCTCCAACTGAACCCCAAATGAATGAAGTATTTACACAAAATGGTCACCCTTTTAGTATATAAACACAACACATCTTATTTACAAATTCATTAATTTGAATTACCCTTTCTACCCTTTCGCGTTGACTGCCCATAACTAGTGTTATAGTTTTTTTTTCTTTTTTTTTTTTACGGTAACTCATATATTTACACAAAATTAATAAGAAATAATAAATAAACTAAATTAATATGAATATAAAAAAATTTGAATCAGTGTCAAAATTGACCTTATCATTGAGTAAAAATAAGACATTCACCAACTATTGTTTGATAACATATTGACTTTGTCAATATGATATTAATATTGAATACAGAAAACCAATAACAATAGATAAACAAGGATCATAGTTTGAAACATGATGACAATAAGTTACTGTATAAACTATAAAGTGATAAAATGACTAGGTCATTATTATATTGATGAAATAACAAATAACATAATGATTAGAGGATATTTAACTAAAAAACACGATTAATACAATATGGATAATTGTCTGAAATATATTTACAATAAATTGTTGTATAAAATAATCTAACAACTAGGTTAGCATTATAGTGACTAAAAAAATGTCAGGGAATGGAAAAATATTGAGTAAACGAAGGAGTATTGCATTAGTAAATGGATAACATGATTTTAGTTTTTTTTTTTAATTATAAACATGTTAAATATTAAATTATTTTGGATTTCTATTTTCAAATTTTGAATTTCGGTTTGTGAAATTAATGTGACTATTCTTTAGGAGGAAATTTAATATAATTTTCTTCCTAAATTAGATGCAAATGTATTTTTTTAAACATAAAATGTCCAATTTTTTTCAACATAAAATGTCGAATTTTTTTTGGTTCAATTTTATAAATAGATTAGTTTCTGGACATTTGTTAAGACCATGACTCTAATTTGACCATACATCTTATAAATAGTCCGAAATGAATTAACAAACACAACACTCTATAATCCACAAGGAGAAAGAGCTAAACAACTTTTTTTTTTTAATTTTGAAATAGCAAGTTTTAAAATATTAAAGTAAAATAGCATTTAAATAGCAAGTTTTCAAATATCATTTATAATTTCCGTAAGCAATATTAGTTGCTTTGGTTCTAGTCCATCTATTTCAAGACCATCCCAGATATTGGATACCATAGTCATTAGTGGCATATTTTTCTTAAAAGGTTTTTAGTTTGAATAAGTCCATGCATGATAAGGTAATAAGAGGCCGTTTAGCAAAAAAAATTACATTTTAATTATATTCAAACGCAATGTAATTTTACACCAAACGTAAATTTTACATTCAAATATAATTTTTTTTAATAGTGCTACGAAAACAATTACAATTCAAAAGTTTTTTAAAACAATCATATCAATTTTTCAACTCTACTATTTATCTCTACTTGTACCAATAACATCAACTTTTCAACTTTAAAATACTTTTCATCTAAATACACATTTCATTCAAATACAAAACAAATACAACATTTAAAAAACAAATTTCATTCAAATATAATCAAAATACAATACTTTTACCAAACGTCCTTTAAATTGTCTTTTTGAATTTAACTGGGTATGCCACCTTCTATTCTTATAATTTTTTTTCTTAAAAAAAAAACTCAGATTTTGAATATTTTATATCTATTTTTTTTTTTTCTATATTTTTAAACATATGCCACACGCACTTCAAATATTAATGGTTTTTTCTTTTCCATTTTATGGCGTTGGACTCTCTACCAAAAAGGCTTATCCAATATTGCTACCAAAACTGCATAACTGAAATTGCTAAGCGTGGTGGGTCGATGTTGCTTTCAATTCCTTTCACACGTTTTAGAATATCGATTGTGTTTCTTCACGTAATCTTCTCCTTGAAAAAGTGAAGGCTTAAAACTCATTAGTGCTTTTAGATCCATCCAAACTCAAACAAAAGTTTTCAACCCGGCAATAATGTTTCACAATCTAGTGGAGAGAACATATATATACATTATATATATATATATATATTTTGCCAAGGAAAAAGACATTAATACTACTTTTGCACTTATCTTCAATATTTCAAATCCCAAGTCACAACTAAAGTGCAATCTCATCACTACAAATTAGCTACATAAAACGTCTCCATTCATTGCACTACCCTGCATTCATTGTAGCAACTTTTGTTGAAGTAGTCAGATCAGAAATGCATTCTGATGCAATCAACTGGCTCACGATGATGATTTGAACAGCATGACCTGTTCTTGTTCTGTTATATAACTCTTTTGTTTTTTATGACTTGGGGAGTGATACGATATTTTTTATATAAAAATTTGAATTTCGTCAAATTCCTGTTTAAATGTATGAATCAGACGAGCTCTTTAAAGTTTTAGATTTGAAGAAATAAAACTGAAGCCAACCATTAAAAACAAGGGACTTTACGACTTGGGACCACTTTGAAACTTTTGATCCCCAAACCATTAGGACAATATGGAGTAGAAGAAACGCTATACTTCAGAGTTTGTTGATCTGAAAAGAGTGGACTTCATTCCATGATTCTTGAGTTTAGCACCAAAGTGGAAACGCAATTGCATTTGTGGCATGTATTCTCTTTTTTCTTAGGGCTGCTGGGCCTTTTTCTGTTCTTTCTTTCTTTCTTTCTTTTGGTTGAAACTTGAGGCAGCTGGTTAGTCCAACTATGAGAATTACCCAAATTTGTGAATCTTAGACGAGAAAATAGATCGTTGACGTCATTGGTGGTGGTGATATAATAATAAAGAAATAATTATTTTATCTTAAAAAAATATATCTTATTTTTTTATTCTTTGTTTTACTTATAAAAGTTTAATTTTTTGCATAAATATTTGAGTGGAAAGGTTTTGGATTCATAATTTATTTTTTTTTTCCCGATTCATAATTGCTTTTTATATTCATATCTCTAAATATTTATAATAAAATTTAAATATTTATAACTTTATTAGTTTAAGGGGGTGTTTGGTAAACGTATTGCATTTTAATTGTATTTAAATGAAATATGTTTTTTGAATGTTGTATTTGGTTAAAAAGTATTTGTTTCGTATTTGAATGAAATGTGTGTTTGGATGAAAAGTATTTTAGAGTTGAAAAGTTGATGTGATTGATAAAAGTAGAGATAAATAGTGAAGTTGAAAAGTTGATGTGATTATTTTAAAAATATTTTAAATAGTAATTATTTTCGTAACACTATTATAAAATTTATGTTTGATGTAAAATTGTATTACATTTAAATAAAATTAAAATGTAATGTTATTGCCAAACGGTACCTAAGTCTAAATGAGATAATTTTTTTTAGATTGTATAAAATTTTAAGAGAAATAAAACAAAACTCATATTGATAGATTTATTTTTTGAATATCATTTAATATTTTTCACTTTTCACTTTAAATAGTTTTTTTTTTTTCAAACACATATTTCTAACACTCAAACATCTATAATCTCCAAATCATCGTCTCTAAACACCTACAAACGAACCTTTAGTTATGTAAAATTATAAAATTACATGATCAATGTACACAAATATAAAAAGATAGTTGTTAAATGTGAATTTATTATATGTTTTGTACCCCTTTTTATAAGAAAAAAGAGGTCACTGTTTATATTGTTACATTAACAAACACATTTGATTTTTTTTTTAATTAGAAAACAGTAGAAACAAATGAGGTTATAAAACACATTCGTCACATTAACATGACGTTAGAATGTTCACTTATCTGCTTTTAATATAAGGAAAAGAAAACCATAACTGTAATTGTCATGTTATTATAAAGAGAGAATCATGTGCAGCACATCCAATAGGCAATTAACACTTTTGTTTGCTAAATAGGTCATAATAATCATCAGTGTTTTTTAGTTTGGCTTCTTATCTGTACCCCATGACATGATGCTTCTTTCCATATATCTTTATTCTTATTATTTTTAATCTTATGGGAAGGGATTATTATTTTAGAGATAATTATATACTTAAAAGATAATATTTAAATCGAGGGGACACCAAGACAGTGACCTCTGGCTCTTCCGTGGATTCCTGACTCATTTGCCCAATATAAAGGCTAAATCACCACGTGATTTATATGCAACAGGGCAGTAGAAAAATGTCTGTATTGAATTTTTCAATATCATGATCTTGCACGTCAATATGTAGACCCACCCTTTAACATCATTATTGGTATCTTTTTATATTTTATTGAACATCTGTTCATATAAAAAGACCATTCTGTGCCTACCTAACTTAAACAGAAACTATTATTTTGTGACCTACGGTCCCATATTTCTTGCACATGTGACAAAAGGGCAAAATTGTCAAGAATTATAGCCACTTACTAAGGGCAAGCTTTTGTTATTGCTAAAAATGAAGGGCATTTTTCCATAGCCCAAGCTTATATAAGAAGCATTACCAAAACGTACACACCAACAAAGTAGAAACCAACCACAAGTTCAAGTTGGAAGAGACTTGCACAAAACTAGTGGTATTAGTACTTTCGAAGCTCAGAAGAGACTCAAGAAATAAAACCAGAAGAAGAGATGAAGGGTGAGAAGAGAACGATGATCAACGGTAGAAATTTGCCGTTGAGGTCTCCCGGCCGTCCGATCCCGAAGAGGGGCCAGGTGAAGGTGGGCATAGTGGTCGGATTAGCACACTCTGTTGCTTCCTTGTTCTCCCCAAGCCGTAGATTAGGTGGTGCTAACTGCGGCTGATCAATTTCCACACTAAATCAAAAGCCTTAATTTTCCCTTTTGTTTTTTTTGTTTTGGTCTCTTTAAATATATGAGAATTCTTGTTGTACAGAGAAGAGTTTGCAGTATAAATGAAAATTTTCTTTGCTACTACTTATTTGGTTCCTGTTTAGCATTTCTTCCTTTGTAATTTTTTGTCCAATTGATTCCACATAAGATATCTTTGATGAAAATTTGTTAAAAAATCAAATTTGGACATACTTCTTGGAAAGCTGGGGAAAGAGAAGCCTTTTTAGAGGTGAAAATACTATAACCAAAATGAACAGCATAAGAAAGACTGGAAAATATTCAGTAACTACAAGTTGGAATAAAAAAAAATAAAAGAACAAAAGTTGTCATCGCCCTTTTCCCCCTTGAGTGTAAAGAAATTTGAGAACTACACCAAGAAAATGCAATTAACGACAAATCTACAGAATCTATAAGAAAGTGTAAAAGCTCATCTTTTCATGTAAGGTTTTTACTTTCATTATCTTCTTACCCTGTGGTTTGAGGTTTTCAAAAATTAAAGCTTATCATTTGGTATGATATATAATTTCACATTCAAATGCACGTTAAATTCTTACCGATTTTATTCACTAGTTGAATCTATGAAATATACTTAAAGGGATATCCCTCAAATTTTAGTTTTTATGGCCCTTTTGAGGCGTTTAGGCCTTTTTCTTTTAGTTAGAATTGAATGCTGTCTACAAAAGACAAAATCAAGTATAAATTCAAAACTAAAGTAATACTAACAATAAAAAATTTGTTAATTCTTCTTTCTAAGCATTTTATTTTGTGCACGAAAACATAGGCTTGTACGGAGATAATTAAAATCTTTATTTCAAAGATCGGAGACTGGCTAAAATTTAAAAGTTGTATTTAATTTACAAGTTGTATTTAGTAAACGTGGATTATTTAAAGTATAAAGTAAAATAATTTAAAATATGTATGATAAAAAAAATATTAATATAGATTTTATTTTATTTTTTTTAGATATTATGTAATTTAAAAATAATAATTTCATTTTAATTTAAAATAAAGTGAGAAAGTAATAAATTTTCAAATTTTAATATTTTTTAAAATTTTTAGAAAAGTAAATAATAAATATTAAATCTATTTTGACTATTTATTAGATTTAATTAAATTAATAATTTAATCAAATTATTAAAAGTGTAAATAAATAAAAGACAAATAATTTTTATAGGATTCGATTCTATCTACTTCTTAAGCTACATTCAACTATTGAATAGGTTTTATATAACTCAAGACTCCCTCTTGTTGTTGTTGTCAATCGTCTTGTATTAAGTTGATGAATTTATTCAATAAATACTACTCGTCTTGAATGTTAAAATTCCTTTAACTGTAAATGTCTTCTCTCAAAGACTTTAAATCCTTATTCTAAAGAACAATAATTTGTCAAACTTGGAAATTCTTTCAAAGATTGCAAATTCTTCTATTAAAGAATGATTGAACACCCAAGCTTCAAAATCTCAAATTGGTGTGATTAATTCTATGTTCTACCACTCTAAACTATTTTTGAAACTATAATATATAGCAGCATGATATGCCAAGCCAAATCTCAGATTAAATTGAATTTAAATTTTAAACTATCCCAAAAGGTGTTGCAACACCATTGGAATTTCAAATTTAAACTACTCTATTTTTCAATAAATCTTAAAAAAAAAAAAACACTATTTGTAACAGCATTCAAATTACAAATTTAAACTATTCTATCTTTCAACAAACCTTCACAAAAACCTTCGACAAATATATCCTAATATATAAAAGTAATCTTTGGCAAAATATCAAATTGCAACACAACTTAAAACATCTAACGTGCAGTTTGTTTCTGGTATTATATTCGCATTACATTCAAATGTAATGTAATTTTCATCAAAATGTAAAAATACTGTATTTAAATGTCAATCATATTATATTTTAAATTCAATACAATCATTATTTATTATCTTTTTTTTTTATTATTTTTATTAATCACATCACATATTCTCTTTCTTGCTCCCTTTTTCTTTCTACTTTTACCCATCATATCACATATTTATTATTTAAATATAATATAAATACATTTCATTTAAATATATATTGTATTTAAATGGAATGTAAGTACTTTACCTCTAAATGTAAATTACATTTAATGTGTTATATTTAAACATAATACAAATGTAATATGTTTATGAAACGAAGCCTAAAACTACTTAACGAAAATTATTTCAGCTTTTCCTAAAATAAGTTACCATAAATATTAACACATAAAAAGCCTAACATTAAAATTTAAGAAAAAATAAACATATTAAAACAGGAGATTGGAACACCAAATCATATATATATATATATATATATATATTTAAGAAACAAACAGATATTACGTTGCGTACAACAAGTACAACAGATTTATTGTTTTTATTTGGGGGAGTGGTTTATTTTTAAAAAATAAAAAAATTTTAGATTTGAAAAATAAAAAATTATTTAGAATTTTTTAGAGTAAAAAGTTATTTAGATAAATAAAAAATTTTCTTTATTTAGATAGAACTCTTTTTTTATTTTCTAAAAATAAAAAATTTTATATATTTAAAGACGAAAATTTAAAAAGAATATGTCAAACAAATATATCCTTAAAAAAAAAAAATCTACTACCTTTCCAAACAAACAAGAGCTGACATGATTAAAGAAATTATGTCCCTAAATTTTTTGTCGAGCACATGTTTCAAGATCTTTCAGTGACAAGATTCATTGTATAGTTTTACCCTTTAATAATGACTGCAAATATAATATGAAAACAATAGTGCTCGTTTCAAATAAACTAATCTTACAAGTTAAATTATTTGATGCAATTATCATATGAGATCATCCTTGTAAGCTTTCAAATAAACTAATCACTCGCATTTAAACTTTATTCTGTTTTATTTCATATAATAAAATAACACCTTTCAGACTCTAAAAAAAAATGATAATAATATTGTATTTGATTAATAATAACAATGTATATGATTAACTAAACAAAATAACAATATATACGAGAAAATTTTCACATTTATGATTAAATAGAATAAATTAAATAAATTAATCGATACATAATATCAAAACAAAATATAATCTTTTTTGTACTATTACACATTTATTTACTTATATATGAATAAATAGATTAAATCTTTAATTGTACAATGATTCTACTTTACGCAAGTAGAAAATTACACATTTGGTAATTATGAAAAAGTTACCAAGAAGCATACATCTGAAAATCTATAAAATAATTTAATTAATTTAAATTGATACATTGTAAATAATAAATAGCTCAGCCCCTTTATCTTGGTTTTGGTTGTGTTATGTATGCATCCGTGTTTCTATCAATAAACATATCAAATGTTTAATTGTATAATTATTCAATTTTATCTAAATAATAAATTACATTCCTACTAATTACAAAGAAATTGTTAACAAATGTACGTTACAAAATCTATAAAACAAATCTATTGATTTATATTGATACATTTCAAATAATAAAACACTCATTCTCTCTCTTTTGCCCATCTGTATAACTATTTTTTTTTTAAGTAGATCAAAATCACAGAAAATAAATTTTAATGAAGAACGAAAAAGTTTAAATAAAGCTTAAATTTATAGAGGTGATAGTTATTGGCACAAATCATTTGCAAATTCAGCAATATGCAATAAACTTTGGAACACACATTTTTGAAATCCTATCATGACTACCCTACCAAATGTCATTTTGAAATTTGATGGCAATCAAAGGATTTCATAAAGTGTTATCAAATATGTAAGTGTTATCAAATATATAACCTATTGCAGATATTATACTGTGCAAACAATATAAAACAGATCAATATAAAAAAATGTTAGATTCTTATTCAAAAAGCTACTAAGTGATTAGTAGGACATAACAACGTCCCTACTAACTAAAGACAGAAAGAAAAGAAACCGAGGGGCAAAAGCATAAAACCATTTCAAGTAGTGTCCCAAAAACAAATTAAAACAAAGCACCAAACCTGATTTGAATTTTGATCACAAATGGGAGTATAGTGTCGACAAATCTACCCTACACTATAGGTTTACATAGAATCAAATGGGGTACTTTATAAAAAAGTTAAAATAAAATATCAATTCCACCAAATAAGTTTTAATAAATAAGATAAGCAGCCAAAAGCAGGAGTAATTTCAAATCTCCAGTCACAATAACTTTTGAATAGAATAAAAAATCCTCAATATTTCAAATTAATTATGATCATCATTGTCAAAACTAAAAAATATATATATTAAGAAAATAGTTAAGAAAAATCATCTGTTCTCCAAAAAAACCAAAAAAAAAAAAAAAGGCGCACACACACACCCAATCACACATGCAGGCGCAAAGACACTTACATACATGCAGAGTTATATATACACATATCTATATATATATATATATTTATAAACATATACATACAAAACATCAGCATAATCACACAAAACAGACATACAAGAAAACAAAGTAAACATTAACTAACAGAAAAACAAAACAAAATTAATCAAATACCAACCAAGAATAAAGAGTGTTTATTGTTAACTGAAAGTGAACGAGAGGAAATTTGTAAAAGCTGTGAATAACACAATGAAGAAACAGAGAACCAGATGCAAGGTACACGGGACAGAGATAGAAACAAAACCAAATATACAAAGAAAAGAAAAATACAGGACTATTATTTCTATACAACGAAAAAAACTGTTGCGTACAATCATATTGCATTAATAATTATTAAACACGTATATACATTAACAGAAAGCATTGGAAGGATAAGAAAAAAAACGCAATATCAGAGCAATAAATTAGAAGAAAACAAAAAAAAAAAAATCACTTCGGCCAAATCTAAGTAAAGCTTTCTCTTTTTGTTTTTACCGAGCTTTATTATAGTAAAGCATTTAATGCATACACAAAAAAATACATCCAGGTCAGCTAATAACAGATGCTAATTAATTGTGCAAAAAGATCTCAGTTAATCATAACATAAACAAATCACCAGTTTTAATCCAACGAAGAGAAGTAGCAAATTAAGTTGAAAACCAACTGTCTATATGAATCTAATGAGGGAAAAAAAAGTTTTCTAACAATGACAGCAGAAAACTACCTAAACATTAAAAATAAGGAAAAATAACTATATTGAAAGTAATCAAAACCGCATATAACAATATGAAAAACAACATGTAAGCAGCCAATGTAATAGCAAAACCACTATTATAACATTCAGGCAAAAGAAAGATTAAACAAAAACACCTAAGAATATTAAACCTAACAACAGAAAAACTAAAAACCAAACCATCAAATACGAAGAGAAAAAAAAAAAAGCTAAATTTTTCTCCCTCAACTCCAAATCTAACACACAGAAACAATGACCACCACATAACCTGCAACAAAAAAAAAAATCAAAAAACATAAAAACGTAAATCTATAAATAAAGAATGGGAAAAACATGCATTTAATTAAAAAAAAACATTCCCAAACATCAAAGGATGAAAGTCGACCATGAAGCAAACCGGAGAACCCCGAAACCCCCAAAAAAGAAAAAAAAAAAAACATAAAGATCTAAAATCCTCATAGTGGAATAGCCAAAAATTGTCCCTACTAGACAAAGCAAACGACGCAATGCAGCAAGGGTAAAGAATCAGAAATCATTCCAAAGGCTACAGGAAAATCAAGAGGAAGGGAAATCACGGATTGAAGAAACAAAAAATGGAGCATAACAAACAACAAAACGAAACCAAAAATGAAGTCTAAGTAAAAGATTAGGTCGGAGAAGAGAAATGAAAAAAATAGATAGGAGGCGTCTATAAGGTGAAAAAAAAAAAAAAGATCCCAAAACGAAAACTAAAGGAGTGTTTGGTAAACGTATTGCGTTTTAATTACGTTTGAATACAAATTTTTTTTAAGTATTGTATTTGGTTGAAAAGTATTTGTTTTGTATTTGAATAAAATGTGTGTTTAGATAAAAAGTATTTTAGAGTTGAAAAGTTGATATGATTGGTAAAAGTAGAGATAAATAGCTAAGGTTAAAAATTTAATGCGATTGTTTTAAA
This sequence comes from Antiaris toxicaria, assembly GCA_035233585.1. NCBI lineage: Eukaryota > Viridiplantae > Streptophyta > Magnoliopsida > Rosales > Moraceae > Antiaris > Antiaris toxicaria. The sequence goes on from CP141154.1 coordinate 100,407,067, forward strand.
AAAAATTTGAATAATAATTGTTTTCATAGCACTGTTGAAAATGATTGTATTTGAATATAAAACTTTGTGTTTGATATAAAATTGATTTTCGTAACACCAAAAACTGTTTACCAAACATTATCTAAGGTGAGAAATTTGGAGCTGAAGGAAACAAAAATCGAGCATAAATAAAAAATCAAGCCAGGAAAGAGAAATAAATTCGGAAAAAAGAAGAAAAATCAAAGGAAAAAGGAAAAAGGAGTCGAAGAAGAAAAGAAGAGTGACAAAGCAAATAAAGAAGGAAAGGGAAACACAGAGAGGAGGCGGCAGTGAAGCAAAGGCAACAAAACCCAAAATGAAAGAAAGCTACAACCCTACCTTGACCACACGAAAAAGACAAAAACATCCTTGACTGGGGAGCCAAATAAGTCAAAACATCAAGGGCATAAATGACAGATCAAATAAAGGCACTAAAATGACCAAAACACCCCTATCCCAAGCGCAATTGAAGGGGTAAATTAGGGATGACACTGTATAAAAAACAGTAAAAATCGTCCTTAATTTTAATTATATATAATAATGGAAGACAAGCCCCACTCAAAGAAAAAAGAAAATTATTTGGCTGTCTCCAACTAAAGAATTTAATTACTTTATCATATCAAAAAGTTTTTTGTCCTTATCTTATATGGTGGTTAAGAAGATCGCATATTCTTTACCTTTTATTTTTTGGTCAAAATAATCTTCATAACCTATTAGCTATTGGTTGCAGCTGAAGAAATTTTGGATAAAAGATAAGTTATAAGCGGACCTCATTCAAAGCTAATAAAAAAAAAAAAAAAGAAACGGAAAGAGCTCCAATCAATAATATCTACTTGTTTAGTAACCACTCTTTATTTTATATTCTGATCCTAAATTCGGATCACCTTGTCAAGAGCTAGGACGACAAACGCCCATCAAAGTATGACTGGAAGTATATATTGTTCAATAACTTCAAGCATGTAATAGTAAAATTATAGAATATATATATATATAATATCAAAAGATTTGTTGCAACCAATAGTCAACACAACATTATTGAATTCTAGACGTCTTACTTAAAACTTATGCGGCCATGAAATTTCAGTACTAGACATAATTTATATCTATACTACTATATTTTGTTATAAGGATAGGACTTGTTTAAAATTTTTTAATTATTATTTTTTAATTTATCATGAGAGATTCAAATTTTAAGTTTTTAAATGAAATTGAATATAATACTACTGTTAGATTATACTTACGACCAATATGATTATCTTTATCTAATATAATATCAAATTGACAAACGTGGTAACGAGTAATCATTGAAAAAGTGGATACTCTAAGATTTATAAATCCATATTTGTTGATAAAAATAAATAAATTAATAAATATAAAATTCAATTTTTTATGAGAGTAATACATTGTATAAACTTTTTAAATAATGTACAAAAATAATTTCAAAAATATGACCGAAACGGATTATAAATTTTTTTAAGTGTAATTAAAAAAGTATAATAATAATTTGAGATGTTACTCTTCCAAATCATTTTTTTTTTGGGTAAATCTTCTAAATCAGTGTTAAATGCAATGTTACATTACTTGTAAATGTTAGGCTGGTAGTCACTAGAGAAACACAGCAAAACCTGTCATTATAAACCAAATGACCAATAGGTACATCTAGATGCCCTTTTGCAAAAATGAACAGGTAAAAGTGAATCGTCGTCGTTTTCAATCAAGATCATGGTCTAGAAGTAGAAATTCTAGCCAAAAAAAAAAGAGATCTAGAACAGAACGACCGGTAGTGCACCTTTCAAGTGTCAAAGTCAAATACCAATAATTTTTCTCTTTTAGTGATGTGTAACGAAAGAGACTTTATTAGCATTCTAAAAAAGAAAAAAAGAAAAAAGAGAATCTATTTCCCAATAAAACCAATCAAAAACAGACACAGACAGAGAATTTTTTCTTTTTCTCTCAGATGTTCAGGATTTTGGGATACAGCTGGCGCGGTCAAATTTGCCAACGGCTTTCTTTATGAAAAGCCTGCGACTTCTTCTATGCGTTCACACGTAAATTCTTCTCCGAATCTTTTGTTTGCTATTGAGTTTGAATGAAATAGGTTTTTCAAATTGAAATTTGTTAAATTTTTATAGTTACTGTATCGTTTATTTATCATATTATATTTTAATATAATATAATAATAATTATATTATATTTAAAATAATTATGTTAAATATTATATTAAAATATTAATTATATTATATTTTAAATTTAATATAATAATTATTATTTTTATCATCATATCACATATTTTCATTTTCTCTCTTCTCTTTTTAATTTTATCAATCACATCACATATAATATTATTTAAATACTTTTCATTCAAATAAATATTATATTTAAATATAATACAAATACTTTTTATCTAAACATATATTATATTCAATTCATCGCCCAATATAAATATAATAAGTTATTCAAATATTCAATAAGTATAATTTTTATTAATTTAAAAAAATTATGAAATATTTGGATTATGATTCAAGTTCCAAAGCATCTCTTTTGTCCTAGACTCCAACCTCGCGAGGAAGCTCAAATATGGTTCCTTACACATAAACTAATGTTTTAGATGTTAATTATAATCATAATTTTTTAATATCAATTTATATGAAAATAAATTATCATCTATTTATTAATATATAAAATCACTTAATATTATAATTTTTTAAACACATATTGAATCTTATATCATGTAAATTAATATTTAAAAATTAGAATTATTACTCTAATGAGGTATTTAAGTAACACATTATATTTGTATTATATTTGAATGCAATTTGTATTTGGATGAGAAGTATTTACATTACATTTGAATGTGATCTGTGTTTAAATGAAAAGTATTTAAATTATCTAGTATATGATGTGATTAATGAAAATAGAGAGAAAAAAAAAGATTGTGTGTGATGTGATTGATAAAAATAAAAAAAAATAGAATGATATATAATGATTGTATTGGATTTAAAATGTCATATGATTGATATTTAAATGTAATACTTTTACATTTAAATGAAAATTACAATGAGGTGATATGATTGGATTTAAAATGTTATATAATTGATATTTAAACGTAATACTTTTACGTTCAAATGTAATATGAATGCAATTTGATGAACAAATGGAGCATTAGCCAGCGTTTGGGACAAGCATTTTTTTGACATTGCATTTAAATACAATGTAATTTTCCCCCAAATACAAAAACATTTTATTCAAATACCAATCACATCATATTTTAAATTTAACACAATCACTATTTATTATTTCACTTTTTCTATTACTTTTATTAATTATATCATATATTCTCTCTCCCTCTTTTTTTCTCTTTACTTTTACCCATCACATCACATATTTATTATTAAAATACAATTCAAATACTTTTCCCCAAACACACATTGCATTCAAATGCAATACTAATGCTTTTTTTTCTAAATACAAATTTCATTCAATACATTGCATTCAAACGTAATGCAAATGCAATGTGTTCACCAAACGAACCCTTAGTTTTCTTCCTTAACAAACGCATCCAAAACAACTACTTTCAAACAAATTTTCTCCCTTCTAAGCCAAAAAAAAAAAAAAAAGGGACATTTTTCTCTCAATATCTCAGAGGATTTCAGGGCGTTTGATTCAAAAAAGAGGCCTACAAAAACGGGATTATGGTCAGATTAGCTCACTCCTTTGCTTCAATATCTGTTCACTCCGGTTTCTCATTCAGCCCTTTAAAGCCATGTTTTGGTCCTAAGAATTCTTAATCGGGACTGGGAGCATGCACGGAGGGAGGGGGGACTTGGTGGGGACTTGGAAAAAAAAAAAAGTTTATATAGATTTTTTTATAGTTATTAAATTTTAGTTATTAATATTGAGAAAGATATCTTTGATATTATTGATAATGAAACTATTGTGCAGATATATCAAGAAAATGAGAACTCATTGAGAGCAATTATAATATTTTGCTTGTTCAATAAAAATTTCATTTCAAAAAAGTGTTGGAAATTTTACTTGGTTTTCATGCTATTATTTTATAATTTTTATCTTTAATTATGCCACCACAGAAGTCTGACTTTATCCCTAATTTAGAGGTGCTAAATTACTAGTTACTAAAAGCAATTTTGATGGTTGTAACTAGAAGGGAAATCATATCATATAAAATACACTCATCAAATATATTACATATTTTTTAAATTTGATAAAATTAGGCCATATTTTATTTATTTATTTTTAAACAATTTATTGATTTTCAAATGGGATATTATAGGTTAATGGATCTCGGATCGTGATACGTGGATTTTTAAGTTAAATTCCAAATTATTTTACATGTAAAATCAATAAATTTTTAATAAAGTATTAGACGAAGGAGTCAAGATACCACCAATGTTTTTTTATTTATAACTATGGTGTTTGATATAAGTGCATTTCCTGAGCATTTTTCTTCCCAAGGGAAACTATAAAGCATGAAAAGGAAAAAAGTTTGGTAAAGCAAATCCGACAGAAATATAACTAAAAGAGGGGAGGAAAAAAAAAAAGACAGACAAACAAACAAACAAACGTTTAAGCGTCTAGATTTAGGAGGCATTTGACAAAAGTTTTACATTTTAATCATATTCAAACGCAATACAGTTTTATACTAAATGTAAAATTTTATATTCATATATAATTCTTTTTAATAATATTACAAAAATAATTATTATTTAAGAGTTTTTTTAAATAATCACATTAACTTTTTAACTTCATTATTTAAATCTATTTTTATCAATCATATCAACTTTTCAACTTTAAAATACTTTTCATTCAAATACATATTTTATTCAAATATAAAATAAATACATTTTAATTAAATATAACACTCTAAAAATAAATTATATTTAAATATAATTAAAATATAATGCTTTTAGGATACGCCTTATTAGCATAAGGCACACAATTGAGGGAATAATCTATAACGAATCAAAAGAAAGAGAAAAAGAAAAAGGTACCAGGCGTGTGCTGTTAGCGTGTCTATAAAATTGTAGACAGCAGCAAATATTTTAGGGGGGAAAAAAGAAAAAGAAAAGAAAAACAAAGCAGCCCTTATAAAATTATTAGACCCAAGACTAATTCTTAAACATAATCTGATCACGTGATTAAAATAACGTGTTCACATTACATCGAATTAATCAAAGGTCTTCTGCCCACTGCTGGATACATTGAATGCCTGGTCTTTCTTCGATCAACCTTTATTCACGATAGAATAATTAAATTTGCAATCAACATCATTAACACTAATTACTATTTTTTTTTTCCTTTTTACTACCGGGAATAAAATGGCCACGTGATTTTTATACAATAGGGCTGAAAATGACTGATTATCTTTTGGTTAACTTTATTCTTGCTTTAATTATTAAAAAAAAACTTTATACTTGCTTTAATTATCAAATTATCAAAACTTGGATGAGCGTTTTCTGTGTCTTTGTTGAGTTAAAAATACATAAATATCCTTCATTTGAAAATCACGTCAACTTATGAGCAAATTACATTAACTTACCCCTGGAGACAAGGCTTTTCCCTGTCTTTCAACCCCACCGAACTAAAGTTGTAAAAAACTTCAATTATATAACATCAATGCAAAAACCCCACTTAAAGCAGAATTAAAAGAAAATGTTAAAATATTATAGGAAATGTCTTCTTATTAAACAAATCAAAATAAAATAATGAAAACTCTTTAATAAATAATAGGACCTTATAGCAAAATGGCCCCCTTTTCAATAAATGAATAAAGTTTTTTAAATTTAGAAAATGACCATTTTATCTAAAATGATTATAAGTGATTAACAATATAATATAGTTAATTTATTCAATTAATGATTAACTATAATCAATTAATAATTGGTTATAATAATTATACATAATCATTAAATTTCAATTAATTAATAATAATTATGATAAATCAATGACTAATCATAATAAAATACTATTTTAGTATTTTCAGTCAACTTCTGTAGCCACCACCAACTCATTATTTGCTAACTTTGCCTAACCCCCAACCTAAGGTTGTTCATCAGATTCAATCAATCAATCAAACCAACAAAAACAATCTATTTTTTTACGGATAACCGACCTTAATTGAATTGGATTGGATATCAGTTTTTTAATCATCAATCTAGGGTAGATCAGATATACTATTTACCTTCAAAACATCAAATTCAACTTTTATATTTATATAATATGTAAAAAAATAAATAATGCTTATACTTTATAAGATTGATCCAAAAATTAGTGTTTATGTATTTTTATATACCTTTGTATATTAAATAAAAATTCAAAATCGACATATTATGATATTAACACCAGTAAAATCATTTTATCTTATTTTTTAATTTCCTAATGTATTATAACATACCTTCACATATTATATAATTCTTACTTGTTTGGTTCTATATTTAAATATTTAAATGATATGCGATAAATGTCAAACTGATCAATCTAATCTAATCCAATTCAAATCGACCTTAAATGGATTGGATTGGATTGGATTGAATGATATATTTTTAACAGATTAGATTGGATGGGATTTTAAAAAATCTAACTTTAATTAGATTAGATATTGTACATCCAAAGTAAGATGGTAGCATCATTCCTTTTCGAGTCCCTGCCCTCTTCCACCTCTCCTTGAACCAGGATAATGGCTGCTTTGTTGTTCGCATCAAATTTGGCTTCCGTGTCTACAATTGTGATCCGTTTTGCGAGATCTACCAGCAACGACTTTGGCGTTGCCCATGGCGGGATGGGTGACAACTTTTCCCTTTTCGAATTTGATTGATTCAAAAATGACCATTGGTCATTTAACTTTAAAAAAATGGACGTAAATAAAACGGGTGGCCAAAATCTCCCAAGGAATAACTAATAGCACTCTCCTTTTTTACACCTATTCTTGTAGTGATCAAATAGAATTTCATCGAAAGAAACATTGGATAACAAAACACATGTTTGACTCGATTAACCTGATTATTTAAAAGACATTTTTTGTCGGTGGTATCCAGAACTACACACTGAATGGGAGTAAGCTTTGTAACCGTCTGCACGTGATTTATAATTGGAGTTTATCCTCCACTATTTGTGTATCTAATAAATATGCTTTCCTGAGGAGTTTTATCCTTAACCAAAAAATGGTAAAAAAAAAAATTTATAGACAAAGACCAACGACTTGACGAAGAATTCATGAAAAGATTGAAGCCTCTTTTCGGTAGACCCAAAAAAATTTAATAAAAAAAAAACATAAAATAAAAGATAAGAAAACACAAGCACAAGGAAGCCAGTTGGATGGCTGAAGTTCACACGCGTCAAAAACCATGAGCACTGACTTTATATTCAAAGAAAACACCGCCTTCTTATTTTTCTTTCTATATATATGTATGTATGTGTATGTAAGCGCCTCTCACACTCGGTGTACTTCATTCGCTTCGAACTGTCTATCCGTTTCTCTTCGTTTTCGTTTGTCTCTAGAGACACAGAGAGAGAGAGAGAGAGAGTTTGCTTAACCATTTGATCTCAGTATAACAAAAAAATGTTAGGTGACAGGAGGACTCAGATGGACGGTGGGAATTCGTCTCCCAAGTTTTCTGGCCGTCTGATTCCGAAAAGGGGTCGGGTCAAGAGGACAGTTGTGGAGTTTCTGATTCAATCTTTTTCGTCCCTTTTCTCCCCTTCCCATGGCAGCTCTTCTGGACCTCACTTCACTTAAACTTGAGATCTTACCCATTCAATCTTGGTGGAAAAAAGGAAATCTATTTCAATTTTTTTTATGGTGGGTTTGTGAATTTGTGTAGCTTTAGGTTAGTGGAATTTTGTCCTGTATCAAGAAATTCATCCTTTTAGGGGTGAGGGGATTATTATATTGTGTTTTGTTCTGGGTTTTTTTCCTTTTTATTGGATTTCCCAGATTCTTCTCTGTATGTCTCTGCTAAGCTAGTTAATGATTGATAATTATTTTTAATTATTTGAGATTCAAGTAATTATCATTTTTGTTCTAAACTGAGCTATATAAAACAAAATGTCACCAAAAAAAGGGGCTAAATAGAAACAAGAGGAATCCGTGATAGAGTTGTTTAATCCTTTCATTTTAAGATGGAAAGGGAAGATTTGTCAAAAATCGATGAAATGGAAGAAATACGAATAAATGGAAAGGATCAAATAGATCAGCAAGTCATTTTTTTCATGCTGAAGTAGATTAGCTGAGAGGTTCAGTGGTAATTGGTGCACAAAATGCATTTCCCGAATACGGCTTTCCACGAAATTCTAGAGATCAAATATGGAACTCTGTTTACTCATTTTAAATTGAGTATCTGTTTCCGCCCCTTTCCTGCAAGGATGGGATCTGCTGTATTTGCTGTATTTTCTATGTTCATACGATTAAGTCTTTGGGTTTCCAAAGTAGTGTAATAACAAACGTGACTCATGAGATCAATATGAGATCAATATGAGATCAATATTTGAACAAAAAAACAAATCAAGAAATCAAAAGTTCAAAAAACTGCTATGCCTTGAATCAATATAACAGTAGTCATGTGGGAAACGGAAACTGCAAGAAGGCAGCTGGTGTTCCGGCTCAGCCAATTCTGGAGTTATCTCTGCCAAAGACAAGCGTGGTTGCCCAGTTCACTGCTACGTAAAACCTGTTCCTCCAGCTGACGACACGTGTCAGATAGGCGGAGCGCCAAATAAGCCAGCTAAGAAACCCGGCAAGGGATATACCCTTTGCGTCCTGCCAACACATACTCAGTCATATGAGAGTTTTTTCGATAGAAACTATCCTCTTTCATTATCGTCGTATGAGAGTTTTTATGATAGGAACTGTTCTTTTTCACTATCAGTATTTATGGGAACAAATGTACGAGATCGATCACCTTGGACTGCCGTAAATCAACAAGAGCCTTGTAGCGACCAACGGATGCCATACTTCCAATGTGTTTGTACACAAAAGGATCTCCAAGAGGGATGTCTTTTGCGCTCAAGGCCTTGCCTCCGTTCTGCTTCGCTATCTTGTTAAACAACTCCACCAGATATTTTCCCTGTCGTTCCGCAACCTTTTCGGATGGTAATGATACGGAGTAAAACTGGTTAGATCAGGGACTTTGGATTGTATGCAATATAAAAGGTCTTTCAAGGTTGGTCTTAAAACAGTTAGTTACCTCTACTTAAGGGTCCATCTCATTTGAGTTTCTTTTGTTTTGCCAAAGATACTGAGTTGTTTTCCTTAAGAAACTAAGAATATCCTCCACCTATGTTTGTAATCTTTATATTTTCGTCTTGGTTTCCTAATATCATAGCGTCGTTTGAGCTTTGCTAATAAGTGCTAACACCGCATTTATTAAATTTGCCGCAGGGGAAAATATTTCTTGTCTGTCTATTAGGCATTTAACATAATTGAAAGACATGGTGTAATACTGTTAAATTGTATCAGAATCATTTAATGATAATTTAACAGATGAAAATTTAATGGTTGAGAATCTTGTCCACTAGTAAAGTTTTCATTGTTTTTTTTCTCTTTAACCTACCAGAAAATCCTATTAACATACATAACAACAATGTAGAACTTGAAGAAAAATTCGAGAATAATCGTTAACCTGAGCCAAAGCTGGAAGCACTGGCCTTCCGGTCTGTTCAAGAAAACCGGCGCAGTCTCCTAGAGCAAACACATCTTCCACAGAAGGCACCCGCAACCACTCATCCACGCCAATCCTGTATCACTCATCGACTCTTGGTCAATTACTGTATTTATAATAGATTAAACGAAGAGAAAAGTAAAAGTATGAAATTGTAATGAAACAAGAGAAACGTTGTTTATGCTGGCGCATATATACCTTCCGCCAGCAGACTTGGGAAGATGAAGTGACTTCACAAATTCTGATGGTCCAACACCTGTGGACCACACCAAGAGACCATACGGAACATCAGTTCCGTCATTGAGAACTATCTTCTTGGGATGCACTTCTTTCACAACCCCGCGCATTAGGCGAACACCGGACTGATGAAAGATTCAACAGAAATGTCATGCTAAATCCAGTGAAAGCTGAAGAATGGCCTCTAACAAATCAGACCAAAAAAAAATATATATATATATATATATACACACACCAACTTACTTTTGTTAAGTGGTTTGTCGCATATTGCCTTAGCCCCACATCAAAGGAAGACAAAATTTCATTTGCCTGTTCGATAAGAACTAGTTGAGAATCTCATGATAAAAATCTTCTTAAAAGTACTAACTAGATGAAACACAAACTCAAAGAAAAATACCTCAATGAGGGTTACTTTGATGTAGTCCTTAACATGGGAATACCTTTCACGAACGTCTCTCATGATAAAATCGCTCAATTCACCACTGAACTCCACTCCAGTAGGACCGCCACCAATGACGACACAATGCAGAAGGCGTTTCTTTTCTTCCTCTGATATTCCTGCAGTACAAATTCAATTGCAAAATTGTGGCTTTAGTAATTACAAAGTATTACATGACAGCAAAATAAATCTCTTTCAATAGACAACTATACTTAGAGACAGTTTTTAGCAATTTCCATCTCAACTCAATGTCTCAGGGTACAAAAAAGAGCGACAAGCATCTAAATCATCTTGTAGATTTTAGTAATTTTGTTGTATATGACCAACTCACCTGGATTTTCAGAGAGCATCAGATTCAAGAGGAGCTTTTTCCTAATCTCTTGAGCATGATTAACCTCGCGAAGGAAGAAGGTGTGTTCCTTGACACCCTTGATACCAAATGTCAAGGGCTCAGCTCCAGCAGCAATGACAAGCTTATCATAAGCAACTTTGAATCGGTAAGGTTCATGAGGCAATCCACCATTGGCAACCGTCTCACAATAGATCTATAAAACAGAACTCAGGTTTAACTTTCTCTATCAATACCTCCATTTCTTCAGCTAGAATACACTATATGCCTGAAATTTTGACTCACCTCATGTTTGTCTGTATCAATACCACTGCAGGTGGCTAAGTAAAAATACGAATTGGGATTCGACGCGAGTGCAGACTGAATTCGACTAACGGGTTCAGCCACTGACCGGAACTCCAAGGTCCCCACACAAGTTGAGGCAAGCAGAGGAGTGAAAACCATGTGATTCCTAGGCGATATGCAGACCACATCATAAATCTTTGTGTCCACTCCCTTGAGGAACCGACAAGCAGCCCAGCCAGTTCCAAGGACGACCACCCTCGGCTTTTCACTTGGCCTGGTTGCTTCTAGTCCTGGATACCTGGTTTCCTCCCGCTCCGCATCCGATTCCTCCACAATCCTCTCAACAGCCGGAGATTGGTAATGAGGGGCCACCCTTATCCCCCTACTAAAGAAACTCGTGGAATTTGCCTTTCTAAGACTAGAAAGGTAAGAAAAATTGCCATCTCCAGCAACATTTGCAAGGGAAGGTGTGGAAATTTCGCGTATGATTGACCCTTCACTGAACGTATTCTTAAATGTGCCTTCTGATCTTCTCAAAGAACTTCTACTTATTCTTGCTAATGCCATGTTAAGAGTACTAGTTCTACGACCTTAGGTTTGGAACTTCGGTTACAATTAAGCTCGTTGAAACTGTTGAGAGAAGGGAAAAATGCGAATTAGTTCAACTACGGAGAGGAAGATTGAGAGTTGGAATTATACGTAGGTAAAGGAAATGGGGACTCCAAAAACTTTGGAGAGATACAATGACAACAGGGCGGGCCAAAAACAATTTGTTTTTAACTTCTTTCCAAGACTTGTCGACAATGAGACGAAAACCAAACTTTGCTTTGCTCATCAATTAATGGCAGATACAGAGAGAGAGAGAGAGAGCTTTGTAAATTACCGTGAGAAAGGAGCTTAAAAACCACCAAAATTCGAAAGCATTTCATGCATTAGCAAAGACATAAAGATCGGATTCCTATCACATCTAACACATCAGAAAATTTAAAGAATTGACAATAAACTTTTTGATTCAGAACAAAAGAAAGCTCAAACTCATGCAAAAGACAGACGGAATATTTCAGAAAAAGAAAGAGGAGAGTTATGTGCTAAATAATACCGATAACACAGTTTTAAACCGTCAAACCACGTTAAAATCACATCAAACTTCGTATACATGCATATATGAAATAATATAATATAATTTAGTAGAACCTGATAGAGATCCAGACTTCAAAACTGTCTTACCGGTGGATTCAAAGAGAAAACATACGTGTGTGACTAATGAATACGAGGATTTTGCAAAGAAGAAGGTTCGGGAACGTTACTTTTGAGGAAGAAAGAGAATTTGTCTGTGGGGTGCTTCAACTTTCAAGCTTGGAACAGTGAGAGTCTATCTCCATATATTGCGGAGTTTCTCGTGATTCACCAATAGACCACATACATGTGTGTATGTATATGTTTATATGTGTGTCTATACGCGTGTGTGTGTATGTTAAATGTGTCATTATTTATTATTCACGTGGAAGAGAGAGAATAAGGAGAATTAAAAAAAAAAAAAAAGGTCGACTTGGGACGCAAGCAAAAACAAGAAACGATTTGAATAATAAATGTGTCATTATTGGAATTTGAAAAAAAAAAAAGGGAAAAAAAAAAGAGTTAAAACAAGAAACGATTTGAATAAAAAAATAAGGAAAATGAGAATTGGATTTGAAAAGTTTTTTTTTTTTTTTTTTTTTCATTAAAAAGACAGAGTTCAAACAAAGGAAAAAGCATATTTGAGCATATTCTATTACATGCTCGGCAATTGCTAAAAGGGGAAAAATCATGCGCTATAAGAAAAAACAGTGAACAATTCCACATTGGCCCTCCAACGTTAAAAGACAATTTCACCCTTGAAAGTGTAATGACACCTCCAAGTCGGTTGAAGGGTAGCATTGAGTTTTGGTTTTGCCTTGATGCCTTTGAAGTTTGACCAGAACTAGATGGTCAGCAGCCATTTACTGATTCGAACCCAGCTGTGCCCAACAACTTGGCCGCCTTGAGTTCCAACCAATCAGGGTCCATGTCGTCCGTCTTTTCTCCTTCAGAATTTTTTGTTCAATTTTGTTTTGTTTTGCTTTTTTGTTTTGGAATTTTTCTTCTCGAATCATAATTGAAGTTTTATAAATTACTTCACCAAGTAAATAGAATCCTTAAAAGTAAAAGAAAAATATTAGGACATCAATCTTAATACTAAAGTTTTTAATATCAACATATATAATAAGATGAAAATTCATTCTTAATATATTAATACTAAAAATTCGAATTAAAATTGATATATTTAATCCTACTTAAAAATAAACATAACCCTAACTTATATTTCCTAAATGATAAAGTAGGAAAATTTTTTCTTTAAAAAAAAATTTCATAAATATATATCTTATACAATTAAAAAAGAAAGAAAAAAGAAAATGTTCATATAAGCTAATTTTAGCCCCCTAATATCTCCAAAACTAATTTTTCAATTTTTTTTCCTTTGTCTTCAATTCAAAACTCAATTTCACTATTTATATCTATGAATCTTTATTAAAAACGTATAACTTTATTATTTCAAGTTAAATAATATGATTTTTTAATTATTTAAAATTTAAAGAGAAATGAAATAATATCTATATTAATATATATATTTTGAAGACATTTTAAGTTTTTATACTTTTTCACTCTAACTTTTTTTTTTTTTAGTTTCCAACCATATGTACATTTACAAAACTTAATTAAATTAAATTTTAATCAAAATATCTTGAAAACTACTCCTCTATGTAAAAGAGAGATGGAGGTGTTGTTAAGAGAAAGATAAGTTCTCTGTACCAATATTTACTTTGAATTTTAAGTTTTTGTTTTTTATGAGAAGGATTTAAAAATGGTAATCTCATGGCTACGTTATTAAGACAAAATGGTAAACTCGCAAATTTCATACTTATTTCTTTTATAATTTATCTTTTCTACTCTAAAACATCTCTTCCAATTTTTTTCCTCGTACTTTTCCATAATAGTGTTCCTTGTCTTGTTGAAATTTCTTAAGAAATAGCACCAATGAGCAATTTTCATATGAAAAATGAAACTTAAATTCGACCTTCTCAATTGCTGTGTTCTGCAATGACGTACTTTTCTTTTTTCCCTTTTTGGTCTCCCTTAATCTCGGAGCCGGCTCTCAATAGTCAATACTTTTATTGTCGTTTGTTCTTCCTTTTTGACTAACTTTGAGAGTTTGATATACGGCATCGACTAGTCTACTTACGTTGCCCCAATACGTGCCAATAAAGTCACGGCTGTGTTTTCTGATCTAAAGTTTCCTTTTTTAACTTTCTTTTCTTTCTTTTGAAGTACATAGGGTATTTGGTTCTCAAAATTCAAACCAAATTTTTCAATCTATTTTTATCTTTTTTTTTTGTAATCAGTAAAAATTTTAATTATTTTTTAAGAAATCAATCAATTCCAAACAAAAAATTCAATTTCAAATCAGTACATAAAATACTTTTTTAATTAAGATTGCGTAAGACATAATCTATGTATTTTAGTAATCTTTCTATGTAAAAAGTCACGATAAAAACAAAAATAAAAGGCAAAAAGCTGCTAATATCCAATCCAACATACAATAATTCTACATATTTTTACACATACGCCTGTTAAGCCATTTAAAGTCAAAGAACTATACATTTATGTTGCAAATGCCTTTGAATTTTCTGAAGTTCATAACCTAAAGCTTACAAGTGTGGGCATCACATAATCAAACTAATCTTAGACATTAAAATCTGGTCAGCTAGAATGTTAACTTTTGGCTTCTGACTTTCTTAGTATGTGTTGATGTTAGTTTGATTAAGTTGGCGTGGCAAATCCGTCTTCAGAGTCGCCAAAAACCCTGTTCAAAATCATGGCCAGTCGCACTCCACCCTGAGCTATGCGTTTCATTACAATTGGCATCCTCGTATCAAAGTAATCATCTGTAAAACAAACACAAAATTTTCACTTAGCCAAGTTTCATGCCAGATATCAAGATTTACGCCTAAAACAATACCACAACGGGTCCTATTCCCGAGAGTATTTTCATGTAGGAAGGATGGCAAGCATGTGCCGGTCCATGTGACATTATGTGTGTGTGTTTTCATCTGTGTTTTTCAAACATGCCTGAAAGAGTATCGCCGGCCTTAACTCCTTTGTAGCCCCATTTGCATGCTATGTCAATGCTCTCCACAGCATATCTGGAAAAAAAAAAAAAAAGTCATATTTCTGATAATGCCTGAGGAGAATGGAGAGAGAGAGAGAGAGGGATATGGAGAATTCTGACTCGTTTATGCACGAAGCAAGATCATCACAATGCCTCCATGAAGAAACGTCGTCTGACCAAGTTCCCTATATATGCAGCAATCAGCATTCACAATTAGTTTAAGTAGTTTACTGATTATTGAACTGAATTACCTTAATCAGCCTTTATTTTAATTGATATAGTTTATTTTTTTGTACACACACACACACACACACATCAATATACATGTGGGTGTGGGCGTGTTTAGGATGAACTACTACAGAAAGTTATGGTCTTACATCTGTTAAGTTTCCTTCAAGGTCTTGTTGGAGAAGGTCCAAATCCTTGGTGTAATAATCTGCTAGAGCTGTCAGTAAAATCTCCCTATCCCACACCTTTACATTGGAAAATAAAGCGGTCAGTCATCAATTTAAGGGCATTTTCATAACCCAAAAAAAGAGGAGGAAACATTGGTTTGTACTTGATTTTTAGATATTATAAGAACATGCATGAAAAGTGAGAAGCACTGGGTTAGAAGAGCTAAAAGGAGAGGGGGAGAAGTGATCTACATGGTGCAGATTTGATTTGTGCCTGAACCAGCGCAAATTGATGGTGTTTCCTCCTTCATCGGTTGTGAATCCGACGTGCATTGGCTGAGAAAAGCAAGAAGAAAACATGATAAGGATCTCAAAAAACCTGCATTAAAATTGTTACATTTTTCATTGAAAACTTGTGGGAAATTAACGCCTTTCATGCCTGGTGGATATCTCCCATGAAGTGTGATAGGAACAACAAGGCCTCAGTCATGTTATCTGCGAGGATCAAAAGAAAGAAATTAACACAAATTAGTTTGACCATAAATTTTATTGACACGAAGACTTTTTTTAAAGATCATTTATAGGCTTGTTAAGCTTCCTTACATCTACGATCGGAGGTCCCCTCTCGGTAATGTGAAAGCTGAGATGTGAAATTCTGGATCGCACCAGCAACACACATGTTCTCCAACCCATGTTGATCATGGCAGTCCCCTATACCGCAAGAAAGAGATTAAAATTTGATTTAGTATCCAAATTAGCACTCGTGAGTATAATTACTTTGTTTTTAATCTGTTCAATTTTCGTTAATAAATTTTTAGAACAAGCTGCTTACTGGAATAATCAAAGCTACAATCATTGTCCGGAGTGTCAATGAAGTGAAGAGGGCTAGTCCATCGGTATCGGTACCAATGGCGGATTTGGTCAGGCCACACGCAAAGCGCTGACAAATCGCCTTTCACGTAGCGAGGTAATAGATTTTCAACTGCTTCTGCTGCGTCTGGCTCTAGCAGCTCCTGCTCAAATGTTTTTAGATTGCAGCACATACAAGTCGAAAATTATATATAATTGTTCTTCCTTAGTCATCCCTTTCCATAACTATCTAGAATTTCTTATATAATAATGAACTTAGAACCAGAAAACTTCAGCTCTTAAGCAGCTAATATGGCCTCTAATAACTCTTGTTAGGTAGGTACAATGATTTTTGTACTCTTGTAATCAATCTCGTGTAGTCATATGGTATTAACGAAAATTCCACCTAACTTTTCGCTGTTATAAACTAATAATTTAATCAAAGATAAAAATATCGACGTTGGTGAAAATATCAATATTAATAGAAATATATTAAAAAAATAATGAAAAATTTGATATTGGTTTTCAAACTTAATATTAATTTGTTTTTTTTATAGTTTAGGAAATGATATGCATGTTTAAAAAAAAAAAAAAAAAGTTCTACAGAACTTTATACTTATTAGATAGACATCCCAATACCAAAAAGAAAGTCTTATAAAACTAAAGCATGCCTGGAAGTTTGTCATGATTCAAAGTTCAAACATTTTTGCGATTCTCTCTCAATTTTTGTTTTAAAAAAATTAATAATAAATAATTAAACAGTAATTCTTTACAATCTCACCGAAATGGATATTTTACTGATTTTCTTATATTTACCAAATTTTCTCTAAAATTTTGATAGATTTTTTTACGCCAAAACAATATTTTGGGGACCTTCCAAGCTCCAAAATTTTGTTGGAGATTTTGAAAATCTTGGAGAAATTTCTGTCCATGGATCTAATTGGCAAGTTTGCATGTGTTATTTAGTTAATACGACGCATATTGTTATGATGATCTTAAAGTTGATCAGTTCCACCTGATATATCAATTTAACTAATCCATCCTCGATGACTTTACAAGCTCAAAAATGTAATAAAAGTATGTTGGTCCACTAGACAGGGGCGAAGCTAGAACCCTATTGAAGGGGCATACACCTAAATTTATTTTTCTTTACAAAATAAATTTTAACAAGAATTATGTGAGAATTTTTAATTTTAGTGGTACAAAGCCATAAAAACGACACCTAGTTCCCACTTTCTAGGGGAAATGGATTGGAATCAAGTTTACCTGGGCAATACGACATGTCAAAATATGACCCTCTTTACTCCATCCCTGAGCCCTTGGAACAATAATGGAAGCAAAACCCAGCACCAAAAACACCCCAAAAGGAACTAATCCTGCAAAACCACTATGCCTGTCCATCGCTTCAAATCGTTTTTTCTGTGCTCTTATCAACCCACTGTTTGTTTATTCTCCAATATGATATAAACATTCCAGTTGATATATCTAACAAGTAGTTACAGATATATATACATATATATATCTCTATTAACAAACTATTTGGAGGTCTTCATTGAGTGCAAGTTTAGTTTTCCAACTATTTTACGTCTTAGAGTTTTCCCACTATTTCAACTACTTCAGAAGTTGACTTGAACCACAAGCAAGATTGAAAATGGAGCATATTCTGAGGCATAATAGGCATCGGGAATTTATTTATATCGAGATTGAAGTCAATAAGGAACTATAACAACATAGTTATCTCTTTTCCATTGTCTTGAAAGAGTTGACAGCATGGAAAAGATAACTACTGATTGGGAACTCGCGTATGGGAAACTTCAAACTACATACTTAACCAAATTATTGGGCCCCACATTTCATGTGACCATATTCTGCTATCTCCAATCTTCATGCTTGGGCAATTTTCGCTTGAGAAGTGAAGGCTCGATTAAGGGTAGCGGCCAAGCGGACCCCGGCCTGAGCTAGCCTCTTCTCCACAACTGGAAGCCGAGAAAAGAAGTATTCATCTACAAAGAGAACAAGGATTTTAAAAGGTGATATGGAACAGAAATAGCTCTTACGAGTAAAGAGTTTATACAGATAATTATAGGTAAGAGATTATGTGCCACATTAGTACTACTATGACACGTTTGCATGACTTGGCTTCAATTATGGTATCTTGCCTAATATGCTATGCAGGGTTGAATCGGCCATGTGCAAGATCAACCATGATGTTTACATTACCAATAAGAAAATGGTAATATAAAATCGAATGATGAACTTTTTCTAATAAAAAGAATGTTAAGTGCATATCTTAGTTTCTTTGGTTAATTTTAACATGGCGAAATTACCTCCCAAAGTGCTTCCTGGTGTGGCATTTCTGTAAGCAAACTGGCATGCTAAAGTCACGCTTTCAGAGGCAAACCTGAAAAATCAATAGCTATTTAAGGAACTTGAGAAAATGGTATTAAGCACAAATATGTACACCGTAAAAAAGAACGTGAACTTACGTATTTGGACAAACCGTTTCATTCTTTGGGCAAATTGACCACGATGACGCATCATTAAGCCAAGCATTCTATAAACAGCACCAACAATCATGAGCTCAACCTCACTTAAGTTTTGTACAACTCGTCTAAATGCTATGTTAAGTGTCAAAAACATCACATCTTCAAAGTTGTTATTATATTACTTTCAATTCACTATATTTAGAATTCTAAACGGATACCTATATAAAAAAGTTTCTTTTATTTGTGTTTAACCCCTTTTTTTTTCCTCTTCTGCAGTCCAGCTTCATTCTTTCTTTTCACCTTTTCTTTTGGGGAACATAATTATACAAAAATATAAGGGTAAACTGCCATGTTGGTCCCTAAACTTTTAAATTTGTACAACTTTGGTCTCAGATATATATATATATATATATATTTGTAGATGAAATGCCCCTAAAGTGTTAAAATGTTGCTATAATAACCCTTTACGATAATTTTTGGATGGAATCCATTAGTTAACATCACTTTTTGACCAAATTACTAATGGATTCAGTCCAAAAATTAACGGAAATGACTAGTAGCATTTTAATAGCTTAGGGACATTAAAGCTAAGAAAAAAAATCAGGCACGAAAGTTGCATAAACTTAAAATTTTAGGGACTAAATTTGTGAACCAATAAAAAAAAAGGAACAACGGACTGTAAGATTTTGTTGAATGGCCTGTATCATGTTTGTGAGATCCTCATCATAGAAGGTCTTCAAAGCAGAGTCTATCATCATGGTATCCCATACCTGAAACAAAACCAAATCTTACTGAATCTAACCACGTATTGACTGCGAATGATAAAAAACCACACGAGCTCTCATGGAGGTGCGAGGTCATAATCGGTCCTTACATGGTGGAGGTTTGTCTTTCTACGATACCATCGTACTGTTATTGAGTTTCCACCTCCATCTCCAATGAAACCGACATGTAGGGGCTGAAAAATACAATGCAAAGTTCAGAAAATAGGACCCTTACTTTTTCAAAAAATATTCCATCACAAGGCAAAGGAAAAGAAAAAAACTATCATTAAAATGCCAATGATAAGGTGCAACTGTTGTGTAGCCATGAGAAAAAGCACGACCACGATGGTACAAACAGAGTGCGTCACATGAAACAAACATAGCTAAGAAGTTAAAGGTCAATAATCAATGTCCTCTTGAACACAAACAACACAGCCTTCACAACTGTGTAGTCTAAGTACTTCAACGCTGATGATTGTTTCTAACCAAACATAAACAGACATTATAGAACTACGGAAAACACACTACCTAGTTCACAGTATACACAACTACACTACAAAATCCACACCTGAATAGTTGGATGGAAAAAATCAAATCTATGCAAGTAATACAACTACAATATAATTCCGTAGTAAGCCAAAAGTCTATTAGCAGAGTAAATTGGAAATTAAAAAAAAAAAAGTCATAACAGTTAATTTGAGTTTCAAACAGTCTGCCACTTGATAGTTTGCTTTATTTATTTATTTGGTAGCCTTGAAGGTTTCTTTAGGAAGAGCAAACCTGATGGACATCCCCAATAAAATGAGATAGAAACATGAGTGCTTCCGTTAAATTATCTGTCATCAACAAAGGACATAATTTAGCTTGATCAGAAACATATTTATTAGTATCGATATCTATTATCCAATTATCCAGAGGTCCTCACATGTCGATGCTAAGATGGAGTTCTGATAACCCTTTGAGAGTTGCCTTGTATAGTTATAAATTGCCGCTGTTACGCATCTACCTTCATGTCCATAAGAATCATGGCAGTCTCCTGTTATGAAGGGGAAGAAAGTAAGCTTTTCTATTTGACAATAAAGCTAATTCAAAAGAGGACAATCTCGCGACATTTTTCAAGTAGTTTGCATTAAAAGGAAAGAGGTTTGCTTAGTTTCCTAAGAACAAGCTTTCTAGACTTGCAGCTTAGACCTGATCTCAACCGACACACAGCCTTGGCAAGAACGGCATTCTGTGCAATATATGACTCATGCTCCTTTAGGTCATTTGAATTCCGTGGGTATTATCTTGTTTTTCTTCTTCTTTTTTTTAATTATTTGCTTATTTAAATGGTTCCATCAATCTTCTATCCTCCTAATTGGATCTGAGATCTACTCTTCTCAGAACCAACAAAAGCTCCACCCGGAACATTTAATCACAATGAAGCACAGGAAAACAAAGGAAATACCACAATCAAATTGGGAAGTAAGCTTATAGATAGAATTAGTATATTTTTTATATGATACACTCTAAACTAGCAGTGTTTATTGTTTAACAGAAGATATCAAGCTTGCTACTTACGCAAGAAATCGTAGTTACACCTAAAATCTGGTGTATCAACATAGTGTAGAGGTCTGCTCCACCAATAATGGAACCGAACGTCGTCAGCCCAAGAGCAAACAGAAGCAAGATCACCCTCAGCAGAATCAGGAAGCAATCTTTGAACTGCAGTAAGAGCTTCTTCAGTCAGATATCCCTGCACCAAAACAAAACCCAACTTGTTATCAGAAATTGATTGCAAAACCCAAAAATTCAACACACCTCTCTTCAACCTAAAAGTTGAAGCACATCCCAAAACCCATTATATGATCTTCAATTAAATGAGATCATCAAAATACATTTCTACTCGAAATTAGGCATAAAACCCAATCTGTTGTCAGAAATTACTGCAAAATCTTCAAAATGCAACTTGAAGAACATTCCATAACCCATTTTATGATCTCCAACGGAATGAAATCATTAAAATACAGTTCTACTCCAGATTATGCATAAAGCCCAATTTGCCCATCAAAATTCGTTTCCTTTATTGTCCCCCCCACACCGGCCAACCTCCCCCACCCCCCCAAAACACAATCAAATTGCCTTGTAATGTCATTTCAAGACTATACCAAAAACATATACGACAGGTTTAAGAGAAACTCGCCTCTGCTATCTTACACGCTGTGTAGTGGCCGTCCTTTCCCCAACCCAGAATTCCTGGTATCAATACCAGAAAAACAAGTTCTGCCCAGGTCAACCATAGTCCAAATCTGTTCATTTCTCACAATGGAAAAGAGAGAGAAATAAATTAACACTGTTGAGCTATTAAGATGGGAACTTTTCAGGAGATTTGCAGGCTTTTGGTCGTTTACATTAGTCGTTTTTCACTAAAACAGTTTCACAGCCACAAGGGTGATGAACTGGGAACTGGGAATGACAGAAATTTTATCCAATGAGAAACAAGAGCGTGTCGAGTTGGATTCTTTTAATATAATTGGAGGGAAAGAAAAAAAAATCTTTTTTCTTTTTTCTTTCCATTTTTAGTCGATTTATTATTTTTTTAAGTCAAAATATCTTTACTTTTAAGTTTGCTCTTGTCAAAAGTTTAATTCATTTTTTGCTAAATAATTTAAACTTTAAATTTACACAAGGACATGGTCGTCCTAGAAATAGGGTCGGACATGAGGTGGTGGGTATGCCTTGCTCGTCTCCAATACTTTTGTTAATTCTTTTTTTTTTTTCTCCCATTAAGGTAGATAAAACAGTGGATGAACGAATTTGACATGACAAAAGGGTAAGATAATAAAAAAAATTAAATTTTCATATGGAAGTGCTATAATCTTTATTTGAAAAATTAAAGATAATTTAAACAATAAAAATTAAGAGTAAAAATTAAAAAAAAAAGATAAAAAAAAGTTCAAATCTCAACCTAAAATCATGCAATAATGTAGGTGAGTTGAAATAAAGTGGAGGCAGATAGTTTAGTAGGTAGAAAATTTTGAGCCAGTTTTGTACTTTTTTTTTTTTAATTTCTTTCAATAGTAACTAGTAAGAAAATAAGAACGAATGTGTGATTTATTCATTGTTCATATAACAAAATAACGAATAATTATTAAACAGCTTTGATCTACTTAACTACTTAATCCAATAACCCTTTGTGCTCCATTCATAATTTAAATTTCAAAGTCCTTAGCTATAAAACATAATGAGAACATGTATTTATTTATTTATTTATTTTTGCTAAAAAAACCTCAATATCCAAAATGATTTCGATCATCACATTGGGGTGTCTCTCTTAAATCAAAAATGCCTGATCTAAACTAGAGTCTAGCCCATTTGAATAAGAAATTCGTTGCCATGTTTTTAGAACGAGGAAAGAACACAAAACAGACCTTTAAACACATATCTACAACATTACAAACTTCCTGAAATAAGTCTGAGAGCAGCCAATGAGGCGTTTCCTTCCTGGTTTGTAGTGCTGACATGAGTACCTCTGAATCACCTCTGCATCTTTACAACCTCTAGCATGGACAAGAGGAATTGCCATCAAGATAGCCTTTACTCACCTTCTAGAGCCGCCAAAACCTGACAACGATCAACCTCAAAAACTTCCATATACCCTCATATGATTTTAGGCCAAGACAGCTAATCAGCCCAATCCTCTAACCACTAAGGCATTGTGTGAATACAAATTTGACTTGATAAAAGGGCTGACGAATAGATATTTGAGTATTGTCCACTATCACTTAAGCACGAGGTCCCCTCTGCATTCTTTGCGACGGCAAGTAAAGATGACATCATATTATGCACTTGACTCAAGAAATAGGTATAAAGGGAGAAGACCCCCTAAACCATTTGTTATTCTAACAATTCCCAATCAACTCACAAGCACATCTTGCAAAACGGATAAACTCATTCCAATCATGAACCGTAACTCCCAAAAATAATCACCTAAGAAAATCCATTGGAATGGTAATATCAACATTATCCAACCTAAAAGCCGATCTAGTCACAAACTAAATTAAATTAGTCAGAGGACATTTTTTGAACAAGTGAAAGCCAGTTTCCTTACCCTCCCTACAATGAACACATTCTGTGTCCCCTATAGGGAAAACCATAGCCAATCTACTGTGAGTCAATAGACAATCATTAACAAGATGCTAGAAAATTAGTTTCTATCATTCAAGCAAGCTACTTCACCACAGTCGCTTCCAAATGAGATCCTTTTTCTTAAATCCATACTCTTGTTCAGCCTAATAAGCTCCCTTGATTGTAAATCTCTTTGTAGCACTATCTTTCCACATTAGCTTGTTGTCTAACCAATCTAACCGCTTGAGTTAATTTGATTCCCTAACTCCATCCAAAGATGAAAACCAATAAATTCCTATTCCAATCCCTAGTACTTGGCTGGAACAGGTCCTTAACCTTAGAGATGTAAATCAAACTCTCTTCCATTGGATTGAAGAAAACTCAGGGAATACCAAATATGAATTAAGGAATCCATAAAGAGGCCGAGATATCAACCCTATCCCTTGAGTCAATGGCAAAGCAAACACCATGACAAGTTATCTCTTTAGCTCTTAAAATACCCTTCAAACAACAAAATTACCTTGTTTGCAAGCAATAGTCCATAAATTACTATTGGCATAGCACTTCCCGCGGATTCCCTTCGTCTAAAGACCACTATCATTTGAAACAATTTCCAGGCTAGTTTAGCTAGAAAAAGCCGAGTATATATCTCGGAACCTACAAAAACCCAGCCCTTCATGGCTCTTTGGCTTAGAAAGAGAATTCCAACCCTTAAGTAAAGAAATCTTTTTTTAATCACAAAACTTTCTCACCATACCATCTAACTCATAACATAGAAAAAGTGGCAATTTGAATGTGGCCATTAAATAGGAATGAGTATTAGTTGTCATTGATTGGATAAAAGTAGATCTCCTAGCCTTAAGAAGTAATTTAGCCTTCAAACTTTCAAGACGTTTCGAAATCTTATCCTTTAGGAAAAAGAAGTCTCGAGACTTGCCCTCAGACAAAAACATTAGATTAATTAGGTAACTTTCATCACCTAAAGCATCTTTAAGACTCAACTCTTACAAAATAGCCTATTTAATCTGATTGTCAATGTTGTTAAAGAAGAAAGTACAGGACTTTGTTAAACTTACTCTTTGGCCAGACCATTATTCATACTTCTGCACATAGCCAAAAACACTATGAACTTTCTCAATCATTGCATAACAAAAAAGAACAATGTCATCTACAAGCATAATGTGAGACACTTGATAAGAGTCCAAACCAAGAGAAATATTGTGTATCAAACCTTCTTCTTGCTTCCAAAAGATTAATCTTGAGAGTACCTTACTACACATGATGAAAAGATAGGGGGATAAGGGGTCATCTTGTCTTAAGCCCCTTTGAGGAATAAAAGATTTAAGGGAACTCTCATTCGACAAGCACTGAAAGAAATAGATCGCACACAATAGAGAACAAGATCATTAAACTATGAGGCACAACTGAAAGTCATAAAGACTTTTTCAAGGAAACCTCATTCAGGCCTATCACAGGACTTTTTCATATTCATTTTAATATCCAGCAGGCCTTCTCATCCTCGTTTCTTCTTCATTGAATGAAGAATCTTTTGAACTAAAATCGAGCTTTCTACAATCCATTTTCCAGGCACAAAACCTGATTGGAAAGGACTAATAATGTCCTTAAGCATTTATCCCAAGCAATTAGCTAAAAGCTTTTCCATAACTTTGTAATAAAAATTACTTAGACTAATTGGTCTAGGTGATCAAAAGTCGAAGCATCCTTCTATTTAGGGATCAAATAAATAAAGGAATGGTTCAATGATCTAACAAACCTTTGTGAGACGAAGAACTTCTTCATAAACTCCACCACCTAGCCCCCCACCATATCCCAATAAGTTCTATAAAACATCCCTAAAAAACCATCAAGGCCTAGTGCCTTTAATGGATGCACAACCATCATTGTTTTTTTTTTTTTTTTCACTTCTTCCGAGGAAAGAAGCATGCATAAAGACACACTGTTTCCTCATAGATACAAGGTTGGATGAGAAAGTTTAGAGGCGCTTGGTTTTATTTTTAAGAATGATTTTTCATTTTCAAAAACACAGAAAATGAAAACGGTATCAAAATAACGTTTATTTATTTTACGTTTTTAAAACCATTTCTAAAACACCATTTTCAATTATATATATTTTTTTGGTTTTTTGAAAACGAAAAAGAGTCATTTTCACTTTTTTATTTTCATTTTCTCCTTTCCTCCCTCTCCTCTCTCTCACTCTCTCTGTCTATATAGCGTCAGTGACAACAACCATATTCGACAATAACCTTTATCTCTGTTGCTTCCTTAAAATGCTACGCAAACGCACGTGTCGCATATAAGTAATACAGTGTACAAGAATACGGATATCATCCCACAGAGAATGTTATCACTACTTCATCTAAATTAAAAACAAAATTAAGGATATACAAGGATTGATGGAGAATTAAAATTGTCTTAAACTCATTATACTAGTATGACATAAAAAATGCACAAGGCAATTGCAAGCTGAATAAAACAGACTTAATAACAATTGGTAAAGGAGTGACTGAGATTCAATTTTTCCTTTTTCTGCAACTTGACTCAGTATGCTACAGCATGTTACTTAATTAACCTAGAACTCAAAATTTCACAAGTTTCTTCCGAAATACTTATGTTAATAACTTCTTACTTCATTTCAACATATTCCTATGCTAAATGGAGTACGAAGCCAAATTAAACTTAGGTTCCAACAGGTTATATGAGACAAACATACATTCCTGCTTAACTTGCAAAATTAATTAGGTTACTACACAAACCCAACTAATCACACATTATCCAACACCTGTCTAATTCCAAATAGTTTTCCAACTACTGAAATCACAGTATTATGCTCAAGATGGCCAGTCGAAGAACACAAATAAACTAACAAAACGATGTTGAATAAACCAAATAACATTAAAGTAGCAAGCTCAACATACAAAACTAGTCACAGAAATGGGTACTTTATCCTCCCAGTCTTAAAGGAAATTAGTTGATACTTGATTGTTCAAACCCACCGGAAAAAGAAAACATTGTACGGGAAAAATAAAAACAAGAGTACAACCAAAAATGGATGAAAGATTGATAGAATAGACGTGCACAAGGTACACAGCTACTTTGTAATTTCTCCTTCCAGAATATGCTGAAATCTCCTCCAATCCCTGTACGTTTCCTTTCTCTTCTAGGTTTTCTCTTTCTGTCCTGCTCTTTTCCGTATTTTTTTTCTCTGCTCCTTGTCTGCCTCCCCATTTTCTGAATGCATCACGTTTCCTTTTAAGTGCTAGGGCAAATGGAGGATGTACATGTGTACATAATTTAATGGTTGAGCTTTTATTTGGTGTCCTTAAATTAAGACAGCTCATAAGCTTATCCTTTCTGCCATGCTCACTAATAAAATTGGCTGCTAGTTGTACGTTGACTTGTTAAAATATCTGAACAATTTCTACCCCAGTTTGCTACAGTAAAATTACAGCATTGCTGTAGCAACGCCTGGAATCAGTCTTCCTTGTCATTTTTCTCCAATTTTTGCAATTCCATCCTAGCTGCAGCTTGACCTCCTGATCCAAACAACCTTCTACTACTTCAACTCTGTAAAACACTTAAAAGCAATATAAACTAACTTGAAAAATTAAATTTAACATTCTAAAATAAAAGACTGCGTTAAAAACCAAAAATTGATTTAGTTAACTATTAAAATATCAAGAACTCAATGGATCAAACATCTTTTTACATCCCCAAATGACTGTAATAACTCTATTTCATAGAGTTATCAATCTCCAATGAAGGGTGATGCATGGATTGGTGATGCCGATGATAATTACTAACTTACGACCCAAATTTCACGAAGACGACTATTACGATGCCCCTATTTCCAGTGAAAAGACGACAATCACGGACTGGTGATCTAAATCTCGTAAAGACGATACCTAAGAAACCCATTACAACAGCCTCCATCTCTGGTAGTAATAAAGACCATCAAGTGCGAGTTTGAGAGTCATCGCCAGTGTTGGGATTTCATATCTTTGGGGTTATTGCCACAATCACTTATATTCCAATATAATACTACCACCGCTCCAGGTTATTACTGCTGTTCTACCACTTAAGGCTCAAACCTACAATGTTTTTCACCTCTATCCCTCATTGCAAACACTACCAAATGTTTTTTTTTAATTATGACTAATAATTTATTTTTTGTTTTTTATTTTTAAAATTAAATAGAATTATGTTTTCATTAAATATTCACTTATAAAATGAGTTTTTAAAAATATAACCAAAAATATAGTCAGACAAAGTTTTATTTTTATGTTTATCAAAATATACACTTAGAAAATATAACTAAACACAGTTTCAGAATTGGTCTCAATAAGTTTTCAAAACATTCTTATTTTCAGTTTTTTTAAAAATAAAAAATATTTCAAAAACAATACCAATTGCCACCTTTATGGTTAAGAATGGTTTATAACATGGGGAAAAAATATTGGTGGGTGAGTAGGTTTAACCCCCATCTAATTTTCTAAAACCGTCTTTTTTGTTAAAGAAGACAAGTCAGCTAAAATAGTCATTGATAATGTACAAAACAAATGTACTTCAAAATTATTTTCAAGAACACCTTTATTAGTATAATAAGACTCTTTTCAAATTATTTTTAAATCAATACCAAACATCACCTTTATTTTTTTTTAAAGTTATACAATAATAATTAAAGTAGAAAGTTACTTAAAGGAAGAGTTGTAGATTTGTATTAAAGGAAAAAACAATGATCTGTAATTATTTTTTTTTCCCCTTAGTCAATGGTATGACATGTCATGTCACAAAAAGAGAAATAAAAAAGTGAGAAAGAGTGAAACAAAACAAGTGAATGAAAGAAGAAAAATAAATCTTATTTCTCTTTTATGGTATGTTTGGATGGGAGGTTTATTTTAAAAAAATAAAAAATTTTTAGATTTAGAAAATAAAATATTATTTGGATTTTTTTTAAAAGTGAAAAGTTATTTGGATGAATAAAAACTTTTCTTTTTCTAAAAAATTTTTCTTTTCAAATATAAAAAATTTTAAATGTTTAAATACAAAAATTTAAGAAAATCTATTTTTTTAAAATTAAAATTTTCTATTTTTAAAAAATAAAATTCTCAAACAAACATATCATTGCTTTTAAAAATCTTGTTGGAATTTGACTTGAAAACGAAATAAAGATCTAGGTCCAAAAGTCGCTGTCGTTTGGCTACAATGGACGACATGTCGTTTCCTAAGTTAATTGGGTCGTCGTTTTGAAATTTAAAACGGCATGTCGCTCTTTGTTCGACAAATCCTCTGTCAATAAACGACAAAAACGATTTCTTAAAAAAAAAAAAAAAAAAACGACGGTAATTTGGGGAAAGGCGTGATTAGTACTAGAAAAGTAAACCACATGGTGAAGGGAAGCGAACCGAACGAAGCGAAGAAGGAGAAGAAGAAGAAGAAGAAGAAGAAAATCGGAAAACGACGATGAAGGCCGTAGTGATAACATCTCCAGGCGGACCAGAGGTTCTGCAACTTGAAGAAGTAGAAGACCCTCCTCACCTTAACGACGACGAAGTCCTCATCAAGGTCCACGCCACTGCCCTCAACCGAGCCGACACAGTTCAGCGGAAGGGCTTGTACCCTCCTCCGCCTGGCGCTAGCCCCTACCCTGGCCTCGAATGTTCTGGAACCATCCAAGCCCTCGGCAAAAACGTCTCCCGCTGGAACGTTGGCGACCAGGTTCTCTCAATTTCATCCTCTATTTTTTTTGTGCTCGTTTTTGTCACTGACAATACTCGGAATTTTGAGGAAAGTGAAAATTCGGTTGCTTTGTTTGGTCTCGATTCATCAATTTCTAATGTTGGAGCTCAAATAATGTAGAAAAGTTTCGACCTTTTGATCTTTTGAGAGATTCTTTTAGATAAATGATTGCAGAATTGAGAATTGAGAGGTTATGGTGAACAGGTGTGTGCTCTTTTGAGTGGAGGAGGGTATGCGGAGAAGGTGGCAGTGCCGGCTGGGCAAATTCTTCCGGTGCCGCCTGGTGTTTCTCTTACCGAAGCCGCCAGTCTCCCGGAGGTCGCTTGCACTGTTTGGTCCACTGTTTTCATGACCAGTCGCCTCGCTCCCGGCGAATCGCTTTTGGTAATGTTTTCACCTTACTATGTTTTTAATGCTCATCACTAAGGACTATTAGCAACAGCTCAGATTGTCGTAGTAATTGAACTATTATACATGATTTATACAACACTAACCCGTTTGGACTTGAGGTTGGAGTTATAGTCTTGGAGTGTAGATTTAGAAATGCGTTGTTTGGTTGAAATGTGAATTTTGAATGGTGAAAAAACATGAAATGTGTTCGGAATTTAATGGGCAATATGAATCATGTTTTATTCTTTTTCTCGTTGGGAGCATTTAGCAAGGGGAAAAAAAAAATCATCTATATTCAACTTAAAATAAGAAAGTTATGGACTTTTGAAGTTGGACGAGAGAGATGCGGATTGTAATTGGAGTACAAGCTGTTGAAAACCAACTTCAAAGACAAAAGTTGGAATAGGAGCTCCAAACGGGGAAGTAATAATGATTTTGGGACTTCTTTTAAATAATGAAATGTCTGGGCTTGATGTTGCTAAGTGTTATTGGATGTGATCTTACCACAAGAAATCCAAGGCCTTGTTTGTTGGGAGGGAAAAGTGGAATGACAGATAGGGGTGGGAGGGTTAGTGGTTAGATGTTGAAATTTATAGTTTTGTAGGAGGGATCGGGGTAGGGAATGGATGGTGTGCGGGGTTCCTCTGCCAATACTTCAGCATATGATCCTTCCAAATTTGGAAGAATTGGAGGAGGAAAATTCATATAAAAAGATCCTCCCCTTTCTTATCACCTTTTTTTTTTTTTTTGCTGAAACCTTTCTTATCCATTTTCCTTGCCTAAGATATGTATCTCTCCTTCTTTGCGATTTTCTTTCCCTTTCACCAAACACAGCCTAAATCACAACTTCCATGACTTTGTATTGCTTCACCTACATGACATGAGGTTTCTGATACTTGCAACTATACAAAAAATTCAGGTCCATGGGGGGTCCAGTGGCATTGGTACATTTGCGATTCAGATTGCTAAATATTGGGGTGCAAGAGTATTTGTAACAGCAGGTCTAGCTGAACTTCTTTTTAGCTTTTACTATCTAACATAATGCAAATATTTATTTATTTTTCTTAGTTCTTATTGACATACTCTTGATCTTGATCTATAGGTAGCGAAGAGAAATTAGCTTTCTGCAAGAATCTTGGCGCTGATGTTTGTATCAATTACAAGACAGAGGACTTTGTTGCCAGGGTAAAGGAAGAAACCAGAGGGAAAGGTAATTTTAACTGTTAGAAAGACTAATGTTTCTGTGACGTTTATTTTCTACCCAAGTTATCCTCCCCCAAAAAAATAAAAAAAATACATATGTCAAAATTGGATGGCAGGTGTTGATGTTATTCTGGATAGCATTGGAGCATTGTATCTCAAAAAAAATCTCGAGAGCTTGAATTATGATGGCAGGCTTTTTGTAATTGGCACCATGGGTGGAGCAGTTGCAGAACTAGATTTCCGTTTTTTATTTTCAAAGCGCCTCACTGTGCAAGGTATTACAGTTTATCCCAAGGCACCATATATTTGGAGTTTGTTTGATTTCTAGTTTTATCACCAAAATGATTTCCTTGTGTTCTCCTCTTTTTTTCTTATTAAATGTTATAGTACATGAACCACAGGATTCTTAAGCAAATGAATATGTTTCTTCTAGTGTTACCGTGGTTTATAACCATAATGGTAGTTGCCTCTCATTTTCTTACAGCGGCCGGCTTACGAAGTAGAAGTCCAGAAAATAAAGCAGTGATTGTGAGAGAAGTGGAGGAGAATGTTTGGCCTGCTGTTGTGGCTGGTAAGGTGAAACCTGTGGTCTACAAATCTTTTCCATTATCGGAAGCTGGAGAGGCTCACAAGCTCATGGAAAGTAGCAACCACATTGGAAAAATCCTACTTGTTCCATGATTTCTGTCGTTCTTCTTCAGAGAAAAGGTGCTTGGCGTATGCTTATGGCGATACAATATGAGCCCAAAGAAACTTTGAGATGTCATTCTGTTTATCATTTATAGCTTAAACTTCTTCAACATGATCAGATATTGCCAACGAGCACAGTTTTACCTTCTTCAGCCACCGCAGCTCCCCGGATAGTCCTATTTTTTCTCTCTACTACTTTAATTCCTGTTTAAGTATCGTATCACTTGAATGGAAATCATGCTAAATTATACATCTTCATCAGATGTGTTTGATGCTCAAAGGGTGCGGACATTTTCAAGTTGTGAAATGCAGGGACTGGAAGGACATTGAAACGGATGAATTTTGAAAGGTGGCAAAATAATTGGCTTTAGAAGCTATCTTTGGTTCATTTATTTTGTAAAATTGTATAGCAAATCATGAACACAAAGTTTAAAGCTTATATTCCTTGGTGAATTCTTCAAAGCAAAGATGGCAAATTTGCCTGCAAACTCGTTTGTTTATGAACCTGCTTTAAATGGAACGGATTAAACACGGTCTAATCAGATTCGGGGTTGTAATTGTCTAAAAATCTGCTCTTATTCACAGATACAATAGGAAACGATGAAATGGGTTAATAGGACAACTACGGCACCCTTCCATCCCTAGTTTAAAGTCGAGATTTCGTGTGAGTCTGAGAGAGAGAGAGAGAGCTAAAGAGTGGCCAAGGGATTTTTTTTTTTCATTCGTCTGATGATATTTTAATGCTAAGAAGATGTTTGGGGGGTGGTTGTGATTCGTTGGTAATAGGCAGTATGAATAAGGAAACTGTTGGGGGGGTGGGTCCAAACGGCTAGTTGGTGTCTCGTACTCATTAGATACGGCTCCAAATGGAGTCCCATTGCGATTTTTTTTTCTTTTTTTAAAGAAAAGTCACCTAATTTTTCACTTTCATTAGTTAAATAAGGGGGAAAATATCTAGTGGGGATACTCAAACAAGGGTTTTCTACTATTTTTTTTTAATCTTTAAATTATACTTTGTTTTCAAATGCCCGATTTTCAATTATTTATAATTCAAAGAGCCTCAAACACAACCAAGTTTTAGAAAAATATAATTAGAAGGTTGGAACATTTCTGTGTGAGAGAAAGACAGAGGGTATGAAAATCCATCATTGTAGTATGAAAGCTTTGATTTTGGTCAATATATTGAAAATAAAGTCAATAGTTGAATCAACATTGTAATGATAAAATCAAAAGGTAACATTTCATAATGGGAAAAACAAAATAAATACCTCAGTATGATCACTTTTCTGAGACTAGTTTTTAATATTTTGACAATTTGTGCCTTAAATTTATAGATATATAGTAATTTATATGTCATTGATAATGATATTAATCTTTTAAAGAGAAATTAATATGTGATTTGTATATAAGTTATTAATTTATGACATAAATAATTATTTTTTATCTTTGATAACCTAAATTTATTGAGATTAATATCTTCAATCAGGTTTTTATCAAAATAGAAAAATTTGTATTAACTATGTTATAAATATACATTTGAATATGCATTGGTAAAAAAAAATAACCTTTATGCTTTTAATTAACAATATATATACAAGTAAAGTTTCAATTTTTATTAAAAAATCAATATTATTTTTTAATAGAGTGTAAATTATTATAAATTATAAATATAGAATATAAATTATTAAAATTAAAAATTTAGAATGTAAATAAATGTAATTTTATGATAAATTTATAGAGCGTTTGGGTAACGCATTGTGTTTGAATATAATGCATTGAAAGTAATTTGTATTTAGATAAAAAGTATTTAGGGGGAGTTTGGGGAAGGAGGTTGGAGACATTATTTTGAGGTTGGAAAAAAGTGATTTTGAAAAATGTGTTTGGGAGAGAAAATTGTTTGAGGTAAAAAAATAAAAAATTTTAAAAATTTTTTTAGAAAAAAAATATCAATATGGATATTGTTTCGTTCGTCTCGAAATTCTATGTAATTTAAAAAAAATAATCTCATTTGGACATGTATACACAAAGTTATAAATTTTTAAAATTTGGAGTTTACTGTAACATTTTGGAGATGTAAATAGAGTGGTGAAATTTTAGAAAAAAGTTGATTTTTAGAGACTGGAGAACAGCCCCCAAACATACCCTTATATTACATTTGAATGTAATGTGTGTTTGGATTAAAAGTATTTTGAATTATATTATATGTTATGTGATTGATAAAAATAATGAGAAAAAAAGGGAAAAAGAAAAATAGTGTGTGATGTGATTGATAAAAGTAATAGAAAAAGTAAAAGATGAATGATGATTGTATTAAATTTAAAATATAATATAATTGATATGTAAATGCATTATTTTTACGTTTTGATGAAAATTATATTGCGTTCAAATATAATGTAAATATAATGTGAAAAACAAATAAAACATTAGGGTATAAATTAGAAATGAAAAAAAAGTCTTATGGGGTGTTTGTTTTTCGTATTACGTTCGTATTGTTTTTCATATTACGTTTGCATTGTGTTTAAATGAAATACAATTTTTATCTAAATGCACAAATTTTATATTCAAATATAATATTTTTTTACAATACCTTAAATACGTTTACAATTCCTAAATTTTTTAAAAATTAATTTTTTTTATTCATATTATATTTTCTCACTATTTTTATTCTTTATTTTTATCAATTATATCAATATTTTAATTTTAAAATATAATTTAAATAGTTTTTATTTAAATACATTATATTATATTCAAATATACAATAAATAGGATATAAAATATATTTAATATCAACACCTTTCCTTTTTCAGTCCCCGTACTTTAACTTTAATTACTTTACTTAGAATGGAAGAAAAATAGAAAAAAGAAAAAGAAAGAAAATCAGAACAACAATACATTAGACGATAAGAACGTATTGGGTCCCAATCAATGACTTGACGAAATCTGGTCCGCCAATTAACTTCCAGTTAAAAATTAAGATTTAAAGTCAAATTCGGCGATCAGAAAACCGAAGATTTATCCTGCTCAACCTTTGCTCTTCCCCAATCCTTTCAGGGCTGAATCCCGGAGTCTTTGGATCCAACTCGTTTCGACTCTAATCGCGATTCGGTGAGTTTGCT
This sequence comes from Antiaris toxicaria, assembly GCA_035233585.1. NCBI lineage: Eukaryota > Viridiplantae > Streptophyta > Magnoliopsida > Rosales > Moraceae > Antiaris > Antiaris toxicaria. The sequence goes on from CP141154.1 coordinate 100,442,012, forward strand.
TGCTCTTAACTCGCTCTAATGGCTGCGTCAAGTTTTCATCTTTCTCTAACCTCTTTCACTGTTGAAGCTGAATTTTGGCTCCAATTCTGCGAATTTCGCTTTTTTCAAAAATCGTTTCAGAAGACATTGGTTCACTTTACTTAAATTGGTCTTGAAGTTTTCATCTTCTTTAAGCTAGTAAACAACTGTTTTTAAGCTCTGATATCTAATCTGAATGAAGTTTAGAAGGTGATATTCTTTGATTTTCTGGCATTTGGGATTTGGGGTTTGGCTAAATGTTTTACCAAGTTAGACTTAAGAGAAATTCATTAGGTTCTGAAGAAAATTCTTGGCATTTTTTTTTGGGTATTTTACAGGTTTCTGAGTTTGGTAGTGATCTTGTTTCAGCTAAAACAATGGACTTCAGTTCATTGAGTCGCGGTCAATTGACCCTTTTCGGATCGGCATTTTGTGCAATGGCGTCGATGCATTTCACGGTCCAGTTGCTGTCGCAGCATCTGTTTTACTGGAAGAATCCGAAAGAGCAGAAGGCGATTGTGATTATAATTCTCATGGTTCCATTGTACGCAATTGTCTCGTTTGTCGGGTTACTGGACATCCAGGGAAGTAAGGCGTTTTTCACGTTTTTGGAATCGGTTAAGGAGTGCTATGAGGCTTTGGTGAGTATCACCACCAGCCGAGTTTATCGTTTGCCTATGTTGGTTTTTATGAAAACAACTTCTAACGTTGCAGTTCTTGTTGTTCAGGTGATGGCGAAGTTCATTGCTTTGATGTATAGTTATCTGAATATCTCCATGAGTAAAAATATTGTGCCCGATGGCATTAAAGGGAGAGAAATTCACCATTCATTTCCGATGACATTGTTTCAGGTAAGTAGTTAGAAGTTTGTTAGAGAATACGCGAAGTGGTGTGATCAAGGGGAATTAACCAACTTCTTTAGCTTAGGAGGTGTTAAATTGTGAAGTTTCATTAATGCATTGACGTAGAGACAAGAGACGTCATGGACTTGTCATTCCTGTTCTTCTCTCTTCTATTTTGATTTCTGCCCCTAATTTCCGTAACAAGTTCTTGAGTATCCGCATCTCGTGTCTTGTTTTGCTTCTTAAATCATATTAAAATTTCTATAATAACTCCATACTCTAATTTATCTTTTCTGTGAGTCAGAGTAGTGATGAAGGAACTGTCGTCATAATAAGTATAGATTTTTTCATCATTGAATTTCATATCAAATTTTAATAATGGAGAGATCATACTATTGAAATTACTCAAGTGCTGCAACATATCTATGCTGTTTGGCATCCGTATCCGGTACAGCTCCTTCCACAAGTAAAACCTATTGGAAAGATTATTTGATATGTATAATTTTTCTAAAGTCTCCCAGGTATCTTTAGCAGTCTTGTATTCCTTGAATTCGATATTCTGTAAGACAGTTTCTAAGAGATTTAGATGAATTATACCAGCCGCAGTCTTGTTCATCTCCTCTCAATCTTCGTCCTTGATCGTACTAGGTTTATTTTCTTTACCTAATAGAGTTTTATGGACCTTTTGTTGAATAATGAGATTCTTCATTCTCCTTTATCAGAGGAAAAAATTACTGCTACCGTTGAACTTTTCGTTCTCAATCTTCTGGCTCATCATGTTGCTACAGTAACCGTGTCTATTACGGGAACCGTGTCTGCTACATGGACCATACTGCTACAGCAACCGCATTGCTATAAGTGGTGCTAACTTTTTGGGTTAAGTTGGGCTCCTAACGTGTATTGGAGCAGTTTTATATGTGATTTCTCCCTAACAAGTGGTATCGACTCGCCAAGCGATCACAATCGGTTGTCAAGTTCCCATGTTGCCTTTTGTGGAGAGTTGGTGTTGTTTGCAGTTGGTGCCGTTGCAGGTGCAGATAATGGAGCATTTGGTGAACTTGCATGGTTTTGACTCTTTTACATGCTCAAGTTGACTCTGTTTGGGGTGCACTGCTTGGATGTGTCAGTTATAAGAAACTTTGACTCGAAGAGGAGCTCAGTGAACACACACATGAGGGAGAGATTGTTGAGAAAAGTACATATGTGTGTTGTCCCACATGGAAAGTGGATGAAAATGTGAAATGATTTATATGTGTAGAAGGATTTAAGACCCAATAGGATAAATTTTTGGGTCAAGTTGGACTTTTAAAGTTTGTTGGACTAGTTACATATATGGTTTCTCTCTAACACATTTGACAGCCACAAAATGGACACTGAATTCAGCGTTCACAACAACCATTAATTAAATAAAAGAGGGAAAGCCAACAAAGAACAACTAGTGATATGTGTTTTTACGTGTATATGGGACTCTATTTATATAGCCCCTCTTCTTTATTTACAAAACAATTAGATTTGAGAAGTAGATCATAGAAGTATTCTAATAGCAAGAAAAACAAAGACTGCTGATAGAGAGTTTTATGTGCCTACAAAAGTTATTTTTTTTTTAGAGAAAATAGTGAGATTACTACATTTGTGAGTGTGAGAGAATTTTATTGTTGAGAGTAAGGAAAATAGTGAGATTACTACATTTGTGAGTGTGAGAGAATTTTATTATTAAGAATATTCCTTAAGTTATTGTTAAAACTTGAGAGTTTATTGTATGCCCATTATTTTATAATAGAAGTTTTTCTTTGTGTGTCATGGTTTTTCCTTTTTAAATTGAAAGATTTTTCACAAAATAAAAATCTTGGTATCCAATTTCATTTTTTTTTATACAAGTTAGATTCTGAAGAATTATAATTTGTCCATATTCCCAACAATTGATATTAGAGCTCTAGGTTCAGTCCCGAAAAAGCAGATTTCTCATATGAGATATTGTTCATTAATAGTGAATAGAGATGGACACAGCAATGCAGTTCTGTAGCAGTGCGGGACTTGTAATAAATACGGTTCTTGTAATAGACACGGTTTTTGTAGCAAAATATGATTACTGTAACAACATAATGGACAGAAGATCGTGATCGAAAAGTTCAACGGTAACGACAAATTTTCCATCTGACAGAGGAGAATGAAAGATCTTCTTATTTAACAAAAGGTTCATAAGACTCTATTAGTCAAAGAAAATAAGCCTAGTACAATCAAAGATGAAAATTAAAAAAGAGATGGACGAGATTGCGACAAACACATTTCGTCTAAATCTCTCAGATACTGCCTTGTAGAATATTGAATCCAAAGAGTGTAAGGCTGCTAAAGATTCCTGGGAAACTTTAGAAAAATTATACGTGTTAAAGAATATTTCTAATAAATTTTACTTGTGGAAGGAGCTGTACCGAATGCGGATGTTGGACAACATAGATATATTATAATACTTGAGCAATTTTAATGGTATGATCTCTCAATTATTAAAATTTGATGTGAAATTCAACAATGAAGAAAAGCTATACTTATCATAGCGACACTCCTTTTATTGTATTATCATCTTATGACCAATCTTACTTACGTAAAAGACAAGTTAGCGTATGAGATTATTGTAGAAACCTTAGTATCATTTGAGAAGCAAAACAAAGCATGAAGTGTGGATACTCAGGCCTTTATTATGAAAAATGAGGGAGAAATTGGAATGAAAAGTCCACCAAAAGATCAAAGTCTAGAAACAAAAATGATGGCTATTTTCATTGTGGGAAAAAGGGCTACATAAAAAACAACTATCAGATTTTGAAGTGAGAACTGCATAAAGCCAATCAAAAGAATAATGGTGGCGACCATAACACGATTATAGTAGCAGCTGCATAAGAAAAAGTAGCTGTAGTGCTTGTCGATGAATGTTTGTATGTCGGCAATAACATGGTCGAGCGAGTGGTTGATTTAGGAGCTTTTTTCCACATCACTTGTAGTAGAGAAATGTTTACCACTTACAAAATAGGTTACTTTGGTAACATAAAGATGTGAAATTTTACATGCTCCAAGATTGTCGGAATTAGAAATGTAAGTATTCAAACAAATGTTGAATGCCAGTTGACATTAAAAGATGTGAGGCATGTTCCAGATTTGCTTCTCAATTTGATCTCGATAAATACCTTAGACGAGTAAGGATACGAGAGTCACTTTGACGATAAGAAACGAAAACTCTGTAAAGGATCGACGATCATCGTGAGAGAAAAGTTTTGTTGTACATTGTACAAGATTGATGGGAAGGCTTGCGTAAATTTAGCAATCAATGCTTTATCAAATTTATGACATAAGTAGCTTGGTCATATGAGTGAAAAGAGACTGCAATTTCTTACAAAGAAAAAGTTTAATCCTTTGGAGAAGGCACTTTATTTGATCCTTGTGACTATCGCTTATTTGGAACAGAAGATAGAGTTTCATTTAAAAGTTCCTCCGTTGAAAGAAAAAGAATATTAAAATCCATAGAAGTCGAGTCTTTGGAAGGAGCTAGATATTTTGTAACTTTTATAGATGATTCTTCTAGAAAAGTTTGGGTGTAGTTGTTGAAAACAAAAGATCAGGTTTTTAGATTTGTTTAACAATTCTATGTCATGGTAGAAAGAGAAACAGAGAAGTAGCTGAAATGTCTTCGGTCGGATAATAGATGCGAATACACTTTCTATGAGTTTATATTACGACTCTAAACATGGGATTTGGCGTAATGGTGTAGCAAAACAAATGAATCGCACCAATATAGAGAAAGTTAAATGCATGATAAGATCATTGAAACAGCCGAAACCTTTTTGAAGGGCAGTTGTGCAAACCACATGCTACTTAATCAACAAGCATCTGTTAGTTCCTTTGAAGTTTGACATTTTAAAGAGAGTGTGGACTAGAAAAGATGTTTCCTACACTCATCTGAAGGTATTCGAGTGCAAAACATTTGTGTACATATCTAAAGAACAAAGATCAAAACTCGATAATAAAGTACTTCTATGAACCTTCATCAGCTATGGAGATGAAGAGTTTGGGTATAAGTTTTGAGATCTAGTGAAGAAGAGAATTATAAGAAGTAAAGCTATGGTCTTCTATAAAGACCAAACAATTAAATGTTTAGGTGAAGAAGAGAGATAGCTTAAAAAAGTTGCAATTAAACTAATTCCTCCATAACAACAGTTACCAAGTGGAGAGGAAATACAAGAAACAGCTGGTAACTTAGAATTGCCTCCTAGCAATGATGATGTTGAAGAAGATGTACCAGTGCAAGAGGATAACAATTAGGGGGAGGAGAATCAAGAATCGAAAATGATGAACAACTGCTCAGAAGGTCAATCAAAAATCGAATGTCATCCAGAAGATATCTGTCATCAGATTATGTCCTTCTTACCGAAAGAAGAGAGCCGAAAAGCTTTCGAAAAGTAATGGCTCACAAAGACAAATATAGGTGGATGGAGTCCATGTAGGAAGAAATGAATTTTCTTACGAAGAACAATACCTATGAGTTAGTTAGACTTCCGAAAGGTAGGAAAGCCTTAAGAACAAATCGGTGTTCAAACTAATAGATGATGGATGCAATAATTTAGTGAAGTGCAAAACTTGATTAGTCGTCAAGGGCTTTTGGCAGAAGAAAGTAATTGATTTTGATGAAATTTTCTTTCCGGTGGTGAAAATGTCAGCAAGTAGAGTAATCTTATTAGCAGCCAACTTAAATCTCAAGATTGAGCAAATAGATGTAAAGATTGCGTTTCTTCATGGAGATTTAAAAGAAGAAATCTATATGTAGCAGTCTGAAGGTTTTGAGGTTAAAGGAAAGGAACATATAATTTGCAGGTCAAAGGAAAGGAACTGTATGGTCTAAAACAGACTCCATGGTAATAGTACAAGAAGTTCGATTCATTTATGATGGATCGAAAGTACAAGAGAATCGCGGCAAATTCATGTGTTTACATCATGCAATTTCCTGGTGAGAAATTTGTTATTCTGTTGATATACATTGATGGCATGGTTATAATTGGCCATGATGTTAAAATGATCGATCAACTGAAAAAAGAACTCTTTGGAGTCTTCGATTTGAAAGACTTGGATCCAGCCAAACAAATTTTGGGAATAGCGAGTATCCAAAACAGGCGATCTCGAAGGTTATGGCTATCATAAGAAAACTATGTTGAACAGATACTTGAGTGATTCAACATAAAAGGAGTGAAGCTAGTTTCTTCACCTCTAAGTGGTCAGTTCAAACTCACTAAGAAGACGCGTCCTTCTTCATAAGAAGAAAAGAGGAAGATGTTGGTTGTACCTCTTTAGCAGTTGGAAGTTTGATATATATAATAGTTTATACAAAGCTGAATATCGCTCACATAGTAGGGGTTGTGAGTCGTTTCCTAGCAAATCCAAGCAAGAAACATTGGAAATCTGTTAAATGGATCTTCAGATATCTGAGGGACACATCTAAAATGTGCTTGAGCTTTAGGAAAGGAAAACCAACCTTAGAAGGATATGAGGATACATACATGGTTGGTGATCTTGATGGTATAAAGTCTACATCCGAATACTTATTTGCTTTTAGAGGGGGAGTTGTATCATGACAATCTAAGTTGTAAAAATGTGTCGCTCTATCCACAATGGATGCCGAGTATATAGCATTGACAGAAGCAGGAGAAGAGATGTTATGGCTAAAGAATTTTCTCCAAGATCTAGGTTTGAAGCAAGATGGGTACGTGGTTTACTACGACAGCCAAAGTATAATTGATCTAAGTAAGAATGCCGCGTATCACTACAGAACGAAGCCACATTAATATCAGATATCATTGAATTCATGAAGCACTTGAGAAAAAATTATTTCAGATGTAGAATATTCATACTAAGAAAAATACAGTGGATATGCTAACAAAAGTGATCACTCGACATAAGCTTGAGTTGCGTTCCAAGATTATCGGGATGAGTTAAAGTTGATAATGACTTGCAGTTAATTCCTCCTCTCATGGGTTGAATAAAAGGGGGATAATTAATGGATTTTTCAACAAAGTGACAAACATTAATTAAAAAAAAAAAAAAGGAAAGCCAGCAAAGAATGGCTAATGATATGCGTTTTTACGTGCATATAGGGCTTTATTTATGGAGTCCCTTTTCTTCATTTATAAAACAATTAGATTTGTAAAGTAGATCATACAAGCATTCCAGTAGCAAGAAAAACAAGGCGGCTGAGAGAGAGTCTTATGTGTCTATAAAGGTTTTTTTTTTTTTTTTTTTTAAGAAAAAATAGCAATATTATCACATTTGTAAGTGTGAGAGAATTTTATCGTTGAGAGTATTCCTCAAGTCATTGCTAAAACTTGAGAATTTATTGTATATTCATTGTTTTATAGTGGAAGTTTTTCTTTGTGTGTATTGTGATTTTTCTTTTTTAAATTAAAAGGTTTTTCACGAGATAAAATTCTTGTTGTTCATTTTATTTTTCTGCATAAGTTAAAATCTGAAAGGTATTTGCAATTTTTCCATAGTCCCAACAAGGAAAAGATCATAGAGTTTGAGGGTTTATGAGTTTCTCTTTTAAAGTTGATCTTTATAGTAAAATACTGCACCAACTGAAAGAGGGTGTAGCTTCACATTGACCTGAACCTCAATAAAGGTGTCTAATTCTTAACAAGAGGCAAACTATTAGGATTTCAAATGACTTCTTTCTAGTATCTCGACTAAAACATGATAGCTTTAACCCCAAGTGTTTGTTTATATGATTTTTAATTCACTTAATTGAAGCATGAACATGTTGGATCTGGATGCAAAAGAATAGGTTAGGATTCTGACATGTAGTAATTTATGCTGCTTTCTTTTAAACTGCAGCCTCACACTGTCCGACTCGATCACCATACTCTGAAGCTTTTGAAGCATTGGACATGGCAATTTGTCATCATCAGGCCAGTTTGTTCCATCTTGATGATAACATTACAATTACTTGGGATTTACCCCAGCTGGCTGAGCTGGATATTCACAATCATTCTCAACATTTCAGTTTCACTGGCCTTGTACTCGCTGGTGGTATTTTACCATGTTTTTGCCAAGGAATTGGCACCGCACAGGCCACTTGCAAAATTCATGTGCATCAAGGGGATTGTCTTCTTCTGCTTTTGGCAGGTACAATATATTAACTTCTTTGGTGAAGGACCTAGTAATGATCGTAGAAAAGAGCTTCAAAAAACATGAATACAATCTGAATGTCAGTTATACCAATACCTGTAAAGCTAGCAAATTTGGATTTAGGCTCAAAGAGTCAAAGTGGCCGTTTCAGTTAAGTATTTTTCATGCAGTCTAGAGTGAAACTATATTCAAATACATTCCTTTTTATCAATTTTGATTTGATGTGAGAGTTCCAGTTTTTGCAACATGATGTGCACTAGCTATGGCTGTCTCGTAACATCTTTGGCGCTGCATATTGTCAAGGATGGATTGCTAGTTTCTGGTCTTTTTCCAAAAATCTCTTTATAAATACAAGGTTGATGTTTTTGTTGTAACAAACCCTCACCTTTGTTGCAGGGAATAGTGCTGGACGTACTAGTCCAAATGGGCGTCATCCGATCTCACCATTTCTGGTTAGACGTCGAACACATTCAGGAAGCTATTCAGAATGTCTTGGTATGTGTGGAGATGGTTGTTTTCTCTGTCATCCAGCAGTACGCTTACCATGTTTATCCTTACAGTGGAGAAGTGGAATCGAAGCTGAAACTAAATAAGAAGAACGAATGATCTGAACAAACCAAATAATAAGATTGAGAGAATGATACAGGACACTGTTGGTCTTTTCGTCAAGGATAAGCTTTGTTCGTTTTGTGTATTAGATACTCTGCGTGGATTGTATCAGGTGGTATGGTATTAACATTTATCATCTGTTTTATGAGCATGTTACACACTGCTATAACTATTGTAATCGGGCTGTACCAATAAAGATATGCGGTGATATCACCGATTGAGTAATATATATGGCGTAACTATAATTAGAAACTAGCATATGTGTGTATGTGTGGTGTCCTTTGTGGAAAAAATCCCATTAAAGTTCCTCTTTTTGTCATTTCAGTTTTGAGTAATATGTCTATGCTTATATTTTTCATATTTTTAATTTAAAGAAGGAGATTTGAATTCTATATTGATAGGTAAAATTACTTTGTGCTTATTTACATGCACAAGGTTTATGGGTAATTATAGCTCACAAGATTGTATAGACGGTACAAAATTATATTCCTCTCATTTTCACGAGCAGAACTACTCAATAAAGTCAATTGCTATGTTACAGTTAATTATTGTAAAATGAATTAAAATGTTTAAAATCAGTCCATTTGAGCTTTTGCAAAAGAAAATATTATAGAAACCTATTTAAAAAGTGTTCAAAGATGGTGAGTTGAAACAAGGACTAAATTGAAGAAAACAGTAAGATGAGAAAAAAAAAAACAAACAAACGCAGAAGTATAATAGGATCAACCAAAAATATACAAAGTGAAAAGTCTAAAATGTCATTTACTAAATTTGACTGAAAAAACACGTTGTCGATGAAATTCTATTTTAAATCTTTAGTTTTTATATTAAAATCTAACAGTTTTACTTTATTATGTTAAAGTGTGATTTTATTGATACTTTTTTTTTTCGGTTCTTTACATCTATTCTTAAACACATCCCTTTTTAAATTCAAAGTAATTAAATTTACTTAATAAATATTCTTTTCATTTCTAAAATTACCTCTAATTACTATAACATAAAAAGTATACGACCACTTCAAATTTCTTTTCACTCCCACTTTTTTTTTTTTTTTTTTGTATTTTGATGTTCTATTGTAAGTTAAATTAAAAATTTTACCAAAAAAAAAAAAGATTTAAAAAGAAAAAAAGATAAACAACATAACCTATTCATGTATATAAATATATACAATAGATTAAAATCACAATTTTTCAAGAAAAAACTTAAAAAATATAAATTTAACATATTTATAAATCTATGTATACATAATAAAAAAAAATATATATACACATAACAAAAGAACAAAAACATATAAAACCAGAAAGAATAAAGAAAAAAAAGAAAAAAAATTCCAACATACATTACATAAAAAGAAATTTATATACAAAGAAAACAAAAAATAATTGCAACATAAAAAGTGTATAATGAAAAAATCAATTATAATAGTTAATACATTTTAAAATTTTTTGGACTGAAAAATAAAGATTAAAGTGAAAATTATGAGTTTTTATTATATGTTTCAAAGTAGTAATATTTTTATAAGTTATTTATTTGGGAATATAATATATATATGTGTATAAAGAAAAAAATAATTAAGTTTCTTTCTCATCATTGAGTTTTATTTATGTAATTAAATGTGTTATTATTGTCTTTTTATATTATTTTATTTGAGGGTTTTTTATGGAATTAAAGAATTTAATTAACATATGGGTGTGAAGAGTAAATAAGAGTGTGTTAATATACAACCGTTTTGAAATATAATTTTGATCTCCATCATCAAATTAAAAGAGGGATCCAATACATTCCAAATTTTTCATCTCAATTTTACCTTTTTCTCAAAAACTAATAAAAATTATATCTAATTTTTACACCTAAAGTTTAAGAAGAATAAATAAACATTTCAAAATATTAGGGGCTAGGCACATCAATAAAATGCCTAAAACCCGGAGGAAATTTTTGAAATTTGTGGAAAAAGAAATTGATCACAATATTAGAGGGATACTTTCCCAATTCGTCACCCACCACCAAGACAAAGTGGCAAAATTGTAATAAAAATCAATGGTCAGCCTCAATCCGTCATTCTCTCTAAATTCAAACTCACCTCTCACCCACCACTTTTTTGCTCCAAATTTCCACTCAGCAGTGCCCCGAGCAATTTTCTTCTTGAAATCGTGAGCACTAGAACCCAAGCGTTGCTTTTGGCTTCCCAGAAGAAAAGAATATAAATATAAATATAATATATTTTTATATTTATATAAATATAAGAGCATGAGGAATGGTGGTGGAGGAAAATTGAGCGATGAATGTAATGGGTGTTGAAGAGGGATATGAATCTGATACTGGGGAGAAATGGGCAAAGCACTATTCCTCAAATCATCAAATACTTTTGGTGGGTGATGGAGATTTCTCCTTCTCTCTTAGCTTGGCTCGCTCTTTTGGCTCCGCTTCCAACATCGTCGCCACCTCTCTAGACCCATATGGTAACATATATATATATATATTAGTATGTTTGTATGTATCTTTGTATGTATGTATGTACGGATGTATGTGGGGTTTGTTGCTGATAGAAAGAAAGAGTGTGAGTTTTTTCATGTCTTGATTATCATCTGTTTTAGCTTATTGATTGACCATTATCTGTAAATGCTATTTGTTTTCTTGGATGTTCTTGTTTTTAAGATCGTAATTCAGGGCAAAAGTATGGAAAATGGAAAAGGTGGTTTTGAATTTGTATCACATTTTTAAGCATTTTGTGTCGTCGTTTGCAATTTGATAGAAAAAAAAAGTTAACTTTTCTCAGTTTTTTGGATTCATAATTTTTTAGGGGTGTCGTTTATTTACTTTCCTTTTTCTTTTCGTTTAATTTTTTCACGTTGGAGTAGAATAAAATTAACCAAGAAAAAAAAAATTTTTTTTTTGGGGACTATAAAATTGAATGTTAAACTTTGCTTTGGAGTTAAAATGTTGGTAATTGTTTTGTTGGGAATAGAAGTTGAGATTCTTTCTTCTTCATCATCTGTTTTCTGCTCTAGAGTCTTTCGGTGATGTCTGGAATTATTTTTGAAATGTTTTTGGTTTTCTAAAAAGTTGAAAATGAAAATGTTTTCAGAATTGTATTGGGACTATTCTGAAATTATGTTTGGTATTGATTTTTTGAGTGTGAATTTTTTGAAAATAACAAAAAATAAATTATTTGTCATAAATTAAAAAAAAAAAAAAACCTTTAGAGGTGGGTTTTGTTACGAGGGTAGGGGTGAAAGACATTGGTGGTCTAAGCTTTAAGTGGCGCCGACAGCGGCGACCTAGAGTGGTGGTAATATCGTCGTTCTAAAGTAGATATGACTGCTACAGCAACCCTAAAGACATGAAACCCTAGCGCTAGCGACGACTCCCAAACTCGTGAGCTAATGGTCTTTGTCGCCGTTGGAGATGGAAGCTATTGCAGTGTGTTTCTTGGGTGTCTTCTTCGCTAGATAGGGGTTGCGAGTCCGTGGTCTTCACCGTAAGGGGGCTGTTGTCGTCGTCGCCGGTCCGTGGTCGATGACCTTTCATCGAAAATGGAGCTTATCATGGTAGTCGTCTTTACGAGATTTGAGTCACGAGTCTATGGTCGTCGTTGCAAGTTGGTGGTCGTTATCACAAGAGGGTCGTTGTCGTCATCGCTAGTCCGTGGTCGACATCTTTCACTAGAGATGGGGTTATCATTGGAGATGGTTGTTGTTGCCGACGCTATAAAGGCATAGAGAGAGAGAGAGAGAGGAGGGAGGGAGAAAATGAAAAAAAAAAAAGTGAAAATAATTTTTTTGGGTTTTCGAAAAACAAAAAAAAACAATATAGTTGAAAATGGTGTTTTCAAAATGGTTTTGAAAATGTTAAATAAATAAATGTTATTTTGGACCGTTTTCATTTTCTTTCTTTTTTTTTTTTTGTTGAAAATGAAAAATCATTCTCAAAAATAAAATTAAACTCCCCCTCTGTTTTCACTGTTTTTCCATAACTATTTGTTGTTCATTTCTTCTCTAAGTAGATGTTGTGATCAAGAAGTACAAGGATGCAGAATCGAATTTGGAAAATTTACAAAAGCTTGGAGCAATCCTTTTACATGGTGTTAATGCAACCATGATGATGTACCATACAGAATTGAAGATGCAGAAATTCGACCAAATTATTTTCAATTTTCCTCATGCTGGTTTTCAAGGAAAGGAAGATAACAACCTTGTAATTCAGTAAGTTCTTTGAATACTGTGATATCTCGTATGACTTAGACTCTTATCCGGATGAGATTTTCCATTTTTTTTTTTTTGTAATAGTGTGCTTGCAATAGTTTCTGCTAAACTAGGATAAAACTTGGGTTCTTTGGTAGTCCTGTTAGCCATTTGTTCTTTAATCTTTAGACTACAGTTAAGGACATGATTATATGTGGTTAATAATGTTTACGCTTTAATTGAACTACTAAAACCAGTGAAAACATACCAGTACTAGGCTTTTGGCTAAACTTGATTCTTTAATTAAGATTGATATTTAAATCTCTATGGTTCTGCATTAGATCAAATAAAAAAAAATTTTTTTTTTGAGTTGCTGATTGGAGTTCATATTGATATAGCTGTCTGGTATGTTTCATGAAACGAAAAATGATCAACATCTGGGATTTTGTTGTAGCGAATCAAAAATCCTTACAATTTGCAAGGATTATGCTGCTGTTTTATATCAAAACAAAGCAACCCTGTTTCAAATACATGATTATCAGAGAAAAAGATCTAACTAGAGAAAGTTTTTTGTTCTGTTTATTTGATAAAAAAATATCAATTTACTTAAACGAGAGTTGTTTGTGAACATTACTGTTTAATTTACCTGCCTTGACAGCCACCATAGGAGTCTTGTTCATGGCTTCTTTTGGAATGCAAGGTGTATGCTCCGACGTAATGGAGAAATTCACATAAATCATAAGACCACAGCTCCATTTTGTTTCTGGGACATAGTGGAACTGGCTTCATGGAGTTCCTTGGCACTGATTGAATGCATCGAATTCAAGATAGAGGACTACCCGGGATATAAGCACAAAAGAGGGGATAGTTCCAGATGTGATGAGCCTTTCCCTTTAGGTCAGTGCAGTACCTTCAAATTCTGGCTATGCCCTACAACCAATGAGATGCCTAGAAGTAAAGAGCAATTCCAAGTGCAAAATCCATGCAATTCCTTCGACTTCAGTAGATCTCAAACGGGTCATATCACAATGTTCAATGACATCACTAACCAGCCACCGCAGAGACTTACTTCATTTGATAATGTTGGAGGACCTAATCCTAACTTTGAGTATGTGGGTTTCCCACCGGCAGACCGTGTTGTTAGAAACCAGGAAGTAGAGTTCGGGAGTTTTTTTAGGCCACTGGAAGGAAATTTAATAGAAATGCAGGGAAGATCTTGCCACGATATGGCTGCTGCTCCAGTCCATGAAATGAGTTTTTTTGATGCAGACATGCCCTTGAGCTATGGCAAAGCCATGCGTGTGCCGCTTGAATTCGCCACGATACAGCAGGGAATATCTTGCCACGATACAGCTGCTCCTCCAGTCCATGAAATGAGTTTTTTCAATGCAGACATGCCCTTGAGCTATGGCAAAGTCATGCGTCTGTCACCTGAATTTGCCACGATACGGCAGGGAAGATCTCACCTTGATACAGCTGCTCCAGTCCATGAAATGAGTTTTTTCAATGCAGACATGCCCTTGAGCTACAGCAAAGTCATGCATGTGTCGCCTGAATTCGGCCAGAGAACTTGTTATATCGTAGGCTCTCATGTCAATGAATTTATATATGGCGGTTTCAACAGAAACATGATTGTGAATCCTGAGAGAACTTTAAACCAAGACATGCATGTTTTGCCGCAATGCAATGAAAGAAACTGGTCTGGTGGGGGTTATTCTGTCAATGAAGCGACATTTGATTGCGATAGAGACATGGTGAGCACGCATCCTCAAAGAAACTCGAACCCGGAACTCGGTCTTTCCAAGGCTCTTAGCTTAGTAAGAAAATATGGAAACCAAGAAGACACCTTCAGGAATGGTTTATTATGTTGTAGGTACACACCGTGACTAATTTTTGGGAGTGCAAAAGTGGGGTATGTATACACGAGGAGGGATGTGAAGCTTATAGGGGACATTAGTGGATGACTGGATGTCAAAATAGCTACGGGACCTAGATATTAAAATTGTTGTTGCCCCGATGGCAGACTAGGAGACCAAAACATTTTTTGAAAAAAGAAAGAGTTTGAGGTTAACAAAGTAACATTGTACTGAACTTTTTTTTATTTTTTATTTTTTTAAATTTGAGGATAGATGATCGAAAATATCAAAAATTGCATTCACATGTAATGAATTGCTTACACCAGTTACCAAAACATAATTATAATAAAACAAAAAATTTGTCTGTGAATCCTTGATGATATTAAAGTGGTTACTAAAATCAAATATTATATAGAGCTCATGAATTTTAATCGAAATTTAATAAAAATGGTCCACATGCACACACACAAAAAAAAAATCATTTATTTTAACCAAATTAATAATTTAAAAAAGAAAAGATTATAAAGTTGTCAACTCGTTAACTTAATATTTTTTTTCGAAATAAATACTAACTAAAAATATTATCTTGATTTTATTCTTTTTATAATTTTTAATGGTAAAATTAATTATAACAAATCAAGTTACACCTTCATTCCAAAATAGAAGGTGTTGTTACTCAAATTAGGAAAAAAAAATAATTAGCATCAAATGTGTATTCTCCACTTGAAGGAATTTTTATAGTTGTAATTTTATTTTGTATCATCGATAAAAATTGTTATCTTAACGGTTGAATAAGCTTTTCAATGATTCGATTTATTATTAAAAGTAATTTTCTACATCACACTATAAAATTTTTTTAATGTGAACTCTTTATAATCAAATCATCTATAAAATTAATTCGATCATTTAAAAGCACTTTTTACCTATAGTCTAATGTATTTTTTTTTTCACAAATATTTTGTGAAAAAGAAAAAAGAAAGAAAAAATGATAATATCTGCTCTTTTTCCCTTCAAATTTTAAATTTTTAACAATAATTTTAAATTTTTTACCCTAAATAAAGTCCATATTAATATATATTTTTTATCCAAATATATTTTAAGATTTTTACCTTTCCTTCAAACATACATTTCTAAAAATATATCAGATTTATAATCTAAAATACATCTTCAAAACCTCTCACAAATGAGCCCTTAAAATAAGATCATATTTGGGCAAACTTCTTCGTAGGAAGTTTTGTTGTCTAAATCAAAACTCTCAATTCTACGTGTTATTCTCTCTCTCTTTCATTTTCATATGGCTCTCTCTTTTGGCTCTGTCTCCAACGTCGTTGCCATTTCTCTAGAACCATATGGTAATATACAATATATATACATGTATTTTAACCACTTTGTCTCTGGTCTTACTACTTTTGTGCATGTGGGTATGTTGAGTGTGAGTTTTTTCTCTTTGTTTGGGTGTGTTCTTGGCTCTTAGAACGCTTTGCAAGGTAAACATCCAAAGACACGGAAGGCTTAAAAAAAAAAAAAGGGGTTTTGTTTTTTTAGCATTTTGTGTACGATATTATCTAGAGTGCGAGTTTTCTCGGTTTTGGACTGCTTATATTTTGGGAAACTTGGCTGACAAGTAAATAAAATTGATGCAGGGGAATGTCCGAGACAGTGAAGAAAATTTGTATCCACTATATTATCTAGATGTCTACTAATTTCTTATCATTTTTTTTTCAATCCATTGAAGTTTTTTATCTTTAATCTATTGATGGCATGGAAGGAAATGATTCATTTTTTTGTTTGTTTGGACAACTGGTATAAAGATCTTTATTAAGATTTTAAATTATTTTTCTTTTTGTTTGCCAAACCATTTTTTTTTGTTTTGTCCTGAAAAGAGTCCTTGTTCATTCATTGTAGTAAGTTTTGAGAATAACTTGAAGGGGCAGAAAAACAGTGATTAGTATTTATATATTTTTCCCTAACTTCAAGTCAGAGAATTGTAGAATTGAACATTTTGTTTTGCTTTGGAATTTATTATGTTGCTTGTATTCTTCTTCTAATCTTTCTTGTTTTTCCTTTGCTTTGGCCGCCTTTTGAACACCCTTTTTATCTTAAATTCTCCAAGTAGATGTTGTGATCAGAAGATACAAAGAAACAAATTAAATTGGGAAAGTTTGGAAAGGCTAGGAGCATCTCTTTTGCTAGATGTTGATGCAATCATGATGAAGATTCATTCTGACTTGAGAATGAGGAAATTTGACCGAATTATCTTTAACTTTCCTCGTGCAGGTTTTCAAGGAAGGGAAGACAATGTCCTTGTAAATCGGTAAGTTCTTTGGTTGTGATATCTTTCAGGACTTTTAGTATCTTAACCAAATGAAACTTTCGTTGTTGTGAAATTGTGCTTGCAAAATGCAATAGCTTTTTTTATTATTAGGAGGGAGAACGGCAAAAGCCGTGGCTCGGCTTAGCTTGCTTTGTTCAAATAAAACTGATCTCTAAACCATGGCTCGACTTAGGGTGCTTTCTTCTGTATTGAGCACCCCTACTACACATCCCAACTCTAGTAAGTCAAAATGTGGGCACCACGACTCTCCTGAGTCAGGACGTTTAGCGTTTTTCTTTTGAGTTAGATAATCTAGTGGGAGTTGGTCGAAATCCACCATATCATGAAACAATAAGTAGTTCAAAATATTGTTCTTGGGAGTGGAATACAATTGAAATAACATTTTAGGAATTAAAACAACCCGTTATTTGCTTACGATGAACTGGCTGCACCTGTCAATGTGGACATGCCAGCCATGTTTCCTGGAAGAACCTTGAACCATGACACGTATTTGGCTCCTGAGTTCGGTCAAAGAACTTGTTATGATGTGTTCCCTCCTGCAAGTGAATTCGGTTATGAGCTCTCCTTGAACCGCCAAGTGCAAATGTTGCCTGGCCCTGGTCATACCAAGACTCTGAGGATAGTCCGGGATATGGTAACCAAGAAGAAACTTTACGGAAGGCTGGTTGTTTTAATTGATCGTAGTGTCACTTAAATGAGAACCGTGACTTTTTTATTTTATTTTTATGGCTAAGTATTTTTGGAGAACAGAAATGCAAAGCTTAGAGAGGATTGGACACGGTGCATGACACAAAGCTTATGGTTGGTAAGAGATGACCTGTTTTGCAAGTAATCGATGATTGGTGCTGTATAGATGAGGAACCAACTAGTAGATAACTTGTAATGCCTTTATGGCTGTATAAGAAGAAAATATGCAAAAGCTAAAGAGGAAAGCTATACGGAATTGGTCATTGCTTTTACCAAGAGAGATTTTGATTTTATATGATGCACTAATATATGGCATTTTATGAACTTGAGAATACTGAAATTTGAATCTACACCTTTTAACAGAGTTGGGTATTAAATTATCACTATACTTTATCTGCAACCACTATATGTAATGTTTTCATAGTAGAAAATTGTTATCAACGTACATATTCAAAAAGGGTAGTTTGTTCATGTTGCATCTAATTCATGGTATATCACTTCATTTTTGCATTGTCTATGTCAAAAATTCACCAATTTGTTGTTTTTATAATGCAATTAAAGACATCAAAACTAGAATCTTCAAAGCTTGCAAGCATTTGTGTATCATTCTGTTACAATTTCGACGATCAAGTTCGCAAGTATATCCTACCGCTGAGTATTGGAGTTGGAAATTCTTCTCCCTCTACAGTAAAACACCCCGACAAAAAATTAAACACCCAGTCTTACTGACGAACTGCAGGGTTATGATTAGTCACCTCGGAGCGGATTCGACGGGTTGCCTAAGAGCAATGGATTCTTCATCCTCTGTTGTCTTGAGCAGTAGAGCGAAAGGCTGAGTTTTCCTTGCAAAATTGTCATGAGAAGACCTTTTAGTCAACTACAATAATAGGGTGTGTGTGACATGAGACTTGACAATAAAGAGTACTGAATTGCAAGTGTATCAAGCGTTCCGAGTGAAGGCTTTTTCACTTTTTCTTTTTGGGATAAATTCTTGGTAAAAAAGGACATGCAACTTGAAAGCCATGGTTTTGGTGGACCTCGTGTCAATTCAAATCTTGTGTTTTGGACCATGTGACAAATTATGTCCAGTTTTATTGTTTGTTTGGTTGCATGTAAAGTGCTAAGCAGTTCGACAAGACTGACGGAAGTAATATTTTAGAGATGTATTTTAGATGGCAATCCTACAAATCAACTGTAGAAGGTCATTGTGGTCTTTGGTGTTGTGTTCGTGCTGTCAGAGGAGTGAGTCAATGTGGGTTTGGAGTTGAGTGTGGAGAGAAGCTTGCCGTTCGTTGTCCTTAGATCTAGGGGTGTTTGTCGCAGGAACTCGTTGCAACTACAAGAGTTGGGTCGTGGGACGGTGGAGAGGAGGCTAAGCCAGTGCACGTGCACGTGGCACCGGTCAGTGTAGGCACATGTCCCTCATGCGCTGTTAGGTTTCCTTCCATTCAGTAGGTTTTCCTTTCGTACAACTCTGATCACACCTATGGTGGCTTCAGCATTAAAGGACAAGGCGTTGCCAGTTGATGCTACGTTGTTCATTTTTCTTTGTGTTTATTCTGCTTTTGTTTTATGTTTTTGTTTTGTGTTTGTGACTAATGAGGGTGGAGGTTTCCGCTCCGACACCTCGTGTGTTTTGTTGTGTTGATCTGGTCATTGATGATCAATTTTCAACTATTTTTTTGGCTGGGTGGTGTTTGATGGGTAGAGCTTATATTTGCTCCACTTTATGAAGGAATTTTACTTCGTGTTTGGGACAAGGGTTGTTTCAACTTCCTCTAAGTAGGCTAAGCATGATATCCTGCAGTTTTGTTATGGGCTTTAGGTTTATTGGGTGGTTCCCTAACCAATCAATGGTGGGCAGATCAACTTTTACTTGGATTGTGTTTGTTGGCGGTACCCTTCGTTAATGTTTCTTCTTGCCCTTTAGTGGTTTTTAATAAAATTCTTAAAAGTTCAGCAAAAACCCTACAAATCACCCCAAACCATTTAATCCATGAACCAGCCAAAATTGGGCCATCCATAAGCCTTAGTTGTATCCCCACAAGCCCACTACATCGATTGGGAGAAGACCTCAGGCTCCATCGCATAAAACATAAAATCAAAATGGTTAATCATTATGTTTTAGTTCCCGAATTATAAGTTAAATCTTATTGAAAAACCCGAACACAAAATTTTGTTTAAAAAAAAGGGGGCCCTTCTTTTTAAAGGTTGTGCAGTAACATGTAAGATAATAAAATTCAAAAAGGATTAAGAAAAGGTAAAGTAAAGAAACATTTTCAAACCAAAATGGTATGGAAACAAGTGGGAAGATCCAGTGCAATACTCTCATACGAACCCAAACAAAACAAACTTAGGAAGAATATCCTCCAATATGGAGTCTAACATCTGGCGGCCACACGAGTAAAGGACGGTGCTCCAGTAACGGATTTGACTACAAAACACATTGACTTGAAGGAAAAAGTACCTAACCGTTTTCGTTATCCTCGTTATTTTTTCCTTTCTTTAATTTTGTACGTCACTGTGTATTCACTTGTTCTTGACCAATTTACACATTTCGTCACTATTCCAATTTCCTATCCACTACTCTTTGTTTAAGCTACCGAATCACAACGCTAATTTCTTTTAATATGTTTCTCTTTTTTGGTAGGTAAAACTTTTCATATGTTTCTCTTATTACCACTTCCATGATTTAAGGAATCAAGGGTTGCACAAATACAAACTACACACACACACACACACTATGTAGGAGCTTTTTAATGTACAAAACCTCGTATCTAGTTAAAATCCCATAATATTAAAGGGAAGAAAAAGCATAAAACTAAATTAACGGATAAAAGTCATATTTATGTTATAATAAAATCCTCTGTATATATGTGTGCGGTAATATTTTTTTTTTTAAATGAATGGTGACAGCATTATTCGTTTTTAAGATCAAGTGATCTTAGCACTTGAAGATTATTATAATGGGGCATGTAAATAATATAAGAGTTGGTAAGCAGATACCAGAACTTAGAAAAAGCAGTTGGCAGTTGGGGATCGATCACATTCCAGTTTCATGAATGGTCGACTATAAAGGGTTTGGATTTGGATTTAGAAACAGCCAAATTAACGAACAATCTTTATCCAAAAACTTATCCTTTTAGTCTGTCTAAATACTTTGATCATGAAATTTAGCGCATTTTCCTGACAAAAACCAAACCTCGACCAGTCAAGGTGACTGGTGGTTCATTTACACTCACACGTATATTTATTTATTAATTTGTTTATATATATACGTATATGTATATAGCTGGTGGTTATTACGTTACTTGGTCACAAACATGAACATGTCACCCAAAAAAAAAAAGAAAAGAAAAAGAAGATATGAAACATTGATCGTCAACCCACTTTGTGGGGTCTTCTATACATACCTTATCCGAATTTATTATCTTTTTGCCACCCAACTTTGGACAGGTTACTGCGATTATTTTTTTTTTTTTACATTCCAATGCATGGGATTAATATAATTAAAATGGTAGTTGGATCGTATTTAGTTGAGAAGTTGGTTAAGTGGAGTAATAAAGCGGAAGTTAATTGGACAGTATTTTCTTATTTATTAATTTTGTTCTGTACTAACAATATTATTAATCGATATTAGTTGTGAAATGGTCAATTTTTTCTCCCATTTCACATTAGCCTTTTTCCAATCTGATGTCTCTTTTACTTAAGCGCCAAGTTTTACACGGATCTTTCCAAGTTGGTTTTAGTTTACTACCATCTCTCTGCGTCTTTGATAAGATAATAAGCACCGACTCCCTCTCCCTCTCTCTCTCTCTCTCTCTCTCTCTCTCTCTCTCTGCGTACGTTTGATGTTACACAATTTTTTAAGGTTGGAAAATTGTCGTGCAGTGTCATAGTATCAGTTTCGTACAATTACCCATGAACTTTCGTCGCCTAATAAGTTAATGAAAGTCTTGGTCTTTTTTTATAGCAAAAAAGTCTTGGTCGTTGTTTCTTTTGCTCAGTGGACCGACCATTTGCCTCCCACTTCTTTGCAAGTTGATATACGTATAGATTGATTATTATCCGGCACTTGTAATTTTTTGCATGGGATATTGTAAAAATCATATGATTCTTATTTTTCAATGATATTTTTCAATTTGTATTAATGTTTAAATAATGTTATTGACAAGATTTTAAATAGAAATTACATATAAATCAACTTATTAAATAGAAATAATATATAAATCAACTTATTAAATTTTCTAAATAAAAAGTTAGAACAACTAAATATATTCATCTATTAGATACAAGACCTTTCCTATATAGATATATATGTATGGTTTTTTTTTTTTTTTTTGTGTTTGATAAATCAATTTTTAAATTTAAAATTTTCACACTTGACCTCTTAAACTTCAATTGAAAACGACATTAATTTATTGCATCTAACTACAATTCAAAACGATATTAATATTAAAATGGTATTCTCACATGGGGTTCGTACATGACTTACATTTGAAGTCCACTTAGGGTTTTGTTTTTGTTTTTTGTTTTTTGCTAGAATTGGACCTCGCAAGGACAATACTCTTTCACTTGTAAGGCTGGTTTACTTTTGGATTTATCGAAGATAAAGGGAATTTTGTTTTTACAGGTACAATTATAGCAAAAAAAAAAAAAGAAAAAACCTTGATCGCCCTTAATAAAAGATCACATACAAATCACATGTAAGAACATCATTAAAAAAAAAACTCCAGTTCACGATTAGAGATAATTGTAATAGATTTTGAAGTTTAAGGTTTTAATTTTTAAGATTTTTAGCAAACGCAAAAAAATTTAAGGAATATGTACAGATGAAACAGCGCCCTTAAAGCTACACTATAGTTATCCATTTGTAGCTTCAATAAGAATTCTACATATGTATCGTTTATATCCACAAGAAGCTGATTAAATTACAATTTGAGAAAATTTCAAAACTCATTATTATAAGTTTGGAATTAATCGGTGCCACATGCAGCACGTTAACAACGTCAATTCTCAAAGACTTAGGTTAGTAGTTATTAATACGTGACATATATTTAGGACACGTACGCAGCAAGTTCACAATCTTTTCGCTGAAATATTTGTGAATTATAACTTGTTTTTAGTGCATGTATTTATTAATTTCTGATAAAAATGTTTTTTTTTTCTTGGGATTAATAATGTTATCTCAGCTTCTGAGTGATTAAGATGGTTACCCAGCATTATCTTATACAAGAAACTACAGTTGTGTGGACGGATGGAATGTTTTCTGTACATATTTTCAATCAAATATTATTCTCGGTTGACTGGAATGATTTCTTGAACAATAGAAAATAATAACAATAATAATATTAATAACAAAAGACCATAAATATCACCTAAAAATTTCTAGACTAATTAAGAATGGTTTATTGTCCACCCAACGTTTTAGTTAAGTAAAGCAATATACTTTTGTGAACTGAAATCTTCAATCTAATTTTTAGTATTTTAAATTGTGTCTGACCAATCATATTATGACATATCAGTAAATAAAATTAGATTTTAAAATATAAAAAATAAGTTATAAAGTATTTTAAACTTTGTAAAATAATATATATTATTGATTAAATATCATTTAAAACATCAATTTTTAAAAAGAAGATTTGAATATATTTTTTATATATATTTTTGCTGCCAATTGGATCTTATTAAGCAATAAAATAGTCTCATGATAGATTATGTAATTACTTGGTTTATTAATTTTTATGGTTTAATTAAGTTCCCGTTACTACCCGACGCATAACATAACAAATAATTGTTGTTTTGAATAAAAAAATAATTAATATTAACGACTTGCAAATTATCTCCAATATTCTATTCGCATAATTAATTAAAGATTGACCCACGTGTTCACTTCAAAGGAACATAAATTACGCTCGAAAACATCACCAAGTTGACAATAAAAAATTTTGAGAGTTGGAAAATATATAGCAGTTCATACTTCTAATCAATTGCTAGTTCAAGGAAAAGTCTCCACTTTTTCTCCTTTCCGTGTGTGAGTATACAAAGAAACGAACACAAAATATTAACCAACTTTATTAATTGGTTAATTTGGAGAAAAAGAATAGATTTAGGAATCAGATCATAGTAATAATAGCCGTTATGCTGATGATGCGTCATAATGGTCTTGCCCTTTATGTATAATATGGTCGACATATAACATTGTTGGCTAGTAATGGATTCTATATGACTATTATTATTATTATTATTATTTAAATTTGAGGAGAGATTTAAACTTTACGTTTTGAATGAAATAAAATGTAAAATTATCATCAGACTATAAGTTTAGTTATAGCTATTAATTGGACAATATTTTTTGGAGGGAAAACAAAGAACATTCAATTGGTAGATTAAAAACAATAAAAATATTAAAAAAAAAAGTAGAAAAAAAAACACATATGCTAATATATATATATATATATATATTGCCTTAGGGCGAGTGGCATTGATTATTGTTGTTTCACCCCTTATTATTTATGCTTGAGATAGGAAAAAATGGACAGTGTGTAGTGTAGCAAACTTGGATAGCAAGGAAATATGAACCGCTGATCTACTTCTCTTTCTAGTTTCTACCCTAAAAAGAAAAAGGAAGATAATTACAATTAAAATGAGGGCAAAAAAAATTCAGTGGAATATGATTTGTACGAGAGAGACAGGTCAAAAAGTTAATATTATTTAGAGAAAAAAAAACACCCAGATTTACACTAAAATAAATTAAAAATTCATGCTAAGGCGTCACTCGTTCCTGATGAATATGGTATTGGCCACCCAATTACATTGCTTCTACCTCCTTTCGTTTTCCTTTGATTGCAAAAAATAATAATAATTTTCAATCATGAGTGCTTTTCTTTTACTTTTTTTTTTTCCAAAGGAAAAGAAAAAAATAATTAAAAGAAAAATCACAAGTGGCCTAAAGCAGAGACAAATCCGTGGTCGGTTACAACAAAGGGAACGTGCCGGGCCCTAGCCTTCCCCGACCCATTGGCCCAGCGCTTCAGGGTCTTACTACAATCCCCGTGAGTAACGTTCACTTATCTAACCGTTGAGATGGTAGTGTCAAGTTTATCAATATTCAAATAATATTCTACATAACATTCCAGCAAAAAATAATATTCTATATCACCACCTATTATAATGACTTAATAGTAAAAGACTATAATGATAAATCAAGAGTTGAACACTTGAATAGAGTTTTAAATATAAAAATATATTTTTTATTAATCTATGATTCGATTTAGAGTGTTTGAGATCACGTTCACGTATCTTTACTTATTTATTAGTGTTGAGGTAACATTGTCCTCTTTGTGAAGGGTAAGGTTCTAAGAAAAATAATTGTAATAATGATACTTTTTGTGAATTCCCTTGAAAAAACCTATTTTCGTTTGAAATATACTTTTATGTCGTTGAAGAATTGAATTCAAATTATTTCAGGTTTTTGACAGCCAGACAGCCATCATGCGATGTAAGTATCACACGCTCGTACTTAAAAGATTGCCAGAAATGGAACAGCACCCTTTACCCCCTCTTTCACATTTTCTTAAAGTGTTTATGAACCCATTTCAATAAAAGACTAGGCTAGTGATAATAATCTATATGAGTTTATGTAATAACTCCAAAAAAAAAAAAAAAGATTATAAGAGTCCTACGCACGAACCTAATAGCTATTTTTTGTCATGAGAAGCTTCATCATCGATGGCATTTGTCTCTTTGTTTTCTTTTAATTATACTCGTGTTTTTGTTTAAACAAAATAATTAATATTCCATCTATAGATCTAATAGAAATATCAAGATTGATATTACGATAAATAAAATAACTAAATTTTTGGCTTAATCAAGGATGAGCTCCGTTTGAGAAACGCATTGCATTTATATTGAATACAACTTGCATTTAAAGGAAAAATATTTGCATTGTATTTGAATGTCATGTATATTTAGATGAAAAGTATTTAAATTGTATTTAAATAATAAATATGTGATATGATAGATAAAAGTAGAGAGAAAAAAAATGAGAAAGAAAAAGAGTATGTGATGTGATTAATAAAAATAATAGAAAAGATAAAATAATGAATAGTGATTGTGTTGAATTCAAATGTAATGTAATTGATATTGAATGTAATATTTTTACGTTTAGATGAAAATTATATTATATTTGAATGTAATATAAATGCAATGCTGAAAACAAACAGCATCTAAAAATTGCTCCCTAAAGCACTCTATCACTTATAGAAGTTCTTTTAATTGATATAATAGTGGATATATTATTGATGCCAATCTTTCTCGATCTGAAAGCTTCCAATATAGTCTTTAGAACCTACATGTGTAAAAAAAGAAAAAAAAAGCACACAAAAAACGTAATTAAATTGAGATTTGAGTGGACAAAACTCTTGATCACCATAGATCGAGAGCAAAATTATGGACACATATCTTAATGTAAAGATTAAAATTACAAAATAGATAATTAGAAAAAAGAAAAAAAATCCCTCTAATACTTTGAGATAAAAAAGAAGAAAGAAGTAGGAAAAAAGAGAGAGAGAGAGAGAGATTCTAGGTCAAGCTAAATAGCTGTGGTGTAAAATATGTATTTTTAAATTCTTCTATGCAATTATGGCTGTCATTTGTCAATCGAATTGATATTTCAGAACAAGAAAATATTCAAATTTCAAACATAAAGAAGTAATAATGTAAGTTAAGGGTTAAGTAAAACATTTGCAGATAGAAGAAGAAAAAAGGTGACAAGATTTTTCAAACCCATTAAAATTAAAGCAAAAAAAAAAAAAGCTTAATTAAGTTAATGAAACTTGGCTTACATTTATTTAGGCTACAATATGGGTATATTCTCTGTGAAATATGCCTAGCAAACTCATACCAAAAGCAAAATTGGAAAGAGTCAAGCAAATTGGTAGTAGAAAATAGAAATGACACCATCCCCCTTTCTCCGGTCACTTGCCACGAGTAGGAAAAAAGTTTAAAGGTGAGACTTGACAGGCTCCTCGCTTATCCTTTAATAAACATACTTTTATCACTTTATCCCCAATTAATTGACATTTCTTCAAAAATAAAAATAAAATAAAATTCCCTTATTTTAAATACGTGGGGCCACACAAATGGGGGATATACTTCAAATCTTAAAAAGCAACAACATGGTATATTCATTTTTTATATAACTAGACGTCACAATTGCCACCGCAAACCAAACAGACACTATCCTCTACACCCCTCAAATCTCAGCCATCCATTAAACTTCCTTCACGTCCAACTGCCCTGATCATTCCATCACAAACCGCGTATCTAGTATCCACTTCATTTTTTCCATTTTTTTTATTTTTTAATTTCCATGCCTATAAAATGGCCATTGAACCTAGTCACTTCCTATATCCACTACACAACATTCTCTCAAACTTCCTACTCTCTCAATCTCAATCTCAATCTAAATCCATTTGATAAACAAAACCAAATTATAATCATATTAATTACAGTATAAATTGGAAAAAAAAAATGGCATGGAATTTTACGATGAAAGTTGTGTTGTTTTCGGGTTGTGTCGTGTTAACGGCCTTGGCCATGGGAGTCTCTATTCCATTGGCCTTGGAGTTCATGGCCTCGCACGTGCCGCTCGTGTGGAGCTCCGTCCTCTCGTGGCTGAGGCCTCCCTACCTCTACGTCGTCATCAACGGCATCATCATCTCCATCGCCGCCTCTTCTCGGTTCCACCACCGCCATGATCACGAGAAATTATCCGCTACGACGAGCGTTTCGGATGATCATCGTCACCATCATTATGATCATCTCGGTTATGATGATCGTGATGATCAGGCGGCCGAGGTCACTTCACCGGAGTTCCGGATGCTGGATCGGACGGTGGTCGTGTATCAGCGGAGAGAGGAGGAGCTCGGTTCGGCTGCTAATGATGATCACGTGAAAACGGTTGTATCGATGAATGATGACCGCCCTGCGGATGCCAAAGATGATGATCATGATGATCATTATCATGATGGAGAAGAGCTTGTGATGGTGTCGATGTACGGGAGAAGTGAGAGTAGTCCTCCGAAGAGGATAATTGATGAGCCGGAGGACAAGATGGTTCTGTTTTCGACCGAAAAACCTCTGGTCTCTGCCACGTCCGGTGACCGGAAACCTGTTAAATCAAGTCCTGAAGGTACATACAACATATATATATATATCTACACACACGTATATATATATATATATTATATTATTATCTGTCCTTGTGATGCCATTCTGCTTTTATCTGTGTATTATTAGTTTCTGAGTTTTTGAACTATACGCTATTCAAATGAATAAAATTTCTGATTTTTTTTTATAAAGTTCTAAAGGATTTTTTTTTTTTTAACTAAAGTTAAACACGTTTGGTGATAATCCGTTTGGAAAGAACGTAGATTTTTTTTTTAAAATCTAATGATTTGTAAGAATATTGTTCGTATATATTATCTTTAAAAAAATCTAGATTTGAAATTTGGTTATAAGTTGGTCGGAGTAATTTTGTTTATAAGTTATTTAAAAAAAAAAAATCTAATGGTCAAAAGTTTTGATCTTTTGATCGTTGTCCGCATGATGTTTATTATTATTATTATTATTATTGAAAAAAAAAAAACAACTTTTTACGTGTTTTCACTGAAAGATAGACCGTCCGCTTCACAAACAAGCAGCGCAATCATGCTTTTTTTTGTTTTAAAGCGAATCGAGTACAACGTGGGGCCTATCATGTTTTATTCCTGGAATCTTCGATATGATAATTTGTCGTTGCAAAAGTTGCCTCTTTTTTTTTTTTTTTTTTTTTGCCTCTCTACGAAACCAAACAAGAGTTCAAACATGGCGTCGGATTCACGCACTCCTAGACTCCTACAGTTACCTGTGTGCTCTTTTTTCTTTTTTCTAAGTCAACTCGTAACAAAACGACAGAGAATTTAACGAACTTAATTTTTTTTATTATTATCATTTTTTTTTTTTTGTATTTCAGGTAAACAGTCGTTGAAGGCCATGTCGAATCCAAAACGACACGAAACGATGGACAACACGTGGAAGAAGATAATGGAATCGCGTTCGATATCGTTGAGCAGGAACAACTTGAAGAGGAGCAGCTGGGACTACTCTGATATGGAAAATCAAGGCCGTCAGATCATCGGCTTTGGCGATGATCTTGATCAACCTCATCAGGCACCGTCACCGATGACGATGAGGATGAAGAAATCTGAGACGTTCAAGGACCGGACCAACCAGCAGCCTCCACCTGTCGCGACTACTGCTAGCAAGGCGCTATGGAAAGAGCCGTCGCTGAGTCAGGACGAGTTGAACAAGCGAGTGGAAGCGTTCATAAACAAGTTTAATGAGCAGATGAGGCTGCAGAGGCAGGAGTCGTTGAACCAGTATTTGGAGATGATCAACCGTCGAAGCCACTGATCATGTGTACGGATAATATATACATATTTATATATGTATATATATATTACATGTTTATTGTCTTGGGTTTTTGTTTGGTTTGGTGAAATGTATAAATATTTGCAAATGCCAATTTGGTGAAATTATTATGTTTCATCAGAAAAAAAAAAAAATACAGGGCAGTTATCTTTGGAGTTTTTTTTTTTTTTTTTTTTTTCAGAATCCATTACCAACGGGTGTTTAATTTCAACGACACCCAAAAAAACAAAGAAAGTGTGTATACAAAGATTGTTAATTAAGGTTTTTTTTTTTTTTTAGCTCATGTAATGTTCGAATGAACGTTATTATTTGATTAGCTAATTCTACTATTTTTTTCCTTTTTGTATATGGTTGCAGGTTCAATTTCTTCTGGATATTGTACATAGCATAATTATATTTTTTCTTTTGTTTTAGAATTATGATTAGTTTAGGACAATGATTTAGTTTAATTTAATTTGAAAGGTTAATTAATTTTTTAAAAATTAATTATAATTTTTTGTTGATCTTTAAATAAAGATGAAAGATGAAAAAAAAGTATAATTTAATTTAAATTAATTTTGAAGTCCAACGAAGTCATTAGTGTTATGATGTCTAGTTTTTGAAAATGGATGTGATGATTTGGTCATTTTAAAACATCATTGTAATAAAATGTTTAAATTCTTTTTTTCTAGAAATATTATAAAGGCACTATAGGGCAATGACTACAAAAGAAGGCACAAAACCCACAAAAACAGGAGACATAACCTACAGAATTAATATTGAACAAAATTAATTGAATAAACACTAAACAGTGAGGGAACCGCATTAAATCAGAGTCCACACGAAATAAACGAGACCTCAAGTAAGCACTCAACCTATTTAACAAATACGGGAGATATCCCCTGTCCCAAACTTAGAGTAAAACTCCTACCAAGAGTGGAATAAAAGCAAGATTTGCCCACTAACAAACATCCAGCCAAATAGCATATTTGGTTCAATCAACAACATCCAACACGGAATAAAAAACCAAACTAGAGATTGGTGGAGAAACCACCACCCTTGTTACATCAAAACACCACAAACATAAAAACAACAAAAAACAACAGAGACGCCCACCTAGTGCAAGCAAGCCCATGGACACCGGAAAAAGAAGACAAATCACCGGAACCCTACCAAGAGAGCACAAAGGAGATAGAGACAAGAGTCGCAGTGGCACGTGAGACTCACCCTTCACCAATGATTGAGATTTTAGCCACATGCTGTGGCCCAAAATAGTCACCATCGCCCCACAATCCAACTCCCATGATTTCAACGAGAACGCATCTAAATTTGAAGAGAATCAATGGCAACCCTCTCTCCATGATTGATAGCCTACCCACAACCACCTCTCCTTCCAACAGCTTAAGCTCGACACTAAAGTCTCTAGCAGACCCTTCTCAGAGCAAAGGAAGCTGGTAGCCTAACGAAGCACCAAGCCACCAACCACGTGTGGCAGCCCTAACTACATGGAAGCTGAACAGCACTATCACAGTCAAGCTTTGAAGCCAACTATGATAGTCTGCCACCTCATCGGTCGTCGGCACTTACTTTAATATATTTTCTTTGTTTAACATACTTATTTTAACTTTCCATTTTAACATGAAAATAAGGAATAATTTTTTTTTAAACTGAACTTGAAAATTTTATCATTGAAAAACATTTACTAAAGTAAACATTTTACATCATCGTACTTAATTTACATCGTAAAACAACGTTTCAAAATACATTTAAATGCTGTTCAGTGAAAAACTTGTAGCAGGACCATTTTCCTCGCCCAATACCTTTGGCACACGCAGATCCTGCCCCTCGTCCATCCAAATTCTATTAACGTACAGGTTGCTTACCTGTAACATGAATAAACTTGTGAACTACAGGCTCAGTAAGTTCAAACATAAAAACGAGTAACATAAACTGTAAACCATAACTTAGAGCATTAAATATAATATTAATACACATTATGCTCAATTATGAATAATGTTTAAATCTTAGGTCTTTATCTTGCATACGTTTTGGTTTTGGACCCCATGTTGGTCGTACCGTAGTGTATACATGACTAAGAGGGACACTGGAGAGTGACCACTGGTCAATCCTCAATAGTCTACATAATATTAACATAACATAATATGAAAAACTCCACCTTGTGGGAGGCTGGTACGTCAAAAGGTGATTTCATTATCATCTTTCATATGATTCTGACCAGGTGATTATCATTACCCCTCGATATGGAACACTTTACATTTCTTTCTTTTATTATGTGCATTTTATGTGACACACTGTTGTGCATATAACACCATCGTATATAATTTATATTTACACACAGTACATAGACATGTCAAGTAAATTCATATTACAAACAATAAGATGTTTGAACTTACAGGTATTTTGCTAAAGTTTCATTCCTGGGATCCACCGACGTTCCTTTGTCACTTCTAGATTGGATCCCTATAACCGAAATAATTAATTGTTATTTTCAATATTCATTTTACACTTAAAACGTCGTAAAAAGGTAAATATTCTAAATCCAAGTCCCTAACGGTACATTTAGGGGTCTGACATTTCATTTTTAACTTTTCCGTCAACTTTTGACAAAATGACCATTTTGTTCCTAGTAGACTTTTCTCACTTTTCTTATACTTAAATCTTGATTTTGACCATTAAAACCTTAATTAAGGCCTTAAGGTGCCATTACAAACCTTAACGTCCTTTTTTTTAACTTTTGACAAAATGACCATTTCGTCTCTAGCTTGATTTTTCTTCGTAAATTTACTTTTTTTTACCTCAAAATTTAAAATTGGCCTTTAAAATTTTAATTAAGCCATTCTAAGGCCCTAATAGTCTTTTTTAGCATTTTTGAAATTTTTGGTTAAAATGACCATTTTACCCTTGACGGGTCTTTGAGCCGTAACATTTTCACTTTAGCGTTTTAACGAGACTCTCAAAGCCTAAAAATCATAAAATAATTTTTCTTAGACCTTACCAAGTTTTTACAGCATTAATTACTGTAAATTCTTGGTTCACTATTCACCCGACCCTCGGGTGACACTATTCCGACCCTAGGTCGTTAATATTCTTTTTCTTACATTTCGGGCTCCAAATAGACGTTTCACTAATATTGAAAACATCTGTCATCCTTTTCTTGACCTAAGTCACCAAGGGGGCTCGGGTTTTCAAACCCCGACCACATTTTACCCCTCGTTTCCTAAAATACCCTTCAAGTTGTTCTAAAAATTTTGGCAGTGTTTCTACTTAAATTCTAAGTTCCTGGAGTTTAGGTAATGCATCAAAATCTCAGTACCTACCACGTACTAAATCAGATGCCTAATTTTTATGTAAAAACACAAACTTTTTACGTAAAAATTTCTATAAAACCCTACTCGTTTCTAACGGCATTTCGATTCGTTTTTTACTACTCTCACCCTCGGTTTTTATCCACATTTCACACTCATATTTTTCATCACAAAATTCTCAATTCATCCCTTAATATAGCCCATAGTTTTCCTAGAAAAACATGCATAAAAATTTGAAAATTTGTTCTTCTAATTTCTTTCCTCACTCAATCACATACCAATCTTGGTTTTTGAATCATCAAATTATCAAGAACAAGTTCAAAATTTTTCATTCAACTTCCCACATAACTCACGGGTTTTCTCTTGTAAACAAGCACCAAGTTTTGTCTTTCAAGTTTCTAAGCCTTTCCTTGTATCATTCACATGCTAACCTTACTTTCTAAAACAAAAACTAACAAAATATCAACTTGAAATTCACACCCCAACTCCACACACAAGCCCACGGTTTTCAACAGAAAAATTTCTAGAAAAAGCTTGAAAATTTGAAGCTTACCTCACAAAGAAGATCAACTTGAGCTTGGGATGAGTTTTGCATAAGTTTGGTGTGAACTTTTTGAAGAAAAACTTGGTTTGGTGGGGTGGTAATGCACGGTAGCAGGGAGGAACAAATGGCTGGAATTTTTTTTCTGGTTTCTTAAGCTTAAAACTGTGCTTAAATGGCTACCAAAAAAGGGAGGGCTTGCTTGCAAATTTTTGGGGGCCTTTTAGCAATCTTTTAGGGTAATTTTGGCAAACTTTAGGGGTTAATTTACAATGATCACAAATTTTTGCTGATTTCTTCTTCATCAACCAACTCACTTTTGCCATTTTTTTCCCAAAATTTTCCAAAATTTGCATGCAATTTTGGCAACATCATCACCCTTGGGTCAAACATACTTTAAATCCTAACCCTTGAATCATCCTATTTCTTTCCACACCAAGTTTTCTTTCATTTATGACATCACATCTTGCTTTTTGGTCAAAGTTTGACCAAAAGTCAAACCGAACGAAATTTTTCTGAAATCACGCCAGCGGGTTTCTGAGGCCGTCCATGCAATCGGTTTACCTTAAATCACTTCTATTTAGCCAAAAATCCATTACGTAAGTATTTCATCTTTTTCTTATCGTTGGTTTACCATGGGTCACCTTCTAGGTTTTTTGATACCAAAAGGGCACCGTTCATACTATTTCAGTTCAGTAAAATTTTTCATCACTGAATTCCTTTCCTTTAACATTGTTAGAACATTTTATTGCGTTCTAAACAATATTAAATCATATATTTTACATTTTAAACATAAAAATCATTGTATACATATAATATACATATTTTTTGAGAACGATGAAATTTCTCGATTATCACACCTTGAAACCCAATCCTCCTAAAATCTCTTAGAGCCTCTTAGTAGTTTTTTCTCTCTAGAATTTCCATTTTTGTTGTTTGATTTTAATAAAATGTTGTTTCAAATTATTAAATGATGAAAATGAACTTTCTTTTAATGATCCAAATCACATCATCATTTTAAATACTGTTCATTTTTCTTATAAAAAAAATATCACTTTTCATTTAAAAAAAAAACATAACACATAATAGACCAAATATTTAGTCAATTGGAATTAAATAGCATAATTTAAAAATATTAAAAATAAATAACATAATCAAATTTATGAACTAATAATGTACTATTTTTACTCCTTTCTCGCACACATCCCCCGACACACACTCTTTCTCTCTTCCGTTTCTCTCTGTTTCTCTCTGTTTCTTTCCCCTTCCTCTCTCCTCACCATCCCCACCACACTTTCTCTTCCCTCTTCTCACACTCAACAACCCCATTCTTTCTTTCTTCTTCATCGAAAGTAGCCATTGTCAACAAACAACTAGAGCAAAGCTTTACAAAGATTGTCAGTCATCATTGTTTTCTTCAGTCACTGCGTCCTCCGATTCCCAACCGCCACCGTCACGATTGTGAGATCGCAAGGTCGAGTTCGAGAGATATTCCATCACAAGGTGAGATCACGGTTGGACAGATAGCAGCAACAAGAATTCCAAGACTATCATAATCACAGTCAAAGCCATCCAATTGCTATCTTGCGGGGTTTCCATGGATCTGTCCTCATTGAACGGTAACGAGTGCGGTGAAGATCGTTTTTCAAAATGCGACGCTGTTAGATCATGGTTTCTTCCTGGAAAAGGGGAGATCACGAGAACCGATTATTGTGGAGTGCGAGATCGCCCTCATGACAATGAATTCTCTGATGGATGGCAACCGGAGCTAAACTGAATTATGCCAGAGAGATCAGCAATGATGAACAACGACAGTGACAACTACAATCTCCAACAAAGACAACAGTGATAATGGCAATGATGTGGCAGTGGCAGCCTATGGACGGTGATTGTCAACAGCACTGATGACTATCGTTCACTAAGTGTAAATGTTACATTTGTAGTGTAAATTCAAATTTATAATTGAATTTCAAATAGGGATATTTTCAAAATTTCAAATAAAGGTGACTAATACCACTGAGTGTAAATTTTGCATTTTACAATGTAAATTAAGTGTAAATGTTGCATTTGCTATGTAAATTGAGTGTAAATTAAGTATAAATAATGCATTTACAATATAAATTAAATTTAAATTTTGTATTTATACTGTAAATTGATAAGGGCATTTTCAAAATTTTAAATAGGTGTAAATTCAAATTTATACTTAAATATGCTATTTACTATCAAAGTAAAACTTTTAAGCTATTTATTTTTATTCTCTCAAACCTTTGGCCAATTTTCCTCATTCTCCCAAAAAAATTTAAAAAAAAAAGACCATCTTTATAAGAAAGTAATCAAAACTGACCTTCTTATTTAGGACCTGTTTAGAAATTAAGCCCAAACTAAAAATTTCGACTTGCTTTTTTTTTTCAATAAAAATCAACAAAAATTGTAACTAACCTCTAAAAAATCACTCAACTCTACTGTCAAAATTCCATTTTAAATCTTTGTTCCAAACACAAGCTTATTTTCTATTCACCTAATGTTACGAATCACAACTATAGTTATTTTAGGAGAAGAATTTTATAATGGGTTAAAAAAATTACATTTTATAATGGGTTAAAAAAATTACATTTGATTCAATTCTAAACTGAAACTAATATGCCTAACTGAGTATTTTAATAAAGTATAAATAATATTAAACATCATCTATATTAATATAACATAGGCCTCAAAATATAATATAAGTCTCACAATATAAAATCCTACGAATTTGCATATTATTTTATTAATAATAATGTTTAACGGCAATATCACCCTTAAGCATTTTTCTTTCCAACTGTATCTTCATCAATAAGTAAACGTTGTTTTCACTGTCGTCAATGGCTAGTTGAAGCACCGTGAAGTTTTATATCGCGGATGAGAGGAGGAGAGTGGATTTTTTTTTTTTTTTTTTGGTTGGGGTGGGGGGAGGGGAGGAGCATATTAAGACAAAGAGAGAAAAATTAGAAAGAAAATATCAAATCAAGTTTATTGTACAATTACATCCTTGCACAGATTAAAAGAGGAGGTGTAATTAGAGTTAAAAGTAGTTATTTGACATACTATTTGCATCGTCAAATATGTCCTCTCACTCTTTCTATACAAAATTGGAAGAAATAAACAACATAAGGTCCAAGAGATTTACAAATAGTTTCCTTCCC
The DNA here is from genome assembly GCA_035233585.1 of Antiaris toxicaria. NCBI lineage: Eukaryota > Viridiplantae > Streptophyta > Magnoliopsida > Rosales > Moraceae > Antiaris > Antiaris toxicaria. The sequence continues at coordinate 100,478,204 of CP141154.1, forward strand.
AATTTCCCCTCTGCCAAACACAAGATTCCTTTTCTTCCCCAAGATCCCTCCTCCAATATCTTTTCCTTCTCTTTTTCACTCTACCAAACCAAACACGGGCTTTGGCTTCTGCAACACCTTTTTTTTTTTTTTAAACAAAACTGAGAATGCCGATTTGATATTATACTTTGGAAGTTGATACACCAATTCCACGAACTGCAGTACCAGGAAGGAAGGGATAAAAAAAAAAAAAAAATTCAAGCTAACACTGATTTTGAAGTTAAGTCGAGCATCAAAATTTCATACCACTGATTTCATCAAACGGTGATTCCTTCAAGTTCAGCATCCAATCAAGCTCGTTTTTGCCTCTTTATTCTCTCGAGAGCACCAAGACGACTTTCATCATCTTTAATAGCACCTCCATCATCAGCCCCTTTTCTCTTTTGAGCCAAGTCTCCAAAAACAGCATCCGGAACATCTTTCTGCTTGATTTCAACTTTCTCATCATCTTCCTCTGAGTCGCTTTCTTCCGGTAGCTCAATATCTTCGACGTTTGCAGTGGCTTTCAGGCCTCCATTGGGCTGCGATTCAATTCCGGCACTCACAAATCCTACTTTTCTGTTGCTATCTCTAGCAGTGGCATCATTGGCTGCTGGAGCTAACTGTCTCTCCAGAGCAGCCATTTCATCTTCGGTGACCCCAGCCTGCTTCAGTTTGTCTTTTGCATCGTCAAGGCTCACCGTCTGATCCTTCTGCATCAGATACTCTGGCAGGATAAAATGCGTCTGGGAAAACAATAAAAATTAGGTAAGTAATCAGCAATAAATCGTTTTTTCCTAATCTAAACTTGAATCCTTGAATTTGTACAAGCAAACAAACATGACTTGGCAAGGCTCAATGAGCTTTTCTTGGGTGAATGTAAAATTAGAATAATAGATCTTACCTGGCTATAACTTGCAGAAACACTTCGTTTAATACGAAGCATTTCTCTGAAGGTATCTTCGTTTCCATGTTGTACTTCAAACTCATGCCATTTATTCCAGAAATCCACATCGGATCGAGGATCTGAAAACTGAGATGCAAATACAAAGATACCACGAGCACGATCAATTTCTCCCAAGCTCTTCTCAAGCTCAGCATACTTCAAACACATCATCTTCACATCCTTGTCTGGAAGACCAGATTCTATTGCTTGCTCATATATCTCCCTTGTTTTTGGGACACCAAATATCTCAGCTGCACGAGCAATATAGATTTCATACATGCCCAATTTCTCATTGTTCGGTACAGCCTTTGTTGCTTGGTCATAAACCTTCATAGCCCGCTTTGCCAGACCATAGTCCTCCTCCAGCTTGGCATACTGGAGATATAATGGTTTTACAGCATCAGCAGGGGCCTATACACGAAAGTAAATGTGTAAAAGTGTTAGGATCAGCAAAATAACAAGCTATAAAGGGTCAAAGACGTACACAAATATCGATGCACATGTAAATAATATATAAACCTATAGAAACAAGACATGGACGGTCATATAGAGACAGATAATTAATAAAACAGAAGAAAACTCTTAAAACAAACACAATTTTGCTTTCTAAACTTTTTGAGAAGTTTAATCCAATAACTGTTATGTTCTACAAGGAAGTTTGACCTAAAACCCAGTAGAATGCAGTCCACCCTAGAATATCAAAACAACAAAGATGGGGCCTCAGGTTTTTTAATTTAGAATTGTAATGAGAGTTACAGTAACATAATACTTTTTTTTTTTTTTTTATGAGAGCTACCGTAACATAATACATTGAGATGCAATTGAGTTTAGATTTCAAGAATGGACATAACAACTCGAATGATTCAGCTTGATAACAAATTTATGCTATGTCTCCCTGCATCTAGATTTCAAGTTTTCAACTTGTTCCTACTGCTTGAACCATTGTTACTCAGATTAAACCCTAACCTTCTGTCCCTCATAAAAATTTCTACGAATCAACCATTCATATAAAGAGATTTAATTCCTAAAAACAGCGTTATAAATATCCTCAAAAAGCACCTTGGGTATTAACATTTAAGGTAACTTTTAGTGATTATATACAGTAGTTGAATAACTGAATAGCTAATTTAAGAAGAAAAGTTGCAAACAGTGAAGAGCAAACGATGCTGCCTGCCTCTTTGTCCCCTAAATATACATGGCGAAAAAAAATTACTACGAAAGATATTTTTATCACCGGACAATAATCTAGGAGTAGTACTGTGCATACCATTTCAACAGCGTGCTCAAATAGCTCTCTTGAACGTTCTAGTTTTGTCTTTCCATATCTCTTCACAAATTTAGATAGATATGTCACCCATATATCTTTAACATGTGGGTACCTAAATATCTTTACACCTCTTTCATACACCTTGAATGCATCTTCAAAGTATTTATGCTCCTGAAACAGGGAATTGTAATTTGGTCAATAACTTAGAAAGAGAAAAAAAAATTAAAAACAAAGCATTCAGCAAAAATGATAGACGGAGAAACAAAAAGAATGCCCATACTTCCAGAAGCAATGCGTAATTGATTATAATTTGTGGCGTGGCTATTCTTAAATCCAATATCCTCTCATAAACTGCTCGGGTGGACTCCAAAGTACCAAGACTCTCCTCCAAATCCACATAAAAAGTCCACAGTCTCAAGGATTTATGCAGCTTCATCTGAACTGGTTCACTTCCATCAGCAGCCACTGCAGGAGAATCAAGTAAAGGCTCAATATTTGTTTAAAAAAACACAAAAAGGCTAAATTGACATTCGGATTTAGAGTTGGTGGGATTGGGGTTGGACAGGCCAAATATGGTGTTTTCTGTCACTTTAAGTGTGCTAAAACAGCCCCATGCCAAATTTCGGAACCATGCAGGAAATACATTATATTTTCATACCAGATTCTTTGTGCACAGAAAAAAGTTCACAGTTTTTTTTTTCTTTTTTTCTTTTTTGGTAAGCAGGAAAGAAAAATCTTCACAGTTGCCACAGGAGTGATTATATTTTGACTTCAAGGAATGATAAAAGCTATATTTCTAATATGGTGCTCATTCAACATTTCAATTTCCCAAGAGGATAGACTACACACAGCCGAGTTCTCCTCACACAAGGATTACAGTATAACTAAGACCAAATTCCAAGCTGCTTTGATCAGGAATGAGATGCAAATCAACCAGTCAAGGAAATTGAACATTTTGTAAATAAGATTAAATTTACAGTAAATTAAAAGTAAAAAATGCATGACAGTTAGCCAATTTACACAGCTAATATGATAGTATAACTAGTCAAGACTCGAAATTTTTGCCGAAATGGTCCCTCAGCATAAACATCGATAGAAATACTTGCAGCTTACTGCCTTGCTTCGAGAAGGATATAACTGCAAGTTGCACCAAGTCTTATATTTAGAACAGGCAGTGTGAACTGTGAAAATATCGTGTTCAATATGTCATCAAAAGAATTAGAACCAATTTCATGATTACAATAACCTGTACACTATTATCAGATAACTCTATTATCAGACAAACTCGAGGAAAAACAGAAAATTTTAACAAGTAATCTAGAAAAAGCATCATCAATTGCTAACCTCTTCGTTTGACCTCAACAGATGGTTCTGCTGTAGCCCGTCTCATCAACTCCAGTGCTCCTTTAAAATTCTTATGCCTCAATTCCATTTCAGCCCACTCACACCAAACGCTAGCCAGATTATCCACTGCCTTGTAGTTAACCTGTGTCGCTTTGTCAAAAATCACTCTTGCATTTGCAATATCTTTGTGGTTCTCATAAAGCTTAGCAAAAGCAACCCATAACGTGTGAGGCTTCCCCACTGCTTTCATGGGATCAACAGTCCTCACCGCCTCAGTGTAAGTAAGAATCTGCCTCGTGGGATTACCCTCAAACAGCTTTACCCTTCGGTGCCACTGCTCCACATTATGCGGATTCTGCCGCAAAAGAACACTATTAGCTAACTCTGGTCTCCTATCCATCAGGTGGTCTAACCGAGCTAATCTCAAATCCACATCTTTATCATCATGTAACCAAAAACCATCAAGTATCTTCTTCTCAAATTCAGCCACAGACAAACTTAAATCCAAACGAGCATCCCCACCCTCCTCCTCACTGGCGTTCTCTTCCGCACCTTCTCCTTCCTCTTCCTCATCATCGCTCATATCCATTTCCTCCATCTTATGCGCCAGCATACTCTCTTCGAACTGCGAATACGAATCAAAAATCACACTAAAATCTCTAACCGTAACCACAGTAGTCATGCCCTCCTCGAATATATCCCTAGCCTTCTCGTGCAAATTCCTCCTAATGTAATACTCCGCGAGCGAGGTCCACAACCGTCCAACCTCATCCGTAAACTTCCTAATCCCACCCCTAATTATGGCGTCCACATTAAGCCCCGAAACCTCGGTGGCGTGCTTAGTAAGCAGATCACACAACTCCAGCCACAACCTATGCTTAGTCTTGCCCTTAATCGAATAAAACTGATCATCATTCAAAACAGAAGCTAATCTCTCAGCGGCCTCTTGCCAAAGACTAGAATTGGTCAAGAATTCAATGAAATCTTCAATATGAGTGGGATCGTACTTCAAATACCTTCGATAAACGCGAAGCGAGGTTTCGATGGGGACGCCCTTCTGGCTGACGAAGACGAGGTAGGGCTCCCAAATTCGGTCGTGCTGAGTCACGGGAAGCGCACAGAGAGCACGGTCGAAGGTCCGGCGAGTGCGGGTGAGGAGCTTCTGCTCGGTGAGAGTCTGGAGGTACATGATCCAGATCCGGGGCATCTTGTGCATGGTGACGAGGGCTCGCTCGAAGGTGTTGTTGAGGGTTTCGTACTGGGAGTGGGTGATGGGAAGGTTACGGACAAGCTCGAGGCGTTCGCGTAGGTAAGCGTGCCAAAGCTTGTAGCTTCCGGGGAGGGCCTTTAGGGCACGCTCGTAGATGATGAAGCGCTTACGGAACGGAGATTCGGACCGGGCGACGAGGTATCGCCACCATAGCTTGAGGCTGAATGGGTTCCGGAGGAGCTCTTCCTCGTAGAGAAGGTCGTCCTGCGACGGGTACATTTCTTTGGAGACCGCCATTTTTGGAGCTTGAAAGGATCTTTCTTTCTTTTCTTTTCTTTTTTTTTTTTTTTTTGGGAAGAATAAACCCTAAACCTCTGAAAGCAAGTTCAGATTGTTGAAGAAATTGACTTCCCTTTGGATTGAAAATTTGAGTTCGGAGAGTTGGGAGAGATGGAGAGAATCGAGCCTTTTTTTTTTTTTTTTTTCCTTGAGGGAAATTTTAATCGGAATATTCCAGATGGGGGTGTGTCGCCGAGGAGGAAGGGAACGGTTGAACACAGAGTATAGTGATGAAGCTCAAGGGATTTTTCTTCAGCCCGGAAAGAGAATAATAATAATAATAATAATAATAATAATAAAGGGATTTGTGAATAACCTTTATTTTTTGTCCTTTTTTTTCTGATAAATAGAGGAGTTTTTGTAAAAATGATTTTTTTTCCCGATTGAAAATTGGTTATTTTATAACACCTTCTTGTATATATATACACGAAAAAAAAAAAAAAAAAGCCATTCATGTCATTAAAAAAAAAAAAAGGCACTTAATCTTAATAAATATAACATTTGTTTAGATTATTAACAAAATACAAATATTTTTCTAACTTATAAATGATCAAACTATGATTAAGTCTGTAAATAAATTATTGATTTTTCCTCTTCAAAAAAAATTATTTATTTTTTAACTTTAATAAATAATTAACATCACTAATTAAAAGTTTATAGCTCCATAAAAAATAAACAAATGGCCAAAGCTCCTGAAATTTGGTTAAAAAGATTTTTTTAAACGGTTAATCAATTTTATTAAATAATTAATTAATAATTTATCTTATATAATATATTTTATTTAGCTTATATAAATAATTAAATTTTATAATCATACATTGTCTATAACATAAGTTATTAATATTAATGATCAATCTTTAATTAATTTTTTTAAATCACTGGTTTATAATTAAAAAAAAACCAAAAAAATGGAAGATATTTTCACTTCTCTAACTCTAATCCTAACCGCCAACCCCAAATCAAGCAGCTGTCGTCTCTGCTGAGAGGTTGTCGGCACCTAAAATGACGACGACGGAGTTACTCATTTGCGGTGGATCTCTCCTTTGCAGGTTCTCGCTTGTGGTGGATCTCATTTGCTGTAGCTAGCCATTGAAGCTTGGGTTTGACAACAACAAGTTTTAAAGCGGCAGCTAGGAGGACATCGAAGAAGACGATGCTCCATGAGAGATCGCATTTGCAAGAAGATTGCAACTAATTAATCAAGAAATGGCCATTCGACCATTTAACTTAAATAAAATAAAATAAAAAAGATGGGTTATTTTTAAATTGAATTATCAAAATTAACCGTTCAACTTAATTTTTCCTGATATTATTCTTTTAATCTAAATTAAATTAAATTGACCAATAACCTTGAAGCTTATTGGTAATTTTGTATAAAGGTGGTTCCTTGTGCTGCTAATTTAAGGATGGGGCGAGTTTGTGGACCTAATGAAAAAATGATCCAGATTTAATTGATTTTTTACACCCCTATGATGAATGAAGCACTGTGTTTGGCTCCCTTTTTTTCAAGGACAAAACAGAAATTACTTGGTGCAAATATTTCAAAATTTCTAATTAGTAATTAAAAATTTGGATGAAATTTATAATATCTTACTAAATTCTCATACAAATTTGAAAGTTTATTTATAAGAGTTCTTTAAAAAAGCTACATTTTTTTTTTTATTATGACTATAAGCTCTTCAAAATAGTCAAAACTCTTTTAGCAAATTTTTGAAACACTTCCAAAAATAGTTTTGGACTCATAAATCCAAAATAGCTTAAACCTTATCAAATAGGTCCTTGATTTGAAGTTTCATATGATTTTTCTTGGGAAATTGTTGTGATAACCGAGAAATCTATACTCTCGGAAAATCTTGTACAAAATATGTAAATAAATGTACATTTATAGTGAGACACGTTACAGAATAAAGATCAGAGTAAAATTTTGATTAATTGAGTTTTTAATCAAAATTTGACAATGGATTAATGAATATAGTTTAAAAACTAAACATTAATTCAATTTATGATGTTTTAAAATTAATATAAAAGTATGTGGGAAATACATACTAAGAGATCAATGGCACACAAGTGAGCCATGTTGATCAATGGCTAGAAGTAGCCAAACAAGCCCTTGCATTTTAAAAATAAAATAAAATAAAAGAAAGCAAGTGAGAGAGGGAGTGAGGCACGTGTGTGAGGTGGGGGTCTCAAATCCCATAGCAGCAAAAGTGAATTAATTCACTTTTGCCTTAGCTGCAAAGAGAGGAAGACGAGAAAGAAAGAAAGAAAGAAAGAGAGAAAGTAACCGAGAAAGGAGGAGAGAAGGAAGGAAAATCCAAAGAAAGTTTGGATTTTTCTCTTCAAGCAACAGATCGAGCGAGTTTCGGTCAAGAATCAGCAGTAATAAATTCTCAAGATTAGGCAAGGTAAACCCTCGTTTTTCTCTTGCTTTTTCGGATGAAAAATCTAAGGTTTTAAGTGAGAAAAAGAGAATGTGAGTGAATCATGTTGAGGTTTTCGGTTAAAATCAAAACATGATTTGAGTCTAGATGTTTTTAAACACGAATCCATGAGTTGATGGTTTAGAAAACCAAGTTTAGTGAAAATTCTTCACAAAAATGCAGATTTTTCAAAAGTTGAGTCAAGAGGTGTAAATGAGCAAAATGTGGAATTGTTGCTTATGAAATCATGGATTTATGATAGTAGAAATGTAGTAAATACCTTGAAACGATCTTATGGAGATCGATTTCGAGTGTAAGAAGTAGAACAAAGGTCATAAAAGCCTTAGAAAATCAGAGTAGAGCAGTTCGGACCCAGAATCTTGATTCTGGTATGAACACGGGCATGTACACGGGCGTGTATAAGGGCGTGTTCAGTACACGGCCCCGAACATGCCCATATGCACGACTGTGTTGCAAGAAAAATCAGACCCGAGAGATACACTGCCAAGAACACGGCCGTGTATCAGGCCGTGTCAAGGGGCACACGGTCAAAGAAAAGCGTGTAGCAGGCCATGTTATGCAGTAAGAAAACATGGTCAGAAATATAGCCGTGTAAGTAACCGTGTAAGAGTCCAGAGGAGTACATGGCCAGTAACACGGCCGTGTATTCACCCATGTAAGTATACACGGCCATGTTCCACAAAATACACGGCCAGACATGTAAGTCCAGAGAGGTACATGGGCAGAGACACGGCCGTGTAGGAGGGCGTGTCCGAAGTCAAAGAGTAAAAAAAAAAAAAAGAGTCTGGAAATAGAAATTTACGTGTTTTGCCATATTTCCAGTATAAGATGAATATTAGAAATAATCAGTGGTTATTCCTTTTATAGGAGTTCAAGTCAGAGACCCCGAATCAGCAGTCCCGGAGCAGCAGAGGCTCACGCTAGCAGATTTTCTGTAAGTTCAAGCATTGTCCTGACTGCAACGTGGACAAGCTTGTTATATTATGATGTTGTGTATGTTGTATGACGTGTATGTTGTATGACGTGTATGTTAGACATTGATTGTCTGCATCACGATATCTATGTCAGTTCATGTCAGTTCATACCAGTTCATGTCATGCATATAGAGTTGCATGTTTCAATACACATGTCAGACAGATACCAGAACACGAAAACATGCAGGTGCACAAGGCACCCTAGTATGTTAATATAACTCACACCCCAGTAAATCATGTAACAGGTTCCGACTGTGGGGGCAATCAGTATGCTACCCAGTTGGAACACCAGTAAGATGGTAATTAAACCAGTTATTGGCGTATCGACCTCTCGACCCACGGGGAGGTTCTCATGTTTAGTATCAGTTAAGACTGAGGAGGTCAGCACTAAAGTACCGCTCCCGATTGCGCTAACATGTCGGTACAACCAATTAGGGACCCAAAACCAGAACTAAAATAACAGATAATATCCTGAGACTAACCCTTCAGTCACGAGCATGTTTACAGAGTCCAGTTTCATGCATGAGCACAGCAATACAGCATATCATGTTTTATGTTTTTATGTTTGAACTTACTGAGCTCATAGCTCATCAGTTTGTTCACATGTTGCAGGTAAGAGACCTGTTCACCAGTAGTATACGGTGGAGGACGAACAGGGAAGATGCATGCCGGGGAGGATTGGGCGAGGGATTTGGTCACCCTTAAGCCTTCCGCTGTACAGATTTTGCATATTTAAACCATGTAGTTACAAGAATAAGTTTTCAAGTTAAGATTATGTGATAGGAGAATTATGATTCAGGTGTATGTTATTTTGTTAATATGATTTCCTTATCACATTCTCGAACAGTTTATGATCATAAAGAAAAAAAAATTTATTCCGCAAAATTAACAAGCAAGTTTTCAGTTCAGCATGATTGCCGGCGACCCTAGAGGCCTGCAGACTATTGCAGTTAACTACAGAGTTGACTGTAATAGCACTGTAGAGCCTCTACAGCAAGGCGGACCACCACAATTGTAATAAATAGGCCAATTCTTTTAGTTAATAAAAGTAAATAGCATATTTACTTAACTTAGAAAATAAATAGCAATTTTGATTTAAGAGTCATGTAATTTTACAATTATACCTATATTTCTTTCTAGATTTTATTTCTCTCTCTTTTCCTTTCTTTTTCTTCTGCAAACTTTCGTTGGGACTTTTCGTTTTTCTGAGAAATTATCTGCTTGCTTCTTGAGAAAATTTTGGGTGTAGAATTGGTAAATCAATGATTTACATGCATAAATAAATGATTTACCAGTAAAATTTTAAAGCTATCTGCTTATTTTCTGAGAAAATTCTAGGTGAGTAGTTGGTAAATCAATGATTTACACACGTAAATAAATGATTTACTAAGTACAAAATGATTTCTAAATAAATTTATCAAGATTTACACATAAGAAGTATTTTTGAAATTTTAGTTATGGTAAATCATTATTTACTAAAAATATACTATTTATTAAAGGTCTAAAATTTTTCTGCTATTTATTTTTATTTAATTTTAATTTTGGTCTATTTCTCTCCTTCTCCCATTTTTCTTTTGGGTTTTTTTATTTCAAAATGCCTCGTATTAGGAGATAGTGCCATTACTTTAAGAATGTTCATTTATAATTTATTTACCTCGGGGTGTTCATGGATTAAGTTGTATGAATTACGCCTCCATTGGTTATTTAATTGATTGCCTTTAGGTTAAGAAAATCCAAATCCATATGACCTCCAATCTAATTTATAAACATCAGATTTCATTGAATGAATTTGCAAATTCAATACGTAGCCTTAAAAATTAAAGCATAAAAAAGTTCAATAAAATAATTTTATTACAACACAATCAAACTAATTCCTCCTTTATAAACCAAATTATAGCATTACATTGTATTACAATAAACAAAAATCAATTACAAACAAAAGTAAAATGTTCATCACTTGTCAATATTATTTCATACAAAATTTATTTATTTATATATTTGTACAGTTCATATTCACAAATTTCACTGATTAAGAAATTATGAATCCCTGTTTTTACCAATAATATGAAACTATGTAACTTATCCCTCTCAATAAATCATTTATATCCGAATGGTGCTAATTAAAATGTGATACAGAACAATAAACCGCATTTGGTGATCCTACTCAATGGAACTCACATTTATCTCACATCTCAACCAAACCTAAATATTTCGGAGAATTCCTACCTTCTATTGTCCATCCTATATTACAATCCTCCTTTTTGCCTTGGTGGATTTTTTTTCTTTCTTTCTTCCTTTCTTTCTATATTTTTTTTTCTCATAAAAGAGAATTCATCAAAAGAAAAAAGCTACCAATAAATGAAAACAGAGAAAACACCACAGGGAAGCCTGGAAGGGAACAAACAATCCAATCAAAAACCCTCAAACTACAAAGACCAGAACTTGTCCTCAACCATGTAAAACATTAACAACCCAAGTGGATTCGGTTCAACAAATTGTGACTAGGGTTATTTACATAGATATTTAAATTGGAGATATTGAATTAAAATATATCTATTTTTCATTTATTTACATTAATTTCTAAAATAATACTTATAAGGACTATATTACCTGTCAAAAATAATTGAGAATTAACATATATAGAAATTATAAAAAAGGAATATCAAAAAATAGAAATAAAAAAATTAGAATAAATATTGTAAAATTAGTTTGATTGTATATTGGTTTTTTGATTTTGTATAAAAAGAAATTTTTTACTTTTTAAAATAAATAATAATATAATAAATATATCATATTTTATATAAAAGGTAAATTTGATTTGATTTATTTGATTTATTATAAAGAAGATTTGATATGAGTTTGTAAAAAATTAGTTTTTCTTATAAAAATATCATCGATTTCACTCATAGTAATTTACATATATGATATAATTATTTTGTAAAGAATTTAAAAAGCTTTGCTATGGTAATTTTTATTTCTTTTTCTTTGAGACGTATGAATCTAAATTTTTTTTTAATTTTTTAGTGATTGATGTAAATAATAAGACTTTTTCATAAAAAATTTATTGGTTTTCATTCAAGAGTGTGAGTTGATATTAATAGTAACTGAAGTTTATTGATGTATGATTTTCAGTAGTTAGCATAATTAATAAGTTTTTTTCATAAAGAATTCTTTTTTTTTTTCAAAAAAACTTGAATATATTGTGTTAGTGTAATTTTTTTCCTTTTTAATTTTTTATATATCTTTATCATAAATAATTATTTTAATATTTATTTTTTAGTCTGAGAAATTATATTTATTATAACTCTATTGATGTTATTAAGATTAAAATTAAAAAGACTTTTAAGTTCATATTTATATTTAATATTAAAATCAAAACTGATTTAATATTTTTAAAAGTAACGATGAGTTGAAAAAAAATCATTATAGTAAAAAAGACAAAAAAAGAAAAAAATAATATAAATAAAAGAAAAATAATGTTAATTATGATAAAAGAATGAAATAAGTACTATAAATATTTAATTTTTTTTTATAAATAGACATTTCCATAATAATATTTAAAAAAAATTACACATTTTAAATGGAAACTTAAAATGGACTTTGAGATTTATAGGTAAATAACTTTTTTTTAAAACAAGTTTTGTTAATAAATAAATCAAGTTTTTAAAAATTAGTTAAAAAGCTGTTTTTTTTTAAATGGTTAATCAATTTTCTTAAATAATCAATTAGTGATTGATCAAATTATGATTAATCACTGATTGACTATAATATAAATTATTAATTTTTTTAATCAATCACTAATTGATCAATAAACAATTATTGATTAATCAAACCTAAAAAAATTATAAACAGCCATTTGCTAAATAAAAAAAGAAAGTTCGACTATATATCAGATTGAATGATTAAAATAAGCTATTTAATTAATTTTCCATGAACCTTTTGTTTAATTATAGATTATTTACATAGATAGTCAAATTAGAGTTATGGTTTTAAAATATGTGCAAAATTAAATACATCTAAAAAATTAAACAAAAAAATAAACCTAATTATTTTATGCTGACCAAATAACCATATATCTAGTATTAAAAAAAAAAAGATATTAGATTCTCTCCCAAAATATACGGTCATTATTTTTTAAAGCTCAAAAACCTAAAATCACTCCCCTTAATACTACATATTTTGTGCTGACCAAAATATCTATATATCTAGCATAAAACTAATTATTTTGAACAAAAATTAAATACATATGCAAAATTGAACAAAAAAATAAAACTAATTATTTTGTGTTGACCAAAATATCTATATATCTAGTACAAAAAAAAAAGATATTAGATTCTCTCCTAAAAAATACAGTCATTATTTTTTAAAGTTCAAAAACCTAAAATCACTCCTCTTAATACTACATATTTGGAATCATAAATTGAAAAAAAAAAAAACATATAATTAAAACTTAATATGTTTTCTTTTCTTCTCCTATACTTTCCTCCGACTCCATTACTCTATAAGTCAATATGTTATTGGCTGAATCATTATATGCATCGATTAAAACAGTAAATAAAGAGTTATTTGGTTTGTTATCATATTGCAAGTGACTTAATCATTATACGTACACACACACGTATATTGTTAATAGGATAATTATGAGGTCAATATATTGTAAATACATTTTATTTTTACTTAATGAAAAGATTAATTTGATAATGATTCCAATTTCATGTGTCTTTATCTTAAATTTTGTCTTTTGATTTTTTTTAATCAATTTTGTGGGAATATAAAAGAAATCACATTGGATATTTGCTAGAATCACGAAATATGAACTTTTTTTAAATCATAAAAGTTATAAAAAAAAAATCCCCAGTTAAAATAACAAACTTTCCTAAAAAAAAAATTGAAAAATGCAGATTATGGATGGGTATTTCTGGAATGAAAAATTATTGAAATTTAAATTTCGTTCAAAGTTACTAATAAATTAATTTGTGGATATTCTTTAAAGGAAAAAGAAGGTAAATAAGTCAAATCTTAACATCAATAAAAATAAATAGTATAAAATATTTAAGTTATTAGTAAGTAACATAAATTTGATAAATCATGATTTTTACATACATAAAATTTCAAAAATATCATTCGCACAAAAAACCTAGTTTCTAACCATTTTCCTTATTCGTACCATCTTATTCACGGTAATAGAATGTAGCAACAAGAAATCGAAGAAAATTTGGGGGGATAAAAAAGGCAAAGCAATCGGCACTCATTCCAAGAAAATTCCCTTTAAAATCGCTAATACTCCATCACTAAAATCTGATTTCTTAGGAAATTTTGAACAAAAACTGTCAATTAGGCGACAAATCTAAGTCCAGAGATTTCAAAATTCAAGGCTCCAAATCCGAAGCTGAAAATCTAAAGGTAAACGTTCCAAATTCATAATTATCGACCATTTTCTCGACATTCTAACATCAAAATTCCTATTAATACAAAGAGATTTCGTAACAAATTAATTAAATATAAAAAGTTTTTGAATATGCTTCACTTAATTTATATGGTTATCGCTAGTAAACTTGATTTACTGATATACTTGACTGAAAATTTTTCCTATTTGTATACTCTTTTTTTCTTAGTTTAAATTTTTCACCACTAGAATGTCTTCATTTCATTGGATTTTTATTTTTCCAACATTTACAAGGTTAAACCTACAACATATATTTTGCCTTGTTTTTGTTTTTTTGGTTTTTTAATATATTTTATGTACTTGTTATTATTGTAAATTTAGATTAACCCGTCATCAAACTTGATTTACCCCTTTTTTTTTTTATCATACAAGTTAGGTTATTATGCTATTTGATCAATTGTATTTTAAAAGCTGTTGTGTTTACAATAATCGGATCTTTTGTGTTATTAACTCTTACTGATGTATTTCTATTATAATTTGAATTGTAAATGCTAATTACCATCCATACTTTCCTGAACAAAAATGACAACACAAAAAAAAAAATTTTGAGTAAGCCAAATGAAGCATCTACATTGAAAAACTAAAAATGAAGGGGAAGATCATCAATTAAAGACCAACAAAAAGCAAGAATGAGCAAATAAAAACAAAAATCCAAAAAATGATAAATCTAGAAGCAAGAAAAACAAAGAGAAAGCAAATAAGAAATATAACTTTGAAATAATTGTGGTAAGTTACAAAAAACTACTAATCTCCTTTTGATTTAGTATTCTAATTTTTCTTTTTAACCATACATCTTTTATGAAAAAATTGTAAATTCTTAATTTACAAAAAAAAAAACCTTGACTTACAGCAACTATGTTTTGTTTATACTATAAATATAGGATTATGATTACCTATGGAGCCCATTAAACTAAGATCTTGATAAAATAATTAACAATCACTGTAAAATTGAGACGATTGACACAATAAGAGAGTTATTAATAAAAAATCAATTAAAAATGTTTAGAAAAGGGTCATTTAGGAATCTATTTTGCTAAAAAATAACAGCATTTCTAATAAAGCTAACATGACAACTGATTTATAGCCAATGCAAACATGATGATAAGTTGATTTTTGCATTCAATTTTACTAAGGAAAAAGTAATATATGATGTACAATAGTTTACACAAATTATAGGCTTAAATTGCATGAATAAGCCACCAAAAAAAACAACCAAAGCAATAAATTAGAATATAATCCAGACTGTTTAAAAAAAAAAAAAAAACCTTGTAAAAGTGTCAAATATCATATTGTTCTTTATGAAAGAACAAGAATAATTGAGAAAAAGACCTCAAACATAAACGTAGTAAGACTTGCACACCTATACTACATAACCAAATTTACATCCAACATAGAGAAGATGAACATCAATTGCGAATATATCTCATTGGTTCATGACAATGAATTGTTGAATGTACACAACTGGAGTAAACTTTCCCATAACGCAATACTTAATTTGTTTTGTAGTACCACAATAAGCACAGCTGATCATGGAATATGCGCATTTGAAATCTTGCAGTTGCTTGAAAAAGATAGTTTCATTATATGTGAGGAACCATATATACTACCAATGATGTTAAAGTGGCATATTTTAAAAATTTCTACCTGGAGTGATATGGAGCCTACTTTTTATTTCATGTAACAAGTAAGAACTTTTACACACATTCTCATTCATTTTATAAATTTATTAAACTTAGTTTATATTTTTTGGACAAATGGAAAGCCATTTTAATGCAGGCTTAATTTATATTGCCCGTGTATTATTGGTATATCAAAATATTAAAATAGTAAAAATTTATTAATCATTACACAAACAGGAGTGTCTATACTAAAAATTAGATATCTTAAAATTAATGAGTACCTTGCTACTTAATTAATTGAATTCTAAATTTACTTGAGTTATATAGATTTGTTTTTTATTGTTAATTGCTTATTTACTTGCTTTAAAAATGAAGGAAAATGAAGTTTATGTGATTGAATTGAGTACAACTCTGATTATATAAATATAAAGTAATAAATTATCTACATTTTTGTTGTAATGTGGACAATTATGGTTTGATTATGCAATAAAAGTGCTTACAAGAACTTGCTTTTCCTATTCTTGAAGAAGTGAAAGATGTTACCATATCTAAAGAAGAAGAGAAACAATTATACATAGCTTTATTATACAATGAAAACATAGAAGATGATAGAGAAAATGGAATACAAAGCCAAAGCGTGACTGGAACATAACCAATTGATGAGGTTTTTCAAACTCCACCCCTATGTCCACCAACAAACCAAAGAAATGAATCCAATAACATTCTTGTGTGGTTGATGAACATTGAGCAAAACCAATGGCAAATGAAGATTGATTTCGCAGACTTAAAGAAGACAAGGGCCAATGTTCTAAAACAAGTCAAGAAGTTGCATGCTAAGATGTTCTATACTACAGAAGATGTAGATGATGTAGCGGTCTTTAGGAAAAATTAGAATGACCAAGTGTTATACAATGACTAGATTTCCATGAACTCTGAAAACAAAGAAACCAAAGTAGCCTTTAGAGAAGAACAAGACCAGAACAAAAATGACAAAGAAGAAGAAGAAACCTTCAACGAAACTATAACAAAGTTTCAACCAAAATCATTGTGGACACAGCAAAACACAGTATAAGAAGATGACATCCAACTAACACCTAAAGACAACTCCTAGCACAACACTATACAAGCATCTGAAAAAAGAGACAACCAGGATAAGGGCAAAGAAAAAACTGAAAAAGTTGTTGAAAAAACTATACTAGCTGAAGAAACCCAGCATGAGAAAGAAACAACCCAAGATGGAAAACAAGGGTGAACAATTTTAAATGATTCATATGAAGTTTTAATGGATATTGACATAGATAATATTATCAAGATGATTATAAATAAAGAACAAGTAACATACTTAGTAAAATTAGATAAACAGTAATAATATAAATATGTTTTCTTGATTGTAGAAAAACTTTATTGGATTATTTATTGAAAAACAGATTAATAAACAAAGAGAACATATTCTATGATTTTAGTAAATAAAAGAGTTTAACTTGTAAATTGCATATCTTGAAATTGGTAAATGTATAGTTAAGTTTGTAAATAAGATGTTTAGACTATAATTTCATGAAAAACAAAGTTAATTTTTAAATCAAATATCTAGATATCAATCTATCAACAGAAAGTTAAAAAATGTATTAAAACTTATATACAAAACTTAACACCAAAAGTAAATAAAAAAAATTATATTGTCTAAATAATTATTACCAATATGTATTATTTTCACATTCCAAAAATATGCATTGCAAAAAAAAAAAAAAAGCATTATCCAAAAAGAAGAAAAACAGCGACAAGATGATAAAAAAATCAAGAAAAGATGAAAATCAGAAAACTATATCTATTGCATATGTATAAAATTGTAAATATATAAAAACTGATCATAGCTTACAAATGCAGAATGAGAAAACAAATGATTAGAAATATAATATATAGTATAAAAAAAAAAGAATTGGGAAACAAGTTTGGGAAAAGTTTATTGAGGGAGATGAAATGGGAAAAGGGAAACCAAAACAAGGAAAATATCTTTGCAGCCCATTTACAGAAAAATTTTGTGGATGATGGGTTTTTTTTTGTGTTTTTTTCTCTCTCTTTGTATTATCTTGGTTTAAAATGTGTTTTTTCCCTGACATTTCCTTTTTCCTTTTTTGATTATTTTTTACACATGCACACACATATATCTCTTTTCTTCATTTCTTTTCAGTTTATTTACTCTCATACCTCTCACACACTATATTTTACATTTTCTTTGTTGTAGTTTGTAGGGTCAATATTTGGTTATTTAAGGCAGTTTTAAGTCAATTTCAAGTATTATTTATATTTTCTTTGTATGATTTCATTTGTATTTATTTGTAATTGGATTAATATCTTTGTTATTTGATTACAATTTACTTAAATTTTTATTTTTAGATGATATGAAAAAGGACTTTTTTTTATAAATGACTAGACATTTTTTATTTAAACTTAGATAGAATTCTAAATAAAATCTAAACTAAGTTAAAATTCGAGAAAGAGTTTTTATAAAATGAAAAATAAGATAAAAATGATTTTATAATTTGAGGTTAAAGGTAAGATTTATCATTATTTTTATCTAGAGTAAGTTAATTTATTGAAAACATATTCTCATTTCTTTAGAGAGAGAGAGAGAGAGAGAGAGAGAAAGTTGAATTCAAACTTTGTGATTTTTTGACAGTGAAGTGATGATATAGTTATAAATTTTTAAAGTTACCATTATTATAACAACAAATTTTTCATCATCTTATTCTTATTTTTTTTTCTAACATAATCATAAAAAATAAATAGTATTTTATGTTATCGATGTTTTATAACAATGTTTTTCGAAAATAGAGCGGTTTGACTTTCTTTAGTAACATAATAGTTATATTACAAATTATCATATTTTTCTTTTCCCTTTTGTCTTTTGTGATAATACGGTGACAAAAGGGGAAAAACTAAGTATTATGTTTACAAAAGCAAAGGTTTGCTATTTAAAAAATGTGGAGATTGTAAAACAACAAGGCCTATTAGATAGAAAATTTTGCACGATTTTCAAATAATTGAACCATTATAGCACCTAAAAGGTGCCATTATTTTAGTTTTATAAGTTATTTAATTTGTTAGATATAATATCCTTATTATCTTTTAATCAAAGTAAGAAAAAATATAATAGAAAAAATAAAAAGGCCAGTGCACAAATTCAAAAGGTGGGTGGTAAACCATCTCTTTAAAGAATTAAAATAAAAAATTATGAGAACCCTCCACTATGTTTGAATATCTCATCTTGCGTCTGAGTAATACAATGTATGACCAAGAAAGCATACAAACTTCATTATTATGTAACATAATCTATATTAGGAGAATATAATTAAATAAAGTATAAACACTATTAAAATAATATAATTAAATAAAATATAATTTGAATCATAATGTAATCATAAAATATAGTTACATTACTAGCTAATTATTATAACAATTAGTAAAAGAGGGAGTATTACAAAAGTATAAAGTAAAATGAAAAATTGAAAGTCTTCTTGAAAAAGCTCTAGAATAAAAATTAGAATAAAACTTATGATAACTAAAATAATAAAAACCAATAATAACATATTAATCATGTTGTGAAATTTTTTTTAACTAAGAGGAGAACTTTAGTGGAGTAAATGAAAAAAATTAAAGAGATGAAAAGGAGATGAGATGTGCGTTTGTAAAAACTTGAGGATGAATGAATTTATAGAGTAAAAACTAGCCATTTATAACCATTAGAAGTGGAGGAAAATTTTTGAATTTTGTATAATTGTATTCTTGAATGATGTAGATAAAATAAATACAAATAGTAAATGTATCCACTAAATATAAAAATTTAACAATTTGAAATTGAAAATCACTTTGTTAATAATTAAAAATTTTAAAATATTTATATAAATTAAAAATAAAATTAGTTTAAGCGTTACAAGAACATAGGAATAATTTTTGTATAATACAACAATATCTTCCACTGTAATTCACGGGTTTTGGCTAGTCATTAATAACAAAAACATTATATTAATGTTTAAAAAAGTTACTTAAAACTTAAAAAAATCACTTACAATTAAAAATAAGGAAAAAAAAATGCAAAAACAATGATAGATGAAAGATTTATTATTGATAAATTAAGAATTTATACTATATCTACATTATACAAAAAACACCCAAAAAATAGTAAATGAAAAATTTACCATTAGTAAATCAATATTTCCAAACAAAAACATATTAAATGTTTTTAAAATACAAAAAACAATAAAAAAGAATGTTAAACTGACTATAACTTACAAATACACAAAACTAGATATTGAAAAGAGAAAATTTACATTGCTAAATTAATAGTAAGTGAAAGATTTACTATTTATAAATTAATATTTACATTGTAACATTAATATATTTGGAACCTAGAAAGAGAAAAAGAGCTCTCACCGCCTCGGAAGAGAGAGAAAATGAAAAACAAAAAACGAACGAAGAGAGAGAAAATAAGAGCAAGATAATAAAAAAAACAAAAATGAACAAAAAAAAGAGAAAATAAGAGATAGAAAAAAAAGAGAAAGAAAATAAAAAATTAAACCAAAAACCTATTTTAAAATAAAATAAAAATATTATTTATATTAAAATTAGATTATATGATATATTTTTAGGGGATGTTTGGCAAAAATATTTCATTTTAATTTTACTCAAATACAATACAATTTTACACCAAATACAAATTTTGTAACAATGCTACGAAAACAATTACTATTCAAAATATTTTTAAAACAATCACATCAACTTTTCAACTTTACTATTTATCTCTATTTTTATCAATCACATCAACTTTTCAACTCTAAAATACTTTTCATCCAAACACATATTTCATTCAAATACAAAATAAATACTTTTCAATCAAATATAACATTCAAAAAATAAATTTAATTCAAATACAATTAAAATATAATGCGTTTACCAAACGTCCCTTAATAATTTTAAACTTTATTATTTACTTTTAAATTAAAAAAAAATCTGTTTGCTATAATTTCTCTCCTTTTGAAAGGGCTGTAAAAATGATTATATTGTGTAATTCTTGTAACCATCCCTCTCACCAAATCAAACGCCTTTTAGAGCCCAAGCATCATCACAGGGGGCTCTCTCCATGATCACAAAGCTCCATCTAGAAGTGGCTTCATTTGGCAGCCCACGAACAAAAAGCCACTTCAACTTTGATCATCCAATTGGCAAGCGAACCATTCCCACATCGGAACGGGGATACGTATGGATATTGTCTGGGGCGTCAGAGCAGAGTAGCAGAGCCGAAACGGCGTGTTAGTAAATTTTTGGGGTTAGTTTTGCAACTGCCACACGTAGATGCCGTAAGCAGCAATTATATTACACGCCATCCCACACGCAACCTTTCTCTCTCCTCTCCTCTCTCTCTCTCTCTCTGATCATCTTCTTCTCTTTCTCGTCCGACACAGGACAGACCTCCTCAACCTCTCTCACTACTACGCGTTTTCCCTTTCCGTGAGTTCTTTTCTTCCTCTCTCTCTCTCTCTCTCTCTCTTTCTCTCTCTCCCCACTTATTTTTCTCTCTTACTTTCTTCTCTGATTTTGTGAATTTATTATCTCTAGCTCCGAGCTTTCTGATGTTCAATGTGTATATATATATTTAGTGTAGAGATTTGTGAAATTAAATTGCGATTTGGGGTTTTCTGATTTCTCGTTTGAGTTTGGGATGGGATTTATACATTGTTCTGATCTGATCATTTTCTGAAAAAAAAAAAAAAAGTTTAATTTTTGCCTGTTTGGTTGCTGAGAAAGGGGTGGAAATGATCAGAACGAGGTTTGATTGTTGTTCTTTTAGGTCAAAGGACGAATTTTTAAATCAAAAGAATCATTTTTAACATTTTCCCCTTGTTTTCTTTTCCCATTTACCAAACAGGCAAATTCCTGGGGATTTTTCCTAACTAATTTCTTATGTTGTTGATGAATTTCTTTTTTCCTTTTTTTATTTTCCCCCAAAATCAGTTATGCTGACCACCATGGGCTTCAAAGAAAGCGACAAACTTTGTTACAATATCACAAGTTTTTATTTTTATTTTTTTGAATCCATGGTTTATGAGTAAGGAATTTGAGAAAGTTCTCACTTTGTTTTGAATTTTCGAAATGTGATTTGTCTTCAGTGAAGAAGGCTCTTTCTCTTTGCGCGTGTCCCGTTCTCTTCTCCAATCCTCCACACACATTTGGCAGACTTCGAAAGCCTAAAAGCTTTAAAACCCACCGCTTATCTCACTAAACCTCCTAAGTATTATCTCTCTAAACACATACAAAAAACACCCAAAAAATGGAGGTTAAACTATGGAACGACAAGCGCGAGAGAGAAATGTACGAGAACTTTGCCGAGCTCTATGCCATTATTAAGGCCACTGAGAAGCTTGAGAAGGCCTATGTTCGAGACATAATCTCCTCAGCCGAGTACGAAACCGAGTGCCTTAAACTCATTGCCCACTTCAAGACCTTAGCTTCCACGCTCAAAGACACCATTCCGAGCATAGAGCGGTTTGCGGATACGTACAAAATGGACTGCCCGGCAGCAATAAACCGCCTGGTGACTTCCGGGGTGCCTGCTACTGTGGAGCACCGGGCTGCCGCGGCGGCCTTGGCGACGACCTCGGCCGCCGCGGTGGCAGAGTGCACGCAGAATTTTATCACGGCCATGGACTCCTTGAGGCTCAACATGCTCGCTGTCGATCAGGTGCATCCCTTGCTATCCGACATCTCAAATTCGCTTAACAAGCTGAGCTTTTTGCCTCCTGATTTCGTGGGGAAGGTGAAGTTGAAGGAGTGGATCGCGAGGCTGTCGAAGATGGGAGCGGCGGATGAGTTGACGGAGCAGCAGGCTCGGCAGCTGCACTTCGATCTCGACTCGTCTTACAATTCGTTTATGGCAGCTTTGCCTAATGCTGGCACTTGATTGATTTGCGTAAGTTTGTAAATAAGGAGGGCATCAACATGATGTTTTACGTGGATGATTCGACATATAGTGTCTTGTCTTAGTTGTGGGTACTTGGTTGGAGTCAGTGATGATTACTTGGGTTGAGTTACTAATTTTGTGGTGCTTATACACTTTCAAGGATGTCTGATCTTAGTATTGATGCTTTATGGAATCATGGAAAAATGGTTTTCTTGTTGTCATATGGCAGTATTTTCTTGATTCTTAATGGATTTGTGTACTTTTTTCTTTGTTCTTTAATGTAGTAGTTGGTCTTTCAAATTTCTGATCTTGGTAAAAGCAGCATTGTTAGTGGATTCTTACATGTCATTTATTTTAGCATGCTAACTCTGATTTAATTATCAAAGGCTGAACTTTGGTACCTTTTTTTTTTTAAATTTTGGAATTAGCTTTTTGTCCCTGGGCAAAATTGACTTGCTGCAGCTAGGGAGGGAAACCTTGTCCGCATTTGGACCTTTCTTCCGCATCATAGTGATTGTGTATATATTCTCTGTAGGTGAAAAATGTTTGAAACATTTCTGCGTAGTAGAAAGTGGTTGCATGGTGTAGGAAGTTTTAACTTATCTTGAGAACTTCTTGTTGCATGCCTTGGGAAAGCAGATATTTGCACTCTCCCCACAGTCCGCCTGTTTGGCAAGAAAGGAAATAACAGCGAATGAAACTTGTTTAAAGCATCATGACTAATGCATAGTGTGGCCTATTTACGAGAAATTTACACTGTTTATCTAAAATTTTTTGTCTAAATTATGTTTAATCATTTAAATTGTGTCATCTCATAAAAAAAATTATAATTATTTTTTAATCTATTTTTTATGTTATGAAGTGACATAATATAAGTGGTTGAATATGATTTGAGATTATTTTTTAATCTATTTTTTATGTTATGAAGTGACATAATATAAGTGGTTGAATAGGATTTGATATGATAAATTTTAGATAGAGAACGAGGATTCATTTACAAGTCTTAAATATTCATACTCAGGAGTAGATCTCGACTCTCATATGGTATTCGATGCCATCGTGCCTTCGGCGTTACACAAAATGCATTTTACCAGGCAATACTCAAAATGCATTTACCATTTCTAGAGACCAGTAATTGGTTAACTAATCGCCTATTTGTTTTGCCTCGCATCCAGAAATATGTTTGCTCTGACAGGACCAGAACAAATTCTTTAAAGAAATTTAGTGGCTGTTGGTAACTTTACGCAATTCTTAAAAGCCCTGGCCAATTGCTGACACTTTACATGTTTTTTAATCTATTTTTTATATTATGAAATGTTACGATATAAGTGGTTAGATATAAGAGGATAGATATGATTTAGAATGAAAAATTTTAGATAGAGAATGTGAATTAATTTACAAATCTTAAATATTCATACTCAGGACTCATTCTTGACTCTTATATGGTGTTCGACGCCATCGTGCCTTCGGCGTAACTCAATATGCATTTACCATTTCTAGAGATCAGTAGTTGGTTAACTAATCACCTATTTGTTTTGCCTCGCATCCAGAAATATGTTTGTTCTGACAGGACCAGAACAAATTCTTAAAAGAAATTTAGTGGCTGTTGGTAACTTTACGCAATTCTTAAAAGCCTTGGCCAATTGCTGACACTTTACATGTTCCTCTCTTAAATGCCAAAACCTTACGAAGATCTCCCATCAAGCCAGCTCCACGTACAGAAAGGTGCTTATAAGTCATAGGGTTTGTTTAGATTGCGATTTTGAGATAAAAAATTTAGTTTAAGTTTAGAATGAATTAAATTATAAAATAAATCTTATGTTTGTTATTTAAGTTAAAATTAAAAAATTTCATTTTAAATTAAAAGTGTTTGGTTGATAAAAGTTAGAGTTGAACTTATATTGAAAATTGTATTTTTCTTTATTTTTTTATATGATTGACATTTTTTTTATAAGAGAATATTTATAAATAGTAATTTTGAGTTTAAAATACTGTATAAATTATGAATTAAAATGCTTAAAATGAGATAGTGAAGCAAATATAGGATTGAGTTTCTACTAAATTCTTTCTTTGGACTAGAAATTTTACATTAAACAAGATCATAATGTTGTTACTGTTACACGCCTTTCACGTGAAGCTACAAGACGGGTAAAGACTTGTTGAAAACATGTCCATAAATTTCATCTTCATGTATGGGAAGCGATGTTGGTTTTGGTCAAGTGGCCAAAGAAAATCATTAATTGCTTACTTAAGGAGATGTTTGAATAACACATTATGTTGACATTATATTTGAATGAAAAGTATTTGTATTACATTCAAATGTAATGTTTGTTTAAATGAAAAGTATTTGAATTATATTATATATGATGTGATTAATAAAAGTAAAGAGAAAAAAGAGAGAGAAAAAGAGAATATATGATGTGATTAGTGAAAGTAGTAGAAAAAATAGAATTATAAATAGTGATTGTATTAGATTTAAATTATGATATGATTGATATTTGAATTTAATTTTTTTTATATTTGGATGAAAATTGTATTATGCTTAAATATAATATAAACGTAATGTGGGTGCAAAATGCATCCTAACTTTAACTTTAAGGAAAGTTGGGTGAAAAAATTTAAGAAAATACAAAAAGGAAAAAAAAGAGTGATAAAAAATAATATTAGCATTTCTCTTTTATAACTCATTATTGTACCAGACATGGGTGCAGAACGGCATTATTCATACTTGAATCGAAAAAGGGCAATGCATAATGATGAAACCTTCATGATTCAACGTAAACAGTATGTTTAAGGCGGCTCTGAAGCAAGTTGTATTGCAAATTTATTTCGAGTGTGATTAAATGGCCATAACTGTTCGTCTCCTTTTCTTTTCTTTTCCTTTTTTTTTTTTTTGGTATTTTTCTTTAATACTCTGAACTCTACAGAGGAGGACAGAGGAGCTTGATATTGATATTAAAAACAGAAAAGTATGCCAAGACAGAGCAACCCCAGTTACCTGACATTTGGGAAGGAAAGAAACAGAGCCAAAAAAATAAAAAAATAAAAAGTTTAAGATAGAGGAAAATAAATATGGTGGTCAAGGAAATTACATTAGAAGGTCGATGTATTATAGAATTAATACAATGTTGTCACTTTTTTTTTTTTAACCCCTGTTAGCCACAGCAGACCAAATTCATGTACAACCTCAAATAGAGCTAATTCCTACGAAAGAAAAGAAGGAACACTAATAGGGTTCGCCTCATTGAAACTAAAATCAGCCATTAAACCTCCTCTTAAGTATACTCGTGTGTCAAATTTTGTGTTAGGGTACGAAATTTACCCATTTGTGCAACGGAGAGAACGTTTTTGAACCGTCACATTTTAATAAAATGAGGCAGCATTGTTGTCAAGAGTGGAAACAACAAGATACATACAATAACAATACCAAGAACCAAGGCTATGCACGTCCACTTCCTGGAGCTCTTCTGGTACTCCCTGGCCTCCTGAAGGTTGTCGGTCCCGCGCCTCACGAACGAACTAGCGTGCGCCACATGGCTCTCGATGTCGTTCAACTGGTGACCCTGTGCTTCCACCAAAGCTGCCATGTCCAGGAATATCTGATGCAGCTCGATCAAATTCTTCTCTATCTCCTTCACAGCGTCGTGTCTCTCTTGAATCTCAGATATGGTGTCCATTATCTGTCCTCTTCCCTGTTCCTGAATCGCCTTTTGGAGAAAACTCTCGCTTTCGCCACTCGATATTAAATTCTCTATTGTCTCTTCGCTGGCTCTCTCACCAGTGATGGTGAAATACCTGTTTTGTTGATTACACCAAATTAATGTGTAGTAACATTATCACCACTTATTAAAACTAGACTAAAGTTTGGTCTATGTCAAGTTTTCATAATGCATCTCCTTAGCATGATTATTCTATAATATGGACAAATCATGTGCATTTTATTGTTAATAACGTTCTTATTTAATGTATAAATTGAGATAATGTTGCTTCTTCATTTATTAAATTTGATTAAGTTTGCTAGCCACAATTAAGCTATATTCATAATATGACATGTCCAAATGGAGCATTTTAAAAATAAAATATTTTCAGGAGAATTTTGTGATAACATATGAAAGAAAAAAGTATCAATTTGAACACAATCTTAAACGGTTAAATCACATCAAAATATATCATCAATTAATAAAAATGTATTTTTTTTATCTAAAAGTTTTGTAGACAATTAAGGAAAATATGATCATTAAAAAAACTCGATAAAAATCTGACTTTTTAAACCTTGTTTACCGTTTTTTTTTTTTTTTTTTTCTTTCTATAGCCTATCCATTGGAACAAATCTCCTATTGTTGAATTGCATGGATGAAACCCTACAACCACAAAAAGATACCTTCGCTCTACAGTTTCCTTGTACTCCAACTGCATCCTCCCTCGCAAACCTTGGAAATCATCCATCAAGGTCTTGAGCTTCTTCCCCAACCCGCTGACGACCGACGTCCGGGTCCGGTCGGCTGAGGACCCGGGACCGGAGCCGGGGAGGCTCCGGTGAGCCGCATTGGAGCGTTCGAGGGCTTCAAGCTTGGCCTTGATGAGCTTGACCCGTTTGAGGACTTGTTCGACGTCGGAATCCATTCGGGACCGGAGCTCCTTCATGGTCTTGGCGTTGTGGACGATCTTGCTCTCCTCGTTGGCCTCCTGCAACTTTCTGTAGAGCCTCTCAACCACTCTCATGTCCTCCTTCACGTTCTCAACGTCCTCGAAGAACTTGTCCAGATTCGCCGTCTCTCTCCCGGCTTCCATATCGTCCAGGTACGACTGTTGCTTCAGGTCCGTGTACCTTTTGAACGAGCTAGAGAACAAATCATTCATCTTCTCTTCCCAATATATATATAAATAAATAAATAAATAAATATATATATATATATATATATACACACGTTGATTAAAAACCTATATGTATGTATTTCAATCGTGAAAAACTCAGGTGAAGGAAAGAAGATAAGGAAAAACCATGCGCAAACTGAAAATATTGTGATACATAGTTTTGGTTTTTGTGTTTGTGTTTTTTTTTTTTTTTTTGAATGCGTGAAAATTAAGGATATTTGGGTTTCTAGGTATGTGAAAACTACTCTCTATTCTACAAAAATGAGGAGGAAAGAGTGAGGGCCAGAAATGGACGCGAGACGAAGGTTCGTAGTTTTTGGTGGGGGATGGACGTATTAGAGGGGGGTTGGGTTAAGTTTAGGATTAATTAGGAACCAGACAAATTATATCCTACATTAAGGCTGTTTTGAAGGTTGGAATTTGGCTTTGTTTTGTTTGTTTTCTTCTTTTGTTCCTTAACTAACTAAAGGCATTTCTAATTTTTATTCTAAAAAAAAAAAAAGGCATTCTAATTTTTGATAACTCGTTTAACATTTTAGTGTCGTTGACTTGGTCCTCAATTTTGTTTTCTCCCGAGTAAACACCCCACAACTCTGTTCCTTGTAGAAAGAGGACTGTAGTCCATAGTCGGGGTTTCAGGGATCATGTCAAAGGATCAATGATATTATTAGTTAGATTATTACAATAGCTATATAATCACACCAACAATTACTATTTATTGATGAAAATTTAAAAATAAAAAAGTTATTATCATAATCAACAGCAGTGTTATCCATAAATTAAATACTTTCATCTTTTTAGTGCTATGCAAAAAAAATTTAAACCGCGTCATTAGTCAAAAGTTTACACAGATTAGCCCCCACCACAGCATTTACTTTTTCTATTCTGTCTATCTAGGTTGGTCCTTTACTAACCTCTAATTTCTTCAGCAACCGGCTTGCGAAAGAGTGTGTGTACGTAATATACATAAATATATATATATATATATATATATTGAAAGTCTCATATGCGATACGGTTGTGGAGCGACGGCGATATGGTATAGTAATGGACGTCATAGGAGAGATAAATGTTGGAAGTTAAGGATTGTAAGAGATAAGATTGTAAGTGGGCTAGCAGCACCACGCTTGTATTACTCTCCCGCAACCCCGTTTTCACGGTTTAGACTGCTTCTATTTCGTTCGCCATTATTACGGGAATCGCTTTTGCTTTATTTTTCTCTCCTATCAGAAAAAGAAAAATATGATATATAGACATTAAGGATAGAAAGTAATTATAAAGGGAATAAAAACACAAAAAGACTAATGTGATGTTGGATATATAAATATGTAACAAGGATAGTATAAAATACGAAGAAACAAAATGAGGAAAGGGTGAAAATGAGAACAGAAAAACGAATAGTAAACAACAGCTTTGTTCTTCATTCTTACATTGATCCGGTTCTTCATTATTACACTGCCTCGACTAACCTGCGTGTTAAAAAACGAAGCCTCAACTAAACACACTATTCACTCCATCGTCCCCATGACAATCATCTCAAAAGCTTCAATCCAACACAAAAGCTACAATCCAATCTTTTCTTTGTTGATCCTCATTCCAAAGTATAAGTCATTACACTAAAACTTGATTGAGATTTTGGTGTGCTCTCTCCCTCGATAGCGTCACCATTGGAGCTGGCCAAGCCAATATACAAGCCGCTAGAGAAAGGCCCAGCCGCCAAGAACACCACCTCCTCCAAGGATAAGGATCACAACGGCCTAATAAATTTCGTCCTTCTTATGTCTCAATTTACATATGGATTTATTTTAAATGATTTTGTTTGAGGCTTTCACAATAACAATAAACAATTTTCTGTATGAATAATTTGTTAGCTTTCTTCAAAACCTGAAGTCTCAATGCACAGAGATAAGAAAAACATCTGCTCTTCTTCCACTCAAAATTTGAACCCACTTTCTGGGTTTTTGAATTTCGATTTTTTTACTGAGCAAATTCTAGTGGGTTTTGTCTTTTGAAGTTATTTCACGTATAGGTTCAATATAAATCATCTTCCCTCAAAAGTTTGAAGCATCCCCAGATTCTGAGAGAGCAATTTTAGGAGGAAGATTTTGCATAACTAATGGGTTTTGCATTTTAAGAAAGAAAGGGAAAAAAAATTGAAGAAAAGTGATAGCAAATAGTAAATAAAAAAAAAAATTGTGTCACAATGTTCAACCTTACTTCACTATCGTAGTGTTTTTTCTTTTTTTTAATTGTTTTTCTATTCTGAAACCTAGCATATGCGCGTCAGAACTTATCCTAGCTTAGCCCTCATTTGGCTTCATCAAATCTCACCGTCCAACCCTCATTCAATGACATAATTGAAATGTCGAATCTGTCCGATAAAATCCAACTGCCGGACACGAGCAAACCTTTATATATATATATATATATACACGTGTGTGTGCATGTATAGATTCCCCAAGTTGCATAACATCTAGCAATTCAGCATTGGTGATTGAATGATCGAGGCTCTTCACGAACACAAAGACAGAACTACCTTTCATTGACAAAGGAAAAGCAACATTAAAGAAATCAAGAAAATACAGACGGTAAACAAATGGATATGTTTCTAGCCAAAAAAAAAAAAAACAAGATACGATAGCACAGAGTAAGAAATTAAAGTCAAACAATAATGAATAATTCATCAGTTTTCAGATATTTGTGTTTTACAAGTTAATCTTATTATAGTATATTATTAAATATACAAATAAGAGCATTTTTGTCATATTGTGGGCGAGGGTAAATAATCTTATACTACTATATGTAAACCAAACACAGTAAAATCACATCCTTAGGAATCCAAGACAACCCCACCACAAACATCATACTAGTCTACAATGTGGAATTTGCTTTCCACTACATAAACAAACATGTCAAGAGCTAAAAAAAAAATGAAACATAAACATAAGGGGTAAAAGAAAGAAACAATCTTTCGAAAGCAGGGAACATCAAAGGGCATAATTTCGCTAGAATGATTTACGTGTATAAATAAAAGTAACTCAGCTACACAAGTAAAACTGAGAACGTAAGTTTTACTTCCCTGAGCTGAGAAAACAGAGATTTGTTACATCCTCTATTACATCATGAAGGCAGCAAGGTGAGCTTCCTAAATAATTCTAATAGCTTCAACCTGCAACGCACTTCAGTCGTGTATAAATCGCCTTCCTACTTAAATAGGACTTGGGTCCAGTCTACAATTGCATTACTGTAAAGAGAACGATATTGTGGCCTAAAATTGTTTCTCAATCATATACGCCCTCCTACGCTTTTCTTTATGTACAGACCTGAATATGAGTGATGCCCGTGCCAACGAATGTACAACCAAGTTGCCAGTGAATGCGCTGAATTTATCCGGCAGCAGTCGAAGATACTGATGCTTTCATGGACAGAGTTGCAGGACAGTCGTCATTCATGATGTGAAGAGCACCGCCAAGGTTTATGCCATTGCTGGGTTTGCCTCCCACTGCATCGTCTCCATCTCGCTTTGACTGATTTCCAGTTGGATTTTCACTGCAACCAGAACTTGACGATCTCTGCTGTTTTAGGTATCTCTCCGTAGCATCTTGGAGCAACTTCATCATGCCACCAGAATCTGAACCAGGGGACAGCTCTTCCTCCCGCTCTGGCTGTATATTCAGGTCAATTTGGCCTTTAAAAGGAGAGGTGGAGGTTTTCACCTTACTAGGTTCGTCATCCGAAACTTCGTGGACTATTTTGGATTGTTTTGGAATGTTTCCCGTATTATTATTTATCACAGTGTCAACCTGCAACTTCTCAGCTGGTGGTTGCTGCTGATGCTGCTTTTTGCGTGTAGTTTCCGCCTCTTTCTCTGATTGCTTCTTCTCACGCCGTAACATTAAAGTACGGAACCGACGTTTCACAGTCAAGCAGACGTTGCAGGTGCATGATTGTTTATGTTTGGGGCCCTTTCCACTAGGGGGCTGTATGCACACAATGCATGAGCAACCAGGCCTATGTCTGGGATGTTTCGTGGTAGCCTGAGCCGATGCTGGGAGTGAATCACCCTCTCCCAAGATAGCCAGATTCGCAAGGGTGTCAAGGCCTTCAAGAGCTTCCACATTTTCCACATCCTGTTTAGGAGCCTTAACTTTCTTAGAAGCAACTGTTCAATCAATGAGAAAAAGGTTGTGGATTTAACAACTACGAGTTAAATGCATAATAGCATATGAAAATTGTTGTTTTATCCTTAGCACAATACTATAGTATCGTGGTACCACGGTTCACAACGAATCAAGTTGAACTCCAGTTAGTCGCATTTGGCTGGATATAGGATAGAAAAGGACAAAAAAACATATTCGTACCAAGCAACCTATACCTGAAACAGATTGAGGTAGCAGATCTTCTAGTTCTTCTGACGTTAATTCTTGAGGTGCCGAACAGAAAGCCCTGCTAGCAATTTTTTGAACATATTAACAGTACCAAGTGAGGCAACAAATCACAAATAATTCAGGCATATTCATCGAATGTTTTCGTAAGTGCCTTTTGTGCGAGCAGGCTTTGCCTTTCGTTCTATATAGCTCTTTCTGTATTCAACAAGAAGAAATCTTCTAGTTTGACTCATTTTTATTACAAGGTTGAGAGATTTTTCAAGTAATTCAAACAT
Source organism: Antiaris toxicaria (assembly GCA_035233585.1). Lineage (NCBI taxonomy): Eukaryota > Viridiplantae > Streptophyta > Magnoliopsida > Rosales > Moraceae > Antiaris > Antiaris toxicaria. The sequence goes on from CP141154.1 coordinate 100,510,300, forward strand.
CATTTCAAGTTTGAAGATCACACGCCGTTGATTAATCTCAAAAGAGTGCGGTCAGATGAGCAGTCCACATACATGAGGGCTCATATCATACGTAATCAATTTTTAATTATTTTGAGAAAGAGGCCAAGGTTCATTTGAGAAAAGCTCACAGCGTCTTGTCTGCAGCCTTGGGTTAGAAGCAGAAAAGACTTCTGCTTCATAATGCAACTTCAAAGACACAAAGTATGTGTAATGTGCCTGTCATACCTTTCTGGGTCCCATATATTATCAGAACAGGTCCATTTCGAGGGAAGAAGTGCATCGGCAGGCAATTTGCGGAATTTGGAACAGTCTTCACATTGAATCCATTGAATCTTTTCGCTGACAAAAACGAGAATAGCATTGGAACTTGGTAAGCCTTACCCACATAAACACAAGTAGTATAAAGCATTACCCCAACCACTAAATATATTTATGTGGCCACTAACTAAATTTTTTTTCCCTCTATTTCCTTTAGAAACAATGCTAGGGACACTAATTCTAATACCAACTTTTTGAGTACCAATCTACGTAACATGTGAATTGTCTTTTTTTTTTTTTTGTTGGTAAGTGTTTACAATATTGTCACATCGATTGATTGTTTCTACCAATAAAAATACAACACGGGAATTGGTATTCAAAAAATTGAGACTAACGTTGGTGTTCCTAACACTACTCTTTCCTTTTATCCCATAAAAAGAATACACAGCGGAGGTAACACAATAATTATCATTAAAAACCTCAAATACAACTTTCAGAACTCCGTAAAGTAATTTACCCAACATTAGTGGTAGCAAAAATTGTTGGTTTCCCAAGTACAGGTGCATCCTGCAATGACAATTAGCAGAATTTAAATTCATTGGTCATATGGTATGAGACCATGAGTTTTAGTCATACTAGCAAAAGCAGAATATAAAAGAAGAAACGTTTAAAACAAAGAAATCATTGTGTATTCATCAACTGCAGTCTCTATTGTATAATAGAGAAGTTTGGAGTTCAACGTTGTGAAATAGATTTTCAGGTGGATGCTGAAGATAAGCCAGAATATGAATGTTTGAAAGTTGGTAGTACCGTACTGTAGTTACTAAATATGAATCACATTTTCAATAAAAATAGTTAAGGCCCAAGCCAAGACTTTAAGTTTACAGCAAAATTCTAATTGACATTTGTTTTATCTCCCCGGACAAAAACAACCATAAATGTCTTTGCACCAGTTGTGGGGTCCACTGCAGTACTAACTTCTCATAAATCATGCTAGAGCCATTCTGGAAACAAAAGAGCTGTCATGGACGCTAACTTTACAAGAAACCACCATCTTTCTTGTTCGGGCCAAAGAGAGACTAAACACTACAACCAAAAAAAAAAAAACTTGGAAATCTAGTATCTTTCTAAAACAGAACAACAAAATAGAGTACCTCATATTCCTCAAACTCAATGCCTTCAATCACCACGACACTGGGAACATGATTGTTTGGAGGACGCAGCAGTCGTTGAGCTTCTTCCCATGTTAGCTTCAGCTCCATCACATCCTCATTTTCAATTCTTAAGCGCTTGCTTTTAGAACCTAAGGTACTACTCTTCCTCTTTCTGGAGATCAATGCTTTTGCTCCTAGAACTTCTTTAGCGATGTATCCAGACTTGTCAACTTTTGACCAAGAAGTAGGATCTGCCAATTCAGCCTGGTTGATTGATGAAAAGCTAGGTGATCCTTAGCTATCATCTAAAGGATGAATAATAGTAAAATAAAACTTCACCAGATTTAGTTTCGTAATACTAACATCTCCACGTGCAGAAACTCCATTTCCACTCTTGTTTATTTCGTTTTCCTGCCAAAAGAAACAGTCAGAAAAGGTTAATTGTATTGCTGAAATCATGCTTATTAGACAAAGCAATTCAAAATGCTAAACCTCAAAATTTCACAACAAAACTAATGAGTTTAATTGATAGATATCCTCATATAAAGACATTGCAGAAGCATTCCTTTTACAATAGCACATAGAGATGCATATGGGTTCAACTTGAATTGAAAAAATGCCAAACCTGATCTGACGGCGGGGCTGCTGAGGCCTTTCTGAACCCCATGACTAATTTTCCCTCTGGCTCTAAACGACTAAATGTGACTGAGGAAAAAGATAAACTCTTCAGACCCAAATTGGAAGAAATGTATACATTAAATGGGTATTAACATAATACTTTGTAAGCTGACACCATAAGCACTAGAAAAATTAAATACATATTGGGCATAAAAGAAGAATATTGAAGACAACGGAAATACAAGACAACAGTTTGCATATGAATATTTTCGACCAGATTCCAAGGAATGTTACAAAAATGCCCGTTGACCTAGTAGTAAATCCAAGAAAGTAAAAGCCAAGCCCAAGAAAACTCCCTAGAAAGGTTCTGGCCAAGCGAAAGCATAGGTATGACCAAGTTCCAAACAAGCCATAACGAAGTAATGATCAACTTCACACTTCAAAATTTAGAAACTTTCCCAGAGACAGCAGTTGATTACCTATGTCACCTGCTTGCAATTGCATGGACTGTATGCAAGGAGTAACACCCTCCAGAACATACATTCTGCTATTGTTATTGGGCCAGAAGCGAAACTGAAATATCCATTCCTTCCCTTTTGCATCCTGGACCTTAAGAGGTAATCCTTCAGGTTGAGCAATTGGAGGAAAGTACGCCTGTCTCATGGAAAAACATATGGTATTGTTATGCAAACAAAAATTCACGTCAATTAAATCTGATATGCCTTCAAAGAAAACCTTGCCGACAAAATAAGCTAGCAAGCATTTCTGTTGTAGCAAATAGTGGCACATGCCTCATGTCAATCCAGTTCTCAAGCAAATAAAAATGAATGAAGCAGCCTAAAAGTTAACCGAGTACCAAAAAAAAAAAAAAAAAAAACCATTTTTGGAGAAAACAGAAGGGAGTAAATATATATTGACACAAGTAATTCTATGACGCAAAACAAGTTCCTCAGAATGGGAGCCATCAGCCCTCACTATAGCATGCATGAGATAAGGTCAAATGCCCATGTTGAGTTGAACAATTTAAAATCCATTAGTCCAGGTGGATACTTCGGGAGTAAATTTACAAAAAAACAGTCAAAGTCACATGCACAGCCAACATTGCTTTATCCCTCCAGAAAGCCAAAGACACCCAAGTTCAGTGCATAAAACTTTACCTCTGCACATTTTTTTGGCAGCACCAACCGCCCGATCCTCCCAGCGTCACTTGCACTCAACATTTTCTCAAACAATGGAGTGATCACAGAATTTGAACTTATATATCATTAAGGTTCACAGGATGATGAATTCAAATAAAAGAGACAGTTTCGTATGTTTTAAAAAATGATTTAAAGGAAAGCAAGTTCCCTCAGAATTCAGATATGATCTTTCTTATTAGGAAGTTCCCATGGATAGAATATATAAAACTAAATTTCGTAGTTTGTGTTGAATTCAAGAACAATAAAACATAAAAGGATACTCTCCAGATATCTGCTGCAGCTCTTGATCAGTAAATCTAGGCCAATATCGAGGAAGTAATTGATTTTTTCCTCGGGCATCCGCTCTAGGCCTTGCATTGCGAATCTGAGTTTCACCAGAGGAGTCAACTCCATTATGTAAATTACCAATAAATTGCTTTGACAAGGATGGAGGGGTTGGTTGCAAACTTGTTCCAGAAACTCCAATTTGAGCATGTGTTTCATTTGTAGATGCATAAGGTACAGTAAAACCAAATTGTTGAGTAGATTGATCCTCCTTTAGAGAGGGAGACATACTTAAACATGAATTATTTTGCTCCTCATAGATCTTTCCTGCAACAGTACACTCAAAAAAAATCTTAGCAGCCAGTGTGACTTTAGATCAATTTATACAGCATCAAAGCAAAACATAGGAGAACACATGTGCTCATCCATTCTATTCTTTACTATATATTGAATCCTGTGAAAGAATCAATACCTGAAGTCCCATTTTCAAGTGCTTCCCGTGAACCAAGCTTCAGGCAACCATTTTGCAATCTATCAGATAAATCCTCAGTTTTCCTTTTTTCCATGGAAGAGACAGTTATCCTATCAGTGGTAGTCAGCTTGTTAAGTGCACTTGAAATGTCAACTTCATATGGAATCCTAGAATTCATTTCTGATGACGAAGGAAATGAAGTGAATAAGCTAGGGGCTTGCCGCCATGATACAGGACCTGATCCAGCCAACGGACTCCAATTTTTAACAGACAAATCCTTATGCCTCTCTGGTATAGGTGAATGGAAAAACAACGACTGCGGCCATGCTGGATTTGATGTCTGGGTTACAAAATATAGAATATCCAATGGCAAGATTACATTTCGTTATATCCAAAGGAAATTTCAATATTGGTTCAAGCAAACATATTATCATTCAGAGTTAAGTTCTTTTGAGTTCTACAATAAAGGCAAAAAACATTTTTTTCTGGTTTAAACATAGTATAAAATAAATAAAACATTTTGTTGCAAAGAAAGAAAGTTGATATGCACATAGCAAAATTTCACCTACCAAAAAGACATTTTTCCTTGCACATGCAATGCATTCAATTCCTCCAGGGTCCAATAATGTGAAGGCATGACTAGAAACAATACATCCACAATGAACCCGCTGCAGACCAAAATTATCCAATGTAAGATGATTAAAATAATCTAATCCAACTGAATTAAATTTCCTTAAATCGGCAACATTAGCTATAGAAGGATCATGCATTTGCAAAAGGTTTAAAATAGTAGTCAAGGAAATTTTCCTACTTACTTTTAGACAAGACTCACAACTCCTCCAGCCAGACGCATTTCCATGGAAAGTCTCACAGAACCTTCCCTCCTCAAGAGTAGAACTTGAAGAACATAGAAATAGATTAAACTTTACGATAAAATTACTAAATAAAATTATTTTATGCAAGAAAGAGAAACGTAAGCACAGGCAATGCAACATAATAAAGAATTCAAATATATATGTATATGTTCTCAACCTAAAGAGAGAAGAAATTATCAAGAAATAACTTATTAAACAAGGCAAAGTTAATGAATACCATATGCAGATTGCCAGATTTTCCAATTACCCTTTCAAAGGGAAATAATTGGAAAGCAGAATTTTATCATAAAACATCAAAGAGATTAAAGTGCATATATATATATATATATGCGTGTGTGTGTGTGTGTGTGTGTGTGTGTGTGCGCACGCGTGAGTGTATGTATGTATGTGTGTATGTATAATAGAGGAATCTAGACTATCAATATCAAAGAGCTAGAAATATAACAAGTTAGCTTGAACGGGGAAAACTGGAAGGGGGGAAAAATCAATAACTAGTTAGTAGTTTGTCTTGTCATAGTTACAATTATCATAATCCCAGTGACCCAAATACTGTCTAAAGCATAAACTTGCAGACGAAGTTTACCGAGAAATGCTTTTAACAAGTGGAAGACAATCTAAATTAGGAGATAGTCGTGCTCAACTTCTCAACTTTTTTACCCAGATACTCATCTTGACCTTTATCTTCTGGTTTAGAAGTGCCCATTTCCAGCATCTTTGCATGTTCTTGTTCAGGATTCTCTAGAACCACAAATTGGTTTGGGTCAACTAGGTTCAGAAAGCAAATTTTGAAGGAATGAGTTCTTGTACAAAACCATGTTGCTCTCCACAACCCCAACGCCCCACACCACCACACCCCCACCACGCCACGCCCCACCAACCCCACACCCACCACCACCCACCCCCGCGTTTCCACACAACCCACCCCCAACCCCAACAAAACAAATTATTGATTTGCAAGATAAGAGGCATATCAGGTCAACATGTAAAAAGTCAAACGTGAGTCAAAGTTCAATTTCAAGTCTTTAGATGAGCTGCTGTAAACCAGCATTACCCAGAAACCCCTTCCATGAGCCCTACAACAAATACAGTCCAAATACCAAAAAATCTCTTCGTGACCAGACCTCCAAAGTGGGATTTGACTACGTTTTAAGCAACTCTATATTCTCATTTCAAGCCTTAACAACCTCAATAATCCAACACATGTCAAAAGCAACATGGGTAATACAATTACACCAATAATAAATGATTACCAAAAAAACTCTCGAAACTGAGCATGAAAGTTATTTATAAAGGCGACAAGCATCGAGTTTCCAATTACTTCGAAAGGAAAACTGTTCATAATGAACTTGCCAAGACTAGTTAGGAACAAAATTAACTAAAAACCAAACTAAGTATCAGATATGGTAATTCTAATCCAAACATCATATCAAGTAAACTTCTTTTAGCTCCAATTTCATAAAGAAATTCAGCACTAGAACAACTTAAAGCCATAAACAAGAAAAAAAATATCAAATTCTTCAGCTCCGGTGATCGTACTTCAAATTCCCGCCCCTCAAAATGCAAAACCCAGAAGGGAAAAAGCAAAGAAGTAGCAAAAACCAAATTCCCCAAATTAAACATTCAAACAAACATAATCTCCATTTAAGCGTCCTCCAAATCCAGTAAACACCATCCCAAAGCCCACCAATAAAACCCTAACGCCTAATCAAACTCAAACAAAGCATCACCAAAACTCAAAATCGCTTCCAAACTCTCAAGCAAAGAAACCGTCCAGTAAGCTAAAAGTGAAAAGGAATAATCACAAAAAATAAAATAAAAGAAAACAGAAAACAGCTGAACTTACGCGCATCGATCACAGAGCTCGGCAAAATCGCCTGTGCGAAGGCGCCAACCCTTCCTCGGCCGCTCCGGCTTCAACTCCTTACACTCCGGATTGTAGCAGACCTTCGAAGCCACCGCCACCGCCGGCGACGACGACGAGGCACTAGTCGCCATCGAAGCTCAGCTCAGCTCAGCTCAGCTCAGACACGACTTACTCACGAACTCAAAAACGAACCAAAAATCCTCTGCATAAAATCCAAGAAAAATCCAGCTCTGAGGAGAGAGAAGCTAGAGCCAGAAAGCGGAGAAACTAACCGAGTCTCCAGTCGTCGCGGCCTGATCTATGGCTAGAGAGAGAGAGAGAGAGGGTTTTAGAGAGAGAAACAGAGAGCATGGTACGGGAACTTAGTGAGAGAAAGTAAATAAAATGAAATCCATAAAATATGTATACATATATATATATATACACACACACACGCACGCACACGTATATGAGGCTTCAAAAACACGTCGACTGCGGTGTGGCCTCATTCCCTTGGCGTCGTCGTTTCTCTCTCTCCAAACTTTTTTCTTGTTTTTTTCTGTTTCTTAAATTAAAAAAATAAAAATAAAAAGTTTTTAACTGATCTGTTGGGTTTTTTTTTTTGGGCCAAAATTACCATTTTTTCCAAACAATCTGTCCGAGCGCGGCCGACGGGGCAAAAGAGACAAAAGGGTTATTTCGGTAAATCCGTTACATAGTTGTTGACTCGAGTGCTCTTAAAGCGGTTTTACCAAACTGCCCCACGTGGGAAAATCCGAAAGGAGACAGCGAGTACAGCGACTATTTGCAGTCTTCGCGAGTGAGAATATATGTTGCCGTGCGAGGCGTGTGTGAATATCAATAATCATGCAAAGGCCCGCCAAGGGTCATGCAATCACGTAACGCCATGTTCTTACCACACGCGCTGTATTGGTTTGACAAAATTGACTCTTCTGTCCCGTTCTAAAAATAACCCTCCGTCTGTTTGACACGTTTGAATTTGAAAATGAAAAATTTTTCATTTCAAGAAAAATGAATATTTCTAAATTTTCGTATCTGAATATCTAATATTTTTCATTTTTAAAAAATAAAAAAAAAAACTTTTTACAAACAAAAAGTTTTCACCCACCTAAACAACTTTTCACTTTTAAAAAAAATTCCAAACAACTTTTTATTTTTCATATCTAAAAATTTTTCATTTTCCAAAAACAAACACCCCATCCAAACGGATCCTAAAACTGCAGTTTAATTTAATTTATCTTTAAAAAATTAATGACTCGTTTTTTTTATTATATTTATATTATGATTAAACATAATATAATTTTTATTTAAATATTTATATTTTAAATTTAATATATTTATTATTTATTATTTTATTATTGTTATTAATCACATCATATTTTTTTTCTCTTTTTTTCTCTCTCTATTTTTACCTATCAAAACACATATTCATTATTTAAATGCAATTAAATATTTTTAATTCAAACACACATTGTATTCAAATATAATATAAATTCTTTTCATTCACATATAAATTATATATATTGTATTCAAACGAAATACAAATATAATGCATTTATCAAACATCTCCTATTTAATTTTTTAAAAATAAATTTTAATTTTGTTTTTTTAGAAATAGATAAAAAATAATTTAATTTAAATTAAATTTGGTTTTCAAAGGAGCTATTTTTTTTTTGTTTTGTTTCATTTGTTTCTATTTTTCCATTTCTATTTTTACTGTAAATAAAATATTTTATTTTTGTTGAAATTACTATGAATATATGTAGTAAAGCCAAAGTACTAAAATAAATATCTATAGTCTACTAGAAATAGAGTTATATTCTACAGGTAAAAACAAAAACAAAAAACAAATTACGTGTCTATTTTTTTCTTAATTTGTTTTTTTTAAATTGGAATTAATTCAACCCACGCAAAATGTTAAAGAAATTGGCTTTATCTTAAGGGTGTTAATTATAGTATGATTCTACTTAGGTGTCGCATATATAAATACGATGATTAACGAATATAACACGGCTCTTTATAATTTAACCAAGTATTGATTCTTAATTAATTATTTATATGATGATTAGTGAATATAAACACGGCTCTTTATAATTTAACCATATAGTATTGATTCTTAATTATATTTATTGTCAACTCCTAAAACAATAGATCAGCAAACACTCCTAAAACAACATGTTCCGCGTTATGGTCCTATAAATATATTAAACCCATTGTCTGACGTTTTGAAAACGAAAATTCAATTACATATATATATATATATATATCAATCTGAATAGCTAACAAAAATTTAAAAATAGTTGAGGCAGTTTTGTTGCCATTTGAAGACGAAAGCACACCCCTTGTTCTTGTCCTTGAATCCTTTGATATATACAATAGCAAGTCACTTTTATTCGTCCGTTCCAAATGGATAAATTTTGGGAGAACCCGAGGATTTAAAAAAAAAAAAAACGTTTAATTATAATAAGCTATCCATAACCATATGTAAATGTAATATATTCTCATAACGATTTTAAATAAAATTTTTCCGGTAGAGTAAGGATAAGTCTAATTTATGAGTTAAATTTAGAATAGATTAAAATTTTTATTATTAAAATGAATTGACTCATTTATATTTTTTATTGATTTGAAAAAAACGAAATTAGTTCTAAAATTTTAAATCTAAATTTATAAATCAAACATGTCTTAAAAACATAGGCATGTTAATTAGATTTTTGACGTACAATTTGGTGTACGGTTTTGCTTGATCGAAGAGAGCAACAATGGTCGCGCCTAGAGAAAGGCAAGCCATGGATGATGGAGTCTTATCTACTACTTCAGTGGGGTCCAAGAAATTGTCTTGCTAGCCTTTAGTCATTGTGTGGGCTGAGTAACACTTACGTAACATTTAACAATAAAAATAAAACAATGTAAATACTATAAAGTAACAGTATAACAACGTTTTGTTCTATTATTAGGGCAACGTAGAGGTTAAATATCCTTAATCAATATAAATACGACCTGTCTTATTGTTAATACGTATAGTTCACATTCACTTAAAAAAATTTTTGCTAACTACAGGTGGCATGAGATTTATATATATATATATATACATTATATTAAAATAGTCAAAGACTCATTTTGGATGGTAATCAAATGACAGTTTTTTTAACCGTCATGTGATGACTTCTCAAAAGAGCTTTTAGCTTTCTCTCTCTCTCTCTTTTTTTTTTTTTTTGGTATTTTTCCACTTTTTTTGGTTTGTTCTTTTTCCCTTTTTTTTTTAATTTTTGGTTTTTTACATTTATATTTCCACTTTTATTTTGCACATTCCACTCTTAAAATTCATTATGTAGTAACTTTTTTTTTCACCTTATGATTGTTATGTAACATTTTTATATTTTAATATTGTTATATTTTTTACACAATTCTATTTTTATTTCATACGTACCAAGTCCGTGCTACAGCTAGTTTTTTATTAGTATTGGTTAATAACTAACGTTGTGTGTTTCAAAATACATAAATTCATTTCTGTCGTACGTGGACATGGTCAAAGCTAAATTGGAGAGAGCAAAAAAAAAGTTTTAAATATGCAATCGCCATCATGGGTCAGGCTTACGCATAACGTTACAAACTATAGACACCGAAGGGTAAGAAAATAGTTAGTATGTCTTGTGTGTGGGTTTGCTTGGTATGGTACTCTTATGTAAGCTCCCAAAATATTTATGAGGTTGGATTAAGACGATTTTGGATATTGTTGAGTGGACATTTACTCATATGTGTCATAATAGATAAGTATCACTGGGTATTTATTATTTGGGTATGTATTATTTGGTATGTATTATTTAGATCCATATCATTTGGTACGTATCATTTTGATTCGTATTATTAGGTACGTATAATTTAAGTCTATATCATTAGCAAAGCATGAAACATTATTAGTCCGATCAAGAAAAAAGCCCAAACAAGCCCAAACGTCTACAAATAAGTAACCGTCAACAATCACAAACATTTATTACGGAAGACATTATGTTAGAATTATTTTATATTAAATCACCTGAAGGTGAAAGGTCATTGTAATTAAAGGGAAAATAAACTCTCAAATTAATAAGAAAATTAAACTCTTATTTTCAATATCCTTTAAATTCCTAGAATTGAGAAGAAAGATCATAGACATAATTTTCAATACAAGGCTTTGAGGCAATCGCACTGGATTTCAGTTTTTCTATATTGTTCTTTTTATGGTTCTCTTGTGTCTTTTTGTATTATTATTTAAACGTTCTCGCTTATTTTGTTTGTTTAATTTTTTTTTTCTAGTTCAAGAACGTTCATTTGATGTTGAACGAAATTTTGCTCCAATATTTTGATGTTAGAAGGAGGGCATTGTGCAATTAACAACACAAGCTCTCAATGGCATCTCAAAATTTTCTCTTCATTACTCATCCACCAATGGGCAAGAAAGAATGCTTGAAGAGAGAATCAATGCTTCAAGCATGCTTAAGCCGATGATGACATGGTCAATCGAGGAAAAAGAAATCGTGCTAAACAATCCCCAACTAGTAAAGATGAGTGTGAGAACATCTCAAGGGAGAACAAACTCAACCACTCACATGTACTTACCAAACGAAGTAAAAGAGCATAACGTTCTCGAAGGCATTCAACCCACATGGACAGGGTTAAAGCACACACAGAAGTTTTAGCAGGACTTGTGACCGATCTAATTTCCACCTTCGACGCAGCACTACCGACTAACAATCAACAAGCTACCAACAAATTTGCAAAATGTAAGAAAAGTAAACTTGCCAACACAAGGAGGAGGACCAACTCAAGGAATTGTTAGGAAAGGATCCACTTACTCAGCAACAATAATTCCCAGAGTGAAGCTAACCAAATATCCAACCACATAGCAAAAACAAGTGCACTCAAGAGGAAAGGATGGGAACTTCTGTTTTTGAGAGACGAGGGATTTGTTATGATGAAAACCACGATGATCACCTAAGCCACCTTGGGGTTAGAGAAGATTGCTAGCACAGATCTACAATGTCAACTAAATGCGTGACGAAACAACCAACTAAAGTTTTCCAAGCATCAAAATTTCTAGAAAAAAGGGGTCTAACTAAAAAAAATTCAACAAGACAAACAAAGAAAAAAGATGCCAAACTAAAATCTAATTTGTAAGAGAAGAAAGACCACAAGCAGAAAGATGTCTGAATGACCCACGACAGAATGCAAGTGGATGTGCCCAGCAAATAGAACGAGGATCTCAATCTTTGAGAGGATAAAGACAAACACAGAAGGAAGCTTTGATGAAGAAAACAACGCATTGACTCCTTTAAAGCTCATGAGTGTATGCAACCATCAATTAATGAAATTAGTTAAAGTCTAAAGAAACTCTTTAATTAAGATGTGAAAGAATCAATTCGTCTCAATAATCAATCCAATGGGAGTGAAAAAGGAAGCATGCTATCAAGCACATAAACGAAACCAAACAAAGTAAGGAAAGTGATCATACAAACTTGGTCAAGAAGCAAAGTTCAATAAAGAACAAACCACAAGGCATTTGAATTCATGATAGATAATTACGATAGTGCATTCAAGATAATTTTGATAAATTAAAATGATGGAAAGATATTGCCTCTCCATAAACATATTAGTGAATGAAATAATGTGATGAAGTTTTCAAATATGCTAAAAACAAGCAACCAAGAAAAAATGGTCTTGATAAGAACCCAAACATTGTGCTTGCAAAGAATTCAAAGATGGTATTTGCGTAGAATCCATACACTAGCCTAGGATTAAGTTCTTTCAACATTTCAAGCTCCTTAATACATGCTTCATGCTTGAGCTTTGCGAATCCTTGTTCTTAGCACTTGGTTGTAAGCTCAAAGCTAACTCTGCAATCCCACCATAATCCGATTTTCACCCTACAAGCTTTAAAAGTCCAAAGTCTTAGCCCCAAAAAACACATATCTAAGCTCCTACATTTGAGTTATATGTCTAAGATCCATAAATCTATACTCAGAGCCTTACTATATGAACTCCAAGCTCCTAGCTTCGTCAATATGTATCGCAAATTTATACTCCGATGATATATGTTATTTGAATTCTAGGCTCCAAGCTAAACGACCATGACACTATCAAAACGAGAAGCCAAGTTATATTGAGCTCCACTATTAAAAGATTATCATCAACAAACAAGGTACAACAAATGTGCAAAGTCAAGTTTTGCAAGTACAAACACGTGTGCAAACAACTATGACACTACTGAGGCATAATGCCATGTTTAGTAAGCTCAAGCATAAAGGCATAAACAATGCAGCACCATGAAATCATGTTGTCAATGTCCCATTTTTTAAACAAACAAAACAAAATGTTCAGTAGGTCCGAGCATAAACAAATTCAACAAGACTAGCTATAAACCAATTTGACAGGTCAAAATGAAAAAAGTTCAGCAACTTTGGACAAAACTTGTTTAATAGGTCTGGATGCAAACAAATCCAACAGGTCTAGATATATATAAACTTTTTCAGTAGGGTCAAACATAAAAAATTCAACAAGTTATAATAAATTGTTCAACAAATCCGGACATAAAATAGTCCAACACGATTAGATATAAACTTACTAGTGAAGCAAGACTAGACATAAACTAGTCTAGCAGGACTGGTATAAACTTATTCAGTAGGTCGGAAAGTAAACAAGTCCAGCAATATTGGATATAAATTTGTTCAATAAGTCTGAATGAAAACTAGTTTGGCAAGTCTGAACCACAAATTATTTGGCAAGTTTGCAAGTAAAATAGTCCAATTGGACTGAACTTAGGTGGCATTTGGGAAACCATTTCATTTTAATTTTACTCAAATACAATACAATTTTACACCAAACACAAATTTTACAACAGTGCTACGAAAACAATTACTATTCAAAACATTTTTAAAACAATCACATCAACTTTTCAACTTTACTATTTATCTCTACTTTTATCAATCACATCAACTTTTCAACTCTAAAATACTTTTCATCCAAACACACATTTCATTCAAATACAAAACAAATACTTCTCAACCAAATACAACATTCAAAAAACAAATTGCATTCAAATACAATCAAAATGCAATGCGTTTACCAAACGCCCCCTTAAACTTATTTAGCAAGTCTAAACACAAAATAATCTAATAGGACTGGATATAAACTTGTTTGACAGGTACAAATGTAAAAAAATTTAGCAGAACTGAAAATAAATTTTAAAAAAAGTTTGACAAGATCAAGCATAAAATTGTTCAACAAGTCAAAATAAAAAAGAAAGAAAGAAAAGTTCGACAAGACCGGACGAAAGCTTATTTGGCAAAGCTGGATATATCTTGGCAAAATCTCAAGTTCATATTAAGTTACTTTCGCTCACTCGACAAGCTATACTCGAAAACTGAGGGGCTAACGTTGAGTGGATTTTTACTTATGTATACAATTATCACTTAGTACATATCATTTAGGTCTGTATCACTTGATATGTACCATTTAGGTCCGTATTACTTGGTACATATCGTTAAGTACGTATCATTATCAAATGATGAAACATTATTAGTCCAATCAAGAAAAAAGCTTAAGCACCTATAAAAAAGTAACATCGACAATCACAAACATTTATTATTAAAGATGTTATGTGAAAATCATTTTATATTAAATCACTAGAAGGTGAAAGGTCATTGCAATTAAAGAGAAAATAAAATTTCAATTAATAAGAGAATTAAACTCTTTTATTTTTAATATACTATATATTCCTCGAATTGAGAGGAAAGATCATAGATATGATTTTCAATACAAAGCCTTAAAACAATCACACCAGACTTTGATTTTCCTATATCATTCTTAAGGATCTCTTGTGTTTTCTTGTGTTATTGCTTAACGTACTAGCTTATTTTGTTTGTTTAATCATATTTTCTAGTTCAGGAATGTTCCTTTGGTGTTGAATGAAATTTTGCTCCAACAAATATATCAACATGCAATATTTAGGTATGTGATATATAATATAGAAAATTATTTAGAGACATTATTGATGTTAAGTATCGAATTAATAAAGAGAATTCCATTCGCATGGAAATCCATGCTATAAAATCTATTTTTTAAAATGATGTTAGACACCATTAATATCTTGATATTGTTTATGTGTACTTATCTATTTTACATATAAAAAAGCCACTTCAACTTAAAACTTTGTTAACCCCTTTCTTTTTTTCATACTTGTCATCACTTTAGAAAAAAATAGTTTGTTTTTAACTAAAAACTATTTTAATTATTTTCTCTTTTGATACTTGTCATCAACTTTGTAAAAAAATTAGTTTGTTTTAAACTAATTGATTCTATTATATATCTATCTATAGCTATATATTACATATCTATATTTATATACATATACTTAAGCTTAAGCTTTATTTAAAAGTATGAATGTACTTTTTGGTTTATGCTTCCAACCTGTTATATGGTAATTTTTAATATAAAATAATTAAAATATATATATTAGTGTGTTTTGTAAGTTTTGATTTGCAAACATGATATATTTTCAGAAGGATGGCGGGTGGGTTTAAAGATAGAGAGAAAAGAGTTGAAAAAAAATAAAGTAATTTTATCTTATGGGGTGTTTTGGAGACAAAATTGAACATTTTTTGGTTTTATTTTGCCACCTCACAACTATTCTTTACAATTCACGTCTCTCAAACTTTACACTAAACTTAAACGTTAAAAGTGTATAACTTTAAGGATACAAGTTCAAATGATATTTTTTTTATTCATTGTATAAAATTTTAATACGAACAAAACAATATTAATATTGATAATTTTTAAATAAAACTTTTAAGATTTTACAGTTTTTTATTCTAACCGATTTTTTTCCCTCTAATCAATTTTTTTCCCCAAACACATTTTCTAAAACTCACTTTTCTATAACATCTAAAATACATCGCTAAAGCATCTACCAATTGGATCCTTATTATATTTTTAACTCTTGCCCATGGGTCTCACAAACTTTCAGTGAAGATAATCATTTCTCCTTCTTTTTTTTTTAACCTACTCTCTAGTTATAGCCTTGTCAGTTTTTATGTTAGCCTGCCCCTGGTCTCCCATGCTCAAGTTGAACCGTTTATTTCTCATCTAATGGAGAGAAATCAGGAGCCAGACATAAACAACAAAAAGTATATGTTGGATAGGAGACCACTTCTTTTATATATATATATATATATATAATGTGTTTATGTTGAGGTTTAGAATGTGTTTAGTAGGAGAGAAAATTGGAGGAAGGATAAGGCGGAAAGATTTCTTATTATAGTTATTTAGTATGAAGAAAATAAAAGGCAAAGGATTAGGGAGTGACTCTAAACTCTTCAAAATACTCGAAATTTGATTTTTCTTAAAGGAGATTATTAGATGTGATTTTATACCAACAAAGCATGAGAAAAAAGAACTCTCTCATTCTTCATTTCTTTATAGATGTTCTTTTTTTTTTTTTGTCTTTTTTATTGTTTTTGTTTTATAAGTCTCATCTAGATAATCTATCAATCATTTTTTTTTCCCCACTCCTTTTATCAAACATATCATAACTCCTGAGTTTGAGTTCATCATGTTATGCAGTACACTTAACTTGAAAATTTTCAGTTAATTATCAGTAACTTAAACTATTATTGTACTATTACATTAACAACATTATGAGCTCATATGCGAGATGGATTAGAATCCATATAATACGGATTAAGATTGATAGGAATTGTAAAAATTGAGAGTAAAAATTCGTTTGATTTATGGGTTAAATCTGGAATATAATAAAAAATTTTAAGTTCAAGTTAATTAATTTAGTTGTAATTTTTATTGAGTTTTAAAAAAAAAATAAAATTGAACCCCAAAATTTAGGTTTAAACTCGTAACCAAACAAACCTTAAAAGTTGAGGAAAAATATAAAAAAAATACTATAATAATCCATGGGAGATAGATTATAACTCATCCCCAAATGAGTTCTATACATAGTAATGTCACATAGGCATCTAGGAAAACCAATATCTTTATCATTACACCATGTTTGTAGGCTCCATCATTATTTGTTGAAGTTTAGGTTATTTTACGCCTAATCAAAATTCCATAAGGAATATAAAATTAAAAACAAAACATATTTAGATCAATAATTAATTAAGATTCAATAAAATAAGTGATAAAAACATTTATTGCAAAACCCTTATGATCTATATGAAAAAATAAAATAAAAATTGTCCTTACATCAAAGAGTAAAAGCCATCAATGATTTCCATATATCCTATTATAAGAAGGAGAGAAATTTAAATTTTGACTAGAAATTTAAATTTCTATTTAAAATTCCTTGTGTTTTTAATTTAGGTTCAATTTTTATTTATGTGATGCTAGTAAATTTTTATTATGGTGCTAATTAGAAGAAAAATACTAAAAACACAAATTACAATCACAACTTTTGAATAACATTTTACATGACATGTAAGTTATTATTTCATTGAAACAATTCTCATATCACTTAAAACCATCTACCATTAAAAGAATACTAGCTCACCATTATATGAGTTGATATATAAAAATTAACATTAGAATTGACGATCATATTACTATTAGGGCAAGGTTGTGATAGAGCTTGATTGAGAGGCTCTATCAGTAAAGTTCGTTTTATAACCATTCGATGAAATTTTAACTAAGATATTGAGGATGTAAAATGATTAACATAAATATTGATCCATTGGATTGTAGAAAAAAAAAAAAAAAGAAATCCCTCTTCTCTTTCTTTTTCTTCTTCTTCTTCTTCATTGATGGGGCCCGCTAGTTATCAAATCTGAAGCGACAAGCGAGGACTTGAGGCACGAGATCCTCTGCAACTTCCTGGGAATGGAAGGTTGAGGGGAGTAGAAGGTCTCTAATCAACAATAATCACAATCCTAGGGTCAAATCCGCCTTTGCACGATGAGAAAACACAAAAATTCACAAATTACAAATAATCACTTAAACTTGTTCTTCACTAGTTATTAAAGCCAAAGTATTAGAAACCCTAAACTCTATTTGGCAGCTAAAAAAATGAGATGGAAATCTCAAAAACGAGACGGAAAAATCTCAAAGATCAAAAATTTAATCCCATGCAACCAAAAGGCCCTCAAGATCCCAAAACCCCCCACAAAATAACACTCCAAAAACAAAGCATGAAACTTTTATACAAATCCCAGCTTGAAATAGAAAAAATAAAAAAAAATCATGAATAATCAAGGCGAAGGATCGAGAATCAAAATTTACAGAATCTGATTGAGCAAATCAAAGGAAAAAAGTTGAAATTTAATGAAATAAAGCAAAACAAAATACCTCATTGTGAAAAAGGAAGGAGGTAAATTGCAGTAATGATGGAGAGGAGAGTTGATGATGAGGAAAACGAAGACGACGAGCTCCAACAAAGCATTAGTGGAGGGTCTACTAGCACCAAATGCTGTTGACAATGGTCATCAACGGCTTACGGACTGATGAGGGGTCATCGGAGTTGAGAAGAATGGATGAGGTTTTTTTTTTTTTATTCTCAAATTTTTTTAATTATATATTATGAAATAAAAATATATCATAATTATCATATATGAATAAATATTAATTATTAAATTATATTTAAATTATAAAAAAATAATTTTATCATAATTTATATAGAATCTCTTAAAAATACCTTATCACAGTTTTGTCCTTTTGTTTATAACCCGAGATATGTAAATACTAAGGGGGCATTTGGAAAAAAATTTCATTTTAATTTTACTTAAATATAATACAATTTTATATCAAATACAAATTTTACAACAGTGCTACGAAAGTAATTACTATTCAAAATATTTTTAAAACAATCACATCAACTTTTCAACTTCATTATTTATGTCTACTTTTACCAATTACATCAACTTTTCAACTCTAAAATATTTTTTATCCAAACATACATTTCATTCAAATACAAAATAAATACTTTTCAACTAAATACAACATTCAAAAAATAAATTTTATTCAAATATAATTAAAATAAAATGTGTTTATCACATGCTTCCTAAATTTTTTATTTTGAGAAAAAAAAAAAAAAAGGTGGGATCACGTACCTATACCCCAGACCCCGCTGTTCAGTGATGTACAAAAGTTGTTAGCAGCCGGCGTATTTACGCTGACATGACTAATGAATCAATGATGGACCCCACGCCTGCCATATTCAACTTTTTTTTTGGTTTTTTTTAGAAGAAACCTTTGCCAGTGCGTAACGAAAATACCCTGTATGTATATAAAAGTATATTCTGAAATAATTAAAAATCTATTGTGCTTCATTTTTTATTATATTTTATTTTTGCTGAAAAATGGTTAAGGAGTAATCTTATAAGAATTATATTTTTTCATAAATATTATTAGAATTATCTTAAATTGGTAGGATAGTATTTTCATATCAAAATTATTCTTTTTTAAATTCTTCAACCCCAAATTAAAAAAAAAAAAAATCTCAGTTGAGGCCCACGTACTAGAATACAACGTAAACAATTTCCTAGGCTTATTATTAGCCACGAAATAATGAACATGAATTTAAAGTGGGATCCGAATGATATAATTCGCAAGCCATGATCTCTTTTCCTTTTTCTTTTGGCATTATTATTATTATTTTTTTTGGGCTTGAATATGGCATTATTGTTAGTTGCATTGCACAGAAACGATATGTGATCCTGCAATACGAACTCAATCTTTTGAAATATAGCTAAAAATCATTAGTTCTATAAGTGAAGGCTCTAGGCTCTTTAACATCCAGAATAATTAGGTATGCGATCTTTTACCATTCATTTATACAAAATAATGGAACTTTTGAGTTAGATAAGTGATCCATTCCTTTTTTTTTTTTTTTTCAAATAATTACACGAAAAGTCTATTTTTAAAATACTATTTTAAAATATCTCCGTTTTTAAATAATATTGCGTAATGTTTATTTTTAAAAATAACTATATTATTCAATTTACTCTTTTATTATATTTAAGATCATTTTCTCTCATTATAATTCATATTTTTTTTCAGTGTTTTTTTTTTTTTTTGTTATCATTGTCTATCTTGACCTTAATCAGTAATTCTTTACTAAAATGATTGCTTTTTTAGTATGATTAAGGTTTTTTATAAACGATTTAGGTTCCTTAGAAACTTTTCTTTTTTCCAAAAAAGGAACCTATTTTTTTTAGTATGATTTAGATTTCCTATGATAATTATAATGTTATTATGATAATTTCTTTCTTCTATTATTATTGGTCTTGTTTTAATAGTAGTTTCTAAAGTTTAAAGATAGTATGGAATTGTTTATTTCTTTATAAAAATTATCATACCATTATGATATATATTTTTTTAAATTGTGGTGTTTTTTTTTTCTTTTATGATAGTACTATATTATTATGATTTTTTTTATGATTATCACAATATTATTATGATGTTTTTTTTTTTTAGGTTTTAAAGTGTTTTCTATTTCTTTACCATAACTATTTATTTTTTTTTCATATGTTCGTTGATCTTTAACAGAATGACTAATTATTTATTATAATAAATGCTTTTCACATGTCATATAATTTATATTTGCTCAGATTCTTTTTCTTTTTTCTTTTATAAAGTATTTGTTTAGTCTGACATGGTTTTACAGACTTTTTATTTTCATTTTTATCAATTTTTATTTGTTCATTTTCAGTTATTTATGAGAGGGTAAGATGGTTTTTATAAGTATTATAAATTTAGATATTTATATAAATGAAAGACCTTCAATTCAGACATTTACGTAAATAACCCTTTTTATTAGATTTTACGATGATCCATGCTGATATGCCAATAGTCAGTCCATTAACAGTGAACAATGTATACATCATCGATAGACTGGTTTATTATTGTTTCATAGTGGTTAATCATCCAACCCTATCGACTAATCATCAAATAATCTATCAATAAAAAATGAATATTTTTCTAAATTAAAAAAAAAAAAAAAAAACTATAGACATTTATTTAAAAATACTTAAAAAGGCCATTTATGTAAATCCTTAACCTCCCGTAAAAACTTTGAAGTTGATTTATATATACTTGTCTTTATTTTCTAACTTAAAAACAAAAATGAGAACATCACCTTGGCAACAACTACTAATAGTGTGTGATCAGAAACTAGCTCAAACAACCATTTAAAATGAATAATTGATAATCTTTTAGAAAGAAGGTCGGCAGTGCAGTTGAATTTAATCAGGTTTTTTGTGTGCATTTACACAAAACATGTTCCTTTCGTGGTTTTCATGCGCCACCATGTTCACACGTGCTGTCGTTCTTGTATTACCAACTCGTTGAAGGAGAAGGCCATATATTATATTTTAATGGTCGTTTTCTGGTAAGGACATCTCTAACAAACCCACTCTCTGACTCATTAGAATTGGGCTGTTTAGTTGCTCCTCGAATAATTCAGTCAAAATTAAGGGTTTGTTTTAAAGGATTTTGAAAATTGTTTTTTTTTAGATACGAAATAAAATCATAATTCTTTTTTTGAAAAGGGTACTTAGATTTTTTTGAAATTAGATTTGATTTGATTTGTATTTTTAGATATATTATAAGAAAATGTTAAAATTGTGTTTGAACAGTTTTCTAAAATATTTACTCGATGTATAATTAGAAATAAAGAACGAACATAGAAATTCATTTTCGAATGGCCTATTTGAAAATCATGTCCAAACTAAAAATTTTGGTCATATATATATATATATATTTTCTGAGAAGTTAATAAAAATTATATATAACTAATTTTTGAAAAATCAACTAACTTTCGTATCAAAATATCATTTTAAACATGTGCTCTAAACATAAGCTAAGTCATTAACAAACCATATGAAAACCTTTTTTTTTTTTTTTCCGTTTCCTTTCTATTTTCTAGCTTTGATATAAAATAAACTTTATTTTAAAATCATTTTTGAAAACAATTTTATTAAAAAATGCGTTTTCAAAACGATACTGACAGAACCAAATTATAAAACCTCTAATAAACAACCTTACCCTCGTCTCGACCCAATTCGAGTTGCGTTGTTTAGCTATGCTCTTCAATAATCCTAATTAATAAATTTTAGAAGGATGGTCCCTCTCCAAGTGCATGGAAGAGAATGTGGCAACTAGCTAGAAAAGGCATCTAAGGTGGGGGTTCCAACGTCCAATATATACTCCAAGGTAATTTTGTAGAGAAATTGTGCTAAAATTGGCCACCTCAAACCACAACCTATTTTTATAAGGTCTTTTTACCGTATAATTTGGTGTACGATTTTCCTTGATCGGAGAGTGTTGCATTGGTCACGCATGGAGAAAGCAATGGATTGCAGAGGTTTATCCATTTGGTTGAGCGTGGGGCCCAATGAACTGTCTTACTATTTTGATTTTAGTATTGGCTGAGTAACACTTAGGTGTCATTTGACAAAATATTACATTTTAATTTTACTCAAATGTAATAAAATTTTATACCAAACATAAATTTTATAATAGTATTACGAAAATAATTACTATTCAAAACATTTTTAAAATAATCACATTAACTTTTCAACTCTACTATTTATTTCTACTTTTACCAATCACATCAACTTTTCAACTCTAGAATACTTTTCATCCAAACACACATTTCATTCAAATACAAAACAAATACTTTTCAATCAAATACAACATTCAAAAAATAAATTTCATTCAAATACAATCAAAATATAATGCGTTTATCAAATGCCCTCTTAATCATGATAGGAAATGCAATTTTAAGTGTTAATTCATTTATTTTATTGGCTTGGCCTAAATGGAGTAGAGAAAACCCAATAGGGTGGGTTATAAATTGGACAAGTTTTCAAAACGCATAATGAATTTAGGGTGGGGACGGGTTCGAGAGTCCTCAACCCTATTACCTATCCCGTTTAGGCATAATATTTTTTAAAAATATATTTATATACATCATGTAATAATAACATATACATATATATGTAAACATTTAAAATTTTTTTGTCTATTATCATATGAAGAACATACATGTATATACATTATTTTTGATATAAATTTTTTAAAATTTTTTTATTATTTTTAAATTATTATTGTGTTATATATTTCTAAACAGGATAATAAAAAAATTTTGAATGCACTCTTCAAAAACTCATCATGAACCTAACCCATCCTGCTAATGTAAACAAGTATATGGGGTGGGAGAATATTTCTTCTAGCAGGTTAGGTTGGTGAGAAACCCAACCTGTTGTCATCCTTTATATGTAACACTAATAAGAACAAATTATTATTTGCTAAGAAACAGCATAACAACTCCCTTTTTGTCCTTTTTTTGATTGAACGTTTTCTAATTCTATAATTAGAGAAAAATAAATGTTAAACATACTCCCTTAATATATGCAATTATTATTTTCTCTTTATCGTTAATATATATAGGCAATCTTACTAAATTATGTAAATCTATATTTGCTCTATTTTTTTTGTTAATTATATTTGATTTATTCTTCTGCTGCACTTGAGCATAAAGGTGTGTTTTCCCCGACACTTCTTGAGTCTTGCAAGGTTCCCAAAAATGATTTATGAGGTTAAATTAAGATGGTTTAAGATCACTGAATTTCTTTCTAGCAAAAAAAAAAAAGATCACTGAATTTCTGTTGTCTCATATTTCATAAGTCTCATAAACTGTTACTTTATATTATTTTCCCATATCATCAAAATTTTAAATCCAGCTAAATAATAAATGATTATTCTAAAAAAAATGTTAACAATTAAATGAATTTTCAAAAATACCAGCAAAGAACGATCGGTCAACATGAATATATAGGACAACACACAAATCTGAACGCATAGATATGGACATGGAGTCTATGGGGGCCTATATATATACAATATATAAAGAAGATGTAGGGACCAGAAAAGGATAAGCATGGGCGTCATGATTGGAGATATTTTATCTAACCTATATATGGTTCTAATACGTACTATATTAACCTATACACGACTCATACATTAATCAAAATATCATCGAATCTTGACCTGACTTAAGAATGATGTTTTTCCTTGTTTCTTTCATAGGACTGTTGGAAGAAAGATTAGGGCAATTATCAGTTGTGACGGACATCCTGGCATGCTGGCTCTCCATAATGAGAGCCATTAATATTTGATAAATTTTGTGAAAAAAATTATAATAAGTTGGGTAGAGCAAATTCAAAAAGAAATGAGCAAATATGTATATATATATATATATATATATATATGCCCACACACGAGGGATTTGATATGCAAAACTATCGGATATCCGTCCTCTCACCCTCTCTCTCTCTCTCCTCCCACACATGTTATATTGCATTTTTTCTCAGGTCGTCACAATTCCTTTCGTAAGTTGTTTCATCAGACATAACAGTCATCGACAACTGACTTTTCCAATACATAGGAAAGGGAGTGGAGAGAGAGTTAATTATGTTTGGCATTAAGTTTAAGTTCATCATCATGTTTTCCATTAGCTTGAGTAAATTATTATTATTATTATTATTAATTAACTCAATGATTATTCTATTGTTTCGTTAACAACATTATAATAATGACATATATGGATCTAGAAAATCAATATCTATATGATTACTCCATGTTTGCAGATTCCCTTAACATTTGTTGTAGTTTAGATCATTATTACACTAATAAACTAACTCTCTAAGTATAAACAGAGCATTAATATTCGATATGAAAACTGAAGAGCTTTTGCTGTACAAATTATCATTTTTCACAACATATAGAAATTGTAGTTTTAGCATTTGAATTAATATTTTAATAGTGTGATTTTTTATTGTTCACATTGAAAAGAATAAATCACACTGACACTTTTATATATGTTTTTTTAAAATTATAGAGACACCATTTTGATCAAAACTAATAACGTCAATCTTTTTTATCTTTTAAAAAAATTATACAAACGTCCTATTTGTTAGTCGGTTGTAAATTTAACCATTAATTATGCTTAAAATACCAAAAATGCCCCTCTTTGCATTAAAAAAAAAGTCTTTTAGCTATATATATATATGAAGACATAAAATAATATTTTTATCCTTATTTAACATGAAAGGTAATATTTTAATTGATTTTTAAATATTTTTAATCATAATTCATGCTCTAATAAAAAATATTTTATTATTTTTATTTTTTTAGAAAATCATAATTCATGCTCTAATAAAAAATGTTTTATTATTTTTATTTTTATTTTTTTTAGAAAATCTCTTTTTGATTTTGATGGATAATGTAACTTATAAGAAAGTATAAATAACTATGACAAAAATATAAAAATAAAATTATTATTCAAAACAAAATATTGTCATAATAAAAAATCATTAATATACTATTAATAACATACTTACAATTAATGACAAAATATTACTCATTATTTTGCACGGTATTAGTAAAAAGAAGGTACTATTATTAATTTTTTTATAAATTCTTTTTCTTTTTTACCTATGTAAAAATAAAGAAATGGTTAAATAAAAAAATAAAAAAATAAATGATTATGACTTAATTTAATAAAATAAATAATTATGATTTATTAAGGATATTTTAATTATTTTAAACTTAAATTTAACAAAATTAAAAAAATAAGATCTTGATATTAATAATTTTAATTAAGGAAATTTCTTTATAATTTTAAAACAAAATATAAAAAGTTACGTTTAAAATCCACAGTATGTAATATAAAACTACTCACATCTACCAATGTTTTTATCAAAAAAAAAAATCAAAATTATTGAAATCATAGTTACCAAAGGTAATAAAGATGGATAGTCTCTAAAAATCTCCTATTTATTACCTGCTTTTATAAATTATAGTTAAGTTGTCCGTACAGTAGAACTGGCATGCCATTAATGTTTTTCTGACAGAGATAAGTGCCGTAGGGTCATATATTTCCTTAGCAAAGATAAACAAAATAAAAATAAAAATTCAGGGTCTCTCTGTTCATCAATGACGTGCAAAAAGCTCTTGCAGTAATTGTTGTAAAATTCGCCGAATTTTTGCCGGCATTTTTATTTCTCTAACCAATTAAAGCAAATAAAATATTAATAATATTAAATATCATTTATTAATAAAAATTAAATCATATAATATAAAATTTATAAATAGAACTTATTTTAAATTTTTTTATTAATAATAATTATTTATTAATAAAAATTGAGTCATATCAGATGAGATTTATTAATAAAATATATTTTTTTATTAATAATGATATTTAATATTAATAATATTTTTAAATATTTTTTAAAAATAAATAATAAACCTTATTAGTTATTTTTATTATTTTTACTAATAGGTTAGCACATACGGAGTTTGTGCAAGATATAACAATAAAACAAAATAAAAATGAATAAAATTAAAAAAATATTTTTTAAAACTTATTTTTTAATCAAAAATTAACACATGATGAGCTTAGTACTCATCATATGACAGGCTTGAAGGCATGAACCAAAAAACACATTTAGGCTTTTATATATAACTTGTAGATAGATTATTAAAAGTTACCATGTGACTAGCTTAGTGCTTACCAAAGCATATTCATACTTTTAAACATAATTAATAATTTTTTTTCTTAAGAAGAAGAAGGATCTCCCTACTTATTTGGCCCTATTGATAAGAAATTTTTTTTCTTACTTATCAATGTTAACCTTATAATATATTGCAACGCTCAATGTAAAATACCTTTTAGATCAAGTTGATAAATCCATGGCTAACATAACAACTCTTACTGTCAATAATAAATAAGAGATTTCTTATCGTAAAACTTCTCCAAAATCAAATTCTGAATGGTTAAACAAGAGGTTTCTTATTCCTTTTTTTTTTTTGGTTTACTTAAAAGAAAAAGAATAGGAGAGAACATTACCTAATGGTAACAGTCCACAATTACTAATCGAATATAAGATCAGAAACTTGCTAAAACAACCTAAATAATTACTACTTGTATAACTTGAATTAATAAGGTCTTTTCCGTGCACCATACACATTTCTTCGGTGGTTATCATTCCATGCCATGTTCCACGCATGTTCTCGTTCATGTATTCTAAAGTGGTTAATAAAGATGGAAAAAACCATATAATTATTGAAAAGCATCAATTAAGACTCGTATAGAAAATGAATTTGAATTTATATAGTATGAATTGAGATAAATTAAAATAATAAAAATTAAGAATAAAAGTTAATAAAAAAAATAAAAAATACTAAAACAACTTGTGGAAGATAAATTAAAACCTATTCCGTAAATGAACCTTAATATATAATACTTTTTTAGTAAGAAAAACTCTAAACCACCCTACATTTATAGTCCAACTTACTCGAATCACTGTTAAACAATGCTCTTCTAATAATCAAGATATATATAAAATAAAATATATATTTATACACACACATACATATACATGAAGACGGCGAGAAAAGCGCGTGTAAGGTGGGTTTCCGACGAGGACTATGGTAATCTTGTAGAAGGTACTAAAAGAAGCCGCCACAAAATAGCCGTTGACTATATTGTATTCCCCTATTTCAAATTTCAACAAACATTGAATAACGGAATTTTTGTTCAAACGTAAAACAATTTTTGTTCAATTTATCGGATGATACGGGTCCCTGTCACATTTATTGTCAACAAGAACCCACAGGCCAATAAAGAAATGTTAATATATATATATATATATATATTTGAAAAAAAGGTTCAGACGATAGTCCTTTATTATTTTAACAGATAAGCTTCATAAATAATAATTTTTTTTAAATACAGTGAATAACGGTAAATCTTTAATTAATTTATCTTAATATCTAATTAAGTTTATTATTATATGCATAATTTTTTCATGCTTCAATAATTAAATTAGAATAGATATAGAGTTACAAGATTTTGTGTGTGTTTGGTACACACATTTAGAGTGCATTGCATTTAAATGCAATGCAATTTTCCTCAAAATACAAAAACATTTCATTCAAATACCAATCACATCACATTTTAAATCCAATACAATCACTATTTATTATTTTACTTTTTCTATTATTTTTATTAATTATATCATATATTCCCTCTCCCTCCTTTTTTTCCTCTCTACTTTTATCCATCACATCACATATTTATTATTAAAATACAATTCAAATACTTTTCATCCAAACACACATTGCATTTAAATGCAATGTCAATGCTTTTCCTCCAAATACAAATTGCATTCAATGCATTGCATTCAAACGCAATGCAAATGCAATACGTTCACCAAACGAACCATTAAACTTGAGAGAATGAGAAGGGAGACTTAGCTGTGTAAGGAATGTTTGTATATATATATATATATACCTTTGCGGGTGTAAGTAATGTTTGTATATATAATATATGTATACACTTTTGCATAGGCTGCCTGCTTTTATGTTTGTAAATGAATAAAATACATTCATGGCATTAGAAAACTAGCACTTTATGAGCCACTAACATGCGGACATATTCTGTTAAAGTATTAGTCGAAAAAATTACTCTTAATTTTTTGTCAACATCACATTCATGCTTTATTGACTGACCTTAGTAACACTTTCTTTTAATCCTTGTTTGGATTTGAATTGAAAACTTAAACTGAACAGGTATTTGAGACAAGGAAAAATGAATATAATGACAAATTAAAAAATAATAAAAGTGTTTTGAGTTGGATTTTTCCAATCAAAACTTTTGATTCAAATAAAGGTTTAATATGAGAAAACTTAACGCACACACCCGATGTCAGTTAAAAGTAAGCAACATAATTGTAGCTTATTTTTATTTGTTCAATTATTTTTATTTTTACTTGCTGAAATTTCCTAAGATAACGGAAGGAAAAATCAAAAACAAAATCATAAAATAACACAACCACTTGTGTGAACTAACTATAATACCAATTCAACTGATGAGAGGGTCGTTTATTTACAAATCAAGTACTTTTGAGTTTTAATATTTGTGAAAATCTCAAACAAATTGGTGGATTGGAGAGGAAGAGGAGGAAGAGAGGCACAAAAAATCCCTAGAGAATAATGTGCTTTGGAGGTAAAAATCCCAAGATTTCCTTGAAGTTTCTTAAAGAATTGGTGGATTCAAGCCTTGAAGATTGTTCTTCCAACGTAGTTCTTCCTTCTCGCTCTTTCTTTTTAATTTTTAGATTTTGGTTTTGAATTTGTAATTGTAGATTTGTATCGGATCATATTTACAATTATGAATTCCTTTTTCTTTTTGGTTATGAATTCTTTTATGTTGAGTTAGATTTAATCTTCTAGTGCTTGATGCAGTTTTATTTGAAATATATTTTGACTATTTTGTCAATTGTTAATTTCATTTTCTATTCATTTATATTTCTCCATACGTAATGCTTCTAATTTGTTGAGAAATAAGTTAGCTAATTTAAATTTGTGAATTTGATGTTCAAGAGAGATTGAGTTCATATTTCAAATTTGGGAGACATACTCTATGTTGTCGTGAGACCGGGAGAAGATCAATATTTAGATAATCTACTCGAGTATCTTGGTAGTTGTGAGGTTAGGAGGCAATCGATACCTTGATAATCAACTTAAGGGTTAGGCTTAATGAACATGTAGGTGAACAAGTTAGATAAGGATATCGACTTGAATATTTATACATAATATCTCATTTGACACTTAAGAGAGGTAATAAGATTAGATTAGGCCCCTTGATTAATGAATTAAATAGAATTGATTAGCAATTACTTAATAGGATGAACATAAGAATGATAAAGTGAAATCAAATCCTTAGAACATTTGTCTATAGAAGTTTTCATACTGTATTTTTGTATTTACATTTGTATTTATTTTATTTTAGTTTTATTTATTATGATTGCCTGGATAAAGTTAGATTACACTAATAATGGTACTTAACGTCAATTTAAAAAGCTGATCCTCGTGAGATCGACACTCTATTCACCCTTTCTTATTTGTCCATAATCCGTATACTTGCGGTAATCAATTGCACCCGGTAAATCTGGGTGTGAACATCAACAATTATTTTCAACATTGTCAAATGCCAAATTTCAACTCCTCAATAAACATATGCATGCTGTTCTGGGGTTCATGTAGAATATTAAACAACAAATAACAAAAGAAAATAAAATAGGATGGACTGTGGGTGAGTGGATTGAAGTAGGAAACCCAATCCAAAAAAAAAAAAAAAGAAAGAAAGAAAGATTGATTTGTTCTTTTTTTCTCTTTCATGTTTTTGGGTGATTACGCTCCAACTTCTTGCTCTCTTTGATACGTTCTTGAAGTTCTTTATTTTTGTTATTCTTATTATTGATTCTTCTTGATGTATTTCTTTTTTATTGTCTCCAAATAAATCAAAGTTTGCTCTATTTGTAGCCTATTAGCCTTAGTTGAGGCTATGCCGTGAATGGTGAACAAATACTTTCTTTCCATTGGTTCCCAACAGAGTGTGCAAATTGATATATCCACCCAATCCACTTGTTATATCTTTTATTTCCCACAATCCAATTCAACCACAATAGCTCTCTTATTATCTCACATGCTGCAACTTAAGATGAATGATTTTACTTCCCCGTTAGGCACTCACGGAACATTAGTCCCCTGCACAAAGGATGAGAACTCCTTTTTGTCCTTTGTGCTGCATCATTAACCCGTGAGAACCTTAGTGGCAAACCACTTATTCATATGTCGCATACTTGCCCCGTTTCTAAGGGTTGCTAAAAAACAAATAAATAAATGCTCTAGCCTTGTATCTTCCATCCTCTTCTCCATTTCATGCTTTATTACAAAAAATAATATTTTCTCAACTCAACGAGCTCTCACCAACGTCTTCAGATTTTGACTATATATTAACAATCTAATCAAACAACCAGATAATGCTGAAAATGCGGTTGTATAAGAGCATTCTATTATACATGATTATGAGGCCAAACTTCATCATTGCACCATTATGCTGAGGACATTAATGACAGCATGAACAACTTCAACCGCCGCCGCGGAAGGACCAGCATGTGGAGGAATCACTGGTTGAGTTTGTGAAAGAGCCGCCTTTGCATCAAAATAGTATTCAACCCATTTATGGACCTCGACTTTGAGCTCTTGAATTGCACGGACATACTTTTCTTCTATGGCTAAAAAACTAACATTCGTAGTATGAAGCTCCACATCTTTTTGCGCAGGAAGGGATACAGGTTGACATAACTTGGCACGAAAAACAACCGTTTCTACATTTATGTCCTCAATCTACTGGTGCAAATGATGATGTTCCACTTTGTAATCACGTATGATAGAATGACCTTGTATAACCACCTTTTCAGCATCAAGAAGTTGTTTAATTGGATCGTTGATATATATCATTTAGAGGATTAGAAGGCAAAGTAATAAGAGCGCTTTTACACAAAATCAACAAAATACATCACTCGAAACATTTTCTTTTTCAATTAATCTTCCAATAAACAAAAACTCCAAAACAACTTTTTCCAAAAGTTTTATCCCAAACTCACATTTCCAAAACTCATCTCAACTTCAAAAGTCCCACCGGCAAAACTCTATTTCTAAAATTCCTCCAAACCAGCCCTTAATGGCATTTTTTTTTTGTCCACCATTCTCACATGATCAGAAAAAACTTTCTTACTTATTTTTTTTTATGATTTTAATTTCCATGTTGTTCTTCACCATTTAGGCATACCCCTTATCTTGGTTAAAAATCAGCAGAAAAGAGTGTCATTTAATGAGATTCTCCAACTAAATCCAACACAAAGAATTAAGATCTACTGCTCAACTTCAAATCAAAATATCGAAGCCAAATATCGACTGCACATCGCTTTTAAGAAAGATCCTTGCATGTGATCCTGTGAACCTGTGACAAAGCTATTTTTGAGCAAGCATACATATATGCTGCTGACTGATATATCCTTTTTTGTTTCTTATTTCCCATCTGGATTTACATTGGTTAACCCGAATTCTCAAACACCTCCACACCACCCACCAACCCCACACAAACCCACCCCCCACCCCCCCCCCCCCCCCCCCCCCCCCCGCGGGACAAGCAACACCCTTCCCTCTCTCCTTTTTTTTCTTTTCCAACCCCCTCACCCCCCGCACCGCCCTCGCCCCCCCAACAACAAAACCAATTTGGGTAATGGAAAAGCAAATTCTATAAAGGGGAAAATAAGGTGGCTAAGCCCTGATCAACTGTCAGTTGAACCTTATCATAAGCCATCAGGGTCTTCTGGTCACACTTGTAAGTTCCTTTGCCTCTGGCCAAGACTTCCCCATCTGAGTCTATAATCCCTTCCTTTGTAGGATCTTCTGTGCGTGGACCCGGTTCCAATATGAATGCTTTCACCTGTATTGTCGTTTGAAAAGAAAAATATATATATAGTTTGAATTTTGATCAAAAGACTTGTTTCACATCCACAGAAAATCCTTTTCGGAGTTCAAACCTTAAAAAAAAAAGTGCTTATTAATTAATTCCCTCACCTTTAAGTACATGACATGAGGTGAATTGACATGGTTCCCGTTGTTCATTTCTGTCATCAATAAGAACAAGGGCAATTTTGGGCAGTCCCTCGTGATGATCAAGTCGATGTAGCCATCTGAAAACTGCACATCGCCAGGAGAAAAGAAATACGGTAGTGAAAAGAATATGGTATTCTTTTTTGCTAAAGAAGAAATATGGTATTCATTTAAACTAGAAAGCCATGCGAATATCAACATTTGTATTAACATAAAGGTTCCTGTCTCCATGTCAAAGATGAAACGAATTCATTTAGAAAAGAAGGAATAAACAGGCAAAGAATGAGGAAAGATAAGAACCGAAAAGGAAGAAGTATCAAATTGCAGTGCATGCCCATTAAAGCATAGCCGGACCTTGGCCTGAGGCGCTGCCATTGTGTCTTCACTCGCCCAAGGTACATTGTGAAGCCAGACTGAAACAAATGGTCCATCAATGGTTCTCCAGTCCATAATCTGCCAATCATCTTCAGGTCCTTGGTATCCATGCCTTTGAGCCTTCACAGGCTCCACTCCACTTGAACCACTAACATTGTGCCTACTAGTAGCTTCACTCTTATCATTACTGGGCTCCCCATAAGCTTCAAAGCCAGGCGCGGGCACAAAAGAAACACGCCCGTTGTATTTCCTCAAACATAAAACTCGTTGTAAAGCCTAAGGAATAAAGGCCATGTGAAAGTAAGGAATTTTCATCTTACACAATGAATAAAGAGACATCTGAAAGTAGGAAGTTTGTATAGTATTACAATTTTTTTTTTTTTTTTTGCAGATACGAACTTTTTCTGTAAGACTTGCATACAAACTGATTAACGGAACCACATGAAAAATCTCTTTTTCCAAACACAAGCACCTTTTGATAATTGATTTGATAATTGACTAACATTCAAGATAGTCTTTACAGTAAGAATGTTCAAGATAGTCTTAACAGAAAGAGGGTCTTAACAATATGCGGGATCCTTTCCGTAAGATACTGAAATGAACCACCAAAATGAGCAATAGTAAAATCACATTGGAAATAAGATACTAGGGAAAAGAGAAAATAAGACATACGTAGAAATCAAGACGAGCACTTCCCATCCACCGATACTTTTCAGACTCAATGTCAATATCCGCTATCAGACCTGATATGAATGATCATTCACAGAATCAGAGAAAACGTAAGAATTGTAATAACCACAAACTAGTAACATACTCAACTCAAGCATCAATGCAAGAAAGAGCTGATTGTACTTCTGGCTTACCCCAAGCAAGCATCAATACACTAAAAAACTTGGTCTCCCCTTGCAGGATGGTAGATACGTCTAGTGAGCGCTTATGGCCTATCAGTAGTTAAAACAAGAAAAAGGTTTTTGCCATGAAACCATGGTTCCATCAGAATTAATAAAACAGAATAGTATATACAGAGAAAAAGTTCCATCAAACCCAATATCTAACCTCGAATAATGGCAAGAACAGCATTAAATGCAGTACACGGTTCGCCAACAAAATCCAGAAGAGATTTTGCCATACCATTGCCAGTACCTATACGTCAACATATTTCTTTAAAATAATAATAATAATAATACTTTTAAACAAGCCTGTAGAATGCTCATTTTCTTTGACTAAATAGGCTTATGGAAGATATATGAACAAAAAACTGACACACATAATTATTGTGGAAAAAACTAAACTAACCTACCCTATACAATTATTATTTTTTTGGAAGTAAAACACAGTGTGAGAGAAAAACTATGATGAACCTGCAGGAACAACTCCAAGAGGCATCTTAATTGCAACTTTCCAATCTTCTCTTTCAAGCAGTCCATTTACGACCTACTAAAATGTGCAACGCTTATAAGGATAGTAATAAAGATAATAGTTGAAGAGAGAATAAAACCTTTCACAGATATGTCACAGACAATAACAAAGCCCACAAGAAGAAAAACCTTAATCTTTGTGTTAAATAAATATGTAAATTATTAAAATATATTCTTCAGAGTAGTTGCTTTCATAACAACATTCCTCATAATTTCTGTAGCAAAAAACATTTAGAACTGTTTTTAAGTAGAATCACTAATTCCAAGCAACCAACCTCAACAAGAATTCCATCCCCACTAACACAAACAATGCCGTCGTACTTCGAAAGATCCATCGTCTTAGCCACTTCTTTTGCGTGCAATTGATATTGGGTTTCTACAGATTTGATCAAAAAATAATTTAAAATAAAAAGAAATAAAAGCATTTTCGAAATTTCAGGAAGTTCATAGTTTAATGATC
Organism: Antiaris toxicaria; assembly: GCA_035233585.1. Taxonomy (NCBI): domain Eukaryota; kingdom Viridiplantae; phylum Streptophyta; class Magnoliopsida; order Rosales; family Moraceae; genus Antiaris; species Antiaris toxicaria. Next base: position 100,544,790 of record CP141154.1, read on the forward strand.
GGATCCAAACCGTGCAATGTGAACTGGATATCGGCATCCTCAAGAAGAGGTTTTACTTCATCATGTAATATCTTTGAAGCTAATTTCTTCCCACCAAACGGATTCACCAACACAAACAACCTCTTAGGCCGGCCTATCACAAATAGAATGCGATATTCAACATATTTCATTTTTAATTTCCAAAACCGAAGACATAATACTAATAAGAACACTAATCCAACATGGAAAGTTTGAAGCTTTACAACTTTCTTTCACTTTCCAGCATTTTCCCCATAACCAAACACACGAAAATCCAGAGCGAAAACATGAGCCTATATATATATATATATTATATGTAAATTACCCAGAGAATCCATGCATTCGCGGAGCTTGAGGCAGAAGAGCCTCAGCGAGTCCTCGGAGGAGAACTGAAAGACAAAGGTCTTCCGCATCAGAGCTCCCCTGCTCCCGCAGCAGGCGATTCCGCCGCCGCCGCCTTCGACGAGGTTCCTGATTTTGATCCGAAGGCCGTCCGTCGCGAACCCGAGAACCTCCTTCTCGACGGTCAAACACCGTTGACCGCCGTCCGACCACCGGATGACGCCGTCTGCGGACAGAGCCAACGGCGTCTCTACGCCGTTGTGGACGACGGCGACCATGTCGGAGAACACGAGCCGCCGTGATGGCTCTAGTTCGGTTTGGTCCATGTCGCCGTCGGTCGGTTGAGGTGTCGTTTTCGGTTGCTCTCAAAAAATTGAAGAGACCAGTTGGTTTTGATTGGCGGTGTTATTACTATAAAAATTAGAGGAAACAAGAAGAAAAAGAAGAAGAAGAAGAATAATTAGAAGAAGAAAAAGGAGATGAGTTGGGAGAAGCCTCGGACTGTACGCCAAAGGTTGGTTTTTTCTGTTTTTTTATTTTCAATGATGGAGCCAGGCAGCCTTTGGTGTTGCTTCTGATAATTTCTCTGTCTCACATAGACTTCGCTATTTTATGTTCTCAAAAAGGATTTATATCCATTTTATCACGTTTTTTTTAAGGGGGAAATAGATGGAAGTTGCTGGTACGAAAAAATTTATGGAGTTACGATCCCGGTAAATTCAACATTTTATGATTGAATGAGATATAAATATTAGAAAGATTTTATAAAGAGGAAAGTTTTTTTTTTTTTAATGTTATTAATAAAGTAAAAATGTTTATAATTATTAGATAATTTTAGAGAGTTCAAATTAAAAAACCATATTAAAAACAAAATATTATTAATTACATCGGATGACATATAAAAAATAATAAAAAACTAAAATAAAAATTCTAAAATATTTCCTGCACCAACGGAGATTGGATAAAAAGTCACCAGAACAAGTCACTATAAATTGTAGTGGCCTTGCCCATTGGCCTCCCTCGTCACTCATGCAAGAGGTTGCTTGTCCCTCATTATTGTCTAAATCTTGCGAGCCACATAGGTCGAGCCACCAACCGTTGTGACCCAGCCTACCCATGTCGCCAGCTCGAAGGAGAAGAACTCTAGTGAGTAGGGGAAAGGGGATTGGGAACTCACCAACCATCATTTATTGGGAAATCCAATTTGCCTACATGGTGAGATTGGAGGGGAAAAACTTCGGCGAATATAAGAGGGTTGATCGAGAGCTCACTACCCGAATCGAGCCACCCACCATTCATCGAGAGATCTCGTCATCAACAATGGCTCGTTGACATAGGAACGCTAGTGGTTGGTCGCTCAAAAGCTCATAACCCCTCTGTATAGGTGCAAGGGAGGGGCTGTCAATGGTGTGGTTTTGGAATTTTTTTTTTTCTTTGGAAACTCTAAATTGTTTTAATGAGCATATGTGCCCAACTCCATTTTTCAATAGCTTAAAAGTGGGACCTATTAGAAATCTAGCCATTATCAGTTATAGGGTTTTACCATGTTAAAGGGATAAAAGAGCTTATCCCATTATAGAAACTTTCATAAAATTATCATTAAATTATATTTGTAATTTCATAACTATCTTTTATATTAAAATCATGTTAGAACAAAACAATTACATGTAATATAATTGCATAAGACTTATTTGCATAGGTGTCTTTGAACTTTTCAAATTTGGTAATTTAGTTTCTTAACTTTTTTTCTTGAAAATCAACCCCTAATCTTATAATTTTTGATAATTTAGTCTTTTTTGCTCAAATTTGTTAAAATTTAGACGATTCTTTATATGTAATTTGCACATTATAATCTAAAAAGAAGTTGTTGATCAATTTTACTTATTTCCAATATATTTACCTTTAAAATTTTTAACTTAGTTAAATTATACTCAAATTTAAGTATAAACTTTAAAAAAAAATTTGTATTCAGATTAAGCAAAATTCATTAACAATATTTCTCTTGGACTAAAATATGTAATTTTTTTTGCCAAAAACTATCATAAATTTAATTAATTTAAGTAAGAAAGACTGAATTGTTAAAAATTATAAGTTCAATAGGTTAATTGTTGAGAAAAAAAAAATTTAGGGACTAAATTGCTAAATTTAAAAGTATAGGAGGCACCCATACAAATAAGTTATTACATAATGTCTCACCCTATCATGACTCCTTTTATTACTTTATCACAATATTATTTTTCTTAATAGATCAAAAATTTGTTTGAAGTAATTATTATAGTTGGAGTTTTTTTTTAATTAAAATATGTATTTAATTAAAGTATGAATTATAAATGAATTATAATATTAGAAATAATGTAAAAATTGAAAACGTGTTTGGAAAAAAGTGCAGCATAAATCTTTTTTTTTTTAATCAGTATTATAACACAGGAATAATCTCATATAGATTTAAAATAAGAAAGTTATTGACTTTTGAAATTTAAATTTTATAAAATTAAAAAATAAAGAAAAAGAAAATGAGATATAGGTTTAAGAGTTCTAAAATTGAATAGATAAAATTTTGATCAAAAGTAGTGTTTAAATTTTGAAAATATGCTCTAATTTAAATGTCTTAATAATTTCAAAATATGTGATTTTTCAGGTCTTTCTCTTTCTCTTGAAACTAATTTTTTGTGCTTTTTTGGGACAGTTATAATGCAATGGAACAGTTGTTTAATATATCAAAAATTATCAAAAATTATATTTAAATATAAATACTTTTAAATTTTAAACCTAATACAATTAATTTTCCTTTTTCATTTTTTCTATTTATTTTTATCAGTTACATCATATATATTCTCTCAATAACAACCCAAATATATATTATACTTAAATTTAATATAAGGACATAACATCCAAACACCTTTTGTATTTCTTACATTATAATTGGATGACATTGTTAATAAATGTCTTGGAAAATTTTTCTTGTTCAGCATAGTGTTATTGTTTCAAGAGAATTATATGTTCCATTGACTCGTTTACAACAACTTTAGTACTCTACAGTACAATAAATGCAACGATTTAATTCATCTACATTAATGTACTAGCTTGTGGAATTCTCTTTTGTTTTATAAAAATATTATTTTAATTTGTTAAACATAGTTAATAATATTTTTATATTGTTCAAATATAAAGCTAAAAAAATTCTAAAAAATAAAGCTGGTAAATATATCAAATATGTACCTATTAAAATATGTAAATTTATTCAAAAGTTATAAAATTTATAAAAAAAAATCATTGGTTGAAAGTGTATAATATACTGATAATATTAAACACAAACACAAAAAGAAAAAATTATAAACAAATGCATATTTTCTACTTTATATTTTATAGATATAGATATATAATAGTATATTATAAGATTCACAAATTAAAATATTAAAAAAAATGTATGAATTGTTTTTTAATTGCCACTTTAATCTTAAAGTCTAAAACGGAAAATATCGTAATTGTTGAGAATTTAGGATAAAATATTCATATGCCTCAAACAATATATTCCTATACACCCGACAATGTCCTTCGTACATATAGCAGTGTAATATGATGGGAAAAAAAAAAAAAAAATTAGCGGGAGACATTAACGAATATAGAAGGTTTATTAAAAAAAAAAAAAAACGCACAAGCAAGCATGTGTTCTCTATGGTCTTTGGTGAAACATATACTCACAAACACAATAAAAATAAGATTCTAAAAAATAGAGACATTTGAGAAAAATTATCTCAACAGGGGTAATTAATTTAAAAATATCTATATAGAACTATATTTTAAAAATAGTATTTTAGAGGACTATATTAAAAAATTACCAGCTCAAAAGAGAAAAACATCCAAGACACGACGATCCTTTTTAAGATTCCTTACATTCATGGGATTATTTGGATAACCTTGAAATAAACTGGGAAAACTCCAACCTAAATCTGACTCACGAGTGCATCTGAAAATAATTATTGTAGGCCACTTGGCTATTTTCTTTATTTACTATATCTTATCGACCACATGATAAGGTCAGCTGTTTATATACTTTTAATTATTGTCTTTAGTGTGCCTCTTTAATTATTATGACATATAATCGTAGTTACTTTCAGAACTATAGTTAAGTTCCAACTAGAGTTAGTTTTATGAGGAAGGTCTATGTAATCCGAGACCTTTACTCTTTACTTGTAAGAGTGAGTTCCCCTTCCTTTGTAAAATAAAAAAATCCTCTTTCAAAAAACATGAGTCACTAAAACCCCTTGGGGGCTAGTAATAATATTTATAATACCCAGAAATACGTGTTTCGATCGTCAGTAGTTTATTACTATTTAGGTATGAATCATAAAGAAAAGAACTTATTATTATTGAAAGCCAGCATATGATCTATTAGTAATCCCGAAAGAGTCGTTAGGCCTGTAAAAGTCAAGGGGGTGTTTAGGCAGACTAAGTAAATTACTAGGATCTTATGTAAACTTATGATTCTGATAAGTTCTGGACTGATCAAATATATTGACCGGAAAGATTAACAGTTTAGCAGAGAAATAATAAATTCTAAATTTTATTCTTTCGAACCTTCGGGTTTTTGTTTGCCTCTAATAGCAATGCCACGTACTCAGATTCATATTTCAATAGGAAACCTATTAGTATCAAGAAAATTTAGAACACAAATATTTCTTTATTCAAATTACAAAAATTAAAAACACCGAAAGAAAAAACAATCTAGTAATATGCTATGTACCAAAGATACATACATACATATATATATATATATATATAAACATATACAAATGATTAAAAAAAAAGTTGAAGTATATTGTTTGCTATTGTAAAAGAAAAGACAAAAATGACTTCAAAAAGAAAAAAGAAAAGAAAAGACCAAAAATAGAGTGAAGTATAAAGCTTAAATATAAGATGTCAACGAAATAAATGGCTATGTGAATTATTATACCAGTCATCTATTAAATTAAATTAGAAAAAGAATAAATTCTTAATCATTGGATTGAAAGGTTGAAGTACAAAAAAGTCCAACCTCATTATCCTTTCTAGTATTTATATTATAGATTCATAAGTATGTATTTAATATTTCCATCAAATAAGGTTTACATATAAAAAATAATATACCTTATGTTGTTTCGTCTTAATATGTATAAAAGAATAGACGTGCGTGTCACTATTCGCTTTTGGTTGGTTTGACAAATAAAAAAAAAAAAAGTTGTGTAATGCTTAGCACATCATTTCAAGATGAAAATTTAATTCAAAATAAATCAATATTGACTTTTTATTTTTTTTAAATTCATACTATATATATTTTTTTTCTAAACACCAAATTATTTTTGATTAATCAATTCAAAATGATTTTTTCTTTTATTTTAAAACGGTGTGATAAAAAACTAAATATTAAAAAAGATACCGTGGAAAAACTTTTTTTTGTTTTTCCTTTGTTCAATAAGAAGGAGATAATTTTTCTCGCATCATCATTGTTTTCGAGGCACCATTTTGGTGCTTCTTTAGGTAGCGTTTGATATTGTTTTTGAAATCTGTTATGTTTTCAAATTCTCTGAATTTGATATCGTTTTGAAAACAATTCTGAGAACGTTTCTGAAATTGTGTTTGGTTTTATTTTCTGAGTGTTTGTTTTGAGAAACAAAAAAATGAAACTGTGTTTGGTTATATTTTTGAAAACCAGTCATTTTATAAGTATTCTATAAAAACATATTTATGTTTGATTTAAAAAAAATTTATTATGAATACCAAAAATTAAAAATTAATAAAATTTTTTAATTGAAAAATGAATTAAAAATTAATAACCATAATATTTAAGTAATTACTATATCAATTAAATCTTGATTAACCATAATAATTAAATCAGAGAAATGGGAGAAATGGGAAAAATGAAATCAGAGAAAAAGACTTTTAATCGTTTTCAATTTTACATTGGGAGTAAAGGCGATTTTGGATTCGTTTTGAAATCTGTTTTCAAAAACAATACAAACCAAACACAATTTCACACCGATTTTGAAATCGATTTCCTAGGAAATCGTGAAATTAGTTTTGGAAACAAAACCAAACATCCTCTTATTTTCTCTAAAAATAGTTTTTCATTGCAAAGTCGTTTTGTTATTTATTTTACATTTCAATTTTGTGAATTTTTCTATCCTTTTTCTTTTGTTTTGTTTTCTAATATTTTTCTTCAAATTTTGACTTTTTCCATTAATTTTTAGCTTGTACTTCTGCCCATAAATTTTTTTCTTTCATTTTATCTTTATTAAAAGCTCAACAAACCCATAATTTTTCCAATCAAGATCTCTAATTTTAACTTTTTCATCAGAAACTCTAATCTTCTTAATTGTGCTCTAGTCTAGTGATTTTTTTTTCTTTATATTCATTATTAAATTAATGTATCTTTTTTTGAAGGGGGACGTAAGTTTTTTTTTTCTTTTTCTCTTTGTCTTTTTTTTTTTCCAAAAAGAAGACTATTATATTATTGTAAATTTGAATGATTTTCGGTAGATGTAATTATTTCAGATGTTTTGCTATGAAGACAATTGGGTTATTTCCTTACAATATATTCTCTTCCTTTGTATTTGACAGAAGAAGATGACAACAAATTCTACTTAAGCACTCTAATTATCAAATGACGCGACTATTGCTATTGTTTTATTAACCATTTTCAATTAAAATTTTTATTTTAGATACAAAATAAATTATGTTTTGATTATAATGTTTTACATAAGTATAATATTATCGCTTTAATGATAAAATGGAAATTCTTGACTTAGACTACTATTAATGCATTTCTTAAGAAAAATTTTTTTTCTATGTATTTATATTTGTTCATTGGTTTTCATATTTTACATTATAAAAATTTCAATTACAATTTAACACAACTCAACACTTGCAACCAGCATTTGCTTTAACTAGTCATGTTGTGCAAGAGGCGATTGTATACATTGGGGTCCATTGATATTTTATTTTTTAAATAATAAGGGGATACTGATGTTATTTCTTTTCTTTTTATGATTCTCATCCCTTTTCTTTTCCCTTTTTTGGCTTAAAGTGTCAAGCCTCGTAGGTGGCCATTCTGTGTACATGTGTATGGATAATTTGAGAATCAATTTGTCCACTATATTTTATTGCATGTTTCTTGCATGTTTAAAAACGTTTTTTTAGTGTTACGAAAATAAATTTTACACTAAACGTAAAGTTTTATATTTAAATATAATATTTTTTAATAGTATTACGAAAACAATTATTATTCAAAAATTTTTTAAAACAATCATATCAATTTTTTAATTTTAACTTTTTATTTCTATTTTTATTAATTACATCAATTTTTTAACTTTAAAATACTTTTTATCCAAATATACATTTCATTTAAATACAAAATAAATACTTTTCAACTAAATACAACATTCAAAAAATAAATTATATTTAAATGTAATTAAAATATAATACATTTAACAGACGTCTTACGAGACCTATGGAAGAGGATGGTTAGTTCGTGAAATTTTGTTCCTACAGGCACAAAAAATTCTCACTTGATTAATTGTTTTTAAGGGAAAAAAAGTAAAAAACTGAACCTAGCAATGCTTAGCTGTACCCCTTTCGAATTTGACAATACATATATGTATATAGTTTCAGTTCGGGAAGAAAATGATAATTTATGTGGAAACACTTGTTTGCTTTTATGATTTGCGCCTGAATTTACTACTTCTTTAATTGTTCATATCAAACCAATGCAAGACATTGCGAATGATGGCACAGGGTGAAGAGTCCTAGATTGATTCTTTCCTTCATTTTTAAAGTTCTTCCAAATTTTAAGATAGTACTAACATATCTAACATAATTATATTATGTCTAAAGCATCTATGAATGCTAATATTATATTTGTTATAATATAATATCAAAAATAGCATTAATTTGCTTTATACCCTAATGTATTACTTTATGTTTTCTAATGCTATTTCTATATTTTGTCATTATTATTGTATTTTAAAAATCATAAAAGTGAATTTTTAATATTTAAATAAATAAAATATAAAATTATTGTAATAACAATAACTAATAACAATTAGAAGTAAAATTTAGCTATGGCTATATCTCGTGACGAATTTATTATAAAATTTAATATGTAAAAAATTTACCATGAAAGATAATTTTACATTAGAGAACATATTTTTCTATCTCAATATTAAAATTTACCATTAATAGTTGGTATATTGATTTAATATTATATTAAAGATGCTCTTGATCACTTTCTCTCCTCCGACTTTCTCTATCTTCTATTGTCAACCTTTCCCTATTGTGTAGATTTTTAGAATATTTTATGAATTATATACTTATGTAGTAATTAATATAATTTTTAAGTTATATTGCATTTTAATATTTAACTTATGAATTTGTAAATAAATTAGCTACAATGAGTTATCCTTGCGGGTGATGTTACCATTAGATTATCACTAAGGATGTTCATTAGATTTAATCGATCTATCAAATTGATTAGTTAAATTCAATCCAATACTTTTTTTTTAATAAATAACAAACTTTAATTGGATTGAATTAGATGTTAATATTGAAAAACTGATCTAAATTGGATCAAATCTACTTCAACTAGTCATTTTCTCATTATAATAGCTTTAAAAATTCAAAGCATGCTTCTAATCGGGCTGTTCCCACAATATTCAATATTATTTATGTAAAGAGCTCAAGTCAAATTACAACAAATTGGTCGTTTTTCACAAGTTTTTGAAGTAAATAACTTTTTTTAAAAATGTGGAGAGTAAATAATATATTTATGGTAAATTTTTTATTTAGAAGAATTTTTTTAAAGTAATTTTATTGTAAATAGGTTTCATAAACAAAATTATTTATCATAAATAATTAAATATTACCACAAAATTTATTTAAAAGAATTTTTTGTAAATACCTTATTTATTATAAATATTCTATTTAGTATCACCCAAAAAGTTTTCTGTTATTTTGGACCCTTATGCTACAATGGTTTTGAAAACTTGTTAGGGCCATCGTCAATATTAAGCACCATTATTCATAAAAAATGATTGTATCTGTCGATATAAAACTATAGGACTCATATTCTATTAGTAGATGATATTTAATACTATTGATATATTATAATAATACACATGTTTTTTAGTTATATTTTTAATTTTTATAATTTTAATCTTTTATAATCTATCAAATAAAAGTTTTAATTCTTCTCTTTAAGAGCCATTAGATTAGAAGCCATTAGAGGTTTTACGCTTATTTCCCTCACTCTCCCGGAGCCCAACTAAGTTTAATAGGCTTGGCCACAGGCAATAGCCAACAAAACAAATCAGTCAAAACTCAGAAGCCCAAATACGCCCATTAAGACTCTGAAACCACAAGCCGTTTCTCTGCAACTTTTTCGGCGGTAGAAAAAGAAAAAGAAGAAGAAGAAGAAGAAGAGGAAGAACCGAGCGAGCATAGCAAGTAGCAATAGCAGACGAGGTGGAAGAGCAGCCAATGGAGGCCCTGCCGTCGCGAGGTCGCCACATAAAGAAGAGGGCCCTCAGAAACAAAGCCCTTTCCATTACCTTCGACGAGAAAGACCTCAGGTGCCTTATTTTCACCACCACAAACTCAAACAAGCTCGCTCAATCATATTAATACTGATTTCTTAGTACATGAGTTGTGTTTTGAAACCTGGGTTTTTGGTCCGACAAGGAATTACGTAACTGGGTTTCACAAGAGGAAGAAGAAAAGAAGAAAGGAAGCCCGGAAGCTACAAGAGGAGGCTCTGAGGAAGAAGCGGATTGAAGAGCGGAAAAAGGTTCTTTTTTTATTTTTATTATTTTTTTACTTCTTACTGTATTCCGCTTTCTGTTCTTTTTCTAAATGTACATTTTATTGGGAAGATTTTTTTTTTTTTTTAATTTTAATACGTCGGGATCAAATCCGCTTGCGTAAACCATCTCAAATTGCAACCTTTGGGATGGAAATATTTAAATAGAAACATTTGAACGGAAATATTTGAGTCATCTGAAATAGCGTTTGGATGTTAACATTTTGAACCGAAACTTTTAAATGTGTTTTTGGATGCTTGTTGAAGGAGAGAGAGGGATAGAGAGAGAATGGAATTAGTTCTCAAATTTTTAATCAATACACTGTACAGTTTATATCTAGATGGGCCAAATGAATCATCCAAATACTCCATTTCTATTAATTTCAATAAACACAAATTTAAATGTCATTGAAATGGAATTATCTAAATTGAGAGAAATGGTTCGCTACATGTTTTCTGTGATTTCTTATATTTGAAATGGATGATGGAACATATATATATATATATTAAATAAAGTCTAATATATTGATCTAATTTCTATGCTGTATTTTTTTTGGGAGTCCTGCAGCTGTGTCAGTATTAGTGTGTGTCCTTTTAGGTTAGTGGAGTAATAGATTGGTTTCATCCTGATGAGATAACGTTATTTCCTCTTTCTGTTTTACTATATTCTTTTGCTGACTTTTAATTGTTAAAAAAAAAAAATTGTGATTCTCAAGATAATATTTTTCTAGGTGGACAACCTTAGAAATGTCTGTTTGTCTGTTTATTAATTTGTTTCAAGTAAAAGAACTCCAAGCATGAGTGACACAAAAAAGGAGGACTTGTTGCTGGCATTTGCATGCATATGATAAAAATTTGCAAGAGTTGTTTTGGTTTTTTGTTTCCTTGGCCACTTCATGCGTTAATGTTGCTTCAAACTAGGTTTTGCATGGCTAGCACTACTAGTTGCTTGCTTATAAAATTGGAAAAGTTGAATAAACTTGTTAAGGGATAACCTCAGGAACGTCATAGTTAGAGCTAGAAAAAAGATTAATTTTAGCTTCTTAGTTTGTAAAAACCTTTATCGATAGTGTTTTGCATGGTGAAAAACAAAAGTAAAGAAAATTGATGTCTGTTTTGGTGGATGAATCCAATTATGTGTTGAAGGACTCTTGTGGGATTGGCAGTTTTCTGCCCAAAACCCTTCCTATTCGTCATTAAGAAATAGGTTAGACTCATGAAGATGGCACAAGTTAGCCTGTCGTGCTTTTCTATGTATTTTGTTTCTCGTCTTTTGTTTCATTATCTGCAATCAAGGCTAGGGGAGATTTTGTGTTTTACTTGTGGCCTAGTTTCTATGCTATTTTTGTCGAGTCATGAGGAAATCCTTGTATCAGTGTGTTGTTTGAGATTTGTTGGATTGCTATATTTGATTCAGTCAGTGTTTGTTAACTGCATTTCTCCTTCTTTTTTCCAACCCCAACTCCAACACCCACCCCCACCGCACCCACCCCCCCTCTTATTTTTTTTTGTGCGTGTGTGTGTGTGTGTGTGTGAACCTTTGACGCATTTTTTGTCAAGATGCTGTTTTCTTAGAGGGACAATCTAAACAATAAGATTTTTCTATTCTTCTTCTTCTTCTCTTGTTTGTGGGGTGAGGTGGGGTGGTCATTTAATGAAAAAGAAGGAGAACGTACTTGGTCAGGCCGCTATAAATGCATGTGATCTAACGATTGCAAGAGTTGGGACTTGGGATTTTGTTTCCCTGGCCAAAGCATGCTTAATACTGCTTCAAACTAGGTTTTGCATGCGTAGCAGAAATAGGTTTTTTTTCTTGTAAAATGTGAAAACAGGAATATACTTATCAACCTGCTCAAGCATCATTGTTGGACGTAGAAGAGTACTTATTTTGGCTTATTAGCTTAAAATAAAACTTGACCGGTAGGTGTTCTCTGCTATGGAAAGAGGAGAAAATAGAAGACGCCATCTATGTCTTATTAAATGAATATAAACTATTCATGTTGGTGTTAGGAACCTATTAGGTAGAACTCACCTTTACGAAACCGTTTTGCAAGGGACCCATTATCTTATAATCATCCTATATGGGGCTTTTTGTATCTAAAAGTTGGCTTCACCTAGACCTAGTGAGAGCTTAGAATAGTCGAAGGATCAAGGATGTTGAATTGATGGTATTATGTTTTTTCTCATTGAAATATCCTTCCAAAATCTATTTCTTTTTCAAAACACTGATTTATGTTCATGAATTATTGCATTCTATCTCATTGTATCATATTCTGTTATGTGATATTAGGTTTAGTTTTAATGTCTGGTAATTAAGTATATCATGTCCTCTAGAAAAGGCATTGGAGGTTGATATAATGAATTGCGAAGTCGTTAGAGGATAGAACCGTTAAGCTCCTCCTTGTAAAGTGGCTGGGCATATTAGAACTGTTCACAGGGTATGCAATGGATTTTGGCCTATGGGAAAGAGTAATATTAGATTGATTTCAACAATGCGGGGAAGGGGGTTGTGGAATAGGAAGGTTGGGATAGATAATTCTTGCTGGTCATATTACATCTGTTATAAGGTGATGGTGAATGCATGCAGAGGATTTTTTTAGCCTTTGGGAAAGAGTATTGTTATATTGATTTTGAAGATGCGAGGAGAGGGAGTGTGGGACCTGGAGGATTGTAAAAGATACGCCTAATTGTCCTCCTTTCCTTTGGCAGGCGTGTTTCTTTTGTTGGTTTTCATGATTTCATTGTGTATCTGCTGCATGTCCAATTGCACCACAGATTATGAGGGATAAGAGATAACAATTCTGATTTGTATTGGCAATTGTGTATGTTTTCTCGTGTTTCATAATTTCGTTATGCGTCTACAGTATACATGCAAAATGTGCTCCAAATTACATGTTTATGGTTTTTTTTAATTCAACTTGAAGAAAAATCTGGGTGTTTGTTTTCTTACATGTCGTAAGTTATGTTGCAGAGGAAGCTAGAAAGAGAAATTGCTTTATACGGTGGAGCTCCACCACCCGCTGATTCCACTGCTGATGGCAGTGATGAGGAGTACGATGACGAGGATGAAGATAGTGAGCTAGTTCCATCAGTTTCTGGTATTGTTCGAATAAATATTCTTTGCTGCATTCAAACTTGAAACTTTTTTTTTTTTTTTTTTAAAACCCGAATTTGAAACATCTATTACTACAAAGTCTAAGTTGGTGTTATTATACAGTAAACTGTTACCATATTTTATCTGGGTTAGGTCGGATACCTTTTGGTTTGCTAGGGCTACTTGCCAATTACCCTATACTCTTTTAACTATTTCTGTGATGGCTTTATGGGTCGGTTTTAATTCCTGATGGTTATCATTTTGGTTGAAGTCAAAGAATACGGAAAATTTTTTTGTCATAATACACTCAACAAAATGCCAAAGGCACATTTTCCTTGAGAAGGAGGTTTTAATTCCTAGTAGTTATCATTTTGGTTGAATTCAAAGAATACGGAAGTTTTTTGTCCCAATACTCTCAATAAAACGCCAAAGGGACAGAACCTTTTTCTTCAGACCTTCTCAATGTTGTCTTACGAGTTATACCAGTTTTAAATAGTGAGAGACTGTTGAACTTAGAGAGCATGTTCAGAGTCACATTCAAGAATCACATTCTCTGAGATCCGTCGATTACGTGGCTAAATACTGAAAACCATTTCCAATTTTACAGTTATGAATGCATTAGGAACATGAGTTTTCTGTATATTCTTTCTCGCATTGCACATGGCTTAACTAGAATGCAATTTCTTTCGTAATGCAATGCGACATCCCGTGCCTAGCTTAGCCTAACTAACGTCTGATTTTGGTCTTTCGTAATTGGCCACAGGGACAACAACCTATGATAATGGTGACCTGAAAGTCACGGTGACGACGAGTGAAATCTCTCCCGAGGACGAAAACTTGCCAAGTGAAAGGACAGGGAGAGGTGCGGTACTAGCCCAACCCGTTGCAGCTCAGAGAAAGCACAATGTGCCTGTGGATAAGAAGAAACCGTTTAAGAGAGTTGGGAGAAACAAATCAAGGCCAAAATCCCACAACAGAAAAGACAAAAAGAAAGGAAAGAAAAAGGGCAAGAATGGGAGGTAACTGCTTGGTAGTTTCCTCTTTGTCTTTGTGCCTTAAAAGTTCAAACAGTTCTTAAATCTGTGTGGCCGTAATTTTGACATTTTCTCTATTATTCTCTCTCTCCTCCCTCTTTCTCTATCTCTCTAAAAAAAACATGTGGTCCTAAAGCGTAACATACGAATTAAAGTCTGTCATAATATGCTATTGTCATTGTAAAGATGCTGATTCACTCTTCTTGAGGCAAAGCATTTTTGAAAGGGTTGATGTTCTTCATCCAGTTGTCCTTTTGGTTATAAGAGTTTTTTTTTTTTTTTTTTGGATCAGCTGTGACTTGGATTGCCTTGCACTTGTTGTGGGTCCAATTCACAAAGAGAAAAATAACAAGGTCCCTCACTGACATCCTGGTGAATAGGCCGTAATGGTGGCGGTAGTCTGGTAGAAACGGAACCACTAATTTCACTAGCACAAATGGAAATGCAGAAAATCCAATTTTATCTATTCATTTTTTTAAAATAATTTTTTGGGTTAATTTCATAAGGTAACTTTTATATTATACACCATGTCTCATATTAATCCATGATTTTTTTTATTTTATACATCACATTCTACTAAATTTTTCTACCATCATACGAATGGTCTTCTTGTCAATATTCAATCTGTAAAAAAATTATATAGAAATTGAACAGGTTTTGATTACATAAGCTTTATTTTTGGTTAAAGTCATAATCAAATATATTTTAAAAGGAAATTATACATGAATCAAAAATATTTTAGAAGTAAGCTTGATGTAGAATTTTGTAAACTCAAGTGAATGTTATTTTTAATGAGTAATAAAGTAACGAATAAAGTATCGTTTCACGAGAATTGATTACTTATACCTCATTTGCTTGCAAGTTTTTAATTTAAATTTTTGGTTTTAATTGTCTTTTTTGAAAAGTCAATAAAAAATTAAAACTAAATCAATTAGTTTAAATCTAAAATTTTATTCAATTCGGGACTCAACTTATGCACCAAACTAGTCTTTATTCATTATCAAAATCGGGTTAACTCCAAATTTATTTGAATGAATCGACAGATAAAGAGAATTAGATTAAACTAAAAAAATAAACTAAAACAAACAATTGATAAAATGGAAGAGAAACCAACAAGCAAAAGTTCTAGTGTATCTGACTTCTCTAGATTAAGCATATTCAAAAACTCCAGCTTAATCAACTAACATCTATTTTTTGTTATTGGTGAATCTCACTAACATAATCCTAGATTAATTTTATATTTTCTTCTTAAACTATGTATAATATTTCATTTTACATTCTAAACTTTTAATGTCGTTTGTTTGTTATGCTCCTTAAACTATATAAAACTATTTAAAATAGCCTTTTCATTAACTTTCATTTATATTTTTAATAGAAATGTTGATCTCCCAAATTTAAAAAATGTTAAGAAGGAGTATTTTAGTAAAAACACTCTATTAATAAACTTTTGAATAATTAATCTCTCTTCCTCTCTTTCCTTTTTGTTGCCCCATCTCTCTCTTGCCCTTATTGCCATCACACTCACCAATCCCTATAGTCGTCGATGGAACTGGCATTCGTTGTTGTCAGCAACGTGATCATATAGAGCAGTAGGGTTGGCAATTTGGGTCACGACATGATAATATGACACGAAATCCGCATGAAATTAGAGGGTTTGGGTTTCCTTTAAATGGGTTTGGGTCAAAAAGGGTCGAACCTGTCAAATACGGTTAAATAAAGAGTTGAACCTGCACGAACCCGCTAACCTACAATTGACACGAAATAACCCGTTTAATAAATGAGTCATATATGAGTTAATACGAACACGACCCATGAATTATCCATTTATAATTTTTAATATATATTATATAAATTTTTAAGGTTTAAAAATTTAAAATTTAAAATTTAAATATAAAATATAAATTTTAGTTTTTATATGTATATTTTTAGTTTTGTATTTATCTTTTGTGATCTGAATTTAAGTGTAACTTGATTGTGAACTTAATTTGATTGTTATAACTTGATTGTTATTTAGGTGTTTAATAAGTTTTTTTAATGTTAAAATTGATGATATGTTAGTTAAATTAGTCAATAATAGGTTAATTAAATAGGTCCATAACAAGTTAATTAAATGTGTCAATAATAAATTAAATGACCCATTTATGACCCTTTTAATAAGTGGGTTTAGCAGACACGACACGATACGTTTATGACCCATTTAATAAACGGGTCATAAACGTATCGTGTTATGTCAACCCATTTATTAGCAGGTTGTGTTTTTTGATATGATTATTAAACGAGTTGTGTTCGTGTCAAGTGTATTCGTGTCAACAAACGGGTCAGACACGATACGAACATGACCCACTAACACGATTTGCCACCCTTACAGAGCAGTTGTCGTGGCAGCATTGCTTTGCTGCATTTGACTGCCCATATGGTGCTACGAACGTCTTTGGGGAGCCAATTTTAAAGGCCTTCACATGAACAACAACTTCAACAACAACAATAAACAAATTTCCACAAAATTAAAAAAAAAAAAATGAAATAAATCGCATTATTCACTTCTAGAATTTCTCATAGCAACAAAAATAATTGATCTAAATGAACTGTCTCACAATGTGGAGAGAAATTGAATTTGAAACAAGACATACAAATGGAAAATTCGGAAATCGATTCAACGGCATCAGAATTTGCTTCAAAACCATAAAAGAAATAGAAATCAAATCTCGATTTAGGAATTTCAACTCCAACCTTAATTGATTGACCAAAAAATTCCAACAAAAAAAAAAAATCAAGCATTTACAAAAAATGATGAAAGGAAACGTTGGAGATCTAGGGAAAATAGGAATCGAGTTCAGATCGAAAACTAGAAGAGAAAGCAGCGTTGAAAGAGAGAAATTTTTCATTAAAAATATTAATTTTTTAAATTTTTCATTAAAGGTTAGTGATTATATGATTAATTTTACATTTTTTCCCTAGACTAGGTACCCTTTTTCACTTTGCATCTAAACTTTCAAAATAGTTTGTTATACTCCTTGAACTATATAAAACTATTCAAAATAGCTATTCCGTCAACTTCTATCTATATTTCTAATAATTAATATTTATATTCCAAAATTCATTTATTTAATCTTTGATATAATGTCACATAAGCAATTCCATTAGAAATATAAACAGGAGTTAATGGAAGGGTTATTTGAATGGTTTTATATAGTTCAAAAGCATGACAAATGGTTTAAAACATTCGGTGCAAAGTGAAAAATGGTACTCATATAATCATTAATATTTCTCAAGGCCATTTACTTGCTCAAATTAGCTTGAACCAAGCTAAATTATGCATTTAGCTTAAACCAAGCTAAATCATGGATCTGATGAAGGCTTGAATTTAGCTTGGTACGCCCCACTTTAACCGTTTTTTATTTTTACTTCACTATTTTAACATAATTTCCAATGTAAGTCTAAACTAAATTTTTGCATATCAAGTGCGGAACTTTAGCTCTAATTTAACTTATTTCAAGCCAAAACCAAGCTAAACAAGTCATCCACATGGATAATTCATCTCAACGAGCAAATTCCCTAAATCTCTGTAATAATTTTAATCAATCAAAATTCATTAAGCACAAGAAATTTATAATGCTGCACAAGCCCTATAGGCAAATCTCTATCCTATGAAAAGTTGATGGCATTCTAATTATGACCAAATCAATTATCTTCTCTCAATCTCAAATTGAATCTCTAAATCATGCAATGGTTAGCTAAAAAATCATAAGTATTAAGTGCAAATTAAAATACTTAATATAGAATTGGAATAGACATCAATTAACTAAAAATAAAAAAATTCAAATAATCATTATCTAGCTAGATTTAGTCCTAGAAAAGAAAACTAATTTATAAATAAAAATAAAATTTTATAAAATAATGGTTCAATTATTTTTAAATTACAAAAGTAAAAAAAAAAAAAAAAGAAAATAAGAAGAAAAACCATGTTATGGATGTATCACAAGTCTCCAAGATTTTTCATTAATCTTCTTTTCCTTCTCCTCTTGATACTTCAAAATGCAATTTCCTAAAATTTTATAGAAAACTAAAAACTAAAACTTAAAATAAAAACTCAAAATAAAATCCTTATAGCTTGAAATCTAAATCCTAATTTTTTTTCCTTTTTCATCTTTGATTTTTGGCTCTAAAATGGCAATCAAATACTAAAAAAAAAAAAAAAACTTATTTATAGGTCGTGAAAAATAGAGTAATTTGTTTTAAAATTTGGAGTTTTAAATTTCAAAAAGAATCGAACAAGTGTTGTGACTTCAACTCATCGTGTCATGGTCTTAAGTGATCTGTCTATTTTGAACTGTAGCTTTAGTTCTCTGCATCGCAACCTTGACTACTCAAGCAATAGCCCTACTATTTTTGTTTCATTCAAATTATAGCGCCACAGCCTTAAGGACTTGAGTTGCGGTTTCAGCTATTTTATTCTTAAACCTCATTTTTGTGCTAAATTCATCTATGAAATACTCCAAATGTACTAAAATACACCCAACTTAACCTAACTTGTAAATTAAGAAGGAAAACGCATAAATCCATAAAAACACTGGAAAAACTAACAAAATGCTAATTCATAAACGTTTAATTTGCAAGTATGAAACTCACTTATCCAAATTGTTTTTTTAATAAAGGACATATAGCGTAAACCTTAAGTGTACCATTTAAAAGCTCATGCAATTTGAAAACATTTAATTTCCAATTTTATGAGAATATAATTCAGGCTATCTATGTTGTAGTGCGTGCTTTTTTTTTTTTTTTTTGAGTGGTAGATATGATTAAAGTCTCATTAAAAACAGAAAATGTAAAATCAGCACAAGAATTTGATATAGACGTGATGTTCGAAATAGAGACTAACAGGTACGATGAAGACGGAGTTCTTACAAACCTTCACTGTTCAGAGAGACAAGAGTGATAGGCTTTGAAGTTTGGAGGAAATTAATGCTAAAACGTAATTTATAATCGAAATGGTATTATATATTTAATATTTGATCGTATAATTCTCATTTGAAAAAAAAAAAAAAAACTGAGGTGGTTGGATTGTGGTCCACATGTATCTAGCCAATTGAATACTCAATACTTACAGTACCAAACAAAGGAGTATGAGGCAAGGCGTACCAGGAATTAACCCATATAGTGTTGTTTGTGAGGTCCGCGCACATGAATGAGTAGGAAACTTTGAGAACCAGATAAACACAAGTGGGGACTTCAAAATCTACTTTTTATTACTTTCTTGTGCTTTTTTGCTGTATTGCACTTCACTTAACGCCTTCACCTACTTTTGATTGAGCGAATATTTTTCTATTCCCCTTTTTTTTATTCGACATTCCATCAAGCACATGTAAGGTTATGGTAGTAACTAAAAAATAATACTTATGATAGATATTTTTTAAAATTATTTAAATATAATTAAATTGTTGAGATGTTGATTAGGTATGATAGTTATAATGTACTTTAACTCATAGTATTAAAAAATTAATTAAAAAAAAATAAACACCACCAACCTTTTCTAATCCCCTGCCCACTGAAATGACAACCCCTAGCCCCTTTTCCTAACGACCTTCTTCCCTTCCCACCTAACGGCCAGACCCCTCTCGGTCCCCCTACCCCACGATGAACTTCTTCGGCCCCTACTTGCCAACACGACGACCCCCGGCCCCATGATTAACTTCTTTACCCCTAATAAAAAACCGCATGACGATGAGATCACCAGCCTAAGACCACGCCAGCCGACCCCACCCCCACAAAAACATTAACAATGAGATCTTCCAACAACATCCCCCGGAATTGGTGACTTGAGAATCGAACTCCTCTTTGTTGTGATGTTAAGTTGTTTAGGGCTCTAAATCGAAAAAGAAATCGATTCCGAGAGAGAATGATGAAGGCTCAAAGTTAGCCATAGAAGTGGAATTCTAGAGAGAGAAAGATGAGAGACAGGGAGAGACTCTATGGGCCCATGGTCAACCAACGAAGTGCCCCCTTTAGATCTGGCTGCACGCGAATGCCCCATCCACTCGCAATTTGCGAAATCAATAAGCTTGGGGATGATTTTCGTTGGAGAAGGAAGGTCACGGGGAGTGGGGCAATTTTGTAGGTGGGGACGAAGGGTGGAAAGTCAGGCGGCAATTCCGGCGGGTGGGGGGCTAGTTTCTAATAAGTTTGGGGTTTTTTTAAAATTTTTTTTTACTTTATTAGTTTAAAATTTTATGGGTTAGGATATATTATAATTATTATAAATAAACATATCTTAACCGTTAAATTACATCTAGATAATTGAAAAAAGATTACCTTTTAGAAGGTACTATTTGATAATATGTATCACAAATTCTCCCAAAAATAAAAAGAAAATATGAAGGAAAAAAAACTAAAAAACTAATTGTGTATGAAATATGAGGTAACGTTCTATTTCAATGGCGGTTTTGGCTTGTTTTTTGTCCTTGTTCCCAAACAAGTCCCTGGATTTATCCCATTTTGTTTGAACTTTGACGTTTCTTTTCGACGTATTAGCCTTCTCAAATTTAAAATTCTCAAGTCTTACTAGATAACATGACGCTTAAAACTCATCATCGCCATCCCTTAATTTGAAAATTATCCCGAAAAACAAAAGAAGAAAAGGTGAAATTGAATTTGGATTCCCCAAAACTTTTAGTTGCCTAACTTTATCTCCAATTGGGAAAATTTAAGAAAAATTCCCTCGTTGCGAATAGTTAGATCATGTCATTTGATATTATTTTATTTTGTTGTGGATTTAATCAAATGTAAGTTTAGATCATGTCATTTGATATTATTTTATCTTGTTGTGGTTTTAGTCAAGTGTAAGTTTAGAAGAATATATTATCAGTTTCTGATTATACATCTAATCTCATATTTTTTTTAAAAGGTATCTAATCTTATGTTGATTCCTGGTTTTTGATTCTAAATATCACTTATCTTGAACTTTTATTTTATTATGCAAATGATCCTTATGTAAATAATTAGGAAAAATATTAATAAAGAAAAAGACATTACATAAAAGTGATTTGGAAATCCTTTTATTATTATTATTTTTTAGGTTTTTTTTTTTTTTTTTTTCAAAAGCGTTTCTATAAAAAAATAAAAAAGTTTCGAAAAGCACCCATAAGCCTAATTTCAGTGGAGATAAAGAAATTTAAAGCTAATGTGATATTTTTTATCGTCTTTTTTATGAAGGAATTGTTTGTATAATAATATGAAAGTTTGAGGTAGTGTTAGATTAGAAACCAAAATGCATGGACATGTACGAGATTGATTGAGTTTATAATTAACATCAAATCTTTTGGATGAACAAAGTCAATTCAAACACAAGACCTCAAATCCAAAAGTCCATAATCACTTTAGACACTTCCACACGGTACGCAACCCTGCACACGCGCACACACAACACAACACAACACAACACGAACGCATGAAACACCTCTCCCAACCCAATCCAAACCCATCACGTGGCCGAGTCTTTAAAAAACTTTGAAAAAGATTCCCAAACTTCACCCGATCGGACGGTCCATATCAGACTCTCGGCTCAAGACAGATCTCAGCCACCCACCAACCACCACTCACAAATTTAGGAAAAAAAAAAAAAAAAAAAAGAAGAAAGGCAAAGCACAGTAGAACTGGGACGACAAAGGTTAAAGTCGCTATCCGTAGTAATGTTCCTTGATATTTCGTGATCATTTAGCGAGAAAATTCGCAGACGCTTCGTCGAAACTTCTCAGATTCTCATCCAAAAAATCCCCTCTAAAAAAGTTCTCTTTTGCCTTCACTTTCCCGCTCGCTTTTCTTCACTTTCTCTCGTTTTTTTTAATGGTTTCCTCTGCTTATACAGTTGATGATTTAGTTATTCTTCCGCTTAATATTGTTGTGTAAAAAATTCGCTCCTTTTTCGATCGGACCGGCCTCGTTTGGTTGCCGAGAAAGTGGAAACGGAAGAGGGGGAAAGTATACAGAGAGAGAGGAGTTCTTTTGGTTTGGTTTCTGCGTGAAATGGACGATTCAGGTCAAACTGTGAGGTAATAAGGTCGAACTGAGGTTCAAAAAGTTGAGTTTTCAAAATTTTTTTTTGGTCGATGTATTGATTTTGTCGGTTATTGGTTGTTGGTTTTTTCTCGTGCTTTCCCAGCAACCAAACGGGGAGGTTTCGGTTGGAGGCGATGAAGATGCAAACTAGGTACATGGAGAGAACGAACAGCGTGGTGAGGGAGAAGCGGGGTTTGGATTCAACTTCAGCTGAAGAAGGTCAGCCAGATAGGAAAAGGCCTGCACTTGCCAGGTAAATTTCCTCTCTTAAATTCGAGATTTTTGAACAGTTTCATTTTTTGTCTTTAGCCTTATAGATAGGAAAATAATAAGCATTGTCTGACAAACATAATATGCAAGTTCAACTAACAAGACTGATACCGTACTTGTTTGGATACTGGGAATAAGTGAATAGAATTGGTTCTTGGTTTGATTCTTTACCTTCTTCCTTGTAATTCTTCCAAAAAAAAAAAAAATGAAAGAAAGAAAATATAAAAAGCGCTGGATTAAGAATTGTGATCGCTTTAGAACTTGTGTTAATAAGAGTGATTCATGAGTCATGACCACTATAGAAGGTAGTAATATCTGATATCTAGTTGCTTTGTTAGTGTTGAAAATTTTGGTGTCGGTGTTCTGCTCATTTGGTTCTTTGTAGTGTGGACGGGCACGTAGGGCCTGACGCTGCCATTTCGGTTTGAAATCTTTTCAGACCAGGATTTGTTTGTACGTTGATCAAGAGCAGAGCAAAATGAGTGTGTTTTGCGCGGTTGGTTTTCTTCGAAATGTGTTATTTTAGTTATTAAATTTTGTTCTTTCAAAGATGCTTGGTAAAGTTGTTGTCGTATCTGTTTTAGTTTTTCATAAAATAAGCAATCCGAATTTATCTATTCATTTATTTATTTATTCCCCTTTATGTAAGAAACGTATCATTTTTTATTTTTTGGGTTTCAACTGATACTATGAGTTTTATGCTGCCGGAGTTTTACTTTGACCTTCTTATCATTTGTTGAAGCTGAACTGAACCGAACTCCTTGCAATTTTGATTTCTAAACGCGAGTCTATTTGTTAATGTGTTGAATTTGAACGCAGCGTCATTGTAGAGGCTCTAAAGGTGGATAGTCTGCAAAAACTTTGCTCTTCATTGGAGCCTATTCTTCGTAGAGTTGTAAGATACCGTGGTTTCCTCTAAATTTCAAATAAAGTCGAACAGTTGTCTAGTTGGTTTTCATCTTTCAAGGTAGTTTATTTAAGTAACTATGTAAATGTGTAACAGGTCAGTGAAGAAGTGGAGCGGGCTTTAGCAAAGTTAGGCCCTGCAAAACTTACTGGGAGGTATTACCATTTTTCCTTTAAAATTTTTCTGTTGGCGGCTTTTAACTTTCGAATTGATATGTTTATTGGGAAGTTTGTCTCTCTAATATGGTTAAGACACGGCAGGTCTTCCCCAAAACGTATAGAAGGGCCTGATGGAAGAAACTTGCAGCTGCATTTCAGGTCCAGGCTGTCCCTCCCTCTCTTTACCGGTGGTAAAGTTGAAGGGGAGCAGGGTGCTGCAATCCACATCGTCTTGATTGATGCCCGTACCGGCCATGTTGTCACAACAGGTCCAGAATCCTCCGTGAAACTTGATGTTATCGTGCTTGAAGGTGATTTTAATAATGAGGATGACGATATCTGGACTCAAGAAGAATTCGAAAGCCATGTGGTGAAGGAGCGTGAAGGTAAGAGGCCATTACTAACCGGAGATCTTCAAGTGACGATGAAAGAAGGTGTAGGAACACTAGGGGAGTTGACTTTTACCGACAACTCTAGCTGGATTAGGAGCAGGAAATTCAGGCTTGGGTTGAAGGTTGCCTCGGGCTCTTGTGAGGGTATTCGAATTCGTGAAGCAAAGACAGAAGCATTCACCGTTAAGGATCATCGGGGAGAACGTGAGTTGATAACTAGTGGCAAT
Source organism: Antiaris toxicaria (assembly GCA_035233585.1). Taxonomy (NCBI): domain Eukaryota; kingdom Viridiplantae; phylum Streptophyta; class Magnoliopsida; order Rosales; family Moraceae; genus Antiaris; species Antiaris toxicaria. Next base: position 100,569,113 of record CP141154.1, read on the forward strand.
ACTTTTTTCTGTTTTCTTTCTTTTTTGTTGCTTTTAAAGGATTCCTCATCCCCTTTCCCTTGTCGTTGATTTCATTATCAATGAAAGAAAATAGTTATACTTTTATTTCATATTTTGAGTGTTTCTCTGTTGTAACTTGTAAAAAATGGACATTTTTTTTGGTTTTCAGTGTACAAAAAACATTATCCTCCTGCACTAAATGATGACGTTTGGAGATTAGAGAAAATTGGCAAAGATGGGTCCTTTCACAAGAGGTTGAACAAAGCTGGAATTTTTACAGTTGAAGATTTCCTGCGACTTGTTGTTAGAGATTCACAGAGATTGAGAAATGTAAGTGGGATTTGTTTGTCAATTGTCAATGGATGTATATATGTATCTGTATATTTTACCGTAACGACATACATACGCATGAACACACACACACACACACACACACACACACACACACACACACACACACACACACGCACGCACGAAGGTAAAAAATAAAAATAAAAACGCAGACACACACACTTGTTCTAAATGTTACACATAATAAGGTACATATATTATAGATACACGTTGCAGTTTATAATTCTTTGTTCAAAATGTCTCAGATTCTTGGAAGTGGCATGTCAAATAAGATGTGGGATGTGCTTGTAGAACATGCAAAGACGTGTGTCCTGAGTGGGAAGCTTTATGTGTACTATCCTGAAGATGAGAGAAGTGTTGGTGTTGTTTTCAACAATATCTATGAGTTGAGTGGCTTAATTGCCAACGGGCAATATTACTCCGCCGATTCTCTTTCTGACAGTCAGAAGGTAAAGAAATTTTTACATTGCAATTTGCAAGCGACTACAAAGTGCAACAATGCTAAACTAAAATAATTCTGTTCTGTAGCATGGTTTTATCTGGATTGATTGCTCTCTCTCTCTCTCTCTCTCTCTCTGCTTTTTTTTTTTAGTTCTGCTAAACAATTGACTGAGCAACTGTGAATGGTTGTGGTTCTTGAAGGTCTATGTGGACACTTTGGTGAAGAAGGCATATGACAACTGGATGCATGTTATAGAGTATGATGGAAAGTCTCTTTTAAGCTCTGAGCCGGAGAAGGGTTCGTGTGCTTCTCATATGGACAATCCAATTGCCTCTCAAGATTATGCTAACTCATTTGACCAGCAGTTCACGCTTCCAGCCCTGCCAGTTCCGGTTCCTTCAGAGCAGCACACTATGGATCCAGGTCTCACTGGTATATTTTTCGCAGTACAACATCAATCCATGTTTGAAGTCCTTATACTGTGGAATTTTGTTATAGACTGTTAAAAGTGTATCAACTCAAGTTGTGGCTGTTAATCATTGATCCGAAAAGCACAGTTTTTACACTGTCGACCGTTCTTAGCACTGCTCTAGTGCTTAATTATTCTCGCTTAACACTCCATCACCAAATGTAATGTGTACAACCCTGGCATCTGTATTTGGCTGGTAGTGTAACCATTTCAACCCCACCTGTCACTCCTAAGAAATAACATTTCTGATTATAAAAGAAGTTTGTTTAGTGTGTGTGTGTGTGTGTGTGTTTTTACTCCTTCCTTTTATCTAACATGTATCTTCGATTTGGTTGCTAATGGTGCATGATCTCTCTGTCCAGGCTACAATGACGGTATAGCTGCCAGATTCTCTTTACCATCGCAGAATTTAAATCTTAACACTCCTGTTGACTTCGATGGCTCTTCATTTGCTCTACAAAATCAGTTGCCCAGTACGTCAAACCAAGCTCAAATTCAAAGAAGTGAAAATGCCCTCGCACTTGGTCCGCTACAGTCATCAGCATCAGGCTTCCAGAATCTTGGTGCATCTAATCTCACATCCTTCAGGGGAGTGGAAGACTTCTTCCCGGAGGAAGAGATACGTATGAGGAGCCATGAAATGCTTGAGAATGAAGATATGCAACACTTGCTTCGCATATTCAACATGGGAGGCCATGGTCATGTTCCCAACATTGCTGAAGACGGGTACTCCTATTCATCTGGGTACGTGCCCAATACATCTCTGAACTACAACTTTGACGATGACCGATCCCGTTCTGGAAAAGCTGTTGTTGGCTGGCTCAAGCTCAAGGCAGCCCTTAGATGGGGCATTTTTGTCAGGAAGAGAGCTGCTGAGAGACGGGCTCAACTTGTCGAGTTGGATGATTCGTAAACATGGACTATGTGGCAAAACTGATCCGGTTTTGGTGTTTTAACTTCAGGCTTCACCTTCTGTGCCTATCCCAATTCCAAATTGGGCTGAAGTTTCTAACAGAAGTAAGGACTCCAGTCTCGGCCTGAACTGTTGGGTTTTACATCCTAAATCTAAGCTCCAGCCATTGCTTGGATTGTTAGCCTGACATCCAGGAACTCAGTTTGTACAGTCCCTGTACAGTAAGCAAGTTTTATCCTTTGCAACTGCTTATTTAGGTGTGTGGTTTTATTTTTAAGTTGTTCCTCTCAGCATCTATTTTGCAAGTCCTAGTCTTAGTCCTAGATAGAACCAACAGGTCTTAGCTGTTTCAACTGAAGATGTTTGCCAGCCTCAGACTCGCGGGATTCAATCGGAAAACGTTTTGCTAGCTTGAAACTTACCACGGATCTAAGGTCTCTTTAATTGTAATATGTATTTTTTTTTTCCTTATGACTGGTATCTTTACTTTTGTAAGCATAGTTGGCGTGCTACTGAAGACCCAGCACAATTTATGGGTGTTTTATTTGTTTTTGTATTTGTAACAGGAGAATAAATAATGGTAGTTTCGATTTTGCCGGATCGGACTGTTATAGTCAATTCTCAGCAAAAACTGTTATAGTTAGTTATAAAAAATAAAAAAATAACTTTCTAGTTCCAAATTTTATTTACGTAAAGAACAAGGCCTCGTTTGAAGCAGAGACATCCAAAATCAATTTTTTTCTAAAGTTTCATCATTTTTTACTATTTACATCTCTAAAACGTTATAATAAACTCTAATCTTTAAAAATTTATGATTTTGTGTATACAAATTCAAATGAGATAATTTTTTTTAAATTACATAAAATTTTAAGAGAAACGAAACAATATTCATATTGATATTTTTTTCTAAAAAAATTTTTAAATTTTTTTTTTTATTTCAAACAGTTTTTTCTCCTAAACATATTTTCTAAAATAACTTTTTTTAACCCAAAAATAATATCTCTAAACATCTCTCTCAAATACCCCGTTATTTAACTATAATATTTGTGTCGAACGACGGAGAAAAAAGTTGCCATAGATTTAACATTCGATTACTATAATATAAGGAATAACGTTTTGGTGAATATTATTAGGCATTACTTAATCTTAAATCCACCTCACGCTGCTGGTATAGATCCTTTTTTTTTTTATTCAAAAAATAATTCTAAGAATGGCAGAACTATCATTTGTAAGAATTCGAAGTCCATTTAATAGAATCATTTAAAAATTTGAAAAATTATCGTTAAACTATATTAATAATTAGATTGTTTGCATCGAAAGCCATGGCAGTACCGCTGGTGTATGTTATTTTTATGATTGTTTCTTTTTAGACAAAAAAAAAAAAAAAAAAAGCAATAATAGCTAGCTACTATTTTTCGAACGTTAGACGTAACTTTTGAAAAATGATCTGGGAACGACATTTTTCATCTTTTCTTTTTAGGACAGTAAATGTTCGCACCCTTAAAAAATGGATACCAATCGGGGCTGACAAGAAACTGGAATTAAAAGTATTGATTTTGCAATTAGATTGTTTGCATCGAAAGCCATGTTTACTCTTTTCTGGCTAGGCTAGCAAAGCAGCTAAGCACCGTTTATGGTCAAACCTCCAAAAGGGAAAACATAAGAAAGTTACCGTGAATTCATGTCGCCGATTAAATACGTGTTTTATTTTTCCCCCCCCTTTTTTGAGGCATTTAAAAAAAAAAAAAATCTAAACTATGACGTTTCTTGTTTCATATTATCTACGACTTTTTTTTTTTTTTTTCCTTCCTTTAGCTGAAGTTACAACTGAATGGCTTGTAGTGAATCTGAATAGCTTGTACTCGTAGGCAGATCGTTATGACTTGCGATACAAAGAGAAGGGGTGGGGTGGGGGGGGGGGGGGGGGGGCGGCGCGGGCGCGTTGTGTGGTGTGGTTGGTGAGGAGGGGAGAGGGAACCTAGAATAAAACAATTAAACCATACAACATAATTGTGCTTATGATTTAAAAAGAACAAGGAAATAAATTAATAAATGTTACAGGCTTACAGCTTCTACAAATTGGCCAGTCATTCTGGCTCCGAGGCTTCGTCTTCGTCTTCCTCCAGAATGTAGACCAAGGCACGTTTTCTCGCCGCAAAAATACATGCGACGCCTCTTGAGGCTGTAGAGCAATGATTCAATAGTGATGCAAGAAAACGTTAGTTAAGGGTGGACCAAAATTGAGGGAAAGAGCTCACTAATCACTATCTGCACAACTTGAAATGGCAACTAAAGTGGAAACAATTTGAACGACTTACAGCTAACTGCCAGCGGAGCAACTACGAAGTGAGGAATACTCCGAACCTTCCCATTCTCCAGTTGCAGGTCAATAATACGTTCCTGTATGTAGAAATTTGACGAAATAATTATGCCAAAATGACGGTGATATTAAGGAAAAAAAATTATCTCCTGGGAAATAAATACTCAAGAGAAAATGTGAGGCTCCACTCAAGCCCAGCAACGCAGACAAGGCTCCTTTAGAGCCTAAGAGCAATATAAAAAAGAAAAAAAAAATTAACATTTTGAAAGACGGGTAGAAACTTATCGTTTACAAAAGAGGAATGTAAAGACGGCTGTTTATGGCTGATATGATAAGAAAGAGGGAAAAGAAATTTTCATAGGATGGTTTCATTTTCATCTAAAAGCAGTGATAAAAAGAATTGACAGCATATATTGAAACACAAGATTTAAAATTAAAAAAAAAAAAAAAAAAAACACCCCAAAGACATGCAATCCATTGAAGTAATAGAGCGTGGCAATTTTCTAAGGATGTAAAAGAGATGATCAAACCCAAGAAAGGACGCTATAAGTACCTTCAGTTCCAACATTTTCCAACAGTCCATGCACGTGGATCTTGAGATAGACACAAATGGAAGGTCAGTTACTTGCACAATCACCATACAGGCATCACCAGAGCTTTCGGACGTGGTTGTTGTTTCATTCAATAGCAAAACAATTTGACTCTCCTGTTCAGTAAAATTAGATAAATAAACATCAGAAGAATAAAATTAGAATTGAACAATCATAGATTCAGCTCTCTACCTTATATAAGGACAGATCCACACAGTGATAACCATCAGGAGCACGCAACAATAAAGCTTCCAACGAAGTATATCCGTTCTTTACAGAGGTCAAGTCATGTGTAAAACTCCTGACTATAGCTATGCAATTTGAAATATTTGAGAAAGAGTCATCTGGTACTTGGAAAGATATATAATCTATAAATCTGCCTTGACTACTCTGCTGATGAGAGACAGCTTGAGAAGAATCCTGTGGAGATTAAGGGAAGACTGGTAAAAAAGGTAAAAAATAAAAAAAAAAAAAAGGTTGAAAATAAAGAACTTACAACAAAATATTAAATTTTACATTGGATTCTACCAAATAAAAGAACCAAGCTACTATACAGCCACAAAAGTTACAAACTAAATTAGTTATAGTAGCGCCCTTGAGCAGTGTATAGCAATTACCTCATAGTATGATACTGACATTGGAACTGTGGGAGATACTAGTGGAGGAGGAAGGGGGAAAAGGGGCAACAAATCCACACAAACTATCTTTTTCGAAATTGAAGTAAAAGGCATCAGAAAAGCCTCCTTGAAACTGCAAATCATTACCAGCACGATGCTAAGTGACCGTACATCTCAGCATGAATAAGCCATGTTAATTATTAGTTTGGTAAAATAAAAGTTATTGGAGTCAACAAAGTGAAATTAAGCTTTCATAATACTCAGAAGTGTTAAATTAAGCTCCCCACGGTTAACAACAAATGATGAAAAGAAATCCTACCAAAAACGTGTTTTCTGTAGTACAAAAAGGCAGATTTCCAATTTGTCAGTGAACGCATATCCCTTTAGTTTTTATTTCAACACTGAGGGCATTGCCGTGTTTTCAACTACTTCTCAAATTCTGGAAAATAAGAAGGAATTAGGAGCCACGTACCTAGATTCCATTTGATGAAATTGCTTAGCTAACGTCCTTTGCAAATATTCACAATCTGTAAATCCTCCAAACTGAACTAGTTCTTTTACTCTCTGTACTGTTTCCCTGATGAATATAGCAACATCATAATGCTTGAACATCTATAAAAATTATCTTAATACAAACTTAAACACAGACATGCATACACATTGTAGATGTGTCCGCATACGTGAAAATGCATAAACATTGGGTAATGCATGCTTTCCAATAAAAGAACTCAGGGATCGTTTGGTGCATAAGTCAAGTCTACAATGAAGTAAAATTATAGGTTCAAACGAATTGACTTAATTATAATTTTTGTTGACTTATCAGAAAAAGATAAAACTAAAACCAAAACCAAAAATTTGAATTCGGACCTTGCAATCAAACAAGCCCTCAGACTTTCTGTGAGAATTAGAGCAAAAATCAATACAGTTGTTACTCAGGTGCCAATAGTTGGGAAGTAACTAGTACTTCTTGATACTTTTACACTATCTGAATTTTTTTTTTTTTAAAGTAAAAAGTCTAGAAACAATAGCAGATACTCAAAGTCAAAATAATGACACGAGGAAAGATATGATATGACATGTGGTACCCTAATCAATTAAACAATCAATACTACACACTGCATTGTTTGCAGATGGAAAAAAATAAAGGAAAAAAAAAAAAAAAAAGAAGATACTCACAGATCAAGTTCAATAATTTGGTCCGCATCAGATGATTCCAACAACTGCCTAACAGGATCTTGGTCATATAGAAACTTCAAGAATATAACAACAAGCTCACTGTCAAAACCAAAAAGTGTGAGAAGAAATTATGGGCCTATGGCCAACTGAAACACAAAGGTAAAGCTGAGACAGACCTATTGTATGGTGGAAGTTGATCACTAGGTTCTGACATAAGTAACTTTATGCATTTCAAAAGCCAATTGAAGAAGTTTGAGAACTGAGGAAAAGAAGAAGAAGAAGAAGAAGAAGACGTGTGTTAAGTCCAAAGAAAAAAAAAAAGATTTAAGAGAGAAATTATTGCATCTTATTTAAAACACTTTCAGTGACCCCTACAGAGATTCTTATGCACATTCAAAACAACCATAAGCATGCTTTTGATGCATACAATCTCAAATGGACACACAGAACATATATCTAGACGCACATCATTTTTAATTAAGTGGCTAAAAATAATCTAGAAACAAATAATGAGAGGCCCACACTATCTAACTTTCAGTGTTTCAGCAGTTTTTTTTTCCTAGTTGTCTCTTTAAAGACACATGAATATGCTTTCTCGATAACCAGCAAAATTTTCGCCACAAATCTTTCAGCTAAGGTAACTTTCCGACTGCAGTTTTGATGGTAGAAAGATAAAGTGGCAAGTGGGAACTGCCGAAGGAGAGATTTTAATTTTTGAATCCCACAATTAATATGAACTTTTGAAGCATTTTATTTTATTGTTATCTTCTATGAAGGAAATCTGATAAATAAAAGCAAAATAACTCTCCATGCTAAAATATTGCAAAATGAAAGGATCCTCCGAGAAACATACCTGCAGCACAACTGACGAAAGCAACCTCATAAACCATTCAAGTTGCACAATTATCATCCCAACTTTTTCGGCCGCACTACTGATGAGGGTCTCATCCAAACCAATGCTCGAATAGCGTGCACGCCATCTTGAGAGACCTCCCAGTTCTCCCATCCTGAATCCAATGATTTCTGCAGCAGGCTGATGAGAAGATTTGTCTTTAGTTCTCACTAACGCCCCTTGTTGTAAGGAATATGAAAACAATTTTAAAGTCAAGCAATGTCTTAACCGTTTAATGACCAGCTTATAAATAGAATTATGAATTAAACTGCAGTAAATATCAACAACCAAAGTCCTAATTTTCACCTTCAATACGTAGTAGTCAGTTTTCTTACTTATATCAATATGCCTAGACTGAGAAGCATAGTAACTCAATATAAATCGTCACCATCTATCAAAAAGCTGATCCACCAATTTCTAAGAGAGGTTCCCAAAGTGTAACACACATACAGGAACAAATTATCTCTGATAAATTGCTTTCTTTGGGTAGAAAAATTGTATTAAACATAAGAAAAGAATACTTAATTGCACCTGGAGATGATTCAAGATGATGAGCTGTAGTTCTTTTCCAGCACCACATACAACCTTTGACACACGCTTGACACCCTAAGAATTGAAAAAATTGCTGAATCAAATATTCTATCACATATTCATCAAAACAAAAAAATTTCTCTCACATTTTCTTGGTCTGTGTAACACCATTACAGTATGGGAAAAAAAAAAAAAAAAAAGCTGAGCATACCGCTTCCCCAAGAGAATTAACAAGAAATTGATGAACTGGAGGACTAGTCCTAGCACCACCTAGAAGACTCAAAAACTCCTCTTGAGAAGAGGAATCAAGTCCTAAATACAAAGACGAGATCGATCAATCAAAAATGAATTAAAAAAAAGTTCAAATTAATATTTAAAAAAAAAGTATTTCTGGAGTTATCCTGATTCCTGAAGTTACCATGGTTGATGATCAGATTGGACAGAGAATCAAACTTTTCATGAAAATTGTTCATAGCATCGGACCACTGCTTGGACATAATTGATAGTGATGCCCGGATAACCTCAGCCAGTTCTTCAATATTAGAAGCCTGCTGAGCCACTTGATGGAGCTCGTTTTTCCTACAATTAAAGACATGGAGAGTGATGAAGGAGAGAGAATGTTCCAAATTTTAGTTAAACTAAAAATCATGAACTGAGGTGATCTTTAGATCAATTAACTTTATCCGGTAGAGAGAAACAAAACACAACTAAAAACATAAGCTATAAATTTCACTAAACTAAAACAGCTTGTTCCTTCTGCTAACAAATCTCTCTGCTTTTCATAGCAAGAACAAAAAGATCAGATTGACCAAATGGTCAAAACTTCAAAGGCACAAGTTAGCCTGTTAATTAAGGTCTAAGCTTTAAAAGCCTTACACCAAAGAGTACAGAGAAATGCATTATGTGCTCGGTGCCCTAAAGGCAATGAATAGCCATCTTAAAATATTTTAAGGACTTACAGCCTTATACCAAAGACTGGGCAATCAAACTGGCAAAGGCATGTTAGAACTGAGATGGTTTACTGATAATAGAGGCTTTCCTCTTAGTAGGCATTTGTAAGTGATCAGAAATAATAAACTAAAGTATTATTGGTACAGGAGTCAGGACCAAATAAAATCTCTAGACGATCTCAGTTTCTGTAGCAAAATTACCTATTCCAAAATATTGAAGTATCAAGCACTAAGCAATGTGATCCATGCATACTGTGTCCAGCCATTTGCCATTTTTCTGATTCTTCCTTGTTCTTAACTAATACTCCTGAGCATATGATTACCAAACGACAAAGATCTTTTGACAAAGCAACCTAATGAATAACATGGAATTAGTTTCGTTGATGCGAGTGGTTGATTCTTAACTATACGATAGTTCTTGAATATTAAAATACAACTTTATTATTTTTCCGTATAAGTAGGACATACAAAACAATAATAATAATAGCTATAATAAAGCAGGACTTAATTTGAAACATGAAGGATGAACGTACCTTGTTAATGGAAGCATTAAGTAGTCGGCACTCTGCTTCTTTATCAACGTGTGATGAGGGAACCCTACATGCATGTACGTTCTAGCACATTCAAAGGTCCAAAACTATTTAGTTGTGTTTTTATAAACACACTTAAGTGAAACATCAAACATTCAAAGAGAAAAAAGTGAAATGTCAGAGAAATTCAAAACTGTGCATCTCTCGCTCAAAGTCCAGAAACAGGGAAACGTGATCAAGAGAGAAGTAGTCACTTAATCAATCTTTTATTATTATTATTTTTTTTTGGGTTACAGGATTGTTTAACTGAATACTTAGGGTTGTGTGACTCCACAAACCTATAAGAAGGGGGAAGAAAGAGCAAGAGTACAAAACCCAAAGCCCTGAAACACTCAAGTGGCTCCCACGAGAAATCACGGAGAAACAACAGTAAGATAAAGGGACGTAACGCCAGTGTAACCAGTGAACTAAAAAAGTAGGGCTTATAAGGATAGATAGATGTCATCAACCCTATTATTTAACAGTCCTATTCATAAGAGTATACTCATATCGAGAGATATCATCAATCCTATTATTTATCATCAACCCTATTTTTTATAATTCAAACTCATAAGAATTTACTCAGAAAATATGATAACTTACAATTTTCCCAATTGGAAAAATTCCAAATATACTAAAGCATATGATTCCATCTCTGTCTCCACTGCAAAGAATATTAAAACGTTGTTGAGAAGAACTTGACAACTCTTGAAAAGAATCTTCATTTTCATCCATGAAGCCGGCATCCCCAGAAACCAATCCTTGTATCCTAGGAACTCTTGGAGCAGGTGGTAAGTAGCGAGATGTACGGTCTTCATAAGATGTCATGATACCAAAATCATCCTAAAACCAAATTTGGAAAAAAAAGGGTCACAATGAGGTAAGAAAAGAAATCCATAGTTGTACCAAAAAAAAAAAAAAAACACAATTTAAAGTGATTTTTTCCCCTAAAACTTTAATGGGGTTGACGTTTGGATGACAATCAAAAGAAACATACTCTAGTCTGCTGTGCATCTTCCTCCCAGTTTAGGCAAACAACAGCAGCAGCATGGGATTTTAAGCTTCTTAGTAGTTTTCCATTCTGCTTGACAACAACAGAGAAAGAGAATAAATAAGATATTACAAAAACAGAAAGGAATATTTACTAGAATCATGTGTGTATGTTTAGCCTAAACGAGAACTTTTGGATTTTAACCATTACAACCGTGACATCCAGGAATGGGCTACCATTGGGATTTCGAGCTTGGTCTAGGTTAACCAGAATATATAACAGGCCAACCAAATGTGCCCAAAAAAACACTTTCATCCAAACGATTAGTGAAAAAGACATCTTCAGCCAAAAATAATAATAATAATAATAATAATAATAATAATAATAATAATAAATCGAAAAACAAAATGCCACTCACTTCAACATCATGCAAGGAAACAGTCCCATCTTCAAGCCCAACAGCTATTGCTTTACCATCAGGTCGCCAACATAAGGAAGTTATAGACCTTCCTATACAAATTTTAAAGGAGACCCAAAAAAAAAAAAAAATCAAGTTCACAATCATATATTTACAAATCCAAATAATAGCCGATGCGACATTGAACTTAAGTTTACCAGTAATTAGCAAATCCTTGAACCAGCAAACAAGTTAATGCTGATGGAGATATGAAATATAAAACAAAGAAATATAAGAGAAAGCTAAATCACCAGGAGAGATCGTCCACAATCTCTGCCAATTGAAACGATGCAGCAAAAGCTTGGAGTCCTCTGTCACCATAGCAAGTAAATCCTTCTCCGGATTCCATTCCGCTATTTTTATCTGTCATTCCCAAAATTCAACCCAAATTCACCAATGCGACCTCGCTCGCGCAGATATATATATATATATATATATAGTTGAAAAGCTGAGAAAAACCTGAGAAGCGAGAGGTTTGTCGAACTGGAGCTGAAACGGAAGCACTCGCTGAGGCTGGTCGTCAGTTTCCATGATCAAGTAAAGTAAAATCTCGAAAGAATTATGAGAAATGAAATAGCAGGGATGAAGGTTTCAGCAAATTTCAGATCAAAAACTGAATTTCCTGAAACAAGAGAGCAAAAAAAAAAAAAAAAAACCCTAATTAAAGTAACGGCAGCAAAAAGAAAAATAAAAATAAAAAGCCGTGAGCGAAAAATAGGAGTGTGTGTGAAGGGGCGGGAGGGAGAAGATGATGAATATGAACAAAGGAAGATCGTCGGACCGTGAAGTGGCCGGGGAGGAAAAGATCCGGGAGATTTTTTGAAAAACAAAGGGAAGAAGAAGAAGAAGAAGAAGAAGGGCGGGCTTTTTCGGTTTTTCAAGTTCTCAGTGGCTCAGCAGTGGAGGGCAAAACCAAAAACAAAAACGATGATACAAAAACTCGCCGTTGCCGGGGATCGAACCCGGGTCACCCGCGTGACAGGCGGGAATACTCACCACTATACTACAACGACTTTGATGCCTTGCAAGATTCGAGAAATTTAAATATATCGTTATTTCCCCCCCCTTTTTTGCGATGGGTAAAACGAATATTCCTTTAAAAGCAGCGTACGAACCTACGACGAAGTTCTGATGTGCGTTATTTGAGATCATATTTCCCCATAATCCTCAATGATTGGATTATGATTTTATTTATGGGCAAAACATTCCATTTCGATAAGGTTTTAGATTTGGCCGGTGCTGGTCTCTCTCAGTCTCTCCACGCCGCCGAAGCCTCACTCCGCCCAGTCCCTCATACTGCTGCCGCCGCCAACTCCAACCAGTCCCTCACTTCGCTGCGCCGCCGAACCCTATGACTCTAGAGGAGAAAGTTTGAACCTTCTTTCTCTTAATATATTTCTGTAGCCATTCAACTTGATTTTGTAGGTATGTCGTCAATCCGCCGACCCGATACGACCCGACCTTGTCTGTAACATTCAGCCCCTTTTAGACTAAACACATGTCGTTTTTTGTTTTTTTTTTTGTTTTTTTTCCTTTTGCTAAAGTAGGATTTCACAGTTCATTAGAGTTTCGGTTCGGCTTGGTTTGCTCTATCGCCTCGCCTCAACTCTACTCAAACTCAAGTTTGTAAATTTTTTATTTTTTATTTTTTATTTTTTACAGTCAACATTCGTTTCATAAAATATTTTAATTTTAATTTATATTAAAAATTATAGTAAAATATCAAAATAAAGATAAAAAATTTATTAAAATGAGTTTGAATTAAATTAAAATTTTAATTTGGTTAAATTAAAGCTAAAACAAATTAGGAAACGGACGCTCAATTTTGCAACTAGAAGGCACGTGCTGGTGTTATTAGGAATTATACTGACAAAATTGAGGCTGGGGTGGGGGTGTTGGTGCAATTTTCTCCTCTGGTTTTTGTTGCAGCAGTTGAGCATCTCCCGGTCCAATATGCCGTATACCCAACCATAGAGTAGCGACAAAGTTTCACGCCTTGGTTTCATCAGTCGTCAGTCGTCAGTCATCAATCAGCGGTCTCTTATTCATAAAGCATTTTGGGCATTGCCGAGTAAGCTACCCAATCTCTTCCACATCCCTCCTGCTTTTCTCATAAAACGCATTCATAGGCTTAGTTTCTCTCCATATCATCAAATTGTTCCCTTTTTTTTTAAATTTTCTTTCTTTCTTTTTTTTCATTTTGGTACTGATTTACAATCAAATTGAATTGACAAAGGTTCACTCAGTTGTTTGTTTTGGGTTATCTTTTAGTTTGGTTTGCTATGGTTTTTGTCTAACCAATCCCAGTAGATTTTTTTTTTTAATTTTATTTGTAATATCTGTATACTTCTACCACTGTATATTTACATCAAGTACCTTTTTTTTTTAACGATCGATTATCTATTAAGGTACGGCTCTCTATTTCTTGATTTGAAATGCTCGAGTTTTTGTTGCTATAGACTTGTAGTTCAATTTCATAAGACTGATAACTAAGAAGCTGGTTTATTCTTTTTATTTTAGTAATTAAATTTGGAATCTTTTTTATTTGGAATTAAATGTATATATATATATATATATTTTTGCACTACATATGCATTTTACAAGCTGACCTTCAAATTGATGGTTGATATATAGGATGTCGATTGTGAAACCATTGAAGAATCTAGTGAAATGTGTCATCCTTGATTTGGATGGTACCATTCTTAATACAGGTATTTTCCTTTCTTTTTTATTTTTTTTCCTTCGTATTTTATTGTTATGTAATCTTGGGGTGTTGTTTTCATTCTTGATAGTAGCTGTTTGCACTATGCTTGATGCTACTCTGTCAGGAACCTTTAATATAGACTTAAGAAGTTAGTAGTTAATGAATTGTTAGAGTGTGGTTAGTAGTTTGTTAGAGGGAAATAGTTGCATAAGAAGGTCTAAGGGCTCTTGGGAGGGAATTATGGAAGGAGTTAGTCTATTGTTGAGTAGTGCCTTGGGAGGCTTTGGTGGTCCTTAAATCCTAACATTATCTTCATATTTTTTTATTATTGTACTTCCATCTGATTCAATAGGATGTCAAGATTTCCGGGTTCTTATCGTAATCTTTGTGCATGATATTTGGCTTTTGAATGGCAGATGGCATTGTAAGTGAGGTGTTGAAAGTTTATTTACCCAAGTATGGAAAGCAATGGGATGGGAGAGAAGTTAAGAAAATAGTTGGGAAGATGCCGCTTGAAGCTGCAGCTGCTGTTGTGGAAGACTATGGGCTTCCTTGCACGGGGGAAGAATTCTTATCTGAGATCACACCTTTGTTCTCCGACCAGTAAGAACTAGTTGAACTTGCTTCGTAAAGCATTCGATATGTGAATTTATGTGTATCACTTCGTATAAAATTCTTTGCTTAACTGGTTTTGAAGGCTATTGAGTAATATAAATTAGTGCTAATTTTGCTTTGTTTTGTGCTTTGGCACTTGTTCTTGTGTAGAAAACTGCTGATTGGTTGTTATTACAATTTTCTTTGTAGGTGGTGCAATGTTAAAGCACTTCCTGGGGCCAATAGAGTGATAAAACATTTCAGCAGTCATGAAGTGCCATTGGCATTGGCTTCAAACTCCCCTAGAGAGATGATAGAAACTAAAATTTCGTTTCATTCTGGTATTTCTTGTTGAAAACCTTAGAACACATTTGCTTGTCTAGTCTTGAGTCGAAAATGGTACAGAAGTTAAATATATCTAACCTTATTTGCTTAATATTCTTTACATGAAGGTTGGAAGGAATCCTTTTCGGTCATACTTGGAGGCGATGAAGTGAGATCGGGGAAGCCGTCTCCTGATATGTATGATACAACATATTCTTAGTTTTGAAAGATTTATCAATTATTTATTTTCTCACTGTTAAAGGCTGTTCTCTGAATCCCTAACTTTGTGGTTTTGCTGTTCAAGATTCCTTGAAGCAGCTAAAAGGCTAAACATTGAACCTTCCAGCTGTCTTGTCATCGAAGATTCTCTGTATGTGAGCTCACTTTTCTTTTGGTTCTAGATTATTTTTTTCTGCAGATGCCAGATGGAATGAATACTAAATTCTTTCCGGTTGATATAATATGTACTTAAATTCATTTTTTAACTTTGAAGTTATGGTTCGTAGCTTAAGTTCAAAGCTTGGTTTAGAAGACAACCATGACAAAAGGGAATCCTTAATTTGAATGAAAACCATGATTGCTTTGTTCCAATGATCCAATCTAATTTGCAACCGATCATTTCTTGAGACAAGTTATTATTGTCCTCAATTCTTTCCACTAGGTCTGTGGTAGAACATATGATGTATTTGAAAGATCTATGGCTGCTAGCTATTAATAGACAATGGATGTCTCTGTTCATAGAATGACAGATTAGTTTTCCTTTACATAAATCGTGAATGTGAATGTTGTTTATGGTAAGCGAGTACCTCAGTTTATATGACTGTTCCTTATATGTATGAGTAATTGGTTTCGCAGACCTGGTGTAACAGCTGGCAAGGCTGCTGGCATGGAAGTTGTTGCTGTGCCCTCCCTTCCAAAACAATCCAATATTTATAATGCAGCAGACGAGGTGATCAACTCTTTACTTGATTTGCGACCTGAAAAGTGGGGCCTCCCTCCGTTCCAAGATTGTAAAAGTCTTTATCTTGTTTCAATTCTATCCGGTTATTTTCTCTTGATAAATGATTTTTATTAGCACCATTTTTATGTTATTGCATTGCAGGGATAGAGCAGACATTGCCATTGGACCCTTGGTATATTGGTGGTCCGGTCATTAAGGGATTTGGGCGTGGATCGAAAGTACTTGGGATCCCTACAGGTAAGGAGAGTATTAGAATGTTGCTTTTATGTCCAATTGTTTTTCTTCACAGGATGCTTTAGTACATTTTCGTTTGGTTTTCTAATTGGTGCACTTCAATTATCTTTTCAGCCAATCTGTCTACAGAAGGATATTCAACTCTCCTTTTAGAACATCCTTCAGGGGTATATTTCGGTTGGGCTGGGTTATCAACTCGTGGGGCTTTTAAAATGGTCATGAGTGTTGGTTGGAATCCCTATTTCGACAACACTGAAAAGACTATTGTGAGTGTAAACTTTCAACACTATACACATGAATTTTTATAGCAGTTTTATGTATTCTTTTCTCCATTTAAATCATATTTACTGTGCAATTTAGGAGCCATGGCTGCTTCATGATTTTGATGAGGATTTCTATGGTGAAGAATTGCGTCTTGTTATCGTTGGTTATATTCGTCCTGAGGTACCACTGAAAAAAACCGCTATATTGTGGAGAATATTTCCCTTGCACCTTTATGTGCTGTTTTTCTCTTCTCATGTTTGGATATGAAATGAACAATGCAGGCCAATTTTCCCACACTCGAGAGCTTGATAGCGAAGATTCATGAGGACAGGAAAATTGCAGAGACAGCTCTCGATCTTCCATTGTACTCAAAGTACAGGGATGACCCTTATCTGAGAAATTCTGTTTAGGGATGGGATTCATATATTACAGCAAGCCAATACTTTCTCACAGGGCGAGTCGAAAACTTGTGAAAATATGCTCTCACATGACAATTATTCTTGAACTGATATTCGCTCACTTGATTTCTGATTGGAAGACAATCTTTCTGTTTCTATCAGTTGTGGGAAGCATAGATTAATCTCTAACATTCCTTCTTGCTTATTTTCGATTATTACATAGAAAATCTTCAAAGCACAAAATTACTGGATATATTTTTTTTATGGAAATCATATTTTAGTGTGTGTGTGTGCGATTTTTTTTTTTTAAGGCTTTGTTTCCATTATTACATAGAAAATATCCTCATACTTGCAAATTGCAGACTTTTCCAACAAGAGGGGGAGAGCCAGAACGATGTATTCTCAAATGTGATCAAGTTCAATAACAAGGGCAACTTAATTGAAGCTATTTAAGGAGATTTCACAATCCTTAGAAGTTCTAGATTAAGGGATTTGCATTTATTGATTTTTTTTTCTTATTTTTGTGCTGAAAATAAAATACAGGAAGTGGAAACTGACCTGTTGATATATTAATTATAAAAAGATTATCAACCTCGACGAGAAACGTGTTACTTTAGTCCTATCAAACATCATTTAAACTCTTATAAATGCTAATTTTTTTTATGATAGTGGGAACACCTTAAATTCCAGATGCGAAAAACCTACTATTTTTTATCAATTTAAACATATTAACAACACAATAATATGAAGTATTTACAAAATGGATTGACGAGAAGACCACCATCCTGCTCCGAATCCCCTGTTACCATCCCTATAACCACCCCAAGTTCAAAGGAAAGAAACAAAGAAAGCATTTGGCAACCCCAAAAGACAGTGGTTATCCCAAAAATAAAAGCTCACAGTTAGTAAACTAATATTTTCATTTTTTTTTTAATTTGTAGAATGATTTTTTTTTTTAAATTTGTATTAACAAAATGAAGTACGATAAAAAATAATTACAGTTGTTTTTATATTAAAATGAAAAAAAGATTATTTTATTAATTTTTATTTTTGAGGTTGTTATTTTAACAAGTATTTCAAAAAAATAATGGAGTCACCTATTAGGTAAGCGCGTTGAGGGAGCAAAGCCTCTCTCCATCTTGGCATTTTGGCGGCAACTGAGAAATCAACCTCAGAAGTCAGAAGCCAAACACACAGCTAAACCTTATTCTTCCCAAAAACACAAAAAAGGCCAAACCCCAAAAGCCTTTGTCCTCTACATCGTCTCTGTCGTAGGAAGTTGCAGAGAGCGACAAATGGGCGAAGAAGGAGAAGAAGAAGAACATCACGAGCAGCCTCACGTCGCCGCAGATGTTGCAGACCAAAAACAGGCCTACTCTTGGCCTGCAATTCGCTTCGATGTTCCTCCCACCAGAACCTACCACTTTTGCCGCCAGTTCAGGAACACCCCTAACCCTAACAACTTCCTCAAGTCCCTCAAATGGTTACTTCCCCTTTCTGCTCTACGTTTTTTGTTTTTTGATTTTTGTTTTATTTCAATTTCTGGGTTTTTAACTCCTGTTCTCATAACATTTTCTTGATCTCCTTCTGGTTTTGGCTCAGGTCTCCAGATGGTTCCTGTTTTCTTACTAGCTCCGAGGACAATTCTCTTCGTCTCTTTATGTTGTAAGTTTCTTTTTCTTAATCTCGCTATATATGTTCCTTTTTTTTTTTTAATTTTAAATCCTGTTTTTGTTGAACAATACAGTTTTGTATTACGTGTTGTTTCATTTTGTACATAACAGACCAGCTAATGGCAATGAGGATCTTAGTAATAGTGAATGTTCTGTAGCCACTGATGAAAGTAAGTTTGCATATATTGGCATTTACAATTAATAAGGAACAGCAGGGAAAAAAAAAAAAAAAAGCCTCTCTCAAGGCCGTGTAAAAGTTTGGCCTTTTTCATCACAGCTCAATCATGCACGTGTTTTACCCTTTTTTTTTCTGGGATTATTACGCTTTTGTTACTTTCTCCCATTCATGTATGTACTTACCGAGTGTTGTTGCCTGTTAAGTTGAGGACTCATTTGCGGCAAAACTTGTTGTGACCGAAGGCGAGTCGGTATATGATTTCTGTTGGTACCCTTACATGTCTGCTTCAGGTGTGCTTCTGAAACTTTTGGAGTGCCTGAGTTTTGTTAAGATTGGCCTGTTAGCGTAAAAATGCTGAGTTGGAATTAGTGGGGAAGAAAAATATCATTGTTGTTACATTGCAAGGATATGATACTGTCTATAGAAGTTGATTTGAGAGCCTTGGCTGGCTTTTCAGATCCGGTTACCAATGTTTTTGTGAGTACAACACGGGATCATCCAATTCATCTTTGGGATGCTTCTTCTGGCGAGGTGTGTGCACATTTGCTCATTTGCTTAATTCATCTTGCTATTTAGTAACTCACTAACGTTTTAGGACCAAGTAATGGCCTTGTAACATATGGAATATGAGTCATTTCTGCAATATAATACTTGCTAATTCCTTAAGCTCTGCGGTGCTCTCTTTGTTACAATATAGCTAATTTGGATTCGTCAACTACTTTTAATGTCTATGAGTTTATTTGTGCAATGCTTGGAGCAGTTCTAATATGTTTTTTTATATGGTTTCTGAATTACTCTGTCTGGTTTATATTGCAGCTCCGTTGCACATACCGTGCTTATGATGCTATGGATGAAATAACTGCTGCCTTTTCAATTGCATTCAATCCTTCTGGAACAAAGTAATCAAGTCTTTCCCCCCTTTGTTGTTTCATCTTTAATAATCAGACTTTTTATACTTACAGTGGTGTGATCTAACAGTCTGTTCATTTTTACCTTCAATATCAGGCCATATGCCTGCAAGTAACGTTAAGCTCTGATGAGTTTTAACCTACTAGAATCACCTTTTATAGCAGTTTAGAAGTTTTTTTGGAATTTCTTTACTGAGTTTACAAAAACAGACGTTGTCTCTAATAAAAAGTAAACAGATTACCCGGAAGAGAACTTACCACTTTGGTCTGATCTGTAGGATTTTTGCTGGATACAACAAATCTGTTAGGGTGTTTGATTTACATCGCCCTGGTAGAGATTTTCAGCAGTTTTCAACAGTTCAGGGAAACAAAGAAGGCCAAACAGGTACCTTTTTTAGTTTAGCTGTCTTAAGAACTGTGTTGCTAAAGAACATAATGAAGGTTCATATTTTGACTGTGTTTGTTGCGGACAGGAATATTGTCTGCAATGGACTTCTGCCAAAACCATACTGGAATGCTAGCTATTGGTTCTTACAGCCAGACCACTGGAATATATAGAGAAGACAATATGGAGCTCTTGTATGTATTGCATGGCCAAGAAGGTGGGATTACTCATGTAAGTCAGCATCGATTTTGTTTAATGTAACATTCCAAATTAAGGTTTAACAAGGCAAAATCAGGAACAAAGGCGTTTTACCTGATTGATTCGAGGCTTAAGTCTCAAGGCAGATCGAGGCATAATCCTCCAAATAAAAACAAAAAACTCATAAAATTAAAGACAACTGATAAAAATGCCATAAGCCACTAAAAGATTAGTTTAGTTCATCACAAAACCCAAAAACCAGCTAATTTAAGCCACTGTTGCTTAGTCATTGGAGTGCTAGAGTTGAAGATGGAGTGGTATGTAACTGTAGGAGGGCTGGAGGGGACAATTGAGGGCACAGAGAAGGGAGATTAATGTTGTTTCCTGGGTTTAATTTTGTTTTAAGTATCAACAAGGCCCAAATAAAAGTTGGGTCACACTTTAAGAAAAAAAAAAAAAAGGGCTAAAAATTTATTAAAAATTTAGCCAAAATCACCTGTCTGTTCGAGCCATGCCTCAAACGCCTCGAGGCATTTGCACCTCGAGGCTCATGCCTCATTCCAAAAAAGTGTAAGCCTCATTCTGAAATGCAAAACATAAGCCTTGAGGCACCCAATGGCCGCATCATGGTGAGGCACGCCTCGAATGCCTTTTAAGTCATGTTCCAAATAGATAAACATATGAAAGCAACCCTTTTTTCTTTCAGGTCCAGTTTTCTAAAGATGGAAATTACTTATACACCGGAGGACGAAAGGTGTGTTGTGCTAACCTCTGTTAACATTTTTTGTATATAATTCTTTATTTATCCTTGTTTAACATTTTCGTGCATGTGAATGTCTTAAAGGACCCCTACATAATGTGCTGGGATATGCGCAAAGCTGTTGATGTTGTATACAAGTAAGTAAATTTATTTAGCTAGAACCTCCAGCATTCAGAAATAGTTGATCTCTATTGGTAATATCCATGGTGAAAAGTCTATCCACTTCTGAACTCTAAATACAGGCAACTAAAGAATTATTACAACGATGGAAACGTAAATGAACCACTTTGAAAAAAAATACTAGTTGAGTACTGTCATTGGAGGAAAAAAAAAAAAAAAAAGTTCCTCAAACAGATTATCAAACTCCCTCTGATGTTAGATTTGGGAGTTCCATTTAATAGATCTGTTAATTTCTCTCCTCAAGAATGAGAGATTGCTTTAACTTAGCAACTGCAAAGTAAATTTCTCATCCTATAGAAGTGCCAATATTTAATAGATGCATAGAGATTTTCTTCACTTTTCTGAGTTATGAGAACATCTGTTAATCCAAGTTTCTATGTCACTGAACATAATTAAAGTGACATATTAACTGCCTGCGTTATCTTAAAACCTTGTTTTTAGGTTATATAGATCATCAGAATACACCAACCAGCGGATATTGTTTGATATCGAACCACTGGGCAGACATCTTGGTACGGGTGGTCAGGTAGCATCTTAGCTCCCATTTATGATTGAATGGTCCAGACAAGCATCTTAGGTGATAATCAATTACGGAAATTATGCACCCTTATAAGTTTGATTCTTCATATACTATTTTTTTCAATGTGTTTCAGAGCATGCCCTTGAGGCAGTCAAATGATAAAAATGCTGGGGATTTTTCTAAGAAACAACCTTGTCCTTACCATATGACTGCCTGAGGGTATTTCTGAAACAATTTCAAATCAAGAGTGATACTTGAAATTTCTTGTATGAAAAAGTTGAAATTGAAACTACATGAGACGAACTGTAGCATGTGCTAACCAAATAAAATACCCCTTTTTCCTTCTTCTTAATGGAGCACTTGAGTGTTTATTCCTGTATTTTGATTTCAGGATGGTTTTGTTCATGTATATGATCTTCAAACTGGCCAATGGGTAACAAGTTTCCGAGCTGCGTTAGGTATTTAAATTCTTACTACAAGGACATGGGAAGTATATAATTTATATCTACATATATGTGTATAAGCTTAACTTGGTTTTATGATCTGTGTGCACATTTCAGATACCGTTAATGGTTTCTCTTTCCATCCATATTTACCGATGGCTGCAACATCATCAGGGCACCGTAGATTTATTGTTCCTGATGATAGCAACGAGGATTTACATTTGAGTGGTAATTCAATTAATCTTAACACTGAATACCGACTGTTTTCGTGTTTGCTGGCTAGTACTTTCTGTCCATTTGATGCTACTCTTCCTTGTTTTTATTTATTTACTTCTTTATTTATTACAACCAATAAATGGAAAATGGTCGTGTTGTTTTAATTCAAGTTCATGGCATTTTTGTTTATTGATTTCTTCAATTTTTTTTTTCTTTCTACTTTGTAATGCAGGCGAGGAAAATTGTGCTTCTGTGTGGTGTTTTTCTTATGACTCACTGGTAGGAAATGATGTTAATGTTGACTCATAACTATTAGAGTCAAATCCAAACTTGCATACTTTAATGTTTCACCTATTCTGGAACATTTGAATGGTGTCATTCGAATAGATCATTCCAATTTTCAAAATGGTGTCATTCGAATAGATCATTCCAATTACAGTTTGAAAATCCAAAACGGAGCTAGCTCAGCCTATAAATGATAGAAATGGCCTTTTTTTTTTGGCTGAACTTAAAGGAATTTTATTAAGAAAGGCTCTCATTGAGCAAAACAGTTACCATAAAGGGGGCAACCATCCCCGTAGTGACAAAACTTGAAAATTTTGCAGTCAAGGCCCAAGAGCAAAGAGTGTGAGCTGCACAGTTACATTCTCTATACACCCAATTAAGGTCAAAGAATGCAAAACCAGAAATCAGTTGCTTAGCCCTCTGAACGTACGGTTCTATGCTCCAATAAGGGCATTTTCATGATTCTCAAAAACCTCCAAAAGCAGCTTACAGTCGCCTATCGCAACATTAGTCCGTTGTTTAATCCTTGCAATCTCCACTACCCTAGTCAAAGCCAACGACTCAGCATGCAATGGGGATAGCGCCTCCTGAACAAGAGTCCATGCAAGAATGGGGCATTCCATAGCGCTACGCACCACTAGACCCAGAACTGTAGTCCCCTCCTTGAAGCCTGCATCAAGATTCACTCTATTCACCATTTGGTTTGGATGAGGTCGCCATTTCAACCCGATCACTCCTGGCCGAGTGCCTCCCCTCCTTGGCTCCATACTTAGGCTTTTCATAGGATTCCTCATTTTCAATTGTTCAGGCCGTCTCCTTTGGATATGCCGAAGAGCTTTCGTAGGATCTGGAGCATTTCTGGTTGTTCAAATACAATCTGCCATAATGGCTGCAAGCAGTAAAAATTCGGTCCTGTCGACAGGAGACCTGCACACCCCAGTTAAGGGATTAATGAAGCCTTTCACCACTTGAATGTTGGATCTCACATAAGCTTGTAACCATTCTATTGTCCAGCGCCATCCAAACAAAATGGCTCTAGCAAAAGGGCACTCTACCAAAATATGAATCAGGCTTTCATTCGCATAGCCACACATCGTGTAGGTCTAATCGATATCTGGCCAAAGTCTAGCCAATCTACTGCAAGTTGGTAGCAAATCCAAAGATTTCCTCCACAACAGTAACTTTGCTCTCTCATGAATGAGTAAAAGACCACAATTTCTTCCACGTCACCTTTTTTGGGTCAAAGCCTCCCCTTGGTCGAGAACTCGCCTTTCATATTGTTCTTCCATATTAACCAATCTCTATGTGGTTCCAGAAGGATGGAGATATTCAGAATCTTATAAGTTCACTGGCCGTTAAAAAGAGATTGAATTTTCCTAGCATCCGAAGATCGAGTTTGATCCATTAGCAAATCCTGCAAGAGAATAGAATCGAGGTCATTAATATGACTTCGAAGCGCTTCCCCGACAGTGTGACCACATCTCTCAACTAATTAGAAAGGTAGATTTAACAACAATGAAACCACGAAAGCTAAATATTTCCTTCTATATTGACGAGGCTGCAGTCGACCAACTGACTTGGAAAAAAGATTATTCCCAACGTATTTAGCCCGCAGATTTCTAACCTGCAGGGAATTCTCATTAGCTGCTATTTTCCATTCAAGTTTAGCAAACAATGCGTCGTTAAGATCCTTAAATCTTCTAAACTCCAGTCCACCCAACTGTTTAAGTTGACAGATGGAATTCCAGCTCGTCGAACATAAAATTCTCCTTTTATCTACATATCCTACCGACCAATATCTCCTAACCATGGCATCTAACTCATCGCAGAAAGAGATTGAAAGCCTATAGGAAGACATTACATACGTTGGTATGGTCTGAACCACCGATTTAAAAAGATTTGTTCTCCCAGCCCGCGATGTCCAACCCTCCATTCTCGCCATGAACCTGTTTTTGATATATTGAAAATCCTCCCCTCTTTCGACATCTCAAAAAAAGTGGGTTTCCCATATAATGAATCCTAGAGTGTAGCCCTCCCATATGTGTCTCCAATCCATATCCCTCATGATCTCCACTCTGATATATTTAGAGAATAATAATCCAGATTTCTAGAAACTAACTTGTTGTCCCAGTCATCCCTCATATTTGAGGATAATCCTCGTAACTTCTTGAACTTTAGAAATTCGTGCTCCACAAAATAAGATGGTGTCATTCGCAAACATTACATGAATGATAGAAATATTGAAAATGGTCATTTTCTAATTGGCCTCAAGATTTTGGTCCTTTTGATAAATATATACTAGAGTATCATTTTTAGATCCATAAAATTTTCAATATAAATGGTTGTTTTCAACGTGTATCTAAGCACATTCAAACGTTCCGGTCCAAATGATTTTTTTCATATTGCTTATATGCAAAACATCACTTCAGATAGCAATTTAAATGTTTTTGTTTAAATTTTTTCATTCAAATATTTCAATCCAAAAATAACAACCATTGAATAACTGAACCAAAAGCAATAAGACTAAGAGTGTTCTTCATCTGGTTTCCTTTAGAGGTTAAGAAGTTATTTCGTAAATTATTGTACATTCATTTTAGACGGACACTGGTAATTGTTTATTAAGAAAGTCGTTATTGTTTTTGTTGTTGATTTAAAAAGAAAAAAAAAAAAATATATATATATATATATATATGCGCAGAGGCTCAATTTTGATGGATGCGTGTATTTTTAGTTGGAGGCTACCCAATCATAAATTAATTTAAAGATTTAAATATGGACATGAGGGAAGATGTTTTGTGTTAACAGTCGTTTTTGGGTCAGTAAGTTCATTAATCATGTCACAAAATATCGGTTCGAACACAGTCCATTATCATAAAAAAAAAATGAATAAACCATATAATTTGTTCAAATTAATGTTGAATAAATAATTGATACGATTTTTTATTCATTTTTCACGATTATAAAAAAAAAATTCTTTTTTTTTTCCTAAAGAAAACTAGTGAATAAGTAATTGATACAATTTTTTATTCATTTTAAATTATTAATTTAAAATCTAAAATTTTTGTTTTTAATTAACAAAATAACCTTTTTTATTAGAAAAATAAAGTAAGGTAATAATTCTATATGTAATATCATCCACGTTATGTTTCACATTTTAATAATATGTTTATTTTATTTAGTATTATGATCTCTGTTTTAATTTGATATCGGTTATCCATCTAATTATAAAAAATCTTCATTAAATATTTTGAATTTTCTTCATGATAAATTATTCTAAATCAATGTTTCATTAAATATTCTTAAATCTTAATTAACGATAGAGATGTATTAAAATATTTTAATTGGAGCAAAGAAAAAGAGAAAAAAAAAAAAGAAAAGAAAAGAAAAGAAAAACAAAGTGTCTGGCCATAAAAAAAAGTGTGCGGCGCATGGGATGGGCATACCAAGTACGTCATTATATGTGTGTATACATTTACGTGATGATTGACAAAATTATTTAACTTGCATTGTATTTAAATATAAAAGTATTTTATTCAAATATCAATCATATTATATTTTAAATTCAATATAATTACTATTTATTATTTTACTTTTTCTATTACTTTTATTAATCATATTATATATTCTCTTTCTCTCTTCTTTTTTTTCTCTCTACTTTTACTCATTACATCACATGTTCATTATTAAAATACAATTCAAATACTTTTTACTCAAACACAGATTGCATTCAAATGCAATGTTAATACTTTTTTTTTAAACATAAATTACATTCAAACGTAATACAAACGCAATACGTTCACCAAACGGAACCTTATATTCATAGATATATAGATATAGATACATGTATAGATGTAGATAGATACAGATACTGACCTTTTCTTTTTTTATTTTTTTCTTTTTAAACTACCAGACTGTGTAATTTGTAACCGAAGATTGTTTTCTAATTGTAGAGTCTTTTTTCTAGATGACTAGCGGGGAAAAAACTCTTCTAGGGAAAAAAATTCTATTTTCTACATGTCCATGTTTCAACTTACATTGATGTTGTCTTTGGTTGAATTTATTTTCATGTCCATGGACCAAAAAAAAAAAAAAAATCAAAATAGTGGTTATACAAAATACAATTGTATAAGCTAATAGTAATTTTATACTTAATATCATCATAAGGTAAAGAGAACAAAATAAACTTCTTTACATAATTTTTTTTTTTAAATTTAGGAGCATGAAATTCAAATTTTACACCTTAAAATAAAGTCAAATATAATATTATCACTAGATTATATTTGCAATTACAATAAAAAATTTGATTATTTTATAACACCATCTTATTAAAAAAGCAAATCATATTATTGAAAAATAAAAAGCACTTTATCTTATAAAATGTAACATTTACTAGAAATTTTATTATAAAGTAACAAATATTTTTCTAACTTACAAGTCTACAAATAAATTATTGATTTTTCCCCTTCAAAAAATTATCCATTTTTTTAACTTTAATAAATAATTGACATTACGGATTTAAAATTAATTGGTTTAAAAAAAATGGCCAAAACTTTTTAAAATTTGGTTAAAAAACCACATTTTTTTTTCCTTAAAATAATCCATCAACTTTACTAAATGATCAATCGACGATTCACTATATAGTATATTTTATTAAATCTATATAAATAATGAATTTTCACAGTCAATCATTGGTTAAATTAGTAATTAATCATGATAAATCATTGATTTATTGTTAAAAAAAAAAAACAGAAAAATGCATTAGATCTCCCCAAAAGAGAGAGTGCTAGGTGGTAAATGAAAACGGATGTAACAAAAGAGCTCTTGGCTCTATCAGCAGCCATGCCGTTTTAAGAAGTGTTTTTTGCCGACGTGCAGGGGGAAAAAAAATAAAAAGGGCACCTTTTTTAATGTAATTTTAACTGGATCAAACGATCACTTGGATATGAGACCCTTCATATTTGACAAGATTATACAAAATAAAATCTTGTCAAATATAAACCAATACATATGTTGTAATACACTATTTTTCATTTGGCAAGTGCACAACAAAATTTATTTAATGAAGAAAATGTTCGTTATAACGTTTACGTTCTTGGCATCTTTTACATGCCATCAAAAACCTTGTCCAGTAGGCTTACAAAAGGGGACCACGACATATGCCCAGTAAATTTAGACGGAAAACTATACACAACCCAACACCTTTTTATTTTTAATATGATTTCAATTAGATAAAACATTAATTCCGTAGATGTGACCATCTATATTTGGTAAGCTTATATATGAAATAGAACATCTTGACCAAACATAAGCATCTGCGTTAACATATACATATTTTTAATTCACTATTTTCATTGTCAAGAGCACAATAATAACCATTTAATGAAGAAAATTTTAGTAACATTCTTGTGCTTAGTATCTTTTATATCATATATGGTACGCAAAATCCTTTAAAAAAAAAACCCAATTTATTAAAGAACATATATAGCCTCAATCTTACCACATAAATAAATAAATAAATAAATAAACCTTTCCATTTTATATTATTACTTAACTATTTACCTATCAAAACTTTTTACCGAATATATTTAAATGTGTTTACTATTTTACCTAAAGTAAACATAGAGAGAGAAGGATTTACGGATTCTTAACCGATAAGGTTGATAAAAAGTTTGTTCAGTTAAAAAAAAAGTGGATCAAAAGTCAAAAAAATTAGTGTTTATTCAAATATATCTAGAGTGTAAGAAAATGAAGATAAAAGCAATTCCTAAATTCTAATCATCATCTCTACTCTGTGTTATTCAATGTTTCAAAAGTTACAAACGTGTTGTGCAAATGTTGTACTATTAATTTTCTTTCGTACTTAACTTATACCTAATTGACCAGTAGTTAAAACTGCCTTAGAAAAGATGGAAAAATCCTTACAATAAAGAGCAAACAAATAATAATGACAAAGACATTCACTTTGGTATCCATGTCGAAGGAAAACCAGATTAACATTTAAGGTAGATAATCACCCAAATTTTATCATTTATTACATTGTAACAGTTACAATGAAAAAAGAGACACAAATAAAACTTTTTTTGCATCCTAACATTTAAGGAATATCCAAAAAAAGCCAATTAGACATGCAAAAAAGACAAAATATCTTTATCCTTACCGACCCCACGCCCGGACAACAGAAATGGACCACAAACGGTGAATGTCTGTTGTCCACTTCACTATAAATTCACCCACATTTTCAGATTGTCCATTGCAGAAAAAAATTCCCCCAAGTGTCTAGAAAAACATTATTAATCCCTGTATTTACTTGTTTAAATTCTCCGAAAATGATGTCCCAGTCAGGGCTGCTCCAACGCCAGTACCAAAACAACGACAACAACATGATGAGGCCTCTGAGAGCCGCCAAGCGGCCTCGGCGGAGGATCGACGGCGCTGGAGACGCAGTAGCTTCGCCCAATCTCGACCTTCCGTTTCTCCCAGACGACGTCGTGGAGAAAATCTTCTCGTTCCTCCCCATCAAGCAGGCCGTCCGAAACGGCGTCGTCTCCAAGAGTCTGGGCCAGTCCTGGGTCATGAACCGCCACATCATCTTCGACCGCGCCGTCGCAGGGAGGATCCGGACCCGCAGCGAGTTGATCAACATTGTCGACGGCGTGTTCCAGGCCCACAAGGGCCCGCAGATCAAGACCTTCCACCTCTACTTCGACCACGCTGGCGTTGACCGCAGGGTCTATGGCTGGGTCCGCAAGGCCATCGAGAAGGGCGTGGAGGACCTCGACCTCGACTTCTACCTCGCCCTGATTCCCTTCCAGTTTTCCTTCTACTTTCTCGGCGCCAAAACACTCCGGAGCGTGAAACTTTCCTACTGCGACATCGGCCTCCCCCGAGAGTTCAACAAGCGGTTGCACCTGACGACAGTCGCGCTGAAGAAGGTCACGCTCGCCGAGTGGGTGGTGGAGCTGCTCGTCAGGCAGTGTCCGGGTCTGGAGAGTCTGTCTCTGGCCCGGTGCCACGTGTGGGGAGTGAGGATCTTCGGGTCGGAGCTGAAGAGGTTCAGGGAGTTGAAGATCGGGGGATGTCCCGATCTGAGAGTGGCCATTGTTGACGCCCCAACTCTCGTCGCGTTTCATTATCAGGGACCGGCGAGGTGCCTCGTCCTCAACGACTCCGTCTCGAACCTCGAAGACGTCATTTTCAACTTCACTCCGTCGAGGGCTTTTAGTCAGTACTCTTGCAAGATCGATGAGATCGCTAATAATTTAATGAAGAATGTCACCGTACTCTCTGCTAGTAGTGCATTTATTGAGGTATATTATGTTTATTTATTTTATTATTTTAATGAAAGAGAATGGATAATGATATTAAGATTAGGCATGATATCCAAAATCTTAACCCATCCTACACCAATTTATATAAATATATTTTACTGGTCATTGGAATAATTTGTTATTCTCAGTGTCTAAAGCTCTACTGCAAAATTATTCAAACACTTAAAAGAAGCAGTTTTTTACACTTATATATGTTCATGGTTATGTCTTCTTGGGTTTATTGACTTTGAATTTGAAAATTGTAATTGTTATGGGTTATTATCTATCTACTGGATTAATTAGCTTCTGCTGTTTTTATTGTTTGTGAGTTTAGGGTTTGCCTTCTATTATCCAGGGTGGGATAACAAGAGGATTCCAAGCCAATCCTTGGAATGCTTTGAAGGAACTTCAGCTGTCGATGGAGGCCAATAGCTTTTGCAATCTCACTGATGTAGCTTCGCTTCTTGCGAGTTGTACCAACTTGGAGAAGCTATTCATCGACGTGAGCATCAAAAATATATTCAAATATCTTCATTTCACAACTTGATTTGTCTTCAAAACATTTTAATGTAGGCTATTGGGTTACAAATTTTCTCGATTTTGATTGAGAATTGCACTCATATTAGGTCGAAGGATTACTTGGTTTAATCTGTATCAACTTTATAATTAGAAATCTGTCTTGACTTGTGTTTTGTAATCTTTGCAGCTGAATAACTTCCAATTTGAGTCTGGAACGTACTGGGAATTGCACCAAAAGCAGATTTTCGAGAGCTCGGACACTATATTCTCGAGCTTAAAGTTCATCAAGATTAGGAGCTATAAGTTTCTGAAGCATGAAGTTGAGCTTGTCAGGTTTCTTCTGCAAAGGTCGTTGATCTTGCAAGAACTGGTTCTCGTGTGGCCAAGGGGCAGCGACTACGAAGTTTCACTCGACCATGCCTATATGTGTAGCTGCCATTTTCACTCTTGCAGACTATCTAAACTTGCGACGATTACTGTACTTGAGCACTACCATGACAAAAGCTGTGAACCTAAGCATTCAAAGATCAACTGGTTCAAATGATCACCAGATTGGAGCTACTGCGATTCGGACCTCCTTTTCGTGCTTGCTAGATCTTGTCCCCCAATGTCCAAGTCCAAAGTTAAGTTTCATTTTAATTAGTAGCTACTAATTATCTTTCAATGCATATGGTATTCATGTACGCAAGTTATGTAGCATTCCATCTGCGAATCCAAAACCGAAGAAGGCTCGAGAAACATCAGGAAGGCACCATTAGGTAGATTTAGTGTTGTATTAAGTATGCTATTCGGTGATTTAAACATAGTAGTACGATATTACACATATAGGAGTAATTATCTTCTGAAAATTGTTATGTTTGTTACCATTTCATGGTGACATTCAATGAAATCTATCCTTTTGATTTGAAATTTACTTCCATTCTGTAGCTTTGATATGTATTTTTTCCCCCCCAAAAGTTTACATCTAACAGAGTGAATAACTTCCATGGCTAACAATATATACATCTGAGGCTAGATCAAATTTTATGCTTGTTCTTATTTCCACTATATATATCCTGCCAAGTTCAATATGATCATAGACTTCTTTTGTGATCTACTTCATTGGAAGCATCACATTTCTCACTTGTGATACTAATTAGTGCATTAACACTTAATTACAATTTTACATTGGTATTCTCATTCCTCTAATATGATTATTCTATCTTAATTACATCAGACTCTAAGATGATATATATAATTCAAATGTTCTCATCTTAAGTGCAAAAAAAAAATTTGTTTCATACTAATAATTATACGAAAATGTGATTATAATGTGTCTACATGAACGAATCAGTCACAACCCATCTAGAGTCATGATCTGTTAAAAAAAATCTTTGAAAATATAGTGAAAATTATGGGGCGTTTGGTAAATGTATTGCATTCGCATTGCGTTTGAATATAATTTTAGGAATGCATTTTGTATTTGGATGAAAAGTATTTGATTTGTATTTGAATGAAATGTATGTTTAGTTAAAAAGTATTTAAATTGTATTTTAAAATTGAAAAGTTGATGTAATGGGTAAAAGTAGACAAAAAAGTTAGAGAGAGAAAGGGCATGTTGTGAATAAAAAAAATTGAAAATCTAATAAATAATTTTTTTCAAAAAACTAAAGGAATAGTAATTGTTTTCGTAACAGTATTGAAAAATATTGTATTTGAATATAAAATTTTTACGTTTGGGTAAAAATTACATTGTGTTTAAACGCAATACGAATACAATTATAATACCAAACACCCCATTAGTTTTGTAATTACATTAGTTGGTAATATGTCATAGACTAAATATAAATATTTATGATGTGTTTGGTTCCAGTTTTGTTTTTGTATTGTGTTTAAACGTAATATAATTTTCATCTAAATGCAAATGTTTTACATTCAAATATAATACTTTTCAATAATGATATGAAAACAATTACTATTCATTTTTTTAAAAATAATTATTTATTAGGTTTTCAATTTTTTTATTTACGTCATACACTTTCTCTCTCTAACTTTTTTTTTTATCTATTTTTATCAATCACATCAACTTTTTAACTCTAAAATATAATTCAAATACTTTTTATCCAAACACATATTTTATTCAAATACAAATTAAATACTTTTCATTTAAATATAAAATATATTTCTAAACTTGTATTTAAACGTAATACGAACGTAATACGTTTACCAAATTTCTCTGCACTATAATAAGGCTTGTGATCAATATACCAAGACATAATTTCATAATAACAGTGGCTTATTGAAAATTTTATTTTTGTAATTAAGCAATGTATTAAGTACAGCACCGGAGCCAAAAAACAGCTCAAGCGCGGGCGCTATTAAAAAAATTAGAGATAATTTTTTTCCTAAAATGAGGATATTATTATATATTTTGATAATGTGGGCATCATAAAATTTTTTTATAAAATGGGCATAACTAAGTTCGTTTTAAAATTAAAATTTCAAAGTATGAGTAGGGACATAATTGTAATTTTAATTATACACTGAAGGCACAATAGAAATTTTTTAAAAAACTTTAGGGCTAAAAATCAACTTTTAAAATATTTGTTGAGGCATTTGCCCTATGTGGCTCCACCATTAATTATATGAAGATAAATATTGCATGGTGTGCATGACAGTTGACGTAGATAGAACATAGAAAATTTTGGTTTGTACGTAGTATGGTAGGATCTATGTAGAGTCTCGGTTTTACGTTACAGGAAAAATTTTATGCTTCCAAAAAATAATTAACAAAGATTCTTTGTATCAATTATGTTCTACAAAATGATAACAACAATAATTTCGTATTGAGAATGCTGCGAGAAAACTAATCAGTATTTAATTATCTTACATGCCAAAATTAGAATTTGCGGTGGACAAACACAATATAACACACATTACAATATCTTTTCTCAGTACGTTTTCATGTAATTTAAATGGCTGAAGTAACTAAGTAATCTCTTTCTTTACTAAGTTCCCTAGTAAACTAGCTATTAGTAAGTACCTACAATGTTCTTTTAATTAGACAAAACTACTTTTGTTAAACATTATATCATGATCTTCCTTTTATTTTTGAATTTTGGAAAACTTAATTTTGTTACTTTGTTAGCTAGATGCCATGTTCTGTTAAAAAATCTTGTAAAATAAAGTTAGTTTTGTTTTATTACGTGTTAATAATTTTCTCTGCATAATAATAAAGCTTATGATCAATGTTCAAAGACTAATTATCACCTCATATCTATTAGAATATATCATATATTTATTTTTACTTGTTTCTTATTATTAGTAGGTTTTCTATTTCTAGTACTTAAGGATAGTTTAGTCTATTTAAAATTTTTTATGGTAGTCTATATAAACATTTTTTTGAAGTATTTTTCTTATTGATTGCAATAATAAACCCTAGTTTTTTCTTATTCTTAAATTGTGTTCTTGATTATTATATGGTATCAGAGTCACAATCTAAGGAATTTTGATTTTGTTAGAGAACATTTATTTTCAATCACAGTTTTTGCAAATTGATCGCACAATTGTCGAATGCCCGTTACACTACTGGAACATGCCCTATACACCCTGATTGTACTCCATCAGTATATGTCCGTACAATCATCTTTGTCTATATAAGTGTTTTCTTCTTTTTTGCTTCACTTTCGCTCCCGTTTGCTTGCTTTTGCACATCTCGTTTGGATTCTGGTTTGATTCCGTTTTTCAGTATTTTAATTATTTGGTGATTATATGTTAGTTTTATTAAAGCGTAATGGCAAGGCATAAAGATTATTCCCTTCAGTCAATCAGTGTGTAATTAGATGAAAAAATTATTCATATTGGAGTTATTTTATGAAGAATTTTTTACAGGGCAAATTTATGTGAGGTAATATTATGGGTACAAGAATTAAACCTGTAGACAAGAAAGCTAAAGATTATACATAATTGTTAGATGTTTGGGAAGCTAATAATTTGAAGATCATTACTTGGATAAATAACTCTGTCACGCATTCGATAGGTGTTCAGTTGGCAAAGTATAAGACTGTATACACAGTTGTGAGACAATACTAGCTAGAAATAAATATTTGTGCACTTTGGCATAAGAATATGTGTATTTAGAAATTTTAATTTGCCATTTCAGAATTATGAGATCAGTTTGTGCTTATAGAATTAGCAAAATTGTAAGTGTTTGCCCACTCGTAGAGAAGAACAATAACTGGTATAATTTTTTATAACTTTCTGTCATGATTTTGAGGGATTGCGCTGAATGATTTTGCATCGTATACTTCTTTCCATTAATTCAATGGTTAATGAACTTTTGACTCAAAAGATATGTCTTAAGTCTCATGTAGACAAAGGGATCATCCCAATTTCTACTCTATCTATTTTTGCAACACCACAAAGGTCCCCAGTTAATAATCAGAGTAGGACAAATTTCAAGGTTTTTTCCAATGAATGTGCTTTGTGTAAGCAAAAAGGCCATTGGAAGGCTTATTGTTCTTTATTGTTGAACAAAGGCAAACAACAACAATTCCAATAGCAGCAACAATGACCCTAACAATCATAATGAGCTCAATAGCAATGGTAGCAGCAGCAGCTACCATTGCCATCATAGACTCCTCTATAGAAGTTTGGTAATCAATTACTGCAATGGACATACAAACCACCTAAGTCTAATACTATAGTGACTGCACTGTCTTTAAATCCATTTATGTTTGAGCAGTTTCAAAAGTTCTTTGCCACACAGACACACACCATGTCTACTTCATCTCATATAGGTCTATCATCTTCTGGTCCTTTAGGTATGTCTTCCTTCTTGTTAGTGTTAGATTCTGGTGCTTCTCGTCATATGTTACCTGATCTATCATCGTTTACTTCTTTGTCTGCCAATTTGTTTGTGTCAATTGCGACTGTTGATGGCACTCCTATGCCATTTGCACATGTTGGTTTGATTGTTATAGTTAATTTGTCTCTTTTACATATTTATCATATTCCTGGTCTTACTTTACATCTTGTTTCTATTAGTCAATTATGCGAGTCAAGATATTTAGTCTCATTTTCTTCTTCCACTTGTAATGTGTAGGATCTGCAATCTTAGAAGTTGATTGGGACAGGCTGTAGGTAAGGAGGACTTTATGTTTTGGATCAACTCAAAGAGTTAGAAGTTACAACTTCTAGTGTGGACTTGTCATTTTTTTGTTTAAGTCGTTCATCTTATAATTTTTTTTATGGAATTCTTGTCTTGGTTATGTTTCAGTGTCTCGTTTACGGTTTTTAGCTTCTACAATAACGATAGAAAATTTGAAAACTCATGATATTTTTGATCGTTGTGGTTGCAAACTGACAAAATTTTCTACTTTATTATTTTATAAAAGTGTTTCTTTATCTATTACTCTATTTAATCTCATTCATTCTGATACATGGCGACCTTCCCCTGTAACCACAAAGGGGGGATCATGATATTATGTTTCTTTAATTGATGATTACACTTGTTATTGTTGGGTTTATCTTATGAAACGCGCTTTGAGTTTCTTAATATTTTCAAGCTATTGTAAAAACTCAACATTTGACTGTCATAAAGAGTTTTCGTTGTGATATGGGAAGAGAATATATTTCTAATAATTTTTCTAATTTACTTGCTTCTGATGGAACACTTCATCAAACTTCTTGTACAAGTGCCTTCAACCAAAATGGCGTTATTGAAAAGAAACATACGCATCTTGTTGATACTGCTCATTCTCTTTTACTGTCTACCTCCATTCTTAGTGAATTTTAGGGAGAAGCAATTCACACTACTGCCCATTTGATTAATAGGAATCCAATCACACAATTTAGGTTTATCATCCTTTGAGAAGTTATATGGACATGTTCCTAATTAATCTTCCTTGTGTGTTTTTGGTATAATTTGTTTTGTCCTTTGTCCTTATATCAAGTGTAGTAAATTGTCATCACAATATGCAATATATGTCTTTTTGGGTTATGGTATAGGTCAAAAAGGATATCATTGTTTTGATCCTATTAGTCAAAAACTATGTCTCTCATCATATTGTGTTTCGTGAATATATCACATTCTTTTTTATTCGTGCTAGTTCTCATAATATGACCAAGTTTGATCTTATTATCATTGATCCTTTCACTATTGATTCTAACATACACCCACCTACCGTTTCACCTGCTCCAATTTCTAAAATGTTTCTTATAGGGTTCCCCCTTGATAGCTCAGCGGATTTTGGTACTTTGGCTCCTGATACACGTGTTACTCTCTTTCCTCCTGTGGCAGCTTAACCACCTCTTGAGTTTGCAACTCTACCTCCTTATTCTGGTCATTTTATGTGTTCTCGTAAGTTTACTAGACTATTAGATTTTACTTACTCTTGTTATTTTAGTTCTTATACTAGACTACTAGTTTAACCACCTCTTGTCTCTTTGAGCCCTCATCCAATAGAGAGGATGTTTATGATCTACTTTGATAGGATGCTATGGCTAAGGAACTTACTACTTTATATCAGACAAATACTTAGGAATCAGTATCTTCACCACTAGGTAAACAAGCAATTAGTTCCCATTGGGTTTATAAAATCAACACCAAGTCTGACGAATCTATTGAAAGATACAAAGTTTGACTTTTTGTTAAATGTTACTCTCAAGAGTATGGTATGGATTATGAGAAAACCTTTGCCCTACATGCAAAACTGACTATTGTTCACACCCTCATTGCTATTGCTTGTGTCCATCGATGGCACATATCTCAAGTAGATGTTAAAAAAATGCCTTTTTGAATGGTGATCTTTATTCACTTTTGTTTTCATCCTAGCCATCATGACTCAGCTTTATTTGTAAAAAATACTTGTACTAGTTGTATTATGCTCTTTTTATATGTTGATGATATGATTATTACTAATAATTATGGTAATAGGATTGCAGTAATAAAGTTTGAATTAACTCGTTGTTTTGCAATAAAATATTTGGGAATGCTATGTTATTTTTTGGGTATTGAGGTTGCCTTTTCTCCAAAAGGTTATCTTCTATCCTAATCAAAGTATATAGGTAACATATTTGAGTGTGCACATCTTATTAATAATAAGATTGTTGATATACTTCTTAAGACTAATGCTTGATACCCTCCCTCTGATGGTTCTTCCTTGTTGGTGTAGGATTAATTAGTCGGTAAAAACGTATCAGAGTGGCGCAGCGGAACAATAAAAATTTTTAGATCGTTAAATATCTCATGATGCCATATATAATAAACCATCAACAATTAAAACTCATACCTCAAGGACGCCAATCTTGCAGGAGGAGAATGACCGGAGGCTTCAACCAACTAGCCTTCTCTACTATTCTCCAATTCCCGAATGGCTGAGTGTGTGGGCACTCTGAACCTCGATCGGTATGCTAGCACTGCTAGTCTTCTTCCGACCACCCAGATCTCTAAAGAACTTTATCGTCACGATGAGCTGTGCAACAATAAGCCTGCTCACCTGAGAGTCTGTGGTCTTAGAGAACTGGAGTGGCAGGACCTCTATTTATAGACCTGCATGAGGTGATTCTCTGAATTCGAATTGGACTAGGAAAAGATTTTCTCCCTTATCCATAACCAAAAAATCCGAATTTTCCAAGGGAGAATTTCCACAATTAAATTCGGTTTTTCTAGGACAAATCCAATCCAAATCTAAACAAGATTTTAACTAGAATTTTATCTCCCTTTTCCAACCAAAAAATCCAAAATCTTTAGGAGAAAATCTTCTCCAAAAGTTTCGGCCATTATGGATAAGGGAGAATCAAAAATTCCACTAGGATTTCCAAGCTTGAATCTCATCTCAACCTTATCCAAAATAACCGAATTTCCTAGGAGATTTACTCCCTAATTTCGGCCACTTTTCAGGGAAGGAGAGAATCCAAATTCAACTAGGATTGAAACTTGAATTTACCCTTGAATCCTATCCACAAAATCCGAAATCTTTCATGAGGATTATCCTCAAAATTTCGTCCCTTATTTATTGGGATTTGGATTCAAAATTCAAGTAGGATTCTAACAAGATTATCCTCTCCAAATCCAACTCAAATTCGAATTTCAAACCTTGTGGATTTTCCACAACAAATTCGAATCCTACTTGGACTGTGATTCAAAATTTGAATTTCAAATTTCAAATTTAAATTTCAAATTCAAATTTCAAATTTCAAATTTCAAATTTCAAATTTCAAATTTAAATTTCAAATTCAAATTTCATATTCGAATTTCAAATTCAAATTTCAAATTCAAATTTCAAATTCAAATTTCAAATTTCAAATTTCAAAATTCAAATTTCAAATTTCAAAATTCAAATTTCAAATTCCACAAAACGGTTGTATTTCATATTCTTGTTCTCATGGATAATTTTCTACAACTCCAATCCAATCTCAAATAAAATCATGGCAACTTTATTTGGAGTTCGAATAATTGTGTACTCTATTATCCAAAACAAAATCTGAATCCAACCGGAGAGAATCTTGTCTACCATCCTAATCCTGTGTCATCACCATCCATGCATAATAAACTAGCCAATAGCATACACAAATCAATTTGCCAAACGTTAAGGAATTATGTGGAGCTAGTAGAGGGACTGATTGGACATATATAATCGGGCTCCCGTGATTCCATATGATCATCATTCTGTACCGAACAACTCAATCACATGATCACTAATTTCAGAGTCACACCACTATAAACCTGAAACTGAACTCCCAATTATATACCGTATTACGTAAGCCTGTGACGAGCTACCATCCAATGACCTTGTCATATATGCAAAACCCTCATATGATATCCATGATCAGCCTTAGGTCAAAGTCCGTTTAATCCTACTGATCAGGCTATCTTAAAGTTCCATTATACTACCGAATCAAGAAAATGTTTATTCACCATATGTGAATAAGAAATCATCCGCCCAGCAGACGACCCAAGGCCTTGTCCATTTTCACATTCAGTATAATGCCTTTAAGAGGATACCTTTAACTCCTCAGAGCTATGATTCCGATATCTGCAAACAAACCTTTCATCGTATACAAGTCATGCACCCAACGAACCGGTCTATAAGCTTACTACCCTCTGAGACGCTTTAGCCATTGGAACATCAAAGTACACAAGTCATATACATGAAGAGGTTCATTTACTCAGGATTAAGGTTATTGCATAATGAACGTCAAAAGCAGATTGATCCACTCATAGCGGACTACGTAGATCAATCACGCTTTAGTCCCGGTCTAATATGTCACCACCAAGCAACATATCCATGTCTCTACTTGGGAGTCCAGCTCCAGACAGTCAAGACAGACTGTCCCCTCTAAGGCTTTAGACAACATAATAGTCTTAACATGAGTTAGATGCTCGGTCTAACCCCATAGACTACAGACCATAGTTTAGACTGCTAACTTTAGAACATTGTCTTCTCGCATACAAAAGTCAATTGCATGCAACGTTCTAACAGTTTTAACACAAGCAGTCAATGAGCCATATTTGCTTACATTTACTTTAACATGTAAATAAGATAAGGACAGATAGCAATGTAATGAATAACCTCTAAGTATAATTTTATTATCCAGTTCAAAATGAATACATCAAAATGTCTCTAATACTTAGGGCATTTCCTAACAGTTGGATCCTACTTTATACCATACTATTGTTGGTAGCTTAGTTTATCTCACTATCACTCGTCTAAATATTGTGCATGCTGTTTGTGTACTTAGCTAGTTTGTGACTGTGCCTTCTATAATTCATTGGGTTGTTGTTCTTTGTCTTTTAAGGTATCTTCAGGATACTTAGCTTCAGAGTATTTTACTTTTGTCTACTTCATCCTTAGAGCTATGTGTGTACTCTAATGCTAATTGGGTTAGTAATCCTACAGATTGCAAGTCCATTACTGGCTTCTATATTTTTCTAGGTAATTATCTCGTTTTTTGGAAGACTAAGGAGTAAGATATCGTTTCTAGGTCCTCCACACAAGCAAAATATTGTGCCATTGCCTTTACTAATTATGAGACAGTTTGGTTACATTGGTTGTTTGTAAATATGAGTGTTTTTCTTGATCATCCTACTCCCTTATATTATGACAATAAGAGTGCTATTTAGATTATGCGTACTTCAGTATTTTATGAGCAGACAAAATATATTAAGATTAATAGTTATGTCACTCGACATTAATATCAACTTGGCACCATCACATTGCCTTTCATTTCTTCCTCCATGTAGATTGCTGATATGTTTACCAAGACGCACTCCAGTTTGTGTTTCCATTTCTTGTTTGGCAAAATCTCAATGTTTCTTAGAGCAGCATTATGAGTTTGAGGAAGATGTTAGATTATATTGTATATTTATTAATACTTGTTTTCTATTATTAGTAGGTTTTCTATTTTTAATAGTTAAAGGTAGTTTAG
Source organism: Antiaris toxicaria (assembly GCA_035233585.1). NCBI lineage: Eukaryota > Viridiplantae > Streptophyta > Magnoliopsida > Rosales > Moraceae > Antiaris > Antiaris toxicaria. The sequence goes on from CP141154.1 coordinate 100,609,842, forward strand.
TCTTTTCATGTTTTTTTAGGAAGTCTATAAAAACCTTTTTTTTTATGTATTTTTATTATTATTTATAATAAGAAACCTTAGCTTTTTTTTTCTTAAATTGTGTTCTTGATTTTCACAATATCAACACCGGCTTATTGAAAATTTTTTTTTTTATATATTTCTTTTAACAAATAAGTCAATTACGAAGATATATTGCTTGGTACGTATGAGTACGATTGATGTCAGCGGATGTAAAATTTTAATTTGAATATAGCATATGATAGGATCAACATAGAATCTCGGTTTTCGTTATAGGAAAATCTAATGCTTCCAAATTAATTAACAAAGATTCTCTATGTCAATTATGATTCGCAGAATGAAGCATTCTAGTTTAATATTAAGAATGTTAATGCTATAGGCCGGGAAATTAATCAGTATTTAACAAGCTTATATGTCAAAATAAGATTTGAGGCAGACAACAAACACAATATAACGGTGCACGTGATGGCGAATTTTCTCATTTTGTTTCCATGCAAATTTGAAGAGTTAGACATCAGTAATCACTTCTTAACCAAGTGCACTAGTAATCTAGCTATTAGTAAGTGGCTACAATGTTCTTTTTAATCAGAACTAGTGTATGTAACAACATGATTTATCTTTTAAATATTAGAATGTTGGCAAGGTTAGAAATTTTCTCAATATTTTTGAATGTAAAATGCACCTGATTAGGTTGAATAGAAGCCCTCGTGTGTGTGTGTGTGTGTGTGTGTTACATTTTGAGGACGACTTGGTTTAAGCTGTCTGATTATAAGTAACAACTCACCCTTGATTTGTTTTTGAAATCTTGCAGCTCGTGAATTACTTCAACTTTGAGTCCGGAATTTACTGGGATTTGCATCAAAAGCAAATTTTGGACGGCTTTTGCAACGACTCAACGATATTATGGGACTTGATTTTCATTAAGATAAATTAAGGGCTCTAAGTTTCTAAAGCTTGAAATTGAACTGGTCAGGTTTCTTCTGTGAAAATCATTGATCATGGAAGAACAAGAACTGGTTCTAATGTTTTCCAAAGATTAATGGTTGTGCGGAAATTGCACCCGACGATGCATCGATGTGTTGCTGGCTTTTTCACTCTTGGAAACAATCTAGAAAAGCGACGATTTTAGTACGTACATCAGCATTTGAATGACAAAACCAGTGATTCTAAGTATTCAAATATTTGGTATAAATAATGATCATCAGACCGGAGCCAGTGCAATTTGAACCTTCTTTTTGTGACTGCTAGATCTTGTCTCTCGTCAAGAGGTCGGAAGTTTAGTTTAATTGTAGCTAAGTAATTACCATATTGCTATTAAGTTTTGTAGCATTCCTTCCGCAGATTCCAAAACTGAAAGCTCAACAAACATCAGGAAGGCAAGTAGATTTATTGATGTATTAAGTTTACCATAGCAATGAATATTATTCTGAGTATGTTAGGATGAAACTTAAAGCGCAGCCATCGTGTTGTTGTGCTTGTTACAATTTCATATGGGTATTCAGCAGTTCCATCCAATAGAATAAGCCTTTAACTTTACATAAATTTCCAATCTGAAGCTTTTACGTGCTTTTTTTTTTTTTTAAGTACTAAGATTGCATCTTCATGAATGAATAATTTCGACGGCTATAATAACTTATGTTGCAACTTTATATATATCTTTTTGTAGCCAAGCTAGATCACTTTGATTCTTGTTCTTATTTCTAATGTTTTCCCGGGCAAGTTAAGTGAACAATACAGGTCTAACATCACACATTAATAAAAAATTGGTTTCTATAATATTAGACTTACTTTTAATTATTAGTTATGATATTTAACATTATTGACGACGGAAAGCATTTTTCAAGTACAATATGCTCATAGACAACTTTTATCTATTTCATTGAACTCGTCACATGTGAGAATTGGTACATTAACGTGTACAAAATTTTATAATTGTCATATTCATTTATCTAACATTTCTGATTCTGGTCAGGAAATTAATTAACATTTAACAAGCGTACATGCCAAATTAAAATTTGTGGCGAACAAACACAGTATACCACACGTGATGATATATTCTCTAAATATCACGCAAATTTAGGAGGTGTTTGGAGAGGAGGCTGGAGACATTATTTTTAAGTTAGAAAAAAGTTGTTTTGAAAAATGTGTTTGGGAGAAAAAACTGTTTGAGGTAAAAAAATAAAAAATTTAAAAAATTTAAAAAATATATATTAATATAGATATTATTTCGTTCCTTTCGAAATTCTATGCAATTTAAAAAAATTTATCTTATTTGGACTTGTAAACACAAAATTATAAATTTTTAAAGTTTGGAATTTACTATAACGTTTTGAAGATATAAATAGTAAAAAATTGTGAAATTTTAGAAAAAAAGTTGAATTTTGATATTTGAAACATTGCCCCAAACACCGCTTTAGTGATCTCTCTCTCTCTCCCCCTCTCTCTCTCTTTTTAACAAAGTGAACTAGTAAACTAGCTATTAGTAAATTTCTACAACGTTCTTTTTTGTCAGAACTTTCTAGTACTTTCTTATTGTTGGAAAAGCACCTCCACCAGGTTGTCGATTCAAGTCCCCACCACACAGCAGTTAGAAAACACACAGAGAAGCCACGAGCACGTAGGATTCTAAAATGAAACTTCGGCAAGAAAGAAGGACATTCTCAGTATTGCATTTAGAAACAATGAGCAAAAAACTGTTTGAAGAAAGTCAGATATAAGTTTGATAGCACGAAACCTTTAACCAAATAGGGCTCCAAGCCAGCTTCCACTTGTGCCCCCTCAGCCGGTTGACACTATTACTAAACTAAAGAGGACAAGTCCAAACTAAAAGGCAAGTTCGTGACTACGAAACCGAAGCTAAAATCTCAAGCATATGGACGTTTCTATAGTTGGCTTTCTTTGCTTCACAACTTCACAATTCCGCTTCTTATATATATGCAATTGCAATGCATAAAAAGCGAGAAGCAGGGTGGTTTCCTATGATAGTCAATTGGGTGTAATAATCTTCCTATGATCTTCATATCTTTTAGACATTTTTTTCTTCTTATTTTAATTTTTGGAATTTGTCGTTTTAATTAGTCAGAAATCCTCCTGCAGCCCCAAAAAATGAAAAATGACACGGGCCTTCAGGAAAAAGCGCCATGTTAAGTGATTGCATCATTAGTGGTCCATATTTTCTCCTTGTCAGTTTACAAATATAAACATTATCTCAAAATAATAATACATATTTATATATATGTCCAGTCACTTTATATTTTAAGATAGAAAATCTGTTAAATTTAAATGCCTTTTAGAATTGAAAGAAGTAATCCACTTTGTCCAATTTAATAATGGTACAAACATTGCTTATAGAATCTTGAACGTTGATCAGACAATTACTGTTGGTGTAAGATCGCAATTTTGCAATGGACTCTCCTCTTGGATTTGGATTCATCAAAGCTTTTGGCTCAGTTTCCCTGTTAATTTCCTCATTTTTCGAGATTGTCTTTAAAGAAATAAGAATATTGATAAACAATTATTATATCGTCTAAAACCTATCGTAGCAATATATATGATATTAGATTATTCAAGTATATTTTGACGCATGTTTTATTGTATGGAATATTACTCTCTCTTTTTTTAATTTAAAGATGAATGGATTCAAATTTTATGCATTCTAATGGAATTAAATGCAATATTGCTTGCAATCACGTATGAATTTTTAATTTTAAAAACAACAAATGAATAATTAGGAAAACTCAATCTTATCAAAATAAGGCAAAAGAAAAAAAAATTGAAAAATGAGAAATAAAGGTGACGTTTGGTATTGGTTTTGATATGCTTTCTGTTTTCAAAAAAATTGAAAATGTGAATATTTTAAAAATTGTGTTGAGATCATTTCTGAAATTGTGTTTGGTTATGTTTTATGAGTGTATATTCTAAAAAAACATAAAAATGAATTTTGTTTAGTTATATATTTTGAAAACTCATTTTATAAGTGAATATCTTATAAAAACATATTTATTTTTAATTTTAAAAAAATAATAAAAAATAAATTATTAGTCATAATTAAAAATAAAAAAAAAACTTTAGTAGTAGGTTTTGTAATGAGTAATAGAGGTGGAAGAGATTGGTGGTCTGAGCTCTAGATGATGGTGATGGCTAGATTTAAGTTATAAGTAGATAGTCATCGTTATGAGGGGACCGTCGTCATTGTCACTAGTCCATGGTCATCAATCTTCGTTGGAGATGGATGCTATTGTTGGATATGATCATCACTGACGCTGTACAGACAGAAAGAGAAAGAGAGAGAGGAGATGAAGGGAGAAAACGAAAACAAAAAGTAAAAACAACTTTTCTTCATTTTCAAAAAACTCAAAAAAATAACATAATTGAAAACGATGTTTTCAAAATCATTTTGAAACATTGAATAAGCAAATACTATTTTGAAACCGTTTTCATTTTATGTGTTTTTGAAAATTAGAAATTCTCCAAATCAAAAATAAACGTTAACAAAAACTTCCGGTCTTAAACAGCGACCACATTCAAAATCATAAATAAATTTATTTGACACGGAGTTGACGCTTACGTCTTTGACTTCACTCGTGTAAAACCTGCTAATAATAACCCACTACAAAAGTTCAACAGCCGTCCAATTTAAACTAACAAATAAAAAATAAAAAATAAAAAATTCTAGCCGTCCACTTAGAAAATTCGCTGGTGAGTCAAACACAGCCGATAAACTCTTGCGACCATCATCGTCGTACACGTGTCTAATTATTGTAACTCAATGACGTGTCATGATCGGATTGACGGCCACTTAAACTAAAGTGCAACGTGTTGAGAAAGCTACAGACAGGCCGCCTCTGGCCGACCAATCGCCACGTCAGCTCTCAGAAGCAGATATGCTCCTTCCTACGCCACCACCTGCTGTCGCCACGTGTCCCACTCAAACGGCTAGTTTTCTTCCCTCCCCCCAGTTGCATTTTCTTAACCGCCAAAGAGATAACTTTTTCTCGATAAATGCCAAAAATAAATTAAATTAAAAAAAAAAATTTCACACGCAAACACACTCAAGCACGAGCACAGGGGTAGGCGGCCTAGATTTTTCCTTAGAAAATTCCAGGAGATTCCGTAAACCGCGTAGAGACATTGGATTTTCACTGTTTTCGAAAAAGCAAGAAAAAAAAAAAAAAGCTAAAAACACCCATCTTTATTGACGTGTGTATATATAAGAGGGAATTAAAGCAAGTTCCCTGTAATTTCGAGAGGGTGGTTTCTTTGTTTCAATTTTCACAGCAGAGCGTTTTCAACGCCGAGAGAAAATCGTATCTAAGGCTTAATCTACAGAAAGCAGGTTTCGTTACGTTCTGCTCCAAGTCGAATTCGGTTTCTGAGATTTTTCTGTTTCTAGGTTGCTTTTGGGTTCTTCTGCGGCTCTTTCTCGACGGCTGGTTGAATCTTGAATTTTTTTTTTTAATCGCTCGGAGAATATGGCATTGGGAAAGATATGCCGGAGTTTCACGATGCCGAAGAAGCGCATTGGCATGGTCGGCGATGAGAGTTTGGAGTTGGGGCTTGTGAGGTACACAAGGTCGTTTGGGAGGAAGAGGATCGTGATTTCCAACAATGACGAGGATTCGAGCCCCAAGACTCCGGCGAAGAAGCGCCGTAACGAGAGGGATATGGAGGTTTTGGACCTCCAAACTTCTCCCCTTGAAGCTCTGCCGGAGGAGATTCTGGTGAGCCCTAATTTCACCAAGCTTCAATTCAATTCAATGAATAAAATCCACACAAATCTCGTGATTTAATCGAAGTTTTGTTGTTGAATGTTGTGCAGATTAGGATTCTTTGCGGTGTAGACCATGAGGATTTGAATCAGCTTTCTCATGTATCGAAAGCGATTAGAGAAGCGGTAGGAGTTACTAAATTTGCTCATATATCTAATTTTAGGTTTCGTTTTCGATTCGATTTTCACTTTCGATTGATTAGAACTGGAATTGATCTCGATTTTTCGTTTTTGCAATTGCAGACTCTGATCGCGAAGCAGTCACATTTCGCTTATACCACTCCGAAAAAGGTTCGCGCCTTCCGAACCGCCATTGATTTGGAGGAATCTAACAATGCTGATGATGAGATCGAAGCTCCTAATGCTCCGAAGCAGCCCCGGCAGGTTCGGTCGCGTCTCTTCGGGAAGAATCTCGATAGTTTGTCGGTGAATCTCTTCGATTGATCCCGACTCTGTAAATACACAGAATCTCTCGCTAATTTTTAGATTTAGCAATTAAATTCAGAGATTGCTTACATCGGTTTCAAAGGCTGTACACGACAGGAATATCTTCACGGGCCAGATTCTTCAATCTCTTCCATTGAAGATGGATTGGCTTTTTTTGTTTGTTTGTTTGTTTGTATCATTCTGTACATGTAGAAGAGAAACAGGGAATGATAGAAAAAGGAAAGAAGAAAATTGTTCCTTACTATTTTTGCAAGAGCAAGATTGTGCTCTTTCAATCTGATAAAAAGTTTTAGGCTGTACAGTAGAATCTGCATGGTCTTTGAGCTGTATAATGAAAAAAAGGAAATTAAAAAAAAATGAGTTACGGATTTGTCCTGTTCTTTGTTTATTCTCTCTGCCAGAATCTTTTTTTTTTTTTTTTTTGGGGACAATTTGGTGTTTGCTTTCAGTTTTGGCAAATAATAGAGAATTTACTGAAATATTGAAAATGGCCTCCTTTTAATTGAGAACCCAAAAGGTCAAAATAGTCTGGGGACAGTTTTTAAAAGTTCAATTAGAAAGCGGAGAGAAAGAAATAAATAGTCGTTTATAGAAAATAATTAATTGTCAAGAAAAAGAGGAAGATGGAAATTAAAAAAAAATAAAAAATACTGCTCGATTGGCCTTGAACTGAGTAAAGCGAGTTCAAAAGGATATCTATAATAGTTAGTATTTGTAAAGGTTGAACCCAAGCTGGTCTCAAAAGATAATTGTGATTTGGATTGAATGCAAGATTCTCGAAATCTTTTTGAAGAACTACGGTCCAGTTTCTATACCGTTTGGGGATTGGGTAATGTTTTCCTGTCTCTGTCCCTTAAAATCATCTCCATCGCCGTCTAAATTGAAGCAGGATAGGGATAGGATTTCCTGTTCAAAGACTTTCTCCGTACTCATTCCATTCTCATCTCGTTTAACCATATATTTGAAAAAAAAAAAATTAATCCTCTTTTTAATTGAAAAAATAATTTTATGATGCCTTTATTACATGTAACAATTATATATTAATAACCTATTTGGATATTTGGTATAAAGTATTATCTTATATTGTTATTTACGTTTATTTTTTTAATATTTTACTAGAAAATAAATAAATAAAAGATAAAACAATTACTATTAATTTTGGAATCTATATATTTTGTAATAATTGTGTTGAGTGTTGTCCAACAAATTATTTATCAATTATCGAAGAATAGAAACTTTCTATTTATGCTTTTTTTTTAATAAAAAATTGATAATGTTTAAATATGATCATTTATAATTTTGAAAATATGTATATGTATTTATGAATGTATAGATCATATATATTAGTGCGAGGAGTAGTTTTCCCATCCCCACCCGCCAACCTTAGGGATCAAAGTTTATCCTCATCCTTGAATAATGTCCCCCTCACTTTTTTTTTTTTTTTTTTTTTTTTGAGGCGGACCCTTAGGAGAAATATTTTCTATCTCTAAATAGATTTGAGATAACATAAAATGTTTCAATCAATTAATTATTTTGAGCAAAATTGGCTTATTAGAACTCCTATTTTTTTGCTTTTCACGTAATAAAAAAGAAAATTAAGCTAGGTGATTTATATTTATTACTCAATTTAATAGATAGTCAAACTTTTTATATTTAACAAAATAATCATTTATTATTTTTTCGGATTTAATAATTAACTAAAAAAACTTATTAAAAAAAGTTATTTAACAATAAATCCTAACAAAAACGGGAACAAATTTTAGCATTTTCTGTCAGAAACAGAAGCATATATTTTGGGTCCCTCGAAGAAGCATGGAAGTTTCTCAGTTTCCTATCACTATACCAGACGCGTTAGAGATGGGGCGGCGTAAGACGACCAGCTGTACTTTGCTCAGCACTACTGAGTTGTTTCTCTACATTTGCAAGATGGTTACATTACAATTATAAGCTGCAGCTGTTGGGAAAGAGAGAGAGGGAGAGAAAGGGCGAAGAAGAGGAAGAAGTTGGTTACATTAAAATTATAAGCTACAGCTGTTGGGAAAGGGAGAGAGGGAGAGAAAAGAAGCGAAATCAACTCTCAATTTGTCAGTGATGCACTGTATTTATGCGTTTCTTTTGCTCTCAATTTGTCTGGTGATGCACGGTCTGCCGTGTATCACTAATGTGTGCAAATTGAGAACATTTTGTCGGCTACAAGCTCAGGAGTGGACTGCACGTGAGAATACAAATAGGAAAAGGAGAACATTCATATGCTTGACCTTGACTAGAGCTACGCCGGATCTAGAATCCACCCTGTTTTAAAGGTTTCATATTTACATCAAACTAGGTGAAAGTGAATCCTATGGATTACTTGCCTGACTTTTACAAAAAGCTCTATTACTACACCAAACATGGGAACATGTATTCATGCTCTTATCCCTTAAAAATTTTTCTTATTATTATTATTATTAATTTTTTTTTTTTTTTTGGCTGAGAAACTCTTATCCCCTAGAATACGTCATACCATAACATGTCTCTTTCTCTCTCTCTCCGTCTCTCTCTCTCTCTCTTTTAAAGTTGACTGACCTTATGAGTTGCATTTACAGTATTCTAATTCTATGGGCAGCAATACAAAGCTTGGCTTCCAGCAAAATAATAATAATACAAAGCTTGACCCCAGCCACGTCTTACGTTCAAGGTTCTAATTTTGTCTTTTAAGAATTTGTGTTATGCTTGAGTGTTGAAGAAAACGATAAACTGCGTCAATTTTTGTCTCTAAGAATTTATGTCGTGCTTGGGTGTTGAGGTAAAAGATAAACCGTGTTGTCCAAATTAAGGGAGGAAAAAATGGTGCCACGAAGACTTACAAAAAATGTATAAGGATAAACTCTATTTCACAAAAATTTTTAAGTAAAAGGAAAAATGAAAAGCCCCACTTGAGTCTTGACCGAACATTGATCATTTCCTCTCTAGCAAGAATGCACATTGAGGCTTGAGCTGTCATGTTTACCTTGCTCCTTCTATTTTAGGCCATAAACCACTTCTTTCTTTGTAGTTTCAACTCATTTGTCCCCCTCATTAAGTGAAGGGTGCAATTCGACTCATATATCTAACTACAAAGTTTTGATTGGACTAGTTGTGATAGTGTTAGTATGGTGGCACTCTTATGCATCTTCATATGTGATGTCTCATTTTCTTATATTCTTTATTGTCCTTTTAATTAAATTTTCATATCTAACTAAATTATTTAAGTATTTTTTTAATTTTTAAAACTTATTTATGTGAGCAAGTTATTAAATTTAGATGACATAACTAATAAGGAGTAAGGAAATAATCAAGAAGGTAGGAAAATGAATACAACAAATCTCAAATCCTTTAATGAATATTTTTTAATGTAGTGTATATACATATATATAAAAATAGGATTTCATTTATATATCTTCTCAAATGTGTATTATTTGTATCCCTTTAACAATAACATAACTCATCCTCCAATTAATTTAGTACTCAAGTGTAATTTCCAATCGATATGTTATGATGCTATTAGAACCCGCGCAGGATATGAATAAAGGCCAACCAGCCCATCAGTTGACATTGGGTTGGAAGGGAGGCCCAATCTCGTTGATTGAGATATCAAGCCCAAACTCCACTCTCCAGCTCTCGGTAATGCAAATAGTCCAAGAACACTTCGGCCCTCTGGCCTCTCAACCATCCGCAGCACTTAACGTCCTTTTTAGAGCTCCTTCAATGGCGTCGACGCTCGAAGAGTTTAAGAAACCGAAGCTCGAAGATGCTTTGAGTTCTTCGGAGCCGAAGCCGAAGCAGTGAGTGGTGCTCAATACGGCCGATTGCGACTTTGGAATTTGGTCTCTTACTCCTCCAATCTCATCTCGTTTTTTTGGTTTCCCCTTGTAAAATTGTTCAATTTTGTTGATTTTTTTTATGAGTGCTAAATGCTCATATGAATTTTTTGTGTACTCGATAACGTGCTTTAGTCTATGGAATGTTGGTGAAGTTACCGAGAGATTTTGATCAGAATGATTTTGTTAAAGCACGTTATCGAGTACACAATACCAGAATCTGAAAAAACCAAAGTTATTTTTGGTTACGTAGAAGGTGACACAGTACCAGAAACGAACGCGTTAAACTAGGTGTTATATTGTGTTCATATTACATTTAAATATAATATAATTTTCATTTAAATATAAAAATATTATATTTAAATATCAATTATATCACAATATAAATACGATATAATCATTATTCACTATTTTATTTTTTCTACTACTTTTACTAATCATAACACATACTCTCTTTTTCTCTCTTTTTTTTTTCTCTCTACTTTTATTAATGACATTACATACAATACAAGTTATATATTTTTCATCTAAATAAATATTATATTTGAATGCAATATAAATACTTTTCATCCAAACACATATTACATTTAATACATTGTATTCAAATGCAATATGAATGTAATACGTTATCTAAACGTCTCCTAAGATTAACAACTAAATTTCTTTTTTATTTTTTGTTTTTTATTTTTGGTTCGCGAAATGACTAAATATTTTCCACTTCATGGTTTAGTATTGGAGATAATGCACGACAAAGATATGCACTTTATAACCTTTTGTCATTTAATATTGGTAGTGAAGGAGGAATCACTAAATTTGTTTATGCTTTTGCTTGCCAATTATTCTAGTTGATTGAATATCCATGTCTTGTATATTGGGTATACGTGCTTTTAGTGTTCGATCACACACTAAAATCATATCATAAATTAAAAAAATACATATATATATATATATATGGCACATAATGAAATCTTAACAAAATAAAGTAATATTTAAAAAAACCTACCTGATTAAAAAAGTCTTACCAAGCCAAGGATAAAATGTCGGAAAGGAAAAAAGAGTGTGGTTATAATTTATAACTCAATTGTTATTGCACTTTCTAATTTATTGATCAAGTCAATATCTTCTTCGTAATGTTGTGTCTTCTTCGTCGCATGCTTCCAATCTTTTACACGCATCAATGCTTGCACCAAACCATGGCTAACTTGTCATTATGAACTCTCTTATTGGCTTTCTTTTGATTTCTATGAGTAGGTCCACCTCATGGAATTCAACCTCCTAGACCTCAGTATGGATGTTTTTCTGCTAATCAGGAATGTTGCTGAGGCAACGCATCCGTAGTTCAAGATTTTACAGACTGCCGGAGAGATGACGTTTTTCTTGGAGTACTGTTCTTTGATATACCAAGACCACATATCAAAACAGAAGACTTTTACTCATGCATAATAAATTGGAGTCTTTTTGTTAATGTGGGCTTGTGATATTCTTTATCCTTTTTTTTAGCAATATGTGGTATATAACTCTCAATTATTAAAGAGAAATGAAAGAACTTGCATATTTTGATCGCAAGAGCTCCTATCTAACCTCCTTCTTCTCAACCACCCAGCTAGCTAGCTCAAATGGTGTAATGCTTGTGATAAATTATTATGGCTTCCAAGGTTACTTGTATAGGATAGATTTATGAGTTGTATTATTTCCTATGTATAGACTACTATGTCTTGCTTCTAATACAGTTACCACTTTGTAGCAGCACAAGTAATATTTTTTTCCAAAAACAAATTAAATAAAACAGTACACTTGTTTATCATATAGTTCCTCTTGTTTTCCCAACTTTTCGTATTCATACACCTAGCCTTTAGCTTTTTACATTAGAATTTGGCCTTAGCATAAGAAAGCGGTCGCCCAAGATTGGTAGATTCATCATCTTGACTTGAAGCGGGTTCAAAACTAGATGCATATGTTGAAAGAGTTTTGATCAGCTTGTTATTGACCATGTTGTTGAAGACATATATGATATATAGGAAGTGGCTGTAGTTTTAAGAACTATGTGTATGCACTTTTCGATTGATATTGATAAAAACAAGCGAGAGAACAAAGATTTTTTAATCTGTACCTTGTTTGTATATAAATGAATCAAGGAGCAGATATTCGTTGAGTTTGTCTGAATGCTTTTAAAGTTTAATTATTAAATTTTAACACACAAGTATTAAATTAGGTTACCCACCACTCTTTTTCACATCTTCATGTTAAGCACATAACATCCCTATTCTTTTGAATGCTTTACCAATAAAGTTTCCAATTCAATGATGCCAATAAAAGGGGATGAAAAAAGTTACTTCTTTTATTTTTTTTTTTTTCCCCTTTTTATGTCATCCCAACTATTTCTCACATTCCCAACATGCATCTCAACTTTTTTTTTTTTCGCTCCTCATTTCTCTACCCAATACTAAAATTTTTTTTAAGTATTCAGAAAAAAAAAAAAAAAAAATCTTGTTACGGTGCTACCAAACAAATTTGACTAGACGCAAACGCCTAAAATTCTTATATCAGGGCTGAAAAATTTTACAAGTGAAAAGTTAGGCCACAGTGGAGGGACCCAAGCCATGTGATAAGCTTCCTATAAAGGTTTGTAATGTGTTGTGGCTCACTTCTTTTGCTATGTGGCTCTGTACGATGAACTGAAAGCCTAGATGCTCTGTCTACCTCAACAACTTCCATCAACTTTGCCTTTATACCATATGATGCCACCATCCTTCCCTTCTCTTCTCTTTGCCCAAATACAGTTCAAACGTGGTTCCATTTTTCTGCCCATTTAACAACCTTTCTTCATTTATTGTGTTCCAAAAAAATATAATGATGAAGAAATGATATCTTTTCGTCACCAAACCTTTTGCTTCATTTTTTTTTTTTGGAGGGATTTTTGTGAAAAAGAAAAAAATATATTAGGTAATTATCAACACCCAGCTACTAGTTGATTAGTCAAGTAAGGGATTGTAATCTATCTGTCTATGCTAGTTATTTATTTGATGGAATTAGAGATTTTAACTCTTTAATAGAAGTAGATATGAAATTACTGCTAGATTATATTTATTGACAGAAAATTTAAGTCAAACAAATTAATTCATCAGTTTTTAGCTGAAATGAGTTTGACGCCTTTTCTTTTTCATTATTCAAAGGATTGAAATTGAGCTCATAGTTACATCCCACGAGAATAATATCTACCGTAGCTTCTTCCATGAGTTTTTCATTTAATTCTCTTATTTCCCTCCTTATTTCTTTCTTTTCAGGAAATAAATTAAAATATAACTGGTGGGATCATGTGATAATTGTATTTTGGGAAGAGTCATGTAATGTCGGGGATCTATAATTCAACCTCATCTAAGACGGGGGTTGCCGGGCCATCAAATCGAAAATTGAGAAACAAAAGGTGGTGATTTTTATACATTAATAATTTGTAGTACTTGTTATGGAATGTAAAAAGAATTAAATAAAAGTCCCACAAATATCTGCTGAAAAATCAATCAGCCCAAGTGAAATATTTGAATTATATATTTATAGACATCTTCATCGTCCCATAATGGCACCAAGTATGATGAGACTTAAAATTGCTTTCTTTCTTTACGTAACGTTTGAGACCTAAAAGTAGCTTCTGCTAAACTTTTAAGAGAAAAACACTATTTACATTTCTTCTTATACATTACTACTCTTTATAACGAGTTGCACCTCGGTTACTATCCCCTGCAATGTGTGTGTGTGTGTATGTATAGTGTTTCTTTTAAGTTTGTGTTATATATATATATATATATATATATATAAACGATCATAGCGTAGAGTAGCGTATGTATCGTTGTAAGTTGTAACCTGCAGAAAACCAATATATATAACCCGGTTTGTTCTCTCTCACACTCTCTCTCTCTCTCTCTAGCTCAAAGATATAAGGTTATGCATTTACTCATACACTACAAGCAAAAAGTCTTGGGGAGCGGCCGAGGACCTTTCGGTTAAACGTCATTTTGTTCTTTCACATCCAAATCGTAACTTATCTTTTCTTTCTTCAAATTCAAGTTAGGATAAAATGGTAGACCCCCAAACGCCTCATCATAATTGACTGATTGCAGAGGGTCGGCAAGAGATATGAAAAAGAAAGGGGAAAAAAAAGGGTACTGTGCGAATATTATTATCTACATTTTATATATGTTGCTCTCTTTTTTCTTGGATTATAGCTTTTTTTAAATCAAAAAGCCTGAAAACTTTACCCTCTTCCACGTGGAATGACAATTGACGAGCAAAGGGGAGTACCGAGGGAATCATCCACGACATATGTTTGTATGTGCTCTTTCATAATATATATATATATATATATATATATAATACGCGGTCAAGTAAATTATTTTATTTTCCACTAAGAAAAAGTTTAGAAAAAAATGTAAACAGCTTTATTATTATTATTATTTTGTCATTATCAAAGGGGTTCCTGGTCAAAGGTCGATAGATATATTTGTTGAAAGCCTTATAGGTGAACCATACACCTTGGCGAGAAGAGCATCACTCCAACCAATTAAATGTATTAACAATAAGGATACGTCGACGTATGAAGTTAAACATTTTATATTGAATACTAGGCGGACAAAAGATAAATTTTTATATATAAGATTCTTATAAAAGCCATCAAACTTAAATTTTTTAAAACAGACTACTCATCATGATAATCTCTTACGGTTAGATCATCAAATGCTAATTAAGTTAGTTAGTTAGTCAATCAAGTGCATAAGGGCCCTCTAATTTCCACTCACCAGTCCACCATTTCTCACCTCTCTATAATGCATACATATCTCCGAAAGAGATCGATCAACAAATATGTATATACATATATGTTTTTGTTAAACAGATACAAAAGATGGCTTGTCTTTCTTACATTGTAAGATATATTGGTTATATGACACTTTCTATGAAGCTTTGATCGATCAGCATGGTAGATGTAACAATTTCAAGTCCCATCTATTTATAAAAAAAAAAAAAAAAAATTTCATTATATTTTACTATTCAAATTAAATTGTACATGAATCTATACTGGCATGCAGTTCCACCAGATCACCTCTGCTCTATAGCTATATATATATATATATATACACATAAATATTTGTAAATATCAAATGCATGAAATGAGAGTTAAACGCGTATTATTCCTAGATAACTGACAAAAGGATAAATGCAAATATCAGATATGGATAATTGATACACACACACACACGCACACAAAAGATGAGAATGCTACACGAATTAAAGCTGAATTCTCTGTGTGGACTAGTTTGGAATGGCTCAATCAGTACGTTCGGTTCATATTCATGTACTGCCAAATCCATTGATTGACATGTCTTTGTATGTATGTGCACGAAAATCCTTCAAACGCAACAAAAACAGTTTTGATATGATTTTTGTTATTTGTGTTCTAAGACAAAAGGCCGGCAATAAACCTTTTTTTTTTTTTTTAATAGATAGCCGGCAATAAACTTTAATATTATGGAATGTTAGTTCTGGAGAATATCTGGGGAATTAATAAGTATTCGGTACTCGTTCAGTTATATATACATATATATATATGTATATGTATTCGAATTATGTTATTCAAATGAAATATACCTTTTGAAAATTAATCAGATGACAATTGTGAACATAATATAATACTATTGGACTCTCAGGAAAGGACTCGCATGTAAGCTATCACATATCCATACACTGTATCTTTATGTATATAGACATGTAAACGAACAAGCAGCACTCTTTTTTCGTAAAGTATTGACGGGTGGTAGGGCTTGCTTTGAACACGTAGACAGCTAAGTCAATAATGGGGGGAAACAAAATCTCGTGTAAGTGCTTACAAGCAAATCCCAAAAACGCTATGTACATATCATGGTGTTTTTTTTTTTTAATATTTTATAATGAGATTCTACAGTCGAATGTTTTAATTTATAAGTTCAATAGAGTAATTTATAGTTATATTGGTATATAACCGAATATTGTAAAAATTTTCTTTAAAATGCACATTTAACGTTTACTTGTTATATATACCATCTTACTTATTTAAATTGTACAGTTGAGAAAGTGACCTCAATAATAGAGTGCATCGACAAGGACTGAACGTATGAATTTTTTCGTGAATCTATTTGCAGGATGGTTAGGAGTCAAATTTTGTCATTTCGGTGAGACGAAGACAAGCTTATTGAGACAATATTGATACTGTGGTAAGTACGTTTCTTAATCAATTGCTGACACAGATAGCAAAATTAAGGAGGAGGTTGAAATTTCAGTTTGTTAAATGGAACTAAAAGTGGAGTGCATAAACGTAGTAAGAGGTATGATATTGATTCATAACATTAAATGAACACACGTTCTCTTCCCAAATTGCACAATAATGAGTGTACGAAAAAGTTGCAAAATAGTACTCTAAAAGTAGAAAGTAATTAGAGAACCATCCATTTGTTCGAATGGAACAGCCAACGTGACACCAACAAGAGATTAACTATTATGGCCTATTTCCGAGCTCCCAACATGAAAGAGAAGATTAACTAATTACCCTAATTATTGTTTTCTTTTTTTCTTTTTTTAAGGTTGAACATTGATCAAGTACGAGGAGATGGCTTGGATTATGTTTTTCGGAAAAGTGTGACTAGCCAAGAACCTCGAATTAACGGGGAGGGGGCAAGTGAGTAAATAGAGAGACTAGATTCATGAATGAATATGATGTAAAACATCTTTTAAGGTTGATTTGTAGATTAAATAGGAACAAAATAAGGTGACCTTGGTAAATGAACTTGTTAGGACAGTGTTGGAACAAAAATCTCGAGTTGAGTGAACGTGAAATTGAAAATGTGTTTAGAAAGATTTAGACTACTCCTTTTAATAAGTTAATTTTAGATTAGGATCCTATGGCCACAATGAATGATATTAGGGCTAAGTTTTTAGAGTCTTCTTCAAAGTTCGACATATAAAAATTTATGGACAATAACAATATTTAGCTCGTGACGCATGAAAAAGATGGAAAATAAGAGGAGGTTATGATGGCCTTGGTCTTCGTTGGAGAGGAGATTATTGGAAGTATGCGAAC
Organism: Antiaris toxicaria; assembly: GCA_035233585.1. Taxonomy (NCBI): domain Eukaryota; kingdom Viridiplantae; phylum Streptophyta; class Magnoliopsida; order Rosales; family Moraceae; genus Antiaris; species Antiaris toxicaria. The sequence goes on from CP141154.1 coordinate 100,627,015, forward strand.
AAAAATCAACACATTGGTAGAAATAGAAATGAGTTTAAAAGAATTTAAGTTGTTCCTCCTAATATTATGTTAACCTTTTAGGTGGAACTCCAAGGTCCTAATAAAATTGTATTAATCTATCTACTATGAAATATCAAAGTTGTATATATGTCAACTAATACCAAAATTTAACATTTGAATCAAAAAATCATTCTCTAATTAATATACTACACTATGTACAACATATGCTATATTCTGGTATTTAATAGTTATTGGTTAATGCAATGATGTTTCCACATAATTATAATATTTGCATTTCTTAATTACTATAAAATCAAAGCTTGAAATTTATAACAAAATTAAGTATGACACTTATAATAGAAATTACTATTATATATTTTTTTAGAGCAAAATTACCACAATATTTTGCAAAACAAAAAAAAAAACACATTCAATATGGTATTTTTAGGTGTACTCTCTTATATGAGACCCCTACAAAATGGCTCTTGTAATTTTTTCATATATTTTGTAACAACCACTTAATTTTAATATAACATGTTTCAATGAAATTTGTCCTTAATATTAGGAATTTTAAATATTTCATGCCATAAGATTTTAAAGAGAAAATTATACGTAAAACAATTAGTAGTTATAAAATATAAACCGAATGTTATAACTATGGAACAGGTCTAATTGTTAGATAGAAGAATTTTTCATTATTTATATATATATTATATATATATATATATCTTTCTGTGTTCAACATGACATTTGCATTGATATTAACATTCCACGGACCACCATCACACCACCACCACAAATCACCACCATTACTAGTGTTCCATGCCTTTTTACCCTTGTCGCACCCCCAAAAGTCCCCAAAAGCCTATAAACCCCCCCGCAAACCAATAACACACTTCTAAACCCTCTCTCTCTCTCTCTCTCTCCCTCTCTCTAATTTCTTGAGCCTTTTTAAGTCCCATCCCACGCTTGACTTATTCCTTCCCTTCCCCCTTTTCCAGTCTCCACTCACTCACCCAAGATGACAACTCTTCTTAACTTCCTTTCCCCGTGATGGAAGAGACCGAACATCATCATCATCACCATCACCATAATCTCTAGAATTTGAATTCCGTTTCTGGGATTTTAATGTTCTTCAAACCCATGATAATGAAGTTCTGGGTCGCAACCTCGTCCCATATGTCGTCCATTTCCTCAAGTCCTCTGCTCTCAAGCATCGTCACTCTCTACGCCTTAATTCTCCTATACATCCCACACCAATTCCTCAGAATCCTCTTCTCTCCCGTCCCGATCATTACCGGAATTCTCCTCTTCTCTCTTCTCCGTCTCGGCGCAACTCAGAAATGCGGCGATGAAAACAATAAAGCCGACGAAAAATCTACCCAAGAACCAGAACCAGAACCAGAACCTGAAAAAAGCAACGAAGAAAGCAACGAAACTGCCAATTCGAGCGAACCGGATCGGCAGATCACTGACGACTGGCCTGAAGAAGATCACAACTGGGCCGATTACGATTCGGAAACGGACTCCGAATCCGAAACGGGTCGTGAACCGGACCCTCGTTTCGAGGACTCGTTCGTGGGCTGGAACTTGAGAGCTCCATTGGAGGTCATTTACGAGGAGGAAGACGAAGAGGAAGAAAAAGAGATCACGAAAGAAGTTGTGGGAGTCGAAAGGTACCCGTCGTTGTCTCTGTGTTATCCGGAATCGGAGCAGTCGGAGAACTCCAACAGCGACGACGAGGACGGGGAGTTTCCGGCGACAGGGTTCTGGGACTCGCCGGAGAGATTGGTATTCAAGTGGGAAGAGGAGGACAGAGAAGGGTTGATCGAGATTGCTTTGGATGGGAATAAAAAGAACGACGACAAGGGGAGGGGATTGGATTGTCTTCACGTTGAGGAAGATAATCTGATCGAGATTGATCTTTCTCAGCCGAGAAACGACGATTTTCCGGCCAGAAACGACAGTCCTCCGGCGAGTCAGGTTCTGTTAACCTGAAAATTTAAGAACGTTTGATACCCAAAAGAAAAAAGAAAAAGAAAAAGAAAAAGAAAAAGCATTTAGTGCTTTTCAGAGAAAGTGAAGAGAGAATTAAATAGGATTTTTTTTTTGGCTGAGATTTTGGTTGTCTGTGTAATGGATAACTGTTGTATTAGAACAATGTTTAAAGCACAATTAAGTGCCAAATCCAAGGGGTTTAAATCTGGTGTAATGACTAATATACCCCTCTTGGTTTTTTTTTTTTTTTAGTGATGAGACCCAATATTGAGATGGGAAAATTATGGTAGACACGTGGTGTTCGCTGTTTGGTAATGGATGATTACGTGGCATTTTTAGTTCAAAGTTTTTTTTTTATTTTTTATTTTAGGAGTTATAGTTCAAAGTGAGTTTATTGTAGAAATTCAATGAACATTGGTGGATAAAGATTTGACATGCAAAAAGAAGTGAGAATCTTACGTCCAAAAGGTAAAAATTCTTTGTCTCAAAATAGTTAAAAAAAAAAAAAAAAAGAGTAGGAATTCTTCTCTATTTTCGTTCGTCTTCTCATTTGCGCCGTTCTAGTGATATTTATGTCCACTATTGATTTTTTTTTTTAGTTGGATATTAATATTGATGGTGTGAATTTTAAGTAAAATTAAAAAATAAGCAAAGTTAATAAAATCAGATGAAAATTTAACCATTTAAAATAGAATTCTACCAATAGAATTTTTTTATATATATTTTATCATAGAATTTTGTTATTTTAATGGATGATTACAAATTCATGAAACTCAATTAAATTACCAATTTTAAGGTCTCTTTAGAACCAATGCTTAGAGATATTTTTTTATTAGAAAAAAGTTATTTTGTAAAATATATTTGAAAAAAAAAACTATTTAGAATAAAAAATATATAAAATTTAAAAAAATTTAAAAAAAATTAAAAAAAAATATTAATATAGATACTATTTTATTTTTCTTGAAATTCTATGTAATTTAAAAAGAAAAATTATTTTATTTAGACTTATTTATGTAAAATTATGAACTTTTAAAATTTAAAATTTATTATAATATTTTAAAGATATAAATAATGAAAAATAATAATATATTAAAAAAATAATATATTAGATTTATTTATATAAAATTATAGATTTTTAAAATTTAAAATTTATCGTAATTTTTTAAAGATAAAAATAGTAAAAAATAATGATATATTAAGACATTAGTTTAACCACCCTACTACTCCCTGAAAGTAATAGAAAGAAATAATTTCGATTGTTCAAAAAAAAAGTTATTAACCGTCCGTCCAAAAAATTTCAACAACTTACAATATGACTGACACGTCACTTTTAAATAAGCCATTTAAGTTACACATTTCGAAGAAAAAAAAAGAAAAATAAAAAGAATGTACCGCAAGTTCTTCCAAAACTTACTAGTTTATTTGGTTGACCGCATTTGAAAGTGAATTGTTAGAAGACCCTTTTACAGTTTGTGACACGCCAGATTGATCGGCTACATTCCTTTTTAATTGAGGACAACGACACTGCAATCAAAGAGATCGTTTGAGGAGTGTTCTTCGTATCTCAAAAATCATTTTTTTTTTAATTTTATCACTTTTTATTATTTATATTTTCAAAACACTACAATAAACTCTAAATTTTAAAATTTCATAACTTTGTGTATGTAATTCTAAATGAGATAATTTTTTTTAAATTACATAAAATTTTGAGAGGAACGAAACAATATCTATATTGATTTTTTTTTTAAATAATTTTTAAAATTTTTTATTTTTTCACCTCAAATAATTTTTTCTTCTACACACATTTCTCAAAACAATTTTTTTCTAACTCAAAAATAAGCGTTCAATTCAGACATGAAAAATTCAGTACACATTTCTCAAAACAATTTTTTTCTCAACACCTGTACTCTATTGTACATTTGAAAACAGAGTTTAAAAAAAAAAAACAATAAAAGCTCATATAGGTTGTGTGCATTATATATATATATATTTTTTGTTATTACATTGAATCCAAATTACAATGAAGTTAGAAAAACACTAAACGACAATAATTTTAACATAAATTTTTAAATATCAATTCATATATTATATAAATTATATATATTTTTTACTATTAGATGTTTAAAAGACTATTATATCAATTGATAATATGTATTAATGAAAAGATAGCAAAAGTTTATGTTGATTGCCATTATTTTGTTGGTACTCCATTGTAGGTTTTTCCTACAGTGAAAATCTCACTGAAAACGTCTAATGGGAAGACTATGTTTTGTCTCGATCATATGTCACTGACCGCATGTCCAATTGGTCCAATTAGCCTATGCCTCACACAGCAAAAAAAAAAAAAAGGGATAAGTGAGAGAGAGGGAGAGAGCTAAAGAAGCGTTCCAAGTGTTAAAGACAAGCCATCACTACGTACTGAAAATGATGTCACGTCTTGTACTACAATTCAGACATGGAAAATTCAACACGAATGCACACGCATGGTCCACTTTGGCTTGCTTGGTGCTTCATTGACCGAGCCAGTCTGCTGTTAGTATAGCAGTTTTTGCTGTTTGATTTCTTTCGAGAAAACGCTGCAAAACCACAGGGAAGATGTTTGTCCCTGTTCAGGTTTTCACATTTTTGACCAGAGGGAGAGAAATTTAGAAAGGGATGGGCAAAACTCTGGGTAGGATAATAAGAAGGAAAGAGCTACATCCTTTTATCTCCTAAACAACTGCTAAACGAATCTGACATATTGCATGCCATATTCTTCGAATGATTTCTAAGTGAGTGATTGGAATGCTAAACGCCAAAAAAAAAATTTTGATAAATAATAAAATGGGGATTAAAATTTAGAGTTTCTAAAGAAAAATGTTTTCAACAACCAACAAGTGAGCGCACGTGAGGATTTTGTCTAATTTTGATGGGAATGAATCTGGGGTAGAAGTGTAGCTCTCTCTATCAAACTAGAAATTTCGTAAGAGAAGAAATCTCGTAGCGTAGAAAAGAAAGGAGAAATTGTTTTGATTTGACGCCCCCCTCTTACTTGTTAGATAAGCATGTAAACTACCTCCCAAGAATTAGCTAATATTCCGATTAGTCCTCAAGTATGGAAATTGACCCCAAATTTAAGGACATTCTTATCTCTTTCTTTTCAGATCATCCGTAGGGTCTTGAATTAGCTTACATTTCTTGTCTTAATCAATTAATTATTTTACTAATCAATTCCTAATTGATTGACATCAATACATATTTAATTAATATCAATCAATAATTTATTATTCAATCATTAATTGATTATGATAAATAATTTGACTAATATATTAATGAACTTTTAAATCAAAACATGAGAAAAATAACTAAATAGAATTTTATACTTAAAACAGTAAAAAGCATATTTTAAAAAATGTGAGGTGCATAAAAAATAAATTATAAGTAACTAATTATAACAAATATAATATTTATTTGTAAATTATTATTTACTTTAAATATTTTAGAACAATTATTTTCAATTACTGTAATTACAGTAAATAGCAATTTAAAAAATTGAAGTAAATAACATATTTTAAAAAATTCTTAATGAATAGTAGATTTGTTAATAGAAATTTTACTAAATAAATAATATACCTACGAGACATAAACAAATTATTTATTTAATACAAACATAAATAAATTATTTACTTAGTATATAAATACATACAAACCTAGTAAATGTAACGACCGCCATTTTCATGGCACCTACTTACCATGTAATAAGTCATTAAGGAATAAAATGGACATAATTTAATGTCTTTTAGTACAATTTAAGTAACATGGTCAGGTACACAGCCGTGTGAGTGACCGTGTGCCATTTGGACTGTGTATCTATTAATAGTCGTGGAGTGTAACACGGTCAAGTACACGATCGTGTAAGAGGCTGTGTACCGCTCAGATAGATGAATGTGTTTCAAAGACATGACCGTGTTGAGTAGTCTCAACTAGTACACGCTCGTGTCTGAAATGTACACGCACGTGTTGTGTTGCACACGACGTGTAAGAGTCCGTGTAGAAGGTTGTGTAATGAGTCGAGAGCCACTGTAATGACTCTCATGAATCATGAAACTTAATTACTATATAATGATGTAATTAAGTTAATAAGCACAATGTGCTTTTCAGTTGAATGAATTAAACGAGTATAGTAACGTTTAATTACTATTTATACAGTGAAAGGGACAACCGACAGTGAAATCGGTCCACCCTATTATGTGAGTGTGCGTTGAGACATGCAATATCAAGAAACCGGTCCAGACGACCATTTCATGATACAGAACTGATGAGCTAGTCATCAGTACGCTCAGACTGGTCACCTGAGCGCAGTAGTGATAATTGCCCTAATAGATGTACAGTATGGAGAAAAGTGGTCTAGATGACCTCTTCTCGCCCACAGACTGACAAAATCGGAGTCTAAACGTTCAGATTAGTCAGTCAGATAGTAAATAGTAAATAGTGATTAGTGAATAGTGAGAAACGCAGTGTTAGGTTAGTGGCCAAGACGGCCTTAATCTGACATAAAACTGACATAATAATAGTCAGCAGGCTCAATCTGGTCAATTGAGCATAAAATGTAGATTTTGTTTAAAAGATACGCAGTATCGGGATGAGGGTCAAGACGACCTTTTCTCATCCCGAAACTAATATATTTAGACTCAGGACACCCAAATTAGTTAATCGGGCACCTGACACGTTTTTGAAGACGAGGTCATACAGATCCCGAAAACTGGTCTAGAAGACCTCAGATGGACGTAAAACTGATAAATTTGAAATCAGCACGTCCAAATTAGTCAAGGGAGACTGTGTTTGAAATTTCAGGCGAAAACGCCTCGTTATGCGTGCACAGTGTCAACACAGTGTAGGCCTAACCACAATATCAAGAAATTGGTCAAGATGACCTTTTCTTGATATAAAACTGATATATTTGGAATCAGAACGTTCAAATTAGTCATTTGAGCACAAAAACTAATTTTTGACCGGGAACCATGCAGTATCGGGAAACTGGTCGAGACGACCTCAGATGAAGATAAAACTGATATATTTGGGTTCAGCACGCCCAAATTAGTCAGTATAGCCTATCTTAAAATTTTTCAAAAAATTAGTATAAAATGACGAAATTTTTGGAACTATTGAAAAATAGCCCCCATAATTTTTCCAAATCCCATTTTCTCCCCCACACCACACGAAGATGAACAGTGACCGACCATCGAATCCGGCCTCCGTGTTCGACACCGCCGGCACCATTGGAAAGCTCTCGACGAGCTGAGTCCAACGGTGGGCCGAGTCGACCGAACCGACGTCGGAGCACGCCGCACGCGCTGCCCAAAGCCGACGGTGGCCGAATTTTTCAAACCGCCGTATCTCCGCCGTCCGACATCCAAATGCCACGATTCCGGTCCCAATGGATTCGTGGTGAAGAGTAGAACAAAACCCAGGCTTCATTTCACGTCAACAGCCGCCGGATCGCGCCGCCCAAGGTTCGCCGTCGCCATCGCCATCGCCGCCATCGAATCTCACTATTCCGGCGGAGTTGAGTTGCAAGGTCGGTATCAAAATGCTCAGAACAACACGTAGATCAAAAGCCCCAAATCAATTTTGGGCAACAACGCCGGAAAATGAAGATCCAATACCGCCGCCGTCGCCGACTTTTTGAGGGCCGATTTCCGGTGATAGGATCCTCGATTGGTGAAATTGACACCACCAATGGGTTCCTCTTGTCGAGCTCTTCAAGATGGTGGTCGCCACTCCCATCGCCGCCGTGGTCAACGCCGGTCAACGACCGGTCAGCACCGGTCAACGGCGGTCAACGTCGGTCAACGGCGACCCGGAGACCGAAAATTGAAGAATGGCCCGTTGGCCTATTTTCGATGTTCCGGACACATCCGCGGCATCGGATTTGCAAACCGGAGTTTCAAAAGTGAAGCACGACAATTCAAAGATTGTGTGGTCGAGACCGAACGGTTCGTCCGACCGCCGACGGAAATGATTTTGGTAGTGGTTTTGATCCCTTGATTTCCTCAATTTATTATTAGAAATAATTATGTATTAATTATGGTTTGCTGACTTGAGGAATTGTAAGAAAAAGGGATGAAATGTCGAAAAAGAGAATGTGAGGAAATGTGAATATTTTTACGTAAAAAGCGGAGCTTTTACGTAAAAATTAGGCCTCTGGTTTAATACGTGGCAGGTTAGAATAGGTTAGATGGTTTTGAGGCGTTTCCTAAACGCCGGAAACCTAAAATTTAAGCGGAAATGCTGCCGAAATTTCTAAAATGGCACAAAGGGGTATTTTAGGAAACGAGGGGTGAAAATGTGATCGAGATGGAAATCCGAGCCCCCTCGATGACCTAGGTCCGGGAAAGAAGGACGGACGTTTACAGGATTAGTGAACCGCCCAATTAGAAATCTCGAAATGTAAGAAAACGACCCCTAGATCAGAATAGTGCCACCCGAGCGACGGGTGTGATCTAAGTATAAAATTTGGGGTGATTACATCGGTAACGGTAACCCGACAGGCTAAATGGTCATACGAGAGGTATTCAGTCAGTTGACTGGTCGGTTAGCTAGTCAAGGACCGAGTCGGAGTGGGATAGTGAGAGACAGTGATTAATTTGTCGAGTAGACAAATTAATCAAGCACGATTAAAAATTAGATATCAAATTTCCCAAAGTAGAGCAGTTGGGTACCGATAGGCATCGGTACCACACAACGATAAGTTTATTAGTTCCTAACGATAGAGTGACCTAAGAGCGATGTTAATTAATTTATTGGGTAAATAAATTAATTAACAATGATTAGCAAATCAAATTCTTAAGGAGAGGGCAATTAGTACCGACAAGGATCGGTATCACTAACGATAGAGTTTTTATTTGTCACTAATGACCACAGTGACCTAAGAGTAAATGTTAACGAAATGTATTATGATTACAGGGAGGTACCTGTATTGTGACGAAGGCGAGAGTATAAACTGTCTGATGACAGGTAAGTACAACTCCGCCTACAGCATGGATAAAATGAATTTAAAATGATGCTTTTCCAGTACTTTAAGTATGTATCTTGCACACGATGCTGCACAGCATACATAAGAGCATATAGTTTCACAATCGAGTAGATTGATGAAAGAACAAGATTGAAGCCATAGATCCCTACCGCGTACGATTGGGGACAGCTTAGAGAAGCGTATGGCTAGAACAGTTAAACAAGATGGAAATAAATTGGTGTGTCGTACCGGCTCTTTCAGTCGAAGGGGTTTCTAGTTAAAGAAAGTTAAGGCCAAAAGTTGAGCATCAGTTAATAGCTCTTCGGCATTAGTTGACCTCGGGCGTTACCGTTGGTCTGCGCACACACGGTACTGACACATGGGCCCTAAATAGACAAGAAAAGAAAAGAAAAGTTTGAAGCATAAATGAACATAACCGGATCATGCATTAGTTATAGTTCGCTATGCTTTCTTTTTCAGCAGAATACATACAGTACACGATGCTTTTGTCATGCATAAAGTATGTGAAGTTTTATATTCACTGTTATGACATGTTATGTGATGACATGATATGTGAGCTGATATGTGATATGCTTATATGGTATGTGATTTATTAAGTGATGTATGTCATGCCTATGATTTTACGTATGTGCTATGTTTTAAACATGTTTTACGGTTAACATATTGTACTTACTAGGCATAAAGCTCACGGAGTGTGTTCATGCTGTAGGTAAGCATCCTATAGCGTAAACATCAAGGGACGATGATGGTGGCGGAGGTGGATGTGAGGATGAGGTTATGGATACACCGCGAGTATTCTTCTGCACAGTATGAGTAAATAATATTTTGAATGGTGACAGTTAAATAGTATTTTAAATAGTAAAGATTAATTGGTATTTTGGAACAGTAAATAGTATATGTATGAATAGTATATTTAAATAGTGTCTGGTGAATATAAATCAGATAAACAAGTATATAAGTGTGTATGTATAATTGAAATCCTTATGTTTTTCAAATTCCGCATTTTAATAGTATACGTACGTGAATAGTAAATACGTACGCGTATAAAAAAAAATCCCTCTAAATTTATGGTATTAAGTTCAGCAAGTTTAAGTATTGGTTTCAAAAAGAGAGTATAAGTAAAAGTTAAAGAAGCAAGTAAGAGTTTACAGTGACGGTCCGGGCCGCTGAGGGCACGGGGCGTCACAGTTGGTATCAGAGTAGTTTCCTGCCATCCTACCTCACATCGCCGCATGCCTGCCTCATCTGTCCAAGTAAGTTAGTTTTATTTTTAGTTGGTAAATGTTTATCTATTGAAGATAGCATTTTATAGTAATGAAACAACGAAATCTATGATGGCAAGGACAAGCTGAAAAGATGCTGAGATCATTATACGAAAAATCACGACCGTGCAGTGCTAGAGAACTGCTCAAAGAAAGGACATGGATTGCTGCCCGAGTTGTACCGATCTTCAAGGCTAATTGTCCACTAAGTTTCGAATGGCAAACAGTACTCCTGCACTCCATGAGAATGTCAGGACTGGTTTCACGTTATCAAAGTGATTCCCCGATTGTACGCCATTGATCAGGATAACTGAGTACTGTTGGCTGTTGATATCTCCCAGGAAGATACTCTCGTGTGTATCGGGATCCTTATGATCAGGATGAGCTCTTAACTGTGTCGAGTTTCGCCATACCACGATCGAGCCAATCTCTGAGAGGAGTCCAGCATCAGCCTCAGTTTTTCTTTGTGGGTAAGCGGGGAGTGAAACCGCCTAAATTCCTTAGAGTTATGGATATACGAGAATTTGTTCGTCGGACTGAAAAACTGCAGCTGATGTCCGGCGATACAGTTCTAACGTATGCTGTTAGCTACAAGGAACCAATATGGACTTCTACAATACATTCTAAGGCAAAAGTGGATCAAGATAGGAGAAGACCCAAAGAGAGAAAGAGACCTTGCCAAACAGAATTAGAAGAGCGATCAAGCAGGACTAGCAAGCCTTATCAAGGAGATAGTGAACGCCGAGAGAAAAGTGCTCAACCCCGGGAACCCTACACAAGCCTAAGGCATTATAGCAGCCGCCATTATGGAGGGTGACCCGGTAGAACCAGCACCCCAACTGGCCGATGAAAGAGTTCATGGCCGAGCACCAGCCAGAAGTACACAAGGGCAATAGGGAGCCGATGGAGAACCCTGAACCAGCCCGTATGTCTCCTGAACACCCCATGAAAGAGGAAGAAAACGAGACTCTTTTCGACGCCTATCCCGACGATGAGGGAGAGGAGATCCCCAACCGCTTTAGTAATGACGAATAGATGGGGATGTACGAACCCCAAGTCATCATAGCCAGCGATAACGAGGTCAGTTTCGACTGAGAAAAAGAGGAGAACCCAGAGGAGTACTCACTCAGTGATAGTGACGATGAGGAGATGCCTGATACTGAATCAGGATTGCCCTTCCAATAGTAGTAACCCTTTTGCGGGAATGTTAGTTATGAAAATATATAGAGGGAAGCAGTAGCTCTCCCCTATCAGTTATAGCATAATGTACTTATTGGGATCGTATAGGGGAAGTGTGTGTCACTCCCGCTGAACTAGAATCTTGAATATATGTATATATATTATATGAAATATATTATGAAATAAGCAGTAAAGCTTTGCCCTAGGGGGCAGATAAAATTTTTTTCCACAAGTGTGAGTATGATATGACAGAAAGTGTAGGACGAATCCTAGCACTCAGACGATGTCCCAATACAATGCGGCAATTGTATTGAACATCACAGTATGAGAGAAAGAAAGATGGATATAGTGTGTATATTTATATCCATAATGTTTAAGTAAGATTGTTAAGTAGGAAAGAAAATGATATGTGATACGAGTCCCAAGTACAGAATTTAAGAGACATATTTTCCTTTCCCGCTATACGATAGGGTTACATAGGAAAACATGGCAAGAACGAGAGCTTAGTTAAACCCAGCATCCTGAGAGAATGAGTTGATAGCACGGATCGCAGCTATGCGAGAGATGATGGAGAACTAGCAACCGGAGCTAAACCAACTTAGGAAACAGCTGGGCTAGCAACACCAGGCACCACAATCAGTAAAGATGCTAGCACAGGAGGCTCTAGCAGCCCCAGAAACTCTGAGGGAACAAGTAGCTCCTCCAGCCCAGGAGGCACTAGCGCCTATAGTAATGGCTACTCTCATAGCAGCAATTGTTTTTTTTTTTGCCAATCCTAAGGAAAGGCGACTTGTATGAGAGATTCCGATGCATGAAAACGTTAGAATTCTTAGGAATCACCAACCCTATAGAGGCCGATGATTGGCTAACGGATATCCAAGTAATCTTGGATTTTATAGGGTTAATAGATAGAGAGAGAAAGTGATGTACGCACCCTTCACCCTGCGAAATGAGGCGCGTTAGTTGTGGAAGATGGTAACCATTAGGAGGAACATCAGAGAGATGAGCTGGAGCGATTTCATTAAGGAATTCAAGGAGATGTACTTCAACGAGGAAACACTAGTAGCGCAGTAAGACGAGTTCGACAACCTGCACCAAGGTAGTATGACTGTTATGGAGGCAGTCAAGAAGTTTGAACAATTGGCTCAACTTTGTCCAGATTTGGTACCGACTAAAAGGAGAGAGTTAGACGAATGCTGAAGATGTTCAGAATTGAAATCGCAGTTTGGTTCTGTAGCTGAAGCCACGAACCAGCGACACTAGTAGAATGTGTCAGCAAGGCTATCTGAGCCGAGTACTGGTCGGCTCATAATAAGGAGCGAAAGGCGCAGAATTTTAAGGCACGAAAAGAGGAGAAAACGCAAGCTGAGCAGGCTTAGGGGAAGCAGAACCCCGAGTTACAACACAGAGGACAGAATTTGGGAACCGGCCAGAATAGTAGGCATTCCCATAACAACAACAAGAGAAAAAGGGAATTAAGGTAATCAAGATTCACAAAAGAATTTCCCCAGAAGAGAGACGACCAGGAAGGAATGACAGCCAATACCCGACGTGCACGAGATGCGGAAAGAGGCACCCAGGAGAATGCAAGCAGAGAACAAGTGATTGTTTCATCTGTGGCAAGGAAGGCCACTATGCCAAAAAAAAAAAATTGCCACTCCAACCTGCAGAATCGACAGAATCAACCCCGCACTGGGAATAATCAACTTCACACCAACCAGACCAGGATCGAAGACCCTTCAATCACACAAGGTATACTGAAAGCTTCAGACAGCTAAGGGATAATCTATGCTTACGTGAGGAATGACGTTGAAGCTGTAACTTCTGTAGTGGTGACAGGCCAGCTTTCTATCACCAACTTTGATGTGTTAGTTCTACTTGATTCTGGAGCCACCCATTCGTTGCATCATCAGATTCTGCTAAAAAGCTTAGGACACAACGTTGTCATAAACTGTTGAAGGCGAAAAATCATTTTCGAACTAATCGGATGCGAAAAGTTCATCTACAAGGGTTTGTCGCCAGAGCAACCAAAGAAGATGATATCAGCAGTGAAGGCTTGCGAGATGCTATCCAGTGGATGCACGGACTTCCTAGTATACGTAGCAGATAAGACTCAAGGAATAGAGATAGGACCCGACAACGTACCGATAGTTAGGGAATTCATGGAGATATTTCCAGAAGATCTTGCAGAACTCCAACCAGAGCGCGGGATCTCGTTCGAGACTGAACGTCTACTAGAATCAGCCCCATCTTTGAGGCCCCCTACAGAATAGGCCCTGTAGAGCTAAAGGAGCTCCAAGCCCAGCTAAAGGACTAAATAGATAAGGGATTCATTCGACAGAGCTATTCACCCTGGAGAGCACCCATACCATTCGTGAAGAAGAAAGATGGACCACTAAGAATATGCATCGACTACAGAGAGTTGAACAGGATTACGATTAAGAACAAGCATCTGTTGCCGCGAGTTGACGATCTATTTGATTAGCTCTGAGATGCTGCAATGTCTTCGAAGATCGATCTACGTTCAGGGTACCATCAACTACGAATCAGGAATGAAGATGTACCCAAAACAGCTTTTCAAATGCAGTACGGACATTATGAGTTTCTGTTCATGTCGCTCAAATTAACGGACCCACCAGCAACTTTCATGAACCGGATGAACCGCATGTTCAAGGACTATTTGGATAAGTTTGTCATTGTGTTCATCGATGACATACTTATATACTCTAAGACGAAGGAAGAGCACAAAGAGCACTTAATTATCATTTTGCGCATGCAACAGGACCATCAGTTATACACCAAGTTCTCCAAGTACGAGTTTTGGCTGGAGAAGGTCCATTTCCTAGGCCACGTAGTCCCCAAGGAAGGAGTATCTGTGGACCCGATAAAAATTGATGCAGTTAGCGTGTGGCTAGCTCATAGGAACGTAACGGGAATTCACAGTTTCTTTAAACTAACAGGATGTTACCTACACTTAGTCGAAGGCTACTCAAAGTTAGCTGCTTCGCTCACAGCGCTCACCAAGAAGGGAAAGAGGTATAAGTGAATCGACAAGTGTGAGGAAAGCTTTCAAGAGCTGAAATGAAGAATGACATTGTCGAGTTCGTTGCCAGATACCTTACGTGTCAGAAGGTTAAGGCAGAACACCAGCGCCCAGCAGGATAATCGTAGAAAATTAAGCTATCCGAGTGGAAATAGGACCAGATTACGATGAATTTCGTAGTCAGACTGCCGAAGACGTCAAACGATAATGACGCAATCTGGGTGATTGTAGATAGACTGACGAAATCAGCTAGATTTTTAGCAATGAAAGTTAGTTACTCGGTGGAACGATTGGTAGAAATTTATGCGGCACAGTTCGTGAAACGACACGGAGTACCAGAGTCGATCGTCTCAGATCGTAGTGGATGCTTTACCTCCAGATTTTGGTAAAGTGTTCAGGCTACATCACGGTCCAAGTGAGAGTTTAGCATAGCATTTCATCCTCAGACCGACAGTTAGTCTAAGAGGACCATACAGATGTTAGAGGACATGTTGAGACCTGCGTCCTAGAGTTCAAAGGAAATTAAGATCAGAAGCTACCATTGAGCGAATTCTCGTACCACAGCAACTACCATTCCTCGATAGGAATGGCACTGTACGAGACACTTTGTGGAAGGAAATGCAGATCTCTGGCTCATTAGTACCAGTTTGGAGAGAACTGACTAGTTAGCTCAGACATCATCAAGAATACCATGGCAGACGTGAAGCTGATACGAAAAACGTAAGATACAACGCACAGTCGACAGAAGAATTTCGACGATAAGCGCCATAGACCCCTCGAGTTTCAAGTAGCGACACCCATGAAAGGGGTGATGTGCATTGAAAAGAAAGGAAAGCTCCATCCTAGGTATATAGGACCCTCGAGATAATAGAGAAAGTCGGGAAGGTGGCTTATAGACTAACGCTTCCTCCCGAGTTAGCTACAGTGCACAACATCTTTCACGTCTTTATGCTGAAGAAGTACGTGTCAAACAGCTCCCATGTTCTTAGCCAAGAATCCGTTTTAGTATACGATGATCCGATGTACGAGGAGAGACCCGTGCAGATCCTAGTCAGAGAGGAGAAAGTACTTAGGAATAAAGTATACCGCTAGTAAAAGTGTTGTGGTGGAACCATCGTGTGAGGAAGCCACATGAGAATGGGAAGAAGACATGAGAAGAGACGTCCTGGAATTATTCTAAATTTCGAGGACGAAAATTTTGTAAGGGGGGTAGGTTGTAACGACTGCCATTTTCATGGCACCTACTTACCATGTAATAAGTCATTAAGGAATAAAATGGACATAATTTAATGTCTTTTAGTACAATTTAAGTAACATGGTCAGATACACAGCCGTGTGAGTGACCGTGTGCCATTCGGACTGTGTATCTATTAATAGTCGTGGAGTGTAACACGGTCCAGTACACGATCGTGTAAGAGGTTGTGTACCGCTCAGATAGATGAATGTGTTTCAAAGACATGACCGTGTTGAGTAGTCTCAACTAGTACACGCTCGTGTCTGAAATGTACACGCCCGTGTTGTGTTGCACACGACGTGTAAGAGTCCGTGTAGAAGGTTGTGTAATGAGTCGAGAGCCACTGTAATGACTCTCATGAATCATGAAACTTAATTACTATGTAATGATGTAATTAAGTTAATAAGCACAGTGTGCTTTTCGGTTGAATAAATTAAACGAGTATAGTAACGTTTAATTACTATTTATACAGTGAAAGGGATAACCGACAGTGAAATCGGTCCACCCTATTATGTGAGTGTGCGTTGAGACATGCAATATCAAGAAACCGGTCCAGACGACCATTTCATGATACAGAACTGATGAGCTAGTCATCAGTACGCTCAGACTGGTCACCTGAGCGCAGTAGTGATAATTGTCCTAATAGATGTACAGTATGGAGAAAAGTGGTCTAGATGACCTCTTCTCGCCCACAGACTGACAAAATCGGAGTCTAAACGTTCAGATTAGTCAGTCAGATAGTAAATAGTAAATAGTGATTAGTGAATAGTGAGAAACGCAGTGTTAGGTTAGTGGCCAAGACGGCCTTAATCTGGCATAAAACTGACATATTAATAGTCAGCAGGCTCAATCTGGTCATTTGAGCATAAAATGTAGATTTTGTTTAAAAGATACGCAGTATCGGGATGAGGGTCAAGACGACCTTTTCTCATCCCGAAACTAATATATTTAGACTCAGGACGCCCAAATTAGTTAATCGGGCACCTGACACGTTTTTGAAGACGAGGTCATACAGATCCCGAAAACTGGTCTAGAAGACCTCAGATGGACGTAAAACTGATAAATTTGAAATCAGCACGTCCAAATTAGTCAAGGGAGACTGTGTTTGAAATTTCAGGCGAAAACGCCTCGTTATGCGTGCACAGTGTTAACACAGTGTAGGCCTAACCACAATATCAAGAAATTGGTCAAGATGACCTTTTCTTGATATAAAACTGATATATTTGGAATCAGAACGCTCAAATTAGTCATTTGAGCACAAAAACTAATTTTTGATCGGGAACCATGCAGTATCGGGAAACTGGTCGAGACGACCTCGGATGAAGATAAAACTGATATATTTGGGTTCAGCACGCCCAAATTAGTCAGTATAGCCTATCTTAAAATTTTTCAAAAAATTAGTATAAAATGACGAAATTTTTGGAACTATTGAAAAATAGCCCCCATAATTTTTCCAAATCCCATTTTCTCCCCCACACCACACGAAGATGAACAATGACCGACCATCGAATCCGGCCTCCGTGTTCGACACCGCCGGCACCATTGGAAAGCTCTCGACGAGCTGAGTCCAACGGTGGGCCGAGTCGACCGAACCGACGTCGGAGCACGCCGCACGCGCCGCCCAAATCCGCCGGTGGCCGAATTTTTCAAACCGCCGTATCTCCGCCGTCCGAAGTCCAAATGCCACGATTCCGGTCCCAATGGATTCGTGGTGAAGAGTAGAACAAAACTCAGGCTTCATTTCACGTCAACAGCCGCCGCATCGCGCCGCCCAAGGCTCGCCGTCGCCGTCGCCATCGCCGCCGCCGTCGCCATCGCCGCCGTCGAATCTCGCTATTCCGGCGGAGTTGAGTTGCAAGGTCAGTATCAAAATGCTCAGAACAACACGTAGATCAAAAGCCCCAAATCAATTTTGGACAACAACGCCGGAAAATGAAGATTCAATACCGCCGCCGTCGCCGACTTTTCGAGGGCCGATTTCCGGTGATAGGATCCTCCATTGGTGAAATTGACACCACCAATGGGTTCCTCTCGTCGATCTCTTCAAGATGGTGGTCGCCACTCCCATCGCCGCCGTGGTCAACGCCGGTCAACGACCGGCCAGCACCGGTCAACGGCGACCCGGAGACCGAAAATTGAAGAATGGCCCGTTGGCCTATTTTCGATGTTCCGGACACATCCGCGGCATCGGATTTGCAAACCGGAGTTTCAAAAGTGAAGAACGACGATTCAAAGATTGTGCGGTCGAGACCGAACGGTTCGTCCGACCGCCGACGGAAACGATTTTGGTAGTGGTTTTGATCCCTTGATTTCCTCAATTTATTATTAGAAATAATTATGTATTAATTATGGTTTGCTGACTTGAGGAATTGTAAGAAAAAGGGATGAAATGTCGAAAAAGAGAATGTGAGGAAATGTGAATATTTTTACGTAAAAAGCGGAGCTTTTACGTAAAAATTAGGCCTCTGGTTTAGTACGTGGCAGGTTAGAATAGGTTAAATGGTTTTGAGGCGTTTCCTAAACGCCGGAAACCCAAAAATTAAGCGGAAATGCTGCCGAAATTTCTAAAACGGCACAAAGGGGTATTTTAGGAAACGAGGGGTGAAAATGTGATCGAGATGGAAATCCGAGCCCCCTCGATGACCTAGATCCGGGAAAGAAGGACGGACGTTTACAGGATTAGTGAACCGCCCAATTAGAAATCTCGAAATGTAAGAAAACGACCCCTAGATCAGAATAGTGCCACCCAAGCGACGGGTGTGATCTAAGTATAAAATTTGGGGCGATTACATCGGTAACGGTAACCCGACAGGCTAAATGGTCATACGAGAGGTATTCAGTCAGTTGACTGGTCAGTTAGCTAGTCAAGGACCGAGTCGGAATGGGATAGTGAGAGACAGTGATTAATTTGTCAAGTAGACAAATTAATCAAGCACGATTAAAAATTAGATATCAAATTTCCCAAAGTAGAGCAGTTGGGTACCGATAGGCATCGGTACCACACAACGATAAGTTTATTAGTTCCTAACGATAGAGTAACCTAAGAGCGATGTTAATTAATTTATTGGGTAAATAAATTAATTAACAATGATTAGCAAATCAAATTCTTAAGGAGAGGGCAATTAGTACCGACAAGGATCGGTATCACTAACGATAGAGTTTTTATTTGTCACTAATGACCACAGTGACCTAAGAGTAAATGTTAACAAAATGTATTACGATTACAGGGAGGTACCTGTATTGTGACGAAGGCGAGAGTATAAACTGTCTGATGATAGGTAAGTACAACTCCGTCTACAGCATGGATAAAATGAATTTAAAATGATACTTTTCCAGTACTTTAAGTATGTATCTTGCACACGATGCTGCACAGCATACATAAGAGCATATAGTTTCACAATCGAGTAGATTGATGAAAGAGCAAGATAGAAGCCATAGATCCCTACCGCGTAGGATTGGGGACAGCTTAGAGAAGCATGTGGCTAGAACAGTTAAACAAGATGGAAATAAATAGGTGTGTCGTACCGGCTCCTTCAGTCGAAGGGGTTTCCAGTTAAAGAAAGTTAAGGCCAAAAGTTGAGCATCAGTTAATAGCTCTTCGGCATTAGTTGACCTCGGGCGTTACCGTTGGTCTGCACGCACACGGTACTGACACATGGGCCCTAAATAGACAAGAAAAGAAAAGAAAAGTTTGAAGTATAAATGAACATAACCGGATCATGCATTAGTTATAGTTCGCTATGCTTTCTTTTTCAGTAGAATGCATATAGTACACGATGCTTTTGTCATGCATAAAGTATGTGAAGTTTTATATTCACTGTTATGACATGTTATGTGATGACATGATATGTGAGCTGATATGTGATATGCTTATATGGTATGTGATTTATTAAGTGATGTATGTCATGCCTATGATTTTACGTATGTGCTATGTTTTAAACATGTTTTGCGGTTAACATGTTGTACTTACTGGGCGTAAAGCTCACAGAGTGTGTTCATGCTGTTGGTAAGCATCCTATAGCGTAAACATCAAGGGACGATGATGGTGGCGGAGGTGGATGTGAGGATGAGGTTATGGATACACCGCGAGTATTCTTCTGCACAGTATGAGTAAATAATATTTTGAATGGTGACAGTTAAATAGTAAAGATTAATTGGTATTTTGGAACAGTAAATAGTATATGTATGAATAGTATATTTAAATAGTGTCTGGTGAATATTAATCAGATAAATAAGTATATAAGTGTGTATGTATAATTGAAATCCTTATGTTTTTCAAATTCCGCATTTTAATAGTATACGTACGTGAATAGTAAATACGTATGCGTATAAAAAAAAATCCATCTAAATTTATGGTATTAAGTTCAGCAAGTTTAAGTATTGGTTTCAAAAAGGGAGTATAAGTAAAAGTTAAAGAAGCAAGTAAGAGTTTACAGTGACGGTCCGGGCCGCTGAGGGCACGGGACGTCACAATAAAGATATCTTAACGGGCCACTTAGTGTAAATACGGTTGTAGACCAAAAAAATTTAGGGGAAGTTGATGGAATGACCCACCCCAAAAGTGCACATTTCTAGAATTTTGCTCTTTTATAATAACTTTAAGATTTTTATCTTCTTTTAAAAAAAAGTCAAAGATCAATCTAATGTGTCTTTTCAAAAATACCCTTAATCAATTAAAAAGGTAATACGATAGAATATCATTTAATAATCTGACAAGATACCAGTTGGTAATTCACTTTTTGTAATCTTTCAAGATAAGGTTTGGTAATCCGTCAGAATATCATTTAATAATCTGCTTTTAATAATTCGTCTGAATACCGGATGGTAATATGTTAAAATACCATTTGTAATCTGTCAAGATGTCATTCGGTAATCCACTTTTAATCATCCATCGGAATACCATTTAGTAATTTACTTTTGGTAATCCATCAAAATACTATTGAGTAATCGGCTGTAATTCCATTTGACAATCGACTGAAATATCATTTGGTAATGAACGGAATAAAACTTGATAATCCAACTGAGTATCGTTTAGTAATACTTTGAAATACCGTTTGGTAATCCGTCAGAATACTATTTAATAATTCATTGAAATACCATTTTAATATTTTTTTTAGAAATATTTTAAATTAATTAATTTAGATATGTTAATTTACACTTTCTATTTTTTAATTAAAAATAAAAAAAACTTACGAAAAGAATCACACAAAAAAAACACACATACACATAAAAATTTATTAAAAAAATCTAAAATTAAAAATTACTAAAAGTAAAAAGAATTACTTAAAAAAGTAAAAAAAAAAACTCAATTAATTAAAAAAAAATATCGCGACTGGCGAGTCGCGGAGGGTGTCGGAATCATGAGTTCGTTGGCGAGTTGCGGAGGGCCATCGGTGGCAGCACGGAGAAAGATGCGAAGGTTGGACAGAGAAAAAGAAAGCAGAGAAAGATAACTCGCAAGATGAGAGAGAGCGGAGATCGCCGCAGCCAAGATTATCACCAACAGACTGCACAATGTTGCAGATTGAGACCTAACCCCCGTTGCCAAGCTCCGATTAATCGCGAGCTGACGTCGACGATCAAGATTCTCTCAGTCAAAAGTCCATATCGCGAAATTTGCGATCTCTTAGCAATGACCAGATCTGGCGAGCTTCCAGTCATGACAATGAGATTGCGATCGCCTGTGATCAGATCACATCGGCTATAGACGGCGACAGTGATGACAGAGAGGAGAGGAAAGAAATGGGTAGTGGGATGAGAAAGAGAAAGGAGAGAGAGTGGGAAGAGAAAGATAATGGAGAGGCGAGAGAAAGGGTGATACAGGGTATTTTGTCATTGTAAAATTAACACTTCGTTTGATGAATGTATTGTATTGATATTGTATTTAAATATAATATATTAAATATAATTTATATTTAGAGAAAAAGTATTAGTATTATATCTGAATGTAACGTGTATTTACGTAAAAAGTATTTAAATTATATTTTAATGATAAATATATAATGTAATGGATAAAAGTAGAGAGAAAATATATGATGTAATTAATAAAAGTAATAGAAAAAGTAAAATAATGAATAATGATTATATTGTATTTAAAATATGATGTGATTAGTATTTAAATAAAATATTTTTGTATTTAAAAGAAAATTATATTACATTTAAATGTAAATACTAAACATATTATAAGTAAAAAATAAAGACAAATGAAAAAAAAATAAAATAGGATAAAAATCCAAACCTATATTTTAATAAGGTAAAAGTCTGGAGTAAGCGCATTCAAGGGGTTATTTCAATGGTTTCCTCTAAAATTTAAGCCCACAAGTGTGGAAAGAAACATGTCACGTTACATTCTCATTAGCAACGTTAATCATTTAATATTACATTTTTACTTGATTTTGAACTAATCAACCTAAATTTAAGAAAAAAAAGGATTGTTTGAATAGAAAAATTCTAAATTTATCATATGAACTTTTAATTTTAATAATTTACATATTAAATTTATAAATGTATAACAATTTACATCTAATTAATAATAATATCAATATTTTAAAAGAAATTAACTTACAATTTATACATGAATTATTAATTTATGATATGAATAACTGTTTTGTTTATATTAATCTAAATTTATTTAAATTAAGATCTTTAAATAAGTTTTATCAAAGTAAAAATATTTAAAATAATTTTATTATAAATATAAATTTAGATTAATATTGATTAAATAAAATTATACTCTTAATTAACAACTTATATACAAGTGAAATACCAATTTGCATTAAAAAACAACATTGCTTATCAATGAAGTGAAATTGCTGCATATATGTAAGTCTAAAATATAAATTGTCAAAATTAAAAATTAAAAATATAAATTATAATACAATAAGTTTAATGTGTATCAATGTAAAAATAAAAAAATAAAAAAAAAACCCTTGATTTTGAAGTTTTAACCTTAACCTGAGACGTTGATATGAAATATTAGCTTGACTGAACTTTAAATATTTCAACTCTTATCATCAAAAAATAAAAATAAAAAAAATTCAACTCTTGTTGTCATTTTCTATATATATTACATTTGTACCAAACTTATTAGGTGTTCCAATCACAGTTTTTAGAGGACATCGTTGTAGTCCTTTCGCTATACTTCCTCAATTGTTTTTTCAAGAGATTTTTTTTTTTGGTTCAAGATTTCAAGAATTCCTTTGTTATTACACTTTTGTGTATTTTTGCTGAAATATTAAATTAAACTTTTGTGTCGTGTTTCAAATGGAATATTCTCTTAGATACTAAAGACATCCCATGCTTGAAGCTGCAAAGCCTATTAAAAATAATGAGGATTTGGGGGCCCTACCACGGTGTTCATGAAGAAAACAAAAGCTTTAATGGCCATGTAAGAAATAACATTAACAAAAGCATTTAAGGGCAAAAGCAGCCCAGCATTCTTCTAGAAAGTCATGCCAGAAAATTCTAGATCAAATTCACTTTGACCTTGAGCATTGCAATTTGCACCGTTCCTCATTAAAATGTGCTTTTCATTTTCATTTTCCCTTTGCCCTATATACAAACAACCGGTAAAGATTGCATCACTTTGGTTATAGTTGTTGGGACTTTTCGGTGGTCACTTAGAAGGCTTTGAATTCTGCTCCAATATTATGGTAACGCGCATTTGTACAGCTGTGTTTTGGGTCAGACCATGTGGTGCCAAAGGAGCCTTTTTTTTTTTTTTTTTGCTTTTCTTGAAATCCACTCAATTCAACGTCCATGTTTTTTTTTTTTTTAACAGAAATTTCTACCCTTATAATAATTATACAATCATAAAGATTACAAAGGATATGAAAATTATATATTTGTGATGGCCTACCTTATTCTAAACCAAATCTGATAGAAAAATGAATAAGGTCGTAATATGTAGCAACCATAAATGCTAGCCTTCATCTTATTTGACTTTTCCTTTTTTCCATTTCTTTTGTTCATTTCACTCTCAAAATCCCAATCTTCCACTTTCACCTTGTATTCTATGGAAATATGCCCATAAAAGAGAAAAACTATGATACTAATGGCAACTTTCAAACGTGCCAATCTTTTCTTTGAATGTTTTAACCTTTGATTTTGGACACTAATTTCTTAGTCAAGTCATCATTTTCATTTCAAGGGTGCAACAGAAGACCGCTATTGAGCATCAACATGCATGGTTGTCAAGTCAAAATTAGAGTACAAGAGCATGAATCTCGCACATCACTTGCCATGTCCACACTCCAAAAACATGACCGACCGACCTTTTTTTTAATTCCCAAAACATAAAAGTGTTTTCCAATTTGCTCACTAAAATTACAATTCCAACCTCACAGTTGGCTATATTCGCTCTCACACGCAAATATTTAATTCCAATTATAAAAACCATTACGTTTTCTTTTCCAAAAAAATTGGATTATTTTCATCAGGCCCTCTACCGACCGTTGGATCATCAGATCAGGCGACTGATCGAACGAAGCCCGTGGCGTCACACGTGTTAACGGATTCTAGAGACAAAAATGTCTCCACGCTCGTGCCTAGATGTACACGTGTCAAGT
Source organism: Antiaris toxicaria (assembly GCA_035233585.1). NCBI lineage: Eukaryota > Viridiplantae > Streptophyta > Magnoliopsida > Rosales > Moraceae > Antiaris > Antiaris toxicaria. The sequence continues at coordinate 100,651,313 of CP141154.1, forward strand.
TTTTCTTGCGCGCCAAGTCAAGAAAGGCAAATTTGCCAGCAAACCCCACAATTCTGGAAGGAGCCGTCACAGCTTCGCATCACGTTCTTTGATCTTCCTCGCCTACCTCTCTCTCTCTCTCTCTCACGTACGTAATGAAATAGCTAATTATATTTATAACCATTTCTCTCTCTCTCTAGAACGCACTTTCTCTCTCTAGTTTTCTCTTTTCTCTCTCTTCATCTCCCCGTTTCCTTTCGTCCTCTTTTTTTCACTCTGCGTTTCGCGATTCGGCTTCTGGATCTTAGAAGCCGAAAATGAGAGGCTCTTCCACTATTTTCCAAAGAGTTTCCAGAGCTTTCCGTGACAATCCTCCTCTCTCCAAGCTTCTCGTTGTCGTCACCGTCAGGTATTTGTTCCCTTTTATCGTTGGAGTTCTCTGTTTGATTACTTTTGCTCTCTGTTTCATCAAGTTTTCAGTTTTTTTTTTTTTTTTTTTCTATTTGTTTCGGATTGATTTGACTTTTTTCTAAAGTAATAGAGATTGTGTTTACAGTTTACATATATAAATATATATATATATATACACACACACGCACACATACAATCTTTGGAATATGACATTTCCAGATTTGGAATGCTTGCTACGAACATTGGGTTTGGATCTATCGGTTTTTATGCTGGTTGTACTATTTCCTTGCATTGAACCATGGAATCTTGAATTTCGCAAACCAAATGATGGACTTTCCTGCAAAAAATTCATTTTTATTGCTGTTGTTTTCATTTCCAATTTGTTTCTCATTGTTTATTAAAAAAGAGGAGGGGGGGGGGGGGGGGGGGGGGTGGGTGTGGTGGGGGGTGTTGGTGGTTGTGGGGTGTGGAGGAAAAAAACCGATTCTCCTTCTTTTCGAGGTTTTCTTACTAGAAATTCCGCCTTGAATTGGTGGGATGAATAAAGTAGTTGTTTTTTTAAGATTGAATCATATAGGTGGCGTTTGTTTTTGTTCTTGAGAATGATTTTCCATTTTCAAAAACACAGAAAACGAAAATGGTTTTAAAATAGCGTTTGTTTATTTAACGTTTTCAAAACTATTTCGAAAACACCGTTTTCAACTATGTTGTTTTTTTGAGTTTTTTGAAAACAAAAAAAAAGTTGTTTTCACTTTTTGTTTTCATTTCCAAAAAATATTGTGTTTTTTGGGTTTTTTGAAAATGAAATAGGTTTTGAAAAAATATAACTAAACAAAATTTCATTTTTATGTTTTTTAAAATATACACTTAGAAAATATAACCAAACACAGTTTCAAAAATGATCTTAACACAGTTTTCAAAACATTCTCATTTTCAATTTTTTTGAAAACAGAAAATATTTCAAAAACAATACCAAACGCCATCATACTAGTGCATTTCATGATATTCCTTTGTGAATTTTTGAAGGTCCTTTAAGAAACTTTTGTTCTCACCTATCCAATTCATATATAAATATCATAACAACTCTATTGCTTTGCGATGTGGGACCAATTCAACGTCTATCTATTATATAAATTTTATAAATTGTGTTATTTCTCATAAACTTGCTTTGGTTTATGGCTTTTGGGTTTGCAGTGGGGGAGGACTTGTGGCCTATGCTGAGGCAAACCAAGTGAACACTCCTCAAATCACAACCTCATCGTCTGATTTGGATGGTGGCAAGAAAAAGAAAGTGGTGGTACTTGGGACTGGTTGGGCAGGAACAAGTTTCCTAAGGAATCTAAAGAGTCCCTCGTACGAGGTTCAAGTTGTGTCACCTCGTAATTATTTTGCCTTTACTCCTTTGCTTCCGAGTGTTACGTGTGGTACAGTTGAAGCTCGTAGCATTGTCGAACCTATTCGCAACATTGTCAGGAAGGTAGTAATAAATTCAGGAAAATGAAATCCTTAGAATATTAGTGTCAGTAGATACATTTGTCAAGTAGTTATGGGAAAGAAATCTACGGAATAGGAAGTTTAGTGTATTTTTTTTTTCACACAATTATATGGTTTTTCAGGAAGATGATTAACTAGGAAATTGTTCATGATTTTTTTGTGAAGCAGAAAACTGTAGATGTTCAGTTCTGTGAAGCCGAGTGCATCAAGATTGATGCACAAAACAAGAAAGTATATTGCCGGTCTAATCAACACAACAACTTGAATGGGCAAGAAGAATTTGTTGTGGACTATGACTTCCTTGTAATAGCTATGGGAGCTAATGTTAATACATTCAACACTCCCGGGGTGATAGAGAACTGCCATTTTTTGAAGGTATTTGTTCTTTCCCTCGTGATTTTTATGTAAGTGTGTGTGTGTGTGTGTGTGTGTGTGTGTGTGTGCGTGCGTGCGTGTGTGTGTGTGTGTGTGTGTGTGTGTGGTTAGTTTCTAATATGCTGTACACGGACTGCCCGCATATAATTTTTCTTATATAGTGGAATCTTGATAAATAACAAACTCACAATAGCACCACTAGGCCGGTAAGAGTATATTGATTGCTTTTGGGAGATTGGTCGTGGTATCCCATCTGATCTTGTATGCACGTTTTCATTTTGAAGTCCATCTCACGAAAGTTTTTATGCAGGAAGTAGAAGATGCTCAAAAGATTAGAAGAACTGTTATCGACTGCTTCGAAAGGGCAAGCTTGCCAACGGTTAGTGATGAGGAAAAGAAGAGAATTCTTCATTTTGCTGTTGTTGGTGGTGGCCCAACTGGTGTGGAGTTCGCTGCAGAGCTTCATGATTTTGTGAAGGAAGATTTGGTAAAACTATATCCAGGAGTAAAAGATATAGTCAAAATTACACTTCTGGAGGCAGGAAATAACATTCTTAACATGTGAGTAAATTTGTCATTTCAAATTTTGAAGCCTTTCTTATTCATTTGGGAGTAGAGTTTTTCCTCTCTATTTTTCTGGAGCATGTTTTCAAGTTCATTACAATTTTATAGTCTAGCCAATTCCAATTCTGATGGAACATATCTACTTTTTCTTTGATTCAAGTTAGTAGAGGAATCTTGAACATACCTTATTGAGAATGTAAAACCAGAGCTTAAGAAGATTTATTTAGAGGAGAGATTGTAATATGAATGTGTGGATCTGACAATGTATCTCATGCTTTTGCAGGTTTGACAAAAGAATTACAGCTTTTGCTGAAGAAAAGTTTCAAAGAGAGGGCATTCATGTGAAAACAGGATCTATGGTTGTCAAAGTAACTGATAAAGAAATTACCACCAAAGATATGAAAAGTGGAGAAATTTCTTCTACACCTTATGGAATGGCTCTCTGGTCAACTGGTATAGGAACTCGTCCTGTTGTGAAAGATTTTATGAGGCAAATTGGCCAGGTTTGTTGCTGATGTTCTACAAAAACTGCTGCTATTATTTTTGTTATCAAGTTATCCAGAGCTTTAAGTAATCCATAAACTTCAAGTGGACGTCTTTGAACGCAACTGTCACTCACTAATCAAGTTTGTGCTTCCATAACCGCAGGCTAACAGGCGAGCTTTGGCAACTGATGAATGGCTGCGAGTCGAGGGATGTGACAATATATATGCTCTTGGTGATTGTGCAACTATTAATCAGCGTAAAGTCATGGTACTTGCTCGTGTTTCTTCTCTCATCTATCATATTTTCTGGTTGTGGAGTTTCTTCAGGGATGTCTGTCTCCGTTTATTGTTAGTTTTCAAGATTCCGTCAATTTTGAACTCTATCGTGGAATTTTTCATTCTCATTAAACTCTGTTATTTTCCTTTCTGGTGGCAAAAATTTTGATCTGGTGGTCATATGCATGTGATGGAAATTTCACTTTAGAAAAACATTCTCAATAGAAATTCCGTGATTTGGTTCAGGCTAACTCTTTAGAAATACATTTCGTGTTTCCTAGTATCCTTATACTGCCTTTTGCAAAGAAAATATGGATAAAGCTACAACGTACATTTATGAAAATGAAATAGTTTTTTCACATTAGAAGTTTAAGCGTGCATATCTCAATTTTATAATAAAACTAGTCCCATACACTTCTACACGATCCAGATGCTCTTCTAATTATTGGCTTCTATCATTTTTTTCATTATTTTAAAGAAAATTCCTTGTTGATCTTTCAGGAAGATATTTCTGCTATATTCACCAAGGCAGACAAGGACAATTCAGGAACACTCACAGTTAAAGAATTTCAAGAAGTTGTTGCTGACATCTGTGAAAGATACCCTCAAGTTGAGCTTTACTTGAAGAGCAAGCAGATGAGCGACATTGTTGACCTTTTGAAGGAATCGAAAGGCGATGTTGCAAAAGAATCCATAGAACTGAATATAGATGAATTCAAATCAGCTCTTTCCCAAGTGGATTCCCAGATGAAAAATCTTCCTGCTACAGCTCAGGTATTATAGCATTAGTTACTTTTTTACCACTGGAGATTTCAACGTCACTTATTTGGTTCATATGAACTTTTCCCCCCTCTTCCTATGAATGAATAAGGCATAGAAGTAATTTTGTGGCACTGTATGGGATTTCAGGTTGCAGCTCAACAAGGTGTATACCTTGCTAAATGCTTTAACCGCATGGAAGAGTGTGAAAAGAATCCAGAGGGTCCTCTCAGGTTCAGAGGATCGGGTCGTCACAGATTCCGTCCCTTCAGGTACACAGCACTCGATGAAACCCCCATTTCTTCTCTAGTGCCCATGACTATATGATGTGGGACCCGGATATATTCTTTGTTCTCCATCACCATATATGGTCATTGGTCTTTTCCATGTCTTGAGAATATTGCATTAATATACTTTGGTGGATTAAGGTTTGTCGATGGGGCCATTTAGCATTGATTTTTCTTATGCTCTTCGACAAGAAAGGAGAAGTAAAAGTTATGGATTTTCAGTTAGTGTTTAGAATCATTTTTTTTAAGTGTTTTGTAGGACAAAAATGCTATTTAAATATTCCAATAAGCAAAAAAAAAAAAAAATTGTTAGACTAAGCTTTATAAAATCTTATCAAAGTTCTAGTACCAGACGCTTTATTTTGTGGTTTTGAATGCACTCGAGTAATCATCCAAGTATTCAGAAAAAATAAAAAATGAACTAAAGAAGCCAAAAGAACTTTTCGTAAAGCCACTTCAAACATGAAGTTTCACCATCGACCACTTATGATCAGCGCTCTTTTTCCGCTTCTAACACTTGGTCATAAATCAAAAACTTGTTCTGGCTAGCATCTAAAACGCTATTGGAATGACAATGCAAGATTAATAGATATATGTGGTGTAAACAATTTTTATTTCTAACCCTCTTTGTAAAAAGGTACAAACATCTTGGACAATTTGCTCCACTTGGGGGAGAGCAAACAGCAGCACAACTTCCTGGAGATTGGGTGTCCATTGGTCAAAGCTCCCAGTGGCTCTGGTATTCTGTCTATGCAACGTAAGTTATTTCTCTTTTTTTCTTAGTCGCCCCAAAAAAAAAAGGGAAAAATAAAATCTCTCTCTGAGGGTCGTTTTTTCTGCTTAAATAACAATGTCTCGTCGTTTGTTGTCACTGTTTTACTTTTCAGCAAACAAGTGAGCTGGCGCAACAGAGCATTGGTGGTATCGGACTGGACAAGGCGTTTCATTTTTGGAAGGGACTCGAGTCGCATTTGAGGCTGCTGACTGCTGACTAGTGACTAGTCTTTTCAAAGCTGCTTAAAAAAAAAAAAAAAAGAAAATGGATTTACAATTTTGACATAAAAGAATTTTGTTTTGTTTTTTTATTTTTTTGGGTAATTTTCAAGATAAATTCCTATTTAACAAGCAGGAGTGAGCTGCTGGTGCAAAAATTCTTTATTTCTCTTCTTTACATTCTGACAATTTCTTTATTTCTTTCAAAAATCAAATAAATCTCTTTTTTATTGTTATTTTTCTCATTTTCACCGGACTTCAGTTTTCTCTACCATATTCGTGTCTTTTCCTTTTCCAAGAATTATTGGCTTTTTTTTATTCATGGATAAACACATGAATTTATTAGTGAGACATGATCATTAAAAACTTTAAACTATAATTACTTACTTTTGAAAAAAAAAAAAAAGAGCTAATTATGATCATAATTCATAATTCGTCCTTGTGAACAGAGGACACCAAGTTTTTTCACATTACAAGGGCCCGTTTAGTAGGTTTTAAAGATGCACATATTAAACATTAGAAAAATTTTGGATATTTATATTTGGAATAAAAAGTTTTAAAGCAAAAATAATTTTTGAGAACGAGTGAATTTTCACTTTTCATGATCAACGACCGGCGTCTGCATAAGATGCCGTTTCCTTTAGGCAATAAAAAGACATGTTGTTCGTTTGGATTCAAGTAAGACATGTTTAATTTGATTGTTTGAGTATTGATGCATTTGAAATGGTGTATAATCGCTAAGATTTTTTTCTTGCATGCATGATGTTAATAATGATCCATGTGTCCTATACTATTGATATATTTTTTTAGACTGTTATATTTGTCCTACTTTTTACAAATGCATTTAATAATTTATTTATAATCTATTTTTTTATATTGTTTTATTACTGTATAGAATAAAAAATATTTATATATTACTTTCTCTTTTTTTTTTTTCTTTTTTCTCTTTACTGTAATATCTAATTTTTATGAATTAATAAATAAATGCTGATTTTTTTGGTTTCTTAAACCAATTCTATTTGATCACGTGTTTAATTTTAATTATTATCATGTTGCTTTATTTTATTCTTTTGGTTTTTGTCTATAAATATTGGTGATGTATACTGATTTCCTTTGTATGGTTGATTCCGTCTTCTTCTCTGTCTAAATTCATTTATTATCCGGTTTTTGTCCTTGTGTTTCTCACACTCTCTATGTTGATGTTTTCATGGTTGATATACGGTCATTTAAGGTTGCTTTGAGTTAATTTCGGTACTATTAATGTCTTCTCTATATCACTTTCTTCACATTTGTTTGTATTGAAATATTGTATTCATATCTTTCTAATTTAATCATATTTTGCTTTGTTATTAATTAATGTCTATTCTATATTTTGTTCAAAATATTATTATATTGCTTTCTCTTTTTTTTTTTTTTTTTTGCTTTTTAAAATGAATATTCGCTATTTATATCTGTTTATGTCTTTTGTTTATCTTTGATTTTATTTTATTTTTAACTCATAGTATCACTTTGTTAACAATTAATAACAATTCAATTACTTCATTATATCTAATCAAATTTATATTATTATTATTTTCATTTATCCATGATGTTTACATACTTCTAATATTTATTTATTTATTTTATTTTTATTTATCTTTCTATGATACTTTTTTTCCCTTTTTTCTTTCACCGTCCTTTTGACTCTATTTGTTATTTGATGACGATGATCATATGTTTTTTGACATGCTGAGATTTATACAATTTGTCCAAAAGTTACTGTAGATGTTAATTTTTAAATGATACTTTACCTTACTATTTTATTCTGTGGTTATGGTTTATGTCTGTTTAGGTCCATTATAGATGACTTTGCTGATTTGTCATTGTTTTTCTTTTTTCAATTCTTGTTTCAAAGATTTTTTAAAATATCCAACTTCTAACACCATTAACCACTATATCTTACGCTAGCCACTATAGCAATAGATTGACAAATACCAGATCCAAAAAATACTAATTACAAGGTTAAACATATTTATTAATTTATATTTGATCCATATTAAAATTAAGATTAATCTTATTAAATATATATATCTTAACAATATTTTATCATTTCAATTCCAAAACAAAAACAATGGATCAATAAAAAAAAAAGTCCAATGATCAGCTAATATAAATACTTATAAATAATTTAATTTACAATATATATGTGTTTTAATATTGTTAATTTGATTCAGTTTCTCTTTCTTTTTTTTTTTTTTAACTTCTATTTACAGTGATAAAGAACAGGATAAACAAAAAGATAAAAATAAAATTTTAAAAGATAATAATAAAATTTTAATATAAAAATATATATAAATATATATTTATATCAACACACTTTCTGTTATAAAAAAATTTATATATTTTTTTGATATAATATATATATATATATATTTTTGCAGTAATACGTGGGTTTTTGGCTTGTGAATCTACTAAAGAGAAGGCAGTTTATTCCGTCAAAATATATATATATATATATATATATAAGTTTACAGATTTCTATCCATTCTAATTTTTTAAATGCTTGCTGTCCCAACTCCTCTTCTGTGCTCGATAATTTTATTTATATATCTATACATATATTATAAGAAAGGAGAATATATATTATGTTCACACCAAAATCGTTTGTTTAGGACGATTTTTTTTTTATTTTTTTTGGTCCTTGAGTTTTCTTTCTTTCCTTTTTTTTTTTGGCCATTTTTATTTTTATTTTTTACTTTAGACCTTTTTATTATTATTTTTTATCTTTGAGTTTTCTTTTTTTTTTTGGTTGATTTTTTTATTTATTCATTTTAGTCCTTTTTATTTTTTTTTGGTCCTTTAATTTTTTCCTTTTTGCCATTTTTTTTTATCTTGCTCACTTTAGTCCTTTTTATTATATTTTTTGTCCCTCAATATTTTTTCTTTTGCCCCTTTTTTTTTTTGCTTTTTTTCTTTTACTCTTTTTTGTATTAGTCAATCTTTTACATTTTTAGTCATTTTATTTTTTGGGTTTTTTTTTTCATGTATCTTTTTTTAATTTAGACCATTTTTTTTTTAATTTTACTCTTATTTAGACAAAATTTTTAAATATGTCTAACATATTCAACCCATATACTTAAGACTAGTACAACTATAAATTAGCAAAAATTATTGAGTGTAATAGCAAGTATAGTGTAATTGTACCTGTGCACCAAAAGAGAACCAGGGACCATGTTTTCATGACCATCAAAATCTGCCACGTGTCGTCGCCCCACGCTAACCTTCCCTCCTTGTGATTTTTTTGTTTTTCCAATTCCAAATAAACAAGTTTTATTGATTGGATGATAATCAGTCCACATCGAGAAGAACAAAGATATTTGCTGGGAGAACGTGGGCTTCTTAAGCTTTAGGGGACAAAATGGGAGGTGTCTATTCTCATCTCAAGATAAGTATAAGCCTCATTTCATTTGTATCAAAAAAAAAAAAAAACAGGGACAGATTAGTGGTTTCTAGCTAATTTTATCTCAAGAGCTTAGTGGAATTTGGACAATTGCTCGGTAACATTAACTTTTTTTTGTCTTAAGATAAGAAAATGGATGATTTTTACTATAAACTCCAATAATGAAGGTCAATAGTAGGCTAAGTTTGTAACGACATTATGTTTTATCAAAATTAAACTTTGAAAACACAAATTAAAAGTCAATCATTATACCTCTTTTATTCGTATGCAAATAATCTATCTATAACTATTTTGTGTTTTCATGTTTTGCAAACTATAATAAGGGCGATAATAATGTGTCTGTATTTTTATTTTTTGCAAATTACAAAAGGGGTTATAACAATGTAAGATACGAATTAAAAGCACGATATGAACATGAAAATTGAAGCCAAAGGAGGAGGAGATAGGGTCACACTTTAAATGGCTGTGGCCCATCCAAAGAGAGTGCAGTAAGTTGATGACTTCGAAATGGCTCTTTTGAGTGGTCTCCTCTCTCCGTAGAAAACCACATTCAATTATTAGCCTTGAACCTATAAGATTAATGGACAATTGCCGCCAATACAGTCTTGTCACAAAAATGTCACTAGTGGCACAATTAATTCAAGTAGGCACCACTCTACAAAAGGCCGGCCACCCCCGCAACAAAAACTTTTGACACAAAATTGACAAGTTCCTTTCAAGATGTTTCATGTTCCACGGAATCGTTATCTTTGTCCAAACTCCAAAATATGTTTTCTAGATTAGATTGCTAAGCAATATTATATCATTTTTCAAATTAGATATATGAGAAAATGAGCATTTTAGTTTATTCCTATAAATCATTTTTTCCTTCCTTTTTTTTTTTTTTTTAACTAATTGTGTTGGGTTGATTGATCAATTGTTATTGGCACTTGGGATTATTGGAATACTTGGTCGGTCCACCATAAATGATCGGAGGCTTGTGTTTTTGCACACTCATGATTTTGCCCACAAGTTGGAGATGGGGTGAAAATTAAGAGAGAGAGAGAGAGAGTTAATTCCGTTCTATGGTAACGCATTAATAACTTTCTAAAATTTAATTTGTAAAATAAATTTGGTGCGCCATAATTTTATATTGTATGTATCACTTAGATACTCAGTGAAAAATTAAAAAATATATATCATCATGTTAATTTCACCTTTTAAGACCATTATTTTACCTATTCCTCTGTATGGATAGGGTTCCATTTTGAATTGTAAGATTTTTATCTTCAATATATATTTTTTGTTTTTGTTTTCATGACGTGACTATACTTGCTAGTGATGATATGGCTCGTAGGTACTTGGAATACATAGTTTCAAATTTCAAATAACCAATTAAAATTATTCAATCTTTATAATAGAACCTATAATATCAAGGGCTAGTTTAAGAGGAATACTTAGAGACATTTTTTTTAGATCGGAAAAAAAGTTGTTTTGAAAAATATGTTTGGAGGAAAAAATATAAATTTTAAAAATTTTTTTATAAAAAAATATCAATATAGATATTGTTTTATTTATCTTAAAATTCTATGTAATTTAAAAAAGATCATCTTATTTGGACTTATATTCGCAAAGTTATGAACTTTTAAAGTTTGAAATATACTATAGTATTTTGAAAATATAAATAATAAAAAGTGATGATATGTTGAGAAAAAGTAGTTTTGAAGACATCAAAACTATTACCCCAAACAGCCCTTAAATATTGTTTTTACATTCAAATTTAAATAACAAATGTTTATATTTTAAATATTAATAAGTATAATCTCTTAAAAGTCCGTAAATATACGGTAAAAACCTTTGGAAACCCTAATTGTAATTTAACAGATTATTTTATTTATAATTCTGAGAATAAAATGAAACCTCCATTTGATGAACTTATATATATATATATCTATGTGTTTTTAGTTTTTACATTTTTTTTCCTTGCATTTTACGTTATCATTACTACAAGATTTGTAAAGCAAGTTTTACTTGTTAATAATTTTTAGTCAGAGTTTAGAAATATATACTCTGGTAAGATTAGAAAGCTTAAAAAAAAAAAAAAAAGGGGGCAAAAAACAAAAATGAAAAAGTTTGAGAATTGAGAGAGGCCCATCTAGAGGGTGAGCAACGTGAACACAGTCCAATTGTACAATGCCAGTGAAGCATTTATTAGAGGTACAGTTCCCTACTATTTATTAAATGGCGTGGAAATGTTGAAAAATAATAATATCATAATTCCAAGCAAATCTCTAATTAGACACACATATGATCCATTTGCAATATAGATTTGAAGGGTAATAAATTTGAATAATAATTCAAAAATTTTGTAAAACAAAACATGATAACAACCTTTTAAAATATTGTTAAAAAAATAATCCCCAGATAATGATCTGGACAACTACGTAGTGTTATTAACATAGCTTAAAAGAAGGTTATGCCCTTTCAATATCAAGGCTTAGGCGGAATTAGTTTGTCTTCTATGTTGATAGGGAAATGACCATGTCAAGAGATAACATACGTGGGACACTTGAAAAACCAGTACTAAAAAAGCATATTGATAATTAAAAAAATGTCAGAAATGAGTCCATGTGTTTTTTTTTTAAGAGATTTAAATTTTATATATTTTCAGATGAAATCAAGTGTAATATTATCATAAATTATATGTGAAATCATTTTTTTTCCTGATTATAATTATAAGCTTTAGCATTTGGAGGTGAGCCAAAGAAAATGGAATTGATAATACTATTGCCAACTTTCATGCCATTTTGTTTCTCTTGCTTTCTAAATCTTATTGATGTATAGTCACGTTGGTTTGGTAAGAACAAAGAAATTTGTTAGGAAATCAGATTTAAATTATCATTAAATTATATCTATAATCACATTATTATTTCATCTTAATATGTTTAAAATAAATCACAACGTTAAAAAGAAGAAAAACAATGTATTTAAAATAAAAACAAATAGAAATTAAGAAGACCACGACTCTTTAACTAAATTAAGTAATTAAACTAAGGACTTATAAAGAGGATAGATTTGAATTTATAGAATACCGATTGAAATAGATTGAAATAATAAAAAATAAGAGTAATAATTAAATAAAAAGACTTAAAAAATACTCTTAGGATAAATTGAAATTCTTCTCAAAACATGAGAAATTGATGTCCAGCTGGTAAACATCAACTTATTAGAACAGACACTGTGCTATTGTTGAAAGCTGCATCAAGGGATGGGGGTTTAATAATTTTATATTAATTTTGAATAATTAATCATAGAGATTAGGGAACATGGTCTGTGTGTGCATTGGATAACCTATTACATGAATAATGCTGTTTGGACCAGATTACGCGAACCGGGAAAAGAAGTCTGACTCGTGCGGTGAAGGATGCAATCACGTGACGCAATCACGTGACTTTGGTTATTTTACTGCTTCTGATGTTCATGATGCCCTCCGTTGCCAGCTCAGTTTCAGCGTCTCGTCCTCTGGTGCTCCGGTTCCTATCGTTCAACTAATATTTCTTTAAAGGGAAAATATGGAGAAGATATTTGGAGATATTAGTTTTTGATTGGAAAAAGTTATTTTCTTAAAATGCATTTAGGAGAAAAAAATGTTTAGGGTGAAAAAATAAAAAATTTAAAAAATTAAAAAAAATAACAATATAGATATTATTTTGTTTCTCTTGAAATTTTATGTAATTTAAAAAAATATATCTCATTTGGACTTGTATACACAAATTTATGAACTTTTAAAATTTAAAATTTACTGTAACGTTTTAAAAATTTAAATAATAAAAAGTGGTAAAATTAAAAAAAATATAGTTTTATATGTCTCCAAAACTAATCCAAACGAGATCAAAGACTTTAACTAATTAAAAAAATAAAAAGTTCTATAAAAGAAAATGATAATGTTAAAAGGAAAGGTTTAAATTACAAAAACTTCCATTCCATTTTCTATTTCTTTCGGAAATGACATTTTATTTTGAGAAATTACAGCTTGGTATATCTCATTTGATTTTCTTTTTAATTCACTCATCTAGTCTCTTTCACATCTAAAATCTTATCTTCGTTTTTTTAAGTGAATTTTGTTATTTGGAAAAAAAAAAAAAAACAAATAGTGAAATGCGATTCACTACATCATGAGAAGCCACACGAAATTGAATAAAAATGCTTACTATAATCTCATATTCCTATTTAAACATTTGCAAAGGTACTAGTTATTTATATATAAGTATTGTGTAGTATCACCTATAATTTAACATAATAAATTTGTCATTTTAATATATATATATATTTTTAAAAAAATCTCATTGACAAGCAATGGATTTTGCATAGAAAATTTAATAATCTAATATCATGTTATAATTATTGAGACGAAAGGCTGTTTGTGAAGACAATTAAAACGGAAAGAAAACTTTTGTGATTAATTCTATTAAAAAAAAAAAAATAATGACGGCAACAATAGTGTAAATGAAACTGTACATTTAACCACATCAATGAATCATTGTAGTGAAGTGCAAGTATCCACTAGAGTTTTACTCGAGATGATGAAGAAATAAGTCATGTGGATGAAGAAAAAAAGGGTCATGTGGGGTCCAAATTACAAGAAAAAATAATGAAAGAGGATGACTGAAATAATGCAAGTTTTATTCCATCGATCACTGTATATATTTTTTTCTTTTTTGAAAAAGAAAAGGGGGCTGTAATGATGATAAATTTACAAAGATAAGATATTATGCGCATCTTAGTGGAGAATTGGCAACATGATATTTTTAACTTTAACCTATTTCTTAGATTTTTTCCCAAAAAAAAAAAAAAGGCATAATGACCTTGCCATTCTTTTAAGTTGGCTTTTTTTTTTTTTTCTTTTTGGAAAATTTTTTTTTTTTCTATTTGGAGAATTTGTTAGTTGTCATGGTGCTAAACAGTGTCTTTATAGTAGGCAAAACCAAAAATATGAACAAGTTAAATGGACAACTACATGAATAATATGCCTCTTTAGATTTAATTATTTATCAACTTATCCTTTCGTTTCGAGAAGCTACACAGGGAAGGATTTTTTTTGTTAAGTAACAGGAAAGGAAAAATTAGGTAATTGAACAATTTTTTTAACACTTATTTTTTTTTAAATTGCCAAATTATTTTATTTAAGAAAAGTGATTGATGACCATTTAAATGATAATAATGATTGAACCAAAAAAACAATTAATATTAATATCAATTAATTAATGATTAATCATATTTGATCAATACTAAATGATAGACATTTTACCATAAACTTCTATTTTTTTAAAATATGAAAAACTTCAACCTTAAAAAAAAAAAAAAAACCCGACCATACACCTATATATCCTCTATAAAATATGAAAAACTTGTTTTAACTTTGCTATGTTTGTTTGGAAATTCTATTTTTGAAAAATAAAAAATTTTTTATTCTAAAAATATAAATTTTTTTAAATTTTTGTATTTAAATATTTAAAATTTTTTATTTTTAGAAAATAAAAAAAACTCTCTAAAAATTTTTTTTTATCATTCAAATAATTTAACACTTTTAAAAAAAATTCAAATAACTTTTTATTTTTCAAATATAAAATTTTTTATTTTTCAAAAGAAAAACCCTCCATTCAACTTCCACTTGTATTTTATGAATAAAATATTGGCAAAACTTCATAGATAATTTAAAAATGATTGGCAAAATTAGAAGTTTATAGTGGATAACTTTTTTTTTCCTTAATTTATAATTTTATCAAAAAATATTTTTCAAATTTTAATTTACAATATCCGTCCCTGAATTTTTGTATGCACACAAATTATCCCCTTACACTAACATACGCCGGGGGCGGTGCGTACTGCGCACCCGGTACCAAGTTAGGTGGGCGTGGGTTACGATCCTCCCCCTGGCCTCTGGTTGGGCTCCACCTGGCCTGCCATCCTCTTACCATCTCGGAAAAGAATTCGTGATAAACACACACCCTTAAACAGACTATTACTAACTAATTAAATTATAAAAACACTAATTACCACTAATCAAAGTTTTAATCAACACCTAAATACATAATTAAACAACTCCAAGTCATTTAATTTCCCATCTGTGTCTCTGCCCCTTTCACGGCTGGGTTCCACCTTCCTAGTACGCTAATCCGAGCTTTATTTTCTCTCTTCAAGTTTTCTTTGTCAGTTCACGAGAAACGCGCCATAATCTCACGGTGATGGAGTCGAAGAGGAAGAAGGAATCGGGAGGAGAGGGGGGCGAGTCGACTCGGGGGGCGGCGGCGGCGAGTTTTCCGGACGAGGTGTTGGAGAGGGTGGTGGGGCTGATAGAGTCGCACAAGCACCGGAGCGCGGCGTCGCTGGTGTGCAAGGACTGGTACAACGCGGAGCGCTGGTCGAGGCGGCGCGTGTTCATCGGAAACTGCTACTCGGTGTCGCCGGAGATCGTCACGCGCCGCTTCCCCAACATCCGGAGCGTCACGCTCAAGGGGAAGCCGCGGTTCTCCGACTTCAACCTCGTCCCGCCCAACTGGGGCGCCGACGTCCAGGCCTGGCTGGCCGCCTTCGCCGAAAGCTACCCGCTGCTGGAGGAGCTCCGCCTCAAGAGGATGACCGTCTCCGACGAGAGCTTGAAGTTTCTGGCACTTAATTTCCCCAATTTCAAAGCCATTTCGCTTCTCAGCTGTGATGGCTTCAGTACTGATGGGATCGCCGTCATTGCCACTCATTGCAGGTCAGTACGCGGTGCTGTGCTGCCCTTTTGTCTTTATTTCTTGTTGTTTCCATTCTTAGCCCTGATTTATTGTTCAGAATGATGTTTGGGTTTTGAGGTCTCGGAACTTTTAACGCTAGTTCCCGGAAGATTTTATTCATCTTAATTGAGAGAAATTACAAAATTTAGATTTTTTTTAATTTGAGATTCGGTGTGAAATTATCTTTAGATTATGTTTATATCTACAAAAGTTAGGAAATGTTAACACCAGGAGGGTAAATGTCAGCAAAAAAAAAAAATGATATTCCGATATTTTTTAATCCTTAGAGTTTTATTTGGGAAATTAGCACTTTAGAGTGAGTTTTCAGATTAATTTTCTCTAGTGTGTTTTCTTGGTAATGATAAGGGAAAGAAAAAAAAAAAAAAACGTAAATTGGTTGTGGTCAATGCAAGATGAAAACGGTATGAATGCATTTATTTCCCAGTTTGACTGTTTTCCTTTGCTTTTGAAGGAGTTATGCATCCTTGCCGATTAACTGGCACCCTCAAACGGAAATTCTGAATTTTTTTTTTGATTGAATATAATACTATCATAATACATGACTGTTTATTTCGAACGGATTAGGAATACATATAATTAACTTTCCTTTTTAAGAAGTACGTATAATGAATTTTGAACTAAAAGTCCAAAACATGCTAAGGTATGATATGTTTAGCCAAAAAAAAAAAAAAAAAAGAATCGAGACTATAGTTTTTTGATATATATAAATATATCATATTAAATAATTGGCTACTGGTTCTATATGATAGAGATGGTGAGACAATTTATGTGTAGGGTCCCTTTATGTATATAGATTTCATGATGAAATCTATTTTACACTTACTTGAAAATAAACTACCTAGAACTGTAAAATGGAATCCAAAGAAACCATTATTATTTTTTTGGAAGGGAGAAATAAGAGTTTATCCTATGGAAGGGTAGTGAAATTGGTCATATGGGTTACATTCTCCGTTTTGTTTTTTCTCTTTCAGGGAACTGAAAAAAAAAAACAGCGCTTTGTTCTAGACTAGCCTGGATATTGGACTACAAATGCTGATAACTACAAATAGACATATTGCTATTTTCAAAATCAGTTGTGTGTATATGTATAACTATATTCGTCTCTAAATTTGTGGACCAAGCATAGATTCAACATTTGGAACATTTTCAATCTGTTGTTGCTTCATATTTAACAGTCAACATTTTGCCACAGGAATTTGATTGAGCTTGACATACAAGAGAATGATGTAGATGACATAAGTGGCAACTGGTTGAGTTGCTTCCCAGAGACCTTCACATCACTGGAGATATTAAACTTTGCCAACTTGAACAGTGAAGTCAATTTTGATTCTCTTGAGAGGCTTGTTAGTAGGTGCAAATCGTTCAAGGTCTTGAAGGTCAATAAATGGATAAACTTGGAACAATTACAGAAGCTGATCAGTCATGCTCCTCAATTAGTGGAGCTTGGAACTGGAAATTTCACACAAGAGCTCACAGCCAATCAGCATTTGGAGCTTGAAAATGCCTTTAGCAATTGCAAGAATCTTCACACGCTCTCTGGCTTGTGGGAAGCAAAAGCCTTATATCTCCCAGTTCTATATCCCTCTTGCACAAATTTAACTTTCCTGAATTTAAGCTATGCTACATTGACGAGTGGCGAATTTGCCAGTCTTCTGGTTCATTGCCCGCAGCTTCGGCGCCTTTGGGTAACTTCTGAGATTCAAACCTTATGAGTTCATTTAATTAGTCTCTTATTTTTGGACTAGCAAATGACAAGGAGAGTAAAGCTGATATACTGGTTATATATCACTCTCTTGATTCAGGTCCTTGACACGGTGGAAGATAAAGGTCTAGAGGCCGTTGGATTACACTGTCCTTTACTTGAGGAGCTCCGTGTTTTTCCGCGTGATCCTTTTGATGACGAGATCGTCCATGGAGTAACAGAATCAGGATTTCTTGCAGTCTCTTATGGTTGCCGAAGGCTTCATTACGTCCTTTATTTTTGCCGCCAAATGACTAATGCTGCGGTAGCAACCATTGTGAAGAACTGTCCTGATTTCACCCACTTCCGTCTCTGCATAATGGACCCTGGCCAACCGGATTACTTGACAAATGAGCCCATGGATGGGGCCTTTGTTGCAGTGGTGAAGACTTGCACCAAGCTCCAGAGGCTTGCAGTTTCGGGTTTATTGACTGACCTAACTTTTGAGTACATTGGGAGGTACGCGAAGAATTTGGAAACACTTTCAGTGGCCTTTGCCGGTAGCAGCGACTGGGGGATGCAGTGTGTGTTAAATGGTTGTCCAAAGTTGAGGAAACTTGAGGTGAGAGATTGCCCATTTGGGAATGCAGGTTTGCTTTCGGGCTTAGAGAAGTATGAGTCTATGAGATCACTGTGGATGTCAGCCTGCAACGTCACCATGAACGGATGCCGACTGTTGGCCAGAGAGATGCCGCGGTTGAATGTTGAAGTAATCAAGGATGAAGGGAGTGAAGATAGCCAGGCTAATAAGCTTTATGTCTATCGTACTGTTGTTGGGCCAAGAAGTGATGCTCCTCCTTTTGTTCTCACCCTCTAAACTTTCTAAAATGCATGGTAATCTCTTCTCTAGATTTTGCTGTTACAACTCGTATTTGAAATTCGAAATGGTTTTTGCATTGGGGTACCTTTGCCATGGTAACTGGATTAGTTTTGGTTTCCAAAAAAGCATAGACCATGTTAATCTTTCGTTGATCTACATTAATAGATAATAGGTTATACTCACTTTTCAGCATGTGTAGATCAAGCACCACAGCTTTTGCACAAGTACTTCAATTTTCTTATTGCAAAGGAAAGATGCTTTCTATGAATGCTATCTTTTGTATGTTAGTATTTCACCAGTTCTCAATAGCACATTTTGTATCAAATTCTTTTGCAGATTGCAAACATTTTTGCAGAGACGTTTGGAACATGATTGGTGTCTTTGAACAACGGAATAAGATGGAAGCTGAAAAAAATATCAAAGATGGGAGATTGCTAATCGGAATTCATTCTTCTGATTATTTCTTTCTTGCAATGACAAACCATGAAAAAAATAAACAAGCGACATAAAGACACAAACAGAGCTTATACCTTCACAGCTTCAGTCTCGGGAATCAAGATCGCATCTGCTTCTGAATTAACCACGACCCTGAAGGCCAATAATGCTGAGGCTCTGCCGATGCAGAAGTAGATGTTAAAACCCTGGCAGTGCGTAATGGACCCGAAATCAGTTCCCACTATGCATTACCACCCATGTCCGTAGGACTCATGATAATCCTGCCATCACAAGGAAAACAACTCAGCACTACTGCATGGAAGAAGAGGGTGAAATTTCCTAGGAGCCTACTGAAAAAACAGAATACATGGAGTGGTCTTTCGATCTCTTAGTAAAGTGGGCTATGTTCGTAGTCTAAGTGACATCAAGCACATTCAAGTGCCTTCGTGGCCAAGTGAAGCTCATCTTCCTGCATTGCTTGAAGCATGTCAGTCTCACCGACGATTGCTTTGCCCTCTACTATGGCCGAGGAGAAAGAAAGTTATGGAGTTGCCATGGATGGTGTTTGAAGGAGAGATAAAAAGGAAAGCAAAGGCAGTTTCAAGAAGAGGGTTGTCCAACCGGAATTTTTGCTCTCTCTGTCTTCAGACCAGTTTTGGTGATCACCAATCGACTAAAATGCAACATCTTGGAGATGTGGGATGTAAATGTTTGTGGCTGGATCACTATTGTGGCCTTTTTACCTTACTTTCTTTGGCGAAAATAAGTTGTCTGTTTGTATGACACTTCTGTTTCCTTAAATATTCTCATTCATTTGCGTAAAATAAAAAAATTAAAAAATTAAAAAAAAATGAAGAAGAAATGTTCTCCTCAAGTCAGGTCTATTTTATTTATTAAGAACTAAGCCTAATTGCTAATTGATCCATTACCTTGTGGCAAATTGAATATTAAGATTGCTTTGTCAATATGTTAAATAGCCCTTTTCTTTTTTCCTCAAGGTGTGAACTTCAAGTTTGCTCCTACTCCGTCTTCCGGTCTTTTTATGTAGAAACATAATATATTATATCACCATAATTCATAACATGATTTGTTTCAAGTTATAAAGGGTGAGTTTAGGTATCTAAAAAAAGAGTTCTTAAGGTCTTCATTTGTAGCTTAATTTTTTATTTGGTGTGCAGTCATTTTTTAGCGATAGATCTAGTTTTTTTAATATTGAGTGAATAAAAATTACTAATTCACATATCACGTCTGCTATTAAAATATTTAGAAGTTAATTTCCTTAGTATAGTTCTTAAATGTTTCTACACCTCCAAAGCTTGGTTAGTCTTATGGTGGATTTTTTTTTCCCAATCACCAAAAATGTAGTAGCGTCCCACTGAGAAAATGAAACAAACTTGCCTTTTTCTACCGCTGGTGGTAGTGGCATGGGATATAAAGAACAACTGTTTCATTGTTCTCTCCTATCGATCAAATGTTCAATTTTTTGCATTAACACTAAGGGTTCGTTTGGTGAACGCATTGTATTTGCATTGCGTTTGAATGCAATGTATTGAATACAATTTGTATTTAGAGGAAAAGCATTAGCATTGCATTTGAATGCAATGTATGTTTGGGGGAAAAGTATTTGAATTGTATTTTAATAATAAATATGTGATGTGATGGGTAAAAGTAGAGAGAGAAAAAAGAGGGAGAGAGAATATATGATGTAATTAATAAAAGTAATAGAAAAAGTGAAATAATAAATAGTGATTGTGTTTGATTTAAAATGTGATGTGATTGGTATTTGAATGAAATGTTTTTGTATTTGGGGGAAAATTATATTGCATTTAAATGTAATGCTAAAAAAATTTGTGTCCCAAACACTAGCTAAATCATTTAAAATAGTGAAATTGTGTGATTGACGTATATGAACTATTAGATATTATCAATAAAAGAGAGCATAGACAAGTCCTCTTTTTCGTTCAGCTTGTAGTCCTAGTAGATTTCAAAATTTGTACTAAACAAGGTTATGAGGACACTATCGATCCTCTGGTAGTTTTTTTTTTTTTTAATCTTTCTTGTTATTATTTGGAATTCAAGATTTTATGAGAAGACCTAGTGTGACCTTAGTTCTAACATCGTTGATGGGCCATTAAGGCCACATGTGACTTCCAATGGGCCACCTGACACCGCAGGCAAATGCGTATGGTTAGGCTGGGCAGGCCATTTGATCCGTGCGTTAGACATTTTATACACACCAAGGAACGTTACAATCACCCACATATTTACATATATATATTTATATATATAGGCTGAGGCATGAAGCATGCGAGGACTCAACATGCATGTGGATTTGTCACTTGTGTCAAAAACAAACCACAAAAATCATGCGTGCAGAGAGAGAGAGTTGTGGATCTACTGCATTCCCATGACCCATTAAAGATAGGTTTCTGGTCCCTTCGATATCGCATTCAATTAGGAGTGTGTTTAGGGGAGGAGTCCTGAATTTATAGCCGAGTGGGGATTTCTTGTCCTGGTCAACTTTACCTTGAAAACGTTATATTTTCTCATTTTGTCTCCACTAAAAATTGATTATTTTATATAAATTTCTATAAAAACCTTTCTCCTTAATGTACGTTTCCATTAAAATATGAACTGGCTCTGCTAGTGGTGGTGTTGGCATCCTTGGTTGGGTTTAGACTTTGGTGTGCCAATATTGTGCTGTCTTCCATCATTTTCCTGTATATACGAGAACTCAAAACAACAAGTATGAGAGACAATGTACAAATGGCGTTTTTATATGTATGTTTACTTGATTTTTGGTTAATCAGGTTCTTTTCATGATCTAGTCTTTGATTGAGAAGTTTAGAGGGAGGGTTTAATCATATTACAATAATAATTAGATTTTGTGGGGTCCGAAGATCTATAACAAGTGTTTCTTGATTTTGATGACCATAATTTTTACTTGAAAAAAAATTTCTCATTCATTTTCAAGCCTTTATGAAGTTGTTATAATAACTTTATGGTTTGGTTTAACTTTATGGTTTTGGTTTGGTGAGACAAGTCTTCTCCATCAAGACTAATTGGGGCTTCTATAGAAACAAATACCCTTGTGCCCAATCCCAGCACAAACCCTCTCAAATCATGAATAAAGTAAGCAATTGTGAAATAATAAGTATATCAAGTCTTTTGAGTGCACTTCATTTCTTGTAAAACAAGTAAATATATATATAAAAAAAAAAAGCTACTAGTAAATTGGCTTTTGTATAAATTAAAGTTATAATTTCATTGGCTTGAACAGATGACTTCGAAATATGTATATGCATGAGATCTCTACTGGTTTGTTACTTTGTCTTCCTTTAGAGGTCTAGTCAATAACAGACATATGTCGATAAAAAATGTTAACAGAGAGTAGTGTTTCAGAGATAAAGACAACATAACCGTGACTGCCAGCTCCTTTGAAGCATCACATCAGGGTTCACAACATATAGATTTGCAAAATCCCTAGTTACAAAAGAATCTAGTTTAAACCACGCTAATTCGGTGAATATATATATATATATACACACACTCAACACACATGTGTGCATGTGTGTATGTATATACATATATATATATATATTATGTATATGTATTGTCCCAACTTCACTATTGATCTTATAGACAATATGAATATGACAAATCCTCTCAACAATGGACACATGATCCATTTGCTTAGGAGTGTTGATATGAACTAGCTTTGAAATCTCGGATCACATTTGACCATGCCACATGCTTAGAATAGACGAACACCAAATCCATTACAAATGATCCCATCAAGAAATCGTATTATAATGTTACATTTTATTAATCTATCTTATGCCACCTACCTGGGATAAACGAATACCAAATTCATTACAAGTGATCTCATAAAGAAATCATATTATAACGTTACATTTTATTAATCTATCTTATCATATAATGTTGTGTCATTTTTGGTCATGGCCAACCTCTTTGGAATGAATCAACATGAAGTATTGCCATATGTAGTTCTGATCTCTTCAAAGCTAAGTTTCATATTTAGAAACTGTTCCTTCTGCATTGAACATCCCTTCCTCTCCACTCAAAGGTGTTCCAAGCCGTCACTACCGTGCCTTTGCATACAAAATGGCGTTTTGTACCTAACGCCTCTTCATAAGCGCTAAAACAAACCTAACAAAGCATGTAGACTAGGAGGTTACACAAAATATTTGCTCATCCACAGTGACCCTATATTATATATAGTCCATATAATGTGTCCAACAATAAAAAAAGCAAATATCAATAATTAACTCAAGAAATGAGCAATTAGTGTTCATAATTACAAGCTCATCATTCTAAATCTGTTCCCAAAACATAATTTTTCAGCTTCTTCATTGATATTACAATTAACAATCCTGTTAGTCTAATACTATATACAAACATATAAGAATTTTTTAATTAAATACCTAATGTGGATCCGACAATTTAAAATATAAATGATATGACAATTAACAACTCTATGAGTCTATCACTATATACAAATATATAGGAATACTTTATCTAGAAATGCCCTATCAATAATGCAGATCCTACGGTTTATACTGTTGGATACTTATATTTTAGTGCATTATTGTGTAATATCAATACTTATATTTTAAAATTTAACACGTGGGTTCGAGCCCACAATCCCATTAATAACCATTCCCCAATCCTCTCTCGCCATGCCATTTGAGCAAAAGGTCTTAGGCAATATCAATATATACACACATATACATATACATATAGTGAAAAACGTGTAAGATGTGTGCAGTCTTCAACAATGAATACTTGAGGCCCATGTGCAAATCTAATTATACACGTAGTACTCATAAGTGTGGATGCAAAAAATAGTTGTGCGATATATCTGTTATGCAACACGACGTTTATTGCTGGGAGGATCAGTGGCCTAAAGCAATAAGGCCTTTGAAGGAATAACTGAACATAATTCATCAACTTTTAAAAAGGACGGAAAAAAAGAATAAGCGCCGACCTTTTCCCAAGTGGAACAAGACTTTAAGCCAGAACAAACCAAGTGTATTAGCCACTTTAATTAAGGAATAATTAAAGCCAAATCATCCTAAACTGTTTGGTTCGAATTATACTCTGGTCACAAACAGAAAAAGGAAGAAGAAAAGAAAAAAGATTACATAGGATAAGAGTCCGTGAGTGGCAGAATAATGGGCAGTTTGTCCTCTAACAAGACATTTTTAGACACAACTAATTATAATGTCATATGAGTTCTTTCAGCTTTTTTTTCTTTCTTTCTTTCTTGTCATTATCTGGGGTTTTAGCATGTGTAATGCCTTGGTTTAAACTCTATGTATACACAATAAAATACTTGCACATATTATCCTCCAACTCTTTATAATATATATATATATATATATAGGTAGGAATAATGGAATCAATCTATCAGTAACTTTCAATATGCTCCTTCTAAGATTTCCTTGCCAAGGCAAGGCTAAGCTTGCTTTTTCTTCTTTCTTCTTTCTTCTTTCATCTTTATTTTTAACCACAAATAAATAAAAAGAAGTGTTATTTTTTCTTTCTGGTTTTGTTCCCTTTTTGAGTGGTATACTAGAAATTCACCTCCACTTCCTATACGCAAAAGGTCACTGCTAGCTCAAGGCATCTAATTAAAAGTTCACATGGTTGGTGGGAGCCATGTTTTCTCCATGCTTAGGGCATGGAAAGCTACTCTTTTTTTTTTTTGTTTCTTATCTTTATTATTTATTTTGCCTCCCCTTTTCACCTAATCAAAGTATAGAGCCTTTATTACTTGGGTGGTCCCTATGAACTTAAGTTTTCTCACTTATGGACACTACTGTCACTGTTTTTGTCTCTTCCTTTTAGTTTGCTGATCTTGCTTCTCTTACTCAACAACTCAATTAATTACCTTTCTAAACAGCACTTTCCCAAAGTAATTAAAACCCTGGAGATTAGTTTCTCAGTCACTTTATTTGTAAAGTGAAGACACGTTAAAAGTTAATAAAGCTCTCGAGCATGGGAACTTTCGTTACAAGCCCCAAAGTCTTGAAGAAAACGCATCTTTGATCGCTTTTATACATGTGGTGTGAATCAAATCAGTTTGACACGTGAACATAATTACTAGTTTCACCTCTTACATTTACCTTTTTACCACCATGCTGTTATTGTTTTAAATATTCATTAATCATAGATGAATTAAAAGGTGAAAAACAACTATTTAAAAATAAAAGCCTTTTAGGATAGTATTCTTTGTGCATATTTTTAAACATAAGATTTATTTGTCTAATTACATTAAGATTAAATAAAATGTAAAATTAAAAGAATATAAAGAGATATTATTTCCGTTCCTTTTTCATGAGTTACCCTTTTCATCCAGGGACAAGATGAATTGCGAGTATTCAAGCACCCAAAAAAAAAAAAAAAACCAAAAGAATTGTAAGCTGCTTGTCCTAATATGGATGTTGTTCTGTTCACGATATGGACCTAAATACAAAACATATATTGATTTCATTCTTTTTTTCTTCTCTAAAAAATATTCCTTGCATTTAAGCAAAAGCCCAAAAAAAATGGCTAAAAAAAAAAAACACTTATTTTAGTCTAATTACCTTGAGAGATACAAAAAGATTCAAATTAACTTTTCTTTTTCTGCCCTTTTTTACCCTCCTAAAGTACAATTGCTAAATTCCAACACGTTACTCCAATATAAGCCTGACCAAATTCAATCCATCCTCCGGTTTTTAAGAAAACTGAAATATTTCCACTTTATATATATATAAAAAAAATGTGTTTCTCTTATCAAAATTCTGCCTTTCATTTCAAACCAGAACAAAACTATATTTTAATTACGGATGCAAACAAAATTATTGGTATTAAAAAAAAAAACAAACAAACAAATAAACAAACCGAGTAACTGGTATTTCGACAAATGGGACAATAATTTTGATTTTTTTTAAAATAAGTAATAAGAGGAGAAAAGTTGCTGAGCAAGCAAATCATGTATGACAAACGAGCCAACTAACTTTTTTTTATAACTTCCACTTTAACAGTTTCGATAAAAAAAAAAAAAAAATACAATGACATTCATTAAACAATGTATGCATTGCTTTCAAGTTTTATCATGCTTTCTGTTTTTCCCTTTTATTCATTATATAGTATGATCATTTCATTTTTTTTTTTTAAGATGATAATTTCTTTTTGAGGAACAGTATGATCATTTTTTTTATTCACATCAAACACTTGTTTTAAAAAAAATAACCATTTTTTAATTTTAAAAATATTGTTAACTATGATTCCATTAATGAAAAATAAATATTAACATTAACCAACCATTTATTAATTATAGTCAGCTAATCTATCGTTAATTGATGGACCATTTAAAAAAATGATTATTTTCTTAATTTTGTAAAACTTTGATCATTTATTAAAAAATTCCTTAAAAAAAATTTACCTACATATTTTTAATTTTATTTTGTTTACCTACATATTTTTAATTTTATATTTAAACCTCAAGCTGTAGTTTCAATTTTAAAAGTCTAATACGACATTTGATAAATTAATTACATTAAATACATTTTGTATTTAAATAAAAAGTATTTATTTTATATATAAATGCAATATATGTTTGGATGAAAAGTATTTGAATTAAATTTTAAATTTGAAAAGTTGATGTGATCGATATAAATAAATAAAAAATAAAAAAAAGATGATGTAAATAAAAAAAATATTTTTAAAATACTCTAAAATAATAAATATCTTTAAGATATTATTAAAAAATATTATATTTAAAAATAAAACTATCACATTTAAATATTTATATTTAAACATAATATAAATATAAAATTATAAATATGCGTCCCATAAATTTTAAATATGATTCAAAATTAGCTCTCAAAATCATTAGGATATCAATTTTTTTAGGACAAATTCATAGTTAAAAGACACGTTGAAATAAAAAAAAAATGAAATTAACCAAAAAAAAAAAAACAAACTCTCCCGTAACACATACAGATTAGAGGAAAAAAAAAAAGTTTCCCCTTCCTTAAATACATTTGCAACTCCCAAGTTCCAATAGTTTGAGACGCCCTTTTCAACTATTCAAATGACAGTGATGCCCCTCCCACCTCACGGTTCCCAATTTGACCCCATTTGCTAAAATACATTGACTCGGGGAAGGGGCATTCCCGTAAATTCACAGTAAAAATTCCAATTCGGTGAATCAGCTGCGAAGACTGTGGATAAGTACAGGGAAAACACCAGACAGGCAATGTCAGAAGAGAAAAAACACTCCGTGTTGTTCCTGATAAGATCACAACCTTAGATTAGATTCCATTCTGTTCCCTAAATTCCGATCGAACTCGCCGGAATTTTTTCCGGCCAGATTCCAAATCGGTCGGAGAATAATGGGTCAGCGTCTGAATCACTGAGAAGAGAAAACGACAATGGGAGAGGAAGATAAGAAGACTGCTCACGAACATTCCATTCTTCGACAAACCATCGACTTCTTGTCGTCGTTGATATCGCTTTCCCATTCCACCAAAGTCTTCGCCGCCAAATGGCAGTCGATTAGGACGAAGCTCGAGGACCTGAACAACGGCCTGATCGCGGTGGAGAATTGCGACTCCGGCGAGAATCCGGTGATTAAAGAGCTCGTTCTCTCCCTCATGGTGACGATCACCGAGTGCTACGATCTCGCTCGGCGCTGCGTCGACCTCTCCTACAGCGGAAAGCTTCTGATGCAGAGCGATTTGGACGTGATTTCCTCGAAATTCGATACCCACTCGAGGAGGCTGTCGGAAATCTACGACGCCGGGATTTTGACCGGCGGTTTCGCGCTTGTGGTGTCGCGGCCGACCTTCGGAGCTTGCAGGGACGACATGAGGTTTTACGTGAGGGATTTGGTGACCAGGATGAAGATTGGAGACACGGAGATGAAGCGACAGGCGTTGAGCAATCTGCATTCGGCTGTGACCGAGGACGAGAAGTACGTCAACGTTATTGCGGAGCTCGGGGATGTTGTTAGCGTAATCGTGAACTTTCTCGATTCGCCCGAGGCGGAAATCCGGGAAGGGACAGCGAGGGTGATGTCGGTGGTCGCCGGGTTCGATTCGTACAAGGCGGTTCTGGTCGGAGCAGGGGCAATCGCGCCGCTGATTCGGGTTCTGGAGTGTGGGAACGAGGCCGGGAAGGAAGCGTCGGCCAGGTGTTTGATGAAACTCACCGAGAATTCCGACAACGCCTGGTCGGTTTCGGCTCACGGAGGGGTCACGGCTCTGCTCAATATATGCAATTCGGCCGATTGCGGGGCGGAATTGATCGGCCCTGCCTGCGGGGTGCTGAAGAATCTCGCCGGAGTCGAGGAAATGAGGCGGTTCATGGTCGACAAAGGGGCAATTTCGACGTTCACCAAGCTGGCTCGTTCCAAGGATGAGACTGTTCAGATAAACTCCATAGAGTTGCTCAAGAACATTGCTTCCGGGGACGAACTGGTCCGGCAAATGGTCGTCAAAGAAGGAGGAATTCGCGGCTTGTTACGAGTCGTCGAGCCTAGATCGCCTTGCCGTTCGAAAACCCGAGAAACGGCACTAAGAGCAATAGAAAACTTGTGTTTCTCTTCAAACAGCTTAATTGGGATTCTCCTGAATTACTCATTTGTGGATCACCTAATCTTCTTCCTACGAAATGGGGAGGTCTCAATCCAAGAATTGGCACTAAAAATTGCCGTGAGGCTCGCGGCGACATCGGAGGAAGCGAAGAAAGCGCTCGGCGACGCGGGGTTCATGCAAGAGCTCGTCAAGTTTCTAGATTCCAAGTCATTTGAGGTGCGTGAAATGGCCATCGAGGCGCTCTCGGGGATGGTTTTGGTGCCTAGAAACAGGAAAAGATTTGCACAGGACGAGAGAAACATAGGCCTGATTCTCCAATTGCTCGACCCGGAAAAGGAAAACTCGGGGAACAACAAAAAGTTGCTACTTTCCATACTAATGTCGTTGACTAGCAGCAACAGTGGGAAACGGAAGATTGCGAGTTCTGGGCATCTCAAGAACGTCGAGAAGCTTGCGGAGGCAGAGGTTTACGATGCCAAGAAATTGGTCAGGAAGTTGTCCACAAACAGATTCAGGAGTATGTTAAGGGGAATCTGGCATTCTTGAATGTATAAAAACATATTTTTGTGACTGTATATCTGGACAAGTGTTTGTTCAAGTTTTTTTTTTTTTTTTTGGAACTTGTTTATCATCAGCATAATATATACTTTTGGAGTTCTTTTTGATTTTAGTTCCAGCGTTGAGCAAGCTTCTTTACTGCACTGTATAACGTTATAAGTATGGAATTTAGGAAATTATGGCAGAGAATCTGATTTTTGCCAGAATGCAATCGCAGAAAAAGTACCAACTGCTAAACTTGGAAAAAAAAAAATATGTTGAAAATAAAAATTGTAACTTTTTTTTTTTAATTTTACTTAAAAGGGGCAAGAGTGGCGTGTATGAAATTAAATAAACAAACAAATAAATAAATGTATATATAAATGTATGGTTGTAGGTGAAGCACATGGGGAAGACATGAGGAGGCCCAGAAAGGGCATGTGATATGGTAAGGAGTGCAAATCAATGGCTTTCTCGGCCTATATTAAGGACAAACAAAGATCGTGATAGATGAAATACACTACGGATTGCTTTGTCCTTTTAGCACTCCCTCTTTATATTTCTCTCATCTCCGTTATGGCAGTTTCTTAGGGGGCGTTTGGTAAACGCATTACATTTTGATTGTATTTGAATGAAATTTGTTTTTTAAATATTGTATTTGGTTGAAAAGTATTTGTTTTGTATTTAAATAAAATGTGTGTTTGGATGAAAAGTATTTTAGAGTTGAAAAGTTGATGTGATTGGTAAAAGTAGAGATAAATAGTAAAGTTAAAAAGTTGATGTGATTGTTTTAAAAATGTTTTAAATAGTAATTGTTTTCGTAGCACTGTTGTAAAATTTGTGTTTGGTGTAAAATTGTATTGTATTTGAGTGAAGTTAAAATGAAATTTTTTGCCAAATGTCCCCTTAATCTTTATGCAAAGAAATGCCTCGTCTTTTTCCTTGTGCTGACCTGTAGTATGTCAATACTATTGGTTGCCAATTTTTGTTACTAAAATTTGTAAATAACATCACAGGCTTAAGGCAGATTAAAATTAAGCAAGTGATTAGCATTTGTTTGGTTGCACATTTTAGGTTAAATTTAGTTTAAATCAAACTAAATTGTACATTTAAATCCAGTTTGAATTTAACTTGGTATATCTCATTTTAATAACTTTTTATCTTTATTTTTACAATTTCAGTATAATTTTTAATATAGATTTAAACTAAACTTTTGTACATGAACTACCTAACTTTTGTTCTAACTTATTTAAAGCTAAATTTAAGCTAAAACGTATAAAAAAATCAATTGACAGAATGGAGATAGGTCTCCATACCCTACTTGACTAGGGCATGACCTAAACTTTTAAATGTAGGGCAACAATGGTAACTAGGATCCAAGTTAGAGAAAATAAAAGGTTTGGGAAGCTTCTTGTGATTCTTGGCAGGCTGCTCGTGATGTAAACCGGACATACAACCCCACACGGCTCATATTACAAGATTTATTTATTTTTTAAGTTACTAATAGAAGGAAAGGGATTTGACTCGGAGGTTTCGCGTTTAAAACTTATAAATGTTTTTATTTTTATTTTTGTAACATGAGAGTTACAGGATCCACAATAATAATAATAATAATAATAATAATAATAATAAATTAATTTTTAAGTTTATGAAAGATGATGTTCGTTTTCTTGTCTTATTGTTTTCCTTTCTAAGGTTAATCGATTATGCAGTTAGTCTTAAAAGGAGTACATAATCCTTGAAAATTCCCCGTTGAGAAGTTATGACTGGTGAATATGTTAAGCATTTGTTAAGCTTGTTTATGTTTTTCTTCATTTCTTTTTCTTTTTCTTCCCTTTTTTGCTTTTATAAACATAAAGTGAAATGAAGTTTTCTATATATAAATTAAAGTGAAACGAAGTGTTGCTTAAGAAAATCGCCACCATTCCTTTCACTTTCAAAATATAAAAGGCATTTATGGGAAAAAAAAAAAAAAAGAGGGAGAAAGAAACAATGAAAGCGATGTAAACATGCGTACATGTTTTTTAGTTTATTTTATTTTATTTTAATTTTTGCATTATTGCTTCTTGCACTCTAAAAGAAATATTGTCAATTATTCCCCTAAATTCAAAAATTTCTTGGCAAATCACAATGAGTTTAAGAGCCAAGAGAGAGAAAAAGGTGCTTTCAAATTTCAAATTTGCTCCCTCTTAAATAACTTACATGCATTTGCATGTGTTATTTACGATCGGAAAAACGACAACTAATAGCAATTTTGGGGTAATTTATTAAGTAATTTTTATTCAAAAAATGGATGCTAATAAAATGGTTTTTTTAAAAGCATTGTATTAAATATGTTGTTAAAGTTTACAAAAAAAAAAAAAAAAAAAAGACAACCAGTTTTAAATGGTTAATTGATGAATAACTATTGACTGGCCGTATTTGACTGATATCGATGAATGTTTAATAAATTTCAATTAATTATTTATTAGTTGATCAATAATAAATTATTAAAAAAAAAAAAAGAAAACCAACCATCTCACTTAATATATAGTCAGAATATTAATTGTTGAAAGAGTAATGTTTTTGGTATATTTTGTCAGATATAAAGTTGAGAGAGCAAGACTGCCCCTACAATTACTAGAGTTCCAACATTTCAAGGAAAAAAAAAAAAAAAAAGCCATACGATAAAGTGACACCTAACAGGTTGGCTGGAAGAAAAACAGGCCTTAAATGAGTACTACTTTGAGCCTACATAATGTCAGATGGCATATGATGACGAATTAACTGGGCCTCAGATCATTGCAAATTTCGGGCCTCCATTGGTTAGGGAAAGCACTGGTTGAGCACTTGCCCGCACTTTCCCAAAGGGGGTCGACCCCTGCTTAGACCATCTTTCATTTCAAAGTCCTACTAGCATCAAGACTACATATGATCTTTTTGTTCTCATATATATACATATATTTTAATGGGATTCTCATTATGCTTTTCTTTTGGTATAAATACCTCTCCCTTTTTTTTTCTTTTTTTTTTTAAATTTTGGTATAACGTTAGATTGAATCCGCATCCTCTCAAACTCAAACGCCACCCTCCGCACCTGATGCGGTTTGACATGGTTCTATTTTTCTTGCTTACAAGTAAATATTTCCTATTTGGAAACCGCGTGGAAAACACTTATCAGGTATATAGAGTAATGGGGTGCAAAATTACAGCTTTTACGCAATTATTTGTAGCGTGTTAATTGTCGTGGGAGCTCATACAGTTGCTCAAAGTCATTTGTTGTCAGTTTCTTGAACCGTTTTAGGTTGACTATTTTGGTCCTTGTGTGTGTATTTGCCACTAATTTGTGCAATTTGCTAAAAGGCCGTTCCCACTTTTGAACGGCATGAAATGATGGAAATCACATTCCTTGGGCAAACCACCGGGTCCATATCTTTCTGATCAATGGGAATTGGAGATCCTGAAATTAAAAAAGTTTACTTGGGTGGGCATGGTTACGTTTTTAAGTGCGACAAGTTGGGTGTTGTCTCCAAGCTAGAAAATGGAACTATATTATGAGTCATGCATTTTTTTTTTTTTTTTATTCACACACTCTAGCTAGTTTCAATGGTGTCACTTTAGGAGTTTTCGTGTGGAAGACTTGGGAAAGGGACAATAGTGATATACAATTGTTGTTGTTATGGATTTTTTTTTCGTTATTCTTCCCCTGTAGTATACTAGAAAAAGTAAACATTAGATATAGGAGTCTTATATTATTATTATTATTATATATATAAACATTTGACTTGACTTAGTTGATTTTGTAATTTGTATTTATGTGAAGTTCATTTATAATGTTCCTTAATATTCATTGGTGAATTACCTCTATTTTTTTAGTATGTGAATGTAAACATGTTGTTAAACCAATTTAAATTTTTGTATAATCTAACTTACAATTTGGTAATAATCAAAGCAAATCAACAGCCGAATAAATTTATCATCTCTCCTAGTTGATGTCTTATCTATTTTCAATTGTCACCCCTCTTTCCTTACACCCTCTTTTGATAATTGTCATCCTAGTCATTTTGTGTTCTCTTTCAATGGTTTTTATTTATGTCTTATCTTGAAGATTTTCAACCCTACTCCTTTATTTTTATTTTAGTTAAAAATTAAAAGACAAGAAAAGAAAAGCCAACAACCAAACCCCAAGACCAAAAATAAATAAATAAATGAATAACAAAGTAAAAACTCATATTTCAATACCCTTATTTGTTCAATCATTTTGCATATAGTCATCTCTATTAGAATTTTAATGTTTATCTTTTTCTTATTTATATGATAAATCTTTTTGATTTTAGAATTTTTATTAGTTTGAGTAACTGATTCTATAACTTATGATATAATTTCATTGAAAAAGGGGGAAAAAAAACCTTATATACATAGAGCTCACACATAGTTGGTGAATTACCTCATTTTCCTAGCATGTGATGCAGGCAAGATTGCCAAACCACATATTTGTATTCTATTCTTCCTTTAATTTTGGGGAATTTAGAGAAATACCTTAAAAATGGCACATCTCTGAAATCTTGCCCCTCTTATAATAGCTTCAAGATTTTTATTTTTATTTTTTAAACAAGTCAAAAATCAACTTAATATGTCTTTTTAAAATTACACCCAACCAATTAAAAGGGTAATCTATTGGAATACCATTTGGTAATCCACCAGAATACCTTTTGGTAATTTGCCGTAATATGTTTGGTAATTTGCCGTAATAGGTTTTGGTAATCCGCCAGAATATCTTTTGATAATCTATTGGAATACATTTTAGTAATCCACCAAGAACCGTTTGGTAATTTGCTAGAATACTTTTTGATAATCTGTCGGAACACCATTTGATAATTAACTAAGATATTGTTATATCTACCAAATTTTTTACATTAGAGTATTTCAAATGTTTTATTAAATAATTATTTCGAATAATATTTTCTCGATATTATTTTTAATAAATAACAAAAAAATATTTCAAATTTTTTATTAAATAATTATTTCGAATAATATTTTCTCGATATTATTTTTAATAAATAACAAAAAAATTTTGAATAAAAAAATTATATGAAAAAAATATAAAAATTATAATATTAAAAAAATCAGTAATTAATATATTTAAAATAGTAAAAGTAAAAAAAAAACCTAAAAAAAAAAAAAGAGAGGGTAAACAAACAAACTCTTTTTCCTTTTTTCTGGTGAGATCAACCACTAGAAAGGAAGCCTCGTGCCGACAGAAGGTCTCCGTTGCTGGGCTTTATACCCAAGCCTCGTGAGGTCGATTGCAAGGCCAAACGGCCACAAAACGCACGATCGAGGTCCACATGACGGAGGCAGTTAAGAGGAAAGAACTGCAGATCGAGCTCTGATGATCGCGATTGAAGTTTGCAAGGTTTTGATGCTGTAAATTGAGAGTTATCGCCAAGCTCTGATGATCATGATCGGCCATGAACTCACAATCTTGACAATTTCTTAGCCCATGATTGTTGCAATGATGGAAAAACCACTGTCTGTCACAAAATCTCTGTGACGACGATAGTCGAGGAGAGAAAAGCGAGTCTCCAGAGGCCTCTCTTGCAATGTTTGATGGCCTGACAAGAGCTCCACTTAAGGGAGGGAGTAGAAGAGAATGGAAGAGAAAAGGGGGAGAGAGAGAGACAGGAGAGAAAGTGTAGAAGAGAGAGATTGAAGAGGAGAGGATGGAGAAAGAGAGAGACAGGTTTGGGTATTTTTGTCAATATATAATAAAATAAAAAAAGTTAAATGAAAAATTAAAAAAAGGACAAAAGTTTGAAACAAGGTTTTAGTGGGGCAACAATTCGAAATAGATACAATAAAGGGGCTATTTTTTGGGTTTCCTCTTTAATTTTTCTTTTTATTCACAATATTAATGGGCTAGTGTTCTTCGGAATATTGGAGTCATCGGGCCCAGATTTTTAAGGCCACAACTCACAAGGGCACAAATGTAGTGTCTCTTTCCTCTATCTGTTCTTCTAACTGGGCCTTTTTTTTTTTTTTTTCCAAAGAAGAAACTTCCTATCTCTCTCATTCCATTTTCTTTAATCTATAAATATTGTCGTGTTGTAGTTTACACCCACCACAATTTTAGCTATTTGTTAGGATTTTTTTTTTTGAAACATACAACCCTTTTTTTTATAATATTATTTTAGCAAACCTGATTCTCCTCACCCATGTGTTGGGTCCTAGAAGTCACACACCATTACGTCAAAATTGCCTTTTCTCTTACTCACCAATGGCTTTGTTTATTTGGTGGGATGACTTCAAATGTTGCAAGTTGAACTTAAGAAATAATACTTTTCCCTTCTTTTTTTCCTTCCCATTAATTTCTTCACACACTTATCTCTGATTCTGTGTATTTTTCTCACACGACACTTTGAAGTGCTCACTAATGCATTGCAATTTGCAGTACAGCAATTCGACGAATTTATTAATACAAGCAACTAGCTTAGAGCAATCTGATGTCCATGGATAATATTAATTATCAAATTGATGGGCCTATTAATGTACTAATAATTATTTGACAAAATATAAGAAAAAAAGGTGAAAATTAATATGTACTTTTGCACTCGTTGTTCCTGTCCATTTTTTTAAAACCAATAATGCATATATGTGTGTGCATATATGCATGTGTTGCATAAGGAAGCCACAACAAATGCAAATGGTGATGAAGAATCTGTTTGGTCTTTGTTGAGGAGGGTTATAATTGAAGATGGGTAGTTGGTTAATTAATCCAAATAAAGTCGAAGAAACGTGAAACTAGCACAAATTAGTTTAAGCTCCACTTACAAAACTAGACCCACCATTATCAGTCACAACATGTGGCAATACAAGCTTATGTGAAGGAAGATAGGTCCTTCTATGTCGAGTGGTGGGTGGTGTTAGTTGCATACATATATAAATATACGGTTGGGGCTGTCATCATCATTAGTATATAATTCCGCTTAGGCTTGACACCGATTTAGTGTATGTTTAATTCGTAAATTAGAATTTTTTAAGTTATATTTGAGTTGATGATTGAATAGTCATTTTATTTTCGACATGTAATTAAATAAAAACAAAAAAGTTGGGTTATAAATGATCATTGCCGTATTTTTCTTCGGCACATTACCAAAGATTCTTAATTTCGTTTTCACATTAATCGATGAGTTTCAAACTTGAGAAGAAAATTAAGTTGGTGTGGGGCTCTTTGTTTGCGGGTGTTTCTAGGCATGAGCATGACTGTTGACTATACCCATATTACTTTATACGACGTTGAGGTTAAAATTATTAGCACTGGTCAAGACTCTAGGGCACGCCAAAGAGTAGACTTGGAAAAGACAAACCAGAAGAACTGAATTGAGAAGCCAATTTTGTTGGCATATAATTTATTTGCTCCAAATTGCAAACAAAAACGTGTGCCCACTAGCTTATTCAATAGTCAAAATATTTGCTCTGCAATATTAGGACCGTTCGTTAGTAGTAGTAGTAGTACTCTTTCTTTTTGCTCTGGCTTATTATCCAAATTTTCGTCTGTCCATATGATGGTTGATTCAGAGTCAATAACCATATTTCACATTTGCTGAAGACCAAACATACCCAACCAAAAAAAAAGGAAAAAGAAAAAGAAAAATTAGGGCTTCTTATTTTATGAATGTTTAGAAACCAAGTTTAAATGAAATTAAACTTTTTATTTTTATTTTTATCTAAAAAGTCAATAAAAATTATAACTAATTTTTAAAAAGTTAACTAATTTTTTTAAATTAAACTAAACTAAATAATTATTTCAAACGAGACATCAAATGAGAGTTGTTATATGACTATCGAGCTAATTAATTTATGGGTGGTTAGTTTTCGTTTTTTTGATAATATAGAATTTAACATTCTAATAAAAATAGTGAAGTCAAGTGATAGTGGAGCCAATTAATAAAGTTGGATATTTAAATTAAACTAAATTAAACCGTTATTTTAAGAGATATTAAATAATAATTGTTATACGACTGTTGAGCCTATTAACTTGTGGATGGCTAGTTTTCGTGTCTCAATGGCATAGAATTCAACATTCTAATATAAACAGTGAAGTCAAATGATAGTGGAGTCAATAAAGCTGGATTTTCAATTATCAAGAATCATGATTATTATCGAAGTATTCAAATTCAAACTGAATACGAGGATAATGTGCACTCAAGATTAACTTAATCAAGGGTAACAATAAGCTAGAGATAGTATTCTATAATTTATTTGTATTTACCTCATAAAAGGGTATATATATATATATATATATATAAACAGACTTATTCAGCCACATAGAGATCCTAATCGCTTTTTCATATACTCAAAACATTTTGTGTACTCTATGATTTTCTGTATTTTCTGTGATTTATTTGAGTACTGTTTTTATGCGAGATGATCGATCTCTCAATAAGGCCAGGCGAGGCTTGATCTTGTTGATGATTTACATCTTCAACTGCCTAATGACTTTGTGTACTACTATTACCGCTATAATTTTCCTCACTTGAATAAAAACCATCAAATATTCACGGGCCTTTATCACTATGAAAAAAATATATAACAGAAGATATTTTAAAGAGAGTGACTAATCTTGTCTTGATAGTTTATCCTACATTTATGTGTCGAAAGGGTCAATTCATATAATAATTAGTTTGACTATAACACTGTCTATGCCAGCTATAGATCACCAAGTATAAACGATACAAAATTTTCTTTTGCAGAACTAGGCAGATTAAAAGATAATGGCGGATGGAAGTGTCCATAAAATGGGGATATTTATGGATCGAGTTGTATATATACAGAGAATGACTCTTATACGGCACCTTTTATGTGTTTGTAACATAATTTGTGTTATATTGTATTAATTAAGTAATTTAAACGTAATATTTTTAACGATATTTATAATTTATACCAGTGTATGAATATTATTACGTGATAAGATTTTAAATAAAAATCACAATTAAATCAATTAGTTAGATTTCAAGTTTATAAATGGAAAATTATTAATGCTGTATGGTATGCGATATACAAGACATTTCCTATATATAATAGGATAAGATGTTTATACCAAATCTTTTGTAGATTAGTGACTTCAAATCTAAACTTAGTTTTTGTGAGAGCCATTTTATTTGCTCAAAATTCGTAAGAGCTATAAATTAATTTGTGAAAATCAGACTGATTATAATTATGAACCCTCCCGTCTAATTTTTTTTAAACTGTATATATGTAAATTTATAAATATTGAGAGGATACAACTAGCTAATAAAAATTAATACATTTTAATTACATTGACATTCGTTCCTGTATATGCTAATTATTAATTTCTACGTGGTTCATAGAATTTGGGAATTGTTTGTTATAATGCCAAATAAATATAGACAATATTGTGGATCGTTATCATCAGAGGAATAGTTAACAATACAAATACAGCCATCTCAATAATTATATGGTTTTGGCGGGTAGTAAAGCTCGGGTATCTATCGTAATGTCATGAAAATTAGTTCTTTTACTGAATTTTATTGATTAGTTTCCGATTCCTCCATATTCATTGTTTTAAGATTTTTTTTTTTTTTTTTTAGGTTTAGTATTGATGAATAATGGAGTGAAACAAATAGAAAGTTTGGCTCGTTCCCCAAAAAGTCAACCCCACTGAATACTTTTTTTTTTTTTTTTTTTGAGAAAACCATATTAGAATGCTTTTACATGCCTAAACAAATGATATTTCTTATCAAGCGACAAAGTTGATCAAACATCAAATCGTTATTTGTTGCTGTCACCATTCTCCGTTTAAGGCATTTCATTGTCAGTCCAAAAAATCAAGATAAAGCCTTCTAGGTCGCATCCTAACAAACACTATTCTGGTTCATTTCGTTACCATCTAGCCCCATAACTTAATTAATTACTGATTATTATTTGTCTAATAGCAGGAGTTGGCAAAATATTTAATTTTGAATTGGAATTACTTACACTCACGTCTTCTCATGTTATACGATGTATAAATGGTTACGTCAATTGATACCAACTTGTGTATAAAAAATAAAAAAGTCTAAGTGAGTCTCACTAAAGGCTTAAAGCGTGGGTTGTTATTTATCTATATTATTGAGCTTATTTCTTCAAAAACTTCTATCGTGTTTTCAACTTAAACATATAACCTCTTCTTTAGGAGTTTCGTAAATTTAAAACTGATACCAATTGAAAAAATTGGTACCAGTTGATCTAGGATGACAATGAAATTAAAAAAATCATCTTCAAAATAATTGTAATAACACTCTAGTATATATTGTAATACCATAATCACCCATAAATCAGTAGTGTGAAATCAAGGGCTAATTAGCTGCATAAATATGTTAGTGACGCGGCAAAATCTCGATTGGGGAGTGAATTTTCGAATTGTTTCATTTAAAACAAAAAAAAAAAAAAAAGAAAGTAACAACATTTATCAATTTAACTGACTATTTTTTAT
Organism: Antiaris toxicaria; assembly: GCA_035233585.1. NCBI lineage: Eukaryota > Viridiplantae > Streptophyta > Magnoliopsida > Rosales > Moraceae > Antiaris > Antiaris toxicaria. The sequence continues at coordinate 100,690,769 of CP141154.1, forward strand.
ATGTTCGAAAGCTTTACGTCTGGCCATTATCATAAAAACAGCAAATCATTTGAATTCTTTTATCTTTATGACAGCTGAGATCCATGTGAAGAAAGGGAGAAAAAAAAAAAAAACCAATTATGAATATTTTCATTAGAAAAACGAATTATTATTTATATTCTATGTCTACTAACCTTGGAGGTCAACCTGTACAACTTTCCGGGTATTATTTTTATCTAAATTCTCAGAGTAAGAAATTTAATATAAAAATAAAATAAGATTATATTAAGTGCATGGTGCAAAAAACCTTCTAATTTTCTTTAATTTGTTCCTTATTTCTTAATTTTATTTGTGTCGGAGGGGAGTTAGAAATGGACAACTCAATATCAAATTGTTTATTATAATATAATTGAAGCTCATGAACGTTAATGAATATATTGTATTCTCAAGTTCACGTAAAAACCCGAGGCTTGGCATGACCCCTTTACACTCAAAGCTGAATTTTCAACGAGTTTTCAACTCATGAGTGGCATTAATATTATGAATATATTCCTTCCAAACTTTTAATTTAATGGTCATTATTTGACTCTAATTAATCAGTTATGGAGTCGGTCTATTATTCTAATAGAGGCATGCATTAAAAGACAAATTTTTAAAAGGAGCTTATATAAGAACGACAATTTTTAGTGAGTAAAATGTACAAAAAGTAAAGATTTTCTACAAGTAAAATTGAAAAAATATATAAAATAAAAAGAGTTCATCAGGATGAAAGCCCCCACTTAGTTATGAATAGTTCGCTCCTAACTCAAATAGCTGAAAATTGCAAAATGTTTTCAACTTGTCGATCTAGTCTTTAAGTACTAATACAAATGAACACGTTAATCAATATTACTAGCTGAAATAGTAGAACATAAATAATTCAAAATATAACTCATGATATAGTTCATCAATCTGTATCCTCTTTCTGATTCCTTAGGTTGAAGGTTTCTCCAGCTGTGGTTCATGTTCAAAACCCTACAATCCCCATGCTTTCAGCAGAAACAAATGTATTATTATTATTATTATTATTATATTTTTAAAGGTCACAGTCAACTCAACACCATGTAACGTTGTTTGTTGACTTTAACACCTTTTTTTTTATTTTTTATTTATTAGTGTGATGGGGTTTCTGGGCGTTGACTTCCTTGTCCATGCCAGCTTTTCTTTTCTCAACATTATCTGCATAGTAAATACTATGTACGTACCCACCACCAAGTCCACATAACAATATTGCATACAGACAAATATTATATACAATGAATTTAAAGAGAGGGATAGATGATGATGATCGAATACATACATATATATATATGTGTGTGTATGTATGCATACATATATGAGAAGGAGGTTTATCCGTCTGGAGCAGCTTCATTAATAGACTAGAGGACCTCCACCGTCTAGGTAAATGCTGCTACATGGGAATATGCTCATATGCTTGACGCTAATATTCAGTCCTTTGGCTATAATGGACCAGACCATGTAGGGCTGTGGGCGGTGGAGGGTACGCACGCCACGCCCCATGGGGACTACACCAAAAAAAAAAAAAAAAAAAAAAAGGGTAAAATCACTTAATAATTAACAGAGAAGATTCTAGGTTCCAAGCATCATATCACAGGGTTTAATAAGGTCCTTTATCCTAATCATATAGAAATCATAAAATCGACAATAGTAGGCGTTGTTCAGACAATATTTTTACAATATCCTATTGTAAAATCTCTCTCTCTCTCTCTAGAAAAAAAAAAAAAGAGAAACTCTCATTTAATTATTGGAAGGAAAAAAAAAAAAAAAAACTCATGGGACGCCTATATATCTCGCTGGCGATTCTGCTACCCCATCAGTATGAACACAACCTTAAATGCAAGTTTTAGATAAGGAAGCAAGTATTCCCTAAATTAATAGATCAAGCCAGCTGAGTGAGATTAGGCAAATTTAACACTGGTTTTTTTTTTTTTTTTTGATATAAAGAGAATATAGTCAACTTATATATATAATTTCTTGATTCAAATCATGTTATTTTATAAAATAAAAAATAAATTTAATATTTTTTTTTATAAAATGATATGATATAAGGGATTAAAAATAATTTAAATAAAAACTTTAAATAAAGAATATGTATTCATGTATATGAATATATATATAGCTCGACTATATATGAATATATTAGCTCGACTAATATCATTAACGCCATCCCTATCCAAAAGCCCCAATTCTATCTTTTTTCATTCTTTACCGCTTAGCACGTTGTAAATCACGAGGAAGTAGCTCGACCAGATTCTTGGAATTAGTGCTCCCAATAATTATGATACGCACTTGAAATTCAAATATGAAAGAAAAGATGTATATATATATAAATTGCCTATAATATATGCATTTGTTTGTAAAACGTGGCACATAAATAAAAATTCTTATATGGAAATTGGCTTATGATGCTGTTGATTTTAATAATTTAGTGGAGATTCTGGATGAGTCAGATTATCATAAGCTGAATTTTATTTAAAGCAAAAGAAAAAACTAAAGGCAATACCACCCCCACTTAGTAAGACGTCGGCAGAGGAAGTTTAAGTACGGTACCAAAAAAGAGCCGTTTGTCGGCGTTTTTGTGTTGGCCATTTGCCAAAATATTATTTATCACTCAATAAATATAAAGCAAATTAAGTACATTAAAATTATCACATCATAACTAGGGAGAGTTTGGAGAATAGGCAGGAGGTATTATTTTTAAATTGAAAAAAGTTGTTTTGAAAAATATGTTTGGGAGAAAAAACTGTTTGAAGTGAAAAAATAAAAAATTTTGAAAAAAAAATCAATATAGATATTGTTTCGTTTCTTTTGAAATTCTATGTAATTTAAAAAAAAATTATCTCATTTAGACTTGTATACATAAAGTTATGAATTTTTAAAATTTGGAGTTTACTGTAACATTTTGGACATATAAATAGTAAAAAATTGTGAAATTTTAGAAAAAAATTGATTTTTGAAAGTTAGAAAACAGTCACAAACAGGCCCTTAATGTATGATCCAATTAACGTCACTTTTTTTTTAATCCAGTAAGCTTGTAATATGAATAACAACACCTTTTATAAATAAAAATAACTTCCGTATTTGATAAATCAATATAATTTTATTTTAATTTTAATAAAATTAAATTAAATATTTAGTTATTTAGTTTAACTTGGTTTTAGTCCAAGGGACGTTTGATAAAAATTTTACGTTTTAATTATATTCAAACGTAATATAATTTTACACCAAACGTAAAATATTTACATTCAAATATAATCATTTTCAACAGTATTACGAAAATAATTACTATTTAAAAGTTTTTTAAAATAATCACATCAACTTTTTAACTCCATTATTTATCTCTACTTTTACTAATCACATTAACTTTTCAACTCTAAAATACTTTTTATCTAAACGCATATTTTATTCAAATACAAAACAAATACTTTTCAACCAAATACAACACTCAAAAAACAAATCGCATTCAAATGCAATCAAAACGCAATATGTTTACCAAACGCCTCATAAATTTTTATTAGAATTATGTTGAAATGGTTAAAAATATTTAAAAAAAAACTTATTTTAATTTAAATTTATATTGAAAATTATATTAAAATAGTAAAAGAAGTTTAAAAAATAACTTAGTTTAAACTAAACTAATGCTTTGTTTGTTTTCAATATTGTATTCATATTGTATTTAATTCAAATGCAATGTAATTTTCATATAAACGTAAAAATATTACATTCAAATGTCAATCAAATCACATTTTAAATCTAATATAATTATTATTCATTATTTTACTCTTTCCATTATTTTTACTAATCATATTACATATTCTTTTTCTCTTTCCCTTTTTTCTCTCTAGTTTTATTTATCGCATCACATATTCATTATTTAAATGTAATTTAAATACTTTTCATCTAAACATATATTGTAAAATATAATATAAATACTTTTCATTTAAATCTAAATTATATTTAATATATTACATTTAAACACAATGCAAACTCAATACGTTTACCAAACATCCCTAACATCAAACTAAAATATAATTAAATGTCCAACTTAACTTAAAACAAAACTTAATTAGAATATTAAACAAATGCTTGATAATAATATTTAATACCGATTTTATTTCCTAACACAATTCACAACATGTAGCAAAAAATGGACGTTTGCTAAGAGCAAAAAATATAGGCACGTGTGAATCGAGTGATATGGTGGGAGGGACCCACCCAATCTCCAAAAGCGAAATCTTGGAACTGGCATGATGGCAAAATACGGCGCGTTTTCCCCTCCATCTTAGAGCACACTTGGGCCCCCTCTTCCTTGCTTGACTTTCAATCTATATACATATATATAATATATGTAAATATATACACACACACATCCCTCCACAGTCAAGCCAACCTTATTTGAATTTGAGAAACCAAACCATAAATAATGTTGTTGTCGTTTATCTTTTCACTTTCTCGGCCTGCAAATTGTTCCCCTTAAAAGAAATTAGGAAAAGGAAAGAGAAAAAAAATAGAAATGGCGTGTGTCCCATTTTTTGTTTAGGAGGAAGGGAAAAAAAGAAAAAAAGAAAAAGAAAGAAAGGAATTGTGGTGGCCATATGGGTGCAAGTTGATGATCTTTTGGGTTCATACGAAGAAAATTATCATCTTAGCTAGCGTTGTTGAAAGGCCTAATTTTGGGGGTCTCTTTGGCACTCTTTTGGTTGATCTGTGCAGAGGCTGGCTAGCTAAGCTAGCTAGCTGTTAAATTGATGGCATGTTTTGGAATTTACAGCACCTGGTTACCAACCGTATAAAAAGTCCATATGAAAGCAACTAAGCAAAGGGTTAGGGACTATGATGGGGTTTGGAGTCATTCGAAGAAAATTCAACAGTCCCTACAGAAAGGCCTACTAAAAAAATCCAACAAAAACGAAGTTTTAACGTCACATGACATCGCAATCGTATTATAATAGAATAAAAGTGTGATAGTTTAACTAAATTTGAAGAGTTTCTTACGCTTAAAAGTGGTATGTTTATCGTATTCTCTCGTATATATAATAATAATAATAATAATAATAATAATAATAATAAAAGTTATCTAAGGGAGATAAGAAATATAAAAAAACTGCGAGTCTGTAAGTTTTTGTCAGAGCATAAATAGCAATTACACAATCCAAACATCCAACCCCACCAAGGAAAAAGTCATGAGAAAGACCCTTGAGGAGAATCAGAGAATATTTATTATGGGTCTTTCGCATTAATAAAGTAAATTAAAGATGAGTTGTTTCGAAGAAGATTGACGGGGAATAAGTAAAAGAAATTAGCCATATTTTGTTTTATTGATTCTTTCTCTTCTTTATGTTTTTCCTTTAGCCTTTTCCGTTATTTCAGTTACGCTTTATTTTATTTTTCATCCGACGTTATTTCAGTACCTGCATTTCTCATGTATGTCATACGAGCGCAACAAAAGAGCATTAAAAAAAAAAAAATAAACGAAGAGTATTTATTATTAATTTCTAACTTTTTACAAAGCATTTTTTTATGAATGTTTACGTTGTCGTATGGTACCTTTTTTTTTTTTTTGTTATCCGAACGCACACTGGCAGAGGTAATTTCGGCTTGGGGTCGGGCGGGCTTACGGGTCCGTCGACTTTTATTTTTGAAAAATAATCTCTTGCTTCATTTTTAAAAAAATAAAAAAATATTATTTTTAAAAAATAAATTCTCCTAAATTTTTATACCTGAACATCAAATCTTTTCACTTTTAAAATATGAAAAAGGACTTTCTCTCTTAAAAAAAATAAAATTTTTTTACTTATTTAAATAATTTTTTATTTTTCTTAAGTGAAAATTTTCTATTTTTAAAAAATAATAACTTATTCAAATAATGTTTTATTTTTTAAAAGTGAACGATGAATTTAAACGGTAGCTATAGTTTTGAATAAATTTTCATAATAGCCCCTTTGAAAATAAAAATTTTATCGTAATAATTACCCGTATAATAATTATTAGCCCCCAGTAAAAAGTTTTGGCTTCATCAAGTGGCAAAAAGTATAAAGAAAGATCACTATTTAACAATCTGTATAACTTTTGTGCTGCTTATTGAAAGAATATTGATAGTATAAGTTTAGGTATGAATGTATACATGTATTCGGGGGAATAAAAAAGATTAGCAAATATATAAGGATTAGGAATGATAATTTAAGTTATGATACAATAGATTGACACGAACATAATACAAACTTAGTGAGTTTGTGTTTTTTATAAATATGTTTAGATAAAAAAAAAAGTTTGACATGATTAATACGATTAATTAATAAGTCAGGTTTAGATTTATCTTCTAATACAGATTGACACATTGACTTGATTAACTATATATATATTTTTTACTTAATTATATATGATATAAAACAAAAATTTCAATAATTGATAAAGTACAAATAATATGAATTTTAAAACTTTGTAAGTAAATATCATTTGTTTTTCATAAAAGAAAAAATAGATTGACTAATAAACATGTTAAAAGATCACAATCATATTGAATAAGTCATTTAATTTCTTTATTATTAATTTAAATATATTAATTCGGATTGATATGATTAATACGATTAATAAATGAGTTGAATTTGAGTTTAAGATTTTGACACGTATATTAAATGTGTCAAGTTTGGATTTTGTGTAATAGTATTAATTAAAGAGTATAATATGATACGATAACACAAATTGACAGACCAAGTAAGGACCATATTATTTACTTAAGTTTTTATAGAAGAAATATTTATATATATATAAGTTTTAGAGAAAGGAAAAGAGTAGAAGAAGAAAAGACGAAAGAGTAAATTATCCAAGACCAATGAAATTGCAATCAAACTAGTGAATTCCAAATCAATACCCATTGATACATGAATAATTAGATGATGGACAAGCAAATTGATTAACATGGCTTCAGAAAACTCACGTGTTTTATGATTATGAAGGCATTTATCCTATTGAATCATAACTATCTACCTTTTAACAAATAAATTTTTAGATAAACAAAAAAAATTAAAGAAAATTTTCAAAAGAAACTAAAATGAAGACTTCTTTCTAGGTTTACTTGTTTATGGAGTATATTTTTCTTGATTTTTCAAACACTAGAGACCATAACAATACTTCAATACGTCCAATGAAAAATCATCACATCTGTTAAATGTTTGCCCATTTAAGACCTTTTTTTTTTGGCTAAAACATTTAAGATAATAAGTGAGCAGTTATACTTTAGTTAGTTATCAAAAAAAAAAAAAAATCACTCTATACTCTGCGTTTTCTAAGGAAAATGCATGTTAATTATGGGAGTTAATTCAAATGAGTAGGAAAATTTCCATACCCCTATATAGGTGAATAATCTCAATCCCAATTGGAGTTTTAGGAAGCAAACAAAAAATTTGATTATGCTGAAATCTTCCTGGTTAATTGATTTTAGAAAATCACAATAGTGAAGCATTTTTTTTTTTAAAATATGATGTACCATAAGCTAAGTATGTCGCCATCAATATGTAGTTGCCCTTTGGAGAAATTATGCTTTTTCGTTTAGGTTGCTATATATATATATGTGTGTGTTTGTGTGTGTGTGAAGATAATTTGCATATATTTTACATAGCACAACTTAAATAATTTGAGTTCACTCATGGTCATGTGTTACGGTTTATAATAATATTCAATTCAAGTAAGAGTTACGTATCTTCAACTAAAGAAGAAAGATTTCGACGCTAGAAAAGTCATATAAACTATAACATCACACCAATAGCAATTGACATACTAACCTTCGTCTTGTCAAATCATATAATATTTAATTTAAAAAAAAAAAGAATTTTATTGCTTATTAGTTTACGTTTTATTTTATCATAGTTCCATATTGTGTATATGGCGAAATATTTTTATTTTCATTATAGAATCAAACCGTACCATATTTGGAGTCTCTCTGCTAAAATTTTAAAAGGAAATCATTAAAATTGGTGGTATATTTTATCCTGAACCATATCATTTTTTTTCATATGATTGTTGAATTGGACGTCCAATTTCTAAGCTGTAAGTTCTGCTTCGAAAATATGGTGATATTGTTAGATTCAAATTTTCAAAGGATGTGTACTAAGCTGTGAAATTTTCATTCTGTGAACTGTGATATGGTCCAAAAATGAATTTTGTACCAAGTCATGTCTCTTTGCATACTTACATCCAATCGAGGCATTTGTATGATTCAATCCGATTTGTAAACTAAATTACAATCCGATTTCACCAGTGCGACAAAATGATACCAATTCTAGGGGGATAAGACAATTTAGGGACCTCCATTTTACAGCTTTCTTTTTTATCTAAAGTTTTAACAGTGTTCCCAAAAAAAAAAAAGTTTTAACAGAGGACCAAAAAAAAAAAAAAAAAAACTAAGGAAGAACAAAAATGAATGGGCTTTTAATAATTTTATTCCCTATATTTAACTCAAAATCTAGAAGCTTTGGGATAAAATTGATTTTTTTCCCCCCTAACGGCTTCCCTTGATGAAAAAGCAGAAAAAAATTCCCAAAAATATTAACAGATTACTGAGAGGACGTTTGGTAAACACATTGTATTTTGATTGTATTTGAATAAAATTTGTTTTTTGAATGTTGTATTTGGTTAAAAAGTATTTGTTTTGTATTTGAATGAAATATGTAATTGAATGAAAAATATTTTAGAGTTGAAAAGTTGATTTGATCGGTAAAAATAAAAATAAATAGTGAAGTTAAAAAATTGATGTGATTGTTTTAAAAATGTTTTGAATAATAATTATTTTCATAATATTATTATAAAATTTATATTTGATATAAAATTATATTATATTTAAATAAAATTAAAATAAAATTTTTTCTCATATGCCGGCAAGCGTTCTTCCAACCAAAGGAATAAAGTACCAGAGGGGAAAAAAAAAAAAACACACTAAAGGAGTATAGTGTAGAATGAGGAATCTCTGCCAAAAAAATAAAAAAATAAAAAAGAAAGAAAGTATAATAGGAAATAGGCGTCAAATCAAATGGAAGATTCTAATTGGACTCCTACACTTTATTATTTTTAGTTTTAGTTTAATTTTGCTGAAGTAATGGAGTCCTACGTACTTTTTTTTTTTTTTTCATTTTTTAATTTTGGTAAGTATAATGGACTCCTACTACTGCTTATTCGGATAGGACATTAATGAATCTTACTATATATTTAAGAGTATCACTGCGATTTTTAAGTTCCCAAAAATACGTAATTAAATGATCACAGAGATTTCGCTATCACAAGCAAAAATATTGCAAAAGGTGATATAAGTTCGTTTTAGTAAATGGATTTATATTTGTATTGTGTTTAAATATAATATATTAAATATAATTTATATTTATGAAAAAAATATTTATATTTTATAATATGTATTTTGATAAAAATTATTTAAAATGTATTTTAATAATAAATATTAGATTTGATGGGTAAAAGTAAAGAGAAAAAAAAAGAGAGAAAGAGAATATGTGATATGATTAGTAAAAATAATATAAAAAGTAAAATAATAAATAATAATTGTATTTAATTTAAAATATAATATGATTAATATTTGAATAAAAATTATATTGTATTTTAATACGATACGAATGTCACACTATCACCAAAACAGAAAGATAGTTTCCTCAAAATACATCTGAGTTTATTGAGTATACGAGGGTTTATAATTATGTTTTATATATCAATTCTCCTTCAATAAAAAAAACCCTCCCTTGTGAAAATTTTTTTTCCACCTTAAAAAAGAAAACCTTCGCTGTTTTCCGATACTTCGGGAATAGACCATACACCCCACAGTTACACCTAGCCACGTATTGAATACTAATCTGGGGGAAAAAATTAAAAAAAAAAAAAAACTAAAATGAAAATAGCAAAAAAAACCCCTCAGTTGTTACGAAATTACAATCCGACCACAACCCAATCCAAGCATGGAAAAAGCTCTTGCATTCACATCGTTCACATAAAGGCTGGCATATACGTCTCCCACGGTATCAAAATGGCTCAACTACTTTCTCGTAAAGGCGCTTATTAGTCACGTACGTTACAATCTCATCCATAATAATATTTATATCCACACATTACAGAATTTTGTTTAGTTGTTACAATCTCACAACTAAGACCCACGCACCAAAATAAACCCCTCCTCTGTCAACGTTATCCAAAACCAAATTTCGGTTGAGTCCCAAATGAAAAAACAGATTAACAGTTGCTGACTCAGCACCACGGGAAAAGTTGGAAAATCTCAATCTTTTTTAATTTTTTTTAATTTTTTATTATTTTTTCTAAACGTAAATCTCATTAGAATATAACTAACCACGTAGCCCATATGGTCATAACGTCACCGACCGCCCCAAGCATAATTAATGTTCAAAAAAGTTAATAGGGCAACCAAAAATTAAGATAAAGGGGCATTTATGTTTGGCTTCGGAGATGCAATAATGTCTGTTGTTCAATGTTCGTATGGCCTCCACCGTCTGATTACCATCCTTTGATGTCCTTTTATCCTATTTGTAGGTCCATCTAACGGCTAATAGGGAAAGTAAAGACACAGAGACCTAAAAAGAGAAAAAGAACAAAGGAAAAAATAATAATAATAATTATTATTATTATTATAAGAAAAAGATGAATTGACGAGTAGATTGTTTAGAGTTTACTCTTCCTCCTCCTCCTCTTATGTTCAAAATCTTATCCACAAAATATAACTATTTATATATAGGGGTATTTGAGGGAGAAAATAAATAATTAGTTTTGATTTTGTTTTTTGAAATTAAACTTGATTTCGCCATCAAAGATATTGAGATACTTTCCATTTTTTCTTTATTTTTTTTTTCTCAAAAAATATATATTTTTATTGACAGCTCAACAGTCCCTCCTTAATTTAAGAATCCAATTTCTATATATACTCCTTCCCATACCCCGTCCTAAACCTCTATAGCTTGTTCTTCTTCTTCTTCTTCTTCTTTCTTCTCTCTTTCCCTATTGCTCTGAATTCATTCTTTCTCTTCTATAACATCTTCTTGTTTCTTGTTCTTGTTCTTCTCCTTTGTTTTGTTTAATTACTTGTTCGTGAAGCAAACAAAATGCCCGCCGTGGGAGGAGTGCCCGCCGGTGGCTCCGGCAAGGCCTACCCGGGGAATCTGACCCCATTTGTCACCGTGACATGCATCGTCGCGGCCATGGGAGGTCTTATTTTTGGTTACGACATAGGAATCTCCGGTACTGTCAAATAAATCAATAAATAAATAAATAATTATAATCTCTCTTGTATATGTCCTTTTTGTGACCATGAGACCCGTTTAAAACAAGTATGGTTTTCTTTTTTCTTTTTTTTTTTTGGTTTTTAGGCGGTGTGACGTCGATGAACCCGTTCCTGAAGAAGTTCTTCCCGTCGGTGTACCGGAAGAAGATGGCGAACAAGTTGACGAACCAATATTGCCAGTACGACAGCCAGACGCTGACCATGTTCACGTCGTCGCTCTACTTGGCGGCTCTGCTATCGTCGCTCGTGGCCTCCACCATCACCCGCAAGTTCGGACGGAAACTCTCCATGCTCTTCGGCGGTGTACTCTTCTGCTCCGGTGCCATCCTCAATGCCGCCGCCGTCGAGGTCTGGATGTTAATCGTCGGCCGTATTTTGCTCGGTTTCGGTATCGGTTTCACCAATCAGGTATATATTATTCTTTGTCTATCAATTTTTGAATATATGAAGATATGTATATATATGTATATATGTATGTAGGTATGTGTGTAGTACGTGTGCGTGATTATTTCTATGTTTGTGTTTGATCTTTGGTGTTTTCGTTGAGTTGTGTTTGTTTTGCTTTGGATCGAACAAAATTGGTTGTGTTTTGTGATGCTCCACAAGAGTTTTTGAAAAAAAAAAAAAAAGATTTCTGTTAAATATTTATTCTTTTTCTTTGGGATTTATTCTTTTTTTCCTTTTAGATTTTCCTCTTTCACTTGTTTTTGTATTTTTGTGAGCTTCTCGAACTCAACTTTTCTTTCTTTTTTGGGATCTGTTTTCTTCAGTTGTAGACAAATTTTGATTTTTTTGACACAGTTCTCTGATTCATGTATGGTGATTCCATTGCCTAGTCTCTTGTCCCCTTTTAATTTTGTTTTAATGTATTTTTCAATTTCACGATTAAATGCCCAAAAATCATACCGGTAAACAACCTTTTCTTTCTGTTCCCCCCCCCCCCCCCCCCCATCATCTGCCATATTCCCCCCTTGTTTGGTTGGTGAGAAAAAGTAGGGACAGAAAAATGGGCACCACCCAATTTCCCTCACTCTCTCTCTTTCGCTCTCACCAAACACAAAGGTGAGCTGTGAGTTCCGGTCCTGGCTGAACTATCAACTAGCTCATTTGTCTTCACTACTGTGGTATATTTTTTAACAAAGTCAAACTGCCTCATTTTTCTTTGCCTACGTCACATCTTTGCCCCTCTTTTTTCCTACCCCGTTTTGACGGCAATTTAGTGGAATAGAATATTGCAAATTCGATAACGGCCTTTCACTAAATTAATATTTATCCCTCAAATATAGATATATATATATATATTTATTTACAAGATCTTTTTCTCTCTTGCCAAAGAAAATTAATTAGCAATTGTTTTTTTCCTAAGAAACATGACCACTTGTCACAACTTGATGTGGTCCTCCTTAATAATTTTTATTTTGCACCATCTTTCTCTCTTACTTTCACAACAATAATTAACGGTACTAAGTCTTACCATGCTGTTCATAATTACAGTCCGTGCCACTTTACCTGTCGGAGATGGCACCATACAAATACAGAGGAGCATTGAACATTGGCTTTCAATTGTCTATCACAATTGGAATCCTTGTGGCCAACATACTTAACTACTTCTTCGCCAAGATCAAGGGCGGTTGGGGGTGGCGGTTGAGCTTGGGAGGAGCCATGGTCCCTGCCATTATCATCATGGTGGGCTCATTAATCCTTCCGGACACCCCTAACTCCTTGATCGAGCGCGGTAGGACGGAGGAAGCCCGTTCCAAACTGCAAAAAATTCGCGGTCTGAATGACGTTGACGAAGAATTCAATGACCTTGTTGCTGCCAGCGATGCCTCCAAAGAGGTGGAGGACCCCTGGACGAGGCTGCTGGAGAGGAAGTATAGGCCGCACCTCAGCATGGCCATCCTGATTCCCTTCTTCCAACAGCTCACCGGGATCAATGTGATTATGTTTTACGCGCCGGTGCTGTTCAACACCATTGGGTTTGGTGACGATGCCTCCCTCATGTCTGCCGTCATCACCGGGATTGTCAACGTTGGCGCCACTTTGGTGTCCATCTATGGTGTTGACAAGTGGGGTAGGAGGTTCCTCTTCCTTGAGGGTGGAACTCAGATGTTGATTTGCCAGGTAATTTATATGCAATTTGTACGTGACAGGACTTGTAAACTGTACAAATGAAGAGACATCAAATTTTGGCATAGAAATTTATCGTGCGTGTTTTTTCATGTTTGTTTTCAGGCCGTTGTAGCAGCTGCAATTGGGGCTAAGTTCGGAGTTGATGGGAATCCAGGGGAGTTGCCCAAGTGGTATGCCATTGTGGTGGTGGTGTTCATATGCACGTATGTTGCCGGGTTCGCTTGGTCGTGGGGTCCTCTTGGTTGGCTTGTGCCCAGTGAGATTTTCCCGTTGGAGATCCGATCAGCGGCGCAGAGTGTCAACGTCTCGGTGAACATGCTCTTCACATTCGCGGTGGCTCAAGTGTTCTTGACCATGCTCTGCCACTTGAAGTTTGGCCTGTTCTTATTCTTTGCCTTCTTTGTGGTTGTTATGTCCATCTTTGTGTACTACTTCTTGCCTGAGACCAAAGGAATTCCCATTGAAGAGATGAACCAGATTTGGAGGAACCATTGGTACTGGAAGAGATTTGTCCCTGATGATGAACATTACTCCAACGGTGTTCATTTGGAGATGGGCAAGGCTGTCTAATTTGGAAGCAAAATGTGTCTTTTTTTTTTTTTTTTTAAGTTTTTGAATTTTCATAGTCAGTACATATATACTATGATTGATTTAAATTTCACTCGGGGTTTTTTTTTTTAATCAAATATGGTTCAAATACCTTGTCTCGGAATTTAAGTACTATTAGTGTCTTGTAACAAATGGGTCTCGGTTTAAGTGAAGCAAAAGAAAATACTTATGTGAACAGCCTATTTAATTTAATGTAGTCTAATTCCATTGCACATATGGTTGTTCCATTTTGAACACGTTTGAAACTGGGAATTTGTTTCTTATTTATTTTAGAATATCTCCATATACAATATTATGCATTCCACATCTTCGGCACTCTATTTTGTCATCATACTTTGTTGAAAATAGCAATTGACAACCTTTGCATCATTTGGCCAAACCTAGTGCAAGAATGTGTTCACAAATTGCTTGGTCTTAAACTGTCATAAAAATTTATTGTATGGTCACTTCAGACACTTTGAGGGAAATGAATAAACAAGAAAATAAGAATACTGGCTGTATATATATATATATACACACATAAACACACACAAAGTTTCAAATTTGATACCAAATGTGATTTAATAAGCTGATATAAATGTAAACTACAAATAAAAATGTGAATTTATATACAAATAAATATAAATGTGAATTTATATACAAATAAATATAAATATAATAATTTTCACATTCACGTGATGTTTTTCAACATCCTCATTTTAATATTTTTTTGTTATATAAGTCTACATTTTTAGTAACTGAAGTTTACATTTATAATAGTGTCGGATCATATTTGGTACTTGATTTAACACCATTCCTACATATAAGAAAATTAAATTGTTTGTTGGCTGTTTTGTCTCATGGTACAACTTACAAAAGAGAGCGGCACAACCTGGAGGAGAGCACGGGATAACCCGTGTAAGTAAGAGAGAAAATTTTGAATAGCCATGTGTGTATATATATATATATATAAGAATGAAAAATAAGAATCGACATGACCAAAAATAATGTATATGGATTTTAGAATAAGCTCTACAGCCTCTCTAATACCGTTTACGAAAAGCATTGAAGAATGCTTTGATCAATTGACTTTTCGGGGCTAATGAGGATAATGGTGAAATATATATCAATAATATTAATTGAAGAAAATAAAAAGGTAAAGAAGGTTTTTCATGCCTCTTCAAGCTAATTATGTCCACAAATGTCAAAAAGGAATGGCAACTATATTTTATTTTGATCTTTCTTTCGTGAGGTACAGTAATTTAGTGGTCACATTATTTTAGATCAGAATAATTAAAAAATCATTTCTATTTGGGTCTAATTGCATATTAGGAATGGTAAGTTGGCCGTCCTGTGGGATCATGCTAAAACTTCCTCTTTAGGCTTAATTGGATACTCATCTAACGTATGGGGGAAAAAGAGAGAGAGAGGAAAAAAATTGCAAATTTCTTGCCTAGATAAAGAACAGGTAGCCCCATATCCCGTTATTCACATTAAAAGTCCTTGCATCTACTAATTAAATATAAATGATTCAATCAATTTTACAACCAACACTGCATAACATATAGACATGAATTTAAAAATAGAGTTATGAAATATCAAATCTTGAATGGATACTTGAAGGAGAAGAAAATTATCATACTTACCTCTTATCAATTCTTTTGGTGATTAAAAAAATGCGTAGAAAAACTTAGTCATGAATGAAAAGAGATTGACAATAGCTTATGATGGGAAAATTTTATTATAATTGGATAAGTCTCCCGAAATATAAATTTTTTTTTTAATGGATCCCGAAATGTAAACTTCATGCGAATTACTTTGTAATATTCTCAATACAATTCGTGAAATGGATTTAGATAGAGTAGTCTAAGGCCTAGATCATTCCCCTTCTTTTTTGCCCCAAATAATTCACCACTAAGCGGGAGAGCTTGAACCTTCAAATGACTTGACTCATTTTCAAAATTTTCTTTACGTGATAATGCTGTTATATAGTGGCATTAATTATGTAGTCACCATCCACAAATTTCCACAAAAAAAAACAAAGGTAATAGCAACACATTTTGTCCATAAAATAATAACATGTGGACGGAAAATTAGGAAGCACTTTCTCTAGAAAGGGAAAGAAATCGAACTATTGAGTGAACTATTTCTCCGTCATTCACAAACTTTATTCCAAGTGGAGACATCAGAATTCACATGCTTCATAGAGTGTATATATATATATATATAGATACATACATGTCTATATATATATATATATATTTTCCCTTTTCTTCTTTTTTCTTAGCCTGTAATTATGAGATTGCAAGACCTTTTTTGCAAGCTTCACGGTGACTCATAGAGGTGATGCATGTATGAAGTAGGCCAAAAATTTTGTACCAAAAGTGTGGAGGTGTTTGTCAATTTGGTCACGGGCTTTGCAATGAACCGAAAGAAATGCATGACTATACCTTTTTTTTTTTTTTTTTTTCTACATTACATTGTTGGCACTTTTTCTTTTGTTAGTTGGCCTTAGCTAGCATCTTATAAGTGATATGTTTTTGGATGAAATTGGATAAGAGGAATTCATTTTCTTGTTAGTTGTCTCTCTTTTCATCTCTATCTAAAACTAGTGATAGAGAAGGACTTTGGGCATCCAATTCCATCCTTTTGGTTTAAGGTTTGCTGCTTTTGTGTCCCTTTTCTTTGTGTGTGAGTGTGTGTGTGTGTGTGTGTGTTTTTTTTTTTTTTTTCAAAAGACATGCCAAGCATATGATGGCCCTCATGCCGTATCTTTCAAATGGCGCTAATTGTGTGCACCTTTGATAAGGGAATAAATAAGAAGATTTTGAAGCTTTAGCCTTTCACAGATTCGCAACGGGATTTGTGACTTTGCCTTTTGCAGTGATTGTTGCCCCCAATTGCGAAGCCAAAGGGAATAACATAAACATAAACATTATATATATATATATATGTATACACACAAACATATGCGTACCTAGTAATGCAATAACTATATCTCATGTATCCCTTACATTATCCACCTACCAACCCGTAAATCAACCAGTCTACTACTCTCTCTTGTGGTGGTATAAGAATTGTCTGGTGGCTTATGCTCTTGGAAACGTGGACCAAAGACAACTGGCTTGAAGTGAACTGGCCTAACAAGGCCCACTTTTAAAGAATTTGGACTTTGGATCCAGATGGATTTTGAGCTACAAGTTAAGAATCTGGCAATACTCCCATCCAATGCATGAGTGAGACCCATTTTACAGTACTTAAGGGTAAACAATTAGGTGGATTGGGTAAGTTTTTATAATTTTTTAACCTATTTAATTTTTATTCGGTGGGTTAAAAATATTTTTACTCACTCAATTAATCTAATGTAAAATAATTAACTTATGCAATTAAGATCGGATGGGTTAGGTGGATTTGGTAAGTTGTGTGTTTTATTAAAAAACAATAATAAATGATACTAAAAATTCAATAAAAAATAAAATTTAAGGGGGGAAAAAGGAATACACTTATGATAATTTTCAAATAAATTCTATCATAGACTCTATGCAAAAAAATTACTAATATAATCTCATTACGAATATAAAATAGGTATAAGTTATAAGAATAACTAAAAAATATAAAAATATTAAAGTAATTAACGATATTTTTCATAAAATTATCGAAAATTGCATTCACATTGAATATCAAGTAATGCATTGTATATATTCAAATAATTTAAAAAAAACTCAAAGGTGAATATTATTTTGCAAAAAAGAAAAAAAATTGTGTAGGTGAATATTGGGTAGGTTAGGTGGATTTTTGGAATTTTTTTAAAGATTGGGTGGGTTGAAATTTTTTTTTACCCACCCAATCAACCAAATGTAACAAATCAACTCACCTAATTAAGGTCAGATTGGGTAGATCGAGTGGGTTTATTAAGTGATTGGGTTTTTTGTTTACCCCTAACGGTACTTTTGCTTTTCATCACATAATAAAAGTTGTGATTCTTGTAAATATTTAGAATTATATTTGAAAAAACTTAAAAGATTAAAATAGCTTAAGCTCTGAGGTCTCTAATGAGTAACAAAATATCCAAATAAAGTTTATAATGTCTTATGAAAATTATGATATAAGTTTCAAAATTTACTCATAAGAGCTTTTTAAAAAACCAAATTTTGTGGCTTTAACTATAGGTTGCATTGGAGAGTCAAAGCTCTTATGACAATCATCTATATACTTGTAAAAGTAACTTTTGATTTCAAAAAAATAAAGGGTTTGTTTGATAAAGCTTTTACTTTTGTTTTTAATCAGTAGAAAAAAAGAAGAAAAAACTTTGATTTTTCAATAAGTGTTTAAGAATTATATTATTAAAAGAGTTTTTTGACCTCAAAATAACTTTAAAGTTTTTTTAATAAGTATTAAAAATATTAAAATAAAGTTTATAATGTTTAATTAGAACTCTAATATAAGATTTAAAATCTACTTAAAATAGGATTTTTTTTTTCAAAAATCATATTTTTTTTAGTTTTACCAAGAAGCGCTTTTGAAAATTAGAAGTTCAGATAATTCAAATATTTTCAGAAATAGCTTTTAAATTTACGAAACTAAAAGCAACTTTTAAAAAATACTCTAAACTGGTCCAAAATACAACTTTTTAAAAGATATGCAAAACAAGTTCAAAGTTTTTAAAAGAGACTTGTACAATACAAAGTACACATATTTAGAGAATAAAGTTTAAGGCAACAAAATATTCCAACAAACAGAACAATGTGATAACTGATATTGCCATAATCTTACCCCACTTATCCTTAGCTATATATGCTTATTATATAGATAGGACACTTATTATTTATTATATATATATATATATGAGCGGAAAAAAAAAAGGAGAAAAATAACGAAAGAAAGCTAAATATTCCAGGGATTCCAGTCATTTTAACGGCTAATCTTTATTGTTGAATGCGGGTGTCACTTTGCGGCTCCGTCAACACAAAGCCACTCACCAATGAAGAACCTGGTGCAGTTGAGATTGGGGTTGAGGCTGTTGAAGAATTCAGAAGTCAAGTTGAAGATTTGTGATACTGCAAAGCAAGTGTCACCTTCGCGAACTCCGAACACCGATTTGCATTCCGGCGTCACGGTGGCCTGCTTCGTCACATTCCCAAACACTGCTGCTGAACCAACGATGTAACGATTCAGCACTTTTGACAAAGTAGCACATCAACATTTATACACAATATTGCACACACATATTGTATATACGGTGTCATGACATTAAAAAAATAAAATGCCCTCGATAGGTTTTATATAGGTCAAATCTATATATATATATATATATATATCTATGCACTTTGTGTACACGTTTATTTATTTTAATGTGATTTTGATCAAATTTATACGATGGTAAAAAACCTGTACTATTTGGACGTGGCCAGAACGAGCGAGGGAAGCAAATAAAGGTCAAAGAAGATTTTGTTGACGTTAGCCTTTGCCATATTATCTTCGAATCTCTTCTCTTCTTTTTTTCTTGAATATTCTTTGAATCTCTTCAGCTAATGACGTAGCACCTCTAAATATTCTGCATGTATTTATATAGTGAAGCGTTGCAAAAAGAAACCAAAACATTGTGCCGAAACGGTTGTTTCCTCGGGTTCTATTGTGTTTTATTTATTTTTTTGGCTGGTAATATTGCGGTAAAACATAGACCAACTTCGTAGAAACCTTTGTGACTTTCGTAATATAAAGCCGGCCAACACCTAACCTAGATAGGCTGGTGACCCTTATGCAGCAGATATATATGTGTGTGTGTGTGTATATATGACTTGACTGTTATACATCCAACAACCGTTTTAATAGTGTTATTTTTGAAAATCACCAATGGCGATGATATTCATTACGAAATTTTTAAACAATTAGAAAGATCATGTTTATATTTAAAAGTGATTATAATTCGTAGGTCTTAGAATTAATATATGAATTTATTATTAGTTAAAAAGATACGTGGTGATAATCATTTAATAATAAATAGCTTTATCGATTATTTTCTTTCACTTCACTGATAGTAATACCGTAAGCTTCAAATTTTGATTAGAAGCAGCTCATTCTTGTTGCACATGTTAGAGGAATTCAAAATAATATAGGAATAGATATTGGGTTTTCTTGTTGCACTTTTCTTCCGTTTAAAAAATAGATATAGAAAAAGGGGGAAAAAAAAAACATGATTTACATTGATGCCCACAAAGGAAAAGGGAGGGTCCTCCGCAAATCCTAAATCGCCATCAACTTTCAATTCATTTTCATCGCTCACACCGTAGCACCATTATTTTTCCAATAATTCTGAGATCCACACACATTACACAACATTTTTACTTAAAATAATTATTGATCACGGAACAGTCGACATAGCATTATCTTGTTCTAGTATTCTTCTCTGAATAGAAAATTGAGCAATGTAGAATAATATAGTTTTTTAGTACTATAGTTTCCTTTCCAGATAGGCCAACAGGTCTGTTTAATGCAGGCTTGGAGGAGGTCCCTTCACTCACTCCCGTTTTGATTACATTCTAATGGCGATGCGAAATCGTTTTGTATATAAGTTTAGAGATTTTCCAACTACTTTAATAAAGAGTTAATGAGATCTGAGAAGGTTCTCTCGGTTGCTTATTTAATTTTGTTCTTGAACTATGCATGTCTAATTCCATTTTAGTTCTTACACCTTAACACGTCCTAAAATAATTATTAAATTATTAATTTATCCCATTATAGTCATTTTCCTCTAAAATATTGCTAAAAGATGAACGGTAATTACAATGTGAAGAATACGTGGGTATCAATCATGGGTAATTTTGTCATTTTAACATTCTGAATTCAATTTTTAAAGTTATAAATTCTCAAAATACTTGTGCCATAACATTAAAATAACAAAATTAACCTTAATTAATATGCATGATCTTTGCATAATAACTAGGGTATATTTTTTTAATACTGTTTTGGAATAAAATATTATCGTACATACACATCAAATTAATAGACAAATCATGTTACAGTTACACTTCTCTGATTAGATTAATAAATTACTATACACACACATCACTGAGCATCATTAGCATAACCAATTAATGAAAGTGTTTCCAATATCAACTCTTCCATAAAAGCTTTCTTGAACTTGTCCCCGTCAGCTTCACTTTTGAAAATTCAGAGAGAAAGAGTTCTCAAAATTTGCATATGCAAATTATGAGAAATACAACACCAAGAACGATAAAAAAAAAAAAAAAAAACCAATTAATGTAACATAGCCAATTGGAGAACAAATGAGAGTTTCCCCTTATTCATGCACACAACAAAACATGTATCTCCAAAACATGTGTCTCCACTTTGCACACCATAGACTGTGTCACATTTTGGGACTTTTGATGCTGGCTTTCCGAACCCAACTGCCCATTTCAATATTATAGCCAAAACAAAAATGTAAAAAGAAGAAGTCAATATATATTCATGTGTACATCAAACAATTTTTTTTTATATATTTAGCCCTTTTTTCTTTGGTTTAATTACGAGTTTCTACTAACTAACCAAACTCTAGCTCTTAAACCAACCGTGGAGAAATTAAGGAGAAGAGAGAGCATCAAAACCAAGTATAAAGTCATGGTTTTGTTGTTAGCGTTGGCCATCTTCTTTTATTTCTTTTGGCCTTTTTTTCCTTTTTGGAGATAATTAGTTTATTCTTGATATGCAACTCTTCCTTCTGTTTGTTTTGCACGTCTTGAATCCCTCCTATTTATACTGGAAATTTGGTTTAAAGACTTGCAACGTTATTAGTCCAAGAAGTCTGATAATATTCACAAGAGAATTAAAAAGCCGCCTTTTCTATGCGGCTTAGCCGTTGACTTTCAGAAATTATATGCCAAATCAGAGTTTTCCAGCACAATTTACAATGACAAAACAGGACCCACCACGGATTTGTTGGGGAAGGAGGGGACAAAATGAAATGTTTTGACGGGTTGTATTTTGTAAATTAACAGACGGATTAGTTATTTCAATAACAGGCAATAGATATAAACAAAGCAAGTATTTTATTACTTTACAACTTTAAATAATTTCGAAGTTGATTATTATCCAAATATATATAGAAATATCTAAATTTCGATGGCTAGGGACAAGACCAGCAATTGTAAGTTTTTATTTATAATTTTATAACTACTATAAAATATAAAAACAAAATTAAAATGTAAAATTTAGTAAAAGTGTATCTGTAAAATTTCATGTTAGTTATATGAAAAAAAATCATAAACTTTTAAAGCTTATTTTAAATAGTGAAAAAATTCAGTAAGAGAAGATGACCTCTACTTTTCTCGACCTCAAGTGGCTTAAGGGGAGTTTGGAGAAAGTTTTAGAGTTTTTTTTTTTTTTGTTAGAAAAACTGTTTTGAGTGAAAAAATATAAAATTTTAAAATTTTTTTTACAAAAAATATCAATATAGATATTATTTTATTTCTCTTGAAATTCTAATTAATTTATAAAAAAAAATCATCTTATTTAAACTTATATATATAAAATTATGAATTTTTAAAATTTAGAGTTTACTGTAATATTTTAGAGATGTAAATAATAAAAAATAACAGAGTGTTGGAAAAAAATTAGTTTTAAAAATGTCAAAACCTGGGGGCTTAATCACTACTTGTAGACATGTTTGGCTATATGGCTTTTTCACATTTCATTTACCATTTTTTTTTGGGTAGGATATGGTAAGACTTTGTTTTCGGTACCTCAATATACATATATATATATATATATATAAACTATTGGTTTTATACACTTTTATTATTTTTTTTAATGAATGTTCGCGTCTAAAAACCGCACTTTTTTTTTTTTTTTCAAACGCCATTCATTCCAACAAAGGAAATTAGGAAAACTCCAAGGTTCGAGACAAAGCGAGAGGACCAAAGTACAAAATCGGACGGTACATCAGCAGGAATTGAGTCCAATCTCAGCAAAGTTACTTTGATTTGTTTAGATCTTACGAGGCATCTGTTTTTCGTGTTAATATTACGTTTTATCATAATATAAATTTTAATTAAACGTAAAAATTTATGTTTAAATATAATATTTTTTTTATAATATCTTAAATATATTTATTATTTTAAAAATAAACGTTTTAAAATTTATTTACATAATATTCTTTTTTTATCTCATTTTTTATCTATTTTTACTATTTATATTAATTTTTCAACTTTAAAATACAATTTAAATACTTTTTATCTAAACACACATTGCATTCAAATATTAAATAAATACTTTTTATCTAAATACGAAATGTATTCAATGTATTGCATTTAAATACAATACGTTTACCAAACGTCTCATTAGATAAAAAAGGTATGAAATGGTTCTTCATCCCTTGGATAATTGGATAATTTAGTTGATATTGTAGATACAAGTAGAACCGATTGTATAGTAACACCTATAAAAGTGATCATTCCAAAAGTAGATTACAGATAACAAGTTACAACCTAATAAAACTATAGTTTTAAATAGAAAAACTCATACAAAAAAGTGTAGTGGTGTGGCAGTTTACCCTACGAGGAGGCTAATCGGTACTATCACGATCGAGTTTTGAAGCCAACTGCGATAGTCTACCACCTCATGGGTTGCTAACAACTTACTTTTAACATACTTTTTTTGTTTAACATACTTATTTTAACTTTCTCATTTTAACGTATACATAAAATTTTCCTTTTTTAAAAAAAAAAACTTAAATATTGTACCATTGTAAAACATTTACTATAATAAATATCAAACATTTTCGTAACTTAATTTATATCATAAATACATCGTTTCAAAATCCATTCAAATTCTGCTCAGTAAAAGACTTGTAGCAGGACCATAACCCTCACCCAGTCTCCTTGGCACATGTAGATCCCGCCCATCATCCATCATGATTTTATTGACGTACAGGTTACTTACCTGCAACATGAATAAACTTATGAGCTATAGGCTCAGTAAGTTCAAACATTAAGACAAGTAACATAGACCATAGACCATAACTCAGAGCATTAAATGTAGTGTTAGTGCGCATTATGCTTAATTATGCTTACTTATGGATAACGTTTCAATCTTAGGTTATTATCTTGGATTACGTTCTAGTTTTGGGCCCCATGGTGATCGTATCGCATGCGTATATGACTGAAAGGGATACTGGAGAGCGACCTACTGGCCAATCTTCAACAGTCTAACATAATATTAACATAAACATAACATGAGAAACCTCCACCTTACGGGAGGCCGGTATGCCAATAGGTGATTTTATTACCATCTTTCGTATGGTTCTGATTAGGTGATATTCTCATTGTTCCTTGGTCTAGAACACTTTACATGTATTTCTTTTATTATGTGTACTTTATTAGACACACTGTTGTCTATATAGCACCTACATAAATAATTTACATTTTACACATAGCACGTAGATATGTCAAGTAAATTCATGTTGCAGATAATGAAATGTCTGAACTTACAACATATAACACATAGACATAGCAGTCAATTCATGTTGTAGACAAGGAAATGTCTGAATTTACAGATATTTCACTACGGTTTCCTTCTTGGGGTCCATCGACATTTTTTCGTCGCTTCTAGATCGGGTCCCTATAACCGAAATAATCAACGATTATTTCCAATATTTATTTCATACTTAAAACGTCATAAAAATGTAAGAACTCTAAGTCCGAGTCCCTAATGATGAATTTAGGGATTTAGTATTTCATTTTTAATTTTTCTATCAACTTTTGTTAAAATGACCATTTTGTCTCGATCTTTTAACAAAATGACCATTTTATTCCTAATGGAATTTTCTTACTTTTCTTATACTTAAATCTTGATTTTGGCCATTAAAACCTTAATTAAGGCCTTAGGATATTATTCCAAGCCTTAACGCCCATTTTTCTAACTTTTGGCAAAATGATTATTTTGTCCCTAACTTTTGACAAAATGATCATTCTGTTCCTAGCATGATTTCTCTTCGTAAATCTACTTTTTTTTTTACTTAAAACTTAATTTTAACCTTTAGAATTTTAATTAAGCTATTTTAAGGCCCTAACGGTCCTTTTCTAACATTTTTGAAATTTTTGGTCAAAATAACCGTTTTGCTCCTAATGGGTCTTTGGGCCGTAACATATTCACTTTAACGTTTTGACGGGATTTTCTAAGCTCAAAAATCATAAAATAAATTTTTCTAGACCTTACCATATTTTTACAGCATTAATTGCAGCAATTCTATGTCCATTTTTCACCCGACCCTCAGGTGGTATTATTCTGATCTTAGGTCGTTTATCTTCTTTTTCTTGCATTTTGTGACTCTGAAGGGACATTTTACTAATATTGAAAATGTCCTCATCCTTTTCCAGGCCTAGGTTACTGAGAGGGCTCAGGTTTTCACCCCGACCATATTTTTACCCCTCGTTTCCCAATATACCCTTTGGGTCCTTTTAAAAATTTTGACAGCCATTTAACTTAAATTTTAGGTTCCTGGCATTTAGGTAATGCCTCAAAACCATTGTATTTGCCACTTATTAAACCGGAGGCCTAATTTTACACAAAGAGTTCAAAATTTTTGTGTAAAATTTTCACGTAAACATAAGGTTTTCTAATGACATTTTAATGCATTCTTTTCCAACATCACCCACAGTTTTTGCATATAAATTCGAACACAAATTTTTTTTTTTTTTCACAAATTCAATCCATCACACTATATAACACATGGTTTTTCCATAAAAAACCTAAGCCAAAAGGGTTAAATCATAAAATTTTTTTTCTCACGTTCCTCGTTATTCACCTACATCAACCTAACTTCCATAACACTGAATTAAATATCGTAACATCAAAATTTCTTAAACTCTTGCTCATCCATTATCCACGGTTTTACAGCCCTAAAATCGTCACCAAATTTCATGTTTTCAAGAGTTTAATCACTAATTTCTCTCCCTAGTTCACGGTAACCGAAATCAACACTTAAAACCTAACTATTAACCACTAAATCATCATTCCCCATAATCAAATTTTGTCCTAAATTTGGCAGTAGCAAGGCACAGATTCTACAGCCCAAAATGCATAAAAAAATTTCAAGAAAGAGCTATTTACCTTGTCTTAGTACAAGAGTTCACTCACATGTGTCGAAAACACGATTTTTGCACGAAACCGTTGAAAGTTCCCTTTGGTTGAGCTTGGTGTTTTTTCTATTCTCTCTTGGCTATGGCTGCTGATTTTTAGGTGTTAATGGCCATGTGTGAAGAGCTGAAAACAACCTCCAATATTTGGTTCCACTTAAACCTAATTTTCACCCTTTTTTTTTTTATTTTTCTTACTTTTAATTAATGTTTGTAATTCTTTCTCAAATTACATAATTTCCTTGTAATTTTGGATCAATCATGGGTAGCCAAACTAGCCCCCATTCAGCCACCTACCACCGGATCCTCCAAGGGAATCATTTCCCAAAATTTTGTTTTTAAAACAAATGAAAAAGATGAAATTTTGGCAAACTTTTAGCCCTTTGACCAAAACCCCTTTAAACCTAAGCCATTGATCTCCTAATTCTTTCCATTGAGTTTATTTTGTTATTCTTATATTCATAACATCATCATATAATCGGTTTGTCAAAGTTTGACCAAAAGTCAAACCGAAAGAGATTTCATCGAAATCGCACCGGCGGGTTTTTAAAGCTGTCCGTGCGATCGGTTTACCTTAAATCACTTCCGTTTGGCCAAAAATCATTATTGTAACTATTTCATCTTTTTGTGTACTTGGCTTACCATAGGTCATGTTCTAAGTTTTCCGATACGGAATTGGCATCGTTCTTCCTATTTTAGTTTGGTAAAATTTTCAATCACTGAATTCTTGATTTTTAATATTATTAGAACATTTTATTATATTCTAAACAACATTAAATCATACATTTCACATTTTAAACGTAAAATTCATCGTATATATACAGTGTACATATTTTCAAAAACGATAAAATTTCTCAATTGTCATAAGTGAGAACCAGATTTAGCATTCATTTTTAACACACGACTGATTTTTACAAAATTTAAGTAATTGATTGTAGACAAATGATTGTAAATTACTCATAAACGATTATACATATAATATAATAATAATAATTTTATATTTCATTTTATCATATAGGATAAAATTTTAATCTCCCATCCAAACTAAAAATATATATATAATAAATATCTTAATAAATTGAAATTTTAATTAGAGTCACGTAATAATAAAAAATGGTTTTACTTTCTTAAATCGGAATCATAGATTCGGTCAAATTAAGCCATGAAGTACTTTTGGCCCTACCCAAATTCAAACACTCTGAAATGGCTGGTACAGAGAGCGTGAGAAGAATAATACAAAGGTGCGATATAATACAACATTTCTTTGAAGAAAAAAGGTTACAAAAATTTTGAGTGGCGAATTTGTTTGAAAAAATCGTTTGATAAAACCATAACTTGAAATTCGAAAAATATTTATGTTATATCACTAAAAATTAATTAATTAATAAATAAAAATACATTTAAATTTATATCAATTAATATGTAAATAATCTAAATTAATACATTTTTCTAGAAAACCTTTGTATATTTTTTGTGTTTTCTTTTTAATAATAGAATATCAGAATAAAAATAATCAAAATGATATATAAGATCTGAAGATTATAACAATTATATATAAATAACTTCCTTTTTATCTTTTGATATTTTTATTTTAATTTATCATAAAAATAAAAATTATCTTTTAAATCTTTATATAATAAAGACCTATACCTTATCAAATACATTAAAGTTTAAATTACCCTATCTTTTAATAAATTACTTTTAATTAGACTTAATAAATCTTAATTGATAGTTTACAACACATGATTATTTACATGCTGGATTATTTACACATAAATCCAAAGATCCAACAAGTTAACTGAGATATCCTGTACAATTTACATAGCATATGAGACGGCAAACAAGATTTTGCAGTCCAAGTCTTGTATTTTTACAGACTTAGCTTTGTGTCCAACAATTCAAGAACATAACTTTGTGAAGCGACTCCTCAACCGCTTGCTTTCTACCTCCGGTTCCGCCAAGTACTCCATTACTAGTAGGACCTGAATCATCTTCACCACCGCCTGAGCAGCACATTTTGTGTCTGCTGTTACGCCCAGATGAAACACAATAGCTCCATTTGGACCTGTACTCTCCATGGCCTTCCATTGTGACCACATTGCCTTGGCTTGAGCAACTCATTCTCCGATGATTCTCTTCCTAGTAAGTAGAAATAAATAATGGCTCGATTTGGATAATACTACGGTTTCCAAGTTTCCATGTTGGTGTATGTATATATAGGAATTTAGGAATCTTAATCTGTTGGCTGAAAAAGGCGGTTTCTGAGTTTTGGATAATTTCAAAAGCCAAAACCAGTGGAATTAGACCACGGATTCTGGCTTTACCGGCGGCGGGGTTTGGTTGTTTTGCTTCTTTTTTTAGCACCTAGCAAATAATGCACGCATTTATGTACAGCTGTTTGCATTTTTTTTGGTATCTTCTTTATTGTCTTATCAAATTGGATAAATAATTGGCAATGATGTTCCGTTTGGATGGAGTGTTTGTTTTTAAAAAATGAAAAATTTTTAGATATGAAAAATAAAAAGTTGTTTGAAATTTTTTTTAAAAGTGAAAAATTATTTGGATGGGTGAAAACTTTTTATTTCTAGAGAGTTCTTTTTTCATTTTTTAAAAATGAAAAATATTAGATGTTCAGATACGAAAATTTGGGAATGTTCATTTTTCTTGAAATGAAAAATTTTTCATCTTTCAAATTTGAACGTGTCAAACAGACGGAGGGTCAGTGTCATGATTTATATATGTTTAATAAATATATTTCATTTTAATTATATTTAAATGTAATTTATTTTTTATATACTATAGTTGATTAAAAAATATTTTTTATATATGAATGAAATATATATTTAGATAAAAAATATTTTAAAATTTAAAAATTAATGTGATTGATTAAAATAAAATTAAAAATTAAAAAATTGATATAATTATTTTAAAAAACTTTTAAATAATAATTATTTTAATAATATTGTTAAAAATATATAAAATTTTATATTTAAAGTAAAATTAATTTTCTTAACACTAAAAAAACATTTTCCAAACATTCGATCAATGCCACATCCTTGTTCATCTTTGAAGGTACTAGTATTCAAGAATTAGAGGTCTTAATTTATTCTTTATTAAGAGCAATAGAACGTATAGAAAACAATCAAATAAGTACGTAAGATTTATAGTAGGGTGGTCCAAAAGTGAGAGTTACGCCCATTGTTAACTTATAAGTTTTAATAATAAGAATAATTCATTAGGACGATAAAGAAGATTATAAGAAAAAAATGACACCTACCAATGTGTTTTTCTCCAACTTCATTTTTAACTCAAACGAGACCTAGATTGATAACCCTATATCCAAACAATAATTATATTCACTCAATTACCTAGATTAACAAGTCTCAATTCAAGGGGGGGAAAAAGTGCATTTATTGCAGAGGTCAGTCGGTTTTAAATCTTCAATATTTTGAAAGCACTAACGATTGATCACTTGATCCGGTACATTTTACCGGAACAAGCAACATAGAATGAATCTTCTTCACTAATATTGCATTGTCCAAGAATAAATAATTTGTTACAAATAGAGATGGTGTTGGTGTGGCATTAGGAAATATCTTTCTTTTCAGAAAACAAACAAATGAAACACTACACCCAACTTGTTTCCGTCAAAAATCAGACGCATTCTCTTCTTCTTTTTTTTTTTTTTTTTTTTTTTTTTTTTTTTTTTCTGTGGAAGAGACATTCTAATCTTGCCCCTTAACAAATCTCTCAACACTTTTAACTGTTTTTGCAAGGCAATGTGAAAACTATAAAACTTAAATTTAACAAAGGTATGGCACCGGTAAGATGGAAAGGGCCGAAAAATGAAAGGTGAAATGGCAACAAATATAATCAATCAGTTAATCATACGAGGCAATATGGTAATAAGGGAACAAAAACAAAGCCCAAACCTGAAGGATCCAAATTAGCCAATATGGAACCGCCACTAGAAAGAATCGACCAATACTTGATAGGGAACACTTGAGGGAACTGCATTTCTACCAATACATAATAGGAACACTAGACAGAACCGACCGATACTTAATAGGAACACTTGAGAACTGACGCAACAATTAAGTCATTTACATCTCATAAAACCAGTTTTATTTCTGAAAAGGAAACGAACAAAATCACTTTATCTACAGGCAGGTATAACAAGCCAAGAGTACCCCTCTTACAGGAGATTCTCTAGTTCAATTTTTTCCCCCCCTTTCTCCTCTGTTTTTCTTTTACGCCGAAATATATTGTAGAGTCCTAATGATTTTTCTCGGTACAACATTCTTCATGTTACAATAAAATATAGAATGATAGAGATTGATTCCAAGAAGTAGACAGATTCTCATCCAATCACAGGGAAAAAAAAAAAAACAAAAACAAAAACAAAAAAGAGGAAACCCGCAGGGAACTAGAAGCACAACCTTTACACCGAGTCCACTCCTTCGACCTGCTGCCGAGCAAGATATCTTTCCCTCCGCTCTTTCTATACATCACAATACGAAAGAAATATATGACTTTTGTAGAAGAGTTATTTATTCCACAAGGAAGAAATTATCATACAAACTTACCCATTCGTCTATCACTAGTCCTTCCCCAATAATCTTTGGACCTGCATCTTCTGGCGGTTTCTTGCGAGCCTCAAGTGCAGCATCAGCTTCACATAATTGGCGCTTCAACTTTTCCAGAGCCTAGAAGAAACACAGAAGGAGCGCTCTTTAGTACCGCATTTCAAGCATGTTATAAAATTTTCACTCTTGCAAAAAAAAGTAAATAATTACCGGACTTGGACGCTCCGGATCTAGAAAAACAACACGCAATATCTGTTCTATTGCAACTTGTTCCTTCTGCTCATCAAACTGCACCAACAAAAAATATCTCAGACACTTGAAAGAGTGTGCAAGAAAATTTAATCAACAAGAAAGTTTAGAACATCTCAGATTATATCCATAGAAGCAAATAACAAAAAAGATTCCACACACGTGATAATACAAGTCAAATAAGGAAGAGGAAATTGAATGCCAATGACTTGATCAAGATAAATGATAAGTCTCAAGCCACAGAGAAACTTAACTTGAATGAGACTGAACTTAAATGGTTGAAACTCCATCAGAAATAACTAAGACTTCTTGATAAGCAAGAAACAACAACAATGGAACTTGTTTGTTAAGAGAGAAAAGTTGAATAAGCGAGGGAGTGAGAGGATCATTGGAAGGATTATGGGACCTATACATGTTTGGTAGGATAGAAGACGATGGAATGAATTAGGTGGGAAATTTCAAATCCTTCAAGAAATCCCAATTTTAATCTCTCCAAATATGGAGGGATTAGAGAAGGGAATCCATACCAAACAACAATAAAAGAAAGGTACTCCTCTTCCTCTCCATTTTCCACAACTCAGTTATATACTTTTATTCCCCCCACCAAACATAGCCTAAGACTCACAAAGAAATGCATATCCATCAAGTGCGAATTGCATATCAAGAGAAAGGAAGTAGTTTATGCATATCCGTTATATAGATCATTCAAATTTAAAAAATGATGATTGCGTCACTAAGTGTAACAACAGCATAAGCATTAGCAACGGGAAGGATATTTGCAACGCACCAGCTCAGGTACATAATCCATTGGTCCTTTGACCTTCAAGCTCATGATTTTAAACTTGACCTTGCTCTTTTGATCTACCAATTTTTCATTGTTCTCTGGAAGCTCCACAAACTTGAACACTGTAATCCATTTAGAAAGATTATGAACTTATTTAAAAAGAAAAATGGAAAAACTTAACATATCAATTAGAAAAAAAGATGAAGATAGTAATAGTTATTAGCTTGAACTATAAAAGAGGAACCAAAATCATAAGAAGAATATTACCAGTCGCTATGATACTCTCACCAGGAGCAAGTATAGCCCCAGGAGGACGCATAAAACAACTTTTCGGTGCAGTAGTTTGAAACTAACGCAAGGTGGAAAAGAAACACACTATTAGAGATTTAAATCAGGAAGCTATCTCAATTTTAACTAAATATACGCATCCGGGACCAGAACGTCTCTTCCATACCAAAAAATTGATTAGAAATAAAAAACTAACTTAATGCAAAGAAAATTCCAGGGAAATAAGAAAAGGAAATGCAAATCATAAAATTGAGTCAGTACCTTGAATGCTACATGGGATTTGCTTGTGTTCTTAATTCTAATGGCACTCCTGACCTGCTTACCAGGTTCGCCTTCAACAGAAAAATAAAATTTTAACATAAAAAAGAATAAAACCAACGGACATTTTCTGCTTTAAATAAAAAATAAAAAAACTCTTGAATATACTGAGCATCACACATAAACAAAGTTATTAACACGTTCCTTTGGTAAAGCTATTGAGAATTCAATCATTGGGCTATCTAGAGATCTGATTGAAGGATGTCAAATTTTCTCTCACTCCGAAGAACTTTTTTTTTTTTTTTTTTAATGTACAAGGCCATTTCCACATATCAAACTCTAAAATATTCATTATAAATAAGAAAAATTTCCTTCACCAGTTCAAATAAAAAAAGTATAACTGAAATTTTAGCACCAGGCTCAAGGGCATTTGCTTTTGTCGAGTAACTAATATCAAGGATTGCAAGATTCTCGTGAAATTAATATCCAAAAAAAAAGGGGGGGAGGGAATTACAATCAAACTTCCTATATTTGTTTATCTACAAAATTAGGAATAAATAAATAAATAGATCTTTAAACAAATCCTAATTTTTTCTTCTAATTCATCCAATTAAGGCAACAAAATCAGCTCAGAAGCACATGAATTTAAATAATCAAACAATTCCAAAATAGATCAATCTTCAAAACCAATTAGATCGCGCGTTTAACCAAAAACCAGAACACACCAAAAGAAAACTTTACCCAAAAAAGAAAAGAGAGAGAGAGATAAATTCGGAGACTTTCGAAAGCCAAAAAGCAAAGAAGAAGACGAGACGTACAGGGGAAGTAGAGCTTGTTTGAAGGATCGAGCTTGAGGCGACGGCGGGTCGGAAGCAGCGACCTGGCGACGGAGGAGACGGAGGTGGAGCTGTGAGGATGCGGAGCGTCGACGTGGGAGGAGGAGTTATGGTGGTGGGCGATTTGCGAGGAAGAGGAGGAGAAAGTGGCGGTGTTGGAAGCCGATTGGCGAAACGGCCTCTTGAAGAATCCCCAGAGTTTGCCGCCGTCCGACGACGATGACGAAGAATTCCGGTCAGGTATGGCCATCTTCACAGATCCCCGGAAACCAGAATCTCAGAGCATTTGGCAGCTAAAACTGAGCCGTTTTGCAAACTCTCAGCGTCAGAATTGTTGCCTTTTGTTGTTGTTCTTGTTGTTGTGGTTGTGGCTATGCGGTTGTTGGGTGGGTGGTTGCTTGCTTTTTAGGAAGCTGCGTTTCGGAAGTGCGGGGTCTCTGCTGAGGTCGGAACTCAGGGGACGGATTTAATCTTATTTAACCAGTTGAGTTCACATCCGACCCATTTTTTTTTAATTTCATTTTTTAATATATATATATGTTCACCTTTTTAAGTTTCATAAGGTGAAACGACGACATTTTACAGACTATTTCCTCTGTTTCCACCTCCCTTTCTTTATTTATTGCCGTGTCCCGTTTGTGTGACGTCAGACAATGGGTTTGGCTAACGGGGGGTTAGGAAAGGACAACCCGTTGACGTGGGACTATTCTTGTTGAGTTGACTTGGTGGAAAACAATAAAAATCCGTGCTTTTCCCCCCTCCCCCCCCCCCCCCCCCCCCCTTTTTTTTTATCCATAAGATTTTCTTTTCATGATCCCATTTGGCACACTTGTTCCAATCTATTTTTTAATTTAATTTAATTTTTTAAAAAATAATAAAAATTATAATTAAATTAATTAATTTAAATTTTATTTTTATTTTATTTTAAATTCAATTCATAAATTAAACAAAATCAAATTTTTAAAAAAGTTTTTTTTTTAAATTAAGATAAAAATTCAAACTCATGATTTTTTTTATAAGATTAGATATTGAATTACTACTATATTATATCTATATTAATTTAAATTTAGCTATATGTCCTTTTTCAATATTGATCTAATAATAACATATTATATTCCCTAACTAACATGGCTTTCAACCTAATACAACGTCATGAGTTTTAAATTGATATACTGTGATAATGTTAAAGAGGAATGAAAATAAATAAATAAATAAAGACAATAGGACGAGAGAATCTACATTCATATGATTTTATGCTTTTATTTTGAAGTTGTTGACATCAACTGTAGGATTTACATAAAAATAGTATTTAGAAAATTCTAATTTCTATTATTAAAAAAATCATATATACATTTAAATCTAAAATCCTACTGCCATAGCTAATCATTCAAATTATAAATTCATATAAATATATTATTTCATATATATATATATTTTTTAAATGAGACAAAAAATTTAAATTATACATCTTATAATAAAATTATAAAATATAAAATTATTATTAAATTATACATTCAATCATTTATTTACTTTAAATTTTACTATCACTAGTAATAATTAAACCATGAATCGATCACCCATGCGTAGAATCTTTTGTTTTTAAATTTGCCATAGACTCATAGGATCAATGTGAATGCACTGACAATTCCAAGTTTGAGCGGTGCTAATGGAGTGGACTCGGTCACCGCTTACCAGAAAGAAATTGCATTGCTATCACTCCATTATGATGCAAAAAAACATTTAAAACTTGGGCCCCAACTTATGTTGATAACTAATATGTTGTGTATTATTATCCTTCTTTCTTTCTCTTATTATTTTTTTATTATCATTATTATTATTATTATTATTGTTATTGGGGGGAGCAAGCAATCAAAGGCTAGATTGGAGGTAAAGGTGAGGCCCCCAATTTAATATTATGTTGAGGATTAGAAAACAGGTGAGCATATTGATTTATGCATTTAAAAAAAAATGCCATAATTCTAGTCTGGAGTTTTTTTTTTTGGTTTAATAAGTGAGTTATGCAATTGGGGTTATGAAATTTTCTTCATTGCTACTATTATTTCTTTATAATCCATCAAGCTTCGTTTGTGTATACTCTGATTTTAAAATTATACTACTTAGATTAGGAACTAAACTTCTTCTTTTGAAAAATAGACTGTCATCTTTGTGTAACAATTATCCTCAATTGAAACTTATGCTATGTTTGTTTTGGAGTTCCATTTTTAAAAAATAGAAAATTTTTCATTATAAGAAAATGGATATTCTTAAATTTTCGTATCTAAACATCTAAAATAAGAGCTTTCTAGAAAAAGAAAAATTTTTACTCATCCAAACAACTTTTTTCTTTTAAAAAAAATCCAAACAACTTTTTATTTTCTAAATCTATAAATTTTCTATTTTTTAAAAATAAACATCTCATCTAAACATATCATTAATCATAATTTTAATCCAATAATCGTAATTTTATAAGATCTATCTTTAAATTTTCTAAGCCATGTTTTTTATAATGGATATTTTTGGTATTCTAGTTCTATTTGTACATAAATAGAGATATGTTACAATTAATAATAGAATTATCTGTTTTTTGCATATATTTATTTGGAACTGAGTCCATATCTAGGTGGCAATTTGTTGCTCCTGTATCTGCTAAGGCTGTAGTTATTAGAGTACTTTTGTTCGAGAATTTTATTTTACAGAATATTAGTACGGATGATGGATAGTTTACTATTGGATTTGCAATCTGGGCATTACTTCTTAGTTCTTCTATTTCTTCTTGAGATTCTATTTCTATATCATCTATTTGCCTTTCTAAAGGTGATAAATCTTCTTAGACTTGTTCTTATTTGATTCCCATTTTAGTTTACTCTTAAGTTAGTTGATTTGGTATCAGAAATTATCTATCTCATCTTAATATCTTTAGTTATTTCTACACCTTACTCCTATTTTTTCTTTTTCTTTTTTTCTTTTTTTATAGTAAAATGATATTCTTGTTTTTCTAATTGAAATCTTAATATCTTTCATTTTCTAACTTTATTTTTTCTAATTCTAAAATACTATTTTCTATTTGTTGTGTTGTAAAAGTTGGTATTTCTATTCCTAAGTATAGTAAGTAGTTGAAACAATATTCATGAAAATAAAGAGTATATTGTGCTTTATTCTCGCATCCTGGATAAAATTTACACTTATTACCAGGTTGTTCTAACCGACCTTTATTATATTCTATTTTTTTTTTTTTTTTCTGTATGTTTCTTTAGTTTCCTACCCTCCCCCACCTCCTCCCCGCCCCCACAAAATACTGAGTGGGAAGATTATAACTATATATAATTATCCAATTGTGTTAATATATGTTGAGCTGTATCTTTATCGTTATCTAATCCTCCTCTATCTGCTTCTTCCTTTAAGTCAATGCTATAAATTTCAGAATCATAATCTGAACTTTCTTCTACTGGATATATATATATATATTTAACCTCTATAATTTTTTCTATTATTCTGATTTATCTCTATTTTCCGACTTTCTAGGACATTGAGAAGCTAGATAACTCAGGTCTCTACAAGTGAAACATTTACATGTCTTCTTATATCGTTTCCTAGGCTTAATTTTCTTAATTTTCTTACAACGTCTATTTTTGTTTTTCTTGTGTCTTTTTCTAAATGTCGTAGATTTTCTTGTTTTATAAATTTTTTTCTATGTATTTTTCTATCTTTATATGATTTTCCTATTCCGGTATATATATTGCTGCAAAAACTACATTCTCCTTTATTTCCTCTCTTTAGTTCTTTTTGTCTCACTGCTTCTATAGACATTGCTCTAAAGATTTGAAATGTAAAAGTAATTCAATTAAGGTCCCGTTTGGTGAATGTATTACACTTGCATTGCGTTTGAATGCAATGTATTGAATACAATTTGTATTTAGAGGAAAAGTATTAACATTACATTTGAATACAATGTGTGTTTGGGTAAAAAGTATTTAAATTATATTTTAATAATAAATATGTGATGTGATGGGTAAAAGTAAAGAGAGAAAAAAAAGAAAGAGAGAGAATATATTATTAATAAAAGTAATAGAAAAAGTGAAATAATGAATAGTAATTGTATTGGATTTAAAATGTGATGTGATTGGTATTTTAATGAAATACTTTTGTATTTGGGAGAAAATTACATTGCATTTAAATGCAATGTAAAAAAAAGTGTATACCAAACACATACTAAATAAATTAGGTTGGGTAGATTTATCCCCTACCTCTGTATTCCATTCTTGTAGTATCTTTTCTCCTGTTCTTCCTAGTATATTTAACACATACCTCTAGGATATTCCTATATCTAAACTTAGTATCCGTACCAAACTCAATGCATTCAATGCAATTGGTGTTTAAAGAAAAAGTATTAGCATTACATTTGAATGCAATGTGTATTTGGAAGAAAAGTATTTAAATTGTATTTTAATGATAAATATGTGATATGATAAATAAAAGTGGAGGGAAAAAAAAAGAGAAAGAGAATGAGAATATATGATGTGATTAATGAAAGTAATAGAAAAAGTGAAATAATAAATTGTAGTTGTATTAAATTTAAAATATGATGTAATTGGTATTTGAATAAAATATTTTTGTATTTAAATAAAAATAACATTATATTTAAATATCGTGCAAATTGAATACTTTTGTCAAACGCCCACTTGATCCTACTTTGGTAACTAATTCCATTTATCTTCTGCTAAAATATACTATATCTTTCAGACTATGACAAGTTAATTATTCTAATTCTCTAGTACTTGCATTTTGTATAAAGTGATAATTTTCTCCAAAACTGGCTAAAGTTAGTTCTTTTATTAAATTGATGAAATTATGTATTTATATTCCTGCTAATACTCTGGTATTATATTCAATAGGATAAGTTTGTTTATATCTGACTAGATGTATGCTAGCAAGTTATCCTAAATAGGCTTTACACCATTTCCATAATTTTTGGGAGGTCGTAAATTCTGATTTACTCTTAAAATTAACTATTAGACCATTGTTCTATTACCAATTTCCATAACTGGGAGTCACAATTTAGATCTAGTAAATATCCTCATGGATTTCCTATTCTACGTTTTGATATCTTTTGTGGATCTAAGTTTCTTCCTCTGTATTTATTACTGAATTTTGTATCCTCTTCAGGATAATATGTCGCTTGTTTATAAAAAGGTTTGTCCAAAGTTCTTACTATACCTGTTGGATTTTTGCTGCTTTCTGTTTTTGGCCCATTTTTTCGTCTGCTAATACTTCTTCTAATTTAAGCTCTTCTACTAGGCTATTTATTGTAGTTGTTTCCCTGGTGAAGCAGTTTAGATCAACAGGGAGATTATTTAGACTCCATAATAAAATGTCTTCCCACGTATCTTTTTCAGAATAGTTCTAATTACTCAATTTTTTTTGTTCTTCTTCATGGTCGTGGATAATTATAGTTTTATTATAATCCGAGAACCTAATACTAAATTTTCTTCTATCCTCATATATACTATTACTTTGTGGTACTATAATTAAATCCTCTTGAAGTTTTGTTAATTCTCAATCAGTTTCTTCTGTTGATATTTTTACTGCTGGTATCATTTTTATACCTTTTGGTTTTATCATTTCTGTTGTATCATTACTAAAAGTTTTGCTTCCAAAATTTGCAGTTATACTAGCTTTTCACTTTGATTTTTCCTGATTTTAGTGTATTAATTAAATAATCTGGCCAAATATAAAATAATCCTATATTTCGATTAAGATCTATCTCTGTTCTTGATATTATGGCTTTCTTTTTATTACTCCAACTTTCATTATAAATTACTACAAATGCTTTTGTTCCTGCATCTTTTCTTACTGAGGCTTTAACTCCTATTACAAATAATCCTAAATGACTATTAGTCATTCCCTTTCCAAGCAGAGTACCTATAGTTTCCATATCAACTATTTCTAAATTCATTGGATTATATTCTTTTAGCGTTTTAATTAATGAAGATTCGTTTGGGTCTGTCTCAAAATTTTTCTTGCTTTTGGGTTTGTCTTTTCTAGGTATATTTCCTGATACTTTAAGATTTCTAAACTACTATGATACATCTTTTAATTATCTGGAATAATCTATTGATTCTTCCTTGGAATAATTCAATTTTAAAATTATTAATAATTCTATTATTGTATTATTTTAAGCGATCAATGCTTTATCTGTTTCACTAGGTGCTTCATGTGTGTTTTTCCCCATCGATTTCTTTGTATATTTAATAGTGTTTTCTAAGGCTTGAGTATATTCATTCATCCTAGAACTATCTGTTTAACATCTTCTACTATTTTATTCAACTGTTATTGTATATACTGTATTTTTAATGCATTTTCTTCCCTGTTTTTAAAATTTTTATTTGTCTCTTTTAACAATTTATGAGCTTCTACTTCTATTTTTTTGGGTTGTAACAAATTTAATGCTTCTATTATATTTTTTTTTTACGTCTTCTTTCTTCTTTTGAGTCTATTGACCTTCACTATTTTGAGTTTTTACATAATCCATATTTTACAGCATATTTTTAATTTCTGTCTTCTCTTTTCTTATTTCTTCAAGAGAACTTTCTATTATATTATAGAAATTATCATGTTTATTTTTTATATTTTCTCCTTGACTTATTATGAGATCTACTATACTATTTAACTACTGGTTTTCAGAGTGTAACCTATGATTATATCTTTCTAAAGGGATAAAACAGTCCAAGCCATCCAATTATGATATTTTTATCTTTTAGGCTTTTCAGATAATATTGAATTTCGATATTCTGTTTTGTTCATGGTAAAGATACTAATGTCTCGTTTGGTACACACTTTTAACTTGTATTGCATTTACATGCAATGTAATTTTTCCCCAAATACAAAAGCATTTCATTCAAATATCAATCACATCATATTTTAAATCCAATACAATCACTATTCATTATTTCACTTTTTCAATTACTTTTATTAATTACATCATATACTCTCTTTCTCTTTCCTTTTTTCTCTCTACTTTTACCCGTCACATCACATATTTATTATTAAAATACAATTCAAATACTTTTCACCCAAACACACATTGCATTCAAATGCAATGTTAATACTTTTCTTCCAAACACAAATTACCTTCAATGCATTGCATTCAAACGCAATGCAAATGTAATGCATTCACCAAACGGACCATAAATTCCGATACCAATCTGGAGGGGCTAAAGGTATTAACTCCTCTAACTATTAAAGCAGAAATCTTTTCTAAGAGAATGATACCTCTAATATATCCTAGGCTCCCTAAAATATTATTCATGTATGCTATAGTCTCCGTATTAACTAAAATCTAAGGTTTGGTGCAGATCATTTTTTCTATGTTCTTCTTCCAACTCTACCCACCTTTCTTTTATTTCTTTTTCTAGTTCTTCCTTTGTTTTTTCTAGTAAGACTATTTCAACTTGGTTTGAATTTAATATTTTTGTACATTATTAAAAGCTTCAGCTCTATCATCTAAATTTACTATTCTGTTTTCCAATCCCTGTAAATATTCCCAAGGCTTTATTAATTCTGCTGTGTAAAAATCCATTTAACTACTGAAATTATCTTCTCTGATTATTTGATCTAATGTGTGTATTAAGTTATTTATTATTCTCCTAGTCTTGACTAGCTCAACAGGTTCCATAAATTCTATTCCTATTATTTCTTGATTTTCTATATAATTATTTTCTTGAGCGATTAATTAGTCCTTTAAAATTTCTTTTAAACTCTGGGTTGTTCTTTTATTTCCTAAACTTATCATGCTTAGATTATTACATAATTTTTCTATAGATGACATCTACTAACTTTTATTTTCATTTCTTTTATTAGTTCAATCTATCTTACTCTTAACCGTTCTGTATTTTTTGTAATTTTTTCTGCACTTTCAGAATTTAAATCTCTTCTTGATTCTTCTTCTAATTGCATTTGAGTTCTACTAAGTATATCTAGTAATTGCCTCATATAATTTATTCTTCTTTCTATAGAAACAACTAAATCATTACAAGTAACAATATAGTTTATCGTATTATCTAGAGGGCACTTCCTTCCTTTAGATACTCATAAACAGCTACTCGTGGCAATTATAAAAGTTTTTCCCTATCTTTTC
Source organism: Antiaris toxicaria (assembly GCA_035233585.1). Lineage (NCBI taxonomy): Eukaryota > Viridiplantae > Streptophyta > Magnoliopsida > Rosales > Moraceae > Antiaris > Antiaris toxicaria. Next base: position 100,732,082 of record CP141154.1, read on the forward strand.
TTTTGTTTATTGATTTTTGATTTGGAAATCATGCCTTATCTCCAGGATCTTCACTTTATTTTAACTACTTTTTACTCTCAATTTCCCTTATGTTTCTCCTTAACGGCATGTTTAGTCTGACTTAATACTCTGAAAATGGTATTTGAGTTTGGAGTTTACGATATTAAGTGCGTGTTTGGTTTTGTTTCCAAAACAGATTTCACGATTTCCTAGGAAATCGATTTCAAAATCGATGTGAAATTGTGTTTGGTTTGTATTGTTTTTGAAAACAGATTTCAAAACAAATCCAAAATCTCAAAGTTACTTAAACATAAAATTGAAGACGACTTTTAGTTGTTTTCTCCAATTTCGTTTTTCCCCTTTCTCCTCTGCCCCGAACAACACCCCATGCCACACCAGCCTCGCGAACCCGATCAAGTTGAACCCGAACTTCATTTGCCATAGCCACCTCCTCCGTCGTCTGACCAAGCCAGTAGCCGAACATTGATCGCCCCTCCACCAAACATCGACTGCAGGTCCAACCGCCAATCGACGACCACCACCTCGCGATCATGCAGCGAGCTCGAGCCCAAGCACAAGGCGAAGCCGAGTCATCCCCTCCTCCGTCTCGTGACCATCACCGACAGGCCCAACCGTCGCTCGAGCCAGTCGAAACCAACAGCAGTTCACCGTGTCGATAGCGACCCCTCACACTAACACGACAGCTGTTTTCTTTCCCCTTGCGAGTGCCACTCCACCCCGATCAAACTACACCAGACAGCCCTTCGTCGTTCACCATCTTCGCTGCGCCACCTAATCGCCACCTTCGCCGAAACCACCCTCACCTCGGATCGTCGAGTCAGCCACCTATATCTTCCCGACGCCATTCCGCTCCCGCCGTGATCCACGGCCGGTTGTTTTCCCCTCCCCTGTATTATATAATAATAATAATAATAAATATATATATAAAGTAAATTAATAATGGTAATGATTTTTGAAACAAATGTTTTAAAATTAGACTTGGATTGGACTTGAAATTTAAATTGTTCTGGGAATTTGATTTGTTTTTATGCAGGTTAAGCTTTTGGAGTTTTTAGGCTGTTTATATTTTAGAATAGGTTATGTCGAAATTTTCACAAAATAAAAATAAAATATTTGGATATTTTAAAAAATAAAATGTTGTTTTAAATATTAAATCAATGGCACACTAGTTAGTATAATTTACCGTAATTATGATTATGAAATTTTTTAATAATTTTTAGTTAAATGTTACTTCAACTATTAAGAATTACTTTGTAATATACTTGTAATTAATTATTATGATTAATTAAGATTTAATTGATATAGTAATTATTTAAATATTATGGTTATTAATTTTCAATTTTTGGTATTCATAATAATTTTTTTTTAAAAATCAAACATAAATATGTTTTCTGTAACAACCGGGAAAAATTCATATTTCTTGGAAAATAATTACACAATGAATTTAAGTGTTAAAATGTGAAATTTAGTGATTTAATATTATTTAGAACTAAAATAAAATGTTTTAATAATGTTAAAGAATGAAAAATGAGTAATAGTGATATTATGTATGTGCATGTTTGTGCCACTCACAGTATCAAGAAGTAGGTCAAGATAATATTATCTTGACATAAAACTGATAAATCTGGGTTCAGCACACCCAAATTAGTCAGGATAGCCTATCAGCACGCTCAAATTTGATAATTGAGCACAAGCGTAATTTTTGACCGAAAATTCGCAGTATCGGAAACTGGTTGAAATGACCTCAGATGAAAATAAAACTGATATATTTGGATTCAGGATGCCCAAATTAGTCAGGAAAGCCCATGTTGAAATTTTGGGCGAAAAAGTATATAAAGAGCGGAAAAAAGTGAAATTTCCTCATTTATCTATACACACACACTCTCTCCTCCTTCTCTTTCTCTCTCTACCGGAATGTGTACAGTAACCAACTTTCATGTACGGCCTCCGTTCACGACACCGCCGGCACCGTTGGAAAGCTCTCGCCGAGCTGAGTTCAACGGTGGGTCGACGCGACGGAATGGCCGCCGCACGCCACCGCATGCGTCGCCTGAAAGTCGCCGGAGTCGAAATCTTTCCGGTGAGATTTCTCCGCCGTCCGGCCACCATTTGCCATAAAATCAGTCTCAAAAGATTCGTGGTAAAGAGTACTACAAAACCCAGGTAGAGTTTCAGCCCAACGGCCGCCGGATCGCGCCGCCCAACTCCGCCCGTCGCGATCGCCGCTGTGGAATCCGACGATTCCGGCGAAGTTGAGTTGCAAGGTTGGTATCAAAATACTCAGAACAACACGTAGATCAAAAGCCCCAAATCAATTTTGGGCAACAATCGCCGGAAAATGGAGATCCACCGCCGCTGCCGCCGTCGGTTTTTCGAGGGTCGATTTCCGGCCATAGAAGCTTCAATTGGTGAAATTGAGACCACCAATGAGTTCCTCACGTCGAGATCTTCAAGATGGACTACTCATTTGCCACCGTCGTCGCCGGTCAACGCCGGTCAACGGCGATCGTTGACCAAATTTTGGAAGTTTGGCCCGTTGGCCTATTTGCGACATTTCGGACGTATCCGCGGAGTCGGATTTGCAAAACGGGACCTCAGATATGAAGAACGAGGAATTAGGGTTTATGCCGTCGAAATCGGACTGCAATTCGGTATAAATCCTGATCCCTTAACGTTTCGCAATTTAATTGTTTGGGACTATTGTATGATTTTATAATTATTGGTATGAAAAATTATGGAAAAGAATGTATGTAAAAAGAAGAAAATGACTGTAATGGAGAAAAAGAAAAATATGTGATAATGTAACGATTTTACGTAAACAGTATAAGTTTTACGTAAAATCTAGGCCTCCGGTATAGTACGTGATAGAATTAGATTAGGATAGATGGTTTTCAGGCGTTTCCTAAACACTGGAAGCTCAAAAATTAAGCGGAAATGTTGCCGAAAATTCTAAAAACGGCACCAGGGGTAATATGGGAAACAAGGGATAAAATATGATCGGGAAGGGAACCCGAGCCCCCTCGAGGAATTAGAGCATGGAAAAAGAAGGGGTAAGTTATAATTAGTAAACTGACCCTTCGAAACCCTAGAACGCAAGAAAAATATGAAACCGATTTTTAGGTCGGAATAATACTTCCCGAGGGCCGAGAATGTAAAAAATGGTAAAATGATAAGAATTGATCCAGAAAAGGTCCGATAAGATTTAAAAAGTTAATTAGATGATTTTGGGTTTAGAAAATCCAGCCTAAGTATGAAAATGAAAATGTTATGGTTAAACGACCCATCAAGGGCAAAATGGTCATTTTGCCCAAAGATTCTCAAATTATGGGAAAAGAGCCCCAATGACCCCGGAATAGGTGAATGAAGTTTGTAAAAGCCAAAATTGAGGTTTAAATTATGAAAAATCATATTAAGGGCAAAATTGTAATTTTGTCATTAGTTAGGGTTGAAATCGTAATTTTTCAAAAGTTGGAGAAAAATTTGAAAAGGGTCATTAAGGTTTAAAAAGCTATCCTAAAGCTATAATTAAGGATCATAAGATCAAAATCAAGCTTTTTAATAAAATAAAAACTATAAATGAAAATGTGATTAACGGACAAAGTTTGTCTGTAGGAACCCGATCCAGAAACGACAAAGGACGTCGATGGATTCTAAGAGGAGGATAAGCACGCTATGAGTAAGTTCAGACATTTACCCGTCTGCAACTATGAACAAGCTTATCGTTTTTATATGTTTGGTATGCAAATGTCATGATGTGATTTATGATGATGCTATAGTAATGCTATAGTAATGTTATGATGATGTTAAAAGATATGTTTTAATAAATAATTATAAAAATATATATATAAATATATGTATATACTGAATTATGAAGGAAATGCATTATAAAAGCTTTATGAGAGTAACGATATGATAAAGAGGGATAGAAGAATGGAAAGAGTAAGAACAAGAATGTTATGATAGGATGCATAAGAAAGAGATGAAATATGAAAGGAAAGAATAGATGTTTTATGAAAAGTTTTATGAAAGTTAGGTTATGATTGATAGAGCAACGACGATCGGTGATAAAAGGAATTAAGAAAGGGATATTTTATGAGGATGAAAGGATAGATGTTTTATGAAAAATTTTATGAAAGTTAGGTTATGATTGATAGAGCAACGATGATCGGTGATGAAAAGAATTAAGAAAAGGCATGTTTTATGATAACGAAAGGATAGGTGTTTTATGAAAAATGATATGAAAGCAAAGAGTTAGACAAGAAAGAGAAACAATGATAGGTTATGATGAAAGGTATGATGAAAGGATTAGAACATAACGATAAAATGTGATTGAGAGAATAGACGATTGGCTATGATCGATAGGTTATGATTGATAGAATGATGCAAATGATAAGATAAACAGAGAATAATTGTCTGCACATAATTGAACATAATTTTGTTTGTTATAATGTGATGTGATGTTATATAAGTAATATGTGCTATATGTGTTATGCTAAAGTGTGATTAACATAATTCACACAAGTAAAGTAAAGAATTAAGAAAAGAAAAACAACGAAAGAACATATGTTCCATAAAATGTTTTATGAAAAATGAGAAATGAAAGATTATGAATGTCACGAAAAAGACATACAATGAAAAATCAATATAAGAAAAGCTAAAAGAATGCAAGATAATAAAACTGAAAAGTTAATGGTTGGCGTACCGGTCTCCCAATATGGTTGAGACTTCCGGTCTATATCCTCCGCGCAGATGTGGTGCTACCCTGAAGGCGTGGTAGATTATAGGATGAACCAACTCCGAAGGTGAGGTTTTATGTGACTGTGAGGTAGGTTGGTGGGTAGCTCCCCCTCCTCCCACTGTCAGCGCGCAACTAGGTACGTTCAATAACGGGGCCCACCAGTGAAAGAAAAGAAAAGAAAAGAAAATGAAAGATAAGAAAAGAAAAGAGAGTGAAAAGAAAAGAAAAGAAAGGAAAAGAACGATAAGAAAAAAGACGAACAATACGAAAGAATAATGTAATGAAATCGATGAAAAATAAATAAATAATAAAACGAAGCTAAAGGAATATAATAGAATTAATATATGTGATGTGATGTAATTGATGTTATATATATGGAATGACACGTTTTTACGTGGTGTTATACTAGTGTATATGTGTTACTAGCTTTTAAGATATGAAAGGTTAAGAGATGATGATAAAGCGATAGAAAAGTTATAAAGGTTTAGAACAGAAAGTTAAGAAAAGATAGGAATGAAAAGCAAAGAAATGAAGAGATTAGATTAGAATGATAAGAGTTGATCGATAGAATGACAAGAATGATGAACAAAGAGATAAACGAGCATGATGAAGCTCATATTCTATGTTATGTTTTGAGGATATGTATAAACGATGTATATGATGTGTATATACGTGATATCATATATTCTAGTAATAACATATATTACTAGTATTTATAAGTTAATGAATGTATGTTTGAACTTACTGAACATCTAGCTCATTAGTTGTTTATATGTTACAGATAAGTAACCTGTTAGTTTAAAGTAATATGATGGACAACGAACGGATCTGCACGTGCCAAGGGACTGGGCGAGGGTATGGTACTACCATGAGTCTTTCACTGAGCGTTCAAAAAGGAAGATGAAAGAAAGAAATTTATGAATTATATGTTATAAGAGTATGATAGAGTTATAGGCATAGTATGTAAGTTAAAAAAAAATTGCTATAGAAATTGCTTCCGCTTTAAAATGAGAACGTTAAGAATGGAAAGTTAAGTATGTTAAGTAAGGGGATGACGACCCACGAGGTTGTCAGCCATCGCGGTCGGTGTCAGAGATCGGCTGGTTGGTATGGTAACGTATGTGGGGGGCATCACATTTTCATAGAATACTTATAAAATGACTGGTTTTCAAAAATATAACCAAACACAGTTTCAGAAACATTCTCAGAACTGTTTTCAAAACGATATCAAATTCAGAGAATTTGAAAATATAACAGATTTCAAAAACAATACCAAACGCTACCTAAGATTTTTCTTGAAATAGTGTCACTTTCTCCTAGATAAGGGCTTATTGGATAACCTTTAAGAAATCAATAGCTTGAAAGAAAAACAGGTACTTATTTTTCATAAATATAAATCCATAAGTAAAGAACTTGCTTTCTACTTGGGGGAAGGCCCCTGAGGGTATTTACTCACTAAGCGTACAAATAAACTTATGTTATCAAAGTAGAAAACTTACAATAACTTTTTGGACTTCTATTGCACAGGGACTGGGACTGGACTTCAGACTTCAAGCTCACTTGGAAGGATCTTTAAGTGAGTGTTGAGACTATTTCTGAGAGTTCTCCTCAGAATTCTTATAATCTTCCATATTCATTTCAGATTTTATTTATAAATTCTTTGGAGTGAACCCGAAACTTCACAGATTTAATCTGCAAGCAAGAATTCAAGAAATAATCTACTAGAAGGTAGAAGAGATAGGATTTAAAGTAGAAACGGAGTTTTTAAAATACCTGGCAGAAAATTTAGGATCTATATAAGGGATACAATTTACTATGGAAAGAAATTTAGGTCTCAACATCTTGTTTCCATTTGCATTTCCCACATTAGCAGTAGAAACCAAAAGGTTCAAACACCTAGTAGTAAAATATAAAATAATTTCTGCAGCCAATTTGTTTGACTTTGGATTAGTCTCAAAATTTCTTTTGGAAGATGGAGAGGTTCCAGTAGAGTTGGCACCAACATTGGATGAAGTTCTTAAGAAGTATTTAGAAAAAGAAAGTTCATTTTAGTTAAAATAAAGTCAATTTCAACAAAATAGACAACTGCAGGAAGATATTTTGTAGAAGTAATCCTAACTTATAATAGAATTTTTATTTCCATTATCCCAAAAGAGAGACTATTATTTTATAATAGTGCATTATTTATAGAAAGGTTTAGTTAGTACTTAGGAAGACCATACAAGTTTACAGCCACAAATCCCAGTCACTGCAAAGGATTTGTCACTGATTCAGTTTTTGAAGAATGAAGGGGGTGTTTGTTTTTGTTCTTAAGAATGATTTTCCATTTTAAAAAACACAGAAAATGAAAACGGTTTCAAAATAACATTTGTTTATTTAATGTTTTCAAAACCGTTTCGAAAACACCGTTTTCAACTATGTTGTTTTTTTGGGTTTTTGAAAACAAAAAAAAGTTGTTTTCACTTTTTGTTTTCATTTCCAAAAAATATTGTGTTTTTTTGGTTTTTTGAAAATGAAATGGGTTTTGAAAAAAATATAATCAAACAAAATTTCATTTTTATATTTTTCAAAATATACACTCAGAAAACATAACCAAATACAGTTTCAAAAATGATCTTAACACAGTTTTCAAAACATTCTTATTTTCAATTTTTTTGAAAACAGAAAACATTTTAAAAACAATACTAAACGCCACCGAAATTTTCTTATAGAAGCAGTAATGATAACATCTACTAGCCAGTATCAAGTTTTAATTAAAGTAGGAGTGAAGAAAATAACACATATATCAGAAATCGAGATAAGCACCAGCAGCCTGGAAGCGATCAATTACTTCAGAAAAAAATAAGCTAAAGGATTAGCATCACTCAGCATGGATGATCCAAAAGAATCTGTTGGAGACAAAAAAAAAAAGGAAAAATGTAAAAAAGAGACGTCAATGCTTAGATCAGTCACGATGTAGAAGATAATTAAAGAAATGACCAATAAAGGATGAGATCCATACAGAATTCTCATATCTATAAATTGAGTCCGTAAAAGTTGAATATGACAATACATTATCCAAAGTTAGCTATTCATATATTGTATTCTACTTTAGTCCGTTTACATGACTCTGTAAAAAATGCAAATGAGAATCTTGTCCCTTTTTTTTTATTTATTAATAAACTTATTTTGAAATCCAAAATTTCGGCTTGCTCCAAAAGTCTATAAACAGAGTGTATAATAAATATAGAGGATCATAAGAATTCATAATCATCTTAAAAACAACTATAGTAGATATTTAAAGGATAATTTTACATTTACAAAATGTCCAAACAATGAGCTTGAATTAGAGGACAGCACATGTTTTGAGATGTACTTTCCTTAATTCACCAAAAAAAAAATTGTACTTTACTAGAAAAAATTTTAATTGGTGTTCAATTCATACTACTACAGTGAAACATACGTTTAAGTTGGATTCTACTGCCATGTGACTCTACACGGTTTCCCACCACTTTGTATTTTTGTTTCCGTCGGTTTTACTCAAGTAATATCACACAAAAAAGCTCTTTATTTTCTTGTTATATTTAAATATAATCATATTATATTTATATTATATTTACATATAATTTAATTTTTATTCAAATATCAAAGTGTTTTATTTAAATATTAATTATATTATAATTTAAATCTAATATAATCATTATTTATTATTTTATTATTTTTATCAATCATATCACACACATTTTTTTCTCTCTCTTTTATCTTTATTTTTATTAATCATATCACATATAATATAATTTAAATACTTTTTATCAAAATATATATTACATTAAAATATAATATAAATATTTTTTATTCAAATATAAATTATATTTAATATATTACATTTTCTAAATTTGAACTTTTGATTATTGTTGTAGTCGATTCTTCTTGTTTTCCTTTTTATTTTTTTGGTATAGTCAAGTCAATGTTAAAGTGGTGCGACTCTTTTTTAATTGAAAAAAAAAAAAAAAAGTTGTGTGAGTCTATTTCTTGAGTCTTGATGCTTAGTTGATTTCCAGCAATAGTAGTCAATGTGCAAAAAAGGAGAAAAAAAGAACACAACCAAGTGGGGGAAAAAAAGGGAACTCCTCATTGAAAGCTAGTCTATAGAAATGCTTACAAATTAGTAGAGCTGTAAACAATGTTTTTTTTTTTTCTTTTTTCCCTCTTTTTTTTTTTTTTTCTTTTAATTGAATCCACCAAGAAAAAAGAGAGATCAAAATTGAAACTCAGAATCATCCCATTGAAGGACAGCAGAATCGATGTTCTGTTCACGTTTGAGCTTATCTTTGACAAACCAGTCGCATACCCTCCCAGCATTTAGTTCCTCAATCGGACATCCTTCTTGCTCTGCTATCACTCTTAGCAGATTTAAGGACGATATCTGCAGTTACCATAATACAACGTTACATGTCTATTAACACACGGCATAAGAATTATAGAGAGAGAAAAATACACAGTTATATTTATATACATATATATATATGTACCGTTAAACGGCAAAGAAAGCGCTCGTGAGTGCTGAGGCCAGACATTTCCACTAGCCCTGCTTCTTCTAGAGTCAAGAAAGTACGCCTTTCGCGCTTCTTTTCTCCTTCTCCTTGCCCATCACCACTGCTACATCCTCTTATGCCAATTCTTCTTCTTCTTTGGACTATCTTGTTTGATAAAATTCTTGTTTGTGTCTGTTTTAGTCTTTGAAGCTCAGAAGGGGAAGGGAATATTGTTGATTGGTAATTGGTCTTGCAAGGTTTTAGTGATAACATTTTTCTTTTCTTTTCTTTTTCTTTTGTTGATGTACGGTGTTGGTGATGAGTAGAGAAAGGATCGGTAAAGGCTTATCAGGTTGAGTTTGAAAATTGTATGTGTGATGTGTGGTGGAGAATCTGGCGATGAAAAATTAGCATTATCTCTGGTTAGGGTAATTTTTCTCGCTGGAAGGAAAAAACCAAAAAAAAAAAAAAAAAGCCCTTTGCCTTTGATTTTTACCAAATGGCGAGGATGTTAAAATTTATCAGTTGGGCCAATTTCAAATTTACAAGGCCATTACCCGCCGTTAATTAAACTAGTAAAAGTAAATTTTGAGCTGCTTTTGCTTATTTTTCAACCGAAAGGAGCAGCTTACACCTGGCTAGTATTTGAGTTTTTGTTTTTTTGTTTTTTTTTTAAGAGAATATATCAATTTTTTTTTCCTTGAGAGTTCTCGGAACAAAGTTCATTTACGGCACAAAGATTGCTAGTCTTTATTTCATTTTAAGGTGAGAATTTTCAAATGATATCGTAACTGTTTCAGATTCAGCACAGATTGCTATTTTCTTAAGTAAATTAGGGATACAAGGGGAAAAAAATAAAATAAAAAAAGGGCCAAATCTCTAGCTCTTTATCCTCTATTAAAAAAAGGTCAGAAAGATAAGGATGTAGTACTTTCTAAGAACCACTTAAGACACGAACTGCAAGCAATATTCACACAAACTTCGAGCAGACCATGCGTGCTTCTTTTCTCCTTCAACACACCTTACATGTTAAAATTTCTATTACGTACCAATTGAGCACCATCTTTATCAACAGCTCTTATTATTATTATTATTATTATTTTTCCCTTTTGGCCTTGAAGCTACGATTGATACTGAACTAATTAGAGATTTTTGTTTTGAAGATCCAACGACTAAACAGAATTCACGCCAACAATTTTTTTTGTACTACTTTTTACTACGTTATTTTTTTTTCTCTCATCAAACTTCATCATTCAACAACACAACCATAATCAGCGTCACATGTAATACATAGAAGAGAGAGAGAGAGAGAGAGAGAGAGAGAGAGAGAGATCAAGGTACACAAGGACTAAGTTCACCAAATTATCTTCCGCTTGTGTATACATGCATGTGGACAAAAAGCATATGCACAACTGAGGTTTGTAATTTACATACAAGTTCCCTTGATTAGGAACTATCAAATTGATATATGATATTCATTCATACACACATACATGTGTGTATATATATATATATATACATATTTATATATGATGTTCAATTAGGACCCCAACAGCTCAAGAACATGACCGTCCTGAGAGAGTCCTCGGCTTGCTTACGCCAGTCGTCCTTGGCGGCCTTGATAGAAGAACCGCCAGCATAATAATCGGTCGCTCCAGAGAAACGCCTTGCCTGCTTCGAAGAAGAAGAAGAAGAAGCGGAGTCTCTGAGAGCCTTAACGCTGGAAGCCTGGTCTTTGATCTCCTGCACCGCTCTTTTCCCAGCCTGATACATCACCTTGCTCGCATATCTCAAACTCATCACAGACAACTATTTTGATCGAATTCTTTGATTAGGATAAGAATATTGATTATATAATTGTTTCTCTCTCTCTCTCTCTCTCTATATATATATATATATATATGCGTGTGTGTGTGGTGGAATGAGAGGGCGGAGAAATAGGAAACAGACGGTTAAGTGGGCTAACGGATATTATTTTATGGCGGAATTTTCCAAAACTAGGGGCAGTGGGACCTGACTATTGGGGGTCTCAAGGGACACGTGCCTATATATGACTGGAAGATTGGATAAGAACAACGGCATTGCCTTACGTAGGATATTTGGAAGTTTCTTTCCCTCTAGATTCTTCCTGAGTTTGCGTCGATGATTGCCTTCATGACCTCGATTTGCAGATATTTTTGGCTACTGTTTAACGAATTTTTTTTCCTAGTGGATTTTAAAACATAAGTAATCATGCCATGTTTGGTTGGAGTTCGTTTTTTTGAAAAATAAAAAGTTTTTTATTTTATGAAAGATAAATTTTTAAAAATTTTTATATTTGGATATGTAAAATTTTATACTTTTAGAAAATAAAAAAAATCTCTTTAAAAATTTTTTTTATCTTTTTAAATAATTTTTTACTTTTAAAAAAAATTTAAATAACGTTTTATTTTTCAAATTTAAAAATTTTTCATATTTTAAAATGAACGTCACATCCAAATATGTTATTAAAGGTTTTGTATGGAAAGAGTACCGTAGCATTTGTTTAAGATATTAAAAATATTGAAATAGTAACACTTAATAATAAAAATTGAAGAAAAGAAATTATAGTAATTTTTAAGAGGTGAATTTTAATTTATTCTTTTTTATTGGTATTAAGATAATAATTGTCTGAAAATTTATAACTTAGTAAGATTTATTTATGAATTTATTAATTTTTCTTGTTAAAGATTTTTATGGTCATCTATCACCGGAAATGCAAGTATTTGTTTGTGAATATTAAAAAAAAAAAAAAGGTACTTAAGTTTGAGTATTTTAATTATTCTTCAAGCAGGTTCTGTTTTTATATTTTCATTTTTTAATCGTTATCTTCTCTCATTCAATCTTTTTTTTTTTCCTTTGTATAGATTTGACTTATACTAAAATAGAAACCAATCTCGACGAATATTTAGCTCATGGATTAGGTTATGTTATAACTCAGGGGTTACTTTTCTCTCTCTTTTTCCCCCAAAGGATTTTTTTTTTTTTTTCCTTTGGCACCATTTTGTTTTTGTTTTGTTTTTTTTCTTTTTGTTTTAATTTTGCACAAATAAACGTCCATGTAAACGCCAACAACTAGGAAGTAAACCACTCGCTCAAATAAATTTCGACCATAAAACTACGTACCGTTTCTTCTAGCTTCAGTAGCATATCCAATCCAAACAACATGTCGTTTAGCAGGATATAAACGACAACAAACTTTTCGACCCAGTATTGCCGGGTCGTTAATACTTAAATCAAAGACAACCATCTTTCCAAATATGAAAGACATGTCGTTAGTTCAAGAAAACAAAAACAACTTTCACATAAAAACCACAAATCGTTTGTTTGACTTGAACAACAAAATCCTTCATAATACTGACACGTTAATCGACATCTCTCTTTATTTATATAAACAGCAACAGCTTTGACATGAAAACACGTAGTTTGCATTATTTGATAACTATTCCTTTCACGTAAGCAGCAAAATTTCGCCAAAGAACTTCGTCTTCTTCTTCTTAGACATGTCGTTAGTTCAAGAAAACAAAAACAACTTCCACATGAAAACCACAAATCATTTGTTTGACTTGAACAACAAAATCCTTCATTATACCGACACGTCAACCAACATCCATCTTTATTTATACAAATGGCATCAACTTTGACATTAAAACATGTCGTTTGCATTATTTGATAACCATTCCTTTCACGTAAGCAGCAATCTTCTTCTTCTTCTTCTTCTTCTTCTTCTTCTTGGATAGAGAACACTCTTCCTTTGGACATACAGAACAAAGAACTTGTTTACTCATAAGCACACGGTCGTTTTTACTGAAACGTCATTCTTTTTATTCTACCAAAAACGCATGTCGCTTTTTTTTTTTTTTTTTTTAAGCTTGATTAGCAGTAACGCCCTAAGTACTTAGAGAGAGAGCAGGGTGGGAGCCGGGTCCCATCCCTATCCCCAACCCTTAAAACCATCTCAGTCCCCTTTCTCATGTTCGCCTAAAAAGGGGCAGGGTTGGAATCAGGGATCTCCGCTAGGGAGACTTTTCCATACTCACCTCATCCACTTGACATAAATAATTTTGTATTTTGAAAATTACACAAATTTTTTTTTTTGGAAAATTATACAATTTAGAACAAAGTAAAATGTCAAAATAAACCACAAAATTTAGACCAACATTACAAATTATCTATTTGTGATGTGCTCACCAATGACCCATAAAAAAATTTCTCAAACTAAATAAATACTAACTAGTATTAATAAATTAAGGTTACTAACTAATAATTAGCTTTATATTTCCTTCTTTTTATAGTGAAAAAGGTGTAATTCGTAATCACCTTTTTTTAAAAAAAAACCTAATTAAAATAAAAAAACTAATTACACATATATGCAAAATATAAATGTATATACGACATTTGCATATACTATGTTGGGCAAAGACAGAACGGGAGTGCTTCTCTTGTATCCATCCCGTTTTCAATTTAGGAAAAAGACTTTATTCTTATTTCCGTCCTTATCCCTGACTATTATTCTCCATTCCAATCCCGTTTGGGTTAAAGCCTTGGGAGATCCAAATCCTCCCCACAGGCTACATGGAAAATTATCATCCTAGTTCGATATGTTGTTTAGAAGAACGGGTATACCTGATCCTAAATTCATGATGAACCTTTTTTTACCATAGTCTCAATAAGGTTAGTCTTTAACCAAATGACCAAGAACATTTTTTGGTGAAACTACTTGTCGTTTACTGAAAAAAAAAAAGGAACTTCAACATAAAAACTACATGTCGTTCAGTGACTTGAACATGAGACAACCTGACTCGTCATTACATAACTCCTTAGCAAAAAATCGACAAGCCGGCTCCCCCCACACCCACCCCACCACACTCCCCCACCCAACAAACCAAGAACCAACAGGCAACAAGTCACTGGGGCTAGTTGGTGATGAAAGGAGATCAAAGGTTAGGTTTAAAATCTTAAGTCGAATTCTTTATAATATCAAATATTTGAGACAGTGTTTGTGGTTTGTGAGGTTGGAGGTGTTTACAAACTAAAAAAAAAAAAGTACCAACAGGCAACATTACTCCGAAAAACGGACTTCTCTTCTTCTTTCTCCTGCTACCGAACTCACACACACACACACACACACACTCTCTCTCTCTCTACATGGAAGCACAAACCAAGCTTTCTTTCCTTGGCTTCACCACCGAGCTTTCTACTGAATAGAAAGCCAATTTCTTCAGCAAAAATTTTTGGAACGACTAGAAATTTTAGTCACATAAAAATTTGCTGCGATATACATGTATATATATATATATATACACATAGAAGAAATGCATGCACTGGCAGTGCAAACGAAAGTTACAATTTACAAGCTCCATAATTAGTATAAATTAGCAACCATTTGTATAATATTATCTATTGCAAAACAAAAAAATATGTATATTTGTCATCTATACATATATATAGTCTATATATATATTTTTATACATAACAAATGAACTTGTTCATTGTATTCAATTAGGACCCCAGCAGCTCAAGTACATAACGGTCCGGAGAGACTCCTTGACCTGCTTTCGTCTGTCATTTTTGGCTGCCATGGAAGCACAATTACAATTATTCGAATGGTCAAGCACTCCAGAAAAACGCTTCGCCTGCTTCAAAGAAGAGGAAGAATAAGAAGAAGAAGAAGAAGCTAAACCTCTCAGAGCCTTGAAGTTGGACGCCTAGCCTTTCATCTCCTGCATCGCTCTTTTCCCTGCCTGTTACATCACCCTGCTCGCGTATCTCAAGCTCATCACAAACCAAACTTTTGTAAGATTAACTTTTGACGTGACAAAGAAAAAGTAATTGTTTCGGATAAGAATAACATGTTTAGATGTGTATGTATATATTATATTATATTATATATGGAGCTGGAGGGATGAGGAAACCAGGGGGCCTAGATGAAAGGTGGGAAACGGACGTCTACAGATTAGGTGGAAATATTTTTGTAGTGGGGATTTTTATTTTTATGTTTGCAAATGGAATGTTTGAATAAGGATTTTGGAAGCTTTTGGATTGTGTTTTCCTTTTAAAATTGGCTAATAAAAAGTGGTTCCATGGGCCAATTTAAAAAATACTTAAAAACAGTATCGATATTATTATTAATAAAAAATAAGCTTCATTTATAAATCTCATATTATAATTTTTTTTTAATTAATTGATGGTATTTATACTATTGGTCTTTTGTAACAATATTCTTTCCTTTTTACTTGTGTTGCCTTCAAAGTTGGATGCGGATATTTTTGGCTTGTGTTTTAACAAATCTTTTTCCTCTGTAGATTTTGTATCCTCCTTTCACATTTAATAATTTCTATTTCGTTTATAAATTATGATTTTAATAATAAGAAAAAAGAATAAAAGAAATAGCTCGTTTTATCCTTATCCAAACATCTTTTTCCTTGTTGGCGGATATGATTTACACTTAAATATAACTTAAATAGTCTCGACCAAGTTTAATCTAATGGTTTTTTTTTTTCTTTTTGAGAAAAAGTTATATTATTGATTTCTGATGTTTAATATATCTCTACTCTCTAGATTGCTTAATAATTACTTGTAATGTATCTTTTTAATGTTCAGTTTTCCAAAATTATTTCTTGGTTTACTTTTGTAATATATGTTTAGTGTGTCATATGGACAAGAAGAAAACTACAACAAACCTTTTGGCTCATGAGGGCTATGTCGTTTTTTTAAATCAACAACGACAAATTTTGCAAAATCCAAACGACATGCTGTTTATTGGCATTAATGAAAACAACTTCGGTTAAATCCTTGAGTGCCACGCGGTCAGTAGTCGATAGGGACTAAATGAAAAAAAGTTTTTGATCGATTATCATAATCTTACTGAAACAAACAATAGAAGTTTGAAAAACGTTAATCAAAACCCATCTTAATTTACTTAAACAGCAACAACTTTGATATTAAAGCATGTCGTTACCTGAGAAACGACATGTCACTTGACATTAACAATTACAAATTTTTACACCAGCAAGCGTAAGGTCCCTTTTTCTGAAATATACGACACCAGGGGTTTAAAGAAATTTCTTTGTTTACCTTTGAGCGACTAGCCATATATTTTTTCCCCCTAAAATAAAAGCGGCATCATTTTTTATTCTAGCAAAAAATGCTTGTCATTTTTTTACTTGTTCAGCAGCAACGTCCCCTCTCATACGGCTATACCGATATGTTGCTTAGATGAACGGACATACATTTTTCTTGTCCGAGGTCTCAATCAGGTTCGCCTTTACCGAAAATGACCAAGAACATTTTTCAGTGAAAATGGAAATACTTGTCCCTTACAGAAGAAAACCAAGAACTTCAACATAGAAACTGCAATTCGTTCAATTACTTGAACATATGACAACAACCTGTCGTTGACGTAACTCCTTGGAGTCAAAACGACAAATCGCCTCCCCACTCCACCTGTCAAGTACCAACAGACGAACATGATAAACGTAGGGGTGAGAAAAAACCCATTCACTCGCAAAACCATTTAATCTATCCAATCTAACATTAATTAAGGGAATTGATTTGCTATATTTAATTAATTGTGCACCAATCTTTAAAAAAATTTCAAAAACCCACCCAACCTACGTAATATTCACCTACATATTTTTTTTTTTTACTAAATGATATTCACTTTTAAATATTGTTTAAATTATTTAAATATATAAAATATATTACTTGATATTCAATATAGATGTAATTTTTGATAATTTTATTAAAAATACTGTTAATTACTTTAGTATCCTTAAATTTTTTAATAATTCTTACAATTTATATTTATTTTATATTCGACTATTAACGAGATTATATTAGAAAATTTTTTTGTGCAGAGAGTCTGTGATAGAATTTATTTGAAAATTAACATGAGTTTAATTTCTTTTTTCTCTCTTAAATTTTATTTATTATTAAATTTTTAGTATTATTTATTATTTTTTTAATAAAATACACTACTTATCGCACCGATCCAATCCAATCTGATTTTAATTGAATGGATTAATTTTTTTCATTAAGTGTAAAAAATATTTTATAAAAACCGAATCAATCTTCTCGACGTTCGTCCCTGGATAAACGGACCTTTTCTTCTTCTTTCTCCAGCCGTCGTACATCTCTCTCTCTCCACGGAGTATAAATCTAAATTCTGTGGTGAAACTTTTTAGAACGACGAGAAATTTTAGACATCTTAAAATTTTTGAGGTAGAGTTTTTCTCACGCTTGACCTTTGTCTCAAATTTCCCTTTGGATTTGGTGTTTTCTTCTTGATTTCAATTCTGATTTTACAAAAAATAAAATAAAAATTCATATAATCACGAAATTCTCAGGACTTAGATATGAGGCTATTAAGTTTATTAAAATGTTTTTTTTTTTGTTTTTAATTCTTACTGATTTTTTCTTTTATTTGACAGATAACAGATGGCTTTAAGAGGTGTGTGGCAACTTCAAAAATTGATAGTGAATTACTGTGATTGGGGAGGAAGTAGTAGGGGTATCAGGTATTTTCTTTTCTAAACTATCATAGCTTAGAAATGCAATGCAATTTGCTGAAAAATCCTCTACTGATCATGAGAAAAAGACAAGTCTATGAAATTTATCTATAGTTTTCAAATGTTGTTACGTGTAGATGTTAGAGTAAGGGATGATAATCATGCGAAAAAGAGGCCTTTTTGTTCTTTGATCGTTGTTCATGTCTTGTTCTTTTTCTCTTTGTTATAAATCATTAGTACTAATCGATGGTGCTAAAACTTGTGGTTACTACCTTTTCTATCTTCTTAGACCCTTTCCAATATGTATAGGTTAATGCCAAAATGCTATATTTGTAGCTAAATGTACTCTAATATATAATGTTATTTCTAATGCTGCATCTACCTTTTGAGAATTTAACATTGACTATGCTTGGTGGACCAAGTTTTGCACATAACAAATTTAATGTCGAAAATAGCATTCCATTGGAGTGTATTTTTTTTTAAAATTCACACAAATACAAAATTTACCATTGGCATGTTAGTTTAGCACTTCATTAGACATGTTTAGCCTTGTAAATCGCTTGCTTTCAAGTTTAAGCATTTTGGTACCTGGGCTTTCTCATCTGAGCATGCCCACATGAGGATTTGGTCAGAGTGACACTCTTCTTTTCGTCTTTCTCCCTATCTATGTCTTTGGTGGAAAACTTTCTTTTTTTTTCCTTCTTCTTCTTCTTCAAGCTTTTAGCACTCAGTTTTGATTATTTTGAATGTATTGGTTAATACTGAACATTTTAGGGTATTTATGGAGTCACAGCTTCCAATGTTTAAAGAGAAAAATCCTCAACTAGAGGTGGTTATTGAGCTCATTCGTGCTCAGCACCCGCTTCTGAAAGGCTTATACAGTAAGGCTCTCTCTTTTTCCCTCTTAAACACACACGTACGTGTGCATAGAAATATGAGCTATTTATGAGCCCATTAGAAAAGTCTTACATAACTTAAATGGGGTATCATATGCCAAATGCGAAGAGAACAAAAGCAAATGGGTGATATGCATGAAGAATATGGACGTAGAAGAGATTCTTCAACGTGCAACAAGACTAAGAAATTCGTTGGAAAGAAAGGTGGTGAAACTGGGGACTAGGCATGTGACCCATCACCCTAGTGTGCAAGGTACATGGAGAGCAGATGTGAAGTTTTGAGTTTGAGGTGAAAGAAGTGAGTTCACAATGAGCTTCCTTTGGTTTATCCATGGCATTTTACCACCATGTATCAATAACAACGACTTGTTACTTCTCGCTTTTGAGATTATTTTGAGTTTTCCCTGCAGTTTGACACAGTTTAGACACTTCATAATAGCACAGGCGTATA
Source organism: Antiaris toxicaria (assembly GCA_035233585.1). Lineage (NCBI taxonomy): Eukaryota > Viridiplantae > Streptophyta > Magnoliopsida > Rosales > Moraceae > Antiaris > Antiaris toxicaria. Next base: position 100,751,230 of record CP141154.1, read on the forward strand.
CTTGAATTTTCATAACACCTTAACTTTTCTTTTCTTTTCTTGCTTTTGTTCTCCACTAATATTGTAATGGTTCACACTTACCATGTTGATTTGACATAAAACCACATGTCGTTCGTTTGACTTGAAGAGCAAAATCCTGCATGTAATATATCAAGACATAATCGAATAGAAAAGTTTGACCCATGACGGTCACGTTGTTTTTTTGGTAGGTTAACAAAAATGTTAATTATATAAACGACAACAACTTTGACGTAACACTACATGCCATTTCTTTACTTGAACTAAAAAATCTACCCGAGAAACGACGCATCATTTGCTTGGAAATAAACAACACCTAGCCTTTAAACCCCTAAGAGTCAGGTCATTTTTATAGAAATAAACGACGCAAGTAGTTAAAGTTGGACGACGACAACAGCTTCTACATAAAAAGCTGTTTAAAGCCTTGGTGTCATTTATTTTTAAGCAAATGACGCGTCGTTACTTGTAGTGAAAATCAGACGACGACAATAGCTTCTAAATAAAAAGCTACTTGCAGCGAAATCTTTTGCAACAATGACATGTTGTTGTAAGATGTCGCTTGGTTATTTTTACTAAATGAAAAAGAACAACTACCGTTTTCTTGATATCAAACGACATGTAGCTTAATTTACAAATGGCAACAGTTTTAAGATTAGAAACTCCAGAATATCATGACAATTACAAAAAGGAAATGCTAAAAATGCAAATTTTAATATCAATATTTTTGAGTGTCAGCTCACGTACTGTATTCTTATTGATAAGTATAATCAATTCATAAAGTAAATACTTTAAATACTTACTAATTAAGAAACAATAATTTATATCACATTAATTAATACTTTAAAAAATTATGATTAGAGATTGTGTTTTTAGCATTTTTCTTACCAAATTGAAAAAGATAAAAAATAAAAATAAATAAATAAATAAAAACTTATTTTAAGTCAAACTGCATGTCGTTTACTGGTAAACAGCAAAAAGACAACGAGTAAAGTCATAACCCATCAACGGCATGTCGTTTGAAGCCAAGACGGCACACTCTACATATAAAATTACTTGTCGTTTTAACTGAGTCAAAGTCTCACAGGACAAGTGAAGTAGCTGCTGAACGGCTGAACGACAGCACCGCCAACGGCCAGTCTCAGGGTAACCAACCGGCGCCGTCGAATCCCAATCCATCACCATCCTGATTCCCGCCATGGGTCTCCTCTCCTTCGCCTCTCACTTCTCAACAGTCCGATTTACTCGCTCTTCCTCCTCTTCCCCTGCGCCTCTCCGCAGACGATTCTTCATAGTCAGGTTTCTCACGACCTCCCCCTTCCCTCTTCCGGCTTCCCGGTTTCTTCTGTTACGCTCTTCTCCATCCATGGCTTCAAAATTTCAGGTCCAATCTTCCATTTCCGAGCCACGAAGCCAAGTACCATCGAGAGCTCCAAGCAGCTATGGAAGTCGTCGAAAGAGCTTGTAGTCTTTGTCTAGACGTATTCTCGTCACTCTCTCATTCTTTTTGTTTTGTTGTCGAGAAAATGTTCGAGAATGATACTCGTGAATCTGTGATTTTTCAGGTGAAATCGTCGTTGTTTTCTAGTGATGGACGTATAATCGAGAAGAATGACCGGACTCCGGTCACCGTTGCGGATTTTGGGGTTCAGGCTCTGGTCAGTTTGGGTAATTAGATCCTTCAGTCATTGCACATTACCGTAACTATGAATCTGTATTTTTCTATTTTCATTTTCTTGGCAAATGGATTAAAATTCTAAAATTATCATATAGAAATGTTAAAGGTTGATTATTGTATCGCAGTTGAAAAGCAGAATGAACAGACTTCATTATGGCAAGAAAGCTTGCCATTGAAAACCCATGACATAATAATAGCTATTTACTCTAGGAACTTATGAAGAAGAATCATTTGCGGAAGAGGAAGCATATCGTATGAACGAGTCGTAAAATCTATAGTGGAATGAGACAAGCAATGGTTTCCTTGCTCGCAATATTGAACTGCACAAATCATGGAACTTTGCTAAAATGGAGTGAAACTTCACAAGTACTATTGTTTTTGCACTTTTGTTACAGAGCTTGGCAGCCTGTTTCCTTCAATTCCGCTGGTGGCCGAGGAGGATTCTGCTTCCGTACGTTCCAATAATATAGCTGATTTAGTTGAAAATGCTGTAACTGGTAATTCAAGCATCGCACATAGGTCGTGTACACAATCTGATGTGCTGCAAGCAATTGACAGGGGTGGAAAAGATGCTTTTACTTTCGGATCCGAACCAGCTACATATTGGGTGTGTAGTTTAAGACTTTGAGTAAACTCCTTTTTAAGGTGTTCTAAAGGTTCCAAGTGTTCATTATGGTACTTGGACAGGAAATTTCTAGTGACTCCCAAATTCTTCCCTAATACTTTATAGCAGGCTCTTTTCTACTTGAAAATGGTCTTTTTGCATTACGATTTTATTTATAATTTTGATACCTAATTCTAGATTGTCAATGTAGGTATTAGATCCAATTGATGGGACACGAGGATTTCTAAAAGGAAGAGAAGCCTTATATGTGGTATGCATTCCTATTTTAGGAGCTTTTAATTGGTCCATTTCTACTGAAAGTTTAGCAGCGCCCATGGATAACTCTTCTCTGGAGTATCTGTATAATGCAGATAATTGGCTATACAAATTAATTTTCAGATAGTGCAATTATGCTTTTGCCGTGCCTAAACTGAAATAATGGCTTTTGTTGAATAAGCTTTACTCTTGCAAAATCTATGCTCTTGTTTTTCTTCATTTTCTGAGGAAGTGTAAAATTTTCAGGTAGGTTTGGCTCTTGTTGTTGATGGAGAGATTGTCTTAGGTGTTATGGGCTGCCCTAACTGGAAGAATGAATCTTCCAACAAAACAGGGATCATTATGGTTGCTCATTCCGGCTGTGGCACATGGACTAAACATTTGCCTTTTGCGCTGGATGGCAAATTTAACTTGCCTTCACGTTGGACCAGATGCTTTGTTGATCAGTATTCCTTATTCCACGAAGCACGTTTTTGTATTCCAGATAGTCAGACATGGGATTTTTTGCCACTGTCTGCTTCATATGCTGCAACGACTAATGCTGATGACATTGGGGACAAACAAATTCTTCTTTTGCCAACATGTTGTGGAAGGTTCACCATCTATCTAATAATACGGCATTATCTTCCCCTTATACGCACTGTAGACGGAGTATTTGCAGATATTGTTTTGCTTGTTCATTAGTTCCGCCAATCTAGGAGAAGTCCATATGCATAAACCAGTATGCCCATAGAATTAAGGTTCTTGTCTTCTTGAGCTGTAATCTCCGGTAGTTGCTAGAGTTTATGGAAATGCATGTTTTGAGAATTTTTAATCTATGCCTCATCCTTTTTTTTTTCTTTTGACCCCTGCTAGAACTCATATTTCCTTATCTATTGAATCAGTCGACAAGAGAAGGCAACGTCTAAGCCAGTTGCATTATATTAGTATACACAGAAAGAAACTTTAGAGGTTTTGTTTATACACCTGTTGTCAGATAACTCTTTTTGGTAAAGAAAAATTTTCCTTTTGTTCTTTCAGATAGCCATCCAAATGTTTTTTTTTTTTTTTGGTATCTTATCTCTATCTGGCTTTTACGCTACAATCATCTGTGTGGATTATTGTTCAATTGGATCACTAACCTGGGCAAGCTTTTTTATGTTTGATGCATGCAGCTTATGCAAGTATCTTATGGTGGCTTCAGGTAGGGCTTCAGTTTTTGTTCTTCGGGAAAAAGTTCAAACAACTATCAAGGTTTTGTTTTTTCTTAGTATTCTAGTCAACCAGTGAATTTGATACTGCAGCAATAGTAATTCAATTTATTACCACAACAGGCTTGGGATCACGCTGTTGGTATAATATGTGTGCATGAAGCTGGTGGAAAGGTATATTCCCCCCACTCCGCATATTTCTATCTGAAGTATTGCCATTTTGTAACTTCATTTTTGTCTTCTCAAGTTGTGATCTTCTTTATGACTAGTGATGCTTCTGATTAGCTACATGGAAACAAGTACGAAATGAAAGAAGTTGAACTGATAAAATCAAATACAGAAATTGAGTGAACTTCTACTTTCTCGTGTGTCACCTTTAAAGTTTCAACCTAATATAAGCAGCAGTACTGTTATATTTGGACTTCATTCTGGACTACTAGGGCTGTTTTGATAAATAATCATGCGTGCTTTAAAAATTCCCAAAAGCTAACTAGAGCGATAAGATAATCACGTTTCACTAATGGAGTAGGTATACAAGAGTGACAGGCGATAAGGGAAAAAAAAATGTGGGACAAATATGTGATGATATAGATATCATCACAAGGAATTGGTTCTATTCATTTAAGTGATGCGTCCGCTAGATAAAAATAATCCAAAGAAGTAATACCCCAAAAAAATGATATAAAGGTGATGAAAGAGAACATGCTAGTGTTCATACCGTAGCATTTTGGCCACTGGATGGGGAGGTTTTGGCTTGGGAGAACTTTGATTTCTTTGTTTTCATGTATATAGCTATGGCCATTCATCAGTGAAGCATGTTTCTTTTTTTCTTTTTTCTTTTTTTTTTTTTTTCATAGAAGGTAATTCTTGATGATCTAGTGTGGTTGCTACGTGTATGGTACCGTACTTCTAAATGATTGAGCTTCCACTATCCCATGTTTTATATTTGACATATACCTCGTTCGTTATGGCTTATGAAGTATAAATCTTAACTGTCGCTTCTCTCAGCTCTCTACCTTAGTAAACCATAAAGAGTCATGTTTGGATGATTTTTTTAATGTTGTAATCTCGTTGCTGGTGGTTGAGCTCATTTTGACATATAAATATGTACTATTCGTATATTTTAATAGGAACCATACATCAGAACCCTGTATGGCTATTGCGCTGTTATGTCGATGATTATCTTTCAATATATGAATCCTGGATCTGTAAAATTGTCTTAGTCGAAGAGATTAACCCATGTTATTAGGTGACTGACTGGAAAGGGAGTCAAATCAATCTCGCAGCCGATGAAGAAGGACGGAGGATCATTTATCCCTCGGGTGGGGTCCTTGTGACCAATGGAAACTTACACAATCAGATCATAGAGCTCATCTCTTGTGGTTCAACAGTTTGACGATAGATGTGCTACTTCATCTACATTCCCTATTATTTGTTTACTTACCATTCTTTTAAAAATAAGGATACAACAGCAAAAGCAAAAGGAAAGGATAAAAGAAAAGAAAATCTCACTGTCACCCAAATTTAGTCACTGTTTACATGTAACTTTGATTATATATTGGTAGATAGCCAGAAAAAATATTATCTAAATAATATGTTAAAAAGCACATGTTAAGCACCACTTATATTGGATCACATGATATGAACCTCGCGTATGGGGCCACCTTCTATTTATCGATTTATATCTTTGTTTTTTTTTTTTTTTTCCTTTTCTTAATGAACTAATCTTATAATAGACATTAACTTCATTTCAAAGTTTAGAATTCAAAAAATTGTGAATTTTACATAATAATATAATTGATTTTGATTTATTTGAGATATTAAATTTTAAATGTGAGTATTTAAAATTTTAAAAAAAATGAGGGAAATTTAAAGTTTTCTTGAAAAATCATATAAATATAATAGTGAATTAAAAATTTCTGGGGGGCAAATAAGGAATAAAATTGTTATATATTTTACCATAGGGAAAATTATAAAAAAAAAAATTTTTTTTTGGGGTTAAAAAAGAATTTCTCAAAAGTTTGGGAAATGGATTGCTTAACATTTTATAACTTTATGACAGTTTAACGTCATGCAAGAGAAATATTTTACATGGTAAACAATGTTGAATTCGTGGAATTGCCGTGTATGAACATGGTTAGGGTCATTTGGGGGAAATTATATAGATGTATTTTGGAAATCTAAGAAAAATGAGTTTTAAAAAATGTGTTTAGAGGAAAAAAACTGTTTAGAGTAAAAAAAATATAAAATCTCAAAAATTTATTCAGAAAAAAATTATCAATATGGGTTTTTTTTTTCTTGAGAAATTCTATATAATTTTTTAAAAAATATCTCATTTGAATTTGTGTACACAAGATTATGAATTTTAAAATTTAAGTTTAATATAGAGTTTTTGAGACATGAATTGGAATTCAAAAGCCTGTCCCCAAATATGATTTATGTGTCGAGATGTGAATTGGAATTCAAAAACCTGTTCCCAAATATGATTTATGTGCCTGCAACAGGGAGGTGTGTGTGTGTGTGTGTGTGCACGCGTGTGTGCGCGTGCATATTGGTAATCTAATTCTTCTTGAATGGTAATCTAATCCATGACCTAATATTGGAATCTTTTTGGTTGTTTTGTTGTGCAGTTAATTCTAACATTTTAAAATAGGGATGATAGGCAGAGTAAGTTTCTTGTCAACCTGCCTTATGAGTAGAAATACTCCTCATCCCTGCCGTGTATACTCATCTGCATTGGCTAGATAGGACAGGTTTGAGATGGGTTTTTGCAAGGTAAATTTAGGATTTTTCCGTTAACCCGTTTAGAAATACATAACATAAAAATAATCTAAAAAATAAAAAATTTAAAAAAAATATATAAAAAGGTAATATATGTATTTATACGTTTGTATATATTCTTCTTCTGAAAATAGACAAATTTATTTTTATAGATTTAAATATACATATGTGTTATTTATTATAATATGTATATGAATATATTTTAAAAATGTATTATACCTAATCGGGTTGGGTAATAGGATTTGGGAACCCGTACCCATCCCCATCACAAACCTATCATGGGTTTTGAAAACTAATCTCATTTATAATCGTCTCATTTGAATCAGATTGCTATAGCTATAGGGAAGTGGATTAGTAAGTTAAATGGTCATCCTTTTTTTTTTTTTTCATAAATACACGAGTGTATCATTTTAATGTTTTATATGTCAATTTGAGGAGTGTTTCCGTAATTCTATTCCTTACTCTTTTTTTTTTTTTTGGCTTCTTTATCACCAATTTTGTTGTTGTTTCTATAAAATTCACATATTTTAACATCACTTTTGCATCTAAAATGGTAGTAATGGTAGAATTATTTGTGATTGTATAAGTGGTTTTTTGTTGTAAAATAAATGGTAGAACGTTACTTTTTCACAAACACCAATCATCCTTGGACCCATCCGGATCTCCTGAATGAGGCTTCACCTGATCAGCATTCGAGACAAACAATAAATGATAAACCGATCGTCATGCCTAACATGTCCCACAACACTTATTGGACTCGAAATATTTATATAATTAATTTAGTACAACTTAATTAGCAATGCGATTGTTCCAGACATTTTGATACGCCAGGTGTTCTTCTTATGTACTAGTGTGACATATTTGACACTGCTAGTAAAGCTAGATATCATAAAAATCTCGCTAATTATAATAATTAGTCGACCGAATCCGGACTCAGATGTAAAACAGAAATGCATGAGATTGCTTATAATATTACCCATGATATATCATCCGTGTACAAGCTTCGGATCTCGTATCTAAAATGTCAATATAATATTTAAAAAAAAAAAGTTTATGGAATTAAAAGAAAAAAATTAACAGTAAACGGCGATTGAGATAACGAAGTGATCAGCCTCAAAATTCAATGTTTGTTAAACTTATTTAACAGCTTGAAACAAAAATTAAACTAACATATAATTTAGATAATCTACCAAACCGCAATGCATTTGGTCAGTCAACACCAACGCATCGGCAAACCCTACTTGGGTGCTGCATGCACAAGCAAACCCTAGGTTTTGGACAGTGTAATTACCCGCGTGAGCATATAAGATGTAACCATGGTTTATTTAATAATAAACCCTTTATTATCAAAGCGCAATTCCACATAATACTCAATTTAATTAGATTAATTAAATGAATGCTGTCGCCTTGATACCGAGCATGGAGACATTTGCCCAAAATTATGGTCTTTTTTCTTTTTTAAGGGAAAGATTATGGTCGTTTCAAGTATTAATTATCATACAGATTATCAAAACGTGGTAATTAGTTTAACTGATAATATACTTAGTTTTGATTAAAGACAACTTCGGCTACGATTTTCTTCTAAGTGTATGAACGCTCCAATGAAAATGTAAATCCATATGGTCAACTCGTATTATAGTGAAACATTAATTAAGAGTGAGAAAGGCATTCAAACGGAAGTAAAACTGTATAAGTGGGTGAGAGACTGACCCGGGTTCGCAACTTAAATTTTATACTTAAGAAAATCAAAGGGGATCTAGTGGAAGGCTAATATATAATAACATTTGACCAATAAAACATTATAAATTTCTACTAACAGACGAATAAGACAATTTCACACATGATTTTCTCAGCATCTTCACGTGATTTGACGCTTGTTTTTTCAAGCATGTATTTTTTTTCACTTCCATAATCAATGCCTAAGTTAGAAAAAGAACATAAAATACTAAGAAAACACCTTAGTGTATAGATTGACAGCTGTCCTCAATGAGGTATATTAGTAATTAAAAATAGAAATTGATAAACTCATAGATTCTTTAGCTTTTATTTAATTTAGATATAGTAACATGTTCTTCATTTTGAAGATCACCAGAAATCCCACTAGACTAACAGGTGGCACTTCCAGAAAGTTTTCATTTAAAATGATTTTGAGCTTACCCAAATTGACTATTGATCAACTTGTCCATCGTTTCTCTATTTGATACATACATGTCTTTAATATTATTCTACTTTCTCGATCGTCCCCCTTTTAATGTCCTTTTAACTTGTTTTATTAAAAATATGCACTAGCGGTGTGATGCCTTTTTTTTTTTTTTTAATTTAAGAATGAAATTATAATTAGATTGTACACTTTATGATAGAATCTGACTAGCAATTATTATTAATAATGTAAGATGAGGTATTATAAAAGAAATATAGTTTAAAGACATTTACATTAATAATAAAAAATATTTAAAAACATTATCTATATCAAATATCATCGTTAATAATAAATCGTATTACAAAATCCATCTCGATTAACGATGTTTAATATTGTTAATGCTACGTAGGAATGCGCCTTAATAATAGACTCTGTATTAATATTTGCATCTCATACGTCAAGAACGTAAAGACTTTTATTTCCTTTGTTATTACGAGACCCTTAGCCGACAATATTAGGCGTCAGATTGGTTGACGTGGTAGGCTTCTGATGGTCGGATAAAGCTGTAGTGGTTTTCAATGTGGCGGTCCCACCTTTTGAACTTAACCAACGTGTTGCATGGGGACACGTACGAGTTAATTAAGCTCCAAGTTCTAAAATGATTAATTAAACAATAATCTCGTTTACATTCTAATTTTTACAAGTGCACAGAATTTTACGTTAGCATACGGACGTTCGTGGTTCGTACAATATGGGTGGCCGTCTTGCATGCAAATATAACATGTATATACATGTTACACGTACGTATATGTATGTATTTTTATACATATTTTACTTCGAAATAATTATGAGAGAATTTGATTTACTCGATAAACCACGAAATAGCTAGTTTGAAACAGCAATATATATATATATATAGAGACATTGGTATAGGATTCAATTTTCTCTTTATTCTAACCATGTAAAAACATAATAGGGAAAGAGAATAAAGGAAATTTGTTCCGTTACACTTTGATATCTTTTGTTTTAAGCTTTACTTTTATTATTCCATTCATATAATAGGTCTTATTAGTTTAATTTTCAACATAGACTTAAGAGTCGTTTAAGAGGGAAAGTTTAGCTTTTTTTTTTTTTTAATTTTATTTTCAGCGCTTTATTGAACGCTTACAAGGGCATCTTGACACGTTAGTTAGAAGTTGGTCATAATTTGCTGCCCAAAAAATAAAAAGTTGGTCATAATTATTGATTGATTTCTTACACTGTTAAGAGTACTCTAGATCACCAGCTTCTAAAAGTCGGAAGTCCCGTATATAAATACAAACATATATATTAGTATAAGGTCTTTAATACGGTGACCGTATGTCCAATAATTTAATATATTAACTAATGACGTGTAGTAACACCATATAGTTCTAAATATATAAGTAATATGTTACTTGCACATAAAATTACATTAAACTACACAATTTTATGAGTAGATAAACTAGTAATTAAAAACAAAAGGTTATATTTATCAGGCTAAAAGACTAATTTTATGTATGTCGTATTTTAATTATTACTGGTCAATGATATATTAATTCATCATCCCCCAATAAAATTTAATTCCGTGTGAATGTTAAAGAAGTCAAATTGTAACTTGCTTCCTTAATTTCTCCTAATTGATGGCGCCAAATCCAGCTTATCAAATCATGATTACAAATGGTCCAAAATTGAACTTAAAATTACTTTGCCAATCAATTGTTTCCATTAGTTTGTCCAACAAGCAGCCAACCAAATTAAAGAATGCAAAAATGCTTGGCGATTAAGGTTTTTTACTTTTTATTTTTTATTGGGGTCCAATAAATTTGATTTTAAAGTGTGCATATGTGTACATTCTATAACCAAGCATATATAATTAATAGATGTCCCGTCTAGATATAGGGTGGGGACATTGCCTACATGATTGGTATTTGGTCAAGCAGTGAAATCACGTTGATGAAATAATCAAATCATATATATGCTGTGGTTTGAGGTAAGATACGAAGACAATAAAGATAAGTTAGAAAAATGGTTAGTGGTTAGGAGCAATATTTGGTGATCAGGTTTTGGAGCTTCTTTGACGAAAGAAACACTAACAAAGAGCCATTTTGCAGACACTATCGATGTGGAAGCCAAAAGTTGCCCTAAACTGTTGCACCAAACTATAAAACCCTTAGTTGTGGGCCTCTTATATATATATATAGAGGAATAGTCTGATAAATATTAACTTCAAAAATATAAATGTTTGTATTGTGTGATAAGGAGATGAAATATGCGTTTTAGATGTGTTTAGATTTTTTTTAATATTTACTATAATAAAAAACAAAGAAAAAAATACGATGGGAGAGAACAATAACTTAAGATATGTTTGATTAATGAGTCTGGACTTAAAATTTTATTTTTAATTTTTTTTAAAAAATCAATAAAAATTATGATTAAATCAATTAAATTTAATAATAATATGTTAATTTATTCTAAACTCAATAACTATGAATTAAGCATACCCTTAATTACATTGCTAGTCTATTTCAGAGAAAAGAAAAGAACGAAGGCAAATATTACTATTCATTGTGTATTATAGTACATATCCATTTGACTATACGCAACCACATGCCAAAAAGTCAAAGAGGTTGAGTTATTGATGTTTTGCTTGACAGCGGATCCAGGGTCAAATGTACTGACAGGAAGAGTATGACATATATATTTTACATCCTTTTCCAAAAGAAAACAAAAACAAAACGCTATTAGAAATGGGCAAAAGTCAATTTGCATTACCATACTCCCAAAGAGAGTACTTGCGCTACTGTTTGATTGTAGTATTAATTTTAATGTGATATAATTATTATTTAAATATAAAAATATTATATTCAAATATTAATTATATTATATTTTAAATCTAATTTAATCATTATTTATTATTTTATTTTTTCTATTATTTTTATTAATCACATCATATATTTTATTTTTCTCTCCTTTTTTTCTCTTTATTTTTATCCATCATATCATATATTCATTATTAAAATACAATTCAAATACTTTTCACCCAAACACATATTGTATTCAAATATAATACAAATACTTCTCCTTCAAATATAAATTGTATTCAATGCATTACATTTAAACGCAACGCATAGGACATTTTTTTTTTCTTTTTACGTTTATGCCAGTCATGTTCTTTCAAGCAAATCATTAAAATAGCGGAAAATTATAGTGTAGAAATTATATTTTTGCTACATCATTAAAACAATTATAATTATCAAACATCTAAGCATATGAGCGTTTTCACGTCTTATGATGCATTATTTAAACTAAACTTTAATTAGAGTTCTGGGATAGAAGTTTAATTGACCATTGATTAACAAAAAAAAAAAAAAAAAAACTTTACTCAACAAAACAACACAAAAGTATAGTTCCTCATAAGTGCAATACATATTTCTCTAAGTAACTGTTAAGTAGGTTAACAAAAACATGTTGTGGTTAAATTCCTAAACATTCTTTTCATTTGGGGATGAATCCTTTAGGTTTTCCTAGAGGAGGAGCAATGTCAGCTTAACCTATTATTCTATCTACATCACCTTCGGTTCCTCAAAAAAAAAAAAAAAAGCTTATTTTGATCTTACAATCATGCGCCTTATCTTAACCTGTATTTCAGGGAGCTAATTATACGAAACAACTAAATGCATGGACAATTCTCAAAAGTAGAAGCAACATAAATTTGATAAGTTACTTCTTTGTTTAAACTTGGGATTCTATTAGATCTTAACCCTCAAAATAAGCTCCCCCATTTCCTTGATTAAATAACTTCTCAACATGGAAATGGTAGTGTATATGTGTGCGTGAGGGTGTGTATATCGATTGAAAATTAATTATTACAAAAAAAAAAAAAGAAAAAGAAAATTAATTGGGAAAAAAAAAAAAGACCTCCAATCGACAAAAGGTAAAAAAGAAAGAAACGTTTGATAGATGGATAAGCTGTGGAGAGATCTCTGATCTTGCTCAAAGTCGTAACCTTCCATAACGAGACAAATTAATAATCAAACTCCTTTTTACTTGCTGTTGTTGTTTTCATGCTGACTAAAATCTGCACTTTGCATCTGCCAATTTAAGCAATATATAAAACATTGTTTTCCACCTTTTTTTTTTTTTTGGGCTGAAGAAAAACTTAAAAAAAAAAAAAACTGATCTCTGATAAGTTGAAAATAATGAAGTACAAGCAGTTCTAAGAGATAAATCATGCACAACTCCTCACTCAACAAGTTATCATGAATACACCATATATCTTATCTTTTTGTTTTTAATTTCCAGAAATTTTTTTTCCAAAACTTTATCCTAGAAAATTATTAAGGAAAGAGAAAACTCTCGTTTTGTGCATAGAACAATAAATGCTCCTATATATCGGCCAACACCGAACTCTATTATTGCCTATCTTCCATTCAATGCTCCTATTTCTCCTATTGCTCCCCGCATTTATTATTTGCTTTCCTACTAATTGACCATTTCTCCCCCTTCTGCTTTTGTTTTAACATACAAAAAAATAAAAATTGTCATCCGTACAAACAGAGTCAAAATGGCACAAGTTGGCATAAATACTGAGGGTTCGTTTGGTGAACGTATTGTATTTGCATTGCGTTTGAATGCAATGTATTGAATGTAATTTGTATTTGGAGGAAAAGCATTAGCATTGCATTTGAATGCAATGTGTGTTTGGGAGAAAAGTATTTGAATTGTATTTTAATAATAAGTATGTGATGTGATGGATAAAAGTAGAAAGAAAAAAAGAAGGGAGAGGGAATATATGATGTAATTAATAAAAATAATAGAAAAAGTGAAATAATAAATAGTGATTGTGTTGGATTTAAAATGTGATGTGATTGGTATTTGAATGAAATGTTTTTGTATTTGGAGGAAAATTACATTGCATTTAAATGTAATGCTAAAAAAAAGCTTGTCCCAAACGTGGGCTAAATAACCCCTCCCAGCATACAACGGTGACCACAAATAGCTAGCTATGTGAATTAATTAGGAGTGTTAAACAAATTCATAAATCTACTTAATCCGATCTAATCTAATAAATTATATTGAGTTAAGAGATTAATAGATTGAGATTTTATCAATCTGAGAGTTATGGATTGGATTACCAATTACAGAGTGAGGAATTTTAAATCAGTATAATTGGTGAATCTTAACTTTATACTTATAGAATATTTTGTGTATATTACATTTATTTACTAAAATGTTTTTAATAAATAAGTATATATACTTAAAATTTGAATATTTTTTATTTTAATTTCTAAAATACAATTGTTATGATTGTTCTTTAATTGAATTATTTTATGTTTTAATATATTTATTTTAGTTTTCAAAGTTCATTGACTGGCCAGTGAATTTAATTCGTATAATCTGACATTTACAGATTGGATTGGGACTTTCAAGTATTGGTAACGGATTAAAATTTTCCTAATCCAAAAATCACATATTGAACTATGGATTAAGACATAATCCACCTAATATCCGATCAGAACAAACCACATTGACACCTCTATGTTTTTCTAAAATCACAAAAACACTCATTTGACCAAAAGTAATAACATTAACACCCCTTCTTTTTAATCCTATTAAATTCGGAGTTAAAATGACTATAATACCCCAATTAAATGTCAATCACATTGATCTTTCAAATTAAATCACAACTATTCATTCTTTTTTATATAGATTTTTTTTCCTTAAAACCATCCTTGTTTCTAGAATCCATTTATTGTTGATTAGCAAAAAAAAAAAAAAAAAAACAAAAACAAGCGGTAGTGTTTAAAACCATTGTTTTCTCTTTAATTCACTTAACCAAGCACCGCTAGAAGGCAACAAACAAATAGCACATCCATTCTATTAGAATATATTGTATATTTGTTATTATTTGTTTTTATTATCAGTGGGTTTTCTATTTCTAATACTTAAAAGATAGTTTAGTCTTTTCATGTTTTTTAAAAAGTCTATATTAATATTTTTTAATGTATTTTTATGATTGTTGATTGCAATAAAAAACCCTAGTTTTTTCTTATTCTTAAATTATGTTTTTGATTTTCACATAATATCAAAGTCGTCATCTTATGGATTTTAATATTGTTAAAGAACATTTGTTATCAATCACAATCTTCATGATCGTCCATACAAACATCCGTACAGTTCATACAAACACCCCATACAATTTTCATACACTGACAGTATAATCATCTGTACAATCCATATAATCATCCATACATTTTTTGTACAATCATGGATCGTCCATACAATTTTTTGCAAATCCTTTTTTTTCTTTTTTTTATTTTTATTGCTCATATTAAGAAACGAGATGTCGTTTCTAGGTCCTCCACAGAAGTACGAAATAGTTTGGTTACGTCAATTTGCTTATAGATATGGGTGTTTTTCTTGATCATAATAAAAATGTTATTTATATTGTATGTAATTCAGTAGTTCATGAGTGGATCAAACATATTAAAATTGATTGTCATGGCACTCGATATTACTATCAGTTTAGTACCATCACATTGTCTTTCATTTTTTCTACTCTCCAGATTGCTGACATGTTTACCAAGGTGAACTCCACTTCACATTTTTGTTTCTTATTTGACAAACTCTCAATGCATCTTGTAACATCGTAAGTTTAAGGGAGTTTGTTAGAATATATGATATATTTATTATAACTTGTTTGCTATTATTAGTAGATTTCCAATTTCTAGTATTTCAGAGTAGTTTACTCTTTTCTTTTTTTTTTTTTAACTCTGTATAAATCTTTTTTTAATGTTATTTTTATGATTATTGATTACAATAAAAAAAACCATAATTTTTTCTTGTTTTTAAATTATGTTCTCAGATTTTTACACCTCCCATCACCGTTTTAGGATTTTCCACAGCGGATTTGGAGTCGTCGGACGGCACCGGAACCTCTGTCACTAGAGCCTGCACCTGCAGCGCCCAACCCGTTGCCACCCGCCCGAAGCTGCTACCCCCCGGCCATCTCCTCGTTGGCATTCTGGCCCCAGTCCGTCGACCTCCACTGTCTACGCCGGAGTCGTCGACTCCCCCAGCATTTTCAAGTCCGCATATCTCCGTCACCCCCACCACTCATTCCCAAGGTTGTCGACGCACCAACACTCTGAAACTCCGACGACCTCCCGGAGAGGGTGGCGAGGTTGTCTTTCTTGGGAAGTGTATTGGATCTATTTTTGTTTTGGTTATTAAATTTTTTGCTCCGCTCATTTGTTGAATGGATAGACAGTGAACGAAGAGAATGGGTGTAATGTTTTTGTATAATATATTTGAGATTGGGTTTTTTGAACTTTTTTCAATCGTTTTTGTTTCTGTGTGTAAACTCAACCTCAGATGCAAAAAAGGGAGGAAGAACAAATGCTGCAAAGAAGAAGGTTTTTTTTTTTTTTTTTAATATCACTTATTAATGAGATTATAAGCCAGAATAAAAAAATAAGTTGTTTTATAAACAGAATTTTCCATAAATGAAAAAAAAATCAAAAATTTCAATATATTAGGTTAAAATTTATAATTAAAAAAGTAAATTAAACTCATTTTTAGGTGTTAAATAAGGATAAAAATATCATTTTATAAATGATTGGACAAGTTTTTTTTTACGCAAAGAGGAGTAGTCAAACTTACAATCATCTAACGTAAGAGATGTTTATAAGTTTTTTTTTTTTTAAGTTTAGAACGTTGATATTATTAGTTTTGATTAATAAAGGATCACTGTAATTTTAGAAAAATATAAAAGGTATTAAGTGTGCGTTTGGCACACACATTCAAACTGCATTGCATTTAAATGCAATGCAATTTTCCCCCAAATACAAAAATATTTCATTCAAATACCAATCACATCACATTTTAAATCCAATACAATTACTATTTATTATTTCACTTTTTCTATTACTTTTATTAATTACATCATATATTCTCTTTCTTTTTCTTTTTTTTCTCTTTACTTTTACCTATCACATCACATATTTATTATTAAAATATAATTCAAATATTTTTCACCCAAACACACATTGCATTCAAATGCAATGCTAATGCTTTTTCTCCAAACACAAATTGCATTCAATGCATTTCATTCAAATGTAATGCAAATAAAATGCGTTCACCAAACGGACCATAAGTGTAATTCACACTATCCAATCAGGGCAAATGGGACAAATTAGTCATTTCACTGCCAAAACGTTTGCCCAAACCTACGTGCACGAAGTAAACGCCGTGAAGCCGCTGTGGGGTCAAAAGCTAAAAAAGTTTTTTGAAATATATTATTTAAAACTAAAATTGGAAGAACTAAAGTTATATTTGATTTATGTATTAAATTTGAAATAAATTAATATTTTATTATTAAAATTAATTGATTTAATTATAATTTTTATTAACTAAAAAAATAAAATAGGTGTAAAATTTTAAATTTAATAAAGAATTTAAAATTAAAAAATTGATATAATTGATAAAAATATATAAGGAAAATATAGATTTAAAAAAATTATTTTTAAAATATTTTAAAATAATAAATATATTTATTATATTATAAAAAAATATTATATTTAAACATAAAATTTTATATTTAAATAAACATTATATTAAATTTAAACGTGATACTGTTAACAGAGTACCAAAACAAACAAACGACTCATTAAAGAATGAAACTTACACCAAAAGTTCAAAGGAGTACGTGGCACCAACGCACGTTGGTGACAGCTAATATGAATCCACGAAGGCAGGAGTGACGGTGTGACACGCTCCCGCGAGAAAACGATAGCCTAATAACTTTTTGTCTTCTATGCTTTACGATAAACGTAGGAGAGATTTAGAGGCATTTGGAGGAAAGTATTCAATTTTAATTTTATTTAAATATAATATAATTTTATATTAAACATAAATTTTATATAATAGTATTATGAAAATAATTATTATTTAAAATATTTTAAAAATAATCACATTAATTTTTCAATTCTACTATTTATTTTTATTTTTATCAATCACATCAATTTTTCAATTTTAAAATACTTTTTATCCAAACACATATTTCATTTAAATATAAAACAAATACTTTTTAACCAAATACAACATTTAAAAAATAAATTTCATTTGAATACAATCAAAATACAATGCGTTTACCAAACGTCCTCTTAAACCCCGTGAAGAGGAAAGAGAGAGAGATAGACTATCATTGGAGCTAAGTATATAAATTTTTTTTATAATATTTGGCAGTAATAGCAAAAATTGAGGTAATTTTTTCTCAAAGGAGAAGGGACACGTCGCCATAGTGATTAACAGAGGACGGCAACCGAATACTTTTGACTTCTCATTGTTTCCCTTGCTATTTATACCAAGTACGTCCTCATACGGACCCTACATCTCTCTCTCTCTCTCTCTCTCTATCTTTCCTCTGTTAATCCAATTTTTTTCTCATCTCACTTCCTTAATACATAAATACCCAAGCCAATTATAGTTTTTCCCAGAGAAGGAGCAATTATAACACCACACATATATAGAGAGAGAGAGACACACACACACACTAGGGCAAAGATTCTACGTACCAACAATTAACACAATGGGAAGAGCACCATGTTGTGACAAAAACGGTCTCAAGAAAGGACCTTGGACTCCGGAAGAGGACCAAAAACTAGTTGATTATATTCAGAAACATGGCTACGGAAACTGGAGGACGCTTCCCAAGAATGCAGGTACTTTATTTGTGAAAGTCAATTATTTTGTTTTTATTTTTCATGAACTAGTTTTGCATTATAGTCAAGTTTTTTAAAATTCTAAATTTCCTCTTTTGTGTATACTGTTGTTTAGGCTTGCAAAGGTGTGGAAAGAGCTGCCGACTTCGATGGACTAACTATCTCCGACCAGACATCAAGCGCGGACGGTTTTCCTTCGAAGAGGAAGAGACTATTATTCAGCTTCACAGCATATTGGGCAATAAGTAACTACTCTTAACAAACTCTCTCTCTAAAATTTAGTTACGATCTTCAGACAAGAACATGAAATGTTTTGACATAGCCAATAACTAACAACATAATTTCCCTTTTACTACATTTTCAAGGTGGTCCGCGATTGCGGCTCGCTTACCGGGAAGAACCGACAATGAAATCAAGAACTACTGGAACACCCACATCAGAAAGAAGCTTCTCCGTATGGGAATTGATCCGGTGACGCACAGTCCACGGCTGGATCTCCTGGACCTCTCCTCAATCCTCAGCACTTCTCTCTACAACTCACCAAACAACATGACAAGGTTTTTTGGACAACCTCAGATAGTAAACCCAGAACTCCTAAAACTAGCCACTTCTGTCATGTCTTCTTCATCTTCTGAGCGCAACCTAAACAATATGTTCCTTCAAAATGCCCAAGATCAGGACCCACTTTATGGCACTGTAAACAACCCCCAAATCCAAACTAACCCGTTTTTCCAAGCCCCACTTTATCATCAAGAAATCCAAGCCTGTCCCACGTTGGAGCCCAACAACGTTGACTTATCAAATATCACGAGTTTCAACTCCCCAAGCTCCCAAATGAGAGAGTGGCAAAGTAGTAATTCTGGATTGCCTCCCTCAGGTTTCAATAATGAAGACTTTGTTCCTATATTGCCAAGTCCTTACAGTGTTATGGATCCCAATTCGTCTGAAATCACCTCGGCGACGTTCCAGTCCAACCAGAACTTCAGCTTCGCCACGACGGCCACGTCGGTCTTGTCGACGCCTTCGTCGAGCCCAACGAAGGCGTTGAATTCGAACTCGACCACGACCACGTACTTAAATGGTGGCAGTTCCGAGGACGAACGTGAGATTAGCTATTGCAGCGAAATGCTGAAGTTGGAAATCCCAGACATCTTCGATGTTAATGAGTTCATGTAAAGAAAACTCATCAGGAATACTAAACTAATCCAAGAGATCGGAACCATTTTTTTTTTCCTTTATTTCAAAGTTTCCAGGTCTTGGATTTGGTGGTATCATTGATGTGTGTAAAATTTGTTTAATAATTTATTTGTTTTTATCTTCATAAGCTTACTGTATCGGGAAGAAATAGATCTAGCTTAGCTAGCTCCTTAGTTTTTTTATTTAATGGGAAATTTCCATTCTTGATAAAAAATCATGCTATTGTGCTTTTCCTTTCTCATCATCATATGTTATCATATATATATATATATATTCTACATAAATAATTATATTTATGTCAATGATAAGAGACACGTGATTAATCTATTTAAAAGCATCTTCTGATATATGAATAAAATCGTATAAAACTGAATAAGAAAATAAAATTACCACAAATTACTCTGACATTATAAATTTATATGTTATTTTATACGTACTCACAAGAATTGCACAAATTTAATAAATGTAAGCCTTCCCCAAATAGACTAACGGTATCAATCGTTATGATCAGTGAACAAAACATTAATCCTTCCTGAATAAATTAAGCACAACAAAGACAAAAATACACTGAAACTTGACTCTCTCTTTCTCTCTCTCTCTCTCTCTTTCTCTCTCTCTTGAATAACTTAACATATATAAAATTTTATATTCTTTACCAAGTGGTGTAATAGGTTTGATTTTTTTTTTTATCAGTGCTTAGTCTAATAAATAATAGTTTGATATATGCTTTATAAATCCTGGTACATAATCGATGATGGGAAAATTTTATGGTAGTAGGATTTTGTTTTCAAATATTCTGATGATGCTTCGGATGATAATCTAAATTCCAAAAATCAATTTATTTTTGTTTCTCTAGCTTTTCAAAATCAAAGCAACTCAAACTACAAAAATTCAATTTAAATCTATATATCAAATGTGTCGTTAATTTGATATTATTGATTAGATTTAACATACAAAAATCACGCAATACTTCTAATGTGCAGAGGTTTCATAGATCCCAACATTGACTCAAAGGTTCCGGTGACGGCCGCCGGAGGTCGTGAACCGACACCTGTCCCTCCACCTGTAAGGCTAATTGTCCCTTTCACAGGCTAATTGTCCCTTTCACGTGCTAATAAAGTAATAATTTTGCATGGAGGATTATTTATCATTGTAATGTGAATTTGAAGAAAATGTTATATACGTGTCGAAAGACAAGCGGTGACCAATGTTAGGGGGACCGCTTTAAAATAAAGGCCGCGTTTTGCTTTTATTAAAAATCACGGCATGGGTCTTGTGCCTTGTTTTGTCTCCTTTATCCTATTATTAATTGCCTCGCATTGTCAACCCGAAGAACCTAATGTCCATGACGTCATCTTCGAGACACGTGGACTCAATAATACATGGGTGGGGCCCAAAACGAGTTTGGGGCCTGTTGACCACTTGAAAAAGGCAAGGTCCGGTTGCGAAAGCAACGCATACGTCTCACTGTGGTTCTTATCCAGTTGGGTTTCGAGTCTTTGTTGACTAAAGAACCTGGATCGACGATTTTTTCGGGAACCGCTAATTAATATGTGATTACGGGCTTCAAGTAGTAATGATTTCCTTGGGTATATCCCACCAAGTGATGGTAAGTGAAGAAAGTAGAGTACTTAGTTTTGAAATGCTAGTGCCCTACCAGGACATGCTGTCTTCTCTTCATCGTTCCTCCTTTTTCTTAGCACTTTTGATGCTGCCATATATAAATATATATATATATATATGTTTGCGCGCGCGCTCAAGGTTTCGTTAGATATACGCCATAACACTAAGACAGAACGAAAATAATTTGCACAAGAAAAGACTATATTGAGTATGCTTTACAAAAATTTTTGTTATTCACTTAATAATATTCCCTGCTTGTACGACTGTTGCTAAGATCCAAAGATCCATAAAAATTACCTTTCAAAAAGATCCATTTAAAATTCAAAAACCGCCTAATAATATTCCCTGCTTGTATGACTGTTGGTAAGCGGTTTTTGAATTTTAAATGGATCTTTTTGAAAGGTAATTTTAATGGAGTCGGTCTCCATTAATATTTCACAATCAGTTTTTTTTTTAATATAAAATTTGCTACTCAAGTTGATAATCTATTAAGTTGTGGAGCTTAATTAATATGATAAGCAAAAATTATGTAAAAATTGAGTTTGTCTTTATAAATAGGGGCATTCATGATTTGGGTCGTTCGGGTTTATATGATAGGAATTATAAATTAATATATATCAAATAACACTAATTCTAATTTTAATTTTTGAATATCAATTTATATGATATATGAGTAGTTATTCTTTTATTAATAGGTATGTAGAAGATTGTTATATCAATCGAGTCTCATCACCACATGAGTTAGAATTTAAAAATAAGGATTAGAGTAAGTATCCCTGGCATTACTCTTATGATAGAAGTTAGAGAAAAAACACAAAGTATTTGAGAGCAAGTCCTATAAGAAAAATGCTTAGCATTACTCATCACCACGGATGTTAAGCACCGTTACTTATAATGAGAGGGCTTCACTTGTGGGTCTCACATTGCGGGACCCACCTTTTAGCATCAATATCTTGTATCAATACTCATCTCAACATAATAAATTACTATAATAAGTTAAAAAGAACAATATAGTCTCGTATTAAAGTAAACCTTTATAAATCTTAAGTGTTTGTGCCTCGTTTTTTTTTTCCTTATAATTTTACTGCTCTTAATAAGATACGATTAAGGGTTTAATTATTAACAGTGTCTACTTATTTCAAATGTGATTTCTATGTCATGTATTGTCGTGCCAAAATATGTAATGAAAGATGAAATAGTTTTGTTTGCGCACGTGTACATATATAACGCGCTTGCCTAAGTTAATTAGATAATTTAAAAAACATTCATTAATTAGTTTTGTTGTTGGAAGGATTTGTTATTGGATGCCAATTGGGACCTTTTAGCTTTTCTTTATACCAGTTGCTTCTCTTCATTTTAAAAAAATAAATACTATGATGAATATATAAGTGAAATATAGCGAGTGGGGCATAATTGTTAGACTCTTAATACTCAGATTAGACATATATAAAAGCATAGGAGTTAGATAGCAACTGGTAAAAAAGAACTATAACTCGAATTCCACTAGCTATACCACCAAACCAAAATTGGTAGCAAATTCAAAAGCCAGTTTCAAATTTATATGAAATGAACGCACAAATGTGCACTTCACTACATCTTTCTTCATGCAATCATGATCCGCAAATCATCAGCTAGCTAGCTAGCTCACACTATACGTGGTCGCTTTGTCACATTGTAGCCTTAAGTTTTGATTTGGACATAAATGATTTCAACCCCACAAGGATACAAATTTTGCCGTCTCCCATGGCGGGTACCCCTGGATGTTCATTTTATATAGTCGTTTCATAAATGTATATATAGTGTTCTTATATATGATTATATATGTATATATGCTACATACTTGTATGCCGTTTTCCGTAGCTTAAGAATGAGATTTTTCTCAACACGTCTCTAGACTCTAATATACACCCACTCTCTTGTCTGTCGAAAGAGTGCACATGCAACATGAAATTGTCTGTCACATTAAATTCGTTGCCTTTGAACCAGTTTTGGCTCCATTACCAACGGTTGAATTTGTTTCCATCAAGAAAATTTGTTTCCTGACCGTGTCATAAGAAAAATAGCCATATATTTAT
Organism: Antiaris toxicaria; assembly: GCA_035233585.1. Classification (NCBI taxonomy): domain Eukaryota; kingdom Viridiplantae; phylum Streptophyta; class Magnoliopsida; order Rosales; family Moraceae; genus Antiaris; species Antiaris toxicaria. The sequence continues at coordinate 100,774,552 of CP141154.1, forward strand.
TACATGTTTACGCAATTTAAAGTTAAGGAAAAGAAAAAGGGACTAATCTTCTTAGTTAAGGCCTAATATTTCTAATTAACCATTAATATTCGAAACACTAGTAATACGTGTATATAAACGTGTTATAGGTGTGACTAGAAAACATGAATATTAATTCTCCATTTTAGAATATGACTAAGGCTCCGTTTGTAAGTGCATTGCGTTTGCATTACGTTTGAATACAATGCAGTGAATGTAATTTGCATTTGGAGGAAAAGTATTTGCATTGCATTTGAATATAATGTGTGTTTGAATGAAAAGTATTTGAATTGTATTTAAATAATGAATATGTGATATGATAAGTAAAAGTAGAGAGAAAAAAAAAGAGAGAGAAAGAGAGTATGTGATGTGATTAACAAAAATAATAGAAAAAATAAAATAATAAATAAAGATTGTATTGGATTTAAAATGTGATATGATTTGCATTTGAATGTAATATTTTTACGTTTGAATGAAAATTATATTATATTTGAATATAATATAGATATAATGCTGAAAACAAACTATATCTAAATTATTTTTCCATGATAATGATTAGCGCAGAATTAAAAAATATCTGTATGTAGATGTAATACTAATATGGTCAACTAATGCGAGAAGTAAAAAATAACAACCACAAATATGAAGAGTCAAAACATCGCCATGAGAGAGAATGAGAGAAGGACCTAAACCAGAGGAGTTGCATTTTCTTCCACTCGGCCGATTAGAAGGTCTATCATGTTATGCCGACTCTCTAGGTCAAAGTAATCTTCAATCAAGTAAGCCACGCGTCATTTAAACGTCAAACAAACAATTGCTTTTATACAACCGGAAAGGGTATAATTATACATACATACATATATATCTATATATATATATATAAGAATCCTATGCAACAACCTTTCATACGTTATTTATATTTTACAACGTGATTTTTGTTAATTATTCAAATATAATAATTTTGATTATACTTGTTCTTTATATTAATATTCTAAATAGTATCATGTGATGATCAAAAATTTTAAATAAATCAATAGTTATAAGTGTTGTGTACCGTATGTAAAATATTTTCTATATATACATAAATCACGCCCCAAATTTGACTATAACAAATTTCTCTCTCGAGCATATATTTCTTTCTCATGCTTACTGGTCTTGTTGTAACTATGTATATGAACATGCTGCAACCAAAAAAAAAAAAAAAAAAGCGCTTGCAATCATATAAAAGAAAAGATCAAATTTGCATTGTTATACGTGTCAGAACGCGCAATACTTGATTTTGTTAATGAAAATCGAAGACAAATTTTGGGTTTAAACGGCTACTCTTTTGAAATACAACCTAACCGACCTTAAGACAAAGGACAGAGACCTTTTCTCCACATATCTCCTTCTCTCTCGACCGCCCAAAGAAAAAGCTCTTCATTATTTTGAATAAGTATACTTTTAAAGTGCGTTTCTGTCTTTTCGTGCACAAGCCTTTTCTTTTCTTAATCCTCTCATTCAAGACTTTCCACATTATTATTTGCATTTGCATGTGATGTTCTTTGTTTCTATATAAATATATATATATATATATATAATATCTCTTATTCCATATTTTTATAAAATAATATTTATAACTTTTTTTTATGAATACGTTATTGTAATAACTTGTTGATTTTAATATAATGTTTTCAATGATATTTGAACTAAATAGTAATAAATTACAAAAGTCTAAATAAAAAATTATATGCAAATTAATTAATAGCTTTAAGATTCTAAATAAAATGTATAAAACCGTCGGAATTGTTCAATAATAAATTTGAAATATTTATATATACATATATATATATATGAAGGAGAAAAATGTGTAGCACTAAAGCGGAACTAGTTAATGGCCAAGTGGGCTTTGATCCCTCCAATTCTTCATTGAAAAGTGATGCCTCCAAATTGACTTAGGAATCGTATTTTGGAGGCTAGCTAGCTAGTTTCTTCTTCAGATCGTTTGGAAAGTACTATATATATTATTTTAAAGATAGTAAACTTGTTATTTGTCTATTTTTGCTGCGCTATTATATAATACTAGTATTATTGCTAATTCAGGGTTGGCTTTTAAAACGGTGGGTGGGTTAAAAGCAGACAGAAAACCGTCCTGTAACCTTAACATATGTATATAGGTTCATGCTTTAGTTACAATGGTGGGTGGTAAATTTTTGAGTTCATACCTGTCCTTTTTTTTTTCCTTTTCTTCTCATTACATGTCTTTATATAAATTAGACTGGAAGCATCTAAGTGTATTTTTTGTTTGTTTTTTTGTTTTGCTTTTTTTTTTTTTTTAAATCAGTTCTCCTCTCACGGTTGAAAAAAATGATTGATTTATGAATGAAGTGTGCAAAAATTTGTCATTAACCCCCACACTAATTATAGCACATAGAGAGTCCTTGCACTCACAGAGAGAGAGAGAGAGAGAGAGAGAGAGAGAGAGATAGGGAGATCACAATTAAAGATTGACACTACAATACTTGTGGAAGTATAACTTAAAATGTATGCATGGTGCAAGCAAATAACCGTCTAAATTGTAGCTTTATATGTTTGTATTATATGGTTACACTAGAAAAGTTGGCGGCGTATTTTAGACTTTCCCTAATTAAGCAAGTAAATGCAATTATCAAATAGAATTTAACTTAATAATATGGTATTTTGTGGCCCATAATGGATTGGAGATGAATTTTGAGATTTCAAGATTGATAATAATGTCATAAGATATTTTGCACATGTTGTAAACTGTGATTAGGCACAACAACACCAATTATTAAATCACTCTAGTTCGACTAGACTAGTAAAGCAAGAAAACTATGCAAAGAAGATACCGAGAAAATTTCTCTAATCAATTTGAGTAATAAAATTATCAACGAATCCTTGAGAGGCATTATATTTAAATATATAAGATACGAACATGGATTCAATCCCAGTAACTTTCATGCAATGTCCTTCTGCTGTCACATTAATTATTTGGCCTTGTTTAGTGCCAAAGACAAAGAAAGATGGGATTGGAGTAGATTTTAGACTCCGCCAAAAAAATTTTATGAAGGACTTTATTGGATAATCTTATCTTGTCCATGACTTGGAAGGGGATTTGGATGTTATTCCCCACAAAAGGACGGGATTAGGAGCATATTCCTTCGGAAAAGTCATCCTTTTGATTTCAATGTATATGTTTCCTCCCTGTTTTGGAATGTCAATTATTTATTGATTTGTTATTATTATTATTTTTTTTCGGCACTTGCCCATCTATTTTTTTTTGGTCTTATTGCAGAGAAAGATAAAGAGGCAATGGTATGAAAAAGGAGATTGACATTTAATTAAAATTGAAAAATTAAATCGAACATTGGATATATTGAGGTGCAATTAAGTTCGGAGGACTTGAATTGCATAGGAAATTATGAGAATTCTAAACCTGATAAGGATGTGCCATTTCTTATATCTTTAGCTCTCTTTTTTCGTTTAAAAAAGAAAAAAAAAAAGGAAAATTATGAAAAACTAGTGAACGATATGTTAAACAAAGACTGCCGCTTCAGCTTATTTATTTTATGATTTGATTTGGTTTTACTGTGAGTACGCAAAGGCCAAAGCCAAGGTTTATGATTTTTTTTTTTAGCGCTATAACTCAGCAGATAGGCCAGCTAGCTTACAAAACTTGGTCAAATCTAGCTACAGGGTTGTATTCATAGAGGAGAGAAAATATGTGAACCTCATTTATGTAAATCTCCAACTCCATTTCAAACAAGTATTCTCAACTTATTATATGGTCCAAAATCCTCAAGAGCTACAGCTTGCAGGACGTGATCTCTTTCATATATATAATATATATGTATATATATATGTACTACAAAGTACAAAGGCCAACTAAGGGGGATGGATTAACGATTTTGCCTTAAAAGATAAAAATACAAAAATAAAATATATGGTTTATTTCAATAATCGCTCTCTCTTCGAATTAACTTCCACGCACACCTCTGAAGCCTTGCTCCCTTCCTGCGGCCTTTTCCCTTGTCGGCCGACCTCCGGTATCTCCTCCTCGTGAGGAAGATCTCAGTATGGTGATTTTCTCTGTACAGGGAGTTTCCGTTGTGCGGGCTCCCTTCATAGAGCTAATTATAATTATGTCACGTGATACTCAAATATAAGAGTAGATTGACTTCTATCATGAAAGAAGAAGTTATTATAAAATTTGTTGTGACGATATAGAGCACGATTTTTAAAAAATTATGTATTAGAAATTGATCATAATGATATAAACGATGATATGAAAAATTATGTAAATCCTCCTATGTGATATAGACAGTCACTCATATCTTAGTACGATATAATTAGGGATGTTAATTAGTACTAAAATCTGCTGAAGGGACGTTTTTTTTTTCCCACGTTGTCTTAGGTGCTGTTTTGTTGCCATTTCTATGGATGGATCCTATTTGTAGTGGTGTAAGCCCAAGAGAAATGTGGCATGCGACAATGGGCTTGATCCACTGAAATCTAACTCACTCTGTTGGTTCAAAATTCGCTTTGCCAATCCAATATGGGAACAAGGCAAAGCTCCAAAGCAAAATAAAGAAGGCAAAGCTTGCTTTTTTTTTTTTTAATACAAAAGATTAGACTACCATGGTAGTATTTAAAAAAATTTCTACACTGATGTTATTTAGTTTGGAATCTAAAATTCCTTTTTTTTTTTTTTTCCTCCCAAAATCGCTCCTTCAGAGTCCTTTTTCTCCCTTTTTCCACTCTACCAAACATTTATATGGGCTAGGAGATTACAAAAGTTGATGCAGTCATGCAATGGAAGCAAGAAAATACTCTCAAAGAAATTTTGAAGGCAATATATGACTAGATCACTTAAGAGTAACAGCTATATTGGTTGAAAAGGCCTTAAATGTCCCAAAATAGTTCAATTTAGATATGGAAACCCAAAACAAACTATTCAACTGTATGCAGCGGACCCAAAAACTATCCACCGAAATAATAATAATAATAATAATATAAAAAGTTTAAAACGACTCAAAACTAGCCACTCGGACTGGTAATTTGGGTCACAATATAATAACACGACATGAAACCCAAACAAAACAAGAGGGTTTGAGTTTTTCTTAAATGAGTTTAAGTCAAAAAAGGTCGAACCCATCAAACACGATTAAATAAAAAGGTTAAACCTGCTAACTCATAATTGATATGAAATAACCGTTTAATAAATAAGTCATATATGGGTTAATACAAGTATAACCTATAAATTACTTATTTATAATCTCTAATATATTTATATTGTTATATATATTATATAATATTTTACTATTTTTATTTTTGAGTTTCAAAAATTTAAATATAAAATATATCTTTTATTTTATATGTATATATTTTTTATAATTTTTTAGTATAGAAAAGAAAACATATGTTTTGCTTATTTTTTTTAGTCTTTTATTGCCTCTACAGCTTTACTCTCTGCCACCCCTCTCCTTACCCAGTTGACTTTTACGGCAATACGGTTAATTGTCCCTCACCTTATCCCTATCCCTCCCCTCACCCTGTCACCCCCTTCTTCCCTCCCTTCCCCTCCCCACCCTCCCCTCACCCTATCAACCTTCACAACAACACGACTAGCTGCCCCTCACCCCATCGTTGCCGCCCCAACCCCATTGCCCTTTCCTCCCCCTCACCTCACCCCATCACCTTCTCCTCACCCTCACCATAACACTACATATTATTTTTTACATAATTGTATATGATATAAAATAAAAGCTTTTATAGCTAATAAAGTACAAATAATATTATGAATTTTAAAATTTTTTATAAGTAAATTTCACTTGTTTTTCATGAAAGAAAAGATATATTACCAAATAAACATGTCAAAATATCACAATCAAATTGAATAAATTATTATTTTATTTATATTTAATTTAAATAGGTTAATTCAGATTGACACGATTAACACGATTAATAAACTGATTGAGTTTGAGTGTGAGAATTTGACATGAATATTGAATGAATTGAGTTTAGATTTAATATAATAATATCAATTAAGAAGTATAATACAATACGAAAACCATACGATAATACAAATTATCAGCCCTACTAGTCACAGCATAAAAACTATTCCCCAACATTTCGTGTACTTGTTGAATGTGCTTCTATTTCGCTACGACACCATGCATTATTTTGGTCAAAACTTACTCAATTTTTCTGAAATTTAATGCTTTTTGGATCTATATTAGATTAGAAATAAAAGAATTGACTATATAATTTAGCTAGCGATGTCTATTGACAGGCTAAAAATTAATCAATATATCAAAACATTAATATATACAAACAGTTAGTAAATTTATAACTTATTTGAGATCGTAGATAAACTTATAAACTATGAAAATAGTTGGAATTATAAAAACAATTTAAGAATATATAGCATTAAGTTTAATGTATAAATAAAAGTCAAGATCGTAATTACCCAGTGCTCAATTATGCATATAATAGAAAGCAAAGTAAATAAAACCATACATACAAGTTTAATCTAGTAAGTTCGGTTTTATTCACACTTCACAACTAGCTTTTTAATTCTTAAATCTTCATGTTCTATGTCCAAGAGACTTCATGCAATGCTAGGAACATTCTTAAATTCTTTATAAAAGCTCAATGTAAATTGCACTCTTATTAATTACATTACTCAATCAGAGTTTTTTTTTTTTTTTTTTGTCATAAAACAATTGATTTCGTGAAACCTAAAGCAACAAAATGTACAATCATTTGCCTGCTTTTAATTTAGCCGCAGGGCCTTTTTTTTTTTTTTTTTTGGTACGAAAACATGTTTTAGGCATTTATCGAATTTTCTTTTTTCTTACTTTTGCACATTATTCAACATGTACAAATCTTAAAACATAAGGTACTCCAAGGTTTTTACCATGTCTGAGTATGTGTACATATATATATGTGTGTGTATATATATATATGCGTGTATATAATTATAAGGATATCAGTCATTTGTAAAACGCATGTGGCGTCTTTTCCATTCAATTGGGCCACTTAATCAAGATATAAGTCAAAATTAATTATTATTTTATTTGCTAAACTACATTATCGTCAAATACACGATTTATTTGAATAATTGAATCCATTGTAGTAACCACATCATTTTGATAAACCAATAAAACAAAATTATTAAATGGAGTGGGAGTAGGTGAAGGGAAAGCAGGTGCAATGTGGACTCAGTGGTGGTTTCTCAACTGAGTCACCTTCAAAAAATCTTATGAGTCTTCGATTGGTTGATTCCACTAAAATAGACCATCTGATCCCTACTGACCTTGAGGGTTTTTTATTTTTTATTTTTTATTTAAGAGAATGACGGTGATTAATTCTTTAAGGGGGCATTTCGATAAATATTCAATTTTAATTTTACTCAAATACAATACAATTTTACATCAAACACAAATTTTACAATAGTATTACGAAAACAATTACTATTCAAAACATTTTTATAACAATCACATCAACTTTTCAATTCCACTATTTATCTCTACTTTTATCAATCACATTAACTTTTCAATTCTAAAATACTTTTCATCCAAACACACATTTCATTCAAATACAAAACAAATACTTTTCAACCAAATACAACATTCAAAAAACAAATTTCATTCAAATACAATCAAAATGCAATGCGTTTACCAAACACCCCCTAAGTATAGCGCATGCTTTAAATTTTTCCTTCTTTTTTTTTTATTTTGTAATCATGCATTACCATCTTCTAAGCCAATTCAACGTTTCACCTAAGAAAAATGCTAAGGTTTTTCTATTTATTTTTCTTCATTCTGATTGAAGTAATAGTAGTTTTCTAAAATATTTATAATAAATAACAAATTTATTATATAAATAATTTATTTACATCAAATTTATCAGATAAATGATATAATTACATATTAAATAAATAATATATTTATGTTTTTATCAAATTCACATCTCATAAATCCATTATATGTCTAGTAAAATTTATATTTATATGGTAAATCTATTATTTATTATAAATATTTTAAAAATTTATTATTTATTATAATTATTTTTTGAAAACTATTTTTAACTATAATTTCCCAAAATGTAATTTCCTACTAAGTAAAAAAAAAGACAATGTTTACTACTATATTTTTTTATAATAATAATTTATTAATTATTTTTTATTATTATAAAATTTAAAGTTTAAATCAAAATAAAAATAATCTGTTTTTCCTCAAAAATAAAAAAATGAAAAGGAAAGAGAGGACGAAAAAACTTATTAATCCAAAGGTCTTTTTACAGTCATTTTCATTTCAATCGTAATCTAATTTGGATGCCACTGCTCTTTTCCCCTTTCGATCGCATCATGTTTAATGAATTCGCATCTGCTAATCATATTTATCTATCTAAATTTAAATAAAAAAAACATGAAAATGAAAAAAAGTGTAAAAGAGGGTAAATTAGTCAAATAGAGAGGACAAGGGCCCGTCAGCATCAAAAACTCCGTTGGGCCTGATCTGAAATGGGGCGACGTTTTGCAACCGACGAACAAGCACGAGGGGAACACGTGTCTTATCGGCACTTTCATCATGAGACTCTACGTGTCATCATCGCATCCATTATGCAACGTGGCGTATTGCACTTATTATATCCCAACCTCTCTCTCTCTCTCTCTCTCACTCTCACGGTCTCACTCTTTCTATAAGTCTCTTGACTCTCCGAAATCCAAACATTGGACTCTTAAAACGACAACCCTCTAGCTATTTTAAAAAAGACTAATAAAAAAAACAATCCAAGTGCAGATATGGCTCGGTCTCTAGAGCCCCTTGTGGTCGGAAAAGTGATCGGAGATGTAGTAGACATGTTTAGCCCCGCCGTCGAGTTCACCGTCCGTTATGGCGCCAAACAGGTCAGTAATGGGTGTGAGATCAAGCCCTCCGCCGCCGCCGATAATCCCAAGGCTCAGATTCTTGGCCCTCCTAACCCCACCAATCTCTACACACTTGTATGTTTGCCTCTTTTTTTTTTTTTTTTTTTGGTTGAACTCTCTTTTTCAATTTAAAAATTTTACCAAATACCCTTTTAGTGTTGATGTTACATTATAATTTGGTGTATATACATATATATGTGTGTGTTGTCACGTTGTGTTTATGATGTAAAATTGTATGCATGTTGTGCCACAATTTAATTATGTAGGTGATGGTTGATCCCGATGCTCCGAGTCCTAGTGAACCAACTCTAAGAGAGTGGCTCCATTGGTATATATATAAAACTTCCCTCAATTTATTTAAAATGAACCTAGTGTGTGTGTGTTTATATATATATACATAGTAAATATTGCTGAATGTATTGAAGTTCTAATTTAAGTGTGAAAAATTGCTTATTTCAGGATAGTTGTAGATATTCCAGAGGGATTAGATGCCACCAAAGGTTAGTCATATATAATTACATATCTATATATCCTTTTGATTGCTAGTGAATGACACAGCATACATTGACCAACAAAAAAAAAAAAAAATAGGTCCTATCCTCTGTCCATTAACAAACAATTAATCATGGTGTTCAATGCTATTGATATTCTATAACATTTGGTGATATCTTTTTTTTTTTAATTAATTAATTGTTTATATTTCTAAATGTATATACACATATATGAATGATATAGTATACTATATCACGTGGTCCACGTGGGGTGGTTGTACATGTAGGAAAAGAAGTGGTGGCATACATGGGACCCAAACCTCCTACAGGGATCCACAGGTACGTGTTGGTGCTGTTTAGGCAGGGAGGTGGAACAAGATTGGCGGGGTCTGTCCTATCGCCAGAGTCTCGTAGCAACTTCAGCACTCGCCAATTTGCTGCTCAATACGACCTTGGCCTTCCTGTTGCTGCTGTTTATTTTAATTCTCAGAAAGAGCCCGGAACTAGAAAGCGTTGATTATGTGTATGTGTGTGTGTGTATATATATACACACACACACACCACTTGCTACTACATATATATATGTGTGTGTGCGTGTGTGTGTGTTTTACCAAAATAGGAAAAATACTAGGTGATCGGTCTTGTATGTTGTTTTTCCTTTTAGATAGTGGAACCTCTTTTATGAGGTTGCACCGCATTTGATGTTTTTGATTTAGTGGTATAATAGTGTTGGCGATATGTTATTTGTTGTTAATTAGTGCTATTAATGGAGATTGTTCGAAACTAATGGGGGGGTGGTTTATCTTGAATATTCTTTGACTTTGAGCATGAGGTGACGGATTGGACAAGGCAGTCCATCACCATGCACCGTCCATTTACAACTTATTGCGTCATTTATTTTATTTTATTTTATATGAGCCAAAGTAAGAATGTGATGATGTTCCACTTTGTGTCTGCTTCATTATATTTGGCAAAAACTTTTGAAGCTATCCTTATCTATATGGCTGAGGAAGAGGGTGAACTGTGCAAGGATTAATTGACTTGGCTGGTGAATTATTTCTAGTTTCTTTATTAATTTGAAGAAAAATGATTTTGGAGTATAGATATACGCAAGTGTGTTGAACCAGTAGATTTTGAAATTATGATTATTGTTATTTGGCTCCTCTATGCTCACTAATGCTGCTCCTCGTGTCTTTAGTCACTCATGCTTTATATTCTAATGAGTTGTTTATAGTCTTAGATTGGTTCCTAGTCTGGGCAAGATTTAATAATTTCATTTTTTTCGGTTTTAGTTCCTTTTTTTTTTTTTTTCCCTTTCATTGCTACGGACTTGGTTAGTTTGTATCATAGTTGACCTGTGGACTTTTTTTTTTAACTTGAAATTGGGGATTTAAATTCTCCATTTTATTTATAGAACCAGATGTGATATTATTATTAGGTTATGTCTATCGGTACTAGATTGTGTCTGTAAATACGATTTTGACCTTCTAATTTTTAATAAATTGTAATAATAAAAAATAATTGACCTATCACTTTTCTTCTTCTTGTTCTTCCCTTGATCAGCACAATTGTTCTTCATTAACCTCTAATATAAATTGATATAAGACTAAAAGATGTGTTAAAGAAAAGTAAATAAGAAGTAAGAGTTGATGGATTCTAAAGGTTATATAAGAAGTCCAAAAGTCTAGTTTTTAATTGTCTCAGTCAAAAATACTTAAAGCGTTGTATTTTGATTTTAGTTTTTTTTTTTTTTTTTTTCTTGTTTCTCGTATTTTTAAGTGTAGAAGGAAAGAGTTGATGTAAGCTTGGGTATGTGTATTAAGGTCTTGTGAGTGAGAATGTATTTCTTTCTGAAGCTTGTGGCTTTTCACCAAAACCACAAAGAGATCAAGAGAAAAAAGAAAGATTTCTAAAGAAGAAACAAATATTTGAATTGAAATTAAAAACCGCCTTATGCAAACCAAATAATAAACTAAAAAATAACTTTAGTATTGAGACCACATTTCTCTCTTGGAAAGTTAGCATCGTTGTAACGCTTTTTTATTTTTATTTTTACATGTAATAATAATAATGATAAAGAAATGTAATGAGAAATTAAATAGAAGTAGAAAGGAAAGTAAAGAAAGCATCATCGGTTCTCTTTTTGCGTTTACTTGTTTATCTACTCGATGGCATAATAAAAAAAATCCAATGGTTTTTTGTTTTTAAATATTCATTAAACTTAAAAATGTTAATCTTATCCTTAGATACAATAAAATATCATTGACACATGTTATCTTATTTATGGTCTGATTGAAAGACATGTTTATTTTATATTTGAATGACATGTTTATTTTATATTGTCTTTTGATGTAATATATGGAATAAAATATATGTTTAGATATTCCCTTTGTATAACATATTCAAATATAATGATTATATAGGTTGTTTATTTTTAAACAATCATTCTAATATCTATTTGTGAGAGAGAAAATATGTGATATAATTGGTAAAATTAGATAGAAAAAAATGAATGGATGAATAGTAAAATGAATTGGTTATTGTTCAATGTATTTGTATTGAAATAAAAAACATCAAATATCAAAAATACATTATATACAATGAATGATGTTTCCAAACATATAAGAGTATATAAGTAAATTTGGCAGTTATTTTCTTTAATAAGAAATTAATGCAGAGAATGTGAAGACAACCATTCTCTTTTCTCATTCCTTATATTTTGTAGGACCTACTAAATTCTTAATCCTTAATTAGTTTTTATTTTTATTTGATTATTTTTTGTAAATTCTTATTTACTTCTCTTTCCCGTTAATAAATAGGGATTTATAGCTAAATAACAATTTTTAACAAGTTTTTCAACAAATGAACCAAGTTTTTAAAAATTAATTAAAGACCGTTTTTCTTAAAATAATTAATTAATATTTTTTTAAATGGTTAATTGCTGATTGACCATAATGTAAATTATCAATTTTTTAAGTTAATAATTGATTGATCAATTGTCAATTATTGATTGACTAAATTTGAAAAAAATGACAAATGATTATTTTATTAAATAGAAAAGTTCTGTTATCTATTAAATTCAGTGACCAAAATTAACTATCTAGCCTAATTTTTCTTATACAACGATAATATATATTATCCTTGCTTTACTTATTATTTGTGGAATATGAGAAAAATGAGCCAAAAGTTTTACTTTTGTAGTATATAGCATATTTAAGTGTAAATTTGAATTTATGCTTATTTGAAATTCTGAAAATGCCCTTTTCAAGGTACGGTGTAAATGCAAAATTTACACTTAAATTATACTTAATTTAAACTCAATTTACACTGTAAAATGCAATATTTACACTACGTGGACGACAATCACCCCTGTCGCCAAAGGTTACTGGCCATAGGCCATCGTCAGTGCCATCATTCGTCATCACCGATCTTTCTAGTGTGATTGAGTTTAGATCTAGTTGTCATTCACCAGAGAAGTCACTATCCTTCAATCTGTCCTCTCCTCCTTCCTCCATGGGCGCCTTCGACAACCTACCAGTTCCCTCACCACAAGCTTCATGTGGTTGAGGAAGCATCATCAAAATCAAACCTATTGTGATCTCGTCAGATATCGCGTTGTCTTCGTTGTCGGATGTAGATCGCAAGGGGATCTAGATCGTCAGAGCTCGATTACGACCTTTTGTAGCATATCTGATCTCTAATGACAAGGAGACGAGATTGTGATCTTCAACTATGTTACTCCATTGACGGTGATGAGTAGAGAGCAAATCTGATCTCCAAAATTACGGTTGGGCCTCCACAAGATCTATCGCCATCGCGATCTTGAGAAAGACCAAAGGAGTCACGATTGTTATTGAGTAAGGAGACACGACTTCAATAGTTTGAGACGCAATTGCTGGACTAAGATGTGACTTTGACAGAGAAAGAAGAGAGAGGATGAGGAGGAGACAGAGAGTGGATGAGAGAGAGAGAAGGGACAAGAAGGAGGAGAGAGAGAGGACGATGCTGGTGATGGTGACTTCTGACAAGGAAGAGAGAATGAAGGAGGGGAGGAAAGGAAGAGAAAGTGTGTGTGTAGGGTGGGGGTTGTGTAAGAGAGAGTGTAAGAATGGAAAAGTATTAAATTATAATATATATTATGCTATTTATTCTCAATGTTTTCAAAGTATGCAATTTCCTTTTACTTCATTTAATTGGCTTATTATGTGTAATTTCCGTATTATTTATTCCCTTTTAATGTATATCTATTTTTTACGTATATAAATGCTTGGGTAGCGTGAGGCCCACGAGAAAGAAGCACAGCCTCAGCAGCAATGGGCCCAATGGCATTCCAATCTACTAATAACGGGTCAGTCCATGACGAAGAACCCGCTTGTTTCTGGCGCCGCGTTGAACGATTTTCCACTCTAAACCCTAAAGATCGCAAATTTCTTCAAACCCAACCGGAGCTCAAGGCATGACCTTCAATGGTGCCAATTTCTGATTGCTTCTCAAGAAAATGCTTGCTACAACCATTCTCCACCCGCGCACCATAGTCAATTTCAGCTCTCCCCGGATTCAGAGGCCATGTCTAGGTCGGTGGAATTTTTTTGTTTTTTGTTTATAATAATTAAATTTCCCGGTTTCTCGGACTCTAATTGAATTAGGATTTGTGGTAAATTTGAAGTTTTTTGTTTAGAATTCACTGGGAATCTGTTAAAATCCTGTTCTAGAATTTGAGGAGCTCTCTTGCTAAAAATGTTTATGATCCACATTGGGTTATCATGATCTTTGTCAAATTATTATTTTCCGTTGTTTCTGAAGAATTTTCTTGTTGAGCAATCAAACAAAGATAATATTGGATCACGGGAAACGTGTCAATTTCCTCTCTCTCTCTCTCTCTCTCTCTCTCTCTTTTTTGGGGTGATTTTATAGGTTGCTGATGAGAAATTGGTGTGTATTTTTAAGAGATGCTTACCATGTTTTTGTGAGTTCAGTGATTGAAAGGGAATCGTGTTAATAGGATTTGAATCTTAATATTCAAATTGCAGATTTTTGACGTCTGGATATATTAGGAAATTTGCACATTCTCTTCTTAAAAGCCCGGGCCGTAACTACACGGAAGCAGGGAAGTATGGAGCTTTTGCACTAGGACTATATCTGCCCCGTTACAGGGTTTATTCACGTTTTACTTTTTTGAGCAGAGATCATGTGTCACACTCGTTGTATAGTGCCACAAAGTGTTTTGGAAGGACTAGTTTCTCCAGAAATTTCTGTGTGTTCTCAGCGAGCAGTTCGGTGACGCATCATGCCCAAATTGTTTGGAAAAGGCTTTCTCGAAAGTGTTATTCCAATCCATGTACTTTTTCCCCCATAAATAGGATTGCTCAAGCTGTCAGCTTGGCCGCAATGCGCTCCCACCTCGTTGTTCCTGGTATTTTTGCTTTCACGTTTGGACAGGTAGCATGGGCACAGAGATCGTTTACCGAGACAGAGCATTACCCATCGCAAAATAGTTTTTATATGCGTGCTCAAGATGGGCATGCTTTAATGACTTCATTAGTATGGTCAATATTTGAGGGTCTTATATTGTTCTTGAGAGCTATCCATTTAACATTTTTGTTCGCACCCAGCATAGTGATGGCACCGTTTGCAGATAGTTTTGGACCGCAGTTCAGGAAATTTTGGCTTCAGGTTGTTCATCGTACCTTGGAAAAAGCAGGTCCAGCGTTCATCAAATGGGGCCAATGGGCTGCTACACGACCGGATCTTTTCCCTAGAGATTTGTGTACCAAACTTTCAGAGCTTCATACAAAAGCTCCTGAACACAGCTTTGCTTACACAAAGAAGACCATTGAAAGAGCATTTGGCCGCAAGATTTCGGAAATTTTTGAGAATTTTGAGGAGGTGCCTGTTGCATCTGGCAGTATTGCACAAGTGCACAGAGCTTCATTGAGATTCCGCTACCCTGGTCAACAGGTGAGGCCCATGGTAGTTGCTGTGAAGGTTAGACATCCTGGTGTTGGTGAATCAATAAGGAGAGATTTCATGATAATCAATTTTGTAGCAAAAGCTTCGAAGTTCATTCCCACACTAAACTGGTTAAGATTGGATGAAAGTGTGCAGCAGTTTGCAGTTTTTATGATGTCTCAAGTTGACCTTGCAAGAGAAGCTGCCCACTTGAGCCGCTTTATTTATAATTTTAGGCGGTGGAGGGATGTTTCATTCCCTAAGCCTGTGTATCCACTAGTGCATCCTGCCGTTTTGGTGGAAACTTTTGAGCAAGGTGAGTGTGTGTCTCACTATGTGGATGAGCTTGAAGGCCATGCTCGACTAAAATCAGCACTTGCTCACATTGGCACGCATGCACTCTTGAAGATGCTTCTGGTAACATATCCATTATATGCTTCAGATATAACTTCCATCATCTAGGGATTTATAGTTGGTCTCTTGTTATTTATGCATACTGCTTTCCTGAATATTTTAATTTACAAGTATGTTGTTCAATGTGAAAGTAATCGGACAGCAGATTCATCTTAAAACTTCATCCCTCTTCACGTGTTAAAACTTAAATCAAAATAACTCTTAAAAGAGTAACTTATTAATTTGCAAAACTAAATAACTCCTAAAAGAGTAAGTTATTAATTTGCATGGTAAAAGCAGAAATTCTATTATTTTGGTGATTGGAACACAATGGCAGAATTATCACATTATCCTTAACCATTGGTCAGTTGAATACGTTGGACAACTTTTTGCCTCTTGGAACCATTCCTGATAAAAATGGGTGAGCAAAGAATCCTTCGACTTACTGGGAAAGTAGAAAAGACGAAAAAAGGAATTAGACATACACGGTTGTTGTTGCATGTTTTATAGTTGCATGACATATAATCTTTTTGCTTCATTTGGTTAACATGGTTCTCTGGTCCTATGAGCTATTTCTAAGCTTTGCTTTAATATACTTTTGTCTTTTAATATATAAGAACTTTCTTTCAGGTGGACAACTTTATACATGCTGACATGCATCCTGGAAATATCCTTGTCCGGGTGGCACAAGGCAAGTCTACTCGGAAACGGCTTTTCAAATCAAAGCCTCATGTCATTTTCCTTGATGTAGGCATGACTGCTGAACTCTCTGGAAGTGACCGAGTAAATTTGGTAGAATTTTTCAAGGCTGTTGCCTGTCGAGATGGCCGCACTGCTGCAGAGTGCACACTTAGGCTATCCAAGCAACAGAACTGCCCTAATCCAAAGGCTTTTATTGAGGTGAATGTTCTGCTTGTGAGTTTATTGGTTGGATTGATTAGGATTACAGTTTAAAAATACAGAATGCAAATGAGAAGTTCAGGTTTTAGATTGATACAAATTGAAGTTTCCCATTAAACGTTATGATGAAATATTCAGCATGATATACGTGGTGTATGTTAGACACATAGATGTAATAAAATAGATTCTTGAAAACCTTCTTTAAAAGATGGTAATAAAACTAGTAAAAGTTTTTGAAATTCAAGCAAACCACACGCAAAAGATGATCAGTTATAATGTGTCGAAATGTTATATTTGTTGTACGTTTTATCTAGCACAATACATATCACTGGTTTATTTTATCGTTAGTCTAAATAAAGTACTTGTCAACAATCTCAATATCCTGAACGATTAATACTAACATTTTTTTTTAACAAGTAAAACTAGTTTTATACTTTACCTAATCCTAACTATGTCGATGTTTTTCTATTTCTCTGATTCTAAGTGCGTTGTGTTTACAGGAAGTGGAGGATGCATTTGATTTTTGGGGTACTCCAGAGGGGGATTTGGTACATCCTGCCGAGTGCATGCAGGAATTGCTCGAGAAAGTTAGGCGTCATAGAGTCAATATCGACGGAAATGTATGTACTGTCATGGTGACAACGTTGGTTCTTGAGGTAAGTGTTTTCTTTTATATTTTAGCCAAATAGAATGGATTATGACCTGCCATGAGCCATATTAAAAAATAGCCGCTTTATTTGCCTTGCCTATCTTACCATTAGATCACAGTTTCATCACCGCAGATTGTGAGCATTATTGTTGTTGTAAAGCTTGGAGAAGCCAAAAATACGAAGCAAAAATAAGAAAAACAATCAAGTTGTTTTTAATCCAATTCCTCCGAACAACTTTTGGTTTTGAATTATATTCTGTGTTTCAGCATTGTAACGATGTTATATCGTATTCTCTCTGTTGCAGGGTTGGCAACGTAAACTTGATCCAGGTTACGATGTGATGCACACACTGCAAACGCTGCTACTGAAAGCTGACTGGGCAAAGTCTCTTTCCTACACAATCGAGGGGTTGATGGCCCCATGAGAAGATCATCTCGCCTGTTGATATATCACTAAAACAATTTTGACACTGCTACTGCTAGCTAAACCAAGAATACACTGGTCCTAAGGAACTACTTGAGCTTCCTTTGGCCTTTTCTTTTTTCTTTTTCGTCCTTTGGTGAGAATTTTTCTGCTACATGTTAAAATTGAAGGGAAAATCCTTTCTGTATTTACCTAGTCATTTTCCAGAAAGCATTTATCGAGTCTTCGAGTCAAAAATCTCGAGCACAAACATGAAAAGGGAACAGAAAATAAAGTGGTTGACTCTATTCTTTCATTTTTTTTTTTTGAAAAAACATGTCATGTACAGTTACATTCTAGTTGCAGTCTGATGTACTCTGTCGACGTTGGATTTAAGGCGTACTTTTTTTTTTTTTGGGAGGAATTGGCATATTTCCATAATTAGTAAATCAGAATTTGGCCATTTTACCGACAAGCAACTGTCTTAAAGTTTTCAGGAGGCCTCTTGTAAGCATGACGTTTTACGTCTCTGAAAATAGACGACGATAGGTCGTTCCCCAAAGCTCCAAAAATACGGCAAATTGATAAAACGGCATGCTGTTGGTGTGAAAAGATGACATTACTAAAACAAACCCGTGTTACACACAACTGAAGTCCTTTGGCACTGTTTGGGGTTTAAGGTGATTCTAGAGACTACAATGACGATCATCTCACTATTACTCTTCAAGTAATAAGTTTGAGTGCTCGGGCAATTTCAAGTCTCCTGAAGTGGATCCACTACTTTACTGTACCCCGTAACCCTACTACATCAACAGAATTTCTTTAGAAGCCAAGAACAGGCATTACATGCAAACGTACGATGAGCTTTTAAATAAGGGATCACTAAAGTGATTAAACTCCCGTTTATTTATAATATTGTATTTATATTGCATTCAAATATAATATAATTTTCATCCAAATACAAAAGTATTATATTCAAATACCAATCACATTATATTTTAAATCCAATACAATCACTATTTATTATTTATCTTTTTTTATTATTTTTACTAATCACATCACATATTCTCTCATTTTTCTATACTTTTACCCATCACATCACATATTTATTATTAAAATATAATTCAAATACTTTTTATCTAAACACACATTGCATTCAAATACAATGTAAATATATTTTCTCTAAATGTAAATTTCATTCAATGTATTACATTCAAATATAATGCAAACACAATACGTTTACTAAACGGAGCCTTAACTTTCGAGCTTAAATACAGCTTGTACAGATCAATGCATAGTTGTATGCCAAATATCCTTCCTCTATTTGATCTAATGCCACAAACTCAATGATATGTCAAAGTATTAAAAGAAAAACGACCGTCTAATTATTCCAAATTTGAGCTGTGTGGCTCGCTGCTTCGGATGTGTCACAATCTCGAGAAACGTTTCCATTCTTCACGAAAGTGTACAGACAAATACAACTAATTTTGGGCACCTAAAAATCAAATCTATACAGCATAAACAAATCTGCAATGAGGCAGTACTATTTTCACATCTTTATCCTCAAAAAGCGGACGTGCTAAATCTTGATATGCACAAGGAAAGATTTCCGGTCAACCTAAATATTTCTCAGTTAAGAACTTACGTTGCACATGTAAGCTTGCGAATTTCTTTGATGGCAGAACTAATTCTATGAAGAGCCATTTTCTTCACCTGTTTTCGTGACATTAATTCATATTACTTGTCAATGTAATGCATAAACAGAAGAAGAAGAAATGTATATATGTATGTGTGTGTATATATAAAACTAGTTAAGATTTCTAAGAGGTTCACCTCTAATTTGTCTACTTTTGCTTTATGGTCCTCGGGAAGAAGACGGATTTCATCGGTCAACTGGACACACTCGTTAACATTCTCGGGAGACATGAAGTCCAACACCACATGGACACAGGACTGAATATATCGAAATATTAGAACAAAATGTTAAAACAGTTAATTTACCGTGATTAAAAAAATATTCAACTTTAAGTAGGATCAATTTTTTGTCTAAAAAAAAAAGCTCAATATTTTTAATTCTAAAAATAAAATTTTTTTTACATGTTCTAAGACACTGGAAAAAAATAATTTAGTGCATGAACTAGGAGAGGACAATTAAGACTGAAAACACTAAGAAAAGGTACCAAGAAGTCACATTTGAAATGTTGAGCCAAGTGTCAGTGGGGGGTGGGGTGGGGTGGGGTGGTGTGGGGTGTGCTGGTGATCTTGTTCTAAGTTTCGCATATCTGACCTTAGTACTCCTAATCTGGTAGGGACATCCCGCAGGAATTATGACAGCTTCTCCTACTCGCTGCTCAAAAGTCCAAGGTTCAATCTCTGTAAAATAAAGTGATAGGTGGTTTAGTTTCAGTTATTTCTGATACGTGCAAATGAGGAAAAACAGACTACTTACCAAACTCCTCCTTAAGCCGCATTTTGTGAGTCGTATCAAGAAAGAAACTCTGATCAAATATTGGATGAACAACCTACAGAAACAAGCAAGTAAACAGGTTATCGGTGTTTACATAAAGTTGCTATCAGGAAAAATGCTCGGTAACAGACTTACATGCTTCTGAAAGTCACGCATACAAGTAAACTCATTAGAATGTCTTCTGAGATATTCTATAAGCTTAGGAACATCTTGTCTGCGAAAGACGTCCCAGTGGGCATGAGAAGACCTGGTTAAGGGCTTTTTACCATCATGATTGGAGCTTTCAATTTGCACCCCAGAACTTTTCTTACCTTCTGGCATTTCCAATTCATGTACGGTCCCACAATTGGAACCAGAATCTGAATCTGAATCGGATTCCAGATCACATGACGTATTACTACTCTCCTTAAGATTTCCACCAGATAAACCATTGGCTGCAGCATAGGAACAAGATACTCTAGCTAATCTCTTGCGTAAATGCATTTCGTCTCCAATCATATCCTGTAGTCCTGTGTCTTCAAATTTCTCACCATCGAATGATGATTTTCTGTTGACTTTATTTACCAAGTTTTCGGTACTCTTGGAAGACAATCTTTTATATTGAGCCTTGTGCTTTTTCAACAACTTCCTTACCATAGAAAGCTGCTCTGCAGAGATAAGGACATCAGAAGTATGCGCCAAAATATTAACCTGGGGAGGAATAAATAAAAGAACACAACATAAATCACTCATATTCCCAAGTCATGTATACAATACATGAACTACGACATGATTACCAAACAAAATTTGAAGAGCTGAATAGAAATGACATAGAAGGACAATGTGGCGCTTTGGAAGAAATTTTACAGTTTTGGTTTCTCAGAATTCAACTCCAATAGCTGGATAAAGGCTTAGATTCAAACAATGTGGGGATTTGATTTTAGAAAGAGGAACGACCTAAACATGACTCGTTATCATATGATCTTGGACATTGTTAGATGTTGGAAGAGGCAAATAAAACTGATCAAGAAAATAAATCATTTGACACAACTACGGAAGAATGAATGAACATACCATATCACATGAATTATAGCCTAGTTTTATGACGGAATCAGCCTGCACAAGTTGCTCAGCATAGCCATATGAAATGTAGAGACATGGACCCAAGTCGGGCTTTGGGATTTCCTGTGGAAACCTTGCAGCAAGATTTAGAAGACCAGATGCCGGATTCATGTATTCTTTAAGTGGTAGGGTATGGATTATTTCAGCATAATGAGCTGGAAACTGTTGTTGAAACAGCTGGGAAGAAAGCCAACCCTTTAATTTCAGAGTCTCATTCCACATATTTCTATGGGTTTCTCCCTTCAAAGAACCCATAAAGCAGTGCCTGATTCCAATTTCAACCTGTGTGAATGGTGAATGAAAACTTTAGCTATAAGGACAGAGATCAACAACTGTAAATACCATACTATCATCCGAAGCTCTAAAAGCTTTGGACAGGACTAACCTCACACCAATCCAAGCGATTGGTGACTTCACATAAATCCCCGTTATCTTCATATCTGGAAATGCTTTTCTCAAGATAAGTGCAGAACATTAATACTGGATCCCAGCTCAAATGTGAAGTAGCCTGAAGTACATTGCGTACTATAACAGGATGACCTTTGAGCCAGTGTTTCTGAAAGTGTTCAAAGTTATCACCATGAATTCCCAAAAGCGTGGGATAGTACAAAAAGTTATCACTCGAGTCTTCTCTTGCTGCTGCTTCTCGCAACTGCTTTATTCCTTTAGCTTTCTGGTTTGTGCCAAGACATAAAGAGCAGCATGAATGTATGTCCGAAGTGTCCGGAAATTCGTAGCTACAAACTATCTCTTCAGCATTTACTTCCAGCTCTCTTGTCCAGCTTAAGGGGAAAAGACATCTCAATTCAAGTAGACTCTCACCACAACCACCAAAGTTTCTTGGTGGGCAAGATGCATCTCCATTATCATTATGAGCGTTCCAGTGAGGTAGTGAAGCAGAAGAAGCCATATCCTTACTGGATTTTCTCTTGGTTCTTATCAACTTCTTTTCAAACTGGCTCATATTACGACATGTACGAGTATTCTTCTTGTTAGAGTACATTGAAATAGGCATATCAGTATCTCCAGAAAAGCTCCTTTGATGTAAATCCCGACAACAACTTAAACAAAGATTATAGGAACAATTTGGGCAGGTTCTATGGAGATCCAGTATAGAAGCTTTGCATCTATTGCTGCTCCAAAAGTAAAATCCAGCAACAGAAAATCAGCAAATAAAAATGTAAATTACATTATTGAAATCAGATTATCAGAAGCAGAAGACATACCAGCACTGGCTCTCATTGCTGCCTGATTCAGCCTGCTTTATTTGAAGATTGGAGGGATCTTGTCCTGTTCCATGGAAAAACGAACAAATAACTCATCTGATATTAATCTAAAATTTAATGTTCAGAAGACTAACTAGGGGAATCACCATACTACCTTTTATTCTAGCCTCTGTTTCTAGTTCATCATTCTGGTCTCGATTTATTTGTTTCAACAAGGGAAGAAGCATACAGATCAAATAATGGACATATAATATTACTTCACCTTTATGTTTCTCCCCCAGATAATCCTGAAAATCAACGTATGCATAAAAAAACTTTAAGCGTCACTATTTTTACCAGTTTAAGAATGCTCTATTTCACGAATCCGCCAATAGTAATGTCAGACCTTACTTTCAGTGTCTTTGGACGGATAATCCAGGCAGTCCTTACAAGTACAAGTTTTGCGACAAACTGGACAGGCCTCCATGGCTTCTTCTTGCGTATTAAAATACCTGTTTTTTAGAACATCAGTCTAAGAAGTCCAATCTATGAGCTAAAAAAATTTAACTAAAACACTTTCATCTTTTCATCTTGTCATCAAGCCAATGAAACACATAGCCAGAGGTTGTCTATGAACTCATGCACCTCCTTCGTTACCTTTTTATTAAAAAAAAAAAAAAGGATAATAGGAGAATCAGATATGTAAACTGCTATGGCCCACCGAACAATATTCAAAAGAAAAGAATTCATGACATCTCTCCCTCATTCCCTAATGTTTTATACACAACACTTATGATCATTTATGGTTCCAATTGAAAGATTTAAAAGCCTCCACAGGGTCAGACTAATCCATGCAAAATGTATAAAATGACACGCTACAGAAAAATATTACCTAGAAAAAATGACTCAGGGTAGAAGGAAAAAAAACAGCATAGTAATATAAATAACAAACATGCTTGTTTGTTAAAAAAAGCATATTTGTTCATAATAGCAATATCAATATAGAAATTTCCCCATAAAACGTATTTTCAGAAAAGCCATATACAAGAATAAGGAGATAAGCAAGGCTGTCATCATGTGTCTTTGACTTTCATATTTATGCCTAAAGTATTGATCTTTTAAATTCCTTAGATCTAATTATCATCTTGTTCTTGATTTAAGCTTTGTATTTCCTTCAGATGTTTGTTCAAACTGCTAAATTTATCAAATTATAGAGAGTAGATGTTCAACGTACCTAAAAAAAAAAAAAATTCAATGTTTTCAAACAGAAAAACAAAACTTGATAGGAATTAAAGGAAAATAACCTGTCTTTGATGCAATCCAAACAAAAGAAGTGTTTTTGGCAACTCGAACACTTAACTAGAAACCGAGAAATTCTCCGACACCAATGGCACTTCTTCCTCTTATCATTACTCAACTTTGCTCCACTTCGCCCACAGGGCAGAATCTTGAACCAAGTGAACAGAAATAAAAGTAAAACTACTGAACACTCAAACGTAAAGAGAGAAATCAAAGCAGTATCAGAAAAAGCGAATCACAAGTCACCTGCAATTTACCAATAGGAATTGCCTCACTGTTTTTGGACCGGAATCGACGCTGCGGAACGGCCTGGAATTGGACACCGACCTTGACATGGCTAGGCGAATTAGGACCTACATTGCCGGAGAGGCGACCCGGCGAAGGCGAGGAGGACGAAGAGATCGCCATTAGGCCATTGGGAAGGTCTCTGGTTAGTTCCACCTCGCTCTCCTCCTCGTCCTCTTCTTCGACAGCAAGGTCGTTCTCCTCTTTCTTCTTATTCTTCTTGCTCCTCTCGGTGTTCTTTTCAACCTCGCGCTTCAGCACCATCCTTATCAGCTCCAACTCCGCGTTTCCCCTCTTCAACCGCTTCATCTTCCTCAGCGACTCGCCTGATCGCTTCCTCTTCATCAGCTTCGCCAGAATTTCCACTTTCTTTGCCCTAATTTTGACGCTGCTGCTGCCGCGGCGGCGGCTCTGATCTCCCCCCGTCGACGCCTTCTTCTTCTTCGTCGTCGTCCTCTGAAGCTTCAGCGACTCCGGGACCTTCTCCTTGTACTGACGGTGCCGTCCTTGGAGGTAGTGAATCTCGCAGAGCTTCAGGTTGTTCATCACTCTCCGCTTGCACCGCCATTGCCGTCCGTCCGTACGGTTACACCGCAGATGGTCCGGTAACGCTTCGTCTTCGTTCATCACAGTCTTCCAGAAGGGGAAAAACCAAGAAAATTGGGGAAAGAAACAAACTTTCCGGGAAAAGATGAAAACTTTTTTTGGGAAACAAGCAGGGGGGGCAGGGCAGAGTAAGCGTTGAAAGGGTTTTGCACTTGGCAGTCGTAATTAATTGGGAGTAACAGTAGGTAAGCGAACAAAGATATGGCACATTCCGTAATTATAATAGGAAGAGGAGTCCGTTTTGGTCCCCCAAAATCCTCGAGATGATCACGAGTGAATATCAGGAATCAGGACTATGATGATCATGATACGATCAAAGTAGTATATTTATTTTGCAGCTTTCAACCAAAACCAAAAACCGTTTTGGAGACTGAAAGCAGCCCCTTTGTTTTTTTTTTTTTTTAACATATAAATATGCATGGACAAAGGCTTTGGATGGATTGGTGGAAATCCAATAACCAAAAAGGATGAAAAAAAAAAGGTCCCTATTTTTTAGGAGTGTATTGTTTAATGTGGGAATTTTGATCTGGTGTGTGGCCACAAACTTTAAGGATTATCTGATTGATTTTGATGTTGATTTTTCCTCAAGCTTAGATGTTGAAATTTTTACCTTTTTTTTTTTTTATATGGTCTTTTTCTATGCAGGTGATTCTACTGAATGTGAAAGAATTTTGGTGTGTTTAAACCGGAAAATGTGGTTAAAATCAGAATGTGAAAGAAACGCCTATTCTTCATTTACTCCTATCGTTGCTATTCTAAGGAAGCAATAAAGCACAAAGCACTGCCATAGACCAGGGATCGATCTACAGCTGATTTGCATGGATAATCCTGGTCCATGTGACATTGGAATTAACATGATGGATCTTCGGAGTTCTCCGAAATAAGGTGTACTGAACCCGCAACCACCCTCCAAAGCCACCCCACCCAAACGGTCGAATCTAGAGCTACTAGACCAAAATGGTCTAGGCTGGATCTTGTGAGTTTTGCCGTATGGGAAAGATGTATTTAAGGCTGAAATTGTGTTGTGTTGTGCAGAACTAGATTAGACTAGGTGACAGTGGCACTTTAGGAGAAATTCTTGAGGCTTAATTTTGTGAATCTTAAGGCTCGGCTAAACTTTAGACAGAAAAGATATATTTATAAATATAGATATATTAATACTCTATATCATCCGGTATCATCCTACATCCGGTAGAGAGAGAAAGAGATTGAGCGTCTATTTTTCATCATGTATCTGCTGTTCATGTACTGTATATACACGCATATATCTTATGGTCCTAATGTGCATTATTTACTTGCTTTTACTTTGGTCCTATAAATTAATGGCCTTTTAAGGTGACCATCAAGCTGGCCTGGCAGTGCAACAGGCACAACCTTTTTTAGAAAAACCTCATTATTCTTTAAACAATCATGACGTGATGTATTATTCTAATAAAATAGCTTCTTTTTTGCTTATCCCATTGTTAAGAATTCTTCTTTCCCAATTCACAAAATTGCTGTCAAATTATCAGATAATTAGGTGATCCTAATCCAACAAATTTCTATTTAGCTATATATAATCTATATATATATATATATCTCTCAAATTATATGGTTAGTTTGTGGTTTCGAGTAATCAGACTAATTACTGCTGTTAAAAAATGAGAAAGCTTGTGAAACGTATCTCATTTTAGTCGGCTAGCTTTATTTAGTGTACGTACAATGCAGACCTTGCTAGCTGCAGTTACTTTGTATGACTTTGATATTTTTTTGTTTTTTGTTCTTGGCATGAAAAAAGGATGATACGATGCTTATTGTAATGATGCCTTGCGGAGATATGCCGTCGATTTGAACAATATATTGCGCCGTACTCCTGTATTAGCAATAATATACGTTACAGCTATATATATCCGCGGTTGCTTTCCAGTGGGATCACGATCTCTCTAAACGTAATATTTGACCTTTTCAAAAAAAAAAAAATGTCTCAAATCTTTTGCACTACGTACAATTTATATTTACCAATGAGATGCCGATGAAAAAACATAAAAGCTTCTAATTAATTGCCTTTCACTATTTGACCTTTATATTATGATATCCCTAAATTTAATACTAGCTGTTCTAATAGAGATAGTATTGTCAGACAAATGTGTTGAAATAATATTGGACCAAGGATAATTTACGTGAAACTAAGATACTATTTAAATAAAATTGGTTTAAACATTTCCTGTTTTATTGATGGTAGAGACTTAGGTTTAAATAACTACCTATATATACATTACAAGTTATATTCGAATGGAGTATATACATATATATTTTATCTTCTACGAAAAATGATCTTACCCTCTGCATCTTCAAGTACAAAGGGCAAGACTTCATCAGGAGGGTTGGACCACCAAACTTGAGGCTTCTGTAACCGGTGTCCCATTTGAGCCAATTTGTCAGCAGTTCTATTACCTTCTCTATACACATGGGAGACAATGCAGCTGTTGAGCTCCGGAATAATGGAGTTTATGTGACTGACGTGCTTTTGAACTTCCACACACTTAACCTTTCTTCCCTGCACTATAATCTCCACCAACGTCTTGGCATCTCCTTCAAGCCACACATCACTCCACCCGTTCTCCAGAACCAAATCGAGGCCCCTCCGAAGCGCGGCCAATTCGGCGATGGTGCTGCTAGCCCTTCCGATGGATTCGGCGTATCCGAGTAAGAATTCGGCCTTGTGGTTCCTGAACACCCCTCCAATGCTTGCTCTTCCTGCTCTGCCCTTGGATGATCCGTCGAAGTTCAGTTTTGTCCACCCGACTTCGGGCTTTTCCCATGCCACCGGGACAGGTTCCTTGTGAAAATTTCTGAGTAGGAAATGACCATGAACTTGGATTTTTGGTAATAGGGTTGTTGTTTGTTTTTGGCATCTCCAAAGAATATTTCTAAAGGCTAACATTATTTAATTATTGTATATAACACAGTTGAAGATATTTTTACAAATGGAACAAGAAAAGAAAAAAAAAATCAATTAACTACAAGAACATTAATTCTTGTTTTACATGCATTAATTTACAGGAGTACTACAACGAACACACACACACACACACACGCGCGCGCGCGCACACACACAACAAGTATGTACGTATATATCTATGTGTATAAGCAGAAGATTATCATGAGCATGCAAAAATGAGAAACATTCAAGGGAGCAACAAGATTAGACATGATCAAAATAGAAGTATAAATAACGAGAATTAACCGGTTTAGTTGTTGTACACGATTGAGAATGTAATATTATAAGCTATTGCTTGACGCAAGTAATTGGTAGAGATGAAGTTGAGTGCAGGGAAAGCAAACTAGAAATGCTCAGAATTTTGCAACGACAAGGCAGCATATCTTGAAACACGAGTTTTTTTGAATGAAAACCGGTCAGAAATGTTTCTTCAAAAACTCTCAATGTATTACAATTAGCATATTCTTTTTACAAGGCTTTGCTTAACTGCATAAACGCTAATATATATATATATATGTATGTTTTGTTTGCAAGGAAGGAAAGCGTGGGAAAATTTAAGAAATAGCGAGGATGATCGTCCTATAGTTACGTTAATCGCTGAACGATAACTGTAAATAAAGAAACTTCTTTCGTCCAAGAAAATGGAGGCATCACTGTATTTATCTGTCCTAAAATTATAGTATCTGTATGGATTTTCGAAAACAAAAATTACTGTATTTGGAAAACTGTATTACGCTATTCGAGAAGGAATATTATCTCTAAATTTGACAAAAAGAAAATAATAAAAAAAAGTAAATGAATAACACTAAATAGCTAGAGTGCTTTTTTTATTTTATTTTATTTTTATGAGAATACAAAAAGAATGGAATATTCATGTGCTATTTTTGTGCAACTTTATGTACTAAGGAGTCGTTTGGCAAAAGTTTTACATTTTAATTATATTCAAACGTAATGTAATTTTTCATCAAACGTAAAGTTTTATATTTAAATATAATCATTTTCAATAGTATTACGAAAACAATTACTATTCATTTGTTTTTTAAAATAATCACATCAACTTTTCAACTCTAACTTTTTCTCTCTATTTTTACTAATCACATCAACTTTTTAACTCTAAAATACAATTCAAATACTTTTTTCTAAATACACATTTCATTCAAATGCAAAACAAATACTTTTCAATCAAATGCAATACCTAAAAAATGAATTACATTCAAATGTAATTAAAACACAATGTGTTTACTAAACGAGTCATAAATAAACAAGAGTGGATGTCCTATAAACTAATTAGGAGGATTTTCAGGCGCAGTGTTAGGTTCCATGGTAAGTTTGATAAAGATTTTCTCCATTTATTAAATTAATGGAAAAAATCTAATTTGCAAGTCCGAAGTTTTTACAGCAAACCTGTGTGTCTAGAATTGAGAACTAATAAAGAGGTCATTTTCTTTTTAAACCTCAAGTTGAACAGCACAATTAAGAATATTTTTTTCTAATTAATCTACTTAAATATATATATATAAGGAAAATTTAATACTATCAAGGTTTTTATGAATCAAAGACATAGGGTTGTCCTAAACAGATCTCCCAGCAAGGGGAATACTAGAGGAGAAAGAGAGGATAGCGCAAGCTCTTACATTCTTTCAAGTCATGTCTTTCCGAGTTAATTAGAATTAAAGACTTCAGTCCTTCTCAAATTTTTTTTAATACTCTCGAATTAGATTCAAAAAAATATGGTTGTTGAGAATTCAATAAAAGGTACAGCAAGGATTGAAATTTGATTCATGGTATCATGTTTTAACTGTTCCCTGCATTCTACAATTTAATAGAAATATCCAAGTTTAAACAAATTTCTGTTTATTTCTAATATTGACATTTTAAAGTGAATGTATGCTTAAAATAGCACAAAAGTTGTACTCGTAGGCACGACCTAGTTAATTAGACACAACTAGGTTGCCATGATGTAAGTTTGTCACGATTGGACATGTTTAAGAGAATTTTTAGAGACGTAATTTTAGAGGTTAGATTGAAAATATATATCCGAGGGGAGAGAATTTTGAAAAGGTTTTGTGATATACATAACAGAGTAAAAGTTTAAATGTGCTTAGAAAAAATATGTACATGGATCTTGTTTTGAATATTTTGATATAAAATTTATCTCATTTGAATTTATAATGAAAAAGTTTTGGATTTTTAAAATTTGAGTTTTTTAAAATAAAAAAAGAAAAAATAAGACGTAAAGTTACATTTTGTGGTCTAATCTATATCCTGCTACGCAAATCCTTATTAATACCATCTTGTGGTCTATTTAGCCCATATCCTTACATTTTGTGTTGAACCATTCAATGTCTAAATCATGCTAGTCCATTTTAGCATAAAGTAAAAATTAATATTGATGTGTGTCTACGTGTATATGCTCCATTTATTTTTAGCAATCAGGAAGGAATAAAAAACTCTAATAGTACAATTGCAACGCAATTGTCACATACTTACTATTACTAAAGATTCTGAGTAAATTAAGGAAAGGAACAAATAAATGCAATAAAGTCAATTTAATTTCTGTTTAGTTTCACAGTGGATTCCGAACGTTTTGGGTAAGTATCACAGTGATTATTGATCGGTATCACTACTATGGTTACTTATTACTGCTTACCTGAGTAAGGTGAGATTGCATGTTGTGACATTTTTTTAATGTATATATATATATGTATGTATATATTTCCATTTTGTGACATAACTCGATCCAAAATATGAATTGGTGGCATTCCTATAAAGAGCCCGTGGACCGTAGTATTCTGCCTTATGTTTTTTACTTTAAACGAAATTCTGATTATTGTTAAAAATATGAATTTAAATTATTTATTATTATTATTTGTCTTCCTATGGAAGATAACATTTTTTAGTCCCGTCTAAAATATTACAACCGGCAGCTGATAACGTGCACGTTGCAAGGCAGGGTTGAACATAAAATGAAAAATCTGAGTTTCGTGTATGGAATGATTGTATATATCGTCCGCATAGATTAGTACAGCTTTTAAGTATATTCTCTTCAATCCTAATATATAAAAAACAAATTAAGTCAATAATTATTCAAGTAAAACATATAAAAATTATATATCGGATTTCAGAAGGCAACTTAAAGGAAAGAAACTTAGAAATTTATTTCCGACATGTTTTTTTGAACATATATATATATATATATATATACTATGTGGCTTTGATTGTTTTTTAGAAACAAAAAATAAATAAAAAGCTGCATGTTTGTTTGTGATTTTTTTAATTTTTAAATTTGTATTTTTGCTTCTTTATTTAATTGGTCCTATCCTTGTCATCGCTTTATCATTCTTCACAAAGGTGGTTGTTGCTTGTTTTATATTGTCGTTGTTACTCTGTTGTCTTTGTTTTTTCTCTTCGTTTTTTTTTTTTTGTCGTTTACCACGGTTATTATCGTGTTTATGGTGTTATTGTCGTTTATTATTTTCTCCAGATTTTGTTTATCATTTTCAGTGGCTTTGGTGTCATTTGAAACTTTTTTTTTTTTTTTGAGGAATGGTGTCGTTTTAACTTTGCTGTCCTTTCTCATTTTGGTTGTTTTATTTGGGCATGTCGACGGTTAATTTGCTTGTTGAATGGATAATTTGGGGGCGTGTTTGTGTATCTCTGTGTTCGTCTGTGTGTCTGTGGCTATCTCTGTGTGTGTTTAGTTTTATGGTAGGAAGACCAATGTTTGCTCGGTCTGTGTGTATTTGTTCATGGAAGTGGAGTTTGTTGTTGTTTTAGTGGCTTTATGCATGCACTTTGACCTGTGATGTTAAAGAGATGGGAAAAAAAAGGGTAAATTGTGGGGTGAACTGTAAGTTTCTTGTCTAGTTTCACGTAAATAAATGCATACAGGATTCTTAGCCGTCCATATTGAAAAAATTTGTAAATGTATATATAGAAATGTAAAATCTAGTACGATATCCAAAGTCCAAACTATTCTACTAGAATATTGAAAATACTCTAGTATAATGTGCAATATATTCTACTATAGAATATTTTGGTGCTAACGATAGAAATTAGAGATAATCAGTCATTCATGTTAAAAATCTCAACTATAGAATATCTAAAATATTATAGTAAAATACACACACATGTCTGATCATCCATTCATGTACTACTATAGAATATCCAAAATATTTTAGTAGAGACATTCGATTGTTTATGTTGAAAATCGAAAATTTTTTAGTAAAATATTCAAAATATTTTAGTAAAATACTCAAAATATTCTACTAGAATATCCTAATCGGTCGGAATCAAAGGCATCTGATAATTTATGTTGAAAATTGAAATTTTTTTAGTAAAATATCCAAAATATTCTAATAAAGTATACAATGTACTCTATTAGAATAATCCAGTAATCGACATTGACAGTCAGAACTGAAGACAAAACTGAAAATATTTTAATAGAATATTTAAAATATTCTAATAGAATATTTAAAATATTCTATTAGAATATTTAGGTGACTTGCACCAGCCGCAATTACTAAAAAAATATTCGATCATTTACGTTGAAAACACGAAATTTTCTAATAAATCATCCATAACATAAGTAATTTAGTATCTAGTTTACTTTATTTTATTAATAAAAGGTATTTTAAATAAAGTGTGTTATGTTGATTTTTAACTAATATCCTTTAACCTTTAACTAGTATTTTAGATGCCAAAAATGAATAAGTGTTCAAAGACATGTAATAAATGTCGAGGAGGTATCAACACAATGATATTTGTGTCTTTCTCTCAAAGAACAAATCGATTGAAGTCAAAACTTAAGTGCAACAAAAAGGCAAAAGAATTGAATTTGGGCCATGGAGCCCAGATGAATGGGCCTCGTTGATGATTTGTTTTGTATGCGTATTGTGAGAGTCAAGGGGCTGCGAGTGAGTGCGGCCACTCTCTCTAAAATTTTTTATTTTTCTATTTTTAATCTAAGAATTTTATAATTTTTATATTTTATCTCCCCACTAAAAATAAAGATTTTCATGTAATTTTTACTTTTCTCTCATTAAAAATTAAAAATTCTCACATAGATCCTTTAAGTTAATTTTATTAAAAAAAAAACGTTTATGATTGTTCTATTTTACCCTTATTAAAATTAAAAATTCTTATATAAATACATTAAAATTAAAATTTCTCACATAATCCTAGTTAAAATTTATTTTTCTTTAAAAAATAAATTTTGATGTCCATCCTACTGAAATAAAGTTCTGACACTGCCTCAATACACACGCTAGAATAAAAAATGATAGTAGGCATCATTGATGATTTGTTCTGTGTATTGTATTGCCACGACTGTGGTTACTGCTTATTAATGTAACAAACAAAATGATACGCAGGCATCATTGATGATTTGTTTTCTTATTATATTGCTGTTACCATGGTTCTTGTTAATTAATAAAACTTATATTTTATTTGAAATAACAGTTTAGTTTAATTTAATTTGAAAAAATTAATTGATTTTTTAAAAATTAATTATAATTTTCATTGACTTATCAGAAAAATATAAAAAAATACAATTTAGTTTAAACTAAGCTTACTTTCCAAACAAGTATGTACTAGCAAGTGGTGCAAATGTATGATTTGAGTCACTGACTTTGTGGATCTCGTTACGAGACTCATAAAAATGAACCGCTTAGGAATTTAAACTTTATCTTATAACAAAATTTTAAAAAAAATGGCATGCGTTCAACGTAACATCAAAACCTTTATACATTGGATCGTCTATGTGATGTTAACATGAGAATAACTTATCGTACCGGAAGTACATAAATTGAAGAATGACGTTTAGACACAAGAGTATAGATGTAATTACAAAACAGTTTAGTGGTAATTCATTACCAAGTGTAGAGCAAATCCCCTGCACCATTTTTACAATAATAGTAAATTTCACAATATTCTCTTGATTTAGATTTATTCATGTGACATATCCATAACAAGTCGTTTGATCCCTAAATCGGTGGTTGTTTGCTCGTCTATTCCTTTCATGAGAACTACTTTTTTACCTGCAGATTAATTTCCTTGTTTAGGTTTTATGCCTGCTAGAATTTGCAGAATCATGTAATGGTCATCTGGGATCTGAGAGTAAACAGGAGTAAAATAAAATAATAACAAAAAAAAAAAAAAAGAATCGAGAGATATACCAATTTCCAGAAATTGGTCAAACCCGTATAACATTTAAAAATAAAAAATAAACGCAGAAAGAGAGTATTTGCATACCACTTTCGAGATCTGGGTGTTTCAGAATTCAGACATTGAAGAAGGAGATGAAATAACTATATCCCAATTGGATAGAAACATAATTGAGTACAG
The DNA here is from genome assembly GCA_035233585.1 of Antiaris toxicaria. Taxonomy (NCBI): domain Eukaryota; kingdom Viridiplantae; phylum Streptophyta; class Magnoliopsida; order Rosales; family Moraceae; genus Antiaris; species Antiaris toxicaria. The sequence continues at coordinate 100,808,578 of CP141154.1, forward strand.
CGCTGGCGAAAACTCCCCCAAAAAGTTTATGTATAAATACGAGTATTTTCATATATGAAAAGATGAACTTTCATCAACGCTGCACTCAATGATGTTTCACTTATCTGGGACCTTTTGGTACTTGGAACTTGCCTGTTCAACTGGCATAATAAAATCCAAGTGCGTTTATATATACACATATATTTATATATAGTCGTCGTAGCAGAAATTGCTCATACAGTAATGTTGTCGTACATGGAAATTCAAGCTTGTACTTGTGTAGTACAATTTAACTTGACGATTTCAACATTCACAGTTGCCTCCGCTTGACTTGTTTGCTTGTGGTTTACTATTGTACTGGAAAATGTTGTACTACAACACCATCATCATCATCATCATCATCATCATTTTTAGCTCTTTTTCAACATTTCCTTTTCCAACTTTCCAGGAAAAATAAAAGCAGATCAACTTCTGATGAAACAAATAAGCAGTAAAGATCATCATGATTCACAAGCATGTTATCTAAAGGAAAAATGCATGATACCATTTATATTCAACATCGTTATCAATAGAATATAGATTTTATTTATGAAACCTAATTTATATTAATAAATAGTATATAATATCATTCATATTTTATAATAATACTTAATTAAAAATGATTGTCATTAATATTTAAAAATAATTACAAATAATAAGAAGGTGTTTAGGGGGCAAAAAAAATACCTTTAAAATATTTTTTTTTATCATATCATCACTTTTCACTTTTATATCTTCAAAATACTACAATAAATTTTAAATTTTAAAAGTTCATAATTTTACGTATACAAGTCCAAATAAGATTATTTTATTTAAATTGTATAGAATTTTGAGAGAAACGAAACAATATTTATATTAATATTTTTCTCCAAATTTTTTTTTAAAATTTTATATTTTTTCACTTAAAACAGTTTTTTTTTTCAAACATATTTTTCAAAACAACTTTTTTTCAATCCAAAAAATATATCTCCAAAATAGGATCCAAACGGCCCTAACAAAATGAAAGGGTTCTCATCCTTTTTGGGTTGGATTCTGCGTCAACTTTTTCTTAACAAAATATTTCCGCTTCTTTGCTCTGTGAATGTATCTGGATTTTAGAAATGATAAAAGTAAAAATCTTTTCTTTTTTTTTTTTTCAAATTACCAAAATGTCTCATTATTGTTGAGAAAACACCCCTGTACGGAAAGGAGCACAGAAAAATAAACTCAAACAAACAAAAAAAGAAGACAAAGAGTTAGATAATTGGATAAAATTTCTTCACCTACTTTAGAATTACACATTTGACATACTCTCTTTTTCAACCTCTCTTTATCTAAAACCCCTTCCACCCTTTGTATATCTCCATCTCAATTTTTTTTCTTAAAGGTAGCACTCTTTCTTTACTCTTCTAACTGCATATAACTTTAATAACAAAATACCTATCTATAAACTTTTAATGGGACACATTGTTAATACTTTCTTAAACTCACACAACAGAAAACAAATTTGAGTTAAAAAAAAAAGTATGTAATACTTGTGACGTGGATTTATTGAGTGATGGTATAGAGAATTTTCAAAGGGTATATCTATTAACACACTTATCTTAATTCTCCACACTCTCCTTCTAAACACACCATCTCTTAAATTTAAAATGATTAAATTTGCTTAATACACACTCCTTTCATTTGTAAAATTACCTCTGATTATTATAAAATAAAAAGTACACTACAATTTTAAATTTCTTTTCACGTCCACTTTTTTTTTTTCCATTTTGATGTTCTAATGTAGGTTAACTTAAAAATTTTACAAGAAATAAAATTTTAAAAAGGAAAAAAAAAAACGACAAACAACATAACCTATTCTCTTATATAAATATAATAGATTAAAATCAAGATTTTTCAAGAAAAAACTTAAAAAAAAAAAAGAACATATTTGTGGGTTTCAAAGTAGTAATATTTATAAGTTATTTATTTGGGAATTTGATATATAAATGTGTAGAAAGAAAAAAAAAGAATATAATTAAGTTTTCTTTTTTGTGATTGAGTTTTATTTCTGTAAATAAGTATATTATTGTTGTCTTTTTGTATAATTTTGTTTGAAGATTTTTCTATAATTAAAAATTTTAATTAATAGAGGAGTGTGGAGAGTGTGTCAACAGAACTACCTCAAATTGGTAACCTTTCTCAATAGTTTCTTATCCGTAATTCTTTGTTCTTCCATAAATTAGAAAACAATTAACAAAATTTCCTCAAACAATAAGTAAATCTTCGATTAAACTCCAAAGAAATTAAAAAAAAAAAAAACACTCATGCAAATACAATTTTTCTTGTTAAATGGGCGGCCCAATCACATATTTCAAATTATCAATTATCAAACAGAGGAACAAAAAAAAAAAATCTTGTAAAATAAGGACATGCAACTAAAATTTTAAAACAAATTTAAGGGCAAAAATCAAAATTTGAAAAGTTGAGTGGAACACGTGTCTTCACTCACAATAATATGGCTCAATCTCAATCACTATATACAAATTAAGCAAGTTTTATCCTTGCAAAATCAAAAACTATCCCATTTATCACTAAATTCGTTTCTCATTGCACTGGATATACTATCAACTTTAAACGATAGTCCTACTCATATCTTTAGACATGAAATCATTTCCATTCATGTCAGAGAGGTGGAATAAAAGAAAAGAAAAAAAAAAAAAAAGAAAAAGAAAGAAACATAGGAACTTCTCCTTAAAACTTGTCATTTCCTATGATCCACAACCAACCAAGAGCCACTCCAGAAAAGATACCTCCCAAAAGGAACACCACAAGGATATTACCCAAAGCGTTTTGTTCAGGTCCCTGAAAAAGTTTAGAGCATAATCCGATAAAACACGCATGAGCAACCTAAAAGTTTAATACAAAACTCGATACATATTAATGAAGAACCACCACAAAAATAGCGAAAATTTAATAAAAGCGTTAACAAACAACTTCAATCACATACCTTGTAACCTTTAGGTGCTGCAGTGAGCACACAAACGGTGAGATGACCATTGGTTAGTCCCAAGAGGGAGGTGAGCATGATCATCCATCCTTGGTCAGCGTACTTTGCTGTGAAGTAGAAAGCCGGGATAAACAAGAAACGAGCGATGATCGAAATCAAAAGGCCCTTTCTTGATTCCAGATTCAGACCCTTCACAAGAGGAGTGTATCTCCCAACAAAATCCAACACATTGTACATGGCCATCAAAACTAGTGGATACCTGTTCATCAATTAGCACCAGCACCAGCTGTGTTATGATCAAAAGTTTGCGAATATTAATATTTGTTTGAACTAGGAAGAACAAAGTTTGACTTAATTACCATGTGCCCAACTTGTGATTTCCGGTGTTTTCATACAAGAAACCAGGAAAGATGGACAATGTTATCACATAGATCAGGTACAAGCCAAGCAAGTAATCGATGTTCTCCAGGATAAGTTGCTTTTTGCTCATCCTTTCAATCTGTTACACAAGTTTTTAAAACAAGAACAATATCATGATTATTGCGTTTCACAGTGAAAAGATAGGTTCAAGAAAAGATAGTAAGTACCGGTTGGTCTGATTGTGTCTCAACGCCGGCTGCGGCCAGATCAGATGCCACGGTTTTTGATCCTTCTAAGGCTGCCTTCTTGCGGAAGTGTTTCACAATTGGCAATTTGGGGAAGACATAGGCGTAGAGAAGGATGCAAATGAACTCGAAGAAGGCAGAGATGGCTAGGAACAACACTGCAAAAGACGTATCACAAATAGTGGCTTAAAAATTGCGTCACACAAATTAATTATGCCGATAATTTGCGAGGGGAAAAAAAAAATTTATTCACTTACAAGTGCCCTTGCGAAGACCATGATCAGTATGGTCAAATGCCGCTCTTGTGACTAGCCTCAGACCAGAGGTTAGAACACCTGATCCAGCCAGTCCAGCCATAAAGGACTGAAAAAGAAAAAAAAAATATAAAACAAAAAAAAAATCGATAAGGATTAAGATGATAAGAATAACACTACTAAACAAAGTAAAAACCTCCAAAAAAAAAAATAAAGGGACAAAAAACAAAAAGTAGTGTGAGACCTGAATGAATTCAGGAAGCATAAAAGCAAGGTCTCCAACCATTCCACCTTGAACGTGTGCATCTGCAATCCCAAAGAAAGCAACAAGAATACAGATTCCTACATAAGGCACAACCCCACCCTTTCCATGAGTCACCAAGTCAACCTGTTTGGAAAGCGGAAACAAGAAGGTGAAGCCAAATTCGACCAAGAAAATGGGAGACACAAAATGGAATTGAGAGGAACATACAAATTAAGTAAAAGAGTTAAAAAATGTGCTTACAACTACGAGGAGGAAGGTACTTATGAAGAAGAGACCGTATCCAAACATATTCCTAATCCGAGTATCGATCTTCGCCTCATGGTAGGCCAGTATGGCCATACACCCAACGGCAAAGGGTTGATAAACGAGGGTCAGCACCCGAGAAGGATGGTAATGCTGCAAAATTTAACACTTCGATGGAGGGTTCAATCCCAAGTAGGAAGAAAATAAGTATGGCTCAAAAGAAAAAAAAAATAAGTGGGAAATACCGGGAAAAGTGCATAATAGTAATCTCCAATGGTGAGCATACTATTCCAAGCAACAAGAGAACCCAGCCCAAGAACCCAACATACAAGAATTGCCTTGTACCTCCCCTGTTTATTGAAATATTTGACAAATGTTAAGAAACAAATTAACAAAGAAAGAAAAATATATTTCTGAAATATATATATATATATGTATATAGCTCAAACCTCATACTTCACATCAACCCCACTTTCATTAGCAATCCTCATTGCTTCTTAATTCCAGGGTATCAAAATTACAAACCGACTTTGTAACAAGACAAGAGCTCAAATCTTGATGAAGGCACTTTGGAATATTGAACTGAAGGGAAAAATATATAAAGAAAAGAAATACGGCTTCAGTGAGTAAACTAACAGAGCACCTGAATTCATTTAGAGATAAAAATAAAAATCAATTATTTATCAATTTAAAATGTAAAAGTAAAATGCAAAAAAAAGGCAAAATGCCTAGGATATTTGAGTCAAAAGATAAGACCCTATCTTCTGTGAACATTTAAGGGGGGAAAAAAAAGAGAGAGAGAATCTGCCTTTCTTTAAAAGATGGCGTGGATAGCAAATGAAAATCCCAAAAATGGTGGCCAATGGGATTTAATCAGAGCAATAAAGGCGTTTTTAACTTTTGAAATAATTTGGATACTTTTTTTTTTTTTTTTTTGGAGAAACAAACAAATAATTTTAATACTAAAGAGCTGACTTTTACCAAAACCCAAGTTGAGCCCAAAAAAATCCTGTTGACCGAGTATATCTATCCAAGACAAACAACTTTTCACTTATTTCACGAAAATTAACGCAAAAGAGATTCCACTTTAGTCGAACCGTACCATTTTCAGCATTTTGAGTCTGCAATAAACAACAAGAGAAAACGGCCAAGTAAAAAAAAAAAGAAACAAGAAAATTGATGCAACGTTTTTGGTGGGTCTCTCTCAACTCTCAACAAGCAATCGGAATGTTTTTCTTTTTCTTTTTTTCTTTTCTTCGAAATAGAAAAAAAAAATATTTTGTTTCAAAATTAGATCGAAAAAGAAACTTTGGTTTGGCTATTATTTTGCTTACAAACTCACCACCTGCAATTATTGGTTCGAAAGCAAAAGCGGAATGGCAATAAAGTGGAATGACACGAGATACTACACCTCGATTACGATTCTATTATTTTCCTCGGATTGTGTATCACGTTGAAATTAAAAAACAGATTAAAATAATATATAAAGAATACGCGTGAACGTGATTCTATTTTCGAAACCAACTCTGACTTAAACTCGTTTCTGCCTTTCCTATTTTAATGGTTACAGTTATTTTGTTATAATTATTTCTTTTTTAAATGATATATCGAAGTTATTTTATTTCAAAACTTAAATGTAGTTTAAAGTTTACCTTAAAATCTCTCTAAAAAGGGGAAAAAAAAAATCTCAAGTTGAAACCGTTTGGGAAATTTTGTTAAGATATCAAATCTATTTTGTGCTAATTTTTTAATTAAAACATGAACAGAATAATTAAGAGTAGGTATAAAATTGCCATTTAAACGTTAATTAGGTGTGATTTGTTTTGTTTTGATTAGGGCCCCGTTTGGGGTAAATTTTAGAGATATCCAAAACTTTTTTTTTTCTTCAAAATTTCATCACTTTTTACTATTTACATCTCTAAAACATTACAGTAAAGTCTAAATTTTAAAAGTTCATAACTTTGTGTATACAAGTCCAAATGAGATATTTTTTTTAAATTACATAGAAATTCACCACTTTTTATACAATTTCACCACTTTTTACATAACTTTGTATATACAATTTCACTATTTTTTACTATTTACATACCTAAAACGTTACAGTAAACTCTAAATTTTAAAAGTTCATAACTTTGTATATACAAGTCCAAATGAGATATTTTTTTTAAATTGCATAGAAATTCGAAAGGAACGAAATAATATCTATATTGATATTTGTTTTCTAAAAAAAAATTTAAATTTTTTTATTTTTTTACCCCAAACAATATTTTCTCCAAAACACATTTTTCAAAATAATTTGTTTCCAACCCAAAAATAATATTTCCAAACATCTCCCCTTGCCTAGGTGTGATGTGAACAGAATAAATAAGAATAATTATAAACTGTTTTCTTGTGTATTCAAACTATATTTATAATTAACATAAGAACGCACTCACACTACCTACCCATCGAACAACTAAATATATATTGTTCTACTAGATCAGCTAATGCTTTCCCACTTCCTTTACGGTTAACATAAGTGTGGATGGCTCACATTTCTATAGGTAGCCAATAAAATAATTATTTTTTTCTTTCTTTTTGCAATATAGTAAATGGTAACAATTAAAACGTGTATAAATAATTGCATTAAAAAAAATGCATAAATAATTAACTAGAGCTAGATAACGTTACCTTGAAAAAGTCACAAGTTGTGGTTTATTAGAAGTTTCGAGATTGCAAGCAAGTCATGCCAGTTCGTCGCAGCAGAAGTGGACTTGAATAAGTGGCGCAGCGAAATCTTTCATGTTTTATTCTTCCCTCTCTTTTTCCCTACGGTCTGTTTGGAACTTACAATTTAGAATATAAAACAAATTTGAAGGAAAGTACAAAGGAATAAAAAAAAAAAAAGGCTAATTATATGGTGGGAACACCTGCCTTTTCTCCATCAATGTAGACAAATCCAAATATTAATATTTAATCTGAGAAGTGTTTAAAAAAGTTCCCATATACTCTGTTACCCTTGATTACAACTCAAAAAAATTACATACATATTTATATATATATATAACAAAACACCATTGTTCTCACCTAGATTCCATCAGCAACCTCACCGACAACACCACCACCACCACCACTCAAGCTCCCACCTTCCTCGGCTTTTTCCCCAACCACATTTCCCGCTCCGATAGTTGAAACCCATCTTCGCTGCTCGCGGCTCCTCCTCTAGATCAACTCAATGCCATCGCAAAGGGCGGAGGGGCTCCGAGCTAATGACTGACCATCTGTCACCAGCCCCTTTGCTGACAACTCTTCTTCGTGACCTTCACCATGGTCCCAAATTGCGAGCTTGAATTTGCAGGTAGCGTAGAAGGGGGAGCCTGGATTTGCAGATGGGGGGGAATTGGTTGCCGATGCTAGTGGGGGGAGGGGCCACCGCTACTGGTGGGCAGATCCGACTAGCACTTGTGCTAGGTTTAGGTGAGGCTGCAGCAGGACGGTGTGACGACATTGGGTGAGCAACTGACGAGACCTCATCAATCCTTTTTTTTTTTTTTCATTTTGTTAATTTTTAAGGTGATCCTATTCAGGGAAATCTATTATTAATTCGGTGAATTTAACGAGCGTTTGGTAAACGCATTGCATTTTGATTGTATTTGAATGAAATTTGTTTTTAGAATGTTGTATTTGGTTAAAAAGTATTTGTTTTGTATTTGAATGAAATGTGTGTTTGGATGAAAAGTATTTTAGAGTTGAAAAGTTGATGTGATTGATAAAAGTAGAGATAAATAGTGGAATTAAAAAGTTGATGTGATTGTTTTAAAAATGTTTTAAATAGTAATTGTTTTCGTAACACTGTTGTAAAATTTGTGTTTGGTGTAAAATTGTATTGTATTTGAATGAAGTTAAAATGAAATATTAGTGCCAAATGGCACCTTAGCTAATCTCAATCATTGAAAAATTATCCAATGGTCAAAAAAATTCGGTCCCGTTAATGGGAAAAAGGGTTGGGTTCCCATCGTAGAACTCCCAAAAAAAAAAAAGAAAGAAAGAAAGAAAGGAAGAAAGGTAAAAGGTTTTCTTGTATTCAGAACATAAAGAAAGTAACAAGGAAAATAAAAGTTTAAATCATTGATAGTTTTTGATTTTCTTAAATTTTGGGATGCAAGTTAAGGTCTAGTTTTGGAACGGGACCTAGGTCGAATTTGGGTTCGAATCTTTGATATCGAGGTCGGGTCAAGTTTCGAGATAACGAGTTGAGATAGGGTTACAAGATAGAAGTCAAAATCGGGTTTTAGTAACTGAAACCCAACTCTATTCCAAAACCAAACCTTAATATCCTTCTTGAAACACGAGCTTGAATTTAATATTGAAACGTCTCTGATTCTCATTTCGAAATCCGACTCTCATTTGGAAATCCAATATCCGTCCTAAATATGCTATTGAATTTTGATTTTCCTAACCTATTTTTAAGGAAAATAGAATCCATCATTCTTTTTTATATTTTCTCACATATTTTTCCTATAATTTTTTTCCATATTTTTTGAGTTTCAAATAAGAAAAAGTAAAATCCCCTATTTTTTTTCTCTTCCTTTATAAAATCTGAGTTCTAAACATACCCTTGAAAAAAAGAAAAAAAGAATTGGAAAATGGGTCACTCTCATCAAGCAATAGATCAATTTGTGATGCAAATGTAGTAGATCAATTGACCGTTTGTTCATATGGATTTGATAGAATTCTAATGCCAACTTGCCAATGATTCTTCTTCTTCCCTAAATTAAGTCCACAAAAGTAACGTACTTTTTAATATTTTCTTTGGAAATTTTAATGGATAAAAAGGTCATATGCATAAAGCAAGCATAGTGGACATATTGAACTATTACTTTCAAGAAAAAGAAAACATATAAATTTAACTACTAAGAAGGACCACAGTCTTAGCTAATCTATGCTAATGCCCAAGGTCGAGATCCAATAACTACTTTCGATGTTTTGTTTTGATTAATTGTGAATTAATCACGTGTTCTTTTTTTATGTTGTGTGCGTGTGTGCATATATATATATATACTGGTGCTAATTTGAACCCGAGATTAATTAATAACCTTTAATTAATTAATCTCTAAAGAAAGGCCAAAATTTTGTCATCTAAGATCGCATTTGAGATGGTGTTTACTTTTGCTCTAACTTTTAGGATAGTAAGATGCTATTTGGATATGTATTTTATATACATATGCAGGGAAATGGCAACGTTGTTAGGAATTTTGATGATCATATGAATTAAGAATCATTAGGAATTCTCTAGGCACTACATTGATACGGAGCTTATGATTATAAAGGAAAGCAAACCTCAGTTGATTGCTTTTTACAAGCATCTTTTATTTTATTTTATTTTTTATTTTTGTTGAGAAAGATGAATAGAACATCAATTGTTTGTTTTTCAAAACAACCAAGCTTATATCTGCTCATTTATGCCTCATTTAACAAAAGTTATGCATTTTAATCATATTCAAACGTAATGTAATTTTACATTAAATGTAAAATTTTGCATTCAAATATAATCCTTTTCAACAGTGTTACTAAAACAATTATTATTCATTTATTTTTTAAAACAATCACATCAACTTTTTAACTTTAACTTTTTATCTCTACGTTTATCAATCATATTAACTTTTCAACCATAAAATATAATTCAAATACTTTTTATTCAAACACACATTTTATTCAAATATAAAATAAATACTTTTCAATCAAATATAATATTCAAAAAATGAATTGCATTGAAAATAAAATGTTGTTTGGATGTGAAAAAATTTTCTTCTTGAAAACAAAAAAGTTATTTGAAATAGAAAGAAATTGTGTTAGAAATTATGTATTGTGAAAGGATTAGAAAAAAAATTTTCTTTTCTTTTCTTTTCTTTTCTTGTCTTTATATATATATATATAAAGAGTACTGTACAAGATATATTTGAAAATGAAAAAGTTTTCTTGTTTCAAAATAAGAAGAATGATGAAAAAGTATTTTTTTATAAAAAAATTTCTATTTTCAAAAATGAATCTCCCATCCAAATAAAGGACTAAGTTAACTAGGTAACTGTCTATTTATAAGAAGTATATAAATCTTTATTAAATAAATTTGTTAGCAACTCAATATTTTTAAATATGTTGTTTATAGTAAATATATTGTTTACTTCTCTCTCTCAAAATATCATTAGCTCAACCTAAAGATATCAAAATAGACTGGGTTAAATGGACTAATATGTACTCGACATGTTAAAAAGTGGGTTTGGCATGGCATAACATGATTATTATATGAGTCCAATCCGACATGTTTAACTAAATATGTGTTTGACATGATTTTTGGGTACTAAACACACTAAAGGCATAACATGACTACAAGTACAGGTATAATATGGGACACGAAAATATCACGATATTATTACTCTTTTCTTATGCTACTTTTAAAAATATTCATATAGTCTTATGGTCTTTTTTTAAAAAACTATTTTTTTATGAAAATTTCATCTTTTTTTAGTTTTTACTTGATCAAGTTTTAAATGTGTAGTTTATTTTTAATAATATGTTTTGTTTTTGTGAAAATCAATATTTTCTATTGAATTCAATTTTTTTATTGTTTTTAATTTTTTTTGGGCAAGATTAAGGCACAAACACAGTTAAAGCATAAATATTTATAAATGGGACATGCTTGATGATACAAATTAAAAATAAGCATGACATTTTATGACACATTAATTAAATGGACTGTTTCAAGCACAATACAACACCATTATTAAATAAGCTGATACGAGCATAACGCGAAACACTAATAGGCTCAAAACAAATAGGCTAAATCTGGTAGGGTAGTTTGATACCTCTAGCTCGAACCAAACCTGTGTATAGACTTGATCAGTCTGAATGTGGGACTAAAGAGATAGATAATAAATGACCTGTTTGACCTGACTCATGTTAGCCCTTCTTCCTAGATCTCTATAAGAAATTTCTTGAACTAATGGGCATCTTTTGTTTTTGGTATTAAGAAAACCTCAGAAATAACCTATTTAGTATGGATTTTTATCCCATTCAAATATTAATTTGAATTTTTACTCTTTTCTATTCTTCATTTCTTTTTTTTAATTTTATTATACAGTGATCAAAATAACCTATTTTGAATTATCCCACTTTCCTCTCCATTTTCTCTCTACCCTAATCTCTTTCCTCTCTTTTCCACCATCTTTCTCTCCTTCCTCGCCCTTCTCTCTCCTCACCTCTCGTTGTTGCCATCACTGACCATAGTCACCATCAGCTGAGATCGTCGAGATCCATAGTCACTTGTCACATATCTATCCGTCTCTCTCTTTTTTTCTCTGACAGTCGCTTGTTGGACCATCACAGAAATAGCTATGTGATTTTGATCTAGGCCTCCTTCTCTTTGCTCGATCTTCACTCGATCGCAACTTCTCTCTCTCTCTCTCTCTCTCTCTTTTGTACGTTTCATTGACACCAAATCCTGTAGGATTGATCGATAGTTATCCTAATCTCGAGATTGACATCGAGGAGTTAGGAGATAAACAGACGGAGCTTCAGCAAGGTCTCTCTTTTGGCCACCTCAATCTCCCCATCGCTATGATTTGGTCTTCAAAGTAGTCGCGCTCTTGCCGTTGGGGATTGGCCGTCACCGTGGGAAGGTTATGGTTGAGTTTTTTTTTAAATTTATTTTTAATTATTTAATTTATTTCTATGATTTTTAGATATTTTATTTTTATTTTTGTATTTTAATTATATTAACTGTTATGGTAATTTTAAAAAAATAATATTGTGATTATTTGTTTATAAAATAAGTGCATAATATAAAAATAATATTTTTGAAATAATAAATTTTAAAAAAAAAGTTTTGAAATAATCTAATATTAAAAAGTTAAAAATCTAAGTATATTATCAAATGTATTTTGACATATTTCTAAATGGAATTATTAATGGTATTTCAATGGATTACAAAATAGTATTTTGATGGATTATAAAATGGTATTTTGACGGATTATTAAACGATATTCCAGCGTATTACTAAATAGTATTCAGGTATATTATCATACGATATTCTGACGGATTATCAAATAATAATTTGACGAATTACCTAATGGTACTCCAGTAGATTATCTTTTGGTAAATCTAAAGGATTGTAAGATGGTAATCCATCAGATTATCAAATGATATTTTAGTGAATTTCTAATGGTATTGTACTACATTACCTTTTTTATTGGTTGGGTTTCTTTTAGAAAGATATAGTAGGTTGACTTTTAACTTTTTTTAAAATGACAAAAATTCTAAAATTATTATAGATGAGTCAAGATTTCAAAGGTATACACTTTTTAGGGCATTTCTCAAAATATTCCTTAGTTCTGGTACTTGGTTTCTTTGCTTTTGGTACATGGGTTCTTTGCTTTAATTCGTAGCTTAATGTGAGGTCACACCACTAGAAAATTGTTTACAAATACTTAGCCCATGTTTGTTTACTATATTGTACTTAAACACAATGTAATTTTCATTTAAACACAAAAATATTTCATTCAAATACTAATTACATCATAATTTAAATCTAATATAATTACTATTTATTATTTTACTTTCTTTCTTTCTCTCTTTTTTCTCTTTACTTTTATCAATTACATCATATACAATACAGTTTAAATATTTTTTATCTAAACACATATTATATTCAAATGTAATACAAATATTTTTTATTCAAATACAAATTATATTCAATACATTGTATTCAAATGTAATACATTTTCCAAACCTCCGTTTTAGTAGCCACCGCCCAAATTATATATCACCACAGACTTCGCTTGTGTTATCCCCAACTTTGCAAAACTTTTGGCATACCAACTACAGCAACTTTTTTTTTTTCGAATAAGAATTTAATGCTTCAATATCAATTAACATATCTTTCCATAAGGGAAAAAAAAAATCAACTAGAGTATCCATTTTTTTTCCAATCATTGTCCAAGTAGTTCAGAAAAGATAAGGAAAGCCACTTCCCCTAATTTGTTGCTTTTCGGAGCCAATATTTATAAACGCATGTTTTGGCAAGGAGAAGGCCTTAAAAACTTTCTTTTGTTTACTCGACCCTAACGGTTATCCTCAGATGGGAATACATACTTTTTCCTATTTGATATATACGTATTTTTTAATTGGCAATGATAATTCATCTTTTGTATTTAATAATAAATTTAAACATAAAATTATTACTGGATTATATATATATATGTAATTGTCTATTTATATTTCTATAATCTACAAGTTGAGAAGAAAGAAAAGTGGAATTGTTGGACTGAGGACGATGGAAGCACATATTTAGAAGGGGGAAAAAAAAAAAGGAAGGAATAAAAGCTGAAAATGGAAGCACGTCAAGTCATGGCCTCTAGCCTCTTATGATTGGTCAATATGAGGTTGCTAGGGAAGCATGGGTAGGGCTAGCAGTAGCCATTGACACCGTCTCCAAACAAGAAAATGATAAACGACCGCTTTGCGAGCTCCCTTGGGCCCGTTGGGACCCGCGTTAGTAAAAAAATAAGGGATGATGAACGAAAATGTTTTCTTCTAGGTATGATCAAAAGAGTGTCTGAAAAGAATATTGGATTCACTTACTAAACAATATAAGTTATTTTCTAACGAGGAGCTCATCGTTCTGGTCCTATCTATCAAATGGTCTAGTGATAAGATCACATATTAATTTATATTTATATCTCTTTATATCACTTTTTTTTAATAAAAAAAAGAACATATCAAAGTTATTTTTAGAAGTGCTCAATAGATCTAATTAATCGATTAAATAGATTGATTCAATCCAATTCAATATATGTATATATTTTTTTATAGATAATAGACATTAATTAGATTAGATTAGATATCAATTTTAGAAAACCAACTTAAATTGGATCAGACACACTTATTAAACAAACATTTTCTCTAAATTTATATTTACTCAAGTTATTGGGGGAGGAAAGCAATGGTGATGGCAGCGGTGTGAGAAAGGAAGAGAGAGGAGGGGCGGCATGAGGAAGAAAGAACACGAGGAAGGAAGAGAGAGATAGAGAGAGACAGAAAGTTTCAAGTGAAATGGGAAGGGAAGTTATAAGTTTTCAGAACAAATTTGGAAAAAAAAAAGGCTGGATTTGAAAATTTTCATGGTAGCCTGGGACTACCACAACCATTTTCCAATTAAACAATCGTGGTGTTTGTTTTCAATTTTTTATTTTTTGGGATTTTTCCCTACAGATGGCCAATCCTGTGTGTTATTCAAACAAAATAAACATAAAATAACGATAAATAAAATTCTTAATGTGAAAAATTAATTGATCAACAGATACATATGCATAAGTAAGATTATTAATATAATTTACATAAATAAAATGGTACATACAAAATTACATGCTCTTTTTTTTTCCTGTGATTTTTCAACACGTGTCCATTCAAAGCAAGTGGGAGACATCATTATCATCAAATTCATCAATCTCTTTAGTTAGCGACAATCCTTTCATGAAGGATGGGATATCGGTGCAATCTTCCTCATCTTCTTTGCCATCATGAATCATTTTTGACTTCATTGACACAATTAAGGACAATTCTAAATTTTGATTGCAATTTCGCTTGTTGCAATTTTAGTTTATGCAAAAATGAAGGCTGAGGTTGTGTATTCAAGAGAATTTTGACGATGTGCTTCTACAATCGTTATACAGTTGTGAAATTTCAAGATTCCATGATTATTTTCAAACTTTACTTTTTATGTCGTGTTTTTGGTATACTTTTTGCTATCATTTTTACAAAACAACAGCGAAATCTCCGTAGTGAAATCTAATATTCTTAGTAGTATAAAATAAAAAAAGAATATTATAAAATACTCTTGGTCCGATAAAGTCATAAAGAATCTTTCTCCAACAGACTTATTAATTAAATATTGTTCCTTCCATTGATCAAATCACAAGGTATAAATTTTGTTTTGTGAAAGTGAAATTTTTTTTAAAGAATATTCTTTTACTCTTTTGTTCACCTTTTTTCAAAAGATTAAAATTAAAAAAGAAATGTTAATTACAACTAATCCTTACTTTGGTAGAGCATTAATGTCAATGGGGTGAAGCAGAAATGCTGTAGACTTGTGCAACAATTGGGCAATGGGGTTCAAAAATAAATAAATAAATGATTGCCAACCACACTCGTGTGGGCCTTCTAACTCTAGCTCATGCATCGACTAAGAATGAAAATATACACATGAAAGCAATCTACCTAAAAATAGGCTTGCATTAACTAGACTAATGACGGAACCATAACACTTTAACTAGCTATGACTTTTATTCTATTGCTTGTTATATGCATGCATAATCACATAGCTATCTCTAGTTTCAAGAAAGAGTAAACAAAGAAAGAAAGAAATAAAATTTATAGCTCGACTATGTAGTGGTAATCCTTCATTATTTTCATTTTTAATTTGTTTCTGAAAATGTATGTGAAAAAAAAAAAAAACAAATTAGAGTTTTCTAGTGAAAGTGTTATTTTCGTTAGGACAAGATTCAAAACAGAAAAGTAATTAATCAAACCAAACTGCCTGTCAAATTAAATTTGATGGACAACTGAATCAAGTTGAATTCTAACTTGAGGTTGAAGTATATAAGACTCCCTATAACCTGTTTTCTTCTGTTGTTTGTATGATAAAAATGCCTTTTATTTTTCATTTTAAGTAGGTTAATACATTAAATTTTTTTAATTATCCATAATATAATTTCTTTTGCTAGATAAAGGAACATATATATTTGTTACTTTTTTAAACAATAAGATTTTTACAGGAATGTAAAAAAAAAAAAAAAACTATGAACAAGGTTCTATAATTTGAATTATCTGATATATATTAAGTTTTGTTAGTTTTATAAATCCAATGTTCAAAAATTTTCACTGTTACTAAAATAAGTTAGTTTTGTAAATCCAATGTTCAGAAAATTTCCCTATTATTAAAATATGTTTTTGTAGAAAGCTCTTTAAAAATTTTATAATGAATTTTTGTTATTTTATCTCCCAATTAATATATTCTTTCTATGCTAATTAAGATGTGTACAAACTCAAATCTCAAGTAGTTCTATAACTTATCATATTTATTAAATCAAGAAAATCGCGAGAAAGAGAAAAAAAAAAAGATCATTATTTAAGTTGAAAATGCAAATGCGTATGATTACCGCATGGGCCCAAGCTAACGTCACAATCAGACTCATTGCAACGAGCATGCTCTCACAATAAACCCAAACATTTTAAGGGGTGTTTGGAACATGCTTTCTTAAACATCTAAAATTAATTTTTTTTTTAAATTTCATTATTTTTTATTATTTATATCTTCAAAATATTACAGTAAATTCTAATCTGTAAAAGTTTATAATTTTGTGTATATAAGTTTAAATGAGATAATTTTTTTTAAATTACATAGAATTTCGAGAGAAACGAAAACAATATCTATATTGATTTCTTTTTTCTCAAAAATTTTTTAAAATTTTTTATTTTTTCACCCTAAACAATTTTTTCTTCCAAACACATTTTTCAAAATAACTTTTTTCTAACTCAAAAATAATATCTTCAAGCATTACCCCTAAACACCCCCTAAATATCTTCACCAAGTTGGAGGCCGTCTGCTATACTTACCAAAATCTAGTTAAAAATAACCGCCCCAAAAAATTAAATTAAATTAAATAAGTATACATCTATATAAGGTTTCAATACATTTGAATGAAATGTATTTAATGTAATTCATATTTAAAAAAAAAATATTTATATTATATTTAAATGTAATATATGTTTGAACAAAAAGTATTTGAATTATATCTAAATAATAAATATGTGGTGTGATGTGTAAAAATAGAGAGAAAAAAAAGAGAGAGAAAGAAAGTATGTGATATGATTAATAAAAATAATAAAAATAAATAAATAATAATTATATTGAATTTAAAATATGATGTAATTGGTATTTGAATGTAATATTTTTATCTTTTAGATAAAAATTATATTATATTTAAATACAATGTAAATATAATATTAAAAACAAACAAAGGTTAAGAAAGATTCTGGTATGATATTTTTTTTTGATATACTACTTGTCATGTATTTATGTATATTGTATCAATTAGATAATTTAAAGATTAAGAATACAATGCAAATTATATAATATATCAGTGTAATACTTTTATTTTTTAGATAAAAATTATATTATATTTGAATATAATATAAATATAATATTAAAAATAAACTAAGGTTAAAAAAAGATTCGGATACTACATTTTTTTTGATATACTACTCAGTCATGTATTTGTATACATTGTATCAATTAGATAATTTAAAGATAATTATCTTTTATATTAAATTTTTGAATAATATAATATATCAGTGTTTTAAATAAAAAATTAAATATAAATTAATTAATTATTATAAATTTTTTTTAATGAAAATGACATATGTATACATATCATATACAAGATATTTTTATATTATTTATACCTGTGTGCAAATATATATATTTACACACACACATATATTTATATATATATATATGTAAAGGTGCGTGTATGTGTGCTGTTGAAAGCCTGAATTTATCCGTCAAAGGGGCGACAGGTGAGGAACAAGGGGTAAGGCTTTGGGGGAGCGTCTGTGACACTGATCCCATCACAGCCGCCAGTGGCTCGAAGTCCAAGTAAGAATAACTTGAAAGAGAAAGGAGAAAAGAGAAAACGAGGAAAAGACATTCCTTTTACCGCCTCCACGTCACACTCACAATTGCCACTTTGTCCTCTGTGGGACGTTATTTTCTCCCTCCCATTTTCCCAAACACTCGACCATTACCAAACCCGAAACCAAAACCGCCTCTGCTTCTGTTTCCATTTGGTCTTGCAGCCAAAGCCGGAGAATGGCGTCGCACCACCCGTCGGAGATCGACTCCTACGCCACCGACTCCGCCGCGTCGTCGCCACGCTCCGACATCCACCACAACAACCACTCTTACCACGAGCGCGTGCGCTTCATGTGCAGCTTCGGCGGCAAGATCGTCCCCCGCCCGCAAGACAATCAGCTCCGCTACGTCGGCGGCGAGACCCGCATCGTCGCGGTTCACCGGGCCTCCAACTTCTCTTCCCTCCTCTCTAAGCTCTCCAAACTCTCCGGTGATGATTTATTTTAATTTAATTAATCAAATTCTTGATGGATTTGATCAATTTCTTTATCGTGATTTTCGATTTTTGGTTACGATTCAGGTATAAGCGAGATGATCGTGAAGTACCAGCTTCCGAACGAGGACTTGGACGCCCTGATCTCCGTCACGACCGACGAGGACGTCGAGAACATGATGGACGAGTACGATCGAGTCTTGCAGAACCACAACCCTAAGTCCACGCGCCTCCGTCTCTTCCTCTTCCCCAAGGGCGAGGACTCCCAAGCCACGTCCATCTCCTCGCTCCTCCACGGCTCCTCCAATCGCGACACCTGGTTCATCGACGCGCTCAACAGGGGCAGCGCTCCTCCGCCGTCGGAGCTCGAGCGCAACCGCTCCGAAGCCTCCTCGATCGTCTCAGAAGTCCCCGACTATCTTTTCGGCCTCGACAATACCGATGACGTGCCCCCTAAGGCGAAAACCCGACCGGCTTTCCAAGAAAACGTTTCGGTCTCGGATCCGGGCTCGCCCGCCCCGGCGGTCTCGTCGCCGTTCTGCTCCACCGTGCAAACGATTCCGAATCTCCCACCCGTAAAAACCAAACCGGATAACCCGACTCCGTTAATGGAGCCAAAGGAGAGCAACCAAATCGACCGCTTTACGGACACGCCAAGGTTAATCCCGGGGAATCCCGTTTTGCATTACTTGTCGGGTCCGGCTCCGAGTTATCCGGGTCAGCATATTCAGCAACTCCCTGTTTACTACGTGCCAAGTCAAGTGCCGCATGGGAACGTGACAAGTATCCCACTCCAGCACGTTCCAATACGTGCACAGTACGTCCAAGTCCAGCAGCAACCGACCATGTCGGGTCAGATACCTGTCGGGTACCATAATCCGGGCCCGGTTTTGGGTCAGGTTTTCGGTTTGAGGCCTGCCATGTCGTTGGACCCGCATGATGTGTCGCCGAGGATAGTTCCGGTTCCGGAGGGAGCTGGAGTGGGAGTGGGGCAGCACGTGGTGTATGGGGTCAGAAACGGTGCGCATCAAGTTTTAGCATATCCGGGTATGGTGGTGCCCGGCGGGGAAGAGCTGAGAGGTCCGGACCCGATATGAAGATAGGTAAGGTTTCCAGTTCATCTTGAATTAAGGAAACAAACAATGGTCGGCCTTGTTGATTGATTGCTTTGTTTTTTTGTTTGTTTGCCTTTGGCCGTTAAAGACGAGAAAAATTGATTGTTTGGTACATAATTTCTCTTGCCAAATTTCTATGAACTTCTTGTGTTTGGTGTCACTGAGGGTTTGATGGTGATTTAATTGTAATTAGTCTTTGGGAATTTTGTTTCTAAACTTCATTTTGTGGGAATTGTGTTAAAAAATGAATGGTAAACCAAAAACTCTACAAGGGAAAAACAAAAAACAAAAAAAAAAAGAGAAGGTTCTGATGTCTATTTTTTCTGAATATATAGGAGTATAAAAGCAGTTCTTTTTTGTGCCATGGGCAATGGGAGGGATATTTTTTGGTTATCAAGTTCAGTTTTGTGTTATTGGTTATTTTTGGATCTGTTTTATAGTTTGTGTTGTAATATTGACAGTTTGTCTAGTAAAAGGACTAGCTCATGGGGCGCCACCATGTCCAGTCGGTCCCACATACGGGGTCCTACTTGAGTTTGTGGTGGTACTTGCAATATCCTTAATGTATAATGTTTGTCTAATATATGATTATATCTTTTTACTTTGCAAGTAAAAAGGTGTGAAAATAATGAATACAAGATGTTATCTTACTCGTACTCTAATATATGGTATTATTTCTGATATTGTCTATATTATATCTATATTTCATCGTTATCATTAAGCTTTAAAATTCATAAAGTAAATTTTTAGTATATATATAATTTAATTACAAATTACAATGATTAAATGAAAAAACTAAGATGCTAGTCAATAACAATCAAACATTAAATTTGATATTTATTAAATATAATCATTAATTTACTATTGAATTTAACATTTATCAAATTTGATATTAAAAATAACATTTATATCTTTATCAAATTTGATATTAAAAATAACATTTGTATCTTTATCAAATTTGATGCTAAATATATATTTTTTGAAATAAAAATTTGTCACTGAATATAGCACTGTACTAAAGAACAACTTTTTTAATTCAATATTAAAATTTGATATTGATACATCAATTTGATACTGTAAAAATGCTTGAAGATAATATTATGCATGATTAGCTTTCTTACAAATCTGGCAGTGATACAAATTATAAATATATATTCTTTCTTAGTTGTTTAGTCAATAATACAATATAAAAAATAACTCCCAATTAGAATAAGTAGGTCAAATCAAGAGAAACAATCTTATCATAGGAATTTTCTAGAAAAATGTTTAAGTTTATCATTATTAATTGTGGAGCTTGATTCAGCTGAACATCACGATTTCCATTTTGATAGCTAAAAACTCTTTGAAAGTGGAGTGAGTGTAGCTGTGTAGAAAAACTCTATCGAACATCAGACAAGCAAATAAAAAAAACATCTCTGAGAGAAACTTTGCCATTTGAATCAAACTTTTTCTTGTCATGATGATTCAATTCCTGTTAGTTTTAGTGATAAAATATGAGCTAGATGATGGGACACTGCAAGTAACCAAAGGGATGAAAATAGTCAGGAGAGTTCAAAATCTTGAGTGTCCTAATAATCCACCCGAGCATTGTAAGATTTATTCGGCCCAAATTCTACCCAATTGACTATTGCGGCTCAGCTCAAAATCCTAGGCCGAACTTGGCCTATGTTGCCCCTTTCTTAAATTTGGAGGAAGACCTTCTATAAATTCGGAATTTAAACGTATCATTTTAATAGAAAATTTAAACTTACTTTTCATATAAGCGATAAAAATAAATTACTAAACTTTAAAGTGGCATACAATCTCATTATCAACCGGATTTAGAGTAACTATTAACAATTTCTGGATTCGGTTGGGCTTATGTTCAACTGAGTGAGATGTTGAACCAATCCTGGGCCGCTTAGTTCATCGGCTACTTGCAGTACTCCAGTTTTGTACACTACTCATATTTATATGGGAAAAAAAACTAAAACCATTAAGTGATTTACTAAGGCTTCATTTGAGAGAGGTTTTAAAATTGTGTTTTGATTTAAAAATCAGGTATAGTTATGAAAATTTGTGTTTTGGGAAAAAAACTGTTTAGAATGAAAAAGTGTAAAATCTGAAATTATATTTGGAAAAAAAAAATTCAATATAGATATTATTTTGTTTCTTTTATAATTATATGCAATTAAAAAAATTATCTTATTTGGGATTGAAATAACTAAGTTATAAATTTTTAAAGTTTGATTTTAATATAAAAAAAAAAAGTTTTGGAGATCAGATGCCAGAACCTGCAAAAGCTCTCCCCTCAAATAGCCCCTAAATCATTCCCTGATTGTTAGCTATTATCAAATACCTAAAATCATAATTCTTTGTCATTCTATTTATGTTCCAATAAACTCATAAAGTGGCATTGGAATGAGGTGTGAGAACACCATTAATTCCCCCTAAAAAAAAAAAATTTAAGAGTAGAAGAATTCGAACTCTGTATTTTTATAGTAGAGTAAAGTGTGATATTACCATTAATTTTTTTTACGTTAAAAAAAAAAATGATTTAGGGGTTTTTTTTTTAGTTAAAGAACTAATTGGATATTGATAGATCAATGCCTGATTAAACTTCGGTGTCCCTTTTTTTTTTTTCCCTCCATTTCATATCCTGTAATAATATTTCGTTAATTATAATAGGTATGTCCATATTTCCGATAAGAAATATATCCTTATCAATTAAGAAAACCATATTAATTACACTATGTGACATTGGAACAATTAAAAAGTATATATATATATATATCAATTACAACTGCTTACAATATAATCATATAACGAGTAATGTTAAGGATACTAACTTTAATCCCAATTTTTTAAGTATAAACTCGCTTGTCATATTTTCATTGATAAATATTATTAAATGATGTAACAATATTTTAAATACTTACTAATAAAAGAAAAACAATACACTTACTATACAGGTTGGTATTTAAAAATTAGATATAGAATTAATGGCCCTAATATTTTTCATATATAATATCCAAAATAGTAAACAATTAATATTTAATACATGTAAAATGGCTTATTCTAAAAACGTTACTCTTTCATGCCCTCTGAAAAACAAAATAAAATTAAAAAAAATTATGGTGAGTTTAGATGTTTTATTATATTTTGTATTGTATTTTTATTGAATAAATGTATTTTAATATGTGTTTAAATGTTCCATTTAACTATATTTTTAAAATATAATATGTATGTAAATTGTATACATTGAGTGTAGAGAAAAAGGTTTTGAGTTTTTCCTCAAGGTTTTGAGTGGTGGCGTTTTGGGGGGGTGGGATCTCAACTGGCCATAGGCTCTTGGCCTCGGATATGGTAATCTAGACTCTCGAAGGAGGAGTTAGAGGAACGGTGGGCAGCGAAGTAGGAGGGAAGGAGGTAGGATGAACAGTTTCGGTTATGATGGTTAGAAGGTGCGGAGACTAGTGGATCTGGGTGCCATAGTCATTGATTTGCTTGTTGGGGTGTCCCTAAAGGTGGAGAAGATGGTTAGTTGGGATCTCATTCTAGGGAGGCTTTTCATGAGGTTTTGCTCAAATCTGGGGTGCGGGTGGTGGTTGGAGGTGCCAAGGCTTGGGGGTCTTGGTCCTCGGGGATGTCGCAAAGGCTCCGGTGGTGTGCATGGCTCGATTCAAGGTTGATGGAGGTGACACATGGTTTCCACACACTGGCGAGGTGGAAGCCATTTTCTAGTGGTTCTAGACCCAGGTTGCCGGCTCTTTGGTGACAATCTCGCTAATGGTGGTGTCTCGGTAGTGTTTGGTTTACCTCTTGTGTGTTTTTGTTTTGTTATTTGTTCTAAGTAATAAGGGCAGTGGTTTTCCTACCGGATACTCTTTGGTTGTGTTGCTTGTATTTATCACCATCTTTGTTGTGTTTTGATGGTATATTAAATGTAGTTTTAGTTATGTTCAAGCTGTTTTGATGTAGAGGTTTGTGGTGGTCTTTGTATTATGAAATTCTTACTCTCAATTTATCAGTTTCTATCAATTATAGAGGGTTTCAAAAAGAGCCGTGACGTCAAAAAGTTTCATGCAAGTGCTCGATTAGGATATGCTAAGATGGTATTCGTTTGCATTTTGAGTGTCATCAAAATATATTGATGGACTTGGTCTCATTTGAGGGTTTGATTCTTTGTATTGCGGGGGTCATTGAAAAAAAAAAGGTCATTCTAATAGAAATTTTTTAGAGAGAGAATTTGCATTGTAATTGATAAAAATAAATAGAAAAATATAAGGGATGAATAATAAAATGAGTAGATGTACTCTTCAAATGAATATATATTTAAATACAATAATTTGAGTTTAATCAAATGAACATTATATTGTATTGAAAGTAAAGAGGTGATCCAAATGAAGCAATAAGCTGGCTTATCTTTTAGCCTCTTCCCATATGAAGAAGATAGATCAAAACCAAGAGTTTCCCAAGATACTGATCTGATTAAGAACTGATTAAATATTAATGCAATTCATCTTCTTTCATTTTTCCTTTCAAAATAACTACTACACTACATTTATCTTTCAAGCAGGATTTGAATTCAGTAAATACGAATTTAAAACTCATCCAAAAGTTTTACTGCCAAGCTACCTACCTTTGGACTAGATGCATATTTCAGTATCATTTTAAAAGCAATATCTGCCTCTTTATTACAATAAAACATGATTAGATATTCAACAACAATGTTAAAGATACTGGAGATATTGAGCACCCATTACTGGTAGGTAAGCTTCATGTTACGGAGCCCAATAATCATGAGGCTAACTTTTATTAGTGATAGCATGTTCAGAGTGCTCTCAGAGCATTTTGTTTTAAACAACAATTATCTTGTGAACATTATAGGGACTTGCTTTTACTAGAACATACTAGTTATGAATACTGATTTTTTAATTAATTTAAAAATTAACTTTATAGGGATACATAGGAACAATAAGATGTGAATTTTGTGCTTAATTAAAAAAGAGTGGTAATAACAAGCGGTTTAGCATAATCCCTTTATTGACATTGGTTTTTCAAAAATCTTACAATTTGTAGAATTTCTGTTGTGATTTTTCTTGGGGTGTGAGACGAGCTCTATTTTGATACACTAAATCTGTTTTAAATCCTGTTAATTTTTTATTATTTATTTTGATGTGATTTTGATATGCTTCAATAGTTAAAGATATACATTATTTATGTTGAGGTCAAATTTTATACCTTATCTTTTATCGTATACATGACTATCCAAAACCTATCAATGAATCAATTATGACCCCTTGACAGATTAGAACACTACTCAAACAATTAATCTCACAAGTTAGTAAATTACCATCTGTTACAATTCAACAAAAAATATTATGGGAAGTCCCATATTTGATGGATTAAAAATCAGATCTTAAAAAGTGGGAAATGAATCAGCTACAGCAACTAAAAAAAGGCACCTTGAGAGTATTCAACGGTCAACTCAATCATGTCAGAAAAGGAAAGTTCATTCATAGTCAAATAAAGGAAACAAAATCAAGCAATTGCCAAAAGTAATTATCGGCCTCATATTAAGCAAGTCACCAAACAGGAAAGTGAAAATATCGAGGAGAGGAAAGCATCTCCAATGCTAAATCAGGAAATAAACCAAGGCGTCCTCTATAAGCTAAGGGCATCCAAAAAATTCACAAATTCACATATCTAGAAGTTCACGAATTCATACACCCTCATAGTCGCATATATTCTCCTTGTATTTTTGCTTCATTTTTCCAATCTCTCTCTACTTCCTTGATCTTATTATAATATAATTCTTCAAATATAATTGACAATCTCCAAAGTCATTTGCAGTAGAGTAGCTCTTGTTAATGAATGAACGACTATAAATTTTGTATATTTTTTATTTACTTATAAATTTTGTGTCTTTTTTATTTATCTACTTTACCATGTTTTTATCTTTTTGTTGTTCTCGCAGTTACTCAGCTCCTCAACCAGTCAAGTTAATTCAATGATTTCTAAACTCAATCATTGACCATTTGATTAATTAATTGTAGAATTCACCCTGTACAATTTATAATTTCTAATCGTGAAAAGCTCATCTATACTAATATTTACCAAAACAAAAATCATATATATTCTGTCACGAAAAAAAAAAAAAAGAAGAAGAAGTCATTCATACGTCAGGCTGGGGTAGGCAAATTCAATTATGGACCGCATTGCTTTGAAACGAGAGGATAAAACTTTTTGGGGACTGCTTTAGGATTAAATTTTTTAATTTATGGGGAAAAAGCTCATATGTCCCTGTTATTAGTATACTTCATTATTAAAATACTCTTAACTTTTTTTTAATATAAAAATTAACATAGTCTTTTAGTGTTCCCATTTTGTTAAGACAAGATTTTTACAATGTCAAATGAATGGATCATAATTAGTGAAAAAAAGCTGGCAACCAAATTTAATCTTGCCACCATGTTGGCCTGATATTATAATTTAAATTCGGCCATCCGTGGCATGCATTTTGTTATTTGACTTAAGCAGCATAGTGTATATGCCAACAAATTAGAACTTGTAATTTTATCTTCATATTGTCTAAATACATTTCCTTAGTATAGGTCCTTTTACGGTACTAGACCGCAAGGAATTTGTAGAATTTCCACTTGAAAATTGAGTTCAAACACCCAAAAAGAAAAAAAAAAGTGATAACTTATTATTGACCAAAAACCAGGAGAGGAAGCAAAAAAAATCTGGTATCTTATTATTCACCAAAAAGGAGGAGAGGCCCCACTTTGGTAATTGTCTCACGCGAAAACGATATGATGATGCTTTCTGCATGGGGGCAAAGCGTGCATGCATGCACTCATAAAATCACATGCTGACATGCATCTCTCTCTCTCTCTCTCTCTCTCTCTCTGTTGTTGGCTGATTTTGTTACATACTTTTTTGGATAGCAAGATTTCGTTACATTTCGTTACATTCATTTATGGTATATATATATATATGTGTGTGTGTGTGTGTATCATTGAAGCTTAGTGAACAATATTGAGATTTACATATTAGCTATAAATTGAAGTTGTAACGCAAACACATTATCCCATCGAGTGTGGTGTCTTAGTGGTAAAAAAAAAAAATCATGATTGAGCATGTAATTTAAGGTTCAAGTGTTGAGTGATATCTTTTTATGAATTATTGTTACATATAAAAGTTTGTTTTTAGCAGTTTAATACTTGATTTAGCGTACCTGTGATCATATGTCTTCGTATATATCTAGATTGTTAATATACTCAATAAGGTTGTGATGGCACATTTTTCGTTAGAGGGGATACCAGGGATCGCCTTCGCCTTAGAGTGTTCAACAAAGATTCTTGTTAGCATTTGATATAACTCTATTTATGAAGATATGCTAATCTTAATCATCTGACTCCCCTTATTTTAGAAAAAATTTATAACACAGCTCTAGACGTATATATATGATGAATATATATATATATATATTTGTGTGAGGAGCTAAAATAGAAGTGGGAAAACGGAAAGGAAAAAGAAAACGTTTAGTTAGTCCCCCGATGACGGGAAAATAGGATTTCTATACTCAAGCTTTTAGGCTTTCTCTTGAACCAATGCCCACCAGAGAATCCATCCAATTGTCTAAGTACGTAGATGACTATCACTAACAAAGTGGAAGAAAGATCAAATAAAGAAAAAGATCAGCGATGTTGATTTGCCAAAAAGAAAATTCTATAGCGGCAATATTAGGAAAAACACTAAAGCTGCTCCCCATTTTCTTATTCATTCATTATATATATATCTATATCTAGCTAGCATTACATTTGTTCCACCTATGACATTTTTTTAGCAAATAAAAAGAAATGAAAATGTATGTGAAAATAAACTGATGCTATGTCTGGTAAAAAAGGGAAGTAAATTGTTAAAGTGAGAAAAATAAAAAAGAAAAGAGAGTTTCTTTCATGTTCTTGGTAGATATAGCTTTAAATATGACCTAGTCAGTATAGACAATCGAGCCACATTGGACTAGCCGAGGTTCTAGGCTCAGGGGTTGCGTGACTTGTGTTTTTTCCTTTATTAGATATTTGAATAGAAAATTATAGTAAATAGTAATTTTAGAAAATAATTAAAATAACTAATAAGATTTTAAAATATTTACAATAAATAGTAGATTTATTAGATATACGGAAAATTTATTAAATAAATAATATATTTATAAGATGTAAATCTAATATAAATAAACTATTTATTAAGTAAATTTATTATTTATGATAAATATTTTTGAAACTATTTATTTATTTTAGTTATTATCTGGACATATAAAAATAGTAATTTTATACGAAAATATAAAAATTTTACTTCAACCATTCACATCTTTCTCCCTATTTAATTTTTCATATAAAAATAGTAATTTTACCTATAAATATATGGGTTGGCTTGGCATGGCCCGTGGATTTTCGAGGTATAGGGTTAGGCCTCCATTTCATTCGGCATATGATGAACGGGTTTTGCATCGGTGAAACAAGTGCTTTTGACCTGATATTTTGTTGGTTTTAGAGCTGTTTGATTGTTTTTGGGTTGGTTATTTTTTTTAATTTTCATCTTGCAGATTAAGAAATAAAGGAACCTTTGGTTGAACTCAAAAGAAAACGGGGGAAAAATGCAAAAAAATGCGAAAAATACAGAGAGTAAGGGCCACTGCTACAATCCTTAGAAGCTGCAATGCTGAAACGACAATAAACCACCCAAAACAGGCTGTGAGTGCCATGGTCGTGGAAGGTTAGCGCCATAGTGTTGGAGCACTTCTAAGAGACAGGTTTTAGACATCGTGGCATCAAAGAAGCAGAGCCGCAGCACCATCTCGACGTCAGACCCAGAAATCTAAAGAAAAATGAGCGCCGTGGTGCCAGAAAGCTGCAGCCACGGTGCCAGATCTCAATTTTTAAACTTCAAGAGCGATTTTTGTTCCAAAAATGCCCTTTTTGGCTCAAGACCTATAAATAGGAGTTTTTAGGGTTTATCGATAAACTTTTAGGGAGACAGAGAACAAAAAGGAAAGAACTTGGCATGGAGGTGAAGAAACGATAAAATTCAGAAACGGAATAGCTTTAACTCAATTCCAAACAATTGTTCTTTTCCTACTCTTGACGTCTAAGACGGTTTTGCTTTGTTTTAGCATGAATTGGATTTATTTTTTAGGGCTACAATGTAGCCTAACTATGAAGTTTTGATTATTTCTTTCAATTTAGCTATTGATTTATTTTCCATGATTGAGTGTTTTTACTATTCTTACTACTTCTAAATAATTGGTCACTATTTAATTGTTGAGCTAATCATAATAAGACTAGAAGGAGATTTATATGTTTGGTTTATTGTGTTGAATGCCATAGGTTGCGGTCTGAATGTGAATATACCTTCATAGTTTGTGTAGTCGTTATAGGAGAATCATATATTTTAATGAGTTTTTTTAAGTTTTAATTCACATTGGAATATAATGGGTTTGCTTATAAATATATTTTTTGTATGAATAGGTTAGGGATTCTCAATTATCAACTAAGAGGATAAATTAGGCTTTTAAGAATGAATGATCAAGGCATATTAGTTTTGGTGATATCAGATTCCCTAGATTTTTAGCACATTGGTTTCTCTTTTTAAGTTTTGAGTTTGTTTCTATTTAGTTTTAGTTTAATTTGTTTGCTTTCAAAAATGATTTCTCTTTCAATTTATTCAAATAAAGTTAGAGTTAGTTTAATTTTGATAGTTAGTGAACTATCAATCCTCATGGGACAATACTCTCTCACTACTTTATTAGTTGTTAACAATGACATGCACTTGCATTTGCAAAATCCACAGCAGCTTACTTCCTTATATTGATCGGCCTGTCACGTATTTCCCTTTTTGAGAGCCCTGCATATTTACAACTCTATTTGTGGCAAAGAAAGAAAAAGAGGAAAAACAATGTCTAATCTCGAGTATTTTACAATTATACTCAAAAAAAGAAATGAAGAGTGATAAAGTCAAATTAATTAACTTCATACACATTTTTTTTTTGTTAAAAGTTTTCTTAGTTTAAAAACTAACTGTGGGTCTGAAGATTTATAACTTCTTTCATTTCTATTTTGTCTCTACTAAACAATTTAAAATTCCCATACTCCAAAATCTATCATAGTTGGTGATAACACAATTCTCTCTCTCTTTCTCTAGATACATAGAGACAGAGAGAAGGGCTGCATGAGCATCACTCTTGTGGCAGAAGCAATCTCACAAGTAAAGGGGTCGACTTTGGATAAGGTGAAGGGAAAATCATCATCTTTCAAATTTATAGTTGAGTGGGCTTGGTTCCCCGATCGAGACGATGATTATAGTAGATATTATGGGTGTTTTTGTTACCATGAACTTGTACAGTAAGTTTGTTTTCTATAATATTTTGTTTGGTAGATTCTTAGGATTAATATTTTAGCGTGTAACACGTTACTATGCTCTTGTCAAAGCAATTAGTGTTGAGCACCTTTTTCGGTCGCGCGCGTTCCACTGGTCCCAATTTGAATATTCAACGTGGATTATAATGCATGCAAATCAAAAGCGAGATCTGGGGCATCTACAAACGGACAGAGTGAAAAAGTAAAAAACGCTTAGTTTTGGAAGTTTCCCACAAGTCCTTTCTGTCTTCCTTCATGTGGGGTCTTTGCATAGTCCTGTATGTCTTATAAATGAAAAGCAAATCATGTTTTTTTATGATATCCTCAACGCTAACATGCATATATACACAAAACAATTTGGTCTTAATCTATTAATACTGCTTGCTGCAAATGGATGAGATAGTGGATATATATGTGTGTGTATATATATATATATGTTTGTACACATGTATGCAATAAGTGTAAAGCTAAGATCATTCCAAAGATGGACAGGCAAAGGCATGATTGAACTTTAATAAGAATACATATTTTTATGTTCTAGGACTTTAGCCTGAACTAGATATCTATATACACACAGACATATATACACATAATATATATATATGTATATACTGACTTACTGTATGATCTACAAAAGAAAAAGAAAACCGTGTATGAGGCATATTAGTGGCAGTATGTTGCGATATTTTTTAGTATGCAAAACCGCAAATGTACAGTGTCAAGTTTTAATAGTATAATGATGAGAAGGGTTGTCGAATCCACAGGAAAAAATATTTAGATCCTATTAATTAATGTAGTATAAGAGATATCAACTTTATTTAGAAACTAATTAAATTGAATTATAAAGTTAAATAAACAAATAAAAAGAAACAATTAACAAAATAAAGTAACGAATGACAATTTACAGAAGAACTGATATGATTAAATACTAGAGATTTGATTTCACCTAACCTTCAACTATGCTTTTCATGCCAAACACCAATTTATTTTCCTAGTTTATAAACCAAGAATCCTAATCTATTTAATTCTCTCTTCCGAGCGCTAAATCAAATATATTCCTAATTCCCAATTTCCACATTCCTGCATCAAAATCAAGAAATAGAAATCCCTTAAGAACTTGATTCTCTTGAATGGTTTCCAAGGCAATTAACCGTTTCCCAACCAGTTAATTAGCCTAGGTTGTTCTATTCACGTTCCAATTCAATATTCCCCCTCCCGGACGCTAAACATCAAATTCAAAATCATCTAAAAGTTGATCAAAAATTTAGAAGCATTAAGAACGGAATAGAATAAATAAACTGAATGGAAAAATTAAATAAATGAAATTGACACTCAAAACATAGTATCTGACTAGACTACATCAAATCTCTAACTAAAAATTTAGCCAAGCATATTCAATATAAAAATAGCCATGGTGTTCATCATATCAATAATAAAAAGAAAGAAAGGAATTAAGAGATGAAAACTCTTGAGAAGTCGTCTTCAATCTCCAAATTCACCTCCTCTAGGCTAGAATGGCCTCCAAGCTCTCTAGGGTTCGTCCCTCTATCAAAAATCATCTCTTAGGTCGAAACTTGGCTATTTATATGAGAAGCACCAACCTAAAACGTCTTAAAACACTCGGCATAAAAATCGCAACTCGTTGCAGCGGAAAAGGATCTCACTGCGGCGAGTTTCGGGTTTCAAAATTCGTCGACGTTTTATGCGTAACTCATTGCAGCCTCGGCCAATCTCACTGCGGCCCCGACAAATCTCGCTGCGTTGAGTTTGGTTCCACGCAAACCACTCCTCGGGTGCTTTTCTCTCCACAGCCTAAACGGAATTCGCCATCACTTGATCTTTTAGCTTTAAAAACACTCCCAAATGCTTGAATCACCTACCTATTCAATTGTGAACAAAACACACTAAAATACCAAACATAAACTCGGAAAAACCAACAAATTACTAATGAGAAATATATAACAAATGTGCCTTATCACAGTATCTTTCAGTGTTCATTGTCTGGTCTCATGAAATGACGTGGATTTGTATGATAAAAACATTAAAGAGCAAACACTTCTTTGTGTTCATAAGATAAAAACAAGTTTTCTTTTTTACCTGTTAATTGGTAAAACTCACCTAATAAATTTCGCGATAATGGGGATCGTCGAGAAAAATCACGGACGCAGGATAAAATAAAATGTAATATATATAAAATATAGAAATAGAGAACACAAAAATTTATAAAGGTCTGTCGTAAATGAGAATGCTACGTCCTCTCTTCGGTGCTTGAGGTTTTACTATATTTTTAAAATTACAAGTGGTATAATCTAACAAATTGTAAGTTAGGTTTTCAGAGGCCTATTTTCATATATTTATAAGTTCATAAGAGATAAACTTTATTTAATATTTAAATACAAATATTTCTTATTTTAATTTAAATGTAGAGATAATCTTTAATATTATAGATTTTGCTATAGATACTAAAACTGGTCATACGGGTTGTTTGAGATTTAAATAATCGACATTGCAACCCTGAGATTTTTGGATACCATAATGATGAGTTAGTAAAATAGGCCACATCACGATGTCGAAATACATAGGGTTTTGGGCAGCCCATCAACAATTACCCCCAGTCTGGAATGATGTCACGACAGTACACTGTAGTGGTTCGGGTTTTTGGTAATCGTGATGGGATGCACTTTCAACCATTTAAGCGATAGTTATGCATCATTGCACTGTAGCTGACATGTTGCCTCGAGAATCTGAATAGTCATATCATGTCTGATCATGGTCACATCATTTTAGGTCTTTAAATTTGAGTCATTGATTAATTTCTCGTTTTCTTGCATTTTATTCCTGAGCATAGATTTTTGTTTTAACCCTCAACCTTTAGATCAACTTCTTTTTGAATTCAATGGCTGGGATTTTTCCTAGTCTTAGGACAATAAATACCTTTATAACCTTTTGCAAAAAAAACAAAAAACAAAAAAAGCCTTTCATTTCCTCTTTTGCCTTCAAACCTTAGAAAAATTCAGAAACTTCGAACTTTCTCCTAACTCAAACTTCCTTGACTTCCTTGAGAAAACCTCATTTTCCCTTTTCTTTGACCTCCTCGTGATTAATATCTGAGTTAATTTTCCCTTCTCATCTGACTAGTGCAAAAGGATCTGATTGGCGGACCTTGTAGTTGTTGATTACCATTTCAATTTCCAGTGTGTCATTCTGCAGAAAGTATGGGCATCCTCCTTAAAAAATCCTATCTCAGCTTCCATCTGTCTCCTTATTTTCAATGACCTTTCCTGTATGCTCATCATTGTCTTATGGAAGGTTTCCTTTGCCTTCCTAGCATACTGCTTTTGCGACCGCCGTGTATTACCTCCTTGATTAATTCTACCAACTATGGTGTGTACGACACCTGTTGGTTTAGTATTCTAATCATTGTGGTTTTTGGGTCTATTCCTAACCCTATCATTCCACCTAACATTGTCTCAACAATTATCATTCCTATGATTGTGGCCTTCGTCTCTACCTAGATTGTCTTTCCAATCATTCATGCAAACATTCTTTTTAAATTTTTTAAGGTAGCCAAGACAGATTAGATCCTCAATCTCATTCTTTAGATTATGTAATCTTTAGTAAGGTGAACTATTTCCTCGTGGAAACTACAATACTTGTTCTTGTTCCTTTTGGCTAGATCTTCCTTGATAGGTGGTGGTCACTGTAAGAGATTTATGTCCTTGATACTATGAAAATATCCTCAATTTCAAAATTTAGCTCAGTGTAAGTATCAAACCTTTTAAATGTTTGGGGCCACAATTGTTGCTATCACGACTCTTTCTACTATTCGAGGAATTGTGACTTCTTGCTTTGAAAGATCTATGCTTCCTCTGTATTGATGAACTTGGTGGCTCTATGGAATAACTCCTTCCATGTCCTAGCCAACTTAGCATCCAAGTTGCCTTTAAAGGGGATATCGATGCTTATGCTAGTAATTGCCCTCAGTAAGCAGTCCTCTTCAGAACAGTTTCTGATCCATGCCATCTCTTTAATGTAGCGAGCTGGTCAGCCAATCTTTTAATATTTTATTTGGGTCCTTGATATTAGGATATCAGCCTCTCCTGTTAGGTAGACAGTTTCTTAACTCCAATATACTGTGCCTGGAATGCCTTCTTCAACTCTAACTAATTAGAAATCAAATTCAGCTTTAGCTTTCTAAACCACTTTCTTGTGGAGTTCACCAAGGTTGAGTTGATTACCCTGTAAGTAATTTCACTTGTGGTACCATACAAATTAATATGAGAGTCATACCTTCTTAGGTGATCGTTTAGATCAGTGGTTTTATCATAAATAGGAATTTCTGGCATCTTGAATTTTTCTAGGAGGGGTACTGCCATCACTTCAGGTGTGAATGGGTGGCTAATCTCTTCCAGCTCCCCATTCATATGAGTTTCCCACTGTCTCAGCCTTTTCAATATGTTCTTTGTCACCTTAAAACTAGAAGCCAGTGTAGAGGCTCTAGCTTAGGTATCTAGTACCTGTACTTGCTAAGATTGATTTGATTCTATAGCTCATCACTTTGGGGGTGGATTGGCCTAAATTTTATACTATTCCAAAGTCAAATACGAGGCTAACAGTAGGCAGCTGTGGAGGTAGTTTGCCATTTACCAGAGGTTGAGTTCCCTGACTTGTAGCTTTTTGAGTTTTCCTCATACTTCTCCTATAACGGCTACCTACAAAATGCTCGCTCATTCCAACTCCTTGATTAGTCACTCCTTCACCTCTAGCATTACAAGTTTTTTCTATCACTCAATCTATGCATAATTTCAAGCTTCTAACTGTTGAACATTCTCAGCTACCGCAAACGGTTAACTCGAACCACTCGCAGTAGGGATATCTTAACGGACAAGGGTTCCCATAGTAGCATTGTTATTTTGTTCTTACTGCAATCCCTAAAGTAGTAACACAACCTATTCTAGTAACTTGTTAATTATTGTGGCCAATGGCCTTCAAGTGCCACCATCCTTGTTGTCGGTCTTCCTTGCACATGGCTTGCAGTTGGTGGATCTTCTATGAAAACCTCAACATTCTCAATAATAGTGTTTTAGCGTCTCCCCGTTGGTTAATTTAGGTTTGGAGGTCCAAGCTCTCCTTCTAGTGCTAATTATTGACTAATAAAACTTGCCCAACAAATCTCGTAATGATGGAGATCCTTGAGAACTATTATGGATGCAAGAAAACACTAAAAATAAAGTACAGAAAATAGAGAATACAGAGATTTATAGAGGTTTGCCGTGAATAGAAAGGTCACGTCCTCTTTTTGATACTTAAGATTTCACTATATCTTCAAAATTACAAGTGAGGTAATCTACTAAATTGTAAGTTAGGTTTTCAGAGGCTTATTCTCATGTATTTATAAGCTCTTAATAGATAACTCTTATTTAATATTTAAATACAAATATTTCATATTTGAACTAGAATATAGATGCCATTATCAATATTATAGACTTTGTTGTAAATACTAAATCTTGTCATGCAGGTTGTTTGAGATTTAAACAATCAACATTGTGAGCTTGAGATCTTCGGATACTATCATGATGAGTCAACAAAATTGACCATGTCATGATGGTTGAAATACATGGGATTTCAGCAGCCCATCAACGTGGTCATTTTCAAGCAAATTAATTAATCACATGAGAAGGATAGAATCACAAAAATTGGTTTCTTACTAATTTATCTACGTATATATGTTGATATCTCTATGTTAATTATGCATGATTCGGCTTTTTTTTTTAATTACTTCCTCGAATATTTAAGTAAACTTGAAGATTTTACTAGTCCTCCATAATATTTTTGATTGATATCAAGCTACATTTTTCACCTAGCAAAACCATGCATATAGAAATGTTTGATGTGGAACAAGTTTTCAGCATTTTTCTTTTATTTATTTATTTAAGGTGGGGGGAATAGAACCTTAAGGTATGTTTGATAGGAAGACAAGAAAATAAGCCCATGTTTGGTACACACTTCCCCCAAATACAAAAGTATTTCATTCAAATACCAATCACATCACATTTTAAATCCAATACAATCACTATTCATTATTTCATTTTTTCTATTACTTTTATTAATTACATCATATATTCTCTTTCTCTCTCTTTTTTTCCTCTCTACTTTTACTCATCCATATCACATATTTATTATTAAAATACAATTCAAATACTTTTCTCCTAAACACCTATTGCATTCAAATGCAATACTAATACTTTTCCTCCAAACATAAATTACGTTCAATGCATTGCATTCAAACACAATGCAAATACAATGTGTTCACCAAACAGGGCATAAGAATGATGGAGGTTAGGAGTAGGCATTGGATCGAAAACAAATTTTTTTTTTTTTACCATCCATCATCCAATCTAATTATAAAAAAATTCTTTTAAATCCAACCAATGCAATCTAATTTATTTTATCATCCAGACCGATTTAGTCTAATATCCATTAAATTAGATTGGATTGGATTGGATAATTGAATTATGCTCATATTTTCATATGAACTTATTAAATGAACTCAAAAGGACAAAGCACATTTCGTAGGCATCAATTTAATTTTCCAGTATCCATTTATCATATAATGATAAACCTAAATAACTCAAAATAGTAAATAAAGTAAAAACTTTAAGTTAATATAGCATAATCCTTATTCAAATTAAAAACAAAAAACTAATGGTGCGTTTGTTTACCATATTGAATTCGCATTGCGTTTTAAACGTAATGCGATTTTAATCTAAACACAAAAATATTACATTCAAATACAAATACATCATAATTTAAATCAAATATAATCACTATTCGACATTCCTCTTTTTTTTTATTACTTTGACCAATCATATTACATATTTTCTTTCTCTCTCCTTTTTGTTTCTTTTTACTTTTATTAATCACATCACATACAATACAATATAAATATTTTTCATCCAAAAAAATATTTTATTTGAATGCAATGCAAATACTTTCCATCTAAACACATATTGCATTTAAATGTAATACGAACGCAATGCATTATTTTAATTATGATATCTACAAAATTAGAAGGGTGAAAACAAAAAACAAACACAAAAAAATACTAAAAAAAGATTAGTGACAAAAGGTTAAAAGAAAGGTGCATGTATAAAAAAAAAAGATAAAAAATAAATTAGATAATATATTATATTTACATATAGATTATATAATATAAAATTTACTTATTTTTATATAAATATAGATTATAAATATAAGGATTGGATTGGATTTATTGGATTTTTAAAATTGAAATCTAGTTGCTAATCTAATCCAATTAAATTAGTCAAATTATCAACAAAATCCAATCCAATAGTTTTTAGATATTTGACTTTTTCTTTTTTATGTATAGAATTGATTTAGTTGAATTCATTGGATGAATAGATGTTGTGACTATCCCTAATAGAGGGAGTAGATTACTTAAGTAAGGAAAATGAAAAAAGAGAGAGATGTCTATTTTTTAAGTTTTTCTGGTATATAAAATCACTCCAATAATCTCTTCAATTTAGAAAATGTCAAAATTTCTAGTGTGATAGATTTGGAATTCTTACTCTAATTTCTTTCTTTTCTTTTCTCTCGTGCCAAACACATTCTAAACTTCATCATATCATGGAGGTAAATAGACCAAGCCTGCAAGCATTTGACTACAACTAAATTAAGGAGATGTTTGGTAAACGCATTGTATTTTAATTATATTTAAATGAAATTTATTTTTTGAATGTTGTATTTAGTTGAAAAGTATTTTTTTTTGTATTTGAATGAAATGTGTGTTTTGATGAAAAGTATTTTAGAGTTGAAAAGTTGATGTGATTGGTAAAAGTAGAGATAAATAATGGAATTGAAAAGTTGATGTGATTGTTTTAAAAATGTTTTAAAAAGTAATTGTTTTCGTAACATTGTTGTAAAATTTGTGTTTAGTATAAAATTATATTGTATTTAAATAAAATTAGAATGTAATTTTTTACCAAACGACATCTAAAATCTCCAAACTATAACGCACATCTAGCTAGGTCACTGTTATTGTACATGATCTATTAATGTTCCACTAAATTCTATATCGAATGGCCCACCCCACCAAATTAAAAAAAAAAAAAAAAACCTAGAACAACGGAATATATACATAAATATCAAAGCTATATATATACGAGTCGCCTGGGCGTGACACGCAGTAAAGTTCTCCAGCTACCTAAATTATTTTGTATATGTCTTTCAATTTGGAGAACAGGAAATGCTTTGTTGGATTTATGGCTTGAGTTTTCCATTTTTCAACATCAAGTATATCCTTACTTGTCTTATTGCGGTGCAAAAATGTGACAAGCAGTACAATAACATTAATGGCTGCTGAAAGACGTTGTACTGAATTTTTTAAAAATGTTTTTTAGCTTGTCCACAGGCTGGGTGTATTGGAATTTGGAGGGAAAATTTTGTAGGACCCGAACTTGATAAAAAATCGAATTGGAAATCTAGGTGCGACGAGTGTGCGAGTAGCAGCCAAATTCTTTAAATTTAGTCCCCCGTAGATTCTAAAAACAAAAAAGGCGTAGTACTACAAGTATTAAAGATAATCCGAAAAAATATATATATATATATATATTGCACTTGGTTGGAAAATTTCTGTGAATCCGAAAAATATTAAACCTTGTAGGACGAACAACCACCCAACTGTATGGAAAAGAACTTTGACATAAATTTAGGTGGTCAGTACGATGTTGGCATTTAGTGTATAAACGTGAGTCACGTGCAGAGACTGTTTTCTGGGTTTAAGATAAGGGAAAGCTTATAAAATGGCCCCCAGCAAACATACATAACTAATTTATACCAGAGAAAGAATTTCAATTTCCTGGGATCCAAAATGAATGGAGCTTTGAATAGTCACTTTCATCCCTTTTCATAATGTGAAAATACGTGCCAAATCCATGGCCTACATTTATATAACACATTAATAATAAAATACTCCTCACCTTTAACCTCATTAAATTAATATTTTTGGTTCATTTGCCGTGATACTAATATATTTACACTAGCTAATTAAAGGTGTTAAAAAAAATCATCAGAGAAACATGACTGATGAGGATAAACTTATGTATACATGCGACAGAACCTTACACATACATATACACATGACATGATCGGATTTAATTATGAAGACTCAATGGCAACTGTCTGAAGGTGGTGTACACAACACACAACACGCATATAAGATGAAATGTGTTAAAAAGAAAAGAACAAAAGCCTGATAAGAGTGGGTAATAAATAAAAAGACGTGTGCCAGCTACCACTGCACAGCACTGTTACACTTAGTTATGGATTTAGTGGCATCTCTACATTACCAAGGGTTTATTTAGATTTAGGAGTTCAAATTACATTTTGGATTAAGTTTAAAATGAGTTAAATTATAAAATAAATCTTGTATTTAGTATTAAGTTTGAGTTAGAGAATTTAATTTTAAGTTAAGTGTTTGGATGATAAAAATCAAGTTTGAACTTAAATTAAAATTGTGTTTCTCTTTATTTTTTTTATCTAGTTAATATAAATTTTTTTTATATGAAAGAAGATTTATGAACAATATTTTGAATTCAAAATACTATGCAAGTTATATACTAAAAAACTTAAAATAGACTAGCAAACCAATTACATGATTAAGTTAAAACTCAATTTTTTATAATTGAATCAATCAACTAAACACAACCTAAATACAGCAGCACTTATGCTGGGCCTCAGCGAGAATATATACGACAATTGTCTATCTAACTTCTTCGTCTCATATATATATATATATATGTATGCGCTTATCCCGGGCCTTTGGGAGAATATATACCACAACTGTCATTCTAACTTCTTTATCTCCTATATATATATATTTATATGTATACGTGTGTATGCATATCAAGTGTAAACTTAAAAGGGACCACAACAACGCTAATTAATCATGCCTATATGTGATCAATCTTAAACAACACTTAATTTCAATCTTAGATTGATTATTTAAAGCCCTAATAAACAGCTTAAATTCTAAGAAAAGTTAATTAAGGCCCTTTGCTAGCTTCTGAGTCTCTCTCTTAGCGAGTAATTTCACTACTCTGGATTGCATGTTACACGTTCGTGTAAAGTGTTATTGCTCAAGTAAGCGTCGAATAAGGGGAAGATACTATTTTAGTTTGAGAGAAAAATAAGTTAATGGAAAGTAGAGTATTGTCTGTCACTAGTTTACTATAAAATTATATGGTATTTTATGGCCCTCAAAAAAAAAAAAAAAGGGGATAAAAGCTTTTTAATTTAAAATCTGAAATTGTTTTCAGCAGTTTTATTTGATAAGTAAAAATCGTAAGTTTTATACTGTTAATAAAAAAGATGGCATTTATGAACTTGTACTAATTAATTAGACACATTGTTGGGGTAAGCTTGCTGTGAGATAGATAATCTAATTATCTCTGACACGAAGAGATAACGTTTTGTGTGTGTGTGTGTGTGTGTGTGTGTGTGTGTGTGTGGGGTTCAATAAAAGCTGACTGAGGCACTTTGTTCAACTTGCATGGTAAACACCCGACCCGAGAAAAAGAAAAAGAAAAAACCATACACTTACAAAAGAAAAACACTAGATGTGTTGCGATAAATAATTGTAGAAAGCAAAGCCTTAAAATAACTTGTTGCATATGCTGATTTTATCTCATCTGCAGTGCATGGAATATTTTGCATAACCCCAAAAGCGCAAGTTAAAACTAAAAATTAAAAAAAAAAAAGAAAAGAAAAGAAAAGCTATTGCTACTTGCTACAAAACTTATATATTATCTTTTCATAAAATATGTGGAGAATAATGTTGATGGTAGAGAGAGAGACAACATAATCGTTAGTAATAAAATTTTCCAAATTAAAAATGATTCTTTTTGAGAGTGGTAATTAAAAATTATATGGTCTAATGATAAAGAATTATTAAGATTAAATATGTGATCTAAAGTTTGAGTGTCTAATACTCGATTTAACTGTCTATGACAACGCCCCAAGAGGTATACCAACCAATTTCATTACTTTGCAGTGAGCAAGAGAGAGAGAGAGAGTTCTATATACCGACATGCAGAGATAAGCCATTATCTTTTTAAACGAGTGTGGGGATGAAAGATATCAACATGCATATATATGTATATGTATGTATATATATATATATATATTTATGTAAAGAAGTTAAATGGATGGGCTGAGATGAGAAGTGAAGTTGAAGACTAACACAGTCCACAGTATATTTTTTCTGCACAGAAAGCGAACGTTCTCTTTTCCTCTCATTATTACTCTCTTCCAACTTTTTCCACTACTGTCTCTTGCAGTCTTCTCTCCTTGACCCTCCTTTACTCCACATTTCACAGCACTATCTCAAAAACTAAGAATACACACCAACAAGCAAGCACAAAACAATTACATTAAAAAAAAAAAAAGGCAAAAAAAGAGAACAAAAAAAGGAAAAAAAGACATGGTGTTTGATCTTGCAGACTCGTTAACAGGCTTCCAAGAACACCAATCTGATGATGTTTCAGATCTGTTTAACTCAGAAGCGGATCATATGCCCTCTAGAAACTTCTTAAGTCGCTCAAATAACCGAGACTTCTATGCTTCATTTCGTGCCGAAGCTATTTCTCTGGTTTTACGGGTAAAAAGACTTCTTATACAGCTTTCTTATAATTGGCATTTACCTTTGTTTGAGATGCTTGTGTTTTGTTGATAAAATTGTTCTAGTCATCAGGCACAGTTTTCCTGCAACTTTGACCCGTTCATTTCCTACCTCGCCATCAATTACACCGACCGATTCGTCTCCAAGCAAGAAATTCCGGTAAATTATTCAAACTTCTTGTTATGTAGCAGAGTTTAATATTTCCGTACATTTTATCGGCAAGTAAACAGAGCATTGTCAGGTAAATGATTACAAACTTTTTTTATATTGCAGCAAGGAAAGCCATGGTTTTCGAGACTAATTGTAATCTCCTGCCTCTCTCTCGCTGCGAAGATGAAGAACTTTCCCTTCTCATTCTCTGATACTCAGGTAGTTGGTGAATTTGAATTCTATAAAATGTGGTGAAACTGATAAACAAATGACTACTTATGTTGTTCCCTACATAATGAAACAGAGTGAAGAGGGTTTTATCTTTGACGCGCAAACAGTTCACAAAACGGAGCTTCTTGTCCTTGATACTCTGAGTTGGAGACTCAGATCAATTACACCTTTCTCATTTTTCTCCTTCTTTACGTCTTTCTTCGAACTAAGTGACACTTCGTCGATGCAAGCTCTCAAAGACCGAGCTTCCGCGATCATCTACACTTCTCAAAACGGTACTTCTTCGTCACCTTTTATTACTTCCTTACTGATTACAAGACTTTTTTCCCTTCGTATATCCTAAACTCATGACTTTTTATTTTTTGGGACAAAGACATAAAATTTTTGGAATTTAGGCCGTCGATAAATGCTGCGGCGGCTCTCCTCTCTGCATCTCAGGAGATATTCCCCTTGCAATTCTTTTCTTTCAAAGCGTCACTCTTAAATTGCCAATACGTAAAATTTGTAAGCAAATCACTATTTTTATTTTCTTCCCTTCTTATTTTGGTATGGATGAAAAATTGGAGTCTCTTTTTCTTAGTTTATCCGTTGTCTGTCGTTGTGCAGGAGAATTTGTTGAAGTGCTTTAATCTGATGCAAGAAATGGTGAACATGACGCAAGGATGCATTTCGAATTTAGATACATTGTCAAGCACGAGAACTCCGGTGAGTGTTCTTGAACGCAAATTCACCAACTCAGAAAGCGAGATCTCGACCACTACAAGCTCCACATCAGAATGTGACACTTTAATATCTGAGAAGGAAGAGAACAAGAGGCGTAAATTGAATCGTCCGTGTATTACCGATAGTAGGTTCAAGATTTCCCGCTTTCACAACTTCTGATTTTTTGCATTAGAATCAGACAAAAAAGCTGTTCCAGCATGTCTAGTAGCAATTGTCTCTTGTGATGTTGTAATACTCCTTGGGCTCTGATTTGAAGCATTAATAAATTTGCAGCTAATCAGGGCTCAGTCATGGGGTCTCTCTATATCATATTATTTTCTATATTTCTCTCTTCACATCCTGTTAAAAAGAAGTAAAAATATCGAGAATAAAAAGAAATTGTTATGTTTAATGGGATTTGGTGATGAATTATAAGGGGACTTGAACAATCAAGTTGGGATGTGAATTAACTTGTTTTAACATGACTATTAATTTAGGAGCAAAAACTAAGCTCATCTTTTAAGCAGAATTGAGTTAAGTCCTTTGTGTTTTATTGATAGATGATAAGGTTTCCAAAGTCATGAAATAAATGAGTGATGTGATGACATCAGTGATGCCCTTTTCTTAGTAGCAAGGAAAAAAAAAAAAAAACATGATTGTTAATCTATGAAGGGTACATCACTGCTCAGTTTAATTTTAACACTTAAAATTTACACGCAAAAAGGATTTACTAATTAGTTTTGAGGCAACAGATTGGAGTAACTAATTTGACAGGGAAGAACTACCATATATGCGTCGTGGGACGAA
The DNA here is from genome assembly GCA_035233585.1 of Antiaris toxicaria. Taxonomy (NCBI): domain Eukaryota; kingdom Viridiplantae; phylum Streptophyta; class Magnoliopsida; order Rosales; family Moraceae; genus Antiaris; species Antiaris toxicaria. Next base: position 100,852,199 of record CP141154.1, read on the forward strand.
AGAGAGAAGAAACGTCAAAGACTGCAGTGTGTTCGGAAAATGAATTAGCTTTTCCATGCTTGAAAGCTAGTGGAGATAGGAACAAAACTTCATCCACAAATGTGGTTGTTAAGGAATCAAAGAAACCAGCCTATGAAATGTGTAAGACGAAAAACAAGCAAAGAAACTAAGCTTAGATTCTTGTAAATTTATTTCCTCTCTTCTGTCCTCTCTCAGGCCACTGTCATGTTCAGCAATGCAAGATTGCAAGAAAAGTAGCACCGAGATAAATTTCTTGCATAAGTTTATATCGCTTTAGTTCATCCTTTTGTCATCATCCCTGCTCGGTTACTTAGCTAAGAGGAAATGTTGATCTATAAACATTACTGATCATGAATACATATTTAGACTAAAACTGGGGGTACACACAAGAAATTCCATTTAGAATTTATTCAATAGAAAAAACTAAAAAAATTAACTAAAACGAAGGGGGCATGACAAACCATTAAGGCATAATCGAGAAAAGTTAAGCTAAATTTTTTTCCAGACTCCGCTCTCATCGCAAGGGAAGAAACAGAGTCTAGGACACTTGCATATCTCCAAGTACATCAACTCTGGAAACAGTTCTAGCAACTTTCTCCAGTCCACCTGCAGTTCACTCAAGAACTTCAAACGTAAGGCCTTAACAGTCCATCGATGAAACTCGTGCTCGTGCAGGTCTGAGAGTTTCCCTCCCCTGATATAGAGCTTTTTCAAGTTCTGCAGCTGCTCAGCTGAAAAGAATTGAGATATGTTGGATCGCGGGAAGTAGTGGAGGTCCAGTTTCTCCAATGAAACAGGGAGTTTTGAAGTTGTGGGAGCTGGTACTGGAAGTTGTGTTGTAGATTTTACCCTGCTGGCTAGTCTCTTTGTCTTGGTGATCATTCTCTGAATACCCCTTTGAGGAATGGGCGAATTGTAAATTCTAGACCATGATATCGATAAAGAACGCAGTTTTTTGAACCGTTCTAATGCACTTAGCTCTCTCTTCACCGTACTAGAGTATCTATCTACGTGGATACTCAACTTCTTTAGGCTTTTCAAGTTTGTCAAGTCCTCCAACTGACAGTAATTTACTCCAGGCCTCGGCGCACCAATTACAAAGCCTTTGAGGACTTGGAGCTCCGAAAGTAAAGCAATCCCCTTGGGCATATGACTAATCAAGTAACACTCATACATGTCCAAGTGTGTCAGCTTCTTAAGCGAGCCGATTCCATCAGGAAGTTTCTCCAAATCATGACATCCATTAAGGTTCAGAATCCTCAGATTGCTTAGCCTGCAAATAGAATCTGGAAGCTCCGTGATTCGAGAGACTCCTCGGAGGCTAAGGTACCGAAGCTGCTTCATTCTCTTCAAGCCTTTCAAGAACTCACCGTCCTCTACTTCAATAATATGCTTGGCCGAGCTCCGCCACCTCCCCAGCTGAAGAACTCGAACGTACTTCATCTTTGCAAACCAATCCGACTTGAAATCGAGGCGGCGCTCACTGACATTGAACAACGTCCAGACATTCTCTTGCTTTAAATTGAAATTAGTATACGTCAACTCCCGCACAGAAGATGATGATCCTTCTTTGGTTTTCACCAGGAAAGCTCTCCGTGAGCCAGAAATATTAGCAGTGGGATTTCCATTGGCGTCGAAGTTGATGAACCCCGCTCTCTCCGCAAGCATGATCACAGCAGATCGAATCGAAGGTTGCATCTTGCAGCTGTCTGCTGTTGGCCTTTGCTTCTTGTATACCAGCTCGATTATGCCTTTCCTGATAAACTCTTCGAAGAATCCATTCGCGATCTTCTCCACACTCTTGTCTCCTTCATGACTAGCCGTAGAGTACTCTATAAACCCCTCGCCAATCCACCAATGAACCAAAACCTTCTTTTTAATCACAGCGTTCTCGGGAAAAACCGAGAAACACAGCAGGCACATCTTTGACGTGACGTCTAGACCATCGTAAATGGCCCGAATTTCCTCAAAGGTTGATCTATTGGCAATTCTTTCGCTGATGTTTACATCTGGCAATTGGATGGACCAGTTTACCGTGCGATGGCGAAGGTTGATTTCTTCGCGTGTCATGGAGTAGGTGAAACGCTTAAAGCTCTCGGAATCGAGATTTATTGAAGAGAGATCGGGAGAGACAGAGATCCATTTCTTCAACATCGAGACAGTGTCGTGAGTCCTGCTGAGCTTACTCTGCAGGAAATTTATTCTATCCGTGTTCTCTAGTGTCTCTATTCTCTCTGTGTAAGCGTCGTCCAAGCTTTGGAGGACTAGATCTTTAATCGCACAGTTGATGAGAGCTTCCCGTTTTTCCCATCTCCTACACGCCTTCTTTATGAGAATGACATCCTTTTGGATTTCCTCCCACATTTTAAGCATATCAACGTACTGATCCTGGCGGCTCAATTCGTCTGCCACTGTTATTGTGTCGCCATTGTCATGGCCATCGGCGTTGCTCCTGCTGTTGCAGTTTTCGCCTGTTTGAGGCACGGGAAGGGATTTTCTTCCTTTGGATAAATGCTGCAGAAAATCTGGCACTACAACCTCGCTGAATATCTGGAAAGGCGTGATCTGCCCTGACTTAAAGTAGGAGAGAAGATCCAGAGATACATAAGATGACTCGAACGAAGAAGTGGAAGCGCGCATGCTCGACGCGGTTGACATTGACAACCGAGGTAGAGATGGAGATGATAAGAGATGAAAATTATGATTTCAAATGCTTCATCTGCTGAAAATTAGCTCCCTTTATTTTGTCGTATCAGGTGGGACATTTTCTTAAGTCAGAAGGAATCATAAGAGTCTAAAGTCTTCAACCGCGTAGCGTTGGCCTTGGTCGAAGCTTTTCTTGCCCCCCACTCCTGAGAAGAATGGAAGTCTCTAACCAAAAAAGGAAAAAAAAAAAAAGGATTAAAAAAGAGGAAGTTTCTTGCCAAACTACAGGAGGTTTCTTATAAAGATTCCCTTGGCTTCTCATTATTCCAAACAGTTTGCGTCTAGGTTTAACTTTCCAAACCTCCGTGTGCATATAATGATATAAATATTACAAAATTCACTAGTACATAATTAGATTTATACACTAATAGATTTATACATATTTCCACAAGATCTATAAATATTATAAAATTCACTAGTACATAAATATAAATTTGGTAACTTACTGATTAGACTTCGTCTTCTTGGAGTGGAGCTCTAACATTATTTTGAGAGCCCGAAATTTTTACTTAATATTTTCGGGGAATCCATATTGGAGAATCATGATCATCCATACATACGAATGTATGCATATATATATATTTCATTTCTTTTAACTTTTCTGCTATTCCTAACAGTCCAAACATAAACCAAAATTTGAAAAAAGTAAATGTATACATACATACATACATATATATATATTAGAGTGTGTTAAACAAATTTTGTTTTGGTTTGACCTGAAAAGCCCACGGTATGACTTAATATAAGGATTTTTTAGGGCTCTATAGTGGTAGCAGATAGATTAGTTTAATATAATTTAGGGTTTTGATTTTTTTTTTTTATGTTTTTGAATTACACACGTTATTTTTACCTTTTGTATTAATTTTTGAATTCCGTTTAGGGTTTCTATGTAAATCTATGTGTTTTTATTTTTTCTATTTTCATTGTCTGATCTCGCACAATCTCATAACATGTGGTACCAGAGTAAGATTTGATTTTGACAATGGCAACCATTAAATATGACATTCCACTTTTGGATCGCAATGCCAAATTTTCGTTATGGTAGGTCAAGATGCAGACTGTGCTAATGCAGATGGATTTGGATGGCGCACTGTTACGGTTTAATAAGTTGTCTTCGTTTTAGATGCCAGAGGAAAAACAACATATGGATAGAAAGGCTTTATCTTAGATTCATCTTCATCTATCAAATTAGATTTTGTAGGACATTTTTAAAGAGAGAATTGTCATTGGGCTATGGTTGAAGTTGGAGCAATTGTGCATGACAAAAACACTAACCAGTAAGTTCCGTCTAAAACAATGACTATATTCTCACTATATGTCTGAAGGCACATCTTTGGAAGATCACTTAACCATCTTTAAGGAAATTGTCTCTGACCTAGAGACCATAAAGGTTAAGTATGATAAAGAAGATTTAGAGTTGATTTTGTTGTATTCATTGCCTTCTTCATTTATGAATTCCAGAGATACTATTTTATATAATCTTGATACTCTTACTCTGGATGAAGTTTATGATGCTTTATTTTCTAAGGAAAAGATGAAACAAGTTGTGGTAAGATCTGAGACTCAAGTAAAGGGTCTTGTTGTTTAAGGGATGATGCAGGAGAGGAATTCAGGAGGTGACATGAGAAGCAGTTCAAAATCCAGTAATAAAGATAAAATTTGCAGGTGCTACAAGAAGAAAGGGTACATCAAATCTGAATTCTATAAGTTAGAAAATAAGAACAAGAGAGCTACTGGTAATAAGAAGGGAAAAACAATCAGAAAATTCTAGTGAAATCGGTATTGTAAAAGATAACCTTAGTGATGGAGAATTCTTAGTTGTTTTTTATGGCAACTCCAAACCTTTGCAAGGATTGGATCCTTAACTCAGGGTGCATGTTTCATATGTGTCCTAATTGGGACTCGTTTTCAATATATGAAGCATTGTCTAAACATGCTGTGTTGATGGGTAATAACGCATCTTGTAAGGTTAGTGGTATTAGAATGGTCAAAATTAAAATGTTTAATGGAGTTGTTAGGACACTTGGCGATGTGAGACATGTTCTAGATCTGAAGATGAATCTTATTTCTTTAAGTACTCTTAATTTAAATGAATGCAAGTATACTAGTGAAGGTGAAGTTTTGAAGATTTGTAAAGGTGCTCTTATTGCGATGAAAGGGCATAGAAGATTTACCAATTTATATGTCTTGCAGGTTTCAACAATTACAAGTAGTGCAACTGTTATTATGCCTTTCTTGTCAGATGGTGAAGTTACTAGACTCTAGCATATACACCTTGGGCATATGAGTAAGAATGGGATGACTGAACTAAGTAGAAAAGGACTTCTTGATGGACAGAGTGTCAGTAAATTGAAGTTTGCAAGCACAACATTTTTGGGAAGCAGAAGAGAGTCAGATTCATGAAAGGCATCCACAGTATAAAGAAAGTACTTGATTGTATACATTTTAATCTTTTGGGGCCATCTAGGGTTCCTTTTAAGAGAGGTGCTAGTTATATGCTAACCATCATTGATGATTTTCCAGAAAAGTTTGGGCATTCTTCTTGAAACAAAAAAATGATGTGTTGGCTATATTCAAGGAGTAGAAGATAGTGATAGAAAAGCAGACAAGGAAACAAATAAAACGTCTCCGCAGTAATAAAGGCTTAAGGTTTTGTTCTGATAAATTTAATGCTTTATGCAAGGTAGAAGGAATCATAAGACATCATACAGTTCATTATACTCCATAGCAAAATGGTGTTACAGAGCGGATAAATAAGACTTTGATGAAGAAAGTTTATTGTATGCTCTCTAATGCTGGCTTACCTAAGTCTTTTTGGTCCAAAGTTGTTGCTTTATCTTGTTTTCTTGTTAATCACTCTCCTTCAACTGTCATTGACAAAAAGACTCCATAAAAGGTATGGTCCGATACTCCTACTAATTACTCTGATTTGAAGATATTTGGATGTCCTGTCTATGCTCATGTTAATAATGAAAAACTAGAACCTAGATCTATAAAGTATGTGTTTCTTGGCTATAAGCCTAGTGTTAAGAGATATAAGTTACGGTGTTTAAAAACTACGAAAGTCATAGCTAGTAGAGATGTTATTTTTGATGAAACTACCATGCTTCATGACTTACCTTCTAGATATACTTGTGAGAAGACTCCATAGAAATTAAGCACGTGATAGAGCTTAAGATTCAGTCAAGGTACGTACTAGAGTTTACATTTTAGTCTAGTTTAGATATACATGGTGGTGCCACTCCCTTATCGCCACAGGCACCATTAGAGTATTCTATGGTTAAAAATACACTTAGGAGAGACGTTAGACCTCTTCAGAGATTTGGTGAGGCTGAATTGGTTACTTATGCACTAAATGTGGCTAAAGGTATTAATCAAATAAACAATCTTTCATTTACTCAGAGGCAATTAGTTGTGACGATCTAGCAGATGCATGATTACAATGTAGGAGGAAGTGGAATCACTTAATAAGAATGGTATATAGGACTTAGTGAGATTACCCAAGGGTGTTGTTCACTACAAATAGGTGTTCAAAAGAAAGGAAGGAATACCAAGAGTTGAAGAAGCCAAGTATAAGACAAGACTAGTTGCAAAAGGCTATAATAGGTTCCAGGTGTAGATTTTATAGATGTGTTTTCTCCAATTGTAAAGCATAGTTTGATTCAAGCTTTGCTTGGCATCGTGGCCATGCCCGATTTTAGACTTGAGTAGTTGGATGTGAAGACAACATTCTTACTTAAAGAGCTTGAAAAGGACATCTATATATAATAGCCATAGGTTTTATAGTCTTAGGAAAGAAGGAGTACATTTGCTTACTGAAAAAGTCCATTTAAGGCCTGAAACAGTGACCTAGACAACAGAATAAGAGGTTTGACTCGTTTATGAGCACTCGTGGTATCAAAAGAAACAGTTATGATAGTTGTGTCTACTTGAAAAAGAGTGATGATAGGTCATTTGTTTATCTACTTTTATATGTTGATGATATGTTAATAGCAGCCAAGGATAAGGGAGAGATAAGAAAGGTCAAAGCTCAACTCAATAAAGAGTTTGAGATGAAAGACTTAGGAATGGCAAAGAAGATACTTGGGATAAAGATTCTGAGAGATAGAAAGACAGATAAATTATACTTTAGTCAAAAATGGTATATCGAGAAAGTTCTTTGTAGGTTCAATATGTATAATGCCAAATCTATTAGTACTCCATTAGCAGCTTATTTCAGACTTCAGTTGCTTTATCTCTACAATCAGATGATGAGGTTGATTATATGTCATGAGTTCTATAGTCTAGTGTAATGGAATCTTTCATGTATGTTATGGTTTATTTATTTCTAGATTTATCATATGCATTTAGTAAAGTCAATAGATATATGACAAATTCTGGTAAAAAGCATTGGAAACCAATTCAATGGATCTTCAGATACTTGTGAGGCACTATCGATGTTTGTTTGCACTATAGGAGAAATAAAGATAGAGTCATCGGGTATGTCGATTTTGATTTTGTTGGAAATCTTATTAAAAATGATCATTATAGGGTACGTTTTTACCACTGGTGGATGTGCTATCAATTGGAAATCTACTTTGCAGACTACAGTTGCGTTGTTCATTACTAAGGCTAAGTATATAGCTATTATAGAGGCTTGTAAGGAAGTCATTTGGTTGAAGGGATTGTTTGATGAGCTCGATAAAGACTTACATGTTACCATAGTTTTTTATGACAGTCAGAGTGATATTTTCCTCACAAAAAATCAGATGTTTCATGAGAAGACAAAGCACATTGATGTGCAGTATCATTTTGTGCAAGACATCGTTGCTCGTGGTGATATTGTTGTGAGCAAAGTTAGTACCCATAATAATCTTGTCGATATTATAACTAAGTCACTTCCTATAGCTAAGTTTAAGCATTGCTCAGACTTGGTTGGTATTTGTTGCTAAGATTAGGCCTTAAGGACTTTTGCGAAAGAGGTGGAAGGTGGTTTTTTGTTGAAGACTAGTGTTCGTTATTCGTTTCTTGCATTGGAATTTGTGTCAAGGTAAAGATTGTTAGAGTACGTGACCCTAATTCTATTTTAGTCCAGTCAAAAGAGCCTGTGGTATGGATCTGTTTTTAGTTTGCACTATATATTATGGATTTTATGTTTTGAGCCATATATGTTATTCTCACTTTTTGTACCAATTTTTAAATTGGTGAATTTCTTGTTCTTCGCTTGTAGTTTTTTCTCGTTTAGGGTTTTTTACATAAATCTGTATGTTCTTATTCTTTGTTTTCATTGTCTATTGTCACGTAATCTTGTAACATATATATATATATATAGTAAAACTGAATTCTGAATGTTATACACTGCCAGTAATCAAGGCATGAACTCATTGAAGAAAATTCAAATCAGAAATACATTTTCCCCTAATAAACCTCTCTGAAAGCTTTAGAACTGGTTTTTGAAATTGATACATGCTGGACAAAGGCATTGTGGAAGCAAAGAATTCTCTAATAGGTTTCTCCTTACTAAATACGAAGCAACGTACAACATATCTATGCATAACAAACGAAAAGTACAAGAAAGGTGCATAAGGAAGAAGATAACAATGCAGGCCTTCCAAGTTCTTTTCTACGTTTGGTGATCTACTAGGAATTGGCTTCTCTTACTTTGCAGCCACAAGTTTTGTTCCAGCTTGCTGTTCCTGCTCATAGAATTGTGTGCCTAGCCCCAAATGATTCATTAACAACCAAGTGAAAGTTAAAAGTTCTCCTCCTCTGCTTGGTTGTTGTGCGTGTACAATTGATCTACAGTTGATGGCAGCGTAAGACAACAATTCCACCCACACACGGCTCGTTAGATGCCATTCGTCTGCGTCCAAATTTTGGAGTTGCTGTGCAAGGATGCACGCATCGAACAGCACGGATTTGCTTTTGCTTCCCTTCACGGCAGCAGGTCTAAATTTTGTTTTCACAGAAAAGATCTTCTTGCAGGCATGAAGATGATGCAATATCGAGTGCTTCGCAAAGAACCTTTTGGCCTCGGCACAAGTGTCCCGGAATACTATGTGCCAATTTCCCAAAACCGGCGCCAACATTGTGGGTTGCATTACGAGAAGATAGAACATATAGTCTGAGAGAAGCTTGCAGATTCTCTGATGTTTACTTTCAGCAGTTGAGTTGGCCTTGCCATCGACACTTGGCTTACTCCTTTGGTGATGGCAAAGCTCAGTAGCTATGTGCCACAAAAGAAGGCTCTCCGTGTATTGAAACTCCCCGATGCTCCATTTGAGCTTCATATAGCTAGAAGTTTGAAAGAGAGCCCAATCACCTCTTTGTGCACATGCCTCTGTTGCCACTCTGAGCGTACTTGCTGCCAAAGATTTAGTTCTCAGCTCATTGAAGATAAAGACCTTCAGTTCTTCGGTGATGTTCACCGAGGATGAAAAGAGGCAGATTTTGATGCTGTCCAGAATTCCTCGGATGTGAAGATAGCTGGCGAACTCGTAAACACATGTTGGACGTTCATCTAGGCAATAACTTATCATGTTATACTGGGAGACCTTCTTAGACCACCTTCGTCTTTTCAAAGTTAATGGGGCGATATATTTTCGCAATCTGTTGTTGGGGAGAATCAGCGTCCATTCAGAGAAAAGAAGGTCAAAGACGGAGATAGAATCAATGAGCACTGCTCCAGCGAGCAAGGCATAAGTAAGATCTGTATCAAACTTCTTGAATCCACTCTTCTCAACTACATAGAACAACGTAAAAGTGCCAATTATGAGTACGAAACTGATAAACCGCAGGATGTACCCGCTTCTGCGACGCACCACGACCACCTTTGTGTGGAGAACCTGGTACATGAAATTGAGCTCGTACTCTATTAATCTGAATGCCCCGCTAGGACTTCTGTTGAGGAAAAAAGTCCTGCTTGAATCTCGATCTTTGGAGCTCAAAAGAAAGCCGACAATTAGTCCCTTGAACCTTTCGAACTGGGCATATGCAGCCTGCAGTAGTTTCATGTCATCTAAAGAATCCAACAGGATTGCATCTCCATCAGCAGAAGTTTTAGCATCCTTAGAAACCACCCCAGCGTTCTGCGTTATCGGTGTTGTTTCTGCTTGTGTCTGAACCTGGACCGATCTCATCGAAGAGTATATCGCTACAGCTTCTTCATAGTCCGGCCCGGGGTTCGGCTTTGGCAAAACAGTCTCTCCAAAATGGTCCAAGCTTGCAAGATACAAGGCAAAAGTTCTCTCTGCGAACCTGATAGTCCCCACAACAAACACAAGACTTGTTGGAATCCATAACTTGTTGTCGGGCAGCGTCAAATAGAAGCTGTAAGCAGCAGCCAAGACTTGCAAGAAAAGTTGGATCAAGTGCCTGAGCCAGAACTCGTTGTCCTCAAGGGAGAAAGAGGTGATGCTGTCTGGTCCGCCGAGATGCAACAAGAGAAACGAAGCCCAGAATGCGAGAAGGTCTTCATTTCCCTCTGACTCACAGAAATCACCCTGGCTCTTGGTGATTAGCCCAATAGCAACCGCCGCCACCCAGTCCGCAAGCAAGTATGCTAGCCAGATGAAAATGAGGAGCACCGAGCTTCTACATCGCTTCCTAAACGACGCAAGCAGCGTCAAGAAAACCTGCAGTGACAGGCTTAAGAGAATGCAGCTTCGGAGATTCCACATGTCCCATAGCTTTCTGATTTTGTTGGGAATCGGCAGTTCCATGTGTTTTAACTTTTATTAACCTCTCCTGATTTATCTTTTCTCACCGGCTTTTGAGTAGTTTTGTTGAGCAGATCAGATCATGTCAAGTCCAAGAATAGTTTTGCTTGTCATAATTTCCAACTCTAACATCTTTAATATTTGAAGTGGCTTGAAAAATAAAAAATATATAAAAAAAAATTGAGTCAATCCAGCAAACATATCACTTTCTCTGCACTTGCAACAGTCGAATTAACTCTGAACGTAACAAGAAGTTGACGGGGACTTTGCAATGAAAGATTCACCGAACTTTCGTGGACGAAGTTTCCTGTTGATGCTGCCGATAGAACATATATATTATGTGTTTCACTTGTCATCTTTACATAATCTTGACTTGATTAAAAAAAAAAAAAAAGTGGCTTTGAATGATGCTGATAAACTAAAATGGTAGTTCAGTCAAACTTTTAATCCTTTATTCTCATTTTCCTCTCTCTCTCTCTCTCTCTCTCTCTCTCTCTCTCTCTATTTTGTTGACTAATTTTCTAATAAGTTAGGTATCGTGTGAAGTTCTCAACAAGATCATATGACTTACCTAGAAACAACACAGAGACTACCTTTGGAGATAAGTCATGAACAAAGGGACACAAGTTAGAAACAATCAAAAGACAAATTAGGAGCGTACGATGAGGAAACTTCCGCATTTTCATATTAATTAAATTTTATGTTTCCTAATTTATCTTAGTCAGGAGCAACTTCGTTGAACAGATCAAGCAGAATGATTCGTAAGGAATTTCACCACTCGCATTGCGTGTCTACCAGGAAAGTGAACGTAAGTTTTCACTTCCACTCGCACAGTAATTGGAGTTACTTGCAGCGTGTTGAAAAATTCAAAACTGAAGTTCAAGGAAAAAAAAACCGAGAAAAGGTCATGAACCTGGAACCCATCAACGAAAGCAACAGAACATGAAACAGATAAAAAGAGACAACAAAAAACTACGTAACGAAGAAAAAGCAATTGCAGGAGGAAGAGGAGTAGCACGCCACCAAATAAACATGATCCAAGTTTGTTTCCTTTGTTTCAGAGACATATCTAGAATGAAATGTTGCTCGAAATCTTTGGCATCAATCAGGGCGACAGGAAGATATCTATTTCAATAAACTCCATGATCATTATGAAACATTAAAATTGATGAATAATTGCATACATAGGATATTTTGTTCATTAAAATGGAGTCTCACCCCAAAAAAAAAAAAAAAAATCCAACCAATAAGGCGTGATAGCCGTAGTACACTGACTTGCAGCCTCAACAACATCAACGATCATCAGACATAAAAACATAGGCTGCAGAATGGCTACTGTTGGCCAAACAATTATAAAACATTTTCAAGCCAGAAACTAGTGGTTTCATCTTAACAAGAAGAGCTTGAATCAGAAGGGTTTAGAGCTTCACTAACCATGCGATCAAACAGTTAATGACAATTTTATTTTCCTTTCTTCCATTTTTTCCATTACGTGTGTACACCTTCAAACCGCCGTGGTTTCATTATTTTGAAATTCAGGGCACTCCACAACATCTAAAATTACTGAAGATGGCAATTGTATCCCAATGCTCCTCAACCTTGGAAGTTCGTGAAGGTGCAGAATCTCTAACTTTTCCAATCTACATCCTGCTTCCACTTCGCATGCAAACAAGGTTTCCAATTGATCGCAAAATTTAACATGGAGACTTTGAAGGTTTTCCGGCACGTGAGATGTAGAGAACACATTTAAAATCATTGGACAACAGTCCAGATATAAATGCTTAAGGTTCTTGAAGCCCTTTGTTTTTACACTCCCACTGTCTAGACTCTTCAAACTAGGAAGGTTTGATATCCACAAAATCTCCAATTTTGTCTCCATCCTGTTGTTTTCCTCTGTGTCAGAGAGAATGCTTTCCATTCTAGTGCATCTCTCTAACCAACAGCCTCTAATTTCAGGCACATTGTCGGCACCCAAATCAGATAGGCAGCTTATAAGATCATTATCAATCAGGGACAAGTGTTCAACATGCCTCAGAACACTTCCAAAACCATTAGGCAAACAGTATGATCCACCGATTTCCAGAAAACGATCATTCTTTTCTGGGAAACATCTTGTTCTAAAATAGATGTCTCTGAAAACTTTGTCGTTGCAGAAATCAAAATCTCCATCTACACCTTGCTCCTTGATTGGACCAACAAAGAATTGAAATTCTCTGAAGTTTGTCTCCCATAACTTGTGATTTATCTCCAAATGTTTAAAAATTCTGGCACCCCTTTGAGATATTGATGGCTTGCTACTCTCTGCTAAAGAGCTGCCATGCTTCAAGTTCAAGATGCCACATTGATTCCAGTTTAGCTCCTCTGGCAGACGCTTTATCTTTCCCCAGTCAATTTCTGCGCCATTTAACTCCGGTAAATGAAGGTGCTTTAGACAAGTCAGCTCTGAGATATCATAGGGAAATGTCTGTATTCTAGTTCCTGAAATATCAAGAACCTCTAGATGACTCAACGACCCCAGGCACAACAAATTTTCTATGTGCATACAATCTTTTAGAAGAAGCTGGCGAAGGTTGCTGTAATTGTCCAAGGATGGCAAATATGAAACCTTGGTTCCAGAAAGATCAAGAATTTCGAGCTGGTTTAGTGCATCAAGATGTTGTACTGTTTCCAACAGTGAACAATCTCTTAGTTTAAGCTGCGTAAGATTGATGATTTTCGACATGGATGGTAGCTCTGTAATTGGGGTTCCAGATAGATCAAGAATTTTCAGGTGAATCATATCCTCCAGGAATTGAGCTTGGAATCCAGCCAAAGAGCTTGCACCACACAGATTGAGCTCCTCAAGTTTCGATAAATGATCCATAGGTGAAAGCTTTTTCAAGTTTTTGCAACTCCGAAGCAAGAGGTTCTGGAGGTTGCTAGGGTTGCAAAGTACTGGAAGGAACTCAATTTTGGTTTCGGACAGATCAAGTACCTGAAGATAAGACATCTTCTCAAGGAATCTTTCTTCTATTGCTTCCAAAGATCTGCATCCTGAAAGATCAAGTATCTCTAGTCTTTCGAGTCCTTCCATCTCTGGAAGATATTGCAACAATGAACAATCTCTTAGCAAAAGTTGACGAAGGCTTCTTAGTTCTGAGAGAGATGGAAGTTTCTGAAGTCTACTTTTTGAAAAGTTGAGAACTCGAAGAAACTGCAGATGACCAAAGGATATGTCTTCAATATCAACCAAGTTACAGGCACCGTAAAGATTAAGTACCTCGAGGTGTTTCATTTCTTGCGTACTTGGAAGTTTCACAAGTGAAGAACAGTCTCTTAGGTAGAGACTCAAAAGGTTGCTTGCATTAGATGGAATTCGATTAATGGATGTTCCGGAAAGATCAAGGAATCTAAGTTCATCCTTGTTCCTTAAAGACTGCTCCTGAAGTTCCTCTAAACCTCCAGCACTAGAAAGATCAAGAATTTGAAGCCCAGACACTGTTTCTAGGCTAGGAAGTCTTGTTAAGCATGAACAGCCACTTAACAGGAGATGAGTGAGGTTTCCAAGATTGTCAAGAGAAGGCAAACAATCAATTTGCGATTCAGAAAGATCAACCATTTGGAGATTTGTCAATGATGAAAAGTCATCGTCGTGGACTTTTGTTAATGAAGTAGCTCCAGAAAGATCAATTACCTCGATTTTTCTCAATGCTTTAAGGCTTTGCAATTCTTCCAAGTGAGAGCACCCTCTGAGGATGAGCCAGCGCAGTTCACCTCTGTTGAAAAGAGTAGTAGGAAGTGATTTGATCTTAGATTCGGAGAGGTTAACACTTCTTAGGTTAGGCATGCATCCGAAGAGATCATCGGGAATGTCCTCCAAGGAAGTAGCACCGGATATCTCAAGAACTTGTAAGTTTGTAAGTTCACAGATATGATCGATGCTCTCCAATTGATCACTGCCTCTAAGCACAAGCACAAGAAGCTTCGTCATCACTGGAAAAGGCGAGGGCAGAAATCTGAACCTCGGTTTGAATATAGCAAAAACTTGAAGCCTTTGCATGGGTTGAAAGAATGTTGAAGCGACTTCCTTACTCAGACGCCTTCCATCCATCAGAAGTGTGGAAACTTTCTCGGTATTTTTGCTACTGCAGAATGATTTTATCATGCCATCTGTTTGTGTGGTCCTCCCAATTCCTCTCCACTTATCATCTTCAAACACGTTAGCCAGTTCGAGGCTTGAAGACTTGATAAAACCAGAGCGGCGATGATCAACTATATCCAAAACTGCTCCGTCCATGGTGACTACATTGTCCTCTTGCTTTCTTAGTATACCGCAATCTATAAGCTCCATCAGAACATAATGTCCTTGCTCATAGGCCTTCTGAATTTGGTCAGCGCTTCCAAAATATCCTTCTAGTATCCAGTGTGTAATCAACTCGTTGTAATGCACCCCACCACGCCTGCAAAAAAATCGCATGCTATGCCAGCAGCAGTTAGTCATATTGCTTCCTGGAAACATGTCATACCGACGTTGTAGCAGACGAGTAATGCGGTGAACTACTTCGAGGTTACAATCCGATGCTTCCAAAATGCTTTCTAGTGACAAAGGCCTGGAAATATGTTGTGAAACGGAGTTTAAGGCTTCTACTATAGTGATAATTACAGCGGGGATGCCTAAGCTCAATTTTGCAACAGCATAAGCTACTGGTCCAAACCCCGGAGAGCTAATAATTTTCGTCTCGATTCTTTCGTGGGAAAAATCCAAGGATTCTTCCCAAGACAACGGATCTACTCTCTGCACCCTGGTAGTGCTATTCTCAATATCTCTCTTCATCTCCTCAGTAACACACCGGCTATCACTTTCCCTAGAAGTCATCAGAACTTTTAAGAAATAATGCACATTGGGATTCACAAGGGTATTAAGTTCTGACACAATCTCTTCATTCTGATTAAGAGGAACATCATCCAGGAATAGATAAATTATCTTTTTTTCACGAGCCAATTCTTCAAGTTTTGCAGATACTCTTTGTTTCAGAGCGCCCAAGCTCTCCTCCTCTTCATCATCATAGTCTTCCCACTCCTCAGGGGTGGAGAGTAGAGACAGCTGACGAGCAATGCCCTCATGTAGAGTCCTTCTGTCATACTTTCGATTCAGATACACCCACAGTGTCTGATTGGTTAAGCTCTTGATATCGCTCACCTCTTTTGCCATCCGTGTTTTCCCAACTCCATGTTTCCCAAGAAGAATGATTGTTGTTATGTCGTCAGCATCCAATAGCTCAAATATTGTATCATTTCTTTCCCCTCTCCTCAAGGCCATTGCTGATTGCCTGACACAGACAAAGATTCTTTTGTTATGATGATAGAACAAGATTCTTTTAGAAGAAAATAACAAAAATAAAGTTCCCCTTTCTAAAAAAAATTAAAACAGAAGAGTTCTGAAAGAGATGAGAAAATCCACGTATAAATGTTCTAATAGCTACTTGGCTTTCCAATCACTGAGATAATGCATAATGATGAGACTCATTCTCTAAAAAATCTTTAAAAAAAAAAAAAAAAAAGAGGTGAACCTCTCTATTCTGTTTTCAATTATAAACACTTTTGGAGGTTGAATTACTGACTTACTTAGACTAAGACCGTTCATCATCGCGAAGTTGATAGAGGTAATTTCATTTATTTAAAACAATTTATGTTTAGTACGTCTAAAAAGAAAAACAAAAATTGGTTAACTGTAATTAGTCAAAAATCCGAGCAAGGAATTGTCTGTATCGCTACACAGTGACGCAAACATTAAGAGGCGTACCAACCATTAAAAACTTGTATCTTATTTTCCTGAAATTGTGTTAAACAAATTACTTTGGGAGATTACTCATGTTTTGAGCTAAAAAGGAGATTACTTGATCAGGATTTCCCAAATCTATGTTTGGTATGTCAAATATATGAAGATTGATTATTCTGTGTGTAAAGTAGTTCAATAGTCAGCCATATACCCAGCAAAATGGACACCACTCAAAATTTAAAAATTCAAGACTAAAATGGGTTCAACTGCAAATCTTAAAAATTGTAAAAGAATCCCAAGCTAAGTGAACAAATAAATCAACATAATTAAAAAAAAAAAAAACTAACAAACAAACATAAAATACACAAGTAGTGGTGAATGAACATAAACAAGAAGGAAAAAGCAAAAGAACCTGGTTGGTTTTGATGTTTTTGGAAGCTAAGCACTGCACAACTGTTGAAGGGCCGATCTGAGTCTTCTTTCCGGTGGAAGTTAACAATTATACTTGCTATGTGTTTCCAAGTCAATTTGCACTTTCCAATTCCAAAAGAAAAAAGAAATGATAAGATAAGAGAAGTCAAACTGACTTGGCAATTTATGCAGTTAAATATGCAGACAGACAGAAAAACTTTTATTGTCACTGTCATTTATAATTGACGTGACCTTGGAAAAAAAGCCAATGAAAAGCAAGTTTACGAGCCATATGGTAAATGTTCGTAAAACTTAGAAGAGTCAATTTATTAGCTGTCACACAAACAACAAGCCAAATGAAGTAGGAAAATTCCTAGAACGCATGAACAAGACAAAAGTTCTTAGCCAACTTCTCAAAAATAAAAAAATAAAATAAAATAAAATCTTTTAATAGTCTCTAGTCACCAATGTACAAATCTTGATTTCTTCAAAGCTTACCTGTCCATACACACATTTCCACCAAACTACAGACCTGCTTCTGCCTCAAAGATAGACTCTTCAACATTTCAGATTAAATCCATTCAACTGAGAGGACTTCTCTCACTCCAATATCACAAAGAAAACCGAAGGCTCTACAATACAAGAACTTCAAAAGATCTTAGCGTCCGTTTGTTTCATAGTTTGAACACGATTCAAATAATTTTCGTATAGTATTCTCTCTCAAAAAAATTTGAATCTCTGTTCAATTTTTCTATTCGGACCTATAAAACAGACAGACGCTTGGACTAGCGGAAAGAGCGATTACTGGTATTTAACATGGCCCAAGAGATCGAACGGTACCTAATGGCTAAATTCCAGAAAGGCCTTGATGGGAAAGAGAGTAGCAACTCCAAAATTCCAATGTTCAGGCACTTCCAAGAAATAAGTAGTCTGCTGGAAAAGATATTCAACTCGCCGCACTCGTTGGATAGTTCATCGATCAGGGAAAAGCTTTACCACCTTAACGACATGTTGTCCGAGTGCCAGATGCTATCAAGCAAACACGGGTTTCACTTTCCAAAAGAGCTGATACGCATCAACAACATCCGAAACAAGTTAAACAAGATGAAAGGCGAGCTCCGTTCCTCGGTGGCTCCAAGTGGGAAAGTGAATCCACAACCCGACGATGTCGCTGCAAGCTCATCACAGGACGAACGGATTCCTCGTTCATCAGTAGATGAGTCGAAGATTTATGGATTCGATGAAGAGTGGGCGTCGTTGAGAAGGGTTCTTCTGCGGCAAGGTGGTCCTAGCGACGATGATCGCCAGTTCAAGGCGATCGCGGTCGTCGGCATGGAAGGTCTAGGGAAGACAACGCTATGTCAAATGATATTTGGTAAGCCAGAGGTGAAGGCGCACTTCCTTCCGAGGATCTGGATATGCATGTCCAAACTTCCCGAGGAAGCTAGTCGTAAGGACCTGAAAACAGCACTTGTTAAAACAATGTTGGCCCATCTCGGAGTCGAAAAGGAGATGGTCAGGCTGGTCTTAGATACTCACGGACTGTCAGGGCTGTTATGCTCTCTTTACCAACAATTAGTCGGGAAGAGATATCTGGTCGTGCTTGATGATGCTAGAGAGACTGACAAGTGGTATGGACAGCTGAACAATTCGTGTTCGACTCGGAAGGCCAAGTGGGACGAGAGTTTGGCGAATGGATTGCCGAAAGGTTGCGGAGGAACGGTGATCGTGACGAGCAGGAATGAACAAGTAGCGAAAGACATGGTTGGTGAGGAGAATATAGTTCCTCTTTTGCCGCTGTCGGACCAGGAAAGCTGTTGGAAGATATTCAAAGACTCGGTAGAGAAAGATGGCTTGCGTTTCAGTCCCTTAAACGAGAAAGCTTTGAAAGCGGAAATAGAGAGAAAATGTGGTGGAATTCCTTTGGGAGCAAAGATGTTGGGCGAGACCATGTACGAACAGCTTCGAGAAGCATCCACGAATCAGCAACACTAGTAGAAAAAGTACTCACAAAAACAAGACTGAACTTTAGTCTGACGCATATTCCTAGTTGTATTTTCTAATGAAATTTGTACATTTTTGTTCACCAATTGTAACCGAGCTCCGTCATTTGCTATTTTAAGCCAAAAAAAAAGAAAAAGTTTCACTGGCCTAAAATTTTTGTAGTTTCGGACTGGAAAGTTTCAGGCTTTCCTAGTTTGGTGTAAGGATAAATATGGCAGGGTAGCAAGACTTTTCTTTTCCATAACACTCGTGATTAACTTAGCTGAAGTGTTACGAACTTTGAAATGAAACACAAACGGTGGCCGGAGTAAATGCATATAGGATACGAGGATAAATGACTTCTTTTTTTAATAAAATTTTTTTATAAATGACTGGAGTTTTTATAAAGTTAAAAAATCTTTTTTCAAAAAGATCACTGATTAATATATATTTTTTATCAATTAATTAATAGTAATTATTAATTGAAATTAAAGAAATTTCGATCATTTATTTAAATAGTGTTTAAAACCAATCTTTTTATCTAATTTTTTCCATGCATCAATTGTACGCAATTGTACACATTTAAAAACGTAAGAGAAGGAACTTACAACCAAAGGAAATATATTTGTACCTCTTTCTCTTTTTATCTCTTCACCGCCTTTATTTTCCAGAGACTCCATCACTATCTCCCCCACTTTTTTTCTTTTTTCTTTTTTCTTTTTTCTTTTTTACGTTACACAAGTTTTCCAACTTTGGTGCTGGGTGAGGGTAGTGTTTTCCCAGCAGCCTTCCTTTTTCGAAAAAAAACCAAAAAAAGAAGAAGAAAAAAAAAAACTGTTGCAAACGGAAAAGATTTACACCAAAAAGGAAGCAACCAACAACCAAACACCGGCAACAAAATGCTCTCCATAGAGGAAGCAACAAAAGTTATAAAACAACTCAGAGGAGATAGACAGAAATCCCCCAGTCCTTAAGCTAGTTAAATCTAGAGCCCATCTCTAGAGTTTATGGGCAGCGACATTGCCTGAAACAAAGCGGATATTTTAAACTTCGGATTTCGCTTTGACATTTTACAACCAGCACATGAACATGAAAAAAAAAAAAGGAAAAAAAAATCATTATTGATCAAGTAGTATCTGATGCTTTTTTCCACACTCCACTCTCAACATCGCAGGGGACGGAGAGTTGAGGACAATCCCACTTCTCCAAGTAGGTCAGCTTCGGAAACAGTTGTTGCATTCCTCCCCAGTCCATCCGCAGATCGCTCAAGAACTTCAAACGCAAAAACTCGACGCCTTTCCAGAAACACTTATCCGAATGGAGATCCGACAGTCTTCCTCCCCTGACATAGAGCTTCCTCAGATTCTGCTCTTGCCGAAGCAAAAACCAGTCAGATATCTTCAATTCAGGGAAGTAATGGAGGTCCAATTTCTTCAACTTAGCCGGGAGAAAGGAAGAATCGTCAGGTGTTTTTGCCCATGATCTTTTGCTGCTAGGCCGCCGCTTGGCCTGGCTAATCACTCTGTGAAAACCTTCCTGCTTGTAAATTAGTGACCATGATATTGACAACGACTCCAGATTTTCAAACTTTGACAAACATCTCAGCTCTCTCTTTACCTCATCTACGTCTGGGTTTTTTCGATCTACATGGACGCTCAACTTCTTCAGTTTTTTCAACTTTGTCAAGTCCTCCAATCGGCAGTATTTGACTCCGGACTTTGCTTCAGCAACTACGAAGCCTTTGAGGATTTGGAGCTCCGAGAGCTGAGCAATTCCCTTAGGCATATGGCTGATCAAGGAACACTCGTACATGTCCAAATGCGTCAGCTTCTTGAGCGAGCCGATTCCATCGGGGAGTTTCTCCAGATCATGACACCCATTGAGGTTCAGAATCCTTAAATTCCCAAGCTTGCAGATCGAACTAGGAAGCTCCGTGATTCGGGACACTCCTCGGAGGCTCAAGTACCTAAGAAGCTTCATTTTCTTCAAGCCTTTTAAGAACTCGCTGTCCTCTACTTCGATAAGCTGACGACTGGCTGAACCCCGCCATTCTCCTAACTGAAGAACTTTCACCTTCTTCATCTTCGAGAACCAGTTTACCTTAAACTCGAGACGACGCTCGCTGACATTGAACAGCGCGTGGACGTGCTCGTGCTTCGACTGGAAACCGTAAGTGAAGTCCTGGATGGAAAGTCCCTCCTCAGTTTTTACCAGGCATGGCCTTTTGGAGTGTGAGATGTTAGCCGTGGGATTCTTGTCAGAGTCGAATTCGGCAAAATTTTCCTCCTTTGCGATCATGATCACTGCATCACGAACACAAGGATGCATCTTACAACTATCTGCGCTTGGCCTCTGTTTCTTACGAACAGGCTGAATTATGCCTTCTTTGATGAACTCTTCAAAGTAACTATTTGCGACTTTTTCAGCACAACTCTCATTTGTTACAAATTCTTCTCCAATCCACCAGTGAACCAAAACCTTCTTTTTGATCACAGCATTTTCGGGGAACACCGAGAAACACAGCAAGCACTTCTTCTTCTCCTCGGAGTCTAGACCATTGTAAAAGGCCTGTATTTTGCCTCCTATGTCCTCATCGCGCATTTTGACCGGCATACCCACCGGATCAAGGTTTCTTCTGACTGAAGATTCGGAGCTCTTAAAGCTCTCGGAATCGAACTTGTCGGAAGAGAAATTCAGCGGCAAGTAGATCGTTTCTTTGAGCTTCGACACGATTTCACGCGTCCGGGAAATGTTCTCCATTCTCTGATCCGTGCTGTAATTCTTAACAGCGTCCTCTAGGCTTTGAAGAACAAGCTGGTTTATAGCTTCGTTGACGTTGGTTTCCCATTCTTCAAGTTTTCCACAGGCCTTGTGGATGAGAATTACATTTTCTTGGATTTCCTCCAACATTGTGCCATGCGAATTTGGAGTACTGGAATCATCTTCCTCGGTCGTGCTGTTCTCGTCGGTGCGAGAGAATGGAAGGGAGTTTCTTTCGTTGGAGAGATGGTGTAGGAAATCTGGCATGACGATCTGGTTGAAAATGTGGAAGGGCATGATCTGCCCAGATTTAAGGTAGAGAACAAGATCAAGAGGGGCATAAGGAGAAGAAAATGAAGAAATGGGAACGGATTTTCTGGAAGTGGAAGACATTGATAAACAAGGAGTGATGGTAGAACAGACGCAGGGGCGCTTAGGCCTGGAGATGAGGTAAATAGATATGTGGTTATATATAAAGTCATATCCGATAAAGTTATAAACAGTATAATTAATACTTGCATCTTCTTATTTGAAAGGTTATAATAATAAATTTATTTATTCATAATTTTTTATTTAAAATCTTATATATAATATAGTTTAAGATCAGTTGATTAATATAATATATTAAAAAATTATAAAGGGCATAAATGAACCTCTCTATGTATATATATGTACGTATATAAAAGTGCCCTTCTTTTTTATCCAAAAGCAAAAGAAAAAAAAAAAATAGGAAAAATAAAGTTGGTCTTCTTCTGAACATCACCAATTTTGTCCAGTTGTCCTCACGATCGGTCCCATTTTCTCACCAGGCTGAGCCAAAGTTGTACGCCCATTAGAAATTTATTATTTACATAGTGACTGCCAACTGGACCTTAGGGTTGGCGTATGGAGATTTAAGGCTTGCATTATAATTCATCCTATAAACTTTTATAATATTTTTTTTCTTAATTTTTATCATCAATTTTTATCATTTTAATTTTTTAATTTTTTAAATTTTTAAATAAAAATTTCAATCTTTCTATATGTACGAGTTCTTTAATTCTGATATTTGAGATAAAGGAAGACTATATTTGATATCAGTTTTATATTTATATTATGTTTAAATATAATATAATTTTTATTTAAATAAAAAAATTTATATTTAAATATAATATTTTTTAATAATATTATGTTATGAAAGTAATTATTATTCGTTTATTTTTTAAAAATAATTGGTTATTTATTTTTAATTTTTTTATTTACATCATATTTTTTCTATCTCTAATTTTTTATCTATTTTTATCAATTACATCAGTTTTTTCATTTTAAAATAAAATTCAAATACTTTTTATACAAATATATATTTTATTCAAATACAAATCAAATACCTTTTATCTAAATATAAAATATATTTCATAAATTATATTTAAACATAATACGAATATAATATATTTATTAAGCGTCTTATAAAAAAATATTTACGTCATTATATTACTATTATCAGTAATAGTTTGGTTCCAATTTTCTAGACTTCCATAGTGATGAAATTGCTAATTTATTATTTTAGTTTATAAGTTAGGATTTATTATTTTACACTTTCGGTATTTCAACAATTTAACCTATAATTAAAGTAATTTTGCATGATGCATTAATATGAATTTATTAACAAATAATCTCACAATTATAAGAATTAGAATTGACTCTTACAGCTCTTTTCTCGGTACTTAAAGAAAGACTTAAGAATAGTCTTCGTCTTAATTGGTTGGCAGTTCGTCTTTATAGATAAGTCATAAGTCATTCGTCTTTTATGGGTCTTTCTCGATCTTTGCACTAGTAAGTTTTAAGTCTTCGTCTTCAGCAGCCTTGTGGGAAAGAATAATCGGTTGGCAGTGTGTCTTTAAAATTTAAAAAAAATTGGAAAAAAAAAAAAAAGTGTCCCTACGACAAGGAAGTTTCAAGGCATTTTGTGACAGACGAGATGTATCGAGGTTGTATTGTATTTCTTTTACCTTTAAATATATTATAAGGTTTATATAAATATAAAAATATTATATTTAAATAATAATTATATTAAAATTTAAATTTAATATTTTTATTTTTTATTTTTTACTAATCACATAGTTTATTTTTTTATTTTTTTTATTTTTATTAATCACATTATATATTTATTATTTGAATATAATTTAAATATTTTTTATTAAAATATTATTATTTTTAATACATTATATTTAAATATAATATAAATATAGTGGATATCTAAACATCTCCTCTCCTCAAGAAGACGATCTTGAGATTGAAAGCCTTCTTTGAAATTGTCATATTTTACCCGGTTGCCTTCCTATAGCCTTTTAGATCAACTGATTTTTTTATTTTTATTTTTTTTCCCTCTTTTCAGTTTGATCGAAATACAATGGCATATTTTGTATTTTCTTAAAATTATAAAAACATTTTATTAATCAAAATTAATTACATTAAGATTTTCTCTTTTTAATTCTATTAAATTTTTAGTTAAAATGATTAAAATATTTTAATAAATCTCAATCATTTATCTTAATAGAGTTGATCTTGATCTTTTATTTTATCTTGAGTTAAAATGATTAAAATGTTTTAATAAATCTTAATCATTTATCTTAATAAAGTTGATCTTGATCATTTATTTTATCTTAAGTTAAAATGAGAAAGAGAAATGATTTTTTTTTGATTGATTTTTCAATAATCTTTTTTATTGGATTTATTTAAGGAGATCTTTTTACTTTTCTCCATCAAATAAGATAAAACTTTTTAAATGTAAGATCCATTTTTAACCATGTAGACTAAAAAGATACATCAAAAAATTATAAAACTTTACTGCTTCTTATTATTGTATTTTACAGAACATTTGAAAAAAATAAAATAAAAACTTGATCATCGGCATCTCCTCCACTCACGGACAGAACGTCCTACTCCGGCAGCCAATCCCCCCACCAGCAACCATCCCACTCCAATCTTAGGCTCATACTTGATAATTTCAAAACATTTCAAAAATTTTTCCAAAAAGAAAAAAAAAAATCCTCCAGCGGCCTTCCGCCATACCACTGCCTTCTCAAACTCGCCATCAAAGCTAGAAAAGGTCCTGAAAGCCATCTCTGGTGGTCATCACTGCGCCTCCCTCCCGCTACCCCACCCTAACCCAGCAAGAAAGCGAGCCAGAGTCGCCCATTGGCCAATCACGACCTCGGCCACTGTCCCTTTAGTTGACGACTCACTCCGATGCTAGAATCGTCCATTCCTGTAACAATAGAAAACAATAGCAGTGTCAACGAAATCTTGTCGTGAGCTTGGTGTCCATCCATCTCGTGAGGCTCCCACTATCGTGATTTTTGGATCTGGGAAGGAGGGGGCACTCTGCCTTGAGGCCTCCTCTATCGCGATTTCCAGCTCTGGAGGGATGGACTTTGTTGTGTCTTCGATCTCTGTCGCGATTTTTAAATCTGGGCGAAGGGGCTGTTGGAGTAAGAGGGGCTGCTGGAATAGGAGGCGGGGGAGATATTACCAGTGGTCGGGATTGTTTTTAATTTGTTTTTTAAATGTTCTGTAAAATGGTTTACGTTTGATAGGTTTTATGAAATGACTAACAATAATTTTGAAACTGGACGATATTGTTTTTTAAATGTTTTGTAAAAGTGATTAGGTGTGATAGGTTTTATGTAATGAATAACAATAATTTTGAAACTGAATAATAGAATATAATATGAATAATGTAACAATATTATATTTAATTCATTATAATTTCACATTGAGTTTTTTTTTTTTTTAAGTAATATGATAAAGACTCAAAGTGCTAGAAGAAAGCTCATGCTAAATTGAAATTTTTTTTTATAGTTATTTCATATGATGATTTGATAAACTTGTGTGATTATTTAATAACATTATTTTTATAATTATTAAAAAATTATTATGGATTATTATTAAAATCTTTCTAACAAGTAAATACCTTTTTTCATCTTTTTTTATCCTTAAATCAAGGTATTTATAAATTTATTGGTGATGATCAACTCTCAAATTAGTTATATTTCCTTTTTATTTTTATTTTCTTTTCTTTACGTTTGTCAACTGAGTGGTTTAGGGAGGTACGTTATTCTACCTGTCTTCTATAATTTATATGTTATATATCTATATATATATATACACACACATGTATATAAAAGAATTAGTTAAAAAAAAAAAAAAGAAAGAGAGCAGAACGTAAGAAAAAAAAAAAATCACACGTATAGTCCTTTCAATCCCTCTCTCTCACCGTTGTACCTTTCTCACCTAGCCATTGTTATCATCATCTCTTTGTTCCTTTTTAGCATTTTCTTTTTGAGACCGAAAAAGATAATTTTATTAAAGAGTGTTTGAATGCCCTTTTGAAGGCTTTTTTTTTTTTTTGTTGGAAAAAATTTTTTTAGAAAATATTTTTAAGAAAAAAAATTGTTTATAGTAAAAAAAATATAAAATTTTGAAATTTTTTTTTGAAAAAATATATCAATATGATATTATTTTGTTCTTATTAAAATTCTATGTAATTTAAAAAATAAATCAGCTCATTAGAACTTGTATATTTAAAATTATGAATATTAAAATTTAAAATTTATTATAGTGTTTTAAAAATGTGAATAATAAAAAGTGATGGTAAGTTAGAAAAAAAGTTATTTTAGAGGCATTTTTTTGGCCCTCCAAACACCCCCTAAGAAAAGCATGTTTTACTATCGTTTCATAATGAAAATTTTTTTTGGTTTATTGTTTTTAATAATTTTGGTGTATTTACGAAAGTTCTTTATAATCTTATAATGGGTTATGAAGAATATTATGGGATGATTCAATTTGGTTGAAGAGTGATGAAAGAGAAGGGCATGAACATGTATTTTAGTAAGGCAATGTTATCGAGTGATGTTTATTTACATTCGTGATATGGTTGTTTTTTGCATTGGTTGATTTTGTTAGGGTTTCATTTTTTATGCATAATATATATTTTGATAGGAATGGTGATGTCATAATTTTATGTTTTAGAAATATGTTTTATGGTTGACTATTATGTGTATGCGGTTTATGTATAAGTTTGATATTGACTTTAATTACAGATAATTTTTTAATATGTATTTTCATATTTTAATATTGTTGGAAATTTCTAGATTTTATTTCCAAATTTTCACACTTTGCTTAATGGTCCAACATACCCTATTTTTGACAAATTTGAAGTCGTTGAAAGGTTCTAGATGTCTATTTTCTTTTAAGACTAGTTTTAAATAATTTAGAGTTATGTGTATTTTTTATGAATTTTAAAAATAAGTATGACTACTAGTTTTAATAAAGTTTTATGATCAGATTTCAAAAATAAGTTTAAGGATTCAAATCAACTCTGTTTTTTTATGAATTATATGTTGTTGGAAAGTTATCAATGTCTACTTTTTTTTATTACTAGTTTTGAATATTTGAAAATTTGCATGAATCATTATGAATTTTTGTCAATTTTTATATGTTGAAATTATTGTGTTTTTATGATTCGATGTTATTAAACGATGAAATCGACTTTTTTTAGGAGCTATTTTAATATGATGGATTATTATGATTTTTTGGTGAATTTATTATATTTATTATTTATGACATGAACGGTTCTATAAGGGAGTATTCAAAAAACTCAATTGTCGCATCACCGTCAAAAAATTTTAAAGGATAAGTAAAATGTTTATGTAAGTACACTTTCACCTGTAACATGAAATTCATTTAATATATTATTGATGTTGATGACGATATGATGTTTTAACACTTCTCTTATGATGACGTTTTAACGAAAATTAAGTATATGAATTTTTATGTTTTAAAATGGCATTATACACCCTTGATGTTGAGGTCACCAGTAAACGGTCTTTTGTCTAGTGAGTTGACTTATTATCATAGTTGGTTTGAAATTTACTAACCCACTCTTTCTGTGACTAGCACTCTATAATGGTACAATATCGGACCCAATATATGATGGTATTTTTAAAGTTAAAAAGTTTTATAAAATGTTTATGTTTATAATGATGATGACGATGATGATGAAGATAAAAAAATATGTTTTTATTTAAATTTATGAAATATAAATGTCTTATTAAACTGCTGCTTATATGAGTCAATACATGTTACAAATAAAGAAAAGAGTAAGATGCAATGATGGAGAAACTTAGAGTGGAAGCCAATTGATGTGTGATGGGAAAACAAGAGGAATGATCTTGGATTAATTATGTTTAAGTTTTTAATAAGCTTTCGATTGTTAATTATGGGGTTTTTTTTATAGAAGATTATGTTTGGATTTTTCTTAATTTTATTTCACTATATGAGTTTTAATATTTATAATAAATATGAAGGTTATTTTTGATAGGATAAAAACTATTTAAAAATTATCTATTTTTTTAATAAGTCAAAAATATTATTCAAATCTTTTTTTTTTTTGTAAATTTTATAAGAGATAAATATTGAAAAGATAAGTCAACTGTAATAGTCCGTAAGGGATCGTTATAGATATGATATTAGAGTGGTTTCCTATTTTCTTTTAGACATCACCACATATCCATTTTAGAGTTCTTCAAATAAGTAATTATTTAATTTACTTAAATAAATGAAAACATAAGACTTTATAAGATTTTGTTTTATTTATGGAAAGTGAGAATTCTGACTTGATATCCTAAACTAGAAAGTTTCTTTATTAATAAAATTTCATAAATAACAGACAATTAAAATATATGGTGTGCATACAACGAAGACGCGGAGATCATAGTCATGGTTATGGCCGAGTGCCAATTGAAGCTCAGATTGTTGTAGAACCACATTTAGTAGAAATGGTAGCACAAGGCCAACAATGAGGGAGTGGGCAAGCTAAAACTAAGGTTGCAGTAGAGCCCAATTTAGTGGAAATAATACGCAGCTGCAGAGTCAAGTTTTGGAACAACATGTGCTTATTAATAACTTACAAGCTAATGGAAATAAAGTTAAAGTCCAACTTGATCTACTTTTTCCACAACTAGTGTAGAATAGAGGGGTTCAGACTATAATGAACCTGGTGCGTTTGTACATAAGGTTAAAGAAGATGAAACCAAAGGAATTGAATAGTTAAATTGATCCTTTAGTAGCCCAAGAATTGTTGAAGTCCATAAAGCTGCTACTTAATTTCATAGACTTAACGAAGAATGAAAAAGTGGAATGTGTTTCTTACTATTTGATAGATGATGTTAAAATCTGATGGGAAGGAATGGAACTAAGTAGAGATGTAAATCCAATAACTTGGTATCATCTAGGAATTTAATGAGCAGTACTTTAACATATTTATGACCAAAGAGCACTATGATGAATTTAGTAACTTCTGTTAAGGAAATTTATCTGTGACCGAAACTATCAATGGTTCAACCACCTGGCGTGCTTTTGTCCCAAGATGTTGACGACTGAAGAAGAGCACCTACGGAGAATGATAGAAATGCTTAGACCTTAGATTACAGTGATTATCGATAGCGAAAATATCCCACTGACTACCATAGCTAACTGTGTCAAGTACACCATTCGTGCTAAGTATCACCTGAAAAAGGGAAAGGAAGGTTAGGCTCATTAGAATAAAGCTCCCAACAACAACAACAACCACAATTGCAGAAACTTCAGTAATCAAGGCAAGTCTCAAGGAGGACCATGGAACAATAATAAAAGAAAGGCCAACTTTCCTAATCAGAAGAACCAATACAATCGACAGGGAGGCCAACCAGCTAAGCAAGCTAGAAACATTCAACTTTGTACTAAGTGTAGGAAGATCACTTGGAAGAGTATCATCAGGGGACAAATCTATGTTATAGCTGCGGACGTAAAGGTTACCTGTCCATGAATTATCCAAACAAAACAAACAAGTCCTTCCAACAAAGCCAACAAAGAAACCCCCTAGTTCAACTCCACAACATACTTGTTGCTCTTAATGAGCCTCTGTTTCTTAAGGATGACTTGAAGCCCCTTCACTCACCACCAATGCCAGAATTTTTACTGTGACAAAAGATGAAACTGTCGCTGAGACTTCCACTATTGTTACAAGTTAGATACTTATTAATAACTAGTATTCTAATGTTCTTTTTGACACAAGAGCTACATACTCCTTTATGTCTTTTCTTTTGTTAAGAAATTGAGAAAGAATCAGGATGTCTTGAGTTAGGAATTCACTATGACACTACTTTTAGAGGAAGTGATGCTGTCTACTCATTAATTATGAGTAGTACCAATATGGATTATTGATAGGGAGCTCTATAACGATCTAATAGTGCTCGAGATGTATGACTATGACCTAATACTAAGTATGGTATTCTTAGAAAAATACAATGCATCTATTGAATGGTAAAGATGTAAGGTCATATTTGATCCTAAAAGAGATGCTTAGCTTGAATTTATTAGTGATCTAAGGAAAAAGACAAAATTACTCCTGTCAGCGATAAAGCCCTGAAAGATGTTAGCCAATAGTTGTATCAGTTTATTAGCCAGCATCATTGATAAGCAAGAAAAAGGTAAGTTGAGAATCGGAGATGTACCTATTGTACAAGGGTTGGAAGATGTGTTTCTAAACAACTTATTGGGTTTGCCACCGGATAGAGAAATTGAGTTCGAGATTAAGTTAGCACCAAGCACTGCACTAATCTCTAAGATACTATATCGCATGGCACCTACTAAATTGAAAGAATTACATGAGCAAATTCAAGAGTTATTAGAGAAGGGTTTCATCCACCCCAATCATTTGCTGTTGAGATCCCTGATATTGTTTACGAAGAAGAAAGATGGAACAATAAGACTCTGCATCGACTATAATGAGCTTAACAAGATGATTGTAAGAAACAAGTATCTATTTCCAAAGATCGATGATTTTTTTGATCAGTTGCAAGGTGCAACTGCATTTTGGAAGATTGATTTACGATATGGTTATCACCAATTAAGGATTAAGGAGGAAGATGTCCCTAAGTCAACCTTTAAACTCGTTACGACCATTACAAGTTTATAGTCATGCCTTTTGGGTTAACCAATATCCCTACTGCTTTTATGGACCGAATGAATAGAGTGCTCAAGGAGTTCTTTGATAAGTTTGTAATAGTATTTATCGACGATATCCTCATTTATTCAAAGACAAGAGAGGAACACAAAAAGCATTTGAGAATGGTATTATAGACATTGAAGACACACTAGTTGTATGCCAAATTCTCCAAGTGTAAATTTTGGTTGAATTATGTGGCAATTCTTGGCCATGTGATTTCCCAAGATGGGATGATGGTAAACTTTACAAAGATCGAGGTCACTAGTAATTGGATGAGACCAACTAGTGCCAATAAGAAAAGGAATTTCATTGGTTTAGCGGGATATTATAGGAAATTTATGACTAACTTTTCAAAGCTTGCCATGCCGTTTATTATGCTTGCTCTAAAAGGACAGAAGTTTGAATGGACCGAAGACTATGAGAAATGCTTCTAAGTGCTGAAGAGACGACTCACAAGTGTTTTAATCTTAACTATTTTGGAAGGAGATAAAGGCTTTGTTATATACAATGATGCTTCCAAAATGGAATTTGGCACAATTCTAATGTAAAATGGAAAGGTGATTGCCTATGCCTTAAGATAATTAAAGGATTATAACAGAAACTATCCTACTTATGATTTAGAATTGGCCGCCATAGTTTTTGTGTTGAAGATCTAGAGGCATTACTTGTATGGTGTCTCATGTTAAAATTTCATCGATCATCAAATTTTAAAGTACTTTTTCACTCAAAAAGATCTTAATATGAGGCAAAGGAGGTGGATTGAGTGGGTAAATAATTATGATTATGAAATCCTCTATAAACCATGGAAGGCTAATAAGGTAGCTGATGCATCGAGCTAGAAAACCTTACTACATTAATGTCACTCAAAAGATATTTGAGCCTCTTCAAAAGGAAATTAATGATTTTGGTTTGGAGCTTATTATTGGATAGTTGTAGGTAATGACCTTGCCTTTGACTATTCTTGATGATATTTGGAGCAAGCAAGACCTTGATCCAAGTCTTGTAAGGATCAAAATGGAAGTACTTGAGAGGAAATGTGAAGGATTTAGATCATGTTGGTTTGCCCATGTAATTTAATGTAACTTAAAAGTTATGTTAGATTAGAAATTTTATGATTTAACTTAACTTAAAAAATTTAAGTCAAACCGAACGTTTTGTGATTTAACTTAACTTAAAAGTTAAGCTAGTCTATTTTATAAGTAGTTTAGCTTGAAATTTTTTTAACTTTGTCTTCGAAAGTGTGCTTAATTAGTGAAATGAAAATTTTTAAAAAGTAGTTAAATTGAATATCTACCTACCTGAATTTTGTAAAATTAATTAAAAAAAAAGTAATTTCACAATTCATCTTTTTTCCTTTTATCTAATAGATTGTATGCAAAATAATAATAATAATAATAATAATCAATATTATTATTGTTATGGTTTTTGTATGCCAATATGGGAAACTATGAAAAGATAAGACAAATTTTATCCTTCTCCCGTTAGCTAACGTGTTAGATTTAAAAATACATCAAACAAAGACATGAAAAAAAAAAAAACCTAAACAATAATCAAACTATTGTTCATTGTCTATACACAACTAAGGATAATCAAATGACAAATCAATGAAACTACACAACCATAGATATTGATGTTAATAAATATAGTTTGACGTACAAAACATTTGTAGTTCAATGGGACCTATACCATGGCTTTTGCTAAAATCTGACCCACATTTGTGAGATGATAAAGTCTCTTCTTATACTTAACTCGTCCTTATTCCCTGTATCTGAATGTGTATTTGTTAAAGAGAAAAAAGGCAAAAAAAAAAAAATTGGTTTATTTTCAGCTATGAGGTACTGTGTAATTTTTTTTAAAGTTTGTTTTAAATTAAACTTTAAGTTAGATTGTCCCAAAATGATAAATGTAATGCAATTTAAAAACTAGATTCAGTTACATTTGTCTACCAAACATGCACTTAGTCTGTATGATGATGGAGTGCTAAAGCTTAAAAGATGATTATGTGTTCCTAAGGATGAAAAACTGAGAGAAAAGATTCTTGATGAGGTGCACAATACTCCATATACACTTTATCCTAGTGCAACCAAGATGTACATGGATCTTAAAAGTAGTTTTAGTGGTTTGGAATGAAGCAGAAGTTAGCATACTAAATGAAGCATTGTATGACTTGCCAGCAAGTTAAGGCTAAGCACCAAAGGTTAAGAGGGGTGCTCTAGCTGAATCAGATTCAAAAATGAAAGTGGGAATATATTGCAATAAACTTCATAACTGGATTGCTAAGGACTACGAATGGATACGATACTATATGGGTGGTCATTGGTAGGTTGACTAAGTTAGTGCATTTTCTTTTATTCGAATGATATTCTCAATAGAACAATTGGCAGAATTGTATGTGAAGGAGGTTTTGAAGCTCCATGGTACTCCTAAGTCTATTATCTCATATTAAAATAGCAGGTTTACCTCTCATTTTTAGAGGAGTATTCAGGCGGTTGTGGCTATAAAATTGAATTTTAGCACGGCTTTTCACCCACAGACAAATAGTTAAACAGAGAGGACTAATCAAATGCTTGAAGATATGTTCCAAGCTTATGCCTTGGACTTCAAAGGGAGTTGGTGTAAGTTCTTGCTCTTAATTGGGTTTGCTTATAATAATAGTTACCAAACAACAATTAGGATGGCTCCATATGAGGCACTTTATGGGAGACGTTATAGGTCATTGATTTATTGGCATGAGACTGGGAAAAAGAAGCTAACAGAATTAGAATTTAAAGAGAAAATCAACTTCTCTAATAAGATGATGGAAGCGATAAAGATGACTCAATAGCAGATGGCTACAACTCAAAGTAAGCCAAAAAGCTATGCAGATGCATGTTGGAGACCTTTAGAATTTGAGGTTGCGAATGTGATGTTTATCAAGGTCATCCTAATGAAAAGTGTGATGTGATTTAGGAAGAAAGGCAAGCTTAGTTTGAGATATGTGGGACTATATTTGGTGATTGAACGTATCGGCAACGTGGCTAACAAGCTAGAGTTACCTCAAGAAGTGGCGTCTATCCATAATGTATTTCACGTATCAATGTTGAAGAAGTATGTACTAGATCTATCATATGTTATCCAGCCTCAAGCAATTCAGATTCAAGATTATATGAGTTACAAGGAGAAACTAGTTAAGATTCTAGATTGGAAGACAAAGACCTTAAGTAACAAAGAGATTCATTCAGTGAAAGTACTTTGGCGAAGTAACAAAATAGAGGAAGTCACATGGGAACGAGAAGATGTTATGAGAACAAATCATCCAAAATTATTTTAAGTTTCGAGGATGAAAATATTGTAAGATAAGACGGTTTGTAACGTCTCAAATCTTAGCTAACAATAATGTTAAAACTGGACAATAGAAAATAATATGGGTAATGCAACAAAGTTATATTTAGTTCATTATAATATCATGTTGAGTTATCTTTTTTAAGTAATGTGATGAGTACTCGAAGTATTAGAACAAAGTTCATGTCAAATTGATTTTTTTTAAAATTATTTTATACGATAATTTAATAAAATTTTGTAATTATTTAATGATTTTTTTTTATAATTACTATCAAACAATTATATATTCTATTATTAAAATCTTTATAATAAGTAAATACTTTTTTTTAATCTTTTTCTATCCTTAAATTAAGGAATTTATTGGTGATGATCAACTCTCATATTAGTTGTATTTCCTTTATATTTTTATTTATATTTTATTTGCTTTACGTTTGTCAATTGAGTAATTTAGGGAGGTACGTTATTCTACCTTTCTTCTATAATTTATATTATACACACACACGTATAGATGTATATGAAATTTCTTCTCTGTAAACTTCGATCTCTTCTAGCATGAGTTATATATATATATGTGTGTGTGTGTAAGTATTAGTTAAAAAGGAAAAAAGACAGAGAGCAAAACGTGCAAAAAAAGGGAAAAAAATTCACACATATAATCCCTCTCTCTTATTTCTCTACCTCTCTCACCTAGCAACCATTATCGTCATCTCTTTATTCTCTTTTAGCATTTTCTTTTCAAGGCCGAAAAAGATAATTTTATGAAGAAAGGTATGTTTTACTATCATTTTATATCATTTTATGATGATGGTTTTTTTGATTTATTGTTTCTAATGATTTTGGTAACCTCAATGAAAGTTCTTTATAATATTATAATGGGATGATCCACTATGGTTGAAGAGTGATAAGAAAAAAGTGCATGAACATGTTTTTTAGTGAGGCGATGTTATTGATCGATGTTTATTTGCATTTGAAATATTGTTGTTTTTGTATATTGGTTGATTTTAGGTTTAGGGTTTCATCTTTTATGCATAAGATATATTAGTTAATGTAATCTATAACATAGAGTTATTTTACTATTTTTTCACGCATAAAAATTAGCTCATCCTTTAGAATTTTAGTTATTTTCTATTTGTTTTGATTTATTTTGTTTTGTGTATTTTAATTTAGATTTTTTATAAATTTCACAAAGTCTTTATTTAATTTAGCTTTATTTTATCTTTTTTTTTTCTAATAGTATATTATATAAGCTAAAAAGTAAATATTTTCAATAAGTTTACCTATACTATTTTATTTTGGAACTATCTAATTTTAACACTTTGTTTTTTTACAGTGTCAAATTAAGGAACTAGATCCCATCGAGAGTCATTATTCGTGTTAGGAAACTATGAAAACCAAGCTTATTATACATCCTACTACACTGGATCTTTGCTAATTACATGCATTGGATTATAGCTAATGTAGTACTATAGTAAAGTTTAAAAAATGTGCATTGATACTGTAGCACTATAGCAAGTGTGCGCGGACATTGTAGCGTTGTAACAAGTTTGAAAATTTATGTTATGTATATATTGACTGCTGTAACAAGTTTAAAAATTTTGTATGGAATTTAGGTAGAATAGTGTAAAATTATGCCTATAAAAGGGTTATTTTAGGGGAGGCTTGAGGAGAAGGGAAATATACTTTTTCTCTCTTAATTTTATTTTGTTTTTATTCTTATATTTTTTCTCTAGAATTTTGTGAGAATGCTTTGCAAGTTAGGCTAGAGTTTTTGGGTGTGACTAGAGATAATCCTATAATGTAATGAGCTTATTTGAGTTTTGATTCTCTAATAGTTTATAAGTTTTATACGTTTTAGTAAATAATTTTCTTTCATCATATTTATTTCTTACGTCAATATATTTTGTTGTTAATTTTTATATAAATTTAGTTAAGCTCTTTTTATATAATTGTTGCATGGTGCAATATATTGATAAATATTGTTTTATGATTAGTGTTTTAGTGCAATATCGTTAGAAGCATATTATCACTTTTAGATTTCTTATAAGATAAAATTTTCTAGTTCCTAATGTGAGAATTTTATTTATTTGAAGACATTTTAATTAACAAGTTCTTCAAATCTTATCCTCCGATTGATTGTTTGAGATGTGAAACTTTCAATTAAGTTAATCTATGAATTAAAATCCAAATAAGTGAACGAAACATATATGAGATTCTTAATGTGTTACCACTTTTAATATTCTCCATTTTAAATTACATGTTCTTTTAATTAAATTATTTTAAAATCACAAAAACACTTCTTTCTTTTTTGTTTTTTATTTGATTGCATATTTCTCTAAGGTTTTTGTTCAACTAATCTCTTTTATTTGTTTTTATTACATTTTCGTGAGATCGACTGTCTTAATTGTACTACAACTGATACTTTATTTTCTCACAATTTTAGGCATAATCAATGATGAAATCAGCTTTTTTATTTAGGTACTATTTTAATGTGATGGATATGCTGATAGATTATTATGATTTTTAGTGAATTCATTATATTTATTATTCATAATATGAATGATTCTAGAGACGAGTACCAGAGAACCTCAATCGTCGCGTCACCATCAGAAAATTTAAAAGGATAAATAAAGTATTTATGTAAATACACTCTTACTTGCAATATAATATTTAGTTATTGAGAAGTGTATATTATTGATGTTGATGACAATATGATAGTTCAACACTTCTCTTATTTTAAAATATCATTGTACATCTTTGATGTTGATGGTTATCGGTAATTGGTATTTTGCCTGGTAAGCAGAATTATTGTCACAGTTGGTTAGAGATTTACTATCCCACTCTTTCTGTGACTAGCGCACTATGATAGTATAATGCTAGTCCTAATATATGATGGTATTTTTAAAGTCAAAAAGGTTTTTAAGATGTTTATGTTTATAATGATGGTGAAGATAAAATAATTTGTTTTAATTTAAATTTATGAGATTTACGTATCTTATTAAGTTCTTGCTTATATAAGTTAATTTATGTTGCATATATAAAAAATGATAAGATGCAATGATGGTGAAGCTTGGAGTGAAAACAAGACGATGTGTGATGGGAAAATAGGAGGAACGATCTTAGATTTATTATGTTTAAGTTTTTAATATGTTTTCAGATATTAATTATGGTTTTTTTTTTATGGAAAAGTATGTTTATATTTTTTTTTTAATTTTATTTTACTATATGGATTTTACTATTTATAATAAACATGAAAGTTATTTTTGATAAGATAAAAGCTACTTAAAAAATTTATCATTTTTAATAAGTCGAAAATATTATTCAAATCTTATTATTTTTCATAAATTTTATAAGAGATGAATGTTAAAAAAATAAATCAATTATAATAATCTGTGAGAAGTTATTACATTTTGTAATTTTTTGCTCTATCTTTTTAATCTAAATAGTTAAAATTTGATCCGATAATTAAAATTTTTTTTCTCCATTGACGGGGAAAAGTGAAGGGGTTTCATTGTAGTAATTCTCTTTTCTTTAATATTCACATTATGATGCATTTGGATTATGTCGTTATCATCTTTTTCATTAGGACTTATTTGACCTATGTGATTGTTGACTTATTATGAAATATTTAGAATATGTAATTGTTATCCTATATAATTGGTTTTTTTTTTTAGATATGTTCATTGTCGTTTATTATGTTAGTATTTTTTTTTTTAGATAACAACTTTATCATATTTTTCTTATAAAAACAAAATTTTAATATAGATATTATTATCATAATTATGTATGCTTTACAAATTATATTACTTATTTTTTTATAATATCTTTAACAAATGTAAATTATCCATCAAATAATAATAAAAAAAACAATTCTAAATAAGAAATTAAAAAAGTGTAGATTATGATTTTAAATGTTTAAAAATCAATTAATAATATTTTTTTAGAACAAGAAGGGTAAAAGTGTCATTTAATAATTATTTTAATTGTTGAAAATATTTTTTAATGTAAGTAGGGGTATTTTTGATATTTTTAAAATAATTAATGGTCTATTGAGAGGATATCTCTGTAATATTTTTAAAAGTTTAGTGGTTGAAATAATTAGTTTTAATCAAAAGGTATCTTTATAATTTAAAAAAAAAAAAAACAAATGAGGTGTTGGTGTATTTCACTTTTTTAGTTTCAGTTTTGATTTTGTTTTACTTGAATAGTTTTTAAGCAGGTTGTTTTCGTTAAATCAATTTAATAGATAACCTCAAGAAAGTTAGTGAATTCACGTTATATTTTTTTAAGCATATGTTTGATTCGCTGATCTAATTTAATCTAATATAAAAATTAAGCTAAATTGGATATTTTATTTCAGTTTAATTTAACTTAACTTATATTAAAAATTGTGAAAATATAAATAACTTGTATTGAAAGTTATATTGAAATAATGAAAATAGATATAAGAAATATTAAAAATAAGTTTTATCAAACTAAATTAAACTAGAACTAATTTAACTACCTTAGCTCAATTTATAAATTATATTAAATTAAATTAAATTAAATCAATGGCATAAATGAACTCTAAAATTGTAATAATTAGAGAGCTTCAATTCCAGTAATTCAAATTCTATCAGCAACATCGTAGATAGCCAATAGTGAACAGAATACAGTACATTGCGACAGACTTGAAGCCATAAGGAAAGTGCATTCTAAAACAAAGGAAAATTAGAAGCAGACACAAAGAAAGACGAGTTCTAATTTCTTTGCTAGTCTTTCATTTTGTTGTGACCATTTTCTTTCCGGCTTGCTGTTCCTGCTCGTAGAACTGAGTTCCAAAACCCAAATGACACATCAGTAACCAAGTGAAAGTCAGGAGCTCTCCACCCTTACCTAGCTGCTGTGCATGCACAATCGGTCTACAATTAATGGCGGCGTACGACAACAATTCCACCCAAACTCGGCTCATCAGATTCCACTGGCTCTCCAATTCCCCGAGCGTCTCAGCGAGTATATTTGCATCGAACAACACAGATTTGCTCTTATTCCCTTTCACAGCAGCAGGCCTATAGCCCCTTTTAGTCGTCTCTAAAATCTTTTTGCACGCAGACGAATGTTGCCATATTCGATGCTTGGAGAAGAATCTCTTGGCTTCTGCGCAGGTGTCCTGAAAGACTATGTGCCAATTGCCCAAAACTGGAGCCAACATTGCAGGCTGTGACACCAGGAGGCAAAACATGTAATCCGAAATGACCTTGCAAATTCGCTTGCTCTCCTTATTCTCCTCCTCATTTCCTGGCATGTGCTTGGCTTTATGATAACATAGCTCAGTGGCCAAGTGCCACAAGAGAAGGCTTTCCGCGAACTGAAACTCGCCGACGCTCCATTTAAGCCTGTCGTAAGATGAAGTCCGCAACAGAGCCCAATCCCCTCTCTGTGAACACGCCTCCATCGCACTTCGTAAAGTGCAGGCCGTTCGAGACTTGGCTCTCAGCTCACTGAAAATACAGGTCTTCAATTCTCTAGTCACGGTCTCTGAGGACGAATAGTACCAGATTTTAATCTGATCTACGATTGCCCTGATGTATAGACAACTAGCCAATTTGTAGAGACATTCTGGACGCTCATCAAGGCAATAACTTATCATGTTATATTGAGATACCGACCGAGACCACCCGGTCCACTTCCCATCTTTCAAAGTCCTTTTTGCGATTGCTTTCATCCACTTGTTATTGTTTGGGGCGATCAGCGACCACACGGAGAAAAAAAGGCTAAAGACGGATACTAATTCAACACTCATTGCTCCGGCAAGCAATGCATAAGTGAGAACAATGTCGCCTTTGTTGAAGCCATGCTTGTCAACAAAGTAGAAAATTAAGGAGACTGTGGGTATGGAAAAGAAACTGATGAAGCGAAGGATGTATCCGATTTTGCGACGCACCACAACCACCTTGGTGTGGAGAACCTGGTACATGAAACAGAGCTCGTACTCTATCAATCTAAAGGCTTGATTTGGAAGCCTTCTGAGAAACGATTTCCGGCTCGATTCTCGGTATCTTGAACTCAGAAGTAAGCCAACAATTAGTCCCTTGAAGCTCTCGAAGTAAGAATAAGCTTCATCAAGAAGCTTGGTCTCCTCCTCTAAAGACAT
This sequence comes from Antiaris toxicaria, assembly GCA_035233585.1. Taxonomy (NCBI): domain Eukaryota; kingdom Viridiplantae; phylum Streptophyta; class Magnoliopsida; order Rosales; family Moraceae; genus Antiaris; species Antiaris toxicaria. The sequence goes on from CP141154.1 coordinate 100,892,014, forward strand.
CTTCTCATTTTCCTTCCCAGTGGACTTGTCTTCCATAGAATTGTAATTCACAACGTTCGGCATCATCCTCTGCTCCGAAGGCGTTTTGATCTCGACTGACCTCATGGTGGAGTAAATCTCCACAGCCTCTTCGTAATCAGGCCCGGGGTTCGGCGGCGGCAAGACCGTCTCCGCGAAATGGTCGGAACTCGCTAGATATAGAGCAAAAGTTCTCTCCGCGAACTTGACTGTCCCAACAACAAAGACAAGGACCGTCGGAGCCAACAATTTGTTGCTGGGGATCGTCAGGAAGAGGCTGTAGAAAGCTAGAAGGACCTGCAGAACAAGACCGATCAAGTGGCGGAGCCAGAACTGGTTGTCTTCGAGAGCGAAAGAGGTGATGCTATCGGGTCCGCCGAGATGCAACAAGAGGAAAGAAGCCCAGAAGGCAAGAAGGTCGTCGCTTCCCTTGAAGCCGCAGGAATCGACCTGGCTTTTGATGATTATTCCGATAGCGACGGCAGCAATCCAGTCGGCGAGCAAATAGGACAACCAGATACAGATGAGAAGCAGTGAGCTTTTGCTTCGTTGCCTGCGTGATGCGAACAAGAGTAAGAAAACCTGTAGAGCAAGGCTTGACAGAATACTGCCCCGGAGATTCCATACGTCCCAGATCTTCTTCACCACCTCCGGGATCGGTAGCTTCATGTTTCGCAGAGTTTTCCTTTCTCGCCCGCTCTTAATTTTCTTTTCTAAGATCGTTTCAGTACCTTTCCGAAGAAAATTCTATCGCAATTTGAGAGAAATTGAAAACGCTACTTTTCTAATGACAAAGAATTGTCGATACAGCGAGTATATACAATGCACTAAAGTGAATCTGTATCTTTTTTTTTTTTTTGGCTGCAGTCATACGTAGAAGTTTACATTGACTTCGTACTAATGTGCATCAAGGTGCTTGGAATTTTCATGGTCGAATGTGTGGGGGTTTTTTTTTTTTTTTTTAATTTTAAAAATTTAATTAATAGATTATTGTTTTTAAATAGTTAATCTATTTTTTAAATAGTTAAATAATTAGTCAGTTAATTATTATTAATTATTGATTAATTATAATATAAATTATTGATTTTTTTAATTAATAATTAATTGATTAATAATTAATTATTGAGTGATCAAATTTTAAAAAAATCATAAATAATTATTTTGTTAAATAAAATAATTTAACTATCTTTTAAATTAAATGATCAAAGTAGACTACCTAATCTAATTTTTCAAAACAAAAATGAAAAAATACAATGTAAAATGGAAATCCAAAGAATTCTTAATCTTCATCTCATTTGATGAACAGAATAATTGATGAGTCTAGGATCATTTCTAAAAGAATGGAGACAAAGCGCATAAGACAAGATAACACTCATGAATCTTATTTTAAAAAAAAAAAAAAAGTTGCCACTTCCGAAAATATAACTTGGGCCTACTTATAAGTTTGGCCTCTTTTGGTTCTTCAATTATAGAAAGAAAAATATCTCTGCCATTATTCAACACAAAAAAACTTTCACATGCTTATATTACTTTCTAAATTAATTCGTCCTCACCTCACGTATTAAATATCTCGACGATGGGTCCCAACATGTTTACCATCTTATTCTCTTTTCCTGGTGATACTGATCGGCTTTTTACCTTTTTTATTTTTTATTCATTTTCCTTTTCACATGTGAAAACTTCTGCTCCTTTATGACCAAGATTGCATAATGCCTGGAAGCCTTAATTGACCTTAGCGTGTGCTTCATTTCATTTGGAAGAACATGAGCTTAATACGAAATAGGAAGCAAATGAGCAGCAATAATATATGCATACATATATATATATATATACACATTTATGTATGTATATAAACACATACATTAGTTCACTTTACTGATCATGACAGTGTAAGCAGCAATTTTGAGTTTTCCTTCTGTGTATAAATTCCAGCAACGACAAAAATGTTCTTTTCATTTTCTTTTGCCGGAAATGGCAACAAGAATTGGCTCAACCAAGAAACCTACAAAAGGTACCACTAAATAATGTTAAGTTGGAGAACTCAATTGTTGCCCTAACACAGAGACAACAAACGAATCAACTTTAATTACTAGAGTAATTTACTGCAGCAGTTGAAAATGGATGTAATACTGACAGTCATTAATCATTATAGATCTTACATCTTCTTACCTGTTAATTTTCTTTTGTGATTTTATTATTCTTTATAACATAAAATAAGACATCTAATTCTTAACACAATAGATAAAAATTGTATTAGAATTTTTCATGATTTTTATTTTCCAAGAATTTGGGATAATTGGTGGAGTTAAAAGTTCATTGATCACCTTATAATCAAACTTCAAAGGTGTACAACTTCTCCATAAAGTACACATTTCTACCTAGCATCTGAAAGAAACAAAGCAATTTGCTAGCCATGAGTGCACCACAAATTTACCTTTTGTTTTTTGTTTACAAAAGAAGAAACTATTCTTAATAATATTGACAGACACAGATTTTACAATGATAATCTATATGACTAGTCAGTGTAACCTTACAGCTGTCACGCAGCATAATATTGTCCAGTCAAGGTCGTAGCTTAGAGCGTTTTACGTGACTTCTGTGTACACACTTGAATAGGATCAATGGAGTAGGACCGTGAAAGATATTGCGGATCTGTTTATGATACTTTCGATGTATTATTCCATCCAGCTTTATTTTGGAGCTTACTTGGCTGATCTGTCGCATTGTGGAAGACAAGAGAGGCCACTGCTTTTCTATGAATGCAATTCTTTAAATTTCAGCCAAAACACATAAGCCCTACTTTTTAATTTGAAAACTGATATTCTGTTGAAGTGTCGTCCACCTTATCATTATCCTTTTCTCTTTTTCCACAGTCGCCGAGGCCATGGTTGGTAGCCTGATAGCTAGTTCCATATTAGTAAAAGCTTTTAGAAAAGTAAAAAAAGAAAAAAAAAAAAAAAAAGGCCCTCGAAGTACGTAGTCGAATGAGCACAATAACAAAATGAAAAAGAAAAATGCAAAAGAAGGCGATATTTTTTCCAAATAGAGTCGAACGGTTGCATCAAGTGGTAATTATAAGTCTGAGGTGTTGTTTGATTAATAAATTATATTTTAATTTTATTTAAATATAATATAATTTTATATTAAATATAAATTTTACAATAATATTATGAAAATAATTATTATTTAAAATATTTTTAAATCAATCACATCAATTTTTTAATTATATTATTTATCTTTATTTTTATTAATTACATTAACTTTTCAACTCTAAAATACTTTTCATCCAAACACACATTTCATTCAAATACAAAATAAATATTTTTTAACCAAATACAATATTCAAAAAATAAATTTCATTCAAATACAATCAAAATACAATGCGTTTACCAAACGTCCCCTAGTTCTAATTTCTATTTCAGATTAAAACAAACAAATATATTAATAAATAAAAGCTGAATGAATAATACAAATTGATAATTAAAAACCAACCTAGCCAACAGATAATTTTTCTTTTTCCCACTTGCTGTTAAAAATTTCATGCAAGTGTTATTTAACGGTCTTTGCAAGGTCCACGGTCTACCATTGTGGAGGTCCAAATATTATTATTGCACTAATTAACTCCAGTTCGTATCATGTGAAAAATAAGAGGTTTGAAAAAATTACGTTCACATTTGTCGCTTTTCTTTTTGCATTTTCCACTTTCTGTCTCTTTTGGCTGTAAGTGAAAATATATGGCAAATTCATGCATTGACCTTGGAATTTGGACAAGTTGATACTCTCCTGTGTTTTTGCCCTTTTCATGGAGGAAGATGCCTGGTAAGTGTTAGCCCAAGATTCCAAGTCAATGTTGCCAGCTCTCGACCAAATTCTACTAAGCTGTAAATTGCGAGGAAGATCAGTAAATACAGTTGTAGCGACATTTTCTTTATCAATTGTTCGTCTGTCCAAATTGAATCATTTTCCTCCACAATTTTCTTATGTTCACTATAATTACATTCTCAAAATCTATTCTTCTTAAGTTGACAATAGGTTGTTTGAGGTTTGGAATTTCCAGAAAAAAAAAAAAAAAAGTCTTTTTCACAAAAGTAAATCAATTTCACTATTCATTCTTTAAATTTATCTTTCTCTTTTTCAAAATACTCAAATTTTAAAAATGTATAATTTTAATATTTCATGCTAGATTGAGATTATTTTTTATTATATAAAATTTTGAAATAAACGAAACAAATGTATATTGCTATTTTTTATATACACATTTAAGTTGTTATACTTTTTCAATTTTCACTATATAATCCGTTTTCAACCAAACGCAAGTTTCCAAAATCCTATTTTTCAAAAATTCTTTTTTAAAATATTTAAATTTTAAAAATACATAATTTTATTATTTCGTATCAGATTGAGATTATTTTTTATTATATAAAATTTTAAGATAAATGAAACAAATCTATATTACTATTTTTTATGTACATATTTAAGTTATTATACTTTTTCAATTTTTACTGTACAATTCATATTCAACCAAAAGAAATTTTATAAAATTCAATGCAATTCCTACCTCAAACTATGTCTCCAATTGTCCCCTTTAGCATAGTTTGGCCTATCAACGTCTACACCATGCGGTCTAGTAGTACTTTTTTTTCTCACAACATAAACGACAGAAAATGACATCATATGGAAAAACGTCAAAAATGAAAACAATAGATTGAAAAACGACATCAAATTAAAACAGCAACCATGTTAATAATAAGACATCCCTATTATAAAGGACATCCTTCGAGACAACGACACATTAGAAGCAATAAAACGGAAATCGACATCATCATGGAAAACGACAACAAAAAAAAAACATTGTTAAACAAGGTAAAAACGACGACAATGTCTGTAATAGTCTCAACCAATCATCATCATCTTGGAAAACAAACAACAATGCCTGATCTTTAAACATTTGTCACACCTGCTGTAATTGGGCTTTCATAGCTCAGTTGGTTAGAGCACCCGTTTAGTAAGCGGGAGGTCTTGAGTTCGACTCTCAATGAAAGCAATCTTCATCTTTTTTTAAATTTTCTGATTATCTGATAACATCCTAACTATTACGAGTTGAGAGTCTTTAATGTAATTGGTATTCCATGTATCTGTATTCTATATATGTCTTTTTGTCATTCACACGCATAAATTTACAACTCTACGTGATTCATATATAAATAATTTCGAGATGTAGGTTTGGATTCTCCTAGCAAGACTTTCGGCTAAAAGATTTAGAATCCTGAGTTTAAGAGATTGAGATCCGATCAAATTCCGAAGATTTTGTCGATGTCATCTACCCAGTCATAGTAGTTGTATCCTTCGTAGAAATCACTTGGCCATATTGGATCCTGCTGCCACACCTGAGTATTACTACTCTGTCCCATAAGCTGTTCGTTGGGAGAGAAAAGGTCTCCGTTCTCGACGATGTCTGGTTTTGTCCATAAACTTTGAAGCTCTTCCAAATTGAATTTTTCAGACGATGTGGTCTCGATTATGCTCTCATTACCATTCTGACCGTCTTTGCCGATCTCGCAACTTGTAGGAGCCGATGAGGCAATCAGTGAAGACAGGTTGACTGTAGAAGACATCAGTTGCGGCGACACAACAGCATGGTCTGAGCCTCCTAGTTTTGATATCGATTCTGCAGGCTGGGGAGATGGAAGATCAGAATCAGAAAAGTTCTTCTCGGAACCTTTATCATCAGCCTTGTCTAATTCTGGTAGAACAGCGCTAGTAGAATCGGCCTTCAAGCGTTTTTTCAAGTGCGTGTGCCAGTAGTTTTTCACTTCGTTATCTGTTCTTCCCGGAAGTTTTGCTGCTATGGCAGACCATCTGAAATAACAGCAAGATATTGCCAAAACATTAGCAATTGGAACAGTCAATTCACTCGAATGTATTGCTAGCTTAAACTTTCCACAACACATCAAATAACTCGTGTACGCGTCAACTTTGTTTTCATCCGCCAAATTCCAAAGAAAAATTAATTACTCCCAAAATGTATTCAATCTATTTTGCAATAGGATGATAACCGGTTTCCCAGTGTCTCATGCAACGTAATTATGGTTTCCTTTTCTTCTTCGCTGAAGTTTCCATGCTTAATGTCAGGCCTCAAGTAATTCACCCAACGGAGTCTGCAACTTTTCCCCGATCTCGCCAAACCTGAAAAGGAAGTCGGAGAATTATGAGGCGGTACTCAATCTCATCGAATCGTTTATAGTACTGACACAGTCAATAAAACACTAGAAACTGAGATTAAGATCAGATCACAGAACATTAATATTCTGGAAAAGAAATACATACCAGCAGCTTTCGACATCTCAGTCCAGTTCCAAATTCTGTATCTCTTGATGTAGGCAATCAACTTCCGATCTTCTTCGGCACTCCATGCACCTTTCTTTAGAGGTGTCTTTTCACTGCTCGAAGTCTTCTTCACCATATCTACATAGAGATATTAATCTCTCAATAGAAATATCTCGGGTTTAAGAAGCTGTCCAGACTCAAATACAAAATACGATTCTACTTTCCTATATATACTCATCATTTGGTCCGTTATTACGTATACGTATTTTAATTATTAAATTTTATGATATTTTGATGATTAAGTAAACAATTGGTTAAAATATGTTCACACTAACATGAGCTGGAGACTCTCTGAGGACATAGAATTAATTAAATTGGTCAAAAGAAATTTAGTCATTGGTTGTAGCTAGGTCGTGAGAATAAAGGAAATACAACGCTCTTTCCTCTCACTATCCAACAAAATAAATCAGAATCAGAAGGAAAAAAAAAAAACATGTTGAAATTGTTGGAAATGATTAATCTATTGATTAAAATACTAAGCATGGTAAACCATAATAAAGTCAAAAGTAAGTTAAAAAAAAATAATAATAAAGTAAAAAATCTGGTGCTTCCTTGCACCTGTGAATATATATAATTGTGTTGTTACCTTATGTACTCTCATACAAAGGACAAGGTGAAAGTATAAATAAAAATAAAATAGCATGTGTAATTGGCAGATATATATATATATCCCACAGATTTGAAGTAATTTGAGATTTTACATCTAAAAAAAATATTGATAATTTGTTCCTTTAGTCATTTGATTTAAAGTGCCATTTATAAAACCCAATTTGTAATATTTCCTCTAATTTAATCAAGTACAAAATAAGCTGATATCCCATGATTAATTAAAATGTAGGTGATCATGTAAAATAACTAAACCTTCCTCAAAATTTTGTACGTACTTGAGTGCTTTGTACAAAAATTAGTGTAGATTGTCCTTAATTTTAATAATTAATTACGAAAATTTTAAACAAATATAGGATCAAATTAATTTGTTGTATGTCTAAGTCATGAAGGAAACATCTTTGAATTGTACTAGTAGACAATATCTCATAAAATTTCAATCTTCATATAAACTTCTGTCGACACCCAAAATACATATGTATTATTACTAATCTCGATCTTCAACTAATAAGAGAAACCAATACCATCTTCTAGTTACCGTATTGCACGGATGATACAGCACACAGATCATACAATATTATAATCACTAATTAACCATAAGTATAATATATATAATGTGCAGAACTTGGATAGAAGTCAAAATAAGAACTTTATCTTATGTGCCGATAAAATGATAATAATAATAATAAGATGCTTGGAGCTGGAGTAATCAGAACACGTTCTCATCAGACCAAGAACAGACCAAGTAAACAGCATTCAGCTGGGGTGGGAAGAAGAAGGTATGACTTTGACCAAGCGCGCGCAGGGTCTGCATTCACACCTATGTGGATTTCATTTCACGCAAAATTACAAAGCTTATTCTAGTGCATTAATTTTTTCTTTTTCTTTTTTCTTTTTCCTGCCAGTCAAATGATCTAAGTGGGTTTTTTTTTTTTGGTTAATTTACTGCAAATACATAGTTTTTTGTCTGTGCAATAATCCCCGATCCTTGTTCCCATATTATCAATCTTTGATCCCATTTTTATTAAAATTATTCAATATGTAAGCCTAGAATTATCAGGCTACCAAAACTCATCTTCTTATATAATTTGTTTTGTTTGCTTTAAAATAAAATATATATATATTTTAAAAAGATCATAATCTATTATTACTTTAATTTAGTTTGAAAACCAAGTTAAGTAAATTATTTGATTTCAACTTAATTTAATTTAAATTTATATTAAAAATATTGAAATAGTTAAAACACAAATAAAATATCGTTAAAATAATCTATTATTACTTTAATTTAGTTAAAATAAACTTTATAAAACTAAATTATGATAGAACTAAATAATCATCTTTACTTATTAACTTAAATAAGAAAAACAAACTGACGCTTTGAGAACTCAAGGTACACATACGTACCAATAACTACGTACAGTTAAACATGGGGAAGTGTATACGTTTGTACGTTCTTGGGACGCGGTCTCCTTTGCCCATCACTAAACACTTTTTCCAACTTTGCAAATTGTCGTTATAAATTGAGCTCAAGGAGGATCGAGAGAAACAGGCAGATATATTAATTTTTAAAAATCCATATATATATATATATATATCAACATATATACATAAGTTTCCTATTTGATAAAGTTGTTTAAATTGACTATTACTTAATTATTTGTGATCCAGTACTAGTAAGACTCAACAAGGTAGAAACTAAAAATCCCCAAGAATTTATCAAACTAGGACACAATGTGGAGGTGTGAAACACATGTTAATTAATAAACAATTGCAATAAACGTCAATTTACTGTAACTAATAGCCCAATAGCAATATTTCTGAATTTTGTAATTTCTTCACAAAGTGACAGTCTTGCAAATCTTATCAGTGACAGTAAAGAATTTATATCTAATGCTTCAACAAAAGAGAAAGAGAGATAGGTAACGAAGAAAAAAGAATATCAAATTAAATAAAAATTAAATGATATTATTGGAGTAAGTATTATGAAAATAATTAGGGGTAATTTTGTATTATTAGAGGTGTGTAATAAGTAAATTTAATCATTTTAATATTAAGAGAAGTGTATATTTAAAAGATGTGTGTGAATAGAACTATCTAAATAAAAATTACTGAATTTAATGGAGTTAAATGAGTAAATTTTTATTTTTTAATAGTGGCTTTGTGTGTATTAAAATGAATAATACTTACTTGTGCATATACCTTCAGAAAACAAAAAATTGAGTGGGGGTTTGGACCCCATTGGGGCTATATTGGCTTCGTCTATGATTCACAATATAAAAATTACGAGTCTAGCACCCTCCTACAAAATGTTATGTGAGGCAATTATCTGTCATTAAAATCAACATTTAGCAATGCCAAAATACAATAATATTGTGCTCAATGTCAAAATACAATTAGCTTCATCTGTTTGTTTTGTTTTTTACGGTACAAAACCTATTAGCCTCCATTTTATTAACGTGAAAGAGACTAAACTTGTATTTAGTTTATCACTTAACTTTTAATTCGACTCGAGTTCAAATCCAGACTTCACTCCCTTTTTTTTTAATTTTTCATTCAAATCGAACAAATAAATCCATATGCGTTTTGGGTATAATTCTCTTTGTAAAATGGTGATTTTAGAACTTAAAGATTAAACACCATATCCATTAACGTCCCGCACTCTGTATTCTCTAACACCTATTCCACCGTCTTCTCCTGTAACTAACACCATTATCTCACAATTGTAGAAAAAAATTAGGATTTCTTTTTTTTTTTTTTCCTTTAAATTTATTTGTTAATTAGTGTTCAAATGACTGTTTTATAGATTATAAAAGGTAATTTTGATTTTACTTAAAAAAACACATGAGATACTTTTATATTTGTAAGATAAAAGAAATGAAAATGAATAAAATATATGAGATGGTTATAAAATTTTCTCTTAATTAAACCCTACTTCCCCATTTCTGTCTCTTCTTTGAGTAGTAATTGAAAGTGTTAAACTCACAGCTATCCAATCACATGATGCATGCATATGAATATGAGACCAATACATTCCAAACTTCGAAATTCAATCCGGCACTTTTTTGTGCAATTCTTTTCCGAGCTCTACTTAATTCCTAAAGCACCTTGCAACACTTTGTAGGTTAAAATATACATCATATCAGTTATCGGACCATAATGAAAAAATCATAATAACAATTTATTCTAAACTTTATACGGAGAAATCTGTGATCCCATAACTATTCTTTACTTTCTCCTATTCAACCAACTGCAATATTCTTCCACAGATCGAAAGTATTAACTTATATATATATATATATGTAGAGTCATGCATGCATGAAAAGAACAAACGAAATCACAAACAAGACATACCAACAAAACTCTCTCTAGTGTTAACAGGGGAAAAGATCTAAAAGGAATAGAGTTTAGCATGGTTAACCCCATTCCCAATAGTGTCAAGAGAACATGGGAGGGGTAAAACCTCCAAGCCTTTATGATGTTAAGCATCTTTCTCCAGACCTTTCTAATTCTTTTTGCACCCTTTAGGAAGCGAACGGCCAATTTATGGCTGATCTCGTTCCTCTGGTCCGCTTATTTGCTCGCCGACTGGGCTGCTTCCTTTGCGATTGGACTAATCTCAAGCAGGCAAGGCGACGGTCCCAACGGCAAAGACGGCAATACTAACGGTGACCTCTTGGCTTTTTGGGCTCCTTTTCTTTTACTGCTCCTCGGCGGTCCTGACACCATAACTGCGTTTTCACTCGAGGACAATGCACTCTGGCTGCGGCACTTTCTGGGGCTCATATTCCAAGTTCTCGCTGTGGCGTACGTCTTTGTTCAGTCTCTTCCATCGAATGAGATTTGGGTTCCGACGAGCCTCCTGTTTGTTGCCGGTGTCATAAAATATTCCGAGAGGACGCGGGCCCTATATCTAGCAAGCTTTGATGGGTTCAGAAAATCGCTGCAGATAGAGGCTGACCCCTGGCGAGGACTATGCAGCGCTTATGGAAGGTTACGCCGCAAAAAAAAAAAGGTTATCGAAAACCATGATTCCTAAAAAATTCCCAACTATTTTCCCACCAAACTTTAACTGGGATGGAGATTATATTTCTGTGGTGAAGGATGCTCATCGCTACTTTGAGATCTACAGAGGCGTTCTAGTTATATTTAGCTGGTATGAGCAATCAGAAAGTGAACAGTTCTTCACTCAGAAAAAATCTGACGATGCTTTAAGAATAATCTCTGTTGAGCTCAACTTCTTGCACCAAGTTCTATACAACAAGGTGGTTGTGGTGCGTGCTAAGCTGGGCTACATCTTGCGGTTCATGTCCTTCTCCTTGGTTGCCACAGCCCTCTTATTGTTCAGTTTATTGGAGAAATCTAAGAATTTCAACAACAATGTCGATATTGTGATTACCTACATCTTGTTATATGGCGCCGTACTTCTGGGTAGAATAGCTTTCTTCATGCCCGTTTTCTCTGATTGGACCGTTGCAACTCCAACGGTGCATGGAAAACTCGGCTCATTCATGGCCACCATCCTTGGGAAGAATCTCAAATCTCTTCGTAACGAAAAACGTAAATCCGTCAAGACCCGTTACTCGCATAAATTGAGTCCTATTCAAATTTGGATATCAAAATAACTCTGAATATGATTTACAAATCATTTTTCTAACATTTATGAAACCCAGTTTGTAATTTTTCCCCTAATTTAATCAAGTACAAAATAAGCTGATATCCCATGAGTAATGAAAATGTAGATGATCAATAAAATAACTAAACCTTCCTCAAAATTTTGCACATACTTGAGTACTTTGTACAAAAATTAGTGTAGATTGTCCTTAATGTCAATAATTAGTTGGGAAAATTTTAAACAAATATTGGATCAAATTAATCTGTTGTATGTCTAAGTCATGAAGGAAACATCTTTGAATAGTGCTAGTAGACTATATCTCCTAAAATTTCAATCTTCATGTAAACTTTACGTCGGCACCCAAAATACTGTATTATCACTAATCTCGATCTTCACCTAATAAAACAAACCAATACTATATTCTAATTACCTTATTACACGGATGATACAGCACACAATACATAAAATATTATAATCACTAATTAATCATAAATATAACAAATATAATTATGCAGAACTTAGATAAAAGTCAAAATAAGAAATTTATCTTATGTGCCGATTAAAAAAATGGTGCTTGGAGCTGGAGTAATCAGGGCCCGTTCTCACCATACCAAGAACAGACAAAAGTAAACAGCACTGAGTTGGGTTGGGAAGAAAGTATGACTTTGACCAAGCGAGCGCAGGGTCTGCATTCACACCTACGTGGATTTTATTTAACGCAAAATTACAAGAGTTTATACTAATGCGTTAATTCTTTTTCTTTTTCTTTTCTTGTCAGTCAAATCATTTAAATGGATTTCTTTTTTTTATTTTTTACTGCAAATACATAGTTTTTGTTTGTGCAATAATTCTCAATCTTTGTTCCCATGTTATCAATCTTTGATCCGATTTTTATAAAAATTATTCAATACGGTCAGCCTAGAATTATCAGGCTAGTATAACTCCTCTTGTTATATAACTTGTTTTGTTTGCTTTTAAAAAAATATAACTATTTAAAAATAAAAAAAAAGATAATGACTTATTATTAGTTTGATTTAGTTTAAAAATTAAATTAAATTAATTATTTAGTTTCAATTCAATTTAACTTGAACTTGTATTAAAATATATATTAAAATAATAATAATATAAATAAAAAATTATTAAAATAAACATTATCAATATAAATTAAACTGAAATCAAATGATCAACTTAATTCATTATTGAGAAATCAAACAAACACTGAGGGTGTTTGGGATAAAGATTTTATCTTCTTCAAAATACGTTTTTTCTAACACTTCATCATTTTTTATTATTCATATTTTCAAAACGTTATAATAAACTCTAAACTTTAAAAGTCTATAACTTTGTATATACAAGTCCAAATGAGATTTTTTTTTAAAATTACATAGAATTTAGAGATGAATAAGATAATATCTATATTGATTTTTTTTTCTAAAAAAAATTTTAAAATTTTTTATTTTTTTATTCTAAACAATTTTTTCTCTTAAACATATTTTCTAAAACAACTTTTTTCCAACCAAAAAAAAGTCTCTAACCCTTCCCCCCAAACACCCTCCTAATATTTGGGAACTCAAAGTACACGTGCTGACCGATAACTACGTACAATTGAACATGGGGAAGTGTATATTTTTGTACGTCCTTGAGACCCAGTCTCCTTTTACCATCACTGAACACTTTTTCCAACCTTGCAAATTGTCGTTATAAATTAAGCTCAAGGATGATCGAGAGAAATTGGCAGATATATTAATTTTTAAAAATCCATATATATAGTAACATATATGCATAAGTTTCCAATTTGATAAAGATGTTCAAATTGACTATTACTTAATGGGGCTCTAGCGTCTGATCAATTATTTGCGATCCGGTACTAGTAAGACTCAACTGGGTAGAAACAAAAAATCCCGAAGAATTTATCAAACTAGGACACAATATGGAGGTGTGAAACATATGTTAATTAATAAACAATTGCAATAAACGTGAATTTACAGCAACTAATAGCCCAATATCGATATTTCTGAGTTTTGTAATCTCTTCACAAAGTGACGGTATTATAAATCTTATCAGTGGCAGTAAAGAATTTAAGAGCTCGATTGGAGACCAATTTTAGTCCCTAAAACAATTTTTTTAGTACTTTTTTTGTCTTATCATCATTTTTTACTATTTACATCTTCAACATATTACAATAAACTCCAAATTTTAAAAGTCTATAACTTTGTGTTTATAAGTTTAAATGAGATAATTTTTTTAAATTGTATAGAATTTAAAAAAAAATGATTTATATTGATAATTTTTTCTGAATAAGTTTTTAAGATTTTATAATTTTTTACTCTATATAGCTTTTTTTTTTCCGAAATACATTTTCCAAAACTATTTTTTTTCAACAAAAAAAAAAATCTTCAAAACTCCCTTCAAAAGGACTCTAAAGGACCATTAGGAACAAAACCACTATTTCGGTAATTTTTTCCACCTCACTATTACTTTTTACTATTTACATCTCGAAAATCCTATAATAAACTCAAAATTTTAAAAGTCCATAACTTTGAGTATACAAGTCTAAATGAGATTTTTTTTAATTGTATAGAATTTCAAGAACAACGAAATAATATTAATATTAATATTTTTTTTTGTAAAAATATTTAAAATTTTTTATTTTTCAACTCCAAACAGTTTTTTTTCCAAAACATATTTCTTAAAACAACTTTTTTCTAACAAAAAAAAAAAAAAACTCCAAAACGGCATACAAATAGGCCCTAAATCTATTGCTTCAACAAAAGAGAGGGGGAGAGGAAACGAGAAAAAAAGAATATCAAATTAAATAAAAATTAAATGATGGGTATGAGAAAGAAATACGAAGTTGCAGAGTATAATTTATTCTTATTGGAGTAGTATTATGAAAATAATTAGGGGTAATTTTGTATTATTAGAGGTGTGTGGTAAATAAATTTAATCATTTTAATATTAAGAGAAGTGTATATTTAAAAGAGGTGTGCCAATAAAACTATCTAAATAAAAATTTACTAAATTTAATGGAGTTAAAAGAGTACATTTTTATTTTTTAATAGTGGCTTTGTGTGTATTAAAATGCATAATACTTACTTGTGTATATACCTTCGGAAAACAAAAAATTGAGTGGGGGTTTAAACCCCATTGGGGCTATATTGGCTTTTTTCATGGTTCACAATAAGAAAATTACGAGTCTATGCACCCTGTTAAAAAATGTAATGTAGGGCAATTATCTGTTGTTAAAATCAACATTCAGCAATGTCAAAATATAATAATGTTGTGCTCAACGTCAAAATATAATTAGCTTCGCCTGTTATTTTTATTTTGTTTTTTACGGTACAAACCCTATGAGCCTCCATTTTATTATTGTGAAAGAGACTAAACGTGTGTTTAGTTCATCACTTAACCTTTCAACTCGAATTCAAATTCAGACTTTTCTGCTTTTTTTTTTTTCATTCAAATCAAACAAATAAATCCAATGCATTTCGGATATAATTCTCTTTGTAAAATGGTGATTTTAGAACTTAAAGTTAAACATAACATCTATTATCATCTTCTACTTTGTATTCTCTAACACCCATTCCATGGTCTTCACTTGTAACTAACACTATTATCTCACAATTATAAAAAATTAGGATCTCTTTTTTCCTTTTTTCCTTTAAATTTATTTGTTAATTAGGTTTAAATGACCATTTTATAGATTATAAATGGTAATTTTGATTTTATTTAAAAGACATGAGATACCTTTATATTTGTAAGATGAAAGAAATGAAAATGAATAAAATATATATGTTATCAGTTATCGGACCAAAAAAAGGACAATGAAAAAATCGTAATAAATTTCATACGGAGAAATCTGGAATCCCATAAATATTCTTTACTTTCTCCTCTTCAACCAGCTGCAATATTCTTCCACAGATCGAAAGTAACAAGCAAGACATACTAACAAAATGTTATCAGTTATTGGACCAAGAAAAGGACAGTGAAAAAATCATAATAACAATTCATTCTAAACTTCAAACGAAGAAATCTGGGATCCAATAACTATTCCTTACTTTCTCCTTATTCAACAAACTGCAATATTCTTCCACAGATTGAAAGTATTATCTTTTATATATAAATATATATATATAGTCATGCATGCATGAAAAGAACAAACAAAAACGAAAACGCAAACAAGACATACCAACAAAATTCTCTCTAGTGTTAATGGGGGAAAAGATCTAAAAGAAGTAGAGTTTAGCATGGTTAACCCTATTCCCAGTAGTGTCAAGAGAACATGGGAGGAGTGGAACCTCCAAGCCTTTATGATGTTAAGCCTCTTTCTCCAGACCTTTCTAATTCTTTTTGCACCCTTTAGGAAGCGAACGGCCAATTTATGGCTGATCTCGTTCCTCTGGTCCGCTTATTTGCTCGCCGATTGGGCTGCTTCCTTTGCTGTCGGACTAATCTCAAGTAGGCAAGGCGACGGTCCCAACGGCAAAGACGGCAATAGTAACGGAGACCTCTCGGCTTTTTGGGCTCCTTTTCTTTTACTGCACCTCGGCGGTCCTGAAACCATAACTGCGTTTTCACTCGAGGACAATGCACTCTGGCTGCGGCACTTTCTGGGGCTCATATTCCAAGTTCTCGCTGTGGCGTACGTCTTTGTTCGGTCTCTTCCATCGAATGACATTTGGGTTCCGACGAGCCTCCTGTTTGTTGCCGGTGTCATAAAATATTCCGAGAGGACGCGGGCCCTATATCTAGCAAGCTTTGATGGGTTCAGAAAATCGCTGCAGATAGAGGCTGACCCTGGCGAGGACTACGCAGCGTTTATGGAGGATTACGCCGCAGAAGAAAGGTCATCGGTAGGCATGATTCCTAAAAGATCCTTATTTATTATCCCACCAAGCTTAAGCTGGGATGGAGATTATATTTCTGTGGTGAAGGATGCTCATCGCTTCTTTAAGATCTACAGAGGCGTTCTAGTGGATCTTATATTTAGCTGGTATAAGCAATCAGAAAGTGAACAATTCTTCGCTCAGAAAAAATCTGACGATGCTTTAAGAATAATCTCTGTTGAGCTCAACTTCTTGTACCAAGTTCTATACACCAAGGTGGTTGTGGTGCGTTCTAAGCTGGGCTACATCTTGCGGTTCATATCCTTCTCCTCGGTTGCCATAGCCCTCTTACTGTTCAGTTTATTGGAAAAATCTAAGATTTTCAACAACAATGCCGATGTTGTGATTACCAACATCTTGTTATATGGCGCCGTATTTCTGGATGGAATAGCTTTCTTCATGCTCGTTTTCTCTGATTGGACTGTTGCGACTCCAACGGTGCATGGAAAACTCGGCTCATTCACGGCCACCCTCCTTGGGAAGTATCTCAAGCTCAGAAGGCCCAATTGGGCTATTACCAATACAGAGCAGCAGCAATCTTCAAATTTCTTGGATTGGGGTAGGCGAGTCCTTTTCCGAAGGTGGTCAGAATCTGTCTCTTGCTTCAAATTGATAGATTATTGTCTGAAAGAAACCCCCAAATCGAACCATAAAACCCTCGATTATCCATTAGTCATTTCCATTGTCATTGATATTTTAGGCCTCAAGGATTTTCGAGATCAACTGAAATATGTTTCCAAGAAGCCACTTAGCAAACAGCTATGGGATTTCATTTTCAAACAGGTGCTCAAGTATCGTGATGATGCTGAGATCACATGGAGTACTGGTGCTCGTCCAGGTACAGGTGCTTTTTCCCTCCAGAGGATAGATCAGAATTATAATTGCAAGGAGATATGGGATCATTGTTTTGACTGGTGTTGATTATGATCAGAGCCTTCTCTTGTGGCACGTCGCTACCGAACTCTGCTACAATACCGATGATAATCACGGGGGCAATATTGTTAATCAGGACAGACGTGAGTTTAGCAAGGTGCTATCAGATTACATGTTGTATCTTCTAGTAATGCAACCCGCTTTGATGTCTTCCATAGCTGGGATTGCGCAAAAGAGGTTACAAGATACTTGCGCAGAGGCCAAAAGATTCTTCAGCCAAAGGGAGTTGGGAGGAGGAGTGAACCAGGAAGATGCCTATAAAAGAATCCTCCAGGTGAATACCGACTTTGAACCTGTGATGGTAAGGGGAGACACTTGCAAGTCTGTACTATTTGAAGGTAGTATTTTGGCCAAGAAGCTGGAGAAAAAATTCAAAGAAAAGAAATGGGAGGTCCTAAGTGAAGTGTGGGTGGAGCTGCTGGCGTATGCTGCGGGTCACTGTGGACCAAAGAGCCATGCCGAAGTGCTAAGTAGAGATGGTGAGCTTATTTCTCATGTTTGGTTGTTGATGGTCCATCTTGGCAAAGCGGGGCGGTTCCAAAGAAAAAGTGGCAACAGGATTACATTCTAACTTCTCGGCATAACCGGAATTATCTATCTTTGATTATGTGTGTGTGGCTTATTTGTTTTACTCCTTTTTCCCTCTTCTGTTTGTTTTGGGGATATTTGTAACCGAAATCATCTTTGATTATGTACGATGGGAGCAACTGGCTCCGAACAGGAGCAGGGCCACCCAAGGCCAAGTGGGGCATTTACTCCCAATGAATTTTTTTGTCAATTTTACTTTTAAAAACTCTACATTTTTCTTATTTTGGCCCACTAAAAATTGGCTATCCTTGTATAAGTTCTCCTGAAAGCTTTGTCATTTAGTGCATGTTCTCACTAAAATAATAGATTGACTCTGTTGTTGGTTCTAAATGTAAAAACGAGTAATACCAGAAGTAAACTTATTTTGTGCATGGGACAAATTAACAACGAATGAATGTACAAATGGCTAATTAATATGTATGTTAGCATTCCAAGCATTTGCGTTTAAGATAATTAACAAGCACGATATTATTTCCAAGGGCATAGAAAATCGATTGATGATTTAAAGTTGATTTTTAAAATATAATAGCAAGTAGCACGTTAGGCCTTTAGAATCACTGTCAATTCTTCTTTTTCTGCCCCTAAAAATCGAAAATTATGATAAAAAAATTAACAAATACAGATCTTAATAAACCAAATACTAATTATGAAACCATAGTCTCTTAAAATAATAATAATAATAATAAAACAAAATATCTTCATAACTAATCACCAAGGCAACACAAATACAAGCACAACTATAGCTAGTTTGATTGAAAAAGATACTTTATCATGATTGCAGATATAATCTATTAATAATATCATACTCGATTTTATTTAAAGAGATAAAGTTCAAATCCCCCTAGTACCCTCAATTTCAAAAAAAAAAAAAAAGGGGAAAGATGCTTCATCTAATGTAGCTAAAATAGTTTTTAAAAGTAAACCATAAATTTATATTGCTTATCACGCACGCTTTTGTAATTAATTTAGATCAGTCATGATAAATAGGATTTAATTTAATAATTAATGTATAAATACAATGATGTAAAATTAAATCCTAACTGTTGAAAGAATAAACTTGATTTGGGCCAAAATATTTTGTTGGATTAATTTAGAAATTGGGTCTTAGAAATAAATATGCAAAAGCCCAAAATAAATGTCCAATTTCTAGAAACTAGTTCTAGAATGTGCTTAAGAAAATATCTAGATATTTTGATGGAAAAATCTAGATAGTGAATTGTAAACATTAGATTAAAAGTGTGTTGGCACAATCCTAACCATTGTTTGAGGAGGTGCCACTAGTATAAATAGGGGGTGAGTTCTTCCATTTTGTATCAAGAGAGAAAAGAAGAAAAACAAAGAGTGAAGAAGCAAAGCTTCTTATGAGTAAGTGAGAGTTTATAAAAAAAAATTTTTTTGAGTGTTTGAAAATATAAAGTGTTGTACTTGAGTTGTGTGTTCAAAAATAAAGAGTTTAGAGTTTGAGTGTGATCAAATTTCCAACAAAGTGGTATCAGAGATAAGGTTGTGAGGTTTCTTGAAAAATCTAAGTATGCTCTGTGGATGCAGCTTTGACTGATCTTCCACATCAGAAAAGATTTCTTGAGATTGAGACTGTAGAAATTTTGTTCTAAAAATATCACTGTAGCATATCAGGTTGAAGAGCACGACAAGACGAGCGTGCAGCCACAAGAATCAACTAAATCAGAGTCCGGACGTGCCCGTACGAGCTGTTTGAAGTTTCAGCTCTGCCAGCCAAACGACGTGTCGTTTTGTTTAGCAGATGTCGTTTTTATCAAGCGACGTGTCGTTTTTACGTCGTTGACCGTTGACCGTTGACCGAAAGTTGACTTTGTCAGTGAAGTCCCTCTCAAGGTTTTTCGGTGTTCCGGATCCGTTCATGCAGTCAAAATCATCAAATTCTCACTCAAGTAAGAGATATGGCAGGTATGGCGTCTTTTCAAGTCCCGGCACTCAATAACGAAAATTATGAAAATTGGAGTATCAAAATGAAGGCACTACTTGGAGCACACGATATCTGGGAAATAGTAGAGAAAGGTTATGATGAGCCAGGAGATGAAGCTGCCTTATCCTTAACACAAAAAGATAGTTTGAAAGATTCAAGAAAGAGAGATAAGAAGGCTCTTTATCTTATTTATCAAGCGCTGGATGATGATAGTTTCGAGAAGATCTCAAGTGCAGCAATTGCAAAGCAAGCATGGGAGAAATTACAAGCCTCTTACAAGGGAGCAGAGCAAGTCATGAAGGTACGACTACAAACTTTAAGAAGAAAGTTTGAGATGTTGCATATGAAAGAAGGGGAGCTAGTCTCTGACTATTTCTCTAGAGTTCTGACAATTACCAATCAACTAAAAAGAAATGGAGAGAAATTAGAAGATGTTACTATCATAGAGAATATTCTTTGAACGCTAGATCCGAAATTTGATAGTATTGCAAATATCATCGAGGAAACTAAAGATTTGACAACCGTGAAGATTGAGCAACTGTTAGGTTCGCTGCAAGCTCATGAAGAACAAGGAGACAGATGACCAACTTCTTAAGTCAGAAGTCCAACCGACAAAGAACGAAGAAAACTTCAACAATAGTAGGAGCCAGCACGGGAGAGAACATGACCAAGGACGAGGTTGTGGTCGTGGACGAGGTAGAAGTTCAAACAACAACTTCAGTAGCTTCAACAACAACTTTGAAAGAGGAGAAAGCTTTACGAGAGGTCGTGGAAGAAGACCTTCAAATTCCAAGTACAACAAATCTCAAGTTGAATGCTACAATTGTAACAAGTTCGGGCATTATGCCAAAGATTGTAGAACTTCCAACAACAGAGTCAACGGAAGAGTTAACTATGTGGAGAACAAGAATGAAAGAAACAATATATTGCTACTCGCTCGCAACGACAATAGTGATGGCCGAGACAATACGTGGTATCTTGACACTGGTGCTAACAATCATATGTGTGGGAAGCGATCAATGTTTGTGGAGCTTGATGAGTCAGTGAGTGGGAATGTCTCTTTTGGCGATGATTCCAAGGTAGCAGTAAAAGGAAAAGGTAAAATTCTTATCCGCTCAAGAGATGGAAGGCATCAATTCATCTCAAATGTTTATTACGTACCTACCATGAAAACAAATATTTTGAATTTGGGACAACTCTTAGAGAAATGTTAGGATATTCACTTAAAGAATAATAACCTTTCTATAAGAGACAATACAAGCAGATTGATCACAAGAGTACCTATGTCAAGAAATAGAATGTTTCTACTCAATATTCAAAATGATGTGGCAAAGTGTCTCAAGGCATGCTATAGCGATTCCTCATGACTATGGCATCTAAGATTTGGACATCTCAATTTTGGAGGACTGGAGTTACTATTTAAAAAAGAAATAGTGAGAGGCCTACCTTACATTAATCACCCCGACCAACTTTGTGAAGGATGTTTACTTGGGAAGCAGTTCAGGAATAGTTTTCCAAAGGAGTCGAATTCGAGAGCCCGAAGGCCGCTTGAACTCATCCATTCAGATATGTGTGGACCTATCAAGCCAAGTTCTTTTGGTAAAAGTAATTACTTTCTTCTCTTCATTGATGACTTTTCAAGAAAAACTTGGGTTTATTTTTTAAAGCAGAAATCAGAAGTTTTTGAAGCATTCAAAAAGTTTAAGGCTACAGTGGAGAAGGAAAGCGGTCTTCAAGTCAAAGCAATGCGATCCGACCGAGGAGGAGAGTTCACCTCAAAAGAGTTTCAAGAGTTTTGTGAAGCAAATGGAATTCGACGGCCCTTTACTGTTCCAAGATCCCCCCAACAAAATGGCGTTGCAGAAAGAAAAAACAGAACCATCCTCAACATGGCTCGGAGTATGCTCAAGAGTAAAAGAATGCCAAAAGAATTTTGGGCGGAAGCAGTGGCTTGTGCTGTGTACCTGTCAAATCATTCTCCAACAAGAAGTGTATGGGGCAAGACACCACAAGAAGCATGGAGTGGAAGAAAGCCAGATATCTCTCATCTAAGAGTCTTTGGAAGCATAGCTCATGTGCATATACCAGATGAGCAAAGAGGCAAGCTGGATGACAAAAGCGAGAAGTTTATCTTCATTGGCTATGACACTAACTCCAAAGGCTATAAGTTATACAACCCTAATAGCAGAAAGGTTGTGATTAGCCTAGACGTAGTGTTTGATGAAGAAGGAGAATGGGATTTTGGATCTCACATAGATGACTTCAACTTCAGTCCTGAATTTGATGAAGAAGAACAATCAAGAATGATAGAGCAACCAACAGAAGAGCCTACTACACCATCCGCTTCGCCGACGACAATTGGTGATGGAAACTCACCGCCATCCTTCCTAACTAAAAGAAATGAAGAACGCACAAGAAGTCTCGAGGATCTCTATGAAGTGTCTGATAGATTTGAAAATCTCACATTATTTTGCCTGTTTGCCGATTGTGAGCCAGTAAACTTTCAAGAAGCTGTGCAAGATGAAAAATGGAGAATTACAATGGATGAAGAAATCAAGGCCATCGGAAAAAATAACACATGGGAACTCACTTTACTTCCAAAAGGACATAATGCTATTGGAGTTAAATGGGTGTACAAGGCAAAGAAGAATTCTAATGGAGATGTTGAAAGATACAAAGCAAGATTCGTCGCTAAAGGCTACAGCTAAAAGGCTGGAATTGATTACGATGAGGTATTTGCTCCTGTCACTCGATTAGAAACTATTAGACTAATCATTTCTTTGGCAGCTCAAAACAAGTGGAAGATATATCAAATGGATGTAAAGTCAGCATTTCTAAATGGAGTTCTCGAAGAAGAAGACTACATTCAGTAGCCATTAGGCTATGAGGTGCTAGGACAAGAAGACAAAGTGTTGAAGTTGAAGAAAGCTCTCTATGAATTGAAGCAGGCACCAAGAGCATGGAACAGCCGCATTAATAAGTACTTCGAAGAGAATGACTTTATCAAATGTCCTCACGAACACTCTCTCTATGTCAAAGTGAAAAATGGAGACATTTTAATCGTTTGTTTGTATGTGGATGATTTGATCTTCACCGGAAGTAATCCAAAAATGTTTGAAGACTTCAAGAAGACAATGGCGAAAGAGTTTGAGATGACAGACATTGGATTGATGGCATACTACCTCGGCATCGAAGTCAAGCAAGAGGAAGAAGGAATTTTCATCTCCCAAGAAAGCTATACAAAGGAGATTCTTAAGAAATTCAAGATGGATGATTGCAACCCAGTAAGCGCACCAGCAGAATGTGGAATCAAGCTATTCAAAGATGATGACACTAAAAAGGTGGATCCGACACTCTTTAAAAGCCTAGTTGGATGTCTGTGATTTTTAACATGTACGAGGCCCGATATTCTTTATGCAACTGGACTCGTGAGTTATTACATGAAAACTCCAACAATGACACACTTCAAGACTGCAAAGAGAATTCTCCGATACCTCAAAGGTACAATCAACTTTGGCTTGTTTTATTCAGTTTCAAATGATTACAAGCTTGTTGGATACAGTGATAGTGATTGGGCTGGAGATAATGACTATCGAAAGAGTACAACTAGTTTCGTGTTTTTCATGGGAGATACTGTCTTCACTTGGATGTCAAAGAAGCAACCAATTGTTACTCTTTCAACATGCGAAGCTGAGTATGTAGTGGCTACTTCATGTGTCAGTCATGCAATGTGGTTAAGGAATTTGCTGAGAGAATTAAGTATGCCACAAGAAGAGCCAACAGAGATTTGCATTGATAACAAGTTAGCAATTGCTTTGGCAAAGAATCCGGTCTTCCATGATCGAAGCAAACACATCGATACCCGATATCACTATATCAGAGAGTGCATTACAAGAAAAGACGTGCAACTGGAGTACGTGAGGTCTCATGATCAAGTTGCGGACATCTTCACCAAGCCATTAAAGTAAGAAGACTTTGTCAGGTTGAGAAATGCACTTGGCATCACAAATCAAGTTTAAGGGGGGGGTGTTGAAAGAATAAACTTGATTTGGGCCAAAATATTTTGTTGGGTTAATTTAGAAATTGGGTCTTAGAAATAAATATGCAAAAGCCCAAAATAAATGTACAATTTCTAGAAACTAGTTCTAGAATGTGCTTAAGAAAATATCTAGATATTTTGATGGAAAAATCTAGAGAGTGAATTGTAACCATTAAATTAAAAGTGTGTTGGCACAATCCTAACCATTGCTTGAGGAGGTGCCACTAGTATAAATAGGGGGTGAGTTCTTCCATTTTGTATCAAGAGAGAAAAGAAGAAAAACAAAGAGTGAAGAAGCAAAGCTTCTTATGAGTAAGTGAGAGTTTATAAAAAAAAAAAAAAATTGAGTGTTTGAAAAAAATAAAGTGTTGTACTTGAGTTGTGTGTTCAAAAATAAAGAGTTTAGAGTTTGAGTGTGATCAAATTTCCAACACTAACATGCTTTAATAATACAATACACAATAGTGCTGAAATTATTTACATTTAACAATAACTTATATAAATACAATGACATAATTTTGATCTAAATACATTTAAAATAAAATTATATAACTAAATTTTTTTTTATTTTTTCTGTCCTTGTTCTTTTCTTCTCCTTCTTTTTGTTTTATCTTTCTTTTCTTGTTATTTTCCCATCCAAAAGCACAAAATACACACACATATACACACGTGTATGTATAAAACAGATAAAAAAGGGGGATGTTGACACAAGAAGTTGCCTATGTCAACAATGTGTGAAAAACTTGTTTCTTTATATATCACAAACCATTTATTGGCTAGTTGCCAAAATAGCCTTCAAAAGATAGGTATTAGCAACAACCAAACAAATGAATAGTACACCGTAAAACCAAAAGCCTGTCACACAAATTATGCCACATGCATATTGTAAATTGAACGAGCGGAGTTATCCGTTCAATTGTCCAAAAGCTACCGGTGAATGGATAAATAAAAAATACATTGAAAACAAAAATTTACATTGAACTAAAACAACATAAAGAACAAATGAAGGATGAAATCATCACCTTGTTGTTTTTCTAAGGACAGACAAGAACAAATCAAATAAAAAGAAAAGAGAATAAACAAGGTAGATAAAAGAGCAAGAGAAATCAAAAGGGAAAGGTAGTAAAAAGCATAAGGTTTTCATGCCCAAATTACCCACAAAGCCCATTCCCAAAAGCAGAAAGCCAAATAGACCAATGAGTAAAACTAGTTATGAAATAGTGTAGTTAGGGAATAACGTAGTTCTATAATAATGCAATTAACTAATATAGTGTAAACAGGTACCCACAATCAGTTTTAAAGCTTAGAATGGAGCATGATCACATTGGTCTAAAGACTCTACATGACAAACCAACACACAAGTTGCAAAAACATTTGAACAATACAACCAAAGACTTGGCCAAAAAAAAAAAACACACTAAGTTATTTGATGAGGGACAAAACAGAGGGCTGAAAAGAATGTAAGGCTTAAAGAATAAAATGATAAAAATGTGTTATAGCAACTTTTGGACAACCTGCATCAAACTCAATGCATGAAAGAATATACACTCATCATCGCCAACTAATCAACAACAAAAAAACATTAAAGCAATAATAAATTGTTTTAGTTTTTTCTAATGTATGACTGGATGGAAGAATCATTTTTTTCCTAATCACTCTTGTATCTATATCTCCTCTTATTATGGCATCTTGAATACCTTGATATATTTCAGACCATAAATTGCTTTAGTTTTTTCTAATGTACCCTAATTAATCTTCTTTAATAATGGCATATGCATCAACTACGTATTGTTGGAAACGCCTTCCACTTTTAAATAAGGTATTGCTTTGATATTGACATTGTTGTAGTTGATAGTAATAAAATGTTTATTTTACCACTTTTTCATGTACAAAAGTTGGCTTATTCTTGAAAATTTTACTTGTTTTTTATTTGTTTTTAATTTATTTTGTTTGTGTACTTTAATTTAGATTTTTATAGATTTCATAAAGTTTTTATTTAATTTTGCTTTATTCTATCTTATCTGTTTTTAATAACATATTAAATAAGCTTAAAATTAAATATTTTAAATGAGTTTACTTATACCATTCTATTTTGGAAATATTTAATTTTAGCACTTTGTTTTTCTATAGCGTCAAAGTGGGCTTCACTATTCATGTCAGAAAATTGTGAAAACCAAACTTATCATACATTCTATTACACTGGATTGTAATTAATGTACTATTGTAGCTACTGTACCAAGTATGCGCCGATAATATAGCAGTACTGTAGCAAGCATGTATCGATACTGTAGCAGTACTGTAGCAAGTGTGTGCCGAAAACTGTAGCACTGTACAAGCATGCGCCAACACTATAGCAGTACTATAGCACTGTAGCAAGTTTAAAAAATTTGTGTTATGTATGCATCGAATACTATAGTAAGTTTGAAAATTTGTGTTGTGTGTATACCAAATACTGTAGCAAGTTTGAAAAGTTTGTGTGAATATTAGGTGGAATAGTATAAAATTATGCTTATAAACGGGGCATTTTTGGAGAGGTTTGGAACGAGAGGGGGATATACTCTTTCTCTCTCATTTTTATCTTGCTTTTATTCTCATGTTTTCTCTCTAGAATTTTGTAAGAATGTTTTGCAAGTTAGGCTAGTGTTCTTGGGTGAGGTTAGAGATGATCCTATATATGTGTGAGCTTATTTGGGTTTTGATTATCTACGATTTGTAAGGTTTATATATTTGAGTAAATAATTTTCTTTCATTTCCTTTATTTCTCACATCAATATATTTTGTTAATAACTTTTATATAAATTCAGTCAAGCTTTTTTTATGTGATTGTTGTATGATACAATATATTGATAAATATAGTTTTATAAGTAATCTTTTAGTACATCATCGCTGGTGGCATATTGTCACTTTTAGATTTCTTAGAAGACAAGTTTTCCTAGTTCTTAATGTGAGAATTTTATTTACTCGAATACATTTAAATCTCAAGTTCTTTAAATCTTATCTTCTGATTGATTGTTAGGACGTGAAATTTTCAACTAAGTTAATTTATGAATCAAAATGCAAATAAGTGAACGAAGAACATAGGGGATTCTAGACATTTTAGCATTTTTAACTATTAAATTTTATCCATTTTAAATTGCATTATTTTCTAATTTAATTATTCTAAAATCACAAAAACACTTCTTTGTTTTCTTTATTTGATTGCGTATCTCTTTAACGTATTTGTTCTACTAATCTCTTTTGTTTGTTTTTATCACCTCCTTGTAGAATCGACCGCCCTAATTATACTACAATTGATAGCTTTGTTTTGTCACAATTTGGGCGTAATCACTCTTATAGGAATTCTTTTTGTTGAAGGTTTCTTGTTCATGTTGTTTGTATTCCAATTTAAATAAATTCTATAATCATCTTCTCCATAAGGAAATAACAATAGATATTGCAAAGCCATATAGGAAGGGTGTAACTTTGTAATTCTCTGTAGGTTATTTGTTTTTTCTTGGATTATAATAATTCTTCATTGTTCATATTCACCAATATCTCCTACTATAAGACTTCCTATATCATTTGAAGTAAGCAATTCATATTAGTTACCATCCGTACTCTGTCGCCATATTAATTTTAATTTCATAGAAGGAATTTCACATTCTTTGTATATATCTCTTATTGTTCGAAAGAGTGTTACTAATTTGTCATTTTTGTTGAGCATTTTGATTAAGCTTTCGACTATTGACTTTGTCAAATCCATTGATGCATCTTCAAATGAAAATGCTACTATTCGATCTTGAATTTTGTTTTCTATGTCATATATATATATATATAGTTAGGCAAATTTTGGAGGATTATTGTTTGTTGGTAATACGATCTCAAAAGATAATGTATTTGTCTACTTATTTTGAAAGTACATGGCATGTTTGAGTTATTTGCATTTAGTTCTATATTTGCTTCAAAGGATGTGAAGGCAAACATTGAATTAAAAGTTCTAATATTCTTTCAGAAATGTGTACTTGTAGGTCCTTTGTAATAATCAAGTAATTTATTTAATGTAGTTGGAGTTTTTCTAATTGGAGATAATACAATTTTCCCTTCCTTACAACATAAATTGAATTTTAGCTAGTTATTTTTATGAATCCCCTCTAGAATAGAGCACCGCAATATTCACAGATGCAACAATAATCTCTAAGATCAACATATGCATTAGCAGCATCTGTTAAAAATATTGAATTAGAAAACAAGGTAGAGGAAGGAGGGAAAGGGGTGAGGGAAGTTGTATTAGAGATTAGTTTAAAAATAATAAGATAGTATCTATGTAATTTTGATATATATGTATGTATATGAATATATGTTTTTAAATTAGAGAATTACATCCTTCTTTGTACGCTGTTAATGTTGATGGTTGATTTGTAGGAGAGATTTGGCTCGTTGATTCTGATAATGCTTGCCTTTTGTTGATTCTTAATCTAGAAATGTTTAAGGAAGAAGTTTTGACAGCTCCGCATTGGCTTTCTAAATATTCTGAGTTTTCATATGTTTGATTTTCATAATGATGAGAACAGTAAGGCTGTTTTTGATGATGATTCGTTGGCAAAAGGCTTTCTCTTGTTCTTTTACCAACCACTCGTTTAATAGAAGCGTAAAATTTTTTATAATTTACAGCAATATTATCGATGCTTATTAAATTATTTTCAAGTCTAATTTAATAATTAAATGTTTAAGTATTTTCAAGAATTCTATAATTAGTAATAATTTGAAGTATTCTTTGAGTTTAAAAATTTGTAATGTTAAATTTGCAAGAAATAATTGTGCAATTATGTTGTAGCTTCCTATTATTTTTGAATGATAAATTTATCTATATAATTTCAATCGTTTGCCCCCTTTTTTTTGAATTATTATCTTCATAAACTCTTTTTACATTACATCTCTTTACTCCCCGAACATCCACACCCCACCCCCCACCCCACCCCACCCCACCCCCCTTCTTTTTTTTTCCAAGTCTCCTTTCAATTTTTTTTTTTTCTCTCGCCTTTTCCCACCCCCCCCCCCCCCCCCCCCCCCCCCCCTATTTTTTTTCCTAAGTACGTGTCTGTCTTCTCTTCCCCTCTCTCCTACCGCACCTCATTTTTTCTTCTCGTTTTCCAGCGTTTTAACTGGTATTGTGGTTTTTTTCCCTCTCTCCTTCTCTCTCTCTCTCTCTTTTCTTCCGATTTTATTGCGATAATAATATTAATTGTTATACAATTAAGATTATGTAAATTAATTGAGGTGTCAATTATATATTATAAATAATGTAATTACTTTTTTTTTTCCACCTTAATTGTATGTCAAATTATTTGTTTAACTTATAGTCGTTGATTCCAATTAATAATTTAATTATTGGTTACCAATATATATTTTATTTTTTTTACCTTGGTTTTTTAGTTGGGTCTTCACTCTTTAATTTTTCTGCTTTGTTCCGTGAATATCATTTTTAAATGATTTTTCTAATAATTCATTCATATAATTGTTCATTTTGTTGTCTTATTATTGTTATGTGTTCAAATTCCTGGCTCTTTTCGTTTTACAAATAATATTGTGAAGTTATTAGCTCTCCCATTTGAACACCTATAAACCATCATTAGATTCGTTGAATTGATACAATAACCTTGTGTTATTGCAACTGTGATATATGCGACCTGTATAAAAGTAACTATTTTTTTATTAATCATTTATTATATACCTAGTTTTTTTTTTTTAATAAATTTTTCTTCGTATACGTGTAAAACTTGTATCGTCGTTATATTTTCAAGTTTTTATCTTGGATGCGATGTGTCACTTATCTCATATTAAATACTCTTCATTGGCCATTAATCACATATTAAGTTGATTGTTGTTGTTGTTTTTTTTTATTATTATTATTATTTTCTTCTTTGATTATTATAATTATTTTTTGGGAATTTTTCCCCACGATTTTCTCTAACTCTATCCTTTACTCTCTCTCTCTCTCTCTCTCTCTCTCTCTCCTCTTCCCTTGACAAATACAGTTTTAACAATTAATGTATAAATACAATGAAGTAAAATTAAATCCTAACATTCTTTAATAATACAATACATAACAGTGCTCAAATTATTTACATCTACCAATAACTAATATAAATACAATGACATAATTTTGATCTAAATACATTTAAAATAAAATTATACAACTAAATAATTTTTTTTTATTTTTTCTGTCCTTGCTCTTTCGTTCTCCATCCTTTTGTTCCGTCTTTCTTTTCCTGTCATTTTCCCATCTAAAAACACACACACATGTACGTATAAAACAGATAAAAAAAAGGGGATGTTAATTCAAGAAGTTACCTATGTCAATAATGTGTGACAAACTTTTTTTTTTTTTTTTATATCACAAACTATTGATTGGCTAGCTGCCAAAATACCCCTCAAAAGATAGGTATTAGCAATAAACGAACAAATGAATAGTATACCATAAAATCAAAAACCTGTCACACAAATTATGTCACATGCATATTATAAATTGAACGAGCGGAGTTATTCACTCGGTTGTCCAAAAGCTACCAGGTAAATAGATAAATAAAAAATATGGTGAAAACAAAAACTGACATAGAACTAAAACATCATAAAGAACAAACAAAGGATGAAATCACAGTTTTGTTGTTTTTTGAAGGATAAATAGGAACAAATCAAATAAAAAGAAAAGGGAATAAACAGGGTAGATGAGAAAGCAAGAGAAACCAAAAGGGAAAGGCAGTAAAAATCATAGGGTTTTCATGCCCAAATTACCCAGCCCACCCCCAAAAAGCAGAAAGCCAAATGGACCAACGAGTAAAACTAGTTTTAAAACAGTGTAGTTGGGGAATGTAGTTCTATAATAATGTAGTTAACTAACATAGTGTAAATAGGCACCCAAAATCAGTTTTAAAGCCTAGAATGGAGCATGATCACATTGGTCTAAAGACTCTACACGACAAACCAACACATGATGTAACAACCGGGAAAATTCACATTTTTCAGAAAATAATTACACAATGAATTTAAGCGTTAAAATGTGAAATTAAGTGATTTAATATTGTTTGGAACTAAATAAAATGTTCGAACAATGTTAAATGATGAAAAATGAGTAATAGTGATTTTATGTGTGTACATGTGTGTGCCATTCACAGTATCAAGAAGTAGGTCAAGATGATATTATCTTGACATGAAACTAATAAATCTGGGTTCAGCACACCCAAATTAGTAAGGATAGCCTATCAGCACGCTCAAATTTGATAATTGAGCACAAGGGTAATTTTTGACCGAAAGTTCACAGTATCAGAAATTGGTCAAAATGATCTCAGATGAAAATAAAACTGATATATTTGGACTCAGGACGCCTAAATTAGTCAGCATAGCCCATGTTGAAATTTTGGGTGAAAAAGTATATAAAGAACGAGAAAATGTGGAATTTACTCATTTGTCCACAAATTCTCTCTCTCCTCATTTCTCTTTCTCTCTCTAGCCGAATGTGTACAGTAACCGACCATCGGAAACGGTGTCCGTTTTCGACACTGCCGGTGTCATCGGAAAGCTCTCGCCGAGCTGAGTCCGATGGTGGGTCGACGCGACGGAGCAGCCGCCGGAGCAAGCCGCACGCGCCGCCTGAAGGTCGCCGGAGCCGAAATCTTCCCGGTGAGATTTCTCTGCCGTCCGGCCACCATTTGCCACGAAACCGGTCCCAAAATGTTCGTGATGAAGAGTACTACAAAATCCATGTGGTGGATCGCCTCAACACCGGCGAAATCGCGCCGCCCGAAGTCGTGACGTCGCCGTTGTGGAGTCGCCGTCGAAACCGTCGTTTCCGGCGATGTTGAGCTGCACCACCGGTGCAGAAATGGTCGCCGTGAAGAGGGGAGCAAAAGCCCTCAATCAATTTCGGGAAAAAAGTCCAGCACGGCGGAGCTCCACCGTCGCTGCCGTGGCCGTGACTTTCGGGGGGATTTTCCGGCGATTGGGGCCTCTAAATGTGAAATTGAGGCTACCAATGGATTCCTCTCGTCGAGCTCTTCAAGATGGACTACTCACTTGCCACCGTCGCCGCCATCGCCACCGGTCAACGACCGGTCAACGGCTGGTCAACGTCGGTCAACGGCAACCGTTGACCATTTTTGGAAGTTTGTCCCGTTAGCCTATTTTCGACGTTCCGGACGTATCCGCGGAGTTGGATTTGCAAGACGGGACCTCAAAGATGATGAACGAAGAATTAGGGTTTATGCCGTCGAGACTGGATTGCAATTCGGTATAAATCCCGACTCCTTTACGTTCCGTAATTTAAATGTTTGGGACTATTGTATGATTTTATGATTATTGGTGTGAAAATTTTGGAAAAGAATGTATGTAAAAAGAAGAAAATGACTGTAACGGAGAAAAAGAAAAATATGTGATAATGTAATGATTTTACGTAAACAGTATGAGTTTTACGTAAAATCTAGGCCTCTGGTATAGTACGTGATAGAATTAGATTAGGATAGATGGTTTTCAGGCGTTTCCTAAACGCTGGAACCTCAAAAATTAAGCGGAAATGCTGCCGAAATTTCTAAAAATGGCACCAGGAGTAATATGGGAAACGAGGGGTAAAAATATGATCGGGAAGGGAACCCGAGCTCCCTCGAGGAATTAGGACATGAAAAAAGGAATGGACAAGTTACAATTAGTAAACCGACCCTTCGAAACCCTAGAACGCAAGAAAAACATGAAACCGATTCTTAGGTCGGAATAGTACTTCCCGAGGGCCGGGAATGTGAAAATTGGTAAAATGATAAGAATTGATCCGGAAAAGATCCGATAAGATTTAGAAAGTTAATTAAATGATTTTGGGTTTAGAAAATCCAGCCTAAGCACGAAAATGAAAATGTTATGATTAAACGACCCATCAGGGGCAAAATGGTCATTTTGTCTAAAGATTCTCAAATTATGGGAAAGGAGCCCCAATGACCCGGAATAGGTGAATGAAGTTTGTAAAAGCCAAAGTCGAGGTTAAGTTATGAAAAATCACGTCAAGGGCAAAATTGTAATTTTGTCAAAAGTTAGGTGTAAAATCGTAATTTTTCAAAAGTTGGAGAAAAATTTGAAAAGGGCCATTAAGATTTAAAAAGCTGTCCTAAGGCTATAATTAAGGGTTATAGGATCAGATTCAAGCTTTTTAATAAAATAAAAGTTATAAATGAAAATGTGATTAACGGACAAAGTTTGTCTGTAGGAGCCCGATCCAAACGCGACAAAGGACGTCGATGGATCTCAAGAAGAGGATAAGCACGCTATGAGTAAGTTCAGACATTTACCCGTCTGCAACTATAAACAAACTTATAGTATTTATATGTTTTGGATGTAAATGTGATGATGTGAATTATGATGATGCTATTGTAAATACTATAGCAATGCTATGATGATATAAAATATATATATATGTTTTAATAAATAATTATAAAAATATATATATATAAATATATGTATATATTGAATTATGAAGGAAAGGCATTATAAAAGCTTTATGAGAGTAACGATATGATAACGAGGGATAGAAGAATGGAAAGAGTAAGAACAATAATGTTATGATAGGATGCATAAGAAAGAGATGAGATATGAAAGGAAAGAATAGATGTTTATGAAAAGTTTTATGGAAGTTAAGTTATGATTGATAGAGCAACAATGATCAGTGAGGAAAGGAATTAAGAAAGGGATGTTTTATGAGGACGAAAGAATAGATGTTTTATGAAAAATGATATGAAAGCAAAGAGTTAGACAAGAAAGAAAAATAATGATAGGTTATGATAAAAGGTATGATGAAAGGATTAGAACATAACGATAAGATGTGATTGATAGAATAGAACGATAGGCTATGATCGATATGCTATGATTGATAGAAATGTGATGATAAGATACGCTAGATATAATGATGTAAATGATAAGATAAACAGAGAATAATTGTCTGTACATAATTGAACATAATTTTGTTTGTTATGATGTGATGTGATGTTATATAAGTAATATGTGCTATATGTGCTATGCTAAAGTGTGATTAACATAATTCACATAAGTAAAGTAAAGAATTAAGAAAAGAAAAACAACGAAAGAACAAATATTCCATGGAATGTTCTATGAAAAATGAGAAATGAAAGATGATGAATGTCATGAAAAAGATGTACACGAAAAAAATCAATATAAGAAAAATAAAAGTCTACAAGATAATAAGACTGAAAACTTAAGTTGTTGGCGTACCGGTCTCCCTACAAGGTCGAGACTTCCGGTCTATATCCTCCGCGTAGATGTGGCGCTACCCCTAAGGTGGTAGATTATAGGTTGGACCAGCCCCGAAGGTGAGGTTTTATGTGACTGTGAGGTAGGTTAGTGGGTAGCTCCCCCTCCTCCCACTATCCGCGCACAACTAGGTACGTCCAACAACGGGCCCAACCAAAGGAAAGTGGAAAGAAAACAAACGAAAGAAGAGAAGAAAAGAAAAGAAAGGAAAGCAGAGAGAAAAGAAAAGAAAAGAAATGATACGAAAAGAAAAGAAAAGTAAAGAACGACATAAAAAGAAACAAATGATATGAAACATAATAGAATTATATATGTAATGTGATGTGAATGACACGTTTTTACGTGATGTTATGCTAGTGTGTATGTTACTAGTTTTTAAGATATGAAATGTTAAGAGATGATGATAAAGCGATAGAAAAGTTATAAAGGTTTAGAACAGAAAATTAAGAAATGATAGGAATGAAAAGTAAAAAAATGAAGAGACTGGATTAGAATGATAAGAGATTATCAATAGAATGATGAGAATGATTAGCGAAGAGATAAATGAGCATGAAGAAGCTCACATTTTATGTTATGTTTTGAGGGTATGTATAAATGATGTATACGATGTGTATATACGTGATGACATATATTCTAATAATAACATATATTGCTAGTATTTATAAGTTAATGAATGTATGTTTGAACTTACTGAGCATCTAGCTCATTAGTTGTTTATATGTTGCAGGTAAGCAACCTGTTAGTTTAAAGTATTATGATGGACAACGGACGGATCTGCACGTGCCAAGGGATTGGACGAGGGTATGGTACTACCATGAGTCTTTCGCTGAGCGTTCAAAAAGGAAGATGAAAGAAAGAAAGTTATGAAATATGTGTTATAAGAGTATGATAGAGATAGGTATAGTATGTAAGTAAAAAAAAAATTTGCTATAGAAATTGCTTCCGCTATAAGATGAGAACGTTAAGAATGAAAAGTTAAGTATGTTAAGTAAGAGGATGACGACCCACGAGGTTGCCAGCCATCGCGGTCGGCGTCAGAGCTCGACTAGTTGGTATGGTAACGTAGGGGGGGTTGCCACACATGAGCTGCAAAAACATTTTAC
Source organism: Antiaris toxicaria (assembly GCA_035233585.1). Taxonomy (NCBI): domain Eukaryota; kingdom Viridiplantae; phylum Streptophyta; class Magnoliopsida; order Rosales; family Moraceae; genus Antiaris; species Antiaris toxicaria. The sequence continues at coordinate 100,927,412 of CP141154.1, forward strand.
AAAGATATATAACAGTAGATAATTGAACAATACAACCAAAGACTTGGCCAAAAAAAAAAACACCAAGTTATTTGGTGAGGGACAAAATAGAGGGCTCAAAGGATGTAGGGCTCAAAGAACAAAATGATAAAAATGTGTTACAGCAACTTTTGGATAACTTGCAGCAAACTCAACGCGTGGAAGAATATGCACTCATCATCGCCAAACAATCAACAACACAAAAACATTAAAGCAATAATAAAAATCATAATAAATAAGCATACTAAGAACAATATTATTTTAACCTAGGATGTCCAAACCAAAAAAATAAAAAAAGAAATAGAATCAAGAACTTATAATGTACACGAATTAAAATAAATCAAAAAAGCATGAACCCCTTTAGTGGAAGATATCACCCCTAAATAAAACACCAATAATAGTATTAACATACACAAAAATAATAACACTTTAAAATTGTCATATGAAAATAGCTAATAAGTTGATAAAACCAATCCATGACACAAATAGAGATACAAAGGAGCAAGGAAAAGCGTGATCAAGGGCATATAAATACCAATCAAAGATAATCAGATTTTAATGCTGTTTTTAACAATCAGTTGACAAAGTAATCAAAAAAGAAAAAAAAAAAAAAGAAGAAGCTAAAACAAAGAATAGCATAAATACAAAAATACATGTATAACACACGCACATACACACACACACTTAAAAGAATTTAAATCCAACACTCCATCATAAATAAGCATTGACAAAATCATGTACATAGGAAGCAATTAATGATACCTGATCTGTATCAAAGTCAGCCGTGCAAGTCTCAACAAAAACAGCCATGAAAATGATAAAACCAAGACCCAGAGTAGTTAATGAACTCACACAAAGAGAAATAACACTAAGCAAAGCCGAACAAAGGAACTACCACAACACTAATCATCAAAGCAATACAATGTTCATCATCAATATACACAGCTACAAAACTATACAGTAGAACCAATGAATACATATGCAATCACATGCAAACACATAACCACACATGGATAAATCTAGAAATCAAAAGAGCAAAAATCCATGCAGAAACTTTTTTCTAGGCATATGTTATGAAAAAAAAAAAATCATTAATTGTAGCTGAATATGACTAAGACAAACCATTAATGAAAGCAAGCTTGTTAACACTATAACGTAGACACCTTATCACCAATACCATAAATGCAAAGCAATGAATATCCAAATTTAGTACACACGGTTCCAACAGAATCATTGGCTATAATTAATACATAATCCAAAACTAACTAACTAACAAATTCTCATATACAATGTCTCCATAAAATCCGAACAACAGATTTGAAAATTTGGTTACAAAAACTGACTAAACCAACCAAAAAAACAAAAGAGGCAGAAAGGATATCCACTGAAAACCTAAATTCTAGCACAGACCAACCCAGCAAAAAGCCAAAAAAACTGATTTCAAATAATCGGATGCATTAAAAAACCGTTGCCATTATAATGAAATTCACCAATCTATAATGCTAAAACTATATACTATATAACATACACCACATACCATATATGCAATAACCGGGAAAATTTATATTTCTCAGAGAATAAATACATAATAAATTTAAGCATTAAAATGTGAAATTAAGTGATTTAATATTGTTTAGAATTAAATGAAATGTTCTAAAAATGTTAAAAGATGAAAAATGATTGACAGTAATTTTAGGTGTGAGCACGTGTGTGCCACTCACAGTATCAAGAAATAGGTCAAGATGATATTATCTTGACATAAAACTAATATATTTGGAATCAGTATGTTCAAATTAGGCTATGAAGCACAAAAAAGGAATTTTGACCTGGAAATATACAGTATCGGGAAAAAGATCAAAACGATATTTTTTCAACTCAAAATTGATATATTTGGGATCAAGACACTCAAATTAGTTAACGGAGTACAAAACAGAAATTTCTACCAAGAATGCGAAAAATACGCAGTATCAGAAACTGGTCGAGATGACCTCGAATTAAGATAAAACTAATAAATTTGGATTCAGCACGTCCAAATTAGTCAGGATAGCCCAAGTTAAAACTTTTGGGGAGGGGAGTATAAATAGGAAATCTTGGGGGTTAAATTCAAAAATTCCCCATAATTTCAAAAAAAATCAGATTTTCACCCTAAAATTCCCTCAAATATGAACAGTAACCAACTTTCACATACGGCCTCATTTTTTTACACCGCCGCCACCGTTGGAAAGCTCTCGCCGAGCTGAGTCCAACGGTGCGTTGATGCGACAGAACGGCCGCCGCACGCGCCACCGGAGCCGAAATCTTTCCGGTGAGATTTCTCCGCCGTCCGAGCTCCGATTGCCACGATTCATGTCCCAAAAGATTCGTAGTGAAGAGTACTACAAAACCTAAGCCTTCTTTCAACCCAACGATAGCCAGATTGCGCCGCCGTAGCTCGCGCCATCACCGTCGTATTGTCGCCGCGAGACTCGCCGTTTCCGGAGATGTTGAGGTGCGCCACTGGTGCAGAAAGGGACGCCTCGGCATAGGGAAGAAAAGCCCCAAGGTAATTTTGGAAAACCACCACGGCACGGTGGAGTTCCAAAGCCATTGCCGTCGTCGATCTTTCGAGGGGGATTTTCCGGCGATAGGGGCCTCTAAACATGAAATTGAGACCACTAATGGATTCCTTTCGTTGAGATCTTCAAGATGGACTACCCACCTTCCACCGCCGCCACCCGTCAACGGCGGTCAACGCCGGTCAGCGGACGGTCAACGGCGACCGTTGACTAATTTTGAAAGTTTGGCCTGTTGGCCTATTTTTGAAGTTCCGGACGCATCCGCAGAGTCGGATTTGCAAGACGGGACCTCAGATATGAAAAACGAAGAATTAGGGTTTATGCCGTCGAGACTGGACTGCAATTCGGTATAAATCTCGACCTCTTTATGTTCCGCAATTTAATTGTTTGGGACTATTGTATGATTTTATAATTATTGATATGAAAATTATGGAAAAGAATGTATGTAAAAAGAAGAAAATGGCTGTAATGGAGGAAAAGAAAAATATGTGATAATATAACGATTTTACGTAAACAATATAAGTTTTACGTAAAATTTAGGCCTCTGGTATAGTATGTGATAGAATTAGATCAGGATAAATGGTTTTCAGGCATTTCCTAAACACTGGAACCTCAAAAATTAAGTGGAAATGCTGCCGAAATTTCTAAAAACGGCACTAGGGGTAATATGGGAAACAAGGGGTAAAAATATGATTGGAAAGGTAACCCGACCCCCCTCGAGGAATTAGGGCATGGAAAAAGGAATGGGCAAGTTACGATTAGTAAACCGACTCTTAGGTCGGAATATTATTTCCCGAGGGCCGGGATTGTGAAAAATTGGTAAAATAATAAGAATTGATCCGGAAAATGTCCAATAAGATTTAAAAAGTTAATTAGATGATTTTAGATTTAGAAAAATCCAGCTTAAGTATGAAAATGAAAATATTATAGTTAAACGGCCCACCAGGGGCAAAATGGTCATTTTACCCAAAGATTCTCAAATTATGGGAAAAGAGCCCCAATGACCCTGGAATAGGGTAATGAAGTTTTTAAAAGCCAAAATTGAGGTTTAAGTTACGAAAAATCACGCCAAGGGTAAAATTGTAATTTTATCAAAAGTTAGGGGTAAAATCGTAATTTTTCAAAAAGTTGGAGAAAAATTTGAAAATGGCCATTAAGGTTTAAAAAGCTATCCTAAGACTATAATTAAAGGTTATAAGATCAGAATCAAGCTTTTTAATAAAATAAAAGCTATAAATGAAAATGTGATTAACGGACAAAGTTTGTCTGTAGGAACCCGATCCAGACGCAACAAAGGACGTCGATAGATTTCAAGAAGAGGATAAGCACGCTATAACTAAGTTCAGGCATTTACCCGTCTGCAACTATGAACAAGCTTATTGTATTTATATGTTTTGTATGTAAATGTCATGATGTGATTTATGATGATGCTATAATAACGCTATAGCAATACTATGATGATGTTAAAAGATAGGTTTTAATAAATAATTTATAAAAAAATATATATGTATATATATTGAATTACGAAGGAAATGTATTATAAAAGTTTTATGAGAGTAAAGATGTGAGAAAGAGAGATAGAAGAATGGAATGAGTAAGAATGAGAATGTTATAATAGAATGCATAAAAAAGAGATGAGATATGAAAAGAAAGAATAGATGTTTACGAAAAGTTTTATGGAAGTTAAGTTATGATTGATAGAGCAACGATGATCGGTAATGAAAGGAATTAAGAAAGGGTGTGTTTTATGAGAACGAAAGGATAGATGTTTTATGAAAAGTGATATGAAATTGAAGAGTTAGACAGGAAAGAGAAGCAATGATAGGTTATGATCGATAGGAGTATGATGATAAGATACGATAGATAGAATGATACAAATGATAAACAGAGAATAATTTTTTGCATATAACTAAACATATTTTTGTTTGTTATGATGTGATGTGATGATATATAAGTAATATGTGTTATATATGCTAAAGTGTGACTGACATAATTCACACAAGTAAAGTAAAGAATTAAGAAAAGAAAAACAACAACATGAAACAATGATATATGTCTTACGAAATGAGAATGAAAGAATGAGATGTCAATGAGAAAGAATTACGAAAGAAAGATAGAACAACAAAAGAACAAATATCCCGTGAAATGTTCTATGAAAGATGAGAAAGGAAAGATTATGAATGTCATGAAAAAGATGTACAACGAAAAATTAATATAAGAAAAATAAAAACATACAAGATAATAAGACTGAAAACTTAAGTTGTTGGCGTACCGGCCTCCCATAGGTGAGGTTAATGTCTATATCCTCCACGTAGATGTGGTGCTACTCCGAAGGTGCGGTAGTTTATAGGTTGGACACTACTCCAAAGGTGCGGTAGTTAAAGATCACCCCCTCAGAGAAAAAAGCGGTAATCTTTAAGGTGCGACCAGCAACGGGCCCGCTAAAGGAAAGTGAAAAGAAAAGAAAAAAAATGATACGAAAAGAAAAGAAAAGTAAAGAACGATAAGAAAAGAAACGAACGATATGAAAAGAAACGAACGACATGAAAGAATGACATAATAAAATCAATGAAAAATAAATAAATAATAAAACAAAATTTAAAAGAACATAATGGAATTAATATATGTGATGTGATGTATTTGATGTTATGTGTATGATGTGAATGACATGTTTTTACGTGATGTTATGCTAGTGTATATGTTACTGGCTTTTAAGATACGAAAGGTTAAGAAATGATGATAAAACGATAGAAAAGATAAGAAGGTTTAGAACGGAAAATTAAGAAATGATAGGAATGAAAAGAAAAGAAATGAAGAGATTAGAATAGAATGATAAGAGATGATCGATAGAATGATGAGAACAATGAGCGAAAAGATAAATGAGCATAAAGAGGCTAACATATTATGTTATGTTTCGATATTATGTTTTGATAATGTGTATGATATGTCTATACGTGATGTCATATATTCTAGTAATAATATATATTACTAGTATTTATAAGTTAATGAATGTATGTTTGAACTTACTGAGCATCTAGCTCATTAATTGTTCATATGTTACAGGTAAGTAACCTGTTAGTTTAAAGTAATATGATGGACAACGGACGGATCTACACGTGCCAAGGGACTGGGCGAGCGTATGATACTACTATGAGTCTTTCGCTGAGCGTTCAAAAAGGAAGTTGAAAGAAAGAAATTTATGAATTATATGTTATAAGAGTATGATAGAGATATAGGTATAATATGTAAGTTAAAAAAAATTTTACTATAGAAATTGCTTCCGCTTTAAAAAGAGAACATTAAAAAATTGAAAGTTAAGTATGTTAAATAAGAGGACGACGACCCACGAGGTTGCCAGCCATTACGGTCGGCGTCAGAGCTCGACTGGATGGTATGGTAACGTATGGGATGTCACAATATACACCATCAAAAACACTTGCCACTATAATGAAATTGAGCACATATATATATATATAAAAGGCAGCAACAACCAAAGGTAAGATGTGGCAGAGCAAATGAGGGAAGGGCAAGAGCAAAACAAAGTAAGGAAAGAACTATCAGAACAAATGGGAAAGCAAGAGAAACCCAAAGCATGAGGCGACAAACAAAATGAGGGCAAGGTTTGAACAAAGCAAAAGGGGGCCAAGGTTTTCAAGTCCAAATCAGCCACAAACCCAACCCCCAAAAGCACAAAGCCAAAAGAACCAGAGAGAGAGGCAACACCAGCAAGAAAAATTGAAAGAAACCAACAAATCAAAAGGGTAATAGAAGGAGACCAGCACAACAAATGAGAGATGAAGGAAAACTAAAAGGGAGAGGTGGCAGAGCAAATGAGGGAAGGGCAAAAGCAAAACAAAAGGGGGCTCGGGATTTGGATGCAAAGGCCAGCCACCAAAAGCACAAAGTCAAAACAGGCAAGGGGCAACAGCGGAATTAAGGGGGAAGGGGGGCAAAACAGGCAACAAATTGTAGTTGTTATAGTGAAAATGCTACTCTCCTTTAGTTATTATAAATAATATATTCACACTACATGATCTAGAGACTCTCCGACGATATAAAATTAATTAAATTGGTCAAAAGAAATTTGGTTGTAGCTAGGGCGTGAAAATAAAAGAATTTCCATCCTCTTTCTTCACACTATCCAAAAAAATAAATCAGACTTAAAAGGGAAAAAAAACACGTTGAAAATGATTAATTTATTGATTAAAATACTAAGCATAGTAAACCGCAACAAAATCAAGAGTAAAAAAGACACGTTGAAAATGATTAATTTATTGATTAAAATACTAAGCATAGTAAACCACGACAAAATCAAAGGTAAGAATCCGTTTAAATCGGAGGTTTTTTTTTTATTTTTTTGGAAAATGAATAATTTTTAGATATGAAAAATAAAAATTTGTTTGGAATTTTTTTTAAAAGTGAAAAGTTGTTTGGATGAGTAAAAACTTTTTTTTTTATTTAAAGAGCTTTTTTATCATTTTTTAATAATGAAAAATTTTGGATGTTCTGATAAAAAAATTTAGGAAGTTTAATTTTTCTTACAATGAAAAATTTTTTATCTTTTAAATTTGTAGGTTAAAAAAATAAATAATAATAATAATAATAAGGTAAAAAGTCTGGCTGCTTCCTTGCACCTGTGAATGTATATAATTGCGTCGTTACCATATGTACTCTCATGAAAGGACAAGGTGAAAGTATAAATAAAAATAAAATAGCATGTGTAAGAGGCAGATATATATATATATATATTCCACAGATTTGAGGCAATTTGAGATTTTACATCTGAAAATATTGATAATTTGTCCCTTCAGTCATTTGATTTAAATTGCTATTTATAAAACCCAGTTTGTAATTTTTCCCCAAATTTAATCTAAGTACAAAATAAGCTGATTTCCCATGAGTGTTGAAAATGTAGGTGATCATATAAAATAACTAAACCTTCCTCAAAATTTTGTACATACTTGAGTACTTTGTACAAAAATTAGTGTAGATTGTCCTTAATTTCAACAATTACTGACGAAAATTTTAAACAAATATTGGATGAAATTACTTTGTTGTATGTCTAAGTCATGAAGGAAACATCTTTGAATAGTGCTAGTAGACTATATCTTCTAAAATTTCAATCTTCATATAAACTTATGTCGGCATCCAAAATATTTTATTATCACTAATCTCGATCTTCACCTAATAAAACAAACCAATACTATCTTCTAATTACCTTATTACACGGATGATACAACACACAATACATAAAATATTATAATCACTAATTAATCATAAATATAACACATATAATTATGCAGAACTTGGATAAAAGTCAAAATAATAAATTAATCTTATGTGACGATTAAAAAAATGGTGCTTGGAGCTGGAGTAATCAGAGCACGTTCTCATCATACCAGGAACAGACCAAGTAAACAGCATTGAGTTGGGATAGGATGAAGAAAGTATGACTATGATCAAGCGAGCGCAGGGTCTGCATTCACACCTATGTGGATTTCATTTAACGCAAAATTACAAGAGCTTATTCTAGTGTATTAATTTTTTCTTTTTCTTTTTCTTTTTTCTTTTTCCTACCAGTCAAATCATTTAAGTTTTTTTTTTTTTTTTTTACTGCAAATACATAGTTTTTGTCTGTGCAATAATCCCCGATCTTTTTTCCGATATTATCAATCTTTGATCCGATTTTTATTAAAATTATCCAATACCGTAAGCCTAGAATTATCCGGGTAGCAAAACTTATCTTGTTATATAATTTGTTTTGTTTGCTTTTAAAAAAAACAAGCATTTTTTTTTTAAAAGATCGTGATTTATTATTATTTTGATTTAGTTTGAAAGTTAAGTAAGTTAACTATTTAATTCCAATTTAATTTAAATTTATATTAGAAAATGTATTGAAATAGTAAAAGTATAGATAAAAAAATTATTAAAATGAATTTTATCAAATTAAATTATGATAGAACCAAATGACTAACTTAGCTCATTAAACTAAATCGGAAAACCAAATGGACATTTTAGGGACTCAAGGTACACATACGGACCTATAACTACGTACAGTTGAACATGGGGAAGTATATATTTTTGCACTTTTTTTATGATTCAGTAATAATTTTAAATAATATAGTTCTCCTGAACTTAGATGAATCTAATAAGTTCGTCCAATTGTATGTTCTGTTTGTTTAGGCAATCAAATTTTATCTTTTTTATTCCATACCTACTTGGTGGGGAATTGTACATATGATAGTTGTTTAGCTTTAATGTTTAATTTATTTGTTTTCATCTATTCGGTTAAATGCTGTTTTATGAATGCCTAGTTATCTCATTACATTTGTAAGTTATTGGTTTGATTGAGATGTTATGTTTTGCATTCTTGGTAAATGAATCGTTAGTTGTTGGACAGCTAAATTTCTATAATGTATAGAATATTCATATAATCTCCACATAACCTCATATGACATTATATATCGACAGTTGATATAATTTTTAATTTCATCTATTCTTTATATGTAGTTTATCCAGATTGTTCTGTACATATATTATATTTTATTACAACTCTTATTCGATCTGATCCTTTTATTAAATATTTGAATAGGTATTTTATAAACATAGATTGAGAACTTATTTCAACATTTAAATGTGCGTGAAATTTTAAACACAAGTCTTTATTATAAGGGACAACAAATCTATTGTCTAATTTAATACCTTCTTTTTGAACATAAAAAGTTGAGTTTCTTCATTTATAATTGTCAAATCCATTTTATTCAATTGTTGTTTCATTTTTAAGTTATTTAAGGAATTTTTTTGAACATGATGCATTTTTCATACATAGAGCATTTATCTTGGCAATGCCACACGGTCCATTCATCATAAATTCTACTACAATATTATATTCATATGAATTTTTTTTGGATCAGGTATTTCAGCAGAAATAAATTCATCCTTTTTTGGTGGTTCAGGTTTTTTTTTTTTTGTCATGTTGTAACCAAAATAAAAAATGACAGTGCGGCAAGCCGCTTTTTTGAAACTCTACAACATATAAATCCGCAGAACCAAACAAATGTTCAAGGAAAAAAAAAAAAGAAAGAAAAACAGAAGAAAGAGAAAAAAAGGTGTTAGTTTTATATAAATATCAAGATTTATTTTCCCCTCTCTCTCTTTCTCTTCATTTGCTCTTTCCTTTCTATGGATGTTTCCTCTCCTTCTTCTTTTCCTCCCACCCCCCTCTTCTCTCTCTCCCTCTCTCTCTCTCTCTTTCTATATTTTATTGGGGGAATTTTAGATTTGCATAATTAAACAATGTATAGTTAATGAACCTTACCTACAATAATTGTTTCAAATATGTGTTCTGATTTGATGATTGATAACAAATTATTTTGTTTCATCTTAAAGATTCTTGTAATAGTATCTAGTTTATCTTCAGCTTTTCGACCTAGTATTATAGCCAAGGCTCGGGTAATTTCATACCATTTAAGGTTGTATGTAAATGTTATAAACAAATCTGGATTTTTGTAGTGTCTATATATTGTCATTGCATCTTGATAATTTTGAATCATATATTTTGGGCTACTAGTATGAGTGGATGAAAGAATCATTCTTTTTTCTATAGCCCTTGTATCTGTATCTCCTCTTGTTATGGCATCTTGAATACCTTGATATATTTCAAACTATAAATTGCTTTAGTTTTTCTAATGTACTCTAATTGATCTTCTTCAATAATGGCATATGCATCAACTACATATTGTGGGAAACGCCTTCCACTTTTAAATAAAGTAATGCTTTGAGATTAATGTTGTTGTAATTAATAGCAATAAAATGCTCTCATAGGAATTATTTTTGTCGAAGGTTTCTTTCTCGTATTGTTTATATTCCAATTTAATTAAATTCTATAACCATATTTTCTATAAGGAAATAACAATGGATATTGCAAAGCCATATCGGAAGGGTATAATTTTGTAATTCTCTATAGGTTATTTTTTTTCTTGGATTATAATATCTCTTCTTTGTTAATATTTACCAATATCTCCTAGTATAAGACCTCCTATATCATTTGAATTAGGCAATTCATATTAGTTACTATCTGTACTCTGCCGTCCTATTAATTTTAATTTCATAGAAGGAGTTTCACATTCTTTGTATATATGTCTCACTGTTCGAAAAAGCTATATTAATTTGTTATTTTTATTGAGCATTTTGATTAAGCTTTCGATTATTGACTTTGTCAAATCCATTGATGCATCTTCAAATGAAAATGCTACTATTCAGTTTTGAATTTTGTTTTCTGTGTCATATATATATATAATTGGACAAATTTTGGAGGGTTGTTGTTTGTTAGTAATAATGATCTCATAAGATAATGTATTTGTCCGTTTATTTTGAAAGTATATGGCACGTTTGAGTTACAAAAATTTGGCTACAAAAACTGACTAAACCAACCCAAAAAAAAAACAAAAGAGGTAGATAGGATATCCACTGACAACCTAAATTCTAGCACAAACCAACCCAACAAAAAGCCAAAAAAACCGGTTTCAAATAATCGACTGCATTAAAAAACCGTTGCCATTACAACGAAATTCACTAATCCATAATGCTAAAACTATATACTATATAATATACACCACATATCAAATACACCATCAAAAACACTTGCCACTATAATGAAACCGAACACCATATATTAACAAAAAAGAAAAAAGGCAGCAAGTACCAAAAGCAAGAGGTGGCAGAGCAAATGAGGAAAGGGCAAGAGCAAAACAAAGTAAGGAGAGAACTATCATAGCAAATGGGAAAGCAAGAGAAACCTAAAGCAGGTTGCAGCAGACAAAACGAGGGCAAGGCAGGAGCAAAGCAAAAGAAGCCAGGGTTTTCACGTCCAAATCAGCCACAAACCTGACTCCCAAAAGCACAAAGCCAAGAAAACCAAAGAGAGCGGCAACAGCAGCAAGAAAAATCGAAAGAAACTAACAAATCGAAAGGATAATAGAAGGAGACCAGCACAGCAAATGAGAGATGAAGGAAAACCAAAAGGGAGAGGCAGTAGAGCAAACGAGGGAAGGGTAAGAGCAAAACAAAAGGCGTCTAGGGCTTCGGACACCCAAATGATCAAAAAGGCCAGCCACCAAAAGCACAAAGTCAGAATAGGCAAGGGGCAAAAGCGGAATTAAGGGGGAAGTGGGGCAAAACAAGCAATACACTGTAATTGTTATAGTGGAAATGCTATTCTCCTTTAGGGGGCGTTTGGTAAACGCATTGCATTTTGATTGTATTTGAATGAAATTTGTTTTTTGAATGTTGTATTTGGTTGAAAAGTATTTGTTTTGTATTTGAATGAAATGTGTGTTTGGATGAAAAGTATTTTAGAGTTGAAAAATTGATGTGATTGATAAAAGTAGAGATAAATAGTGGAGTTAAAAAGTTGATGTGATTGTTTTAAAAATGTTTTAAATAGTAATTGTTTTCGTAGCACTGTTGTAAAATTTGTGTTTGGTGTAAAATTGTATTGTATTTGAATGAAGTTAAAATGAAATATTAGTGACAAATGGCACCTTAGTTATTATAAATAATATGTTCACACTACATCAGTCTCGACCACATAAAATTAATTAAATTGGTCAAAAGAAATTTGATTTTAGCTAGGGCGTGAGAATAAAAGAATTTCCATCCTCTTTCCTCCCACTATCCATAAAAATAAATCAGATTTAAAGGGGAATATAAAATAAAATAAAAAACGTGTTGAAAATGATTAATCTATTGATTAAAATACTAAGCATAGTAAATCGCGTCAAAGTCAAAAGTAAGTTAAAAAAATAAATAATAATAATAATAATAATAGGGTAAAATGTCTGGCTGCTTCCTTGCGCCTGTGAAAGTATATAATTGCTTCGTTACCATGTGTACTCTCATGAAAGGACAAGGTGAAAGTATAAATAAAAAAAAAATAGTTTGTAATAGGCAGATATAAATATATATATATATATATTCCACAAATTTGAGGCAATTTGAGATTTTACATCTAAAAAAAATATTGATAATTTGTCCCTTCAGTCATTTGATTTAAATCGCTATTTATAAAACCCAGTTTGTAATTTTCCCCCTAATTTGATCAAGTACAAAATAAGCTGATTTCCCATGAATAATGAAAATGTAGGTGATCAATAAAATAACTAAACCTTCCTCAAAATTTTGTACATACTTGAGTACTTTGTACAAAAATTAGTGTAGATTGTCCTTAATTTCAACAATTAGTTACGAAAATTTTAAACAAATATTGGATCAAATTAATCTATTGTATGGCCAAGTCATGAAGGAAACATCTTTGAATAGTGCTAGTAGACTATATCTCCTAAAATTTCAGTCTTCATATAAACTTATGTCGACACCCAAAATACTGTATTATCACTAATCTCGTTCTTCACCTAATAAAACAAACCAATACCATCGTCTAATTACCTTATTACACAGGTGATACAGCACACAATACGTAAAATATTATAATCACTAATTAATCATAAATATAACACATATAATTATGCACAACTTGGATAAAAGTCAAAATAATAAATTTATCTTATGTGCCGATTAAAAAAATGGTCAGGGCACGTTCTCACCGTCCCAAGAACAGACAAAAGTAAACAACACTGAGTTGGGGTAGGAAGAAAGTATGACTTTGACCAAGCGAGCGCAGGGTCTGCATTCACACCTACGTGGATTTTGTTTAACGCAAAATTACAAGAGTTTGTACTAGTGCGTTAACTTTTTCCTTTTCTTTTCTTGTCAGTCAAATCATTTAAATGGATTTCTTTTTTTCTTTTTTTACTGCAAATACATAGTTTTTGTTTGTGCAATAATTCTCAATCTTTGTTCCCCTGTTATCAATCTTTGATCCGATTTTTATCAAAATTATTCAATGCTGTAAGCCTAGAATTATCAGGCTAGCATAACTCCTCTTGTTATATAATTTGTTTTGTTTGCTTTAAAAATTATATAACTATTTAAAAAAAAAGATAATGACCTATTATTAATTTAATTTAATTTAAACTTGTATAAAAAAATATACTGAAATAATAATAATATAAATAAAAAATTATTAAAATAAACATTATCAATATAAATTAAACTGAAATCAAATAATTAACTTCGTTCATTTTTAAAAAATCAAACAGGGTGTTTGAAGCAAAGATTTTGTCTTCTCCAAAATACTTTTTTCCAACACCCTATTATTTTTTGTTATTTATATTTTTAAAATGTTATATTAAACTCTAAATTTTAAATGTTCATAATTTTGTGCATACAAGTCCAAATGAGATGAATTTTTTTTAAATTACATAGAATTTAGAAATAAACAAAATAATATCAATATTGATATTTTTTTTGTAAAAAAATTTTTAAAATTTTTTTTTATCCTAAATAATTTTTTTCCCCCAAACATATTTTTCAAAACATCTTTTTCCAACAAAAACAAAAACAAAAAAAAGTCTATAACCATTCTTCCAAACACCCTCCTAATCTTTGGGAACTCAAAGTACACGTGCTGACCGATAACTACGTACAATTGAACATGGGGAAGTATATATTTTTGTACGACCTTGAGACGCAGTCTCCTTTTCCCGTCACTGAACACTTTTTCCAACCTTGCAAATTGTCGTTATAAATTAAGCTCAAGGATGATCGACAGAAATTGGCAGGCATATTAATTTTTAAAAATCCATATATATAGTAACATATATGCATAAATTTACAATTTGATAAAGATGTTTAAATTGACTATTACTTAATTATTTGCGATCCAGTACTGGTAAGACTCAACCGAGTAGAAACAAAAAATCCCGAAGAATTTATCAAACTAGGACAAAATATGGAGGTGTGAAACACATGTTAATTAATAAACAATTGCAATAAACGTGAATTTACAGCAACTAATAGCCCAATATCAATATTTCTGAGTTTTGTAATCTCTTCACAAAGTGATGGTATTATAAATCTTATCAGTGACAGTAAAGAATTTAAGAGCTCGATTGGAGACCAATTTTAGTCCCTAAAACAATTTTTTTTAATACTTTTTTTTCTCATAATCATTTTTTACTATTTACATCATTAACATATTATAATAAATTTCAAATTTTAAAAGTCCATAATTTTATGTTTACAAATTTAAATTAGATTATTTTTTTAAATTACATAGTATTTCGAAAGAAAGGAAATATAATTTATATTGATAATTTTTTTTCTGAATAAGCTTTTAAAATTTTACAATTTTTTACTCTACATAGTTTTTTTCCCCAATTACATTTTTCGATACTATTTTTTTCCAACAAAAAAAAAATCTTCAAAACTCAAACGGGCTCTAAAGGGCCGTTGGAACCAAAAAAAAAGTCTCCAAAACCACTATTTCGATAATTTTTCCACCTCACTGTTACATTTCATTATTCACATTAGAACACTACAGTAAACTCTAAATTTTACAAGTCTATAACTTTGAGTATACAATTCCAAATGTGATTATTATTTTTTAAATTGTATAGAATTTCGAGAGAAACGAAACAATATTAATATTAATAATTTTTTCAGAAAAAATATTTAAAATTTTTCATTTTTTTTTACCTCCAAACAGTTTTTTTCCTAAACATATTTCCCAAAACAACTTTTTTCCAAAAAAAAAAAAATCTCCAATACGGTATCCAAATGGATCCTAAATCTAAAGCTTCAACAAGAGAGAGAGAGAGGAAACGAGGAAAATGGAATATCAAATTAAATAAAAATTAAATGATGGTATGAGAAAGAAATACGAAGTTGCAGAGTATACTTTATTCTTATTGGAGTAGTATTATGAAAATAATTAGGGATAATTATTAGAGGTGTGTGGTAAATAAATTTAAGCATTTTAATATTAAGAGAAGTGTATATTTAAAAGAAGTGTGCGAATAAAACTATCTAAATAAAAATTTACTAAATTTAATGGAGTTAAAAGAGTATATTTTTATTTTTTAATAGTGGCTTTGTGCGTATTAAAATGCATAATACTTACTTGTGTATATACCTTGGGAAAACAAAAAATTGAGTGGGGGTTTAGACCCCATTGGGGCTATATTGGCTTTGTCTTTGGTTCACAATAAGAAAATTACGAGTCTACGCACCCTGCTAAAAAATGTAATGTAGGACAGTTATCTGTGGTTAAAACCAACATTCAGCAATGTCAAAATATAATAATGTTGTGCTCGACGTCAAAATATAATTAGCTTCGCCTATTATTTTTATTTTATTTTTTACGGTACAAACCCTATGAGCCTCCATTTTATTATCGTGAAAGAAACTAAACATGTGTTTAGTTCATCACTTAACTTTTAATTCAACTTGAATTCAAATCCAGACTTTTCTCCTTTTTTTTCATTCAAATCAAACAAATAAATCCAAATGCATTTTGGATATAATTCTCTTTGTAAAATAGTGATTTTAGAACTTAAAGTTAAACACCGCATCTATTATCATCTTACACTCTATATTCTCTAACGTCCATTCCACGGTCTTCACTTGTAACTAACACCATTATCTCACAATTATAAAAAATTAGTATCTCTTTTTTCCTTTTTTTCCTTTAAATTTATTTGTTAGTTAGGTTTAAATGACCGTTTTATAAATTATAAACGGCAATTTTGATTTTATTTAAAAGACATGAGATATTTTTATATTTGTAAGATGAAAGAAGTGAAAATGAATAAAATATACATGTTATCAGTTATCAGACCCAGAAAAGGACAATGAAAAAAATCGTAATAAATTTCATACGGAGAAATCTGGGATCCCATAAATATTCCTGACTTTCTCCTCTTCAACCAGCTGCAACATTCTTCCACAGATCGAAAGTACAAGACATACCAACAAAATTCTCTCTAGTGTTAACAGGGGAAAAGATCTAAAAGGAATAGAGTTTAGCATGGTTAACCCTATTCCCAGTAGTGTCAAGAGAACATGGGAGGAGTGGAACCTCCAAGCCTTTATGATGTTAAGCCTCTTTCTCCAGACCTTTCTAATTCTTTTTGCACCCTTTAGGAAGCGAACGGCCAATTTATGGCTGATCTCGTTCCTCTGGTCCGCTTATTTGCTCGCCGATTGGGCTGCTTCCTTTGCTGTCGGACTAATCTCAAGTAGGCAAGGCGACGTTCCCAAAGGCAAAGACGGCAATAGTAACGGAGACCTCTCGGCTTTTTGGGCTCCTTTTCTTTTACTGCACCTCGGCGGTCCTGACACCATAACTGCGTTTTCACTCGAGGACAATGCACTCTGGCTGCGGCACTTTCTGGGGCTCATATTCCAAGTTCTCGCTGTGGCGTACGTCTTTGTTCGGTCTCTTCCATCGAATGAGATTTGGGTTCCGACGAGCCTCCTGTTTGTTGCCGGTGTCATAAAATATTCCGAGAGGACGCGGGCCCTATATCTAGCAAGCTTTGATGGGTTCAGAAAATCGCTGCAGATAGAGGCTGACCCTGGCGAGGACTACGCAGCGTTTATGGAAGATTACGCCGCAAAAAAAAGGTTATCGGCAGCCATGGTTCCTAAAAATTGCCCACTTTTTTTCCCACAAAGCTTAAGCTGGGATGGAGATTATATTTCTGTGGTGAAGGATGCTCATCGCTTCTTTAAGATCTACAGAGGCGTTCTAGTGGATCTTATATTTGGCTGGGTTGAGCAATCAGAAAGTGAACAGTTCTTCGCTCAGAAAAAATCTGACGATGCTTTAAGAATAATCTCTGTTGAGCTCAACTTCTTGTACCAAGTTCTATACACCAAGGTGGTTGTGGTGCGTTCTAAGCTGGGCTACATCTTGCGGTTCATGTCCTTCTCCTCGCTTGCCATAGCCCTCTTATTGTTCAGTTTATTGGAAAAATCCAAGAATTTCAATAACAATGTCGATGTTGTGATTACCTACATCTTGTTATATGGCGCCGTATTTCTTGATGGAATAGCTTTCTTCACTCTCGTTTTCTCTGATTGGACTGTTGCGACTCCAGCGGTGCATGGAAAACTCGGCTCATTCATGGCCACCATCCTTGGGAAGTATCTCAAGCTCCGAAGGCCCAATTGGGCTATTACCAATACAGTGCAGCAGCAATCTTCCAATTTCTTGGATTGGGGTAGGCGAGTCCTTTTCCGAAGGTGGTCAGAATCTGTCTCTTGCTTCAACTTGATAGATTATTGTCTGAAAGAAACTCCCAAATCGAACCATAAAACCCTCGATTATCCATTAGTCATTTCCATTGTCATTGATTTTTTAGGACTCAAGGATTTTCGAGATCAACTGAAATATGTTTCCAAGAAGCCACTTAGCAAACAGCTATGGGATTTCATTTTCATACAGGTGCTCAAGTATCGTGATGATGCTGAGATCACATGGAGTACTGGTGCTCGTCCAGGTACAGGTGCTTTTTCCCTCCAGAGGATAGATCAGACTTATAATTGCAAGGAGATATGGGATCATTGTTTGACTGGTGTTGATTATGATCAGAGCCTTCTCTTGTGGCACGTCGCTACCGAACTCTGCTACAATACCGATGATAATCACGGGGGCAATATTGTTAATCAGGACAGACGTGAGTTTAGCAAGGTGCTATCAGATTACATGTTGTATCTTCTAGTAATGCAATCCGCTTTGATGTCTTCTATAGCTGGAATTGCGCAAAAGAGGTTCCAAGATACTTGCGCAGAGGCCAAAAGATTCTTCAGCCAAAGGGAGTTGGGAGGAGGAGTGAACCAGGAAGAGGCCTATAAAACAATCCTCCAGGTTAATACTGACTTTGAGCCTGTGATGGTAAGGGGAGACACTTGCAAGTCTGTACTATTTGAAGGTAGTATTTTGGCCAAGAAGCTGGAGGAAAAATTCAAAGAAAAGAAATGGGAGGTCCTGAGTGAAGTGTGGGTGGAGCTGCTGGCATATGCTGCGGGTCACTGTGAACCAAAGAGCCACGCCGAAGTGCTAAGTAGAGGTGGTGAGCTTATTTCTCATGTTTGGTTGTTGATGGTCCATCTTGGCAAAGCGGGGCGGTTCCAAAGAAAAAGTGGCAACAGGATTACATTCTAACTTCTCGGCATAACCGGAATGATCCATCTTTGATTATGTGTGTGTGGCTTATTTGTTTTACGCCTTTTTCCCTCTTCTGTTTGTTTTGCGGATATTTGTAACCGAAATCATCTTTGATTATGTACGATAGGGATATTTGTGACTCATGTTCAAGGTGCAAGTTCGCAACTGGTTCCGAACAGGAGCAGGACCACCAAAGGTCAAGTGGGGCATTTACTCCCAATGAATTTTTTTTTTTTTTGGTCAATTTTACTTTTAAAAACTCTACATTTTTCTTATTTTGACCCACTAAAAATTGGCTATCCTTGTATAAGTTCTCCTGAAAGCTTTATCCTTTAGTGTACGTTCTCACTAAAATAATAGATTGACCATGTCGTTGGTTCTAAATGTAAAAGAGAATAGTACAAGAAATAAACTTGTTTTGTGCATGGGACAAATTAACGACAAATGAATGTACAAATGGCTAATTAATATGTATGTCAGCATTCCAAGAATTTGCGTTTAAGATAATTAACAAGCATGATATTATTTCTGAGTGCATAGAAAACCGATTGACGATTTAAAGCTAATTTTTGAAATATAATAGCAAGTAGTACGTTAGGCCTTTAGAATCACTGTCAATTCTTCTTTTTCTGCCCCTCAAAATAAAAAATGGTGATAAAAAAATTAGCAAATATAGATCTCAATTTTATGAAACCATAGTCTCTTAAAATAATAATAATAATAATAAAACAAAATATCTTCATAACTAATTACCAAGGCAACACAAATACAAGCATGACTAAAGCTAGTTTGGTTGAAATAGATACTTCATCATGGTTCAGGTATAGGCTATTTGTAATATCACACTCAACTTATATAAAGGGATAAAGTTCAAATTCCCATAGTATCCTGAATTTCAAAAAAAAAAAAGATGCTTCATCTAATGTAGTTAAAATAGTTTTTAAAGGTAAACCATAAATTTATATTACTTACATAGCACATTTCTGTAATTAATTTAGATCAATCATTATAAATAGGATTTAATTTGGATCATCATATTGCTTAATACATTTAACCAAAAACAGAAATTGTTAAGTTCAAAGTTAATGTACAAAAATTTGTATTTGGCTTAAAATCAGATCTAATGATATATGGTAATATCGATATGTGACGTTGTTATAGTAGGAATAAGTGAAATTTAGAACCTGTTAAGGGAACTTTTGAAAACAGAGTTTTGGAGGTTAGTTTGGGAATTTGCGTTAAGTTGAACTATGAATTAAAAATGAACTGTGATATCAAAAATAATACAAAAATTTAAAATTTTTTCGTAAAAAAATATGTATGCAAAATAAATCTTATTTCATTCATCCTATTATTGTGAGCATTTTGACATAAAATAATCTCATATTGATTTAAAATAAAATAGTTATGGACTTTTAAAAGTTTATGCTTTTTGAAAATGGAACAAAGAGAAAGTGAGATGTAGATTTGGGAGTTCTAGACTTAAGAGGGCAAAACACTTTTTTGGAGACATTACCCCAAACAGGGCCTTACACTAATGTCACTTTCTACGAAATCTAGATATATAAAATAAAAAATGATTAGCAAAATCGGAACAAAATGTAATAGTGACAGGAAAATATCTTGAAAGAAGTATGATGAAAATAGAATAGCTAGCGTTGTGGTTTTTGTATCAATATATACATCCTGCTTTGCCAAGAAAAGAACCCCTGGCATAGCGTGCTACATGGTTATATATTGTCAGTTGATTAGGCAGGAGTCAATGAAATTCTTGAGCATTAGTTTAAGAATTTCCCTTCTCTTTTATAATTTGCTGAGTAACTCAAACCCTTATTTGAGTCGTAATTAATATTATATATAGAGATGCATGTACAATGGAAAGTTGAGACTGACAAAGTGACACCCACGGACCAATACACCATGATTCATGAATTTGAGTAAATTCCAAATTTGAAAATTAATCAAGTTGTTTGTGCTCTTTTATGCTCTACTTAATCCCCAAGCATTTGGATTGGTTAATATTTAAGCATCTTCCTAGTGTACATATATGTTTTACTTAATTTAAACTAGCTAAGTAGGAAGATATCTGGGATTCATATCAGTCCCTACTTTCTTCTGATCTACTTGAAGTCTTCAACAGGCCGCAAATTAATGGCAGCCAACTATTAAAATGAAGGTAAAAAATATGTACACACACATACGTGTATGTATGTATGTATGCATGTATAATTATATATATAAGCCATGCGCATATAACAAAAATCAGCAAACAAAAACACGCTACTTGTAGACGAAGTCAATTTTCTAGTTTGAGCTAGTGGAAAAGATATAGATAAATAGGATTAACAAGGTTAACCCTATTCCTGAAAATATCAAGAAGATGTGGGATGAGTGCAGCCTCTAGGCCTTTATGATCTTAAGCCTCTCTCTCCATATCTTTCTTGTTCTTTTTGCAACCTTGAGGAAGAGAACAACCAATTTTAGGCCGATCTCGTTTATCTGGTCTGCTTATTTGCTCGCTAACTGGGCCGCTTCCTTTGCACTAGGACTAATCTCAAGCAGGCTTTTAGGAAGTGGTTGTGGCATCAATGGCCACCTCTTGTCATTTTGGGCTCCTTTTCTTTTGCTACATCTGGGCTGTACAGACACCATAACTGCGTTTTCTCTCGAGGACAATGCACCATCGCTCCGACACTTTCTTGGGCTCATATTCCAGGCTGTTGCTGTCATTTACATCTTCCTTCATTCTCCTCCATCAAACAAGCTTTTGGTTCCAACGATTCTCACGTTAGTTTCGGGTGTCAAGTATGCTGAGAGAACGCGTGCCTTGTATCTTGCGAGCGAAGATAAATTCAGGAGATTCATTCAAAGAGAAGCTTACCGTGATTTTTCCGCTGCTGATGAAGAGAGATTCTTTGCAGAGACATCAGATGACAAAAATATGGACAATGACGTTTGAAGGTGAAGCATGCTTATCACTTCTTTGAGATCTCTAAATTGGCAGAATGATGTTTTGAAGCATGCAGTCTAGTATTAACTGTTCCTAACAAATTGGCAGAATTTGGCCATTGAGTCTCAAATTGTAAAATATGATCTGCCCAGCATTACCCAATTTTTCACTATAGCCCTCCAAATAATCAACTCCTTTTACATGTAAATTTTGGTAGATCACATGAATGAAATCCAACTAAAACAAACTTTACCATGTACTCGAATGGGAGAAAAAGTGGAGAAAATCGATAGAGTACTCGGATCAATGGATCCCAAACGCAGTGTGTGGATAAATACATTTCATTGATCAAGGATTAAAAATAATGATCAAATGTTCTAACAGTAAAGAGGACTAGGGTCGTTTAGAAGACCCGAGGCATATAACTATACAGTTTTACCCCTATGCACATTGGCCGCCTAACATTTTCCTATTATCATAGTTTGGACCAATTGTCCTCCTTTCTCTGAAGATAGCAAGCCAAACGTCAAATAGCTACGGTACAACCTTAGAACAGCGAAATCTTGGATCGGAGAAGTTGTCCGATCAGATACACAGTATCCCACCCTTTGAGGAAAAACAATCACTAGCCAACATGATATGAGTTTTCAAGCTGTAAAAGCAACTGGTACTGGAACGACGACCAAGTTTCTAGAATGCCAAACTTCTTAAGTTCAGGGGTGATCATTGGCCTCTGCACTTATTTGCACGCTACAGGTATCAGCGACCATGGGTGCAACAAGAGGAGGTGGCTGTAGCTCAAAGAATGCTTTTCTCCCTTCGGCAAAGCTCCCTACGCATATCGTATCACCCCGGCCATGCCAAATGCCATCTTGGACATTGTTCATCTCCAACGTTCTAGATTCCTGCTCAACATTAACTAAATCATCATCCGCTTTCACCAATTGAGAAGCTTTTCAATCTTAGAGTTACTATAAGCTCTGCATGTAACGGGTTTTGCAGAAAATTTACCTGACATAGCGTGCAGCACGGACAAATAAGATGGTAGATGCAATCATCGAAGAAATTATCACTACCCTGAAAAAAAAAAAAAAAAAAAAAAACCAAAAACAAAAACAAAAACAAGTAGCACAATAAAAAGAATAAGTAAAAGTGAAGAGGTTTCTTATCAAAATTTACATCAAGAAAACTCTACATCATGATACAATAAGAACATAACTCGCAAATGGAAAGAACAAAATTGAACTTCCCCTCGGTACATACACCATGCATAACATCGTAGTTTAGTTCAACCCCAATCACTCTAAAAAAAAAAAAATCAACATTTAGACAACATTAAACAAAAAACAAAAACTTACTCTGATGTTGAATTTCTTTTTCATCTGGGTACGGAAGAACCCCAGATAAGTTCCCAGTATAATTATGAAAGCGATTGACAAATATAAGAAGCAATTCCGCTTGGTGACGAGGAAGGCAATGCAGTTGAGAAGAGCACTAAGGACAAGAATGAAGTGAATGGTTCCCTGCATATTCAAACAGATAACTTTTAGAATTCTTGTTGGCAGTTCTTATCCGTGGAAAAGTCAATTTTAGAAACAACAAAACCTTCGGAGCATATAGTTAATTCAATTGGTCCCAATTGGATAAGTAGCTATCTCATGACAGAGAATTTCAATGTCTTTTTTTGTAGATTACCTGTAAAAAGCAAGAACTAAAACCAGCTCGTCTCATATTTTTTCCAAATCTGTAGTATGGACAGCTGCAACATCAAAAAGAATTGTTACTGAAACTAGGACAATATGTTTACAAAACATGCTAGCTCACGACTAGTCAAATAACGAAGAAAACCCATTTCAATCATAATAGAAAACTCTAATTCTGATAATATTAAGAAAACCCATCCCACCATTTAGCCAATAAAACACACTTCCAGAATTTAGCAAGTAAAAAAAAAAAAAAAAAAGGTTTCCTGTACACCCACCCAAATTGACCCTAAATATAGTTCAACGACTCTATAGATGAACAAATACAATTATCCAAAACCATCAATTTTTCTGAGAATAAACCAAAAACTTGAACCTAAAAAAAGAGTTCTTTATAAAAATTAAAAGACAAAAAGATAATTTTCTGCTAAGAACAAAAAATTAAAGAGCTTTTCCCCACAGAAAAAAATTATCCGAGGAATAATAATTATGTACGTGTCAAAAAGCAGTCTTTTGAAGAGGAAAAAAAAACGTCATATGAAGAATAATTGGAAACCGAGAGAGAGAGAGAGGGAGAGAGAGAAAGAGGAGCTTTTACCAAGAGGATTCAACGGCGATACGACGGTCTTCGAAGCAATCGAGAAGTTCGCCTTCCCACATCCTGAGAACTCCTCCGAAATCCCCAGCTTCTCCTTCTTCACCGTCTCCTCCGTCGAGCTTCCTCCACCCTCCCTGCGTCTGCAACGCCACCGTCGAGCAGAGCATGTCGAAATCCAGCACCGCCATTCCCTCGAGAAACCTCTCCTTCTCTTCCTCCCCCGCCGCCTCTTCCTCAGCCCCGGCCGCCGTCGTCTCCTGCTTCTCCAAGTCCGCCATTACCGAAACCTCAAAGCAAGCTAGGGTTTCCTTTCCTTACCTCCTCTCTCTCTCTCTCCCCCCTCTTTTCTTGTGCGGTTCTGCTTTCTGTTCAACGAAAATTAATCCAAAAAAAAAAAAAAGGCCTCTTCCTTTTTATTATGATGAATCGAATCCAACTGTATGTCAATAAATAAAATAAAATAAAAATGCCAACAATTTGATTAAGTTTGTTTTATCAAGGATTTGAAGAGATTGGGATGTAGTTCCGGGAGAGAGAGAGAGAGAGAGAGAGAAAGAGAGAGGGCTGGTGGAGGGGTTGGCGGGGAATAATGGCGACTAAATGGGACCCACTTATGGCCTTTTCGCAATGACGATGATGGACGGCTTACCTTCTGCCACGTCATACCAAATATATAGAGGAAGATTTTTTACTTTTGATTTATTTATTTTCCACTGGCCAATTTACTCCGATTAATCGGTAAAGAGGATTTTGGTAATCCACGCCAGCCAACGGATAATTTATCTCACAAGACGCCGCTATGAATGGCATATAGCACCCCTTTTTTTTTCTTTTTTTTTTTTATCTCTTTCTTTCTCTCCTTTTTTTTTTTTTTTTTTTTTTGGTTGAGGATGATTGCATCTTTTTCTTACTAACTTAATTGCACCGTACTTTTGATGGTTGAGTGAGGGCAGGGCTTAAATTGCATAACGAGATGAGTGATATCAAGGAATTCTGATAGTTAAACACTATCATATAATAGAAAGTAAACTTCGTAATAAAATCTTTTATTAACGATGATATTTATCATTAGCGGTATTTTTTAATATTTTTTTAACAAAATTTCTCTTTATTTTTAATTTCTAAATCCCTAAGCCAAATCAATCAACAATTTTAATTTTTTTAATTAAAAAGTTTATGGATTTAAATTATACACCTTTTAAGTGTAATAAAATATAATATTACTATTATGTTGTATCTATAATCACTAATAATTTTAAATTTTAATGTAGACTTTACACTCTTTAAAAAAATGAAAAACAATTCAGCCATTATTAAATGATTTAACACATTACAAGTAGATAATGATACTATCCATATAAAATGCCACTAGTCTCCACTAATAAATAATAAAAAGTAATTCTCATTGGTAGATCTTTTATTAGTAGGTAATGTTTTATATTATAGATATCTTTTTTAGTATTAGAACTATATATTATAGGACAATTTTTTTTAATGATAGGTGATATAGTAAGTATCTATTTTAACATTAGAATGGATATTTTAGAGATAATATTAGAATGGATTTTGTCCAATTAGAAAATATAAAAGAAAATGTTATCTAATACTTTTTAAAATTTAAGATGGAGATATGAAATAGCTATATGTTTTTATATAGTTATTTTCGAAAGTATAGTTTAATGTTCTTGTTCAAAGATTTTATTCCTTAACATTCAAACGTTAGCATGGAAGAATACTTCCGTAATCAGACTCTACGGCTTAATCATAGAGTACTTTTTACAATATAAGATGACTTTTCCATTTCAATTCAATATGATGCGACAGAGAGTGATAATATAAGATTTAACTATACGGAATGATTGATTCATCAAAAAACAACATGGAATGATTGGCTGCCTAATAACATGGTCGGTCTTGGAATAAATAATTGGGATTAGTGGGAATAATCATTTAATATTCCGACTCCATTTTTAGCTTTTTATCAAAAAATAAAAATAAAAGAAGCAAAAATAATAGTTTTTTTTTTTTTTTTGGGGGGAAGAAGGAAAGAAAATAATTTTTTGAGAGGAATAGGGACATTAGGGGTGAGGTTCGGCGAGGCAAAGGACAGCGTGCCGTCGGGTGTCACCACCCCCGAAGCCAACCCATGTCGAGTTGCGTACTTGGACTCTCGTTTTGCATGTTTCTTTTTTGCCTTTCATTTTTTCTTCTCTCTTCTTTCTTTTGGTTGAGAATTTTCAAATGCCTTTTGTTTTTTTCATGGGGGAGGTTTGACCCAAGCCCCGTGAGTGGGAACTGGGGACATAAAGTGGCTGAGTGGATTTTGTTTGGATAAGCTTCTGGTTCCGATCTGCGAAGCTACCCTTTGACTCATTTCTCAACTAGCCCACGTGCATCAAGTTGCATTTTCTTTTTAAGGATTATTTACATCGGTATCCGTCAACTTTGGCATCCTTTCAATTTTGTCCCATTAAAATGAGGTTTTTATTCAAACCTATACGCAATAAAATGCAATTGCAATTTTACCCTTTTAACACGGACCACATGCATGCACGATACTTTTTTCTATCTGTTTTTGATAGTAACTAAAACGAAAGGGGTGAGTAGGAGCAACTCAAAATTCAGTAAGCACTAGAGTGAATAATACTTTATTTTTATGATTATTGTTTTTTTAAGACAAACTACAATTACCCTATGTCTTCTTTTGCTATTATTGTTTCATGAGGACTAACTACACTAACCATTGTGTTTTATTAAAATTACATGCATGCTCATCTTTCAAAAATAAATTTATAGAGATATTCTCTTGATTGAAACAAATAAGACACCTCTGAAATTTTTTTTACCTTTAAACAATGTTACGATTGAGTGTATAAAAAACAAAAATACCCTATTTAAGCTTGACTCATAATTTAAGAATACATAATCCTAAGTTGTTGGGTTAAAATGATAATAAAAAGATAAAGCCTAACAGCTCATCCTTTTGACCACCACCCACCACCTAACTAAAGCGTGTCCACACCCCGCCACCCCATTTGTGCACGCTGCCACTTTAGGCTAACACGCCAGCCGCCGCTCCATTAACTCACACTGCTGTTTCCCTCAATCTATCCGAAAATCCTCTGATCATTCCCCCACCACCCCACCCCAAAACTCTTGGCCTATCCACATCTCTACACCCACAGAGCTAACTAGTGAACAGTGGAGTTTGAGCCCACCTTCACTATTTTTTTTAATGTATAAATAGGTATAGATTTATATTAAAACACACATAATCCCCCACTAAATTGAAAATTAATCTCCTAGCCTCCATTAACATATCAAGCACAATAAATAACACAGTTAAAAACCTCATTATATTAAAGTGGCAGTTGATATTTAAAGGTCTTTGGTTGAGAATGAAAACAAAAAAGAAATATATACATTAACAGATATTGATCAGCACGTGTTTGCACTTGTGAGATGTCTCATATATTGATCCTGATATAGGGCAGCACGTGGTCTTCTTTAATAGATATTGATACTCAGAGCAAAATAAAAAAAAAAAAATATATATATATATATATATATAGGTTAGCAACAAACTTGTACAAGTAAATAAGAGCCAATTGCAAGTTATTTTTATTTTAATTGCCCTTCCATGCCCCCCACAGAAGGTCGCCGTCATATATAATTTAAATTATATTTATGACATGTCAGATGTTTCTACAGTCATGATTTTGTGGCATGTAATCATGAAATCATATTATTGTCTAAATTTTAAAGTTATTTGGATTTTAAAAGCTTTTTTTTATATATAGTTTGTTAATATATAACTCTGTTGCCACAGTCTTTTAAATTTTTCATGCCTATTTTTTAAACACACGCTTCTTTTAAATTTAAAATAATTAAATTTATTTTTTACACATCTTTATAATTACAAAATTACCCCTAGTTGTTATTTTTAAACTTTTTTCAAAATACTCATTTTTTTAATTTATTTTGATGTTCTATTTAATTATATATTTTGAAAACGTATTTGAATACATTCAAATTAAAAGTTCGGAATCTATGTGAATGCTAAATTGAAAATTTTGCAAGAAAAATGTTCTTAAAAAAAAGGCAAAAAACAAAAAATAAATCCATATATACGGAAAAAAAAAACCCAAACAATCAAACGTAAATCCAACATTGAGAGGAAAAAAAACCAACAAAATGCATAATAAAATTCAATTAATTAAGTTTAGTTTAAATTTTTTTTTTGTTTTTAACAATAAATAAACAAAAAATCCAATAAAAACGACAATGCTTACTCAGTAAAAAGCCAAGGTAATTCGGCAACCAAAATACCAACAAACTAATGTTTATAAGTTAACGTATCTCATTTAAGTATGAGATTTAATTTTATTATATAGGTTTCAAAATTATAATGTTTATATGTTTTATATTTGTGGATTTAATATATAGGTGTGTGGAAAGAAAAAGTATCATTGAGTTTCTTTTTTTTTTTTTATAATAAACTTTTTAATTACGTAATTAAATCTGTAATAGTGTATCTTTTATGTCATTTTATATGGGATTTTTTTTGTAATTAAAAGAATTTTATTGATATGGATGTGTCAAAAATTAAGAGGGATGTATAAATAAAACCATCATTCTCAAATGCTTATTAAAAAACTACAACTTTTGCATTTTTCCTTTTACTGACTAAAGGCAGAAGCAAAATCTTTGATAAATAACCACCAAAATTTCTAGCATTAGCTTTCCCCATGCATCTCCAGCTACCACCTTATCACAACCTTCCCCCTGTGCCTTCCTAAGAGAATACGGCATCTCCCTAGGGCTAGCAAATTAGATCATGACAAGATAGCATAATATGAAATCCGCACGAAATTAGAGGATTTGTGTTTCCTTTAAATGGGTTTGGGTCAAAAATGATCGAACTCATCAAATACGATTAAATAAAAGATCGAACCCACATAAACTCGTCAACCCGTAATTGACACGAAATAAATCATTTAATAAATGAATCATATATAAGTTAACATGAACATGACTCATAAATTACCTATTTATAGTCTTTAATATATTTATGTTGTTATATATATTATAATATTTTACTATTTTTAATTTTGAGTTTTCAAATTCAAATATAAAATATATATTTTAAAAATTTTTAATATAGAAAAGAAAATCTAGATTTTACTATTTTTTTTAATCTTTCATTGTTTTTGCAACTCTACTCTCTTCACCCTATCGCCCTCCCTTTCCCTTACTCCATTGACCTTCGCAACAACATGTTCAGTCGTCCCTGACCCTATTGTCGTCAACCCCCCTCCCGTCCCCTCACTCCGTCGCCCTCTCCTCCCCCTTCCCTCTATTCACCTCACCCCATCACCCTTCTCTCCCCTCACCCCATTGACCTTTGCGACAACACGGCCTATCACCCCTTATCCCCCCTTACCTCACCCCATTGTCCTCTCCTTCCTCTCATCACAACACTATATATTATTTTTTTACTTAATTGTATATGATATAAAATAAGAATTTTCATAATAAATAAAGTACAAATAATATGAATTTTAAAACTTTATATGCAAATTTTACTTTTGTTTTATAAAAGAAAAGATATGTTGGCTAATAAATATATTAAAATATCGTAATCATATTGAATCAGTCATATTTTATTTATATTTAATTTAAACAAGTTAATTCGGATCGACACGATTAACACGATTAATAAATGAATAAGGTTTGGTTTTGAGATTTTAACACAATTATTAAATGGGTTGAGTTTGAGTTTAGTATAATAATATCAACTAAGGAGCATAACACAACATAAACACGATACGATAACACGAATTGCCAACACTACATCTCCCCGAGTATGTTTGGTTATAGAATATTGAAAATATGTTTTGGAAACAATTAGAACGTTCCTTAGAACACTAACAAGAAAACCTTAAATAACATATGAAAAACGTCTCACAAGAAAATCATATCATGTCAATATAACAACATTACCATTATATAATAATCTTCTAGTAAAATTCTGATGCAGGCATGCAGCCATGAAACCAATTCATTCAAATTACGTTACATCCTCCGCTTTGACCATATTGTTTAAAGACTAGAAGCAAAAAAACCTTGAAGGATTATGGCTCTCTAAGTTTTCATTGCAGGTCTAACCAGGCCCAGACCTGAACCACTCCCCAAATGCTTAAAGTCTGTTGCTTCAAGGTGATCTCCATGGCCAGCAAACCCTGTGCCTCCTTTCACCAAGTTCACCAAGTTCCTCTCTTTACATGCCTTGTTACACACAAGACATACCTTGTCAACCGCCACGAACTTGTTGGCACACTTCTTGCAGAAAACATGCCCACAGGAGCTAAGGGCCACAAGTGATACTGCATTGGTCAGAGTAATTTTGCAGCTGGGGCAAATAAAGCTCTTGTCTAGAGAACTAGATTTATTCTTGTTGCCATTGTCTTCTGTCAAAATTATAGGAAACAGGGACTTCAGTTTGAGTTTCTCCATCCCTTCGGGACATACGGTACTGGTGGAGGGGGCCTCTACTTTAGCAGAAGCTTCCGGTGTGGCAGAAGGCAGCCAAAATGCTTTCATAGTCCGAAGTGCTTCTTCTTCATAAGAAGTAACCTTCACACTGTTTGCCCCATGGAAGCCGTTCTTATCTCGGCCCTGGTTTCTATCGCTGTATTGTGGAACCGCACCATGGTTTTGCTGATCAAATGCATCAAGCTCCCGAGCTTTCTGCAACATTAACTTCTCTTCTTCCTCTTCCTTCTCTTGCTTCTGCTGCACAGAATGTGCCGCTAGCTTCCTGCCAATTCAAGGAACCATCAGTCCCATATAAATGTGAGCAATAAATGGCAGAACCATTCAAGGCAAATATAGAGGATAGGAAACCGACAATGCTAATGTCCATTCTGTTAAGAATCCAATCCCCCAATTTCATTATGATACTTAATTTGCTCGTCAATCCAAAAGCGATTGATAAAGATGCTAGCCCTACTACCTATTATCATGTTTTCAGAATCATTCTCAGAGGTTGTGAACGAAGCATCTTAGTTAAATTTGCACAAATATTTAATGTTGACAATATTGTCTATGGAATGATCACTATCTGCATCAACAAAAGTTTTCCTACTTAAGCTTACTTTCAAAATTCAACCTCAAAACCTTACAGAAAAAGGAATATAGTTACTAAAACTCCTTCCAAAATTCAATCTCAAGCCCTTATATATACATGGTATACTAAACTTCCTCCAAAGTTCAATCTCAAGTCCTTTTCATACGAAAAATTATACTTTTTCTATTAAATACCATTCTAGAGAACCCCTTTTGAGTTCTCAAAAACAAAAATGTCAAACCTTGTGAATTCCAAGATTCAATTATCATCATTCTTCCTCAACATAAAAGATATAGGTCAACCAAAACTAGCAAATTGAATTCATCAATTGCAAAGCAGAAGCATCTTAGGTAAATTTGCACAAGTTTGTCACGCTGACAATAATATCTTTGGAACTTTTAGCAAGTATAATGTACTATTGACCTTTTTCTGTGTTCTCAAAAACCAAAACCTCAAACTACGTAAAACTCCGAAATTCAGGATCAATCACTCATCCTCAAATCATAAGTTACCAAAGAATCAAAACTAGCAAATTCGATGAATGAAGAATATACCTCTGGATGTCTTTCTTCTGGGAGAGTAAACACTCGAGAATGCATTCCTTGCAGAAGACATGACCTTTCTGGCAAGCCATGGGGTCGATGAAGGGCTTCAAGCAGAGACAGCAAGCGTCGAAGGGCTTGATGGAGTCCTTACCCAGCCTCTCCTTCTGAGTCCCGAATCCCAGCTTCCTCTTCTCATCGTACGTGAAGAACGCTAGGTCGTTGTTGTTCTTCGAGTGCCTCTGCGGCATCTTTTTTCTTCTCCTACTCCTTCAGACAGAAACAGAAACCCTAATTTCTGATCCCCAATTCAAATAGGCAGAGAAACTGATAAGAACCCTAGAAATTTCCAGATCAGAGGTACTTGAAATTAGGAGCCGCTTGGTCGAAATCTGAAATCAATTGAATCGATTTCGGAATCCACGAATAAGATGGACAGATATGTGGATTATTTTCATAAATTGCTATTTAAGTTTATTTTTACTCTGTTCAAAATAAGTCATTATCCTTCGTATATAAAAAAATCATTCATAATTAAATTAGGAATAGAAGGGTAGACATAAAAAAATATTTTAAATAATTTTTTATATATTAAAATATTTTAAATAAAATAAATATTAATTTAAATAAATATCTATAATTTAAAGATTATTTATAAAAATAATTTATTTACTAATTTTTTAAAAATTTTAAAATTTTTTTAAAATCATAAATAAATATATATATATCAATTTATAAATTATTTATAAAAATAATTCTAATATGTTTGATAACAACTTTTAGCGTTTGTTTGGGACACGCATTGCGTTTGCGTTTCATTTGAATGTAATGCTTGAAATATAATTTGTATTTGGAGGAAAAGTATTTGCAGTGTATTTGAATGCAATGTGTGTTTGGATGTAAAAGATGTGAGTTTTATAAAAATAATTATTTTATGATGTGATTGGTAAAAGTTATATTGAAAAAAGAGTAAGATATAATGAGTGATGTGATTGAAAAAATAATTAAAAAATAAATATATTATATTTTGAGATATAATGAATAATATATAATAGATTATTATTATTAATTTAATATATAGCCAATACTTACCTAACCAATGAATTGGTTACCGTAGCAATTATGAATTGCGTATTTTTTGACTACAAGTCGTCGCTGACAAAGAGCAACAGAAATAAAAAAAGGAATTAATTTGGCACCAAATTGATAAAACCAATAAAATTGTGATGGGAAAGTCTTGAACACGTAAGGCACTTTTTTCCAATCTTGTAGTCCATTTGTATCCCATTTGTATCCACACACACACACACATATATATATATATATATATATTATGTTCAAAGTTGATAAGATATTATGTTCAAAGTTGATAAGAACTATTATGAAATCAATTTGTGAATGACTATTACATCAGTAATGAGTAATGTCACCTGTATCACAATATATATTGTTGTGTGTATGCACAAAAAAAATTGAACATTGTGAAAATAGAACATTATCTCTGCACATTGATGTGCATGCCTTCCTCTTTATTCCCCTCTTTACATTAAATGATACACAACTCTTCGTTCGAAATTTGTTTATCTTTTGTTATGAAATTATAATAAAACGATAATGGCGTTTTTTGCGTTAAATATTTTCATGTCCATTCGGAATACAATAAAGCCAATGTGCACATTTTTTTTCCCAAAAACAAAAAAAAAAACCAAATTATAACTCCGGATAAGGTATGTTTCGGTTTTTAATGCAAATTGTATTTATTAACTTTATTTTTATAAAATTACATCAATAAAATTTTTAAATATTTGTTAAACCATCCAGTAATTTCAAGTTAATAAACGACACCTGAATACTCAATAAATACCTCACACCAGCACGTTTGATAAAAGTTGTGAAGATATAGAAACAAAGGTTTTTACATTTTATCAACATGTCAGTCATTTTAAAAGTCGTACTACCTATACCATGGATATATCTGATACCTTTGCCACATTTGATTTGTCAAATCTTCTCTAAATTGATTCATTTGATTATGAGTATTGTTGTCATATGATACTTCAGGACCTTCAGGCACGTCATCATCAACATCATCTTGATTGGTGTTATGCGGTTGTGCAATTTCGTTTATTGGTACACCGTCAATATCATATCGTCGAAGAAGCTTGTCCCACTCCCTAACTATTATGATAAAATTATGCACTATTGCGCACGCCACTAGTATAAGAACCTGCTTCTGTATCGGGTAGTTATTAATTCTCTTTAATATTTTGAACCTCGCTTTCCATACGCCGAATGTCCTCTCGATGCAATTTCGTAACGACGAATGAGTATAGTTGAAAACTTCTTTAGGTGATCCCAAACCTTGACGCCGACGCCTATATTCAGGCAAATGATAAGTGTCACCTCTAAACGGCGTTAAGAACCCGTTATTGTTAGAGTATCCGGCATCACCTAAGTAAAATTTTCCTACGTATGAAAAGTAAAAACTTCTCCTCAGAATATATATTTGTGGTACAGGTGTATAACATAATGACGTAAGGAAACTTAAAAGACAGCTGTCAAACCTGGTGGAGGTATTGGAAAACCGTAACGGTGAATTGCAGTTTCCAGCACACGTACGTCATGTACCGAACCCTCACACCCTAAACATATATACGTGAACTTCATATCAAATGAACATGCTGCTAATATATTTTGAGAGTACGTTCCTTTCCTATTTCTCCACGCTGCAGCGTTACGCGATGGTGGAACACAAGGCACATGAGTGCCATCAATGGCACCGACACAACCCTGCAACATACAGAGCAAGAGTCAATAGTAAATTATTAACAACTACAGATTTACAGTGTCTTTAGTATAAAATTATAATGAGTTACTTACATCAAACCACGCCCTATATTTGTAATGCTTTTCAACAATGAATGGTTGCACTCTATTAAAATCAGGAGGAGTTATTATTTCGTTCTTGAGGCTACATATAGCTAGTAGCACAGTGAAAAACCACCTTGATATTGTTTCTCCCGAGTGGTTCCAATGATCAGCTGATTCGGCATTAGTTGTCCCCTGACATATGGTGTACAAAAATATAAACAGCTGCTCATCTACGTTTATATGACTTGTTGGTTGAAGTAGTTGTCGGCTTTCTAACAAATTTGATAAATTCTTAAACGTTCTTTTATCCATCCGAATCTTCTGCTTGATTTTGTTAGGATTTCCACTAAGAATTTCGTCTACTCTCATCAATCCTGACAACATTGAATCATGCAATGGTTGTCTATAACTTATATTCATCCTGTAAGCAGCAACAAGTAGACATGTCGCAAAGGCCAAATTCTCCTCACCATCACTATCACTTTCACTACCACTATCCACGTTTGCATTTAAGGTTGAATTTCCAGTTGGGTGTGACATGTCATGAACCTACATTTTCATCAACATATTTATATCAACTACTGAAAAAACACAAAAGCAACTTACTTTTTGACGGAGTAGGTGTCCATCAATTGAATTAAAATCTTAAAACTAGTAAATAATGACAATCAAAATGGTATGGTAATAAGTTCAATAATTGGATACATATATAACTAAATAACATAAAGCAAGCAATAAAATTGTTAAAATGCAATGGGATAATATTCTAGTTATTAGGATCTTCTGGTGGAAATGGAGGGTAGTTGGGTTGTTGCGGAGCACTTATTCGGCCTAATGTGTCATTTACAAATGCCAGTCTTGTTGCATCAGTACAATCCAGGAAGGTAGGTATCCAATCATGGTTGTCGTAGAAATAACGCATCATTTTGATTACATCCCCGACATTAACTCCCAATTGTAACATAGCTTTTTCACATGCAGCGATGGCATCACGAGAACCTCCGTAGTCTCCCGAATCCGTTCGTGACCGTTTTGCAGTACGCTCAACTAGATGGGTGGATATCTGTTGGATTGCTTGCGCCATAATTGTATCATTTCGTAACTTTTGCTTTCGAATTGAATGCCGCTCCTTATGTTTAGAAGAACATCCTACATCCCTCTCTTCATCATGAAAAGGCTCTTCATCATTACCTGAATCATGGTCTGGTGATAACTCTGCAGCAAGGTCTACATTTGTCCCCACACCGACCATGTATTCATTAGTTGGTACGTGGTTGTCGAAGATATTGTAGTATAATTCCTCGAACTTTAGACCCTTGTAGCGCAACTCACGAGCATCTGAGCCATATTGCTGCAAAAATTTGGTACCACAAGATTATGCGTACCTAACCAATGCTTACAAACCACAAATTGCAATAAAATACAAACACAATTTATAGCTGTGCATCATACAACCCATATATACTTACCGCTAAGAAGCTCTGCCAAACGTCGTTTGAACAGCTAATCGACTTCGTCTGTGGATCATAGCCAAGTCCAGTATGTGCCTTTAATGCCTTCCAACATCTATATGTCTTAGCCATTCTTTCTTTTTTGGATTTTAGCTGTTTGTATGTGCAAGGGGGAATAAATTCAGTTCCCCATTCCTCTAGTGCTTTAGGTGGAGGAAATCTACCACCATGCGTGTTCTTGAACGTACTCAAATGGGAAAGTAGTAAGAACTCATTCTCCTCAGTCCATTTGTAACTGTCTTTTCGTCGTGGCATCTACGTAATTGCAGCATGTTTGTAAGTAATATGACAATAATCATAGCCACATACAGACTTAAGATGTCATTCCATGAATTATCATCAAGTATTTATGCAAAAAAAAGCTACTTGATTACCGTATTTGAACCGACTGAACTCTCGGCTTCAGTACAACGAACTTGTGAGTCGGCTAACAATGTGGACCGAAGAATTTTTCGTTGAGAAAAGTCTTTAATGTGATGGGAATGTCGTTTTTTCAAATTGCGAGTAGATCGCCGACTCTGTTGAATACTACATGGTTTGCCACAATAGGAAAGAGCTTCCAACTGTGTACCCGTGGTTACGGATTAGTTGTATAGTTGGGAAAAATTTGTGAGCTGGCACCGCTAAACGGTAATTCGCCGAGACCTTTGCAACCAAAACGTGGATATATTGGTTTAGCGGAGCAAAGAGTGCTCGAGTCCAATAATTGGTAATATGTAAAGTTCCATAAACTGGATATACAATCGGTTGCCAAACGTGGTAAAAAAAAAAAAGGGTTCAAAAATAAATCACACAACAGTGAATGTGCCATCCATAAATAGGGAGTGCCACATTGGTCGACTTTGTAAGTTAAGCAATTGGCTACTATGGAAATAAGGCGAATAATAACAATTCAAAACGACAACAGATAACAAAATAGCATGGTTTAGAGCATACCGCTTCTAATGATGGAATTTGCAAGCTACGCCTTTCCTGTTGATGGAGTGACAGAGGAGAATGACCTTTACACAAGAGTGCTCTTGAATGCAATCAAAATTGTCAATTGCAATAAAATGACCACGTCTATTCATAAAAAAACTCTGTGTTAGTAGATGTATGAATGTTCACAATAAAAAACAAAACATTGACAACATTACAGTATTGAACCAATTGTTTACAACATCTCCTAATACCATCAGAAATGCACATAAACAAAGTGTAACAAAACGCATAAGCCTTTAAATCAAAAACAATTGTTTCTTAACCTGTAACAAAACACCAATAATCCACCTTTTTAACCTTATAATTGAATTTTCAGGGGCACTATAAACATCCCACATTTGGAAATTTTAGACCGGAATACAATACAGCGGCGAAGCCTCGGCTCCGCAAAGTCCACAAAAGATGGCGCTGCCAGAGGACTCTTATAAACTAGTTACATTAATACTATTCCAATATATATG
This sequence comes from Antiaris toxicaria, assembly GCA_035233585.1. Lineage (NCBI taxonomy): Eukaryota > Viridiplantae > Streptophyta > Magnoliopsida > Rosales > Moraceae > Antiaris > Antiaris toxicaria. The sequence goes on from CP141154.1 coordinate 100,964,803, forward strand.
CATTCTCAAGCACACACGGCACAGGATTTAAATTTTCAATCTTCAGCTAACATGAAAAAATTGTGCAGTTAATGCATTTTGCATTATGCATTTTGCATTTTGCATTATTGTTCACAGAATTTATGCTCTGTGAAGTATAGATGGTTAGGGATTCAGACACAAATGCATAAACGAAAATGCAAAACTCAAAAGGCACGGTTAATCAACCATCCTAATGTAACATCTGTTGAAGTAGATCGAGCAAAAATTTTTCTTTTTGCTAAATACACGACTTCAAACCCCATGAAAACCATCCAGATACATACATTACACAAACGGGGGCACATACCTTTTTCCGTCCGGTAGCCCTAAATGCCGACAACCGCAACTTGCCTCAGACAGAAAAGGCTGCCGGTAAGTGCTATGCTGGGAGGCCGAATAGATGGAGATGATCAGGTTCACGCTGCTAGAATGCGGTCTGCTCGCTGCGAAATCCAATCTGGATTGCTATTAACTCCCGAACGAAAAAATCGTCGTTTTTTCGTTTTAATATTCAGAGGGTAGTTGCAGGTGGGGGTGGGTATTACAGCAATGAATTAGTAAAAATGGCAGGGTAATTGCGGAAGCATTCGGCTTTGCTTGCTGTGGGAGGGTGGATGCGCTATCGTCGTTCGTTGTTTTTGGGAGGTTAGGCGAAGGTGCGAAACTCTGTTAATGTCGCGTAGTGAACTGAAAAAAAATAAAGGCAGTTCTCCTCAGAATACTGTTGTCGTTTTTGGGAGGTTGGGGGATTTGACTACACCACCGGTCGAATTGAATGTCGTGTTCAATTGAAAATTTTTTTTTTTGCAGGATACGATCTTAATTGGCTGCAGAGGGTGAGGCAGGGAATATATTCCCTGAAGGTAAGGTCAAGTCCATGAACAGGACTTGAAATTGTATAATTTTTTTGTTTGAAAAACTGTGTACCGGTTTAACTAATAAACAGTAAATATAATTGTGTTAATTGTTAAAAAGCATTGCATTCAAATGTAATTTTTTTGTATTTGGGGGAAAATGACATTGCTTTTAAATGAAAAGCTTTTCAAATGCGTGTCCCAAACGATGTATCTCTCCCACGTACTGCTATAAACAACATGTCGCCAACTGATAAAAAGTTTGGCTTTTTTCAATTAAACAATATGTCTAGTCTCCTGCTATCCTTTTATTTATTATTCCCTAAAAAAACTTAACGACTTATTTATTAAACTTGGGGATGGTTTTAGAGATTTTTTTTTTTGGTTGAAAAAAAAAGTTGTTTTGAAAAAATATATTTGGGAGAAAAAATTATTTGGAGTGAAAAAATATAAAATTTTAAATTTTTTTTTAGAAAAAAATATCAATATAAATATTGTTTTGTTCCTCTCGAAATTTAATATAATTTAAAAAAAATCATATCATTTAAACTTATATACACAAAGTTGTGAACTTTTAACATTTGGAGTTTATTATAGCATTTTTAATATATAAATAATAAAAAGTGATAGAGTGTTAGAAAAAAGTTGGTTTTGGAGATGTCTAAACCTTACCCCTGAACGGGGGCTACAAGTCATTTCTCCTTTTAAATTTAGTTGTCATACATAGCTTCAATGGTAAACGACATGTCAAGTTTGAAATAGAATTTTACTGTCTGAAATTTTAATGACGTTTTTTGAGAATGATTTTTTATTTTCAAAAAAAATAAAAAATGAAAAACAATTTTAAAATAGCATTTGTTTATTCAATGTTTTTAAAATCATTTCGCGAGAGAATCGCAGAGCTGGCACTTCTTCATCACCTTTCTCTCTCACACTCAGTAGTTATCTATTTTTTTTTAAGAAATATGTCTTTGATACACATGTATGTCTTTGTTGGATGTAATTTCGTGTTATGTGTGTCTCTATATATATGTATGTATGTATGTATATGTATATGAATGTACGAAGAGATTAAATATTAGGGTTCCCTGATCATACGAGGCGTAGGATTTGTATCGGACGATCTATATTATTGTATGTAACCGAATCTTGTGAGAAGATTTTTCAAATGTTCTGATATAATCATTTTATAAACAATAATAAGATTAACAAATTTTAGAGTAGGATGCTCATAATGTAAAATTCCCCCTTATATATATTTATAGATTGTAAACAAACCTTCCAATCAGAGGTAAGAAATTTTTATTCAAATGAGTCAGAAAAAGTCAAAGTACAATCAATGATTCAAATTCTAGAAACAGGGTTTTCAAGCAGATTTAAAGGACTCATCTAGGAATTTATGGTTTGAACAACAGAATTAGATGATCCCTTAATTTAACTTGGAACTAAACTTCTGTTAATAATGGTCGCCGCAACGACCACAGATATGTACTACACTTAAGTGTTTGTTTATTCAATGTTTTCAAAATCATTTCGAAAACACCATTTTAAACTATGTTATTTATTTGGGTTTTTTGAAAATGAAAAAAGTTGTTTTCACTTTTTTATTTTCATTTTCTCCCTCCTTCTCCTCTCTCTCTCTCTCTCTCTCTCTATATATATCTGTGCAGTGTTGGTGATGATGATCATGTCCAACAATGGTTTCTATTTCCGATGAAGGACAACGATCACGGACTAATAACGACGATGACAATCCCCTTAAATCCAAATGTTCTAACTCAAGACAGTGTGCTAAACATACTCTTTATGCTATGTCGGTATGAAAGAAAAGAGTAAGGAAGGAAGTTAATAGAGGGAAAATTAGATGGAAAATAGTAAATTCTTGTTTGGTAAGAAGGAAAAAATAAGGGAAGGAAAATAAGGTGAAAAAAAAAAAAGTATACGACTCACCAATTTGTTATCTCTCCAACGTTGGGTGAAAAAGCTAATATTGACTCATTAACTTCTAAAATTACTTTTTATGCTTATTTTTAAATTAAAATAATATAAATAAATAGATAAAATAATAATTTGATGACTTTTTATTTTCTTTTCATAAAGAAAGAATGAAAATTTTCTCTCCCTTCTTTTATTTTTCCTCCCATTTTCTTTCTTTATTACCAAATATAAGTTTAATTTCAAAGAGAACAATTTATATTTTTAAGATTTTTTAATTAAAAATAAAGAAATTTAAATTTAATATTTTATAATAAAATTAATATAAAATTATCATTAAATTAAATTTATAACAACTATGTTTTACAGTTAAAATAAAAATTAATCCTAAATTAATATGAAAACAAAAGAAAAGACGGAGAGAGAATATAACGACTCATTCATGGATCACGCGAACAAGAATCAGATGCTCCCACCAGAATCCAGAGTCCAGACAGCCTCGCAGCGTATACACACACACGAACACACACACTTTAATCTTCAAACCCCAATACACAAAACAAAAGTAGTTCCAATTCCAGCATTAATTGCAGTGGGTCCCCCACCCGTTACAACACTCCAAACTCCATTGCCAAATTTCCGTGTCCCTTTCTTCCCTCCTCCAGTTCTAACCCCAAAAACACCCCTCACCACACCAAACAAAACGGACAGAGCAACTTAGCAATGACATCATCCCCCAGAAGCCCCGCGGAACACGACCTCCCGCCGGCGACGGCCGTCCTTGTCCAACCCTCCTCCCCTCGCTACCCCGCTGGCGGTGCCCAGCGCAAGATCGGCATAGCCGTCGACCTCAGCGATGAGAGCGCCTTCGCCGTTCGGTGGGCCGTCCAGAACTACCTCCGCGCCGGCGACGCGGTGGTGCTCGTACACGTCAGCCCCACAAGCGTCCTCTACGGCGCCGACTGGGGCGCCGTCGACGCCACGGCGGCCAGCGATGAGGAGACGCAGAGGAAGCTGGAGGACGACTTCGACGCCTTCACCACCGCCAAGGCCAACGACCTGGCGGACCCTCTCGAGAAGGCTCGGATTCCGTACAGGATCCACATCGTGAAGGACCACGACATGAAGGAGCGGCTCTGCTTGGAGATCGAGAGGCTCGGCCTCGGCGCCGTCATCATGGGCAGCCGAGGCTTCGGCGCCGCCGCCAGGCGTTCTTCCAAAGGCAGGCTTGGAAGCGTCAGCGATTATTGCGTTCACCATTGCATTTGTCCTGTTATCGTCGTCAAGTCTGCTGATCAGGATAGTAACGCTAACGCTGCTGATGTTAAGACTAGCAAATCGGAGTTCTCAGAGCATCAAGATGCCTCGGACAAGTGATATGATCGACAGGTTCTGTAATATTGTTGTGTTTTTTTTTTGCTAATTTGATTGTCCTTAGTTGTTGAATGTTTATGCAACGGTTTAATGTGCTTGTTTGCCATGATTATTTCTGGGTTTATGCTAAGTAACAAAAGGTTATAAACAGTTTGTCAGCATTCCTGTTGTTAGAGAAGCGAACTGATCATTGCTAGTAATTTTGTTTCCACCCTCTTGCTCAAAGCTCTGGCCTATAAGTAGGACCACAAATCCAAAAACTACCAAAGGTTGTAACTCTTCTCTTGTTTGCTTCCTTTTTCTTTGTTTTCTTTTTAAGAAACGTTGTTTTTCAGAAGTGAACATGTGAGTTATTATTTGGTTCGTTTGTCTGTTTCGAAGTAGTATTTCGTCATTTGTGCGGAAGTAAGGCATTTTCTCGGTTGTTGATTCATTTAAGTAAAGTGAGCATTGTCTTTGTTCAATTCTGCTCTAATCTGGGGTAGAGATTGAAGAGTTATAAATAGAGAATGGACTTACGTATGTTCTCTTCTCCATGGCGGTTATATATATATATATAGATATTAGTTGAATAGGGGAAAGGAATGAATAATAAGTTGTGTGATTGTTTAATACATTATTATGGAGAGATGAGAATGCAGTCTTGAATTTTTTTGATCATCAACCTTGGCATCACGCTATAAAAGCTAATCTGATCACTTGAGCAAAAGGATGGTCGGTTGAATGATCATTATCTATTAGTTTGTTGTGTTCAGAAACGTATCTTTTACTGCTGTTGCTTCTCTTCTGGTTGTTTCTGAAACTGAAATGCATATATGGTTTTTGAAAACTATTTATTACATGTGTACTCGTCTTGCATAAATGGCATGCCATGTTTCATCCCTAATTGTACATCTGGACGAGATTAAAACACAAACACGACAGATTAAGACATTGGCTGTGATATTGGTGTTGGAGGTGGAATCTAAAACAAAGGAAGTGAAATATGGATCGGGAACTTGGTAATGTTCCAATCTTTACATGTTCTTTGTTACTAATTTGAAGCAAATAGAAACTGCAAATAACTATAGTCTCTGGCTGTGTGATCGGTGATCGGTTTAAAAATTTACATTATTTATAGTTTTCCCCTCTTAGTGCCGTGAATGAGAAGGTTCAACCTTCTAGCTTCTGTAGTCACAACTAGGTGTTTCAAGAGTGAAAAGGTTGTATACTCTATATGTGTAATTATATTCTTTTAGGGCAGCCATTTTCCCCCCTTATACAGAGAGAATTACAGAGATACATATTTTAGAGTGATCGTATTCATACCTTGTGTTTTTTTCCCTCATCATACTGTTATTTTGCTGGGACAAGTGGGCGTAACTTCACATTGAGAGTGAACTTCTTTAAATCTTGTGTGTCTATTAATTTGTTATTGTTCTTGGATAGTAATTAGGGCTTTTATTTACTAACAATACGAAGCACGGATGGTTGTGATATTCAGTTAGTTTCCACGTTTTTAGCAGCTCTCATACATAATCGTTTGGCTAGCCCGGTCTTTTGCCAAACCTCCCATTTTGATATGCACTTAAATTGCAAGGTTTGACATAAAATACAAGTTCTCCTACTTGGGGGATTTTGTAGTCTGTTTTACACAACATGCCTTGTAGCTTGCAGATTTTGTTTCTTCTCTGGTTCCTTGTTCATGTCACTTTTATAAGGAAAAAGAGCTTTCTTTTCTTACAGAAACGTGCATTCGGACGAGGCCGGAGTGTTTTGAAGAAAGCTTGGAAGTACAAATACTCCTAGTTCATGTGTGATGGCTGTTGTAATTTTTGTAAATGAAATTTGGTAGATATCATGTCCGTCTTTACTGTCGTTTTAAGGCGTAGTGCATATATAAAGTTCTGGATGATGACTTATACCTTCTTTGTGTTCTTGCTCTTTTGGTGTACTCAGGATATATCAGGATGCATTCGTATATGTGTATCCTTCATAATTTGATAAGTTAATAGTTAAAGCGAGGTAACTAAACAAAAGTGAAAGGGTTACATTGTAGTTAAAATACTAAATTTGTTACTCAACAACTTCATTTTGTTACTTGTAACGAGAGTGTTATGTACTACGACTGTTGCAGCGACAATTGGACATTTGACTTACTTTAGAAACATTTATCATCATAACCAATAGGACATATATGTGTGTGTGTGTGTATATATATATATATATATAGACGTTGTCTATTATCTGATGCCCAATAGTAAACGGTGCTAACGTGGGGTGGAAAATTTGTCAGAGATGAACACTTGCTGGGAAAAAGGATATTGATGCTGCAATATGGAAGGTTTATGTCAGAGTCTGAAGAATTGTTTTAATAGCAGAGGACAAATTGGTGAATCCAGGTAACACAGGAGGGGTAAGGAAATTAATAAAATAAAGAGTACGAGCCGAGTGGAAAGTTGTTATGGTAGTAGGAGTTATTAATAAGGAAAAGCAATTATAATTAATAAAATTATATGTAGGCTAAAGGAAAAGCAAAGCAAAGTGTTGGTACAAAGTGAATACAATTAGATGCAGTTGGTTTGTAGAAGTAGGAGTTATTAATAAGGGGGAAGGGGAAGTGCAATTGCTGAAGGTTGTTTATATGCAGCATTAACGTTGTGCAATGTCGAAAACAGAAGTTATGTCTAATCAACTGGTGATGCATAAATTTTTAATCTTTCTAGAAAATCAATTTCAGGAAGCCAATCATATTGATTTTATCTTCTTCTTCTTCATTTTTTTTTTCTCCTCCAAAATCAATTTCAAATTTTTTGATTCATCTTACAAATCCATTTTTTACACGCCTTCTATCCTCTGTTGCTACTTTCGATGCCGAGTACCTCCTCTGCGGCGCCCTTCTGTCCCCAACAGCTCTTTGACCTTCGCTCTTTGCTGACGGTCTCCCTCTCCCCAGTCGAGAAAACCGCGCTACACGATAATCTCATTCTCACCATTACCCACTACGTTTCTCTTCTCCTGCTTTTGTTTCCAATTTTCAAATTATAAATGTCTCTCCAAATCCCCGCTTATAATTTTTTTATCTCTTGCAACCGTCTTAGTATGTCTTAGGTACAATTTTAGCCTGCCCCTTAAACTGGCCTCATCATCCAGCCGTTCACATTGAATCTGATAGTGGAAATTCACATGCCGGAATGCCAGACTATATATATATATATATATATATATTTCTTTTCTCAGGGATGTGGGGGTAATGCTAGCATTCCTTTAGAATCAACCTTGGGAAGGCATTTTCTTTTTCTTTTTTTTTTTTTTTTTTGTGTGGATCCATATTCAACCCTAGTGGACTTTCACACTTGTCCACAAAGCCATAGGATTTAAGCCCGCCGTGCAGGCCCAAGTCAACACCATTGACATTTCAACCAATATTTTCAATTGTATTTTTTCTTGAACATGGCGTTGACCGTTGGGTATTTATTTATTTATTTTGGAAGTGAGCCATTTTGCCAAGCCTCACGTTAGTCTGTTTCTTTAGGTTTGTTAAATGTGATTAATATAATTAATCTTTCCTCGTATTGGCGCTCTGACTGCAGTTTTGTCTCTAACTTTAGAGGTGTTTGGCAGTCAAATTACATTTTAATTTTATTTAAATACAATATAATTTTATATCAAACACAAATTTTACAACAGTATTACAAAAATAATTACTATTTAAAATATTTTTAAAACAATCACATCAATTTTTTAACTCTACTATTTATTTTACTTTTACCAATCACATCAACTTTTCATCCAAATACACATTTCATTCAAATACAAAATAAATACTTTTCAATTAAATACAACATTTAAAAATTAAATTTCATTCAAATACAATCAAAATAGAATACGTTTACCAAAAGTCATCTTAATTTTATCCGTGTCAAAAAGATTTTATTTATTTATATATGTTTAAGGGACGCAGACAACCACTTTTGGCCAGGACAATCGAGGAAATTTCCAAAGGAGTGGGGGTACCTAACACTCAAATATAAGATTATAAATATTTCAGCCAGGGAAAAAGTAAATTAAAGAGAGAGATAATTCTATCGTGGGACACCTTGGGCCATAAGGGTTATTAACTTAATTATACGTAAATCAGATAACACTTATAATGAAATTGTATAAAGAATTTTATTTTCATGACATCCAAACGTAAATTATATTTATTAGTTAACATTCTAATATGATGTAAATATTGTATTGTATCTAAATAAACTCTTATAGCGTGTTTGGTACACTCTTTTTTTTTCATTGCATTTAATGCAATACAAGTTTTCTCTAAATATAAAAGTATTTAATTCAAATACCTATTATATTATATTTTAAATCTAATATAATCATTATTTATTATTTTACTTTTTCTATTACTTTTATTAATTAAATCATATATTCTCTCTTTCTCTCTTTTTCTCTCTCTATTTTTATCCATCACATCACATATTTATTATTAAAATATAATTCAAATACTTTTCACCCAAAAACACGTTGCATTCAAATGCAATGTTAATACTTTTCTTCCAAATACAAATTGTATTCAATGTATTACATTCAAATCAATACAAATGTAATATATTTACCAAACGGAGCATTAAATCAGATAATACTTATAATGAAGCTGTATAAAGAATTTTATTATCCCGACCGAACGCTTTAGGAGACTTTCAATGGCTACTCTCATTATAAAATCCCTCATTTTAAGACTATTTTAACCAAGTTATTTGAAATGGGAATTAACAAACGTACATGCATGTGAATGAGATATTGGACCTCAAAAAATACAAATATATTTGAACACGTCATGTGATAACAACGACACAGCGAAGGATGTGGATTGGACTTTTGGCACCACAGATTCTTCCTAATCAAGCAATTCTCAGTGTTTATCGTTTTACAAACAAACAGTGAGAGAGATACCAATCAATGAACATGATCACATTTCAAAATCTTGGGGTACTCCTAACGATGCCAAAAAACTCGTTTAAATCACCAAAACAAAACACCCAAAGAGTTTGAAAGCATAAATCTTTCCTTCATTAGTAAACATTTACCAATTTGATGCTTTGAAGTTGAAAAATAATAGTGGGAATTGTCCAAAACAATGGGATAAATTTTCAAAGGCAATGTGATGATTAATAATTCGGTTTAGTTTATTTTCCAAGAGAAGACATTATTTTGTTGACATAAATGAGAAGGCAAGGCCCAGAAAAAAGTTTATTACTTTATTACTTTATTTTTTATTTTCCAAAACTACAACTTGTCAATGATATGTCCACCGTTTTCTGTCCCTTCAAAACTAACAAGTTGAGAAGGAAGAAAGCAGTAGATATTTTTGTTATTTTCTACATACGAATAATGTGGAGTTAAAGAAGCTGTGGCCAAGCTTTGACAAGTCACAAGGGCTTAAAGGAAAGAATAATAACTAAATTTTGTGGCCGTCACTCACTCTGCTCAAAAGAGGAATAGTTTATCGGGAAACAGAATCCAAAGAACAGCAAATGGTAACAAAAATCACGAATTGTGGTGACTTTATTTCACAACCTTTAAATAAATATATTACATTTATATTATATTTAAATATAATATATATTTAGATAAAAAATATTTTAATTATATTTAAATAATAAATATATAATGTGATGGATAAAAATAGATTAAAAAAAAGAAAGAAAAGACATGTTGTGTGATTAATAAAAATTATTTAAAATATAAAGTAATAAACAGTAATTATATTAAATTTAAAATATAATATTATTAATATTTAAATATAATATTTTTATGTTTGAATAAAAATTATATTATATTTGAACGTAATACGAATACAACGTTAAAAACAATTGAAGACTTATTTTTATCATGTTAAAATTCAATCAAATATCATATATTAGAGTATATTCTTAATATGGTCATGTGTTGTCTTAACTTATTAGTTGGAGAATGTTCACAATCAAAATCTTTACAATTCTATTGTGGTCCTAATAAATCCCAGTAACGACTTTAGATGAAAGTACGGGTGGGCTTGGAGAACATTTTTTTGTGTTACGAAAATCAATTTTACACTAAACGTAAAATTTTACATTTAAATACAATCATTTTTAACAGTGTTATGAAAATAATTACTATTCAAAAGTTTTTTAAAACAATCACATCAACTTTTTAACCTAAACTATTTATCTCTACTTTTACCAATCACATCAACTTTTTAATTTTAAAATTATTTTTTATCCAAACACACATTTTATTCAAATACAAAACAAATATTTTTCAATTAAATACAACACTAAAAAAAGAATTATATTCAAACATAATTAAAATGTAATATATTTACCAAATGCGGCTTAATACATCATTAATCTTCCTCTTTTAAAAAAAATAAAATAAAATATGGGTAACATAAATATCTCTCGTATCCATGGAGCAGATATCTTAAAAATTCAAAGGGGGCATGCCACAGCCACACGATCAAGTATTGTCTCCTTCTACAAGAAACAATTTCCCACCACAAAAATATAAAAAAATAAAAAAAATAAAACACAAGACCTGCCATTTTTTTATTCCTTTCTTTTTTTCCACTGATCAAAACTTGGTTAATACTACTCTAATCAAATCTCCCAACAATCCGTAATCAACTTACAATTAGAATATTAAATCATGAGTTATGGCGAGCACGTGGGGATGTTCAAAAATAGGTCCCACCCCCTCATTCTATATGTTCTATAGCCATATTTTGATTTGTACTCCATAATTAAATGTGACTTTGTACAACTTTGTCTCTCTCTAATTAAAAAAAAAATGTCTCTCTCTTTCTCCACCTAGTTGGAACCTGGTTGCATAAAACCTACCTAGATACAACAATCTAATTGTCTTAAATAAATATCTTATGAATCTATTAATTTTATAATTAACGAACTAAATTGATGCTAAATGTGTGGTTAGAACCTGAAGATATTTATTTAAAATATAGGATTTGAAAGGAATTGCATATCCTTTATTATTATTATTATTATTTTCGGATCTGCCAACTGAAATTTAATCCACTTTGCTCTATAAATAGCATATTATGGAGATGAGTTTTAATCTTTATCATATGTGGTAATCCTATCAAGCTCTCATTATAATATGCTAGTGGCCATGATTGACTTGTCTAACTTCAATGACAAAACCATCCAAGTTTCTCTTCCCACATTTTTTTTAATAGAAAAATACCAAGAGGGAGTTTTCCAAAAACAGGAGCTTTTTTTTAAAAAAAAAAAACAAAAACAAAAACTTGTGGCGCATATAGAGAGAGAGAGAGAGAGAGAGAGAGAGTGAGTGAATACCACCATACCACTCTAGAACGAGTGTCCACGGTATTTGATTTCTGGTTTCAAAGGGTCAATTGTCAAAGCCTAAACCAAGTGAACAAATCAACAGTATCCACATTCCACTTGGTCTTATTGGTATGGCCCCGCTCATTTCCTCTTAATATGGGAGGTGTGGGAAAATTGTCTTGCTCATTGTATTCTTTCTCAATGAGTTTTTGCCACTTGACAGCTCTCTGCACAAGTTGGTTTGGACTTTGGACTTCTCTCTCTCTCTCTCTCTCTCTCTCTCTCACACACGCAGATACACCTGGGCTCAGCTGGGGTCCACGTTGCGTTTCTCCTGAGTTTGAGGCGATCACCGGACAAAGCAGGTTTAGCTAGTTTAGCTTTTATGATTAGCTTGTTTAATAGTTTTAATGCCCTGAAAAGCTGGAGCACCATTTGGAAAAAAGAAATAGAAATTTAACAACTCTATGGCAATTTCATTTTAATGTTAAACATATCTGAATTTGAACTCACACAACACGGAACAAAGGCAAAAAAAAAAAAGATGTCCTGTTTAAGAAAGTAGAAAAAGCGAGCCTCTTGATTATGTCTAATTCAAATATCTATTTACAATAACGTAAAAAAAAAAAAAAAGGAAAAAGAAAAAGATTTGCAGGAGATTCGGGACTATTAGTTAGCAAAGAAAAAAAAAAGTAAAAAAAAAAAAAAAAAGGATAGAGGGATGAAGTCAAATCAACAATATATCTGGAGCCTTTGCTAAGCCGTAGAAACTTTTGCTGTTCTTCCGATTATGCTTTGTCTCGGATTTCTTCAACAAATCCACAAGATTCTTGGGCTCGATAACCCCAGCTTCTGAATTTCCAGATCCGTTTGCAATTGCTTTCCCAGAGATAACATCAAAACATACATTTCAAGTTTCAGATGACGGCCACTAGTACTGGTTCTGTTAACAGTTCAATAATTTGAAGAGTCAGAGTACTAAAACAATATATATATATATATATATAGGATATAGATAAATGAAGATGAATGTTCTAGAGAAAGAACATACTCTCCATGAAAATGCGATATTTGCTTGGGTGTTAAAAAACCTATTGGACTTGGAACATTCGATGTCATTTCTCGAAGAGCTCGGAATCGTTGGCGGTGGTTTCGACCACGGAACCACCTGGTTCTCTTCATCCTCTTCATCCATACAATCACTATCTCCATCACTGTCATCATCATCTTCTTCTTCTTCATCGATGTTGTCGTCACGATCATCGTGGTCGTCGTCGTCGTTTCGTTCGATTCTGGACTCGCTGTCGTCGTAGCAGCCAGTGACGCACTTCTCGCAGACGGAGACGGTGGGGCTGAGCTTGGGGCCAGAGCCGTTCCAGGGCGTCGGAGATTGGCAGACGCGGCAGAGGAGAGTCCTGGAGTGCTTGGCGACGAGGAAGTTGGCGCCGTGAACGCGGGCGTCGCAGTCCCAGCAGAGGCTGGCCCTGTCGGATTCGCAATACATCTTCGCAGGAGAATCGCAGAGCTCGCACTTCTTCATCACCTCTCTCTCTCTCTCTCTCTCTCGGTAGTTATCTTTTTTTTTTTTTGGCAGAAATATATCTCTGATACAATTAAATGTCTTTGCTGGATGTGATTTCGTGTTGTGTGTGTCTCTATATCTATATATATATATATATGTATGTATGTATGTATATGGATATGTATGTAGAGAGAGATTAAATATATGGGTTTTTGATCATACGAGGCATAGGATTTATATCAGACGATCTATATTATTATATATAACCGAATTTTGTGAGAAGATTGTTCGAGTATTTTGATATAATCCTTTTATAAATAACAATAAGATTAATAAATTTTAGAGTAGGATGATCATAATGTAAAATTCTCCCTTATATATATAAATATATATTTATATATTGTAAACAAACTCTCTAATCAGAGGTAAGAAAATTTTATTCAAATGAGTCAGAAAAAGTCAAAGTACAATCAATGGCTCAAATTCTAGAAATAGGGTTTTCAAGTGATTTAAAGGACTCATCTAGAAATTTGTAGTTTGAACAACAGAACTAGATGATCCCTTAATTTAACTTGAAGCTAAACTTCTGTTAACAATAGTCCCCGCAACGACAATAAATATGTACCACACTTAAGCAATTCCCTGACTCAAAACATTGCCCAACCAACCAAGAAGAATAAATAAATCATCCTTTAACTAGGCTGTAGCTTGTACTAAAGAGCAACACCAAAGGCACACAACATCTTAAGACAAACCCTCCAACATTGGACCATGTTGGAACAAAACCGCCTCTTTCCATCAAGAGGGAACCATCACATAAAAGACCTAGAACACAAACAAAAAAGTCACAACACAAGGGGCTGGAGGGGAAACCTTTGCCATTATTACAAGCAACATTAGACAAAAAGAAAAAACATGAACAATATCCATAGAACAACCTCCTCCACAGCCCACCAAGCTGAAACCCTTACCATTAGCCACCAAGAGACTATGACTATGTAACTTCGGCCACCACCATACTAGAAAAAGTCCAAGTTAAGGCAAGAGACTAGCCATCGTTTCCTTCCACCCACTATCAGCACGAACCCTACCTCGACAACCATTCCAACAAGGTCCATCAATGCTAGCGAATAGCAAACCAGGGCAGCACAATTCTTCCTCAAAGTACCCTTAAAACACCAGCTATTTACTCCCATTCAGCCCCCCTTGTTCAAACCTAGCCAAAATCTGAACTACTTCCACCCATGAAGGATGACCACAACCCAACCCCTATCAACCCCAAGCCAAAAAGGCCGACAAACAATGAACCCATCCATCATGGCTCTAATCAAAAGCACCCTTCAACTAACAGCACAACTCCCAACCTTACAAAGATCAGATAGAGTCAAAGCCCCAGACGAAGGTCAAAGGCTAGCGGACTAGCGATGCGTAAGTAGCACTCTCTCAAGCGCTTCTCTCTTGCATGTTCTTTTTCTCTTCTTCTCTCTCTAGGAAAATTGTTTGAAGTCCTTTAATGTTGACTTTTTTCATTTCCTTTTATATATTTACCAAAAATAAATTTCCTCTCTGTATATTACAACCTAAAAATATCCCCCTTTATATAGAAGGTGAAAAAAGAAAAATTTGTTATAGTGAAAGTAACTGTGTTTATCTAAAGATTTATTTAAATAGAAAAGAAAAGAAAAGAAATGTGTTTATTTAAGTACCAGTCTCATTTCCAGTACCAGATATGAGAGGAAACTGATGTGATTTCTAAAAGTTATCAACTTAATAACAAGTGACTGACTATTGATGAGGCTCTCTAAAAAAGTCTGAAGGAAAGGGCAATGGGGAAGGAAACATATCAGAGGAGAAAATCGGTATAATATTCAAATAAAGGGAAGAAAGGTAATTGGACGTGGAATTAAAAAAAAAAAAAAGGAAAAGACAATTGAAATTGTAAGTTGGATAGATTTATGGCATTGAGATGATTGATATGTAATTTTATAGGAAAGCGAATGTAAAATGCAAAGCAAAATGTGGTAACAATGCGATTGAAAAACAACAATCGTTAGTTTGCATTGACTACTTCTCCTTACCTATATTCATTTCACATTATCTTGATGGCCAAATTGAATAGAGTGTCTTTCATGTTAGAGAGAGAGAGAGAGAGAGAGAGAGAGTCTCCTCAAATTCTATATCTACCTTTCCTTATATCTCCCCTCTTTTTTTCTTTTTCTTGGCTAAATTTTCCTTGAACAGGAGACAAACTAATGAAGAGGAATAAGAATGGTAAGCACTGACGACTCTTTGTCCTTCTTCAGCAGCGGCGAATGTCTTTTCCATACCTTCAACGCATAAGGACAATGTTCCACCTACAACTGTCTCATATGTTGCTCCTTTCCATAACACCAATCTTTCTCCCATGGACTCACCTCTGTCAAAACCTTCACCATATGATCCTCATCTCCATCCTAAGGCTGGGAAACTAAAGACAGGCCAAAGGCCCACTATAGTCTAACCTTGTTGGAATCAAACTTCCTTCACTCATGAATTGCACATGGCTTCCATATGCAATCAAACATTAGATGATTATACATGAACTCGATGTTTGTTGGATTGACTCTGTGGTCATCAAGTGTCAATCACTGGGTGCTTGTGCACTATGTTCAATAATTTTAGCTCTCTTTAGTGATTAATTACTTGAACATCTATTGTGTTGTTACTACTGTTCGATGATCAAGGTGACAGGCTTATATGCTGCCTTCAACCATCATTCGACGATCGATTGCTAGTGTAATTAACATTCAATTCTTGTTACATGCAACTCCCTCATCATATATCGACATTTGATATCCAGTAGGAGTGTTGGATATTTGTTAAGGGTTCACATCCCTGAAAATTCGACCATGTGAAGCCCACAATCCCAGCAACACAAGAAGTGGGTTCATTATCCATTAAGTCCCTAAATTTGAGGAACCATCATTTGTTGCTCTCCTTCTATAAATAGAGCAAAAAATCTCTCCAATAGAAGGGACATATGCCATTACTTTGCCGCAATCATGAAGGATTATTTGTATCTTGTGCCTTTTTCTGATCATAATGAAGAACACTCATAAGACATAGTATATTCTAGTAAACCTTTTTAATTTTTGTGTCCTTTATTTTTATACATTTTATTTACTGATTTAAGTTTTATTTGGAATATTTGTTCTCATTTATAGCATCCAAGAGCCTATCTAATTTAGTCTGACAGTCTTACTAATTAAATCAAATTTTATTTGATTATAGATTTTCAACATCTACAAGCCTTAAGACATTGAAAATGATCGGTTTACTCTAGCCTTCCCGTGTTACACACAAGAGAGACTTTACCTTTCTTGATTTTAAAACAATGAAAATATTAAAGTTATTGACTTTTGAGATTATATTTTGAAAAATTATACCACAAGGGCTCTTTACTCAGGTCATTTTTTTTTTGTCCCCCTACCTGACCTACTCAGATTCAATGTAACTTTTTGACTTATTTCATATATAGTACTTTTGAAGCGGATATAATGACATGTTTTAAAGAATAAGAAATTAGGTAAATAGGTGGTTTTTGGATATTTCTTTGAAATTAATCAGTGATAATTGGAAATGTTGATTTATTAATTAATGATTAATCACTAAAAACACTTATTGATATTGGTTAAACACATCACTGATTGATTGATCATTAAAAAAGAGAAAATATGCAATATCGCATATTTTTTATGTCTATTGTTAATTTATAACACATTAACTCATTTCTCTCTCCTCATTCTCTCTTCTCTCTTTGTCTTTCTCTTTTTTTCTATGTACTTTGACCAGTGAGGTATGACGCCGGTGATAGGGAAAACCTTGCTGTCACAACAAGATTGCGACGTTGATGAGGTAGACAAGATTGCCACCACCGAAGCAACACCATCTCAGGTGCCATCCTATTTCCGTCCTAATCGTGATTCCATCCCAGGCACTGTCCCATTTTCTGTCCTAGTCGAGATTCCATATCAGTCGTGGCTATCATGATTCTGGTCATGCTTGTTGGATTTATTTTAATTATGGCCCACATGGCTTATTGTTATTATTTTTAAATCATTATCCTTTATTTAATTAAGAGATAATTATAATTTAATAATTATGATGTGTTTTATTCCTATTGGTCAATAAAAGAGATATTTTTTAATAACTGCACATTTTGATGAAACGTGTAAATAAAAGTTTTAATTAAAAATTGGTCCTCTCTTTACCCCAACATATCGACAGTTTTCTCTATTTGAATTGTCTGTCAAACTAAAAGAGGTCAAGAGAGAAAAACCTAATTTCTGAGAGATTTATCATCATTGATTAGTTTTTCTTGAAGGAAATCATTATGAATCAAGGTATGTTCTCTCCTAATTATTGAATTGTGAAAATCATCTTGTTCTAGATATTGGGTATTAAGATTTTATGCAAAATTAGGGTTTGATTTCTCATCATTGATTTCTAAAAGATTTCTCATCATTGATTAGTTTTTCTTGAAGGAAATCATTATGAATCAAGGTATGTTTCTCTTAATTATTGAATTGTGAAAATCATCTTATTCTAGATATTGGGTATTAAGATTTATGCAAAATTAGGGCTTAATTTGCATAATTTAAGAAAGTTCTAATATGTGGTATCAGAGAACTTGAATCAAGGTATGTTTTCTCCTAATTATTGAATTGTGAAAATCATTTTGTTCTAGATCTTAGGTATTAAGATTTATGCAAAATAAGGGCTTCATTTGCATAATTTAAGAAATTTCTAACATGTGGTATTAGAGAACTTGATTAAGAACTTGTGCTTTTCCATTAAAGATTGTTCTTTTCTCTCTCATGATTGTTTTTCTAATTGATAGTTTTCGTTTTTTGTTTATTTGTTTTTCTCCTCTGCTGCGATTATGGCGATTTCAAATCAAGGCAAATATTAATTGATATAAGTATATATCTGTGCACATATCTTATTGCCGTTTTAGTTTTTATTTCTCAAATTTTTTTCTTTTGTTTTGTCTGTGCCCAGCAATAAGATATGTAACATATAATATATATATATATATATTGACGTTACTGTATGTAACATACTGATTATGTAGATAAGACTTATGTCACCTTTATTTATACATATATATATACACTTGAGGTTTTTTATATTTACCTGGTATGATGAAGCATGATTTTGGATGAAATAACGCGTTAAGTTTGTTCTATTATGCATTTATTTTTTTTCTTTTTTCTTGTGTTTGACGGATTATGTTTAATATTATATATGTGTGCGTGTATATATATATATGAATAGTAATGATGATATTGGGCATATAAGAATGATGTTTGAAAGTGGTTCTTTTGAACAAAATTAATGATTAATGTGTTGAGAAAATTATATATATATATATACATTTAAGAAAAAGGACCATTAAGTTTGGGTTATTATTGTATGAAATTTTATATACATCATAGTGATTTTCGTCTATGTATTTCATTCAATTAAAATACTTATTGTCACTATTGTTTAATTTGATGTTTATATTACGCATAATTCGTTAGTCACCAAAGTGGCCAAATTAGAAAGTTTTAATAGATGTTAAGTTAAATAGTATTCAATTACTCATGAGTATGTAATGTTACTAATGGGATGACATAACGAAATTATATATACATTTTTTGTCATAGGTAATTCGTAGTTCAACGATTATAAAGTATTTAAGAATCGTCCAAAGGTTGATTTGTTAATTTTATAATCATGAACATGATTGTAATTAATTAATATACTTGGTTAGATATGTTTAGTATATCCAATGATTGCAAACATATTTGATTGGAGTATATATAATTGTCAATTATGTGAAATTTAAATTGAATATCAATTATGTTTTATTGTTATGTATTATAGTATCACCCAAAGGAGAACTTCGATACACATTAAAGTGATTATATGAATGTTATATGAATCTGTATTATGTGTTAGTATATATTACTCAAAGCATTAATGTATGAGTATTCTATGTATATTTTGCAGCATCTACTTCTGTTGCTCTTCATTCGCAAGCTTCGTCTATTACAAAGTTCAATGGGCTTAATTTTTCTGAATGGAATGAACAAGTTCAGTTTCACTTAGGTGTTGAGGATCTTGATTTGGCACTACTTACTGATAAGCCTACTGCTTTTATTGCTACTAGCAGCACTGAACAAAGATCTTTTCATAAGGCTTGGCAAAGATCGAACAGACTTAGCTTAATGTTCATTCAGATGACTGTAGTAGGCATCATTAAGCCAACAATTCCTAAAACTAATAATGCTAAGGAATTTATGAAGTTTGTGGAAGATTTGTCTCAGTCTGAAACTGTTGATAAGTTACTTGCTGGGACATTAATGGGTATGTTCACCAATTCACCACCGTTAAGTTCGATGGTTCTCGTACCATACATAAGCACATCATTGAAATGACGAATACTACAGCAAGATTAAGTTCCATGGGAATAAAAGTGAATGAAAACTTCCTTGTGTAGTTTATCATAAACTCCTTGCCTCCTGAGTATGATCCATTTCAAATAAACTACAACATTATAAAGGATAAATGGAATGTGACAGAATTACAGAGTATACTTATTTAAGAGGAAGCAAGGCTTAAGAAACAAGGAATTCACTCAATTAATCTCAGGGGTCAACCTGAAGCAAAAAAGAAACTAGGAAAGAAGAATGGAAAGGGTAATAAAGGACACTTGAAGGCTAACGTGTCATCTGTCAAAATCCAAAAGAAGGGATAAAAGGATGATAGATGTCATTTCTATCACAAACGTGAACACTATCAGAAAGATTACTAGAAACGTAAGGCTTGGTTCAAAAAAAAAGGTATGCCTAGTACTTTTGTATGTTTTGAATCAAATTTGGTAGAAGTTCCTTATAATACCTGGTGGATTGATTCTGGTTGTACTACTCATGTTTTGAATACGATGTAGGGATTCCTTACGATCCAAACCATAAGGTTAAATGAAAAGTTTGCTTTTATAGGAAATTGAGTCAAAGCTCCAGTTGAAGTTATCGGAACACATCGTTTGATTTTAGACACTGGACATTATTTGGATCTTTTTCAAACTCTTTATATTCCTTCTGTTTCTAGAAATTTAGTTTCTTTATCAAAGCTTGATATAGTTGGATATTCTTTTAAGTTTGGAAATGGATGTTTCAGTTTGTTTAAGCATAATCATTTTGTTGGTTCTAGTGTTCTTTGTGATGGTTCATACAAATCAAAACTTAATAATTTATTTGCTGAGACTCTGTTGACCTTGCATCATAATGTTAAAACAAAATGTGGTTTAGTAGATAAAAGCTCAGCTTACTTGTGGCATAAGCGTTTGGGTCACATATCTAAAGATAGAATACAAAGATTAGTAAAGAATGATATCCTTCCAAACTTGTATTTTACCAAGCTTGGTATTTGTGTGGATTGTATCAAGGAAAAACACACAAAGTGCATAATTAAGAAAAACACCACAAGAAGCATGCAGCTCCTTAAACTTATACACACCGATATATGTGGCCGTTTGATGTTTCATCTTTTGGTAGAGAACTGTATTTCATTACCTTTATTAATGATTTTTCATGTTATGGATATATCTATTTGTTGCATGAAATATCTCAATCAGTAAATGCTTTAGAAGTGTTAATTATTGAGGTTAAAAGACAATTAGATAAAAAGGTGAAAATTGTCAAATCTGACAGAGGTGATGAATATTATAGAAGGTATGATGAAGTTGGATAACGTCCACGTCCATTTGCTAAATTCCTTGAAAAGCATGGCATTGTTGCTCAATACACAATGCTAGGTACACCAGAACAGAATGGTGTTACAGAAAGGCGTAATCGTACTTTAATGGATATGGTTAGGAGTATGTTGAGTTACTCTTCTTTAACCTTATCATCATAGATGTATGCTTTGAAAACTGCCATGTATCTATTAAATAGGGTTCCTAGTAAGGTAGTTCCAAAGACTCTTTTTGAACAGTGGACGGGAAGGAAACCTAGTTTAAGATATCTGCATGTTTGAGGTTGCCCGGTAGAATTAAGGATTTATACTCCACATAAAAAGAAACTGGATTTAAGAACAACCAGTGGTTTCTTCATTGGTTATCCTGAAAAATCCAAAGGGTATAGATTTTATTGTCCTGGCCATAGTATGACAATAGTTAAAACTGGAAATGCAAGATTCATTGAAAATGGTGAAATTAGAAGGAGTGTAGAACCACGTAATATGTGGAATTGTTGTTCCCACAATTGTTGATCATTTTGACAACTTACAGGAACAACGAATGAATGATGAAACACCCCATAATGAAACTATTGTCGATAAACCTATAATAGATGAACCACAAGAAGTAGCATTAAGAAGGTCTAAAAGGCAGAGAAGCTCTGCTATCTTTAATGATTATATGGTTTATCTGCAAGAGCCAGAATTTGACTTGGGAATTGATGAAGATCCAATGTCATTTTCACAAGCCATGGAGAGTAATAATTTTGTTAAGTGGTTAGACGCTATGAAAGAAGAGTTGAAATCAATGGATCACAATGAAGTCTGGGACCTTGTTGAGTTGCCTAAAGGTTGTAAAAGAGTTGGGTGTAAGTGGGTCTTTAAGACCAAGCGCGACTCTAATGGCAATATTGAATGACACAAGACTAGACTTGTTGCCAAAAGTTTCACTCAGAAAGATAGCATTGACTACAAAGAGACCTTTTCTCCTGTTTCTAAAAAGGGCTCATTTAGAGTTATCATGGTACTAGTAACTCATTATGATTTAGAGCTGTATCAAATGGATGTGAAAACCACCTTTTTGAATGGGAATTTAGATGAAAATGTCTACATAGATCAACCTGAAGGTTTTGTGGTTGAAGGAAAGGAAAACATGGTGTGTAAACTCAAGAAGTCAATATACGGACTTAAACAAGCTTCTCGACAATGATATCTTAAGTTTAATGATACCATCACTTCCTTTAGATTTAAAGAAAATATTGTTGATCGATGCATATATCTGAAGGTCAGTGGGAGCAAGTTTATCATCTTGATTCCGTATGTTGATGACATCTTGTTTGTAACTAATGATCTTGACTTATTACATGAGACCAAAAAATTCCTTTCCAAGAACTTTAAAATGAAGGATATGGTGAGGCATTCTATGTGATTAGGTTGAAATATTTCGTAATAGATCACAAGGGTTGTTAGGATTGTCTCAAAAAGCATATATTAATAAAGTTCTAGAAAGATTTAAGATGGAAAAGTGCTCTGCAAGTGTCATTCCAATTCAGAAAAGAGATAAATTTAGCTTAAGCAATGCCCAAAGAATGAATTGGAACATAATGAAATGGAATGAATTCCTTATGTATCTATTGTTGGTAGTTTGATGTATGCTCAAGTACTAGACTAGACATCAGCTTTGCTGTTGGAATGCTGGCAGATATCGAAGTAATCTAGGATTAGATCACATGCAGAGAATGTGTTGAGATACTTGCAAGGAACAAAAGATCACATGCTCACTTACAGGAGATCCGATCATCTTAAAGTTATAGAATATTCAGATTCAGATTATGCTGGATGTTTGGATACAAGAAAATCCATATTTGGCTATTTGTTTCTTTTAGCTAGAGGAGCTATCTCATGAAAAAGTGTGAAGCAGTCTGTCATTGTTGCATCCACTATGGAAGCTGAGTTTGTGGCATGCTTTGAGGCCACTGTTTATGGATTATGGTTGCGGAATTTTATTTTAGGACTTGGAATTGTCAACAACATTGCCAAGCCGTTGAAAATTTATTGTGATAATACCGCAGCAGTTTTCTTTTCTAAAATGACAAGTACTCAAAGGGTACTAAACACATGGAATTGAAATATTTTACCGTTAAAGAAGAAGTTCAGAAACAAAAAGTGTCACTCGAGCACATTAGCACCAATCTTATGATTGCAGATCCGCTAACTAAAGGGTTACCGCCAAAGACATTCAATGAACATGTCGAAAGAATGAGCATCGCTGAAAACCATTATTGATATTATGTTTAAGTTTTATGATCTTTATGTATTTGACTCTCTAAGTTCTTTTAAGTACTGTTTCTGATATATTAATGCGTCATGTTTCCTTATGCTAATGTATATATACATGAATGAATTATGTAAATATTAACAGGATTTGTCTTTGACAAAGACATTGTTGTTGGACTATTATGGTTATCTCTTATTATAGGTCATGTTAAGTATAAAACTAATATTGTGATACATGGGAGGAACTATGTCGAACTAATGACGTACAACTGCCATGATCGTTATTAGTTTTTGTTTAATGACGATTTATGATTAGATCAATTTAAAAAAGAATTTAGCTTATACTTTGCGCATTATGCTCTATTATTAAACCTTAAAGTTAATTTACGCCACATGAGTCAAGTAGGAGAATGTTGGATTTATTTTAATTATGCCCCACGTGGCTTATTGCTATTATTTTTAAATCATTATCTTT
Organism: Antiaris toxicaria; assembly: GCA_035233585.1. Lineage (NCBI taxonomy): Eukaryota > Viridiplantae > Streptophyta > Magnoliopsida > Rosales > Moraceae > Antiaris > Antiaris toxicaria. The sequence continues at coordinate 100,988,353 of CP141154.1, forward strand.
TATTTAACTAAAAGATAATTATAATTTAACAATTATGATGTGCTTTATTTCTATTGGTCAATAAAAGAGATATTTTCTAATAACTGCACGCTCTGATGGAACGTGTGAATAAAAGTCCTAATTAGAAATTGGTCATTTCTTTACACCAACATATCGATAGTTTTCTCCATCTGAATTGTCTGTCAAACTAAAGGAGGCTAAGAGAGAGAAACCTAATTTATGAGAGATTTCTCATCTTTGATCAGTTTTTCTTAAAGGAAATCATTATGAATCAAGGTATGTTCTCTCCTAATTATTGAATTGTGAAAATCATCTTGTTCTAGATCTTGGGTATTAAGGTTTATGTAAAGTTAGAGCTTGATTTGCATAATTTAAGAAAGTTCTAACAATGCTTGCCATGACGACGACTAGATTTGCAGAGAAAACCAAGTGACAGCCAAACTTTGGCAAGACCTCAAGATGACGAGAACCAAGATCCCACAATAGCAATAATTGCTACATCGTTGATGTTGCATGAGCCCTGGGTTCCGATTGTCCGATCTACAAGAGCTCCAGTAGGTTGTCGATGGTGATGGTGGCCGAGCTTCAATCGGCGATGGGCTGGTTACATGATTTTTTTTTCATTCAGGGATATTTTTGGCTTTTTGTATTGCTATTTTAATTGAACTATGCTATTTTGTTACTTATAGTCAAACATATTACACCACTCATTCTCCTTTTTAAAAAAAAAATAATCAGTTTCTTAACAAAACTAAGCCCACATTTGGTACACACTTTTTTTTTGCATTGCATTTAAATGCAATGCAATTTTCCCCCAAATACAAAAGCATTTCATTCAAATACCAATCACATCACATTTTAAATCCAATATAATCACTATTCATTATTTTACTTTTTCTATTACTTTTATTAATTACAACATATATTCTCTTTCTCTCTCTTTTTTTCTCTATACTTTTACCCATCACATCACATATTTATTATTAAAATACAATTCAAATACTTTTCACCCAAATTAGCATTGTATTCAAATGCAATGCTAATACTTTTTCTCTAAACACAAATTGCATTCAATGTATTGCATTCAAACGTAATACAAACGTAATGCGTTCACCAAACGGAGCATAAGACATTTATTACAAAAAAAAATACTTAAAATGACTTTGTTTTCATATATCTCATTAAAGAATCGACTTATAAGATCTAATTTTATTAATTATATTCGGTTTTATCTAAATTATATAACCGTTAATCAATGATCAGTCGGTAAGTATGATTGGTTACCCTACTCTAAAATTTCATATATATATATATATATTTTTATAGTACTAACAATGTTGATGATTTAAATAAATTTATGTAACGGTCCAACATGTAAGGAAAATTGAACAAGAAGCTCATTGCTTTACTTTTTTTCGTTTTCTTTTTTAATAAAAAACAAATAAGTGATAAAAATCAGAAATATCGAATGCAGCAATGCTTAAGCAATTAATAAACTGTATTCACCAAAATAATAATAATAATAATAATAATAATAAATTGGAGCACCGAATTTTTTCCTACTTCACAGAAAGAGAGCAGAAAGAAAAAGGATATTAATCCTTTTCTTTAGATGGTTAGAGTATGATGCCAAAAAAAAAAAAAGGACAAATTAAGAGAAGTTTGTGAGAGAAATGTTTATGAAGGAAAAGATCTAGAAAAGGACAAAAAGACGAAATAAAAAATATCAAAAAAAATTATGAGAGAGAGCATGGACCTCTTAGGAGTAGACTAGCAGCAGGAGATGATCATCACGTTTCATCCATTAGATGTTCAAATTTTGACTTATCTGTACTTAATTATTTGACATAATAAGATTGGGCAATATATATGGACCTCTAAGAATTGTTAATAAGAGATAATAAGATTGTGCGATATATTTGGACCTTTAAGAATTATTAATAAGAGCGTGCATGAAGTTTTTTTTGTTCCCTTAAAAAATGTGAATTATAAAGGTAGAGGATGGTGTTCTTAAATAATTTCAGAGGGAGAAGAATCTCCTGCATGATATATAGAATTCTTATGAAGTGATTGACCTATATACCGTGATTTTTATATCGATGATGACTAAAATCCAAGATTTTTAATTAAAAGAGCGGGCGCCTTATCATCCCGCTGGATTATTCGGCGGCACTAACAACTTGAACCCAAGAGCGTGCATGAATTAGTCTTCTTTTCAAATAAAAACAAGGTGCAAATGTGGGGACACTATTGATTATTTTTTTCTCTTCTGCTTTCTGTCAACTGAAACCATTATAATCATAAATTGAGCTCATTGTGGGAATTCGGTGCGGTACTGAAGTTTCATCATCCAACCACCAAAAAAACAAAAACAAAAAAAAAAAAGACACATCTGATGGCACCCACAACGAATGGGACAGGCCATTTGAGGAGGTACATATTTGCTGTACACCTAAATGCCACCACTCTTTTTCTTGCAACTTGTGGTTGCTTTGCTTGTGCATGTTGTTTACTTACTCCTATCTGCACTTTAGACACCAAAGCCAAAAGAAAAGACAAGCCCTTCTCTTTCCTTTTCTGGCTTTATCTCTTTTTCAACTAAACTTCCCCCTTGGTACTTTCCCAATTATTGTGCCCTTTATTAGCAACGCAACTTGGTTTTCATAGGTGATACCAATAACTTTCTATACAATTCTGCGGACTCTCTCTTTGTGTAGTCCTGGCTGCGATGATTGAGAGAAGAACAATAATATCCCTGGCGTGGCAGTCGTTTATTGGTAGGTTGGTGGCTTCGTGGAGATGGTTCATGTGGTGCGTATACGAGGCCATGACTAAGAAGCCACTCATTTATTCACTTGGAGCTTTATAAACATGCGTCGCCTCTGGCTATAATCTAGTCTGAGTAACATCTATAAAAAAATAAAAAAATAAATCTTTCTATAAGAAAATATGCGGAGAAAAATGAGAGAGAGGGAGAAAGAGAAGAGGTTGGAGATATAAAGTAAATAATTTCTTTTGACAAGAAAAGTTTAGTTGGAATCTCTGGGATTATAGACAGATCTGGTTATAAGGATGTGTTATTAAATGGAATAGAAAATTAATAGCACTTGTAAATAAACATGGTCTTAGCAAACACAATACACACACACACACACACACACACACACACACGAATATACGAGCAGGCTAATGTCTGGTGGTGTTCCTTATACGTGCATGACATGGCACGTAGGCCTGTCAGAGAGCTTTGAAAAAATTCAACCAAGAATGTTGGCCGCAGCTGGTTAAGTTATGAAAAATTATAAAAAAAAAAATCCTTGAAGAATGTCTGCTACTGTTTTTAATGTGTTCACGTGGAAGAAAATTTGCTCGGCCTGTGAACGGTTCTGTGCTTTTCCTTTCGGTTGATGACCGAAAAAGGGACCCCTCTCCGACCTTCCCTGCAATTCCGCCAACAGCCTGATTCTGAAGACGTGACTGATCTAGAAAGCTTTTAAGCCCAATCCCGTGAGCCATAAGCCCTAGGCCCTTTGTTTTTGTTTTTGTTTTTTCCTTTTCGTTATCCAATTCTACTAAAAACATTGTTGTTTCAGTAAGAATTAACTATTTTATTTTATTTTTCCAAGACCTATCTGTATGATATGCACAATGTTGAAGAAGAGGAAAGCCCGCTGCCACCAAGCAACCTTCATCTTCTTCTCCAGGTTAACTTCGACCAACGCCGCATTGTCAAAAACCCCAAATAATAACACCAACTAAAATCTACAATGAATGAGTTCAGCTTCATCTGAAGCCTAATTCTTATACGTGTCAGTCTGTTCCCATTTACAAATTTGAAAAACGAAATTCATTCTTCACCGTACGATTGGAATCGGACGACAATGAAAGGCTAAACTTATACATGTGGGGTCACCGTTTGGAGGACCCTTCCTATATACACACACATAGTATATATAAAGTAAAAAAAGAACAAATTATAATAATGGCTTAGCTGGATCAAATCAGGCGGATCCATGACCATGAGTGGAACATGCTTTCACATTATATCTTCATTTTTTTTTTTTTTGGGGATAGAAAATTGTGTATTTCAAATTGTAATTAGTTTCCTGTTCTATAATGTGGAAAAACTACTAAGCTGTGTGAATCCTGTTGGATCGCATGATACTCTTAGCGTGCATGTTCCATGTTGAACTCGTGTACTAATTTAATGCTAAAACTAAAATATTTTGTTGCGGACTAAACTTGCAAATACAATATATATATATACACACACACACACACACACATACACACACACACACACATGTCGAATACGTTAATGTTCAATTCTCTCTGCTTTAAAACCATAACCGCTTGGGGAACAAAAATAATTGTGGGGCTTTCCTTCTTTCTTGGTCGTAATCTGTGTGCTCCTAGAAGCTAGAACATCATTTTTCATACGAGCAAATAAATAAATGAATAAATAAATTGACTCGTACACAAGTTGAGGATCGGACTGTTCTATTGTGGAGGTCCACTTGATCAAGATTTCATAAGCTCGCGGGCTCATAATAGGCCAAGGACATGCTTACATTTAAGCAGACCTTCAAAAACTTTGGTAATTACGTTTCTTCCCAAGCCATAGCCTCCTCTTTCTTTTTCTCTTTCTCCTGGAGGATCAACCTCTTCTTTGTAGAGGTTTTAGAGAGATTTCACACCAAAGACCACAGAATATCGCAATAGGAGACTGGCGGTCTCCAGCCAGCATTACCGGTTGCTGAAATTTTAAGTATCACAAAGAACTACCCCCTAATATCATGGTTGGATACTGCCATGCCAGTAGGTACTAACGGTTATTTCCAATATCTTAGCCTCTGTTTGAGAGAAACATCCGGATTGAAATATTTAGGATGAAAGCATTTGAATAAAACTATTTTTGATGAAAATATTTAGCATTTTAAAAACATTCAAATGATCAATATCGTTACATTTTTTAATAACTTATTTTTAATATATTTAATATTTTTGAAATTGATTTTCATATGACAAATAGCTCATGCTTTGTAAGATAATACCAAATTTATAAGGTTACAAGTATAACCTAACGATAATTTCATATTTGATTACATTATAAAGTGAAAAATTCAAATCCCCTTACCCAAACTCAAAAATATATATCAAATTTCTAAAATTAAAAATAAAAAAACCATCATAGGACCTTTTTTCCTTTTCAAGTTCAAATTAGCAAAAATTAAAGATCTAAATTGGAAAGTAAAAATAAAAATTGGTAGTTTTCTAATTACGATTTCACTCAGTCTTATATGACATATTTACAAACTATAGATCACTAAAAGGTCTATGCTATTATGAAAAAGAAGGAGAAAGAAGTAAATAGTATTTTTCAGAATATAATTAAAGTAAATAGCGTGTTTTTAAAATATTTGGAATAAAATACAAATAACGTATAAAAAATTTATTAGGTAAAAGATTTATTTATATTTTTTAAACATGTTATTTATCTTAATAATTTTTCCAAAGTCCTTAGTAGCTTTTTTTTTTTTTTGAGTTTAAAAGTATGAATTTGAACTCTTCATCTTATGATGGGATCAAAGTGTAGAATTATCACTAAATTACACTTGCAACCACCTTAGTAACTTTTCTATCTACATATTAAATTTATTATTTACTTTAAATATTTTGAAAACTATTTTTTGCAAAATATTTATTACGATTTCCAAATAAAAAAAAAGGGAAAAAAAAAATCTAGTTGGCCCTTGATGGGCTCAGGTCTGTACACACTTCACGGGCTTAGTGTGATTGCCCATCCCTCATCTAATGCTTGAGCCATACTCAACCCGCTTTAGCAAAAATCTTCCTTTTCAACTCACCCACCCCCATAAATTTTAAAATCTAAGGATTGACTTTTTATTTTTAATTTTATTTTCTCTTGATATTGAGATGAGAGATTTAAACTCTTTACTTTTTAATAAAGTTGGATGTTGAAATTACCATAAGGCTATACCTTTTAAGATGATTGAAAAACTGTTGCAATAAACGTAACGTATTTTTCCACATAAATAGAACTGTGCAAACAAAAATACACTTGAAACTGTTTGAATCATCCCTCTCTCCTCTCTTTATTTCGCCTCCCAACTTCTCTCTCACACTGCCCTTTACTTGCCATTAACGCTCGTGGTTGCCATGATCCGTGGCCTCATGATCCTCCACCCTAGATCACGCTTATCGGGGGGCCATTACTGTCATCTGAAAATGGGGGAGAAAAGCGGCCACCTGGGGTTATTTTAATGAGAAAACAGGTAGTAGTATGGTCGATTACCATTAGTAGCACTCATACATTATAATATCACAACAAACTACTTTCAGTATCACGGTCGTATAGGGTCGGTGGAGACTTACTACCATTATGCCGCGTTGTTATTAATGTGATGTGATAATGTGGGTTAAAAGCGATTATGAAATGAGATTGATAAAAATTGATAAACACTTTTCATATTTAGCATTTTTCTTGAAGCAAATATAATTAGATCAAAGTTTGAATTTATTTCCCGTTTAGCGTGTAATATAAACACCAGAAAGGCACGTTAAAGTTGTCCAAACACCACCAATATCCATAAAGGTGAAATGGTAATATTAAGATCGAGGTTGATACTTGTAATTATCGTAATTGTACTCGTGATCATGATTGATAAAATACAGTCTTCCTTTTCCTTTCTTGAAATTATGATTGAATGATATCTAATTTGCCTTTCGTTTTCGTGTGATCATAATTGAATTTCATTTTTTTTTCTTTCCCCTCCTTTTTGGCCTGTGGCCGGCGGAAGAAAGGGGGTGCAACAACAAAAACAAAGAAACAATAATTTTTCTCTTATATATATAAAACTCATAATACAAAGGAATGAAGGACCCCGTGGAAAAAGAAAATATGCCCTCGAAACAACACGAGACCTTACCAAGAAAAGGAGAAACAGATTAAAAGAGAAGACATGATCCAAAAAAGGATAAATCAAAGAAAACACAAAAAAGAAAAAAAAAAAAACCTATATCATGATTAAATATCACCAATCAAAGCTTCCTCCAACAACTCGTTTGAGCTTTGCATCAAAGCAGGACTTAACCTAACCATGAGAGTACAAAACTCCATCTCATTCAAGTTTCCATCTCCATCCAAATCACCTTCCTTAATCATGCACATTACCTCTTCGTCGCTTAACCCTTGCAAGCCGAGCACGTCGGAGCTTCTTTTCAAGCTCTCGAACGTGATCACTCCCTTCTCCGCGTCCATTAACAAGCGAAACCCCTTACACAACTCCTTCATAAACCCTTCTGCTCCCAACTTTTCGACCATCGTCGGAAAGAAGTCCTCAAACATTACCCCGGTTTGGGATGCCATTATCGCCTTTGATATCAGTTAGTCCCTCTCTTAGTTTATAACAACGTGCGTAAAAAGCTTCCCTATAGTCGGTCTTGTGGAATGGAAAATTGTTTTGCTGGAAACATATGGCTTGGTGTGGGGAGTCTACTATATATACATATATGTATATATATATATATATTTATATGAGTCCACCAATATGTACACAGGGGGGTTGGAAATAGGTGGGATATATATGAGGAAGTTTTCGGGGAAAGAGAGGTCCAATAGGATGAGAACAAAGTGGAACAGATCATAAAAGGAATTTACTTCTTCGAGGGGAGGTTGTTGGCTTGGCTTGACGAAGGTTTAATTTTTTGCCATTTCAAGTCTCGAGAGAGTCGTCTAATTTCCACGAAGTTGCATGGGAAGGTACTAGATATAATGATCATGGCAGGCATTTTCCTGTGGAAAAAGATATATATATATGTGTGTATTTATATACCTCTTTGTGTGTATGAATATATATAAAAAATATATATTTATATACCTTTGTTTGTTTGGATGAGCTTTTTGACGAAACACACCTTCGTTGAGTCAGCGGTGGTGGTTTAGCTATTTAAGTATTTGACCGGGCCAGATATATATGTCACAAGGTTTTGCCACGTAGTAATTAATTTGCCAAATTAAGTAATTGTTAATAGACGAATGTATACTTGTTCTTTTCGTAGGGAATTGAATGTGAATTCTCCAAGGTTTCTTCAATCCATAGGCGTGCTTTTGACTCATGATCTTTTTCGAGGGATACCCTTCCCCCCCTTTTTATCCCCTTTTTTTTTTAATTATTTTTATGAATTGCTTAGGACACCCTTTTTTTTTTTTAATTTTACAGAAAACTTTACATATTTCAAATCTAAAATCTAAGAACCAGAAGCTTCCTTCACATCAACTTTTCTAGCTCTAACAGGGCACCTTTCTTGTTTCTTCAAAACAAAATGTTGGAAGACTCAACTTTCAGATATTGATTTATCTAATATTTGCAAAATTGTGATCGACAATATATATATATAGATATATATATCATAATATATATAGGATCACATTTATTAAAAAGAATTTTAAATTTGAAAACTCCAACCTAAAATCCTCATTTATCATTTACTAAGCTAGTCTCAACGAAGATTTTCAACTATAAGTGACACTAATATTTTTGTATGTATATATGATATATTTTACATATATATTTCAAATATATTTAAATGATTAACCAAGAGGTATATGGATTAACTTAGGTATAAATTCACGCCCTCCTTTAATATTGACATTAATTTAAATTCAAATCTTTTCATCTCGATAACAAAGTAAAATTAAAAAAAAAAGTAAAAAAAAATACTCGTCAATAAGTATAAAAAGCACGCTTAATTAGTTTTTCTTTTCCTCTCATTTGACAACAGATATTGAATAAAAAATTCTAACTCAAATTTTTTTTTGTTTTCTAAAAAAATCAATAAAAATTTTAATTAATTTTTAAAATATCCATCAATCAATTTCAATATAAAAATTCGATTTCAAATTGATTCATCAAACAATTATTCTTTGGCTATCTTCGGAGCGATTAGCTCCACTTCCATGTGTTTATTTGAAAAAGTTATTTTGTAAATTTAAATAAATACCTATACAAATCTATATCTATACTTTATATTTAAAATTGCGAAAGATATGATGAATCCAACATTCATAATGTGGCTCGTTTATTTTTTTTAACTTTATTTATTTATCCCACCGGCCCGCGTCTATCTAACTAGTTAAAGAAAAAGAACTAATCTTCACAATTAGTGATCAACCCCGGCCGAACGTCTCTTCATCATCATCATAATCACCGCCCTCCTAAAAGTAAGTTTCGAAAACAAAATATAAATGGTACTAGAAAACAAACCGCCAACTAATTGATGAAGCGATCTAACTAAACCAAGAATAGTTCCTGCATGCCTTTTTTTTTTTTTTTTTTGGTAAGTTGTAACATTCCTTTTGGCCGAGTTGTTGCAATAGTGTTGATTAGATCAGCCAAGTTACCGCCTTTCATAACCTCGTTGGCAGCAAGCGAGTTGCTTCCCACCTGCAATTACACCATTGGCAGCAAGTGAAGATCAATTTGAAAGGTAAAAACTGACGGGTTTGAATCCCTGTGCTCTCACATGTGGGCATGGGACCCATATAATGAGACCCTCGATGAGAATATCATTAAGGACTTGTTTGGAATCAAATGGTTAGAGACTTTTTTTTTTTGTTAAAAAAAAGTTATTTTGAAAAATACGTTTAGAAAAAAAAAACGCTTGGGATGAAAAATATAAAATTTTAAAAAAGTTTTTAGAAAAAATATCAATATGGATATTATTTCGTTCCTCTCAAAATTCTATATAATTAAAACAAATCATCTCATTTGAATTTGTATACGCAAAATTATAAATTTTTAAAATTTGAAGTTTACTATAACATTTTAAATACGTAAGTTATGAAAAGTGATAATGTGTTGGATATCATTAATACGTTTAAAGGAATATCATTAATACGTTTAGGGGAATATCATTAATGTGTTGGATAGTGAAAAGTAATGAGACCCTCGATGAGAATATCATTAAGGACATGTTTTGAATCAATGCCTCGAGACTTTTTTTTGTTGGAAAAAAGTAATTTTGAAAAATATGTTTAGCAAAAAAAACTGTTTGGGGTGAAAAATATAAAATTTTAAAAAAAATTTTTAGAAAAAAATATTAATACGAATAATGCTTCGTTTCTCTTGAAATTTTATATAATTAAAAAAATATCTCATTTGGATTTATATACGCAAAGTTATAAATTTTTAAAATTTGAAATTTACTATAATGTTTTGAATATGTAAATAGTGAAAAGTAATGATGTGTTAGAAAAAAGTTATTTTGGAGGTACTGATTTTGGCCCCAAACACCTCTTAATATTTTAGGCACTTTGTGTTGAGTATATGTATTAATAATAACTTTATCATTACTCTAATACTAGTCTGTGATATCAATATTATAGAATTTATTTTTTCTTAGTGCGTGATTTATTTTTTTATTAGTGTGTGTATATCTATCAATTTAACGTAAATGATGGATTAATTATATGGAAGCAATATTGTGGACTTTTACACCTTCGTTTCATGAAATGTACCTAAAACTTTGTCACCCCGTATTAATCACGGGTCTTTCTATGTGTTATAAAACAGCGTAAAAATGCTAGCTTGCTTTCAAAATGATTTTTCGGCCCAAATAGTGGGAAGTTGGACAAAGACCAGCCAGATATTTACACAATTTGCGTAGAAGCTCAAGCGAAGAAATTTCAAACAAAGAAATCACGTTTTTAGAAGGATAATTCAATCAATCACTATTTCTGTTGCAACCGACATCATTTTTAATTTAGCGAAAGAAAAGTTAGGTTCACATTAAACAAACTCCTCTAGTTATTTTGTTTCCTTCATTGTTAATTAATAAAAAGCATCTTTGTAAGACCAAAGTAACAAAAAGGAAACTGGCTGTGAACTCTCCAGCCTTTAAGATTAAAGTTGTAGAAGAATAATATATATATATATATATATATACATAGAGAGAGAGAGAGAGAGAGAGAAAGAGAGGCCTTTTCTCATTTACATGGAATAAGTTGACAGCTGGCCGGCCTGCATATGCATTTGCCAATATAGTCGCACTTATTTTGACCCAAATATCAAGGGATAGTCTAGAGATTGAATTCTGCACTCTCCTGGAAACTCATGGCTAGGAAACGGCGGGATTTATATATATATATATATATATCTGTGTATCTAACTAAGTTTCAAAGCAAGCACGTCACGGTCAATTTTTTTTTCCTTTTTTGTTCTCATCCTTTTTCCTTATTTCCATAACAAAGGTGTCGTGTAGAGGCTACACCCGCGCACGACACTAGATCAACTTTCTCTGACTCGTCCCCCGACCCCAAGGCTCGCAGTTCGCCATCGGAGGCGCCCCGTGTAAGCTTCAATATCTCGCCGTCGCTGCCGTGCCGCCGCTCATCTCCCCCACAATACAGGTCACTGGGGTGACGTGCAACCCCAACCGGCGGATCTCCATCTACTACGACCTACTCGCCGCGTTTGTGGCGTACCGGAACCAGGCGACAACGCCGCAGGTGATGCCTGTTCCACCTGCGGCGGCACATGGTGGCGATGTCGCCGTGCTCGAAGGAGGACATCCGGTTCCAGTGTCGATGGAGGTGGGTGGACCGTGGACGAGGCGTACGGGGCGGAGTAAATGAAAAAACCACCAATTACTTGGCAAGACTTGCTAAGGCAAGTTCCCAACCCCAAAACAAAAACAAAACAAAACAAAACAAAAACACAGCGACGGTGATGGAAGCAATATTTCAGCAAAAAAAAAGAGACGGTGAAGGAAGCAATAATGTAAACTATTCGCTTTTTGATATTGTTTGATATTGTTCTTTCAAAGGATGCTACTTAAGGACAGCCATCTGAAAGATGAACATAAAATTGAAAATCTTTTTTATTTTTTCTCCAACAAATCCACGTGTTAACAAAACCAAGCCCAGTAAGCCATCTCTCCACCACGACACACACCTCTATTATTATTATATTATATTATTCAGCTATTTTTCATCTTCTAATTCTCCCTTATAGAAACACGTGTTCATAATTTTTAGGGGTGGAAAACACGTCTTTATTCCAAGGAACAAAAGAAAATTTAATCCAAGGTCATACTGACAAAAAAGAAAATTGATATTTATATTGTATCCTTTAAAATTTCCCCACTATTATTTATACAATTTAAAATAAAAAAATGTATATTTAACTATATATAAATCAGTAGTACTACTTTTCAAAATAATTTCTAATTGTAAAACATTTATTATATATAAAGCAATATTACTACTTTTCCAAATAGTTTTTTAATAGTAAAAATTAATATTGATATCTTTTCTTAAAAATTAACATTGATATATTTAAATCCGTAAGAGGGCAAAACTCAAATATGCATTGGAGCAACACAATTCAAATTTGCTATTAAATTTTAAAGTGAAATTTGAAAATACTCAAACAATCAAGGTATTAGATTCAAGCTGTTAACTTATATAGAGACACATTGATTCAACAATTTTAGTGAAAGGAAGATTTATGTTATACCATGTATGTAATTAAAAGATTTTACAAAATAATAAAAATTTTCTGAAACCTGGAAAAGGTTCAAATCCAATTAAAAAAATTAAAAATCACACCAAAAACGAAAATGATTTTTCCTTTGAACATATGTTGGTTGTATGATATTTAAGTTCAAAAAGTGCGCTTTATAAGTACTTCACAAAGGAAAATTTATTTATATTGTTTTGAGGATAATTTATGTATTTTAAGAAATTTTGTTCTCTAAAAAAAGTGATCTGTTAATTTTCGTTAGGCTGTCATGATAATGAAGTTAAAATTAAAGGGGTGTCATTTATAGAAATTTAGTATAGGAACGTCAATGTAATATATATATTTATATGCATATGTATTTTTTTTAATTGGAGATGGTGGATTTGAACTTTTTATCTTATGGTAAAATTAGAAATAAAATTATCATTAGATTATGTCTGTTATCATAATGTCAATGTAATATTGACAAATGTCAGGAGCATCAATGTTAGTCATTTTTTTTAAAATTATGATTAATAGTTTTACATATTCTATCAATCAAATATCATAGAGTTTAAGTTTAAAAAAAAATATTGAGTTTAAATGGTTTAATACTAAGGTATATACCTTATACTGAATATAATTATTTTTATAAAAATATTATTTTAATTAATAATTAACATTAATGCACGTACCATGCATGTGCATCACTTTACTAGATATAAAAGAATTTTACAATAGGATGGGAAAAATACATAGGACTTCTGAATTATTTAACCAATGCAGTGACGACAATTTGAATTTAAAACTTTTTAACAGGTGAACGAGCGCCCAATCAGCCCTTTAAATTAAGGCACGTTGGCCGTTTGTTTCTCGATTGAAAAAAAAAAATGGATCACTCTCTCAATGTGAAATTTTGGAACAAAAGTTATTCACATCAAATTTAGATTGGTTTTAAAGATTTTTAAGGTTAAACAGTTATTAGAACACCCTTTGTATCTTTCACGTTTACTTTGTGGAAATACGATAACAATGAAACCTGCAATACATCCAAAATGCACAAATAATACTACATAGAAAAGATTTAAATGAAGAAAAACAAAATATTATTGAAACGATCATATCCTACAAAATAAGATAATACATTGGTCATTTTATAACATACGTAAACTATAAAATCATAAATTACACAAGACATAATTAGGAGAAAATTCGGATGTAAAACATATAATGGCTTTCAATGTTCAGGCCCATAATTGAAATTCTCATTCAATCACGTAAAATGATGAAGAGTCATGAGAGGATATATACATTAAATTTTTTTTTTTAATTTTCTTATTAAGCGGATTGAAGGAGAGGAGAGAAGCGAAATCCGATTCTGGGTCATGAACACCTAGTGATTAAACTTGGCCGAGAGCTTCTTCCAGCAAATATGCTGAGCTCTGCATCAAGGCAGGGCTCAATCTGAACATGAGAGTACAAAACTCCATCTCGTTTAGCGAGTCATCGCCATTCAAGTCACCTTCGCGCAACATGCACATAAGCTCTTCATCGCTCATGTCATGCAAACCCAACAGCCCACACTTGCTCTTTAGGCTCTCAAACGTGATGACGCCCTTCTCTTCATCCATCAACAACCTAAAACCTTTGCTCAGCTCCTTCATAAGCCCGTCCGCACCCAACCTCTCCACCATGGCCGGGAAAAAATCCTCAAACACAAACTCATCGTCACCTCCGAAATACACCATTATTATTTTCAATTGTTTAATAAGACTTTTATAAATGAACGTTTAAAACATACGTGACACATATATATATTTATATGGAGTCCAATATATTAACGTGTTAGGGCTAGTGTAACAGTGAATGTATTTTTGGACATTTGTTCGAAGTTGCATGGGAAGGTAGCACTGATTGGCATGGTTATGGCAAAAGACTTTTTTACGAAGACTGCAGATAATCTGCGCTTTATGAAAATACCATCCTTACAATATTGTTATATTGATGGACGTCCTTGTTTGGGTATGAAATTACCCTCTAAGTTAGGCTTGACCTTAATTTCAAGAAAAATAAAGAGAGGGAATCTCAGAGTGGTCTAGCACAGTCTACAAAGTTAGAAAAATATATTGTACAGAAACCTGGCCAAAAAAAGTTAGTAATTTACTGGTGTCCTTCCCACTCTACTAATTACACTCTGAGTGAAGATCTTTTTTTTTTTTTTTTTAATAATTGGTGAATGAGGAGAGTTTTATGGTATGAACTTTTTTTTTTAATTATAGTTTTAGTAGTTGAAGTACTTTTCGGTTGTTCGATTTATAAACAAAGTCAATTTTTCTCTAATAAAATGTAAAGTTTTAATGTGGACATTTATCAAAAATTAAATTGTAATCACATAATAATGAAAAAAAAAAGACAATTCTTACAGCAACTCCAGGTTAATAATAACACGTTAATAATAATAAGTGTCAAGACGTATAATGGAGTGAGTTTTTTTAAATGAATAAATAAATAACAAGAGGAATCTAGAGGATTTATAAATATTGACTGAATAATTACTTGTTTTTGAAGTATAATGTATCCACCGAGGCTCTATTTGAAGTGCTAATTAGTTGCTACTTATTGAATAGGACGAGGGACATCTTTTCATTTCTCTCACTTTATTGTTTGGGTTAATTTTTAGCACTTGCAAAAAGTATTTTATAAATAATATTGATGATTTTAATTATTTTGTCATTGATTCATTGTCAGGCCAATATAATTATCACAACTAAGGGAGTGTTTGGGGGAGGAGATTGGAGACATTATTTTTAGGTTGGAAAAAAGTTGTTTTAGAAAATATGTTTGGGAGAAAAAACTGTTTGAGGTAAAAAAATAAAAAATTTTAAAAAAATTTAGAATAAAAATATCAATATGGATATTGTTTCATTCCTCTTAAAATTTTATGCAATTTAAAAAAAATTATCTCATTTGGACTTGTATACATAAAATTATGAATTTTTAAAGTTTAGAATTTATTATAGTGTTTTGGAGATGTAAATAATGAAAAGTGGTGAAATTTTGGAAAAAAATTGAATTTTGAGGACCGGAGATATTGTTCCAAACGGCCCCTAATTGCTATCATTACCTCCATTAATTATAGAACTCCCTATCATGATTTTTAATAATTTACTGTAATTAATTGTGACACAGAATAAAATAATCAAAACCAATATTAGCCTCTCTGAAATATTTTTTTTATGGGTGCTCTAAAAAAGAAACCCCCTTTCTCTTTATTCATTGATGGTGTAGAAATCAGGGCATAACGGATTATAACTTTTTCTTTTTCAGAACTCCAATTTTAGATTCGGCCTTTCTACTGCTAGCTTGCCTAAGAATCGATAACTGTGAGGCAGACAAGTAAGACGAAATTAGTAAAGTGACAACCTTAAGAAGTAAATGAATTCATTTTAATAATAATAATTTTTTAAAAGTCATTTTACAAACAATTGTTTCTCTTAAAGTCAATTTTATTTTTTATTATTTATTTATTTTTTTTGGAAAAATACTCAAAAACTGATGACATGCTATCCGAAATGTTGGAAATTAAGAGAATGTTTTTAATTGATACAAAAGACTGGAAAAGGAAGGCAAGATAGCAATGGTGTTAAGATGAACTTCAGTACATTATATATCATCAGAATGCATATCACAAACAGAAGAAGATAAAAGAAGACGAGAATCGAGTCTTGATATATAGATTGTAAAATGAATGTGATCAGACAAAAAAAAGATACAATGATCAGATCAAATGGTACAGTGCAGATCACAAAACTCTGCATATAGACAAAAACAATTAAATTAATATTTTAACTGTGTGAAAACGTGACTATAATCTGCTGAGATTAGGGCATCATAAACCATTGACCAAGATTTAAAGATTAGTCGGGAATTCTCGACATCTGATTGCCTCTTATATAAGGAGATTGAGAGGAGAGAAATGTGTGCTTGTCTTTCTCTTTGAATGTTTCACTTTGCTTCCTTGCTCGATCACATGTTGATTTGACCTTGAAGAGTACTTGTTGGGGAAAACACCCTATATTTAATGTATAGCAGAAAAATATAATCAAATAGAAATAATCAGAAGACAAAGATTTATATAGTCCAACAAAATTACTTATGTCAATAGGAGAAAGAGAAAAAAATTCTTCACAAATTAACAACTTAATAATTATAAACTCAACAAACTCTTTTAACTTCTCAAGAAAATAAAATTCTTCACCAATTAACAACTTCAAAATTATAAACTCAACAAACTCTTTTAATTTCTCTCTACCCCAAAACTCGTACAACCTTTATCTATCTCTCTCCTCAATTTTTTTCGAAATAAGACACACTCTCTATTCTTTTTAACCATACACATAACTTTAAACACAATAGACCTATTATAGACTCTTAATATAAACACAAACTTCACACTTTCCCAGACTCACAAATAGAAAGTTATTTAAAATTAATTTGAGCTACATATTTAACAATCTCCATCTTGACTCAAATTCACTCAACTCATACACTCACACTTAATTAGAATAATCATGTATCTAGTTCAAACTCTCATCAAACTTGACACGAGAACATTTCTTCTTCTTCTGTGCATTGTCTTCACTAGCATAAGTCTTCATCATGTTCTCTTATCTTTCCTTTATCATCTTCAGTTGTCACCATCATCTTCCCTTATCTTCCCTTTATTATCTTTAATTGTCACCATCATCTTTTTACACTCTTTCACTACAGATGAAGACCCTTCTTGATGTAACTCCACCTACAACAGTCTTACCAATCAATTCTTTACTTTTTTACCCTTCATAAAAACCAAAGCACTTCTTTTGACTACCATATAACCACCCTTAGCAGAATATTTACAATCTAAAGAGCACCCAAAGAGAATAAACTTCTCCTTAGTTGAGGAACATGCCTAGCATTTGCCAATTTTCTCATAATTCCATCAAATATCTTTATTGTCATAGTACCTATTTCAATGGCTTTAGCACTCGAATCATTCCCAGTTTTTGCACATACATACAAATATCTAATTGTAAGTAGATATACTCTTAAATTAAACTCAAATATTTGGTCAAAATTTATGTTTTTCCACAGGTTATATCTTTTACAGCAACTTATAAGGAAATTTATGAAAATCAACATCGCTAATAAAATATTTTTTTTTTCTTTCTTTTCTTTTCTTTTGCTTGAAATCAAGCAAAATCTTAAGTTTGTCACTTTTTTATGTATAAAAATTGGCTTATTCTTAAGAAATTTTTTTTTTTTCAATTTGTTTTGACTTATATTGTTTGTTTATTTTAATTTAGATTTTTTATAAATTTCATGAAAATTTTTATTCAATTTTTTTTATCTTATCTGTTTTTCTTAGTAATAGTATATTAAATAAACTTAAAATTAAGTATTTCCAATGAGTTTACTTATAGCATTTTATTTTAGAAATATCTAATTTTGACACTTTGTTTTTTTATGTGTCAAATTGAAATGAAAAATTTATATATTGAAAGTGGATCCCATTGGAAATCACTATTCATGTTAGAAAACTATGAGCTTGACTGATCTTGTTTAATTTTCTCATCAATATGAGTATTTTAAAAAAAAATCACTTCAATTAGAACTCGTATGAAGAAGTTATGACAATTTTTAAGATTAGATCAATAAGGAGACAATACATCTAAAACCACACGAGCTCACTATTTTTGGTCTAATAATGACACGACACTTGATAGAGGCTAGAAATGAATCAATAAGAATGTGACACGTGGCATTCCCTTAATTTCAACAAATTAAAATCAAGTTTATCTTGCATCCTACCAGATTGGATCCTTTCTAATCACATGCACTGACATTATAGCTATTGTAATTACTATAGCAAACTTTGAAAACTATGTATCAACTACTGTAACAAGTTTGAAAATTTTGTTCTAAGGTTAGGTGAAATATGCCTATAAAAAAGCATTTTAGGAGAGGTTTGAACACACAACAAGATGGAAAAGAGATAGAGATAGAGAGAGTTACAATTAGAATTAGAGTGTAGGAAAAAAAAAATAGAGCTTCCTATGAAGCTAAAAAAAAAAAAACTTATTTTCTCTAATTTAATTTTGTTTTAAAAAAAGGAGTTTCTAAAGATTCTGTTAACGCAAGTATCAAGTATTTTATACCCATTTTAGACTACTTTCTTTTATTTTTGTTTTTCCATTATGTTTAACTTATTTTGTTGTGTTATTTTTTATTTCATTATGAATTAAATGAATTTTTACTAGAAACTATGATATTGCCTAATTATGATAATTAAATTAAGTATGTTGTCATGATTATCATATGTGTTGGCATATATATTTTCAAGCCTAATGTTTTTAAATTTCTAGTCAGCTTTTGAATGATTTGAGAAACAAAATGAAACCGAGAGAAGATTTTTGTGACATGACTCTAGAATATATACTATAAAATCTAGAATAGAATAAATATATATCTATTTGTTTTTATGTGATCATATCATTAATTACCACAGATTTCTCAATGAAGACTTTTTATAATTGAATTTGGACTTATATTTTAATTGTTCACTTGTATGGTACTATTCATATACAGACTGACTTATATATGACACTATTTATATATACAATACTGTTTATTGTGAATTTTAATTTTCTAAATTTTTACGCAAATTTAATTATAAAAATATAGAATTTATGTATAACTTGAGAAATAGTACATAAAATAAAAAAGATAGTTAACCAACAATAAATATAAATATAAAATGATAATAATATACTCAAATAAAAATTAAATCTGATTAACTAGGGTGAAACTATAATTTCTGACATTTAGTTGATTGATTGTTTTATATTCATTTATATTTGTAATTTTATTTATTTGATTTTTCAATTGTAATGTTTTTTAGTCACTTAAATAAAATTAAAATTAATTAATTTCGATACTTAATAACACTATTCTAACAAGAATGATATGTTTTTATCATTTTATTACTTGTTCAATTTGTGTACTTGTGGAAATTCATAAGTTTTTGGTGCTATTGTTAAGGATAGTTAGTTATTAATATTAATACTAATTAATTTTAATTTTAATTTGAGCTTTGGTTTTCTTTTATTTTTCTTTCTAAGTGTTTTTGGTTGAAAAAAAAAATTAAAAAGTTGAAAAAATAAAGAGGATTCTAGATAAGGCTTTTTAAAGATGTCTCATCAACTAATCCTCACAAATTTTACCCAACAAAATTCAGAGCCATTTTATAGTACATAGTGAAGATTTAAGAATTTGCTAATTAGGTTTTCATATCATGGGTTTTCTAAAGAATGTCAATTAGAAATCTTCCTTAATGGGTTGTGTTACATAACTAGGTAATAGGTTGAAAGTGAAAATGTTACCACCTCTTTATACCAATAATCCTTAGATGAAGCCTATTACAAGTTGGGAGAAATGACAAAATTTGATTATTAGAATTATTCAATAAACAATCAAATTTAGGAAAATAATTTTAATATTGAAGAACCATAGATTCATACCTAAATTTAAGAAATTGAGGAGTCCTCTAAATTGCAAAACCAAGTTACTCAATGCATAGAGAGGGTGAATTAATTTATTGATAAGGTAGATGGCATTTTAGAGGGATTAATAGATACCACAAGACATACAGAGACAATGGTGGAAATTTCAAAACATTAGGAGCATCTATTTCCACAGTAGATGCCCCAATAGAGATCATGCATCATTACCATCTTAAAATGCCTATACCCGAAAAGGAGCATTTGGAGTTGTTTCGTGATGACAACTCTCTAAGTGGGGAAGGGACTGAAAACTTGATCATTGAAGAAAATTCACAAGAAAAAGCCTAACCTATAGTGCCAGCATCTATCTTTTAAGATCAAGATCCTATATAGCTAACTCCTCTAAAGCCATCAATAGCACCAATCCCTATGGTCCACCAAGTAAAATATTCAAAATCAATTTTTGTTGAACACACATACCAAATTGTTCCATATTCAGCCAAGCTTGAATGCATTATGAACAAAGACCTATATGTACTGTCGCATAACACCTATTATGACAAAAGCCGCTTTTTAATAAAACGTGTTTTTAAAGTCAAACTGATGACTATAAATCAAGTGCTTCTTGGGAGTCAACCCAAGCTGTCTTTTTTTTTTATATTTCTGTTATTTTCTTTGTGTGATTATTTTCTGCTTTATTTTCACGTATTTTTTTAGTTTCTTAGCTATAAATTTGGAAGGAGCTCTATTAAATGCGCAAAATATAGAGTTTATTCGTAGATAACTGGGAGTACTACAGTCTAGAGAATCTGAAATTTAAACTCCTTGTTTACCAGTTTTTAAGAAAACTAGATAAGAAACTCATCTTTGACTTATAGAGGTCATTTGAGCCGTTACAAGATATAAAACCAAAAGAAAATACCATGCTGTAGAAAAGGAATTCATTACACCATCATCCCGAAAAATCCTAATCTCAGATTCAACTGATAATCAATTGATTGATCAACTACAGATCTTTGTGCTTGAATTTGACTCGTTAATGTCATAGGTGGTATGGTCGACTATGGATAGTAAAAGCAACAAGAAGTGCGGGTTGGATCTGACGTTCTGGTTGTAACATTCCTTACCTTTTTGTTTTTACTTATAACATTTGCTTTTCTTTCTTAGTTTCAGTATGTTTTGTTTTTGCTTCTTATATCACTAGATCAGATGAAATTATTCACTCTCTACTTATTTACATTAAACATTGGGGACAAGTCTCAAATAAGTTATAGGGAGGGAGTAATTTGATTTTTTTTTTTTTTTGGAATTTCTTGAATTTTTTATCAGTTTCTTATGTTTAAATAAAATTTAATTAAACGAGTAGATTCATTATTTATAAGATGGTTGAGTAAAGAATTACTTTTATTACTATTGATGCACATTTTATAATAATGATTGTTTTCTTGTGTCATTTTTTTCTTTATTTTAAAATATTTTAAGAAAAAGTAAAAAATTCTAAAAAGTAAAAAAAAAAAAAAAGGTGATTTCACACAAATCCAAAGATAAAAATTTTGGTTAATATAATCTTTCAAAAAAATATGAATTTTGCCAAATTTATATTTAAATTATGAGTTAATCTAACTTAGTTTTAATATCCAACATTTGAGTACTAATTCTTGATCTATGAGTTGTGTGTTTATTTAAAGAAAATTTTTTGAATATGAAATATTTCTAATTTCACAAGTTCTAAAATTTGTTGATTTTCCCTCAAAGCAAAATCCCAGACAATACAAACATTAAGACTCCGTTTGGTAAACGTATTGCGTTTAAATGCAATGCATTAAATGTAATTTGCATTTGGAGAAAAAGTATTTACATTGAATTTAAATACAATGCGATGTGAATCCAATTACTTTCCCTTTTTTTTTATTTAGGCATTCTTTGACTTTTATAGGCGTGCTTATGGCTGATTGCAAAACCATTCAAAAATGTCAACTTTCCCTTTTTTTTTAGGCATCTGAATCAGCCAATTAAAAGGCTGATTGTTTCCCTTTTTCTTTTTAGACAAGTAGAGGCTTTTAATTATCTGATTTTAACCTTAATTAAGATAGCTATTTTAGGACTTTTTGTAACATTTAGCCTATTAATAGGCGTCTCTTGTAGTAAAGAATACAGATTAGTTTTAATCACAAATTTGAGAGTTTTAATTCTCTTTAGTTTTTTGACAAACTATTTGAACTTATTGGAATTCTCCGTGACATTCACCAATCAACTTATCAAACGGATTTCCACCACCGTTCGTAGCATCTTTTTTATACCAAGGTTCTTATTTCGTATTAAACAACGGATTGAGGTCAAATATACCAATGTTCTTGTTTTTGTTAAAGCAATAGGTCGAGGTCTCCTATAAAAAAAAAATCTGATTTTAGAACGTTCTTGTATTCCTAATCTTGATAGGTCTCGTTATGTTTGGTGAGGTTCGCATCATAATATGTGTTTGGATAAAAAGTATTTAAATTGTATTTTAATAATGAATATGTGATGTGATCGGTAAAAGTAGAGAGAAAAAAGTAAGAGAAAAAGAAAATATGTGATGTGATTAGTAACAGTAATAAAAAAGGTGAAATAATAAATAATGATTGTATTGAATTTAAAATGTAATGTGATTGATATTTGAATAAAATACTTTTGTATTTGGATGAAAATTGCATTGTATTTGAATGCAATGCAAATATAATACTGTAAATAAATAGCAGCTAAGAAAATGATTTAGACAATTTTTGGAGCATTTGAACTTTTCAAGCCAACCTTAAAATATCTTTATCCATAGTTTATCCCTTTTGAGTCTTGTTTTATATAACTTTTTCTTTGTCACCCATATTTTTAGACTAATTTTTTAAATAAAATGTTTAACTTTTATCCCTTTAGCATGTTGATCATTTTTGAAACTATTTTGAGCTATGTTAAAATCTGAGAAGAAGGTTGGAATTATGAAATACAAAAAAAAATATATGTATGAAAAGGAGTACTATACCCTTTGTTTATCATAATAAGTTTAGAGATGTAGTAGTTCTTAAAAAAAACAGAAAAAAAAAATATTTTTGACAAAGGAAAGTAGTAAATAACTTTGGAGTGTTACTTGGGTGCAAATAAAAACTCTTCAGTAGATTTTAAAATGATTAATATGTGAAGGATGATCTGATTTACATAATTATCCTACATCTTACATTTGCCTCAACCACACATTATAAGCCTAATTAAGCCCTAATGACCCTTGATTTTGTGTTTATTAACATAAATGGAGAGAGAAATGAAAAATGAACTATGGAATTTGATAATAATCTAAGATCGATTATTTTGTACCCTCACAAACTAATCTAGATTGTATACGATTAAAAATGAAAAATAAATCATGCACACATAGAGAATATCCAATTATAAGTAGATATACTCTTAAATTAAACTCAAATTTTTATTAAAAATTTATATTTTTCTGTTAGCTATATCTTTTATAGTAACCTATAAGGAAATTTCTAGAAATTACTATTACCAATAAAATATTTTCTTTCTTTAGTTTCTTTTCTTTTGCTTAAGGTCAATCAAAATCTTAAGTTTTGGGGTGTGATAATTTTATAAAATAGAGTTATTTTATCATTTTTTAATGCATAAAAATTGATTTATCATTGAGAATTTATATTTTTTTTATAAATTTTGTAAAATTTTTATTTAATTTTGCTTATTTTATCTTATCTGTTTCTTTTAGTAATAGCATATTAAATAAGATTATAATTAAATATTTACAATGAATTTACCTATAGTATTTTATTTTAAAAATATCTAATTTTGACATTTTGTTTCTCTGCAATGTCAAATTGAGGTGAAAAATTCATGTATTGGAAGTGGATTCTACCGGACATCACTATTCATATCAAGAAACTATGAGCTTGACTGATCTTATTTGATCCTCTCATCGATATAAGTATTTAAAAAAAGAATTTTTACAATCGAATCTTATATGAAGAAGTTATGACAATTTTTTAGATTAGATTAATAAGGAGACAGTGCACCTAAAACCACATGAGCTCACTTTTTCTTGGTAATAATGCAACATATGGTGAAGGTTAGAAAGGAATTGATAAGAATGTGACACGTGGTATTCTTTTAGTTTTAACAGATTAAAATCAAGCTACTATAGAAAAGTTTGAAACTGTGCACCAATTACTGTAGTAAAGTTTGAAAACTATGTGTTGTGTCTGTACTAAATACTATAATAAATTTGAAAATTTTTTTGTTGAGATTAAGTAGATTAGTGCAAAATTATGCCTACAAAAAGGCATTTTGGGAGAGACTTGAAAAATAACAAAGATGGAGAAGACATAGAGATAAAGTGAGAGTTAAAGTAGAAATAATAAAGCTTCTTATAAAGCTAAAAAAAAAATTCTTTTCTATAATTTTGTTTTATTTTAGTATCAATAAAAGGAAGAGTTTCCGATAGTTCTATCAGTATAAATATTAGTAACTATTCTAAACTTCTTTCTTTTATTTTTATTTTATCATTATGTTTAATTTGATTTTGTGTCATTTTATTTTTCATTATGAATTAAATAAATTTTTGCTCAAAACTATGATATAACATAATTATAATGATTTAATAAAATTAAACATATTATTATAATTGTCTATTTGTTAGCATATTTATTCACAAGCTTAATGCTTTCAAATTTCCAACCAATTTTGAACGATTTAAGAAATAAAATGAAACTAAGGGAAGATTTTTGTGATATGGCTCAATAAAAAATACTATAAAATCTGGGATAGAGTAGAGATATATATATATATCTATTTTTGTATAATCATATTACTAACTATTATAAATTTCTCAACAAATACATTTTATAATTGAATTTGGATTCGTTTTATTGTTCACATCGTGAATTTAATTTACTAATCCTTTATGTAAATTTAATTATAAAAATATAGAATTTATGTATAATTTAACAAATAGTACGTAAAGTAAAAAGGGTAGTTAGGCATCAATAAATATGAATACAAAATCATAATAATATATTAAATAAAAATTAAATCTAATTAATTATGATGAAACTATAATTCCTAACATTTGTGTGCTAAATTGTTTTATATTCATTTATTTTTGAAATTTTATTTTTTTAATTTTTCAATTATAATGTTTTTCAGTTGCTCAAATAAAATTAAAATTAACTAATTTCGATAGTTAATAACATTATCTTCATAAGGACGACACTTTACTCATCGCGTTATTATTTGTTCGATTTGTATGCTTGTGCAAATCCACACCATCATACCTTTTTTTTTTTTTTTTTTTGTTTATGAAGCCTTCAACCTTGGCTTTGATACCACTTGTTGAGGAAAACACCCATGTATCTAATGCATAACAGAAAAATATAATCAAATAAAAATAAAGAAAAGATAAAGATCTATGTAATTCTGTAAAATTACATAAGTTTACAGGAAAAGAAGAAAAAAATTCTTCACTAACAGCTTCAAAATTCCACACTCAACAAACTCTCTCAACCTAATCTCTCTAGCCAAAAACCCATTACACCATTTGTCTATCTGTCTCCTTACTCTTTCTCAAAAAAAGACACTCTCTCTATTCTTTTTAACCACATACATAACAATAAACCTATTATCTAAACACAATAAACCAATTTATAAACTGTTAATCGAGACACAAAATTCCCACATTCCCAAATTTATAAATAAAAAGTTATTCAAAACTAATTTAAACCACGTACCTAACACTTTTATAATCCCATAAAAGCCAATATATTTCCAAATGGATCTTAACGTAAAAAAAAAAAAAAAAATGATAGCGAGGACAAAATTTTTGCCCCAATAGGAATTACTAACCTCCAATCGGAAAAAAAAAAATATTGTTGCAGTTTTAATTAATAATCATTGAGAAATAATTTGATTTATGTACATTTTTCTAGTTACCAATGTCTATGATTACTTTTATAAATGTTTATAGAGATGCCCTTGATTTTGGCATAAATTAACCAGTTAAATTGTTATATATATATATATATAGCTTTTAGTAGTTGGTCTAAATAACAAAAATCCTGCTCACTCCCATGTCTATCGTACGTGCCAATAAATCCAAGTACATGATGGTCCCATGGTGGACAAGGCTACCTAATGAATAATAATAATGGAAATCATTTGGCTCTTTCGCATCTTAGGAGTTCGTATAAAGCTACTTTCCAGGAAAACTCGTCACTCCAACTTTGCATGATTACTTGGTTGGAGGCCCCCTTTTTTTTTTTTTTTTGGTGATCATCCTGGAAAATCTTTTGCCGATTAGTATAAACTAAGCCAAATTTCATCAATTTGAACATACAAAATTCCCTTTTTTTTTTTTGTTTACACCATATGGCCGACACTATACTAGATCTATCGAAAAAATTACTCCGCGAGTTCCCAATTTTGCAGTGTACGTGACGAAATTAAAAAAACGCATACGGTCAAAATTAGTCAAATGTACATGTACCAATATGTACATTTCAAATGTAGGATGCACATAGTATGACAACTATACGTACATAGCTATACTATGTTACATGGCAGGCAGTTCAGTCATCAGTGATATAAGAATTTCTTTTGGCTATCAGGTCTAAACCTAAAAATTCTAACTAAATTTTTTTTTTCTAAAATATTAACAAAAATTTAAATTAGCTTTTAAAAACACAACCAACTCTAGTTTAAAATTTATATTTCAAACCAATGAAGCAAATGAACTATTAATGTTTTATTTTCCCCCCTCTTTCTATGGTATTAGAACTTGGTTTTATTTTTATTTTATATTTATTTTCGCTAACATCTGTTACAACTTACTTATGGGTTCATTTTGACTGACTCTTAAATATTTGTCAACGCCTCAAAACAATCAGAAAAGTAGCTTCAAGATTTAAAAATTAAATTAAAGAAAGAAATGATCTTATTAACTAATTAACAAGGTGGAATTACATAGCTAGACGAATATTGGAATTGCTTAGAAGATAACAAGATTGAAAATGCCATTGCTTGAAGCCCAAAAAAAAAAAAAAAGACATATATATATAAATATATATATGTACTATAAATTCGAACACTAATAATCATCATCACAAGCATCATCCTCCAACATTTTCTCTGAGACTTTCATCAAATCAGGACTTAACCTAAACATGAGAGTGCAAAACTCCATCTCGTTGAGGGCTTGATCGCCGTCCATATCGCCTTCTTTGATCATACACACGATCTCTTCATCGTTCATGCCTTGCAATCCCAGCAGCGCCGCGTTCCGCTTCAAGCTCTCGAACGTGATCACTTCCTTCTCTTTGTCCATCAACAAGTGGAATCCATTGCACAGCTCCTTCATGAACCCTTCCGTGCCCAACTTCTCGACCATCTTCGGGAAGAAGTCCTCGAACACGATTCCATTACGCGACGCCATTGAGCTAGTATGAACAATGTTGATTGTAGAAGGAAAGTAAGAAGAAAAGAGTTTGTAGTGAATATATATATAAGTTGGAGTTTGTTTTGCTCACAATTTGGAAGGTACACATAAGAGACTATTTATAGTGAACATTTCCTCAGGATGTCTTTATAAGGCTTTGTATAATTTGATTTTTAGCTACGTCAGATGATCAGGAAAGTCCTCCTTCCTCGAAGCTGCATGGGAAGGTCCCAGTATTGGCAAGAGAAGCTGAGCATGGGTCTGGGAGGTGGCATTTAATTATTAGTAGTAACCAAATCTCTATCCCTTTCAGTTTTGTCAACTTATGAGGCAAAGGAAAAAATTTTTAAAAATAAAATAAATAAACAGATAACGAAAGAAATCTTCAATAATATCGACGGAAAAAAAAAAGGAAAATAATTGTCATAGTTGTTATTATAAAGTCAATGAAAGTAAAATAAAGTGCTTATAAACATGCCTTTTCCTTTACTTTATTATCTAAGTTTGTCCTTAATTTTTTCTTTTTAAGAAATTACAAAGATGTTAGATTTTGAATTTCCGGTTTGTCGTTATGCATTTTGTGCGCAATAAATATGATGAAAAGACAAAAACATACTTAAAACAATTCATAAAAAATAGTTTTTTAATATAAAAAAATTAAAGGTCTTATTATCCTTTTTCTCTTGGCTTTTCCACCACGTTTTTAAAATTTAAAGAAAACCGTTGAGGGATAGTTAGACAAAAAAATAAAAAATAAAAATAGAAGGTATATTTATTCAATTATTCTTAAGTATATATATAAATTTGCTAAAGCTAGATCGCTAATTCCTTTTAAAAAGGCTAACTATGGGCGTGTGGGTTATAACCAGACCCCTCAACACCAAAACTTGCTATTACTAATTCAGAGTGTCAAGTTGAGTAGCAAACATTACATGTTATTGGTCCCTGACAAATTGTACATATATAATCAAGCAAAAGAAGAGAAAAATTGTTTTTTACTACCAAAAGATTTGTTCAATCTTATTCTCTGGCCCCCCATTTGTGCATGGAACATATTATAAAAATGAATTATTGCAGCTCCTTCTTATCTCGACTACTAAGATCATTACAGTACATCTTTAAATTAAAAAAAAATTTGTTTCCATTTATGGAAAGAAAGTAGTGTCCAAGCTTAGTAAAAGATTTTATGTTTCATTTGAAAGAAATATTTAAATAGAAACATTTAAGGTAAGAATATTTAAATATTTAAATGAAAACAATTTAGGTAAAAACATCCAAATGGTAAAAGGGTTACCTCCCTAACATTTTAGATTTATAAATAACAATATTTTATATTATTTTAAATGTAAAAAAAATTTAAAATGTTAAGAAATGATTAAAACAAACTATTCCTCGAGATATTATCAAAAGTACCAATCTTCAATTCCACCTTTATATATATATATATATATACACGTCCACACATGTGCTTGCAAATATTGACAAATTCACATATAGGCTTGCAAATCCATCTAGGATGCTCTTTTTTGTCTTGGCAGTGCTGTGTACGGGAAAGAAAGAGGAGGCTTCCGCTACCTCAAAAACAATTGAAATATGAAAATCCAAAGGAAGCTACTCTCCTGGAGAGATTTGGGCTCTGAATTCAAGAAGAGTACAAAAATCTTGCAGCCTCGTTGTGCTGAAAACTAGTGGGCACCAGTTTTCCCTGTCTCAAAGACTATGTTTTACATGCCGGCTAAAATTAGAGTGCATTTCGCTTATTATGTTACCACTTTCTTAAACAGAGGACAATGTGATGATGTATGGCTAGTTAAAAAGACCAAAACATTACTAATGTCCTAATTAAGTCTAAGTAGTGTTGTACCGTTTTGAAAAATGTGTATTAATAAAGTTACTACTTTACTCAAAAGTGTATTAAGTTGGACTTCCTAACTTTGATTTCATTGTTATCTTGTAGTATGTCTGATTTACTTTTTATTTTTCTGCAAGCAAAAAGGGACCAATCAGGGTGGGGCCAGGAGCGCAAGTGAGGGCGGTAGCTGAAGTTTTTCCTCTTTTTTTTTTTTTTTTTGGTATTTTAAAGATTTTATAATTTATATTTTACATTCACTAAAAATAAAAAATTCTCACATAATCTTTATTAAAATTAATTTTATAAAAAAAATTTATAATTTTTTTGTGTTACCTCCATTAAAATTAGAAATTTACATATAAACCATTAAAATTAAATATTCTCACATAACCCTCATTAAATTATTTTTTTTATAATTTTGATGCACATGTCTACTGAAATAAGTTTTAACCCTGCTCTTGAGATCAATGTTATCCTCTTGCAGTCGTTGAATTTCGTTTTATAAATTTATTGGGAACATAATAGATATAATAGAAAGGAGATAAGTTTACATTCTTGTCAATTATCTCCAAAAATCTATATCCTCAATCTCTTATGTACACGCGATTGTGTATACATAAGAGAGACATGAAGATGATCAAGATTTCAATAATCCATGATAGCTCTTACATTTTCTTAATTGAATCAAAATCTCCTATTTTTATATTAGCTAGGTAAAGTATATATTTAAGTGCCCAAAATGGCACCATTAATAATTGTGATTGCCTAGCAGTAAAGATTTATCATTGTTAGATTGAGAAACTTAAATATCAAAACCTTTTATTGTCAGTGTACTACTTTGATGTAGCATATCTAAAATTTTACTATATGTATCATGATTGCTTGTACATTCAATGAGATTGATATGGAACGCTTCTCATTTGGAAGGTAAGACCCGTCAGGATTTTTAATGAATAATCTTATCAAAGACTGAAATAATTCCTTTGATAACGTCTAAAACATATGCTAAGCTGAACGATCCTACTCCGGAATTATATTTAAGTGCCTTGACCACCTAGTAACTTATGTGTCACTTTACTACGGAGTATTGCATTGAAGCACAACAAAAGCGCCAAAAATAATCAAGTCCGGAATTGGTCGCTTGACTTTATGCTTTTATGACCACCTAGGAAATTGGCCCGCGTTAGTGACCACCATATGGCTGCGTTGCTTCCGTGAAGGTAGCTGTGTGGTTTCCACAAGTTTTTTCTATACCACCCTTGTCCGCTTACCCATCTTTTTAAATTTAAACAACATATCGCCAAAAGAGTGGGGTCCAATTAAGCTCTATATATAATACGTTACAAAAAAAAATCCAAATATGGAGCTGAATAATAATGTTCATATATAGTTTTTGTTCCTTTCTTTTCCACAATATCTAAGTATCGCGTGTCACATATAGAAATGACAATGGAACAGCTTTAAGATATTGTGGGTTTTTTTGTCAACCCATAAGAAAAAATACTCTCTATCCCCAACCCATATAATCGTTTACATTAGCAGGGCAGGACTAGTTCAAGTTATTTACAAATAACTTATTAACTCGTTTATAAATACATAGTAGAAAAATAATCATAAAAAATTAAAAAATTAAAAGTTATGTATAAGGTAATATATAGGTATGTGATATTCTTATATTAAGTTAGACAAAAAAATTTTTTTTATAGATTTAAAAACTTATCTACATGATATATATTATAATATGTATATGAGTAAATTAAAAAAAAAAAAAAAACGTTATACCTAAACGAGACAAGTAATTAGATAATAAGGTCAGAGACCCTTAGACTCGTCTTCACCTCGAACCTGTCACAAGTTTTAGAATTTCAATGTAACTCATTCTATTTAAATTAGGTTTTACTTATCCTATTTAAGTCGGTTCACTATGAGTAAATAGATTGACGGATAAACTTGTCAGTCCCATTCACGCAAATTTTTTAAGGCCAAATTTGGGTTCATCGTTTTGATCAAATGATATAATGGTTAGAAAGAAAAACAAAATAAAAAAGAAGTATATCAAACTTTCTATTTTTATTTATTTATTTTTATTGTGAAGTATCAGACTTTTTGGAAGAACGTTTTTATCTGGAATATCACAAAATGAATTCAGGATGTTCAATTTTTTTTTTTGGCCTGAAATCAAATATTTTTCCACGCATTAAGATATGGAGCCTAATTAATATCTTATAAAAAAACGTCCAACACCAGAAACAACATACGGGTCAATATTATTAATTACTACATAGATTATATAAATACAAAAAATGTTTTTAGTTATCACTAAGTGGAGATGCTTATAATAATGGGGTAGAGTTGTTCCTTCTCTTTGGTTGAGAGACAAATTGTTGTGGCTATATAAAATTTGGCTGTTATGCTCTGTGAAATGGGATTGAAGAGATGATGGATATATAGCAGGAAGTTCCCCCAAATATATCTCTTACACATTTTCGGTCTATTAGGCTCTAAAGGTATTGTTTTTGGTTTTTGCTTTGTCTTGTTGGTTTTTGGTTAACCTTTTGTTTGTCTTGCTTCTAGTTTTAGCTGCTTCGTTGATGAAGTCATATCTTCACTCAAAAAATAAATAAATAAATAAACATATGTTTGGATGGAGTGTCCATTTTTAGAAAATAAAAAATTTTCAGTTTTAGAAAATAAAAAGTTATTTAAATTGATAAAGAATTTTATTTTCTAAAAAAAACTCTTTTTTGATTTTTTAAAAATAAAAATTTTTTAATGTTTAAATACAAAAGTTTAAGAAAATATATTTTTTTAAAGTAAAAAATCTTTTGTTTTTTAAAATAGATATTTGAAACAAACAAGCAAACACTTTGGGCTGTCATATTGGGCCAAAATAAGTACTAGTCCAACACCTTTTTTTTTTTTTTAACACTCTATTGCTGCCAACTTGCCAGGAAAACACAATCAGCCTCTTTTCTCAGCCAAAAATAATAATAATAATAAGGGTCGTGAAGAAGAAGAAAAGAGACCTGGCACAGTACTTTTGGACGAGAGGAAAAAAGGGACTAAGAGGAAAAAAAAAGAGTCATTGCCGTTCGTCCTATTGTTCCTTTCAAATGCTCCTCTAGTTCTTTCTTCCACAAGGGAGGAAGCTTTTTTTTTTGTTATTATTTTTAAATTTCTTAGTCTACAATTCTATAAAGCTAATATACATTATAGTTTTTATAAATAAACAAATATTAATTGTTGGATTAAATCTAAATGGTATAAAATTTGTTCCTACCACAAACTGTGTTGGGTTATATAAAACAACCCCTACCACAATCTTGCCCATTGGGTAAATGTCAATTTTTAAATAAACAAATGTATGTAGTAGTTATTTTGAACTTTTACCATAATTGATATCACATCTCTTTTATTCATATTCTTTTTTTTTTTTCCTTTTTGTTTTTTGATATTAATTATTTTTATGTTGATAAATGTAAATTACTTTTAATAAACTTAACCACATTTTAATTATCAAGATGTCATATACAATATAATCATAAAGAACCCAAATTTATCATAAAGAACCGTAAAAATCACAACATTATTATAAAAGTGCAACAACATTCGTAAAAAAATCAAAATTACGATAATTTGACTATATAATTTTCCTTATTATAAAAGTCATATTTTTATTTTATATAAAATCTGATTGCATATAGCATGAAATCAATTTTAATTTATTTAGTTAAACGTTTTTTGTTTCCATTTTTTGTTTCCATTTTTATAATTTTTTTATATTAATTCTCAATTCTTTATAAAGAATAATATTGTCTTTAAAATTAATATTTTAGGCATTTATATAATAAAAGAAAAAATAAATATTTTTCAACTCAATGTTCGTAATTTAGACGTCTATTAGTTTCTTGCTCTTAATATAACCCAAGTTCGTTGTGCTTCAAAAAATTTAGTTGGGCTTTCTAAAGGTTGCAATGAAAAAACAAGGGGAAATTAGAATAAATAGGTCAATTGTTTTGGTCAATAAAA
Organism: Antiaris toxicaria; assembly: GCA_035233585.1. Classification (NCBI taxonomy): domain Eukaryota; kingdom Viridiplantae; phylum Streptophyta; class Magnoliopsida; order Rosales; family Moraceae; genus Antiaris; species Antiaris toxicaria. The sequence continues at coordinate 101,021,761 of CP141154.1, forward strand.
GTAAATAACATATTTACTTAATTTAGAAAATAAATAGTAATTTTGATTTAAGATTTATGTAATTTTACAATTGTATCTATACTTCTTTTTAGATTTTATTTCTCTTTCTTTCCCTTTCTCTCTCTATGTCATCGTTCACATTCAAATATCTAAGTACAAATAGATCTCCTACAGCATCTCCTACAACACAATTAAATCAAAAAAGTATCGAAAATCTACTATTTAAAGAGAAAAACCAAAGAAAAAACCTAAAGAGAGAAAGCATTAAAATGGAGGAAATGGATCATAGCGGTCATGATCATGTCATGAACATATGCTTTTACTGCTTTGATCTGTTTTTACTTTTGTGCTGCTAATTTGTCTGTTTCTATCGCTAACTTTTGTTGGGAGTCAAGTTTCTCGTTTTTGTCTTTCTGAGGAACTATTTGCTTATTTCTTGAGAAAATATTAGGTGGAAAATTGGGGATCCATTTTAATAGGACTCTAGAGCATGCCCAATTGCTGGGCCTAGGGCATGTTTTGGGCTTAAACTTGCCGATCAACACGGTATATCAACGATCAACGTGTGTAAATCAATGATTTACACACGTAAATTAATAATTTATCAGTAAAATTTGATTTATCAGATAAATTTATCAAAAGTAGTAAATAAATGATTTACCTAGTAAAAAGTAATTTACAAAATAAATTTATCAAGATTTACACATAAGAAGTATTTTTTTGAATTTTGGTTGTGGTAAATTATGATTTACCAAAAATATGTTATTTAGTAAATGTCCAAAACTTTTTTACTATTTATTTTTATTCAACTTTAATTTTGACCTATTTCCCTTTTTCTCTCAAAAATAAGAGTAAATCACCCATATATTGACATATTTTTCATCTAGTGATCAATATGATACAAATTCTCATATATTAATTAACATATCACAAACTTTATTTTAATTAGTGTCTTATTTATGTCCATTGTCAAATGTTAAATTTTTATGTCATATTAATATAATAATTTTTAAATTTATGTCATTCGACTACTTTTCCTTAATAAAGAAAGGGACAGTCAAATTTAGCCCAAAGAAAAAAAGGAGAACATGAAGAAATACAAATTAATATATCAAAAAAGGCCAAGAATATGTGAAACCCAAAAACCTATTATATATTAACAACAGTGCTAAAAGATATCTGTAATAGTAAATATCAATTATATAGCATAATATGGGTCTCACAGTATGAGTCAATCGATGAGGCATACATTCTATTAATAGTAGCGTTTAGCATTGATAGTGTCCATATATTTTTCATAGATTAAATTAGTGGTTTTAGTTTCCAAACACACATTGATTTGGTTATGAGCAATGCTAAAAAAGGCCAATGGTATTAAACATCACCCACTGATGGTCTCATGACATGAGGTCAGGTATGAAGTTCACCTTCCATTAGTGGTTATGTCTCAATCAAAAATTTTTTTTTTGATTAATTATAAATATGTCAATTTTCAAAACGAAACACTCATTCTTTAAAGTGAAATGTTAACAAAATGCTCTTTATATTGGGATTTATAATGGAAATTGACATGTATTAGGAACGTGGAATTAGCTATGTTGCAAAGTAATATTGAGAGGTGGGCTAAGAGACGCCATTGCAAAGCGTTGTTGGATTGGCAAGGGTATTTGATCCTCTTCTAGTTGATTTTTACGACTGTAATTGTCTTGATGTTATAAGATTACACCATAGCAAATTTAAAGTCTAGTTGGAAGAGCTTTTTAGAAACTGTTTTTAACATCCTGAGTTTAAAAGATGGTTCTAAAAGTGTTTATATAATTTGTTAAAAGAGCTTCTTAACAAAGTCAAAAAAACATGACTTTTAGAAAAAGTTAGTCTAAATTAGACTTTAAAACTTATATAAGATTTTCTTAAAGAAAAAAAATTTGTGTTAGAAGTTTAATTAGACATTATAAATTTTATTTTAATATTTTTAATACTTATTTGAAAATTTTAAACCCATTTTAATTTCAAAAGTTTTTAAAAATATAATTTCTAAGTATTTGTTGAAAAGTCATAATATTCACTTCTTTTTTTCTGTTAACTCAGGGTAAAAATAAAAGTTCGTCACGAGCTCTTTTACTCCATTAATGATTGAGCTTCTTTCTTTTTCTTGTATTTTGGCAACGGAGCCGGCGACATTGTGTGATAAAAGGGAAGGAGCTTTGGAATGTTGGGAGTTAGGGGCTGCAGACGGGAAAGAAGATGTCACTTTTTGTTTTAAATTATATTAAATATAAATTAAGAATAGAACAGTAAAATAATAATTATGAATTTGATATATCAACAACCGTTATTTTACGTGTCACATGTCATTTTCGTTAGTCAAAGCAATAGAATAATTGTTTTTATTAATCGAATATAGATCGAGAGAACGTAATGCTGTCTTGAAAAGTTTGTGATATATGGCATTATTTTCCTTTTAGTTTATTATCCTTTACCAATTTGTTTTCTAAATTTTTAATTTTAGCTATTTATCACTAATCTTTCTAAATAATTACAATATGCCTATTTTGTTAAATTTAACGGTAAATTGAAATTTTGAATATGATAGATTTGAATTAGGGGTATTAGATTTGGATTTTTTTTTGTTTAGAAATAGGATCTTTTGTTTTCACATGATATACATGTGGGTTTTTCATGATCAATTAAATAGAAAATTAAGCTAATTAGGTAGTTCACAGAGATAAAATGTAAAACTGACACCAACAGTTCATTAAAAAAAATAGGGATTTACAGAATCGAAATGATTAATTAATATAGCAAAAAGAATTAGATATAATAAAATAATATATAAAGTTTAGGAGTAATTATTAAAATTAAAAATTTGAGGATAAGTTTTCAAACGATTTGGGGGGAGACTCTGCAAAATATCCTAAAAGCATGATGGCAAAATGTTTAAAAAATATCATAAATCAAGGAGAATTTTTGTAATTAATCATTTTTCTTTTTTACTCTGTTTATTTTTCTACTTTCCTTTTCTGTTTTTAGAAAAAGAAGCACCTCCATTTACATGTGGATTGTTCATGTATCCATCGCGCTTACTGTTTCTTGTTTGGACTCGGTTGCATTCAAAGCGATAAATTGTGTTGCCAGAGAAAAAGCAACAGCATCATTGAAATAATTGGTTTGAGGACCACATTGAAAGAAATAAAATGATATTCGTTTCTCCTAAAAAAAAATAATTTTAGCATACAAATTTATGTTCCAATTTTTTCTTGTAATGAGGTGATAATTGAATGGTTGACAAGTGATGGAATATATACAAGGAAGGGTCATATCTATATTTGAGTACACATATACATCTATCTATTAAACGATAAGCAAATATAACTTAAGAAAATGATCGTGAAATCGAATTTTATAAGACACAAAATCTTGTGTTAGAGCAATAAGTATAATTAAAACGTATTATATTTTAACCATCTATTATTTTTGGAAGAGTCTAATTAATTTCTCAGCCACAAGTGATGGTGAGGAGGTCAAATGGGCTATATGGCTGGTGGCCGTGTAACCCTATTTGGAGGGAGCTAAGTTGGAGCAATGAGATTTTATGAGTAAAATAAGAAACAACCGCCATTTTTGAACTCCTTCATAATTTCTTAATAGTCATACAAAGTTATATATACATATATATATGAAGACCCCACACAGAAGAATTCCTAAACCACTCTTAACGATATTGAATCTGGGATCTTAAAATATTCGTTGGTGTTGAAAGCATTATATATGGTATTGCCTTTATTCTAGACAATATCCTAACCAAATTGCTATTTGTCGTGTCTAAACCAATGCATTTTAGTTGACTTTGCTGGTATAACTACTTTTCAGAGTTTGAGATTGAGGATATATACTCGGAAATATTGGGCTGACTCATATTATAATTTTCTTATTTGTAAAATCTAATTATTAACATTTTACTGATCACTCATTATATCAAAAAAATAGACACCAAAATTTTGTTGATTCGTTATGCATAGTAAAAGAACAGAAATTAAGAAAAGATTCCAATTAATTTTGTCAACCGAACAATAATTTTCATATAACTTGGCCTTTATACTAATCAAACAAACATTACTATCCAAATTTGTAAATACGGCAGTTTACAAAAAACAAAAAGTTCTAACATCAAAGCAACGAAGTTTACCTTTTTTTTTTCCTCCTTCTTCTTCTTTTTCTTCCTTGCAAATTCTTTGTATTCGGCTTCCATAGAGTATGCTAAAGACAATATTATTATTTTTTGAATAACTAAAGGCAATATTATTATATAGTATCACATCAGTATAGTCTGCTTTTACGGCCAAGTAAGGCCAGCGCTGCCTATCTCTGAATTTTACCATTCTTTGTATATCACTGCAAATGTAACGAATGTAGCAAATAACACAAAATGTTATCTTTGTATTGAAAGAATCAAATCCTATCTAGAGAGATTGTCAAGTTGTAATTTCTTTAACTGTCATATAATGATTTTTCAAAAGAACTTTTGGCTCTCTTTTCTCTTTTTTTTTTTTTTTGTTGTTTTTTTTTTTGGTGCGTTTTTCGACTTTTTGGTTTGTTCTTTTTATCATTTTTATTTTTTACTTTTTTGATTTTTCCTTTTATTATGCACTCATGATTTTACTTTTATTTTGTATGTTCTGCTTGTGAAACAACGTTTTTTTTTTATTTCCACCCTACAATTGTTATGTAATATTGTTTATTTTTATTTTTTTAATATTTTTTACACGTGACTCTATTTTTATCTCACATGTGCAGGGCACGTGCTACCATCACTAACAATTAAAAAGAGTTGAATCTCGTCTTGTTATGAGAAAACTACGCTTCAATATGTGTGAAATGTTTATTACTAATATTAAAAAAAAATACAAAAAAGAATTTTTTTTTTGAAAAAAGAAAATTCAGTGACACCTAATTGGAGATCGAATCTTAAAGCTAGCTAGCCTCTGGGAGAACCTCGGGATTGTAATTTGATAAATTTTTTGGATCACTAAAAGTTACTGATTATTACACATATAGTATAACATATTTGTTTACAGTTATAAAAAAAATGGTAACTTCTTCCAATATTTATTTTCTTGAAAATTAAGCAAATAGACGTGGTCATGTTACAAATTGCAAGTTGTATATCATTTCTAGCCAAAATTTTTGATGAGAAATGGCTGCGTCTTTATTGAACTAAAATAAATATATATAGTTTTTTTTTCTCCTTCCTCTCTTTAAATAACAAAAAAAAAAAAAGATTGGTGTGTTTTGGTTCTTTCAATTTGTTTTATGTAGAGTTAATAATGAACTTTGCACTGTAACATACTAGTTCTTAATTGATTGGAATATTTTATTGATTATACATGTTTTATAAAAAAAAAAAGTTTGTGCTTAAATTTTAGTACGTCGAAATATTTGTCTGTTTTCAAATATTAACGTACGTCTTTCTTTTGAGTTTCATAAGATTTTATTAATAGAATTAGTATTAATTGAGGAATTTGTTTTGAATACTGTGGGATCGTATGTATTGCTAATTATTGGTAGTTGAATGTTGTTGTTTAATTTGAATATAATTTCCCATTTTTTTTTTAAAAAGACAGACTTGGTCAACACCTGCGACTACAAAATTGTGAGTAGCTCATAAGCACATGATATTAGAAATTAAGGATGATAAACGAGAATATATTCTGTAATTTGTGAATTAAGGATGATTAACAAGAATATATTCTGTAATTTGTGTCCTCCGGCCAATTGCCATTCTAATTAGCTTATTTGGTAGACTAGACAGAATACTGTTAATATCCAATGCTTTCTGTCTCTGATATTTTATTACTCCCCATTGACTGACTTACTGTTCGTCACCTAATGCCAAAATTATAATTAAAATGTAATAAAGAAGCTAGATGACACGTTTACAAATAAGTCATTAAACTAATTTCGAAGACGTTAATTTTTGTCCTTTTATTCCTCTAATTATTATATACACAGCTAAATTTGAATATGTACGTATTGGTATATTTGTATCAATTACCCACATGGGTCTATCCATAGATAAAATGGTTACCACCGATGATGACGGTGGTATAACGACAAAATCTTTATTTTTATTAGATTTTAGATTTGAATCGTGATACATACAAAAGTATAGTTTTTGATAAGCAAAACTATATATTATTTACTTTAAAAGCTTAAGATCTGTTAGTTGTGAAGATTAAGAGTCAAGTTTCTTATCATCCTACCGATGCGATCAATAAACTTATTCAATAACTACTGAGATGCGGATATAAGGATATTACGGACCTCTTTTTTTCTTATTTAAAAATAATAAATGGTTACTACGTATATGGCTCTATTCACATGATGAATGTCATTGAGTTTTTAATAATGGTATAACAAAGGGTTGATTATTAGATTTTTAATAGATTTGACGAGCAACTTGCTATATTTTGAAGTTAATGGCCAAAATAGGACAAGATGGATGATTTAAGGGCGAAAATAACAAATTATCTTAGATCTGAAACGTTAATCGGCATTTGACATTTCTGAAAGTTTATTTTTATTAGAAAATAAAAATTATATAAAGAGAATCATAAAGTGGGTGAACAAAAGGCTCGTAAGCACATGATATTAGAAATTAAGGATGATAAACAAGAATATATTCTGTAATTTGTGTCCCCCGGCCGATTGCCATTCTAATTAGCTTATTTGGTAGATTATTAGACAGCATAGTATTAATATCCAATGTTTTCTGTCTTTAATATTTTATTACTCCCCATTGACTGACTTTTTGTTCATCACCATATGCCAAAATTATAATTAAAATGTAACAAAGATGATAGATGACACGATTACAAGTAAGTCAACAAACTAATTTTGAAGACGTTAATTTTAGTCCTTTTATTCCTTTGATTATTATATACACACCTAAATTTGAATATGTACGTACTGGTATATTTATATCAATTACCCACACGGGTCAATCCATAAATAAAATAGTTATCACCAATGATGGTGGTATAATGACAGAATAAGCTTATTTAAATCCTTTATTTTTATTAGGTCTCATATTCGAATTATGACGCATGTAAAAGTATAGGTAGCGTTTGGTATTGTTTTTGAAATCTGTTATGTTTTCAAATTCTCTGAATTTGAGATCGTTTTGAAAACAATTCTAAGAACGTTTCTGAAATTGTGTTTGGTTTTATTTTCTGAGTGTATGTTTTGAGAAACAAAAAAGTGAAACTGTGTTTGGTTATATTTTTGAAAACTAGTCATTTTATAAGTATTCTATAAAAACATATTTATGTTTGATTTAAAAAAAATTTATTATAAATACCAAAAATTAAAAATTAATAAAAATTTTTAATTGAAAAATGAATTAAAAATTAATAACCATAATATTTAAGTAATTACTATATCAATTAAATCTTAATTAACCATAATAATTAAATCAGAGAAATGGGAGAAATGGGAAAAATGAAATCAGAGAAAACGACTTTTAATCGTTTTCAATTTTACATTGGGAGCAAAGGCGATTTTGAATTCGTTTTGAAATCTGTTTTCAAAAACAATACAAACCAAACACAATTTCACACCGATTTTGAAATCGATTTCCTAGGAAATCGTGAAATCAGTTTTGGAAATAAAACCAAACACCCTCATAGTTTTTGACGATCCACAATTAAAATGGTATATTTATATCAATTACCCGCATGGGTCAATCCATTAATAAAATAGTTACCATGGATGGTGGTGATATAATGATAGAATAAATTTATTTAGAGTCTTCATTTTTATTAGATCTCAAATTCGAATTATAATATATGTAAAAGTCTAGTTTTTGACAAGAATAACTATATGTTGTTTACTTTAAAAGTCTAATATCTATTAACTGTGAAAACATAAAATTAATTTTCTTATTATTCCATCAATATGACCAATAAACTTATTTATTGACTACTAAGATAGGCATATGAGAATATTATAGATCTTTTTTTTTTTCTTATATGGTGAGATTCACATGATGGATGTCGTTAAGCTTTTAATAATGATATGACAAAGGGTTGATTATTAGGTTTTCAATAGATTTGATGAGTGGATTGTTATATTTTGAAGTTAATGGCCAAAATAGGATAAGATAGATGATTTAAGGGCTAAAATAAGAAATTATCCTACATCCGAAACGTTAATTGGCATTTGACATTTTTGAAAGTTTATTTTTTTTAGAAAATAAAAATTATATAAAAAGAATCATAAAGTGGGTGAACAAAAGACCCCACTGATCCCCTCAGATTCCGCGTTCCATGGGTCAAAAGCGACGCGTGTCAGTCAACTGGAAGGTCAAACTGGTCCAACTTGGCGTTCTCTTCAAAACCACTCTTTATTCTGATTGTCACGGTTGACAAAATTTTCATAGGTTTCCCCCCTCTCCTCTTTTTCTTTTATGGCCAACAGCTCAGGTTATTTAAATATGATATAGAAAAACCCCAATTATCTGATCAAAATAAAATATAAATGCAATTGAAAATATAGTTTAGCAACAATAGTCTAAAATAATCCCTCAAGATGAACAAAGAATGGAATGTAAACATGTGCTTTCTTTTTTTAATTAGGAGGAGGAGAGAAATAGGTTAAAGTTGAGAGGGAATAAAAATAAATGAGTCTAAGATTTTAATACAATAATTGTTATGCTTCAGCAGAGACCATCGAGACCTGTACTTTGTAAAATGTCCTCTGCGACGGGCTTCTCATACAACCTCCGGACAAAAAGTCGACCTCAACAAATAATTTGTATTAAAAATTATATTAAAATAATCTAAGAACATGTGTCATGGTGTGATGAAGGATAAACTGGATGTTGATCTCATTAACTATTTTGTAAGATAAGAGAGGGATATAAAATGGAAAAATCCCAATAGATGGGGATCTCGATCCTTTCATAACAACTCTTGTACACATTTTTCTTTTCTCTAGAACAGTGAAAACACTTCTTGGACGCAACGGGGATATCCCTGCATTAAGATTCACTGTTTTAAATCGCATGAAAGAAGTTCCAAGTGCTGAGGAGAAATTGAGTTGTTAGATTCTGACTGACAACAATAGTAAATAGTCTTATTTAAATGTAAATTCAATTTTACATGCCTCCATCTCTCTCTTCCCTTCTCTCTTCTCCATCTCTCTCTCTCTCTCTTTCTTTTTTTTATTTTTTAATCTCCATCCTCTCGTCATCTCTCTTACCCAGACTCCTCTCCCCTGTCTTTACCTTGGAGAAACGGACTGGACGTCAGTGATTAAGAGGACGCCAATGATGGAAAGGACGTTGTGTCCAGGCCGCCGCAAAGTCAGATATCGGACGTTACGTTCAGGTACTCACGAAGTCGGATCTCCGATCTTCTCCGACTAAAAGGGCGGGCCATTTTTTCTGTTAGCATTCGGCTCGTGGCGACTGGAGCAGCCGAAGCCGCATCGCACTACTTCCTTGATTTCCTGGTGGTCATAGATCTTTTTTAGTCTTAGCTTTCTCCTGCGAGTAGACGCTCTGATGAGTAGAGGAATATATTAGGATTTGAGGATTTGGATTTTGAGGGTAAATCTAAAATTTATAGCGTAAACACTATGACAAAATCCATTTAGAAGCCAAGACCAATATCTATAGTGAACCGAGACTAAAATTCACAGTGTGTATTCAAAACTTACAATAAAAATACTCCAAATTAAAAAAAATCCTCAAATCCTTCTCTTTTCCTCCCTCTCCCCCTCTCTGTGGTACTATTCGACTTGACTGGATGCCACGCTGACGAAGGAGAGGACATCGCGACGACGATGGAGAAGCCATCACGATCAGTTTCCGGGAAGTCCGATGCGATCTACGTCTATATCTTCTCTCTGATCTATAATCAACTTCGTGAAGTTGGATATGTGATTTATGACCCAAAGCGCAGGCGATCTTCTCCTGCAAAGTTCTCTCGCAATCGGCGACGACCTCTGAGCACCACAGCGATGACGGAGATGATGGTTGATGAATGATGACAACGGCGATAGGAGAGAGAGGCGGTGAGGAGATAGCTGTCTTTTTTAGAGAGAGAGAAAGAGCTGTATTTTGGAGGAGCGAGAGAGCGCGTAGTACCCTGAGAGAGTGAGAATACTACACTCAGGATAATTCGGAGACTAAAAAGTCAAAAGGCTATTAAGGTTAAAAAGGGTCAATGTCTTTTAAATACAATATGCTATTTATTTCTGATGGAAAATAAATTTGCCATTTAGTTTTATAGGTGTAAAATTTTGATGCATGTACTGCAATTTTTATTTTTAGGTTTATAGAATGAGAATTAAAAATAAGTCAGAACATGGAGAACATCTTAAAATGAAATTAGAGAATAAATTATTAAAATTATTCCATAAATAATGCTTGCATGCAAAAAAAAAAAATCATTCTCTTGGTAGCTGCACCACCAGAAGATATATGAAATATTTGATAAATGTATTATGTTCATATTATAATAAATGTATTACGTTCATATTATATTTAAATATAATTTAAGAATGCATTTTGTATTTGTATGAAAAATATTTGATTTGTACTTGAATAAAATGTGTGTTTAGATGAAAAATATTTAAATTGTATTTTAAAGTTGAAAAATTGATGTGATTGATAAAAGTAGATAAAAAAAATTAAAAAGAGAAATAGTATGATGTAAATAAAAAAAATTAAAAAATTAAAAAATAATTGTTTTTAAAAAAATAAAAGAATAGTAATTGTTTTCGTAACACTATTGAAAAATATTATATTTGAACACAAAACTTTTGTGTTTAGGTGAACATTCTATTGCGTTTAAATATAATACAAATACAATTATGATACTAAACATCCCAATAAAAAATTTGGTTATCCCTAAAAGTCTACAATAAGACAATAATTTAATAAAATTTAACCTGTTTATGATAACTTTTTTAGAAAGTATTTTTACTATTTTATTTAAAATTCTTAATTTTATATTTTATTTTCTCCCTTTTATTCAAAAAATAAGTTTTACAAATATATAATTTTTTATAATTTTTTTATTTTACATTGAAATGAGATAATTTTTATGTTAAAATATTTATTACGATAAGACGAATTCAAAATAAAATCTATTTTATTTTTTATTAAATACATTTTAAATTTTGTTTTATTTTATATATTATAGAATTTTTCTGAAAAGTCTCTCCTTTTGAACGCACATTTTCAAACTAATTCTAAAGGGGCGTTTGGTAAACGTATTGTATTTTGATTGTATTTAAATGAAATTTGTTTTTTGAATGTTGTATTTGGTTGAAAAGTATTTGTTTTGTATTTGGATGAAATGTGTGTTTGGATGAAAAGTATTTTAGAGTTGAAAAGTTGATGTGATTGGTAAAAGTAGAGATAAATAGTGGAGTTGAAAAGTTGATGTGATTGTTTTAAAAATGTTTTAAATAGTAATTGTTTTCGTAACACTGTTGTAAAATTTATGTTTGATATAAAATTATATTGTATTTAAATAAAATTAAAATGAGATATATGTGCCAAACGACACCTAAAAACTCCTTCCACAAGAATCTCTTAAAGGATATATAATGAATATTCAATCAAATATAAAAAATTGAAGAATATAGAAACACGAATTCGGTAGTATATCAACATCATGGCGTCAAATCGCCTTCTTATATTTGTTTTTGTTTTGTTATTTGTTTTTCCAAAATTTCCGACTTACGAATCTTCCATGGGATAAGAAATGGTCAAACCCTTTTCTAGCCATTCGATAAACAAGGTGCACCATATGATAAACGTGACATAAATACCTGAGTGAAACCCCTGAACCGTATGATAAATATCTGGTCGTCAAAACCGTGGCAAGAAGTTACACAAAGAAAAATAAAACGTGAGAAGGAAACTTCCAAGTTCGAATACGAGAAGAGCATCGTTCAAACTTCAGTTTTAATTATTAAAGTGAATGCTTTCTCACCCAAAAAAAAAAAAAAATCTGATTATTAAAAAATGGAATTTGTGGAATCAGTATAAAATTTAAAGTCACTTTTAATATTTGGTCATTTTTAGAATTTTATTGTAAGATACTAAAATTATCCTATTGACAAAACTTTAGAAATGCGCCTTACTGAGAAATGTGCGATAAGAATTTAAATATATTAGACGTATTTATGATATTTTAAGTCAATAAAAGAAACTTGTTATTCCTAACATTCGCATGTTGAATGTATGCAAGCAAACAAATATTGTCTTAGAATTGAATTTTGAATTGGACATGCAGAGAGAAAGATACAATTTCAAGGAAACAGTCTAAACTCATAATTCATAGTAATGAAATAAAAAGGATAATTTGTTTATATCAAGATTGTAGTGGATTTATATGAAATGATTAATCTTAATCATTGAAGTGTAAATTTAAGATAGATATATCGATTTATGTTCTGGTGATTCATGTACATTGAGCCAGATCATGAGTTTAACCATGAGCCATCTGTCTTCCATTGTCTTCCGTCCGCACAAATCTTTGTCAAATCCGACCTCGTGAGTTGTGACAGGGTGGTTGAGAACTTGACCTCTTGTTGAGTGACTGTCCAAACATCAACGAGTGGTTGAGAAACTCTCGACCACTTTCTCAACTTGGAATCTAGTTACAACGAGTATCTTCGACGAGCAATACAGTTTTTATTTTCTTTTCTTTTTTGTTGAAGGAAAAAAATTTTTTTTTCTTGCCTCCCAGGAATAACATGCACTTTAACAAAGCTACGATGATACGTTTTATCTAAAATGGGAAAAAAATCTATCTGCAAGTTAAAATTTGGTCGCAAAGGAGCATTCCAACCAGGGGTCCACTCCCTTTTTTTTTACTTTTGGGTTCACCTTCCTTCCTCTTTCGCACCTAAAACTTAAAACAGGTAAATTATAGGTTTTTTTAGCCAATCAGGTAAACAATAAGTTCGGAATTTAGTCATTATGTCACAAAACTCTTCTTAAATAAGAGTAATAAATTAATAAAACTACCCTTAAAATACTTCACACACCTTTGAGGGAGAAAGATTCTTCTCAAAAACCGGTCAAAGACATGTGGGAGTCACATTAGATTAGTCCAAACCAAACCAAACCAAACCAAACCAAACCAATTTATATGCATTTATTTTTTACTATATTATATTTATATTTATATTATATTCCCCTGATCTTAAGTCGCAGCCATGGCGTAAGACTTTCCAAAACAAAGTCCCTCCCACGAGTACAGCAGTCGTTACCTAAACTGAAAAACCTTTGAAAACAAAGAAATAAAGAAAATAGTTGTTTTCTCATTGGTGTACAACACAGTCCAACTTCTCAAGCTTTCTATTATTATAATCAACCTTATACATGCACAAGCGCCAAGGGCCGCCGTTGAAATCTCTTTTACTTTTTTTTTTATTTCCATTTCCATTTCTGCTTCTTCTTCTGTTTCTTTGTTCAACATCTCCTTCTAGTTCCTGGGTCTTGTCACGGATCGTGAAATGAGGACCGTCCAGAGAAACCCTGTTCGGGAAATTCTGTTGCTCGTCCTGTTCCTGTCTCTTGTCCTGTTCTGCTCTGCGTCGGACACGCTCAGACAAGGCCAATCTTTGAAAGGCAACGAAACTCTGTTCTCTATCGGAGATAAATTCGAACTTGGTTTTTTCACCCCCGGGAGCTCCTCGTTACGGTACGTTGGAATTTGGTACCGCAACATCTCGAACTTTACCGTCGTTTGGGTGGCGAACAGAGAGACGCCGATCTCCGGCGAAAACTGGGTTCTGAGGATCGGAAACGACGGAAATCTGGAGATTTTCGATGGGAATGATACCAAGTCCTTGTGGTCGAGTAACGCCTCGGTTTCATCGAACAACTCGACGGCGACGATACGCGACGACGGAAATCTCGTCCTCACCGACGGCGGAACTGGGTCGGTTGTTTGGGAGAGCTTTAAGCACCCGACAGACACTTTTTTACCTGGGATGGAGGTGGAGGCGAGTTCTAGAAAAGGTGAGAACTCGGCTTTTCGTTCGTGGAAATCTAGGGACGACCCGTCACCGGGGAACTATTCCATGGGAATAGACCCTCGCGGGTCGCCGCAGATTGTGATATGGCACGGATCGGAGAGGCGGTGGAGAAGTGGACATTGGAATAATCAGATCTTCGCAGGTATTCCCAACATGTCGTCCAACTTGCATTACGGGTTTATGCTGGTGTGGGATAATGGGACAGCGTATTTTAAGTACAATCCTGTGAATAGTTCGGATAAGTTGAGGTTTAGGATTGAGTGGAACGGGTTTGAGGAGCAGTTGAGGTGGGAAGAAGAAAATAACAGGTGGGGTGTTATGCAGTCTCAGCCTGAGAAGGCTAATGAGTGTGAGCTCTACAACAAATGCGGGAAATTCAGTGTGTGTAGCTCGTGGGAGACGCCGATATGCCGTTGTATGGACGGGTTTCAGCCTGTGGATTTGGGAGAGTGGAGGGGGCGAAACTGGTCTCGTGGGTGTGAGAGGAGAACATTGTTGAAGTGTGAGAGAAACAGCACTGGGAGAGACGAGGATGTGCAAGATGATGGCTTTGTCGCTGTGAAATTGGTGAAGCTGCCGGATTTTGCTGATTCGGTGCCGCCTAATGCGGGGCTGAGTTGTGAGGATGCGTGTTTGAAGAACTGTTCTTGCAGGGCATATGCGGATGTTGGGGGAATTGGGTGCTTGATATGGACGGGGAGCTTGTTGGATATTCAGCATTTTAAAAAGGGTGGAAATACGCTAAACATTCGGCTGGCGTATTCTGATCTCGGTATTGCTTTCGATTCCCTTTCTCATTGTTATTGTGTTTGTATTGGCTGGGCTTGTGAATTTTCTTGCAAAAGCATATTCCATGTTTGAAGTAGTAATTGAAGCTTCATCTGTTACCTTGTTAGGAAATTTGCACAATAGCACATATTAAAAAGATATGGACCGCGACAGATTTGGGTTCTATCTTTTAAAACAAGAAAAACTCTTTAGTTTTGGATTCAATTTTAGTATTGTTGAAAAAGTAGTACACAACGCAGAAGACAGAGATCAGTGTTAGATTAAAAGGCTACTAGGTGTAATGTAGAACTCATCTTTCGTGCTTGGACGTTGTGATACCAAACCCGAAGACGTTCCTATTACTGAATTTGATCTAAAGATGCAAGGAAAACTACAGCATCTTTAGCAATTTTAGCAAATATTTTTACAATTTTTTCTCTTTCCCTATTTACAGGTGGAAATAGCACAAAATCCATTGCTTTGATAGTTTCATTAAGCGTAGCGGGAGCAATTCTCCTTGGCTTATTTACATGGCTACTATGGAGGTACAAACTAAAATTAAAAGGTAAGCTTTTCATTTTTTTGCTCAATTGGAGGAATCAAGGCTATCTTTGTAGGCAATTTATATTAACTGTATCAGTTCTATGATATTACTCACGAGTAGCTTCTAACTTTTTTTCTTTTTTTGGCCATTTTTGTTTATAGTTTTGCCAAACCCTTCTGCGGTCTCCTGGTTGAGGAGCAGCGTAATACTACCCTCCGATGCGGGAAAAAGCAAGGAATACTCGACAGATCTTTCAGGATCTGTTGATGTTGCTGCAGATTGCCCTCAAGTCAGTGGGCCAGAGTTACCATTGTTCAGTTTCAACTTTGTAGCAACCTCTACAGACAACTTTTCTGAAGAAAACAAGCTCGGGCAAGGGGGATTTGGGCCTGTCTACAGGGTATTCATATGCTTAATAATGTATGAGAAGCTTCGGAAGGTGAATCGAAATATGCTAATAGTAAAGAAACAATTTTCTCTTACCAGGGACATCTTCCAGGGGGAGAAGAAATAGCTGTAAAGAGGCTTTCAAGAAAGTCGGGCCAAGGGCTGGAGGAGTTTAAGAATGAGATTATTCTTATTGCTAAATTACAACACAGGAATCTCGTTAGACTCTTGGGCTGCTGCATTCAAGGAGAAGAAAAGATGTTGCTTTATGAATACATGCCTAACAAAAGCTTGGATTTCTTTCTTTTTGGTAAGTTATTTTGTTTAGGGAACTAGTGCAAAAGCATGAATTCAAGGTTTACTTGTTTTCCTAATCAATTATTGTTATTATTATTTTTTGGGTAAAATTGGCAGATACAGAGAAGCAGGCACGACTAGATTGGAAAAAGCGTTTCAACATAATTGAAGGGATTGCAAGGGGGCTCCTTTATCTGCATCGAGACTCAAGACTTCGAATAATTCACCGAGATTTAAAGGCTAGTAACATTTTGCTAGATGAAGATATGAACCCAAAGATTTCAGATTTTGGCATGGCAAGAATATTTGGAGGAAACCAAAATGAATTAAACACAAACCGAGTTGTTGGCACCTAGTAAGTCTAACTTCTTGATTCAGGCTAACAAGATAATCTATCTAAATAATAAATGAACGTTATTGATCTAATTTGACTATCTCCAAACTGCAGTGGTTATATGTCACCTGAATATGCAATGGAAGGTCTCTTTTCAGTGAAGTCAGATGTATATAGTTTTGGGGTGTTGTTGTTAGAGATATTGAGCGGCCGAAGAAACACTAACCTCCGAAATTCCCAGTACTTAAGCCTGATTGGATATGTAAGCACAGCATGCTACGTTATCTACTTATAACTGGGATTTAAAAGCTATATTGTGCAATATGATTGAATGAATTGTATTCAATGGTTTCAGGCATGGCATCTCTGGAATGAAGGAAGAGCAATTGAACTGCTTGATCCATCGATCGCAGAAACGTGTTCCCAAGATGAAGCTTTAAGATGCATACAACTCGCGGTTCTGTGCGTGCAAGATTCTCCGGTTCATAGACCAACCATGTCATCTGTGATGTTAATGTTGGAGAGTGAAAATGCAAATCTTCCATTGCCAAGACAACCAACATTCACTTCAGTGAGAGGCATTTTAGATACAGAATTGTTTTCAAACGGCAATGAGCATGCATCCGCAAACGATATGACAGTCACAATGGTGGATGGGAGATAGTGATACGAAATTTCTCCAACTTGGATCTTGCTTCATGTGTATGCCGTTTTTGATAAACAAAGTTATTTTTGTGTGAGGTTTTCACAAATCATTAATTCTTGTGTGTGTGTATACGAACGGAGACAAACACGGTGCAGATTGTAGATTGAGATGCGACTGGCTCAAGAGCAACCTTGGCTGGAGCTATGTATGGATTCTGAAAGGCACATACAAATGTATAGGTTTTGACAAAGCTCAATACAAAAGACAGGATTGCAGGTAGGCATGTAATATAATAGAATTTGGATGTGTAACAAATCAATGATGATAATGAAGAGTGAAGATTTTGCTGTGAATTTTGTGGTCATGAATCAAAGGTGTGTTTGGGGGTACATTTTTAAAACACTTTTCCAAATTTTTTTTTTGGTCATTTTCCTCCAATTTTGCTATTCATTTTTTCAATGTCTCTTTTCTCGTTTAAAAAAAAAAAACTCAAATTTAAAAGTTTATAACTTTTTGTTTAACTTGAAATAAGATGATTTTTTTTTTAAATTGTATAAAAATTTGAAAGTAACAAAACAAGATTAATTTTTTTTTTAACACACTTAAACTTTTTTTTTTTTTTTTATAGTTTTTCACTCCAGCCAGATCATTTTTCACCAAATACAAATTTGTAAATTTGAACTCAATTCCAATATGCAACACTCTATCCAAATGTCCTCGAATTGGCCCCATAAAGTCTCCAGTCTGAAATATGCAGTTCGTCTAGGGGCCTTGTGTGACTTGGGTTGCGTTTAGGTAGCAAAACGAGATATGATCTGATTGAGTAAAAAGCGAAGGAATGGGTAGGAACTGTCTTTTTTCTTGTTGTATGGATTTTAGCCTATAATCCCTCTATATTGAGACAGATAAAATTTATTATTTTTTTTGAAGGGTTATAAATTACTCAACTGATTCATTTCCTTTTCTTTTACCTCATACTAAACAATCACAACCACAAAATACTTCTACTAATTTCTTACTCCTCTTCCTCTTTTCACTCTTCCCTTCTACTAAATAAACTCAACAAACTAATTAACTGCATCAAAATTTAGTTTATACACAGCATAAAAATATCGGTAAAAAGAGAGGAAGGAAGCTGGATGTAGAGATGAAAATATCGGTATTAGTGAAAATATTAGTAGTTTGATTTTTCAAAATTTTCAGAGATATTATTAATATTGGTAAAAATATTAAAAAAATTACGGAACTTATAGAAATTTACTTTAAAATATATTTATTACATTTTGTAATTATACAAACATTAAAAAGAAGAAACACATTATGTTTTACATATTTTAATACAAAAAGAAAGTCTTATGAGATTTAAACATGAGAGAGGTGTCATTCTAATTCCACAGTAGTGTTATGAAATGTTATTTAATAGAGTCGAATATAGTTGTATACCTACTACATGTAGGTCTGTTAATCTCTTCATATTTTATTTTTATAAATAGGAAATTGTGCAAAGTTTATAGAATATATTCTCTCAAATTTATGTGTTGCCTTTTATTTTACTTATCTATTTGGTTTTTTAAGGTAATCATATCATGTTAGTTTCTAGTTGCTTTCTCTCACCATTTATTTTAAAAAATAGGAGATAATATTATAGCTAATTCAAAAGATAGCAAATGACAGAAAATCTGAAATTTAAAAAATTTTCAATCTAAAATTTCCATTGAAAGTTTCAATATTTCTTCAATGATATTTTATAAAAATTGCATCATATTTTAATGGTATCGAAATTTTTATAGATATTTTAACATATTTCCTGATATTTCTCTAATATTTTAATGGAAAAGATATCATATCTAAAAAATATTTAGATACCATTCAAACGTAGAAATTTTGGTGGAAATTCAAAAATATTGTCGATGTATGCGATCATGGTTGGATGAATGATTTTAAAGAAAAAAAATGTTTGGTGGAAGGGAAAGTAAGATGTAAGAAATTGTAAATCTATAAGACCTATCATTTTCTAATCCAACCAACTTTAGAAAGAAGAGAGGTGGAAAAAAATTTGACAAAAAAATAGTCTAAAACAGCTATTTAGACCTCTATCCATATGATTAATAATTTTCTTCTCTTTTCTACTAATCATCATAAAAGAAAATATTCCTCCTTTTCTCGCCTAAGGGGGTATTTGGAGAAATATTCAATTTTAATTTTACTCAAATACAATATAATTTTACACCAAATACAAATTTTACAACAGTGCTATGAAAACAATTACTATTCAAAATATTTTTAAAACAATTACATCAACTTTTCAATTCCACTATTTATCTCTACTTTTACCAATCACATCAACTTTTCAATTTTAAAATACTTTTCATCCAAACACACATTTCATTCAAATACAAAACAAATACTTTTCAACCAAATACAACATTTAAAAAACAAATTTCATTCAAATACAATCAAAATACAATACGTTTACCAAATGCCCCCTAAATATTTTATTTCACCTTCCTTTTCCGTTTTCCGACCCTTCTACCATGCATAAATTTAGTTCACATTCAGCTTAATAAACTACCAATACGCTCTACAAAGTAAACTTGTTAGTTCTGTTTTCATATCCTATCCATACCTTCAAATTTCATATTTTCGGAGGAAAAAACAAAGACTTTCGACATCGTTAATCGTGCTCTACAAAAGTAATGCTGTATTAACGCCTGTTTATCGTAGCATTATTACAATCAAATACAATATAATTTTTATTTGAATATAAAAATATTATATACAAATATTAATCATATCATATTTTAGATATAATATAATTATTATTTATTATTTTATTATTTTTATTAATTACAATATATATTATTTTTCTCTCTTTTTTTTATTTTTATTTTTATTTTTATCCATCATATCACATATTTATTATTTAAATATAATTTAAATACTTTTTATTCAAACAAACATTATATTTAAATACAATTCATACAAATATAAATTACATTAAATATATTATATTCAAAATAATATAAACGCAGTATATCTCCTAAACATCTCCTACACAACCAAGTGATATACATTTAAAGTAATATATTTTTATTTTTTTATTATTTTTTTACGCCACTGGAGAAAAAAATGAGGAATTTGGGCTTAGGAGCTACAATTCCAAGGATTGATCTTTGACCCACATAATAGGTTAAGTTAATACGAAGAGTGTGCCAGAATGCTTCTATAAATAAAATGCATTTTTTTAAAAAAAATTTTTTGGCTGAAAGCAATTCAATATTATTTTTTTAATATCATTTCCAACTTCTAATTTCAAATTTTTTGAGAGAAAAAAAAAAAAAAAAAAACCAACAAAAGATTATCAACATCCTTGGCTTTTAGCCAACTAAGAGTCAAATGACCATTGCGCGGTTGTAAAGCTAGCCGAGTGCCAATCGGTGGGCACCGCCATATATTTTCCCACCGTTTTCGTTGTTTCTGGGAAATTTCAAACTTTTATGTTTCATGATATATATTCGCGTATATATATATGTATATACATATATATATAAACAAAAAAATATGTATTGCGACGGCCATGATATCAGCTATGACATGAAAAAGTTGAAAGAAAATTATTTCTTTAAACATTCAACTTAAAAAATAAATAAATAAGAAAATGGTTGGCTTCAATCTGTTGAAATACAGGATAACACACTCGTTCATTTCTTCTAGTTTCATTTTTGTAGTTTCGCAATCTTTTCTCTTCACTGTAAAAGCCTTTGGTCGGAATCCAAATGGGTTCAAAAAATAGATACTGCAGTGTTGTTATTCTCTCCCTTTTTTTACTGTTATATTTGTTTCCATCAAATTACTGCCATGCAATCTATAATATAACTTCATGCCAAGCCTTATATCAAGGCCAAACTTTGGTCTCCCCTAGCCAAATTTTTGAGTTAGGCTTTTTCAGTCCCAATAACTCTGCAAATCATCAGTATATTGGTATCTGGTATAACGAAATTTCACCCCGGAAAGTTGTTTGGTTGGCCAACAGAGAGAAACCGCTTCGACTAATTACGGACTCAAATGCAAGTCTTACTATCGGCAGCAATGGAAATCTGGATCTTTTGGATGGAAACAAGAAATCAGTCTGGTCAACCAATACCATTGTCACATCAAAAAGGTCCGTGGCGGTTCTCGCAGACAACGGTGACTTCCTTCTCAAAGACGGTACGTCAGGGGATGAGTTATGGCATAGCTTTCAGAACCCGGGTGACGCTTTCTTACCTGGCGCGGTGATTGGTTTTGATACAAGAACTGGAGAGAGTTATAAACTGACTTCTTGGAAAACCGGCACCGATCCTTCGCCTGGAAATTTTGTTTCTGGAATTTCCTCACAGAGGCCACCACAGGCTTTCGTTTGGATAAATGGATCAACGCCTTACTGGAGAAGTGGACCATGGGATAAGTCCAGGTTCATCGGTATACCGGACATGAATGCAGCTTACCAAAGTTTAAATCTAATAGAAAATCCCGAGAGGGGAACAACATATCTTCATTTCAACTTGTACAACAGTTCTAATATTTTTTCGTATATGGTTATTACATCAGAAGGTGCTGTAAATGTTATGCAGAAAGACAAAGGTGGTGCTTGGTATGTTGATTGGGAGTCACCAAAGAGTCGGTGTGGAGTATACGGAGCGTGTGGGCCTTTTGGGGTGTGCAAAGAATCCGAGTCTCCGATTTGTCAGTGTTTGAAAGGTTTTGTGCCGAAATCAATTCAAGAGTGGAGGAAAGAAAACTGGACCCGAGGGTGCGTGCGGCGGAGCCAATTACTTTGCCAAAAAAATACCAGTAGTCCGTCTTGGAAAGAAGGTAAAAAGGACGGGTTTTTGAAGATGCGACAGGTGAAACTTCCAGACTTTTATGAATTCGTCGAGGTTGACTATCATGATTCTCATAGTTGTAAAAAATGGTGCCTGAACAATTGTTCTTGCTTAGCTTATGCATATGTGGATACTGTTGGGTGTTTAATCTGGTCAGATGGCCTTGTCGACGTACAGAGTTTTTCTTTCGGTGGAGAAGACCTTTTCCTTCGTCTTGCACATTCGGAACTAGGTGAGAACGTTAAACCATGGCTCCCTTTGTTTTTTCAGCAATTTGAACATTTCTTTTCTTTCTAGTAGCTGATTTGAACTAGTTCTTTGATTTTTCAGGTGGACATAAAACTAGGAACATTATCGTTAGCCTTGTAGCTGTTTTTAGTGGTGGAACACTTGGTGCCGTAGTTTTTGTTTCGTACAAATCGAGAGCTAGACAAAAGGGTAAGTAAAGAACATTCTCTATTAAATAAAACACTCACTTGACCACAAATTTTTAACGTCAATGTAGGAAAATTTGTAGTTTTATCAAGTGATTTGATCTTTTCATAGTCTTACTAAGATTAATCAAGTGATTTGGAGCTGATTAAATTTTCTGCTTCTACTCTTTGATGCTATGAAAACTAAGACTGATCACTGACCAAATAAAATAAACAGGAAACGTTGAGGACACCACAGAGCTTACTGATTTGATTCAGCATGGTTCAATCGAGCTTCCTATTTTTGATTTCAGTGCCATTTTAGTTGCAACAAACCACTTTTGTCCAACGAACAAACTTGGTCAGGGAGGATTTGGTTCTGTTTACAAGGTTATAAAACTCTATCTTCTGGATAAAATAATGCATAACAGCAATTGAAAGATATAAATGGTGACAAGTTTGTGATCCCTTTGCAGGGAAAACGGAAAGATGGAACGAATATAGCGGTTAAAAGACTCTCTACCAGCTCAGGACAAGGCATACGAGAGTTTATGAATGAGATGACATTGATTTCTAAGCTCCAACATAGAAATCTTGTTAGGCTTATGGGTTACTGCATTGAAGGAGAAGAGAAATTATTAGTCTACGAATTCATGCCCAACAAAAGCTTGGATTTTTTCATCTTCCGTAAGTTCCAATAAGCAACACCTCTTGCCCTATACTTTGTCATTCCATCCTATTTTTTCGGTTTACTTTAGACTGGCGGTTTGTTTGCTCTTTCTGAAAATTTATGAGAGTTTAATTTTTACTGTGAGAACTTATCAGATTCACTAAGAAGTGCGCAGCTCCATTGGGCCACACGCTTTAACATTATAAATGGTGTCGCTAGAGGGCTTTTGTATCTCCATCGTGATTCTTGTTTAAGAGTAATTCATAGAGACTTGAAGGCTAGTAATATTCTATTGGATGAGAAGATGAACCCCAAAATATCTGACTTTGGATTGGCACGCATGTTCCAAGGAACATTAGATTTGATAAATACTCACAGGGTGGTTGGAACACTGTAAGCACCCTTTATGTTCTAACTTTTAAGTTTTTAGTGTAATATTGTTTTGTCATGACAAGAATAGTGGCACTAACAAGTAAAACAAGGAACTCATCTTTTGTTATTTCAATAAAACGCAGAGGTTATATGTCTCCAGAATATGCAATGGGTGGGATTTTTTCTGAGAAATCCGATATTTTTAGCTTCGGTGTTTTGATCTTAGAGATAGTGAGTGGCCAAAAGAACAACAACTTCCATTATTCTGATCAGCACGAAAGTCTTATTGCTTATGTGAGTAGTTCATATTAGTTTCTCTCAGTTTGGTAATCATTTTTTTTTTCTGCTTAAAGTTCAGCTTGACTAATGCAAGACATATTCAGGCATGGCAACTGTGGAATGACAGCAGGGGATTAGACTTGGTGGATGATGCATTGGCTGAATCATATTCTGCATCAGAAGCAATGAGATGCATACATGTTGCACTTTTGTGCGTGCAGGATTATGCGGCGGACAGACCGTGCATGCCAGAGGTGGTTTTCATGCTGAGCAATGAAACAAACCGATCCCAACCAAAACAACCTATCTTTACTCTTCAAAAGTATCCAAAACCTGATTTACAATCACAAGAAGATGGTAAGTTCTCTGTAAATGAAGCAACAATGTCATTGATCGAAGGGCGATAATACAAACAGTTGTTGTAACTTTTTACAAGTGTAGTTATCCTTCCATTGGATCTGCTTGATCCTTCCATTGAACATGCGTGCTCCCAATCTTTAAAGAGAAGTTTTCCATCGAATATATGCGGTTCATCTAGAGGCCTTGTGTGAATAAAGCCGTGTTTGATAAGAGGGAAAGAAAATGAGAAGCAAAGAAAGAAATGAGGAAAGTATCATCCAACGATGTGAAATCACTCACGTAATTCTTTTCCTCCTTTTTTGTGTCACACCAAACAATCAAGGTTCAAATAATTCTTACAGTAATCCCCTAATACCTTTCTTTCTTTCCACCCTTTCATCCTATCAAAAGAAGGTGTTACAGTAGTAAAAAAGTAATGCAATAAACTCGAAAGCAACCACACTGAATTTTAGTTGACTTGCAGCATAAGAAATTAACAATGCGCTCTACAGAGAAATACAGTAATTCTGTATTAGTTCCTTTATAACTTTATTTCTAATATCAAATTTCTGAGGGGGAAAAAAAAAAAAAAAGATTTTCAACGTCGTTTACCTTCCGACAAATCCAGACCGAGGAGTCTAAAGATTTTCACTCGTTATAAAAGCATGCAAAGCTCCCAATTGGAGGGCACCGACTTCGACATTTCAATGATATATAAAACATGTTATGGCGACCATTTTAACAACTATGACAAGGAAAGGATTAACAGGAAATTGAATTGCTTGAAACATTCAACTTTTCTGGAAAAAAAAATAAATAAATATAAAAAAAATAATAAGACTTTAACCAGTTGACATACTAGATTAGGAGATCTATTCATGTCTTCTGGACTCATTTTTGTACTCGCTCTTACAGGATAACTATGCCATTTTTGTCTTCACTGAAAAGCCTCTGCTGGGAAGCAAAATGGGTGCAAAAGATAGAGATTGCAGTATGCTAATTATCAACTTTTTTCTACTATTATAGCTGCATCCATCAAAGTATTGCTTTGCAATTTATTACATTACTTCATCCCAAGCCTTATTTCAAGGCCAAACTTTGGTCTCTCCTAGCCAAAGTTTCGAGTTAGGCTTCTTCAGTCTCAATAACTCTGCAGATCATCAGTATATTATGGTATAAGCAAATTTCACCCCGTAATCCAAGTTACAGACTTTAATGCAAGTTTAACTACTGGAAGCAATGGAAATCTTGAGCTGTCGGATGGAAACAAGAAACCAGTCTGGTCAACCAATATTACTATCGCATCTAATGGGTCAGCGGCGATTCTCTCGGACAACGGTAACTTCCTTCTCGAAGATGGCACATCAGGAGATGAGTTATGGCAGAGCTATTAGCACCCTGGCGACACGTTCTTACGCGGGGCAGTGCTTGGTTTTAATTCCAAAACTGGAGAGAGTTATCTCCTGACTTCTTGGAAAATCGACACCGATCCATCGCTTGGAAATTTCTTTGCCGGAATTGCTTCACAGAGGCCGCCACAAGCTTTCATTTGGATTAATGGATCAACTCCTTACTGCAGAACTGGACCGTGGGACAAGTCCAGGTTCAACGGTATACTGGATATGGATACACTCTACAAAATTCCGTTTAATCTCGTAGAAGAAGACGAGAAGGGAACAACTTATCTTTATTTCAATTGGTACAACAAGTCTTCCGTCTCATGTTTAGTTCTTTCTTCAGGAGGTGTCCTAAAAGTTCTGCAAAGAGACAATGGCACTGATTAATATACTTCTTGGGATAGACCGAAGAGTCAGTGTGAAGTATATAGAGCGTGTGGGCCTTTTGGGGTGTGCAAAGAATCCGAGTTTCCAATTTGTGAGTGTTTAAAAGGGTGCCGGAGTCAATTCAAGAGTGAACGAAAGGAAACTGAACAGGAATGAGTGTAAGGCGTAACCAATTGCGTTGTGTGAAAAAAAAAAAAAAAAAAAACTAGTAGCTCATCTTCGAAAGAGTGTAAAAGGGACGGATTTTTGAAGATTGGAAAGATGAAACTTCCAGATTTTTATGAATTCGTGGAGCTTGACGATTCTGATGTTGATAGTTGTAAAGCATGGTGCCTGAATAATTGTACTTGCTTAGCTTATGCATATGTATATACTGTAGGGTGTTTGGTCTAGTCATGTGGCCGCATTGATGTAGAGAGTTTTTCCTTTGACGGAGAAGAACTCATATCCCAATTTTTTAAACATGAATCTATGTAATATATAAATGGTTATTTTTTATTATTAAATATATCAAATATTATTATATTAATTGATTGTATTTATTAATAAAAATATGATATTAAAAGTTAATATTAAAAAAATTAAGATTGAAATTGTGCCTTAAATATTATTCTTTTTATTAATCCTAAAAATAATTACAATACATTAATACCACTTAAGTTTTATTTGATGTTTAATTTTTAAATTCAAAATTTCTATACCAATTTTTATCTTTTTAAATAATTATAACTAACTTTTAAAAATCTAATTAATTCTAAACCAAAATTTTTATCTCGACAAATTAAACGAAGGGCTAGAATCAAACACATGGTCGCAAGATTACCTCTAGCCTCACTCCAGGCCCCACACGCTCTTTGACATACATACACTTAATTATTCAGACACTTTAGACTTCTGAGCACTTAGATACTTGACCGCACACACCCACAAAGACTACGAGGTCTCTAGTTATACCTTTTGCCAAGTCAGTTGTATTACTGACTTTAAGAGCCTATTTAGAGATGTATTCGTTGTTATAGTATTTTTTATTTTTTATTTTTTATTTTTTATTTTTATTTTTAGTTTCTACTATTTTAATCTTTCTCAGGGCTCTGTATTATATAAATCCCAACCCATTCCCACAAGAGCTCTGTATTATATAAATCCCAACCCATCTCCACAAGAGCCCTAATACTTGCTGAACATTCTAGCGTGTAGCCACACATTTGCCGAGTTAGAGCAACTCCAATCTAAGTTAAAATGATTTGGAAAAATAAGAATGGCGAAGTTGGTTCTCCAACTCAACACCAATTTTTAAACCAATCAGGTGTGTGTGAACAGTGCGTCGAATTTGGTATTTCACTGTTCACTTCACGTCAATTTGGTGTGTATTTTTAAAAATTCTTTGTTTTTTGTTTTTATTTTCAAAAAGAGCCTAATATAATATTTGTATTTATATTGTTACCCCAATTTTTTTTTCTTCATTTTTTAACATTTTTTTCTTTTTGCTACCAACAAAAGAAAAAAAAAATTTCGTTTATGTCCTACATTGTTAATTTTTTATAATAAAATAATGGAATATCTTTTATTGGATGAGTATGTGAAAAATAATTGTATTAGGTATAATTCGTGAAATAGATAAATAGTATAAAGTTAGTAAAAAGGAATATAAAAAAGAGATAAAAGGAATTATACATAGAATATTCTTTTTGGTATTAGAAATTGTATAAATTAATTAGAGATGAATTTATTATTTGATGTGATAGTTATATCATTTTAATATGAAATTTGATATTTTGAGTTGAAGATGCCCTTAGCAAGCTTTTCTTAAAGCATCTAATAATAATTGCAGTAGCTTGAGAATAAGGTTGAAAATGGGTGGCAACTAGTAGAGGCAAAAAAAAAAAAAAAAAAAAAAAGAAGATAATTTAGAGTGTCCTAGAATAAACACTAAGAAAAGGAGAAAAGGGATGCATGGCAGCCGGGTTGGACGGTTATTAGGTGGTTTAGACGGTTTTTTATTTCATGAAAAGTTGTGAAAATTTCATACCGTAACCACCCAAATTTTAGGCTTCTTGGGCAGATATTTTGGCAAGCAGAATGAGTGAGATAATAGATGGTTTGCTTTTTATACTTTTCTTTTCTTCTTTTTCCTTAGAGATTTCAGTAAGTTCAAAAGTGATTAATATAAATAATAAAAATTAAATATGATAATCTTTAATAAAATAATTTAAACTAAATATGTTAAATGTAAAATTAAAGTTTATAATCAAAAATTAGGAAATATAACTTTATATCAGAGCCTACAACGAACAAAGGAAGAAACTAAAATGCCCACAAAAAACAAACAAACCATTGAAGGGAACTTTAGAAAAATATCACAAAATCATATGTTGGATTGATTTTTACCACAAAGAAAAAAACTCTTGTAAAATATGTTATTATTAAATGAATCATTTATTAATAAAAAATATTCGTTTACAATTTTTTTTTATCATTGATTCATTTATCAATAATAAGTAATTTATTTATCATTTTTTTACACTTAATTTATCATTATTAATTTTTTTATATTCTCTCTCTCTTCTAGCTCTCCTTCCCCACGCTCAACATATCCCTTTCTCTCCCTCTCTTCACTCCAATGATTACTCCACCGTGATCTCCATTCACTGATGATCGGCTTTTCCATGGAGAAATCTCCTGCTGATCCTCACCATCACCTAAAACTCAAACACGAGCATAGATTTGGAGCCTTTGATATGCCTTTGTCGAGAGGTCACAATCTTTCTTCCCTAGCTCGGCTTGTCGTGGATCCAAGTGTAACAACCAAGAATTTTCATCTTCTCAGAATCATTTTTTTTATTTAATGTAATGATATTTTTATACATATGTATATATATATGAATGATTTAATACTGCTAGAATGAAATAAAAATATTCTAACAGTGTTAAAAAAAAAAAAGATAATAATAAAAATAATTTTTGAAAACTAGGGGCTAGGGACAAATTTAAAGAGTTTGGGGCAAGGAAAAAAAAAAAAAGAGAGAGGGGGTGTTTTTCGGATATAAGGGAGAGAGAGGGGGGTGAGTAATAAAAACTCACCACAGCCCTCCCCCTTTAATTGTTTTTCCCCTTTTCTTTTCTTCTTCGGCCGTGAAGACAGAGAGCGCGAGAAAGGGAGGACGAGCGAGAGAGAGAGGAAGACCGGCGAGAGAGGGAGAACCGGTGTGAGGGGGAGGCAAAATCTGGCGAGAGAGAGAGGGAGAGCGACGGAAGAAGATTTTTTTTCTTCTTCTTCTTCTTCTTCTTCTTTTTTTCTTCTTCTCCGGTCGGCTGCTGGCGTGAGATTCCGACGGTGAGCCGAAACTTCGGCGGCGAAAAACAAGAGAGAGGGAGCGCGAGAAAAGGATAAAACGCCGACAGAGAGGGGTGAAAACGCGAGCTCTTCTTCTCCTTCCTCCTTCCACGCGAATCGGCACTGTGCAGCCGTGAGGGAGCCGCGATTTCCGGCGCCTCCAAACTCGGATTTTCTTCGAGTTTCCTTCCAAAAACCGCAACTTTAGTTCCTCTAGAGGCAAAGGAACGTTTTTGAACCAAGGTAACAATTTTTCCTTGCATTTTGGTGATTTTCGGATTTTTATATAGGTAGTGTGAAAAATTGTTCAAATGGAAATGTTAGGGTCCGAAAATGGTTAGAAATGATTGAGGATGGTTTAGGAAAGAATATATGTGAGTTTGGGAACTTAAATGCTAAAGTTTGAATAGGTTTTCTTGTGGAAACCGAAAATGTACAAAGTTAGGGTTTGAAAATTGGATGATTTTTCATGATGAATTTGTGGCTCTTTTTGGTAAAATAATTGGACTCTATGATTGTTAACTTGATGATTTAAGTGAAAAAAATGGTTATAAGGGTTATTTTAACCATAAATGTATTTGGGTTCAATTTTGAATAAATGAGGGCTAAATTTCTTGAAATGGGATTTTGAAATCGGTTTTGTTGAGTTTAAAGTTAAGAAAAGAGATTGAAAATGGTTATGCAATTTTTGTGGGAGAGATTAGTTGAGTTGAAAGTTGAGTTGGAAGTTTGGTTATTAAAATTGAATGTTTTATATTGTTGGTGATTTTGAATGAATGAATGAATATGGAAAATGAAAAAAATGATGAAAGTGATGGTTGATTTATGGATGTGAATTGGAATATGTTAATGAGTAATGTGTGGGATTGATAAGCATTTTTCATAGAACGTTTTGAATGTTATATGAAAAAATTAGGCATCTGGTATAGTAATTGGCATGTACCTAAGTTTTGAGGCGTTACTTAAACGCCGGGACCTCAGTTTTTAAGCGGAAATGCTGCCGAAATTTCGGTAGCGATAATGAGGTGAATTAGTTGTAAGAAACTGAGATTGAGGACATTATGGAGATTAGAATGTTAAGAAAAAAATTGGAGTGTTAAGGAAAAAGGGTGAAAACAAAATACCAAAGATAGTAACAATATTTTTAAGAGTTGAATTGGAGGAAAAAAAAAGGAATAAGGAAATGTAGAAATTAATATAAATCTTCTATAAAAAAAAATGAAAAAAAAAATGATGAAATGAATATGAAAAATAATCCATGATTATTTCTATTTTAGGAAACCCAAGAAGTGAAGGAGAACGCAGTAGCAAAGATCCAAAAGGAATCACTCTTGCACAGATACTGTAAGTACAAACATTTACTTGTCTACCCACAAACTGACTAACTTTGATGTGTTCTGTGACATGAGTTAGATGAAAAATTCATGTTAGAAATGCCTTAGGAATGGAATGTATGCATGATAAGTTATAATCAAAAAGCTAAAAGAATGCAAGATAATAAGACTGAAAACTTAAGTTGTTGGCGTACCGGTCTCCCTACAAGGTCGAGACTTCCGGTCTATATCCTCCGCGTAGATGTGGCGCTACCCCGAAGGTGCGGTAGATTATAGGATGGACCAGCCCCGAAGGTGAGGTTTTTATATGACTTTGAGGTAGGTTGGTGGGTCGCTCCCCCTCCTCCCACTGTCAGCGCGCAAATAGGTACGTCCAACAACGGGCCCACCAATGAAAGTGAAAAGAAAGGAAAGGAAAGGAAAGGAAAAGAAAGGAAAAGAAGAGAAAAGAAGAGAAAAGAAAAGAAAAGCAAAGAGAAAGAAAGGAAGACATAAAAAGAAATTTTGAGGATGTTGCAATAAGTTATGATAAAGAACCTCAAATACTAACTTATGAGGAATTAGAATTGTATTATGTGACTAACCTTAGAGGTTATGCATGTTAGTTTTTGTTTGTATGTTTGTACTTACTGAGTCTAGCTCACAAGTCTGTTTGTGGTGTAGGTGATAAAGGTAAGCAACACAGGACAGGATAGAAGCATGATGGGACTGGTAAACAGATTCAAGAGATGTCATGGACAAGGGGACGGACCCGCTATGCTTTCAACTGCCAGAATATTTTTGTATAAGCATATGTTCATATATATATATATTTATATATGCAGACCATGTGTAAATGAAACGGAACAAAAATGAAAAATATATATATATGTTAGTATGTTTTGAGAAAAACAGAAGTTGTGTAAATATGTTTTAAAAAAAAAAAAAAGTTCCCAAAATTTCCACTCTATTTTGAAAGTAAAGATTTTAAATTACACTTCCGCAAATGAAAAGAAACGTTTATGTATACAAAGTTAAGGAAGAAAGAGATGGCGAACGTCAACTCGGGCGAGCTGGGTCGGCGGGTGCCACAGTTGGTATCAGAGACCGGCGGTTGTCCATTGACCCTGCATGACATTTCAAGCATCTGCTTCTGCACAGTCCAAGTAAGATTGTTTTTAAATTTAGAATTATTGTTGTTATGTAAGTACTAAACTATGTTATGGTTTACAATAGGTAGTTTACGACAATATGGTCAGACCACGATCCAAAGCGTCAAGAGTAGACCGAGATACCGAGATAACCAACCTCTTAGCCAACATACAGGCGCGATTGGAAGCTCAAGAATAGGAAAACCAAAGGCTAAGAGAGTTGTTAGCTGAAAGAAATGCAGAGCAAACTGATAGGGGTGGACCTTTCCAACCTCAAATGACCCCATCCCAAACATCTATGCCAGAACCTCAACCGACTCCAAGTTCAACCGCTCCAACAATACCAATTCAATCAGAAGGGGGTATGGGTACTCCTACTCAAATGGTAATCAATCAGGAGTCCTTATATGAGCGGTTTAGGAAAATGAAACCGCCAGGGTTTGAGGGGTCTACTGATCCACTTGAGGCTGAAGAATGGTTGGCCTCCATACAGATGATCTTCGAGTTCATGAATCTCACAGATCAAGAACGAATTCTCTGTGCCTCCTACTTACTGAAGAAGGATGCCAGATATTGGTGGGAGATGGTAAAGATGAGAAGAGATGTAAAAAGCATGACATGGGATGACTTCTTGGAAGAATTCAACCGGAAAATTTTCAATTTAGACGCCTTGCGAGCTCAACAGCGAGAATTTAATGGATTAAAGCAAGGGGAAATGTCGGTGACTGAAGCTTGCCATAAGTTTGATCGGCTAGCCCGACTATGTCCGCAGATGGTACGAACCGAAGGGGAACGGGTCCGGCGAATGATTGACATGTTTAGGCCCGATATTGCCACATTGGTAGAGAGTGGTGAAACTCCACCCACCACCGTCGCAGACTGCATTAGTAGGGCAATGAGAGTTGAGCACAGGTTGGCCCGAGCGAAAGAAGAGAAGGCTAAGGCTTGGGAGGACAAGAAGAGAGAAAGGGATTTGGCAAGACTGACACAGAAAAGCAATCAACCAAGCCTAAGTAACAAGCCTTTCTCAGGTCCGAGGCCTAGTCAGAGCGGCAACCAAAGTCAGTTGAGCACGAACAAGCGGAAGACTAATACTAGTGATTCCGGAGGTCAGAATGTAAGAAATGTCCAAAGAAGGCCAAACCAGACCACCGGCCAGACTAGACTCCCATGTCAACAATGTAGGAAGATGCATCTAGGGGAATGTAAAGTGGGGACATACGCATGTTATTTATGTGGCAAGGAAGGCCATTATGCCAGAAATTGCCCTACCAATCTCCAATACTAGCCAAGATCCTTCCAGCCGCAACCGACTGCTAACCAAGCACATGCCATGCAGACAAGGTCCCAAGGAGCGCAGACTCACATGAACCGACCAGAAGATGCACCTCGAGCTGATGCACATATCCTGGCCTACTCCAAAGAAGACGTTGAGGCGGGAGCCTCGAATGTGGTGACAGGTCAGCTTCCTATTGCCCAAAGTATTGCCTATGTATTATTTGACTCAGGTGCATCACATTCATTTGCTTCACATACTTTTGCTGCAAAAATTAAACATGTTAAGGAGAGGATTGGTCAAGTGTTCAAGACCACCCTACCATCTGGTGAGGTAATGTTGTCGGATCACTGGTTACGTAATGTTCCAGTGATTATTACTGACCGAGAATTATACATCAATTTAGTCATACTAGAGATAGTTGACTATGATGTTATTTTCGGAATGGATTTCCTTAGCAAGTATCGAGCGACAATTGATTGCCAGCAGCGGAAAGTAGTGTTTCAATTAGGAGGAGATGACCAGTTCGCATATGTGGGTCATACTCCAAGATCATCAGGTATGTTGATAAGTTCAATGAGGGCACAGAAATTGATAAAGAGTGGGTGCACTGGCTACTTAACCTACATCACAGATACAAGCATTGAAACGGAACTCCAACCAAGTGAGGTACCGGTGATTAAAGACTTCTTAGAAGTATTTCCAGAAGAATTGTCAGGACTCCCTCCAGATCGGGATATTACTTTTGAGATTGAATTGCTGCCAGGCACAACCCAATTTCAAAAGCACCTTACAGAATGGCCCCTGCAGAACTGAAGGAATTACAGGTGCAGTTGAAAGAATTGTTAGAAAAAGGATTCATCCGCCCCAGCTGCTCGCCATGGGGAGCACCAGTTTTGTTTGTGAAGAAGAAGGACGGGAGCTTGAGAATGTGCATTTATTACCGTGAACTCAATAAGGCTACAATCAAGAACAGGTATCCACTGCCGAGGATCGATGATTTGTTTGATCAACTCAAGGGAGCTGCGATGTTTTCCAAGATTGATCTTCGATCCGGTTATTATCAGTTAAAGATCAAGGAAGGAGATGTTCCTAAGACCGCTTTTCGCACAAGATATGGGCATTTTGAATTTCTTGTTATGCCCTTTGGATTGACAAATGCTCCAGCTACCTTCATGGATCTTATGAATCGAGTATTTAAGGAATACTTGGATAAATTTGTCATCGTATTTATTGACGATATCCTCATCTACTCAAAGAATCAAGAAGAGCATGAGGAACATCTTCGAACCGCACTGCAAACACTAAGGGAGCACCGGTTGTATGCCAAGTTCTCAAAATGCGAGTTTTGGTTAGATAAAGTCCATTTCCTCGGACACGTCGTCTCAAAAGATGGGATTGCAGTCGACCCTGCAAAAGTTGAAGCTGTTAGCAAATGGGTACCTCCGAAGAACGTCACCGAGATACGGAGTTTCCTAGGATTGGCAGGTTACTACCGTAGATTTGTGGAGGGATTTGCAAAGTTAGCTGCCCCTCTCACAGCTCTCACTCGCAAGGAGAAGAAATTTGATTGGACAAACAAATGCGAGGAAAGCTTTCAAGAATTAACGAGATGGTTGACGAGTGCCCCAGTTCTCACTTTGCCTAAGGACGAAGGAGAATTTGATATCTACAGCGACGCATCCAAGATAGGATTAGGAGCTGTGTTGATGCAGGATGGAAAGGTGATAGCCTATGCTTCCAGACAGCTGAAAGAACATGAGAAGAACTATCCGACTCATGATTTAGAATTGGCTGCTGTAGTATTTGCCCTTAAGATATGGCGGCATTATTTATATGGAGTTCGGTGTAGGATCTTTACCGACCACCAGAGCTTGAAGTATTTTTTCACCCAGAAGGAACTCAATATGAGACAAAGAAGATGGCTCGAATTGGTTAAAGATTATGACTGTGAGATCTTGTATCATCCCGGCAAAGCGAATAAGGTAGTGGATGCATTGAGTCGTAAGTCGACAATGCCGGAACGAATAGCCATCGATAAGCTGCCCAAGCCACTGCAACAAGAAATTTCTATGCTAAGAATGGAGTTAATTGCAGGAAGGTTGGCGGCAATGCAAATCCAGCCGACACTTTGTGAGGAGATTAAAGAAGTTCAAGAGGTTGATGCTGTTCTGAGGGAATTGAAGGAAAAAGTTTCTAAGGGTAAAAAGACAGAATTCCACATTGCTAAAGATGGGGTACTACTTTTTCAAGGGAGGATTTGTGTGCCCGACAAAGAAGAATTGAGGAAGAGAATTTTAACGGAAGCCCACGACACCCCTTATTCAGTACATCCGGGTAGTACAAAGATGTATCAAGACCTAAAGCAGTAATTTTGGTGGAGAAACATGAAAAATGACATAGTCCAACACGTCAGTCGCTGTTTAACATGTCAAAGGGTCAAGGCGGAACATCAAAGACCAGCAGGTGAGCTGCAACCACTGGACATCCCAGAATGGAAATGGGAAAAAATAACTATGGATTTTGTTGTGGGACTACCAAGGACGATTGAGGGATTTGATGCTATATGGGTAGTGGTAGATCGATTAACCAAGTCTGCTCACTTTATACCCGTAAAGATGACGTATAATTGGAAAAGTTGGCAGAGCTGTACATCTCAAACATAGTGAGACTGCATGGAATACCAACAGAGATAGTGTCTGATCGCGACAGACGGTTTACATCAAACTTTTGGAAGAGTGTTCAAGCTGCAATGGGCTCAGAACTGAGATTTAGTACAGCATTTCACCCCCAGATAGATGGGCAATCTGAGCGCACAATCCAGACACTGGAGGATATGCTTCGCGCATGTACACTAGACTTCAAAGGAGCATGGAATAAGAAGCTGCCCCTGATCGAGTTTGCATACAACAACAGTTTCCAGGCTTCTATTGGAATGGCACCATATGAAGCATTATATGGGCGGAAATGTAGATCACCAATTCATTGGTATGATTTAAGAGAAAAGGAGCTACACAAGACTGAATTTATCCAAGAGACAGTTGATGTGGTCAAGAAAATCCAACAGAGGATGAAGACTGCACAGAGTCGCCAAAAGAGCTACACAGACCAGAGACGAAGACCCTTAGAATTCGAAGAGGGAGATTTCGTATTCTTGAAGGTTGCACCAATGAAAGGTGTAATGCGATTTGGGAAGAAAGGGAAGCTGAGTCCCAGATACATAGGACCTTTTCCCATTATCAGTCGAGTGGGAAAAGTGGCTTATAAGTTAGCACTGCCACCCAAATTGTCTACCGTGCATAATGTCTTCCACGTGTCGACGTTGAGGAAGTACATTTCAGACCCTTCACATGTTCTTGAGTACGAACCAATCCAAGTCCAAGAAGACTTGTTGTATGAGGAGCAACCAGTTCAAATACTTGCTCGAGAGGAGAAGACATTAAGAAACAAAAGCATCCCGCTAGTCAAAGTGTTGTGGAGAAATCACGATGTGGAAGAAGCTACGTGGGAGCATGAAGAAGAGATGAGAGAAAAATACCCCCACTTGTTCTGAATTTTCGAGGACGAAAATTTTATAAGGAGGGGTGAATGTAACAACCAAGAATTTTCATCTTCTCAGAATCATTTTTTATTTATTTAATGTAATGATATTTTTATACATATGTATATATATATGAATGATTTAATACTGCTAGAATGAAATAAAAATATTCTAACAGTGTTAAAAAAAAAAAGGATAATAATAAAAATAATTTTTGAAAACTAGGGGTTAGGGACAAATTTAAAGAGTTTGGGGCAAGGAAAAAAAAAAAAGAGAGAGGGGGTGTTTTTCGGATATAAGGGAGAGAGAGGGGGGTGAGTAATAAAAACTCACCACAGCCCTCCCCCTTTAATTGTTTTTCCCCTTTTCTTTTCTTCTTCGGCCGTGAAGACAGAGAGCGCGAGAAAGGGAGGACGAGCGAGAGAGAGAGGAAGACCGGCGAGAGAGGGAGAACCGGCGTGAGGGGGAGGCAAAATCCGGCGAGAGAGAGAGGGAGAGCGACGGAAGAAGATTTTTTTTCTTCTTCTTCTTCTTTTTTTCTTCTTCTCCGGTCGGTTGCTGGCGTGAGATTCCGACGGTGAGCCGAAACTTCGGCGGCGAAAAACAAGAGAGAGGGAGCGCGAGAAAAGGATAAAACGCCGACAGAGAGGGGTGAAAACGCGAGCTCTTCTTCTCCTTCCTCCTTCCACGCGAATCGGCACTGTGCAGCCGTAAGGGAGCCGCGATTTCCGGCGCCTCCAAACTCGGATTTTCTTCGAGTTTCCTTCCAAAGACCGCAACTTTAGTTCCTCTAGAGGCAAAGGAACGTTTTTGAACCAAGGTAACAATTTTTCCTTGCATTTTGGTGATTTTCGGATTTTTATATAGGTAGTGTGAAAAATTGTTCAAATGGAAATGTTAGGGTCCGAAAATGGTTAGAAATGATTGATGATGGTTTAGGAAAGAATATATGTGAGTTTGGGAACTTAAATGCTAAAGTTTGAATAGGTTTTCTTGAGGAAACCGAAAATATACAAAGTTAGGGTTTGAAAATTGGATGATTTTTCATGATGAATTTGTGGCTCTTTTTGGTAAAATAATTGGACTCTATGATTGTTAACTTGATGATTTAAGTGAAAAAAATGGTTATAAGGGTTATTTTAACCATAAATGTATTTGGGTTCAATTTTGAATAAATGAGGGCTAAATTTCTTGAAATGAGATTTTGAAATCTTAAAGTTGGTTTGTTGAGTTTAGAGTTAAGAAAAGAGATTGAAAATGGTTATGCAATTTGTTTGGGAGAGATTAGTTAAGTTGAAAGTTGAGTTGGAAGTTTGGTTATTAAAATTGAATGTTTTGTATTGTTGGTGATTTTGAATGAATGAATGAATATGGAAAATGAAAAAAATGATGAAAGTGATGGTTGATTTATGGATGTGAATTGGAATATGTTAATGAGTAATGTGTGGGATTGATAAGCATTTTTCATAGAACGTTTTGAATGTTCTATGAAAAAATTAGGCCTCTGGTATAGTAATTGGCAGGTACCTAAGTTTTGAGGCGTTATTTAAACGCCGGGACCTCAGTTTTTAAGCGGAAATGCTGCCGAAATTTCGGTAGCGATAATGAAATGAATTAGTTGTAAGAAACTAAGATTGAGGACATTATGGAGATTAGAATGTTAAGAAAAAAATTGGAGTGTTAAGGAAAAAGGGTGAAAACAAAATACCAAAGATAGTAACAATATTTTTAAGAGTTGAATTGGAGGAAAAAAAGAGGAATAAGGAAATGTAGAAATTAATATAAATCTTCTATAAAAAAAATGAAAAAAAAAATGATGAAATGAATATGAGAAATAATCCATGATTATTTCTATTTTAAGAAACCCAAGAAGTGAAGGAGAAAGCAGTAGCAAAGATCCAAAAGGAATCACTCTTGCACAGATACTGTAAGTACAAACATTTACTTGTCTACCCACAAACTGACTAACTTTGATGTGTTCTGTGACATGAGTTAGATGAAAAATTCATGTTAGAAATGCCTTAGGAATGGAATGTATGCATGATAAGTTATAATCAAAAAGCTAAAAGAATGCAAGATAATAAGACTGAAAACTTAAGTTGTTGGCGTACCGGTCTCCCTACAAGGTCGAGACTTCCGGTCTATATCCTCCGCGTAGATGTGGCGCTACCTCGAAGGTGCAGTAGATTATAGGATGGACCAGCCCCGAAGGTGAGGTTTTTATATGACTTTGAGGTAGGTTGGTGGGTCGCTCCCCCTCGTCCCACTGTCAGCGCGCAAATAGGTACGTCCAACAACGGGCCCACCAATGAAAGTGAAAAGAAAGGAAAGGAAAGGAAAGGAAAGGAAAAGAAAGGAAAAGAAGAGAAAAGAAAAGAAAAGCAAAGAGAAAGAAAGGAAGACATGAAAAGAAATTTTGAGGATGTTGCAATAAGTTATGATAAAGAACCTCAAATACTAACTTATGAGGAATTAGAATTGTATTATGTGACTAACCTTAGAGGTTATGCATGTTAGTTTTTGTTTGTATGTTTGTGCTTACTGAGTCTAGCTCACAAGTCTGTTTGTGGTGTAGGTGATAAAGGTAAGCAACACAGGACAGGATAGAAGCATGATGGGACTGGCAAACAGATTCAAGAGATGTCATGGACAAGGGGACGGACCCACTATGCTTTCAACTGCCAGAATATTTTTGTATAAGCATATGTTCATATATATATATATTTATATATGCAGACCATGTGTAAATGAAACGGAACAAAAATGAAAAATATATATATGTTAGTATGTTTTGAGAAAAACAGAAGTTGTGTAAATATGTTTTAAAAAAAAAAAAAAAGTTCCCAAAATTTCCACTCTATTTTGAAAGTAAAGATTTTAAATTATACTTCCGCAAATGAAAAGAAACGTTTATGTATACAAAGTTAACGAAGAAAGAGATGGCGAACGTCGACTCGGGCGAGCTGGGTCGGCGGGTGCCACACCAAGAGATGGTGGCTGTGAATAGGCAACTCCTATCACAAAGATCTAGTGACGTGAAGCTGGCGACAGTGCGAGGGAAGATGGTGTGAGTTCTAGTCGCAATCGACTCACAGCTTGGTGGCGGTGGCTGTGAGCTAGCACTGATGGCGGCTTCGATCACGCCACTGACCCAATTGTGACTCGTGTTGCATCTCCGATTGCGGCTTTTGGTGGCCGCGACAAAAGAGAATGTAACTGGAGAAGACAACCAGATGAGTCTAGGAATCTTTCTAGAGAGAGAGAGAAAGAGAAAAAGAAGAGAGAGGCAAAAGAGAGAATGTGTGTGTGGATGAGGAAAAATGAGAGAGAACACAAAATTTTTTATTCATAAAATGTAAATGATTTTATGATATTTTCAACACAACTTTTTAATCAATCGCAAAAATCAATCCACTACTGGTGGCATATACTCTAATCATCCCACCCTAGAAAGAAAGCTAAAACGCCCAAGAAAAACAAAAGAAGAAAGCTTTAACTACCTACCAGAGGATGTAACTAATAAAACAAAGGATTTAAAAAAATAATAATAATAGGGGCAAGCGGGTGGTTTCAAACCACTCACTAAAAGCTCAATTCGTAGCCATCAGCTCAAAAAGTTGAACTGTTCCACTTGGCTAAAGGGTGATTTGATATGAAACCACTCATAGCAAGCAGGGGGGGCAGTTAGGTGGGTAGTGGATATTTTTTGGTGGGTAGGGTGGGCTTTAGATGACACTTCAACTATACGTACACATACACTTCAACTATACGTACATATTTATGTGTGTAATATTAATAATTATCTTAATATTTATAAGTTAGTGATTATCCTTATTTTAACTCTGCGATACAGATTAGATGGTTGAAACGAATTAGGTAGTTGGTAAAAAAAATTTATGAACACTATAATTATTGAACTTAGGTAGTTTAATAAACATGATTTTGGATGAGTAACTAATTCTTAATATGTTAATATGATCTTTTAAATGATAATTTTTTACACTAATATTTTTGTTCTAGATTTCTTCTTTTTCTTCTCTTTTTTTTGATTTTATAATTTAAAAATGCTAAATAGCTCAAATGATGGAGATTAAAAAAAAAAGCACCATATTATTTTAAACATTTTATTTCTTCTCCATAAAAAAAAGTATAATATACTCTTTCCGTATATCATCAACAAGGATTTTTCTCTCTTATTTTTTAAAACAAGTTCTTATGATTTTTTTTCAATTTTTCTTCAAATCATGTATGTATCTTAATCTTAATTTTATTTTATTTTAATCCAAACAATATAAAAATCTAATTGTTCAACTCTCTCTGCTTCCTCCATGTGTCCCCTTTCATCCTTCTTTTTTTACGTTTTTCCCCCCTTTCTCTGTATAGCTCTACTCCTCTCTGCCCCTCTGTCTGTCTCTTAGCTTCTTCTTACGTGTCCTTCCTTTCCTCCCTCCTTTTTTCTTTATTTTTTTTCCCTTTCTCTGTTTCACGCTTCTTCTTCTTCTTCTTCTTCTTCTTTTTTTCTTCATCTTTAATTTGACCGTTTGCCTTTTTTTTTTTTTTTTCCTTCTTTGGCTTATGTTTTTTTTTTTTACCCCTTTAATATCTTCTTATGTTTCTTTCTTTCTTTTTTTTTTTCTTTTGCTATTTTTTCTTTAAAATCTTAAATCTTTTATTCTAAATATGTACCACCAAATACATTTTTCTACTACTTTACCTTTATTGTATAATATTTTACTGCAAATACATCTTTATTTAGAGTAATATTTTTCTATTTTTTAAAATATTATTTTATAAAATGTGACTTCTATAACCTTTATTTTTTTTAAAATTTCTTTATTGAAATTCTTTTCACAAATGTATTTTTTTCAAACATTTTTTCCTTTCTCATGTGTACCTTAGTTAAGTGCTAATTTATGAGGCGTTTGTTTTTTTGTATTTCGTTCGTATTGTATTTAAATGCAATGTAATTTTCATCCAAACGTTAAAGTTTTACATTCAAATACAAATATTTTTTACATTATCTCAAATACATTTATTATTTTAGGATATTTTAAAAATAATTTTTTTCTATTCACATCATATTATCTCTTTATTTTACTTTTTCTATCTACTTTTACTAATCACATTAACTTTTTAACTCTAAAATATAACTCAAATACTTTTCATCTAATGCAAAGCAAATTCTTTTCATGCAAATACAAAATGTATTCAATGTATTGTGTTCAAATATAATGTAAACGCAATACGTTTACCAAACACTCCATTAGTTTAATACTAATTAATTAGGTACTTTTAACTTAGTATTTTGTTAGTTTTTAATTGTTTTTAGAGGTTCTTTCACTTTGTTTTATTCTCTTTTGTAGGTTTTAAGTAAAAAGGTGTTCTTTGTGGTTTTTTAGTGCAAATGCCAAGTGGAGCTAAAATGGAGCTTTTAGCGCACTTTTGTGTGAAATTTGTGCGTTTTGAGGCAGGTGGGCTCCTAGACATCAGTTTTTGAGTGCTTGGAAGCTAAAATGGGTTCTATAGTACATTTTCTGGAGAGTTTGAAGCCTAGGTGCCTCGGCGACAAAAACATCTGTCTACGTAACTTAAGGCCTAGGCATTAAAAAGTTTGTGCCTAGGCGCAAATCGTGGTTCCTTATGCAAATGTACGAACAACAGTTTAGGGCCTTGGCACTAGAGTGGAATCTATCATAATTCCCCGAATTTTTGATTCAAAGATGAAGTCTTTCAGCCCATGAGTATAAGTAGAATCCTTCTAGGGTTTTTAGGGGACTTTTAGAGAGGAGAGAGAGGCTACGAGCAAAAGGAGAGCAAATAGTGATTGGAGAAGAAGAGTAGTGAAGCCAAAGATGCAATGTGACAATTTTAATTCATAAACCAATTTTTTCTTTTTTCATAATGTTTAAGACTTTATTTAGGATTTCATTTAAGTTCATTATGAACTAAATTTTCTTTTTTAGAACTATAATGTAAGCAGATTATGAATGTTCAAAGTTGTTTAATTCAATTTCAATGTTTATTCATATCAATATTGAGTGTTTATCTATTCTTAAAGCTTGTGAAAGCATGTGCACCTTTCTCATTGATTTATGATCCGATTTAAAATTGAGAAGTGATACTTGGTTTAGACTTTAATTAAATAAAATGAGATTCATCATAGCATAAAGATATTTATGAGACTTATATGACGTTATGAATTTCTTGTTCTTAATGAATCATAATAGGTTTGATGTTTAAGATCAAGGGGTAATAATTGGTTTGTTGTGGTAATTTGCTAATGCTTGAAAAAGATTAGTAATTATATTAGGAAAATCTGTCGTCAACATTAGTTGATTAAACTAGGTGCTTTAAGCAGGGTTAATTCGGTGAAATTGAAAAGCCTAAATGTCTTAATACATTAAATTTCTCCTTACTAAATTCGTGCATTGTTCTTATTTTAATTTTGAGTTTATTTTATTATCTCTCGTTATTTTATCGTTCAAATAGAATTGGGATTAAAGTAATTTGGTACTTAACAGTAAATTATTCTCATGGGAATGATATCTTCTTGCTATCTGTGCTTGATGATTTCTCAAATAATTTCAACTAATAGTAAAAAAAAAAAAAAAAGGAAACACACACACACCAGTGTCCCATATTACAGTTAAATCTTTATAAATTAATACCTTTGAGATTATGAAAATTTAATAATTAATCAAGATATTATTTAATCGATAAATTAACAAATAATTATTAAAAAATTAATTTATCAAGATATTTTTTTTTCCAAAACATTGTATTTAATATTGTGCATTGTGATATGCGAATATTATCTAATTATCGAATTATGAATTATTCAACGTATTTATTTTACCAAATGTTCATAAATGAAATTAGTCTTATTAAATAGAAGTTATGGATTTATCCATTTTCCAACAAACTAAACATACATTTGATGTATACTTTATTACTTCATGAACATTAAGATTGTGTTTATTTGAACCATTTTATTAAATAATGATCCCTTCTTTATTTTTCACATCCATTTATTAATTAAATTCTTTAATTACAGAAAAATTCTCAAATAAAATGACAAAAAAGGATAACAATAATACATTTAATTAAATAGATAAAACTCAATCATAAGAAAGGAAAATTAATTATATTCTCTTTTCTCTTTCTACACACAAATAAATAATTTATAAATATTACTACTTTGAAACCTATAACAAGAACTCTAATTTTCACACTAATCTTTATCCTTTAATGAGTAGTCTAAAAATTTTTGAGGTATATTAAATGTTGCGATTGATTTTTTCATTGTATACATTTTATGTTGTGGTTGTTTTTTATTTTCTTTGCGTACATATTTCTTTTTAGTATTGTTTGTTGGCATTTTTTCATTTTTAGTTATTCTTTTCGATTTTATATATTTTTGTTCTTTTGTTATACGTATATATTGTTGTTCTTATATTATGTGTATATATATATGTTGTATGTTATTTGCTTCTTTGAAAGTTTTTTTGTGATAACCGGGAAAATTCATATTTCTCGGAGAATAAATACACATTGAATTTAAGTGTTAAAATGTGAAATTAAGTGATTTAATATT
The DNA here is from genome assembly GCA_035233585.1 of Antiaris toxicaria. Lineage (NCBI taxonomy): Eukaryota > Viridiplantae > Streptophyta > Magnoliopsida > Rosales > Moraceae > Antiaris > Antiaris toxicaria. The sequence continues at coordinate 101,065,729 of CP141154.1, forward strand.
GTTTAGAACTAAATAAAATGTTCTAATAATGTTAAAGGATGAAAATAATTGATAGTGATGTTATGTGTGTACACGTGTGTGCCACTCACAGTATCAAGAAGTAGGTCAAGATGATATTATCTTGACATAAAACTGATAAATTTGAGTTCAGTACTCCTAAATTAGTTAGAATAGCCTATCAGCACGCTCAAATTTGATGATTGAGCACAAGGGTAATTTTTGACCGAGAATTCGCAGTATCAGAAACTAGTTGAAATGACCTCAGATGAAAATAAAACTGATATATTTGGATTCAAGACGCCCAAATTAGTCAGGAAAGCTCATGTTGAAATTTTGGACGAAAAAGTATATAAAGAGCGAAAAAAAGTGAAATTTCCTCATTTGTCCACATACACTCTCTTTCCTCCCTTCTCTTTCTCTCTCTACCCGCACGTGTACAGTAACCGACCACCGGAAACGGTATCCGTTTTTGACACCGCAGGCATCGTTGGAAAGCTCTCGTCGAGCTGAGTCAGACGGTGGGCCGAGTCGACAGAATCGACGCTGGAGGAGCTCGCACGCACCGCCTGAAGCCGCCGGCCAACGGAAATTTCACGATGTCGTATCTCCGCCGTCTGACGTTCGATGGTCCCAAAAGTTTCGTGGTGAAGAGAGGAGCAAAACCCATGTCGCCTTAACACCGGCGGAATTGCGCCGCCCAAGCTTCGACAAATTCCGTGAAACGCCGCTGTGGAGCCGCCGTCGAAACCGCGATTCCGGCCGAGTTGAAGTACGCCGTTGGTGCAGAAATAACCGCAGGGTTGAGGGGAGCAAAAGCCCTCAACCAATTTCGAGAAAAAGTCCGGCACGACGGGGTTCCACCATCGCCGCCGTGACCGTGACTTTCGAGGAGATTTTATGACGATAGAGGTGTCGAATGGTGAAATTAAGACCACCAATGGATTCCTCTTGTTGAGATCTTCAAGATGGACTACCCACATTCCACCGTCGCCGTCGTCACTGCAGGTCAACGCTGACCGGTGACCGAAAATTGAAGAATAGCCCGTTGGCCTATTTTTGACGTTCCGGACGCATCCGCGGAGTCGGATTTGCAAGACGGGACCTCAGATATGAAGAACGAAGAATTAGGGTTTATGCCGTCGAGACCGGACTGCAATTCGGTATAAATCCCGACCTCTTTATGTTCCACAATTTAATTGTTTGGGACTATTACATGATTTTATGATTATTGGTATGAAAATTATGGAAAAAAATGTAGATAAAAAGAAGAAAATTGCTGTAATGGAGGAAAAGAAAAATATGTACTAATGTAAAGATTTTACATAAACAGTGCGAGTTTTACGTAAAATCTAGGCATCTGGTATAGTACATAATAGAATTAGATCAGGATAGATAGTTTTCAGGTGTTTCCTAAACGCTGGAACCTCAAAAATTAAGGGGAAGCTCTGCCGAAATTTCTAAAAACGGCACTAGGGGTAATATGGGAAACGAGGGGTAAAATATGATCGGGAAGGTAACCCGAGCCCCTTCGAGGAATTAGGGCATGGAAAAAAGAAGGGGCAAGTTATAATTAGTAAACCGACCCTTCGAGACCCTAGAACGCAAGAAAAACATGAAACCGACTCTTAGGTCGGAATAGTACTTCCCGAGGGCCGGAATGTGAAAATTGGTAAAATGATAAGAATTAATCCAGATAAGGTCCGATAAGATTTAAAAAGTTAATTAGATGATTTTGGGTTTAGAAAATCCAGCCTAAGTATGAAAATGAAAATGTTATGGTTAAACGACCCATCAGGGGGCAAAATAGTCATTTTGCCTAAAGATTATCAAATTATGGGAAAAGAGCCCCACTGATCCCGGAATAGGTTAATGAAGTTTGTAAAAGCCAAAATTGAGGTTTAAGTTATGAAAAATCACGCCAAGGGTAAAATTGTAATTTTGTCAAAAGTTAGGGGTAAAATCGTAATTTTTCAAAAAAAAAAGTTGGGGAAAAATTCGAAAATGGCCATTAAGGTTTAAAAAGCTGTCCTAAGGCTATAATTAAGGGATAAGATCAGAATCAAGATTTTTAATAAAATAAAAACTATAAATAAAAATGTAATTAACGGATAAAGTTTGTCTGTAGGAACCTGATCCAGACGCGACAAAAGACGTCAATGGATTCCAAGAAGAGGATAAGCACGCTATGAGTAAGTTCAGACATTTACCTGTCTGCAACTATGAACAAATTTATAGTATTTATATGTTTTATATGTAAACGTCATGATGTGATTTATGATGATGCTATAGTAATACTATAGCAATGTTATGATGATGTTAAAAGATAGGTTTTAATAAATAATTTATAAAAATATATATATGAATATATATTGAATTATGGAGGAAATGTACTATAAAAGCTTTATGAGAGTAAAGATGTGAGAAAGAGAGATAGAAGAACGGAAAGAGTAAGAACGAGAATGTTATGATAGAATGCATAAGAAAGAGATGAGACATGAAAGGAAAGGATAGGTGTTTTATGAAAAGTTTTATGGAAGTTAAGTTATGATTGATAGAATAACGATGATCGGTAATGAAAGGAATTAAGAAAGGGTATGTTTTATGAGAATGAAATGATAGGTGTTTTATGAAAAATGATATGAAAGCAAAGAGTTAGACAAGAAAGAGAAGAAATGATAGGTTATGATGAAAGGTATGATGAAAGGATTAGGACATAACGATAAAATGTGATTGATAGAATAGAACAATAGGCTATGATTGATAGGAGTATGATGATAAGATACGATAGATAGAATGATGCAAATGATAACAGAGAATAATTGTCCGCACATAACTAAACATATTTTTGTTTGTTATGATGTGATGTGATGTTATATAAGTAATATGCGCTATATATGCTAAAGTGTGACTGACATAATTCACACGAGTAAGGTAAAGAATTAAGAAAAGAAAAACAACAAAACGAAACAACGATATATATATCTTACGAAATGAGAATGAAAGAATGAAATGACAATGAGAAAGAATTACGAAAGAAAGATAGAATAACGAAAGAACAAATGTTCCATGAAATGTTCTATGAAAAATGAGAAAGGAAAGATAATGAATGTCATGAAAAAGATGTACAACGAAAAATCAATATAAGAAAAATAAAAGCATACAAGATAATAAGAATGAAAACTTAAGTTGTTGGCGTACCGGTCTCTCTACAAGGTCAAGACTTCAAGTCTATATCCTCTGCGCAAATGTGGTGCTACCTCGAAGGTGTGGTAGATTATAGGTTGGACCAACCCCGAAGGTGTGGTATTTAATGTAACTGTGAGGTAGGTTGGTGGGTCGCTCCCCCTCCTCCCACTGTCCATGTGCAAATAGGTACGTTCAACAACGGGCCCACCAAAGGAGAGTGAAAAGAAAAGAAACGAAAGGAGAGTGAAAAGAAAAGAAACGAAAGGAGAGTGGTGAAAAGAAAAGAAAGGAAAGGAGAGTGAAAAGAAAGGAAAGGAGAGTGAAAAGAAAGGAAAGGAAATGATATGAAAAGAAAAGAAAAGTAAAGAACGACATGAAAAGAAACAAACGATATGAAAGAATGACATAATAAAATCGATGAAAAATAAATAAATAATAAAACGAAGTTTAAAAGAATATAATAAAATTAATATATGTGATGTGATGTGATGTGATGTATTTAATGTTATGTGTATGATGTGAATGACATGTTTTTACGTGATGTTATGCTAGTGTATATGTTACTAGCTTTTAAGATATGAAAGGTTAAGAGATGATGATAAAGCAATAGAAAAGATCAGAAAGTTTAGAACGGAAAGTTAAGAAATGATAGGAATGAAAAGAAAAGAAATGAAGAGATTAGAATAGAATGATAAGAGATGATCGATAGAATGATGAGAACGATGAGAGAAGAGATAAATGAGCATGAAGAGGCTAACACATTATGTTATGTTTCGATGATATGTATAGACGAGGTGTATGATGTGTCCATACGTGATGTTATATATTCTAGTAATAATATATATTACTAGTACTTATAAGTTAATGAATGTATGTTTGAACTTACTGAGCATCTAGCTCATTAGTTATTTATATGTTGCAGGTAAATAACCTATTAGTTTAAAGTAATATGATGGACAACGAACGGATCTGCACGTGCCAAGGGATTGGGCGAAGGTATGGTACGACTATGAGTCTTTCGCTAAGCGTTCAAAAAGGAAGATGAAAGAAAGAAATTTATGAATTATATGTTATAAGAGTATGATAGAGATATAGATATAATATGTAAGTTAAAAAAAATTTTTTTGCTATAGAAATTGCTTCCGCTTTAAAATGAGAACGTTAAAAATAGAAAGTTAAGTATGTTAAGTAAGAGGACGACGACCCACGAGGTTGCCAGCCATCACGGTCGGCGTCAGAGCTCGGCTGGTTGGTATGGTAATGTACGGGGGACATCACATTTTTTCTTACAAGATCATGATTTTAATCTATTATATATATTTATATGAATTGGTTATGTTATTTGCCTTTTTTTTTTCTTTTTAAAACTTTTTTTCTTGTAAAATTTCTAATTTAACTTACAATAGAACTTCAAAATGTAAAAAAAAAAAAAAAGGTGTGAAAAGAAATTTAAAGTGGTAGTATATTTCTTATTTTATAGTAATAGGGGTAATTTTAGAAATGAAAGGGGTATATATTAAGCACATTTAATCACTTTGAATTTAAAATGAGTGTGCTTAGAAGGGGTTGTGAAGAATCAAGAGGGGTATGTCAATCGAATCACCCTTTATCAAATGATTATTATTGTATTTACATGATATTACAAGATATGTGTTTGTTTGTTTTTATAAATCTCAAGTACTCCATTTAGATGACCCAATTTTATTTTTTTTGTCTTTTTCTAAAAAGACAACATAAGTTTCACTACTCACAGATACTTTTACAACTTAATATCTCATATTTTAAAAATCCATAACTTTGCATATACAAATCTAAATGAGATGATGTTTTTAAAAAATTATATAGAATTTCTAAACCAACGAAACAAACTCCATATTAATTATTTTTTTAACGAATTATTATTATTATTTTTGAATTTAAGAGTAGAGAGATTTGAACATGTGGCGTCCGCTGACCCAGCTCACCCGAGCCGACGTTCACCATTTCTTTTCTTATTAACTTTGCATACATAAACTTTCCTTTTTCTTTTGCGGAAGTGTCATTGAAAAGCTTTACTTTCAAAATTAAGTGAAAATTGTGGGAACATTTTTTTGTGAAAATTGTGGGAACATTTTTTTTTCTTCTCTTAAACATATTTACATAAACTTCCATTTTCATCAAAACATACTAGCTTATATACATTTTTTTTTTCATTTTTGTTCCATTTCATTTACATATTGTCTGCATATATATATATATTTGAACACATACTTATACAAAAAAAAAAAAAAAATACTCTGGCAGCTGAAAACATAGCGAGTCCGTCCCCTTATCCATACACTTTTGGAATCTTTCTGTCAGTCTTCCTGTTCATCTATCATATCCTGGGTTGCTTACCCTTATCACCTACACCATAAACAGACTTGTGAGCTAGGCTTAATAAGTACAAACATACAAACAATTAACTTATGTGTATAACCTCTAAGGTTAGTCACATAATGCAATTCTATTCCTCATAAGTTAGTGTTCGGGGTTCTTTTATCATAGCTTATCACAACATTCTAATCCTTTCATTTCATGTCTTTCTTTCTTTCTTATCATCACTTTTCTTTTTCTTTTCTTTTCTTTTCTTTTCACTTTCATTGGTGGGCCCGTTGTTAAACGTGCCTATTTGTGCGCAGATAGTGGGAGGAGGGGGAGCGACCCACCAACTTACCTCACAGTTATATATGTTTACCTCATTTTAGGGGTAAAACATTAGCTACAGCACCTTCGGGGTAGGGTCCAACCTATAAACTACCGTACCTTCGGGGTAGTACCACATCTGCGTGGAGGATATAGACCTGAAGCCTCAACCGTATAGGGAGACCGGTACGCCAACAATTAAGTTTTCAGTTTTATTATCTTGCATTTTTTTAGCTTTTAGATCATAGCCTATCATGCATACATACCATTCTTAAGACATCTCTAACATGATTTCTCATCTAACTCATGTTATAGAAACACATCATAAAGTTAGTCAACTCGTGAGTAGACAAAGTAAATGCTTGTACTTACAATATCTGTGCAAGTGTGATATCTTTTGGATCCTTGATATTGCTTCCCCCTTCACTTGTTGTGTTTTCTATAAGAGAAATAATCATGGATTATTTCTCATATTCACCTCTTATTTAAAACATAGCAAAAATTGCATTAGTCTACATTTTCCTTATTCCTCTTTTTCACTCAAAATTAACTCTTAAAATGCTGTTACTATCCTTGGTTTTGTGTTTTCATACTTTTCCTTAACATTCAAAACTTACTTAACATTCTAATCTTCATAATGTCCACACTCTTAGTTTCTTACTACTAACTCACTTCATTACTGTTACCGAAATTTCGACAACATTTCTGCTTAAAAACTAGGGTCCCGGCGTTTAAGTAACGCTTCAAAACTTAGGTACCTGTCAAGTACTATATCAGGGGCCTAATTTTTCATAGAACATTCAAAAGGTTCTATGAAAAATGCTTATCAAGTCACATACATTATCCATTAACACATTCAAAACCACATCCATATAATCAACCATCACTTTCATTTTTCATTATCCATTACCAACATTTCATTCACTACTTTATTTCCTCATTCAATTCCTTTCTTACACATTTCATATCCATTCATTCATTTCAAAATTACTTACAACATAAAACATTCAAATTTCAACAACCAAAACTTCAAACTTAAAATTTCAACTTAACTAATCCTTTCCAAACAATTACATAACCATTTTCAATCTCTTTTCTTAACTTTAAGCTTAACAAAACTAGCTTAAAGATTTCACAATCCCATCTTCAAAATCTTCTCAATTCTTCTTAAGGGACTTAACCAATATTTGTTCAAAATTGAAACTAAATGCATCTATTGTCAAATATAACCCTTATAACCATTTTTTTCACTTAAATCATCAAGTTAACAATCATAAATTTCAATCATTTCACCTAAAAGAGCTACAAATTTATCATGAAAAATCATCAAATTTTCAAACCCTAACAGATCTATTACTTCCCCTAGGGTTTTATTCTCAAACTCATGCACATACACTCTCTAATTCACAATAACACTTTCTCAACTTATCTTCATGCAATATCTAAGCTTTTTTTTTTTTTTTAAAAAAACAAAATCTGCATATTTCATCATTTCATCCATTCCTAAATATTCACGCCTACAGTTTCAGACAACCAAGCTCAAGGAAAATCAAGCAAAAAGAAATCACCTTGCTTCCACGTGAAATCCTTGCCCTAAATGAGCTACAGTTGAAATTTGGAGAAGAAATGTGAAGAAAGTTTTGATCTTTGTGGAGGTGGGTTCATGGTTTCACAGGGGAAGAAGAAGAAGGCTCTGTAAAATTTTCTTGGCTTTTCTCTCTCTAATGGATGGCACAAGGAGGCTTATCAGATAAGAGGTGCATTAAATGCTAACCTTTTAGCAACTTCTGCCGACTACCCCATACAACTAGATGGATTGAACTAATTCCTCATTTTGTTACAAATGAACAACGTCCTTTTTAACTCAAGAAAATGAATTATTTTCTCTCATTCCCACGCATAGTAAATGATGCCTCTCTGCTTAAGGGAAATCAAATTAATTGATTTCCTTGCTTCCTTCACCTAATGAACGATGACAAGCCAAGGGAATTAATTCCCTTCTTGTTCCAGTGCCAAAAATAAAATGACAACCTTCATCATCACTATTCCTTTTCTTTTTTTTTTTTTAAAACCCAAAAATTTGTTTATTTGGGCTTAATCATAATTCTCCAATTTGTTTGGTAATAACCAAACTAAACCATAGGATCAAGCTATTTCTTTCCTCTTACTTTTCAATAATTCCATTAAGACATCGTAATTTGAAAGTATTTTTTTCTCTTAATACATATCATATTTTCACCATTCACATTATCTAATCGACCTTTGACTGGAAAGTCTAACCGAAAAAAATATACTAATCACTTGAGTGGGTTTCTAGGATCATCCATATGGTTGGTTTACCTCATTGACACCTATTTGGTAACATTTCGCCCATTCTATAACAATAAAGTTTTCTAACTTGAAAATCTTAATTTTTAACACTATTAGAATATTTTTATTTTATTCTAAACAGTATTAAATCATTCATATATTTATATATATAAAAATATCATTACATTATTTACAAAAAAAATGATTCCGAGAAGAATAGAAATTCTTGGTTATTATATTGACCCCTCTTTATAAAATTTTCGTCCTCGAAAATTCAGAACAAGTGAGGGTATTTTTCTCTCATCTCTCCTTCACGCTCCCACGTAGCCTCTTCTACATTGTGATTTCTCCACAACACTTTGACTAGTGGGATGCTTTTATTTCTTAGCGTCTTCTCCTCTCGAGCAAGTATTTGGACTGGTTGCTCTTCATACGACAACTCTTCTTGGACTTGGATTGGTTCATACTCGAGAACATGTAAAGGGTCTGAAATGTACTTCCTCAACATGGACATGTGGAAGACATTATGCACGATTGACAATTCGGGTGACAGCGCTAGCTTACAGGCCACTTTTCCCACTCGACTGATAATGGGAAAAGGTCCTATGTATATGGGACTCAGCTTTCCTTTCTTCCCAAATCGCATTATACCCTTCATTGGTGCAACCTTTAAGAATACGAAGTCTCCTTCTTCGAATTCTAAGGGTCTTCATCTCTGGTCTGCATAGCTCTTTTGGCGACTTTGTGCAGTCTTCATCCTCTGTTGGATTTTCTTGACCGCATCAATTGTCTCTTGGATAAACTCAGTCTTGTGCAGCTCCTTTTCTCTTAAGTCATACCAATGAATCGGTGACCTGTATTTCCGTCTATACAACGCTTCATATGGTGCCATTCCAATAGAAGCCTGGAAACTGTTGTTGTATGAAAACTCGATCAGTAGTAACTTCTTATTCTATGCTCCTTTGAAGTCTAGTGCACATACGCGAAGCATATCCTCTAGTGTCTAGATTGTGTGCTCAGATTGCCCATCTGTCTGAGGGTGAAATACTGTACTAAATCTTAGTTCTGAGCCAATTGCAGCTTGAACACTCTTCCAAAAGTTTGATGTGAACCGTCTGTCATGATCTGACTCTATCACTGTTGGTATTCCATGCAGTCTCACTATGTTAGAGATGTACAGCTCTGCCAACTTTTCTAATGTATGCGTCATCTTCACCGGTATAAAGTGAGCGGACTTGATTAATCGATCTACCACTACCCATATGGTATAAAATCCTTCACTTTTCCTTGGTAGTTCGACAACAAAATCCATAGTTACTTTCTCCCATTTCCATTCTGGGATGTCCAGTGGTTGCAGTTCACTTACTGGTCTTTGATGTTCCGCCTTAACCCTTTAGCATGTTAAACAGTGACTGACGTGTTGGACTATGTCATTTTTCCTGTTTCTTCACTAGAATTGCTGCTTTAAGTCTTGATACATCTTTGTACTACTTGGATGTACTGAGTAAGGGGTGTCGTGGACTTCTGTTAGGATTCTCTTTCTCAATTCTTCTTTGTCGGGCACACAAATCCTTCCTTAAAAAAGTAGTACCCCATCGTCAGTAATGTGGAACTCTGTCTTTCCATTCTTGGGAATTTCTTCCTTCAATTTTTGCAGAACAATATCAACCTCTTGAGCTTCTTTAATCTCCTCAAAGAGTGTTGGCTTGAATTGCATTGCCGCTAACTTTCCTGAAATTAGCTCCATTCTTAATGTAGAAATTTCCTGTTGTAGCGGCTTGGGCAGTTTATCGATAGCTATTCGTTTCGGCATCGTTGACTTTTGGCTCAATGCATCCGCTACCTTGTTCGCTTTGCCGGGATGATACAAGATCTCGTAGTCATAATCTTTAACTAATTCAAGCCATCTTCTTTGTCTCATGTTGAGTTCCTTCTAGATGAAGAAATACTTCAAACTCTGGTGGTCGGTAAAGATCCTATATCGAACTCCATATAAATAATGCCGCCATATCTTAAGAGCAAATACTACAGCAGTCAATTCTAGATCGTGAGTCGGGTAGTTATTCTCACATTCTTTCAGCTGTCTGGAAGTATAGGCTATTACCTTTCCATCTTGCATCAATACAGCTCCTAATCCCATCTTGGATGTGTCACTGTAGATATCAAATTCTCCTTCATCCTTGGACAAGGTGAGAACTGGGGCACTCATCAACCGTCTCTTTAATTCCTGAAAGCTTTCCTCACATTTGTTTGTCCAATCAAATTTCTTCTCTTTGCGTGTGAGAGCTGTAAGAGGGGCAGCTAACCTTGCAAATACCTCTACAAATCTACGGTAGTAACCTGCCAATCCTAGAAAACTCCATATCTCGGTGACGTTCTTCGGAGGTACCCATTTGCTAACCGCCTCAACTTTTGCAGGATCAACTGCAATCCTGTCTTTTGAGACGACGTGTCCGAGGAAATGAACTTTATCTAACCAAAATTCACATTTTGAGAACTTGGCGTACAACTGATGCTCCCTTAGCATCTGCAGTGCAGTCCAAAGATGTTCCTCATGCTCTTCTTGATTCTTCGAGTAGACGAGATATCGTCAATAAATACGATGACAAATTTGTCCAAGTATTCCTTAAATACTCGATTCATAAGATTCATGAAGGCAGCTGGAGCATTTGTCAATCCAAAGGGCATGACAAGAAATTCAAAATGCCCATATCTCGTACGAAATGCAGTCTTAGGAACATCTCCTTCCTTGATCTTCAACTGATAATAACCGAATCGAAGATCAATCTTGGAAAACATTGCAGCTCCTTTGAGTTGATCAAATAAATCATCGATCTTCGGTAGTGGATACCCGTTCTTGATTGTAGCTTTGTTGAGTTCACGGTAGTCAATGCACATCATTAGGCTTCCATTTTTCTTCTTCACAAACAAAACTGGTGCTCCCCACGGTGAATAGCTGGGGCAGATGAATCCTTTTTTCTAACAACTCTTTCAACTGCACCTGTAATTCCTTCAGTTCTGCAAGGGCTATTCTGTAAGGTGCTTTTGAAATAGGGGATGTATCTGGCAACAACTCAATCTCGAAAGTGATCTCCCGGTCTGGAGGGAGTCCTAGCAATTCTTCTGGAAATACTTCTAAGAAGTCCCTGATCACCGGTACCTCACTTGGTTGAAGCTTCGCTTCAATGCTTGTATCTGTAATGTAGGCTAAGTAACCAGTGCATCCACTCTTCATCAGTTTCTCCCGGTCTGGAGGGAGTCTTAGCAATTCTTCTGGAAATACTTCTAAGAAGTCCCTGATCACCGGTACCTCACTTGGTTGAAGCTTCGCTTCAATGCTTATATCTGTAATGTAGGCTAAGTAACCAGTGCATCCACTCTTCATCAGTTTCTGTGCTCTCATTGAACTTATCAGCATACCAGACAATCTTGGAGTATGATTCACATACTCGAACTGGTCATCTCCTCCTGACTAAAACACTACTTTCCTCTGCTGGCAATCAATTGTCACTCGATACTTGCTAAGGAAATCCATTCCGAAAATAACATCGTAGTCAACTATCTCTAGTATGACTAAATCGATATATAATTCTCGTTCAGCAATAATCACTGGAACATTACGTAACCAGTGATCCGACAACATTACCTCACCAGATGGTAGGGTAGTCTTGAACACTTGACCAATCTTATCCTTAACATGCTTAATTTTTGCAGCAAAAGTATGTGAAGCAAATGAATGTGATTTACCTGAGTCAAATAATACATAGGCAAAACTTTGGGCAACAGGAAGCTGACCCGTTACCACATTTGAGGCTCCCGCCTTAACGTCTTCTTTGGAGTAGACCAGGATATGTGCATTAGCTCGGAGTGCATCTTCTGATCGGCTCATGTGAGTCTGTGCGCTTTGGGACCTTGTCTGCACGGCGTGTGCTTGGCTAGCAGTCGGTTGCGGCTAAAAAGATCTTGGCTGGTATTGGGGATTGGTAAGGCAATTCCTGGCAAAATGGCCTTCCTTGCCACATAAATAGCATACATTTTTCCCCACTCTGCATTCCCCTAGATGCATCTTCCCACATTGTTGACATGGGAGTCTAGTCTGGCTGGTGCTCTGGTTTGGCCTTCTTTGGACATTTCTTACATTCTGACCTCCGGAATCACTAGTATTAGTTTTCCGCTTGTTCGAGTTTGATTGACTTTGGTTGCCGCTCTGACTATGCCTCGGACCTGAGAAAGGCTTGCTACTTTGGCTTGGTTGGTTGCTTTTCTGTGTCAGCTTTGTCAAATCCCTTTCTTTCTTCTTGTTCTCCCAAGCCTTAGTCTTCTCTTCTTTTGCTTGAGCCAACCTGTGCTCAGCTCTCATCGCCCTGCTAATACAGTTTGCAACAGTGGTGGGTAAGGTCTTACCATTCTCTACCAATGTGGCAATATCGGGCCTAAACACGTCAATCATTCGACGGACCCATTCCTCTTCTGTTGGTACCATCTCTAGACATATTCGGGCTAACTGATCAAACTTACGGTAAGCTTCAGTCACAGACATTTCTCCTTGCTTTAACCCATCAAATTCTCACTGTTGAGCTCGCATAGTGTCTAAGTTGAAAAATTTTCGATTAAATTCTTCTAGGAAATCATTTCAAGTCATGCTCCTCACATTCCTTCTCATCTTCACCATCTTCCACTAATATCTGGCATCTTTCTTAAGCAAGTAGGAGGCACAGAGAACTCGTTCTTGATCCGTGAGATTCATGAACTCAAAGATCATTTGTATGGAGGCCAACCATTCTTCAGCCTGAAGTGGATCGGTAGACCCCTCAAACTCTGGCGGCTTCGTTTTCCTAAACCGCCCATATAAGGACTCCTGATTGATCACCATCTGAGTAGAAGTACCCATATCCCCTTCCGATATAACTGGCATTGTTGGAGCGGCTGACCTTGGAGTTAGTTGAGGTTCTGGCATGGATGTTTGGGACGGAGTCATTTGAGGTTGGGTAGGTCTACCCCTATCAGTTTGTCCTATATTTCGTTCGGCTAATAATTCCCTTAGCCTTTGGTTTTCCTGCTCTTGAGCCTCCAATCGTGCCTGTATATTGGCTAAGAGGTTGGTTATCTCGGTATCTCGATCTACTCTTGACACTGTAGATCGTGGTCTGACCATATTGTCGTGTACCACCCATTGCAAACAATAACATGGTTTAGTGCTCACATAACAATAATAACTCTTAATTTAAAAACAATCTTACTTGGGCTGTGCAGAAGCAGATGCTTGAAATGTCATGGAGGGTCAATAGACAACCGCCTGCTCTGATACCAACTGTGGCGTCCGCCGACCCAGCTCACCCGAGACGACGTTCACCATTTCTTTTCTTATTAACTTTGCATACATAAACTTTTTTTTTCTTTTACGGAAGTGTAATTAAAAAGCTTTACTTTCAAAATTAAGTGAAAATTATGGGAATATTTTTTTTTTCTCTTAAACATATTTACATAAACTTCCCTTTTCATCAAAACATACCAGCTTATATACATTTTTTTTTCATTTTTGTTCCATTTCATTTACATATTGTCTGCATATATATATATATATATTTGAACATATACTTATACCAAAAAATACTCTGGCAGCTGAAAATATAGCGAGTCCGTCCCCTTGTCCATGACACTTCTGGAATCTGTCTGCCAGTCTCTCTGTTCATCTATCATATCCTGGGTTGCTTACCCTTATCACCTACACCATAAACAGACTTGTGAGTTAGGCTTAGTAAGCACAAACATACAAACAATTAATTTATATGCATAACCTCTAAGGTTAATCACATAATGCAATTCTATTCCTCATAGGTTAGTGTTCGGGGTTCTTTTATCATAGTTTATCACAACATTCTAATCCTTTCATTTCATGTCTTTCTTTCTTTCTTATCATCACTTTTCTTTTTCTTTTCTTTTCTTTTCTTTTCTTTTTACTTTCATTGGTGGGCCCGTTGTTGAACGTACCTATTTGTGCGCAGACAGTGGGAGGAGGGGGAGCGACCCACCAACTTACCTCACAGTCACATATGTTTACCTCATTTTAAGGGTAAAACATTAGCTACCGCACCTTCGGGGTAGGGTCAACTTATAAACTACTGCACCTTCGGGGTAACACCACATCTGCGTGGAGGATATAGACCTGAAGTCTCGACCGTATAGGGAGACCGGTACGCCAACAATTAAGTTTTCAGTTTTATTATCTTGTATTCTTTTAGCTTTTAGATCATAGCCTATCATGCATATATACCATTCCTAAGACATCTCTAACATGATTTCTCATCTAACTCATGTTATAGAAACACATTACAAAGTTAGTCAGTTCGTGGGTAGACAAAGTAAATGCTTGTACTTACAATATCTGTGCAAGTGTGATATCTTTTGGATCCTTGATATTGCTTCCCCCTTCACTTGTTGTGTTTCCTATAATAGAAATAATCATGGATCATTTCTCATATTCACCTCTTATTTAAAACATAGTAAAAATTGCATTAGTCTACATTTTCCTTATTCTTCTTTTCACTCAAAATCAACTCTTAGAATGTTGTTACTATCCTTGGTTTTGTGTTTTCACACTTTTCCTTAACATTCAAAACTTACTTAACATTCTAATCTTCATAATGTCCACACTCTTAGTTTCTTACTACTAACTCACTTTATTACCGTTACCGAAATTTCGGCAACATTTCTGCTTAAAAACTAGGGTCTCACCGTTTAAGTAACGCTTCAAAACTTAGGTACCTGTCAAGTACTATACCAGAGGCCTAATTTTTCATAGAACATTCAAAAAGTTCTATGAAAAATGCTTATCAAGTCACATACATTATCCATTAACACATTCAAAACCACATCCATATAATCAACCATCACTTTCATTTTTCATTATCCATTACCAACATTTCATTCACTACTTTATTTCCTCATTCAATTCCTTTCTTACACATTTCATATCCATTCATTCATTTCAAAATTACTAACAACATAAAACATTCAAATTTCAACAACCAAAGCTTCAAACTTAAAATTTCAACTTAACTAATCCTTTCCAAACAATTACATAACCATTTTCAATTTCTTTTCTTAACTTTAAGCTTAACAAAACTAGCTTAAAGATTTCACAATCCCATCTTCAAAATCTTCTCAATTCTTCTTAAGGGACTTAACCAATATTTGTTCAAAATTGAAACTAAATGCATCTATTGTCAAATATAACCTTTATAACCATTTTTTTTCACTTAAATCATCAAGTTAACAATCATAAATTTCAATCATTTCACCTAAAAGAGCTACAAATTTATCATGAAAAATCATCAAATTTTCAAACCCTAACAGATCTATTACTTCCCCTAGGGTTTCATTCTCAAACTCATGCACATACACTCTCTAATTCACAATAACACTTTCTCAACTTATCTTCATGCAATATCTAAGCTTTTTTTTTTTTTTTAAAAAACAAAATCTGCATATTTCATCATTTCATCCATTCCTAAATATTCACGCCTACAGTTTCAGACAACCAAGCTCAAGGAAAATCAAGCAAAAAGAAATCACCTTGCTTCCACGTGAAATCCTTGCCCTAAATGAGCTGTAGTTGAAATTTGGAGAAGAAATGTGAAGAAAGTTTTGATCTTTATGGAGGTGGGTTCACGGTTTCGCAGGGGAAGAAGAAGAAGGCTCTGTAAAATTTTCTTGGCTTTTCTCTCTCTAATGGATGGCACAAGGAGGCTTATCAGATAAGAGGTGCATTAAATGCTAACCTTCTAGCAACTTCTGCCGACTACCCCATACAACTAGATGGATTGAACTAATTCCTCATTTTGTTACAAATGAACGACGTCCTTTTTAACTCAAGAAAATGAATTATTTTCTCTCATTCCCACACATAGTAAACGATGCCTCTCTGCTTAAGGAAATCAAATTAATTGATTTCCTTGCTTCCTGCACCTAATGTACGACGACAAGCCAAGGGAACTAATTCCCTTCTTGTTCAAGCGCCAAAAATAAAACGACAACCTTCACATCACTATTCCTTTTCTTTTTTTTTTTTTTAAAACCCAAAAATTCATTTACTTGGGCTTAATCATAATTCTCCAATTTGTTTGGTAATAACCAAACTAAACCATAGGATCAAGCTATTTCTTTCCTCTTACTTTTCAATAATTCCATTAAGACATCGTAACTTGAAAGTATTTTTTTCTCTGAATACGTATCATATTTTCACCATTTACATTATCTGATCGACCTTTGACTAGAAAGTCTAACCGAAAAAAATATACTAATCACTTGAATGGGTTTCTAGGATCATCCATACGGTTGGTTTATCTCATTGACACCTATTTGGTAACATTTCGCCTATTCTATAACAATAAAGTTTTCTAATTTGAAAATCTTAATTTTTAACACTGTTAGAATATTTTTATTTTATTCTAAACAGTATTAAATCAATAATATATTTATATATATATAAATATCATTACATTATTTACAAAAAAAAAATGATTCCGAGAAGAATAGAAATTCTTGGTTATTACAGAACCCTTCACTGTATGATAGGGTCTTTTGGTGAATTATTATTTTACTACATTGGTTTTAAGTCAAGAATAACTAAAAATGTTACTTAGTCAAGTTTAAATTCATTGAGTATCAATTTGTCGAGGTTATATTGTTTTTATTTATTTATATTAAATTAAGAAACTATATATTATGATATTTTTTTATTATCTGACTTTACTTATTTTATTTTGATTTAGTTCCTCATTATGTAATTTTAGGTAATTTTTTAGATGTGAAAATTTTGGATTGTTTTTTAATAAAGGGGACATTATTGTTATTCTTTGATATCAGCTCTTGAAACATCAAGATAAAAGGCCTGATAAATAGAATAAAGATAGAGAAGAAGAACCATTTGAGAGAGAATATAAAGAGAGAACAAGAACTTAAGGAAAAAAAACATTTATATCATATTTAAGAAATTAGTCAACTAATTACTTAATATTGTTTTATAACAAGAATTTTTTATTACGTATAATTCAAGCAAGAAACAATTTGATGTTTATGTTTTGAGATATAAATGTTATAATTGTTCAAGTTCGAGTCTAACTAAAATTTTAGTAAATTCTAATTAACGTATTTATTTATTTTCGTAATTAAAAACAATAGGAAAAAATGATTCTTTGTGGTTTGTATAAACACGACGTTGATCAGGTCAAATAGTTCCGTATGAATTTCTTGCAATTTTTTTTTTTAAAACAAAGGAAACGTGCATCAGGCATGTTCCCTTGAACTAGTTGAACTAAACAAACGGAAGCAATACGGAAAAAAATGAAGGGAAGAAAACTAAAAAAATCTATTTAAGTAATATTTTAGGTTAATATGTGGTTTAATTTATTATAGCAAGTCATATATATAAAATGTCATATCAAGCATGCACTCATTTTTATTATTTTGTTTGTAACCGTTGAGAATGAACCGCATTAGCACCTCTGTGTTTTTTTTTTTTTTTTTCTAAATAATAAAGACATTCCCTTAATCAAAATTAATAATACTAAGATCCTATTCTTTTAACTCTATTAAATTAAGTTTAAAATAATTAAAATATCTCCAATAAATATCAATCCTTGATCTTACTAAATTAAATCAAAATCATTCATTTTTTTTAATTTAACCATTTATTTGTTTTAACTTAATTATAAAAGAAAAAGAATTAATAAAAAAAATAACTTCCTTTTGTTAATAATGTGCAAAATAAAGAATAGTGTTTTGCATTAGTTATAAATATGTTATTAAAAATATGTTAATGGTTCTTTATTACGGCAATAATTTGTTTTTAATAATAATTTTATTTTTGTATTCTTGTCATAGTTATGAAAGCTTTCTAATAATAATTTATATTGTCCATCAAAATAAAAAAGAGATTTTCCAAAAAATAAAAGACAAAAATGTATTATTTTTTATTAGAATGTGAATTATAATTAGAAATATTTAAAAATAAATTAAAATATTATTTTTGGTGTTAAATAAGAGTAAAAATGTTATTTTATAACTTCATATATATAGCTAAAATTTTTTTATACAATGACAGACATTTCTAGTATTTAATTAATGGTCAAACTAATTGTCATTTAATAGAATGAATGCTTCTGTAATTTTTTTAAAAGATAAGAATGGTTAATGTTATTAGTTTTGATTAATAAAGTATTTCTCTAATTAAAAAATATACATGAAATATCAGTGAAATTTATTTAAAAAAAATAAACATTGAAAACATTTTAATAAATCAAACTATATTGGGTAGGCGGGAAATAAAATAGAGGGAAAAAAAAAATGCCTATAACCAAAGTCCAGGAAAATAAAGAGAAAACTGATAATCTTTAGCGGAGGCCATTTTAAAATGACGGAATAAACCTGGTGTAAACGGTTTCTAGTTGCAACTGGTTAAAATCTAAAAAAAGATTCGATGTTTAGCCAATCCTGACCGAGCCGTCAAAAGAGTACAACTCGGTTGAAATCCATGCAAGGTGTCAATTAACCAGCGACGTTCGTTTGAAGCTCGTTTAAATTGAGGTTTCCAATTAAAAAATTTAAATTAAATTTAAAATAATGATATACTTAGATAAGAGATTTATTTTAAAAAAGTAAAAAAATTTTAGATATGAAAAATTAAATATTGTTTTGATTTTTTTTAAAAGTAAGAAATTATTTAGATAGATAAAATTTTTTTTAAGATAACTCTTTCTTTATTTTTAAAAATAAAATATTTTAGATGTTCAAATATAAAAATTTAAGAAGATTTATTTTTTTTAAATGAAAAATTTTCTATTTTTTAAAAATAGAACTTCTAAACAAACATAGTATAAGTTGAATAATAAAATAAACTTTATATTTGATATTTAAGTTTAAGTTAAAAAATTATATCTTGAATTAAAAGTATTTAGATGATAAAAATTAAGTGTGAATTTATATAAAAAGTTATGTTTTTTTTTTATTTTTTTATATGATTAATATATTTTTTTTATAAAAAAAATTTATAAATAATATTTTTAAATATAAAATATTATATAAATTATAAATTAAAAAACTTAAAATAAAATAACCAATCAAAAATAAATTTCCATGGGGTATTTCTGGGAAAGGTCCAACTGCCTTGTTTCAAGATTTATATATATATATATGTATATATATATATATATAAATGTATGATGTTGACCATGATAACAACCATGAGTCTATGGTTAGGAAAAGTTGAAAAAAAAATAAAGTACATTGCTTTGAGCATTCGACTTTAGTAAGGAAATTAAAAAATAGATGGCTTCAACCTAATCGTGGACTAGAAAGCACACAAGGAAATTAAAAAATAGCTGGCTTCAACCTGTTGGTGCGGTAGACAATCCATATCTTCCAGTCCCCCTTTTAATGTTTTGCCATCTTTGTCTTCACTGAAACCATCGTTGGGAAGCTAAATGGGTGCAAAAGATAAAGATTGCAGTGTGCTAATTACCTACTTTCTTCTACTCTTATATTGGTGTTCATTAAAGTGCTGCTACGCAATTTATAATATAACTTCATCCCAAGCCTTATATCAAGGCCAAACTTTGGTCTCCCCTAGCCAAATTTTTGAATTAGGCTTTTTCAGTCCCAATAACTCTGCAAATCATCAGTACATTGGCACATGGTATAAGGAAATTTCTCCCCGTAAAGTTGTTTGGGTGGCCAACAGAGAGAACCCGCTTCGACTTACAGACTCTAATGCAAGTCTAACTATTGGCAGCAATGGAAATCTTGAGCTTTTGGATGGAAACAAGAAACCTGTCTGGTCAACTAATATTACTGTCGCATCAAATCGGTCCGTGGCAGATCTCTCAGACAACGGTGACTTCCTTCTCAACGATGGAACATCGGGAGATGAGTTGTGGCAGAGCTTTCAGCAACTTAGTGACATATTCTTACCCGGTGCAATGCTTGGTTTTAATTCCAAAACTGGAGAGAGTTATGTCCTGACGTCTTGGAAAACCGACACCGATCCATCACTTGGAAATTTCATCGCCGGAATTTCCTCACAGGAGCCACCACAGATGTTCATTTGGAGTAAGGGATCAACCCCTCGCTGGAGAAGTGGACCATGGAAGAAGTCCAAGTTTGCTGGCATACCGGAGACGAATACACTCTATAAAAGTCCGTTTAATCTTTTGGAGGATGCTGAGAAAGGAACAACATATTTTAATTTCAATTGGTACAACACTTCTACTGTCACGTATGTAGTTCTTTCTTCGGGAGGTGTTCTAAAAATTATGAGTAAAGAAATAGGCGGTGATTGGTTTACTGGGTGGGAGGTACCAAAGAGTCAGTGTGAAGTATATGGGATGTGTGGACCTTTTGGAGTGTGCAAATTGTCTGAGTCTCAAATTTGTGAGTGTTTAAAAGGGTTTGTGCCGAAATCAATGCAAGAGTGGAGCAATGGAAACTGGACAGGAGGGTGTGTGAGGCGAAAACAACTACTTTGTGAAAAAAATACAAGTAGCCCATCTTCGAAAGACGGTAAAAAGGATGGATTTTTGAAGATAGGAAACATGAAGCTTCCAGATTTGTATGAGCTCGTGGGGCTTGACGAGTCTGATGCTGATGGTTGTCAAGCATGGTGCCTGAATAATTGTTCTTGCTTAGCTTATGCATATGTAGATACCATAGGGTGTTTGATTTGGTCAGATGATCTTATTGATGTACAGAGTTTTTCCTTCGGTGGAGAAGACCTTTTCCTTCGTCTTTCACCGTCCGAACTAGGTGGGTATCTATATTGTAACTCCCTTAAACTTTTTTTTGGCAATTTGAACAGTTTCCTTCAAGGTGCAGATTTGAACTTGTTCTTTAATTGTTCAGGTGGAGGGCATAAAACTAGGAACATTATCATCAGCCTTGTTGCTGTTTTTACCGGTGGGGCACTTTGTGCCATGGTATTTGGTTTGTACAAATGGAGAGATAGAAGACAGGGTAAGTACACAGCATTGGGTTGGATAAAAATTATCTCCTGTCAAGACATAATAAACATTTTACGTACAAGGCCGCTTATTTGATACTTTTGTGGTCCATGCTCTTCATACTAAAACGGAAATGTAACAATTTTTTCCTGTTTGTTTTTTTGTTTTTACTCCGACTCTCCAAGAGGAAAATTTATAATTGAAAAGAAAAACAAATTTAACTTGAGCACATGTCTGTTAAATCAATGTTAACTGATTGAATTTCTACTTTTTGATGCCCTGAATCTAAGATTGAAGACTGACACCACTCCCTGCCCATTAAAAAAAAAAAAAAGCAGGAAATGTCAAGAAGACCAGAGAGCATACTGATAGGATTCAGTATGATCAGAACGAGCTTCCTAATTTTGATTTTGGTGCCATTTTAGTTGCAACGAACCATTTCAGTCTGATAAACAAACTTGGTCAAGGAGGATTTGGTTCAGTTTACAAGGTCACTACATTATTTCTTCATGATTATCTAATGCATTACAAAAATTAAAAGATACATCAAAAGTTTTTTTTTTTTGGGTCCATTTGTAGGGAAAACTGCCAGATGGGAAGGAAATAGCAGTAAAAAGACTCTCGAGTAACTCAGGACAAGGCGTACAAGAGTTTAAGAATGAGATGATCTTGATATCAAAACTCCAACACAGAAACCTTATTAGGCTCATGGGCTACAGCATTGAAGAAGAAGAGAAACTACTTGTCTACGAGTTCATGCCCAACAAAAGCTTGGATTATTTTATCTTTGGTTAGAATTAATAAATTTTCATCTCCAAGATTTTTGAATTTTGATTGTGAAATTAAGTAGGAAATCTCAGGACATAGAGTATTACCATTGGATTAGATAGGATCAGTATTCAATTCTATTGTATTCTGATATACTTATAAGTTCCCTTAGAATATACAACTTTACCATATAATTAGCAGAGTTAACAAGTTAAATATTCTTTCTCTCTCTCTATATATATATCCTATAGTGCACATTAACAAATGACATGATCGGTTAATTTTTATTGGCTGCATCAATTAGATCCAAGAAGAAGGACACAACTCGATTGGACTACGCGCATGAACATTATAAACGGGATTGCTAGAGGTCTTATGTATCTCCATCGTGACTCTTGTGCAAGAGTAATTCATAGAGATTTGAAGGCCAGCAATATTCTCTTGGATGAGAAGATGAACCCCAAAATATCTGATTTTGGATTAGCACGCATGTTCCAAGGATCAATCGATTTGGCAACTACTAAAAGGGTTGTTGGAACACTGTAAGAATCCTTCCCGTTCTCTCTTTTTTTTTTTTTTTTTTTTTTTTGTGTAATACTACTTTATCACAAGGAATAATGATGTGGCAAGTGACAACAAGGAATTCACCTTTTGTTGTTTCAATCAAATGCAGAGGTTATATGTCTCCAGAGTATGCAATACGTGGGATGTTTTCTGAGAAATCCGATGTATTTAGTTTTGGTGTGTTGATCTTAGAGATATTGAGTGGCCAAAAGAACACAGACTTCCACTATTCTGATCAACACCTAGGCCTTTTTTCTTTTGTATGTTGTCCATATTAATCTATCTTATTTCGGTTAGTTTTTTTCTCCAGAAATTCGACCTGACTAATAAGAGACATATACATATTCAGGCGTGGCAATTGTGGAATGAAAACAGGGGATTAGAATTGGTGGATGATACATTGGCTGAATCATATCCTGCATCAGAAGCATTAAGATGCATACATGTTGGACTTTTGTGCGTGCAGGATCTTGCGGCGGATAGACCGAGCATGCCAGAGGTAGTTTTCATGCTGGTCAGTGAAACAAACCGGTCGCAACCAAAACAACCAATCTTTGCGCTTCAAAAGTATCCGAAACCTGATTTTCAGTCACAAGATGACAGTAAGTTCGCTGTAACTGAAGCAACAATGTCATTGATCGAAGGGCGATAATACATAAACTTGTAGTAAATTTTTAGAAAGTATATGATCAACCATGAAATTTTCTTAAGCTTGTTTTTTTGTTTTTTTCCCTTATGGCATACGATTAATTTCTGGTAATTTATTTTGGCAACTTATGTCTTTATGTTGACTTGTTTGGTCACATTATAAATTTGATTAAGTTAATCGTGACATTGAATCACGCTAGGTTCCCCACATGATTCGTTGGACTTTATTAGGGTTTCCATCATCGTTTATAAGCTTTATGGACTAGTCTTTTTGATAGAGAAAATTATCTAAATAGCTATCTTTTTTCATCGTTTAACCAACATAACACAAACTTGATTTTTATTAGTATATGATTTGTGTTGTATTGGTTAGTGTTAAACTTTTGTGCCATGTTGGCGTAATAATGTTTAAATTTATGCCATTTAGATACTTTTCCTTTATTGGTATCTCACTACACATATATATATATTTAAATATACGGGATTTTATTTATCATCTTTGCGGTTTCTAATATTGTTTTCTACCTTGAAAAACCTTTATTATGTTATGATTATGCTGCCAACCATGCGGGATTTATTACTGCCAAGGCATCAATAACATGTCAAAATTATAGTATAAATCATTCATAACCTAGCAATTTAATGCTTGTCACAATATATGTAGTAATGCTAGAAAATCATGACATAATTATTAATTACCCAACAATTAAATTTTATGAATTTCCCGGAGCTTACAATTATGTTTCTAGTTCATATATAACTTTATTTATTATTTCAAATTTTCTGAGGAAAAATAATAAAAAAAAAATCTCAACATTGTCGACTTTTTGACCATCCGGAGGAGTCCAAATACCACCACAAGGTTATAGAGCGTGCAAAGACCAACTTCTTGCCTTCTAGGTTGCATGACTTATGTCTTAATCACGAAAACTACGAAACTGAAGCAATTAACAGGAAATTTCATTGCTTCAAACATTTAACAATTCTAAGGAAAAAAAGAGTGGACTTTTTAACATGTAGATATACCTAAATATTAAAACTAATATCCATATCTTCTAGTCTCATTTTTATATTGCTCGCGTAGGAGTCTTTTGCATTTTTTTCTTCACTGAAAACCTTTGTTGGGAAGCAAAATGGGTGCAAAAAATAGAGATTGCAGTGTTCTAATTTTCTCCCTTTTTCTATGGTTTTACTTGTGTCCATTAAAGTACTGCCACGCAATTTATAATATTACTTTATCCCAAGCCTTATGTCAGGGCCAAACTTTAGTCTCCCTTAGCCAAACATTCGAGTTAGGCTTCTTCAGTCCAAACAACTCTGCAAATCATCAATATATTGGTATCTGGTATAAGCAAATTTTGTAAGCAAACTATAATGATCTGCCAAACATAATCCAAATATAGCATATTAATCGAAATGCGGAAAAATTATTGGAACCAAAAAATACCTCCGGTCATTGATAGTTTTCCGACAAACCTACTGTGACGTCCCCCACGTACGTTACCATACCAACCAGCCGAGCTGATGCCGACCGTGATGGTTGGAAACCTCGTGGGTCGTCGTCTTGCTTACTTAACATACTTAACTTTCTATTTTTAACGTTCTCATTTTAAAGCGGAAGCAATTTCTATAGAAAATTTTTTTTTTTACTTACATATTATGCCTATATCTCTATCATACTCTTATAACATATAATTCATAAATTTCTTTCTTTCATCTTCCTTTTTGAATGCTCAGCGAAAGACTCATAGTAGTACCATACCCTCGTCCAGTCCCTTGGCACGTGCAGATTCGTCTGTTGTTCATCATATTACTTTAAACTAACATGTTACTTACCTGCAACATATGAACAACTAACGAGCTAGATGCTCAGTAAGTTCAAACATAGATTCATTAACTTATAATTACTAGTAATATATGTTATTACTAGAATATATGACATCACGGACATACCAATCATACATATCGTCTATACATATCCTCGAAACATAACATATTATGTCAGCCTCTTCATGCTCATTTATCTCTTCGTTCATCATTCTTATCATTCTATCGATCATCTCTTATCATTCTAATCTAATCTCTTCATTTCTTTGCTTTTCAGTCCTATCTTTTCTTAACTTTTTGTTCTAAACCTTTATAACTTTTCTATCATTTTGTTTTCATCTTTTATCTTTTCGTATCTTATAAGCTAGTAACATATACACTAGCATAACATCACGTAAAAACGTGTCATTCACATCATACACATAACATCAAATACATCACATCACATATATTAATTCTATTATGTTCTTTTAACTTCGTTTTATTATTTATTTATTTTTCATCGATTTCATTATGTCATTCTTTCATATCATTCGTTTCTTTTCTTATCGTTCTTTACTTTTCTTTTTGTGGCGTCCCCCACATACGTTACCATACCAACCAGTCGAGCTCTGACGCCGACCGCGATGGCTGGCAACCTCGTGGATCGTCATCCTCTTACTTAACATACTTAACTTTCCATTCTTAACGTTCTCATCTTAAAGCGGAAGCAATTTCTATAGCAAAATTTTTTTTTCTTTCATCTTTCTTTTATCTTACATATTATATCTATAACTCTATCATACTCTTATAACCTCTAATTCATAAATTTCTTTCTTTCATCTTCCTTTTTAAACGCTCAGCGAAAGACTCATGGTAGTACCATACCCTCGCCCAGTCCCTTGGCACATGCAGATCCGTCCGTTGTCCATCATATTACTTTAAACCTACCTCACAGTCACATAAAACCTCACCTTCGGGGCTGGTCCAACCTATAATCTACCACACCTTCGAGGTAGCGCCACGTCTACGCGGAGGATATAGACCGGAAGTCTCGACCTTGTAGGGAGACCGGTACGCCAACAACTTAAGTTTTCAGTCTTATTATCTCGTAGGCTTTTATTTTTCTTATGTTGATTTTTCGTTGTACATCTTTTTCATGACATTCATCATTTTTCATTTCTCATTTTTCATAAAACATTTCATGGAACATATTTTCTTTCGTTGTTTTTCTTTTCTCAATTCTTTACTTTACTTGTGTGAATTATGTTAATCACACTTTAGCATAGCATATATAGCACATATTACTTATATAACATCACATCACATCATAGCAACAAAAGTGTGTTTAGTTATGTGCAGACAATTTCTCTGCTTATCTTGTCATTTACATCCTTCTTTCTATCGTATCTTATTATCATATTCTTATTGATCATAGCTTATCGTTCTATTCTATCAATCACATCTTATCGCTATGTCCTAATCCTTTCATCATACCTTTCATCATGACTTATCATTGTTTCTCTTTCTTGTCTAACTCTTTGCTTTCATATCATTTTTCCATAAAATATATATCCTTTCGTTCTCATAAAACATACCCTTTCTTAATTCCTTTCGTCACCGATCATCGTTGCTCTATCAATCATAACTTAACTTCCATAAAACTTTTCATAAACATCCTATTCTTTCCTTTCATATCTGTGGCGACCCCCCACGTACGTTACTATACCAACCAGTCGAGCTCTGACGCTGACCGCGATGGCTGGCAACCTCGTGGGTCGTCATCCTTTTACTTAACATACTTAACTTTCCCTTCTTAATATTCTCATCTTAAAGCGGAAGTAATTTCTATAGCAAAAATTTTTTTTGCTATTTTTTTTTTTACTTACATACTACCTATCTCTATCATACTCTTATAACACATATATCATAACTTTCTTTCTTTCACTTCCTTTTTGAACGCTCAGCGAAAGACTCATGGTAGTACCATACCCTCGCCCAGTCCCTTGGCACGTGCAGATCCGTCCGTTGTCCAACATATTACTTTAAACTAACAAGTTGCTTACCTGCAACATATAAACAACTAATGAGCTAGATGCTCAGTAAGTTCAAACATACATTCATTAACTTATAAATATTAGTAATATATATTATTACTAGAATAGGTGACATCACGTATATACACATCATATACATCATTTATACATATCCTCAAAACATAACATAGAATATGAGCTTCATCATGCTCGTTTATCTCTTCGTTCATCGTTCTTATCATTCTATCGATCATCTCTTATCATTCTAATCCAATCTTTTCATTTCTTTGCTTTTCATTCCTATCATTTCTTAACTTTCTGTTCTAAACCTTTATAACTTTTCTATCGCTTCATCATCATCTCTTAACATTTCATATCTTAAAGCTAGTAACATATACACTAGCACAACATCACGTAAAAACGTGTCATTCCATACATAAACATCAAACACATCACATCACATATATAATTCTATCATGTTCTTTTAACTTCGTTTTATTATTTTTCATTGATTTCATTGTGTTGTTCTTTCATATCGTTCGTTTCTTTTCTTTTCTTTTCGTATCATTTTTTTTTTCTTTCCACTCTCTTTTTCCTTGTTTTTTTTTCTTTTTTTTTTCCTCACGCACTCTCTTTTCTTTTCTTTTCACGCACTCTCTTTTCTTTTCACGCACTCTCTTTTCTTTTCACGCTCTTTTCCTTTCTTTTCTTTTCTTTTCTTTTCTTTTCTTTTCACTCTTCTTTCGTTTGTTTTCTTTCCACTTTCCTTTGGTTGGGCCCGTTGTTGGACGTACCTAGTTGCGCGCGGACAGTGGGAGGAGGGGGAGCGACCCACCAACCTACCTCACAGTCACATAAAAACCGCACCTTCGGGGTTGGTCCATCCTATAATCTACCGCACCTTCGGGGTAGCGCCACATCTACGCGGAGGATATAGACCGGAAGTCTCGACCTTGTAGGGAGACCGGTACGCCAACAACTTAAGTTTTCAGTCTTATTATCTTGTAGGCTTTTATTTTTCTTATATTGATTTTTTGTTGAACATCTTTTTCTTTCAAAAACATAGCACATATAGCACATATTACTTATATAACATCACATCACATCACATCACATCATAACAAACAAAAAACATGTTTTGTTACGTGTAGACAATTATTCTTTGTTCGTCTTATCATTTGCATCATTCCATCAATCATAGCCTATCGATCATAGCCTATCGTTCTATTCTATCAATCACATTTTATCGTTATGTTCTAATTCTTTCATCATACCTTTCATCATAACCTATCATTGTTTTTCTTTCTTGTCTAACTCTTTGCTTTCATATCATTTTTCATAAAACATTCATCATACCTTTTATCATAACCTATCATTGTTTTTCTTTCTTGTCTAACTCTTTGCTTTCATATCATTTTTTTTATAAAACATCTATTCTTTCGTCCTCATAAAACATCCATTTCTAAATTCTTTTCCTCACCGATCATAATTGCTCTATCAATCATAACTTAATTTCCATAAAACTTTTCGTAAACACCTATTCTTTCCTTTCATATCTCATCTCTTTCCTATGCATTCTATCATAATATTCTCATTCTTACTCTTTCCATTCCTTTTTCCCTCTTTATCACATCGTTACTCTCATAAAGCTTTTATAATACCTTTCCTTCGTAAATTCAATATATACATATATTTATATATATATTTTTTTATAAATTAATTATTAAAACATATCTTTTAACATCATCATAGCATTGCTATAGCATTTACTATAGCATCATCATAAATCACATCATGACATATACACACAAAACATATAATACTATAAGCTTGTTCATAGTTGCAGACGGGTAAATGTCTGAACTTACTCATAGCGTGCTTATCCCCTTCTTGGAATCCACCGACGTCCTTTGTCGCGTTGGGATCGGGTTCCTATAGACAAATTCTATCCGTTAATCACATTTTCATTTATAGCTTTTATTTTATTAAAAAGCTTAATTCTGATCCTATACCCCTTAATTATAGCCTTAGGACAGCTTTTTAAACCTTAATAGCCATTTTCGAATTTTTCCCCAACTTTTTGAAAAAAATTACGATTTTACCCCTAACTTTTGACAAAATTACAATTTTGCCCTTGACGTGATTTTTCATAACTTAAACCTCAATTTTGGCTTTTACAAACTTCATTCACCTATTTCAAGGTCATTGTGGCTCTTTTCCCATAATTTGATTATCTTTGGGTAAAATGACCATTTTGCCCCTGATGGGTCGTTTAAACATAACATTTTCATTTTCATGCTTAGACTGGATTTTCTAAACCCAAAATCATTTAATTAACTTTCTAAATCTTATTAGACCTTTTCCGGATCAATTCTTATCATTTTACCAATTTTTCACATTCCCGGCCCTCGGGAAGTACTATTCCGACCTAAGTGTCAGTTTCATGTTTTTCCTTACGTTCTAGGGTTTCAAAGGGTCGGTTTACTAATTGTAACCTGCCCATTCCTTTTTCCTTGCCCTAATTCCTCAAGGGGGCTCGGGTTCCCTTCCCGATCATATTTTTACCCCTCGTTTCCCATATTACCCCTTGTGCCATTTTTAGAAATTTCGGCAGCATTTCCGCTTAATTTTTGAGGTTCCAGCGTTTAGGAAACGCCTGAAAACTATCTATCCTAATCTAATTCTATCACGTACTATACCAGAGGCCTAGATTTTACGTAAAACTTGTACCGTTTACGTAAAATCGTTACATCATCATATATTTTTCTTTTTCTCTATTACAGCCATTTTCTTCTTTTTACATACATTCTTTTCCATAATTTTTCCTACCAATAATCATAAAATCATATAACAGCCCCAAACAATTAAATTACGGAACGTAACGGGGTCGGAATTTATACCGAATTGCAGTCCGGTCTCGACGGCATAAACCCTAATTCCTCGTTCTTCATGTTTGAGGTCCCGTCTTGCAAATCCGACTCCGCGGATGCGTCCGGAACGTCGAAAATAGGCCAACGGGCCAAACTCCCATTTTCGGTCAACGGTCGCCGTTGACCGGCGTTGACCGGCGGCGACGGTGGCAAGTGGGTAGTCCATTTTGAAGATCTCGACGAGAGGAATCCATTGGTAGCCTCAATTTCACATTTGGAAGCCCCAATCGCCGGAAAATCCCCCCGAATGTCACGGCCACGGCGGTGATGGTGGAGCTCCGCCGTGCCGGACTTTTTCCCCGAAATTGATTGAGGGCTTTTGCTCCCCTCTTCACGGCGACCATTTCTGCACCGACGGCGTGCTTCAACTCGGCCGGAATCGGCAGTTTCGACGGCGGCTCCACGGCGGCGTTTCATCGGACTTTTCGAAGCTCGGGCGGCGCGATTCCGCCGGTGTTGAGGCGATCCACCACCTGGGTTTTGTAGTACTCTTCACCACGAACATTTTGGGACCTTTTTCGTGGCAAATGGTGGCCGGACGGCGGAGAAATCTCACCGGGAAGATTTCGGCTCCGGCGACCTTCAGGCGGCGCGTGCGGCTTGCTCCGGCGGCTG
This sequence comes from Antiaris toxicaria, assembly GCA_035233585.1. NCBI lineage: Eukaryota > Viridiplantae > Streptophyta > Magnoliopsida > Rosales > Moraceae > Antiaris > Antiaris toxicaria. Next base: position 101,096,251 of record CP141154.1, read on the forward strand.
CTCCGTCGCGTCGACCCACCATCGGACTCAGCTCGGCGAGAGCTTTCCGATGACACCGGCGGTGTCGAAAACGGACACCGTTTCCGATGGTCGGTTACTGTACACATTCGGCTAGAGAGAGAAAGAAAAATGAGGAGAGAGAATACACATGGGCAAATGAGGAAATTCCACTTTTTCCCTCTCTTTATATACTTTTTCGCCCAAAATTTCAATATGGGCTATCCTGATTAATTTGGGCGTCCTGAATCCAAATATATCAGTTTTATTTTCATCTGAGGTCATTTCGACCAATTTCCGATACTGTGAATTTTTGGTCAAAAATTACCCTTGTGCTCAACTATCAAATTTGAACGTGCTGATAGGCTATCCTGACTAATTTGGGTGTGCTGAACCCAGATTTATCAGTTTTATGTCAAGATAATATCATCTTGACCTACTTCCTGATACTGTGAGTGGCATACACGTGCACACACATAATATCACTATTACTCATTTTTCATCCTTTAATATTGTTAGAACATTTTATTTAATTCTAAACTATATTAAATCACTTAATTTCACATTTTAATGCTTAAATTCATTGTGCATTTATTTTCCAAAAAAATGTGAATTTTCCCGGTTGTTACAATATCTCATCTCTTTCTTATGCATTCTATCATAATATTCTCATTCTTACTCTTTCCATTCTTCTATCTCTCTTACTCACATCTTTATCCTCATAAAACTTTTATAATACCTTTCCTTCGTATTTCAATATATATTCATATATATGTATATTTTATAAATTATTTATTAAAACCTATCTTTTAACATCATCATAGCATTGCTATAGTGTTACTATAGCATCATCGTAAATCACATCATGACATTTACATACAAACATATCAATACTATAAGCTTGTTCATAGTTGCAGACGGGTAAATGTTTGAACTTACTCATAGCGTGCTTATCCTTTTCTTGGAGTCCATTGACGTCCTTTGTCGCGTCGGGATTGGGTTCCTACAGATAAATTTTGTCCGTTAATCACATTTTCATTTATAGCTTTTATTTTATTTAAAAGCTTGATTCTGATCTTATAACCCTTAATTATAGCCTTAGGACAGCTTTTTAAACCTTAATGGCCATTTTCGAATTTTTCTCCAACTTTTTGAAAAATTATGATTTTACCCCTAACTTTTGACAAAATTACAATTTTACCCTTGACGTGATTTTTCATAACTTAAACTTCAATTTTGACTTTTACAAACTTCATTAACCTATTCCATGGTCATTGGGGTTCTTTTTCCATAATTTGAGAGTCTTTGGACAAAATGACCATTTTGCCCCTGATGGGTCGTTTAACCATAACATTTTCATTTTTATGTTTAGGCAGGATTTTTTTTAAACCCAAAATCGTCTAATTAACTTTTTATATCTTATCGGACCTTTTCCGGATCAATTCTTATCATTTTACCAATTTTCACATTCCCGGCCCTCGAGAAGTACTATTTCGACCTAAGAATCGGTTTCATGTTTTTCTTTGCGTTCTAGGGTTTCGAAGGGTCAGTTTACTAATTATAACTTACCCCTTCCTTTTTCCATGCCTTAATTCTTCAAGGGGGCTCGGGTTACCTTCCCGATCATATTTTTACCCCTCGTTTCCCATATTACCCCTGGTGTTGTTTTTGGAAATTTCGGCAGAGTTTCCCCTTAATTTTTGAGGTTCCAGCGTTTAGGAAACGCCTGAAAACCATCTATCCTGATCTAATTCTATCACGTACTATACCAGATGCCTAGATTTTACGTAAAACTTATACCGTTTACGTAAAATCGTTACATCATCACATATTTTTCTTTTTCTCCATTACAGCCATTTTCTTCTTTTTACATACATTCTTTTCCATAAATTTTCATACCAATAATTATAAAATCATATAACAGTCCCAAACAATTAAATTGCGGAACATAAAGGGGTCGGGATTTATACCGAATGACAGTCCGGTCTCGACGGCATAAACCCTAATTCTTCGTTCTTCATATCTGAGGTCTCGTCTTGCAAATCCGACTCCGCGGATGCGTCCGGAACGTCGAAAATAGGCTAATGGGCCAAACTTCAAAATTTGGTCAACGGTCGCCGTTGACCGGCCGTTGACCGGCGGCGACGGCGGTGACGGTGGCAAGTGGGTAGTCCATCTTGAAGATCTCGACGAGAGGAATCCATTGGTGGCTTCAATTTCACCATTCGACACCTCTATCGCCGGAAATCGCCCCTCAAAAACTCGGTCACGGCGGCGGCTTTGAAACTCCGCCGTGCCGGACTTTTTCCCCGAAATTGATTGAGGGCTTTTGCTCCCCTCTTCACGGCGAACATTTCTGCACCAGTGATGCAGCTCAACATCGCCGAAAACGGCGAGTTCCACGACGGCTTCACAGCGGCGACGTCGCAACTTCGGGCGGCTCGATTCCATCGGTGTTGAAGCGATCCACCACATGGGTTTTGTAGTACTCTTCACCACGAGTCTTTTGAGACCGGTTTCAGCTTGATCGGACGTCGGACGGCGGAGATACGGCGTCGCGAATTTTCCGGTGGTCAGCGGCTTCGGGCCACGCGTGCGCTCTCCTCCGGCGTCGGTTCCGTCGACTCGGCACACCGTTGAACTCAACTCGGTGAGAGCTTTCCAACAGTGCCGGTGGTGTCGAAAACAGACACCGTTTCCGGTAGTCGGTTACTGTACATATTCGGGTAGAGAGAGAAAGAGAAACGAGGAGAGAGAGAATTTGTGGACAAATGAGTAAATTCCACTTTTTCCCGTTCTTTATATACTTTTTCACCCAAAATTTCAACATGGGCTATGCTGACTAATTTGGGCGTCCTGAATCCAAATATATCAGTTTTATTTTCATCTGATGTCGTTTCGACCAGTTTCTGTGAATTTTCGATCAAAAATTACCCTTGTGCTCAATTATCAAATTTGAGCGTGCTGATAGGCTATCCTGACTAATTTGGGTGTGTTGAACCCAAATTTATCAGTTTTATGTCAAGATAATATCATTTTGACCTACTTCTTGATACTGTGAGTGGCACACACGTGCACACACATAATATCACTATTACTCATTTTTCATCCTTTAACATTGTTAGAACATTTTATTTAGTTCTAAACAATATTAAATCACTTAATTTTCACATTTTAACACTTAAATTCATTGTGTAATTATTTTCCAAGAAATTTGAATTTTCCGGGTTATTACACTTTTCTTTTCGTATCATTTCATTTCTTTTCTCTTCACTCTCCTTTCCTTTCTTTTCTTTTCACGCTCTTTTCCTTTCATTTCTTTTCTTTTCACTCTCCTTTCGTTTCTTTTCTTTTCACGCTCTTTTCCTTTCCTTTCTTTTCACGCTCTTTTCCTTTCTTTTCTTTTCTTTTCACGCTCCTTTCCTTTCTTTTCTTTTCTTATCTTTCACTGGTGGGTCCCGTTGTTGAACGTACCTGTAACAACCGCGAAAATTCACATTTTTCAGAAAATAATTACACAATGAATTTAAGCGTTAAAATGTGAAATTAAGTGATTTAATATTGTTTAGAACTAAAATAAAATGTTCTAACAATGTTAAAGGATGAAAAATGAGTAATAGTGATATTATGTGTGTGCACGTGTGTGTCACTCACAGTATCAAGAAGTAGGTCAAGATGATATTATCTTGACATAAAACTGATAAATTTGGGTTCAGCACTGCCAAATTAGTAAGGATAGCCTATCAGCACGCTCAAATTTGACAATTGAGCACAGAGGTAAATTTTGACCGAAAATTCACAGTATCGGAAATTGGTCAAAATGACCTCAGACGAAAATAAAACTGATATATTTGGATTCAGGACGCCCAAATTAATCAGGATAGCCCATATTGAAATTTTGGGCGAAAAAGTATATAAAGAGCGAGAAAAAGTGGAATTGCCTCATTTGCCCGTGTGTAGTCTCTCTCATCACTTCTCTTTCTCTCTCTACCCCCATTGATGAATAGTAACTGACCACCAGAAACGGTGTCCGTTTTCGACACCGCCGGCACCGTTGGAAAGCTCTCGCCGAGCTGAGTTCAACGGTGTGCCGAGTCGACGGAACCGACGCCGGAGGAGAGCGCACGCGCCGCCCGAAGCCGCCGGCCACCGGAAATTTCGATCGCCGATATCTTCGCCGTCCGACGTCCGATCAAGCTGAAACCGGTCCCAAAAGACTCGTGGTGAAGAGTACTACAAAACCCATGTGGTGGATCGCCTCAATACCAGCGGAATCGCGCCGCCCGAGCTTCGGAAAATCCGGCGAAACGCCGCCGTGGAGCCGCCGTCGAAACTGCCGATTCCGGCCGAGTTGAAGCACGCTGTCTGTACAGAAATGGTCGCCGTGAAGAGGGGAGCAAAAGCCCTCAATCAATTTCGGGGAAAAAGTCCGGCACGGCGGAGTTCCACCGCCGCCGCCGTGGCCGTGACTTTCGGGGTGATTTTCCGGCGATTGGGGCCTCCAAATGTGAAATTGAGGCTACCAATGAGTTCCTCACGTCGAGATCTTCAAGATGGGCTACTCATTTTCCACCGTCGCAGCCGTCGCCGCCGGTCAACGGTCGGTCAACGGCGGTCAACGCCGGTCAACGGCGACCGTTGACCGAAAATTGAAGTTTGGCCCGTTGGCCTATTTTCGACGTTCCGGACGCATCCGCGGAGTCGGAATTGCAAGACGAGACCTCAAATATGAAGAACGAAGAATTAGGGTTTGTGCCGTCGAGACCAGACTGCAATTCGGTATAAATCCCGACCCCTTTTCGTTCCGCAATTTAATTGTTTGGGACTGTTATATGATTTTATGATTTTTGGTATGAAAATTATGGAAAAGAATGTATGTAAAAAGAAGAAAATTGCTGTAATGAAGAAAAAGAAAAATATATGATAATGTAATGATTTTACGTAAACAGTATGAGTTTTACGTAAAATCTAGGCCTCTGGTATAGTACGTGATAGAATTAGATTAGGATAGATGGTTTTCAGGCGTTTCCTAAACGCTGGAACCTCAAAAATTAAGGGGAAACTCTGCCGAAATTTCTAAAAATGACACCAGGGGTAATATGGGATACGAGGGGTAAAAATATGATCGGGAAGGGAACCCGAGCCCCCTTAAGGAATTAGGGCATAGAAAAAAAGAATGGACAAGTTACAATTAGTAAACCGACCCTTCGAAACCCTAGAACGCAAAGAAAATATGAAACCGACTCTTAGGTCGGAATAGTACTTCCCGAGGGCCGGGAATGTGAAAATTGGTAAAATGATAAGAATTGATCCGGGAAAGGTCCGATAAGATTTAGAAAGTTAATTAAATGATTTTGGGTTTAGAAAATCCAGCCTAAGTATGAAAATGAAAATGTTATGATTAAACGACCCATCAGGGGCAAAATGGTCATTTTGTCCAAAGATTATCAAATTATGCGAAAAGAACCCCAGTGACCGTGGAATAGGTTAACGAAGTTTGTAAAAGCCAAAATTGAGGTTTAAGTTATGAAAAATCACGTCAAGGGTAAAATTGTAATTTTGTCAAAAGTTAGGGGTAAAATCGTAATTTTTAAAAAGTTGGAGAAAAATTCGAAAATGACCATTAAGGTTTAAAAAGCTGTCCTAAGGCTATAATTAAGGGTTATAGGATCAGAATCAAGCTTGTTAATAAAATAAAAGTTATAGATGAAAATGTGATTAACGGACAAAATTTATTTGTAGGAATCCAATCCCGACGCGACAAAGGACGTCAATGGATTTTAAGAAGAGGATAAGCACGCTATGAGTAAGTTCAGACATTTACCCGTCTGCAACTATGAACAAGTTTATCGTGTTTATATGTTTTGTATGCAATTGTCATGATGTGAATTATGATGATGCTATAGTAATACTATAGCAATACTATGATGGTGCTAAAAGTTATGTTTTAATAAATAATTTATAAATATATATATATGTATATATATGTATATATCGAATTATGAAGGAACAGTATTATAAAAGCTTTATGAGAGTAACGATGTGATAAAGAGGGATAGAAGAATGGAAAGAGTAAGAATGAGAATGTTATGATAGGATGCATAAGAAAGAGATGAGATATGAAAGGAAAGAATAGGTGTTTATGAAAAGTTTTATGGAAATTAAGTTATGATTGATAGAGCAATGATGATCGGTGACGAAAGGAATTAAGAAAGGGATGTTTTATGAGATTGAAAGAATAGATGTTTTATGAAAAATTTTATGAAAGTTAGGTTATGATTGATAGACCAACGACGATCGGAGATGAAAGAAATTAAGCAAAAGGTATGTTTTATGATAACGAAAGGATAGATATTTTATGGAAAAATGATATGAAAGCAAAGAGTTAGACAAGAAAGAAAAACAATGATAGGTTATGATAAGAGGTATGATGAAAGGATTAGAACATAACGATAAGATGTGATTGATAGAATAGAACAATAGGCTATGATCGATGGGCTATGATTGATAGAAATATGATGATAAGATACGATAGATCGAATGATGCAAATGATAAGATAAATGGAGAATAATTATTTGCACATAACTAAACGTGTTTTTGTTGTTATGATGTGATATGATGTGATGTGATGTGATAATACATAAGAATTAAGAAAAGAAAAACAACGAAAGAACAAATGTTTCATGAAATGTTCTATGAAAAATGAGAAATGAAAGATGATGAATGTTATGAAAAGATATACAACAAAAAAATCAATATAAGAAAAATAAAAGCCTACAAGATAATAAGACTGAAAATTTAAGTTGTTGGCGTACCGGCCTCCCGTAGGTGAGGTTTTATGTTATGAATTCCACTAAAATTGAATGCTACCTCCCGTAGGCGAGGTTAATGGCTTATAGTGGAACGCTACCTCCCGAAGGTGTGAGGTTAATGGCTAAAAGTTAAAGATTGACTGTGAGGTAGGTTGGTGGGTCGCTCCCCCTCCTCCCACTGTCAGCGCGCACTAGGTACGTTCAACAACAGGGCCCACCAGTGAAAGATAAGTGAAAGAAAAGAAATGAAAAAAAAAAAGGAAAAGAAAAGAAAAGAGCGTGAAAAGAAAAGAAAGGAAAGCAGAGAGAAAAGAAAAGAAAAGAAATGATACGAAAAGAAAGAAAAGTAAAGAACGACATAAAAAGAAACAAACAATATGAAACATAATAGAATTATGTATGTGATATGATGTGAATGACACGTTTTTACGTGATGTTATGCTAGTGGGTATGTTACTAGCTTAAATGATATGAAAGGTTAAGAGATGATGATAAAGTGACAGAAAAGTTATAAAGGTTTAGAACAGAAAGTTAAGAAATGATAGAAATGAAAAAGCAAAGAAATGAAGAGATTAGATTCGAATGATAAGAGATGATCGATCGAATGATAAGAACGATGAACGAAGAGATAAACGAGCATGATGAAGCTCATATTCTATGTTATGTTTTGAGGATATGTATAAATGATGTATATGATGTGTATATATGTGATGTCATATATTCTAGTAATAATATATATTACTAGTATTTATAAGTTAATGAATGTATGTTTGAACTTACTGAGCATCTAGCTCATTAGTTGTTTATATGTTGCAGGTAAGCAACGTGTTTATTTAAAGTAATATGATGGACAACGGACGGATCTGCACGTGCCAAGGGACTGGGTGAGGGTATGGTACTACCATGAGTCTTTCGCTGAGCGTTCAAAGAGGAAGATGGAAGAAAGAAATTTATGAATATATGTTATAAGAGTATGATAGAGATATAGGCAATAAATATGTAAGTTAAAAAAAAAAAATTGCTATAGAAATTGCTTCCGCTATAAGATGAGAACGTTAAGAATGGAAAGTTAAGTTAAGTAAGAGGATGACGACCCACGAGGTTGCCAGCCATCGCGGTCGGCGTCAGATCTCGACTGGTTGGTATGGTAACGTACGTGGGGGGGGTCGTCACAGTACCTATTTGCGCGCTGACAGTGGGAAGAGGGGGAGCGACCCACCAACCTACCTCACAGTCACATTAAATACCTCACCTTCGGGGTTGGTCCATCCTATAATCTACCACACCTTCATGGTAGCACCACATCTGCGCAGAGGATATAGACCTGAAGTCTCGACCATATAGGGAGACCGGTACGCCAACCATTAAGTTTTCAGTTTTATTATCTTGCATTCTTTTAGCTTTTTTTATATTGATTTTTCATTGTACATCTTTTTCATGACATTCATTATTTTTCCTTTCTCATTTTTCATAGAACATTTCATGGTACATTTGTTCTTTCGTTGTTCTATTTTTCTTTCGTAATTCTTTCTCATTGTCATTTCATTCTTTCATTCTCATTTCGTAAGATATATATATCGTTGTTTCATGTTGTTGTTTTTCTCTTCTTAATTCTTTACTTTACTTGTGTGAATTGTGTTAATCACACTTTAGCATATATAGCACGTATTACTTATATATTATCACATCACATCACATCATAACAAACAAAACACGTTTAGTTATGTGTAGATAATTTTTCTCTGTTTATCATTTGTATCATTCTATCTATCGTATCTTATCATCATACTCCTATCGATCATAGTCTATCGTTCTATTATATTAATCACATCTTATCGTTATGTTCTAATCCTTTCATCATAACCTATCATTGCTTTTCTTTCTTGTCTAACTCTTTGCTTTCATATCATTTTTCATAAAACATCTATCCTTTCGTTCTCATAAACATACTATTTCTTAATTCCTTTCATCACCGATCATCGTTGCTCTATCAATCATAACTTAACTTCCATAAAACTTTTCTTAAAACATATATTCTTTTCTTTCATACCTCGTCTCTTTCTTATGCATTCTATAATAACATTCTCGTTCTTACTCTTTCCATTCTTCTATCTCTCTTACTCACATCTTTATTCTCATAAAACTTTTATAATACCTTTCCTTCGTAATTCAATATATATATATATTTTATAAATTATTTATTAAAACCTATCTTTTAACATCATCATAGTATTGCTATAGCGTTACTATAGCATTATCGTAAATCACATCATGACATTTACATACAAAACATATAAATACTATAAGCTTGTTCATAGTTGCAGACGGGTAAATGTCTGAACTTACTCATAACATGCTTATCCTCTTCTTAGAATCCATCGACGTCCTTTGTCGCGTCTGGATCGAGTTCCTACAGACAAACTTTGTCCGTTAATCACATTTTCATTTATAGTTTTTATTTTATTAAAAAGCTTGATTCTAATCTTATAATCCTTAATTATAGCCTTAGGACAGCTTTTTAAACCTTAATGGCCCTTTTCGAATTTTTCTCCAACTTTTTGAAAAATTACGATTTTACCTCTAACTTCTGACAAAATTACAATTTTGCCCTTGATGTGATTTTTCATAACTTAAACCTCAATTTTGGCTTTTACAAACTTCATTAACCTATTTCAGGGTCATTGGGGCTCTTTTCCCATAATTTAAGAATCTTTGGGCAAAATGACCATTTTGCCCTTGATGGGTCGTTTAACCATAACATTTTCATTTTCATGCTTAAGTTGGATTTTCTAAACCCAAAATCATCTAATTAACTTTTTAAATCTTATCAAACTTTTTTCGGATCAATTCTTATCATTTTACCAATTTTCACATTCCCGGCCCTCGAGAAGTACTATTCCGACCTAAGAGTCGGTTTCATGTTTTCCTTGCGTTCTAGGGTTTCGAAGGATCGGTTTACTAATCGTAACTTGCTCATTCCTTTTTCCATACCCTAATTCCTCGAGGGGGCTCGGGTTACTTTCCCGATCATATTTTTACCCCTCGTTTCCCATATTACCCCTAGTGCCGTTTTTAGAAATTTCGGCAACATTTCCGCTTAATTTTTGAGGTTCCAGTGTTTAGGAAACGCCTGAAAACCATCTATCCTGATCTAATTCTATCACGTACTATACCAGAGGCCTAAATTTTACGTAAAACTCATACTGTTTACGTAAAATCGTTACATTATCACATATTTTTCTTTTCCTCCATTACAGCCATTTTCTTCTTTTTACATACATTCTTTTCCATAATTTTCATACCAATAATTATAAAATCATACAATAGTCCTAAACAATTAAATTGCGGAACGTAAAAAGGTCGGGATTTATACCGAATTGCAGCCCGGTCTCGATGGCATAAACCCTAATTATTCGTTCTTCATGTCTGAGGTCCCGTCTTGCAAATCCGACTCCGCGGATGCATCCAGAACGTCGAAAATAGGCTAATGGGCCAAACTTCCAAAATTGGTCAACGGTCGCCATTGACCGGCGTTGACCACCGTTGACCGTCCGTTGACTCGCCATTGACCGGTAGTTGACGGCGGCGACGGTGGAATGTGGGTAGTCCATATTGAAGATCTCGACGAGAGGAATCCATTGGTGGTCTCAATTTCACCATTCGACACCTCTATCGCCGGAAAACCTCCTCGAAAGCCACGGCCACGGCGGCGACGGTGGAACTCCGCCGTGCCAGACTTTTTCCCGAAATTGGTTGAAGGCTTTTGCTCCCCTCAACCCTGTGGTCATTTCTGCACCAACGGCGTACTTCAAATCGGCCGGAATCGACGGTTTTGACGGCGGCTCCACGGCGGCGTTTCACAAGATTTGTCGTAGCTCAGGCGGCGCAATTCCACCGGTGTTGAGGCGATCCATCACATGGGTTTTGTAGTACTCTTCACCACAAATATTTTGGGACCGGTTTCGTGGCAAATGGTGGCCGGACGGCGGAGAAATCTCACCGGGAAGATTCCAGCTCCGGCGGCATTAAGGCGGTGTGTACGGCTTGCTTCGGCGGCTGCTCCATCACGTCGGCCCACCATCGGACTCAGCTCGGCGAGAGCTTTCCAACGGTGCCGGTGGTGTCGTGAACGGAGGCCGTATGTGAAAGTTGGTTACTATACACGCGCGGGTAGAGAGAGAAAGAGAAGGGAGGAGAGAGAGTGTGTATGTGGACAAATGAGGAAATTTCACTTTTTTCGTTCTTTATATACTTTTTCGCCTAAAATTTCAACATAGGCTATCCTGACAAATTTGGGCGTTCTAAATCCAAATATATCAGTTTTATTTTCATTTGAGGTCATCTTGACCAGTTTCCGATACTGCGAATTCTCGGTCAAAATTTACGCTTGTGCTCAATTATCAAATTTGAGTGTACTGATAGGCTATCCTAACTAATTTGGGAGTGCTGAACCCAAATTTATTAGTTTTATGTCAAGATAATATCATCTTGACCTACTTCTTGATACTGTGAGTGGCACACACGTGTACACACATAATATCACTATCAATCATTTTTCATCATTTAACATTGTTAGAACATTTTATTTAGTTCTAAACAATATTAAATCATTTAATTTCACATTTTAACGCTTAAATTCATTGTGTATTTATTCTTCGAGAAATATGAATTTTTCCGGTTATTACACCTACAAAAACTTAGAACTAAACGTTAAAAAACACACCGAAGGCTTGGCCTTCAAAGCTCTCAATTCTCACGAATGATAGTGTAAAAATGAAAAAACAAAATTTTTTTTTTTGAGAATCAAGCTCTGGGATCAAGAGCCAACGTCCTCCTCATATTCTCTTCCATCAATAGAATTTCATAATGAAAATAGAGGGATAATGGTGGAATTCATAGACCATAATCACGAATGGTTATGTACGTTCACTTTCAAAAACCGAATGTAACCATTCGGTTACCAAGAGTAACCGACAAATTTCACCCGGAAAGTCGTTTGGGTGGCCAACAGAGAGACCCCGGATTCAAATGCAATTTTAACTATTGGCGGGAATGGAAATCTTGAGCTTGTGGATGGAAACAAGAAACCAGTCTGGTCAACCAATATTACTGGCACATCAAATAGGTCAGTGGCGATTCTCTCAGACAACGGTAACTTCCATGACTTCCATGGAAGAAAGCTGGCTTTGGCTTTGGCTTCCATGACTCGTCAAACTCACACAGACCCCTTAAGAAGAAAGCTCTGATACCAATTTCCGTTATCTTTTTAATAAGAAAAGAAAAAGAAAGCTTTTTGAGTATTGCTATACTGAAAAGTGAAGAAGCACGTGTTGTAAGTAAAATAAATAAAAAATCATTTTTTTAACTTCAGAAACATTACAATTTAAAGCTTGAATAATAACTGCCCACTAAGATCATGGTCCTAAGCATAAACATGAATTACAAAATAACCAACAAAAACAGGAACAACTTTGAAATAATCAACTAAACAAAGTTTATGACTCCACATCAGCAGTCCTAAACATGTCATCTAACAAATCATATCCAAATGGTAATCACTCCTTCCAAGCTACGTGTGGACAATCTGTTATAGATAGTAACATCTTTGTACTTGGTTCGTCCTACGAGGCCAGACACTAGAGCAAAGAATGATAAAGTTTCACGTCCATAATATATTGATATTTACTATTGTAGTCTGAATCTATGATAAATATCAATATATGTCGATTAGTTCTCTTAGTATAAAGTACATATTCTTAGCAGAGCACACAAGGATAATATTTTCTCTCTCTGTTTGTCCTAAAGTGCATATGGATATATGAAATATATGATTGGTTAATTTTTATTGGCTTCATCAACTAGATCCAAGAAAAGGTGCAGAGCTAAATTGGGTGACACGCTTGAACGTAATCAATGGTATCGCTAGAGGTCTTATGTATCTCCATCGTGACTCTTGTTTAAGAGTAATTCATAGAGATTTGAAAGCCAGCAATATTCTCTTGAATGAGAAGATGAACTCCAAAATTTTCGATTTTGGATTGGCAAACATGTTCTAAGGAACAATAGATTTAGTAAATACTCAAAGGGTCCTTTCTTTTTAGTGTAATACATACATATGTTCATTACAATATAATGGAATTATAACCATCACAAATAGCAACAAGAAACTCACTTTTTGTTGTTTCAATCGAATGCAGAGGCTATATGTCTCCAGAGTAAGCAATGGGTGGGGTTTTTTCAGAGAAATCTGATGTCTTTAGCTTTGGTGTCTTAATATTAGAGATTGTCAGTGGCCAAAGAACACCAATTTCAACTATTCTGATCAACACCTAAGTCTTATTTCTTATGTAAGTAGTTCTTAATAATTTCTCTTAATCTGGATGCTTTTTTTGGTCTGAAATTCAGATTGACTAGTGAGACATATTCGGGCAAGGCATTTGTGGAATGAAAACAGGGGATTAGACTTGGTGGATGATGCATTGGCCGACTCCTATTATGCAGCAGAAGCAATAAGATGCATACATGTTGGACTTTTGTGCGTTCAGGATATTGCAGCTGATAGACCGAGCATGCCAGAGGTGGTTTTCATTCTTAGCAATGAAACAAACTGGTCCCAACCAAAACAACCTGCTTTAACGCTTCAATCCTCTCTGAAACCTGCTTTTCAGTCAGAAAGAGATGGTAGATTTTCTGTAAATGAAGCCACCATGTCGTTGATCGAAGGGCGATAAAACAAACAGTTGTAACTTTGTAGAAGTATTTGTTGTACTTCCACTGCTTGATCCTTCTATTGAACATACTTGTTCCCAAATGAAATATTAAAATGCATATAAAAGTAAGGATTTTGTGTGCGCAAGAGTGTCAAGGTCATAGACCAACCATGTTGTCTGTAGCGGTAATGTTGAAATGTGAAATTAAAAATCTTCCATTATGATGCGGGAACACAAGGAGTGGGAATTTTTGGCTCCCAGAGAACATTCTATGACCCACATTCAGACCTAACAACACTAACACTTATAATTTGATGAATGAGCCACTTCCACGCCTAACACATGCTTCTGAAAACACTTCAGGATTGTTCCTGAAACCTTGTGATTTTGGTTTCCATCTTTTAGGGTGTCAAACGGACACTTTATTGATTTTGTTGCTGCAATTTTTGCAGTTTCATTATGTTAAGTTTCTCCAACATAACGACTTACTTAATTTGTGTGCCATTTTTGATAAATATACTTGACTTTATATGGATAAAAGTTTAATATTTTTTATTCTAAAAGAATTTTACTTTGTTTTCATGTATATTAACACGATTTAATTATTATATAAAGTTTTTATATTTTAAAAGCATGAACTACATCTCAAATGTTAGTTTTATGATACAAAATAGAAGCATCTAGCTCTTGATATATTGAAAATTGTTTACACTTTTTAAATTAAAAATTAAATTTCACTTTTATTTATTTTACACCATCATTTTTTTAAGTTTAATGGTGAATTTCTTTACCAATAAGTAAAAACTTACATACACAAATATTTTAATTGTTGGTAATCTTAAAGTTAATATATTTTTTAAAATCAAAAAAGCCTTAATAAAATATAAAAAAGAAAAGTAGGTGAAGAAGTTGGAGGGAAAAATAGATTTTAATGTTGGTTGTCATGCTAAAATATAAGAATAAACTAAGTGTTACGTGGGGACGTATTCAAAAAATAAATAAATGGGGGCAAACTATAAATATTTGAAGAAATTTGTGAGGTTAAATTAAAATTCAAAAAGTTGATGGGCACGTGCCTCCGGCTTCATGTAAGTCCGCCACTCTATATATATTATATACAAGCTATGTTTGTGTGATAACCAGGAAAATCCATATTTCTAGGAGAATAAATATACAATGAATTTAAGTGTTAAAATGTGAAATTAAGTGATTTAATATTGTTTGGAACTAAATAAAATGTTCTAACAATGTTAAAGAATGAAAAATGATTGATAGTGATGCTATGTGTGTACACGTGTGTACCACTCACAATATCAAGAAGTAGGTCAAGATGATATTATTTTGACATAAAACTGATAAATTTGGGTTCAGCACTCCCAAATTAGTTAGGATAGCCTATTAGCACGCTCAAATTTGATAATTGAGCACAAGGGTAATTTTTGACCGAGAATTCGCAGTATCAGAAACTGGACAAGATGACCTCAGATCAAAATAAAACTGATATATTTGGATTCAAGACGCCCAAATTAGTCAGGAAAGCCCATGTTGAAATTTTGGGCGAAAAAGTATATAAAGAGCGAAAAAAGTAAAATTTCCTCATTTGTCCACATACATACTCTCTATCCTCCCTTCTTTTTCTCTCTCTACCCGCACGTGTACAATAACCAACTTTCACGTACGGCCTCCGTTCACAACACCGCCAGCATCGTTGGAAAGCTCTCGCCGAGCTGAGTTCAACGGTGGGTCAACGCGACGGAACGGCGGCCGCACGTCGCCGCAAGCGCCGCCTGAAGCCGCCAACCACCGAAAATTTCGCGACGCCATATCTCCACCGTCCGACGTCCAATCAAGCTAATTCTGGTCCCAAAAGACTCGTGGTGAAAAGTAGAACAAAACCCAGGTGGTGGTTCAGCCCAACGGCCGCCAGATCGCGCCGCCCAACTCCGCCCATCGCCGTCGTCGTCGCCGCCGTGGAATCTGACGATTCTGGCGGAGTTGAGTTGCAAGGTTGGTATCAAAATGCTCAGAATAACACGTAGATCAAAAGCCCCAAATCAATTTTGGGCAACAATCGCCGGAAAATGGAGATCCAACACTGCCACTGCCGTCAGTTTTTCGAGGGTCGATTTCTGGCCATAGGAGTTTCAATTGGTGAAATTGACATCACCAATGAGTTCCTCACGTCGAGATCTTCAACACGGGCTACTCATTTGCCACCGTCGCCGCCGTCAACCGTCTGTCAACGACGACCATTGACCAATTTTGGAAGTTTGGCCCGTTGGCCTATTTTCGACGTTCCGGACGCATCCGCGGAGTCGGAATTGCAAGACGGGACCTCAGATATGAAGAACGAAGAATTAGAGTTTATGCCGTCGAGACCGGACTGCAATTCGGTATAAATCCCGACCTCTTTATGTTCCACAATTTAATTGTTTAGGACTATTGTATGATTTTATAATTATTGGTATGAAAATTATGAAAAAGAATGTATGTAAAAAGAAGAAAATGGCTGTAATGGAGAAAAAGAAAAATATGTGATAATGTAATGATTTTACGTAAACAGTATGAGTTTTACATAAAATCTAGGCCTCTGGTATAGTACGTGATAGAATGAGATCATGATAGATGGTTTTCAGGCGTTTCCTAAACGCTGGAACCTCAAAAATTAAGGGGAAACTCTACCGAAATTTCTAAATATGACACCAGGGGTAATATGGGAATACGAGGGGTAAAAATATGATCGGGAAGGGAACCCGAGCCCCCTCGAGGAATTAGGGCATGGAAAAAGGAAGGGGAAAGTTATAATTAGTAAATCGACCCTTCGAGACCCTAGAATGCAATAAAAATATGAAACCGACTCTTAGGTCGGAATAGTACTTCCCGAGGGCCGGGAATGTGAAAATTGGTAAAATGATAAGAATTGATCCGGAAAAGGTCTGATAAGATTTAAAAAGTTAATTAGATGATTTTGAGTTTAGAAAATCTAGCTTAAGCATGAAAACGAAAATGTTATGGTTAAACGACCCATCATGGGCAAAATGGTCATTTTGCCCAAAGATTCTCAAATTATGGGAAAAGAGCCCCAATAACCCTGGAATAGGGAAATGAAGTTTGTAAAAGCCAAAATTGAGGTTTAAGTTATGAAAAATCACGTCAAGGGCAAAATTGTAATTTTATCAAAAGTTAGGGGTAAAATCGTAATTTTTCACAAAGTTGGAGAAAAATTCAAAAAGGGCCATTAAGGTTTAAAAAGCTATCCTAAGGCTATAATTAAGGGTTATAAGATCAGAATTAAGCTTTTTAATAAAATAAAAGCTATAAATGAAAATATAATTGACGGACAAAGTTTGTCTGTAGGAACCCGATCCAGATGCGACAAAGGATATCGATGGATTTCAAGAAGAGGATAAGCACACTATGAGTAAGTTCAGACATTTACCCGTTTGCAACTATGAACAAGCTTATCGTGTTTATATGTTTTGTATGCAAATGTCATGATGTGATTTATGATGATGATATAGTAATGTTATAACAATGTTATGATGATGTTAAAAGATAGGTTTTAGTAAATAATTTATAAAATATATATGTATATATATTGAATTATGAAGGAAATGTATTATAACAGTTTTATGAGAGTAAAGATGTGAGAAAGAGATGAGATGTGAAAGGAAAGAATAGATGTTTTATGAAAACTTTTATGAAAGTTAAGTTATGATTGATAGAGCAACGATGATTGGTAATGAAAGGAATTAAGAAAGGGTATGTTTTATGAGAACGAAATGATAGGGGTTTTATGAAAAATGATATGAAAGCAAAGAGTTAAACAAGAAAGAGAAGCAAAGATAGGTTATGATGAAAGGTATGACGAAAGGATTAAAACATAACGATAATATGTGATTGATAGAATAGAACGATAGGCTATGATCGATAGGAGTATGATGATAAGATACGGTAGATAGGAGGATGCAAATGATATGATAAACAGAGAATAATTGTCTGCACTTAACTAAACGTGTTTTTGTTTGTTATGATGTGATGTGATGTGATGATATATAAGTAATATGTGCTATATATGCTAAAGTGTGACTAACATAATTCACACAAGTCAAGTAAAGAATTAAGAAAAGAGAAACAACGAAAGAACAAATGTTCCATGAAATGTTTTATGAAAAATGAGAAAGGAAAGATAATGAATGTCATAAAAAAAAATGTACAACGAAAAAAAAAATCAATATAAGAAAAATAAAAGCATACAAGATAATAAGACTGAAAACTTAAGTTGTTGGCGTATCGGTCTCCTTACAAGGTCGAGACTTCAGGTCTATATCCTCCGCGCAGATGTGGTGCTACCTCGAAGATGTGGTAGATTATAGGATGGACCAACCCCGAAGGTGCGGTATTTAATGTGACTGTGAGGTAGGTTGGTAGGTCGCTCCCCCTCCTCCCACTGTCAGCGCGCAAATAGGTACGTCCAACAACGGGCCCACCAAATTAAAGTAAAAAGAAAAGAAAAGAAACGAAAGGAGAGTGAAAAGAAAAGAAAGGAAAGGAAAGTGAAAAGAAAAGAAAAGAAAGGAAAATAGCGTGAAAAGAAAAGAAAAGAAAAGAGAGTGCGGGAAAAGAAAAGAAAAGAAAAGAGAGTGCGGGAAAAGAAAAGAAAGGAAAAGAGAGTGTGGGAAAAGAAAAGAAAGGAAATGATACGAAAAGAAAAGAAAAGAAAAGTAAAGAACGATAAGAAAAGAAACTAACGATATGAAAGAATGACATAATGAAATCGATGAAAAATAAATAAATAATAAAACGAAGTTAAAAGAACATAATAGAATTAATATATATGATGTGATGTATTTGATGTTATGTGTATGATGTGAATGACATGTTTTTACGTGATGTTATGCTAGTGTATATGTTACTAGCTTATAAGATACGAAGAGATAAGAGACGAGGACAAAACGATAGAAAAATTATGAAGGTTTAGAACAGAAAGTTAAGAAATGATAGGAATGAAAAGAAAAGAAATGAAGAGACTAGATTAGAATGATAAGAGATGATCGATAGAATGATAAGAACGATGAACGAAGAGATAAATGAGCATGAAGAGGCTAACATAATATATTATGTTTCAAGGATATCTATAGACGATGTGTATGATGACGTGATGTCATATATTCTAGTAATAACATATATTACTAGTATTTATAAGTTAATGAATGTATGTTTGAATTTACTGAGCATATAGCTCATTAGTTGTTTATATATTGCAGGTAAGTAACCTGTTAGTTTAAAGTAATATGATGGACAACAGACAGATCTGCATGTGCCAAGGGACTGGGCGAGAGTATGGTACTACCATGAGTCTTTCGCTGAGCGTTCAAAAAGGAAGATGAAAGAAAGAAATTTATGAATTATATGTTATAAGAGTATGATAGAGTTATAGATATAATATGTAAGATAAAAAAAAATTTGCTACAGAAATTGCTTCCGCTTTAAAATGAGAACGTCAAGAATGGAAAGTTAAGTATGTTAAGTAAGAAGACGACGAACCACGAGGTTGCCAACCATCACGGTCGGCGTTAAAGCTTGGCTAGTTGGTATGGTAACGTACGTGGGGGACGTCACAGTTTGGTACGAGGAAAAAAAAAATAAATGGGAGGGAGAAAAAGGCGTATAGCCAAAGTCTAGGAAAACAAAGAGAAAACTGATAACCTTTCACCTGCCAGCTGTGTAAAGGCATGAGATCTTTACATTAACCAGTAGAGGCCACCTGAGAGGTGTAAACGGGGTTCTAATTGTAACTGGTTAAAATTTTAATAAAGATATTCAACATAGTTGACTGTTAGCCAATCTTTATCGAGTCGTCAAAAGACTACAACTCGGTTGGAAAGCCTGCAAAGTGCCAATGTCCACTTGGCCAGATCCATTAATTTACATTTCCTACTTTCTTCAGATACTTAAGGGAAAAGTCCAACTTTTACGTTTCAGGATAGCAACTATGACAAAGAAATGTTGACTGAAAATTATGTTGTTTTGAACATTATTTTTCTAAGAAATCAAAAAAAAATAAAAAAATAAAAAAAAGAAAGGAAGGCTTCAACCGGTCGATGTATTATATAACACATTTATTTATGTCTTCTAGTCTCATTTCTTGAAGTTTTGTCATCTTTGTCCTCACTGAAAACCATCGTTGGGAAGCTAAATGGGTGCAAAAGATAAAGATTGCTGCGTGCTAATAACCTACTTTTTTCTACTGTTATATTGGTGTTCATTAAAGTACTGCTACGCAATTTATAATATAACTTCATCCCAAGCCTTGTATCAAGGCCAAACTTTGGTATCCCCAAACCAAAAGTTTGAGTTAGGCTTTTTCAGTCCCAATAACTCTGCAAATCATCAGTATATTGGCACATGGTATAAGGAAACTTCTCCCCGTAAAGTTGTTTGGGTGGCCAACAGAGAGAACCCACTTCGACTTACAGACTCTAATGCAAGTCTAACTATTGGCAGCAATGGAAATCTTGAGCTTTTGGATGGAAACAAGAAGCCTGTCTGGTCAACCAATATTAGTGTCGCATCAAATCGGTCCATGGCAGATCTCTCCGACAACGGTGACTTCCTTCTCAAAGATGGAACATCGGGAGATGAGTTATGGAAGAGCTTTGAGCAACTTAGTGACACATTATTACCCGGTGCAGTGCTTGGTTTTAATTCCAAAACTGGAGAGAGTTATGTCCTGACTTCTTGGAAAACCGACACCGATCCATCAATTGGAAATTTCATCGCTGGAATTTCCTCACAAAAGCCACCACAGTCTTTCATTTGGAGTAATGGATCAACCCCTCGCTGGAGAAGTGGACCATGGAAGAAGTCGGCGTTTGCCGGAATACCAGACATGAATACACAATATCAAAGTCCGATTAGTATTGTAGAGGATGCAGAGAAAGGAACGACATATTTTACTTTAAATAGGTACAATTCTTCCAGTGACTTTTATTTTGTACTCTCTTCGGGAGGTGTTCTAAAATATAGGGGAAGATTTAAAGGTGATGATTGGTATACTGATTGGGAGGCACCAAAGAGTCAGTGTGAAGTATATGGCACGTGTGGACCTTTTGGGGTGTGCAAAGAGTCCGAGTCTCCTATTTGCAAGTGTTTAAAAGGGTTTGTGCCGAAATCAATTCAAGAGTGGAGGAATGGAAACTGGACAGGAGGGTGTGTGAGGCGAAATCAATTACCTTGTGAAAAGAATACCAGTAGCACCGCATCGGAAGACGGTAAAAAGGATGGATTTTGGAAGATAGAAAAGATGAAACTTCCAGATTTTTATGAGCTCGAGGGGCTTGAATATTCTACTGCTGATAGTTGTCAAGCACGGTGCCTGAATAATTGTTCCTGCTTAGCTTATGCATATGTAGATACTATCGGGTGTTTGGTCTGGTCAGATGAGCTTATTGATGTACAGAGTTTTTCCATTGGTGGAGAAGACCTTTTCCTTCGTGTTGCACATTCCGAACTAGGTGAGAATCTAAACCGTGGCTCCCTTGACCTTTTTACATTTTTTTGTTTGGCAATTTGAACAGTTTATTTTCTTTCTAATCGCTGATTTGAACTTCTTCTCTAATTGTTCAGGTGGAGGACATAAAATTAGGAACATTGTCATCAGCCTTGTAGCTGTTTTTACCGGTGGGGCAATAGGTGCCATGGGATTTGGCTTGTACAAATGGAGAGATAGAAGAAGAGGTAAGTGCATAGCATTTGCTGGGGTAAAAATTCTCTATTTATCAAAGACATAATAAACATTTTTATGTACAAGGTCACTTATTTCATAGTTTTTTTTTGGTCCGTGTTCTTCATACTAAACTGGAAATTGAACAATTTGCACTTCTCTTTGTTTTTTGTTTTTGTTTTTTTTACTCCCAACTCTCCAAGAGGAAAATTTATAAAAGAAAAGAAAACCAAAATTAAGGAAAATTAAATCAAGACAGGGGGCCCCCGCCTCAAGAAAACAATACAACTCAAGAAACCATCTATTTAGTATTAAAGATTCTGATCTCTATCATACTAAATAAAAACTTATTACTGAGCACGTGTTTGTTAATCAATGTTAACTGATTGAATTTCTACTTTTTGATGCCCTGAATATAATATCGAAGACTGACACTACTCCCTGCCCATTAAAAAAAAAAAAAGCAGGAAATGTCAAGGAGATCAGAGAGCATATTGATAGGATTCAGCATGATCAGAACGAGCTTCCTAATTTTGATTTCGGTGCCATTTTAGTTGCAACGAACCATTTCAGTCTGATAAACAAACTTGGTCAAGGAGGATTTGGTTCAGTTTACAAGGTCACTACATTAATTCTTCATGATTATCTAATGCATTACAAAAATTAAAAGATACTTTAAAAGTTTTTTTTTTTTTTTGGTCCATTTGTAGGGAATACTACCAGATGGGAAGGAAATAGCAGTTAAAAGACTCTCGAGTAACTCCGGACAAGGCGTACAAGAGTTTAAGAATGAGATGATCTTGATATCAAAACTCCAACACAGAAACCTTGTTAGGCTCATGGGCTACTGCATTGAAGAAGAGGAGAAACTACTTGTCTACGAGTTCATGCCCAACAAAAGCTTGGATTATTTTATCTTCGGTTGGTTTCACCAAACACATCTCTTGCCCCATATTTTGCTATTATATCACATTTTTACTTTAACCTTTGATTCATAGTCTCTTATATTGAAAGTAGAAAATTTTAAGTATATTGAGTAGTGGTATTTAGAATGAGGAAGCCAACTTTATAACCTTATTCATACGACATCTTTGTACTCAGGGTATTCTACAAGGCGAGACACCAGAGTGAAAAAAGATAATGTTTCATCTCTAAGATTTTAGAATTTTGATCATGAAATTAAGTAGGAGATCTCCAGAAATATAGTATTACCATTGGATTAGATAGGACAAGTGTTCAATTCTATTGTCTTCTGATAAACTTATAAGTTCTCTCAGTATGTATAACTTTGTCATATGATAAGCAGAGAAAACAACTACATATAGATAAATGACAACTGGTTAGTTTTTATTGGTTGCATCGATCAGATCCAAGAAGAAGTACACAGCTCAATTGGACTACACGCTTGAACATTATAAATGGGATTGCTAGAGGTCTTGTGTATCTCCATCGTGATTCTTGTGCAAGAGTAATTCATAGAGATTTGAAGGCCAGCAACATTCTCTTGGATGAAAAGATGAACCCTAAAATATCTGATTTTGGATTGGCACGCATGTTTCAAGGATCAATCGATTTGGCAACTACTAAAAGGGTTGTTGGAACACTGTAAGCATCCTTCTTGTTCTAATTTTTTTGTGTAACATTATATTATCATAGCATGAACAATGACACTGATAAGTGACAAGTAACTCATCTTTTGTTGTTTCAATCAAATGCAGAGGTTACATGTCTCCAGAATATGCAATGGGTGGGATGTTTTCAGAGAAATCTGATGTCTTTAGTTTTGGTGTCTTGATATTAGAGATAGTGAGTGGTCAAAAGAACACTGACTTCCACTATTTTGAACAATGCCAAAGTCTTATCTCTTATGTAAGTAGTTCATATTAATTTCCCTTAATTTGGTTTTTTTTTTTTTTGCCTGAAATTGAGCTTGACCAATGAGGGACATATTCAGGCATGGCAGCTGTGGAATGAAAACAGGGGATTAGACATGGTGGATAATGCATTGGCTGAATCATTTTCTGCATCAGAAGCAATAAGATGCATACATGTTGGACTTTTGTGTGTGCAGGATTTTGTGGCGGATAGACCGAGCATGCCAGAGGTGATTTTCATGCTGAGCAATGATACAAACCTATCCCAACCAAAACAACCTGCTTTTACGCTTCAAAACTCGTCAATACATGATTTTCAATCACAAAATAACCGTAAGTTCTCCGTCAATGAAGTGTCCATGTCATTGATAGAAGGGCGTTAATGCATACAGTTTTGTAACTCAGACTTGTACACTACAGAAGTATTTGAAGGTGCACTTGCACTGGATCTGCGCCTGTTATGTTCTTTATGTCACTTTAATAGCTGTGAATAATGATGGAAGCTTCCCTTGTGTGACGGATAGAGATCAGCGCGAGGTAACTCTCGGATTGATAAAGAATTATATTAGTAAGTTTCAAAAATTAACTTCTCCATTTCGTCTAGTTTTTCATTTGTAAGAACCTAGCTGGAAAACTTATTTTTATAAATGCCGTAAAGTTATTCTTAAATTGATACCTTGAGAATATCAAATCATGGGGACAAAAACTTGCCAAGTACAAGAAAAGTACGGAAGCTATATAGTTCTTAAGTTTCACCCAAAAAAAAAAAAATCCAAATTAATCAAAAAGAAAACAAATGCAACAGGACAATAGGTGTGCTTACTTTTTTATTTTAGATCTCCAGTTGTGCTTTTGAACGGACGAAAATGATTTTACACTGCCAGTTAAACGCTGATTATTTCGAAAAAGACTTGTCAATCAGAAGAGAACAATCAAGCATCTTCATCGAAGCATAGACCAAATATTATAACTATTTTTACAATAAACATAGGTTTAGCGAAAGCTCATAATTCGCTTGTAGGTAATAATTTAATCTAGCCGGCTTAGGACGTTGTACAAGTCTTTCATGTCCAATCTGGTCTTAGTCTTCCATAAAGAACGTCTATTTATAGTTAAATTTTCCCTAATCTAAACCCCCGTTTTTTTGTTTTTGTTCTTTTGCTGGAAACCGTACAGTCTAAACTCAAATATGCATATAACCAAGAGGGTAAAAAACTTGTTCATCACAATTAGCGCTTTCCGGCATTAAAAAAAAAAAAATCATTGCTTAAAAGCTGTTAGTAGCTGTTCATCTACTCTCGTATTGTGGCGACCCCCCACGTACGTTACCATACCAACCAGTCAAGCTCTGATGCCGACCGCGATGACTGGCAACCTCGTGGATCGTCATCCTCTTACTTAACATACTTAACTTTCCCTTCTTAACATTCTCATTTAAAGCGGAAGCAATTTCTATAGCAAATTTTTTTTTTTAACTTACATATTATACCTATCTCTATCATACTCTTATAACACATATTTCATAACTTTCTTTCTTTCATCTTCCTTTTTGAACGCTTAGCGAAAGACTCATGGTAGTACCATACTCTCGCCCAATCCCTTGGCACGTGCAGATCCGTCCGTTGTCCATCATATTACTTTAAACTAACAGTTTGCTTACCTGCAACATATAAACAACTAATGAGCTAGATGCTCAGTAAGTTCAAACATACATTCATTAACTTATAAATACTAGTAATATGTTATTACTAGAATATATGACATCACGTATGTACACATCATATACATCGTTTATACATATCCTCAAAACATAACATAGAATATGAGCTTCATCATGCTCGTTTATCTCTTCGTTCATCGTTCTTATCATTCTAATCTAATCTCTTCATTTCTTTTCTTCTCATTCCTATCATTTCTTAACTTTCTATTCTAAACCTTTATAGCTTCTCTATCGCTTTGTCATCATCTCTTAACATTTCATATCTTAAAAGCTAGTAACATACACACTAGCATAACATCACGTAAAAACGTGTCATTCACATCACATCACATATATGATTCTATTATGTTCCATATCGTTTGTTTCTTTTTATATCGTTCTTTACTTTTCTTTTCTTTTCGTATCATTTCTTTTCTTTTCTTTTCTTTCTGCTTTCTTTTCTTTTCTTTTCACGCTCTTTTCCTTTCTTTTCCTTTCTTTTCACGCTCTTTTCCTTTCTTTTCTTTTCTTCTCTTTTCCTTTCTTTTCTTTTCTTTTCACTCTTCTTTCGTTTGTTTTCTTTCCACTTTCCTTTGGTTGGGCCCGTTGTTGGACGTACCTAGTTGCGCGCGGACAGTGGGAGGAGGGGGAGCTACCCACCAACCTACCTCACAGTCACATAAAACCTCACCTTCGGGGCTGGTCCAACCTATAATCTACCACACCTTCGGGGTAGCGCCACATCTACGCGGAGGATATAGACCGGAAGTCTCGACCTTGTAGGGAGACCGGTACACCAACAACTTAAGTTTTCAGTCTTATTATCTTGTAGGCTTTTATTTTTCTTATATTGATTTTTCGTTGTACATCTTTTTCATGACATTCATCATTTTTCATTTCTCATTTTTCATAAAACATTTCATGGAACATATGTTCTTTCGTTGTTTTTCTTTTCTTAATTCTTTACTTTATTTGTGTGAATTATATTAATCACACCTTAGCATAGCATATATAGCACATATTACTTATATAACATCACATCACATCACATCATGACAAACAAAAACATGTTTTGTTACGAATAGACAATTATTCTCTGTTCGTCTTATCATTTGCATCCTCCTATCTACCGTATCTTATCATCATCCTCCTATTGATCATAGCCTATCGTTCTATTCAATCAATCACATCTTATCGTTATGTTCTAATCCTTTCATCATACCTTTTATCATAACCTATCATTGTTTTTCTTTCTTGTCTTACTCTTTGCTCTTATATCATTTTTTCATAAAACACCTATCCTTTCGTTATCATAAAACATACCATTTTCTTAATTTCTTTCATCACCGATCATCGTTGTTCTATCAATCATAACCTAACTTTCATAAAACTTTTCATAAAACATCTATCCTTTCATCCTCATAAAATATCCCTTTTTTAATTCCTTTCGTCACCGATCGTCGTTGCTCTATCAATCATAACCTAACTTTCATAAAACTTTTTATAAAATATCTATTCTTTCCTTTCATATCTCATCTCTTTCTTATGCATCCTACCATAACATTCTTGTTCTTACTCTTTCCATTCTTCTATCCCTCTTTATCACATCGTTACTCTCATAAAGCTTTTATAATGTCTTTCCTTCATAATTCAATATATACATATATTTATATATATACATTCTTTTTATAATTATTTATTTAAAACATATCTTTTAACATCATCATAGCATTGCTATAGCATTACTATAGCATCATCAATAATCACATCATGACATTTGCATACAAAACATATAATCACGATAAGCTTGTTCATAGTTGCAGACGGGTAAATGTCTGAACTTACTCATAGCGTGCTTATCCTTTTCTTGGAATCCATAGACGTCCTTTGTCGCTTCTGAATTGGGTTCCTACAGACAAACTTTGTCCGTTAATCACATTTTCATTTATAGCCTTTATTTTATTAAAAAGCTTGATTCTGATCTTATAACCCTTAATTATAGCCTTAGGACAGCTTTCTAAACCTTAATGGCCCTTTTCGAATTTTTCTTTAACTTTTTGAAAAATTACGATTTTACCCCTAACTTTTGACAAATTACAATTTTGCCCTTGACGTAATTTTTCATAACTTAAACCTCAATTTTGGCTTTTACAAACTTCGTTAAACTATTTCGGGGTCATTGGGACTCTTTTCCCATAATTTGAGAATCTTTGGACAAAATGACAATTTTGCCCCTAATGGGTCGTTTAACCATAACATTTTCATTTTCATACTTAGGTTGGATTTTCTAAACCCAAAATCATTTAATTAACTTTCTAAATCTTATCGGACCTTTTACGGATCAATTCTTATCATTTTACCAATTTTCACATTCCCGGCCCTCGGGAAGTACTATTCCGACCTAAGTGTCGGTTTCATGTTTTTCTTGCGCTCTAGGGCCTCGAAGGGTCGGTTTACTAATTATAACTTGCCCCTTCTTTTTCCATGCCCTAATTCCTCGAGGGGGCTCGGGTTCCCTTCCCGATCATATTTTTACCCATCGTTTCCCATATTACCCCTGGTGCCATTTTTAGAAATTTCGATAGCATTTCCGCTTAATTTTTGAGGTTCCAGCGTTTAGGAAACGCCTGAAAACCATCTATCCTAATCTAATTCTATCACGTACTATACCAGAGGCCTAGATTTTACGTAAAACTCATACTATTTACGTAAAATCGTTACATCATCACATATTTTTTTCTTTTTCTCCATTACAGTCATTTTCTTCTTTTTACATACATTCTTTTCCACATTTTTCATACCAAAAATCATAAAATCATATATAACAGTCCCAAACAATTAAATTGCAGAACGTAAAAAGGTCGGGATTTATACCGAATTACAGTCCGGTCTCGACGGAATAAACCCTAATTCTTCGTTCTTCATATTTGAGGTCCCGTCTTGCAAATCTGACTCCGTGGATGCGTCCGGAACGTCGAAAATAGGCCAACGGGCCAAACTTCCATTTTTGGTCAATGGTCGCCGTTGACCGGCATTGACCAGCCGTTGACCGGCGTTGACCGACGGCGAATGTGCCAAGTGGGTAGTCCATCTTGAAGATCTCGACGAGAGGAATCCATTGGTAGCCTCAATTTCATGTTTGGAGGCCCCAATCGCCGGAAAACCTCCTCGAAAGTCACGGCCACGGCGGCGGCGGTGGAACTCCGTCGTGCCGGACTTTTTCTCCGAAATTGATTGAGGGCTTTTGCTCCCCTCTTCACGGCGACCATTTCTGTACAGGTGGTGCAGCTCAACATCGCCGGAAACGGCGAGTTCCATGGCGGCATCACGGCGACGGCGTCGCGGCTTCGGGCCCCGCGATTCCGCCGGTGTTGAGGCGATCCACCACATGGGTTTTGTAGTACTCTTCACCACGAACATTTTGGGACCGGTTTCAACTTGATCGGACGTCGGACGGCGGAGATACGGCGTCGCGAATTTTCCGGTGGCCGGCGGCTTCGGGCGGCGCGTGCGCTCTCCTCCGGCGTCGGTTCCGTCGACTCGGCACACCGTTGAACTCAGCTCGACGAGAGCTTTCCAACGGTGCCGGTGGTGTCGAAAACGGACACCGTTTCCGGTGGTCGATTACTATTCATCAATGGGGGTAGAGAGAGAAAGAGAAGGGATGAGAGAGAGTACACATGGGCAAATGAGGAAATTCCACTTTTTCCCTCTCTTTATATACTTTTTCGCCCAAAATTTCAACATGGGCTATCCTGATTAATTTGGGCGTCCTGAATCCAAATATATCAGTTTATTTTCATCTGAGGTCATTTTGACCAATTTCCGATACTGTGAATTTTCGGTCAAAAATTACCCTTGTACTCAATTATCAAATTTGAGCGTGCTGATAGGCTATCCTCACTAATTTCGGAGTGCTGAACCTAAATTTATCAGTTTTATGTCAAGATAATATCATCTTGACCTACTTCTTGATACTGTGAATGGCACACACGTGTACACATATAAAATCACTATTACTCATTTTTCATCATTTAACATTGTTCGAACATTTTATTTAGTTCCAAACAATATTAAATCACTTAATTTCACATTTTAACGCTTAAATTCATTGTGTAATTATTTTCCGAAAAATGTGAATTTTCCCGGTTGTTACACGTATTGTAATTTATTCTTCACACGTAGCATGTTCTTAATTCCCAGAGAAAAATGAGTAATAAAGACACAGAATACACCCCGCAATTTCTTCCTTTGTTTCTATTACTCTGCTTGTTTGAACCCAACTATTGCATGCAATTGAAGTTCCTTACATAACATCGTCCCAACCGTTATATCAAGGACAAACTCTACTATCGCCTAGCCAAGTTTTCGAGTTAGGCTTCTTCAGTCCTAATAACACTGCAAATCAATACGTGCATCTGAAGATCAGTACTTACGGCAGAGCTTTGATCATCTCGCCAACACATTCTTGTCCGGCTCAGCACTAGGTTTCAATGTCAGAACTGGAGAGAAACATGTCTTGACTTCTTGGAGAGAAGAAAATGATCCATCACTAGGAAGTTTCACTTTTGGAATCTCGCAACAGATGCCTCCGCAAGCATTCGTTTGGTTGAATGGATCGACTCCTCACTGGAGGGGAGGACCATGGGATAAATCGAAGTTTGTTGGTATACTGGATATGGGCACATCGTATCAGAGCCCACTTAGTATCCAGGTAGATGTAGATAGGGGAACAACATATCGCTATTTCAATTGGTATAACAGCTCCGCCAACGTGAACCTGTTTTTATCATCAGAAGGTAGTCTGAAAGCACTGGTAAAAGGCAAAGGACAAAAAAATGTCTGGGAAACAAGCTGGATGGAACCGAATAGTCAGTGTGACATTTACATGGTCTGTGGACCTTTTGGAGTAAGCAAAGCATCTGGATATCTAATCTGTGAGTGCTTAAAAGGGTTTGTGCCAAATTCAGATGAAGAGTGGAGCAAAGGAAACTGGGCAAGAGGGTGCGTTAAGCGGACGAACTTACTTTGCGAGGCAAACAATACTTCTCCGACTGCAAGGGAAGGCCAAAAATATGGGTTCCAGAAGATTAGTATGCTGAAGCTTCCAGATTATTACGAATACATGAGCATTGACAATGCTCATGACTGCCAGATCTTGTGCCTGAATAACTGTTCTTGCATTTCCTATATGCATATGTAAGTGGCTTAGGGTGTTTTATATGGTCAAGGGGCCCTATTGATATTCGTGAGTTCTCCTATGGGGGAGAAGATCTTTTTCTTCGCCTTGCACATGAAGAACTAGGTGAGAAAATTCTTGTTCTTGAAAATCCTTCACAAGAACTACTGCTTCTTTCAATTTTCTTTTTCACCTACTTTATTGAAGGTTTTTTTTTTATTTAATATTTTTTCAGTTGCAAGGCAAAAATAAGGTTAAGAAGATTGTCGTCAGCGTTGTAGTAATTTCTGTTTGTGCCACGATTGTTGCCACAATTTTCATTTTGTGCTTACGGAGAGTCAACCAAAACGGTAAGAGATATTGGAATAGTGCACTAAACTTTCAATATTGATGATTTTGCTTGCTTTTTAAGAAATCACAGTAAATGTACTTAAAAGTGCTCAAAATCAATTGAAAACTGATGTTAACAACAGTAGGCTTTCAGTTTTTCACCCCCAAAGCGGAAAATCTGGTACTTATCAGGAAAATGATATCTAAATAATTGCTTAGTAACCCAACAAGTTATATGTCTTATCGGCTTAAGAAAAAGGTTAAAAAGAAAGGAGAAACGGTTCAAAGAGTGGGACCTTACAGGTTGAAAATTTTTTTTCCAGTTTTTATTTTGTACTAATATGCTTGGCTTTGTTTTCTTGGACTTTGATCGTTAAACCTACCGCAACTAGCAGGAAATCAAAGACAAACACAAAATCCACACACAAAAGTGCAGCACGAGCCGTCGGAGCATCAACTTTTTGACTTGTACAGCATATTAGCTGCTACAAACCATTTTAGCATCACAAATGAACTTGGTCAAGGAGGATATGGTCCTGTCTTTAAGGTGATTTCTCTTTATCTTTTTCTGAGAAAACAAATAACTATACAAATGAGAGATGCAAACTTTTTGGAGGGGAAAAAAGAATAATGAAGAATCAAGAGACTGACCAAACTTTTTTACAATTTATATTGTAGGGAAAACTAAAAGATGGGAGGGAAATAGCAGTTAAAAGACTCTCTGCTAGCTCGGGACAAGGTATCAAAGAATTTAGGAATGAAACAATTTTCATTTCTAAACTCCAGCACCAAAATCTAGTTAAGCTTTTGGGGTGTTGTACTGAAAAAGAAGAAAAGATACTAATATACGAGTTCATGCCCAACAAAAGCTTGGATGCTCTTATCTTTGGTCAGTTTTCCTTATCCAAAATTCTCGCATCATACTTTGTCATTGAAACATTTCTTTTTGTAATTTATACTGTTTTCTCAATCCATAAGAAATAGAGTAACATAGATGACTAAACTTTAATGAGGTACTGCATTTGTTAGATGCAAGAAGAAAAGCACAAATTAACTGGACCACGTGTTTCCACATTATAAAAGGTGTTGCGAGGGGTCTTGCATATCTTCAGAGTAATACATAGGGATTTGAAGGACAGCAATATTCTCTTGGATGAAAATATGAATCCGAAAATCTCATATTTTGGACTAGCCAGGATTTTTGAAGGGACGCTAGAAATTGCAAATACCCGTAAGGTCGTGGGAACAATTTAAGCATCCATTTTACTCTTACCGGTAATACAATCTCATAGCATGTATTGATTTTTTTTTTTTTTCATTTCAATCAAATATAGAGGTTATATATCTCCAGACGCATTGGGTGGAATTTTTTCTGAGAAATTTGACGTCTTTAGCTTTGGCGTCTTGATCTTAGAGAAAGTGAGTGGCCAGCAAAACTCCAACTTTGATTCTGCTCAACACCTAAGTCTCATTGCTTATGTGAGTTGATGTGTTTTCTATTAATTATACAGTGTAGACTTTTTTAACTCATCTTAATTAACTGATCATGAGGAAAACATTCAGGCATGGCAGTTGTAGAGCAAAAACTGGGGATTCGATTTTGTTGATCATGCATCGGCTAACACGTATTGTTCATCAGAAGTAATGAGATGCACAAATGTTGGCCTTCTATGTGTACAAGATCACGCCGCAGATAGGCCGACCATGCCGGACGTCGTTTTCTTGTTGTGCAATGAAACTAACCGTCCTCATCAAGCACAACCAAAACAACCTGTGTTTAGTTTTCAAAGATCGCCTGGTTTGGAATTGCTTCAAACACAAAATGGAAGCAAGTGTTCCATTAATGAACCCACCATATCGTTGATTGAAGGACGATAAGTGGTTAACTTTTCCAAGTTTTCACTTCACCAACTATTGGAGAACATAGGTCTTTCTGAATGCACATAAATATTTTATATTTTTCTCACATTGTTCTGTTTTTTGGAGCAAGAAATGTAGACTTTTATCTTCAACTGCCTCCTTTTACTTTTCAAAAGTTGTTCGGATGTGATGTTATTTTTTATTTTTATTTTTATTTTTATTCTTTCAACAACAAAGCCAGAGCATAAAGTGAACGACAAATGAAGCCACCGTATCAAATAATTTAAGGTCGATAAGTTTGATCATGGGTCCAAATGTCAATTAGAAGTGCCATGTGCAACAGCAAAAAATAAAAATAAAAAATAAAAAGAAAAAGAAAATGTTTGATATAGTATTTTATTTTAGTATAAGGCTGTACAGCTCAATTAAGAGGCCCTACGGCTAAATTCGTTTTTAAATCGTTACAGTTAAAAACATTGAGGGTGTACAACAATTAAAATAAGTATTGTTATATAGGATTGCAAAAATGAAAAAATTGAAATCCCTCCTCTTCTTTTTCTTTGTCGGCGAGAGGGCCACCGACCGTCAAATTGAGGCAATGGACCAACCAAAAGTACCGCAACTCCTGAAGCTCGCCAATGCTTGCTGAAATCTAATCGTGGGGGTTAGATTTCATCAATCAGGGGGGAGATTTGGGGTCAATCTGGTGGCAATGGAGGATCACCGGTGAGAAAGAAAGGGTGGCCGGAGACTGAGGTCGTCGAGGGAGGGGTGAACAGGGAAGATTGTCAGAGGAGAGGGCTTGCCATTGTTTGGGGGGTGGGGGAAAAAGGTAGGTGGGTCGCCAAGGGAAGGATGGTTGTTGGCGTGGGAGGTTGGAAGAATGGTTTTTTTTTTTTTTTTTAATTTCATTTTTTTGCTTATTTTTTTAAAAAGTTTTTTTTAGTGCATGAGTTAAAATGTACTATAATTATTATTAT
The DNA here is from genome assembly GCA_035233585.1 of Antiaris toxicaria. NCBI lineage: Eukaryota > Viridiplantae > Streptophyta > Magnoliopsida > Rosales > Moraceae > Antiaris > Antiaris toxicaria. The sequence continues at coordinate 101,129,419 of CP141154.1, forward strand.
GTATAAACAAATCCTGACCATTAGACTACGTTTGAATGGTTAAAAAATAAACCTAACATAATTTGTAGTAGAGCCTCTTAGGAAGACTCTAAGATAGCCTGTCCCCTTATTTTATACTTAAACATTACATGATGTTATTTTAAATAGAGAACTTGTAGTTTATTGTATTTTTACGAAAATATTTAAAATAAATAGTAATATTTTAAAATATTTGAAAATAAATAGTAGATTTATTAGATAATTAGTAAATTTATTAGTAAATAAATTTATAATATATCAACAAATAAATATATTTTTTAGTAAATAACATATTTATAAAAAGTAAATAAAGCTTTTACCAAGTTGAAAAAAAAAATATTTATGTAATAAATCTGTTATTTACTTTAAATTTTTTTAATTCCTACTATTTACTCTAATTATTATTTATATAAAAATATTATTATTTCTTTCTCCTATTTAAATATATATTTTATTTTTATCATAACAGTTTTTTTTTTTAATTTGAGATCATAGTTATATATTAAACTCTAAAACTTATATTAGTAAACTTTTAATTGTTAAATTAATTCAAAAATTACAATGCAATAATTTAAATGGGATTTCATCTTCTAAGCTTTTTTCTTTCCTATGAAAGCAAGTGATGGAAAGTGTTGTTCAATGATTTGTTTTTTTTTTTTTGGAATTTGGTAATAGGAAATTCAAACTTTATACCTTTAGATGGTATTTAAATTTGATAGTAGGATAATCTGTAATAACTTCAAAATTTACAATATTAATTCTCATTTTAAATAGAGAATTAAATTATAAATTTCACCATTAATAACATTTTTAAATTTGACGACGAGAAAATATATAAAATATGTTGTTACTCCCTTAGTCTATTTTAAAATTGGAATTTTGTAAAAATGTTATTGTAAAAATATATGTATATATGCAATGAGGGAATAAATAATTATAAATTTGTGAATTAAAAAAGTTAAACTTATGCTATGTCAAGATTTACCTATGAAATTAAATTTAACAATTCTATTACAACCTAAAAAATTAATAAATAAAAATTTAATTAATTAATTAAAAATAAGGAAAAAAAAAGAGACAGGGAGAGTGCTCATGCACCCCCCAGTAGCCCAGTTGGCCCACTAAGCAAAACATCAGCATTGTTTTCAAAAAAAAAAAAAAAAGAAAAAAAATATATTTTTCTTTCAAAAAATAGGCTAAACAAGAAGTTGAATTTTTGATAATTCAAAATCACCTTAATAAGCAAAACAAGAATGAAAAGATAAGAGAAAAATAATGATTGCAATATAAAATGATGAACTACTTAAATGACCACTCACTAAAATCACTTAGAGATACATGACAAACCACCAAAACCACCTCCCAACTCACCCTCTTCAGCTGAATATGTTTTTTGACAAATTATAATCCAAAAATTTCAAAAAAAATTTTTACCTACAATAAGACTTAAGTATAAAATGGGATGTCATGTGATTTTTGACCAAAACTTGATAGAGACAACCAAGTGTAATAGGCCTTAATGGGTATATGTGGCGTCCGTCGACTCAACTCACCCGAGCCGACGTTCACCATTCCTTTTTTTTATTAACTTTGCATACATAAACTTTTCTTTTCTTTTGCGGAAATGTAATTGAAAAGCTTTACTTTCAAAATTAAGTGAAAATTGTCGGAAATTTTTTTTTTCCTTTTCTTAAACATATAAATTTCCCTTTTCATCAAAACATACCAGCTTATATACATTTTTTTTTTCATTTTTGTTCCATTTCATTTACATATTGTCTGCATATATATATATATTTGAACATATATTTATACAAAAAAATACTCTGGCAGTTGAAAACATAGCGAGTCCATCCTCTTGTCCATGACATTTCTGGAATCTGTCTGCCAGTCTCCCGTTCATCTATCATATCCTGGGTTGTTTACCCTTATCACCTACACTACAAATAGACTTGTGAGCTAGGCTCAGTAAGCACAAGCATACAAACAATTAATTTATATACACAACCTCTAAGGTTAGTCACATAATGCAATTCTATTCCTCATAGGTTAGTGTTCGAGGTTCTTTTATCATAGCTTATCACAACATTCTAATCCTTTCATTTCATGTCTTTCTTTCTTTCTTATTATCACTTTTCTTTTTCTTTTCTTTTCTTCTCTTTTCTTTTCACTTTCATTGGTGGGCCCGTTGTTGAACGTACCTATTTGCGCACAGACAGTGGGAGGAGGGGGAGCGACCCATCAACTTACCTCACAGTCACATATGTTTACCTCATTTTAGGGGTAAAACATTAGCTACCGCACCTTCGGGGTAGGGTCCAACCTATAAACTACCGCACCTTCAGGGTAGCACCACATCTATGTGGAGGATATAAACCTGAAGTCTCAACCGTATAGGGAGACCGGTACGCCAACAATTAAGTTTTCAGTTTTATTATCTTGCATTTTTTTAGCTTTTAGATCATAGCCTATCATGCATACATATCATTCCTAAGACATCTCTAACATGATTTCTCATCTAACTCATGTCATAGAAACATATCACAAAGTTAGTCAATTCATGGGTAGACAAAGTAAATGCTTGTACTTACAATATTTGTGCAAGTGTGATATCTTTTGAATCCTTGATATTGCTTCCCCCCTCACTTCTTGTGTTTCCTATAATAGAAATAATCATGGATTATTTCTCATATTCACCTCTTATTTAAAACATAGCAAAAATTGCATTAAAATTCTACATTTTCCTTATTCCTCTTTTTCACTCAAAATCAACTCTTAGAATGTTGTTACTATCCTTGGTTTTGTGTTTTCACACTTTTCCTTAACATTCAAAACTTACTTAACATTCTAATCTTCATAATGTCCACATTCTTAGTTTCTTACTACTAACTCACTTCATTGCCGTTTCTGAAATTTCGGTAGCATTTCCGCATAAAAACTAGGGTTCCGGCGTTTAAGTATCGCCTCAAAATTTAGATACCTGTCAAGTGTTATACCAGAGGCCTAATTTTTCATAGAACATTCAAAACGTTTTATGAAAAATACTTATCAATCACGTACATTACTCATTAACACGTTCAAAATCATATCCATAAAATCAACCATCACTTTTATTTTTCATTATCCATTTCCAACATGCCATTCACCACTTTATCTTCTCATTAAATCCTTTCTTACACATTTCATATCCATTCATTCATTTCAAAATTACAAATAACATAAAACATTCAAATTTCAACAACAAAAACTTCAAACTTAACTTTCAACTTAACTAATCCTTTCCAAACAATTACATAACTATTTTCAATCTCTTTCTTAACTTTAAGCTTAACAAAACTAGTTTAAAGATTTCACAATCCCATCTTCAAAATATTCACAATTCTTCTTAAGGGACTTAACCAATATTCGTTCAAAATTGAAACCAAATGCATCTATTGTCAAATATAACCCTTATAACCATTTTTTTCACTTAAATCATCAAGTTAACAATCATAAATTTTAATCATTTCACCGAAAAGAGTCATAAATTTATCATGAAAAATCATCAAATTTTCAAACCCTAACTATGTACATTCATGTTTTCCTCAAGAGAAACAAATCAAACTTTTGCATTCAAGTTTCCAAACTCATATATATTCTTTCCTAAGCCATTATCAATCAATTCTAACAAATTTCGAACCCTAATATTTTCATTTAAACATTTTCTCATACTACCCCATTTGGATTCCAAAAATCACAAAACAACTCAAGGGAAAGGGGTTACCTTTGTTCAAAACGTCCCCTTGCTCCTAGAGAAACTGAGGTCGTGTTTTTCAGAAGGAAACTTGAAGAAAATTCGAGCTTGGGGAGGGTGGAAGTCACGGTTCTACTCGGCTGTACAGGGGCCGAAATCGCGAGGAAGAAGAAAGGGGAAAGAGAAGCTCGTGTACTCTTGGTTCTCTCCCTTTCTCAGTCGACATTTCCCTCTCGGTCTCCCTCTTTCTCGCGCTCCCTTTTTCTTGCTCTGGCTCTCGCTTTCTCTCGCTCTCATAGCCGCATGTAGGGAGAAGAAGAAGAAGAAGAAGAAGGAGCAAGAAAGGAGTTTGGGTTGTGGGTTGTAGTTTCTCCCACAATCTCTCTCTAGCTCGCCCTCTCTGCCTCACCATCACTCTCTCCCTCTCGTCCTCTCTCTTTTTTTCACAACTAAGAAGAAGAATAATGGGAAGGGGATTTGGCTGAGGTATTGTTCTCACTCTCTCTTTCCCTTATCAGCTTAAAAAAAAAAAAAAGCTCCCCCCCCATATTTTTTTAAGCCCAAAAATGATTTAAATTTGGCTTAAATCCTAGCCTTCCAATTTTTTTGGTAATAACCAAACTAAACCATAGGATCAAGCTATTTCTTTCCTTTTACTTTTCAATAATTCCATTAAGACATTATAACTTGAAAGTATTTTTATCTCTTAATAACATATCATATTTTCACCATTCACATTATCTGATCGACTTTTGACTGGAAAGTCTAACCGAAAAAAATATATTAATCACTTGAGTGGGTTTCTAGGATCATCCATACAGTTGGTTTACCTCATTGACACCTATTTAGTAACATTTCACACATTCTATAATAATAAACTTTTTAAACTTGAAAATCTTAATTTTTAACACTATTAGAATATTTTTATTTTATTCTAAACAGTATTAAATCATTCATATATTTATATATACATAAAAATATCATTTTATTTACAAAAAAAAAATATTTTGAGAAGAATAGAAATTCTTGGTTATTATAGTATAAAACCATAATAAGGCCAAAAATACTCTTTAAAAAAAAGTTTAAGCCTAATTACAAGTAAATGGGTCACAATAGACCCAATAAACTCACAACTTACAAAAATAGCTCAATATGATGTTGGAATACCATGATTATCCATGGTCACCATAATGGACCCAAATATGAATAAATTAGAATTAAATAAAATAATAAATAAGAAATTAAATATTAATTAATTAACTCATTAATAGATTAATAATTAATTAATTTCAAATTTAAAATCAATTAATTATTAATTAAAATTTAATTTATGATAATTATCTAATTAATAATTAAGGATATTATTTTTCTTAAGGCAAATATTTAGAGACAAATTAATGATTAATTGAAATTAATTACTAATTAAGAGAAAACATGTTCATAATCGAACATGATTTAAAAACTTTCCTCTAACTGTCGGGTGTCAATTTAAGATAAGGACACCGCATTGACTTGAGGGTAGAACTAGAAACAATCTATGTGGATATACAGTTACACGATCATCTGTAAGTATAGACCCCACTTATAGTGTGGCCGTTTATATACTATGTATGATAGGAGCTCGATATTTATTTTTGATGATATGATATGATGCCATGATGATGTGTTTATTTACACGCTTTATGAAAGTATGTTATGGTAACATGTTTATTTATACGCTTTGTAAAAGTATGCTATGATAATGTATTTACATACACACTTTTTGAACATGTCATTCTTGCATGCTCACCGTATGGCTTAATGTTTAAGAAAATGAAACTAAAGATGTGACGTACCAATCTCTAACTGAAAGGGAGGATGTTCGCCCTTCGGCTGAATGAGAGGTAATAAGAATAATTAATGAAGCTAAATTATGATCTTGGGTGTTAATGGATTAGGTCGCTCCCCTCGTCTTCCCCATTTAAGGTCGCGCGCACCCAGTACAAGCACAAGGGCCTATAAGATGTTAAATGAATAAATAGACAATTACATAATTAGTCATATATTTTCAATTATATGCATTTGTGAGATTGCACGTTTATACTTATTGAGTTTATCTAACCCCATTATGTCTTCCACTATAGGTAATTCAGGCAATAAGAATGATTAATGAAGCTAAAATTATGATCTTGCGTGTTAATAGATTGGGTCGTTCCCCTCGGCTTCCCTATTTAAGGTTACGCGTACCTAGTATAAGCACAAGGACCTATAAGATGTTAAATGAATAAATGGATAATTACATAACTAGTCATATATTTTCAATTATATGCATTTGTGAGATTGCACATCTATACTTATTGAGTTTATCTCACTCCATTATGTCTTCTACTATAGGTAATTCAGGCAAATTACCTATGACATATTAAGCATTGATGGACTGGTGATGTGGATGCGTGATGGGTTAAAGTATGATGGATTCTATGGATGCCACCCGCATTTTATATTCCACACACGTTTTTGAGGACTTTGTTAAGTGTTGTTTTGAAACTAGTACAATTTAATATTTTGGTATAATTAAGTATGACATGTTACGTTAGTATGTTTTGATTAAAATTAATTTTAATTATTATGTTTATTTAAAAAATCACTTCTTCCGCAAATAAGGTTTCAAAAAAAAAATTTCTTAAATTTTGAAGACCTAGAAATGAATAAGCAATGATTTAAATAAGATAAAAAACTAAGTAAGCAAGTTTTAAGTGACGGCTTGAGAGGTCGGGTTGTCACATAATCGAGCTTTATATTTTTAAGTGGAGTCATAGGTGATATTATTGACAAACTATATTAAACAAAGTTAACTATCGATGGCTGTTCCTTTATCACTGCTTTGACATCTCATCAATAGCATTTTTTATGTAACTAAATTCTTAAATTTAGATGATTTAGCACAATATCATTAGGAGACAGCCAATGCGACAAAAAATCCAGAATAACATATCTTGATATTTTTTAGGTCAAAGTTTCCATTTATACCAAACCAAAACACCAATACAATTAAATCAATTTTACAACGTTTATTGTAACACCTTTTATTCAAATTTTTTAAGTATTTTTTTTATATAAATTCTTTATCTGTTAATTATAAATTTTCTATAAAGAGTAATGTGGCGACCCGCCCTACGTAGGGTTAAACAGCACTATTACAGTCGGCTACTGTTCCAACTGCAATAGACTGTAACCACTTGGGTCGTCGGCAACTTACTTTTTAACTTGCTTTTAACTTATTCTGATACCAGCTAAAATTTTTTTTTTTTTCTTTTAACTCAACGTGGAAATTCTATTTTCGTAAAAACATTTACTATAGTAAACATTTTCTTTCTTTATCATAACTTGATATACATCATTTTAATACTCTTTTAAACAGCTCAGCGGAAGACTCATAGCAGTACCATAACCCTCACCCAGTCCCTTGGCACATGCAGATCCCATCCGTCATCCAACACTTGTCTTATCTTCGTGCAGGATGCTTACCTGCAACATAAACAAACTTATGAGCGACAGGCTCAGTAAGTTCAAACATACATTCATGACGTGTAATAATCCACACTACATAGCGTAGGATAAATCTGATACCTGCTGTAACTTCTAAACATTTTGTAACGTATATCGTACATTGCTTAACACTGTGAATATACTTCACATCACAATCACAAACATACTAACTGCACTTATCATGCTTAACCTCTTGAACATACTTTCATATTTGAACCTCGTGAACTAACTGGACTCTGTAAACATGATGTACTACTGTACTCATGCTGTACTGCTGTGCTCATGCTGACTAGACTCTGTAAACATGCTGTACTGCTGTACTCTAGATTCTGTAAACATACTGTACTGCTGTACTCATGTTGTACTACTGTGCTCTGGACTCTGTAAACTTACTGTACTGCTGTGCTCTAGACTCTGTAAACATGCTATACTGCTGTACTCATGTTGTACTGCTGTGCTCTGGACTCTGTAAACTTATTGTACTGCTGTACTCATGTTGTACTGCTGTGCTCTGGACTCTGTAAACTTACTGTACTGCTGTGCTCTGCACTTTGTAAATATGCTGTACTGCTGTACTCATGTTGTACTGCTGTGCTCTGGACTCTGTAAACTTACTGTACTGCTGTGCTCTGGACTCTGTAAACTTACTGTACTGCTGTGCTCTGGACTCTGTAAACATGCTGTACTGCTGTACTCATGTTGTACTGCTGTGCTCTGGACTCTGTAAACTTACTGTACTGCTGTGCTCTGGACTCTGTAAACTTACTGTACTGCTGTGCTCTGTACTCTGTAAACTTACTGTACTGCTGTGCTCTAGACTCTGTAAACTTATTGTACTGCTGTGCTCTGGACTCTGTAAACTTACTGTACTGCTGTGCTCTGGACTCTGTAAACATCCTATACTGCTGTACTCATGCTGTATTGCTGTGCTCATGCTGACTGGACTCTGTAAGCATGCTGTACTAACTAAAGGTTTAGTCTTAGAACATTAATCTGTTATTTTAGTTCTGGTTTTGGGCCCCTGATTGGACGTACCGACATGTTAGCGTAACCAGGAGCGGTACTTTAGTGCTGACCTCCTCAGTCTTAACTGATGCTAAACATGATAACCTCCCCGTAGGTCGAGAGGCCGATACGTCAATAACTGGTTAATTACCATCTTTCTGGTGTTCCAACTGGGTAGCATACTGATTGCCTTCCACAGTCGGAACTTGTTAATCAAATTACTGGGGTGTGAATTAATTAACACACTAGGGTGCCTTGTGCACCTATCTGTTTTCGTATTCTGGTACTGTCTAACATGTGTACTGACATGCTGTGCTGCTGTGCTCATACATGATACTGGACTCTATAAACATGCTGTACTGGCTGAGAATTAATCTTAGGATATTATCTGTTATTAAGTTCTGGTTTTGGGCCCCTGATTGGACGTACCGACATGTTAGCACAACCGGGAGCGGTACTTTAGTGCTGACCTCCTCAGTCTTAACTGATGCTAAACATGATAACCTCCCCGTAGGTCGAGAGGCCGATACGCCAATATCTGGTTAATTACCATCTTGCTGGTGTTCCAACTGGGTAGCATACTGATTGCCTTCCACAGTCGGAACCTGTTAATCAAATTACTGGAGTGTGAATTAATCAACACACTAGGGTGCCTTGTGCACCTAATTGTTTTCTTACTCTGGTACTGTCTGGTCTGTGTACTGGGACATGCAACTCTATATGCATGACATGAACTGATATGAACTGACCTGTGCTGTGACTGACATGCACTGACATGTGCTGTGACTAACATGCACTGACATAGACATCGTGATGCAGACAATCAATGTCTAGCATACACGTCATGCAACAAAACATACATCACAATCATAAACGTATCAAGTCAATTTACATTTGACTTGAACATAATACATAGTTCATAACATGGCTTTCGTGACATTCATATCATAGTGTCTTGACACTAAAACTGCACATAGAACACATAAACATAGACCTAACATGTCAGTTTATGTTGCAGACAAATAAATGCTTGAACTTACTGTTACTTTGCTAGTATCAGTTCATGTCTTTCGTGACATTCATATCATAGTGTCTTGACACTAAAACTGCACATAGAACACATAAACATAGACCTAACATGTCAGTTTATGTTGCAGACAAATAAATGCTTGAACTTACTGTTACTTTGCTAGTATCTCCTTTCTTGCTTTCTGGATCCGCAAACGTTCCTTCGTTGCGTCTGGATCGGTTCCTATAACCGAAAAAATCATGGTTACTCTTTCCGCACTTATCTCATACATAAAACTTAATAAAACGTAAAAATTCTACGTTTCATTCCCTGATATAAACTTAGGGACCTAATATCCCATTTATAGCATTTTTGCTAAACTTTGACAAAATTACCATTTTGTCCGTATCATGATTTTCTTTTTTTGTAACCTTACTTTTCCTTGATTCACAACTTAGTTCTGGCCCTTAAAATCTTACTTAAGTCGTTTTAAATCCATTAGGGCATTTTTCTATCGTTCCTGGAATTTTCGATCAAAATGTCCGTTTTGCCCTTGACGGGTCTTTAGGTCGTATCATTTTTCATTTTAAATGCTTAGACTAGATTTTCTAAGCCCAACAATCATAAAATAATTTTTCTTATGCTTTACCAAACTTTTACAGCATTAATTACTGAAATTCTCGGTTTACTTATCCTTGGAACATCTGTCGTCCTTTTCTGAGCCTAACTCATTTATTAATCTTTAAAATCGTTCGAGGGGGCTCGGGTTTCCATCCCGACCACATTTTGTCCCTCGTTTCCTAAAATACCCTTTTTGTGCCGTTTTAGAAATTTCGGCAGCATTTCCGCTTAATTTTTAGGTTCCCGGCGTTTAGGAAACGCCTCAAAACCATCTAACCTATTTCTTTTTTTGCCACGTACTATACCAGAGGCCTATATTTTTACGTAAAGCTCAACTTTTACGTAAAAATATTCACATTTCTGCATACTTTCTTTTTCATCATTTTCATCCATTTTTCTTACAATTTCACATGCCAAATTATATAATTAACATATATCATTCCAAAATAAAAATTAAGGAACAAAGGGACAGAAGTCACTACCGAAATCGTCCCATCGGCGATCGAATGCACCGTTCGATCTCGCGTGCACAAACTTTGATTCGCCGTTCTTCACATTTAAAATTCCATCTTGAAATTCCGACGCCACGGATGTGTTCGGAACGTCGAAAATAAGCCAACGGGCCACTCTTAAATTTTTGGGGTTCGGCCGCCGTTGACCGGCGTTGACCGGCCGTTGACTGGCGGCGACGGCGGCGGCGGCGGCGGCGGAATGTGGGTAGTCCATCTTGAAGATCTCAACGAGAGGAATCCATTGGTGGCTTCAATTTCACCATTCGACACCTCTATCGCCGGAAATCACCCCTCGAAAGACCGGCGGCGGCGGCGGTGTTGGATCTCCGTTTTCCGGCGATCGTTGCCCAAAATTGATTTGGGGCTTTTGATCTACGTGTTGTTCTGAGCATTTTGATACCAACCTTGCAACTCAACTCCACCGGAATCGTCGGATTCCACGGCGGCGACGGCGACGGCGACGGCGACGGGCAGTGTTGGGCGGCGCGATCCGGCGGCTGTTGGGCTGAAATACCACCTGGGTTTTGTTCTACTCTTCACCACGAGTCTTTTGAGACCGGAATCACCTTGATCGGAGGTCGTACGGCGGAGAAATCGGCGTTGGAAATTTCCGGCCACCGTGACCTTCGGCGGCGCGTGCGGGCTGCTCCGGCGTCCAATCCGTCGACTTGACCCACCGTTGGACTCAGCTCGGCGAGAGCTTCCCAACGGTACCAGCGGTGTCGAAAACGGACACCGTTTCCGGCGGTTAGCTATTGTTCATTTATGCGGGTGTGTGGGGGGAAAAAAGGAGAAGAGAAGAAAGTTTGTGGGCCTTTCTTCAATTTCTGATTTCTCACCCCTTATATACTTTTTCGCCCAAAATTTCAACATAGGCTATCCTGACTAATTTGGACGTCCTGAATCCAAATATATCAGTTTTATTTTCATCTGAGGTCATTTCGACCAGTTTTTGATACTGTAAATTCCCGGTCAAAAATTACCCTTGTGCTCAATTATCAAATTTGAGCATGCTGATAGGCTATCCTGACTAATTTGGACATGCTGAATCCAAATTTATCAGTTTTAACTTCATTCAAGGTCATCTAGACCAGTTTTCTGATACTGCCTGTTTCTCGGTCAAAATTCACATTTTGTGCTCAATTGACTAAATTGAACATACTGATTCTTCGAGAATGATGAGGTTCTCCGGTTATCACAAGTAATATGGTTATAAGTACTATTTTAGATGTTAATATAAATAAAAGAAAACAAATGGAGATATTATAATTTAATATCTCTGATTTAGATATCTATGTAGCCTCTCGTGTTGTAGTTGTGAATTGCCCAATTATTTAATTAGAGCACGGCGTTTTCCATTCTTTACATACATTTTTCTAATCCATGTCTGTCTTGAACTCGAAAATTTTCAAATAAAAAAAATTTGTAGTGAAAATACGTTATAACTATCTTTATTTAAAAACTCGATTAAAAAATTAAATGTTAAATCTCTCTCTCTCGCATTTTTTTTTTTTGCTTTCTACCCATTATTTTCTAATAAAAATGCGTTTACTAATCACGAATTCAACATAAAAAAAAATTTGATTACTTGGTTTTAAATTCTGGTGTCTACTTAAAATAATACAGGTCCCCGCCTAAAATAAGGAACTAAATCTTTTTGAAAAAAATTTAATTCTGTAAGTAAGAGGTTAGAGATAAGTTCTTCATTATTTCTTGAACCTAATTCAATTATAACATGACTAATAATATACATTTTTAGTTATCACACGCAAAAAATTTTCTACAATTTTAATCCAAGTCCTTCTAATTTCTAAGCAAAGTAATTAATATAGTAAGAATATATAATTCGTCATATAATTTTATTTTTTATTAAATTTGTCATGTAACTTAATTTGTCTATGTAATAGTAAACACTATTAATAGAGTTATGGAATTTTTTTCGAGTAAATTTAATTCTTTTGGCAGAAAATTTATTGTCCCTTTTTCTGTTCATAAATAAGTAATAAGATAACGTTAAAATGCAATAAACCAGACAATACTTGTAACAACCGGGAAAATTCACATTTTTTGGAAAATAAATGCACAATGAATTTAAGCATTAAAATGTGAAATTAAGTGATGTAATATTGTTTAGAATTAAATAAAATGTTCTAACAATATTAAAGGATGAAAAATGAGTAATAGTGATATTATGTGTGTGCACGTGTGTGCCACTCACAGTATCAGGAAGTAGGTCAAGATGATATTATCTTGACATAAAACTGATAAATTTGGGTTCAGCACACCGAAATTAGTCAAGATAGCCTATCAGCACGCTCAAATTTGATAATTGAGCACAAGGGTAATTTTTGACCAAAAATTCACAGTATCGGAAATTGGTCGAAATGACCTCAGATGAAAATAAAACTGATATATTTGGATTCAGGACGCCGAAATTAGTCAGGATAGCCCGTATTGAAATTTTGGGCGAAAAAGTATATAAAGAGAGGGAAAAAGTGGAATTTTCTCATTTATCTACACACACTCTCTCTCCTCCTTCTCTTTCTCTCTCTAGCCGAATATGTACAGTAACCGACCATCGGAAACGGTGTCCGTTTTCGACACCGCCGGTGTCATCGGAAAGCTCTCGCCGAGCTGAGTCCGATGATGGGTCGACGCGACGGAGCAGCCGCCGGAGCAAGCCGCACGCGCCGCCTGAAGGTCGCCGGAGCCGAAATCTTCCCGGCGAGATTTCTCCGCCGTCCGGCCACCATTTGCCACGAAACCGGCCCCAAAAGACTCGTGGTGAAGAGTAGAACAAAACCCAGGCGGTGGATCGCCTCAACACCAGCGGAATCGCGCCGCCCGAAGTCGCGACGTCGCCGTCGCCGTCGCCGCCGTGAAACTCGCCGTTTCCGGCGATGTTGAGCTGCACCACTTGTACAGAAACGGTCGCCGTGAAGAGGGGAGCAAAAGCCCTCAATCAATTTCGGGAAAAAGTCCGGCAAGGCGGAGTTCCACCACCGCCGCCGTGGCCGTGACTTTCGGGGTGATTTTCCGGCGATTGGGGCCTCCAAATGTGAAATTGAGGCTACCAATGAGTTCCTCATGTCGAGATCTTCAAGATGGGCTACTCATTTTCCACCGTCGCCGCCGCCGCCGCCGGTCAACGGCCGGTCAACGGCGGTCAACGCCGGTCAACGGCGACCGTTGACCGAAAATGGGAGTTTGGCTCGTTAGCCTATTTTCGACGTTCCGGACGCATCCGCGGAGTCGGATTTGCAAGACGGGACCTCAAATATGAAGAACGGAGAATTAGGGTTTATGCTGTCGAGACCGGACTGCAATTCAGTATAAATTCCGACCCCTTTACGTTCCGCAATTAAATTATTTGGGATTGTTATATGATTTTATGATTTTTGGTATGAAAAATGTGGGAAACAATGTATGTAAAAAGAAGAAAATGACTGTAAATGAGAAAAAGAAAAATATGTGATAATGTAACGATTTTACGTAAACGGTACAAGTTTTACGTAAAATCTAGGCCTCTGGTATAGTACGTGATAGAATTAGATCAGGATAGATGGTTTTCAGGCGTTTCCTAAACGCTGGAACCTTAAAAATTAAGGGGAAACTCTGCCGAAATTTCTAAAAAAATGACACCAGGGGTAAAATGGGAAACGAGGGGTAAAAATATGATCGGGAAGGGAACCCGAGCCCCCTCGAGGAATTAAGGCATGGAAAAAGGAATGGGTAAGGTACGACTAGTAAACCGACCCTTCAAAACCCTAGAACGTAAGGAAAAATATGAAACTGACACTTAGGTCGGAATAGTACTTCCCGAGGGCCGGGAATGTGAAAAATTGGTAAAATGATAAGAATTGATCCGGAAAAGGTCTGATAAGATTTAGAAAGTTAATTAAATGATTTTGGGTTTAGAAAATCCAACCTAAGTATGAAAATTAAAATGTTAGATTTAAACGACCCATCAGGGGCAAAATGGTCATTTTGCCCAAAGATACTCAAATTATGGGAAAAGAGCCACAATGACCCTGAAATAGGTGAATGAAGTTTGTAAAGGCCAAAATTGAGATTTAAGTTATGAAAAATCACGTCAAGGGCAAAATTGTAATTTTGTCAAAAGTTAGGGGTAAAATCGTAATTTTTCAAAAGTTGGAGAAAAAATTCGAAAATGGCCATTAAGGTTTAAAAAGCTGTCATAAGGATATAATTAAGGGTTATAAGATCAGAATCAAGCTTTTTAATAAAATAAAAGCTATAAATGAAAATGCGATTAACGGACAAAGTTTGTCTGTAGGAACCTAATCCAGAAGCGACAAAGGACGTCTATGGATTCCAAGAAAAGGATAAGCACGCTATGAGTAAGTTCAGACATTTACCCGTCTGCAACTATGAACAAGTTTATTGTGTTTATATGTTTTGTATGCAAATGTCATGATGTGAATTATGATGATGCTATAGTAATACTATAGCAATACTATGATGATGCTAAAAGTTATGTTTTAATAAATAATTTATAAAAAATATATATATGTATATATTGAATTATGAAGGAAAGGTATTATAAAAGTTTTATGAGAGTAACGATGTGATAAAGAGGGATAGAAGAATGGAAAGAGTAAGAACAAGAATGTTATGATAGAATGCATAAGAAAGAGATGAGATATGAAAGGAAAGAATAGGTGTTTATGAAAAGTTTTATGGAAATTAAGTTATGATTGATAGAGCAATGATGATCGGTGATGAAAAGAATTAAGAAAGGGATGTTTTATGAGGACGAAAGGATAAATGTTTTATGAAAAATGATATGAAAGTAAAGAGTTAGACAAGAAAGAAAAACAAAGATAGGTTATGATAAAAGGTATGATGAATGTTTTATGGAAAATGATATGAAAGCAAAGAGTTAGACAAGAAAGAAAAACAATGATAGGTTATGATGAAAAGTATGATGAAAGGATTAGAATATAACGATAAGATGTGATTGATGGAATAGAACGATAGGCTATGATCGATAGGCTATGATTGATGGAATGATGCAAATGATAAGATGAACAAAGAATAATTGTCTACCCGTAACAAAACATGTTTTTGTTTGATGTGATGTGATGTGATGTTATATAAGTAATATGTGCTATATGTGTCATGTTTTTGAAAGAAAAAGATGTTCAACGAAAAATCAATATAAGAAAAATAAAAGCCTACAAGATAATAAGACTGAAAACTTAAGTTGTTGGCGTACCGGTCTCCCTACAAGGTCGAGACTTCCGGTCTATATCCTCCGCGTAGATGTGGCGCTACCCCGAAGGTGCGGTAGATTATAGGATGGACCAACCCCGAAGGTGCGGTTTTTATGTGACTGTGAGGTAGGTTGGTGGGTCGCTCCCCCTCCTCCCACTGTCCGCGCGCAACTAGGTACGTCCAACAACGGGCCCAACCAATGGAAAGTGGAAAGAAAACAAACGAAAGAAGAGTGAAAAGAAAAGAAAAGAAAGGAAAAGAAAAGAAAAGAGCGTGAAAAGAAAAGAAAAGAAAAGAGCGTGAAAAGAAAAGAAAAGAGAGTGCGTGAGGAAAAAAAAAAAAACAAGGAAAAAGAGAGTGGAAAGAAAAGAAAAAAAAATGAAATGATACGAAAAGAAAAGAAAAGAAACGAACGATATGAAAGAACAACACAATGAAATCAATGAAAAATAATAAAACGAAGTTAAAAGAACATGATAGAATTATATATGTGATGTGATGTGTTTGATGTTATATGTATGGAATGACACGTTTTTACGTGATGTTGTGCTAGTGTATATGTTACTAGCTTTAAGATATGAAATGTTAGGAGATGATGAAGCGATACAAAAGTTATAAAGGTTTAGAACAGAAAGTTAAGAAATGATAGGAATGAAAAGCAAAGAAATGAAAAGATTGGATTAGAATGATAAGAGATGATCGATAGAATGATAAGAACGATGAACGAAGAGATAAACGAGCATGATGAAGCTCCTATTTTATGTTATGTTTTGAGGATATGTATGAATGATGTATATGGTGTGTATATACGTGATGATATATATTCTAGTAATAATATATATTACTAGTATTTATAAGTTAATGAATGTATGTTTGAACTTACTGAGCATCTAGCTCATTAGTTGTTTATATGTTGCAGGTAAGCAACGTGTTTATTTAAAGTAATATGATGGACAACGGACGGATCTGCATGTGCCAAAGGACTGGGCGAGGGTATGGTACTACCATGAGTCTTTCGCTGAGCGTTCAAAAAGGAAGACGAAAGAAAGAAAGAAAGTTATGAAATATGTATTATAAGAGTATGATACAGATATGTATAGTATGTAAGTTAAAAAAAAAAAAGAAAAAAAAAATTGCTATAGAAATTGCTTCCGCTATAAGATGAGAACGTTAAGAATGGAAAGTTAAGTTAAGTAAGAGGATGACGACCCACGAGGTTGCCAGCCATCGCGGTCGGCGTCAGAGCTTGACTGGTTGGTATGGTAACGTACGTGGGGGGTCGCCACAATACTTGAAAAAAAAAAAAGGAGGAAAAGAAAAAATCCAAAGCATGCAGTATTACGTTGGAACACGTATGGCAATATTTGGATCAACTTCCGTTAAAAACTTTTCAATTCAAAAATTCTTTAGAGCATTAATTATGTTAAACATTATAACTAATAAAAAAGATGATTCTCATTTTTAGGCTTCATGTGCTTAAGACTTATCCTTTAATAGAGCCTGTTTGTGACCAATGCTTCCAATCAAGTTGTAACTATCTAATTTCAAAATTTTCAAATCTACGTCTGAAATTCTCTTTCTTCCGGTCTTCAAAACTCCATCTTTAAAAATGCCCCAAATGAAATTTTTAATTTGTGACATTTTCTTAGTATTGTTTTATTTTTATTCATATAAAACACTTGACACATTTTGAGATAAAAGATACTTAAATTTAAAAAAATAAATGAAGAAAGTAAGCAAGGAGGTGAAAGCACACATGCTTGTTTATCCATTTATATAAGTTATAGATATAGATAATATAGGATATACATTGCTTGTATTCATATCTCCCTCACTATTCGTCAGATAGTTTGCTAAGTCCTTGAATTAACGCAGACAAGATTTGAAACGTTCAAAGGACATCATCAATACGTTTGTAGCAGGTGAGTTCTCTGAATCACACTCTCACACTCCAGTTTGTTGACAAGTTTAAGAGAGTAAAAAATAAATAAATAAATAAATAAAAGGACCCGTCTCTACTTTCTTTTTTTCCTTGTATTTTTCTTCATTCTTGTGAAGCAAATGAGTGCTGAATTCGGATATTGCGGGCCGATATTTGTTTCTGTGTTTCTCGTACTCTGCTTGTTTTCGTTATCTCAGTATTGCTTTGCAGTTTATAATATTACTCAGTCCCAGGCATTTTCTGAAGAGAAAACTCTACTCTCACCTACCGACATTTTTGAATTAGGCTTCTTCAGTCCGAAAAATTCGAGGAATGATCGGTATGTGGGCATTTGGTATACGGGAATTTCTCCGCGGACAGTTGTGTGGGTAGCCAACAGAGAGAATCCACTTACAAGCACAGAATCTCCCGCGATGTTGAAGATCGGTGACAATGGAAATCTGGAGCTTGTAGATGGAAACCAGAGTTCTGTCTGGTCAACCAATGTTCATGTCCCTTCAAACAGTTCGGTTGCGTTTCTTTCGGACGAGGGAAACTTGATTCTCGAAGATGGGACGTCCAGAGAGAAATTATGGCAGAGTTTCGATCATCCTGGAGACACGTTCATACCAGGCATGGTACTAGGTCACCGTGCCAAAACAGGACAGAGCTCTGTCCTGACTTCTTGGAAGAGTTACAGTGATCCATCACCTGGAAATTTCACTGTTGGGTTCTCGTCGAAGTCGAGGCCAGCGCAAGTTTTCGTTTGGAGTGGACCAACGCCTCACACCAGAACCGGTCCATGGGATAGATTGAAGTTCATCGGTATACCGGAAATGAATACATCGTACCGAAGTCCGATCACTCTCGTAGAAGATGCTATGGAGGGAACAGCATACGTGTCTTTCGACTCGTATAACAGCTCCATTCTCTCAAGGGCTTTTGTTTCACCAGAAGGTGTTTTCAAATACATGGTTGTCGTAAAAGGCGATCATAATTGGTATACCAAATGGGACTCAACAGACAATCCATGCAATCTATACGGCGTTTGTGGACCTTATGGCTTATGCAAGGCATCTCAATCTCCAATTTGTAAGTGTTTGAAAGGATTTGCTCCAAAATCACGTCAAGAGTGGAGCAAAGGAAATTGGACACAAGGGTGCGTGAGGAAAACCGAACTACTTTGCGAGAAAAACACTAGCAGTCCACCTTCACAAGGAGGAAAAAGAGATGGTTTTCAAAGGTTTAGTAGTATGAAACTTCCTGATATCTATGAATATGTGTACCTTGCCTCCAATATGGATATTTGCCGTAGAGAGTGTGTGGATAATTGTTCTTGTGTAGCTTACGCATACGTAAACGGAATAGGGTGTTTGGTCTGGTGGAGAGGTCTTCTTGACATTCAGGAGTTTTCCTCGGGAGGAGAAGATATTTTTCTTCGTCTTGCGCATGCAGAATTAGGTGCGAATAATCTTGCTCTTTAAAAATTTTGCAACTTGAACCTTTTTTTTTTAAATCCTCTTTGGACCTTATTTGTGATAAATTTGTTCATTTACTTGTTTAGATGGAGGACACAAGAACAAGAAGATTATCATCAGCCTTGCGGTTATTTCTTCTGTTGCGACCTTAGGTGCTGTACTAATGATAGGTTTCCATAGGAGGAGAACTAGCCAGAAAAGTAAGTACATGATTGTTGCACCAAATTTGGAATTCTCTCTGCTTCTTTTTTTTAGATGGACAAGTATCATATAGAAAGCTTCTAAGTGCGTATTAGCGGCTTCTGCAATGGAAAATAATAGCTTTAACAATGTAGTATATTGTGTAAACAATGACCAAATGTTGTTGATTTAGTTTGAAACCATTACAAACAGAGCAGACAATGTAAGGTCCGATGATGATTTGTCCACATAGCATATCATTTTGAATTTTTTGGATTTCAACGTTCTTCGTGATGAAATCAATGTTAATATAATATGTTTCTATCAGAAGTACGTTTATTATTTACACTCTAAAAGCAGGAAACATTGAGGAGACGACGCAGAATTCTCATTCTTTCCCAGCGATAAGAGAAAGAGACAGCTCAAAATCCAATCTTCTGTATTCGGTAAAGAGTGATGCAGAGTTTCCTCTTTTTGACTTCAATAGCATTATAGAGGCTACTGATAACTTCAGCGCAAAAAACAAACTTGGACAAGGAGGATTTGGATCTGTGTACAAGGTGATTCTATTCTTTATTTAGAGAAATCTTGTTCGTTAGAACAACTGCAAAATATAAATGAATGCATGAGGGTGCTGGAAAATTCAAGGACTTTTTTGCAGGGAAAATTGCAAGATGGGACAGAAATAGCAGTTAAAAGACTCTTAAGTAGCTCCGGACAAGGCATGGATGAGTTTAAGAATGAGATGATATTGATCTCAAAACTCCAACATAGAAATCTGGCTAAGCTTCTTGGTTGCTGCATTGAGGAAGAAGAGAAGTTACTAATATATGAGTTCATGCCTAACAAAAGCCTGGATAATTTTGTCTTCGGTTGGTTACCTAAGCAACATTTCTCCCTCTGTGCATTTTGTCATTCTTAATCTTTCTTTATTATCTGTTGCTATATATTGAAAATCTGTTCAACCACACCAGTTCTGAATTCAATTTCTTGATTTCTTCTAATATGTTAAGTTTAGAGTAATAATTATGTCCTTTTAGTTTATCATTTACTGGTAATTGCAATTTACTTCTGTTGTTTTAAACTACTTTGTTTTATACATTCAATAGAGCTCCTCCTTGTCCAACAATTATTAGAAAATATTTTCATTGACTGATTTTTACTTGGTATTGCATTAATTAGATGAAAGAGGAAAAGCACGACTAGACTGGGCTACACGCTTCAACATTATAAATGGTGTTGCTAGAGGTCTTGTATATCTCCATCGTGATTCTTGTTTAAGAATAATACATAGGGATTTGAAGGTCAGCAATATTCTCTTGGATGAGAACATGAACCCTAAAATATCAGATTTTGGATTGGCACGTATTTTTCAAGGGACAATAGATCTTGAAAACACTCGTAGAATCGTCGGAACATTGTAAGTTACATTTCTGTTTCACCATTTTTCTATATGAAAAAAGGGAACACTAATGAAAAGCAAGATTAATGAAAATTGTTTGTTTCAATCGAGTGCAGAGGTTATATGTCTCCAGAATATGCCTTACGCGGGATTTTTTCTGAAAAGTCCGATGTTTTCAGCTTTGGCGTCTTAATATTAGAGATAGTTAGTGGCCGGAAGAACACCAGCTTCAATTATGATGACCAACACCAGAGTCTTATTTCTTACGTGAGTTCATTTATTAGCTTGCTATTTTCGTATTTGGATGTATTTGTATTTCAACGTAACAGATGAGGATATGCTATGTCAGGCATGGAATCTATGGAGTGAATGCAGGCCACTAGACATGATGGACAAAGCATTGGCGTACTCGTATCTGTCGTCACAAGCCATTAGGTGCATACATGTTGGCCTTCTTTGCGTGCAAGACCATGTATTCGATAGGCCAACCATGCCTGATGTCATTTTCATGCTCAGCAAGGAAACGGATCGCCCCAAACCCAAACAACCACTTTTCACTTTCCAAAGTTTATCCGTACGTGAGTTTCAACAACAAAGTGAGAGTATGCGCTCTACAAATGAAGCCACGACATCGATTCTACATGGTCGATAAGTTCAGTGATCCATCAAGTTTGCATGGCTACTTTAGTGAATCATTTATTCTGTTTTCGCATAAGAGTAAGTTACTCTACATAGTACTCAAAATCCTATTGGAAGTGTTTTTTTTTTTGGCAGCATAGAAAAAAAAAAAGGGCGTATTTGAACGTCCTATGTTGTATACATAATAAGCAAGAGAAATTACGAGCTAGCAAGCTGCGTGTTTGGTCAAACAACTTTGTTTTAATGGCATCTTTTGGAAGTACTAGTTTTAGGTCTAGTTTTTGCTCTGTCATTTTTGTTGATAGAAGTAGACATTTTTTTTACACGTGTGGCTCATTGTTGTTTTATTGTTGCCTACTTGCCTGCTATGTATTTGTATTTTACTTGCTACAAGACAAACCACTTTCCGTGATCTTTTTTTTTTTTTACTAATATTATTCCTTGAAAAACTTGGTGGAAAATTAAACATCAAAATTTGTACCAACCAAACCTATCTTTAGACACCGAAAGTCAAGAAACTAATTAGGAATTTGGGACTAAAATTTCCCATGATGATTTCACGTCAAAATGAAGAAATGGTCGTAACATTCTTTCAAAGTTATACCTAAGGTTTATTATTGATTTTAATTGTTACAAGCTCTTGCCTGACAATTTTAGAGAAATACAAAGCCTCCTAGGTATATGTAATAAATTGATCGGAGTCAAGATTCCTGAGTGATTCATTAAGAAATAAAAGTAATTGCCAGGGCAAATAACAAGAGATTTTTTGAATATTTTTAAACAAGACAAAGTTAAGATACTTTGAAATTTTCAAGGACGACAACTTTCTTATTTTTTTTTTTTAAGTAGCTAGGATGACCAAATTATTCAATCGGCAATATTGAATGACGGTGATTATTTGTTCTTCCGGGTATTATCGAAGATACATTGCTTCTAGAGCCGTACTTACAAGAGTCCTTGCCTATCAAAACACTACTTACACGTTTTACAATTTTGTCAAAAGTTGTGGTTTGAATTTACAAAAAACGCTGATTCTGCAGAGCCTCCGGAACGATATTAGCAAATCAGACTTTTCTTCTCCAGTAATGAAGAAGAGATGGAATTGATAACATCCTAAGAAAATTCTTCACAATAGACCTCCAAGCTTGTTTAACTTGTTCACAACTGAAAAGAAGAATTTTTTTCATGCATGTTCATTATACGAGAATTTTCGACAAAAATGGGTGTGAAGCATGTTTGTATAGCTCTAATAACAGTCTTCTTGTCCTCATCAAAGTATTGCTGTGCCATTGATAATATAACTGCATCCCAGGAATTATCTCAAGAGCAAACTCTGGTCTCCCCTGGCAAAATCTTCGAGTTAGGCTTCTTCCGTCCTAACAATTCAGGAAATCACAAGTATGTGGGTGTGTGGTATAAGGGAATTTCTCCTCAAACAGTTGTATGGGTGGCCAACAGAGAGAGTCCACTTAGCGTCACTGATTCTCAAGCGAGTTTAAGGATCGGCAACGATGGAAATCTGGAGCTTTTGGATGGAAACCAGAGTTTTGTCTGGTCAACCGATGTTCGTGTCCCACCAAATAATTCGATTGCAGCTCTCTCCGACAATGGAAACGTTGTTCTCAAAGATGTCACTTCAGGAGAAAAGTTTTGGCAGAGTTTTGATCATCCCGGGGACACGTTCTTACCTGGCTCACTTTTGGGTGTTAATGTCAATACAGGACAGAAGTATGTCCTGAATTCTTGGAAAAGCGAGAGAGACCCATCACTTGGAAATTTCATTGTAGAGGTTTCATCAACATTGAAGCCGGCACAAGTTTTAATTTGGAATGGATCAAGTCCGCACTGGAGAAGCGGGCCATGGGCTAGATTGAAGTTCATAGGCATGCCAGAAGTGAATCCATCCTATCAGAAAAGTTCATTCACTCTCGTGGAAGACACAGAGAAGGGAACTATCTTTCTCTCTTATGAGTCTTTCAGCAGCTCCATTCTCTCAAGAGTGTTTATGTCATCAGAAGGTGTTGTCAGTAAAATGGTAACGGAGAATGCCAAAGATTGGTACGTTGAGTGGACGTCACAAAATAATCCATGTGATGTATACGGCACTTGTGGTCCTTCTGGAATGTGCAAGGCATCTGAATCT
Source organism: Antiaris toxicaria (assembly GCA_035233585.1). Lineage (NCBI taxonomy): Eukaryota > Viridiplantae > Streptophyta > Magnoliopsida > Rosales > Moraceae > Antiaris > Antiaris toxicaria. Next base: position 101,152,846 of record CP141154.1, read on the forward strand.
CCGATTTGCAGGTGTTTGAAAGGGTTTGTGCCTAAATCAAATGAAGAATGGAGCAAAGGGAATTGGTTACAAGGGTGCACGAGGCAAACTGAATTACTTTGTGAAAAAAACACTAGTACCCCAACTTCACAGGGAGGTAAAAAAGATTGGTTCCAAAAGTTTGGTAATATGAAACTCCCAGACTTTTATGAATACGTTTACCCTCCGAATGATATCAATTCTTGCCAAACATGGTGCCTGAATAATTGTTCTTGCAGAGCTTATGCATTTGTAAATGGCATAGGTTGCTTAATTTGGTCAGAAGGCCTTACTGATGTTAAGGAGTTTGCCGTCGGTGGAGAAGATCTTTTTCTTCGCCTTGCACATGAAGAACTAGGTGAGAATAACAATCCTGTTAAAAGATTTCCGCGATTTGAACTATTACTTTCTCTTCATCATTTCTTATTTTTTGTATGCGGTTGTTTTAATTACTCAGATGGAGGACAGAAGAACGGAAAGATTATCATCATCCTTTCAACTATCTCTTCTGTTTTCATACTAAGTGCCCTACTGTGTACCGGCTTGCAACGATGGAGAGCTAAACAAAAGAGTAAGTAAACAACTTGGTTGTGTGATAACCTCTGTTTCACTCATATGTAGAAATTCGCTCACTAGGAAAAGTATCAAATGATAATTATTTAGTTTAAAGCCATTAGGAGCATCATAACCTAATTAGCCCATGAAAGCTCCAATTACAATTTTGTGTGGTCCAGAGCTAAAGCAACTAATTCGGATATGAAATGAATGAGGTGTCTTTTCACTAATATCCACGTGCTGAGCCAAAAACTTATTTCAGGGGACACAAACCAAAATAAATTTTAATAGAGACTATGTGAGAAATTTAATTTTAGTGGGATTATATAATAATTTTTCATTTCATTGGGGGTAAAACAGAAAAATTATGAACTTTTTGTTATAGAATTAATTTTAATAGAGTTATATGAGAATTTTTAATTTTTAATGATGGCAAAGTAAGGATTATATAAGAATTTTTTATTTTTAGTGAAGGTAAAATATAAAAATTATAAAATTTTAGGGGTAGAAAAAGAAGATTAAAAACTTTCAGTGGGGGAGGGAGCTCCCTACCTGCACCCCCTTGGCTTTGCCTCTGCTTACATCATTTTCATATCTGCATACAAAAATTTTGATAGAGATTATTTGAATACTTCTAGTTGGTTGGATTTTCTCTTATATACTCTGTTAGTTTTGCCTCAAAGTAATAATCGTATGCTTTACCTAGCGAAGCAGGGATGGAGCAGACCAACGGGACGTCTCATTTTATTCAGACAAGCGACAACTTAAGATCCACTCTGCATTTTACTCAACAACGTGAACCGCCTGAGCTTCCAATTTTTGACTTCGATAGCATTTTAGTCGCTACAGACAACTTCAGCATACAAAACAAACTTGGTCAAGGAGGATTTGGTTCTGTCTATAAGGTTAATATTATATTCTGTTTTTAAGTGAGAAATAATGAGTTAGGGACGCAAATATGAAGGTACTGACAAATTAGGGGGCTCATTTGCAGGGTAAATTAAAAGATGGGATGGAAATAGCAGTTAAAAGACTCTCAAGTAGCTCCAGACAAGGCATGGAAGAGTTTAAGAATGAGATGATATTGATCTCCAAACTCCAACATAGAAATCTTGTTAGAATCATTGGTTGCTGCGTTGAGGAAGAAGAGAAGTTACTAATATATGAGTTCATGCCTAACAAAAGCTTGGATAACTTTATCTTTGGTTCGTTTTTCTAAGCAAAATCTCTCGCAATGCGTATTGTACCATTCTTAAATCTTTCTTTTTTCCGTAATCTGTTTAGTTCACAGTCCTTGATTCAAATTTTGGTTTTCTTTTAAAATGCTTAGTATAGAGCAATAGATATGTTCTTTTAATATACTATGCTTCAGTTTAACTTTTTATGGTTATTATAATTACTTCTCTTGTTGAAAATCTTTGTTTGTACGCCTAGCTTAGTACAGAATATCTTTACTGTCTTTAAACTAATAGAATATAATGTCATTCATTGGTTTAATTGTTGATGCATTAACCAGATGAAAGAAGAAAAGCTCAACTTGATTGGGATGCACGCTTCAACATCATAAATGGTGTTGCTAGAGGTCTTATATATCTCCATCATGATTCCTGTTTAAAAATAATACATAGGGATCTGAAGGTTAGCAATATTCTCTTGGACAAGAACATGAATCCCAAAATATCAGACTTTGGGTTGGCACGTATTTTTCAAGGGACAATAGATCTTGAAAATACTCGTAGAATTGTTGGAACACTGTAAGTAACCTTTCTATTCCACATCAAAAGTTGAACAATAAGGTGAACACTAAAGAAAATCAAGCATTAATGAAAATTTTCTGTTTCAATCAAGTGCAGAGGTTATATGTCTCCAGAGTACGCCTTACGTGGGATTTTTTCTGAAAAATCGGATGTCTTTAGCTTTGGTGTGTTGGTATTAGAACTAGTTAGCGGCAGGAAGAACACCAGCTTCAATTATGAGGAGCACCACGAAAGTCTTATTGCCTATGTGAGTTCATTTATCAATTTGCTACATTCCTATTTGTATGCATTTATATTTTGACGTGATAGATGAGGAAATGCTATGTCAGGCATGGCATCTGTGGAGGGAATGCAGAGCACTAGACATGATGGACAAAGCGTTGGGCGACTCATATTCTTCATCACAAGCAATGAGATGCATACATGTTGGCCTTCTCTGCGTGCAAGACCATGACATTGATAGGCCAACCATGCCTGATGTCGTTTTCATGCTAAGCAAGGATATGGATCGCCCCTCACCCAAACAACCTCTTTTCACTTTCCAAAGGTCATCGGAACGTGACCTTCAACAACAAAGCGAGAGTAAGTGCTCCACGAATGAAGCCACGGTATCGATTCTACAAGGTCGATAAGTTCAGCGTTTCATCAAATTTGGACGTTCGCTGAGAGTAACTGATCAACCCGTCACCACATACCAGTTAATTTAAGGAGAGCATATAGCAAGTAAGATTGAATGGTTGAGAAGCTCAGGGACTTCCAACGGATTTTTTTATTTTTTTTTTATTTTTTTTTTGCCGAATAGGTACTATCAAATATGTTTATGAACAAAAATTTTATTTAACAACATGCGTTGGATATAAAAAAAAAAAATGATGAGAGATGTATTAAGACATGCAAATTGACCAGTGAAAGCACGTGACTAGAATGGTGAATGAAGCGTTTAGCAAGTCATATTGTTCCCGGGAAATAGGAGATGCATTTTTGTTTCCACGCCGGCTATGTTCTTCTTATTAAGCTTGCTTTTTGTTCCAAGGTTGGAATCTAAAAAATTCCATTTTCATTTTTGTTTTTTTCTAAAAAGTTAAAAAATAATTAAATAATTTTTTTAACAAATAATCTAAACTTTTAAAAATTAATTAAAAGATTTTTTTTCTTAAAATGATCAATCAATTTTATAAATGTAATTTACCACATTTGATAAATCACAGATCAATTACAGTTAATCACTAATTGACCATAAATTATTAATTAATCATAATATAAATTATCAATTTTAGTAATCAATCACTTATTGATCATAGTCAATTATTGATTATTTATAAATAAAATCATTAATTTTCCTATTAATAAGCGATTAACTCTGGTAAATCGTTAATTTATCAATAAAAAATTTTAAAAAACACCAACACATTCAACTCTTCTCCCTCTCTCTCTCTATTCTCTCTCCTCGCCATCATAGCTGCAACAACCAAGGCCACCGTTGCAGCCTCCCCTCCAATGAAGCTTTACCTATAGATGCCGTCGAAATCGCCGTTGCCCCTGGATGTCTCCCCTCTTGTCGTCATGCACAATCACCATCGTCGAAGGTTGCAAACCACATGCTGATGACTCCTACAAAAGAAGTCACTGCTAAGATTGTGATCCAACGTGGAAGGTCGAAAGTTGCTATATTGAGATCGTGATCCACTGTCGCCGCCTCCCCTCCAAAGAAGCTTTGCCCATAGATGCCGTCGAAATCGCCTTTGGCCCCAGATGTCTCCCCTCCCATCGTCGTGCACAATCACCGTCGTTGGAGGTTGTGAACCATACGCCGATGACTCCTACAAAAAGAAGTCACTGCTGAGATCGTGATCCAACGCGGAAGGCCGAACGTTGCTATTGAGATTGGAACTCCAACTGCAACGACCAAACAACATAGGAGAACTGATATGTTCGGCATTGGAGTGGAGAGAAGAAGAGCTTAATTGGTGCTAATCTCCTCCACTTGGCCACTTGCAATTGAACTAGATCTCCACCATCGGATATTGCGGGATTTCAAAGAAAGGGCGGGCCGGGGAGTCTGAGGAAAAAGAAGAAAATTAATTGGTCAAAACATGACTATTAGGTCATTTAACTAAATTAAAAAAAAAAAGGGTTATATATTAAGTTGAGTGATCAAAATGGTATCTGACGTAATTTCTAATAAAGAAGTTACAGTAAATTGTAGTTTTTAGAAAATAATTGGGACAAATTGTATATTTTTAAAATATTTATAATAAATAAATAAAAAATTTACTAAGTAAATAATTTATTTCAAAACATAAATAAATTATTTACTTGATATATAAATGTATCATTTATTTGATAAATCGTAAATAAATTATTTACTTAATAAATCTATTATTTACTATAGATATTTTAAAAATATATTATTTCTTTTAATTATTTTTTAAAAACTGCTAACCATTTCATTTTCTTAAAATTATAATTAGTTCTTGGAAAATTAACTAAATTATGATCCGAAAAAAAAAATTTTGCTCCCGCATATATGAATCTTGATATAACTAACTCACACCTTTGATATGACACGATTCAACCTGTGTCGTTCGGGATACTCTTGGTGATTAAATTATTTAATAATTAATTAAAATATAATAGTAATTAATTAAGAAAAAAAAATTAAAGAATAGAGGAAAGCACGGACGGAGCTAAGGGGATCTTGTGGGGCATGGAACCCCCACTGGAATAAAAATAAAAACTATACATATAAATATATTTATATTTATAATTCATAAATTTTTTAAAATCTATTTGTGCGCTTAGTAATTATCATTTAGATTTTTATTTCCTTGATTATTTTTTGTTGCATCACTGATTATAACAATTGTCTCTTTCCTTTTCACTTTTATGTTTTTTTTTTCAAAATTTTTTTTTGAAATTACGTTCCCCACTGCCACCTACAAATACACAACTTTTTTTCTATTTTTTATTTCTTAAAACTTAATTCCAGCTGCATTTTTTATTTTTTTTTTATTTTTGACGTTATAACTTATATATATAATTTTTTAATTTTTTTAAACTTAATTGCTGCTTTTTTAAAAATACTTTTTAATACAAATTCTACAGTCCCTTATTTCGACGTTATAACTTATATATATATATATATTTTGTTTTCTTTCCTTCATTTTGTTTTTAAATTTGCGTCTCACCAAGTTCAAAGTTTAGCTCCGTCCTGGGTAAGCAAGATGAAAGTAAACATAATAGACGGTCATGATTAAAACAATGATTTTCATAGGAAAAAGTAAACAAAACGGACAGTCGTAATGTGAACAACAATTTCCGTGTGTTAGATTATGCGTACACTACGCTAGTTATACGACACTTCTTACGAACTAGACGACAGTGTGAATGGGCTGACAACACTACATACCTACATGTCAAGTTCATAAATAAAATTTTAGTAGGAAAAAAAAAAAACGAAAATTATACATAATAGGCCAATTAAATGATTTGGCATATTTTGAAAATATTGAAAATCAATAGCATAATATATATTATAATTTAATGCTTTTTCATTCTTATTCTCTCTCTCACACAACCACCATCCCACACACTCCCTCTCTTCCTTCTCTCTCTCTTCCCTCATTCTTTTCCGTCCTACATTTCTCTCTATTCCTCACCGGAAGCTGCCATCACCGGGGTCGACCTCTCTCTCTTTCTCTCTCCCCTCATCGTCCTCTCTCTCCTTCCTTTGTCGAAGTTGTGTCTCAATCTGACTATCGCATCTCAGTCTGTCAAAGTTGCATCTCCTTCTTCTACGGCAATCATGGTTCCATTCGTCTTTCTCTAGATCATGATAGTAATTAATCTCATGGAGGCCCAACCGCGATCTCAGAGATCAGATTTGCTCTCTGCTCATCACCGTCATCGGAGCAGCATCGTCAAAAAATCGCAACCTTGTCTCCTTGTCATCAAGATTAGATCTACTGCAGGAGGTGGTGATTGGGCTTTGATGATCTACATCCCCTTGTGATCTATATTTGGCAATGGAGACAACATGATCTACGACGAGATCGCAATAAATTTGATCTTAGTGATGCTTTCTCAGCCACCAAAGCTTGCTATGAGAGAATTGGTAGGTTGTCAGAGGCGCCCATGGAGGAAGGAGGACAAGATAGATCAAAGGATAGTGACTTCTTCGGTGGACAATGACCAAATCTAAACTCGATCGCGTTGGACAAATCGGTGATGATGAATGGCAACGGCAACGGCAACGGTGGCGGTGATGTGGTGGTGGCAGCCTATGGACGATGACCGCTGATGGCAAGGGTGACTGTCGTCTTCGGAGTGTAAATGCTGTATTTTACTGTGTAATTTGAGTGTATATATTATATTTATAGTGTAAATTTTATCTAAGTTAAATGTAAATTAAGTGTAAATGTAAAATTTACACTGTAAATTGAGAGAGATATTTTTAGAATTTCAAATAAGTATAAATTCATATTTACACTTAAATATGTTATTTACTATCAAAGTAAAACATTTGGCTTATTTATTTTTATTCCCGTAAACTTTTAGTCTATTTCCGTTGTTCTCCAACAGAAACAAAGTTCATAAGTAAATGAAAGTGGCGTAAAATAAAATAAAAAAAGGCTCATATTAATACCGGAAGAAAAGTAACAAAAATAAAAAATAAAAAGCTAAATGACACTGTAACAATACAATACTGTACATATGGTAAGATATAAGGGTGCAAGTAGCATTAACACTAAGCAGCTTATTTTTAAATATGGGAGTTCTAACATCCATTTTTTCTCCATCAATGGGAATACAAATTTTGATCATTGGATTGTATTTGGACGACTCAAATTTAAAAAATGCATGAAAATATTATACACCAGATTACATGTGAAAAAAATTAAAAAAGAAAAAAAAATGAAAAAGGTCTCTGTTGATGGCAGCCGAAATCCATGGCCATATTTGCTAACTCATCTTGGTGGCACTCGAGTATGTCGGAATTATTGTTTCAGATATTTGAGTCTCGTCAGAATCCCAAGTTGGCAAGATTTAGCATCAATAACAGAATCTACAATATAGAGTGTTAGGTTTTCTTGGCATATATAACAATATATTTAGGAACAACCAAAAATAGATTTTGTGAGATTTGAAGATTTGTTGCAAGGATAATTACATCGCTAATGTTGAAGATCTTGGCAGATTTAGATTTGGCTCAAGTCAAAGGATAATTGTGTGGATTTAATTGGAGTAGATAATGCCGTAGAAAATAAAAAAAAAAATCTTGTGAATTCGAATTTAAAGGGAACATCTAATTTAGATAGGATTTTTTTAATTTTATTTAAATTAGGATTTCAAATATCCATAGTACACGTTACTAGTCAAATAATTTAAATGTTGAAGAAATTTGAAGAGTAATCGAAGTTGAAGTTATTGGAGATATTTGAATAGAAGCTTTGAATTTCAAACAATCAATGTTTGATTACATTTGCAACAATATATGACTTCCTCCGCGTTTGTCAACAACATTCAAAAGTTTGAATTACAAACTTGGAGAATCTGCACAAAAAATAGAACGAGCATATTTAAAAAATAATAATAAGAGGGAGCGGCTGGTATTTGGATAAAGGCTAGGAGTCCTAATTGAAATATGTTTTCCTAAGCCATTATGGAAACTTAATCATAAAAGGAGGAGGTCAGTACGATTTTTTTGTGGTGTGGCGCAGATAATGTAATTGTGGCTTAATTATGAGAAATCTAGCTTTTAGAGCTTTTAGAGTTATGAGTTTAGAGATATTAAGTGTACTTAGAGACTTTTTGAAAATTGTTGCTTTTTACTCTTTTTTAGAAAAATATTTGAAGTCTTCATGAGGAGACAGAAACTGCTGAAGTGAGTTTAACTTAAATTCACAAAGGAATCTTGCAGAATATGTTCAATGATTAGATTCAAGACGAGCGGTGACAATAACAAAGAGGAAGTCTTTAGACTGCATGAGATCATTAGTGTTTGTAATCGTTTATTAGTTAGTGATGCTTTTCAACGTTTGGGTGTGGTTTCAAAGAGTAGGGAAATCAAACCTTGTAAATATTGCCTATGTTCCTTATTTAATACTTTCATTAAATAATTAATTAATTAAACTTGATAAATAAACTAAAAACGGATCTTACATAGAGAATTACACCTACATTCAAGTTTAAATATCAAATATTTGTATTTTAAATATGACATAAGAGTTATCTCTTAAGAGCCTATAAATACATGGTTAAAGGTCTTTAGAAACCCTATCTTATAATTTGACAGATTACACTACTTGTAATTATGAAAATATAGTGAAACCCCAAGTATCAAAGAGAGGACGTAACCTTCCACATACGATGAACCTCTATAAATCTCTATATTCTCTATTTTTTGATTTTACTTTTTATTAAGTTTTGTGTCGTCTTATATCTGTGATAGTTATTGGGGATCCCCCATCACAGCAGGATTTGTTAGGTAAGTTTTAGACATCAACAGTCTCCATGGCTATCAATGGCCACAATAGAGGGGGCTCAGTGGCTTGCAACAGAGGGGGCTTGACAACTCATGGTAGAGGTGGCTCGTGGTCCCATTGGCTCCAAATCTGACCTAATCCTCGCAAGGCTCTCAGGCTCCAAAGAAAATAAGGAGGATGATGTGGACAGTGAGCCAAAAAAAAATTATTGGGTAGAGAGAGAGAGAGATCCTTTATAACTCATGAAAAATCCTCCACTGCTTCCTCGCTATTCAGAGCATCTTCCCATGATGGCAAGTACGCAAGGCTCTGCTACTCATGGCGAATCCTTCGCCCTCCTGGATTTGGACAATTGCATTTCTCTGCAACTCGTGTAAGCCTCTTCTCCTCCACTATCATCTTCTTCTCCATCAATAATTAGTTGATGCAACAACTTCAAAATTTACAATATTATTTCTCATCTTAAATAGAGAATTAAATTATGAATTTCATCATTAATAACATTTATTTTTTTAATTTGGTGGCGAAAAAATATATAAAATGTGTTATTACTCCTATTGTCTATTTTAGAATTTGGATTTTGTGAAATTATTATGTGTAGAAGTACATATATATATGTAATGAGAGAATGAATAATCACAATTTTCTGGATTAAAAAAAAAAGAAGTAAATCTTATGCCGTATCAAGATTTACCTATTAAATTAAATTTAACAATCCTATTACAATTAAAAAAAACTAATTAATTAAAAAAATTTAAATGATTATTAAAAAAAAAGAAAAGAAAAGGGAAGGGAAAAAAAAAAAAAAAAAGCCAAACAAGGGGTGCACGAGCACCCCCACCTAGTGGGCAAATACCCACTAGGTAAGGCAGTGGGCTTACGCCCACCACTAGCAAAAAAAAAAAAAAAAAAATTCTATGTTTATATTAAGAGAAGGGGTGCCATGCACCCTTCCCGTTGCTCAGTAGGCCTGGCCCAATGAGCAAAGCAGGCAAGCAATGACTTGCATGCATGCTGCCAGTACTCTGGCAGTATTTTCAAAAAAAATATATATATGTCTTTTTTCTTTTTTTTAGAAAATAGGTTAAATAAAAGGTGGGATTTTTGATAATTCAAAATTTACCTAAACAAGCAAAATAAGAATGAAAAGACAAGAGAAAAAAATAATAATTATAATATAAGATGATCGACTACTTGAATGACTACTCACTAAAACTATTTAGAAACACATGAAAAACCACCAAAACCACATCTCAACTCACCCTCTTCAGTTGATCACGTTTTTAGAGAGATTATAATCCAAAAACTTCAATTTTTTTTTTTTACCCACAATAAGACTTGGGTATAAAATGTTTTAAGGAAAACGAAAAACCACTCTTTTCTCTTTCATAAAGAAACCACACAAGCAAATAAAAGCTTTCTCCTCCTCCTTCCTTCATTGTGAATGAAATTTTTAGCTAAAAGAAGCCAAAAACATTCTTCATTTCCTTCCATCCACTCTCAAGTTCATATTTTAGCAAGGAGGAAGAGCCATTCAAAGTGTTTTCCAAGGTAAAAACCTACATTTTTCCACTTGCATTTTTGAAAGAAAAATGATGTTTTAAAAAAATGTTTTTAGAGTAATACTTTATCTCCATTCTAGGCCCCTACCTCAAGGATCCAAAAGTGGTTCAAAGCCTTTAAGAGAAGTTAAAAACACACTACTTTTCTAAAAGGTAAATGTCTTGTAAACTAGTAGTTTACCAAGTTCTTGATAACTTTTCTTTCACAATGAGTTCTTGTATATAAAAAAAGAAAAATCTTGGCATAGTAAAGGATTAAAATGTTGTTTTGCTGCCTAGTGAGATAATATATGTGTTTGTCATGATTTAAAATGGCTAAATAACATGATTTGTGTATGGAATAGAATGAAAAGTATGTTTATGTGATTTTTTTATGGTTATTTGACATGCAATGAGTATTAATACATAAGAATAGGAGATTATGACATGTTGATATGTCATGTTCTCCATTAATGAAAGTATAAATGATGAGAAAAATATTTTGACATCACAAATAGGTTAGAATAAGATTTAATGACCATAAATTACTAAAAAAAAACATTTTTTGGCATAAATATTAAGAAATTAGAAAATGGTACTTTGAGTGGGATTTTCATACTCATATAGAAGGGCAGAATGTTACCCTTGACATAATCAAAAAGAAGAGCTCAAGTTTGGTCAAAAATACAAATTTCATAAAATGACGATTTTACCCTCAAGGGTAAAATCATAATTTCACCAACCTAGAAACATTATTTGAGTCTGAAACTTTGCAATCTTGATTAGAGACTTAAAATAAATGTTGTATCAAAGTTTGGCGATAAATGGATAAGAAATGACCAAAATGCCATTTTGGGGTCAAAATGTAAATATAGAAAAAAAAATTAGGGTCAAAAACTTAAAAAATAAAAATTTATGAAAAATGAGTCCTGATCCTGTGAGAAAACTTTATAAGGACGTTAAGTATAAAAAACATGAACCAAAGGGTGTTGCGAGCTAATTGGGGCTAAATAAGGACTAAAATGCAAAAATAAATAAATACAGTCAAATTATAAAATCTGCTTAGACTATAATTAGACAATATCTTTGTCACCTTTAAAATAGTATATTAAAGTAGATAAATACATGAAATAATATGGTTTATGTTATAGCCAATTGTCTAACCTTAAAAAAACATAAAAGGGCTTAAATGTAATACTTTTAGTTAATTGTGTTTAAGAACATGATAAGTGATGAAAAGCATTTTTTTTTTAGCTTAAGGGCACTGTAAACTTTATTATAAGGCTCTGGGATAATTTTTTTTAAGCCACCCAATAAGTCTAGATAAAAAAAGATATGTCTAGTGGCAAAATTATAATTTTGTCAAACTAAGGGGTAAGATGGTAATTTGATGGGAAGACATTTTTGGTCTGTAGGCAAAGGTTTTATGGATCTATAAAATTGCAAAAAAGATTCCTAAAAGCTAAGTTCATAAGATTTAATAAGTTTAAACTTAAAAATACTTAAATCACTGAAATAGAGGCAAAATGGTAAATTAGTACCCAAGGGCTCGGTGATGAGAAATGAACCTGCCACTAGGCTCGTCGGGATGCCATGTGATTGTTGACCCAAACTTGATAGAGACAACCAAGTGTTATGGGCTTTAACAGATCCAAAATGATACAAGGTTAAAAATATTTAAAAAAAAAAGGTTTAAGTCTAATTACAAGGAAATGGGTCACAATAGACCCAAGAAGCCCACAACTCACAAAGATGAGTCAATATGATGTTAAAAGACCATGGTTACCTATAGTCACCTAATGGGCCCAAATATAAATGAATTAGAATTAAATAAAATAATGAATAAGGAATTAAATATTTAATTAATTAATTAATAATTAACTAATTTTTTCAAATAATTAATTAATTATTAATTAAGATTTAATTTACAATATCTATCTAATTAATAATTAAGGATATTATTTTCTTAAGGCAAATATTTAGAGGTAAATTAATAATTAATTAAAATTAATTATTAATTAAGAGAACACGTGTTCATAAGCGAACAAGATTCAAAAACCTTCTTCTAACTATCAGATGTCAATTTAAAATTAGGACTCCGCATCAACGTGAGGATAGAACTAGAAATAATCTATGCGGATACTCAGTTATGCGATTTTCTATAAGTATAGACCCCACTTGCAGTGTGGTTGTTATATACTACCATGTACGATGTGAGCTCGATGTTTATTTTAATGATATGATATGATGCCATGATAATGTGTTTATTTACAAGCTTTCTGAAAGTATGTTATGATGATATGTTTATTTACACTTTTTATGAAAGATGATGATGTGTTTACATACACGCTTTTTGAACATGTTATTCTTGCATTCTCACCATATGACTTAATGTTTAAGAACGTGAAACTAACAATGTGCCGTACCAGTCTCCAACTAAATAGGAGGATATTTGCCCTTCAGCCAAATGAGAGATAATAAGAATGATTAATAGTTATGATCTTGAGTGTTGACAGATTGGGTCACTCCCCCGTTTTCCCCATATAAGGTTGCGTGCACCCCGATATGAGCACAAAAGCCCATAAGATGTTAAATGAATAAATAGACAATTACATAACTAGTCATGCATTTTAATTTTATGATTTTGTAGGATTACACGTCTATGCTTATTGAGTTTATATCACTCTATTATATTTCTCATTGTAGGTAATTCAGGCAAGTTGTCTGTGACATATTAATGTGATGCCCCCCCACGTACGTTACCATACCAACCAGCCGAGCTCTGACACCGACCGCGATGGCTGGCAACCTCGTGGGTCGTCATCCTCTTACTTAACATACTTAACTTTCCATTCTTAACGTTCTTATTTTAAAAGTGGAAGCAATTTTTATAGCAAAAATTTTTTTTAACTTACATATTATATCTATATCTCTATCATACTCTTATAACACATATTTCATAAATTTCTTTCTTTCATCTTCCTTTTTGAACGCTCAGCGAAAGACTCATGGTAGTACCATACCCTTGCCCAGTCCCTTGGCACGTGCAATTCTGTCTATTATCCATCATATTACTTTAAACTAATAGGTTACTTACCTGCAACATATAAACAACTAATGAGCTAGATGCTCAGTAAGTTCAAACATATATTCATTAACTTATAAATACTAGTAATATATGTTATTACTAGAATATATGACATCACGTATATACACATTATACATATCGTTTATACATATCCTCGAAACATAACATATTATGTTAGCCTCTTCATGCTCATTTATCTCTTCGTTCATCGTTCTTATCATTCTATCGATCATCTCTTATCATTCTAATCTAGTCTCTTCATTTCTTTGCTTTTCATTCCTATCATTTCTTAACTTTCTATTCTAATCCTTTATAACTTTTCTATCACTTTATCATCATCTCTTAATCTTTCATATCTTAAAAGCTAGTAACATATACACTAGCATAACATCACGTGAAAACGTGTCATTTCATACATATAACATCAAATACATCGCATCACATATATTAATCTATTATGTTCTTTTAACTTCGTTTTATTATTTATTTATTTTTCATCGATTTCATTGTGTTATTCTTCCATATCGTTTGTTTCTTTTTATGTCGTTCTTTACTTTTCTTTTCTTTTCGTATCATTTCATTTCTTTTCTTTTCACTCACCTTTACTTTCTTTTCTTTTCACTCACTCTCCTTTTCTTTCTTTTCTTTTCACTCTCCTTTCCTTTCTTTTCTTTTCACTCACTCTCCTTTCCTTTTTTTTTTCTTTTCACGCACTCTCTTTTTTTTTCTTTTCTTTTTTTTTTCTTTTCATGCACTTTCCTTTCCTTTCCCTTCTTTTCTTTTCTTTTCATTTTCCTTTCCTTTTTTTTCTTTCCTTTTCTTTTCCTTTCTTTTCTTTTCACTCTCCTTTCGTTTGTTTTCTTTCCACTTTCCTTTGGTGGGCTCGTTGTTGGACGTACTTATTTGCGCACGAACAGTGGGATGTGGGGGAGCTACCCACCAACCTACCTTACAGTCACATAAAACCTCACCTTCGGGGTTGGTCCAACCTATAATCTATCACATCTTCGGGGTAGCACCACATCAACGCGGAGGATATAGACCGGAAGTTTCGACCTTGTAGGGAGACCGGTACGCCAACAACTTAAGTTTTCAGTCTTATTATCTTGTATGCTTTTATTTTTCTTATATTGATTTTTCGTTGTACATTTTTTTTTCATAACATTCATCATCTTTCATTTCTCATTTTTCATAAAACATTTCGTGGGACATTTGTTCTTTCGTTATTTTTCTTTTCTTAATTCTTTACTTTACTTGTGTGAATTATGTCAGTTACACTTTAGCATAGTATATATAAAACAAATTACTTATATATCATCACATCACATTACATCATAACAATTAAAAATACATTTAGTTAAATGCAGACAATTATTCTCTGTTTATCTTATCATTTACATCCTTCTGTCTATCGTATCTTATCATCATACTCCTATCGATCATAGCCTATCGTTCTATTCTATCAATCACATCTTATCATTAAGTTCTAATCCTTTCATCATACATTTCATCATAATCTATCATTGTTTCTCTTTTTTGTCTAACTCTTTGCTTTCATATCGTTTTCCATAAAACATCCATCCTTTCGTTCTCATAGAATATACCCTTTCTTAATTCCTTTCATCACCGATCACTGTTCCTCTATCAATCATAACTTAACTTCCATAAAACTTTTCATAAACATCTATTCTTTTCTTTTATATCTCATCTCTTTTTAGGCATTCTATCATAACATTCTCATTCTTATTCTTTCCATTCTTCTATCACTCTTTATCACATCGTTACTCTCGTAAAGCTTTTATAATACCTTTCCTTCGTAATTCAATATATACATATATTTTTTTTTATAAATTATTTATTAAAACATATCTTTTAATATCATCATAATATTGCTATAGTGTTACTATAGCATCATCATAAATCACATCATGACATTTACATACAAAACATATAAATACTATAAGTTTGTTCATAGCTGCAGATAGGTAAATGTCTGAACTTACTCATAGCATGCTTATCCCCTTCTTGGAATCCATCGACATCCTTTGTCGCGTCTAGATCGGGTTCCTATAGACAAACTTTGTCCGTTAATCACATTTTCATTTATAGCTTTTATTTTATTAAAAAGCTTGATTCTAATCTTATAATCCTTAATTATAGCCTTAGGACAGCTTTTTAAACCTTAATGGCCCTTTTCGAATTTTTCTCCAACTTTTGAAAAATTACAATTTTACCCCTAACTTTTGACAAAATTACAATTTTGCCCTTGGCATGATTTTTCATAACTTAAATCTCAATTTTGGCTTTTACAAACTTCATTAACATATTCCAGGGTCATTGGGGCTCTTTTCCCATAATTTGATAATCTTTGGACAAAATGATCATTTTGTCCCTGATGAGTCGTTTAACTATAACATTTTCATTTTCATGCTTAGGCTGGATTTTCTAAACCCAAAATCATCTAATTAACTTTTTAAATCTTATCTGACCTTTTCTGGATCAATTCTTACCATTTTACCAATTTTTACATTCCCGGCCCTTGAGAAGTACTATTCCGACCTAAGAATCGGTTTCATGTTTTTCTTGCGTTCTAGGGTTTCGAAGGGTCGGTTTACTAATTATAACTTGCCCCTTCCTTTTTCCATGCCCTAATTTCTCGAGGGGGCTCGGGTTCTCTTCCCGATCATATTTTTACCCCTCGTTTCACATATTATCCCTGGTGCCGTTTTTAGAAATTTCGACAGAGTTTCCTCTTAATTTTTGAGGTTCTAGCGTTTAGGAAACACCTGAAAACCATCTATCCTGATCTAATTCTATCATATACTATACTAGAGGCCTAGATTTTACGTAAAACTCATACTGTTTACGTAAAATCATTACATTATCACATATTTTTCTTTTTCTCTATTATAGCCATTTTCTTCTTTTTACATACATTCTCTTCCATAATTTTCATACCAATAATACAATAGTCTCAAACAATTAAATTACAGAACGTAAAGGGGTCGGGATTTATACCGAATTGCAGTCCGATCTCGACGGCATAAACCCTAATTCTTCGTTCTTTATATCTGAGGTCCCGTCTTGCAATTCCGACTCTGCGGATGCGTCCGGAATGTCGAAAATAGGCTAACGGGCCAAACTTCCAAAATTTGGTTAACGGTCGCCGTTGACCGGCGTTGACTCACCGTTGACCGGCGGTTGATGGTGGCGACGGTGGCAAATGAGTAGCCCATCTTGAAGATCTCGACGAGAGGAATCTATTGGCGGTCTCAATTTCACCATTCGACACCTCTATCGCCGGAAAACCTCCTCGAAAGTCACGGTCACGGCGGTGACGGTGGAACTCCGCCGTGCCGGACTATTTCCTCGAAATTGGTTGAGGGCTTTTGCTTCCCTTAACCCTGCGGTCATTTCTGCACCAACGGCGTGCTTCAACTCGGCCGGAATCGATGGTTTCAACGGCGGCTCCACGATGGCATTTTGTCGGATTTGTCGAAGCTCAGGCGGCGCGATTCCGTAAGTGTTGAGGCGATCCACCATACGGGTTTTGTAGTACTCTTCACCACAAACATTTTGGGACCGGTTTTGTGACAAATGGTGGCCGGACGGCGAAGAAATCGACGTTCGAAATTCTCAGCTCCGGCGAGCTTCTGACGGCGCCTGCGGCGACCGTTCTGTCGCGTTGACCCACCGTTGAACTCAGCTCGGCGAGAGCTTTTCAACGGTGCCAGCGGTGTCATGAACGGAGGCCGTACGTGAAAGTTGGTTACTGTACACATTCGGGTAGAGAGAGAAAGAGAAGTGAGGAGAGAGAGTGTGTATGTGGACAATGAGGAAATTTCACTTTTTTTTACTCCTTATATACTTTTTCACCCAAAATTTCAACATGGGCTATCCTGACTAATTTGAGCGTCCTGAATCCAAATATATCAGTTTTATTTTCATCTGAGGTCATTTCGACCAGTTTCTAATACTGTGAATTCTCGATCAAAAATTACCCTTGTGCTCAATTATCAAATTTGAGCATGCTGATAGGCTATCCTAACTAATTTGGGAGTGCTGAACCCAAATTTATTAGTTTTATGTCAAGATAATATCATCTTGACCTACTTCTTAATACTATGAGTGACACACACGTGCACACACATAATATCACTATTAATCATTTTTCATCATTTAGCATTGTTAGAACATTTTATTTAGTTCTAAACAATATTAAATCACTTAATTTCACATTTTAACACTTAAATTCATTGTGTATTTATTTTCCGAGAAATATGAATTTTCCCAATTATTATAATTAAGCATTAATCGACTAGTAGTGGGGTACGTGATAGGTGAAAGTATGATGGGTTCTATGGATATCACCCGCATATTATATTCCGCATACATTTTAAGAACTTTATTAAGTATTGTTTGATGTTAGTATAATTTAATATTTTGGTATGACTAAATATGATATGTTACATTAGTATGTTTTGTTTAAAACTAATTTTAATTATTGTGATTTTTAAAGAATCACTTCTTCGGCAAATAAGGTTTTTCAAAAAAAAAATCCCTGAAATTTTGAAGACCTAAAATGAATAAATAATAATTTAAATAAGATGATAAACCAAGTAAGCAAGTTTTAAGTGACGACCTGAGAGGTCGGTTTGTCATAGTTGAAGCTTCTTCTACTTTAGCTCCATCATCTTGTGATCCAAAGGTCGAGAGAGGTGCAGAGATGGAGGCAAGCACCCAGGGAGTGCTAGTTGGGGACTTTAGGGAGGACGATGGAGGACGGTGAAACAAACAAAAGGAGAGTTGAGTGTTTTTCCCCCTTTGGAATTGTTTTGTAAACAGATGAAGTGTATAATAATATTTTTAAACCCTTTTCAGATTAAACTAGGATCATTGAATTTGATCCTATCCATATAGAAGAGCAGCATGTCCCCCATTGTAGAATCTCCTTTTTAAATATAGAAGGAACAAAAATTGATACACATATGCATGTATTTGTTTAAAATAAACTTCCGCGAAAGAAAGGATAAATAAGGTGGTGTTCTAATACTTATTATTATTATTATTATTATTATTATTATTATTATTATTCTGTGTTTTGGAGAAGAGAAAAAGCTTGGTATTGATTTCGAGTTTTATTGACACAAGTCCCGTTTGGATTAAAACAATATATTTAAATTTTTATTAAAAATAAAATAAAATTTAATACGAGATACCACACAGAGAGTTCAATGTTACACATAAAAGTGTGGTGCTTGTGCCTAAAACCTTTTATGAACATTCCCTTTTTTTTTTTTTTGTTTAAAGGAAATGAATAATATAGGACATTCTTTTTTTTTTTTTTTCTGATGCTAGTGATCATCTCTCCATTGGTAGGTGTTTTAAGATTTGACTTTCACACCTTCACTCATAATTTAGTTTTACATCTTATTATAGAGTTAGATGTCAAATGGATGCAACATAATTTTGAGAATCCAGGCGACCTGTGTGAGAGAGTCAAGTGGAAGGCAGGTAACACAAACCAATACATAAAGATCATCCTCTTCCAAACAACCTATCTTTAAGTTTTTAAGCTCACAAAAATAATATGGCTTTTCCTTGAACATACAATGTACTTCAACAAGCACATAATGAAATAAAATATGCTTCTTGAATGAAAATACTATAGGCCTGATCTGTATCATGGCTTCAATTTAGCCTATTTTTGACTTTCCAGCACGCCCAGGCTTATATATATGAAAAATTTTAAATTCGACTAAAACTGGCCA
This sequence comes from Antiaris toxicaria, assembly GCA_035233585.1. Lineage (NCBI taxonomy): Eukaryota > Viridiplantae > Streptophyta > Magnoliopsida > Rosales > Moraceae > Antiaris > Antiaris toxicaria. The sequence goes on from CP141154.1 coordinate 101,172,061, forward strand.
CTCATATATATATGTATATATATATATATTTCGAATCAGAAAAGACTGCTTTAATTTTTTGAAGCACAACCACTTTTTGTTTTTTTGTTTAGTAGGACGACCGTACTATTCAATCGGCAATGTTGACTGAAGTTGATTATTTGTTCTTCCAAGGTTCGTCGAAGCAACATGCCTCTAGAACCACATTTAAAAAATCTTGCCTAACAAAACAATATTTATAAAAGTCCCACGTAATGAATTATTTAATTAGTTTGATCCTCATACTCTCTCTCTTTAAAATATATATGTATATATTTAGTTGAAATAACCTTAAAACTGTTGGAATAATAATAATTTTGTCCCAAACATCAACAACTGAATGGTTCAGGAACTAATAGGGCAGTTTTTCCTTATAAAATTTTCTGGAGACATTAATGACGCGCACTAAATCATGAACACATTTTGAAGCATTTCAAAGGGATGTGACATAAGCTGTACATCGAGATATTCTAAAATCTTATTTTTTTTTTTTTCCTTAGAAAAATATCCTACCAAGGCACAATTATGGTGACTCAAAATTGAAACCTTTGTTCGAATACTAATTAATGTAAAGTTTATACAATTAGTTCTCGCAGCAGTTAAAATTGATAGCAAAGGAGCAATCATAACCGTTAAATACTATTTACGACTGAAGCCGAGAATGCACTCCAAACACTATTTGTGCAGGTCTTTATTTCGAGAAATCCTTTACGCGCACCCCAACAAATGGGCTCAGCCACTTATTAGAAATCTAAGCCACGTAGACAAGCAGCTAAATCTAAATGCACTAAAACAAGCTAGAAATCAATGAAAAAAGCAAGCAGCAGTTGTCTCCATCGTCACATTTTGTCAAAAACCGTGGCTTGAAAATTTAGAAAAACGCAGAATCTTGAGAGCCTACCAGAACTTCAGATTTTAGCAAAAGCCTAAATCTTCAACTCGATACCTATGTCCAATAAAGATGAAAAGGTAAAATTGATAACATTCTAATAAAAGTCTCCATAATAGACCTCCAGCCTTGTTCAACTAGTTCATAACTTATCTTATATGCATGTCATTACAAGAAAAAGTAGTATAAACTCTAGTCTAAAAGAAAAATTTTTCAATTTTCATTCCTGGAAGAAAATGGGTGTAAAGCATGTTTGTATAGCTCTAATAATATTCTTCTTGTTCTTATCAAAGTATTGCTGTGCAATTAATAATATAACTGCATCCAAGGAATTATCTCAAGGGCAAACTCTGATCTCCCCCGGCCAAATCTTCGAGTTAGGCTTCTTCAGTCCAAACGATTCAGGAAATCACAAGTATGTGGGTGTGTGGTATAAGGGAATTTCTCCTCAAACAGTTGTATGGGTGGCCAACAGAGAGAGTCCACTTAGCATCACCGACTCTCAAGCAAGTTTAAGGATCGGCAACGATGGAAATCTGGAGCTTGTGGATGGAAACCAGAGTTTTGTCTGGTCAACCGATGCTCGTGTCCCACCAAATAATTCGATTGCAACTCTCTCCGACAATGGAAACTTTGTTCTCAAAGATGGCACGTCAGGAGAAAAGTTTTGGCAGAGTTTTTATCATCCCGGTGACACGTTCTTACCTGGCTCCCTTTTGGGTGTTAATGTCAAAACAGGACAGAAGTATGTTCTTAATTCTTGGAAAAGCAAGAGTGATCCATCGCTTGGAAATTTCACTCTAGGGGTTTCATCAGCATTGAAGCCAGCACAAGTTTTCATTTGGAATGGATCAAGTCCGCACTGAGAAGCGGGCCATGGGCTAGATTGAAGTTCATAGGCATGCCGGAAATAAATTCGTCGTATCACAAAAGTGCATTCAATCTCGTGGAAGATACAGAGAAGGGAACTATATTTCTCTCTTATAAGTCTTTAAAGAGTTCCATACTCTCAAGAGTGTTTATGTCATCAGAAGGTGTCACCAAAAAAATGACAACGGAGAATGTGAATGATTGGTACCAGGAGCAGATGTCACCAAGGAATCCATGTGATGTATACAGCGCTTGTGGACCTTCTGGAATATGCAATGCAACGGAATCTCCAATTTGCAAGTGTTTGAAAGGGTTTGTACCAAAATCAAAAGGAGAATGGAGCAAAGGGATTTGGTTACAAGGTTGCATGAGGCAAACCGAATTATTTTGCGAGAAAAATACTAGTAGTCCAACTTCACAGGGAGGGAAAAAAGATGGGTTTCAAAAGTTTGGTAACGTGAAACTCCCAGATTTTTATGAATATGTTTACAATCCAAACCACATCGATTCTTGCCAAACATGGTGCCTAAATAATTGTTCATGCAGATCTTACGCATATGTAAATGGCATAGGGTGCTTAATTTGGTCAGAAGGCCTTGTTGACATTCAGGAGTTCGCCTTCGGTGGAGAAGATCTTTTTGTTCGCCTTGCACGTGAAGAACTAGGTTAGAATAGCATTCTTGTAAAATAAAAAATTCCAAAATTTGAACTATTTCTTTCTTTTCATCATTTCTGATTTTTTTTTATATGGTTGTTTTAATTACTCAGATGGAGGACAGAAGAACAGGAAGATTATCATCATCCTTACAACTATTTCTTCCTTTTTCATACTAAGTGTCCTACTATGGACCGGTTTGCAAAGATGGAGAGCTAAACGCAAAAGTAAGCAAACTAGTTGATTGCGCGATAACCTCTGTTTCTCTCAGATGGGGAAATTCACTCACTAAGAAAAGTATCATATAGCAGGTTAACATGGGGCGGTTATTGTGAGGTGTTCAGTTGTAGGCTTTTTTTTTCATGAAAAATAATAATCATTTTCAATAAAGTGTTGGTCATACATTAATCTTCTGATTGTTTGTTTCTTTAAATTTTCTGCATAATATCCAAATGATTAAAATTTAGTTTGAAGCCATTAAGAGCGTGATAACCTAAGCCAATGGAAGCTGCTATTACAACTCTGTGTGCTGCAGTCCTAAAGCAACAAATTCTGAAATCAATTGGGTGTCCTTTTACTTAAATCTTTTCCTATCTGCATATGAGAATTTTGATAGAGATCATTTATATAGTTCTAGTAGTTTAAATTTTCACTTTTGTACTCTATTAGTTTTTGTGGAGACCCCCCACGTACGTTACCATACCAACTAGTCGAGCTCTGACGCCGACCACGATGGCTGGCAACCTCGTGGGTCGTCATCCTCTTACTTAACATACTTAACTTCCCCTTCTTAACGTTCTCATTTAAAGCGGAAGCAATTTCTATAGCAATTTTTTTTCCTTTTAACTTACATATTATACCTATCTCTATCATACTCTTATAACACATATTTCATAACTTTCTTTCTTTCATCTTCCTTTTTGAACGCTCAGCGAAAGACTCATGGTAGTACCATACCCTCGCCCAGTCCCTTGGCACGTGCAGATCCGTCCATTGTCCATCATACTACTTTAAACTAACAGGTTGCTTACCTGCAACATATAAACAACTAATGAGTTAGATGCTCAGTAAGTTCAAACATACATTCATTAACTTATAAATACTAGTAATATATATTATTACTAGAATATATGACATCACATATATACACATCATACACATCGTCTATACATATCCTCGAAACATAACATATTATGTGAGCTTCCTCATGCTCATTTATCTCTTCACTAATCATTCCCGTCATTCTATTGATAATCTCTTATCATTCTATTCTAATTTCTTCATTTCTTTTCTTCTCATTCCTATCATCCCTTAACTTTCTGTTTATAACTTCTCTGTCGCTTTGTCATCATCTCTTAACATTTCATATCTTAAAAGCTAGTAACATACACACTAGCATAACATCACGTAAAAACGTGTCATTCACATCGCATCACATATATGATTCTATTATGTTCTTATAAACTTCGTTTTGTTATTTATTTATTTTTCATTGATTTCATTATGTCATTCTTTCATATCATTCGTTTCTTTCTTTATCGTTCTTTACTTTTCTTTTCTTTTCGTATCATTTCTTTTCTTTTCTTTCCACTCTCTTTTCTTTTCACTCTCTTTTCTTTTCTTTTCTTTTCATGCACTCTCTTTTTCTTTCTTTTCTTTTCATGCACTCTCCTTTTTCTTTCTTTTCTTTCCTTTTCTTTTCCTTTCTTTTCTTTTCCTTTCTTTTCTTTTCACTCTCTTTTCGTTTGCTTTCTTTCCACTTTCCTTTGGTTGGGCCCGTTGTTGGATGTACCTAGTTGTGCGCGGACAGTGGGAGGAGGGGGAGCGACCCACCAACCTACCTCACAGTCACATAAAAACCACACCTTCGGGGTTGGTCCATCCTATAATCTACCGTACATTCTGGGTAGCGCCACATCTACGCGGAGGATATAGACCGGAAGTCTCGACCTTGTAGGGAGACCGGTACGCCAATAACTTAAGTTTTCAGTCTTATTATCTTGTAGACTTTTATTTTTCTTATATTGATTTTTCGTTATACATCTTTTTCATGACATTCATCATCTTTCATTTCTCATTTTTCATAGAACATTCCATGGAATATTTGTTCTTTCGTTATTTTTCTTTTCTTAATTCTTTACTTTACTTGTGTGAATTATGTTAATCACACTTCAGCATAGCATATATAGCACATATTACTTATATATCATCATATCATATCACATCATAACAAACAAAACACGTTTAGTTATGTGCAGACAATTATTCTCTGTTTATCTTATCATTTGCATCATTATATCTAGCGTATCTTATCATCACATTTCTATCAATCATAGCATATCGATCATAGCCTATCGTTCTATTCTATCAATCACATCTTATCGTTATGTTCTAATCCTTTCATCATACCTTTCATCATAACCTATCATTGTTTCTCTTTCTTGTCTAAGTCTTTGCTTTCGTATCATTTTTCATAAAACACCTATCCTTTCGTTATCATAAAACATGCCTTTTCTTAATTCCTTTCATCACCGATCATCGTTGCTCTATCAATCATAACCTAACTTTCATAAAACTTTTCATAAAACATCTATCCTTTCATCCTCATAAAATATCCCTTTCTTAATTCCTTTCATCACCGATCGTCATTGCTCTATTGTAAAAACCGAGAAAATTCACATTTCTCGGAAAATAATTACACAATGAATTTAAGCGTTAAAATGTGAAATTTAGTGATTTAATATTGTTTAGAATTAAATAAAATGTTCTAACAATATTAAAGGATGAAAAATGAGTAATAGTGATATTATGTGTGTGCACGTGTGTGCCACTCACAGTATCAGGAAGTAGGTCAAGATGATAATATCTTGACATAAAACTGATAAATTTGGGTTCAGCACACCCAAATTAGTAAGGATAGCCTATCAGCACGCTCAAATTTGATAATTGAGCACAAGGGTAATTTTTGATCAAAAAATTCGCAGTATCGGAAACTGGTCGAAACGACATCAGATGAAAATAAAACTGATATATTTGGATTCAGGACGCCCAAATTAGTCAGCATAGCCCGTGTTGAAATTTTGGGTGAAAAAGTATATAAAGAGCGGGAAAAAGTGGAATTTCCTCATTTGCCCATGTGTACTCTCTCTCCTCATTTCACTTTCTCTCTCTACCCCCATTGATGAATAGTAATCGACCACCGGAAACGGTGTCCGTTTTCGACACCGCCGGCACCGTTGGAAAGCTCTCGCCGAGCTGAGTTCAACGGTGTGCCGAGTCGACGGAACCCATGCCGGAGGAGCCCGCATGCGCCGCCCGAAGCCGCCGGCCACCGGAAATTTCGCAACGCCGTATCTCCGTCGTCCGACGTCCGATCAAGCTGAAACCGGTCCCAAAAGACTCGTGGTGAAGAGTAGAACAAAACCCAGGTGGAGTTTCAGCCCAACGGCCGCCGGATCGCGGCGCCCAACTCCGCCTGTCGCCGTCTCCATCGCCGCCGTGAAACCCGTCGTTTCCGGCGATGTTGAGCTGCACCACCGGTGCAGAAATGGTCGCCGTGAAGAGGGGAGCAAAAGCCCTCAATCAATTTCGGGGAAAAATTCCGGCACGGCTGAGCTCCACCGTCGTCGCCGTGACCGAGTTTTCGGGGGTCGATTTCCGGCGATAGAGGTGTCGAATGGTGAAATTGAAGCCACCAATGGATTCCTCTCGTCGAGATCTTCAAGATGGACTACCCACTTGCCACCGTCGCCGCCGTCGCCGTCGGTCAACGGCCGGTCAACGGTTGGTCAACGCCGGTCAACGGCGACCGTTGACCGAAAATGGAAGTTTGGCCCGTTGGCCTATTTTCGACGTTCGGGACGCATCCGCGAAGTCGGAATTGCAAGACGAGACCTCAAAGATGAAGAACGAGGAATTAGGGTTTATGCCGTCGAGACCGGACTGCAATTCGGTATAAATCCCGACCCCTTTACGTTCCGCAATTAAATTATTTGGGATTGTTATATGATTTTATGATTATTGGTATGAAAAATGTGGAAAAGAATGTATGTAAAAAAGAAGAAAATGACTGTAATGGAGAAAAAGAAAAATATGTGATGATGTAACGATTTTACGTAAACAGTATGAGTTTTACGTAAAATCTAGGCCTCTGGTATAGTACGTGATAGAATTAGATTAGGATAGATGGTTTTCAGGCGTTTCCTAAACGCTGGAACCTCAAAAATTAAGGGGAAACTCTGCCGAAATTTCTAAAAATGGCACCAGGGGTAATATGGGAAACGAGGGGTAAAAATATAATCGGGAAGGGAACCCGAGCCCCCTCGAGGAATTAGGGCAAGGAAAAAGGAATGGGTAAGGTACGATTAGTAAACCGACCCTTCGAAACCCTAGAACGCAAGAAAAACATGAAACCGATTCTTAGATTCGAATAGTACTTCCCGAGGGCCGGGAATGTGAAAATTAGTAAAATGATAAGAATTGATCCGGAAAAGGTCCGATAAGATTTAAAAAGTTAATTAAATGATTTTGGGTTTAGAAAATCCAGCCTAAGTATGAAAATGAAAATGTTATGATTAAACGACCCATTAGGGGCAAAATGGTCAATTTACCCAAAAATTCTCAAATTATGGGAAAAGAGCCCCAGTGACCTTGGAATAGGTTGATGAAGTTTGTAAAAGCCAAAATTGAGGTTTAAGCTATGAAAAATTACGTCAAGGGTAAAATTGTAATTTTGTCAAAAGTTAGGGGTAAAATCGTAATTTTTCAAAAAGTTGGGGAAAAATTCGAAAAGGGTCATTAAGGTTTAAAAAGTTGTCCTAAGGCTATAATTGAGGGTTATAGGATCAGAATCAAGCTTTTAAATAAAATAAAAGTTATAAATGAAAATGTGATTAACAGACAAAGTTTATCTGTAGGAACCCGATCCAGACGCGACAAAGGACGTTGATGGATTCTAAGAAGAGGATAAGCACGCTATAAGTAAGTTCAGACATTTACCCGTCTACAACTATGAACAAGCTTATAGTATTTATATGATTTGTATGTAAATGTCATGATGTGATTTATGATGATGCTATAGTAATGCTATAGTAATGTTATGATGATATTAAAAGATTTGTTTTAATAAATAATTTATAAAAGATATATATATATAAATATATGTATATATTGAATTATGAAGGAAAGGTATTATAAAAACTTTATGAGAGTAACGATGTGATAAAGAGGGATAGAGGAATGGAAAGAGTAGGAAGGAGAATATTATGATAGAATGCATAAGAAAGAGTTGAAATATGAAAGGAAAGAATAGATGTTCTATGAAAAGTTTTATGAAAGTTAGGTTATGATTGATAGAGTAACGATGATCGGTGATGAAAGAAATTTAAGAAAGGGTATATTTTATGAGAACGAAAGGATAGATGTTTTATGAAAAATGATATGAAAGCAAAGAGTTAGACAAGAAAGAAAAACAATGATAGGTTATGATAAAAGGTATGATGAATGTTTTATGAAAAATAATATGAAAGCAAAGAGTTAGACAAGAAAGAAAAACAATGATAGGTTATGATAAAAAGTATGATGAAAGGATTAGAACATAACGATAAGATGTGATTAATTGAATAGAACGATAGGCTATGATCAATAGGAGGATTATGATAAGATACGGTAGATAGGAGGATGCAAATGATAAGATGAACAGAGAATAAATGTCTACACGTAACAAAACACGTTTTTGTTTGTTATGATGTGATGTGATACGATGTGATGTGATGTGATAATATATATAAGTAATATGTGCTATATATGTTAAAGTGTGATTAACATAATTCACACAAGTAAAGTAAAGAATTAAGAAAAGAAAAATAACGAAAGAACATAAGTTCTATGAAATGTTTTATGAAAAATGAGAAATGAAAGATGATGAATGTCATGAAAAAGATGTACAACGAAAAATCAATATAAGAAAAGCTAAAAGAATGCAAGATAATAAAACTGAAAAGTTAATGGTTGGCGTACCGGTCTCCCTATATGGTTGAGACTTCCGGTCTATATCCTCCGCGCAGATGTGATGCTACCCCGAAGGTGTGGTAGATTATAGGATTGACCAACCCCGAAGGTGAGGTTTTATGTGACTGTGAGGTAGGTTGGTGGGTAGCTCCCCCTCCTCCCACTGTCAGCGCGTACTAGGTACGTTCAACAACGGGGCCCACCAGTGAAAGATAAGAAAAGAAGAGAAAAGTGAAAGAAAAGAAATGAAAAGAAAGTGAAAAGAAAAGAAAAGAGCGTGAAAAGAAAAGAAAGGAAAGGAGAGTGAAAAGAAAAGAAAAGAAATGATACGAAAAGAAAAGAAAAGAAACGAACGATATGAAAGAACAACACAATGAAATCAATGAAAAATAATAAAACGAAGTTAAAAGAACATGATAGAATTATATATGTGATGTGATGTGAATGACACGTTTTTACGTGATGTTATGCTAGTGTGTATGTTACTAGTTTTTAAGATATGAAATGTTAAGAGATGATGACAAAGCGATAGAGAAGTTATAAAGGTTTAGAACAGAAAGTTAAGGAATGATAGGAATGAGAAGAAAAGAAATGAAGAGATTAGATTAGAATGATAAGAGATGATCGATAGAATGATAAGAACGATGAACGAAGAGATAAATGAGCATGAAGAGACTAACATAATATGTTATGTTTCAAGGATATGTATAGACGATGTGTATAATGTGTATATACGTGATGTTATATATTCTAGTAATAACATATATTACTAGTAATTATAAATTAATGAATGTATGTTTGAACTTACTGAGCATCTAGCTCATTAGTTGTTTATATGTTGCAGGTAAGCAACGTGTTTATTTAAAGTAATATGATGGACAACGGACGGATCTGCACGTGCCAAGGGACTGGGCGAGGGTATGGTACTACCATGAGTCTTTCGCTGAGCGTTCAAAAAGGATGATGAAAGAAAGTTATGAAATATGTGTTATAAGAGTATGATAGAGATAGGTATAATATGTAAGTTAAAAAAAAAATTTTTTTTGCTATAGAAATTGCTTCCGCTATAAGATGAGAACGTTAAGAATGAGAAAGTTAAGTATGTCAAGTAAGAGGATGACGACCCACGAGGTTGCCAACCATCGCGGTCGGCGTCAGAGTTTGGCTGGTTGGTATGGTAACGCACGTGGGGGGCGTCACATCTATCAATCATAACCTAACTTTCATAAAACTTTTCATAAAACATCTATTCTTTCCTTTCATATTTCATCTCTTTCTTATGCATCCTATCATAACATTCTTGTTTTTACTCTTTCCATTCTTCTATCCCTCTTTATCATATTGTTACTCTCATAAAGCTTTTATAATGCCTTTCCTTCATAATTCAATATATACATATATTTATATATATATTTTATAATTATTTATTAAAACATATCTTTTAATATCATTATAACATTTGCTATAGTATTACTATAGCATCATCATAAATCACATCATGACATTTGCATACCAAACATATAAAAACGATAAGCTTGTTCATAGTTGCAGATGGGTAAATGTCTGAACTTACTCATAGCGTGCTTATCCTCCTCTTAGAATCCATCGACGTCCTTTGTCGTGTCTGGATCGGGTTCCTATAGACAAACTTTGTCTGTTAATCACATTTTTATTTATAGCCTTTATTTTATTAAAAAGCTTAATTCTGATCTTATAACCCTTAATTATAGCCTTAGGACAGCCTTTTAAACCTTAATGGCCATTTTCGAATTTTTTCCCAACTTTTTGAAAAATTACGATTTTACCCCTAACTTTTTACAAAATTACAATTTTACCCTTGACGTGATTTTTCATAACTTAAACCTCAATTTTGGCTTTTACAAACTTCATTAACTTATTCCAGTGTCATTGGGGCTCTTTTCCTATAATTTGAGAATCTTTGGGCAAAATGACCATTTTGCCCCTAATGGGTCGTTTAATCATAACATTGTCATTTTCATACTTAGGCTGGATTTTCTAAACCCAAAATCATTTAATTAACTTTCTAAATCTTATCGATCCTTTTCCGGATTAATTCTTATCATTTTACCAATTTTTCACATTCCCGGCCCTCGGGAAATACTATTCTGACCTAAGAGTCGGTTTCATGTTTTCTTTGCGTTCTAGGGTTTCGAAGGGTCGGTTTACTAATCGTACCTTACCCATTCCTTTTTCCTTGCCCTAATTCCTCGACGGGCCTCTGGTTCCCTTCCCGATCATATTTTTACCCCTCGTTTCCCATATTACCCCTGGTGCCATTTTTAGAAATTTCAGCAGCATTTCCGCTTAATTTTTGAGGTTCCAGCGTTTAGGAAACGCCTGAAAACCATCTATCCTGATCTAATTCTATCACGTACTATACCAGAGGCCTAGATTTTACGTAAAACTCATACTGTTTACGTAAAATCATTACATTATCATATATTTTTCTTTTTCTCCATTACAGTCATTTTCTTCTTTTTTACATACATTATTTTCCATAATTTTCATATCAATAATCATAAAATCATACAATAGTCCCAAACAAATAAATTGCGGAACATAAAGGGGTCGAGATTTATACCGAATTGCAGCCCGGTCTCGACGGCATAAACCCTAATTCCTCGTTCTTCATATTTGAGATCTCATCTTGCAAATCCGACTTCGCGGATGCGTCCGGAACGTCGAAAATAGGCTAACGGGCCAAACTTCCATTTTCAGTCAACGGTCGCCGTTGACCGCCGTTGACTGGTGTTGACTCACCGTTGACCGGCGTTGACTCGCCGTTGACCGGCGGTTGACGGCGGCGACGGTGGTAAATAAGTAGCCCATCTTGAAGATCTCGACTTGAGGAACTCATTGGTGGTGTCAATTTCACCATTTGAAGCTCCTATGGCCGGAAATTGACCCTCGAAAACTCGGTCACGGCGGCGACAGTGGAGCTCCGCCGTGCCGGACTTTTTCCCTGAAATTGGTTGAGGGCTTTTGCTCCCCTCTTCACGGTGAGCATTTCTGTACCGACGGCGTGCTTCAACTCGGTCGGAATCGGCAGTTTTGACGGCGGCTCCACAGTGGCGTTTCGCCAGATTTTTCAAAGCTCGGGCGGCGTGATTCCGCCGGTGTTGAGGCGATTCATCATATGGGTTTTGTAGTACTGTTCACCACGAACATTTTGGGACCGGTTTCGTGGCAAATGGTGGCCGGACGGCGAAGAAATCGGCGTTTGAAACTCTCGGCTCCGGCGAGCTTCGGGCGGCGCGTGTGGCGGCGTGCGACAGTCGTTCCATCGCATCGACCCACTATCGGACTCAGCTCGGCGAGAGCTTTCCGATGACACCGGCGGTGTCGAAAACGGACACCGTTTCTGATGGTCGGTTACTGTATATATTCAGGTAGAGAGAGAAAGAGAAATGAGGAGAGAGAGTGCACGTGGGCAAATGAAGACAATTCACTTTTTTTCGCTCTTTATATACTTTTTCGCCCAAAATTTCAACATGGGCTTTCCTGACTAATTTGAGCATCCTGAATCCAAATATATCAGTTTTATTTTCATCTGAGGTCATTTCAACCAGTTTCTGATACTGCGAATTTTCGGTTAAAAATTACTCTTGTGCTCAATTATCAAATTTGAGCGTGCTGATAGGCTATCCTTACTAATTTGGGAGTGCTGAACCCAAATTTATCAGTTTTATGTCAAGATAATATCATCTTGACCTACTTCTTGATACTGTGAGTGGCACACACGTGCACACACATAATATCACTATTACTCATTTTTCATCCTTTAACATTGTTAGAACATTTTATTTTAGTTCTAAACAATATTAAATCACTAAATTTCACATTTTAACGCTCAAATTCATTGTGTAATTATTTTCCGAGAAATATGAATTTTCCCGGTTGTTACAGTTTTACATCAAAGTAATGAATCGTATTTGTACCTAGCAAAGCCGAGATGGAGCAGACCAATGGGACGTTTCATTTTACTCAGAGAAGCGACAACTTAAGATCCCCCCTGCATTTTACTCCACAGCGTCAACCATTCGAGCTTCCAGTTTATGACTTCAATAGCATTTTAGTTGCTATAGACAACTTCAACATACAAAACAAACTTGGTCAAGGAGGATTTGGTTCTGTCTATAAGGTTATTGTACTCTTATTTATTTATTTATTTTCCCTTAGTGAGAACTAATGCATTATAAGTACCTAGAGATGAAAATTGAAGGAACTGGCAAATTTGCTGACTACTTTACGGGGTAAACTACAAGATGGGATAGAAATAGCAGTTAAAAGACTCTCAAGTAGCTCCAGACAAGGTATGGAAGAGTTTAAGAATGAGGTGGTATTGATATCCAAACTCCAACATAGAAATCTTGTTAGACTCAGGTTGCTGCATTGAGGAAAAAGAGAAGCTACTAATATATGAGTTCATGCCTAACAAAACCTTGGATTACTTTATCTTTGGTTCATACAACATCTCTCGCTCTACATATATTACCATTCTTAAACCTTTTTTTTTTTTAATTTTGCGCGTTGCTAGAAATTTAAAATTTGTTCGGTCCATAGTCTTAGATTTAATTTTCGGTTTCCTTCAAATGTGCTCAGTGTAGAGCAATAGTTATGTCTTTTTTATCTAGTCTATCATTTTCTGATCATTGTAATTTACTTCTCGTGCTGAAAATCTTTTGGATAGTTTTGTCTGCGGCTCGTTTTTCTTGCAACTTCTCTCATTTCTCGTATCTTCTCCTTATCGTAAAACTGATAGAATGTAAAATGTCTAACATTTACTTTGTGGTGGATTATTTAGATGAAAGAAGAAAAGCACAACTTGATTGGCCTACAGGCTTTAACATAATATGTGGTGCTACTAAAGGTCTTGCATATCTCCATTGTGATTCTTGCTTACGAATAATACATAGGGATCTAAAGGTCAGCAATATTTTTTTGGATGAGAAGATGAACCTAAAAATATTAGACTTTGGCTTGGCTCGTATTTTTCAAGGAACAATAGATCTTGAAAATACTCGTACGATTATTGGAACTTTGTAAGTAACCTCCTCTTCCACCGTTTCTACAGTTTACCATTTGAAGTTGAATTATAAGGTGCACTCAAATGAAAAATCAGGTATTAATGATAATATTCTGTTTCAATCTAATATAGAGGTTGCATGTCTCCAGAGTATGCCTTTCGCGGGATTTTTTCAGAAAAATCGAATGTATTTAGCTTTGGTATATTGATATTATAACTAGTCAGTGGCAGGAAGAACACCAGCTTCAATTATCATGAGCAACACCAAAGTCTTATTTCTTATGTAAGTTCATTTATTAGTTTGCTACATTCCTATTTGGGTGTTTTTGCATTTCAATGTGAGAGATGATGAAAATGTTTTATCAGGCATGGCATCTGTGGAGTGAATGTAGAGCATTAGACATGATGGACAAAGTATTGAATGACTCTTATTCATCGTCACAAGCAATGAGGTGCATACATGTCGGGCTTCTCTGTGTGCAAGACCATGACATTGATAGGCCAACCATGCCTGATGTCGTTTTCATGCTAAGCAAGGATATAGATCGCCCCCAACCCAAACAACCTCTTTTCACTTTCCAAAGGTCGTCAGTATATGATTTTCAACAACAAAGCGAGAGTAAGTGCTCCACAAATGGAGCCACAATATCGATTCTGCAAGGTCGATAAGTCTTAGGACTACTTAGTTAGTTAATTAGTTATATTTTATGAGCTCTAATGTAATAAGATGTTTGTTAGTTAGAGATTAAGTTATGGTCTGTAACAAACTTTTTCGTTTTCTTTCTTTATTTTTTTCGATGCTCTATATATATAACAGACTTATTGTATATTCATGTGAATGATGAATGAGAATAATAGTTTTTCTCACCAACCAAACATTCCTTCTTCTTAATATGGTATCAGAGCAAGAATCCATTATTTGATTTTCAGCTATTCCTCTGATCTCTGTTCATCTCCCCTCCCCAATCATCTCAGTTCGTCTTCTTGAGTTCTTTTTGATCGATGTCTATGGCTTTGTCATCATCTTCTTCGTCTACTTCGTCGAATGGCAAGTCCACCATTGACGATCCTTCAAGCTCGTTCTTCCTTCATCATTCTGATGGTCCAGGTCTTGTACTGGTGTCTCAACTCCTCACGAGTGACAATTACACCTCTTGGAGTAGAGCTATGCAGATTGCCCTTTCAGTTAAGAATAGGCTAGGGTTTATTGATGGTTTCATTGAAAAACCAGATGAATCAGATCTGCCTTTTCTCAATTCGTGCATACGCAACAATAATCTTGTGATTTCGTGGATTCTCAATTCGATTTCCAAAGAAATTTCAACTAGCACCATCTTCTTTGAATCTGCTGCTGAAATTTGATTAGATCTCAAAGACAGGTTTTCACAGAACAATGGTCCTCGAATCTTTCAACTGCGGCAGGAATTAATTAATCTGACTCAGGATCAATAGTCGATTAGTGTTTATTTCACAAAACTGAAAGCTTTGTAGGAAGAGTTGAGTAATTTCAGATCTGTGTGCTCTTATGGCAAATGTACTTGTAGAGGTGTCAAGGATTTGTATACTCATTATCAAATGGAGTATATAATGTCCTTTCTCATGGGATTAAATGAGTCTTTTTCTTAAGTGCGGGATTAGGTGTTGTTGATGGACCTCTCCCACCAATAAATAAAGTTTTTTCCTCAATTTCTCCAGAAGAATGCCAAAGAAAAGTGGGTTCATAGTCTTCTCTAGCTAGTGATTCTAATAATTCCATGGCGTTTGTGGCAAAGAATGAGTTGTCTTCTAAGTCAAGTAGTGGTCCTACCTCAACAACTAGCTACCAAAATCTAAAGAAAGATCGCCCCTTTTTGCACTTATTGCAATTACCATGGCCACACTATAGAAAACTGCTACAAAATTCATGGCTATCAAGTTGGGTTTAGACAGAGACAAAAGAGTCAGCCATCTAGTGGTCAAAGAGGAGCCGTGAATTAAGTAATCACTAGTAGCAATGATTGTCAGAATGGGAATGCTGAGAATTTTTTTTCAGACTTTGAACAGTGACCAGTGCAAATAACTGATGGCTCTTCTCTCCAATTAGTTGTCACAGGCTCGCCAAAATGAGTCTATTGAAGTTCCTTCCACTTCATTTGTCACAGGTACTTGTTTTTATATGTCAGTATCTCAAGCATTATCATCTCCTTCTTTATGGGTGGTTGATTCAGGGGCAACAAAGCATATTTGTTCAAATGTCCATGTTTTTATTTCTATAAGGCCAATTTGAAATTCCATGGTGACTTTGCCTGAGCGAACTTCAATACTAATTCATTTTTCTGGTGATGTTAGAATTAGTTCAACCTTACTAATTAAGGATGTTCTTTTTGTTCCTCAGTTTGCCTTTAACTTGCTTTCAGTAAGTACTCTTACCAATACCTCCATGCTCATGCTTTGTTTTTTTCTTGAGCATTTCACAATTCAAGAAATGCACATCAAGAGGATGATTGGCAAGGGTAGAAAACTCGAAGGCTTATATGTCCTTAATGTGTCAAGTACAGATGTTGAGTTGTTAGATACTAATTCTATAGCATATGCTAATAATATCTCTATAAATACTTGGCATAATAGACTTGGTCATTTGTCTCATAAATGTTTAGACCTGTTAAAAGATCAATTGTCTTGGCATAATAGACTTGGTCATTTGTCTCATAATGAGTTAGATGCTCAGTAAGTTCAAACATACATTCATTAACTTATAAATACTAGTAATATATATTATTGCTAGAATATATGACATCACGTATAGACACATCATACACATCATCGAAATATATCATCAAAACATAACATAGAATGTAAGCTTCATTATGCTCGTTTATCTCTTCGCTAATCATTCCCATCATTCTATTGATAATCTCTTATCATTCTATTCTAATCTCTTCATTTCCTTTCTTTTCATTCCTATCGTTTCTTAATTTTCTGTTCTAAACCTTTATAACTTTTCTATCGCTTTATCATCATTTCTTAACCTTTCATATCTTAAAAGCTAGTAACATATACACTAGCATAACATCATGTAAAAACGTGTCATATCATACATATAACATCAAATACATCATATCATATATATTAATTCTATTATGTTCTTTTAAACTTCGTTTTATTATTTATTTATTTTTCATCAATTTCGTTATGTCATTCTTTCATATCGTTCGTTTTCTTTTCTTATCGTTCTTTACTTTTCTTTTCTATTCGTATCATTTCTTTTCTTTTCTTTTCACTCACTTTTCCTTTCTTTTCTTTTCACTCTCCTTTCCTTTCTTTTCTGTTCACTGTCCTTTTCTTCTTTTTTTTTCTTTTCACGCACTCTCCTTTCCTTTCTTTTCTTTTCACGCACTCTCCTTTCCTTTCCTTTCTTTTTTTTTTCTTTTCTTTTCACACACTCTCCTTTCCTTTCTTTTCTTTTCTTTTCACGCTCTTTTCCTTTCGTTTCTATTCTTTTCACTTTCCTTTGGTTTCTATTCTTTTCACTTTCCTTTGGTTTCTTTTCTTTTCACTTTCCTTTGGTTTCTTTTCTTTTCACTTTCCTTTGGTGGGCCCGTTGTTGAACGTACCTATTTGCGCGCGGACAGTGGGAGGAGGGGGAGCGACCCACCAACCTACCTCACAGTCATATTAATTACCACACCTTCGGGGTTGGTCCAACCTATAATCTACCACACCTTCGGGGTAGCACCACATCTGCATGGACGATATAGACCTGAAGTCTCGACCGTGTAGGGAGACCGGTATGCCAACAACTTAAGTTTTCAGTCTTATTATCTTGTATACTTTTATTTTTCTTATATTGATTTTTCGTTGTACATCTTTTTCATGACATTCATTATCTTTCCTTTCTCATTTTTCATAGAACATTTCATGGGACATTTGTTCTTTCGTCATTCTATCTTTCTTTCGTAATTCTTTCTCATTGACATCTTATTCTTTCATTCTCATTTCATAAGACATCTATATCGTTGTTTCGTTTTGTTGTTTTTCTTTTCTTTATCCTTTACCTTACTCGTGTGAATTATGTTAGTCACACTTTAGCATATATAGCACATATTACTTATATATCATCACATCATATCATAACAAACAAAAATACATTTAGTTATGTGCAGACAATTATTCTCTGTTTATCATTTACATCATTCTATTTATTGTATCTTATCATCATACTCCTATCGATCATAACCTATCGTTCTATTTTATCAATTACATCTTATCATTATGTTCTAATCCTTTTATCATACCTTTCATCATAACCTATCACTACTTCTCTTTCTTGTCTAACTCTTTACTTTCATATTATTTTTCATAAAACACATATCATTTCGTTCCCATAAAACATACACTTTCTTAATTCCTTTTATTACCAATCATTGTTGCTCTATCAATCATAACTTAACTTCCATAAAACCTTTCATAAACATCTATTCTTTCCTTTCATATCTCATCTCTTTCTCTTTTTTTTTTTTTTTTTGTATTCTATCATAACATTCTCGTTCTTACTCTTTCCATTCTTCTATCTCTCTTACTCACATCTTTACTCTCATAAAGCTTTTATAATACATTTCCTTCGTAATTCATTATATATACATATATATATATTAAATTATTTATTAAAACCTATTTTTTTACATCATCATAGTATTGTTATAGCGTTACTATAGCATCATCGTAAATCACATTATGACATTTACATACAAAACATATAAATACTATAAGCTTGTTCATAGTTGCAGACGGGTAAATGTCTGAACTTACTCATAGTGTGCTTATCCTGTTCTTGGAATCCATCGACGTCCTTTGTCGCGTTTGGATCGGGTTCCTATAGACAAACTTTGTCCGTTAATCACATTCTCATTTATAGCTTTTATTTTATTAAAAAGCTTGATTCTAATCTTGTAACCCTTAATTATAGCCTTAAGACAGCTTTTTAAACCTTAATGGTCATTTTCGAATTTTTCTCCAACTTTTTGAAAAATTACGATTTTACCCCTAACTTTTGACAAAATTACAATTTTGCCCTGGCGTAATTTTTAATAACTTAAACCTCAATTTTGGCTTTTACAAACTTCATTACCCTATTCCGGGGTCATTGGGGCTCTTTTCCCATAATTTGAGAATATTTGGGGTAAAATGACCATTTTGCCCCTGATGAGTCATTTAATCATAACATTTTCATTTTCATACTTAGGCTAGATTTTCTAAACCCAAAATCATCTAATTTACTTTTTAAATCTTATCAGACATTTTCCGGATTAATTCTTATCATTTACCAATTTTCACATTCCCGGCCCTCGGGAGGTACTATTCCGACCTAAGAGTCGGTTTCATGTTTTTCTTGCGTTCTAGGGTCTCGAAGGGTCGGTTTACAAATTATAACTTGCTCCTTCCTTTTTCCATACCCTAATTCCTCGAGGGGGCTTGGGTTACCTTCCCGATCATATTTTTACCCCTCGTTTCCCATATTACCCCTAGTGCCGTTTTTAGAAATTTCGGCAGAGTTTCCTCTTAATTTTTGAGGTTCCAGTGTTTAGGAAATGCTTGAAAATCATCTATCCTGATCTAATTCTATCACGTACTATACCAGAGACCTAGATTTTACGTAAAACTCATACTGTTTACGTAAAATCGTTACATGATTACATATTTTTCTTTTCCTCCATTACAGCAATTTTCTTCTTTTTACATACATTTTTTTCCATAATTTTCATACTAATAATCATAAAATCATATAATAGTCCCAAACAATTAAATTACGGAATGTAAAGAGGTCAAGATTTATACCGAATTGCAGTCCGATCTCGACGGCATAAATCCTAATTCTTCGTTTTTCATATCTGAGGTCCCGTCTTGCAAATTCGACTCCGCAGATGCGTCCGAAAAGTCTAAAATAGGCTAACGGGCCATTCTTTAATTTTCAGTCACCGGTCGCTGTTGATCGGCGTTGACCGGTGGCGACGGCGGCGACGGCGGCGACGGCAGCGACGGTGGAATGTGGGTAGTCCATCTTGAAGATCTTGACGTGAGGAACTCATTGGTGGTCTCAATTTCACCATTCGACGTCTCTATCGCCGGAAATCACCTCTCAAAAAATCGACGATGGCGATGAGCTTAAATCTCCATTTTCCGGTGATTGTTGCCCAAAATTGATTTGGGGCTTTTGATCTACGTGTTGTTCTAAGTATTTTGATACCCACCTTACAACTCAACTCCACCGGAATCGTCAGATTCCAAGGCGGCGACGGGCAGAGTTGGGCGGCGCGATCTGGCGGCTGTTGGGCTAAAACACCACCTAGGTTTTGTTCTACTCTTCACCACGAGTCTTTTGGGACTGGAATCAGCTTGATCGGACGGCGGAGATACGGCGTCGCGAAATTTCCAGTGGCCAGCGGCTTCAGGCAGCGCATGCTGACTCCTCCGGCATCGGTTCCGTCGACTCGGCCCACTATCGGACTCAGCTCAGCGAGAGCTTTCCGATGACACCGGCGGTGTCGTGAACGAACACCATTTCTGATAGTGGGTTACTGTACACATGTGGGTAGAGAGAGAAAGAGAAGGGAGGAGAGAGAGTGTATGTGGACAAATGAGGAAATTTTACCTTTTTTCGCTCTTTATATACTTTTTCACCCAAAATTTCAACATGGGCTTTCCTGACTAATTTGGGTGTCTTGAATCCAAATATATCAGTTTTATTTTCAACGGAGGTCATTTTGACTAGTTTCCGATACTGTGAATTCTCGGTGAAAAATTACCCTTGTGCTCAATGATCAAATTTGAGCGTGCGGATAGGCTATACTAACTAATTTGGGAGTGCTGAACCCAAATTTATCAATTTTATGTCAAGATAATATCATCTTGACCTATTTCTTGATACTGTGAGTGGCACATACGTGCTCACACCTAATATCAGAATCAATCATTTTTCATCTTTTAACATTGTTAGAACATTTTATTTAGTTCTAAACAATATTAAATCACTTAATTTCACATTTTAACACTTAAATTCAATGTGTATTTATTCTCCAAGAAATATGGATTTTCCCGGTTATCACAATAGTGTTTCGTGAAACAGTTTTTCAATTTCACTTTGTTGTTAATACAGATGAGTTAGTGGATCCATTTCCTGATCTGGTTCTACCTAGACCTGCTTAAGATGTTATTGATGAACACTAGTCTATCACAAGGCTGTGGCAACCTCCTATAGCAGAACAAGTTTCTAGTCAGGTTGATATTCCTCTCAAACATTCATCTAGGTTGGTCAAAACACCTTCTTTGCTATGGGTTTTCCATTGCAACTTAGCATCTAACAGTCCTCAGGTTGGCTTGTCTACTCAATCAGATAAGGTATTATATCCACTATCCAATAGTTTTTCATATGATAATCTATCCCCTGCATACAAATAGTTTGTATTAAGCATTTCCTCTTAGTTTGAACCACAATACTACCATCAAGCTGTAAAGTTTCCACAATGGCATGAGGTGATGAATGTTGAGTTGGATGCTATGGAACTTAATAAGACATGGCCTGTAATTCCTTTGTTGTCTGGAAAACATGTCATAGGATGCAGATGGATTTTCAAAATTAAGTATAAGTTTGATGGATCAATTGACAGATATAAAGGTCGTTTGGTCGCTAAAGGCTACATACAACAAGAAGGGGTTGACTTTGTTGACACCTTCTCTCCATTTGCCAAGCTAGTTACAATCAATGTACTCCTGGCTCTTGCTGCTTGTAGAAATTGGGAATTAACTCCACTTGATAATGCATTTCTTAATGGAGATCTCTTTGAAGAAATCTATATGGATCCGCCTTTGGGTTATCATGGAAAGGGGGAGCTTTCTCAACATAATGAGAAGATGGTTTGCAGATTACATAATTTTATCTATGGACTTAAACAAGCTTCGCGACAGTGATACTTCAAGTTTTCCCATTCACTTTTTCAATTTGGTTTCACTCAATCCAAGGCAGATTATTTTTTGTTTACAAAAGGCACTGGTTTTTTATTTGTGGCTCTGCTAGTGTATGTTGATGATATCATCATCATTGGCCCATCTATGCACCATATAGACCACTTGAAGCAGTTCATTCATAGTCAATTCAAAATTAAAGATCTTGGTTCCTTGAAGTATTTTCTTGGCCTCAAGATTGCTAGATCTACAAAAGGCATTGTTCTTTCACAATGACATTACACCTTGCAGCTTTTGGAAGACACTGGCTTTCTTGCTTGTAAATCTGCTCCAATTCCAATGGATCCTCGAACACACCTTAATGCAACAGATGGGAATGTATTACCAGATGCGTCCCAATATCGTCGCCTTGTCGGACGATTATTTTATCTCACTCTCTCTTGGCCAGGCATCATGTTTGCTGTTCATAAATTGAGCCAGTTTCTTGCTCAGCCTCAAACACCTCATCTTCAAGCTGTACATTATCTTCTCTAGTATCTTAAAACAAGTCCTGGTCAAGGATTGTTCTTTTTTGCTTTCTCTCCTTTACAGCTCAAAGCCTTTTCTAATGTTGATTGGGGTTCGTGTGTTGATTCCAGACGTTCAGTTATTGGTTATTGTGTGTTTTTGGTTGATTCTCTCGTGTCATGGAAAACAAAGAAATAACCTATCATTTCTCGATCTTCGGCTGATCCTGAATATCGAGCCATGGTTGGCACTACTAGTGAATTGGTATGGTTAAAACAATTGTTGCACAATTTTGGAGTTGCTTTATCCACGCCTGTTCTTCTTTTTTGTGACAACCAAGCTACTATTCGTATTGTTTCAAATCCCACCTTTCATGAGCGCACCAACACATTAAAATAGACTGTCATTTTGTTCGAGAGAAAGTCAATGCTGATTTCCTCCAACTAATGCCAATCAAGTCTAATCTTCAACTGGCGGACATCTTCACCAAACCATTGTCCTCTACACTTCTGTTTTCTCACTTGTACAAGATGACTGTGAAAGATATTCACTGTTCATGTAGAGGGAGAGTTTTAGGACTACTTAGTTAGTTAATTAGTTATTTTGATGAGCACTAATGTAATAAGCTGTTAGTTAGTTAGAGATTAAGCTATAGTCTATAAGAAACTTTTTCACTTTCTTTCTTTTCTTTCTTCGGTGCTCTATATATATTACAGACTTATTGTATATTCATGAGAATGATGAATGAGAAAAATAGTTTTTCTCACCAACCAAACATTCCTTCATCGTAATAATAAGTTCAGTATTTCATCAAATTTATATGTCATGGACAGTGACTGATCAACCGGTGTCCACAGACCAGTTAATTCAAGGACAGTAGAATAGTGAGTAAAATCGAATGATTTTTTTTTTTTTTTTTTTGGTGAAATAGGTATGATCAATTCTGTTTATGAAAAATTATTTTATATAGCAAAATGTGTCAAATCCTGAATACTTAAGAAAATTTCTAAAATCCATGTTGCCGCGATTTACGTGTTTTCGGACGTGTAAATTGACCAGTGAAAGCTCGTGACTACAATAGTGAATGAAGCGTTTACCGAGTCATAGTATTGCAGAGAAATAATATGAGATGCATTTCTGTTTCCATGCTAGCTGTAGTCTTTTTTTATTAAGAATGTTAAATTAGATTGACAAAATTTTGATCCAGCATACATGAATCTTTATACAAGTCACACCTTTATAACTATGACATAACATGGTTAATCAACCTCTGTTGTTCGGGACATTCCGTAATTAAATTAATTAATAATGAATAATTTAAATTATCAATAATTAATTAAGATAAAAATTAAGAAATCGAGGCAGGCAAGATGAGAATAAACAGAACAGGCGAACAAGATTAAAACAAACATTTTGTAAGAAAAAATAAACAAAAATTGGACAGTCGTAATGTAAATAATAATTTTGTGTTAGATAATTAGAGTAGTCGACAGTGCTAGATATATGACAACTCTTACGAAGTAAATGACAATGTGAGTGGTTTGACAATACTACTAAATACCTACATGTCAAGTTAATGTATTTGAAAAAATTTATAATTAATGCAAGTGGAAAAAATGAAACAAGGACCCATTAAATAAAAAAAAAAAAAACTAGATGACACTACAACAATATAAGATTTAGATATAAGGGTGCAAGTATCATCCACACTAAGCAGCTTATTTTAAACATAAGAGAAACAAAAGACTGATACTTATATAATAAACATACATATTTATGTGTGTGATATAAACTTTCGTCAAAGAAAGGTCAACTAAGGTGGCGTTCTCTCTCTCTCTCTCTCTCCTTCTTTTTTTGGTTTTGTTTGATAAGCAACTAAGGCGGTGTGTCAATATTGATACTTCATATATAATTAAAAATAAAAAAAGTGGTGTTCTGAATAAGAGACAAAGCTTGGTGCTGATTTCGAGTTTTATTAAGGTAAGTCCGTTTGGTTATAGATTAAAACGATAGATTTAAATTTTTTAAAAATTAAGAAAATGAATTTAAAACGATATATGAAACGACACAATATTACATTCAAAAGTAAGTAGTGTTGGTGACAAAGGCTACGCTTGATAGAAACATTTTTATGAAAAACATTTAAGATGAAAGCATTTAAATGAAAATATTTTAAATGAAAATATAAGGAAGAAAGAAGTAAATAGTAGTTTTTGAAATTAATTAAATGAAATTATAGTTTTGTAAAATATTTGTGATAAATAATATATTTATCGGACAAATATTTTATGTACGTCAGATTTATCATGTAAATAATTGATTTTTAATTTTTAAATACATTGTCTATATTATATTTATCAGATAAGTGATTGTTTTTCATCTTGTAAATACGTCGTTTACCTATAAATTTTTTATTTATTTTATAAATCTGTTGCTATAATTTATGATAAAAAAATCTAAAAAGTCAAAATATTACTGCCATAACATTTAAAATTTTGCACAAAAGTTATAAATAACATTATTTTGTAATAGGAATTTTTTTGATGATTATCTTTTTTTTTTTTGTGATCATTTATGATTACAAATAAAATTATAAAGAGGAGTGCATGCTTTAATTACATTTGATGATATGACATTTTTTATAACTTGAATGAACTTGTAAAATGTTAAGTAGAAATATTTGTTCAAAGATGGAAAAATATCAGGAATCAAAATCCAGAATCTATGATGGAAGTCTTTATTATTTTAATTTCCTTTTTTATTTTTTAACAGCAATTTTTTAACAAATTTCTATTCAAAAATTTTCATTGACAGTGACTGCACCCTTCATTACCGCATTTGGAAATTTCAGTACAAACTTCAAAATCAGACTGGAAGATATAATAATTCCTTAATAAGAAGAAAAAAATTATGTAAATAAAATTATTTACTTAATAAATACATAAATAAATCATTTATTTATTTAATAAATCTGACGTAAATAAATTATTTACATAATCAATCTTTTATTTCCTATAAATATTTTTAAAACTTACTATTTATTTTAATTATTTTCTAAAAACTATTATTTATTTTATTCTAAAGAAAAAAGAATAAAGCTTACTATTAAATTGAATTTTCAAAAGCTTTACCCAATCTAATTTCTCTTTTACAACAATAAATTTTGATTGATAATACAAAATAAAATGTCCTATACAAAATTCCCACTTACTTTACCCAAGGTAATATTTGTGAAGGATTTACCAAGCAATTACAAATTGCTTTTTGGGGACTCTATACGAGAGGCGAGGACATAAAGTGACTGAGTTGTGCATATCAATTTTTTTTTTTAATTTACATTTCTCCTTTTACTTTATTAGTTACAATTATAACAGACAGAAACACAAAAACAAAAACAAAAAAATAATAATAACAACAAAAAATGAACTTCAAATTGTTTGAACAATCAAAACCAAAAATATTATATAATTGTAAACATAACATAACGGTAATATCTTCAAATCCCCAGTTCTTAAATTTAAAAAAAATAACCAAAAAAATTCAAAATGTAAAAAAAAATTAAAAAGTATTTCCAAGGGGGATTAAGGACATAGTCAAATACGAAAACAATATCTCACACCTATACTAATACAAAACAACTTTGAATTAAAAAAAATACTTTATTTGTGTGATATTTAACATTATTAGTTATAGAAACCGGATCAGTTTTGGTCTCTAAATTAAATTTTTTAAATTTTTTCTATCTCATTATATGATGTGAATCAAAGAACGGCTTTAAAGGAACCAATCAACGTTAAGGGAACCAATTCAAAAACCAATTGGACCGGTTACAAGAGCGAGAGTAAAGAGATTTAAAGAAGCACTTAATGGGCTAATTCAAGAGGTTTGGGCTCAATCAAATTCGTGGCTCATTGAGCATGATTCATGATACATTAACTTAATTCAAGCCCATGAGGAATTCAGCTAATTCAATCAAGCCCAAGACGTTTTTTAACCAAGAATTTTCGAATTTTATGGCAGAATAACTACCTTCCTACATTTACGGATTTGGTTAGGATTAGATTCTCAGATTTGTTAGGATTTAGGAAGATTTAGGATTATCTTTTATAACAAATTTTCAAATAATTTTCGGATTTTTTAGGCTTATTTTTTTCGATTTTTTTAAGGAATATTCTTTATAACAACTGCCTATAAATAGGCATCCCCATAGTAATAAAACAGAGAACAGATCAGTTTAATTCACAAATTTGAGAGTTTTAATTCTCTTTGGTTCTTTGAAGAACTATCTGAACTTATCGGAATTTTCCGTGGCGTTTGCTTCTGACTTATCAATCAACCCTTCCATAGTTGATTGTGGCGTCTTCCTTATACCAAGGTTCTTGTTTCGCATTAAGTAACAGGTTAAGGTCAATATACCAAGGTTCTTGTTTTTACTGAAGCAACGGATCGAGGTCTCCCTTCTATTCGAACCTGATTTTAGAACGTTCTTGAGTTCATAATATTGACTGGTCTCGTTATTCTTGACGGGGTTCATATTATTATATTTTTTACTATTTATATTTTCAAAACTCTATAATAAACTCTAAACTTTAAGAATTTATAAATTTTTGTATATAAGTCTAAATAAGATATTTTTTTAAAATTACATAAAATTTTGAGAGCAACGAAACCAGATTTATATTGATAATTTTTTTAAATAAATTTTTAAGATTTTATTTTTATTTTCACTACAAACTTTTTTTTTTTTTCCAAACATATTTTTCAAAACTTAATTTTTTCTAATAAAAAAAATCTTCAAAACTCCACCAAAACATACCTTATTCTTGAATAAATACAGATAGAGATTGAGAGTCCATTTACCTTTTGACGGATCCAGTTCCCATTTGGGAGCAGAAACTTGACTAACATGGACTACCCAATCCTGGAGGACTTGGGTTGGCAAGGAAAGTCTAAATTGTACCGAGTTGACTGACTTGCCATGCCATATCGTTAACGTTCTCTTTTCTTTTCTATTTTTCTTTTTTAAAATAGTTGTTCGAACTTTTGATTGAGTCTTTTCTGCATTACCAGTATACACAGAATGTGAATCAGCGGCATGTGGCAATTGCAAGAATTCTTTTTCCACCTTGCAGGGATGCTTTTTCTGCGCTCACATACTAATCTCCCAAATTGACCTGGTCAGTCTTCGTTTCGAGACAGATATGACTCGTATATTCTTTTATTTACGTCCCTTTTTATAAGGAATTTTCTTGTTAACAAGAAAAAAGATTATGATACTCGGTTGCATCAATTTCTTTAGGCTTAAACAGTTTTTAGTCATGCGCGTATATTTTTCCGTTGGATTTCTCGTACATTATTGGCGATGACATCGACGTGCACCGAGGAGTACTCACTTTTTTTTTTTTTTTTTGTGAAAGGACGTCATTTTGTTGAAGAGACAACACTGCAATGGTTGCTTATGGGTCCCCTAATTTTTTTTTTTTTTTTTCCTGATGAAAGTCCCAACACTTCAATGCTTCTTCTCCTTGATCGTGATACACCGTAAACGGCCTTTACAAGTACTTTTAATATTTTTGATCTTTGTACAACATGTAGCATTCCCATTAGCGAAATTAAAGGAAAGTATTTTTGATAAAGTTTCAGAGTTTGAAGAGAAATTATGACAAAGACCAAAATTAGAGAGGAGAAACGTGAAAATTATCTCAGTTTTTATCAAGAAAACTAGCGAATTGGGAAAATTTACAAATATTTCATAATTAAAAAGAATGATGTTACAGATTAAAGTCAAGTGGCAAACATGAAATTTTTCCTTCTTTTTTTTTTTAATTTAAAAAAAAGGCTAAAATTATCCTAAACTATTAAAAGTTACGAAAGGTAGCTTTTTAACATAATCCGTTCACAGCCGTAAATGGATTGACTTACTTGTTAGTTGATTTTCCAGTTATTACGTGTATGACGTTTGGTCCCATTTTTTAGTTGAAACCTCATTTTAATCTTAAGAAAACAAAATTAAAAAAACAAAAACTTAAGAAAAAATTTAAAATTAAAAAAAATCTTTCTAATGATTGCCTCCAATGTCATAGAACTGCAGTATTTTTTTTCTTTACCTAGGGAGAATGTGTAACAACCAGGAAAATTCATATTTCTCAAAAAATTATTACACAATGAATTTAAGCGTTAAAATGTGAAATTAAGTGATTTAATATTGTTTAGAACTAAATAAAATGTTCTAACAATGTTAACGGATGAAAAATGAGTAATAGTAATATTATGTGTGTACACGTGTGTGCCATTCACAGTATCAAGAAATAAGTCAAGATGATATTATCTTGACATAAAACTGATAAATTTGGTTCAGCACTCCCAACTTAGTTAGGATAGCCTATCAGTACACTCAAATTTGATAATTGAGCACAAGGGTAATTTTTGACTGAGAATTCGCAGTATCAGAAACTGGTCGAAATGACCTCAGATGAAAATAAAACTGATATATTTGGATTCAGGACGCCCAAATTAGTCAGGAAAGCCCATGTTGAAATTTTGGACGAAAAAGTATATAAAGAGCGAAAAAAGTGAAATTTCCTCATTTTTCCACATAAACTCTCTCTCCTCATTTCTCTTTCTCTCTCTACTTGAATATGTATAGTAACTAACTGTAACAACCGGGAAAATTCACATTTTTCGGAGAATAATTACACATTGAATTTAAGCGTTAAAATGTGAAATTAAGTGATTTAATATTGTTTAGAATTAAATAAAATGTTCTAACAATGTTAAAGGATGAAAAATGAGTAATAGTGATATTATGTGTGTGCACGTGTGTGCCACTCACAGTATCAGGAAGTAGGTCAAGATGATATTATCTTGACATAAAACTGATAAATCTGGGTTCAGCACACCGAAATTAGTCAGGATAACCTATCAGCACGCTCAAATTTGATAATTGAGCACAAGGGTAATTTTTGACCAAAAATTCACAGTATCGGAAATTGGTCAAAATGACCTCAGATGAAAATAAAACTGATATATTTGGATTCAGGATGCCCAAATTAATCAGGATAGCCCATATTGAAATTTTGGGTGAAAAAGTATATAAAGAGAGGGAAAAAGTGGAATTTTCTCATTTATCTACACACACTCTCTCTCCTCCTTCTCTTTCTCTCTCTAGCCGAATATGTACAGTAACCGACCATCGGAAACGGTGTCCGTTTTCGACACTGCCGGTGTCATCGGAAAGCTCTCGCCGAGCTGAGTCCGATGGTGGGTCGACGCGACGGAGCAGCCGCCGGAGCAAGCCGCACGCGCCGCCTGAAGGTCGCCGGAGCCGAAATCTTCCCGGCGACATTTCTTCGCCGTCCGGCCACCATTTGCCACGAAACCGGTCCCAAAATGTTCGTGGTGAAGAGTATTACAAAACCCATGTGGTGGATCGCCTCAATACCGGCGGAATCGCGCCGCCCGAGCTTCGGAAAATCCGGCGAAACGCCGCCGTGGAGCCGCCGTCGAAACTGCCGATTCCGGCCGAGTTGAAGCACGCCGTCTGTACAGAAATGGTCGCCGTGAAGAGGGGAGCAAAAGCCCTCAATCAATTTAGGGGAAAAAGTCCGGCACGGCGGAGTTCCAACGCCGCCGCCGTGGCCGTGACTTTCGGGGTGATTTTCCGGCGATTGGGGCCTCCAAATGTGAAATTGAGGCTACCAATGAGTTCCTCACGTCGAGATCTTCAAGATGGGCTACTCATTTTCCACCGTCGCCGCCGTCGCCGCCGGTCAACGGCCGGTCAACGCCGGTCAACGGTGACCGTTGACCGAAAATGCAAGTTTGGCCCGTTAGCCTATTTTCGACGTTCCGGATGCATCCGCGGAGTCGAAATTGCAAGACGAGACCTCAAAGATGATGAACGAAGAATTAGGGTTTATGCCGTTGAGACCGGACTGCAATTCGGTATAAATCCCGATCCATTTACGTTCCGCAATTTAATTGTTTGGGATTGTTATCTGATTTTATGATTATTGGTATGAAAAATGTGGAAAAGAATGTATGTAAAAAGAAGAAAATGACTGTAATGGAGAAAAAAGAAAAATATGTGATGATGTAACGATTTTACGTAAACGGTACAAGTTTTACGTAAAATCTAGGCCTCTGGTATAGTACGTGATAGAATTAGATTAGGATAGATGGTTTTCAGGCGTTTCCTAAACGCTGGAACCTCAAAAATTAAGGGGAAACTCTGCCGAAATTTCTAAAAACGACACCAGGGGTAAAATGGGAAACGAGGGGTAAAAATATGATCGGGAAGGGAACCCGAGCCCCCTCGAGGAATTAAGGCATGGAAAAAGGAATGGGTAAGGTACGACTAGTAAACCGACCCTTCGAAACCCTAGAACGTAAGGAAAAATATGAAACTGATACTTAGGTCGGAATAGTACTTCCCGAGGGCCGGGAATGTGAAAATTGGTAAAATGATAAGAATTGATCCGGGAAAGGTCCGATAAGATTTAGAAAGTTAATTAGATGATTTTGGGTTTAGAAAATCCAGCCTAAGTATGAAAATGGAAATATTTTGGTTAAACGACCTATTAGGGGCAAAATGGTCATTTTGCCCAAAGATTCCCAAATTATGGGAAAAGAGCCCCAATGACCCCGGAATAGTTTAATGAAGTTTGTAAAAGCCAAAATTGAGGTTTAAGTTATGAAAAATCACGTCAAGGGTAAAATTGTAATTTTGTCAAAAGTTAGGGGTAAAATCGTAATTTTTCAAAAAGTTGGGGAAAAATTCGAAAATGGCTATTAAGGTTTAAAAAGCTGTCCTAAGGCTATAATTAAGGGTTATAGGATCAGAATTAAGCTTTTTAATAAAATAAAAGCTATAAATGAAAATGTGATTAACGGACAGAACTTGTCTGTAGGAACCCAATCCAGAAGCGACGAAGGACATCGATGGATCCTAAGGAAAGGATAAGCACGCTATGAGTAAGTTCAGACATTTACCCGTCTGCAACTATGAACAAGTTTATCGTGTTTATATGTTTTGTATGCAAATGTCATGATGTGAATTATGATGATGCTATAGTAATACTATAGCAATACTATGATGATACTAAAAGTTATGTTTTAATAATTAATTTATAAAAATATATATATATATAAATATATGTATATATTGAATTTACGAAGGAAAGGTATCGTAAAAGCTTTATGAGAGTAACGATGTGATAAAGAGGGATAAAGGAATGGAAAGAGTAAGAACAAGAATATTATGATAGGATGCTTACGAGAGATGAAATATGAAAGGAAAGAATAGATATTTTATGAAAAGTTTTATGAAAGTTAGGTTATGATTGATAGAGCAATGATGATCGGTGATGAAAAGAATTAAGAAAGGGGACGTTTTATGAGGATGAAAGAATAGATGTTTTATGAAAGATGATCGGTGATGAAAGGAATTAAGAAAGGGATGTTTTATGAGGACGAAAGAATAGATGTTTTATGAAAGATGATGTGAAAGCGAAGAGTTAGATAAGAAAGAAAAACAATGATAGGTTATGATAAAAGGTATGCTGAATGTTTTATGAAAAATGATATGAAAGCAAAGAGTTAGACAAGAAAGAAAAACAATGATAGGTTATGATAAAAGGTATGATGAAGGATTAGAACATAACGATAAGATGTGATTGATGGAATAGAACGATAGGCTATGATCGATAGGCTATGATTGATGAATGATGCAAATGATAAGACGAACCAAGAATAATTGTCTACATGTAACAAAACATGTTTTTTGTTTGTTATGATGTGATGTGAGGTGATGTGATGTTATATAAGTAATATGTGCTATATGTGCTATGTTTTTGAAAGAAAAAGATGTTCAACGAAAAATCAATATAAGAAAAATAAAAGCCTACAAGATAATAAGACTGAAAACTTAAGTTGTTGGCGTACCGGTCTCCCTACAAGGTCGAGACTTCCGGTCTATATCCTCTGCGTAGATGTGGTGCTACCCCTAAGGTGGTAGATTATAGGTTGGACCAGCCCCGAAGGTGAGGTTTTATGTGACTGTGAGGTAGGTTGGTGGGTAGCTCCCCCTCCTCCCACTGTTCGCGCGCAACTAGGTACGTCCAACAACGGGCCCAACCAATGGAAAGTGGAAAGAAAACAAACGAAAGAAGAGTGAAAAGAAAAGAAAAGAAAGGAAAAGAAAGGAAAAGAGAAGAAAAGAAAAGAAAAGAAAAGAGCGTGAAAAGAAAAGAGCGTGAAAAAAAAAAAAGAAAGAAAAGAAAAAAGCGTGAAAATAAAAGAGCGTGAAAAAAAAAAAAGAAAGAAAAGAAAAGAGCGTGAAAAAAAAAAGAAAGAAAAGAAAAGAGCGTGAAAAAAAAAAAGAAAAGAAAAGAGCGTGAAAAGAAAAGAAAAGAGAGTGCGTGAGAAAAAAAAAACAAGGAAAAAGAGAGTGGAAAGAAAAGAAAAAAAAATGATACGAAAAGAAAAGAAAAGAAACGAACGATATGAAAGAACAACACAATGAAATCAATGAAAAATAATAAAACAAAGTTAAAAGAATATGATAGAATTATATATGTGATGTGATGTGTTTGATGTTATATGTATGGAATGACACGTTTTTTTACGTGATGTTGTGCTAGTGTATATGTTACTAGCTTTAAGATATGAAATGTTAGGAGATAATGAAGCGATAGAAAAGTTATAAAGGTTTAGAACAGAAAGTTAAGAAATGATAGGAATGAAAAGCAAAGAAATGAAAAGATTGGATTAGAATGATAAGAGATGATCGATAGAATGATAAGAACGATGAACGAAGAGATAAACGAGCATGATGAAGCTCCTATTTTATGTTATGTTTTGAGGATATGTATAAATGATGTATATGGTGTGTATATACGTGATGACATATATTCTAGTAATAATATATATTACTAGTATTTATAAGTTAATGAATGTATGTTTGAACTTACTGAGCATCTAGCTCATTAGTTGTTTATATGTTACAGGTAAGCAACGTGTTTATTTAAAGTAAAATGATGGACAACGGACGGATCTGCACGTGCCAAGGGACTGGGCGAGGGTATGGTACTACCATGAGTCTTTCGCTGAGCGTTCAAAAAGGAAGACGAAAGAAAGAAAGAAAGTTATGAAATATGTATTATAAGAGTATGATAGAGATAGGTATAGTATGTAAGTTAAAAGAAAAAAAAAATTTTGCTATAGAAATTGCTTCCGCTATAAGATGAGAACGTTAAGAATGGAAAGTTAAGTTAAGTAAGAGGATGACGACCCACGAGGTTGCCAGCCATCGCGGTCGGCGTCAGAGCTCGACTGGTTGGTATGGTAACGTACGTTGGGGGTCGCCACACTAACTATTGAAAATGGTGTCCGTTTTCGACCCCGCCGGTGTCATCGGAAAGCTCTCACCGAGCTGAGTCCGATGGTGGGCCGACGCGACGGAGCAGCTGCCGGAGCAAGCCGCACGCGCCGTCTGAAGGTCGCTGGAGCCGAAATCTTCCCGGTGAGATTTCTCCGCCGTCCGACCACCGTTTGCCACGAAACCGGTCCTAAAAGACTCGTGGTGAAGAGTAGAACAAAACTCATGTGGTGGATCGCCTCAACACCGGCGGAATCGCGTTGCCCGAGCTTCAAAAAGTCTGACGAAACGCCGCCGTGGAGCTGCCGTCGAAACCGTCGATTCCGACCGAGCTGAAGCATGCCGTCGGTACAGAAATGCTCGCCGTGAAGAGGGGAGCAAAAGCATTCAACCAATTTCGGGGAAAAAGTCCGGCACGGCGGAGCTCCACCGTCGCCGCCGTGGCCGTGACTTTCGAGGGGATTTTTCGACGATTGGGGCCTCCAAACGTGAAATTGAGGCTACTAATGGATTCCTCTCGTCGAGATCTTCAAGATAGGCTACTCATTTTCCACCGTCGCCGCCGGTCAATGCCGATCAACGGACGGTCAACGCCAGTCAACGGCGATCGTTGACCAAATTTTAGAAGTTTGGCCCATTGGCCTATTTTCGACGTTCCGGACGCATCAGCGGAGTCGGAATTACAAGATGGGACCTCAAATATGAAGAACGAAGAATTAGGGTTTATGCCGTTGAGACCGGACTGCAATTTGGTATAAATCCCGACCCCTTTACATTCCGCAATTTAATTATTTGAGAATATTGTATGATTTTATGATTATTGGTATGAAAATTATGGAAAAGAATGTATGTAAAAAAAAAAGAAGAAAATGGCTGTAATGGAGAAAAAGAAAAATACGTGATAATGTAATGATTTTACGTAAACAATATGAGTTGTACGTAAAATCTAGGCCTCTAGTATAATACATGATAGAATTAGATCATGATAGATGGTTTTCAGGCGTTTCCTAAATGCTGG
This sequence comes from Antiaris toxicaria, assembly GCA_035233585.1. Lineage (NCBI taxonomy): Eukaryota > Viridiplantae > Streptophyta > Magnoliopsida > Rosales > Moraceae > Antiaris > Antiaris toxicaria. The sequence goes on from CP141154.1 coordinate 101,206,389, forward strand.
AACCTCAAAAATTAAGGGGAAACTCTGCTGAAATTTCTAAAATCGGCACTAGGGGTAATATGGGAAACGAGGGGTAAAAATATGATCGGGAAGGGAACCCGAGCCCCCTCGAGGAATTAGGGCATGGAAAAAGGAAAGGGCAAGTTATGATTAGTAAACCGACCCTTCGAAACCCTAGAACACAAAAAAAACATGAAACTGACTCTTAGGTCGGAATAGTACTTCTCGAGGGCCGGGAATGTGAAAAATTGGTAAAATGATAAGAATTGATCCATAAAAGGTCCGATAAGATTTAAAAAGTTAATTAGATGATTTTGAGTTTAGAAAATCCAACCTAAACATGAAAATGAAAATGTTATGGTTAAACGATCCATCAGGGGCAAAACGGTCATTTTGCCCAAAGATTCTCAAATTATAGGAAAAGAGCCCCAATGACCCTGGAATAGATTAATGAAGTTTGTAAAAGCCAAAATTGAGGTTTAAGTTATGAAAAATCACGTCAAGGGTAAAATTGTAATTTTGTCAAAAGTTAGGGGTAAAATCGTAATTTTTCAAAAAGTTAGAGAAAAATTCAAAAAGGGCCATTAAGGTTTAAAAAGTTGTCCTAAGGCTATAATTAAGGGTTATAAGATCAGAATCAAGTTTTTAAATAAAGTAAAAGCTATAAATGAAAATGTGAATAATGGGCAAAGTTTGTCTGTAGGAATCCGATCCAGAAGCGACAAAGGACATCTATGGATTCCAAGAAAAGGATAAGCACGCTATGAGTAAGTTCAGACATTTACCCGTCTGCAACTATGAACAAGCTTATCGTGTTTATATGTTTTGTATGCAAATGTCATGATGTGACTTATGATGATGCTATAGTAACGCTATAGCAATGCTATGATGATGTTACAAAATAGGTTTTAATAAATAATTTATAAAAAATATATATATGTATATATTGAATTACGAAGGAAAGGTATTATAAAAGTTTTATGAGAGTAAAGATGTGATAAAAAGAGATAGAAGAATGGAGAGAGTAAGAACGAGAATGTTATTATAGAATGCATAAGAAAGAGATGAGGTATGAAAGGAAAGAATAGGATGTTTATGAAAAGTTTTATGGAAGTTAAGTTATGATTGATAGAGCAACAATGATCGGTGATGAAAGGAATTAAGAAAGATATGTTTTATGATAACGAAAGAATAGATGTTTTATGAAAGGTTTTATGGAAGTTAAGTTATGATTAATAGAGCAACGATGATCGGTGAGGAAAGGAATTAAGAAAGGGTATGTTTTACGAGAACGAAAGGATAGATGTTTTATGAAAAATGATATGCAAGTAAAGAGTTAGACAAGAAAGAGAAGTAATGATAGGTTATAATGAAAGGTATGATGAAAGGATTAGAACATAACGATAAGATGTGATTGATAGAATAGAACGATAGGTTATGATTAATAGGAATATGATGATAAGACACGATAGATAGAAGGATGTAAATGACAAGATAAACAGAGAAGTTGTCTGCACATAACTAAACATACTCTTGTTTGTAATGTGATGTGATGTGATAATATACAAGTAATATGTGCTATATATGCTATGCTAAAGTGTGATTAACATAATTCACACAAGTAAAGTAAAGAATTAAGAAAAGAAAATCAACGAAAGAACAAATGTTCCATGAAATGTTTTATGAAAAATGAGAAATGAAAGATAATGAATGTCATGAAAAAGATGTACAACGAAAAATCAATATAAGAAAAATAAAAGCCTACAAGATAATAAGACTGAAAACTTAAGTTGTTGGCGTACCTGTCTCCCTACAAGATCGTGACTTCCGGTCTATATCCTCCACGTAGATGTGGTGCTACCCTAAAGGTGCGGTAGATTATAGGATGGACCAACCCCGAAGGTGCGGTTTTTATGTGACTGTGAGGTAGGTTGGTGGGCCGCTCCCCCTCCTCCCACTGTTCGCACGCAAATAGGTACGTCCAACAACGGGCCCACCAAAGGAAAGTGGAAAGAAGACAAACGAAAGGAGAGTGAAAAGAAAAGAAAGGAAAAGAAAAGGAAAGAAAAGAAAGGAAAGGAGAGTGCATGAAAAGAAAAGAAAAGAAAAGAAAAAAAAAAAGAGAGTGCGTGAAAAGAAAAAAAAAAGGAAAAGAGCGTGAAAAGAAAAGAAAGGAAAAGAAATGATACGAAAAAAAAAGAAAAGTAAAGAACGATAAGAAAAGAAACGAATGATATGAAAGAATGACGTAATGAAATCAATGAAAAATAAATAAATAATAAAACGAAGTTAAAAGAACATAATAGAATTAATATATGTGTGAATGACACGTTTTTACGTGATGTTATGCTAATGTATATATTACTAGATTTTAAGATATGAAAGGTTAAGAGATGATGATAAAGCGATAGAAAAGTTATAAAGGTTTAGAACAGAAAGTTAAGAAATGATAGAAATGAAAAGCAAAGAAATGAAGAGTGTAACAATCGGGAAAATTCACATTTTTCGGAAAATAATTACATAATGAATTTAAGCATTAAAATGTGAAATTAAGTGATTTAATATTGTTTAGAACTAAATAAAATGTTCTAACAATGTTAAAGGATGAAAAATGAGTAATAGTGATATTATGTGTGTGCACGTGTGTGCCACTCACAGTATCAGGAAGTAGGTCAAGATGATATTATCTTGACATAAAACTGATAAATTTAGGTTCAGCACACCCAAATTAGTCAGGATGGTCTATCAGCAGGCTCAAATTTGATAATTGAGCACAAGGGTAATTTTTGATCAAAAATTACCAGTATCGGAAATTGGTCGAAATGACCTCAGATGAAAATAAAACTGATATATTTGGACTTAAAACGCCGAAATTAGTCAAGATAGCCCGTGTTGAAATTTTGGGTGAAAAAGTATATAAAGAGAGGGAAAAAAGTGGAATTTCCTCATTTGCCCATGAACTCTCTCTCTCTACATTTCTCTTTCTCTCTCTACCCGAAAGTGTACAGTAACCGACCATCGGAAACGGTGTCTGTTTTCGACACCGTCGGCACCGTTGGAAAGCTCTCGCCGAGCTGAGTTCAACGGTGTGCCGAGTCGACGGAACCGACGCCGGAGGAGAGCGCACGCGCCGCCCGAAGCCGCCGGCCACCGGAAATTTCGATCGCCGATATCTTCGCCGTCCGACGTCCGATCAAGCTGAAACCGGTCCCAAAATGTTCGTGGTGAAGAGCACTACAAAACCCAGGTGGTGGATCGCCTCAACACCAGCGGAATCGCGCCACCCGAAGTCGCGACGTCGCCGCCGTGGAGTCGCCGTCGGAACCGCCGTTTCCGGCGATGTTGAGCTGCACCACCGGTGCAGAAATGGTCGCCGTGAAGAGGGGAGCAAAAGCCCTCAATCAATTTCGGGGAAAAAGTCCGGCACGGCGGAGCTCCACCGTCGCCGCTGTGGCCGTGACTTTCGGGGTGATTTTCCGGCGATTGGGGCCTCCAAATGTGAAATTGAGGCTACCAATGGATTCCTCTCGTCGAGATCTTCAAAATGGACTACCCACTTGCCACCGTCGCCGCCGTCGCCGTCGGTCAACGGCTGGTCAACGGCGGTCAACGCCGGTCAACGGCGACCGTTGACCGAAAATGCAAGTTTGGCCCATTAGCCTATTTTCGACGTTCCGGACGCATCCGCGGAGTCGGATTTGCAAGACGGGACCTCAAATATGAAGAACGAGGAATTAGGGTTTATGCCGTCGAGACCGGACTGCAATTCGGTATAAATCCTGACCCCTTTTACGTTCCGCAATTTAATTGTTTGGAACTATTATATAATTTTATAATTTTTGGTATGAAAAATATGGAAAAGAATGTATGTAAAAAGAAGAAAATGGCTGTAATGGAGAAAAAGAAAAATATGTGATAATGTAACGATTTTACGTAAACGGTATGGGTTTTACGTAAAATCTAGGCCTCTGGTATAGTACGTGATAGAATTAGATTAGGATATATGGTTTTCAGGCGTTTCCTAAACGCTGGAACCTCAAAAATTAAGGGGAAACTCTGCCGAAATTTCTAAAAACGACACTAGGGATAATATGGGAAACGAGGGGTAAAAATATGATCGGGAAGGGAACCCGAGCCCCCTCGAGGAATTAGGGCATGGAAAAAGGAATGGACAAGTTACAATTAGTAAACCGACCCTTCGAAACCCTAGAACGCAAGAAAAACATGAAACCGATTCTTAGGTTGGAATAGTACTTCCCGAGGGCCGGGAATGTGAAAATTGGTAAAATGATAAGAATTGATCCGTAAAAGGCCCGATAAGATTTAAAAAGTTAATTTGATGATTTTGGGTTTAGAAAATCCAGCCTAAGTATGAAAATGAAAATGTTATGATTAAGCGACCCATCAGGGGCAAAATGGTCATTTTACCCAAAGATACTCAAATTATGGGAAAAGAACCACAATGACCCCGAAATAGGTGAATGAAGTTTGTAAAGGCCAAAATTGAGGTTTAAGTTATGAAAAATCATGTCAAGGGCAAAATTGTAATTTTGTCAAAAGTTAGGGGTAAAATCGTAATTTTTCAAAAAGTTGGAGAGAAATTCGAAAATGGTCATTAAGGTTTAGAAAGCTGTCCTAAGGCTATAATTAAGGATTATAAGATCAGAATTAAGCTTTTAATAAAATAAAGGCTATAAATGAAAATGTGATTAACGGACAAAGTTTGTCTGTAGGAACCCGATCCAGACGCAACAACGGACGTCGATGGATTCCAAGAAGGGGTTAAGCACGCTATGAGTAAGTTCAGACATTTACCCGTCTGCAACTATGAACAAGTTTATCGTGTTTATATGTTTTGTATGCAAATGTCATGATGTGATTTATGATGATGCTATAGTAATACTATAGCAATACTATGATGATGGTAAAAGTAATGTTTTAATAAATAATTTATAAAAAATATATATATATATAAATATATGTATATATTGAATTACGAAGGAAAGGTATTATAAAAGTTTTATGAGAATAAAGATGTGAGAAAGAGAGATAAAGGAATGGAAAGAGTAAGAATGAGAGTATTATGATAGAATGCATAGGAAAGAGATGAGATATGAAAGGAAAGAATAGGTGTTTATGAAAATTTTTATGGAAATTAAGTTATGATTGATAGAGCAATTATGATCGGTGAGGAAAAGAATTTAGAAATGGATGTTTTATGAGGACGAAAGAATAGATGTTTTTATAAAAAAAATGATATGAAAGCAAAGAGTTAGACAAGAAAGAAAAACAATGATAGGTTATGATAAAAGGTATGATGAATCTTTTATGAAAAATGATATGAAAGCAAAGAGTTAGACAAGAAAGAAAAACAATGATAGGTTATGATGAAAGGTATGATGAAAGGATTAGAACATAACGATAAGATGTGATTGATGGAATAGAACGATAGGCTATGATCGATAGGCTATGATTGATGGAATGATGCAAATGATAAGACGAACAAAGAATAATTGTCTACCCGTAACAAAACATGTTTTTGTTTGTTATGATGTGATGTGATGTGATGTGATGTGATGTGATGTGATGTTATATAAGTAATATGTGTTATATGTGTTATGTTTTTGAAAGAAAAAGACGTACAATGAAAAATCAATATAAGAAAAAAATAAAAGCCTACAAGATAATAAGACTGAAAACTTAAGTTGTTGGCGTACCGGTCTCCCTACAAGGTCGAGACTTCCGGTCTATATCCTCCGCGTAGATGTGGCGCTACCCCGAAGGTGCGGTAGATTATAGGATGGACCAACCCCGAAGGTGCGGTTTTTATGTGACTGTGAGGTAGGTTGGTGGGTCGCTCCCCCTCCTCCCACTGTCAGCACGCAACTAGGTACGTCCAACAACGGGCCCAACCAAAGGAAAGTGGAAAGAAAACAAACGAAAGAAGAGTGAAAAGAAAAGAAAAGAAAGGAAAAGAGAAGAAAAGAAAAGAAAGGAAAAGAGCGTGAAAAGAAAAGAAAAGAAAAGAAAAGAAAGGAAAAGAAAGGAAAAGAGCGTGAAAAAAAAAAAAAGAAAAGAAAGGAGTGTGAAAAAAAAAAAGAAAAGAAAAGAAAAGAGCGTGAAAAGAAAAGAAAGGAAAGCAGAGAGAAAAGAAAAGAAAAGAAATGATACGAAAAGAAAGAAAAGTAAAGAACGATATAAAAAGAAACAAATGATATGAAACATAATAGAATTATATATGTGATGTGATGTGAATGACACGTTTTTACGTGATGTTATGCTAGTGTGTATGTTACTAGCTTCTAAGATATGAAATGTTAAGAGATGATGATAAAGCGATAGAAAAGTTATAAAGGTTTAGAACAGAAAGTTAAGAAATGATAGGAATGAAAAGTAAAGAAATGACGAGATTAGATTAGAATGATAAGAGATGATCGATAGAATGATAAGAACGATGAACGAAGAGATAAACGAGCATGATGAAGCTCATATTCTATGTTATGTTTTGAGGATATGTATAAACGATGTATATGATGTGTATATATGTGATGTCATATATTCTAGTAATAACATATATTACTAGTATTTATAAGTTAATGAATGTATGTTTGAACTTACTGAGCATCTAGCTCATTAGTTGTTTATATGTTGCAGGTAAGCAACGTGTTTATTTAAAGTAATATGATGGACAACGGACGGATCTGCACGTGCCAAGGGACTGGGCGAGGATATGGTACTACCATGAGTCTTTCGCTGAGCGTTCAAAAAGGAAGATGAAAGAAAGAAAGTTATGAAATATGTGTTATAAGAGTATGATAGAGATAGGTATAAGATGTAAGTAAAAAAAAAAAAAATTTGCTATAGAAATTGCTTCCGCGTTAAGATGAGAATATTAAGAATGGAAGGTTAAGTATGTAAGTAAGAGGATGACGACCCACGAGGTTGCCAGCCATCGCGGTCGGCGTCAGAGCTCGACTGGTTGGTATGGTAACGTACGTGGGGTGTCGCCACAAAGAGATTAGATTAGAATGATAAGAGATGATCGATAGAATGATAAGAACGATGAACGAAGAGATGAATGAACATGAAGAGGCTAACATAATATGTTATGTTTTGAGGATATGTATAGACGATGTATATGATGGGTATATATGTGATGTCATATATTCTAGTAATAACATATATTACTAGTATTTATAAGTTAATGAATGTATGTTTGAACTTACTGAGCATTTAGCTCATTAGTTGTTCATATGTTGCAGGTAAGCAACCTGTTAGTTTAAAGTAATATGATAGACGACGGACGGATCTGCACGTGTCAAAGGACTGGGCGAGGGTATGGTACTATCATGAGTCTTTCGCTGATCGTTCGAAAAGGACGATGAAAGGAAGAAATTTATGAATTATATGTTATAAGAGTATGATAGAGATATAGGCATAATATGTAAGTTAAAAAAAAAATTTGTTATAAAAATTGCTTCCGCTTTAAAATGAGAACGTTAAGAATGGAAGGTTAAGTATGTTAAGTAAGAGGATGACGACTCACGAGGTTGCTAGCCATCGCGGTCGACGTCAGAGCTCGACTGGTTGGTATGGTAACGTACATGGGGGGCGCCACAGAATGACAACAATATCTCTTGTTGTTGGAACCGCATTAATAAAAATTACTTAAATAGTCTTTTTTTATTTTATTTATTGATTAACATGACATAAATTATTCTCTCTTAATCATACATAAATTTTATTTTTTATTATCTAATTTGTGTCATACTGGTCTACTGTCAAAGTTTTGTATCACATTTATGCAATGTTTTTAAATTTATGTTATTCAAGTGTTTTAGATTTCTACCATCTATATTGGATAATAAGACACTTTACTTGTTTATTAGTTTTATGATATACCAATATTACCCCATTGAATATTGTATTAAATATTCCATCTTATTATTAATTTACTAAAAGTTAAATAAAGTAAGTTTTCAAAAGAAAAAAAATTCTGTTATTAAAAAAAAAAAACTCAAAACTCAAAAAGTAACGAGAAACTTTTATTTTTTTAAGAGGACATTTGGCAAAAATATTTCATTTTAACTTCACTCAAATACAATACAATTTTACACCAAACACAAATTTTACAACAGTGCTACGAAAACAATTACTATTCAAAACATTTTTAAAACAATCACATCAACTTTTCAACTTTACTATTTATCTCTACTTTTATCAATCACATCAACTTTTCAACTTTAAAATACTTTTCATCCAAACACACATTTCATTCAAATACAAAACAAATACTTTTCAACCAAATACAACATTTAAAAAACAAATTTCATTCAAATACAATCAAAATGTAATGCGTTTACCAAACGCCCCCTAAGTCTATTTCCTTCAGTTTTTTAGTTATTTAGTGTTCGAACAATATATATTACAAATCATTGAGGGTAGTCTCAGTCAAAGTCACCCCCCCGTGTAAGGGGCTGTTAATTTTGATAACGCGTACAAAAACTCCAGAGACAAACATGGCATATTAAGGAACATAAGGAATAATTTAGACTTTTGGCTACAAGGAAGGAAAAACAAGACATAATTTGGACTAAATACATGAGATACATCGAGTATTTTCTGTTTATTTTTTCAATTAAGAAAATGAAAGTACCACATGCAACTCAACTGTGTATATTTTACTTAACACATGCGATGTACGAGTTGATGCAGACATTTATCCACAAAATTAAGTAGCAAATGATAAGAGGGGAGTCATCGAATCTTTCAAACACTATTCAACAACTCATTTCAAGCACTACCATTTTAGATCCTTATTTTGAGAAAAATTACCCAATGAATCTATTTGAAACGCCTTTGAGACGTGGTTAAAAAACTAAATGGAAATTTGATGCAGCGGAAATATATGTTAGAAAAAAATAATAATAAAGATAAAAGGGATGGATTAGTCAAGTTATTGATTCACATAGAATGCCAGAAATTGAAAAAGAAGTAAAGAGTAATAACTCAAAATTTTCATTCAAAAATCAATTGATATATACCTTACAAATGGATGTCATTATTTGTAAGGCAAAAATACAATAGAAAACTACTATAATCAAAAAAATAATAAAATTCACAATTTTTCCGAAAATGGAAAGTACAAAATTGAAAGTGAAAATAGAAACCATTGTACTCAAGGAATAATGAAACAGAATTAGAATTAGAATCCAAAATTGCTAGATCAACTTTTACAAAAATAAAAATTACTAAAAATGAATAAAAAAAAGCCCTTTTTGGAGGCTAAACGATGTAATTTAACCAAAAGGTCAAGTACATCACGAGAAAGCAACAAATTTTGTTTATTAGCCTGTTCCCACCCCAAAAAACTACTTTTTTTTTTTAAATCTAAATCCCACTTGAACCCCACAAAAATCGTAAAATTTCTTTATTTAGCTTTAAGGTGGTCCCAATATGGACAAAAGGCCAATTTAACGCTTCGTTTCCCTCAATAAAATCAATCATCCTCTACTCAATGCTTCGTTTCCCTGGCCTCAATAAAAGTTTTCGCCTCTGTAGCCAGCAAAAGAGAGAGAGAGAGATATAGATAGAAATCATTGAAAAAGACGAGCAACAAGTGACACCGAAATGCGTTCCCATTTAGTCAAAAGCCGTGGCCTAGAGAGTGGATAACCACCCCATTCAGCATAGACGCCAGACTTTTCCTTTTTGGCTGTTTCTTAGCAAGTAAATTAAAAATAATAATAAAGTGTTGGGAAAGATGACATCCTTACGTGTAACAGCTTGTTCATATAACTCTTCTTATGTATGTGTATTTCACAAAGAGAAAAACACAGTTTAAACTTAATTTTTTTCCCTTGTATCTGTATTACGTATTTTCCTTCTATTGGAAGAAAATGGGTATAAATTTAAAGCATGTTTGCATAGCTCTAATAACGGTCTTCTTGTTATCATCAAATTATTGCTATGCAATCGATAATATAACTGTATCCCGGGCATTATCTCTGGGTCAAACTCTAATCTCCCCCGGCCAAATCTTCGAGTTAGGCTTCTTCAGTCCTAACAATTCAGGAAATCACCAGTATGTGGGCATGTGGTTCAAGGGAGTCTATCCTCAGACAGTTGTATGGGTGGCCAACAGAGAGCGTCCGCTTCTAGTCACCGACTCTCAAGCGAATTTAAGAATCGGAAGCGATGGAAATCTGGAGCTTGTGGATGGAAACCTGAGTACTGTCTGGTCGACCACTGTTGATGCCCCGTCAAATAGTTCAGTAGCGACGCTTTCGGATAACGGGAACTTTGTGCTCACGGATGGTGCGTCCAGAGAAGAATTGTGGCAGAGTTTTGATCATCCCGGGGACTCGGTGTTACCCGGCTCAAGTATCGGTTATAATGCCAAAACCAGAAAGCAGTATGTCATGACTTCTTGGAAAAGTGAGAGTGATCCGTCACTTGGAGATTTCACAGCAGGAATACTAACAAGATATAGGCCAGCACAAATTTTCATCTGGAATGGAACAACTCCGCGCTGGAGAAGTGGGCCGTGGGGTAGATTGAAGTTCGTAGGCATGCCAGAGATGGATGCGTCGTATCAAAAAAGCGCGTTCAGTCTCGTGGAAGATGCAGAGCAGGGAACAGCCTATCTCAATTTTAAGGCGTTCAACAGCTCCATTCTCTCGACGGTGCTTCTCGCGTCGGATGGTGCCCTGAGGTACAAGTTAAAGGACAGTGTAAATGATTGGTTCGTCAACTGGGTGGCACCGACGACTCCGTGCGATGTTTATGGCGCTTGTGGACCTTACGGAATATGCAGGGCGTACGAGTCTCCAATATGCAAGTGTTTGCAAGGGTTTGTGCCAAAATCAAATGAAGAATGGAGCAAAGGGAATTGGAAACAAGGTTGCGTGAGGCAAACTGAATTACTTTGTCAGAAAAACACCAGTAGTCCATCTTCACAGGAAGGGAAAAAAGACGGGTTTCAAAAGTTTGTCAATATGAAAATCCCGGATTTTCATGAATATGTTTACCCTGCTTACGATCTCGATACTTGCCAAACATGGTGCCTTGTTAATTGTTCTTGCAGCGCTTATGCGTTTGTCAATGGAATAGGGTGTTTAACATGGTCAGGTGGCCTTGTTGATATTCAGCAGTTTTCCGTTGGTGGAGAAGATCTTTTTCTTCGCCTTGCGCCCGAAGAACTAGGTGAGAATTATGTTCCTGTTGATATTATGCAATTTGAACTCTTCCTTTCACTCACTCTGTATTTCCGATTCTTAATATACGGTTGTGTTAAATACTCAGTTGGAGGACAGAAAAACAACAATACCGTCATCGTCGTCGTTGCAACGGTTTCTTCTGTATTGATATTAAGTGCCATACTGTTGATCGGTTTTTATCAATGGAGAGCGAAACAAAAGAAGAAACAGGGTAAGTAAAGAAGTTAGCTGCAATATCATAATCTGCATTTCTCTCACATGCGCAAATTTGCTTGGTGTTGGTTAGTGTGGAGACGTAGAGGTGTAGGCTTTTGTCATGAAAAAAAATTTTTTTTTTCTCTAAAGTTTTTTTAATTCTTCTAAATTACTTATTTATTCATATTTTTCACGTAACGGCCAAATGATGATCATTTATTTTGAAGTCACTAGGATGAAAGCCGAAGCCCATGGATGCACCCATAAGAACTTTTTGAGCTTCTAGCTAAAGTATCTAATTATAATATGAATTATGAAATAAATGAGATATCCTTTAGCTTAATTGATATACCTGTATACAAAAACTTTGATACAAACTTAAATTGTTTACTAGTAGTTGAGTTTTCACTGCTGATCTCTATTATTACTTTAGTTTGCATAAAAGTAAATTATATTTTTACCCAAAAACAACAGGGACGAAGCAGAAGAGAGGGAAGTTTCATTCTACCCAGACATCCGCTGATTTAAGACCTACTCTTCAATCTGTTCAACAACATGATCCAACCGAGCTTCCTATTTTTGACTTCAATAGCATTTTAGATGCTACGAACAACTTCAGCCTAGAAAACAAACTTGGTCAAGGAGGATTTGGTCCTGTCTATAAGGTTAGTGTTATATTCTATCTTCAAGTCAAAACTATGCGTTAGAACTTAGAGATGCAAATATAAAGGGAATGACAAATAAAAGTACACATTTGCAGGGTAAATTACAAGATGGGACGGAAATAGCAGTTAAAAGACTCTCAAGTAACTCCGGACAAGGCATGGAAGAGTTTAAGAATGAGATGAAATTGATTTCTAAACTCCAACATAGAAATCTTGTTAAGCTCCTTGGTTGTTGCATTGAGGAAGAAGAGAAGTTACTAATATACGAGTTCATGCCTAACAAAAGCTTGGATAATTTTGTCTTCGGTTAGTTTTTCTTAGCAACATCTCTTGCTCCTCGTATCCTCTCCTTGTCTTAAAACTAATTATTTGTAAAAACGTCATTTATAAATTCTCATTTGGTGGTGAATTAATTAGATGACCAAAGAAAAGCACAACTTATTTGGCCTACACGCTTCAACATTATAAATGGGGTTGCTAGAGGACTTGCGTATCTCCATCGTGATTCCTGTTTAAGAATAATACATAGGGACTTGAAGGTCAGCAACATTCTCTTGGATGAGAATATGAACCCAAAAATATCAGACTTTGGATTAGCTCGTATTTTTCAAGGGACGATAGATCTTGAAAACACTCGTAGAATTGTTGGAACATTGTAAGTTCATACTCTTTCTGTTTTACCATTTTTCAGTGCACTATTGGAAGTTGAATGAAAAGTGACATTGTCTATTTAAATTAAATGTAGAGGGTATATGTCTCCAGAATACGCATTACGTGGGATTTTTTCCGAAAAATCTGATGTCTTTAGCTTTGGTGTGTTGACATTAGAGATAGTCACTGGTAAGAAGATCACAAGCTTCAATCATGATGAGCAACATCAAAGTCTTATTGATTATGTGAGTTCATTAATTTACTAGTCTGCTACTTTTGTATTTGGATTCATTTGTACTTCAATGTGACAGATGATAGATATTGTGTCAGGTATGGCATCTATGGAGTGAATGCAGGGCATTAGACATGACGGACAAAGCATTGGAAGACTCGTATATGTCGTCACAAGCAATGAGATGCATACATGTCGGGCTTCTCTGCGTGCAAGACCATGACGTTGATAGGCCAACAATGACGGATGTCGTTTTCATGCTAAGCAAGGAAACAGATCTCCCACAACCCAAACAACCATTTTTCACGTTCGAAAGGATCTCCGTGTGTGACCTTCCTCAGCAAAGCGTGAGTGTTTGCTCCAATAATGAAGTCACAACATCGATTTTGCATGGTCGATAAGTTCAAGAGTGATGATCACAAAGAGAGTAACTGATTATATAAATGCTGAAAAAGGAAAAGTGCAATTACTCTTGTGAATCTTTTTTTTTTTTTTTGCATGAAAAATAGTTATTGTTATAGGAGTGCTTTGTATACGATTTTTTATTTTTAAGTTTGACTCGTTTCAAATTCTAAAAATAACATCTTAATTCCAAAGATAATATGAAAATTACTTGTATCATTTTAGGGGAAACTTGCGTTAATTCACACTCAAAGAAGATTTGACCAAACTTGTAACAACCGGGAAAATTCACATTTTTTTCGGAAAATAATTACAAAATGAATTTAAGCGTTAAAATGTGAAATTAAGTGATTTAATATTGTTTAGAATTAAATAAAGTGTTCTAACAATATTAAAGGATGAAAAATGAATAATACTGATATTATGTGTGTGCACGCGTGTGCCACTCACAGTATCAAGAAGTAGGTTAAGATGATATTATCTTGACATAAAACTGATAAATTTGGGTTCAGCACTCCGAAATTAGTAAGGATAGCCTATCAGCACGCTCAAATTTGATAATTGAGCACAAGGGTAATTTTTGATCGAAAATTCACAGTATCGGAAATTGGTCGAAATGATCTCAGATGAAAATAAAACTGATATATTTGGATTCAGGACGCCCAAATTAGTCAGGATAGCCCATGTTGAAATTTTGGGTGAAAAAGCATATAAAAAGCGGGGAAAAAGTGGAATTTCCTCATTTGCCCATGTGTACTCCCTCTCCTCCTTCTCTTTCTCTCTCTAGCCGAATATGTACAGTAACCGACCACCGGAAATGGTGTCCGTTTTCGACACCGCCGGCACCGTTAGAAAGCTCTCGCCGAGCTGAGTTCAACGGTGTGCCGAGTCGACGGAACTGACGCCGGAGGAGAGCGCACGCGCCGCCCGAAGCCGCCGGCCACTGGAAAATTCGCGACGCCGTATCTCCGCCGTCCGACGTCCGATTAAGCTGAAACTGGTCTCAAAAGACTCGTGGTGAAGAGTACTACAAAACCCATGTGGTGGATCGCCTCAATGGCTGCCGGATCGCGCCGCCCAACTCCGCCCGTCACCGTCGCCGCCGTGAAACTCGTCGTTTCCGGCGATGTTGAGCTGCACCACCGGTGCAGAAATGGTCGCCGTGAAGAGGGGAGCAAAAGCCCTCAATCAATTTCGGGGAAAAAGTCCGGCACGGCGGAGCTCCACCATCGTCGCCGTGGCCGTGACTTTCGGGGGGATTTTTCGGCGATTGGGGCCTCCAAATGTGAAATTGAGGCTACCAATGGATTCCTCTCGTCGAGATCTTCAAAATGGACTACCCACTTGCCACCGTCGCCGCCGTCGCCGCCGGTCAACGGCCGGTCAACGCCGGTTAACGGCGACCGTTGACCGAAAATGGAAGTTTGGCCCGTTGGCCTATTTTCGACGTTCCGGACGCATTCGCGGAGTCAGAATTGCAAGACAAGACCTCAAAGATGAAGAACGAGGAATTAGGGTTTATGCCGTCGAGACCGGACTGCAATTCGGTATAAATCCCGACCCCTTTACGTTCCGCAATTAAATTATTTGGGATTGTTATATGATTTTATGATTATTGGTAGGAAAAATTATGGAAAAGAATGTATGTAAAAAGAAGAAAATGGCTGTAATGGAGAAAAAGAAAAATATGTGATGATGTAACGATTTTACGTAAACGGTACAAGTTTTACGTAAAATCTAGGCTTCTGGTATAGTACGTGATAGAATTAGATTAGGATAGATGGTTTTCAAGCGTTTCCTAAACGCTGGAACCTCAAAAATTAAGGGGAAATTCTACCGAAATTTCTAAAAATGGCACCAGGGGTAATATGGGAAACGAGGGGTAAAAATATGATCGGGAAGGGAACCCGAGCCCCCTCGAGGAATTAGGGCAAGGAAAAAGGAATGGGTAAGGTACGATTAGTAAACCGACCCTTTGAAACCCTAGAACGCAAGAAAAATATAAAACCGACACTTAGGTCGGAATAGTACTTCCCGAGGGCCGGGAATGTGAAAATTGGTAAAATGATAAGAATTGATCCGGAAAAGGTCCGATAAGATTTAGAAAGTTAATTAAATGATTTTGGGTTTAGAAAATCCAGCCTAAGCACGAAAATGAAAATGTTATGATTAAACGACATATCAGGGGTAAAATGGTCATTTTGCCCAAAGATACTCAAATTATGGGAAAAGAGCCCCAATGACCCCGGAATAGGTTAATGAAGTTTGTAAAAGTCAAAATTAAGGTTTAAGTTATGAAAAATCACGTTAAGGGTAAAATTGTAATTTTGTCAAAAGTTAGGGGTAAAATCGTAATTTTTCAAAAAGTTGGGGAAAAATTCAAAAATGGCCATTAAGGTTTAGAAAGCTGTCCTAAGGCTATAATTAAGGATTATAAGATCAGAATTTAGCTTTTTAATAAAATAAAAACTATAAATGAAAATGTGATTAACGGACAAAGTTTGTCTGTAGGAACCTAATCCAGAAGCGACAAAGGACGTCTATGGATTCCAAGAAAAGGATAAGCACGCCATGAGTAAGTTCAGACATTTACTCGTCTGCAACTATGAACAAGTTTATCGTGTTTATATGTTTTGTATGCAAATGTCAAGATGTGATTTATGATGATGCTATAGTAATGCTATAGCAATGTTATGATGATGGTAAAAGATGTGTTTTAATAAATAATTTATAAATATATATATATATGTATATATTGAATTACGAAGGAAAGGTGTTATAAAAGTTTTATGAGAGTGAAGATGTGATAAAGAGTGATAGAAGAATGGAAAGAGTAAGAATAAGAGTATTAGAATAGAATGCATAAGAAAGAGATGAGGTATGAAAGGAAAGAATAGATGTTTTATAAAAAGTTTTATAGAAGTTAAGTTATGATTGATAGAGCAACGATGGTCGGTGAGGAAAGGAATTAAGAAAGGGTATATTTTATGAGAACGAAAGGATAGATGTTTTATGAAAAATGATATGAAAGTAAAGAGTTAGACAAGAAAGAAAAACAATGATAGGTTATGAAAAAAAGGTATGATGAATGTTTTATGAAAAATGATATGAAAGCAAAGAGTTAGACAAGAAAGAGAAGCACTGATAGGTTATGATGAAAGGTATGATGAAAGGATTAGAACATAACGATAAGATGTGATTGATGGAATAGAACGATAGGCTATGATCGATAGGCTATGATTGATGGAATGATGCAAATGATAAGACGAACAAAGAATAATTGTCTACACGTAACAAAACATGTTTTTGTTTGTTATGATGTGATGTGATGTGATGTGATGTGATGTGATGTTATATAAGTAATATGTGCTATATGTGCTATGTTTTTGAAAGAAAAAGATGTTCAACGAAAAATCAATATAAGAAAAATAAAAGCCTACAAGATAATAAGACTGAAAACTTAAGTTGTTGGCGTACCGGTCTCCCTACAAGGTCGAGACTTCCGGTCTATATCCTCCGCGTAGATGTGGCGCTACCCCGAAGGTGCGGTAGATTATAGGATGGACCAGCCCCGAAGGTGAGGTTTTATGTGACTGTGAGGTAGGTTGGTGGGTAGCTCCCCCTCCTCCCACTGTCCGCGCGCAACTAGGTACGTCCAACAATGGGCCCAACCAAAGGAAAGTGGAAAGAAAATAAACGAAAGAAGAGTGAAAAGAAAAGAAAAGAAAAGAAAAGAAAGGAAAAGAGAAGAAAAGAAAAGAAAAGAAAAGAAAGGAAAAGAGCGTGAAAAGAAAAGAAAGGAAAGCAGAGAGAAAAGAAAAGGAAAGAAATGATACGAAAAGAAAAGAAAAGTAAAGAATGACATAAAAAGAAACAAACGATATGAAACATAATAGAATCATATATGTGATGTGATGTGAATGACACGTTTTACGTGATGTTATGCCAGTGTGTATGATACTAGCTTTTAAGATATGAAATGTTAAGAGATGATGACAAAGCGATAGAGAAGTTATAAGGGTTTAGAACAGAAAGTTAAGGAATGATAGGGATGAAAAGCAAAGAAATGAAGAGATTAGATTAGAATGATAAGAGTTGATCGATAGAATGATAAGAACGATGAACGAAGAGATAAACGAGCATGATGAAGCTCATATTCTATGTTATGTTTTGAGGATATGTATAAATGATGTATATGATGTGTATATATGTGATGTCATATATTCTAGTAATAATATATATTACTAGTATTTATAAGTTAATGAATGTATGTTTGAACTTACTGAGCATCTAGCTCATTAGTTGTTTATATGTTGCAGGTAAGCAACGTGTTTATATAAAGTAATATGATGGACAACGGACGAATCTGCACGTGCCAAGGGACTGGGCGAGGGTATGGTACTACCATGAGTCTTTCGCTGAGCGTTCAAAAAGGAAGATGAAAGAAAGAAAGTTATGATATATGTGTTATAAGAGTATGATAGAGATAGGTATAGTATGTAAGTAAAAAAAAAAAAAAATTTGCTATAGAAATTGCTTCCGCTATAAGATGAGAACGTTAAGAATGAAAAGTTAAGTATGTTAAGTAAGAGGATGACGACCCACGAGGTTGCCAACCATCGCGGTCGGCGTCAGAGTTTGACTGGTTGGTATGGTAACGTACGTGGGGGGTCGCCACAAAACTGCTTACATAACCCGTTGAGGGATAAAGGCACTTATATTTTTCTTATGGATTTTAGATTTGTGAATGCACTTGACTATAGGGGAAGCTGCCTATGTACGTTTTTTTGAAAGGAATCAAGTCAAATGCAATTCAAAAATTTGTATGATTTGGGATTTGGTGATTCAACTTAATTTGGTTTTTGAGACAAGTTTTCCACTTAATTTGGATTTGGTAATTTTAATGTGAATGATTTTATTTTGATTATATATTAGATTTGGTAGCATTTGAGGTGAATAACCTCATTGAAGCTTTAGAGAATTTTCTGTCATTTGTTCGGAACTTTGACATGCGCTTAATTTAAGTTGTCTACGTATCCTTTAAGAAATCAGGTCATATAGTTTTTGTTTTTATGATTTGAGAGCTTATTTTAGATTAAACTCATTTATCTCTTTTTGAGTGATTTTGGAGAATTTACTCTACAATTCAAAAATGAGTCTTGAAGTCCAATTGTTCCTTATTAACTGCAAGTTGGTTGGCTTTGAGATGGTTAACGTGTATAACCCGTAACATGTGTGGATATGGTCAAGAAGGAAGAAGAATTCTTTCGGTTTTCGGCTTTAGCGCCTTACGCGTTTTTCGGTTGGTTTCTTGTTCTTGCCTCTTGGGCTGTGTTGTTGACAGAGTCCCTTTTTTTTCCTCTTTTTTTTTTTTGGGGGGCTAAAGATGACAGAGTCCTGTTTGATTGCATTTGTTTGGGCTTACCTTTCAACCTTCTTTCACAGGACATCAGGGATATGTATATGTACGTGGCAAAACCATTCATTAACCCATTAGAATATAGTTTTAAAAAGAAAGTTCGAATAATAACCTCAAATTTTTATTAAAAATAATACTGTAGAAAACTTTTTAAATAGTTTCTAAAAATATTATAAAAATTATGATCCAAACGAATTATTAGTGTGACGTCTCGTACGTTACCATACCAACCAGTCGAGCTCTGACGCTGATCGTGATGGCTGGCAACCTCGTGGGTCATCATCCTCTTACTTAACATACTTAACTTTCCATTTTTAACGTTCTCATTTTAAAACGGAAGCAATTTCTATAGCAAAAAAATTTTTTTTTTAACTTACATATTATACCTATATCCCTATCATACTCTTATAATATATAATTCATAAATTTCTTTCTTTCAACTTCCTTTTTGAACGTTCAGCGAAAGACTCATAGTAGTACCATACCCTCGCCCAGTCCCTTGGCATATGTAGATCCGTCCGTTGCCCATCATATTACTTTAAACTAACAAGTTACTTACCTGCAATATATGAACAACTAATGAGCTAGATGCTCAGTAAGTTCAAACATACATTCATTAATTCATAATTACTAGTAATATATATAATTACTAGAATATATGACATCACGTATAGATACATCATACACATCGTCTATACATATCATCGAAACATAACATAAAATGTTAGCGTCTTCATGCTCATTTATCTCTTCGCTCATCATTCTCATCATTCTATCAATAATCTCTTACTATTCTATTCTAATCTCTTCATTTCTTTTCTTTTCATTCCTATCATTTCTTAACTTTTCGTTCTAAACCTTCTTATCTTTTCTATCGTTTTATCATCATCTCTTAACCTTTCGTATCTTAAAAGCCAGTAACATATACAATAGTATAACATCACGTAAAAACATGTCATTCACATCATATACATAACATCAAATACATCACATCACATATATTAATTCTATTATGTTCTTTTAAGTTTCGTTTTATTATTTATCTATTTTTCATCGATTTAATTATGTCATTTTTTTCATATCGTTTGTTTCTTTTCATGTCGTTCTTTACTTTTCTTTTCGTTCTTTACTTTTCCTTTCTTTTTGTATCATTTCTTTTCTTTTCACTTTCCTTTCTTTTCTTTTCTTTTCTTTTCACTTTCCTTTGGTGGGCTCGTTGTTGAACGTACCTATTTGCGAGCGACAGTGAGAGGAGGGCGAGCGACCCACTAACCTACCTCACAGTCACATTAGCTACCGCACCTTCGGGGTAGGGTCCAACCTATAAACTACCGCACCTTCGGGGTAGCACCACATCTGCGTGGAGGATATAGACCTGAAGTTTCGACCATATAGGGAGACCGGTACGCCAACAATTAAGTTTTCAGTCTTATTATCTTGTATGCTTTTATTTTTCTTATATTGATTTTTCGTTGTACATCTTTTTCATGATATTCATAATCTTTCTTTTCTCATTTTTCATAGAACATTTCATGGGACATTTGTTCTTTTATTGTTCTATCTTTCTTTCGTAATTCTTTCTCATTGACATCTCATTCTTTCATTCTCATTTCTTAAGACATATATCGTTGTTTCATGTTGTTGTTTTTCTTTTCTTAATTCTTTACTTTACTCGTGTGAATTATGTTAGTAACGCTTTAGCATATATAGCACATCTTACTTATATATCATCACATCACATCATAACAAACAAAAATTCATTTAGTTATGTGCAGACAATTATTCTCTATTTATCATTTGCATCATTCTATCTATCGTATCTTATCATCATACTCCTATCGATCATAGCCTATCGTTCTATTCTACCAATCACATCTTATCGTTATGTTCTAATCCTTTCATCATAACCTATCATTGCTTCTCTTTCTTGTCTAACTCTTTGCTTTCATATTATTTTTCGTAAAACACCTATCATTTCGTTCTCATAAAACATACCCTTTCTTAATTCCTTTCATTACCGATCATCGTTGCTCTATCAATCATAACTTAACTTCCATAAAACTTTTCATAAACATCTATTCTTTCCTTTCATATCTTATCTCTTTTTTTATGCATTCTATCATAATATTCTCGTTCTTACTCTTTCCATTCTTCTATCTCTCTTTCTCACATCTTTGCTCTCATAAAGTTTTTATAATACATTTCCTTTGTAATTCAATGTATATACATATATATTTTGTATAAATTATTTATTAAAACCTATCTTTTAACATCATCATAATATTACTATAGCGTTACTATAGCATCATCATAAATCACATCATGACATTTGCATACAAAACATATAAATACAATAAGCTTGTTCATAGTTACAGACGGGTAAATGTCTGAACTTACTCATAGCGTGCTTATTCTCTTCTTGGAATCCATCGACGTCCTTTGTCGCGTCTGGATCGGGTTCCTACAGACAAACTTTTTCCATTAATCACATTTTCATTTATAACTTTTATTTTATTAAAAAGCTTGATTTTGATCTTATAACCCTTAATTATAGCCTTAGGATAGCTTTTTAAACCTTAATGGCCAGTTTCAAATTTTTCTCCAACTTTTTGAAAAATTATGATTTTACCCCTAACTTTTAACAAAATTATAATTTTACCCTTGGCGTGATTTTTCATAACTTAAACCTCAATTTTGGCTTTTACAAACTTCATTACCCTATTCCGGGGTCATTAGGGCTCTTTTCCAATAATTTGAGAATCTTTGAGCAAAATGACCATTTTGCCCCTGATGGGTCATTTAACCATAACATTTTCATTTTCATACTTAGGCTGGATTTTCTAATCCCAAAATCATCTAATTAACTTTTTAAATCTTATCGGATCTTTTCCAGATCAATTCTTATCATTTTGCCAATTTTTCACATTCCCGGCCCTCGGGAAATATTATTCCGACCTAAGAGTCGGTTTACTAATCGTAACTTGCCCATTTCTTTTTCGATGCCCTAATTCCTCGAGGGGGATCGGGTTACCTTCCCGATCACATTTTATTCCTTGTTTCCCATATTACTCCTAGTGCCGTTTTTAGAAATTTTGACAGAGCTTCCCCTTAATTTTTGAGGTTCCAGCGTTTAGGAAACGCCTGAAAACCATATATCATGATCTAATTCTATCACATATTATACCAGAGACCTAGATTTTACGTAAAACTCATACTGTTTACGTAAAATTATTACATTATCACATATTTTTCTTTTCCTCCATTACATCCATTTTCTTCTTTTTACATACATTCTTTTCCATAATTTTCATACCAATAATCATAAAATCATACATTAGTTCCAAACAATTAAATTGCGGAACGTAAAGAGGTCGAGATTTATACCAAATTACAGTTCAATCTTGACGGCATAAACCCTAATTCTTCATTTTTCATATCTGAGGTCTCATCTTACAAATTTGACTCCCCGGATGCGTCCGGAACGTCGAAAATAGGCCAACAGGCCAAACTTCCAAAATTGGTCAACGGTCGCCGTTGACTGGCGTTGACCGACGTTGACCGTTCGTTGACCGGCGTTGACCGACGGGCGACGGTGGAAGGTGGGTAGTCCATCTTGAAGATCTCGACGTGAGGAACTCATTGGTGGTGTCAATTTCACCAATTGATGCTTCTATGGCCAGAAATTTACCCTCGAAAGTACGACGACAGCGGCAAGCTTCAATCTCCGTTTTCCTGATATTTTTGCCCAAAATTGGCTTGGGGCTTTTAATCTATGTGAAATTCTGAGCATTTTGATACCCACCTCATCACTCAACTCTGCCGGAATAGTGAGATTCGACGACGGCGACACGACGACCACGACGAAGCTTCGGGCGGCGTGATCCGGTGGCCGTTAGGCTGAAACACCACCTGGGTTTTGTTCTACTCTTCACCCCGAGTCCATTGGGACCGGAATCGTGTTGATCGAACGTCGGACGGCAGAGATCAGGCCGTTCGAATTTTTTTAGCCAACATGACCTTTAGGCGGCGCGTGCGGGCTGCTTCGGCGTCCAATCCGTCGACTCGATCCACCGTTAGACTCAGTTCGGCGAGAGCTTCCTAACGAGACCGGCGATGTCAAAAACGGACACCATTTCCGATAGTTGATTACTGTTCATTTTTGTGTAAAGGGGGAGGAAAGAGAAAGTTAAATGAAATTATGGGTTTATTTTTTTAAATTTCTGATTTTTCACCCTTTATATACTTTTTCGTCCAAAATTTCAACATGGGCTATCCTGACTAATTTGGGCGTCCTGAATCCAAATATATCAGTTTTATTTTCATCTAAGGTCATTTCGACCAATTTCTGATACTGTAAATTCCCAGTCAAAAATTACCTTTGTACTCAATTATTAAATTTGAGCATGCTGATAGGCTATCCTGACTAATTTGGGCGTGCTGAACCCAAATTTATCAGTTTTAACTTCATTCAAGGTCATCTAAATCAGTTTTCTGATACTACATGTCTCTCGGTCAAAATTTACATTTTGTGCTCAATTGAC
The DNA here is from genome assembly GCA_035233585.1 of Antiaris toxicaria. NCBI lineage: Eukaryota > Viridiplantae > Streptophyta > Magnoliopsida > Rosales > Moraceae > Antiaris > Antiaris toxicaria. The sequence continues at coordinate 101,229,713 of CP141154.1, forward strand.
TAAATTGAGCATACTGATTCCAAATATATCAGTTTTATATCAAGATAATATCATCTTGACCTATTTTTTGATACTGTGAGTGACACACACGTTGTCACGCTGCGAAATTTTTGAATTTAAAATTTCGCGCGTGAATGTATAAACTCAATTTGTATGTGTGCCAATAAAATTTTTCTTATTTTCATGGGAATTCAATTTTAAATTTTTGGGGTATTAAATATTAATTTGAGGATATTTAAAACATTTTTACCAATTTTAAAATTTTAACAATTTTTATCTAATCAAAATTTGTTAAATATTTTTTTTTCATTTATTTATTTTTTTTCTTTCTTTTTCTTTCCGGATTTTTCCGGAACCCCTCTCCCCTGTCTCCCTTCTTAATATCTTCTCTCTCATTTTCTTTTTCTTTCTTCTTTACCGGCTCACCGCCTCACTCTCCCTTTTCTTTTTTTTTTCTCTGCTCTTCGCCGACCTCACTCTTTCACCCTTCCAAAATTTTTCAAAATCCTCCCTTTCACTCTCTCTCGCTTCACTCTCTGCTTCTCGCCTCTCTCCCTCACGTTCTTTTTTTTTTTTTCTTTTCTTTTCTCTTCTATTTTTCTTCTTTTCCCTCCACCGATTCTCTCACTCCCTTCCATCTCTACATCTCTTCTTCTTTCTTCTTTTTTCTTTCTTTTGGCCGAAAGCCAACGAACCAGCCACCTCCCTCACCATCTCCCTTTCCTTTTCCTTTTTCTTTTGGCCGAACTGGCCACCTCCCTAAATCGCCTAACCTTACTCTCTCCCTTTCGGCCTTTTCTCCTCCACGGGGCCAAACACCGATCAACCGGCCAAGCCCAAGCCGGACCCATTCCCACCGCACGAATTGAAGCCAATCACGAGCCCTCGCCGTCCGCCAAGCCACCCAACACCACCGTTCTCTCGCGAGCCCGAGCCACCAACGCCGTCGCCGTGTGCCACCAACCGAAGCCCGAAGTCACTCGGCCGAAGCTCGTCCCGCCCGAACCAACCGCGTCGAACGGCCGCCGTTCCATCCAAGCGCCACTGGGTCTTCGCCGCACCGTCGCCAAGCCAGTCGACCGAAGACTGCCAACCACGCCTCGCCTTTCCCGTGGCGCCGCCAAGCTCAACTCCCCCCGGTTCCATCCGACCCAGCCGTGCCTCCTCGCGCCTCGCCGTTCGTCTTCACCTCGCTAGTTGCCCCTCGCCGCGCCGCCGACCGCCGTGCCCGACGCCACCAGCCGCCACCCCTGCCGCCGTGAGTCTTTTCCTCCGGTCGATTGTTCTCCATCAGCAAAAAAGAAAAAAATTGTTGTATATGTATATATATTGTATATCTATGTGCGTGTGTGTTTTCATATATATATATGTATAATAATAATAATAGAAGTAGTAATAATAATAATACTAATAATAGGTAATAATAATAATAATAATAAAAATAATAATGATTTTTAGATTTTAAATTTAAATTGATTTGAAAATTGTATTTTTTAAACTGCTCTGGGAATTGGAAAATTTTCTACAGGTTGAGCATTTTGGAGCTTTTGGGGAAGCCTATATTTAGGGCAGGTCATGCTGAAATTTTTAAAAATATATTTTTTTTTTGGATATTTGTGTTAAAATTGTTATTTTAAAATTACGGTGTTAAAATAAAGTATCATTTTAAATTTTAAAAATTCAATGGCATACTAATTAGTTGAGTTTACCGTAATTCGATTATGGAATTCTTGGACAGATAATTAAATTATCTGTGTTTCTTTTTTTAGGTACTCGTAGATCGAATTCAGAAAGAAAGACTATCTTGGAATTCGTGCGAGAAATTGACTGTAGGTCAAATTACTGACGAGGTAGGATATCTTACCCTTCCTTTGTAGCCAATATTGTTTTAATGATTTGGCCAAAAATCATTTGAAGAAAATGTGTTTATAAAGCTTTGAAATTTACGTGATTTAGAAAATGTCACGATTTCAGAAATTAAAGGAAAAATATCCAATTACGGATTTTTTTGAAAAACAATACGGTATATTTTTATTATGTGAATCATATGTTCATACGAAATGTTAAAAGTTGGATTTGATGTTAAAATATACCGGGAGCCAGCACATACATGCGAAGAGTGCACATTTCGATCGAGGATCACTCATCATGCTTCGGCATGGTGAGGGAGGCTCATACGGACCGTACACGAACTAGATGTATATAGGGACACAATTTGCATAATCACGATTCCACGTTTATGATTCGGTACTGCATTGACATACTTAGTATGATGGTTAAATTAAAATGTTGAAATATATTTTTAAAAGAATATCCTACTGGGCCTTTCGCACACTGTTTTAAAACTGGTAAACCCCCAAGAGATAAAGCTGATTTGAAGACACGAGTTACGTAGAACAGTCCGGGGACGACAAGCACTAAAGACTTGAAGTAGTGATCTGTACTCTAGGACAAAGTATGTATAAGAGCATTCCGGGACTGTAAATTCTAAACTTTACTTTTATAATTTCACTTTTTTTTTTTATCCAAGTATGCATCTGTGAGATATGGGTACCTCACCATTTGATACTGTGATGAAAATAGAAATACAAATATTAATTAATTTAAAATATATAAGTATAATTTATAAACAAGTTTAAAGAATCGGTAAAGGGTAAGACAGAAAAACTGACAGAATTAGGAATTTGAGCTTTCTTTCCTCTTATTCTTTTAAAATTTAATATCCGTCACTATTCTGGCTTTTTGGGAAGTGACACCTGTCGCTGTCCCGGGTTTTGGGACGTGATAGGATTTTTGGTATCAGAGCATGGTTTGGGGTTCCCATAGTAGTTATATGCATACTTGGAGTAAAATAAAATGCTAATTTACAACCCGGAATTTTTATTTTATAGAATGCCGCCTAGACGTAGAAGGGGAACCGTCCCGAGAACTACTCCAACCCCAACCTCAGCACCGACACCAGAGCCGGAACAAACAAATGTCGCGGAAGCCATGTATCAAGTATTACAACACATGGCTGCTTGTGTGAGAGATGAACCTATCGTTCGTGACATGAACCGGTGCCTACGCGATTTTCAACGATTTCGAGTTCCAGCCTTTACTGGTGAAGGTGATCCTCAAGAAGCAGACGATTGGTTCCAGAGTGTGGTGATGAAGATGGACACTATCCAGACCCCACCTGAATACCGGATTGAAATTCTTTCCATCTATTTGGATGGCAAAGCTGGCATATGGTGGAGACAAATTAGGAGAATGCACAATCTCTAAGAAATGACCTAGGAGATGTTTGAACAGTTATTCTATGATCAATTTTTCCTTGAGAGTTTTAGGGATCAAAAGATTATAGAATTCATGAGCCTACAACAAGGAAATATGACCGTATTCGAGTACGTGTCAAAGTTTGGAGAATTATCCAGATTTGCCTCTACAATGGTGGCGACTGAGCGTACCAAATGTATCAAGTTTGAGCAGGGACTTAAACCATCAATAAGAAGACTGGTGGTAGGTATGTAGATCCGGGACTACCCGACGCTCGTGTCAGCTGCCTTGCATATTGAGCAGGATAATCAAAATTTTCAGAAGGAGAAATCTGAAGCTCCAAGGACATCTGGTGGACCGACCAGAAGTCAACGTGGGAATCGTACTCATATTAGTGGGGTCAACGTTGAAGGTAGAAGAACTGACAGTACTAGTAACACCTCTACCGGAAGAGTACACCCATATGAGAGGAGCTGTTATAATTGTGGCCAAACAGGACATCTAAAGAGGAACTGTCCTTAAAGGCAACAACAGCTGGCACAACAATTCCAGCAGTCCAGCCAATCATCAGTCGGATCTCGTCAATCTGGATCTGGGTAATTTACCCAGGGACCAGTTAATCAGGGACAGTCAGGATTTGGCCAGCCACAATATAGGCCACCACAAGCCCCTCATTAGCCAAATTTTGGACCTCAGTCATTTCAGTCACAGTGGAGACATCAGATGCCCACTAGCAGGCAAGCTTCTTCGCAACCGCCACAATTCAGGCCAGCGTGACCCACTGCCTCGAGGAACAGTATGAATGACAAAGGGAAAGGAAAAATATATGCTGTGGAAGGGGAAGAACCGACAACTCAGAACAGTCCTACGGTTATGGAGGGTATGATTCTGATCTCTTCTAGTTGGGCACACGTATTGTTTGATACTGGTGCCAGCCATTCTTTTATTGCATCCACGTTTGCAAAAGCATTAGAATTAGAAATCAAACCTTTAGAGTCACCTTTACACCTAAGTACGCCACTTGGAAAAATCGAAGCTTCAATAATATGTTGGACTAATGTTGTTACGCGAGAAGGCGAACAACTTAATGTCCAATTCATTATCCTACCAATGAGACGCTATGATGTGATTCTTGGTATGGATTGGTTAACTCAGAATAGGGCAACGTTAGATTGTCATCACCGAAAGGTGATATTATTCATAGAGCCAAACCCAACAGTGATCGAACTCGAAGATTCAGATCGAGTGATGACCAGTGAGCTATTGAGATCAGCCATCGGTGGTCGACGAAAGCTATCTTGCGCCGCTATTATTTTCGCATTGGAAGGTGACAACAACGTGGAAAGAGGTGATCACTACACTCTAGTGGTAGATGAATTTCCAGATGTATTTCCTGAAGATTTACCTGGTTTGGCACCTGACCGAGAGGTAGAATTCTGCATCGATCTTATTCCCGGTACAGCCCTGATATCAATTCCGCCTTATAAAATGGCACCTGCGGAGAAAGCTGAATTGCGGAAGCAACTGACTGAGCTAGAACTCAAGGGATTCATCCGACTCAATAAATCACAATGGGGAGCACCAGTCCTATTTGCAAAGAAACAAGATAGAAGTTTATGACTGTGTGTTGACTATAGGCAACTGAACAGGGTGACCATCAAGAATAAATATCCTTTGCCAAGGATCGACGAGTTATTTGATCAACTCGAAGGTGTTTAGTACTTCTCAAAGATTGATTTGAGATCTGGATATCATCAATTGAAAATCCGAGAGGAAGATATCCCGAAAACTGCATTTAGGACTCGGTATGGATCTTACGAATTCCTGGTTATGCCTTTTGGTTTAACGAACGCTCCAGTAGCTTTTATGGACTTGATGAATCGTGTTTTTCGACTTTCTAGATTAGTTTGTCATCGTCTTCATTGATGATATTCTGATCTATTCTAAGACTCGGGAAGAACACGAACAACACTTAAGGCTGGTCCTACAAACTCTGCGGGAGCATCAGTTGTACGCTAAGAGGGAGAAATGCAACTTCTGGTTATCTGAAGTCAAATTTCTCGGACATGTTATCTCTAGGTAAGGCATAGCTGTGGACCCTACAAAAGTCGAAGCAATAATAAAGTGGGAACGACCTAGAAATGTAACCAAAATCAGAAGTTTTCTGGGATTGGTGAGATATTATCGTAAATTTGTTCAAGATTTCTTGCGAATTGCAGCCCCAATGACACGATTAACAAGAAAGGACGTTCGATTTGACTGAGATAGCAAATGCGAGAACGCTTTTCAAGAATTGAAAACTCGCTTGACCAGCGCTCTAGTTCTTATAATTCCTAAGCCTGAAGAACCTTATGAAGTTTATACTGATGCATCGAAAGAAGGACTCGGGTGTGTTCTAATGCAGAGAGGACATGTTGTAGCATACGCATCTCGACAATTGAAGACGCATGAGAAAAACTACCCAACACATGATTTAGAGTTGGCAGCCATTATTTTTGCTTTGAAAATTTGGAGATGCTATCTCTATGGTGTCTCATTTCGGATTTTCTCTGATCATAAGAGTTTGCAGTATCTCTTTACTCAGAAAGATCTGAATTTGAGACAAAGACATTGGGTAGAGTATATGGAAGATTGTGACTTTACTCTGGAATATCATCCAGGTAAGGCTAATGTCGTAGCGGATGCTCTTAGTCGGAAAGGTGCCGGTGTTCTTGCTTCGTTAGCAGTGCTTGATTGGAAAAGAACAGCAGTGGTTGAGAATTATGATCTTCAGATTTTTGAGGATCAAGATTCAATCACTCTGTACAATTTAGTGACTCCACCCTACCTGATTTAGCAAGTTAAGGAGAATCAACATAAAGATAGCCATTTGCAAAATGTCTGGTCCAAGCTTCAGAATGGAGAACAACTGGAACATTGGAACATCCGTAGTGATGGAGTTTTGTATTTCAAACATCGCCTAGCTGTTCCACAAATACCAGAATTGAAGAAGGCAATCATGGATGAAACTTATAAATCTCGATTTGCTATACATCCAGGAGTCATCAAGATGCATAAGGATTTAAAGAGGCAATACTGGTGGCGAAACATGAAAAATGATGTGACGAATTATGTGAAGACTTGTTAGAATTGTCTTAAGGTCAAAGCGGAACGTCAGAAACCTGGAGGGATGCTACAGCCGCTACCTATTCCAGAGTGGAAGTGGGAAGAAATTACCATGGATTTCCTTATGGGACTACCAAAAACACGGAATGGTTTCGATGCAATTTGGGTAGTGGTAGATCGATTGACGAAATCAGCGCACTTCATTCCTATCAAGTCCACATATGGTAGGCAGAACTTGGCCAAGGTATATTTGGACGAGATAGTGAAATATCATGGAATTCCATTAAGTATTGTTTCTGATCAAGATCCTCGATTTACCGCTCGATATTGGAAAAGTTTCCGGGCAGCTTTTGGGACAGATTTGAAATTTAGCACCGCCTTCCATTCGCAGACCGACGGATAATCTGAAAGAGTTATTCAGATCCTTGAAGACATGTTACGTGCCTGCGCGTTAGATTATGGGAACAAATAGATTGATAATTTGTCGTTAGCAGAGTTCGCCTACAACAACAGTTATCAATCTAGCATCAAAATGGCACCATTTGAAGCTCTTTACGGAAGACCATGTAGATCACCCATATGCTGGATCGAACCTGAAGATCGAGTTCATACTGGAGCAACTATTGTCGAGGAGACTACCAAGAAAATTTGAATTATTCGAGAACACTTAAAAACAGCTCAGAGCCCACAAAAGAGTTACGCTGACAGACGACGGAGACCATTAAAATTTGAGGTAGGAGATTTCGTGCTTCTAAAGGTTTCCCCTCGAAAAGGAGTTTCTCGTTTCGGCAAGAAAGGGAAATTAGCTCCACGATACATGGGACCGTTCCTTATTATTTAACGAGTTGGAAAAGTTACGTATCGTTTAGCGTTGCCATCAGAGTTGTCCCATGTGCATGATGTATTTCATGTCTCGATGCTTAGGAAATGCGAACCGGGTCCTACTACGATAGTTTCACCCGAGGACATTCCAATTCGAGAAGATGTTTCCTACGAAGAGGCACCAGTACAAATTCTTAATAGAAAAGTCAAGAGAATACGACATCAAGAGATAGCGTTAGTTAAGGTTTTGTGGCAACATCACGGAAGTGAAGACGCTACTTGGGAAGTAGAAAGCGAGATGTTAGAGAAATACCCCCATTTGTTTGAAAATCTAGATAATTCAAATTTCGAGGACGAAATTCTTTTGTAGGAGGGGAGAATTGTCACGCTGCGAAATTTTTGAATTTAAAATTTCGCGCGTGAATGTATAAACTCAATTTGTATGTGTGCCAATAAAATTTTTCTTATTTTCATGGGAATTCAATTTTAAATTTTTGGGGTATTAAATATTAATTTGAGGATATTTAAAACATTTTTACCAATTTTAAAATTTTAACAATTTTTACCTAATCAAAATTTGTTAAATATTTTTTTTTCATTTATTTATTTATTTTCTTTCTTTTTCTTCCGGATTTTTCCGGAACCCCTCTCCCCTGTCTCCCTTCTTAATATCTTCTCTCTCATTTTCTTTTTCTTTCTTCTTTACCGGCTCACTGCCTCACTCTCCCTCTTCTTTTTTTTTTTTCTCTGCTCTTCGCCGACCTCACTCTTTCACCCTTCCAAAATTTTTCAAAATCCTCCCTTTCACTCTCTCTCGCTTCACTCTCTGCTTCTCGCCTCTCTCCCTCACGTTCTTTATTTTTTTTCTTTTCTTTTCTCTTCTATTTTTCTTCTTTTCCCTCCACCGATTCTCTCACTCCCTTCCATCTCTCAATCTCCTTTTCTTTCTTCTTTTTTCTTTCTTTTGGCTGAAAGCCACCGAACCAGCCACCCTCCCTCACCATCTCCCTTTCCTTTTCCTTTTTCTTTCCTTCTTTTTCTTTTGGCCGAACCGGCCACCTCCCTAAATCGCCCAACCTTACTCTCTCCCTTTCGGCTTTTTCTCCTCCACGGAGCCAAACACCGATCAACCGGCCAAGCCCAAGCCGGACCCGTTCCCACCGCATGAATTGAAGCCAATCACGAGCCCTCACCATCCGCCAAGCCACCCAACGCCGTCGTTCTCTCGCGAGCCCGAGCCACCAACGTCGTCGCCGTGTGCCACCAACTGAAGCCCGAAGTCGCTCGGTCGAAGCTCGTCCCGCCCGAACAAGCCGAGTCGAACGGCCGCCGTTCCATCCAAGCGCCACCGGGTCTTCGCCGCACCGCCGCCAAGCCAGTTGAACGAAGACCACCAACCACGCCTCGCCTTTCCCGCGGCGCCGCCAAGCTCAACTCCCCCCGGTTCCATCCGACCCAGCCGTGCCTCCTCGCGCCTCGCCGTTCGTTCTCACCTCGCTGGCTGCCCCTCGCCGCGCTGCCGACCGCCGTGCCCGACGCCACCAGCCGTCGCCCCTGCTGCCGTGAGTCTTTTCCTCCGGCCGGTCGTTCTCCATCAGCAAAAAAGAAAAAAATTGTTGTATATGTATATATATATTGTATATCTGTGTGCGTGTGTGTTTTCATATATATATATATATGTATAATAATAATAATAGAAGTAGTAATAATAATAATACTAATAATAGGTAATAATAATAATAATAATAAAAATAATAATGATTTTTAGATTTTAAATTTAAATTGATTTGAAAATTGTATTTTTTAAACTGCACTGGGAATTGGAAAATTTTCTGCAGGTTGAGCATTTTGGAGCTTTTGGGGAAGCCTATATTTAGGGCACGTCATACCGAAATTTTTAAAAATATATATATTTTTTGGATATTTGTGTTAAAATTACTATTTTAAAATTACGGTGTTAAAATAAAGTATCATTTTAAATTTTAAAAATTCAATGGCATACTAATTAGTTGAGTTTACCGTAATTCGATTACGGAATTCTTGGACAGATAATTAAATTATCTGTGTTTCTTGTTTTAGGTACTCGTAGATCGAATTCAGAAAGAAAGACTATCTTAGAATTCGTGCGAGAAATTGACCGTAGGTCAAATTGTTGACGAGGTAGGATATCTTACCCTTTTTTTGTAGCCAATTTTGTTTTAATGATTTGGCCAAAAATCATTTGAAGAAAATGTGTTTATAAAGTTTTGAAATTTACGTGATTTAGAAAATGTCACGATTTCAGAAATTAAAGGAAAAATATCCGGTTACGGATTTTTTTGAAAAACAATACGGTATATTTTTATTATGTGAATCATATGTTCATACGAAATGTTAAAAGTTGGATTTGGTGTTAAAATATACCGGGAGCCAGCACATACGTGCGAAGAGTGCACATCTCGATCGAGGATCACTCATCATGCTTCGGCATGGTGAGGGAGGCTCATACGGATCGTACACGAACTAGATGTATATAGGGACACAATTTGCATAATCACGATTCCACGTTTATGATTCGGTACTGCATTGACATACTTAGTATGATGGTTAAATTAAAATGTTGAAATATATTTTTAAAAGAATATCCTACTGGGCTTTTCGCTCACTGTTTTAAAACTGGTAAACCCCCAACAGATAAAGCTGATTAGAAGACACGAGTTACGTAGAACAGTCCGGGGACGACAAGCAATAAAGACTTGAAGTAGTGATCTATACTCTAGGACAAAGTATGTATAAGAGCATTCCGGGACTGTAAATTCTAAACTTTATTTTTACAATTTCACTTATTTTATTTTATCCAAGTATGCATCTGTGGGATATGGGTACCTCACCACTTGATACTGTGATGAAAATAGAAATACAAATATTAATTAATTTAAAATATACAAGCATAATTTATAAATAAGTTTAAAGAATCGGTAAAGGGTAAGATATAAAAACTGACAGACTTAGGAATTTGAGCTTTTCTTCCTCTTATTCTTTTAAAATTTAATATCCGTCACTATTCCGGCTTTTTGGGAAGTGACACCTGTCGCTGTCCTGGGTTTTGGGACGTGACGTGCTCACACCTAAAATCACTGTCAATCACTTTTCATCTTTTAACATTGTTAGAACATTTTATTTAGTTCTAAACAATATTAAATCACTTAATTTCATATTTTAATGCTTAAATTTATTGTGTATTTATTCTTCGAGAAGTACAAATTTTTCCGGTTATTACAATTAGTAACATACATGACAAGTTTGAGAATTTGATACGCGGTCACTTAACAAAGACAGGGGAAAAAAAAAGTTTAGTTATTTATTTATTTATTTATTTTGGTCTCACACATACACACAGCCATGTCAGAGGAAAATGAATTGATTTCCATTATACCACATTTTTAGCAGGCATTTGTCTGTTTTCAGAATTGGTTCTATAAAATTGCAACCCATTCATTTATAAAGTTCAAGATGTTGCAACTCTTTTGTTTTTAGAGGAAGGTTCAAAATGTTGCAATCTCAAATAGAAATATATATACAAAATCAAGCAGGAGAAATTACGCGCTAGCCTGTTGCGTGTTGCTCTAGAACTCTGTTTTTATACGACTGTGGTTGCCATATGTAATTTAACGACATAATTTGAAATATCTGTTCAAAGATGGAAATATCTGTTCAAAGATGGAAAAATATCAGGAATCAAAATCCAGAATCTATGATGGAAGTCTTTATTATTTTAATTTCCTTTTTTTTAACAACTATTTTTTAACAAATTTCTATTCAAAAATTTTCATTGACAGTGACTGCATCTTTCGTTACCCCATTTGGAAATTTCAGTACAAACTTCAAAATCAGAACGGAAGATATAATAATTCCTTAATTAGAAGAAAAAAAATTACATAAATAAATTATTTACTTTACAAATATATAAATAAATAATTTATTGAGTATGTAAATGTATTAGTTGTTTAATAAATCTAATATAAATAAATTATTTATATAATAAATCTTTTATTTATTATAAATAGTTTAAAAACTTGTTATTTATGTTAATTATTTTTTGAAAACTATTATCCATTTTATTCTCTTAAAAAAAAATCAAGCTTTCTATTAAATTGAATTTTCAAAAGCTTGTACCCAATCTAATATCTCTTTTACAACAATAAATTTTGATTGATAATACAAAATCAAACTGTCCTACGCAAAATTCCCACTTACTTTACCCAAGGTAATATTTGTGAAGGATTTACCAAGCAATTAAAAATTGCTTTTTGGGGACTCTATCCGAGAGGCGAGAACAGCCTCTGTCTTTATAAAGTGATTGAGTTGTGCATATCATTTTTTTTTAATTTACATTTCTCCTTTTACTTTATTAGTTACAATTATAACAGACAGAAACACAAAAAATAATAGTAATAATAATAATAACAACAAGAAATGTACTTCAAATTGTTTGACCAATCAAAACCAAAAATATTATATGGAGGTAAACATAATATAACGGTAATATCTTGGAATCCCGATTCCTAAATTAAAAAAAAAAAGGCCAAAAAAATTCAAAATGTAAAAAAAAAAATTAAAAAGAATTTCCAAAGGGGGATTAACGACATGGTCAAATATGAAAACAATGGCCGTGTTTGTTTTTGATTTCAAAATCAATTTCACGATTTCCTAGGAAATCGTTTTCTAAACCAAATTGAAAACGTGTTTGGTTAGCTTGGTTTTGAAAATTGAATTCGAAATCAATTCAAAATTTTTCAATAAACCTTGAAAACGATTCCCCATCGTTTTCTTTTTTCATTCTCAAACCCCACCCCCCCCCCCCCCCCCCCCCACCCCCCGTTTTCTTCTTTCATTCTCAAACCCCACACCCCCCCCCCCCCCCCCGTTCCCGGTTCATTTTCTTCTTTCTCCCGACGACTCTCTCTCTCTCTTTCTCGTTCTCGCGGCCGGTGGAGCAGCAGGAGGCGGAGCGTTCGTCGTGGCTGTAAGATAATAAATCGGTAAAAACGTATCAGAGTGGCGCAGCGGAACAATAAAAATTTTTAGATCGTTAAATATCTCATGATGCCATATACAATAAATCAACAACAATTAAAACTCATACCTCAAGGACGCCAATATGTAGGAGGAGAATGACCGGAGGCTTCAACCAACTAGCCTTCTCTACTATTCTCCAATTCCCGAATGGCTGAGTGTGTGGGCACTCTGAACCTCGATCGGTATGCTAGCACTGCTAGTCTTCTTCCGACCACCCAGATCTCTAAAGAACTTTATTGTCACGATGAGCTGTGCAACAATAAGCCTGCTCACCTGAGAGTCTGTGGTCTGAGAGAACTGGAGTGGCAGGACCTCTATTTATAGACCTGCATGAGGTGAATCTCTGAATTTGAATTGGATTAGGAAAAGATATTTTCCCTTATCCAAACCCATAAAATCCGAATTTTTCCAAGGGAGAATCTCCACTAAAAATTCGGTTTTCTTAGGATAGATCCAATCCAAATCTCAACAAGATTTTAACTAGAATTTTATCTCCCTTTTTCAACCAAAAAATCTGAAATCTTTAGGAGAAAATCTTCTCCAAATTTTCGGCCACTTTTAGGATAAGGAAGAATCAAAATTCCACTAGGATTTTTCAAGCTAAATCTCATCTCAACCTTATCCAAAAATAACCGAATTTCCTAGGATAAAGCCTCCAAAATTTCGGCCACTTTTAGGGAGGGAGAGAATCCAAATTCAACTAGGATTGAAACTTGAATTTTCCCTTGAATCTTATCTACAAAAACCGAATTTTCCATTGAGAATTATCCTCAAAAAAATTCGCCCACTTTTGTTGGGATTTTGATTCAAAATTCAAGTAGGATTCTAACAAGATTATCCTCTCCAAATCCAACTCAAATTCGAATTTCAAACCTTGTGGATTTTCCACAACAAATTCGAATCCTACTTGGACTGTGATTCAAAATTTGAATTTCAAATTTCAAATTCAAATTTTAAATTTCAAATTTCAAATTTCAAATTTAAATTTCAAATTCAAATTTCAAATTCAAATTTCAAATTCAAATTTCAAATTCAAAATTCAAATTTCAAATTTCAAAATTCAAATTTCAAATTTCAAATTTCAAATTTCAAATTCCACAAAACGGTTGTGTTTCATATTCTTGTTCTCATGGATAATTTTCTACAACTCCAATCCAATCTCAAATAAAATCATGGCAACTTTATTTGGAGTTCGAATAATTGTGTACTCTATTATCCAAAACAAAATCTGAATCCAACCGGAGAGAATCTTGTCTACTATCCTAATCCTGTGTCATCACCATCCATGCATAATAAACTAGCCAATAGCATACACAAATCAATTTGCCAAACGTTAAGGAATTATGTGGAGCTAGTAGAGGGACTGATTGGACATATATAATCGGGCTCCCGTGATTCCATATGATCATCATTCTGTACCGAACAACTCAATCATATGATCACTAATTTCAGAGTCACACCACTATAAACCTGAAACTGAACTCCCAATTATATACCGTATTACGTAAGCCTGTGACGAGCTACCATCCAATGACCTTGTCATATATGCAAAACCCTCATATGATATCCATGATCAGCCTTAGGTTAAAGTCTGTTTAATCCTACTGATCAGGCTATCTTAAAGTTCCATTATACTACCGAATCAAGAAAATGATTATTCACCATATGTGAATAAGAAGTCATCCGCCCAGCAGACGACCCAAGGCCTTGTCCATTTTCACATTCAGTATAATGCCTTTAAGAGGATACCTTTAACTCCTCAGAGCTATGATTCCGATATCTGCAAACAAACCCTTCATCGTATACAAGTCATGCACCCAACGAACCGGTCTATAAGCTTACTACCTCTGAGACGCTTTAGCCATTGGAACATCAAAGTACACAAGTCATATACATGAAGTAGTTCATTTACTCAGGATTAAGGTTATTGCACAATGAACGTCCAAAGCAGATTGATCCACTCATAGCGGACTACGTAGATCAATCACGCTTTAGTCCCGGTCTAATATGTCACCACCAAGCAACATATCCATGTCTCTACTTGGGAGTCCAGCTCCAGACAGTCAAGACAGACCGTCCACTCTAAGGCTTTAGACAATATAATAGTCTTAACATGAGTTAGATGCTCGGTCTAACCCCATAGACTACAGACCATAGTTTAGACTGCTAACTTTAGAACATTGTCTTCTCGCATACAAAAGTCCATTGCATGCAACGTTCTAACAGTTTTAACACAAGCAGTCAGTGAGCCATATTTGCTTACATTTACTTTAACATGTAAATAAGATGAGGACAGATAGCAATGTAATGAATAACCTCTAAGTATAATTTTATTATCCAGTTCAAAATGAATACATCAAAATGTCTCTAATACTTAGGGCATTTCCTAACAATCTCCCACTTGCCCTAAGCCAGTAGATGTGCCATGTTACGCATCCCTATCGCCTCTACATGCCTCTCAAAGCTTCTAGCTACCAAAGTCTTAGTAAAGGGATCGGCAATGTTGTCCTCAGACGCGATCTTACATACATCCACTAATCCTGTCTCCATCTGCCCTCTAATGTCGACTTCCTCAAATCCTCACAAGTCTGGAAGACTGAGTCCGTGTATCCTACGGGTGTTAGGTCCCCTCCAGAATACACTAGCATATAATCCCTCGTTCTCTTAAGATACTTGAGTATATGCTTTACTGCTTGCCAGTGCTTGGTTCCAGGATTCGCTTGATATCGACTCACCATACCAACTGCAAAACATATGTCCGGGCGAGTGCAAAGCATAGCGTACATAAGGCTACCCACAGCGGATGCATAAGGGACCTTACTCATACGCTCTCTTTCTTCCGATGTCTTGGGACAGTCATCCAATGAAAGAGTTAAACCAGCAATAGAAGGTTGTGAGCCTTTCTTTGCCTCTAGCATTGCATATTTGTCAATTATTTTATCTATGTATGAAGCTTGGGATAACGCTATCATTTTGTTCTTTCGATCTCTGAAGAGACGAATGCCTAGAACATAATTAGCTTCTCCCAAGTCCTTCATGTCAAACTGTTGGTGTAACCAAAGCTTGACCGATGATAACTTCCCTACATCATTCCCAATGAGTAGTATATCATCGACATAGAGTATCAGAAAGACCACTTTTCCATCCTTAATACGTTTATAAACACAAGGTTCATCAACGTTCTGCTCAAAACCAAATGTCTTAATCGCTTGATCAAACCTCTGGTTCCATGAGCGGGATGCCTGCTTTAATCCATAAATGGATCTAAGCAACTTGCAGACTTTCTTATCTTGGCCTTTTGCTACGAACCCTTCGGGCTGTATCATATAGATACACTCTTCAAGATGGCCATTCAAGAATGCCGTCTTGACATCCATTTGCCAGATCTCGTAATCGAGAGCCGCAGCAATGGACAGAAGAATACGGATAGACTTCAGCATAGCAACAGGCGAAAACGTTTCCTCGTAATCGATTCCAACCTTTTGCGTGTATCCCTTTGCAACCAGTCTAGCTTTGAAAGTTTCCACTCTCCCTTCCGCATCCTTCTTTCTTTTGTAGACCCATTTGCATCCAATGGGTTTTATCCCATCCGGCAAATCTACAAGTTCCCAAACAGAGTTGGATTTCATAGAATCCATCTCATTGTTCATAGCCTGTTTCCAAGATCTAGAATCAACATCCTTTATAGCTTCATCATATGTGACCGGATCTTCCTCATGCTCATGAGCCTCGGCCTGGTATACCTCAGCATCATACATAAAGAAATTAGGTTTCTTAGAAACCCTCCCACTACGACGAGGCACCCTAAATTGTTGATCGTCTGCAGGTCTTTCACTGGAACTCGGACTTGCGTCCAAGACCGAAATCTGTGGAGTAGTTCTTTCACCCGATAACTCCTCTAGCACCACTTTGCTTCGAGGCTTAAAGTCATTCATGTGACTTTCCTCCAAGAATGTCACATGGGTTGAGACAATGACCTTTTGTTCCTTCGGGTTATAGAACAGACCTCCTTTAGTTCCCTTTGGATACCCTATAAACATGCACAATTCTGATCTTGGTTCCAACTTCTTCGCATCCCCATCCAGTACATGTGCCGGGTAGCCCCATATTCTCATATGTCCAAGGGAGGGCTTCCTGCCACGCCATAATTCATACGGAGTTCTAGGAATTGATTTGCTCGGAACCTGGTTCAGAATATAGCACGCCGTTTGTAAAGTATGTCCCCAAAATGATAATGGCAGCGTTGAGTAACTCATCATGGACCGTACCATATCCAATAAGGTCCTGTTTCTCCTTTCGGCTACACCATTCTGTTGTGGAGTACCAGGTGCAGTCAATTGGGATAATATCTCATTCTCTACAAGATGTCCTAGAAATTCATCGGAGAGGTATTCGCCACCTCGATCAGATCGAAGTGTCTTTATGGATTTATCCAATTGCTTTTCCACTTCCGCACGATACTCTTTGAATTTATCAAAGGTTTTGCTCTTGCGGTGCATCAGATACACATATCCATACCTTGAGTAATCATCTATGAAAGAGACATAGTACTCGAACCCTCCTCGTGCTGTGACGTTCATGGGGCCACATACGTCAGTGTGCACAATTTCTAAGAGCTCCTGTGCCCTTGTACCCTTAGCTCCAAAAGACCTCTTAGTCATCTTACCCTCTAGACAAGACTCACATTGGGGAAGTCGTACCTCCTCCAGGGATTCCAGAGGACCGTCTTTCACCAATCTTTGAATCCTATCCTGATTAATATGACCAAGTCTTAAATGCCAAAGATACGCCTTGTTAGAGTGAGAAACTTTCAACCTTTTAGAGTTATCAATTAATTCAGTGTCAAGCAGTGAGTACATCTTTGGTCTGATCAAATATAGGTTTCCATCCATCCATCCAGAATAGATAAAAGACTTATTTCTACGAATATCAACTCTTTTACTAAAAGAAACTGAATAAGAATCCTTTATTAAACAAGCTACCGATATAAGGTTCCTCCTAAAATTAGGAACATAAAAACAGTCTTTCAATAAAATAAACCTAAATTGATTAAAATAAAGATGAACGTCTCCCACTGCCTCAGCCACCACAAAGCTACCATCTCCAGTCCGCAACGAGTGGCTCCTATCATGTAGACTTCTCGTTTCCACGAACCCCTGCATAGAAACACAAACATGATTAGTGGCGCCCGAATCAATGACCCATGTGTCTTTCGATTCTTCCACCAAACACGCTTCTAAGTAATGAAGTTCCTTACCTTCCTTGCCCTTGGAGGCTAGGAATTCCCGGCAAGCCTTCTTGAAGTGACCTACCTTCCCACAATGGAAGCATTTGGACTTTTTAGGGTCCTTTGGCTTCTTGTTCTTCTTGTTCTTCTTCCCGTCTGAGACAGGAGGATTAGAAGAACTGGAAACCACTTGCTTCTTATTTGGCCTCTTCCTCTTCCGTGAAGGATTGGAAGATTCCGCCAAATTGGCCTCTCCTTTAGGTCGGACCACATCCTCATCCCTGATCATCCGCTCATAAGCCTGTAGTTGCTTCATGAGCTCGGTTAGTCCTAACTCCTTTGTCGCCAGATTGTATGCGGCCTTAAACCCCACAAAATCTTTAGACAGAGTCTTGAACACCATCTCGATCTGGGTGTTATAGTCCAACTCAGCACCATTCTCGGCAGCCTCAGCGAAGAATCCCATTAGAGTGATCATATGGTCCTTCACCGGAGTACCCGCCTTTTGCTTGGAGTTCATAATGCTGGTGATAGCGGACTATCGAGCCAATTTTTCTTGGCCTCCGAACATGTCCTCCAGATTTTCCATGATCTCCCCAGCAACTTGATAAGTCTCATGCTGCTTTTGTAAAGCACTCGTCATGCTAGTAAGGATGTAGCATCGAGCTATCTCATTGGATTCTCTCCAACGATTATAGGCAACCGGGACCTCCTCAAGTGGTGTGTCAGGTTTGGGCCCAGGTGGGCATGGTTCGTCCAGTACGAACTTGTGTCTCTCGCAGCTGAGAACTATTAATAGATTTCTTTTCCAATCTTTATAATTGTCGCCATTCAACTTATTTTCAGTAAGTATCGAAATGAGGGGTGTCGGTGACATTTTGAACTGAAATAAAATTATACTAGACATCATTACAAAGCCCAAGCAAATATGCAGATAATTTAGCAAATAAAACATACAAGTATGTTCCTACATGAAACTTGAAAAAACATGTAGCATTACAACGGTAATTCTCAGCACCCATTGCCCCAAGCCACCGAGGGGTGGTCATGAGAACAAATAGCCGGAACATGGATCCCGTCCAATTAATATATGTTACCTTAAATCCTCCAAGGTTAAGACATATATTAATAACCGCTTATTTGGCCACCAGTCTAGTTAACAGAGCTTCTAGGGAAGGTTAATAACTAAACGAGTCTTGAGTGTTTAACCATTGTTTACGTAGCCCGATCTACGTCCTACCAAGCCACCGAGGGGTGGTCATGAATAGGATCGCACCCGAACACGTTTTCCACATAGGAGATCCAATCTAGTATACCGGCGGTGGTAAACACCTACCGAGGGGTGTGGTCAGGTCAGAACTGACGCGAGGCGTTACCATGCTTTCACATATGGATCAACAATGGAGGCCATGGGTTTTGTTTAAAACCCTCTCCCACTCAATATTTTGAAAAACATACAAGTTTTGACAAATTATGTATGATCAATATAGTATGAGCGGCACTCACCTATCCTATATGACATGTTATCAAATATGCATACAAAACATCCATCAATACATATTTATACATCCATGACATATCACAGAAAAAATAATTGACAGAATAACCAAGCTATGGTTCCATCCTAGAACAAAGAAAATAAAGATTACAAAATTCCTTCCAAAGCATTCTTTGGGTCTTGAATTCTGTTCCGTCTTCTTGTATCCTTCTTTATGTAGCATCTCTATTTATTTCTCATCCCAAGAATTATTTAAAATTTAAATTTCCCAAAAATTTAAATTTCAAATTCAAATTCCAAATTCGAATTTCAAATTTAAATTTCAAATTTGAATTTTAAACAATTTTAAAACATCATGTGTAATAATATGTAATTTCAAAAATTTTAAATTTTTAATTACATATTTTTAAACATGATTTAAAATTAAACCTCAAATTTAAAAATCAAAATTTTCTGATTTTTGGACTGTCGGACTGCCGCCCCCGTAGGCGGCAGCCGCCATGGGCAGCCACCAACCCCGGAGGGGCTGGCAGCCCACGGCCGCCCCTTGTGCAGCCTGCCGGGCAGCAGGCCAAGCCTGCAGCGCCAAGCTGCACGCCCAGGCTGGGCGCAGCAGCCGGCAGGCTGCAGGCAGTGCCTGCAGCCAGTGGCTACATGCCCAGGCTGCAGCCGGCCTTGGGCAGGCAGCGCCACCCTCGGCTGTAGGCCAAGCCTGCGGCCGTGGGTGATGTTTGCCTGCATAGGGGCTGCCGCAGCCCCATCCTGCCCGAGGGCAGGGGCTGCAGCCCCACCAAGGCCCGTCGGCCTATTCCGAGGGGTCGTGTCTCGATTTTCGTGCCATATTCTAATTTACCTATTAGGATCTCCAAAAATTAATTTGAATCCCAATTAAATTGAAATTTTCCACACAATCAAAATTTCAACCTTTAAATCAAATTTAACTTTTGGGAAAAATAAATTACGGTCTTCAATCTTCAATCTCCTCCAAGAATAATTACATAAAAAATTCTAAACCGTTTCCGGTGTACAAAAATTCTAACCATAAATATTCTAAGAGACAAAAATTAAAATCCATGGGAAAAACACAGTGTTAATAAACTGCTCCCATGGTTACATAAAAATTCCTAGATACAATTTTTCTAAATTCTAAGGAACCATAACCGGTATAAACAAGCATGCTTATAATAATTCAAAAAATTAAAATAACCACATACTTTATACATAATACATGATAACAACATAAAGGAACCCTAGAATGCCACTCTCTAAATATCAAATCCATACATAAATAAAAAGACTAAGTAATTGTCTAATTTATGTACATGGCATAGTCATGAGATGTCTCTGATACCAATTGTAAGATAATAAATCAGTAAAAACGTATCAGAGTGGCGCAGCGGAACAATAAAAATTTTTAGATCGTTAAATATCTCATGATGCCATATACAATAAATCAACAATAATTAAAACTCATACCTCAAGGACGCCAATATGTAGGAGGAGAATGACCGGAGGCTTCAACCAACTAGCCTTCTCTACTATTCTCCAATTCCCGAATGGCTGAGTGTGTGGGCACTCTGAACCTCGATCGGTATGCTAGCACTGCTAGTCTTCTTCCGACCACCCAGATCTCTAAAGAACTTTATTGTCACGATGAGCTGTGCAACAATAAGCCTGCTCACCTGAGAGTCTGTGGTCTGAGAGAACTGGAGTGGCAGGACCTCTATTTATAGACCTGCATGAGGTGAATCTCTGAATTTGAATTGGATTAGGAAAAGATATTTTCCCTTATCCAAACCTATAAAATCCGAATTTTTCCAAGGGAGAATCTCCACTAAAAATTCGGTTTTCTTAGGATAGATCCAATCCAAATCTCAACAAGATTTTAACTAGAATTTTATCTCCCTTTTTCAACCAAAAAATCCGAAATCTTTAGGAGAAAATCTTCTCCAAATTTTCGGCCACTTTTAGGATAAGGAAGAATCAAAATTCCACTAGGATTTTTCAAGCTAAATCTCATCTCAACCTTATCCAAAAATAACCGAATTTCCTAGGATAAAGCCTCCAAAATTTCGGCCACTTTTAGGGAGGGAGAGAATCCAAATTCAACTAGGATTGAAACTTGAATTTTCCCTTGAATCTTATCTACAAAAACCGAATTTTCCATTGAGGATTATCCTCAAAAAAATGAGCCCACTTTTGTTGGGATTTTGATTCAAAATTCAAGTAGGATTCTAACAAGATTATCCTCTCCAAATCCAACTCAAATTCGAATTTCAAACCTTGTGGATTTTCCACAACAAATTCGAATCCTACTTGGACTGTGATTCAAAATTTGAATTTCAAATTTCAAATTCAAATTTCAAATTCAAATTTCAAATTTCAAATTTCAAATTTCAAATTTAAATTTCAAATTCAAATTTCAAATTCAAATTTCAAATTCAAATTTCAAATTCAAATTTCAAATTCAAAATTCAAATTTCAAATTTCAAATTTCAAATTTCAAATTTCAAATTTCAAATTCCACAAAACGGTTGTGTTTCATATTCTTGTTCTCATGGATAATTTTCTATAACTCCAATCCAATCTCAAATAAAATCATGGCAACTTTATTTGGAGTTCGAATAATTGTGTACTCTATTATCCAAAACAAAATCTGAATCCAACCGGAGAGAATCTTGTCTACCATCCTAATCCTGTGTCATCACCATCCATGCATAATAAACTAGCCAATAGCATACACAAATCAATTTGCCAAACGTTAAGGAATTATGTGGAGCTAGTAGAGGGACTGATTGGACATATATAATCGGGCTCCCGTGATTCTATATGATCATCATTCTGTACCGAACAACTCAATTATATGATCACTAATTTCAGAGTCACACCACTATAAACCTGAAATTGAACTCCCAATAATATACCGTATTACGTAAGCCTGTGACGAGCTACCATCCAATGACCTTGTCATAGATGCAAAACCCTCATATGATATCCATGATCAGCCTTAGGTCAAAGTCCGTTTAATCCTACTGATCAGGCTATCTTAAAGTTCCATTATACTACCGAATCAAGAAAATGATTATTCACCATATGTGAATAAGAAGTCATCCGCCCAGCAGACGACCCAAGGCCTTGTCCATTTTCACATTAAGTATAATGCCTTTAAGAGGATACCTTTAACTCCTCAGAGCTATGATTCCGATATCTGCAAACAAACCCTTCATCGTATACAAGTCATGCACCCAACGAACCGGTCTATAAGCTTACTACCTCTGAGACGCTTTAGCCATTGGAACATCAAAGTACACAAGTCATATACATGAAGTAGTTCATTTACTCAGGATTAAGGTTATTGCACAATGAACATCCAAAGCAGATTGATCCACTCATAGCGGACTACGTAGATCAATCACGCTTTAGTCCCGGTCTAATATGTCACCACCAAGCAACATATCCATGTCTCTACTTGGGAGTCCAGCTCCAGACAGTCAAGACAGACCGTCCCCTCTAAGGCTTTAGACAACATAATAGTCTTAACATGAGTTAGATGCTCGGTCTAACCCCATAGACTATAGACCATAGTTTAGACTGCTAACTTTAGAACATTGTCTTCTCGCATACAAAAGTCCATTGCATGCAACGTTCTAACAGTTTTAACACAAGCAGTCAGTGAGCCATATTTGCTTACATTTACTTTAACATGTAAATAAGATGAGGACAGATAGCAATGTAATGAATAACCTCTAAGTATAATTTTATTATCCAGTTCAAAATGAATACATCAAAATGTCTCTAATACTTAGGGCATTTCCTAACAGTGGCGAAGGTGGAGCAGGAGAGGAGGGTGGCGATGGTGGTCGATGGATGGAGGCCGTGGTTGCTTTGGCTCACGGTGGAGATGGAGGCCGTGGTTTTATTCGGCTGTGTGAGTGGCGAATGAGGGGCGGTGGCGTTGGGCTCACGACGGCTGCTGTTCACGGAGCTCGGGAGGTCATCCGACAGGCCCAAGCCACGCCAGCCTCGCGAACCCCTGTCGCCGGCCCGCCGCGTAGTGAGTGCCAAGCCCGAGCCATCCGAGCTCACGGCCTCCCTCACCCATCGCCATCCAACCGGTCCAAAGCTCGCCGATCGAGCTCGAGCCACAGCGCCGTGACCCAATCGCCCCTTCTCAGCCGCAACCGAGCCTCGCGAGCCTCGCGAGCCCAACCTGAGTCGTCGCCTCGTGAACGTCGAACCACCCTCCGTCCCATCCAACCCACGACACTGTTCCCGAGACGACTGCTGTCTCACGCCGCCGCCGTGAGCCTCCACCGGCCAAATTGAATTCGAGAAGCAATATATATGTGTGTCGCCATGAGCCTCCGCCGGCCAAATTGAATTCGAGAAGCAATAATATATATGTGTGTGTGTCTGTGAAAAGAGAGGGCATGAATAATAATAAGTTTTGATAAATATTTTTAAATATATTAGATTTTGAAATTGTATTTGAAACTGTTCTGGGAATTGGAATTTGTTTTTTTGCAGGTTAAGCTTTTGGAGTTTTTGGACAGTCTATATTTTAGGGTAGGTCATGTCAAAAATTTTATAAAATAAAAATGAAATATTCAGGTATGTATAAAAATAAGATGTTGTTTTAAAATATTAAATTAATGACATACTAATTAGTAAAATTTAATTTTTGATATTTACAATAATTTTTTAAAAATTAAACATAAATATATATTTATAAAATACTTATGAGAAATAATTGATTTTCAAAGTTTTCATAAAATACTTATGAAATAATTGGTTTTCAAAAATATAACCAAATACAGTTTTATTTTTCTATTTTTCAAAACACACGGTCAGAAAATAAAACCAAACGCAGTTTCAGAAACGATCTCAGACCAGTTTTCAAAACGATCTCAAATTCAGCATTTTTGAAATCTCAACAGATTTCAAAAACAATACCAAACGCTACCAATATCTCATCCCTATGCTGATACAAAACCACTTTGAATTAAAAAAAAATACTTTATCAGTGTGATATTTAACATTATTACTTATAGGTATCGGGATCAATTTTGGTCTCTAAAATAACTTTTTAGTATTTTTTTTTACCTCACTATATTTTTTACTATATATATCTCTAAAATTATATAGTAAATTCTAAATTTTAAAAGTCAATAACTTTATATATACAAGTCCAAATACAATAATTTTTTAAAAAAAAATTACATAGAATTTTAAAAGAAACAAAACAATATTTATATTGATAATTTTTTTCAGAATAAATTCTTAAGATTTTATATTTTTTTCACTTCAAATAAATTTTTTTCCTAAACATATTTTTCAAAACTTAATTTTATCTAATAAAAAAAATTTTTCAAAACTCCACAAACAGACATTATTCTTGAATAAATATGAATAGAGATTGAGACTCCATTTACCTTTTGACGGATCTAGTTTCCAATTGGGGGACTAACACGGACTACCCATTTGAGTCGACAACAATCCTGGAGGACTTGGGTTGGCATTGCAAGTCTAAATTGTACCGAGTTGACTGACTTACCATGCCATATCGTTAACGTTCTTTTTTCTTTTCTATTTTTCTTTTTTAAAAAGTTGTTCGAACTTTTGATTGAGACTTTTCTGCATCACCAGCATACACAGAATGTGAATCAGCGACATGTGGCAATTGCAAGAATTCTTTTTTCCACCTTGCAAGGATGCTTTTTCTGCGCTCACATGCTGATCTCCCAAATTAACCTGGTCAGTCTTCGTTGCGAGACAGATTTGACTCGTATGTTCTTTCGTTTACGTCCCTTTTTATAAGGAATTTTCTTGTTAACAAGAAAAAAGATTATGAACTAATCTTAAGAAAACAAAATTTAAAAAAAAAAAACTTAAGAAGAAATTTAAAATTAAAAAAAAAATCTTTCTAATGATTGCCTCCACTTTTTTTTTTTGGTCATAGAACTGCAGTATTTTTTTTTCTTTTTCTTCTTTTTCTAGGGAGAATGACAACAACATCTCTTGTTGTTGAAACGGCATTAATAAAAATTACTTAAATAGTCTTTTTTTTATTTATTGGTTAACATGACATAAATTATTCTCTCTTAATCATACACAAATTTTATTTTTTATTATCTAATTTGTGTCATACTTGTCTACTGTCAGAGTTTTATATCATGTTTATGCAAGGTTTTTGAATTTATGTTGTCCAAGTGTTTTCCTCTAATTAAAATTTCTACCATCTGTATTGGATAATAAGACAGTTGTTTATTAGTTTTATGATTTACCAATATTACCTCATTGAATATTGTATTAAATATTCCATCTTATTATTAATTTACTAAAGGTTAAATAAAGTAAGTTTTCAAAAGAAAAAAAAAATCTGTTATTAGAAAAAAAAAAAACTCAAAACTCAAAAAGTAACGAGAAACTTTTATTTTTTAAATCTATTTTCTTCAGTTTTTTCGAGCAATATATATTACAAATCATTAAGGATAGTCTGAGTCAAAGCCTAAGGGGCTGTTAATTTTTATAACGCATGCAAAAACTCCAGAGATAATCATGGCATATTAAGGAACATAAGGAATACCTAAGACTTTTGCGCAACAAGGAAGGAAAAACAAGACATAATTTGGACTAAATACATGAGATACATCGAGTATTTTCTGTTTATTTTTTCAATTAAGAAAATGAAAGTACTACATGCAACTCAACTATGTATATTTTACTTAACACATGTGATGTACGAGTTGATGCAGACATTTATCCACAAAATTAAGTAGCAAATGATAAGAGGGGAGTCATCGAATCTTTCAAACACTATTCAAAAATTCATTTCAAGCACTACTATTTTAGATCCTTATTTGGAGAAAAATTACCCAATGAATCTATTTGAAACTTCTTTGAGACGAGGTTTCAAAACTATATGGAAATTTGATGTAGCAGAAATATATGTTAGAAAAATAAAAATAATAAAGATAAAAGGGATAGATTAGTCAAGTTATTGATTCACATAGAATGCCAAAAATTGAAAGAGAAGTAAAGAGTAATAACTCAAAATTTTCATTTAAAAATCAATTGATATATACCTTACAAATGGATGTCATTATTTATAAGACAAAAATACAATCAGAAAACTACTATAATAAAAAATAATAATAAAATTCACAATTTTTCCAAAACTAGAAAGTACATAATTAAAAGTGAAAATGGAAACTACTATACTCAAGGAATAATGAAACGGAATTAGAATTGAGTCCAAAATTCTTAGATCAATTTATTACAAAAATAAAAATTAGTAAAAATGAAAAAAAAAAAAGGCCCTTTTGGAGGCGAAACGATGTAATTTAATCAAAAAGTTAAGTACATCATGACAAAGCACCGAGTTTTGTTTATTGGCCTATTCCACACCAAAAACACAACTTTTTTTTTTTTTTAAATCTAAATCCGACTTCATCAATGAACCCCATAAAAAACGTAAAATTTCCTTATTTAGCTTTAAGGTGGTCCCAATATGGCAAAAAGGCCAATTTAATGCTTCGTTTCCCTCTATAAATCAATCATCCTCTACTCAGTGCTTCGTTTCCCTGGCCTCAATAAAAGTTTTCGCCTCCGCAGCCAGCAAAAGAGAGAGAGAGAGATATAGATAGAAATCATCGAAAAAGACGAGCAACAAGTGACACCGAAATACCTTCCCATTTAGTCAAAAGCCGTGGGCTAGAGGGTGGATAACCACCCAGTTCAGCATAGACGCCAGACTTTACCTTCTTGGCTGTTTCTTAGCAAGTAAATTAAAAATAATAATAAAGTGTTGGGAAAGATGACATCCTTACGTGCAACAGCTTGTTCATATAACTCTTCTTATGTATGTGCATTTCACTAAGAGAAAAACGCAGTTTAAACTTAATTTTTTTCCCTTGTATCTGTATTACGTATTTTTATTCTATTGGAAGAAAATGAGTGTAAATTTAAAGCATGTTTGCATAGCTCTAATAACGGTCTTCTTGTTGTCATCAAAGTATTGCTATGCAATCGATAATATAACTGTATCCCGGGCATTATCTCTGGGGCAAACTCTAATCTCCCCCGGCCAAATCTTCGAGTTAGGCTTCTTCAGTCCTAACAATTCAGGAAATCACCAGTATGTGGGCATGTGGTTCAAGGGAGTCTCTCCTCAGACAGTTGTATGGGTGGCCAACAGAGAGCGTCCGCTTCTAGTCACCGACTCTCAAGCGAATTTAAGAATCGGAAGCGATGGAAATCTGGAGCTTGTGGATGGAAACCTGAGTACTGTCTGGTCGACCACTGTTGATGCCCCGTCAAATAGTTCAGTAGCGACGCTTTCGGATAACGGGAACTTTGTGCTCACGGATGGTGCGTCCAGAGAAGAATTGTGGCAGAGTTTTGATCATCCCGGGGACTCGGTATTACCCGGCTCAAGTATCTTTTATAATGCCAAAACCAGAGAGCAGTATGTCATGACTTCTTGGAAAAGTGAGAGTGATCCGTCACTTGGAGATTTCACAGCAGGAATATTAACAAGATATAGGCCAGCACAAATTTTCATCTGGAATGGAACAACTCCGCACTGGAGAAGTGGGCCGTGGGGTAGATTGAAGTTCGTAGGCATGCCAGAGATGGATGCGTCGTATCAAAAAAGCGCGTTCAGTCTCGTGGAAGATGCAGAGCAGGGAACAGCCTATCTCAATTTTAAGGCGTTCAACAGCTCCATTCTCTCGACGGTGCTTCTCGCGTGGAATGGTTCCCTGAGGTACAAGTTAAAGGACAGTGTAAATGATTGGTACGTCAACTGGGTGGCACCGACGACTCCGTGCGATGTTTATGGCGCTTGTGGACCTTACGGAATATGCAGGGCGTACGAGTCTCCAATATGCAAGTGTTTGCAAGGGTTTGTGCCAAAATCAAATGAAGAATGGAGCAAAGGGAATTGGAAGCAAGGTTGCGTGAGGCAAACTGAATTACTTTGTCAGAAAAACACCAGTAGTCCATCTTCACAGGAAGGGAAAAAAGACGGGTTTCAAAAGTTTGTTAATATGAAAATCCCGGATTTTCATGAATATGTTTACCCTGCTTACGATCTCGATACTTGCCAAACATGGTGCCTTGTTAATTGTTCTTGCAGCGCTTATGCGTTTGTTAATGGAATAGGGTGTTTAACATGGTCAGGTGGCCTTGTTGATATTCAGCAGTTTTCCGTTGGTGGAGAAGATCTTTTTCTTCGCCTTGCGCCCGAAGAACTAGGTGAGAATTATGTTCCTGTTGATATTCTGCAATTTGAACTCTTCCTTTCACTCACTCTGTATTTCCGATTCTTAATATACGGTTGTGTTAAATGCTCAGTTGGAGGACAGAAAAACAACAATACCGTCATCGTCGTCGTTGCAACGGTTTCTTCTGTATTGATATTAAGTGCCATACTGTTGATCGGTTTTTATCAATGGAGAGCGAAACAAAAGAAGAAACAGAGTAAGTAAAGAAGTCAGCTGCAATATCATAATCTGCATTTCTCTCACATGCGCAAATTTGCTTGGTGTTGGTTAGTGTGGAGACGTTGAGGTGTAGGCTTTTGTCATGAAAATTTTTTTTTTTTCCCTGGAGTTTTTTTATTCTTCTAAGTTACTTATTTATTCATATTTTCCGCGTAACGGCCCAATGATGATAATTAATTTTGAAGTCACTAGGATGATAGCCGAAGCCCATGGATGCACCCATAAGAACTTTTTGAGCTTCTAGCTAAAGTATCTAATTATAATATGAATTATGAAATAAATGAGATATCCTTTAGCCTAATTGATATACCTGTATACAAAACTTTGATATAAACTTAAATAGTTCTACTAGTAGTTGAGTTTTCACTTCTGATCTCTGTTATTGCTTTAGTTTGCATAAAAGTAAATTATATAGTTTACCTAAAAACAACAGGGACGAAGCAGAAGAGAGGGAAGTTTCATTCTACCCAGACATCCGCTGATTTAAGATGTACTCTTCAATCTGTTCAACAAAATGATCCAATCGAGCTTCCTATTTTTGACTTCAATAGCATTTTAGATGCTACGAACAACTTCAGCCTAGAAAACAAACTTGGTCAAGGAGGATTTGGTCCTGTCTATAAGGTTAGTGTTATATTCTATCTTCAAGTCTAAACCATGCGTTAGAACTTAGAGATGCAAATATAAAGGGAATGACAAATTAAAGTACAAATTTGCAGGGTAAATTACAAGATGGGATGGAAATAGCAGTTAAAAGACTCTCAAGTAACTCCGGACAAGGCATGGAAGAGTTTAAGAATGAGATGAAATTAATTTCTAAACTCCAACATAGAAATCTTGTTAAGCTCCTTGGTTGTTGCATTGAGGAAGAAGAGAAGTTACTAATATACGAGTTCATGCCTAACAAAAGCTTGGATAATTTTGTCTTCGGTTTGTTTTTCTTGGCAACATCTCTCGCTCCTCGTATCTTCTCCTTGTCTTAAAACTAATTATTTGTAAAAACGTCATTTATAAATTCTCATTTGGTGGTGAATTAATTAGATGACCAAAGAAAAGCACAACTTAATTGGCCTACACGCTTCAACATTATAAATGGGGTTGCTAGAGGACTTGCATATCTCCATCGTGATTCCTGCTTAAGAATAATACATAGGGATTTGAAGGTCAGCAACATTCTCTTGGATGAGAATATGAACCCAAAAATATCAGACTTTGGATTAGCTCGTATTTTTCAAGGGACGATAGATCTTGAAAACACTCGTAGAATTATTGGAACATTGTAAGTTCATACTCTTTCTGTTCCACCATTTTTCAGTGCACTATTGGAAGTTGAATGAAAAGTGACATTGTCTATTTAAATAAAATGTAGAGGGTATATGTCTCCAGAGTACGCATTACGTGGGATTTTTTCAGAAAAATCTGATGTCTTTAGCTTTGGTGTGTTGACATTAGAGATAGTCACTAGTAAGAAGATCACAAGCTTCAATCATGATGAGCAACATCAAAGTCTTATTGATTATGTGAGTTCATTAATTTACTAGTCTGCTACTTTTGTATTTGGATTCATTTGCACTTCAATGTGACAGATGATAGATATTGTGTCAGGTATGGCATCTGTGGAGTGAATGCAGGGCATTAGACATGACGGACAAAGCATTGGAAGACTCGTATATGTCGTCACAAGCAATTAGATGCATACATGTCGGGCTTCTCTGCGTGCAAGACCATGACGTTGATAGGCCAACAATGACGGATGTCGTTTTCATGCTAAGCAAGGAAACAGATCTCCCACAACCCAAACAGCCATTTTTCACGTTCGAAAGGATCTCCGTGTATGACCTTCCTCAGCAAAGTGTGAGTTTTTGCTCCAATAATGAAGTCACAACATCGATTTTGCATGGTCGATAAGTTCAAGAGTGATGATCACAAAGAGAGTAACTGATTATATAAATGCTGAAAAAGGAAAAGTGCGATTGCTTTTGTGAATCTTTTTTTTTTTTTTTTCAATGAAAAATAGTTATTGTTATAGGAATGTTTTTTATACAATTTTTTATTTTTAAGTTTGACTCGTTCCAAATTCTAAAAATAACATCTTAGTTCCAAAGATAATATGAAAATTACTTGTATCATTTAAGGGGAAACTTGCGTTAATTCACACTCAAAGAAGATTTGACCAAACTTCTTACATATCCCGTTGAGGGATAAAGGCACTTAACTATTTAACATGTATGTTGCAAAATATATACACACTCATGTGCATGTAAATATATTGAACAAGCATGCTCATTAAGTGTGACGCCCCCCACGTACGTTACCATACCAACCAGCCGAACTCTGACGCCGACCGCGATGGCTGGCAACCTCGTGGGTCATCATCCTCTTACTTAACATACTTAAACTTCTATTCTTAACGTTCTCATCTTATAGCGGAAGCAATTTCTATAGCAAAATTTTTTTTTTTTTACTTACATATTATGCCTATAACTCTATCATATTCTTATAACATATAATTTATAAATTTCTTTCTTTCATCTTCCTTTTTGAATGCTCAGCGAAAGACTCATGATAGTACCATACCATCGCCCAGTCCCTTGGCACTTGCAGATCCGTCCGTTGTCCATCATATTACTTTAAACTAACAAGTTGCTTACCTGGAACATATAAACAACTAATGAGCTAGATGCTCAGTAAGTTCAAACATACATTCATTAACTTATAAATACTAGTAATATATGTTATTACTAGAATATATGACATCACGTATATACACATCATATACATCGTTTATACATATCCTAAAAACATAACATAGAATATGAGCTTCATCATGCTCGTTTATCTCTTCGTTCATCGATCTTATCATTCTATCGATCAACTCTTATCATTCTAATCTAATCTCTTTATTTCTTTGCTTTTCATTCCTATCATTTCTTAACTTTCTGTTCTAAACCTTTATAACTTTTCTATCGCTTTATCATCATCTCTTAACCTTTCATATCTTAAAAGCTAGTAACACATATACACTAGCATAACACCACGTAAAAACGTGTCATTCTATACATATAACATCAATTACATCATATCACATATATTAATTCTATTATGTTCCTTTAGTTTCGTTTTATTATTTATTTACTTTTCATCGATTTCATTACGTCATTCTTTCGTATTGTTCGTCTTTTTTCTTATCGTTCTTTTCCTTTCTTTTCTTTTCGTATCATTTCTTTTCTTTTCTTTTCACTTTCTTTTCTTTTCTTATCTTTCATTTTCTTTTCTTTTCTTTTCTTTTCTTATCTTTCACTGGTGGGCCCCGTCGTTGAACGTACCTAGTTGCGCGCTGACAGTGGGAGGAGGGGGAGCTACCCACCAACCTACCTCACAGTCACATAAAACCTCACCTTCGGGGTTGGTCCATCCTATAATCTACCACACCTTCGGGGTAGCACCACATCTGCGCGGAGGATATAGACCGGAAGTCTCAACTATATAGGGAGACCGGTACGCCAACCATTAACTTTTCAGTTTTATTATCTTGCATTCTTTTAGCTTTTCTTATATTGATTTTTCATTGTACGTCTTTTTCATGACATTCATAATCTTTCATTTCTTATTTTTCATAAAACATTTTATGGAACATATGTTCTTTCGTTGTTTTTCTTTTCTTAATTCTTTACTTTAACTTGTGTGAATTAGGTTAATCACACTTTAGCATAGCGTATATAACACATATTACTTATATAACATCACATTACATCATAACAAACAAAATTATGTTCAATTATGTGCAAACAATTATTCTCTGTTTATCTTATCATTTGCATCATTCTATCAATCATAGCCTATCGATCATAGCCTATCGTTCTATTTTATCAATCACATCTTATCGTTATGTTCTAATCCTTTCATCATACATTTCATCATAACCTATCATTGTTTCTTTTTCTTGTCTAACTCTTTGCTTTCATATCATTTTTCATAAAACACCTATCCTTTCGTTATCATAAAACATGCCTTTTCTTAATTCCTTTCATCACCGATCATCGTTGCTCTATCAATCATAACCTAACTTTCATAAAATTTTTCATAAAACATCTATTCTTTCCTTTCATATTTCATCTCTTTCTTATGCATCCTATCATAACAATCTTGTTCTTACTCTTTCCCTTCTTCTATCCCTCTTTATCGTATCGTTACTCTCATAAAGCTTTTATAATGTCTTTCCTTCATAATTCAATATGTACATATATTTATATATATATTTTTATAATTATTTATTAAAACATATCTTTTAACATCATCATAACATTGCTATAGCATTACTATAGCATCATCATAAATCACATCATGACATTTGCATACAAAACATATAAACACGATAAGCTTGTTCATAGTTGCAGACGGGTAAATGTCTGAACTTACTCATAGCGTGCTTATCCTCTTCTTAAAATCCATTGACGTCCTTTGTCGCGTTGGGATTGGGTTCCTACAGACAAATTTTGTCCGTTAATCACATTTTCATTTATAGTTTTTATTTTATTTAAAAGCTTGATTCTGATCTTATAACCCTTAATTATAGCCTTAGGACAGCTTTTTAAACCTTAATGGCCATTTTCGAATTTTTCTCCAACTTTTCGAAAAATTACGATTTTACCCCTAACTTTTGACAAAATTACAACTTTGCCCTTGACGTAATTTTTCATAACTTAGACCTCAATTTTGGCTTTTACAAACTTCATTCACCTATTCCGGGGTCATTGGGGCTCTTTTCCCATAATTTGAGAATTTTTGGGCAAAATGACCATTTTGCCCCTAATGGGTCGTTTAATCATAACATTTTCATTTTCATACTTAGGCTGGATTTTCTAAACCCAAAATCATTTAATTAGCTTTTTAAATCTTATTAGACCTTTTCCGAATCAATTCTTATCATTTTACCAATTTTTCACATTCCCGGCCCTCGGGAAATACTATTCCGACCTAAGAATCGGTTTCATGTTTTCTTTGCGTTTTAGGGTTTCGAAGGGTCGGTTTACTAATTATAACTTGCCCCTTCCTTTTTCCATGCCCTAATTCCTCGAGGGGGCTCGGGTTCCCTCCCCGATCATATTTTTTTACCCCTCGTTTCCCATATTACCCCTGGTGTCGTTTTTAGAAATTTCGACAGAGTTTTCCCTTAATTTTTGAGTTCCAGCGTTTAGGAAACGCCTGAAAACCATCTATCCTAATCTAATTCTATCACGTACTATACCAGAGGCCTAGATTTTACGTAAAACTCATACTGTTTACGTAAAATCATTACATTATCACATTTTTTTCTTTTTCTCCATTACAGTCATTTTTTTCTTTTTCTTTTTACATATATTCTTTTCCATAATTTTCATACCAATAATTATAAAATTATACAATAGTCCCAAACAATTAAATTGCGGAACGTAAAGGGATCAGGATTTATACCGAATTGCAGTCCGGTCTCGACGGCATAAACCATAATTTTTCATTCTTCATCTTTGAGGTCCCGTCTTGCAAATCCGACTTTGCAGATGCGTCCGGAACGTCGAAAATAGGCTAACGGGCCAAACTTCTATTTTCGGTCAACGGTCGCCGTTGACCGACGTTGACCGCCGTTGACCGGCGGCGACGGTGGTAAGTGGGTAGTCCATCTTGAAGATCTCGACGAGAGGAATCCATTGGTAGCTTCAATTTCACCATTCGACGCCTCTATCGCCGGAAATCGCCCCTCGAAAACTCGGTCACGGCGGCGACAGTGGAGCTCCGCCGTGCCGGACTTTTTCCCTGAAATTAGTTGAGGGCTTTTGCTCCCCTCTTCACGGCGAACATTTCTGTACCGGTGGTGCAGCTTAACATCGCAGGAAACGGCGGCGACGTCGCGGCTTCGGGCGACGCGATCCAGCGGCCGTTGGGCTAAAACACTACCTGGGTTTTGTTCTACTCTTCACCACGAGTCTTTTGGGACCGGAATCACCTTGATCGGACGTCGGACGGCGGAGATACGGCGTCGTGAATTTTTCGGTGGCTGGCGGCTTCGGGCGGCGCGTGCGCTCTCCTCCGGCGTTGGTTCCGTCGACTCGGCACACCGTTGAACTCAGCTCAGCGAGAGCTTTCCAACGGTGCCGGCGGTGTCGAAAACGGACACCGTTTTTAGTGGTCGGTTACTATTCATCAATGGGGGTAGAGAGAGAAAGAGAAGTGATGAGAGAGAGAGCGTGTGGACAATTGAGGACGTTTCACTTTTTCCCGCTCTTTATATACTTTTTTGCCCAAAATTTCAACATGGGCTATCCTGATTAATTTGGGTGTCCTGAATCTAAATATATCAGTTTTACTTTAATCTGAGATCATCTTGACCCGTTTTTTATACTGCGAATTTTCGGTCAAAAATTACCCTTGTGCTCAATTGTCAAATTTGAGCGTGCTGATAGGCTATCCTAACTAATTTGGGAGTGCTGAACCCAAATTTATCAGTTTTATGTCAAGATAATATCATCTTGCCCTACTTCTTGATACTGTGAGTGGCACACACGTGCACACACATAATATCACTATTACTCATTTTTCATCCTTTAACATTGTTAGAACATTTTATTTAGTTCTAAACAATATTAAATCACTTAATTTCACATTTTCACGCTTAAATTCATTATGTATTTATTTTCCGAGAAATATGAATTTTCCGGGTTATTACATTAAGCGTCGACATTTAGCGATTCCCCCCCTGCATTTTCAGTCTACGCTTGTAGTTTGCAGGCATTTTTTTTTTTAATTTGGGGTTCTTAAAGAAGCAACCAAAGTACCAACTCTCATTTCTGCACATTTACCTTGCATGCACTTAAAATTATAAGCTAGAAATCAACGAAATCGACAAACAACGTTTGACGTTTCCAAAGTCCTTCCACTTTGTCAAAAGCTGTCCGTTTGAATTTAGAAGATTGACAGCCACCCGAAATTTCAAACTTCAGCTATTGCATGAATTTTCGTCTTGGATTTCTCTGTCAAGAAATTAAAATAATAATTAAAAAAAAAGTGAAATTGATGTATAAGATTCAAAGAGACTCCATGTATAATTTCCAGTTGGCTTCTCTGCATATGAACCACCAGAGCTTGATTCAACTTGTCCACAACTCGACTTATATACGGCATTTCATTTTGTGCAAAATCAGTTCT
The DNA here is from genome assembly GCA_035233585.1 of Antiaris toxicaria. Taxonomy (NCBI): domain Eukaryota; kingdom Viridiplantae; phylum Streptophyta; class Magnoliopsida; order Rosales; family Moraceae; genus Antiaris; species Antiaris toxicaria. The sequence continues at coordinate 101,265,369 of CP141154.1, forward strand.
ATAGTTTTGTTTTGTTTTTTAGCTTCTTTTATTTATAATTATTATTATTTTTTTTTTGGTGATGTTGAATTTTTATTCTTTTTTTATTTTATGAAAAAGGGGTATTTTTGTACTTGAATTTACAAATTTTGTCAAAAGTTGTGGCTTGAATTTACAAAAACGCAGATTCTGGAGAGCTTCTGGAATGATTTTAGCAAATCGGATTTTTCTTGTCCAGTACTGAAGAAGAGGCGGAATTGATAACGTCCTAAGAAAATTACCCACAATAGAGCTCCAAGCTTGTTTAACTTGTTCACAACTGAAAAGAAGAATTTTTTTATGCATGTTCATTATACGAGAATATTCGACAAAAATGGGTGTCAAGCATGTTTGTATAGCTCTAATAACAGTCTTCTTGTCCTCATCAAAGTATTGCTGTGCCATTGATAATATAACTGCATCCCAGGAATTATCTCAAGAGCAAACTCTGATCTCTCCTGGAAAAATCTTCGAGTTAGGCTTCTTCAGTCCAAACAATTCAGGAAATCACAAGTATGTGGGTGTGTGGTATAAGGGAATTTCTCCTCAAACAGTTGTATGGGTGGCCAACAGAGAGAGTCCACTTCGCGTCACCGACTCTCAAGCGAGTTTAAGGATCGGCAACGATGGAAATCTGGAGCTTGTGGATGGAAACCAGAGTTTTGTCTGGTCAACCGATGTTCGTGTCCCGCCAAATAATTCGATTGCAACTCTCTCCGACAATGGAAACTTTGTTCTCAAAGATGTCATGTCAGGAGAAAAGTTTTGGCAGAGTTTTGATCATCCTGGGGACACATTCCTACCTGGCTCACCTTTGGGTGTTAATGTCAAAACCGGACAGAAGTATGTTCTAAATTCTTGGAAAAGCAAGAGTGATCCATCGCTTGGAAATTTCACCGTAGGGGTTTCATCAGCATTGAAGCCAGCACAAGTTTTCGTTTGGAATGGATCAAGTCCGCAGTGGAGAAGTGGGCCATGGGCTAGATTGAAGTTCATAGGCATGCCAGAAGCGAATCCATCCTATCAGAAAAGTTCATTCACTCTCATGGAAGACACGGAGAAGGGAACTATCTTTCTCTCTTATGAGTCTTTCGACAGCTCCGTTCTCTCAAGAGGGTTTGTGTCATCAGAAGGTGTTCTCAGTAAAATGGAAACAGAGAATGTCAAAGATTGGTACGTTGAGTGGACGTCACAAAAGAATCCATGCGATGTATACGGCACTTGTGGTCCTTCTGGAATATGCAACGCATCTGAATCTCCGATTTGCAAGTGTTTGAAAGGGTTTGTGCCTAAATCAAATGAAGAATGGAGCAAAGGGAATTGGTTACAAGGGTGCATGAGGCAAACCGAATTATTTTGCGAGAAAAATACTAGTAGTCCAACTTCACAGGGAGAAAACAAAGATTGGTTTCAAAAGTTTGTTAACGTGAAACTCCCAGATTTTTATGAATATGTTTACAATCCAAATGATATCGATTCTTGCCAAACGCGGTGCCTAAATAATTGTTCATGCAGAGCTTACGCGTATGTAAATGGCATAGGGTGCTTAATTTGGTCAGAAGACCTTGTTGACATTCAGGAGTTCGCCTTCGGTGGAGAAGATCTTTTTCTTCGCCTTGCACATGAAGAACTAGGTTAGAAGAGCATTCTTGTTAAATAAAAAATTCCACAATTTGAACTATTTCTTTCTCTTCATCGTTTCTGATTTTTTTTTATATGGTTGTTATAATTACTCAGATGGAGGACAGAAGAACAGGAAGATTATCATCATCCTTACAACTATTTCTTCCTTTTTCATACTAAGTGTCCTATTGTGGACCGGTTTGCGAAGATGGAGAGCTAAACAAAAGAGTAAGTAAATTAGTTGATTGCGTGATAACCTCCGTTTCTCTCACATGGGGAAATTCGCTCACTAAGAAAAGTATCATATAGCAGCTTAACATGGGGCGGTTATTGTGAGGTGTTCAGTTGTAGGATTTTTTTCATGAAAAATGACTATCATTTTCAATGAACTGTTGGTCATATATTAATCTTCTGATTGTTTGTTTCTTTAAATTTTCTGCATAATATCCAAAAGATTATAATTTAGTCTAAAGCCATTAAGAGCATGATAACCTAAGCCATTGGAAGTGATAAGTTGTTTCTCACTCGCAAGCGCACATCACTCATGCCGTAGATTATGATATTTCAGCTAAATATTGGGTGATAAGTTTTGGACGAATCAATTTTGCATTTTGTCATAGAAACCGATAGCTTTTACATCTGAATTTTCTTTGCTTGATTATTTTTTGTGAACAATAACCAAGTGACCGTCAGCAGTTTGAAGCCATTAGAAACAGTGCAGGTTACAAAAGCTGTGTTTACAACTTGGTGTTTTGTGAAATGAATCGTACTTCTATGACCGCATATAATAAATATATCTGTATAGAAAAATAAGTTGTGTTGCACGTGTACAATTTGTGAGTAGTTTATGTTCTATGTTTTTGTACTGGTTCTGATTTTTGACCCTCAAATAGCAGGAAAAGTTGAAGACACCACAGAGGAGTTGCACTTCGTGCGGAGAGACGGCGATTTTAAATCCACTCTTCAGTTTACAGAACAAAGTGATCGGTCCGAGCTTCCTCTCTTTGACTTCAACAGCATTTTAGTTGCCACAGATTACTTTAACACAAAAAACAAACTTGGCCAAGGAGGATTTGGTCCCGTTTACAAGGTTATTATATTCTATTTCCTAGGGAGCACTAATTCACTGGAAGAACTTAACTATGCAAATATGAAGGAATTGACAAATTCGTGGTCTAATTTGCAGGGTAAACTGCAAGATGGGACAGAAATAGCAGTTAAAAGACTGTCAAGCAGCTCAGGACAAGGCGTGGAAGAGTTTAAGAACGAGATTATATTGATCTCCAAACTTCAACATAGAAATCTCGTTAGACTCCTTGGTTGTTGCATTGACAACGAAGAGAGATTACTTATATACAACTTCATGCCTAACAAAAGCTTGGATAACTTCATCTTCGGTTTGTTTCTCTTAGCAACATCTTTTCATGTATTGTTTTGTCCATTGCTATAATTTATGTGAAAATTGACAACACAATTTAAGAACAAAAAAAAACTAGAATTTCTTATTACAATCATTAATGACAAAAATACATTAAAAAAAAAGGTTTATATAGACTTTTCTAAAATAAAAAATAAAAAAACTAAACTACCCTTAAATACTAGGAATAGATACCTACTAATGATAGAAAAAAAGTGATAACAAATATACAATATATTCTAACAATTTCAAATATCTCTCAAATATTCACTGCACAATCTTTTCGAGTCTGAACTTTGGTTTTCTTCTGATAAGTCCACTATAGAGTATGTAGAGTCGTTGTCGTTGATATTATTTCTTAAATAACTTTACTTTTATTCGCAGCAAAGTGCTGCTAGGAATTCTATCTTTCTCTTTCTCCTTATGAATTTGCAAAACAGTAACACGACATCATTGACTAATTTTTACTTGGTGCATTTATTAGATTCAACAAGAAGAGCAGAACTTAGCTGGGCCACGCGGTTCAACATTATAAATGGTGTTGCTAGAGGCCTTGTATACCTCCACCGCGATTCCTGCTTAAGGGTAATCCATCGAGATTTGAAGGTCAGCAATATTCTCCTGGATGAGAACATGAATCCACAAATATCAGATTTTGGATTGGCACGTATCTTCGAAGGGACAATAGACCTTGTAAATACTCGTACGGTCGTTGGAACACTGTAAGCATCCTTTTTGTATCAGCATCCATAATTCTATTGTTAATAAGAACACAAATGACAATTTGTTGTTTCAATTGAGTGCAGAGGTTATATGTCTCCAGAATATGCAATGCGTGGAATATTTTCTGAGAAATCAGATGTGTTCAGTTTTGGTGTCTTACTACTAGAGATAGTAAGTGGTAGGAAGAACTCGAGCTTCCATTATCAAGACGAACACCAAAGTCTCATTGCTTATGTGAGTTGTTTTATATTTCCTTCATCTTAATTTTCCTCTCTTCCTATTTCGTTATATTCCAAATTTCCACATGACGAAGATGAGAAATATTATGTCAGGCTTGGCACCAGTGGAATGAAAGCAGGGCACTAGAGATGGTGGACAAGGCATTGGGGGATTCATATTCAGCGACGGAAGCAATGAGATGCATACATGTCGGACTTCTTTGCGTGCAAGATCACGTGACCGACAGGCCAACCATGCCGGATGTGGTTATCATGCTAAGCAAGGAAACAGATCGTCCCCGACCTAAACAGCCTCTATTTATGTTACAAAACTTATCAGGATTCGAGTTTCAACAAAGTAGTGATAACAATAACAGCAAGTGCTCTGTGAATGAAGCAACCACATCCATAATTGAAGGTAGATAAGTTAAAGGATTAGTGGAGTTCATGATATTGTCCAAAACTAAATTTCAACTATTATTGTTAACTGTTCTTTTGTTTCTCATAAAATTCAAATAAAATTAGGTGGCATGCCAAAACATCTACATGTTTGGTTCATATTTCTATCACGTTTACCAATAGGTAGTTTGAGTGGTCCAAATGTGACGGTGGAAAGATTGGTTCAACCCACTATAACCAATAGGTAGTTTAAAGTTCCACGGCAATATTGCAAATACCAATTTGAGTGAATGGCATGAAGTTTAATTTCATTTTTTTTTTATTTATGATCAAATATTACCTGATCGTTATATTTATTGCTGGTTTTGTATAATAATTTATTGTCAATGTACCAAAAGTACAAGTGAAGAATATAAAATCACTGATTTTTCTTGGTCAACATAGTATTGTCTAGATAACGAAATAATATATAATTCTAAATACTACTACGGTCATTATTGTATAGACCAATTTTGTTTGGTTGTTGATTTAGAGTATGGAAATAATAATAAAATCAAGATTTAATTGATTTATCATATTGGTATCCATCTATTGTCCAACCTACCAAGAAATAGTTAATGACTTGCAATCATCATTGTTCTTAATCATGTTTTTTAACTAAATTATTTGAAATAATAATTTTAATAATTAGGAATGACAATGGAGTAGTGTGTGGTGGGTATGCCCAGCCCCATACTTGCATCCCTTTTTCTTCCCTCTATGTACCTCATGCCCCGCTTAATTTAATGCGGGGGCAAGGCCACGTAATCCTTAAAGGTGGTGTTATATCCTCTATCCATTTACCCTTTAAGAATTAAAATTTGTTTCACTCATTCATTTTGTACTTAGTTCTTGTCTCCCTTCTGACCAAGAAAGGGAACCCTTCATAAGGATATCCAAATATTCAAATTTTTATATATACACATATATAAATATATATATTTATAAAGGTGAATATATGTGTGGTGGGTATACGTACGGGAGAGCTTTCCACACATCTACCTCGCACCCGTCCCCATATCCACCCTCATAGCCATGTACCCTCCCCTATACATGCCTTATAATCTGTGAGTACCCACAATTATAAGTAAAAATGCCATCTCTAATCTATTAATAATGCCCAAAAAATTATCTAAATGACCAAAACACCACCTATCTTCAACATACCTATTATTAAGACTTAAAATGATATAGGCCCCATTTAACATTGCTTTTGGAGATTGTTTTTAGATTATTAAAGAATCTGCATCAGCTTAAGGGTGTTTGGTTCTTGTCTTTATTCAATAGATTCTAAAATTTGTTACAGCACATTAAAATTTTAAAAGTAGGTTAGGGATTGCTTTTATACAATAGCTTCTATTATTATTATATAAATTTATTAAAATATCCTTAATAATAAATAATAATCCTAATCAACACACTTTATTTATCCTCATAACAAAAAAAAATTCATATTCTACTATTATATAAAATTGATATATTCTTTTCTTCTTAAAAATAATTTCAAATTGTAAATTATAGTTTTATATCTTATTTTATTATATTCAGAGAAAACTTTTGTTGTTGTAATTTTATGTGTGCTTAAAGATGATAGTAAATATTTGAAAAAATGATACTCAATAATTTCTAGAAAATATTAATAATTATTTTATTTTATAGGAAAAAATATTATTATTAGTGTATATACCATTCACGAATCTAAGTATTAGAGAAAAATATAATATTTCATTTTTAATCATTATACTTCAGCACAACAATTTTATTTGTAGTTTAACAAATAATTAAATTCTGCTTTTGATATTCACAATAACTTTAAAAGGAAAATTTATCAAACGCCTACCTACTTATAAACACAATAACTTTGGACTCATAGTACAACTATAACAAAAATTTTCCATAGCATAATAATGCCAAACTAGCCCTTAGTCATTGTAAGAGAAAATATTACCATTAGAATATAGCATTCACGAATCTAGGTATTAGATAAATACAATATATCCTTTTTAGTCATTATATGTTTGCACGGCAATTTTGCTTGTAGTTTACCAAATACATGAATTCTGTTTCCAGTGTCTACAATAATTTTGAAAAGAAAATTTGCTAAAGCCCTGCCTACTTTTAAACATAATAACTTTGGACTTATAGTATAGCTATGACAAAAATTTTCTATAGGGCAGCAATGCCAAAGTGGTCCATAATCATTATATAATGACTATTGACAAAAACTTATAACATCAACCGGAAAAAAAAAAAAAAGGACAAAACTAATGGACGAGACAACAAAAAAAATAATAATAACGTGTTAGTTTTCAAAAAAATTAAGAAGGAAAAAAGGTTTTACGAAAAATAGGTGAGATATCAAGATAGTAAATACTTTAATTTTTCAGAGGGGAGAAGGAGGTAAATAAATCAAAATTGAACCTTAATAAAAATAAATAACAGAAAAAATTTAAGCTGTTAGTAAATAGCATATTTTTTATACATCATGATTTACCACAACATAAAATTATAAAAATACCCCTTTGTATATAAATTTTGATAAATTTATTTGGTAAATAATTTATTTATCGATTTTGATAATTTATTTGGTAAATCATTTCATAAATCATTAATTTACTAGGTAAACAAAGAACTCTTGATTTCATAAATCATTAATTTACTGATGTAATTAAGTGTAAATTATTGATTTAGCGGTATCAATTCTTAATTTTATAGATCATAATTTATTATTTGATTGATTTATCATGTAAATCATTAATTTACTATACAAAATCTTAATTTACCTCTTTGTATATAAATTAACTCAAAACCTAGCACTTTATCCCAAAATCATTTATTTACAGTGTAAATTATTATTTACCGGATTTGCAAAACAGTCTCAAAAATAGTATGAACCCTAATTTTAGTCCCAAAATTGACTCAAACCCTAAACCGCCCCAAAATCTATCGCCACACTTCACCATCATTGTTGTCTTAGAGGCGCTGTCGTTCTTGGAGACATCATCGTCACCGTCGATGTTCTTAGAGATCACCCACCGAGCCAACATTTGTTTGATCAGAAGCTCCTAAGATCTGCAGTTCGCAAGCTCGTCGCAACAATGATTTAAAAACTCCAACGATTCATGGAATCTCAGGAGCCAGCGAATCGAATCGAGTCATAATCTGGTTAAAATCGTGACTCTCCACTCGGATCTCCTCCTTTCCAGCAAGATCTGGCTGGATTTGTTCAGATTTGGTGAAGAACCACGACGATCTTGGCGCAGAACTTGACCAACACCATGAGATCTCCGTTCAACCTACAAAGCAAAAAAATAGAAAACAACAATTCCAAATTGTGATGGATTTGAAGCCTCTGACAATCTCCGATATGATCGAGTTTAGATCTAGCTATCAGAGTCTGGCATTAGCTGAGATCCGCAAAAATCTAAATCGTGATATTGCAATTTTTTTTATGAGAATGGTTTGAAGGTCCAAATATTGTGAGCTCGCGGTTTTATGGCGATCAATTTATCTAAGATCGCAACAAGAAAATGACGACAGCAACGATTCGTTACTGGAGATGACGACCGGAACTACGCAAAAAGGGGTAAAGGAGAGAGTGAGACTCGGAGGGGAGAGAGAAAGAGAAAGAGAGAAAGAGAGGAGAGAGAAGGAAGAAAGAGAAATGGGTGGGTTTTTGGGAGAATATGAAAAATATAGGTCAAAAACATATTTTAGGGGTAAAATAAGAATATACTATTTATTTATAAAGTACATGAAAAATGGCCTATTTTCTATAATTTCTCTTTTCAGATTCAGTTTAGAAAGGAAATGAATGTAGCAAGCAAATTTGTTTATACATGTGACATCCGCCGACCCAGCTCGCCCGAGCCGACATTCACCATTTCTTTTCTTATTAACTTTACATATATAAACTTTTCTTTTCTTTTGCGGAAGTGTATTGAAAAGCTTTACTTTCAAAAATTAAGTAAAAATTTTGGGAACTTTTTTTTTTTAAAACATATTTACATAAACTTCCCTTTTCATCAAAACATACTAGCTTATATACATATTTTTTTTTTCATTTTTGTTCCATTTCATTTACATATTGTTTGCATATATATATATATATTTGAACATATGCTTATACAAAAAAAAAAAAAATACTCTGGCAGCTGAAAACATAGCAGGTCTGTCCTCTTGTCCATGACACTTCTGCAATCTGTCTGCCAGTCTCCCTGTTCATCTATCATATCCTAGGTTGCTTACCCTTATCACCTACACCACAAACAGACTTATGACCTAAGCTCAGTAAGCACAAACATACAAACAATTAACTTATATGCATAACCTCTAAGGTTAGTTACATAATGCAATTCTAATTCCTCATGGGTTAGTGTTTGGGATTATTTTATCATAGCTTATCACAACATTCTAATCTTTTCATTTCATGTCTTCCTTTCCTTCTTATCATCACTTTTCTTTTTCTTTTCTTTTCTTTTCACTTTCATTGGTGGGCCCGTTATTGAACGTACCTATTTGCGCGCTGACAGTGGGAGGAGGGGGAGCGACCCACCAACCTACCTCACAGTCACATTAATTACCGCACCTTCGGGGTTGATCCATCCTATAATCTACCACGCCTTCGGGGTAGCACCACATCTGCGTAGAGAATATAGACCTGAAGTCTCGACCATATAGGGAGACCGGTACGCCAACAACTTAAGTTTTCAATCTTATTATCTTGCATTCTTTTAGCTTTTAGATCATAACCTATCATGCATACATACCATTCCTAGGACATCTCTAACATGATTTTTTTTCATCCAACACATGTCATAGAAACATATCACAAAGTTAGTCAGTTCGTGGGTAGACAAGTAAATGTTTGTACTTACAATATCTGTGCAAGTGTGATTTCTTTTAGATCCTTGATACTGCTTTCCCCTTCACTTCTTGTGTTTCCTATAATAGAAATAATTAAGGATTATTTCTCATATTCACCTTTTATTCGAATCATAGCAAAATTTACATTAAATTTCTACATTTTTCTTATTCCTTTTTTTTCCCTTCCAAATCAACTCTTAAAGTGTTGTTACTATCTTTAGTCTTGTGTTTTCACACTTTTCCTTAGCATTCAAAACTTTCTTAACATTCTAATCTTCATAATGTCCACACTCTCAGTTTCTTATAACTAATTCATCTCATTATCGTTACCAAAATTTCGACAGCATTTCCGCTTAAAAACTAGGATCCCGGCGTTTAAGTAACACCTCAAAACTTAGGTACCTGCCAATTACTATACCATAGGCCTAATTTTTCATAGAACATCCAAAAAGGTTCCATGAAAAATGCTTATCAAGCCACATACATTATCCATTAACACATCCAAAACCACATCCATGTAATCAATCATCACTTTCATTTCATTTTATTTCAAAACTACTAACAACATAAAACATTTGAATTTCATCAACCAAAACTTCAAACTTAACTTTCAACTTAACTAATCCTTTCCAAACAATTACATAACCATTTTCAATTTCTTTTCTTAACTCTAAGCTTAACAAACTAGCTTAAAGATTTCACAATCCCATCTTTAAAATCTTCACAATTCATCTTAAGGAACTTAACCAATATTTGTTCAAAATTGAACCCAAATACATTTATTGTTAATATAACTCTTATAACCATTTTTTTCACTTAAATCATCAAGTTAACAATCATAAAGTTCAATTATTTCACCAAAAAGAGCCACAAATTCATCATAAAAAATCATCAAATTTTCGAACCCTAACTATGTGCATTCACGTTTTCCTCAAGAGAAACCATTCAAACTTTTGCATTCAAGTTTCCAAACTCATATATATTCTTTCCTAAGCCATCATCAATCAATTTTAACAAATTTCAGACCCTAATATTTCCATTTAAACATTTCCTCACACTACCTCATTTTGAATCCAAAAATCACAAAACAACTCAAGGAAAGGGGTTACTGTAACAACCAAGAATTTCCGTTTTTCTCGAAATCATTTTTTTTTAAATAATGTAATGATATTTTTATACATATATATATGAATGATTTAATACTATTTAGAATAAAATAAAAATATTCTAACAGTGTTAAAAAATTAAGACTTCTAAGTTAGAAAAGTTTATTGTTATAGAATGGGTGAGATGTTACCAAATAGGCATCAATGAGGTAAACCAGACGTATGGATGATCCTAGAAACCCACTCAAGTGATTAGTATATTTTTTTCGGTTAGACTTTCCAGTCAAAAGTCGATCCGATAATGGGAATAGCGAAAATAGGATATGTTATTAAGAGAAAAAAAATACTTTTAAGTTATGATGTCTTAATGGAATTATTGAAAAGTAAATCCTATGGTTTAGTTTGGTTATTATCAAAAGAAAAAATAATAATAATACTAACTTTTGAAGACTAGGGATTTAAGATAAATTCAAAAAGTTTTGGGCAAAAAAAAAAGGGGAGGCGTTTTCTGATAAGGGAAAGAGGGGTGGTGAGTTAAATAACTCACCACAGTCCCCCCTTCCCCTTATTTTCTCCTGAGCCACGCCGAAAAGAGAGAGAGGGCCGACGGGAGAGTGAGAGCCAACGGGAGAGAGAGAGAGACCGACGGAGGAGAGAGATTTCGGGGGGAAAAGAATCCGAACTCCCTTGCTTCTCCTTCTTCTTTTTCTTCTTCTTCATTCGTGCGGCTGCGAGCGCGAGATTCGGTGGCGAGCACGAGACTTCGGCGGCGAGCACGAGAGAAAGGGAGCGTGAGAAAGAGGGAGATCAGGGGGAGGAAATGCCGACTGAGAAAGGGAGAGAACCAAGAGTACACGAGCTTCTCTTTCCCCTTTCTCCTTCCTCGCGAATCCGGCCCTGTATAGCAGCGTGAAAGCCGCGACTTCCAACCTCCCCAAACTCGGATTTTCTTTGAGTTTTCTTCCGAAAAAACGCAACTTTAGTCCCTTCAGAAGCAAAGGAACGTTTTTGAACAAAAGTAACCCCTTTCCTTGAGTTATTTGGTGATTTTCAGATTCAAAACGGGGTAGTGTGAGGAAATGTTTAAATGGAAATGTTAGGGTCCGAAATTTGTTAAAATTGATTAAGGATGGCTTAGGAAAGAATGTATGCGAGTTTGGGAACTTGAATGCAAAAGTTTGAATGGTTTCTCTTGAGGAAAACGAAAATGTACAAAGTTAGGGTTTGAAAATTTGATGATTTTTCATGATGAATTTGTGGCTCTTTTTGGTGAAATAATTGAACTTTATGATTGTTAACTTGATGATTTAAGTGAAAAAAATGGTTATAAGGGTTATATTAACAATAAATGTATTTGGGTTCAATTTTGAACAAATGTTGGTTAAGTTCCTTAAGATGAATTGTGAAGATTTTGAAATGGGATTGTGAAATCTTTAAGCTAGTTTTGTTAAGTTTAGAGTTAAGAAAAGAGATTGAAAATGGTTATGTAATTGTTTGGGAGGGATTAGTTAAGTTGAAAGTTGAGTTTGAAGTTTTGGTTGTTGAAATTGAATGTTTTATGTTGTTAGTGATTTTGAATGAATGAATGAATATGAAAAATGTAAGAAAGGATTTAATGAGAAGAAAAAGTGGTGAATGGTAAGTTGGAAATGGATAATGAAAAATGAAAGTGATAGTTAATTTTATGGATATGATTTGGAATGTGTTAATGAGTAATGTATGTGATTGATAAGCATTTTTCATAGAACGTTTTGAATGTTCTATGAAAAATTAGGCCTCTGGTATAGTAATTGGCAGGTACCTAAGTTTTGAGGCGTTACTTAAACGTCAGGACCCTAGTTTTTAAGCGGAAATGCTACCGAAATTTCAGTAACGATAATGAGGTGAAGTAGTTGTAAGAAACTGAGAGTGTGGACATTATGAAGATTAGAATGTTAAGTAAGATTGGAATGTTAAGGAAAAGTGTGAAAACACAATACTAAAGATAGTAACAACATTTTAAGAGTTGATTTGGAGGAAAAAGAGGAATAAGGAAAATGTAGAAATTTAATGTAAATCTCGCTATGATTTAAATAAAAGGTGAATATGAGAAATAATCCATGATTATTTCTATTATAGGAAACACAAGAAGTGAAGGGGAAAGTAGTATCAAGGATCCAAAAGGAATCACACTTGCACAGATACTGTAAGTATAAACATTTACTTGTCTACCCACGAACTGACTAACTTTGTGATGTGTACTGTGACATGAGTTAGATGAGAAATCATGTTAGAGATGTCTTAGGAATGGTATGTATGCATGATAGGCTATGATCTAAAAGCTAAAAGAATGCAAGATAATAAAACTGAAAACTTAATGATTAGCGTACCGGTCTCCCTATATGGTCGAGACTTCAGGTCTATATCCTCCGCGCAGATGTGGTGTTACCCCGAAGGTGTGGTAGACTATAGGATGGACCAACCCCAAAGGTGAGGTATTTATGTGACTGTGAGGTAGGTTGGTGGGTCGCTCCCCATCCTCCCACTGTCAGTGCGCAAATAGATACGTTCAACGACGGGGCCCACCAGTGAAAGTAAAAAGAAAAGAAAGAAAAAGGAAAGAAAAAGAAAAGTGATGATAAGAAAGAAAGGAAGACATGTTATGAAAAGATTAGAATGTTGTGATAAGCTATGATAAAAGAACCCTGAACACTAACCTATGAGGAATTAGAATTGCATTATGTGACTAACCTTAGAGGTTATGCATATAAGTTAATTGTTTGTATGTTTGTGCTTACTGAGCCTAGCTCACAAGTCTGTTTGTGGTATAGGTGATAAAGGTAAGCAACCCAGGATATGATAGAGGGACAGGGAGACTGGCAAACAGATTCCAGAAGTGTCATGGACAAGGAGACGAACCCGTTATGTTTTCAGTTGCCAGAGTATTTTTGTATAAGTATATGTTCAAATATATATATATATGCAAACAACATGTAAATGAAATGGAACAAAAATGAAAAAAAAAATGTATATAAGCTGGTATATTTTGATGAAAAGGGAAGTTATGTAAATATGTTAAAAAAAAAAAAAGTTCCCAAAATTTTCACCTAATTTTTGAAAGTAAAGCTTTTCAATTACACTTCCGCAAATGAAAAGAAAGGTTTATGTATGCAAAGTTAACAAGGAAAGAAATGGTGAACGTCGACTCGGGCGAGCTGAGTCGGCGAGCGCCACAGTTACCTTTGTTCAAAAACGTTCCCTTGCTCCTAGAGGAACTGAAGTCGTGGTTTTCAGAAGAAAACTCGAAGAAAATCCGAGTTTGGGGAGGTTGGAAGTCGCGGCTTCATGTGACTGTACAGGGCCGAAATCGCGAGGAAGAAGAAAGGGGAAAGAGAGCTCGCGTACTCTTGGTTCTCTTCCTTTCTCAGTCGGCCTTTTCCCTCTCGATCTCCCTTTTTCTTGCGCTCGCCGCTGCCCTCTCGCGCTCACCGTCACTCTCTCGCACTTGCAGCTGCACGAAGGGAGAAGAAGAAGAAGAGGCAAGAAGGGAGTTCGGATTCCCCCCCCCCCCCCCCCCCCCCCCCCCACAATCTCTCTCCTCCCGTCGCTCTCTCTCTCTTCCGTCGCTCTCTCTCCTTCCGTCGCGCCCTCTCTCTTTTCGGCGTGACTGAGAAGAAAATAAGGGAAAGGGGGATTTTGGTGAGTTATTAATCTCACCCCCCTCTTTCCCTTATCAGCTAAAAAATGCCTCCCCCCCCCCCTTTTTGTTTTTTTTTTGCTCAAAACTTTTTAAATTGAACTTAAATCCCTAGTCTTCAAAATTTTTTTTTTTTGATAATAACCAAACTAAACCATAGGATTTACTTTTCAACAATTCCATTAAGACATCATAACTTAAAAGTATTTTTTTCTCTTAATAACATATCCTATTTTCGCTATGTAGGAAAATAAATCGGTAAAAACGTATCAGAGTGGCGCAGCGGAACAATAAAAATTTTTAGATCGTTAAATATCTCATGATGCCATATACAATAAACCAACAACAATTAAAACTCATACCTCAAGGACGCCAATCTTGCAGGAGGAGAATGACCGGAGGCTTCAACCAACTAGCCTTCTCTACTATTCTCCAATTTCCGAATGGCTGAGTGTGTGGGCACTCTGAACCTCGATCGGTATGCTAGCACTGCTAGTCTTCTTCCGACCACCCAGATCTCTAAAGAACTGTATTGTCACGATGAGCTGTGCAACAATAAACCTGCTCACCTAAGAGTCTGTGGTCTAAGAGAACTGGAGTGGCAGGACCTCTATTTATAGACCTGCATGAGGTGATTCTCTGAATTTGAATTGGATTAGGAAAAGATATTTTCCCTTATCCATAACCAAAAAATTCAAACTTTTCCAAGGGAGAATCTCAACAAAAAATTCGGTTTTCTTAGGATAAATCCAATCCAAATCTAAACAAGATTTTAACTAGAATTTTATCTCCCTTTTTCAACCCAAAAAATCCGAAAATTACAAGGAGAATATCTCCTAAAGATTTCGGCCATTATGGATAAGGGAGATTAAAAAATTCCACTAGGATTTTCAAGCTTGAATCTTATCTCAACCTTATCCAAAATAACCGAATTTTCCTAGGAGAGATCCTCCAAATTTTCGGCCACTTTTCAGGGAGGAGAGAATCCAAATTCAACTGGGATTGAAACTTGAATTTTTCCCTTGAATCTTATCCACAAAAAACCGAAATTTCCTTGAGGATTATCCTCAAAAATTTCGTCCACTTTTGTTGGGATTTAGATTCAAAATTCAAGTAGGATTCTAACAAGATTATCCTCTCCAAATCCAACTTAAATTCGAATTTCAAACCTTGTGGATTTTCCACAACAAATTCGAATCCCACTTGGACTGTGATTCAAAATTTGAATTTCAAATTTCAAATTCGAATTTCAAATTCAAATTTCAAATTTCAAATTTCAAAATTCAAATTTAAATTTCAAATTCAAATTTCAAATTCGAATTTCAAATTCAAATTTCAATTTCAATTTCAAATTTCAAATTTCAAATTTCAAATTTCAAATTTCAAATTTCAAATTTCAAAATTCAAATTTCAAAATTCAAATTTCAAATTCCACAAAAACGGTTGTGCTTCAAATTCTTGTTCTCATGGATAATTTTCTACAACTCCAATCCAATCTCAAATAAAATCATGGCAACTTTATTTGGAGTTCGAATAATTGTGTACTCTATTATCCAAAACAAAATCTGAATCCAACCGGAGAGAATCTTGTCTACCATCCTAATCCTGTGTCATCACCATCCATGCATAATAAACTAGCCAATAGCATACACAAATCAATTTGCCAAACGTTAAGGAATTATGTGGAGCTAGTAGAGGGACTGATTGGACATATATAATCGGGCACTCGTGATTCCATATGATCATCATTCTGTACCGAATAACTCAATCATATGATCACTAATTTCAGAGTCACACCACTATAAACCTGAAACTGAACTCCCAATTATATATTGTATTACGTAAGCCTGTGACGAGCTACTATCCAATGACCTTGTCATATATGCAAAACCCTCATATGATATCTATGATCAGCCTTAGGTCAAAGTCCGTTTAATCCTACTGATCAGGCTATCTTAAAGTTCCATTATACTAACAAATTAAGAAAATGTTTATTCACCATATGTGAATAAGAAGTCATCCGCCCAGCAGACGACCCAAGGTCTTGTCCATTTTCACATTCAGTATAATGCCTTTAAGAGGATACCTTTAACTCCTCAGAGCTATGATTCCGATATCTGCAAACAAACCCTTCATCGTATACAAGTCATGCACCCAACGAACCGGTCTATAAGCTTACTACCTCTGAGACGCTTTAGCCATTGGAACATCAAAGTACACAAGTCATATACATGAAGTAGTTCATTTACTCAGGATTAAGGTTATTGCACAATGAACGTCAAAAGCAGATTGATCCACTCATAGCGGATTACGTAGATCAATCACGCTTTAGTCTCGGTCTAATATGTCACCACCGAGCAGCATATCCATGTCTCTACTTGGGAGTCCAGCTCCAGACAGTCAAGACAAACCGTCCCCTCTAAGGCTTTAGACAACATAATAGTCTTAACATGAGTTAGATGCTCGGTCTAACCTCATAGACTACAGACCATAGTTTAGACTGCTAACTTTAGAACATTGTCTTCTCGCATACAAAAGTCCATTGCATGCAACGTTCTAACAGTTTTAACACAAGCAGTCAGTGAGCCATATTTGCTTACATTTACTTTAACATGTAAATAAGACGAGGACAGATAGTAATGTAATGAATAACCTCTATGTATAATTTTATTATCCAGTTCAAAATGATTACATCAAAATGTCTCTAATACTTAGGGCATTTCCTAACACGCTATTCACATTATCGGATCGACTTTTGACTGGAAAGTCTAACCGAAAAAAATATACTAATCACTTGAGTGGGTTTCTAGGATCATCCATACGGTTGGTTTACCTCATTGACACCTATTTGGTAACCTCTCGCCCATTCTATAATAATAAACTTTTCTAACTTGGAAATCTTAATTTTTAACACTGTTAGAATATTTTTTATTTTATTCTAAACAGTATTAAATCATTCATATATTTATATGTATATATAAAAATATCATTACATTATTTAAAAAAATGATTTCGAGAAAAATGGAAATTCTTGGTTATTACAATACATAAAAAAACACTAAAAAAAAAAAAAAAACAAACAAACAATAAAGAACCGTGAAAGGGATTCAAATGTGGTGATAACGATTTTTTTTCTTTTTCTTTTTTTTTTTCCCACAGGAAGTGCAAATAAAGAATTAGCATGAAACAGGGAATGGTAAATCTGGAATAAAAAAATATCGACTTTTGAATTTCGTTCAAATTTATAAATAACTTGAAAAGTATTTATTAAAAAGGATAATTTATTTGGTCATTTTATATAAATGCTCCAAAATATAATAATTAACTGGTCCTTTGAATTTTTTTTAATAAATAAATAGCATATCTTAAAAGTAACGAAATAAAAAAAAAAACAGTTTGAATCACTAGAGAAAAACAATATTAATAAAGTACTCATGGGTACCTTGAATTTATTAAAAGCATAAATAAAGCATTCATCTATAAATATGATATTACTTATAAATATTAGATTTATCATCAATAATGAATAAGAAAGATAATGAAAAAATAAGAAGGGAACGAAGTAAATAACAGTTTTTAGAAAACAATTAAAATAAATAGTAAGTTTTTAATATATTTATGCTAAATAACAGATTTCTTATATAAGTAATTTATTTAGGTTAAATTTATAAGTTAAATAATGTATCTGTATATCAAATAAACAATTTATCTACATCTTTCTTAAATAAATGATTTATTTTTTATCTTATAAATATGTTATTTACCTAATAAAATTTCTATTTATTTAATATATCTGTTATTTATTGTATATATTTTAAAATCTGTTATTTATTTCAATTATTTTTTAAAATCTAAAATATGTTATTTATTTTAATTTCCCAAAAATAAAGGATTTATTAATTTATATGATAATTAATAAATTGGTCTATATATATTTTCCATATTAACTACAAACAAAAAAAAGTGTAAGTGAAAGATTTATCTGATTTTATCTGATAGCATATGATTTTTCAGGTTAAAAAAATATGTGATTGTTATGTAAAATAAACTGATTTTTACCATGTTTAAAAAATAATTTAGTTAACATTTATTAAATTTCTTTTTATTGAAAAATTTACACTATGGTGATTATAGATATAATATAATAGTAATTTTACATATAACTCTATAAACAAAAGTAAAATTCAAATTCATTATTCTTCAATTAAAAAAAACCATAATTTACCATATACTCTATTCAAGAGGAAACTTTAGAAAAAAAAAAAAAAGCCATAAAACCATATTTTGAATTGATTTTTATAATAATGAAAAAAAGACTCTTGTAAAAGTTATTATTGATAGATGATTCATTGGTCAATAAAAATATTTATTTACCTTTTATTTATTAAATATAAATATTTTATTTATCAAATATAAATTTTTTTATGTAACAAAATCACGTTATAATAAATAAAATAATTACTATTGACTTTAGCTATTTCTCTCTCTTTCTCCAATACTCACACACACACTCTCTGTTCTCCTCCTCCCCAACGCCAACAGCCACCCCTTTCCCTCTCTGATGACCGTCATGCCAGATCCTCCCCCAAGCTCTCCCCTTCTTTTTCCCCTCTCTCTTTTCTCTCTTCACCATGGGCGTTGTCGCCAATAGCACCAGCTCCGATCTCGGCATCTCGAGAGATGATGAGATTTTCCAACAAGGTTGGGCTGGACCGCGAGACCGCAATTCTATCTCCATCTCGAGCTCCGTTGTCCTTGTCTTTGGCATCCACACTGTCGGCGTAACAGAAGTGGTCGTTGCCGGAGCAGCGAAGCTTCCGGGGATACGTGGTCGGCGAAGATGTCGGCGAAGATGGCAGCGACTGGCATCACGACGGGGAGTAGTGATTTGCCGTTCGAAGCTGCCGTTTCGTTTGCGAATCACGATCGCGAGGTCTTGTGAGACTTCCCATGATGACCTTCGAACTCGACAAAGCGTGACGTCGATTTGAGGGGAGACGCGGCCGGAGAAGACGAATAGCGACGACGACCTGAGGACGTGAAGAGAGATGTACGGGGTTTTTCAGGAATTTTGAAAAAACTTTTATTTAAAATAGGTTATTTATTTATAGCATAAATTTGAGGTATAGAAAATAAATAGCATCTTTTATTTTTACCGAAGACAAGATGTGATATTCCCCTCCTCCTCCATGTGGACATGTCAAGAAATAAAAAATAAAAGTTTGTGAGTTCAAAGTCACGCGATGGTAAAATTGTTAATAATCCTTATAATTATTATTATTGATGTAAATTATAATATACAAATATTCAAGAAAAAAAAACTATAATATAAGAAATTTGTGCTCAGGCACGGGGGGAAAAAAGAACAATTTTTGTATGAATTCTCGTATTTTTAAAAGATTCGATAAGATATAATATAAAATACTAGTACGCCACGTGATCATACGATATCATCTCTTATTAATGTAATAAACTTCGTTTTTTTTTTAATTTAAAAATTGAATATTCAAATTTTATATATTTAAATAAAATTAAATATGATATTATTATTAAATATACTTTTTATCACTGTTATAAACTTTATTCGATCCTTCTACGTGCATTAAAAGTAGTTTTGAAAATTAAAACTAATTTTTTTTTCACTTTATTATATTTTTAATTATTTATATCTTTAAAATTTTATAATAAATTTTAAATTTTAAAAATTATAACTTTATATATAAAAATTCAAATGAAATGATTCTTTTTAAATTATATAAAATTTTAAAAGTAACAAAATAAGATTTATATTGATAATTTTTTCTGAGTAAATTTTTATAATTTTATACTTATTCATTCTAAATAGTTTTTTTCTCTACAAATATTTTATAAAACGTACTTAAAAAAAATCGTCTCCAAAACTCCAGCTCTTAGGTTTTTTTTTTTTTCTTTTTTTAATAAGAAAAAAAGGAACGTGTTTCTCATGGGAGTCACGGGTCACGGGGTCTACACAAATAATAATAATAATGATAATAATCAGAATAAGAATCGAAAGTACAGCTAAGACCTGTTGACAATGGGGATGGAATTATCATGAAAGCTAATTTATAAGAACTCAGTAATATATATATATATACACACACACACATATGCACACACACACACATCAAGTTCACGTTTGTGTTGACAATGATGGTCTATGAATGTACACTTACATAGTAAAATATGTATTGAGATCGATGAATGTAATAAATTAATAGTAACACGTTTTTGATGTCTAACAAAGACTTCAGATTTAGTCCAGACGTTTACAATAACACGTTTTTGATGTTCAACAAGAACTTCAGAAGGACTTATAATGAAAGCCTCCTAGTTTTTAGTCCAGACGTTCACAAAGGAACTACCGAGAGGACAAAATGGGTGGAAAAGAAACAGATCATAGCTCCCTTATTGTTTGTGTATTCCTTACCTTTTACTTATTATCATTCCAAATCTGTTCTGCTGTTTATAACATAACCAGATCCCAGGCATTATCTGAGGGCCAAACCCTTCTCTCCCCCAACGGCATTTTCGAGTTTGGCTTCTTCACACCTAATAAATCTCGGAACCAATACTTGGGCATTTGGTATAGCCAGACCTCTCCTCGTATGGTTGTATGGGTGGCCAACAGAGAGAATCCGATCACAATCACAGACTCTCCGGCGAGACTAACGGTCGGCGACGACGGAAATCTCGAGCTTGTAGATGGAGACCGGAACTCTGTCTGGTCAACCAATGTTCAAGTCCCATCAAATAGTTCGTTTGCTGTGCTCTCAGACAGCGGAAACTTGGTTGTGAAAGACGGTAAATCGGGAGTATACTTATGGCAGAGTTTTGATCATCTTGGTGACACGCTCATACCCGGTGCAGTATTTGGTTTTAACATCAAAACGGGAGAGAGAAAGTTCTTGAGCCCGTGGAAGAGTGAGAGCAATCCATCGCCTGGGAATTTCACCGCCGAGCTTTCACAGCAGAGGCCGCCGCAGATTTTGGTGTTGTTTAATGGATCGTCTCGGATCTGGAGAAGTGGGCCGTGGAACAGATTGAGGTTCACAGGTATGCCAAGAATGGGTTTGTCATATCGGACATTATTTCATCTCGTAGAAGATTTAGAGAAAGGAACAACTTATCTGTCTTTAAACTCCTACAATAGCTCGACTCTGTCGAAAATGTTTGTTTCATCGGAAGGGGTTCTGAAAATTAGGTCCAAAGATGGACCAAATGATTGGCATTCCATATGTGATTCACCAAGCGATCCGTGTGAGGTATATGGGGCATGTGGACCTTTTGGGGTATGCAAAATATCTGAATCTGATCCAATGTGTACATGTTTGAAGGGGTTTGTACCGAAATCGTCTGAAGAATGGAGTAAAGGAAACTGGACTGGAGGATGTATCAGAGAAAATGAGTTACTCTGCGAGAAAAGCGCTATTAGCATAGCTTCACAGAGAGGAAACGAAGACGGATTTTTCAAGATAGAAAATATTAAGCTTCCAGATTTCTATGACTATGTACAGGAACTTAAAGATGTCGATAGTTGTCAGAAATGGTGCCTTAACAACTGTTCTTGCGTCGCCTATGCAAGGGTAAATGGAATAGGGTGTTTGGTCTGGTTAGAAAGTCTTATTGATATTCAGGGATTTTCCTATGGCGGAGAAGATATTTTTGTTCGCGTTGCCCACGCAGAACTAGGTGAATACACTTTCACTCCCGACAAATTCTTCAACTAAACCTGAATCACTCCTTTTCTCTTTGTACCTGGTTTGGACAGTAACTGTCATTTTCATTCTGTAGTTGGAGGACATGCATCAAAGAAGATTATCATCGCCGTTTCAACCGTGTCTTCTGCTGCAACATTAAGCCTTGTAGTCGTCATCGGTTTGTATCGATGGAGAACTAGCCAAAAGAGTATGTGGCTTCATCAAAATTGCATTATATATATATATATACATATACACATATATACATGTAAATCTCTGACGGTTTTGAGTAGTGTTCTTTCTATGCTTTTCTACTCTGTTTCACGGCTCTGCTGAACAAATCTGGTTTTTTATGCTCCAAACGCAGGAAAATCTGAGAGCATGAAGGACTTTGATTTTATTCATTCAAGATCAGATCGTTCAGGATCTAGTAATCAATTTTCAGAAGAACATGATTCGTTCGAGCTTCCAACATTTGCCTTGAACAACGTTTTAGCTGCCACCGGTTACTTCAATAAGAATAACAAGCTTGGACAGGGAGGATTTGGTCCTGTCTATATGGTTCTGATCTTCTTTATCTTAACGAAGTGTTTTTATTTTTATTTTTTGGATGAATTGTAGAAAGCTAGTTCGTTAACAACGACATGAATGGACTAACAAATTTGTTGATGATTTGCAGGGGAAACTAAAGGATGGGACAGAAATAGCGGTAAAAAGACTCTCTAGTAATTCAGGACAAGGCACAGAAGAGTTTAAGAATGAAGTGACATTAATCTCCAAACTCCAGCACAGAAATCTTGTTCGGCTCATTGGTTGTTGCATTGAGAAAGGAGAAAAGATACTAATATATGAATTCATGCCTAACAAAAGCTTAGATTATTTTATTTTCGGTTGGTGTTGCTTTTTCAATTTTAGTAACCTGACTAATTTTTAGCTTTAATCTGTTCAAAACCTTCTGGTTTTCGCCATTTTTAGTTGTTGCTTTAACAACTTCATAAATGTGCCTAACAAAGCATAGCTGGGAAATATGCACAACGTAACCAAAGATATTTCATTGTGTGTACTGTTTAGATCCAAAAGGAAGATCACAACTCGATTGGGCTACACGCTTCAACATTATACATGGTGTTGCTAGAGGTCTTGTTTATCTCCACCGTGATTCCTGCTTGAGGGTAATACATCGAGATTTGAAGGTTAGCAATATACTCTTGGATGAGAAGATGAATCCGAAGATATCGGATTTTGGATTGGCACGTATTTTTCAAGGAACATTAGATCTTGTGAATACCCACAAGATTGCAGGAACACTGTAAGCGTACATTCTAATATACTTGGCTATTTGTTGTTTCATTAGATACGTAACAATGCTTATCCAAGTTTTTTTATCGAGTGTAGTGGCTACATGTCTCCAGAGTATGCAGTAGGTGGGATTTTTTCTGAAAAATCTGATGTGTTTAGTTTTGGCGTACTTATATTAGAGATAATCAGCGGTAGTAAGAATACTAACTTCACTCAAGACGAACAACACCTAAGCCTTATTGCTTTTGTAAGTTCAAACTATTTCCCCTTGATTTACCTTCCTTTCGGGTATGTCAATATTTGAAACTGAACCTAACTGAGGAGGTGAGTATTAGGCATGGCACTTATGGAGTGAAGGCAAGGGACTACTGGACTTGGTGGACAATGCACTGGGGGACTTGTATTCGTCGGCCGAAGTAATGAGATGCATTCATGTTGGGCTTCTTTGTGTGCAAGATCACGCCATTGATAGGCCAACCATGCCGGAAGTCATTTTGATGCTAAGCAATGAAGCTGATCTTCCTCATCCCAAACAACCTCCTTTTACTTTTCAGAGCTTGTTCGGATCTGAGTCTCAACTACAAATCGAGAGTAAGTGCTCCATGAATGAAGCCACTACATCAAAAACTGAAGGGCAATAAGTTTAACAATACTTTGAATATTTTTTTTCCTATGTAAAAAACCGTTTGGGGGTACTTTAGAAATGATTTTTTTTTTCTTTCTTTGTTTTATATGAAAATAGAAATGACAACGTTTTGAAAACGATGTGAAGATCATTTTATAGGTTAAGGTCGCAAATCTTCAGTGTACAATGTGAATGAGGAAACAGTGCGAATGAGGCATCATATAATTTAGAAACGATTTTCTAATTGGTACAAATGCCTCCTTGGACCTAACATATGCCTAAGAGCTGAAATCATTTGTCAGCTTCTAAACAGTTTTTAGGGTTAATTTTAAATTTGATCTAAACATAAATAATGATTGTCTCATTTTATCCCATACAACTCAAAACGAAACAGATCTTTCCTTCAAGTTTGTCACCAATTGCAGCTTTGGATAATTTTTTTTTAATGGTTGAGCCGTCAATTATTTCGATTGTCTTAATCATGTGTAAACCATGTGACTAGATCAATTTGGTTTTAATCACGTGTGGAAGAATAGTTAAACAAGTACACATAATTAAAACCATGAAAAAACTTTTGTCTAGGAATATCAAAGTTATAAACACAGATACACGTTACTGAAGAGTTGGTTTTTTTTTTTTTTAATCATTATCATTTTGAAGTCATAAAGGAGTAAATGAGACAACTATTTCTTTAGAGTCAAATTTGAAATTAACCCAAGTTTTTAGATTGCAAATAAATCATTTGGTTAGTCAAATTTTGCCCTCTCTTAGTCCTTCATTGTTGCCTTTTTTTCAAATAGGAACTGCCCTTAAATTGTGACGTCGGAAAAAACAAGGTCTATTTAAGGGGCTGGATCGTTGCTGTCAAAGCTAACTAGAACATTAATAGAAAGGAGAGATAAAAGTCCGTTTGGCAAGAGGAAAGATAACAATTATGGATGATGAAGATGAGTGTTTTTTTCCAACATCAAAATAATGCTCTCGTCATGTGAAAATAACCTGATTTTTCCATCTAAACTTATTGCTTGTAAGAAAAAAAAAAAAAAAAAAACTTTTTGAAATTTCAGCGTTGGTGGTTGGCAGAGTTCACTCACCAATACAGCGGTTAATCTCGGGAGTATCTTCACTTCCTTTCTTTGAATATATACTTGTGTTTTTTAAATAAACAAAATTTAAAAAAAAAAAAGAAATCTTACAAAATCAAAACAAAACAAAAAAAAAAACCCCATAATTAATTAAAAAATAAATGTAACAGTAAAAAAAATCCACTTATGAGAATAGCTTAAGATTTTCTTATTTTAGGATCTTTTCCACGATAATTTCTAAGCTGGTAGGATGATTTTTCTTCTTTGACTCTTTATTTAATCATTAATCGATTTAATTTCTTTGGCTTTCTTAATTAATATGACTTAGTTCACCATTAGTTAGTTTCTATATCGTTTTAGTTTTTTTTTTTTTTTTAAATAAGTGGTGAGAACAGGAATTAGTAGTTAAACCAAGACTGTGACGTCCCCACGTACGTTACCATACTAACCAACCGAACTCTGACGCCGACCGTGATGGTTGGTAATCTCGTGGGTCGTCGTTCTCTTACTTAATATACTTAACTTTCCATTCTTAACGTTCTCATTTTAAAGCGGAAGTAATTTTTATAGCAAATTTTTTTTTTCTAACTTACATATTATACCTATATTTCTACCATACTCTTATAACATATAATTCATAAATTTCTTTCATTCATATTCCTCTATGAACGCTCAGCGAAAGACTCATGGTAGTACCATACCCTCGCCCAGTCCCTTGGCACGTGCAGATCCGTCCGTTGTCCATCATATTACTTTAAACTAACAGGTTACTTACCTGCAACATATGAACAACTAATGAGCTAGATGCTCAGTAAGTTCAAACATACATTCATTAACTTATAAATACTAGTAATATATATTATTACTAGAATATATGACATCACGTATATACACATCATACACATCGTCTATACATATCTTCGAAACATAACATATTATGTTAGCCTCTTCATGTTCATTTATCTCTTCGTTCATCGTTCTTATCATTGTAATCTAATCTCTTCATTTCTTTGCTTTTCATTTCTATCATTTCTTAACTTTCTGTTCTAAACCTTTATAACTTTTCTATCGTTTTGTCCTCATCTCTTATCTTTTCGTATCTTATAAGCTAATAACATATACACTAGCATAACATCACGTAAAAACATATCATTCACATCATACACATAACATCAAATACATCACATCATATATATTAATTCTATTATGTTCTTTTAACTTCCTTTTATTATTTATTTATTTTTCATCGATTTCATTATGTCATTCTTTCATATCGTTAGTTTCTTTTCTTATCGTTCTTTACTTTTCTTTTCTTTTCGTATCATTTCCTTTCTTTTCTTTTCACTCTCCTTTCCTTTCTTTTCTTTTCACTCTCCTTTCCTTTCTTTTCTTTTCTTTTCACTTTCCTTTTCCTTTCTTTTCTTTTCGCTCTTCTTTCTTTTCTTTTCTTTTCACTTTCCTTTGGTGGGCCCGTTGTTGAATGTACCTATTTGCGCGCGGACAGTGGGAGAAGGGGGAGCGACCTACCAACCTACCTCACAGTCACATTAAATACCTCACCTTCGGGGTTGGTCCATCCTATAATCTACTACACCTTCGGGGTAGCACCACATCTGTGCGGAGGATATAGACCTGAAGTCTCGACCTTGTAGGAAGACCGGTACGCCAACAACTTAAGTTTTCAGTCTTATTATCTTGTATGCTTTTATTTTTCTTATATTGATTTTTCGTTGTACATCTTTTTCATGACATTCATTATCTTTTCTTTCTCATTTTTTCATAGAACATTTCATGGGACATTTGTTCTTTCGTTGTTTTTCTTTTCTTAATTCTTTACTTTACTTGTGTGAATTATGTTAATCACACTTTAGCATATATAGCACATATTACTTATATATCATCACATCACATCATAACAAACAAAAACACGTTTAGTTAAGTGTAGACAATTATTCTATGTTTATCATATCATTTGCATCATTTTATTTATCATATCTTATCATCATATTTCTATCAATCATAGCCTATCGTTCTATTCTATCAATCACATCTTATCGTTATGTTCTAATCCTTTCATCATACCTTTCATCATAACCTATCATTGTTTCCCTTTCTTGTCTAACTCTTTGCTTTCATATCATTTTTCATAAAACATCTATTTTTTCGTTCTCATAAACATACCATTTTTTAATTCCTTTCATTACCGATCATCGTTGCTCTATCAATCATAACTTAACTTCCATAAAACTTTTCATAAAACATTATTCTTTTCTTTCATATCTCATCTCTTTCTTATGCATTCTATAATAACATTCTCATTCTTACTCTTTCTATTATTCTATCTCTCTTTCTCACATCTTTACTCTCATAAAGCTTTTATAATACGTTTCCTTCGTAATTCAATATATATACATATATATTTTTTATAAATTATTTATTAAAACCTATCTTTTAACATCATCATAGTATTGCTATAGCGTTACTATAACATCATCGTAATTCACATCATGATATTTACATACAAAACATATAAATACTATAAGTTTGTTCATAGTTGCAGACGGGTAAATGTCTGAACTTATTCATAGCGTGCTTATCCTCTTCTTAGAATCCATCGACATCCTTTGTCACGTCTGGATTGGGTTCTTACAGACAAACTTTGTCCGTTAATCACATTTTCATTTATAGCTTTTATTTTATTAAAAAGCTTGATTCTGATCTTATAACCCTTAATTATAGTCTTATGACAGCTTTTTAAACCTTAACGGCCATTTTCGAAATTTTTCCAACTTTTTGAAAAATTATGATTTTACCCCGAACTTTTGATAAAAATTACAATTTTACCCTTGACGTGATTTGTCATAACTTAAACCTCAATTTTGGCTTTTACAAACTTCATTAACCTATTCCGAGGTCATTGGGACTCTTTTTTTATAATTTGAGAATCTTTAGGCAAAATGACCATTTTGCCCCTAATGGGTCGTTTAACCATAACATTTTCATTTTCATGCTTAGGCTGGATTTTCTAAATCCAAAATCATCTAATTAACTTTTTAAATCTTATCAGATCTTTTCCGGATCAATTCTTATCATTTTACCAATTTTCACATTCCCGGCCCTCGGGAAGTACTATTCCGACCTAAGAGTCGGTTTCATGTTTTCCTTGCGTTCTAGGGTTTTGAAGGGTCGGTTTACTAATTATAACTTACCCCTTCCTTTTTCCATGCCCTAAGTCCTAGAGGGGGCTCGGGTTGCCTTCTCAATCATATTTTATCCCTCGTTTCCCATATTACCCGTAGTGCCGTTTTTTAGAAATTTCGGTAGAGTTTCCCCTTAATTTTTGAGGTTCCAGCGTTTAGGAAACGCCTGAAAACCATCTATCCTGATCTAATTCTATCACGTACTATACCAGAGGCCTAGATTTTACGTAAAACTCATACTGTTTACGTAAAATCGTTACATTATCGCATATTTTTCTTTTCCTCCATTACAGTCATTTTCTTCTTTTTACATACATTCTTTTCCATAATTTTCATACCAATAATCATAAAATCATATAATAGTCCCAAATAATTAAATTGTGGAACGTAAAGAGGTCGGAATTTATACCGAATTACAGTCCGATCTCGACGGCATAAACCCTAATTCTTTGTTCTTCATATCTGAGGTCCCGTCTTGCAATTCCAACTCTGCAGATGCGTCCGAAACGTCGAAAATAGGCTAACGGGCCAAACTTCAATTTTCAGTCACCGGTCGCCGTTGACTGGTGTTGACCGACGGCGACGGTGGTAAATGAGTAGCCCATCTTGAAGATCTCGACGAGAGGAATCTATTGGTGGTCTCAATTTCACCATTCGACACCTCTATCGCCGGAAAACCTCCTCGAAAACCACGGCCACGGTGGCGATGGTGGAACTCCGTCGTGCCGGACTTTTTCCCGAAATTAGTTGAGGGCTTTTGCTTCCCTCTTCATGGCGAGCATTTCTGTACCGGTGGCGCGGCTCAACATCGCCAGAAACGACGAGTTCCATGGCGGCGACGTCGCGGCTTCGGACGGTACCGTCTGGCGGTCGTTGGGCTGAAACACCATCTGGGTTTTGTTCTACTCTTCACCATGAATCTTTTGGGACCGGAATCAGCATGATCGGACGTCGGACGGTGGAGATACGGCGTCGCGAAATTTCCGGTGGCTGGCGGCTTCGGGCGGCGCGTGCAGCGGCCGTTCCGTCGCGTCGACCCACCGTTGAACTCAGCTCGGCGAGAGCTTTCCAACAGTGCTGGCGGTGTCGTGAACGGAGGCCGTTTCCGTTAATTGGTTATTGTACATGTGCGGGTAGAGAGAGAAAGAGAAGGGAGGAGAGAGAGTGTGTATGTAGACAAATGAGGAAATTTCACTTTTTTTCGCTCTTTATATACTTTTTCGTCCAAAATTTCAACATGGGCTATCTTGACAAATTTGGACGTCCTGAATCCAAATATATCAGTTTTATTTTCATCTGAGGTCATCTTGACCAGTTTTCGATACTGCGAATTCTCGATTAAAAATTACTCTTGTGCTCAATTACCAAATTTGAGTGTACTGAAAGGCTATCCTAACTAATGGGTGTGCTGAACCCAAATTTATTAGTTTTATGTCAAGATAATATCATCTTGACCTACTTCTTGATACTGTGAGTGGCACATGTGTACACACATAACATCACTATTAATCATTTTTCATCCTTTAACATTGTTAGAACATTTTATTTAGTTCTAAATAATATTAAATCACTTAATTTCGCATTTTAACATTTAAATTCATTGTGTATTTATTTTTCGAGAAATATGAATTTTTCCGGTTATCACAAAGACATTCTGGCTAAGTTTGCATTCCTTCGACACCCATCATCGCCTACCATCCTTTAAATGCATTATAACTTAAATCATTTACATGCATAAGCGGGGTCAAAAAATAAAAATAAAAAGTCGCTAAGACGACTAAATAACCAATTTAATTTTCTTTTTTCCTTTATTGATTTGAAAAACGATTATTCTTCTACCTATAAAGAGTAAACAATTAAAATTATTGATCCCTATCTGGACTGACTTCATTTTATAAAGTGTAAATAAACGTGTTACTGTGTACAATTTTGAATTTGGACGGAAGGCAGCAACTTGTTAGTGGTTTAAAAAAAAAAAAAAAAAACGAGAAACAAAGGTTGAGTAATATAATAAACTAAAAATCGAGGCAATTAAATTCACATCTCACGCTATCATAACATAATAATTCCATAGATAACCTCATCATAGGACGTCGAATTTAAATCTCTACCTTTAAATTAAAAAAATAAAATAAAATAAATTTTCTTTAAAATATAATAAAAGGCATTGGTAGATTGGTAAGGGCAAATTAATATATTAAGCATATACATACCATCTAATAATAAATTATCTAGGATTGACTGGCTATTTAAGTAAATAACAGACAAAGGTGTAGAGGGAAAAAAAAAAAAAAAGATTGACTATAGGTACTTCCTTTATTGGCATCGTCTTTCATGGTTTAAGAATATTGGATTCATTTTTTTTTTTTATATACATACATATAAATTTTTGAAAACAAAGATTATTATAGTGTTTGTTTTTATGTTCATTTAAAATATTAGAAACAAAAAAAAAGTACTTTTGAGCAATAAATACGATAATGTGGAATTTAAGACCTGACAATATTATGAAATGGTCGAATTCACATTTAGCTTGTTATATTGGTCGGTGTTCGCAACAAACTGAATTTTGTATGAAACCAGACTTCCTTTCAATTTCCAGAAAATGAAATGGTTGAATTCAAATTTGGCCTTTTACGTTGGTCGATATTCTGACAAGTGGAATACTGTTTCAAAATGAAAAGAACAATTGGACTAGGTAGTAAAAGACAATACTTACGAACGCCAAAAGTCATTAATTAAGAATTGAGACCACTTCAACTTACTTTTTTTTCAATAAAAAAACATTTCCAAAACTCCCATGAGTTAGATTTATTGGATTTCATTAGATTTACAATTAAATTACTTAGAGATTTACAATTAAATTACTATAAAACCATGACATCCTCTCGAGTCTCTCTTTAACATTAAATTTTTTTCCTTTCCAATTTTAAAACGTGAGTGTTTCTCATTGAAGTCGTGGGGTCTACACAAAAATTAAAAAAAAAAAAAAAAAGGGAAAACCAAGAATGTAAGCAAGGTTAAGCTCAATTCTCTCTAATATTCTCTTTTGTTGTAGAGTCTCATCGGCTCTCCTTTCCCTATCAAACACCCAAATAAATGTCTTCCACACCAAGAAACCCAATAAGATCACCAACAACACCACCACCTAATGCCTATGACATACAACAAAACTCAATAGACTGAAAACCACTAGCTTAACAAGATGAGAACTTCAACCAAGAGGTTGTCTTCAACCGTCTTGAGCCTAGCCTTCTTCACTACTCTCCTCCCGATCTCGACCTCTCTCGATACCTTATCGTCGACCGAATCCCTCACCAACAACCGGACCCTCGTCTCCGCCGGCAACGTCTTCGAGTTTGGTTTCTTTAGGCCCGGCAGCACAGGATGGTACTTGGGCATTTGGTACAAGAAAATCCCCGTCAAAACAGTCGTTTGGGTTGCAAACAGAGACACCCCTACTCCGAATTCCGCGGGAACTCTCAAGTTCGGCGATAACGGAAGCTTAATCCTTCTTGATCTCTCCGGGAACGTCTCGTGGTTGTCGAATAAAACCGGAGCAGCAAAGCCGGTTCTACAGATTCTAGATTCCGGCAACCTCGTCGTCAGAGAAGAAAACGAGGATAATCCGGAACGGTACCTCTGGCAGAGCTTTGACTATCCCGGAGACACTCTGTTACCAGGTATGAAGCTCGGGTGGGACTTAAATTCCGGCTTCGACAGGTACTTGTCCTCATGGAAAACCCCAAACGACCCTTCAACGGGAGACTACACTTTCAAGCTGGATTACCGCGGATTCCCGGAAATTTTCCTGAGAAACAAACAGGGCGTGCAATACCGTAGCGGGCCTTGGAACGGAGACAGGTTCAGCGGAGTCCCCGAAATGGCCCCCATGAGAGGTTTCAAGTTCAGCTTCATTGACAACGAAGATGAGGTGTATTACTCGTTCTCCATAAGCGATAATTCTGTGCTTTCTCGTTTAAAGGTTGGTCCTTCCGGCGATCTCGACCGTTTCACATGGATTGAGAGCAGGCAATCGTGGAACAAATTCTGGTACGCTCCGAAAGATCAATGTGACTACTACAAGGAGTGTGAACCTTATGGAGTTTGCGACTCGAACGCCTCGCCGGTGTGTCAGTGTCTGAAGGGGTTCGAGCCGAGGGACCCGAATGCGTGGAGCCTGCGAGACGGGTCCAGCGGGTGCGTCAGGAAGACGGGGTTGGAGTGCGGGAAGGGCGGGTTTTGGACTGCGAAGGATGTGAAGCTGCCGGAGAGCACGACGGCGTTCGTCGACCGGAACATGAGCTTGGAGGAGTGTAGGAAGATGTGCTTGGAGAATTGCTCTTGCACTGCTTATGCCAACGCTGACATTCACAATGGCGGGACGGGTTGTGTCA
The DNA here is from genome assembly GCA_035233585.1 of Antiaris toxicaria. NCBI lineage: Eukaryota > Viridiplantae > Streptophyta > Magnoliopsida > Rosales > Moraceae > Antiaris > Antiaris toxicaria. The sequence continues at coordinate 101,297,778 of CP141154.1, forward strand.
CGTGGAGTGGTGAACTGATTGACATTAGGAACTATGACAAAGGTGGTCAAGTTCTCTACGTTAAGTTGGCAGCTTCTGATCTAGGTAATTTCTCCATCTTAACAAGTATATATATATATATTTTTTACATTTTCCTACTATTTTTCTGATTTCCAAATCATGTTTTAGTTCAAGTCTCGTGAAAGAATCATCGGATTTTTCGACTAATTAGGCTTATGAGTTGTTCTATTAATGTTTAAAGGAAAGGGTATGTTAAATTTACAGCCATAATGAAACAATATGCTTGGCACAAGAACCCGTATTGGTTTCTGTCTCTTGTTTGAATACGTTAGTTTCTCAGCCACCATTATGGGAAAGGAAGAGTAGTCAAAAGAATAATTAGATACCAGCCGAATAGTCCAAAAGTATAGGTTACACTGACGGCTTTATGACTGAAGGTCCAAACGCAATGTGCCAAATAAAAATATATCCACCACCACCTAACCGTGACTTTTCGAAAAAAAAAAAAAAAAAAGTCTAAAAAGAAGGAATAGATAGGCTATTATAGTCACTATGAAAGGAATGGTGTGCTTCACAAGGTGTATGTCGTCATCCATCACACTTGCTCCACGTGTGAAGTGCGTCATAGAGCTTTTAGTTATTATCTTACCTTAATTTGTACTTGAAACATTTTAGGAAGTATTTGTAATGCATTTAACATAATAAACAGAGGTATAGGTGATATTAAAGCACAACCCATTAATAAAATATAGGGTAAAATATAGGATATTAATCTCAACGTTTTAATAAAGTTGTGATTTGATCTTCAATTTTTTTTGTTTGTTAAAAGGTTCTTAAATTCTTTAAAATTGTACAATTTGATTCTTTTTACAAAAAAAAATAGAGCTAAAATTTTAACCAAAAAAATGTCACCTTAATCACACGTTATTTCCTATTAAATGGTAAATAAGAAAAAATAATATTCAACTAGTGTCATATGTGATTTATTCCATCCAATTTTCAAATTTTTTTTTTGGATCAAATTGTACCTTTTTTTAAGAGTTTATGACCTTTTAACCAAAAAAAAAAAAAATAAAGTGCAATTTCGTAAAAAATTGGAGACTAAACAAGTAATTAACGCAAAACATAAATCTCATACATGATATTCGATTTCTATTTTTTTTATTCATAATAGTGTTTAATATTTAGTGTCATCAAATATTTTTCTAACCTGATGAATGCTTGATGTGGCATGTTATAGACATATTTTCTATTAGATTGCTCTTTTTTTTTTTCTTTTTCTTTTTCTTTTTCATTTTCTTTTTCTTTTTCTTTTTTCTTCCCTCGGTAGAGAACTCTTCCTAAAGTGGCTGCGTGACATGCATAATACAAGAAAGAGGTTTTTGTTTTAGACCTTTTTTTTTTTTTTGTGGTAGATGGGAAAATCTCGGGTTGCAAATCTGAGCCGACGTTTTTGACTTGTTGGAGATTTTTCGGTGGTCCTTTTCTAGTGCTTTTCCTAGAAATATATGCTTTTACGAAACACCCAAAAAAAAAAAAAAAAAAGCTAGAATCAAGGTGTGAAACTGGGATTGGTTAAAATATTTTAGAGGGCACAATATTAGACTTGTTTCGTAACTTAATTATTCTAGTTTAAATTAAGTTGGTTAAATTAATTTTTGTTTAATTTAATTTAATAAGGTTTTTTTATTATTTTTTATCTTTATTTTTATTATTTTAACATAATTTTTAATATAATTTATTTTTATTTATATATTAATTTAATAAATTAGATTAAATTGAAAGTATGCTAATTATTGACAAGCCATGGAGTCTTCTAATCTCTTAATTAAATACATACTAAAGAAAAAGAAAAAGAAAAATGCTTTTAGCGGTTAACTTTGCTACATCTAAACAGTCGGTACTTTTCTGCTCCATCCGCCCAGCGCCCTCTCAAAAAGTTGTGAATGATTTCTTTTCTTCTTTTTGTTAGCTTTTTCACATTGTTCTTCCTTTGGTTCGTTTTCACGCGCAATATCACAGAGTATATATAGAGGGAAAGTAAAAGTTTTTCCCCACTTTTGGGGTTGTATGGAGTATATTCATACTTCTAAATGTATGAAAGCATTGGGGGAATGAAAAGGAGGTTATTGACTTTTGGATGTAGAGAATCATCCCCCCTCTCCAAAGAAGTGGCCCTAAATGTATCTTGAGAAATTTAAGCAACAAGAAAAATTATGAAGTCTTGTCATGAAAAATAATGATTTTTTTTTTAGATTATTTTTTAATGAAAGAAACATCTATCCAATTAAAAGGTTCATAAGAGTGGGGTTTGGTGGTTCATTATGTATAAAGCAGTCCTTGAATTTCTTAATCTTGCCATTAATGCATCCCACTGTGACAATTTTGAATACAGGTGGAGTGATTGTCTTATTTAAACAGCCCGTCAATTCATTAATGTTTCATTAAATCATCTTAGCTGGTCACCTAAAAAAGTATATAAACATGTGGCCAACATGTAATTGTTAATAAATTGGATTCTCTGCCAAAAGTTTCTGGGCCCATTTGGCAGTGAATTGGGTGTTGTTCCAAATTATTGTTTCCCCTTGAGGAGTATTTCATGGGATCGATTTGGTTTGTGTTTATTATTGTAATTGTCTTTATCACGTCTCGACTTAGTTTCAGTGTTATATATATAGATATATATATATATATGTGCGTAGATCATTTATACAACTAAATAGAAGTGGATTATTCTTTTCTTAGTGTATAAGATATCTTTCACACTTTCCTCCTTTGTCTTTGGTTCAATTAATACATTGTTTTTCTTTCAACTTTATACTTTTTATTTATTTGGCAAACTTTTCATGGAAGAAACACCCTGAACTAATACTGAGATAATGGTAGGGACAAAATATAGTTGCACAATAATAAGAGGGTATCAATTTTTAATCTTGCATCCTGTTGATGTAAATCTGTAAGAAAATCCTCTTGTACGATAAGAAAAGAAAAAATCTGCTAATAAAAAAAATTTTAATCAAATAAATTTTGTTGTATTGTCATTTTTTTTTTTAATATAACATGATTCTGATATTATTTGAAGGTGTAAAACTGTCTTTTTTTTGTCGATTGTAATTTTTTTTTATTATATCCTGTCGCATATAAGCATAATTTTTCAAAACTACTGTTTCAGATAATGATTGGACGGCGAAGCGAATAATCACAATCGTGGCAGTTGCTGTTGGTATCTGCGTTCTACTATCAGGACTGTGTCTTCTGTGGAAGAGGAAGGCATTAAGAAATATGTGCAAGGAAAAGACTGAGACTAGAGGTACCAATAAATTCTCAACCACTTCACAAGTGCATGAAAAATGAAGTTGGGGAACAATGTTTTCTCGCCTTTCTTTCTTTCAAATAATAAATAAAAAATATTTATTAATTTTCTAATTCTGAAATAGGTCCGCGTGAAAAGAGTCAAGATTTACTGTTGAATGAGATAGTCATCTCAAAGAAAGAATACTACTCGGGTGAAAGGGATAAAGATGAGCTAGAGTTGCCGTTGTTCGATTATTGTACCGCCGCAATGGCTACGAACAACTTTTCTGAAGAAAACAAGTTGGGGCAAGGCGGATTCGGTTCTGTTTATAAGGTAATGTGCCAGGTTTTTTGATAATCAGTAACAAAAATTATAGTTTCAAGTTTTCAACATAAAAAGGTATGGTGATCTAACACATTCATGTTTTGCCAAGCCAGGGTTCGTTGGGAGATGAACAAGAGATAGCTGTGAAGAGGCTCTCGAAGAACTCTGGCCAAGGAACCGAAGAATTCAAAAACGAGGTCAGATTAATCGCGAGGCTTCAGCACATTAATCTGGTCCGTCTCCTTGGTTGCTGCATTGAAGGGGATGAGAGGATGCTGATATACGAGTACATGGAAAATAGAAGCCTCGATTCTATTTTATTCAGTTAGTCCTTCGTCTTTATCCTCTACTATAGTTCTTTCTAATTCAACGCATGAGATTTAAGGCAGGACCAAAAACATTCATGTAGGTAAAGTTAAAAAGTCTATGCTGGATTGGCAAAAGCGCTTCAACATTGTTTGTGGCATTGCACGGGGTCTTCTTTATCTTCATCAGGATTCGCGATTTAGAATCATTCATAGAGATCTCAAGGTGAGCAACATCCTACTCGATGGAGAATTGACACCAAAAATATCAGACTTTGGAATGGCGAGAATATTTAGTAGAGATCAGACTCAAGCAAACACAGTAAGAGTGGTGGGGACATAGTAAGTATAATAATAAGCCCTTATCTAGACAAAGTTGTAATACCAATTAAACAACAAATAGTTATTCCATTTTATTAATTGACATGCAGTGGATATATGTCTCCTGAATATGCAATGGACGGGCTCTTCTCGGTGAAATCTGATGTTTTTAGTTTTGGGGTCCTGGTGTTGGAGATCATCAGTGGAAAAAAGAACAGGGCGTTTTACTCTGCAAACAATGAACTAAACCTTTTGGGACATGTAAGTAAAATAGCATGACTAGTGCATTGTAAATTCCTTTTTTTGGCGTTTAGTGTTTATATTAGTTTCGTGTCAAATTGTTGCAGGCCTGGAATCTGTGGAAGGAAGGAAAGGCATTGGAACTCGTCGATTCATCGATTGGTGACTCGTATTCCATCTCCGAGGTGTTGAGGTGCATTCAAGTTGGTCTCTTATGTGTCCAGGAGCGCGCAGAAGATAGACCTACGATGTGCACCGTGGTTTTGATGCTGAATAGTGAGTCAGCAACAATGCCTCTGCCTAAAAACCCTGGTTTTTGCCTCGGCAGGACTCCAATTGAGACCGATTCGTGGTCGAGTAAGCAGGAGGATCAATCGTGCACCGTGAACCAAGTCACAGTCACAGTGATGGACGGTAGGTAGAAGTCAGGTCCTCATGTAGAAGTGTGTCCTGTTACTATGCATATTGTGTAACAAACGGCAATTTTGTTTTTGTGTATATATATATTTAATCCAAGAATCTTCCAATAATTTTTGATTTCATAGATTATATCTCCAAAGAAAAGTGTTTTTTTGTTTTTTTTTTTAGTTCAGTAAATACAAACCTAATTAAAACTTTGAGAGAAGCGTATTTTCCAATCCCGTAACTCTACCGTGGGGTTTGGAATATAGTAACGAAGTTGATGAAGATCAAAACAGGTGATGAGGCAACATAAGCGACAACTGATAAAGATGATCAAGTCTTGGTCTTGTACGTTTATTGAAGTTTAAAGCCAACTCTGCCCTAGAATAAATATAAAGGCCAAACACTAAATATAGTGTCAAGGTTGAGGTGGTAACTTGAGTTTCATCACCAGCTAGAAGCTCTTGGACATGGATATGCAGAGGAAAAAGCTATTCAAGTCTGACTGTCACAACACAAAACATGGAAAACAAAGGCACCTTGAAAGGACCGTTGAAGCTTACTAATTTTAAAACCATGGATTGACTTAGAAACATAGACTCGTGGAAGTTCCAAAAACAGAGGCTAAAACTGTGATGACCGGAAAAATTCATATTTCTCGGAGAATAAATACACAATGAATTTAAGCATTAAAATGTGAAATTAAGTGATTTAATATTGTTTAGAACTAAATAAAATGTTCTAACAATGTTAAAGGATGAAAAATGATTGATAGTGATGTTATGTGTGTACATGTGTGTGCCACTCACAGTATCAAGAAGTAGGTCAAGATGATATTATCTTGACATAAAACTGCTAAATTTGGGTTCAGTGCTCTCAAATTAGTTAGGATAGCCTATCTGCATGCTCAAATTTGATAATTAAGCACAAAGGTAATTTTTGACCGAGAATTCGCAGTATCGGAAACTGGTTGAAATGACCTCAGATGAAAATAAAACTGATATATTTGGATTTAGTAAGCCTAAATTAGTCAGGAAAGCCCATGTTGAAATTTTGGGCGAAAAAGTATATAAAGAGCGAAAAAAGTGAAATTTCCTCATTTTTTCACGTGCACTCTCTCTCCTCCCTTCTCTTTCCCTCTATACCCTCATGTGAACAGTAATCAACTATCGGAAACTGTGGCGCTCGCCGACCCAGCTCGCCCGAGTCGACATTCGCCATCTCTTTTCTTATTAACCTTGTATACATGAACATTTCTTTTCATTTGCAGAAGTGTAGTTTAAAAGCTTTGCTTTCAAAATAGAGTGTAAATTTTGGGAACTTTCTTTTTTTTGAACCATATTTGCATAACTTCTGTTTTTCTCAAAACATATTAACTTATATATATATATTTTTTTCATTTTTGTTCCATTTCATCTACATATGGTCTGCATATATAAATATATATATATGTATCTGAACATATGTTTATACAAAAATACTCTGGCAGCTGAAAGCATAGCGGGTCCGTCCCCTTGTCCATGACACCTCTTGAATCTGTCTGCCAGTCCCCTCGACCTTCTATCCTGTCCTGGGTTGCTTACCTTTATTACCTACACCACAAACAGACTTGTGAGCTAGACTCAGTAAGCGCAAACATACAAACAAAGAACTAACATGCATAACCTCTAAAGTTAGTCACATAATACAATTCTAATTCCTCATAAATTAGTATTTGAGGTTCTTTATCATAACTTATTGTAACATCCTCATAATTTCATTTCATGTCTTCCTTTCTTCTTTATCATTACTTTTCTTTCTCTTTGCTTTTCTTTTCTTTTCTTTTCTTTTCTTTTCTTTTCCTTTCCTTTCTTTTCCTTTCTTTTCTTTTCTTTTCTTTTCACTTTCATTGGTGGGCCCGTTGTTGGATGTACCTATTTGCGCGCTGACAGTGGGAGGAGGGGGAGCGATCCACCAACCTATCTCAAAGTCATATAAAAACCGCACCTTCGGGGTTGGTCCATCCTATAATCTACCGCACCTTCGGGGTAGCGCTACATCTACTCGGAGGATATAGACCGGAAGTCTCGACCTTGTAGGGAGACCGGTACGCCAACAACTTAAGTTTTCAGTCTTATTATCTTGCATTCTTTTAGCTTTTTGATCATAACTTATCATGCATACATACCATTCCTAAAACATCTCTAACATGATTTTTCATCTAATTCATGTCACAGAACACATCAAAGTTAGTCAGTTCGTGGGTAGACAAATAAATGTTTGTACTTACAGTATCTGTGCAAGAGTGATTCCTTTTGGATCCTTACTACTGCTTTCCCCTTCACTTCTTGGGTTTCCTATAATAGAAATAATCATAGATTATTTCTCATATTCATTTCTTTCATTTTTTTCAATTTTTTTTCATAATAGCAAGATTTACATTAATTTCTACATTTTCCTTATTCCTCTCTTTTTCTTCAATTCAACTCTTAAAATATTGTTACTGTAACAGCCGAGATTTTAAATCGTTCTCGGGATCAATGTATAGTGAAAATTTATATATACGAGTGTGACGAAAACATATAAATTTCACTCTAATAAATCATCATTAGAGTTGATAAATATATTTATTAGAATTGATAAATGCTTTATGGCTATAGATGTGATGATTTTCGAATCGAAACATCTTAAATAGTGCATTTTCGGTATCGAAAAACAGAATTCTACTGAGACTTAAAATGTGGCAAACATAGATCTCAGATGGAAAATAATGAAAAATCTAGGGTTTATGGAGTGTTTTAAATGATATAAATGCATCGAAAGGCTCTAACAGCATTTCGAGAGGTAAACTGCGAAATTTGGCCAGTATAGCTTTTTGGTCAAAATTTCGACAGATGAAAATTATACTGTTATTAAAGAAAAACCTATACTGTATAAACAAATAATATTTTCTTATTAATATAGGAATCAATGGATGAGATCAAATCATCCTTTTTGATCCAAAGGCTATCAAAATTAAGGAAATTTTGGATTTTTCCTTAAAAATCAATTTGAGAAAGAAAAATTTGCATTAAATGCATGATGATCTGCTCATGCACGTGGAAGAGAGGGGGAGAAACAGCTGTATTTTAGCTGAAAAAGTTCCCAAAATTTTACAAAAATACCCCCAAGAAATTTTCATTTTGACCCTAAAATTTTCAAAAATTACAAAAATACCCCTAAGGATTTGTATAAACTTTTTTCCCCTGATTTTTCACGTCCCCCACAGCAGAAAAACTCCATTTTCTCTGTTCTTCTTCTTCTCCCACGTTCTTTGCTCACAAAAATTTCCAAAGTTTCAAAAGTTGAAAAATTTGAAGAAAAAGTGTGAGAAAACTTCAAGTTGAGGAGTATTCACCTCAAAGCTCAAGTAAGTTCTTCAAAATTCTGTTTTAATGCTTGTTTTTAAGTGTTTTTGTGTTTATGTGAATAGTGGAACAAAAATGGAGTTAGAGAGTTTTTGAGTGTTTTGATGAAAACCATGTGGAAAAACATGTTTTGAACTTGTTTTGAAGTTTTTGTGGGGTTAGTTTTTGAAAACAAAAATGTTGCATGGGGAGGGAAAAATTTACGTGGAAAAAAAAGTGAAAACCCTTATGGATTGAAGACAATTATGTATGATGAAGTGGAAAAGAGTTTGATGTGGTATTTGAGTATGGAATGGAAGAAAGACAAAGAGGAAAGTTTAGGGTTGTGAGTGAAACCCTAAATTTTTGGAAATAATGCTGTACCCTGATTTTGAGAATGAATTATTGTTATGTACTGGGATTTTGAGCAGGTTTATGATGGAAACTGTGTTCAATAACGCATTTTAAGCGGTTTTGGCACAGTGGGAAAATGAAAAATTAAGCCGTTATAATGCCGAAATTTTCGGACTTATAACCAAGGCTAAGAGTTTAATTATAACAATGTATAGGAGAAGTGTTTAAATGTTCTCACGTTGACCTATAAACATTTCACTGAATGTTGAACTGTTTCGTTATAGGGCAACGAAGGAAAACTAAGGAACGGAAACAGAAACAAATTTCTGGTAAGTTCTGGCATTTAAATATCTGAACAGGAACAACTAGAACACTATGTGATTCTTGAATTTTAATTTATGAATAGCCTAAATTCCTTGGCTAGAAATGTTATATGTTGTTGTGAACTCGTTAAAACGCCTAAATTGGCAAGTATGCGAGTGTGCAGTGATGTGTTACGTGTATATGATTTTGTTTTATGGATTTTGACCCTAGAATGCTTTAAACATGTTTTAGGTTTGAATGTATGCATGAGAATTGGTTTTTATATCAAAATGTGTTCAAAAACCTATTTTTAACGGAGCCAAGCGCTAAGCGCTAGCCAAAGAGCGCCTCGGCGCTGAGCTCTCGACCAAAATTTGGTGTTTAAAATTCAGTAGGAGCGCCAGGCGCTAGGGTATGAGCGCCAGGCGCTAGTGTAAAAATTGGCTAAAGCGCCAGGCGCTAGGGTAAATAGCCAGTAGGAGTGCCAGGCTCTAGGGTATGAGCGCCAGGCGCTAGGCACTAGTACAAAAATCAGCATGAGCGCCAGGCGCTAGGGTATGAGCGCCAGGCACTAGTGTAAAGTTGTCTGAAGTGCCAGGCGCTAGGGTATGAGCACCAGGCGCTTGCACCGGATTCTCAAAAGCGCCAGGCGTTGTAAAGAGAGCGCCGAAGCGCTGGAGTCTCTGTCCTAAGTTTTTACAGAAAAATAAAATGAAGGGCTAGGCACTCGGGGATGAGTGCCAGGCGCTCGGGGATGAGTGCCAGGCGCTCCAACTGTTTCAAAAATGTATAATTAAAGTTTTGTGCCTTATTTTCAGTTCCAATCACGCCCCAATGTTTAAGTGCGTGGATGATGATTTTTAAACAGTATTTTTGGACTGAATAGGCATAACGTTGAGTACATTAATTATGAATATGTACACTGGAACAGTTAAGACATCATAGTAAGTAACATAGCACAGTAAACAATAAGGTAATGAAAAAGACCTAATGTTTGGCGTACCGGCCTCTCGCGAGGGGAGGTTATTTTATGTCGAAGCAAAAGACATACCATAGTTGAGGGAGAGTCCGGGTCGCTCCCAGACCCCTCTTACAGCGCGCACATGGTATGACCAAACCGGGCCCATAGACATAGTAAATGAACAGTGCAAAGTGTAAATTGAGCATAATGAACTCATGCATTGTGTCAAGTTGCATCGATGTGTTTTATTATTTTAAATGTTATGTCTGAACTTACTGGGCATGTAGCTCACCAGTTTGTTCTTGTTCAGGTAATCGAGGTAAACAACCTGTAACCTGAGCCACAGTGTATGGATTCGACTGCAGGAATGAAGTGCTAGTGTCATGACAAAGGTTATGGACCTGCCAGGCTAATTCCGCAGAGAAGAAAGAAAAGGATAATGAGAAATACAATTGTATAATATTGTATAAGCTACACTGTTATGTTTAACCTAACTATTTCTAATACAACATGACAGTATTATATGCAAGTAATATAAAGTAGTTTTCCAACTATGATAATTTAGTTTTGGAAAGTTGTAGTACTACGTATATCGATGGTTTAAAAAAAAAAAAATTTCCGCAATCTATTTTGTTATGATTTGAAAGAAAAGAATTAAAGTAAAACAGAGTTTTCAGTTGACGTCTCCCGCACGAGGCGGGGGGTGTTACAGTTACTATCTTTGGTATTTTGTTTTCACCCTTTTCCTTAACATTCCAATTTTTCTTAACATTTTAATCTCCATAATGCCCACACTCTCAGTTTCTTACAACTAATTTACCTCATTATCGCTACCGAAATTTTGGCAGCATTTCCGCTTAAAAACTGGGGTCCCGGCGTTTAAGTAACGCCTCAAAACTTAGGTACCTGCCAATTACTATACCAGAGGCCTAATTTTTCATAGAACATTCAAAACGTTCTATGAAAAATGCTTATCAATCCCACACATTACACATTAACATATTCCAAATCATATCCATAAATCAACCATCACTTTCATCATTTTTTTCCATTTTTTTCATTTTCCATATCCATTCATTCATTCAAAATCACTAACAACATAATACATTCAATTTTAATAACCAAACTTCCAACTCAACTTTCAACTTAACTAATCTCTTCCAAACAATTACATAACCATTTTCAATCTCTTTTCTTAACTCTAAACTCAACAAAACCATCTTTAAGATCTCACAATCCCATTTCAAGAAACTTAACCATCATTTATTCAAAATTGGACCCAATTACATTTATGGTTAATATAACCCTTATAACCATTTTTTTCACTTAAATCATCAAGTTAACGATCATAGAGTTCAATTATTTCACCAAAAAGAGCCATAAATTCATCATGAAAAATCATCAAATTTTCAAACCCTAACTTTGTACATTTTCGGTTTCCTCAAGAAAACCTATTCAAACTTTTGCATTCAAGTTCCCAAACTCACATATATTCTTTCCTAAACCATTCTCAATCAATTCTAACCATTTTCGGACCCTAACATTTCCATTTGAACAATTTTTCACACTACCCTATATTAAATCCGAAAATCATCAAAAATGCAAAGAAAAATGTTACCTTTGTTCAAAAACGTTCCTTTGCTTCTAGAGGAACTAAAGTTGCGGTTTTTGGAAGGAAACTCGAAGAAAAACCTAGTTTGGAGACGCCGGAAATCGCGGCTCCCTCACGGCTGCACAGTGCCGGTTCGAGTGGAAGGAGGAAGGGGAAGAGGAGCTCGCGTTTTCTTGGTTTTCACCCTTTCTCAGTCGACATTTTCACCCCCCAATCTCCCTCTTCTCGCGGCCCCTTTCTTCTATTTTTGCCGCCGAAGTTTTCGGTTCGCCGTCGTGAGTTCGCGCCTGCCACCGAACGAGAAAGAAGAAGAAAAGGAGAAGAAGAAGAAGAAGAAGAAGAAGAAAATCTTCTCCCGTCGGATTTCTTTCCTTCTCACCAGAACTCTTTCTCTCTCACCGGTTCTTTTTTCCTCTGTCGCCGATCTCCCTCTGTCGCTCGTTCTCCCTCTCTCGCTCTCTCTCTTCGCGTATACAGAGGAAAAGAAATAAAGGGGGAGGGTTGTGGTGAGTTTTATTAACTCACCCCCCTCTCTCTCTCCTTTTTATCCGAAAAACATCCCCCCCTCTCTCTTTTTTTTTTTCCTTGCCCCAAACTCTTTAAATTTGTCTTAAGGCCCTAATTTTAAAAATTTATTTTTATTATTATCCTCTCTTTTTTTTTTTTTCATTCTAGCAGTATTAAATCATTCATATATATATATACATATGTATAAAAATATCATTACATTAATTAAAAAAAATGATTCTTAGAAAAATGAAAATTCTTGGTTGTTACAGAAACGATGTTCGTTTTCGATACCGCCGGCATCATCGGAAAGCTCTCGCCGAGCTGAGTACGATGGTGGGCCGACGCGACGGAGCAGCCGCCGGAGCAAGCCGCACGCGCCGCTTGAAGGCCGTCGAAGTCGGAATCTTCCCGGTGAGATTTATCTGCCGTCCAGCCCCCATTTGCCACGAAACCGGTCCCAAAATGTTCGTGGTGAAGAGTACTACAAAACCCATGTGGTGATTCGTCCCAACGGCCGTCGGATCGCGTCGCCCGAAGCCGCGACGTCACCGCCGTGGAACTTGTCGTTTCCGGCGATGTTGAGCCGCGCCACCGGTGCAGAAATGCCCGCCGTGAAGAGGGGAGCAAAAGCCCCAAGTCAATTGCACGTCACAACCCTGGCACGGCGGAGTTCCAAAGCCGCCACTATGACCGATTTTTCGAGGGGCGATTTCCGGCGATAGAGGTGTCGAATGGTGAAATTGAAGCCACCAATGGATTCCTCTCGTCGAGATCTTCAAGATGGACTACCCACTTTCCATCGTCGCCGCCGGTCAACGGTGACCGGTGACCGAAAATTTAAGAATGGCCCGTTGGCCTATTTTTGACGTTCCGGATGCATCCGCGGAGTCGAATTTGCAAGACGGTACCTCAGATATGAAGAACAAAAAATTAGGGTTTATGCCGTCAAGACCGAACTGCAATTCGGTATAAATCATGACCTCTTTACGTTCCGCAATTTAATTGTTTGAGACTATTGTATGATTTTATAATTATTGGTATGAAAATTATAGAAAATAATGTATGTAAAAAGAAGAAAATTGCTGTAATGGAGAAAAAGAAAAATATGTGATAACGTAACGATTTTGCGTAAACAGTATGAGTTTTACATAAAATCTAGGCCTCTGGTATAGTACGTGATAAAATTAGATCAGGATAGATGGTTTTCAGGCGTTTCCTAAACGCTGGAACCTCAAAAATTAAGGGGAAACTCTGCCGAATTTCTAAAAAACAGCACTAGGGGTAATATGGGAAAACGAAGGGTAAAAATATGATCGGGAAGGTAACCCAAGCCCCCTCGAGGAATTAGGGCATGGAAAAAGAAATGGGCAAGTTATAATTAGTAAACCGACCCTTCGAGACCTTAGAACGCAAGAAAAATATGAAACCGACTCTTAGGTCGGAATAGTACTTCCCGAGGGCCGGGAATGTGAAAATTGGCAAAATGATAAGAATTGACCCAGAAAAGATCTGATAAGATTTAAAAAGTAAATTAGATGATTTTGGGTTTAGAAAATCCAGTCTAAGCATGAAAATGAAAATGTTATGGTTAAACGACCCATCAGGGGCAAAATGGTCATTTTGCCCAAAGATTATCAAATTATGGGAAAAGAGCCCCAATGACCCCGGAATAGGTTAATAAAGTTTGTAAAAGCCAAAATTGAGGTTTAAGTTATGAAAAATCACGTCAAGGGTAAAATTGTAATTTTGTCAAAAGTTAGGGGTAAAATGGTAATTTTTCAAAAGTTAAAGAAAAATTCTAAAATGACCATTAAGGTTTAAAAAGCTGACATAAGGATATAATTAAGGGTTATAGGATTAGAATCAAGCTTTTTAATAAAATAAAAGCTATAAACAAAAATGTGATTAACGGACAGAGTTTGTCTGTAGGAATCCGATCCAGACGCGACAAAGGACGTCGATGGATTCCAAGAAAAGGATAAGAATCAAGCTTTTTAATAAAATAAAGGCTATAAATGAAAATGTGATTAACGGATAGAGTTTGTCTGTAGGAACCCGATCCAGACGCGACAAAGGACGTCGATGGATTCCAAGAAAAGGATAAGCACGCTATGAGTAAGTTCAGACATTTACCCGTCTGCAACTATGAACAAGCTTATAGTATTTATATGTTTTGTATGTAAATGTCATAATGTGATTTATGATGATGCTATAGTAATGCTATAGCAATGCTATAATGATGTTAAAAGATAGGTTTTAGTAAATAATTTATAAAAAAAAATAAATAAATATATATGTATATATACTGAATTATAAAGGAAATGTATTATAAAAGCTTTATGAGAGTAAAGATGTGATAAAGAGTGATAGAAGAATGGAAAGAGTAAGAACGAGAACGTTATGATAGAATGCATAAGAAAAAGATGAGATATGAAAGGAAAGAATAGATGTTTTATGAAAAGTTTTATGGAAGTTAAGTTATGATTGATAGAGCAACGATGATCGGTAATGAAAGGAATTAAGAAAGGGTATGTTTTATGAGAACGAAATGATAGGTGTTTTATGAAAAATGATATGAAAGCAAAGAGTTAGACAAGAAAGAGAAGCAATGGTAGGTTATGATGAAAGGATTAGAACATAACGATAAGATGTGATTGATAGAATAGAACGATAGGCTATGATCGATAGGAGTATGATGATAAGATACGATAGATAGGAGGATACAAATGATAGACAGAGAATAATTGTCTGCACATAACTAAACGTATTTTTGTTTGTTATGATGTGATGTGATGATATATAAGTAATATGCGCTATATATGTTAAAGTGTGACTGACATAATTCACACAAATAAAGTAAAGAATTAAGAAAAGAAAAATAACGAAAGAACAAATGTCCCATGAAATGTTTTATGAAAAATGAGAAAGGAAAGATTATGAATGTTATGAAAAAGATGTATAATGAAAAAAATCAATATAAGAAAAATAAAAGCATACAAGATAATAAGACTGAAAACTTAAATTGTTGGCGTACCGGTCTCCCTATATGGTCGAGACTTCAAGTCTATATCCTCCGCGCAGATGTGGTGCTACCCCGAAGGTGTGGTAGATTATAGGATGGACCAAACTCGAAGGTGAGGTATTTAATGTGACTGCGAGGTAGGTTGGTGGTTCGCTCCCCCTCCTCCCACTGTCAGCGCGCAAATAGGTACGTTCAACAATAGGGCCCACCAATGCAAGTGAAAAGAAAAGAAACGAAAGGAGAGTGAAAAGAAGAAAAAGGAAAGGAAAAGAGCGTGAAAAGAAAAGAAATGAAAGGAAAAGAGCGTGAAAAGAAAAGAAAGGAAAGGAGAGAGTGCGTGAAAAAAAAGAGATAGGAAAAGAGCGTGAAAAGAAAAGAAAGGAAAGGAGAATACGTGAAAAAAAAAAAAGAGAAAGGAAAAGAGCGTGAAAAGAAAAGAAAGGAAAGGAGAGTGAAAAGAAAAGAAAAGAAATGATACGAAATGAAAAGAAAAGTAAAGAACGATAAGAAAAGAAACGAACGATATGAAAGAATGACATAATGAAATCGATGAAAAATAAATAAATAATAAAACGAAGTTAAAAAAACATAATAGAATTAATATATGTGATGTGATGTACTTGATGTTATGTGTATGATGTGAATGACACATTTTTACGTGATGTTATACTAGTGTATATGTTACTAGCTTATATTATAAGATACGAAAAGATAAGAGATGAGGACCAAACGATAGAAAAGTTATAAAGGAAAAGAAATGAAAGTTATAAGAAATGATAGAAATGAAAAGAAAAGAAATGAAAGGAATGAAAAGAAAAGAAATGAAGAGATTAGATTAGAATGATAAGAGACGATCAATAGAATGATGGGAATGATTAGTGAAGAGATAAATGAGCATGATGAAGCTCACATTCTATGTTATGTTTTGAGGATATGTATAGACGATGTGTATGATGTGTATATACGTAATGTCATATATTTTAGTAATAATATATATTACTAGTATTTATAATTTAATGAATATATGTTTGAACTTACTGAACATCTAACTCATTAGTTGTTTATATATTGCAGGTAAGTAACCTATTAGTTTAAAGTAATATGATGGACAACGGATGGATCTGCACGTATCAAGGGACTGGGCGAGGGTATGGTACTACCATGAGTCTTTCGCTGAGCGTTCAAAAAGGAAGATGGAAGAAAGAAATTTATGAATTATATGTTATAAGAGTATGATAGAGATGTAGATATAATATGTAAGTTAAAAGAAAAAAAAAATTTGCTATAGAAATTTCTTCCGTTTTAAAATGAGAACGTTAAAAAATGAAAAGTTAAGTATGTTAAGTAAAAGGACGACGACCCATGAGGTTGCCAACCATCACGGTCGGCGTCAGAGCTCGGCTGGTTTGTATGGTAACGTACATGGGGGACATCACAAAAACCATTGACTTGCTGAAGAAACAGAGCCAAAATTGTTATCCTGGAAGTTCCAAAAACAGGTACTTGAGCATTTGGTACAAGAATCTGCCTCTAACAGTTGTCAGGGTGATCAATAGAAACAACCCGATTGTCGGTTCTTCATTTTCTGTGAATGAAGTTATAGAATGTATCAAAGTATGTGCGCAACAACGGGTCGAAGATAGGCCAACAATGCCTCGTTACAAATTTTCTAAAACTTATTTCAAAAAATCAAAAAGTAAATGGGAACAGATATCTCGCTCATCTCAAGCGGTTCAATCAGTGACGGCATCATTTTTAATACAAATGTTGTAGATGTTTTCTTTGATTTCATCAGCTATTATTTTATCTTCTCCACGTTGACAAGATCAACAATGACACAGAAAAAAATGCATTGACAAAGTCCATTCTCCACCTTCCAAGAGATAAGAACGTATAACAAACTCTACGATGGGCTACTCAGTCTTTTTCTCTCACGATGAATTTTACTTGAAATGAAAGAAGTTTCAACTTGTAAAAACAGAGGGGAAAAAAAAAAAAAAAAGGAGAAGAGAGACTTTGCCTCCCTCTCAATTTCTTTCTATGCTCTGCTTTGCTTCCTTGTCATTGTTCATAATCAATGAAGTCAGTTTGTATCATTTTCTGCTTCTCTCTTACCTGCTTCCACAATTTCTTAGCAGCCGATGACACCATAAGACCAAACCAAACGCTCCTTGACACTGGTCAAACTCTGGTCTCCGTCGGCGAAACATTCGAATTAGGCTTTTTCAGCCCACCGAATTCCATCAACCGCTACGTGGGAATATGGTTCAAGAGCGTCAAAAATCTCACAGCCGTTTGGGTCGCCGACAGAGACAGCCCACTCACAGACTCATCAGGTATCTTTAAAATCACCGAAACGGGAAACATAGTAATCCTCAACAACAAATCGGAGAACTTGTGGTCATCAAATTCATCAGCAAAAGACCCAACTTTGCAGCTCTTAAGCACAGGAAACCTTGTGGTTAAAGATGGCAGTAGCGAAAACTATGCGTGGCAGAGTTTCGACCATCCATGTGATACACTCATAGCGGGCATGAAGTTGGGTTGGGACTCCAAAACTGGTCAAAGTTGGAAGCTAACCTCCTGGAGCAGCACCCAAGATCCATCCAAGGGAATCTTCACCTACGAAATAGACCATGGCAGGCTTCCTCAGGCACTTCTCCGCAAAGGCCCGGATATCCTGTACAGAAATGGGCCTTGGGACGGTGTTCGAACAGGCGGCGATCCTCCCCTCCAAGACAGTTCGGACTTCAAACCTAACTATGTTGTCAATGAAAGCCATGAATACTTTACCTTCGACAACGCCAACAATTACACGGGTAACATGTTCTGGTTGAATCCATTGGGATCTCCTGAAGGCGTCAGGTGGAACCACAGGCTCAACCAGTGGATTACCATCTACGCGGTGCAGAGAGACGATTGTGACACTTTCGCACGCTGTGGTCCTAATGGTCTCTGTGACATCAACGACAACCCTGTTTGCAGTTGCCTGAATGGGTTCATGCCGAAAGCACCGGAAGACTGGGCCGCGCAGGATTTCAGCGGCGGATGTGTGCAGAGGGCGCTGTTGAACTGTAGTGCTAGCGAGTGGTTTAAGAAGTTGTCTCGGTTGAAGCTGCCGTATGGTACGGATTTTGCGGTGAACCCGACTGTGGTGAAGAAGGAGGAGTGCGAGCTGGTTTGTAGGAGGAACTGTTCGTGTGTGGCTTATGCTGTGGCTCGAGTTGGCGGCTGCGTGGTGTGGTCTGGCAACATGCTTGATATTAAACGTTTCAGTGTTGCTGGGCAAGATTTGTACATTAGAATGGCTGCTTCTGAATTAGGTAAGTCTAGCATTTTTTTCATGTGCTTCTCAGTTCTCACTTGGTCCGATTTACAAGTTTGAATAGGGCAAGTAAGAACCTGTGCTAATTTGTGTAGATCTATATCCTCATAACTAAGCATGTTTTTGGTGACCGTGTTGGTGAATTGAGTTTTTTGAGTTTGATAAGAGTTGAATTGTTAAACGTTTGGTATTGTGGATTTGTCAAAGATAGGTATAATATTTATTCATCTAATACATCTAATTAAATTAATCCAATCCATCTAAAAAATATCATATATTCAAACGCTATTAAATTGAATTTAAATAATAATTTAACTAATCTAATTGGATTGAATTGAATATTGGATTTTAATTTTAAAAGTCCAATAAATTCAATTTATACAATTATATTTTATAAAAAATAAATAAATTTATATTATATAATATACATGTAAATATATATTATCTAATTTATTTCTTATCTTTTGTTTATAAGCACATTTTTTAATATTTATCCGTTTAATCTTTTTTTAATATATTTTTGTTTTGTTTTCTCTCTTAATTTTTGTAGTTATCTTAAATAGAAGTAAATAATTCAAAATATATTGATAAGAAGAGGCTTGTCCTTGATGTGTTTTTCGTATCAATTGTGATATAATATTTATTTTTATAATTATATTTTTTTAGTTTTTTTTTAATTTCATAAGGGTTATACTATATTAACTTAAAGTTTTTATTTTATTTATTAATTGGTGATTTTGGTTTATTATTATATGATAAAAGGATAATGGAAAATTAAAATGATGCTTACAAAATATGCTTTGCCGTTTTGGGTTCATTTTAATAAGTTTGATTGAAAATATAAGCATAATCTAATTATCAAATCCAATCAAATTTAGCAAATTTTGGATTGGATAATAAAATATACTGGATAAGATTTATTAGATTTGAAAGAACTTTTTTCATAATTGGATTGGAGAATAAGTGACTAAAAAAAGTTGGTTTTGATCCAATGCTTATCCCTATGGGTTTGAATGGTTGGATTAAAAAACATAAAAACTTAAAATATATTCAAGATAAAAAAAAAAAAAGAATGTAAAGTTTATTTCGTTTTTCTCAAAATTTTATATAATTAAAAAAATTTAAATTTAGACAACTTATATATATATGAAATTATTAACTTTTAAAATTTAAATTATTCAATTATAATTGAAATTATAAATAATTAATATATTATAAAATAAATTATTGTATTTAAGTTAAATTAGTGTACCAATCAACATGTGACATTTGTCAAGTCATCACCAACCACGTTATTAAATATTGTCTTTTGAGGTCATCACCCACCATTTTATTAATTGTTTAGTAGTAGGTTTTTTCCAAATAAATTATACTTACCCTTAATTCAAGTCATATCACCAATTATTTTTGTTTTTTTGGGCAAATATATCACCAATTATTTCTTACTTTTTGGGCGCGTTTACTATTCAAATTTTCTTATCTACCCTTAGTGCCAATAATTATTTAATTGCATAAAAAAGAGATTTTTAGTGTTTGTACGGGTAAATATTATCATTCTTAAATTCAGTTAAAAAAAAAAAGTCATCGCAAGTAAATACTATGAAGTAATCAATGATTTTCTTTTATATATATATATACGTATGTATATCAGTTTTCTTTTTAATCTTGTTATTTTTCTATTGCATTCTTTTATCGTTTAAATGCACCCTCGATATATTCCGTGTATATGCTGTGCTTGTTCGAAAACACAGAATCAGAAAAGGTTAGCAAAAGGATTGCGTTGATCATCTCAGCAATTTCGGGGTTTCTTCTATTTTGTTTAGCGGGTGGCTGTCTCATCTATAAGAGGACATCCTGCTCCCTTATAAGCCAAGGTAAAGGTATAATATTTTCCTTTTATTACTGATTTTTAAAAAAAAAAAAATAATATAACATAATATAGTGATTCTATTGATACACTGCTCTTAATTCTTCTTACCATCTTCTAAGTACACCTCCTTTTTAATTCAAAATAATTAAATTTGCTTAATACACACCCCTTCTTTTCTAAAATTAACTTTAACTACTATAAAATAAAGATTAATCTTCTACCACTTCAAATTTCTTTTCACACCTTTTTTTTTTTTGTTTAGATTTTCTATATTTCATACCCACCTTAAAAATTTTGCAAGAAAAAATGGTTTTCCAAACAAAGCAAGCAACATAACAATTTCAAGGAAATTAAAAAAGAAAAAAGCAAACAACATAATAAATTCATATATCTATATATACATATATAATCCAATAAAAAAAAACATAAAAAGAAGAACAATATACAACCCACGAGAAAAAAGAAACCAATATAGAACCGGGGAAAAAAAAAAGCGAAGAAGAACAATATACAACCCACGAGAAAAAAGAAACCAATATAGAACCGGGGAAAAAAAAATCTAACATATATGCTATCCAACAAGAAGTATAATATACAACTAAAAAAAAAAAAACCAACGGTAGCATACAATGAAATACAATACACACACAAAAAAATAATCAACAGCAAAATTTAAAATCCCTAGTAATTTTTTGGATAGCTCATGGAAGAATAAAAATTAGGGTTTTGTTAAAAGTTTTAAAGTATTAATATTTATAAGTTGTTTATTCAAGAATTTAATATATAGGTATGTATGGAAAGGAAAAAAAAAAGAGTATTGAGTTTCGTTTTTTATGATATAATTTTATTTGTGTAATTAAGTCTATAATCGTTGTCTTTTTATATCATTTTGTTTGAAGGTTTTCTTGCAATTAAAGAATTTGATTAATGGGGGAGTCAAATGGGATGTGTCAATAGAACCACTTTTATCTTAATTGTAATGAGCATTTGGTTATTGTGATGATGTCCATGGATGACAATATTCCCCGTCAAGATCCGCCCTATATGAGGCGGGTAGGGGGACAATGTTAGGGAACAAAAATGTGGATGAAGATAAAATCTTATCCCCAAAAGTTAACGGAATGAGGATAGCGAAAGCACTTCTCGCCCCACCCCATTCCTATAAATATATGATTTTTATATTTGTAAATATATATATCCAATATTAAAAATAATTATGTGTAAACCTTATTAGTTTACTTTTAATTCAAAAAAGAATAGTAAACTCTCTACCAAATACTCAAAAAGGCTATTAACATGTAATTGTTGTATGAAAAACGGTAAAATTTGCACAACAGAACTATAAAAATTTTTTAAAATCATTAAAAACTTGTGTTATCATAGATAATAAATTATCAACAATCAATTATACCTTTCGAGGAAAACACCAAAAACGCCAAAGGAAATGATCGAGGAGCTTCAACCAACTAGCCTTATTTACTATTCTCCAATTCTTAGACGATGGAGTGTATGAGCACTCAGTTCCTTGATCAGTATTCTAACGCGACTTGTTTTCTTCCAACTATCTAGATCTCTGAGAATTGGCTATTATTAGTGAGATGTATAATAACAAATTTGCTAACCTAAGAGTTCATGATCTAAAGAAAATATATGTGCCAAAACTACTATTTATAAAATTGCATTAGGTGACTTTTGAATTTTGAATTGAACCAAGAAAAGATTTTTTTTGTCTCCTCCAAGACCTTAAGGCCCAAAATTTCCCAAGGAGAAAGGCTAGAAAATTCGGCCACCTTTAGGTCAGTGTCATTCAAAATTCAAATAGGATTCAAATAAGATTTTTCTCTTTGCTTTCCACTTGAAATCTAAAATTTTACCCTGGAGATTCCCACAAAAAATTTGGCCACAACTTGAATTTGTGATTCAAAATTTGATTCAAATTTCAAACTATACTAATCTTGTAATTTTATCTACATGGATAATTTTTCACAACTCCAATTCAAATTCAAATAAAATCATGGTAACTTTATTTGAATTTCAAATAATTGTGTAATCTCTTATACAAAACAAAAACAAAATTTAACTTCAAATTAGGAGAAAATCTTGTCTTCCAATCCTATAAGATAGATGCCACCCTTGTTTTGTGCTTAGACAAGATTTTGTTGAATTACAATTTAAACAGGACAATCTTCTAAATATCAAATATTTATTTGAAACAATCAAAATTTAAATTAATCTCATATTTGTTTTTCAAAAAACAAATATAATTAATTTAAATTTCAAATGTTATCTTTCAAAATAAATATTAATTAAATATTTATCTCATTTATTGAATAATACAAAATTATAATTTTACCCTCCGGCATATAGAGAAAAACACTCACACCCTGTGGAGGGTGATCTGGACAGAGAAAAATGCCCACATCCTATGAAGGGTGATCTAGATTTTTTCTTTTCACTAAATACAAGACAACAAGTAATAAAGAATATCCCGATCAATTACCATCCATTAAGAAATTAAACGGAGCTAATAAAGGGACTAATTGGACATATATAATATGGGCTCAAATAATCCATGTAACTATTATTCTATGTTGAATAAACCTATTACAATTATTAGTTTAAGACCAACACCACTATAAACCTCAAACTATATTCCCAATTATATATCGTATTACGTAAGCTAATGATAAGCTATCGTCCAATAACCTTGTCATATATGCAAAACTCTTGTATAATATTCATGATCAGTCTTAGGTCAAAGTCCGTTTAATCTACTGATCACGTTATCTTAAATATCCATTATATTCCCGAATAAGAAAATAATTATTCACCATATGTGAATAAGAAGTCATTTGCCCAACAAACGACCCAAGGCTTTATTCATTTTCATATCCAATATAATGCTTTTAAGAGGATAACCTTTATTCTTTATTAAAGCTATGATTCCAATATCTATAAATAAACATTCTATCGTATACAATTCATGTACCCAACGAACCAGTCTATAAGCTTACTACCTCTGATATGCTTTAGCCATTGGAATATCAAAATACACAAGTCATACATATGAAGCAATTCACTTACTCAGGATTAAGGTTATTACATAATGAACGTCAAAAGTGAATTGATTCACTTAAGCGGACTATGCGGATCAATTACACTTTAGTCACAGTCTAATATGTCACCACCAAGCAACATATATATGTCTCTACTTAGAAGTTGAAGCTCTGGATAGTCAAGACAAAGCGTTCCCCCAATTGGTTTTAGACAACATAATAGTCTTAACATGAATTAGATGCTTACTTTAACCCCACAGACTATAGACTATAGATTTAAACTGTTTACTTTAGAATGTTATCTTATCACATACAAAAATCCATTATATGCGACATTCTAATAATTTAACATAAGCAGTCAGTGAGCTATATTTGTTTACATTTACTTTAACATGTAAATAGGTTGAGGATATCTAACAATATAATAAATAACTTCTAAAATAATTTTATTATTCAGTTTAAAATAAATAAAATACATTAAAAATGTCTTTCCTACTTAGGGTACTCTTAACAATTATTATATGTTTTAATCAAGCATAATTAATTTTTTAAACTAAAAGGAGGACTACTCTTTTTTTTTTCTCCCTAAACATGTAGTTATAATAAATGGGGAATGTGGCGTGGATGGAGAAAGTCCCCCAATGGAGATGGGAATGGTTTTAGGAGGCAAGGATAGGGACAGGAAAGCATTCCCTGGCCTTGCCTTGCCCCGTTGGCCTCCCTAGAAGTCATTTTATGTTGAATGGAGACATGTTGTGAAAATTGCAAGTGCACAATATTGTAATAAGTAATAGAATGATAAGTAAAGTATCGTTCTCATGAGTACTCTTGTTTATTAATTACCAAAATTATATTAACCCTAATTTAATTTGAACGAATCAAAAAGTAAATGGAAAGACAAAAACAAAATTAAATAGAAGAAAACCAATGAATAAAAGTTCTAGGGTTTCTGATTTCATCGGATTGATCACATACAAATTCTCTAGCTTAATTAACCAACAATGATTCCCAATGTTGCTAACAAATCTTACTCATATAATCATTACTAAACATTAATAATTTACTATAATAAGCCAGTTATTACCTCTCGGTCTCAAACCTCAAACCAGTCATGATTCATTAAACATAAAAAATTCATAATGCTACACAAGTTTCAAAAATATCTCTATCTTATGTCAATCCATGGTAAATTAGTCATGAACATATTTAATTATAGCTTCTCAGTCTCAAATTAAATACTAATTCATGCAAAAGGTGATCACATTTTCACAAGCATTAAGCATGAATTAAAATACTCAACATAGAATTAGAATAGTTATAATTAATTAAAACTAAGAAAAAAAATCAAATAATCATGATCCGATTAGATTTTAGCCTTACATAAACAAAAGTAACATAAAGGTTAAATCATTCTTAAATTACAAAAATAAAAGATAAGAAAATAGGAACAAAAAACCCAATAATGGAGGTGTCGTAAGTCTCCAAGCTTTTCCTCTAAATCTTCTTCTCTTTCTTTTTCTTGATGATTAAGATGGTATCTCCTAAATTTTATAGAAAAATAAACCTAGGAACACAAATTAGAATAAAATCCTAATCCTAAAAATATATATTTTTTCTTTTTCATCTCTCGGTTTTGGCTAGGAGAAATCATAGATCAATGACCCCCTAAATAAACCCTAGATGGTTCTATTTATACACGTTGAGTCTTGGGGTCAAAACATGAAACTTTCTTCAAAAATAGGACAATTGAAATTCAAATTCTCAGAGTCGGGCGCCTAGGTTTTGGTCAACGAGAGCTGCAGCCATTGGACCATTTTCTACTAGCACCGCGACTCTGCTCAATGGGCATCATTGCGTCCTCTGCTGCATCCTTATGGAGCTGTGGCTCCACCTGATGCGATCGCAGATCTCTACACCAAACCGTTTTTTTCCCCTCACGGAGCCGCAGCTCTTCTTTCTAACTGGCCCAATAGTCTATCTTTGTGCCAATAAATCATCAAGTTGTGAACTTCATGCTCTCTTACTTCCAAATTACTTAAAATGAAACAAATTCATCAATTTATTTTCTTAGTCTGCAGAACAAACACAAAACACATAAAATGGCAAACAAAATTTTTGAAAACTAACTAAATATCAAGCTCAAGATATCCAATTTATGAGTACAAAACTCACTTATCAGTGCATGTGCCCCACTCCACTTTTCGTATTCCATGTTTCATCTTTAAAAGTCTGACAATAATGATAATTTATAAGAAAAATTATAATCGTATTCCACTCAATATTTAAAATATAATTATGTTTCTTTTTATAAAAAATAATATGTAATTTTTCATAGTGTGTCATTATGCAGTAAAAAAAATTTCTGGCTCCATTCAGCAGTAAAATTTATAAAGAGATGGACTCTCAAAGCAGTAGATAAACTAGGCTTCTGTTTCGTTTTCCTTTTTTATCAGGCTCTCTAATTTAATGCAAAATGAACAATTTTAGTTGAATAATTAGAAGCTTTTCATTTGTTGGTTGAAGCATGTACAATGACTTTATACTTGCTAGAAGGAGTCTGTAAGTGCCAAATTATAAGTCTAAAACGTTGTTCAAACTTTAAAAATCTAAAATGAACTGCTGTTTGATAAAAAAAAAATAATAATAATAATAATAATAAACTGTACGGACTGTGAAAAAGTGAAAAAGTAATTTTGATTTTGATTTTTGCACTCAAAATGGTATGCCAAACACACACTAATTTAAAGACACGGCAACAACTTTCTTTGATTAAATGAACTGATCGTGCAAATGTTGACATCATCATTTGTTTCAGTTTATGTTCACCATTTTTATTGCAGAGGAAACAATGATCAATTTAAACAAAGATCGGAGTCCTATTCTTCTGGAGGAAGATGTAGAGCTATCTTCATTTGGTTTGGATACTATAGCTAATGCTACAAACAACTTCTCCTCCACAAATAAAATTGGAGAAGGTGGTTTTGGTCCAGTTTACGAGGTAAGTTTCTTTTTTTTTAAAGCACATTACGAATGACCCAGGTTGTGATATGAAATATCTTAGCTCTTTCCATGCATTTTTCTTATATTCCTTTTAGCTAATAAGATGATTTTGTTTAGGGTATGCTTCGGAGTATTGGACAAGAAATAGCAGTGAAAAGGCTTGCAAAAGATTCTAGACAAGGCCCTATAGAGTTCAGGAATGAGGTTTTCTTGATTTCAAGACTTCAGCATTGAAATCTTGTTAAGCTATTAGGATGTTGCATTCATGAAGATGAGAGGAAATTGATCTATGAGTTCATGCCTAACAAAAGCTTGGACTTATATATATTCAGTAAGCCATCATCAAAACTTCTAATTTGTTTCATATTATTTATGACTTAAAAGACGTCGAAATTTAACTTCATATGTAAACGACAACAGATCAAACAAGATATTTTGCACTTGATTGGCGTAAGCGGTTTAATATTATCATGGGAATTGCTCGTGGACTTCTTTATCTTCACCGAGATTCAAGATTAAGAATTATTCACAGAGATCTAAAAACAAGTAATATTCTCCTAGATAGTGAGATGAACCCTAAAATATCAGATTTTGGCTTGGCAAGAATATTTAGAGGTGACCAAACTGAAGTAAATACTAAGAGAATAGTCGGTACACAGTAAGTTCAACATGTGTCTGCTTTTTTTTTTGGCTACGCAAGTATGATTTCCATTTCTAATCAACCTAAACTATATAGCTGTTGTGTGAGATTCATTTCTGTAATTTGCTTGGATGTAGTGGTTATATGTCTCCTGAGTATGTAATAGATGGGCACTTTTCAGTGAAATCCAACATCTTTAGCTTTGGTGTCATAGTTTTGGAGATAGTAAGTGGGAAGAAGAATAGAGGATTTGAACATCCTGATCATGACCTCAATCTTTTAGGACATGTGAGTTAAGAAATGTTGGTTAGTTTTTCTTTAGTTACTTGTTTACTATGTCTTAAACTTTCAATAATATTGATTCTTAAGTCTTCATTTTTCTTGACTCATATATTAAGTCTTCATTTGTTGTAGGCATGGAAATTATGGAACGAAAGTAGGGCCATGGAAATCATAGATGTTTTGATGGAGAACGTTTCTGTATCAGAAGTGTTGAGATGCATTCAAGTTGGGCTATTATGCGTTCAAAAGCGCCCTGAAGATAGGCCCTTGATGTCATCCGTTCTCATCATGTTGGATACTGAAAATGCTTCACTTTCCCAACCTAAACAACCTGGATTTTACACTTAAAGAGCTTTTTTAGGGACTAATTCTTCATCATCATCGATTAAGCCAAATAATCCTACTAGCATGACTATGACAAAATTGCAGGGTAGATAAGAAAAATTAAAAAAAGAAAGGAAAAGAAAAGAACACGATGATGATGAAGAATGTCTAAATATTAACTGAATACACTACCTATATTCTGTCTCATAACAAAACAACATTCACTGATTCACAAATTCTTGGAAGACACAGGCAATTTGTTGCACCAACCATGCTGCTGCACATTAGCGACATTGACAAATTTGAAAGAAATTACATTAGGTGTCACAGCTTTAGAATGAAGAGAAACCATTGGAATTGATGGATGACTAGTGGTGGGATCAGTTTCTGTGAATGAAGTCATTAAGATGTATCAAAGTTGGCCTCTTCTGTGTGCAACAACGTGTCGAAGATAGGCTGACAACGTCTTTTGTGATGCAAAGTTTGGGTTATTGAAAATTTGATGGTTCCAGATCCAAAAAACCTAGTTTTGTAAAGGAACTTTCTTTCTTTGGAATCATTGCATTGTCAAGCCACTGCTTACAGCCACTGCCATAGAATTGGATGGACGGTAATTGGATTTTTTTTTAATTTTTTCAAGTTCAGATTAAGAGTTTTGCCAAATGAAGTTAATTGATTTACACATAATCATCATCACATATCCATAGGGGTGGAGCTGCGTTAGGCCCAGTGGGGGCAGTCGGCCCCCTGGCCTAAGGGCTCCTTTCAGCTTTGTCCTCAAAATTTAAAAGTTATGCAAATTTTTTTTCATATCCACCCCTCTCAAGATTCTTTAATTGCAAAATTCAAGTAATATTTATCAAAAAATTATAATAGTAATCTAAGTTTGTATTTTTAAGTTTAACATTTTGGGCGTAAAATCTCAAATAAACAAAAAAATAATTTTATTACTATATAAATTAACAATTTCTTGAACTCTAAACTCTATTATAAACTCTGTTTATGTGACGACCCCACACGTACGCTACCATACCAACCAGCCGAGCTCTGATGCCGACCGTGATGGCTGGCAACCTCGTGGGTCGTCATCCTCTTACTTAACATACTTAACTTTCCATTCTTAACATTCTCATTTTAAAGCTGAAGCAATTTCTGTAGCAAGTTTTTTTTTCTCTAACTTACTGTAATAACCGGGAAAATTCACATTTTTCGGAGAATAAATACACAATGAATTTAAGCATTAAAATGTGAAATTAAGTGATTAAATATTGTTTAGAACTAAAATAAAATGTTCTAACAATGTTAAAGGATGAAAAATGAGTAATAGTGATATTATGTGTGTGCACGTGTGTGTCACTCACAGTATCAGGAAGTAGGTCAAGATGATATTATCTTGACATAAAACTGATAAATCTGGGTTCAGCACACCCAAATTAGTCAGGATAGCCTATCAGCACGCTCAAATTTGATAATTGAGCACAAAGGTAATTTTTGACCGAAAATTCGCAGTATCGAAAATTGGTCGAAATGACCTCAGATGAAAATAAAACTGATATATTTGGATTCAGGACACCCAAATTAACCAGGATAGCCCATATTGAAATTTTGGACAAAAAAGTATATAAAGAGCGGGAAAAAGTGGAATTTTCTCATTTATCTACACACACTCTCTCTCCTCCTTCTCTTTCTCTCTCTAGCCGAATATGTACAGTAACCGACCATCGGAAATGGTGTCCGTTTTTGACACCGCCGATGTCATCTGAAAGCTCTCGCCGAGCTGAGTCCGATGGTGGGTCGACGCGACGAAGCAGCCGCCGGAGCAAGCCGCACGCGCCGCCTGAAGGTCGCCGGAGCCGAAATCTTCCCGGTGAGATTTCTCCGCCGTCCGGCCACCATTTGCCACGAAACCGGTCCCAAAATGTTCGTGGTGAAGAGTACTACAAAACCCAGGTGGTGGATCGCCTCAACACCAGCGGAATCGCGCCGCCCGAAGTCGCGACATCGCCGCTGTGGAGTCGCCGTCGAAACCACCGTTTCCGGCGATGTTGAGCTGCACCACCGGTGCAGAAATGGTCGCCGTGAAGAGGGGAGCAAAAGCCCTCAATCAATTTCGGGGAAAAAGTCCAGTACGGTGGAGCTCCACCGTCGCCGCTGTGGCCGTGACTTTCGGGGGGATTTTCTGGCGATTGGGGCCTCCAAATGTGAAATTGAGGCTACCAATGGATTCCTCTCGTCGAGATCTTCAAAATGGACTACCCACTTGCCACCGTCGCCGCCGGTCAACGGCCGGTCAACGGCGACCGTTGATCGAAAATGGAAGTTTGGCCCGTTGGCCTATTTTCGACGTTCCGGACGCATCCGCGGAGTCGGAATTGCAAGACGAGACCTCAAAGATGAAGAACGAGGAATTAGGGTTTATGCCGTCGAGACCGGACTGCAATTCGGTATAAATCCCGACCCCTTTACGTTCCGTAATTAAATTATTTGGGATTGTTATATGATTTTATGATTATGGGTATGAAAAATGTGGAAAAGAATGTATGTAAAAAGAAGAAAATGACTGTAATGGAGAAAAAGAAAAATATGTGATGATGTAACGATTTTACGTAAACAGTATGAGTTTTACGTAAAATCTAGGCCTCTGGTATAGTACGTGATAGAATTAGATTAGGATAGATGGTTTTCAGGCGTTTTCTAAACGTTGGAACCTCAAAAATTAAGGGAAAACTCTGCCGAAATTTCTAAAAACGGCACTAAGGGTATTTTGGGAAACGAGGGGTAAAATATGATCGGGAAGGGAACCCGAGCCCCCTCGAAGAATTAGGGCATGGAAAAAAAGAAGGGGCAAGTCATAATTAGTAAACCGACCCTTCGAAACCCTAGAACGTAAGGAAAACATGAAACCGACTCTTAGGTCGGAATAGTACTTCCCGAGGGCCGGGAATGTGAAAATGGTAAAATGATAAGAATTGATCCGAAAAAGGTCCGATAAGATTTAGAAAGTTAATTAAATGATTTTGGGTTTAGAAAATCCAGCCTAAGCACGAAAACGAAAATGTTATGTTTAAACGACCCATCAGGGGCAAAATGGTCATTTTGCCCAAAGATACTCAAATTATGGGAAAAGAGCCCCAATGACCCCGGAATAGGTTAATGAAGTTTGTAAAAGTCAAAATTGAGGTTTAAGTTATGAAAAATCATGTTAAGGGTAAAATTGTAATTTTGTCAAAAGTTAGGGGTAAAATCGTAATTTTTCAAAAAGTTGGGGAAAAATTCGAAAATGGCCATTAAGGTTTAAAAAGCTGTCCTAAGGCTATAATTAAGGATTATAAGATCAGAATTAAGCTTTTTAATAAAATAAAAGCTATAAATGAAAATGTGATTAACGGACAAAGTTTGTCTGTAGGAACCTAATCCAGAAGCGACAAAGGACGTCGATGGATCTCAAAGAAAGGATAAGCACGCTATGAGTAAGTTCAGACATTTACCCGTCTGCAACAATGAACAAGTTCATCGTGTTTATATGTGTTGTATGTAAATGTCAAGATGTGATTTATGATGATGCTATAGTAATGCTATAGCAATGTTATGATGATGTTAAAAGATGTGTTTTAATAAATAATTTATAAATATATACATGTATATATTGAATTACGAAGGAAAGGTGTTATAAAAGTTTTATGAGAGTGAAGATGTGATAAAGAGTGATAGAAGAATGGAAAGAGTAAGAATAAGAGTATTAGAATAGAATGCATAAGAAAGAGATGAGGTATGAAAGGAAAGAATAGAAGTCTTATGAAAAGTTTTATGCAAGTTAAGTTATGATTGATAGAGCAACGATGATCGGTGATGAAAGGAATTAAGAAAAGGGCATGTTTTATGATAACGAAAGGATAGGTGTTTTATGAAAAATGATACGAAAGCAAAGAGTTAGACAAGAAAGAAAAAAACAATGATAGGTTATGATGAAAGGTATGATGAAAGGATTAGAACATAACAATAAGATGTGATTGATAGAATAGAACGATAGGCTATGATCGATAGAAATATGATGATAAGATACAATAGATAGAATGATGCAAATAATAACAGAGAATAGTTATCTGCATTTAACTAAATGTGTTTTTAATGGTTATGATGTAATGTGATGTGATGTTATATAAGTAATATGTGCTATATATGCTATGCTGAAGTGTGACTAACATAATTCACACAAATAAAGTAAAGAATTAAGAAAAGAAAAACAACGAAAGAACATACGTTCCATAAAATGTTTTATGAAAAATGAGAAATGAAAGACTATGAATGTCATGAAAAAGATGTACAACGAAAAATCAATATAAGAAAAGCTAAAAGAATGCAAGATAATAAAACTGAAAAGTTAATGGTTGGCGTACCGGTCTCCCTATATGGTTGAGACTTCCGGTCTATATCCTCCGCGCAGATGTGGTGCTACCCCGAAGGTGTGGTAGATTATAGGATGGACCAACCCCGACAGGTGAGGTTTTATGTGACTGTGAGGTAGGTTGGTGGGTAGCTCCCCCTCCTCCCACTGTCAGCACGCACTAGGTACGTTCAACGACGGGGCCCACCAGTGAAAGATAAGAAAAGAAAAGAAAATGAAAGACAAGAAAAGAAAAGAAAGTGAAAAGGAAAGAAAAGAAATGATACGAAAAGAAAAGAAAGGAAAAGAACGATAAGAAAAAAAAAATGAACAATACGAAAGAATGACGTAATGAAATTGATGAAAAATAAATAAATAATGAAACGAAGTTAAAAGAACATAATAGAATTAATATATGTGATGTGATGTATTTGATGTTATGTTTATGATATGAATGATATGTTTTTACGTGATGTGATGCTAGTGTATATGTTACTAGCTTTTAAGATATGAAATGTTAAGAGATGATGATAAAGTGATAGAAAGTTATAAAGGTTTAGAATAGAAAGTTAAGAAATGATAGAAATGAAAAAGCAAAGAAATGAAGAGATTAGATTAGAATGATAAGAGATGATCAATAGAATGATAAGAACGATAAACGAAGAGATAAATGAGCATGAAGAGACTAACATAATATGTTATGTTTCGAGGATATGTATAGATGATGTGTATGATGTGTATATATGTGATGTCACATATTCTAGTAATAATATATATATTACTAGTATTTATAATTTAATGAATGTATGTTTGAACTTACTGAGCATCTAGCTCATTAGTTGTTTATATGTTGCAGGTAAGCAACCTGTTAGTTTAAAGTAATATGATGGACAACGGACGGATCTGCACGTGCCAAGGGACTGGGCGAGGGTATGGTACTACCATGAGTCTTTCGCTGAGCGTTCAAAAAGGATGATGAAAGAAAGAAAGTTATGATATATGTGTTATAAGAGTATGATAGAGATAGGTATAGTATGTAAGTAAAAAAAAAAAAAAATTTGCTATAGAAATTGCTTCCGCTTTAAGATGAGAATATTAAGAATTGAAGGTTAAGTATGTTAAGTAAGAGGATGACGACCCACGAGGTTGCCAGCCATCACGGTCGGCGTCAGAGTTTGGCTTGTTGGTATGGTAACGTACGTGGGGGGTCGCCACACTTACATAGTATATCTATATTTCTATCATACTGTCATAACCTATAATTCATAAATTTCTTTCTTTCATCCTCCTTTTTAAACGCTCAGCGAAAGACTCATGGTAGTACCATACCCTCGTCCAGTCCCTTGGCACGTGCAGATCCGTCCGTTGTCCATCATATTACTTTAAACTAACAGATTGCTTACCTGCAACATATAAACAACTAATGAGCTAGATGCTCAGTAAGTTCAAACATACATTCATTAACTTATAAATACTAGTAATATATGTTATTACTCGAATATATAACATCACGTATATACCCATCATATACATCGTCTATACATATCCTCGAAACATAACATATTATGTGAGCTTCTTCATGCTCATTTATCTCTTCGTTCATCGTTCTTATCATTCTATTCTAATCTCTTCATTTCTTTACTTTTCATTCTTATCATTTCTTAACTTTCTGTTCTAAACCTTTATAACTTTTCTATCGCTTTATCATCATCTCTTAACCTTTCATATCTTAAAAGCTAGTAACATACACACTAGCATAACATCACGTAAAACGTGTCATTCACATCATACCCATAACATCAAACACATCACATCACACATATAATTCTATTATGTTCTTTTAACTTCGTTTTATTATTTATTTATTTTTCATCGATTTCATTATGTCATTCTTTCATATCATTGTTTTCTTTTCTTATCGTTCTTTACTTTTCTTTTCTTTTCGTTCTCTTTTCCTTTCTTTTCTTTTCATGCTCTTTTCTTTTCTTTTCACGCTCTTTTCCCTTCTTTTCTTTTCACGCTCTTTTCCCTTCTTTTCTTTTCACGCTCATTTCCTTTCTTTTATTTTCACGCTCTTTACTTTCCTTTCTTTTCTTTTCACGCACTCTCTTTTCCTTTCTTTTCTTTTCTTTTCTTTTCTTTTCACTGTTCTTTCGTTTCTTTTCTTTTCACTTTCCTTTGGTTGGGCCCGTTGTTGGACGTACCTATTTGCGCGCGGACAGTGGGAGGAGGGGGAGCGACCCACCAACCTACCTCACAGTCACATAAAAACCGCACCTTCGGGGTTGGTCCATTCTATAATCTACCCCACCTTCGGGGTAGCACCACATCTACGCGGAGGATATAGACCGGAAGTCTCGACCTTGTAGGGAGACCGGTACGCCAACAACTTAAGTTTTCAGTCTTATTATCTTGTAGGCTTTTATTTTTCTTATATTGATTTTTTTTTTCGTTGTACGTCTTTTTCATGACATTCATCGTCTTTCCTTTCTCATTTTCCATAAAACATTTCATGGAACATTTGTTCTTTCGTTGTTTTTCTTTTCTTAATTCTTTACTTTACTTGTGTGAATTATGTTAATCACACCTTAGCTTATCATATATGACATATATTACTTATATATCATTACATTACATCACATCATAACAATCAAAAACACATTTATTTATGTGCAGACAATTATTCTTTGTTTATTATTTGTATCCTCCTATCTACCGTATCTTATCATCATACTCCTATCGATCATAGCCTATTATTCTATTCTATCAATCACATCTTATCGTTATGTTCTAATCCTTTCATCATACCTTTCATCATACCTTTCATCATAACCTATCATTGCTTCTCTTTCTTGTCTAACTCTTTGCTTTCATATCATTTTTCATAAAACCCCTATCATCTCGTTATCATAAAACATACCCTTTTCTTAATTTCTTTCATCCCCGATCATCGTTGCTCTATCAATCATAACCTAACTTTCATAAAAATTTTCATAAAACATCTATTCTTTCCTTTCATATCTCATCTCTTCTTATGCATCCTATCATAACATTCTCGTTCTTACTCTTTCCATTCTTCTATCCCTCTTTATCACATCGTTACTCTCATAAAGCTTTTATAATACCTTTCCTTCATAATTCAATATATACATATATTTATATATATATTTTTTATAATTATTTATTAAAACATATCCTTTGACATCATCATAGCATTGCTATAGCATTTACTATAGCATCATCATAATTCACAGCATGACATTTTCATACAAAACATATAAACACGATAAGCTTGTTCATAGTTGCAGACGGGTAAATGTCTGAACTTACTCATAGCATGCTTATCCTTTTCTTGGAATCCATCGATGTCCGTTGCCACGTCTGGATCGGGTTCCTATAGACAAATTTTGTCTGTTAATCACGTTTTCATTTATAGCCTTTATTTTATTAAAAAGCTTAATTCTAATCTTATAACCCTTAATTATAGCCTTAGGACAGCTTTTTAAACCTTAATGGCCCTTTTTAAATTTTTCTCCAACTTTTTGAAAAATTACAATTTTACCCCTAACTTTTGACAAAATTACAATTTTACCCTTGGCGTGATTTTTCATAACTTAAACCTCAATTTTGGCTTTTACAAACTTCATTAACCTATTCCGGGGTCATGGGGCTCCTTTCCTATAATTTGGGAATCTTTGGGCAAAATGACCATTTTGCTCCTGATGGGTCGTTTAACCATAACATTTTTATTTTCATGTTTAGGCTAGATTTTCTAACCCCAAAATCATCTAATTAACTTTTTAAATCTTATTGGACCTTTTCCGGATCAATTTTTATCATTTTACCAATTTTCACATTCCCGACCCTCTGGAAGTACTATTATGACTTAAGAGTCGGTTTCATGTTTTTCTTGCGTTCTAGGGTTTCGAATGGTCGGTTTACTAATTATAACTTGCCCCCTCTTTTTTTTTCCATACCCTAATTCTTCGAGGGGGCTCGGGTTCCCTTCCCGATCATATTTAACCCCTCGTTTTCCCATATTACCTTTAGTACCGTTTTTAGAAATTTCGGCAGAGTTTCCCCTAAATTTTTGAGGTTCCAGCATTTAGGAAACGCCTGAAGACCATCTATCTTAATCTAATTCTATCACGTACTATACCAGAGGCCTAGATATTACGTAAAACTCATACTGTTTACGTAAAATCGTTACATTATCACATATTTTTCTTTTTTCTCCATTACATCCATTTTCTTCTTTTTTTACATACATTCTTTTCCATAATTTTCATACCAATAATTATAAAACCATACAATAGTCCCAAACAATTAAATTACGGAACGTAAAGGGGTCGGGATTTATACCGAATTGTAGTCCGGTCTCGACGGCATAAACCCTAATTCTTCGTTCTTCATATTTGAGGTCCGTCTTGCAAATTCGACTCTGCGGATGCGCCTGGAACGTCAGAATTAGGCTAACGGGCCAAACTTCCAAAATTGGTCAACGGTTGGCGTTGACCGGCGTTGACTCGCCTTTGACCGGTGGTTGACGGCGGCGACGGTGGCAAATGAGTAGCCCATCTTGAAGATCTCGATGAGAGGAATCCATTGGTAGCCTCAATTTCATGTTTAGAGGCCCCAATCGTCGGAAAATCCCCTCGAAAGTCACGGCCACCGCGACGACAGTGGAGCTCTGCCGTGCCGGATTTTTTCCCCGAAATTGGTTGAGGGCTTTTGCTCCCCTCTTCACGGCGAGCATTTCTGTACCGACGGCGTGCTTCAACTCAGCCGGAATCGACGATTTCGACTGCGGCTCCACGGCGGCGTTTCGTCGGATTTTTCGAAGCTTGGACAGCACGATTCTGCTGGTGTTGAGGCAATCCACCAAATGGGTTTTGTTCTACTCTTCACCACGAGTCTTTTGGGACCGGTTTCGTGGCAAACGGTGGCCGGACGACGAAGATATCGGCGATCGAAATTCTCGGCTCTGGCGAGCTTCGGGCGGCGGCGTGCGGCGGCCGTTCCGTCGCGTCGACCCACCGTTGAACTCAGCTTGGCGAGAGCTTTCCAACGGTGCCGGCGGTGTCGTGAACGGAGGCCGTACATGAAAGTTAGTTACTGTACATATTCGGGTAGAGAGAGAAAGAGAAATGAGGAGAGAGAGTACACATAGGCAAATGAGGAAATTCCACTTTTTCCCGCTCTTTATATACTTTTTCTCCCAAAATTTCAACATGGGCTTTCCTCACTAATTTGGGCGTCCTGAATCCAAATATATCATTTTTATTTTGATCTGAGGTCATTTTGACCAATTTCCGATACTGTGAATTTTCGGTCAACATTTACCCTTGTGCTCAATTGTCAAATTTGAGCGTTCTGATAGGCTATCCTTACTAATTTGGGAGTGCTGAACCCAAATTTATCAGTTTTATGTCAAGATAATATCATCTTGACCTACTTCTTGATACAGTGAGTGACACACACGTGCTAACACCTAAAATCACTATTAATCATTTTTCATCCTTTAACATTATTAGAACATTTTATTTTAGTTCTAAACAATATTAAATCACTTAATTTCACATTTTAACACTTAAATTCATTGTGTAATTATTTTCCGAGAAATATGAATTTTCCTGGTTGTTACAGTTTATTTTGAAGGAAAAAAAAAATCAAAGATACAAATAAATTAAAAAAAACGTTTAAATTTCTTTTATCGTAATTTTAGTTTATATTTTACACCTCCATTAAAAATAATTCTTGACTCCGTCGTTGCAAATAGTCTTTTTGACAGATCAATGGACCTATTGGTTATCATGGATCAATCAAATCTTTAGCTTCTCAAATAATACTTCTTTTCCTCTCCTGTCAAAATTGCCTTGTTGATTCGTTAAATCATTAATTATATCATACAAGCGTCCAGCAAAACCTTCTGCTTGAATAGAAGGATATACTAATTTTTATTTATCAGTAAATACGGAAAATATAATAAAAACAATAAAGTTCAATAGAAGCGTATGTGCAAAAGTTGAATCAGAGTAAAATTTCTAAAAATTATTTCAAAAAATAATAAAAAAAAAGTCAATGGCAACGGATGCCTCGCTCATCCTCAAGCGGTTCAACCAGTGCCTGCATCGTTTCCACGTCGACAAGAGGAGAATGACAAAGGAAGAAAAAAAATGTAATTAACAAAGTCCACTCCACACCATAAAAGGAACAAGGACATATATCAAACTCTACCATGGACTAGTCAAGCTTTTTCTCTCACGGTGAACCTTCTTGTAACGAAAGAGGTTTCTAACTTGTAAAAATAGTGACGGAAGAAGAGAAAAAGGGGAGAACGGAGACTTTACCTCTCAATCTCTTTCTTTACTCTGCTTTGCTTTTTTTTATCACCATTCATAATCAATGAAGTGGGTTTTTATCGTACTCTGCTTCTCTCTTGTCTACTTACGCAAATTCCTTAGCAGCCGATGACACCATAAGACCAAAGCAAACACCCCTAGACACTGGCCAAACTCGGGTCCCCGTCGGGTGAAACATTCGAATTAGTTTTTTTCAGCCTGCCAAATTCCATCAACCGCTACGTGGGAACATGGTTCAAGAACGTTGCAAATCTAACAGTCGTTTGGGTCGCCAATAGAGACAATCTACTCACAGACTCATCGGGTATCTTAAAAATCACTAAAACGGGAAACATAGTGATCCTCAATAATAAATCAGAAAACCCCCTGTGGACATCCAATTCATCAGCAAAAGACCCAACTATGCAGCTCTTATGTACAGGAAACCTTGTGGTTAAATATAGCAGCAGCGAAAACTATGCCTGGCAGATCTTTCGACTATCCATGCGATACACTCATAGCGGGCATGAAGTTGGGTTGAGACTTTATAACTGGTCAAAGTTGGAAGCTAACTTCCTGGAGCAGCACCCAAGATCCATCCGAGGGAATCTTCACCTACGAACTAGACCATGGCGGGCTTCCTCAGGTACTTCTGCGAAGTGGCTGTGCTATCATTTACAGAAATGGGACTTGGGACCGTGTTCGAACAGGTGCGGCGATCTTCCCCTCCAAGACAATTTGATCTTCAAACCCAACTATGTTGTTAATGAACCATGTCCACTATACCCTCGACAATGCCGATAATACCACGGTTACCATGTTCAGATTGAATCCATTGGGATCCCTGAACTGGTCAGGTGGAACCATGTGCTCAACGAGTGGATTATAATCTATGCGGTGCAGAGAGACGATTGTGACACTTTCGCACGCTGTGGTCCAAATGGTCTCTGTGACATCAACTCCTTGCCGTTGCCTAACCGGGCTCGTGCCAAAAGTGCCGGAGGATTGGGCCGCGTTCGATTTCAGTGGCGGGTTTGTGCGTAGGACGCACTTGAACTGTAGTGCTAGCGAGGGGCTCAAAAAGTTGTCTCGGTTGAAGTTGCCGTATGGTTTGGAGTTTGCGGTGAACGGGACAGTGGTTAATGAGTGGGAGTTGATTTGTAAGATGAAATGTTCTCGTGCGGCTTATGTTGTGGCATGAATTGGCGGCTGTGTGGTGTGGTCAAGCAGCATGCTTGATATTAGAAGTTACAGTGTTAGTTCTGTACATCAGAGTGGCTGCTTTTGAATTTGGTAAGTCCTACGCCCTGTTTGGAATAACTCTAGATGGAGTTTTGACTACTCAACTCAAAACGGAGTTTTGACTACTCAACTTTAAAACTCCCACAATTTACATTTCATTCTCTCTATTTTCCATTTTAAAAAATTCAAACATCAAACTTCATTACAATCAAAATAAGATTTTTTTTAAATCACAAAAACAAACAAAATGAATAATATAAGATTCATATATATTGCATATTTTTTTCTAAACACATTCAAATTTTCACACTATTTTCCATATTACACTTCATTTTCAATTAACATCTCCCCAAACATATATTTACAAACTAACCTGCAAACTCCAATTAGTCACCCCAAATGAGTTTTAAAAGTTGTTGTCACCCAAAACTAAGACCTGCTTCTCAGTTCTCACTTTGTCTGACTTGCAAGTTTAAGAGAGCTAAGGAACTTTGAGTTCTAAATATAACTAGTGTTTGTCAATATTTCAAGGATTTTGCCTTCGGGAGCCATTGCATTCTAGCCAATGCTCAACTTAAGCAAATCAGATCCGTCAATAGTTAAGGCTTTCCTTTGTCTTAACGGCAAGGCAACAATAAGCCTAATAGCCTAAGGGGCGCTTTCTTCTTGGCTGGTCATTGAAAGAATTTTGTTTGGATGATAGTGAAGTTTTGAAAGTCATCACCAGGTTGCAACCACATTATTGAATATTTAGTTCTTGCATTATATTTTACTCTTATGGTCCATTTCGTGAACGAATTGTATTTGTATTGCATTGCATTTGAATATAATTTGTGTTTGGAGGAAAAGTATTAGCATTGCATTTGAATGCAATGTGTGTTTGGGTCAAAAGTATTTGAATTATATTTTAATAATAAATATGTGATGTGATGGGTAAAAATAGAGAGAAAAAAAAGAAAAAGAATGAGAATATATGATGTAATTAATAAAAGTAATAGAAAAAGTGAAATAATGAATAGTGATTATATTGGATTTAAAATGTGATGTGATTGGTATTTGAATGAAATGTTTTTATATTTGGGAGAAATTGCATTGTATTTAAATACAATGCAATTTAAATGTGTGTACCAAACACACCATTAGTCATCACGAATTACCATTTTATTAAATGTTTAGTAGAAGTTTTTACAGTAAATTAGCAAAAATTGGATAAGGGAGCTTTTAAACACTTATTTAAACAAGGAAAAGAATTTTTTTTAATTTGAAAAATAACCATTAATCAGTTAGTCAATTATTAAAAAACACATATTAATATTAGTTAATTGCTTATTGACATTTTCCTTTAAAAAAAGGGGTATTTTTTGTAATTTTACCAAACTTCAGCTATTTATTACAAAACTAAAAAAAAAAAATTATCCTCATAATCTCAAAAAATTACTCGTACTCTTAATTAAGTCGTATCACTATTTTTTTCGTACTTTTTGGGCGCGTTTGATTTGCTATAAAGGGAAAGGAAACATGATTAGTAATCTTCTTTTTTATTTGATTACATGTTTACTTGTAAAATGAGTACGAGAGTTTACTGAGGAATTTTTCATTGTGCCAGTGATGTTTGTTAGATTGTGTAGAATGAGATTTTTAATATTTGCAGGGATAAGATTATAATTCTTAAGTTTAATAAACACTAGAAAGAAAATTAGATTGTCATATTATTTAATAGACTAGTAAATAATAAAAAGGAATTCAATGACCCTCTTTCTTATTCTTTTACTTGTCTTTTACATCTTATTATCTTTTATACCATTCCTTTATAGTTTAAGTGCAACTAATGTATTCCATATATGTGCTAGCTGGAGTTGTTTGTACTCACAGAATCAGAAAAGGATAGCAAAAGGATTGTGGTGATCATCTCAGCAATTTCTGGGTTTCTTCTATTTTGTTTAGCTGGTGGCTATCTCATCTATAAGAGGACTTCCCGCTCCCTTATAAGGTAAGGTACTATATTCCTCTCTTTTATTGTCTTTTTTTTTTTTTTTTTTGAGTAAATTAAAAGAACTTAATCATCTTGAGCTTGTGGTTATCAGGGCAACGTATTTTATGCTGAGTGGGGCCCCACTTCAATTTTTGTTACCTTTATAATTTTGATAATTCTTCTATTTTATAAGAAAAATTATAATTTTATTCCGCTTAATAATTGAATACATAACTATGTTCTTATTCACAGAAAATTATCTCTAATTTTTCTGGCCCCACAACCACAATATTCAGTTGTAAAATTCATTAAGATATGTACTCTCAGAACAGTTAGAAAACTAGGGCTGTGATTGGGTTTCCTCCTTCATTAGGCTATTTCATTTCATATGGAATGGAAAAATTTAGTTGAAATAAGTTATTTGTTGGTTGAAGCATATACAATGACTTCTTACTTGCTAAAAGGATTCTGTAAATGACAAAAT
The DNA here is from genome assembly GCA_035233585.1 of Antiaris toxicaria. NCBI lineage: Eukaryota > Viridiplantae > Streptophyta > Magnoliopsida > Rosales > Moraceae > Antiaris > Antiaris toxicaria. The sequence continues at coordinate 101,339,712 of CP141154.1, forward strand.
TATTAACATAAAGCCCCTTTGGCACACCATTTTGAATTGAAAAAAATTCAATTTGAAATGAATGAATTAGATGTTTGGTTAAGGAAAAATGAATTGTGTGGAGTTCGGAAAAATGAAAAGTAAATTTTGTTGGATTTATTTGGCCCACGTGGCTTATTATTATTAATTTATTATTATTATATTTTATTTAATTAAAAGATAATTATAATTTAATAATTATGATGTGCTTTATTCCTATTGATCAATAAAAGAGATATTTTCTAATAACTGCACATTTTGATGGAACATGTGAAAAATGCCTCAATTAGAAACTGGTCCTCTCTCTATCCCAAAAAGATACATTGACAGTTTCTCCATTAAAACTGTCTGCAAAAAGAAAAGGAGGTTAAGAGAGAGAAACCTAGTTTCCTGAGAGATTTTTCATCTTTGATCAGTTTTTCTTGAAGAAAATCATTATAAATCAAGGTATGTTCTCTCTTAATTCTTGAATTGTGAAAATCATCTTGTTCAAGATCTTGGGTATTAAGGTTTATGCAAAATTAGGGTTTGATTTGCATAATCTATGAAAGTTCTAACATGTGGTATCAGAGCACTTGATTAAGAACTTGTGATTTTCCGTTAAAGATTGTTCTGTTCTCTCTCATGATTGTTTTTCTAATTGATAGTTTTCGTTTTGTTTATTCGTTTTTTCTCCTCTGCTGCGATTATGTCGATTTTATGAATCAAGCAATATTAATTGATATAAGTATATATCTGTGCACATATCTTATTGCCGTTTTAGTTTTTATTTCTCTTTTTTTTTTTTCCTTTTCTTTCGTCTCTGTCAAGCAATAAGATGTGTAACATATAATATATATATATATTGACGATACTGTATATAACATACAGATTATGTAGGCAAGATTTATGTCTCTTTTAATTATATATATATACTTGAGGTTTTATATATTTGCCTGGTATGATGAAGCATGATTTTGGATGATATAATGCGTTAAGTTTGTTCTATTATGCGTTTATTTATTTATTTTTGTGTTTGACGGATTATGTTTAATATTATATATGTGTGTGTGTATATATATATATATGAACAGTATTGATGATATTGGGCATATAAGAATGATGTTTGAGAGTGGTTCTTTTGAACAAAATTAATGATTAATGTGTTGAGAAAATTATATATATATACACATTCAAGAAAAAGTATCATTAAGTTTGGGTCTATTATTGTATGAAATTTTATATATATTATGGTGATTTTTTTTTTCTATGTATTTCATTTAATTGAAGTACTTATTGTCACTATTATTTAATTTGATGTTTATATTACGCATAATTTGCTAGTCACCAAAGTGGCCAAATTAGAAAGTTTTCATAGATGTCAAGTTAAATAATATTCAATTACTCATGAGTATGTGATGCTATTAATGAGATGACGTGATGAAATTATATATAATTTTTTTCATGGGTAATTTAAAGTTCAATGATTATAAAGTATTTAAGGATCACCCAAAGGTTGATTTGTTAATTTTATAATCATGAACATGATTGTGGTTAATTAATATACTTGATTAAATATGTTCAGTATATCCAAAGATTGCAAGCATATTTGATTGGAGTGTATATAATTGCTAATTATGTGAAATTTGAATTGAGCATCAATTATGTTTTATTATTATGTATTGTAGTATCACCTAAAGGAGAACTTAATACACATTTAAGTAATTGTATGAATGTTAATCTGTATTATGTGTTAGTATTTATGACTCAAAGCATTAATGTATGAGCATTCTATGTGTATTTTGCAGCATCTACTTCTGTTGCTCTTCATTCGCAAGCTTCATCTATTACGAAGTTCAATGGGCTTAATTTTTCTGAATGGAATGAACAAGTTCAGTTTCACTTAGGTGTACTGGATCTTGATTTGGCATTGCTTACTGATAAGCCCGCTGCTCTTAGTTCTACTAGCAGCACTGAACAAAGATCTTTTCATAAGGCTTGGGAAAGATCGAACAGACTTAGCTTAATGTTCATGCGGATGACTGTAGCAGACATCATTAAGCCAACAATTCCTAAAACTGATAATGCTAAGGAATTCATGAAATCTGTGGAAGATTTGTCTCAGTCTGAGTCTGCTGATAAGTCACTTGCTGGGACATTAATGGGTATGTTAACCACCGTTAAGTTTGATGGTTCTCGTACCATGCATGAGTACATCACTGAAATGACGAATACTGCAGCAAGATTAAGTTCCATGGGAATGAAAGTGAGTGAAAGTTTCCTTGTGCAGTTTATCATAAACTCCTTGCCTCCTGAATATGGTCCATTCCAAATAAACTACAACACTATAAAGGATAAATGGAATGTGACAGAATTGCAGAATATGCTTATTCAAGAGGAAGCAAGGCTTAAGAAACAAGGAATTCACTCAATTAATCTCATGGGTCAGCCTGAAGCTAAAAAGAAACCAGGAAAGAAAAATGGAAAGGGCAATAAAGGACACCTAAAGGCTAATGTGTCATCTGTCAAAATCCAAAAGAAGGGACAAAAAGATGATAGATGTCATTTCTGTCACAAACGTGGACACTATCAGAAAGATTGCCAGAAAAGTAAGGCTTGGTTCGAAAAAAAAGGTATGCCTAGTACTTTTGTATGTTTCGAATCAAATTTGGCAGAAGTTCCTTATAATACCTGGTGGATTGATTCTGGTTGTACTACTCATGTTTCAAATACGATGCATGGATTCCTTACGACCCAAACCATAAAGGCAAATGAAAAGTTTGTTTTCATGGGAAATCGAGTCAAAACTCCAGTTGAAGCCATCAGAACGTATCGTTTGATTTTAGACACTAGACATCATTTAGATCTTTTTCAAACTCTTTATGTTCCTTCTGTTTCTAGAAATTTAGTTTCTTTATCAAGACTTGACACAGTTGGATATTCTTTTAAGTTTGGAAATGGATGTTTCAGTTTGTTTAAGCATAATCATTTTATTGGTTCTGGTGTTCTTTGTGATGGTTTATACAAATTGAAGCTTGATAATTTATTTGCTGAGATTCTGATGACTTTGCATCATAATGTTGGAACAAAACGTGGTTTAGTAGATGAAAGCTCAGCTTACTTGTGGCATAAGCGTTTGGGTCACATATCCACGGATAGAATACAAAGATTGGTAAAGAATGATATCCTTCCAAACTTGGATTTTACCGATCTTGGTATATGTGTGGATTGTATCAAGGGAAAACATACAAAACACACAATTAAGAAAAAGGCCACAAGAAGCACACAGCTCCTTGAACTTATACATACCGACATATGTGGACCGTTTGATGTTTCATCATTTGGTGGAGAAACATATTTTATTACCTTTATTGATGATTTTTCACGTTATGGATATATCTATTTGTTGCATGAAAAATCTCAATCAGTAAATGCTTTAGAAGTGTTTATTACTGAGGTTGAAAGACAATTAGATAAAAAGGTGAAAATTATCAGATCTGACAGAAGTGGTGAATATTATGGAAGGTATGATGAAACTGGACAACATCCAGGTCCATTTGCTAAATTCCTTGAAAAGCATGGCATTGTTGCTCAATATACAATGCCAGGTACACCGGAACAGAATGGTATTGCAGAAAGGCGTAATCGTACTTTAATGGATATGGTTAGGAGTATGTTGAGTTACTCTTCTTTACCCTTATCATTGTGGATGTATGCTTTGAAAACTGCAATGTATCTATTAAACAGGGTTCCTAGTAAGGCAGTTCCAAAGACTCCTTTTGAACTATGGACGAGAAGGAAACCCAGTTTAAGGCACCTGCATGTTTGGGGTTGCCCGGCAGAAGTAAGGATTTATACTCCACATGAGAAGAAACTGGATTCAAGAACAACCAGTGGTTTCTTTATTGGTTATCCTGAAAAATCCAAAGGGTATAGATTCTATTGTCCTAATCATAGTACGAGAATAGTTGAAACTGGAAATTCAAGGTTCATTGAAAATGGTGAAATTAGTGGGAGTGTAGAACCACGTAATGTGGAAATTCGAGAAGTAAGGGTAGAGGTTCCTCTACCTAAAACTTCTACTCATGTTGTTGTTCCTACAATTGTTGACCATTTTGACAACTTGCAGGAACAACCAATGAATGATGAAACACCCCATAATGAAACTGTTGTCGATGAACCTATAGTAGATGAACCACAAGAAGTAGCATTAAGAAGGTCTGAAAGGCAGAGAAGACCTGCTATCTCTAATGATTATGTGGTTTATCTGCAAGAGCTAGAATTTGACTTGGGAATTGATGAAGATCCAATGTCCTTTTCACAAGCTATGGAAAGTAATAATTCTGTTAAGTGGTTAGACGCTATGAAGGAAGAGTTGAGATCAATGGATCACAATGAAGTCTGGGACCTTGTTGAGTTGCCTGAAGGTTGTAAAAGAGTTGGGTGTAAGTGGGTCTTTAAGACCAAGTGCGACTCTAATGGCAATATCGAACGACACAAGGCTAGACTTGTTGCCAAAGGTTTCACTCAGAAAGATGGCGTTGACTACAAAGAGACCTTTTCTCCCGTTTCTAAAAAGGACTCATTCAGAGTTATCATGGCACTAATAGCTCATTATGATTTGGAGTTGCATCAAATGGATGTGAAAACTGCTTTTTTGAATGAGAATTTAGATGAAGATGTCTACATGAATCAACCTGAAGGTTTTGTGGTTGAAGGAAAGGAAAACATGGTGTGTAAACTCAAGAAGTCAATATACGGACTTAAACAAGCTTCCCGACAATGGTATCTCAAGTTTAATGATACCATTACTTCCTTTGGATTTAAAGAAAATCTTGTTGATCGATGCATATATCTGAAGGTCAGTGGGAGCAAGTTTATCATTTTGATTCTGTATGTTGATGACATCTTGCTAGCAACTAATGATCTTGGCTTATTACATGAAACCAAGAAATTTCTTTCTAAGAACGTTGAAATGAAGGATATGGGTGAGGCATCTTATGTGATTGGGATTGAAATATTCCGTGACAGGTCACAAGGATTGTTAGGATTGTCTCAAAAAGCATATATTAATAAAGTTCTAGAAAGATATAAGATGGAAAAGTGCTCTGCAAGTATCGTTCCAATTCAGAAAGGAGATAAATTCAGCTTTAAGCAATCGAGCACATCAGCACCAATCTTATGATTGCAGATCCGTTAACTAAACGTTACCGCCAAAGACATTCAATGAACATGTCGAAAGAATGGGCATCACTGAAAACCATTATTGATATTATGTTTAAGTTTTATGTTCTTTATGTATTTGACTCTCTGAGCTCTTTTAAATACTGTTTCTGATATATTAATGCATCCTGTTTTCTTATGCTAGTGTTTATATACATGAATGAATTATGTAAATATTAACAGGATTTGTCTTTGACAAAGACATTATCATTGGACCATTATGGTTATCTCTTATTACAGGTCATATTAAGTATAAAACTAATATTGTGATACATGGAAGGAACTATGTTGAACTAATGACGTACAACCGCCGTGATCCTTATTAGTTTTTACTTAATGATGATTTATGATTTGACCAACTTAAGAAAGAATTTAGCTTATACTTTGTGCATTATGCTTTATTATCAAACCTTAAAGTTAATTTACACCACATGGGCCAAGTGGGAGAATGTTGGATTTATTTGGCCCACGTGGCTTATTATTATTAATTTATTATTATTATATTTTATTTAATTAAAAGATAATTATAATTTAATAATTATGATGTGCTTTATTCCTATTGGTCAATAAAAGAGATATTTTCTAATAATTGCACATTTTGATGGAACATGTGAAAAAATGTCTCAATTAGAAACTGGTCCTCTCTCTACCCCAAAAAGATACATTGACAGTTTCTCCATTAAAACTGTCTGCAAAAAGAAAATGAGGTTAAGAGAGAGAAACCTAGTTTTCTGAGAGATTTTTCATCTTTGATCAGTTTTTCTTGAAGAAAATCATTATGAATCAAGGTATGTTCTCTCTTAATTCTTGAATTGTGAAAATCATCTTGTTCAAGATCTTGGATATTAAGGTTTATGCAAAATTAGGGTTTGATTTGCATAATCTATGAAAGTTCTAACAAATTTGTCTTTGATTTATCTGAATTCAAATTGGTGTGATAAACACAAACTAATTAACAGACACAATAACTATTATTGCTGTAGCCTGTAGGCCCTCTTAATTTGGTTTACAAATTTTTTTTCTTTGGTTTCCCTCACGACAGAAATGCATTGAAAGGTATTTTATTTGACTTGATCAAACATGCAATAAAACATTGTCAGCGTGACATTACATTAACTATTTCCGTTTATGTTCACTGTTTTTATTGCAGAGGAAACAATGATCGATTCAAACGAAGATCAAAGTCTTATTCTTCTAGGGGAAGATGTAGAGCTACCTTCGTTTGATTTAGATACTATTGCTAATGCTAGTACCAACTTCTCCTCCGCAAACAAAATTGGAGAAGGTGGTTTTGGTCCCGTTTACAAAGTTTTGTTTTTGTTTTTGTTTTGTTTTGTTTTGTGTGTTTGTTTTTTGAGTTTTTGTTTTTTTATACATTTTGTGATATTGTGAAGTGAAATTTGTGAACACTTTCTATGCATTTTTTCTTTTGTTCTTTATAGCTACTAAAATAATTTTTTTAGTTTATGCTCTCCACTGGATAAGAAATTACAGTGAAGAGGCTTGCTAAAGATTTTGGAGAAGGCCCTATGGAGTTCAAAAATGAGGTCATCTTAATTTCGAGACTTTAGCACCCAAATCTTGTTATGCTATTGGGATGTTGTATTCATGAAAACAAGGGAATGTTGATCTATGAGTTCATGCCCAACAAAAGCCTAGACTTGTATATTTCCAGTAAACCATCCTCAAAATTCTAATTTGTTTCATGTTTTTTATGGCTTAGACAATGAAATTTTACTTTATCCATGTAACTGGCAACAAATCAAATAAGGCGTACTACGCTAGATTGGCATAAGTGATTTAATATCATCACGGGGACTACTGGCCTTCTTTATCTTTACCGAGATTTAAGATTGAGAATTATTCATAGAGATCTGAAAGCTAATAATATTCTCTTAGGTAGTGAGATGAACCCAAAATATCTAACTTTGACTTAGCAAGAATATGTAGAGGTGATCAGACTAAAGTAAATACGAAAGAGTAGTCGGTATATAGTAAGTTCAACACGTCTCTAATTTATTTTCTTTGCTATGCGAGTTATATAGTTTCCATTTCCAATCATACTAAATTATATAGTTGTTGTGTGGGATTCATTTATCTAATTTTCTTGGATGTAGTGGTTATATATGTCTCCTGAGTATGTGATAGATGGGCACTTTTTTGTGAAATCTGATGTCATTAGTTTTAGTGTCATAGTTTTGTGTGAAATCCGATGTCTTTAGTTTTACTGTCATAGTTTTGGATATAGTGAGTGGGATGAAGAATAGAGGATTTGAATATTCTAATCATGACCTTAATCTTTTAGGACATGTGAGTTGAGACTTGTTGGTTAATTGTCCTTCGTTACTTGTTTACTGTCTTTCAAATTTTCAGTATCGATTCTTAAGTCTTGACTTTTCTTAATTCATATGTGAAGTCTTCATTTGTTGTAGGCATGGAAATTGTGGAATAAGAGCAGGACCATGGAGATCATAGATGTATTGATGGAGAATGTTCTTGTATCAGAAGTGTTGAGATGTATCCAAGTAGGACTATTATGTGTTCAAAAACGCCCTGAAGAGGGGCCCTTGGTGTCATCCGTTCTCCTCATGTTGGATAGTGAAAATGCTTCACTTCCCCAGCCTAAACAACCTGGATTTTACACCGAAAGAGCTTTTATAGAGACTGATTCTTCGTCATCATCGGTTAAGCCAAATGTTTCTAATGGGATGACTGTAAAAACATTGCAGAGTAGATTAAAAAAATGAAAAAAGAAAGAAAATGTTGATGACAATGAATAGCAAGATATCAAATAAACATGCTACCTATATTCAGTCTCATAACATAATAACATTCACAAATGCTTAGAACACGTACGCTATATATTGCACCAACCATGCTGCGGCACATTAGTCAAATTAAAAAATTTAAATGAAACTACACCAGCCGTGGCAACTTTGAAATGATGAGAAGCCATTGGAATTGATGAATGCTAAAATGGTGTGATCAGTTTTTGTAAATGAAGTGATAAGATGCAGCAAAGTATGCCTTTTCTGTGTGCAACACGTGTGGAAGAGAGGCCAACAACGTCTTCTGTATGTTGTTCCTTTTGGATTATTGAAAGTTTGATGGTTCCAGATCAAAAAATTGTTGGAATTGTTTAACTATAAGTGCAAAAAGATATGCTAAAGTCCCACATAGAGAGAAGGTAAAGAGTCATAACTCTTTATAAGAGAATACCTTTCTAGTGAGCCAATGATGTGGTAAGTGAAGGGACATGCCTACACAACTCGCACACGCGCGCGCGGCATGGGCAGTGAGGCTGTAGAGGTGCTTTTGGCGCTTATTAGGCGCACTTGGCACTTGGCACTTGGAGATTAAATGCTGCAATTAATATTTATTTATTTTTATTTTTATAAAATAAAACAAAAATAAAATAATTCAAATTTGAATTTTGAATTTTTTGAATTTCTGAAAAGGTGTGACTTTTCAGAATTAGCATTCAAATTTAATTTTTCTGAAAAGATATGACTTTTCAGAATTAGCATTCAAATTTAATTTTTCTGAAAAGATGTGACTTTTCAGATATAACAGCAATAAAAATAAATTAAAACAACTGTTTGTATCAACAGTTGTATGTGTTGATGAATGGAAGCCATTAAGTCTATATTAAGGAAAATCAGAAAACCTTTAAGATTATTATTTTTCTTTTCATTTTCAGTTTCCTCTATTCTTTCTTTACCAGATACTCAACTGAGTTTTTATTTTCTTTCTGTAAATTTCTAGTTTTGCTTACTGGAAATTTACGTGAGGCTTGTCATATCCTGAGAGCGATTTGCTACTGAAACCCAAAGCAATCTCTACGGAGAGGGGGCAAATAACGCTTTAAAGAAAGCGTATTTCTTTACGTGTTTCAAGTCTCTAATATTTTCTCAACAAAAATGCCTAGATTTGTGAAGGAAATTTCTTTCTTCAGATTATATAATGCATTGTCCCACCAAAAAAAAAAATTAGAGTACTAACAACCTAAATGTTGGACTAGTTTCTTCCACATAAACATTCCTTCGCTTTCTTCAGCAACAATGGGGGTTCCATGAGGATCCAAAGACCAGTCCCACCTTTGGCTGGCCCCTGGTCCTTTATGAGAGGACCTTTGGTTTTTAGGGTTCAGACGTCCCCTCTGTGAGACTACTCTGCATATACAAGTTCAAATGAGATGATTATTTTTTAAATTGTATAGAATTTTGAGATGAATAGAATAAATTATGAATCCATTTCAAACTTTCACACTTTTTGGCTCCAACAGCTAACAAAGTGCACATTCAATTCAATTCTAACTCAAAAAACTCAATTCCAATTCCTAAGCCAAAAGCAAGCTTAAATTGCGTTCCGAAAAAAAAAAAATCAATATGGATTTTGCTATGTTCGTTTCAAAATTTTATGTAATTTATTAAAAAAATTATCTCATTTAAACTTGTACATGCAAGTTATGAACTTTTCAAGTTGGAGTTTTTAAGTCGCAATTGGAACTGTTGAATAGTGAAACTAGTTGATTTAAAAGAAAAAAGACAAAACTAACTTGAGTTTTTTTGGTTTGAGTGATTTCTCCAAACACCTTATGAAATAATTACACAAAACATCTATTTTTAAGACACCATTTTAAAATATATTCTTTTTCTAATAATATTGCATAAATGTTTATTTTTAAATAAACAACCACTTGTAGTACTTATTTTTCCCTCTTACTATATTTAACATCATTTTCCCTCATTATCATTCCTATATTTTCCTTTTTTTTATGTGGTTGTTATATCTTTATCTTAACCATCATTTCTTTAAATTATTTATGAATACATTTCTTAAGCTTGATCTAGGTTCCTTAAAAACCAATTTTTTTAGTATGATTTAGGTTCTTTATGATAATTGTAAATTATTATGATATTTTCTTTTTTTTTTTTCCAATTATTTTTGAATGTTTTTAGTAGCTGTTTTAAAAGTTTAAATGTGGCATGAAATTTGCTTATTACTTTATCATAATTTCTTTATAATTATGATTTTTTTAATGTAGTATGTATTTTATTTATTCTTTATGATATTCCTATATCATGATGAAGTTTTATTCTTTATGATGATTACTATATCATTAGGTTTTAAAATGTTTTCTATTTCTTTACAAGAACTATTAAATTTTTTTAATATATCTATTGTGAACTTTATCTTAATGACCAATTATTTATTATAAGGATTGTTTTTCACATGTCATACAAGTTATATCTACTATGATCCATTTTTTCTTTATAAAACATCAAATAAAATGATATTTTCCTTTTATAAAATATTTGTTAGTTTAACATTTTCCTTTATTTATTTTTTTTAATTTTTTATAAAAGGATAATGTAGCATTTATAAGTATCAATTTAGACATTCATATAAATAAAAAAATGAATATTTTTTAAATCATATCCTTTTAACTTAGACATTCAAAAAAATAAGAAGTAAATAACTAAAAGTCCATTTTTAAGATACCATATTAAAATATATCCCTTTTTTTTATAATATTGCATAAATTTCTATTTTTAAAGAAACAACGTATGTTGTATCTAGTTTGCCCTTTTACAATAATTGACACCGTTACTTTTTTATTCATATTTTTTCTCTTTTTGGTTTTTTTACATTAATGATGATTTTTTCTTTTTGCTAATAAATATGAATGACTTTAAATAAATCCAAACACATCTAAAATATAACATTTATTTATTTTTTTCTCATTTAATTGTCATAAAGAACATGAAATTACCATAATGAATCAATAATTTACAAGACAAACACATTTTAACTATCAAATTACGTACCTAATATAACCAAAAAGAGCACAAAATTATCATAAAATATCATAAAAATTACAACATTATTATAAAAGTGTTATACTATTTATAATGAAATAAAAATTATGATAAATTAAACAAAAAATTTTCCTTAGTATAAAAGTCAAATTTTTTATTTTATATAAAATCTTATTACCAGTACCATGAAATTTTATTTAAATGTTTTTTATTTCCATTTTTTGTTTTCTTTTTTATAATTTTTTTATGTAAATTCTTAATTTTTTATAAAGGATAATATTGTATTTAATAATATATTTTAAACATTAATATAAATAAAAAAATAGATATTTTTCAACTCAATACCTTTAATATGGATATTTATGTAAATAATCCTATAAATTATCCAGCACCCTATTAGTCTTTAGACAAATCAACAGGCCTACTGATTCTCATATACAGTATCTTATTTAAGCAGTTCAATCCTTGGCTTCTCGTATAATACTTCTTTGTGTAAATTCTTCTACTTCTACTTCTTATTTACCAAAAAAAAAAAAAAAATCTTCTACTTCTTTTCCTCTCGAGTCAAAATTTCCTTGAGGCCTTTTGTTAATTCATTAGATCACAGCTATACTACTACAAGCATACACGCATCCAGCGGGCGCATTCTAAGTAGGGACGTACCATTTTTTTTTTTTAAACATAATAAATTATAAGCAATGTTTAAAAGAGTGAATCATTATTTTCGTTCGTTCATATCTCCCTCGCAGCCATGTGGCAATCACGTCTTGACCACGTGAAAGCTTATGTGGATGACCACTGTAACACCCCCTGCCTTGTGCGGGGAACGTCACCTGAAAACTCTGCTTTACTTTAATTCTTTTCTTTCAAATCATAACAAAATAGATTGCAGAAATTTTTTTTTTTTTAAAACCATCGATATTCATAGTAGTACAACTCTCCAAAACTGAATTATTATAGTTGGAAACTATTTTGTATTACTTGCATATAATACTGTCATACTGTATTAAAAATAGTTAAAGTTAAACATAACAGTGTACTTTATACGATATCATACAATTGTATTTTTCTCTATCCTTTTCTTTCTTCTTGCGGAATTAGCCTGACAGGTCCATAACCTTTATCATGATACTGGCACTTCATTCCTGCAGTCCAATCCATACACTGTGGCTCAGGTTACAGGTTGTTTACCTCGATTACCTGAACAAGAACAAACTGGTGAGCTACATGCCCAATAAGTTCAGACATAACATTTAAAATAATAAAACACTACAATGCAACTCTACACAATGCATGAGTTCATTATGCTCAATTTACACTTTGCATTGTTCATTTACTATGTCTATGGGCCCGGTTTGGTCGTACCGTGTGCACGCTGTAAGAGGGGTCTGGGAGCGACCGGGACTCTCCCTCGACTATGGTATGTCTTTTGCTTCGATATAAAATAACCTCCCCTCGCGAGAGGCCGGTACGCCAAACATTAAGTCTTTTTCATTTCTCTGTTGTTTACTGTGCTATGTTACTTACTATGATGTCTCAACTGTTTCAGTGTACATATTCATAATTAATGTACTCAATATTATGCCTATTCAGTCCAGAAATACTGTTTAAAAATCATCATCCATGCACTTAATGTGGCGACCCCCACCCCCACGTACGTTACCATACCAACCAGTCAAGCTCTGACGCCGACCGCGATGGCTGGCAATCTCGTGGGTCGTCATCCTCTTACTTAACTTAACTTTCCATTCTTAACGTTCTCATCTTATAGCGGAAGCAATTTCTATAGCAAATTTTTTTTTCTTTTAACTTACATATTATACCTATTTTTATCATACTCTTATAACACATATATCATAACTTTCTTTCTTTCATCTTCCTTTTTGAACGCTCAGCGAAAGACTCATGGTAGTACCATACCCTCGCCCAGTCCCTTGGCACGTGCAGATCCGTCCGTTGTCCATCATATTACTTTAAATAAACACGTTGCTTACCTGCAACATATAAACAACTAATGAGCTAGATGCTCAGTAAGTTCAAACATACATTCATTAACTTATAAATACTAGTAATATATATTATTACTAGAATATATGTCATCACGTATATACACACCATATACATCATTTATACATATCCTCAAAACATAACATAAAATATGAGCTTCATCATGCTCGTTTATCTCTTCGTTCATCGTTCTTATCATTCTATCGATCATCTCTTATCATTCTAATCCAATCTTTTCATTTCTTTGCTTTTCATTCCTATCATTTCTTAACTTTCTGTTCTAAACCTCTATAACTTTTCTATCGCTTCATCATCATCTCCTAACATTTCATATCTTAAAACTAGTAACATATACACTAGCACAACATCACGTAAAAACGTGTCATTCCATACATATACATCAAACACATCACATCACATATATAATTCTATCATGTTCTTTTAATTTCGTTTTATTATTTTTTTTTTTCATTGATTTCATTGTGTTGTTCTTTCATATCGTTCGTTTCTTTTCTTTTCTTTTCGTATCATTTCATTTTTTTTTTTCTTTCCACTCTCTTTTTCCTTTTTTTTTTTTTTTTTTTTTTTTTTTTTTTTCACGCACTCTCTTTTCTTTTCTTTTCAAGCTCTTTTCTTTTCTTTTCTTTTCACGCACTCTCTTTTCTTTTCTTTTCACGCTCTTTTCTTTTCTTTTCTTTTCTTCTCTTTTCCTTTCTTTTCTTTTCTTTTCTTTTCCTTTCTTTTCCTTTCTTTTCTTTTCTTTTCACTCTTCTTTCGTTTGTTTTCTTTCCACTTTCCATTGGTTGGGCCCGTTGTTGGACGTACCTAGTTGCGCGCGGACAGTGGGAGGAGGGGGAGCGACCCACCAACCTACCTCACAGTCACATAAAAACCGCACCTTCGGGGTTGGTCCATCCTATAATCTACCGCACCTTCGGGGTAGCGCCACATCTACGCGGAGGATATAGACCCGAAGTCTCGACCTTGTAGGGAGACCGGTACGCCAACAACTTAAGTTTTCAGTCTTATTATCTTGTAGGCTTTTATTTTTTCTTATATTGATTTTTCGTTGAACATCTTTTTCTTTCAAAACATAGCACATATAGCATATATTACTTATATAACATCACATCACATCAATCACATCACATCATAACAAACAAAACATGTTTTGTTACGTGTAGACAATTATTCTTTGTTCGTCTTATCATTTGCATCATTCCATCAATCATAGCCTATCGATCATAGCTTATCGATCATAGCCTATTGTTCTACTCTATCAATCACATCTTATCGTTATGTTCTAATCCTTTCATCATACATTTTATCATAACCTATCATTGTTTTTCTTTCTTGTCTAACTCTTTGCTTTCATATCATTTTTCCATAAAATATCTATCCTTTCGTTATCATACAACATACCTTTTTCTTAATTTCTTTCATCCCCGATCATCATTGGTCTATCAATCATAACCTAACTTTCATAAAACTTTTCATAAAACATCCCTTTCTTAATTCCTTTCATATCACATCTCTTTCTTATGCACTCTATCATAATATTTTCATTCTTACTCTTTCCATTCTTCTATCCCTCTTTATCACATCGTTACTCTCATAAAGTTTTTATGATACCTTTCCTTCATAATTCAATATATACATATATTTATATATATATATTTTTATAAATTAATTATTAAAACATATCTCTTAACATCATCATAGCATTGCTATAGCATTTACTATAGCATCATCATAAATCACATCATGGCATTTGCATACAAACATACAAACACGATAAGCTTGTTCATAGTTGCAGACGGGTAAATGTCTGAACTTACTCATAGCGTGCTTATCATCTTCTTCGGATCCATCGACGTCCTTTGTCGCGTCTAGATCAGGTTCCTACAGACAAATTTTGTCCGTTAATCACATTTTCATCTATAGCTTTTATTTTATAAAAAAAGCTTGATTCTAATCTTATAACCCTTAATTATAGCCTTAGGACAGCTTTTTAAACCTTAATGGCCATTTTCGAATTTTTTTCTCCAACTTTTGAAAAATTACGATTTTACCCCTAACTTTTGACAAAATTACAATTTTGTCCTTGACATGATTTTTCATAACTTAAACCTCAATTTTGGCTTTTACAAACTTCATTAACCTATTTCAGGGTCATTGTGGCTCTTTTCCCATAATTTGAGAATCTTCGGGCAAAATGACTATTTTGCCCCTAATGGGTCGTTTAATCATAACATTTTCATTTTCATACTTAGGCTGGATTTTCTAAACCCAAAATCATCAAATTAACTTTTTAAATCATATCGGCCCTTTTCCGGATCAATTCTTATCATTTTACCAATTTTCACATTCCCGGCCCTCGGGAAGTACTATTCCGACCTAAGAATCGGTTTCATATTTTTCTTGCGTTCTAGGGTTTCGAAGGGTCGGTTTACTAATTGTAACTTACCCATTCCTTTTTCCTTGCCCTAATTCCTCGAGGGGGCTCGGGTTCCCTTCCCGATCATATTTTTACCCCTCGTTTCCCATATTACCCCTGGTGTCATTTTTTTTGAAATTTCGGCAGAGTTTCCCCTTAATTTTTAAGGTTCCAGCGTTTAGGAAACGCCTGAAAACCATCTATCCTGATCTAATTCTATCACGTACTATACCAGAGGCCTAGATTTTACGTAAAACTTGTACCGTTTACGTAAAATCGTTACATCATCACATATTTTTCTTTTTCTCCATTACAGTCATTTTCTTCTTTTTACATACATTCTTTTCCACATTTTTCATACCAATAATTATAAAATCACATAACAGTCCCAAACAATTAAATTGCGGAACGTAAAGGGGTCAGGATTTATACCGAATTGCAGTCCGGTCTCGACGGCATAAACCCTAATTCCTCGTTCTTCATATTTGAGGTCTCGTCTTGCAATTCCGACTCCGCGGATGCGTCCGGAACGTCGAAAATAGGCTAACGGGCCAAACTTGCATTTTCGGTCAACGGTCGCCGTTGACCAGCGTTGACCGCCGTTGACCGGCCGTTGACCGGCGTTTACCGGCGGCGACGGCGGCGACGGTGGCAAGTGGGTAGTCCATTTTGAAGATCTCGACGAGAGGAATCCATTGGTAGCTTCAATTTCACATTTGGAGGCCCTAATCGCCGGAAAATGCCCTCGAAAGTCTCGGCCACGGCGGCGGCGATGGAACTCCGCCGTGCCGGACTTTTTCCCCGAAATTGATTGAGGGCTTTTGCTCCCCTCTTCACGGCGACCATTTCTGTACAGACGGCGTGCTTCAACTCGGCCGGAATCGACAGTTTCGACGGCGGCTCCACGACGGCGTTTCGCCGGATTTTCCGAAGCTCGGGCGGCGCGATTCCGCCGGTGTTGAGGCGATCCACCACCTGGGTTTTGTTCTACTCTTCACCACGAGTCTTTTGGGACCGGTTTCGTGGCAAATGGTGGCCGGACGGCGAAGAAATCTCGCCGGGAAGATTTCGGCTCCGGCGACCTTCAGGCGGCGCGTGCGGCTTGCCCCGGCGGCTGCTCCGTCGCGTCGACCCACCATCGGACTCAGCTCGGCGAGAGCTTTCCGATGACACCGGCGGTGTCGAAAACGGACACCGTTTCCGATGATCGGTTACTGTACACATTCGGCTAGAGAGAGAAAGAGAAATGTAGAGAGAGAGAGAGGGCGTGTGGACAAATGAATAAATTACACTTTTTCCCGTTCTTTATATACCTTTTCGCCCAAAATTTCAACACGGGCTATCTTGGTTAATTTCGGCGTCCTGAATCCAAATATATCAGTTTTATTTTCATCTGAGGTCATTTTGACCAATTTCCGATACTGTGAATTTTCGGTCAAAAATTACTCTTGTGCTCAATTATCAAATTTGAGCGTGCTGATAGGCTATCCTCACTAATTTCGGAGTGCTGAACCCAAATTTATCAGTTTTATGTCAAGATAATATCATCTTGACCTACTTCCTGATACTGTGAGTGGCACACACGTGCACACTCATAATATCACTATTACTCTTTTTTTCATCCTTTAATATTGTTAGAACATTTTATTTAATTCTAAACAATATTAAATCACTTAATTTCACATTTTAACGCTTAAATTCATTGTGTAATTATTTTCCGAAAAATGTGAATTTTCCCGGTTGTTACACTTAAACATTGGGGCGTGATTGGAACTGAAAATAAGGCACAAAACTTTAATTATACATTTTTGGAACAGTTGGAGCGCTTGGCACTCATCCCCGAGCGTCTGGCCCTTCATTTTATTTTTCTGTAAAACTTAGGACAGAAACTTCAGCGCTTCGGCGCTCTATTTACAGCGCTTGGTGCTTTTGAAAATCCGGTTCAAGCGCCTGGCGCTCATACCCTAACGCCTGGCACTTCAGACAACTTTACACTAGTGCCTGGCACTTCAGACAACTTTACACTAGTGCCTGGCACTTCAGACAACTTTACACTAGTGCCTGGCGCTCATACCCTAGCGCCTGGCACTCATGCTGATTTTTATACTAGTGCCTGGCACTCATACCCTAGAGCCTGACACTCCTATTGGATATTTACCCTAGCGCCTGGCGCTCATGCCCTAGGACCTGGCGCTTCCACTAAATTTTACACTAGCGCCTGGCGCTTTAGCCAATTTTTACACTAGCGCCTGGCGCTCATACCCTAGCGCCTGGCGCTCTTATTGAATTTTAAACACCAATTTTTGGCCGAGAGCTCAGCGCCGGGGCGCTCTTTGACTAGCACTTAGCGCTTGGCTCCGGTAAAAATAGGTTTTTAAACACATTTTGATACCAAAACCATTTCTCATGCATACATTCAACCCTAAAACATGTTTAAAGCATTCTAGGGTCAAAATCCATAAAACACAATCATATACACGTAACACATCACTGCACACTTGCATACTTGCCAATTTAGGCATTTTAACGAGTTCACAACAACATATAACATTTCTAGCCAAAGAATTTCGGCTATTCATAAATTGACATTCAAGAATAACATAGTGTTCCAGTTGTTCATGTTCAGACATTTAAATGCCAGAACTTACCAGAAATTTGCTTCTGTTTCCTTTCCTTAGTTTTCCTTCGTTGCCCTATAACGAAACAGTTCAACATTCAGTGAAATGTTTATAGGTCAACGCGAGAACATTTAAACACTGCTTCTATACATTGTCATCATTAAACCCTTAGCCTTGGTTATAAGTCCGAAAATTTCGGCATTATAACGGCTTAAATTCTTATTTTCCCACTGTGCCAAAACCGCTTAAATCGCGTTATTAAACACAGTTTCCATCATAAACCTGCTCAAAATCCCAGTACATAACAATAATTCATTCTCATAATCAGGGTATAGCAATATTTCCAAAATTTAGGGTTTCACTCACAACCCTACATTTTCCTCTTTGTCTTTCTTCCTTTCAACACTCATACACCACATAAATTCCTTTTCCAATTCATAATACATAATTATCACTATTCCATAAGGTTTTCACCCTTCCTTTCACGTAGATTTTTCCTCCCCCATGCAACACTTTTGTTTTCAAAAACTAACCCCACAAACACTTCAAAAACAAGTTCAAAACATGTTTTTCCACATGATTTTCATCAAAACACTCCAAACTATCTTAAACCCATTTTGTTTCACTATTCACATAAACACAAAAACACTTAAAAACAAGCATTAAAACAGAATTTTGAAGAACTTACTTGAACTTTGAGGTGAATACTCAACTTGAAATTTTCTCACACTTTTTCTTCAAATTTTGCAACTTTTGAAACTTTGAAAATTTGTGAGTGAAAGAACGTGGGAGAAGAAGAAGAACAGAAGAAATGGAGGTTTTCTGCTGTGGGGGACGTGAAAAATCAGGGGAAAAAGTTTATACAAATCCTTAGGGGTATTTTTGTAATTTTTGAAAATTTTGGGGTCAAAATGAAAATTTCTTGGGGGCATTTTTGCAAAATTTTTGGAACTTTTTCAGCTGAAATACAGCTGTTTCTCCCCCTCTCTTCCACATGTATGAGCAGATCAACATTGCATTTAATGCAATTTTCTTTCTAAATTTGATTTTAAAGGAAAATTCTAAAATTTCCTTAATTTTAATAGCCTTTGGATCAAAAAGGATGATTTGATCTTGTAACAACCGGGAAAATTCACATTTTTGGAAAATAAATGCACAATGAATTTAAGCATTAAAATGTGAAATTAAGTGATGTAATATTGTTTAGAATTAAATAAAATGTTCTAACAATATTAAAGGATGAAAAATGAGTAATAGTGATATTATGTGTGTGCACGTGTGTGCCACTCACAGTATCAGGAAGTAGGTCAAGATGATATTTTCTTGACATAAAACTGATAAATTTGGGTTCAGCACTCCGAAATTAGTAAGGATAGCCTATCAGTACGCTCAAATATGATAACTGAGCACAAGGGTAAATTTTGACCGAAAATTGGCAGTATCGGAAATTGGTCGAAATGACCTCAGATGAAAATAAAACTGATATATTTGGATTCAGGACGCCCAAATTAATCAGGATAGCCCATATTGAAATTTTGGGCGAAAAAGTATATAAAGAGCGGGAAAAAGTGGAATTTTCTCATTTATCTACACACACTCTCTCTCCTCCTTCTCTTTCTCTCTCTAGCCGAATATGTACAGTAACCGACCATCGGAAACGGTGTCCGTTTTCGACACCGCCGGTGTCATCGGAAAGCTCTCGCCGAGCTGAGTTCAACGGTGTGTCGAGTCGACGGAACCGACGCCGGAGGAGCCCGCACGCGCCGCCCGAAGCCGCCGGCCACCGGAAAATTCGCGACGCCGTATCTCCGCCGTCCGACGTCCGATCAAGCTGCAACCGGTCCCAAAAGACTCGTGGTGAAGAGTACTACAAAACCCATATGGTGGATCGCCTCAACACCAGCGGAATCGCGCCGCCCGAAGTCGCGACGTCGCCGCTGTGAAGCTGCCGTGAAACTCGCCGTTTCCGGCGATGTTGAGCTGCACCACCGGTGCAGAAATGGTCGCCGTGAAGAGGGGAGCAAAAGCCCTCAATCAATTTCGGGGAAAAAGTCCGGCACGGCGGAGTTCCACCGTCGCCGCCGTGGCCGTGACTTTCGGGGTCGATTTCCGGCGATAGAGGTGTCGAATGGTGAAATTGAAGCCACCAATGGATTCCTCTCGTCGAGATCTTCAAGATGGACTACCCACTTGCCACCGTCGCCGCCGTCGTCGCCGGTCAACGCCGGTCAACGGCCGGTCAACGGCGGTCAACGCCGGTCAACGGCGACCGTCGACCGAAAATGCAAGTTTGGCCCGTTGGCCTATTTTCGACGTTCCGGACGCATCCGCGGAGTCGGAATTGCAAGACGGGACCTCAAATATGAAGAACGAGGAATTAGGGTTTATGCCGTCGAGACCGGACTGCAATTCGGAACCTAATCCAGAAGCGACAAAGGACGTCTATGGATTCCAAGAAAAGGATAAGCACGCTATGAGTAAGTTCAGACATTTACCCGTCTGCAACTATGAACAAGTTTATTGTGTTTATATGTTTTGTATGCAAATGTCATGATGTGAATTATGATGATGCTATAGTAATACTATAGCAATACTATGATGATGCTAAAAGTTATGTTTTAATAAATAATTTATAAAAAATATATATATATGTATATATATGTATATATTGAATTATGAAGGAAAGGTATTATAAAAGTTTTATGAGAGTAACGATGTGATAAAGAGGGATAGAAGAGTGGAAAGAGTAAGAACAAGAATGTTATGATAGAATGTATAAGAAAGAGATGAGATATGAAAGGAAAGAATAGGTGTTTATGAAAATTTTTATGGAAATTAAGTTATGATTGATAGAGCAATGATGATCGGTGATGAAAAGAATTAAGAAAGGGATGTTTTATGAGGACGAAAGGATAAATGTTTTATGAAAAATGATATGAAAGTAAAGAGTTAGACAAGAAAGAAAAACAATGATAGGTTATGATAAAAGGTATGATGAATGTTTTATGGAAAATGATATGAAAGCAAAGAGTTAGACAAGAAAGAAAAACAATGATAGGTTATGATGAAAAGTATGATGAAAGGATTAGAATATAACGATAAGATGTGATTGATGGAATAGAACGATAGGTTATGATCGATAGGCTATGATTGATGGAATGATGCAAATGATAAGATGAACAAAGAATAATTGTCTACCCGTAACAAAACATGTTTTTGTTTGATGTGATGTGATGTGATGTTATATAAGTAATATGTGCTATATGTGTTATGTTTTTGAAAGAAAAAGATGTTCAACGAAAAATCAATATAAGAAAAATAAAAGCCTACAAGATAATAAGACTGAAAACTTAAGTTGTTGGCGTACCGGTCTCCCTACAAGGTCGAGACTTCCGGTCTATATCCTCCGCGTAGATGTGGCGCTACCCCGAAGGTGCGGTAGATTATAGGATGGACCAACCCCGAAGGTGCGGTTTTTATGTGACTGTGAGGTAGGTTGGTGGGTCGCTCCCCCTCCTCCCACTGTCCGCGCGCAACTAGGTACGTCCAACAACGGGCCCAACCAATGGAAAGTGGAAAGAAAACAAACGAAAGAAGAGTGAAAAGAAAAGAAAAGAAAGGAAAAGAAAGGAAAAGAAAAGAAAAGAAAAGAAAAGAGCGTGAAAAGAAAAGAAAAGAGAGTGCGTGAAAAGAAAAGAAAAGAAAAGAGCTTGAAAAGAAAAGAAAAGAGAGTGCGTGAAAAAAAAAAAAAAAAAAGGAAAAAGAGAGTGGAAAGAAAAAAAAAAATGAAATGATACGAAAAGAAAAGAAAAGAAACGAACGATATGAAAGAACAACACAATGAAATCAATGAAAAAAAAAATAATAAAACGAAATTAAAAGAACATGATAGAATTATATATGTGATGTGATGTGTTTGATGTATATGTATGGAATGACACGTTTTTACGTGATGTTGTGCTAGTGTATATGTTACTAGTTTTAAGATATGAAATGTTAGGAGATGATGATGAAGCGATAGAAAAGTTATAAAGGTTTAGAACAGAAAGTTAAGAAATGATAGGAATGAAAAGCAAAGAAATGAAAAGATTGGATTAGAATGATAAGAGATGATCGATAGAATGATAAGAACGATGAACGAAGAGATAAACGAGCATGATGAAGCTCATATTTTATGTTATGTTTTGAGGATATGTATAAATGATGTATATGGTGTGTATATACGTGATGATATATATTCTAGTAATAATATATATTACTAGTATTTATAAGTTAATGAATGTATTTGAACTTACTGAGCATCTAGCTCATTAGTTGTTTATATGTTGCAGGTAAGCAACGTGTTTATTTAAAGTAATATGATGGACAACGGACGGATCTGCACGTGCCAAGGGACTGGGCGAGGGTATGGTACTACCATGAGTCTTTCGCTGAGCGTTCAAAAAGGAAGATGAAAGAAAGAAAGTTATGATATATGTGTTATAAGAGTATGATAAAAATAGGTATAATATGTAAGTTAAAAGAAAAAAAAATTTGCTATAGAAATTGCTTCCGCTATAAGATGAGAACGTTAAGAATGGAAAGTTAAGTTAAGTAAGAGGATGACGACCCACGAGATTGCCAGCCATCGCCGTCGGCGTCAGAGCTTGACTGGTTGGTATGGTAACGTACGTGGGGGGTCGCCACAGATCTCATCCATTGATTCTTATATTAATAAGAGAATATTATTTGTTTATACAGTATAGGTTTTTCTTTTATAACAGTATAATTTTCATCTATCGAAATTTTGACCGAAAAGCTATACTGGCCACATTTCGCAGTTTACCTCTCGAAATGCTATTAGAGTCTTTCGATGCATTTACATCATTTAAAACATTCCATAAACCCTAGATATTTCATTATTTTCCATTTGGGGTCTATGTTTGCCACATTTTAAGTCTCAGTAGAATTCTGTTTTTCGATACCGAAAATGCACTATTTGAGGCGTTTCGATTCGAAAATCATCACATCTATAGCCAATAAAATATTTATCAACTCTAACAAATATATTTATCAACTCTAATGATGATTTATTAGAGTGAAATTTATATATTTTCGTCACACTCGTATATATAAATTTTCACTATACAATGATCCCGAGAACGATTACAAATCTCGGCTGTTACAACCACAGTGGTGGAGTCAAAATTTTTTTTGGGGACGTGGTTTAAAT
Source organism: Antiaris toxicaria (assembly GCA_035233585.1). Classification (NCBI taxonomy): domain Eukaryota; kingdom Viridiplantae; phylum Streptophyta; class Magnoliopsida; order Rosales; family Moraceae; genus Antiaris; species Antiaris toxicaria. Next base: position 101,363,028 of record CP141154.1, read on the forward strand.
AGAAAATTTGAACTAAAATAACAATATTAAAGTCTTTTATCCTCCTTTATTGATTTGTATTTTTGTTTTTTCCCTTAATAAACTAAGTTTCTAATAGAATTTAACTTATAAAGTTTAGAATTTAAAAAGTTATGAATTTTACATAATAATATAATAAATTTAATTTATTTGAGATACTAAATTTTAAATGTGAGTACTTAAAAATAGTTTAAAAAAAAGGGTGAAATTTAAAGTTTTCTTGAAAAATGATATAAATATAGTAAATAAAAAATTTCAATGAATACAAATAAGGAATAACAATGTAAAATATTTTATTATAGGGGAAAAATTATTAAAAAAAATTGGGGATAAAAAAGAATTTATCAAAAGTTCAGCGGGTACACGCACCCCTTCATCCCAACCTCCCTCGTCCCTGGTTACCCAATCAACACCTTTTTTTTTCTTTGCTTTCCTGGTTTACTCCGAACATAAGCATAATTAAAAATGGTAATTTTAAGTGGAAGCGTATTGTAAAGATTGTATGGGGAAAAAAAAAAGTAAACAATAAATATTTTTAAAGCTAATTAAACACAAAGGTCCGCAGCGACGGCTGTCCCTAGTCTATATTGTGATACAATTCTTGTAAATAATTTTCCATGTCGCTCATGCATCAACAGCCACTTATATATTCTCCATTGAATGTAAAAGTTTTGTTTTCTCCGTGTTGACAAGATGGCAATGACAGAAAAAATGCGTTCACAATAACTGTTCCCAACTTAATATGAAAGAAGTTTCAAGTCGCAAAAGAGTGAAAACAAATATATATAAATATATATATTTACATAAACAAATAAAGGAGAACAGGGACTTAGAGGCCTCTACTCTAAAAATATCTCTATACTCATACCCAAACAATGAAGTTTTCTTTTTTTTGGCTAAAAACAATGAAGTTGGCTGTTATGATATTATACTTTTCTCTTATTTTCTTCTACAGTTCCTCAGCAGCCTACAACGCCATAAGACCAAACCAAACTCTCCCAGACAACGGCCAAACTCTGGTCTCCATATGCGAAACATTCGAATTAGGCTTTTTCGGCACACCGAATTCTATCAACCGATATGTGGGAATATGGTTCAAGAACATTGCAAATCCCACAGTCGTTTGGGTCGCCAACAGAGACAACCCACTTAAGGACTCGTCAGGTGTCTTTACAATTACCGAAACAGGAAACATACTTATCCTCAACAACAAATCAGAGAACCCCTTATGGTCATCCAATTCATCAGCAAATAACCCAACTTTGCAGCTCTTAGACACAGGAAACCTTGTAGTTAAACAAGGCAGTAGCAAAAACTATGCGTGGCAAAGTTTCGATCATCCATTCGATTCAATCATAGCGGGTATGAAGTTGGGTTGGGACTCCAAAACTGGCCAAAGTTGGAAGCTAACCTCCTGGAACAGCGCCCAAGATCCATCGACGGGAATCTTCACGTATGAACTAGACTCTCGTGGGCTTCCTCAGGCGCTTCTTCGCAGAGGCCGAGAGATAGTATACAGAAATGCGCCTTGGGATGGTGTCCGAATGGGCGGCCATCCCTCCTTCCAAGAGTTCAATTCGGTCAATAAACCCAACTATGTTGTCAATGAAACCCATTCCTACTATACCTTTGACAACATCGACAATTCTAAGGTTACAATGTTCAGGCTGAATCCGTTGGGATCTGTTGAACTGGTAAGGTGGAACCGTCAGCGTGACGAGTGGACTACCATCTTCGCGGTGCAGAGAGACGATTGTGACAATTTTGCACGCTGTGGTCCTAATGGTCTCTGTGACGTCAACCACACCCCTGTTTGCCATTGTCCAACTGGGTTCGTGCCAAAAGCAGCAGAAGACTGGGCCGCGCTTGATTTCGGGGGTGGGTGTGTGCGTAGGGTGCGCTTGAACTGTAGTGCTAGCGAGAATTTCAAGAAGTTCTCTGGGTTGAAGTTGCCTTACGGTTCGGAGTTTGTGGTGAACGGGACAGTTGTGAGGAAGGAGGACTGTGAGTTGATTTGTAGAAGGAACTGTTCATGTGTTGCGTATGCTGTGGCTCGAGTTGGTGGCTGTGTGGTGTGGTATGGGAACTTGCTTGATATGAGACTTCTCAGTGACGGTGGGCAAGATTTGTACATTAGAATGGCTGCGTCGGAATTTGGTAAGTCTTAATCTGCCTCTCGATTTTCACTTTGTCTGACTTACAAGTTCGAACAGGGCTAGTATAACTAAGTTCATGTCAAGGAACTTTGTGTTGCTCTTGTTTTCAGAAGTCATTACATTCTAACCAAATAGACGACTTAAGCAAATCGGATCCATCAATAATTAAGGCTTTCTTTTGTGTTGAACCATAACGAAGAACTTGCGAGAATGGTGACCATACAATTTGGATATTTGGATAACATATTACATTGATGTTATATTTAAATGTAATACATTGAATATAATATGTACTTAGATAAGAAGTATTTGTATGGCATTCAAGTACAATGTTTATTTAGATAAAAAGTATTTAAATTATATTTAAATATTAAGTATGTAATGTGATTGATAAAAATAAGGAGAGAAAAAAAAAGAGAGCATGTGATTGATTAGTAAAAACAATAGAAAAAATAGAATGATAATAGTAATTATATTATATTTAAATTATGATGTAATTAGTATTTAGATAAAAAATATATTATATTCAAAAGTAACGTAATAAAACATAATACAGATATTAAACGTATTATTAAATTAGAATAATGAATTTTTTTTAATAATACTAAGCACCTAGCAAGATGCGCAATATATATAAATAAAGTGCGTTGAAGTTATTTTTAAAATAAAATTTTTAAAAAAGTCATTAGGCAAATGAGACTTTTATTAGGTCATTTTACAGCAAGAATACGTCTAACGCAATGGACGCTTTCTTCTTGGGTAGCTGTTTAAAGAGTTTGTTTGGACGACAGTGGACGTTTTGAAAAGTCATCACCAACCACTTCATTAACTCCCAAGTACTTTTGCATTAGGAGCTTGAATGGCCGATTTCAAACAACACTGTATATTGTTGAATGGTAGGTTTATTTTTAAAAAATGAAAAATTTTTAGATATGAAAAAAAAAATGTTATTTAGAATTTTTTTAAAAGTGAAAAATTAGTTAGATAGATAGAAATTTTTTTTTTAAGTTTTTTTTATTTTCTTAAAATAAAAATTTTAGATATTTAGATATAAAAATTAAAAAAAGTTCATTTTTTTAAAATAAAAATTTTTTTATTTTTCAACTTTGAAAATACCAAACAAACATAGCAATATATGTTAATATAATATTTGTTATTTTTTATTAATTTTTAACCTTATTTTTATTATTTTAATTCTCTTTTATTTTTTAAATAAAGGTGGAAGGCCTACTTTCATACAAGTTTTATAGATTTCAATACTATCTTAAATCATGAATAATGCTATTAAACCCGAACGGGTAGAACCCGACTCTAATGTGGCATTTGGGAAATTTGTGCCTGTAAACTTTTTTTTTTTTTTCCTTTTACTACTAGGTTAATGGGCCCACATTAAGCGGTGAAAACCTTCACTTCAAAGCTTCTTCATCTGCAGCTTCTTCTTCTTCTTTTTTTTTTTTTTTTTTTCTCTCTTTGAAAAAACACCTTCACAGCTTTCTGCCTTTCTCAACAACGCAAAGAGATATTTTCATATATTTTTTTTTCTTCACATCGTTGTTGCTGTTCTATTTGCTTCCAAATATATTAGTCCAAACCCACAGGAAGAATAACTTTCAATCGTAGAATCTCCTGCTATTGCTTGCATAAACCCAAGTAAAAAATGGAGTTTCTGTTTTCTTCTTTGAAATTTAACTCTTTCCTTTATTGTTTTTGCTGTTTATTCCGTGCTTTCTGTTTCTAGTACATAAACTCCTTGCCTCGTCAAACTTTTATGTTGATTTTTTTTGTTGAGTAAAGAATTTTACTATCAATTTTAGAAAATTTTTAATTAAAAAGGAGGAGTAAAGGGTCGATTGAAGATGATGGAGGGTGAGAATTGGAGAAGGAGAGGATTTTTGACCTTACAATTTCGACCTCTAAGAATTGGATAAAAGGAAAGACAATAAAAGGGGCCAAAAAAAAAGTCGAAAACGATTTTTAAAATGTTGAATGATGATCTGTCTTGTGAGCTTAGAAGGCTCTATTTCTGGTTGCCCTACCTGAAATCCGTGAGGTTTGATAGGATTGCTCTAAAAATATCTGCATATATATATATATATATTCTTTGACTCGTAATTCGGTCATATTACAAATTATTTCTATTTCTTACACACACGTCGCAGGAAAGAGAAAGGAAAAATATTAGTAATTTTATTTCTCATTTAATCGTATGTTCAATTAGAAAATAAAGAATTAAGAAGGAAATGTCAATTCTTGCCTACCTTAACATTGATTTCTTGTTAAAAGATGAATCTCAAATTTACATTTGTATTTTTAGTATATTTTCCTGTGCGATACTTTTCTTTTCAGTCCATTATATTTTAAAAAAAAATGTTAGAGTATCAATTTTAATTTATTTTTTGAATACTAATTCATATGATATATAAGTTGTATTTTTTATTAGTAAATATTTAATTATCACATTAATTTATAATTTCTATCAATAAAAATATACTTCAATTTATTATTTCTATCAATGAAAATATAATATAGAAATTAATTTATAAACATTACTTAATTTATGAACATATCTTAATGTATTTTGGGGTTGTTTGTAGTCACGGAATCCGAAAACGACACAAAAAGGATTGCAGTAATCATCTCAGCAATTTCTGGGTTTCTTCTATTTTTTTTAGCTGGTGGCTATCTCATCTATAAGAAGAAATCCTGCTTCCTCATAAGCAAAGGTAAGGAATTATATATCCCACCCTTTTCCTTTGAAAAAGGGGAAAAAAAACACATGACACATAATCTTCTTGATAATGAGCATTTGGGTTTTGTAGTGAAGCCCTTTTATGTTATATGGGGTCACGCACCCCACTCCTCTTTTTTAATTTCATTGTTCACCTTTAAAATTTTTATAACATTCATACAATATAAGAAAAATTAAAATATACCCCACTTAATAATTAAAACAAAAAATTATGGTCCTATCCATAGAAACTCATCTCTAATTTTTTTTTTTTTTAAGCACCGCGTCACCATTGAGAAAGTTTTCTAGCTCTACAACTATAACAGTAATTGGCTGTAAAATTCAATTAGATATGGACTCTTTAAACGGTAGGAAAACTAAGGCTCTGTTTTGTTTCCTCCAAATCTGGAATTTAGTTGAAATAAGTAAAACTTATTTATTTGTTGATTGTAGCATTTACAATGACTTTATACTTTCTAGAAGGATTCTGCAAATGTCAAATTATTACTTAAATTAAAAGATACAAAGAATTCTCTTTATTGTCTTTTTCCTTTTCTTTTCCTTCTTTCTTTCTTTTTTTCTTTTTTTAATAGTTTGCGGAAGTCTATGCATTTTGGTTTTCATTGTATTTTTTCCTTAATAAGATATATATTATCATGTGTTTCATTTGATGTTAACTGTTTATATTACAGAAGAAACAATAATGAGTTTAATTGAAGATCAGAATCCTATTCTGCTGGAGGAAAATGTAGAGCTACCTTTATTTGGTTTAGATACTATTGCTAATGCTACTAACAACTTCTCCCACACAAACAAAATTGGAGAGGGTGGTTTTGGTCCCGTTTACAAGGTAACTTCTGTTTCTTATTTTTCTTTTTTTTTTTTTTAAATAAATTTAAATTGCTCCATTGTGAAATGAATATCTGAATTCTTTCTATGAATTCTTCTTATATTCCATTTACCTAATAACAATATGTTTTTTAAGGGTGTGCTCTGGACTGGACAAGAAATAGCAGTAAAAAGACTTGCTAAAAATTCTGGACAAGGCCCTATGGAGTTCAAAACTGAGGTCATCTTGATTTCAAAACTTCAGCACCGGAACCTTGTTAGGCTATTGGGATGTTGCATTCATAAAGATGAGAGGATGTTGATCTATGAGTTCATGCCTAACAAAAGCCTTGAATTATATATATTCAGTTAGCCACACTCAAAATTCTCATTTGTTTCAAGTTTTAAAAAAAAAAATGTCATTTGTTTCATATTTATTTGCGCCATAAGGTAGACATTGAAATTTAACTTTACACATGTGATTGGCAACAGATCAAACAAGGCGTGCTACACTTGATTGGCACAAGCGGTTTAATATTATAAAGGGAATTGCTCGTGGATTACTTTATCTTCATCAAGATTCAAGATTGAAAATTATTCACAGAGATCTTAAAGTTAGTAATATTCTCTTAGATAATGAGATGAACCCTAAAATATCAGACTTTGGCTTGGCAAGAATATTTCGAGGTGACCAAACTAAAGTAAATACTAAGAGAGTAGTTGGTACATAGTAAGTTACATGTTTCTAATTCCATTTCATTGCTAAGCAAGTATAGTTTTGATTTCTAATCAACCTAAATTATAATGATGTCAAGTAGGTAGATAGGATTAATTTCTCTAATTTGTTTGGATGTAGTGGTTATATGTCTCCTGAGTATGTAATAGATGGACACTTTTCTGTGAAATCCGATGTCTTTAGCTTTGGGGTTATACTTTTGGAGATAATGAGTGGGATGAAGAATAGAGGATTTGAACATCCTGATCATGATCTCAATCTTTTAGGACATGTGAGTTAAGACTTGTTGATTAATTTTCTTTCTTACTTGTTTACTTTGTCTTTTTAATTTTCAATATTGATTCTTAGGTCTTGATTGGTCTTGACTCACATATTCAGTCTTCATTTGTTGTAGGCATGGAAATTATGGAATGAGAGCAAGGCCATGGAGATCGTAGATGATTTGATGGAGAATGTTCTTTCATCAGAAGCATTGAGATGTATCCAAGTGGGACTATTATGTGTTCAAAAGCACCCTAAAGAAAGGCCCTTGATGTCGTCCGTCCTCGTCATGTTGGATAGTGAAAATCCTTCACTTTCCCAACCTAAACAACCTGGATTTTACACTGAACGAGCTTTTATAGAGACTAATTCTTCATCAAAATCAAATAAGCCAAATGCTTCTATTGGGGTGACTATTACAACATTACAGGGGAGATAAAAACAAAAAAAACAAAAAAGGGAAAAGAAATAGATAGAAGAAAGACAGTGATCAAATTGATGACACACAAGAAACAATTTGTTGTTCTACACCAGTTCTTAGTATTATTGTTGAAGTAATTACGAATGTTCCAAGATTCTTTTTCCTGTACTTAAGGAGCTAGTTATCTAAGGAGTTTTAGTCATCGTCATTGAACTGTTTAGGAGGAAGTTATAGAATATTGGTTACTTTTTCCTGTTCTTTTCCCTTGAAAGTATTTTTTGTTCCATACTAACAAAAAGCTTTCTACGGCCTAAGCACATACCAATGACTGTTTTGTTCTAATATTGTTAGGAAAATTTGAAAAGATCACCTAACTGTATTATTTCATCGTGTGTATTTGATCGTCTATATTCGGAGACAAATACTATGATTTTCACTATCTAGAATTAATTTGTAACCTTCGAGTTACCAGTCATTCTTGAAAGGCTCCCTCTTGTAGCATGTACCAGCTGGTTAGATGAGATTTAACACTGAAAGGGCTCTAAAGGGGGATCCTAGTCTTTGGGGTTGTGGAAGTGTTTTCCAGACCTGTAGAGTTTCTCGGAGATGTTTTTTCAGCTTCTATGCTATTGCTTGGCTTTCGAGGCTGAGCTAATGGCTATTATTAAAGCGGTCAATTTGGCTTCAGGTGATTAGGATTTTCTCTGGTTTGAATCGGATTCTACATTTGTTGTGGAGGCTTTGAAGAGTAACTGACATAAGATGGTTAGTGCAATAGGAACTGAGGATTCTATCATCCTAATCATGGTCTCAACCTTCTAGGATCAACTTATTGGATCCATCTATTGTAACACTATTATTGAACTAAACAAATATACAACTTCTTATATGACACTTATTTTCCTCTCTTCTATATTTTATTAATTTGTATATATACAACTGGATTCAAATTAAAAAAACAAACTGCCTTGAAGCCTTTACTAAGCTTTTGTTTGGCATATAATTATAGTTTATTTTAGCTTATACATTTTCATTTTTTTCTGAAAAATGAACAAAAAATTATGATTAGTTTTTAAAAATTTAATTAATTTTTTCAAGCTAAACTAAATTGAACTCTGGTTAAAAATGAGACATAATTCATTACATATATATCAATCACGTTAGACACACGTCACTGTGTAAAAGCAATTGGCAAATGATTTAAATTGAGATGCTTTGAGAAGTGAGCTACTATCGTTTTTAATTCTCAACGACAAGAAAAAGAATGTAACAACAAATTGACAAGATGTGACAGTGCAAAAGGCAACATGAAAAATTCAAACAACAACTATAACATTCACATAATCTCATTCATCCTAGCAATTTTCAGTTTTGGATTTAAAATATAATTGACATTAATAAATCATCTAAATGTCAATTATTTATTAGATGAATGTATCATATAAACATGGTAATATGATACATTTGATCTATTGAATAATTTCTCTAAATTATTATCATCAACGATTTTAGAAAACCGATAACAGGTACTAAGAATTCTGGAAGGTGCATGATGTTACATGGATGACATAAGGATGGTTTTCTTGAATCTCTTGCTGTATTCCTTGAAAAAAGAAAAAAAAAAGAATCTGTTGCTGTATAGCCTATATCCTTTTTTTTTTTTTTTTTGGTTTTTTAAATAAGAATCCTAAAAAACTACTGTAATAACCGGAAAAATCCATATTTCTCGGAAAATAAATACACATTGAATTTAAGTGTTAAAATGTGAATTTAAGTGATTTAATATTGTTTAGAACTAAATAAAATGTTCTAATAATGTTAAAAGATGAAAAATGATTGATAGTGATATTATGTGTGTACACGTGTGTGCCACTCACAGTATCAAGAAGTAGGTCAAGATAATATTATCTTGACATAAAACTGATAAATTTGGGTTCAACACTTCCAAATTAGTTAGGATAGCCTATCAGCACGCTCAAATTTAATAATTGAGCACAAGGGTAATTTTTGACCGAGGATTCGCAGTATCGGAAACTGGTCAAGATGACTTCAGATCAAAATAAAACTGATATATTTTGATTCAGAACGCCCAAATTAGTCAGGGAAGCCCATGTTGAAATTTTGGGCGAAAAAGTATATAAAGAGCGAAAAAAGTGAAATTTCCTCATTTATCCACATACACACTCTCTCTCCTCACTTCTCTTTCTCTCTCTACCCGAATGTGTATAGTAACCAACTTTCACGTACGGTCTCCGTTCACGACACCGCCGGCACCGTTGGAAAGCTCTCGCCGAGCTGAGTTCAACGGTGGGTCGACGCGACGGAATGGCCGCCGCACGCGCCGCTCGAAGCTCGTCGGAGCCGAGAATTTCGAACGTCGATTTCTTCGCCGTTCGGCCATCGTTTGCCATGAAACTAGTCCCAAAAGATTCGTGGTGAAGAGTACTACAAAACCCATGTGGTGGATCGCCTCAACACCAGCGGAATCGCGCTGCCCGAGCTTCGACAAATCCGACGAAACGCCGCCGTGGAGCTGCCGTCGAAGCACAGCCCAGTTGAAGCACGCCGTTGGTGCAGAATTGACCGCAGGGTTGAGGGGAGCAAAAGCCCTCAACCAATTTCGGGGAAAAAGTCCGGCACGACGGAGTTCCACCGTCGCTGCCGTGGCCGTGACTTTCAAGGAGATTTTCTGGCGATAGAGGTGTCGGATGGTGAAATTGAGACCATCAGTGGATTCCTCTCGTTGAGATCTTCAAGATGGACTACCCACATTCCACCGTCGTCGCTGGTCAACGCCGGTCAACAGCGACCGGTGACCGAAAATTGAAGTTTGGCCCGTTGGCCTATTTTCGACGTTCCGGACGCATCCGCGAAGTTGGATTTGCAAGTCGGGACCTCAGATATGAAGAACGAAGAATTAGGGTTTATGCCGTCGAGACCGGGCTGTAATTCGATATAAATCCCGACCTTTTTACGTTCCGCAATTTAATTGTTTGGGACTATTGTATGATTTTATAATTATTGTATGAAAATTATGGAAAAAAATGTATGTAAAAAGAAGAAAATGGCTGTAATGGAGAAAAAGAAAAATATGTGATAATGTAACGATTTTACGTAAACAGTATGAGTTTTACGTAAAATCTAGGCCTCTGGTATAGTACGTGATAGAATTAGATCAGGATAGATGGTTTTCAGGTGTTTCCTAAACGCTGGAACCTCAAAAATTAAGCAGAAATACTGTCGAAATTTCTAAAAACGGCACCAGGGGTAATATGGGAAACGAGGGGTAAAAATATGATCGGGAAGGTAACCTGAGCTCTCTCAAGAAATTAGGGCATGGAAAAAGGAATGGGTAAGTTATAATTAGTAAACCGACCCTTCAAAACCCTAGAACGCAAGGAAAACATGAAACTAACTCTTAGGTCGGAATAGTACTTCCCGAGGGCTGGGAATATGAAAAATTAGTAAAATGATATGAATTGATCTGGAAAAGATCCGATAAGATTTAAAAAGTAAATTAAATGATTTTGGGTTTAGAAAATCCAGCCTAAGCATGAAAATGAAAATATTATAATTAAACGACCCATTAGCGGCAAAATGGTCATTTTGCCGAAAGATTCTCAAATTATGGGAAAAGAGTCCCAATGACCCCAGAATAGGGTAATGAAGTTTGTAAAAGCCAAAATTGAGGTTAAGTTATGAAAAATCACGCCAAGGGTAAAATTGTAATTTTGTTAAAAGTTAGGGGTAAAATCGTAATTTTTCAAAAAGTTGGAGAAAAATTCGAAAAGGACCATTAAGGTTTAAAAAGTTATCCTAAGGCTATAATTAAGGATTATAAGATCAAAATCAAGCTTTTTAATAAAATAAAAGCTATAAATGAAAATGTGATTAACGGACAAAGTTTGTCTGTAGGAACCCAATCCAGACGCGATAAAGGATGTCGATAGATTCTAAGAAGAGGATAAGCATGCTATGAGTAAGTTCAGACATTTACCCGTCTGCAACTATGAACAAGCTTATGGTATTTATATGTTTTGTATGTAAATGTCATGATGTGATTTATGATGATGCTATAATAATGCTATAACAATACTATGATGATGTTAAACGATAGGTTTTAATAAATAATTTATAAAAATATATATATGAATATATATTGAATTAGGAAGGAAATATATTATAACAGCTTTGTGAGAGTAAAGATGTGAGAAAGAGATGAGATATGAAAGGAAAGAATAGATGTTTATGAAAAGTTTTATGGAAGTTAAGTTATGATTGATAGAGCAACGATGATCGGTGATGAAAGGAATTAAGAAAGGGTATATTCTATGAGAACAAAAGGATACATGTTTTATGAAAAACGATATGAAAGCAAAGAGTTAGACAAGAAAGAGAAACAATGATAGGTTATGATGAAAGGTATGATGAAAGGATTAGAACATAACGATAAGATGTGATTGATAGAATAGAACGATAGGCTATGATCGATAGGAATATGATGATAGGATACGATAGATAGAATGATATAAATGATAAACAGAGAATAATTGTCTGCACATAACTAAATGTATTGTTGTTTGTTATGATGTGATATGATGATATATAAGTAATATGTGCTATATATGCTAAAGTGTAACTAACATAATTCACATAAGTAAAGTAAAGAATTAAGAAAAGAAAAACAAAAAAACGAAACAACTATATATATATCTTACGAAATGAGAATGAAAGAATGAAATGACAATGAGAAAGAATTACGAAAGAAAGATAGAACAACGAATGAACAAATGTCTTATGAAATGTTCTATGAAAAATGAGAAATGAAAGATAATGAATGTCATGAAAAAGATGTACAACAAAAAATCAATATAAGAAAAGCTAAAAGAATGCAAGATAATAAAACTGAAAACTTAATGGTTGGCGTACCGGTCTCCCTATATGGTTGAGACTTCAGGTCTATATCCTCCGCGTAGATGTGGTGTTACCCCGAAGGTGTGGTAGATTATAGGATGGACCAACCCCGAAGGTGAGGTATTATGTGACTGTGAGGTAGGTTGGTGGGTCGCTCCCCCTCCTCCCACTGTCAGCGTGCAAATAGGTACGTTCAACAACGGGGCCCACCAGTGAAAGATAAGAAAAGAAAAGAAAGGAAAGGAGCGTGAAAAGAAAAGAAAAGAAAAGAGTGTGAAAAGAAAGGAAAGGAAAAGAGCGTGAAAAGAAAGGAAAGGAAAAGAGCGTGAAAAGAAAAGAAACAAAAAGAGAGTGAAAAGAAAAGAAAGGAAAAGAACGAGAAAAGAAAAGAAAAGTAAAGAACGATAAGAAAAGAAACGAAGATATGAAAGAATGACATAATGAAATCGATGAAAAATAAATAAATAATAAAACGAAGTTAAAAGAACATAATAGAATTAATATATGTGATGTGATGTATTTGATATTATGTGTGTGATGTGAATGACACGTTTTTACGTGATGTTATGCTAGTGTATATGATTCTAGCTTATAAGATATGAAAAGATAAGAGATGAGGACAAAACGATAGAAAAGTTATAAAGGTTTAGAACAGAAAGTTTAAAAAAATGATAGGAATGAAAAGCAAAGAAATGAAGAGATTAGATTGGAATGATAAGAGATGATCGATAGAATGATAAGAACGATGAACGAAGAGATAAATGAGCATGAAGAGGCTAACATTGTCATGTCCCAAAATTTAGACACGTGACACGGCAGCCAAATCATAATATCAACCCGAGATTTAAGGAAAAACATTTATTACGAAAAGCGGGTCAACATCATAATTTAGCTAAGCCTAATTATTTATAAAGTAGCATCATAACCACATAATAAAATAAAGTAGAAAATAAATACTTTTTAATGCGGAAACTAAACACAAAATCGGTCTTCAAAAGAAATTACCAACCATAAAATATTCCCAAGCATGAAATTTAAATAACGTGAAATAAAGTCCAAACTTAAAGTCTCATTACATCAGAACGAGAAACAGAAAGAAGAAGATGGAGAAAACAGATAGCATCATCTTCGGTAGAAACAGATAGCTCAACGATTTTCGGAACTGCTACCTTCCGCACCTAGAAGTAGTCATTTTGAAATCACAAAGAAAAGGGACGTGAGCACTGACTCAGTAGGACAGAAACAAAGGTGGATTAAACATGTAACATTTAAAAGTATGACATAATATTCGTTTCCAAAAATAATCAACAATTTAATGAAACATTTTTAATACAAGTTTTATTCTGCTGAGGACTTAGCGTAGTTGCAATATACGTACCCCAATATTAAAAATAATAAATCATTAAAATAAACCATCATATTTTGAGTGAGGACTTGTCGTAGCTATAATATACGTGCCTCGAATTGAATTATCCTAGATCATCTCGTTACAGTCTAAATAGGCCGAACGGCCCTGCGCAGGTTTAGGGACCTTCCCCCATAGCGTCAACTTTGGGACGCACGCATCATTTATAATGATCGTGAACTAGAGCTCAATTATGTTCACCGGATTATTCAAAAGATGGTATTTACCAAGTTATATTATGCCATTAATCAAAACACGCTTTAAAATACACATTTATTACAAAACACTTTGCATGCGTTTATTTCATCAAAAACAGTATAATAATTTCATAAACTGAAAACAGCATGCCATCGATAAAACAGGGAAATTTAAAACACTTGACTACTCCCAGAAAAGGCTAGAAAGTCCTACCTCGATTATCGCACAAGCGTTGCGATAACGTGATCCACAAATCAAGCAAAAACGTAAAAAATCCTATAATCACAACATATGATCAGTCTAGGTCTAGACATAATCATCCAATCATTTTAGTGTGTCACAAAAGGATTTTAAAATGTTTAATAAACATTTGGGATTTAAAATTTGTGAAAAACCCTAAGTTAGGATATTACTGGACATGGGCAGACTGACCTAGGCTGACTGTAAAATCAATATTAATTCATTTTTAATCCCAAAAATTCTAAATTTTTAATATGTTAAACGAGACATCCGTAGCTTTAATTATAATTTTTAGACATCGTTTGGTTATTCAATTAGGCCAAAACCCGAGGGGTTGTTTTCAGGCATAAAATTAGGGTTTCAGTTTCAGTTCAAAAACTGGCAGTTCTATCCACCTATCTTAGAAAAATATTTTGACTAGGCCAACAGATGAGTTTGGTTCTGAAATTTTGCAGGCATTTAGGGGAAATCTTGAATTTAATTTTAGGCTCAAGATTCACTCAAAAATCATTTTTAAAACTCAAGTTATGGCTGACACAAGTTTACTGTTCATATGGTAATTTTCTAGATTTCCGTTTTTTTCTGTCTGAATTTCAATTAGCCTCAAACCAATTCAATTTTCATCCAATGATCATGAAATTTTGTGGAGAACCTTATTTATATGTTATTAACACAACCCAAGAATCAAATTGGCAAAAAATCATAAAATTTTACACATGTGATATAGGGTTTTTGAAAGGGGATCAATGAGGCAAAATTTTTAGGGTTTTAGAGAGAGAAATTCACACCTTGTTTGTGCTGTACTATGTTTAATGCTTGGTCTCCTTTTTGGCTGAATTTGTGTGAGTGTTGGAGTCTTCAAAATAGTAGGGAAAACAGTGGAGAAAAAACCATATAAATTTTGGGGTTTAAATCAAAAGGAGAAGGACGGAAAAAGTTCATTTCTTACCTTGTTTTTGTCTCAAAAATTGTTGAATCTTTGAGCTACCTTTAGGTAGGTTTTGCTTGCTATTTTGGTGTGTTTTGGGAGAGAAGAATTCAGAGAGGAAATAAGGTGAGGCTGGCCGAATTTTAAGAGTGAAAGGAAAGGTGAATGAGAGTTGAAAGAGGGTTCTTATACTAGGTTTTTTTTTAAGGAAAAATAATTTGAATTTTGATTGAGTTTTGACTTAGTTTTTAATTCAAATAAAATCTCCTTTATTTCCTACACTTTATGGCCAAATTTCTTCTTTATATTTAAGGGATGAAATTTGAGTTTGAATCCTCCTTGGATTTGTGGGATTTAAATTTTAATTAAAAATCCCAAGTAATGGCTGAATATTTTAGGGTTTTTGAAGTCAAAATTGTTGACTTTTTGAGTGGAATTTGACTAGGAAACCAACCTATGGTTTCCAAAAGATTTTTAATTAATTTTTGGCACACTAATTTTATTTAAATTATATATTAACCCTTAAATAAAATTTAAGGCGTCACAAATATCTACCACTAAAAATAGTTTCGTCCTCGAAACTTTAAGAATTACTCCACACTAAAGAAGAGAATAAGAATGTGAATAACTTCTCATTTCATTAAGCAATCTAAATGCACCTTTCAAAACATATAGTGGTATATCTACCACTATGAACAGAGTAGGGTTACAAAATAAACTTAGGTCGACTACATTACATGTACTCTACTGCTTAGCAAACCATTCAGCATGGTTCTCGCGCATATCTTTCTCGGTTTCCCATGTGGCTTCCTCTTCACCATGGTTACTGCAAAGAACCTTCATCATGGATATTGTTTTCGTTCTCAACTGCTTGACCTTACGATCCAAAATCTTCATCGGAACCTCGACGTAAGAGACATCTGGTTGGATTTCTACATCATCTGTTGAGATGACTTCGGACTCTGTTCGCACACTCTTCCTCAGTATCGATACATGGAAAACGTTGTGCACTCTCAAGGTGTCGGGTAACTTCAGCTCATATGCAACCTTACTAACTCTACGTACGATCTCGAAAGGTCCAATGTAACGCGGTGCTAGCTTCCCTTTAACTCCGAAACGAGAGATACCTTTCTTCGGTGAAACCTTTAGCGTCACAAACTCTCCGACCTCGAACTCTAACGGCTTTCTGCGTTGATCTGCATAGCTCTTCTGTCGACTCTGTGCTGTTAGAAGTCGTTATTTGATGATGGCAATCTTCTCGTACTGGTCTAGGATCATATCGAATCCACCCACTGGTGCTTCCTGGTTGTCAACCCAATGATGGGTGATCGACAAGGCTTTCCGTACAACGCTTCAAAGGGTGCCATTCCGATACTCGCTTGATAACTGTTGTTGTATGCGAACTCTGCCATGTAGAGGTGTTTGCTCCATCCATCTCCAAGATCAAGAACGCAGGCATATAGCATATCCTCGAGAATCTGTATGAGACGCTCTGACTGACCATCTGTCTGCGGATGAAAAGCGGTGCTGAAGTTCAGTTCTGTGCCTAGAGCTTCCTGTAGACTTTGCCAAAAGCGAGCGTTGAAGCACGTATCACGATCAGAAACGATCATTGAAGGGACTCCATGCAATCTGACTATGTTCCTCATGTAAAGCTCGGCTAGCTGGTTCCTGTTGCAAGTTGTCTTGAACGGGATGAAGTGCGCGGTCTTCGTGAGATGATCTACAACTACCTAGACTCCATCAGATCCATCTTGTGCTCTCGGTAAGCCGATTAAGAAGTCCATTCCTATACTATCCCACTTCCACCGAGGTATTGGAAGTGGTTGGAGTAGACCTGCGAGTCTCTCCCGTACTACCTTTACCTTCTGACACGTCAAACAGTTGGCCACGAAGTTCTTCACATCTAACTTCATACCTCTCCACCAAAGCTGCCATCTTAGGTTTTGATATATCTTGTTTCCACCTGGGTGCATGGCGAACCTTGACTGATGAAACTCTGACAAGATCTCCTGTATAAGCTCTGGGATGTGTGGCACTGCTAAGCGACCCTCGTTGTAAAGAATTCCACTGGCGTCCATCGACCACTCTGCAACATGCTTGCCCTTTAACAATCTATCTCGGATGTCAACGAAACGTGTATCTGCCAACTGATTCTCCTTGATCCTCTGCACGTAGTTTGGTTCCATCACTAAGTTGTACAACACTGGGTGACCCTGAACTTCGCCAAAACGAACCTGATAAGCTGTAAGAACTCTGTCCTTTTCCCACTCATCTATCTGTATAGCCATTATAGAAGCATCATGATCAGGATTGGGAACTGCCTCTCTTTTCCTACTTAATGCATCTGCAACCACGTTTGCTTTACCCGGATGGTACTCGACTTGGAAGTCATAGTCTTGCATGTATTCTACCCATTTTCTCTGATGCAGGTTGAGATCTTTTTGTATAGCTACGTATTTCAAACTCTTGTGATCTGAAAACAGTCTAAAACTGGCACCGTACAGATAACAACACCAAATCTTAAGCGCGAACACTACTGTAGTTAACTCTAGATCATGTGTAAGGTAGTTTCGTTCATGTTGTTTCAGCTGTCGTGAGGCATAAGCGACAACTCAGTTCTGTTGCATCAAAACTGCTCCAAGACCTTGATGAGAAGCATCAGTGTAGACGTCATATACTTGATCCTGATCCAGAATGATAAGAATAGGTGCAGACGTCAAATGACTCTTTAACTCCTAGAAAACTGACTCACAGCTGTTGTCCCAAACGAAAGGTACATCCTTCTTTGTCAGATTAGTGAGGGGAGCGGCGAGCTTGCTGAAGTCCTGTACAAAACGTCGATAATATCCCGCTAAGCTCAAGAAGCTTCGGATCTCTGGAACATTCTTCGGTCGTTCCCACTTAAGAATCGCTTTAACCTTGGATAGATCAACTGATATACCGTCTCCTGAGATGATATGCCCGAGAAACTTAACCTCTGTCATCCAAAACTCACATTTTTCTTTCTTGGCGTACAACTGATGTTCACGAAGAGTCTGTAAAACTATACTGAGATGCTGTGCATGATCTTCATGAGTTCGGGAGTAGATGAGGATGTCGTCGATGAATATGATGACGAACTTATCAAGAAAAGGTCGGAAGACTCTATTCATCATATCCATGAAGGCTGCTGGTGCGTTTGTCAAACCGAAAGGCATTACTAAGAACTCATAATTGCAATACCTTGTTCGGAACGCTGTCTTCGGGATATCCTCCTCTCTAACACGAAGCTGATGATAACCGGATCTCAAATCAACCTTGGAGAAGAAACAAGCTCCACCCAATTGATCGAACAAGTCATCTATACGTGGTAATGGATACTTATTTTTTATGGTCACACTGTTGAGCTTTCTGTAGTCCACACAGAGACGTAGCGAACCGTCGGCTTTCTTCACAAAAAGGACTGACGAACCCCAAGGTGAGTTACTGTCTCGGATAAAGCCCAGCGATTTCAACTCATCCAGCTGCTTGCTCAACTCTTTCATCTCTAGAGGTGCCATACGATACGGAGTAGAAGCAAAAGAAGCTGTTCCGGGAACTAAGTCGATCGAAACTCTATTTCTCGATGAGGCGGTAAACCTGGAAGAGCTTTTGGAAAAATATCTGGAAAACTATCGACAACAGGTATAGGTTGGGTACTCTTTTCAGAACTGGATCCTTCCACTGCACACAAGGATAAGAAGCAAAGAATACCCTGTCTACTCTTCGACACTAACCTCGGAGCAGATCTATCAACATCTGAAACTAAGCTTAATTGATAGGACACCACATGTCCGAAATCAGTTGTAAAGATAACGCGACGATTATGACAATCAAGCATAATCCTATATCAGGAAAGCCAGTCATATCCCAGAATAACATCATAAGCAAACATAGGCATTACCACAAGTGATGCCTCCAAACAAACATCCCCAACATAAACATAGGCTTGACATCCATCACTAACGGTAGTCGTGCCCAACGTGGATTTCACACATAAGGGAGAGTCAAGATTTTACAGTTTTAAACCAAGTGAACGAGCATAATGTTAGGCTATAAAAGAGTGTGTAGCCCCAGTGTCAAACAAAACATGTGCATATGTACCAAAGATAGGAATTATACCATCTAATGCAGTCGGTGTATGATTTATCTCCATGCTGTCAGCTCCAAGGGCGTGTACCTGTGGTGCTTTACCACGATTTTGAGCTGTATTCCCTCGCTGATAGCCCATACTCTGACCCCGTGGTGGCGGTCTCTGATAACTTGGCACTGGGAACTACTGTAGCGGTGTAGCATGTGGAGCATAAGGTGCAGTGTACTGGCTCGTGCGCTGAGGCTGATAGGGAGCCGGAAGCTGAGGGCGCTGTGACTGCGAAGACTGGGAAGTAAACTGTTGCCTCTGTGGAAGACCATTCTGATTCCGCTGATGATGATGTCTATGAGCATTGTCTCTTGACTGTCTCTTCGGGCAGACATTTCTTTTGTGGCCTTCATCACCACACTCGAAGCAGGTAATCACATTCACCCAACCCTGTCGCTGTCCAGAAAACTGATGAGAACCCAATCCCTGAGACTGCTGGTTCTTCTGGTAAGGAGTCTGCGGCTTGTGCTGAGGCTTGTTGCGGATTGGTCCAGACTTGTTTCTGTTACGAGCTTCAAGGAACTCCTTGTCGCCCTTTTCCACTGTCAACACTTTAGCAACTATCTGCTGGTAGCTATCCCTGATCTGGAACGGTTGTACACCCCTATTCACATAGAGGCTAAGCCCTTCCTCAAAGCGGAGACACTTAGTAGCTTCATCCAAAACCTGATTCTTCGCATACCGGGCCAACTCGGTGAACTTGGCTTCATATTCCCGCACTGACATAGACCCTTGCTTCAAACGGATGAACTCCCTAGCTTTTCTGTCGTGAAACTGAGCTGAAAAAAAACGCTCGTGAAAACGCTCCTCGAAAACTGTCTAAGAAGACCTCTGCTCCTCTATCAAACCATCCTCGATACTAGCCCACCAGGTAGAGGCTAGACCCACTAGCTTGTTAGAAGCAAACTCAACCCAGAACTCTGCGGGTGTGGCGGTCAACTTTAGCTGCTTGTGAATGGCATCAAACCAGTAGTCGGCATCCATCTCTGTGCCCATGCTGTCGAAAGTGGGTACGTGAGGCTTAAAGAAAAGAGTTAGGGCTGCCTGTTTAGGATGTATCATAGGCTGGGTAGGTACTGCTCCAGAGGTAGGGTTTTCGATGGTAGGCGTTTGCTGAGGAGTCTGAGAAGAACTCCCCGCTCTCTGGGTCTTATTAGGAACAACATTGGCTACAAGAGCTGGGTTAGGTGTTCCAAAAGGTAAGACGGTAAGGAGAGCCTGTATCGCCGCCGTGAGATTCTGCATCGCCGTTAGCTGATCATCGCTGTATTCTGACTCCCTTGAGACTGGGTGTTCCCGGGGTTCTCTTCGTCGTTGCCTCTCTGCTGCCTCTGACTACGCGTGCCGAGACGAGCCATTTTGCTGCATAAGATTGAAGGAAGAGGAAATCTTATAAGCTTCTAAGAGTAAAAAAACTATGCTTGGGTATTTTGAAAACGTTTTGACGAAAACCCTTTTGAAAACCTGGCGCTCTGATACCATTATTTGTCACGGCCCAAAATTTAGACACGTGACACGGCAGCCAAATCATAATATCAACCCGAGATTTAAGGAAAAACATTTATTATGAAAAGCGGATCAACATCATAATTTAGCTAAGCCTAATTATTTATAAAGTAGCATCATAACCACATAATAAAATAAAATAGAAAATTGTGGTGCCCCCCATGTACGTTACCATACCAACCAGCCGAGCTCTAACGCCGACCGCGATGGCTGGCAACCTCGTGAGTCGTGGGTCGTCATCCTCTTACTTAACATACTTAACCTTCTATTCTTAACGTTCTCATTTTAAAGCGGAAGCAATTTTTATAGCAAAATTTTTTTTAACTTACATATTATATCTATATTTCTATCATACTCTTATAACATATAATTCATAAATTTCTTTCTTTCATCTTTCTTTTTGAACGCTCAGCGAAAGACTCATGGTAGTACCATACCCTCGCCCAGTCCCTTGGCACGTGCAGATCCTTCCGTTGTCCATCATATTACTTTAAACTAACAGGTTGCTTACCTGCAACATATGAACAACTAATGAGCTAGATGCTCAGTAAGTTCAAACATACATTCATTAACTTATAAATACTAGTAATATATGTTATTACTAGAATATACGACATCACGTATATACACATCATATACATCGTCTATACATATCCTCAAAACATAACATATTATGTTAACTTCTTCATGTTCATTTATCTCTTCATTCATCGTTCTTATCATTCTATCGATCATCTCTTAGCATTCTAATCTAATCTCTTCATTTCTTTGCTTTTCATTCCTATCATTTCTTAACTTTATGTTCTAATCCTTTATAACTTTTCTATTACTTTATCATCATCTCTTAACCTTTCATATCTTAAAAACTAGTAACATATACACTAGCATAACATCACGTGAAAACGTGTCATTCCATATATATAACATCAAATACATCGCATCACATGTATTAATTCTATTATATTCTTTTAACTTCGTTTTGTTATTTATTTATTCTTCATCAATTTCATTATCGTTCGTTTCTTTTCTTATCGTTCTTTACTTTTCTTTTCTTTTCGTATCATTTCTTTTCTTTTCTTTCCACTCTCTTTTCCTTTCTCTCTCTTTTCTTTTCTTTTATGTTCACTCTCCTTTCCTTTCTTTTCTTTTCACGCACTCTCTTTTCCTTTCTTTTCTTTTCTTTTCTTTTCTTTTCTTTTTCCTTTCCTTTCTTTTCTTTCCTTTTCTTTTCCTTTCTTTTTTTTTCACTCTCCTTTCATTTGTTTTCTTTCCACTTTCCTTTGGTTGGGCCCGTTGTTGGACGTACTTATTTGCGCGCGGACAGTGGGAGGAGGGGGAGCGACCCACCAACCTACCTCACAGTCACATAAAAACCGCACCTTTGGGGTTGGTCCATCCTATAATCTACCGCACCTTCGGGGTAGCACCACATCTACGCGGAGGATATAGACCGGAAGTCTCGACCTTGTAGGGAGACCGGTACGCCAACAACTTAAGTTTTCAGTCTTATTATCTTGTAGGCTTTTATTTTTCTTATATTGATTTTTCGTTATACATCTTTTTCATGACATTCATCATCTTTTATTTCTCATTTTTCATAGAACATTCCATGGAATATTTGTTCTTTCGTTGTTTTTCTTTTCTTAATTCTTTACTTTACTTGTGTGAATTATGTTAATCACACTTTAACATATATAGCACATATTACTTATATATCATCACATCACATCATATCACATCATAACAAATAAGAACACGTTTGGTTAAGTGTAGACAATTATTCTCTATTATTATTTGCATCATTCTATCTATCGTATCTCATCATCATATTTCTATCGATCATAGCCTATCGTTCTATTCCATCAATCACATCTTACCGTTATGTTCTAATCCTTTCATCATACCTTTCATCATATCTTTCATCATAACCTATCATTGTTTCTCTTTTTTGTCTAACCCTTTGCTTTCATATCATTTTTCATAAAACGTCTATCCTTTCGTTCTCATAAACATACCATTTCTTAATTCCTTTCATCACCGATCATCGTTGCTCTATCAATCATAACTTAACTTCCATAAAACTTTTCATATCTCATCTCTTTCTTATGCATTCTATCATAATATTCTCATTTTTACTCTTTCCATTCCTCTATCCCTCTTTATCACATCGTTACTCTCATAAAGCTTTTATAATACCTTTCCTTCATAATTCAATATATACATATATTTATATATATATTTTTATAAATTACTTATTAAAACATATCTTTTAACATCATCATAGCATTGCTATAGCATTTACCATAGCATCATCATAAATCACATCATGACATTTGCATACAAAACATATAAACACGATAAGCTTGTTCATAGTTGCAGACGGGTAAATGTTTGAACTTACTCATAGCATGCTTATCCTTTTCTTGGATCCATCGACGTCCTTTATCGCGTCTAGATCGGGTTCCTACAGACAAACTTCGTCCATTAATCACATTTTCATTTATAGCTTTTATTTTATTAAAAAGCTTAATTCTGATCTTATAACCCTTAATTATAGCCTTAGGACAGCTTTTTAAACCTTAATGGCCATTTTCGAATTTTTCTCCAACTTTTGAAAAATTACGATTTTACCCCTAACTTTTGACAAAATTACAATTTTACCCTTGACATGATTTTTCATAACTTAAACTTCAATCTTGGCTTTTACAACTTCATTAACCTATTCCAGGGTCATTGGGGCTCTTTTCCCATAATTTGAGAATCTTTGGGCAAAATGACCATTTTGCCCCTGATGGGTCGTTTAATCATAACATTTTCATTTTCATACTTAGGCTGGATTTTCTAAACCCAAAATCATCTAATTAACTTTTTAAATCTTATCGGACATTTTCCGGATCAATTCTTATCATTTTACCAATTTTCACATTCCCGGCCCTCGGGAAGTACTATTCTGACCTAAGAATCGGTTTCATGTTTTTCTTGCATTCTAGGGTTTCGAAGGGTCGATTTACTAATCGTAACTTGCCCATTCCTTTTTCCATGCCCTAGTTCCTCGAGGGGGCTCGGGTTCCCTTCCCGATCATATTTTTACCCCTCGTTTTCCCATATTACCCCTGGTGTCGTTTTTAGAAATTTCGGCAAAGTTTCCCCTTAATTTTTGAGGTTCCAGCGTTTAGGAAAAGCTTGAAAACCATCTATCCTGATCTAATTCTATCACGTACTATACCAGAGGCCTAGATTTTACGTAAAACTCATACTATTTACGTAAAATCGTTACATTATCACATATTTTCCTTTTTCTCCATTACAGTCATTTTCTTCTTTTTACATACATTCTTTTCCATAATTTTCATACCAATAATTATAAAATCATACAATAGTCCCAAACAATTAAATTGCGGAATGTAAAAAGGTCAGGATTTATACCGAATTGCCGTCCGGTCTCGACGGCATAAACCCTAATTCCTCATTCTTCATATCTGAGGTCCCGTCTTGCAAATTCGACTCTGCGGATGCGTCCGGAACGTCGAAAATAGGCTAACGGGCCAAACTTCCAAAATTGGTCAACGGTCGCCATTGACCGGCCGTTGACTGGCGGCGACGGTGGCATGTGAGTAGTCCATCTTGAAGATCTCGACGAGAGGAATCCATTGGTGGCTTCAATTTCACCATTCGACACCTCTATCGCCGGAAATCGACCTTCAAAAAATCGGTCACTGCGACGGCTTTGGAACTCCACCGTGCCGGGGTTGTGGCGTGCAATTGACTTGGGGCTTTTGCTCCCCTCTTCACGGCGAACATTTTTGTACCGGTGGTGCAGCTCAACATCGCCAGAAACGGTGAGTTCCACGGCTGCTTCATGGTGGCGACGTCGCGTCTTCGGGCGGCGCGATCTGGCGGCCTTTGGGCTGAAACACCACCTGGGTTTTGTTCTACTCTTCACCACGAGTCTTTTGGGACTGGTTTTGTGGGAAACGGTGGTCGGACGGCGAAGATACGGCGTCGCGAAGTTTTCGATGGCCGGTGGCTTTGGGCGGCGTGTGCGGCTGCTCCGTCGCGTCGACCCACCATCGGACTCAGCTCGGCGAGAGCTTTCCGATGACACTGGCGGTGTTGAAAACGGACACCGTTTCTGATAGTTGGTTACTGTACATATTCGGGTAGAGAGAGAAAGAGAAATGAGGAGAGAGAGTGCACATGGGCAAATGAAGAAATTCCACTTTTTTCCGCTCTTTATATACTTTTTCGCACAAAATTTCAACATGGGCTTTCCTGACTAATTTGGATGTCCTGAATTCAAATATATCAATTTTATTTTCATTTGAGGTCATCTTGACCAGTTTCTGATACTGCGAATTTTCGGTCAAAAATTACCCTTGTGCTCAATTATCAAATTTGAGCATGCTGATAGGCTATCCTAATTAATTTGGGAGTGCTGAACTTAAATTTATCAGTTTTATGTCAAGATAATATCATCTTGACCTACTTCTTGATACTGTGAGTGGCACACACGTGCTCACACCTAAAATCACTATTAATCATTTTTCATCCTTTAACATTGTTAGAACATTTTATTTAGTTCTAAACAATATCAAATCACTTAATTTTCACATTTTAACGCTTAAATTCATTGTGTATTTATTTTTCGAGAAATATGAATTTTCCCGATTGTTACAAAAATAAATACTTTTTAATGTGGAAACCAAACACAAAATTGGTATTCAAAAGAAATTACCAACCATAAAATATTCCCAAGCATGAAATTTAAATAACATGAAATAAAGTCCAAACTTAAAGTCTCATTACATCAGAACGAAAAACAGAAAGAAGAAGATGGAGAAAACGGATAGCATCATCTTCGGTAGAAACGGATAGCTCAAAGATTTTCGGAACTGCTACCTCCCGCACCTAGAAGTAGTCATTTCGAAATCACAAAAAAAAGGGACGTGAGCGCTGGCTCAGTAGAACAGAAACAAAGGTGGATTAAACAAGTAACATTTAAAAGTATGACATAATATTCGTTTCTAAAAATAATCAACAATTTAATGAAACATTTTTAATACAAGTTTTATTCTACTGAGGACTTAGCGTAGCTGCAATATACGTGCCCCAATATTAAAAATAATAAATCATTAAAATAAACCATCATATTTTGAGTGAGGACTTGTCGTAGCTATAATATATGTGCCTCGAATTGAATTATCCTAGATCATCTCGTTACAGTCTAAATAGGCCGAACGGCCCTGCGCAGGTTTATGGAGCTTCCCCCATGGCATCAACTTTGGGACGCACGCATCATTTATAATGATCGTGAACTAGAGCTCAATTATGTTCACCGGATTATTCAAAAGATGGTATTTACCAAGTTATATTATGCCATTAATCAAAACACGCTTTAAAATACACATTTATTACAAAACACTTTGCATGCATTTATTTCATCAAAAACAGTATAATAATTTCATAAACTGAAAACAGCATGCTATCGATAAAACAGGGAAATTTAAAACACTTGACTACTCTCAGAAAAGGCTAGAAAGTCCTACCTCAATTATCGCACAAGCGTTACGATAACGTGATCCACAAATCAAGTAAGAACGTCAAATAAATCCTATAATCACAACATATGATCAGTCTAGGTCTAGACATAATCATCCAATCATTTTAGTGTGCCACAAAAGGATTTTAAAATGTTTAATAAACATTTGGGATTTAAAATTTGTGAAAAACCCTAAGTTAGGATATTACTGGACATGGGCAGACTGACCTAGGCTGACTGTAAAATCAATATTAATTCATTTTTAATCTCAAAAAAACTAAATTTTTAATATGTTAAACTAGACATCCGTAGCTTTAATTCCATATAATTTTTATAATTTTTAGACATCGTTTGGTTATTCAATGAGGCCAAAACCCGAGGGGTTGTTTTCAGGCATAAAATTAGGGTTTCAGTTTCAGTTCAAAAACTGGCAGTTCTGTTCATCTATCTTAGAAAAATATTTTGACTAGGCCAACGGATGAGTTTGGTTCTGAAATTTTGCAGACATTTAGGGGACATCTTGAATTTAATTTTAGGCTCAAGATTCACTCAAAAATCATTTTTAAAACTCAAGTTATGGCTGACACAAGTTTACTGTTCATATGGTAATTTTCCAGATTTCCTTTTTTTTCTGTCTGAATTTCAATTAGCCTCAAACCAATTCAATTTTCATCTAATGATCATGAAATTTTGTGGAGAACCTTATTTATATGTTATTAACACAACCCAAGAATCAAATTGGTAAAAAATCGTAAAATTTTACACATGTGATAATAGGGTTTTTGAAAGGGGATCAATGAGGCAAAATTTTTAGGGTTTTAGAGAGAGAAATTCACACCTTGTTTGTGCTGTACTATGTTTAATGCTTGGTCTCCTTTTTGGCTGAATTTGTGTGAGTGTTGGAGTCTTCAAAATAGTAGGGAAAACAGTGGAGAAAAAACCATATAAATTTTGGGGTTTAAATCAAAAGGAGAAGGAAGGAAAAAGTTGATTTCTTACCTTATTTTTGTCTCAAAAATTGTTGAATCTTTGAGCTGCCTTTAGGTAGGCTTTGCTTGCTGTTTTGGTGTGTTTTGGGAGAGAAGAATTCAGAGAGGAAATAAGGTGAGGCTTGCCGAATTTTAAGAGTGAAAGGAAAGGTAAATGAGAGTTGAAAGAGGGTTTTTATACTAGGTTTTTTTTTTTTAAGGAAAAATAATTTAAATTTTGATTGAGTTTTGACCTAGTTTTTAATTCAAATCAAATCTCATTTATTTCCTACACTTTATGGCCAAATTTCTTCTTTATATTTAAGGGATGAAATTTGAGTTTGAATCCTCCTTGGATTTGTGGGATTTAAATTTTAATTAAAAATCCCAAGTAATGGCCGAATATTTTAGGGTTTTTGAAGTCAAAATTGTTGACTTTTTGAGTGGAATTTGACTAGGAAACCAACCTAGGGTTTCCAAAAGATTTTTAATTAATTTTTGACACACTAATTTTATTTAAATTATATATTGACCCTTAAATAAAATTTAAGGCATCACAAACATAATATGTTATGTTTTGAGGATACGTATAGACGATGTGTATGATGTGTATATACGTGATGTCATATATTCTAGTAATAACATATATTACTAGTATTTATAAGTTAATAAATGTATGTTTGAACTTACTGAGCATCTAGCTCATTAGTTGTTCATATGTTACAGATAAGTAACCTGTTAGCTAAAGTAATATGATGGACAACAGACGGATCTGCACATGCCAAGGGACTGGGCGAGGGTATGGTACTACCATGAGTCTTTCACTGAGCGTTCAAAAAGGAAGATCAAAGAAAGAAATTTATGAATTATATTTTATAAGAGTATGATAGAGTTATAGATATAATATGTATGAAAAAAAAATTTTGCTATAGAAATTGCTTCCGCTTTAAAATGAGAACGTTAAGAATGGAAAGTTAAGTATGTTAAGTAAGAGGATGACGACCTACGAGGTTGCCAGCCATCGCGGTCGGTGTCAGAACTCGGCTGGTTGGTATGGTAACGTACGTGGGGGACGTCACAACTACAATAACCAAAATAAAATTTTTGTGAGAAAAGAAACTAATTCTTGCTTAGTAAGATAGATTAAGAAATTATAAATGAAATGTTTGTAAGTAATTTTAGCAGAGAACTATGGTGGAAAAGAAATTATTTATCAAAAAAGTGGAGTAGAGATTGAATGTGAAAGAAGGATTAACGTGGGAACAAGGGCGTTGTTCATCTACCTTCTTATTTGTTCTTTTAATTTTTTTCATTTTTCTAAGCTAAATAAGAAGTTTTGATTAGTTGAGCTACTGCGCTTTTAAATTGTATCAAATTTTACTTGGACTTGTTTAACTTGATATTTATCGACGATCTTTAAAAGAATAAGATCAAGTCTTCATTTTAAGGTATTATAATGAAATTTATTTCAACAAGTTTTTGAAAAAGAAAGTTGAGGGGGCTTATGCCCTTTAGGGCCATCCGACAAAGTGTAGAATTAAGTGAATCAATGAAATGAACAGATGCAATGCTTCATTGTATGTGATTATGGAATTTTAGTTTATTTTCCTTGATTTTTATGCTAATAATAAAACAATCGAATAAAAATCAAGATCTAGTTATTCTGTAGGAAGACATGGAGCTACAAAAAAAGTTGGGGATGGCAGTTTTGGTACTGTTTACAAGGTACTTTTATTGTCAAATGAACAATCTGTACGCTTTCCATACTTTATTACTCTACGTTTCTAAGCTGGAAAAAGAAAAAACCAAATTAGTTTTTGACATATATACTAGTGAACAGGCTTTCCAAAGATTCTGGAAAAGGCTTGATAGAGTTCATGAATGAGGTTATCTTAATTGCAAAACTTCAACACCACAATCTTGTGAGACTATTGGGATGTTATATTCAAAAAGAAGAGAGGATGTTGATCTATGAGTATTTGCCTAATAAAAACTTGGACTTATACATGTTTAGTTAGCCAATTTCATCATCATGACCTTTTTTTTTTTTTTTTTCATATTTGTCCCTTTAATTTGTTCATAATGTTTGAGGTTTAATTTCACACCATCTTTGAATTGGAATAGATCAAATGAAGAGCACTGCACGCTATTGGCAGAAGCCATATAATATAAGAGTGGAAATTGCTTGAGAACTTTTTTATCTTTAGTGAGATTCAAGGTTGAGAATAATTTATAGAGATTTTAAAGTCAACAATATCCTCTTAGTCAGTGAGATGAACCCAAGATTTCTGACTTTAATTTAATAAGAATATTTGGAGGTGATTAAACTAAAGTGAATACTAAGAGAGTAGTTGGAACATAACAAGTTTAATATATCTCCAATTGTTTCTCTTGGCTAGTCAATAATAGTTTTCATTTCTTTCTCTTTTCCTTAGGTACCATTTCTTACTCTTATCTTTAAAATAGCCGTCAGATCATGTTTTAATTCATCTTTTTATTATGTGTCAATGCAATGGTTATATATCTCCCGAATACGTAATAGAAGGGCAAGTTTCTATGTAATACGATGTTTTTAGCTTTGGTATCATGGTTTTGAAGATAGTGAGTGAGGAGAAGAAGAGAGGATTTGCACGTCCTAATCATGAGCTCAACCTTATAGGACACGTGAGTTAAAAGGCTGATTTGTTAATTAATTTTCTTTAGGACCTCATTTACCATGTCTTTCTAATTTCCGTACCAGTCCTCAAATCAAGTTTGGATTGTTTTGGGAATGGAAATTATGGAACGAAGGTAGACCAATGGAATTGGTGGATGTTTTGATGGAGAACATTTCTGCATCAGAAGGGTTGAGATGCATGTAAGCGGGCCTACTATGTGTTCAGAAACGCCCTGAAGATAGGCCCGCAATGTCATCAGTTCTCTCCATATTGGATGGTGAAAATGTTTCGGTGTCTCAACCCAAACAGCCTGGATTTTACACTGAAAGATCTTTTACAGAGACCGATTCCTCGTCATCATTGTATATGCAAATGTTTTTAACTGAAATAAATTTTACAGCGAGATAAAGCAGATAATAACAGAGAGAAAATAGACTGTGTACCTTCCCAACAAGAGCTTAAACTCTATCCTGTTTAGATAGGCCTCTACAAATTAAAGGTTGACTGTATAATTTGGACTTAGACTTTGCGTCACACAATTCTTTGTTTATCAGATATCAAACGACGAAGAAATTATTCATAGGAAGACGCAGTTAGCGTAGTCTTATAAAATGAGTGGAATTCATACTATATTTGAACCAACCATTTTGCTGCGCATAATGAAGTAGATAAACTAGATAAGGCTAACAATCTGATAATTATAGTTTTTGTGGACGATATAGGGAATATCTTTTCAGAGTTAGATATAAGAGTTTCGCTAAGTGAAGTTCTTTTCACACATAACAAAAGTATGAGCCAGTTGAATTTCATCTGCTGTAGTTGAATCTTCAGCTTGCTGTATGTACTTTTTTTCCTGTCCTATTTATTTTATTTATTTGTAAACATAAAACTGACATCAAATTAAAACATAAAAACAAAAACAAAAAAATAAAAAATTTGCCTTAATTACATCGTGATGTATCAATTATTTGGTAAGTGTGTTACTCGAAGTCAGAAGTTATGATAAAGAAAGCTATATATATAAAATATATATATATATATAAAAGAAAAGATTGAGCGGAGCATCTGGGACTCAATGTAAATGAGTTTGGTCTACTAATTTAGAATAAAAGTTTTAAGTTGGAGCTGATTAACTTTATAAAATTACTAAAAAATTTTTTTTATTAACTCATCAGAAAGATAATAATAATAAGATATAAGTAAACAAATAAGTTTAGACCCAGGCAGTCATTGACTTTGTCCACCTGTAACAACTCCCCTTTACCTTGAAAATATGAACTCTTTGACTAGTCAACTATCCATTTATATTCTTAAGGAAAGACAAAAATAAATTAAAAAAAATATTAATGGAGATCTGCGATGTTTTGATAAAAGCCAAGTTCTACGATAAAATATATTTAGTAAAGCTTATCCTTTATCAGTGTTGGTGTTTAACATTATTATTATTTTTTAATATTTTTTTATAAAAAAATAAATAATAAAACGTGGACAAGAAGACAGAAAAATACACTGACCATCTATATCCCCCACGGAAAACAAACACCATCATCAACAAAGAACATTCACAGTCGGACTTTGCCGATGCCTAGTCTCGTTTTGACCAAGTAATTTTTAATTTTGGATGTGTTGACTTTTGGATCGATATGCTAACTAGTTTATTACTACTATATTTGAAAAAATCCCCATTATTGATTTGTCAAGTGTTCTCTTTCGTACCTAAAACGAGAGAAGTTTTAACTCAAAAAATACCGTAAAGACAAAAGCTTGGTTAAGGGCCGGAGACAAAGAAGCCTTGTCATTTCAATGTTTCTTTGTACTCTGCTTTGCTTTCTAATAACTATACTTCATCAATGAAGTTGGTTGTTACCATATTCTGCTTTTCTCTTATCAGCTTTCACAATTCTTTATCCGCTGATGACACCATAAGACCGAACCAAACTCTCCTAGACAATGGCCGGACTCGGGTTTCCATCGGCGAAGAGTTTGAATTAGGTTTTTTCAGCCCACAGAATCCCAAGCACCGCTACGTGGGAATATGGTTCAAGAATATTGCAAATCTCACAGCTGTCTGGGTCGCCAACAGAGACAACCCACTCACAGACTCCTCAGGTGTCCTTACAATAACCGAAACAGGAAACATAGTAATCCTCGGCAACAGAACAGAGAGCATCATATGGTCCTCGAATTCATCAGCAAAAGACCCAATTTTGCAGCTTTTGAACACAGGAAACCTTGTGGTTAAACAAGGCAGTAGCGAAAACTATGCGTGGCAGAGTTTAAATCATCCGTATGATTCACTCATACCTGGCATGACGCTGGGATGGGATTTTGTAAGCGGTCAAAGTTGGAAGTTAACCTCCTGGAACAGCCTCCAAGATCCATCCACGGGAATCTTTACGTACGAAGTAGACCCTCGCGGGATCTTTCAGGTGCTTCTGCGTAGAGGCCAAGAAATCCTGTACAGAAACGGACCTTGGGATGGTGTCCGAATGGGAGGCGATCCTCCCGATGGAAAAAACTCGGCCATTAGACGCATCTATGTTGTCAATGAAACACAAGTCTACTATACTTTCGAAAACGCCGACAGTTCGACGATTTCCATGTTCAAGTTGAATGCATTGGGATCTCCAGACCAGGTTAGGTGGAACCACTGGAGTGGCCGGTGGATTACCGTCTACTCGGTGCAGAGAGACGATTGCGACACATTCAGAAGATGTGGTCCTAATGGTCTCTGTGACGTCAACCAAAACCCTGCTTGCTTTTGCCCAGCTGGGTTGGTACCAAAAGCACCGGAAGACTGGGACTCTTTCGATTTCAGCGGCGGGTGCGTGCATAAGGTGCACTTGAATTGTAGTGTTGGCGAGGGGTTCAAGAAATTATCTGGGTTGAAGTTGCCTTACGGTTCGGAGTTTGTGGTGAACGGGACAGTCGTGAGGAAGGAGGAGTGTGAGTTGATTTGTAGAAGGAACTGTTCATGTGTTGCATATGCTGTGGCTCGAGTTGGTGGCTGTGTGGTGTGGTATGGGGACTTGCTTGATATTAGACTTTTAAGTGACGGTGGGCAAGATTTGTACGTTAGAATGGCTGCGTCGGAATTTGGTAAGTCAAAAATTACATGTTAGGTAGAAATGAAAGAAAATAAAAAAAGGTTGATCCATTTGCTAATGTTTTCCAAACTGGTTTTATTTAGAGCATGAAAATAAAAAAAAATAAGTACTTGTTGGGAATTGTGCTATATATGATCATTCCTAGTTATGTGTTTGGCCGTTTTTGATAAAGATTTTTTCTGTGTATAAGAAAAGAAGTCTTTTGTTTAGATTGTAGGTTTGAAAAGGAATTTTAAATTGTAAATTATAAATTTTCGTAAGAGAAAACTATTGTGAAGAACTTTTTTTAAGTAGTATTCAAAAACAGTTTTTAGATGGAGTGTTAAACAAGCTAACATATACTGAGTGCATGAAATACTTTATCAGAAACTCTGAGAAGTACCAACCAAGTAGTTGCTATTATACCACCTTCTTGATTGTGTTCTTTTATTAGAGGGTATATTTATTAATGTGTTAATCAATCTACTGTGCTGGGTGATAGAATCTGACGAGAATGGGAAAAAGACGACTGTGATGATCATCTCAGTGTCAGTTGTTTCAGCGTTTGTTCTACTGTCTTTGGTGTGTCGATGCATCATCATGAAGGGGACCTCCTGCTCTCACATAAGCCAAGGTACAATGATCTTCTTTTACTAATAAGAATGAGAGTTGTTAATCCTTTATAATCCTCGTGTCGAGCTATTTTCTGCAGGGCTGACTAGCAAGGTGTTTTTTTTTTTTTTTAATGAATAAATTTGAAGGGGGAATAATAACTTCATGGTCATCAATTGGTTTTATAATTAAATTCTCCAGAGTCCAGACGACTGTTTAGTTTATTTATACTTGTTTCAAGTATTTATTATATCGGACTTATCAGAAGAACTTTTAAAAAATTAATCAAACGAATAAACGGGAGCCAGATGTGGAAACAAAGTATGATTATTCAACAATGAATTAGGTCGAAACACTACGAAATGCCCTCATATTTTGAAAAGAAAAAAAAATCATACAATAAAACTAGCTATAAAAGAAAGATAGGTTTAGTTGACTATTGGCGGTAAACAAACGAATCAGCGTGGCAGAGTAAATGCCACCCTTAAGTAAACCAAAAAAATTAAACTTAAAAATAGAGCCATTACAAGTACTTTAATTTAAAGTCTCACTCACTAATAGGATGTCATCAAATAGTTTAATGTTGAAGCAATGTGCTAGCCGTGCTTTCTTAGATCAGCCTTTTTTTATTTTACCGGTGCACGTTGAACTTGCCGCATAATTATTAATTTACACTTGAAATTTTTAATTTTGACAATTTATATTTTAAATTTATAAATTTGTAGTAATTTATTTTTATTGATAATAATATTAATCTTTTAAAATAAATTGACGTGTGATTTATATTAGTTATTAATTAATGATATAAGTGATCATTTTTAATTTTTATTTAATCTAAATTTATTAAAATTAAGATATTAGATTTCGTATTATCAAAATAAAATATTTTGAATTATCTTTAGGTTAACATTGATTAAAAAAAATAAACCTTGTAGGCTCTTGAGTCTTAACTAACAACCCAAATAAAGTGTAAATTTTTATATTAAAAAAATCAATATTGTGCAGCACATGGGGTGGGAGGTTGGGTCCTGGCCGTCTCATTGTGCTGCATTGTCTGGTCATTGAAAACACATCATGAGCAGTGTATACTATTTCATTGCTGATCGTTTAGAGGAATGGCATTTTTTTTATCCAACTAGATGTAGGGATTCAAACATCAGAACTCAAATTGAAGGTAAAGATGTGATTAAATCCTAAGGTTATATTTGCAATCATTATATGTGTATATATTATTGTTGGATCTAAAAAGAATATGTTATCGTGTAGTATAAATAATATGAATTAAATGAAAAGATGTAATTGTTTGTGATTATGCGTTTCAGTTTTTTTCATTAATGTCTTTGCAGAGAACACAATAATCAATTCAAATGAAGATCAAGATCATACTCTTCTCGAGGAAGAAGTAGAGATACCTTCACTGGGCTTGGATACCATTGCCAATGCTACTAGCAACTTCTCCTCTGCAAACAAAATTGGAGAGGGTGGTTTTGGTCCTGTCTACAAGGTACTTTCATTGTCAAACGGACAATTGTTACTTTCTAATTCTATGCCTTTTTCCTATTGTACCCTTTTGGCTGAATAAAAATCTTCAATGTTATATGCAGGCAATGCTCTCAACTGGACAAGAAATAGAAATGAAAAAGCTTTCTAAAGATTCTGGACAAGGCCCAATAGAGTGCAAGAACGAGATTATTCTAATTGCAAAGCTTCAACACCGAAACCTTGTTAGACTGTTGGGATATTGTATTCAAAGAGAAGAGAGGATGTTGATCTATGAGTATATGCCTAATAAAAGCTTGGACTTATACATATTCAGTGAGCCACCATCAACTTATTGAGTTTTTTTTTTTTCCTACTCATTAGTTTTCCATTTAGTTGTTTCATAATATTTGAGCTTTAACTTCACACCGCATATGAATTTACATAGATCAAACAAGTGGTTTTGCACTCGATTAGAGGAAGCAATTTTATATAATAGTGGGAATTGCTCGAGGATTTCTTTATCTTCACCAAGATTCAAGGTTGAGAATCATTCATAGAGATCTTAAAGTTAGTAATATCCTATTAGATAGTGAAATGAACCCTAAGATTTCAGATTTTGGCTTAGCAAGAATATTAGGAGGTGACCAGACTGGAGTAAATACGAAGAGAGTAGTTGGAACATAGTAAGTTCAATAAGTTTCCAATTTTTCCCTTTGCTAGTCAAGAATAGCTTCCATTTCTTATTCATTCTTACGAGGTTGTTAAATCATTTTGGGATTCATGTGTATATTTTTCTTTAATGCAGTGGTTATATGTCCCCAGAATATGCAATAGATGGGCACTTTTCAGTAAAATCTGATGTTTTTAGCTTCGGTTTCATAATTTTGGAGATAGTGAGTGGGCAGAAGAATAGAGGATTTAAACATCCTGATCATGAGCTCAACCTATTAGGACATGTGAGTCCAGACTAATTATTTAATTTATTTTCTTTTATAACTCGTTTAGCATGTCTTTCTAATTCCCATGCCAATTCTTAAGTTGAGTTTGGATTGTTGTAGGCATGGAAATTGTGGAATGAAGGTCGACCAATGGAACTGATGGATACTTCGATGGAGAATGTTCCTGCATTAGAAGGGTTGAGAAGCATACAAGTGGGCCTATTGTGTGTGCAAAAACACCCTGAAGAGAGGCCCTCAATGTCATCAGTTCTCCTCATGTTGGATAGCGAAAATACTTCCTCGCCTCAACCTAAACAACCCGGATTTTATAGTGTAACAACCGAGAAAATTCACATTTTTCGAAGAATAAATACACAATGAATTTAAGCATTAAAATGTGAAATTAAGTGATTTAATATTGTTTAGAACTAAAATAAAATGTTCTAACAATGTTAAAGGATGAAAAATGAGTAATAGTGATATTATGTGTGTGCACGCGTATGCCACTCACAGTATCAAAAAGTAAGTCAAGATGATATTATCTTGACATAAAACTGATAAATTTGGGTTCAGCACACCCAAATTAGTCAGGATAGCCTATCAGCACGCTCAAATTTGATAATTGAGCATAAGGGTAATTTTTGACCAAAAATTCACAGTATCGGAAATTGGTCAAAATGATCTCAGATGAAAATAAAACTGATATATTTGGATTCAGGACGCCGAAATTAGTCAGGATAGCCCGTGTTGAAATTTTGGGTGAAAAAGTATATAAAGAGCGGGGAAAAAGCGGAATTTCCTCATTTGCCCATGAACTCTATCTCTCTACATTTCTCTTTCTCTCTCTACCCAAATATGTACAGTAACCGACCATCGGAAACGGTGTCCGTTTTCGACACTGCCGGCACCGTTGGAAAGCTCTCGTCGAGCTGAGTTCAACGGTGTGCCGAGTCGACGGAACCGATGCCGGAGGAGAGCGCACGCGCCGCCCGAAGCTGCCGGCCACCGGAAATTTCGATCGCCGATATCTTCGCCATCCGACGTCCGATCAAGCTGAAACCGGTCTCAAAAGACTCGTGGTGAAGAGTACTATAAAACCCATGTGGTGGATCGCCTCAACACCGGCGGAATCGCGCCGCCCGAAGCCGCGACGTCACCGTCGCCGCCGTGAAACCCGTCGTTTCCGGCGATGTTGAGCTGCATCACCGGTGTAGAAATGGTCACCGTGAAGAGGGGAGCAAAAGCCCTCAATCAATTTCGGGGAAAAAGTCCGGCACGGCGGAGTTCCACCGCCGCCGCCGTGGTCGAGACTTTCGAGGGCATTTTCCGGCGATTGGGGCCTCCAAATGTGAAATTGAGGCTACCAATGGATTCCTCTCGTCGAGATCTTCAAGATGGACTACCCACTTGCCACCGTCGCCGCCGGTCAATGCCGGTCAACGGCCGGTCAACGGCTGGTCAACGGCGATCAACGGCGACCGTTGACCGAAAATTGAAGTTTGGCCCGTTAGCCTATTTTCGACGTTCCGGATGCATCCGCGGAGTCGGATTTGCAAGACGGGACATTAAATATGAAGAACGAAGAATTAGGGTTTATGCCGTCGAGACCGGACTGCAATTCGGTATAAATCCCGACCTTTTTTCGTTCCGCAATTTAATTGTTTGGGACTGTTATATGATTTTATGATTTTTGGTATGAAAATTATGGAAAAAGAATGTATGTAAAAAGAAGAAAGTTGCTATAATGAAGAAAAAGAAAAATATGTGATAATGTAATGATTTTACGTAAACAGTATGAGTTTTACGTAAAATCTAGGCCTCTGGTATAGTACGTGATAGAATTAGATCAGGATAGATGATTTTCAGGCGTTTCCTAAATGCTGGAACCTCAAAAATTAAGGAGAAACTCTGCCGAAATTTCTAAAAAATGACACCAGGGGTAAAATGGGAAACGAGGGGTAAAAATATGATCGGGAAGGGAACCCGAGCCCCCTCGAGGAGTTAAGGCATGGAAAAAGGAATGGGTAAGGTACGACTAGTAAACCGACCATTCGAAACCCTCGAACACAAGGAAAAACATGAAACTGACACTTAGGTCGGAATAGTACTTCCCGAGGGCCAGGAATGTGAAAATTGGTAAAATGATAAGAATTGATCCGTAAAAGGTCTGATAAGATTTAGAAAGTTAATTAAATGATTTTGGGTTTAGAAAATCCAGCCTAAGTATGAAAATGAAAATGTTATGGTTAAACGACCCATTAGGGGCAAAATGGCCATTTTGCCCAAAGATCCTCAAATTATGGGAAAAGAGCCCCAGTGACCTTGGAATAGGTTAATGAAGTTTGTAAAAGCCAAAATTGAGGTTTAAATTATGAAAAATCACGTCAAGGGTAAAATTGTAATTTTATCAAAAGTTAGGGGTAAAATTGTAATTTTTCAATAAGTTGGGGAAAAATTTAAAAAGGGTCATTAAGGTTTAGAAAGCTGCCCTAAGGCTATAATTAAGGGTTATAAGATCAGAATTTAGCTTTTTAATAAAATAAAAGCTATGAATGAAAATGTGATTAACGGACAAAGTTTGTCTGTAGGAACCTAATCCAGAAGCGACAAAGGACGTCGATGGATCTCAAAGAAAGGATAAGCACGCTATGAGTAAGTTCAGACATTTACCCGTCTGCAACTATGAACAAGTTCATCGTGTTTATATGTTTTGTATGTAAATGTCAAGATGTGATTTATGATGATGCTATAGTAATGCTATAGCAATGTTATGATGATGTTAAAATATGTGTTTTAATAAATAATTTATAAATATATATATATGTATATATTGAATTACGAAGGAAAGGTGTTATAAAAGTTTTATGAGAGTGAAGATGTGATAAAGAGTGATAGAAGAATGGAAAGAGTAAGAATAAGAGTATTAGAATAGAATGCATAAAAAAGAGATGAGGTATGAAAGGAAAGAATAGACGTTTTATGAAAAGTTTTATGGAAGTTAAGTTATGATTGATAGAGCAACGATGATCGGTGAGGAAAGGAATTAAGAAAGGGTATATTTTATGAGAACGAAAGGATAGATGTTTTATGAAAAATGATATGAAAGCAAAGAGTTAGACAAGAAAGAAAAACAATGATAGGTTATGAAAAAAAGGTATGATGAATGTTTTATGAAAAATGATATGAAAGCAAAGAGTTAGACAAGAAAGAAAAACAATGATAGGTTATGATAAAAGGTATGATAAAAGGATTAGAACATAACGATAAGATGTGATCGATTGAATAGAACGATAGGCTATGATCAATAGGAGGATGATGATAAGATACGGTAGATAGGAGGATGCAAATGATAAGATGAACAGAGAATAATTGCCTACACGTAACAAAACATGTTTTTGTTTGTTATGATGTGATGTGATATGATGTGATGTGATGTGATATATATAAGTAATATGTGTTATATATGTTAAGGTGTGATTAACATAATTCACACAAGTAAAGTAAAGAATTAAGAAAGGAAAAACAACGAAAGGACATATGTTCTATGAAATGTTTTATGAAAAATGAGAAATGAAAGATGATGAATGTCATGAAAAAGATGTACAACGAAAAATCAATATAAGAAAAGCTAAAAGAATGCAAGATAATAAAACTGAAAAGTTAATGGTTGGCGTACCGGTCTCCCTATATGGTTGAGACTTCCGGTCTATATCCTCCGCGCAGATGTGGTGCTACCCCGAAGGTGTGGTAGATTATAGGATGGACCAACCCCGAAGGTGAGGTTTTATGTGACTGTGAGGTAGGTTGGTGGGTAGCTCCCCCTCCTCCCACTGTCAGCGCGCACTAGGTACGTTCAACGACGGGGCCCACCAGTGAAAGATAAGAAAAGAAAAGAAAATGAAAGATAAGAAGAGAAAAGAAAGTGAAAAGAAAAGAGAAGAAAAGAAAAGAAAGGAAAAGAGAAGAAAAGAAAAGAAAGGAAAAGAGCGTGAAAATAAAAGAAAAGAGAGTGCGTGAAAAGAAAAGAAAAGAAAAGAAAAGAAAAGAGCGTGAAAAGAAAAGAAAAGAGAGTGCGTGAGAAAGAAAAAAAAAACAAGGAAAAAGAGAGTGGAAAGAAACGAAAAAAAAAATGATACGAAAAGAAAAGAAAAGAAACGAACGATATGAAAGAACAACACAATGAAATCAATGAAAAATAATAAAACGAAGTTAAAAGAACATGATAGAATTATATATGTGATGTGACGTGTTTGATGTTATATGTATGGAATGACACGTTTTTACGTGATGTTGTGCTAGTGTATATGTTACTAGCTTTAAGATATGAAATGTTAAGATATGATGACAAAGCGATAGAGAAGTTATAAAGGTTTAGAACAGAAAGTTAAGAAATGATAGAAATGAAAAAGCAAAGAAACGAAGAGATTAGATTTGAATGATAAGAGATGATCGATAGAATGATAAGAACAATGAACGAAGAGATAAATGAGCATGAAGAAGCTCACATTTTATGTTATGTTTTGAGGATATGTATAAATGATGTATATGATGTGTATATACGTGATGACATATATTCTAGTAATAATATATATTACTAGTAATTATAAGTTAATGAATGTATGTTTGAACTTACTGAGCATCTAGCTCATTAGTTGTTTATATGTTGCAGGTAAGCAACGTGTTTATTTAAAGTAATATGATGGACAACGGACGGATCTGCATGTGCCAAGGGACTGGGCGAGGGTATGGTACTACCATGAGTCTTTCGCTGAGCGTTCAAAAAGGAAGATGAAAGAAAGAAAGAAAGTTATGAAATATGTGTTATAAGAGTATGATAAAGATAGGTATAGTATGTAAGTTAAAAAAAAAATTTGCTATAGAAATTGCTTCCGCTATAAGATGAGAACGTTAAGAATGGAAAGTTAAGTTAAGTAAGAGGATGACGACCCATGAGGTTGCCAACCATCGCGGTCGGCGTCAGAGTTTGGTTAGTTGGTATGGTAACGTACAGGGGGGTCGCCACATATAGTGAAAGAGCTTTTGCAGATACTAATTTCTCATCGTCATTGAATAAGCATAAAGTTTCTACTGAAATAACTGTTTCTATATTACATTGAAGATAAAAAAAAAATAGAGAGCAAAAAAGATTTGATTAACGTGAAAGCTTTCGATGTTCTGCACCAATTCTTAGATTTTAAACATGCATATGTGCAATATTTATTGATTTTTTCTTATGTACTGTTCAATAATATTAGCCATTTAGACGATTTGTTACTGTACATGTGATTGATAGCTTTTAATGACAATTTTTATGTTTATTACGAGTGACGCATCTTAGCAGAATTTACTCAAATGTCATCTTCAACATTGAATATAGATGAGTTCCGATTCCCTGTTCTTTTTTGTATGCCAGTTATTAAAGTTTTTCAGCAAAAGAAGTACTAATTCTTTAATCCAACTAAATTGATTCTGCTAAGAAAATGCTACTAAATTGATTGTTAACTTCTAAGCACAAATCAAAATAGATATTTTCTTCCTAATTATGGTAACGGAAAATTGTAAAGATTATCTGTAACACCCGGCTTTTTTTTCTTTTTTCTTTTTATTTTTATTTTTATGAGTTTCTAGCTTTTACTTAGAAGAATTTAAATCATGAGTTTAGTTAAATAATATCTTTCTAGACATTTATTTTTATATTTTCTAAGGATTGAGAATCTAGTATTTTGAGTAGATATTATTATTATTAGTATTGTTATAAATAACATACTGAATATATACGGATAATATGACATTTAAAAAAAAAAATGGGTCAAATAAACAAAAAGTGTGTCGGTTACTAATAGTAATAATAATAATAAAATGAAATAAGTTGGATTAACAAGAGAAACCGACATAGTGTGTCAGTTAGTTTAGTCATTCTTGTTTTACAGATTGAGAGAAAGAGAGGGATAACTCTATAAAGTAAAGTTATTTTGGTACACTCAAACTTATATTTTTATCATAATTTTAGTAGGTAAAGCTATAGTAGGAACCTCAAAATAGTACCTATGATAGTTTTTTTTTTTCAAACCCATTTAGACGTAATTGAACAGTTGAGATTTGCTTATAATAATTGTGGCGACCCCCCACGTACGTTACCATACCAACCAGCCGAATTCTGACGCCAACCGTGATGGCTGGCAACCTCGTGGGTCGTCATCCTCTTACTTAACATACTTAACTTTCCATTCTTAACGTTCTCATCTTATAGCGGAAGCAATTTCTATAGCAAATTTTTTTTTTTTAAACTTACATACTATACCTATCTTTATCATACTCTTATAACACATATTTCATAACTTTCTTTCTTTCTTTCATCTTCCTTTTTGAACGCTCAGTGAAAGACTCATGGTAGTACCATACCCTCGCCCAGTCCCTTGGCACGTGCAGATCCGTCCGTTGTCCATCATATTACTTTAAATAAACACGTTGCTTACCTGCAACATATAAACAAATAATGAGCTAGATGCTCAGTAAGTTCAAACATACATTCATTAACTTATAAATACTAGTAATATATATTATTACTAGAATATATATCATCACGTATATACACACCATATACATCATTCATACATATCCTCAAGACATAACATAGAATATGAGCTTCATCATGCTCGTTTATCTCTTCGTTCATCGTTCTTATCATTCTATCGATCATCTCTTATCATTCTAATCTAATCTCTTCATTTCTTTGCTTTTCATTCCTATCATTTCTTAACTTTCTATTCTAAACCTTTATAACTTTTCTATCGCTTTATCATTATCTCTTAACATTTCATATCTTAAAACTAGTAACATATACACTAGCACAACATCACGTAAAAACGTGTCATTCCATACATATAACATCAAACACATCACATCACATATATAATTCTATCATGTTCTTTAAACTTCGTTTTATTATTTTTCATTGATTTCATTGTGTTGTTCTTTCATATCGTTCGTTTCTTTTCTTTTCTTTTCGTATCATTTTTTTTTCTTTTCTTTCCACTATCTTTTTCCTTGTTTTTTTTTTTCCTCACGCACTCTCTTTTCTTTTCTTTTCACGCTCTTTTCTTTTCTTTTCTTTTCACGCACTCTCTTTTCTTTTTTTTTTTTCACGCTCTTTTCCTTTCTTTTCTTTTCACGCTCTTTTCCTTTCTTTTCTTTTCTTCTCTTTTCCTTTCTTTTCTTTTCTTTTCTTTTCTTTTCACTCTTCTTTCGTTTGTTTTCTTTCCACTTTCCTTTGGTTGGGCCCGTTGTTGGACGTACCTAGTTGCGCGCGGACAGTGGGAGGAGGGGGAGCGACCCACCAACCTACCTCACAGTCACACAAAAACCGCACCTTCGGGGTTGGTCCATCCTATAATCTACCGCACCTTCGGGGTAGCGCCACATCTACGCGGAGGATATAGACCGGAAGTCTCGACTTTGTAGGGAGACCGGTACGCCAACAACTTAAGTTTTCAGTCTTATTATCTTGTAAGCTTTTATTTTTCTTATATTGATTTTTCGTTGTATATCTTTTTCATAACATTCATCATCTTTCATTTCTCATTTTTCATAAAACATTTCATGAAACATTTATTCTTTCGTTGTTTTTCCTTTCTTAATTCTTATGTATTATCTCATCACATCACATCATAACAAACAAAAACATATTTTGTTACGTGTAGACAATTATTCTCTGTTCATCTTATCATTTGCATCCTCCTATCTACCGTATCTTATCATCATCCTCTTATTGATCATAGCCTATCGTTCTATTCAATCGATCACATCTTATCGTTATGTTCTAATCCTTTCATCGTACCTTTTATCATAACCTATCATTGTTTTTCTTTCTTGTCTAACTCTTTGCTTTCATATCATTTTTCATAAAACATCCCTTTCTAAATTCTTTTCCTCACCGACCATAATTGCTCTATCAATCATAACTTAATTTCTATAAAACTTTTCATAAACACCTATTCTTTCCTTTCATATCTCATCTCTTTCCTATGCATTCTATCATAATATTCTCATTCTTACTCTTTTCATTCCTTTATCCCTCTTTATCACATCGTTACTCTCATAAAGCTTTTATGATACCTTTCCTTCGTAAATTCAATATATACATATATTTATATATATATATTTTTATAAATTAATTATTAAAACATATCTTTTAACATCATCATAGCATTACTATAGCATTTACTATAGCATCATCATAAATCACATCATGACATATACACACAAAACATATAATACTATAAGCTTGTTCATAGTTGCAGACGGGTAAATGTCTGAACTTACTCATAGCGTGCTTATCCTTTCCTTAGGATCCATCGATGTCCTTCATCGCTTCTGGATTGGGTTCCTACAGACAAGTTTTGTCCGTTAATCACATTTTCATTTATAGCTTTTATTTTATTAAAAAGCTTAAATCTGATCTTATAATTCTTAATTATATCCTTATGACAGCTTTCTAAACCTTAATGGCCATTTTTGAATTTTTCTCCAACTTTTGAAAAATTACGATTTTACCCCTAACTTTTGACAAAATTACAATTTTGCCCTTGACGTAATTTTTCATAACTTAAACCTCAATTTTGGCTTTTACAAACTTCATTCACCTATTCCGAGATCATTGGGGCTCTTTTCCCATAATTTGAAAATCTTTGGACAAAATGACCATTCTGCCCCTGATATGTCGTTTAATCATAACATTTTCATTTTCGTGCTTAGACTGGATTTTCTAAATCCAAAATCATTTAATTAACTTTCTAAATCTTATCGGACCTTTTCCGGATCAATTCTTATCATTTTACCAATTTTTCACATTCCCGGCCCTCGGGAAGTACTATTCCGACCTAAGTGTCAGTTTCATGTTTTTCCTTACGTTCTAGGGTTTCAAATGGTCGGTTTACTAATTGTAACCTGCCCATTCCTTTTTCCTTGTCTTAACTCCTCGAGGGGGCTCGGGTTCCCTTCCCGATCATAGTTTTACCCCTCGTTTCCCATATTACCCCTGGTGCCATTTTTAGAAATTTCGGCAGAGTTTCCCCTTAATTTTTAAGGTTCCAGCGTTTAGGAAACGCCTGAAAACCATCT
The DNA here is from genome assembly GCA_035233585.1 of Antiaris toxicaria. NCBI lineage: Eukaryota > Viridiplantae > Streptophyta > Magnoliopsida > Rosales > Moraceae > Antiaris > Antiaris toxicaria. The sequence continues at coordinate 101,407,931 of CP141154.1, forward strand.
ATCCTAATCTAATTCTATCACGTACTATACCAGAGGCCTAGATTTTACGTAAAACTCATACTGTTTACGTAAAATCGTTACATCATCACATATTTTTCTTTTTCTCCATTACAGTCATTTTCTTCTTTTTACATACATTCTTTTCCACATTTTTCATACCAAAAATCATAAAATCATATAAGAATCCCAAATAATTTAATTGCGGAACGTAAAAAGGTCGGGATTTATAACGAATTGCAGTCCGGTCTCGACGGTATAAACCCTAATTCCTCGTTCTTCATCTTTGAGGTCTCGTCTTGCAATTCCGACTCCGCGGATGCATCCGGAACGTCGAAAATAGGCCAACGGGCCAAACTTCCATTTTCGGTCAACGGTCGCCGTTGACCGGCGTTGACCAGCCGTTGACCGGCGTTGACCGGCGGCGACGGCGGCGACGGTGGCAAGTGGGTAGTCCATTTTGAAGATCTCGACGAGAGGAATCCATTGGTAGCCTCAATTTCACATTTGGAGGCCCCAATCGCCGGAAAATCACCCCAAAAGTCACGGCCACGGCGGCGACGGTGGAGCTCCGCCGTGCCAGACTTTTTCCCCGAAATTGATTGAGGGCTTTTGCTCCCCTCTTCACGGCGACCATTTCTGCACCGGTGGTGCAGCTCAACATCGCCAGAAACGGCGAGTTTCACGGCGGCGACGGCGACAGCGACGGGCGGAGTTGGGCGGCGCGATCCAGCGGTTGTTGAGGCGATCCACCACATGGGTTTTGTAGTACTCTTCACCACGAGTCTTTTGGGATCGGTTTCAGCTTGATCGGACGTCGGACGGCGGAGATACGACGTCGCGAATTTTCCAGTGGCCGGCGGCTTCGGGCGGCGCGTGCGCTCTCCTCCGGCGTCGGTTCCGTCGACTCGGCACACCGTTGAACTCAGCTCGGCGAGAGCTTTCCAACGGTGCCGGCGGTGTCGAAAACGGACACCGTTTCCGGTGGTCGATTACTGTACATATTCGGCTAGAGAGAGAAAGAGAAGGAGGAGAGAGAGTGTGTAGATAAATGAGAAAATTCCACTTTTTCCCGCTCTTTATATACTTTCTCACCCAAAATTTCAATATGGGCTATCCTGATTAATTTGGGCGTCCTGAATCCAAATATATCAGTTTTATTTTCATCTGAGGTCATTTTGACCAATTTCCGATACTGTGAATTTTTCGGTCAAAAATTACCTTTGTGCTCAATTATCAAATTTGAGCGTGCTAATAGGCTATCCTAACTAATTTGGGTGTGCTGAACCCAAATTTATCAGTTTTATGTCAAGATAATATCATCTTGACCTACTTCTTGATACTGTGAGTGGCACACACGTGCACACACATAATATCAATATTACTCATTTTTCATCCTTTAACATTGTTAGAACATTTTATTTAGTTCCAAACAATATTAAATCACTTAATTTCACATTTCAATGCTTAAATTCATTGTGTATTTATTCTCCGAAAAATGTGAATTTTCCCGGTTGTTACAATAATAGTTACAATACACCTTAATACATAGTATTATGGAATAAGAAATTTAAAAAACTAAAAAATTAATTAAAAAAACTTAAAAATCCTGAAGAGGGCGGGAGTGGAGGTGTGGGTGTCACTAGGTGCATGGTCATGGGTGGGCGTAGATCATCGATTGAGCCGATGGAGGGTGGATTTGGGGGGTGGGGGGTGTTAGTGTTTGCTAGTTGAACAAGAGAGTGGGGTTTTTGAGTTTTTTTTTTAATTAATTTTTTTTATTTTTCTTAAATTTGTTATTTCATAATACTATGTATGAAAGTGCATTGTAATTATTATAAACAAGCAAATATCAATTGTTTAATTACATTTAAATAGTTTTAAAAAGTTTACCTACCATAAGTATTATTTTGAGGTTCTTACCATAACGTTATCCAATTTTAATATTTAATTTAATTTTTTTAAATAATTATATTTTGTTAATTGTGTAGGTAAATTTGGTAAAGAGGGCAGTCAATAAAAAGCTATAGGAAATTCAGATCCAACATTTTTCAACACGCGGCTTATTTCATGCACGTCCATGCGTGACAATGACCATTGGATCAGTTGAAGTGCCAAGTCCAGGTCGTCAATTCCCATGATTATCAATATTTTAGGGTTCAGATCTAGTTAGATTATGTATTTTAATTTTTTTAGTTTTAATTAATTGATGTTTATTTCAATTTTATGTTGAGTATTTTATTATGTTTTTAGGGTGTGTTTGGCATTGCATTACATCTGCATTACATTTGAAGACAATGTAATTTTTATCTAAATACAAAAGTATTATATTCTGTAACAACCGGGAAAATTCACATTTTTCGGAGAATAATTACACAATGAATTTAAGCGTTAAAATGTGAAATTAAGTGATTTAATATTGTTAAGAACTAAAATAAAATGTTCTAACAATGTTAAAGAATGAAAAATGAGTAATAGTGATATTATGTGTGTGCACGTGTATGCCACTCACAGTATCAAAAAGTAGGTCAAGATGATATTATCTTGACATAAAACTGATAAATCTGGGTTCAGCACACCCAAATTAGTAAGGATAGCCTATCAGCACGCTCAAATTTGATAATTGAGCACAAGGGTAATTTTTGACCGAAAATTCGCAGTATCGGGTCGAAATGACCTCAGATGAAAATAAAACTGATATATTTGGATTCAGGACGCCCAAATTAATCAGGATAGCCCATATTGAAATTTTGGGCGAAAAAGTATATAAAGAGCGGGAAAAAGTGGAATTTTCTCATTTATCTACACACACTCTCTCTCCTCCTTCTCTTTCTCTCTCTAGCCGAATATGTACAGTAACCGACCATCGGAAAGCTCTCGCCGAGCTGAGTTCAACGGTGGGTCGACGCGACGGAGCAGCCGCCGGAGCAAGCCGCACGCGCCGCCTGAAGCTCGCCGGAGCCGAGAATTTCGATCGTCGATATCTTCGCCGTCCGGCCACCATTTGCCACGAAACCGGTCCCAAAATGTTCGTGGTGAAGAGTACTACAAAACCCATGTGGTGGATCGCCTCAACACCAACGGAATCGGGCCGCCCGAAGTCGCGACGTCGTCGCCGTGGAGCCGCCGTCGAATCCGCCGTTTCCGGCGATGTTGAGCTGCACCACCGGTGCAGAAATGGTCGCCGTGAAGAGGGGAGCAAAAGCCCTCAATCAATTTCAGGGAAAAAGTCCGGCACGGCGGAGCTCCACCGTCGCCGCCGTGGCCGTGACTTTCGAGGGGATTTCCCGGCGATTGGGGCCTCCAAATGTAAAATTGAGGCTACCAATGGATTCCTCTCGTCGAGATCTTCAAGATGGACTACCCACTTGCCACCGTCGCCGCCGTCGCCGCCGGTCAATGCCGGTCAACGGCGGTCAACGCCGACCGTTGACCGAAAATGGGAGTTTGGCCCGTTGGCCTATTTTCGACGTTCTGGACGCATCCGCGGAGTCGGATTTGCAAGATGGGACCTCAAACATGAAGAACGAGGAATTAGGGTTTATGCCGTCGAGACCGGACTGCAATTCGGTATAAATTCCGACCCCGTTACGTTCCGTAATTTAATTGTTTAGGGCTGTTATATGATTTTATGATTATTGGTATGAAAAATGTGGAAAAGAATGTATGTAAAAAGAAGAAAATGACTGTAATGGAGAAAAAAGAAAAATATGTGATGATGTAACGATTTTACGTAAACGGTACAAGTTTTACGTAAAATCTAGGCCTCTGGTATAGTACGTGATAGAATTAGATTAGGATAGATGGTTTTCAGGCGTTTCCTAAACGCTGGAACCTTAAAAATTAAGGGGAAACTCTGTCGAAATTTCTAAAAATGGCACCAGGGGTAATATGGGAAACGAGGGGTAAAAATATGATCGGGAAGGGAACCCGAGCCCCCTCGAGGAGTTAAGGCATGGAAAAAGGAATGGGTAAGGTACGACTAGTAAACCGACCATTCGAAACCCTCGAACACAAGGAAAAACATGAAACTGACACTTAGGTCGGAATAGTACTTCCCGAGGGCCGGGAATGTGAAAAATTGGTAAAATGATAAGAATTGATTCGGAAAAGGTCTAATATGATTTAAAAGTTAATTAGATGATTTTGGGTTTAGAAAATCCAGCCTAAATATGAAAATGAAAATGTTATGATTAAACGACCTATCAGGGGCAAAATGGTCATTTTGCCCAAAGATACTCAAATTATGGGAAAAGAGCCACAATGACCCTGAAATAGGTGAATGAAGTTTGTAAAAGCCAAAATTGAGGTTTAAGTTATGAAAAATTACGTCAAGGGCAAAATTGTAATTTTATCAAAAGTTAGGGGTAAAATCGTAATTTTTCAAAAAGTTGGAGAAAAATTCGAAAAGGGCCATTAAGGTTTAGAAAGCTGTCCTAAGGCTATAATTAAGGGTTATAAGATCAGAATCAAGCTTTTTAATAAAATAAAAGTTATAAATGAAAATGTGATTAACGGACAAAACTTGTCTGTAGGAACCCAATCCAGAAGCGACGAAGGACATCGATGGATCCTAAGGAAAGGATAAGCATGCTATGAGTAAGTTCAGACATTTACCCGTCTGCAACTATGAACAAGCTTATATTATTATATGTTTTGTATGTATATGTCATGATGTGATTTATGATGATGCTATAGTAAATGCTATAGCAATGCTATGATGATGTTAAAAGATATGTTTTAATAATTAATTTATAAAAATATATATATATATAAATATATGTATATATTGAATTTACGAAGGAAATGTATCATAAAAGCTTTATGAGAGTAACGATGTGATAAAGAGGGACAAAGGAATGTAAAGAGTAAGAATGAGAATATTATGATAGAATGCATAGGAAAGAGATGAGATATGAAAGGAATGAATAGGTGTTTATGAAAAGTTTTATGGAAATTAAGTTATGATTGATAGAGCAATTATGATTGGTGAGGAAAAGAATTTAGAAATGGATGTTTTATGAGGACGAAAGAATAGATGTTTTATAAAAAAATGATATGAAAGCAAAGAGTTAGACAAGAAAGAAAAACGATGATAGGTTATGATAAAAGGTATGATGAATGTTTTATGAAAAATGATATGAAAGCAAAGAGTTAGACAAGAAAGAAAAACAATGATAGGTTATGATGAAAGGTATGATGAAAGGATTAGAACATAACGATAAGATGTGATTGATGGAATAGAACGATAGGCTATGATCGATAGGTTATGATTGATGGAATGATGCAAATGATAAGACGAACAAAGAATAATTGTCTACACGTAACAAAACATGTTTTTGTTTGATGTGATGTGATGTGATGTGATGTGATGTGATGTGATGTGATGTGATGTTATATAAGTAATATGTGCTATATGTGTTATGTTTTTGAAAGAAAAAGATGTTCAACGAAAAATCAATATAAGAAAAATAAAAGCCTACAAGATAATAAGACTGAAAACTTAAGTTGTTGGCGTACCGGTCTCCCTACAAGGTCGAGACTTCCGGTCTATATCCTCCGCGTAGATGTGGCGCTACCCCCAAGGTGGTAGATTATAGGTTGGACCAACCCCGAAGGTGCGGTTTTTATGTGACTGTGAGGTAGGTTGGTGGGTCGCTCCCCCTCCTCCCACTGTCCGCGCGCAACTAGGTACGTCCAACAACGGGCCCAACCAAAGGAAAGTGGAAAGAAAACAAACGAAAGAAGAGTGAAAAGAAAAGAAAAGAAAAGAAAAGAAAGGAAAAGAAAAGAAAAGAAAAGAGAGTGCGTGAGAAAAAAAAAAAAACAAGGAAAAAGAGAGTGGAAAGAAAAGAAAAAAAAATGATACGAAAAGAAAAGAAAAGAAACGAACGATATGAAAGAACAACACAATGAAATCAATGAAAAATAATAAAACGAAGTTAAAAGAACATGATAGAATTATATATGTGATGTGATGTGTTTGATGTTATATGTATGGAATGACACGTTTTTACATGATGTTGTGCTAGTGTATATGTTACTAGCTTTAAGATATGAAATGTTAGGAGATGATGATGAAGCGATAGAAAAGTTATAAAGGTTTAGAACAGAAAGTTAAGAAATGATAGGAATGAAAAGCAAAGAAATGAAAAGATTGGATTAGAATGATAAGAGATGATCGATAGAATGATAAGAACGATGAACGAAGAGATAAACGAGCATGATGAAGCTCATATTTTATGTTATGTTTTAAGGATATGTATAAATGATGTATATGGTGTGTATATACGTGATGACATATATTCTAGTAATTATATATATTACTAGTATTTATAAGTTAATGAATGTATGTTTGAACTTACTGAGCATCTAGCTCATTAGTTGTTTATATGTTGCAGGTAAGCAACTTATTAGTTTAAAGTAATATGATGGACAACGGACGGATCTGCACGTGCCAAGGGACTGGGCAAGGGTATGGTACTACCATGAGTCTTTCGCTGAGCGTTCAAAAAGGAAGATGAAAGAAAGAAAGTTATGATATATGTGTTATAAGAGTATGATAAAGATAGGTAAAGTATGTAAGTTAAAAAAAAAAAAAATTTTGCTATAGAAATTGCTTCCGCTATAAGATGAGAACGTTAGGAATGGAAAGTTAAGTTAAGTAAGAGGATGACGACCCACGAGGTTGCCAGCCATCGCGGTTGGCGTCAGAGCTCGACTGGTTGGTATGGTAACGTACGTGGGGGTCGCCACATATTCAAATACTAATCATATCACAATTTAAATCTAATCAGATCATTATTCACCATTCCACTTTTTTTATTACTTTTACTAATCACATCACATACTATCTACCTTATTCTCCATACTTTTATTAATCACTTCATATATAATATAATTCAAATACTTTTTATCTAAACAAACATTACATTTAAATGCAATGTAAATACTTTTTATCCAAATACATATTGCATTCAATGCACTACATTTAAATATAATGCGTTATCCAAACACTACCTTAATACTTGTGGAAGCCTAATCACCTTTTACATAATTGATGATTTAATTCGAGACTGAGAAGTGATAATTAAATTAGACATTGTTTAATTGACCATGAGATTGTTAAAACTAGAGATAGTTATGAAAGTTGTACAACATTATGAATTTCTTGTCCTTAATGAATCATGTTAAGTTTTAGGTTTAAGATGAAGAGATGATAACTATTTTATTGTGGTATTTTTATTGATGCTTGAGAAAGAATGACAAATATTTTCATGAGATTGGCAACATAAGGAGTAGATATTAATTGACTAAGCTAACGGATTTAAATATGATTGATTTGTTGAAATTAGAAACACTAGAGCTTTCTTTTTATTAGTTTTCTCTTATTTAATTTGGTGTTTATCTTTCCATTAGTTTTTGGGTTGTTCAAATAAAATTAAAGTTGATATAATTTTGGTAATTAGTAACGACAGTTTTCGTGAGAACAATACTATCTTTATCACTTTATTACTTATTAAAAATATTGTGCACTTACAATTTTCCAACAACAAGTTTTGGTGTTGTTGTCGGAGAATGTTTTATTTTACTAATATTGATGCCAATTAGTTCTAGTTTTAATTTGAATATTTCTTTTCTTTTTATTTATTTTCCTTTGTTTTAATTTTGTTTGTCATGTCATTCTTGTGAGGTACTTCGAGATGTTTCAATTATAGGTATTCACAAGTTTTGCCCAACAATACTCGGAACTATTCTATGCTATTTGGGGGAGATTCGATGAATTGGTAGATAGATTATTTTTGTACCATGATTTTTCAAATCGGTTTGTTATTATCTTTTGCTATAATAGATTGGATGATGAAACAAGAAGTTGAGTAGATAATCGATGGTCATTTGTTTAGTAGAGATGATGACAATGTATTGTACTTGTTGAATGATATGGTTGATTTTGACTACCACTGGCATTGGAATCCTTCACTGTAGGATTGGAGTCACCAACATCCTCCACAACCCCATTACGCCAATATTATAAAGTAACCATTCGGGCATCAAGTAGGGAAGAAACTGACATTTGAAGATGTATGGCCCCAATTCAAAGAAGGACTGGCCGAATTTAAAAATACTTGCAACCGAATTAATGCCAAGTCTGAGACTTTGGGAGTTCAAACTAAAGGTTAGGAGAGTGATTCGAATTATGTGGAAGCTTCATGGGAATTTAAGCCTTTACAAGTGATTGAGCCTAAATTGGAAGAACAAGACACATTCAAAACTGTGTTAGTTCAAACCTTCGCTAATTATGGTACTTACCTAGTCGACAATGATTTCAACTTTTTGAATGAAGTGGTGCCCATCCTAAGCCGTGAATTTTATGAAGATCAAACTACAAGCATGATTATAGATAGCCAAGTGGAGAATGAAGTACAATTAGAAGGGCTATTGGACCTATGTGAAGACGAGCCAAAAGTGAAATTGGAGGATGAAGAAGCATACAAGACCATCGATTTTAAGTCACTGATGATGCTAACATATACACTGCCAACAGATCCTTTCTTTCCACTGATGCCACCTTCACCACATTACATCCCCAATGACCTAAAGCCAAAACCGGAATTCTCCTCTCATGCTCATCAGTCAAAGCCAATTGTTGTTGGTGTGACATGATGAATTCTTCCATATTTTGCCAAGCTTGAGGGCATCTACAATCAAGATCCATATATAGTGTTATATGACACCTATTATAGGCAAAAGCCACTCTTTGATGGGTGCTTCTCCATAGTCAAGCCCATGACTATAAAATAGCTCATGCAATACAAAGTTGTTTACGTGGCATTATCATGTTTTCATTTTATGTTGACTGTTTTTATTACAGAAGAAACAATAATGAATTTAAACGAAGATCAGAATCCTATTATGCGGGAAAAAATTATAGAGCTGCATTTATTTGGTTTAGATACTGTTGCTAATGCTACTAACAACTTCTCCATAAATAAAATTGGGGAGGGTGGTTTTGGTCCCGTTTACAAGGTAACTTTTTTTTTTCTTTTTTAAATATAAATTTAAACTGCCCCATTGTGAAATGAACATCTGAATTCTTACTATGAATTATTCTTATATTCATCTTACCTAATAACAATATATTTTTTTAAGATATATTCTGGGCGGGGCAAGAAATAGCAGTGAAGAGAGTTGTTAAAAATTTTGGACAGGGTCCAATGGAGTTCAAAACTGAGGTCATCTTGATATCAAAACTTTAGCACCTGAACTTTATTAGGCTATTCGAATGTTTTATTCAAAAAGATGAGAGGATGTTGATCTATGAGTTCTTGCCTAACAAAAGCCTTGTATTATATATATTCAGTTAGCCGCACTCAAAATTCTCATTTGTTTCAAGTTCAAAAAAAAAATCCTCATTTGTTTCATATTTATTTGTGCCTTAAGGTCGACATTGAAATTTAGTTTTATGCATGTAATTGGCAACAGATCAAACAAGGCGTACTACACTTGATTGGCACAAACAATGTAATATTATAGTGGGGATTGATCATGGACTTCTTTATCTTCATTGAGATTTAAGGTTAAAAATTATTCATAGAGATCTTAAAGTCAGTAATATTTTTTTAGATAATGAGATAAACCCTAAGATATTAGACTTTGACTTGACAAGAATATTTTAAGGTGACCAAACTAAAATAAATACTAAAAGAGTAGTTGGTACGTAGTAAGTTACATGTCTATAATTCCTTTTCTTTGCTAAGCAAGTATAGTTTCCACTTCTAATCAACCTAAATTATATAGTTGTCAAGTAGGCAGATGGGATTAATTTCTCTACTTTGCTTAAATATAGTAGTTATATGTCCCGAGTATGTAATAGATGGGCACTTTTCGGTGAAATCCTTTAGCTTTGGTGTTATCCTTTTGGAGATAGTGAGAGAGATGAAGAATAGAGAATTTAAACATCTCGATCATGATTTCAATCTTTTAGGACATATGAGTTAAGACTTGTTGATTATTTTCTTTTTTTACTCGTTTTTGGAGAATGAAGCTGTGGTGTTATACTTTTGGAGATAGTGTAGACTTGTCTTTTTAATTTTCAATATTGATCAAGATTCACATGTTAAGTCTTCATTTGTTGTAGGGATGGAAATTATGGAATGAGATCAAGGCCGTGGAGATCGTAGATATTTTGATGGAAAATGTTCTTTCATCAGAAGCACTGAGATGTATCCAAGTGGGACTCTTATGTGTTCAAAAGTGCCCTGAAGAAAGGCCCTTGATGTCGTCTGTTCTCGTCATGTTGGATAGTAAAAATGCTTCACTACCCCAACCTAAACAACCTGGATTTTACAATGAAGGAGCTTTTATAGAGACTAATTCTTCATCAAAATCGAATAAGACAAATGCTTCTATTGGGATGACTATTACAACATTGCAGGGGAGACAAAAAAAAAAAAAAAGGAAAAGAAATAGATAGAAGAAAGAAGGTGATTAAATTGATGACACACAAGAAACAATTTGTTGTTCTACACTAATTTTTAGTATTATTGTTGAAGTAATTACGAATGTTCCAAGATTCTTTTTCCTGTGCTTAAGGAGCTAGTTATCTAAGGAGTTTAGTCATCGTCATTGAACTGTTTAGGAGGAAGTTATCGAATATTGGTTACTTTTTTCTGTTCTTTTCATTATTATTGTTCTATCCTAACAAAAAGCTTTCCATGGCCTAAGCACATACCAGTGACTATTTTGTTTTAATATTGTTAGAAAAATTTGAAAAGATCACCTAAGTATATTATTTCATCGTGTATATTTGTTCGTGTATATTCGGAGACAAATACTATGACTCTCACTCGGATCTAAAATTTATTTGTAACTTTCGAGTTACTAGTCATTCTTCGAAGGCTTTCTCTTGTACCATGTACCAGCTGGTTAGATGAGATTTAACAATGAAGCAGCTGTAAAGTGGGATCCTAGTCTTGGGGTTGTGGAAGTGATTTCCAGACCTATAGAGGCTTCTCAGAGATTTTTTTTCAGCTTCTATGCTATTGCTTTGCTTTCGAGGCTGAGCTAAGGGCTATTACTAAAGTGGTCAATTTGGCCTCAGGCGATCAGGATTTTCTCTAGTTTGAATCGGATTCTATACTTGTTGTTATCGCTTTAAAGAGTAACTGACGTGAGATGGTTAATGTAATAGAAATTGAGGACTCTATCATTCTAATCATGATCTCAACCTTCTAGGATCGGTCTATTGAGTTCATATATTGTAACTCTGATATTGGACTAAACAAACACACCACTTCTTATATAATACTTATTTTCCTCTCTTCTATTTTTTATTAATTTGTATATATACAACTGGCTTCAAATTAAAAAAAAACAAGCTGCCCTTCAACCATTACTAAGGTCTTGTTTGACATATAATTTTAGTTTAATTTAGCTATTATTTTTATCTTTTTTTAAAAAATTAATAAAAAATAAAAACTAAATTTTAAAAAATCAAATAACCTTTTTAACTTAAACTAAATTAAACCAAACCGTTACTTCATTCCTAAACATAATTCATTATATCATGATATATCCATCATGTTGGACACGCGTCACCGTGTAAAAGCTATGGGCAAATGATTTAAATTGAGAGGCCTTGAGAAGTGAGCTACTATCGTTTTTAATCCTCAACGACAAGAAAAAGAATGTAAGAACAAATTGACATGATGTGACAGAGCAAAATCCAATGCAAAAAATTCAAACAACTGTAACATTAACATAATCTCATTTTTCCCAGCAATTTTGTTGACTTTACTACTATAGTTGGTCGACTATAGTTTATTCCCACTTCATTTGACACAATTTCCTCCATCGATCTGTCAGGCTCTGTCTCTTTCAGAACGAACCTTCCCCATAAGAAGACAAGTTTTGAGTGAATGAGAAAAAATTTAAAAAAAAAAATGGACAAGGGAGACAAAGAAGCCTTTCTTTTCAATATTTCTCTTTATTGCTTTGCTTTCTAAAACTGTGTGTAGAATCAATGAAGTTGTTTTATTTCATTCTGTTTCTTTCTTCACCGCTTTCACAATTCCGTAGTAGCTGATCATGACACCATAAGACCAAACCAAACTCTCCTAGACACCGGCCAAACTCTAGTTTCCATCGGCGAAAAGTTCGAGTTAGGCTATTTCAGCCCGCAGAATTCCACGTAAGGCTACGTGGCAATATGGTTCAAGAACGTCGCAGATCGCATGCCCGTCTGGGTCGCCAACAGAGACAACCCACTCACAGGCACCTCAGGTGTCCTTAACATCACCGAAACCGGAAATATAGTTATCGTCAGCAACCGAATAGAGAACGTCATATGGTCCGCAAATTCGTCAGCGAAATACCCAATTTTGCGGCTCTTAGACACAGGAAACCTTGTGGTTAAGGATGGAAATAGCGAAAACTACGCGTGGCAGAGTTTCGACCATCCATGTGATTTAGCCATAGCGGGCATGAAGCTGGGATGGGATTTTGTCATCGGTCAAAGTTTGAATCTAACCTCCTGGAACAGCCACCAAGATCCGTCCACGGGAAACTTTATGTACGCACTAGATCGTCGGTTGCTTCCGCAGGTTCTTTTGCTCAAAGGCCGGGATATCCTGCATGGGGATGGGCCTTGGGACGGTGTCCGAATAGGCGGCGATCGACCCCTCAATGACTACGCCGTCCTTCAACCGAATTATTCTGTCAATGAAACTCGTGTCTACACCACTTCAGCGACGTCGACAATTCCACGGCTACCATGTTCCGGTTGAATCCATCAACAGGGTCCCCTGATCTTCTGCGGTGAAACCAAGGGCGTGGCGAGTGGATTACCGTCTACTCGGTGCAGAAAGACGACTGCGACACGTTCGGACGATGCGGTTCTAACGGTCTCTGTGACAACAGACACAACCGTGTTTGCCAATGCCCAACCGGGTTCGTGCCAAAAGCACGGGAAGAATGGAACCGGATAGACTCGAGCGGCAGGTGCGTGCTCAAGAGTCGCTTGAACTGCGGCGCCGGCGAGAGGTTCTGGAAGTTCTCTGGGTTGAAGTTGCCTTACAGGGAGTTTTCGGTGAATTGGACGGTGGTGAGGAAGGAGGAGTGCGAGTTGATTTGTAGGAGGAACTGCTCGTGTGTGGCGAATGCTGTGGCTCGGTTTGGTGGCTGCTTGGTGTGGTCTGGGGACTTGCTTGATATGAGACGTTTTAGTGTTGGTGGTCAAGATCTCTACATTAGAATGGCTGCATCCGAATTCGGTAAGTCAGAAAACGAGAGAAAAATAAAATATATATATATATAAAATAAAGAAATAAACTAATGAGCAATGATTTTTTTTTTTTAAGTTACAATTTAGTTTTTGAAAATTTTTACGACAGAACTTCATATCTAGCGTTATTGAAAAGAAATATTATTTGTCGTTTGATTAATTGTCAGTGATCTCATTTAAGACTAGAGCAATCCTCTGTCTTTATAAATTTTTAAAATTAAAACTCATTAATTAAACATTTAAAAGAATCTGCTAAAGGTTAAAAGTATTTCTCATATTGTACAGATCCTATACAAATTAGAACGGTAAAAAATTATTTCAACAATTAAAAAACAATTGTTATTAATAGTATAAAGTAAGCAGCTTCATTGTAAAAATTCCCGATGGTAAAATTATTCCATATGTAAAATAAATGGATGAAGATTGTTTTTTATTTTTTTTGAAAAATGGAAGAAAAATGTTAGACTATTAAATATGTCACTGTAAATGGAAGATAATAGAATATAGAATATAGATAATGAAAAAAATAAAGGTATCAATCAATCGCAACACTTTGTATTTACCCAGTCGATTGTACCAGCCCATTCATAGTCTCACGTCTCGTTTGAGAAAACGTGTGAACACACTACTTTATAGTTCTTTCCGTAAATATATTATATTTTAATTATGTTTAAATACAATTTATTTTTTGAGTATTATATTTAGTTGAAAAGTATTTGATTTGTATTTAAATAAAATATATATTTATATGAATAGTATTTAAATTGTATTTTAATTATATAAACGCATTTAAATAAAATGTGTGTTTACAATTCGTTCAATAAACGTATTGTATTTTAATTACATTTGAATATAATTCATTTTTTAAGTATTGCATTTGGTTGAAAAGTATTTGATTTGTATTTAAATAAAATGTGTGTTTGTATGAAAAGTATTTGAATTATATTTTAAAGTTAAAAAGGTGATGTTATTGGTAAAAGTAGATAAAAAAGTTAAAGAGAGAGAGAATATGATGTGAGTAAAAAAATTTAAAAAACTAATAAATAATTCTTTTTAAAAAACAAATAAATAGTAAATGTTTTCATAACACTGTTGAAAAATATTATATTTGAACATAAAATTTTTATATTTGGATGAAAATTGCATTACGTTTAAACGTAATACACATTCATAGTGGTGCCAAATGAAAGTTTATAGATTTTAAATCATATTTATTGTTAAAGATTAGCACATTATTGGGGCGTTTGTTTTGTTTTCGTTTTCGCAAATGATTTTTCATTTTCAAAAACACAGAAAATGAAAACGGTCTCAAAATAGCGTTTGTTTATTTAACGTTTTCAAAACCATTTCGAAAACATCGTTTTCAACTATGTTGTCTTTTTTTTTTTTGGTTTTTTGAAAATGAAAAAAAGTTGTTTTCATTTTTTGTTTTCGTTTTCTCCCTCCATCTCCTCTCTCTCTCTCTTTCTCTTTCTAATTGTGCAGCGTCAGTAATAATCATGTTCAACAATAGCATCCATTTCTGATGAAGGCTGATGACCATGGGCAAATGATGATGACGACGGCCCCTCGTGACGATAACTATCAACTCATGACCTAAATTTAGCCATCGCCGTCACCTAGAGTTCAGACAACCAATCTCCTCTACCCCTATTACTCATTGCAAAATCTATCACTAAAGTTTTTTTTTTTATTTATGACTAATAATTTATTTTTTATTATTTTTTTAAAATTAAAAATAAATATGTTTTTATAAGATATTCACTTATAAAATGAGTTTTCAAAATATAAAACCAATCAAAATTTCATTTTTATGTTTTTCAGAATATACACTCAGAAAACATAACCAAACACAATTTCAGAAATGATCTTAACATAGTTTTCAAAATATTCTCATTTTCAATTTTTTTAAAAATAGAAAACATTTCAAAATCAATATCAAATGCCACCTATAGTTTCCAATATTTTTCATGTATTCTTGAAAAATTTCTCCTTTCAAAACTTTTTGCCTTATATACAAATTTTTAATACGTATGTAAGTTTTGACATACTTATATCTTTAAAATTACAATTTTTGAAACCTCCCCAATCATATCTTTACTTAAAGAGACTATAGATTGTTTGTTTGTTTTGTTTTCAACTATAATATATTTATTAATTTACTGTGCCAGAACCTGATGGGAATGTGAAAAGACGGCGGTGATCATCTCAGTGTCAGTTGTCTCTGGATTTGTCGCGTTGTTCTTGGTCCGCTCCTACACAAGTTGGGGTACAATAACTTTCTTTTACATTTTATTTTTTTGCTCAAAAAATTTCTTTTACTTTAACTACAAGGATTTTCTAGCTTTTTATTATTTGGTAATTAATTAATTAATTCTAAACACGGTTGCTTAGCTACGTTTGATAAATACATTATATTTTAATTATATTTAAATATAATTTTTTTTAATATTATATTAATTAAAAAGTATTTGTTTTGTATTTTAAAAATATATGTTTGGATGAAAAGTATTTTAAAATTGAAAAGTTAATATAATTAATAAAAATAAAGATAAATAGTTATGATTAAAAAGTTTTTAAATAATAATTGTTTTCGTAACACTATTAAAAATTATTATATTTAAATATAAAATTTTACGTTTAATATAAAATTGATTTTTATAATACTAAAAAAAAATTTTCAAACGCACCTTTAATATTTTCTTGGGTGTTAGTTTTACATGGCATACAAGTACTACACTTGTCTATTAAACAGGACTTTCTTTTTTTATTTTTTCTGGACGTTACACATTTTTTATTATTTTAATAGTTGGGGATAGGGACGTCAAGTTGGAGATATGGATCAAGAATTTACTGGCTGTATGTAAATTATAGTTACTTCTATTACAAGTGACAAAGCTAGAACCCTTAACATGGGGCTAATAAGTTAATAATAAAAGAAAAAAGACAAAAAAATGTTAGACGTATTTAATTATTCTGAATAAAATAAAAGATAATAAAAAAGTATATCTATTGATCTAGTCAAATCATATTCGGTACTTGATTATTAAGTTCTAATACACTGTTAACTCTCGTATCTAATCTTCATATTGTGCGTTGACAAAAGGATGACGAATAAATTATGGAGAAATTATTTAGTGAATGAGTACATCATGAGATCATATTTATATAATATACTTATTCAATAAATGATCAATATTTATTTGAGTTATTAATATTAACTATTTTAATCACTCAAACAAATTGAGATTTATTAGAAAAGAATATAATGATGAAAAATTTAAAATATAATTGATATTAATAAATCATCTAAATATCAATTATTTATTATATGAGTGTATCACATAAACATGATGATATGATATATTTATTTTATTAAATGATTTTTCAAAATTATGTTCATCAACTATTTCAAAAAACTGATGGTACGTATAAAGAATTCTTAAAGGAGCAAAATGTTACAAAGATGACATAAGGATGGTTTTCTTGAATCGCTTGTCGTATTCCTTAAAAAAAAAAAAAAGAATCTCTTATTGCACAGCCTTGATCTTTTTTTCTTTTTTTTTTTCAAATAAGAATCCTAAACAACTACAATAACCAAAATACAATTTTTGTGAGAAAAGAAACTAATTCTTGCTTAGTGAGATAGAATAAGAAATTATAAATGAAATGTTTGTAAGTAATATTAGTAGAGAAGTAAGGTGGAAAAGAAATTATTTATTAAAAAAGTGGAAAAGAGATTGAATATGAAATAAGGATTAACGTGGTAACAAGGGGCATTGTTTATCTACCTTCTTACTTGTTTTTCAAATTTTTTATTTTTCTTTTCTAAGCTAATAGAAACTTTTGATTAGTTGAGGTTCTGCGCTTTTAAATTGTAACAAGTTTTACTTGGACTTGTTTAACTCGATACTCTTTTTTTTTTTTTTAAAGATACTATTTCTTACTCTTATCTTATCTTTAAAATAGTTGTCAAACCATTTTTTAATTCATCTCTTTGTTATGTGCTAATGCAATGATTATATATATGTAGAATATGTAATAGACGGGTAATTTTTTGTGAACTCATATGTTTTTAGCTTTGGTGTCATGGTTTTAGAGATAGTGAATGGGAAGCAGAACCGAATATTTGTATATCCTGATCACGAGCTCAACCATTTAGGACATGTAAGATAAAGACTAATTAGTTAATTAATTTTCTTTAGTACCTCATTTACCAAGTGTGGCGGCCGCCGACCCAGCTCGCCCGAGTCGACGTTCGCCATCTCTTTCTTCGTTAACTTTGTATACATAAACGTTTCTTTTCATTTGCGGAAGTGTAATTTAAAGTCTTTACTTTCAAAATAGAGTGGAAATTTTGGGAAATTTTTTTTTTTAAAACATATTTACACAACTTCTATTTTTCTCAAAACATACTAACATATATATATATATATATTTTTCATTTTTGTTCCATTTCATTTACACATGGTCTGCATATATAAATATATATATATCTGAACATATGCTTATACAAAATTATTCTGGCAGTTGAAAGCATAGCAGGTCCGTCCCCTTGTCCATGACACTTCTTGAATCTTTCTGCCAGTCCCCTCGACCTTCTATCCTGTCCTGGGTTGCTTACCTTTATTACCTACACCACAAACAAACTTGTGAGCTAGACTCAGTAAGCACAAACATACAAACAAAGAACTAACATGCATAACCTCTAAGGTTAGTCACATAATGCAATTCTAATTCCTTACAAGTTAGTATTTAAGGTTTTTTATCATAACTTATTACAACATCCTCATAATTTCACTTCATGTCTTCCTTTCTTTCTCTTTGCTTTTCTTTTCCTTTCTTTTCTTTTCTTTTCCTTTCCTTTCTTTTCTTTTCTTTTCACTTTCATTTCCTTTCTTTTCTTTACTTTTCTTTTCACTTTCACTGGTGGGCCCGTTGTTGGACGTACCTATTTGCGCGCTGACAGTGGGAGGAGGGGGAGCGACCCACCAACCTACCTCAAAGTCATATAAAAACCGCACCTTCGGGGTTGGTCCATCCTATAATCTACCGCACCTTCGGGGTAGTGCCACATCTACGCGGAGGATATAGACTGGAAGTCTCGACCTTGTAGGGAGACCGGTACGCCAACAACTTAAGTTTTCAGTCTTATTATCTTGCATTCTTTTAGCTTTTTGATCATAACTTATCATGCATACATTCCATTCCTAAGGCATTTCTAACGTGAATTTTTCATCTAACTCATGTCACAGAACACATCAAAGTTAGTCAGTTTATGGGTAGACAAGTAAATGTTTGTACTTACAGTATCTGTGCAAGAGTGATTCCTTTTAGATCCTTGCTACTGCTTTCTTCTTCACTTCTTGGGTTTCCTAAAATAGAAATAATCATGGATTATTTCTCATGTTCATTTCATCATCATTTTTTTTTTCATTATAGTAAGATTTATATTAATTCCTACATTTCCTTATTCCTCTCTTTTTCCTCCAATTCAACTCTTAAAAATATTGTTACTATTTTTGGTATTTTGTTTTCACCCTTTTCCTTAACACTCCAATTTTTTTTTTCTTAACATTCTAATCTCCATAACGTCCTCAATCTCAGTTTCTTGCAACTAATTCACCTCATTATCGCTACCGAAATTTCGGCAGCATTTCGGCTTAAAAACTGAGATCCCGGCGTTTAAGTAACGCTTCAAAACTTAGGTACCTGCCAATTACTATACTAGAGGCCTAATTTTTCATAGAACATTCAAAACGTTCTATGAAAAATGCTTATCAATCCCACACATTACTCATTAACATATTCCAATTCACATCCATAAATCAACCATCACTTTCATCATTTTTTTCCATTTTTTTTCATTTTCCATATTCATTCATTCATTCAAAATCACCAACAATATAAAACATTCAATTTTAATAACCAAACTTCCAACTCAACTTTCAACTTAACTACTCTCTCCCAAACAAATTACATAACCATTTTCAACCTCTTTTCTTAACTCTAAACTCAACAAAACCAACTTTAAGATTTCAAAATCCCATTTCAAGAAACTTAACCATCATTTGTTCAAAATTGAACCCAAATACTTTTATGGTTAATATAACCCTTGTAACCATTTTTTCCTCTTAAATCATCAAGTTAACAATCATAGAGTCCAATTATTTCACTAAAAAGAGCCACAAATTCATCATGAAAAATCATCCAATTTTCAAACCCTAACTTTGTACATTTTCGGTTTCCTCAAGAAAACCTATTCAAACTTTAGCATTTAAGTTCCCAAACTCACATATATTCTTTCCTAAACCATCCTCAATCATTTCTAACCATTTTCGGACCCTAACGTTTCCATTGAACAATTTTTCACATTACCTATATAAAAATCCGAAAATCACCAAAATGCAAGGAAAAATTGTTACCTTGGTTCAAAAACGTTCCTTTGCCTCTAGAGGAACTAAAGTTGCGGTTTTTGGAAGAAAAATCGAAGAAAAACCGAGCTTGGAGGGGCCGGAAGTCGCGGCTCCCTCGCGGCTGCACAGTGCCGATTCGCGTGGAAGGAGGAAGGGGAAGAAGAGCTCGCGTTTTCACCCCTCTCTGTCGGCGTTTTTATCCTTTTCTCGCGCTCCCTCTCTCTTGTTTTTCGCTGCTGAAGTTTCGACTCACCGTCGGAAATCTCATGCCAGCGCCGACCGGAGAAGAAGAAGAAAAGAAGAAGAAGAAGAAGAAGAAGAAGAAAAAGAAAATCTTCTCCCTCTCTCTTTCGCCGCCTCTCTCTTTCTCTCTCACCGTTCTTCCTCTCTCTCTCGCTCGTTCTCCCTTTCTCGCTCTCTCTCTGTCTCTCGCGGCTGCAGGGAAAGTAATAGGGGGGGAGGGGCTGTGAAGGTGAGTTAATTAACTCACCCTCCCCCCCCTTTTTCCTTTCAGCCGAAAAACAAAGCCCCCCCCCCCCCCCTTTTTTTTTTTAGTCCCTAAACTCTTTAAATTTGTCCTTAGCCCCTAGTTTTCAAAATTATTTGTATTATTATCCTCTTTTTTTTTTTAACACTGTTAGAATATTTTTATTTCATTCTAGCAGTATTAAATCATTCATATATATATACATATGTATAAAAATATCATTACATTAATTAAAAAAAAAGATTCTGAGAAGATGAAAATTCTTGGTTGTTACATTCTCCCCTCCTTATAAAATTTTCGTCCTCGAAAATTCAGAACAAGTGGGGGTATTTTTCTCTCATCTCTTCTTCACGCTCCCACGTAGTTTCTTCCACATCGTGATTTCTCCACAACACTTTGACTAGCAGGATGCTTTTGTTTCTTAACGTCTTCTCCTCTCGAGCAAGTATTTGAACTGGTTGCTCCTCATACGACAAGTCTTCTTGGACTTGGATTGGTTCGTACTCCAGAACATGTGAAGGGTCTGAAATGTACTTCCTCAACATCAACACGTGGAAGACATTATGCACGGTAGACAATTCGGGTGGCAGTGCTAACTTATAAGCCACTTTTCCTACTCGACTGATAATGGGAAAAGGTCCTATGTATTTGGGACTCAGCTTCCCTTTTTTCCCAAATCGCATTACACCCTTCATTGGCGCAACCTTCAAAAATACAAAGTCTCCCTCTTCGAATTCTAAGGGTCTTCGTCTCTGGTCTGTGTAGCTCTTTTGGCGACTCTGTGCAGTCTTCATCCTCTGTTGGATTTTCTTGACCGCATCAACTGTCTCTTGGATAAATTCAGTCTTGTGTAGCTCCTTTTCTCTTAAATCATACCAATGAATTGGTGATCTACATTTCCGCCCATACAATGCTTCATATGGTGCCATTCCAATAGAAGCCTGGAAACTGTTGTTGTATGCAAACTCGATCAGTGGTAGCTTCTTATTCCATGCTCCTTTGAAGTCTAGTGTACATGCGCGAAGCATATCTTCCAGTGTCTGGATTGTGCGCTCAGATTGCCCATCTGTCTGGGGGTGAAATGCTGTACTAAATCTCAGTTCTGAGCCCATTGCAGCTTGAATACTCTTCCAAAAGTTCGATGTAAACCGTCTGTCGCGATCAGACACTATCTCTGTTGGTATTCCATGCAGTCTCACTATGTTTGAGATGTACAGCTCTGTCAACTTTTCCAATGTATACGTCATCTTTACGGGTATAAAGTGAGCAGACTTGGTTAATCGATCTACCACTACCCATATAGCATCAAATCCCTTAATCGTCCTTGGTAGTCCCACAACAAAATCCATAGTTATTTTTTCCCATTTCCATTCTGGGATGTCCAGTGGTTGCAGCTTACCTGCTGGTCTTTGATGTTCCGCCTTGACCCTTTGACATGTTAAACAGCGACTGACGTGTTGGACTATGTCATTTTTCATGTTTCTCCACCAAAATTGCTGCTTTAGGTCTTGATACATCTTTGTACTACCTGGATGTACTGAATAAGGGGTGTCGTGGGCTTCCGTTAAAATTCTCTTCCTCAATTCTTCTTTGTCGGGCACACAAATCCTCCCTTGAAAAAGTAGTACCCCATCGTCAGCAATGTGGAACTCTGTCCTTTCACCCTTAAAAACTTTTTCCTTCAATTCTCTCAGAACAGCATCAACCTCTTGAGTTTCTTTAATCTCCTCAAAAAGTGTCAGCTGGATTTGCATTGCCGCCAACCTTCCTGCAATTAACTCCATTCTTAGCATAGAAATTTCTTGTTGTAGCGGCTTGGGCAGCTTATCGATAGTTATTCGTTCCGGCATCGTCGACTTACGGCTCAATGCATCCGCTACCTTATTTGCCTTGCCGGGATGATACAAGATCTCGCAGTCATAATCTTTAACCAACTCAAGCCATCTTTGTTGTCTCATGTTGAGTTCCTTCTGGGCGAAGAAATACTTCAAGCTCTGGTGGTCGGTAAAGATCCTACACCGAACTCCATATAAATTATGCCGCCATATCTTAAGAGCAAATACTACAGCAGCCAATTCTAAATCATGAGTCAGGTAGTTCTTCTCATGTTCTTTCAGCTGTCTGGAAGCATAGGCTATCACTTTTCCATCTTGCATCAATACAGCTCCTAATCCCATCTTGGATGCGTCGCTGTAGATATCAAATTCTCCTTCGTCCTTAGGCAAAGTGAGAACTGGGGCACTCGTCAACCGTCTCTTTAATTCCTGAAAGCTTTCCTCGCATTTGTTCGTCCAATCAAATTTCTTCTCCTTGCAAGTGAGAGCTGTGAGAGGGGCAGCTAACTTTGCAAATCCCTCCACAAATCTACGGTAGTAACCTGTCAATCCTAGGAAACTCCGTATCTCGGTGACGTTCTTCGGAGGTACCCATTTGCTAACAGCTTTAACTTTTGCAGGGTCGACTGCAATCCCGTCTTTTGAGACGACGTGTCAGAGGAAATGGACTTTGTCTAACCAAAATTCGCATTTTGAGAACTTGGCATACAACCGATGCTCCCTTAGTGTCTGCAGTGCGGTCCGAAGATGTTCCTCATGCTGTTCTTGATTTTTCGAGTAGATGAGGATATCGTCAATGAATACGATGACAAATTTATCCAAGTATTCCTTAAATACTCGATTCATAAGATCCATGAAGGCAGCTGGAGCATTTGTTAATCCAAAGGGCATAACAAGAAATTCAAAATGCCCATATCTTGTGCGAAAAGCGGTCTTAGGAACATCTCCTTCCTTGATCTTCAACTGATAATAACCGGATCGAAGATCAATCTTGGAAAACATCGCAGCTCCCTTGAGTTGATCAAACAAATCATCGATCCTCGGCAGTGGATACCTGTTCTTGATTATAGCCTTGTTGAGTTCACGGTAATCAATGCACATTCTCAAGCTCCCGTCCTTCTTCTTCACAAACAAAACTGGTGCTCCCCATGGCGAGCAGCTGGGGCAGATGAATCCTTTTTCTAGTAATTCTTTCAACTGCACCTGTAATTCCTTCAGTTCTGCAGGGGCCATTCTGTAAGGTGCTTTTGAAATTGGGGTTGTGCCTGGCAGCAACTTAATCTCAAAAGTAATATCCCGATCTGGAGGGAGTCCTGGCAATTCTTCTGGAAATACTTCTAAGAAGTCCCTAATCACCGGCACTTCACTTGGTTGGAGTTTCGCTTCAATGCTTGTATCTGTGATGTAGGCTAAGTAGCCAGTGCACCCACTCTTTATCAATTTCTGTGCCCTCATTGAACTTATCAGCATACCGGACGATCTTGGAGTATGACCCACATATTCGAACTGGTCATCTCCTCCTAAATGAAACAGCACTTTCCGTTGCTGACAATCAATTGTCGCTCGATACTTGCTAAGGAAATCCATTCCGAAAATGACATCATAGTCAACTATCTCTAGTATGACTAAATTGATGTATAATTCTCGATCAGCAATAATCACTGGAACATTTCGTAACCAGTGATTCGACAACATTACCTCACCAGATGGTAGGGTGGTCTTGAACACTTGACCAATCCTCTCCTTAATATGTTTAATTTTTGCAGCATAAGTATGTGAAGCAAATGAATGTGATGCACTTGAGTCAAATAATACATAGGCAATACTTTGGGCAACAGAAAGCTGACCTGTCACCACATTCGAGGCTCCCGCCTCAACGTCTTCCTTGGAGTAGGCTAGGATATGTGCATCAGCTCGAGGTGCGTCTTCTGGTCGGTTCATGTGAGTCTGAGCCCCTTGAGACCTTGTCTGCATGGCGTGTGCTTGGCTAGCAGTCGGTCACGGCTGGAAGGATCTTGGCTGGTATTGGGGATTGGTAGGGCAATTCCTGGCAAAGTGGCCTTCCTTACCACATAAATAACATGCATATGTCCCCATTTTACATTCCCCTGGATGCATTTTCCCACATTGTTGACATGGGAGTCTAGTCTGGCCGGTAGTCTGATTTGGCCTTTTCTGAACATTTCTTACATTCTGACCTCCGGAATCACTAGTATTTGTCTTCCGCTTGTTCGTGCTCGATTGACTTTGGTTGCCGCTCTGACTAGGCCTCGGACCTGAGAAAGGCTTGTTACTTTGGCTTGGTTGATTGCTTTTCTGTGTCAGTCTTGCCAAATCCCTTTCTCTCTTCTTATCCTCCCAAGCCTTAGCCTTCTCTTCTTTCGCTCGGGCCAACCTGTGCTCAGCTCTCATTGCCCTGCTAATGCAGTCTGCGACGGTGGTGGGTAGAGTCTCACCACTCTCTACCAATGTGGCAATATCGGGCCTAAACATGTCAATCATTCGCCGGACCCGTTCCCCTTCAGTTGGTACCATCTGCGGATATAGTCGGGCTAGCCGATCAAACTTACGGTAAGCTTCAGTCATCGACATTTTCCCTTGCTTTAATCCATCAAATTCTCGCTGTTGAGCTCGCAAGGCGTCTAAGTTGAAAAATTTCCGGTTGAATTCTTCCAAGAAGTCATCCCATGTCATGCTTTTTACATCTCTTCTCATCTTTACCATCTCCCACCAATATCTGGCATCTTTCTTCAGTAAGTAGGAGGCACAGAGAATTCGTTCTTGATCTGTGATATTCATGAACTCGAAGATCATCTGTATGGAGGCCAACCATTCTTCAGCCTCAAGTGGATCAGTAGACCCCTCAAACCCTGGCGGTTTCATTTTCCTAAACCGCTCATATAAGGACTCCTGGTTGATTACCATCTGAGTAGGAGTACCCATACCCCCTTCTGATTGAATTGGTATTGTTGGAGCGGTTGACCTTGGAGTCGGTTGAGGTTCTGGCATAGATGTTTGGGATTGGGTCATTTGAGGTTGGGAAGATCCACCCCTATCAGTTTGCTCTGCATTTCTTTCAGCTAACAACTCTCTTAGCCTTTGGTTTTCCTGTTCTTGAGCTTCCAATCGCGCCTGTATGTTGGCTAAGAGGTTGGTTATCTCGGTATCTCGGTCTACTCTTGACGCTTTGGATCATGGTCTGACCATATTGTCATAAACTACCTACTGTAAACCATAACAAAGTTTAGTACTTACATAACAACAATAATTCTAAATTTAAAAACAATCTTACTTGGACTGTGCAGAAGCAGATGCTTGAAATGTCATGGAGGGTCAATGGACAACCGCCGGGCTCTGATACCAACTGTGGCGCCCGCCGACCCAGCTCGCCCGAGTCGACGTTCGCCATCTCTTTCTTCGTTAACTTTGTATACATAAACGTTTCTTTTCATTTGCGGAAGTGTAATTTAAAGTCTTTACTTTCAAAATAGAGTGGAAATTTTGGGAAATTTTTTTTTTTAAAACATATTTACACAACTTCTATTTTTCTCAAAACATACTAACATATATATATATTTTTCATTTTTGTTCCATTTCATTTACACATGGTCTGCATATATAAATATATATATATCTGAACATATGCTTATACAAAAATATTCTGGCAGTTGAAAGCATAGCAGGTCCGTCCCCTTGTCCATGACACTTCTTGAATCTTTCTGCCAGTCCCCTCGACCTTCTATCCTGTCCTGAGTTGCTTACCTTTATTACCTACACCACAAACAAACTTGTGAGCTAGACTCAGTAAGCATAAACATACAAATAAAGAATTAACATGCATAACCTCTAAGGTTAGTCACATAATGCAATTCTAATTCCTCACAAGTTAGTATTTGAGGTTCTTTATCATAACTTATTACAACATCCTCATAATTTCACTTCATGTCTTCCTTTCTTTCTCTTTGCTTTTCTTTTCCTTTCTTTTCTTTTCTTTTCCTTTCCTTTCTTTTCTTTTCTTTTCACTTTCATTTCCTTTCTTTTCTTTACTTTTCTTTTCACTTTCACTGGTGGGCCCGTTGTTGGACGTACCTATTTGCGCGCTGACAGTGGGAGGAGGGGGAGCGACCCACCAACCTACCTCAAAGTCATATAAAAACCGCACCTTCGGGGTTGGTCCATCCTATAATCTACCGCACCTTCGGGGTAGTGCCACATCTACGCGGAGGATATAGACTGGAAGTCTCGACCTTGTAGGGAGACCGGTACGCCAACAACTTAAGTTTTCAGTCTTATTATCTTGCATTCTTTTAGCTTTTTGATCATAATTTATCATGCATACATTCCATTCCTAAGGCATTTCTAACGTGAATTTTTCATCTAACTCATGTCACAGAACACATCAAAGTTAGTCAGTTTGTGGGTAGACAAGTAAATGTTTGTACTTACAGTATCTGTGCAAGAGTGATTCCTTTTAGATCCTTGCTACTGCTTTCTCCTTCACTTCTTGGGTTTCCTAAAATAGAAATAATCATGGATTATTTCTCATGTTCATTTCATCATCATTTTTTTTTCATTATAGTAAGATTTATATTAATTCCTACATTTCCTTATTCCTCTCTTTTTCCTCCAATTCAACTCTTAAAAATATTGTTACTATCTTTGGTATTTTGTTTTCACCCTTTTCCTTAACACTCCAATTTTTTTTTTCTTAACATTCTAATCTCCATAACGTCCTCAATCTCAGTTTCTTGCAACTAATTCACCTCATTATCGCTACCGAAATTTCGGCAGCATTTCGGCTTAAAAACTGAGATCCCGGCGTTTAAGTAACGCTTCAAAACTTAGGTACCTGCCAATTACTATACTAGAGGCCTAATTTTTCATAGAACATTCAAAACGTTCTATGAAAAATGCTTATCAATCCCACACATTACTCATTAACATATTCCAATTCACATCCATAAATCAACCATCACTTTCATCATTTTTTCCCATTTTTTTTCATTTTCCATATTCATTCATTCATTCAAAATCACCAACAATATAAAACATTCAATTTTAATAACCAAACTTCCAACTCAACTTTCAACTTAACTAATCTCTCCCAAACAAATTACATAACCATTTTCAACCTCTTTTCTTAACTCTAAACTCAACAAAACCAACTTTAAGATTTCAAAATCCCATTTCAAGAAACTTAACCATCATTTGTTCAAAATTGAACCCAAATACTTTTATGGTTAATATAACCCTTGTAACCATTTTTTCCTCTTAAATCATCAAGTTAACAATCATAGAGTCCAATTATTTCACTAAAAAGAGCCACAAATTCATCATGAAAAATCATCCAATTTTCAAACCCTAACTTTGTACATTTTCGGTTTCCTCAAGAAAACCTATTCAAACTTTAGCATTTAAGTTCCCAAACTCACATATATTCTTTCCTAAACCATCCTCAATCATTTCTAACCATTTTCGGACCCTAACGTTTCCATTGAACAATTTTTCACATTACCTATATAAAAATCCGAAAATCACCAAAATGCAAGGAAAAATTGTTACTTTGGTTCAAAAACGTTCCTTTGCCTCTAGAGGAACTAAAGTTGCGGTTTTTGGAAGAAAAATCGAAGAAAAACCGAGCTTGGAGGCGCCGGACGTCGCCGCTCCCTCACAGCTGCACAGTGCCGATTCGCGTGGAAGGAGGAAGGGGAAGAAGAGCTCGCGTTTTCACCCCTCTCTGTCGGCGTTTTTATCCTTTTCTCGCGCTCCCTCTCTCTTGTTTTTCGCCGCCGATGTTTCGGCTCACCGTCGGAAATCTCACGCCAGCGCCGACCGAAGAAGAAGAAGAAGAAGAAGAAGAAGAAGAAAAAGAAAATGTTCTCCCTCTCCCTCTCGCCGCCTCTCTCTTTCTCTCTCGCCGCCTCTCTCTTTCTCTCGCCCCGTTCTTCCTCTCTCTCTCGCTCGTTCTCCCTTTCTCGCTCTCTCTCTGTCTCTCGCGGCTGCAGGGGAAGTAATAAGGGGGAGGGGCTGTGAAGGTGAGTTAATTAACTCACCCTCCCCCCCCTTTTTCCTTTCAGCCGAAAAACAAAGCGCCCCCCCCCCCCCCCCCCCCCCCCCCCCCCCCTTTTTTTTTTTTAGTCCCTAAACTCTTTAAATTTGTCCTTAGCCCCTAGTTTTCAAAATTAATTTTATCATTATCCTCTTTTTTTTTTTTAACACTGTTAGAATATTTTTATTTCATTCTAGCAGTATTAAATCATTCATATATATATACATATGTATAAAAATATCATTACATTAATTAAAAAAAAAAGATTCTGAGAAGATGAAAATTCTTGGTTGTTACACCAAGTCTTTCTAGTTCCCGTATCGATCCTCAATCCAAGTTTGGATTGTTTTAGGTGTAATAACCGGGAAAATTCATATTTCTCGGAGAACAAATATACAATGAATTTAAGCGTTAAAATGTGAAATTAAGTGATTTAATATTGTTTGGAACTAAATAAAATGTTCAAACAATGTTAAAGGATGAAGAATGATTGATAGTGATATTATGTGTGTACACGTGTGTGCCACTCACAGTATCAAGAAGTAGGTCAAGACGATATTATCTTGACATAAAACTGATAAATTTAGGTTCAGCACTCCGGAATTAGTTAGGATAGCCTATCAGCACGCTCAAAATTGATAATTGAGCACAAGGGTAATTTTTGACCGAGAATTCGCAGTATCGAAAACTAGTCGAAATGACCTCAGATGAAGATAAAACTGATATATTTGGATTCAGGACGCCTAAATTAGTCAGGAAAGCCCATGTTGAAATTTTAGGTGAAAAAGTATATAAATAGCGAAAAAAGTGAAATGTCCTCATTTGTCCACATGCTCTCTCTCTCATCACTTCTCTTTCTCTCTCTACCCGAATGTGTACAGTAACCAACTTTCACGTACAGCCTCCGTTCACGACACCGCCGGCACTGTTGGAAAGCTCTTGCCGGGCTGAGTTCAATGGTAGGTCGACGCAACGGAACGGCCGCCGCACGCACCGCCGGCCACCTGAAACTTTGCGACGCCGTATCTCCACCGTCCGACGTCCGATCAAGCTGATTCCGGTCCCAAAAGACTCGTGGTGAAGAGTAGAATAAAACCCAAGTGGTTTTTCAGCCCAACGGCCATCGGATCGCGCTGCCCAACTCCGCCCGTCACCGTCGCCGTCGCCGCCGTGGAATCCGACGATTCCGGCGGAGTTGAGTTGCAAGGTTGGTATCAAAATGCTCAAAACAACACGTAGATCAAACGCCCCAAATCAATTTTGGGCAATAATCGCCGGAAAATGGAGATCCACCACCGCTGTCGCCGTCGGTTTTTCGAGGGTCGATTTCCGGCCATAGAAGTTTCAATTGGTGAAATTGAGACCACCAATGAGTTCCTCACGTCGAGATCTTTAAGATGGACTACCCATATTCTACCGTCGTCGCCGTCACCGCCGGTCAACGGCCAGTCAACGCCGGTCAACGACTTCCGGTAACCGAAAATTGAAGTTTGGCCCGTTGGCCTATTTTCGATGTTCCGGACGCATCCACGGAGTCGGAATTGCAAGACGGGACCTCAGATATGAAGAACAAAGAATTAGGGTTTATGCCGTCGAGACCGGACTGCAATTCGGTATAAATCCCGACCCTTTTACGTTCCGCAATTTAATTGTTTGGGACTATTGTATGATTTTATAATTATTGGTATGAAAATTATGGAAAAGAATGTATGTAAAAAGAAGAAAATGGTTGTAATGGAGAAAAAGAAAAATATGTGATGATGTAACGATTTTACGTAAACAGTATGAGTTTTACGTAAAATCTAGGCCTCTGGTATAGAACGTGATAGAATTTGATCAGGATAGATTGTTTTCAGGCGTTTTCTAAACGCTGAAACCTCAAAAATTAGGGGGAAACTCTACCGAAATTTCTAAAAACAGCACCAGGGGTAATATGGGAAACGAGGGGTAAAATATGATCGGGAAGGGAACCCGAGCCTCCTTGAGGAATTAGGGCATGGAAAAAGGAAGGGGTAAGTTATAATTAGTAAACTGACCCTTTGAAACCCTAGAACGCAAGGAAAACATGAAATCGATTCTTAGGTCGGAATAGTACTTCCCTAGTGTCGGGAATGTGAAAAATTGGTAAAATGATAAGAATTGATCTAAAAAAGGGTCCGATAAGATTTAAAAAGTTAATTAAATGATTTTAGGTTTAGAAAATCCAGCCTAAGTATGAAAATGAAAATGTTATGGTTAAACGACCCATCAGGGGCAAAATGGTTATTTTACCCAAAGACTCTCAAATTATGGGAAAAGAGCTCCAATGACCCCAGAGTAGGGTAATGAAGTTTGTAAAAGCCAAAATTGAGATTTAAGTTATGAAAAATCACGTCAAGGGTAAAATTGTAATTTTGTCAAAAGTTAGGGGTAAAATCGTAATTTTTCAAAAAGTTGGAGAAAAATTCGAAAGTGGCCATTAAGGTTTAAAAAGCTGTCCTAAGGCTATAATTAAGGGTTATAAGATCAGAATCAAGCTTTTAAATAAAGTAAAAGCTATAAATGAAAATGTGATTAACGGACAAAATTTGTGTGTAGGAACCCGATCCAGACTCGACAAAGGACATCTATGGATTCCAAGAAGAGGATAAACACGCTATAAGTAAGTTCAGACATTTACCCATCTGTAACTATGAACAAGCTTATCGTGTTTATATGTTTTGTATGCAAATGTCATGATGTGACTTATGATGATGTTATAATAACGCTATAGCAGTGCTATGATGATGTTAAAAGATAGGTTTTAATAAATAATTTATAAAAAAATATATATATGTATATATTGAATTACGAAGGAAAGGTATTATAAAAGTTTTATGAGAGTAAAGATGTGATAAAGAGTGATAGAAGAATGGAAAGGGTAAGAATGAGAATGTTATGATAGAATGCATAAGGAAGAGATGAGATATGAAAGGAAAGAATAGATGTTTTATGAAAAGTTTTATGAAAAGTTTTATGAAAAGTTTTATGAAAGTTAAGTTATGATTGATAGAGCAACGATGATCGGTGATGAAAGGAATTAAGGAATGGTATGTTTATGAGAACGAAAGGATAGATGTTTTATGAAAAATTATATGAAAGCAAAGAGTTAGACGAGAAAGAGAAGCAATGATAGGTTATAATGAAAGCTATGATAAAAGGATTAGAACATAATGATAAGATGTGATTAATGGAATAGAACGATAGGCTATGATCGATAGGAGTATGATGACAAGATACGATAGATAGAATGATACAAATGATAAACAGAAAATAATTGTCTGCGTTTAACTAAACGTGTTTTTGTTTGTTATGATGTGATGTGATGTGATGTGATGATATATAAGTAATATGTGTTATATATGCTATGCTAAAGTGTGATTAACATAATTCACACAAGTTAAAGTAAAGAATTAAGAAAAGAAAAACAACGAAAGAACAAATGTCCCATGAGATGTTTTATGAAAAATGAAAAATGAAAGATGATGAATGTCATGAAAAAGATGTACAACGAAAAATCAATATAAGAAAAATAAAAGCCTACAAGATAATAAGACTGAAAACTTAAGTTGTTGGCGTACCGGTCTCCCTACAAGGTCGAGACTTCAAGTCTATATCCTCCGCGCAGATGTGGTGCTACCCCGAAAATGTGGTAGATTATAGGATGGACCAACCTCGAAGGTGAGGTATTATGTGACTGTGAGGTAGGTTGGTGGGTAGTTCCCCCTCCTCCCACTATCCGCGTGCAAATAGGTACGTCCAACAACGGGTCCACCAAAGGAAAGTGAAAAGAAAAGAAATGAAAGGAGAGTGAAAAGAAAAGAAAAGAAAGGAAAATAGCGAGAAAAGAAAAGAAAGGAAAAGAGAGTGCGTGAAAAGAAAAAAAAGGAAAAGAGCGTGAAAAGAAAAGAAAAGAAACGATACGAAAAGAAAAGAAAAGTAAAGAACGATAAGAAAAAAAAAATGAATGATATGAAAGAATGACATAATGAAATCGATAAAAAATAAATAAATAATAAAACGAAGTTAAAAGAACATAATAGAATTAATATATGTGATGTGATGTATTTAATGTTATGTGTATGATGTGAATGAAACGTTTTTACATGATGTTATGCTAGTGTATATGTTACTAGCTTATAAGATACGAAAAGATAAGAGATGAGGACAAAACGATAGAAAAGTTATAAAGGTTTAGAACAGAAAGTTAAGAAATGATAGGAATGAAAAGTAAAGAAATGAAGAGATTAGATTAGAATGATAAGAGATGATCGATAGAATGATAAGAACGATGAACGAAGAGATAAATGAGCATAAAGAGGCTAACATAATATATTATGTTTCGAGGATATGTATAGACGATGTGTATGATGTGTATATACGTGATGTCATATATTCTAGTAATAACATATATTATTAGTATTTATAAGTTAATGAATGTATGTTTGAACTTACTGAGCATCTAGCTCGTTAGTTGTTCATATGTTGCAGGTAGGTAACATGTTAGTTTAAAGTAATATGATGGACAACGGACGGATCTGCATGTGCCAAGGGATTGGGCGAGGGTATGGTACTACCATGAGTCTTTTGCTGAGCGTTCAAAAAGGAAGATGAAAGAAAGAAATTTATGAATTATATGTTATAAGAGTATGATAGAGATATAGATATAATATGTAAATTAAAAGAAAAAAAATTGCTATAGAAATTGCTTCCGCTTTAAAATGAGAACGTTAAGAATGGAAAGTTAAGTATGTTAAGTAAAAGGACGACGACCCACGAGATTGCCAACCATCCTGGTCGGCGTCAGAACTCGGCTGGTTGGTATGGTAACGTACGTGGGGGACGCCACATTAGGCATGGAAATTATGGAACGAAGGTAGACCACTGGAATTGGCCGATATCTTGATGGAGAACGTTCCTCCATCAGAAGTGTTGAGATGCATAGAAGTGGGCCTATTATGTGTTCAGAGACGCCATGAAGATAGGCCCTCTCCATGTTGGATGGTAAAAATGTTTCAGTGTCTCAACCTAAACAGCCTCGACTTTACACTGAAAGATCTTTTACAGAGACCGATTCCTCGTCATCGTTGAATATGCCTAATGTTTCTACTGAAATAACTTTTACAACAGTACAGAGCAGATAATAACAATGAGAAAATAGTTTGTGTACCTTCCCAACAAGAGCTTAAACTCTATTCTGTTTGGATAGGCCTCTACAAATCAAAGTTTGACTGTATAATTTGTACTTAGAGGGTGGAATTCATACTTTATCAAACGACAAAGAAATTATCCACAGAAAGACGCGGTTATTGTAGTCTTATAAAGAGGGTGGAATTCATACTTTATTTTTTGAACCAACCATTTTGCTGCACATAAAGAAGTAGACAAACTAGATAAGGCTAACAATCTGATAATTGTAGTTTTTTATGGACGATAAAGGGAATATCTTTTTAGAGTTTGATATAAGAGTTTCGCTAAGTGGAGTTCTTTTGACACAGAACACAAGTATCAGCCAGTTGGATTTCATCTACTGTAGTTGAATCTTTAGCTTGTTGTCTATACTTGTTTTCCTGTCCTATTTATTTTATTTATTTGTAAACTTAGAACTAAAATCAAATTTAAAACAAAACAAAAAAAAATGGCCTTAATTACATCATGATGTATTAATTATATGAGAATTGTGTTACTCAAAGTTAGAGGTTTTGGTGAGGGAAGCTATATGAAAAAATAAAATAAAAATAAAAAATAAAAAGAATTAGCGATATCTAGCTTTTCATAGAGAAATATTTAGTTTTTGAGCTTTTAATTATGAGTTTTTTAAGAGAAAAATTAGCGATCTTCAGAAGGAGATATATTTTATTAACATTCATCGGAAGAATAATTTGTAGTTTTCACGAGACGATAATTTATAAGTAAAAGAGAGTTTAACAAAGTAAATATTAAAGACGAGTGATGCTCACTAATCAAGTCCATCAAGTAGATTCTACATGCTAATGGCAAAATCAAAGAGAGAGTCTGTATTTGTATAGTTTGATTAGTGATTGTACTCATGATTATTTAGTAGATTGTTCGATAATTGGATATGATCTTGAGGAGTAGGTAGATTCGAATCTCATAAAAATTACTTGTGTGTTTAATTTATTTATACTTTTGATAATTTAATTAATTTGGTAACTTAACAAAATCTGATAAATAACTAAAATAGATCTAAGAATAATAAAATGATATACAAATAAACAAACAAGTTCAGGGGTTTAAGACCCTGGCCTTCGTCCGCCTGTAAGAACTTCTCTTTGCCTTGAAAATGTGAGTTCTTTGACTAGTCAACTATCGATTTATATTCTTAAAGAAAGAAAAAAAGATTACTAAAAAAATATCAATTCATAAAAATTAGATCTTATAATAAAATATATTTTAATTATATTTTAATGGGATCCACCTTCCTGTGGTGTAATTGTTGGTGCTTTTAAATTTTTCATTAAAAAAATAAAATAGTAACAAGTCGAAAGACGGCGGAAAAATACATTGACTATCTTTCTAATCAACGAAGAACATTCACAGTCAGTATTTGCCATTTTCTTATCTCGTTTTGACCAAGTAATTTTCAATTTTGGATGTGTTTACTTTTGAACCGATAAGCTAAATAGTTTATTACTACCACATTGGAAAAAATATTATTAATTACAACAGAAGTTGGAATTTGTCATCGCATATCCATCCTTCGTTTCAAAGAACGTCCATGGTTGACTTGTCAAGCTTTTTCTTTGACCATGAAGGAGGAGAGAAGTTCAATTTTATAAGAGTGGAAAAATGAAAACATGGACAAAGGAAACACAGAAGCCTTGCCTCTCAAAATCACTTTGTACTCTGCTTCTCTTACATTACATGTATAACTGTATACAATCAATGAAGTTGGTTGCTATCATATTCTGCTTCTCTCTTACCTGCTTTCTCGATTCCTTAGCAGCTGCTGATCAAGACACCATCAAACCAAACCAAACACTTCTGGACAACGGCCAAACTCTTGTGTCCATCGGCGAAACATTCGAATTAGGCTTTTTCAGCCCGCAAAATTCCATGAACCGATACGTGGGAATATGGTTAAAGAACGTTGCAAACCTCACAGCCGTTTGGGTCGCTAACAGAGACAACCCACTCACAGACTCGTCAGGTGTCTTTAAAATCACCGAAACGGGAAACATAGTAATCCTCAACAACAAATCGGAGAACTTGTGGTCATCAAATTCATCAGCAAAAGATCCAACTTTGCAGCTCTTAAGCACAGGAAACCTTGTGGTTAAAGATGGCAGGAGCGAAAACTATGCGTGGCAGAGTTTCGACCATCCATGTGATTCTCTCATTGCGGGCATGAAGCTGGGACAAGACTTCGTAACGGGTCAAATTTGGAAGCTAACCTCCTGGAAGAGCACCCAAGATCCATCCACGGGAAGATATATTTACGAACTAGACCCTCGCGGGCTTCCTCAGATACTTCTGCGTGAAGACGGCAATATTATTTACAGAAATGGTCCTTGGGACGGTGTACGAGTAGGTGGTGATCCTCCCATCCGAGACAATATGATCTTTAAACCTAATTATGTAGTCACTGAAACCAATCTCTACTACACCTTCAACAACATCAACAATTCAACGCCTACCATGTTCAAGTTGAATCCATTTGGATCTCCGGAGCAGGTCAGGTTGAACATCGGTAGCGGCCAGTGGATTCCCGTCTTACGGTTGCAGAGAGACAATTGCGACATTTTCAACCGCTGTGGCGCTAACGGTCTCTGTGACATCAGCGACAGCGCTGTTTGCCAGTGTCCAACCGGGTTCGTGCCAAAATCACCGGGAGACTGGGCCGCCTCTGACCCGACTGGCGGGTGCATGCTCAAGACGCCCTTGAACTGCAGCGCTAGCGAGCGGTTCAAGAAGTTCTCTCGGTTGAAGTTGCCTTACGGTTCGGAGTTTGCGGTGAACAGGACAGTGGTGAATAAGGAGGAGTGCGAGTTGATTTGTCGGAGGAACTGCTCGTGTGTGGCTTATGCCATGGCTCGGGTTGGCGGCTGTGTGGTTTGGTTTGGGGACCTGCTTGACATGAGACGTTTTATTGAAGGCGGGCAAGATCTGTACATTAGAATGGCTGCATCGGAATTCAGTAAGTCTAACACTACTACGGTGATCATATCAGTCTCGGTTGTAATTTCAGGTTTTGTTGTATTGCTTTTCGTTGGTGGGTTCATGATCATCAAGAAGAGGACCTCCCGCTCCCACATAAGCCAAGGTACCCTAATTTTCTTTTACTTGAAGAACAATGATTTTTTTATTTTTTGGGGTTAAGTTAGATTTATATAATTTCATTGTCATTATTTGGTTTTATAGGTAAGTCTAATGTCGTTCATGTACTTGGCATTCCCCGCGTACTATATGTTTATAATTATCTCGGTCTTATCGTTAAAACTTTTCATAAATTAATCTGGTTGAATAAATCATTAAGATATATCTGGGGGTGAGAAATGCAAAGCAATGGATAAAGTATGATTTCTCTTCCATCGGAACAATTCTGCTTTAAGGAGAGAGCTCTACGTTAAGGGGGATTATTCCAATACAGTTGACTAACAATAAAAACAGAGACATCAACTTAAAGGGCGGAGTTGAAAATGCAACATAAATAAATTATAAA
This sequence comes from Antiaris toxicaria, assembly GCA_035233585.1. Classification (NCBI taxonomy): domain Eukaryota; kingdom Viridiplantae; phylum Streptophyta; class Magnoliopsida; order Rosales; family Moraceae; genus Antiaris; species Antiaris toxicaria. Next base: position 101,444,698 of record CP141154.1, read on the forward strand.
AATCCAGCCGTTATAATAATTAAGCGCTTCCAGTGTGTTAGGAGTATTTATCCTGCAGCACTGACTGGGGACTGATAAGGTGCACCATCACACTATATTATATTTTTATCTTTTAAAATGAATTTAGATAAGAGATACAAACTCAATAGCTTATGATATTATTAATAGATTATATCTGTGATTACTATTATACCTTATTTAGATATTCCTTATCAAAGGAGATCGACCTTGGAAGCTGACTTGAATTGATATTTTATATTCGGACTACAATGTTCACTATTTGATTCTTCTATTAAAAAAAAAAAGAGAGAAAATAAAATAAAATAAATGTTTAATATTTGGTGGAAGCAATATTCTGGTCGTGTAGCATTGCTTAGTCATTGAAATCATAATACATAATGGACAGAAAAAAAAAATCTAAAAAATTTAGCTTCTAAAAAAATCATATCGTCAAAATCATAAAATATAGCTTCTTTATATCAAAGTTTCGATAAAACATTATAAACTTCATTCTAAATTTTAGGGAACTTTAAAATTATTTTTGCCATATTAGTATTTTTAAAAATGATTTGGCAAACATTTTATGAAAAACCACAATTTTTTTCTCCCTTATTTTATTTTTATTATTATTATTTTTCAACTTAAAGTAAAGAATTTGAACTTTGTGTCTTTAAGTGAAGCGGGAGTGAAATTATTACTAAACTAAATATAAAAGTAAAAGTTGTGCTATGTAGGCCCATGGTAAGCATTAAGTTCGTTTTCACTACTGATATTTTGTATGGATTATTTTTTGCAGCCTCCTTGTGTGGTTTTTTTATTAGAAAAAGCTTTAGACCTTAATAGTTAGAGGTAGGGTTTGGATTTGTTGCTAAATTATGTCCACAGCCATATATAATGATGAATATGATCATTGCTTCTTAGTAGAAAATATATAGTGTAGATAAAGTAATTTGTTGCACGTGATTATCCGTTTTAGTTTATTTTCATTAATGTTTTCGCAGAGAAAACAGTAATCAATTCAAATGAAGTTAAGGATCCTATTCTTATAGAGGAAGACGTAGAGATACCTTCATTTGGGCTAGATACTGTTTCCCATGCTACTAGCAACTTCTCCATTGCAAACAAAATTGGAGAAGGTGGTTTTGGTCCTGTTTACAGGGTACTTTCTTTGTCAAATGAACAATTTTAACTTTTTCTTTGCTTTTTCCTTGTACTTACTTATAGCTAAAAAAAATATTCCACGTTACATATAGGGTACACTCTCAACTGGAGAAGAAATAGCAGTGAAGAGACTTTCTAAAGATTCCGGACAAGGCATAGTAGAGTTCAAGAATGAAGTTATTCTAATTGCAAAACTTCAACACCGAAACCTTGTGAGACTATTAGGATGTTGTATTCACAGCGAAGAAAGGATGTTAATCTATGAGTATATGCCTAATAAAAGCTTGGACTCATACATATTCAGTTAGTTTCTCAATACCGTGAATTTTTTTTTTCCTAATTTGTTTGCCTCTTTAATTGGTTTATTATATATTTAAGGTTTAACTTTACATTTCATTTTAATTGGCACAGACCAAACAAGGGGTACTGCACTAGATTGGCGGAAGCGGTTTGATATAATAGTGGGAATTGCTCGAGGACTTCTTTATCTTCACCGAGATTCAAGATTGAGAATCATTCATAGAGATCTTAAAGCGAGTAATATCCTATTAGATAGTGAGATGAACCCCAAGATTTCAGACTTTGGCTTAGCAAGAATATTTAAAGGTGATCAAAATGAAGTAAATACTACGAGAGTAGTTGGAACATAGTAAGTTCAACACACCAATTGTTTCTCTTTGCAACTTAGGAATAGCTTCAATTTTTTTCTAAATCTTAAATAGTTGTTAAACCATTTTGGGATTCAATTCTTGATTTTCCTTCAATACAGTGGTTATATGCCTCCAGAATCTGCGATAGATGGACACTTTTCAATGAAATCTGATGTCTTTAGCTTTGGTGTTACGGTTTTGGAGATAGTGAGTGGAAAGAAGAATAGAGGATTTGAACATCCTGATCACGAGCTCAACTTATTAGGACATGTGAGTCAAGAATAGTTAATTAATTTTCATTTATAACCCGTTTGCCATGTCTTTCTAATTCTCATGCCGATTCTTAATTTGAGTTTGGATTGTTTTAGGCATGGAAACTGTGGAATGAAGGTAAAACAATGGAACTGATAGATAATTTGATGGAGAATGTTCCTGTATCAGAAGTGTTGAAATGCATACAAATAGGTCTATTATGTGTTCAGAAACGCCCTGAAGAGAGGCCCTCAATGTCATCCGTTCTCTTCATGTTGGATGGTGAAAATGCTTCCCTGCCTCAACCTAATCAACCCGGATTTTACACTGGACGAGCTTTTATAGATACTGATTCCTCATCGCCACGGAATAAGCCTAAAGTTTCTACTGAAATAACAGTTTCAGTATTACATGGAAGATAAAAAAAATAAAGACTAACAAAATATATATTAGATTATCTGGAAAGATTTCAATTCTCTGCAGTTTGCATCAATTCTTAGATTTTTCAGATTATAAAATTTTCAGTAGTTTTTTATTTCTTACCTGCTGTCCAATAATAAAAGCCATGTAGATTAAAACGTCATGGCCCATGCATGTGATGGTTAACTTTTAATGAGCATTTTTTTTTCTAACGAGTGTAGCATCTTAGTAGAATTTGCTCATCTTAAATGTCAAGCTATATTGAACGTTGAATATAGATTAGTTCCGTTGTTTTTCAGCAAACGAAGTACTAATTCTTGAATCCAACTACATCATTTCTGTTAAGAAGCAAAAAAAGAAAAAAAAAAGAAAAAGAAGGTCAAATGTAGTAAGGAAAAAAAAAAAAGAAAAAAAAAAGGAAATTATACGTGTGTGTTAATGTTCTGCGGGAGTGGTTCGTGCACGTTTGACCAAAGCGTGTAAAGCAGAGAGAAAAAGAGAGAGAGGGGGGCGGATTCACACTAGTTAAAAAGAGGCGCTCCAAGCGTGTAAAACGATATCTTGTCTAAATTATATAAAAATTAAAAGAAAAAAATGTAAAAAAGATTTTAAAAAATTACAAATAAAAAATAACAAAAGAAAAAAGAAAAGAGGAAGCCTAAAACGACAAAATAAGGAAAACAAAATAAAAATGAAAAAGTTTCCTAAAATAAAAAGAAAATAAAATTCCTTATAAAACTATTAAGGGGGTGTTTGGATGTACTTTTGAGACTTTTTTTTGGGATTGAAAAAAAATTGTTTTGAAAAATATGTTTGGAAAAAAAAAAACTATTTAGAATGAAAAAAATGTAAATTTAAAAAAAAAATTTTAGAAAAAAAAAATCAATATGAATATTGTTTTGTTCTTCTCGAAATTTTATGTAATTTAAAAAAAATTCATCTCATTTGAACTTATTTACGTAAAGTTATAGACTTTTAAAGTTTAAAATTTATTGTAACGTTTTGAATATATAATAGTAAAAAATGATCTTGAGATGGAAAAAAGTTGTTTTGAAGACTTTTTTTTTTGTCCCCCAAACACCTCTTAAAAAAAATCTCTAAAAAAACATATTCTCTCCAATGGAATAGAAAGAAGGGGGGGTGGTGTGGGGTTGCGCGGGTGTATTGTGGAAGGGTAATGTGACAAGTTAAGAACAAGGGGACAAAAAGCATTTTAATAATGTATAAAAGATAAATGATAATATGTACGCTCAAGCAAGAAAAAAAAAAACAACATATACTAAAGGCCTGAATAATTCACGATATATTTTTTTCTATGTTCAGAACCAAAACAATGTACTAAGGGCCTGAATGATTCACGAGTTGACGAAGGGTAATGTGACAAGTTAAGAATAGGGGGACAAAAAGCATTTTAATAATGTATAAAAGATAAATGATAATATGCATGTTCAAGCAAGAAAAAGATATATATATTTTTATGTTCAGAACCAAAACAACATGTACTAAGGCCCTGAATGATTCACGAATTGAGTCTGGAATAAAATGAAATTTTGAGTCGAAACTAATTGATTGAATTATAATTTTTGTTAATTTTTCAAAAAAAAAAAAACTTAATTCAAAATTTTAGGTCTGAGTCCATAAAATAAACGAAGCCTAAAAACCCCATCAACTACATTTATCATGTAGTGTTAACCGAATAGGGGGCTGCATTTTGAAAAGTTACAATATCTTTACAGAAAATGAACTAATGATATCAAATAGTCCGGTGCCTTTTTTAAAGCCATTTTCAGAATTTTTTTTTTGTTTTTTCAATAAATTTTATTAGTTATTTTTTTAAAATTATCTAAAAATTTAAATTTTAAAAGTCTATAACTTTATCATTATAAGTCAAAATAAAATAATTTTTTTAAATCACATAAAATTTTATGAGAAACAAAATAAGATTTACATTTCAAGTATCATCTTAAGTAATCCAACTCTAAGTTGGTGTTTGAGGTGCCCTTTTTAAAGGCATTTTCAGATTTTTTTTTTTGTTTTTTTTTCCCAAATTTTGCTGTATATTTCAAAAAATTTTCAAAAAATTAAAATTTTAAAAATCTATAACTCTATCATTTCAAGTCAAAATAAAATGATTTTTTTAAATTGCATTAAATTTCACGATAAACGAAATAAAACCCACATTGTTAATTTTTTTTCTAAATATGTTTCAAATTATTACACTTTTTACTCCAAACAATTTATTTACACCAAACACACATTTTAAAAACTCAACTCAATTCTAGCCTCTAAACCAATCTCCATCCATCCCTCAGACAGCCCTTAAAAAACTTTAATAAGAAGTCATAGCGATTATACCTTGACATTAATATATTGGTAACATAATCAATAATAAACCAACCTGAATATATTTAAGTTTGTATCTAATCTCACCAAGAACCAACTGTAATAACCGAGAAAACCCACTATACTCAGAAATATGTATACTGTATTTAATACAATAATTTTTATGTTTAAAAATACAAAATGAATGATTTAATACTATTATGAATGCAGGAAAATGTTCTAACAGTGTTAAAAGTTAAGAAATTGGGAATAGAATTTATTACTGAACCAAAAATGTGAGGAACGATGCCAAATCAGTGTCGAAAACCCTAGGAAGTGCAAGAAATTGCACTAAAAGACGAAAATGTTTGATCGAGAATTTTGGCCAAACAAAAGAAAAATAAGGCAAATCAACTACACCGGAGGTCCCAGGAGCCCGCCAGGGCGATTCTAGTGATGTTACTTCGGTTTGACTTTTTGGTCAAAATGAGGATTTAATTAATATAAATAGTGAATAAACAATTATAATATATGATTAAGTTATATTATGTTAATAAAATTATGACATCATAATTAGATTTTTAAAAAAGGTGAAGGAAAGTATTAAGAAATCCAAAGGTTAAGATTCAATTTTATCTAGAATCAAAGGCTAGGATTAAACCAAATTTTTGTTTTAATGGTATTTTGGAAATTTGGGAAAGAAATAGTGTGCTAAGTGTCAATATCTTGTGGAAGGGAAATTTAATTAATTGGCTTGATTAATTAAAAGGGGAGCATCGGTTTTGGTGGAGAAAAACCGAAAGAAAAAGAAAAAGAAGAGAGAGAGAAGAACCGGAAGAAGAAGAAAGAAGTAGAAAGAGAGAAAGAGAGAGAGAGAGAGAAAGAGATTTGTAGCCAAAATCTTCTTCAAGAATTTCACACCAAACTTCAATCACAACCTTCTAGGAGTGAGAAAATTTCTCTGGTGATAAGGTAAGTTTAAATTTCTTATTTATGGTAAATTTGGAATTGAGATTTATGATTTTTTTTAAGCATATGATGGATGATGGAGTATTGAAATGAAATTTGAGAGTATTGGTTGATTGTGAAAATATGTGTAGTGTAGTGTATGGATTTTGGAAACTATTGAGTTATATTGTTGTTAGTATTGATTTAGAAAAAGAGTTTTTGGACATGTGAAATTTTAGAATACATGGTTTTGAGGCGTTTTCCTAAATGCCGGAAACCTAGAAAATTAGCGGAAATGCTGTCGAAAATTTTAAGGATTATACCAAAAAGTATCTTGGGAAAAGTGTCGGGAAACAAAGAGGTTGACGTTAAAACCGAGCCTTTAGTACTCTAAGTTGAGGAAAAAGAACAAAAAGAGGTTAAGAGTGTCATAGAAAAGTTTAAATAAGTTTTTAAGAGTCAAAACTTTAGTTTTTAAAGCTAGAAATCAAGTTTTGTATAGTACATGGGTGTGTACTGAGAGTACACGGGCGTGTAATAAGGGAAAAACAAATTATAGAGAGGTGCACGGCCAGAGACATGCTCGTGTATCAGGCCATGTACATTCAATGTCCAGTCTACACGGGCAATTTGCATGGTCGTGTATCGAGAAGAGAAATTCCAGAAGATTACATGGCCAAAGACACGGCCGTATATTAGGCTGTGTACATGCATGGTGCAGGTTACACGAGTAGATCACGCGGTCATGTTGAGATGAATTTAAATCACAGAGAGGTATACGGTCAGAGACATAACCGTGTACCAAACCGTATACATATAATGTATAATTCACACGACCATGTAGCACGGTCGTGTAAGGAAGAAGCTTGATAAACAGAGAGGTATATGGTCATGGACACAGTCGTGTACCAGATCGTGTTAAAAAAAAAATCCCACGACACATAAAATTTTCTTAAGAAGAATAAAGGTAACTTAAGGAAAGGAATTAATCAATAATATTGTTGCTTGTAGGGAACACAACGAAAGGTAAGGACAATATTTCAAATTACTCAAGGATGACCACATTAGAGCAAGTTTTGTAAGTATAGACATTTATTTGTCTACTCACAAATTGACTATTATATATTTATTTCTGACTTTGACTATGCCATGATAGGAGAATTATATATATAATAATAATAAATAAATAAAAATAAGCAAGATAATAAGACTGAAAAGTTAAATGCTGGCGTACCAGCCTCTTATAAAATGAGGTTTTGATAAATGGCAGTCCAATCCAAAGGGATATTACCCTAATGGTGGGGAAGTTAAATGTTAAAGTTCGACCATGAGGTTGGTTGGTAGGTCGCTCCCCCTCTCCTCATTGGTGGGGCCTGTAAGTGAAACTAAATTCCAGTAAAAAAAAAGCATAGAATAACATGTTATAGATGAAAGAACAGAGAGTATGAATGAACGTAAGTCAAGTAAACAAAAAGTGACTAACATAGTTACACGCATACATTTAATGTCATATATGCATGTTTTTACTTACTGAGCCTTAGCTCACAAGTCTTTTCGTGTTGTAGGAAACAAGGGTAAACAGCAGTCGAGATAAAGTAAAGATACATGATGGACTGGCGGGTAGATTCCCGAGATGTCATGGATAGGGAGGTGGACCCGTTATGTTTCCGACTGACAAAAGAATATATGTTTTGTAAAGAGATAAAGTAGAATGAATGTAAATTTATGTACATGGTATTTTATGAACCAAGAATAGATGTATTATTTTGAAAGGATGTATAAAAAAATAATATATCCTCAGTTTTTACTAAATAGATTATTAAATTAAAATATGAACTTTTAAACATGTTTCCGCATTTTTAGAAAATGAAAGTATAATATATAAAAGTAAGAAGAAAAGAAAGTGGACGACGACCTGGGTAAGCCGGGTCGGCACCCACACCAACATTTTCGAAATACAAAATGAGAAGTCTGATTGATTACATCCAATAACAAGATAATAATATAACGCCTCTACTCCATGAATTAATTACGTTAAATGATTATATAGATGATACTGCATTTATAACATGATCATAAATTTGAAAGCATCAAAGAGTAAAAATGAGGATACAAATTACTCTTACTAAAAAGCCTCAAGCAACCAAATAACCATCTTAAATATCAAAGAACTCTATATTCCTCTTCCTACTTTACCAGATCTGACTTCTCTTTCAACGCCCATTATTGGAATCCACTAATTATATTCTCGTCATCCACAATTTGTTCTCTTGTAGCTCTCCATGCATCATGGCTTCGACTTCTTATCTTGTGTATTGGTGGTACCTTTCTGAAGTCATAGGGGGGGAAATTAACTATTGCAAGCTACATTAAAAGATCAAATCTTAAGTAAATATATAGATAATAAGACCAACACAATTCAAAAGCAAACAACCAAATGGAATGGGCCAAAACTGGGCATTAAATCGAACAATTTAGTCAGCGTCTGGAGGCCTTTTTATTCATGCTCAAAGGGGGTATGTTAACGTTGATCACTCCCTCTTTGGACTTTTTTACTACAAAAAGAAAAGAGTAAAAATTCACAATATTATTTCAAATGTTTGCTTTTCTTTCGTGAACTTATGTAGTGAAAGGAATTTTGCTTATTATGGAGCCTCCCATCCTAATTAAGAGACTATGAACTTCAAATCAGCAACCAGACTACGGATTAAAAGACACATAATATCATAATTATTTTGCATTTTAACCAAGGTATTATTACAGATTGTAAAGTCAACCATGCATGCCTTCATCAATCCCATAATACTTGACGATAGTCTACATACAAATGAGTAAAGAATATATAAATTTGACATGAATTCTAAGATCCTAGTGTTTTGATAATTGCAGAAAAAAATAATGATAATAAGGGGGGGAAAAAAAAAAAAAGCAAAGGAAGGTTAGGGTGAAAAAAATGCTGAAATTAATAGAATCCATATATGGGAACTACTACAAATATAGTACTTTGTGATAATTTTTAAAGATCATATCTTAAATGTTTTAATAGAAGGAGAAGCCTACCTTTGTCACGATAAATAGAATAAGAAAATCTTATTGATGAGGCATGAGCTAACATATGACTGCACAGGCGTTGTGTGAATTTAATCACAATAATATGAGGGCATGGCCACAATTTGAAAGTCAAATCTATCAAAAAACAAAACAAAACAAAAAATAAAAGCTCAATTATAAAAGCACTTTTAATTTCTGACAATGTTCTACTATTCCATTTCTCCCAATTTTCAATCGGCTTAATGCATTTTTTAAGCCCAACTCAAAAAGAAAAGGAACAAAGAAAACAAACAAACTAACTAAAAAACAAGTAGCTATTACCTTTTTATTATTAAACAAGCACTAAAAAAAAGCACGAGCGTTTCGGCGAATATATATATATATATGTAAGGAAAGAATCACGACATCATTATGCTCAAAGATAAAAATAAACATCGACACATTTAGAGGATAGGACCAAAACATGAAACAACTAAAGGAAACCCATAAAACCTGCATACACAAATCATAACTGAGAAGCTCAATTTTATTGACAAGGGTAGGTATGACACACTATTCGAGTATAATAAAACAATCAAACATAACAACCGTGCTCATTCTGAAATTTGCAATATATCATATACTAAGAGCTATCATATCCAGATGAATTAAAAGCAAACTACATAAAGACTATTCCTGGACATTCTCTGGTTTGCTTTCTCAGCCGCTTTCTAATCAAAACCCATGATAATCTAAATGATAGCTTCCACTACAATAATTACCTTCAAAAAAAAGAGTTATCCCAAATAGTATTCTCAGTATTCCTGATGTTTCAGCTTCCATGGATTCTCAGTATTCCTGATGTTTTAGCTTCCATCAAAAAACCAAAGAACCAGTGTACATAATGTAATCAAATTTACGTACAAAATCAGAGGAAAAGAAAGCAATGAATCGGAAAAGTAACCAACTGCTCAGTGTCGACCGTCGATTGAGGAGACAAATCAGGCGAGTGGACGACTGCAAACGAGAGTGCTTTTCATTTAGTTGACAAGACAGAGATAGCAAGGAAGAAAAGAAGAGCAAGAAGAAAATCTTAGTGAGGCCAAGAGGGAAGATCAATTGAAACGCAAACCCCAGCGGTGCACCAATTATAAAATATAGCAAAAACCCAAATCCCACATCAACAAAAAAGAACCAATTCTTAAATCCCAAATCCACAAGGTTCTTACATTGTACGAATACACACCATAAAAAAAAATAAAAAAAGTGGAGACATTGCACATAAAGACAAAAGAAAGGAGAAGTTACCTGTTAAGAGCCAAAGATAAGCTACATATGAGCAACAACGATGAAAGAGATTTATCGATCAGAGACAACATTTCTAGATGGTTTACCTTTTATTTCTCCTTTTAATTCCTTTAATCCAAAACAGTGAAAACCATATGAGGATTAATGGCGTAAGCGGCAAAAAGAAAGTCCATCCATCTTTTCTTTTTTTTTTTTTTTCCATTCCTTATTTTTTCAATGGGAAAATCTCCTCAATGGACAACCAACATTTAGAAATTCAATTAACATGTCTTAACTAATCTATGGAACATGTGATACACCAAAAATTGTTTGTTTATGAATCCGCAGATTGGTAATTACTTTTTTGAGTCCCAATCAAGTTAAAAGGCATACGTTTGTACCAAAAAAAAAAAAAAAAGAAAAAGAAAACATTGAACTTGTTAAAAAAAGATGGAACTTTCAATTATAGGAATATGCATGGAACAATCGCAAAGAAGCAGAGAAGAGGAAGAACAAGAATCAGAAGAAGAGCACTTTGTTGTTTTGCTACTAAAAACTTGGTAATGTGATCCACATCACGTCCTCAGTGTTAAAAAAAAAAATGGTTGAGATATTTTCAGCTCCGTTTGCACATTGAAAAACAGTTTTGATGGGAAAACTATATAAAGCAACCGTGCGTCTTCAACCTTTGGTCCCTAAGCTAAACTCTCAAAGTTTTTTCTCCAACACCATCCAGTGAGTGAGTGAGTGTTAAGGCTTAGAATATCAAAGGCGTTTGAGTTTTGCAAAAAAATTTCAGTTCCGAAACAAACCGAATCAATGGTCGGAGATAACAATTTGATTCATTCTTCCGCATTTCATTTGATTTAAATTATTTAAATCATTTAGTCTGTCCAACATTTTGGTATCAAAGCCTTGATTATTCTCTGCCTTGATGTTTTGTTTCGGTTTCTTTTTTTTTTTTGAAAAATTTACAGTTAAAAGCAATTGTTATGTTTAATTGTTTTCTTTGGTTTTAAAGATTAGAAATCATTAGTTTTATATTTCTAATCATTTAGAAACATTTGAGTTAAGTTTTAACATTTATAGCATGCTGTTTTATTTTCAAATTTTCCAAAACCGTATGTTTATGGAGTAGTTTGGATAATTTAATGTTGATGTTAAAGCTTAAAAATATTGTTATGGATCATTAGCAAATTAAATTTCTTTCAATGGAGGCTTTTGAAATGCTTAATTTGGTGTCCGGAAGGTCAAGAAACCGTCGGGTTCCGTTGCGGGTCGTAACCAGGTCAAAATGAGTCGACTGGAGGTTGAAGATGACAAAAAATGAGGCCAAGAAACCGTCGGGTTCCGTTGTGGGTCGTAACCAGGTCAAAATGAGTCGACTGGAGGTTGAAGATGACAAAAAATGACATGTCATTTTTGTGTTTGGCTGAGAAAAACAACACATCATTTCATAAGGTGAAGGGATGCTATCAACAGCAAAAAACTAAATGTCGTTTTGGCAGAAGAAAAACGACATGTCGTTTTGACTGCTAGGAAATGACAGCATGATGGTGAAAAAGACATGTCGTTTCTAGAATCTCATTTTGTCGTTTTCTAAAGGGCAGAATTACTATCGTTTTAAGGACGCTGACGTCATCTTAATGTCAGCATCGATGTCATTGTGACGTCAATGATGACATCATCATAAAAAAATAATAATATTCTGATTTGTGTAGAATTAATTTTTGTGGTATTGTTTTATATGTATAATTTGTATTTGTAGTTATACATGCAATTTTTTAATTAATTAATTAATTTATGCACATTTGCAGAATAATTCCTTGAAATTCCTTGTGAATTTAATTTTGAATATTTATGTGCTTATATTACTATTAATTTTAATTTATTTTGTATGTATAAATTATTGTTCTTTTACATATGCAATATTGTGTTAAATAATATTAGTGTATTTATATTTAATTTAATGTTTATATTGCTCAAGGTTTTATCTAATAATATAGCTTGTTAATATTAAGTAGTTTATATGATTTTATTTGATTATGGAATGGCCATAGCATCATTCATTATTTAAAATTATAATTTAAGAGTCAAGGTTACATTATAACATTAGTTATAATTAATTGTATATGATGTAATGAAATTTATCCCACTGGAAATTTTATTACATTTTGTATGATTAATTGGAATAAAATATCAAAAATTATATTTCTTAATCTACCCACAAAAATTAAGAAAAGGAACATAATTTTGATAGTTTTATTATTCAGTTGAGATGAATCTAATTGAATAGGAATTTAGCCCACAGGCAAGTCTTATGTCCCTAGATTCATACTTTAATCTATGTTTTACATTGATAAAACTTATTTTGTGGTTATTTGAGTCTCAAATATTGTGAATTAAGTATGTATATTTAATTTGTGCAGCTACGCAACTTGTGAACTTTTCTGATTTTAAGTGTGACATTCCCGAATTAAAGGACAATAATTACAAGATCTGGAAGGAGAGAATTCTTCTTCATTTAGGTTGGATGGACATTGACTATACCATTAGGAAAGACGAACTACCTGCCATAACTGAAACTAATACCCAAGCTGATGCTGTTCTTTATGAAAAATAGGAGCGATCAAATCGTCTAAGTGTTATGTTTATAAAGACTAACATCTCTGCTGGTATTCATGGTTCCTTTGAAGGCTATGAAAAGATCTGAGATTTGTTGAAGGCCATAGATGAATAGTTTGAAACTTCTGATAAAGCGCTTGCTAGCACCTTGATAATGAAGTTTTCATCGATGAGGCTCACTACAGTGAAAGGTATGCGAGAGCATATCATGAAGATGAGGGATATTGCAGCTCAATTGAAAACACTTGAGGTTGAGATGTTTGAGACTTTTCTTGTCCATTATGTTTTAAACACTCTTCCACATTCAGTATGGGCCTTTTAAGATTTCTTACAATACACATAAAGATAAGTGGTCAATTAATAAACTCATGGCCATGTATGTTCAGGAAGAGGGCAGGCTGACAATGAAACAAAGTGAGAGTGTCATGATAGCAATAGACAAGAAGGATAACAAGCAAGCCAAAAAGAAAGGAAAAAGGAAAATACCTCCGTAAGGTGGAATTAAGAAAGAATCCAAGTATTTCTTCTATAAGAAGAAGGGACACATAAAGAAGGATTGCGCCAAATTCCAGAAATGGCCTAAGAAGAAAGGTAAATCAATGTCACTTGTTTGCTATGAATATAATATGGTTGATGTTAATTATAACACATGGTGGATTGATTCCAATTCTACAATCCATGTTTCGAATACCTTGCAGGGTATGCAAAACCTAAAAAGGCTAATGGGAAGTGAGCGAAACATTTTCTCAGGCAATAAAATGGGCTCACATGTGGAGACCATTAGGACATGCAAATTGGTTTTAAGTAGGGGCTATGTTTTAAATTTAGAAAACACTGTTTATGTTCCAAGTTTTTTGAACAATTTAATTTCAGTTTCCAAACTTGTACCTTTGGGATATTCCTTTAATTTTTTGCAGACATCTTTCAGTTTGTTTTATAAATCTACTTTTGTTGGAAATTATGTTTTATGTAACGGTCTCTTTTCTATTAATTTGTAAAATAATGCCACTAATGATGCTATGCATGTTTATATTGGTTCTAAATGATGTGTTATAAGCAGGATACTTCTATGTTGTGGTATTGGAGATTAGGACATATCTCTAAGGATAGGATCAAGAGATTAGTAAATGATGGAATACTTAGTACTTTGGATTTTGCTGATTTTGATATCTGTGTAAATTGCATTAAGGGAAAGTAGACAAAGATATCCAAAAAGGGTGCGCATAGAAATTCCGGGTTATTAGAAATCATCCATTCAGATATTTGTTGTCTGGATATGGACATATAAAATAGTCTGAAATACTTTATCTTCTTTATTGATGATATCTCACATTACATGTATGTCTACTTGCTTCATAATAAGAACGAAGTGTTAGATGCCTTTAAAATTTTCAAGGCTGAAGTAGAGAAATAATATAAAAAACAAATTAGAATTGTGAGAACTGATAGAGGAGGAGAGTACTATGGTAGATACACTGAGGATGGACAAGCTCTCAGTCCATTTGTTAAGTTTCTTCAAGAGCAAGGGATTATTGCTCAATACACTAATCCTGAATCTACTAGTGAGAATGGTGTAGCTAAAAGAAGAAACCGAATCTTGATGGAGATGGTGAGGTGTATGTGCAGTAATACCAAACTCCTTATGCTATTGTGGACTGAAACTCTTAAAACGGCAGTGTATATATCGAACTAAGTTCCAACCAAGGCCATACCAAAGATGCCATTTGAGCTATTAAAAGGTTAGAAACTGAGTTTGCATCACATACTCGTTTGGGGATTCCCTTCTGAAGTTAGAGTGTATAATCCACAAGAAAAGAAACTGGACCTGAGGACCATTAGCGGCTATTTTATTAGATATGTCGAAAGGTCTAAAGGATACAGATTCAATTGTTAGTCGCACAGTACTAAGATTGTGGAATCGAGAAATGCGAAATTTCTTGAGAATGACATGATTAGTAGGAGCGATCGTTTTCACAACACCGTTCTTGAAAAGGATCATGTTGGTACTTAACCTTCCACGTCAAGAGATCGAATGATTGTCATTGTCAATGCCCCTGAAGTTCAAACAAGTGTTGAACAACCAGTTATTGAGATTTCACAGAGTACTGATAATGATCCAATAGATCAAGTTGTTCAGGAAGTTCTAGAAGTGAATGAACATCCAATTGTTCAGGAAGTGCCATAAATGGATGAACAACCAATTGATCAACACGATCTTCGAGAGAATATTGATACAACATTAAGAACATCTACTAGGATAAGAAGATCAGCGATACTTAGTGATTACATTGTGTATCTATAGGAATCGGACTTTAATATTAGAGCTGAAAATGATCCTGAGGCATTTTTATAAGCCATGAGTTTTAATGAATCAAACTCATGGTACGATGCTATGAAGGACGAGATGAATTCCATGTCATCAATGGGGTCTGGACCTTGTTGAGTTGCCTAAGAGTTGCCTAAGGGTGCGAAGACCAATGGATGCAAATGGGTCTATAAGACAAAGAAGGACTAATTAGGCAATGTTGAGAGATACAAGGCTAGACTTGTTGCTAAAAGATTCACTGAGAAGGAATTGATCGATTACAAGGAGACCTTCTCTCCTGTATCTAAGAAAGATTCTCTTCGCATAATCATGGTATTAGTTGCACATTTTGACTTGGAGTTGCAACAAATAGATGTGAAAACAGCGTTTCTCAATGGAAAACTAGAGGAAGAGGTTTACGTAAAACAACTAGAAAGATTTTCCTCTAATGGCCGTGAGTATTTAGTTTGCAAGCTCAAGAAATCTATATATGGATTAAAACAAGCCTCACGTCAATGGTATTCAAAATTCCATGATGTCATCTCTTCATTTGGTTTTGTAGAGAACATCGTGGATCAATGTATATATCAGAAGGTCAGTGGGAGAAAAATTTGTTTTCTTATTCTATATGTAGATGATATTTTGCTTGCAAGCAATGACAAAGGTATGCTATATGAGGTGAAACAATTTCTCTCTAATAACTTTGATATGAAAGATATGGGTGATGCATCTTATGTCATTAGAATTAAGATACATCGAGATAGAATACGTGGCATTCTAGGTATGTCTCAAGAGACCTATATCAATTAGGTTTTAGAGAGGTTCTGGATGAAGGATTGTTAGCCAAGTATAGCTCACATTGTGAAGGGTGACAAGTTCAATTTGGACTAGTGCCCGAAAAATGATCTTGAGTGAGAACAAATGAAAAGCATTCCTTATGCTTCAACTATTGGAAGCTTAATGTATGCTCAGGTTTGCACTAGACATGACATTGCATTTCCTGTTGGAATGTTGGGTAGATATCAAAAAATCTAGGTATGGAACATTGGAAAGCTGTGAAGAAGGTAATGAGATACCTTTAAAGGACCAAAGACTACATGTTTATGTACAGACGGACTGATAATTTGGAAGTCATTAGCTACTCTGATTCAAACTACGCTGGCTGCATTGATTCATGAAAATCAACTTCAGAATATGTTTTCATGCTAGCTGGTGGAGCTATATCATGGAGAAGTGCGAAAAAGACATAGACTACTACTTCCACTATGGAAGCCGAGTTCGTATTTTGTTTTGAGGCTGCTTTGCATGCTGTATGGGTTAAGAGTTTCATTTTTGAGCTTAGAATCATGGATTCTATTTCTAGGCCACAGAAGATATATTGTGATAATTCAGCCGTTGTCTTCATGGCTAAAAACAATAAAAATAGTAGTCGAAGCAAGCACATCGACATCAAGTATCTGGTCATAAGGGAGCGTGTTAAGGAAAAATCAGTCATCATTGAGCATATTAGTACTAGTTTAATGATTGCCGATCCTTTGACTAAAGGCATGCCACCATTGAAATTTAAGGATCATATAGATATAATGGGACTGGGTTCCTCGATGTAATTTTCGTTGTAAGAGCGATGTTATTAAAGAAACTTTAATTATGATGTTTTCTCATATATGGTTGTATACATATATTTATATATTTTAGTATTTGATGAGAAAAATCATTAAGTTTTGGACCAAGAATAAAACATGGGGTTTATTTATAAAGTTGTATGGGCTATTATTGAGAAACATAATACATTGTGATGCATGGAAGATAATACTCGAATTTAGAGGCCTATCACCATGATTCATGTGTTTTGTTTCTTGTTGTTGTGAATAATGGTACATGTGGATCAAGTGGGAGAATGTTATTTTGCTCCTAAAAACTCGATAATGTGATCCACATCATATCCTCACCGTTCAAAAAAAAAAAAATGGTTGAGATATATTCGGCCCTGTTTGCACGTTGAAAAATAGTCTTGATGGGAAAACTGTATAAAACAACCGTACGTCTTCAACCTTGGTCCCTAAGCCAAACTCTCTATGTTTTTTCTCGAACACCATCTAGTGAGTGAGTGTTAAAACTTAGAAGATCAAAGGCGTTTGAATTTTGCAAAAAAATTTTGGTTCCGAAACAAACCAAATTAATGGCCGGAGGTAACAATTTAATTCGTTCTTCTGCATTTCATTTGATTTAAATTATTTAAATTATTTAGTCTGTCCGACACACTTTTCAAAATTTAAAGCTTATTAACAAGTGAGTGTCGTATATTTATGTCATGTTTACCTATTAATTATATTATTCTTGTGTATGAAAATGCATAGAGCAATTGCAGAGAAGGAGAAACGTTGGTTGCAGACTCTAGGAACTCATCCGTGGCTATTATTGTGCAAACGTTAAGGCATCAATAACGTGTTTTTATCGAATTATTATCCAAAACTAAGAGACGCAAATCTTTCTTAGAATTGGGGGCCTCTGATACGTCATTTTATGAAATAAATCCCAATAAATAGCGTACATAAATTAATGAAACATCAATATAAAAACTTCTTTTCATGGTGTCAAGTTCTAAACATCTTGTCTCATGAAAGCTCTGATTTGCACTTTATCAACTTGGAATAGTGAGTGAGCACGCTGAAACAAAATGCAGAACCGGGAAAACTAAGAATGGGAACAAATGAAGTACAATCACAGATTTGGAAAACAAAAAACTCAAATCCACATGGATGAGCCTTTGATAGGCAACTTCAGACAGCTAAATCATGACATTCGGTGTAAATTTGTCTTCCAACATTTTTAAGACAACCACCCCAGTTCTATACAAAAACGATAACAAGATAACAGGCGAAATTTACGGTTTATAGGACTAACCTCAAAGAAATTCTAATCCAAGAGCGGAAAAACACACACGGACTCCTCCATCGCTCACCTTTTCTGCTCAGCCCCTAAGTAGTGCGTGAAATTGTTTGTCAATTAGCTCCTTTGACGTGCATCAATCTAACCCTACTCTTCCCTTTGTGTTTGCCGACCTCTATTTGGTCATCGCTTTCTCTCTGAAAACCAAAATTTAATTTCTTTAGAGTATATCAATATTCCTATATCACTAAAAGAAAAGGACCAATAATTCATTTGAGCAAACAATAATCTGAAAAATACTTTCATCATTGTTAGTCAGTCTCCACTGTATACTACCTCCATCAATGAGCATAGATACATAATCAAACAAACAAGTTTCTCGCACATCCACATATAAAAATTGTAAATAATAAAACCACAAAAAATGCAATGTATTCTCAACACAAGATCAATAGAATTTTTATTTTTATTTTTTTTTAAAAAGACTTTTTTTTGAAAGACAAGATGCCCATATTATTTATACATGTACATATATATATATATGCAAAGTTTTAGAATAAGCAAATCAAATTAGTCCCTCAAAAAAAAAAAATCAACTTAGTGATGATTTTGAAACTCTTATGTATTTTGTTGATGACTGAGAATTTTGCTTTCTTAAACATGTCTTAACAATTCTTACTCCTTGTCGTAAAAAATTCTCGAGTTCCTTTCCACCCACAATACCCAAAAGATGGCAAGGATCAAAGAGTTCTATAAAACTTTTGCCATTCTACTTCAACATTTTGAATCGACCATTATCCTTTCATTTTTTGAACAAGTAGTCGGACATTATGAAGTAAATACTTTACAACTTATTTTCATGTTGTACCGCAAAACTGACTAAAATCACCTAGAACCCAAATGTATTGTCATTCACATGGCAATGCTCCCAAAAGCAATTGTCTTTAACTTTAGCCAGCAAAGCAAAAATAATGCATAGCATACCATCATCTTAACTCTGAAGAGGTATATTATAACAAGTAATGATAACTTAAGAAAAAAAAAAGGAAAAAAAAAAAAAAAGCAAAGGCATATACCTGAACTTGGAACACATCATAACCTGCAACATACAGAGTAAACAAGAATTCACTAAATTGATATCTTTACAACTACAAGCACTTGATATAAGGAGAGAGAGTGAAACAGAAAAAAGCATTGTAAAACAAAGATTGCTGAGTACGGAGATTTAATACCGTATTGAGCAATGCGATGATGCTTGTTACTGTTGTATGGCCAATAATGTTATGAGCAAGGATTTTTGAATGACAATGGCTTTTGCTAGAATCAAAATTATGTAAGAACAACTAAAGTGGTCACCAGATGGAGTAAACGACATAAGTCTTGTGTTTTCAAGCAAGTCTTTTAAACTTGACTCCAAAACAATGAACTGAATGATAATGAAAGGATGATGATTTCATTAAAACATCCGCAAAAAAATACTAAGAATTTTAAGGATTTCTTATAACTACACAAAAAAAAAAAAAAGTTGTAGAATCCAATTCCATCCAGACAAATGCGATCAAAAGTAATTTTGATAATAAAGTGTAATGAGAAATTATATAGCAAGGGAAAAAAAATGATCCTATTATACGTCCATATGAATAGAGCTGATTTAATAAGTAAATATTGAACACATGATAAGAATGAAAGAAGCGTCCATTTAATAACAGATCATATGTAATATAGATTGATTTTTTTAATGCAGACCAAGGAAATTAGATGAATACTTATTACATATCTGTTAATGAAGAAATTCTTATTACATATCTCTTAATGAAGAAAATTTAAGTCTGTCTAATAAACCGAAATTTACCAATGATCAATAAGAAGTAGAAAGAACAATTCATCCTTGAGCTTTGCCCTTGAATAACTATATAACAAAGTCCCACGAATTAGAGTCTGTAGCCTTGAGCAATATATTTATATTAGATTCATAACTTGAAAAATGGCCATAATTATCAGCAATAAGACTAAATGACAACTTAAGGACATCTGAAAAACATGAGTCCTAATTTAGGATTACTAAGAAGGAACAAATTATCAAGAGTGGACAAATGAAAACATGGATAAAGGAAACACAGAACACTTGCATCTCAAAATCTCTTTGTACTCTGCTTCTCGTGCATTACATTTATAACCGTATACAATCAATGAAGTTGGTTGCTATCATATTTTGCTCTTCTCTTGTCTACTTTCTCAATTCCTTAGCAGCTGATCATGACACCATAAAACCAAACCAAGCATTCCTGGACAACGACCAAACTCTTGTGTCCATTGGCGAAACATTCGAATTAGGCTTTTTTAGACCGATATGTGGCAATATGTTTCAAGAACATTGCAAACGTCATGGCCGTTTGGGTCGCCAACAGAGACAACCCACTCACAGACTCGTCAGGTGTCTTTAAAATCACCAAAACGGGAAACATAGTAATCGCCAGCAATGGAACAAAGAGCGTCATATGGTTCTCAAATCCATCAGCAAAAGACCCAACTTTACAGCTCTTAAACATAGGAAACCTTGTGGTTAAAGATGGAAATAGTGAAAACTATACGTGCCAGAGTTTCGACCATCCATGTGATTCGCTCATTGCGGACATGAAGCTGGGATAGGACTTCGTAACGGGTCAAATTTGGAAGCTAACCTCCTGGAAGAGCACCCAAGATCCATCCACGGGAATCTACACATACGAACAAGACTCTCGCGGGCTTCCTCATGTGCTTCTGCATCGAGGCCATGATATCGTGTACAGAAATGGGCCTTGGGACGGTGTCTGACCAAGCGGTGATCCTACTTTCCAAGATTACAATTCGGTCTCTAAACCCATCTATTTTGTCAATGAAACGCACGTCTATAAGTAAATTGTAATGATCTAAACATGCCAAAATGAATTCAAATATAGCATATAGATCAAAATGCGGAAAAATTGTCGAGACCGAAAAATACCTCCCACCATTGTTATTTCTTTGACGAACCTGCAAAACTTTGAACCAAACGTTAAAAAACACACAGAAGGCTTGGCTTTCGAAGCTCTCAATCCTCACGAATGATGGTGTAATGAAAAAACAAAAAATTTTGATAATTGAGCTATGAGACCAAGAGCCAACGTCCTCCTCTTATTCTCTTCCATCAAGAGAGTTTTTCAACGTAATGGAGGAATAATGGTGGGATTAATGGACCATAATCACGAACGGTTACGTCCGTTTGTCTTCAAAAACAAAAAGTAACCATTCGGTTATCAAGAGTAACCGACATTCTCCCACTTGGTCCATAAATTCCAACATTCACCAAGTAAGAAACAAATTACATGAATCATGGTGAAAAGTCCTCTAAAGCACGAGTATTATCTTCCATATATCACAATGCAATCTGTCCCTTTAATAGCTCATATAACTTAATGAATAAACCCTATGTTTATTCTTGGTCCAAACATAAAGATATTTTCTCAAGACTAACATATGTGTACATGAGATGAAAAAAAATGAGAAAACATCACAAAAGGAATTTCATTATAATAATATCGTTCTTATAATGAAATTACATAACGGAACCAAGTCCCATTCTAACTACATGATCCTTGAATTTTTGTGGTGGCATGCCTTGTAACAACCGGGAAAATTCACATTTCTCGGAAAATAATTACAGAATGAATTTAAGCGTTAAAATGTAAAATTAAGTGATTTAATATTGTTTAGAACTAAAATAAAATGTTCTAACAATGTTAAAGTATGAAAAATGAGTAACAGTAATATTATGTGTGTGCACGTGTGTGCCACTCACAGTATCAAGAAGTAGGTCAAGATGATATTATCTTGACATAAAACTGATAAATTTGGGTTCAGCACTCCCAAATTAGTAAGGATAGCCTATCAGCACGCTCAAATTTGATAATTGAGCACAAGGGTAATTTTTGATCGAAAATTCGTAGTATCGAAAACGGGTCAAAATGACCTCAGATGAAAATAAAACTGATATATTTGGATTCAGGATGCCCAAATTAGTCAGGAAAGCCCATGTTGAAATTTTGGGCGAAAAAGTATATAAAGAGCGGGAAAAAGTGGAATTTTCTCATTTATCTACACACACTCTCTCTCCTCCTTCTCTTTCTCTCTCTAGCCCCATTGATGAATAGTAATCGACCATCAGAAACGGTGTCCGTTTTCGACACCGCCGGCATCGTTGGAAAGCTCTCGCGCGAGCTGAGTTCAACGGTGGGTCGAGTAGACGGAACCGACGCCGGAGGAGCCCGCATGCGCCGCCCAAAGCCGCCGGCCACCGAAAATTTCGCAACGCCGTATCTCCGCCGTCCGACGTCCGATCAAGCTGAAACCGGTCCCAAAAGACTCGTGGTGAAGAGTAGAACAAAACCCAGGTGGAGTTTCAGCCCAACGGCCGCCGGATCGCGCCGCCCAACTCCGCCCGTCACCGTCGCCGCCGTGGAATCCGACGATTCCGGCAGAGTTGAGTTGCAAGGTTGGTATCAAAATGCTCAGAACAACACGTAGATCAAAAGCCCCAAATCAATTTTGGGCAACAATCACCGGAAAATGGAGATCCACCACCGCCGCCGCCGTCGGTTTTTTGAGGGTCGATTTCCGGCCATAGGAACTTCAAATGGTGAAATTGAAACCACCAATGGATTCCTCTCATTGAGATCTTCAAGATGGGCTACTCATTTGCCACCGTCACCGCCGTCGCCGCCGGTCAACGGCGACCGTTGATCAATTTTGGAAGTTTGGCCCGTTAGCCTATTTTCGACGTTCCGGACGCATCCGCGGAGTCGGATTTGCAAGACGGGACCTCAGAGATGATGAGCGAAGAATTAGGGTTTATGCCGTCGAGATCGGATTGCAATTCGGTATAAATCCCGACCCCTTTACGTTCTGTAATTTAATTGTTTGGGACTATTGTATAATTTTATAATTATTGGTATGAAAAATGTGGAAAAGAATGTATGTAAAAAAAAAAAAAGAAGAAAATGGCTGTAATGGAGGAAAAAAAAAGTGATAATGTAATGATTTTACGTAAACAGTATGAGTTTTACGTAAAATCTAGGCCTCTGGTATAGTACATGATATAATTAGATCAGGATAGATGGTTTTCAGGCGTTTCCTAAACGCTGGAACCTCAAAAATTAAGGGGAAACTCTGCCGAAATTTCTAAAAATGGCACCAGGGGTAATATGGGAAACGAGGGGTAAAAATATGATCGGGAAGGGAACCCGAGCCCCCTCGAGGAATTAGGGCATGGAAAAAGGAAGGGGCAAGTTATAATTAGTAAACCGACCCTTTGAAACCCTAGAACGTAAGGAAAACATGAAAACCGACTCTTAAGTCGGAATAGTACTTCCCGAGGGCCGGGAATGTGAAAATTGGTAAAATGATAAGAATTGATCCGGAAAAGGTCCAATAAGATTTAAAAAGTTAATTAAATGATTTTGGGTTTAGAAAATCCAGCCTAAGTATGAAAATGAAAATGTTATGTTTAAACGACCCATCAGGGATAAAATGGTCATTTTGTCCAAAGATTCTCAAATTATGGGAAGAGAGCCCCAATGACCCCGGAATAGTTTAATAAAGTTTGTAAAAGCCAAAATTGAGGTTTAAGTTATGAAAAATCACGTCGAGGGTAAAATTGTAATTTTGTCAAAAGTTAGGGGTAAAATCGTAATTTTTCAAAAGTTGGAGAAAAAAAATTCAAAAAGGCCCATTAAGGTTTAGAAAGCTGTCCTAAGGCTATAATTAAGGGTTATAAGATCAGAATCAAGCTTTTTAATAAAATAAAGGCTATAAATGAAAATGTGATTGACGGACAAAGTTTGTCTGTAGGAACCCGATCCAGAAGCGACAGAGGACGTCAATGGATTCTAAGAAAAGGATAAGCACGCTATGAGTAAGTTCAGACATTTACCCGTCTGCAACTATGAACAAGCTTATCGTTTTTATATGTTTGGTATGCAAATGTCATGATGTGATTTATGATGATGCTATAGTAATGCTATAGCAATATTATGATGATATTGAAAGATATGTTTTAATAAACAATTATAAAAAATATATATAAATATATGTATATATTGAATTATGAAGGAAAGGCATTATAAAAGCTTTATGAGAGTAACGATATGATAAAGAGGGATAGAAGAATGTTATGATAGGATGCAAAAGAAAGAGATGAAATATGAAAGGAAAGAATAGATGTTTTATGAAAAGTTTTATGGAAGTTAAGTTATGATTGATAGAGCAACGATGATCGGTGATGAAAGGAATTAAGAAAGGGATGTTTTATGAGGGCGAAAGGATAGATGTTTTATGAAAAATGATATGAAAGCGAAGAGTTAGACAAGAAAGAAAAACAATGATAGGTTATGACAAAAGGTATGATGAAAGGATTAGAACATAACGATAAGATGTGATTGATAGAATAGAACGATAGGCTATGATCAATAAGAATATGATGATAAGATACGATAGATAAAAGGATGTAAATGATAAGACAAACAGATAAATTGTCTGCACATAACTAAACATACCTTTGTATGTTATGATGTGATGTGATGTTATATAAGTAATATGTGCTATATATGTTAAAGTGTGATTAACATAATTCACACAAGTTGAGTAAAGAATTAAGAAAAGAAAAACAACGAAAGAACAAATGTTCCATGAAATGTTTTATGAAAAATGAGAAAGGAAAGATAATGAATGTCATGAAAAAGATGCACAACGAAAAATCAATATAAGAAAAGCTAAAAGAATGCAAGATAATAAAACTGAAAACTTAACGTTGGCGTACCGGTCTCCCTATATGGTTGAGACTTCCGGTCTATATCCTCCGCGCAGATGTGGTGCTACCCCGAAGTGTGGTAGATTATAGGATGGACCAACCCCGAAGGTGAGGTTTTATGTGACTGTGAGGTAGGTTGGTGGGTAGCTCCCCCTCCTCCCACTGTCAGCGCGCAACTAGGTACGTTCAACGACGGGGCCCACCAGTGAAAGATAAGAAAAGAAAAGAAAGTGAAAAAGAAAAGAAAAGAGCGTGAAAAGAAAAGAAAGGAAAAGAGAGTGAAAAGAAAAGAAAAGCTACGAAAAGAAAAGAAAAGTAAAGAACGACATAAAAAGAAACAAGCGATATGAAAGAATAACACAATGAAATCGATGAAAAATAAATAAATAATAAAACGAAGCTAAAGGAACATAATAGAATTAATATATGTGATGTGATGTAATTGATGTTATATGTATGGAATGACACGTTTTTACGTGGTGTTATGCTAGTGTATATGTGTTACTAGCTTTTAAGATATGAAATGTTAAGAGATGATAACAAAGCGATAGAGAAGTTATAAAGGTTTAGAACAGAAAGTTAAGAAATGATAGGAATGAAAAGCAAAGAAATGAAGAGATTAGATTAGAATGATAAAAGATAATCGATGGAATAATAAAAACGATGAATAAAGAGATAAATGAGCATGAAGAAGCTCACATTCTATATTATGTTTTGAGGATATGTATAGATGATGTATATGATGTGTATATACGTGATGTCATATATTCTAGTAATAACATATATTACTAGTATTTATAAGTTAATGAATGTATGTTTGAACTTACTGAGCATCTAGCTCATTAGTTGTTCACATGTTGCAGGTAAGTAACCTGTTAGTTTAAAGTAATATGATGGACAACGGACGGATCTGCACATGCTAAGGGACTGGGCAAGGGTATGGTACTACCATGAGTCTTTCGCTGAGCATTCAAAAAGGAAGATGAAAGAAAGAAATTTATGAATTATATGTTATAAGAGTATGGCAGAGATATAGATATAATATGTAAGTTAAAAAAAAATTTGGCTATAGAAATTGCTTCCGCTTTAAAATGAGAACGTTAAGAATGGAAAGTTAAGTATGTGAAGTAAGAGAATGACGACCCACGAGGTTGCCAGCCATCGCGGTCGGCGTCAGAGTTCGGCTGGTTGGTATGGTAACATACGTGGGGGGCGTCACATGCCTTTAGTTAAAGGATCAGCAATCATCAATTCAGTGCTAATGTGTTCAATAACCACTGATTTGTCTTTAACACGTTCTTTTATGGCTAGATACTTGATGTCGATGTGCTTGCTTCGACTACTACTTTTATTATTCTTAGCCATAAAAACAGCAGCTGAATTGTCACAATATATCTTTAATGGCCTAGATATCGAATCCATAATTCTAAGCTCAGAAATAAAATTCTTTATCCATACACCATGTGAAGTAGCCTCAAAACAGGACATAAACTCAGCTTCTATAGTGGAAGTAGCAGTCAAGGTTTGCTTTACACTTCTCCAAGAAACAGCTCCATTGGCTAGCATAAAGATGTATCCTGAAGTTGACTTCTGAGAATCAACACAATCAACATAGTTTAAATCGGAGTAGCAATCACTTCCAAAAGATCAGTCACTCTGAATATAAGCATGTAATCCTTTGAAGATACTGATAAAGCACATTTACCATATATTTCTCATTGGTAATTTGTTGGTTTTACCAAGTTTATGTTTGGTATTTTGGTGTGTTTTATTCACAATTGAATAGGTAGATGATTTAAGCATTTGAGAGTATTTCTAAAGCTAAAAGATCAAGTTGCAGTGAGTTCCGTTTTGGCTGTGGTGAGAAAAGCACCCGAGGAGTGTTCTGTGCAAAAGCAATTTGGCTTCAGCTAGAATTATTTTAGCTGCAGCCAGAATCAATTTGGCTGCAGCTAAAATCATTTTGGCTGCAGCTGGAATCAATTTGGCTGCAACGAGATTGGCCGGGGCTGCAGCGAGTTTCACGTAAAGTTTCGACAAATTTTGAAGCCCGAAACTCGCCGCAGCGAGAACCTTTTCCGCTGCAGCGAGTTATGATTTTTACATTGCATGTTTTAAGACTTTTTAGGTCGGTGCTTCTCATATAAATAGCCAAGTTTCGACCTAAGAGAGGACTTTTGGCAGATGAACGAACCCTAGAGAGCTTGGAGGCCATTCTAGCCTAGAGGAGGTGGATTTGGAGATTGAAGATGGCTTCTCAAGAGTTTTCATCTCTTAATTCCTTTCTTTCTCTTTATTGTTGATATGATGAACACCATGGCTATTTCTATATTGAATATGCTTGGCTAAATTTTTAGTTAGGGATTTGATGTAGCCTAGCCAGATACTATGTTTTGAATGCCAATTTCGTTTATTTAATTTTTTCCATTCAGTTTATTTATTCTATTCCGTTCTTAATGCTTCTAAATTTTTGATCAACTTTTAGATGATTTTGAATTTGATGTTTAGCGCCCGAGAGGGGAAATATTGAATTAGAACATGGATAGAACAACCTAGGCTAATTAATTGGTTGGGAAATGGTTAATCACCTTGGAAACCATTTAAGAAAATCAAGTTCTTAAGGAATTTCTATTTCTTAGTTTTGGCGCAGGAATGTGGAAATTAAGAATTAGGAATACGTTCGATTTAGCACTCGGAAGAGGGAATTAAATACATTAGGATTCTTGGTTTATAAACTAGGAAAATAAATTGGTGTTTGGCATGAAAAGCATAGTTGAAGGTTAGGTGAAATCAAATCTCTAATGTTTAATCATATTGGTTCTCTTGCTAATTATCATTCGTTACTTTAGTTCATTAATTGTTTCTTTTTATTTGTTTATTTAACTTTACAATTCCATTTAATCGATTTCTAAATAAAGTTGATATCTCTCATACTACAATAATTAATAGGATCTAAATATTTTTTCCTGTGGATTTGACAACCCTTCTTATCATTATACTATTAAAACTTGACACCGTACACTTGCGGTTTTGCATACAAAAAAATATCACAACAAGTTTTTGACGCCGTTGCTGGGGAAAAATAATTTAGATTTTGTTAATATTGTTATCAAGTGATATTAGCTTTAATTTAGATTTGTATTTATTTTTATTAAACTTGTTTACTTGTGCTCTTCAGGTGAACAGGTACTTGTATGGTTCGGTCTCAAGAAGGTGATTTAACTCCTTACAATCCTGAGATTGAAAGGCTTGCTAGAAGAAATAGAGCTAAAAGAAGACAGAGACAAGCTCTTGAGACCGAAGCAATGGTAGACCATCAGGATCATCAACGGGCGATAGAACAAGCTCAGGCTCAACAGGAAGCTATTCGCAATTATTTCAGGCCTGTGGTGAATGAGAACTATTTAGGCATTGCGCAATTACCCATTGCTGCTAATAACTTTGAGTTGAAGCCATCTCTGATTGCAATGGTGCAGTAGAATCAGTTTGGGAGAGCACCATTGGAAAATCCTCATGCTCATTTGGCCTCATTTTTGGAGGTGGCTGATACAGTAAAAATGAATGGCATTTCTAAAGATGCCATTCGGTTGGGCTTATTCCCATTCTTACTAAGGGACAATGCAAAGGCATGGCTTCAGAGTCTTCAGTCAGAGAGCATTACTACTTGAGCTATGATGCATGAAAAATTTTTGTCCAGGCATTTTCCTCCAGGAAAAACAGCTCTGCTGAGAGCTGAAATTGGCACTTTCAGGCAACAAGAATATGAGCCTCTCCATGAGGTTTGGAAGCGTTACAAGGAGTTGTTGCATCGATGTCCCCAGCATGATTATGATGATTAGGTACAAGTTCAGATATTTTATAATGGCATTAATGCTTAAGCGAAGAACTTCATTGATGCGGCTTCAGAGGGCAGTCTATGGTCAAAATCGGCTCCAGAGGCATTTGAGCTGCTTGAAGATATATCTGCCAACAACTTCCAATGGCCATTAGAGCGTACTATTGCAAGGAAGCCAGTAGGGGTTTTTGAAGTTGATCAGTTTACTGCTCTGTCAGCCAAGATTGATGCATTGACCACCTACTTTAACTCTATTAATACAGCAGGAGTAGGTCCTAATGCTGGAACTAAAACTAATATGGAGCAAGTGCAATTTGTGAATGACAGAAACTTTGGTTTCAGGGGTAATCAGTCTCAGGGTTACAACAACAATAATTACCCAAATCACAGGAACCAACAGTTACTATCCTATGGCAACAACCATAATGCCCTCCAGCCACCGCATGAACAGTTCAACCATCAGTTAGATAAGAGGTCATCAATAGAAGATACTTTGAACAAGTTCATGGCAGAAACAGCTAAATTGTTCCAATGTACTGACTCGAGAATTAATAACATGGAATCACAAATGGAGAGCATGGGAGTTGCTTTGAAATCTCTTAAAGTACAAGTTGGCCAGATAGCCACTGCAGTTAATGTTCAACAGAAAGGAAAGCTTCCAAGTGATACTGTAGTGAACCTGAGGGAGCAGTACAATGCCATCCTACTTAGAAGTGGCAAAGAGATTCAGGGTAGAGATGTGGAGGTGCAAGTAAATCAAGATGAAGCTGAGTCATCCAAGACAACAAAAAAGGTGTCTAAAGATAAAAAGAAGGAAAGGTAAAAATGGGTGGTGTTTCCGGATAACTCGCTGATCAGCGATGGTTTTCTCTCGTACCCTCAGAGATTTCAAAAGAAGAAATTGGATGAACAATTTGGGAAGTTTTTGGATATGCTCAAGAAAATCCACATCAACATCCAATTCCTAGACGCCTTAGAGCAGATGCCCAATTATGGGAAATTTTTGAAAGAGATCATGTCAAAGAAGAGGCGGCTCAAAGATTATGAGACAGTTAAGCTCACTGAAGAGTGTAGTGCAATTCTGCAAAAGAAGCTACCTCAGAAGCTGAAAGATCTAGAGAGTTTCACTATCCCGTGCAATATTAGAGGTATCTCTTTTGACAAGGCTTTGTGTGATCTGGGGGCGAGCATTAATCTCATGCCATTGTCTACATTTAAAAAGTTAGGAATGGGAGAAGTTAAACCTAGCACTATTACTTTGCAGTTGGCGGATAGATCTCTCATTTATCCACATGGAGTTATTGAGGACGTGCTAGTCAAAGTCGACAAATTCATATTCCCAGTTGACTTTGTGGTTTTGGATATAGAAGAGGATGCTGACATGCCTCTAATTTTGGGTCGTCCATTCCTGGCTGCATCTCGAGCACTCATAGATATGGAGAGTGGAGAACTAACCTTGTGTGCCAATGATGACAAGGTTAAGTTTAGTTTCTACAAAAGCGATAAGGACCCAAATGAAATTCAAATGTGCCATAACATAGAAACGGTCACAAGTGCTCAAAATGATAAGCTGAAGAGGAGAGTATTTCAACCCGGGGACAAGGTTCATCTTCATCGATCTCGATGGAGAAAGGCACTTAGCATGAATAAATCAAAGTGGACCGGTCCTTTTACTATACTCCAAATATTACGTCATGGTGACATCAAGCTGAAAGGGCAGAACAAACACGTTTTTCGTGTTAATCAGTGGTGAGTCAAGCATCTTGAAGAAGATGGAGATCTCAGTGAAGAGGAACTCTTTCTATGAGCTCACAATTGAAATCAATATCTTGTCCAAGTCTGGCTGAAGATGTTAAACTTAGCGCTTGTTGGGAGGCATCCCAATTGACACATCGCCACCGATTTTCGGGGAAGTCCTCTTATCCTTATCTTCTTTTTCTTACATTGAGGACAATGCAATTCTTAAGTTTGGGAGTATAGTCAGTTTGTTCTTTTTTTTTCTTTAGTCAATTTATTCATTTTTTTGTTTTTGCTTGGTATGAAAAAAAAATTTTGTGATTGGGTGGTGATTTAATGGAGTCTTAAGCTGTTAATATGTGTGATTGAATTGCCTGCGACTTGTTAAAATTGATTAACATTGTGATTTGATGTGTGATTCACTCTTGTGCTAATTGGAATTTTATTTTGTGACTTGTTGATTATTTTGAAGAACATATTCCTACTGCTTAGTTATTGTTAGCTTAGAGAAAGTTTGTGCAATTGGTGATCATTTTGTGATTTTATGTGAACTCTAGAACCACTTTGAGAGTTACTTGAGGCGAAATCCTAAGCAAGCATATTGTTAAAAAAAAGGTTTGGGGGTGTTAAGCAGTTAAAAAAAAAGAAAAAAAATAAAATAAATATATGGACTTACTCCGCTATCTTGAGCCACCTAGTAACCAGGAGTAACATGAGCCCCATGTGTATTTTTGTGTCAAAAAGTAGTTCAAGATATGAGTGCAACGTCTCTTAATAGTGACTCTGTTAAGTAACCCGGTGCCTTCATCAACAATGTTGGCATTCGCGTCAAAAGGCAATGGTGACATGGGCGATTATCCAATCAAAAAAAAAAGGAAAAAAAAAAAGAAAATTTTTTTTCCTTTTTCAGCTGAAGCCTCCTTACAAGCCAATAAAGTTCTTTTGATCCTCACTGGTATGTTTTGCCTACATTAGTGGAGAGTGACTCGAAAATTTGGCATATAAAGTTCTGTAAATTGCTTTATGATTGTTGGTTGCATGAGCCTATTTGGGTTGGTAATAATTGAGTAGAAAGGAATTGCACACACACACTCTCAAAAGTTAGAAAGTTGAATGAAATTGGTGCTTGAGTGAAAAACATATGAAGTTAGAATGTTGTGGAAATTTTAATGAGTTGCAGGTGTATTTAGTCCTTAGACAATTTTTAGATGAAATTGAATTACTACCCGATCAATTGATTGTTGAGTTTTTAGTTGTGTTTTTTAGTTTTATTTTGTTTTGCTCGGGACTAGCAAGATACTAAGTTTGGGGGTATTTGATAAAGCACATTTACCGTATATTTCTCATTGGTAATTTGTTGGTTTTGCTGAGTTTATATTTGGTATTTTGGTGTGTTTTATTCACAATTGAATAGGTAGATGATTCAAGTATTTGAGAGTGTTTTTAAAGCTAAAAGATCAAGTTACGGTGAGCTTCATTTTGGCTATGACGAGAAAAGCACCCGAGGAGTGTTCTGTGTGGAAGCAATTTAGCTGTAGCTAGAATTATTTTGGCTGCAGCCGGAATCAATTTGGCTACAGCGAGATTGGCCGGGGCTGCAGTGAGTTTCACATAAAGTTTCGACTAATTTTAAAGCCCGAAACTCACCGCAGCGAGATCCTTTTCCGTTGAAGCGAGTTGCAATATTTATGTTGCGTGTTTTAAGACTTTTTAGGTTGGTGCTTCTCATATAAATAGCCAAGTTTCGACCTAAGAGAGGACTTTTGACAGATGAACGAACCCTAGAGAGCTTGGAGGCCATTCTAGCCTAAAGGAGGTGGATTTGGAGATTGAAAACGGCTTCTCAAGAGTTTTCATCTCTTAATTCCTTTCTTTCTCTTTATTGTTGATATGATGAACACCATGGCTATTTATATATTGAATATGCTTGGCTAAATTTTTAGTTAGTGATTTGATGTAGCCTAGCTAGATACTATGTTTTGAATGTCAATTTCGTTTATTTAATTTTTTCCATTCAGTTTATTTATTTTTTCCCCGGCAACGGCGTCAAAAACTTGTTACGATATTTTTTTGTATGCAAAACCGCAAGTGTACGGTGTCAAATTTTAATAGTATAATGATGAGAAGGGTTGTCGAATCCACAAGGAAAAATATTTAGATCCTATTAATTACTGTAGTATGAGAGATATTAACTTTATTTAGAAATCGATTAAATGGAATTGTAAAGTTAAATAAACAAATAAAAAGAAACAATTAATGAACTAAAGTAACGAATGACAATTAGCAAGAGAACCAATATGATTAAACACTAAAGATTTGATTTCACCTAACCTTCAACTATGCTTTTCATGCCAAACACCAATTTATTTTCCTAGTTTATAAACCAAGAATCCTAATGTATTTCTCTTCCCAGCGCTAAATTAAACGTATTCCTAATTCCTAATTTCCACATTCCTGCACCAAAACTAAGAAATAGAAATTTCTTAAGAACTTGATTCTCTTGAATGGTTTCTAAGGCGATTAACCGTTTCCCAACCAATTAATTAGCCTAGGTTGTTCTATCCATGTTCCAATTCAATATTTCCCCTCCTGGGCACTAAACATCAAATTCAAAATCATCTAAAAGTTGATCAAAAATTTAGAAGCATTAAAAACGGAATAGAATAAATAAATTGAATGGAAAAAATTAAATAAACGAAATTGGCATTCAAAACATAGTATCTGGCTAGGCTACATTAAATCCCTAATTAAAAATTTAGCCAAGCATATTCAATATAGAAATAGCCATGGTGTTCATTATATCAACAATAAAGAGAAAGAAAGGAATTAAGAAATGAAAACTCTTGAGAAGCCGTCTTCAATCTCCAAATCCACCTCCTCTAGGCTAGAATGGCCTCCAAGCTTTCTAGGGTTCGTTCATCTGTCAAAAGTCCTCTCTTAGGTCGAAACTTGGCTATTTATATGAGAAGCACCGACCTAAAAAGTCTTAAAACACACAACATAAAAATCGCAACTCACTGCAGTAGAAAAGGATCTCGCTGCGGCAAGTTTCGGGCTTCAAAATTCGTCGAAACTTTACGTGAAACTCACTGCAGCCCCAGCCAATCTCAATGCAGCCAAAATGATTCTAGCTGCAGCCAAATTGATTCCGACTGTAGCCAAAATAATTCTAACTGCAGCCAAATTGCTTTCGCACAAAACACTTCTCAGGTACTTTTCTCACCGCAGTCGAAACGAAACTTACTGCAACTTGATCTTTTAGCTTTAGAAACACTCTCAAATGCTTGAATCATCTACCTATTCAATTGTGAATAAAACAAACCAAAATACCAAACATAAACTCGGCAAAACCAACAATTTACCAGTGAGAAATATATGGTAAATGTGCTTTATCAGATACCTAAGCACCTTCTTTGTAGCTTTCCAGTGGTCTATACCTGGATTACTCTGATATCTTCCTAACATTCCGACTGCAAAAGCTATGTCAGGTCTTGTACAGACCTGAGCATACATAAGGCTTCCTACAACTGAAGCATAAGGAATATTCTTTATTTGTTCTCTTTCAAGATCATTCTTTGGACATTGATTCAAGTTGAGTTTATCAACATTCACAATAGGAGCTATACTAGGTGAACAATCCTTCATCCGAAATCTCTCTAAAACCCTATTGATATAGGTTTCTTGAGACATACCCAAAATACCACGTATTTTATCTCTATGTATCTTAATCCTAATAACATAAGATGCATCACCCATATCCTTCATATCGAAGTTTTTAGAGAGAAATTGTTTCACCTCATGTAGCATACCCTTATCATTGGTCGCAAGTAAAATATCAACTACATACAGAATAAGAAAACAAATCTTGCTCCCACTAACCTTCTAATATATACATTGATCCATAATGTTCTCTACAAATCCAAATGAAGAGATGACATCATCAAATTTCAAATACCACTGACGGGAAGCTTGTTTCAATCCATATATAGATTTCTTGAGCTTGCAAACCAAATGCTCACCACCACTAGAGGAAAATCCTTCTGGTTGTTTCATGTAAACCTCTTCCTCTAGATCTCCATTAAGAAAATCTGTTTTCACATCCATCTGTTACAACTCTAGGTCAAAATGTGCAACTAATGCCATGATAATGCGAAGAGAATCTTTCTTAGATACAAGAGAAAATGTCTCTATGTAATCGATTCCTTCCTTTTGAGTGAATACTTTTGCAATGAGTCTAGCCTTGTATCTCTTAATGTTGCCCAGTGAGTCTTTCTTTGTCTTAAAGAACCACTTGCATCCAATGGCTTTTGCACCATCAGGCAACTCAACAAGGTCCCAAACACCATTAGATAACATAGAATTCATCTCATCTTTCATAGCATCATGCCATAAGTTAGATTCCTTGCAACGCATGGCTTGTGAAAACGTTTCAGAATCAATTTTGGCTCCAATGTTATAGTCTAACTCTTGTAAATACACGATGTAATCACTAGGTACTGCTGACCTTCTTAATCTAGTAGATCTTCTTAAAGTTGTTTCAAGATTCTCTTAAAGATCATGTTGATCAACTGGTTGTTCAACCATCTCTGATACTTCTTGAACAACTTGATCTACTGGTTGGTCATTAGCAGTTTGTGGAACCTCAACAATTGGTTATTGAACACCAGTTGGAACTTGAGGGGCATTAATAATGAAAATCATTTTATTACTTGATGTGGAAGGTTGAGCATCAATATGATCTTTTTCAGGAACAATGTCTTGAAATCGATCTCTCCCACTAATCATGTCATTCTCAAGAAACTTCACATTTCTAGATTCCACAATCCTAGTGCTGTGAGATGGACAATAAAATCTGTATCCTTTAGACTTTTCAGCATATCCAATGAAATATCCAATAATAGTCCTTGGATCCAGCTTCTTTTCTTGTAGGTTGTAAAAACTCTAACTTCAGACGGGCATCCCCAAACGTGTATATGATGCAAACTTAGTTTCCAACCTTTCCATAATTCAAATGGCGTTTTTGGAACAGCCTTGGTTTGAACTGGGTTTAATATATACACTGCCGTTTTAAGAGCTTCAGTCCACAATGATATAGGAAGTTTAGCATTACTGTGCATACTCCTAACCATCTCCATTAAAGTCCGGTTTCTTCTTTCTGCAACACCATTCTCACTCAGAGAACCAGGATTGGTGTATTGAGTAACTATTCCATGCTCTTCAAGAAACTTAGCAAATGAACCAAGAGTTTGTCCATCCTCGGTGTATCTACCATAATACTCTCCTCCTCTATCAGTTCTCACGATCTTAATTTGTTTTTCACATTGTTTCTCTACTTCAGCCTTGAAAACCTTAAAGGCATCTAATGCTTCATTTTTATTTTGAAGCAAGTAGATATACATGTAACGTGAGAAATCGTCAATAAAGGAGATAAAGTATTTTGGACCTGGATAATAGATATCTGAATGGATGATTTCAAATAATTCAGAACTTCTGTGCGCACCCTTCTTAGATATTTTGGTCTGCTTTCTCTTAATGCGGTCTACACAGATCTTGAAATCAGTAAAATCCAAAGTACTTAGTACTCTATCATTTACCAATCTCTTAATCCTATCTTTAGAGATATGTCCCAATCTCCGGTACCACAACATAGAAAAATCCTCATTTATAACACATTGTTTTAAACCAGCATGAACATGCATAGCATTATTAGTGGTATCATTTTGTAAATTAATATAGAAAAGACCATTAGACAAAATACCATTTCCAACAACATCAGATTTATAAGACAAACTAAAAGATGTCTTTGAAAAATTAAAGGAAAAACCCAATGGTACAAGTCTTGAAACAGAAAACAAGTTTCTAGAAAAACTTGGAACATAAACGGTATTTTCTAAATTTAAAATAAAGCCACTACTTAAAATTAAACTGCATGTCCTAATAGCCTCCACATACGAGCCCATCTTATTTCCTAAAAAGATGCATTGCTCACTTCCCACTGGTTTCTGCAGATTTCGCATACCCTAAAAGGTATTTGAAACATGGATTGTAGATCCAGAATCAATCCACCATGTGTTATGACTAACATCAACCATATTAGATTCATAACAAACAAATGAGATTAGTTTACCTTTCTTCTCAAGCCATTTCTGAAATTTAGTGCAATCCTTCTTCATGTGCCCCTTCTTTTTACAGAAGAAACATTTGGATTCTTTGTTTATTCCCTCTTGTGGAGGTATTTTACCTTTCCCTTTCTTCTTGGCTTGCTTGTCATCTTTCTTGTCTATTGCCATCATGACACTCTTATCTTGTTCCATTATCAGCCTGCTCTCTTCTTGAACACATATGGTCATGAGTTCATTAATTGACCACTTTTCTTTATGTGTGTTGTAAGAAATTTTAAAGGGCCCATACTGCTGTGGAAGAGTGTTCAATATGTAATGGACAAGAAATGTTTCAGACATTGTAACCTCAAGTGTTTTTAATTAAGCCGCAATATCCCTCATCTTCATGATGTGCTCTTGCACACTTTTTACTGTAGTGAGCCTCACCGATGAAAACTTCATTATTAAGGTGCTAGCAAGCACCTTATCAGAAGTTTCAAACTATTCATCTATGGCCTTCAGCAGATCTCGGACCTTTTCATAGCCTTCGACGAAACCACGAATACCAGCAGAGATGTTAGTCTTTATGAACATGACACTTAGGTGATTAGATCGCTCATATTTTTCATAAAGAGCAACATCAGCTTGAGTGCAGCTTTCAGTTATGGCAGGTGGTTCGTCCTTCCTTATGGCATAATCAATGTCCATCCAGCCCAAATGAAGAAGAATTCTCTCCTTCTAGATCTTGTAATTATCGCCTTTTAATTCGAGAATGTCACACTTAAAATCAGAAAAATTCACAGGTTGCATAACTGCACAAATTAAATATACATGCTTAAATCGCAATTTTAAGGCCAAAACTTAAGTTATGCTTTACCAATGCAAAACATAAATATGAATCTAGTGACATAAAACTTGTCTGTGGGCTAAAGTTTTACTCAATTAGGTCCATTTCAAATAAATGAAAAACTATCAAATTACGTTCCTTTTCTTAATTCCTGTGGGTAGATTAAGAAATATAATTTGACATTTCATCCTAATTAATTATACAAATACAACAAAAATTCCTGTGTGATAAATTTTATTGTACTACATATAATTAATCACAACTAATGTTATAATGTAATCCTAAAAAAAATTTCTTAATAAATAATTTACATAATTTAAAGATGCTATGACTACTCTAAAAATTAAACAAATTATATGGATCATACAACATTTAATTAATAAGATAACCATATATATTGCATAATACCATAAACAATATCAACAAAATTAATAATATTGCAAAAAACCATAAGCAATATTAATAAAATTAATGTACTCCATTAATTAACTCAATGTTGCATGTATAATAAAATAATAAATTTATACACACAAACCCAAATAAATTAATTAAGCACATTAAAATAAAACAATAATTAAAAAAAAATTGGGAAGAAAAACGACAAAATATGGCAAAAATGACAATAGAATTCGTTTGAATAAAAAAAAGACACAATATTCAAGAAACGACACAAAATAGGCTTTTGGAAATGACATGTCATTTTTGACATCAGAATGTCGCTTCCCAGCTGTGAAAATGACGTGTCGTTTTTATTCTGCCAAAACGACATGTCGTTTTTCTCAATTGACAGCAACCCTCACCTTATGAAACGATACGTCATTTTTCTCAGTATGCAAAACGACATGTCGTTTTCTGGTCGTCTTCAACCTCCAGCTGGGGTTTTTTTACAGACCCGTTCGACCTGGTTTGACCCGAAATGAAACCCGGCGGTTTCTTGGCCTTCCGGATGTCAAAATTCACGTTTCAAAAGCTAGAATTCATAGAAATCAAATTTCCTAATGATTTCTAATCTTATTTTTCAAAAAAAAGGTCTAAAATTCAAGCCCAAAATCAAAAACATTAATGTAAGTTTAAAAAAAAAAAATTTATAGGTTCTCCGGCAAACAAGACAGAGGCATAAACATGTGCTCTGATACCAAATGTAAGTAAATTGTAATGATCTAAACATACCAAAACGAATCCAAATATAGCATATAGATCAAAATGCAGAAAAATTGTCGGGACTGAAAAATACCTCTTGCCATTGTTATTTCTCCGACGAACCTGTAAAACTTTGAACCAAACGTTAAAAAATACATAGAAGGCTTGGCCTTCGAAGCTCTCAATCCTCACGAATGATAGTGTAATGAAAAAATGAAAAATTTTGAGAATTGAGCTACGGGACCAAGAGCCAATGTCCTCCTCTTATTCTCTTCCATCAAGAGAGTTTTTCAACGTAAATGGAGGAATAATGGTGGGATTAATGGACCATAATCACAAACAGTTACGTCCGTTTGTCTTCAAAAACCGAAAGTAACCATTCGGTTACCAAGAGTAACCGACAACGTCTGCTATACTTTCAAGAACACCAACAGTTCCTCATTTTAAATGTTCAGACTGAATCCATTGGGGTCTCCAGAGCAAGTCAGGTGGAACCACGAGAGAGGCCAGTGGATTAACATATTAACGGTGCAGAAAGACAACTGCGACACTTTCAAACGCTGTGGCGCTAATGGTCTCTGTGACATCGGCGCCACAGCCCTGTTTGCCAACGCCCCATTGGGTTTGTGCCAAAATCAACTGGAGTGGCGGGTGCCATAATTTTCTTTTACTTAAGAACAAATATAATATTTTTTTTTGGTAAGATGGATTGATTTAAATAATTTCATTTTCGTCGCTTGGTTACATAATTAATTCAAATGTCGTCCATATTTGGTAATCCCCACGTACAACAATTGTTTATTATGTCGGCCTTATCGTTGAAACTTTTTAAAAATTGGTCAGTTGAATAAACCATTATGGTCTGTGGGATTTTTCTTCTTTCTACTCCTTTGTTAGGCTCTTTGTTGACGAGAAACGGTGCAAAACTAATTTAACAAAACCAGCCGTTAAAAGGGCAGATTAAAATAATATTACTCGGATGTCAATGTTTACCAAACGAATTGTTTACCATTTAGTGGAAGCAAATATTCTTAATGCTGCATACCGTAAGACAAATCTGTGAGGAGTGCTTTTATTTTCAAACGCGCATTAAGTCAAAGTCACAAAAATTGGCTTCTAGAAAACTTAGATATTGTAAATATATTTTAAAAATTGAATTAGAGTTTTAATGAGACAGTATTAACTCCATTTTAAGATTTTTATTTCTAATTAAAAATTTTATAATCATTTTCAAATATATATGATATTCAAAAATGCCGTTCCAAACATTTTATACAAAACTACAATTTTTGCTTTTCTACTTCAATATACTAAAATAAAAAATAAAAAAAAGCAAAAGTTGTGCCATAAGGCTGGGCCCATAGTGAGCACTATCTTTTTATTTTTATTTTTTCCCTTATTGATATTTTATGGGACTGACTTCTTCTGGCATGCTATGTGATTTTTCCTTTTTTAATTGGGAGTGATGTTCAACCTTTATATCTTAATTAGCTGAACGTATGGGGGTGAATTTACAACAACATTATGTCCCCAACCACATAATGAAAAGAACATATATCATATAGTATCTATCAAATGAAAAGATGAAGTACTTTGTTGTATGTGATTATGTGTTTCAGTTTATTTTCATTAATGATTTTGCACAGAAAACAGTAATCAATTCAAATGAAGTTCGGGATCATATTCTTCTCGAGGAAGACGTAGAGCTTCCTTCATTTGGCTTAGATACCATTGCCCGTGATGCTAGCAACTTCTCCTATGCAAACAAAATTGGAAAGGGCGGTTTTGGTCCTGTTTACAAGGTAGTTTCATTATCAAACGAACAACTTTGACCCTTTCTCTTCCTTTTTGCATACATGTACTTAAAGTTCAAAAATCTCCCATGTTTTACATAGGGTATGCTCTTAACTGGATAAGTAATAGCCATAAAGAGACTCCCTAAAGATTCTGAACAAGACCGTTAGAATTCAAGAACGAGGTCAATCTAATAGCAAAACTTCAACACCATAACCTTGTAAGACCGTTGGGATGTTGTATTCAAAGAGAAGAAAGGATCTTGATCTTTGAATATATGCCCAATAAAAGCTTGGACTTAAATATATTCAGTTAGCCACCTCAACTTAATGAGTTTTTTTTTTCCTTTATTTGTTTGTCCCTTTAATTTGTTCAAAAATTTGAGCTTTAACTTCACACCTCATCGGAATTGACACAGATCAAACAAAGG
The DNA here is from genome assembly GCA_035233585.1 of Antiaris toxicaria. NCBI lineage: Eukaryota > Viridiplantae > Streptophyta > Magnoliopsida > Rosales > Moraceae > Antiaris > Antiaris toxicaria. The sequence continues at coordinate 101,485,294 of CP141154.1, forward strand.
GTATTTCCCTTTATTGGCGAAAGCATTTTGGTATAATAGTGGAAATTGCTTCAGGACTTCTTTATCTTCAGCAAGATTCAAGATTAAGAATTATTCTTAGAGATTTTAAAGTCGGTAATATCTTATTAGATAGTGAAATAAACTTCAAAATTTAAGACTTTAGCTTGACAAGAATATTAGAAGATGACCAAACTAGAATAAATACTAAGAGAGTAATTGGAACATAGTAAGTGAAACATTTCTCCAAATTTTCTCTTTGCTACTCAAGAATAGCTTCCATTGCTCACTCGTTCTTAAGTGGTTGTTAAACCATTTTGGGATTCATGTTTTTATTTTTCTTCAATGCAGTGATTATATGTTCCAAGAATATACAAATGCCTTTAGTTTTGGCCAACCTAATCACGAGCTCAACTTATTAGGACACGAGTCAAGATAAATTAGTTAATTAATTTTCATTTATAACCCGTTTACCATGTCTTTCTAATTCCCATGCCAATTCTTAAGTTGAGTTTGGACTGTTTTAGGCATGGAAATTGTGGAGCGAAGGTAGACCAATGGAAGTGATGGATTCTTCGTTGGAGAATGTTCCAGCATCAAAAGTGTTGAAATGTATACAAGTAGGTCTATTGTGTGTTCAAAAACACCCTGAAGAGAGGCCATCAATCTCATCCGTTCTATTCATGTTAGATAGTGAAAATGCTTCCCTACAGTTTTCATTTTGTCAATAATTTTGTTGTTTAAATTTTAGTATTGTAGCAATTAAATATATCATTATTATAGTTTATGTTAACATTTATGTAATTTACAAATAGAGGAAGAGAAAGAGAAAGAATAGAGGAAATCAAAAACTGACCAAAAAAAAAACCACAAAGAAGCAGCCGAAAGGGAGATCTAGGAGTGGGGTCAAGGAAGAGACAAGGTTGTCTTATAGGGTTTTGCTAGGTAAAATGACCAAAAACCCAAATGCAAGAGCATTTAAAAGCAAAAGGCAAAAGGACATATAAGTAAAAACCATACGAGGGGTTATGAAAAGACTGGAAAATCGGCACCACAAATCAAGCCCATTCACAACCATAAGGACAAATCCATAAAAACAACCCTTGCAACCAGTGGAAAGACCAAAAAGCCCCTGTTATCAGCCAAGCCTAAGCATAACATCTAAAGGCAATTTCATAAAAGTGCTCTCAAGTAGCAGCTAGGAAAAAACATTGTATAAAAAACATTGTATTATATACAATGAACTCCCACACTTCTTTAGTGTTATATAAAATTTCGTAAAAGTGCCCTAAAGTGGTAGCAGAAAAAAACACTACATTATGTGCAGTGAACTCCCACTCTTATTCAGTATTATATATTAATATCATAGTGTCTCAGGAAATATATTATGAAAATTCGTTACTTTGTAAAACTAATTAACAGTTCTTGACGGATGTTTTCAAATATGACAGCTTTTGACACGTATCAATTATGTAATCGTTAATATTCTCAGGAAAAGTTGGGGATAAAAGTATTTATATGGTCTATTCAACAACAATAATATAAATGGAAGCATTCACATGGGCCGAACTTGTCATCGCCTAATCCGCTTGCTGTAGGACATCATTAAAATAAAAATTACAAAATAATATTAGGAAAATTAAGCAAAATTTTCAATGCTTTTTCCTAATAAAGTTTTATTGTATATATAAAACGTTTTAATTAATTTTGACGAGTTTTTTTTTTATATCTTTACATAATAATTTAATTGTTAATAATATAAAAATATCTTTTTTAATATAGATAATTAAATCATTAATAATCAATTGAACATGAAATCAAAAACTAAAATTTTAATCTATTTATAGAAATTTATTATATTGTACATATTTTATAAAAATTAATTGAGAAATACAGATTTAGATGGTTGTCGGCAAAGGTATAATATAGAAATACAAGTATAGAATATTTTCAGTTTAGAATTAGTTTTGGATCCGTACACTACAACGGTTTATTTATTCTTATTTCTTTTGAAGAAAGCTCCGTGATAGACCAGTCAATTTTCATCTTTCGTATGAAACTTCCGGGCAGGAAAGAAGTTTTGACTTCAGACAGAGAACAATGAGAAAAGCAAGAAAATGGGAGACGTAGAAAAGCCCTGTCTCTCAACATCTCAATGTACATAATCAATGAAGTTAGTTTTTATCATTTTCTGCTTCTCTCTTACCTGCTTCCACAATTTCATAGCTGCCGATGACACCATAAGGCCAAACCAAGCACTCCGAGACACCAACCAAACTCTGGTCTCCGTCGGCGGAACATTCGAATTAGGCTTTTTCAGCCCACCGAATTCCAAGAACCGCTATGTGGGAATATGGTTCAAGAATGTTGGAGATCTCACTGCTATATGGATCGCCAATAGAGATAACCCACTCACAGACTCGTCAGGTGTCCTTAAAATTTCCGAAACCGGAAACATAGTAATCATTAGCAACCGAACAGAGAACGCTATATGGTCCTCAAATTCGTCGGCAGAACACCCAACTTTGCAGCTCTTAGACACAGGAAACCTCGTGGTTAAAGAAGGCAGTAGTGGAAACTATGCATGGCAGAGTTTTGAGCATCCATACGATTCGCTCATAGCGGGCATGAAGCTGGGACGAAACTTCGTAACCGGTCAGAGTTGGAAGCTAACCTCCTGGAATGGCCTCCAAGATCCATCCACTGGAATCTTCACCTATGAAATAGACCCTCGCAGGCTTCCTCAGGCACTTCTGCGTAGAGGCTCAGATGTCCAGTACCGAAATGGGCCTTGGGACGGTGTTCGATTAGGCGGTGATCCTCCCCTCCAAAACACATCGGTTTTAAGACTCGGATTTGTTTACAACGAAACGCACATCTACTATACCTATGACAACACAGACACTTCCGTAGTTACCAGGTTCTGGTTGAATCCATTGGGATCTCCTGAATTGCTCAGATGGGACCACGCAAGCGGCAGGTGGGTAACCATCTATGCACTGCACAAAGATGATTGTGACATTTTCGCACGCTGCGGTGCTAATGGCTTCTGTGATATGAGTCACACCCCTTTTTGCCATTGCCCAACTGGGTTTGTGCCGAAAGTACCAGAAGACTGGAAAAGGCCTGATTCGAGCAGCGGGTGCATGCTCGAGACGCGTTTGAACTGTAGTGCTAGCGAGCGGTTCAAGAAGTTCTCTCTGTTGAAATTGCCTTATGGTTTGGAGTTTGCAGTGAACGAGACAGTGGTGAGGAAGGAGGACTGTGAGTTGATTTGTAGGAGGAACTGCACGTGTGTAGCTTATTCTGTGGCTCGGGTTGGTGGCTGTGTGGTGTGGTTTGGGGACTTGCTCGATATCCAACAATACAGTGCTCATGGGCAAGATCTGTACATTAGAATGGCTGCTTCAGAATTTGGTAAGTCAAGCGTTCTGTTTCATCAGCAGGAAAGAAAGAAAGAAAGAAAACAAGTAGAAAATCTTTGGGCCCGTTCGGGAGCATTTTCCAGCATTTTGGAAATGATTTTCTTTTGAATATGTAAAAAAAAATTAAAAATGCTTTTAGAATGGTGTTTAGATATAATTTTTTCCAAATAGTGTTTGATTGTTTTTCTAGGTAAATAATTTGAGTACAAGAAAAAGTAAAACTGTGTTTTAATATATATTTGAAATATATTTTTTGTGTTTAAGCCTTAGAAAAGAAAATGAAATTGGGAAAATAATGTTATTTTATTTTCTCATTCGTAAATAAAATATGGAAATGATTTTTTGTTTTCTAGCATGGTGCAAAACAAATGGTATTATGGGATAGTTTTCCGAAGACAACTTTATTGAAAAACATGAAAAACATTTTTAAAACGATATCAAACGAGGTATTTATTTATCCTTTATAATTATTGGATATAATAGGGGGTAAAAAAAATTAATTTAGCTTTTCTTCGTTTGGTAAAACTTATAGTAAGCGAAATTAGAGAATGCAAAATGGTGAAATTATAAAGAGAAATAAATTGATATCAGTGATATAGCACTGATTTACCCATCTTTTTTAATAAGTAGCTTCTACTATTTTTGTTATATGTGATATGATTTATATTTTTACTAAGATCATTTTTTTTTTTGTCAAACTTTTTCTCTTTATTTCAAGCAACTTTAGATTTTGGCTTTTGATTTCAAAAGCCGTCACATTCTAGCCAAATATATAGAACTTAGACATTATCAAATTCAGTCCTGTCAATGGTTAGTCTAAGCCGTCCACCAAATACCAACCTCATTATTCAAATGTTTTATTTACTCGTCTTTAAATAAAACTATAAGCACTCTCACTCTTATACGGTCATATAAGAATCACTTCTGTTCTACATTGTGCTTATTCCTTATTCTCAATATTTTCCATAATATACGGAGGTTTGTTTGTGGCCACAGAATCAGAGAAGGATGGCATAAGGATTGTGGTGATCATATCGGTAATTTCGGGGTTTCTTGTACTTTGTTTAGCAGGTGGCTATCTCATCCGTAAGAGGACATCCTGCTCCCTAAACAGCAAAGGTAAGTTTCAGCAACCATTCTACGCCCTCAACATGTCCCTGCCAACAAACTTGTATCAACTAAAATTGTATACATCACATGAGCAGATCGTCTAATACTATATAACATGCCATTATATATGCGTGTCAATTCATTTTCACTGTCTTTGCAGAGAAAAGAAGAACCGATTCAAATGAAAATCAGGGACCTAATCTTCTGGAGGAAGATGTGGAGCTACCTTCATTTGGCTTAGACGCTATTGTCAATGCCACGGACAACTTCTCGTCCAGGAATAAAATTGGAGAGGGCGGTTTTGGTCCCGTTTACAAGGTACCTATATAGTATACATTCATTGTGAAGACGAACAATCGTAGCACTTTTTTTTCGGTCTTTGTTATATTCTTCTTAGGATTTTAGCTAAGAAAAGAATATCTATTTAATTTCTTTTCCTTTTATTAAAGGGCATTCTCCAAACTGGACAAGAAATAGCAGTGAAGAGGCTTTCTAAAAATTCTGGTCAAGGGTCCATGGAGTTCAAAAATGAAGTTATCTTGATTTCAAAACTTCAGCACCGGAATCTTGTCAAGCTGTTGGGATGTTGTATTCATAGAGAAGAGAGGATGTTGATCTATGAGCTATTGCCGAACAAAAGCTTAGACTTATATATATTCAGTTAGACACCTTTAAAACTTTTAAGTTATTTCATGTTATAAGTTCCCTTGAAATAACTTCATGTGGTTGAATTGCCGACAGATCAAACAAGGGATACTGCTCTTGCTTGGCAGAGGCGGTTCTCTATTATAGTGGGGATTGCTCGTGGGCTTCTTTATCTTCACCGAGATTCAAGATTGAGAATTATTCATAGGGATCTTAAAGCAAGTAATATCCTCTTGGATAGTGAGATAAGCCCCAAGATATCAGACTTTGGCTTAGCAAGAATATGCGGAGGTGAACAATATGAAGTAAATACTAATAGAATAGTTGGTACATAGTAAGTTCAAAACATTTCCAATTGCTTTTCTTTGCCATTTAAGATTGGTCTACGCTACCTTTTCAATTTCATATATTTGTCAAAATGTTTTTTGATTTATTTGTCTATTTTGTTGCTTGCAGTGGTTATATGTCTCCAGAATATGCAATACATGGACACTTTTCTACAAAATCTGATGTTTTTAGCTTTGGTGTCATGGTTTTGGAGATTGTTAGTGGGAAGAAGAACAGAGGATTTGATCATCCAGATCATGACCTCAACCTTTTAGGACATGTAAGTTGAAACTAATTAGTTACTTGATTTTCTTCTGTATCTCATTTACCATGTCTTTTTTTTTTAGGCATGGAAATTATGGAATGAAGGTAGACTAATGGAACCGACGGATATCTTGATGGAGAGTGTTCTTGCCTCAGAAGTGCTGAGATGCATACAAGTGGGTCTATTGTGTGTTCAAAAGCATCCTGAAGATAGGCCTTCAATGTCCTCTATTCTTTTCATGTTGGATAGTGAAAATGCTTCATTGCCTCAACCTAAACAACCTGGATTTTATACTGAAAAAACTTTTACAGAGACTGCGTCCTCATTATCATTGAATAAGCCGAATGTTTCTACTGCAATGACTATTACAATATTACGGGGAAGATAAAAAAATAAAATAAAATAAAAAACAGAGGAAAAAATTTTTGATCCACGAAAAGGAGTTCATAGCTCTATGCCAATTCTTAGATTGTTTTTTTGTAGACTTCAATTTTTCTACATTTTTTTTTTTTTGCTTATGTAATGTTCAATAATAGTAGCGATTTAGATGAAAACAACGATTAATGTACATGTGATAGAAAACTTGAATGACAACGTTTATGTTTGTTACAAGTGAAGCATCGTGGAAAAATTACCTCATCATCAAATGATGCTTTTTTTTTTCTTTATTTAACTTTGTTGGCAAATTAAACTCTAAATATTTTGTAGTGAAATCAGCTATAAATTTATTGTTAGATTATATTTACAATTTGGTGTCAAAAAATTATTCAATTTGGAGTCGAGTTATTTTCCCCCATATTTTGTTGTCAAATTTTTTGTTCTTCTTGTTTTTCTTGTTTTTCCAAAGTTAGAAGAATTAAACAATGGTGGGTTCCATGATAACTCTCCAAAATCCATCCTCCAACTTCCTTTCCCTTCTTCACCCTACCAAACATAAGCTAAATGAAACTTCTTCAAGCATCAAAACTTCGTAATTTCATTGGAACTAATGGATGCACAAATGGGGGATCATTTTCTGTGAATAAAGTCATAAGATGTATCAAATTAGGTCTTCTATGTTTGCAACAACGTGTTAAAGATAGGCCAACATTTCATTGGATCATGACTCACTCTAAAAATAAAAACAAAAATAAAAAATAACTAGTGTCACGTTTAATAAATATCAGAATTGGAATGAACGATTGCTTCAATAGTTTAGAAGGATTACATAGCTGTACATAGATTCACCAACGTGGTCTGAGACATCTAGAAGTCAACCACCAGATTTGCAATCAGAAAAACCATCCTCAGGGGGAGCCTTCAACTGCAGGCTTCCAAAATATGCAGAACAAAGTAATGCATTCACATGGTCCATTCCCCACGCAAAAATAAACGAAAGAAACTAAATGAATTAATAACATTAACAACAACATTCACACAGCTGACGCAGGTTATCGCCTGGTGTATTTCTTAAAATCTCTATGATCCACTTGTCCAGCTTTCTCTTTCACGATGAACATTTCTGGAAGGAGAAAAACTTAAAAGAGTGAAAAAGAAAAAAAATGGAGACGGGAGACATAGAAGACTTCGTCTCAAATTTCTGTGTACTCTGCATCGCTTTTATATATAACTATATATATAATCAATGAAGTTGGTTGTCATCATATCTGCTTCTCTGTTATCTGCTTTCACAATTTCTTAGCGGTTGATGACACCATAAAACCAAACCAAACTCTCCAAGACACCGGTGAAGCTCTGGTTTCCATTGGCGAAAAATTTGAATTAGGCTCTTTCAGCCCACTGAATTCCAAGAACCGCTACGTGGGAATTTGGTCCAAGAACGTTGCAGATCTCACAGCCATGGGGTAGCCAACAAAGAAAACCCGCTCAGAGACTCCTCGGGTGTCCTTACAATCACCGAAACCGGAAACATAGTTATCCTCAGAAACCGAACAGAGAGCGTCATATGGTCCTCAAATTCATCAGCAAAATACCCAACTTTGCAGCTCTTAAACACAGGAAATCTCGCGGTTATAGATGGCAGTAGCGAAAGCTAGGCATGGCAGAGTTTCGACTATCCATGCGATTCGCTCATTGCGGGCATGAAGCTGGGATGAAACTTCGTAACCGGTCAGAGTTGGAAGCTAACTTCCTGGAACAGTCCCCAAGATCCATCCATGGGAATCTTCACGTACGAACTTGACCCTCGCGGGCTTGCTCAGGCACTTCTACACAGATATCCTGTACACAGATGCGCCTTGGGACTAAGTCCGATTAGGCGGGATCCTCCCCTGCACGACATCTTGGTATTTAAACCCAACTATGTTTACAATGAAACCCATGTTTACTATACCTTTGACAACACCGACAACTCCACAATTATCATGTTCAGGTTGAATCCATTGGGATCTCCTGACCAAGTCAGGTGGAACCACAGGCGCAGCGAGTTGATTACCATGTACGCGTTGTAGAAAGATGATTGTGACTCTTTCTCACGTTGTGGTCCCAATGGCCACAGTGACAATAACCACAGCCCTGTTTGCTACTGCCCAACCGGGTTTGTGCCAAAAAGCACCCGAAAACCGGGCCGGTATGGATTCAAGCGGCGGTTGTGTGCTTAAGTCGGGCTTGAACTGCAGCGCTAGCCAGAGGTTCAAGAAGTTCTCTGGGTTAAATGGCTGGGGTTGTGTGGCATATTCTGTGGCCCGGGTCGGCGGCAGCGTGGTTTGGTCTGGGGACTTGCTTGATATGAGACGTTACGGTGTTGGTGGGCAAGATCTGTGCATTAGAATGGCTGCTTCTGAATTAAGTAAGACTATACTCTGCTAGAACAGGTTCAAGCTATTACTTACTCGTTAACAAGGTTGATGTAATTGTCTTAAAAAACAAAGAAATAATAATTGTTTTCGTAACACTGTTAAAAAGAATTGTATTTGAATGCATAATTTTTACGTTTGGATGAAAATTACATTGCGTTTAAATGCAATACATTTTCGTAGTAGTACCAAATGTATTATAATTTTCCTTTGTATCTCATTTACTATATCTTCCTATACGGATTTTGATGTCAAGTTTCGAATAATGTTTCATGTTGGACAAACTAAATAATTTAAATAATTTAAATGAAACAAAATGCGGAAAAACGAATCAAATTGTTACATCCGGCCATTGATTCGGTTTGTTTCGGAAACGAAATTTTTCTACAAAACTTAATCACTTTTGATCTTCTAAGCCTTAATACTCACTCACTAGATGGTGTTCGAGAAATTTTTGAGAGTTTGGCGTAGGGACCAAAAGTTGAAGACACACGGTTGTCATATATACAGTTTTCCCATCAAAACTGTTTTTCAACGTGCAAACAGGGCCAAAAATATCTTTACCCTTTTTTTGAACTTTGAGGACATGATGTGAATCACATTACCGAGTTTTTAGGAGCAAAACAACATTCTCCCACTTGATCTACATGTACCATTATACACAATAGTAAGAAACAAAACATATGAATTATGGCGATAGGTCTTCTAAATGCGAGTATTATCTTCCATGTATCACAATGTATTATGTTTCTCAATAATAGCCCATACAACTTTATGAATAAACCCCATGTTTATTCTTGGTCCAAAACTTAATGATTTTTCTCATCAAATGTTAAAATATATAAATATGTGTACACAACCATATATGAGAAAACATCACATTTAGAGTTTCTTTAATAACATCACTCTTACAACGAAAATTATATCAAGGAACTAAGTCCTATTCTATCTACATGATTGTTAAATTTCAATGGTGACATGCCTTTAGTCAAAGGATCGGCAATCATTAAATTAGTATTAATATGCTCAATAATGACTAATTTATCCTTAACACGCTCCATTATGATCAGATACTTGATGTCGATGTACTTGCTTCGATTACCACTTTTATTGTTCTTAGCCATGAAGAAGCGGCTAAATTATCGTAATATATCTTCAGCGGCCTAGAAATAGAATCTATAATTCTAAGCTCAGAAATGAAACTCTTAACCCATACACCATGCGAAGTAGTCTCAAAACAAGATACAAACTCAGCTTCCATAGTGAAAGTTACAGTCAATGTCTGTTTCATACTTCTCCATGATACAGCTCCACCAGCTAGTATGAAAACATATCCTAAAGTTGATTTTCATGAATCAATGCAATCAGCGTAGTCTAAATCAAAGTAGTCAATGACTTACAAATTATCAGTTCGTCTGTACATAAGCATGTAGTCTTTGGTCCCTTGAAAGTATCTCATTACCTTCTTTGCAGCTTTCCAATATTCCACACCTAGATTACTCTAATATCTACCCAACATTCCAACAGCAAATGCAATGTCAGGTCTAGTGCAAACCTAAGCATACATTAAGCTTCCAATAGTTGAAGCATAAGGAATACTTTTCATTGGTTCCCGCTCAAGATCATTTTTCGAGCACTGGTCCAAATTGAACTTGTCCCGCTTACAATGAGAGCTATACTTGGCGAACAATCCTTCATCCGGAACCTCTCTAAAACCTTGTTGATATAGGTATCTTGAGACATACCTAGAATACCATGTATTCTATCTCGATGTATCTTAATTCCAATGACATAAGATGTATCACCTATATCTTTCATATCAAAGTTATTAGAGAGAAATTGTTTCACCTTATATAGCATACCTTTGTCATTGCTTGCAAGCAAAATATCATTTACATATAGAATAAGGAAACAAATTTTGCTCCCACTGACCTTCTAATATATACATTGATCCATGATGTTCTCTACAAATCTAAATGAAGAGATGACATTATGGAATTTCAAATACCACTGACGTGAGGCTTGTTTCAATCCATATATAAATTTCTTGAGCTTGTAAACAACATGCTCAGGACCACTAAAGGAAAATCCTTCTGGTTGTTTCATGTAAACCTCTTCCTCTAGTTCTCCATTGAGAAACGATGTTTTCACATCCATTTGTTGTAACTTCAAGTCAAAATGTGCAACTAATGCCATGATTATGCGAAGAGAATCTTTCTTAGATACAGGAGAAAAGGCCTCCTTGTAATCGATCCCTTCCTTCTGAGTGAATTCTTTAGCAACGAGTCTAGCCTTGTATCTCTCAACATTACCTAATGAGTCTTTCTTTGTCTTATAGACCCATTTGCATCCAATAGTCTTTGTAACAGCCGAGATTTTAAATCGTTCTCGGAATCATTGTATAGTGAAAATTTATATACACGAGTGTGACGAAAATATATAAATTTCACTCTAATAAATCATCATTAGAGTTGATAAATATATTTATTAGAGTTGATAAATATTTTATTGGTCATAAATGTGATGATTTTCGAATCGAAACGCCTCAAATAGTGCAATTTCGGTATCGAAAAACAGAATTCTACTGAGACTCAAAATGTGGCAAACATAGATCCCAGATGGAAAATAATGAAATATCTAGGGTTTATGGAGTGTTTTAAATGATATAAATGCATCGAAAGGCTCTAATAGCATTTTGAGAGGTAAACTGCGAAATTTGACCAGTATAGCTTTTCGGTCAAAATTTCGACAGATGAAAATTATACTGTTATTAAAGAAAAACCTATACTGTATAAACAAATAATATTTTCTTATTAATATAAGAATCAATGGATGAGATCAAATCATCATTTCTGATCCAAAGGCTATTAAAATTAAGGAAATTTTGGATTTTTCCTTTAAAATCAAATTGAGAAAGAAAAATTAGCATTAAATGCATGATGATCTGCTCATGCACGTGGAAGAGAGGGGGAGAAACAGCTGTATTTTAGCTGAAAAAGTTCCCAACATTTTGCAAAAATGCCCCCAAGAAATTTTCATTTTGATCCCAAAATTTTCAAAAATTACAAAAATGCCCCTAAGGATTTGTATAAACTTTTTCTCCTGATTTTTCACGTCCCCCACAGCAGAAAACTCCATTTTCTTCTGTTCTTCTTCTTCTCCCACGTTCTTTGCTCACAAAAATTTCCAAAGTTTCAAAAGTTGCAAAATTTGAAGAAAAAGTGTGAGAAAACTTCAAGTTGAGGAGTATTCACCTCAAAACTCAAGTAAGTTCTTCAAAATTCTGTTTTAATGCTTGTTTTTAAGTGTTTTTGTGTTTATGTGAATAGTGGAACAAAATGGGTTTAAGATAGTTTGGAGTGTTTTGATGAAAATCATGTGGAAAAAGCATGTTTTGAACTTGTTTTTGAAGTGTTTGTAGGGTTAGTTTTTGAAAACAAAAGTGTTGCATGGGAGAGGAAAATTTACGTGGAAAAGAGGGTGAAAACCTTATGGAATAGTGATAATTATGTATTATGAAGTGGAAAAAGAATTTGATGTGGTATTTGAGTATTGAATGGAAGAAAGACAAAGAGGAAAGTTTAGGGTTGTGAGTGAAACCCTAAATTTTTGGAAATATTGCTATACCCTGATTTTGAGAATGAATTATTGTTATGTACTGGGATTTTGAGCAGGTTGATAATGAAAACTGTGTTCAATAACGCGATTTAAGCGGTTTTGGCACAGTGGGAAAATGAAAAATTAAGCCGTTATAATGCCGAAATTTTCGGACTTATAACCAAGGCAAAGGGTTAAATGATAACAATGTATAGGAGAAGTGTTTAAATGTTCTCGTGTTGACCTATAAACATTTCACTGAATGCTGAACTGTTTTGTTATAGGGCAACGACGGAAAACTAAGGAACGGAAGCAGAAATAAATTTCTGGTAAGTTCTGGCATTTAATTGTCTGAACATGAACAACTGGAAGTATATGTCATTTTGGGATTTCAAAAATATGTATAGCCTAAATTCTTTGGCTAGAAATATTATATGTGGTTGTGAACTTGTTAAAACGCCTAAATGGGCGAGTATACGAGTGTGCAGTGATGTGTTACATGTAAATGATTGTGTTTTATGGATTTTGACCCTAGAATGCTTTAAATATGTTTTAGGGTTGAACGTATGCATGAGAAATGGTTTTGGTATCAAAATGTGTTTAAAAACCTATTTTTACCGGAGCCAAGCGCTAAGCGCTAGCCAAAGAGCGCCCCGGCGCTGAGCTCTCGGCCAAAATTTGGTGTTTAAAATTCAATAGGAGCGCCAGGCTCTAGGATATGAGCGCCAGGCGCTATTGTAAAAATTGGATGAAGCGCCAGGCTCTAGGGTATGAGCGCCAGGCGCTAGTGTAAAATTTAGTGGAAGCGCCAGGCCCTATGGTATGAGCGCCAGGCGCTAGGGTAAATATCCAGTAGGAGTGCCAGGCCCTAGGCTATGAGCGCCAGGCACTAGTACAAAAATCAGCATTAGCGCCAGGCTCTAGGGTATGAGAGCCAGGCGCTAGTGTAAAGTTGTCTGAAGTGCCAGGCGCTATGGTATGAGCGCCAGGCGCTTGAACCGGATTTTCAAAAGCGCCAGGCGCTGTAAAGAGAGCGCCGAAGCGCTGGAGTCTCTGTTCTAAGTTTTTACAGAAAAATAAAATGAAGGGCCAGGCGCTCGGGGATGAGTGCCAAGCGCTCCAACTGTTCCAAAAATGTATAATTAAAGTTTTGTGCCTTATTTTCGGTTCCAATCACGCCCCAATGTTTAAGTGCGTGGATGATGATTTTTAAACAGTATTTTTGGACTGAATAGGCATAACATTGAGTACATTATTTATGAATATGTACACTGGAACAGTTAAGACATCATAGTAAGTAACATAGCACAGTAAACAACAAGGTAATGAAAAAGACCTAATGTTTGGCGTACCGGCCTCTCGCGAGGGGAGGTTATTTCATGTCGAAGCAAAAGACATACCATAGTTGAGGGAGAGTCCGGGTCGCTCCCAGCCCCCTCTTACAGCGCGCATACGGTACGACCAAACCGGGCCCATAGACATAGTAAATGAACAATGCAAAGTGTAAATTGAGCATAATGAACTCATGCATTGTGTATAGTTGCATTATAGTGTTTTATTGTTTTAAATGTTATGTCTGAACTTACTGGGCATGTAGCTCACCAGTTTGTTCTTGTTCAGATAATCGAGGTAAACAACCTGTAACCTGAGCCACAGTGTATGGATTGGACTGCAGGAACGAAGTGCCAGTGTCATGACAAAGGTTATGGACCTGCCAGGCTAATTCCGCAAGGAAGAAAGAAAAGGATATTGAGAAAAAAAAATATAATTGTATGATATTGTATTAAGTACACTGTTATGTTTAACTTTAACTATGTTTAATACAGTATGACAGTATTATATGCAAGTAATATAAAGTAGTTTTCCAACTATGATAATTTAGTTTTGGAAAGTTGTAGTACTACGTATATCGAGGGTTTAAAAAAAAATTTTCCGCAAACTATTTTGTTATGATTTGATAGAAAAGAATTAAAGTAAAGCAGAGTTTTCAGATGACGTCTCCCGCATGAGGCGGGGGGTGTTACAGTCTTCACACCCTTAGGCAACTCAACAAGATCCCAGACCCCGTTTGACAACATGGAATTCATCTCGTCCTTCATAGCATCGTACCATAAGTTTGATTCATTAGAACTCATGGCTTGTGAAAACGTATCAGGATCATTTTCGGCTCCAATATTAAAGTCTGATTCCTATAGATACACAATGTAATCACTAGGTATCGCTGATCTTCTTATCCTAGTAGATCTTCTTAGGCCCCGTTTAGAACGAGGGTCTCCAGACCAAAAATTTAGCTTTTTTCCAAAATTTCAACACTTTTTACTATTTATATCTTCAAAACGCTACAGTACACTTAAAATTTTAAAAATCCCTAACTTTGTGTATACAAGTCCAAATGAGATGATTTTTTTTTAAATTGCATAGAATTTCGAGAGGAATAAAACAATATCCATATTGATAATTTTTTTCTAAAAAAATTTTTAAAATTTTTAATTTTTTCACTCCAAACAGTTTTTTCCCCCAAACATATTTTCTAAAACTAACTTTTTTCCAACCCAAAACTAATGTCTCCAGACATCCCCCCAAACACCCCCTTAATGTTGTATCAACATTCTCTCAAAGATCGTGTTGATCAACTGGTTATTCATCCATTTGTGGCACTTCCTGAACAATTGGATGTTCATTCACTTCTGAAACTTCCTGAACAAGTTGATCTATTGGATCATTATCAGTACTCTATGGAATCTCAACAACTGGTTGTTCAACACCCATTTAAATTTCAGGGGCATTGACAATGACAATTATTCGATCTCTTGGTGTGGAAGGTTAAGTACCAACATGATCCTTTTCAAGAATGGTGTTCTGAAAATGATCACTCCCACTAATCATGTCATCTCAAGAAATTTCGCATTTCTCGATTCCACAATCTTAGTGCTGTGCGATGGACAATAGAATTTGTATCCGTTAGACCTTTCGGCATATCCAATAAAATAGCCGCTAATAGTCCTCGGGTCCAGTTTTTTTTCTTGTGGATTATATACTCTAACTTCAGAAGGGCATCCCCAAACATGTATATGACATAAACTCGATTTCTAACATTTTAATAGCTCAAATGGTGTCTTTGGTACAGCCTTGGTTAGAACTCGATTCAATATATATACTGCCATTTTAAGAGCTTCAGTCCACAAGGACACAGGGAGTTTGGCATTACTGCGCATACTCCTTACCATCTCCATCAAGGTTCAATTTCTTCTTTCAGCCACACCATTCTCACTAGGAGATCCGGGATTGGTGTATTGAGCAACTATCCCTTGCTCTTGAAAAAACTTAGCAAATGGACCGGGAGCTTGTCCATCCTCAGTGTATCTACCATAGTACTCTCCTCCTCTATCAGTTCTTACAATTTTAATTTGTTTTCCACATTATTTCTCTACTTCAGCCTTGAAAATTTTAAAGGCATCTAACACTTCGTTCTAATTATAAGGCAAGTAGACATAAATGTAACGTGAGAAATCATCAATAAAGGAGATAAAGTATTTTGGACCATTTTGTATGTCCATATTCGGACAACAAATATCTGAATAGATGATTTCTAATAACTCGGAACTTCTGTGCGCACCCTTTTTGGATATCTTGGTCTGCTTTCCCTTAATGCAGTCCATACAAATCTCAAAATTAGTAAAATCCAGAGTACTAAGTATTCCATCATTTACTAATCTCTTGATCCTATCCTTGGAGATATGTCCCAATCTCCGATGCCACAACATAGAAGAATCCTTGTTTATAACACATCGTTCAGAACCAATATGAACATGCATAGCATCATTAGTGGCATTATTTTGCAAATTAATAGAAAAGAGACCATTACATGAAACACCATTTCCTACAAAAGCAGATTTATAAAATAAACTGAAAGCTGTCTGCGAAAAATTAAAGGAATATCCAAAAGGTACAAGTGTAACAACCAAGAATTTTCATTTTCTCAGAATCATTTTTTTTAATTAATGTAATGATATTTTTATACATATGTATATATATGAATGATTTAATACTGCTAGAATAAAATAAAAATATTCTAACAGTGTTAAAAAAAAAAAGAAAGAAAGAGAGGTTTATAATAAAAATAATTTTTGAAAACTAGGAGCTTAAGGTAAATTTAAAAAGTTTGGGGCAAGGAAAAAAAAAAGAGGGGGGGAGGGGGGGGGGAACTTTTTTTTCGGATAAAAGGGTGAGAGAGGGGGGTGAGTTAATAAACTCACCACAGCCCCTCCCCCTTATTTCCTTCCTCAGCATACGCGAAGAGAGAGAGAGCGACAGAGGGAGATTCGGCGTGAGAGGGCAAAATCCGGCGAGAAAGAGAGAAATCCGGCGAGAGAGAGAGGGAGAGCGACAGGAGAAGATCTTCTTCTTCTTCTCCTTCTTCTTCTTCTTTTGTTCTTCTTCTCCCTCCGTTCGGCTGCAGGCGCGAACTTCCGACGGTGAGCCGAAATTTCGGCGGCAAACACAGAAGAAAGGGAGCGCGAGAAGAGGGAGATCGGGGGGGGGGGGGGGGGGGGGGGTGAAAATGTCGACAGAGAAAGGGTGAAAACGCGAGCTCCTCTTCCCCTTCCTTCTTCCACGCGAACCGGCCCTGTGCAGCTGTGAGGAAGCCGTGACTTCCGGCGTCTCCAAACTCGGATTTTCTTCGAGTTTCCTTCCAAAAACCGCAACTTTAGTTCCTCTAGAAGCAAAGGAACATTTTTGAACAAAGGTAACATTTTTCCTTGCATTTTTGATAGTTTTCGGATTTAATATAGGGTAGTGTGAAAAATTGTTTAAATGGAAATGTTAGGGTCCGAAAATGGTTAGAATTGATTGAGGATGGCTTAGGAAAGAATGTATGTGAGTTTGGGAACTTAAATGCAAAAATTTGAATAAGTTTTCTTGAGGAAACCGAAAATGTACAAAGTTAGGGTTTGAAAATTTGATGATTTTTCATAATGAATTTGTGGTTCTTTTTGGTGAAATAATTGAACTTTATGATTGTTAACTTGATGATTTAAGTGAAAAAAATGGTTATAAGGGCTATATTAACAACAAATGTATTTGGGTTCAATTTTGAATAAATGATGCTTAGGTTTCTTGAAATGGGATTATGAAATCTTAAAGTTGGTTTTGTTGAGTTTAGAGTTAAGAAAAGAGATTTAAAATGGTTATGTAATTGTTTGGAAGAGATTAGTTAAGTTGAAAGTTGAGTTGGAAGTTTTGGTTATTGAAATTGAATGTTTTATGTTGTTAGTGATTTTGAATGAATGAATGGATATGAAAAATATAAGAAAGGATTTAATGAGAAAATAAAGTAGTGAATGGTAAGTTGGAAATGGATAATGAAAAAAAATGATGAAAGTGATGGTTGATTTATGGATATGATTTGGAATGTGTTAATGAGTAATGTGTGGGATTGATAAGCATTTTTCATAGAACGTTTTGAATGTTCTATGAAAAATTAGGTATCTGGTATAGTAATTGGCAGGTACCTAAGTTTTGAGGCGTTATTTAAACGCCGGGACCCTAGTTTTTAAGCGGAAATGCTGCCGAAATTTCGACAACGATAATGAGGAGAAGTAGTTGTAAGAAACTAAGAGTGTGGACATTTTGGAGATTAGAATGTTAAGAAAAAAATTTGAATGTTAAGAAAAAGGGTGAAAACAAAATACCAAAGACAGCAACAATATTTTAAGAGTTGAATTGGAGAAAAAGATAGGAATAAGGAAAATGTAGAAATTAATATAAATCTTACTATGATTGAAAAAAGAAAAAAATGAAACGAATATGAGAAATAATTCATGATTATTTCTATTATAGGAAACCCAAGAAGTGAAGGGGAAAGCAGTATCAAGGATCCAAAAGGAATCACTCTTGCATAGATACTGTAAGTACAAACATTTACTTGTCTACCCACGAACTAACTAACTTTGATGTGTTCTGTGACATGAGTTAGATGAAAAATCATGTTAGAGATGTCTTAGGAATGGTATGTATGCATGACAAGTTATGATCAAAAAAGCTAAAAGAATGCAAGATAATAAGATTGAAAACTTAAGTTATTGGCGTACCGGTCTCCCTATAAGGTCGAGACTTCGGGTCTATATCCTCCGCGTAGATGTGGCACTACCCTGAAGGTGCGGTAGATTATAGGATGGACCAACCCCGAAGGTGCGGTTTTTATATGACTTTGAGATAGGTTGGTGGGTCACTCCCCCTCCTCCCACTGTCAGCACGCAAATAGGTACGTCCAACAACGGGCCCACCAATGAAAGTGAAAAGAAAAGAAAAGAAAAGAAAAGAAAGGAAAGGAAAAGAAAAGAAAGGAAAAGAAAAGAAAAGCAAAGCAAAGAAAAAGAAAAGTGATGATAGAGAAGAAAGGAAGGCATGAAATGAAATTATGAGGATGTTGCGATAAGTTATGATAAAGAACCTCAAATACTAACCTATGAGGAATTAGAATTGCATTATGTGACTAACCTTAGAGGTTATGCATGTTAGTTCTTTGTTTGTATGTTTGTGCTTACTGAGTCTAGCTCACAAGTTTGTTTGTGGTGTAGGTAATAAAGGTAAGCAACCCAGGACAGGATAGAAGGACGAGGGGACTGGCAGACAGATTCAAGAGGTGTCATAGACAAGGGGACGAACCCGCTATGCTTTCAGCCGCCAGAGCATTTTTGTATAAGCATATGTTCAAATACATATATATATATATGCAGACCATATGTAAATGAAATGGAACAAAAATGAAAAAAAATATATATATATAAGTTAGTATGTTTTGAGAAAAACAGAAGTTGTGTAAATATGTTTCAAAAAAAAAAAAAAGGTTCACAAAATTTTCACTCTATTTTTGAAAGTAAAGCTTTTAAATTACACTTCCGCAAATGAAAATAAACGTTTATGTATACAAAGTTAACGAGAATGGAGATGGCGAACGTCGAATGGAGATGGTGAACGTCGACTCGGGCGAGCCGGGTCGGCGGGCGCCACAACAAGTCTGGAAATTGAAATCAAATTCTTTGAAAAACTTGGAACATAAACAATGTTTTCTAAATTTAAAACATAGCCACTACTTAAAATCAATTTGCATGTCCCATTGGCCTCCACATGTGAGCCCATGTTATTACCTAAGAAAATGTTTTGCTCACTTCGCATTGGCCTCCTTAGGTTTTGCATACCCTGCAAGGTATTCGAAACATAGATTGTAGAACTGGAATCAATCCACCATGTATTATAATTAACATCAACCATATTAGATTCATAGCAAATAAGTGAGATTGATTTACCTTTCTTCTCAAGTCATTTCTGGAATTTGATGCAATCCTTCTTCATGTGTTCCTTCTTCTTACAAAAGAAACACTTGGATTCTTTCTTAATTCCACCTTGCGAAGGTATTTTACCTTTTCCTTTCTTCTTGACTTGCTTGTCATCCTTCTTGTCTATTTTCATCATGACACTCTCACTTTGTTCTATTGTCAGCCTGCCCTCTTCTTAAACACACATAGCTATGAGTTCATTAATTAACCACTTATCTTTATGTGTGTTGTAAGAAATCTTAAAGGGGCCATACTGATGTGGAAGAGTGTTCAAAACATAATGGATAAGAAAAGTCTCAGACATCTCAACTTCAAGTGTTTTCAATTGAGCCGCAATATCCCCCATCTTCATGATTTACTCTAGCACACCTTTCACTGTAGTGAGCCTTATCGATGAAAACTCATTATCAAGGTGCTAGTAAGTACCTTATCAGAAGTTTCAAATTGTTCATCTATGGCCTTCAGCAAATCTCGGACCTTTTCATAGCCTTTGGCGGAGCCACGAATACCAGCAGAGATGTTAGTCTTTATGAACATAACACTTAAACGATTTGATCGCTCCCATTTTCATAAAGAGCAACATCAGCTTGTGTACTGGTTTCAGTTATGGCAGGTGGTTCGTCTTTCCTAATGGCATAGTCAATGTCCATTTAGCCTAAATGAAGAAGAATTCTTTTCTTCTAGATCTTGTAATTATCGTCTTTTAATTCAGGAATGTAACACTTAAAATCAGAAAAGTTCACAGGTTGCATAGCTGTATAAATTAAATATACATGCTCAATTCTCAATACTCAATATTTGAGACTCAAATAACCACAAATTATGTTGTACCAATGCAAAACATAGATTAAAGTATGAATCTAGGGACATAAAACTTGTCTGTGGGCTAAAGTTCTATTTAATTAGATTCATCTCAACTGAACAATAAAACTATTAAAATTACATTCCTTTTCTTAATTCCTATGGGTAGATTAAGAAATATAATTTGATATTTTATTCTAATTAATCATACAAAATGCAATAAAATTCCTGTGGGATAAATTTCATCACATTATACACAATTAATTACAACTAATGTTATAATGTGACCTTGATTTTTAAATTATAATTTTAAATAATCAAGGATATTGTGGCCACTCCCTAATCAAATAAAATCATATAAATCACTTAACATTAACAAGCTATATTACTGCATAAAACATCAAGCAATATAAACATTAAATTGAATATAAATGCACTAATATTATTTAACACAATATTGCATATATAAAAGAACAATAATTTATACATACAAAATAAATTAAAATTAACAGTAATATAAGCACATAAATATTCAAAATTAAATTCATAAGAAATTTCAAGAAATTATTCTCCAAATGTGCATAAATTAATTAACTAAAAATTGCATGTATAACTACAAATATAAATTATACATACAGAACAATACCACAAAAATTAATTCTGCACAAAAAAAATAAAAATAAAAATAAAATTTATTTAATTCGGTGATGACATCAGCGTCCTTAAAACGACAGCAATTCCACCCTTCAGAAAACGACAAAATAGGCTTCTACAAACGATATGTTGTTTTAACCACAAGACCGTCGCTTCCCAGCAGTCAAAATGACATGTCGTTTTTCTTCTGTCAAAACAACATGTCGTTTTTCACTTTTGACAGTAGCCCTTCACCTTATGAAATGACGCATCGTTTTTCTCAGCCAAACACAAAAACGACATGTCATTTTTGGTCGTCTTCAACCTCCAGCCAGGTTATTTCGACCTGGTTTCAACTCGAATGGAAACCCGACGATTTCTTGGCTTTCTGGACACCAAATTAAGCATTTCAAAAGTCGAAATTGATAGAAATTCAATTTACTAATGATCCATAACAATATTTTTAAGTTTTAACGTCAAAATTAAATTATCCAAACTACCCCATGAATGTACGGTTTTTTTAAAAATTCGAAAATAAAATAGCATGCTATCAACGTTAAAACTTAACTCAAATGTTTCTAAATGATTAGAAATATAAAACTAATGATTTCTAATATTTAAAACCAAAGAAAATAATGAAACATAACAATTGCTCTTAACTGTAATTTTTTCAGAAGAAACAAAACCGAAACAAAACATCAAGGCAGAGGATAATCAAGGTTCTACCAAATGTTGGACAAACTAAATGATTTAAATAATTTAAATCAAACAAAATGCTCAAGAATGAATCAAATTGTTACCTCCGTCTATTGATTCGGTTTGTTTTGGAACCAAAATTTTTCTGCAAAACTCAACCACTTTTGATCTTCTAAGCATTAACATTCACTCACTAGATGGTCTTCGAGAAATTTTTGAGAGTTTGGCTTAGGGACTAAAGGTTAAAGATGCACGGTTGCCATATATACAGTTTTCCCATCAAAACTGTTTTTCAACATGCAAACAGGGTCGAAAATATCTTAACCGTTTTTTTGAACGTTGAGGACGTGATGTGGATCACATTACCGAGTTTTTAGGAGCAAAACGACATTCTCCCACTTGATCCACATGTACCATTATTCACAATAGCAAGAAACAAAACATATAAATCATGATGATAGGTTCTCTAAATGCAAGTATTATCTTCCATGCATCACAATGTATTATGTTTTCAGGCATGGAAATTATGGAATGAGGGCAGGCCCATGGAGCTTATAGATGTTTTGATGGATTGGAAGCGTTGCGATGCATCCAAGTTGGCCTATTACGTGTTCAAAAACTTCCTGAAGAGAGGCCCTTAGTGTCGTCCGTGCTCTTCATGTTGGATACTGAAAGTGCTTCACTTCCCCAACCTTAAGAAGCTGGATTTTTCACCAAGGAGAGCTTTAACAGAGACCAACTGTTCATCATCAGTGAATAGGTCAAATGCTTCCGATGAAACAACTATTATCACATTACAAGGGAGATAGAAGGAATGCTTCACCTTCTTTCCTTTGGGTGATACTCTGGTCGCATAATTTATTTACGTGATCTACACCTTAAAAAAAGAAAATTGTATTTCCAAAAAATCGTCATATAAGAATTTACTGAATTTAAAATCCCTTTATTTTCCCCCCTTTTTCTTTACGCTCCAATGATTGAAAGGTTTTTAGTATAACTCAAACAGTTAAATATAATTGCGAAAAAACGACTTCTTATTATATGATCCATGAAACTATAGTAAAGTCTCCTGGTACCCCTTCTGTAAACCATTTATAATATAATCTATGTTACATTGTATCAATTAAGTGATTTAATTATAATATATTTTTAATAATATTTATCATTTAAATTAAATTATATGACAAAATTCTAAATAAAAAACTATATATAAATTAATTAATTATGTAACAACCGGGAAAATTCACATTTTTTGGAAAATAAATGCACAATGAATTTAAGCATTAAAATGTGAAATTAAGTGACGTAATATTGTTTAGAATTAAATAAAATGTTCTAACAATATTAAAGGATGAAAAATGAGTAATAGTGATATTATGTGTGTGCACGTGTGTGCCACTCACAGTATCAGGAAGTAGGTCAAGATGATATTTTCTTGACATAAAACTGATAAATTTGGGTTCAGCACTCCGAAATTAGTCAGGATAACCTATCAGCACGCTCAAATTTGATAATTTAGCACAAGGGTAATTTTTGATCAAAAATTCACAGTATCGGAAATTGGTCAAAATGACCTCAGATGAACATAAAACTGATATATTTGGATTCAGGACGCCGAAATTAGTCAGGATAGCCCGTATTGAAATTTTGGGCGAAAAAGTATATAAAGAGAGGGAAAAAGTGGAATTTTCTCATTTATCTACACACACTCTCTCTCCTCCTTCTCTTTCTCTCTCTAGCCGAATATGTACAGTAACCGACCATCGGAAACGGTGTCCGTTTTCGACACCGCCGGTGTCATCGGAAAGCTCTCGCCGAGCTGAGTTCAACGGTGTGTCGAGTCGACGGAACCGACGCCGGAGGAGCCCGCACGCGCCGCCCGAAGCCGCCGGCCACCGGAAAATTCGCGACGCCGTATCTCCGCCGTCCGACGTCCGATCAAGCTGCAACCGGTCCCAAAAGATTCGTGGTGAAGAGTACTACAAAACCCATGTGATGGATCGCCTCAACACCGGCGGAATCGCGCCGCCCGAGTTTCGAAAAATCCGGCGAAACGCCGCCGTGGAGCCGCCGTCGAAACCGTCGATTCCGGCGGAGTTGAAGGACGCCGTCGGTACAGAAATGGTCGCCGTGAAGAGGGGAGCAAAAGCCCTCAATCAATTTCGGGGAAAAAGTCCGGCACGGCAGAGTTCCACCGCCGCCGCCGTGGCCGTGACTTTCGGGGTGATTTTCCGGCGATTGGGGCCTCCAAATGTGAAATTGAGGCTACCAATGAGTTCCTCATGTCGAGATCTTCAAGATGGGCTACTCATTTTCCACCGTCGCCGCCGCCGCCGCCGGTCAATGCCGGTCAACGGCGACCGTTGACTGAAAATTGAAGTTTGGCCCGTTGGCCTATTTTCGACGTTCCGGACGCATCCGCGGAGTCGGATTTGTAAGACGGGACCTCAAATATGAAGAACGAGGAATTATGGTTTATGCCGTCGAGACCGGACTGCAATTCGGTATAAATCCCGACCCCTTTTCGTTCCGCAAATTTAATTATTTGGGATTGTTATATGATTTTATGATTTTTAGTATGAAAATTATGGAAAAAGAATGTATATAAAAAGAAGAAAATTGCTGTAATGGAGAAAAAGAAAAATATGTGATGATGTAACGATTTTACGTGAACGGTACAAGTTTTACGTAAAATCTAGGCCTCTGGTATAGTACGTGATAGAATTAGATCAGGATAGATGGTTTTCAGGCGTTTCCTAAACGCTGGAACCTTAAAAATTAAGGGGAAACTCTGCCGAAATTTCTAAAAAAATGACACCAGGGGTAAAATGGGAAACGAGGGGTAAAAATATGATCGGGAAGGGAACCCGAGCCCCCTCGAGGAATTAAGGCATGGAAAAAGGAATGGGTAAGGTACGACTAGTAAACCGACCCTTCAAAACCCTAGAACGTAAGGAAAAATATGAAACTGACACTTAGGTCGGAATAGTACTTCCCGAGGGCCGGGAATGTGAAAAATTGGTAAAATGATAAGAATTGATCCGGAAAAGGTCTGATAAGATTTAGAAAGTTAATTAAATGATTTTGGGTTTAGAAAATCCAACCTAAGTATGAAAATGAAAATGTTAGGTTTAAACGACCCATCAGGGGCAAAATGGTCATTTTGCCCAAAGATACTCAAATTATGGGAAAAGAGCCACAATGACCCTGAAATAGGTGAATGAAGTTTGTAAAAGCCAAAATTGAGATTTAAGTTATGAAAAATCATGTCAAGGGCAAAATTGTAATTTTATCAAAAGTTAGGGGTAAATTTGTAATTTTTCAAAAGTTGGGGAAAAATTCGAAAATGGCCATTAAGGTTTAAAAAGCTGTCATAAGGATATAATTAAGGGTTATAAGATCAGAATCAAGCTTTTTAATAAAATAAAAGCTATAAATGAAAATGCGATTAACAGACAAAATTTGCCTATAGGAACCCGATCCAGACGCGACAACGGACGTCGATGGATTCCAAGGAAAGGATAAGCACGCTATGAGTAAGTTCAGACACTTACCCGTCTGCAACTATGAACAAGTTTATTGTGTTTATATGTTTTGTATGCAAATGTCATGATGTGAATTATGATGATGCTATAGTAATACTATAGCAATACTATGATGATGCTAAAAGTTATGTTTTAATAAATAATTTATAAAAAATATATATATATGTATATATATGTATATATTGAATTATGAAGGAAAGGTATTATAAAAGTTTTATGAGAGTAACGATGTGATAAAGAGGGATAGAAGAATGGAAAGAGTAAGAACAAGAATGTTATGATAGAATGCATAAGAAAGAGATGAGATATGAAAGGAAAGAATAGGTGTTTATGAAAAGTTTTATGGAAATTAAGTTATGATTGATAGAGCAATGATGATCGGTGATGAAAAGAATTAAGAAAGGGATGTTTTATGAGGACGAAAGGATAAATGTTTTATGAAAAATGATATGAAAGTAAAGAGTTAGACAAGAAAGAAAAACAATGATAGGTTATGATAAAAGGTATGATGAATGTTTTATGGAAAATGATATGAAAGCAAAGAGTTAGACAAGAAAGAAAAACAATGATAGGTTATGATGAAAAGTATGATGAAAGGATTAGAATATAACGATAAGATGTGATTGATGGAATAGAACGATAGGCTATGATCGATAGGCTATGAATGATGGAATGATGCAAATGATAAGATGAACAAAGAATAATTGTCTACCCGTAACAAAACATGTTTTTGTTTGATGTGATGTGATGTGATGTTATATAAGTAATATGTGCTATATGTGTTATGTTTTTGAAAGAAAAAGATGTTCAACGAAAAATCAATATAAGAAAAATAAAAGCCTACAAGATAATAAGACTGAAAACTTAAGTTGTTGGCGTACCGGTCTCCCTACAAGGTCGAGACTTCCGGTCTATATCCTCCGCGTAGATGTGGCGCTACCCCGAAGGTGCGGTAGATTATAGGATGGACCAACCCCGAAGGTGCGGTTTTTATGTGACTGTGAGGTAGGTTGGTGGGTCGCTCCCCCTCCTCCCACTGTCCGCGCGCAACTAGGTACGTCCAACAACGGGCCCAACCAATGGAAAGTGGAAAGAAAACAAACGAAAGAAGAGTGAAAAGAAAAGAAAAGAAAGGAAAAGAAAGGAAAAGAGAAGAAAAGAAAAGAAAAGAAAAGAGCGTGAAAAGAAAAGAAAGGAAAAGAGCGTGAAAAAAAAAAAGAGAAAAGAGAGTGCGTGAAAAGAAAAGAAAAGAAAAGAGCGTGAAAAGAAAAGAAAAGAGAGTGTGTGAGGAAAAAAAAAAAACAAGGAAAAAGAGAGTGGAAAGAAAAAAAAAAAAGAAATGATACGAAAAGAAAAGAAAAGAAACGAACGATATGAAAGAACAACACAATGAAATCAATGAAAAATAATAAAACGAAGTTAAAAGAACATGATAGAATTATATATGTGATGTGATGTGTTTGATATTATATGTATGGAATGACACGTTTTTACGTGATGTTGTGCTAGTGTATATGTTACTAGCTTTAAGATATGAAATGTTAGGAGATGATGAAGCGATACAAAAGTTATAAAGGTTTAGAACAGAAAGTTAAGAAATGATAGGAATGAAAAGCAAAGAAATGAAAAGATTGGATTAGAATGATAAGAGATGATCGATAGAATGATAAGAACGATGAACGAAGAAATAAACGAGCATGATGAAGCTCCTATTTTATGTTATGTTTTGAGGATATGTATGAATGATGTATATGGTGTGTATATACGTGATGATATATATTCTAGTAATAATATATATTACTAGTATTTATAAGTTAATGAATGTATGTTTGAACTTACTGAGCATCTAGCTCATTAGTTGTTTATATGTTGCAGGTAAGCAACGTGTTTATTTAAAGTAATATGATGGACAACGGACGGATCTGCATGTGCCAAGGGACTGGGCGAGGGTATGGTACTACCATGAGTCTTTCGCTGAGCGTTCAAAAAGGAAGACGAAAGAAAGAAAGAAAGTTATGAAATATGTATTATAAGAGTATGATACAGATAGGTATAGTATGTAAGTTAAAAAAAAAAATTGCTATAGAAATTGCTTCCGCTATAAGATGAGAACGTTAAGAATGGAAAGTTAAGTTAAGTAAGAGGATGACGACCCACGAGGTTGCCAGCCATCGCGGTCGGCGTCAGAGCTTGACTGGTTGGTATGGTAACGTACGTGGGGGGGGTCGCCACAAATTATTATAAATTTTTACATAAAAAATCATAAATATCAGGTGATATGTCATACCACGTATAAAATAATATATATATGTAGATGGGAATAGTTTTATGTTGAATTACAGTGACCATTGGATGGAAGAGGAACGGCTAAGATCAGAGGAGGAGAGTTCAAGGGCAAGCTAAAACAATACACTATTCTGACACTTGAGGCGAAAGGGTGCATTACTCTACATTTTTTTAAAGTAAATTCATGTCAAGAAAACGAACCCACATATTTTTTTATCTAAACTTTTCTGTCTGAAATTACATTTAACTATTTATATTATATCACTTCATAAAATATAAAATAAATAAATAAAAATATGTATTTTTTTATAAAATAGTATAATTTAAGTAGTTAGGTATGGTTATTCAAAAAATTTTAGACAAAAACGTGAGTTCCAAGAAAACACTACACAACTATCACCTCTTTTTCTCTCTGGATGCCCTGTCCATCCCCTCTTTCTCTCTCTACAAAAACTTAAGAGGATATTTGGTAAACGTATTGTATTTGAATGAAATTTATTTTATGAATGTTGTATTTAGTTGTAAAGTATTTATTTTACATGAATGAAATGTGTGTTTGGATGAAAAGTATTTTAGAGTTAAAAAGTTGATGTGATTGATAAAAGTAAAGATAAATAATGAATTTGAAAAGTTGATATGATTGTTTTAAAAAACTTTTGAATAATAATTATTTTCGTAGCGTTATTGAAAAGAATTGTATTTGAATGTAAAACTTTATATTTGATGTAAAATTTTATTAAGTTTGAACATAATTAAAATGCAATTGTAGTGCCAAATGCCCCCTAGATAGAAGAACAAGGAGGGAGGGAGAGAGAGAGAGCAAGAGAAGCAACCTGGAAATGGAGAATATTCTCCATCTATGCCTCCGTCACTATCGTCGGTGGTTCTGCCACGGGCATCGACGGTCGAATCCCGACGTCCGATTCAACCAGCCGAGATGGACCACCATGACTATGAAACCAATGCCCGAAGTGCTCCTTGTTTTTGTTTTAATATTCATATAACCATACCAATAACAGGTCTACGAAGCATCAGACAAATTAATCAGGTATACCCGTAGACCTTAAGGCGTGAACTTCAGTAGGGAAAATCCGTCAACGGGTTTGAGCAGTGTAACCACATTTTTTCCTCCTTTTTTGTTTGTTCTCTTTGTTGCAGAGTTCTTGACAAATAAATGTCAGGGATGAACTTAACACTCTCATTCTCGGTTTTCATAACTGGGTACTTTTTAATCAACTCCTCCATCTCAAAAACCCATAATTCGAACAACTTCCCAAAATCCCCATTCTCAGAACCGACAATGGTGGTGAGTTAGGGTCTGTAACTCTCTCCTAAAAAATTTCCAACCTTTTTCTTTGTCTATATTCTTTCTTACAAGTCTTAAGCTGTCTTTACAATTGTAAAGCTCTTACTACGACACTATTCTAGTTCACTTTGTAACAATGTGAAATTGTACATTAAAAAATTTTTCTTTTTACTTTTTTTTTTTCTTTTTAAATCCTCTGCAATTACCTTCTACCTTTTAGAATATGCCGACCTTTGAGAGCAGTTTCGATTTCCAACCAGCGAGTCGAGATTTCAGTTTATCAATAAGGAACTGGAAATCCATGGCTTTTCTTCTGGACAACACGAGCGTCAGGCCTAAAGACCGATTATTCCCCGCACCTCTTCTAACACGGAAAGCGGCGGGCAACTGACTTCGCACTTCTCCATTCATACTGAAGCTGAAGAGGACCGAAGATTAGCTCCGACTAATAGATTGCCCAGACCATTCACAAAAGCAGTTGATAACCTCCACAAAATGGTTAGCTTCCGACATATTAGCTCGGCCAAAGAGGCAAAGATCATCAGTGCAGAATAGGTGGTTTATATATATATATATATATATATATAACACTCTTACGTAGTGTTATTTGAAATGCGCTCAAGCGGCTTATTCAGCTAGTAGGCCCTCTGATTCTCTGGAATATCCCTTGTTCTAGAACGATCTATTGAAAGTCATGGAGTTTTGTCCGCTTGCTGCAGCTACTCTTTGAAAATTTTATCGCCGTCTCACAGACGTCACATGGAGTCCAACAGTCAACCACGTGCGGACGATTGCCTTTTTGTTGACGTCCAAAAGCCACCACCAGACGAAAGTAGCCTTTTTCTGCCCGACTTTAGCCGACAGCAGAGTTGTCAACAACGCCACCATAGAGTAACAAATGTTATGCCAACAACATCAATTGATTTAATATTGTTATCCAAGTGAAGTGAAGAAAACACTGTCATCCAAGTGTTGGAATTTTATTTAATATTATTATGATTATTTGCATAAATATCTCACAATTTTACTCATAATCTTAATTTATTTTTTATTTTTAATTTTACAAATCATTTTTTTTTTTAGTGTTATAAAACCTATTTCTATATGGGTGCTCTGTAAAAAGCTAAAGAAAGGTTAAACACATTTAAATTATATGAGCTCTAATTAAAATTAAAATTATAGTTAAATATTTTGAAAAAGAGTCATATATTTTTGATTAAAATATAATTTAATTTCAAATTATCTCTAAATAAGGACAATTTCCTTTCAAAAAAATATTTGATTACAACTTATTAATTATGATCAAGTGATTTAACGAGTTCAATTTTTATCTAATTTTTGCAAGAATATTGATAACAAACCCTTATCGTAACAATAAAAAATTCGTGATGTATAAAATTAAAAGTTAAGAACTACCACAACATAATGTATACTTTAGAGGCCCTTGATGTTACATGTCTTAATTTTATACTATAAAGAACAATAAAATTATAAAAGTAAGAAATAATAAAAAAACCGTACGTGATTCATCCATAATATAACTATGAGTTATATCTATTTTTTAATATTGTAATAATTCATTATTGTGATAACAGAACTTTTCTACTTTGCTCGGAAAACGGCACCAACCAATTATATATGACCAATGTAATCGATCTACTTATTAAGATAATAACTGGACTTCACAGCATGACAAGAAGAAACTAAAACAAAAACAGTATGGATATTGAAATGAAATAATACATATAATTCATAGCTAGGATTCTTATTAGTTAAAATTACAGGACATTCATACACGAAAGAGTTAACCAGATGCATTTTTTTTATCTTCGTTTGGATTGGTCATTAGTTTTTTTTTTTTTTTTTTTTTTCCTTTATGGTTTACTTGGTCCAACAAAGTAGGTCATTATTCGCATTAAAAGCTACTACCCCACGATGGTCCTATTACATTTACAAAAAGCAAATGTCAACAAACCAAAAACGATACCTTCCCTGTTTCACACTTAAATACTTTGTCTCTTCTTCCTCTGTTCCTATTACTATCCAATGTACATGCCTGTGGAGTCAAATTTTAACCCATTGAAGAACTGTAGATTTTTCCGAAGAAGGCTTGTTTTTCCTTGGCTTCTTTTCTAAAAAACTCATGAATTTTCTGGTTGTTCCGTTTGTGTTTTTGGCTTTTCTTTGGTCTCCCTACTATTTCTCAGCAGCGTTGGACGCCCTAAAGCCAACCCAAACTCTGCTAGACAACGGCGAAACTCTGGTCTCCGTCGGCGAAAAATTCGAATTAGGCTTCTTCAGTCCGGGGAAGTCTAAAAACCGCTATGTCGGAATATGGTACAAGAATGCTCCAGGCGCTTATATTTGGGTCGCCGACAGAGACAACCCGCTTTCAAACTCATCATCA
The DNA here is from genome assembly GCA_035233585.1 of Antiaris toxicaria. Lineage (NCBI taxonomy): Eukaryota > Viridiplantae > Streptophyta > Magnoliopsida > Rosales > Moraceae > Antiaris > Antiaris toxicaria. The sequence goes on from CP141154.1 coordinate 101,516,469, forward strand.
GGTTTGCTCACAATCACCCAAACGGGAAATGTAGTAATTCTCAGCAACAACCAATCTGTTATTCCCACATGGTCATCAAATTCATCAGCAAAAGAACCAACTCTGCAGCTCTTAATCACCGGAAACCTCGTGGTTAAAGAGGGCGATAGCGAAAACTACGCGTGGCAGAGCTTTGATCATCCTTGCGACACGCTTGTAGCAGGAATGAATCTTGGATGGAACCTGAAAACTCGTCAGGAATGGCGTCTTAGCTCATGGAACAGTCCCGAAGATCCGTCTACCGGAAACTTCACTTACGAAGTAGACCCTCGCGGGCTTGCTCAGCTGCTGCAGCGGAGAGGATCGGAGATCCAGTACCGAAGCGGGCCCTGGGATGGCGCTCGCTTCGGTGGTGACCCTCCGGTCCAGCCGAACCCCATCTACAACCCGATATTTGTGTTCAACGAGACTCATGTCTACTACACCTTCAGAGTCTACGATAATTCGACCATCACGAGGTTCTGGCTGACCCCGGAAGGCCGAATCAAACAGTTGAGGTGGAACTACGAACGCCGAGAGTGGATTGAGATGTACACTCTGCAGAAAGATGAGTGTGACAAATTCGAATACTGTGGTCCTTACGGAATTTGTACTCTCACCGAGAGCCCTTTCTGCCGTTGCCCAGAAGGGTTTGTGCCGAAAGAGAGAAAAGACTGGGAAAGCTACGACTGGAGGAGCGGTTGCATTCCAAAAACGCGGTTGAATTGCAGCGCCGACGAGGGGTTCAAGAAGTTATCTCGCGTGAAGTTGCCGTACGGTTCGAAGTTTTTGGTGAACAAGACAGTGGTGAGCAAGGAAGATTGTAGAGCTATATGTTCCAGAAACTGTTCTTGCTTGGCTTATACTTTAGGCCGGGTTGGCGGGTGCTTGTTGTGGTTTGACGACTTGCTTGACATGGCGCAGTACAACGATGGCGGGCAAGAGCTGTACATTAGGATGGCTGCTTCTGAACTTGGTAACCCTAAGCTAACAGCTAGAGATATTTCTGTTTTTAGCCTGCTGCGATTAAATTTTGTATTTCATTTGCAAGTATATACTTTTAAATCACAAAATTTTTTTATTTTTTTAATGATTGTATATTATATATGAGAAGCCAAAGCGATGTATGTTTTTATATTGTCCTTTTACAATTGACCTTACATATAGCTGTTTGATTTTGGTAACCAGGATCAGATGGAGATAGAAAACGGACAGCGGTGATCATATCCGTATCGGTAATATCAGTTTTTCTATTGGTGCTTTTAATCTGTGGCTATTTAGTATGGAAGAGGATCTCCTACTTGAACACAAGTCAAGGTATATTTAACTAATTTACAAAGAAATATCAGTGCTTTTTTTTCTTTATTCTTCAATGTAAGTGCTTCTAGTAAAAATGAAGGAAATGAGCTTAATAAAATCTGTTTATTTGTTGGCCACTGCTGACAGAGTCAATATCCTCCTAAAACCATACTGATTTGAAGATAACCATGTCTAATTTATTTTTACTGAACAATAAGAACAAGAATTTTCAATAAGTTCTATGCATATAGTTTCGACATGTATATCTCACTTTGTAATGTCCGATATTGGCCTAACTTTGTTCTCGTCCTTTCACAGCAGAGAGAGTGTTAAGCAATCGAGATCAAGATCAAGCTCAGCATTCTAGTGTTCTGACAGAGGACCTAGAGTTAACTTGTTTTGATCTAGATACTATTGTAAATGCTACCAACAGCTTCTCTTCTGCAAATAAAATTGGAGAGGGTGGGTTCGGCCCTGTTTACAAGGTGAAATGAACTATACAACTTTGATTACCCTTTATCCTATGCTTAATTTTGAATTCCTTAAGCAGAGATTTTATGTATTACAGGGTGTTCTTGATGACGGAGAAGAAATAGCTGTAAAGAGGCTATCCAAAGAGTCAGGACAAGGCATCATTGAGTTCAAAAATGAGGTCATCTTGATTTCAAAGCTTCAGCATCGGAATCTTGTTAAGCTGTTGGGATGCTGTATTCATAGAGAAGAGAGGATGTTGATCTATGAGTTCATGCCAAACAAAAGCTTGGACATATATTTATTTAGTTAGCCACCTTCTAACCTCGTAAACTTTTCTTTCTTATTTGGACCAAAATTCAATTCAACTTAATTAAATAAGTAAACGAATAAAAGAATAACTTGATGCATATTGCTCAGATCAAACAAAAGTTACTGCACTTGATTGGCAAAAGCGATTTGACATTATAGTGGGGATTGCTAGAGGACTTCTTTATCTCCATAGAGATTCAAGATTACGAATCATTCACAGAGATCTTAAAGCCAGCAATATCCTCTTAGATAGTGAGATGAATCCTAAAATATCAGACTTTGGTTTGGCCAGAATATTTGGAGGTGACCAGACCGAAGTAACTACTCGGACAGTAGTTGGAACATAGTGAGTATTATAATGAGTCTTCAATGGTTTATCATTCACTAATAAATAGTAGCTTCCATTTCTCATTATGGCTTGCATGCAGTGGATATATGCCTCCAGAATATGTAATTGATGGGCTCTTTTCGGTCAAATCCGACGTATTTAGCTTTGGAGTAATAATATTAGAGATAGTGAGTGGAAAGAAAAACAGAGGATTTGATCATCCTGACCATGACCTCAACCTTTTAGGACATGTAAGTTTGAGTCCAGACTCTTATCTAATATGGCTCATTTTTGTTTGATGTCAAATTCTTATGTCAAGTTTTTTAGCGACTTTCCTTTGTTTTAGGCATGGAAGTTATGGAATGAAGGTAGAGCACTGGAAATGACAGATGTTTTGATCAAGGATGTTCCTAAGTCAGAAGTTTTGCGGTGTATCCAAGTGGGTCTGCTGTGTGTTCAAAAACGCCCCGAAGATAGGCCCCTAATGTCAGCCGTTCTCTTCATGTTGGATAGTGAGAATCCCTTACTGCCCACACCAAAGCAGCCAGGATTTTACACGGAAAGGGTTACTTCGGAGATGGATGATTCTTCGTCTTGGAATAAGCCATTTACTCCTACTGAATTAAGTGTTACCAAGTTACAAGGAAGATGAAAGCAGATATATTTCCTTTATTCTCCACCGAATTCTTAAAATTATTGTTGTTCGCAAAACAAATTAGTCTCAGCAAAATTTGTTGTCTAGGATAAGATTTTGCAATAAGATGGTCTAGCTATGATGGAAATCAATTTGTTTTAATGTTTTTTTTTTAATTAATTATTTGTTCTGTTTTATTCATATTTTTTTTTTGTTTTTGGGGTTTTTTTTTTATTATTATTTTTAGCCGTTTTCACTTTTGCTGATGTTCTCTTTAGTCTTGCCGTTTATTGATATATATTTTCCCTTCTTGTTGGTCGTCATTTTTCTATGTCGTTCTATCTTTCCTTGTTTGATTACGGCATGTGGTTTTCTTTTTGTCGCTGTTCATCCATTTGGTGTCCTTTTCTCCGTATTGCCCTTATTTATTTAGTTTTCTCGTTTTCTTTAGTGTTGTCATCTATTGAAAATTTATTGTCGTTTCCCTTGTCTGGCCCCTTCATGTTTGACGTCGTTTTCCTATTATTGTCGTTTTTGTCTATCCATATCGTTTGAACATTTCATGCTGTTTGTCTGGTAGTTATCCTTTTGTGCTTTTCTTTGTTTTCTTTTTCGTTCTCTCATTTGCTATGCTTGTCGTTTGTTTATTTCGTGTCGTATTTCTTATTATTGCAGTTTAAGTTTGGCCCATCTCGCCTAATATATGCAGGCACTAGATATTAACAAAACAAAATCCCTCTATTCTCAACAAAACTTTAAAATAATAATAATAATAATAAGTGCTATTAAATGTTAAACAAAAGCTATCAATGTGTTTAGGAAAGTGAGGTGGATGGTTTCGTTTGATGGCGGGTTGACTTTTCAAAAGTAAAGGAAGTCAATCCTACAATCACATACTCGTTTTCTTTTCCCCCCCTGAAAAGTGAGTAAAAACAATGGGTCCCACACCAATTTGGAATTGAGGAATGGGATTGGTAGTTACATGCCTCAATCCGGACTGTGACTCCCAACTGTGATATTAATACTTTACCCTTGATCTACCTGTAAAATATTTTATTAAAACAATATACCTTAAAAAAATATAATAACAACCTAAATTAGTTATTTTATTTATTTAAGATTGTATAATTATCCTAATTAATATCAAATTTCTTAGAATAAATACAAAATATTATTCGAATAAAATTAAATGTATTTATTTTTTGACACTTTAATATTTATGTTACTTATAATTTTTATTTAATTTTTTACACTTCTTTAATTTTTTAAAACAAAAAATTACACAACCTATATTTATTGTTTTATTGTCGTAAATTTATCATGATTAGTTCATTTTTTATTAACGATATGATGACAAGTAAAATTAACTAGTCCTTTTTTTTTTTTTTTTAGTTTTGAAAAAGATTATTATGGGATATACAAGTAAATTTACAATAGTTTATTCTAACTTTGAGATTAAATAAACACATGAATGGAATTCATAGTGATTCCGACTCTAAATACTAGAGTCAAGTAAAAAAGCTTATTTTGGATTCCAAATCCGCACTCCAAATCTTGTCCATTCCGAATCTTATTCACCTGATTCGCACCTTCCAATTCCGAATCTTACTCATTCTGATTCATGTCCGTTCCAATTAGGTATAAGTAAACGCATCATAATTGCGACAGCAAAATCCTTGGAATGGCCATATACGTTTCTCTCGATAGCATATACTTTTTCGCTCTGTTTACAAGTTGAAGTCTCAACCTAATGTGTGGCATATAAAGCTTCTTTCCAAAGATTAGAGGTTCTATGAATAATTCGTCTGTTTTGTTTTATGTATACTTCCTTCTTTTTCCCCTTCTTCTTGCACTAATTTTCCTTCGGTAACCAAGAAGGTTTCCCCAAAACAAAAGGAAAAAAAAAAACAAAAAAGAATGTTAAATAAAACGGAAAAGCTAACTATAACATTTCATTTTGTTTTTGGACCATTTTGTTTAGTCAATTCAACATAGTTGTGGTTGAATTACTCTCTAGTATGAATCCCACTCTTCTCTGGAAATTAAGGGCTCACTACAAGCAATGGTGAATAGTTGGATTCAGATTAGTGTAATTCCACTATTCCTATTTCAAATATTTGGTACTCGAGATTCAGAAAGTTAGGGTTGAAAATTTCCCCCAGGTGGGGATCAAGTGTCCTTGTTTTCCTTTCTCAGATTTTTCCAATTAGGTTTTAGTGAGGAAGTTTTTTATGAAGCGTCTCTTTATCATTTTACAAATAGATTTAAATCCCCTTCATTTAGATCTCTAAGTTGACTTTTTCTTTTAGGGAATTTGTTGCTTTTAATTTTCGAATTTTTTATTTGACAAGTTGTCTTATAAACTTTTAATTTTAATAAGTTATACCATATTTAATAAAATATTATAGGGTCTTCCGGCTATAAAAATTTAGATGGAAACACCCACGTGGTCGTTATGTATGTTCATTTGAAGCATGGAGACTAGAATTCGTATGATGCAATAGAATGTCATGTCACGTACAATAGGGCATTTCTTTTTGTCAAGTTAACTGCAACGTCATATTTGGGGCATTCGGCAATACATTACTAACTTTGGGATTTAGTTGCCAAAGTTAAAACTTACGGGTGGCAAAAAGTACGGAGTAAAAGCATAAACTGATTTCTAAGAACATGTTTGTTTCAAAAACTAGAGATATCATGAAAATATCATGAAAAAGTCATGAGAATCCCTAGATTCCATCAATGCATAAATCCACCAATTCATTAAGGAAAAACATTAAGTTTATTAGAGAAAAAAATGTCTCTAGTTTGGGTTCTTAGGTAAACACGATTGTTATACTTTGGGTTACGCCTTCAATGGATTTCCATGAAGACATTGAGCTTTATCGAGCTCCATAGTTCATTTCAGGAAGATTGAATAGCTATTTATAGTTTGTGTTTAGCCCCTAATTTTAATTCTAGTGTTTGGCTGGGTTTTAGGTAAAACCTAAAACCTTATTCTGAAACAAAGTTTAAAAGGGTAGATATGGGATTTACAGGTATCCCCCCTATCGTTTTTGTAGTTGAGCAAATGGGGTGAAATGGTAACAGCAGATCAAATATGAAGGTTGTGGATGTAGTTTCCAAGAATTAATGGTTTTATATATATATATATAAAGTTAAAACATAAGTGGATTATGTAATTATTCCTTTTTATAAATAAATTTAGTGGCCGGTTTAACATGATGTCAGGTTTGCTGTGAGTGTCCACTAGTTGTTTTCTCTTCTATTCAAACATAGAAAAAAAATATATAGAAAAGAAAAGTTGAAAGATGCCGAACAGCGATAATGTCATTGCTAATTTTCCAATTAACTGAATATGGAAGTCAAAGAATGACCAAGAATTCAGGGCAAACAACAAGAATAATAATTCAAAAATAAAGTTTTGTTGATTGCAACACTTCTGCATAGGACTCCTTTGAAACTTTTAGGCTGCAGAAAAGAAGAAATCATGTTAATAATGTACGAGTTCTTGCCAAAAGACAAGCTCAGACTCCTTTGTTTATTCATCATTATTCTTTGTTGACATATATATATATATCATATATACGTCCAGAGGTTAATGCAGACGTAGTTCTTAAAGAAGATCAGAACTCAACGGGGACTAAATTCAGGACAAGACCAGCAGGAGTTGATGGACATGGCAAGAGAATTAGCCGGCAATATGCGTATAAGGAAAGAAGACCAAATTCAGACACAATATCAATCAACGCAAACCTAGCCATCATTCTCTCCTCGTGTCTGATTAAGTCATTGAGATCTCGCCTCAGAATCTTTGGGCTCTGCTCCTTTTTTACATTTATTGCGTAGTTGACTTTTCTCATTCATTGTTATTGACCTCGTGATTGACCTCGTGTTTGTGTGTGCGTTTATGCTATGTGTGCATTCAATATTGTCAATATAATACAACTATTCCGATCTCTCTGTAAACTTATTATGGTATCATAGCCCTAACAAATTCAAACAAACACTATCTAGATATATAAAATTATTGGTTAGCTTCGTTTAACATGTTGAACTTGAGTATTATAATTATCTTTATCGTTGAGCATTTGTGGAACGTTTCTATGAGGGTGTTGGAAAAATTAACATCCCATATACAGTTATTGGGAACTTTAGGTACTGATCAACTTGTAACATTTAACTTTCTAACTTTATTTCAACGCATAGAATATTTGTTTTAAAAACAATGTTATTTAAAAAAAAGCTAATTAATTTAAGAAATTTAGATGGTATGTATGCTTATTTTGACTAAGCGATTATTACAAAAGCAAAATGGAGATATAATTAAAATATAACTGACATATACAAGCAATCCAAATATTGACTTTTTAATGGATGGACTTATAAGATAAGTATAATGACACGTGCATGTGAAATACTCAGTTTATTAAATAATTTCTCTCAAAATAAAAGTGTATAAGACTATTTTTTTCTTTTATTAAGGTATGATTTGAATATTATTATTGGCTTTTAATATTATTTTAAAAAAATATAACTTCATTTTAACTACATAATTATATCTAGTCTATGCTTTTTTTTTGTCCACTTCAACTAAATTTTTCTAAAATACTTTTTAATCTTTTTCTTTAAAAATAAACCATTTTTATTATTTATATCTTTAAATCTCTTTTACAAACTCAAACTTTAAAAATTCATAATTTTTTTATTTTAAATCAAAATAAGATGATTTTTGTTAGTACATAAAGAAAAACTGACTACGATCAATATTGTTTTTTTTTAAGACATTTTAAGTTTAATTACACTTATTAAATCCAAACAGATCATTTTTATCTAAACACATAATTCAAAACATCAACTTAATATATCAAGAACTCCAAAACGCACCAAGTGGGAGCTAAGAACGTTATTTGTCTGCATGGGAAGGGGTCCCACACCCCTTGTTTCTACCACGTTGAGCGCTTATGGAAACGTAAAAACGTTGTCTTTAGATTGATCATACATAGTCGATGTATGCCACGACCGAATTCTACAAAAACGTATTATTGACATATATATGCCGCCATCTGATGCGGACTTGAAATGACCGAAGCAGAAAATTCAACAGCGTCATTAACAATCACCGGGAATTTTCAACAACCTGGCCAATATATATGCAGGCATACAATTATATAAAAACAACATCGTTGCTTAATTAGACTCATGCAAAACCAGAAAGATGTTCCCAACAAATTTTCTCCTAATTCTGTTAATCCTCCTACTTCCATGCTGCACATGCAGAGACACCATAACAGCCGCACAACCTCTCCAGTTTGGAGAATCTTTACTTTCGAAAGAAAACAAGTTTGAGCTAGGGTTCTTCAAATCGAGCGGCAACCCTGTCGCTTGGTATGTCGGAATTTGGTATGCGACACTAACTGGCGAAAAGACGATAGTTTGGGTGGCAAACAGAGACAATCCGATGATCAATGACACCTCAACTAATGTTTCCCTCGCAATCGACCGACACGGAAACCTTAACCTCCGCGGTCACGAAAATTACACTGATCAAGTTCCCACCTGGACGACCAACATTTCGAACCGAGCTACTTACGGTACAATTTCAGCTCAGCTCTTGGACACGGGAAACTTGGTTTTGGTCGAAGCAAACAACAGTGACGAAATCACTTTATGGCAAAGCTTCGATTACCCGACAGACACCATACTCCCTGGAATGAAAATTGGGTTGAACAGGAGAACAGGTATGAAATGGACCGTAAAATCTTGGAAATCACACGACGATCCGGGAACCGGTGATTACTCGTATGGAATCGATCTCGACGGATTACCTCAGTTCTTTCTCTTCAAGGGGTCGACTTGGGTATGGCGAGGCAACCCATGGGCATGGAGGAACGACCTTGCAAACAAATCTGTCTATGTTAACACTTACAGTTATTTAAATAATCACAACGAAGTATATTATACTTTCTTTCCCATCAATTCGTTAAGAATAGTAAGAATGGTGGTGGAGATATCCGGTTCATTTGATCTGTTAGTGTGGAACACAGACTTTCTTCGTTGGGACGAGTTTTTGGCCTCACCCAAGTTCAAATGCGAACCTTACAGACACTGTGGTGCGAACAGCAAATGTAGTTCCGACAACGTTAACCAGTTCGAGTGCGAGTGCCTGCTGGGGTTTGAACCGAAGTCTCCAAGTGAGTGGAGCCAGAGAAATGGGTCGAGTGGGTGCGTGAGAAAGCGCGTGGTGTCATTAGTGGCTTCATGTCACAATGGAGATGAGTTCATGAAGTTGGCCAATGTAAAGCCTCCAGACACATCAAGAGCAGATTTGTGGTGGTCGGACTCGGGAATGAGCTTGGGTGGCAAGGAGTGCAAGGACACCTGCCTGAAGAATTGTTCGTGCACGGCGTACATGGAAACGGAGAGCAATGGTGGGAAGAGCGGTTGCTTCACTTGGTATGGAGAATTGGTGGATATCATGGAGTCCATGGATAGACAGGGACAAGATCTATATGTTCGTGTGGATGCAACTGATATAGGTAAGTTTCTCTTCTAATTTTCTTCTTTGAGTGGTTAGGAAAGTAGTTTATTTTTCCATTAAATATCAGATCAATCCGGACAATAAATATCCCAAAAAAAAATAGGGAAAATTGTTTTGTTTTGGATATGATATAGTTAAATGAAAATGTTTTAAAAATAGTTAAATGCAAAATAAATATCATTTTAGAACCATTTCTAAAACATATTTATTTGAAACTGTGAGATTCCTTACCTAAGCATTTCTAAACTAATACCAAACACGGCCAAAATCTCTCCTCACAAAGCAAACAAATTGTAAAAGAGCAAAGACAAATATTTAGTTTTAAGTTTATTGATTATTTGGTTGTTTATTTGTTTGAGTATTTAACCTTTTGAATTGTGATCAAGTTGTTTTATTGAAACTTTATAATTTTTTTTGGTTATTACGCATTTTTTTATAACAAGATTTCTTATGCGCAATTATGCGCATGCATGTATGAACTTTATAAAGACTTGATTTTCTATTCATGCAGCTGAGATTGCTAGTAAACCAAAAGGTTTTCTGAGGAAAAGGGGAACACAAGCTGCTCTAATATCATCTGTTGTTTTTTCTTTATTAGCCATCCTTGCATTTGCCTGTTGGAAGTGCAAGAGAAAGCAAAAGAAGAAATGTAAGGGACTCATCTTTCATTGAACTGGTCTCTATTTTTTCTCTCCCCCCTTTTCTTTTGTTCTCCTTGATAAATTTTTTTTTCTTTAGCGGTAATTTGGCATTCCGTAAAAAAAAAAAAAAAAAAATTGCAGTCCACAGACCACAATTTTCTTTTTCTAATATAGTAAACATTCTGTTGGCAGATGAAGACGAAGAAAGTAGGAGAGATGGTACTCTGCAATATTTCCATTTAAACACAATAATAGCTGCCACTGACAATTTTTCTCAGGCTAACAAGCTTGGTGAAGGTGGTTTTGGCTCTGTCCATAAGGTAAAGGCGCAGTTTATTAGAACGAAGGAGTATTATTAAATTAAGTAGCTTTATTTTAGGCATCGAAAACATGAAATCTATGTTAGTTACATTTGTATAATTTTGAAGATTCGTTTGGTGTTAAATCGGTATAATATAGTTCAGCTTCATGTTTTATTGCAATTCCGCTAAAGGTGATTGTAAGAAACTTTTGACAATGAGTCATCTTTTTCAGGGTCAACTTTCCGGTGGACTGAGAATTGCTGTAAAAAGATTGTCCAAGAATTCGGGACAAGGGCTAGAGGAATTCAAAAACGAAATTATGTTGATCTCAAAACTTCAACACCGAAATCTTGTGAAACTATTAGGGTTTTGCATCCAGGGGGAAGAAATGATGTTAATATACGAATACATGCCAAATAAGAGCTTGGACTCTTTTATTTTTGGTATGGCTTCAGAAATTTATTTATTGCCATAATTACTACATATATCACTAGTTACTACTGTTTTTTCTACATGATCATATCGAGAAGAAAAATTCATGTAAATTTTCTACTCATAGTTATCAAACATTAGTCATATGAAAGCTAAAAAACATTTTGTAGATCCAACAAGAAGAGCCAGCTTGGATTGGAGAAAACGCTTTGATATTATCATTGGTGTTGCTCGAGGTGTTTTATACCTTCATCAAGACTCAAGACTGAGAATCATCCATAGAGATTTGAAGACTAATAATATTCTTTTAGATACTGAGATGAATCCAAAAATTTCAGATTTTGGCATGGCTATAATTTTTAACGGAGACCAAATTCAAAACAAAACAAACAAAATTGCTGGAACATAGTAAGAATTACTGATCTTAAGCACACATTGAATAAGAACAAAATGCAATATATTTATACTGCTAAATTATGTCCTAACCTGATCATTTTTTCTATATGCTTGTTTTCACTGTCTTGTGAACTTACGCTTTTTCCTTTTCTATATATTGTTATGCTAGTGGATCGTTACATTTGAATTTGAATTTTAGTTCTAAATGTTTTATGAACAAATAATTGATATACCTAAATTTATGTAAAAAAATATAGTCTTAAAATTTCGAAGAATAGCCACCAAGAAGCTTAATAAAACCCGCCATCTAGCCCACCCACCTGGCTGCCAAAAATTGGCCCAATGCCAACAATGCTAGTAAGTTACATTTTTTTTTTTTTTTAAAGAAGATCAAAATAGTTCCCCAACCCTTCAAACAACATGCCAACCCACCTGCTGACGCCTCTATTTTTTCAATATGCTTTTCATATTCTCTAACTGTTTGTATTTCTTCAAAGTGCAGTGGTTACATATCACCAGAATATGCAGTATTGGGAAAATTTTCTACAAAGTCAGATGTTTATAGTTTTGGGGTCATGTTGTTGGAGATTGTAAGTGGCACGAGGAACAACCATTGCCATCGGGAGGGCAGCTCCATCAATTTGGCAGGACATGTAAGCAATGAAAATCATTTATAAAAATTAGTGTTCGAAATTCTAAAAGAATTTAACCTCTCGCATTTTATTTAGTTCATCCATACCGAATAATGTTGATTCGGCGCTCTTAACGGCATAGGTTTGGCAACTATGGAGTGAAGGTAGAGCCTTGGAGGCTGTGGATGCATTGTTAGAGTCATACACTCCCAATGAAGCTCTAAGATGCATTCAAATTGGACTTCTGTGCGTGCAAGACGACGTAAATGATCGACCAACCATGTCGCTTGTCGTTCTCATGTTAGGCAGTGAAATTGCTCTGCCATCTCCTAAACAGCCTGCATACATGACCAGCAGAACGCACCAAGATACCGGTCCTCAAATTGAACAACAAGCATCACATTCTACAAATCAAGTCACAATAACGGAGATTATAGGTCGCTAAGACGCTAACAAAACAGGACCTTGATCAACTACCACTACTTTGTTAGGGCACCAATTCAAGTATTATAAATGTCAATTGGCTATATTGTCAAAAAATAAACATTAAAAGTCAATTGGCTAGGCATTGAGATTTCTGTCCCTTTAAAAACCATAAAAGATGAAGTTTTTATCCTCTTATATTTTTGTTACAGCGTTTACAATTTGTTGTCGTTCATCAAGGTGTCTCACTTTCTCTTCTAGACTGTTGTCGTTTACTAAAGCCTGTGTTTTGTGTTTGTTAATCATTCTTTTCTTTTTATTATCGTTTATGTGCATTATAGTTTCGTGTTTTTGTCGTTTATGTATATTACTATTTTTTTATTTATTTTTTAAGTATCGTTTCTTTCTATACCTATTTCACGCCGGTCGTCGTTTTATTTTTTATCTTTAATATAACTCTCCATTTTTGCTATTTGCCCCTACATCTATTTCGTGTTGTTTTCCTGTTATTACATGTTTGCCGTCGATTTTAATGTTGCTGTCGTTCGTGGAGGTGGCTGTCGCTTCGTCTATTAATTGTCGTTTTTTCATCTCAGTATCGTTTCCTGCTTCATGTTTATGATCGTCTTTAATCTTTTGTGGTTCTGACATTCTAACTCTTTTATTATTTTTGACTATTTTTCTATTTTATATTTTTGTTGTCACTTATATATATATATTATACATATATACACACTAGTTGACCAGAGGAGGAAAAAAAAAAAAAAAGGTCATGTGATGATGCGTCAAATGGCAAATGACGGAAGCATTATGAGATAATCATAGAGTGATAAGGATGAAATCACTATTCATCAATTTGTCCTATTAAATATATTAAAGATATATGTTTCGTGATTATAAACATAATCTATCAAGTGATTTCATGTTTGAATCTATAATGAGTTATAGAGTCCGAATATCAAAATCTTAATTGCAAAAGTATGTATCTACTTGTTTTTTTCCCTTGGTATTGTTTATTCATAACTTGTCGTTTCTCATTATTGTCATTTTGCATTGATGTCTTCTAGTCTTTTCGTTTTCTCCTTGTCGTTTTTCGTTTGCTTGTCTGTTGATACCTTTCCTTCGTATAAAAAACACGTGCATAAATATAACAAACATACTGATTTATTCAGGCTCATGTATGGCACTTGTCTCCTTTCAATCAGCTCTAGCTCCACCGTCTTTCAGACTCGCGAGTCGAAATCTTTATCCACTAAGCAATGATCACGGAATCTTATGATCATAGGAGCCTTTCTAACTCGTTTTGTTATGACAAGTGTATATAAAACCAAAAAGTGAAATTATAATAAGTAGCTTTTTTTAAAAAAATAATAATAATTGAAATAAATGATAATGTTCTAAAATATTTAAACCAAATACTAAATTTATCAAGAAAATATGAAATTTACTAGGTAAGCAACAAATTTTACAAATAGGAAAAACAAAGTAAACGCTCTTCTATCTTTAACGGAAATTTAAATTGGTTACATTGTTCTTCGCCCCTTGTCCCAAAATCAGTGTGAAATCAGAAAATCAACTGAAGTTAGTTGTCTTCCTCTTTCCGGTCATTTTAGTACCGCCCCGTTAATATTAGATTGCCAGTCAAAATATGAGCTATAGATCTTTTCCTCCGACTGGTTGCAATTATGGATCCAAACATGAAACGTCGTATTAAAGTAGGGGGCCACTGATTACCGGAAGAAGATGGGCATCTTTTATTTAAAAAAGAAAAAAAAATGGAGGGACATATGTCCATGGCATACTCAATTAGCTCTTAAAAAAATAAAAAACAAAAAACAAAAAACAAAAAACAAAAAACAAAAAACAAAAAACAAACAAAAAACAGAAACAACAACGACTGGAAGCCTGACTTTGTCATCCATAGTAGTCCGTGGATGCCTGGAAACCTGGTTTTGTTTTCCCTTCTTCTGAAGGAACTGCGAGTTTTTTGTCATAAAGTGGCTGCATTTGCACCTGTAATATATTGATGAACATCCCCATCAAAGTATCAAATGTTCTTATCACCTTTTTATCTTACAATAAAAATACCTTAGAATCATTAAGAACACTCATACTCCCACATGGTTATAGGTTGAAACAATTCTTTTTAGAAAATAATTAAAAAACGTACACCTCAATAAGTGTACCTAGAAATAGTATAAAAATGGTTCCCCACAAATTTTATTACCGTTAATTTCTTTTTATAAATCTTAAATTGTTCTCCATCAAATTCTTTTTTTTTTTAAGAAATATTTATAATTACATGGAAATTTTAATGGAGTATTTAAGTTAAATAAAATAAAATAAAACGTTTTTCTTGAAGAGTCAATAATTATTACAGTATGTATTTTTAACTTTTTAATTCTTTAGTATTTATATATAATATTTTTCTTTGCTTTTAGTAATTGAGAATGAAAATTTTTTTCTTGCTTAGATTTTTTAAATTATTTTTATAAAAATATTAAAATCAGGAAGCATTTATTAATTGCTGGTATTTATTAATATTGTGTATGCAAATATAGCTCGGCCAGGCGGACAAGAGACCCATTTTGCTTACAATAATAATTATAATAAGCAATATTTTTACAAAAAATAATAAATTAATAAGATTTTAAAAAATTTAAAATAAATATCAATAAATAATAAGTTTATTATTAGAAAAATAATCTAGTAAATTTTTTTTTAAAAATTTGAAGGGATTTGAATTTTACATTTTTATTGGAATCGTGTACGAAATTATCACTAAAAATCTACTATTTTCTTCAATTATTAACTGTAAAAATATTCTTTACTTGTTTCTCCAAACGCTCTTCGGCTTCCTAGTTTCTAGTAACATAGAAAAAATGTATATATGGATATATGTATATATGTAAGTACATTAAAACAAACAAACAAATAAATTATAGTCTCTCTCGCTCTTTTGTCTAAATTAATCCAAATAGATTGGACTTAGAGGGGAAAAAGAAAATCTTGTATCTTTTTTTATTTTTTCCGAAACATCAAAATTAGTCAAAAAACCAAATGTTGAAGTTACATAACATAAACATAAAACATGTAGAGCCAAAACAAGCGATGCCTACGACCATGCATCAACTATATGAAGGTCATTTCTTGCACCATTCCATTCGGATATACGTAGTTCGAAGCTTCTATGACGAAAATGATGTAACTAAATTTAATTAAATCCAATCGCTAATTAGCCAATAAGATGTTCAAGTTGCTTATCATTGTTTGATGTATTTAATGCACTATTGTTGTATCATAAAAGGCCGTGTCTTTCAACAAAATTGACTCCAAGTCAAAAGGCTAAAACCGACAGAAAAAAGAAATACATAAACAATACAAAACAATATTATAATGTTAACGTTAACACACTCAGAGGAAGTCGCAGTTTTCTCTTTAAGCCTGCAAATTTGGAATCCAGCTCGATCGGTGTGGCTTTACGAAGAGATAACGAGTCCGCCATTTAACATTTAAAAAAAAATAAATACGCACTAATTGTGTAGGTTATTTGTGTTATTATATGGATTAGGTGTTGACCAAGTCATGGGGAGTGGATACACACGCGATGTTGACGACACTCGATCGTTTGATGAAATATGAGTAAATTTGATCTCCGTTCACACCTGTAATAGAAACCCTACTGGCAAGCACCAATTGCATTTAGAAAGAAAAAAAAAAAAAAGCTTGGTTAAATAAGCCCAATGATCACGCAATTTTTTAATGATTCTTAAATTTTTTTTAATTAAAAAGTCGCCAACTTCTTTTAAAAAGTGCGAAAATAGCTAAATTAAACTTTTGTTTAAATGGGAGATCCAACTTTTAAAAAATAAAAATTTTTTTTTTTTAGAATTGAAAATTTTTTTTTTTAAAAATGGAAAGTTATTTAGATAAGAAATATATTTCTTTTTTAAAAAAAAAATATATTTTGATGTAAAAAAGAAAAAAAAAACTATATCCATATACAAAAATTTAAAAAATTTACTTTTTAAAAATGTATCTTTTTTTTTGTTTTTTAAAATTAGAGTGTGCAAAGAGACTAATGCCCCGTTTGGGCCTTGATTTTGATATTTTCAAAACTAATTTTTTTCCAATACTTCATCATTTTTTATTATTTATATTTTCAAAATATTACAGTACATTCAAAATTTTAAAAGTCTATAACTTTGTGTATACAAGTTCAAATGAGACGATTTTTTTTAAATTATATAGAATTTTAAGAAGAACAAAACAATATTTATATTGATTCTTTTTTCTAAAAATTTTTGAAAATTTTATATTTTTTCACTCAAAACAATTTTTTTTCCTAAACATATTTTTCAAAATAACTTTTTTCCGATCCAAAAATTTTATCCCCAAATATCCCGAAACACGCCCTAAAATCCCAGGGGTCATTTTAAGGAGACAATTTTGACCTGTGCGAGCGGTATCTGCCTTTAGTTAGAGGCCATTATGATAGAAGAATGTGATTAATGTTTTTTTTTTGATAAAACGACAAATATAATTTATGTAAAAGTAAAAACCATTAAACATTAAAAAAAAAAAAAAAAGAACTAATATTCTTTCTCTGCAGTTGTGCTCGTCGGAGAGCAAATAGGTTTTTGTCAGGGGCTGTGGTGGTGGGGGTGGGCTCATCGACGATGGGTGCGCGACAGGGTGTGGGGGTGACCAGATTGGTCTACGACGTACTAGATATTGTTATGGACGCACCAGATCCATCAAGCATGAGACCTTCGCAAGCTGCCACGGCACGTTTGCAAGCTACGGTGGCGGTGGCAATTGTCTCTGGCGGTTCCTCTAAGAAGACCTAAGTTGTTAGGGCTTTGGTCGTGGCCGGCAAGTGTGTGGGGCCAAAGGGATTGAATAAGACATGTTTCTTTTTCTACTTTCATTTTTTATTTTTTTAGTTTTGCTTTGGCTTTTGCATATTTTTAAATATTTTTTCATTTACGTGGGGTATTTTGAACTTTAACAATCAATCGAGATCACGTGGTGGGCATCTGATGAAGACCCATCCAATTTAGACTCTTAAGATAGTCTGTTAGAGATTGAACCACTCAGCACCCTTCAAAGAAATTCAATGAACATTTATGGGAGGTTTAGTACGATAATTGTGTTTATATTATATTTAAATATAATATAATTTTTATCTAAATATAAAAATTTTATATTTAAATATAATATTTTTTAACAATATTATAAAAATAATTATTATTATTTTTATTTTTTAAAAATTATTTATTAGATTTTTAATTTTTTTATTTATATTATATTTTTTTTATTTTTTATTTATTTTTATCTATCACGTTCATTTTTTAATTTTAAAATATAATTTAAATATTTTTTATTTAAACACATATTTTATTCATATATATAATACGTATCTAAAATTATACTTAGTCATGATACAAGCACAATATGTTAATAAATACCTCATTAATTTTTTTATTAATTTTTTTAAAAAGTTGAAGTTGCATATAATTGTTTGAAGTACTCAATGACACCTGTCCCCTTTAATCAGCTACCGGCAACTTTGTTGAGAGTACAAGGACCATAACAGTAAGTTACGCAAAAAGTTTTGATTCCACAATTATCTATTTTATATATTTATTTCAGTCAATATTCTAAACCATAATCAACTTTATGCCCTCGTTGTTATGACCTTAGACAGGCCAGTAAAAGCATATGTAAGATTCTTCCATTCCAATCCACCCTTGTTGAAAATATTTGAGGACACAAATGCATGCACTCAATATATCTCTACTTTTTTCTTCACAGGCCATAATTTTATTTTATAATGAAATCCCATGCAAACTTAAGCAAAGATTTGAAAGTTCACTCAAGATGAGAAAGGTCAAAAAAAAAAAAAAAAAACTGTATATATGTATGCCATCATTAGTAATAATCATTACTGATTTTCTAATCATTTAGAGATTAACATATAAAAATGCATGGAAAAAGTCCAGCGATCCTATATATAACACGATGTAAAAGTACAATCGACAACATAGCATAATTATTCGGTGACACCTCTTATTTTCATATATAATACGACAGATATTGCTTATTTAAAGCCTAACCTAATAGATATATTCTTTAGCTAAAAAAAACAAAAACCATTAATTAGATACATTGAAATGTTCCTGATAGCTAGGTACTAAGAAAAGGAATGCTAGTCTGTAACCATCAAATGAAAAAATCTGTTGAAAATTCAAAGTAACTTTTGCAATATATCCATTTCATAGAGTGGTGATAAATCGGTCTATGTTGAAAATTATATGTTGAAAATTCAAAGGAACTTTTTCCATCATATCCATTTTATTGAGTGGTGAGCAATCGGTTAGACGCTGATAAAGTGAATGACTGTTTAAACATAAGTTAAAAAAGGTGCTTTAATTTTCTTATAGATTATTAGTTCTGAGTATAATTTTGCAACAATTCTTTAGAATTAAGGTTGTTTGTTGAACCCCCACAAGTTAAAAAAAAAAAAATTCTAAAAAATTGTGAGAAAAAAAGGAAATAAAGATAAAACAAAAGACATTCTAGAAAGTTTTTCCCAGAGTACTGGTACTATGTTTCAAAATATTTCTTTCACATCACGTTATATTAGAATAGGATGTACTAAATTATTTAAATATTTTATATTTATATTATATTTAAATATAATATGTATTTAGATTATTAGCAAAGAAGAGATATAAGATATGATATAATTGATAAAAATAAAATATGTGATATAATTAATAAAAATAAATTAAAAAATAAAAATAAAAATAAAATATGTGATGTGATTGATAAAAATAAAATAATAAATAATGATTATATTATATTTAAAATTTAAATATTTTTATATTTAAATATAATATTTTATTATTTAAATAAAAATTATATTATATTGAAATATAATACAAATATAGTGATTTTTCTGAACGCCTTCTGAGAATACTGAACATAAATAAATCTGATCATAAAGCTCAGTTCATTCATCACGTTAGACAGCTCAATTACCCTGTCTTTCATAGTCCAATATTTTATATGTAAGTGGTTGAGTTGCTGTAACTCTCCAAGAATGGTAGCAAAATTAGAAATATGGCCATGTGATGAAACACACACGCGGATAAATATATATATATATATATATACACACACAATATGTTTAAGTCTGATAGTAGACTTATCCGACAACCATTACATTTTAATTTTATAATTATAATTAATTTATTTGTAATTTTCTATTACAATTATATTATTTAAAATTATCAATTAAAGGATAAATATTATTAAAAAATATTATATTTAAATTAATAGGTGTTATAATATTGTATAAAAGAATTACAAATCTTTTAAAAAATGAAATGATATATATATATATATATATAATATTAAGGAATGCACAATTCTTTAATTTCCTTTGCTTCCACGTAATGAAACTAACCCCATTTGGTATTAGAATTTACCAAGCCAGACCTTTAATGCTCTGGATTTTGAAAACAGAAGCCTCTCGTTTGCTTTTTGCCTGAAAGTCTTCTTCTTCCATATGGGCCGGTCCAAGCTGGTGGGTCAGTGTCTCGAATTAGGTATTTGTTGAAGACAATCTAAGTTTTGAATGACGTTACACACAGCCTAGATTCAGCAAAAACAAATCTCCTTCACCTTTGCAAAACAAAAAACAAAACAAAAAATCCGTAACCACTACAACATGAACTATGCCAAAACTCTTCTGAAATCACTGCTACAGATCCTTATTCTTCACTACTGCTCTGCTTCGGACAGCTTAGCCTTTGACCAGTCTATCGAAGATGACGGTTCTGTCTTGGTCTCTGATGGAGGAACTTTTGTTCTGGGATTCTTTAGCCCTGGAAAATCTAGCTCTAGATATGTCGGAATCTGGTTTAACTTCTCGAAAGAAACTGTCGTTTGGGTAGCCAACAGAGACAGTCCCATCAACGACACCTCTGGAGTTCTATCCTTCGATTCTCAAGGAAACCTCGTCCTCTTGAGCGGCTTGAACGTCTCTCACTGGTCGACCAACGTTTCGGTCTCGTCGGTTAGCAACATCGCGGCGCGAATCTTGAATTACGGAAATCTGGTTTTGATTAGCAATGGTGAGACTTTATGGGAGAGTTTCGATCACCCAGCGCATGTTCTGCTTTCGGGCATGAAGGTGGGACTCGATTTCCGAAAGGGTCTGAATCGGGTAGTGAAGTCTTGGAAGTCGCCGGAGGACCCGGGGACGGGGAATTGCTCGTTGATAATGGAAACGAAAGGCTCTCCTCAGCTGATTCTGTACAGGGACAAAGCCAAATGGTGGCGAGCCGGCCACTGGAACGGCCTCCAATGGGGAGGCATTCCGACTTTGAGCAGCTTACCTCGCAGCAATATTTTCGGCATCACTTTCACCGATAACAAAGATGAGATCACGGTGGTGTGGAGAGTCCTCGACCCTTCGATCTTCACTTACATACTCATCGACGACTCTGGATTTATCCGGCAGTTTGCCTGGCAGGGGCAGGAGTCCCGCAGGTGGGTGGAAATCTACACCGCACCGGGCGACAACTGCGACCAGTATGCACGGTGCGGGCCGTACGGGAAGTGCGATCCTTACAACGTTAGCGGGTACGAGTGCGGCTGCCTCCCGGGGTATGAGCCTGTGTTGCCGCTCAACTGGGCGCTGAGAGATTGGGCTGGCGGCTGCAAGAGAAGAGAACGGGCCCCTCCCATGTGCGGGAATGGTGAAGGGTTCGTTAAGGTCGAGAATGTTAAGGTTCCCGATGTGTCGGGTGCGGTGGTGGACCGGAGTTTGGGGTTGAGAGAGTGTCGGGAGGAGTGTCTGAGGAACTGCTCCTGCTTGGCGTACGGCGTTGCGGATGTAAGGAATGGAGGAACTGGATGTATGAGGTGGTATGGAAAATTAATGGATATCAAACAGTTTATACAAGGAGGACAAGAGTTGTACCTCCGGGTAGATTCGATTGAATTAGGTAATGTTTTGGGCATTTACTGTTTTGTCGTTGCTTCAATGGTGAAAGCTTGTACCGTCTCTTGTCTCTCCTGTTGAGATTATGCCTCTTGTTTTCCTTTCTTATTGGACAGCTAATTATGAGAATTCTGATGGGCTCTCGACGAAATGGATAGTGGCTATTGCGGTACTCGGAACTGCTGCTACATTACTCCTCGCTGCCTTTGTTTTGTACTGGTTAAAGAGAAGGAAGGAAAAAGGTTTGTTCAATTCTTCAATTTAATTTGTTCTGTTTTGCATCTTGATGAGCATTTGTTGGATTATTTGGACGACAATATCTTCAATAGAATTTTGCACAGCATCTGATCAACCATTAAATTGTACTTTTAGAATTTTTCTGTGATATTGAATAAAAACCAGAAGATTTTAACTTCCAATATTTGTAACGTTCTTTGATGATGTCAGGAAGACTTGTCCTCAGACAACTCGATGATGTTTCGCCTTGTTCAACTGGATTTCAAGATTCTCCTGGTAAAAGTTGTGGAGGAAAAACAGATGTGCGTTTCTTTGATTTAAGCACCGTTGTGGTCGCCACAAATAATTTTTCAACAGCAAATAAGTTGGGACAAGGGGGCTTTGGCTCTGTGTACAAGGTATTATTTGTGGCATACCATGTTAGCAGCAACAAGAATAATTTAAGAATGATGTTCTTATGATAGCCAGCCTATTTTTCATGTGAAAAAATTTCAGGGTGTTCTAGCCGATGGACAGGAGCTAGCTGTAAAAAGATTGTCACAATTTTCCGGGCAAGGTGTCGAAGAATTTAAAAATGAGGTTCTTTTGATAGCAAAACTTCAACATCGAAATCTTGTGAAGCTTCTTGGTTGTTGCATTCACAGAGAAGAGAAGATGCTAATCTATGAATACATGCCAAACAAAAGTTTGGATTTAATATTATTTGGTATGCCGTCTTTTAAATCATTGTCAAACTCATTCTAATCATGAAAAAATTGTTCTGTCCATGGAATTTCCATGAGGATTCTACTTGTTAATGACCATCTTCCTGCATGTAGTTTGATAGAGTTTTCAATGTTTTGATGTAGACAAAAATAAAAAGTCATTGTTGGATTGGAGAAAGCGTTCTCAAATAATATTTGGAGTTGCTCGTGGGCTCTTATATCTCCATCAGGATTCAAGATTAAAGATCATCCACAGGGACCTGAAAGCAAGCAATGTTCTACTCGATGCCACAATGAACCCCAAAATTTCAGATTTTGGTATGGCTAGAATGTTTGGTGATGACCAAATAGAGGCAAACACAAACAAAGTAGTCGGAACATAGTAGGTTTCTCTTCCCTCAATTTCCTAAACTTGTATAAAACACTTACATGCACCAGTTATGAATCAAATAACAACGGATTTAATACTCTTCCCCTTATGTTGTTGCAGTGGGTACATGTCACCGGAGTATGCAATGGAAGGGCTATATTCAATAAAGTCTGACGTTTTTAGCTTTGGGGTTTTGACTTTAGAAATCATTACTGGCAAAAAAAATAGCAACTTCAATGAAGTTTCATCTCTTAATTTGGTTGGACAAGTAAGCAACAAGTTAATTCTCTACATATTTACCAAATTGGATAATTCTCTACACGAATCTTTTGGCTTTTTGTATTTCTTGAACCGTGCTTTAGATTGTTATCCTCCAAAACTGTGTTGTTTTTCAGGTATGGGACTTATGGACAGAAGGGAAAGCTTTGGACATAGTTGACGAATCATTGGGGCAGTCATATCCCAGTAATCAAGTCCTGAGATGGATTCAAATCGGTCTCTTATGCGTGCAAGAGCTCGCGGCAGATCGGCCACCAATGCTAGACCTTTTATTCATGCTTGGTAACGAGACCCCTCTTCCATCTCCTAAAAGACCGGCCTTCATTTACAAAAACTCTGGTAGTGATACCTCGACATCAAGAGGAGTTTCTGTAAACAACATAACGGTTACAGTGATGGAAGCGCGATGAAGATTCAGGCTTTGCTTTCTTAAGTTTTGCCTCATTTTAAATTTTGATATTCATTTCACAGCAGGGCATTTTTCTCGCCTTGTGCTGTTCCAATCAGGAATGTGCATTCGAAGAGCTCTAAATTACAGAAGATTACTCTCCGGAGTTGAGTTAAACCTTATAGCTATTCTTATTATTTGGGTAAATAACCTTGTAGCTAACTTTCTAATCAAACTTGTGTGCTTTAAATTGTACAAACATGACATGTTTATACAGTCTTGTTGACCAAAATTTTTTTGTCTTAAAGATTATTATCTTCTCACTGATTATCTTCTCGACCACACAAAGCATTTCCTGTCCTCTTCCTCTTTAACTTCAAATTAAGACGTCTAACTTGAATTGCGTGATGCTTTCTTCTTTGGGCTGAAGTAGTCCTGTGTCAATTTTGAAGGGACGGGTCATCAATTTATAAACGTGAAGGAAAATCTCACGAGCTAGTTTTTGAGAGTTAAATTCGTTTAATCCGGTGGAAACAAGTGGATAGTTATCCGAATCAAGCTTGATGCTTCTTTGATCAATTGATAAACACTGGATTAAAAAAAAAAAAAAAAAGTACAAGGTTTAAATGCTACCAAATCAAACATCGACATTTTTTCAAAGTCGATGCATACTTACATTAACATCTTTGGCCTATTTGCTTGCAATCCCTTTGATGCACTTATATCCTTTAGCACCGTTCATGTTGTTTTCATCCAGATGTCGGTGTGGCACTCCAAGAGTCCAACTTAATCACTCAAAAAATAAAATAAAAAAAGCAAGGCTAACTTCGAAAATAAATACATAAATAAATAGAAGTCTGAAAATTTGAGCCTAAGATTGATTAGATCCCAAAACTAATATCTTAATTTACCAGATCAACCACAAAAACAGAGATTGTTTCTAGCTATGCTGATTTCGGAAAAAACAATAAAATAATATCATTCAAAAGTTTGCCTCTGTTGATAACACTATACTGACATCTATAATTGATGCTCATTCACGTGTTCCATTGTTTTTTTAAGGATATTTTGATGGACCAAATCGTATTGTTTTGCCACGTTAATCAATTTCTAACAACAGAGTTATAAAGTCACAGTCGTGCAGTCTTTTTCACGGCTTCTTTCTTTCAAAGACTTTAAATCAGTTGGGCCTCACGCATTAAAAACCTCACCTGCAACTCTGCCTCTGTATCTGCTCTGCTTTTTGTTTATATCAGATTTGTAATCTGAATCAACCAAACTAAACGCTTCCACTTATTGTTAACATGAATTCTCATGTAGCGTTTTTGTATTCATTACTAGTCCTCATAATTCTTCCATGTGGCTCTTCCCTTGATTCCATTAGGTCAAACCATCTGATCAAAGACGGCGAAGTTTTGGTCTCCGGTCGACAGACCTTCACGCTCGGCTTTTTCAGCCCCGGAAACTCGCGCTACCGGTATGTAGGAATTTGGTACAATAGAGTTCCTGAGAAAACCGTTGTCTGGGTTGCAAACAGAGACAATCCCATCAATGGTACCTCTGGAATCTTAACAATTGACAGCCATGGAGGCCTTGTCATCTACGGTGAAAACCGAAACTCTCCTATCTGGTCAGCAAATGTCTCGGTTTCTTCGGCAAACAGTTCCGTAGCTAAGCTTTTAGACGTTGGGAATTTGGTTTTGTATGGTGGTGATAGAAGCCAGAGTGTCTTATGGCAAAGCTTTGATCACCCAACGCACACCTTGCTTCCTTTCATGAAGCTTGGGTTGAACCGGAAATCCGGTTTGGACCGGTTTTTAACATCTTGGCGGTCAATGGATGATCCGGGGACTGGCAGCTGCTTTTTACGGATTGACCCGAGTGGGCATCCACAAGTGGTCTTGTATAAAAATGGCGCTCCATGGTGGCGGGGTGGACCTTGGACCGGTTCTAGGTTGAGTGGTGTACCCCAGATGACACCTAATTTCATCTTCAACATTAGGTTTGTAGACAATCAAGATGAAGTCTTCATCACTTACGGTATTCTCAAAGATTCAATTTTATCTAGGATGGTGATAGATGAATCAGGAGCCATTCATAGATCTACATGGCACGATCAGAAAAACCAATGGGTTGAGTTTTGGTCCGCACCAAGAGATTTATGTGATGATTATAAGCACTGTGGGGCGAATGGTGTGTGTGACCCGTCCACGGCGAATAAGTTCGAGTGCACGTGCCTACCCGGGTTCGAACCCACGTCTCCTCGTGATTGGTACTTGAGAGACGGGTCGGGAGGGTGTGCGAGAAAGAAAGGAGCTGGCACGTGTGGTAGCGGAGAAGGGTTCGTGAAGTTAATACACGTAAAGGTGCCCGACACCACAAAGACACGAGTGGAGACGAATTTCAGTTTGGAAGCATGCAGGCAAGAGTGCATAAAAAATTGTTCATGCACGGCTTACACAAGCGCCGATGAAAGGTGGGGAGGGACCGGGTGTTTGATGTGGTACGGTGATCTAGTTGACACAAGGACTTATTCCAATACGGGACAAGATCTTCATGTCCGAGTGGATGCAATTACATTAGGTACTTGTAATCATAATTAGTACTCATTACAACGGAGCCAATTTTTTCTTTTTTCTTTTTGTCATTAGTTTGCCTCTTGAGCCTAGTACTTAGCCATTTAGAGCACATTTGGCTCCCTGTTCTAGGCTATGCAGCGTAATTAAATAAATGCCATCTCTTAAAAGACATTAATGGTGTTCTTAATATCATTTACTTTTTTATGTTTATCTATTCTGCTCTTTTTTTTTTCTTTTTTTTTTTTTCAAACTATGTAGCCGAACTTGCAAAGAAGTCGAAGAGCTCTTGGAGCAAGGCTGGGAAGCTGGCAATTCCATTGGGTTCTGTTGTAGTCCTGTTTCTCGTGATGTTTGTAATTTGGTGGGCAAAGAAGAAGAGAAAAGGTACACAAGTTTCCTCCCCTCTATTTCTCCGTCATTTTGTGTCTGCTACAACTATGACAGTTAGTAGTTACCTTAGCATTAAGAAAAACAATGACAGTTTATTACAATTTTTTGACACTCTGTTACAATTTTTTTTATTTTCCTGAGATATGTGGGAAATGATTTTTTTTTTTAATGTTGTTTTAATTAATATATCAAGTTTAGTTATACTAAGAAAATTATTGTTTTTTTAGATAATCAATTATTGATTTTTAATAACTAATTGATTTGTTGGTCAATATTGGTTATACCCATATATTAATTAGATTTGACCAATGTCAACCTAGAATTTGTACGTCAATTACTAATTAACATAATAATCAACAAATATCTATTTGATCATGTCAACTATGATAATAGTCATCGGTCATTCACTTGAAAAAATAAATGTTTACACATTTATGGAAAGAGGTCAATGATCACCTCAAGTAATTTCTTTTTTTTTTTTTTTCCTTCAAAGCGTATATTATAAGTTCTACTAGAATTCCAGAACTTTCATCATGAACCATGGTGAAGACTAGTTTGACTAAAAATAATGGATGTTCTCTTTTGTGTATAGCTAATAACTTGGATATAAATAAAACTAAAATTGAGACATTTTCTAGTGTTGTGAAATCGGATTCCATATATCATAGACACAAACACACAAAAGTAAGGATTGCTGAACAAATTACACAAAGCATCACCTATTGTATTCGTGCTTGTTTCATGACAGCGAAAGAACAGACAAACAAATCTCTCTTCATGAATGTTACCACAAGTCCAAACTACACTGAAGTTTCCCTGAAAAACGAACTTGATGAGAGTAGAAGAGGTTCAGAGTTGCCGTTCGTCGATCTGAATACGATAGCTGCCGCCACTGACAATTTCTCCATTCATAACAAACTTGGAGAAGGTGGCTTTGGCTCTGTTTATAAGGTATTTCTAGTCCTTACCTTCAATGTTTCTAATTGTATTTAGTATTTGACTATATACGAATGTATATCAATTCATCAGCTCATTTTTGTACTTTATATGTACTTTTTAGCAGAAGGCTGAATGCTAGGTGAGGTAAACAACATACTAATTGCAGAGAACATCTCATTTTTGAATATCTTGAAAGAATGCCAGTGTACCATATTGATAAGAGTGAAATTTGAATTATGAGTTCAGGGTATGACCTATGACGGAAAGGAAATAGCAGTAAAAAGACTGTCGAAATATTCCGGGCAAGGGATTGAAGAGTTCAAGAACGAAATAATGCTGATTGCAAAACTTCAACACAGGAACCTTGTGAGGCTTTTAGGTTGCTGCGTTGAAGGAGAAGAGAAGATCTTAATCTATGAATACATGCCAAACAAAAGCTTGGACTCTTTTATTTTTGGTATGATCATGTTTTTTTTTTTTTTTTAACTTACTCAACATTTCGACATTTTAAATCCATCCTATTTGTCTATTCCATAACAGATCATCATCACGCGAATAAATATAAGATTGATAAAAAATTAATGTTTCCAACTTTTGTGTCCAGATGAAGAGAGAAGGAAATTATTGGACTGGAGAAAACGCTTTGACATAATATGCGGGGTTGCTCGAGGGATGTTATATCTTCATCAAGATTCGAGACTAAGAATCATACATAGAGATTTAAAAGCTAGTAATGTTCTCCTAGATGCTGCTATGAACCCTAAAATTGCAGATTTTGGCATGGCTAAATTTTTTAGAGGAGACCAAATTGAAGCAAATACGAATCGAGTGGTTGGAACCTAGTATGTCCCTTCTGAACTTGTATTTTTTGAAGACTTTCATCCTACTTATCAGTATATAATTTACAGTGTTGAAACCATATAAAACTGTATGAAAACAGGTTCTTTGCTATTTATGCTATTGCAGTGGTTATATGTCGCCAGAGTATGCTATGCAAGGGCGTTTTTCAACAAAATCTGATGTATATAGCTTCGGAGTTTTGTTATTGGAGATCATCACTGGCAAGAAGAACACTAGTTATTACCACGAGGATCCCGACACAAATTTGGTTGGATATGTAAGTTGGTAAAAATTTATGTAAACGACTCTTATCAAGAGATTCAGACCTTATTGTTGATCATGACATGATGGCATAAACCATTGTTTTAGGTATGGGAATTATGGAGAGAAGGAAATGCCCTGGAAATAGTGGATTCATGTTTGGATGAATCATTTGGTGGTGAATTCTTGAGATGCATCGGTATCGGGCTGCTGTGCTTGCAAGATCTTGCAGAGGATCGACCAACGATGTCGGCTGTTGTTTTCATGTTGGGCAATGATTCAGCTCTTCCTACACCCAAACAGCCTGCATTTGTATTTAAAAGAAGTACTTACACAAGTGGAGACCGGTCAGTTAGTGAAGGAGCCAACTCTGTAAATGATGTGACATGTTCTATAGTCGAAGCTCGTTGAATGACTTGGCTAACGCTGCATATATTAGTTCATATATCAGTTCATACTGTCAAGTTAGTTTTGGTTACTACTGTGGTCTTGTAAGGTTTATATATGTGTGTATGCATACATATAAATATATATATATATATATTGGTTCACTTTTTCCATCTCAGACATGATCAGGCGGCATGAAATGTATTTAAATCTCTTGTTTGATCAAAATATCATTACTTTATATCGCTGTATCTTTCATTTCAAAAAGATGAGACAAAATTAAATATATACATTGGATAACGTTAAAAATAGCATTTAATATTGAAGCACAAAATATGATAATATCATTTTATATTATTATTATTTTTAATATAATATCCATATTAGATATATATATATTAGAGATGATCTTACATTATATATGACTACATATATATTTATATAAAGATATGTGCATCTAGGGAATGGTTGTCTCAAAATGAATTTTCCCCAAATACTTTTTGGTCAATTTAATTTTGTGTATATTCTGAGCATATGAATTTTGTTAACTATTCAAAATTTATTACTAAATTTTATGTAAAATGGTTTTATATTTTTAGATAGTCCAATATATGTTTTACATCTACTATATGAAAATCTTTAATTTTTGTAAGTTCTTCTTAAGTGTTATTATTTGTATGGCCTAAAAATATATATAACATCATGGGTCAATTTTAATTGGTCAATATAAATATATTTCAACGATTTTTTTTTTTTTTTCGTGTGCACTAAGAAACCAAAGAAACCAATTAGTCAATCGATCAGGAAAGGTGATAAAACCGAACTAATTAAATTGCAGCCAAGTCGGTGTCGGTGGGGTCCAAGCATTGAAAGTCTTGCAAGTTGTAGCGTTCGTTCATTAATTGATATATGAAAGCGTTAAAAGAGATAGCTAAAATTGTGTCTGGTGTAAATTTTTAATTCAAAATTTTTATCCTAATTTTTATTTTTTTAAATTAACAAAAATAATTAGTTTTTAAAAAATTAATATACTTTAATAAAAAAAATTTTATCTCTAATTGACAAACTAAACGAAAATTAATTCTAATGTGTTTAAAAAAACCCAAAATTATAAAGATTAGGTATAACATTCACCTACAACTTAGACTAACATGCACTTTTTTTTTTTTTTTGATAAACGATTACAATCATTAAAAATCTGACAACCTACATGTATAAACATCTTTATCTTGTTTTCCGAAAAAAAAAAAAAACCCCGCTTTATTTGTTGGAAAATGCTTGCTTATTAGAATGTTTTATAAATTTATATATTCAAAATAAATCAAAACAAATTAGCATTATTTCCGACACTAAAAAAAATTCACATACAGTACATAATATATGCTGAAAAAAAATTCTACTAATAGTTAATTTCTTTTAATTTCCAAATTTTCATCGATCTATCCCATTTTGATTTTATGCATACTACTTGTAACTGTTTCTAACTTAGATGATATTAAAGAACTAAATGATGTTAAAGAACTAAGGTTTCGTTTGGTATACTAGTTAGAAATAAAATTTGTAAGTTAGAGTTGGTAATTTTTTTAAAAACTAATTTTAATTTTTGTTGAGTTTTTAAAAAGACAAAAATTGAATTGAAAATTTTAAACTGCAATTGAAAAACCAAACAAAAGCTAAGTAAGGAAATATTGTAAACTTGATTCAATCAAACAAGTGGTTCAAGAGGGAAAAAAAGAGTGGGTTAGCATATACATGCACATATACTGTAGAGTTGAAATTGATGTATTAGCATTACAATTACGTTAAGTTGCTATAACTGACTGATACCTTTTATTTGCCTCCTCAAAGTCAAGATGCTCTTAAATTTCACCTACTCCAGATAATTTTAATCAGAAGTACTCTCCAGTTGATAGGTTATTCGCCCCAAGCCAATAATGTTAATGAAATTACACTCGTATTTTAATTAAATTTGAATTGAATTCTTTCTGCTTTGCTGATATCGAGATTTCTCCGGTCTTCTTTTTTTAAAGGAAAACAAAAAAAGTGATAATATCTATAAAACTATGGCAGCAGAGCTCTGATTTCCCTACTTTTCTAAAGTATTAATAAAAGCAGTCCAACGTTTAAGTATAACATGAAGTGGTATTTAACTAACCACAAATATTCATTCTCAGTAAACCATGAAATCTCTTGAGGCGTTTCTAACAATAATATTGCTCATCTTCCTTGTTCCACCCTTGAGCATGTCCCTTGTACTTGACACCATCACACCAAACCTCTCCATAAAGGACGGCGACATTTTACTCTCCAGCCAAAAGACCTTCGCCCTCGGCTTCTTCAGGCCCGGCAAGTCCCGCTTCCGCTATGTCGGAAGCTCGGGCTGAACTGAAGTCCGGTCTCGACCAGTTCATAACATTAAGGAATAAAATAGTAAAGAATAAATATTAATGAATCTTAATCAAAATGATGAATAATAATAATAATAATAATAATAATAATCCTAATTCGTATGGACTTATACTTTTGTTGCGGTTGAAGTTGTGGACATTGGTGATGAGAGAGGTGGCAGATGAAAAAGAGGGCTTTTAAAAACAAAAAAGAAAAAAAGAAAAAAAAAAGAGATAGGATCAATTGAAGAAATTTAAATATATGCATATATTTAAGAAAATTTTTTTAAATATGTAGGTTTTTACGTATGGCAACCAGTATCTTGGACGTTTTTTCACATGGATCCTGATTTATTGTCTTTCTTACTAGCTCTTGTCTTCATACACATTTATTTCAGTAAAATATGCTACCTACCTACAATCTAAGAAGACAACATTGTTCTTTCTTTCTTCCAATCCCTCCAAACTGAAGACGTAATTACTGTGCCACTAAAAGGTCAATGTTAAAATTAAGATTTTCTACTATCAATTTTTTTGTTAAAGTAATATCTGTTCAAAGAAAATAAAAACACACAATTGTCAATTATTTATGAAGTGTAAGCCACCCCAGTCGAGTCAGTATCAGCCAATTTTACTGAGTCTAAGATAGGGATCCAAGCAAACCGAGTCCAATAGGGGTCTACAGAAGGTATACAAAGTAAATAAACCTGGGTAAGTCAAACAAGTGGTTTAGCGTATACATCGATATAATAAAGACGACAATGATTTATAAGCAAACAATGACCGGTGAAGCATGTGTGCAATAAAGATGGCATGAATACATTTGGAGACTTTCGTCAAGAAGAATAGGTTGGAGTAAACGGGTCTGAACAATGCCAATAAAAATCATATTTTCCCTTTGCCTGGGTAATTCAGTCACCCAATTGCAAAAGTATCAAACATAGTCCAACTGACCTCAACTGTGCCTGCCAATTGCCCATTATTTGTGCAGTTAACAATGAAGACGTTTCTAAAGTATTACACAATAACTCTATTGCACTTGCACATCTTCCTTGCTTCACCCTTTTGCATGTCCCTTGTCCTTGACACCATCACATCAAATCGCCCCATCAAAGACGGCGACGTCTTGCTCTCCGGCCAAAAGACCTTCGCCCTCGGCTTCTTCAGCCCCGGCAAATCGCGCTACCGTTACGTCGGAATCTGGTACTACAAAGTCCCTGAGAAAACCGTCGTCTGGGTCGCAAACAGAGACAATCCCATCAACGATACCTCAGGATTCTTAACCATCAACAGTCGTGGTGGCCTTGTCATCTACGGCAAAGACCTTAACTCTCCCCTTTGGTCAGCAAATGTTTCAGTTTCTTTCGTAAAAAGTGAGTCTACTTCCAACATAGTTAAGCTTTTAGACGTCGGAAATCTTGTTTTGCTTCAGAATAACAACTGGACGGGTCAGAGTACTGTTATATGGCAAAGCTTTGATTATCCGACCAACACCTACCTTCCTTTCTTGAAGCTCGGGTTGGACCGGAAATCCGGCCGAGACCGGTTCATAACATCCTGGAAGTCGGATGATGACCCGGCAACCGGAACCTGTACGTACCGAATGGACCTAACCGGATACCCACAGTTGGTCGCTTACAAGGGTCGGACTAAAGTTTGGCGGGCCGGGTCTTGGACGGGCCACAGATGGACAGGTGTCCCTAGAATGATTGGGATGTTATCAGAGTACTTTAACGTAAGCTATGTTAACAACCAAAATGAGGTCAGCATCATGTACGGAATCATAAAAAACACAAATTCGGTTTTCAGGTTAGTGATAGAAGAATCGGGAATGGTGCGGCGGTCCATGTGGCACGATCAGCATCCGCAATGGATCGAGTTCTGGAAGGCTCCAAATGAGTGGTGTGACAACTACGGGAGCTGCGGCGCAAATGGAAATTGTGACCCGTCAGACCCGAGCAGGTTCGAGTGCCTATGCCTGCCCGGGTTCGAACCCCGGTCACGTGGTACCTGGGACTCACGAGACACATCGGGCGGGTGCATGAGAAAGCGCGGGGCACGTGTGTGTAGGGATGGCGAGGGGTTTTTGAAAATGAGCTATGTGAAGTTACCCGATACGTCGAAT
Organism: Antiaris toxicaria; assembly: GCA_035233585.1. Lineage (NCBI taxonomy): Eukaryota > Viridiplantae > Streptophyta > Magnoliopsida > Rosales > Moraceae > Antiaris > Antiaris toxicaria. The sequence continues at coordinate 101,549,800 of CP141154.1, forward strand.
GCACATGTAGAGATGGGTTTGAATTTGAAAGAGTGTGAGAAGAAGTGCTTGATGGATTGCAATTGCACGGCGTACACGAATGCGGATGAGACTAGGGACGGTGTTGGGTGCCTTTCATGGCACGGTCATTTGATTGATATGAGGACTTATAATAATGTTGGACAAGATATATACATAAGAGTGGACGCAATTACGTTAGGTACAATCACCATCATATATAATTTCGTACTTAGTTTAAATATTAAAATCTTGTTATTTTTTTTTTATGATTTTCTTATTTTATATTTAATTTTGTCAAATTTGTTTTGATAGACCATAATAGGTAACAACACAATTCCCTTTTGTAAAGGGAACTGAGGCTATTTTTTTATATTCAAACTTTAGTCCGTGGCAGTACACTAGAGTCCACTGGTGTCCACCAAACCAAGGTCCAAACCCACATCTCGTACTCAATGTGAATTTGAATCTTTCCCTTTTCTTTTTTTTACCACCTTTTCATCCTTTGATAGTATCTTCTAATGATAATACACGTGGAAAATTATGGTGAATAGTATTTTTTACGAAAACAATTAAAATGAATAGCACAATATAAAAATATTTAAAATAAATCACATATTTACAAGATAATTAGAAAAGTTATTGGATGCAAAACAAATTTACTAGATATAAACAACATATTTATAAGAAGTAAATAAATCATTTCATGATAAATTTGTTATTTACTGTTATTTCCTTCAAATATTTTTATAATATTTACTCTTCCTTTCTAATAACGTTAATCTAAAAATCTAGTTAAAAGTCATTCTTCATACAACAATGTTACAGAAAAATGAGCTTCTTTCCACTAACTTTGTTACAGAAAAATGAGAGAATTGCCATAGCTTGGAACCATTTCAACGACTAATTTGCTAATGAGCTTATCGTCTGTTTTTGTTATGTACCTCTTTTTTTTATCATGTTTTTATCTAATAGCACGACAACTAACCATTTAGTTTTTCTGATATCAATTCGAGTTCTAAACTTCTGTTTTGATATTCATAGCTCAATCAAGGAAATCGAAGAGCTCTATCAGCAAAGTGGGAAAACTACTAATAGTGATATGCTCTCTCGTAGTCTGTTTTCTTTCGGTTATCATTGCATATAGGTTGGTAAAGAGGAGGAGAAGAGGTAAGAGGATTTCCCTTCATTTTACTTTCTATTAAAATCTGCAACCGTGTTCAGTATATTTTTATGTTACTTGAATTAATTTTCCTCTTCGTTGCCGAATGTCAAAAATATGTTGCATCGTTTGACCTATAAATCGTTAAACCATTCCATCAATATTAGATGGGCAATTCAGCACCTTTTTCATGAAGGAAACATATGCACAAGACGACAATATCGAACTCTGAAAACAGTTTTTAGGGTCTAGCATGAAAAGTTTTAGAAAACTTATTCGGTTTTTTTAGTGTTCCACAAAAACCGATAATGGTCATAAAACTTTATTTGTTGTTTATACTTTGATTGAACAGTAAGACTGAATTTTCTAGGCAAATCATACCAAGGATTGCTTGTTTTATGTCTGATGACAGTTAAACAAAGTCAAAGCAAATATTTGTTTGGTAACAACTTCTTGGAAGAGTCTGAGCTTGATGATGGTACAAAAGATTCGGATGTTCCATTATTTGATCTACATACCATTGCCGTAGCCACAGCCAATTTCTCCGTTGATAACAAACTTGGACAAGGTGGCTTTGGCTCTGTATACAAGGTAATGATCTTTCTTATAATAAAGCGTTTATGGTTACGTGCAATGAAATGAAACTCGGTTACCTACAAGCATAAATCCCAATAAATAAGCACTCATAATAATTTCATATTCAATCTTGAGAATATGGCGCAAAGTTTAGAAGTTATAATTGGATTATGATTTCAGGGTATGCTATCAAATGGAAAGCAAATTGCAGTGAAACGACTGGCTAAGTGCTCTAGGCAGGGAAGTGAAGAGTTCAGGAATGAAGTTATGCTAATTGCAAGACTCCAACACAGGAACCTGGTGAGGATTTTAGGTTGTTGCTTTCAAGAAGAAGAGCGGATGTTAGTCTACGAGTACTTGCCTAACAAAAGCTTGGATTCCTTCATTTTCAGTACGCTTTCTTTCAATTATACTTTTTCAAACATACTTTGAACCAAAACTGGAGAGTTTAATCGCACTGAAATATTACTGACTTTCACTTGTCATCAGATGATGAGAAAAGGCAATTGTTAGATTGGAGAATGCGGTTTGACATAATCTGTGGGATTGCTCGAGGGATCTTATATCTTCATCAAGATTCAAGGTTGCGAATCATTCATAGAGATTTAAAGGCCAGCAATATTCTTCTAGATGCTGCTATGAACCCCAAAATTGCAGATTTTGGCTTGGCAAGAATATTTGGTGGAGACCAAATTGAAGCATGCACAACTCGCGTGGTTGGAACATAGTAAATGCCCCTTAACCAAAGAATGTTTTAAGATTTCCTCTTTCTTCTAGTTATTTGCATTCCTCACATGTTTGAAATAAAAATATATCATAATAAGTTTATATCTTTGTTGCTTATGTTGTGCTACTACAGTGGCTATATGTCGCCAGAATATGCAATGAATGGATTGTTTTCAATCAAATCAGATGTATACAGCTTTGGAATTTTGCTGTTAGAGATCATAACTGGCAAAAAGAACATTGGTTACTACAAAGAGAAACCATACTCAAATTTGGTTGAACATGTGAGAATATAAGTTCAATTATACCTTAAGCAAACCATAAGAAGGCAATATCTACATGCTTATTTTTCTGACATGATAATAGAAGTTTGTTTCAGGTTTGGGAGTTATGGAGAGATGGCAAGGCCTCCGAAATTATAGATCCACTTTTGGATGAGTCAGTTGTTGATGAAGCTTTGAGATGTCTCCACATTGGTCTATTAAGCGTGCAAGAACACGCAAACGATCGACCCACCATGTCGGCTGTTGTTCTGATGTTGGGCAATGATTCTGCTCTTCCTTCCGCAAAACAACCTGCATTCATTGTTAACAGCCTTTGTGTCGGTGCCGGAGAGTCATCATATAGTGAAGGATTTAACTCTATAAATGCTGTCACAAATTCTATAGTGGAAGCTCGCTGATCTAACTAGTACAATTAGAGTCGCGCGCAATAAAATTGTCTAAATCTAGTGCTACAGATATTTGTACCACCTACAGTTGTATGTTTCCATGTTAATTATGCACACTTAGAGTATTGCTTGCGGACACTAAGTAGATTAAAATGTTACTTCTTTTTTGCCTTGGAAGTACTAGATGTTACTGTTATTAATATTATTTTAAGCCTCCTCAAACTACAAACTTTGTGGAAAGGTCAAAATCTCCACTTCAATCTTAGTAGCAAAATCATTGACTTACAAAGCAAAATAGAAGAGACATTTAAAAAAAATGTCGAAGAACTAGAACTGCTCTTAACACATTTGAAGCTTATAAAACCTTCATTATAAAGTTTACAAGAGTCAATCTAATCTTTGTATCATAAATCGGGGAGTGCCTCAGTTTTTCTCTTTCTTTTTCTTTTTCTTTTGGCAAGTAAAAACGATCGTAATTCATAGTTCTTTGGAATACTGGGCATGATTGGAAGTGTTCTGTTCACTGTTAAACTTCACCATTGGCGCCCAATATAGTGACTTAAGCCCCACCCAAAGAATATGCTTCATCTTACATATATGGATATGCTGATAGGATACTGTCCTATTTTGAGCTATAACAACTTTGATGAAGGCCACGTGTAAAGGCAAGCTTCCTTGATGACAGCCATGTGCAAGACAAGACTTGGAGACCAAGTTTGAGTTTACCTCTATAAAGAGCCATTTAATTCTCGTTGAAGCACAACTAAGCATAGGTAGCAAGTGAGAAACTAGTAGTGTAGTGTGTTGTGGTTGTTTTCTTTAGTTGATGAAAGTTATCTTTGTGAGTGTGCTCTTAGTGTAGTTTTCTGTTTTTTTTTTTTTTTTTTGTAGTGTAATATTTATACGTGGTTTTGATATATTTTCTATTATAACAATAATAGAAATTATTTTGTCTACTGGTGTTGTGCTCAACAATTTGGTATCAGAGCAAGGTTGTGAAATTTCTTAAAATTCTAAATATGCTCTGTGGATGCAGAGTTGACTGATCTTCCATATCAAAGAAAGATTTCTTGAAATTGTCATTGAGAACAAGCTTATTTATTCGTGAGTAGTCCGGGACTCTACAAGTTTGTTATTTAGAACAAATCTTGTTTGATATTACTGAGATACTACTGCCAACACGATCGGTGACCTTTAAGTTATTGGAGGAATTAAGAAGCTAAACAACTAAAATTACAACACGTAGGCAGTGTGTATGGAGTCTTACTTGCTGGCCCAAGATGTCTGGGATATTGTGAGTAGAACTAAAGTTGCGTCTCCACAACAAGATGTTAATAATTTGAAAAAATGGAAAACGAGAGTAGGGAAGGCCATGTTTGCTATCAAGACCAGAATAGAGGAAGAAATGTTGGAGCATACAAGGAGTGCAAAAAACACTAAAAACAGCTTGAGATACTTTTAAAGCACTTTTTTTCACGCAAGAACGATGCGAGATTACAATTTTTGAAGAATAAATTACTAGCATCAAGCAGGGAGATATGACGATCAATCAATATTTTGTGAAGGTAAAATCCTTGTGTCGTGAGATTTCTGAACGCAATCCTAATGCTAGTATTGTAGAATCCAGGATGAGAAAAATTATTTTATGGATTGAGACTAGAGTATAGATGCTTTGTTGCCACAGTATCAGGGTGGGCAACTCAATTGTCTCTTATAAATTTAGAAAATCTACTTGCAAATTAGGAAGCATTGGCTAAGCAGATGGGTAAAGTCTCACTTACAAGTAAGGAGGGAGCGCTCTTCAGTGGTAAGAGCAACGATAAACCTAAACAAAATAATGGGAATGGATCAAGAATAAATGATGACAAATCGAGTGGTCATCATGAGAGCTTCAAAGAATGGTAATAATGGTAATCAATCTAAGCAAAAGAAGAAGTTTGGTGGCAATTGCTACAACTATGACAAGATAGGCCATAAGGTTATAGACTATTGGTCTAAGAAAAATTTGCTAAGAGTAATGCAATAACCTCCAAGGCAGAGAGTCAAAGTCATGATGAGTGGGATGTTGGAGCGTCATTCACTATAGAGGAACAAGAATTGGCGTTCGCAGTGATGACCCTTCAACAGATTGATTATGAGAATAATTGGATCATCAACTTTGGATGTAAAATCACATGATTGGTGATCAGGAAAAATTACGAGATATGACTGAGTACAAAGGAAGCCGCGTGGTGGTAACAGCGAATAACACAAAGTTGCTAATCACCCATATTGGTAAGACAATTATTGCATCCGATATTAGTCCAAATAAAATGCCATCTCAAGATGTCTATCATGTGCTAGGCATGAAGAAAAATTTATTGTCAATGGCATTATTAACATTGGTTGGCCATTATGTTTTGTTCAGTTTGCTTGATATCAAGGTGTAGTAAGATGTTGAGGTCTCTAGTACACCAACAACAGAAGGACAAAGACTTGAGTCTGTCTATGTAATGTCGACAGAATCTACTTATGGAGATAAAACTTAAAAAAATGAGACAGTAGATTTATGGTAAGGGAGATTAGGATATGTTGGCTATCACAAATTGAAAGTGATGATCAAAAAGTTGATGTTAAAAGGTCTTCCTTAGCTTGAAGTCTGAGAATATACAGTTTAGGTGAGGTGTCAGTATGGTAAGGTACATCAATTTTTGTATGGAGAATCAAAGTTCAGAACGAAGGTGTCATTAGAACTAGTTCACTCTGATGTGTTTGAGCATGTCAAGAAACCGTCTATTAGTAGAATGAGTTACATAGTCACATTCAATGATGACTTCTCAAGGTATGTATGGGTTTTCTTTATGAAAGAAAAATCCAATAATTTTTTTAAATTCAAAGAATTTGAAGAAATAATCGAAGGATAAATCGAAAGGAAAATCCAATGTTTGCACACGGACAACGGTGAGGAGTACACATTAGATGAGTTCTCTCAATATCTAAAAGATTGTCAGATAGTCATTATTTGACTTGTCTAAATACACCACAATAAAATGGTGTAGTTGAAAGGAAGAGCCGATACCTTGTAGAGACATGTCGAAGTATGCTTCATGTAAAGAATGTCTTGGTAGGTTTTAGGCTGAGTATATGAAGACAACAACTTGTGTAATTAACAGGTTTCCCTAACCAAGGCTTGATTTTACTTCCCTTTTTGAGAAACTGTAGGGTGCTAAACCCATGGTTGGTCACTTCCAAGTGTTTGGTTGTATGTGCTATGTGATTGTACCAAGTCACTTACGTAGCAAATTTGACAAAAAGGCAGTTTGGTGTATCTTTATAGGATATGACGGCCAAAGAAAGGGTGGAAGTGTTGTGACCCAACTAGTGGTCGGTGTTACATATCACGAAATGTGGTATTTGACAAAGCATCTTCATAGTGGTCTCCACAGAATGAAGGATAACCAGATTCCAAAGAAATGGAAGATCAAATACAAGAGAAGATGGGGGAGCAGATTGTGGAGGTATGACCAAATCTTGAAGAAGAGTTCGAAGATGAGAATGATAATGATTAGGTGGTGATAGAGAGTCCTTGGTGGACGAGTGTTTACCAGAGACCAACATAAAAGGTTGAACCAAGTCAAGAAGGGATAACGAGTCCACAAAGACAATTTAGAAGGTTAGTTAGAGTTTGGAAGTCAAATCCTAAGTATGCCAATACAGCCATAGTAGAGGAGGAAAGATTGAAAAATCCAATAACCTATCAACACTTTGAATAGAGAAAAAAGGCAATGGAAGAAGAGATTGCAAATAGGAGTATAGGATCAAGACTTGTCCCGATGGTTTGATTGGGAGATACAAAGCTCGACTAGTGGCTCAAGAGTTGTCTCAGTAGTATGGACTAGACTATGATAAGACATTTAGTTCGATGGCAAAAATCACAACTGTATGAGTCCTATTAGCGTTTACAGCTAGTAAATATTGGAAATTGTGGTAGATGGATGTGAAAAATGCTTTCTTACATGGAGAGTTGGATCGAGAGATTTATATGAATCAACAAAGTGGATTTGAGAATGGAGCTTATCCTGACTTCATGTGTAAGTTAAGAAAAGCTCTCTATGGATTAAAGCAAGCACTAAGAGCCTAGTATGGTAAGATTATTGAATTTTTAACCCACAATGTTTATGTTGTCGCACATGCAAATTCTAGCTTATTTGTCAAAGATAGTGAAGGAAAGATTGAGATTGTACTGGTGTACATGGATGATTTGATCATCATAGGGAATGATGAAAGAGGAATTCGTCAAACTAGAGAAAATTTATCAGTGCGCTTCTAGATGAAAAAGCTAGGAGAGCTTAAACATTTTCTTGGATTAGAGGTTGATCGCATAAATGAGGGGTTGTTTCTCTATCAAGAGAACTACATGAGAGACTTGTTACAGAAATTTAAGATGCTTGATTGGAAGTAAATCTTAACACCAATGAAAGCTAATGCCAAGTTATGTGCACATGAAGGCAAAGACTTGAAGGACGGGATGATGTATTGACAACTTGTTTGCAGTTTTATTTATCTAGCTTTAACTCGACCTAACATTTCCTTGGCAGTCAGTGTGATGAGTCGGTGCATGCAACATCCAAAGAAGTCTCACTTAGAAGCAGTTCGGCAAATACGGAGATATGTCAAAGGTACAATTGACAATGATCTATTGTACAATAAAGGTGAAGATTGCAAGTTGGTCAGATACTTCAATGCTGATTATGTGGGAGATCACAATATGCATCGATCAACAACTAATATTTTTTTAGACTTGGCTCTGAAGTTGCTTCATGTTGTAGCAAAAGATGGACAATGGAGTCATTATCAACAATAGAAGTAGAGTATAGAGCAGCAGCTATGGCAACTTAGGAGCATACATAGTTGGTACAGTTGATGGGAGATCTACACCAATAGGTTGATTATGTAATGCCACTTTATTATGATAATCAGTTAGCAGTTCACTTGGTAAAAAATCCAGTGTTTCATGTAAGAACCAAGCACATAGGTGCATTACCATTTCATCAGAGAAAATGTGTTACAAGAGGAGATAGATATGCACCATGTGAAAACAGATGATGAAGTTGTAAATTTGTTCACCAAAGGATTGAATACCTGCAAGTTCAAAAAGTTTCAAAGTCGACTGAACATGATAAGTCGAAAAAGATCGAAAGCTGGTGTTGAGGTGAAACGTCTTGTCTACTACCAGTACTACCCTTACTTGTGCTCTGATACCAAGTGTGATAACACGCATCTCTAGCTCAACTTTAAACTTACTTTTAACTCACTTTTTAACTTGTTCTGAGATCAAACTGTGACAGCTGTTATCTTATTTTTAACATACTTATTTTAAACTTTTCATTTATATGTGAAAATAGGGAATAAATTTTTTTTTTAACTTTAAACTTGAAAACTGTGTCATCATAAAACATAACTTTAACATCCATTTCAATACTCTTTTTTAACAGCTCAGCGGAAGACTCATAGCAATACCATAACCCTCGCTCAGTCCCTTGGCACATGTAGATCTCATTCTTCATCTATCACTTGTCTTATCGTCGTACAGGTTGCTTACCTGCAACATGAACAAACTTGTGAGTAACAGGCTCAGTAAGTTCAAACGTACAGACATGACATATAAGAACTCGTACCTTTTTGAATGAAGCATATCCGATAGCAACCATTGCATCAGAACATTAACATAACATATATCATACATTACTTTCAACTTCATACTTAACGTATTCTAACATTGAGAACAACCTTAATATTCTTTAACATAACATAATTTAAACATAGCATACATAATGTATGCTTAACATAACATACTTAACATCATACAAAACATGACATACACATATCAATTTAAACATAGCATACTTAATGTATGCTTAAACATCACAAACATACTTAAAATTTTAAGACTGACTTATGCATATCAAATTATGCATATCATAACATATGTTTACATGTTAGTCTCACTTTTCATTCTTTCGTTTTCTTTATTCTTTTGTTCTTTCTTTCTTTCATGTCATTCTTTTCTTTTCTTTTCTTGCTTAACTTTCATTTTCATTGTTCATTCTTTCTTTCATATCATGTTGCTCTTCGTTGCTCTATAGATCATATCCTATTCCGTCATTCTATTTCCTTCCTTTCTTTTCTTTCCTTATTTGCTTTTTTTCTTTTCTCTTCTTTTTATTTTCACTGGTGGGCCCTGTGTTGGACGTACCTCTTACGCGCAGACTAGTGGGAGGTGTGACGCCCCCCACGTACGTTACCATACCAACCAGCCAAGCTCTGACGCTGACCGCGATGGCTGACAACCTCGTGGGTCGTCATCCTCTTACTTAACATACTTAACTTTCCATTCTTAACGTTCTCATTTTAAAAGCGGAAGCAATTTCTATAGCAAAATTTTTTTTTTTAACTTATATATTATACCTATATCTCTATCATACTCTTATAACATATAATTCATAAATTTCTTTCTTTCATCTTCCTTTTTTGAACACTCAGTGAAAGACTTATGGTAGTACCATACCCTCGCCCAGTCCCTTGGCACGTGCAGATCCTTCTGTTGTCTATCATATTACTTTAAACTAATAGGTTGCTTACCTGCAACATATAAACAACTAATGAGCTAGATGCTCAGTAAGTTCAAACATACATTTATTAACTTATAAATACTAATAATATATGTTATTACTAGAATATATGACATCACGTATATACACATCATATTCATCGTTTATACATATCTTCAAAACATAACATATTATGTTAGTCTCTTCATGCTCATTTATCTTTTCGTTCATCGTTCTTATCATTCTAATATAGTCTCTTCATTTCTTTGCTTTTCATTCCTATCAATTCTTAACTTTCTGTTCTAATCCTTTATAACTTTTCTATCGCTTTATCATCATCTCTTAACATTTCATATCTTAAAAGCTAGTAACATATACACTAGCATAACATCACGTGAAAACGTGTCATTCCATACATATAATATCAAATACATCACATCATATATATTAATTCTATTATGTTCCTTTAGCTTCGCTTTATTATTTATTTACTTTTCATCGATTTCATTACGTCATTCTTTCGTATCGGTCGTCTTTTTTTTTTTTCATTATCGTTCTTTACTTTTCTTTTCTTTTCGTAGCATTTCTTTTCTTTTCTTTTCTTTTCACTTTCTTTTCCTTTCTTTTTTTTTCACGCTCTTTTCTTTTCTTTTCTTTTCTTTTCTCGCTCTTTTCCTTTCTTTTTCACTTTCTTTTCTTTTCTTATCTTTCACTGGTGGGCCCCGTCGTTGAACGTATCTAGTTGCGCACTGACAGTGGGAGGAGGGGGAGCTACCCACCAACCTATCTCACAGTCACATAAAACCTCACCTTCGGGGTAGCACCACATCTGCGCGGAGGATATAGACGGGAAGTCTCAACCATATAGGGAGACCGGTACGCCAACCATTAACTTTTCAGTTTTATTATCTTGCATTCTTTTAGCTTTTCTTATATTGATTTTTTGTTGTACGTCTTTTTCATGACATTCATCATCTTTCATTTCTCATTTTTCATAAAACATTTCATGGAACATTTGTTCTTTTGTTGTTTTTCTTTTCTTAATTCTTTACTTTACTTGTGTGAATTATGTTAATCACACTTTAGCATAACATATATAGCACATATTACTTATATATTATCACACCACATCACATCATATCACATCATAACAAACAAAAACACGTTTAGTTAAACGCAGACAATTATTCTCTGTTTATCTTATCATTTGCATCATTCTATCTATCGTATCTTATCATCACATTTCTATCAATCATAGCCTATCGATCATAGCCTATCGTTCTATTCCATCAATCACATCTTACCGTTATATTCTAATCCTTTCATCATACCTTTCATCGTAACCTATCATTATTTCTCTTTCTTGTCTAACTCTTTGCTTTCATATCATTTTTCATAAAACACCTATCCTTTCGTTATCATAAAGCATATCTTTCTTAATTCCTTTCATTACCGATTATCGTTGCTCTATCAATCATAACTTAACTTCCATAAAACTTTTCATAAACATCTATTCTTTCCTTTCATATCTCATCTCTTTCTTATGCATTCTATCATAACACTCTCGTTCTTACTCTTTCCATTCTTCTATCCCTCTTTATCACCTCGTTACTCTCATAAAGCTTTTATAATACATTTCCTTCATAATTCAATATATACATATATTTATATATATATATTTTTTATAAATTATTTATTAAAACATAACTTTTAACATCATCATAGTATTGCTATAGCGTTACTATAGCATCATCATAAGTCACATCATGACATTTGCATACAAAACATATAAACACGATAAGCTTGTTCATAGTTGCAGACGGGTAAATGTCTGAACTTACTCATAGCGTGCTTATTCTCTTCTTGGAATCCATCGACGTTCTTTGTCGTTTCTGGATTAGGTTCCTACAGACAAACTTTGTCCGTTAATCACATTTTCATTTATAGTTTTTATTTTCTTAAAAAGCTTGATTCTAATCTTATAACCCTTAATTATAGCCTTAGGACAGCTTTTTAAACCTTAATGGCCATTTTCGAATTTTTCTCCAACTTTTTAGAAAATTACGATTTTACCCCTAATTTTTTGACAAAATTACAATTTTACCCTTGGCATAATTTTTCATAACTTAAACCTCAATTTTGGCTTTTACAAACTTCATTCACCTATTTCGGGGTCATTGGGGCTCTTTTCCCATAATTTTAGAATCTGTGGGCAAAATGACCATTTTGCCTCTAATGGGTCGTTTAATCATAATATTTTCATTTTCATACTTAGGCTGGATTTTCTAAACCCAAAATCATCTAATTAACTTTTTAAATCATATTAGGCCTTTTACGGATCAATTCTTATCATTTTACCAATTTTCACATTCCCTGCCCTCGGGAAGTACTATTCCGACCTAAGTGTAGGTTTCATATTTTTCTTGCGTTCTAGGGTTTCGAATGGTCGGTTTACTAATTATAACTTGCCCCTTCCTTTTTCCTTGCCCTAATTCCTCGAGGAGGCTCGGGTTCCCTTCCCGATCATATTTTACCCCTCGTTTTCCCATATTACCCCTGGTGTCATTTTTAGAAATTTCGGTAGAGTTTCCCCTTAATTTTTGAGGTTCTAGCATTTAGGATACGCCTGAAAACCATCTATCCTAATCTAATTCTATCACGTACTATACCAAAGGCCTAGATTTTACGTAAAACTCATATTGTTTACGTAAAATCGTTACATTGTCCCATATTTTTCTTTTTCTCCATTACAGTCATTTTCTTCTTTTTACATATATTCTTTTCCATAATTTTCATACCAATAATCATAAAATCATACAATAGTCCCAAACAATTAAATTGCAGAACGTAAAGGGGTCGGGATTTATATCGAATTGCAGTCCGGTCTCGACGGCATAAACCCTAATTCTTCGTTCTTCATATTTGAGGTCCCGTCTTGCAAATCTGACTCCGCGGATGCGTCCGGAACGTCGAAAATAGGCTAATGGGCCAAACTTCCAAAATTTGGTCAACGGTCGCCGTTGACCGGCGTTGACCGCCATTGACCGTCCGTTGACCGGTGTTGACCGGCGGCGACGGTGGAAAGTAGGTAGTCCATCTTGAAGATCTCGGCGAGAGGAATCCATTGGTGGCTTCAATTTCACCATTCGACACCTCTATCGCCGGAAATCGCCCCTCGAAAACTCGGTCACGGCGGCAGCTTTGGAACTCCGCCGTGTTGGGGTTGTGGCGTGCAATTAACTTGGGGCTTTTGCTCCCCTCTTCTCGGCGAGCATTTCTATACCGGTGGTGCAGCTCAACATCGCCGGAAACGGCGAGTTCCACGGCGGCGGTGTCGCGACTTCGGGCGGCGCGATCCGGCGGCCGTTGGGCTGAAACACCACCTGGGTTTTGTTCTACTCTTCACTACGAGTCTTTTGGGACCGATTTCGTGACAAATGGTGGCCGGACGGTGAAGAAATCGACATTCGAAACTCTCGGCTCCGGCGAGCTTCGGGCGGCGCGTGCGGCGGTGTGCGGCGGCCGTTCCGTCGCGTCGACCCACCATCGGACTCAGCTCGGCGAGAGCTTTCCGATGACACCGGCGGTGTCGAAAACGGACACCATTTCCAATGGTCGGTTACTGTACATATTCGGGTAGAGAGAAAGAGAAATGAGGAGAGAGAGAGAGAGCATCTAGACAAATGAGAAAATTCCACTTTTTCCCGCTCTTTATATACTTTTTCACCCAAAATTTCAACATGGGCTATCCTGATTAATTTGGGCATCTTGAATCTAAATATATCAGTTTTATTTTGATCTGAGGTCATCTTGACCTGTTTCTGATACTGCGAATTTTCGATCAAAAATTACCCTTGTGCTTAATTATCAAATTTGAGCGTGCTGATAGACTATCCTAACTAATTTGGGAGTGCTGAACTCAAATTTATCAGTTTTATGTCAAGATAATATCATCTTGACATACTTCTTGATATTGTAAGTGATACACACGTGTACACACATAATATCACTATTACTCATTTTTCATTCTTTAACATTGTTAGAACATTTTATTTAGTTCTAAACAATATTAAATCACTTAATTTCACATTTTAACGCTTAAATTCAATGTGTATTTATTCTCCGAAAAATATGAATTTTCCAGGTTGTTACAGGAGGAAAGGGGAGCGACCCACCAACCTACCTCACGGTCGATCTTTAACTTTTAGCCATTAACCTCACACCTTCGGGAGGTAGCGTTCCACTATAAGCCATTAACCTCATACCTTCGGGAGGTAACATTCAATTGTAGTGGAATTTATAACATTAAACCTCACTTATGGGAGGCCGGTACGCCAACACTTAAATTTTCAATCTTATTATCTTACTTATCTTTCTCTTTCTTTACTTTATCTTTTCGTTCGTTCGTTCATTCATTCATTCTTTCTTTCTTTTCTTTTCTTTGTTTCTTTCGTTCATTTCTTTTTTTTTATTTGCATTTCATAAATCGTTTCTTTCTTAACGTAGTTTTTATAGTGTGGATTATGTTAGTCACACTTTAGTGCATATAGCACTCACATACATTACTTTCATATAACACATAAACATACACATAAACTTGTTAGTTCATGCTGCAGACAAATAAATGCTTGAACTTACAGTTACTTTACTAGTATCTCCCTTTCTTGTTTTCTTGGTCCGCAGACGTTCCTTCGTCGCGTCTGATTCGGATTCCTATAATCGAAATAATCACGGTTATTTTCAATACTTATTTCATACATAAAACTTAATAAAACATAAAAATTCTACGTTTTATCTCTCAATTATGAACTTAGGAGTCTAATATCCTATTTATAACTTTTCTGCTAACTTTTGGTAAATTACCATTTTGTCCCTAACGAGATTTTTCATCATAACCTTACTTTTCTTTGATTAACAACTTAGTTATGGCCCTTAGAATATTAATTAAGCCATTTTAAATCCATTAGGGCCTTTTTCTATCATTCTTAGAATTTTCTGTCAAAATGACTGTTTTGCCTCTAACGGGTCTTTAGGCCGTATAATTTTCATTTTAATGTTTAGACTGGATTTTCTAAGCCCAAAAATCATTAAATAATTATTTTTAGGCTTTACTAAATTTTTATGACATTATTTGCAGTCATTCCTCAATTTACTATTCACCGACCCTCGGGTGACACTATCTCGACCCTAAGTCGTTTTTTATCATTTTCTTACATTTCTAGATTTCGAATGATCGGTTTACTAATCCTCAAAATATCCATCCAACTCTCTCGGGCCTAGATTATCGAGGGGACTCGGGTTTCCATCCCGATCACATTTTTACCCTTCATTTTCTAAAATACCCCTTTGTGCTGTTTTAGAAATTTCGGCAGCATTTTCGCTTAATTTTTAGGTTCCCGATGTTTAGGAAACGCCTCGAAACCATCTAACCTAATTCTAATATGTCACATACTATATCAGAGGCCTATATTTTTACGTAAAACTCAACTTTTACGTAAAAATCTTTACATTTTACACATTTTCTTGTTTGACTTTTTCATACACATAGTCCATTTTTCTTACAATTTCACATGCCAAATACATAATTAATACATAATCATTCCAAAATATAAATTAACGAATGAAGGGATAGAAATCACTACCGAAATCGTCCCATCGGCGATCAAACGAATCGTTCAGTCTCGAGCGCACGAACTTTATTCCTTCATTCTTCACTTTTCAAGTTCAAGTTTGCAAATCCGATGCCGCGGATGTGTCCGAAATGTCGAAAATAGGCCAACGGGCCATTCTTCAAATTTTGGTCACCGGGTCGCCGTTGACCAGCATTGACTCGTCGTTGACTGGCACTGACTAGCGGCGAGGGAAAAGGGTGGCCATCGTCTTGAAGAGCTCGACGAGAGGAACTCATTGGTGGTATCAATTTCACCAATCAAAGCTCCTATCACCAGAAATCGACCCTCGATAATCGGCGGCGGCGGTGGCGATGGTTGGTTCTCTGTCTTTCCGGCGTTGTTGCCCAAAATTGACTTAGGGCTTTTGCTCTACGCACAATTCTGAGCATTTTGGTACCCACTACATCACTCAACTCCGCCGGAATCATCGGATTCCACGGCGGCGACGGCGACGGGCAGACTTGGGTGGTGCGATCCGGCGGCCGTTGAGCTGAAATGAGGCCTGAGTTTTGTTCTACTCTTCACCACGAATCCATTGGGACAGAATTGTGGCATTTGGACATCGAACGATGGAGATACGGCAGCTTGAATTTTTCGACAGCCGACAGCTTCGGGCGGCACGTGCGGCTTCCTCCGGCGGCGGTTCCGTCGCATCGACCCACCGTTGGACTCAGCTCGGCAAGAGCCTTCCAATGGTGTCGGCGGTGTTGAAAATGGACGTTGTTTCGGATTCGTTGGTACTGTTCATATTTGGGGTGGTGTGGGGAGAAAAGGAGAGTAAGGAAAATTTGGGGGCTTTTTGTTGAATTTCTGAAATTCCATCCTTTTATACCCCTTTTTTTTTTTTTTTACACGGTCGTGTCTATAACCGTGTACCTCTCTGTCTAAATAGTTTTTTCTTTACACGGCTATGTAACATGGCCGTGTAACTGTACATTTTATGTACACGGTCTGGTACACAGCCGTGTCTCTGGCTGTGTACCTCTCTGTAATTTGATTTTCTCACTACATGGTCATGTAACTTGAGCGTGTTTAGGTTTCATTCTCACTATACGGTCGTGTTCCTTAAGTACACGTCCGCGTACTGTTAAAAATTACATTTAACCTTAAAAATCACACTCATACACACATAAAATCACTACATTTCACAATTTAAACATGAAATTCATCATGTACATTCCATGTACCAATTTTTCAAGAACGATGGAATTTCCAGGTTGTCACATGAGGGAGAGTGTTAAATTTCACC
This sequence comes from Antiaris toxicaria, assembly GCA_035233585.1. Taxonomy (NCBI): domain Eukaryota; kingdom Viridiplantae; phylum Streptophyta; class Magnoliopsida; order Rosales; family Moraceae; genus Antiaris; species Antiaris toxicaria. The sequence continues at coordinate 101,566,442 of CP141154.1, forward strand.
ACCGGCTTTAGGTCCAATAAAGTTACTTAAGCCCTACCCAAAGAATATGCTTCATGTCTCACACATGGATATGTTGATAGGACACTATCCTATTGTGAGCCTAACAACTCTTATGAAGGCCACGTGTAAAGATAAGCTTCTTTGATGACAGCCAAGTGCAAGACAAAACTTGGAGACCAAGTTTGAGTTCGCCTATATAAAGAGCCATTTAGCTCTTGTTGAAGCACGGCTAAGCATAGGCAGCAAGTGAGAACTAGTAGTGTAGTGTGTTGTATTTGTTTTCTTTAGTTGTGAGAGTTATCTTTGCGAGTGTGCTCTAAGTGTAGTGTTTTGTTTTTGTAGTGTAATCATTATATGTGGTTTTGATATATTTTCTATTATAATAATAATAGAAATTATTTTGCCCATTGGTGTTGTGCTCAACATTCATCAGCTCTCTAACGAAAGCCATGTTTCCTTCCCAGCACCATATAAGTTTACAAACCATGATTGAGATCTCAAAAACGCCTTTCTTTACGGTCTGACATACCCTCTTAATTTCACTGTTCACAATTCAGGTAGATCTGGATGTTTTTCTCTTTTTTTTTTCAGCCAAAAAAAAAAATAAAAAATTTAAGGAGCACTTTTGTTATTGTTCTCCTGTAATATTCCTACTCTTCTTTCTACGCGATATATAATTAGAAAATATGAAAATCCCATTGCTTAAATCGTCGTTTTAATATAAGATTATGTTAGTTCTCCATAATATTTCTTTGTTTTTAATATGTGATTTTTATCCCGTTATAGTATTGAAAAACATACATGCCTTCCGGTATAAAGTTAGTAGAAATTATTATTCAAGTTTGGAAGGTGCTATTTTTTCCCAGTCAAAAAAGCTTGAGTAAAGAGAGGACTTTGGTATATTTACTATATTTTTTGTTGCCCGGTATAGCAGGATGTGTGAGAAATTAAAGTACATGATAAGTTGATCTTCCCATATATCATATTGTACAGTTAGCGCTTGCTCTTAACATGATTTAAATAAATAAATCAATTATAAAAAAAAAGCCTGATGATACCCTGAGTATCATCTAACACAAGACTGAATAAAACTACACAAAGTTTTTGTTTATTAATCTACTGGCTATGATATTAGACAACATGAGTTTTAGGCTTTTCTTTTTTCTTTGACAAGCAGCTACTCATAAGTTTATAAATAAATTTAAAGAGAAAAATTGTCCTGGAAAAAAAGAAAAACCAAGAACAAAACCTCAAAAAGGAAGAAGAATCAGCGAATCGACAATTTGCTAACTTTCCATCTTCAAAAAGTTTGCATACACGAGAACAAATCTTTTATTATCTTAATCAATTATATTCATTCAAATAGTTAGATTTTCACTAAATTCTAATATATATTTATTTATTTACACACTATTTTAATTGTAATATAATCATAATATTATTTTACAATTTAGTATCTTCTCTTATATTCTATTTTCCCCCTACTAGCATATAGCAAAAATCTAGATAGGAAAAAAAAAAAAAAAGGACAACAAACCAGAACAAATCAAAGAAAACGGGTGCATAATATTAGTTCTAACGTTAATGTTTTGGGACTAGTAAAAAATGAAGTTTTAGTAGTAAATAAAAAATAGTGTAATAAATTACATAAAAAGGTCAAGATAATAAATAATAAGAATCAAATCTTAAATTTGACAGTGACTATATCTTATGATAAATTTGTCATAAAATTTAGTATATAACAAATTTAACATCAATAACAATATTAGTACTCTATTGGAGAGTGTTTTTTTTTTTTAATCAAAATATTACATTGGAGATGTTTTAAGGATCTATAGCCATTACTCAGATCTCATCCCTCTATTTTCAATCCAATAGTCTGTGTTTAATATCAGATAGATCCAGCACTTTTGAGCAGACCGAAGGAGAGAGACTTCAATAATATTTAAGTTTAATTAGTCAAACAGGTGGTTTAGCATGCATACGGATACAACAAACAAGATAACGATGTATAAGCAAACACAGCCCAGTAAATAACCAATATTGAATCTGGTGTGCAATGAAGACGACATAGATATTTGGAGACTTGGCCAAATTTCGAGGAGAAAAATTGGTTGTTCAGCATATGAATCCGAAAAATGCCGAAAGTGATAGTTAACTCGGCTAGCTAGGTTAGTCAGTCAACACAATTGTAGAAGTGTTACCAATAAATCTAACCTACAACGAACGTCATATGAAAAACTTCATTAACCGCTTGGTTTCCAGAGAAATTCCAAAAGAGATAGTTACCGTGGATAGATTAGTCAGTCAAACATGTGTTACGGATAACTCTAAGCATGTGTTTGGTGTAACAAAATTAATAGAATTGAATACATGTGTTTGGTGTAACAAAATTAATAGAATTGAAAATTTCTAATTGATTTGTATATTCACAGCTTCACCTATAATTTAAAAATTCAAATTTTAAAAATATATAACTTTATATATATTATTTTAAAATATATGATTTTTTTTATAATAAAATTATATAAAATTTCAAGACGGACAAAACAAGATCTCTATAAAAAAAATTTTTTTAACACATTTTAAATTTATACAATTTTTAACTCTAATCAACTAAATGCATAATTGTAAAACTCAACTCAACTCAAATAATTCAAACTCAAATTTTTTAACTAAATTGAACGAACTAAATACATGCTAAAAACTAAAAAAATAATAATAATATTACGTTATTCCTCCTATTCCTTTTTTTTTTTTTTGGATAATTTACTTCTCCTATATTTATATCAACAAATCTAATCGTACATCAACTGACCACCCCAAACATTACATGGCCATTGATACACAGCAAAAAATGAAGACGTTTCTAAACTACCCAACAACAATAGCAGTATCGTACATCTTCCTCGCTTCTCCCTTTTGCACGTCCCTTTTCTTTGACACCATCACACCAGACCACCCCATCAAAGACGGCGACGTTTTGCTCTCCGGCCAAAAAACCTTCGCCCTCGGCTTTTTCAGCCCCGGAAACTCTAGCTACCGTTACGTCGGAATCTGGTACTACAAAATCCTTGAGAAAACCGTCGTCTGGGTCGCAAACAGAGAAAATCCCATCAACGATACCTCAGGAGTCTTAACCATCGACAGTCATGGTGCCCTTGTCGTCTACGGCAAAGACGGAAACTCTCCTCTTTGGTCAGCAAATGTTTCAGATTCTTCCCAAAAAAGTAAGTCTACTTCCAACATAGCTAAGCTTTTAGATGCCCGAAATCTTGTTTTGCTTCAGAATAACAACTGGACTGGTCAGAGCACAGTTATATGGCAAAGCTTTGATTATCCGACCAACACCTACCTTCCTTTCTTGAAGCTCGGGTTGGACCGGAAATCCGGCCGAGACCGATTCATATATCCCGGAAGTCGGATGATGACCCGGGAACCGGAACTGTACGTTCCGGATGGACCTAACTGGATACCCACAGCTGGTCGCTTCCAGGGGTCGGACTAAAGTATGGCGGGCCGGGTCTTGGACGGGCCGAAGATGGAGCGGTGTACCTAGAATGCTTGGGTTATCAGACTACTCCTTCAACGTAAGCTATGTTAACAACCAAGATAAGTTCAGCACCATGTAAGAAATCGTAAAAAACACAAATTCGGTTCTATCACGTTAGTGATAGAAGAATCAGGAATGGTGCGGCGGTCCATGTGTCGCGAGTAGCATCCGAAATGGGTCGAGTTCTGGAAGGCTCCAAATGAGTGGTGTGACAATGATGGGAGCTGCCGTCCAAATGGAAATTGTGAGCCGTCAGACCAGAGCAGGTTCGAGTGCCTATACCTGCCTGGGTTAGAACCCCGGTCACGTGGTAGCTGGGACTCACGAGACATATCGGGCGGGTGCGTGAGAAAGCGCGGGGCACGTTTGTGTAGGGATGGCGAGGGGTTTTTGAAGATGAGCCACGTGGAAGTTACCCGATACGTCGAACGCACAGGTAGAGATGGGTGAATTTGAAAGAGTGCGAGAAGAAATGCTTGATGGATTGCAATTGCACGGCGTACACGAATGCGGATGAGACTAGGGACGGTGTTGGGTGCTTTTCATGGCACGGTGATTTGGTTGACATGAGAATTATAACAATGTTGGGCAGGATATGTACATTAGAGTGGATGCAATTACACTAGGTACATTTATGACCTTCATATAATTTTTGTATTTACTTTAAATATCTTTAAAAAAAATTAGTTTTTTATTATTTTTGTATTTTATATTAAATTTTGTCAAAGTTGAGTCGATAGACTTTAATAGCTAACAACATAATTTCCCTTTTGCTAAGGGAATTGAAGATAATTTTTTCCATTCTAACTTGATAAAATTTTGGTATTTATTTTAAAAATTTTAAAATCTTTTTTATTTTTTATGATTTTCTAATTTTTATATTAAATTTTGTCAAATTTGTTTTGATAGACCATAATAGGTAACGACAAAATTTCACTCCTGCGAAGGGAACTGAGGATTTTTTTTATATTCAAACTTGTCTGTGGGGACTCATTTTCTACCAAGAGGATTTGAACATAGAGTCCACCACACCAAGGTCCAAACCCACGTCTCGTGCTCAATGTGAATTTGAATATTTCCTTTTCCAACCCACCCCCCACCTTTCCTCCTCTGATAGTATCTTCTAATGATAATACACGTGGAAAATTATAATAAATAGTATTTTCACAAAAATAATTTAAAAAATAGCACAGTAGAAAAATATTTGAAATAAATCACAAATTTACAAGGTAATTAAAAATTTTACTAAATATAAATAACATATTTATAAGAATAAATAAATCATTTCATGGTAAATTTGTTATTTGTTGTTCTTTACTTCGAATGTTTTTAATGTTCACTCTTTATTTCAATTATATACGTATGTAAAAAGTAATATTTACTCCTCTATTTCTAATAACATTAATCCAAAAATCTAGTTTAAAGTCATTCTTCATGCAACAATGTTGATGCATTTCATCACAACCAATGGGGCTACAATTGAGCTTCTTTCCACTAACTTCGTTACAGAAAAATGAGAGAATTGCCATAGCTTAGAACCATTTCAACGACTAATTTGCTAATGAGTTTGTCGTCTGTTCTTGATATGTACCTCCATTTTTTTATCATGTTTTTATCTAATAGCACGACGACTAACCATTTAGTTTTTCTGATATCAATTCGAGTTCTAACCTTCTGTTTTCATATTCGTACCTCAATCAAGGAAATCGAAGAGCTCTATCAGCAAAGTGGGAAAGCTACTAATTGTGATATGCTCTCTCGTAGTCTGTTTTCTTTCGGTTGTCATTGCATGTAGGTTGGTAAAGAGGAAGAGAAGAGGCAAAGGGATTTCCCTCCATTTTACTTTCTATTAAAATCTGCAACCATTTTCAGTATATTTTTGAGTTAATTGAATTAATTTTCCTCTTCTTTGCCGAATGTCAAAAAAATGCTGCATCGTTTGACCTATAAATCATTCAACCATTCCATCAATATTAGACGGGCAATTCAGCACCTCTTTCATGAAGGAAACACATGCACAAGACGGAATATTAAACTCGAAAACAGTTTATACGGAGTTGTAAGAAAAGTATTAGAAAAATTGTTTGGTTTCTTTAGTGTTCCACAAGAACCGATAATGGTTATAAAACTTTATTTGTTTGTTTATACTTTGATTACACTGTAAGATTCTGAAGTTTCTACGCAAATCATACCAAGAATTGTTTGTTTTATCTCTGATGACAGTTAAACAAAGTCAAAGCAAATATTTGCTCGGTAACAACTTCTTGGAAGAGTCTGAGCTTGATGATAGTGCAAATGATTCGGATGTTCCGTTATTTGACCTACATACCATCGCCGTAGCCACAGCCAATTTCTCCATTGATCACAAACTTGGACAAGGTGGCTTTGGCTCTGTATACAAGGTAATGGTCTTTTTTATAATAAATCGTTTTAAACTTTATGATTACTTGCAATGAAGTTGTTATAACCTACACTCACAGAAATATGAAATCAGTGAACAAAACAAGAACACCCTGAACAGAGAATCATCAACGCTTGTATTGCAAGAAAAAAGACCCTTTAGAAAGTTACAACCACCCTACTCACATTCTCTGATCTCCTCCCAGAAAGATTACAAGAAGAACTTTCTCTCCAGTTTCCCTTTCTCCCTCTGTTACAAGCAAGTCTCTCCCCCTCTGTCAAATCAAGCTAGATTTTCTAAACTAAAAAAATAAAATAAAGTAAAATAAAACCTAGCCGTTTCAATTAATCTTGAGAATATTTGGAATATTCTCTTAATACAACTTATAACCAATCAGAAACAAAAAACTAAAGCTAATTCTTAACCACTTGTCCAAATTCCCAATGCAAGCTAAACGACCTATTACTAAACCAATAACGACAGTCAACTCCAACAGACAGTCAACTCTTTCAAGTACGAGCATAAATCCCAATTATGAAGCACACTTAATAATTTCATATTCATTCTTGAAAATATGGAAAAAAGTTTAGAAGTCGAAATTGGATTATGATTTTAGGGTATGCTATCAAATGGAAAGCAAATTGCGGTGAAACGACTAGCTAAGTGCTCTAGGCAAGGAAGTGGAGAGTTCAGGAATGAAGTCATGCTAATTGCAAGACTCCAACACGGGAACCTGGTGAGGATTTTAGGTTGTTGCTTTTAAAAAGAAGAGAGGATGCTAGTCTATGAGTACTTGCCGAACAAAAGCTGGGATTCCTTCATTTTCTGTAGGCTTTCTCCAATTCTACTTTTTCAAACATACTTTGAAACAAAGTAGAGAGTTTAATTACACCGAAATATTACTGACTTTCACTTGTCATTAGACGAAGAGAAAGGCAATAATTAGATTGGAGAATGTGGTTTGACATAATTTGTGGGATTGCTCGAGGGATCTTATATCTTCGTCAAGATTCGAGACTACAAATTATCTATAGAGATCTAAAGGCCAACAATATTCTTCTAGATGCTACTATGAACCCCAAAATTGCATATTTTGACTTGGCAAGAATATTTAAAGGAGACCAAATTAAAGCATACACAACTTGTGTGGTTGGAATATAGTAAATACCCCTTAACCAAAGAGTGTTTTAAATTTCCTCTTTCTTCTAGTTATTTGAATCCCATGTATGTCAAAAATAAAAATCACATCATTAATAATATTTTTGTTGTTTTAATTATTATAGTGGCTATATAGCGTAAGAATACATAATGAATAGATTGTTTTCAATTAAATCGGATGTACACAGCTTTGGAGTTTTGCTACTAGAGATCATAACTAACAGAAAGAACACCGGTTTCTACAAAGAGAAACCAGACTCAAGTTTGGTTAGACATGTGAGAACATAAATGCAATTACACCTTATGCAAATTATAACATTGTACAATTTACGTACTTAATTTTTTTCTTGACATGATGGTTGAAGTTTGTTTTAGGTTTGGGAGTTGTGGAGAGAAGGCAAAGCCTCAAAAATCCGTCCTATTTGTCTATTCCGTAACTGTAACAACCAAGAATTTTCATTTTCTCAGAATCATTTTTTTTAAGTAATGTAATGATATTTTTATACATATGTATATATATATATATGAATGATTTAATACTGCTAAAATAAAATAAAAATATTCTAACAGTGTAAAAAAAAAAAAAGAAGAGGATAATAATAAAAATAATTTTTGAAAACTAGGGGCTTAAGGTAAATTTAAAAAGTTTGGGGCAAGAAAAGAAAAAAAAAGAGGGGGGGGGGGGGGGACGTTTTTTTCGGATAAAGGGAAAAAGGGGGAGGGTGAGTTAATTAACTCACCACAGCCCCTTCCCCTTAATGTTTCCTCAGCCCACGCCAAAGAGAGCAAAGGGAGAGAGAGACCTGACGAGAGAAAGAGAGATCCAGCGAGAGAGAGAGCCGGTGGAAGAGAGAGAGCGACGGGGGGAGAAAGAGAGATTTCGGGGGGGGGGGGGGGGGGGGGGGGGGGTCTTCATCTCCTTCTTCTTCTTCTTCTTCTTCCTCCGTTCGGCTGCAGGTGCGAGTTCGACGACAAGCCGAGACTTCAATGGCGAACACAGGAGAGAGGGAGCGCCAAAAAAGGGTGAAAACGCCGACAAAGAAAGGGTGAAAACCAGAGCTTCTCTTCCCCTTTCTCCTTCCACGCGAACCAGCCCAGTACAGCCGTGTGGAAGCCGCGACTTCCGACCATCCCAAACTTGGATTTTCTTCGAGTTTTCTTCCAAAAACCACGACTTTAGTTCCTCTAGAAGCAAATGAACGTTTTTGAACAAAGGTAACATTTTTTTCCTTGAATTTTTAGTGATTTTCGGATTTAAAATAGGGTAGCGTGAGAAATTGTGTAAATGGAAATGTTAGGGTCCGAAAATTGTTAAAATTGATTGAGGATGGCTTAGGAAAGAATGTATGTGAGTTTGGGAACTTGAATGCAAAAGTTTGAATAGGTTTTCTTGAGGAAAACGAAAATCTACAAAGTTAGGGTTTGAAAATTTGATGATTTTTCATGATGAATTTGTGGCTCTTTTTGGTGAAATAATTAAACCTTATGATTGTTAACTTGATGATTTAAGTGAAAAAAATGGTTATAAGGGTTATATTAATAATAAATGTATTTGGGTTCAATTTTAAACAAATGATGGTTAAGTTTCTTGAGATGGATTGTGAAGAATTTTGAAGTGGGATTGTGAAATCTTTAAGCTAGTTTTGTTGAGTTTAGAGTTAAGAAAAGAGATTGAAAATGGTTATGTAATTGTTTGGAAGAGATTAGTTAAGTTGAAAGTTGAGTTGGAAGTTTTGGTTATTGAAATTTAATGTTTTATGTTGTTAGTGATTTTGAATGAATGAATGGATATGAAAAAAATGTAAGAAGAGATTTAATGAGAAGATAAAGTGGTGAATGGTAAGTTGGAAATGGATAATGAAAAAAATGATGAAAGTGATGGTTAATTTTATGGATATGATTTGGAATGTGTTAATGAGTAATGTATGGGATTGATAAGCATTTTTCATAGAACGTTTTGAATGTTCTATGAAAAATTAGGCCTCTGGTATAGTAATTGGTAGGTACCTAAGTTTTGAGGCGTTACTTAAACTTCGGGACCCTAGTTTTTAAGCGGAAATTCTGCCAAAATTTCGGTAACGATAATGAGGTGAATTAGTTGTAAGAAACTGATGGTTGTCGAATCCAACAAAATAAATTCCTGCTCTAAATGTATATATATATATTTGCATACAGTGATGAGCAAGGTCGTATCCACAAGGATTGGTTAGATTTATTTCCTTAAAGATTAAGATAAATAAAAGAAAAAGGGATTTTGAAAATTAGAATTAAAAACAATCTAAAGAGGAGGCAATAAAAGGAATGCAAATAAAGGAGAAATCAATATAATACGAACATCTAGCCAAAGGTACAATTTCAGTTTTGGATCAGTGAATTGATCATTGATGCAAGGATAATTTCTTTAATTCTTGAATAAACTGGTTATAGTTATTAATAAGCTCTAACAACCTGTCCCTCCTTAATTTCTTGATAACCAAAACAAGCTCTTTGATTATTTCTCTTATTGATAAACAACCCTAAACAAGCTCTTAGGATTTAATTTACCAACAGCATTAACAACTAAAGAGACTACCAATTCTAGCCAACAAACACAAAGGCTCGGTTCATTTAGACTAGATTATATATTTTCATGACATAAATTGAAAATCTCTTTTATAATCAAGTATGTCAGTTTACCACTTGTATTAGAACATTCAAACAATTACGGATTTGAAATTCTAAATGGCAATATATTATTTTGATAAATTGAACAATGGCCTTTTGCATCAATCGGTCAAACAATAATTTCTAGTAACACAGAAAATATATAAATATTGAAGAATAAAAGAACAAAGAGAATTAATTAGATCTCACAATTCTTGAAGAACCAAAACTTCAATTATCCCTTGGCTAGAAGAAATATTTAGCAATCCATAGCAGAAAGAAAACGTCTAAAAGAAAAGAGGGGCTGAATAAATCGTCCTTTCTCTGAAAAACCTAACCTTCTTTATATACTCTAAACAATCTACTAAAAGTTGCCTATTCTAAAAAGAAATCTGTTAAAAACAAATCCCACTTTAATAGGAAATCTTAACAATCGGGAAACTTTCCTAAAGATAAGTATAAACAAACAAATCTTTCCAGCTGTCATCCATATTTTTGTTTCTAAATAAATTCGTTTCCATAAATCAAAATCGCATGGACCAATAAGGCGTGCCCACGTTTTATCTGCGAACTTCTTCTTTGAACGTACTGGGTAAATAGAACATGCCCGCGCCTTAAGCAAAAACCTCTTCTGATCAATTTTCTTGAGTTCTGGATTTTTCCATGCAAATCGTGCTATATTGATCTAAATCTTCAATCTGCTCCATAGAATATGAAACATAATCAAAATCCAAGATTTAAGCATTTTTTAACCATTAAAACATAAGGGAATATCACAAATTATATAGCTATTATGCACTCTATCAAATTCCCCCACACTAAAACAATGCTTGTCCTCAAGCATACAGTAGCTCAATTTCATCAACTCTTCTCAACGTCTTTCCTTCTCCCATCTTTGCTCATCCTTCTACAATTCAAATTATCGTGCCTTAAAGACCCAAATTCAAACACAAATAAGGCATCAGCAATTCATAGAATAAATCTTCATAAGCCACACAAGTGAACAATCACTTAAACAATCTTTCAAAGTCAAAATGCTGTAGGATTTAATACCCTCTCATTGGATACTCTCAATATACTCAAAGTGTTTAGGGTATCAACAAGCTCTCAAGTCAAAACATGGAAAGATCTTTACCATAGGCTTGCTAATATATCACATCTCCACCACTAAATAATGAGTTGAATGCAAAAATCTAAGGGTCTTGGAAAAGGTTATGATGGGGTCAAGGCATGGTATGGTAATCAAGGAAAATTTTTTTTTTTTTTTTTTTTTTTTTTTTTTTTTTTTTCAGGGACCAATTTCATCAAAGGAATTATACAAACTTCTCCACATGAAATTTGATTTCAGCCTTTTCAAATGTTTTCAATCCAAGTCATATCAATATAATTGTGATTGCATAACTTCCCTTCTTCTTTTTCCCTTTTTCCTTTCTCGTTCTTTTATTTTTTTTTTTATTTTTTTTTTTTTTTTTTTTTTTTTTTTTTAAAACCTTCAAGCTGTTTGCTCAATCTCAAAACCTCCCGTTTAACCCATAATAACTAATTACCTCATGCCGCTCGACTAACCGGTCATGAGCAAAATGAAACTTGTAACTTGAATTACTTTATTCCCAACATCTTTCAATGTTCTCAAAGCTGATTTGAATTTCCATGTAAACAAGCTTATACAATCCTTCGATTCAAGGTTCAAAAGAGGGGAAATCAAGGAAGTTTGATGGTGCTTATGTCATGGTTAATTCCCAAAGAAAAGGCTAAGGCTCAAAATTGGCTTTCTAGAGGTAAAAATCAGGGTAGGCTTTTTAAGAAAGCTGAAATGGCTAAGCCTAAATGCCCTTATCATCTTAATGCATTCAATTCAACAATGTGGTCTCAATATGCCTAACAAAGCAAGTTCTAGAAAAATCAATCCATGTGTGACAATCACTCATTCAAGAAGATGGAGCATAATGTAATGGATGCTCATCGGCTCAAAAGCTCACAAAAAGGGTGGACATGTATCAAATCCCATACATTTTCATTCAATCGATCATTAAGAGCAATTAATCATTGTGTCGCAAATAAAGACTCAACTACTCATACTAATCCCCTATCATGTCTAAATTCAACTCGATAATTCACAACAATCCAAATCATTTATGGACAAACATCGAAGGAATCCAGAATTCTGAAGAGAAAAATCAACAAAGGAGAACTACAGCATACTTGGAATTTGAAAAATTCTGGAAAAGTTTTGAAGAAAAGTTGCAATGTGAAGCACTATTTTAAGATTAATCAGTTCATTACGTGCAATGCAAAATCAGAATTTTAATGTCAAATACCCTCCCCCACACTTAATCCATACATTGCCCTCAATGTATCAAAAACAGATGCTCAAGAAATATCAAAAGTACAGGGAGCAAAAGTAAGCAGAAAACTTCCCTGAGCATCATCCAAACATCATCTACATGCTAGATGGAGAAGGTGGAGTGAATCCAATGTAATCGAAGAAGGCTGTTAAGTTCCTCTCCATTCTCCCAATTCGAAGTTCGAGCCTCTCAAACTGATGATCATATCGCCCTTGGGAAGGTGCAGCAGATGTAGATGGTGCAGTCCTAGAATTTTGGACCACGTCATCTTCTTCTTCATCGAAGATTGTCCTTTGTTGATGAGTCATAATAGGTCCTGGAGGATAAAAATAGAAAACATCCTTCTTTTTTCCAATTAAACCCATCCCTGCCAAACAATCTAAATCCAGTGGCAACATTTCACAAGCAACATGCAAATCATTATTTTCAAGATCAATCAAATTCTCATGAACGGCCAATTGAGTAATTAAAGAACCCAAAATCAATGGACGTCTATTAGTCAAGACACCAGCAAATTGAGAAGCTAGCCAACACCCAAGATTCACTTTAATGTTATTTTGCATACACCACAAAAAATAGAACTCAGCCTTAGACAATACCCCAGCAGAATCTTTCCTACCTGAAAAAGTGAAGGCAAGGAACCGATGAATATATTTCAAAACTGGATCACGCAGGTAGGAGTCTTTTGACTTACTCGGGTCATAATGATCTGAAGTAGACAGAGTTCTGTAAAGACTAACCGGTTCAAAAGTCTCACTGAAATCACAGGTACTGTTCAAATACTCATCAGACTTGGCATATTCCTCAGTAATAAAACCAAAGGCAATGTTAAACTCAGTGATGGAAAGCTTAAAATCTTTTCCCATCAATCTAAACTTGACTACTCCTGGGCTATTCAACGTGAAATCAATAGGTTTGGTAAACTTGAAGGTAGTATAAAACTCTCTAACAAGTTCGATATAGGCCGGACAGGTAATGGAAAAATAATTTTGCCATCCTATGTTTGCTATCAATTCAATCACAGCAGCTTCAATATTCAAAGTTTCCATAGTAGGGTGATGAATATACTTACAGGGAATTATAGACCGCCTATAGATACTTTGATACCTTTCCTTCTCTGTCTTCTTGGTGAAGTTCAAATGCCCTTTCAAGTCTGATTCTGAAAGTGGGAGAATGTGTTTTCCCTTCCCGATTCTTGCTCTCTTGCGCACTGGAGGAACGTTTGGAGGCGGAATGTTCGGTTCGGCTCCTTCCGGTCGTGAAACTGGTTGTTGATCCGGTGATTCATGGGTCCTTGTTCGTGGTTTTGTTCGACGTTGAGCAGCTCGTTTCGTCCCCATGGTCACGGCTGAAATCGAAGGAGGGGGCTCGCGATTGTGGCTGTTGCAGTGGAGAAATGGAGTTCGGCGGCTGGGTGAAGAGAAAATGTAAAAAAATTAGGGATTGATAACATAAAAAGAGGGGAAAAACATAAATAATATAGATTATATATTTTCACCCAGCCGCTTTTTTTTTTTTTTATTTTTTTTTATTTTACATATATATATTTTATTTATTTATTATTATTATTATTATATATATATATTTTTTTTTATTATTTTTTTTTTTTATTTTTTTTTATTTTTTTTTATTTTTTTTTTTTTTTGAAAATGAAAAAGTGTAATGTTGTCTCTCAAAACAGAAGAGCCATTTGAATTAGACATGGGCACGCCTTATTAATAGATCCATGTGCAGTGACACCCAAAATAAGACGCGGGCACGTCTTATTCAAAAACTTCTTCTGACTTGTCACTCAATTACTCAGTTTCTGCTTATTCCATAAGGCATACCCACGGCTTACTGAAAATCATCTTCTGTTCAAGAAGAGAAAAATAATAATAATAATAATAATATATATATATATATGAAACAAGATCAATTATACTCTAGAAAATAAAATAAAAAAAATTAAAATAAAATAAAATTAAATCCTAATACTAAAAGAAAAGAAGGAAATATATATATATATATGGGTTGCCTCCCAAAAAGCGCCTTTCTTTAACGTCTTTGGCTAGACGTGGTGACTCTTTATTTGTCATAAATTGGACATTCTAGGCTGATCTGATCAACATTATACACTTGAAAACCTTCATAAAAAGGTTTTAAGCGATGACCATTGACCTTGAAGGTTTTACCAGTATCTAAACTTTGTATCTCAACTGCACCATGAGAAAACACATTAGTGACAATAAAAGGACCTACCCATCTAGAGCGCAATTTACCAGGAAATAATTTCAATCTAGAATGATAAAGTAAAACTTTCTGACCAACAGAAAAATTCTTCCTGGAAATCATTTGATCATGAAAGGCTTTTGTCTTTTCCTTGTAAATTCTCGAGCTTTCATAGGCATCATTACGAATTTCCTCTAACTCTTGCAGTTGTAATTTCCTTTGTTCCCCAGCTTCATCCATCGTCATATTGCAATGCTTGATAGCCCAGTATGCCCTGTGTTCCAGCTCTACTGGAAGATGACATGGTTTGCCAAATACCAAGCGGTAAGGAGACATACCTATGGGGGTCTTGTAGGCTGTCCGATAGGCCCATAATGCATCATCAAGCCGCATACTCCAATCTTTCCTATTCGGGTTGACAGTCTTCTCAAGTATGGATTTGATTTCTCTATTGGATACCTCAGCTTGTCCACTTGTCTGTGGATGATATGCAGTAGAGGTGCGATGAGTGACATTATATTTCTTTAATAAGGCTTCCACCACTCTATTGCAAAAATGAGTGCCACGATCACTGATTATAGCCTTCGGTGTTCCGAACCTGACAAAAATATTAGATTTGACAAAATCTACAACAACTTTAGCATCGTCAGTCCGAGTGGCCTTAGCTTCTACCCACTTTGAAACATAATCCACAGCAAGAATGATGTAAACATTACCATAAGAGCAAGGAAAAGGGCCCATGAAGTCAATACCCCACACATCAAATATCTCACAGACAAGAATAGGAGTGAGTGGCATTTGGTCTCTATGTCCTAGATTTCCAGTTTTCTGACATTGTTCACAAGCTTTACAAAACATATATGAATCACGAAACAAAGTAGGCCAAAATAATCCACTCTGTAATACCTTAAGGGCTGTTCTCTTTGGACCAAAATGTCCTCCACATGCATATGAATGACAAAATTTTAAAATGGAAGGAATTTCTTGTTGAGAGACACACCTTCGAATAATTTGGTCAGAACAATGTTTCCATAAATAAGGGTCATCCCAAACATAATATTTAGAATCACTTTTGATTTTATTTCTTTGGGCTCTAGACAAATCATCTGGTAGTGTTCTGGTAACTAAATAATTAACAATATCGGCGTACCAGGGAATTGTCTTTTGAATAGAAAAGAGATGCTCATCTGGAAAATTGTCTTGGAGTGGTGCTGGTTCTTCACTTGTGGTCAGCCTACTGAGGTGGTCGGCGACCAAGTTTTCTGCACCTTTTTTATCACGTATCTCTAAATCAAACTCTTGTAATAAGAGTACCCACCGAATGAGTCTAGGTTTTGCCTCCTTCTTTGAAAGCAAGTATTTGAGAGCTGCGTGATCAGAATAAACAATTACTTTAGTGCCAAGTAAATATGGACGGAATTTTTCTAAAGCAAAAACAATAGCTAAAAGTTCTTTTTCCGTTGTTGAATAGTTGCATTGTGCACTATCAAGTGTTCTCGAGGCATAGTAAATGACGTGAGAAGCCCTTCCAACTTTTTGTCCAAGAACAGCACCAACTGCGTGATTACTTGCGTCGCACATGATTTCAAAAGGGAGATTCCAGTTCGGTGGCTGGATAATTGGTGCTGAAGTCAACATATCCTTTAACTTGTCAAATGCCCCTTTGCACGACTCATCAAATTCAAACACCACATCTTTTTGCAACAATCTACATAGGGGTTGAGTGATCTTGGAAAAATCCTTGATAAAACGCCGATAGAATCCTGCATGTCCAAGAAAAGAGCGAACTTCCCGCACACTTGCAGGGTAAGATAAAGATTTAATCACTTCTATCTTAGCTTTATCAACTTCAATTCCCCTAGATGATACAATATGGCCTAGAATAATACCTTGATCAACCATAAAGTGACATTTTTCATAATTTAAAACAAGGTTCGTTTCTATGCATCTTTTAAGGACTTTTGTGAGGTTAGTCAAGCATTTATCAAAAGAATCACCATAGACTGTAAAGTCATCCATAAATACCTCTATGATGTCTTCTACATAATCTGAAAATATACTAACCATACACCTTTGAAACGTGGCAGGGGCGTTACAAAGTCCAAATGGCATCCGTTGATATGCAAAGGTGCCAAATGGGCACGTGAAAGTGGTTTTCTCTTGGTCTTCAGGTGCAACAGGGATTTGATGAAAACCTGAGTAACCATCAAGACAACAATAATGAGTACGACCTGCTAAACGTTCAACCATTTGATCAATAAATGGAAGAGGAAAGTGATCTTTTCTAGTTGATGCATTTAACTTTCTATAATCTATACAGACCCGCCACCCGTTTTGAACACGAGTGGGCACCAACTCACCATCTGGATTTTTTATCACAGTTATACCTGTTTTCTTTGGGACAACCTGAATTGGACTTACCCACTTACTGTCTGAAATTGGATAAATCATACCAGCATCGAGAAGTTTCAAAATCTCTTTCTTTACCACTTCCATCATAGGTGGATTCAATCGACGCTGGGCCTCTCTAGAAGGCTTACAACCTTCCTCAAGCAATATCCTATGCATGCATGTAGAAGGGCTCAATCCCTTAATATCGGCTATAGTCCATCCAATAGCTTTTTTATGCTCTCTGAGTACTCGAATCAACTTTTCTTCTTCTGAAGTACAGAGTTTGTTGGAGATTATCACCGGAAGGTTTTCTTCTTCTCCCAAAAACGCATACTTCAAATGATTTGGTAAGGGTTTTAATTCCAAATTTGGTGCCTGCACAATGGAAGGAAGAAGTTTTGTGTGAGAAGATGGCAGATCAATATAAAACACACCATACCTTACAGGTTTCAGCGTTTCCAATTCGTGGATTGTGTCTTGCAAGTCAGGGTCTAATACAAACTTCTTCATTAATTTTTGTACCCCTTCAAGAGTGAAATTTCTATTAAGTGCAATTTTTAGTTTATCATCATCTATCAGATCAAACGTTTCCTGTGTTAAAGGGTCAATAACATCCATAACAAAAACAGAAGACACATCATTAGGATATTTCATGGCATCATAGATATTGAATTTAATAATTTCACCATCAAATTCCATAGTGAGTGTACCATCATGCACATCAATTTTTGTTTTAGATGTTTTTAAGAATGGTCTTCCTAATAAGATTAGTGTCGAATTAGAAGAGTCATCTTCTTCCATATCAAGTACATAGAAATCAGCAGGAAAAACCAATCCATTAACTTGTACTAAAACATCCTCCAGAACTCCCTCAGGATATACATTAGATCTATCAGCAAGTTGAATAATCACGCCAGTTTCTTTTAATGGACCAACATTCAAGGATGAATAGATAGATAAAGGCATGACATTTATTGAAGCTCCTAGATCTAACATTGCTTTCTCAATCCTATCATTACCTAGTTTGCAAGGGATAGTAAACATACCTGGGTCCTTGCATTTGGGGGGTAATTTTTTCTGGAGGACAGCTGAAACGTTTTCCCCCATACTTATCTTTTCATTACCTTTCAATTTTCTCTTGTTGGTGCACAATTCCTTGAGAAATTTAGCATAGCGAGGTACTTGTTTAATTGCATCAAGTAAAGGAATGTTTACCTCAACCTTGCGAAAAGTCTCAAGAATTTCCTTTTCTCCCTCTTCTTTCTTGGATTTTGTCAATCTACCAGGAAAAGGAGGATTTGCCACTAATGACTTTGGCTGCTCATTGCTAGGTCCTCTGGATTGATCAGTTTGAGGTTGGGGAACAACTACTTCCGTTTCAGTTTCTTTTTCTGAGGCGCGCCCACGTGTTATCTTACTAGGTTCCTTCAACTCTTTTCCGCTTCTCAAGGTAATTGCACTGGCATTTTGTTTTGGATTAATGACAGTTTGCGAAGGCAACTTACCTTGAGATTCCAATCGACTCATAGAAGATGCCAGTTGACTCACTTGATTTTCCAATTGCTGAATGCTTGTTCTTGTCTCCTGTTGAAATTGTTGAGTGTTAGTTGCGAGTGATTTGACTATTTCTTCAAGAGACATACCTGATTTTGAAGATGGCGATTGTGGAGGATTGGGTGGTCTATATTGAAATTGCTGGGGGTTTGGTGGCCTTCCTCCATAACTGAAATTAGGATGATCCCTCCATCCTGGGTTGTAGTTATTTGAATAAGGATCATATCTCCTTTGTGGTGGACCTGGAAAGCCTCCAACCGCATTGGCATGCTCATAAGATTCATCTTGAAGTGTAGGACACATGTCGGTTGGGTGACCAATTGCAGCACAAATTCCACAGGCTTTCACTTGTTGTGTATTTCCTACAGCCAATTGTTGAACAAGGGAAGTCAAATTGGATATTTGATGCTCAAGGGAAGATATATTTACCTCATTCACCCTTCTTGTAGACGTGTCTGGTCTAAATCCGAACTGTTGAGAGTTGGCAGCCATGATGGAGATCAAATCCCTAGCATCACGAGGAGTTTTATTGACTATAGCACCCCCACTAGCTGCATCCATCATCTTCCTCTCCATGGGTAGCAACCCTTCATAGAAATATTGAATGAGAAGTTGTTCAGATATTCCGTGTTGAGGACAGCTTGCACACAATTGCTTGAACCTTTCCCAGTACTCATGAAGGGTCTCCGTATCTTTTTGTTTTATTCCACATATCTCCCTTCTGATGCTAGCAGCTCGTGAAGCAGGGAAAAATTTATCAAGAAACAATCTTACCATCTCTGTCCATGTGGTTATAGAACCAGGAGGTAAATAAAATAGCCAATCCTTGGCTTTTTCGGTCAATGAAAATGGGAAGGCACGCAATTTGATTTGCTCTTCAGACACTCCCTGTGGTTTCATGCTTGAACATACCACATGGAATTCTTTCAGATGCTTATGAGGATCTTCATTCTCAAGACCACGAAAAGTAGGCAGCAAATGGATCAAACCAGATTTTAATTCAAAAGCCGCGTCCAAAGCAGGGTATTCAATGCATAACGGCTGTTGATTCACATCATGTGCAGCCAGTTCCCTCAAAGTTCTCTCTCTATTGGCCATCGTTTCTTCTATGTCTTCTTTTCTTTCTGTTTCAGAATCACTGTATGAATCAGCCAAGTCAAGCGCTAAATTCAGTTCGGGGGATGAAGATGTTGTTTTTTCACGTAATTTAGCTTCCTTCTTCAACTGTCGAGCTGTTTTCTCAATCTCAGGATCGTATTGGAGTTCACCTGTGCGAGAAGAACGAGGCATGAAAATAGATCTATTTAACACCAATCCCCGGCAACGGCGCCAAAATTTGATGGTTGTCGAATCCAACAAAATAAATTCCTGCTCTAAATGTATATATATATATTTGCATACAGTGATGAGCAAGGTCGTATCCACAAGGATTGGTTAGATTTATTTCCTTAAAGATTAAGATAAATAAAAGAAAAAGGGATTTTGAAAATTAGAATTAAAAACAATCTAAAGAGGAGGCAATAAAAGGAATGCAAATAAAGGAGAAATCAATATAATACGAACATCTAGCCAAAGGTACAATTTCAGTTTTGGATCAGTGAATTGATCATTGATGCAAGGATAATTTCTTTAATTCTTGAATAAACTGGTTATAGTTATTAATAAGCTCTAACAACCTGTCCCTCCTTAATTTCTTGATAACCAAAACAAGCTCTTTGATTATTTCTCTTATTGATAAACAACCCTAAACAAGCTCTTAGGATTTAATTTACCAACAGCATTAACAACTAAAGAGACTACCAATTCTAGCCAACAAACACAAAGGCTCGGTTCATTTAGACTAGATTATATATTTTCATGACATAAATTGAAAATCTCTTTTATAATCAAGTATGTCAGTTTACCACTTGTATTAGAACATTCAAACAATTACGGATTTGAAATTCTAAATGGCAATATATTATTTTGATAAATTGAACAATGGCCTTTTGCATCAATCGGTCAAACAATAATTTCTAGTAACACAGAAAATATATAAATATTGAAGAATAAAAGAACAAAGAGAATTAATTAGATCTCACAATTCTTGAAGAACCAAAACTTCAATTATCCCTTGGCTAGAAGAAATATTTAGCAATCCATAGCAGAAAGAAAACGTCTAAAAGAAAAGAGGGGCTGAATAAATCGTCCTTTCTCTGAAAAACCTAACCTTCTTTATATACTCTAAACAATCTACTAAAAGTTGCCTATTCTAAAAAGAAATCTGTTAAAAACAAATCCCACTTTAATAGGAAATCTTAACAATCGGGAAACTTTCCTAAAGATAAGTATAAACAAACAAATCTTTCCAGCTGTCATCCATATTTTTGTTTCTAAATAAATTCGTTTCCATAAATCAAAATCGCATGGACCAATAAGGCGTGCCCACGTTTTATCTGCGAACTTCTTCTTTGAACGTACTGGGTAAATAGAACATGCCCGCGCCTTAAGCAAAAACCTCTTCTGATCAATTTTCTTGAGTTCTGGATTTTTCCATGCAAATCGTGCTATATTGATCTAAATCTTCAATCTGCTCCATAGAATATGAAACATAATCAAAATCCAAGATTTAAGCATTTTTTAACCATTAAAACATAAGGGAATATCACAAATTATATAGCTATTATGCACTCTATCAGAAACTGAGAGTGTGGACATTATGGAGATTAGAATGTTAAGTAAAATTAGAATGTTAAGGAAAAGGGTGAAAACAAAATACCAAAGATAGTAACAACATTTTAAGAGTTAAATTGGAGAAAAAGATAGGAATAAGGAAAATGTAGAAATTTAATGTAAATCTTACTATGATTTAAAAAAAAAAAAGAAGTGAATATGAGAAATAATCCATGATTATTTCTATTATAGGAAATACAAGAAGTGAAGGGGAAAGCAGTATCAAGGATCCAAAAGGAATCACACTTGCACAGATACTGTAAGTACAAACATTTACTTGTCTACCCACGAACTGACTAACTTTGATGTGTTCTGTGACATGAGTTAGATGAAAAATCATGTTAGAGATGTCTTAGGAATGGTATGTATGCTTGATAAGAGATGATCAAAAAAGCTAAAAGAATGCAAGATAATAAGCCTGAAAACTTAAGTTGTTGGCGTACCGGTCTCCCTACAAGGTCGAGACTTCCGGTCTATATCCTCCGCGTAGATGTGGCGCTACCCCGAAGGTGCGGTAGATTATAGGATGGATCAACCCCGAAGGTGCAGTTTTTATATGACTTTGAGGTAGGTTGATGAGTCGCTCCCCCTCCTCCCAATGTCAGCGCGCAAATAGGTACGTCCAACAACGGGCCCACCAATGAAAGTGAAAAGAAAAGAAACGAAAAGAAAAGAAAAGAAAAGCAAAGAGAAAGAAAAGTGATGATAAGAAAGAAAGGAAGACATGAAATGAAAATATGAGGATGTTGCGATAAGCTATGATAAAGAACCCCAAATACTAACCTATGAGGAATTAGAATTGCATTATGTGACTAACCTTAGAGGTTATGCATATAAGTTAATTGTTTGTATGTTTGTGCTTACTGAGTCTAGTTCACAAGTCTGTTTGTGATGTAGGTGATAAAGGTAAGCAACCCAGGACATGATAGAAGGACAGGGAGACTGGCAGACAGATTCCAGAGGTGTCATGGACAAGGGGACGGACCCGCTATATTTTCAGCTGCCAGAGTATTTTTGTATAAGCATATGTAAAATATATATATATATATGCAAACCATATGTAAATGAAATGGAACAAAAATGAAAAAAAACATATATATATATAAGCTAGTATGTTTTGAGGAAAACAGAAGTTATGTAAATATGTTTTTAAAAAAAAATTTTGCAAAATTTTCACTCTATTTTTGAAAGTAAAGCTTTTTAATTACACTTTCGCAAATGAAAAAGAAACATTTATGTATGTGAAGTTAACGAGAAAAGAGATGGCGAAGGTCGACTCGGGCGAGCTGGGTCGGCGGTCGCCACAGTAACAGATCATAATCATGCAAATAAGATTGATAAAAAATTAATGTTTCCAACTTTTGCCCTCAGATGAAGAGATGAGGAAATTATTAGATTGGAGACATAATATGCGGGATTGGTCGAGAGATGTTATATCATCATCAAGATTCGAGACTAAGAATCATTCATAGAGATTTAAAAGTCATTAATGTTCTTCTAGATGCTGCTATGAATCCTAAAATTACAGATTTTGACATGCCTAGAATTTTTGGAGGAGACCATATTGAAGGAAATATGAATCAAGTGATCGGAACCTAGTATGTCCCTTCTGAACTCGTATTTTTTGAAGACTTTCATCCCATTTATTAGTGTATAATTTATAGTGTCGAAACCATATAAAACTTTATGAAAACAGGTTCACTGCTATTTATGTTATTACAGTGGTTATATGTCACCAGAGTATGGTATGCAAGAGCAGTTTTTAACAAAATCTGATGTCTATAGCTTCAGAATTTTGCTATTGGAGATCATCACTGGCAAGATAAACACTAGTTATTACCACGAGGATTCCGACACAAATTTGGTTGGATATGTAAGTTGGTAAAAATTTATGTAAACAACTATTATCAAAAGATTCAGTGCCTTCTTGTTTGATCATGAAATGATGGCATAAACCATTGTTTTAGGCATGGGAGTTATGGAGAGAAGGAAATGCCCTGGAAATGGTGGATTCATGTTTGGATGAATCATTTGCTGGTGAATTCTTGAGATGCATCGGTATCGGGCTGCTGTGCTTGTAAGATCTTGCAGAGGATCGACCAACGATGTCGGCTGTTGTTTTCATGTTGGGCAATGATTCATCTCTTCCTACTCCCGAATAGCCTGCATTTGTATTTAAAAGAAGTACTTACACGAGTGGAGACCGTTCAATTAGTGAAGGAGCCAACTCTGTAAATGATGTGACATGTTCTATAATCGAAGCTCGTTGAAGGACTTGGCTAATGCTGCATATATCAGTTCGCACTGTTAAATTAGTTGTGATTACTGCTGTGGTCTTCTAAGGTTTACAAATGTGTATATGTATACATATAAATATAAAATATATATATATATACATTGGTTCTCTTTTTCCACCTCAGACATGATCAGACGTCATGGAAGGTATTTAAATCTCTAACTTGATCAGAATATCGTTACATTTGTGTCACGGTATCTTTCAAAAAGATACGACAAAGTTAAATATATACGATGGATAATATTAAAAATATTGAAGTACAAAATATCATAATATCATTTTTTATTATTTTTTTGTTACAAATACAATATTGACGTTGGATATATATGTTGGAGATGATCTTATATTATATTTGACTACATATATTGAAAAAAGGAAAAAAAAAAAAAAAAGATATGTGTATCTAAGGATTGATCACTTCAAAATGAATTTTTCCTAAATACGTTTAGTCAATTTAATTTTGTATATATTCTGAGCATATGGAATGTGTTAACTTGTTACTAAATTTTCTATTTCTAGAATGTCCAACATATGTTTTACTTTTTCTATATAAAAATCTTTAATTTTCATAAGTTCTTCTCGTCTATGTCTAAAATTGTATTTAAATTAGATCTTTTGAGACCCTGGGATCAATTTTGATTGATCAATATAAATATATTTCAATGCTTTTTTTCTTTTCTCGTTTTCCTTGATTTAGCTAGCGTTTTTCCGCCTCTGCCTGAAGTTCAACCAGTCAGTTTTTATTTTTTATTTTTTTCGTGTGTACTAAGAAACCAAATAGTCAATCGATCGGTAAAGGTGATACAGCGAAACTAATTAAATTGCAGCCAAGTCGGCTTCAGTGGGGTCCAAGCATTGAAAGTCTTGCAAGTTGTAGCCTACGTTCATTAATTGATATATGACAGTGTTAAACTGCGTGGCTAAAAGTGTCTCCGGTGTATATTTTTAATTCAAAATTTTTATTTTTTTTAAATTAATAAAAAATATAATTAATTTTTAAAAAATTAATCAATTTAAATAAAAAAATTTTATCTCCCACCGACGAATCAAATGGAGATTAATTCTAATGTGT
This sequence comes from Antiaris toxicaria, assembly GCA_035233585.1. Taxonomy (NCBI): domain Eukaryota; kingdom Viridiplantae; phylum Streptophyta; class Magnoliopsida; order Rosales; family Moraceae; genus Antiaris; species Antiaris toxicaria. Next base: position 101,590,778 of record CP141154.1, read on the forward strand.
TGAAAAAAATCAAAATTATAAAGATTAGGTATGACATTCACCTACAACTTAGACTAACATGCACTTTTTTTTTTTTTTTGATAAACGATTACAAGTCCAGGCCCTGCAAGTCCTGCTTCCGCTACGTCGGAAGCTCGGGCTGAACCGGAAAACCGGCCTCGACCGGTTCATAACATTAATAAATAAAATAGTAATGAGTAAATATTAATGAATCCTAATCAAAACTGAATGTAAATAATAATAATAATAATAATAATAATAAAATTGTAATCCTAATATGAATTGGACTTGTACTTTTGCTGCGGTTGAATTTGTGGACTTTGGTGATGAGAGAGGTGGCATATGAACGAACCGTAAAAGAGGGATTTTAAAAAATTAAAAAGAAAAAAAAAAGAGATAAGTTCAATTGAAGAAATTTTAATATATGTATGTATTCAAGAAAAATATTTTTTAAAAAATATATAGGTTTTTAAGTATGGCAACCAGGATCTTGGACGTATTTTACGTGGATTCTGATTTATTGTCTTTCTTACTAGCTCTTATCTTCATACACATTTATTTGAGTAAAAAAATTTAATGCTACCTGCCTACAATCTAAGAAGACAACATTGTTCTTTCTTTCTTCCAATCCTCCAAACTGAAGACGTAATTTCTGTGCCACTAAAAGGTCAATGTCATAATTAAGATTTTCTACTATAAATTTTTTGTTAATTATCTCTTTAAAGGGAAAAAAAAAAAAACAATTGCCAATTATTTATGAAGTGTAAGCCACCCTAGTTGATATCAGCCAATTTGACTAGTGTTTCAGTATCCCTGGGCCTTAATGACTACATACGACCGAGTCTTATTAGAATACAATTAGCAAACTGAGTCTAAGCCAACCCAGTCGAGTCGGTATCAGCCAATTTTACTGAGTCTAAGATAGGGATCCAAGTAAACGGAGTCAAAGAGGGATCTACAGAAGGTATACAAGTAAATAAACCTGGGCAAGTCAAACAAGTGGTTTAGCGTATGCATCGATATAATAAAAGACGTTAATGATTTATAAGCAAACAATGACCGGTGAAGCATGTGTGCAATATTGACGACATGGATATATATGGCGACTTTCGTTAAGAAGAATAGGTTGGACTAAACGGGTCTGAACAATGCAAAGAAAAATCATATTTTCCTTTTGCCTGTGTAATTCAGTCACCCAATTGCAAAAGTATTTAACATAGTCCAACTGGCCTCAACTGTGCCTGCCAATTGCCTATTATTTGCGCAGTTAACAATGAAGACGTTTCTAAAGCATTACACAATAACTCTATTGCACTTGCACATCTTCCTTGCTTCACCCTTTTGCACGTCCCTTGTCCTTGACACCATCACACCAAATCGCCGCATCAAAGACGGCGACGTCTTGCTCTCCGGCCAAAAGACTTTCGCCCTCGGCTTCTTCAGCCCCGGCAAATCGCGCTACCGTTACGCCGGAATCTGGTACTACAAAGTCCCTGAGAAAACCGTCGTCTGGGTCGCAAACAGAGACAATCCCATCAACGATACCTCAGGAGTCTTAACCATCAACAGTCGGGGTGGCCTTGTCATCTACGGCAAAGACCGAAACTCCCCTCTTTGGTCAGCAAATGTTTCAGTTTCTTTCGCAAAAAGTAAGTCTACTTCCAACATAGCTAAGCTTTTAGATGTCGGAAATCTTGTTTTGCTTCAGAATAACAACTGGACGGGTCAGAGTACTGTTATATGGCAAAGCTTTGATTATCCGACCAACACCTACCTTCCTTTCTTGAAGCTCGGGTTGGACCGGAAATCCGGCCGAGACCGGTTCATAACATCCTGGAAGTCGGATGATGACCCGGGAACTGGGAACTGTACGTTCCGGATGGACCTAACCGGATACCCACAGATGTTCGCTTACAAGGGTCGGACCAAAGCGTGGCGGGCCGGGTCTTGGACGGGCCAAAGATGGACAGGTGTACCTAGAATGATTAAGATGTTCTCAGAGTACTCCTTCAACGCAAGCTATGTTAACAACCAAGATGAGGTCAGCATCATGTACGGAATCACAAAAAACACAAATTCGGTTTTCTCGAGGTTTGTGATAGAAGAATCGGGAATGGTGCGGCGTACCATGTGTCGCGATCAGCATCCAAAGTGGGTCGAGTTCTGGAAGGCTCCAAACGAGTGGTGTGACAATTACGGGAGCTGCGGCGCAAATGGAAATTGTGACCCGTTAGACCCGAGCAGGTTTGAGTGCCTATGCCTACCAGGGTTCGAACCCCGGTCACGTGGTAACTGGGACTCACGAGACACATCGGGCGGGTGCATGAGAAAGCCTGGGGCACGTGTTTGTAGGGATGGCGAGGGGTTTTTGAAGATGAGCTACGTGAAGTTACCCGATACGTCGAATGCACGTGTGGAGATGGGTTTGAATTTGAAAGAGTGCGAGAAGAAGTGCTTGATGGATTGCAATTGCACGGCATACACGAATGCGGATGAGACTAGGGACGGTGTTGGGTGCCTTTCATGGCACGGTGATTTGATTGATATGAGGACTTATAACAATGTTGGACAAGACATATATATAAAAGTGGACGCAATTACGTTAGGTACAATCACCATCATATATAATATTCGAACTTAGTTTAAATATTAAAATCTAGTTATTTTTTATGATTTTCTTATTTTATATTAAATTTTGTCAAAGTTTGTTTTGAGAGACCATAATAGGTTACAACACAATTTCCCTTTTGTGAAGGGAACTGAGGATAATTTTTTATATTCAAACCAGGGTCCACTAATGTCCACCAAACCAGGGTCCAAACCCAGGTCTCGTGCTCAATGTGAATTTGAATCTTTCCTTTTTATTTTTTTTCCCCTTTTCCTCCTTTGATAGGATCTTCTAATGATAATACACAGGAAAATTATAGTGAATAGTATTTTTACAAAAACAATTAAAGTAAATATCACAGTATAAAAATATTTGAAATAAATCACAAAATTTACAAGATAATTAGAAAATTTATTAGATGCAAAACAAATTTACTAGACATAAATAACATATATATAAGAGGTAAAAAATCATTTCATTGTAAATTTTTTATTTATTGTTATTTACTTCAAATATTTTTAATGTCTACTATTTATTTCAATTATATATGTATGTAAAAAATAATGTTTACTCCATTCTTTCTAATAACTTAATCCAAAAATGTAGTTAAAAGTCATTCTTCATGCAACAATGTTGATGCATTTTATCACAACCAATGGGGCTACAATTGAGCTTCTTTCCACTAACTTAGTTACAGAAAAATGAGAGAATTGCCATAGCATTTCAACAACTAATTTGCTAATGAGCTTATCGTCTGTTTTTGTTATGTACCTCCATTTTTTTTTATCATGGTTTTATCTAATAGCACGACAACTAACCATTTAGTTTTTCTGATATCAATTCGAGTTCTAACCTTCTGTTTTGATATTCATAGCTCAATCAAGGAAATCGAAGAGCTCTATCAGCAAAGTGGGAAAACTACTAATAGTGATATGCTCTCTCGTAGTCTGTTTTCTTTCGGTTTTCATTGCATATAGGTTGGTAAAGAGGAGGAGAAGAGGTAAGAGGATTTCCCTCATTTTACTTTTCATTAAAATCTGCCACCATGTTCAGTATATTTTTGGGTTATTTTAATTAATTTTTCTTTTCTTTGCTGAATGTCAAAAATATGCTGCATGGTTTGACCTATAAATCATTCAACCATTCCATCAATATTAGACGGTCAATTCAGCACCTCTTTCATAAAGGAAACATATGCACAAGACGACAATATCAAACTCGAAAACAGTTCTTAGGGGCTAGTATGAAAAGTTTTAGTAAACTTTATGTGTTTGTTTATTCTTTGATTGAACTGTAAGACTCTGAAGTTTCTAGGCGAATCATACTAAGGATTGTTTGTTTTATGTCTAATGGCAGTTAAACAAAGTCGAAGCAAATATTTGTTTGGTAACAACTTCTTGGAAGAATCTGAGCTTGATGATAGTACAAAAGATTTGGATGTTCCGTTATTTGATCTACATACCATTGCCGTAGCCACATCCAACTTCTCTGTTGATAACAAACTTGGACAAGGTGGCTTTGGCTCTGTATACAAGGTAATGATCTTTCTTATAATATAGCATTTTAAACTTTATGGTTACTTGCAGTGAAATGAAACTCGGTTACCTACGAGCATACATCCCAATTATTAAGCATGCATTTGATTTATCGATTTAGCTTAATCTAGCTTGCAAGTTAAGCTCAGTTGTCCAAATTAATTCTAGTTTAGTTTATCTTCGTAGGGCCTACTTTCACTATTTCTCATCTCTGCTTTTACTATTTCAGTACAATTTTCAATATAAGTTATCTTAATTTTCATAATCTCTAAACGAACAAATGGAAAGTTTAGAAGTTAAAATTGGATTATGATTTTAGGGTATGCTATCAAATGGAAAGCAAATTGCAGTAAAAAGACTGGCTAAGTGCTCTAGGCAGGGAAGTGAAGAGTTTAGGAATGAGGTTACACTAATTGCAAGACTCCAACATAGGAACCTGGTGAGAATTTTAGGTTGTTGCTTTCAAGAAGAAGAAAGGATGTTAGTCTATGAGTACTTGCCTAACAAAAGCTTGGATTCCTTCATTTTTGGTATGCTTTCTTTCATTATACTTTTTCAAACATACTTTGAAGCAAGGCAAAAGGGTTTAATCGCACTGAAATATTGCCAACTTTCACTTGTCTTCAGATGATGAGAAAAGGCAATTGTTAGATTGGAAAAGGCGGTTTGACATAATTTGTGGGATTGCTCGAGGGATTTTATATCTTCATCAAGATTCAAGATTACGAATCATCCATAGAGATCTAAAGGCCAGTAATATTCTTCTAGATGCTGTTATGAATCCTAAAATTGCAGATTTTGGCTTGGCAAGAATATTTGGTGGAAACCAAATTGAAGCATGCACAACTCGCGTGGTTGGAACATAGTAAATGCCCCTTAACCAAAGAATGTTTTAAGATTTCCTCTTTCTTCTAGTTATTTGCATTCCTCACATGTTAGAAATAAAATCATTTCATAATATATGTATATCTTTGTTGCTTATGTTTTACTACTGCAGTGGCTATATGTCTCCAGAGTATGCAATGAATGGATTATTTTCAATCAAATCAGATGTATACAGCTTCGGAATTTTGCTAATAGAGATTGTAACTGGCAAAAAAAACTTTGGTTACTACAAAGAGAAACCAGACTCAAATTTGGTTGAACATGTGAGAATATAAGTTCAATTATAACTTAAGCAAATCATAAGAAGGCAATATCTATGCTTATTTTTCTAACATGATAGTTGAAGTTTGTTTCAGGTTTGGGAGTTGTGGAGAGATGGCAAGGCCTCTGAAATTATAGATCCACTTTTGGATAAGTCAGTTGTTGATAAAGCTTTGAGATGTCTCCACATTGGTCTATTAAGCGTGCAAGAACACGCAAACAATCGACCCACCATGTCAGCTATTAATGTAATGTTGGCCAATGATTCTGCTCTTCCTTCCCCAAAACAACCTGCATTCATCTTTAACAGCCTTTGTGCCGGTGCCGGAGACTCATCATATGGTGAAGGTTTTAACTCTATAAATGTTGTCACAGATTCCATGGTGGAAGCTCGCTGATCTAAGCAGTACAATTAGTGTTGCACGCAACAAAATTGTCTAAATCTTGTGCTACAGAAATTTGTAGCACCTACGGTTGTATGTTTCCATGTTAATTATGCGTAATTGAGTATTGCCTGCAGACACTGTGTAGATTAAAATGTTTCTTCTTTTTTTCCTTGGAAGTACCAGATGTTACTGTTATTATTGTAATTTTATGCCTTCTCTAACTGCAAACTTTATGGAAAGGTCAAAATCTTTGCTTTAATCTTATAGCAAAATCATGGAATTACAAAGCAAAATAGAAGAGACATTCAAAAAAAAATTTGAAGTCGAAGAACTAGAACTACTCTTAACACATTTGAAGCATATAAAACCTTCATTATAAAGTTTAGAAGAGTCAATCTAACCTTTGTATCATAAATCAAGGAGCACCACAGTTTTTCTTTCTCTTTTTTTTGGCAAGTAAAAAGGATCGTAATTCATAGTTCTTTGGAATATTGGGCATGATTAGAAGAATACTATTCATTGTTAAACTTCACCACTGGCTTTAGGCCCAATAGAGTGACTTGAGCCCCACCTAAAGAAAATGCTTCTTCTAACATATATGGATATGCTGATAGGATACTGTTCTATTGTGAGCTATAACAACTTTGATGAAGACCACATGTAAAGGCGAGCTTCTTTGATGACAGCCATATGCAAGACAAAACTTGGAGACCAGGCTTGAGTTTGCCTATATAAAGAGCCAATTAGCTCTTGTTGAATAGCGAATAACTCGAAGATGCCAATCACCTATATTGGTAAAACAAGTATTTTACCCCGTTTTAGTCCAAATAAAATGCTATTTCAAGATGTGTATCATGTGCTGGGCATGAAGAAAATTTTGTTGTCGATGGCATAAATAACATCATCTAGCCATTATGTTTTGTTCAATTCACTTGATGTCAAGGTATATTGAGACATTAAGGTTTCTGGTACACTAACAATATAAGGACAAAGACTTGAGTTTGACTATGTAATGTCAGTAGAATCTACATATGTAAACAAAACTCGAAAAAATAAGATAACAGATTTATGGCATGCGAGATTAGAAAAAGTGGTATTTGACAAAGCATCTTTATAGTGGTCTCCACAAAATGAAGAATCGCCAGATTCCAAAGAAATAGAGGATCAAATACAAAAGAAGGTAGGGGAGCTGATTGTTGAGGTATGACCAAATCATGAAGAAGAGTTGGAAGATGAGGATGATAACAATCAAAGGGTGAAGGAGATTCCTTAGTGGACTAGTGTTTACCAGAGACCAGCATAAGAGGTTGAACCAAGTCAAGAAGGGATAGTGAGTCCACATAGAAAACTTAAAAGGTCAATCAGAGTTCGAAAGTCAAATCCTAAGTATGCTAATATAGCCATACTAGAGGAAGAAAGTATGAAAGAACCAAGAACCTACGAAGAAGTAGCTCAAAACTCTGAATGGGGAAAAAAGGCAATGGAAGAAGAGATTGCCACATTTGAGCAAAATCAAACTTAAAAACTAGTTCCAAAGCCAAGAGTTATGTAACCTATATCTTACAAATAAGCGTACAAGATCATGACACACCCCGATGCTTTAATTAAGAGATACAAAGCTCAACTAATGGCTTGAGGGTTCTCTTAGTAGTATGGACTAAACTACGGTGAGACATTTAGTTCGATGGCAAAAATCACAACCGTATGAATGCAATTTGCGCTTATAGCTAGTAAAGACTGGAAATTGTGGCAGATGGATGTGAAAAATGCTTTCTTGCATGAAGAATTGGATCGAGACATTTATATGAATCAACAAAGTGGATTTGAGAATAGAGCTCATCCTGACTTCGTGTGCAAGTTGAGAAAAGCTCTCTATGGATTAAAACAAGCACCAATAGCCTAGTATAGTGAGATTGCTGAATTTCTAACCCACAGTGGTTATGTTGGGGCAGATGCAAATTCTAGCTTATTTTTCAAAGCTAGTTAACGAAAGATTGTGATTGTATTGGTGTACGTGGATGATTTGATCATCAAAGGGGACGATGAACAAGAACTTTTTCGAACAAGAGAAAATTTATCAGTGCGCTTCGAGATGAAAAAGCTAGGAGAGCTTAAACATTTTCTTAGATTACAGGTTGATAGCACAAATGAAGGGTTGTTTCTCTATCAAAAGAAGTACATGAGAGACCTGTAATAGAAATTTGGGATGCTTGATTGCAAACAAATCTCAACATTAATGGAAGCCAATACCAAGTTATGTGCACATGAAAGCAAAGAGTTGAAGGATGGGACAATAGATAGACAACTTGTAGGTAGTCTTATTTATCTAACTTTGAGTCAACCTAACATTTCCTTTGCAGTCGGTGTGATGAGTTGGTACATACAACATCCAAAGAAGTCTCACTTAGAAGCAGTTTGGCAAATACTAAGATATGTCAAAGGTACAATTGACAATGGTTTATTGTACAAAAAAGGTGAAGATTGCAAGTTGGTTAGATACTGTGATGCTGATTATGCAAGAGATCACGATACACATCAATCAACAAACGATAGATTTTCAGACTTGGCTCTAGAGTTGGTTCATGGTGTAGCAAAAGACAGACAATAGTGTATTATCAACAATTGAAGCAAAGTATAGAGCAGTAGCTACGGCAGGTTTGGAGAGTATATAGTTGGTATAGTTGATGGGAGATCTACACCAATAGGTTGATTATGCAATGCCACTTTATTGTGATAATCAGTCAACAATCAGCTTAGTGGAAAATCCAGTGTTTCATGCGACAACCAAGCATGTGGAAATTCATTGCCATTTCATTAGAGAAAGGGTGTTACAAAAGGAGATAGAGATGTACCACATAAAAATAGATGATCAAGTTGCAGATATATTCACCAAAGGATTGAACACTAGCAAGTTCAAAGAGTTTTGAAGTCAACTGAACATGATACGTCAGAAAAGCTCGAGACTTGGTGTTAAAGAGGAGTGTTAAACTTCACCACTGGGATTAGGCCAATAAAGTTATTTGAGCCCTGCCCAGAGAATATGCTTTATGTCTCATATATGAATATGTTGATAGGATACTATCCTATCGTGATCTATAACAACTTTGATGAAGGCCGCGTGTAAAAGCAAGCTTCTTTGATGACAGCCACGTACAAGACAAAACGTGGAGACCAAGTTTGAGTTCGCCGACATAAAGAGCCATTTAGCTCTTGTTGAAGCACAGCTAAGCATAGGCAGCAAGTGAGAAACAAGTAGTGTAGTGTGTTGTAGTTGTTTTCTGTAGTTGCTGAGAGTCATCTTTGTGAGTGTGCTCTAAGTGTAGTGTTTTGTTTTTGTAGTGTAATCATGTGGTTTTGATATATTTTCCATTATAATAATAATAGAAATTATTTTGCCCCTTGTTGTTGTGCTCAACATTCATAAGCTCTAATGAATGCCGTGTAGCTGGGACTCACGACACACATCGGACGGGTGCATGAGAAAGCGTGGGGCACGTGTGTGCAGGGATGGCGAGGGGGTTTTAAATATGAGCTATCGTGAAGTTACCCGATACGTCGAATGCACGTGTAGAGATGGGTTTGAATTTGAAAGAGTGTGAGAAGAAGTGCTTGATGGATTGCAATTGCACAGCGTACACGAATGCGGATGAGACTAGGGACGGGGTTGGGTGCCTTTCATGCCACGGTGATTTGGTTGACATCAAGACTTATAACATTGTTGGACAAGATATATAAGAGTGGATACGAGATAAAATCACCATCATATATTTATTTTAAATATTAAAATCTTGTTATTTTTCATGATTTTCTAATTTTTATATTAAATTTAGTGAAAATTGTTTTGATAGACCACAATATATAACGACAAATTTATTCTAACTTTAGTCCGTGGGGACTCATTTTCTACCAAGAGGATTTGAACATAGAGTCCACTAGAGTCCACCAAACCAAGGTCCAAACCCACGTCTCGTGCTCAATGTGAATTTAAATATTTCCTTTTTTTTTTCTTCTCCTCTGATAGTATCTTCTAATGATAATACATGTGGAAAAATACAATGAATACTATTTTTATGAAAATAATTAAAATAAATAGTACAGTATAAAAGTATTTGAAATAAATCGTAAATTTACAAGGTAATTAGAAAATTTACTAGATGCAAAACAAATTTATTAGATATTAATAACATATTTGTAAGAAGTAAATAAATTATTTCATGGTTAATTTGTTATTTACTATTCTTTACTTTAAATATTTTTAATATTTGTTATTTATTTCAACTATATATATATGTAAAAAATAATATTTACTCCTTTCTTTCTAATAACATTAATCTAAAAATCTAGTTAAAAGTCATTCTTCATGCAACAATGTAACAACCAGGAAAGTTCATATTTCTCGGAAAATAAATACACATTGAATTTAAGCGTTAAAATGTGAAATTAAGTGATTTAATATTGTTTAGAACTAAATAAAATATTCTAACAATGTTAAAGGATGAAAAATGAGTAATAGTGATATTATGTGTGAGCACGTGTGTGTCACTCACAGTATCAAGAAGTAGGTCAAGATGATATTATCTTGACATAAAACTGATAAATTTGGGTTCAACACACCCAAATTAGTCAGGATAGCCTATTAGCACGCTCAAATTTGATAATTGAGCACAAGGGTAATTTTTAACCGAAAATTCGCAACATCGGAAACTGGTTGAAATGATCTCAGATGAAAATAAAACTGATATATTTGAATTCAGGACGCCCAAATTAGTCAGGAAAGCCCATGTTGAAATTTTGGGCGAAAAAGTATATAAAGGACGGAAAAAAGTGGAATTTCCTCATTTGTCTACATGCTCTCTCTCTCTCCTCATTTCTCTTTCTCTCTCTACCCGACTATGTACAGCAACCAACTACCGGAAACGGTGTCCGTTTTTGACACCGCCGGCACCGTTGGAAAGCTCTCGCCGAGCTGAGTTTAACGGTGGGTCGAGCGACGGAATGGCCGCCGCACGTCGCCTCACGCGCCGCCCGAAGCCGCCGGCCACCGGAAACTTCGCGACGCCGTATCTCTGCCGTCCGACGTCCGATCAAGCTGAAACCGGTCCCAAAAAACTCGTGGTGAAGAGTAGAACAAAACCCAGGTGGAGTTTCAGCCCAACGGCCGCCGGATCGCGCCGCCCAACTCCGCCTGTCGCCATCACCGTCGCCGTCGCCGCCATGGAATCCGACGATTCCGACGGAGTTGAGTTGCAAGGTTGGTATCAAAATGCTCAGAACAACACGTAGATCAAAAGCCCCAAATCAATTTTGGGCAACAATCGCCAGAAAATGGAGATCCACCACCGCCGCCGCCGTCGGTTTTTCGAGGGTCGATTTCCGGCCATAGAAGCTTCAATTGGTGAAATTGAGACCACCAATAAGTTCCTCACGTCAAGATCTTTAAGATGGGCTACTCATTTTCCACTGTCGCGCCGTCAACTGCCGGTCAACGGCGAGTCAACACCGGTCAACGACGGTCAATGCCGGTCAACGGCGACCGTTGACCAAATTTTGGAAGTTTGGCCCGTTGGTCTATTTTTGACGTTCCGGACGCATCCGCGGAGTCGGATTTGCAAGACGAGACCTCAAACATGAAGAACGAAGAATTAGGGTTTATGCCGTCGAGATCGGACTGCAATTCGGTATAAATCCTGACCTTTTTACGTTCCGCAATTTAATTGTTTGGGACTATTGTATGATTTTATAATTATTGGTATGAAAATTATGGAAAAGAATGTATGTAAAAAAAAAAATGGCTGTAATGGAGAAAAAGAAAAATATGTGATAATGTAATGATTTTACGTAAACAGTATGAGTTTTACGTAAAATCTAGGCCTCTGGTATAGTACGTGATAGAATTAGATCAGGATAGATGGTTTTCAGGCATTTCCTAAACGCTGAAACCTCAAAAATTAAGGGGAAACTCTACCGAAATTTCTAAAAACGGCACTAGAGGTAATATGGGAAACGATGGGTAAAATATGATCGGGAAGGGAACCCGAGCCCCCTCGAAGAATTAGTGCATGGAAAAAAGAAGGGGCAAGTTATAATTAGTAAACCGATTCTTCGAAACCCCAGAACGCAAGAAAAACATGAAACCGACTCTTAGGTCAGAATAGTACTTCCCGAGGGCCGAGAATGTGAAAATTGGTAAAATGATAAGAATTGATCCGTAAAAGGCCTGATATGATTTAAGAAGTTAATTAAATGATTTTGGATTTAGAAAATCCAGCCTAAGTATAAAAATGAAAATGTTATGGTTAAACGACCCATCAGGGGCAAAATTGTCATTTTGCCCAAAGACTCTCAAATTATGGGAAAAGAGCCCCAATGACCCCGGAATAGGTTAATGAAGTTTGTAAAAGCCAAAATTGAGGTTTAAGTTATAAAAAAATCACGTCAAGGGTAAAATTGTAATTTTGTCAAAAGTTAGGGGTAAAATCGTAATTTTTCAAAAAGTTGGAGAAAAATTCGAAAATGGCCATTAAGGTTTAAAAAGTTGTCCTAAGGCTATAATTAAGGGTTATAAGATTTGAATTAAGCTTTTTAAGAAAATAAAAGCTATAAATGAAAATGTGATTAACGGACAAAATTTGTCTGTAGGAACCTGATCCAGAAGCGACAAAGGACGTCGATGGATTCCAAGAAGAGGATAAGCACGCTATAAGTAAGTTCAGACATTTACCCGTCTGCAACTATGAACAAGCTTATCGTGATAATATGTTTTGTATGTAAATGTCATGATGTGATTTATGATGATGCTATAGTAATGCTATAGCAATGCTATGATGATGTTAAAAGATATGTTTTAAATAAATAATTATAAAAAATATATATATATAAATATATGTATATATTGAATTATGAAGGAAAGGCATTATAAAAGCTTTATGAGAGTAACAATGTGATAAAGAGGGATAGAAGAATGGAAAGAATAAGAACAAGAATGTTATGGTAGGATGCATAAGAAAAAGATGAGATATGAAAGGAAAGAATAGATATTTTATGAAAAGTTTTATGAAAGTTAGGTTATGATTGATAGAGCACCGACGATCGGTGATGAAAGGAATTAAGAAATAGTATGTTTATGAGAACGAAAGGATAGATGTTTTATAAAAAATGATATGAAAGCATAGAGTTAGACAAGAAAGAGAAGCAATGATAGGTTATGATGAAAGGATTAGAACATAACGATACGATGTGATTGATAGAATAGAACGATAGGCTATGATCGATAGGAATATAATGATAAGATAAACAGAGGATAATTGTCTACGCTTAACAAAACGTGTTTTTGTTTGTTATGATGTAATGTGATGTGATGTGATAATATATAAGTAATATGTGCTATATATGCTATGCTAAAGTGTGATTAACATAATTCACACAAGTTAAAGTAAAGAATTAAGAAAAGAAAAATAACGAAAGAACAAATGTTCCATGAAATGTTTTATGAAAAATGAGAAAGGAAAGATAATGAATGTCATGAAAAAGATGTACAACGAAAAAATCAATATAAGAAAAAAAAATAAAAGCCTACAAGATAATAAGACTGAAAACTTAAGTTGTTGGCGTACCGGTCTCCCTACAAGGTCGAGACTTCCAGTCTATATCCTCCGCGTAGATGTGGTGCTACCCCGAAGGTGCGGTAGATTATAGGATGGACCAACCCCGAAGGTGCGGTTTTTATGTGACTATGAGGTAGGTTGGTGGGTCGCTCCCCCTCCTCCCACTGTCCGCGCGCAAATAGGTGCGTCCAACAACGGGCCCAACCAAAGGAAAGTGGAAAGAAAACAAACAAAAGGAGAGTGAAAATAAAAGAAAGGAAAAGAAAAGAAAAGAGCATGAAAAGAAAAGAAAAGAAAGGAGAGCGGAAAGAAAAGAAAAGAAATGATACGAAAAGAAAAGAAAAGTAAAGAACGATAAGAAAAGAAACGAAGATATGAAAGAATGACATAAAGAAATCGATGAAAAATAAATAAATAACAAAACAAAGTTTATAAGAACATAATAGAATCATATATGTGATGTGATGTGAATGACACGTTTTTACGTGATGTTATGCTAGTGTGTATGTTACTAGCTTTTAAGATATGAAATGTTAATAGATGATGACAAAGCGATAAAGAAGTTATAAAGGTTTAGAACAGAAAGTTAAGGAATGATAGAAATGAGAAGAAAAGAAATGAAGAAATTAGAATAGAATGATAAGAGATTATCAATAGAATGATGGGAATGATTAGCGAAGAGATAAATGAGCATGAGGAAGCTCACATAATATGTTATGTTTTGAGGATATGTATAGATAATGTGTATGATGTGTGTATATGTGATGTCATATATTCTAGTAATAATATATATTACTAGTATTTATAAGTTAATGAATGTATGTTTGAACTTACTGAGCATCTAGCTCATTAGTTGTTTATATGTTACAGGTAAGCAACCTGTTAGTTTAAAGTAGTATGATGGACAACGGACGGATCTGCACGTGCCAAGGGACTGGGCGAGAGTATGGTACTACCATGAGTCTTTCGCTGAGCATTCAAAAAGGAAGATGAAAGAAAGAAATTTATGAATTATATGTTATAAGAGTATGATAGAGATATAGGCATAGTATGTAAGTAAAAAAAAAAAATTTGCTAAAGAAATTGCTTCCGCTTCAAAATGAGAACGTTAAGAATGGAAAGTTAAGTATGTTAAGTAAGAAGATGACGACCCACGAGGTTGCCAGCCATCACGGTCGGCGTCAGAGCTCGACTGGTTGGTATAGTAACGTACGTGGGGGGCGTCAAACAATGTTGATGCATTTTACCAATGGGACCAATTGAGCTTCTTTCCAGTAGCTTAGTTATAGAAAAATGAGAGAATAGCCATAGCTTGGAACCATTTCAACGACTAATTTACTAATGAGCTTATCGACCTTTATTTCTATGTACCTCCATTTTTTGATCATTTTTTTATTTAATAACATGATGACTAACCATTTAGTTTTCTGATATCAATTCGAGTTCTAACCTTTTGTTTTCATATTCGTAGCTCAATCAAGGAAATCGAAGAGCTCTATCAGCAAAGTGGGAAAGCTACTAACTGTGATATGCTCTCTCGTAGTCTGTTTTCTTTCGGTTGTCATTGCGTGTAGGTTGGTAAAGAGGAAGAGAAGAGGTAAAAGGTTTTCCCTCTATTTTAGTTTCTATTAAAATCTGCAACCATGTTCAGTATATTTTTGAGTTACTTGAATTAATTTTCCTCTTCTCTGCCGAATGTCAAAAATATGCTGCATCGTTTGACCTATAAATCGTTCAACAATTCCATTAATATTAGACGGGCAATTCAACACCTCTTTCATGAAGGAAACATATGCACAAGACGACAATACCAAACTCGAAAACAGTTTTTAGGGACTAGTATGAAAAGTTTTAGAAAACTTATTCGGTTTCTTTAGTGTTCCACAAGAACCGATAATGATTATAAAACTTCATTTGTTTGTTTGTACTTTGATTGAACTGCAAGACTCTGAAGTTTCTAGGCAAATCATACCAAGAATTGTTTGTTTTATGTCTAATGACAGTTAAACAAAGTCAAAGCAAATATTTGTTTGGTAACAACTTCTTGGAATAGTCTGAGCTTGATGATAGAAAAAATGATTCGGATATTGAGTTGTTTGATCTTACATACCATTGCCGTAGCCACAGCCAATTTCTCCGTTGATAACAAACTTGGACAAGGTGGCTTTGGCTCTGTAAACAAGGTATCGGTCTTTTTTATAATAAAGCGTTTTAAACTTTATCATTACTTGCAATGAAATTGTTATAACCTACACTCACAGAAATACGAAATCAATGAACAAACCAAGAACACCATGGACAGAGAATCATCAACGCTTGTATTTTAGAAAGTTACAACCTCCTTACTCACATTCTCTGATCTCCTCCCAGAAAGATTACAAGAAGAACTTTCTCTCTCTATTCCCTTTCTCTCTCTGTTACAGGCAAGTCTCTCCCCCTCTGTCTAATCAAGCTAGATTTTCTAAACTAAAAAAAAAAAAACACTAGCCGTTGCAACTAATCTTGAGAATATTAGGAATGTTCTCTTAATACAACTCGTAACCAATCAGAAACAAGAAACCAAAACTAATTCTTAACCACTTGCCCAAATTCCCAACACAAGCTAAACGACCTGTCACTAAACCAATAACGACAGTCAACTCTAACAGAAATGAAACTCAGTTAAGTACGAGCATAAATCCCAATTATTAAGCACAGGTAATAATTTCATATTCAATCTTGAATATATGGAACAAAGTTTAGAAGTCGAAATTGGATTATGATTTCAGGGTATGCTATCAAATGGAAAGCAAATTGCAGTGAAACGACTAGCTAAGTGCTCTAGGCAAGGAAGTGAAGAGTTCAGAAATGAAGTTATGCTAATTGCAAGACTCCAACACAGGAACCTTGTGAGGATTTTAGGTTGTTGCTTTCAAGAAGAAGAAAGGATGCTAGTCTACGAGTACTTGCCTAACAAAAGCTTGGATTCCTTCATTTTCGGTAGGCTTTCTCCAATTCTACTTTTTCAAACATACTTTGAAGCCAAGTGGAAGAGTTTAATTACACCAAAATATTGCTGACTTTCACTTGTCATCAGACAAAGAGAAAAGGCAATTGTTAGATTGGAAAATGCAGTTTGACATAATCTGTGGGATTGCTCGAGGGATCTTATATCATCATCAAGATTCAAGACTGTGAATCATCTATAGAGATCCAAAGGCCAGCAATGTTCTTCTAGATGTTACTATTGTAACAGCCGAGATTTTAAATCGTTCTCGAGAACATTGTATAGTGAAAATTTATATGTATTAGTGTGACGAAAATATATAAATTTCATTCTAATAAATCATCATTAGAGTTGATAAGTATATTTATTAGAGTTTATAAATGCTTTATGGCAGTAGAGGTAATGATTTTCGAATCGAAACGCCTCAAATAGTGCATTTTTGGTATCGAAAAACAGAATTCTACTGAGACTCAAAATGTGACAAACATAGATCCCAGATGGAAAATAATGAAATATCTAGGGTTTATGGAGTGTTTTAAATGATATAAATGCATCGAAAGGCTCTAATAGCATTTCGAGAGGTAAACTGCGAAATTTGGCCAGTATAGCTTTTCGGTCAAAATTTCGACAGATGAAAATTATACTGTTATTAAAGAAAAACCTATACCGTATAAACAAATGATATTTTCTTATTAATATAGGAATCAATGGATGAGATCAAATCATCCTTTTTGATCCAAAGGCTATCAAAATTAAGGAATTTTGGAATTTCCTTTAAAATCAAAATTGAGAAAGAAAAATTTGCATTAAATGCATGATGATCTGCTCATGCACGTGGAAGAGAGGGGGAGAAACAGCTGTATTTCAGCTGAAAAAGTTCCCAAAATTTTGCAAAAATACCCCCAAGAAATTTTCATTTTGACCCCAAAATTTTCAAAAATTGCAAAAACACCCCTAAGGATTTGTATAAACTTTTTCCCCTGATTTTTCACGTCCCCCACAGCAGAAAAACTCCATTTTCTCTGTTCTTCTTCTCCTCCCACGTTTCCTTGCTCACAAAAATTCCAAAGTTTCAAAACTTGTAAATTTTGAAGAAAAAGGGTGAGAAAAGTTCAAGTTGAGGAGTATTCACCTCAAAGCTCAAGTAAGTTCTTCAAAATTCTGTTTTAATGCTTGTTTTTAAGTGTTTTTGTATTTATGTGAATAGTGGAACAAAATGGAGTTAGAGTGTTTTTGAGTGTTTTGATGAAAATCATGTGGAAAAGCATGTTTTGAACTTGTTTTTAGAAGTGTTTGTGGGGTTAGTTTTTGAAAACAAAAGTGTTTCATGGGGGAGGGAAAATTTACGTGGAAAAGAAAGTGAAAACCGTTATGGATTGAAGACAATTATGTATGATGAAGTGGAAAAGAGTTTGATGTGGTATTTGAGTATGGAATGGAAGAAAGACAAAGAGGAAAGTTTAGGGTTGTGAGTGAAACCCTAAAATTTTTGGGAAACATTGTTATACCTTGATTTTGAGAATGAATTATTGTTATGTACTGGGATTTTGAGCAGGTTTATGATGAAAACTATGTTCAATAACGCGATTTAAGCGGTTTTGGCACAGTGGGAAAATGAAAAATTAAACCGTTATAATGCCAAAATTTTCGGACTTATAACCAAGGCTAAGGATTTAATGATAACAATGTATAGGAGAAGTGTTTAAATGTTCTCACGTTGACCTATAAACATTTCACTGAATGTTGAACTGTTTCGTTATAGGGCAACGAAGGAAAACTAAGGAACGGAAACAGAAACAAATTTCTGGTAAGTTCTGGCATTTAAATGTCTGAACATGAACAACTGGAACACTGTGTTATTCTTGGATGTCAATTTAGGGATAGCCTAAATTCCTTGGCTAGAAATATTATATGTGGTTGTGAACTCGTTAAAACGCCTAAATTGGCGAGTATGCGAGTGTGCAGTGATGTGTTATGTGTATATGATTGTGTTTTATGGATTTTGACCCTAGAATGCTTCAAACATGTTTTAGGGTTGAATGTATGCATGAGAATTGGTTTTTATGTCAAATTGTGTTTTAAAACTTATTTTTACCGGAGCCAAGCGCTAAGCGCTAGCTAAGGAGCGCCCCGGCGCTGAGCTCTCGGCCAAATTTTGGTGTTTAAAATTCAATAAGAGCGCCAGGTGCTAGGGTATGAGCGCCAGGCGCTAATGTAAAAATTGGCTAAAGCGCCAGGCTCTAGGGTATGAGCGCCAGGCGCTAGTGTAAAATTTAGTGGAAGTGCCAAGCCCTAGGATATGAGTGCCAGGCGCTAGGGTAAATATCCAGTAGGAGTGCAAGGCCCTAGGGTATGAGCGCCAGGCACTAGTACAAAAATCAGCATTAGCGCCAGGCGCTAGGGTATGAGCGCCAGGCGCTAGTGTAAAATTGTCTGCAGTGCCAGGCGCTAGGGTATGAGCGCCAGGCGCTTGCACCGAATTTTCAAAAGCGTCAGGCGCTGTAAAGGGAGCGCCGGAGCACTGGAGTCTCTGTCCTAAGTTTTTACAAAAAAAATAAAATGAAGGGCCAGGCGCTCGGGGATGAGTGCCAGGCGCTCCAACTGTTCCAAAAATGTATAATTAAAGTTTTGTGCCTTATTTTCAGTTCCAATCACGCCCCAATGTTTAAGTGCGTGGATGATAATTTTTAAATAGTATTTTTGGACTGAATAGGCATAACATTGAGTACATTATTTATGAATATGTACACTGGAACAGTTAAGACATCATAGTAAGTAACATAGCACAGTAAACAACAAGGTAATGATAAAGACATAATGTTTGGCGTACCGGCCTCTCGCGAGGGGAGGTTATTTTATGTCGAAGCAAAAGACATATCATAGTTGAGGGAGAGTCCGGGTCGCTCCCAGACCCCTCTTACAGCGCGCACATGGTACAACCAAACCGGGCCCATAGACATAGTAAATGAACAATGCAAAGTGTAAATTGAGCATAATGAACTCATGCATTGTGTCGAGTTGCATTGTGATGTTTTATTATTTTAAATGTTATGTTTGAACTTACTGGGCATGTAACTCACCAGTTTGTTCTTGTTCAGGTAATCGAGGTAAACAACCTGTAACCTGAGCCACAGTGTATGGATGGACTGCAGGAATGAAGTGCCGGTGTCATGATAAAGGTTATGGACCTGCCAGGCTAATTCCGCAAGGAAGAAAGAAAAGGATATTGAGAAAAAAAAATATAATTGTATAATATTGTATAAGTTACACTGTTATGTTTAACTTTAACTATGTTTAATACAGTATGACAGTATTATATGCAAGTAATATAAAATAGTTTTCCTACTATGATAACTTAGTTTTGGAAAGTTGTAGTACTGCGTATATCGATGATTTTAAAAAAAAAAATTTCCGCAAACTATTTTGTTATGATTTGATAAAAAAAAGAATTAAAGTAAAGCAGAGTTTTCAGGTGACGTCTTCCGCACGAGGCGGGGGGTGTTACAACTATAAACTCCAAAATTATAGATTTTGGCTTAGTAACAATATTTAAAGGAGACCAAATTAAAGCATGCACAGCTCGTGTAGTTGGAACATAGTAAATACCCCTTAACTAAAGAGCGTATTAAGATTTCCTCTTTCTTCTTGTCATTTGAATCCCACGTATGTCAAAAATAAAAATCACATCATTAATAATGTTTTTGTTGTTTTTATTATGTTATTGTAATGGCTATATGACACCAGAATATGTAATGAATGGACTGTTTTTAATTAAATCGGATGTATACAGCTTTGGAGTTTTGCTATTAGAGATCATAACTAGCAAAAACAACACCGGTTTCTATAAAGAGAAACCAGACTCAAGTTTGGTTGGACATATGAGAACATAAATACAATTACACCTTATGCAAATTATGACATTGCACAATTTATGTAATTAAATTTTTTTTCTGACATGATGGTAGAAGTTTGTTTTAGGTTTGGGAGCTGTGGAGAGAAGGCAAGGCCTCCGAAATAATAGATCCACTTTTGGGTGAGTTAGTCAGTAACGAAGCTTTGAGATGCCTCCAAATTGGTCTGCTGAGCGTGCAAGAACATGCAACTGATTGACCAACCATGTTGACTATTTTTATGATGTTAGGCAAGGATTATGCTCTTCCTTCCCCAAAACAACCTGCATTCATTGTTAACAACCTTTCCACTGGTGATGAAGACTTAGCATTTGGTGAACGTGTTAACTCCATAAACGTTGTCACACGTTCTGTTCAGGAAGCTCGCTGAGCTAACTGGTACAATTAGCATCACAATTCACACACAACAAAACCCTCCGAATCTAGTATAACAGTAGGTGACTAAAATTTGGAATAATATTAATATTTGTATCACATATAGTTTGCATGTAAGCCATTGTAGGGATAATTATTTTCAATAAATAAAAAGATATTGTTAATAAAGAATGAAATGACATGTCTTTAAAAAAAATGATAAAATGATGTCATTTGACTAATGCTGATATCAGCCTAAAGATCTGAGTCAAATCGAAAGTAGATAAATGAAGAATTAGGCTGAAGATCAACAAGAGCCTACTTTGAAGTTGACGTAGGTTAAAAAGAATGATCTGAAAGAGCATCAAAAGGATCTTGAAACCTGTAAAAAGAAATAAAGTTTCCCAATTCGAGGGACATCCAAAACTCAATATAGAAATTCTATTCTAAATTTTAAAGAAAGAAACTTTTAGCAAGAAAAGCTGCGAGTAATTTTTTAAGAACTAGATTGAAAGAGAGTTTCTATAAAAATTGTAAGTATATTTCTTGTACTTGATTGTTGGGAGTATTTCTAAATGAAAAAAATCATCCTGTAGCCATATTTAATAATGCATATATCTTTAGAATATTGCTTCCGGATAATAAGTAGATTGAAATGTTACTTCTTTTTTGCATTCAAAGTACTAGAAGTTATTATTAACCTTTTATTTTTATTTTTATTTTTTCAATTCTAACACTAACTACAATGAAAGGTCAAAATCTCTGTTTCAACTTAGCAAAATCATGGACTTAATTACATAGCAAAGTAGAAGAGATATTTTATATACATATATATTTATCGGAGCTAAAGAACTAGAACTACTCCAAACACATTTGAAGCTAAAACCCTTCACTATAAAGTTCCCAATAATCTATTTGTGTCATAATTTGGCAAGTACCTCAATTTTTCTTTCCTCTTTTTTTTTTTTTTCTTTGGGGGGGGGGGGGGGGGGTGTGTGCTTGTGGTAAAAAAAAAATGCTTGTGAGGATGCATACTTGCTTTTAGTAAAACAACATTGTTTATTAGAGGCAAAACGATATGAATTTTGAGAAAAGATGAAACAATATCGTTCTATTAAAATTGCATCCAAAGACAGGTCTGAGTCAAACCAAAGAAGTGTCAAAAAAGAATAAAGGATTCACTCTAAGAATGATGTGAAAGACTAAAAAAAACAATTTGCAGGACTTCTGAAGAGGACTTAGAGCTTACAAATAGAGAGGAAGCTTCATAATTTTGGGCACTCGAAAAATTCATTAGAGGAATTATATTCTAGATTCTAGAGAGACAACAATTTTTAAAGAGAAAAGCTCTAAGAAAGTTCTTAGAATTTAAAGAGAGAATTTCTATAAAGAATTAAGTGGATTTTTTAGGCTTTATTATTGGGGAGTTTTCAGAGTGAGAGAAATCGTCCCAACAATTGGCTCCGTCTACGAGATGCAAGAACAATAAAAAACCTACGAAGAAGAAGTTAGAAATCCAAATGGAAGAAAATCAGAATGCCCAGGTCTAAGCAAATGGTCTTGCAAGGTGAAGGAAGCAAGACTGCAGAAAGCAATGTGTCTAAAGAGATGATGATGAACATGCAATCAGATTTGAATGCAAACATGCAATCTCCAGACTTGATGAATCTACTCCAAAGTATGCTGGCAAAACAACAACAGATGGAAGAGAGATGCCAAAATATGGCCAAAAGGCAAGTTTAGCTGGAAGAACAACTAGCCACATCAAAAAAAGAGAATGAAGAGCTCAATAAAAGAGAGTAGACACACAATGAAGAAGAATAGAAAGAAGTAAACGAAGCAGATTTAAAAGAACCTATTCTAAGTTTCAGAGCTCTAGAAGTAAACGAGAAAAAGAATACCAGAATTAAGAAAAGGATAAAAGAAGACATAACTAATAAAGAAGAAGTTTCATAGTATACCTTCCCAGAAAACTTGAGTTCTAAGGAAAACATACTAAAACAAGTAAAAGATTGTGTGGATGTACAAATAAGAGAGATTGAGAATATGTCACCCATAGATCTAGCACTGAGAGTACTAAGAAGCATGGTGAAATCACCATTCTCTAAAGCAATTCTAAAAAAACCAAAGCTTGATGAGTTGATCTTCCCATATATCATATGGTACAAGTAGCGCTTACTCTTAACATGATTTAAATACATAAATAAATCAATTATAAAATAAAAATAAAAAGCCTGATGATACCCTGAGTATCACCTAACACAAGACTGAAAATAAAGCTACACAAAGTTTTTGTTTTTTAATCTACTGGCTATGATGTTAAAAAAACATGAGTTTTAGGCTTTTCTTTTGTCTTTGACAAGTAGCTACTCCTAAGTTTATAAATAAATTAAAAAAGAACAATTGTCCTGTAAATTAAAAAAAAGGGAAAGAAAAAAAGAAAAACCAAGAACAAAACCTCAAAAAGGAAGAAGAATCAGCGAATCAACAATTTGCTAATTTTTCATCTTAAAAAAGTTTGCATATACGAGAACAAATCTTTTATTATGTTAATCAATTATATCCAATCAAATGGTTAGATTTTCATTAAATTCTAATATACGTATATTTACACACTATTTTGATTTTAATATAATCATAATATTATTTTACAATTTATCTTCTCTTTTATTTCATTTTTCCCCAGTAGCATATAGCAAAAATCTAGAAAGAAAAAAAGAAAAGACAACAAACCAGAACAAATCAAAGAAAACGGATACTTAACATTAGTTCTAACGTTAATGTTTTGGAACTAGTGAAAAATGAAGTTTTAGTATTAAATAAACAAAAAATAAAAATAGTGTAATAAATTATAGGAAAAGGCCAAGACAATAAACAATAAACAATAAGAATGAAATTTTAAATTTAACAGTAGCTATATTTTATAGTAAATTTGTTATAAAATTTAATATATGATAAGTTTAACATCAATAATATTACTTTATTGGAGAGTTTTTTTTAATCAAAATATTAAACTTTATCATTATTACAATAATTCAATATTACATTGGACGTGTTTTAAGAGGTCTATAGCCATTACTCAGATCTCATCCCTCTATTTTCAATCCAATAGTCTGCGTTTAATACCGGATCCAGCACTTTTGATCAGACTGGAGGAGAGGGACTTCCATAATATCTAAGTTTAATTAGTCAAACAAGTGGTTTAGCATGTACACGGATACAACAAACAAGATAAGATAACGACGTATAAGCAAAACCAGACTATTAAATACCCAGACTGAATCTTGTGTGCAATGAAGACGACATAGATATTTGCAGACTTGGCCAGGAGAAAAATTGGTTGTTCAGCATATGAGTCCAAAAAACGCCGAAAGTGATAGCTAGCTACCTCGGCTAGATTAGTCGGTCAACACAGCTGTAGAAGTGTCACAAATAAATCTAACCGACAACGAACGTAATATGAAAAACTTCATTAACCACTTGGTTTCCAAAGAAATTTCGAAAGTGATAATTACGGCTGGTGGATTAATCAGTCAAACACAGTTGGAAAAGTGTTATAGATAACTCCAAACACGTGTGTGGTGCAACGAAATTAATAGAATTGAAATTTTCTAATTGATTTTTCTTTTCACACCTTCCTGAAACTTAAAAACTCAAATTTTAAAAATTGACAGCTTTGTATATATTACTTTAAATGGGATGATTTTTTTTGAAACAAAATTATATAAAAATTTAAAATTAACGAAATAAGATTTATAAAAATATTTTTTAAATACATTTTAAATTTATATATTTTTTAACTCTAATCAATTAAATGTATAATTATAAAACTTAACTCAACTCTAACAACTAAAATAATTGTAAAACTCAAAATTTTTAGCTAAAGTAGACGAATTAAATACATGTCAAAAACAAAAACAAAAAAACAAAAAAGAAAAAAGAAAAAACAAAATAATAATATTACGTTATTCCTCCCATTTCTTTTTTTTTTTTTTTTGGATAATTTTTTTCTTCTATATCTATATCAACAAATCTAATCGTATATCAGCTGACCACCGCAAGCAGTACATGCCCATTAATACACAGCAAAAAATGAAGGCGTTTCAAAACTACCCAGCAACAATAGCAGTATTGTACATCTTCCTTGCTTCTCCCTTTTGCATATCCCTTTTCTTTGACACCATCACACCAGACCACCCCATCAAAGACGGCGACCTTTTGCTCTCCGGCCAAAAAACCTTCGCCCTCGGCTTTTTCAGCCCTCGAAACTCTAGCCACCGCTATGTCGGAATTTGGTATAACAAAGTCCCTGAACAAACCGTCGTCTGGGTCGCCAACAGAAACGACCCCATCAACGGTTCATCCGGAATCTTAACCATCCACAGTCAAGGAAACCTCGTCATCTACGGCGAAAACCGAAACTCTCCTCTTTGGTCAGCAAATGTTTCAGTTTCTTCCGAAAAAAGTAATTCTACTTCCAACATAGCTAAGCTTTTAGATGTCGGAAATCTCGTATTGCTTCAGAACAATAACAGAACTGGACAGAGCACTGTTATATGGCAAAGCTTTGATTATCCGACGAACAACTACCTTCCTTACCTTAAGCTCGGGCTTGACAGGAAATCCGGCCTCGACCGGTTCATAACATCCTGGAAATCGGATGATGACCCGGGAACCGGGAACTGCACGTTCCGGATGGACCTAACCGGATACCCACAGTTGGTCGTTTACAAGGGTGGGGTAAAATTTTGGCGGGCCGGGTCTTGGACGGGCCGTATATGGACCGGAATACCTAGAATGATGGAAATGATATACGAGCCTAGGTTTAACGCAAGCTACGTGAACAACAAAGATGAGACCAGCATCATGTACGGTATCGACAGCAACACAACTTCTGTGTTTTCAACGTTAGTGATAGAAGAATCCGGAATCGTGCAGCGGTCCACGTGGAACGATCAGCTTCGGAAGTGGGTCGAGTTCTGGAAGGCTCCAAATGAGTGGTGTGACAATTATGGGAGCTGCGGTGCAAATGGAAATTGTGACCCTTCGGACCCGAGCAGGCTCGAGTGCATATGCCTGCCTGGGTTCGAACCCCGGTCACGTGGTAGCTGGGACTCACGAGACACATCGGGCGGGTGCGTGAGAAAGCGCGGGGCACGTGTGTGTAGGGATGGCGAGGGGTTTTTGGAGATGAGCCACATTAAGTTACCTGATACGTCGAATGCACGCGTAGAGATGGGCTTAAATTTGAAAGATTGCAAGAAGACATGCTTGATGGATTGCAATTGCACGGCATACACGAAGGCGGACGAGACTAGGGACGGTGTTGGGTGCCTTTTATGGCACGGTGATTTGATTGACATGAGAGCTTATAACAATGTTGGGCAGGATATATACATTAGAGTGGATGCAACTACACTAGGTACATTCATGACCATCATATAATTTTCGTATTTACTTTAAATAGTTTAAAATCTTTTTTATTGTTTATGATTTTTGTATTTTATATCAAATTTTGTCAAATTTGTTTCTATTGACTTTAATAGCAACATCATAATTGCCCTTTTGCCAAGGGAATTGAAGATATTTTTTCCATTCTAACTTTAGTCCGTGGCTATACTTTTGGACTTTTTGTCTATAGAGTCCACTAGAATCCACA
This sequence comes from Antiaris toxicaria, assembly GCA_035233585.1. NCBI lineage: Eukaryota > Viridiplantae > Streptophyta > Magnoliopsida > Rosales > Moraceae > Antiaris > Antiaris toxicaria. The sequence continues at coordinate 101,616,967 of CP141154.1, forward strand.
AAACTAAGGTTTTTTTTGCTAGAAAATTTTAATAGATAAAAACCATCACCAAAAATCCAAGATTTCATGTTAAATTATTAATAAAAATATATGAAAAGTGTACTTAAATCCATTGAGAGGCAAAAGTGAGATTATAAGACTTTTACATCTAAACTTTTCTTTTGAAAGAGAAAACAGTTATCTTACTCACTGATGGGATATGAGAGAAAATAATTCGTTTAATTAGATTGTGGGCTATAACCTCTTTTATATTATGATATATTTTATTTTATTATTAGTCCATCATAAATAATAAAATAAAATATCAGGTCTCTACACATTACAAAACCTATACTGATTAAAAAATGACTTAAGCCAAAAATTTAATTAACTTAATTCATTATTTTTAATGGGCTAAACAAAAAATAATTAGCCAGAATGTACATTTAATTGATATATATAGGCTCATATTTATATAATTTCCCAACACCTTTTCCTCCTTTGATAATATAATCCTCATGATAATACATATGAAAAACTATAGAAAATATTATTTTTTTGAAAATAATTAAAGTAAATAGCAAAGCTCAAAAATATATTTAAAATAAATAATATATTTACAAGGTAATTAGAAAATTTACTAGGTGCAAAACAAGTTTACTATATATAGATAAAATTATTTACAAGAAAATAAATCATTACATAGTAAATAAAGTTTATTGTTATTTACTTCAAATAACTGCTATTTACTTCAATTATTTGTACTAAAATAATACTTCTTTCTTCTTAAAAGCATTAATCTAAAATCTAAGCAAACTTATTTTTCATGCAACAATGTTGATGCAGTTTATCACAACCCTTGGGGCTACAATTGACGTTCTTTCCACGTAATTGGTTTCAGAAAAATGAAAGAATTACCATTACTTGGATCTGTTTAAACAAGTTATTTGCTAATGAGCTTGTCATCTGTTTTATTTGTAACTTCAATAATGAGACTAAAGCAAACAGCAGTAACTACGTATTCCTTGCTAATCCATGCATTCGCACTCTTTATTGCTATGTACCTCTATTTTTTGGATCATGTTTTCATCTAATAACCCGATGAATAACTGCATGTTTAGTTTTTCTTATATCAATTCGAGTTCTAACCTTTGTTTTCATCTACGTAGCTCAATCAAGAAAATCGAAGGGCTCTATCAGCAAAGGGGGGAAGCTACTAATTGTGATATGCTTTCTTGTAGTCTGCGTTCTCTTGGTTTTCATTGCATGTTGGTTGGTAAAGAGGAAGAGAAGAGGTAAGAGGATTTCCCTTTATTTTACTCTATTACAATCTGCAACCATGTTCAGTATATACTTGTGAGTCACTTTAATTAGTTTTCCTCTTCTTTGACCTATAAATTGTTCAACTATTCCTTCAATATTAGACGAGCAATTCAGCACCTTTTTAATGAAGGAAACATATGCACAAGACAGAATATTAAACTCGAAAACAGTTTATATGGACTTGTAAGAAAAGTTTTAGAAAATTATTTGGTTTTTTGATGTTCCATAAAAACCGATTATCGGTTATAAAACTTCATTTGTTTGTTTATACTTTGATTGAACTGCAAGACTCTGAAGTTTCTAGGCAAATCATACCAAGGATTGTTTGTTGTGTCTCTGATAACAGCTAAAGATAGTCGAAGCATGTATTTGTTTGGTAACAACCTCTTGGAAGAGTCTGAGCTTGATGACGGTACAAATGATTCGGATGTTCCGGTATTTGATCTACATACCATTGCCGTAGCCACAGCCAATTTCTCCGTTGATAACAAACTTGGACAAGGTGGCTTTGGCTCTGTATACAAGGTAATGATAATTCTTATAATAAAGCGTTTTAAACTTTATGCTTACATGCAATGAAATTGTTGTAACCTACACTCACAGAAATATGAAATCAATGAACAAAACAAGAACACCATGAACAGGGAATCCTCAACGCTTGTATTGCAAGAAAAATGACCCTTTAGAAAGTTACAACCTCCTTACTCACACTCTCTAATCTCTTCCCAGAAAGATTACAAGAAGAACTTTCTCTCTCTATTCCCTTTCTCTCTCTGTTACAGGCAAGTCTCTCCTCCTCTGTCTAATCAAGCTAGTTTTTCTAAACTAAAAAAAAATGAAAAAAACACCAGTCGTTACAACTAATCTTGAGAGTACTAGGAATGTTCTCTTACTACGACTCATAACCAATCAGAAACACGAAACTAAGACTAATTCTTAACCACTTGCCCAAACTCCCAATACAAGCTAAACGACCTGTCATTAAACCAAAAACGACAGTCAACTCTAACAGAAATGAAACTCAGTTTAAGTACGAGTATACATCTCAATTATTAATCACAGTTAATAATTAATAATTTCATATTAATCTTGAAAATATGGAACAAAGTTTAGAAGTTGAAATTGGATTATGATTTCAGGGTATGCTATCAAATGGAAAGCAAATTGCGGTGAAACGACTAGCTAAGTGCTCTAGGCAAGGAAGTGAAGAGTTCAGGAATGAAGTTACGCTAATTGCAAGACTCCAACACAGGAACCTGGTGAGGATATTAGGTTGTTGCTTTCAAGAAGAAGAGAGGATGCTAGTCTATGAGTACTTGCCTAACAAAAGTTTGGATTCCTTCATTTTCGGTAGGCTTTCTTCAATTCTACTTTTTCAAACATACTTTGAAACCAAGTAGAAGAGTTTAGTCACACTGAAATATTGCCGAATTTCATTTGTCATCAGACGAAGAGAAAAGGCAATTGTTAGATTGGAAAATGCGGTTTGACATAATCTGTGGGATTGCTCGAGGGATTTTATATCTTCATCAAGATTCAAGACTACGAATCATCCATAGAGATCTAAAGGCTAGCAATGTTCTTCTAGATGCTACTATGAATCCCAAAATTGCAGATTTTGGTTTGGCAAGAATATTTAAAGGAGACCAAATTGAAGCATGCACAACTCGTGTGGTTGGAACATAGTAAATACTGCTTAACTAAAGAGTGTTTTAAGATTTCCTATTTCTTTTAGTTATTTGAATCCCACGTATGTCAAAAATAGAAATACATCATTAACAATATTTTTGTTGTTTTATTGTGTTATTGTAGTGGCTATATGGCGCCAGAATATGCAATGAATGGATTATTTTCAATAAAATCGGACGTATACAGCTTTGGAATTTTGCTGCTAGAGATCATAACGGGCAGAAAGAACACCGGTTTCTACAAAGAGAAACCAGACTCAAGTTTGGTTGGACATGTGAGAACACAAATGCAATTACACCTTATGCAAATTATAACATTGTACAATTTATGTACTTAATTTTTTTTCTAACATGATGGTAGAAGTTTGTTTTAGGTTTGGGAGCTGTGGAGAGAAGGCAAGGCCTCCGAAATAATAGATCCACTTTTAGGTGAGTCAGTTGTTGATGAAGCTTTGAGATGCCTCCAAATTGGTCTGCTGAGCGTGCAAGAACATGCGATTGATCGACCAACCATGTCGGCTATTGTTCTGATGTTAGGCAATGATCATGCTCTTCCTTCCCCAAAACAACCTGCATTCATTGTTAACAACCTTTCCACTGGTGATGAAGACTTAGCATTTGGTGAAGGTGTTAACTCCATAAACATTGTCACATGTTCTGTTGTGGAAGCTCGCTAAGTTAACTAGTACAATTAGTGTCACAATTCACACACAACAAAATCCTCAAAATCTAGTGTAACAACATATGACTAAAATTTGGAATAATATTAATATTTGTACCAAATACAGTTTGTATGTAGGCCATTGTGGGGATGAGTATTTTCAATAAATAAAATGACATTGTTGATAAAGAATGAAATGTCTTGTCTCAAACAAAAAATGATAAAATGACGTCGTTCGACTAATACTAATATCAGGCTAAAGATCTACGTCAAATCAAGGATACATAAATGAAGAATTAGACTGAAGATCAATAAGGGCCTACTTTGACGCTAACATGACAGGTTAAAAAGAATGATCTGAAATAGCACCAAAAGGATCTTGAAACCTATAAATAGAAATAAAGTTTCACAATTCGAGGGACATCTAACATTCAATATAAAAATTTTGTTCTAATTCTAAAGAAAGAAACTTTTAGAGAGAAAAGTTGTGAGTGATTTTTTATGATCAAGATTGAAAGAAAGTTTTTGTGAAAAATTGTAAGTATATTTCTGTACTTGGTTGTTGGGAGAATTTCTAAATGATGAAAATCATCCCAACAACCATATTTAATAATGCATATATCCTTAAAATATTGCTTGCGGATACTAAGTAGATTGAAATGTTTCTTCTTTTTTGCATTCAAAGTACTAAAAGTTATTATTAACTTTTTTATTTTATTTTTTCAATTCTACCACTAACTACAATGAAAGGTCAAAATCTCTATTTCAACCTAATAGCAAAATCATGGACTTAATTACAGAGCAAAGTAGAAGAGATATTATATATATAAGAACTAGAACCACTCCTAACACATTTGAAGCTAAAAAAACGTCCATCATAAAGTTCCCAATAATCAATCTCTGTCAAAATTTGGCAAGTACCTCAATTTTTCTTTTTTTTTTTTTTAGGGCCAGTAAAAAATACATATACTCGTGAGATGAATACTTTCTTTTAGTAAAATGACATCTTTTATCAGAAGTAAAACGATATGAATCTCGAAAAAGATTGAAACGACATCGTTCCATTAAGATTGCATCCAAAGACAAGTCTGGATCAGACTGAGGAAGTGCCTAAGAAGAATCAGATTGAAGAAGAATAAAGGATTAACTCTAAGGATGACATGGAAGACTAAAATAACAATTTGCAAGAATTCTGAGGAGGATTTGGAACCTATAAATAGAGAAGAAACTTTACAATTTTGGGACATCCGAAAAATTTATTAGAGGAATTCTATTCTAGATTCTAGAAAGATAATAATTCTTACGGAGAAAAGCTTTAAGAAAGTTCTTGGAATTTAGAAAGAGAATTTCTATAAAGAATTAAGTGGATATTTTAAGACTTTATTGTTGGGGAGTGTTTAAAGTAAGAGAAATCATCCCAACAATTGGCTCCGTCTATGAAAACCAAGAACAAGAAAAAGCCTAAGAAGAAAAAGTCAATAATCCAAATAGAAGTAAATCAGAATGCCCAGGTTTAAGCGAAAGGTCCGACAAGGTAAACGAAGCCAAATTGCAGAAAGAGATGTGCTTGAGGAGATGACAATGAACATTCAATCAAATTTAAATGTGAACGTGCAATCTCTAAACTTGATGAATCTGCTCCAAAGTATGCTAACAAAACAACAACAAATGGAAAAGAGATGCTAGAAAATGGCCAAAAGACAAGTTTAGCTAGAAAAACAACCAACCACATCAAAAAATGAGAATGAAGAGCTCAATAGAAGAAAGTAGGCACATAATGAAGTAGGACAGAAAGAAGTAGACAAAGTAGATTCAGAAGAAATTAGCCTAAGGTTTGGAGCTCCAAAAGTAAAGGAGAAAAAGAATACCAGAATTAAGAAAAGGATAGAAGAAGACAAAACTAATAAAGAAGAAGTTTCACAATTTACCCACCTAGAAAACTGGAGTTATGAGGAAGACATACTAAAATAAGTAAAATACTATGTGGATGTACAAATAAGGGAGATTAAGAATATGTCCCCTGTAAACCTAACACTAAGAGAAGCCAGAAGCATAGCGAAATCACCATTCTCCAAAACGATTCTGAAAAAACCAAAGCCTTAGAAGTTCACAGCTCCACAAATGTAAACATTTGATAGAAGATCATATCCAATAGATTTTCTACATTTGTTTAAGCAGGTGATGATGCTAAAAAACATTAAATAAGTACTTCCTTTATAAAGTCTTCCCTAGGTTACTATCAAGAATAGCGGCCACAATGTTAATCAACTGGAACCAAATTCAATCTCAAGTTTTCAAGAACTTGCAAATAAATTCGTGACTCAATTCATTTACAACAGAAAGGAAAATAGAACCATGGCTAATCTAATGAATGTAAAGATGAAAACCAATGAAAGTTTGAAGAACTTCCTTGATCGATTCACTCATGAATTGAATTAAGTAGAGATTATTGACAAAAGAGTAGTGGCAAATATTTTCAAGGTTGGACTGGTTAGAGAACATGAATCTTATGAGATGCTAACCCGAGATCCACCAAATGCATGTAGAGGTGATCCTAAAAGTGAAAGGAAGCATCAGAGCAGAAGAAGGAGAATATGTGAAGTTCAGTCTGAGTTTTCTTAGACATAAAAGAACACCGACAACTAATTCATCAAAAGACAGGCATTATTAAGGGATGGATAAGGCTCCCAAATGAAGAAAGCCATAGGAAGAAAAGATAGACAACCAGACCAGGTGAAATAACAATCGATTTCAAGAGAAAAGATTGCGAGTGAGTTAGATCGATACATCTAGAAAAGAAAGAAAATTTAGACCTTACAACACCAGAGATGAAGTGCAGCTAAATATTATTGCGGAGAAAAATTTCCAGGAAAAAGAACATTTAGGAATTTTTAGAGCACCAAAGCTGATAACGTCAGACTCAGAGTGAAGAGACAGAATCAAGGCTTGCGAATTACATAATGATCATGGCCACATACCTGACAAAGTGTTAAACTCTCAAAGGATAAATCCAAACTATGATCAGATAAGGTGAATTAAGGAAATATGTCAAGAATCAAGAGACCGAGGGAAGAAGACTGACTAAGAGTTTTGCTCACTAGAAGAAAGATATAAGGTCTAAAGCCAAACTAATTTTGGTCATTCATAGAAGAATAGACAAAAGAGGCATACAATGTAGGTCTAATGAATAGGAAGAGGAAAATAGAAACTTTGAAGGAAGTCTATGTAATGGAACAACATGTAATACAAAGAAAAACCATCCTGAGATAAAATTTGGACCTAAAAACCTAACTAGAGTAAAAACAACTCATGATGATTTGATAGTAGCGACTCTGAAAATACATGATTGTGATGTGGCCAAAGCGCTAATAGACGGAGGGAATAGCTTGATTGGATTTAAAAGAAGCAGCATCAAACTGAAAGGATCAGTGACATTGGAGGTTAAAGCAGTTGAAAAGTACTTAAATGTAGAATTTTTGGTGGTTCAGACCATGTCTGCCTATAATGCTATTTTCGACAGAATTTGGAATCAAAGGATGAAAGAAATTCCCTCGACTCCACACCAAGTCATGAAATGCTTGTCCATTTATGGAAGGAAGGTAGTAAAGATAAGGGGAGGTCAAACTATGACACAAGAATGCTACAACAGTGCCATGAAACTAGCTAATTCGGAAGAAGAACAATAATAGCAACCAAAGAAGCACCTACCAGGAGAAGTAAGAAAAGAAAAGAAAAAGAACCAACCATGGTGGAAGATTTAAACCAAGCAATCTTAGATCTAACAGAACCAAAGAAAACAATGTTGGTGGGTAACCTCCTAGATAAAAAAGAAAAGGAAGAGTTAATACAATTTCTTAAAGAAAACAAAAGCAAATATGCTTAGAGTCACGAAGATATGATAGGCATAGACCCAGCTGAATCATTGCACTATCTAAATACTAACAGCACAGTAAAGCCTGTTAAACAAAAGCAAAGAAGTTTTGTGCCAAAACATAACCAAATTATAGCTATAGAAATATAAAAGTAACTGAAGACAGGGATGATTAAATAAGCAAAATACCTTGATTATATCTCTAATGTAGTTTGGTTCAGAAGAAGAATAGAAAATGAACAGTATGCATAGACTTCATAGACTTGAATAAATTTTGTTTAAAAGACAGTTATCCTTGCCAAAGATAGATCAGATGATCAACACAACAACCAGTTATGAAATACTAAGTTTTCTAGATGTCTATTTAGGATATGATCAGATTAAGATGAGTAAGGAAGATCAAGAAAAACAACATTTGTTACAAAAAAAAGGATTATATTGCTACATAGTAATGTTGTTCAGTTTTAAAAATGATAGGGCAATTTATCAAAAACTAGCAAACAAAATGTTCAAAGGACAATTGGGAAAAACCATGGAAGTCTATATAAATGGTACAGTGGTGAAGAGTAGAAGAAAAGAAGACCATATGTCAGACCTAGCAGAAACTTTCAAAATCTTGAATAAGTATCAAATGAAGTTGAACCTAACAAAATGTGTGTTTATCATCTCCTCAAGCCAATTTTTGGGGCTTGTGGTGAGTAAGAAAGGAATAGAAGCTAATCTAAAACAAATCAAGAACATACTAAGCACTAAGAGACCTAGGATGATGAAAGAAGTTCAGTCTTTAGTAGATAAAATTGTAGCTTTGTGAAGATTCATCATGAAAATTTCTAACAAGTGCAAACTTTTACTTCAAAGTATGAAAAGAGCTAAAGAAGTAAAATGGGAAAAAAAAAAGACGAAGCTCTAAAACAGATCAAGGATTACTAAACCAGCTTATCAATATTATCAGCACCAGAACTAGGGGGGAGTTATTCCTATATCTAGCAAACTTAGAAGTCTCAATCAGCACAGTTTTGTTTAGAGAAGAGAATAAAAAGTAAAAGCCAATCTTCTACATGAATAGACTGATGATAAATGTTGAAAGAAGGTATGGAACAATGGAAAAACTGGCATTAGTATTGGTAAATACAAAAAAAAAAAAAAAAAAAAAGCCCAGCCACTATTTTGAAGGCCATCTGAAAACAGTTTTTGACAAACCAACCATTCAAGGTTATTCTATCAAAGCCAAACCTGACTGGAAGATTAATAAAATGGGCGATAGTACTTGGAATGTATGATATTCAGACCAAGCCCATAATGTCAAAGAAAGGATAGGTCTTGGTAGATTTCATTTCAGAATGTACAAAGCTAAGGAAAGGAGAATTGGAAAAACAACTAGATACAAAATACCAGTTAGAGGAAGAATGGGAATTGCAAGTAGATTGTGTGAGCAATCATTGCAGATCTGACATAGAAGTGATTCTGAGAAAATGTCTGGTGAACCTACAGTATGCATGAGATTGGACTTTGAAGTTATGAACAATGTGGCAGAGTACAAAGCATTATTGTTTGGTCTAAAATTAGCCAAAACCCTGAGAGTTAAACATGTTAAAGTTAAGAGTACCTCTCAACAGGTCATGAACCAAGTCCATGAAACCTATAAAGTCGAAGATGAAATCATAAACATGTATTACTTTAAAGTTTAGAGTTTGATGGCAAAGTTTGATGGGTTTAAACTAATTTAGACTCCTAAAGAAAAGAACTTAGAAACAAATGGGTTAGCTAAAACAGCTACATTATCTGATGAGAGAAAATCATTTCGAGTGGTATTAATTCTAGAATTGAAGAAACTTAACTCGAAAGAAAAAGAAAAAGAAACATCCTTGAATGTGGGCCAGATCAAAATAAAAAAAGGCTAGAGAATGCCAATAATCAAGTATCTTATATCCAACCATAGGGGAACAATTAGAAGACAAGAACGAAGCCAGAAAACTCAAAATAAAAACTACCTGGTTCACTATGATCAATGGAGAGCTATATAGAAAATCCTATGGAGGTCCATACCACGAATGTTTAATGCCTAAATAGAAATCACTCTATTCCACATTCATGAAGACATATGCAGAAATCATTCTGGAGGATGAAGTCTAGGGAAAAAGCTATTTCCTAAGGTTATTTTTGGCCTAAGATGATGACCCATGCTGGTGAATACACTAGAAAATGTCAGAAATGCTAAAAATTTTCGCATTTGACTCATGCCCCACTAGGAGATCTAAATTGTATAGTAAGAGCTTGGCCGTTCACTCATTAGGGAATAGACACAATTAGGATGTTGCCTAAACCCTACGAAGAACAAATATACCCTAATAGCTTTAGATTATTTCACTAAATGGGTAGAGGTAGAAGCCTACTCAATTATGACTTAGAACAAAGTAATAGAGTTTATTTGGAAAAACATAATTTGTAGATTCAAGATACTGTATCAAATCATAGTTGATAATGGGACTCAGTTTTAAGGAGGAAAAATGGAGAATTTATGTCAGTGCCATTCAAATTGAGTTCTTTGGCCAAGAACTACCCGCAGGGCAATAGAAAGGCAAATTCCTTTAACAAGACAATTTTTGAGGGAATAGAAAAGAAGCTATAAGATAAAAAGGGCTCGTGGGTAGATGAATTAGTAAATATACTCTAGGCCTATGGAACTACAAAAAGAAGATCAATTAGAGAATCACCATTTACAATGGAATATGGAACAGAGGCTGTGATTCCTACAGAGATAGGGTTCCTTACACTTAGAACAAAGATTGTTGATGAAGGTTAGAATGATCAATAGCTAGTCAAAAACTTGGATTTATTGGAAAAAACAAGAGATCAAATGGCAATAAAACTTCAAGCCTACCAACAAAAGGCAGCAAAGTTCTATAACAAAAAGGTCAAAGAGAGGAAATTTAAAGAAGGGGACCTAGTACTGAGGATAGTCATTGAAAAAAAAGAAGGATCCTAGGGAGAAAAAGCTGGGGCCAACATAGAAAGGTTCATATATCATCAAGAAAGCCTATGGAAAAGGATCGTACAAGTTAAAGTTTGTAGCAAGCCTGAATAAGAAGATTTCGGATGTATAGAACACCATGAACTTAAGGAAGTACTATACATAAAATATATATATATATAAAGGTCATGTGAATGTTGAAATGACCAGACCATTGTGAATAAAGCCCGCGTAAACAATAAATGAAAGTGGATGAAAGGAGATAAGACATAATTGGTTTGAACCTCTATAAAATCTGTGTTACTTTTTTATTTATTTATTCTTGAAATACTCTTAAGATGACTAATTCATGGTTTGTATCAGAAGAAGACCTATGATAATTGACGCGTGAAGTGGGAGTCGAAACCAGACGTTTAAAATGCATAATATAGAAAGTGTCAAAAAAAAGAAAGAGATAAATGTGGACAAATTAAGAGATGAGAATAAATTACAATGTCGACTGAAACGGAAAATGAAAATCTGAAATACAACTTTTCTCTTTGAAAAGAAGATACAACACATTACAAATCCTGTGAATTAAGTACATCAATATTCCATCTAAATGAAAACAGGCAACAGGCTAAACAATCTCTTTAAAGATCTCCAGAATGAACTCCTCCAAATTTCAAGAATCATGAAGATGTATTTGGAAGCCAGAACAAGAAAAGAATCACCTACAAAAACAAAAGAACCACGAAAGTGGAATAAGGCATGAAAGTAAAGATAGTCCTTCAAATTGAAAAAATAAATCTCTAGCAAGATTGCTCATCATGCTGTACTATCTATCAATACTGTTGCTTTACAGAGAAATAACGTAGGAAAAATGCTAACAAAAGGATTAAAGGCTTGTTAAATAAGAAAGCCAAGCAAATTATGTCTAATAAAAGCAAGTTTAAGGTAAAGAGATCACCGAAACTTCCTGCCATTACTCGAATTCTTTTTGAACAAACCTTTAGAACAGAAAGATATGGTAAGATAAAGATGGTGAAAAGCTATACTAAGAACATCTATAGAGGTCATATAAGCAATATAATTGGGCCAATTGAATATGATGAGCATACTACATTCAGAGGATAAAGATACACATCATATTCCACTGACCAACCATATTGAAACCTCAGAAATTTTAGAATGATAGAGGAAGAACTTGGGGAATAAAAAGAAATCCAATAAAAGAAGCTAAGGGATTTCTCTTATGCCATAAACTTACCTCTATCATTCTAACTTTTTTTGTTTTTAAGGACTGACTGGAACAAGAAGGGAGGAAGAAGCTTTTATAGGCAAATTTACATAAAAATATAATGAAATAAGTGAATTCCGTAAATAGTGGATTTTTTAGAAATTGGCAAAAGACTCAGGCCAGTAGTTGATAAAAATAACTGCGACTGTTAATAAGTAAGATTCTAGAAAATTGATGAAAATCAAAAGGTCACATCATAAATTGATAGGTAAAATGGTCTCATCAGATACAGATGACGAAGCCAGAAAATGATAGGACTAATAAGACCTAAAAGGGTAGGTTAAAGAAATTCCCAAAAAAGAAATTGCTTTGAAATTTCAAAACAAATCTACAATAATGATTAACTTTGATTCACCATAATTAAATTCAGTTTAGAACTGAATAAGACTAAAACATGGGTTAGAACTAAATAAAACCCAAGTTCAAAAATTAATACATGTTTTATTTGTGAAGATCTATATTAATAAAAACTAGGTTAGAATTAAGTAAGACCTGTTTGTTTAGAAATAAGCAAAACCATTAAATTTAGGTCAAGATTGAATAAAACCTGAATATGAGTTAGAACTAAATAAAACCTAAGTTCAAAAATTGATACAAACTTTATTTGAGAAGATTTGTGTTAATAAAAATCAAGTCAGAATTAAGTAAGACCTGTTTGTGAGTTAGAATTGGGTAAAACCATTAAATTTAGGTCAAAATTGAATAAGATCTGAATATGAGTTAGAACTAATGAAAACCCAAGTTCAAAAATTGATACAGACTTTAATTAAAAAGATCTGAATCAATAAAAATTAGGTTAAAATTGAGTAAGACCTATTTGTAGGTTAAAATTGAGTAAAACCATTAAATTCAAGTCAGAACTAAATAAAACCTGAATATAGTTTAGATCTAAATAAAACCTAAGTTCAAAAATTGATAAAGACTTTATTTGAGAATATCTGCATCAATAAAAATCAAGTTAGAATTGAGTAAAACCTGTTTTTAGGTTAGAATTGAATAAAAATTTAAGTTTAAACTATTGATTCAAACATTACTGGGAAAGATTTATATCAATGAAGTAAGGTTAGAATTGGGAAAGACCTTAACAAGGTAACTTAATTGATCTTATTGCAAGAGATGTTTAGCAATAAAAGCAAAGTCGTTCCTAGAAACAAAAGCTAGTAAAACTCCTTGTAAATTGTTGTTAAAAGTTTAACATTTATAGGCAGAACGCGAACTACAAAAAAAAGAACAGTGAATAAATGAAATATATAAGGTATGGCAAGGGGAAAAAAATAAAAGAAAAAACAAATGGATATGCAGTAGTATTGAGTTAGAGAGAAGTTATATAAATAGCTGATACGTGCATAAAAATGCACTTTTGGTGTACATAATTGTTAAATAAATTAAGTTGTAATTAAATATTTTCATGAAAATAATTTAAAATATTTTAGATTGGAAATATTTAGTTTTAATTTAATTTAATTTGTTTTTGTAGGAAAGAATACATTTGGGTCACATTTTTAAAGCAAAATCAAATGAAGACCCAAAAGAAATGAGCCCATTTCCATTTTTTTGGGCTCGTCCAGCACATGCGCCAACCTTTCTTCGCGCGGGCTCCTCATGTTGTGTGTTTGTAGCTAAAGCTTCGGTCCGTGCATGCCACGTCATCAAAGTGGGTCCCAGTGTCATCCACTCTTTTCTCCTCTCGCCCACTCCATGCCCGCCATGTGTTTTCCGTTTGGATTTGTCTTTCAGCCGAACGGACGTTTTAGGCTGATCGTTCTCCATCTTAATATTAGCCTTTATTCTTCCACCGAAGCCTTGTAAATTCCAATTGAATTGGAATATTGTAAATTCCAATTGGATTGGAAAACGTTTTTCTTTTATTTTGTTGCTGAGTGTAATTTATGGCATTCTCTAAAAACTCTATAAATAGGGAAGTTGGTCATGGTTAGGGATTGGAATTTTTAGCCTAAGTTAGACATATTTTCTCTCCCTCTCTCTCTTTTTTGCTTTTATTTTCTATTCCTTAAATCACAAAAATATTTTCTTTTCCTTTAATTCATTCTATTATCTCTATTGCTAACTATATACTAAATTCTCGTGTTTGTTTTAGTCATCTCTTTTTAGATATGACTACCCAATCTATTTTACATCGACCGCTTTATTTTTGATATATTTAGGCATAACTAAAAGCCATTAACAATTAGAATATAGAATGTTTGGAGAACATATGGAATATCTAAAAACAACATGAAGAAAAATAAAAATTTTCTAAATAAAAGAGGATGAGGGAGCCAATAAATTTTTTTCTACCTTAAGAGTTGCCGACTCAGTTTCAAGCTTAAGAATCTTCATGTTCTCCATTCTCACAAACTCAAGTTCAGATTCCAAGTGGCCAGTCTTATATCAAGAAAAACAGGAACTTTGCCACTTTCTAATTGTGAAATACGATACCTCAATCTGACCATGCTAACTCGATCAAATTCAGCTTGAGCCAGTTAATCTTGATTCTTCTTAGTAAGATCCTCAATCAATTGACTATTGAAGTTAAGATCGCTTTGAAACTTGCTCTCTTTGAAAATCCATTCTTTCTCTTTAGCTAAAAAAGCCCTGTAGGTTGCTAATACGTCTTCTTCCAATTTTTGACCTCTTTCCTTAGACTTGATGAGTTTGGCGAAAAGATCCTTTACTTCATTCTTCATATTTAGCTTGTAATCCTCTACTCAGAAACTTTTCCGATTGAAAATCTGGCAATGAAGAGACTTGAGCTTCAAGTGTCTTAGATTTTTGCTCTAAAGCAGAAAATTCAGATACCATTCCCCTAAGAAGATCTTGAATCTGCTTATGATACAAGACACATTGAAATAATGAATTTCCTAACAAAGAAAAATATGAAATAAATAAATATGTTCAAAGTAAGAACATTTACCATAAAGAAAAACTTTGGCATGTCCGAATGATCTTCAGTACTTAAAGCAATACGGTGAACGATAGCTAAAGCCTACTAGGCTTGGCTTGAAGGCCCTAAAGTAGACGAATGCATTTGAGAAACCTTAGTTTGGTTGGAAATGGTCATCACAAGTTTTGTCACAAAGCCTGAGGCAAATTGTGGAATACTAGAAGGAAGGTCAGCTAAGAGAGCTTCGAGATAAGCCTTAGAAAGATTGATTAAGAGAGTTGAGTCGGAGAGGTTCCCCAAAGTTAATTCAACCCATTCATTGGAAGGGGACACTTTAGTGGCCTAATTTAAAGTTAATGGGAAAGTAGGCAGATCAAGAGAAAAAAAAAATGATTGTAAAATTTGAAAGTCAGAAGTTGAAGGGATCCGAGATAAAGGTTTTAAACCAGAAGTCTTAGGCTTGGATGGAAAGGTTATAGGAGTTTGAGATGGTGAATCAAAAAGGGCATCGATTGTGGCGGGAGAAGGCTTATAAGTCTAAGCTTTAAAAATAGTGACTTGATCACTTGGAAGATTAGAAACAATTGAAATTGAAGAAGTGGTGATTAGGATAGAGGTAATTTGGGACCCAGAAATTTCAGTCAGATTCGACGTTATTTGAACAGAAGGAATTGAAATAATATGGGATTTAAAAGGCTAGCCAAAACGGGATTTCTTAGTGTGTTTAACGTTAACTAGAAGCTTGGAAGCAATAGCGGCATCAGATTAACTCTCCAAAGAATGGTTTTGTTCAGATTTAGATTTCCCAACAGCAAACGAACGGTGTTTGTTAGTTGGTTGAACTTCGGTAATATCAGATTCTTCCTTACCTATGTCATCAACTTCGAAGGTGAATTTATCTAACCCTCCTTATTCTTGTTTAATTTGAGAGATAGAAGCTAATTCAGAGTCAAAGGAATTTTAGAAGATCTGATCCTCTTAGCGGGAAATTTTGCAAAATAAAAAACTATATTAAGAAAAAGAAGTATAAATAGAAATACTGAAATTAAGCTCGTCAGACCCTTTTTACCTACTGGATTTAGTTTTAGATGGAAAAGGATTTATGGGATTAACAACTTGAAATTTTAAAGGGTGAAGAATAGAGTAGATGGACTAGGATGATGGGAGAATAAGTTTTGAGCTTCTCGAGAAGAGTTGAGAATTTGTTGCAAAGCCAAACCTTGAATTCTGCAAGCAATTATGGAGTAACGAAGAAGTTAGAACGGTTTGAAGGTTGAATACTCAGAAGAACAGTGAAGCCCTCGAGAGAAACAACTGCTCTTATGTTGCAAAGGGTAGATTGCATTACTTGCTTTTATACATTAGACCTAGCTTAAAAAATTATGGAAATTGGCAAATTTATTGAAACTGGAGAGTTTATCGAATATTAAAATTAAAAAAATAAAAATAAAAAAACACTACGACCTTGAACAAAAGAAAACTATTAAATGCCTTACCTTGTGGGCGCTCTAAACGTGGAACTGAAGGGCAAGATGCCAACCTGGAACTCCAATCCCAACTTCCCCAAACAATGAAAAGATTTTTTGACCAATCCTTTTCTATCTCCATCAAATTAAAGAAGAAATGAGTAAAATCAGAACCTTCGCAGGTCCGAAATGAAAGTGACCCTTATAGTGCAGACCAAAGAGTAAACTAGCCAAAGATCATCTAGACCTAATGGAGCCTTCTGGAACAGGTTAATATCTACAGTATTGAGCAAACAAAATCCACTTAAAATTCGAAAAGTGTTAGGATTACACTGGTTTAGGCGAAGTTGAAGCGTGGAGAAAAATTGACCAAAAAGCGGATGAAGAGGAATGCATAAGAGTTGTTTGAAAGAAATAATCAAGTTCCCAAGTTTAGTTTTTTTAACAGCAGTATCAAACCGCTTGAAATAAACATCATCTAGAATTCGGCAAACATGATGTATAGCTTCAAAAGAAAGGGTTGAAATCTTCAAAGGCATGATGAGTATAGGGTTACGATAAAAATAAAATAAAAAATTCTTGAATAAGTAGTAGACATTAAAAAAAGGGATGTGCTTGAAGACAATAGGAATAAGATGTAAGAAAAGTTTGCCGGAAAATGGGAAAACGAAGAGAAAGCAGTGAAAATCAAGGAAAGAAATTTTTATAAATAATAAAAAGTTTAAAATTAGGAAAGTTAACTGTCTTAAGAAGTGGGAAGTTTCAAATTATTACATAATGATGTCGTGGTGCAAAATTGAAATGTGCAACTTTTTAGGAAAGTTGTAAAAATTTACTATAACTCAAAATAGAGAATCACATGTATTTAAAATCAGACCTGAATTAATTAATATATTAGAATGATAATCTACTTATTCAGAATCAGAATGACGATCCACTTATTTAGAATCTAATCAACGATTGAATTATTCAAAATCAGAACGATAATCTATTTATTCAAAATTAGAATGACAAGTAAGTTTGTAGATTAATTTATTGATTACAATATTGAATAAAGAGTTCACAGTCATCATAGAACGTTTAAAAACATAAAATATAAAATTTAATGTTTAAATGAGATATCAAATGGAAATATTTACGTCCATTAAACTATAATAAAGTTACAAAAAGTATGAAGGATCAAAAGATACAAAGTGGTTGCAAGATTTAATTAAGTTATCCTAGAGAACACAATCTAAAGGAATTGGCACTTCAAGTTCAAGGGAACCATCATCAAAAAATCAGAGTCAGAGATCAATCCAAAACTAAAAGAGTCATCTTCATCATTGTCAATCTTTTGATCACGGATGGCCCTGAAATTCTCGGTTTTAAAGTCAGCCCCACAAGCCTGGTAGAAATTGGCAAAAACTTTGGTATTTTCTCCTGTAAAGATCCTTCAAAGAATTAATCCAACTGAGCTCAAAACTATTACAACCCAAATGAGATCCAAGCCTAAGGTATCTCTTACAAAAATAATTTTTGGCCGACTGAATTCTATTCCTGCATTCTAGTTTTTTCTCTATGCACTCTTGCTTTAGTTTCTTATTCTCAAGAATTTCAAATTCCAACAATGAATTGAGACCAGAAGTGGTGTTCTCCAAAAGCGTCGTTTGATAAATGGACTAAGAAGGCTGATTAGGATGAGAGTCTTCGGAGTGAATAATAATATCCTTGTAAGTAGAATTTGAAGTTTGATTCTTTTCATCAATCAAATTGCAAATCAAAGCTTTGAATTCCATAATTTGAGCTTTCAATGCCTCATTTTCCTCTTTAAGAACTTTATTCTCATCAACAAGCGAAGAAACTGATGATTTCGAAGATGAAGGCTTCTCTTGATTAGGAGATTCCAACCGTGCTCATAAGTCAAATAACTCATTTTGAGGATTGGCAATTATGCTTTTAAAATTTGACTTCTCAATAGAATGAAGAAAAAACTACTAATTTGATTTTGTAGTTGATTAATCATCATTAAATTTCTTTGATGTTGATTTCATAATTAAGAGATTTCCTTAGCGTTACTCTAGCGAAGTCTATTCAATTCGTCAATTTTGGAAGATAGTTCCTTCATCTCAGATTGAACCAGATGGCTGGTCTGAAGATCAGATCTAAGAGTGTTTAAAGCATCATTGGCTTTGATTCTTAATTTTCTTTCCTTTTCTCACTCTTGAAAGGCATTGTCATACAATTTTTTTGAATTTCTCACATTCTCAAATGGCAAAGAGAAGTTGACAAAGAGCATCGTGATGGCCCTCTTTATAAAGAATAGCAATAGCATTTCCCATACCTTCCAATTTATTATACGAATGATGAATTTGATTCTAAACGTCAGCAAGAATATCAAGGGAACTTGATAGCTTTGCCTATAGTAGGATTCCAAGAGTAATCCATGTTCAAAACTGGGTTACCATCTAGATAGAGGAAGTGAGGACGGCAGATTTCAAAACCATTATCACCCTAATAAAGTTGAACACTTTATTGTGGAGCTTTAAAGGAAGACCCATCGTAAGGACTAAAATCAACAAAAAGTTCAAGAAATGCCTAGTGAGAAGAGTCAAAACAATGATGAGAAAAGTCAGAGTGTCGACATTTATGACTTGAAGAGTTAGAATGATCAGGTTTAGTAAAGGGCTACATATCTGCCAAGTCTCTAAGTTTAGAATCGGTTGTAAAAAGTTTGTACTCCCTGAGTTTGAGTCAAGCTTTACAGTGAGAATTAAGAGGAATTCCTAAAGCTTGACAATATAGGTTGACAATTGTGGACTTATCACTAACACTAGAGGCCTAAATAGAAAACAATTTATCAAAGTCTAAATTTGGGGAATAAGTGAAGGATCATAGGTAAAATATGCGATTGAATGAATAACAAGAAAGTTTTAAAATCTGTTCATCACAAGACAGATTAAACTAAGTAGACATGTTGAAGTAATAATTGGATTGACAATCTCCTTTGACTAAAATAGGATACAAATCCTAATAGGGGTCATTGTTAAAAGAAAAGCCCTTAAAGATAATAGGAATGCTTAGTTTAGGAGAAAGTTCGTAAAAAAATCTCCAAAGCGTTCAAGTTCGAATGAAGAAAAGATGTCTAAAATTATAAACGAAAAGCATCCCTTCTCAATAGCAGCAACATAGCCAGTCAGAAGATGAAGATTAAAAAAAAAAAAAGGGCTAAAATGGAAAAAATCAAGAATGAGAGGATGAAGAGGAAACTTAAGACTCCTAAGATGGTACAGGGCAAAAACAGCACTTCCTGCTTCAATATTCTCTCTAGTATAAATGTTAGCATTTTTCAAGAATAGGAGATAAAATAACGCTTTCGCAGAATGTCGCAATTTGTACGAATTTTGTCAAAATATGAAAAAATGGTGTTTTCAAAAGACATGGCTTTAGGAAAATAAATAGATTAGGAGAAATGGATTGGAGAATAAGAAATTAATTCAAGCAAAAAAAGATTTTTCAAATAAGTTCTAGAAAGAAAACATTTCGAATGTATAAGAAAAAAAAGGCTGATATGGGGATGAATACTTATTTTTAGTAAAACGACATCAGTTATCAGTGATAAAACCTGTGAATCTTGAGAAGGAAAGAAACGATATCGTTCCATTAAGATTGCACCCAAAAAGAGGCCTAGGTCAAACCAAAGAAGTGTCAGAGGAGAATCAGACTAAAGAAGAATAAAGGATTCATTCTGAAAATAACGTGATAGAGGAAAAAAAAAAAGATTTGCAGGACTTTTAAATAGATCTCGAAGCCTATAAATAGAGAGGAAACTCCATAATTTGGGGCATTCAATAAATTCACTAGAGGAATTCTGTTCTAGATCTTAGAGAAAAAAACTCTGAAAAAGTTCTTAGGATTTAGGAAGAGAATTTCTATAAAAAATTGAGTGGATATTTTTAGACTTTATTATTAGGGAGTTTTCAAGGTGAGAGATATCGTCCCAACAATACCTCATAGTTCCTTGGAATATTGGGAATAATTGGAAGAATAATCTTTATATAAGCTCTCTAATGAACGCCATGTTTCCATCCCAACACCATATAAGCTTACAAATCATGATTGAGATATCAATAAGGCCTCTCTTTATGGTCTTACCCTCGTAATACCATTGTACTTACATGGAACAGGAAAGTTTTTCTTTCTTTTTTATTGATTAAAAATTTGAGTTGTTATGCTATTGTTTTCGTCTATTTTCCCAACTCTTCTTCCTTTAATCACATTATTTTCCCTATGCGTAAGTTAGAAAATAAAAAAAGTCCACGGCTTAAATGTTTAGATTTATACTGAGTCTTTTAGTTCTCTATACTTCTTTATTTTGATACGTGATTTTGACCCGTTATAACATTTAAAAACATACATGTCTCACCATAGAAAGTTGGCAGAAAATAATATTAGTTTGGAAGGTGCTAATTTTTTTCTGAGTCAAAAGAGCTTGAGTAAAGAGAAGACTAATTTGGTATAATGTTTTTTTCCCGCCTTATAGCCTAGTGTCGAAGAATGTGCGAGAAATTAAAGAACACGATAAATTAATCTTCCCCACTTTAAAAATATAATTAATAAATAAATAAAAGAATTGATCTTCTCATATATCATGTTATAAAGTCAGAGCTTGCTCTTACATGATTTAAAAAAAAAAAACCCTGATGACACCCTAAATATCACCTAACACACGACTGAATAAAGCTACACAGAGTTTCTGTATATTAATCTACTAAATATTTACCGCTTACATTTATTATTATCATTATTATTATTTAACTTCTTTATTCGGCTTTCCCAAATTCTTTGACAAGTAACTGCTCCTAAGTTTATATATAAATTAAAAGAGAACAATTCCTTTAAAAGAAAAAAAGAAAAGAAAAAGGGTAGAAAATCACAAAAAGGAAGAACAATCACAATTTGCTAATTTATCTTATTTTACGATTTAAATCATCATTCATCAGAATTTCATTAAATTCTTCTACATTTACACACTATATTTTGACACAATCACAACATTATTTTTACAGCTCGGTATCTTCTTCTTCTTCTTCTTCTTCTTCTTCTTTTTATTTTTATTTTTATTTTTTCCCTACTACCACTCAGCAAAAATCTCGAAACAAAAACACGACAAAGCAGAACAAATAAATGAAAATGACTAGCGCGAATAGTGGTCGTAATAAAAGTGTAGGAAAGCAGAAATACAAATGCGCGAGGACACGTTATGATTGCCATCAACCACAATAAACAAAAGTACACCCGTAAAGAAATAAATACAATAGAAAATAAAAACTATATATACCTGTAGAAACGGCTTCAACTGTATTACATTGGCCAACTTAATCCTCGTGGATCACGTTCCTTCTTTTATGAACAAGATAAACAACAATATTCAAGTCCCCACCAAGCTAGCCACCTCTCTATTTATTTATGTATTTATTTATTTTAATTCTATAATTTAAATGTATGGACACGTCAGCAACCTCCCCTTACTACTGAAAAAGAAAATTTAAAGAAAAGAAAGTAAGCTCAAGAAGAGGTTGAGAACTTTGAAGGAGTCCCATCCACCAGCCACTCTCGTCCCTTGTGCCCTTTTTTTTCTTTCTATAAAATTTAGGCCGTCACTTTCTTCATAGCTGTCATTTTGTTGATAAATTGGCCTTTCCTCTTTGCCTTCTTTCTTTTCCGACTCCATACTCTCATGTCAAATCGTTGAAAAATCAACACGCCAATCAAAATAACGTATTCTTTAAAATAAAAGCCTTCGGCGTTGTTTGATAAAAAATTTTACATTTTAATTTTATTTAAATATAATATAATTTTATATTAAACATAATTTTTTAATAATATTATAAAAATAATTACTATTTAAAAATTTTTTAAAATAATCACATTAACTTTTTATCTCCATTATTTATCTCTATTTTTACCAATCATATCAATTTTTTAACTCTAAAATACTTTTCATCCAACTACGCATTTTATTCAAATACAAAACAAATACTTTTCAACCAAATACAACATTAAAAAGTAAATTTCATTCAAATACAATCAAAATGGAATATATTAACCAATACGCCCCCTTATTATAAGTTTCACTTCTATTTTGAAATACGTGAGTTTTCTTAAGTATACTTCTAATAAATATCTCAAATTTTATCAAATTATGAAAATAATCATGAAAATAATTATGATCAACTCACATCAATATATATTTTTAATTGTTCCAAGCTGCCCATCTACTTAATTTCTTCCCTTTTTTAACATTATTGTACTCCATACCATTAGTTAAAGGATAAAAAATAACATATACCAATGAGAAATAATTCTTAATCTTTGACTTTAACATATTTATAAAAAATAAATTTATAATAATTTAGTTGAATTCGAGATATATAAATGAATTCAAGTTTAGTCCCATCTCAGTTGCGTTCTATAAAAGGTTGTCTCTTTTTTTTTTTTTTTTTAATTCATTTGGTTTGATGTTAAGGTTAGATCTAAAATTTTACACTTTTGCTTTCTTTTTTTTTTTTTTCCTCTTTTAATAAATTTCAGTGGAGGTTTTAATTCCTCCTCTCCATATATATATATATATATAAATTTTAGTTGAATCCAATAAAAATCTGACGTTTTTTCTTCTTATCCTTTCAAAACTTCTCCACATTTTTAGGTGTTACCCAAATAAATGCTCTTTCACGATTCTATTTAATTCATAAATGCTCGTATTAACTAAAGTTCAATAAAGGTCCACATAAATCAGTGTGCATTTTCTCCCACTACTTGTAATTCATGGGAAAGAAAAAAGAAAAATTTTTTATTTAATGATACTACAAACATACCATTTTGTGATTCTAATATCAAAAATGAGATTTTTTGACAAGATTGTCTAGGAGGAAATTGCGAACTTTTAAGGAATGTTTTTCTGTTTTAATGAAAAACAGTGAAACTGCACGGAAGAGTTTGCAGAATTGGCATCAAAAATTTGAAGAACGTGATGGTTATAAAGCTCCAGAAGAGCTAGTACGTTATCTACCAGAAAGAAATAAATAAATAAAGAGCTGGTCCGTAACAATAATTGTGGAATGGTATGGGCAAACAGAAAAGTTTATGCTGAGAGAGGAGGATAATGAGAGGACCACGTAGTAGTTGTTGAATGGAGAGAAATCTTGGTGTGGAAAAGCCAGCAAATATAAGATAAACTTTTTCTTTTTATAAACTTTTTTCCGAGGACAAATGCGATTAATGGTGCTCTCGCATTATCTTTCAATGTTATTTTAAAAATTTATTAGAATCATAAGTGGGTAAAATGGAAATAAGTTTACGCTTTAGTTATATCTCAATTTTCTAGAAAATCTTAGGTGTCGTTTAGTAAAAAAATTATATTTTAAATTTACTCAAATGCAATATAATTTTACACTAAACACAAATTTTGTAACAGGATTACGAAAACAATTACTATTCAAAACATTTTTAAATAAATCATATCAATTTTTCAACTCCACTACCTATCTCTACTTTTACCAATTACATCAACTTTTCAACTCTAAAATACTTTTCATCTAAATATATATTTTATTCAAATATAAAATAAATACTTTTCAATCAAATATAACATTCAAAAAATAAATTTTATTCAAATACAATCAAAATGCAATCCGTTTACCAAATGCTCCCTAAGTTGGGTGACTAAAAATTAAGTTGGGTGACTAATTACGTAATCTTATTATTGCCAAAAATTAAGTTGGGTGACTAAAAAAAGAGCAACATTAATAATGAGTTCTAGTTAAACCCAATATGCCTTTTTTTTTTTTCCTGTTTTTGTTTTCCAATATATATATTAACATTACAGCGAAGACATTTTAGCAGACTTGGGAAAAAGCTAAAAGGAATTGAAAAATGAAGGGGTTGGTTGCAATATTATAATTTATCCAAATCATTGCGTGAGAAACGAACTTTTTGAGATAAGAATTTGATGAAATAAAATACGTAAAAGTAAAATAATTGAAGAACAATTTGTTATATTGCTTGATTTAATCTAATTGATTACGTATTAAGTAAAGATAGACGAAAGTCAGACAAAGAGCTAATTTGATGATGTCTATTGCTTAGCTAGTTTATTAAGGTCTAATGGCACCAAACTTATGCTAAAACATTTGATTCCCTTTTGTTTTATCTCTTTGATAAATTGACCTTAGAGAGGAAGAAAATAAAAAGAATGGCACCAATTTTAATTTTATTTAATATCCAATATTGTGTCAAATGAATGCTTACTTTCTTTCTGTTTTTCCTTTTTTTTTTTCTTTAAGTGTTTTTTCAAATAAAAAATTTAATGTAGGTAAATATGTACGATGCTTTATTGCTTGAGCTTGAGCCCTACATCAATACATCCTCAATGATCTACCACTCCTTTATTAGTCCTTGGGAAGCATGAATTCACCTTGTAAAATACATATTTCTAGGTTAGTGATCTTTCTATACTTATTAACTTTATTGATAAAATGTTATGTCATAATAGATCAAAATACTATTTTAGATATCAAATTTAGACACTCGCATAGGTCTTAAAATAATTATTTCATATTATGCTTAACAGCTATATATATGCCTCATCAATTCCATTGATAAGTTTAACATTTTCGATTTTTGAATAATATTATGTCTCCATGAGGATGAATAGATCAAGTGGATTGTAGGTCTTGACACATGATCCATTTAATTAGACAAAATTTTAATGCAACGTCATGTTTGGCACGATATATTATTTTCTCGTGTGTATATATATATATATATATTGATCTTCTAGAGAATATATAACTTTATAGAATAATTTGCTCATCAGTTAAGTAATTTACCTGAAATACTCATATAGCAAAAGCACTAACTTTTTAATAAAAATTGACAAATAAAATTATTTATATAAAATTATCATAGCCGGTCATAAATACACAAATTGTATGGTAAAATGGCAAGTCTACGTCATCATTATTTCCATTGAAAATAATATAAAACAAATACCAGTCATGTTCTATAATTGTTTAAGGTGAAATTGATTTATTAACAATACTAGCTATATTGTGATGAAAGGTATAGTATAACAATAATATTGTATCTAATTTTGATTAAAAAAATATATAGAATTCGTATCATTTTTAAAATTTATTTAAAAAAAAAACCACATGTACTTACAAGGAATTTAACTAATACAATTTTGCATTTTGGAAAATGGGCATCATAAATAGATGTAGCTCATCTTGGATCATGAAAAAGATGGAATGAAACAAAGTAAAAGTTGCTCTATTTCCAAGCATTATTTGGAGGATCACGAGTAGTCTTACTTGGTAGATATCTAACAAACATCATAATTGGTGATTTTTTTTTCCAAATAAAAAGGAAAATTATTTGTGCAATCGCATCTTTATTCCCATAGTTTATAGAAGAACTCCAGAAATCTATCAATGAAAAAAAAATATTTGGCTCAAAAAAAAAATTTTTTTTTGCTAAGGACACAATTTTTACACAAATAACCAAATATAGAACGCTCAACAAAACAAGACCTTGTATATTTGGAAAGTCTAGTAATCATGAATTGTACTTACCGTGGACCACAAATGAAATTTCATGCTTACTCATAAAATCTAACATGAAATATACAAGGATGAGAATTCAAAAAGAAAATTGGGGGGGGGGGGGGGGGGGGGGGGGGGGGGGGGTGGGGGGGGTGTGGGGGGGGTGGAGGAGGGGGGGGGAACTCCATTATGTAAACATATACAATGCACATGGATAATAAACAAATAAATAAATGTGTTAAGAAAATATTATTTGAAGCCTTTCTTCCTATTAGGTAAAAAGTTCAAATACATTTTAGAGTTTCCTTTTGACATAAATAATAATAATATTAAAATTATAAATCAAATTCAACATTAAAATCGATATGTTCTCATTCATAATTTCAATAGATTTATGTAATTATGCTAATTTTTTCAAAAAAAAAAAAAAAGGTCCATTATGAGAACTATGTACAAACCAATGAAACTACATATGATTTTTTTTTTTTTAATAAGTAAAAAGAATGGTCCTCTCATCGTTACAATTTCTATCCCATAATTTTTTTTTTTAAGAAGTAAAAGGAGTGACCCTCTCATCATCCCATTTTCAACTTTATAGACGGGATCAACTTCTTTGAGAATGGTAAGGAGGAGGTGGGCTTTAACCTCGTCTCTTTCAGTCATCAACTCAGGTCTTATCCCAAAATCTCACTAATCAAATACATTAATAATTAAACTAAAACAGGCTCTTTGCATGAGTTTTATTAGATTATGAGATGAAACGTGTGACTAATTAAAATATGGAACAAACACCTTTGAAAACTTTTAGTGTTCGTGAAGTTGAGGCAACGACCGTAACACAATTTTCATAAACCTCTCGAAAAAAGGGAAATATGAATTTAAGTAATAAATCAAACTAAAGATAGTTGAAATTTTAAAATCCAGAGAAAAAAAATCATGCGTGAGCTTATGCGAGGACACCACCGCATGTCAGTCGCTCTAACCATTGACTGACAAACACGTGGATAGAAATTGGCAAACAGAACACAAACTTGGACTTTTGTGCATTTTTATTTTATTTTTGATATTATAACTTTTTTTTAACCTTATAATTATAATGAGATATATCTCATTTATTTATCATATTATATTTATATTATATTCAAATATAATATATATTTTTTATTTATATACAAAAATATTATATTAAATATCAATCACATCACATTTTAAATCTAATATAATTATTATTTATTATTTTATTAATCACATCACAAACTTTCTTTCTTTCTCTTTTTTTTCTCAACTTGTACATATCACATCATATATTCATTATTTAAATATCATTTAAATACTTTTTATCTAAATATACATTGTATTTAAATGTAATACAAATACTTTTTATATAAATATAAATTGTATATAATATATTACATTTAAATGTAATGTAAACGCAATGTGTTTATCAAACATTCTTTTAAACTTTTTAATTTTTAATAAGATCAGGTATAAAATTACTATTAAACTGTTATTATAATTATTGATGTTACTATGGTTGGCTCTTTGAATTAACTATTACTACACGGAGGTTGTTTTAGTAAATTTGGTTACCATAGGTCATTTGTCATGGATATTGAGGGGGTGTTTGGTAAACGCATTGTATTTTGATTATATTTAAATGAAATTTGTTTTTTAAATGTTGTATTTGGTTGAAAAGTATTTGTTTTGTATTTGAACAAAATGTGTGTTTAGATGAAAAGTATTTTAGAGTTAAAAAGTTAATGTGATTGGTAAAAGTAGAGATAAATAGTAAACTTGAAAAATTGATGTGATTGTTTTAAAAATGTTTTGAATAGTTATTGTTTTCGTAGTACTGTTGTAAAATTTGTGTTTGATGTAAAATTATATTGTATTTGAGTAAAGTTAAAATGAAATATTTTTACCAAATATCCCCTGAATTAAAATTAGATAATTATTTTTATGTAAAAATATTTCTATGGACACAAGAGAAAATCCTACAATATGAAATGTCTATTTCTTGATAGAAAAAGTTTTGGTTATCATTTAAATAAACCTTTAATGATTATGACTCATGAATATTAATGGTAAAAAATAATGCATTTTTTTATATAAAAATCCTTCAATATAACATAACTAAAAAATTAATAATAAAACATGCCCTAGTAAAATTGTATATAAACACACGTAATTATGATAATTGCGCTCAAAATTGTGGCCTACTCCAAGTTTTTCTCTGTACCTTCTTTAAAAGAAAAGGAAAGAAAGGAGGACAAAATAAAAAAAAAAAAAAAAAAAACAAAGACTTTCCCTTTTTACAACTTTCTTAAGAATTTCATGTACAATTCTCCCTTTTATGCTCACAGTGGAAGCCATTAAAGTCAATTGGGTCGAATTTCCAAAACTACCCCGTAGAACATCCACTGGAAACATGGCTTTTCTTGTCAATAAGTGGTAAAGTTGAGGGACTGATGACTTTTCACCCTTTGGAAAGAAAGGCCTTCTCTTCCCTCCCACCTTCCATACAACCCCCCGTTCCCGGGCAAAGTAATTAGTAACCGACAAAAAACCCTCCCCAACTTTCGCAAAAGGGTGCCCATCCCTGCTGAAATGTCCCAATTACCCTCCCTGCTCAAATCGTAACTAGTACTTCACGACTCAGTATACAAGCCAACTGAAGTTAACGTATTACATTTTACTTGTATTGGAATGAAATTTATTTTTTGAATATTGTATTTGGTTAAAAATATTTATTTTATATTTGAATAAAATATGTGTTTAGATGAAAAGTATTTTAGAGTTGAAAAGTTGATATGATTGATAAAAATAGAGATAAATAGTAAAATTGAAAAGTTGATGTGTTGTTTTAAAAATGTTTTGAATAGTAATTATTTTCGTAGTACTGTTATAAAATTTATATTTGGTGTAAAATTATATTACATTTGAGTAAAATTAAAATGTAATGTTGTTGTCAAACGGCACCTAAAAATCTAACCAATTTTCAATCTAAATTTGTATAAGGAAAAGAACCTGAATGCTATAAACTTAAATATCATTATATAAAAATTTAACACTAAATTAACATTATACAAATTGCATATTAACAAAAATAAAATTTGTGTTATATTAATTATAATTAAAGAATTTGTGTCATATTACTCAAAAAAAATAGTTATTTAAATAATTTTTTCTAATTTGAATGTCATATATATAAATTAAACTAGGGGTGGCAAATTGTGTTAGTGGATCGTGTTCATATCGTGTTTGACCCGTTTGTTGACACGAATATACTCAACATGAACACAATCCATTTAATAATCGTGTCAAAAAGCAAAACCCAAATACGACTTGTTAATAAACGGGTTGACATGACACAATGTGTCTGCTAAACCCACTTACTAAAAATGTCATAAACAGGTTATTCAATCTGTTATTGACCCATTTAACTAACTTGTCATTGACTTATTTAACTAATCTATTATTGACCAATTTAACTAATCTATCATCAATTTTAATATTAAAAAAACTTATTAAATACCTAAATAACAATCAAGTTAAAATAACCAAATTAAGTTTACAATCAAGTTACGCCTAAATTCAAATCACAAAAGATAAATACAAAACTAAAAATATTAATATAAACACTAAAATATATATTTTATATTTAAATTTTGAATTTTAAATTTTTAAACCTTAAAATTTTATTTAATATATATTAAAAATTATAAATAGATGATTTATAGGTCATGTTCGTGTAAACTCATATATGACACATTTATTAAATGGGTTATTTCATGTCAATTGCATGTTGACGGGTTCGTGCAGGTTCAACCCTTCATTTAATTGTATTTGACGGGTTCGACTCTTTTTCACCTAAACCCATTTAAAGAAAATCTAAACCCTCTAATTTCGTGCGGGTTTCGTGTCGTGTTATTGTGTCGTGACCCAAATTGTCAGCTCTAAATCAAACCAAATCAATTAGGTGTTTTTTTTTTTAAATTTATTTGAACTAATTTTTATTCAGCTCTTATCAACCAAAATTAGAACAAACATTTTAGTATAATAAACATTCATATATTTCTTATAATTAGTTGTGTAGCACGCGAAGCACGTGCGAAATAAACACAAAAAGTAAAGTAGAAGTTAAAAAAAAGCCACGTGATAACAATTAGGCAATTATATCAACCATCACATGACAATTATTATAGATTTCACGTGATGTTGCCTAAAACATAGACGAAACAGAGAATTCATTCTTATAAATGGGTATAGATAGATATAAATAACTCAATAATTAAATATTCAATTCGTAGTAGGAATTAAACATCTTTGATTAAAAAGTTAATGATAGTCAAAATCATAAATTTAAGAGTTCTAAAACAAAATTGCTTTTCTACTTAAAACTCTTTAGATTCCTACAAAATATATTTTAAAAATATCACATAAAGGGCCCATTTGGAATTACATTTTTGGACGGTATTATATTGTCTGAATTTAAAACTAAAACTCACATTTCTGTTTTTCAGTTTCTTTTTCCTCAATTTTCATAAAATTCAAACTTAAAAAGTATATAAATTTCTCACTTCAAATTAAAATGAGCTAATTTTTGTATCAAAATAATCACAATGACGAGATTTCTAGAGTTACATTTTTGGATGGTACTATATTGTTTGAATTTAAAACTCATATTACTTTTCACTTTCTTTTTCCTTAAGTTTCATAAAATTCAAACTTAAAAAATATATGAATTTCTCATTTTAAATTAAAATGAGATGAGTCTTATATCAAAATGATCACAACGACAAGATAAATAAAACAAGATTTTTTTTTTATTATTTTTTTTAAACACATTTGATAATTTTACACTAATTTTTATATCACTATTCATTTTTAAAAATTTTCCCTCTAACTATACATTTCCAATCCAAATTGTACTTTACTTAAGTCCCTTGAGCACCTCCAACGTAAATTTGTATAATTATTGTGAAATATATATAAATAAATATAAGTTTGGTTTGTTTTTTGGCTTAAAAAAAAAAAAACAAAATCAAGGGTTTACTAATTGGTTTGGTCGTTTAGTTTGGTTTTATTTTAGTTTAATAAGTTGGTTTAATTGGTTAGACAGGTTTGATACACTCCCCCCAGCACAACAAAACTGTATTTGACAAGGGTGTATTAGGGATTTCACGAAAATGGCACAATTTAAGGAGCCTTGCGCTTATGCAAATTGTCAATTCAAAGTTGAAACGCACACGGCACCCTAATACCCAAAATACCCTTTTTCATCACAAGCCACATGACCTGCGTAGTTGAAAATTTGAGCCTAACGAGAGGGTATTACTGTAATTCTGTCACTAATATTACATGGCCTGAGCATTCTCAAAGGAGTACAACAAAGAGGAAAAAAAAAAAATAATAATAATAATAAAAATAAAGAGAAAAAGAAGAAAAGAAGAAGTTTCGCCGATGAAGCTCTTCCTTCCCAGCGGCAATAATACCCAAAACCTCATAAACCCCCTTTATTCTCGTCGTCGTCGTTGTTGTTTCTTCTGCAGGTGGTGGTGAAAAATAAGGACCGAGTTAGATAGAAATGGCGACTCAGCTCCCGGACGATTTCAAGTGCCCGATTTCGCTCGAGATAATGTCGGACCCTGTCATACTCTCATCTGGCCACACGTTTGACCGCGCCTCAATCCAACGGTGGTTGGACGCCGGCCACCGCACCTGCCCAATTACCAATCTGCCCCTCCCCGACCACCCTTCCCTCATCCCCAACCACGCCCTCCGCAGCCTGATTTCCAATTACGCCCTCCTCTCCTCCTCCAAATTACAACACTGCCACCACCACCGCCGCCGCTTGGAGAACGACGACCAAGAGTCGCAGCCACAAGCCCTAATCTCCACGCTGACGTCACCCTCCTCCACGATCGGCTCCAAGCTCGACTCGCTCGACCGGCTCACCCAGCTCTCGAAGCGCGACTCGGCTCTCCGCTCCAAGCTGACAGAGTCCGGCGCCGCCGCCGCCGTGCTCAAGTGCGTCGGCGCCGATGATCCCGGCCTCCAGGAGAAGGCGCTCTCCCTGCTGCTCAACCTCAGCCTCGACGACGACAACAAGGTCGGCCTGGTCGCCGAAGGCGCGATTGGCCGGATCGTCGGCGCCCTGCTCGGCGGCTCGCCGAACTGCCGGGCCGTGGCGGCGACGGTGCTGACGAGCCTGGCCGTCGTGGAGGTCAACAAGGCCACGATCGGGGCCTATCCTTACGCGATTGGGGCTCTGGTTTCGCTTCTCAGGGACGGCAAGAGCAGCCGCGAGAGGAAAGAGGCCGCGACGGCGCTCTACGCCATCTGCTCTTTCCCGGACAATCGCCGGCGAGCCGTGCAGTCCGGCGCGGTGCCGATTCTGATCAGAATCGCCGATTCGGGGCTGGACAGGGCCGTGGAGGTTCTCGGCCTGTTGGCGAAGTGCAAGGAAGGGAAGGAAGAGATGGAGAGGTTTCATGGCTTCGCGAGGATTCTGGTTAGAGTTCTGAAGAACGGAAGCAACAGGGGAGTTCAATATTCGCTTCTGACATTGAACTCGCTTTGCTGTTGCAGCGACGAGATATGCCAGGAAGCGAGGAAAGAAGGGGTTTTGGAGATTTGTGCGGGGTTGCTGGATGATGATAATGAGAAGATTAGGAGAAATGCTTCTAATTTGATGCAGGTTCTCGGTGGGAACCACTCGACGAGGTGAGAAAACATGGGGGGAAAGGGGATCGGAAATCGGATACGAGTCGATTTTGCGGTGTTATAGAAGGTTTGCCACGGCGGAGGTGAGTCGGGTTTTTGTTTTTTGGTTAATTGGTTGGTTCTACCATGTTGGGGATGATCGTAGTGGTTCCTTGTACAAAAGGAAAAAAAAAAAAAATGAGAAGAAGAAAGAAAAGAAAAGAAAAAGATTAGATTTTGATTGGATAAGTTCTTTGTATCTTGTACATTCTAAATAATATTTGCACAAATGGGCTAGCTTTCTGCTGTTAGCTGTTTTGTTGTGAAAGTGTCTAGACTGTTTAAATTTCAATTTGTCTCGTTTCCGTAATGTTGTCTTGCTCTTATGTCTCTATCATTTTTGGAGTTGATAGTAGTTGTCGTTAGACTCATTACCATTGAGGATTGAGTAGGCATTTAGAAATTTTGCTCAAGTTCGTTAGACATCAAGAATCATTACAATTAGATGCTTAAACACATTGAAATCGAGATCGAGAGGTGGACATTGTGTGATTGGAGGTTTGATGATTGTTGTTCGCCAATGGTGGTATACGAATTTGAGAAAAATGCAATAATTTTTTCATTTGGCAAGTCTGTGAGTCATTCAAATTTTGAAACAATATCGGTCTGATGTTAGAAACTGAATGGAATGTGACTTGTGTCCATAATTTTTGCCGATTTTTA
Source organism: Antiaris toxicaria (assembly GCA_035233585.1). NCBI lineage: Eukaryota > Viridiplantae > Streptophyta > Magnoliopsida > Rosales > Moraceae > Antiaris > Antiaris toxicaria. Next base: position 101,650,101 of record CP141154.1, read on the forward strand.
GAAAGAAAAGTGGGGGGGAAATGTGGATAAGTATAGAGAGTCCTTACGGAGTCAACATTCTGTAAGGTGATTTCAGCTAGTAGGTTTGATGAGGAACAGGATAGGAAATACTTGGGATTTTAAAATATGTGTTTAAATATTAGAATTATTTAGGACTAATTTAAGATTATTTTAATATTACGTTAAGTCATCTTATTTTTAGGGTTTATTAAGCTATAAATGTAATAATAGACGTGATGATTGTAATTTCATTCTAGACCTTGATGATTATTACTGGTTACTCAGATTTCCCTCTTTGTTGCTCTCTCTTCTTCCTCGAGTCATCATCTTTCTTCTCTTCTTATCTCTGTTTCTCTCTTCCTTTCCATTCCTTTTTTTTTTTTTTTCTTTCGTTAATACCTGACCAAAATTGTATAAAGCAAATAGTCTTCATATAAGTCTTAGTATAAAGAAAATTTGCAGGCTGTGTTAGTTCGTGTCTTCACACACAATACAGAGCTTTTTTCGGAATGCATGTAATCTTAGGGCAGTAGGGTAGACGTCTATAAATCTGGGCTAATATTTCTGTCTCTTTGCTATCACAGATAGCTTTATTTCCTTTTGTTTTGTTTGTTTGGGTTATTCTTTTATGCATAAGATGTCATATGAAATTCAACAAGTTGCTCTTTCTTGTTAGCTTGACCTGTCGTTGTATTCCCTCTCGAAGAAAATAATTGTGAGGATATCTAATCTATTGTTTTAAAAGCTTTTAACTTTTTGCCTATTTCATGGTCCAACTCTTTAACACCGTTTTTGCCCTTGTACAGCGTATGAATATGTAGAACCTTGTTATTTTCTTTTTGGGATTTTTCCTAATCCAGTGCCAGTATCTCTGAAATCATTGAGTTCGTGGGATTGCTGGTTTATGGAATAAAGTCGGTATTGGATTTTTTATTTAAAAAATATATAATGGGAGGGTTTTTGGTCAGGCAATGCATGATTGATACTTGCTCTTGCTAGGTTGTTTAAGGTTTGAATCTTCTACTCTCTCTCTCTCTCTCTCTATATATATATATATCTATATTTCAAGGCTTTCAAATCGAAAAATGCCAAGAAACTAATTTTATTCCTAATTTTTGAGCAAGGATGGAAGTATATGGGCTCCTGTGGGGCCACATGCCCTACAGGAAAAAAATTAAAAAAAATTCAGAAATTGCATTATATAAGCTAAACATTTATTGATTTAAAAATAAATAGTATAATTTTAAACTTTTAAAAATTTGTAATATAATCAAGTTTATGGATATATGATTTTATATTTTTACCCATAATTAGTTTTTCTTTTTCTTTCTTCCCAAGCATACGCTCTCTCAACAAATTGTGTGCTCTCTCTCTCTCTCTCTCTCCACTCTGTATGTGTTGTATATATCTCTCTCTCCTTTGTGTCACTCTCTCCCAACCTTCTTCTTTCCTCGTGAGGTCTTTGCAGTGGTGATAACTAAGCAACGACGATGATCTTGTCACCTCACAGCTCTGATAACATCCGTGGAACAGATCCGATGATTGCGTTGGAGGTGATCCAAATCACCTCAACCTGCGTTCTCTTGTCGCAGCCATGGAGAGGAGCTGATCTCCTCCATGCAATCTTCCATCCTCTAACGACGAGAACTAGTCCAAATGGTGGCCAAGGTTGGCGTTCTCCCCAGCGACATTTCAATGCACGATCTATTGTTTTGTTTTCATTTTTTTTTTCTCTTACAGGTTTAGATCTCCTTCAATCACTAAGCTTCGACAATGAGATCGTCATGAGCGTTTTGATGTTTACTTGGAGCCGCAATCGTCGTGAGACTGACATGATTGATGTTTCTTCTCCGACGGCAATCTTTGAGGATAGCATCAGTGTTGGCAACACGATGGTCACAATGATCTGCACAATCAAAAAATCGCGATCCACTTACCGATGTCTGTCCTCATCAACGTGGTTTCTCTTCACCTTTGCCTTGAACAATTGTAGCAATTTCCATTTCCGTTAGAGGGTCTTCTTCTCCGACGATGGCACCAGCAATGGGTTGGGGTTAGAAATTGAATGCGGGAAAAGTTCCATATTAGGGTATCTTTTTAATTTCCAAGAAAATTATGTGTTGCTAAATAAAATAATAATTACTATTACAAAATAAAAAAAATAATATAAATAAAATTTATTGTGTAAATGTATGGTTTATATAATAATTTTAATAAATCATTAATTTACAATGTTTTTAAAAAGTTGTAATCTTGTATATCCAAGTTTTATTATATAATAAAATTATTACGTAAATAAAAGGTTTACAATGTAAATCTAGTGGTTTATGTTGTTTTAAAAACTTCAGTAAATCTAATTGGTGCAAAATTTGAAGTGTAGATATAAAATTTACACTCAATTTACATTATTAATATAAATGTTAGATTTACATGGTATTAATATCAATAAATAATTTTTCTAATAAAGGGAAATAGTAATCTGATTAGCAATGAAAAAGTATGTCATTGATTAGATTTAAATGCCTTGTTTGTCTGTTATAAATTGTATCGATTTTCGTTATTTAATAATTTACACCGCAATTTGATAATTTACACTATATAGTTTTTAAAAAATTTGTAAATAAATGATTTTCACAGTGTAAATTTAATATAAATGTTGTATTTATAGTGTAAATTTTGATTTTTGAATTTTGCATGAATTTCTATCAAAGAGTAAATTAATTGTAAATGTTGTATTTACACTATAAATTTTAATATCAAATTTTTGTATGGATTTTTTTTTAATCACAATGTAAATTGAGTGTAAACTTTGAATTTACACTATATATTTTGGCCTTGCATTTTTCTCACAATATAAATTAAATGTAAATTTTGTATTTACATTGTAAATTTTGATATCGAATTTTTTATGGATTTTTTTCATAGTGTAAATTTTATATTTGCACTGTAAATTACTACATTGTAAATTCAGAATTTATAAATTTTGAATTTATAGATTTTTAGTAAATTATTTATTTTATTTTATAAATTTTCACATTTTATTTGATTTTCTAATTTTGTATTTATATGTAAATATACTATTTATTCTAATTGTAAAAAGATCCCAAATTCTATCAAATTCCCAAATACAAACCCAGATCTGATTCTCATTCTCTCTCCTCAATCTTGTTCTCTCTCTCTTCGTATCTCTAGTGATGGAATTTGCCACCTGCAACATCCCTAGCGTCGTCAACAAAAATTGGTGCAGACGTCTTACGAGCTTTAAATTGATGTGAATTTAAATTTACACTTAATTTGCTCTTTACAATCAAACTAAAACTTTTAACTAATTTATTTTTTTCCCTTCTTATATTTGGCCTATTTTCCTCTTTCTCCTAAGAAAATTATATATATTTTAATGTTTTGGTCCTTTTGGTATTTTAAAATCCACTTGTACCCCCACTAACCCACTTAAATTTACTTTTTAGGTTTTTTTTTTTTGGCAACTTTGAAACGGTGATCTCCACCACCAACTACAAATACGTAATACATTTTTTTATTTTTGATTATTTTAAATTAATAACTAATTTGGGCAAGCTTTTTAATTTTTTTAATTCCTTTTTTTTTTTTTTTTTGGGCTTGGATTTCAAATCGGCATACCTCCCTTTTCTTTTGAGAATGACGGCTAAGCGATCAAATTCATTTTCTGCTATGAAAGTTGTGAAGAATCATTTAAGAAATCGGACGGGAGATCAACGGATGAATGACAATTTAATTGTCTACATCGAGAAAGGTATTTTTGATATAATTGACAATAAAGTTATTATGCAAAGGTATCAAAATATGAGAATTCGTTGGAGACAATTGTAATGTCTTGGTTATTCAATAAAATTTCATCATGGAAAGGTATAGAAAATTTTACTTGGCTTTCACAGAAATTACTTCATGCTTTTTATTTTTAGTTGTGCCCCCTCGAACTTAAAGTTTGGCTCTGTTCTTAAGCACCAACCTATATGATAAGTGTGTTGTTTTTCTTTTATTAGTAAATGTTTAAAATATTATCATATCATTTGATTGTATTTATCAATAAAAATAAAACAAGTAAGTTAATATTTAAAAAATTAGGATTAGAGTTGGTGTCTCTAATATTACTCTTTTAAATATGTCATTAAATAAATAAATAAATGAATGAATTATCAAAGCTTTCAAATAATGTCATATGGTATACTGATGCCTCTGTTTATAGGCAAAATTGATATATGACACAACTAAAATAAAAAAATATACTTTTTATCTATAGTTGTGCCCTATAAAATCAAAGTCTGGCTTTATCCATAAGTATTAACCTATATAATAAGTATGTTGTTATTTTTTATTAGAAAATGTTTAAAATATTATTAAATCATTTGTTTATATCTATTAATGAAAATATAATAAGTGAGTTAGTACTTAAAAAATTAAAATTAGAGTTGATGTCCCTAACTTTACTCTTTCTGATAATGTCATATTATATATATATATATGTATGCATGTATGTATATATAGAAACGTTCAAGGCTTTCAAATAATATCATATGAGATAGAGACCAAAATTGATATATGGCATAATTAAAGATACAAATACACTTTTTATCTTATGTTGTGCATCATAAACTTGAAGTTTGATTTCATCTTTGAGTACTAACTTATATACTAAGTGTATTATTATTATTTTTTGTTAATAAGTATTTAAAATATTATCATATTATTTAATTAAATTTATTAATAAAAATATAACAATTAAGTTGATGTTTAAAAAATTAAAATTAAAATTGATATTATAATATTATTCTTTTAAATAATATCATATTATATATATATAAACATTTAAGGCTATCAAATAATGTCATATGGGATAAAGACGCCTCTGTTTATTGCCAAAATTGACCTCTGCTTTATGTTTAATGTTTTTGGGGCCCGCAGTACTCCTTAGCTCTAAGAGTTATAGCAGTATTCCTGGGTTGATTCGTCTCTGCCGACCGCTTTTTTAGGTGGATTTTTTTTTAAAATCTGAAAGATTGTCGACTTGTTGGATTACTATTTTAGTGTCGAAACATTATCATTCAAAATAAATGAATAAATAAATAAAAGCCTAAAAACAACACAAAATTGGGTGTTATAACGGGAGAATGCGTGGATTTTGGGTTTCCTCCTTTTGTAGGGTGGATCACATTCTTGTTATGCTGAAAGTTAAAAATTTGCCAATTGGTCAAGACAAAGAAAGACAAGTGTCCAATGAGATGGAAGATTCACTTTTGTCATCACAGCCCCAACTGGCGTCATTAATCACGGTCGGTTGGTAATGCTAATATCCCTTGAAATTGATGCTTAAATAGTCCACCAATGGCCAATGTAGTTTCATCTCTCATTGACTTCTGCCAAGGCCATGCTTGTGATCTAGTATGAAGTCTAACTGTACATGTTTGCTCACCCAAGGCCATAAAAGCCCAAGTTTTAGACCTATCATCTGTTCTCTAGTCCATTTTATGCCCATATTTAATGTGAAGAACTTGAGCACCAATAAATTATGAGTTTTTTTTTAAAGAATATCATAAAAGAACATATCTATAAATTATTGCTATCTATAATTGTTTTAAGTTTTTTTCCATTCAAATAAAAAGTGATTAACATGAGAAAAATCCAAATCAATAATTTATTGAGGTAAAAATTCTAAACATGTACACTCACAATTCATTTGATATATAAGATAGGACTACATTATATAATATAACATTAAAGGATTGAATTGAAATGTATAGGAAATGATAGGATTAAATAATCACTTCCTCTTGAAGGGGATTATCATATCCATTTTTAAAGGGATTAAATTATGAACTTATTCAATCCAGTCTTTTAAAATTTCTCACCAAACAAAAAATTAAATCTAATTCTATCATATCCTCCTTAATCTTGTGTACCAAACAGACCGTAAAGGGACTATTTCCATAATAATAAATTAAGCACCAATTTTCGTTTCAAAACTTCGAGCCCCAGGTTAAGCAGTTATGATGAGAACACGACTAGGACTAACAAATAGAATTGATACCTGTTTTAAGTTTTTGAGAGGGTCAGTTATGAAAACTCGAGCTAAACGATTCAAGGAAGCATTTAACGGATTAATCTGGGAGGACCAACTTTGCATGGAATTCTTCTTACATGTGCATAGCCAACTTTGCATGGTGATTGGTAGCATATTCAATCAGCTCTAAGGATTCAAAATTCAAATCAAGCTAAATTATCAAGCAAGATTGGTGTGTTCAATCAGCTAAAGGATTCAAATTTCAAGATCAAGAAAAATCTGAATCATCTTTGCCAAAAAATGCCAATTTCTTTTAAACTTTAAATTAAGTAGATTTTGTTTCTTTTATTCAAAATTCAAATAAGTCTCCTAACTTGATATGCTTGTGGAGATTCTAAGGGGAGTATTTGAATTTTAAATATTTCTTTGGTTTTTGGGGTTGATTGTGTGTGATCTTTTGAAGGAAGATTGAATTTTAAATATGCCTTTACTTTAGAGCTGTTAAAGGCTTTTAAAGACTTGTTTCAGATGAATAAGATGGACAAAAGTTTATTCAGAAAAGTAAGAGTGATTTTCTTTGATTCTTCGAGAACTTTCTAAACTTATCAAGAGTAATTGTGGCGTTCAAATTTGACTTATTAATCAGTTTTTCCATCACTGATTGTGACGTCTTCACTATACCAAAGTTCTTACATCTTTATAGGTAACGGGTTGCAGTCATTCCATTTGAACCTAATTGTAGAACGATCTTGGAGATTTTATTGAATTACAGATTTCATTTGTTCTTAGCGTGGTTTGTATCAGGCTAAGTGAATTTCAACAATGATAGTATTTTTAATCATTTTGTTCACAATTCACTTAAAAATGTGTTTCCCTAATCTTGCCATAGAAGTGATATTGTTTGAATACCAGCCCTCCAAAGGTGATATATCTCATACACACCCAGTACTAGAGAGTATACTGTTGGAAATGACATATAAAAATCATTTATGGTCATTTTGATGCATGAATTTAAGCAATACCCATATTGTGTTAGTGTTAATTCAAAGTACATTTGCGTTCTCCTCTATGAGAAAATTGAAATTGTATATTTATACATTCAGAATGGTGAGAGGATGAATGAGAAATTGACTCTTAAAAGTACAATCATGAAGTTTGAAAATTAAAAAAGGAAATGGAAAAACTGTTGTCCCACATGGGAGAGAGACAAAAGCTCCAATGGGTTTATAAGTGTTTGCATCTTTTTGTATATTAAGTGTTTTGCATCTTTTTTTTTTAATTTTCCAACCATTATGACAGCCATAAATTGATGTTGTAAACAGCTAGAAATTTTGGCTGAAGCGTAACGGCTACAATAATGTATATAATTAATAATAGCCATAAATTAATGTTGTAAACAGCTAGAAATTTTGGCTGAAGTGTAACGGCCACAATAATGTATAGAATTAATAAAAATTAATTCTGTAATAGCCGAAGGTTGGCTGTGTTGAGCAAATTAAAGGTCAAGCCTTTGTGCTTATAAAAAGGCTCTCCTCCAACGGTCCATACTCTCAAGAAAAATCATCCATAAAATGCGTGCTTTCTGTCGTGATTTCTCTCTAGAGTTTAGGTGCATTCCAAGTGGTAGAGTTCAGATACGATTTTAGTTTGCCAAGAAAAGTAACATGATGTGCCGTCACTACTAGCAAGTTGTTTTATCTTGAGAAGCAGATGCTGATTATTACTTGAACACCGACGGTTAGGAGGTGAATCTGTTATAAGAAAATCATATGATACACAGGACTCGATTCTCCTTCACCACATTGATTTTTCTATTGTTATTTTGATTCTTTCTCCTGTTCGTTTTCGTATTCCAGTTAACAATCTTAAAATAGATTCTTAATTTGACGACAAAAAAGCGAAGTTTTTTGTAAGGAGATTTTTGTTCTCTAACGTTTTGTTTTTCTGTCATTGCAGACTTTGGCACATTTGGTTTAATTATTAAACGTTTATTTTTTCCAAACTGTTTTATTTATGTTCTGAGTTTCGGTGTTATTATGGCGCATATATATATATGTATATTATCTTTTTTCTTCGGTTTGATGCAGTAAGTTTTGTTGTTTTGTTAATATATATATATATATATATAGTTTGGTTACAGATTCTTATAGTATATATAAATATAATATATATATAAACTATACAGCTTTGGTTGTTTTTCGTTTTTGTTTCAGTTTTGGGGTTTTTTTTTCTCTCTTTTTTTTTTTCATGTTTATAACCATTTATAATCATAAGGTGTTTGCTTTGATGTTTATATAATATAATATTATTGTTTCGGTTTAGTGTGTTTATATATGTTTCTGTTTGCTATAAAGATTTCGTCTCTGTGTTGCCTTTTGTGGTTTCTGTAGGATTCATTCTCGTAAATAAGAATTATATTAAAAAAAAAGGGGTCTCTTGGTATATATAGCTCAGTAACGGTTTAAAACTTTTTATATCTAACTTATATTAGAACGTTAGTTTGTTGTTTTCTTTTCTAAGGTTGGTGTTTATTTTTTTTAATTTCCCGTTTGCTTTTGCTATTTACAATTTTTCCATGTTGTTATATTTTGGAGTTACATACTTGGATTCGGTAACAGCAAGTTCAAACCGTAATTAAAGTTTTAATACGGTTTGTTTGTTATTTCAGAATTGGAAAACAATTTGAATACTGTTGATATAACTGCCAAGAACATGACTGTGGGTCAAGTTCTAACTATTTTAGGGGCACGAATGCCTGCCTCTGTGGTACTGATTTTGGTTCCCGTGAACCATGATGAGAAATCAGAGAAATTTGATGAGTTAAATTTCAAGAGGTGACAGCAAAAGATATTGTACCTAATTATCTTGAATCTTGCAAGATTCTTGACTGAAAAAGCTCCTGAGCTTAAAGAGGATGGGGTTGCTGCTCAAGTCCTTAGTGCAATTGATGCTTAGGAGCATTTTGATTTCTTATGCTGCAACTGCTTTTAAATGGTCTATCTAACTATTTGTACAATGTACATAGTACAAAGAAAACGACAAAGGAGTTGTGGGAGTTGTTGGACAGAAAATATAAGACCAAGGATGCCAACCATAAGAAATTTGTGATGCGACGGTTCATGGAATATAAAATGATTGACTCTAGAACATGATCAATCAAGCACCAGAGATCCAAGTGATCATCCATGAGATTCAAGCTGAAGAGATGGTTATAAGTGAAACCTTTCAAGTAGCGCAATCGTTGAGAAGCTACCACCTACATGGAGTGACTTCAAGAAATACATTAAGCAAAAGAGAAAAGAGATAAGCATTGAGGACATAATTGTTAGACTTTGTATTGCAGAAGACAACAGAGGTTCTGAAAAGAAGTCATCTAATGTTAAGGCAAATGTGGTAGAGCATGGTCAAGACTCCAAGTTCAAGAAGAACAATTTTAGGAAAGGGTCCAAGCAGGGACTTAAAGGATGAGTTTCTAAAAAATAGAAATTCCAAGGAAAGTGCTTCAATTATAACAAGATAGGTCATAAGTTAATGGACAGCAGGCTACCTAAGAAGAATAAGAATAAGAATAAGAAACATAAAGCAAATGTTGTGGACAACATTACTCAAGATATGTACACCAATTTTTTTGTAGTATTTTCAGGAGTGAACTTGATCAAGTCCAATCTAAAGGAGTGGTGGATTGATATTGGTGCTACTCAGCATGTTGCTCAAACAAAGCATTGTACACTTCCTACAAACCAATTGAAAACGGGGAGAAGTTGTTTATGGGAAATTTTGCTAGGTCCGATATTGAAGGTCAATGCAAGTTGATCTTGAAGACGACTTTTGGGAAAGAGCTCACTTTGAACAATGTTCTTTAAGTATCAGAAATCCACAAGAACTTGGTATCTAGTTCATTGCTCAATAAGCATGGATTTCACATGGTGTTTGAGTTTGATAAGTTTATATTGTCTAAGAATGGAATGTATATTGGAAATGGTTATGTAATCGAGGGGCTTTTTAAGGTTACTGTCATGACTGTTAAGCCAAAAATGAATAAATGAAGAATTCTTTTACTTACTTGCTTGAGTCTTTCAATTTATGGCATGGTAGATTAGGACATGTTAATTTTAATATATTGCATAGACTAATTAACTTGAATCACATATCCACTTTCTAAATTAATTCTAAACATAACTGTAAAACTTGTGTAAATGCAAAATAAACAAGGTCATTGTTCCAAGGAATAAAAAGGAACACTAAACCTCTTGACTTCATACATAATGATGTGTGCGATTTAAAGTTTGTTCAAACTAGAGTTGGTAATAAGTATTTCATTACTTTTGTCGACGATAGCACAATATCTTGCTTTGTATATTTGCTCAAAAGTAAGGATGAGGCTATAGAGAAATTTGCTCTTTATAAGAAAGAAGTTGAGAATCAACTCAATAGGAAAATTAAGATGGTAAGAAGTGACTGTGATAGTAAATATATAGAACCATTTAGTGAATTTTATTCACAACATGATATATTCATGAGGTCACACCACTTTGTTCTTATTGATCAATGGCTAAACACAAAAATCATATCTTGAAAGATATAATGAATGTAGAGTTGAAAAGTTCTAGGTTGTCACAGAACATGTGGAAATGTGGAAAGTCGTTTTGTTGGCAAACTAACTTTTAAATAAAGTTCCCTAGAAGAGAGAAGACAAAACCTCTTATGAATTGTGATAATGAATGAAGCCTTCCTACAAATACTTGAGAGTATGGGGATGTCTTGCCAAAATGAAGGTTTCGACACCAAAGAAAGGTAAAGATAGGTCCAAAAACTATTGATTACAGTTTCATTGGATATGTGCATAATAATAGTGCTTATCATTTCCTTGTGCATGAATCTAAAATCCCTGATATTCACAAGAACATGATTATGGAGTCAAGAAATGCATTGTTTATTTGAATATGTGTTTCCTTGTAAATCTAGAGAAGAAAGGCCAAGTTCATCTAAACGAACACATGAGATAATGGATAAGGGTAACGAGGACCAAGAACATGAAAGAGCAAGGACACAAAAATTGTTTGGTCTGGATTTTTTGACCTATTTGCTAAAAAGTGAACCTTAAAGCTTTAAACAACTTCTTTGAAGGTCCTTTGTGGAAAAAGGTCATTACGAGTGAAGTTGATTCCATTTTGCAAAATCATACTTGGAAATTAGTAGATCTACCTTTGGGATGTAAACTACTAGGATACAAATGGATTTTCAATAGGAGAATTAAAGTAGATGGAACAATTGATAAGTATAAGGCCGAACTTATAATTAAAGGTTACAAACAATAAGAAGGCCAACATTAGTTTGATACATATTCTCCTATAATGAGAATAAATTCCATTAGGATGATACTTGCTATCACTGTATTGAGAAATCTAAAAGTATATCAAATGGATGTGAAAATAGCCGTTCTTATTGGAAATTTGGATAAAAAAATTTACATAGAACAACTTGAGGGTTTTTTTTTTTTTTTTTTTAGCTCTGAGACAAGAAAAAAAGTTTGTACATTTGTGAAGTCTTTGTATGGTTTGAAACAAGTACCAAAACAATGACATGAGAATATGATGACCAATGAATCCAAGATCAATGAATGTGACAAATTTGTACATTGAAAATAGCTATGTCATTTTGTCTTTATATAGATGACATGCTCATTATTGGTAATGGTGACAAGATGATCAACCAAGGATATGTTGAAATCAAGATTTGACATAAAATATATAAGACTAGCAGATGTGATATTAGGAATTAAAATATCAAGAACATCTGATAAGTTCATTATAAGTTAGTCACATTATGTAGACAAGATTGTTGAAAAGTTCAATAAAAATGATTTTGGCATGGCTTGAATACCATTAGGTACAAGTTTTCACCTTTTAAAGAATAAAGGTGAGAGTGTCTCTTAACTAAAGTACTCGAGAGTGATTGGAAGTTTGATGTACTTGATGAGTTATACAAGACTAGACATTGCCTACATAATTAATAAACTGAGTAGATATACAAGTAATCTGGAAGTTGATCATTGGAAAATGATTACAAAAGTACTGAGATACTTGCGATATACTCTTAGTTATGGACTACATTATACTAGATATCTAGCAGTGCTAAAAGGATACAGTGATACAAATTAGATATCTGATATAAAAGACTCTAAGTCTATTAGTGGATATGTGTTTACACTAACAGAAGCAGCTGTATTATGGAAATCCTCAAAACAAACTATAATTGCCAGATTAACGATGAAATATGAGTTTATTGCCTTAGATAAGTGTTGAAAAGAGGCTATGTGGCTATGCCAATTCTTAGAGGATATTCCAAGGTGGCCAAAGCCTATGCCGGTAGTATGTATACATTGTAATAGTCAATTTGCAATTGGAAGGGCGCATAGCAATATGTATAATGGTATGTCTAGACATATACATCGGAGACACAATGCCATTAGACAACTACTCTTAACTAGAGTTATCTCTATTAACTATGTAAAGTCAAAGGATAATATTGCAAATCTACTAACCAAAAAGTTAAATAGAGAGTTAGTTGATAAGTCACCAAGGGGAATGAGACTAAAGCCCATGACAAATTAGGTCGATGCAATGGAAACTTAATTTAGTTGAGTAGAGATCCTAAGATCTAGATTCAAAAGGACAACTTATTTATAAAGACTAACTTGGATCATTGTGGGGGTTACCCTCCGGTCTATTCCTATGATCAAAATAATGATGCTTGTAGGGAAAAAGTTAAGCCATGTTTTTAATGATTCTGAAGCATTAAAAAGCCAAGCAGAACAATATGGGTTACTCTTGATTAAGAAATCACCTATATAAGAGGGAAGTGAAGCCGCTTCAAAGGAGAATTATATAGAGTTAATTCTCTAAAAACTCTTGCAGAATCAGGTAGATATTAATGGCCAAGATGAACATAATAGTGAGAACTGAATTGGGTTAGGAAAGATACTTGTGTAAGGTTTGCATCATTTTCATAATGACAGAATAATTCAAGGACATCATGTGTACTGGTTGATCAGTAAAGTAAATATATTATAACAAGGGAAGGTTTAAAAGGTAACACTTACTTATCTTATGCAAGATCTCACCATTGAACTCTTATCACCAGATCCAAATCTGTGTCTATTGTTTTCATTTGTGTCCTCTGTCAATTTCATTCATGTTGGGGATTGTTAGAAAAATGGCTTATAAAAATCATTTTAATGATCATTTTGAGACTTGAATTTAAGTGGAACCCACTTCGTGTTAGTATCGGTTCAAAGTGTATTTGTGTTCTCTTGTGAAGAGACTGAAATTGAATATTTACACCTTCAATATGGTGAGAGGGTGAATGAGAAATCGACTCTTAAAAGTACACCTCTGAAGTTAGAATATTGGAATAGGAAATGGAAAAACTCTTGTTCCACATGGGAAAGAGATAAAAACTTCAATGGGTTTATAAAGGTTTGTATATTTGCTTATTGGTAACTAATTAAGCATAAAAGCTCTCTTACGTCTGCAGGCGTAAGGGGTACAAATCCTTGACCAAAAACCATGATGAAACCAAAGAATTTGTGTGCAAGTACACACATCGAATTAGCCAGCCTTGTGTGAGCTTCCTTTATTATTATTATTATTTTTTTAATTTTCCAGCTATTGTAACAGCCATGGGTTAATGTTGTAAACGTTTGTAACAACTAGAAATTTTGGCTGATGTGTAAAGGCCTCAATAATGTATAGAATTAATAAAAATTTATTCTGTAACAGCCAAAGGTTGGCTGTGTTGAGCAAATTAAAGGTCAAGCCTTTGTGCCTATAAAAAGGTACTCCTTCAACAGGCCATACTCTCAAGAAAACTCCTCCACGTTATATGTTCTCTCTATTTTCGTTTTCTCTAGAGTTTAGGTGGCATTCGAAGTGGTAGAGTTCATACACGATTTTAGTTTGGTAAGTCATTTTATCTTGGGAAGCAGATGCCGATTTTTCCTCTGAGCATCGATTATGAGGAGGCAAATTTATTTTAAGGAGATTGTGTGATATAAAAGACTCGACTCTCCTTCACCGTGTTGATTTTGCTTTCTATTGTTATTTTGATTATTTCTCCTATTCATTTTTGTATTCCCGCTATCATAAACCAAAGCTTTTCTATGATGTGGTCTCCGAAAGGTCAACAACCACCAGAAAAGCCAAGTGAAAGACATGATTGTGGAGGAGAAGCTTCATGTAGATGCTGGTCCTTCTAATGCATTTACCCAAACATATGGTCTCCCCTCTCTACCAAGCTAAGCAATTATCTTTTGGATAATATCATGACATGGGCCATGCATTCGTGTAGCTAAAGCTACTCCTCTTCAACTACTCTACTTGACTAAGTAGGGAAAAATATAAAAAAATTAAAGAAAAAGGGTTCTTTCTCTTTACTCATCTATGTGGACCCATTTGAAGGAGAAAGTAAAAGTGCATTGGCCACCACCTGACCTGAGCATGGTTCACATATATGTAGAGTATAACACAAAGTCAGAGCATGCGCTCAAAATTTGGACTGGAATTACTACAAAGGACAAACTGTTTAATGTCCAATTGAGGAGATAATGACGCTATAATATGTCCAATAAAGAAATTTTAAGCTTTCAACTGAAAATTAGTCGTTGAAGTTTGGAAACAATCCTAGATGAGATATCTGGACAAGTCAGTGGTGATAAATGATGAATAATTTGTTTTTCATAACATATCACAGGAAAATTTGTCAATAGACATGCGAGTAACTGATCAACTTGATTCAGCTTTCAACATCAACTATTCAAACAAAGGCCTCTTAGAATTATTAGTGATCAAATTCCAATCGATATCCATGGTATAAGACGGAATTGCCGACAATCTCTCATCTTTTAGGTTAATTAAGAGAAAGAAAGTCTTTTCGAGTCAGTCCGACATTATTGAGCAGGGTCCGACAAGAATGTGTTCGACGGTTGCCTCTGAGCCTTGTTGCTTAGTTCATTAACCTAAATATCGAAGAGATTTTCACAGATACCCTACTGGCATAGAAAATAAAAAATAAAAAGTAAAAAAAAATAAAGAGAGAAGATGACTATAATTACGAGCAAGGCAGGAAATCATGTTAAGTGATATTATAGCTGCTTAAACAGGATGAAATTGGGAAATGGAATGCTCCTATTAAAGAAGGAGAAGCATGCTTGAAGATACTACTTTCTTAGGGAAAAAGACACTTGTGCAGTGTAATCTTGACTTTGATAGTCACATTTTTTCTTGGCACTCAATTAATAGCTGACAAATTGAATTGGGTCCCTCTCCTCGAACTCCCCATTTTAAAATCTTTATCCGATGAGAATCTTGAGGCAATGAATCCAGAATAGGACGTTTTCAGATTCATGCAAAACAAAAAAAGAAACGAAACAAAACAAAACAGAAAATGGAATGTCATTTACTCTCCATCACAAATGGCTAAGCCCACACCCCATTCAGCAAATTTTGTATTAATAATCTGATCAAAAAAACATTTTGGGCTGCTCTGACAACTTCTCACTTTCTTTATTACGAGGAAACTTAAAAAAAAAAACAAAAAAGTGAAAGAGAGAGAGAGAGGGAGAGAGAGGGAGAGACAGGGTAAAACAATGACGGGTATGAGAAAGCTATGAATATATCATTAAATTTCAGAGCATTTGTTTAGTGTATTTTAGAAGTCTAATGCTGCCGTGACCATTAATTTGAACTAGCTTCCAAAAATATTGTATTACTTTACTCAAAATAACAATAATAATAATTTTATATTACATATGACATCCGTATATTTTTGCATTTTAAAAGTCAATGATCTGGACACTCTACCTTATGCCGAGGTGGATCAACCCATTATTGTGTCTACAAGCGTTGGCGCATTCCTTCAATAATACTACATCAAATTAAAAAACGGAGAGAGAGAAACAAAAGCTTAGAATTTTTTTAATAAGCATTTGGATCTCATTTTTAAAAGAGTTTAAAAAATCAAGCTAAGGTTTAAAATTTTTAATAGAGTAGCATTAAAGATACCAACTTAATTCTAATTTTTTTAGTACCATCTCATTTGTCATATTTTCATTGATAAAATCAATCTATTGATGTGGTGTTACATTAAACACTTACTAATAAAATAAATAATAATTCATATACTATATATATTGTAACAACCGGGAAAATTCACATTTCTTGGAAAATAAATACACAATGGATTTAAGCATTAAAATGTGAAATTAAGTGATTTAATATTGTTTAGAACTAAAATAAAATGTTCTAACAATGTTAAAGAATGAAAAATGAGTAATAGTGATATTATGTGTGTGCACATGTATGCCACTCACAGTATCAAAAAGTAGGTCAAGATGATATTATCTTGACATAAAACTGATAAATTTGGGTTCAGCACACCCAAATTAGTCAGGATAGCCTATCAGCACGCTCAAATTTGATAATTGAGCACAAGGGTAATTTTTGACCAAAAATTCACAGTATCGGAAATTGGTCAAAATGACCTCAGATGAAAATAAAACTGATATATTTGGATTCAGGACGCCGAAATTAGTCAGGATAGCCCGTGTTGGAATTTTGGGTGAAAAAGTATATAAAGAGCGGGAAAAAGTGGAATTGCCTCATTTGCCCGTGTGTACTCTCTCTCATCACTTCTCTTTCTCTCTCTACCCCCATTGATGAATAGTAACCGACCACCGGAAACGGTGTCCGTTTTCGACACCGCCGGCACCGTTGGAAAGCTCTCGCCGAGCTGAGTTCAACGGTGTGCCGAGTCGACGGAACCGACGCCGGAGGAGAGCGCACGCGCCGCCCGAAGCCACCGGCCACCGGAAAATTCGCGACGCCGTATCTCCGCCGTCCGACGTTCGATCAAGCTGAAACCGGTCCCAAAAGACTCGTGGTGAAGAGTAGAACAAAACCCAGGTGGTGGATCGCCTCAACACCGACGGAATCGCGCCGCCCGAAGTCGAGACGTCGCCGTCGCCGTCGCCGCCGTGAAACTCGCCGTTTCCGGCGATGTTGAGCTGCACCACCGGTACAGAAATGGTCGCCGTGAAGAGGGGTGCAAAAGCCCTCAATCAATTTCGGGGAAAAAGTCCGGCACGGCGGAGTTCCACCGCCGCCGCCGTGGCCGTGACTTTCGGGGTGATTTTCCGGCGATTGGGGCCTCCAAATGTGAAATTGAGGCTACCAATGGATTTCTCTCGTCGAGATCTTCAAAATGGACTACCCACTTGCCACCGTCGCCGCCGGTCAACGGCCGGTCAACGGCGGTCAACGCCGGTCAACGGCGACCGTTGACCGAAAATTGAAGTTTGGCCCGTTGGCCTATTTTCGACGTTCCGGACGCATCCGCGGAGTCGGATTTGCAAGACGGGACCTCAAATATGAAGAACGAGGAATTAGGGTTTATGCCGTCGAGACCGGACTGCAATTCGGTATAAATCCTGCCCTCTTTACGTTCCGCAATTTAATTGTTTGGGACTGTTATATGATTTTATGATTTTTGGTATGAAAAATGTGGAAAAGAATGTATGTAAAAAGAAGAAAATGGCTGAAATGGAGAAAAAGAAAAATATGTGATAATGTAACGATTTTACGTAAACTGTATGAGTTTTACGTAAAATCTAGGCCTCTGGTATAGTACGTGATAGAATTAGATTAGGATAGATGGTTTTCAGGCGTTTCCTAAACGCTGGAACCTCAAAAATTAAGCGGAAATGCTGCCGAAATTTCTAAAAACGACACCAGGGGTAAAATGGGAAACGAGGGGTAAAAATATGATCGGGAAGGGAACCCGAGCCCCCTCGAGGAATTAAGGCATGGAAAAAGGAATGGGTAAGGTACGATTAGTAAACCGACCCTTCGAAACCCTAGAACGCAAGAAAAACACGAAACCGATTCTTAGGTTCGAATAGTACTTCCCGAGGGCCGGGAATGTGAAAATTGGTAAAATGATAAGAATTGATCAGGAAAAGGTCCGATATGATTTAAAAAGTTAATTAGATGATTTTGGGTTTAGAAAATCCAGCCTAAGTATGAAAATGAAAATGTTAAGGTTAAACGACCCATCAGGGGCAAAATGGTCATTTTGTCCAAAGATTCTCAAATTATGGGAAAAGAGCCCCAATGACCCCGGAATAGTTTAATGGAGTTGTAAAAGCCAAAATTGAGGTTTAAATTGTGAAAAATTACGTCAAGGGCAAAAATTGTAATTTTGTCAAAAGTTAAGGGTAAAATCGTAATTTTTCAAAAGTTGGAGAAAAAATTCGAAAATGGCCATTAAGGTTTAAAAAGCTGTCCTAAGGCTATAATTAAGGGTTATAAGATCAGAATCAAGCTTTTTTTTATAAAATAAAAGCTATAGATGGAAATGTGATTAACGGACAAAATTTGTCTGTAGGAACCCGATTCAGAAGCGACAAAGGACGTCGATGGATCTCAAAGAAAGGATAAGCACGCTATGAGTAAGTTCAGACATTTACCTGTCTGCAACTATGAACAAGTTTATCGTGTTTATATGTTTTGTATGAAAATGTCATGATGTGATTTATGATGATGCTATAGTAAATGCTATAGCAATGATATGATGATGTTAAAAGTTATATTTTAATAAATAATTTATAAAATATATATATATATGTGTGTATATATTGAAAAGGAAATGCATTATAAAAGCTTTATGAGAGTAACGATGTGATAAAGAGGAATAGAAGAATGGAAAGAGTAAGAACAAGAATGTTATGGTAGGATGCATAAGAAAGAGATGAGATATGAAAGGAAAGAATAGATGTTTTATGAAAAGTTTTATGGAAATTAAGTTATGATTGATAGAGCAATGATGATCGGTGATGAAAGGAATTAAGAAAGGGATGTTTTATGAGATTGAAAGAATAGATGTTTTATGAAAAGTTTTATGAAAGTTAGGTTATGATTGATAGACCAATGATGATCGGGGATGAAAGAAATTAAGAAAAAGGTATGTTGTATGATAACGAAAGGATAGATGTTTTATGAAAAATGATATGAAAGCAAAGAGTTAGATAAGAAAGAAAAACAATGATAGGTTATGATAAAAGGTATGATGAATGTTTTATGAAAAATGATATGAAAGCAAAGAGTTAGACAAGAAAGAAAAACAATGATAGGTTATGATAAAAGGTATGATGAATGTTTTATGAAAAATGATATGAAAGCAAAGAGTTAGACAAGAAAGAAAAACAATGATAGGTTATGATAAAAGGTATGATGAAAGGATTAGAACATAACGATAAGATGTGACTGATTGAATAGAACGATAGGCTATGATCTATAGAAGGATGATGATAAGATACGGTAGATAGAAGGATGCAAATGATAAGATGAACAGAGAATAATTGTCTACACGTAACAAAACATGTTTTTGTTGTTATGATGTGATGTGATGTGATAAAGTAAAGAATTAAGAAAAGAAAAATAACGAAAGAATAAATGTTTCATGAAATGTTTTATGAAAAATGAGAAATGAAAGATGATGAATGTCATGAAAAAGATGTACAACGAAAAATCAATATAAGAAAAATAAAAGCCTACAAGATAATAAGACTGAAAACTTAAGTTGTTGGCGTACCGGCCTCCCGTAGGTGAGGTTTTATGTTATGAATTCCACTAAAATTGAATGCTACCTCCCGTAGGCGAGGTTAATGGCTTATAGTGGAACGCTACCTCCCGAAGGTGTGAGGTTAATGGCTAAAAGATAAAGATTGACTGTGAGGTAGGTTGGTGGGTAGCTCCCCCTCCTCCCACTGTCAGCGCGCACTAGGTACGTTCGACAACGGGGCCCACCAGTGAAAGATAAGGAAAGAAAAGAAAAGAGAAAGAAAAGAAATGAAAAGAAAGTGAAAAGAAAAGAAAAGAGCGTGAAAAGAAAAGAAAAGAAAAGTAAAGAACGACATAAAATGAAACAAACGATATGAAACATAATAGAATTATATGTGTGATGTGATGTGAATGACACGTTTTTACGTGATGTTATGCTAGTGTGTATGTTACTAGCATTTAAGATATGAAATGTTAAGAGACGATGATAAAGCGATAGAAAGTTATAAAGGTTTAGAATAGAAAGTTGAGAAATGATAGAAATGGAAAAGCAAAGAAATGAAGAGATTAGATTAGAATGATAAGAGATGATCGATAGAATGATAAGAACGATGAACGAAAAGATAAATGAGCATGGAGAAGCTCACATTTTATGTTATGTTTTGAGGATATGTATAAATGATGTATATGATGTGTATATACGTGATGTCACATATTCTAGTAATAATATATATTACTAGTATTTATAAGTTAATGAATGTATGTTTGAACTTACTGAGCATCTAGCTCATTAGTTGTTTATATGTTGCAGGTAAGCAACGTGTTTATTTAAAGTAATATGATGGACAACGGACGGATCTGCATGTGCCAAGGGACTGGGCGAGGGTATGGTACTACCATGAGTCTTTCGCTGAGCGTTCAAAAAGGAAGATAAAAGAAAGAAAGTTATGATATATGTGTTATAAGAGTATAATAGAGATAGGTATAGTATGTAAGTTAAAAAAAAAAAAAAATTTGCTATAGAAATTGCTTCCGCTATAAGATGAGAACGCTAAGAATGAAAAGTTAAGTATGTTAAGTAAGAGGATGACGACCCACGAGGTTGCCAACCATCGCGGTCGGCGTCAGAGCTCGACTGGTTGGTATGGTAATGTACGTGGGGGGAGTCGCCACATATATTAACACTTAAAAATTGAGATTAAAGTCAGTATTCATAGTATTTTTCTTTTTAATAAGCATTAAGTCAAAATAATTTAAAAATATTCTATAACTAATTAACATATTAAAGTTAAGTTACTAATGTTTTATTGAATTTCTATTATAAATTTCAAAATTGCGTTGAGTTGAGTTTGTTTGGAATTTACATTTTGGACCTGTATGCAAAGCTTCCTAACATTCTAGGTCTAAAAAGTGTTTTTAAAAGTGTTTGAATAACGTGTGAGAATAACATTTAAGTCTTCATTATAGCTTTTAGCCAGTTGAGTTAGATGGGTATGTGAGCTGTTTTCAATGTATTTAGTCATGAGTTCAAATACTAGAAACAATAAATTTTTTCCCATAAGAGTTTTATGTCAAAGTCATTTTACGATTTAAATTTTAAAACTTGTAATAGAATTTTAACAATACATTATAAACTTAGTTCAAATATTTTTAATTTTTATTAGAAAATTTTAAGATCATTTTGACCCATTAATTTTTTTTAATGTAATTCCAAACACTAATTAAAAATTCGTGGTGTTTAATTTATTTTTTCTAAAAGTGCAAAATAAAAAATAAAAGCACTGCAAAATGAATCCTCTAGGTGTTAAGTAGAAGTGATTCTAAAGAATTATAGCCCTTATATGATGCAACACTTTGAAAAGCTACTTTTAAGGCTAAGAAGTCAAAAGTAATTAACTTTTAGTAAACTTTACCAAACAAGTCATTCTACCTTTGATAAAGGTAAAAATTGGGAGAAAAGAAAATGATGATTTTTGAAGGAAAAAATATAATTGTAAGGTTTTTGATTGGAGAAAAAAAGTAAAAGGATAAAAATGCCTATGAATATTAATATATATATTTTTTTAAATTTCTACTATAGGAATTATTCTTTTTTACAATCAACAAGAACTGTAATTTTAGTTGTTTGATTAAATATTTAATAATTGAATATATAAGAGCAGTTTTGTATCATGATCATAAATTTTTAAGGTGAATTTGTTTTTGTTGTTCTTTGAAATATATATCTACATAATAACAACTATATTTTTATCTTGTTAGTAAATAATACTATTTTAATCTTAGTATTAAATTTTACTAGCGTGAGCTATGACTTGAGGTACTTATACATATTGTATTGTTAAATTTGAACGTGAACACTTATAAATTATACTGCTAAAAAATTCAATTGTTATAATAGAAATATTAAGTATGATTCCTATAATATATATTTTTTTATGTTTCTTTTGTTTCCCTAAATTTTATAAAGTAGGCAAAATTCATAGTAAAAACTATACTTTTTTTTAATTAATAAATATAATTATTATGATTGTTGGATTAATTTTTTAACTGTTTAACATATGAGTAGGAGTATTTTTACACTGTACGTATATTGTAAATTTTTATCATAAATACTTACACATTAAAATGTTAAAAAGTTAATTCTAATAATTAAAATAATTGTATATATCCACAAAATTAAATATAATTACTATCTTAAAATTTTTCAATAAATATTAATGAAAAAAATTATTTTTTTATTAATTTTATCAAATAGACAGAAACGCCAATGTCACAATGTCCAAGGAAAAAGAATCAACAAGTCAGATATTAAATAATGGCTGATTCGCCATCTTAGATCTAGTGATTATGTTATGGCTACGTAATGGAATTGAAAAGAATCCATTAGGAAATTGGAATGGATTTTTCCAAGGAAAAACAACTAAACATGTTGAAAGATGAAAATAACAGAAATCAAAATGAAAATTCACTTAACATACATATTGCTTAAAACAAATTACAGATAATCAGGGAAAAAAAAAAATGAAGAGCACCCTTTTCCTTTGATCATTTTAATGGCGGAAGATATGATCCGGGTTTTAAAAAGCACACTTTGTCAAGTTAAAATAAGTTAAAGCTTAAGCCTTTTGGCTTGAAAGTGATGTAGCATTTCACCGGTAAACAATACTAAATTCAATGTGCCATTGGCAAACAAAAGAATTAAATATAATAATATATATGCAGAAGTGATTCAACTCAACTCAACTCAATTAACGAAGCTACAAATTGATTGGGGTTTTGAAATGATGACAGGCATGACATCAAGAAAAGCACAAATTACGTGTCAAGAAAACAAAACCACCACTAATTATGTAAGCAATCCCATTAACAAAAGACTATAAATCAAAGCTCTTGTATTTATTTTTCTTGAAAAAAAAATAAATACTCATTCTTACATGCACCTCGTACCCTCTTTTTATTTATTTTTCCAGCAAAAAAACCATATTCTTATATATATTTTATTTTTATTTAAAGAATCATGTGGCAAGATATATATATATACATGGAGAGATTATTATTATTATAAGAAATGTCACAAATATCCTGCAACCGATTGGTTTGATAGTTATAATATTTTATTAAAATTTTTTTAATTACTAATTGATTTATATAAAACATTTCATTTAAAATTTTATAACATAATGCTATTTAGAATCATTAGTTTAAAGAATAATATCACGGAAAAATATTATATTAAAATTAATTAATTATTATAAAAATATACAAAATAAATTATAAGTATCCTTTTATAAAAATGTCAAATATAATAAGGTATAATTTTGATACATAACCAACATATTTAAAAAAAGTATGGAATCAAAGGGAGAGTTTATGCCAGTCAAATCAACAAAATAACGTAAAAAAAAATATATTAACTCCTGTTTATATGGATGTCCATTTTTTGAAAGAAAAAAGTTTAGTTTTATTTGAAGTAGGAAATTTTTTTCTATTCAAAAATAAAAAAGTGTTTGGGTATATAAAAAAATTTATATTTTTATAAAGACCATTCTTTTTTGATGTTCATAAATTAAAATTTTCAATGTTCATGAATATTTAAAAGGATCAGATTTTCATAAATGAAAATATTGATCCAAAAATGAAAAATTTTTACTTTCGAACATGTCTCTTATACGAAGGCCAAAATAACTCTACACTTATAATAGAGATGTTGAAGAGGTCTCAAATACATGAAAGACGAATTAGAAGAGCAACTAGATAATTATGCACTTACTCAAAAAGAAGTAAAGACTGTGGATTCAAGATCTTATAATAAATTGTAGGAATTCAACTATGAAAAAACACATTCTCTTGTCCCAAAGAAAAAAAATATCTATAAATTTTGTGTTCATAAGGCAAATTGAAGATTTATAGATAAATCAAATTTTAGTTCGGCATTTATTTGCCTTCTATAAAAGATTACTTATTTTTATTTTTAGTTTATTTTTGTTTGCTTTGCCATTTAGATTGTATTAGGATTTCTTTCTTTATTTTTTTATTTTAATAAATTTAGGTGCAAGTTTTATATATATATATAAAAGAAGTATTGACACTTAATAATTATAAAATATAATAAATACACGATTACATCTATGAAATATTTATTTATAATAATTGCAAACATCATATTATACTTTGATTTTACTTAAAATAATAGAGTTTAAATAGCCCTCCTCCGAATTAAAAATAAGCAGATATATATGTATATATATTTTTATATACATTTAAAATGTACCTCACACTATAAATACAGGTCACCTCTTTTGGTGCTTCCCTGTCAACGTTCCATTCACTCGCACCACAACATCACTACCTACAACAACAACAATAACAAGACGTCTTTTGCTCCTCCAAAGCGCACGCAGAGACTCACATATTCTTCCATCAATGGCCACCAAAGTCTACATTGTGTGAGTTTCTCTCTCTCTGTCTGTCTGTCTGTCTCTCTTGTCTGTCGTTTTTAATGTGTTTATGGTGCTTTCTTTCTTTTTTTTTTTTCTTCTTTTTCTTTTTAATTGCTGGTTCACTTTCTTCAATGTATTAAGATAACCCATTAGTTGTTTCCAGTCGCTTTCAAGATATAATTTCTGGGTCTTTCATTTTTGTTTCTTTCTTTTGATTGAAGAAAGTGGAGTCTTTTTCTGGGTTTGTTTGTTTACTCAATTGGAAAGTCTGGTTTTCAATTCCCATTGAGGGGTAATTCATGAGAAATTTTTATCCAGTCTTGTTGTTTTCAAGACTGTTTTATGGCTGATCCTTTGGCTTATGATTTCATTTATTCAGTTCCTAAAAAGAGATTCTGTTTTTCTATTTTGAATTAATTCTAAAGATTTATCTGTATTTATCTATTTTTTGTGGTTGAAAGAAACAACTCAAAAACGCTTTTATTACATAAAAAAGCCAGTGTTTTATCTGCCAATTCTCTCTGTTGCTTAAGGTTGAATTCAAACTAATGTTGTTTTTGCACAAAAGTTGTAATTTCGGCTCGGCACGGCGAGATAAAATGATGAAAAGATAGATGATTTACACAGAAGAGGCCAGATCAAGTCTGAGAAATTGTAAACTTTTATCTGTTTTGGTGAAAAAGAAATGCCAAAAAAATGTCTTGAAGAGTGCCTGACTTTTGGGGGGCTAACGTTTCTCTAGTTTTGGCATAGCTGGATATTATTCAAAACAGGAGAATTGATAGTTGGATTTTTTTTTTTCCTAATATAAAAACTTTTTTTTTTTTCATAATATAAAAACTGGAAATTGCTGGAGATGATGTGATTGTGAAAGTGAAAACCAACTAACCCTTACAATCATGATTGGGAGAGAAAATTCTAGTGCGTGTGGTTTCAGAAATCATCATTAGTGAGATGAGTTCTTGTACACTTTCTTATGTGTAACTAATAGGATTAACTTTTTTTTTTCAATTCAATAATGCTAAGTATACCAACTCTAATATTCAAAAATCAACCTTTTCAATTATCACCTTTTTTATTTGATAAATATGTTCTCTTATTATTCGTTGATGTAGCAACCTATGTCACTAAAAGAATAACAACTTAAAGTTTGTACAAAATGTTGGGATTATAACTAATGTCCATAGCATTTTTCTTTTCTAAGTTCTACGTTTCACCTTTTATTGAAAACGTAAGGAAAATTCAATGCTAAAAAAAAAAAAAAAAACTACATATTATTTCATAGCTATTGGATTATTGAAAAAAGTAGTCGGCTGCCCCCTGATAAAGCAGAACAATGAATGAGATCGTTTTAAGCCTCATTCAATGAAGAATATTTGGGCTACCACGCATCTCAAAAGAATTGGATATACTTTGTCGAAACTTAAACAGGATGGTTATTATTGGTGCTAGATACCATAACTATTAGTTTTATCCAATTTGTTAATTAAAATTAAGACTTTGAATCGTGTAGTGCTGCCAAGTGGTGACATTGATAGATGCATTGATGGTGTGGCTAGTAAATTATACTGATATCAAAGTCAAACTTTGTAAGAAATTTCTCTTGTAGTAGTCAGTCACATTATCCTGCGTGGCCTTCTACTGTTAACATAGAAAATAATGTTTTGACTTCGAGGCTTGCTTACCTTTTCAGTAACATGCGTATTTGTCAAATATTTTGGTCCCCTGACTAACCAATTTGGCTTCCTAGGAGGATTACAGTTGGGAATACGGTCTGTATTACGTCTTTAGAACTGTATACAATTGATTCTTATGGAAGCTTGCTAACTGAATAAAAATTTTGACTCTCCAATGCGTGATCAGTTACTATTCCATGTACGGACACGTTGCAAAGCTGGCGGAGGAGATACAGAAAGGAGCTGCATCAGTCGAGGGGGTGGAGGCAAAACTATGGCAGGTGCGAAAATGTCATTGAATCATTTGTTTCTCAAGTCTAATTACAGATACTTTTGAGGCCAATAGTTGTTTGCTTGTTCACTTTTTTCTACTAACTTTTACCTAAAGATTTTTATCAGGAATTAAAGTCTCAAAAGAGGCAGACATGGAACACGATTGAAGATTTTTATATTTTAAGATCACCAATAAGATGTTGGTAATTTCATCCGAATTAAGGTCTCGTTTGACGATGCTTTTATGTTGGACACCCCTGTGTGCTGTCCTGTATATAGAAATTGGTTGTCCTAATTTTAGCTTCTTCAGGATACATATATTCAAAATACCTACTGAACAAAAAATAATTTGCATGAATCATTTGGTTGAATTTTCTTTTTCCTGCTAGCAGTTATAATGCCTAGTTCTATACAAAGTCCTTAATTAACTGCATGCTTGAAAAAGATTCGGTTTTTGTGGAATAAATCTGATTTATATTCTGCCCAAATATTAAAGCATGCTATCTCTCGTTAATTAACTTTGGCTCCTCGACAGGTACCTGAGACGCTGCCAGATGAGGTTCTTGGGAAAATGGGGGCTCCACCAAAGAAAGATGTCCCTATCATTGCACCTAATGATCTTGCTGAGGCTGATGGGTTACTTCTTGGTTTCCCAACCAGATTCGGAATGATGGCTGCACAATTTAAAGCATTTTTTGATGCTACAGGGGGTTTGTGGAGAACACAACAACTTGCCGGCAAACCTGCAGGAATTTTCTACAGCACTGGATCTCAAGGGGGTGGACAAGAGACTACTCCGTTAGTTTCCCTTTCTTCCAGAACTCTCTCTCATTGATTGTAACAATGCAATCAGCGGAGTGAACTCTATTCTAATCATTTAAAATCATATATGTCCTCTCTGTCCCTGGGTTGATTTTCACATCTGAAAAACTTTGCAGCTTGACCGCCATCACGCAGCTCGTTCACCATGGAATGATTTTTGTGCCTATCGGATACACATTTGGAGCTGGCATGTTCGAGATGGAGAATGTTAAGGGGGGCAGTCCTTACGGAGCAGGAACTTTTGCTGGGGATGGCACAAGGCAACCATCAGAGCTAGAGCTACAGCAGGCTTTCCACCAGGGGAAGTACTTTGCCAGTGTCGCTAAGAAGCTCAAGGGAACTGCTTGATTTTGTTCGCCATACTTACCTATTCAGCATTCTATACTTGCGTTGCTGCACAAAATACATTCCTATTCCATAGTATTTTCCGACTTCAAGTTCTGGTAAAGAATAATATGGTGATTTGTTCGGAATATGTATTGTCATACACTATATGATGATAAATTGATATCTTTGCTTAAACATTTTCTTTTGTTACTTGACTTTGGCTACATTTCCTTTTCCAAGTGAGATGCAGAAACAGTTGCTTATTCACGTTATAAAGCGATCATTGGAAGACCTGATGACTTTTAGCATTGCATGATTTTTTATTTCTTAGATGATCGGATGCATAAAAGTTTCTGAACGATACTAAGTTTTAAGCAACGTAATGTCTTGTACTCAAAACCTGCTACTTCTCAATCCTACTTTTATCTGAAGTCATCAGCACAGAATCAAATTTCTGACACACCCAAATTGACAAATTTTTTTTTTTTTCAAATAGAAAATAGCATCCTTCATATAAAGAAAAAACATTTTAGCTAGTTCTTGAGCCAAGACTTGTCAGTTGTTACGAGCTCGGAACAGGGCAGTAGCTACCAGGGATAACCCCACTGTGTCAAGAACTTAGGTCCTAAAGTTATTGAGCTTACCCTTAAGTAGTTTGGTACATGTGAGCTCTCTGCTTCTGGTCTCGCGGAAACACTTCAGGCTCTTTCCAGTTACAAGTCCAATGACAAGTGCTTGGGACTTGTACTTCAATGTTCATTATTTGCCTTCGGTTGGGGGTGTCTATGACACATTTTCCCTCGGTGTATGGCGCCTATGGAATAGCTATAGCTGGTCGCTCCTCCCCTATTTTTTCACCAAAACAACTAATTCCCTTGTATTTGATAAATGGACTTGGTAGAACTCATCTCAAGTATAAAAATTATAGCATCTCAAGTTATTTGGTGATGTGGGACATTCGACTTTTACTATCCCTCTCACGTGTTGCATGTGATGCAGTGGGCTACAATCCATACCCATTATTACTGCCAAAATTCTGACTTTGATATTATGACAGATGAGTTTGGGTAGAACTCAACTTACAACATTATCCCAAGAAGAGATGGTGCCCAATCCACATATAAGACCATCCTCAATGTAATTGTACATGTCAATGTTATATTTAATATAAAAGGATGAAAAATAACATTATCTTTTTTATACTCCAATATATAGTGCCCCTTTTAATACTATTTTTACTCTTAACTATCAATATTATGTTATGAAACTTGTAAAAATGAACTTTTTGTGTTTAAATAAATCAAAAATGAAAATATTGTAATAATTATATGAAAAAGTAGCCAATAAAAATCAAGCGTTAAATTTGACATTAATTATACATTGTGACAATTTTACTATAAAATTTAGTATTTAATATATTTAACATAAAAAATAGCTTTTTTTTTTAATCAAATACCAAAATTTACCATTGAGATACAATTTAATATGGAATGCGCTAAACACTAGAACAGTTTAATAATTTAACAAAGACAAATTCAACGTCTAATAGTACCCTCCGGCAAGGAATCTGCGCAAAGGCACAGTACTTTGTGCGCAAAAATAAGAAATTGATTGGGCTGGATTTTGATGAGAAAAATCCAATTAAAAGATGGCTTTGCCCACTCTCAGTGTTAAAAAAAAAAAAAAAGTGAGACCGGTCCTTTTTCCACAATGAAACAAGAGTCCAAGCACATGCAACTAAATAGATGGAAGTAATCCATGCGACTTAGATACGTTCTCAGAATCATAACCATTGCCTCACCTTCAGCTAAAAGCATTTCTCAGGCCAGGGACCATTTCTGTTCCCACGTAACTCTGTTGCTTAGCTTCTCATTCTTTTCTATATCTTCTCTTCTTCCTTTGTCTTTCTTACTTTTGTGGTTGTCATATCTAAAACCATTTCCTTGAAATCCAAGTAATTGGTTAATGCTCATAGACTGTCATCGCATAGGAGTAATTTACATATTTCACGAGGCACGAATTGTATGGTTGTAAAATCTCTTTACGGGGACACAAGGTGAAAAAATGAACGAAATTCGGAGGTTAAAAAAAAAAAATACTAATTATGTGAAACGTGAAAAAATAAAAAGGTGAAAAATTGCTATATCTGTGATTCCACTTTTTATTTTTGCTTTAAAGCAAGCGTATGCTATGTGGCCCAACCAAAAACAACTTAGTTGGCAAGTTATTCGAATTGACAAACATGTATTATTCCTTTAAGTCTTAATCTTGTCCTGAAAAATGAAGTGGTAGAAAAACATGTTATAGCTAAACCTTACTTTTATATTGTCTTTTCTCCCAATTTTCAAACCAAAGATTATGAAGATCAAAGCATGTATAATGATTGTTACCTTCATGCTTGATGAATGTTAAGAACAAGAAACAATGAAAACGAAAAAGAAAAAAAGAAAAAGAAAAGGGAAAGGGAAAGGGAAATCTAATCAGTCTGTTACTCATCATTCCTTGGAAGCTTTTTATTTACCTTGGCCATCAAATTTTCATCTGTGCTATTTTTTGTAATTATTTTCTACTACGAACCAAAAGGGGCTTTAAACTTCCTTCACTTGAAACTATCAACATTTTTCCTATTATGCTAACTTTCCTAATTGATAGCTCGGCAGCTTTCTAGAGGTTGGAGGTCCCTGAATGATTCAAGATCACGAACTTAAATTTTTGATTCCAGTTTTTTTTTTTTTTTTTGAAAAATCAATAAAAATTATAACTAAATCAACTAGTTTATACTCAAAATTTTATTGCATTCTCGACTCGATTCATGCACTGTTCAGGTCTTAAATAACTCCTTTTGAACGAGAAAAAAACCACCACTAGATTCAAAAAAAGGAAAGAAAAAAAAAAGGTATTTTGTCATCAATAAAAGCAAATAGCTGTACATATACAGAATCTAAAGGGTACTACTCCTTTCCATTTTTCTTGGAAAAAAGAAAAAGCAAATATATGGAAACTTGTAAGTAAATATCATCAAACTTTAAATTGTTTGCAAGGCTGATAATAATCATCATGTAAGAGTTTGGTGCGTGTATGCAAAATCAGATTCAAAGTTAAGAGAAAAAAAGAGACAAAGCTTTTTAAGCATGTACTCAAAAGAACTTGTGGCAGAAGACAAACATGGTAATTTTCCATTGATTAGCCAAAACAAGGAAAATAAATAAATAAAAGCAGAAACAAAGTGTGACATTAAAGTAAGATATTGAAATTGTTGAGTGTCATACATACATAGACACACAAAAGCACATCATATTATTGTTACTTTACTAACATCACAATGATGCCAAGATGCTTTTCCTTTCCAGTATTCTTTTATGTTTCTTCTTTTTACTGAGTTATACATATAGATACATATATATACAATATCTCAGGGAAAGAAACGAGAGAATTGAATTCCAACATTGAGCAGTACAAGAGAGAGAACGGTACTGATACCGATGTGCTTAGAGTATATATATATATGGTATAATATCCATTGGCCGATCAATTCAACAAAAGTTACCAAAAGATTGAAAAAAAAAAAAAAAGCAGGTGCCAAGGAGATACCAACCAGCAAGATTTAACGATTAAAGGTTCTTTTTTTTCTCATGATTGGTCATTTTTCAAAGGGATTCTTCTACGTTAAGCTTCTTTATAATATATTTGTATATATATTTGAAATTCGCATACTAATTGGTTAGGCTTCTCAAAGTTGTTCCCTCTAAATTTCTTTACTTACAAAGATATCTAAGAAATATCTCATTTCACAATTAATTAGAATCTATATATATATATACATATATACATATATACATATATATAACAAACAAAGAATGACAATTAGCTTCTTTTCATGTCGGAATTTCACATGATGACGCGATGCTTGGAAGAAGGCCAAAGGATACAATCAATTACCTTGTTAGAATTTAAAACAAAGACTTTAATTGGACGTCCTGACGCATACTATTAGTTGCCATAATGTTTATATATACATATATTTTGAGATAGGTTATAATATAAAATATTTAAGAATCATGCACATAATATTTTGATTTTTTGTGTTTGAGTAAACTCTAAAAAGAATTTCTTTTGGCAAATCAGTTTCGACAGAAAATGAGCCATGATTCTGAATATGACTACATTGTCTCGTAATATTTGGCCTTCATCGGGTATATATGGTCGTACCCTATTCTTGTTGATATTTCTAGTCAAATTTATTCTCCATTTTTCACACGCACTTGTATATATTGAAAAATATTATGCTTCTATACTCTCTTCTTCTTCTTCTTCTTCTCTTATTTTATTTTTATTTTTTATTTTTTTTAAAAAATTTTGTATAGGTACACTCTCATTTTTGGACGTTTGGGAGTGGGCCCACTAGCTGGAGGACGGCTTGAAAGGAACTTGTCAATTGTTAAATAAAGTTGAAAGTACTTTACCAAACAATTAGGTCTTATATTCCCTTTAAAAAAAAGACTAATAAACTTTTATTGAATATTTATTAATTTCTCACTATGGATGATTCCGTTTGTTTTTAATTGCTTTAGCTTTTTTTTTTTTTTAATCAAACTTCAAAAGATTTCTAAAACATATATGTTTGTGCATGTATATATATCCATATATATATATATGCATGTATGTAAAGCATATATGTATGATGGCCAAGCTTAACACAAATAAGGATAGTCTTTTTTGTTCAAATTTCAGGCTACGTTGTAAATAATCCCAAAATAAGTTGTTTTTATTGAACTCTATCACATGACTACGAGGAAGCCTCATGATTCAAAGCCCCAACCTCAGTCTATTTATTGAAATTCTCATTATAAATTTGGAAATCAAAGATAATATGTGTATGTGCTTGCCATGTTCATGCTGGGAAAAAGAAAAAGTGGTTAAAATCTTTCCCAAGTTTAACAAAAGTTCCGGAACGAATAATAAGCTCTAGAAACACGTAATCATTCGATATAGATTACCCATTGATCTGATTTTAGCTGTTTTTAAGGATGTTTGGTAACTTTACAGAAGAGCTAATCATAGAAAATGCAAGACATATCCATGTGAAACTGTCATCTTAAAAACAAACCCCATAAGTAAAGCCAATTTCCTGAATACTATTTGGTTATGCATTTTTTTCTTTTCAATATTTGATGCTAACTATTATTCAAAAGCGTTAAAGCATACTAAATATGTTGGCGCCCAAATGCACAAAACCAGAAAAATTGCAGATTCGAGGAAATGTGTATTCAAGTCTTAACTAAACTCAGTTTGTAGAGATCCTGCATAGAGACGGTCTAGGCTGAACCTATTACCAGTCCTTGTTGGATCTTTATAATCAACAGTTCAGTTTTCTTTTAAGGGCCATTTGGGGACACTGTTGAAGATAGTGTTTTGTTATCTCTTTTCCAATAGTGTGCTTGGATGGATTTTGCTTCCAAATCCACTTTTTAAAAAAATTATTATTTCATAATTTTTTTTATAAAATTAAATTATTTTTTATTATCAAATTAACAAAACATCTCCAAAACGTTTTTTTTTTTTTTCAATTATACTTTCATCAAATATAAAAATTCAAAACAAATTTTTTTTGCAATAGTTTTTACCTCAATCTACATTTTTAAAACTCATCTCAAACTTCAAACAAAATATCTCTAAAATTCCGTTTCCAAAAATCCTTCAAACAACAGGCCCTAAGAGTGGTTTCTTTTGGACTTGTTCACATGTTTTATTTGCCTCCTTCGACTTATTCATGCATTTCATGTATTTTTCCTTTTTTATTAACAACTGAAATGATATGTAAAGTACACCGTTTTTTATTTAGTAGTTGTAATTAAAACGTTGCTACATCAATTAATAATAAAAGATTACATATACTAATTATAACAATATGATGATTCACCGTTACGTAAATGAAACACAAATTTTGGAGTGAGATATTGGTGTTCATAACTACTGGTCAACTTAACAGAAGTAACGTACTATTAAAACTTAGTATTTTAAGCTTAACCAATCATATATTAGTATCTTAAGGTGAGTTAATATTCCCACCGTAGTCTGGCATACCTTGCTTTAGCATTAAAATACAAAAAAACGAATACTTGTAATGAATTAATATAGAAAAGTTGTGGTGTTTGAAAATTTGTGTCAAGGAATAAAAATATATACACATATGTATGGGCTGGTGTACCAATAATTGGGGCTTAGAGAAGAGGGACATAAGCTTATTTCTAATATACCTTAACAGCTTATTGCTAAAAAGATAGTTAGAGATATTGATATATAATCAATGCAAGTGCTTATGTGATGATTCCAAATTAGACGCGCGGTAGAACCTTCTATTCTCATCAACTGGCCGAGAATTGTCCAAATCACGGATTTTGGGCACTACAATATGGTCATTCCACTGAATAAGACGATAATTTTACCCACTAACATGTTTATCTGTAGTGATCTAATTTAAATAAGACGGAGAAAATCTGATTTAAATGGAACGAGTTATGAATGGGATGGGTTTTTAAAACTAGTGACGGATTCGGAATAAGGACAGATCTGGGGTCCACAGTTCTATCACCTGTCGTATTTAAGTATAATGTCTTTTTAAAATATATTTATATGCATATTGTAAAAAATAATATATACATATATATTTAATTTTATTAAAAAAATGTATATTTTCATATGAAAAATATACATGTATATATATATTAGCTTTTATATAATTTTTTAATTTTTTTTGTTTTTTAAAATTATTTTTGTACTATGTATTTTTAAATGGGTTAATGAAAAAATCTCAAATCAATCCCGCAAAAACTGGTACTGCCCTGCTAACATAAACATAAACGGATATACAAGGTGGGGATGAGAACTATTTCTTTTCACAAGGCAGGTTAACAATAAACCCACCCCATTCTGAATACGTCCTATTATTATCCCTACACCTGAAGCACAATGGTATATGTACATAAAATGTACACATGTATATATATATAGTTCTTTTAATTATATATATATATAAAGATTAGTAATGTTTCCATCTCCAGTTTAGCATGTAAAGGATAACGTGACTAGTGATCTTTGAACCTTCAACAGCTAATAGGCTAAGGGTTCATAGAATCTATAAAAAATGATTGCTAAACCAACGTGATGCATAACTCAAACCCCTAATTAATTAGAAATGAAGGCTTTAAACAAGATCTCCTCTGTCACCATGCTACCAACGGTGATGGTATACATATAACATGTATGTGTGTGTCTAATATACATATATAATTTGTATACAAATACATATGTGTTGATGGTCTCTCTCACGCGCGTAGACGCACTAGCGCATGCAGTACTCAATTTCTTTCTTCCCTATGAACCGGAAATTAGACCCCTAAAACAGCAACTGCGCTGTGGGCCTCTCTCGGCTGACTTCTACTATTACATGCCCAACAAATAAACAAGTCTGAAAAAAGTCGGGACTCAGGACCCTCCCCAATCAAATGACCTCCACAGCTCCACTCACTGTCATTCTCTTCTTTTCTTATTAATTATTGAACAAAAAATTCCAATATTTAAAATTTTTATAACAATGACAAACAATTTAAAAATAATAAATTTCTTTATTTCTTGATCTCCATTTTTGTGTTTTTTTTCCCTTAATTTTTGGCTCTCAAATATAATAAAAGATGTTGTGGACCTGTATACATATACATCAAACAGGAACATAAGGTTCATTATCCCCCATCTGCTAAATTCAGCTATTTGTCAACAAGAAATTAAAAAAAAAAGGAACCAAACAACAACATCAACAATGACAACTATGATCCGCAAACTAATAATGTCGACTTTCCGCTAAATTTAGCACCTGTTCCTGCTCCTAACCCACCTGATCTCTCTAAAATATATAATTACTATATATATATATAACATAATTAATCACTTCATATCCATACATTCCCTCTGATCTACCCTACAACATTCTGCTCGCAGCTGGCCAAGCAATAGTCTGTCCCTCCAAGAAAAAAATCGTTGTCTTTTCTTTGGCTCTCTCTCCTTTTCTATTTTTATACATGTTAATCTTCTTTCTTTATCCTTTCTTTCAAGACCGCTACAGCACGGCAAATATTTGAGTGGCTTCCACCTTTTCTTTGTACTTAATGGCCATTTGCTGTCGACCCACCGGAACTACTACCGACTGCAGGTCTCATTAAAAACAACCCTGGTACTGCTAATATGTATGCATATATATATATATATGTGTGTATGTATATATATGTAGTTTCTGATCACCTGAATGCCCCTCCAAAAGTTGGTGTCCAAAAATCAGCTGTGGTCTCATTGGCGACAGGGAATGTGCTTGAAATAGGAACCAAGCAGAGTCCTCGGCTTTTCAGATCTTGTTTTGGGCTTATTTCTTGGTCCTTCAGTTTTGTGGAACCCTGCAGTTTACGATATATATGTGTTACATCTGTCTTTACTATTATACTAGTTTTAATTATTAACCAAGTAATTAAATTATAAAAAGTAAGTCTTCGTATCCTATTATGCTGCTTCTGAACACTCTTTTATATG
Source organism: Antiaris toxicaria (assembly GCA_035233585.1). Classification (NCBI taxonomy): domain Eukaryota; kingdom Viridiplantae; phylum Streptophyta; class Magnoliopsida; order Rosales; family Moraceae; genus Antiaris; species Antiaris toxicaria. Next base: position 101,686,369 of record CP141154.1, read on the forward strand.
CTTTCATACGTTTTTCTAATTTTTTCTCAACTCGAATAATATTATAGACTCAGACTGGGTGTTGTCATCGACACTAACAATATATGTATTTTTGTTTATTAACATGGCTTAGAAAATAAATCCCTTGTTAAGCTTTGTTATAATTGATTAGGAGCCCTTAATACCTGTTGTTGCACTTGAATTGAAGCCCCATTCTTCATGTAGGGAGTACTTAAAACCTGAAATCATGCACATAAAACTAGTTTTAATAACTAATTAACACACATATATGTCCTTGAATTTAGTTAGATTTTTTATATCTAATACTAAAAAATAAGGAAAATATATACATATAAACGCACAGAAATTAAACGTACACTGACTTGATCGTGGAGGAATTTGATGTACTCTATGGCTTCATGGAGAACGGAGGCTGTATCAGTCTGTAAAGAGAAATACGATTCCAAAGGGTAAGCTTTTATTTGAATTTTGTTTTTTAGTGATTCGGAAAGTTTTTTCTTTCTCTGCTCACAGTACAGCACCATTACTACTAGTCTAAAAAAGCTGAAGAAAAATCCAAAATTTTACCTTTCCGAAAGGCGAAACCAGTTGCTGGAGCGCAGTTATTCGGTCCCCCAGCTTCTCTTTCCTGACCTTTAAAAGAAAAAGAAAAGAAAAGAAAAATTAGAAAAGCTTCAAATTCTTATCCATCTCTTTTCATGTAAACCATTACAAAAAACAGTTAAAAATATAGCTGTAAATGAAGGAGAAAAATGTGTGATCATACCTTAAAAGTCGGTAGCGGCGATGGCGTTTCGATTCGAGCTCGTTTGAGCACAGATTGATGATGATCACTTCTAGTAGTACTATTTTTCTTCTCAACAGTTCCCGAGTCTTGAACGTCTTCGGCAGAAACACTGATAACAGGCTGAAAAATTTATCAACACCCAAATAACATTAATTATCATATAATTAATTAATAAGCCCTCTAACCCTAGCTAGCAATTGATCATCACAATCATGACCATAAAAAAATAAAAATAAAATAAAAAATAAAACCTCCTCTAATTTTCTTCACACCTTTGCGGTAAGGACGTTCTTGGGTTTCTGATCAAACATATTTGGTGTCGTATACGGTAGTTGTTGTACTGGAACTGAAGGAAAAAGGCCAGCTCTAGAGATGGAGTTATTGTCGTTTGGACCAACTGCCTCGGAGGCGTTCCAAAAGGGTGTATTATTGGAGAAGTGCAAGCCGCCATGAGGCTGTTGTAACTGCTTATTTGGAGTTGAGAATCTTGGCCAAGAACTGTTACCTAAATCAGATCCGTAATTAACCGTTGTCGACGACGAATTGTAGTTGATAGACCGGTTGTTGTTGGAAAAGGGTAGTTGCTGTGGTGCTTGATGAGGTTCGCTATCGAACAGGCTTTGCAAAAACGGCGCGGAATTAGTACCGTATCCAAAAGAAGCGCCAGAGGTCGCCGGAAAGCCAGCGGAAAAGGCTTGGCTTGTCGTCGTCGTTGTCGTTGTCGTCACCGACGTGAAATCCTTGGGACTAGTATTATTACTACTCCAATCTTTTTGGATTTGATGAGTTGACGAATCTGACAAACCGATTTCTTGCCGGTAATTCAACTTGGTGTCCTGCATATTGTCTTCTTGAAGCATGGAATAAATATTGTTGCTCTCCGCTCTTCTGGGACTGTCGTATAACAAAACCAATTAATACGCAAGTTAGAAATAGTTATGATATTTATAGCGATTAAATCAAGGAATTAATCTACATATATATATGTATATACTTACACAATATTATTTGCTTGGTTCAAATCTGAAGTTGGTGAGGTTGAGAGGCCAAAACCCATCATTTGCAAGGTGGAGTCGATCAAAACACTAGCGCTACCACTAACGTTGTTAATATAATTAAGATCACTTTGGTGGTGGTGAGGCTTTTGAACTACTTCTTGAAAACCACAATTGGTACTACTATCACAAACCGAGTTAGTATCTCCTGAGGAAGACCTAGCCTTTATGATGTCAACCATATTCATGTCAAGGCCCGGCCAACCGAAGCCCGCCACGTCATGGTTTAGCCCCACCGAGCACGGCAACGCCGCCATGACCACGCTTCTCGATGAGTTCCACCAGTTCCCACCGCAAATCCCGGCCTGAAACTCTTCCCCCATGGCTTACCTAGTTAATATTTAGCTGTGTTTAGTTCTCTCTCTCTCTCTCTCTATATTCCGATCTCTCTATGAACTTTCTTCCTCGGGTTCACGTCTTATATGTAATTAGTCTGTGACCATATATATAGATAGACAATATATATGTGTTTTGGGGGGTTAGGAACGGGATTTATATATTATGTGAAGGAGAGTGGTACGGATGTAGTGCAAACAAATTTTACAGGTATCAGGTTGACATTTCTAAGGAGATGATAATTGGACAAATGAGAAGAAGAGAGAGAGAGAGAGAGAGAGAGAGAGAGAGAGAACATTAGGAATCGAATTTTCTTTGCCTTTTTTTATTTTGTCATCTTTGATTATTTAATCATATTCGATTTGAGATTAGTTTTATTTTCTTTCTCTTAACTTATAAAATTTTTTATCGGAGTACATATCACGTTGGATGGAAAATTCTTGTTCCTTACGAATAAAGCGATGTGGTGGTATGATGATGATGATGATGATGATATATAGTATGTGGTACGTTGATGATATGCATGTAAATGTATGATCGGAATGCCACGTCATAGTTTTGGACGAGTGATATTCATTGTTTTTTTCCCTAGAGTATGATTGAAATCGGACGGTTCGAATTGTAAAAGCATGGGGTGATCGAGCCTTTTATTCAGGACCAGCGGATGGTCCAGGTGTATTGATTGTACGTTACGTTTTCCTATTTCCCTGGGCGCCATGGTAGCGCGTGATGGTCACTTTTCTTTTTTCTCCCACCCTTTTCAGGAATAGAATAAAATAGAGTAAGGTTAAATTGCAGCAATACATCTTGAATGGATTTATTTTATAGTTGTAATTTACATTTTGAATTTTAAATTTTGTAATTTATACTCAAGTTTATAAATATATAGAAATCTATCCCATTGATAACAAATGTTGATTTTTTTTTTATGAGCATTGACACTTAACTTGCATATAGGTTATTATTTAACAAAATTATACACTTATTTTCTAATCAATGTTAACCCAAATTTATATGAAAAATATAATGAAATTTTTAACAAAATTTACTAAAGTTCTTAACATTTATAAATTCGGGAAAAAAATTGATAAAAATGATCATGCATGTCATTAATTAACTATTCATGTATAAATCACTCAATTTTCTCTAAAAAGATTATTACTATTAATGCAAGAAAAATTGCTACATATATTTAAATTTGTGGTATAAATTATCAAAATTAGAAAATTTAAGGTGTAAATTATAATTATGTGATGTGTTCAAAGTGTAGCTGTGTAAAGGAAAAACCTATTTTAATCCATGCAAGCAAAAGTTCTCGTAGAATGTTATTCCCAGAGCAACCCAAAAAAAAAAAAAAAGCTTGAATCTTCGTGAAAACATATCCAATTATTCGCTTTTTTATATATAATTATGGATGGTCTCGAATCGGTTTTAGAGTGAAGAAAATATAAAGTAACCAATATATACATATTTCTTTTTGGGATTAAAAAAAATAGTATTGGAATTTCTGACCCAACCCCACAGATGTGAAATGACCCCTTTTGTTGAATTTTTTTTAGAAGGGAAAAACAAAGCATAGGAAAGAATAATATATTCAGCAAAAAAAAAAAACTAAAATAATAATATATTTGAAAATGACATTATGAAATAACTCCCGGGAAAGAAAAATAATTATAATGTCTCGAACCCACTTCGTCACTTTAACCTTTGGGTAGGTGGACAAAACTTAATAATTTGCCGTCCCCCAAATTAAAAAAAAAAAAAAACTAACGTTAAAAAATGCCAACTCTTTTAACAAAAGAATGCTCATTCACTTTTTCCATGCCACTCAGCCAATTCTGATATGTAGATGCATATATATTAACATTGCATCGAAATCTGGCTAGTCAGAATAAATAAAGGTTAACCTTTTAATTCATGTTGACAAGCGTACGTGTAACAATTTCAATTACCTGTCTAATGTTTCTTTTATCAGACTTCAGATAAATAAATGTTGGCTCGTACAATGGTGCATGTCCTTTTTTCTTTTTTTTCCAATTACCATTTAATGTTGGCCCATCCAATGGTGCATGTTTTACTTTTTACACTATGATACTGGAATTTGATTTGTACAATATTACGCGTAAACAGTTAATATTATATTCCTTCTCGATAGATAATATATAAATTAATAAGAATTGCGTACCTATTCCCTCATAAAATATGGAATTTAAAAAACCTTCACCCCACTCTTTTGAATTAGATATGTAACTTTTGATCTTTTCTTCCGACGGTTTCTGTTTGCTATGCCTTATGAACGACACTTGTGTAAAGAAAAGCATTTATGTGGATCTGCAATAAACAAATCCCGTGGATAATTGTGTATGTATATATATATATATATATGTGTGTGAGTGTGTGTGTGTATTCAAACAGTTAGTGGTTTTTGCTTGGAGAAGAACAAGTAAACTGTGATTTGATTTCTCCATTATTAATGTATATCCAACTCAAAGTACTCAAGCATACTCGTGGCATATGTGATGGCACACGTCATTTTCCACATAAAAAGAACACTTTGAGAGAGAGAACATTATTGTTTACCTTATATTAAGCCTAATCATGTACCTGTTTAGGTCAATTTTTATGTTAATAAATGTCTAATTTTTTCAGGAAAAAAAAATTTGACAACGAGAAATTTGAACGGAAATGCATTGGTAACATTAGCCAAAAAAAAAAAAATCAAATGTTAGAAAATTTTTATGACTGAGATTATTTGGGCATTAGAAAGGAATATTTATTAAGAAGATATATACATATTTTTTAAAGGACGCCTTATAAACCCTAATTGCCTTAGAGAGAGAAACTAGAGAGTGAGAGGCTCTAAGAAAGTGGGAGCAGTTTTGAGTTTAGGGGCCACTGCTCCGGCATTTCGCTGCGCTGTAAGCCTTCATCGCTGACTAAGGAGATCCCTAGAACCCTTGGCTCCATGTTTGTGTTATCGACGATGTGGGTCGAAGCTATTTTGTAGAAGTTTGTGTCCTCTGACTCAGGCATGTTCGCCGAGGGAACTCACTAAAATCGCGAGCTCTTGGCTTTGGGACGACAGCGAGGAAGGTCGAAGCTGTTATGGAGTTGAGAGAGGAGAAAAGTACGCCAACTGTTAGTGCCAGATCTAGGAGTGTTCACGCACGTTCCCATTGAAACCATTGGTGCCAAGTCATGGGAGGATGGCGAGCATCTCCGGCAAGCGCGTGTGGCTGTTTGGTAGGTGAAACACGCGCTGCTATGTATCTGGTCTCCGTCATGCCATTCTTTCGTAGTTTCTCTTTAGTGGTTTTCCTCACTTTTTGGGTGTTGTACAACTTGGGTTTGTTAGTTAGTTCTGTATGGTTCTCTTTCGTGTTGTTTTTTCACTGTTTTTGTGTGTAACAAGGGTGGTGACTTTTCTATTGAACTCTCGTTAGTACTTTGTTTTGTGTTAGTTTTAAGTAGTCAGTTTACAACCGGTGTTTAACTTGGTGTTGGTTAGTGGGTAAAACTTGTTGTCACTCCATCCTTTATAAGAGTTTCACTTCATGTTTGGGACAGGAGGTTGCCCCGACGTCTCCCACGTGGAATAATCACTTGCACAAGTTTCCGTTAATTTATTATAGATAGTGGTTCCATGTGATTTTCTAACCAAATATTGATGTTCCGATTATCTATTTCCAGTGGTATATCTCTGATGGGCCATGCCATCTTGTTGTAGTGTTTCACTCTTAAAATTTTGACTTTTCTTCTAATAATAGGCAAGTAAAATTTTGAAGTCAACCGAGGACGGCTATTTCAGTTAGGCAGTTGACTTTACTTAAAACTTCTGCTCTCTTTTCTTTTCCAAAGATAGTAAAGTACTGGTAACATTCTTCGAAATTTCCAGATAACAGAGTCAACCGAAAACGGATCTAGTAGAGGAAATTGTTAATTTAATAGAGACACGCTACAAACCATATCCTTGATGGCGGTCTATTAATGCAACTACGACCACAAAAAAAAACAAAAAAGTTTTACGTAAATTAAGCAATTTTCCAAGCTAGTCAAAAAGTCAGAAAGCCATCGGCTTGTGGATCGGTATTTATGCAGATATATACATACATACATATATAAATATATATATTTTTTAGGTGTTAGGTTGGATCCATGATTTTTGTTTTCCGTAGAAAAAATAAAATGTAGAGAGATGGAAAGGAAAATGACTGTTCCATTAATATGGCGAAGACATGGATACGGTTCTTAGCTCGTGCTTGGAATTTTGATTGTTAATTCAAGTTCAACCTATGAATTTTATCAACGGACGACCCTGTCCAAATGTAAAATTGATTAAACGTATTAATCACCTAAATTGTTTATTTTTGGTACTTTTTTTTCTTCGAAATTTTCATGGACCACCAGGCATGATTTTTTGAATGTAATATTGATAAAATATCAAACTTTGGGTCAATTATATTAGGGTTATACAAAATTACAGTGGCCCCAACCATAATATATATGAATAGAGGCAATTGATATCAAATTCCGATTGACATAAAAAATAGATAAATTTCAATTGGAAGTAAATCGATGCCCTTGCATATAATAGATAGTTTCAGTTGAGGCTTAAACGATTCTTATTTCTTGGTTTCAAACTGAGTCGATTGAGAGTGTCATGCAACTATGTTTTTCAAGACCTGCAAAAACTAATTAGAAAAATCAAAATCGATTGTTCATCCTCTGTAAGGTTTTTTCTTTTCTTTTCTTTTTTAGTCAATCTCCACCATGCTCAATCAGAACATTTTTTTTAGGTTTATTTGCATTGGAACATTCTAAACTTATCGCAAATTTATAACTTGTACTTTAAACTTACAAATATATAGCAATTTACATTCTATAGATAACAATATTAATCTTTGAAGGAAATTGACATATGATTTGCATATGAGTTGTTAATTCATAACATGAATAATCATTTTTATCTGTGTTAACCCAAATTATTGAAGTTAAGATCTTTAATTAAGTTTTACCAAAATAGAAAAGTTTAAATTAACTTCATTTTAAACATATATTTAAATTTAAATTAAATAAAAAGAAAATTTTATGTTCTTAATTAATAATTTATATGTAAATAAAGTGTTGATTTTTATTAAATAATCAACATTATTTATTAATTGGATGAAGTTATTATAGATTTATAAATTTAAATTGTAAATTTAAAATATAAATTATAATTTTATGATAAATTTAAGGACGTAAAAAAAAAAAAAAAAAACCATCCCATGAGCTGAAAAAAACACGGTTCTATATGAAAATGCATTAAAAAAAAAAACGAATTGGTTTGAAACCCAAATAATCGATAGGTTGGACACCATACGGTTGACATTTCTATATATCTGACAAAAGGCTACAAAGCTCTAGAATCTAGACCACCAGTAAAGTATTAAGTGAATGATTACGGGGAATAAATGTGTAACGTAGACAATAATTTTCCCACGTATATGCCACCAACGGCGGAGCTAGGAGGGCCAAGGGGGCAATGGTCCCCTAGCTTTTTTTTTTTTAATCTTAATGTAGTGAGATTTTTTTAAAATTTTAATACAATGGTACTTATATAAGTTAGTTGTGATTCTTTTAAATTAATAATTCTCTATATTTTATTATTGAAATAATTTAAATTTTAAAAAATAAAATAGTTTTATTAAATTTGATTCAAAATCTAAATTTAGATTATAATTTTAATAGTTAGAGACATAATAAATCTTAGTTTTTTTTAAGGTTAAAAAAAGTTTAGAAATTTTTTTTATTATTCAAAATGAGATTTTTTTTTTCCTTCTCTTTTCTTTCTTATCATTATAATCATTTTTTTCCTTCTATTCAATTTATGTATTCTAATTCCTTCATTTTTATGTTGGGTTTAGGACATATAATTATATTATTTAATTTGTATATTATAGTTCCTTTATTTTCATATTGGGTTAAAAAAGATGTAGTAAAAACAATTTGATATAAGCTATTACAAATATAAGTGAAGATTTAAAACAATAATATGGTAAATTTAAAAAAAAAAGCTGAGGAAATAATTTTGATAATTTAGTAAAATCTTGATTAAAAAATTTTATTACCTTCCCTAATAATAAATCATAACTCCATCACTATGCCACTTTTTCATAAAATAGTTTTCTAAAGCTTTTAGATTATGCTTTCATTTATATTGGAAATCGAGTACGTAATCAGGATTTTCAGTTTTATCCATTGCCAATGAAGGTGTCAACTAATTCGAAACATAATAGTACTTGGACCAAGATTGATATCACCTATGTTGTGGTGTACTATATATATATGTTTGTGTATAAATGTATCTTTTATTTTGGAGCCGTGGAATTTTTTTTTCCTTAAAAAAAAGTTAAGAATATTGCTATTTGTTTTATAATAATACAGTCTCCAGGATATATAGAAATTGACAAGGGAATATAAATTATTGTTATTGTAAGCTAAATATATAGTATTTGTTCTCTTTTCCTTTTTTTTTTTTGTTTTTGTTTTAAAGGGAACTCTAACTTTACATGAATTGTTTTTTTTTATAATTTACAAATATTCCTTATTCTTTATTTTTAATTGTACAAGAGTTGCAAGTGTTTGGTTGAATCATTTTGTAAAATGGAACATATTGAATCTAGATCGTCTATACATGTATACATGTTTGAGATTTAAACTTGTCAATTACTTTATAAATTATCTATTTTGAAATTAGATATAAATAGAATAAAATCTCATCTCAAAACGCTAAATATAACATTAAAATTATTTAAATAATTTTAATTAAATATTTCTATCTAAATAATATAATTTGGATGGTGTTCAAACGAAACCTTGTTCTTTTATTATTTTATAAAATAAAAAAAAATCCTGCTGCAACAACAAGCAATCTGAATTAATAGACAAAAGGCAGGAGGAAAATGAGGGAGGGTTCGACGTCATGCTTATGAGCGTTTGAGAGACAAAGGAAGAGGAGTCAACGTGGGACCCAAGACGTGAGCTCGCGTGCAACCGCGTGGGACCCAATTGCCAAGCCCCAACAAAGAGTCAAAGGGCGAGAGGGAGTGTTCAAATTTTCAAATCATTGAGCGTGGCGAGCACGTACGCTTCTTCTTGACCGTTTTCTCTATCTCTCGATCTCAGCCGTCAATCAGCTGACCAAGCAATATCCGAGATTTTCTACTGCCACTTGGGACCCACTATTGCTGCTCATGATGCTGATATGGACGGTTAATATTAGAACCACACAAAATAAAAAATAAAAAATTTTTAAGCTTTTTCCAAAGATGGTTTGACGATTGACGATGTTCAAAAATTGGCTTGTACTCTTTAATTGGTCCCCATTCTCTCTCTCTGTCTCTCCTTTTTTAATACTTTTCCTCCTCTTTGCACTTTAGTTTTCAATTTCTTTTTTTTTTTCCTTAACATTTAAAAATTTTCAATTTTCGGTTTATATTGCAGCCAGTGGCTCTAATTTTATTTTATTTTTTTAGGTTTATATACACAAACTTCTGTTACATATTATGTTTATTAGCTATGATCTCTAATAATCATTTAAAGTATTTAACAATATAAGATAATTAAAAAAAAACATAAGACAAGAAATTGAACTTTATATGCTATTATATAATTAAGGATATAATTATTAGCTATTAGTTTATGTTAGCAATTACGATGAGGGGCTATGTTTCTATATCTCAAAGATAGGAAAAGATACTTGGATAAAATCCTCTATTCTAAACTCTAAGCTTTGAATTAATTTTTACTAATTCCAAATGTCACACCAGATAATAAGAATGAACCTTAACAAAAGTGTATCAGGAAATCAAATAGGGACCAACACTGCAACAGGAAAAAAAAAAAAAAAAAAGGGATTTAACTGTCGATCAAGACAAAAAGAAAAAAAAAAGTTGGATCGGACCAATATGCAACAAAAGAAAAAACAAAAACAAAAAGTGAGAGAACACTATTCAGAACGCGTCAATGAGATTTTCTGAACTCTGTGTGTGTGCGTGTGTGTGTAAGGATCAAAAGATCACCCACTGTCAGTTCAATCTCCATTTTGTTGCTCTTTGCAGTAATCTTATGTTCGTAAAACAATGTTTATGAGATTAATAGGAATAAAAATAATTACAACTACGGTGTCTTTTTTATTTTTATTTTTTCTTGAATGAGAACCGGCGCGTGGATGAAATACTTGAGGAGAAGAGAGTGCGGAGTGTAAGGACTACAGAAGTAGTGGTACGACAGAGAGAGTCATATGAGGAGTAAGAGGGACAGCAAGAGTCGCTATCTCTTTAGTTTAGATGAAAAAGAGAAATTAGGTCACTCTCATCCAATTTTTTGGATTTTCTGCTTGTCTTGTTTTGGTTTTAGAATGTTCCTTCCTCTCACAAAAATTGATTCTTTTGGACCATAATGCCCCAAATATATATATATATATGTGTGTGTGTGTGTGTGTGTGTGTGTGTGTGTGTATGCGTGTGTGTGTGTGTGTCCATATCATGTCATCATCTCTGACTCTCCCACCAATACCATTCCCTGGGGCAGTGGTTTAACCCCTTCATGTTATAATATATTTAAGATTAAAGAGTAGATTAGTAGAACCATACTAATTAAGTACATAAATACCCCTCTTGTCCCACGTAAATGTACATATATGTAATTATATATATCTCTCTCTAAAAATTTGCCTCTATTCTTTCTCTCTAATATTTTCATAGCATTGACTTCCCATCAATTAATGATATCTAGCTTGTTGCGGTTAAATTGGGTTTAGTGCTTCTTTTTCTTTGGTTTTTCGTTTTGGAGTATATAATAATAATTTCACATCATTTTAAGGCAAAAAAAAAAAAAAAAAGGAATAAGTGAAGATTACTTGTAAACTACCGGATGAATAATCATATAAAGTTTGCTAAGAAACATATTGTAACCACAAGTATATGCATGCTGTACGTGTGTGTGTGAATGCATTGTGTCTCCCCTCGTAGAGAACTAATTAATGCAAAACGAGTTTTTTGCAATAATTATCGATCATTTGGTAATCAAAACTAACGTGCTCATACATAACAATTAACAAACTAAGCAATGCCATGTACTACATTTAATATTGTTAGAGTTTGACTAAATAAAAAGTCATTCATTGCCAAGGGAGTAAGGAAAAGTGGGCTTTTAAGGTTACATAAGGAGTTTAAGGTCCTGTTTTTTAATTGCCCCAATCAAATACACGTATAGCATTATATTTTGACTCTAGTTAAAATTCCCTTCTTATATTTCATTATTTTTAGTATAGAAATGTGTGAGTTGATGTCTGAATAATGTGGGTGTATTGGGGTTGGTGGAGTGAGAGAAAAAGTCTATGTGATTGTTAAAATTTTTCATAGAGTGAATTTCTTTCTGAGTCCTATGGTTTTTCTTTCATTTAGGAGTTTTCCACATAAATTTTTGTATTGCAGTGATTGTGTTTATTTTTCTCATTTATTTCTTTATTTGTATTTTTGTTTATTGATTCCAAGGGGGTGATAAGATATCTTAAAATTCTAAGTATGTTCTATGGATGCATTTTTAGCTGATCTTCTACATCATAAAAGATTTCTTGAGATTGTTTTGAAATTAAATTTTTTCTCAACAAATGATATAAGAATAGCAGGTTGTATGGATGCGTGTAGTCTGAGGAAGTTCTGTCTAAAGAGGTTAAGTCTAAGAAAGATTACTGTGACTCCTTTAGTCTTTTTGGCTTTTAAGTGGGTGCTAATTCACAATTGCTGCACGATTGTTAGTAAAATTCTATCTAAGGAGGCTAGGTTTTAAGTGGGACCGTAGAGACCTTTTTAGTTTTCTTGGGAACTTTCTTAGTGGGTGCTAGTTCATAGTTGCTGCACAGTTGTTGATCACTTTGCTAGGAGTACGGAGTAGAAATGTTAAAGTTTTCAAGTGCGGTGAAGTTTGATGTGGAAAAATTTAATGGAAGGATAAATTTTGGTTTGTGACAAGTGCAAGTCAAGGATGTGCTGATACAATCTAGGTTACACAATGCCTTGAAGGGGAGACAAAGTGATGTTTCCAGTAATGATTTGGGTAAAGAATCTATTTTTAACAAAGACTCTGATAAGTCTAATATGAGTGATGAAGATTGGGAAGATCTATATTTGAGAGCTGCAAGCACGATACATCTGTGTTTGGCTAAGAATGTTCGTGCAAATGTGCATGGAATATCAAAGATTATAGAATTCTAAAAAGTTATGTCAGACAAAGGGCATCTTAAATTGGCTGTACTTGAATGAGCAGTTTCACATGCTACGTATGGAAGAAAGTATGAAAATCTCGAATCATATAAGTGTTCTCAATGGTATCGTCTTTGCACTGGAGGCTATTGGAGTTTAAATAGCTGATGAGGATAAGGTGCTAAAATTCATCTAATCTCTTCCACCTTCCTATGAGCATATAGAGCTTTTTCTGATGTATGGGAATGAAACTTTGGATTTTGTTGAAGTTACTAGGAAACTCCTTTTAGAAGAGAGACAGTTGAAGAGTGGAGGTCATCCTTTGTCAGACTTAACATTAGTAGTTAGCAATGAGAAGAAGTAGAATTCCAATATGAATGTTATTTGTTGGGGGTGTGGATAATCAAGGTACCTAAAGAAAAATTGACAAGGTGGAGCGAGTTCAGTAGAAAGCTCTAAGTCTGAAGCTAACAGTATGTTTAGTAAGGAAAGCATAAATGTCCTTTAAGAAGGACATGGACATCCTCATGGCATGTCGCTAGAGGTCACAAAAGAGGATGTGTTGCTGCTCGTGGATCCACAATAGCACACAAGCATTGGTTTGGTGGTTGGTGCATGGTTTGGTGGTTGGTGCAAGGTGCGTGGTGGAAGGAGTGTTGATGATTAATGAACTTTCGGGAAAGCTAAACGTCGAAGTTGCACCATAACTTTTATGCAAAGTTTTTAACATGTGCTAAAGTGAAATTCTTGGAATTTATTTAATTTTGGTTTACTCTTATGCTGGAGTATAATAGTTGTCTATGCGAAGAATTATGATTGTCAGTGAAGATAATGGTTGCGACGGGTGTTTCTTTTACTTAGCCAAGATGGAGATTATTAGAGTTTGGCTAAATAAAAAGTCTTATATTCCCAAGGGAGTAAGGAAGGGTGGGCTTCCAATGGTTATATAAGAAGTCCAAGACCTTGTTTTCTAATTATCCTAGTCAAAATTCAATAGTTAAATACACTTTCAATATCGTATTTTGGCTTTAGTTAAATTCCTTTCTTGTATTTCAATATTTTAAGTGTAGAAAGATATGAGTTGTTATATGTTAGGGAATAATGTGGGTATAATGGGGTCGGTGGAGTGAGAAAGAAAATCTATATGGTTGTAAAAATTTGTCATATAGTGGTTTTTTTTTCTGAGTCCCGTGATTTTTTTTTCTTTTTTTACTATTTTGGAGTTTTCCATATAAATTCTTAAGTTATAGTAATTGTGTTTATTTTTCTCATTTATTTCTCGGTTTGTATTTCTGTTTATAGATTTCTAGGAATGATGTGATCTCTTGTAATACTAAACATGCTTTGTATTTGTATATGCAGTTTTGATTGGTTTTCTATCTCAAAAAATATTTATTGAGATAGTTTTGGGATCGAATTTTTTCCCAACAAATATATATACGTACGAGTGATGTCACACTGAGGTAATATATATGCGTATGTATACATGATGATAATTGGACACGTGGTCTAATGACTGGACCCCACAGAGATGAAGAGTCTGGTGTTGTTGATCCACGGGTTCACGTGGCGGTCGAAAGGAAATTTTGACACACACACCACGTTTCGCGGACCCATGAAAACAAGTTGAAGAAAAAAAAATACAAAAGAGGGAAATCAGAAGCAATCGAGAGAGAAAGAGAGACACCAATGTCACATGTATATGTGTAAACACAGGTTGACCATTATGATTCTGTGTCTAAACTTCTTACTTGCAATGGAATGGTCCATGTGGTTTGTGAATCTTTCTTTTCTTTTTTTTTTTTTTTGTCTGCAATAATATGATATTATAAGTCAACCCCAGCGGAGTGAATAAATGAACACCACAATATATTCGAGCCGCCCATTATCTTTTTATATATATATATATATATGTTTTACTTATTTACTTCATTTGTTTACAAAAATTAAAGCAAATCTATCTTGTGGGTGATAAATGGACTACTTTTTTAATATATATACTAAAAAATTGTTTGTGTTGGTTGGTGCAACTTCACAAAGAGTATTAATTTCCTCCATATATGCTTATGAAATACATGGTTCTTTTAAAAATTTACTGATGAGTGGTTTCACGAGATTAAAACTAATTGCAACTTATCGTTTTTCATGAGATATAACACATGCCTTTTTCTAATTTAATATTGTTTTTGATATTTTACTCCAAGCTGTATATTATAATTTAGTACTCTGAATCATGATTCATTTAGCACTTTAATAGTTTAACTTTGGTGGCGATTAACTCTTTGTCATTTAAATTCAATATATATATAAATATAAACACGGTATCCGCAGCCCAATGCAAACGAGTTCCGACCTAGTTGTCATCACAGTGAACAAAATTAAACTTAACTTCGACCTAGCTAGTCATGTATAAACTAATTACAGGTTCTTCTTAATAAAAACAAAAAAAAAAATAGGTTAAGGATCAAATTATCTTGAAAAAAAAATTAAATAGAGCTAAAAGAAATTAGATTAGGAAGAAAGCATAATGATATAACCTAACATATAGTTAGGTAATCTCATATCAATTATAAAATGAATAGGTAGATAGTTTATAAGTGTGATGGAAATCCTTACCTCTTGAGCTAGTTTTTGTGGTTGAGAAGGGTTAATACCACCTGACATTGGTATTAGAGCCTAGTTAGCCAACAAATTTTAGACCAATCTAAGAAAAATGGATCGATAGTAATTGTACTCAAGCTCGAGGTGTGATGGGGGAGATTGTTAAGATAATCGTACATTGGTTACGAAAGGGGAAAGTGAACAATTTATAAGTGCGATGGAAAATCTCACTTGTTGAGCTAGTTTTTGGCCTTGAGAAGACTCAATACCACCTAATGCAAATTAGTCAAATAGATTAATGTGAAAGATATAATATATGTGTGTATGTAAGATATCTATTATAAAGATAAATTTTATAATTGTTTTGGTTTTTCTAATTATTGATTTCGAAAACGATATTTTAAAAATTTTAACAGAAGTGAGAGACCAAAATAATAAAAATTTCACAAATTTTCATTATTATTCTATATCTATATTAATTAAAAATATGAGAAATAAAGAAATAGAATTGTATCACCGTCCAATTAGGTTAATAACTTCAAAATCACCTTCATAAAAAATCACATGAATCCATGAATGATACCTCTTATTCGATACTATGTTCTTTGACACCTTACTTTTATCGCTTAATTGAACAAAACGAATAGACGTTTTCTATTAATGAAATGCTTTACACACTTACATTTTAAGTGTCTTTGTTTTAGCATCAACACATAAGAAAACAAAAAATGCAATAGGAGAACATTTCTCTCTAAAGTTTCTCAAACTACTCTTATTTTTCCATCACCTTCCTACCTTGATACAAATCCCCATTTATAGAGCAATGTATGTTATCGTAAAAATCCAACTTGAATCTTCAATATTCATAATAAGGGTGAATAAAAAACCCAATCACCCAACAAACCTACCCAATCTACCCAACGCGACCTTAATTAGGTGGGTTAATTTGTTATATTTGGTTCATTGAGTAGGTAAAAAAATTTTCAGCACACCCAATCTTTATTGGATGGGTTAAAAAAATTCCAAAAACTCACCCAACCCACCCAATATTCACCTACATATTGTTTTTTCTTTCTTGTTAAATGATATTCATCTCTAAGTGTTATTTAGATTATTTGAATATACAGAATACACTACTTGATATTCAATATGGATGTAAGTTTTAATAATTTTGTGAAAAATACCGTTAATTATTTTAGTATCCTTATATTTTTTTAGTGATTCTTATAACTTATATTTATTTTATTTTTGATTATTAATGAGATTATATTTCAAATTTTTTGTGTGTAAAGTTTATGATATAATTTATTTAAAATTGTCATGAGATTAATTCATTTTTTCTCTCTTAAATTTCATTTGTTGTTAAATTTATAATATAATTTATTATTATTTTTTAATAAAATACACAACCCGCTGAACCTATCCAACCTAGTTCGATCTTCATTGGGTGAGTTGATTTTTTACATTAGATTAATTAGATGGGTAAAAAATATTTTTAACTTACTCAATGAAAATTAGGTAGGTTGACAAATCACAAAAACCCACCAACTCACCCGATGTTCACCTCTAATTCATAATATTCAAAATTAACATCAATTCAAAATTAGAAATTAATTATATTATATTCTTAATATAATATAATATATATTATCTCACACAACTAATTGTGCTTCGAACTGTCCTTCCCATTCCCATACCTCTACTTTTTTGTTTTATTTATATTAATATATAGAGATATATATATATATATAAAAACATATTAACATATCTCATGGAAAGAAGGAAACGGCTTCCTTCTTTCCTTCATTATAATATATATATATATATGTAATATTATATTATAAATATTTAATTTAAAATATAATTTTAAATATAAATATTTGTATTTTAAAAATTGGAAACTAGCTTATGATTACTTGCACAAACTCATTCACAATAGGCAAAGACACAGTGGATCTCACCTACTATCATCCAATTTTAATACTTAAATAATCTATATTATTTAAATAACACAATTAATTCATAATTAATTATTTGGGTAACAAATAAATATTTATGTTAATATAAGTAGACACTCTTTTGTATTTTATATTATATAATTTATGAGTATAAATACAATCTATCAAATATACTTGTTCAATTACGAATGCAGGTCGAATAGGAAATTATAGACCTATAGTTTCAAGCTCTAATAAATTAGATAATTAATCAAACTCTTTGATTAATTTATAAACTTTATTAATTCTAATGTTACTCCACTAAAAACTTGAAATTGCAATCTCGAAATTATAGATATAAATTTATTCAAAAAATAGAGTTGCCCATTCGATATAGTGACTATATATAAATCGATCCTCCATAAATAATTCATAGCTAGAGCTAGGTAAAATACGTTATTCTCTCTAATTAATTCTTTATCCTTGAATACCATTGATTCTTTACTGAATGATAAATTCATGAAGTTAATCACGAATTAAGTGCTCATACCATTCAAGCCCCAAATCAACACGTAAGAGAATTATTTATCTACTTCTTAAATAAATAAGAATGGATTCTATTTTATAATATTAATATTCCTGATTATTTACTTTATCATATTTTCAAAATATAAGGAATACTTCATATTCGTATCGAGTAAATCAAAAGATATGATTTTATAAATAAGAGTATGCTAATAACTCAATATTAAAATCATTCTATATATGATTGTCAATTAACGTAATTAGAATTTGTTATACTTAATAAAAATTATTTTCATATCTCATACATCCCCGTCCCACATAATTACATTATGTAAAATATACTTATTAAATGTTTCACTATATTAATGATTCAGATAAGACTACTTTATTCTTAATACTAATGACATATACTAGTGATATTCAATTAAAAAATTTTATACTTTAATTAGCTAATCAATTAAATAATTGATTACTTAATACATACTATTTTAATTATTATCTTAAAATATTATCCTCTAGTATATAATATTTAAAATCAAATAAATAATTATAAAATTTTAATGATACTCGTAAAATCTTTAAAATACATACATATAATTTACAATGAAAATTCAATTTTATTTATTCTAAATAAATGATATCAAAAAAAATCACATGCGTTTTGAGGATAATTCTCAACTATAAAGTAAGTTAATCTAATCCTTGGATGTAGCACGCTGTCCACGGGTAGAATGATTACAGAGAAAATTAAAGGGTCTAAGCCTGCTTTTTGGTGCCGTCCTACTTGACAGCATCATCTTGATCACTCTATTATTTATGTCTAGCTCCCAAACATGGGTTACTGTTAATTCTTATCCCTTTCCTCTCAGTCTCCCTCTCATAAAGTTTGTCGTTAATATATTCTAAATTGTACATATTTGTTCCCACTCCATGGTTATCTCTCTCTAAACTTTGACTTCAAATTTCCAACTGCGTATTTTCACCAAAGAGGATTCTTTTTAATTTCTAATGCGTTTCCACCGAAGAGAGGAGGCTCTGATTTCCAAAGGACGACAATTTATGAATGATTTGACTTTGGACTTGATGAAATATTATAATATTGAGTCTTCTCCTTAGTGGGGTTGACATGTATGTCGGACAAAATTGACCCCGTGTCAATGAAAACATTCTTGGTCACATTTGGTCCTACAATTCATATTATATAAAAACACATTAAAAACTCTTACAAGTTTAATTCATGTTTTAGACATTGATTGAAATATGGGTCAACCCTGTCCCATGCTCTTCACACAAACGCTACACTGTCTTTCCTATCGGTCTGTTATTAGGACTTTAATTTTAGTATTTACCCCCAGCATTGTATTTTAATAATATATATATATAGAATGATTTTTTTAGTCCCTGTTTGCTTAGATCATTAATTTGACAGCCTTTTATTGCTCTTAATAAAACCTGTAATATAAAGTTATTTTCAAATATGCCATAGATGCCAAATTTTGAATTCCCTGGAGTTATTGAAATATGGCTCTCCCTCATTCACTAACGATCCAACAACTGAAATTACAAACGTGCATTACAAAAAAAAAAAAAGTGGGTCAATTTTTTAAATGTAATTAATCAAAAGCATTGGGTAATATTCCGTCGGCATAAACAGTTTGTTTACACATTTTATATTATAGCTTTACAAGTTTCATGATGATAATATGGAGTCGAGAAAGCAAGTTGGACCTACCCTCTTTTACCCCCTCCCCTTTCTTTTATGCCATAATTGCTAAAGAAGAGATAAATTTTCCTACTCATATAACACATTTCTTTCCCTATATATCTTCTTTGTCGTATATATATGTAACTTTATATAAATTAAAACAAAAAAGAAAACAAAGAGAAAAACAAAAACAACCCTTTAACCAACATAAATCAATTGTGAGCATGTGAGAGAGATGAAAATGAAATCTGTACAAGATTAGGTTGCTCTTTAACCGCTAGGCATGAAAGAAAGCTTTGCCAATCTTGTGCCTCGTAACTTTCCATATCTCGCTTTTCACGGGGTCTCTTATTTACCTAACCACGCAGGGGGGGTCATAAAGATTGCATATGCAGTAACTGGTGAGGAAAGTTAGTTGGTTAAGTCACTTGCCCTATTTGATAATATCCAAACCCAAACTATTACATAAAAACTATATATATATGTATGTATGTATGTATTTATGTATGTATGCATGCATGTATGCATGTATGTGTACATATCAAAGTGAATCATATGTTCAGCAGCTTTTTGTACTATATTTATCTATATCTACATATATATGTAAGCACTATCAATAAGCTTGGGAAACACGATTAGATAACCTTGTCGTGTTTGATTTCAGATTAAGTCAAACCAAATTTAGAGAGATATAAAATATATATATTGATATGTATCAATA
Source organism: Antiaris toxicaria (assembly GCA_035233585.1). Taxonomy (NCBI): domain Eukaryota; kingdom Viridiplantae; phylum Streptophyta; class Magnoliopsida; order Rosales; family Moraceae; genus Antiaris; species Antiaris toxicaria. The sequence goes on from CP141154.1 coordinate 101,706,283, forward strand.
TATTTACATAGACTCTAAACTCATTATCTTTATTATTGCTTCCGTCCAACAACTGAATTCCTCAAGCCCACCACACAATGGAAAGATAAACTGCTCTTGTGTGGATTTAGTGGAAAACACATTAAAATCACATATAAAAACTACGTTGGAGAAGGACATATAATTTCTATGAAAAGCAATTTAATATATTCATGCACACACACACATATATATATTTATAAAATATAGATGGACTACATATAAATGTATTTCTAGGGCAGAGACAAGTATATTAAGTACTAGAAGAGACACTGCGGATATATACAAGGATTTTTTTTTTTTTTGTTGTTTTCTTCCTGTTTGAAAGTGGTTTATCAATTTGATATCCTCTAATATCAACAAGTTTTGTTGAACTGCTAATATAATACGCGAGATCCGGTCGATTAGTTTGTGTAATTAGCTTTGCAATTATAGAATATAGTGTCTCCTTTTCTTTTCTTTTCTTTTTTTAATTTTTGGAGTACACATTTTTATATGGCCGTGTGCATGCTTTGGCGTCATTATATTTTATGTTACTCAAGAGACTAATTCATCATTGTCATTGACATATATATACATATATATTTATATGCAGTTAGGCTGTTTCATGATCTTGTTGAACTGTGTTTGATTATGTTGGTGATGTATATATGCACCTAATCTTGTAAGTATACTCGACCATAAGAATTAAGTATAGCAATTGTCAACGCGGAAATGCTTCTTAAAAGTCTTAGAATCTTAGTAGTTTAGACTTTTAATTTCATGCCACTAAAGATCTTGTGATCTTGTCTGTTGGCAATGCCTTGTAGCCGGTGGCAAGAAGAAAGAAAAGAAAATATTTGGGCGGCGTGAGTTGCATTTGACTTTAACCAATTGTGCCAGAAACTAGTATTTGCACAATTGAAGAGGGAAAAAGGAAAACGCAATTGAAAAACTATTTGCTACTGAAAAACACACCATAAGTCACAATTAAACCTTTTGACCTCTTGTAAATGTTTTTTAAATTTCTGAGTCTAATGAAAAACATTTTTTTTTTTTATGCATGTTTGGATCTTTATAAATTTATCCATACGAATCAATATTATTACATCCAGGTTCCGTCCACGATACCCCTCAAGATCATACATGGCCCAATTGAACTCAAAGTAGGGCTGGCACTAGCAACTCCAATGATTGTCCGAAGCCCTATGAAATTGAACCGAGCAAGTTATAAAGCCCAAATTGTATCTTATTAGCTCACTGGGGTCAAGCTCTCCTAAAACGGCAATTAGTGTTACAGTGAAATGCTGCCTTCCGTTGATGGAGAATACGTGGGGAAGCCTCTAAACCTTTTCTTGATTTATTTGATAAATTATCGAGATGGAACTACACATGTCGTTTTTCATTAACATGGTAAAAGACAATCGTTTTTTCATGCATGTCGTTTTCAGAGATAAGCCGTTTTTCAAACACGTCATTTACCGTGTCATATTATAAACGACAATCATTTTTTATTCGTGAGTTTTCAAAGACATGGTGTTTTCTTTGATCAAAGAAACGTGCCATTTATCTTCTCGAACATGCCGCTTAAAGTTTTCAACCTTCAATTTATTTTATTGATTGCTAACAAAACAGTTGATGTGTATAAAATTTTAGTTTTCTGTCTGCAATATTGGGGAATGTCGTTCCTTTGTCTAGAGGGAAAAATGTCGTCTATTTTTTCAAAACATGAAAGTGAATTTGCCCTTTCCACCACGATAGTCCTATATAAACATACATAATTTTGACGCGATCTTTCTTTTGTTAATTAAGGGCTTAAAATGTATTGCCTGAGACAATGTCACTGCACGAGATGTGGCTTTTTTTTTTTTTTTTTTGAGAGTACATGATGTTAATCGCCTCAAGCAAATACAACATGTCCATCGTCTTTCTCAAAACAACATATCGTCTATTCCTTGAACAAAAAATAACATTTTGTTTTCACGACATGTCGTATTTGCATTTAATAAAACACTTGTCGAATTTTACTGCCGTTCACCTTTGCCGTCTACTAATGATATATAGTTTGTACCCACGTGCAATTTAGACGACATGTTTGTTTGTTTTAAACGAACATTGAAGAGTTTTGCTTCCAACATGTCGTTTTTTCATATAAAAGTGTTTTGTCGAATCGACTTGAAAGTATATTTTTGAACTCTTTTGACTTATAAAGTTAGATCATTTGGAAATAGGTATGTTAAGAGATCACGTTGCATAAAATTTCCATACTACACATCTATTCTTGAACTATGTCATTGATTATACTGATATACTGATTATTGATGGATCTAGTTACAAAAAATATAACAAATATTGCTTTGATCCTATACTGATATAATTGATAGACTAGATTATTCAGATATGTTACTTAGTGAAGATAGCAAATTTAAAGCTCGTAAAGTTGTTTAATAATGTATGATTTTAAAGTAACATATGTAGTCAAAGTGAGAGATTGTTGGGAAATTAATAAAATCGGGCTTATATATATTAATTAATTGAACATTATAGATTCATTTAGTTAATTAAATTTTGGGCTTTAAGTAATCTCTTAATTGATATGGGCCTTGCAATAAGTGAAGATCTGATTATTTTATTATTTATGACGGCTAATAAAAAAATAAAAAATATTATAGATATAAAATAGGTTATGCCCCAGTCTAAACCAACATATTTTTTTTCTCTCTTATATCCGTCAATGAGTGAGATAAGGGTTTTCTCTAGCTCTCTGATGAAAGGTCTAGACGTGGAAAACTAATAATCCTACTTTTACTTCTCAGTGCATTTAGGTACACTTTTAATATATATATATTTTCTTGATAATTTATTATTAGATCCTAGATTTTATGATGGTTTTCATCTATTAAAGTTTTCGAATAGAACGACCTTGAACAAATGGCAATTTTTTATGCTAACGACGCATTTGTGACAAAGTTTAGTGTAATTTACCTAACTTATAGTGTTGCTTTACTAGTGATCGAAGTTTAGTGTAATTTACCTAACTTATAGTGTTGCTTTACTTGTGATGAATATTATTGTAATGATAATTTTTGACTCTGTAATATATTTTTTTAAATAACAAGTTTAAATACTTATGTACAAAGAAATGATATTACCCCTTAAGTATTATATAACAAACATATTTTAAGTGTAAATACTGTTGTTCTAAAAATATACCTATCGAATTTATTATTATTATTTTTTTGGCCTTATCTTCTCCTTTATTTCAAATTTTTTTCCCCCTCGTTTGGACTTTTTGTCTTCCCCTAAATTGCCTAAACTCGTCAAATATAATCTTTGTTCCTTTTCCAATTGCGAGTGGGTTAATCATGGTTTCCATGCATTTTGTGCAAAGTGCATTTTGAGTAGTAGCTTCTTAATTGGGACTGGAATATGTTGTTTTTATTTTAATTTTTAATATTTTTTCCCCGTAACAGGAGCTATGTTTTGTATTTGTCACATGTTAAAGTTTTTATCTTATGTAGTTAAAATTGACAACTTGTTTATGCATGGTAAATGTTTGCGTATGCATATGTAAAATTTGCAATATTTGTGTATGTATTGTAAATGTATGGTAAATTTACAATATATATATATCTATATATATATATATGTATGGAACATTTTAGAACAGGAAATTGAAAATACTCACAGTATGTGTAATATATTCAAATTGTTATAATAAATGCCGGTTTCTCCTTAAAGTTCTAGTTTGTTTCTGGGTTTATCTTCTTCTCATTTTTTTTTCCTAGTTTTTTAATTGTTTTATAAGGTCAAGGATTGTGTTATATTAACTTACCTTACATTCTATTTACACTGTTGGATGTTTTTGATCTTATGTTATTTGATCAATAGATGATAGAGGATTAAATATTTGATGTTTTAAAAATATAATTTGATGATGAGCAATTTTTTTTATTTAATAAGTTTTAAGAAGTTCACATAAAAGCTCGATTCAATCCAGTTACTAGATTAGGCAATAACAAGGTATTGTATTAGATTGGATTCAAGAGTTCTTCTTTTTTTTTTTTCATAGTTAGATTGGATGATAGATTATATTTAAAAAAAAAAAAGTTGAATTCGTTCCAACACCTAACTGTAATTTGGACATATTTGAATAGGATGTGTTAAATACGACACACTACGTTTGATATATTTAGGTAAAAGAGAATTACACTAACACTTCTTGTAATTTTTTTTTAAATTATAGATATACTTCTTAATCAAAATTAATAGCAACAACACTCCTAATTTTTCAAAAAAAAATTATAAAAAAATTATCAAAATTAATAGCAACAACACTCCTAATTTTTCAAAAAAAAAATTATAAAAGTATTTTTCTATTAAGCTAGGTTTGGGACAACACTTTTGTCTTCTCCAAAACACCTTTTTTTAATACAACCTCACTTTTCACTATTTACATCTTCAAAACGCTACAGTAAATTCCAAATTTTAAAAGTCCATAATTTTGTATGTACAAGTTCAAATAAGATATTTTTTTTTTATAAATTGCATAGAATTTTGAGAGGAATAAAATAATATCCATATTGATATTTAAAAAAAAATTTAAATTTTTTATTTTTTCATCCCAAATAGTATTTTCCTTCAAACTTATTTTCTAAAACAACTTTTTTCTAACCCAAAAAAATATCTCTAAGCATCTCTCCCAAACACCATCTTAGTTAACCATGAGTTTGACTGTGTTTCACCGTTGATTTTATTAAAATGTCAAAATTAGCCCTTCTTATCCTAATTTGCTCCAAGAAAGAAGGTTCTAACAACTAAAGATAATAATAATATCTTTAAGGGAATAATAATAATAATAATAATAATAATAATAAATTCTAAAAAACCTCTAATTCACACAATTTAATCTAGTTAAGAATTTTAAAAATAAACTATAAGCAAAACCTTTTTTATTCTACTTAACAGGCACTTAGAATGAGAGTTAACAACAGTTCATTTTTTTAAAATAATAATCAAACCTCTTTTTCGCCCTTTAGGCGGCTTAAAGAAAGAAAGAAAAAAAATTTGAAAAAATTCTCATTTTATTAGTTGCTCCAATTTCAAGTTGTAACTCTACTTTAAAATCAGTAAATCTCATAGAGCAGTCAATCGAAAATAAACTCAAGAACTGACTTTTAATCACCAAACATTTATCTGATGATAAATCAAACCTAAAGAAGAGAGAGAAAAACCATGAAACTACATTACTTGAGCAGCCAAACAATGATAAGAACAGCGATATAGGAAAACAAAGAAAAAATACATTCTCAGCTTATTCATTTGAAATTCGAATAACTCTGATAGAAAAAAAGAAAAAAAAAAAAAATTTTCGGACGGGCTCACCGTGGGGGATACTTCATATGGGCTCGCAAGCAGAAAGACGGCGTGGCGACGTGCTCAGGCGCAGGATGACAGTGCGACAATTGGTTCAAGAGTTGCAGGTTTGGGCATGGGCAACGGCGGGCTCCGGTGCAAAGTGGCTGGGGGACGAAGGCAGAACAACAATGCTAGATCCGTTGTGGAGAGGCGCCGTTGGTGGTGGGAGGGGGTAGCTGTTTGCTTCTTGTTGTTCTGGTCGCTATTTCGTTTCATTAAGCAGCTCAGAGAATGAAGGATCTGATTAATCTAATAGGATTAAGTTGGTAATTAATTGGTTATTTTAGTCTTTTTAATAGATAAATTTATAGGACGTTTGGTAAACACATTGCGTTTTAAATGCGTTTAAATGCAATTCATTTTATGAATATTGTATTTGGTTAAAAAGTATTTATTTTATATTTGAATGAAATGTGTGTTTGGATGAAAAGTATTTTAGAGTTGAAAAGTTAATGTGATTGATAAAAGTAGAGATAAAAAGTAGAGTTGAAAAATTGACGTGATTATTTTAAAAAACTTTTGAATAGTAATTATTTTCGTAGCACTGTTAAAAAGAATTATATTTAAATACAAAACTTTACGTTTGATGTAAAATTACATTACATTTGAATATAATTAAAATATAAAATTTTTATTAAATGCCCCCTTATTAGAATTTGTAGGAAAGGACGTTGATATTATTAATTTTAATAAAAAAATCATTTTTATAATTTAAAAAAATATAAAAGATAGAAGTTTACTCATTTATATAAAAGTTGTAAATATTAATAAAAGAAATCAATACTTATAATAAATATTATACTTTTACTTCATTGACATATATTATTAATTAAGCAGTTGGAATAACTTTTTAAAATATGCTATGCAAAAATTGCTTTTCAATGTAAATTAAACAATTAAAAATTTAACTCAACAACCAAAATAATAATATCAGGCTCCGTTTTATAAACTCGTTACATTTGTATTACGTTTGGTTATAATACATTGAATGTAATTTATATTTGGAAGAAAAGTATTTGTAATGCATTTGAATACAATACGTGTTTTAATGAAAAGTATTTGAATTGTATTTTAATAATGAATATGTGATGTGATCGATAAAAGTAGAGAGAAAAAATGAACTCATTACATTTGTATCAGGCTCCGTTTTATAAACTCATTACATTTGTATTACGTTTGAATATAATACATTGAATACAATTTGTATTTGGAAGCAAAGTATTTGTAATGCATTTGAATACAATACGTGTTTTAATGAAAAGTATTTGAATTGTATTTTAATAATGAATATGTGATGTGATCGATAAAAGTAGAAAGAAAAAAATATGTAATGTGATAAGTAAAAATAATAAAATAATAAATAATAATTATATTAAATTTAATATATAATAAGATTGTGATTTGATAGAAATATTTTTATATTTAAATAAAAATTATATTTTATTTAAATATAATATAAATATAAGACTGCCGTCAATCTCCCAAGATAACCTTAACGCAAAAGGGGGGAAAAAAAAAACACAATAATATAAACTGGAGTACATAATTGCACGAGTCTTATATCATAATTTTCCAAAATAAATTAATAAAAAAACGACAAAACGGCCAATTGGATACATCACTTTCTCAAGTGGGACCGCGAAATGGACAGGCCAACAAAAGTGTGTCATGGTTTGTCCTATCATTCACGGCCGAAACCATTTTCAGCCAACTTTTCAACCAATTAAAACAAAGGAAATGAGAATCACAGCAGGCTGTGCTTCTCTGGATTCGTTTCCTGTCTCATTCAAACCCACGTCGGATCATTATCTACTGCGCTCAAAAAATTAAGTGTCTTCAATTATTTGGCCTTGGAATTAAATACTCGAAATGAGGTGAAAGGTGCAGACCAGTGCTGTAAAACACCACTTTCTTCCAAGCTCCTCACATGTTACAACATGTGATGACAAATTAAGTGGATAACTTCATTCGCATGTTTTCCATGATTGTACATAGATTCCTGGTTGGTAGTGAGATTAGGATTGTGTGGAAGAAAAGCATACTAGTAAGGTGGACATGCAAGATTGTCAATCAACAAGAATTTGTCTTCACTCAGTATACCATGGTTGAAACCGCGGTTTTCTCATAGTAATGTCCTTGAAGAATAAGTTTTCTAATTTCCATTTTTCGCTCAAGCATTTTGCGATCTCCTAAAAACGACATCGATCTTGAGGATTTGATCATCAATGGCCTACTACAACTCAAGCTATAACCAGAGTACTTATGATCTTGGTGAGTACCATCATCAAACTTCTTATGGTGATTTTTCTAGTGATTCATCAGAGCTAGAAGCTTACTCTTCTTACAAAGACCCAAGCATCTACAACCTCTTTGATTATAATCCAACTCCTTTTCATCATACCTACAATCATTCCTATGTTCATCAGCATGTTCCCAGCTGTTCATCAACCACTTGTTACTCTGCATACACCCCCACTGAATCAAAATCCATCATGCATTACCCTAATTCTTACCATGTGATCGGTTATGATCAAAACCCTATATCTTACTCTGTCTCGGAACTCAGTGTTCCTGAATTCGATGAGTATGATCCAACTCCTTATGGCGGTGGCTATGATATTGCTCAAACCTACGGGAAGCCCCTTCCGCCGTCGGATCAAATCTGTTACCCTCGTTCGACGGCAGGGATTACAGCCGTGCCATCTTTAAATGACAAGCCTCAAGAGAAAGAGAAAGAGAAGACTCTTGATCAAGCAGAGAAGCCCAAGGAGGAAAGCAAACCGAAAGCGGAGGCTGAGAAGAAGAAAGGTGATGGTGATGGCGATGGCGATGAAAAAGGTACTGATTTTAAGCAAATAACAGAAGATGAAGTTAGTCATGGAAATGGATTTGAATATGGGAATCAGGTGAGTCAAATTCCTAGTGGATATGGGCTTGAAGCGATGGATCTTTGTGAGAGCATATTCGGGTACTGGCCTTGCCTGACTCGTTTCTATGCAAGGAGACCAAACAAACATGGTTGTTGCTACGAAGGAGTTGGTTATAATAATGAGAGGAATGGAGCTGCTGATTATCTGTTTGGAAGCGCAGATCCGTATGTGGAGAGAAGAGACGGTGGGGGGAGTTTTGGTCAGCCTATTCATTACTATGAAAGGCACTATCAGGAACAGCCTCTGTACAAGCAGGTTGAGTATGATCAGGAGGAATATTCATGGTCAGAGAATTTTAAGTTGTTCTGAGATTGTCCAGGGCTGTAAGATATTAAACTTGATTAGTAATAAGGAGCTCTTTATGATATTTCTGAATGGTTGAAAAAAAAAATAATGTAAAATTGACAAATTGAAATCAGAAACTTTCTAGGGTAATTTCTTTTTTTTATACCTTACTGTTGATTTCTCCCTTAAATAAATGGAATTCAAAAGCTGCTTTATTGCTATTGTTTATAGATATATATATATATATTTACGCAAATGAATATAGTGCTTTACCTAGAAGTAGATTTGTTCATGATGTGTGGAATTTTTGATTGTCAGGATCTCTCCTATTTGTACAAAATGGGAGGTTCTGCATTAGAAATTTCTTATTATAAGTAGATATGGTTTTTAGCTATTTGATTGCATTTTTTAACTGTTTAATTTATGATGTCCACTTTAAAAATCTACCATGCATGATATAGAATTAATTAATTATATGTCTAAAGTTGTAAACATGGGTTGACTTAGAGTGGTAGCCATGTGGCTTGCCTATTTAGCCTGTGGGTCAAGTAGTTTTGGCCCAACGTATGAGTTGGGTTCTAGGCCTACAGGCTAGCCCAGCCTGATCAACATATACGATTTTGGGAGAAGGAGAGAAATATATCAAAATCAACTTAAGTAAAAATAAATAACATAAAAGTTTTAGACTTAGGGTAAATAGTATATTTTTGGTAAATTATAATTTATCATAATATAAAATTTTAAAAATATCTCTTGAGTGTAAAACTTTGATTTATCGATAAATTATTTATTTACATGTGTAAATTATTGATTTATCGCATTGATCATTAATTTGATTTATAGTGTAAATAGTTGATTTACCCAAATTAAATAAACCCTAACCCTAACCTCAGATTAACCCGTCTCTGTGTAACTCATCCATGGTTGGTGACGGCGACAGCATCGATTCTGTCAAGAGTACCAGTGCTAGAAGAAGAACAATGACAATAACAGAGATAGATGCTAGCCAACGACCAGATTGTTGCGAAATCACAATGACACTCGTGATTAAGATCATCGAGACCAACTTCTGACCACACAGAGGGAATCGTCACCATTGAAGGTGATGTCGTAAGAGATCTCATTGTTGCAAGTGATTTGGCCCTCGTGAAGCTGCGATCGATGGAAAACTATTGTCTAAGAAGACAACATCGTAGGGCTTGAGATCTTTAAACCACGATTGATTGAGAAGGAATTCGCGATCTAGCCCTCGTGATGTCGTGATCTTGCCATGACTTCGACAGTGACATGACTTCTCCGATGACGAGACTTTGATGGCACTAGCGAAGAATTAAGGAGAGAAAACTAAAGGAGAAGATAGAAAGATCTATAGAAGAGAAATTCAAGGTAAAATGGAGATAAAAATTTAATTATATTATTAATTTTCAATGATTTTAAATTATGCTATTTACCATAAATGAAGTAACAAAATAGCTTATAATGTGTAATTTCCCTACAATTTTTATGTATTTCATTTAAATTCAATATAAAACAATAAGGTGGCGTTTGGTATTGGCATTTCTGAAATTATATTTGGTTATGTTTTCTGAGTGTATATTCTGAAAAACATAAAAATGAAATTTTGTTTGGTTATATGTTTTGAAAACTTATTTTATAAGTGAATATCTATTAAAAACATATTTATTTTTAATTTTAAATTATTAGTCATAATTAAAAAAAAATTTTGGTGGTAGGTTTTACAATGAGCGATAGGGTTGGAAAAAATTGGTCGTCTGAACTTTAGGTGGCGGTGATGGCTAAATTTAGATCATAAGTTGATAGTCATCGTCACGAGGAGGCCATTATCATCGTCATAAGGAGGCCATTATCATCGTCACTAACCCATGGTCATCAGTTTTCATCAGAGATAGATGCCATCGTTAGACATGATCATTACTGATGCTGTACAGACAGAAAGAGAGAGAGAGAAGATGGAGGGAGAAAAAGAAAACAAAAAGTGAAAAAAACTTTTTTTTGTTTTCAAAAAACCTAAAAAAACAACATAGTTGAAAACGATGTTTTTGAAATGGTTTTGAAAACATTGTATAAATAAACACTATTTTGGAACTATTTTCATTTTTTGTATTTTTGAAAATGGAAAATCATTCTTAGAACAAAAACGCCACCTAAATTTTCCTACTAAATATACGTGCTCACCTTGGACGACCATGATCCATTGGGTTCTAAGGCCATGTTGTGCCACCATTTCCTTCATCGGGGCCTGCTTTGTTATATGGGCCAGTATAACTTCATGAAAAATTATAGTAAATAATATATTTACCAAAATAATTAAAATAATTAGTAAATTTTTAAAATATTTAAAATAAATAGTAAATTTATCGTATAAATAAAATTTTTAATAAGTAAATGATATTTAGAAGAAGTAAGTGAATTATAATCTGAAGTAAATAAAAATATTTATAAGATAAATCTTTTATTTATTTTAAATATTTTAAAAATATATTATTTATTTTAATTATTTTATAAAAATTAATTTTTATTTCTTTCATTCTATTTTCATTTTTTTTACTATAGAAAAGTTTATTCCAATAATTTAAATAACAATTTCTAACTATAGTGCAAGAGGTCTTACAAAAGAAATTCCACAAAATCATTTTTGCCAAGAAATTTTAATGCATTGTATCGAAATAAATTAGCAGACAAAATCAGCAAAAGGGTCATTATGATTATTGATCAAATGGAAGCATCAGTCATCAAAGACAATAATGGCAGTCACCAACACTAGTTTAGATCCATTTGCTAATTACTTGATTATGTTGGCTGTCGCATCGCATCATATTGTTTTTATCTTTTCTTTTCTTTTTGTGTATTTTGTTAAAAAGGTCTCTTCCAACTTATTATAAATTGATTGTTGATCTAATTGGTATGTATGTGAATTAATTGTAAACTATCTGGCGGCCCTACTGAATTAGAACTACATCGAACTTGAAGTTTCGACCTTTCTTAATTTGAGAATTAAGCCACTTCAGTATTACTACTCGGTTTACATTTTTGTACTGTAAGCTTTGGAAAACATTGAAAAGGGGTAGTCGGGCTAAAGAAAAAGCTAAGTTAGGAATAAAAATGAGGGAAAATAAAAGTATTTGAGGGGTCAGGTCAAAGACAAGCACAAGACATTCAAATAAAATACGTGTACGGCGAATCATTACAGATCTAAGGAAGGAAAAAAAATAAAAAATGAAAAAGTCTTGGAGGAAGAAAAGGTTGGTAGTCTTAATTTATAATTATATGGTTAAGCACGGTTAAAACTTATTAATGGTTTCTAAATTAAAAAAAAAAACTTAATTAATGGTTTCTAATACTCATTGTACTATTGATGTGCTGCTGACCAAAATTAATAAATAAGTCTATGAGTATTTGGACTTTTTATGGTTGGAAGTGTTTTTCCTTATTTTAATAAGAGATTGTTTTTTAACTTTTACATTAATTTTTCACTTATTTGATTTAATGCATACCAGTAAATTACTCTCAAATTAATCTAACAGTTAAAATCAGAGTTTTTATCGGTGATATAAAAAAAAACGATTAATCCTATGGTAGAAAATCTCATGTTTTATGTTGTTTTTCCTGGAAAGAATTTTAAGAACGGAAAGGTTATTTTCTTGGTGTGAAAAAGAATCAAAGTATTCAAAGTCAAGCTGGTGATTTTAATTGAGGGATAAGACAATTGCCTTCTGTTTCCAACGCTTGTCCAGCCTGACCTTCCAAACTAATTATTCCAAAACCAAATCAGCAAGATTTCGGGTTTGTTATCCCAATAATTATTCTCTTAAGAAGCAGCTAAGCAAAGAAAGATAGCCTACATACTTTCACAGTGGTATATTATTAATATCTTTTTCACCAGAAAAATATTAAGACGAAAAAAATTAGAAAAAATGTTAATAAGTTTATAATATTACTAATATATTAGAACATACTAGAACCTGAAGTTAACGAATCAAACAAGATAAAAGACAATTTATTCGACCAATCAGGAGGCTGTTAACCACAGTTAGTAACGTTTACTAATACTTTAAATTAATTAATTGCAACATTCCTAGTAAAACATGAGCATAAACCAAAAAATTCATATTACACTTATTTTTCTCTTTCTCAAGTACATATTCAATTTAGGGGGAGTTTGGGGGAGGTTTTGGAGATATGGTTTTGGAGTTTGGAAAAAAGTTGGTTTTGGAGAATATGTTTGGGAGAAAAAACTGTTTAGGGTGAAAAATTAAAAATTTTAAAAATTTTTTTAGAAAAAAAAAATCAATATGGATCTTGTTTTGTTCCTCTCGAAATTCTATGCAATTTAAAAAAAAAAATCATCTCATTTGGACTTGTATATAAAAAGTTATGAATTTTTAAAGTTTGGAGTTTACTTAACGTTTTGAAGACGTAAATAGTAAAAAATAAGAAAGTTTTGAAAAAAAGTGAAAAAGTGGGAGTTGGAGACAGCCCCAAACAAATCCTAAATTTAATTATTTTAAACTAAGGGTGAAGCACCTAATAGAATTTTTATTTATTTTTAATTTAAATTTACCTTTAATATTAGGTATATTTTTTCATTTTATTTCTATTAAAAATTAATTATTTGTGTAATTATAAGTATAATTTAATAATAAATTTATATTTAACTTTATTTTAGTACGATGAATTTAAATCTCTTCGTTTAAATAAAAAATGATTATTTTTATATAAATTCTTTGAAAATTTTATCTTTTAATATATCTATTGAATCAACTGAAAATGGGAGGATTGGCTCCACGCCTGGTTCAATACTTATAATCCAAACCAAATAATTGCCGACTACAGTACTTGGAAACGATGGGGGCTGGGGATTAATTAACAAAACAAAACCCATTTCAGAAAATCAAAACATTAAAAAAATAAAATTAAAAAGAGAGAGAGAGAGAGAGAGAGAGAGAGAGAAGTTTAGAAAATGAGAAATGGACAGCTACTAAATGGGCCCCAGTTTCCATAATCAGTTCCCAAAAGACAAAAACCTTAAAACCCTTTGCCTCGCAGGCGCTTTCAAACAAATAAAGGAGCAAAGTTACTTCACCTCTATGTCCTTCAAAACCACTTCTTTGATCTCTCCCCCTTCTTCCTCTTCTTCTGATCTCGATCGAATCAAATCAGAAAAAGAAAAAAAATGTCCCGAAACACCATTTTTCCTCTGTTCTTTCTCTCTCTTCTTCTTCATCTTCTTGTTCTGCCTCTGGGCTCAACTTCAACCCCATCTCTCCACAGCCTGCTCCAGAGCCAGGGCTTGCCGGCGGGTCTCTTCCCGGACACCGTCAAGTCGTACAATCTCGACAACCTTGGACGTCTCGAAGTCCACCTGGAATGGCCGTGCTTTTCCAAGTTCGAGACCAGAGTGTTCTACGAGAGTGTCGTCAGAGCCAATCTCACCTTTGGCGGCCTCAGTGGTCTGGAAGGCTTGTCCCAGGAGGAGCTATTTCTCTGGCTTCCCGTCAAGGGCATAACGGTAAACGATCCGTCGTCTGGCCTCATTTTGTTTGATATCGGTGTTGCCCGCAAGCAGCTTTCCCTTTCTCTCTTTGAAGACCCTCCTGTTTGCAGGCCTCAGGCTCTAGGTACTTTTTCTTTATTAAATAACGCCATTTCAGTCTCTCTCTCTCTCTCTCTCTCTCTCTCTTCCAGTTATTTCTGGGAAGTTTCTGTTCTGGTACATGCCAAATTCTATCATTGTTTTGTTTGTGTTCACTTTCTCTCTCTACTTTCTCTTTCTCTCTCATGTTTTTGTTTGTGAAATTTCTAATGCAGGGATGAGAAAGATGGGATATTTTCAAGCTCAGAGAGATGAAAGTTAAAGCCTTTTACCTTAGATACTGTTTCTGTTCCTTTCATGTTCTTCGTTTTTTTTTTTTTCGGTTTTATTGGAGATTTGTGTCTCTCGCTCTCTCTTTTTCTTTTTCTTTTTCTTTTTTTTTTTTTTTTTTTTTTTGCGAACTTTGTTTTCCAATTTGATTGAGTAAATATGCTTTCTTAAACTTTGAAGCTATCGGGATGGTAGAAAATGTATAAAATGGGTCTTCGATTCTTAATATTGCCTTTGGAACTTAATTATGGAAATGCTCTACTTAATCTTAAAGGAAGAGTCTTTAATCTATCTCAATATTTAGATCTATAATTGTAAGTTATCTCAAATATAATTACTGGGTATGATGATTATCTCGTACTGCATTGCATGCAAACAATTTTATCTTTCATTACAAGATTTTATATCTTATAATAATATTGTTTCTTAAATGCTATTTCATTAAAAATAAATAAATAAATAAATAAATAAAGGTTACTAATATTATCCACTGAATCATTTTCTCAGTTGATGTATGTGCCTCGAACAGTCTCAAGCAAAAATTGCTTGATTTCTTCAACTGAAAGCTTTTCACAAGAAACTCCCTGGGAATAACAAAATATATGGTTAGCTTTAGAAGAAGAAATTTACACCAGAAAATGTTACAAATGCCTGCCCTTATTTCTTACCTCGAGACAGGATGTAATAAGTACGGTTCCATTGATTCCATTGATTGTAGTTAAACTGGTATCAGTGAGTTCAAAGCCGAAAGCAGTTATGGCCTCCATAAACTTAGAGAATGCACCCTGTTTCTTCCCGAATGTCACCTTTATCCAGAATTTGTTCTCGTAGATTTTCGCCACAGTAACATCTGGCTATAAACATCAATGGCAACACTGCAAGTTAGAAGACAACTGCAAAAGGAACGTATCGTAGTAACTTTGTAAACCTAGTTGATTGAACCTGAATCCCGACTGATTTCGTGTCTTCAGCTGGATGAATCGCTCCTTTCCTTGTCTTGTTACTGTTCTCTGATGAAGCGTCCGCATCCAAAAGCTGGTCCTTAAGATGGTCCACAGTTTGCTGCAGCATCTTAATATGAGCGATTGCATCTTCGACTATGGTGGCTTTCTTCATCTAAAACACAAACCGACAATACAACAAATCGTGACTGTTTAGAGGGGGGAAAAATCACGGAATTGTGAAATGCAAAAGAAGTTTTTAGTGTAGTTACATTTGTAATTTGAGGGACCACTCCACGCAGTGCCATCAGCCGGTCGTGGAGCTTTTGCCGCCTCCTCCGCTCAGCCTCAAGGTTCTTACAAGGTCCATCCATGTTGGTCCGTCTCTTATTACGGATCCTTCCTTGTTCGCTAATGCACAATTCATCCATAGCTGATCCTATAAACTGATCCATATTGTAGAGATATTAGTAGTTTTAGGGCCAAGGAGGGATGAATAGGAAAGACCTTGCAAGGTTTTAAACTTTTGTGCTAGTGTCTCATTCAGGCGTTGATGCTATATATACAGATATAGAAACGTAGATATTTCATATATATATATATAGATATAATTGTATATCACAAGGGTAGCATGTCCTTTCGTGTGTTCATGAGAGAGAGTGTCTGTTGAGATGCTTCGGTTGTGATTTTGATGCTAGGCACGCTTCAAAGCCCAACTAACTTTGGCTTGAGAGAACAAGTTAGGAAGGAAATTGCGTGCCATTCAGTCAGTTTAGTTATTAAAATTTAATTCCAGTTGGCTAGGTTTGCCTTCTATCAATCACATACAAAATTTGGGTCCTCCAACAAGACTAGTGGATGTACTATGAGCCATTGATTGACATTGTCCATTTTAGTGTGAATTAAGTGAGGAAAGTAATGGTGCAGGTTCATTAGAAAACAAATTAAATGGATGATTAAGACACTATGAATTTCTTAAGCAAAACTGCTAGTGATCCCAACTCCTTGCCGATCAACTCTGCATGAGAGCGGACGCGGAGCCCACATCTTTATGGATCCCACTGCGTGAGAGATGCGGCGTTGGCTGCCAAATAGTTGTGCTCTTTGGTATTCGCTTCATGGTGATTAATATTCTCCTGACTGGAGTCGTGGTGAAGTACAAATGAGTGAGGTTTGTTGGGGCCGACATATTCCTGCAAAGTGCAGTTAAATTGTTGGGGCAATGCCAAGGATGTGGCATGTAGTTCGTATGAAGCTTGAACCGGAAGGAGACTATTTTCTCCCTCCCTTGGTGAACCACAAGCTTTAGTGTCTAGTGAGGTATAACAATCGTCTATTGAACATTGAACATCGGGTAGTTTTGGCCAGTACATTAAAAAGTCCCAGTGATGCATAAATTAGGAAGCTTCTATAATATAACCTCTTAACCTCTTATTTCATACTATTGATATGACTGTTATTTAATTGTTAAATTAATTATTTAACGATTAGATCTATAGGTGTTAATCTTAAAGATTCATTATATGCGATAACATCAGGTTATTAAAAAATTATTTCAATATATGAGGTCTTATCATAAAAATTTTCTATTTATTATCTCTTATTTCATATTATTGATATGACTGTTATTTAATTGTTAAATTAACTATTTAACGATTAGATCTATAGACGTTAATATTAAAGATTCATTACATGCGATAACATCAGGTTATTAAAAAATTATTTCAATATATGAGGTCTTATCATAAAAATTATCTATTTATTATCTCTAAGCACAAACTAAACTTAAGAGTAGAATTATAAGAGATGTCCGTGGACTAAGTAAGAGCACAATTAAAGTGACCATAATATGGAAGAACGTCAACAACAACAATTACTACTACAATAACAATAACAATATTTTTGTCATTGAGATATAGGTCCAGTCTCATTTTAGTTTCCAAACTTTAAAATACTACAAACTCAGTGCGCGACCAATTAATTAATCCTCGAATAAACACTGTTAAAAATTGAACTGTTACCCTTAATCAAGGTTAATTTTATCATTTCCATGTTTCATATTTGAATTTTGAAACTTGTAAATTCTTAAACCACATGTGGTTTAATATTATATTGACAAAGATAACCATGATTAAAATGTACTTGATAATTAAAGTATAGTTTTTAAAAGGAATGAGTATTATTGACGCATTAATTATTAGGGGAATGACGATGGGGTGCTTTAAAGTTTGTAGACTAAATGAGATTGGATTTATAGTTTTGGATGGGAAATGAAATAAACCCTAAAAATAAGGGAGAAGAAGTTAATAACATTTTTATAATAAATAACTGAAAAAAAAAATGTTTTAAAATATTTAGGGAAAACGACTGCAAATAGCAAATTTACTATGTAATGGTTTGTTTATTTTGTTACTTCTAAAATAATATATATACATCTTGTAAATAGATAGATAAATCATTCCTCAGCTATAGGCCATGTAAAATCTAATAAAAACAAAAAAGGCCATTTACTTAAAATAAAAAGTAAAAATTTGGCTCTTTTTTTAAGGAGTGGAAAAAAAAGCCCACCCACCTATTTTATTTATTTATTATTTATATGAGAATTTCTACAATATGATCTTATTTTTTTTTATTATGGATAAAATCTAATTTTTAATTGTTGCATTAATTTTTATAATAGTTTGATTTACAAGTGTTTACGTAAAATATAATTTTACAAGTGATTTATAATAGTTTGATTTGCATTAATTTTACAAGTGTTTACGTAAAATACGTAACAAAAATATACTTGTAAAAATAAATTAGAGTATTAAAAACTTAGGAGATGTTTAGAGCTCCCACTTGTATTTTTTTTTCTTTTTTAATGTACGTCAATTTCATTATTTTCATATTTAAATTTCTCTTAAAAATTTAAATTTTAAAGTTCATAATTTTCTTATTTCAATTCCAAATGAGATGATCTTTTTATAATTATATAAATCGACAAGAGGAATAAAAAAGATTCATACTATTATATTTATATATATATTAGTATATCTCAAGTTTTTATATTTTTTAACTCCAAAGGATTCATTTTTAACCAAACACATAACTTTAAATATTCACTCATTTCTAATTGTTGATGGACCTTGGCTATTATGTCATGGTCATATTTACCAACTAGGACATCAGCGCTCGAGAATCTAGGAGTAGGGTTTTCAAATATTTAAATTTCAAATGATCAGTTAAGATTATCAGATATCTACAACAGAATTTACAATATTGAAAATTATAATTACATTCAAGTTCAAATATTAAGTTTTGTATTTAAATATAAAATAAGGATGATCTCTTATGAGCTTATAAATATATGAGAATAGGTCTTTAAAAACTCAACTCACAATTTAATAGATTACACCACTTATAATTATAAGAATATAGTGGAACCCCAAACACCTAAGAGAAGACGTAGCATTCCCAATCATGACAAACCTCTATAAATCTCTGTGTTTTATATTTTTTTGTAGTTTACTTTCATTGCTTTATTCAATTGTCTTATGCCTGTAATAGTTTTGGGGATCCCTATCACTGCGAGATTTATTAAACGAGTTTTACCTATTAACACTAATCAAAACATTTTTAATATTCCTATGTATGCTCTAATTATCCCTTTAATTTAATAAATAAAAATAACAATTCTTATTAATCATTAAAAATAATAGAAAATGCTTTCCTCTCTCTTTTTTCTTTTTCTTCTTCTCTTTCTTTGTGATTCCCTTTTGCAATGAAAAGGTAGCACCGATGATCTAGCATTTTGTTGAGCTGTTGGCCTCCAGAGTTTATTGGGGAGGTTGCAAAGGTCACCGAAATTGAGTTTGTGTATTCAACAAGATGAGTAGTCACCAACATGGAGTCGTTAAAAGGGAAAAAGTCGTCATTTGTTTCACATAAATCTGGAATGCATTCGCCACGAGATCTCACTAAATCTTCAGGAACAAGGTCATGGGAGGGGGGCAAGAAAGGTGGTCCAATGTGTGTTGTCGTTGCCATCACCAGTAATGTGTGTGCTTTATGCCCCGCCACTTCGTTGTTGTTTCGAGAGATTTTTCCGACGTTGTTTCACTGTACTTCACTTATTTCTAGCATTGAGGTACTTGTTATTACTAGTTGATTCTGTTTGGTTTTTCTAGTTTTTGTGTTTTGGTTTTTTTGTTTGTAATACGGATGATGGTTTTCCTACCTAATCTTCTTTTGGTTTGTAGTTTATGTTTATCCTTGTCATATCTGTATTTTGATTGTGTATTTAGTTTCGTTTTAGTCCTGATCAATTTGTCTCAATGGGGAATTTGTGGTGGCCTATGTGATATGGAATTTTGACTTTCAATCAGATCAGTTTTCATCGATTGTAAAGGTTTTAAAAATGAGTTTTATGTGCACTCGATCTCAGTGTGTTTAGATGCATTCACGTTATCAGATTTTATTAATAGATCTAATTTTATTTGAGACTTACCACTTTTGTATCACGTGGTTATTCACATTTTATATAACGTTTATAGCTTATTTTAAATAAACATTCCATATTTCAACCAAAAAAAAAAAAAAAAAAGTTTCTACTGTAAAAATTCTAGAGCCTACACGCGGCCATGCGCCCATTTCGAACCCCAAAACCCCCAGAGCCCTAGACCCCAAAGCCACTGCTGAGCATTAACAATGTCGTTTTCTCAGCTCCTTCAACGCGCCTTCTCCACCTCCACTCAGGCGAACAGCGCCGCGGTCATCAAGTCCGCTTCCACCCATCTCTACAAGGAACGCAACCTTAAACGCCTCGTTCAGAAGTTCAAGAAGTCCTCCGAGGTCGACCGTTTCCGAACAAAAACCGGCGTTTACGAGGACACCGTTCGCCGTCTCGCCTCCGCCAAACGCTTCAAATGGATCGAAGAGATCCTTGAGGACCAGAAGAAGTACCGAGATATCTCCAAAGAAGGCTTCGCTGTTCGCCTCATTTCCCTGTATGGGAAATCGGGCATGTTCGAGAATGCCCAGAAGGTGTTCGATGAAATGCCCACGAGGAACTGCCGCCAGACGGTGTTGTCGTTCAATGCCCTTTTGGCTGCTTGCGTTAACTCGAGGAAGTTCGATATGGTTGATGGGGTTTTCAGAGATCTGCCGGAGAAGTTGGCCATTGAACCGGATTTGGTGTCGTATAACACTGTCATCAAGGCGTTTTGCGAGATGGGTTCGTTGGATTCGGCGCTTTCCGTGCTCGATGAGATTGAAGCGAAGGGTCTGAAGCCGGATGTGATCTCGTTCAATACCCTTTTGAATGCATTTTGCGGGAGTGATCGGTTTGCGGATGGCGATAGGATATGGAGTCTGATGGAGAAGAAATTTGTTGTTCCTGACATTAGGAGCTATAATGCCAAGTTGCTTGGATTGGCTTTTAATGGGAAAACAAACGAAGCGGTTGATTTAATCGGTGAAATGAGGGCTAAGGGGATCGAGCCTGATGTGTTTAGCTTCAATTTGGTGATTGAAGGTTATATTAAGGAGGAGAACTTGAAGAGAGCTAAGCAGTGGTACAGTGAAATGAGGAAGAGCGAGTGTTTGCCGAACAAAACGACCTTCGAGAAACTTATTCCATTTCTGCGTAAGCAGGGTGAATTACAGCTTGCTTTTGAACTTTGCCAGGAAGTTTTCACAAGGCGGTTCCTTCTAGATGTGGCATTGTTGCAGCGTGTAGTGGATAAGCTGGTCGAGGTGTCCAAGGTTGAGGAAGCAAAGAAGCTTGTGGAGCTCGGGAAGAACAATGATTACCGCCGGTACCGCCTGAAGTTGCCTTCGGAAAACTAGTTTGTGCCTTTATTCTTATTTGCATTGTAGGTTAAAATCCTTTGCGGTTTTAGTAGAAAATTTTGAAGAAAGATGGATTCCCCCCCTCTTGAGTTGGGAGTTCTTGACAATTCACTAGTATTTCCCGCCTTAAAAGATCTTTAGACAAATAGTGCAATTCAACTATCATTTTTTGTTTTGCTTTCTCCAAATAATTTTAATAGTTTATTTATCACTTGTCTTTCTCATGCTTTCTTCATTACTTTTTCTTGTTGGTACTCGACAGTTTTTAAGGCAGATTACTTGGTTGGTAATGGTATGACCTCTCTGTATATTTGTTGGAAGTTTTATGATGACTCTTTCATGTAATTTATAGTTTGAGGTTTCTTGCTTCCTAAAGCATTGAGGAAGTAACTTAGCTGACCGAATATTTGAACGACTGCTTCTTAAGTAAGTCTTATGTAAGAAAAGTCGCTGTTTAATCTTAAAATAGAAGAGTACCGACACTTTATCTTCTCTCTTTGGCTGTGGGAATTGGTGCTTATTTTGATTCTTGAGTGAAATTTCCTTTGCTTTCATAAGCAGCATACTCCCAAGTTCTTTCAACCCTTATGTTGTTTGTTAACAGCTTCCTTTTAAATCACCGGAATCTTATAACTGTAAGAAAACTTGGATAATTCGTTCAAACAGGAGATATATGAGGAAGCAAAGAAGGATGGGTCTAATGCACCCCAGATCAATTTTGTGGAAATTTTACTGCGGACTTTCAGTTTCTACTTGGGCGACTAGAAATATTAGAATTGGACTGTCGTATATTGTCATCATAATGAAATTGTAAGTTTAACAACTTAAGTTTTAGGAACATACACCAAAATGTTCTACTACGCTTTTCAGTAACTGCTTTATTTCAAGGAAGATAAAGAGAATAATTGAAATGCAGCACTAGTAAAATGATAATGTTTTTTTTTTTGGGGGGGGGGGGGGGGGGGGGGGGGGGGTGGTGGGTGGTTGTGGTGGTGGGGGAAGGCAAAAAGAAAAACAAGAAAAGAAAAGAAAGAGGATGAGGATTAGGATAACAGTTTTGAGGAGGACGAGGATTAGGATTAGGATAAGGATAATTGGGTTGGTTTGGTAGTGAATCACTTGGACTTGATATCTCATGAAGTATTAGGTTTAATGTTCGATTTCTATTAAGTGTTACTAATTCCTAAGGGCCATACCCGAGGGCCAAAAGTCCAAGATTTACTTGATCCATGTGAGGAGGCGATTTACATTAGACTGTGAATTAATTGGAGAAAGGATTAATTGGATATAGTCTCGGACACCACTATTATTAAAAAAAAAAAAAAAAGGAATGTAAGGCGGAAAAAAACTTGAGAAGGGAGAAAACTGTCATTTGGGTAGGTCAAGCAGCGGCTTTGTACATGCAGCATGTCTGCTTGACTCAAAAACTTTTGAATGCATAGAAGTTAAGGCTCCAAATAGGATGTCCTCACTGTTATGTCACCACCACCAACGGTGTCTCTCTATATTTTAAACCTATCTCAGTTTCTGCTTGAAGTAAGCATTTGTAAAGCACCAATAGTTCGAGAATGACCTTCTTTTTATGTTCTTTTATTTTTTATTTTTGGATATGTAACTAAATCATCAATCAGTGATTGGTCACATAATGTAGCTAACTTCAATCACTGATCAATTACGGTCAATCACTGATCGTACTCAATCATTATTTGATCATAACATAGATCATCAATTTTTCTAATCAATCAATGATTTATTATAGTTAATTATTGATTAACCTTAACATTAAATAAAAAAAAAATCATCAGCCTTCATCTGTTCCCCCTTTAGTCACCATACCAGGCCTATATCTAGTACTAGGAGAAGAAATTCAATAACGGAAGTTGTTTTATTATTATCATTATTATTTTTTTTTGCTAAAGAAAGACGAAAGTTACTTGAATTGTCAAGCATTGTGCCGATCTCAACCGGCTCTAGATTGGTGCATGACGGTCTCCTTCTCTCCATTGCTAGTATGAGGTCTTGTCGGAGATTGGGTTAGATTTTACACATGGAGTTCGCGAAGGAATTTGTACACTGGAGATGCTCAACTTGAGATTAAGATTTGCAATGCCTCGCCGCCTATTTTCTCTCATTTATGCACGAAAGAGCTTTTTCCAATCAAATTGACCAGATAAAATGGTGAAACAACCACTTTACCAAATATTTAAAAAAAAAAAAAAAGTCTGACCATCTATTGAGTTGAATGTTTAAAACCAATTATTCAGCCTAATTTTCTTCTAAAGGTAAAAACTCAAATGTATGGTTTGAGAGAGAATATATATAATATTTTATAGTCATTATTTGGTATTATCTGAAGACTATTATGTTACTAATTTACTTGGCAAAATACAAGGTCCATGCTCCAAAATTTTGATTTTGATTTTTTTAATCCTAGCACTAGCACAAGGCACAGAATTTTCGTACCTTATTTATAGCATAAAAAAAAAAAGTACGAGGATATACGCCACAATGGCTTCGCAGTCTGCCTCAGTGGTTTGTATGGCGATTCAGGCATGTTCAAATATGCACACAAGTTATTCGATGAAATGCTTGAGCTGAATTGTGAGCGCACTGTCAAGTCGTTCAATGCCCTCTTAAACGCTGCCCTTGATGCGAAGAAGTTTGACAAAGTTGTTGAGGTTTTAAAGGACGTGCCTTCTAGAGTTTCTGTAGGACCGGATATGGTCTCGTACTATTCATGCGCTTTGCGAGATGGGTTATTTGGAGGACGCGCTTTTGGTGTTTCGGCAGTTGGAGGTCAATGGGATGAAACCTGATTTAGTTATTTTCAATACGCTTCTCAATGCACTCCATAGGAATCGTCGGTTTTCTGAGGGAGAGAAGATGTGGGCTATGATGAAGAACAAGATTGTTGCTCCTAACGTTTAGGAGTTAAAATTCGAGGCTACGAGTAATGTTCCGTGATGGTAGAATATTACAGGCGGGTGAGTTAGTTGGTGAAATACACAGTAAGGGGATTACACCTGATGCTTTTACTTACAATGCTCTTATCAAAGGGTTCTGTAACGGCGGGAATTTGGAGGAAGCTAAGAAATGGTTTGATGAACTTCGGAAAAGTACAAGTACTCTGAAGTCGGTGACCTACATAACCCTTATTTCAGTTCTATGCAAGGCAGGTGATCTCGATAAGGCTTTTGAGCTTTGAATGGATGCTAACAACTTTGGAGTTTTTCTAGAAAGGACGGTGTTTAAGCAAATTGTTGAAGCACTAGTCGAGCAGGGAAAGACTAAAGAAGCATCCAAACTTGAGAATCTATTACGTTCTACCTAGGATTAATAATTTAGGTCACAACATAATAACACAACACGAAATCCGTATGAAATTAGAGAGTCTGGGTTTCTTTAAATGGGTTTGGTTTAAAAAAGGTCGAACCAGTCAAACGCGATTAAATAAAAGATCGAATTTGTACGAATCTACCAACTTATAATTGATATGAAATAACTTGTTTAATAAATGGGTCATATAACGGTTGACATGAACACGATCTATAAATTACCTATTTATAATCTTTAATATATTTATATTGTTATATATATTATATAATGTTTTACTATTTTTAATTTTAAGTTTTCAAAATTCAAAATTCAAATATAAAATATATATTTTATTTTTTATATATATTTTAAAAAAAATTTAATATAAAAAAGAAAACTTAGGTTTTACTTTTATTTTTTTAGTCTTTTATTATTTCTGCAGCTCTACTCTCTGCCTTTCCTCCTCTCACCCCGTGGCCTTCTCCTCCCCTCACCCTGTCGACCTTCACAACAATACGACTAGTCGCCCCTCACCTCGTCGCCATCGCCCCCCCTCCCCTCCCCTCCCTTCCCCTCACATTGTTACCCTCTTCTCCCCCGTCCATCTCCTTACCTTATCTCGTCGTCCTCCCCTCCCTTCACCCTGTCGGCATTTGCGACAATACGGTTAGTCATCCCTTACTCTGTCGCCATCAGCCCCCTCCCCTCCTCTCAACTTGTCGCCCTTTCCCCCCCCCCCCCCCCCCCCCACACCTCACCTCACCCCACCCCGTCGCCCTCCCCACCCCTTGCCCCATCGACCTTTGCAGCAACATAGCTAGTTGCCTTTCATCCCATCGCCCTCTCTTCCTCCTCACCGCAACAATATATATTATTTTTTACTTAATTGTATATAATATAAAATAAGAGTTTTTATAACTAATAAGGTATAAATAATATGAATTTTAAAACTTTATAAGTAAATTTCACTTATTTTTCATAAAAGAAAAGATATGTTGCTTAATAAATATGTCAAAGTACCATAATTATATTGAATAAGTCATTATTTTATTCATATTTAATTTTAACAGGTTAATTCAAGTTGACACGATTGATACGATTAACACGATTAATAAATAAATTGGATTTAGGTTTGAGATTTTGATACAAATATTAAATGGGTCGAATTTAAATTTAATATAATAATGTGAATTAAGAAGTATAACACGACATGAATACGACACGAGAGCATGAATTGCCACCCCTAGTTCTACCAAGTGGAGAAGCGCTTAAATTATGAAATCTGATTGCCCATGGTTCAAAATCCGTCAACGCCAACCCCTGTTTCCTTATGATAATCCTTTTTTGTCGTCAGAGTAGAGAAGTATTCCGCTGCAAGCCTGCAATTGCCCGCTTTTGTTTTTTCTTCAAATAGTTTTGGTATTTCATATGTGCCTTCTTTTCTAATGATATCATGCGTTGTTCATAGTAATTTTCTGATAGATTGTCCCCCTGTGCCCTGTTCTAAAACCAGACTAATTCCACGAAATTATTCAATTTATTCTTTAAAAAAAAAAAAGATATGCTTGAATCATTACTTTGATGGCATATGCCTCTTGCCTACAGGACTGCATCAGCTTGTATTTCTGGCGGCGTGTGAGTGCTGCTCGGCATCTAATGCTAGTCAATACTGCGTATAAGTTCTTGCCTCTCTAGTGCATGCAAGAGATGTTTCATTTTTAGTCCAAATTAGAAAAAATTACATATGACTTCAATAATGTATTTGCAGAATGCCCCCAAATTTATCAATAATGTTAAAAATTTTAAAGAATTACCCTTATGCACGTGACATTACATGCTCTTATTGACACCGTCATTCAAAATTTCTCCCTTCTTTCAAATGAGCTCTTGCAAAGTGGGGTTCAAGTTTTGACAATCGTAATCAAGTTGGGGACATTTGGTGACACTTTGTTCAATATGTGTATAATGTTTTGCAGAATATTGACAAAGAAACCCTTAGCGTATGGTCGAAAAGTTCAAGAAAGTGAGATATATAAAATCAAAATTCAGAGACTAACATGCATGATATATAATTGAAGGATTACTTATAAAATTAATCTTAATTAAAAATCTAAAAGGTAACTGTAAGGATAGTTTAAGATATGATGAAAACATTTAATAAGACAATAAAAAGGACATCGTAATGATAAAGTTAAGCTAACTAAATGAGATGCAGAGTTGTAAAAAAAAGGGTTGCTACATTGGATTATAAGCAGAGGGTAAGGAAAATAAAATGATATATATTTATCGTAAAAATAAACTTAGATTCTGTAAGAAAAAGAACTCTACTTGAAAAACTATAAATAGGGATTGTGGATGAAAATTTTATGCTTTTTGAGAACTTTTGAATTTAAGAAAAGAACAAAACTTTCATTTTTTTTTTTAAATAAATCGTTTCAATTAAGTTTTATATTTTGTTGTTTGTTAGAGAATAAAATTTCAGTACAAATGGTAACTTACCAATAGTTAGAAGTTCACAGGCAGATGTGCCAAATACCCAATTTAATAGTTGAGAATAGTATATAACAAAAGGGGCAAACTGAAATAGTCTCTTAAGCCTAAAGTGGAAAATTGTTAAAAATCTTAAAACCGAGGGATTTTTTACAAAGTGTAGGACAAAATGGGAATAATGCATCTCTAATCGTGAAGGTATAAATAAGCTCATTATAGCCACTTCGCCGCCATAACATAGAGTAAAACAAGAAAAATGTCTTCTGCAAATCGTCGTCTTTGTGATATCTTCTCCAAATCATTCCCTGCAGAAACCAAAGCCAAAGTCAAAGTTGAAGTCAAAGTCAAAGCCAAAGACGCGGTCAGCTCTTTGGCCGGTAGTACTTCCACCGACGAAACCCAGCTTCAGAGACTCATAAACAAGTTCAAGCAATCCTGCGAAGACCGTCGCTTCCGCCGCCAACGCCGCCCCTACCGGCTCACCGTTAGCCGCCTCGCCGCCAACAACAAGTTCTCCATGATCGAGGACGTCCTAGAATCCCAAAAGAAGTACGACGACATTCGCGTCGAAGGCTTCGCCATGCGCCTCATTTCCCTGTACGGCGCTTCGGGTATGCTGGAACATGCGCAGAAGCTGTTCGATGAAATGCCCGAGCTGAAATGCGAGCGCACTATTAAGTCGTTCAATGCCCTCTTGAAGGCTGCCCTCGACGCGAAGAAGTTCGACAAAGTTGTTGAGATTTTCACGGAGTTTCCTAGTAGGGTTTCCATAGAACCGGACATGATCTCGTATAACATAGTCATTCATGCGCTCTGCGAGATGGGTTCTGTCCATGATGCGCTTTCGATGTTTAATAAGTTGGAGGACAGCGGGAAGGAACCCGGGCTGGTTACATTCAATACCATTCTCAATGCGCTTTATAAGAATGGCCGGTTTCTGGAAGGAGAGAAGATGTGGGATATGATGGAGAGAAAGCATGTTGTTCCTGATGTTAGAAGTTACAATGCAAAGTTGCGAGGAATTTTCGTTCATGATGGAGGAGTAGATGCAGATGATGTAGTTCGTGAGATGGAGAGCAAGGGAATTGAACCCGATGTGTTTAGTTACAATGCTCTGATTACAGGATTCTGTGCTGGTGGGAATTTGGAGGAAGCTAAGAAATGGTACGGTGAACTTCAAAAGAGTAAATGTACTCCAAACTTGGTGACTTTAGCAACACTCATTGCGGCTTGTTGCAATGCGGGTGATCTGGATATGGCCTATGAGCTTTGCTTGGAGGCTATCAATTGTCGGCTGCTTCTAAAAGCAGAAGTGTTTAAGCAAGCGGTTGATGGTTTGGCTGAAAATGGAAAGTCTCAAGAAGTGTCAAAGCTTGTGAAATTGGTAAATTCTGCCAAGCACTTAAATTACAAGCTAGTTATGCCGATGATCAAATAGAATTTTTGACGTTTGTTGGCTGATATTTTACTTTTAGACATTTCTTTGATGCCTAGTCCATGTTATCCATTCTGTTCTGGGTTATGATAAATGTAAGCTAGATAATCCGTCAAGGGGTTGTTTTGGGAGAATTTCTGCATTGTGAAACTCTGTTAATGACGATCAAATAATTTCTTAGAAATGTCAATGACATTTCTTAGAAGTACCAGTCGTGCACTACAAATAATTTATGACGGTGTGGAGAATAGAGGAAGGGTAAAATAGATGTTCCATGGCAATAATGGCTAAATCAGGAACTGTCTTTTGGGGATTGAAATTAATCACTTTCCTATCCACACAACATGTATCCAATAATTTAGAGGCAGTTTGGGGGATAATTGGAAACGGAGTTTTAGAGATATTTTGATTAATTTGGAGTTGAATTTTAAAAATGTACATTTGGTTTAAAAAGAAAAAAAGAAAAAGAAAAATAGTTTAAAGTGAAAAAGTGTAAAAATTTAAAATGTGTAAAAAAAAAAAAAATCAATATGGATCTTATTTTGTTTTTTTTGAAATTTTATATAATTAATAGAAATCATCTTATTTTGACTTGAAATAATAAAATTATGGATTTTTAAAATTCGAATTTACTTAAACATATGTAAAAGTTTCACTAACACCTCCAAACTGATGCTTAGAAACCAAATGGCAAAACACCGTCTCTAAACATCCTAAAACATCCCTTAATTTTCTAGCAATGGTACACAAAAAAGATGAGATGATGTCAATTTTCTTTTTCTGACCAAAGATGGCACATTATAATATATAACTAAAAGTGAGAACGGATTCACTGTTCTTCGTATAGTGTCATTTCCCTCTTGCCCTTGGGGGGCGATTTTATGAATTTGCCCTTTTTTTATTGTGTTGGGTTTGGTTATAAGATTAGGTTTTTTTGTCTTTTAATAGTCATTGGGACTTGCTTTGACGGTTTTACTTTTCTATTTGTGATTGGGGCTAATGTGTGGGACTGGTTTTCTGGTCTTTTAGATACTTTTTTGTGTGCATTTACATTTTTGCCATTGCTTTATTCTTCCTTTGTCTTTGCTTATTGATGGGTTCTTTGTCATTTCATTTGGAAACACTAGTTTCCTCTTTGTTGCCTCTGTTGTCTGACTTGGTATTTTTTTTCTCTTCTCTGTTCTTCTTCTTTGCTCTTCCTAGACTCTCCTTTTCTTTTATTGCCTTTGGGTTTTTGGTTATTTGATCTAAAACCCCTAGGTCATTTCTTTTGGTTTTTTTTTTCTTGCCTCCTTATTCTAATTTGATTTTTTTAATTTTAATTTTTTTGTTTTGTTCTTCATTGTTTTGTTCTGTGGGTTGTTCGATCTAAAAACTTATGCCTTCAGTTTTTTTCCCTATTTTTTTTTATCTGCTTCCAGTTTCTTTATTTAATGGCTAAAATTTTTGTTTTTAACTTTTTTTGTTTTTATTTATGTATTGTTCTCTTTCTTTTGTTGATAATGTTTCTATTTTTTTTTCCCTTTCCAGTTTAGATTTTTTTTATTGGCTATTTGTCTCTTATTTTTTCACTATAGCTGATGGATTTTGCCTTCTTCTTTGTTTTTTGGCATTTAGCATTTTTTTTCCTTGTTTTTGTTTACAAGGAATTTGTTTGTGCATGTTCCAATCTTGATTAAAGAAGAACCAGTGATATTATGCAAGTGGATTTATTTATTTTTAGTCTTATATTTTATTTTATTGTGATTAGTTGAGATTTTTTTTTCGTCTTGAATTCATAATATTGGTAATGATGTGCGATTCTTATGTAATTGATCTGTCTCTCTAGGCTGATGAGTTGCGTATAATTTTTACAGATACATTAAATGGTTAGTTGATAATCTCTCTCTTTTTTTTTAATTGAGGAAAAAAATTCTTTTGCTTTGGTTTGGGTGAGGTGATTTTCTTTTTTTTAATTCATTGTTATGATTTTTTTAGTTTTCCTTGTTACTGAGTGGAGAATAAAAAAAAGTATTTATATTAGTTTAGTTTTCCTTTTTCTCTCTTTATTATACTATTTATTTTTTATTGATTAAAACAAAAGGTTTTTTGTACTCTATTTCCAGAACTGACTCCTCTTATATATGTGTCTAACTA
The DNA here is from genome assembly GCA_035233585.1 of Antiaris toxicaria. Lineage (NCBI taxonomy): Eukaryota > Viridiplantae > Streptophyta > Magnoliopsida > Rosales > Moraceae > Antiaris > Antiaris toxicaria. Next base: position 101,736,946 of record CP141154.1, read on the forward strand.
TGATTACTACAACATAGCTTTATTTTATAATTTTATTTCTTTGCATATAAATACTAGCATTAAATGTTTGTTTTCTTTGTGTATATTTGGATTTGTCTCTCTTTCTAGATACTATACATTTGTATATAACTCATTCACTGCCCTCCGTTTGTGTTTGGTTCTGTCTTTCTCACTTTCACTAAGTTCATTTGCTTACCTACCTTTGTGATTGTGTTCTGCACACTGTTTCTATTAGTGTTTACAATGTTGCTTTCAGTTAGTTCTAGGTACTATTAAATGTCTCTCTGCTTTTAATTGGTGTTGTATTTATCTGTGATGAGATGTGATCATAATTTTCATATGAATTGATCTTATTTTGTTTTGTTATTAATTAATGTCTACTCATTGTTTTGTATATATTATGTTCACTGTCATCTTACTTTTCCAATTTCCTTTGCTTTTAATTAATGTATATTGACTATATATGTATGTTTTTTGTTCCTTTTGTTTCCTATTTATGTTAGGTTTTCTTTGATCTTAGATTCATGTTATTACCTGATCAACAAACTATTAATATTAGTTTAACCATTCTTTTTTTTTTTTTAGGGTCTTTCAAACCGTTTGTTTTGTTTTATTTATTATATGGCGATGATGATCATAGATTTTTTTTGACATGTTAAGGCTTTTATGCTTCATTTAAAAGTTATCGTAAATAGGTATTTACTATTGGTATGTTTTTTCTCATGTCATACACAGTCTCTTTATGTATTTTGTTTATTCTCGAGTCTAGTTTCTGGTAATGTTTCTTCCTTTTTCATGTTGTCTTTAAGGATTACTTTGATGGAATTGTCATTCTATTTGTGTTTGACTTTGATTTTTGATATTGGTTTTTTGGTCTTTGTATAATCATTTATCTAAATTTACATATTTTCTGCATTGTCTTCTCTTTTTTTAATTTTGTCGCTTTGATTTTTTTATCATTGAAGTCAAAAACTCTAGATCTTTTATTATCTTATCTTATCTTCAATTTCTCTTTGACTTGGGATTAGTTCATCGTTTTTTTGTTTTCTATTTTTATTTAGTTCCTCTCATAGCCGATTTGCTTTTGGTTGTCTTCTTTCATAGCTAATTTACCTTTTTTCTCTTCCTTCTCTTCTCTTTGACATATTCAGATTCTGCTTTCTTGTTTTCTTTTTTAATTTTTTCTTTTTTGGTTTTCTATTCATTTGGTAGCTTTTTGGACCAATACATATTTAACTCCAGTTATTTATTTTACACTATCTATACAATATAATATATGTGACAAATTTTACATTTGATATAATATTTTGAGTAGTCATTTGATTGCCACTAAGTTAAAAAAAAAAAAAAAAAACATTTAGTTGGATAGTCAAAAAATGATTTTAAACATGTACATGAATAAATTTATAACATATTGCTGATATTATCAATGATTTGAGCCACTTATTTTTATCTTCATAAATTTTTTTTAATTTTAATCTTTTTTTTTTCATAGTTTTGTTATTTACACTCTATTAGGTTATAATTTTTTTTATATTAATGTAATATGTTATACATGTTTTTAAATCTATTTCTTTACATTTTTTTTATATTCATTATATATACTGTTTTTTTTTTTACTTATAATAAGATTATTGCATATATTATAAATACTAAATATGATTATAAAAAAAATTAATCTATTTGTTCATCTATGTAGGAATAGGGATATAGTAATAAAGGAGAAACCATATTCGTACTCTATTTATCCATTGATTATTGTACTGATTATTCTATTGTACTCTATTTATCCATTGGTCTATTGTATATTTAAATTTAATTATTGTAAACATGTAGCTAATTTAATCATTGTTATAACATTTTCTTAGAATTGATTACAAAATCAATTGCTTTAGCAATAACAATAAACAATCAACATATAAGAAAATAAAAAAAAACTTAAGATTTAGTAAAAATTATGCCATTAACTAATTATAAAGAAATATTTTAAACAAAAAAACAGAGAGAAACGTAAGAAAAAAAATAACACAAAATGAAATAAATAAAGCAATTAGAAAATACGATTAATATTTTGATTGATTTTAATTAACTTTATTATATTAAAACTGAAACTGATAACGTGGAAAAAAGAATCAACAATGTATATTTTCAAATTATATTATAACTTACATATCAATTTAATATATTAAAATATTAAGTTATTACAAATCGTCATTACTTGAAAATATAACCAAAAAAAAAAAAAGGACAAACATTAAACACCAATTTCATTTAAAAAACACAAACCATAATTACAAAACTTAAAAAAATATAACACTTTAATATATGTAAAACAATAATTTTTTTCAAAATTAAAATTCCTAGTGTACATAACAAAAGCCATAAGTAAAATTTTTTTAATTATTTATATTATGTCTAACAATTAAAGATTTTGAAATTGAAAACCATTTCAAATTGTTATCAATTATAAACTTTATAAATATTTATGAAATTAAAAATTAAAATAGTTGAAAGTGTTAATTAATAATTAGTACAAACATATTTAAGCATGTAGCTGTTAAAATAAATTTTAGAAGAAAACTATAAATACTAACACTTTCATCCCAATTTCTAAAAAATCTTTATTCTTAATAATTAGATGGATAGTGAAAGAACAAAGAAAAATCTTCCAACATCAAATTGTCAATATAAGTGGCGTTGTTATGTGCGTTTGGATAGAGATTTTACGTCTGGAAAATTGGGTCCTCAAGTAGACGACATAGACAATTTGACATTCCATCTACCTCAAACCAAGTTTGCGATGGTGTTAGCCTTTTTTGGCTTTAAAAGTCAAACATTTTATCCAACTTAGCTATCAACTTCAAAAGGTCAGAACAAAATGTGTAATTTTTTTACCTGTATAAAAATATTTGAAAAAAATATAAAAGTCATTATACTATTATGATACTAATTCCTTACATATATTTTTCCTTTCTTTTTCTTCCTTAATAATACCCTATAGGTGTCATTGATATGTATTTTAATCTTGGAGACCGCTCTTGTATTTGTGAAAATTGTGGTGAAAAAAGTACTCCATCCAAATTTAGTTTATGCTTCAAAGATGGAAAAATTATATCATCTCTAATTAAAAAAACTCATCCTATATTAGATAGAATACTTAACTATTTCGAAGGATCTATGAATACACATTTTAAAAAAAATATTTAAACTTTTAATTCTATGTTTGCATTTGCATTTTTCGGAGCAAATATAGAATTAAATACAAAAAATTCATATGGCCAATACAAATTTAAAATAAGTAGATAAATACATCATCTCATGAGATCTTCATTATCAACTAACAACAATCCTTTAAAATATGCACAGTTGTATATATATTTGACGATGCATCAAAACACTTAACCAAATCAATAATTGAAATCTTAATTAAAATACTTAATGAAAATTAAAAATTAGTAAGTTTTTTTTGTTGTGGTAAAAGATAGATACCAAGAATATGAAATCTCTTCTATGAAACTAAAATTAATATGATGACATATAAATAGTAATCAATATAAACTGCCCATATCAAATGATATAAAACGTCTAATAGTTGGAGATATTAGTGAATGTGACAAAGGAAGAGATATCATAATTTAAGACAAAACAAATAATTTATAAAGAATTTCAAAATTACAACCCAGCTTATATGGCTTCACAATATCGTCTTTTGTTTCCTTATATAGAAAACGGTTATAGAATTGATTTAAATTATAATAACATCTCAAATAAAAACCTTCAATAAAAAAAATTTATGAGAGTATCTTACTGCTATCAATTATTTACAACAATGTGAGCCTCAAGGTAATAGACAAAATAATCGTTTGTTCATTTAGCCATACTAGAAGTTCTAGATACATGATCGAAAATTACGAAGACGTAATGGCAACATGTAGGCACTATGAAAATCCAGATCTATTTATAACATTTACATATAACCATAAATGACCTAAAATTACTCAAGCCTTAGCTACAATTATAGGTAAAAAATTTGCAAATAAACCAGATATTATTATAAGAATTTTTAAAATAAAATTGGATCACATTTTATCTACTATTAGATTCGAACACATATTTGGGGCTATTATTGTAGGTTAGATTCTTTGTTTAAATATTATTTAATTTTGTCAATTGAAAATAAAAAAGTCATCAACTTTAATATTAAAACAAAATTAATACATTTTTCTTTTTTTGTTACATTTATTTTATTTTATAGATTTATATATTGTTATTCCAGATACACGGTTTTCCACATTGCCAATTTAATGTTGTAGCAGAATTTTATAATGCATGGACCATATGATGCTGCTAAAACAAATACTCCATGCATGACAAACTCACTCTGTTCTAAGAAATTTCCTAAACAATTTAGAAACAAAACAACAATCGAAAAAAATGGATTTGTCTATCACAAATATAGAAATAAAACTTCTTATGTACAAAAAGAAGAATTTAAATTAGATAAGAGATTTGTAGTTCTTTACAATAAAGACTTATGTTTAAAATTTTATGCTTATATAAATGTCGAAATATGTGCTTAAACTATACTCATAAAATATTTATTCAAATACTTGACGAAAAGCCCAAATAAAATAAGAATAATAATATAAGACCATATATGTATAGAATAACCTGGACAAATCATTTATAAAAAAAATAGACAAAATAAAAAATTATGTTATTTATCAATATATAACACCATATGAAGTTATGTGGAGATTATATAAATACCCAATACAATACAGAAATACAGCCATACAACGAGTATCTATTCATTTACTATGAATGCAAAATATAACTTTCAATCAAACCAACGTCTTAGTAACATAATAAAACAACAAAAAATTCATAAAATAGCTCTAACTGAACAAATGAAAATAAATAAATCTAATATCAAAACTACAAAACTTTCTTATGCAGAATTCTCTATTAAATGGATATGGAATAATAAAGACAAGATTTGGACTCTTAGACAAACAAGGTATATAATTGGACAAACTTTTTATATTCATCCAAGCTCTAGAGCATATATTATTTGAAATTATTACTAAATCATAGAAAAGATGTAAGAAACTATGAATCCCTTCGAACAATTAATAATATAACATATCCAACAAATCAAACAGCATGTAATGCATTAAATTTACTAGGATATGATAAAAATGGATTGACTCAATATTAGAAGCTTTATTTTGCTCAACATCAAATTCAACTACGGCAATTCTTTATAATAATTTTATTATTTTGTAACCAAAAAAATTCAATAAAATTATTTGAAAAACATTGGAAACTTATGATAGATGATATTTTATATAAAATTACAAACTTTATTCAAAAACCCAAAATTTCAAGTTCCTGAGAATGAATTATATAATTATCTATGAATTAGAAAAACTATTAAATTAAACCCATCTGCTTTAGCAAATTTTAATTTGTCCCTTCTCACTGGAACACTAATTAATGATCTAAATAACAAACTCTTGCGAGAAGAACTTAACTACGGCATAAATAAATTAAAGGAAGAAAATGCTATCTTAGCACAAAATTCAAATAACGTACAATGATACATTTATGAACAAATTATAGAGTCACTTAACAATGGAAGAAAAAATCTGTTCTTCATTTACCATGGAAGAGCAAGAAAGACATATTTATAGAATGCAATTATTACTAAAATAAGATTAAACAATGAAATTGTGTTAATTATTGTATCTTTCAAAATAGCTTCGTTATTATTACCTAAAGTTAGATTTGCATGTCCTAGATCCTAAACACCATTATTAATAGATAAATTTTCTATCTATTATATTAAAATAGGAACTCAATTAGTAAAATTAATTGAAAAAACTTCATTAATATTATGGGATGAGACACCAATGAATGACAAACATTGTTTTGAAGTTTTAGATAAAACACTTTAAGATTTAAAAAATAATTTTGATCAACTATTTGGAGGAATGACTATTATAATTGGTGGTGATTTTCAACAAATTTTACCTATTATTCATTCAAGAACAAAAGAACACATAATAGACATAAGTATAAACAATTCTTATTTGTGTGCACATTTCAATATACTAACATTAATAGAGAATATGAGACTAAAACATCCTAAAACCACTAAACAAATGCAAATATTGTGGAGTTTTTGAATTAGATATTAGCCATTGGAAAGGTACCATTGAAGGAATAAAAGATCTAGAAAATGAAAATGCTACATGGTTAAAGTACCAGAAAAATTCATAATATAGTACGAATCAAATCCAATTGAAAAAATTTCAAAAATAATATACGACTACCTTGACAAAAACTTTGTTAATACTGAATATCTATGACAACGAGTAATAATAACCCCAAAAAACAAAACAACTAATGATACTAATAAATATATATTATCTTTGATACTTAGCTATTCAAAAATATATTATAGTTATGATACAATAATGTCTTCAATTAAGAATTTTGATGAATTTAGTATTTTATATTATCAATAATTTTTACATACATTAAATTTTATTGGTATATCACCACATAAATTAAACCTTAAGATTATAATTTCTATTATGTTATTAAGGAATTTAAATCAATTGATGAGTCTATGTAACGGAACAAAACTTATTATCACAGAATTGACAAATAGAATTATAGAAGGATAAATTACAAATTCAAATAATACTAACAAAAAAATTTATATTCATAATAGAAATGATTGTACATGAACTTAGATGACCCTTTACACTGAAAAGACGACAGTTTTCTACAAAAATTTGTTACACTATGACAATAAATAAAAATCAAGGGTAATCATTGAATAGAATTAGTATCTATTTAGAAATGAAATTTTCACACATGGTCAATTATATGTAACTTTATCAAGAGTGAAAATACTTAAAAGATTATATATATTAATTCATGAATCAATTAACAAACATCCAAATCATATTAAAAACATAATTTATAAAGAAATTTTATATAATATTACATAATTATAACTATTACATTATTATAACTATTACATTATTACCTAAACATTATCAATATACCATATCAATAACAGTTCATATATACATTTTTTTAAGTTACTAATAACAAATTTACAAGTATTGTTTGCATAATTTCCTCTTTATGAATTTTTTTTCATAATTGATAAAAATAACAATACTGATATGCTCTCTCTAACCAAATAAGTTATATGGAGTAATGAAGGATCATGTTCGCAAACTATAATACAACAATGATTATACAACAGGAAATCTAATGAGTCTCGATTGTGTTTTAATTGAAAAAGAGGTTAGAATTTTACCTTATATTACTTTTCTATTATAATTTAAAATAAAAAACATATATATTTCATTAATTAATTTTAAAATATATAGTACAATAAATAATTATACTTTACAATTGTAGATTGAGACAATATATTGATCAATTAAAGCTTGGGATGCCAAACATTTATCCAACATAATAGTAGAAGGGCAGATATATCAAATCAGTAATTTTAACGTTACACCAAACAAACTAAGATATAAATTTGGACCTTATATTACAATGATATAGTTTGCAAGATCATCATCTTTTGTCCCGTATAAACAGAATAAAAATCTGATATCCCCTTGCCTATATTTTACTTCACAGAATTTGATCAATTACTACTAAGGACAAATATCAATGAAATATTAACAGACATTATTCTTTCCTATTGATTTATACATATATTACTATGATTTTTTTTCATATATCAATAACTACTTTAATTTTATTTATATCAGATGTTATAGGAATGTTAATAAAAGTTCAAGAAATCGAGCAAACAAATGTCAGGGGCAAGTGTTGGAAATGCCCTAAGAAAGAAAGATATTTGGGATGTATTTCATTTATTTTGAATTAATTAATAATATATTTGAGGTTTTTATTACATCTTTGCTCTATTGTCTTCACGTTTATTTACATGTTCAAGTAAATATTAGCAAATATGGCTCATTGACGACTTAGTGTTTAAACTGTTAGAATGTTGCATATAATAGATTTCGCATGCGAGAAGACATTATTCTAAAGTAAATAGTCTAAATCTATAGTTCGTAGTCTATGAGATTAGAATGGGTATCTAACTCATATTAAGACTATTATATTGTCTAAATCTAATTGGAAAGATAGTTTGTCTTAACCGTTAGGAGTGAGTAGACTCTTAATTAGAGACATAAATATATTGTTTAGTACTAATGATATATTAGACTTGAGTTAAAGTATAATTAATCTATATAGTCCACTTGAATAGATTAATTTACTTTAGATGTTTATTTTGTAATAAACTAAATCGTGAGTAAGTAAACGACTTCATGTGCATAACTTATGTACTTTGATGTTTCAAAGGCTAAAGCGTCTCGGACTAGTAAGTTATTAGACCAGTTCATTAGGTATATAACATGAATACAATGTGAGTTTTGGTTATATATATGGAATTGTAGTTCTAATTAGGAGTAAAGATTATCTTCTTAATGGTATTACACACGATATGAAAATGGGTCGTTTACTTGATAAATGATTTATTATTCACATGTGGTGAATAATCATTTTCTTATTGGATGTATTATGCATCATTTAGATAGCATGATCAAAAGATTGAATAAACTTTGACTTTAAGTTGATCATGGATATCATGTGAGATGTTGCATATATGACAAGATTATTGAACTGTAGCTATACAGTAGTTTATATTGAAAGTACAATTTTAGGTTTATAGTGACATGACTTTAAAACTAATAATTATGTAATTAATTTATTTGATATAGAATAATTTAATAAATTAATTATATAGATTATTGGAGCGCATATTTTATATATATATATCTAATCAGTCCCTTTATTAGTTTAATATAATTTTTTAACGGATGGTGATCAATATATATTGTAGCTTTAATTCTTGGACTAAGTGAGGAGAAAAATCCAGGTCACCTCCCCATAAGTGTAGGCTTTTTCACTGAAGGTAGAATGTGAATTTTGTTTATTTAATTAATTGGATAAATATTTAACTAAAAATTAAGACTTAAAATTTAAAATTATTATATTTATCTTTTGTGATAAATATGAGATTAATTTAAATTAAGAGATATTAAAACAAAATTTTATCCTTATCTATACTATGTAGGCATTTTCCATTAGGATAGGACAAGGAAAAATATTTTTTTTATTGATTTTATTTGGATAATTATTACATAATTGTTTAAATCAAATAAAATTATATTGATTTTATTTTAAATTTAAATTGGATTTATAGAATATTATTAATGTAAATAAAATTATAAAATAAATGTAGATTGAAATTTGAATCAAATTTTGAATATTTTACATCAAAGGTAGGCGGCTTTTTTTTTTTTTTTTTTATACTTTCTCAGGATAAAAAAACACTAATTAAGTGGAATATGATAAAAAAATATTTTTTAAATATCCTGTTTAAATTTAAAATCTATTCAATCTATTCACTTAATTAGAAGTGACTTGATATAATCCTCAAGGCCGGGAAGGCGATGATTGTCATCATAGTTGTACATCACGGGAACCATCCGAGCGGCATCGAGACAAGCCCTCCTAAAACACAATGGAAACGGTTTTGAAGACAGACATTCTTGGTTGAGGCGTTTCCATTCGTTTTTTATCCTGTGGACCACGTAGTCACGTGCTACTTCTACTGAGCAGCCTTGGTGCCCTTTAATGTAGCATTCAACGTAGGACCCATCATGTCCGTTTTGATTCTCATCCTGCACTCACCAAATTCCAGCCACATTTCCATTAGAGGGAGTTTGTACAATACATCATGAGTTGTCCTTTCCACAATTGGTAGAACTTCAAGACTATTTACTTCAAAAATTTACAGTAAACATTGCAAATGACAGAGGTAGGAACTGAGTTTTCTGGTCCATATTAAATGCTTAAACTTATAAAAAGTGGGAAAACAATATTTTTTACGTTCTCACACTCCTTTAGAATGGGTAAATATACAGATAAATATTAATTTAAAAGTCATACATAAATTAGAAATCCAAGATATACTAAAAGCTTAACACAGGATGATAATAAAACATTAAAAGAGTGAAAATTATATGAGCTAAAACTCAAGATCTGCTTTAATACCATGTTGATGTACCAATATATCTCCGAACGTTTTAGCTTATAGGAGATGAGCCAAAATAAATTCTTTATATTCTAACAAGAATGTTTAGAACTTAATCTAATGTAAAATTTTGTTGACTATTCTCTTAAAACATGGGGTTTAACTATAAAATGTAAGGTGAAACTTTTATTTACCTTTGCGTTTCCCAAGTCGTCCCAAAGGCGCAGGATTGCTGCTGTGGAAGTCACAATGACCGGAATCTGGTCCAGTAGATTGACAGTTTCAGTGGTTATATCTTGACCCAAGAGAAAGAACATATGAACTAGCACAACATGAACCCCTGAGCTGACAATTGCATTCTTCAAATAGACTTCTTCATTTGGCAACTCCTTAGAAGCAAACCACTGCGCTTCTAATAAAAAGGCGTTGCACAATTTTGCCCACTGCTTAACAATTTCAATTAAGAATAATATTAATTCTAAGGCGCTTGTCACGTACGCATATTTTATACGAAAAATAGGATGAGTATGCTAAGAACAGTCGCTCGATGTACCGCTTTTTTTAGAGAGTCTATGGGGTTCCAGCCATGTTTCTTGTGCACCTTGTACGCGATTTCGTTGGTTATATCATCAAGTGCCTTGAAACAAATCTTCAAGTAGTCTGGTAATCGCTCTGTGGCGGTAATTTCCCATCTGCGTGGTAGCAATTTTGATATTTATGTTTATCCACTTAAACATTATACAATAAAAACAATAATCTTGATTACGTATGCATTTCAATATGTGTTTTTTTTATTTTTTATTTTAAACTGCTGTGCATACTTGTTAACTGTATTGGTGAAAAGATTGAGTTCGTCTAGCGTCCCATGGACATCGAAGATGTCGTCTATTATGTAGACTAGAGAAATTGGTTTCGTGAGCTCAATCCTTTGGTTTGACAAGTTCGGATCTGCTAGAGTTGCTACAGTCCAGAGGTACCACTTCAGTGGTTGGTCCCTTGCGAATTTTAACTCCTTTGCCAAGCCCATCTCTTCCCACCATCTGTTTGACATTTCAGCACAAATTAGGCTCAAATTTTGAAAGGTACATATACTGCAGGAACTATTAGTTTATGGTAAACAATTAAGCCCTTTTATATAGCAGTTTTATGATATATATCTATATATATGACAAACTTACTACCTGGTGATCTTGACTATTTCCTTTTTATGCATGGACTGGACTATTCGGAAGTCCGTTTTAGCCACTTGTTCCAAAACTGTCATCCAATGCTCCTTGCCGCCCTGTAAACACGGTAGCACATTTCTAGCCGTTAGCCTCGCCAAGCTCTTGTGGTATGGTTGCTCCAAGGTGTTTATTATCCTGGATCGAGCTTGATTGGGCCCAAGTCGGTTCAACCATGCATTGAGGTGATAGCGACAGAAATCTTCAGCTTCCTCTAGAATGTGTTCTTCCTCTATGCTCAACTGAGAGGCTTCAAATAACTGCATAAGTCCCTCCTTGTCTTCCGCCAATATTGTCGGATTGAACTTTCCCTTGGTGTCCTTGAACTTGTTAAAGACATCTGCATGTGCACGTGTATCATCAACAACTTTTGGTCCCCATAATTGATTTAAGTTCTTTAAAAAAAAAATGGTGGTGACAGGAATGAACAGATACATTAAAGCATCTAGATTAAATTGGCATCCTTTAACACTCTCATCCCGTCCCTCATAGAATTAGTAAGTAAAGATTGTCTAATTAAAGAGACAAAACCCTCCAAAAAGGAGAGCAAACACAGAAACAACCCTTAAATTAATTTAATTAAAATGTAACTAACGGAACTAATGGAGATTGGTACCTGCAGACACATGATAACCTCCTTGTCTCAACAATCGAAAGCGAAGGGCAACCTCGTAAAGCTGATCTTGATCAATATTGCATTCTTCACCATCAAGATCAGCACCGAAGATCAGATATTCCGTTTGAAGAATAGCTTCGATCTCCCCTTGAAAGTGGTACTCAATGCCGAGCCTTAGCACGGCATCGACTAAGTTAAGAGCGGCTAATGAGCGTTGGTGACGATCATGATTAGATGAAATATTGCTGATCAGTAGGTTCTTGAACTCTTCCAGTTTATCTGCATGTTGTTTGACGCAAGAGTCGTCCTGCAAGGTAAGGAGTCATATCACTGTCGAATAGGCTGCTTATATGGTACACAATATGTGTGTATATATTGCATATATAAATATATTTATATACGTCTGCAAAACTTAACTGTGACACTTTGGTCTGCAGATCCCGATTCATTCGATATAGTTATTCCAAGGTTTTGGGCATCTTCTGTAGCACTTGAAAGCTCGAAATAAGCCTGCAGAATGGCATAAGAAGACTCCATTTTACTCTAAAATGGGTGAGCAATAACAAACATAAAGAAGGAGAAACAAAAGAAAGTGATGAAGTATTTGATGATACATTGCTGATGGTATAAGCCTTTTTATAGACATAGGCCTGTTTAGCACCATATTTTTTATTATTATTATTGTTTTAGGCGATGGATGCAAAAAGACAAAAGCTCGGTAGTTGAACCCAAAAATATATTTTTAGGCGAAGTCAACAATATTAAAACTTGTCTATTGTGCTTCTGTCTCTCTCTCTTTCTTCTCTTTCTATCTCTAAAGTGTGAAAGCTAAGGTTTCTCAATTGTTTTTTTTTTTTTTTTTCTCTTTAGGGCCAGACTCCGATGGTGGTCTATGGTCTGCTTTTGGTTTCCCAACCCTAGAGATGGATGTGGGAATCATATGGTGAAAGTCCTGACAGTGAGCCCATGGAGGGAGGATGGGTATTGTGTAAAGGGACAAGATAGAAATGAGATAGCTAGCATTGATATGTTGTCGTCATTCATTGATGAGGTATTGTAATAGCTTGATTTGGATAATCCAATTTCTCCAAATAAAGTGGATCATTTTATTGACAAGGACATTTTTTCTGTGTAATTGGTTTTTTTTTTTTTTTTTCATATTTAGATTTATATGTAGTAATGGCAATGTTTTTGCCTTTTTTTATTTAGGTGTCTTATTTTTGTTTGTAATTTCTAATAATAGAGGTAGTTTTCCTTCCTTTCTTATTGGTTGTTTTTCTGTTAGATCTGAGTCTTAGTAGTATTTTTGTCCTGCAAAAGTTGCTTCTATGTGAAATTTGTAGTGGCTCTAGTGCTACTGAGTCCTGGCTGTCGATTGATTGGGAAATTCGATCAATTGTAGAGGTTTTGTTAAAAGAGTCTCATATGTACTTGATTTCAGTGTGTCGAGGTATATACCTGTTTTTGGACTTCAAGCATACATCTTACCATATGAGCATTATCAGATTTTACTAATAGATCCCTTCGTACTGAAGGGCATTATCTTATATAATGTGTGGTCATTTGTTATGTTTAATATTTTTATATTTTTGTATTTTTTTATTAAGTTTAATAAAATTTCTCATTTCAAAATAATAATAATAATAATAATAATAATAAGTTTAGTAATTGATTGCAGAACCGGCCCTACCCTTAGACAACTTAAGTAGTTGCTTACGGCCCCTTCCAAAATTAAGGCCCCTATTAATTAGGCAACTAATTAATGATATATTATTTTTTTAAAAGGTAACTAACTGTAATTTCTTTATGGAAAAAAACTAACATTTTTCCAGATAAGCACGCTATTGGAATTCAAAAACCTCATACACATAAATAGCCTCATTCCTAGAAGAGATGAACTATGCTTGTAAACACCTTATACCACTCCATTGATGTTCAATTTATTATATTTTCTTCTTTTCATTTCTTTAAATAAAACAAAGCAATGGGTTATTTTTTTTTCCCCTTAAAACCCCCCCTTTTTTTTTGGTTAAAGGAACTGCAACAGATAAATCAAAGAGCTTTATAATTTTTTTTTTTTAGAAAAACCTTTAATTTATATCTAAAAATATATATTTATATTAATCTATTTTATTATTATAAAAAGATCAAAACGAAAATAGAAAAATAGAGAAAAATCTCCAATCTCTCTTTGTTTTACTTTTCTCTTCTTTTTAGATTATATCTTTCTTTCTTACTTATTTTATGCTAATTTATTGATTATTATTGTTAATAGATTTTTTTTTTCGAATAGTTTTTTTTAATTTTTAAATTAAAGTTACTAGCAACTAATATGTATAATAAAAAGTATGAATTTGAATACGAGAAACTTAAGGGGAAAATAAAAAGGAGAACGGATAATTTGATTCAATCTCAGAAATTAACTCTTGAAAAAATTTTCACAAATAATTAGATAGATATGAATAACTCAAACAAGAATTAAATGGATTAGTTATATTGTTTATTAAAAACAAAAAGTTCTTGAACGAACGTGAATAAAAAAAATTAATTTATAATTTTACAGTTCAAAAGACCAAAAAAAAAAAAAAAAAAATGGCATATGGATTATACGGATTTAACTATATTTTGAAAATTGAAATCCTATGTTGGAAGACAAAATATAACTTTTTTTTTTTTAATAATTAAAAAAAACTTGTATTCAGATACTTCCCAAATGGCATGTCTCTCGGGTTGCACTTGTTTTCTCTAGTCCTTTTCAGCTAGGACTGATATTTCATTCAATTTTAACATATATATATATATGTATGTATGTATGTATGTACACCCCTTTCACGAATCAAGACTAAGACGTCTCAGATTATATTCTACCATCCATTATTCTGCTGGAACAAAATTAAATATCTATACATATCGTGTGGTGTGAATTGGAACATATTTTGTTCATATCAAAACAATTTTGGCGGAAATAAGAATAATTTCCTCTTCCTTGTAATTATTGTGTGTAAACACGCGAAATATAATTGAATTGACCCCCACATAATATCAAAAATGAGGAAGTAGAATGTCAAAATTTGCGGCCAATATTGATGACTAAATAAAGGAAATGAATACCAAACTTTCTTATAGTCTTGAATATGCTCACATAATCAAAGTCAATAATCGTTGAATTGTGAAACAAAATGTAATTACATCAATTAATATGATTCATATTTTTTAGTTAAGTAAATACTTAAAAGTGAATTGGATTGTTTAATTTTTTTAATTTCATTTGTTAATAGTTTTTAGTTAAGAAAATACTAAAAAGTTAATTGGATTGTTTTCTTTTACTTCACTTCTTAATAGGTATTAATTAATATTAAGATGAAATCATGACTTTTATTCTTATTACTTGTTCAAACTCATTACTTTTTTCATTACGCTTTCAAAAATGTGCCCTTACTATCTTAAAAGTGTAAGTGAGATAAACTAACCATGATCTCCATTCTTTGAACTCTTTTAGATCTTGAATTCTAATTCCCAAAAGTTCAATTAATTAAAAACCAATAATAATTATGGCTCATGCATCACTGACAATAAATAGCAGATTATAGCATCAAATTATCAAATTTCATATCCTTCATATTGATCCCAATTTCCCCTTTCATGTGATTTTTTTTTTTCTAATCCGCTTCACCATGATCAGACCTCGATTACAATCTTAATTATTGAAACATAATTATAAGACTCTATCTAGATCCACATTTATCCAATAAATTAACTTGATGTGGGGTGAAAATCAAATCCAAATTAATCGAATTTGTTTCAAGTGTAATGTTGTGGTATCAATTTTTTTAAAATGACATGCGGTCTAGAATTAAAAACACGACTACGTACTACTTAAAGTCAGTAGACCACATCCAAACAAAGTGCATGTGTGGTGGAATAGCAAAGTGTAGAATGCATAGTTTAAACCAAAGAATTCTTCTTTGTAGGAATCCTCATTTTTGAAAGCGAGTTCAAAAGAGAATAATCAAGCAAAGCAGAAAACGGACGATTTTCTGCCCAACAATTCACTTGTTAAATGTTATTTTTATAAAAATATTGTTTATTGTTCATGTCGGACAACATCATGTATTGAAACAACCATGGTCTTAACTATAATGCCTCTTAAGGTAGGGGTAGGTTAGATAATGGGCAAACATGCCCAGTACACAATGATAATAAAGAAATTAAAAAATGCAATTATAGTATACCAACCAAGACCTTTCGCTCGGATATTATGTTATTTTATTAATTCATCTCAAAAACTTAAACTGATAAATCATAAACCAATAATTTTTTTATATTCTAATTACAATAAGGTCAATAATAAAACAAATAAGGAAAATAAAATAACTTCTTAAATAACATTCACACTCTTCATGGGATGCAACACCCCCCTTCTAGATGGGAGGACTTTACTTGCTAAACTCTTAATTTAGAACAAAGTTTCTTAAAACAAAATACTATCAATGAAAGTGTGGAATTTTTTGTTAAAAGGAAAACTGGATGATACTTTTTAATTATATAATGACAATTTCAAACAAAATCTATAAGTACATAAATTATGTTTTTCAAAATAAATTAACCAAACTGATACTGAAATACGAAATATTGAAAGTAAATCTCTTAAAAACAACTTAACAAAACTTAAGCATTTAAAATTGATATAGCTCTCCATAAATTTTCCAATGACCCTTGTCTACTAATACGTTCATATCCGCACCATGTTTCCTCCATCTAGGCAATAACTACGCCTTTGTTCTTATCTGCAACATGTGAAGTTAAACTAATAAGCAAATGCTTAGTAAATGCATCATCTATCTCACAAAATACATTAAAACTTGTAGGTGCAGACATACTAATCTGATAGAACAAGTCTACTATGGAAAACACATAAAGTAAACATCAACTAAAAACATAACCAGTTATGCTTGGCTTCTCATATTCCTAAATATTATATTTTCTATTGAAAGGACCCTTAGGCAATATACCAAACTAATGTGCGCAACTTTGCCAAGCGTGAAGGAGTGACCTCCAAACCCAACAAAGCAACTGTGAGAGGACTGATTTCAAAAGTTGGAGAGGACTAATCCCTGGTATACACTATCTAATTACCATCTTGTGATTAAATCCATTTATGCATATGTAATCAAAAGGCTTTGCTAGTTAAACTAAAACTAAAATTGAAGCCAATCTAAATGACTATGTTGGGGGCATTTTCCAAGGAAGTCTTTAAACCTTTTCTAGCACTCATATAAAGGCTAAAAATTCATTTGCTTAAATTGGCCGATCTCACTTCTCAATTGCACCATTTTCGCCGGTGGGAAGAACTTTGTGTTGGAAAAATCGAAAAATATGCACAGCGAAATTTTAAAAATTTTTTTCAAAAATCGTTAGAACTCATGTTATCATATACAATAAATTATTTAACAATCTTTTATACCTTTCAAAGAAAACACCAAGATGCTGAAAGAAGTGTCAGAAACATTGGAGTACAACACCAAGAAGGGTTTCAACCAACTAACCTTCTCCGCTATTCTCCAATTCTAAGATGGTTGAGTGTGTGGACACCATTTTCCTTGATCGGTATTCTGCGTGGCTAATCTCTTTACGACCATCCAAATCTTTATAAGAACTTATTATTATGGTGATCTATGCAATAATAGCTTGCTCATCTAAGAGTCTGTGGTATAAAGAGAACAAGGTGGAATGATCCCTATTTATAATGTTGCATAAGATGACCTTTTGAATTTTGAATTGGACTAAGAAAAGATTTTTCTCTTACCAAGGGGAGAAACCCCAAAAAGAATTCGGCCACCTTATGCAAGAAGGATTCAAAATTCAAATAGGATTCAAACTTGAATTTTCTCTCCTTCAAAAACCACAAAAACCGATTCTCCTTTATGTTAATTCTATGGTTAGAATCAGCCATACCAAGGGATAAGAGGATTCAAAATTCAAGTAGGATTCAAATAAGATTTATTTATCCCTTATCCACAAAAAAACCGAACTCATCATGTGGATTTATCCATAATCAAATTTGACGACCTACAGGATTTGTGATTCAAAATTTGATGCAAATTTCAAACTCTATAATTATTTGAATTTTATTCTCATGGATAATTTTTTCACAACTCCAATTCAAATTCAAATAAAATCATGACAACTTTATTTGAAATTCAAATAATTATGTAATCTTTTATCCAAAACAAAATTCAAATTCAAATAGGAGAGAATCTTGTCTTCCACCCTTATTCAAAGTGGACGCCACCATTTTAAGTTGTGCAAGAACAAGATTTTGTTCCATTCAAATTTAAATAAGATTCAAATTTCAAATATTTATTGTAAGACAAGATTTTCAAAATTCAAATTAATTACATATTTAAATTTCAAATCTAAATACAATTAATTTAAATTTTCATGAGGATGGCAGCTAGGATTTGTGTCCTATCAAGCTTGGTTAATTAAGCTTATAAACTCACTTAAGGTTAGCCTATAAATAGGCCACCAAGCCATTTAGAGTTACTTTTTTCTTTCTTGCACTCTTAGAGCCACCAAAAGAATACAAGTCTCTATCTTTTTCTTGCTTTTGGCCAAACCCACTCTTGCCCCAAAGACACAAAAATTTAGCCTCTTACTTGCTTAAATTGAAGCTTATTTCTCAAAGCCATACTAAGGTAATGCACGAAACCCTTTCCTTAGTAATGCTTCCTTTAGTTAAGATTTAATCTCAAGAGATTTATAGTGTATTTATGCTCATGGGTTGTCATCAGTTTTATTTTGAGCCTTAGATGCCTTATTATGTTGATCATATGGTTATGAGATTGTATTTATACTTGTACAGCTTGTGATATGCATGGATCATTAGAGTTTACACTAAAACGAAACCTACCATTTTTTTAAGCCATGGTTTTCACTATTTTGAGCATGATAATGATAAAATCTGGAAAAGTGTAAAATAGGAATGTTTTAGGAAATTTTGTCCTAGACATTTTTACATCTAATGCCCTCGGCTAAAATCGATGTTAGGATAGGCTAATAGGCCATTTTCTGGTCGGAGGTCAAAACTAAAACGGTAAACTTAGAAACAAGGACAGTTTCAGGTTTTTGTAAAAATAAGCAAGCTCGAGTCCGAATTTAGTTTCGGGCTCAACACAAAAAATATAGATCACATTAAAAATTAAAAATGGGCCTTGTAGACATTAAAAATTCTACCTTTCTAGAACTAAAACAGAACGTTTTTCTTTGACCTTAAAAATTGGAAAATTCTCTAAAGAGGGGCCAAATAGCCACGAGTTTTAAATGTTTAGGGTAGGCTAAATTCTGAACCAAGCTCCAGACTAAACATGAAAGTTGTCCGTATCGTCGAAACCATTAAGTCTTGTGTTCGCCAGTTTTACAAATTATGTTTCTACGAGCAAGTAGTAAAAGGATTTTCAAAAGAGGTTCAAAAATCACATTTTGATTTAACACCAACAAATTTTCTTTTAACTTAGAATAATGAGTTCGTACAAATATTCCACCTTCCAACAAGGTGTTAAGGGGATTATTTTTAAAATTATGAGGAAACATATTTCTCACAAATGAAGAATTTTCTTTTGAACTATTTTTAAAATCAACAAGATTTTTTTTTTTAAGAGATACGTCCATTAGCTAATTAGCCAATAAACTAACATTACCAAGAGAGAGAAGGAAATTAATTAATTTATTAAGAAAATATTAATTAACCATGATTAGAATGTAATTAATTGAACTCTTAAAAAGATAGTTATTTAATACCAAAAAGAATCAATAATAAATGTCAACCATTATTTTAGTCACTAACGATATTAGTGACTTAAAAGCAAGTATTAATGAGATACGTAATGATTACAAGCAGACACTTGTATCACAATAAGGGCGCAGTATAAATCTGTCTATAGAATAGGTAGGTACAACTTCACCTACAACATGAATAAAATTATTTTCATACAAGTTATTTTTACGATAAGCATAATACTTATTCCTTAATCATATATTATTAACGAATAACATGATAAAGATCATGACATGATGAAATTAATTTATGATCTTCATAATTAGTTAATTATGAACAAGTTAAGACATGTTAGATGTGTCGTATTAGCCTCCTGATCTAAGGGAAGAATTTATGTATAAGCTCCAAGTTAAAGAAAGATCTGATTTTGACAATGTTGGGGGCCTTGCAAACCTTACTTCATGATGATCGCACGCGCTTAGTACATACACATGGGCCCTTAGACAAGTTATGACCCATAATTATGAATAATAACAGTATGATAAACTTATAATGAAGCATAATCGGTTCATACATGATTTATGATATCTTTTTAAGCTTATGATTTTACAAAATAGTGTTGTACTTGCTGAGTGTAAAACTCATTAAGCTCATTATATTTGTTCATACTGTAGGTAAGAAACCAATGGGTTCAACTTAGATACACGATAGAGGCGGCGGGGGAATGTGAAGGTTAGGTCATGGATACCATCACACAAATTACTTCTATAAATTTTAAGTAGTCTTTTTGAAAACCAAAATAATATTTTAATTAAGTAGTTTATATAAAAAAAAAAAGAAGAAGAAGAAGAAAAATTTTAGTACTTTTTGATTTATATATGTTTATATATGGTATTAAGATATGACAAACTATCTATATATTTTAAAAAAGTATGGTAAAGCATATAAGATAGTTATGTGTGTTCAAAAAAAATCCCGAGAAAATTATAATGTTATGTTTAAGTAAGATTAAGTTATGGCTACATCATGGTGGGTCATCACAACTACAGTGATCTAATTTTATCTAAACAATTAAAAATTAAAAAGGGAACGTAAATTAAACAATTAAAATAAGCTAGAAACTAAGAAATAATGCTAATGGAGAAAATAGATTGAAGGGAAATCTACGGTTTAAAAGGGTAGGGAATATGACTTCATTTAACCAGGTCATGCTTATCCGATTTAATAGTTTATTGGTTGCTTCCACTTAATTTATTATTCTTAGGCTTTCTATTGTAATTTCACTCCCTATCCTGAGTATCAAGCAAAACAATGTGTAAATTTAACCTATTTGATATCTCTTTCTAAATTTTTTAATTAAACACTCATTAAAAAAGCCTACAAAGTGATTATCCAAGCATATTGGCCTCCCAAACTCAATATCCTATAAGTTGTGTTTCCTAATTCCCAACATATGCAAATCACTCTCCCAAGTCAATTTCCACATATCTAAATTATCAATTTAATAGGTAATTAAATTGAAACTACAGACAAAGAGACACACAAAGGAATTGATATGGAAATCAACCAACATGTATTTAAATCATCAAGGCATAACTAGTTGTCAAACTACATCATACCCTCTAGCTCAAAAGTTTAGGTAGACATCTTACTCCCAAAATCCCTAATTGAAATCATAGCAAGTAACAAACCCCCATTGTTCAAGCATAAACAAAAAAATAAATACAAATTCAAAAGCCAAAATGAGAGAAGGAGAAGAAGAAATGAAACTCTAGTTGAAGAAACCAAGCTCCAAATCTTCAATCTTCCAAATGCAAGCCCTAAAAACCTTGAATTTACTCACTTTTTATGGCTAGAAAATGGGTCTCTCCCTAGCTCCCCTCAAAGTCCTCAAAAGGTCTTTTATATTATCTTCTTTCTAAGGTTTCATGCACTTGAAAAACGCCTAATCACGTGTTTTGGCGCTGCAACAAGATCTGGTGTCGCTACAGCCCCAAAACATGGAGGCTAGAAAGTCAAGATTAGGGGATGGTGCTACAGTGTCATTTGGTGGCATTCTAATTCTTGCGGTAGTGCTTCAATGCTAATTGGCAGGCTATATTTTGGCATGTTCAGACACTATATGGCTAATTTCATTGCTGTAGCACCTAGTCTTGTTCAGGTAGCTCCATCTTCTAATATTTCACTTCAAAGATTTTAATTCTCACTCCTAAAGCTTTTGTCCTGTCAAGTAACATATAAGGCATCATAAACACTCTAAATTGGCACTAAAACCACCAAAATGCTACTTAAAAATAGACTAATAAAATCAATCTATTAGCTAGACCATTCCTTGGTCATTGTTCACCGACTAGTTGATCATTTGCTGCAGAGCATCAATTCACTGACGTATTTGAGCAATCTCATCCACACAATTCAGATTCTCATTTGTTGTTCTAGACCCTCGTTTATTGGAGGTTCTAGCAACATTTTGGTTCATGGTGGGATGTCCTCTTCTTGCCATCTTGTCTCAAAAACTAATCAGTTAAATAGGGAAAACATAAGATAATTTCCCCCTCAGGATCATAAGACATAGTTCAAATTATTTTACTAAAACATCAACTACTGTCGTACTAATACAAATCAAAACTAAACAAATAACATTTACTTAGAGAATGCCAATGTGAATATGCATTGGTAGCACAATGGAGTTTTGGAAAATTTTGGCTTTGATACCACACTGTAACACCCCTTTCTAGATGGAAGGATGTTACTCGTTAAACTCTTAACTTAACAAAATTCTATTAACAAATGTGGAATTTTTTTTAAAGAAAAACTGAACGATGCTTTTTAATTAGATAATGACAATCTCAAATAAAATCTATAACCACATAAATTATGTTTTGCAAAACAAATAAGCCAAACTGAAACTGAAATTAAAATATAAAATACTAAAAGTAAATCTCTTAAAAACAACTTAATGAACTTAAGCATTTAAAACTAATATAGTTCTCTCAAGATTTTTCAATAACTAGTGTCCACCAACACATTCATATCTGCATCCTGTTTCCTCCATCTAGGCAATAACTATGCCTTTGTTTTTACTTGCAACGTGCAAAGTTAAGCTAGAGCATTGCATTTAAATGCAATGTAATTTTCCCCCAAATACAAAAACATTTCATTCAAATACCAATCACATCACATTTTAAATCAAACAGAATCACTATTTATTATTTCACTTTTTCTATTACTTTTATTAATTACATCATATATTCTCTCTCCCTCTTTTTTTTCTCTCTACTTTTACCCATCACATCACATATTTATTATTAAAATACAATTCAAATACTTTTTCCCTAAACACACATTGCATTCAAATGCAATGCTAATGCTTTTCCTCCAAATACAAATTGCATTCAATAAATTGCATTCAAACGTAATGCAAATGCAATGCGTTCACCAAACGAACCCTAAAATAATAAGTGAATGCTTAGTAAGTACATCGCCTATATTACAAAACACTTTAAAACTTACAGGTATAAACATACTAATCTAATAAAATAAGTCTACCATGCAAAGCACATAAAGTAAACATCAACTAAAAACATAATCAATTATTCTTGACTTCTTATATTCCCAATCATTATCTTTTCTACTGAAAAGGTACTTTGGTAATGTACCAAATTGATGTATGCAACTTTGCCACAAGTGAAGGATTGACCTCCAAACCCAACAATGCAACTATGAGAGGACTGATCCCTAGTACACGTTACCTAATTATCATCTTATAATTAAATCCATTTAAACATATGTAATCAAAAGGTTTTACTAACTGAACTAAAACTGAAGCTAGGAGATATAAAATCTCAAAATAAGCTTTGATTGAACCCATGTACATAGCATAAAATATTTAAGCTAACATAACTGAAATTTAACTAACATATATCTAATAATCTGAACTAAAATATCTGATCCTAAACATGATATCTTAGGGCTAACATCATAGCACACATATAATAGATAGCTATCTACTCATGATATAAAATACTTATTACATATCATACTATGAAAAATCTTATTTATAATAAATATATCTCAAAACCTTTTCAAATTTTAAACCAACATGTTACAGACGAGATATGTATTTACCTCATCTGAAACATTTACTACTCTTGTTATTTCAGTTATTTAAAACTTTAACACTTTGATACACTTGCTCTTAATGAAATCTATGTTACAAAAACTATCACACCAATATTCTATTATTAGGGAAAATCTTACAAATTTTAAAAATCATAAAAACCCCAAATTTCAATTCTCCATAAACCCTAGAATTCCAATTTCATAATGTTGACATAAAAAATTTGAAATCCTATCTTCCAACCACTTAATACCTTAATCTACATCATCAAATTTTAATTTCATCACCTAAATCAATAATTTATTAATCTCCCAACTTTTGATGAAACCATTCAAAATCCCCAAACCAATAAATCAAAATGTAATTACCTTGAATGTCCAATGAAATTAAGTCTATAATCCTTTAAGAGAAGCAATTTCTCAAGATTTAGGTGGTGGAATTTTAAAGGAAATCGATTTTCTAAAGGGAAGAAGGAAGAGAGAGGTTTAAAAAAGTAGGAGAGCAAAATTTCTGAGAAATTACATATAATGGGTTTAAACTGATGGATTTAAACTTAAATAACTAAATCTTAAATTTTAAGGGTTAGGATAAAAAATTGGATGGTAATCTGAAAGTCAAAATAAGCTTAGAAAACCCACTAGGTAGGCCCCTTTTAAAATCCTTTTTTTTTTTTGGTGACTGGGCACTACATCACCCATGATCTACCTTCCTCCATTTTTTTTTTCCAGGTAAAGAATACCGAAGGTTGCCTAAACTCTCATAACATTTTGACCATAGTTTTTTACTCCAATATCGGAAATGAACGGTTAAAGATGTGTTGGAAAGCTAGTGAATAGATCGACAAGTTTGATTAGAACTTTTTGTCTAATTTGAATGTTTTCATAATCAAAATTGTGGTTGAAAAAAATGAAAGTATATGTATTTATAAAGATAAAAATTACAACATAAAAAAAAATGAAAGTACTTAGCAATAGAGAATTGGAATAGTTGCATATGTATATATATATAAAATTATATACGTATATATATAATTTTGGAAGAGCATAAGAGCTATAGAGGGGGAAATAAACGAGTTAAAGTAAGGACTCCAACCAAAAATATTTCAACCAAGACCTTAAAAATAAGAGGAAAAGGAAAAATTATACACACACACACTTATATAACGCCAAAATAAAGGGCTGCCTTTCTTTTTTTCTTTTTTGAATTGGATAAGTTTGAAATAAAAAAGATTTAAAAAAAAATTCAACCGCCCGGAATTAAATTTTAATAAAATGAAAAATATAAAAAGAAAACAGTTGTTGTGTATTTGTAATTAGTGGGAAGTGAGAATGAAATAGATAATTATTGTAATTAGTTGTGGTGGTCACAAAAAAATTAATTTAGAAAGTAAATATTTAGGTGGCAGTTAATGGAGGTACAAGTAGTTTTTAAAAGGCCATATTTAGGAATTAAAATGTATATATACATTTTTTTTTCTCTTTTTTCCGGGGGGGTAGACCCCCTCCTCCGTTCTAGCTAATAAAAATTGTAAATGCGCACGGGAAAAGAAATTAACTAATGCATATGCTGCTGTCTTTCTTTCTTTCTTTCTTTCTTTTTCATATATATATATATATATATATATGTTTTTAACACACACAATTGTAAGAAATTCGGGTATTACATTAAATATTACCTAGACGATTTCACGATAATCGAGAGAGACACTTGTATATCCATGTAAAATCTATATCAACTCTTACATGCTAAACCCTGATTGGAAGAGCCATGCTTGATGTTCATGTAGCACCTGAAAATTGTCCAGATCTGATGCTGCATTATAACAAGCCATGTTTTGAAGGTCTATATATTTCGAAAACCAACATACAAACATGACAAAAAAAAAAAAAAATCACTTTCTTCATAATCAATGATAGCACAATCGAGTTGAAAATAATTTTGAAGTCCACATATTTACTTGAATATTATGGGCCTTGCTATGGACTTACAGGGTCGACAATTAGAGCGGTAATAGGGCTAGCTGCTGAGTGGAACTGACGGGGATCGACGGTGGGGGGCTAATATTAGTCCCGGAGTGGGGTTGAGGCAAGGACTGAGGCAAACACTCCCACCCAAGGACAAAAATATGATATTTGTAGAAATAACGGTGCTTGATATTATAGAAATATTGATGAAATATTAATATCGGTAGAAATTGACTTAAAATATAAAAATTGAATGTAAAATATTTAATTTTAAATGAAACTTTAGGAAACTGTAAAATAGCTAATGACACATAAATTAATTGAATCTCTCTATAAAAATACTGAATATATTTGATAAATATGCATAGTAAGAAGTGATCATAAAACAATTATAATATACATAAGTTGACAAATTAAATAAAATAATTGAAACTCAACATAATAAAAGTACCTTATATCTAAAAATCCATATATAAGGGAAAACTTTAACACCAAAAGGAGTTTCTAGGAGTTTAAAGGAATTTAGAATACCTTTTTGGCATAAACGATAATCATACCAAGATGTAGAATTTGTGTAGTTTCTTATATAATTTTGGACATGCCATGCATATAGGGAAAGAAAGAAAGATAAAATGTAAAAGATGAAAAGAAATAAAGTTAGCTTTAAAAGAAAAATATGGAGGACCCATAATGTACAAAACTATTAAAACGAAGAACAATTACATTTAGACTCTTTTTGAATTATAGGTTCAAACTTTGAACTTATATTTAAATAATAATTTCAAATTTGTATGATAAAAACTTATAGAAAAGAAGTTTGAAAAATCAATTTTAAAATAGGATATTAAATGGAAGTGTACCAAAGTTTAAAAAAATGAAACAAAAAACTAAGTGATGATATTTTACAGATATTTTACTGAAATATCCGGGGAAATATCCATAATATTTTGTCATTTTACATTACGGTTTTCCATAAATTGATATTTCCATTAAACAACGATATTTATGAAAATTTCTATTGAAATTTCATGGATATTTCTGTGGAAAAGATACTACACACCAATTTCTATATCAGTACTTTCAAAATATGGAAATTTTCGCCAAAGCATCAACAAAAATGTCGATTTTTTAAATCATTGCCCCCACCCCACCCTACCCCAACCTGAAATATACTCAATATTTCTTTTTCCTAACTATTCCTTATTGTAAAATTTCTTGCTATGGATAGCAACTGCATAGTTTTAAACCGTCATAGAATTTCTGTTATAACACGATAATAGAAAACCATATGAAATCCTTGTCTTTCCAAGGCGATGGATCTCTACGACAGTTTTTTGACTGTCATGATCTATAAGTCATAGAATCCTAATTTTCTACTAGTTTGATTAGGCTAATCTTAGGTCCCTCATCAAGCTAATCTTAGGTCCCTTATCATGGTTGATAGAGTTTGAACTATAATATGTTATTATTAATTTAGATATGTTTTTCAGTTTGGCTTTCCTTTTTTTTTTTTTTCTTTTAAAACTGTACTCGTAAATGGTGGGCGAACAGAACTTGACTCCACTCAAATTAATAGTGTATTTGTTTATTATATTCGCATTGTATTTAAACGTAATATAATTTTCATCTAAATATAATAATATTGTATTTAAATACCAATCACATTATAATTTAAATTCAATATAATTACTATTTATCATTTTATTTTTATATTATTTTTACCAATCAAATCACATACTCTTTTTCTCTCTCTTTTTTTCCTCTCTACTTTTATCAATCATATTACATATAATATAATTTAAATATTTTTCATTCAAATAATATTATATTTAAATATAATATAAATATTTTTTATCTAAATATATATTATAATTAATACTTTACATTTAAATATAATATAAATATAAAGTATTATTCAAATAACCCGTAAGCGAATATGCGCGAAAGAAAGAACGCAATTGATGGCACGAACAGCACATCCGTCCCCGTACCATCCTGCCTGATCGACTTATCCATTTGTTTTCATCGAGTATGTGTACACTTTGTCGTTATTTGTCCACTCAATATTATACCTTGGACCACCATTATACTGTCACGTACGCATTGTCACACTACTTCTCCAGACACAAAAAACGGAAAACAACCATAAAATTAGCACTTCTTGCTTGAGTGGAATATTAATATTTACATTTTGATCGGTTTACTTCTCTGCGACAAGACGCCACCCACACGAGTTTCACAAATTATCAATGTTGGTTTAGTACGTTATGGTATTTAAGTGTCGGAAAGACAACTTCGCTTCACGTTTCTGAAATACGTACATAGCGAAGTGTCGTGATAAACATATCCTAATCAATAAAGATAATCGACAAATAAAAAAATTGATGTTCTTTTGGTTCTACTTATGATAATGATCCTAGTAATTAACGCTGGCTGGGGCATGAGGACGTGTACGATTAAAACCCCTTTTTCATCGGGAAAAATATAAAATAAAATTGGTAACTATAGCCTGTATGCAAGATCAACATAAGTTCTCGCGGAATCTTCAAATGAGAAAATAGAGGGGTGAATATTTGACTATTGATGGCACGGGTTACGCATTGGCCAATTTGAGTCATTGTTTGGCAAATTATCAGGAGAACCAAAAAAAAAAAAAAAACGAAAACGAAAAAATCGACATTGTTGGCCAATGGCCATTGATATCTACTTAGCGCACTGTCGAATTACGAGGGTTGTCCAGTACTGGTGGTGGTCTCGATCTATTCACTAACATTGTCTTTGTAAGTTAAGTGACAAACATATATCGGAGATACATACGCGCAGCGGTAAGATTGACCATAGTGGTATTTTGGCACCCAAAAAGAGAGAGAGAGTCGACCTTAGTGCAGTAGATACATTGGGTGAACATAGAACTATTAGAAGAACATTGGAAATACTAAAAGTTTATTTAAATGAGTTTGAAATGATAAACGATAAATGTAGTTTTAGAAGTATCATTGTGATTCGAAATAGCAAGTAGGATATCATACACATATATAAAACTTTTAGAACATTTTTTTATGATAAAAATGTTTTTGGCTTTGACGTTAATATTAGAGATGGGTCTAATGACTCATAGAAATGTTGAATGATAAAAGTTTTCTATATTTGATAAAGATATAATAACCTCTTTTTCATCAGTTTCCGATTCATAAATACTGTATTAAACTCTTCCAGAAAGGGTTGCTTTATCTATGGTCATTGAGAATATTCATTATTTTTCTTCAGGGAGAGAGCCAACACTACATTTCAATAGGGGAATACATCACTTTTTTTTTAAACTAATAACATCAAAATATAAAAATCAAATGATAAATTTTTTAATAGGAGTTATATGAGAGTTCTCAATTTTTAGTGGGAGTGAAGTAAAAAAAAAAAATGGAAGCTATGTGATAATTTTTATTTTTAATAAGGGCAAAATAATAAGATTATAAAATTTTGAGATTAAATTAAAGGAAAAAAATTTCAGTTGGTGGTGCATCCCCCACTTGGCCTAAGCAAAATCCGCCTTTGTTTGTGATTGTCTTACTTTAGCCTTGTCATTTAACTTTTAAAGTTCCTATCCCATATTTATAAATATACAGTTTTGAACCCTTTGTTAATAAATTATTTATTTTTTAAATCAAATCTAGTATTTTTGATGCGGTCGGTCACTAAACTAATAAATTTAATCGGTAACCGATTGATGTACAACCATAAATTTTAGGATTTTAAAAGATACAAAATGGTTAAACTGCAATTTGATTTGATAAAAACAAATCAAGTGGATATCTTCGGATGTCATTTTAAAAAATAAAAAGAAAAGAAATGCTACACCAAAGAGCTTCGATATCAAATAATAATAATAATAATAATAATAATAATAATAAATACAAATTTCATATTTTTCATTGAATTTTTACCCTTGTATCAAAATGCTCTCGAATTTTAAGATGTAATATCCGTTCCCTCAAATTTTAAAATTGTATTCCCTTGTCTTCCTCTATATATACTCTCTCTACTTTGAGTTATGGTTTTTGTTGACTGTGTTCTTAATTTTTAATTTTCTTTCGAATTTTTTGAGATGCAAATTCTTGGTAAATTTTTTTAGAAAAGACTAAAGCCTTCTTTGTCCATATTTTATTATTAATTCTTCTCTGGCATGCAATTGTGGATAATGAATGGGGTTTAAACATTCCAGTTTGGAATGGGTTAAGGAAATACGATTGCACTGCCTGAATTGGCCGTGGAAGGCGCACTAGCCTACGATTGAACCATCTACGAGCTCTGCAAAGACTTGTCGTGTAACAATCGAGATTTTCTAACTGTTTTCGGGATCACTGTATAGTAGAAATTTATATATATTAGTGTGATGTAAATATATATATAAATTTTACTCTAATGATGATTTATTAAAGTTGATAAATGTTTTATGGCTATAGATGTAACGATTTTCGAATCGAAACGCCTCAAATAGTGCATTTCGGTATTGAAAATCAGAATTTTACTGAGACTTAAAATGTGACAAACATAGACCTCAGATAGAAAATAATGAAATATCTAGGGTTTATAGAGTGTTTAAAATGATATAAATGCATCGAAATGCTCTAATAATATTTCAGGAGGTAAACTGTGAAATTTGGTCAGTATAGCTTTTCGGTCAAAATTTCGACAGATGAAAATTATACTGTAATTAAAGAAAAACCTATACTGTATAAACAAATAATCTTTTCTTATTAATATAAGAATCAATGGATGAGATCAAAAATACCTTTTGATCCAAGGGTTACCAAAAATAAGGAATTTTTAGTATTTTTCTCAAAATCGCATTTAAAGAAAGAAATGTGCATTAATTGGAGCCTTAGCTGCCATTGCATGTGGAAGAGGGAGGAAGAAACAGCTGGATTTCAGCTGAAAAAATCCCAAAAATTTTGCAAAAATGCCCCCAAGAAATTTTAATTTTGACTCCAAAATTTTCAAAAATTGCAAAAAGGCCCCTAAGGATTTTTATAAGCTTTTTTCTCTGATTTCTCAAGTCCCCCACAGCAGAAAAACACCATTTCCCCTGTTCTTCATCTTCTCCATGTTCCCAAGCCACCAAAATTTCTAAATTTTCAAAACTTGTAAATTTTGAAGAAAAAATGTGAGGAAAGTTCATCTTGAGGAGTCTTCACCCTAAAGCTCAAGTAAGTTCTTCAAAATCCTGTTTTAATGCTTTTTTTTAAGTATTTTTATGCTTATGGGAATAGTGGAACAAAATGGGGTTAGAATGATTTTGATTGTTTTGATGAAATTCATGTGGAAAAACTTGTTTTAAGCTTGTTTTTTTGAAGTGTTTGTGGGGTTAGTTTTGAAAACAAATGTGTTGCATGGGGGGAGGGAAATTGACGTGGATGAAGGGTGGAAAACCCTTATGAAATGATAATGGATTGGTATTGTGAGTTAGAAAAGGAATTAATGAGGTTTAGAAGTGTAGAAAGAAAGAAAGACAAAGAAAATTTAGGGTTGTGAACAAAAACCATAAGTTTGAAAAAGATGTGAAAGTTATGTCATATAACGTGCATGGGAATGGATTGTTATTGTGTACTGGGATTTTGAGTAGGTTTATGATGAAAACTGTGTCCAATAACGCAATTTAAGTCGTTTTGGCACAGTGGGAAAATAAGGATTTAAGCTGTTATAATGCCGAAATTTTCGGACTTATAACTAAGGCTAAGGGTTTAAGGATGATAATGTATATAGGAAATGTTTAAATGCTCTAGTGTTGATCTATAAACATTTCACTGAAAGTCGAACTGTTTCATTATAGGGCAATGACTGGAAACCAAGGAAAGGAAACCAAGAGATCAATATAAGGAAACATTAGCAGATTTCTGGTAAGTTCTGGCATTTAAATGTTTGGACATGAACAACTGGAACCCTATGTGGTTTTTGAAACTTCAATTCATGTATAGCCTAATTTCTTTGGCTAAAAAAGTTATATGTTGTTGTGAACTCGTTAAAACGCCTAAATTGGTGAGTATACGAGTATGTATTGATGTGTTATGTGTACATGATAATGTTTTATGGATTTTTGACCCTAGAATGCATTAATCATGTCTTAGGGTTGATTGTAAGTATATGAAATGACTTTGATGTCAAAATGTGTTTAAAAACCCATTTTAGCCAGAGCCAAGCACTAAGTTCTGGCCAAAGAGTGCCCCGGCGCTGAGCTCTCGGCTGAAATTTGGTGTCAAAAATCCAGTAGGAGCGCCAGCGCTAGTGTAAAAAATTGGTGGAAACGCCAGGCGCTAGGGTATGAGCGCCAGGCTCTTGCACCGGATTTTCAAAAGCGCTAGGCACTGTAAGGGGAGCGCCGAAGCATTGAAGTTTCTGTCCAAAGTTTTGCAAAAAAATAAGATGAAGAACCAGGCACTCGGGGATGAGTGCCAGGCGCTCCAACTGTTCTAAAAATATATAATTAAAGTTTTGTACCTTATTTCCAGTCCCAATCATGCCCCAATATTTAAGTGCTTGGATGATGAGTTTTAAACAGTATATTTGGACTGAATGGGCATAATATTGAGTACATGAATTTTAGATATGTACACTGGAACAGTTAAGATGTCATAGTAAGTAGCATTGCACAGTAAACAACAGGGTAATGAAAACCTAATGTTTTGGCGTACCAACCTCTCGTAAGGGGAGGTTACCTTATGTCGAAGCAGAAGACATACCATAGATGAGGGAGAGTTAGGGTCGCTCCCAGGCCTCTCTTACAGCGTGCACCAGGTACGACCAAAACGGGTCCATAGACATAGTAAATGAACAATGTAAATGTAAATTGAGCATAATGAACTCCATGCATATTTGTTGAATTGCATTGTGATGTTTTATTGTATTAAATGTTATGTCTGAACTTACTGGGCATGTAGCTCACCAATTTGTTCGTGTTCAGATAATCGTGGTAAGCAACCTACAACCTGAGCCACAGTGTATGGATTGAACTGCAGGGATAAAGTGCCAATGTCATGATAAAAAGTTATGGACCTACCAGGTTAATTCCGCAAAGAAAAAGGAAAGAGAAACGTACAATTGTATGATATTGTATAAAGTACACTGCTATGTTTGATTTTAACTATTTCTAATACAGTATGATATTATTATATGCAAGTAATATAAAATAGTTTCCAACTATGATAATTTAGTTTTGGGGAAATTGTAGTACTATATATATCGATGGTTTTAAAAAAAAAAATTTCCACAATCTATTATGATATGTTTTGAAAAAGAAGAAGTAAAATAGCAGAGTTTCAAGTGACATCTCCTGCGCGAGGCGGGGGGTGTCACATGTCGAGGCTCACCTTCCCACACCTGTGACACCACCGGCGGCGACTTTGTGACTAGCTTGATCAAGCCATTTGCGAGATCCTGGGATGAATCACAATGAAAGTAGCAGGGAAAGAAGCCGGAGAAGTCGTTGTCGGCCAAGAGATCGTCGTCGAACATTGATATTTAAAAAATAAAAAATAAAAATAAAAAAACATTTTTTTTCCTTGATAAACCTATAGTCCACCCTTATGATGATTTTACTAAGATACCCTTGAATTTAACATGGCACGGGCACTTTCTCTTTCCAAATTAAATTTGAAAAAATTTCAAAATTCCAGAGGAATAGACGTTACATTATAAAATTCAACATGTATTTTGATGCAAGGATCAAATTCAGGAAGAAAATATGAAATTTGTCCTAATAACAATAATAATAATCATAGCTTCTAATGAAAATTCCAATTTATTTGTTTGGACTCAGTCTTTGTCTATGTGCAGAACCAGCTAGTGTGGACCTTGATGATCTTTTATTACTATCATTATTTAAATATTAATACAATCCTTCCTCAATAATTGCTCTCAGCAGTTTCATTTTACTAAAGTTCGAGGAAGAACGATGTCTAAATGTGGCTCCCTAACTAATATCAAAGGGAAAAAGAAAATTTTATGTTAAAACCCATACCAACTAACGTAAAATATAAAGTTTTTCTCAGTCAACTTTTATTGAGTTCTATATAGTAATGCTATGTTGGTAGAGTGGAAATAGAAGGGGAAAGAGGTTGGATGAGAGATTTTAGAGGAGTAAAAAAAGAAGAAGAAGAAGAAGAAATCTTATTTGTTTGGTAAAGTGGAAAATAGGAACAAAAATAAATGTAAATTCATAAGACCTACCATATTTTTATCCTTCTAACTTTAAAAAGAAAAATGAGGGAAAAATTTGACAAAATAATTATGTAAAATATCTATTTTAAGATTAATCCCTTATAATCTGCTAATTAATATGAGGGTATAATTGTAAAATATATTAGATATGACAGTTTTTTCTTTTTACTTTTTTTTTCTTTCTCTTCTAAAAAAAGTCCATCAACTCACTCCTTTTTATTTCCCTCACTTTGATATTTTACACATCCTTCCTTTCTATTTTCCATTCCTCCCACTAAATATAGCATAACATTTTTATTTTATTTTATTTTATTTTTCTTAAATTGAATTCTATCAATAAAATAATTTTCATACCTTATCACAAATTTTTCGAAAATTCCCTACAGAGTCAATGTATAAAAAACTATATACATGAATTTCTAAGCACAGGACCCAGCAAAAGGGTCATGAAACTTGTTTTCTTCTTCTTTGAAACATGTTTTCTTCTTCTTCTTCGAATCATGACCAAGCAAAAAGAGGCACCAAACATGTTTTTGTTTTCTTCTTCTTCTTCTTTGAATCATGACCAAGCAAAAAGTCGTTAAATATGTGTTTTCTTCTTCTGCATGCCCTATTACAAAATTCCACGAAAACTCTCTCAAGTCAAAAAAAAAAAAAAAAACAAACAAACAAACAACGCTTGACGAAGTTCGCCGACGAGTCAGATAAAATGTTTCATACATCGTTGCACCAATAATTACACACGTAGTTTTTATGACCAAGCAAAGAGAATCGGAAAAAAGATCCTGGCCCACACCTAATATTAGTCTAAGAAACTACTGACTACCAAGAATTGTAGCTCTTGAATATTAATTTTCCTGTATATGAACTAGCAATTATTAGGACCCACAATAATTTAGAGCCACGAATAATCCCTTCTTCTTCTTGATCTTCTTCTTCTTTTTAAATGGAATAGCTTGACACTTTATAATAATTAATACTGTCCCATTCTAAGATTCTCATTTATATCATTAATAATAACCACTCACAAGGGAAACCACCAATATAAAAAATCAAATGATGTAATAAAAAAAGTCTGATGAAAAAAAAAGGCGGAAACTATGTCACCAATGATCTCCTCCTTTGCAAGGTTTTACTAGTCACCATTCGTAAGCCGTGTACTAATAAACAAGACGTTTTCTTTTTTATTTATCAATTCTTTTTTTTTTTTAGTAATCTATTCAAATAGGCTTCAATTTATACTATTTTTTTAAACTTTTAAAACAAAATTAATTACTAAATTTAAATTTTATATTTGTTTGGTGCTGATTTTTTTATTAGCATTTAGTTTTACGAACTATGTGAAGTTTGAATAAATCCTACCTACTGGATAACAACAGGATGAAAATGAAAAAAATAAAAATCGACAGACCTAGTTCATAACCAAGAAAAGGTCCAAACTCTAAATTCGAGAAATCATAAATTTTGAATTTTAAACATACTAAGATAGAACTAAATAGTCCAACATCAGAAAGCATAATAACAATAAAGCTCCAAGATAAATATAAACCTATGTCGTCCAAAATTAGCAAAGCAGTACCATACGGGGTAATTCAAAACACAGTCAACTTTAGCAACAGTTTTCACGGGTTGGTTGAACAACGACGGAGCCAAGATTTATGGATAAAGGGATCAAAAATTTTTGTTAATCAAGAGTACACTAACATATATATGTAATAATTTTTATTAGTCAAGCTTATACTAACATAAATATGTAATAATTTTTGTTTATTAAATTTTTGAATTTTTTTGGGATGCGTGGGAACTAAATTTTCAGAATTTGGAATAGATGATTAATTAACTTCTCCAAATTATTGATCTTGAATATTTTTTCTTTTAAAAAAATACATCAATTGCTAACTTCCTCATGAAAAATAGTAATTCAGACCCGAAAATAAATTTTAAGACTTTATAAATTACATTATATAAATCTAGTAAAATATAAAAATATTCAAATCTAGAAAAGGAATTATTATCATTATCACTATTATTATTTTGCTTATTTTAAGAAGAAAAAAAATTTTATGTAAAAAAAAAAAAGTTACAATAAATACTAATACTTTTATAACAAAACGTTCTAAAAGAGAATGTATAAAAGAATACTAGTATTAATGTTCTGTCTTCTTGAAAATTCTTTTCTTCTTTTGTATTCTATTCAAAAGATCCAAAAAGTAGCCAACATCTCTCTTTTATAAACCTAACGGAAAATTCATATATGCAAAATAGTAAGGAATCGTTTCATTCTCTTGAAAAATTAATTGTATCTCTAATTTATTTCCTTAAATTTAATTCAGTCATTTTCCAAACGATCAGAATTATTTTCTTATTTTTTTCCAACTTAACTATTTCATTCTTTTGAATCTTCACATCTTATATTAGATCGTTTTCACTATATCTTTTATAAACCCAATATGAAAATGAAGGAATTATAATACCTAAATTAAGTAATATAAATAAATTTCCTAAACCCAACATGAAGATAAAGGAACTAGAATACATAAGTTAAACATTGAAATGGAAGGGGAAAAAAAAGATCACAAAGAGAAGAAGG
Source organism: Antiaris toxicaria (assembly GCA_035233585.1). Lineage (NCBI taxonomy): Eukaryota > Viridiplantae > Streptophyta > Magnoliopsida > Rosales > Moraceae > Antiaris > Antiaris toxicaria. The sequence continues at coordinate 101,773,594 of CP141154.1, forward strand.
AAAAGGAGAAGGAAAAAAAAACTCACCTAAAATAATAGAGTAAATTTATAAAATAATATTTGTGATTGTTTGTTTAAATGGTGAGAAAATCATATGACAAATAATATTATTGAAATAATAAATTTCAAAAAGAAACATTTGAATTAATCTAATATAAAAAAAATTTAAAATCTAGTAGAGTATCAAATGATATTATGACGGATTACCAAAAAATACTAGAATGCTTTTTTTTTTTTTTTTTGTTAGAAGTATTTTTGAAAAGATAGATTAGGTTGACTTTTGATTTTTCTTAAATTATGACAAATATCTTAAGGCCATTATAGGTGGAATACAATTTCAGAGGTGTTTTTTTTTTTTTTTAGACATTCATGAGGTTTTCTCTTTAATAATACTGTTTTATTTTTAAAAATCCAAATTGTTTTTCTAATAAAATATAGAAAACTATTAATTTAAGAGGATAAAGACTAATTTATGCACGTACCATTATATTAAAATTAAAAAAAAACCCACTACATTAAAAATTAAAAAAATAAAAAATAAAAAACTAGAAGGGCCATGAATGCTTAATTTAAGGCGAATAATAAAGTAGATGTCGTGCTCGTATTTACAGTTATATTAAATGATAGAGTTTTTTTCTTTATACAATAACATGAATCATATTCTAATTGTTTAAACAAAATTTTACAAATTTAATTTCATTGTATTAATCTTTTCGCCTGCAAGGGTCCACCCCTCAATATATTCAAATATTTGTTCAAAACAAGAAAATTTGTACATTAAAAAAAATAGAAAATTTGTACGATTTTTTTAAAGTTTCTTTTGGGGAAAAAGTTATTGGAAAACACAACAAGTCAAGTAAATTTCAAAACCAAAAACAAGGGAAAAATTGCAAAAAAGGAAAAACTCAAATTATTAGTAAATAAAAGAAATGGTTTTTGGCTCTATTAGAACTTGTACTATTAGTGTAATGACAAATGGTCTCTGAATGGTTTCTTTCATCGGTTATTCTTTGAACAGTTTTCTTTTTGGTAGTTTTAATCTCTAACCACAAATTAAGTACGAAATTTAAAATATACCAGACATAAACACATAACCAACATGTCATAATTTAAATTTTGTAGAATAAGTTACATGCAGTGTAGACTGTTTTCTTCATTTAATGCCCTTAACGAATTTTTAAAAAATCAGAACGTACTTTTGCTTTTTATGTAATTATTGTAGTAAAATTTCGGATTACTTTACAACGAGCACATGATCGCCTCCACTACATTTCAAAAATCTGTCAATTTTTAAACCTATCAAAACTGCCAATACCGTTAACTTCAAGGATTGATCGGTCAAATTAAAAATATAAGATTAGACATTAAGAACCCCAAAAACCATTCAAAAAAAAAAAAAAGAATTACTACATATGCTCAAATTAACGAGTAACTAGTTGGGACAACAATAATGTACGAGAAGTAATCAACCATCAATGACCATCTTAAAAAAATGATGAGAGAGATTAACTCACATTATTATTGCCGACAAGCACCTAGTTAGCTACTAAAAAAAAAAAACCCACGTAATTAAATACCAATGACGGTATGAGTGCAAATGTTATGAACGTAGAACGTAGATGTTACATGGGCACAATTTCATAAAACATGGTAACCGCACATCAACGGCACCAATCGTGCAAGATTAAGAGATGCCTTGACGAATGTCGCCTGAAGTGTGTTTTGTGAGACGAGACACTCTCTGTTGAGGCACTTCCATGCATCCGAAATCCTTTTGATGATGTTCTCTCGCGCTTCTTCAATGGAAGAACCTTGTATTTCCGTCATGTAGCAGTACTCTACACAAGAATCATCATTACCCTCTTGATTCTCATCCTACAGTAATATATGCGCCTAAACATGAAATTGTAAGCTATATATCCAGTAATTGTATAAATATCGGAAAGGTATAAGATATAATTAATCAAATTATGTAACATTATTTAAAAATTTTAAATTGTATTTGAATTGATTTTTTTTATGTTTTAAAATATGAAGTGATATAATTTACTTGTTAGATGTCATTTTCTTTCTTATAAACCACAAGAATAATTTGGAGTCCCACCAGGCACCAGTACTGTGTGGCAGACGTGAAGCTTTGTCGTCTAGCAATGTTCAATAATTATCTTCTTGTTGCCTACATGTGATTTTTTTATGTTTTAACGTATGAAGTGATATAATATAATTTGTCAGATATCTTTTTTCTTTCTTGTAATCCACAAGAATAATTTGGAGTCCCACCAGGCACCAGTACTGTATGGCAGACGTGAAGCTTTGTCGTCTAGCAATGTTCAATAATTATCTTCTTGTTGCCTGCATGTGATTTTTTTATGTTTTAACATATGAAGTGATATAATATAACTTGTTAGATATCTTTTTTCTTTCTTATAATCCCCGAGAATAATTTGGAGTCCCGCCAGGCACCAGTACTGTATGGCAGACGTGAAGCTTTGTCGTCTAGCAATGTTCAATAATATGTGATTGAAAAATCTCCACTTTTTTGTGCTTAGGTTGTTTTTATGAAGAACTGGTTGAGGTACTTGCGATACACATATTAAGTTGTAATTGAAATTTTTATAAAGTAGAGTACGAATAATAGTTTGCAAAAAAGAAAAATAAAAGGAAATTTTTGCTTAGAGATTCAAAAAAATTATATGTTAATAATAGTCCAAATTAAATAAAAAGAAAACACACACACACAACATACAAATTTAATCTTGAAAAGAATTAAAGAAATTTTATTGTAAATATCAAAAATCAAACTTAATCACTAGCAAGAATATTAAAATATTAAATGAGGTAGTTGAAATTAAAGATCCATGAAGAAATTTATATAAGGGATTATCAAGGTTGAGCTTTTAATGGAGAGAGAATGAATGTGGAACAAAAAGATTAAAAAAAAAAGAAAGAGAAATATTATTAACAAGAGATTTTTGCTAGATAGAGAGCTTTTAATCTTTGATTTTTTTTTTCTTGAAAATCAAACATAATCATTTGATGAATATTAAATGTTATGAAACTAGAATAAAATAAAAAAAATTATAAAATCAATAGAACATATAAAGATATAAAGTATCAAAATTATAACCTATTGATAATTTTGATAAATTATCTTTTTACATCCTAACATGATTATAAATTTGAGACTATCTCTCGCTATATTATCTTTATTATCTTAGTAGATTGTATTGGCTTTCTTTAATAAATAGACACCCTTTTTTCGTCAAAAATAATTAAATAAATAAAATGAATTAGTGACTAAAAATAAATTAAAAATAAGATTTTGTAAAATTTTTGAATGTTTTTATGAGAAATTTTAAGATAAATTTTAATGAGAATTTTAATGTTAACTATTTAGTTTCAAAGTTTTGTTATAATCTGCCTTATAAGTTTAGTTCATTTAATAATTTATTTTTAATCAAGAATTTATTTTTAATCAAGAACTTTCTTTTATAACTAATAATTATAATTAAATGTATAGCTAAATCTAGTAAGTAAGGGTAAATAATATTTAGGTTTAGCTTTTAAGCTTTCTAAAAACGCGTAAATATCACATAGAGAACTTCATTCTTTATATTAAAAAAAAAAAAAAAAGTAAGTAGGCCCAAGTCTACCAACTCCTCCAATGGTGCAAAGACAGATCATTTGAAATACTTTATGCAGAGCTTAGCTAATGCAGAGTTCAAACAGCAAGGCTCAAAAATAATAATAATAATAATACAGCACCAAAACAGTGATTTTTTACTACAAAAAGGAACACTGGAACTTTTTCTATGCTTTTATATATAGTAGTAAAAAAAAAAAGTGGAAGGGTAAGAAGCCTCATTAGATGTTACATGGGCACAATTTCATCAAACATGGACTTCATATGCTGCTCAAGGATCGGAAGGCGTTGGTTGTCGTCGTAACTGTACATCAACGGCACCAATCTTGCAAGATTAAGAGATGCCTTGACGAATGTCGCCGGAAGTGAGTTTTGTGAGATGAGACACCCTCTGTTGAGGCACTTCCACGCATCCGAAATCCTTTTGATGATGTTCTCTCGCGCTTCTTCAACGGAAGAACCTTTTCTTTCCTTCAGGTAACACTCCACATATGAACCATCATTGCCCTCTTGATTCTCATCCTACAACAATATATGTGCGTACGCATGATATTGTAAGCTGTATACTTGGTACTTGTTTAAGTATCGCAAAGGTTTAAGATATAATCAATCACATTATGTAACATTATTTAAAAATTTTAAATTGTATTTGAATTAATTTTTCCATGTTTTAACAAATGAAGTGATATAATTTATAATTTGTAAGACATTTTTTTTTTCCTTATAAACCACAAGAATAATTAATTTGGAGTCCCACCTGGCACCGGTACTGAATGGCATGCATGAAGCTCTGTTGCCTAGCAACATTCAACAACTATCATCTGCTGCCTATATGTGCTTAGGTTGTTTTACGAAGAAAATGACTAGAGATATCTAATAAAAACTGACATAATATGTACTTGTGCACTGTTTTTCTTTTACAACATACTTCTATTTCTATTTTTTATTTATTATTTATTTTTGCTGAAAATCTAAACACACCTAGCTATGTAGCGTTCAAAACAATTAAAGGACAATCCATGTCAAAAAGAAAACACCAAAGAACATATAGCATTCCCCAGAGGGAAAAAGAAAATTAAAAAAAAAAGTTATTATTCAAAATAAGTTATAATTCATTTGTATTCACTACCACTACGATGTGAGTCTCGTTGATACGATATATATTTTATTAGTTGCTATAATCGTAGTCAGTAACGATGGATATATATATATATATATACACACACATTTTTTGTCAATTCATAGTACACAGTAAAGGACACTAGCACCACACTAAAATTGTGTAATTCTAACCATGGTTAATTAATAGGTAATCATATTTACTTAATAGATTGTCAACTTAATTAGAATGTACTAAGTTTTAAGTTTTTCTGATATATGTTTTTTTCTCATCATTTAAAATTATTTAAAAGCTATTTAATAGGTGATATAGGAGCTTAATGTTGGTTAAGTGAGAAGGGACCTTGGCACTTCCTAAGTCATCCCAAAGCCTGAGAATTGCTGCTGTGGAAGTTATAATGCCAGGCATGTTGTCCACAAACTCCACAGTTTCTTGCGTTATACTTTGACCCAACAGAAAAAATATGTGGACTAACACCACATGCACTCCTGAGCTAACCACGCCATTCCTCAGGTACTCTTCTACATTTGGGACTTGCCCAGATGCAAACCATTTTGCTTCCACTAAAAACGCATCGCACAACGTCGCCCACTGCGAAATTTATGGTCATTTTTGTTTGATCAGTTACACAAACACGTTATGTTATGTCACATAATGAAAAAACATCCGATTTAGATGAATCTTGTTTAATCCTAACTGAGATGTGTATGCATTATTTGTCCACTAACAATTTATATCCAACACTTATACATAACGTACAGTCTTTCGAAGAGAGTGCAAAGGGTCCCACCCATGCTCTTGATAGACCTTGAGGCTGATTTCATTAGTCAAATTATCAAGGGCATTGAAACATATCTTCATGTAGTGAGGAAGTCTATCTATAGCAGCACTATCCCATCTGAAATTTGGTCGATAATAATCAGTAAGGAAATAATTTACTATTCATAAATGGCTAATCACTATATATGCATATATATATATGTAGGAAAGTTCTCATGTCCAACAGCAGGACTTGAGGTGTAGTTGTGAAATTTTATTTTATATCTTGTAACTATAAGTTTATTTATACGTAACTTCTTATTTAGAGTCTTATAATATGGACTATTTAAATTTATTAATACAAATAACAAGTAATATAAAAAAAATGTTACATTAAAAGTTAAAATTAAGTAGCTGTTATAATAATGCATTAAAAAAAAGCTACAACTGCTGTTTTGTTATAGAAAGTGCTGCATTGAAAAGCTCTTGTATATATGTATGTATGTATGTATATATGTGTGTGTGTATGTATGTTTGTATGTCTCTGTGTGTGTGTGTGTGTGTGTGTGTGTGTGTGTGTGTGTGTGTGTGTGTGTGTGTGTCAGTGACACACCTATTGACTGCTTCTGTGAATAGAGTGAGTTCGTCGATTGTCCCATGAACGTCAAAAATGTCATCTATAACATAGATAAACGAAATAGGCTTTGTAAGGTCAACTCTGTGCTGCGACAAGCTTGGATCTGTCAGGCATGCCATGGACCAAATGTACCACTTCATAGGCTGATCCCTAGCAAATGTCAGTTCCTTAGCTAAACCTATGTCTGTCCACCACCTAATTAACATTGTTCACAAATTACATAACATTAGCTATTGATTACAATTAGAAGAATATGTTGATGAGGAATTTAAAAAAAAAAATTTATGACTCTTAAATATGTATTAACTTACTGGGAGAATTGAAGAATTTCCATTTTGTGTAGGGACTGGGCTTGATTGAATTCAACTTTGGCTAGGTCTTGAAACACATATGTCCATCCGTTGTCACTTTGAGAAGTAGTACCACCAAATAGATTCTTGGCTGTGAACTTGGCCAAGTTTTTATGACACGGATTTTCCAGCGTGTTTGCGACAACTCTTGCTCGATGCTGACCAAGGCATGCCATGGATGCGGTTAAGATCTGACGGCTGAATACTTTGGCTTCATCAAGGACAATTTCTCCTTCTATGCTTAGATGTGAAGCTTCATATAACTCCACCAGTCCGTTGATGTTTTTGGTCAAACTTGTCCTGAAATTTCCTCTCTTGTCCTTGAACTTGTTGAAGACATCTGAAAAACGTGACACAATAAATGAGTTACAAATTTTATAATTAATTAATTAAGATCCTTGCGAGTAATTAATTGATTCATTAGCAACATAGTATTTATCGTATACATACGAACCCGCAGGCACGAAGTAGCCTTGTTGTCTCAAGAGTCGAAACCGAAGTGCAGCCTCACAAAGGTCTTCATCATGCTTATAATCAGTATTGTAATGATCAACAAATAAGGTGTATTGATTTCGTAGAATCTCGTCAATCTCTTCTTGGAAAAGGTAATCAATCCCTAGTCGTTGGATCGCATCGATAACCTTAAGACCCTCGGATGGATCTTTTACTGCTTCGCTTATGACATGTCGGAGGCCATCCACATCCTACAAGTTTGAAAAGAAAATACTGATCATGCCAATGCATATACATATATTTATGAGACTTGTTATTATAAATATTATTTTTGTACAAGGTACGTAAAAATTCATTCACAAACTTACTTTGTTATAAGAAGGGCATTTTGATAGATATTGATCCTTCAAGTTTTCCACTGGAGTAGTACTAGAAAGCAAACCATTATCATGGGCAATGTTCCTATTTTGTGACGCACCAAATGTAGGTAATTTAGCAACTATACCATTATTTTTAAGGTTTGAGACTGTAATTCTTGGAATTTTGGGTTGAGAAATTGAGGAATGTTGAAAGGAAGCAGAAATGGCCCCGAAGTACGAAGACAAGGCCATGATCGAGAAAATTAGGGAAACAAAAATTAGGAGAGAAAGTAGTAGCTAGTAACGCCTAGAGGAGCACTTTCTGGCATAAGATGGTAGGAGTGGGTAACCCTATATATAGGAAAATGACCTGAAAGAAACAGTGGACTCGCGGCGTGTGAACCAGTTTTTGTGTGTTTTTTTTTTCATGTTTAATTAGAGCCGTGATTTATCAGGACGGTCGGTCGGGGAAGCTAATTCTTGGACGGTCCGCAGTTATATACCTGATTCAAAGCACCCTTGTATACAAAATTGAACTAAATGCGTGCTCGTCGATTTCACGTTGGAATGTTTTACATTTAAAAAAATTTGGAATAAAAAAAAAAAAGAACAAAACGTTTGTTGTTGTGAGGTAGAGTGAAGTACTGTACACGTGGAGATCATTAGCCACTAGAATATAACCTGTAGTCGGGCCACTATAATGGTCAGTTATGAATAAAACTTTTATTGTGCGACTTCTTATTTTACACTACTAATAAGAATTGTTACTTTAAATCTACAATTACGACACTTATGTGTTGCACTTTACAAATTTTTAAGGTGGACATTTATAAATCATACCATTAAAAAAGCTAATTCAACGATTAAAAAATAATTCCTATAGATAGTGCATAAAAAAAAAAAAAGAGAGAGAGACCAAGCGTAAATATCTCACTGTTTGTTCATGGGAGTAGTCTGTACACAATTTTATGATCTCAATCACCAACCAATGATCTCAATTCCATACCACCAATATTTTGACGGAAATTTCGTTATTTTAGAGTGGTGATATGAAAACATGGGTTCAGTATTTTTTTTCTGCATTATATCTATAAAATTTTCATGGAAATTTCTATAAATATTGATTTTTGTCACGAAAATATCCAAATTTTGTGAAATACATAGTATTAAATGACAAAATGTCATGGAAATTTTTGAAACTTTTTACGAAAATATCGACAAAATTTCCATAAAATATCAGTTTTGTTTTTCTGTTTTTTTTTTTAGTGTAGTAAAATTCTAATTAATTAGAAAACTACTCAAATATCATGTCTTAATATTAATATTGTTTATCAGATATTGGAGATGCTATTGAATATTATAGAAACTCCTTTTGATATTGATATTTTTTTTTATCATATATGAAACTATAAATGTAATGTTTGTACATTATTAGGTTTACTACAATTCATAGTGAATGAATGCTTATCATTTACCATACTATATTTAGTATGGTATTTAGTTTATGTATTCTTAACTATTTTGGAATTTTTTTAAATTTTATTTAAAAAATCAGAGTTATAGAATGAATTTTTGTATTTTACATTAATTTTCAATAATATCGATATTTGCATCCATATTTCAATGAAATCGGAGTACGGATGTCTTCATAAATACTATATTTTTATCATTGTGCGTATCTGGTCATTTGCCATGATAAGGCAATCTAACACTACAAAGTCGCTCTATCCCTTGCCTAAATTTTTTACTAAAATTATTTTATTTAGATCAAAGTAAGTTCAAATAAGAGAGAGGTCTTAATTAACTAAGTACGTGTACTATATCGAAGCACAATTCCGGCATGTTTTTGACACGTTTTTGTTGTGAGGTGAAGTCAAGTACTATACTTGTAGGGATCATTTGCCACTAGAATATAATCTGTAGTCGGGCCAGTGTAATGGTCACTAGAATATAATGGTCGGTTATGAAAATTTTTTTGAAAAAATCTCGTATTTGTGGTCATTGACATAGATACAATTTGAGAACAACACTACCATAGTTCTCCGGTAATACAATAAAAATCTCCTATAATTGATTCGATCTATGGCTGTTATATCTTTTTCATTGGATTTTTTTCGAACGGCATCCACAAGTATTTCCCAAAATCTCTAGTTCACCTTAAAAAAAAAAATAAAGGAGATCAGAAATATGTAAGCTGTAACATATGTATCTAATGTTAGATACTTTCATCCCCTCTCAAATAATTTGTGGTTAGATAAAATTTTAAAAGAAGTAGATGTTTCAACAACTATAATCAGTTACCTCAACTTAAGTTTTGTTTCTTTCAAAAAAAAAAAAGAGGGAAAAAATATATATAATAGTGCAACTCACAGAATTTTAACAGTTAGTTTTTAATTTTTAGAGGGTATTTGTTTCATTCATTTTGAAATATTTAGATGGTTTAATTCAAATAGGTTATTTAAATTATCATCTGATAATTCAGAAAGGGCTTAATATTATTGATTTTCCTTTTTTAATGGCGGACACCGAATGCGGCGCCCGCCATGCGCACCACCACGTTAATAATAAAGAGAGAGAGAGAGAGAGAGAGAGAGGAAAGATGGTAAGCGTTCACTTTGGTGCTTGGTGTCCACATCAACAAAAATAATAATAAAAAATAAACAAGAGAGATAAGACACAGTTTTGCGGCTCTATAAATAAAGCCCCTCTTCACCTCTCAACTTACAAAGTAGACTGGGGAAGAAGTAGCAAAGGCAGGGAAAAAAAAAAAAAAAGTATATATGTGGAGATGAATTCCAGTGAATATAAAATAAGACAGTTAAGAAAGAGTTTTGTATATCTGTAAAGTTTTTTTTTTATAGAAAAAATAGTAAAATTATCTTATTTGTGAATATAAGAGAATTTTTTATTAAGAATATTTCTTAAGTTATAAAAACTTAAGAGTTTGTTGTATATCTATTATTTTATAATGGAAGTTTTTCTTTATGTATGTTGTGATTTTTCTTTTTTAAATTGAAAAGTTTTCCACGAGAGAAAATTATTGATGTTAATTTTTAAATTTTTTCTACACAAGTAAGACCTTAAAAAAGAATAAGAATTTGTCCATATTTTCAATAAAATCTAGATAGTGCAAATATCCATCATGCAACTAACATGGAAAAGAACTTGATTTCAATATCTTAATATTGCACATCAAATAATGTATCACTTACCTTCTTGTCTGTTATGATAATATGCAAGAATAAATGATAAAAACAAAAAATAAGAATACATAAATTTACATGAAAAACCCTTAGATAGAAAAAAAAAAAAACCATTGATAGAAAAGAAAAAAATTCACTAATTCAAAAATTGATACAAAAAATTCTTATATTAAATCACACTAAAAACTCTTCAAATGGAATCAAAATAAAATTTGAATCACACCTTCAACGTTGTTCATCTCTTTTCTTGTGAAGTGCAAAGTTCAGGGGCAATCCCTTTGCCTAGCCGAACAGAAGATAGATTACGTGTTTAAACTATGAAATTTTCACATCACGAAGGTCACTTGCTTTAACTTTTAGCAATGTCAAGATCACTTCGTTGAAATGACATGATAAGTATTCTCCATTTTAGATATATTCGTGGAAATGATTTGATAGATTACTTTATCATATTTGAATGTTAAGTTTATTTTTAAAAAATAAAAAAATTTTAGATTTAAAAAATAAAAAGTTATTTTGATTTTTTTTAAGGTGAAAAGTAGTTTGAATAGGTAAAAAAAAAAAATTTTTTTCTAAAAAGTTCTTTTTTTATTTTTCAAAAATGAAAAATTTTAAATATTTAGATATTGAAATTTAAGAAAATTCATTTTCTTAGAATGAAAAATTTTCCATTTTCTAAAAATGGAACTCCCAAATAAATATAATATAAATCTACCAACCTCTTTATCATCAAATTTTTTGTATAACAATACTTGCCATGGCAATTGATAAGGCGCATTTGCTATATATTTCTCATCGGTAATTTGTTGGTTTTTCTGAGTTTATGTTTGGTATTTTGGTGTGTTTTGTTCACAATTGAATAGGTAGGTGATACAAGCATTTGGAGTGTTTTTAAAACTAAAAGATCAAGTTGCGACGAGTTCCATTTCGACTGCGGCGAGAAAAGCACCCGATGAGTGTTTTATGCGAAATGAATTTGGCTGCAGCGAGATTGGCTGGGACTGTAGTGGGTTTCGCGTAAAGTTTCGATAAATTTTGAAGCTTGAAACTCACCGCAACGAGATCCTTTTCCGCTGCAGCGAGTTGCGATTAATTTGTTACGTGTTTTAAGACTTTTTAGGTTGGTGCTTCTCATATAAATAGCCAAGTTTTAGCCTAAGAGAGGACTTTTTGGCAGAAGAAAGAACCCTAGAGAGCTTGGAGGCTATTTTAGCCTAAAGGAGGTAGATTTGGAGATTGAAGACGACTTCTCAAGAATTTTCATTTCTTAATTCCTTTCTTTCTCTTTATTATTGATATGATGAACATCATGGTTGTTTCTATATTAAACATGCATGGCTAAATTCTTAGTTAGGGATTTGATATAGTTTAGCCAGATACTATGTTTTGAGTGCCAATTTCATTTATTTAATTTTTTCATTCAGTTTATTTGTTCTTGTAACAACAGGGAAAATTCACATTTTTCGGAAAATAAATACACAATGAATTTAAGCGTTAAAATATGAAATTTAGTGATTTAATATTGTTTAGAACTAAAATAAAATGTTCTAACAATATTAAAGGATGAAAAATGAGTAATAGTGATTTTATGTGTGTACACGTGTGTCACTCACAGTATCAAGAAGTAGGTCAAAATGATATTATCTTGACATAAAACTGATAAATTTGGGTTCAGCACTCCCAAATTAGTAAGGATAGCCTATCAGTACGCTCAAATTTGATAATTGAGCACAAGGGTAATTTTTGATCGAAAATTCACTGTATCGGAAATTGGTCGAAATGACCTCAGATGAAAATAAAACTGATATATTTGAATTCAGGACGTCCAAATTAGTCAGGATAGCCCATGTTGAAATTTTGGGTGAAAAAGTATATAAAGAATGGGAAAAAAAATGGAATTTCCTCATTTGTCCACAAACACTTTCTCTCTCCAATTCTCTTTCTCTCTCTACCCCCATTGATGAATAGTAACCGACCACCGGAAACGGTGTCCGTTTTCGACACCGCCGGCACCGTTGGAAAGCTCTCGCCGAGCTGAGTTCAACGGTGTGCCGAGTCGACGGAACCGACTCCGGAGGAGAGCGCATGCGGCGCCCGAAGCCACCGGCCACCGGAAAATTCGCGACGCCGTATCTCCGCTGTCCGACGTCCGATCAAGCTGAAACCGGTCTCAAAAGACTCGTGGTGAAGAGTACTACAAAACCCATGTGGTGGATCACCTCAACACCAGCGGAATCGCGCCGCCCGAAGTCGCGACGCCGCCGCCGTGAAGCCGTCGTGGAACTCGCCGTTTCCGGCGATGTTGAGCTGCACCACCTGTACAGAAATGGTCGCTGTGAAGAGGGGAGCAAAAGCCCTCAATTAATTTCTGGGAAAAAGTCCGGCACGGCGGAGTTCCACCACTGCCGCCGTGGCCGTGACTTTCGAGGAGGTTTTTCGGCAATTGGGGCCTCCAAACATGAAATTGAGGCTACCAATGGATTCCTCTCGTCGAGATCTTCAAGATGGACTACTCACTTGCCACCGTCGCCGTCGGTCAACGCCGGTCAACGGCTGGTCAACACCGGTCAACGGCGACTGTTGACCGAAATGGAAGTTTGGCCCGTTAGCCTATTTTCGACGTTCCGGACGCATCCGCGGAGTCGGATTTGCAAGACGGGACCTCAGAGATGATGAACGAAGAATTAGGGTTTATGCCGTCGAGACTGGACTGCAATTCGGTATAAATCCCGACCTTTTTACGTTCCGCAATTTAATTGTTTGGGACTGTTATATGATTTTATGATTTTTGGTATGAAAATGTGGAAAAGAATGTATGTAAAAAGAAGAAAATGACTGTAATGGAGAAAAAGAAAAATATGTGATGATGTAACGATTTTATGTAAACAGTATGAGTTTTACGTAAAATCTAGGCCTCTGGTATAGTACGTGATAGAATTAGATTAGGATAGATGGTTTTCAGGCGTTTCCTAAACGCTGGAACCTCAAAAATTAAGGGGAAACTCTGCCGAAATTTCTAAAAATGACACCAAGGGTAATATGGGAAAACGAGGGGTAAAATATGATCGGGAAGGGAACCTGAGCCCCCTCGAGGAATTAAGGCAAGGAAAAAGGAATGGGTAGGGTACGATTAGTAAACCGACCCTTCGAAACCCTAGAACGTAAGAAAAACGTGAAACTGGCTCTTAGGTCGGAATAGTACTTCCCGAGGGCCAGGAATGTGAAAATTGGTAAAATGATAAGAATTGATCAGGAAAAGGTCCGATATGATTTAAAAAGTTAATTTGATGATTTTGGGTTTAGAAAATCCAGCCTAAGTATGAAAATGAAAATGTTATGATTAAACGACCCATTAGGGGCAAAATGGTCATTTTACCCAAAGATTCTCAAATTATGGGAAAAGAGCCCCAATGACCCTGGAATAGGTTAATGAAGTTAGTAAAAGCCAAAATTGAGGTTTAAGTTATGAAAAAATCATGTCAAGGGCAAAATTGTAATTTTGTCAAAAGTTAGGGGTAAAATCGTAATTTTTCAAAAAGTTGGGGAAAAATTCGAAAAGGGCCATTAAGGTTTAAAAAGCTGTCCTAAGGCTATAATTAAGAGTTATAAAATCAGAATTAAGCTTTTTAATAAAATAAAAGCTATAGATGAAAATGTGATTAACGGACAAAATTTGTCTGTAGGAACCCGATCCAGACGCGACAAAGGACGTCGATGAATCCCAAGAAGAGGATAAGCACGCTATGAGTAAGTTCAGACATTTACCCTTCTGCAACTATGAACAAGCTTATCGTTTTTATATGTTTGGTATGCAAATGTCATGATGTGATTTATGATGATGCTATAGAAATGTTATAGCAATGTTATGATGATATTAAAAGATATGTTTTAATAAATAATTATAAATATATATAAATATATGTATATATTGATTTATGAAGGAAAGACATTATAAAAGCTTTATGAGAGTAAAGATGTGAGTAAGAGAGATTGAAGAATAGAAAGAGTAAGAACGAGAATGTTACGATAAGATGCATAAGAAAGAGATGAGTTATGAAAAGAAAGAATAGATGTTTTATAAAAGGTTTTATGGAAGTTAAGTTATGATGGATAGAGTAACGATGATAGGTAATGATAGGAATTATTCTAAAGAAAGAGTATGTTTTATGAGAACAAAATGATAGGGGTTTTATGAAAAATGATATGAAAGCAAAGAGTTAGACAAGAAAGAAAAAACAATGATAGGTTATGATGAAAGGTATGATGAAAGGATTAGAACATAACGATAAGATGTGATTGATGGAATAGAACGATAGGCTATGATCGATAGGCTATGATTGATGGAATGATGCAAATGATAAGACGAACAAAGAATAATTGTCTACACGTAACAAAACATGTTTTTGTTTGTTATGATGTGATGTGATGTTATATAAGTAATATGTGTTATATGTGCTATGCTAAAGTGTGATTAACATAATTCACACAAGTAAAGTAAAGAATTAAGAAAAGAAAAATAACGAAAGAACAAATATTCCATGGAATGTTCTATGAAAAATGAGAAAGGAAAGACGATGAATGTCATGAAAAAAATGTACAACAAAAAAAAATCAATATAAGAAAAATAAAAGCCTACAAGATAATAAGACTGAAAACTTAAGTTGTTGGCGTACCGGTCTCCCTACAAGGTCGAGACTTTCGGTCTATATCCTCCGCGTAGATGTGGCGCTACCCCGAAGGTGTGGTAGATTATAAGTTGGACCAGCCCCAAAGGTGAGGTTTTATGTGACTGTGAGGTAGGTTGGTGGGTAGCTCCCCCTCCTCCCACTGTCCGCGCGCAACTAGGTACGTCCAACAACGGGCCCAACCAAAGAAAAGTGGAAAGAAAACAAACGAAAAGAGCGTGAAAAGAAAAGAAAGGAAAAGAGCGTGAAAAGAAAAGAAAGGAAAAGAGCGAGAAAAGAAAGGAAAAGAGCGTGAAAAGAAAAGACAGGAAAAGAGCGAGAAAAGAAAAGAAAGGAAAAGAGCGAGAAAAGAAAAGAAAAGAGCGTGAAAAGAAAAGAAAAGAAAAGAAAGGAAAAGAGCGTGAAAAGAAAAGAAAAGAAAAGAAATGATACGAAAAGAAAAGAAAAGCAAAGAACGATATAAAAAGAAACAAACGATATGAAACATAATAGAATTATATATGTGATGTGATGTGAATGACACGTTTTTACGTGATGTTATGCTAATGTGTATGTTACTAGTTTTTAAGATATGAAATGTTAAGAGATGATGATAAAGCGATAGAAAAATTATAAAGGTTTAGAACAGAAAGTTAAGAAATGATAGAAATGAAAAAGCAAGAAATGAAGAGATTAGATTAGAATGAATGATAAGAGATGCCCGATAGAATGATAAGAACGATGAATGAAGAGATAAATGAGCATGAAGAAGCTCATATGATATGTTATGTTTCGAGGATATGTATAGACGATGTGTATGATGTGTATATATGTGATGTTATATATTCTAGTAATAACATATATTACTAGTATTTATAAGTTAATGAATGTATGTTTGAACTTACTGAGCATCTAGCTCATTAGTTGTTCATATGTTGCAGGTAAGCAACCTGTTAGTTTAAAGTAATATGATGGACAATGGACGAATCTGCACGTGCCAAGGGACTGAGCGAGGGTATGGTACTACCATGAGTCTTTCGCTGAGCGTTCAAAAAGGAAAATGAAAGAAAGAAAGTTATGAAATATGTGTTATAAGAGTATGATAGAGATAGGTATAATATGTAAGTTAAAGAAAAAAAAATTTGCTATAAAAATTGCTTCCGCTTTTAAAATGAGAACGTTAAGAATGGAAAGTTAAGTAAGAGGATGACGACCCACGAGGTTGCCACCCATCGCGGTCAGCGTCAGAGTTTGGCTAGTTGGTATGGTAACGTACGTGGGGGCCGCCACAGTTCTATTCCGTTCTTAATGCTTCTAAATTTTTGATCAACTTTTAGATGATATTGAATTTGATATTTAGCGCCCGGGAGGGGAAATATTGAATTGGAATATAGATAGAATAACCTAGGCTAATTAATTGGTTGGGAAACAGTTAATTGCTTTGGAAACCTTTCAACAAAATTAAGTTCTTAAGGGATTTCTATTTCTTAGTTTTGGTGCAGGATTGTGGAAATTAGGAATTAGGAATACATTTGATTTAACACTCGAAAGAGGGAATTAAATACATTAGGATTCTTGGTTTATAAACTAGGAAAATAAATTGGTGTTTGGCATGAAAAGCATAGTTGAAGGTTAGGTAAAATCAAATCTCTAGTGTTTAATCATGTTGGATCTCTTGCAAATTGTCATTCATTACTTTATTTCATTAATTGTTTCTTTTTATTTGTTTATTTAACTTTATAATTCAATTTAATCAGTTTCTAAACAAAGTTGATATCTCTCATATTACAGTAATTAATAGGATTTAAATATTTTTCCCTGTGAATTCGACAACCCTTCTCATCATTATACTAATAAAACTTGACACCGTTCACTTGCAGTTTTGCATAAAAAAATATCGCAACAAGTTTTTGACGCTGTTGTCGGGGAAAAATAATTTAGATTTTGTTAATATTGTTATCAAGTGATATTAGCTTTAATTTAGATTTTTATTTTTTTTATTAAACTTGTTTACTTGTGCTCAACAGGTGAATAGGTATTTGTATGGTTCGGTTGCAAGAAGGTGAATTAACTCCTTACAATCCTGAGATTGAAAGGACTGCTAGATGAAACAGAGCTGAAAGACGACAGAGACAAGCTCTTGAGACTGAAGCAATGGCAGACAATCAGGATCATCAACGGGCGATAGAACAAACTCAGGCTCAACAGGAAGTTATTCGCAATTATTTCAGGCCTGTGGTGAATGAGAACTATTCAAGCATTGCTCACCCATACAATGCTGCTAACAACTTTGAGTTGAAGCCATCTCTAATTGCAATGGTGCAGCAGAATCAGTTTGGAAGAGCACCATTGGAAAATCCTCATGCTCATTTGGCCTCATTTTTGGAGGTGGTTGATACAGTAAAGATGAATGGCATTTCTAAAGATACCATTCGGTTGTGCACTCTCACTAAGGGACAAGGCAAAGACATGACTTCAGAGTCTTCAGCCCGGGAGCATTACTATTTGGGCTATGATGCATGAGAAATTTTTACCCAAGTATTTTCCTCCAGGAAAAACAGCTCAGCTGAGAGCTGAAATTGGCACCTTCAGGCAGCAAGAATATGAGCCTCTCCATGAGACTTGAGAGCGTTACAAGGAGTTATTGTGTCGATGTCCCCAGCATGGTTATGATGATTGGGTGCAAGTTCAGATGTTTTATAATGACATTAATGCTCAAGCGAAGAACTTCGCTGATGCAGCTTCAGGGGTGCAGTCTATGGTTAAAATCGGCTCCAGAGGCATTTGAGCTGCTTGAAGATATATCTGCCAACAGCTTCTAATGGCCATCAGAGCACAGTATTGCAAGGAAGCCAGTAGGGGTTTTTGAAGTTGATCAATTTACTACGCTGTCAGCCAAGATTGATGCATTGACCACCCACTTTAACTCTCTTAATGTAGTAGGAGCAGGTCCTAGTGCTGGAGCTGAAACTAATATAGAGTAGGTGTAATTTGTGAACGACAGAACCTTTGGTTTCAGGGGTAATCAGTTTCAGGGTTACAACAACAATAATTACCCGAATTATAGGAACAAACAGTTACTGTCCTATGACAACAACCATAATCCCTTCCAGCCATTGCACGAACAGTTCAATCAGCAGTTAGATAAGAGGTCATCAACAGAAGACACTTTGAACAAGTTCATGGTAGAAACGGCTAAATTGTTCCAACGTACTGACTCTAGAATTAATAGCATGGAATCACAAATGGAGAGCATAGGAGTTGCTTTGAAATCTCTTGAAGTACAGGTTAACCAGATAGCTACTGCAGCTAATGCTCAATAGAAAGGAAAGCTTCCGAGTGATACCGTAGTGAACCCGAGGGAGCCATGTAATGCCATTCTACTGAGAAGTGGCAAAGAGATTTAGGGTAGAGATGTGGAGGTGAAAGTAAATCAAGATGAAGCTGAGTTATCCAAGACAAAAAAAAGAGGTGCCTAAAGAGAAAAGGAAGGAAGAGCAAAATGGGGTGTTGTTTCTGGATAACCCGCCGATTAGTGATGGTTCTCTCCCGTACCCTCAGAGGTTTCAAAAGAAGAAATTGGATAAACAGTTTGGGAAGTTTCTAGATATGCTCAAGAAAATCCACATCAACATCCCATTCCTAGACGCCTTAGAGTAGATGCCCAATTATGGGAAATTTTTGAAAGAGATCATGTCAAAGAAGAGGCGGCTCAAAGATTTTGAGACAGTTAAGCTCACTAAAGAGTGCAGTGCAATTCTGCAAAAGAAGCTACCTCAGAAGCTGAAAGATCCAGGGAGTTTCATTATCCCATGCAATATTGGAGGTATCTCTTTTGACAAGGCTTTGTGTGATCTGGAGGCGAGCATTAATATCATGCCGTTGTCTACATTTAAAAAATTGGGAATGGGAGAAGTTAAACATAGCACTATTGCTTTGCAGTTGACGGATAGATCTCTCACTTATCCGTATGGAGTTCTTGAGGACGTGTTAGTCAAAGTCGACAAATTCATATTTTCAGTTGACTTTGTGGTTTTGGATATAAAAGAGGATACTGACATGCCTCTAATTTTAGGTTGTCCATTCCTGGCTACATCTCGTGCACACATCGATATGGAGAGTGGAGAACTAACCTTGCATGCCAATGATGACAAGGTTAAGGGTTCGTTTGGTGAACGCATTGCATTTGCATTGCTTTTGAATGCAATGCATTGAATGCAATTTGTATTTGGAGGAAAAGCGTTAACATTGCATTTGAATGCAATGTGTGTTTGGGGGAAAAGTATTTGAATTGTATTTTAATAATAAATATGTGATGTGATAGATAAAAGTAGAAAGAAAAAAAAGGAGGGAGATGGAATATATGATGTAATTAATAAAAATAATAGAAAAAGTGAAATAATAAATAGTGATTGTATTGGATTTAAAATGTGATGTGATTGGTATTTGAATTAAATGTTTTTGTATTTGGGGGAAAATTGCATTACATTTAAATGCAATGCTAAAAAAAAGCTTGTCCCAAACATGATATAAGTTTAGTTGCTACAAAAGCGATAAGGACCCAAATGAAGTTCAAATGTGCCATAACATAGAAACGGTCACAAGTGCTCTCAATGATAAGCTGAAGAAGAGAGTATTTCAACCCGAGAACAAGGTTCATCTTCATCAATCCCGATGGAGAAAGGCACTTAGCTTGAATAAATCAAAGTGGACCGGTCTTTTTACTATACGCCAAATACTACCTCATGGTGACATCAAGTTGAAAGGGCAGAACAAACACATTTTTCGTATTAATCAGTAGTGAGTCAAGCATCTTGAAGAAGATGGAGATCTCAGTGAGGAGGAACTCTTTTTACGAGCTCATAGTTGAAATCAATATCCTGTCCAAGTCTGGCTGAAGACGTTAAACTTAACGCTTGTTGGGAGGCAACCCAATTGACACATCGCCATCGATTTTCAGGGAAGTCTTCTTATCCTTATCTTCTTTTTCTTACATTGAGGACAATGTAATTCTTAAGTTTGGGGGTGTAGTCAATTTGTGTAATTCATTTTTTTTGCTGTTTAGGTCGTTAGGTTGTTTTTTGTTTTTTTTGTTTTTTTTTTGGTTTTGTTTTGCTTGGTTTAAAAAAAAAATTGTGATTGGGTGGTGATGTAATGGAGTCTTAAGCTGATGATATGTGTGATTGAATTGCCTACGACTTGTTAAAATTGATTAACATTGTGATTTGGTGTGTAATTTACTCTTGTGCTAATTGGAATTTTACGTTGTGACTTGTTGATTATTTTAAAGAACATATTCCTGACTGCTTAATTGTTGTTAGCTTAGAGAAAGTTTGTGCAATTGGTGATTATTTTGTGATTTTATGTGAACTCTAGAACTACTTTGAGAGTTACTTGAGGCGAAATCCTAGGCAAGTATATTGTTGAAAAAAGTTTTAGGTGTTAAGCAGTTAAAAAAAAAAGAAAAAAATAAAATAAAAATATGGACTTATTCCGCTATCTTGAACCACCTAGTAACCAGGAGTAACATGAGCCTCATGTGTATTTTTGTGTCAAAAAGTAGTTCAAGATATGAGTGCAACGTCTCTTAATATGTGACTCTGTTGAGTAACCAGGTACCTTTATCACAAATGTTGACATTCGCATCAAAAGACAGTAGTGACATGAGCGATTGTCCAATCATAAAAAAAATATAAAATATAAAAAAAAAAAAGAAAAATTTTTTTTTTCAGTTGAAGCCTCCTTACAAGCCGATAAAGTTCTTTTGATCCTCACTGGTATGTTTTGCCTATATTAGTGGAGAGTAATTCAAAATTTTGACATATGAAGTTCTGTGAGTTGTTTTATGATTGGTGGTTGCATGAGCCTTTTTGGGTTGGTAATAATTGAGTAGAAAAGAATTGCACACACACACTCTTAAAAGTTAGAAAATTGAATGAAATTGGTACTTGAGTGAAAAACATATGAAGTTATAATGTTGTGAAAATTTTAATGAGTTGCAGATTTGTTTGGTCCTTAGACAATTTTTAGATAAAATTTAATTACTACCCGATCACTTGATTGTTGAGTTTTTAGTTGTGTCTTTTAGTTTTATTTATTTTTTTTTTTTTTGGGACTAGCAAAATACTAAGTTTGGGGGTATTTGATAAGGCGCATTTGCCATATATTTCTCATCGGTAATTTTTTTGTTTTTCCGAGTTTATGTTTGGTATTTTGGTGTGTTTTGTTCACAATTGAATAGGTAGGTGATTCAAGCATTTGGAGTGTTTCTAAAACTAAAAGATCAAGTTGCGACGAGTTCTATTTCGGCTGCGACGAGAAAAGCACCCGAGGAGTGTTTTGTGCGGAATCATTTTGGCTACAACCGGAATCATTTTGGCTGCAGTGAGATTGGTTGGGACTGCAGCAAGTTTCGCATAAAGTTTTGACGAATTTTGAAGCTAGAAACTCGCCGTAGCGAGATCTTTTTCCGCTGTAGCGAGTTACAATTGATTTGTTACGTGTTTTAAGACTTTTTAAGTCGGTACTTCTCATATAAATAGCCAAGTTTCGACCTAAGACAGGACTTTTTAGCAGAGGAAAGAACCATAGAGAGCTTAGAGGCCATTCTAGCCTAGAGGAGGTAGATTTGGAGATTGAAGATGGCTTTTCAAGAGTTTTCATTTATTAATTCTTTTCTTTCTCTTTATTGTTGATATGATGAACATCATGGTTGTTTCTATATTGAATATGCTTGGCTAAATTCTTAGTTAGGGATTTGATGTAGTCTAGCCAGATACTATGTTTTGAATGTCAATTTTATTTATTTAATTTTTCCATTCAGTTTATTTATTCTATTTCGTTCTTAATGCTTCTAAATTTTTGATCAAATTTTAGATGATATTGAATTTGATATTTAGCACCTGGAAGGGGAAATATTGAATTGGAACATAGATAGAACAATCTAGGCTAATTAATTTGTTGGGAAATAGTTAATTGCTTTAGAAACCATTCAAGAAAATCAAGTTCTTAAAAGATTTCTATTTCTTAGTTTTGGTGCAAGAATGTGGAAATTGGGAATTAGGAATACATTTGATTTAGCGCTCGGAAGAGGGAATTAAATACATTAGGATTTTTGGTTTGTAAACTAGGAAAATAAATTGATGTTTGGCATGAAAAGCATAGTTGAAGGTTAGGTGAAATTAAATCTCTAGTGTTTAATCATATTGGTTCTCTTGCAAATTGTCATTCGTTGCTTTATTTCGTTAATTATTTCTTTTTATTTGTTTATTTAACTTTATAATTCAATTTAATCAGTTTCTAAACAAAGTTGATATTTCTCATATTACAGTAATTAATAGGATTTAAATATTTTTCCCTGTGGATTCGACAACCCTTCTCATCATTACACTATTAAAACTTGACACCGTTCACTTGCGGTTTTGCATTAAAAAAATAACACAAATGGAACTCCTAAACAAATATTTAGATACTGAAATTTAGGAAGATCTATTTTCTTAGAATAAAAAATTTTCCATTTTCCAAAAATGGAACTCCCAAACAAATATAATATAAATCTATCGACCTCTTTGTCATCAAATTTTTTGTATAACAGTACTTGCCATGGCAACAAAAGTCACAAATTATTATTTACTACTTTATCTTATGTCTGCTTTCCACTTCTTGAAGTTATTTTTTTCATTGTGCAGACCTTCTTTGTCATCTCTAATGTGTATTAAATACTATGTATCTTTATTGATGGCAACGACCCTAGCCTGCATCATCAAAATGCCCATGGAAAAGTCTTCACCGTGATCATGGAAGGTAGCACGCACCATCCCGGCATGCCTTAACATCCGCATGCTCCTGACGTCGGCTTGTGGGCTCCCCATTCGACCCATTTCGAAACACGGACTAAGAAGTCTGACGTGTGTGCAAGTCAACGGGCACGCAAATTAGTAAGGCAAAAGGAAAATAACTGGCAAGATCCCCCAACAAGTTGCACTGCCGAATGGCTTTGACCTTCTAAGAAAAGTTCAACTAAGAGCATGCTTGCCAAGACTCAAAAAATGATAAACTATGCCTGAGTGGGGTGAAGCCAGAGGAAACTCTAGTGAAAGCCCATAGTAATACTGACATGCAAATCTTCGTCTAACTTGGGTATAGGGGGTGAAAGATTAATCGAACCATCAAATAGTTGGTTCCTTCCGAAGTTTCTCTCAGGATAGTTGGAGTCCACAGACAAGTTCTATTGGGTAAAGCCAATGATTAGAGGCATTAAGGGTGAAATGCCCTCGACCTATTCTCAAACTTTAGATAGGTAGGCAACACAACTACTTTATTGAGCCACAACACAGAATTGAGTGCTTCAAGTCGGCCATTTTTGATAAGCAAAATAGGTGATGTGGGATGAACTGGAAGCTAGATTACGGTGCCCAACTTCACGCTAACTTAGAACCCACAAAGGGTGTTAGTCGATTAAGATAGTAGGACGATGGTCATGGAAATCAAAATCCGCTAAAGGATGTATAACAACTAACTTGTTGAATCAACTAGACCTGATAATGGAAGGCGCTAAAGCGCACAACCTAGATGAAAGCTAAAGCGTACAACCTAGATGTTGGTTTCATGCACTTAAGTAAAAGTCCAACATTTACGGTGTCTTCATTGGATTAAAAGCTAGTGTGGAAAAAAAAAAACTTTGAGCATAAAATCATCAGAATTTATTCCTGCAATAATGGGGAATATCGTGCTATTTCCAATTTTATGACTACCAATAGTATCTCTTATCTCACCATCCCTCCCTACACACCAAAAAAAAACATGGCTGTTTCTTAACGGCGTCATAACCATATTATTCAAACTAGTCCACCCCTTGACGCAATTCTCCTTTGTGCACATAGTATGAAAAAGAACTTGATTTCAATCTCTCAATTTTGCGCATAAAATGTTGTATTAATTCAATTCTTACCCACTTCTTCTCTTGGAAGTACAAAATTCATGGCAGTCCTATTGAGTGGTCGAACCAAGGATGAAATAAAGGAAAAAAATCTGTAACACGAGGATAATTAATAAGGCACTAACTATTCAAATTTTTTAAGATTATGTTAATACGGTTATCCAATGATATAGACTCTAGGTATTAATGGTAAGATGATGTGTCAAAATTTGTTAATTTTGGACAGGGAACCTCTAAGGCAGTGTGTTATGTATTTCTGAATGTATCAACATCGTTAATGGAGTTTAAAAATCATATCTTTTTAGGTTGTATGCTTATTTCCCCTTGTGGAGATATATATATATATATATTTTAAGAATGTGATTACGATGGAGTAAATATTAGCAAGGAACACGCCTAATATTTATCACAGAACTCTTTATTGCTTAGATTGTAATTTTTCTTCCCCAATAGAAAGGTCGTTCAACTTCTTTTTTTATTTTTTATTTTAATTTATTCATAAGGTCATTTGTTTTTTAATTTAGATTGCTTAGATTGTAATTATTTTTTTTTTAATCATAGGTACCATCCTTATTGTTTATCGGAAAAAAAAAAATCTTAAACCTATTAATTGAACGAAAAGAGCCAGATCGATTCGACTAGAAGGATAAAGACCTTGGGTTGACAAAAATGTTGGCCAGGCACATAACACATATTAAGCTCATACAATCTGGCTTATTTGTATTTGCCAAGGAATTCCAAACAGAAACATAAGCAAAGGACATGCATATCTATGTATGTACCTTAGCTATTCTACTTCTACAACGAAAAAAAAACAAGCAGAGTATTTTGGCAAAAGATATTGCAACGAGTGAGTTGCCATTTGGACAATACATAAAATGCATTTTTCATATGCAAGCATATATACTTGCAATGGAATTTCTGTAATTGCCAACCTCATGTATGGAGTAAACCTAGCTTTTGTGAACAAAGTTTTTCCGGTTTAAAAGGTTTAAAAGACGATGTCTTCATTTCGCGCTCTCAAAAGCTAAAATATTCAGGACAAGGAATTCAGCTTCTTCTCAAGTAGTTTGGCCTTTCGTAGGGCATCCAAGGCCTCAGCTTGCTTTCCCAAGCGTTTCAAGTTTAATGCCTTTACCTTTTCCGCCTTTATCTGTTCCTCCAGTTTAGTTCTTTCTTGATTAGGGCTTTCAATCTTACTAACATTAGGCTTTGAAGATTGCGGTCTATCAGGAACACGAGATGTAACGTTGGCATCTTCCATGCCAATAGCTTTCAAGGCAGACAAAAGCTGGGGGTCAAGGAAATCCTCAACACCAACATCATTTTCTGGTTCTTTTCCACCGGATTCTTGAGCAGATAACACCTCCAATTGGGTCTCAAGACCCTTAGCCAATTCAAACTCTGCTTCCGCTTCTTCAGTCTTACCCTCTCTTCGCAGCTTTAGAGCCTGACGCTTGTGAGCAAGGGACTCCTGTTGCAACTTGAAGCGATCACGGCTTGAAATTGGTTTTGGTGGGGTATTTGATGAACCACGTTCCTTTTGACCAACGGGAGAAACATTGGACGTGGAAACTGACTCCTTTACTTGTCTGATTTTGGATTTGACATCATCTTTCTCAAGGCTCTTCTCCAGCAACTTTGCTTGTCGAAGTTCTTCTCGAGCTTCTGCCAGTTTCCCTTCTCTCTTTAAAGCAACTGCCTTCTTTTTACGAGCCAAAATGTCTTGCTTAAGGGCACTATCATTATTCTGGAAAGCATTTTCCTCGGCAGTATATGTTTGATTCTTATCACTGAGTGCAATATTTTCTTGTATTTTAGTTTGAACATAATCTTTCCCTGCCACAGAAGGATTTTCCGAAATAGAAATTGATTCTTGAACAAGTGGCTCCTCAAAACCAAGAATCATGTCCTTTTGTTTTTCAGCAGACATATGAGAACCTCTCGGGTCATCCCCCGTCAACAAATCTACCAAGTTTACCGAGTCTCCAGGTGGAGGGAAACTAATGCTTTCTATCGCTTGATCTCCTTCAACTAACCATAACTTTTGAGGAATTGCAACATCAGTATTCCTTAATGCGTGACGTGCTGTGTCACTTCCCATACTTCCGATATCAATTGACAATTCACCGGTTAAATTTTCATGCTTGTCTTGGTTAATGTGGGACCCAAAACTATCAGTTTTTCCTTCTTTGATAGGTTCGTCCCGATGCACCTGTTTTGGAGCTTCTAGTTCTTCCATTTGAGCCTCTAGAATCTTGGCCATCTTCAGCACTTCCTCAGCCTCTTCAGTTTCTCCTTTCCTTCTTAGGGAAAGGGCCTTTCTTTTCAAATTCAAAAGTTCCTTTTGGATTTCAACTTTACTTCTTTTTGCAGGAACAGCAATTGGAGGAGAAGATTGAATGAGAGATGGGCCATCAGAATGTCCAGAATTAGCAGCGTTTTCTTTTTCTTTTTCATGCACAATTCCAGTTTCCTGTGCTTCCTCATTCCACCCCAAATTCTTCAGAACCGATAGCATTTCAGGGTCATTCATATCCTTTTCTGTGACAACCCCTGCATCACCTTCCTCATCTGCACTTCGAAGAGACTTTACAACATTTTCTTTGCGCATGCCAAGGTCAAACTGAACTTCTTTTGTAGGTTGTTCCATCTCCGCCATTTGGACCTCTAAATCTTTTGCCGTCCTCAGCACTTCTTCAGCCTCCTCAATCTCTCCGTGGCGCCTCAGGGCAAGGGCTTTCCTTTTCAAAGCCAAGAGCTCCCTCTGCATTTCAGCTCTGCTTCTTCTTGATCTTGCAACTGGGAGAACAGGTGCAGCTTGGGGCACAGTGGATTCACCGATCTGCAAAGGAATATTTTCATTTCTTATGTGAGATTCTGGTGAAGAGTTTGCATGGCCATTCTCTTCGTCTCTCCAGCCTAAATCCTTTAGAAGTGAAAGATACGTCGGGTCATACATATCTTCATCAGTTACGTCATCTCCCCCCTCAACTTCAATAGGCATTTTGTTAGAGAAATCGGGACGCTCATATGCCTTCTTTGGGTCCTTACTATGAGAAGCCACAGTCACAGCTTTCGTATTCGCAGCCTGGTCCATCTCTTCAAGCTGTTGCTCAAGAATCTTGCCTTTCTTTAATTCTTCTTCTGCCTCCTCTAACCGCCCTTCCCTTCTCAATGCAAGAGCTTTCTTTTTCAAACCTAGAAGCTCTTTCTGAATCACCAATCTACTCTTTGGTGAAAATTTGGAGTCCATGTCTTTTGTTGCATTTGCATATTCATCACCGACCATCGATGATTTTGATGATTTACTAGCAGCTTGAGAAGCTGGATCCTTCTGAGCATTATGGGAGTCTATTGCAGCTTCTCCTTCATGAGACTCAAAGCTTTCAAGGTCCCTTTCAAGAAGTTTTGCCTTCCTTAGTAGGGCCATTGCCTCCACAAGATTACCAGCCCGCTTCTGATTAACAGCCTCTCTTTTCAAGGATAGAATTTCATTTGACAGTGATTCCTTATCAACTGTAACAACCTTGGTAACAACGCTTTCAGGATTATCAGAATCTTGAGTCCATCCCAATGATTTCAATGCAGCAGCCATCTCCGGATCCTCCAAATCCTCATCCGTCACATCAAAACTCACATCAATAATGTCATCGCCAGCAGCACCTAGAAGACTTCCAAAATCAAAACCCTGCTCTTTCTCAAACAAATTAGAAGAAAAATCATTTTTATCACTGTCCATACTACGGATCAATTCCGAAAGTTCATCGTCAGAATCTTCAGCCTCAGCCAAAAACTCCTGTTCTTCAATTTGCTTTTCTAAAACTTTAGCTTTCTTTAGTTCTTCCTTAGCTTCTGCCATCCTTCTTTCACGCTTCAGTGCGAGAGCTCTCTTTTTATGGGCGACAACTTGAGTTTTGTCAATGGCATTAGTACCATTATGGTTTTTAGGCTTATCCGAGACTTCACCTAGAAGGGAAGAGAGTTCACCTTCCAGCGTCATATTTGTCACTTTTTTGTCTTCATTATGTAGATCCATATCAGACCACCCAAGTTCTTTGAGCTCAGCTGCAAGGTCATATTTCTCTTTACTCTCTATTCGGGCAACCTTATGTCTACTTCTAGATTCTCCAGGAGCATCTTGAACCCGGACGTCATCCACACTTGCAGATTGCAATGCTTTTCTACGACTTCTTCTTAAAGATATCTCCAATGAATCAGCCTGCCTTTCAAGCTCCTTTCCTCGTTTAAATGCTCTTAAAGCTTCATCAGATTTTCCTTCTCCTTTTAGTACTTTGTACTTCTGTTTTTCTTCCAAAGCTTTCTGGCGCAAATCCTCGGGACTAGCCATTCCCTTCTCACCCATTAAATGATCAAACTCATCCGTGGAAGAACTTCTATGCACTTCACTCCCCCCACCCAAAGCAACAATGTCCTGGGCGTTTAAGCTTTTGGTGCTTGACCCCGATCCTGATGCAAAAGATTCCTTTCTATCATCACCTAAGATCTGGTTTAATACTTCATCCTCGCACTTTATTGTTGATTTCAGACTCCCTGAACAAGAGCAATATATAATTACCAAAAGAAATCACTAGGATAGTAAGTATCAAACATTCCCTTTTCATTAAGCAATGCAACTGAAGCAAATATGGGCTCATATGGACAGCTCATAACTATAACCGACGCGAAAAAACAGGGCTTTATAACGGTTTAGTGCAAAAATCAATCTGGAAATCTGAAATCATTTAAAAGTTAAAAGAGTACCTCTCCCAGCTCTATTCCTGTGTCCATACCGCATTTCGAAGCGCGCCGCCTCCTCTAGCTTCTTGCAAGGTTCGCAAATCCGCACTGGAGAATCGCCTTGTCCGCGTAAAACCATCCTTTGCTGGGTACAGCTGTTGCAGAACAAACCCCCGCATCTCCGGCAATGATGCTGAGATTCAGAAACGAATACCCCATCATCAACTTAGCAAGCACTCTCAAAATGAACATCATCAAATCACATAAACTGTTTAAAAACTACATGAATGTTTTCACACCCATATGAGACCTTATATCAATAAAACCTACTCCATTGACTTAATCAAAAGAATCAGCAGTTAAATCCAGTCCTTCATGTCTACATTGCTACAACAACACTCTAATCCAAACCACCACTATCTCTATCACTCAAGTTCAAGTTTTTAGAAAACACAAGTTTCTCCGAAAAAAGCAATTTTTTTTTTAATTTCAAGAACATTTAGAGAGAGAGAGAGAGAGAGAATCAAAAGAGAAAGTAAAAATCAAAGAAACCTTGCGATTGATGAAGGTGAACTGAGAAGAACATCCCTGACAGTGTGATGCGTCATCCACCCAATTGTTCCCTCGCAGTGACGGCTTCGCCGGAAGCCCGATCTTCTCCAACATCTTTGCTCTGCTTCAGCGGAGCCCAATCTTCACCAGAAATCGAGAAAACATAAAAAAAATTTTGAAAAATTTTCTGTCTTCAGCAAATCTGGAGGCGTTTCTTTGTCTGGGAAGGGGAAGAAAAATCGGAAACCTGGAATTAGCTTGTTGGACTTGGGGCGATCAAGGAATAGGAAAAGTTTGCGACCTTCCGCGAAGATTGACAATTTATTTGATTGATGGCGATGACGAGTTATCGTGTCGTTTCTTGACACGGAACGACGACGATCTTAGTCTAGACACGTGGTGCTGAATTTTGTGACCAGGGTTTAAAACGGCGTCGCTTAAGAGGGATGTGTCACCTGGCATGACGAAGTTTGAACACTCGCTATGTACGAACGTGTGGGATGGGATGAGCTTTCGAATAGCTATTATTATTGTAATCAAATATAAATCTTATAGTTGATACACTTTTTTTTTTATATTATATTTAAATATAATGTATTTTTTTTAAATATAAAATTATTTCATTTAAATATTAATTATATTATATTTTAAATTTAATATAATTATTATTTATTTTTTTATTTTTTTTATTACTTTTATTAATTACATCATATATTCTCTCTCTCTTTTTTTCTCTCTATTTTTACCCATCACATCACATATTTATCATTAAAATATAATTCAAATACTTTTCACCTAAATATATATTGCATTCAAATATAATGCTAATACATTTCCTTCAAATATAAATTACATTCAATGCATTGCATTTGATATGTAATACAAATGTAATGCGTTCACCAAATGGAAACATTAATTTTTTTATTTTTTCTAAATCTATGTCATATTTATTTATTTTTAGATTATTTGACTCTTTTAAGTCTAGTCTTAAAAAAAATCTATTTCAGTTTTTATTCTTCTTTTTTTCTTTATATTTTTTTAAGATCAACAAAAATTTAATTAACTTTTGAAAAATCAATCAATTTTAATTTAAAAATTTTAATTCAAATTGATGTATCAAAAGCAAATGTCTTTTACACTACTCAAAGGTAACATTTAACACAAATTATCCAAATATTATCTCATTTGAATATTCAATTCTAATTTTACACTTGAAGGTAAACATTTACTTTAAATGAATATTCAAATATAATTTATAATTCAAATGGGCTATCAAAGCCTAGCTAATAAATCTTCTCTTCTTTACCATGTTTGGTTGGAATGATGGAGAGGATTGGAAGAACATTGAATATGATGGATGAAGATAATTATAAAAATCTTTTATATTGTTTAGTAGGAGGGAGAGAGTTAAAAAGATAAATAATAGTTATTGATTTAATTATTATAATGATTATTTGTATAATTTGTTAATAGTTTTCTTTGAGTGCAAAATAGACTTTTAACATAAAAAAAAATGGATTGGTTGAATCCTTCCATTAATGGAAGGATGCAAATTGATAAATTTGGAGGGAGACGATATCCTTCTATCTCTCCTTTTCCTTCCCTTTTTGCTTCAACCAAATAAGGGATTAAATTTCTCCCTCTACGTCTTTCTCTCCTTTCATCTCTCCTTCCTTAAAGTGCCATTTGTCTAGTGCATGTAGCTTTTAAGGCATATTTTTAAGCCATAAAAGAGTGTAAAGGAAAAGGAAATTTGATTGATGTTTCCAAATATAATTTAATAATAATACTGCGCCTAATTTTATTATAAAATGTGAAGTGTAAATATCTTATTTCAATTTCAAAAATATAATTAGATTGAAAAGAAAGTTAAATAATATGGATGTTTATTGATCGATTCTCTTTTTATAGTGTTTTTTAAACTAAAAAATGAAAAAAAAAAAATTCAATCTCATTTTAGATTTTAACAACTGATATGCGTTATCTTGTTTTGATTTGTACTACTTTATTAGTTTAAGTGATAATTGCCTTTTCAAAGAAAAAAAAATGAATTTTATGATCTTTAATAAGATTTAATAATAATGACCAAAAAAAAAATGGAGCATTAAATTGACATTATATCTTAAACTACAAAGCATGATAACATGTGAAATATACTATTTTAACTTTTTTTTGTGACAAATATAATACAAGCATTGAAATATATAGCGGAGATTGTGTTATAAAAGGTATACTAATAAATTTGGCCTTCATTTTCTTTATCCAAAAATCACTACAAAAAGGTGCAAATATTGACATTCTATTTCTGTATTCTTTATATTGCTTCATGCTTACTAAATTCTCATGATTATTTAAAATAAAAAAAAATCTTCTCCTTTGTCGTATACGCACCCTTATGGTCATTTTTAATATGATATCGTTTCTAATATTTTCTCTTCACTTTTTCAAGCGTGTGCCTTCTCTCATTTGAAGTCGCTTTCTTAGGTTGTCGTTTCAAAACAATAACATCTTTATATAAGTTTTTGGTTTTTTTTTTTTTTCATAAAAAAATCTTCATTTTTCAGGTGCGAGGTGAATTTAGGGATTATTTTCGTTTGCAATATGATGCCGTGTTCTAAGCTTCTTTGATTTGCTATTTGAAGATGTTTATGTTTTTGTTTTCTCGGGGTTGTTGTTTTTTTGTCACTGTCGTTATTCGGCATGCCATATTGTCGTTTGTCATTTGACAATATTTTCGTATTGGCATGAGCCCAGAAATTGTCTCTGTTTTTTTTTTTTTTTTTTTTAGTTGATGTAAATTTTGGGATTTACTGTTTCCAACATATTGTCGTTTGAAAAGCTGATCTAGTTTTCTCATACAAAGTGTATTTAAAGTTAGTTTTCTAGCGATCCTAATAATTTGAAATAGTTTTCTTTGTCCTTCAACGGTGGATGTCTTTTCCTTTGAAGTTGTCCTTTAAGGTTGTCGTTTATATTGCTAATTGTCATTCAATCCCCTTGTCGAATGGTAATAATTGTTAAATGTGAATGACACGAGATTTGAGTGGTTAATTTTTAGTTCAAAACTTAATTACCAAAAGGAAGAAGTATAGAAGGCATCCATGCAAATAAGCCTGTCAAAATAATTGTGCCGTGCATGCGGGAATTCAGATAATGGAAGATTAATTAGCGAAGAATCCTTTTTATTACGTAAATCCGCTTTTTATTCATTTATTTATGGCTTGAAAAGTGGATGTAATGTAACTTCAGTTTCTATTTTATAATGATTTGATGAAGATTATAGTTACTTTTTTCTTTTTTGTTGAATATTATTGTTATTTGATTGTTAGTTTCAATTCAACCTTGATTAATTCAACATCGTAGACTTTGCATAAGCGTGGTTTATTATTTGAGTTTTATTAGGATTTTGATTTAACAAAATTATAAAATTTGTGTTTGATTTCTCTCTTTTTTTTTTAATTAGGATGGAGGATTCATATTTTACATTTTGTGGTGAATTTAAATACTGAATTACTTACTATATATAAAATCTAATAATATTAGAATAACATTATGCCCTATTTAAAAAAAATATAGGATTAATTTAAATTAGAATTAGAACTCCAAATTAAATTAGGATTAATTTAAAAAAAAAAACGGCGGTCTCTTCTTGGTTATCATATATAAATAACCATGTCACATCATCTTTTTTTTCTCTGTTATCATATAAGCATCATCAAATCCTTCCTTTCCCTCCATCTTTCTGAATGTCGATCTCCGAAGATCTCTACCCGTCCCAAGATGATCTTCTCTTCGAAAAAGACCTTCTCCGGAACCCATTCAGCCTCAAGCTATGGTGGCAATACCTCATATCCAGCTCCGAAGCACTGTCCATTAAGCGCTTCACAGTCTACGAGCGAGCCCCCAAGGCCCTCCCGGGAAGCTACAAGCTGTGGCACGCCTTTCTCCGAGAACGCCTCGACGTCGCTCGCAACTTCCCGGTTACTCATTCGCAGTACGAAGTCCTTAACAACGCCTTTGAGTGAGCCCTAGTCACCACGCACAGCATGCCACGTATCTGGATCATGTACCTGAAGACACAGTCCTGGCAGAAGCTTCTTACTAGGACTCGTCGGACATTCGACAGGGCTCTCTGTGCGCTTCCCGTGACGCAGCACGACCGTGTTTGGAAGCATGACCTCGTCTTCGTTGGCCAAACTGGCGTTCCTAGGGAAACCTCGCTTCGTGTCTTCAAAAGGTACTTGAAATATGAGCCCGCTCACGTTGAGGATATTGTAGAGTTCTTGTTGAGCTCTAGTCTTTGGAAAGAGGCATCCGAGAGGTTACTTTATGTGTTAAACGATGATCAATTTTTTTCGGTTAAGGGAAGGACTAAGCATGAATTATGATTGGAGTTGTGTGACTTGCTTCCTAAGCTTGCCATGGGGGTTTCGGGGCTGGATGTGGATGGCATAATTAGGGGTGGGATTAGGGAGTTTAGTGATGAGGTGGGACGGTTGTGGACCTTGCTCGCGGAGTATTACATTCGGAGGAATTTGTATGAGAAGGCCAGGGATATTTTTGGGGAGGGCATGACTACTGTGGTCACGGTTAGAGATTTTTAGTGTGATTTTCGATTCGTATATGCTAGTCCATATGATGGAGAATGATACGATTTCAGCGACAATGAAGAAGAAGAGGGCGATAATGGAGATGTCCGTTTGGATGTAAGTTTGTCTGTGGCTGAATTTAAGAACAAAATACTTGAAAGCTTTTGGTTACACGATGACAAGGATGCGGATTTGAGGTTAGCTCGGTTAGAACATCTGATGGATAGAAGGGCAGAGTTGGTTAATAATGTGATGTTGCGGCAGAACCCACATAATGTGCAGCAGTGGCACAGAAGGGTGAAGCTCTTTGAGGGCAGTCCGCAAAGCAGACTCTGACTTACACCAAGGCGGTGAGGACTGTTGATCCGATGAATGCAGTAGTGGGGAAGCCTCTCACGTTGTGGGTTGAATTTGCTCAGCTGTATGAAAGCCACAATGACATTGCAAATGCCAGAGTGGTTTTTGACAAAGCCGTGCAGGTGAACTACAAGGCCATGGATGATCTGGCTTGAGTTTGGTGTGAGTGGGCGGAGATGGAATTGAGACAACAGAATTTTGAAGGGGCTCTGGAATTGATGAGGCAAGCTACAGCAGAGCCATCACTTGAGGTTAAACAAAGAGGTAATGCATAACAAGTGTTTGATTTCTTTATACTCCTAATTAAATTCTATATATATATTTTTAATATTAGTATGGTTAAGTTGTAAGCAGTCATACATCAGTACTTTTAATTTGGTCCATTGCAAACTTTTTTTTTTTTTTACAAGCGTTTGATTTCAACTATCTGGTTTATTTGCTCTCATTCCGAATGCCAGTTTAGCCTTGATGTTTTACTTTGAACAATTACTACAAGCCTTTACTTAATTCTCTTGCAGTGGCCGCCGTTGGAAATGAACCAGTTCAGATGAAGCTGCATAAATCATTGAGATTGTGGACTTTGCACGTGGATTTGGAGGAGATCTTTGTTACTCCGGAGTCCACTCGAGCGGTTTATGAGATAATATTGGATTTGAGAATAGCCACACCACAAATCATAATTAACTATGCATTGCTTCTTGAAGTATGTGGGCGGGATTCCTTTGGTTTCTCCGTCTATCATTGTTTTTTGAATGTACTAATTTTTATGCCTTACTTCAATGCACTGACCAAATTACAATTTCGTTGTTTCAAGAACATGCTTACTTTGCAGACACATTCTAGGTGTATGAAAGAGGTGTGAAGTTAAGTACCCGCATGTCAAAGAGATATGGGTGACTTATCTCTCTAAATTTGTGAAGAGATATGGCAAAACCAGACTAGACCATGCAAGAGAGCTATTTGAGCATGCTGTTGAGATGGTAAGGTACAATTTCCGTCTCCTTGTTCCGATATAATTACTTGTTATCATGTCGATTCTAACACTTTTTAACTTTTCTCTATCAGGCCCTTGCTGATGCAGGAAAAACCTTTGTCTCCAATACTCAAAGCTCGAGGAGGATTATGGTCTGGCAAAGCAGGCTATTATGGTTTATAACCGAGCAACGAAGGCTGTACCAATGCATGAGAAGTTGAGCATGTATGAAATCTATATTGCTCGCGCTGCTGCGATGTTCGGCATAATAGGAAGAAGGGAGATATATGATCAAGCGATAGAGTGTGGTCTTGCAGACAAAGATTTGAAGACAATTTGTTTAAAAGTATACTGAGATGGAGGAGGACTTGGGAGAAATTGAGCGTGCCCGTGCACTACATGTATTTGCATCTCAATTTTCAAATCCTCAGTCTGATGTCAATTTCTGGAATCAATGGCAGGACTTTGAAGTTCAACATGGAAATGAATTTACCTTCAAGGACATGCTTCGCATTAAATGAAGTATCTCTGCAAGCTATAGCCAGACGTTGAACCCTGAAAATGAAGTTGGTGATCTTGAGAGAGTGAAGAGGCAAAAAATCACTTAGTTTGGATTTCACATAGACTTGTGATAGTGCTGGTAGAAATAGGTAACAAGAAAAATGAAAGCCATCTGATCTAACTGTAGTTTGTGGAGAAATACTTGCAACAAAGTATCTAGAATTTGAAATGCACTTTTTGACATTTGAATTAAAAAAAAAAAAAAAAATTAAAAACTTCTGCTTACTAAGCAATTTTAATTTATCTTCATAGCGATGAATTTAAACTTTGCTTCCCATAGATCCTCAAAATTGTCATTCTCATATTTCAGGAAGCGGTTCACCAGATTTGCATGCAAAGATCCTACTCTCAATGCTATTTCTTATAAGTAAAATATATTCAAATCATAATTGCTTACTGTACCTTATACAAAACAGAAAAAACTTTAGTATCGATTTTTTTTTTCTTCTGACATAAAAAATCAATTTTGAAGATAATGTAAAGAAGGTCAAGGAAATTATATAGGCAATGTTGCTACTTTCTGTTAACATCGACATAATTTTGGAAAGTATCTTGCTTGTCCTAAAGAAAACTTCCTTGGTTTCAGTGTCCGAGCCACCTTCTGCAATTCCATAGCTTCCTTCCGATTTATTCCTTGTAAATCAGCTCTAAGCTCGTTAGAGCTTTTAACATAATTCCGCTCATTATCCTCTTTAGCACCATTAATTTCCTTTAAACCGTTAGAGAACCAAGGGTCATTAAAGCTTTTAAGATGGTAGATTTCCCTGATTACGCTTGTGAGTTTAGAACTATGTGCCATGAAAGCTTTCACCGAAATTCTCGAAGGAAACTTTGAGTTTCGAGCAAGATGCTTCAAAGCTTCTGCCGACAGCTTCTCGTAATTCAGTGCACAACAGACACTGATCTTCGCCTCCTCACACAAATCAGTATGGACCTGTAAAAAGAACGCTTAAAGCGTTAAAGCTTCCTTGTCTTAACCTTAGGAAAAGTTATAGTTGAACAAACAAAGAAGCATTTTCATATAATATACCTCGAAATATATGTCCATGGCTTGGTAAAATCTGTCATGAGACTCTCTTGCGCAATCTGGCAGAATCATTGCCAATTCCGAGAACTTCGAGAGTTTCATGTAGGAATCTGGAGCAACTTCTGCCAGGTATGAGTCCATCAACCTACCAACCTTAATCAACCGACTCAGCGACAAATGACAATCACCTTTAGTAAAAAGAAATGATTTCACCAACTTCAGTACCATATTCACATCATAAGTAGAATTCTTCCCTCTAGGGGATGGAATAAGCAGATGATCAATTGTTGCTTGATCTAGTTGTGAACCTATCAATTTCGCTAACATGTTGCGACATTTCTCGCCGACTTTGACCCTTAAAGCTACTTGATAAATGTTGAACAAGCCCTTGAAAGAAAGGGACTTTCCATCAAGCAAACAGAGCAGATTAATTACCACCTCTGAGGTTTCGCGCTTCTCATCTGTTGTCGCGCCAAAAGCTTTCGATTTTTGATAATAAAAGAGGAACTTAGATATCGTGCCATGATCAATATGCTGAGAAATCATCATTCTAATAACCTTCTCAACAAAAGTGGCATTCAAGAACACAAGATCTTCAAACCACCAGGCTGTTTGAGGGACATTGTTTCGCAAACTTTTACTACTTCCTGTATAAGAGGAAAACTTGAAACTTGATTTCTCCGAGAAAGAAGCATGTGAGCTTGAAGGACTCGGCAAATCATTAAGCTTCTCCACAATGCGTTCCAAGATGCTCTGCACTATAGCCGAGGAGTTAGTACTGGGAAGCGAATCTTGGCATTGTTGTAAAGCTATTAAGAGCTCGGGCCAAGTCCAAAATCTGATCCCTCCAAGAGGTTTTTCAGCTCGGGCTAGTATGTTTTCTCTCCCAGAATCACGAGTGCCCATACCTACGAAATTTGAGTCTAGGGTTCGGCTAGTTCTGCTGTTGCTGCAACAAAAACTTGCCTCTGCACCTTCAAGAAAGTAGTCTTGTAACAACAAGCGCTTTCAAACAACGAGGCGCTCCGATAAAGACGAAAACATTGTCTGTATATTATAGATTCGACATGACAAGCTGTTAGAAAGCAAAGAAACAGACATTAATTTAGATTAACAAGTTTAGCACAGTGATAAAATAAATAAATGATTAATCAAAACTGCAGCTTTGGAGGGGACATTAAATTGCGCTAGTGGTCCTATTTTTCTTTTACAATCTACAACTGAATGGAAAGCAACAGTGGACTAAAAGTGAAAGAAAGGGAACAAAAATAGAATGCTGTGCCCACATCCATAATTGTAGGCATTTGAAGATATTAGAAATCAGCCAAGAAGGAAAGTAGAATTCGCTTTTGTAATTGGTGAATAAGCAACTCAATTATCATCTTCGAGGAAATGAGAAAAACATGTTAGACAAACTTTATAAAACAAATAAACGACACACTAATTAGCAGCATACCTTATCCTCCACGAAAACTTCTTTTCCATAGATGTCGACTTCAACATCAGAACCCATCAGTCGACATCGCTCAGAAATGCCTGATAAGTCCCGCTTTGAATAACCAACCGTTCACGCTCAAGTCGAAAAGAGCCTGGGTCTATTCAGATTGATCTGATAATGAAAATTAACAAAGTGAAGCAACCTCCACGTCGTTGGATCTTTTTGTTGTCAATTAGCAGAGAAGCAATAGTTTTTACCAGTCAAGCTCATTAAAAAAATCTCTCCAGATTTTCCTTTTATATTTATGGTGATACGATTCAGACAGAGACAAAGATCTCCAGAGAATGTTATGATAAAGGAATTTAAAAGTACCTTTTTTTAATTTTTTCTTATGTGGTTTTGTAACTGACATAGAGATCGGACGAATGAGAACGGAATCAAAAACAGAATGAAGGACAAGATTTGTTGAATTTAAGAAAGCAAATAATTTCAGCATCAAAATGGTCCTTTCACGGCTGCTATATTATTTCTTTTTGGGAAATTTTTAGTTTGACTAACATTGCCTCTCTTTTCCGTTACTTATGCCGCCAATTTTTGCGGTGCTTGAATCCGAGAGTCTCCTGTGGTTTAGGCTGGATCACACTCAACTATAGTATTCAACATTATAATATCTATACTAGCACAAATATACATGTATATACATATATATATATATAAGAATTACAATAGAATAATGCTCGGAATTATCATCGGCCCTTTATTTTTGGACTATTTAAGAATAATTTTAGGCAATTTCACATTACTTTTCCCATTAAAAAAATATATATATATCACATATCGCTTCCTATTTAGAGGAGGACAGAGTGGCAGCACAAGGAAAACATTTTAACGGGACAGCAAACGCAAACGCAAACGCAAACGCAAACGCAAAAGAAAAAAAAATAAAAATGATAAAAGGACAACATCATCCCTACCAAAATTAGAAATTTGAATGTAATCGTTTTTAAATGTAAAAACTCAACTCTGGTAAAGGCACTAGCAAGGGCAATGTGCTCTTTTTCAAGGATAAAAAAAAAATTATTAAAAATAAAGTGCAATGCGCTTTAGTAACCATTTATTTGAGGCCTTGGTGTTGGACCACCCATCAATCGTGAGAAGGGGATCTGAGCCTGAGAGCGGCCAGGCAGACTTCTTTGGCCAGGAAGTCGATCAGTTGGATCGGAGACTGATGTTTTAGAGAATGCTTGGGCAAGCTCAATGGCTGAAGCTGCTTTTCCGTATCGCAAACCAGCAGAGTCGGCAGAAGTTGGTTTTGGCTGCACAACAGGCTTTCGCCAAGTCTCGGGTGATGGCGCCCTCTCTGCCTGTTGCTGCTGCTTCTCCGGCTCTCTGTTATTCCTCCGGTTCTCACTACGCCAGTTTCTCCTCTGCGTATCACCTCTCTCAACGTCTACCCGGTGATCCCTTGTCTCAGCTTTCTTTCCACTCCTTTGATCAAGTGCAGAATACTCAGCTCTCCCCTCATGATCCCTCCTCTCAAATTTCTTTCCAAACCTTTGATCAACAGCAGGACTCTCGGTTCTTTCACTGTAGCGCGATGCATTTGGATGCACAGAGATTCTTTCCGCCCTTGGGACATGATGTTCAACCCTAAAAAATGGTGACATGCATTGTAGCGAAATGATTCGAACTGGGAAAAAGAAAAGAAAATGTGAATAAATTTACTACCTTTCAGGATGCTGAACCAAGTCATGATTAATTGTGACATCATCAACTCCTCTCTCCTTCAGAACCTGAGAAAAAAGGGCAAGCAAACACCATTTAACAAGGAAAATGAATCGATTAATAACCGCAAGGCAAAACATGCTATTTACAGATAAGTAATGTTATTGAACACAAAGCTAGCACCCAATTTTTATCTACCAAATGATTCGATATTGATTTTCCACCTTATAATTAGTAAATTCCTTTTTCTTTTTCTAAGTATGTTTCTTCTATTGCAAAACAACAAATTAACATTCAGAACACGTACAAAATCCTAAAAAGTTGTGATTCAATCCTGGATTGCCTAGCATGACTCTCTTCGATGTACCCGTACAAGTAATGAAAAAGAAAACAGGAAAAAAAGAAAATATAAATGACGTTCAAGCAAACGACTCACTAGTTCACGCGGGCGAGCACCACCAAACAATAAATTCCTGCATCAATCAGAGATGTCAATGAATGTAAGTAACAATAAGAGGCCCATTACACGGTTGAATGAAGCAGATTTCCTTCAGGGATTCCAACATAATATAAGTAAAATGTTAATTTTTTTTTTCTTCGTTTTCCTATTTGGTGAAAAATACAACAGAAAATGTGTAGGAACAAACAAATATTGATTGAAAGCCACTATATAAAACCAGTTCATTATTTTCCATACACGTGATATGAGGATGTTTGAGAATGTGGAATCAAATAACAAAGTGGCCTCTTGTGGTGGGGAAACAAGTAGAAACACTGATTTCTCCGACCAAAGTCAAGAAATACTTCAGTTCGGACCATGTCTCTACAGGAAACTAGATTTTCTTACACTTATGGACAACTATCATTTCAACTTGTGGCTCCTTAGTCCAACTTCATTAAATACGAAGCCATATCTGAGATTTTGCAGCTACTGGCAGCTACAGAGAGAGGAGACAACGGCACACTTGCAGACATAATAAGTACATGCAAAAACTAATGTAACAACACCACGCTGCATATTCTCTGCTTATTAACCATCAAGTGCGGTAAAGGTAATTCCCAAATGTTAACGTTTTAAAATTTAATCCATTCCATGTGCTCATTCAATCCTCATACATCACTACCCCTCAAATGAAAAGGAAATAATTCACTGGCAAAGCAGTAACAAATGCAAGTCTGACACCGCATGATATCATGCAGCAAATAGATGTACTTCCGAATCAAAGAAAAAGTTGGTCTAACAGGGATTTAAAACAGGATAAAAAAAAAATTTAAAACAAACAGCAGGGATTCAAACCACTATGGCTGCACACTAATATTTTATGCTAGTGTCACCAACGTCGCATTACACCTTTCAACAGTACAATGGAAGAGGGGCAATGTCATGCAAAAAAAATTATGTAGAAAAGGATGCTCAGCTTAACAATGGAGAAGATAGTCACCAAGGACCAGGACCGTTATAATAACAAGGAGATTTAAATGTCAATTCTTTCAAATGAAAATAAAAAATTAATGACATAATGTTTATAAGATCATAAGATGATAGGGAAAACATCAAGCATTTGAGAGAACCTCGTTCTTACGTTCACCTTAAAGTCATGACGCAGAATAGTGAACACCCATTTAGGATGAAATAAGGGCAATGTCACACAACAAAATAGTAGAAAATGATGCCTCAACTTAACATTTGAGAGAATAGTCACCAAAGACCAGGACCAGACCAGGCCCATCATGATGACAGGGAGATTCAATATCAATTTCTTTCAAATGAATAAGGGAAGGAGATATATAAATTGAGCTCGATGACCGATTTTGATCACCTAATTTAATAGATAGCCATTTTTTTATTTAGCAAAATGACCACTTTCCATTTTTTTCCACATTTGATCAATCAATGATTGGCTACGGTCAATACTGATCTTGAAAATTTTTAATTTACATTATGATAAGAAAATTGATTGACCATTTTTGGAAAAACGGCCTTTTAATTAATTTTAAAAATTTGGGTCATATGTTAAAAAAACTTCTTAAAAAAAAAAAAGCTATTTAGCTCTAAATCACCACACACACACACACACATTTATAAGAACATAAGACAACATGGAAAACTTCACGCATGTGAAGAATGCTCGTTTATGCATTTCACCCTAAAATCGTAATGCATGCTGAACACCCTTGACCCTTCAATACCCTCCAATGGCCACTACATTCTAGATCTCTAATGCTTGTAAACATAAAGCAACCTCATCCTTTTTTTAGCTTATATCATTACATGTTCACATACGATAAATATAAATTAGTCAAACAACCCACAGTGAAAAGCATTTACGAAAAATTTGAGATCACAAATTCTCATCACTAACCTGTCTCTTTCAGCATTTCCTTCCAATTGCTCAGCGGGCTGAGACCGAGGCTTTAAATTTAACTTTGGGCGCTCTATGGCCTGCTTCTCACTCCCAGTGTTAGCCAAACCAGACTTTAAAGAATTTGGATTTCCATTCGCTTCGTTAAAATTTTCAATGTGAACAGATTCAGTTGCCTTTTGATGGCCCTGCAAATTTCAATCAACAAAATACTAAAAAATTGAAACATCTATAAGTACTCAAATCTTTATCTTCTTCGGTTCTTTCAGAAAACTACCTGAATGTGGTCAGCAACAGAATGTTCCAAACTCTCTAGTGGCTTTGTTCTCGGAAGTAACTTCAACTTAGGTCGCTCCGATGGCTCTAAATGCGTCAGGGTAAGCAATTCAGCTCCACCTAATTCTTCATTAGCTCGATCCGGTTGACCCCCGTCCCTATAATTTGTTATGTTCCTCTCTTTTACCTCGGAATTAACAGTAGTTCTCGCCCTCTCATAATCAGGAAACTCCTTCCTACCACCATAACTGTACTCATCAACATTCCTTCCTCTTTCACCGATTGCATCTATCTTGTTATAACCCTTGGACTGCAAGCCACTTTCCGTTTCGGAAGCTATCACAAGCTCGGCATCAGACTGATGGGTAGAAACCTTTGACTGCCATCTTCCAGATGAAACCTTTTCAAGCGCACTAGCATGGGCCAACTTGGAAACCGCCATTGGCGCCGACCATGGCGATTGCAGTGGCTCGGTAACACCTGTCGCCACAGCCTCCTTCCTTGCCGTCCACGCATTAGGATAAACCCCGCCCGCTCCCTGCCCCACATTGTTATCCGAATTCGCCTCGGCCACCCTCCCCGAGTAC
The DNA here is from genome assembly GCA_035233585.1 of Antiaris toxicaria. Lineage (NCBI taxonomy): Eukaryota > Viridiplantae > Streptophyta > Magnoliopsida > Rosales > Moraceae > Antiaris > Antiaris toxicaria. The sequence continues at coordinate 101,816,907 of CP141154.1, forward strand.
GAATTCACAGCCCCACCCGGCACTTGGGAAGCCAGTGCTGCACCATGTCGACCCGATAAACCTCCACCGGAAGCAGATTCGTGTTTCGGCTCCGGAAGAGTCGGGACCGCCGCCCGAATGCTCTCGTCGCTGATAGTCCTACGTGGAGCGGACACACCATCAAGAGGCTTGCGCTCATCCTCATCAAAATTCCTTCCAATATGCGCAGCGTGAGTCAAAAACGGAGCTTTATCATCGAGATGCCTCGTCGCCGGAGACGTATGTGGTCGGGGGCGATGATCAAGCCGACCCATCTGGTTTCCCCATGAAGCCGGTCGGTCATAACCGGGACGCTCCGAAGGCCTAACGATTCTGCACAAACAACAAGTTCAAAACTTTACTCAATCTCAACACCCAGATTCTTATTATTGATACAAAAACAATCGTTAAAAAAAAAAAAAAAAGGAATATTCGGTGTGAAAATTAGGGTTTGAAGGTGCAGATCAGAAATTCAGCATCAAAAAGATCTCCGAAGAGAAGGAATATATAGATCTGAAATTGAACCGAAAAAAGAGAAGGGGAAGTAGAGGGAGGGGGAGAAAAGGGACTTACACACCAGGAGCAGAAGGGAGAGGGAGATCAGAAGGGATGGAACCGCCATGAAAGTCCTTAAGGGTCATGGTGTTGCCGCTGACTTTCTTCTTCGACATTATTTTCTTCTCTTCTGGGTCGGTCGGTCTGTTTGTCCCTCTCCCTCGGGCCTCTTCTCTTCTCCTGTGTTCTTCTCGGTTATTCGACCTAGCTTGCCTGGCCAACAGAACCCCCCGCCACCCCCAAATAGCAGAACCAGAACCAGATATCACCACTTACAAAATTATATTATTAAGGCGCATTTGGGAGTCTTTGGAGACGTGTTTGTTTTATAAATTGGAGATCATCACTAACAAATATAGAATAAAAAAAATATAAGATCTCAAAAAATTATTAAAAAATTATCGATCTTTATCTTATTTTATTCTTTTTTTAATTATATATAATTTAAAAAAAATAATTTTATTTGGATTTATATATATATAATTATATATTTTTAAAGTTTCAAATTTATTATAAAATTTTAGATTTATAAATAATAAAAAAAGATAGTAAGATAAAAAAAATATATCAAAAAAGTTATTTTAAAAACTAAAACTGATTCCTCGAATGATCCATAAAATAGATTAAATGAGATTTATGAATAATCCCAATACTACGCATGTATTATAGTCCACAACCAAATAAAGAATTAAGAAGTGACTTTTGTGTCACTTTATTTATGTTTTTTTTATATTATTTAATAAATATTATGATATATTAAAAAAATATATATTTTATTATAATATCATATTATATTAAATAAAAAATTATATTAATTACATACGTATCATAATATTATTAAACGAATAAAAATATAAACATAAATAAAAAGATAGATGATTTATATCTCGTTTGACGTAATAAATAGAGAGGAAAATTCTGGAGCTTAAGTTTAAAAATATGTTTTTGAAAGATATATAAATTAAAAATTAACTGTACATCAAAAATTATTTAAAATTTTAAATATATTTTGAAAAAATATGTAATATTTTTATTTAAAAAAATTCAGATTTTATTCCATTTATCTCATTTTATGTAATTGAAAAAAATATATCTCATTTTAAATTAAAATAAAAAAGTTATAAATTTTTAAAATTTAAATATTTTTTAAATAAGGGAGAAAAAAATAAAATATAAATTTAAAAATTTTAAGATTGAATATGTTGAAGTTCCAAGGTCTAAACAATAATTTTTAAACAATTATTATTAAAGTAAATAGTAATTTTTAAAATATTTAAAATAAATATCAATAAATAATAAATTTATCAAAATAAGTAGCATATTTTAAAATATTAATATTTTATTTTATTTTTTAATCATTTTCATAAAAATACTATTAATCAAAATTTTTAATAAAATAAAATAAGAAACCCAAAGTCGGTGGGTTAATGGGGTATATGGGTACTAGGCGGTCTCTCATGCTAATAATGTCCACCATGAATTGAATTAAAACATCTATAACATCATTAATATTTTCTTAATATTATTTATATTTTAAAATCTTAACATAAATTATAAAGGAGAAGATATTTATTTATGGAGTATTCAAAAATTTCAATTTTGACTAACATTTTTTTCTAATTTAATAAAACGTGATAATATTCTTCAGTCTATAATAATAAAAGAACGGTAAAAATAGAATATAATGGAGGTAATGATAATGATAATAAGAACTATAGGAGAAAAGGAAGTACCACATCAAGTCAAATGTTTTTAAGTTCATTAATTGAAGAAAAAGATTTTACGCATTGTAATCAAGATGAAAATCATGGTTATAGGATTATAGGTAAGGTTATTAGGACAATTAGAAAACAACATATAAAAAATAATGATGTCTTAAATAAGTCAAACTGATGAGAATTCTATTATATTGAGCTTAGATTCCATGAATTTAAAAAACGAGTAAAATTTATATGGTTATAATCCTTTTAATTGTTATCAACTGGAGTTTAGTTCAAAAGTACAAAGTTCGGACAGTTTTTTTAATATATTGTTATATCATTTATAATAAATTAATATTAAGATATAATTACATATCTATCCAGGTTATTCATCAAATTAGATATAACAATAATATCCAATTTATGGGTCAACAATTGAAAGAGACTAAAAAACATACATATGACACATTAACAATGAGCTTTAAAACTATTTAAAGGCAACATCATAGTAAATGTATTATTTAGATCAACCTCAACACTTACTTTATATTTTCCAACCCAATAGAAACTCTTTTTTGATATTAAAAACTTGCGTGTACTTTTCAATGTTTAATACTTACTCTCTATGTAATATATATTGTATTTTATTTATAATATCTAATATGTATGTAATACCTATCAAAATATAATTATTGTAATTTTTTATTATACCATGCGATATAATTCTCATATTATAAAATTATAATATGATATTACATATTATAAAATTAGCTTATAAAATTTGTTATTTAGCTTATAATAAAAGAAATTTGTTATTTAGCTTATAAAATTAGTTCATATTAAGTTATATTAATTGATTTTACATTTTATAAAGTTTTAATAAAAAATTATAAACTTTTCTTTGAATATCAATTTTTTTCCAAGATATCCATTAACATCAACATTTTCATCAAATATTATCCGAAAATCAAAATCTCAACAACTCCATCAATATATGGATATTTTAATACTTGGTGTCCACTAAAGTAATCTAAATAGTGGCTGGTGCTGGTTATGTAGGGCACTTAAAGATATAATACCCAAAATACTTGTTTGCTTCTTAGGTCCTTTGCCTAACCCGATATTGCTTGATGTAAATTGTGGTATTTAATGTTTAGGATTTTTACTTTATTTTATTTTATTTTTTCTATTGACCACTTTTTATTTGATATTATAATATGATAAAAATCTTGAAAACATTATTCAAAGGATAATAATATTTTAAAATTTTGTTCTCTTTCATACATTCCTCAAAATCCTCATGTCTCGCCTAATACACGTAGAGCTGACTTAGATTTTTATGGGGTATTTGGAGAAAGTATTCAATTTTAATTTTACTCAAATACAATACAATTTTACACCAAACACAAATTTTACAACAGTGTTACGAAAACAATTACTATTCAAAACATTTTTAAAATAATCACATCAACTTTTAAATTTCACTATTTATCTCTACTTTTACCAATCACATCAACTTTTCAATTCTAAAATACTTTTCATCCAAACACACATTTCATTCAAATACAAAACAAATACTTTTCAACCAAATACAACATTCAAAAAATAAATTTCATTCAAATACAATCAAAATACAATACGTTTACCAAATGCCCCCTTAATATCTTATAAAGTCTGTCAAAACTTAACATAATATGCCTTTTTAAAATTATCCTTGCCAGCCATAAAGGTAATCAGATTTCACAAGAATCAACATGGGCCATTAACAGTTTGATCTGGTTACTAATAACCTGAGAGTATTCTCATTCTAATGGATTGCTTTTGATAATAATCTCCCAGATTATTTTTATTTTCATTGTAAAATGGTTGACTCCAGGTCTGATCATCAGGGAGTAATCTGATATATTACTTTTTATAAGCTATTATATTATTTTTCCTTTTAAATACACAAATATCCAATCAAAATAACTATCAAAAATATATATATTTGTCTGCATTAAAAGATAATTACAAATCGAACATAAAAATCATACAAACAAATATGCAAAAACTAATGATATGCCAGAATATACAACTTCATCAGCCAGAACACAAAAATTAATCCATTTGAATACAAATATTTATAGACTAAATTACAAAAAACAATCCTACAATTTGTAAACCACGACGAGATCGCAATCTCTGATAACCTTCACCGAAAGACTTGAAAAAAAAAAGGTAAAAAGAATCAAGTTGCCGGCCGAAATTGATGTTGGAAGACACAACCAGATTAACAAAATTAATTCCATACTAAAACATCATATTACTTTAAAAACTAAAAAAAAAATTAAATTAAAAAAAGTCATTTGAGTACGTACTAAAAAAAACTTGTCACATGTCCTCAAATTGTTGATTTTTGATTGAATCTTACGGCAGTATAGAGAGGTTGCACAAGCAAAGACAGAATTTGAGCCCTATTATCTGTAACTTGAACACCAAAGGCATCTCCAGATTGGTAGAGGCTATGGGCCACGCGAGCTGTGTTCAGAGCAATATCAACAAAGGAAGAAAAAGCAGTGGACACTTGACCCGTGAAGCATATCTTGTTAATATTCTGCCATGTTTTGGCAATCATTTCTTGAATATGCTTCCGAGCTATGTCCTCGCTCACCTCCATTTCTTGCATGTTATATACTATCGATGAAGGTGCGTCACCTCTCTCTTGTTCAGACTATAGTAAATTTTGATCATGTCATTACAAATTAGTCATAGAAATTAATTAAAAGTTTGTCCTTATAAAAAATAATGGCCTTGAACACAAGACTCGATTCGTGAAAACAGACTCACACATTCACTGAACACCAATTGAGTGGCAACATATAATTGAAAGCTTGAAAAGGAAATGAGTTACATAATATGAAAGGTGATAGATAATTACTGCTGAGGTTCCTAGGTCGTTGCATAGCCGAATTATGAGAGATACATTGTATATGAGATCTTGGTTTTTCTGGAGAAAATCTACCGACATGATCTCTTCGCCAACGTCATGTGGTATAGAGAAAAATGAATGAAGAAGGTGAAGAGGGCCTGATGATGAAATCCATGCATTGCTTACGTACTCCTGAAAAGTTGGTATGTATCCCGTGTGGTACCATTTTGCCTCTTCAAACAATGATTTACAAAAATCTGCCCACTAATATCACAGTAAACCACTCAGCAATTAGTACTAACTATTTACAAATATAAGATTAAAAGCAAATCAATTTTCATATAATTAGAGGATTTGGTAATTGCTATACACACCACTTTCTGCAGATGGGGTAAAACTTGTTGGCAACTCATGTTCTCAGCCTCAATTTCCTTAGCAATCTCACAAGTAGTGTTGTAAAGTGCTTTGAAACAAATCTTCATACAATCTGGAAGCTGCTCAGTTTCCCTTACATCCCACCTGAATTTAAGACGATGCATTTATCTTTTATACATACTAATCAAAGATATATACATGCTCTTGATATATCAATCTATATATGTGTGTGTACATATATATATATATTTATACGTATGTGCATATCTCCATATCTCAAATTACTTACCTTTCAACAGCATTGGTGAAGTGTTTAGGCTCTTCCAGTGAGCCATAGAGATCATAAACATCATCGACTATCAATATGAAATTGACAACTTTAGTAAGGCATTTTCTCAAACGCTTGTATTGGCGCTGGAAAGCAAGTCCCACGGTGCACATGAAATTTTCAACCAGCCTATCTCTCGCAAAATTCAACTTCTCTGTCAGGTCCAGATTCTTCCACCACCTATATGACATGCAGGATTCAAGGTCTTACATCTCAGGTTCGAAACGGTAGATGTTTTCTTAATTTCAAGTTAATAAAGTGGTGTCCGGATATAGATGAAGGTTTGTGATCATTACCTACATTATTCTCTAAGATCTTTTTGAAGTGTGGCTTGAACAATGTTAAAGTTGAGCTTTGCCAAGTCAAGTAAAAGGGTGTGCACGTGAATGTGATTATTGCCTCTCTCCTAAGAATCCATTTGCCATTTGACAGCGAACCACCGGACGCTCCAATGTGCCGGAATCTCCAAAGCATGAATCACATGTGGGAAAAGATCGGTTTCTCTTGTTCTAGTAAGGAGCGAAAGATCGGTTTTTTGATTAATGCTGGAAATTAATCATGCAGGATATGGTCACTTTCGAAAGCTAAATGCGAGGCCTCTAGAAGCTCCAGCATCACACAAACATCTGCAAGTGAACTTTTCTCTATCACACCCTTCTCGTCCACATAAGCACAAAATATGTCTGTTTCCAAAATTAAAAAAAAAAATATCGGTGCTCAAAGTTATAGATTATAAGACTTCGAGGCAGTGCTAGATATACTTGAGCCAACATCAAATTTAGGACGTTGTGGTTGCATTTATATGCACACACATACACGATCATGATAAATAATATGCTCGATCGAGTTAGGAGCCGATATTTAAAAATGCATATTGATATTAATTCATGACTTAACTAGTGAAACTTTCTTTTTGTCGATAACATACATGGGAGCGGGGATAGAAGAACTTTTAATGGGTGACAACCTAGTTTTGAGACGTATTAAAAGATTCGGATATATGTTAGTCATCTCCTCTCTCAATTTACTACATAAAAATAATATAAGCGAGGAGCATCATGTGGGAGATTTCTAGCAGATACTAACCAATTTGGGATCAATGTGCTAGTTTTTCTTTTTACTAGTTGTTTTCTCTCACCATATATTAAACACCATACCTTGTGAAACTTGATAGCCTTGCTGCCTAAGAATCTTGAAACATAATGCAGTAACATGGAGGTCATTCTCTCGTATGATAGGGCACGTGTTTCCCTTATAGGTAGATACTATGCTGTCAAGAGCTTTCTTGAATTTTTCTTCAAAATGATCCATCAGCCCTAGTTCTTTAACGCTGTCAATTAGCTCTAATATTGCCAGCAAATCCTCTGTTTCAATAAAGATATCCTTCACGTCCTCAATAAGCTTCTCTGTCTCCTTTCTGTATTCATATTTCTGCAAAAGCAAGTATCATATAAGTTTGGACAAATTTCACTTTTCCTTCAAACTTATGGTCTTATCATAAAATGTCTCCAAATTTCAATTTATAACGTTATTTTCTCTTGAACTTTGAAACATTTACAGATTTCCCCACTCAATTAATTTTTTTATAAAAAAAAATATACACGACACTTGTTGGCAATATGAGTTGTTAGGACAAATTTTTTTTCCTATTCTGCTCTTTTATGTTTAACCTCTTAACTTGACATTAAATACAATAAGCGAGTACTATGTGTGCTACCAATGAGTATCACTTTGTAATTTCATATTTAATATTGCTATCAAGAAATTTAGAGGGATCGAAAAATTGAAATTTGTCCTGTAAGTTGCTGTTACATATTTGAATTTTGACACAATTTGGGGTTAGTTTAAATTGAGTTTGGTCAGGTTTAATATTGTGGCCCATTAGGGTATGTAAATAGGTCTTTTTTATTTTGGGTTATGTGTACTCATAATGATAACGAGCGAGCCTACTTTTTTAGAAAGTGTTAGGAAAATTATAGACAAATGTAAGAAGTTTTAGGTTGAGAGAGGTTATCAGAGTTTGTTAAGTGTGTAATTTTTAAGGTGAGTGAATTTTATTCTCCCTCTCATATAGACTCAAGTAATTTTATCTAACTATATATATTCTTTTTTTTTTTTCTGTTTTATTTTATTTTTCAAATACACTTTAGATACAGGGGTGTTTTTCCTAACAGTCACTGTATGTTTTCCATGAAAGTAAAAGAACATGGGTTCCAACTAGTATATATAACTGCAACGTTAATGTAGTTTCAGGTACATGCATGTATATATGTGTGCTCATATATTATGTAGTATAAATTAAACACATTATATCAAGGTACGTAATGAGTGCTCTTAACATTAGAATATGTGAAATCACACAACATAATTAACTTGTTAAAAATCTGGCGCTTGAGATGTTATTCTTGATTAAAACGTAAACAAGTCATGAGAAACAGGTACGTATTGACAATATTAAGGTAATTGTGCTATGTACTTACACATATTTATAACTGTATTATTATAAGTTCTAAATCGTTACTATGTGCTACAACAAAACCACAGACAGAGAAATAATTCGCTTACATCACATGTGCTGTTAAGTGACTCTAGGAAATCATATTTCCAAATGCTTGGTTTATAATTGGCAGTTCGTCTCTGATCATGTGGTACCTCAAAGACTACTCGAGACTTGGCTTGACACCGCGGAGTTGGAGGCTCAACTTGCAATTGTTGTTGAGCTTCCATGATGTACTTTTGGCATGAAGTTATCATTTGGTGCCTAGCTTGCTAGTTATGTTATAAGATATATATTTGTGCCCTTATTGAGTTTTGGAGGAGACACACAATTATATAAAGTAATAAAATTCGTTTCTGATTATCTAATAAATGGTGATCTTATCTGCTAGGGTCACCGGGGGCCGACCTGTATGTTAGTACGAAGATTCATGCAGTGGAATTAATCCCGTGAGAATGAGTCATGATTACCTCACAAATTACAAATCCTATCTGATGGGACCATATGGAACCCACCTGGTATGAGTGGCGGGGATGAATCCCATTTTTGATATAAATATATATATATATAATCTGATCAGGAGCACATAAGCTGACAAGGGGACAAATATCTAATAGTAAACCCACCAAATCTAGCAACATATCCAGTAATAACCCCACCAGGAGTACTGTCATCGACAGGCATATAAATTAGTTACAGAAGAAATTTCCTTTTGACAGATATGATTAATACTTTTCTTTCAAGGAAAGGAAACTACGTAGTGATTGTAAAAAGCAAAATACCTTACTATGAAAGGAAAAAATTAAAAAATAAATAAGTTTTTTTCCCATTAACACATTTTAAATTTATTATAAAATTATAATTTACAACATCATAAATTTTTAAATTTAATAATTTATATCTTAAATTTATAAATTTATAGCAAGTTATATCTCATTAATAAACAATGTTAATTTTTTAATAAAAATTGTTGCTTCACTTACATATAGATTATTAATTAAGAATATAAAATTTTCTTTTTAATGAATGTTAATATAAATTATATTTATAATAAAATATATTTCTTTATAATAAATTATATTTCTTTTTAATGAATGTTAATATAAATTATATTTATAATAAAATTAATTCAAACTTTTTTATTTTGATAAAACTTAAATAAAGATCGTAACTTAAATAAATTTGGGTTTATATAGATAAAAACGATTATTCATGTTATAAATTAATAACTCATGTATAAATTATATGTTAATTTTTATTAAAAAATTAATATTATTATCAATGATAATAAATTGTTATATATTTATAAATTTAAGATGTAAATTATTAAAATTAAAAATTTAAAATATAAATTATAATTTTATGTTAAGTTTAGAATACATCAATTAAAAAAAAAACTAAATATAAAAGAATTGATTGTATATCTCCGACATGCACAAAGATCAACACTTTTTTGGTACCAGTCACTTATTATGAGTGAATTGACCTTTTTTTTTTTTTTTTTTTTTGGTAAATGTCATGGTTGAATTTACAGGGAAGGATTGTAAATATTTACCATATTTTTGAAATTTCAAATCAAATTTTTATATTTGAGAAGTTTTGAAATATTTTTTAAGTATAATATTTTTCTCGTAAAAATAGAGTAAATATTAAAAAATATAATTATTTAAAATATTGATATCTAAAAATATTATATAATTTGTATAAAATATTCAATGGAAATTTCATATATATATTTTATCTACTATCTTCTAACACGTTATAATTTACTTCAAAAACAAAATAAATAAAAAAATAATATATATTTAATATCAAGATATATCGTTAAAATTTCAAAAATTTCAATAGAAATATCAGTCACAATTTAAATTTCGTCTTCTATTGATCTTTTTGAATATACTAAATTTTCTAATAAAATATAATGACAAAATATCAACAAATATATATATAATTGATATGTCCACGATATTATTCAAGCTATTCAAATGATATATTATTATTGCTTGAATTAAGATGGTAATCCAACCATGCTTAAACTTCATAAGACTTAATTTTAGTATTAAGATATATAAGATATAATAAATTTCACGTATAAAACTTGTGTGTTTATATATATTTATTAATATTTATATTATTCTAAATTATTAGAAATATATTTTAAAGAATATTTAGTATTTCCATAATTTTTTTAAAATTTTCACCAATATCGACAATATCTTCAAAATTTTCATAAAATTAGAGTATCCATGTTTCTATCCATATTGAAATTTTCATCATTAAATTGGAGGCATATTTCCTGGCACCATATATCTAAACCAGTTTTTTTTTTTTTTTTTTTTAATGGGAAAGCACACAAATATTTAACCCAGTTGCTCCAAGGATGGTGCGGACGCAGGAACAACGAGATCTCAGCCATTTGATTATTTTCTGTGGCAATACACTTTATTGCATATTTTATATGGTACTGAGAAGATTTTTTTAATTATTAAAAAACGAGGGATCAATAATATTATCAAACTACTCTATCATATTTCTAATTAGATTGGCACATAACAAAAAAGAGAAATAGCATTAATGCAAAGTCCCACGGCCTTGTTTTTGCTATTAACTGGTGTGAAATACATTACTTATAGAAGCATTGCCTTACAGGTTACTGAAGATTTAAGTTAGTGATTATTTATTCGTTGATTTAGTATGCGTTTAGAGTATAGGCTGGAATTGAGTTTTTTTAGATTAGATTTGAGTTGAATTGAATTGTATGTTTGGTGAGGCGTTTGAGCTACTTGAGTTAAAAATTGTAAAAATTTAAAATGTGTTTGGAAAATAAAATCATTATGGAGTTTGTTTTGTTCGTTTCAAAATTCTATATTTTGTTGTTTAAATCATCTTATGTGAACTTATATATGCAAAGTTATGAACTTTTAAAGTTTGAGTTTCATAATTGTAATAGTTTTCAAAAAAAAAAAAAGATAAAATATTGTAATTAAAATTGAGTTGAACCTATGCACCAAACACTAGCTTAATTTTATGAACAAAAATATTATTGAATTAAATATTTAGTTGCATTAAGATCGTCCCAAAAAAAAGGTTTAAAAATTTGGTTTCTAATTGCAGATCCAGAAATTTACCATTTACCCAGAAAAATTCTAACCTAACGATTAGACAATAATCGAAAAATCAACAAGATCTTTGAATAGCAATAAATAAAACCCCTAGAGAAACGAATCAAGAGATCTAAGTTTGAAGTCAAAAGAAAAAGGAAATCGAGGAAGTTAAAGATAGAACATTGGTCGGTCTGTTCCTCTCCCTTTCCTTCCTCCTATAAGTATGCTTCTCGATTATTATTCGACCTAGGCATAGGCATGGCCAATAGATAAAATAGGGAATTTTCTTCCCCCCGCCCTTAAATAACAGAATCAAAACCAAAGATCACCATCACAATTACATTACTAAAGTAAATGGGATTTACGAATAATCCCAATACTATACTAGTATCATAGTCCACACCCAAATAAACATTAAAATTTGAAATAAAATTAAACAAACAACTGCAAATATGGACAACATTAAACAAGCCGATCTGTAGTCTACCTATTTGACACATAGACTAGTCTGGGTTTGGCTTGCATAAATGCTCAGGTCATGTTTGTCTGAACCTAATGTCTATTGGATTTCTAAATTTTTTTATTATATTAAATTTTACATGTAATAGATTTACCTATATATTTACGGGACCCAACTAGTAGGTCATTTGACTATAAGGTTGAGTTTGGCCATCTTTTCTTTTATTAGGGTCAACCAAGATTCAGCCCTTTTTCTTTATCTGGAAAGGCCCAGCCCGGTTATCAAATAATAATTTGATAGATTACAATTCATAATCTACTAGATTACTTTTCCTTATAAATACAAAAACATTCAAACAAAAGAGTCCTGGCAGTGAACATTAGGTAAATTTAGTGAATTTTTTGGATTTTTTCAACCCACCTAAATAAGTTTAAGTGGGTTGAAAAAAGTTAATCCTACCCAATCAACATAAAGTTTAAAATCAACCTATCCAATTAAAGTTGGATTGAGTTAGATGGATTGATCGGATTAAGTATATAATAAAAAAAAAGAAACTTAAAATGGAATTTTAAGTAAGAAATGTGTGAAAAAGTAACAAATTCATAATATAGTTTTTATATGAAGTTGATATGATCAAATCTGTTTTAACTTCTAAAAAATTACAACAAAGAAAATACAATTATAAAAAATCAACCATATAAGTATTTAAACATATGTTATAAGTCATAATAAAAATTAATTGAAATATAGTTGAAATATATTTTAATAACATAAATAAGTTTGATTGCATAGGTTGGGTTTATGTTGGGTTACTAAATTTGAATCCAAATCCACCTAATGAAAATTCGGGTTGGGTGAATTATGTAAAACTTAGGATCGGATTAAATCGGATTGGGTTAATTGAGTTAAACTTAGGTGGGTTTACGTAGATCAATCGGGTTACGAGTTTTTGGTTCACTCCTACAAAAGACTTATTCAAATAATTTATCAGCATTATCAAAAAATTACAAATTGACCACAAAAATCATATAAACAAATATGCAGAAACTAATGATATGCCAGAGCATAAAACTTAATCAGCCAGAATACAAATATTAATCGATAGGAATACAAATAATAATAAACTAAATTTAAAAAAAAAAAAAAAACCTCCAATTTGCAGACCACGACCAAATCACAATCTCGGATAACCTTCACCGGAAGACATGAAAATATACAAATACAAAAAATAAAAAAAAAATAACAAATCAAGTTGCAGGACGAAAATTGATGTTGGAAGACTCCACCAGATTAACAAAATGGACATAAAATTAACTCCATACTAAACCATCACCTTACCAAAAAAAAAGAAAACTTTGTTAAAAAAATCATTTTATTACCTCACTGTAAATCAAGATCTAATTGTCACCAACAAAATAGAAATGATATCCAGTTGTAAGCAACAGCTCTCTAACAATTACTCGTAAGGCATTGTAGGATCTACTAAACCAACAAAGCGGCTAAGTCCTGAAATAATAATAATAATAATAATAATAATAATAACTAAGTGGCAAACTTGTCACATGTCCTCAGATTGTTAATTTAATTGAATCTTTTGGCAGTATTGAGAGGTTACACAAGCAAAGACAGAATTTGAGCCCTATTATCTGTAACTTGAACACCAAAAGCATCTCCAGATTGGTAGAGGCTATTGGCCATGAGAGCGGTGTTTAGAGCAATGTCGGTAAAGGAAGACGTTCTACTTCTCATATATTTCGTTATTTTTTTTATAGTGCTGGCAAGTAACTATAAAACTCTAAAGATTCTGTTAAAGTCTCTAATTATGTTAATAGAATGAGGTCGGTGTTATGGTACTAAAAACTAGTTATCAAAGCTCGGGAGATAAAGATAAATCTTATTCCAATAGAAAATATAAAATTAGACATTTAAAAACAGGCCATTATTTTTACCGTGGTTTTTTTTTTTTACATTAGAAGTGCAACGATTCAAATTTCACATTTTATGATAGTGACAAATGTAAAATTACAATTAGTATATGCTTGTAACCATATTTTAAATGTGTTTTACTATCAATTTAACTATTAAGTGTTTAATTACTTAAAAGTGACTAGCTAACCAAATTTTGTACACAATACAAACGACACTACACGTACGGGCATTAACAACTCTTACATGTCCTAAACTTGTGACTTTAATTGGTTTGTTTAGTGGTACTGGGTGGTCCTACAAGTAGAGAAAAAATTTGAGTTTTGTTATGTGTAACTTGAGCACCGAATACATCTCCAAATTGGTAGAGGCTCTGGACCACGCGAGCAGTGTTTAGAGTAATATCGATAAAGGAAGATACAGTAGCAGGCTCTCCGCGGGTGAGGCATTTTTTCTTAATCTTCTGCCATGTTTTGGCAATCATTTCTTAAAAATTTCTCCGAGCTATGTCCTTGCTCACCTTCATTTCTTGCATGTAACCTACTGTCGATGAAGGTGCATCGCCTCTCTCTTGTTCAAACTGCAATGAAATTTGATCGATGTGGTTTAAAATTAGCTACAGAACTTAATTGAAGGCTTCTTTTAGTTTCGGACTGACACACAAGACTCAATATGTTGCAAAAAAATTCACACATTCACTTAACACTGATTGAGTTAGGAACATAATTAGGGAGAAAGAAGTAAATAGCAATTAATTAAAGTACATAATAGGTTTTTAAAAAATTTATAATAAGTAACAGATTTAAATTTCACACAATTTTTAAAGCATTTTAGAGATTTTTAAATATGCACAAACAAAGAAAATTTTTAAAGGGAAAGCTTAATAATAATAAAATAATTAATATTAAATTAAATTAAATTATAAAAAATTAAAATTAAAATTAATCATATAAATTTCTCTAATAATGTATTCTACTTTATCTTGTCTTTAGATTTATAAAATTATTTATTATATTCTTAATATATATAAAACCTTTTAAATTATCCTCTAGCATTTTATATATTAATCTAACAAAAATTACCAGGTTAACGTATTTAAAGTTGACATGACATTTAATTAAAAATTAAAAAATATTTTGAAGTTTAAAACCCTAATTATGGATATAAATTAAAAAAAAAAATTAAATACTATTCCTTTATTTGTTGCTCTCTTATTTTCTTTCCCCCTAAAGTCCTCCCTTGTTTTTTAAGATATCTCTCTCCCCTCCCCTAAAGATATGTAGGAATCTCCCTTTTTCAATGGCGTGGCAGGTGTGTCCCCAACTCCTCCCTGGCCCATTTCCACCACTACCACCCACCACCTCCTCCTCGCACCGGAACTTTTCCCACCTCATTTTCTTTTCCTATCTTTTATTTTCCGGGAAAATCAATGGAGAAAGGAAGGGAAGGAAAAGAAACAGACAACACAGTGGCTGAGAAAACGAAAGAAAGCGAAAGAAAAAGAAAAAGAAAAAGAAAAAGAAAAAAACTGGGGAAAAATGGGGTTCTCGGCATGTAACAACAATATAAAGATGAGATTAATATTAATCTCTCAAAAGGGGTTCTCGTAATTTAAGGGGATTTATAGAATCATCAATTATACTGAATGTATTTTATCATCAACTTAACCAACAAAGTGGCTAATTTATTGAAATAGGCAACTAGCTAGCCAAACCAAGAATACGATGCCAACTTCAGTACATGCGTTAAATACACGCATTAATAACTTCTTAATGTCCTAAATTTGTGACTTTAATTGGTTCGAATGTCAATATTGAGTGGTTCTACAAGTAGGGACAAAATTTGAGTTTTATTTTCTGTAACTTGAGCACCGAAGGCATCTCCAGATTGGTAGAGGTTATGGGCCACGCGAGCAGTGTTTAGAGTAATGTCGATAAAGGAAGATACAGCAGCGGGCACTTCGCCAGTGAGGCATTTTTTGTTAATCTTCTGCCATGTTTTGGCAATCATTTCTTGAATATTCTTTCGAGCTATGTCCTCGCTCACCCTCATTTCTTGCATGTAACATACTATCGATGACGGTGCATCGCCTCTCTCTTGTTCAACCTGCAAAAAAATTCGATCAGTGTCTTTAAATTTAGTTACAGAACTTAATTGAAGGCTTCTTTTAGTTACGGACTTACACACAAAACTCGATATGTTGAAAAAAAAAAATGACACATTCATTGAACACTAATTGAGTTAGGAACACAAATAGATAGAAAGAAGTAAATAGCAGTTAATTAAAGTATATAATAGGTTTTTAATAAATTTGTAATAAGTATCAGACTATCAGGTAAATAATTTAATTACATCAGATTATCAAATAAATGATATATTTATATACTAAATAAATAATTTATTTATATTTATACTAGGTAAATGATTTATTTAAGTCTTATAACTGCATCACTTACTTAGTAAATTTTCTATTTACCTAATAAATTTGCTATTTCCTAAAATTAAAAAAAAAAGCTTTATATTTTAATTATATTCTAAAAACTGCTATTTACTGTTATTTCCCACGTAAATTGAAAGCTTGGAAAAGAAATTAATTATGGGTTACATAATATGGAAGGATGTAGATAATTACAGCTGAAGTTCCTATGTCGTTACATAGCCGAATTATGAGAGATATGTTGAACACGAGATCTTGGTTTTTCTCGAGAAAATCAGCTGGCATGATCTCTTCGCCAACTTCATGTGGTATGGAGAAAAATGAATGAAGAAGGAGAAGAGGGCCTGACGATGAAATCCATGCATTGCTTATGTACTCCTGAAAAGTTGGCATGTAGCCCGTGTGGTACCATTTTGCCTCTTCAAACAATGATTTACAAAAATCTGCCCACTAATATCGCAGTAAACCACACAGAAATTAGGACTAATTATTTATAGATATAAGATTCAAAGCAAATCAATTTTTCAAATAATTAGAGGATTAGGTATACATACCACTTTCTGCAGATGGGGTAAAACTTGTTTGCAACTCATGTTCTCAGCCTCAATATCCTTTGCAATTTCACAAGTAGTATCGTAAAGTGCTTTGAAACAAATCTTCATACAATCTGGAAGTTGCTCAGTTTCCCTTACATCCCACCTGAATTTAAGAGGAGGCCCATACTATTAGCACATACCAATTAAATATAATAACGACGCAAATGAGATAAGCTCTCTATGTTTGAATTGATGTTAATATCATTCCATGTTTATATATACGTACATAGACATATATAGTTTCAAAACTGACCTATCAACGGCGTTAGTGAAGTGTTGAAGCTCTTCCAGCGAGCCATAGAGATCGTAAACATCGTCGACTATCAATATGAAGTTGACGACCTTAGTAAGGCATTTTCTCAAACATTTGTATTTTGGCTGGAATGCAAGTCCCACGGCACACAAGAAACTTTCAACCAGCCTGTCTCTTGCAAAGTTCAACTTCTCTGTCAGGCCTAGATTCTTCCACCACCTACATGATATGATTCAGGATTTTAGGAACTCTCATTGTTTGAAAATGTTTTCTTTCAAATCAATAAAATGGGTGTAAATAGAGCCTCATATTTTATAAAAAATAAAAAATAAATAAAAAAATGAAGTCTTTTTAGGAGACAGAAAGGTTTGTGATTATTACCTGGATAATTCTCTGAGATCTTTTTGGAGTGTGGCTTGAGCAACGTTAAAGTTTAGCTTGGCCAAGTCAAGTAAAAGTGGGTGCACCTTATTGCCTCTCTGGTAAAAATCCATTTGCCATTTGAAATCGAACCACTGGACCCTCCAATGCGTCGGAATCTCCAAAGCATGGACCACATGTTTGTAAAGGTTGGTTTCTTGATTAATACAAGAAATGGTATTTCTAAGGGATTCTGTGGTGAAAGCTTTAGCCTCATGAAGGATATTTTCACCTTCTAAAGCTAAATGTGAGGCCTCTAGAAGTTCCAGCATCATTCTGACATCTTCATGTGAACTTTTCTCCATCGCACCGTTCTCGTCCATGAGACCAAAAAATATGTCTTTCCCACCCAAAAAAAAATAAAAAATAAAAAAGAAAAAGTTAACGTCGTAATTAATAAGACCTTTTTATTTATATAATGTTGATTTCTTTATAGTACACTGGATATATTGGACTCAATATCATAATTACGACGTTGGTCGCATTTAGTGTATTTGTGTAATTATGTTATTCTCCGAAAAATTCTACTCAAGTTAAGTGCCAATATTTAAAAAATGTGCATTTTTTTTTTAATAAAATAGAGTTGTTGATGGAACAGAAGATGATCAGTCAGTTAAAAAGTGCTGATTTACTAGAGATGTTCAAATTAGTTTTGATAATAGTTATTTGCTCTTGTCATTTAATAGATAAATAGCTAAAAGATAGTGTTTCTTACTAAGATATTTCCAATATATTAATTCGTAAAATTTTATGGGGCAACAATAATTATACAACATTATACCTTGTGAAACTTGATAGCCATGCTGCCTAAGGATCCTGAAACATAATGCAGTAATATAGTCATTCTCGCTTATGAAAGGGTAGGTGTTGCCTGTAAAGGTACATTCTATTGTGTCAAGAGCTTTCTTGATTTCCTCTTCAAAATGATAGGACAGGCCTAGTTTTCTAATGCTGTCAATTAGCTGTAACATGGCCTGCAAGTCCTCCGTCTCAGTTAAAATACCCTTCACGCCCTTGATAAGCTTCTCAGCCTCCTTTCTGTATTCATTTTTCTGCAAATATATATAAATTATTAAACGTTTGTACGGTATTAGAAAAAAAAAGATCAAAACAAAAGGTACGTAGTGAGATGAGAATATCACGTAAGAATAACACGATAATTAACTCGTATGCAAATTTTATGATCGAGATGTTATTCAAGTCATAAGCAACATGTTGCATTAAGGTAATTAATTACAACCCATATGGGTGTACATTGTTATATTGTGAATTTTCCTTACATTCCTGAGCTATTGTGATGTGTGTATATATGAATTAGACTCTCTCTCCTTGAGATTAATTTTTTGATGATGCTCAATCCTATTTAACATAGTATTAGAATTATATTTAACAAGCGGTGATGGATTGAGACCCTGATTAATGTCAGGTACGAACAATGGTGTTAGATTATAAATTTATTTCATATTATTAAGTTACTAGATTCCTAAAAATATATATATGTATACATATGTATATACGTACGTTTAAGCAAATAAATTTAAGTGGTTGAGAAATATACGTACGATAAAGAAGAGTGGAGTCATTTATAAGTGCATTTGGTGACCAACCGTAACACGTATCATATGCAGTACAAGGCCTCTCCAATAGTATCCACATGTTTATTTCTGGTGGTAAGCATTTTTTTTTTTTGGCAAATATTGCAAAAGGCAACTGAAAACATTATATTGTGTGTATTTATACACACTAGTTTAAAGCATATTCTATGCACTGATTAGAATATATTAAAAAATATATATCTTTTTTTCAATAAATATATTCAAAAAAATCAACGAAGGACCTGAAAATTTAAAAGAGAGAGAGAGAGAGAGACATTAAAAAAGGATCAAAACGGTAAAAGGACTCTAAATAAAAAAATTGATTAATACAAAAAGAGAGAGAGAGAGAGAGATGAAAAAAAAAGTTCCAGAAAAAAAAAACTAGAGGTCCAAAAAAAAAATAAAAAAAAAAGCTCTTACGAAAGTGAAAATGCTCTTCTTATTATGTGTGTGTGTGTATATGATATAATAAAAAATAGATAGATGATTGTAGGCACATAATTTAATGGATATTCTACATTGATTTTACTATTAAAGTAAAGTGCTTGAATATCTTCATTTTCTAAAAAAAAAAAAACTTAGATAGAAATATTAATTCGCTTACATCAAACGTGCTGTTAAGTGACTCTAGGAAATCATATTTCCAAATGGTTGGCTTGTAATTGGCAGATCGTCTATGATCAGGTGGTACACCAAAGACCGCTTGAGAGTTGGCCTCTTGGCATTGTTGAGTTGGACATTCAGCTTGCAATTGTCGCTGAGTTTCCATGATATGTGCTCTTAAGTGAAGTTATGATTCCAGACACACCTATGTATGCATATAAATATACTGTCTCTGTGTGTGTGTGTGTGTGTGTGTGTGCGCGTGTGTGTAGAAGTTTAAGATGCACACTCCGTTCATCTTGTCCTGTATTTATAGGCTGAGGAGCACATAAATAAGAAGACAAAATGACAATCAAATAGTTGTTAGATTGTCGTTGCGTGTTCCAGTAGGGGAAAAAAAATAGTTGCGTGTTCCAGTAGGGGAAAAAAAATAGTTGCGTTTGTCTAATCAAGGAAATGTTCTTGGATGCACGTGTTTTACAACATATGTGCATGCTCATGACCAAAAATCGTGTTATACATGCTGTTCATACTTCGTTAAGGAGGTGTTTGGTAAACGCATTGTATTTTAATTGTGTTTGAATACATTTTTTTTTTTAGTGTTGTATTTGATTAAAAGGTATTTGTTTTGTATTTGAATAAAATGGGTGTTTGGATGAAAAGTATTTTAGAGTTGAAAAGTTAATGTGATTGGTAAAAGTAGAAATAAATAGTAAGGATTGAAAAGTTGATGTGATTGTTTTAAAAAACTTTTGAATAGTAATTGTTTTAGTAGCACTGTTGAAAATGATTGTATTTGAATATAAAACTTTATGTTTAGTATAAAATTGATATTCGTAAAACCAAAATGTGTTTCCCAAACATGCTCTAAACTTACCTTATATATATATCACATTAAATAAATAAATAAATAAACCGATAAGAAAAGGTTAATAACTTAAAATTATATATATATAAGAAAACTAAGGGCCCGTTTGGGGGCTGTTTTCCAGCTCCTAAAAATCAAGGTAGCGTTTGGTAATGTTTTTGAAATCTGTTATGTTTTAAAAAAAAATTGAAAATGAGATTGTTTTGAAATCTATTTTGAGATCGATTTTGAAACTGTGTTTGGTTATATTTTCTAAATGTATATTTTGAGGAAAAAAAACTGTATTTGATTATATTTTTGAAAACAAGTTATTTCATAAGTATTTTTTGAAAACATATTTATGTTTAATTTTAAAAAAATTATTATGAATATCAAAAATTAAATTCTATTAATTAGTGTGCCATTGATTTAATATTTTAAAACAATATTTTATTTTCAAAATATCCGAATATTTCATTTTTATTTTATAAAATTTTTGACATGACTTACCCTAAAATATAACTGTTCAAAAACTCCAAAAGCTTAACCTGTAGAAAAACAAATTCTAATACCCAGAACAATTTTCAAATACAATTTCAAATCTCAAATATATTTAAAAATATTTATCAAAATCTATTATTATTATTATTTCCTTTATTCCTTCTTTTATTTTTCCCCTTCTGCATATCAACACAGACACACACATATATATATTGAGCTTCTTAAAGGGGTCAGCAGACAGAGGCTAACGGCGGCGACGTGAGACAGCAGGAGCGTAAAGGCGTAAAGGCGTTCAGCGATGGCTGTGGCGTGGTCTCGGGGATAGCGTCGTGGGCTAGACGAGACGGCGAATGGTTCGGTGTTCACGAGGCAAGGACTCGGGCTGGGCTATTGTGGTGTGTGTATATATGAATTAGACTCTCTCTCCTTGAGATTAATTTTTTGATGATGCTCAATCCTATTTAACATAGTATTAGAATTATATTTCATAAGCGGTGATGGGTTGAGACCCTGATTAATGTCAGGTACGAACAATGGTGTTAGATTATAAATTTATTTCATATTATTAAGTTACTAGATTCCTAAAAATATATATATATACATATGTATATACGTACGTTTAAGCAAATAAATTTAAGTGGTTGAGAAATATAAGTACGATAAAGAAGAGTGGAGTCATTTATAAGTGCATTTGGTGACCAACCGTAACACGTATCATATGCAGTACAAGGCCTCTCCAATAGTATCCACATGTTTATTTCTGGTGGTAAGCATTTTTTTTTTTTGGCAAATATTGCAAAAGGCAACTGAAAACATTATATTGTGTGTATTTATACACACTAGTTTAAAGCATATTCTATGCACTGATTAGAATATATTAAAAAATATATATCTTTTTTTCAATAAATATATTCAAAAAAATCAACGAAGGACCTGAAAATTTGAAAGAGAGAGAGAGAGAGAGACATTAAAAAAGGATCAAAACGGTAAAAGGACTCTAAATAAAAAAATTGATTAATACAAAGAGAGAGAGAGAGATGAAAAAAAAAGTTCCAGAAAAAAAAAACTAGAGGTCCAAAAAAAAAATAAAAAAAAAAGCTCTTACGAAAGTGAAAATGCTCTTCTTATTATGTGTGTGTGTGTATATGATATAATAAAAAATAGATAGATGATTGTAGGCACATAATTTAATGGATATTCTACATTGATTTTACTATTAAAGTAAAGTGCTTGAATATCTTCATTTTCTAAAAAAAAAAAAAAAAAAACTTAGTTAGATAGAAATATTAATTCGCTTACATCAAACGTGCTGTTAAGTGACTCCAGGAAATCATATTTCCAAATGGTTGGCTTGTAATTGGCAGATCGTCTATGATCAGGTGGTACACCAAAGACCGCTTGAGAGTTGGCCTCTTGGCATTGTTGAGTTGGACATTCAGCTTGCAATTGTTGCTGAGTTTCCATGATATGTGCTCTTGAGTGAAGTTATGATTTAATGTCCAGACACACCTATGTATGTATATAAATATACTGTCTCTGTGTGTGTGTGTGTGTGTGCGCGTGTGTGTAGAAGTTTAAGATGCACACTCCGTTCATCTTGTCCTGTGTTTATAGGCTGAGGAGCACATAAATAAGAAGACAAAACGACAATCAAATAGTTGTTAAATAGTCGTTGCGTGTTCCAGTAGGGGAAAAAAAAAAGTTGCGTTTGTCTAATCAAGGAAATGTTCTTGGATGCACGTGTTTTACAACATATGTGCATGCTCATGACCAAAAATCGTGTTATACATGCTGTTCATACTTCGCTAAGCAGGTATTT
Source organism: Antiaris toxicaria (assembly GCA_035233585.1). Taxonomy (NCBI): domain Eukaryota; kingdom Viridiplantae; phylum Streptophyta; class Magnoliopsida; order Rosales; family Moraceae; genus Antiaris; species Antiaris toxicaria. Next base: position 101,839,849 of record CP141154.1, read on the forward strand.
GGTAAACGCATTACGTTTTAATTGTTTGAATACAATTTTTTTTTTAGTATTGTATTTGATTAAAAAGTATTTGTTTTGTATTTGAATAAAATGTGTGTTTCGATGAAAAATATTTTAGAGTTGAATGTGATTGGTAAAAGTAGAGATAAATAGAAAGGGTTGAAAAGTTAATGTGATTGTTTTAAAAAACTTTTGAATAGTAATTGTTTTCGTAGGACTGTTGAAAATGATTGTATTTGAATATAAAACTTTATGTTTAGTATAAAATTGATATTCGTAATATCAAAATGTGTTTTCCAAACATGCTCTAAACTTACCTTATATATATATCACATTAAATAAATAAACTGATAAGAAAAAGGTTAATAACTTAAAATTATATATATATATAAGAAAACTAAGGGTCCGTTTGGGAGCTGTTTTCCAGCTTTCAAAAATCAACTTTTTTCTAAGGTAACGTTTGGTAATGTTTTTGAAATCTATTATGTTTTCAAAAAAATTGAAAATGAGATCGTCTTAAAATCTATTTTGAGATCAACTTTGAAACTGTGTTTGGTTATATTTTCTAAATATATATTTTGAGGAAAAAAAACTATATTTGATTATATTTTTGAAAACCAGTTATTTCATAAGTATTTTTTGAAAACATATTTATGTTTAATTTTAAAAAAATTATTATGAATATCAAAAATTAAATTCTATTAATTAGTGTGCCATTAATTTAATATTTTAAAACAATATTTTATTTTCAAAATATCCGAATATTTCATTTTTATTTTATAAAATTTTTGACATGACCTACCCTAAAATATAACTGCTCAAAAACTCCAAAAGCTTAACCTGTAGAAAAACAAATTCCAATACCCAAAACAATTTTCAAATACAATTTCAAATCCCAAATATACTTAAAAATATTTATCAAAATCTATTATTATTATTATTTCCTTTATTCCTTCTTTTATTTTTCCCCTTCTGCATATCAACACAGACACACACATATATATATTGAGCTTCTTAAAGAGGTTAGCCGGCAAAGGCTAACGGCGGCGGCATGAGACAGCAGGGGGCGTAAAGGCGTTCAGCGACGGCTGCAGCGTAGTCTTGGGGATAGCGTCGTGGGCTAGATGAGACGGAGAATGGTTCGGCGTTCACGAGGCAAGGACTTGGGCTGGGCTCGCGAGGCTCGGTTGCGATTGAGGAGGGGCGACTAGGTCACAGCTCGGTGGCTCGAGCTCGATTGACGAGCTTTGGGCTGGTCGGATGGCAATGGGTGAGGGAGGCCGTGAGCTCGGGTGGCTCGGGCTTGGCACTCACGAGGCGACAGGGCGGCTACAGGGGTTCGCGAGGCTGGCTTGGCTCAGGCCTGTCAGATGAACTCCTGAGCTCCACAAACAACAGCCGTCGCGAGCCCAACACCACCGCCCCTCATTGCGCCACTCACACACCCGAATAAAACCACGGCCTCCATCTCCACCGTCAGTACAACCAGCCAAAGTATACCACCGGTAGTCCCTCGCTTCTGTCCTCATCGTCTCGCGTCCGACTAAGCCCAGATCGACCACCATAGCCGCCCTCCTCTCCTGCTCCGCCTTCGCCACGACAAACCTAGAATGCTCCACCTCTAGCTCCGCCACCTGCTTCTGCTTCATCGCCTGTGAGAACGAGAAAGAGAGAGAGAGAGAGTGGTGGAGTTGAGTTGGTTGTCGGTGAGATTTTGAGAAAGAGTTGAACTTGTATTTGGGGGTTGAAAAATGAATGAAGAAAACGATATAAAATTGTTTTCATGCTTTAGTTAAAAAAATTGAAATTGAATTCACCGTTTTCAAGTTCTATTTTCAAAACATGCACTAACCAAACAAGGTTTCAGATGGTTTTCAAAATCAATCGTCTGGGAAATCCTGAAAATCATTTATAAAACAAAAACAAACACGCTCTAAAATTTCACTATTTACATATCCAAAACGCTACAGTAAACTCCAAATTTTAAAAATTCATAACTTTATGTATACAAGTCCAAATGAGATAATTTTTTTTTATAAATTGCATAGAATTTCGAGAGGAACGAAACAATATCCATATTGATATTTTTTTCTAAAAAAATTTTTAAATTTTTTTATTTTTTCACCTCAAACAGTTTTTTCTCCCAAACAGATTTTTCAAAACAACTTTTTTTCAACTCAAAAATAATGTCTCCAGCCTCCTCCCCCAAACTCCCCCTAAGATATCCAATTATCATATATCTAATTCTGCTCTACCTAAGATATCCAATTATCATATATCTAATTCTGCTCTAAAATTATATTTCAGCTCTCAATTCTATTTCTCACTTTCCTTTTCTTATTTTTCCTTTTCATCAGCGTCTTCCATTTTCATATCCAATAATCCTAAGTGCACTGCCGTTCATGTTCAATAAAAAAAGGGCTACAGAACAACTGCGGACTCATATATATATATATATATGTATATATCTACGGCAGGTTGGATTTATTTATTTTATAATAAAGGAAAAAATAAAAATTAAAGTTCGATGCACCTCCACCACAACTAGACTTTTCAAACTTTTCTCTTGGATTATATATTTATTTTTCTGATACTGGCTGCTTTTTTCTCGTTATTTATATATATTAACAATTAACAATCCGTACATATGTTGATATTTTATCGAAAGTTTTTATAACTTATTTTTAAAGAAAATTTATTTTTACTTATTTTCGAAAGGGAAAAAAAAAAAAAAAGATATAGACAGTATATGTATCTACGAACTTATGATGAGTAGTTTTTTTAGAAATCTTCTCTGTTTTGAAATTTTTTCTGAGGACATCGGAAATCAGAAAACATCAGAATTTGATCAATAATCTTTTAACACATCAAATAGGCTTGCTCCTTGTATTAACGCGAGGAAAATTAAGGAAGTTTGGCCAAGAAACGGATCGTTCCAATTTCCAACAGGGACATATATTGGGTCATTAGATGATGTCTACTACAAAAGAGAAAGATTACGTATTAGCCACATATGTCATAAATTACATTTATATATTTCTTACCAAAAAAATATATTACATATTTATATATATTCCTAATTACAAGTAACTTGCAGAAAAATTCTTATAAAAAAAAAAGTAACTTTCAGAAAATATGTATATTTGTCAGTACTAGGCACGTTCATTTGTTAATTCTATCTCGCTCAGTCACTGTCAGATACCACCGCCACAAGATTGACCAAATTTACGGTAAGATATTACATGTTACGAAAAATACTCTGAAACTGTCGATAAAATAAAACACATAACCAAAAAAAAGTAGGCGTTATGTATAAATCTTATTTTGTGACTCGTTGTTGGTGCAGGCACTCTTGATGTTCCTTAGAGTCATTCTTTTGTTAGCACTGACTTTTTAATTTGTAAAGACGGTTCTGCCACTAAAATTCTTATTAGATAGAGCAAATATGTGTTTGATGTATACGTTTGAATCGAGTTTTTAAATTATTTGATTTTTTAAAAAATTAATTAAAATTTTTCTTAATTTTTAAAAAATAGAAATAAAAATAAATTTAAATTTTGAGTTGGGAGTGGTGGTTAGTTAGAAGCTCTTACGTAAGAGAATTTTATAGCGCAACAGCAACAGAAAGGACGCGTTTTGTGTCTCCAAAAAAAAAAAATCGTCTACCGTTCTCATTAGCTCACTGTATAGTTTTCAAACATATAATTGTCAAGCCACGTCAAACTGAAGAAAGTGAAAGCATGAACAATGTAAGCAGTTAACAAACGAAAAATATATATAATTTTCTGACATTTAGGAAAATTTTTGCTGGAATTTCAGCTGTTGATTGAATAGTTGTGGCTGCTTGAGTTAGTACATTTATTGATTATTGGTCCTCCTCCTAAAACACAAGACTATGGATAGGGGCTCCGCCATTTTCTTTGATTTTTGTATTTGAGATGCAAATATATGTTTGTGGTAGAGTATAATTAGACAAAAAAAAAATGTTAAGATTTATCTACAATATCTAATTAGATTAACCCTTTGATTACCAATTGAACTGCGAAAGATGCAAAAGCCTATAATTAATTACAAATAGAAAACTAAAAAGGACATAAATTAGAAACAAATACAGCAGCTTGCATGTAGTTAGGGCTGTTAAAAACAATCAAACCAAATTGAACAATGAAACAACCGAGCCAGTACTACCAAAATCAAACTGACTGATGCAACCAAATGAGTTGATGGGAAAAACAAAATCGACCGAACAGAAATGAGTGTTCCCCCTTTTCTCTTTTTTTTTTTTTTTTTGTTTTAATGTTCATAAAATGTTTAAAACAACCTCTTACTTTTCTTTTTAAGTAAAGAGAAGGGAACACTGATATTAAGGAAAATTTAAGTATCCCAGTTAGGTTTGACACCCCAAATCTTAACACATCCCACACTAAGTCTCCAATTCAATTTATTAAAACAGAACAAAATTACGAAATTTTAAAGAAATGAAAAACCAAGATGTTGATAGGTAGTCAATATCCCCAAATCTCAATCATCGTGACATAGTTATATTTTTGAATTATAGTTTACCAAACACTCAATTGTTTTTTCCTTCAACGCAGTAGTAATTAACATTTTCAAAATCCATAGCAATACCAAGTTGAACCAAACTGAATACTTATGTTCTGTTTGGTGAACGTATTTCATTTGTATTACGTTTGAATGTAATTTGTGTTTGGAGGAAAAGTATTAGAATTGTATTTGAATACAATGTGTGTTTGGATGAAAAATATTTAAATTGTATTTTAATAATAAATATGTGATGTGATGGATAAAAGTAGAAAGAAAAAAAGAAGAGAGAAAGAGAATATATGATGTAATTAATAAAAAAAATTGAAAAAATAAAATAATAAATAGTGATTATATTGGGCTTAAAATGTGATGTGATTAGTATTTGAATAAAATACTTTTGTATTTGAGTGAAAATTACATTACATTACATTTAAATGTAATGTAATTTGAATGCATGTACCAAATATATCCTTAAATCCAAAACGTGCATGTGGGATCTATACTCTATTAGTGGTAGTATTCTTCTACACAACGCCATTGATCTAATCTTCATCAATAGCACATTAATAAATGATCAAATATTTTTCACTTTTTCGATAGTTACACATGCGAATAGACTGCAGGCAATATTTGTAATGAAACGTGCAACTTAGACTAACATAATAATTATCTTGCGATGCACGAGGAAACTGCACGCCTGGAGCATTCCTCGTACGAGTATCAGTAGCGATCAGGATTCCTACGTGATAGTAGTCGTCGCAGTTGCCGTGGATGTTTTGATTTCAAATGGACACGGAAATTTCGATAAAGACGTATATACAAAAAGATTTTAAAAAATAAATAACATTAATGTTTGAAAATTCAAGAGTAAAGTTTGATGAGAGTTATAGATACTTTTAATTTTCAATATATGTAAAGCTAAAAAAATAATCATAAAATATTTAGGATATAATTTATTTTAGAGAAAGTTAATGTTATCACGCACTATAAATATCTATGTAGCTGGAAAAAGTTTTAAAATTGAGTTCGTTTTAGAGTACGGTTTACAACAATGAATTAATGATCAATTTAGGTAGCCAGAAAGACTTGCTGCTTGTGTTTTAATGCCCAATTTTGCGTGTTTGGTGTGAATATTGCTTTTCTAAAGATATTAATTATAATAGGTCCCTTAGCCTACTTTCACCGACCGGGGGGGGGGGGGGGGGTCCGCTAGGGCCATGGCCCTGGCGCCCTAGCTTTTTAAAAAAATTTAGGGGACATTTGACAAAAATATTTCATTTTAACTTCACTCAAATACAATATAATTTTACACCAAATACAATACAATTTTACATCAAACACAAATTTTACAACAGCGTTACGAAAACAATTACTATTCAAAACATTTTTAAAACAATCACATCAACTTTTCAACTTTACTATTTATCTCTACTTTTACCAATCACATCAACTTTTCAACTCTAAAATACTTTTCATCCAAACACACATTTCATTCAAATACAAAACAAATATTTTTCAACCAAATACAACATTTAAAAAACAAATTTCATTCAAATACAATCAAAATGCAATGCGTTTACCAAACGCCCCCTTAATATAGTGGTTTTTTTTTATTGGATATGTGCATAAATTACTCTTTTAACTTCCTTAAATTAATATTTTTCTATATATTTGTTCTCATTGGGCAAATTTTAAGAAATGAATCAGTTTTATTAAAAAAATACCTTAAAAATACCCAAAATATGTATACCTTTATAACCTTTAGAATTTTGTCTCACCTATTATAGCTTCGGGATATTTACCATCTTTTAAGAAAAGTCAAAGGTTAATCTAATATGTCTTTATAAAAATACTCCGTACCAACCAAAAAAGGTTTATTAAAAGGGAGACCTTAAAAATGCCCATAAAATTAGAAGTGAATATCGAGTGAATTGAGTGAATTTTTGAGAATTTTCAACTCGCCCAATCAAGTTTGAGTAGGTTGATTTCAAATTTAACCCACCCAATTAACCTAAAATATAAAATCAACCCACCCAATTAAATTTTGGATAAGTTGGTTAGGTTGAACATAATTAAAAAATAAAAAAATAAATATAGTTAATTATTTTAACCTAAAATAAGAAATATATAAAAAAAACTAACTTTCGATATAATATTAGTATTATGAAACTCCAAATTATCTTATAAGTTATAAAACCGACAAAAAAAATAAAATATATGCAAAATAAGTTTAAATATAAAAGTTATAAACTAATAAACAAATAATAATAAAAACTCATACAAAATGAAATATAACAGGTTATTAAGTAATTAATGTAAAATATAAGACAAATACTATATATTATAAGGTATGAAAAATATTTATTTTTATATATTAATAGATTGGGTGGGTTCTGGTTAATTTGGATTTAAAAAACACAATCCAAACCCACCTAGTTAATAGTCAGGTTGGTTGATCCCTTGATCGGGTTAGTCAGGTTCGAGTTATAATGGGTTGCGTTAGATTAGGTTGATCTCTTAATTGAACTGGTCGGGTTTGAGTTATAACAGGTTGAATTGGGTTGGGTTAGGCACGTTTGTTGAGTTAGTTGGGTTGCTGGGTTTCTTATTCACCCTTACAAAAAAATATAAACCTCTGTAACCTTTAGAATTTTGCCTACCTATTATGGCTTTAGGATATTTGCTATGTGGCAGCCCGCCCTGCTGTAGAGGCTCTACATGGCTATTACGGCTAACTCTGTAGTTAACCGCAATAGTCTGCAGGCCTCTAGGGTCGCCGGCAATCATGCTGAACTGAAAACTTGCTTGCTAATTTACGGAATAAATTTTTTTTTTCCTTTAAATTCATAAACTATTCGAGAATGTGATAAGGAAATCATGTTAACAAAATAACATCCACATGGATCATGATTCTCCTATCATATAATCTTAACTTGAAATCTTGTTCTTGAAAATACATGGTTTAAATTTCAAAATCTGTACAGAGGAAGACTTAAAGGTGACCAAATCCCTCGCCCAATCCTCCCCGGCATGCATCTTCCCTGTTCGTCATCCACCGTATACTACTGGTGAACAGGTCTCTTACCTGCAACATGTAAACAAACTGATGAGCTATAGGCCCAGTAAGTTCAAACATAAAAACATGAAACATGACATGCTATACTGCTGTGCTCGTGCATGAAACTAGACTCTGTAAACATGCTCGTGGCTAAAAGGTTAGTCTTAGGACATTATCTGTTATTTTAGTTCTGGTTTTGGGCCCCTGATTGGTCGTACCGACATGTTAGCGTAACTGGGAGTGGTACTTTAGTGCTGACCTCCTCAGTCTTAACTGATGCTAAACATGAAAACCTCCCAGTGGGTCGAGAGGCCGATACGCCAATAACTGGTTTAATTACCATCTTGCTGGTGTTCCAACTGAGTAGCATATTGATTGCCCCCACAGTCGGAACCTGTTACATGAATTACTGGGGTGAAAGTTATATTAACACACTAGGGTGCCTTGTGCACCTACCTGTTTTCGTGTTCTGGTACCTGTCTGACATGTGTACTGAAATATGAAACTCTACATGCATGACATGAACTGACATAGATATCGTGATGCAGACAATCAATGTCTAACATACACGTCATACAATATATATAACATCATAATATAACAAGTTTGTCCACGTTGCAGTCAGAACAATGCTTGAACTTATAGAAAATCTGCGAGCGTAAGCCTCTGCTGCTCTGGGACTGCTGTATCGAGGTCTCTGGCTCGAACTCCTATAAAAGGAATAATCACTGATTATTTCCAATATTCATCTTATACTGGAAATATGGCAAAATATGAAAATTTCTATTTCTAGACTTTTTTTTTTTTTTTATTCTTTGGCTTCGGACACGCCCTCCTACACGGGCGTGTCTCTGGCCGTGTACCTCTCTGGACTTACGTGTCTAGCCGTGTACTTCGTGGAACATGGCTGTGTATACTTACATGGGTGAATACACGGCCGTGTTACTGGCCGTTTACTCCTCTGGACTCTTACACGGTTACTTACACTGCCGTATTTCTGGCCGTGTTTTCCTGCTGTCTAACATGGTCTGCTACACGCCTTTCCCTTGACCGTGTGCCCCTTGACACGGCCTGATACACGGCCTTGTTCTTGGCTGTGTACCTCTCGGGTCTGAATTTTCTTGCAACACGGTCGTGCATATGGGCATGTTCGGGACCGTGTACTGAACACGCCCTTGTACACGCCCGTGTTCATACCAGAATCAAGATTCTGGGTCCGAACTGCTTTGCTCTGATTTTCTAATGCTTTTATGGCCTTTGTTCTACTTCTTACACTCGAAATCGATCTCCATAAGATCGTTTCAAGGTATCTACTACATTTCTACTATCACAAATCCATGATTTCATAAGCAAAATCTCACATTTTGCTTATGAATATCTCTTGACTCAACTTTTGAAAAATCTGCACTTTTGTGAAGAAAACTCACTAAACTTGGTTTTCTAAACCATCAACTCATGGATTTGTGTTTGAAAACATCTAGACTCGAACCATGTTTCGATTTTAACCGAAAACCTCAACATGATTCACTCACATTCCCTTTTTCCTCTCAAAACCCCAGATTTTTCACCCGAAAAAGCAAGAGGAAAACGAGGGTTTACCTTACTTGAAGCTTGAGAGCGTCTTGCTGTGGATTCTTGACCGAAAACTCGATCGATCTGCTGCTTGAACAAGAAAATCCGAACTTGTTTGGATTTCCTTTTTCTTCTTTCTCTTTCTCTTTCTCTTTCTCTTTTTCTTTCTTTCTCCGCTGTTTCTCTTTTCAGCACAAACCAAGTGAATTAATTCACTTGGGCTACTATGTAGCAGCTGCCCCTCACGTGTCTCTCTCTCCCATTTTCCTTTTTTTTTTTTTTTTTTGAAAAAGCAAGGGCTTGTTTGGCTATCTTTTGGCCATTGATCAATGTGGCTCACTTGTGTGCCATTGATATCTTAATATGTATTTTTTCACATACTTTTCTATTAAATTTTAAAACATCATAATTTGAATTAATGCTTAGCTTTTAACTATTTTCATTAATTCATTGTCAAATTTTGATTAAAACTCAATTAATCAAAATTTTCCTCTGCTCTGTATTCTGTAACATGTCTCACTATAAATGTACATTTATTTACATATCTTGTACAAAACTTTCCGAAAGTGTTAAGTTTCTCGGTTATCATATTCACCCCTCCTTATAAGATTTTCGTCCTCGAAAATTTAGAACAAGTGAGGGTATGAAAGTCTCATCTCATCTTCTCTCTCCCACGTAGCTTCTTCAATGTTGTGATTCCTCCACAATACCTTTACTAGTGGGATGGTCTTGTTTCTCAGCACCTTTTCTTCTCTAGCCAGTATCTGAGCAGACTATTCTTCATAGGTCAAATCCTCTTAGACTTGGACTGGTTCATGTTGTAGCACATGAGACGGATCTGACGTGTACTTTCTGAGCATGGAGACATGGAATACGTTGTGCACTGCTGACAGCTCAGGAGGTAATGCCAACTTGTAGGCAATCTTCCCAATGCGTTTGATAATCTCATAAGGTCCAATATACCTTGGACTCAGTTTTCCCTTCTTACCAAATCGCATAATCCCCTTCATGGGTGACACTTTCAGAAAAACAAAGTCCCCTTCCTTGAATTCTAGATATCTCCGTCTTCTGTCTGCATAACTCTTCTGTCTACTCTGAGCACTCTTCATTCTTTGCTGGATCTTGGCAACTGCATCGCAAGTTTCATGCATGAAATCTGTCTTATGCAGTTGTTTTTCCTTCAGATCATACCAGTGGATGGGTGATCTGCACTTTCTTCCATACAGGGCCTTATACGGTGCCATCTTGAGGGAAGCTTGGTAACTATTGTTGTATGAGAATTCCACTAGTGGTAGCTTTTCATTCCAAGCTCCTGGAAAATCCATGACACATGCTCGGAGCATATCCTCCAAAGTCTGGATAGTCCGTTCTGATTGTCCATCTGTCTGAGGATGGAAGGCTATACTGAACCTCAGTTCTGTGCCCATGGCTCTTTGCACACACTCCCAAAAGTTTGAAGTGAATCGTGCATCTCTGTCAGATACTATGGACTCTGGAACTCCATGTAACCTGACAACATAATCTACATGCAGATGTGCCAGCTTCTCCAATGAGTAAGTGATCTTTATTGGTATGAATCTGGCTGTCTTTGTCAATCTGTCCACGATTACCCAAATGGCATCGTGTCATCCTCTTGTTTTGGGTAGTGCTACTACAAAATCCATGGTAACATCCTCCCATTTCCATTCTAGAATCTCCAGAGGTTCTAACTTTCCTCCATGATACTGATGCTCAACCTTGACTTTCTGACAAGTAAGGCACTTACTCACAAATCTTGCAATGTCTCATTTCATCCCTTTCCACCAAAACTGTAGTTTCAAGTCTTGGTACATCTTGGTGGCTCCAGGATGGACTGAATATGGCGTCTCATGAGCTTCTGACATGATTCACCTTCGAAGCTCTTCATCTGCTGGCACATGAATTCTCCCCTGATATATGATTAATCCTTCAATGGACATCTCTTCCTGGGAGCCTGTCAGACTTGAATCTTGCTTCTGAGCTTCCTTGATATCATCAAACAATGATGACTTCAACTGCAGTGCTGACAATTTTCTTGATATCAGCTTTAACTCGAGCGAATGAATCTCTTACTGTAATGGTCTTGATAACCTACCAATAGGCAACTGCTGCAGAACTATCGCTTTTCTGCTCAATGCATCTGCTACTCGGTTGGCTTTTCCTGATTGATAAAGGATCTCACAGTCATAATCCTTCACCAACTCCAACCATCTTCTTTGCCTCATGTTTAACTCCTTCTGTGTGAAGAAGTATTTTAAACTCTGATGATCTGTGTAAATCTGACACTATGCTCTATACAGATAGTGTCGCCAAATTTTGAGTGCGAACACTACTGCAGCAAGTTCTAGATCGTGGGTGGGATAGTTCTTCTCGTGCTCTTTCAGTTGACGTGAAGCGTAGGCAATCACTCTGCCTTCTTGCATTAATACTGCTCTCAAACCCACTTTGTAAGTATCACTGTAGATTTCATACTTCTCCCCCTCAGTAGGGAGTGTGAGGATCGGCGCGCTTGTCAGCCGTCTCTTCAGCTCTTGGAAGCTTCTTTCACACTCATCTATCCATATATACTTCTTTTCCTTACGTGTGAGGGTGGTGAGAGGTGCCGCTAATCTTGCAAATCCCTCCACAAATCTCCTGTAATAGCCAGCTAACCCTAAGAAACTGCGTATCTCTGTCACGCTCTTAGGTGCAGGCCATTTGTTGATTGCATCCACTTTAATTGGATCGACTGCAATTCCCTCCTTGGACACTATATGACCGAGGAAATGCACTTTGTCTAGCCAAAACTCACATTTTGAGAATTTGGCATAGAGTTGATGCTCTCAGCGTCTGAAAATTAACTCTCAATTGGGCTTCATCAATGAACACAATGATAAACTTGTAAAGATACTCCTTGACAACTCTGTTCATCAGGTCTATGAAAGCGGCTGGCGCGTTCGTTAACTCAAATGGCATTACTAGGAACTCATAATGCCCATAACGGGTTCTGAAAGCTGTCTTGGGAACATCACTTTCCTTGATCCTTAGCTGATGATATCTTGATCTCAAATCAATTTTTGAGAACACTGCTGCACCCTTGAGCTGGTCGAACAGGTTATCAATCCTAGGTAATGGGTACTTATTCTTGACTGTAACCTTGTTCAATTTTCTGTAATCTATGCACATACGGAAAGTCTCATTTTTCTTCTTGACAAACAGTACGGGAGCACCCCATGGGGCATAGCTTGGTCTGATGAATCTCTTGTCAAGCAGATCCTTCAACTGCACTTGTAACTCTTTTAACTTCACTGGTGCCATGCGGTACGGCGCCTTGGAGATCGGTGCTGTTCCAGGTAGGAGCTCTATCTCAAATGAGATTTCCAGTTTTGGAGGTAGTCCTCATAGTTCCTCAGGAAAGACCTCGAGAAATTCTCTGACAACAGGAACATCTTCTGGTTGTAACTTCTTCTCTTCTGCTGTATCTATGACATAAGCTAAATATTCAGTACAACCACTGGCTATTAGCTTCTTGGCTTTCAATGAACTAATCATCATCTTGCTTGATCTTCTCGAAGAATCGACATATTCAAAGCATTCTTCATCTTCTGGCTTGAATACTATTCTTCTGTTTCTGCAATCTATCGTAACTTGATATTTTCCTAGGAAATCCATTCTCAAGATTAGATCATAGTCTACGATCTTCATCATGATCAACTCTGCATACAGCTCTCTATTTGCCACGATTACTGGTACATGAGGTAACCAGTTTTTTGACAACATGATTTCTCCTGATGGGAGAGTAGTTCTAAAGTTCTTCCCATGTGATCTCTAGCGTATTCTAACTTATCAGCAAATGCAAATGATATGAAAGAATGGGTGGCCCCAGAGTCAAATAGAACAGATGCCAAGTGGTTAGCGACAGAACTCTGACCTGTCACCACGTTGGAAGTCCCTGCCTCTACCTCTTCTCTGGTGTAGGCCATCACCCTAGCATCTGCCTATGGAGCTCTTTCTTGCGCTACTGGATGCACTTCTGATGGACTCTCATAGCTCAGTCTGAGTGCATGTACTTGTGACTGCTATGGACGTGATGAGTTTGCTCCAGATACTGATTGGCGGTTCATAGGGCAATTCTTGATGAAATGGCCCTCTCTTCCATACTGAAAACAGGCAGTCGTGCCAGCTTTGCATTGACCCACATGTTTCCTCCCACAGTTTGGAGAGGTGGGGTTACTTGGAACTGTAGTGGTGTTAATCCTCCTTGACTGACTTATGTTGTCCTGACTCTGAGTTCCCTGAAAATTCCCCTTTCTCTTCTGTTAGGACTAAGGGCCTGGATGACTGGACTGCTCTGATCTTGTACTCTGACTGCCCTTGCTGTATTGTCTGGGTTGAGAGGCCTTAGCCAAGATCTTTTCTTTCTTCCTGGCTTCCCAGACCTTTTCCTTTTCCTCTTTCTGTCGGGCTAGGTGATACTCTGCCCTCAAAACACGACTAACACAGTCGGCTACTGAAACTGGCGGGATTGGACCAATGTCAATCAAGGTAGCAATCTCAGGCCTGAACATGCCTATCATCTTCTGTATCTTCTCCCTCTCCGTAGGCACCACATACGGACATAAGCGGGAGAGCTGATCAAATCTCCTGCAAACCTCACTGACTGACATGTCATCTTGCTGTAACTCTGAAAATTCTTTCTGCTGGGGTCGGAGTGATGCAGGATCATAATATTTTTGGTTGAACTCCTCCAGGAACTCCGCCCATGACATTGTGGTCACGTCCCTCCTCATGCGGACTATGTCCCACCAAAATTTTGCATCCTTCCTTAGAACAAAGGATGTGCACATGACTTTCTCTTCATCTGTGAGTCTCATAAACTCCATTATCATCTGGATTGAAGAAAGCCAATCTTCTGCTTCTAGGGGATTTGTTGAACCCTCAAATTCCGGAGGCCTCATCTTCTGAAATCTCTCATATAGTGGCTCTGGGTTCACCCTGATCGGTGGTTCCTGAACCACTTCTGGTGCCGCTGGTGGCACTACCCGTTCTGCCTCTGTTGCTGGTTGTGCAGGAGTCCCTACTGATCCCTGCCCCTGTTCTAGCTGTTCTAGTCTTTGTCTCAGTTCTGCATTTTCTCTCATCTGATTTTCTAGAAGAGCTTGCATCTCTTCTAATCGCTGAGTTAGAGATGGGCATCCCCTTCTCCTTCTTTGGCCTTGGCCTTGGTTTTCCATCGTGCTACTTTTTATCTTATAATCACAAGATGAACTTGTGTTAGATCCTGTATAAAAAGGATCCACATGATTTCTTGCATTATCATAACATATCATTTCGTACTTACTACAAAGTATAGGTCTCTACAGACCTTTACTTTCATGCATAATTAACTACTGATCTTAACATAAACTGAACTTATTTGGATCGGCGAACAGGATATGCACGGAGTCATGCGGGATATGGTCCACCAACTTTTCTGATAATACCAACTGTGACCATAGTAAGTATTCAAAACTAAACCCATTTTAAAACTTGGGCTCTGATACCAAATGTGACTACGTTTGGTATCCTAAACTGAACCCATCGTAAAACCGCTCTGATACCAACTGTGGCGGCCCGCCCTGCTGTAAAGGCTGTACATGGCTATTACGGCCAACTCTGTAGTTAACCGCAATAGTCTGCAGGCCTCTAGGGTCGCCGGCAATCATGTTGAATTGAAAACTTGCTTGCTAATTTGCGGAATAAATTTTTTTTTCTTTAAATTCATAAACTGTTCTGTATTCTGTAACATGTCTCACTATAAATGTACATTTATTTACATATCTTGTACAAAACTTTCCGAGAGTGTTAAGTTTCTCGGTTATCACATGCTATCTTTTAAGAAAAGCCAAAAGTCAACCTAAGAGGATGTTTGGTGAACGCATTGCGTTTGTATTGCATTTGAATGTAATGCATTACGTTTAGATAAAAAGTATTTACATTGTATTTAAATAAAATGTGTGTTTGGATGAAAAGTATTTGATTTGTATTTAGGAGATATTCGATAAGCGTACTGCATTTGAATACAATGCATTGAATATAATTTATATTTATATTAAAAGTATTCGTATTGCATTTGAATGCAATATGTATTTGGATAAAAAAATAAATAAATTATATTTAAATAATGAATATGTGATGTGATAAATAAAAGTAGAGAGAAAAAAGGTAGAAAGAAAGAAAGTATGTGATGTGATTGGTAAAACTAATAGAAAAAAAATGAAATAATGAATAGTAATTATATTGGTTTTAAAATATGATATAATTAGTATTTAAATATAATACTTTTATGTTTGAATGAAAATTACATTACATTTGAACACAATGCGAATATAATACGGTAAATAAATGGGACATTGAATAATAATATGTAATATATTGGGTAAAAGTAAAGAGAAAAACGGAAGAGAGAAAGAGAGTATGTAATGTGATTAGTAAAAGTAATAGAAAAAGAGAAATAATGAATAATTATTATATTGGATTTAAAATGTGATATGATTAATATTTGAATGCAATATTTTTTGTGTTTAGATGAAAATCACATTACATTTAAACACAATGTGAATACAATGCAGTAAATAAACGAGGCATAATATATCTTTCTAAAATTACTCACAACCAATTAAAAAGGCATTCTAATATCGTTTGCAATCCACCCACAAATACTGTTTAATATTTTACTAATTTTTTAATATTTCTTATATTAGATTAGTTCAAATATTTTTTTTTAATTTATTATTTTAAAAATATTATTTGTCATATAATTTTCTCACTTTATAAACAAACGATCACAAATATTATTTCTAAAAAAATTAACACAAAAATGAAAATAATCAAAATAATATACACAAAATTTTACCGCCACTCTTAAGACACGTGGAATGGGTTTTACCTATTTGACCTGGTCCACACTTTTGAGATCAGGCGTTTGCTAATAGCTTGTTTCTAGACTACATAGTATCCACGAAGGAAAAGGCCAAACCACCTTCTTTTATTGCACTAGATAGATTGCGTACACTCCAAGCAAGATCAGCTAATTAAAATTCCAATTATGCATGGATAATCCAGGCAAAAAGATCACAAACTATTGAGAGTTTCATATCTGGAGCAGCCCCTTATTCTTCAAGTACTCCACAGTCTGGTCATATATTTCTTCAATCCCATACTTGAAACTAAATCCCTCCTTCTTCAGCTTGTCTGAGGAGATTATCAACTTGGCCTTGGACGGGAAATCTGCAAAACTGCATTTTTGCAAACGAAGAAACAAAAAAGTACCAAGTTTAATTGCTAGGGATTTTCTAATTCGAAAAACTCTTATGAATTTGATTACTACTAATTTGGCTCTATGGTGACTAAATTTGTTTACTGGTATTTGGTGCTTACTCAGTGGGGACTTTGAGGTGAGGATATTTGTTGCTGAGGAACTTTGCTAGCTCGGGAACACTGGTGTTCACAGCACAGCAAATGTACCGACCGGAGGCTGATTCTTTCTCAGCCAAAAACACATGAGCTCGGCAGACATCCTCGACATGCGAAATGGATATCGACCCCGACAGCATTTGCATCCCTTTTATGCCATTTATGAGGAACTCGTTTCCTACAAGAAGTTAGAATACCAATATTAAAACCACAAATCTACTTATAAAAGTAAAAAATGGTAAGTACACACACACACACACACATTGGATTTTTGGTTAAAAAAAAAAACCTGAAAGCAGACATGCTGCCAGGCCAACACTGCTGGGGATGTCAGGAGTAAGAGAAGGACCAGCCATGAGGGAAGGGATCACAGTGATGAGGTCAATGCTGTGTTCTTTGGCAAATTTCCAAGCTGTTTTCTCAGCCAGTGTCTTGGACAGAGGGTAACCCTGCAAATTTTCGGAAAAATTAATGTTAGTTTAAGCACTCTTTTTCCTTTTTTATTATCATTATTTTTTTTTCATTGTAGGTTTCATTGGATTACCCAAGTTGGTGGCTTCTGCGTATTCAAGAACTCAATGTCACTCCAATTCTCTTCATCCACCACCAACCCTGTCCCGCTAACCGTGTTGATCGAAACAGCTGCAGCAGACGATGTCAAAACGACACGTTTAACTGTTTTCGCTTTCACACAAGCGTTGAGAACGTTTAGCACCCCTTGGATTGCTGGCTTGATCATGTCATTCTATAAAATGTGTTCAAAACAGGCCAAAGCAGCTTTGTCATAATTAAGATGGATCCAATATTTCTTTCTTCAAACATGATTTTTCTATTCTTTTTTTCCTACCTCTGGATCTTCTGAGGCAAAGTTTACTGGTGTTGCGACATGGAAGACAAGGTCACAACCTGCAATCGGGGCGTCGAAGCTTCCTTCCGCGGTTAGATCAGCTCCAAAAATCCTTAGCTCGCCCAAAGCTTCCATTTGCAAGAGATGTGATACCTTTTTCTGATTGTCTGCAGGCCAAAAAAAAAACAGAGGTGTAGAATGTAGCCTTTATAGTAACATATTTTATAATTCGCTTGTAATCTAGTGGTGAAATGGGGACTAGATTCATTGTGTTCTTTCGTATGCATGTGATTAAAAAGATTTTTATGATAACTTATATCATTATTAATCATTACTCAAGGAAAGTATATGTATCACAAACCTCTCGAGTAATTTTTTTTTTTTTTCCTGTAATGCATTTTATATCTGAAATCATAAAAAATTCCTTCAAGTTAAAATCAAATCTCCATCACTAGTTGATCAAACTATGTGATATTTTGTTCAAAATTCCGTTCAACACTAACAGATCTACCAAATGTACCAAGTCCTTTTGGTCAAATTAGGGAGTTAAAAGGAATAAAGGTGTTTGGATATAACTTATAAGCGTTGTTTATTTATTTATTATTTATTTGTTCTTCTAATATATATTTAACACTCCGTATGTTTGACACTTCTAAATTTGAAAAATAAAAAATTTTTCATTCCAAGAAAAATGAACCCTTCCTAAATTTTTTTATCTGAATATTCAAAATTTTTCATTTTTAAAAAATAAAAAAAGAGCTCTCTAGAAGCAAAAAGTTTTCACCCACCCAAATGACTTTTCACTTTTAAAAAAATTCCAAACAATTTTTTATTTTTTATATCTAAAAATTTTTTATTTTCTAAAAATGGATCTCTCATCGAAACGGACCTTAAGTGTGCTTGGAGAGTCTGTAAACGTGCTTGTATATAAGTGTTATTATTATTATTTATTTAGTTTTTCGATACCTCAGTGTTTATTTTTCCAAACATTATGCATGGGGTGCAAATGTAAAATGTGCAAATAACTCAAGGCACAAGTGCAAATCACTAATGTGTAGGGCTATTAACTCAATGCAAATACGCGAAAGAAATCATGTCCACAAAAACTAGCACATGCACTTGCCAAGTAGGTGAGGGAAAAGTCCAAAGCAGTTAAGAATAATACCCCGAGAAAAGTCTAAAAAGCAACTACGGAAATGAAAGACAGCAAAGAAGAAGAGGAAGACCAATTACCAGGGTCTCTAACGGTGGTGTTTACGGCATAGCCCTTCTCAAGCAGAAGCTTCACCAGCAAAGAGGCTACGAACCCGCTACCACCGACCACGCAAGCCTTCTTCTTGCCGACGGTTTGAGTGGCCATGGCTATACGGTTAGTATTTGCTTGATTTCTTTGGTATGCCCTTGGCAAAGAGTGTCTGCTAACTTCACAACTAAAAAGACTCTGCCCGCCCAAAAAAGGAAGGAATAACGTTGTGAGAAGAAGTGCGACCGTTGGTGGCGGGGTTTTGCCTCTTAAATAAAGAGACGTTTGTGTATAAATTTTCTTTTCTTCACCAAGTTTTTTTGGGACGAATAAGGTGAGCACGTGGCGTTGGATTCACTAGTACCAACCATTCAAAAGTCAACCCTAGCGTTACTTACCAAGTTGCTCTCTGATTGTGAAAAAATAAAACAAAAAATTTAAAAAAATATAACCTTTTTTTTTGGTGAATCAAAAAAAAAAAAAAACTTGCTCTTTGATTGATGTTTCTGGCCGAATCTATAAACCAAAGTATTGCGCTTCACTTTGCGTTTTCAGAAATATTGTAATTATACTTT
The DNA here is from genome assembly GCA_035233585.1 of Antiaris toxicaria. Lineage (NCBI taxonomy): Eukaryota > Viridiplantae > Streptophyta > Magnoliopsida > Rosales > Moraceae > Antiaris > Antiaris toxicaria. The sequence continues at coordinate 101,859,141 of CP141154.1, forward strand.
GAAGAATCTCTCATGAATTTTGGTGTAAAAAACAGTTCAAAAAAAAAAAAAAGACAACATTAACCGTCCTAACGTTCGTAGTATAGAATCGGACTGCCTAAATATTGTTGGATATTAAGATCGGAAATATATAAGAATTGACAAAATTTGTCACTGTTAAATGCGTTTCAAACAAACCGAGCACTCGTTTGTGCCTTTCCCCTTTTTACTTTTGTTTCCCCTCTAAAATTTTGCCTTTTTCCAGTTTGGACTCTTATTTTCACAAAATTTTTCTAGTTTTCCCTTGTTGAATTAAATAACTTTGTTCAAATGCATCCTACGTAATTCTTTCTATATATTTCTCTAAAAATTAATGTATATTTTTTGCTCTTATAAACATTTTTTTTCTAATTGCTTTACTGTATTTTATTTTTTAATTGTGCCCTTCCTTAAACATATTTTTCTTATAGCCCTCTTAAATGCTATTTTCTCATATGCACCACCTGCAAAATGATTGACGGCCTAATTTTTCCTTGTAAATCTATATAATATGTATATATATATATAAGTATATAATGAGTTCTAATATATTTTTCTTTACTAAACTAAACTCCTAAGTGAATAAGTTAAGAAAATTGTACATTTACGTGTTCATAATATTCAATAGACTGGATTCACACGTACATGGCATAAATAGATCTACCAAATGTAGGAGTATAAATTCTGTTCAGCATTAATTTTTCCTTCCTCTTTTTTTTTTTTTTTCTCAGGTTGATATGCTTTACCGTTAGCTCAAAAATGTTGGTGGGTGATCACGTTTGTAAAAGTTGGGTGATTCTTGTGCCCTTTTTTTGGTCCTTTCAGATAAGTGGTGGGACCATTTAAAGGGGGCAAAAACATCTAAAACGGATATAAACTTTGTGGGCAAAATGGCTCATTTAAGCCATGTTAAAGTCCCGTTTTAAGATTCGATTTTGTATGAAACTCAATTAGAGTTTGGGTTAGGTCTCAATGGATTTACGTTTTTCGTTACGAAAAAATTAAAATCGGATATTCATACGCTCAAAATGGTAATCGGGTGAATAAGAAATTATACTCCAAATGTGCTACTTGAAATGATAGCTTGGAAGAAAATTACAAAAAATCCTATATTCGCCAGAAGTGAAGCCATGATAGTGTATATAAAGGATTGCACTTAAAGATCTAAGTAATCATATATACTTAAGAGGCTCTCTCATACACAGGAGGGGGTGCAAATCCTAAATTTGGTGGGTTGGGGATCCAATATATGCACCAGCGATTTACGAACATGAATGTCGGACCGAAAAGCCCACCTCGTGTGAGCTTTGTTTTGCAATTTTTTTATTTTTATTTTTTTGGCCCAAGAAAAATCCAAGACCATTCAAATTCTCCTAAAAACCGAATTTGGCTTGGTTAAGGAGTTTAATTAGCTTGGTTAAGGAGCTTAATGAGAGAAATAATAGAGTTTAATGGAGACAACCATGAATATGTATGAATGTGGGAGTTTTTTTTTTTTTTTTTTTGAGAATGCAAAAAGACTTCGGTTTTCCATCTTGGAAAATCCAAATCTAGACTTGGAAATGGCGAAGTGCAATTCAAAAAATGAAACTCATAAACCTTAGGGATAATTTATAGTTTAATAGATGATTAATCCCATTAATCCATACATGTAACATCTCATTTTGTGAGTCTATATAAAGGCCATCCTCCACATAAACATACATATAACACAAACACACAAAGCACTAGTTTTTTTTCTTTTGTTATGGAGTTCTCTTTACAGCTTTATAGTCGATTTTGGTGATAGTGAAAAGGTGCATGTTCGAGTTCGGTGTGACGATTCCGATAGTGTTTCGTGCTACCGTCATTGTCATTGTATTCAGATAAACAGACGTCTTACGTATCCTCAAACACTCTTGGAAGGGACGAATCTATTTTAAGGAAAGCGTGATTCATGTGCCTCAACATCATCCTTTTCGATTCGTTTAAGTTCAGTAAAAAGTTGAATTCATGTTTAATCTTTTTTTTTTTTAATTGTAACAAGTTGGTAAGTTATATTGTTCTTCTTTGTATTTTTCATATTTTGTCTAACAAACATTTCATTGAAGGACATTATTAGACAAATATGGAAAATGCAAATAACACCAATATAATATTTCTAACATGTTACAATAAAATGTTACAACACAAACTTAACCTTTAACCGAACTAGGAAAATGAATTGAGAATGATGATGTTGAGACACGTGAGACACGCTTTCCTCAAAATAGATTTGTCCCCTCTGATGAGTGTTTTAGGACATGTAGGACATCCATTTCCTATGATACAGCAATAACGACGGTAACACGAAACATTATCGAAATCATCACAGTGAACTCGAATTGACACCTTTCCTCTATCACCAAAACTAACTTTAATGGCTGCAAAGAAACTCGAGAAAAGAAAAGAAAGCTAGTGTTTTGTATTGTATTGTGTGTTGTGTTCATATGGAGAATGGCTCTTTATAGGCTATGAAATGGGATATTACAAATTAGGATTAATGGGATTAATTACCCATTAAACCAAAATATTAACCCCAATGTTTACAAGTTTCATTTTTTGAGTTGTACTTGGTCCATTTCAAGACTAAATTCGGATTTTCCAAATAAAAAACCAAATACTTTTTGGTTTCTCTAGATTGGAAACTTTCACATTGATGTATATTCATAGTGGTCACTATTAAGCTCTATTATTCCTCCTATTAAGCTCCTTTACCAAGTCAAATTTGGTTTTTTTGAGAAGAATATGGATGGTTTTGGGCTTTTCTTAAGCCAAAAAATAATAATAAAAATTCCAAAACAAAGCATGCATAGAGTAGGCTTTTCGATCCGGCATTCATATCTGTAGATCGCGGGTGTATATATTAGGGCCCTAACTTGTCAAGTTCGTGATTTGTACATCCTTTGTGCATGAGAGACCCTTTTAGGTATACATGTTTACCTAGAGTTTAAAGTACAATCACTTATATATACTACCATAGCTTCATTCCTAACCAATGTGGGATTTTTGTAATTTCCTATTATTTTAAGTAGCACATTTAGAGCTTCAATTTTTCATTTACCCGATTACTGTTTTGAGCGTATAAAATATCTAATTTTGATCTCATCATAACGAAGAATGCAAATTCATCGAAACTCATTTCAAACTCTAATTGGGTCCTATTCCAAAATAAGCCTCGAAATGAATCTATAACATAGCTTAGATAAGCCATTTTCGAACAAACATAAATAAATTTTCTTCATTAATTTTTAATTATCTTCGCACCATAAATGCATAATTATAGGACTAGAAAAAAAAAACTTTTTTATATTGGTGCATTCTAAACTTATCATAAAGTTTTAATTTTCGTTTTGAATTTTTAATTTTAATAAATTATATCTTGAATTTACAAATACGTAGCAATTTACATCCCATATGTTGATTTTTTTAATAAAAATTAGCACTTCGCTTGTATATAACTTGTTGATTAAGAGGGTAAAGTTTTCTTTTTAAAAAATGTTATTCCAAATATATATTTATAATAAATTAATTTAAACCTTTTTATTTTGATAAACTTAATTAAAGTTCTTAACCTCAATAAATTTAAGTTAACATAGTCAAAAATAATTATTCATGTCATAAATTAACAACTCATGTATAAATTACATGTCAATTTCCTTCAAAATATTAATTTTATGGTCAATAAAGCTCAAATTATTATATATTTATAAGTTCAGAATGTAAATTATCAAAATTAAAAATTTAAAGTGCAAATTGTAACTTTATAATAAATTTAGAGTATATTGATGTAACAAAAGCCTAAAAAATATGTGACAACTAACACTAATTAAAAAATAAAAAAAGTCATTGTTGTTTCTTCTTGCAAAATAATTGTTAAAGGGGTGCTCGGGGGAGGCAATGCAAACAGTATTTTCACATCTGGTTTCCAGACATGTGTTTGGCTGTGTTTTGAGTTTCCAAAATTAAGTCTGGCAATGTGAACAGTGAACCAAGATGTGGTTAAGGTTAAAGAGCAAAAAAAAAGTCTTTAAAACATTTTTTTTCTACTTTAAGGGGGCATTCGGTACAGTAATTGCGTTTTAATTATATTCAAATGCAATGCAATTTTATACCAAACGTAAAGTTTTACATTTAAATATAATTTTTTTTAACAGTGTTACGAAAACAATTACTATTCAAAAGTTTTTTAAAACAATCAACTTTTCAACTCTATTATTTATCTCTACTTTTACCAATCACATCAACTTTTCAACTCTAAAATACTTTTCATCCAAACACACATTTCATTCAAATACAAAACAAATATTTTTCAACCAAATACAACATTCAAAAAACAAATTTCATTCAAATACAATCAAAATGTAATGCGTTTACCAAATGCTCCCTAACATCACTTTTACTATTTATATATCTAAACCGCTATAATAAACTCCAAATTTTAAAAGTTTATAACTTTATGTATACAAGTTCAAAAAAGATGAAAATTTTTTTTTAAATTACATAAAATTTCGAAAAAAACGAAGTAATATCTATATCGATATTTTTTTAAAATTTTAAATTTTACATTTTTTTCACTCAAAATAACTTTTTTGTACAAACATATTTTTTAAAATAATTTTTTTCCAACCTAAACAAAATGTCTCCAAAAGGCACCCAAACACCTCCCTGTTTTGTTTTACACAATTTTTTTTCACATCTGGTTGGTTGGCCCTTTTTTGGGTTTCCAAATAAAGACGGGAAATGTGACAAATGAACCCAAATGGGGTGCACTGTTGAAGATTATATTTTTATTTATAAAATTAATTTCGGATTTTGTTTACAAATTTTATTTATTTACTTTAATTTACAAATCAATAAAATACACACCTGAAAACATACTGTTTTCCCAATTATTTTTCTAAAAAATTTTGCACCATAACACATTTTCAAAGTTCATTTTAGCTTCAATCAATATACCTAAACACTCTGTCTTCAATTATTACTCAAACGGACTCTAAATAAAACAACCATTAACACCTTCACTTTTATATGCTACATAAAGAACTATAAGTGATTGTTTCTTTTTTATTTAGCACTTTGAAGAAGTATTTGTTGAATAACTGTCCCTTTTTTTTTTTTTTTGGTCACTACCCTAATTAATTACTACAACTCATTATAGAGCAATAATTTGTGATACTTAATGTAATTATAAAAATATATACACAGTTACCATTTTTTTTTTTTACTTAAAAACGAAAACGACTATCCAAATATAATCGCCTAAAATAATAGATAGCTGCAATGTCTTTATTTCCGAGTTGTCTATTTCTTTTTCTCTCTTTTTTCAAGCATCATTTCCTATAGATGAGAAACACGAAATAAATTCTCAAAAAAAAAAAAAACCCACGAAATAAATGCAAAGTTAAATAAAGGAGTTGCTGCAATCACGTTATATCCTAAAACTTTTTTTTTAAGGTTATATTCTAATACTTTAAACTGTTAGATCATTTTTTTTAATAAAAAAAAGGAACAACAGTTAAAAAAACATTATGTCACACTTCATTTATCAATAAAAAATAAATCTTATAATATAAAATCTATATTCATTAATAGATTCATATTCTATTAATTGTAATGTTTAACGTAAGTGATATCAATAATTTTTTTTTTAGGATATTAATAGATTGAGTAGTACACCACAATGCAGATCACTTTTTTAAACAAATGTAGTATTCATATAATATGGAATCTGGTATAAATAAGGCCAAGTTCTACTTCATAGCAATTTTAAATTTTTTAAGGCAACTCAAACACCAAACAATCTTCTCTGAAAAACTACATATTTCAGTAATGTAATTCGACTCTCTGTTCTTGTTTTCTCTCCTTCCTGCCCGGTTTGGACTATTTCTATTAAGACACCAGTCTATTATTAATATTGTCAAAGTCCTCCCTTTATTTCAAGTGTAGTAAAGTTTTGCCTTTTTTTTTTTTTTTTTAAACAGCATTTTTTTTTTCCTTTCATTAAAAGGGTAATATTTTCAAACCATTACCGATATCAAAAATGTTATCTATGCAAAAAAGGATTTGAAGTACGAAACCTTCATGGATTGTAAATCACCACAAAGCAGGGAAGCAGAGCTCTTGGATTTGGCAAAAGAAGTTCTTCAGCCCAACTGCTCCGTCCCAGTTTCCAAGCCAAAGAATCGAAACCCGAAGAAGAACTAAATCCTTGATCAAATTTTCTGAGAGGACTGTGGATCTTCCCAGCAATCACTCTGCACACAAACAAAGCCTTCCTCTCAAACTGAGGATGACCTTCTCCACCAATATATTTCAAGGCTCTTTCACTGGTTGATGTAACAAAAATCCCGATCCGTGCGACAAAATCCTTCCTCGGAGAGAACCCATTACGCAGAATCCGACAAGCACAGCAAGTGTTCGACTTGCATAGACCTGGAGAGCCGTTCGTGCCAAGTGAACATGAAATGTTTGTGGCGTGAAACCTCAAGAGTTCGTTCCCATCGGCCAGGCAACGGTGGTCTACTTGCTTGAACTGTGATCTGCTGGCTTTGGTTTTCACCATTTCTCTGTAGTCTTCAAACCGAGCAAGGATGTTTTGCGTGTTGTGAACCTTCAAGATTCTCTCAATCCTAATACGTTCGTTGGTGTTCGACTCTGCCCCACGTTGGCAAATTATCTCCACAATCTTCCTAGATGAGTCTCCTTCCAGTAATTCACTGACTGCATAAGAAATGATCTCATAAGTACAAACTCAACCTCATTAAATGATAATATCTAGTATTTTTTTTTTTAAGATAAAAATACAGTAGTAGCACATTTTCTCAAATCAACTAGGAAATTAGATTATTAACCAAAATTCATTTGCTAATTCCGCTATTGCTTGACGTGTGTGTGTGCATGTGCGTGTGCGTGTGCCCGTGCACATGTATAAAACAGAAAAACATATCAGCGAGAACTCAGGATGATTGGTATGCATCTAGTACCTGCATTCTTGGAGAAACAAGGTGAATCAGAGGCATTTGAAAGACAATGTCGCTCACCGCATGTTTGGCATACCAAAGTTGAACCACCATGATACTTCCTCCAATGCTTAGACACTGATCTGTGCAGCCCATAACGGGACGCCATATTATGCCCTTCATGTTCAAGAAGTCCCTTTCCATCACAACCACTATTTCCTGTTGCTGAAGCGGTACCAAAACCAACAGTTTTAACCGCGGGTCCTAACTTACCAAGGGCTATTTCATTGTTACTAGTGGATTTGCCATGTTCAGATCTGCCTCCCACAACGTTTGCACTGCAATTAGATGGCCTTCTTTCCTTGTGCCTCTTGCTTCCATAAATGACATCTTTAAGACTCGAAAGACATCCAACGGAAGCAGATCTCTCCGGTGTCAGTATCCTGGTGTGAATTACATCGACACTACCAGTGACCTCAGATGAATCCGATGACTGAGGCTTACATAGCAGTGATTTTCTGAGAGCAAACAACCAAACAGAAGGCATTTTTTTCTCTCTTCAATTGTGTTTTCCTTTTTCCTCGCTCACTTGACATCTCCATTTGGTGTCATATAAATATACAAATCATGCACCGTTGGAATTGGAAAGCAATTAAAAACAAGATTCAAGGAATTCAATTTTCCCCGTACGTCTTCGCTGTTCTGGTTTTACATCGGTCATATTCAACAAGTCTTATTTTTTTTTCTTCATAAACAGACCAGGCACAACAAATTTATTAACAAGAGAGTTATGGTGTTGCTACTACACCCGGTCAAACTTCCTAATTAAGAAAACAAATATGGTATGCTAAATACGGCAAAAATTGGAAAATATATTGCTGCCTCTCTAAAACGTATGATCTCCCAGTATGGAATAATATCAACTGACAATATGTATTTGAGTAAATGCAAAGTTTTTGACTTCTATTATATTTCTTGATAACAACTAGGGGTAACACGACGAGGGAATAGGTACTTAAAAACACAGCCGTACAAGATTTTTGAAAGTTTTATTGCATATTTCAAACGATTTGATCCTGTTGGATCTCTTTTTTCAATATGTTCCACTAATTGATTTAACACAACATTCACCACTCTCACAAGATTTAACAATATTCAACAATACAACAAAGCTTCGTCATATCATACAAGTAATATACGTCTATACACCATTTTTCCTAAAAGTGATGAGAAGATCAGAACAGAAAGTATGACGAACTGAGGACCGACGCGTGATTTTTGCCCAAGTTTCGGCCTCGGAGGCACTCCAGATCCATGACATGAGAATGGTCCACAAAGAGATTCACCTGCACAAACAAGGCAATGAATTAGGCACTATGCAAATGCGATTTAAGATTCCAAATGAAATAAAAGAACAAAACCAGTGAAATAGCACACACCCTTGGACCATATTGATTGATGAACCACTCAGAGGTCCTGGGATTTGAAGCTTCAAACATGGTCCTCTCAAGACCAAGCCGCCCAATGATTTTTGCAATTATGTCTGCGCGTACAGAATCAACAAGGTTACAGACATCATCTGCATCAATCATTATCATGTCCGCCCCAGCTTCCAAGCATCTCTCGGCCCTTCTGATCAAGAGATCAACATCTTCAACAAATTCTGAGGGAAAATAAACCAAAGTCCACAATTAATCGCACTGTTTAGCTTCTTAGCGGGTGCAGAATTTACTATGGTTCCCAGTATGTTTTTAAGGTGCAGTATTTTGTAACATACGGTTCCTTGTTTTGAAGCTCTATCATACCGCAATAAGTTTCATGTATATTTTCCACTTACTATAGCTATCAATTCAGAACCACCAGATTTCACAAAAGATGCAAGGATTGAAAAGCTTAAGCAGCTTCAGAAAGGAAACATCATTAGCACCAAGAAACAACATCCAAATCTGAAAATACTTATTTGGTCTAACAAAGTTGCTAGCCAAAAACCCAAAGAAGTATGGTCTGCATTGGCAAGAAATAGACATACTTCCCACAAGCCGTAGCCTTGAAGAGATTAGTAATACAAAATGTAACAGCCATCACTTGGAGAATATTAGGATGTTTGGCTTGCTTTAGAGAACAATCACTAAAGATATCTTGGACATTGTCATTCAGTATCTACGACAAACAAAGGTCTCCACTTTAGGCCCTTTCGGTAGTTAAGAGAAATTCTTGAGCCTTTATGAGCTATATACAAAACAATACAATATATTTTATCATGACACTTTAGAACCATAACATTTTCGCTCAGAACACAAAATGGAATTGGTGCCAATATGCTATCCTTGACGCCAGTACCAAGTATAGTTCTTCCGCAAAACAGGCTAGCCACAAGACCTAGCAACTTAAAAAAAATAAGTAAAAGGGATTGGATAATTCCACTTTATCCCCTTAAAGTAGCTTAGTCTAGTCATTTATTAAAATTAAAACAGTACATATATCTTTATGGATTGGATAATTCCACTTTACCCCCTTAAAGTAGCTTAGTCTAGTCATTTATTAAAATTATAACAGTACATATATCTCTATATTTTTCATTCCAGTGGCACCAAAACCTCATCATATCTAAATCAGTATCCAGATAAAAGTCAATGAAAGAGAGGTTACTAAAATATAATGCAAGAGACATTTTGCTAAAACATTAAAACCAGACATACCAGAAGAGCGAGGACTTGGAACAACATAAGCTCCAAAAGCTCTATCACCGCCAACAGGAAGGTCAGACTTGTTGAACTTGACGGCAAACTGAGGTTTAACTTTCAGACCGCCACTCTTAATCAAACGCACAAATCTCAAAATACTCTCCTCAGGAAGCCCAAGTGATCCCACATTCACCTCCACTGTGTCAAAACCCAATTGCTTGCACTCCTAAAATTACAAATTCAAAAAATCATCACATTCTTGGTAAGCATATATACAAATCTTTAGCCAAAAAAATATATATATATATATACATACACACACACACACACAAAAATATATTATTGATCTTATGTCCAGTGGCCATATCAATCCGGAAAATGTTATTTTTTTAAGATTTATGTAGCTACTAGCTGATCATATTTTGAAACTTTTACTAGACATGTATTAATAGAAAATATTATACAGCATTAGGGGTGCTAATTGCATTCAAATACAATTGTTTTTTTCTTTAATTCATTTTTGTCTTTTTTCAAAAAAGAAAACCTCAGTCCATAATTTCATATATACAAATCCAAATGGAATTTTCTTTTTTTCTTTTTAATTACATAGAATTTCAAGGAGAATCTAAAAAATTCAATTCAAATCAATGCACCAAACAAGGACAATCGACATCCGTCAGACAGTAGGATCACTACGCTGGGCTTAAGACCTTACCAATATATACAGATGGGCAGCTATACATCACACTTACAAAGATGTTTGCAAGTTGTTCTTGTGGGATATTGTAACAGCCAGGTACAATTGAATATTTTTCAGTGATATCTTGTTATTCGCACCATTACCTTATCTAATTAATATCATATTACCTAATCCAATTAAGATCATGTTACACGATTTATTTACGATTCTAAATAAAAAATTATATATAAATAAATACTTGTTACAAATTATATATATGTGTATGTGTATGTAAACAATATATGGATATTAAGACGACAGTAACAATGAGAAATAGGCAGACCTCAACGTATTGTCTGAAAGCAGAGGGACCTTTACGAAGCAAGTGCTCAGCCCAATCACCGGTACTGACATAAACATCATGCTGATGAGCCATGTCAATCACTTCCTTAACGAAAGACTTCGGCATTAAGCTGTGGGATCCTCCAGAGAATTTCAACCCGTCCACAAACTGTCCCATCGACTCGAACATGTCCTGGGAGTAACAATTTTTCTCAGTCAATTTAATTGAAAAAAAAAAAGCGTAATAATTCGCACAAGAAAATTAATATTGATGTTGCAATAATTACGAATAATCAGCATCAATACGTAATGGAAGAAAAGTAAAGAAACCTGAAGAAGGTTTTGGGTGAGGAGAGTGTGATGAGGGCCTCTCATCTCGGTGACGCCGTAGCGGCGAGGCTTTTCGGGTCGGTCCTCGTCCTCCTCGAACTTCTTCCACCTGTACGCCGACATTCTTCTTGGCGTCAGAAGAAAAATACTGTGCCGAGAAACTGACCGGAGAAAAGAGAGAGGCCAATGGATTTTGCAGTGTTAATATGCGTTTGTGTTTGTTTCTCGGGAAAATACTAGTAACCTTTAGCTAGCCGTGTATTAGGGAATTTGATGGAAGACTGGAGTTACTTTCTTTTCGTTTACGTTTTTACTTTTATTTTTGTTTTTTTTCCAATTTCCAGAGTCTCCTATCTTTTTTTTTTTCCTTTTCTTTTAATTTAAAAGACGACATTTGGTTCTCTTTTGATGGTTCACTTTGAAAGGTAAACCATGTCGCTAGTCGTTTAACAGCTCGTTAATGCTTTTAATTTTCTGTCGTTTAGTACAAAACGACAAACCGATGTCCATTAATAATTATTTTGAGGCTGAGGGATTGTGGATGGTCCGTTGATATATAATGCCACCGTTTTAAAGATGTAAAATAATCGTCGTTCAAAAGTGTTCCTTCAAGTAACAGCTTCCTGCTATATAATGAAAGCTACATGTCGTTTTTTTTTTTTTTTTTTGGTTTTTATGTTGTTTCTTTCTACGACATGAAGTGAACTTCAGAAATAACCAACCTTTCCTGCTTGAAAGTAAATCAGCATGTCGTTTATGTTGCAATACTTGCTGCGTTTAACTTCGAAAATACATGTCGTTTCCTTGAAAGAATGTTGCTGGCATGTAGTTCTATGTTCAGAAGGGACATACAATTTAAAAAAAAAAAGTTCCGAGGGAATAATCTAGCCCATCGATCTGTAAGGTTAAACCTTCCTTTCCCCATCAGCTCGTTACACTGATATTGCACTTTCCTTGCTCTTCATGAAAAGAATGAATGAAATTAATATACTTATGGAAAGTTTACAAGTATTCCCATTGTGTTTAAACACAATATATTAAGTATATTTTGTATTTAGATGAAAAGTATTTGCTTTTCATTTAAATATAATATGTGTTTAGATGAAAAGTATTTAAATAGTATTTTAAAGTTGAAAAGTTAATGTGATTGGTAAAAATAAATATAAAAAGTGAGATATAGAGAGAATATGATGTGAATAAAAAAATATTTTAATTTTTAAAATATTCTTGAACAATAAATGTATTTAATACGCTATAAAAAAATATTATATTTGATCGCAAAACTTTTGCGTTTGAATAAAAATTATTTTACATTTAAATATAATATGCACGCAAAACAGAAAACAAACGCCCCGTTACTCAAATTGAATGTTTGCATTCAAAAGTATAATTTAAATTACGTATTCAAATAAATGTGTCTTGAATAGTTTTTATTAAAAATAATATTTGAATAATATAAAAATTTAGAAAAAAAAAAAAAAAAAGGAATATGGTATAAATTTAAAAAATAATAATAAATTTTGAATTAATGAAAAATTCGTATAATTTTATTACAATGCAGTTGGTCAACCAAACATATATTACATTTGGATCCTATAATAACAATTGAAATAGTTCATCCAAGCATATTAATAGAAAACAGATGCATAGGGAAAAGATGCAAGTGTAGAGAGCCATAAAGCAAAAAAGATAAAAGAAGCTTTTGCCACCAGATTGCTTCCTCGCTTTATTCTTATTCCCACCATACTTTAGAGCCCACGAGACTTCACTAACGAGATGTTGAGATGCCTATAAATTTTAGTTTCTTCTATCCATTGATGCTAACCCATTTTATCAGAGCTCTCTATTTGCAAATATGGCAAGGTACTTTGTCTCTCTTATCTGCATCCTGATCATGGTTATGGACATAGTTGCCGGGATACTAGGGATTCAGGCTGAAATAGCTGAAAACAAGGTATTTCTGATATATATAATTTCGGAATTAAACAATCTCTCCCAGGTATCCATTGCTTAATACCAATAGTGTTCTTTTCCTGTCATGTGTCTGGCTGTTTCCCAAACAGGTAAAACATCTGAGGATGTGGATTTTCGAGTGTAGAGACCCGGTCTATCAAGCTTACAAGCTAGGAATGGCTGCAGCCGTACTTTTGGCCCTTGCTCATGTAATTGCTAACTTGCTCGGCGGATGCATTTGCTTCTGGTCAAGAGATGATTACAACAAAGCCACGGCGAACAAGCAATTAGCTGTTGGCTCCCTCATTCTCTCATGGTAAGTATTCTTTCTTGTCATATCCAACAGCAAGTTAAACTAGGATTTTCACTATTATTGTCATGATATAGTTTGTTTTAGTGAACAAATACAAGAGTTTCAGATCTGATGTATCACTGTTGTGGAAGCAGGATAGTACTAGCTGCTGCATTTTCGCTGCTGATGATAGGGACATTGGCAAACTCAAGGTCGAGAAAATCATGTGGTATTGCCCACCATCGATTTTTGTCGATTGGCGGGATTCTATGTTTCATTCATGGAATCTTCCTCGTTGCATATTATGTTTCAGTGGCAGCCACTATGAAAGAAGAAAAGAAAAGCCAGCAAGGAGGCCAACCTGGAGGCTCTGCTTAACTGCCTATGTAGCTCTTCAATTCTCCCTCTTTCTAATCTCACTTTGCTCCAAATTCTTTGAACGATCGTATGGATACAATTTAACAAATGTAACCTTAGTTAGATGAAATATCGTGTTCATTTATTTGGCCATGACGAAGATGTTGATTTCAAATACATTGTATGGAATTCTTCTACCTAATTGATGTTTTCTTGGGTACAATTTTTTTTTTTTTTTTTACATGAATTGAAAAGAAATCGCTGAGGAAGAGAGAGATGGGAATCAAATAGCTGCTTGTCGACGCTCTACTTCCCTTGTTTTCCATGAAAAGAATCTCGATTGGAAAGGGGCAAGAAAGAATATAGAAAGATGTAGACTAAAGGGATGCTTTTATGAAAGCTAGCTTCACGCTCACCGTAAGATAGTTTGCCTGCCTGTCTGTCTCTTCTTTACTTTTTTTAACCTATATACATTAGCTCTAATTCTAGTGCGGGAATCTTAAAAAGCTTGATATATAGCCTTTGTTAACGACACAAAGTCTCATGAATACCTCTTCGAAAATGCCCCCATAGAGTTAATCTAAAATAGTTTGAACCATCACATCCTCGTTTCAAATCCCATTTCTATCAACTCTATACGACAAAGTCCACTTCAAAGTTAGCATCCAACTTTTTGAGAACTTTTTTTAGAAAGATTTCCGTCCATTGTTCTGCATTTATCTATCCAAAGACAAGCCTTACAATTAAAGCAAATTCCACATTTTCATTCCCAATTAACGCTTTGCTTCAGATACAAGAAACACGAACAGAAACAACAATCCTGTTTATTCAAGCGTATACGTAATCAAGAAAGCCGAATGAAAATTTTCAATGTAATATCGCTGGCTCCTATGAAGTTATGAACTAGTTAACGTGGGGGAAACATTGAAAATGATACCAAATGATTAAGCAAAAAAATAATAGCTAGAGAGGATGGCCATTATTCCCAAAGATATTCTAATCACATTATCGAACCAGTTACCAAATTTGTTAAACCAAAAAACAGGGATGAGGTTCGTTCATAGAACTAGTATAAAACTCCATTGAAAAGGGAAAATACGAAAACCCCATCCATCAGAAGAAACTCCATTGCAACCATTTCAAAATTAAAACGGAAGATGGCCAATATAATCGACAACTAAAGTAAATATTAATTACCAAACTTTAGCGGAAAGACAACACAAAGAGATGCAAATTGACTTCTAGTTTGGAGCCCCACTTCTTTAAACTCAGGATACAGAAAACAAGCAAAAATAAGAAAATTAAAGTCAGGTGAATCAGATTAAGGCCTACCCATGTCCAAATCCTAGTTCAATCTTACAGTCGCTAGTTTCAACTTTCAACCGATCAGCAAAATCAGTTCTTTAATTCTGACTTTCAGCTTTCAGAGTTGCAGATGACATCAATTTGAATAAATGAAATAAACTCGATTATTGACACTTCTCTACACAGAATCATGAACTTCGCTGCCAACCAAAAAAGACAAGAAATGTAACCAGAACAACAAGTAAAGAAATTGAAAATAACACCGAACAACATAAGCAAAAGTAAGAAGTTCAAGCAAACCATGATCAGACATCGACCATGTTACAGAACTAAATATCTAATTACAGAGTTAAAAAACTACAAGCTTTGAAGTTGATAAACTACACAGAAAGAAAAAATAAAAACTACTAGCACAACTTTTATTTTCCCTTCCTAAATAAACCCGAAAAGCCATCATCACAAGTTATTAACTACAAACTTCACAATTTCTACAATAAGAAAAGAAGACGAAGAAAGGTGAAAGCTACAAACTTCAGAATTAGTTAACAACACACACGAAGAAATTGAAACTCCTAGCAAGTTTATTCTTTATTTTCCTAAGTTATCAACTCGAAAAGCCGCCATAAGTTATACCTGATCAACACCCCCTAATGATCAGACCCCTTAATCGCCTCAAGAATCAGCTTGGATTGTTCACTAACCAACTGACTCTTCTTCACGAAAAGCTCCAATTCAGCAATGTTGAGCTTCTTCCACTTCGCCTCCAATTCGGCTTTCTTGGATTCCGGAATCAAAGCAAGTCCCTGCTTCACCACATGCTCAGGTAGGCTCTTATCAAACCCAATCATCCCGCTCAAACTCACCGAAACGCCAGCCTTGGCATCAATCTCTGCCTTTTCGGCTTCCGCCAGCGCCGAAACCTGCTCCGACTTGCCTTTCTGACTGCTCTTCGATGCGCCATTCGGTTTCGACTCTTCGCTGCCCCAAATCTTCTTCGACAACTCGAAAGCCTCCAGCTCGTGAGGCTTCGTCGGGTTGTACTTCTTCTTCCCGAGATTGTTCCCGTACTTCTTCTTCAGCCTCCGGACCTTGTCGCTCAACTGAGTCTTCGTCGCGTCGATGTGCAGAGACTTCTTAATGAAATCGTGGAAGGCGTTCATGTCAGCGACGCCAGGGTCCGTCCCGTTCTTCGCGGCGTACTCGATCATCCCCTTCAGGATCGCGATCTCGTCCTCCTCGCTCCACAGCCTCTGAAAAAGGAGCTTCTTGGAGTCCTCCGACGCCGCCGCCGTACCACCGTTCTCAGCGTTCTGAGCTTCTTCCGAGGCGCTCTTCTTAGTCCGCTTCGCCGATTGCCTCGCCGGAGTGGCCGAGGGCTTGGATCTAGGCTTCTTGGCCTTCGGCGGAGTCTCCTCCTTGGGCTTGGCGTCCGAGTCCGAGGCGTCTAGTTTGTCGTCCTCGGAGCCGGAAGATTCTTCGGACGAGGCTTCCTCTTCGTCGGAAGAAGACGAAATCGCCGGAGGATCGTCGAGATGGGATGCTCGCTTCGGTGCCATGGATTGAGACGAGGGTTTCAGATAGGAGAATTAGGTTTTATCGAATTGGGGATTTTCGCCGGAATAAATTTCTCCTCTTTTATTAATATTACGTTGTTTAAATTACATTTAAATACATTATAATTTAATTTAAACTTAAAAATATTATATTTAAATATCAATTACATCATATTTTAAATTTAATATATTTATTATTTATTATTTATTATTTATCTTTTTATTATTTTTATTAATCACTTTATTTTTTTCTTTTTATTTTTATCCATAACATCACATATTTATTATATAAATACAATTCAAATACTTTTCATCCAAACACATATCACATTCAAATAAAGTACAAATATTTTTCCTCTAAATACAAATTATATTCAATGTATTATATTCAAATCCAATATAAACATAATATGTTTATCCAACATTCCTAAATGAACAAAGTTTAATTCTACTTCGAAATATAATTTAAATATAAGATGAAATAAAATTTTTAAATTTAAATTATTTAATTTTCTTATAATTTTTTTAGAAAAAACAAAATTAACTTAAAAAATTTAAATTCAGACTAACAAAAAAACTAAAGGTTAATATTTATATGGAAATAAATTAAAATTCATATAAATAAAAAATTAAAAATAATAAAAATTAAAAATAAAAATAATGTAAACAAGATAAAAAAATTATAATAATTTATATTCATCAACCACCAAACAAGCTCTTAATCTATTTATAAAAGACATTGGCGTACTAAATTATTAAAAAAAAGGAGGTTTTAATAACTTAAACCATTTTATTTTATTTTTTTAATAAACCAGACGTTTTTAACCACTAAGTGCATGAAATAGCAATTGTACTTCAATTCTCATGCTAAAGACGCTGCATTTCTTCATTTTCTGTTTGCCACTGCCGCGTTGCATGTCAAAAACTCCGGTCAAGGAATAACGATTTACAACAAAGATTCTCAGTGTAGTAATGACCAAAAAGAAAAAAAAGAAAAAAAAATTTAAGATCTAATCTTTGCAGATCTAGAAAGATTTAAAAAATAGAGTATGTTATAATGTATTTTGATACGAAGTAATATTAAAAAAATATATGTATTTATACATATACTTTGAATTTCACAATATTGATTTAAAAATCAATATTAGTTTCAAAACAGTTTAATTAATAAAAATTTCAAATTTTAAAACTCAACTATAAAGTTTATATTGCATTGGAACTCAATTATAAAGTTTAGACCGAGACTTTTGTAATTATAGTGATTTCCATAATCAATCCTCATTAATTATTAGAGGATAAAAATACTATAACAACAATAGTTTATATATATATATATGAATATGTAAATAAAAATGAATATATATAAACCATTATAAAAGAATTAAAAAAAAAAAAAGATGAAAACGTGTTTTTTTTAATATATATACACATAATGATTTATATATATATATCTATATATGTCATTATATATAACCCATTAAAAAAAAACGACAACAACAAGAATGATAACAATTATAGAATAAAGAAACGGCAACATGGGAGGCTGTAATCAAGCCTCCCCCGTTTTCACCGTGTGTGTGTGTGTGTGTGTATGGTGAGCATAACCTCACCAAATGCTTCCAGAATGAAGCAAAAAAATATATATATATATATATGCGTGTGTGTGTGTTTACTGAGCATAACCTCACCAAATGCTTCCAGAATGAAGCGAAAATATATAAATATCTCCGCATCCTATCACTGTACACGTCTAATACCAACTGGGTTTTTGGAATTTTTTTTTTTTTTAAAAGTACAGAGAGGCATGGTGTTCGATAAGTCAAGAGAGGGGATTTGCAAACCAAATCTCACCTTCTCTGTGCACTTTCACGTTGCATTTTATGAGAATGTAGGGAGAATTCAAGTATGAATATCCACAAACTTGATAAGTTCTTCAATCTCCCTCTCCTTCTCTTTCCCTTTCCCACTCGATATTCTTTGGTTGCCAACGTACATCCTCACGTTTTCTTTTCTTTTCCACTCCAATTGCTTCCTTTTCTTCAATAACTAAGTTCACAAACTCTAATAGTTACCATCTCCATTAAATCCCATGAGTAAGAAAGATAATAACTATTACAGTTTTTTGTTTTAAATTAGAAATTATACTTGTATAATTAGCTCAAATTTTGAAGTTCAAAATTTGAATGTTTATTTTGACAATTTACACACACACAAAAAAAATAGGAAACTTTAAAATTTGAGTTTTGGCAAGTTAAGATTGTCAAATTTAGTGTTTAGAAAATTTTGGTGCTTATTGTTTTCCTTGCATATCAAATGTTTCGTAAAATGACAAAGAGAAGTCTATAATTTGAAATTTTGAAGTTTTAGAATTTAAAATGTTATATATGTATGTACTGGTGATACTTATAGTAAGACACTAGAATAATTCTCATTAAGTTTCAAGTTATAATTTATATTTAGAACCTAAAAAGGAATTTGATTTTTAAATTGTATAATGCTTTATGATTTTAGTTGTTTAAGTTTCTATATTTAGCAGCTTTAGATTTAAGGGATGATTATGTTCATCCCTTAAGTTTCAAGTTATAATTTATATTTAAAACCTAAAAAGAAATTTGATTTTTGGATTGTATAACACTTTATAATTTAAGTTGTTTAAATTTCTATATTTAGTAGCTTTAGATCTAAGAGATGATTATGTTCATAACATTTTTTGGTTATGTTCATGTACTAAAATCACATTTGAGCTATTTAAGTTTTGGTGTCAACCCATTTCAAGACCTGTCCAAAATTTTCAATAATAGTTAGGCTCAAATGACTACATAAATGACGTTTTTAGGTATTATGATCAACTAAAAAGTTTTAGATTTAGATGTTAGCAACAAGTTTCATTCAAATATAAATTCTAAAATTCGGAGCTTAAGACCTAGTTTGAAGCCATTTTTCAAAATTGGACAGAATATAAACTGAACCTGCCTAGCCACGCATTTTAGTTCAAGTCCAAATGAGGGTCTCAAAGGCTGACCTAATTTCTGGTCAAAACATGAAAGTTTTAGATCTCTTAAAAATCTAAAAGTTTTGTGAATGCCACTTT
This sequence comes from Antiaris toxicaria, assembly GCA_035233585.1. Lineage (NCBI taxonomy): Eukaryota > Viridiplantae > Streptophyta > Magnoliopsida > Rosales > Moraceae > Antiaris > Antiaris toxicaria. Next base: position 101,878,725 of record CP141154.1, read on the forward strand.
ATCTAAAAATGTTTCTAGAATAGACTTCTAAAATGAAATAAGTTGTGGTTGTTCTATATTTTAGAAAAAAAAAAAAAGAATGAAATGAATATGTTGTAGTTTCGTTAGTAACTTTAATATAAAATAAGTTTGTTTTCACCTAATGTTTAAGGTTATGCTAAAAAAAACGCTTTTTCATGTATTTTAAGGGTCCGTTTGGATGGGGTGTTTGTTTTTGAAAAATAAAAAATTTTTAGATATGAAAAATAAAAAGTTGTTTAGGTGGGTGAAAACTTTTTGTTTCTAGAGAGCTTTTTTTTCATTTTTCAAAAATGAAAAATGTTAGATGTTCAGATACAGAAATTTAGGAGTATTCATTTTTCTTAAAATGAAAATTTTTTCATTTTCCAAATTTGAACGTGTCAAACAGACGGAGGGTAAGTTTGAAAATTTGAAATGTTTAATAAAGTAAGTTTCAAAACGAAAATAAGTATTTTTTTATGCATATTAGGTTGAGATATAAAATGTTGAGGTGAAATGGACATGTGAGTTGTTATATATTATTTTGAGAGTTGAAAATTTTCTTTATATGTACTTTTGAAGCAGTTTTAGACTGCAGGAAAACTTGAAAAAAGGGGAAACTCTGCCCTTTTTTTTAGCTCTGAACAAGAATTTTAAGTAGTTTTTGACTGCAGGGAATTTGATAAAAAAAACAGGGAGACTCTATTTGATTTTCTATAGAAAATTCTAAAAAATGGTCAAATAGTTACGAAATAGTTAAAAATCAGTTTTGTATTATGAAACTAATATATTAGTATAAACAGGAAGTAGAGAACGGGAATAATGGAGTGGAATCCATAGGATTCAGAGACGTACAATTCATTTTATTTATTGTGTTAAGCTAACAAGTTAGTACAACCCCGTCTACAGTATGAATAAAATTGTTTTCATACAAATGTTTTTATAAGCATGTTGGTATGTATATTATATTATGCACTCAAAATGATAGATCGTGTTTTAATACCATGTTATGATAAGACTTCCATAACATAAGAAACAATTAAGTTAATTTAAGAACGTTACACTACCCTTTTGCCTAGACAGAGGTTCATGTCAAGTAAGTTTTGACCACGCTACAGTTGAGATCTAACAACTCCTAGCTTTTCGTTTGGTCGCACGCACTTGGTCTCACACATTAAGTGGGGCCTTTAGACATGTAATGCAAGATAAGTTATGATTACACCATATAATAAAATTCATAATTGAGCATAATCAACATATTTATAAATTATGATTTTGTTTAGTATGTTTTACGGGATAATATTGTACTTACTAAGCGTAAAACTCACTATATGTGTTCATGCTGTAAGTAAGAAGCCTATTGATTGAATTTTTGCTGCACAGAGCGAATAGTAATGTGGATGTAAATTTAATGGTCTATGGGTACCGCTATGAGTAAAAGCTTCTACAATATTTTGTATAAATATTTTAAGTAAGAGTTTTTATAGTGTTATGTCATAGAAGTTTCAAGATAAGGTTTCAATATTACAAAAAAATATATATATATTTTGATTAAGATGACTAAGTTATTGATAGTTATATATAAGAGTTGAGAACTCTATTATGTTTTTATATTAACATGAACATGTTAAATTTAAAAAAAAAAAATCAAATTTCACGTTGATTAAATTATTAAGAACAAGTTAAATATTAATAAACAACGACCTTATTAGGCAGGTCGTCACAGGTATTTCACCAACTTTATCTTCAAGGTTTAACATTTGGCTATAGCTTGCAGAGACATTTCAATTAATATGAAGCATGTTCTGAAAGTAATTTCATTTCCATGTTGAACTCCATTGATTCCATTGATTCCAGATAACTGAAAATCTGAAAACTGATGAATGTCTGTCTCTCAAGATATGACGACTTGTTAATAACAAAGGCACATTTAATTCTCTAAGAACACTAGAGCGAGAAAAATTTTTAAGAGAAGAAGATGACTTTGAAATTTTAGTGTGTCTTAGATAAGGAGTGGGAGCTCCTTTATATAGGGTTTAAAGCAGACAAAGGTTTCATGTCTTTTCAATGTGCAACATGTAATCCTTTTATAGGATGAAAGGGGAGTAGTGGCTTTCTTCCCTTTTTGATGTGGGACTAGTGATTTCTCACTTTAACATATTAAGAGTCAATTTTACATTCATCTTAATTTCTCGAATGGATCAACAACTACATTAAAATCACCAACAATAAGAATTTCATTAAAATTATAACATCACAGTGGTAGGGCTTGGAAACATTTACTATTTTAAGCATATAAATATATTATTTCAGTCTATCTGCTTTAGATAACACAAACCCAATTTAGATCATTACTTGATCCTGCTCAAAATCAAGCCACAAAATAGTACTTTAAAAAGGATTTCTAAGCCATTTTTCTTTTTACTTTTCTCTCCTACTAAACAGCCTAAAATTTCAATTTCTGTTCAAAAATCCCTCCATTCTTTTCTTTAATTTCTCCAACTTTTCACCTCTAACGAACATAGTTTATCCTCGTCGGCCGACCAATGCTTCAGATTCAATTGCGTCCCAGCAGAATATTTCAACAGTTCCAAAGGTGTGATTTTTATTTTTTTTATTTTTTCAAAATGAGTTTGGGTAAAGTTTTGCTCTATATATATATATATAAATACACACTCGCGATCGACAAAATACCGCTGAATTAACCATTTTAGGTGTATAACTCGATAGAAAATCTATTTGGAATAACGTGATTTGCCGGCTATTTATGTTGCTATTTGCAAACCTTGTGATATGGAACATACGTTATATCCCAATTCACAAGATTGATTTTTAGCGAAAACATTAAATTAAGTTTTAGTTACAGATTACTGAGGTATATTTTATAGAAGAGTTATTATTATTATAACTGAAAGTTTCAACTACCAGATACTTAGGTAGCCCTTACTTTTTAGTCATGATTCTTGAGTCACAAGCTTTTTTCTCGTCCTATAATAATAATAATAATAATAATAATAATGTTAATAATTTTTTATGTTTGCGCTAATAGATAAAATGGATATATATAAATTTATATTTTAAAGGACAAAGCTAGAACTTCTAGCCAACCATGATAACATTTCCTTTTCTTCAAGAGATCTTGAAAATGTGCCTCAGCAAGTTAAGTTTACAAGAGGAAATAGATATTGGGATGTTTTTAAGCATTAACCAAGTTGAGATGTTTAATTCTGTTAATTGTCTCTTCTTATTTCTTAAATATATATATATATACACACCTTTATTGTGTCTCATAAGCAATATTCATGCTGCTACCATAATAAAATATACTTTAAAAAGAGAATATTTCTGAACAAATTTATCCCAAACTTATAATGAAAATTTATTGTTATAAATGGGAACGAATATTTCAGCACACGTTGGATGGAGATCATGGTGCGTCAGGTTCGGATAAATTCGGCAGTCAATCCTGGAATCCTTTATCAATAAGTTGCTTCCAAGCCTGCTTTGCTTTGTCTTTCTTATCCAACATGGTATAGATAATGGCCTGCAAAAGTTAAGAAGGAATAATTTTTTTAGAGACCATCTTTTTAATGACAATGTGTAGTCGTTTTATATGTTAACTAAACTACGATATTTCTCCTTTTAGCAATGACAAGTCATTGTTAAAAGACTTATTTCTTGTAGTTACATGTTTTCTTTTTTTGCTCGATTCTTGTAGTGTTGCATGATAGTGTATAAAAAAACTATCATTCAAATTAGATGAGGAAGACTATTTACCCAAAAAAAAAAAGTTGCGGAAGACCAAAAGGACGTCCCCTTAAAAACTGACATTGTTATTAGTCATACTGTACACAAACATCTGTGTGCTCATAATTTATTTCTTCATTTTGATTCTAAATTTGTTTCCCTATACAATAAATTGATCAATTTTTAATCCTATGTGTTGGATCCTTAATCTAATGTGGGGCTTATATATAAATAATTATGTGTTGTGAACTGTCAAATAAGATTAAGTCTAATTAAAGTGATTTTCTAAGTTTTGGGTAATTTGGGCTTAAATATATTTGATAGACTGTGGGCATTTAATGCGTAGAAACTTAAAGCGTAATTTCTATTTTTATGATGAGCGAAAATAGAAATACTAAAAAATAACAGGAAAGTTAACTGTATATAGTGGTTATGGTTCTCATATCGCATGTATGATCTTCATTATTCATTTCTGATATCTTATCATTAGAGAGAGAAAACACAGAAAATACATAAGGGTTCTCTAGAAAAATATAATGATCTGGAAGGCAAATCCTACAGTTCTAAAAAGTGATTATTAGAAAGTAATTAATTAATATGAATTTAGATACGCTTCTGCTTATTTGTTAATTAATTTTTAGTGATCCAACATGAATGCTCTTGAGATTTCATGTGATGGTTTTCTTATAAGAATTTTTCTAACACCATGACCTTAAAACATCACTTAATTTGTGCATAAATATGCAACTTATTTGGAGCTATTTCAACAAATTATCATACTGGTACGACCATTAGATTTAAAACGTCTTTACCTAAATATATGTATATACACATCATGTATGTTACATTGTACATTCATACTTACTTATATATATATCCTTATTATTAGGATTGGCAATTCGTGTTATCATATTGTATTCGTTTCATGTTATGCTTTTTAGTTAACACATTATACTAAATCCAAACCCGACCTATTTAATATTCGTCTCAAAATCTCAAATCCAAACCCAACCTAACCCATTCATTAATCGTATTAATCATGTCGACCTAAATTAACCTGTTTAAATTAAATATAAATAAAATAATGACTTATTTAATATGATTACGATACCTTAACATGTTTATTAGGCAACATAACTTTTCTTTTATAAGACACAAATGAAATTTACTTATAAAGTTTTAAAATTTATATTATTTGTACTTTATTAGCTATGAAAACTCTTATTTTATATCATATACAAAAGTAAAAAAAATAATATATAGTGTTGTGGTCAGAGGGAAGAGAGGGCGATGGGGTAAGGTAAGGGAGGATGAGGGGTAATTGGCCGTGTTGTTACAAATGTCAATGGGGTGAGGGGAAGGGAGGGCGATGAGGTAAAGTGAGTGGAGGGGAGGGGGAGGAGAAGGCGATAGGTTAAAGGGACAGGAGGGGGGGCTGACGACGATGGGGTTAAGGACTATTGATTATGTTATCACGAAAGTCGATGGAGTAAGAGAAGGGGAGGGCAATAGGGTGAGGTGAGTAGAGTTGTAAAGACAATGAAAGACTAAAAAAAAAAAGTAAAATCTAGATTTTTTTTTCTGTATTAAAAAATTTTAAAATATATATATAAAATAAAAGATATATTTTATATTTGAAATTTGAAAACTCAAAGTTAAAAATAATAAAACATTATGATATATATAACAATATAAATATATTAAAGATGATAAATAGGTAATTTATGAATTATATTTATGTCAACCCATATATGATCTATTTATTAAACGAGTTATTTCGTGTCAATTGCAGGTTAGCGAGTTCGTGCGGGTTCAATGTTTTATTTAATCATGTTTGACGGGTTTGACCCTTTTTGACTCAAACCCATTTAAGGAAAACCCAAACCTTCTAACTTCGTACAAGTTTCGTATTGTGTTATCATGTCGTAACCCAAATTGTCAGCCCTACTTACTATACATATTTTTTTTTCGAATATATATATATAAAATATTGAAAAAATTAGGAGGCATTTGGTTTTATTTTTAAAAATGATTTTTCATTTTTAAAAATACAAAAAATGAAAACGGTCCCAAAATAACGTTTATTTATTCAACGTTTTTAAAATCATTTCAAAAATATCATTTTCAAATTATGTACCCTATAAAGCCAACGTCGGAGATCTGTAGTGTGAAATTCTTCAATACAGGCCAGGACTCCCACTTCCAATAGCTTCCTCATCTTTTATTTATTAGTTCACCTCTAGCAATAACAGCACATTTAGCTGCTAGCACAGCCACATGATATTAAACTGATTTCAAAGAGCACCATTTTTGTTTTTTGCTTTTTATTTTTTCTCTTTTTAGTTTCAAAAGCTCCAAATTCATTTAATTAAGTGCAATCTATAAAATAGACACTCCAAACTAATAAAGAGTAGAATATAAGGAGAATTATAAGTGACCATTTAGTGGAAGGTTATGTTAAACTGTAGTTTTCTTAAAACATCATTATAATTTACCCACCAAATACTAACGATTAAGTTTTAAGATTTGAAGTATAGTCCAATTCATTGAGCACGAATTGGACTAAATGAATCACAGATTGAAACATACAGAAAGAGTTATTTCCGACTAGATTCCCTTTAAATTAAACAACAAACGGACAAAATGTCATACAAAAGATTACATTAACATGCATTTGTAATCTGTCTTAACCAAGCTTGGAAAGAACAGAATTGAGTGAAGATACAGTCTCGGCGTAGCACTTCTCTGCTTCAGGGGTGCTCTTGATCTTTGCAGCATGGTCCAGCTGGTATGAACAAGATAAAAAACGAGTGTAAAACTTAAAAACAAAGAACCTTGAATTTTGGTGGTGACTGAAAAAGGTTGTGAAACTTACATTGCTAATGTCTTGGAAGAGCTTTCCAGTGAGGTCCTTGAGGGACTTCTTCTCGCCTTTGGGCTTGGAAGAGATGACGGTGTTGAGGTCATAGCGGAGGTACTCGGCCTTGAGTCTGAGGTCGTTCTGGACATATGGCCAAGCCTTCTTGTCAATTAATGCCTTGACACCAACAATGTCCTTGGCTGATTCCTTCGCCCTCTGCGCTGCCTGAGCCGGGGTCAGCGGCTGCAGGAAGAACCTCTCCTTCAGCGGCAGATCGAGGTCTCTTGGCTGGTCGGCGTTAAGAGTTCCGGCTGCCAAAATACAAATTAATTCGGTTTTCACACAAAGTACTCTTCAAATTTAATGTCACCTAAAAGTTTTTCCATCAAATTATACTATATATATATATATATATTTGTGAGTGTGTGTGTGTGTGACATCACCTAATGAAATTCTTTAAAACCTGCCTATATATAATTCATCTCTTACGATCTTAAGACACCCCGTTAAATATCATTTTGTTATATGAATTTAGTGATTTTACCGAAGCGAATTTGATTGTAAATAGATCATACCAAGTGAAGAACAACGTCGAAAATCATGATTTAACTTAGGGTGACTAATCAGAGACGACTAATTTAACAAGCCACCAAAAAAAAAAAAAAAAAAAACAAACGAGCTCTCATGTAAAGAAATAACTTTTTTGGATGACGTATTTTAGCACTATAAAAACCAATTTTATACCAAACGTAAAGTTTTACATTTAAATACAATCATTTTTTATAGTATTACGAAAATAATTACTATTTAAAAGTTTTTTAATACAATTACATTAAATTTTTAACCCTAATTATTTATCTCTATTTTTACCAATCACATCAACTTTTTAACTCTAAAATATTTTTCATCCAAACAAATATTTTTCAACTAAATATAATACTAAAAAAAATTAAATTCAAACACAGTTAAAATTCAATGCATTTACCAAACGCCCCCACTTCATATTTTCTAACTCACCTAAACTTTTTCCTCAGCAAGAATATGAATCATAACTTACGTAATCCACCGGAGGGAGGGGGAGGTGGGCCGAGTTTGATGGGCTTGACCGCGGCGAGCACCACCTGAGCGAAGGACCCGGCGGCCAATCCGGCGGCGACAAGCCCGAGAACAGCCCGACGGCTAGCTGTCTCGGGCTCAGCGGACCCTTGCTGGGCTTTGACAGTGAACCCCGGCCGGTTGACCGAAACCCGGCTACTGCCGGCGATGCTCAGGCGGCTCGAGCCGCTCAGCTGGAGGCTGCCCTCCAAGACGGCTTGGGAAGAGCCGTGTAGACCAGTCATTGAAGCCATAGTTTGAGCCATCTTCTCCTGAGCCGAGTTTTCTTGTGTTTTTCTCTCCTGATTGGCAGGCGAGTGAGAAAATTTTGTGGAAAATATATTTTTTGGTGGGTACGTAGTGTGTGTGAGCTTGTGATGCAGAATGATTTTGGGCAATTGCCTTATCTGCCAATTTTTTCCACTTGGATAAGCTGGATTGGCTTCTACCAACCGCAGTTCGACACGTGTCTTCAATTAGTTTTGCACTTGCCAATTGGATATTGTTGCAGAGAGGGGTCTATCGAAGTTTGACACGTGGACCATCTGATATTTTAATTCTATATTGTATAAAGTCTCCATCTTTGCCCATCTTTGAGTGAAATGGGTGACAATGAGGTCCTTCTATCATATGCCCAACACATCTTATGATGTTACATTTCCTGCTTTAGATTTTCAGGATGAAATGAACTTTTAACATATGAGCCATTTCTAATAACACACACTTAAGTTAATACAATGTATTTATTTAATAATCTTTTGAGTATTATTTAAAATTAATTTTAAAAATCAAAATACGAACTTCTTTAGTAATGGTTTGGTATCAAATAATAGGTACCATATCATAACAAGGCCTAAGTGGGGGCAAAAGAACACTGACTGCTTGTCCTTGGCAATTCTCTATGCCATGATATCTCCCCCCTTGAAATGGTTTAAGCAATATATACATTACTTCAAGGTCTTATGGGTGGCTCAAACAAAACTTGTGATGTGACATCTCAGTATTCTCGTTAAAGTTATACATAATGATAAATAAATTAACGTTAAGTTGTTTTTATTAATATTTTATTTAGTAATTAACGTTTAGTTTCTAAATAACTTTGTTATTCTTTTATATCATTCCTTAGAATGTTAAGTTTATACATGTAAAAGAAACGGAGAGGGAGACTTTAAATTGTCTTATGTCTATCAAAAGGTATTTTATAGGTTTGTTTGATTTCAAGTTGTAGCTTAATCCATTTTATAAGTTAAGTTTAAATTTCATTATTTTTATTTTTATTTTCACTATTTCAGTATAATTTTGAATATAAGTTTGTTTGAATTGTCGGTAGAATCATTAAGTTTATACATGTAAAGAAATGGAGAGGAAGACTCTAAATTGTATTATGTATATCAAAAGGTATTTTACAGGTTTGTTTGATTTCAAGTTCTACCCTACTCCATCTTATAAGTTAAGTTTAAATTTCAGTATTTTTTATTTCTACTTTCACTATTTCAGCATAAATTAGAATATAAGTTATCTCTATTTTTACAATCTTTAATACAAATTAAGTTAAACCAAACTAAAACGAACTGACTAACTTAACTTAACTTACAAACTAAGTTAAGGTAAAACATCGAACCAAACGTACACTAGATGATTTTAAAAATTAAAAAGTAACACGAAAATTAGTGCTTGAATCATTTATGTGATGCCTACTTAGCCTAATCATACCTCTAATGTACAATTAAGCTAGATAGCATCAGATTTAACTTAGTATTGCCTAATTTACTATATAAAATAATATGTAAATTTAAACTTTTGAAAACTTTTATAATTTACATGTAATAATGGAAGTTTACTAGCCAAACCCTTTATAAAAATATGCAAATACCATAATGCCATACCTATAAATACTTTAATAAAAAATATATCTCATCACTTATTTTGTGATGCAGTTAAAATAACTTTCTACTTATTTTATATCAAGACAAACATGAAAAGTGATAAGCAGCAGTATTCTCGTTCAGTTAGGTATGCTGGTGTGCCTAAAATGATGGCACAGCTTTGTGATTATAACAAGGATTTTGATACCTTAATGACACTGTTAAACGTACACAGTACTTCATGTGAGTTAAACAACATTATAGAAAAAATGTAAACCGAATATCATTTACATATATTATCTCCTACTCACCGTGCGAATAATATGTAATATAAAGTGAAGTAGATTTGCCAATTTTGTGATGATGATAACAGTATTCTTTAGCAGAAGTAGTGTAAGCTAATACATATATATATATATATTGTATAAAACTACTATCCAAAATGTGGTTGTCATGATTTGAAAACAACAAGACCCAATTACAGGACATATAGACGGCATTTGGTATTGATTTTGTAATGTTTTCTGTTTTCAAAAAAATTAAAAATGAGAATGTTTTGAAAATTGTATTGAGATTAGGGGTGAACATCAGGTGGATTGAGTGGGTTTTTATGAATTTTCAACCCATCCAATGAATATTGGGTGAGTTGACAATTTTTTTTATCCACTCAATCAACCCAATGTAAAAAATCAACCCACCCAATTAATATCGAATTGGGTTGGGTGGATTATATATTTTATTAATAAAAATAATAAATGATATTAATCATCCAACAACAAATAAAAAATTTAATAGGAAAAAAAGAAATTTAACTCATGACATAGTTTTTAAAACAAATTCTATCATAGACTTTGCACAAATAAAAAAATTTCTAATATAATCTCATTAATAGTCAAATGTAAAAAAAATATAAGTTATAAGAATCATCAAAAAATACAAGAATACTGAAATAATTAGTGGTATTTTTTACAAAATTACCAAAAATTACATCCATATTGAATATCAAGTAATGCATTATATATATTTAAATAATCTAAACAACACTTAAGGGTGAATATCATTTAGTAAAAAAGAAAAAATAGTAAGTGAGTGAATATTGGGTGGGTTGGGTCGGTTTTTGAAATTTTTTTAACCTATCCAATTTTTATTGGGTGGGTTGAAAATTTTTTTTACCCACCCAATCAACTAAATATAGCAAATCAACCCACCCAATTAAGATCAAGTTAGGTAGATTGGGTGATAGGGTTTTTTGTTCACCCCTAGTTGAGATTATTTCTGAAATTATGTTTAGTTATGTTTTCTGAGTGTATATTCTAAAAAACATAAAAATAAAATTTTGTTTGGTTATATATTTTGAAAACTCATTTTATAAGTGAGTATCTTATAAAAAACTTTGGTAGTAGGTTTTGTAATTAGCGATAGAGGTGGAAGAGATTGATGGTCTGAACTCTAAGTGGAGGTGATAGCTAAATTTAGTTTATAAGTAGATAGTTATCGTCGTGAGGGGACCTTTGTCATTGTCACTAGCCCATAGTCATCAACCTTTGTCAGATATGGATGCTATCGTTGGACATGATTATCATTGACACTGTATAGACAGAAAGAGAAAGAAAGAGAGAGAGAGAGGAGATGGAGGGAGAAAACGAAAAAAAAAAAGTGAAAACATTTTTTTTATTTTCAAAAAACCCAAAAAAACAATTGAAAACGATGTTTTCGAAATCGTTTTGAAAATGTGGAATAAACAAATGCTATTTTGGAACTGTTTTCATTTTCTGTGTTTTTGAATAAACATGATCAACACTGACATTATACAGACAGAAAGAGAAAGAGAGAGAGAGAGGAGATGGAGGGAGAAAACGAAAACAAAAAGTGAAAACAACTTTTTTTCATTTTCAAAAAACAAAAAAAAAAAACAACATAATTGAAAACGATGTTTTCGAAATCGTTTTGAAAACGTTGAATAAACAAACGCTATTTTAGAACCGTTTTTATTTTCTGTGTTTTTGAAAATGGAAAATCATTCTCGATAATAAAAACAAACGCCACCGTAAGGTTGACAATGATAGAAGTAATATTCTCACCTATTTCTATCCACTCAACCAAATGGCCGTGCAAACTATAAAGGAAAAGTTTGGTTTCTTGAGGTTCTAAAGATCACTTATTGACGGTTTTAACTTTAATCCTTAAATTTATATCCATAAATAAACAGACAAAAATTAATGAAATAAAGATGCACTTAGGGGGCGTTTGGTAAACGCATTGCATTTTGATTGTATTTGAATGAAATTTGTTTTTTGAATGTTGTATTTGGTTGAAAAGTATTTGTTTTGTATTTGAATGAAATGTGTGTTTGGATGAAAAGTATTTTAGAGTTGAAAAGTTGATGTGATTGGTAAAAGTAGAGATAAATAGTGAAATTGAAAAGTTGATGTGATTGTTTTAAAAATATTTTAAATAGTAATTGTTTTCGTAGTACTGTTGTAAAATTTGTGTTTGGTGTAAAATTGTATTGTATTTGAATGAAGTTAAAATGAAATACTTATCCAAATGCCCCTTTATACATATCTCAGCTTCTCTTTGGAATTCCAACAAACTTATAGTGTGCAAAAATGGATAGAACAAAACTAACAAACCCATATATTGTCCTGACAACTTCCATAATAAATTCATGGATGAACATAAAACTTATAAAGTTCTATGTACTTTATTGTTTCATATATATATATATATACATGCATATAAACGCATATATATATTTCATATTAACTATGACCACCTTCTATCTATCATTCAAAATATAAATATAATTATATATAACTAAAGTTAACGTCAAAAACACTATTCTTTACACAATGTGCTTCCCTTAATGCCCTTGATAGGTATTTTGACAAATTTGCTTTTTAGTTTGTAGTTAGGTATGGTTTTTGACATGGTTTTTCAGTCTTTTTGCTCTTGTATTGCACAAGTGGGTGGGCTGGAGAACTGTAGGAAAGCTCACGGGCTGAAGTTTACAGTCCAAACTTCAGTTTTGGTTCACGTAAAAGAGCAATTCACACATATATATTATATTATAAAAAATAACTCAAATTTAAAAAATATATATTTTTCTTACAAACTCTGCTTTGAGTGATTCTTTTTCTCAAATATACATAATGATAAGCTCTTCAAAATAATACCAATTATACATATACCTTGAATAATTATGTCAGATGAATTCCACAACTAACTATATTATACCATATTTCAACCTAAAATTACAAAAATACACGAGATTGAATGTTTTACAAAATAAATCATACTATTTAAAATATACTATTAAATTATATATTTTTAATATTGTTAACTTGGTTCAGCTTTTCTTTTTTTTTTTTCAACTTTTAGAAGAACTAAAAAAAAGAGGAAAGCAAAAATTGTAAAAAATAATAATAAAATTTTTAATATAAAAAATGTAAATATATATTTATATTTATATTTAATATAATAAAATTTTTATATTTATATTTATATCCACTCGTTTTATGTTGTAAAATATTTTCTATTCTTTATACAATATAACAATGTTTTACGCGGCAGTGCGTAGGTTTTTTTGCTCGTGTACATCCATATAAGAGTGAAAAGAGCCTATAATTATAAAATGTCACTAAGTAAGATATTACAAATACAATAACTATGTTGATTAAAATATATTAACAATCAACAAATTGTTAAAACCAAACTAACATATACCATCATATATCATGAACCCGTAAGTATATATATATATATATATTTCTAAACTAATTATAAGAACTCACCTTTAAAACTGTAGCAACCAACGACTAATGGGGTGTTTGTTTATAGTTTTATGTTTGTATTGCATTTAAACGTATGTAATTTTCATCAAAAGGTAAAAATTTTAGGTTCAAATACAATATTTATCGATAGTGTCTCAAATACATTTATTATTTCAAAATATTTTGAAAATAATTTTTTTTCTATTCACATCATATTCTCTCTTCATCTCACTTTTCTATCTATTTTTACTAATTACATCAACTTTTCAACTCTAAAATATAATTCATATACTTTTCATCCAAACATATATTGTATTCAAATATAAAATAAATATTTTTTTATCAAAATATAAAATACATTCAATATTTTACGTTTAAATATAATATAAACATAATACGTTTACCAAATGTCTCCACTATTAAAAGCTTTGAAAAAAAAGATGAGTCGACAATGAAGTGAAGTAGAAAAGTTTGAGTCGGTGAACTCTCTCTCTCATTCTAAGTAATAGGTTGAAGAAAAGAAAGGATGAGTCGTAAAAAATGTAGCATGTTTTAGAAGATGCTAAGTTGATTCCACTTCTTTCTCTTCTTTTTTTTTTTTTTTTTAAACAATACTATTCTTATTAATTATGTGCATACGAGAGTCAAACTAGAAAGTACGAATATATATGTATATGTGTATATATATGTTATATAGAAAATAATTCAAGCTATTTGTCACATTTCAATCAATACTTTGTTTAGTAAATATTGTAATTTTTAATTAATTAATTAGTTAATTATTTATTTATTTTTGCACACTGAGTTTCTTTCATGAGATTATTGATCCTTCACACCGCATCAATAACTCAAAGTATAATTATTGAAATTATGGCAACAACTAATAATTTTATATCAATAATTATTAAATATTATGATGATACAATGTAAATGCGTTATTATTGGCTAAACTTATATGTAAAAATTACGGACATCACAATTTAACCATTCTTGTGTCTAAATTAATAGAAACTGCTAGATTCTAATGTCATGCATACTCAAGTAGGCATGCACTTAAAACTGCATATGAAGGCCTTATTTGTTTATCATATTACATTCGTATTACATTTAAATGTAATGTAATTTTTATCCAAACATAAAAATATTACATTTAAATATCAATCACATTACAATTTAAATCAAATCCAATCAATATTCACTATTTCATTTTTTCTACTCTTTTTATTAATTATATTATATACTCTCTTTTTTCTCTTTATTTTTATAATTATATCGCATACTCAATATTTAAAAATAATTCAAATATTTTTTATCTAAACAAATATTACATTTGATGCAATACAAATACTTTTTATTCAAACATATATTACATTCAAATATAATATAAACACAATACTTTATTAAAACACCTACTAACATACCATAAACAATTTTATGGCTTCAGTCGTGTGGAGGTATTGGTCTTCCAGCGCAATAATTTAGTAGGATATTCAGTGTACGATATAAGAGACGATTTCGAATGCAAACACTGATATAAATACCACTTGATCGCATCAAAATTAGTAACTGTATTAGTAACCTCTTCAAACAAAAACCCAAAAAACTGGATTGTAAACATTTTTTTCTGTTTGAATCTTTTTCCCTCCGTTTGTTTGACACCTCCAAATTTAAAAAATGAAAAATTTTTCATTTCAAGAAAAATGAACCTTCCTAAATTTTCGTATTTGAACATCCAAAATTTTTCATTTTTGAAAAATAGAAAAAGAGCTCTTTAGAAACAAAAAGTTTTTACCTACTTAAACAACTTTTCACTTCTAAAAAGAATTCCAAACAACTTTTTATTTTTCATATCTAAAAATTTTTTATTTTTCAAAAATGAACCTCTCATCCGAACGGATTAATCACTTACACTTCCTTGAAAGGCAAACTTTTTCACTTTTCCTCTTAAAAAAAGAAACTCAGCTTTCGTTTGACAAAAGTTTTACATTTTAATCATATTTAAACGTAATGTAATTTTATATTAAACATAAAGTTTTATATCCAGATACAATCATTTTTAACAGTATTATGAAAATAATTATTATTTATATTTTTTTAAAACAATCGCATCAACTTTTCAACTCTAACTTTTTATCTCTATTTTTATTAATCATATCAACTTTTCAACTCTAATGGTGTGTTTGGTACACACTTTTAAATTGCATTACATTTAAATGCAATGTAATTTTTTCCTAAATACAAAAGCATTTCATTCAAATACCAATCACATCTTATTTTAAATCCAATACAACTACTATTCATTATTTCACTGTTTTTATTATTTTTATTAATTATATCATATATTCTCTTTTTCTCTCTTTTTTTCAATCTACTTTTACCCATCACATCACATATTCATTATTAAAATACAATTTAAATACTTTTCACTCAAACACACATTGTATTAAAATGCAATACTAAAACTTTTCTTTCGAACACAAATTATATTCAATGCATTACATTCAAACACAATGCAAATGCAATGTGTTCACCAAATGGAGCATAAAATACAATTTAAATACTTTTCATTCAAATACATATTTCATTCAAATACAAAATAAATATTTTTTAACTAAATATAATACTCAAAAAATAAATTACATTTAAATGTAATTAAAACGTAATGTGTTTACCAAACCAGCCGTTATACTTTAAAAATGAAAACAAATAAAAGTCCCTTATCAGTTGGCAAAAAAAAAAACGAAAACGTGTTTCTTTTTTTATTTCGTTTTTTTTTTTTCCATTTTTTAAAGTAAAAACCATAGAATGTATAATTTTATCAAAAAAAAAAAAAAAACTCATAGCCAAAAAAATAATAAAAAAATAAAAAATGTAAAAAGCACACGAACATGGGGTGAACTCCATCCATAAACAGGGGCCCATGGGCGAAGTCCGCTCCGACCCAAAATGAAAGTCCAACGTCTTTTTCAGGAGCGTTTTTTGAAGTACCGCCACATCCAAATTCAAATTTCATCCTTCTCTCTCTCTCTCTCTCTCTCTCTCTAACTTCCTGCTTTCTCTCTCCTCTTTCAAACCCTAACTTCGCAGAATCACTCCAAATCCAAACCCTTATCAGATTCAACTGCTAACAAGTTCGTCTTTGAAAACCCAGATTTCACATTTCTTCTCAGTTCTCTTTACTTGGCAAGAAGCACTGATTATGCGTCAATAATCCTCTGGAAATCTGTGGTCTTGTCCCACTTCGGATTTGTTTTGAAGGATTTTGAGAAATAAATGGCTTCTCGAAATCAGAATCGACCTCCCCCTAGGAGTCCCTCTGCTGTAAGCCCCAAATTTTCTTCCATATGTCGTTCTGCCCTTCAGTTTTTCAAAGCATAGATGAATTAAAAGAATTTCTGGGTCTTTGAGATTGTTGTGATTTGAGTTCAAAGAATATTGCGAAATTGGGATGTTGTTTGGTTATCTTATTTTTAAGATGAAATGAAATTCATTTTTTTTGGAGGATTGCTAAGAATTGAGTAGTTCATTAGATAGATATATGATTGTTTCGTTTTGATTTGTGTTTATGTAGAAAAAAGATAGTGTTGACGATGCTCCATACGACAAACGGAGGAGAATTGGAGCGCCGAGAGTGCCGGGGCAGGCGGGCAATGGGGCTAGGAGGCAGCCCTTTTCATCCGTAAACAGTAGACAGGATGCTCCGGCTGCTGCCGGTGACCCTAACAGTACTGAGGGTTCGGAGAGTGCGACGGTTGAATTCACGAAAGAAGAAGTTGAGGCCCTACTAAATGAAAAGTTGAAAGCAAGCAAATTTGATCACAAGGTTTATCTCTTTCTCATTGACTTATTCGTTATTCTTCTGTAACTCTAAGACGACACTTTTACTAACTGTTTTTGGTACTGTTATTTTGATTGAGCAGAAGAAAGCGGAACAATTGGCCGATCACAATAAGAGGTTTAAGCTTTGCATTAAATGGTTTCAACGAGTCGAGGAGAACAGCCTTCTTGAGCAGGAGAAGCTTCGCAATGCGTTGGAATGTAGTGAAAAAAAATGCAATGATACCGGTAAGATTCAAATCCGTTACTAGCATGCTCTGTCATTTTGTTGATACTTTATGTTCCTCTAGAAAGGAATTCAAGTGACATATATTCGTCTGTATTATTGTAGAGATGGAGATGAAGAACAAGGTTGAGGAGATGAACCTTATTAATTTGGATTTGAGGAAAACTATTGCTATACTAGAAGAAAAGCTGGCAAAGGAAGAATCAGATAAGTTGGTAAGTTTGCTAGTTCAATAATATGGATAAATAGTTGGATCCCTTCTCTTTTTTTTTTTTTTTCCCCCTCTCTCTCTCATCTGTCTGTTTTATATTTTATTTTGTTGGAAAATTAGGATGCAATTAATTGTCATAAAAGAGAAAAAGAGGCCAGGGATGCTGCTGAAAAGTTGCAAGCGTCTCTCTCAGCCGCACTCGAAAAGGCAAAGCAAGAGAAATTAATTGCTGATCAGAGGGTAATATTAAGATTTTGTCTTCAAACTCAGCAAGTTTATTTTTTTATTTTTTATTTTTTTATTTTACGTTTGCATTTTGCAAAATATTTTTTTTATTTTTATTTTTTCTGAACCTGTAGGTTTCCACAAGTGAAGATTTGTACAATCGAGCCCAAGAGTATAACAAGAGTCTCCAACAGTACAATAGTAAGCTCCAAACAGATCTTGAAACAACAAGTGAGTCTCTTAAACGCATAGAAATGGAGAAACTGACAATTGTGGAAAACCTTAGCAATTTAAGGGGTCATAGTAAAGCATTGCAGGATAAGTTGTCTTCCATAAAGGTGAATGCCTCTTTGAATTCACTTATCAAGAGCAAAACCTTAATTTTGGAAGTGCCTTAAACGTTTTTTTTTTTTTTTTTTGTTTTGTTTGTGGTTTTGTTACAGGCTTCCCAAGATGAGGTTTTAAAACAAAAAGAATCGTTGGTAAATGAACTGAAATGCCTCCGAGGGGAACTGCAGCAAGTGAGAGATGATCGTGACCGGCAAGCCTCTCAAGTGCAGGCTTTGACTGGTGAAATTGAGAAATACAAAGAGCACAATGGGAAGTCATGTGCAGAGTTAGATAACTTGACAATGAAAACAAACGCATTGGAGGTTCGTTTTTTTCTTTATATCTTATACAACATTTTCTGGGAAGTCTCTTAATGTTCCTCTCTTTTCCCTTTTTTCAGGAATCATGTTCTTCACAAAGGGAGCGGATACGTATCCTTGAGCATCAGCTAGCAGCTGCAAATGAAAAATTAAAGGTTATACAACTACACCATACTTGGTTCTAGAAAAAAAAAAAATTGTTCTTGCAAACATTTGTTATCTGATTATTTGTTTTCTTTTAGATGGCTGATTTGTCAGCTTCAGAAACAATGGCAGAATTTGAAGAGCAGAAGAGAATTGTGTGTGAATTGCAAGATCGTCTAGCAGATACAGAGCTCCAATTAGTTGAAGGAGAAAAACTGAGAAAGAAGCTGCATAATACCATTTTGGTAATGCTTCATTACCTCTCTGACTTTCAGAATGATTCAAGTTTCAATGATACTTAAGTGTTTGTAACTGTAGGAGCTAAAAGGAAATATTAGAGTATTCTGTCGAGTGCGACCTTTGTTGCCAGATGACGGTGCTGGATCAGAGAACACTGTCATTTCTTATCCGACATCAACAGAAGCTCTTGGACGGGGTATTGACTTGATACAAAGTGGTACGGGTGTTTTCTTTCCCTCCAACCTTTTCTTCTTAAATTTGCTTTAAGTTCTATGTTGTTATTCAGTCATTATTATTATTATTATTATTTTGGGAAGCCCAAGTCTTGTATTTTCAGAACTGAAAAAAAGAATGACATCCCTAGAGGTTGAGTCAACTTATATTTTTCCTGCAGGGCAGAAATATCCTTTTACTTTTGACAAAGTGTTTAGTCATGAGGCTACTCAGCAAGATGTTTTTGTAGAAATATCACAGCTGGTTCAGAGTGCACTTGATGGCTACAAGGTAATTTCTATTTTTCCTTTGTTGAGTGGCTCTGAGATGCATTCGTTTTGATTCTTCATTTTCTTTTTTGTGATTCTAAAGAAACATGCACCATAGTATTGTGATCTTGGAAAGGTTGCTTGGTCGTTTAGGTTGCATTACCTGTCGGCTGATTGATTTTAGGTGCATGATTAAGCATTTATTCTGATTTTAAAGAAATCCAGTACTTAAAATGGATAATTTGGATTAGTTGTGCAGTTGAGACATGGAGTTTAGGGAATCCAGGTTATGTTATCATGATTAAAGAGATTTCTGGTTGTTTATCTTGTAGGTTTGCATCTTTGCTTATGGCCAAACGGGTTCTGGTAAAACCTATACCATGATGGGTAGACCAGAAGCCACGGAGCAGAAAGGGCTGATTCCACGTTCACTTGAGCAAATATTCCAAACAAGTCAGTCTCTTCAATCCCAAGGCTGGAAATACAAGATGCAGGTACTATCATGTTGTATTTCATCTTTTACCATTTGGTGATCATGCTTCTTATGATAAATTAAGTTTTTCTGTAGGCCTCGATGCTAGAGATCTACAATGAGACAATTCGTGATCTGTTAGCAACAAACCGGTCCAGTAATGCAGATACAATGAAGACCGAAAGTGGTGTTCCTGGAAAGCAGTATACAATTAAACATGATGCAAATGGAAACACTCATGTTTCTGATCTCACTATTGTTGATGTTTGTAGCATAAAAGAGGTTTCCTCTCTCCTGCATCAGGCAGCACAGAGCAGGTATAAAAACTAAATCCAATATCTACTTTGTACTGTAACTTATTGTTGCCTTTTGGAATTCACAAAATTTGAAAGCTTCATATGCTTTTGACTTTCATATCAGGACATGCATGTTTCTGTTTTGGTTTTCCATTGCGCATTCAGTTTTTCTCTTGATTATTACTCTCTTGGAGTAAAAATCTTCAAACTGTTTATCATCTGTATTTTGATCGTACCACACTTTATCATTTACTTCAACTTCCCCTCCCCACTCCCCAGATATCCCCTATTTTTTCTTTTTGATAAACAAATTTTATGGTTAATGACATTTGTTTGTTTGGCCATTTTGAAATGGCAGGTCTGTTGGCAAGACTCAAATGAATGAGCAGTCGTCGAGGAGTCATTTTGTGTTCACGCTGCGCATATCTGGTGTAAATGAGGTTTGTGCTGTCGCAATGTTGCTATGACCTTTATGCACTTAGCTGTTGCTCTTGCATTTTTTGTTCGCATATGCATATCTTGATGATTGTTTGCTTTGGTAGGGTACTGAACAACAAGTTCAGGGGGTCTTAAACCTTATTGACCTTGCTGGAAGTGAGCGGCTTTCTAGGAGTGGTGCAACTGGAGACCGTTTAAAGGAGACTCAGGTAGTTACATGAAAATCCTTTAGTTTCCTTTCTAATTTATGGCCCTTTTAGTATTTATCCTCGCAAGATGATTTGCTAATTATTTATATAAAAATTCAGGCTATCAATAAAAGTTTGGCATGTTTGAGTGATGTGATATTTGCTTTAGCAAAAAAGGAGGATCATGTTCCTTTCAGGAACTCAAAGCTAACATATCTTCTCCAGGTATAGACAGTTTCTTTTCTTCTTTGCTTTGCTAACAAGGAAGATCGTTTTTATATAGTATTATGTCTTTGGTTCTAATTATAGTTCTGATGTGTGAACAGCCTTGTCTAGGAGGAGATTCAAAGACATTGATGTTTGTCAATTTATCCCCGGATACTTCTTCCGTTGGCGAATCACTGTGTTCGCTCCGATTTGCGGCAAGGGTAAATGCCTGCGAAATCGGGATTCCTCGTCGACAAACAAGTATGCGGATCACAGACTCTCGCTTGAGCTGTGGTTGATTTGTTATTTTTTTATGTCCTCCATTGTTTGTAGATGTTCTGTTTAAAGCTACTAATTTGTACTTGTAAAACCATTACCGATATGAGGAATTTGTCCGTGATTCCTCCGTCAGTATATACTTATTGTTCCTACTAACAATCATTGAATTTCACATGAATATTTCTTCACTGGATGTGTTATTATATTAGAGTTCCACATTTTTTTTTATATAGTTTTTGCCCTAATCAACTCCACATGCTTGGAAATTCTTACTAAAGCATGTTTACATAAATCGTACAAATAGAGCATGAATAGCCTGTAAATTGTTTTTTTTTCCATCTTTTTGTTTTTTTAACATTTTATTCCAAATGTTAAATAGGACTTTTGAAATTATTTTATAATAAAAATGCAAATTACATTAATGGTACATAGTCCGCTTAAATATTCTAATGTGGTATTTTAATATCCCATCATGAAATTTTCCTTTCAATAATGATGATATTTTGTGGGCTAGTGGGTCGGTGTATATCCTAGAACGTGGAAGTGGTTTCATTAAGGTTTAAGGAACTTTCATCATTCACAATGCCAAAAATTTTGAGAACAGAAAAAACGCTGGAGTTTGTTCACCTGTCATTGTTTCCTTTGCCAAACTCATATTTAGCAAACGGTGGACCTAACCCAAAAAAAGAAAGGAAAAAAAAAAAAAAAAAGAAAAGAAAATCCAATGGGCGTTTTCTTCAGCAGAAAGTAAGCAAAAAAAAAAAAAAAAAAAAAATCAGTGGGCGTTTTGTCCTCTTCTTCTGAAACTGTTTAGTGTTATCCATATATTAAGTATAGTTTATTTATTATAAGTATTATATTTACATATAATATAATTTTTATTTAAATATAATTATATTATATTATAAATTTAATATCATCATTATTATTTATTTTATTTGTTTTTATTAATTTTTTTAATTACATATCTTTTTTTTTATTATTCACATTACATATAATATAATTTAAATATTTTTTTATTTAAATAAATATTACATCTAAATATAATATAAATACTTACTATTTAAATATATATTACATTTTATATATTATATTTAAATATAATATAAATATAATAATTTATCAAAGGCCTCGTGAAAAAACCATAATTCATGAAGGCTCTTTTATTTAGTGTTCAGGTACTAAATTTGACGCTAATCAATAATTAGGAATGTGACCTCTATCATTGATTTTTTTATTAAAAAAAGAAATCAAAGAAAAATAATTAAAAATTGTCCTTGAAAAAAAAAAAAAAAGAAAAGGTCCATCTTTATACATGGCAGAGAAGACAGGTGGGTCCAACTTGAACTGCACATACGAATCATTCTTTTTTATCCATTTTAATCTAGTCCTTCTCGCAGAGCTGGGAAACAAACGAGAAAAAAGGCAAATCTATTTAGCTAAAAAAAAAAAAAAAAGGAGGATAGGAGATCTGCTGTACTTGCATCTAGAGAAAACAAGAGGAAGAAGAAATGGAAGTACATCAACAAGACCAACAGAATAAGGCCAAAGTTTTGAAGGTTGATTCTGTTGAGTCCTGGGACGTCATCGTTTCCCAGGCCAACAATCAAGCCTGCCCTGTAAGATTTTTTTTTTTAATTTTTAATTTTTAATATATAGGTGAACTTTTTGATTCATGATAAATAAAAACTATCCCAGAATTTTATTGATTTTTCAGTGTTGAATTTGTGTGGGTGATTTATTTTTGTGTTGTGTAGATTGTTGTTCACTTCACTGCTTCATGGTGTATGCCATCGGTGGCTATGAACCCTTTTTTTGAGGAATTGGCCTCAATCTACCCGGATGTCCTCTTTCTTGTCGTTGACGTTGATGAGCTTAAGGTAAATCTTTTCTTTTCTTTTTTTTTTTTGGCCCCCATTAGTTTCTCAAATAAACAAGAATTTGCTTGTTTTGACTAGTGTTATGAATCTCCTTCTATAAAGACAAGGTGATGCTTGAATGGAGGGATTTTAATTGTGTCCTTTCTTATTATTAGACCGAGTTGCATGGGAAGTGATTGGTAATTTGACCCCTTGAGGTTGTGGGGTTCATTTTTACATGTCAAGGCAGTCTTCATTACATGGATTAGGTGTGGATGCTGAATCTGAAAACCAATTTCAAATCATAAGATTTCTCCCCTCAGCAAAGTTTATTCTTGTCGAGCCCTTCGAGTTTCGTGGCATATTAACACGAGTGAGATAAGTTTGAATGAATATTTTTTGACTGATAGCACCTTTGAAGATTTTCCTAAAGGAAATCTCAGTCCATGTGTGCTTCAAACATATCCCTCACTTTTGATTTTTGTCCCGATAAATGAGCGATTTGAGTAACTTTCTGTACGCATTTTGGCTTCTTGTTGTGACTTGTGAGGCTGACTTTATGTAGATACCTTGTGAAGTCCAGCTAGCCACTGTGATCATTTGATTGACATAAGCGTCCTAAACTCAAATTCAAAACTTCCCCGCACAAAAAACTTGATGCTATGTGATTTGCCCTTAATTTGCGAATCGCATAAAAATGATTTGAGATTGTTTGTGATGGTGATATATGAATTTGAAGTAACGTTGGTTTTGTTAGGAGGTGGCCTCGAGAATGGGCGTAAAGGCCATGCCCACATTCCTGCTGATAAGGAATGGAGCTCAAGCCGACAAGCTTGTGGGTGCCAATCCGGAGGAGATAAAGAAACGGATAGATAGATTTGTTCAGTCCTTTCGTATAGAGGTTGCTTAGTTGTCATATACATGTATATGTATATATGTATATATGATGTTTGTGATGGATATAGCAAACTTTGGATTCGCATGTCAAGTGTGTTACACAAGTGTGGTTTCACGTTTCAATATCAGGTTTGGATAATTATTTTGCCATACTCCTTGTGCCAACACCCATAAGGTGTTCAAGAAATTCAATTTTTGCTAAACTTCAGGCTGATGGTGTATGGATTTGGCGTGCCTTATTGGTATCATGATTTATATTGGTTGTCAACACAAATGGATGTATATATGGTTAAGCGGTTGGCTTAAATGAACTTAACTAAGAAATGTGCTCTCTCTTAATGTGGTGTACGGAATTTTAAAGCTAATTCTAGATTAAATAGTTAAACTACTAACGTCCGAATGTGATATTGATTGTTGGCTTAGTCTAATAGTAGTTTGACACCTATTCAACATTATAAAATAGCCAGATTGTATACTTAATTCAAAAGGGTGTATTGGTTATCAAATGTGCTTTTTATTTCTTCTTAATATTTGGTCGTCTAGAATACAGATACTGATTATCAAATATCTTTGATAATTAGTTGTACTGTGTTTTAATCCATACTTAATGTTACCGTAAATATAATAAATAACTTTTTCTCATAAATTTCAAAGTGAATTTAAGATAGGATACCAAATGAGAGTTTTGTGTAAATTTAAAACTACTACTACTATTATTATTATTATTTCTAATCTACACTTCTACATTCTATTGATTCCACATTACTTTCACAGTATAACCATTAATAATATTTCTTCTAATTTAACATTAATTATCCATATAATTTTACAAAAATGATCCTTACATTCACATGTGGAATTGTTGTGAAATTATAGTCGAGCGATTATTATTATTATTATTATTATTATTATTATTATTATGTTTTATTTTTTGTTGGAGGGTGGAGACGGAGGGGAGACAACTTTCCCTTTGAGCCTACCAAATATAAACCCTCGTTTAATAACAGGATTCAAGAAATTCATTAATTCAAGCTTAATATCTCTCTTTTTTTTTTTTTTTGCCTACCAAACAATTTAAAAAATTCTTATAATCAGCTTCATCCTTCACATTTATCATTCTTCTAAATCAACCATCATTCTTACAAAAAATTTCTTAAACGCAAAACCTTTTACGGGGAAAATTTGACAGTGGTGTTGAAATTTGAAATTCATTCCATCAAGTGAACGCGTGCCCCTTTCTAATGGGTCTCTAACAGCCCAAATCTGATTGTTGTATCAACAGCCCAGCAATTTGGGCCCAGTGACACAACGTGGTGGATTTGATGAGTTTTGGAGAGAGAGAGAGAGAGATCGCGTATGGGGGTAACGCTGGCTGGCGTTAGATAGGGGAGAAGAGAGAGACATATATAGCTGATGGAGGTTGGTCGACGATGATGGTGGCAATTCCATCAAGGAATGGCTGGCTACTATCATAGGTTTGGGGAGAAGAGATTGAGAAAAGGTGATTAAGTAAGAGAGAGAAAGAGTTGAAGCCTATTATAACTTATTCATTTATCATAATGTGATTTTGGTAAATGAAATATTTATAATTGGTAAATGAAATATGTATGTTTGTTAATTAAAAAATTTACCAATAAAATGATAAATGAACATTTTTCATTAGTAAATAAAACATTTACTGATAGCATTTTTGCAAGAGTTTTTTCCTTTGTAGCAAAAATTAATTCAAGGCATGTTTTTGTGTTATTTTTCTAAAGTCCCCAATCCCCGCCAACACATACACACACACACACACACACACATATTGATGGGTTATTGAAATCCCTATTATTTTGGCTGTTAGGATGTGGTTAATTTGCTGATGTGTGATGTCGGTATCCAAGAATCTTAGAATCGACGTGATGTTCATTTGAATCTTAAACAACATATGTGATAAGATATAATTTTTCTGCAAAATCTACAATATCGAAAATTATCTTTACATTTAAGTTTTAGATCACATATTTGTATTTTAAATATTCATTTGGGATTATCTCTTATGAACCTATAAATACTTAATGATAGAGCTCTAGAAACCTAAATTACAATTTGACAGATTATACTATTTTTAATTCTGAAAATATAGTAAAATCCTAAACACTGAAAAGAGGACCTACTTTTTAGGGATCCTAAACACTGAAATCCTAAAAATGTTTCCCATTCAAGGCAAACTTCTATAAATTTTTATTTTCTCTATTTTTTGTTCTTTACTTTTATTGCATTTTGTGTTGTTTTGCATTCGTGATAGTTTTTAGGGATCTTCATCATTGTGGGATTTGTTAATAATTGGCACTAGAAGGAGGGCCTGAACCTTCAAACCTTAATTAATTAGTAAAAAAACCCTATTGAGAACAGCTTGATGGTGAGACACCAAAATCTTATTATTGAGAAAATGGTGATTCACATAGAGACCTATCAACCATAGGCTATACATCAGGAAGGTTGACAATAAGGACGACAACATTTGAAGGCCATATGGGAGAATTGACCACAACGGTCAACAAATTGTAAGAGCAAGTTATGTTGTTGCTTCAAGACTTATAACAATAGAACAACAATGCTACAATGGGAACCGCTGTCTATCAAGATATCTCCACTGTCAATGGTTCTTGCCATCCCTTGTAGCAGTTCAAAATGTTTAGCAGCTAGATGCCTGGAATGATGCTTTGATTGAGGCAATTGGAGAAACTTGCAACGAAAGGGGAGAAGGAGTGACAAACCTAGGAACAAGAGCTAATGAACAATTTATCAGCATTTATCACCAGAAACGAAGGAGAAACATTTATAGGACAACCAGCTAGAGATCCCAGCCTCCGGTGAACAGGTAAAGATTACCACCTTGGCACCCTATTATCAAGCTAGTGGTTAACTCTGGGACAGTCTAGAATTTGGGCCAGTCTACTCCCCAAAGCGGCGATTTTTATAATGGATAAGATCATGACAAGTATAGGGATTGAACACCTAAGCAAGGGGTCTGAACATTGGCTCCGAGGTCCAAGGTGATCGAAAACATTCTGGAAAGGCTAAAACAGTTGGAAACCTAAATGAATAAAGAGTTGGAAGAAGAAGAAATTTGCTACTCATTTATACCTGAAGTGATAGCAGTACCTATTCTAGGGAAATTCAAGATGCCCCCGATACCAATCTATAACAGCACCACAAATCCAAACGACCACCTAAGAAGGTATGATTCCCGTATTAACCTATATGGTGTTTCAAGTAAAATTGCTTACAGGGTGTTTGACTCGATCTTGGTGGACTCTGTAAGAGAATGGTTTAGCAAGTTGAATTGAACTTGATATTTTGCTAGTCAAAATTTAGAAAAGTCTTTTGCGCCTCATACATTAAGTTAAAGTAATTATCGACCTTAAAAGGGAAAGGCTAATGTCGCTGTACCAAGGTCCCAATGAGACGTTGAAGGATTAGTTGGTATGTTAGAACAAAGTAGTGGTCTGGATTCAGCAACTACTCTGAGGAAGCTTGTTTGCTGGAGCTATCAATAGTATGAGTATCGACATCCCCTTTAGCGGTGACCTAGATGCTAAATAAGTGAAAACTTGGAAGGAGTTCCTACACCATGCCACCAAGTTCATTATTGTAAAGAAAGCCCATATCTTTTGGAGCCAGAAGTGGGGATTAGTCATTGTCAGGAATTTTAATAGCAATAGTAAGTCCTCAAATAAGAAGAAACGGCCAGCCAACGGTAACCGTGAAGCTGATAACAAAAGACCATGGGGAAACGATGATCACCAACCCCAATCCTTCAAAAGATATGACACTTATATTAAATCAAATTGTGGAATAGAAAATATTTATTATAGTATTAGGGATAGGGATATTTTGCAATGACTGCCCTCAATCAGGAAGGATCTAGCCGAAAGGAACAAAAATAAGTACTATAGTTTCCATAGAGAGATTGGTCACCTTACTACAAATTGCAAGGACTTGAAAAACGAGATTGAAGATCTCATTCACCGTGGTTATCTTAAAAAATTCAAAAAAGACTTCTAATGAAATGATAGGATGATAATCAAGGTTAAGATGAGGGTTGCAATTGTAAGGAAAACAATTGCAGAGATGACAACCGTAGGGATAGAGCCAGAAGTAGACCAACGGACCAAAATAGCTAGCATGATGAGCCAACAGGTATCAATTCCATACCATTATTGGCAGACTCTCTCAAGGAGAAAACAAATGGAAACACAAAAATAGTATACTAGGGAGGCAAAAGAAACCTTCCACAAGCCAATGATGAGTGTATAAGAGAGACCACCAAAAGCTATTAAACAAATGGAAGCCGAGACACCTTTTACTAAAGAAGATGCTTGCGGAGTATACTTCCCATAGAATAAGGAAGTTATTGACAACCATGAGATCCATTGCATTCTAGTTGATAATGGCAACTCCGTAGACAATCTCTACCATTCAGTGTTCAAGAAGATGGGTCTAACACTATGGCAGATGGGCCCGACCATCCATCTGTTATACGGATTTACAAGTAACTATATTATCTTAGAAACATTGATTCAGTTCCTAATCACCATTGGGACTCACCCAGCCATCGCCACAACTATGGCTAACTTCTTGATCATTAAGAGTAAGTCTCAGTATAATGTAATGATAGGTAGACTAACTCTGAGGGCTATAAAGGTAGTCACCTCAATTTATCATTTGACGATGAAGTGCCCCACACCTCATGGCATCGTTAAAGTCAAAGGTAACCAATGTGAATCCCCGGACCACCTATGTGGAATCTGTACATGACTTTGTAGGATTACAGATACTGAAAAATCTTAAGAGGGAATTTCGTATGGTATTAAACAAAAAAGCTGCAGCTGATCTTGACCTTCAGGAAGATAATGACAAAGTAAGGACAAGGCTAATCAAAGACCTAGTAGAAATACAGGTCATAGTTATGATACCTTGGCTCTGCCTAACAGAAAAGTATAGAGCTGATATCGAGACCTGCTTAAGAAAGAACTTGAATCATATGGACTCGTGACGATATAATAGGGATTAATCCAGAAGTAATGTGTCATCGGTTAAACATCGACCTTTACTACAAGCTAAAAAGACAGAAATGGAGATTGATAAATGCAGAACAATATAATGCCTTAAAGGAGGAGGTCAATAAGTTGATAAAGAATTACTTCATCCTATAATTGCATTACCTGAATTGAATTTCTAACCTCGTGCTGGTAAAAAAGCCTAATTATAAATGGTTGATGTGTATTGATTTTGGTGACTTGATTAAAGCCTGCTTAAAGGATGGATACCTTTTTTCAAGAATTGATTAGTTAGTGGATGCGACTACTAACCATGACTTGTTGAGCTTCATAAATGCTTATTCAGGATATAATTATATCCCAATGCATAAACTAGACAAAAAATACACTACCTTCATTATAAACAAGGGACTATATTGCTACAAGGTAATGCCCTTTAGACTTAAAAATGCACGTGCCACATATTAATGGCTGGTAAACTGATGTTCAAAGATCAAATTGATGAAACAATGGAGTTATATGTAGATGACATGCTGGTAAAAAATGTTAAGGCAAAGGATCATATCAGCCACTTGGAAGATATGTTTTCAATCATCTGCAAGCATTAAATGAAGTTGAATCCTCTGAATTATGCCTTCGGTGTTACATCTGGTAAATTCCTAAGTTTTAATCACCTTGGAAGTTAAAAGACATCCAAAAGCTGACATAACGTATAGTAGCTTTAAACAGATTTATCTTAAAGGCTACCAACAAATGCATACCATCCTTTAATATACTATACAGTACTAAGAAATTCGAGTGGATAGATAAGTGTGAGGTGGCTCTTCTTGCATTGAAAGAACATCTAGGCAAACCTCTATTATTATCAAAATTGATAATTAGAGAGAAGCTTTACGTGTACTTAGTGGTATCTGATCATGTGGCGAGTTTGATACTTGTTCGTGAAGAAGAAAGTGTCTAACTCCCAGTCTATTATGTACAAAAATGGTTATTAGATGTAAAGTCTCGATACCTTGAGATGGAAAAGCTCATGCTGGCATTGATGGTAACTATAAGAACGCTTTGGCATTATTTTCAGACACATAGAGTTGAGATTCTCACAAATTATCCATTCTATCAAGTGTTACAAAAGCCCGAGATCTTTAGACGGCTAATGAAATGGTCTATTGAACTTGGCCAATAAGACCTTCAGTTCAAATTGAAGACCGCCATTTAAGGGGAGGCACTGGTAGACTTCATTATAGAATTTAGCCATCAATTAGTTGATAAGGTGTGCAATGAAATCTAACCCTCACCAACATGGAAGCTTTTTGTGGATGGATCATCAAACAAGCATGGATTGAGAGCCAGGATCATCATAGAAAGTCTTTTATCCATAAGCTAACATTTGCAATCAGATTTTGTCTCAAGACATGTAATAATAAGGTAGAATATGAAGCCTTACTTACCGATATTTGACCTGCATGCCATATAAGAGTGCAGTTTATTGCTATATATAGCGACTCACAATTAGTGGTAAACCAGATAAAAAATGAATATCAGGCACGAGGAGAGCAGATGATAACTTACTTGAACAAGGTAAATGAGGAACTCAAGCTGTTTGTTCATTGTAATATAACACATATATCGAGGACTGAAAACAATAATATAAATGCACTAGCATAAACCACTAAGGATTTAAAAATTCTAAAAAAGCATCCTGCTAGAAATATTGGATGAGCTGGCAATTCATAAGAAAGAGGAGCCCACTATAACGTAGATAATAGATGAGGAAATTCAATGACCCTGATCATAGTGTATGTATAAAATGAAGTGCAGCCGGAAAACAAGGACGCTAAAATACCTAGCTACGAGATATATACGGTATGAGAGGATACTTTACAAATGAGGCTACACTACTCCATTACTATAATGTTTGGATAAATAAAAGGCCACGCATATGCTATAATAAATTCATGAGTTGGTGTGCGGGAACAACACTAGGGAGTAACCATTGGCATACAAAGTTCTGTGGCAGGGCTATTACTAGCCTACTGTTAAGTAAGATGCCTTTGCCTTTGCAAGGAAGTGTGACTAATGCCAAAGGTTTGCCTCAATACCTAAGGCACCCCTACAAAATCTGATAGTCGTGATAAGCCCTTAGCCCTTCGTTAAATGGCGTATTAACCTTATTTTCCCCTCACATACATTCCCTTACAGTCACAAATTTGCCATTGTTGTTGTTGGTTACTATACCAAATGGGCTGAAGTGGAACCATTGACCATGGTCACCGAAGCTAACTACATGAATTTCATCTAGTAAAACATCATTTGTGGGTCCCGCATTCCTTAGTGTGACGACCAGAGAATTTTAGCGGTGTGACCTAGTTTAATCTAGGGTTTTCTATGAGTTCTGTAAGTAAGAATGTAAAGAAACACTATGGTTGTAATTAGACAAATTATAGTGTTGATAGAAATAAATAAATGTTTTGGAGGAAATTAAAATCTCCAAAAATAAGTAGAGAATAAAGTATATGAGTAAGAAAGTGAATTCAGGCCCAAAACGCTCAAAAAGGAGTAGTTTCGGTATCTGAACAGTATAAAGATAAGAATATGGCAAGTCAAAGTAAGAGCACAGTAAGAAAAGTACAAATATATGTATATAATAATTTGTACTATTTAAAGAGTGAAATAGATGTATTTGTATTGTTTAGAATATATTAAAATGTTCTAACAATACTGACGAGTAAGAATTCAGTGTTGGAAAAATTCACTGAGTTGAAACGGGTGAAACGGTGCCAAAACCGGCATTGAAACCCTAACCGGAGCTCAAAAAGACGGTAAACTTCCGGGATTGATTTTGATCAAACGGAAGCGGATTAAGTTGATCCGACTGCACAGGAGACCTCAGGAACACGCCGGGACGATTCCAGGAAAATTTCGGCTCGAACCGATATCGGTCAAAAAGCAGTCGAATTAATGTGAATAGTAAAAGTCAAAGTCAACTTTCACTTTAGTAATTATGACATCATAAATCTATTTAAGAAATGGAAAAAAATTGGTGTTAGGTAGGATGAATGGCCATGATTTAATTTGCTTTTGATCTAAAGGCCAAGATTTGGCCAAAATTAACTATTTTTAATTTTTGAAAAAGGTGGAAAGTATTAGGGTGAAAGGTGTTGAAATTTGATTGGTTTAGAGCCAAATTAATTGGCTTCTTCCATGCATAAGTCGGCCACTTTTGTATCAAAAGGCCGAGACCAAATTTCAAGCAAAAACTAAGAGAAAAATTTGCTAAGTTTTTTCTTCCATGGGAGCCGTGGGTGACCAAGGGAAAACCAAGTAATTCCTTCAAGTTTTCTATACAAAAAGTGTGGCAAAACATCACTTGAAGACAAAGGAAGAAAGTGAATAAGGTAACCTCCCTTGGATTGAAATTTTTCTTGGTTTTTCTTCATGAAAACCGTGGGGTGAATAGTGAATTAAGATGGAAAAGTTTTGGTTGTTTTTCATTAAGTTGATGATGGGTTTTGTTAAGGGTGTAATGAGGAAGAAAACCATGCAATTGGTTTAAAGAAAAACCAATTTTTGGTTGGTTTTCCAAAGGAAAACCCGTGGGTTACCATTGGTAAGCAATGAGAAATTTGTGTGATTTATGTGTTAACATGCTTTTAACTTATGTTTTGTTAAGAATAAAGCATGAATTTCACTATGGAAAAGCTTGGAAAAATTTTGGTGTTCATTTACTCAAAGTGGCCGTGGGTTTACTTAGGGTTTTGGTGAAAATTTTGCATGTTTCATATGATGTTTGGTTAATTGAAATCATGCATTTTATGATGTGAATGATGAAAATTTTGATTGAAAGCATGAAACAAAAATGATGGCATGTTTTTCACTAAGGAGGCCGTGGGTTTAAGTGTTTAAAAACCCTAAGAATTTAGTTGAAAAGTACAAGGAAATGGGCTTGAAAAAGTGTTAGAAAAATGGCATTTAACGGCCTAACAAGTGGTTGAAAAGTTTGAGAAATTTTGGTTCGGTTTGGTGGTGAAAACCGAAACCAAAACTAAGGGCAAAATTGTGAAAAAATTTTGTAATGTGGTTAAAAATGTGAAATTGGAATTTGTGAGCTTTTATGTAAAAGTTTGGAAAACTTTTACATAAAATAGGCTTGTGGTATAGTACGTGGCAGGTACATATGGTTCGAGGCGTACCTAACGCCGGAAGCCTTAAAATTACGCCGAAATGCTGTCGAAATTTCGAAAACGGCTTTCGGGGTAAAATAGGAATTAAAAATAAAAGTTTAGGGTCGGGTCGGAAACCCGAGTCCCTAACGGAGAATTGAATAGGGAAAACCTAAGGGGTGGTTCGTGAATGGTAGACCGTCCCCTAAAAATGTAAAATGAGAGTGAAACGGAAAAACCGACCCCGAGGGGGGGGGCGTTTTTGGAAATGAAATAAAGGTCCGAGTCGGGTACGGAAAATCCGAGCCTCGGAGACCTAGGTCGGGAAAGTCTAGATGAACGTTTTAAATATTAGTGAAACGTCCATTTGAGGCTCCGAAACGATAGAAAATCACTAAACCGACGTAAGGGTCGGAATAGTGCTTCCCGAGGGTCGGGAAAGTGAAAAGTGGAAATATAATAGAAACGAACCCGGTAATGATTAGAAAAGAGTCAGAAAAGTTCCTGAGGGCCAAAAATGCAGTCTGGATCAATAAAATTCCGTCAGGGGTAAAACTGTAATTTTGCCAAAATATAGGGGCAAAATCGTAATTTTGCAAAAGTTAGGGAAAATTGGGAAAATGATAAATAAAGCCCAAAAAGTTGTAAATAGGTTCTATTTAAGCTTTTTAATGAAAAATAAAAGCTATAAATGGAAATAAAATTAACAGACAAAGTTTGTCTGTAGGATCCAAAAATCGACCTACAAGGAGGGCGATCAAAGATCCTAGAAAGAAGAAGAGAAGAGATTGATAAGGTAAGTACAGACATTTAATTGTCTACTCACGAATGGACTTACCATAAAGTTGTGTTATATATATATACACATTTTAGCTATTCAGTTGTGACATGATACTAACATGTTCACGAGAATAGTAAGCAAGATTAGAAAAAGAAAAGAGAAATAAGTTAAGTCAAATAATAAGACTTAAAAGTTAAGGTTGGCGTACCGGCCTCGCCAGTTGTGAGGTTCCCAGATAGCCTCCACCCCAGAAGTGTGGCGCTGCCTTGTTAATAATGAGGTAGTTTATGGCTTAACTTCCTGCCTCCACCCCAGAAGTGTGGCGCTGCCTCGTTAATAATGAGGTAGTTTATGGTATGACTTACTACCTATAAGGTCAGTAGTCCAGAGATGACCTTAGGGTTGATCGGTGGGTTGCTCCCCTGATCCTCTATTGGTCTGTGCGCACTAGGTACGTCCAACCACGGGCTCACAAGTGAAAGATTAAGCAGATGAAGTAAAGCAAAGAAAAGAAAGAAATAGAATAGAAAGAACAAGTAGTATAGGACTAAAGAAAATAATTGGTCCTAAGTTGACTAACCCTAGAGTGGTGTATTCAGCTTATTTACTTGTATGTATGTTTGTACTTACTGAGCTTTAGCTCATTAGTCTATTCGTGCTGTAGGTAATAAAGGAAAACAACCAGCAGTATGAAGCAAGAGTAGCGGACTGGCAGGCAGATCCCAGCGATGTCATGGACGGGTTATGGTTCCGTTTCGCAGAATTCTGCTGTACTCAAAGTGTAAAAGAAAGAAAGTGTAACAGTGAGGTACTTGTATAAAGACAAGACAAGAGTGTAGTATGTAAAGTAGTGAAACAAGCTTAAAAGTATGTTTCTATTTTTACATACTTTAAAGTAACAAGACTCCAAAATATATTTTGGGAAAAAGTATTAAGAAGTACGTATATATTTATGTATACACAATTTTCAAGAATTAGTAGTTTCCTCCAGTTAAAGAAAAAAAAATATATATATTCCTAGTTTTCAAGAACAAATCTTTTAAACCCCAAGGAGAGGAAAGTTATAGAGACAAGCAAGCTAAGTAAGATTAAGCAAAGAATAAAGAAAGTAAGCAAAATAAGGTGGACGACCTAAGCTAGAGGGGTCGCCCACACTTAGTCTCGGACAATGGGAAGTAATTTGATAATGCCAAGACTATCAAACTTTATAAAGATCTCAACATTCAAAAACACTTCTCATCAATTGGTTATCCAAAGAGTAATGGTCAAGGCGGGGTGATGAATAAGATAATCAAGCATACTTTGAAGACACGCCTCAAGAAACTTAAGGGTAAATGGGCAGATGAAGTCCTAAATGTTTTATGTGCTTATCGTACAACACATAGGTCGACCACCAGCAAAACCCTCATTACGTTGACTTATAGAGTTGAAGCAGTTGTAGTGGTTGAGATTAAAATGCCAACTTTGTAGATTATAACATATTGTAAAGAAGACATAGTTAAGTGGATTACAGCCAATTGATGAGCTGTGAACTTGACCTTTTAGAGGAATACTAGATTGAAACATAGCTCAGCTTAGCAGCATACCAGTAGTATGCAATTCGATACTACAACAAAAATGTCCAATCGTAATGATTCACGGTTAGAGACTTGGTATTTAGAAGGATCATGCTAAATACCAGTGATCCCAAGGACAATGCCTTAGGCCCAAATTGGGAAGTACCATATAAGATCATTGAAGTTGCTAGACCAAGAACTTACAAGCTTTGTTGCATATTGGGTCATGTCATGAAGAGGTTATAGAACACCGAGCATTTAAAATTTATGTATAGGATTTGTCTTTTAAGTTTCTAGCTTTTGATTAGGATGATTATATATGTTACATCCTTTCATTTGTTTAGTTTCTTGTTCAGCGTACCTTCCATCCTTAATAAAATTCAGTGCATTAATTCAATCAATTTTTTTGTGTTACTTTCATTTTGTATGTCTTAGTTATGGCCACTGGAACTACAAGCTATTCTAGACTAGAGCAATGTTCAGTTTATGATATGGGGTACCATATTGGTAGCCCATATGACAACAACAACCATAACTACAAAGATAAGCAATAAGCCCGTTTTTGAAAAATTCTTGAAGGAAGAAAAAGAAAACGATGCTCGAGAGGTTAGGTTAGATTTAAATAGAAATCATTTTCAAAGAATTCCTAAAGGAAGAAAAATAAAACGGATGCTTATAAGCTACTGTATGATGAAAAAAATGCTCTTAAAATATTCTCAAAGGAAGAAAGAGAGAACAAGGGTCGTAAAAGCGCATATAATACATTGCTAAAAAATTCAAAGGCTAACCAAGCCTATTATAGGAGTTTCTACAAAGCCTCAAATGATTCCTGTAGCTTCAAGGGAAAAACAGGGGAATGGGTATCGTGAAGGCACCTAACATTTTGCCAAACTCTGAAACAGATAATTCCTAAAGCTACGATCCAAAAATCAAAGGATAAAACTGTTCAATAAAAATAAAGTAACTTAATTCCAACGTTGGAACCCAGGAAAGGCAAATAAATATCTACAAAGCGGGGCACAAAGCTCATTGTCTTAGTATCCTTGGTAGCGCCAAGAAGATAAAAAAAGAAAGAAAGCAAAACAAACAACAAAGTTTTAAACAAAAGGAACAAAGATGGTCAAGAATAATAGTTGTTTCATCCTTGGCGACTTCAGTAAGGATACCGACAATGTTAGTTGGAGGATCGATGGCAGTCACAGTGTCATCAACAGTACCGTAAGTGGCATGGTCGACAGTGCCTTCAGTGTCACCATCTTCCTCATCGCTGGCATTATTAGTAGAGGTCATGACGATGGCTTCATCCAGAAAATTGAAATCAATGTTCGGAAGCTCCTACCTTCAAATATTAGTAATTTTTGAGATGTTGATGTAGAAAGTGGCATTTTTCAGCTCCCTGAGCTCCTTTAAATTTTTGTATGTCTCGACTGCGACATGGCATCATTTTTCCATTGTCGCCGTTTTAGTATATAGGAACTCCTGAAGTGGCTTTGTTTAGGCCTGCTCAGTTTCTAACTTATTTTCGACACGTTCGCAATTTGCCAAATAGGTAGTCCTCAATGCAACCTGATTGATGGCCAAGATTGTCTCCTACTTCAGCTCGGCTAGCGCTATCACTAACTACCCCTACATACCTTATAGCGTAACATTCCTCTTCTTGGTAATTTCCAATGCATGCCTTTGGCCAAACAGCTTGCCGAACACCGAGAAAAAAGCCATTAGACCTTGAAATTACCCAAGTCAGTGAGGCTGTAGAAAATGCATCCAAAAAAGGAAGCTACTAGCTCAGGCCTGAGCTTGAGATCAATCTCAGATTTGATTGTGCCCCTGGTTTTCTTAGGCTTAGGTAGAGGTGGATCCTAGCAATCGGTATCAACCAAGACTGCTTTCCCTTTAAAGCTAGTCACCAAGACAACCTGTTTCACGATGGTTATCCCCTCTGCCACGAAGGTATACTTTTTGGATGCTATATCTTTGGAACTATCACCATTCTTAGGTTTCTTTAGGGGTCGGTGGTTGGGATTATCAGTATGAACCACCTTCCTATTCTTGGTCATGTCTATAAACTAAAAGAAACAATTAAAGCAAGTCGACAACGTAAAAAGAGTGTAATACTAAAACGAAAAATGAGCTTGAGCTCACTAGTATCCAAAGAGCCTTTATTGTTTGACAAGAAAGTCAGGGGTCTTTCGACCTAGATAAGCTACACGAATAGATAATGACTACGCTCGAGTTGTTCTTCCTTTACCTTGAGTTGAATATTGGCCTCGACGTCGTCTACGAGATCCAGACTAGGGTGAAGATTGGCAATTTGAAGGTTCACCTTTGTTGACAAATTCCAGAAGTCTTTCTGGGCCACAGTCAGGTTTCTGGATAGTAGGATCTCTCCAGAAGATTGACTTGAAGCCAAGGTCTTTGGGTGGGAAGGGGGGGGGGGGGGGGGGGGGGGGCTAAAATGAAAATAACAAAGTACAAGTACATAGTAATTAGGCAAAGAAAGATTAACAAGCGATAAACGAAGCCACCAACAACTTGCCATTTCAAAGAATCCCTTAACCGATGTTGGATTGTCTTCTTTCATGAAGAGCTTCCAATATCGTCCCCCCTACAAAAATGAATGAATTCTTCCATTGGTGAGCCTACATAATAGGTTGATTTCTTACAGATAAAGGGTGAAATAGTATACTTTAGCAATTTGTTGAAGAAGTAATGCCTCCTAAAGGCCACCTCTATGTTGTGTTGGAAAGCCTTAGCGTGCATTTGATTTAACATTCTAGCTTAATTTAGCTTGTAGGTTAAGCTAAGTTGGTCATTTCATTCTACCTTAGTTTAGCTTGATTTGTATTGGAGATTATAAAAATAAAGATAATTTGTATTAGAAATTGTGCTAAAATAGAAAAAGTAGAGATAAGAAATAATGAAACTAGGCTGCCCTTTAGATCTTAGGGTCATAGCCTTGAAATCGTCGTTCCACATAAATAGTTCACCCTGATTATCCTATGGTAACCCACGATAAGGTTCATCTCGGGGCGCAGCTTACGGTGGATCTCACGATTCGACTCCCTTAGTTGGTGGTAGCCTATTGGAGATCAGTTCAGCGGTCTCCTTAATGAAGCAATTAACCAATTCTTCGGTTCTCGATATTTGAGAGGCTGATACTTTTGCCACTTTAAGTGATTACTGCCTTTTTGGCACTTCGACTACTCATGCCAAGTAATGTTTTCCTAGTATCTAAACTGACCGAAATGGGATTGCCAAGATAAGCTCCTTAAAAATGCTTGGTTTGGCACCACATGACTTAGTGCGATTATGATTGAGAGAAGCTTCTCATCTACTAGATTTAGAAGAAGACATTAGAGAGAAGATCTGGAAAAGGAAAACAAGAGGAAAACAAAAAGAAAAAAGAAAATGGGATTCAAAGCCTAATGTAGTCGAGAAGCACAAAAAAGGAAAAAAGGAGGAAACTTTAACGGATTGGAGAAAAGAAAGAGCGAGTGGGAATCCTATTAAAGCCAAACCATGTCGAAGAAATGCATAACAAAATACAAAAATTAGTGGAGAAGGGAGAAGAAAAACTAACTGAAACAAAGGAAGAATGAACACAAACTTGTCGCGAAATCTTGTAATGGAGACACCAACCACGAGAGAAATTCACAAGGAAAAGTGTCAGTATTTGAATAAAGTTGGGATTTTTCTGGGTTTTCTAAGGCTAGGGTGTGAATAAAAAGAAAGGAAAAGGGTTTTTTTTCATCAACTCGATGGGTTATAGACCCTAAATGAACAAATATCAGTGCCATCCTTTTCCAAAAATAAAAATAAAAAAGCTAATCCAACTGCTGGGAGCCAAAATACAGATCTATAGTTAAGAATAAAGGCAGCAAATGGAAAATTGATTAATGGTTGAACTTGAAAAGGTCTGAAATGACACAACCATGATCTGATATGACATGACTGTTTTGATTCTTAAGATGTGTGTCAATTACAATGTAATTATGGCATAACCGTCACTAGGTTAGCTAAATGAGCAACCCATAATGATTACTAAAACCGAAAGCGCTCTGGGTTAGGGGGTAATTGTTGATGGATTGTTGAAATCTTTACTATTTTGGTCATCATCACGTGGCAATTTTGCTAACATGTGACAATGGTATCTGAGAATCTCGAAATTGGCATGTTGTTCATTTGAATCTCAAACAATCTATGTGATAAGATTTAATGTCTACTGCATAATCTATAATTTGAAAATTATCTCTATAATTGAGTTTGAATATCATATATTTGTATTTTAAATGTTCATTGAGGGTTATCTTTTAGGAGTTTATAAATACTTAATGATAGGCTTCTAAAAACCCAACTCATAATTTGATAGATTACACTATTTGTAATTCTAAAAATAAAATGAAACCTCAAGCACCAAAGAGAAGACGTAGCCTTCCCATTTACGGTGAATCTCTATAAATCTCTGTGTTCTCTATTTTTTGTACTTTATTTTTACTGTGTTTTGTGTGTCTTGTGTCGATGATGGTCCTTGGGGATCTCCATTATCGTAGGAATTGTTAGACGAGTTTTATCTATCAACAATATATATTATAAATATATAGGTATTCAAGAAATAACTGCTTTGCACACTGACTTTTAATTTTAATATCTTACTATCTTAAATTTTATGTAATGGCAGGTCGTTATTCCATAAAAAAAAATAAACAAAAATTAAAAACATTTAAATTACATGAGTTTTAATTTAAATTATACCTCTAAAATATCTTTGATAATGCTACATATCTTTATGAAAATATTGTTTTTTTTATTTATAAAAATATGTTTAGTTTCCTTTCAATTTCTTTTTAATTTGTTTATGGAATTAATAGAGAAACATTTGGTATAATAACAAAAAAGTTCATAATAATATAATGTGTAAAATTAAAAAGAGAAAATTAATCAGATAACATATTGATTAAGGGGGTGTTTGGTGAAACATTTACATTTTAATTATATTCAAATATAATGCAATTTTACACCAAACGTAAAGTTTTACATTCAAATACAATTTTTTTTCAACAGTGCTACGAAAACAATTACTATTCAAAAGTTTTTTAAAACAATCACATCAACTTTTTAACTCCACTATTTATCTCTATTTTTACCAATCACATCAACTTTTTAACTCTAAAATACTTTTCATCCAAACATACATTTCATTCAAATACAAAACAAATACTTTTCAATCAAATACAACACTTAAAAAACAAATTACATTCAAATATAATCAAAATATAATGTATTTACTAAACGCCTCCTAAGATATTTTAAAATAATAACATAATTAAAAATAATATAATCAAATAGTATAATTTAAATAAATTACATATTAAAATATCATATTTATCCATCATTTTTTCTTCCTTTCCTCTCTCTCTCCTATACATTTCATTTTTCTCTCTCATTTGTATTTTTCTCTCTCTTCCTCTTTCCCATTCTTAATAGTATTGCATCAGAGGACATTATAACGGCAGCGACAAGATCATATCGCATTGTTAATAGTGGCAAACGGGAAAAAGATCTAATCACGATAAAAATATTTAATTTTCATGAAAATACGAGCAAATACTTATGTTTTTTATATTTTTAATATATTTATTTATAATATTTATAATATTCCTATTTACAGTAAAATAAAAAACACAAAGGAGTAAAAAAAAAAATTCAATAAATACTAAATAAACAGCAATAAATATCCATAAATACAAATAAATAACTATAGTTGAGAGTCGTCTGCCGAACGAAATTGTCTCCCTTTTCCGTGGATCTCATCTCCCATTTCTTTTTCTTGTTCTCTCACCCGTTTCTTTCCCCTCTCTCTCACCGTCGTTTCTTTCTTGTCGTGGTTGTAGAAAATTCAGTCACTAGGGAAGAAAATGAAGTCCACAATAAGCACATCTGGTGGTCTCACAGCAAGAATCGTTTATTGTTACTTGCGGAGCTCCTGTGAGATCGTAATTGCCACCATCTGTTAGATTGCGATCCAAATTGCCGTTTGAATTGCTGTTGCGAGTACGTCGGGTCTCGAATGCCATTGTCACCACCGACGAACTCTAGATCAAGATTGTGACCTCCGATATGGCAAACCTTCGCCTTTGTGGACAGCAGTGTTGGATATCCGTTAGAGCTCATTGTCTTCCCCATAGAGCGAGCGTGTGAGAGAGAGGGAGAGAGAGGAGGTAGAGGAGAGAGAAAGAGAAGAGAGAGAGAGAGAGAAGAAGGGAAAGAGGGAGAGAGAGAGAGAGAGAGAGAGATATTTCTAAAAATTGGGAGACATAACGTATAACGTATGCAACCTTAAATATAAATAAAAAAATAGAAGAAAATGTTAGAAAACAAAATTTAAAAATATATTAAGAAAAAGGAAAAAAAAAAAAAAAGGGGAAAAAGGTTGATTATTCCATGGAACACAACCTGTGGTGGTGGTGGCGACATGGGGAGTCTCCTTAATCCGCCTTTTGGCTTTTCCCTCATCCCCGGCCCACCCCCCACCTTTCTTCCCTATTCCCTATCTTCGCCAAAACCGAATCCAACCAATCAAATTCACTCCTTTTCTTTTTTTCGTTCTTACTTATCATTCCCCCATTCCCCCACATTCTCTTTTCTCTCTCTTTCTTTCTTCTTTTCAACAACCACTTACGGCGGCGCAGGCCCATAATCACATTCGCCGGAGACAAATTCTGACCTTCGATGGGCTCGCCGGAAAATCCCAACTGGGTCTTCGATTACAGTTTGATTGAGGACCTTCCCGTCCCCGGCGGCGACCTTCCCGCCCTCGACCTTCCCAATTTCTCTGGTTGGCCTTCCCATTCTTTCACTCCGCCGACGACAACAACCGTCAGGTGCCTTCACTTTCCCTGAATTTGAATGAGTTTTCAAATTTGGATTTTAAATTTTTTGCCCTTTTTTTTTGTTGGTGTTAGAATATTATGAGTTGATAGATTTAATTTTGTTTTATTAGTTTTTTTTAATAATTGTTCTTAATATTTCTGGCGGTTTTGTTTGGTGGGTGGGGATTGAATTAATAAATTATTATAGTTTTCTACAGTTTGTTTAATCATAAACATAATTTTAATAAAAATAACTTTTTTTTTTTTTTTAAATTTTGGTTTTTGAGGGACAATAGAGCTCTTCCAGGGTTTCAACTTTAACCAAAACTTGATTATTACCTAGATTTCAATGATTTTCGGGGGTTAAAACAATTTGTTTGATTAAAAGCTTGCTCTTTGTAATATATGTCAAGTTCAACTACTTGTTATGTCCAGGCACTCATTTTGTTTTTCTGGTTATTTTCTCAGTGCGGACTTTGACGACTCATATTCGAATTCGGATGGCCTTAAGGAAGCTGGGTCTCGGAAAAGGTATAAACATCAATCTTCTTGACTTGTTGAATGGAATTTGTGTAATACTCATCTGTACTAGTACCTTGTTGCAGTTTTCGTTTTTGGGTTTTTGTTTCTGTGACTTGGTGTTAACTTTTCGCGTATACCCTTTGTGCGTCTCTCCTGTTTTGATTTTCGGATTATCCGCTTCTGAACGGTAACTGTATTACAGGGTGAGACCTGGATCATGCGGTGCATCCGGTTCAAAGGCATGTAGAGAGAAAATGAGGAGGGACAGACTGAATGACAGGCATCGTCGAACTCTCTGATTCTCCCCCTTTTCCTTTCGCATTCTTATTCTCTCTTGTTGACGTTTGCATGTTTTTTGTAGGTTCCTAGAACTGGGTTCTACTTTGGAACCTGGAAGGCCTCCCAAAATGGACAAGGCTGTCATATTGGGTGATGCTGTTCGAATGGTGACCCAGTTGCGAATGGAAGCCCAGAAGCTAAAGGAATCGAATAATAAATTGCAGGAGAAGATAAATGAACTGAAGGTTTCTTTCCGTTTTATCATTGTTCGTTTTTTATAGTTACATGTAGTATAAGGTGTCTGTTTGATTCCTTTACTCAAGTGGCGTGACAATTTTCAAAGTAAGTTAAACATTAGATTTAGATATTTGTTGTTTGTGGTTTGAATGGGGCATTCTTTGTGTAGGCCGAAAAGAATGAACTTCGAGATGAGAAGCAGAGGCTAAAGGCAGAGAAAGATATTCTTGATAAACAAGTAAAAGCCCTGACTACACAACCGAGTTTCCTGCACCCTCCCGCAATACCGGCTCCATATTCTGCTCCTGGCCAAGTTGTTGGTGGCAAGCTGGTGCCTTTCGTAGGGTATCCCGGGATTTCGATGTGGCAGTTCATGCCACCGGCTGCTGTTGATACCTCACAAGACCATGTTCTTCGCCCTCCTGTTGCATAACTTGGCACCTGGCGGGCTTTGTTTTAGGTGGCTTCGTTTTTTGGTCTGCACATGTGGAGTAGAGAGCCGTTTCTCTCCACTTGTAAATGTGTTTTCTTGGGGGCAGTGGTGGTATTTATCAATGTGACGGTGGATAATAAGGGAATTGGATACTTTTATTCTAATACTTGTACAACAATTTTGGTAAATTTGGTTTACCAATTTTGATAACTGTATAACAAATGATGCTGAGAATTAATGTAGAAACATTCGGAGGGATTGGTTAGATTTGGAATGTAATAATCAGATTCTTATTTTCGTCCACTTCTGCACACTGTGAATTTCTATTCCTTTATTTATGGCAGATTTAAAAACACTACTCATCTTATTTATATTCAAATAGAACGTAATGTATGTTTAGATATCTTATATAGTTTATTTAAATACAAATATATTTAAACAATAAATTAATTCAAAATATTATTTATCTATTTCTTTTTTTATGTACTAAACACATATTATATTTAAATATCATAAAATTATATATATATGCATATTATATTTGCATACGGTACACAATGCATGTAGTTTCCAAAAGGTCCATTAGTTTTGTTGTGCCGGAGTTGTAAAACGAACCAACCACAGTTCATACGAAATACTGTTGTCAACATGTAACCAGATTTTCTTATTATAATCTCACTTGGGATAATACAAGCTATAGACTTTATGTTACATAAAGAGCCCAACTGCAAAATCTGTTTCTAACAGGGCAGTTTGAACCCCAT
Organism: Antiaris toxicaria; assembly: GCA_035233585.1. Lineage (NCBI taxonomy): Eukaryota > Viridiplantae > Streptophyta > Magnoliopsida > Rosales > Moraceae > Antiaris > Antiaris toxicaria. Next base: position 101,923,362 of record CP141154.1, read on the forward strand.
GTACTCCCCGGAGGTATAGGCTCTCCAGGCATCAAAAGCCCCAAAGCTAGTCATCAAAAGAGTACTCAGAGCCATTACGATTCCAACTGAAAATACAATGAGCGATGATCTTCCATATCCTTGAATGGCTTTCTGAACTACTACCAATCCAAGAAGTGAAGCCACGAAACAAATTGCGGCGAAAACTAGGGCGACATCTGTGTGTTCCATGCCCAACAATAGAAACTGGAACGATGACATCGTAGATGAGAAGAAAACCATGAACGAAGTAGTTGCTGCTGTTACCTGCAAAAACAGATCAGCAGTGGAAGTCAGAAACTAAGCGCTCTTAAGAAACAGTTTGGACGAAAACATGGATTGTGAATTTACCTCAGGCGGTACTCCGGCCTGTAGAAGAAGTGGGCTTATGAGCATTCCACCTCCAATCCCAAAGACACCACCCAATATCCCTGCTAGTAACGCCATTAGTGGGAAAATGAGTTTGATAGACTGTCCGGCTGGAGTTCGTTCTTCTACGACGTCCTTCACAAAGAGATTTAACAAACAAAAACTTTTCAGCAAGAAGAGGATGCATAATCTTGTTTTTGGTATATGGAAATCCAGGCTAACTTGTTCTCATTTTTCCTAATGTTGTACCCCTTGAGTCAAGTTTTGAATTTGAGAGCTCTCTTTTCTGAACAAAATCCAGGCAGTGAAAACCAAAGCAAGTGGAATTTGGGAGGAAGATAGTAACCAGTAACCCACTCCACAAGGCTCTATTGATACAATTCCCTGCAAACAATTTGAACAGGCACAATACATATATACATATATTATCATCACCATCATCAACATCATCATCACAGTGCTTAAACTAACTGATAAACAATGCAGCAAAGTTACGGAGATTTGTGTACTACATTGAAAATCAAAGAAAGATCAGAAAGGAGCCGGCATGTACCTCTCCATAACGATTTCCTCGAAGGAGGTAGACAAGGCAAAAGGAGCACCAAACTAGAACCAAGACCGCAAGTTTCATACATGGAAATCCAGATTGACGGTCAGTTCCCAAAAGGGGTTCTCTAACACTACTAATGACCCTTTCATTTTCATTTTCACCATCACCATCACCATCACCATCACCATCACCAACTTCCACACCTTGCACCAGCCCATTCTCCAATTCTCCACCCCTCTGCCCTTCTGTTTCCAGCCTCCAACGCCTCACCCCGTTTTTGCACGTCTTCGTAGAAGACCAGGCAAGAAAAACAGCAAACAGAATTGTTTTTAGCCACTCTGGGAACACAACGTTGCAAATGACTCCAACACTAACTCCAAGCAGAATAGAAGGCTGCGACAGAAGTGCTATATCAAAGTCGATCAGTGTCTTCCCACCTAACCTGGGAATCACCGCAGCCAAGTGGCAGACAACATTCGCAATTGAAGTCCCTGTCACCATGAAAGCGGACAAGCTTGATGCTGTTTTGAGGTCTACGCGTGTTGTTATGGTCAGTATTGGTATGTAAAGCCCGCCACCGCGAACTCCACCCATGCTTGATATAGAGGCTGCTACAAAGCAGAGGAGACCTGCAAGAATAATGGGAGCTGATAATTCTAGTTTGCTCTCAATGGGTGGTTTTGTGAGCATATCTGATAAGGGTTGTGCTTCTTTTGCGTAGAAATCATCCAAGGTGGTCACAATCAGGAGGAGAAACAGCCATTTACAGCTTTGGTTTTTCATTTTTTCAGAAGAGTGTGTGTGTGTGTGTGTAATATATATAGTTATATATCCTTTTCTTGGAGTAAAGATGTGTCTCCAAGTAGGAAGTGGTGTTTCCTACAAGGACAAGGGAAACTGTGTGTTCGTGTTTGCAATAGAATGCGTCTTATATATAATGGCAAGGAACATAAGTTGCATGTAACCAAAAAATAAAAAATAAAAAAGAAGTAAAAAATGTAGTTCCGAATCAGCTTAAGGGGAATAAAAAATGGCTTCGCTGTCTCCAGATTAAATAATAACAAAAGCAATTGTTCGACCTCTAGCTGTCGAAGAAAAAGTAAGCAAGTAGTGTTTTTTTTTTTTTTTTTCCTTGTTAGGCAAGAGGGAAAAAGGAGTCGTTTCATGATAATTTCAATAATTATGTTACACTAAACCAGGAAATACGTTCATGGGTATTAGTATATTGTAATAATATAATATTGCAAAAAGCACAAAGTAACCCCATGTGTCAATTTATTGAAAGTTGAAAGTTAAAAGTTGAATTTGTCGTGTTGTTTATTTATTGAATTTATGGGATGCTTATATACGGATAAGACACTCTTCTTTTAAGTTGCTTTTAGAAATGAGCTTAAAAATTTGTGCAAACGCGGTGGATTTGTGGCTATCTTCTTTTCCCCATCAATGAAAACGACGAACACTTTAAACTAAATACAATTATTAGGGTAATGATTATAAACGTTTCAATAGTCGGAATATCGCTTTATCATCTTTATTTAAAGGTAAATTTGTAACGAAGATGTACAAGTTCAAGTATATAAATTTGCCGACCCAGAAGTACTGATATTAATTATGTCTCCCATTTAGGTTGTTTTTGTTGTGGCGTGGGGGGGGGGGGGGGGGGGGGGGGGGGGGGGTGTGGTGGGGGTTGGGAGGAAATTATCTCATGGTATGATCAAGTCCTTGTTAAGATTTCTGGACAATTATTGATCGGAAGTCGTAATTTAATGAAGGTATTTATAGATTTACTAAATCTTTTTTTTCTGATGATCCATGTGGTTGATTCGGCTCGTGAGCTTGTTGCTAATTGTGTGAATAAAAAAAAAAAAAGAAACAAAAAACAAAAAAAAAGTCCTTGTTGACACAAATCAAATTTATTCATATGCACTTTTTTTCATTGGCTTTTCATATGCTAATAACTAATTTTGGATTAAACTCAGCTTTAATTTTTGACATATTATAAGTTATAATTCGTAACACAAAAAACACTTTTGCATCTGTTTTTCAGCCAGAGCCAAAGCTTATGTTTGGTAGAAGGGAGAGCAAAGAAATTGAAGAAGGTTTTTATTTTTTAATTTTTATAATGGCATAATGAGTTGATTGGTAGACAAGAAATTAAGAAATATAGAAGTTTTTTAGAAGAAAAAAGAGAAAAAAAATATTTGACAAAAAAAATATTATGTCAAATAACCATTTCAATCCTAATCATACTCAGTATAAGGATTTACAATCAAATTTACAGAAATATTTGGCCTTTTGGATTCTATTTATCAATACTTCTTTAGTTGGTATTTCATAGCTATCTAAGTAAGTATTATCATTAAATCTCTTATAGTTTATAACTACTCTCGTCTCTTTTCTAACTATTTTTGAGTGATTTCTAACCATTAAATAAATTCGATCATTTTTTTTTCCTCTTATCAAACCTAAAATTAAGAGTTTGTTTGGTAGGAGGGAAAATTGGAAGGAGGGTGAGAAAATTAGCATTGGGATTTTGAGACCTATAATTGTTTGATAAGAAACAAAATAGGAGAGAATAGGTTGAGTGAAGGATTTCAAATCCATCAATAAAGCACAATTTTAATGGAGATATTAGAGAAGTGAATATATACCAAACATAATGAGCAAAAAGATTATATTCCCTTCCTCTTAATCTTTCCCATCTAGGTTATATATCTTTCTTTCATTTTGGGATACATATATTTATATATATATATTTAGAATTTAGGAATAAGTGATTTAAACTTTATATATATTATACAATATATATATTTAGATTTGAAAATATTGTTAAATTATATAATCACATTTTAAATAAGACTTAACTTATATATATATTTTAAAGCTTAATAATAAAAACTTCATGGCTACTATTGACTAAATTAGAGACATCACTAAGTTTAATGAAGAGCCATTAGAATATGCAATTTTTTTTTTTTGTTGGTCGATGAAAATAAAATATTTAAATACAACTTAATAGGATTTGTTTGGGACAGGTCCGTTTGGGTTGATCGCTTCAGATGGAGTTTTGATTATTCAACTCTAAAACTCCTAGAAATGTCCCAATTTCTCTCTGTTCCATTTATCATTTTCAATAAACTTTTGCAAAACTTTTTGGTTGGTTTTTTTTTTTTCCCCCTCAAATCGAATAAAAAGAAGAAGTGAAGGAAATAAGATTAATATTACATATTATTTTATGATCAGATTTCAAATTTTAATATATATTGATCTATGTTATAATTCATTTTTAATTCACATTTTTCCCAAAAGCACATTTCCAAATTAACCTCCTAAACTCCATCTGTCACCCTTTTAATTTCAGAAAGTCATTTTTAAATAAGTATCTTAAGTTTTTTTTTTTTTAATTTAAGAATGCATTAAATTTTTTGATGATACATATTTACGGACTGTTTGAGTGCCCATTACTTGTAAGCTTAGTGATCCATTATTGATAAATTTAATTATTAACTGATATGAAATAATATATCAATTAATTAGTAATGAATCAAATGATAGACTATCGTAAAATTCAATAAAATGAAAAAAAATTATTTGAAAAACAAAACACATTTGACTATTGATTCAAAAGAGTGCCCAAAAAAAGTTACCTATCTAATTTTTTGTCGGAAAAATTTCCCAAGTCCTAATCCTGCAGTTCTTTAATATTAAAATGCGTAAGGTGGTAGCCTATTCTACTGTGTAATCGGACAGCCCACAAGCCAGCATGTAGAAGGGTACCTCCAGTAAACACTATCATATTAAATAATAAACATTTTTCAATCTATTATATTATTTTTAATACCAAAAAAAATATTTCATATATATTATTTTTTTATCGTTTTTTATTTATTTCTTTTTACTAACTAAAAACTTTAAAAAAAAAAATCACATTAGAAATGACGTGAATGATCAATAAAGCACCAAATTTAATGCTCTATTGATTTAAACATCAAATATGATATTTAATTTAGCGTTGGGTGGGTGCTCCAACCCAACACCATTTCTTCTTTCCCACATCATGGGTTGAAGTTGTTCAGCTAAGCCATGTTGGTAGGCTTCGAAATTCGTGTTTGCAATTGAAAAGTTGACATTTTATATGTGCACTCAATTAATTAATTTAAAAGAGAGGTCGAATTACCAAGGACGTTTATTTACACCTGACCAATGAATTAATTAAGAAAGGAATACCATCAAGGAGATATCATATATGTATACATGTACTCCCCGATCAATTAAGAAAGAAAGATACGATCAGTAACTAACCTAAATGACGCAATATATTTTCTTATTAATTAATTGTTCCCATTAAAGAAACGGAGAGGTTTTTGATTAGGAAAATGATATCGTTAATGTCCTCTTGCCCTTATTTCAATAGTCATTAGATGAGTTCATTGATCATACTGATAAGATGATAATAAATTTAACCTTAAATATTTACAGTTAGCAGACTTTAAGTTTCAAAAACAGATAAAACACAGTTTTTCTTATCAAAAACTAGATTCTTGCACACGTTACGACTCGAACTTGAGACTCGATAAAAGTAAAGGTTTTAAATAAACTTTTCTTACTATTATGCTACCAACATCGGAAGTAAAGAAACATAGAGGCTGACTTTGCAAATTTCTCCTTTTCCTTTATCTAATTAGCAATGCTATGACACATAATCACTAATGACATTAAATATTATCTATTAATAAAATGTGAATCCCTGTAGCCCTCACATTATATTTGTGACAGTGTTTTAACACTGTCCGTGTCTCAGTTTTATTTCTTTTGGGTGGATAACTAAATTCCACAACAAATATCAAACAACTTCACTCTTCATCACCATGAGGGGTGCTTGTGTGTGAATTTCTCTAAATTGAGAAGAATAATAATTATCTCCTTTTCTAGTTATTTTCTCTTCTTAGTTTCTAAGCAAATAATTGTTATATATATATATATATATATTTAGGATTGAGCTGCTAGTTACTTGGCGCATATCTATTGACTTGAACTCAAGTTATCAATTATTTTCTGCTCTCATAAAAGAGTGGACTTTTCAAATAGAACAATGTTTCTGTCAATATTAAATTGTATAAATCTTAGTTTTTCCCCTTAATTCTGAACATGATCGTACCTCTGGATTTTAAAATCTAATATTCGTTTCTTTTTAAGTTATGTTTCTTTAAGTGAGATGGAAACTAAAAGGAGGGAGAAACAAAATACCCGAATGAGAAGAATAAAAACAAAGGAGAATTTTTTTTTCATGTTATTTGGTAGAAGATAAAGAAAAAAGAAAAAAGAAAAAAGAAAAATCTAATTTAATGTATTTTATTGTTAAAACTGTATATTTAAAGAAGATGAATAGAGGCTGAGTTCAAAATAGTTATTTTTCTAAATATTCAAAATAATTATTTTTTTTAGGATAATCAAGTTAGTTTTTTTTTAATATCACTTTTTTGTTAAAACTTTCTATCAACTTTTCTTTTTATAGTTGACAGGTTTTAAAAAAAAAAAAAGCTATCAACTTTTCTTTTTATAGTTGAAAGGTTAATAATAATAATAATAATAAAAAGCATACGTAGGTCACATGGATTTACAGCTTCTTCTTAATTTCGTCTCTATCAAACAACCTAATATTTTTGCTCCAAAAAAAAGAACCCTAAGATTTCTCTGAAAAAGTTATTTCATAGAAAAAAGTTGGAAGAATAAATCCTAATTTGAGTGTTAAACTTAATTATTAGAGAAAATTCATTACTAAATTATAAAAGAAAAATGACTTTTTATTTTTTAATGAGTCTCTTAAACTAAGACCATCTCCAATACATGTGTTATATTTATTTTAAAATAATGTAAAAAATATCATTATCTTGCTTCATACTTCGATGCATTATGCTATTTCTAATGATATTCCTACTTTTTATTATCGTTATTATTCTTTGTAAAGCCTTGGTATAATCTGATCATGTATATTTGATCTTTATTTACACTGGTATTTTCAATAAGATTACCAAAGCTAGGAATTATGACCGTTAAAGGTGATCTTTGGATCCAAATCCACAAAGGTGAATGGCTGCGACATCGTCAAGGAATGAAGACAAGATTGACACTTACACAAAGGCATGCGACTATGACACCTCCATGATCACACAACATCATGTTCGCAGATCCAAATGTACAGTTACATATAGTTTGCATTGTTGTTAAGCCGCTATATTAACAAGCTTGGAAAAATGGAGAATAAACACTTAATTAACAGTTATTACACCGTCATAGATGCAAAAACCAAATTTTAAGACGAGGCACGAAGTAACAAAAGATGTGGACATAAACTTGTTCGCTAGGTCTGTGCATAGATATTCTGCAATTCTGAACTTATTCGATGGATTCAAATGTATATGGCCTAGCAAGACCAGATACAAATTGCTCAGCAAATCTAGACGTAAAGAGTTCAGGATTGTTCAAAAAACTAAAACTGATCGCCCAAAATAAATAAAAGTAGAGATCTAATAAATCCAAAGCAAAATGGAACCGATCAATCCCTTTGTTTATAAATATTATATGCATGTGTGTATATATATATACACATACTAGAATAAAAAAAAAAGAAAAAGAAAAAGAAAAAGACACCACATGGAAAATGAAACGACTTCTATAAAGTTTGGACTTCAAATTTATTTCATTTAGTAGTTTATCATAATTGATGGTCAATGACATTGGAATTTTGGACTTTAATTTTTTGGATTAGTAATATTAATATCAATATAAAATACCAAAATAATTACAAAAAACCACAGAAAATTGGAAAAACCTGCCAGGTTACCATGCAGGATGCTACCTGGTGACCACCAGTTTACCCTTCTCAAAACTGACCGAAAGAACCGACTGGCAGAAATATCCTGTATATTTTGGTCTTTGGTTTCATATTCCATAGACCGAGATGGTTGGTTTCAACCTGAAACTGCTGGTTTTGAACAGACATATAACCCTAAATCTAGGAGGACTAGACATAAATTTGTTCAACAGGATTGAACATAAATTTGTTCAATAGGTTTGAAAGTAAACTTGTTCGGTAGCACTGAGTACAGTTTATCAAAATCTCAAGTTTACACTAGTAACTTAACTTTGACTACGTGTCACCCAAGAGGATGCTCGGCCAAGACTGGAGCGCATGCCGACCAAGTCCTGAAAACCTGAGCCCATTCTCTAAGGGTGTAACTTTTAATGTTTGAAAATTAAAAGTCATTAACGAGAAGATCAGTTAAATATGAGAGACTATATTGTAATTAAAAAAAGAATAAAGTATTGAATTAATGTGTAATGACCTATGTCTCCATTTAGTATGGTATTTATTGCTTTGGGCTTTGGTTTGTATGGTGTTACTCAAAAGGTTTCATATTATTAGAAAGTGGTCTATTCACTTATGGACTATTAAATATATCCATTTTCAAGTAATGTGAGACTGTATAGCTTACTTTTTTTTTTTTTTTTTTTTGTAGTTAATGATTGTCATAATCTTCCTTTCTTTTAGGGCCTAACGTCCTTATTGACCACACTTCTAATTGGGTATAGTCTCTGATACTATTTATAACGATCCATGCTTCTTTTTGGTATGATATTATCTATTTTGAACTTTGGTCTGCACGGTTTTGCTCTTCGGCTTAACTTAAATGGTCTTATACTCACTTATGAAATGAGTTTTTAAAAATATAACAAAATAGAGTTTTATTTTTATGTTTATCAGAATATACACTCAAAAAATATAATCAAACATAATTTTAAAAATGGTCTCAACATAACTTTCAAAACATTCTCATTTTCAATTTTTTTTGAAAATAGAAAGCATTTTAAAAATAATATAAAATGCCACCTTAATTTTTCCTGTTAATTTTGAACATTTCAACTGAACATGATCGTACACTCAGAAAATAAAACCAAACACAGTTTCAAAAATGGTCTCAACATAACTTTCAAAACATTCTCATTTTCTTTTTTTTGAAAACATAAAATATTTCAAAAATAATACCAAACGCAACCTTAATTTTTTCCCTTAATTTTCAACATGATTGTACCTCTGGATTTTAAAATCTAATATTCGTTTCTTTTTAAGTTATGTTTCTTTAAGTGAGATGGAAGCTAAATGGAGGGAAAAACAAAATACCCAAATGAGAAAAATAAAAACAAAAGAGGGTTTTTTTTTTCCATGTTATTTGGTAGAAAATAAAGAAAAAAGAAAAAAAGAAAAATCTAATTTAATGTATTTTATAGTTATAACTATATATTACAAGAAGATGAATAGAGATTGAGTTCAAAATAATTATTTTTTTAGGAGAATCAAGTTATTATTATTATTATTTTTACATCACTTTTTTGTTAAAATTTTCTATCAACTTTTCTTTTTAAAGTTGAAATGATTAAAGAAAAAAAAAAAGCATATGTAGGTCACATAGATTTACAACTTTTTTTAAAAATTTCTACTCTATCAAACGACCTAATATTTTTGCTGCGGAAAAAAGAACCCTAAAATTTCTCTGAAAAAGGTATATCATAGAAAAAGTTGGAAGAATAAATCCTAATTTGAGTGTTAAAGCTTAATTATTAGAGAAAATTCATTACTACTTTATAAAAGTAAAATGACTTTTTATTTTTTAATGAGTCTCTTAAATTAAGACTATTTCCAATGCATAAATGTAATATGCCAATGCTATATTTATTACAAAATAATATAAAAAATAGTATTATCTTACTTTATGCTTAAATGTCTTATGCTAGTTCTAAAGATATTTCTATTTTTTGTTATCATTATTGTGCTTTAGAAAATCTTGGTGCTCTTATTGAAAATACTAGTGTAAATAGAGATTGGATTTTACATGACATGGATAAAAACATTCCTGGTGGTAATTGTAAAAATAAACTTTTAATATTTAAATAAATGAAAAATAAAATTATTATAGTAATTACATAAGGTAATAACTAATAAGAATCAAGACTGAAATTTAACATTACCTATGACTTGTAGTAAATTTGCCACAAAATCTAACATAAAAGATAGCATTGTATTGTGGTACGTTTTTTCATTCAAATGCCAAAATTTATCATTCACATATAAATTTGACATTGCATTGGAGATTCTCTAATGGGGATTATGACCATCAAAGGTGATCTTTGGATCTGAATCCACAAAGGTGAATGGTCGCAACATCGTCGAGGAATGAAGACAAGATTGACACTTACACAGAGGCATGCAACCATGACGATGCCATGATCACACAACATCAAGTTCGGCAGATCCAAATGTACAGTTACATATAGTTGCATTGTTGTTAAGCCGCTATATTATCAAGTTTGGAAAAATGGAGAATAAACATTAACAGCTATTACATCGTCACAGATGCAAAACCAACTACGCATGAAGTAACAACAGGTGTGGACATCAACTTGTTCGATATGTCTGTGCATAAAAGTTGCAATTCTGAAATTATACTTGTCCATAAGGTTTAAGTGTAAAAGAGTCTAATACATAGGAACATAATCTTATTCGATGGATTCGAATGTAAAATGGCTAGCAAGACTGGATCCAAGTTGTTTAGTAAATCTAGACATAAAAGTGTCCAGAACTGTTTCAAAAACTAAAACTGACTGCGCAAATAAATAAAAATAGGGATCTAATAAATCCAAAGCAAAATGGAACCGATCAATACCTTTGTTTACATATATTATATGTGTATGTGTGTGTATATATATATACACACACTAGAATATAAAAAAAAAAAGAAAAAAAAAACCACATGGAAAATGAAACGATTTCTATAAAGTTTGGACTTTAAATTTATTTTGTTTAGTGGTTTATCATATTTAATGTTCAATGCCATAGAAATTTTGGACTTTACTTTTTTGGATTAGCAATATTAATATCAATATAAAATACCAAAATAATTACAAAAAACCACAGAAAATTGGAAAAACCTGCTAGGTTACCATGCAGGGTCCTACCTGGTGACCACCAGATTACCGTTCTCAAAACTGACCGAAAGAACCGACCGGCAGAAATATCTTGTATAATTTGGCCTTTGGTTTCGTATTCCATAAACCAAGATGGTCGGTTTCAACCTGAAACTGCCAGTTTCAAACCGAAATGCAACCTTAAATCTAGGAAGACTAGAAATATATTTGTTCAACAGGATTGAACATAAATTTGTTCAACAGGTTTGAAAGTAAATTTGTTCAGTATGACTGAGTACAGTTTATCAAAATCTCAAGTTTACACTAGTAAGTTAACTTTGACTACACGTCTCACCTAAGAGGATGTTCGACCAAGACTGGAGCGCCCGGCCAAGTCCTGAGCCCATGCTCGGCCCAAACCTGAGCCCATTCTCCAAGAGTGTAACTGTCAATGTTTAAAGGCATTTAATGTTTGAAAATTACAAGTCAGTAAGGAGATGGTCGGCTAAATGTGAGATTGAATTATAATTAAAAAGAGAATAAACTATCGAACCAATGTGTAATGACCTATGTATCTCTTTGGTGTGGTATTATTCGTTTTGGCCTTTGGTCCGTATGGTTTTATTCGAAAGACCTCATACGATTTGGAACTGATTTATTCACTTATGAACTATCAAATATATTCGTTTCCAAACGTTATGAGACCATACAGTTTACTCTTTTTCTTGTAGTAGCTAATGACTATCATTATCTTCCTTTCCTTTGGGGCCAACATCCTCATTCGCCACACTTTTAGTTGGGTATAGTCTCTGGTGTCATTTGTAATTGATTATAAAAAATAGAATGTGAAAGGTTAATGGTAATTTGCGAGAGAAGAAACTCTCAAATAGGAATTAAATTCCACTATTCCCAATATATTATAAATTCCTCAAATGAAAGGAAAAAATGGGATAATATATACATACACACTTTCCAATATAAAATCTTGAGGTAATTATCCCAGACTCCTATTTTTTATTCCTTTATTGTTGTTAAGGTTCTCTTTACGTTTTTATTGTGTTTTTGCTCAATATTCTTGATTGTTGATTGTTTGATCTTACTTTTTTAGTTCAAGATTGCTCATTCTGGTATTGGATGAAATTCTGTTCCAACAAAATTGGTTTATCAATTTTGATAACTTTATAACAAATGTTGCTGGGAGTTAATGTAGAAATATATGTAGGGATTGGTTAGATTTGTCATGTCATAATTCAACTTTTATTTTTGTTCACTTCTTCTTTTGCCGATTATGAACTTCTAAGTGGAGACTTTATTCGTTCATTTAGTTTTGTTCTGCTGGAGTTGTGAAACGAACCAAACATAGTTCATAAGAAACCTCGCTGCTAACAGATAGCCAAAATTTCACTATTATAATCCGTTACGATTATACAAGCTATATAGACTTTATATAAAGAGCCTTATTGCAAAAAACTGTGCTAACATGGCCGTTTAAACCCCATGTACTCCCCGGAGATATAGTCTCTCCAGACATCAAGAGCCCCAAAGGTAGTCATCAAAACAGTACTCAGAGCCATTACAACGCCAACTGAGAATACAATGATAGATGCTCTTCCATATTCTTGAATAGCTTTCTGGACCACTACTAACCCAAGAAGTGATGCAACGAAACAAATGGCGGCGAACACAAGTGCGACGGCCGTGTGTTCCATGCCCAACAACAAGTACTGAAACGCTGACATTGTAGATGAGAAGAAAACCATGAAGGAGCAAGTTGCTGCCGTAACCTGCAGAAAGAGATCAGTGGAGGTCAGGAACCAAGCGGTTTCAAGGTACAATCTTGTTGCGGAAAACCCGAATGTGAATAAGAAATAAAAGTAAGAAAAATCGAACACAAGAGAATTTACGTGGTTCGGTCAAAAACGACCTACGTCTACGGACAGGGAGAGAGTTTTATTATCTGAGAAAAACTGGTACAAAAGGTGGCACTTATGAAACTCTAGATTACATATTTATAACCCCAAATCGGTTCGGGCTGAAACCGGGTCAAATCCGTACCGCGGAGGGCTTTGCCCTGCACCCCCCTCGAGGTCAGTGGTGGGCTTCGGGCTTGGGCCAGACCTCATGAAAAATTCCCTTTTGATTCATGCTCTCAAAATATATCGGGTAGGGTCATAATTCGGATCGGGTTAATAAATAATTCAAGGCAATCAACAAATCTTAAGGTGAAAATTCAGATGGGGAATTTACCTCAGGCGCTACTCCGATCTGTAGAAGAAGTGGGCTTATGAGCATTCCACCTCCAATACCAAAGACACCACCCAACATCCCTGCTAATAGTGCCATTACTGGAAAAATGAGTTCCTTCGACCGTCCAACTTGAGTACGGTCTTCTATGACGTCCTTCACAAAGAGACACAGAAAACTCAAATCTTTTTGGCAAGAAGAAGAGGATGCATAATCTTGTTTTTGATATTCGGAAATAAAGTTTAACTAATTCTCGTTTTCCCTAAAGCACCTTTTTAGTCAAGTTTTGATTTTGAGAGCTCTCTTTTCTGCATAATATCCAGGAAGTGTAAACCACGGCAAGTGGAATTTGGAGAGAAGATAGTAACCAATATCCCAATCCACAAGGCTCTATTGGTGTAATTCCCTGCATATAATTTTGACAAGCACATAAAAATAAAATGAGTAATGACATTGACACTCTGAAAATTAACTGCAATCAGATCATTCTAACGGTTGAAAAACACCAAAGAACAAAGCTTTGAACGGCGTAATAGATATCGAAGTGCTCAGTCACCTTTTTTTTTTTTCCCACTTATTAGCTTATAGAATTTCAAAACAGAAAGGAACATTTGTTAATTGATTAGATTAAAAATTTTCCCCAGAATCATCATTTGGGCTAGAAATTTAAAAGTGGAGAGGGGCAAAGTCTCCTATGATTGAGTGGGAGTTTTCTGCCGGTGAACTTCTATTTTTACCTCTTAGAACTTTATATATATATATATTTTATTTTATCCCTACTAAAAATAAAATATATGCCTTCACTGGAATTATAGGCTGAATCCGCCTTTACAGGCTATTACTCTTTCCTATTCATATCCCAATTCCCAGGTTTAATTTGGATTACTTTACAACTTGTGTACTTTCAAGTTGTGTTCGGTGAACGAAACAGCCTATAAGTATGAACTGGAGTGGTCAATATCCACCCGTGTAAATATATTTCTATTCTACACTTCTATATCGACCAAGTATAAATAATACTATATCTTAGACCAGAATAAGTTGTTGACCTTAGAGGGAAAAGCTATCCTCGAGAATCAAGGTGAACGGTAAAAAATTATTTAGTCAGTTAAGAAGAGAAAAAAAAAAAAAAAAAGAAACATCATATATTTTGAAGACTAACTTCCAAATTATGACCAACACATTTAGTCCTTAAGAATGAACTCGCATGCCACTTCACATATATTTTGAAGGCGAATTGTTATATTATCAATCACAGTGCTCAAAATAATTAACAAAACATTAATGCAATAAATTGATTGTCATTTGTGTAGTGAATAGGAAATTAAAGGAAGATCCAGAAAGGAGCTTGAACGTACCCGTCCATAACGATTTCCGCGAAGAAGGTAGACAAAGGAATAGGAGCACCAAACCAGAACCAAGGCCCCAAGCTTTATCCATGGAAGTCCTGATTTACTATTTCCTAATTTATAAGAAACCAAAAGCGGCTCTTCAATACTACTTTTGACACCTTCATTTAGCCCATTCTCCAATTCTCCACTCTCTTTTCGCATCCTCTTCTCTTCGGTTTCCAGCTTCCAACACACGAACCCATTCTTGCACGTCTTCGAGGTAGACCAAGCAAGGAAAACAGCAAAGAGAATGGTTATAAGCCACTCCGGGAACACAACATTGCAGATGACTCCAACACTGACGCCAAGCAACATAGAAGGCTGTGACAAAAGCGCGATGTCAAAGTCTATCAGTGATTTACCACCGAACTTGGGAAACACCGAGGCCAAGTTGCAAACCACATTCGCAATCGAAGCCCCGGTGACCATGAAAGCGGAGAAGCTCGAGGCTATCTTGAGGTCCACGCCTGTCACGATGGTCAGAATCGGAATGAAAAGCCCGCCACCGCCAACTCCGCCAGCGCTTGATATAGAGGCTGCTACGAAGCAGAGAAAGCCCGCAAGGACAGTAGGGGCAGACAATTCTAGTTTGGCTTCGACGGGCGGTTTTGCAACGAGAATGATCCATTCAGTAGTCCTGTTAAGTAAGTTATGGCATATTTTGAGGATGTCCGAGAAAGGTTGTGCTTGTTTTGCATAGGAATCATCAAAGGAATTGAGAATCAGGAGGAGAAACAGCCATTTACAACAATAACGGCTCTTCATATTTGTCAGAAGCAAGTTTTTTTTTTTTTTTTTATTATATATAAATTTTGTTTCCTTGGTGTAGAGAAAAACGTTTCTGAGGAGGGAATATTATTGTTTCATACAAGGACAAAGGAAAACGCTGTGCGTTTGTATATGTGTGTGTCTGAGTTGGCAATAGAATGAGCCTCAGGGGAGAGCTGTGTATAGGTGTTCTTATCCATGGTGCCAAGAAACAAGTGTTAATTTGCATGGAATAATATAAACTTAAAAAGGAAAAAAAAAATTGCAGCTATAAATCAGCTAAAAAGAAATTAAAAAATTGATTTTGATGTCCACATAAATAGTATTAATAATGAAAAAAATATTATAAAATTGTGAGACCTCCAGCTGTCAAAGAAAGAGAACAAAATGAATTTACCAGTAATCTGTAAGCAAGTGTCGCCATCTGCTTCAGTAAGGGAAAATAATTTGTTAGTAGAAATTGAAGTCATTTGATCCTTATATAATGGCCCATGGTAAGGACAAGTATTGCGTATTCACACAGATTTAGGTGAAGTCATTTGATCCTGGGTTGGTTTGAGAGAACTTTTGGTTTTGTTTGGTAGCCCGGGTAAAAGGGTGAAATTGCAAAAGTTTTCCCCGTTCCCGCATTTGACGATCGACCCCACAGACACATATAGTTGTCCCACGCAAGCAAATAACCAATCCTTCCTAGTTTTTTTATTTTTTTAATTACTTTTATTATTATTATTATTATTATTTTTTAAGATATGAGGCCAATAAAATATGGACAAGCCCAACTCTACAGACCTTAAAAAGGGTATATATATAGTATCGAATCTTAAATCGAGTTTATATCCAAAAAAAAAAAAAAAAAAGAATGAGTTAAGTAAATCAAAACTCAGCCTTAATTAAAATTAATAATAGAAAAAGTTTGGATTATTAATAAATAATATATTTTTGGTAAATTATGATTTATTATAATTTAAAATTTCAAAAATACCCTTATGTATAAATTTTGATAAATCATTTTTTAACTTGATAAATTATTTATTTATTTATTTGATAAATTAATTTAATAAATCATTTTTTTATTTGATAAACTATTTATTTATCAATTTTGAAAAATTATTTATTACCTGGTAAAATATTTATTTACCAAGTAAATAAATAACTGTCGATTTAGTAAATTATTAATTTAATGATGTAATTACGAGTAAATTCTTGATTTATAGATATAAATTCTTAATTTTGTAAATCATTGTTTACTAATTAATTGATTTATTTATCTAAATCATTGATTTACTGTGTAAATTTTGATTTACTGATTTTGCAAAAAAAAGCCAAATTGAACAATCCATAACCCTAAATCCTAAATTAACCCAAAACTTAGTGCTTCTCTCTAAATTGATCCCTAAATCCACCACTACCACTAAATTGGACATTAATGGCAACAATGTCGAAAAGCTTGAGTCTAACCACAGCTATTGTAGATCTGATGATGATGAGACCAAGTTCATCGGTAAAGAAATCACGCGTTGCCTAAAAGATCACCTCACGGGAGAGAGAGCGATCGCATTGCGAGAGGGATCGAGGCAGAAAGGCATAATTCTAATGATAATGTTCTTCTTCGGTGACGAGGACTGTTCTAAACGATGTTGTTATTCTCCCTGGTCACCAGAGCTTTGAGATTGCCCTAGCAATTATTTTTTCGCGATCTCAGACTAGTGCTGGCTGTTCACGTTCTCAGTCGCAATTTTGTTGTCATTGATAGTCGATCACTGTCATGATCTCATCGAGATTTGGTTGCAGTCGCTTTCTTGATGCTGCCAAGAATTGATCTTGTGAATATTCAATCGCCATTGTGATTTCTTCAACGTTAAGATCCATAATCCTAGATCAACAGGATGATCTGCTCATAAAGAAAAAAGGTGGAGCAATCGCTGCCGTCACTTGTTGTCACTTAATTGTCTGATGATGATGGTGGCTTTCAAAGAGGGAGAAGGGGGGGAGAATGAGAGAGAGAGGGGAGTCAGGGGTGAGAGAATGAAGGGGGAGTAATGAGTAAGGTTTAGAGGAATCTAAAAAACTAAATAGGTCAAAAACCTATATCAGAAGCAAAATGGAAACATCACCTATATCAAAATTAGATTGTACTATAAATTTTTAATGGTTATAAAATCTGCTATTCATTTCTAAACCACACAAAAAATAGCCAATATACTATAATTTCCCAAGAAAAGTAAAGATTGTTTGGGTGATTAATAAGATGCCTCTCAAGTCTCAAAAACATATCTTTAGATTATATTATCACAATTATAATAGTTTTAGTTTTCACCTAAAACTAGATAAGTATAGAGAGTTAAAAATCCAAATAAGTACTAAGGGAGGACAATAAAGACAAATATATCTATTTGAATGGTTGTTCTCACAATGATATTATAGTGTGACAAAAAAATTTTTTTTATATGATTTTATGATGTGAAAATTAAATATCATGAGTTAAAGTTACTAAAATAAAGTGACTTTACAATGTAGAATATTATGTATGATGTGACAAGTTTATAAAAATTATCACTAATATCACACTACCATATTTAATTACTAATGTCGTACTATCTTATTTAAGTAAGTGAGTGATAGTGACTAATTGAGAAAAAGTGATGGTGGATGTCAAATTTCCAAAATAGTAATCTAACAACTTAGCAGTATAATAAAGTAAATTAGCTGATAAGGTTTCTACTATATGATAAGTGCAGTATGAGAACTTGGGCACCAAGGCATAAAATACAATATAAAATTTATACTAACTACCCACTAGCATTGATCAAGAATGATTATTTTTTAGCAGTATGGGAATTTGAAGATCAGATTAGACCATGGATCAAATTTATACTGAATCACTGTATCAGTAAAATACTTAAAGCCCAAGTTTTTAAATTATAGTAGGAAGTTTATATAGTTAGACCTTTTAACAGTATAAAGTTTAGAAAGTATGTTAGAGGTAAACAGAAGAAAATATTGATGGACTCCATAAATAGATCAAATTGTATCTGTTATGGATAATATCTAGCTGGAAATTCCTATTTATCTTATTAAAAGAAAGTTAGATATTTTGATCTAATGGCTAGAAATAGGATTGGATCAAAAGAGATCAATGGTAGAGAATGAACCTAATGGTTGCTCTCATATTTTCTAATTTATAGCAAACTAAAACTTACCACTCTAGCTTTTACCATTCAAAGTTCGTAGTAATAGTAAATATAATTTGACTAAAATTTGAACCTCAGATTAATCATGCTTAAGTGTTTGAGAAGCCTTAATGTGAGTAGATAATGATTAACACATTCACATTAGCCATAGGCCTACAAATAAGACCCTCTATCACCCATTTTTACCACACCAAAATCATCTCTATAGGAATTCCTCTCTAGTAGTTTCTTTGTAGTTTCTCTTTAATAAATTTTCTTAGTAGAATTTTCCTAGCTCTCTAGAAAACTTTCCCATATTTTCCCTCCCTTTCCATCAAGCCAAACCCTATCCCCCCTCTCCCTACCCCCAACAAGCCTCTATACCCAAATATTTTCTCCAAACCACCTTCACAAAAATCAATCCTCAAGATGTCTTAGGCTTGGATCCAGAGATTGAACAAGGTTTGAGGTAGTTTTCCCTAACCGAACCCCTTGTATGTCCTCTTTAAAGTTCATGTTTCTTTTTTGTGTTTGGATGCTAAGAAAATATTGTTTTGTATTCTAGTTTTAAGAATGTTAAAAGCCTTGATCCAGAGTCTAAAAGTGAGGTAAAACTATACACTCTATGCTGTTGGATGCATGCATATTAATTTGGTATTTTGATGGGAATTTGACAATGATTATTTTGTGAAAATAGTTATGTTGCCAGTATGTAGTGTTGTAATGTGGAAGTTTTGATTTTGTTAGAAATTATTATGAGCGTAGATTATGATCATGAGAATGGTTATGGTTATGGATTATTGATTGTTGCTAGTTTGAATATAATGTGGCTAGTAACAAAGTTTTGTAGAAATCAAACAAAATCAACTGTTATTTTGTTCAATAAAAAATTTGGGATTGAAATGAGTTTTATGAGATTTAACCATAAAAAGGGAATTTACGAAAGCTTAATGGAATATGTATGGAAGTGTTTTTAAGGTCCTCATGAATGGGAATTATGAATTTTTAGAATAAGAGTTTCATCAAAATTAGTTTAAAAGATTTAAAAGTGTCAATTCTTGGATCTTTATCAAAACGAAAATTTTGCATGAAAAATTATACAATTCATAAACATGAAAGTTTTAAATGACATCAAGATAAACAATTCTTGTGGAGAAGTATTTGACAAAATCTTCATGGTTTGAAAGATACAAATTTGTCAAGATAAAGTCAAGAAAGAGGGAAAAAAACAAGGGAATTTCAACCCAGACTTGAACACCGCAACACCACTAATAGGCGTTGCAGTGCCAACCCACGGTACCATGTGGTGCCTGGCACTACACAATACAAGTTGCCGAATCTGCATCACCAGAATTTATAAAAAAAAAATATTTTTTTGGAAAGGCTTATTTAAAAAAATAATAATAAATAATATAGTAGTAATAATAATTTATTATATATACTAAGATGAAAGAGATTATTTTAAATAAGTGTTTTAGAGGAAAATTTTCACAAATTTTTTGGGGAAATATGCCAAAACTAAAATTATGATTTTGACATTAAGAATGAATCTTTTTAATCCAAGTTGATCTAATCAATTAAGGATTAATATAGAACTTCATAACCATTAAACCATGATGAATAAAAGAATAGTTGAATAAGTCTCATCTTTCTTTTAGCAAATGAACTTAGAAAAGGTTATATCCAAGGGTATTGAAAAATAATACTCATCTTGAATACGATTTTCTAGAGGCAAAGTTTAGACTGCAAGTTTTTATTATGTGCTAAAATTGCTAAGAGTAAGGTAAGTATAAATCTCGCTTACAGTATGAAAATATTATTATTTTCAAATTATAGGCACATGATGAGTATGTTTTTGAATATTTTATTATTTCATATTCTAATACATCTTATGATGAACTTGTGTTTGGTTACGGATGTGTACGTCTTAAGACATTCTGTTGAAGGAGACTGGGTGTTAAATAGGACTTTCGTAATTCCCTTCAACCTTTTTTGGGAACTTCTTATATACTTTAAGTTCGTTTTGTCTAAGGAGACTAAAACTAATAGGAAATGATATTACCCATCCAGTCTTTTCTGGGGACCTCTAAGTGGGAACCATTCATAAATATAATATGAGCTTTGTCAAGCTAAAATTTGATCTGAATATGTGATGTTATAATATGTTATTAATCATGTGACTTTTACACCACGATTATGTTTATGCCATGATTACTAATATGCAACACTTTTAGAGTATGCCACTATTACACTATTGTCATAGATTCACAAGTATAACATGTTTACATAAATGCCATATCTTACTAAAATGCCATGGATTAAGTTCATGGATTTTCATGTCATGTCATTTCATATACATCATGACTAATAAGATTATAACATAAATACCTAAGCCTAGTCTTTAAATAAGACGTTAAGAAGGAGTATGAAAATAAACATACTCAAATATGATTAAGTAAAGGCTAAGACTAAGATAAGTAAGGTGTCATACTAACCTTCAACCTAAGGAAAATTTATGTTATGATATGATCTCGACTTCATTAGGACCTTGCAAATCATAACATCTTGTAGATCGCACACATGCGGTATGTACACATAGGGGCCCGTAAATAAGTAAGCAAATCATAAGTTATCATAAATGAATTCATAAAAGAGTATAATTAGATCATCCCCATACATATGACATATTCTCATTATGTTTTCATGCAAGATTTAGTTTGTACTTGTTGAGTGAAATCTCATCAAATACATTCATACTATAAGTAAGAAGCTTTCAGCATAATTAACGATGAGGATTTTTGATGAGGAGTGGTAGTGAACACAATGTGGGATATCACTACATAAATGTTTCTATAAACATCTTTTCTGACACTATATATATATATATATTAGAGAAATAAAAGTTTATGTGAAATAATGTAAGACAATATGTATGGAGTGTTCTATGAAATAGACATATACGTGTCATGGATTTACTTAATGTAGAATATTATTATTATGAATAAATAAAGGGAAAATTAGGCTGGGTGTCCCATTTTGGTCACCCAATCTAATAAATAGCTGAACTTTTTTTTTTACTTAGCAAAATGATAATTTGTCATTTTTTCAAGTTTAGTTAATTAATAATTGACCATTGATCAATCACTAATTGACTAACAAAAACGGCAATTTACATTAAGATCAATCAATAATTGACTATAATTTGATCAATCAGTTATTGATCATTTAAAATAATTAATTAACCATATTAAGAAAAACAACCTATTAATTCATTTTTAAAAACTTGGATTATTTATTAAAAAACTTGTTAAAAGAAGGCTATTTAGCTGTAAATTCTTAAATAAATATGTTTTAAAAATGAAAGAACTCTTAAAATTTTCAAGTATTAATAAGTATTTATAAGAAATTATAAGTCCAATTAGTATGTAAAGTGATGGCCTGATAGTTGGGTTGTTACAAGAATCATGCTTATCACATATGTAACATATTTAAACAAGAAATATAACCTAATATTTATTCATTATAACACCAAATCTAAAAAGGATGTAACAAATTTTCAATATATGATAGATCTCTCCAACGTCGTATATATCGAGTTAAGGGGCCATTTTGAGTGGGGGGGTGGGGGTTGGGAGAGATCAAAATTTTCACTTTTTTGATACTATTTTCCACTTCACTGCATTTTTTACCATTCATATTTTCAAAACTCTATAATGAATTTTAAACTTTAAAGTTTCATAACTTTACATATATAAATTTAAATGAGACGATTTTTTTTAATAAATTGCATAGAATTTTGAAAGCAACAAAACAAGATTTATATTGATAATTTTTTTCAAAATAAATTTTTAAGATTTTACATTATTTTTACTCTAAATAGTTTTT
Organism: Antiaris toxicaria; assembly: GCA_035233585.1. NCBI lineage: Eukaryota > Viridiplantae > Streptophyta > Magnoliopsida > Rosales > Moraceae > Antiaris > Antiaris toxicaria. The sequence goes on from CP141154.1 coordinate 101,945,720, forward strand.
TTTTCCCAAACATATTTTTCAAAATTTATTTTTTTAACAAAAAAGAAAAGCCTCAAAAACTCCCTCAAAAGGGTCCTAAAAGTGTGTAATTATAATTATATGAGATAACTAAATAATTTCTTTGTGTTATGATCAAAATATTTCCATCTTGGAAATATAAGAGAAAACATACATATGGTCAAAATGAGCCCAACGAGTAATTTGAATCAACCATTTCATTATAATAGTTTTACGCATTTATACAATCGGTGGTGGAGCTAGTAATTTTTTTCAAAGAGCGTAACAGAAAATTTAAACAAAAACTATGATTATAAAATTTTTTTGTCATCGTTTATCGATTTATTATATCCTATATATAAACTAAGCTTTTAAAGTTTAGAGATCAAAAATTGTAAATTTATATATATATAGTATAATTGATTTTGATTCATTTGGGATATTTAATTTTAAATATAAGTACTTAAAAATAAAATTGGATGAAATTTAAAATTTTCTTAAACTAATAATACAAATATAGTAATTAATAAATTTCAATGGGGGCAATAAGGGATAAAATTATAAGATATTTTATCAAAATAGCAAAAATTATAAAAAATTCTTAATTTTTGGAACTAAAATAGAAATTCTTAAAAGCTCACGGGGTATGTTCCACTCCCAGAATACTATATTCATTTGGTTATCATTACTCTCCCCTTGAACAGATACTTACAATCCCTCGCCCCTGAATAGAATATTCATAATATTCATTTGGTTATTTGAATATACACGTTTTTTTAAACAAAACACCGATACAAACACTATTTGCTATTGAGATTTATAACTAAATGGCCTATTTTTAATAAGTTTTTAATGAATGGCTTAAGTTTTTATAAATTAATTAAAAGATCTTAAAAAAAAAGTCAATAAATTTTGTAAATGGTTAATCAATAATTGACCCTATTTAATCAATTAGTGATTGACCATTGACCAATTAGTGATTAACTCTTAATCAATCATTGATTTACTAATAGTCAATTACGAATTGATCATATCTAATCATTAATTTTTATAGTCAATCAATGATTGACCATACTAATTTTCTGGTTAATTAGTTATTTACCCTTAAAAAATAAAAGCAACCAACATCTCCCTCTCTCTCTTTCTCTCCTCACTATCATAGTCGGTAACATTGTTGCGTTATCTTTAAGTATGCAAAACCACAAGTGTACGGTGTCAAGTTTTAATAGTATAATGATGAGAAGGGTTATCGAATCCACAGGGAAAAATATTTAGATCCTATTAATTACTATAGTATGAGAGATATCAACTTTATTTAAAAACTAATTAAATTGTATTATAAAGTTAAATAAACAAATAAAAAGAAACAATTAACACAATAAAGCAACAAATGACAATTTGCAAAAGAACAGATATGATTAAACACTAAAAATTTGATTTCACCTAACCTTCAACTATGCTTTTCATGCCAAACACCAATTTATTTTCCTAGTTTATAAACCAAGAATCCTAATGTATTTAATTCCCTCTTCCGAGCGCTAAATCAAATGTATTCCTAATTTTCAATTTTCACATTCCTGCACCAAAACTAAGAAATAGAAATCCCTTAAGAACTTGATTCTCTTGAATGATTTCCAAGGCAATTAACCGTTTCCCAACCAATTAATTAGCCTAGGTTGTTTTATCCATGTTCCAATTCAATATTTCCCCTCCCGGACGCTAAACATCAAATTCAAAATCATCTAAAAGTTGATCAAAAATTTAGAAGCATTAAGAATAGAATAGAATAAATAAACTGAATAGAAAAAATTAAATAAATGAAATTGGCACTTAAAACATAGTATCTGGCTAGACTACATCAAATCTCTAACTAACAAATTAGCCAAGCATGTTCAATATAGAAACAGCCATGGTGTTCATCATATCAATAATAAAGAGAGAAAAAGGAATTAAGAAATGAAAACTCTTGAGAAGCCGTCTTCAATCTCCAAATCCACCTCCTCTAGGCTAGAATGGCCTCCAAGCTCTCTAGGGTTCGTCCCTTTGCCAAAAGTCCCCTCTTAGATCGAAACTTGGCTATTTATATAAGAAGTACCGACCTAAAAGGTCTTAAAATGCGCGACATAAAAATCGCTTGCTGCAGCGGAAAAGGATCTCGCTACGGCGAGTTTCGGGCTTCAAAATTCGTCAAAACTTTACGCGAAACTTGCTGTAGCCCCGGCCAATCTCGCTGCAGCCAAATTGATTCTGACTACTGACAAAATGATTCCAGCTGTAGCCAGATTGATTCCAGTTGCAGCCAGATTGCTCCCGCACAAAACACTCCTCGGGTGCTTTTCTCGCTGCAGTCGAAACGGAACTCGCCACAACTTGATCTTTAAGCTTTAGAAACACTCTCAAATACTTTTATCACCTACCTATTCAATTGTGAACAAACACACCAAAATACCAAACATAAACTCGGAAAAACCAACAAATTACTGATGAGAAATATATGGTAAATGTGCCTTATCAAACACCCCCAAACTTACTATTTTGCTAGTCCCGAGCAAAACAAAATAAAACTAAAAGACACAACTAAAAACTCAACACTCAAGTGATCGGATAGTAATTCAATTTCATCTACAAAATGTCTAAGGACCAAACAAACCTGCAACTCATTAAAATTTTCACAACATTATAACTTCATATGTTTTTCATTCAACCACCGATTTCATTCAACTTTCTAACTTTTGAGAGTGTGCGTGTGCAATTCCTTTCTACTCAATTATTACCAACCCAAATAAGCTCATGCAACCAACAATCATAAAATAACTCACAAAACTTCATATGTCAAATTTTTGAGTCACTCTCCACTAATGTAGGCAAAACATAACAGTGAGGATCAAAAGAATTTTATCGGCTTGTAAGGAGGCTTTAGCTGAAAAAAATTTTCCTTTTTTTTCCTTTTTTTTTTGATTGGACAATTGCTCATGTCACCACTGCTTTTTGACGTGAATGCCAACATTTGTGATAAAGGCACCCAGTTACTCAACAGAGTCACTATTAAGAGACCTTGCACTCATATCTTGAACTACTTTTTGACGTAAAAATACACATGGGGCTTATGTTACTCTTGGTTACTAGATGGCTTAAGATAACGGAGTAAGTCTATACATTTATTTTATTATTTTCTTTTTTTTTTTAAACTGCTTAACACCCCCAAACTTTTTTCAACAATATGTTTGCCTAGGATTTTGTCTTAAGTAACTCTTAAAGTGGTTCTAGAGTTCACATAAAATCACAAAATAATCATCAATTGCACAAACTTCTCTAAGCTAACAATAACTAAGCAATAGTAATATGTTCTTTAAAATAATCAACAAGTCACGAAATAAAATTCCAATCAGCACGAGAGTAAATCACACACCAAATCACAATGTTAATCAATTTTAACAAGTCACAGGCAATTCAATCACACATATCATCAGCTTAAGACTCCATTAAATCATCACCTAATCACAATTTTTTTTTACTAAGCAAAAAAAAAAACCAAAAAAAAAAACAAAAACAAAAACAAAAACAAAAAACAAAAAACAAAAAACAACCTAACGACCTAAACAAAAAATATATATATGAATTACACAAATTGACTACGCCCCTAAACTTAAGAATTGCATTGCCCTCAATGTAAGAAAAAAAAGATAACGATAAGAGGACTTCCCTAAAAACTGGTGGCGGTGTATCAATTGGGTTGCCTCCCAACAAGCGCTAGGTTTAACGTCTTCAGTCAGACTTGGACAGGATATCGATTTCAACCGTGCGCTCGTAGAAAAAGTTCCTCCTCACTGAGATCTCCATATTCTTCAAGATGCTTGACTCGCCACTGGTTAACACGGAAAACATGTTTGTTCTGCCCTTTCAGCTCGATGTCAACATGAGGTAGTATTTGGAGTACAGTGAAAGGGCCGGTCCACTTTGATTTATTCAAGCTAAGTGCCTTTCTCCATCGGGATCGATGAAGATGAACCTTGTCTCTGGGTTGAAATACTCTCCTCTTTAGCTTATCATTGGGAGCATTCGTGACCGTTTCTATGTTATGGTACATTTGAACTTCATTTGGGTCCTCATCGCTTTTGTAGAACCTAAACTTAACCTTGTCATCATTGGCACGCAAGGTTAGTTCTCCACTCTCCATATCGATGAGTGCTCGAGATGTAGCTAAGAATGGACGACCTAAAATTAGAGGCATATCAGCATCCTCTTCTATATCCAGAACCACAAAGTCAATTGGAAATATGAATTTGTCGATTTTGACTAGCACGTCCTCAATAACTCCATGCGGATAAGTGAGAGATCTATCCGCCAACTGCAAAGTAATAGTGTTAGGTTTAACTTCTCCCATTCCTAAATTTTTAAATGCAGACAATGGCATAAGATTAATGCTCGCCCCCAGATCACACAAAGCATTGTCAAAAGAGATACCTCCAATATTGCATGGGATAGTGAAACTCCTCAGATCTTTCAACTTCTAAGGTAGCTTCTTTTGCAGAATTGCACTGCACTCTTCAGTGAGCTTAACTGTCTCATAATCTTTGAGCCGCTTCTTCTTTGACATGATCTCTTTCAATAATTTCCTATAATTGGCCATCTGTTCTAAGGCGTCTAGGAATGAGATGTTGATGTGGATTTTCTTGAGCATATCCAGAAACTTCCCAAATTGTTCATCCAATTTCTTCTTTTGAAACCTTTGAGGGTACGGGAGAGAACCATCACTAATCGACGGGTTATCCGGAAACAACACCCCTTTTTGCTCTTCCTTCTTTTTCTCTTTAGGCACTTTTTTTGTTGTCTTGGATGATTCAGCTTCATCTTGATTTACTTTCACCTCCAAATCTCTACCCTGAATCTCTTTGCCACTTCTCAGTAGGATGGCATTACACTGCTCCCTTGGGTTCACTATAGTATTGCTTGGAAGCTTTCCTTTCTGTTGAGCATTAACTGCAATGGCTATCTGGCCAACTTGTACTTTAAGAGATTTCAAAGCAATTCCCATGCTCTCCATTTGTGATTCTATGCTATTGATTCTCAAGTTAGTACGTTGGAACAATTTAGCCGTTTCTGCCATGAACTTGTTCAAAGTGTCTTCTGTTGATGACCTCTTATCTAAATGCTGATTGAATTGTTAGTGCGGTGGCTGGAGGGCGTTATGGTTGTTGCCATAGGACAGTAACTGTTGGTTTCTATAATTCGGGTAATTATTGTTGTTGTAATCCTAAGACTGGTTACCCCTGAAACCAAAGTTTCTGTCGTTCACAAATTGTACCTGCTCCATATTAGTTTCAGCTCCAACATTAGGACCTGCTTCTGCTGCATTAAGAGAGTTAAAGTGGGTGGTCAACGCATCAATCTTGGCTGACAGAGTAGTAAACTGATCGACATCAAAAACCCCTATTGGCTTCCTTGCAATACTGCGCTCTGATGGCCATTGGAAGCTGTTGGCAGATATATCTTCAAGCAGCTCAAATGCCTCTGGAGCCGATTTTGACCATAGATTGCCCCCTGAAGCCGCATCAATGAAGTTCTTCGCTTGAGCATTAATGCCATTATAAAATATCTGAACTTGCACCCAATCATCATTACCATGCTGGGGACATCGACACAATAACTCTTTGTAACGCTCTTAAGTCTCATGGAGAGGCTCATATTCTTGTTGCCTGAAGGTGCTAATTTCAGCTCTCAGCTGAGCTGTTTTTCCTGGAGGAAAATACTTGGACAAAAATTTCTTATGCATCATAGCCCAAGTAGTAATGCTTCCTGGCTGAAGACTTTGAAGCCATGCTTTTGCCTTGTCCCTCAGTGAGAATGGGAACAAGCGCAACTGAATGGCATCTTTAGAAATTCCATTCATCTTTACTGTATCAGCCACCTCCAAAAATGAGGCCAAATGAGCATGAGGATTTTCCAATGGTGCTCCCCCAAACTGATTCTGCTACACCATTGCAATCAGAGATGGCTTCAACTCAAAGTTGTTAGCAGCAATGTGTGGTTGAGCAATTCCTGAATAGTTCTCATTCAACACAGGCCTGAAATAATTGCGAATAGTTTCCTGTTGAACCTGAGCTTGTTCTATCACCCGTTGATAATCCTGATTGTCTGCCATTACTTCGGTCTCAAGAGCTTGTCTCTGTCGTCTTTCAGCTCTGTTTCTTTTAGCAGTCCTTTCAATCTCAAGATTGTAAGGAGTTAATTCACCTTCTTAAGATCAAACCATATAATTACCTGTTCACCTGTCGAGCATAAGTAAACAAGTTTAATAATAAACAAATAAAATAAAAAAAATACAAATCTAAATTAAAGCTAATATTACTTGATAACAATATTAACAAAATCTAAATTATTTCTCCCGATAACGGCGCCAAAAACTTATTGCGTTATTTTTAAGTATGCATAACCGTAAGTGTACGGTGTCAAGTTTTAATAGTATAATGATGAGAAGGGTTGTCAAATCCATAGAGAAAAATATTTAGATCCTATTAATTACTGTAGTATGAGAGATATCAACTTTATTTAGAAACTAATTAAATTGAATTATAAAGTTAAATAAACAAATAAAAAGAAACAATTAACAATAAAGTAACGAATGACAATTTGCAAAAAAACAGATATGATTAAACACTAGAGATTTGATTTCACCTAACTTTCAACTATGCTTTTGTGACGCCTTAAATTTTATTTAAGGGTCAATATATAATTTAAATAAAATTAGTGTGCCAAAAAATTAATTAAAAATCCTTTTGGAAACCCTAGGTTGGTTTCCTAGTCAAATTCCGCTCAAAAAGTCAACAATTTGAACTTCAAAAAGAAACCCTAAAACATTCGGCCATCACTTGGGATTTTAAATTAAAATTAAAATTCCACAAATCCAAGAAGGATTCAAATTCAAATTTCATTCCTTAGATATAAAGAAGAAATTCGGCCATAAAGTGTAGGAAATAAAGGAGATTTTATTTGAATTAAAAGCTAGGTTAAAACTCAATTAAAATTTAAATTATTTTTCCTTAAAAACTAAGGGATAATTTTCGGCCACTTAAGGGGAAATAAGAGAGAAAACCCTAGCCTCAAAATAGCACAAAAACTTTCCCTTTTGCCCCTTAAAATTTTCAGCCAAACAAGGAAGAGAAAGGGAAAGAAAAACCTAGTATAAAAACCCCCTTTTAACTCTCATTCACCCCTCCTTTCACCCTCAAAATTTCGGCCAGCTTTCCCCTTTCCCCTCTCTGAATTTTCTATCCCAAAACACACCCAAAACAGCAAACAAAACCTACTAAAAGGCAGCTCAAAGATTCAACAACTTTTGAGACAAAAACAAGGTGAGAAATCAAACTTTTTCCTTCCTTCTCCTTTTGATTTCAAATCTGAAATTTATATAGTTTTCTCCACTATTTCCATACTGTTTTGAAGACTCCATTACTCACACAAATTCAGCCAAAAGGGAGACCAAGCATCAAAAATAGGGCAGCACAAACAAGGTGTGATTTTTCTCTCAAACCCTAAAATTTTGCCTCATTGATCCCCTTTTCAAAAACCCTATTATCATATGTGTAAGATTTTATGATTTTATCAATTTGATTCTTGGGTTGTGTTAATGACATATAAATAAGGTTTTCCACAAAATTTCGTGATCATTGGATGAAAATTGAATTGGTTTGAGGCTAATCGAAATTCGGACACAGAAAAACGGAAATCTGGAAAATTATCATATGATCAGTAAATTTGTGTCAGCCATAACTTGAGTTTTAAAAACTATTTTTGAGTGATTCTTGAGCCTAAAATTAAATTCAAGATGTCCCCTAAATGACTGCAAAATTTCAGAACCAAACTCATCCGTTTACCTAGTCAAAATATTTTTCTAAGATAGGCGGACAGAACTGCCAGGTTTTGAACCGAAACTGAAACCCAGATTTTTACGCCTGAAAACAACCCTCGGTTTTTGGCCTAGTTGAATGAACAAATGATGTCCAAAAATTATAAAAATTATATGGAATTAAAGCTACGGATGTCTAGTTTAACATATTAAAAATTTAGAATTTTTAAGATGAAAAATAAATTAATATGGATTTTATATTCAGCCTAGGTCAGTCTGCCCATGCCCAGAAATATCCTAACTTAGAGTTTTTCACAAATTTTAAATCCCAAATGTTTATTATACGTTTTGAAATCTTTTGTGGCACACTAAAATGATTGGATGATTATGTCTAGACCTAGACTGATCATATGTTTGATTATAGGAATTATTTGACGTTCTTGCTTGATTAGTGGATCACATTATCGCAACGCTTGTGCGAAAATCGAGGTAGGACGTTCTAGCCTTTTCTGGGAGTAGTCAAGTGTTTTAAATTTCCCTGTTTTATCGATGGCATGCAGTTTTCAGTTTATGAAATTATTATATTGTTTTTGATGAAATAAACGCATGCAACGTATTTGGTAATTAAATGTGTATTTTAAAACGTGTTTTGATTTATAGCATAATATAACTTGGTAAATACCATCTTTTGAATAATCCGGTGAATATAATTGAGCTCTAGTTCACGATCATTGTAAATGATGCGTGCGTCCTAGAGTTGACGCCATGGGGGAAGGTCCCTAAACCTGCGCAGGGCCGTTCGGCCTATTTAGACCGTAACGAGATGATCTAGGATAATTCAAATTCGAGGCACGTATATTATAGCTACGACAAGTCCTCACTCATAATATGATGGTTTGTTTTAATGATTTATTATTTTAATATTGGTGCACGTATATTGCAGCTACGCTAAGTCCTCAGCAGAATAAAACTTGCATAAAAAATGTTTTTCACGAAATTGTTGATTATTTTTTTTTGTTATGATTATTATGTCATGTATTTTTTTTAAATTGTTGATTATTTTTGGAAACGAATATTATGCCATACTTTTAAATGTTATCTGTTAACCTACTTTTGTTTCTGTCCTACTGAGCCAGCGCTCACGTCCCTTTTCTTTGTGATTTCGAAATGACTACTTCCAGGTACGGGAGGTAGCAGTTTCGAAATTCGTTGAGATATCCGTTACTACCGAAGATGATGCTATCCGTTTCCTCCATCTTCTTCTCTTTGTTTCTCGTTCTGATGTAATGAGACTTTAAGTTTGTACTTTATTTCACGTTATTCAAATTTCATGCTTGGGAATATTTTATGGTTGGTAATTTCTTTTGAAAACCGATTTTGTGTTTGACTTCCGCATTAAAAAGCATTTATTTTCTCCTTTATTTTATTTTGTGGTTATGATGCTACTTTATAATTAGGCTTAGCTAAATTATAATGTTGACCCATTGTTTTTGTAATAAGTGTTTTCTTTAAATCTCGGGTTGATATTATGATTTGGCTGCCGTGTCACGTGTCTAAATTTTGGGCCGTGACAGCTTTTCATGCCAAACACCAATTTATTTTCCTAGTTTATAAACCAAGAATTCTAATGTATTTAATTCCCTCTTCTGAGCGTTAAATCAAATGTATTCCAAATTCTCAATTTTCACATTCTTGCATCAAAACTGAGAAATAGAAATCCCTTAAGAACTTGATTCTCTTGAATAGTTTCCAAGGTAATTAACCGTTTCCAAACAATTAATTAGCCTAGGTTGTTTTATCCATGTTCCAATTCAATATTTCCCCTCCCGGGCGCTAAACATTAAATTCAAAATCATCTAAAAGTTGATCAAAAATTTAGAAGCATTAAGAATGGAATAGAATAAATAAACTGAATGGAAAAAATTAAATAAATGAAATTGACACTCAAAACATAGTATCTGGCTAGACTACATCAAATCTCTAACTAGCAAATTAGCCAAGCATGTTCAATATAGAAACAGCCATGGTGTTCATCATATCAACAATAAAGAGAGAAAAAGGAATTAAGAGATGAAAAATTTTGAGAAGCCGTCTTCAATCTCCAAATCCACCTCCTCTAGGCTAGAATGGCCTCTAACCTCTCTAGGATTCGTCCCTCTACCAAAAGTTTCCTCTTAGGTTGAAACTTGGCTATTTATATGAGAAGCACTGACCTAAAAGGTCTTAAAATGCAAGACATAAAAATCACAACTCGCTGCAGCAGAAAAGGATCTCGTTGCAGCGAGTTTCATGCTTCAAAATTCGTTGAAACTTTACGTGAAACTCGCTGCAGCCTCGACCAATCTCGCTGTAGCCAAATTGATTCCGACTGGGGCCAAAATGATTCTAGCTGCAGCTAGATTGATTTCAACTGCAGCTAGATTGCTCCCACTTGGGGTCAACAACATCCAAAGGCATATTCAATTGTAATTCATGCATTTGAATATAAAGATGTGATGTCTAAACAAACAATAAAACACATACATTGTATTTGAATTAAATACCCAATAGGTTGGCGATCCAAACGGATCGTTATGAAGTATTATGAAGTGTTCCGGCTAAGCTACCATTGTTGCTATCAATGTATCTTTTCCTGGAAAAGCATTAGACAAAAATTATTGCTTGTCAATTTTTAGAAGATTTAGCATGACATTTTTCCAGTGGTAGGTCAAATTTTAATAGATTCCTTTGTTAGGTAATTTTAGTATAAAGCTTGGCGGGTTCACGGATTTACTGGTCCACACAGCCATGCCCAACAACAAATATGTCACTGTTTTATAATGAGGAACAACATTAAATTTATCCACGAAAAAAGGAAAAAAAAAAACACACTATTATAACACAATCTGATTGTCCCCTGGCAGGCAATCTCTTACGGAACCATGTCATTGTTACGTTGTGAAGATCATGTGTCTCTCCGTATCGCCTACAGAACTTGGCTTCCCATTAAGATTCTAATCCTTTTGCTTTCGCTCACGAACTTATATATAAGTGCGACATGGACAGGTTGAGGTTTTTGTCAACAAGGAAAAAGAAAGCATGAAACTCCCCAAATGGGTAGCTATTTTATAGTTTCTCTTATCCTCTACTAGAAAATTTGATGCCTTGCTTTTCTAATCGGCGTATTTCGATCGTTTCAATATCATAATGAAGATCCAATACATTGATCCGAGGTGTGCAAATAAAATCCTCTATATACAATGAAAAGGTATCAATCCCCGCAAATGTATTGTATTAATTTAGTGACTAGACTTAATAAGCTCTCTTTGATATGGGTCATAAAAAATGGCATACTTATTAAAAAATTAAAAATTAAAAATATAAAGAGAAGGACATATACAATTCTTTATTTCATAGGATTCTTAGGATACAGCAACAAATATGCATACCATGAGATCTTATCCATTGCAAAGTACTTTAATGGAGATTGATTGATGTCTTTTTCTTGTCGAGATTATTATAAGCAAAGAAAGATGACCAAGTTGTGAGTTCGATGATAATATTAATAATTATATGTTACACTTCACCACGAAGGTCCTTGAGCATATGATGATATATTATATATTGTATATAAAAATACGATCATGATATGTGTATATATATTATTGTAGCAATAAATTATAAATTCTTTTCGCACTTTTTTGGGACGGGGTTCAAGAAACTAAAGAAAAGTTATATATATATGTATGATATATATAATATGTAACTTAATAATATGGTTTAAAATCGATCATTCACATCTTGACTATAGTTTGTATCGCCGCCCCAGAAATTCAACAAAAGAACTCCAATCATCATGTTAGTGCGCGTACGATCAATGTGCAAAACGACACAAGTAGAAATTTCGTGCAAAAAGCGATTGATCTGTGGTTGGCATCTTTTTTCCCCCACTAATTAATCTTGAAAACGACGAACGCACTTTATTTCCTAATTTTCAAAGTAAATATGATGTGTTTTTTTTTTCAACAAAATAAAAAAACTAAACATTATAGTGTGTTTTAGACGTTGAAAGAATATTTCTCATCTTTATCCGAAGTTACAACTAGAAGTGCAAGTACACACATTTATCGACCCCATTATTTTGTTTTGTGTGATATGAACCTTATAAACAGTAGAATCACAATCTTGTTATAAAAGGCCTATTAAAAATTATAATCCCTTTGTTTTGGCTTTTCCTTGTTATTTCTTTGTTACATTTTAGGGGTGTTTGAGGAGTCAAAACTAATGTCTTCAAAATAAAATTTTTTCAATATATCATTATTTTTCATTATTTATATATTTAAAATATTAAAGTAAATTCTAAACTTTAAAATTTTCTAACTTTGTATATACAAGTCCAAATAAGATGATTTTTTTTTATAAATTACATAGAATTTTGAAAATAATGAAACAATATCAATATTGATTTTTTTTTTTAAAATTTAAAATTTTATATTTTTTTATTCTAAATAATTTTTTTTCGCAAATATATTTTTCAAAATAACTTTTTTTCAATAAAAAAAAAGTCTTAGACATTGGTTCTAAACATGCCCTTAATTCAAAGTTTGGGAGATTGAGTACATTTATGCGACATGGCATGTTGACATCTCAATTTTTACAACAACCAAACCCAGCACATCTCAACAGCTTAGAGGTATGGGCTGAGTGGCTTAAGAAATTGGTTTGCTAAATCAACATACAAGAAAGATTGTATTATGTATAACTCTTATTAAAAAATAATCGTAAAAATCTAAACATTTATCTATCCAACTTGTGCATGTCCAGGAGAAATTGGGTGTCCAAGACTCATAGTTCCAACTTTATTTCTTTATTGATAAATATATAATTTTATATTATAACAAAAATAAGAAAGACGTTTATCGTTAAACCTGTTCATTTTCATAATTGATAAAACCCATAATTTTAATCATTATGTTAACTTTTCAATCATATAATATATAAACGAGAACAATTATATTTAAAATATTATTAAATATTAATCAAACAACTACAACTGCCTTTTTAAACAATAATTTTAAAAAATGACAGTTTATAAACGAAACTATCAATAGACAAAAGAACGGTTTTGCACCCGGCAGTTTATAAGCCATAAAAATCACCTGGTCTGCAAGTACACATTAACTTGTTTGGCATTTTAGCAGTACGCACTACTGCTGTTCTCTTTCTTGTCCATCGAGCAAAGTACACGTCAATTCGTTCTTTGCTCACGTCAATTCATTCTTTAAATTCCAAAATCTGAAGCGTCGGTTAAGTGGCACGACGGTGGTCACACAAAAAGATTTTTGGTCTAAAAAATTAGCAGCCACACATGGGAATTTTCTTTTAGTACTCCTGGGCGTCTTCGCTTACCTTTAGACGGTGCTTGAAAACACAGATGAATTAGTATTGTATTAAAATAACGTTTTTTTGAATCATAAAGTTTTATATTTAAATATAAATATTTTTAAATTTTAAATTTAATATAATTACTTTTTAAAAAAATTTAGAAGTAACTAACTGTTGAAGCTCTGAAATTAATTTCATTATCATTCTTCTAATACTTTTAATAAACTCTTTTAATATGAAAATATAAAAACATCACTTATCCTTTTTAATCTACGTAAAAAATGACCTGGTGGTTTTTTTTTTTGGTAAAATGGTAGTAATTAAAGATGAATGAGACACCATCATGTTAAATCAAGAGTCCATTAGATTATACTTCTACCAATAAAGACTCCATTAGAATATACTTTTTTTATTATTTTTTTGATAACTAGAAGATGATTATGCTATTGACAACACCTTATGGTTAGGCTCTTGTAGGTTAGGGATTGGCACAATAATATTGCTGGACTCCCATTTGCTTTCACTCTTAAGTGCACACCGGCCACACCGGACAATAGTGGAAGGCAAAAGGTCGTTTGTCTATTTTGAAGTAGAATATTTCGGATTGACCACACGTACAGAAAGACGAATAATCAGCTAGCATGTGGTAGGCTTCAGTTTCATTTTTTCCAATTGAAATGAAAATTCATGTTTTTTTCTTAGTAAAGTTAAAGAAGGACAAATTGACATTATGTACATACACTTAATTAATTAATTAAAGAAAGAAATACGACCTTCAAGGACATTATATATATGTATATATATAAATTTATGTACACAATTTCATGTTCTTTTCTTTAAAAAAAAAAGAAATGAAAATTTCATTTTTTTTCCCTCAGTAAAGTTAAAGAATTACGAGTTGACATTATGGATGTACACTTCATAAATTAATTAAGAAAGTAATAAGAAGAACCATCTAGGACGTTGTACATGTGCACTTGATTAATTAATTAAGAAAGAAAGAATACCATCAAGGACTTGATTAATTAAGATTATCTATGTACACTCTCGATAAGAAAGAAAGAGTTAAACACCCTCAAGACATTACAATATTTTTACACTTGATTGCTAAAGGAAGAATAAAAATACCAATAAGTTTGATGTTTCAAAATCGATCATTCCAATCGATACATGATTAACGACTGAATAAAATGGCAGTTTAGTATACGGGAGAACTGATGTAACAAGATACTACTTTTGCGCGTTTAAATTGCAGTAAAACATCGATAATTGAATGTTTAATAAATTAATAACCTTGTTTTGAATAATAAAAATTTCCGGTCTTGATTCAAACTAATGTATTAAATTAATAATCTCGCTAAATGTATAAGATAATATATATATTTTTCAAATCCTTTAGTGTACAATGAAAAAATAAATTAATAATTGACTAAAAAATAACATATAATTCATATAATAAAAGAGTTTTTTTTTTCTTAACAACTTCTATTTTCTCAAATCAACTCTTTTACAAAATATGCATTTAAAGTCATTTTTTTTTCTTTGTACCTAAATTGAACTCAACCTCTTATTTATTTATTTATTTATTTATTTTTGCAAAGCATGCACTACATCTTTTTTTTTTTTTTTGGTAGTAAGTAGTTTTTTAAGGTTACTATTGCTTGAAACACCTCTTTTGGGGAAACATTTGGAAAAGCATAACTATCATCTGGATCATGATCATCATCAGCAGTAGACGTATCTATTATCTCTTGATAATCTCTTCATCAGTAGGTTATTCCATCATTGCATCATTTTCACTAGGATAATTCAAAAGGTGCTTAACATCCATTGCATTTCTATACTGTAGACTTGAAATAGCTTCATGTAATCCGCGGGTGCCTTCATCTTCGCCCGCTTGTTGTTCCGTAGCCACACCTTCAGCTGATCGGATTTTGCAATGTTGAAAACAATTTACAATGGTTGTTGTCATCATATCAATGTTCCAAGCCGCACTCATAAAATTGATAGCATTCAATATGCTAATTTTTTCAGGATTTGTTGCTCCTGTCTCGTAGCCATCCAAGATGCTAGAATAAAAACGACATCGATAATTAATTTTTATCACTCGAATAATCCCAAAATGGTTGAATGTGTTGTATTAGGAGGGAAGAAAAATAGTTCAACATTTTTCAAGCCTTCAATAACCTTTGGATATGCTGGGGCAATTGTCCACTAAAAGGAGAACTTTTCTTACCATTCATTCTCTTATCAAACCAACAAATAAACTCTTGAAAAAGCAATTCGGTCATCTATGCTTTCTTGGTCGTTTGATAATGACAATTAAGATTGTTCATGTTAACATTTTTGAAACATCTAGGATTAGCAAACTTACCAATATTCCAAAGTGGTACTTTATCTGAATCATTGCCATTGCAACAAACAACAATAGTAATTCTTTCCTTCTTGCGTCCTTCCAATTGCTTCGT
Organism: Antiaris toxicaria; assembly: GCA_035233585.1. Lineage (NCBI taxonomy): Eukaryota > Viridiplantae > Streptophyta > Magnoliopsida > Rosales > Moraceae > Antiaris > Antiaris toxicaria. The sequence continues at coordinate 101,961,395 of CP141154.1, forward strand.
AGCAAGAGAATGATCTGCTTCTAAGTGAAAAAAATAAACCAGTTCCATCCATATTGTAGATATCCTTCCAATGAAATTGGTCTAGTCTAGCTCTATGCTTGGTAAAGCAGCTTCAATATTCTCCATGAAAACTGAACCTCTTTCATCAAATCTTCGATAAGACTTAATTTCATGTCTTGCCTTAAACCGTTTTAACCAACCACTGGAGAAGTTAAATTACAGATTAGTATCGCTATGCATTTTCTGCATAAACTCTTTTGCCTTGGTTTGGATCATTTCTCTAGTCATATTCACTTGCTCGTGACATTGGAGAAACTACTCGTACAATAATTTCTTTAAGTCAGGATATTTAGCTGATTTATGCCTCTTAACATTGCCATTCTTCATCTTATTTGACACATATTCTGCTAACCTTTTGAGAGTATATGATATTGTTGATTGGCTGATGGAAAATTGAAACTTTTATTGGAACCATTGTTGTAAATCTTTTTGTCTTTAAGAGGGATGCTCATTTTTATACTTGCACAGTGCTCTCCTTATCTCATCGGTCAATGTATTATTATTATTATTATTATTATTATTACTTGTTTCAAATGACAAGCCATCAATTAAAAAGATGAAGATTTTACACTTTGTTCATTTGGCACATTTATTTTTAAGAAATAGAAAATTTTTTATTTTAAGAAAATAGATGTTTTTAAACTTTCGTATTTAAACATCAAAAATGAAAATTTTTGACTAATCTCAAAAAATTTTCACTTTTAAAAAAAATCTAAATAATTTTTTATTTTTTAAAATTGAAAATTTTTCATTTTTAAAAACTGAACATTCCATTTAAACGAAATCTTTTGTTTTATAGTATAATAATAATAATGATGATGATGATGATGATGATAATAACGATAACTATTTATAAAGTTGATGATCTATTATATTCTTGAAACATTTCATCTTTCATGGTATTAAATCTTAAAAAATACATCTATTGTATGTCCAAGTACTAATTAATCTTCATGGTACATGTATGTATATATACATCAATTTTGGACTTTTATGCATGTACATACCAATAATTAATTTTTTTAAATAATGTATATGATAACTTTTGTAATCTCTATATATACATTAATTTTTGACCACATACCATTGTCTATCTTATTTATGACTTATACACGAATTTTGGTAAAAGAAAAAGTATATGTGTATAAAAGTAATTAAAACAAAAGATTTTTCGTAAATTCATAAGTTATTTATTTACCGATAAATTAGTAAATTGTTTATTTATGAATAAATAAATAATGTTTTTAAAATAATATTTTTCTTATTTATTTATAGAGGCTTTACTGTAGTTTGCCAATCCATCAATATATATAATTACCTACATGTGTACATGTCATCCTATGATGACGGTCTGGGGAGCTCAAAAAGCAGAGTCGGCAGCTTGCTTAAAACTTCTTTAAAGGAGAAGATATAGTAGTGACCAGTTAAGATTGATGCTATTACAAATGCTTAATAAGGAATTTCTATGATAGGACCTCTCACTTTGCAATATTGAGAAGAATTATTGTTTGTCTTTAGAATAATTTTCAATAATGATCTTTGACTTGGAGCATAGCTATGTTTTGTGCGTTATAAGCCTGTATTTGATTTACCAATTTAACTTGAAAATTAAGCTTAATTAGATATTTCATTTCAATTTAGTTTAACTTAATTTGTATTTGTATCGAAAATTGTGTTAAAATAGTAAAAATAGAGACATGAAATAGTGAAAGTGAATACTATCAAATTAAATCAAATTAGAACTAATTTGAATAACTTAACTTAACTTACAAGCTAAATTAAACTAGATCAGTGAACTTAACGAACCTTAAAATTTAAACATAGATACTCATAAATCTTAAAACTTCATCTAATGATGACAAAGTAATTATTATAGGTAATAAAAAGTATGGGAAGCGATATCGTAAAATCCTCTATTCTTATTATTGAGTTGAAAACACCGTCTAAGAATTCAGTTTAGAGCCTGATAAACATCCCACAGGCAATCTTTTGCTTGTTTTAATTGGGAGCTTTGTGTTTAATGCCGGCTGCAGTACTTGGATCGATTTTTGCTATGATAAGGAAAAGCCGCGTTAACACAATGGGAATGCCGAAAATGTGCTGATAGTAACATATTAGCATACCGAACGTATCCCATCCATGATCGACGGTTTCCAACTGTAATACTGAAAGTAGTTCACTGTTCTACTCAAAATTCAGGCCACCAACGGCATTGTATAGTGGTACCGTTGGTTTTCTGACCAAAAAATATAATAGCAAAATAAAAAGGACCCGATTTTCTAAAATTAACAGAGGTAAAAAATTATGAATTTACCAACTTGTCTTACCTTTCATTATGAATTTACTAAAATAGCCTTAAAAACAAAATTAAAAACATAAAAAAATAAAAATAAAGAAACCCCTCTCATCTCTCTTTCCCCATAATCCGCTTCCCATCACTGGCAACACCGAAAAACTGCAACCCACCTCCGCCCGGATATGTTGTTGCAGAAACCTTCCTCTGTTCTAAAATTACAGAGGACTCCCAACAACTCGAAAAAGTCTTTTCTCCTCAGAAAAAGCCCAACAACAAAGTTGAATATTCCAATAACAGGACAATGGGTAAAAACAGACCTCCAGAAGAAAGAAATTCCAAGCAACACCATATTAAGAACATTTCAATCAAACGAAATCTCAATTGACAATGAGATAATATTGAAAGAGCCTGCCCGTGCCTTCACGAACCGACCCTCGCCGCAATCATGCTTGCCTTCGAGAGCCTAGCTTTTGCATCTCTACTTTCAGCCAAACTAGGGTTTTTTTTTTTTTAGTTTAATTAAAAAAGTTTTATCCAATAAATTTTTAGTTTGCCCAAATGCCCATGCATATGCCAGGCATTTGACCACTTCCATCCAACTTTAAACATCTTTTATTTAGAAGGATCATTTTTTCACCATTTTGAAAAGTTTAAGGAGCTTTTATCGAAGAAAAAAAAAGATTAGAATCAAATTATAATGATTAGAGATCAAAAGAGTAATTTACTCTAAAATTATATCGTTTGCATGTTGATCTATAAAGCGAGAAAGGAAGGTGAAAAGTTCGTAGTGTTTGAAAAATGGCACAATCTTTATGCCCCTTGATTGAGGGGGCATTTCTCTACATTTTCCCTTCCCATATGGGGGATATTGCATGGCTCTTGGGCTTTGTTGGCTGCCCAACTGAATCGGTGGCCTGCTATTTGAGAGACAAATTTCAAAGTGTAATCACTGACAAGATTTTTAGTTGTTTATATTAATCAATATTTCTTAGTTAGAGAAAATATTAATTATGTTCATGAATTTACTTTGGTTGCCTATAAGAAATATGTGATGGTAATTAAACAATTAACATCTCAACGATGGAAATATCTAAATTGTGAAAAGCGAAAGGAATAAAATGTAATAATCATTTTTTTTAATTCAAAAATAAAAGATTCAAGCTCTTCTTAAGATGTAGTTAAATGTAAAATTATTATTAAATTATGTTTGTAACGATAATAATCCTATTTTTTAGAGTCAAATATATAATCAACTCTCATTTTTCTTTTATTAAAAAAATAAAGAATTCAAAAGGCGGAAGCTATTTGTCTCAGGCGCGTCTCTATATGCAATTACTAAATAGATTAATACAGGTAATCGAATCCGTTGCCAACTTGTATTTTGGTTTGTACACTCAAGCACAAGTACTACTCCTCACTCATTCAACAGTCAGGGGTTTGTAAAATATTCCTTCTTCCCATTGAAGCGAGACAAGTTGACTTTCCAAATTTTGCTTTATTTTTGTTTCTTTGGGTGGATAACTTTGCACATTAACATATCACACCTCTTTATTCTTTCATCATTATTACTTTGATGTTATTCATGTTACTGTAACATCATCCTATCCTTTGACATAACAGATATATATATATATATAGTTAATCATCACTTGTACACTTTGTTCTTTTTTCTCTTTACCTAGAAAATTAATCATTATTTGTTAGATCCTGGATTGACTTGGTTGCTTGGTGCATATCTGCCTCTTTGAGAAGTTAAAAAAGTGACCCCAAATTGCTTCACAATAATGCTATCCATTATCTGTTGACTTGGGGAAACTCAACTTGTCATTTTTATTATCTCCTCCCATGAAACAAGAGTTGACTTTTCAAGTTAAAAGAATAAGGAATCCAATAATCTTCTCTTTTTTTTGACCAAGTCCTGATATTACCTTCTAATTTTCTCTTACTAGCTAACTTTCCGTCTCTTCACGAAAACATAGCCACCCAAAAGAGATGAAGACATTACATTTTGCTGTGATACTTGTCCATTTGCTGACTTTTAGTGATCTTTGCTGTGCTGATACTAATGAACAACCCCCTCTGCAGTGCTCCGAAGCCGATGCTTCTACGACGGAGACGACGTTCCAGACCAATCTCCGAAGCCTCTTGGATTCCCTTCTTGCCAATGGGCCTCTTGAGAAAGGCTTTTACAAAACGAAAATTGGGAAGAAATCCGAAAGAGTCTACGGTCTTGTGCAGTGTAGAGGAGACGTTTCTGCTCAGGATTGCGGTAACTGCACCAGGAGCGCCGTCAAGGCAGGTTTAGACCAGTGTCCAAAGAGCAAGGAGGTTTTGGTCTGGTTCAGGTGGTGTTTTCTGCGCTATTCCGATCATGATTTCTTTGGAGTCATGGACAAAACGTCGTTTGCTCTGAGTAACGACACCGATTTTGATGATCCATCAGTTGTTTCGAAAGGACTAGACTTCATGAGTGGACTTACATTCGCTGTTCAAAAGCAGCCTCTGCTCTTCCAAACTGGTGTTTTGGATTGTGGCTCCAGTGGGAAGAGGTACGGAATGGTTCAATGCAATAGAGATATCACCAGGACTGACTGTGGGAAGTGCCTGCAATCTCAACTATCGGATTTTAGGACGACGATCGGAAACAAACGAGATTGGGAAATTTATGGTTCCAGTTGCTTTATGTGGTACCACGATTATCAGTTTTACTCCAACTTTTCAACCTCCACAAGTGAAGGTTAGATTATGATTACTTCTATTATCTATTTAACTATGAGTCTTCCAGAGTTTTGTAGAAATATTATTCGATCTTTGATTGTTTAGTTGTAAATGATGTAGGAAACTGATAATGTTTTATTTGGCTACAAATTAGGTGTTATAACGAGACCCTCTTTGCATAAAGGAGCTACAATTGGACTGATGATTGCGGTTATCGTGATTTTAATAGTTCCATAGTAGTTTGATGGCTGTTTAGATGTCTCTGCTAGACAATGAAGTTAATTCGTTTTTCATTCTTTTTTTATTACACTGTAATTTATACCTAGCATTTTTTTTTGAGCAGGGCATGTAGTAGAGATATTCACATACAGTAAAGTTTCTTCTGTTTTTCTTTCATTCATTATGTTCATTGGAATTTTTTTTTCTTTTGTTTATAGCTAAATTTTATTCCCAAAAAAAAAAAAACACATTCTCACTCTCAAATTTCTGATAAAAATCATTTATAAAGGAAGAAATGCCTCCAAATTTTGTATTTAATTAGCAATTTACAATGAATTTGGTCTATCTAATTATAGTAGAATTGTGGTCCAAGTAATCCAACTGACTAGGAAGATCAAGATCTTTTTGCCGAAATGGAGGTTTTGATATTGTTGAGTTATTTTCTTGAAAGCAAAAGCTCCTTTTTAGCAAAAGCAGTGTGAGGTAAATCTAAATGTATTATTGATTGAGGATTGAGATGAAGTATACTAACTAACCCCATGTCCTGATGGTTCTGTTATGTTGGCTTCAATTTGAATGCAGTACAACTTCTCGCAGTTTCGATGTCTGGAATCTCTTGGATTTATGTCATCATCTACCTAAACATTGCTTGCCTTTTGTTATTTGCACCTGGTAAAGAATGTGGGTGAAAAGTGTTTTGGATACAAGGATGGCTTAAGGTTTTATTTGCCCCCATTATATAAAATTTGCTAACGAGTGTTTTAAGTAATTTACCTCCAAGAAACAAAAATATTTGGATTTAATAAGTAGTATTCTTATTACATTTTATAACAAAAGATAAAACTGATATCAGAACTAAAGATTACTTATAGCTAACTCATGTCTCAGAATTGTTATTTCAATTAAAAATGTGTCTTTTCATTAAAAAAGGTATCTGTTTTAAATAAATATAACTATTAGTCAACAGAAAAATAAGTCTAACCATTAGATCATTATTATTCAATTAACGGTTTAGACTAAAATTGAAAACATTTAAATCTAATCATGATCAGATCAACAATCTAGATTTAATCTAGAAAATACAGCAAATAAAAAACAATGCTCCTAGCTCTTTGCGATGTATGTGCAAAGTGCACACCCTAAATGCTCAATAACCCTTGCTCTCATGTGCATGTGTGGTGGTATATGATAACTGCATAAACTCATCATATAAAAATAATACTTACCCACCACTTATTTCTATTTACTTTTATTTATATTTTTCCAATGTGTAACTTTTGGTTTTTTCAATACCTAAAGGTATTTTGATTTTTCTACTATCCAAAAGATATTACAATCTCTTCAACAGCAGTCCCAAGCCTTACAAACGAAGCGAACGAGGCTGCTTATAATTTTCGGTCATGTGCTTGAAGGAAGACTTGAGCCTGCGAGTTTCAGAGGCGGTTGAACTCAGCCGAATCGCGGCAAGTGAGAGCTTTTGGAGATTCATGAGAGACGAAATTGTTGAGTACAATTTTGCATTAGGAAGCAAATGCCACATTTCCATATTGGCTAGCCGCATGCAAAACAAATATACGGTTGTTAACGCGCTTCAAAAAACAAATAGCTGCAATGCTTTGACAACAGCAGAAGAAACAACAAGTGAAAAGCAATCGGACACACCATAGGCAAGAATTAAACAACACGAGATAAATCCCTGCGGGGCACTAAGCTCGGTAAGTGGGAGGAGAGGAGGTTTTCTAGAAACTTTTAAGTTTGGAATTTATAATTGTTTTCATTTCTTTTAAATAAATAAAAATCATAAATATCATATGATTAATTAAAAAAAAAGGAGAGGAGATAAAAAAAAAAAGAGTGCAATAAATAAAACGACAAAAAGATGAAGGATGGGACAAATCCAAAATGAAAATTATTTTTTTTATCCCCCATTTTCATTTTATATTATGAAATTGCAAAACCATATATTATGCTCCTGATTAATATAATACCTTTATTCACAAAAACATTGACATAACACTTTATTTAATAATTAAATATATGTTTATGATATAAATATTAATTTTTAATTAAAAAATAATTGTGTTTTCTCCCTCCCCTCTTCCCTCTTCTCTTTCTCTCTCTCTCTATACTATAGACCACCCCCTAAAACTGCTGCATCACTAACACAGATCTGTCTATCCAAAAAAGAAGAAAAAAAAAACACTTATCCTCCTCAACAAAACCAAACCAAATTTCTATTGCTGTACCTCTACTCTTCCCCTCTTTTTTCCCTCTACAAAAAACCTCCAAACGACACACATTAGTATATTTTAACTAGTATCACAACAACAACAATAAAAATATTCTCAAGGATGAAAAGGAAAAAACTCATAAGCTTCACCATCATTTTCTTCCTTGCCGTGTGCTTAATCTTGCTGTCGTTTTTACCAGCCGAGGCAGGAGTAGCTGGCGTCGAAAACCAGAAGGATCTTGAGGCTTCTGCAGTGGCTTATCTGAACTGGGATTTTTCTGGTCAACTGGCTTCGGTTAAGAATCAAGTCCCGAAGCTTCCAGAGCTTGCCGAGAGAGTTCGGGATTGAGTCAACGAGGCTGTTGGAGCTATGGTCGACGACTTGAAGCTCTGTGAGGTCTCCGATATCTTCTGGAATGGTTCCGGTGAGATTGGCGTCGGAAGTGACGAGTTTTTAGAAGGAAGAGAGAGAATAGAGATTGGTTGTTAATGGAAGCTGGAGAGGAATGGATTATTTGATTTGTGTTTCCATGACTATGTTGTTTGAAAACAGGAGAGAGAGAGAGAGAGAGCGTATTTTTAAATTTGTTTTTAAATTAATTTTTTATAGTCAAGATTTATATTTTAAAATATTCGTTTAATTTTCAATGAAACGTAATAGATGGCTTTGAATGATTTTATATAAATAAAAATATAATTTATATTTTAAAATAATAAATATACTCAAACAAAAGGGCCATTATATTGAATGATTTTACATAAAGAAAAATATAATAGGTGGCTTTATAATTTTGAGGTATAAAAAGGAAATAAATTTATAATTTAGGAGTAAAAATAAAATTAATCTCAAAACTATGATAAATAGAGAACACAGGAGTGACGCATTGGACGACAATTTAAAATAAACGACAATAAATAGAGAAATCGACACCAAAAGAGCAAACGACAGTCAAATACAAAGGACGGTAGAAAAATAACAAAGTTATAATTTTGTGATATAAATTAAAAACGACAATAACAGAAAAAGGATAACAGAAAAATACCACGACAAAAAAGAAACGACACTAGAGAAGGGAAAGGATCCCCAGAGACAAAAAGAAAAATGAATGACGATAAACACAAGGGATTTATAGTTAAATTGTTTTTTTTAACAAAAGAAAAATCTAAATTTTTAAAACTTAGTTAAATGATATTTTAAAATATTCAATTATTTATTGATTAAATTATAATAAAATATTTATTGAACATAACGTACATTATTGATTTTCTTAATCAACCACTAATTATTAATTGATCAAATCTTAAAAAAAATATTCACTAAAACCACTTTACTTAATAAAAAAAGTTTCATTACTTATTGGATTGGATAATCAAATGAGTCATGCAACTTAATTTTTTTAAACATAAAACTACAAGAAAATAATAAATCACAATGAAAACGAGGAACGGCGGCAAATATAATTGAAAATGGAAATTAGAAAAGACGTGAAGACAAAAGACTAAAAAAAAAAAAAAAATCAAAACAACAGAAATAGGGAAACGATTGTCGGCAACGCATAACAATAAGCAAATTTAGAAGAACGACAAACAAGAGACGAAAATATGGATAACTACGATACCGAAATGAGTAAAGCGATAATAATTACAAAACCATAACAAGTAAAACGACACGAGTAGAATCACAATAATGGAAAAGACGACAATAAAGTTATGAACTAATAGAGAATTGGTAAACGAAAAGCTATGAAACGGAAGAATGAAAAATAAAAACAAAAACGACAACAAAAGCAGAAACTCCAATGATTGATCAAACCACTGGCAAAGGAAAAAAGATGACTACCTTGAAACGGGAAAAAAATAAGAGAGAGAGAGAGAGAGGGAGAGGGAGAGAGACAACACGAATTTGATAAACGAAAAAAAAAATAATAATAAAAAGAGAAATGATGTGAGCAAATTACAACAACCAAAATGGAAAATGAGGATAGAAAGGAAAAAAATAATAAAGAGAGGGGAGGTACAAAATGCTCAAAACGCTGGCAGAACGTTAAAGATTAAACGACATGAAATCAAGAACAGACAAGAATTAAAAATGATGAAAATAAACAAAATAAACAGAGAAACGACACAAAATGACCAAGCGACAAATTATAAACGACAATAAAAAATGAAAGGGAGAAAAATGAAGATAAATACAAATAATAAACACAAAACGGCACTAAAAGATAAACGACAATGGAAAAAGACCGCAAAGGCTAAAACATCTTATTACAATATATAACAAATGGAAAACAAACTTCAAAGAAAATAGCACTGTTTAGATGAAAAATCAGACTGTTCTTAATGAAGAAACAAACATCAAGCAAATAGCTAAGATACTAGTTTAAACAAGATATAATAAAGAGTGCAAGAATAGGTAGTAACAAAAATTAGAAGAAATGGTTAGTCCCCTTATCGATTCTTCTCACTAAAAAAAAAAAAAACCTGAAAATATTTACTTCTAGAACACAGAGTTAATCTATAAAAAAGTTGTTTGAACACAGTCTTAGTCCACACACAAACAATACTTACATTAAAAAATAAAAATAAAATAAAACTGTTGCTATCAATCAATTAAAGTCCAATGCTTACACTGTCCTCCATGCACGGTGAGCTTTACCCATATTCACTGATGTAAATTATACACTAAGGTTGACAAGGAAAAATCGTGTAAAACAGTAAAAGTAAAAGAAAATAAAAAAAGGGAAAATAGGACAGATATTAAGTACATAATTCATATTAGCGAGGATGGAGCTCAGTGATTGATGTCTCATTAACTGATGCCTGACAAGAATGGCTCTTGGACTGATCTGATCTCGCCGTTGAACTGAAATCCGATGCTAGTGGCATATCGGATCCAGTGTTGCCATACACAAAGAAAGCTGGTTGTGAGGGCACCGGGAGAGACAGAGAGTTGCTATTTAGCATTAGAACAACAGTATTCATGGTTGGTCTATGAGCCACATATTCTTGGACACACAAAAGTCCAATGTGGATGTATCTCATTGTTTCGGATCTTGAACCAGCTGTCACTAAGGGATCTACAATATTTGAGGCTGTGCCGTCCCTCCAATTTCTCCATGCCTGCAAAGACATTAGACACGATCGTGTTAGATATAAAATTACTTTACTTAGATCAAACTCACTTTGATAGTATCACATATTTGGCATAATAATGATCTAATCTAAAACTTACATAGCTTAAAAGGTCTTCTACATGTTCTCCATGGTCGAAACAATTGTTTTTCTGTCCACTAACCATTTCTAAGAGTAACACACCAAAACTAAATACGTCAGATTTGACTGAAAATTGTCCATGTATTACGTACTCTGGAGCCATATATCCATTGTAAAGAAAAAAAAAAGAGTAATTTGTATTTGTTATACATGGAACTATATAGAAGTAATGTATTTTTGCAAGACAAAAGACATCATGAATATGGACCAAGATTTAGCCATGTTTGACATGTACTTACTAGGTTCCCACAACTCCACTTGTGTTGCCTTGAGTTTGATCTACAACAAACAACCTTGCCATTCCAAAATCTGAAATCTTAGGGTTCAGTTCTTCGTCTAATAAATGTTACTAGCTTTTAGATCTCGGTGGACAATTCTCAGACGGGAATTCTCATGAAGATAAAGGAGCCCTCGAGCAACACCTCCTATAATCTTATAGCGCCTTTCCCAATCTAAAGTTGCACGCTTGCTGGGATCTACATATTATATTCAAACAAGTTTATAATTCAATTAAAACTGCGAAGCATGTTTATGCAATTACCTGAGTTCTATTCAGACATGACATACAATTGCATAGTAGTCAGTAGATATCTTTTCAATTTTTATGTATAGGAGCAAAAGCAGAGAAATGCAACCATACCAAATATGAAGTGATCAAGACTTGCGTTTGGAACAAACTCATACACCAGAAGCCTTTCATTTCCTTCCAAGCAAAAACCGAGGAGCCTAACAAGATTACGGTGCTGAAGTTTGGCAACTAGTAGGACCTCATTCTTGAATTCTAGATCTCCTTGACCTGAATCCGTAGACAACCTTTTAACAGCTATTTCTTGTCCATTGGAAAGCCGTCCATGAAATACAACTCAAAATGATCATATCTATTGCACAAAATCAGTTTTAAATTATAGTACTTGTGATTTGTTCGAACAAAGAATCATATCAATACCTTGTAAACAGAACCAAATCCTCCCTGTCCTAGTTTATTTGCCATAGAAAAATTATCTGTTGCCACTTTGATGGTGTCAAAACTGTATTGTAAAGACTCCACACTTTCAATTTCTTCAACAGATTCGTGCAAGGGGCGAGCTTCAAGAACATAAATGAAGTGAGTTACATAAATTAAGTGATGTTTACTCAGCAAAAAAGTGAGTTACAATTTTTTAGATGGGATTGCAATCCATTGCAAAAGCCAGATGCTTAAAAAACTCTTCTTGGCTAGAAGAAAGAAAATGAAATATGGGGGTGGGTGGGTATAGAACAATAGATTGTCCAAAATTAAAAAGATATAAATTAAAATTGAAAAGCAGAGGACGATTATGTTTAGAAGCAAAACAGATTATATTGAACATGATATGTGATGAAGGATACAAAACGAGAAGTATATTAGATGATCTAAACTTACTTTGATCCCTTCGCTTTGCCCTGGTTATTTTAAAAAATGCACAGACGGAGATGATAAGTATGAGAGCTACCACAGAACTTGAAACAACGGCAATGGTGACAAAATTTTTTGATGTATCACTCTCTTTACCTACAAAATCCAAAACAATCTGCTCAGATCAAATTATTAATTACAGGAGCTAAAATTCTATAATTTATGTCTAACATAAAACACCTCATTGACAATTAAAAGAAGTTGACCCCAAAACTACACCTACCTCCTGTAGTCGTGGAACTGCCAGGGGTCGGTGGAGGTGGAGGAGATACCTTCGGCACTAGTGATGGTGTAGGTGAAGCAACCGGTTCTTCGCCTGTTGGTACATAGAAGAGATAAATTTCGTACCTAAAGTTACAACTGGGACCGAGGACTCTTCCCCCTATCTTTATATCACGTAATTGTGGGAATTTCCCAAACACGTCATCCAAGCAATTGTTGCCGTCTCGCTGGGACAAGTCTGGTGTGCACTGGACAAGTGCATATATGGTTTGAAAGTTTGGGGTGCTTGAATTCGCAACTGCGAATTTGTTAAGAGAACCCTCAGACGCAGCTCGGTTCTTTAGGTCTTCCAATAAGGTCGCAAGGTCCCTGGTAAAGATGTCCACACTAGATTTCACATTTTGGGGGTTCCAAATAAAGACTTTTTCATCAGTCTCCAGGACGCCAAACATGGAGCGGTTGTGTGGCGTCCCGCACGTACGTTACCATACCAACCAGCCGAGCTCTGACGCCGACCAGGATGGTTGGCTACCTCGTGGGTCGTCGTCCTCTTACTTAACATACTTAACTTTCCATTCTTAACGTTCTCATTTTAAAGCGGAAGCAACTTCTGTAGCAAATTTTTTTTTTAACTTACATATTATATCTATATCTCTATCATACTCTTATAACATATAATTCATAAATTTCTTTCTTTCAACCTTCTTTTTGAACGCTCAGCGAAAGACTCATGGTAGTACCATACCCTCGCCCAGTCTCTTGGCACGTGTAGATCCTTCTGTTGTCCATCATATTACTTTAAACTAACAGGTTGCTTACCTGCAATATATGAACAACTAATGAGCTAGATGCTCAGTAAGTTCAAACATACATTCATTAACTTATAAATACTAGTAATATATGTTATTACTAGAATATATGACATCATGCATATACATATCATACACATCATCTATACATATCCTCGAAACATAACATATTATGTAAGCCTCTTCATGCTCATTTATCTCTTCGTTCATCGTTCTTATCATTCCATCGATAATCTCTTATCATTCTAATCTAATCTCTTCATTTCATTGCTTTTCATTCCTATCATTTCTTAACTTTCTGTTCTAAATTTTTATAACTTTTCTATCGTTTTGTCCTCATCTCTTATCTTTTCGTATCTTATAAGCTAGTAACATATACACTAGCATAACATCACATAAAACATGTCATTCACATCATACACATAACATCAAATACATTACATCACATATATTAATTTTATTATGTTCTTTTAAACTTCGTTTTATTATTTGTTTATTTTTCATTGATTTCATTATGTCATTCTTTCATATCGTTCGTCTCTTTTCTTATCGTTCTTTACTTTTCTTTTTTTTTCGTATCATTTCTTTTCTTTTCGTATCATTTCTTTTCACTCTCTTTTCCTTTCTTTTCTTTTCACGCTCTTTTCTTTTCTTTTCTTTTCTCGCTCTTTTCCTTTCTTTTCTTTTCACGCACTCTCCTTTCTTTTCTTTTCTTTTCACGCTCTCTCCTTTCCTTTCTTTTCTTTTCATGCACTCTTTTTCCCTTTCTTTTCTTTCCTTTTCTTTTCTTTTCATGCACTCTCCTTCTTTTCTTTTCTTTCCTTTTTCTTTTCAATTTCTTTTCTTTTTACTTTCACTGGTGGGCCCCGTTGTTGAACGTACCTAGTTGCGCGCTGACAGTGGGAGGAGGGGGAGTGACCCACCAACCTACCTCACAGTCATATAATACCTCACCTTCGAGGTTGGTCCATCCTATAATCTACCACACCTACGGGGTAGCACCACATCTGCGCAGAGGATATAGATCTGAAGTCTCAACCATATAGGGAGACCGGTACGCCAACCGTTAAGGTTTCAGTTTTATTATCTTGCATTCTTTTAGCTTTTCTTATATTGATTTTTCGTTGTAGATCTTTTTCATGACATTCATTATCTTTCATTTCTCATTTTTCATAGAACATTTCATAGGACATTTGTTCTTTCATTGTTCTATCTTTCTTTCATAATTCTTTCTCATTGTCATTTCATTCTTTCATTCTCATTTCGTAAGATATATATATCGTTGTTTCGTTTTGTTGTTTTTCTTTTCTTAATTCTTTACTTTACTTATGTGAATTATGTTGATCACACTTTAGCATATATAGCACATATTACTTATATATCATCACATCACATCACATCACATCATATCAAACAAAAACACGTTTAGTTAAGTGCAGACAATTATTCTCTGTTTATCATTTGCATAATTTTATTTATCGTATCTTATCATCATACTCCTATCGATCATAACCTATCGTTCTATTCTATCAATCACATCTTATCGTTATGTTCTAATCCTTTTATCATACCTTTCATCATAACCTATCATTGCTTCTCTTTCTTGTCTAACTCTTTACTTTCATATCATTTTTCATAAAACATCTATCCTTTCGTTCTCATAAAACATATCCTTTCTTAATTCCTTTCATTACCGATCATCGTTGCTCTATCAATCATAACTTAACTTTCATAAAACTTTTCATAAAATATCTATTCTTTCCATTCTTCTATCTCTCTTACTCACATCTTTACTCTCATAAAGCTATTATAATACATTTCCTTCGTAATTCAATATATACATATATATATATTTATAAATTATTTATTAAAACCTATCTTTTAATATCATCATAGTATTGCTATAGCGTTACTATAGCATCATTATAAATCACATCATGACATTTGCATACAAAACACATAAATACGATAAGCTTGTTCATAGTTGCAGACGGGTAAATGTCTGAACTTACTCATAGTATGCTTATCCTCTTTTTGGAGTCCATCGACGTCCTTTGTCGCGTCTGGATCGGGTTCCTACAGACAAACTTTGTCCGTTAATCATATTTTTATTTATAACTTTTATTTTATTAAAAAGCTTGATTTTGATCTTATAACCCTTAATTATAGCCTTAGGACAGCTTTTTAAACCTTAATGGCCATTTTCGAATTTTTCTCTAGCTTTTTGAAAAATTACGATTTTATCCCTAACTTTTGATAAAATTACAATTTTACCCTTGACGTGATTTTTCATAACTTAAACCTCAATTTTGGCTTTTACAAACTTCATTACCCTATTCCGGGGTCATTGGGGCTCTTTTCCCATAATTTGATAATCTTTGGATAAAATGACCATTTTGCCCCTGATGGGTCGTTTAATCATAACATTTTCATTTTCATACTTAGGCTGGATTTTCTAAACTCAAAATCATTTAATTTACCTTTTTAAATCTTATCGGATCTTTTCCGGATCAATTTTTATCATTTTACCAATTTTCACATTCCTGGCCCTCGGGAAGTACTATTCCGACCTAAGAGTCGGTTTCATGTTTTTCTTGCGTTCTAGGGTTTCGAATGGTCGGTTTACTAATTGTAACTTGCCCATTCCTTTTTCCATGCCCTAATTTCTCAAGGGGGCTCAGGTTACCTTCCCGATCATATTTTTACCCCTCGTTTCCCATATTAACCCTGGTGTCGTTTTTAGAAATTTCGGCAGCATTTTCGCTTAATTTTTGAGGTTTGAGCATTTAGGAAACGTCTGAAAACCATCTATCCTGATCTAATTCTATCACGTACTATACCAGAGGCCTAGATTTTACGTAAAACTCATACTGTTTACGTAAAATCGTTACATTATCACATATTTTTCTTTTTCTCTATTACAGCCATTTTCTTCTTTTTACATACATTCTTTTCCATAATTTTCATACCAATAATTATAAAATCATACAATAGTCCCAAATAATTAAATTGCGGAACGTAAAAAGGTCGGGATTTATACCGAATTGCAGCCCGGTCTCAATGGCATAAACCCTAATTCTTCGTTCTTCATATCTGAGGTCCCGTCTTGCAAATCCGACTCCGCGGATGCGTCCGGAACGTCGAAAATAGGCCAACGGCCCAAACTTAAATTTTCGATCACCGGTCGCCGTTGACTGACGTTGACCAGTTGTTGACCAACCGTTGACCGGCGGCGACAGCGGCAACGGTGGAAAGTGGGCAGTCCATCTTGAAGATCTTGATGAGAGGAATCCATTGGTAGCCTCAATTTCATGTTTGGGGGCCCCAATCGCCGGAAAATCCCCTCGAAAGCCACGGCCACGGCGGCGACGGTGGAACTCCGCCGTGCCGGACTTTTTCCTGAAATTAGTTGAGGGCTTTTGCTCCCCTCAACCCTGCGGTCATTTCTGCATCAACGGCGTGCTTCAACTAGGCCGGAATCAGCGGTTTCGACGGCGGCGTTTCACCGAATTTGTCGAAGCTTGGGTGGCGCGATTCCGTCGATGTTGAGGCGATCGGTGACATGAGTTTTACTCCTCTCTTCACCACGAATCTTTTGGGACTAGTTTCGTGGCAATTGGTGGCCGGACGGCGAAGAAATCGACGATCGAAATTCTCGGCTCCGGCGGCATTCGAGCGGCGCGTGCGGTGGCCGTTTCGTCGCGTCGACCCACCGTTGAACTCAGCTCGGCGAGAGCTTTCCAACGGTGCCGGCGGTGTCGTGAACGGAAGCTGTACATGAAAGTTAGTTACTGTACACGTGCGGGTAGAGAGAGAAAGAGAAGTGAGGAGAGAGAGTGTGTATGTGGACAAATGAGGAAATTTCACTTTTTTTCGCTCTTTATATACTTTTTCGTCCAAAATTTCAACATAGGCTTTCCTGACTAATTTGGGCGTCCTGAATCCAAATATATCAGTTTTATTTTCATCTGAGGTCATTTCGACTAGTTTCCGACACTGCAAATTCTCGATCAAAAATTACCCTTGTGCTCAATTATCAAATTTGAGCGTGCTGATAGACTATTCTAATTAATTTAGGAGTGCTGAATCCAAATTTATCAGTTTTATGTCAAGATAATATCATCTTGACCTACTTCTTGATACTGTGAGTGGCACACACGTGTACACACATAATATCACTATCAATCATTTTTCATCTTTTAACATTGTTAGAACATTTTATTTAGTTCTAAACAATATTAAATCACTTAATTTCACATTTTAACGCTTAAATTCATTGTGTATTTATTCTCCGAGAAATATGAATTTTCCCGGTTATTACAGGTTGGAGTAGCGCAGCATGCAGTTATCATACCAACCGACAGCCTCCTTCTGATTGGGGCATTCCTGTGTGAGGCGCTGCATGGCATTGTTAAGGCAACTGCTGCAGACATAAGGGGCTGTGTCTCCTCTGCATAGCCCAATTGCGTAGACTTCATTGGGGGAATTCCCGTATGAGAGATTGTAAAAGCCGTAGCTATTGCCGTCTTGGGAGGGAAGGATAGATAGGAGGTGGTTGAGGTTGGAGTGATAAATACTATTCGCGGTGTAATTGCCTTTGTTGTTGAGACAAAAGTTATACAGGAAGTTTGGCAGCTGAGCTATAGCTTGGCTGTTTAGGAGAATGAAGATGTGACAAAGGATCAAAAACGGTGTTCCTAAAGAAGAAAGCATCCTTGCCATTGGTTATTTGGTGATGATGTTTGCCTTTTTTGGGGGGTTTGAAGATCTTTTAAAGCGTAGCCTACTTGGGAATATGTTAACTGAAAAAATTAGATTGGCTCATCAATATTTCTATATGGTGGGAAATGGACAGCTCTTTGGTGAAATCAAACTTGAGGGACATGTGGAGTGGAAATACTTGCGTTGATTGATTAGCATTTTATTGGGAAATCGTGGAAACATATAGACTTATAAACATATTGATTGATTAGCATTTTTTTGGTATTTTCTTATTGTTACACAGCAATCTTTTCCACTGAGGAGATCATATGAACATCGGACAGATTGGAGGCCGCTGAGGCTTGTGATAGACAAGGTAAAGTGTGGTTGGATATGAAACCAAAAATCACGGAAATTGGGTTAAGAAAATGTGGAGTATTTGAATTCCATTTATTAGACTTCACATATGGTGATGTCTGATTATCCCAGAGGCAATTTATATTGCAAAATTGATGATATTTTTCGGTTATTTATTTTATTTATTCAAATTGTACGTAGCTATCATATGACAAAGGCCAAACTCCCTGCGGATTCTTTTAGACGCCATATATATATATATATATATTTTTCACTCAGAAGCATATATAGAGCTACCTCTATAATTTTCATTGAAAACAGTGTACCTTAAATGACGATAAATCGAGAAACGACAGGAGTACCCAAAAAGGAAAAAAAAAAAAAGACGAGATTAATGAATCACGAAGACAAACACGAAATCGGTTAAATAGTAATTAAAATGAACGCCTTGGACGACAATTCAATAAATAAAGAGATCGACACCAAAGGAGCAAACGACAATCAAATGTAAAAGGCGGTAGAAAAATAACAGTTATAATCATGTGATATAAATTAAAAACGATATATTCTAATAAAAAAAAGGGACAACATAAAAATACCGCGACAAAAAAGAAACGGCAGTAGAGTAGGGAAAGGATGACTAGAGGCAATAAGAAAAATGAACCACGACGATTGACACAAAACTACAAGAAATCAATAAAGCACAATGAAAATGAGGAACGGAAGCGAATACTATTGAAAATGCAAATTAGAAAAGACGTTAAGAATAAAGACCAAAAAAAAAAAAACAAAACAACAAAAATAGGGAAAAGGTTGTCTGCAGCACATAACAACAAATCAAATTTAGAAGAACGACAAACAAGAGACGATCATGTAGATAAGTGCAATACCGAAATGAGTAAAGCAACAATACTTACAAAACCATAAAACGACACGAATAGAATCACAACAAAGGAAAAGACGACACTAAAATTTTGAACCAATAGAGAATTAGTAAACGACAATATTAAGGCTCTAGACAACAAAAGCAAAAGCGTTGACTAATAGCGAGAAAAAAATGTAAAAAAGAAAAACGACACGGAGGTTCATGTTTGAAAGTGGGCTGTCTCTGTTGCCGACCCTAACGACTGTAAAATCTGGAATGTTCTTGTAACATATTCCCATATAGCGGTTCTTTTGCTTCGCCGTACTGAAGAAAGAACCCCAATTCGATTAAAAACGACATGGAGCTATGAAACGACAAAAATAAAAACGACAATAAAAGCAAAAACTCCCCGGATTGAACAAACAGTTGCCAAAGGAAAAACGATGGCTACCTTGACACGGGAAAAAGAGACAGGGAGAGAGACAACACGAAATCGATAAATGAAAAAAATAAAGGAAAAAAGAATTAAAAAGAGAACTGACGGGAACAAACGACAACAATCAAAATGGAAATGAGGACAGAAAGGAAAATAACAATGAGGAGAGAGGAGGCACAAAATGCTCAAACTCCCGGCAGAGTGTAAACAATTAAACGACAAGAAATCAAGAAAAGACGACAACAAAATTAAATGACAAAAATAAACGAAGTAAACAGAGAAACGACACTAAAAGACCAAGCGACTGGATTATAACGACAATAAAAAACGAAAGGTATAAAAACGACGATAAAATTAAGAAAAAAAAAACGGCACTAATTGATAAACGATGTAGGAAAAAGATTACAAAGGTTAAAATAACTTATTACAATAAATATTAAATGGAAAATAAACTATACAGAGAATAGGGAAATTAAAGTAAATAGTAGTTTTTAGGAACTAATTAAAATAAACAATAGGCTTTCAAAATATTTATAGTAAATAACAAATTTATCATGTAAATAGAAAATTTATTTGATAAACAATGTATTTATAAACTGTAAATAAATCATTATAATAAAGTTTGGTGGGAAATAAAGGATGAGAGAGATGTTTTAAAAGAATCACAATTTGAACAGATCAATTAGTAAAAAATAAAAATAAAAAAAAAAAATAAAAAACAAGAACTGGCATTACTCTCATATTACTTGGTAACGACAATTTGAAATACCACCCCATTCATTAGAATGAAAATTTCCATATTTAAAAAAAAAAATCCCTATTTATTCCACTTCAATCATCCAACCACATACTATCTATTTTAATGCATCATAATTAAACAAAAATCAAGTTAATAGCTAGGTAGTTTAAACAATAATCAATAAAGAGTGAAAAAACAGGCAGTAATAAAAGTTAGGAGAAGTATAGGTGGCCCCTGGTTTGTTCTTCTCACTCCATTTCAATTATTACATTATTACAAAAAAAAAAAACAAAAAAAAAAAAACATAGAATACGTACCTCTAAAACACGAAATTAATCTGTAAAAAAAATTATTTGAACACAGTATTTGTGCGCACACAAACAATATTTATTAAAAAAAAAAAAAAAAAAACCCTATCGCTATCGGTCCTTTAAAGTCCCATGCTTATTCTGTCCTCCTTGAACGGCTTTACCCATATAATTCTATGATATCCGTTCAGCTTTACATTTTATGCTTTTAAGTTAACAAGGAAAAAACAAGTAACACAGTAGGAATAAAAGAGAAAAAAAAAAGGGGAAAATAGGCCAGATATTAAGTACATAATTCACACTAGCGAGGATGGAGCTCAGTGATTGATGTCTCATTAACAGATGCCTGACCGGAATGACTCTTTGAATGATCTGATTTTGTCACCGTCGAGCTGAAATCGGACGCCATTGGCATATCGGTTCCAATGTTGCTATGTATAAAGAAAGCTGGTTGCGTGGGCACAGGGAGAGACAGAGAGTTGCTATTAAGCATTAGAACAACGGTATTCATGGTTGGTCTAAGAGCCACATTTTCTTGGACACACAACAGTCCAATGTGGATGTATCTCATTGTTTCTGATCTTGGACTCGCTCTCACTAAGGGATCCACGATATTTGAGGCTGTCCCTTCCCTCCAATTTCTCCATGCCTGCTTAGATATTTAGATGCGAACGGTTAGATATAAAATTATTTTGATTAGATTTCGAATTTATATTGATAGTGTCACATTTTTGGCAGAACTATGATCTAATCTTGGACTTACATAGCTTAAAAGGTCTTCTACATGCTCTCCATCGTGGAAACAATTGTTTTTCTGTCCGCTCACTATTTCTAAGAGTAATACACCAAAACTAAATACATCTGACTTGACGGAAAATTGCCCATGCATGGCATACTCTGGAGCCATATATCCACTATAAAATAAACAGAAAGTTTTAGTAATTTTTATTTGTTATACACAGAACTAATTGGAAGGAATGCATTTTTGCAAGACAATTCACAACATCATCAATAAAGAATAAGTTTGGCCAAGTTTGACGTGAACTTACTAGGTTCCCACAATTCTACTTGTACTTCCTTGAGTTTGATCAACAACAAACAACCTTGCCATTCCAAAATCCGAAATCTTAGGATGCAGTTCTTCATCTAACAAAATGTTACTAGCTTTTAGATCTCGGTGGATAATTCTCAGACGGGAATCTTCATGAAGGTAAAGAAGCCCTCGAGCAATGCCTCCAATAATTTTATAGCGCCTCTCCCAATCTAAATTTGCACGCTTGCTTGGATCTACACATTCATACAATTTTATAATTCAATTAAAACTGTTATATGCGATTACAATGTTCTCTTCAGACACGAAACATAATTGCATAGTTTGTCAGTAGATATCTTTTATACATTTATGTATAAGAACAAAAGCAGAGAAATGCAACCATACCAAATATGAAGTGATCAAGACTAGCGTTTGGAACAAACTCATATACGAGAAGCCTTTCATTTCCTTCCAAGCAAAATCCGAGGAGCCTAACAAGATTACGGTGTTGAAGTTTTGCAACTAGTAGGACCTCATTCTTAAATTCTAGATCTCCTTGGCCTGAATCCCTAGACAACCTTTTTACAGCTATGTCTTGTCCATTGGAAAGTTTTCCCTAAAATACAACACAAAAAGATCAAACGAGGATATCAATTGCACATATATAATTGGTATAAAAATATAATACTAATGACTTGTTCAAACCAAGAATCATATCATTACCCTGTAAACAGAACCAAAGCCGCCCTGTCCAAGCTTATTTGCCTCAGAAAAATTGTCTGTTGCAACTTTGATGTTGTCAAAACTGTATTGTATGGATTCTGCACTTTCAATTTCTTCAACAGGTTCGTACAAGGGGCGAGCTTCAAGAACATAAATAACTTTAGATGGGAATGCAATCCATTACAAAAGCATATGCTAGCAAAACTCTTCTTGGCTAATGCTACTAAAATATTTGGCAATCTTGATAGCACCATACTCAGCGACGAAGGCAAAAATCATTGCAAGGGGGGTTATATGTAGATTTATATTAATATATATCTAAAAAAAGGAAAAAAAAAGTTATGGGGAACTTAGATGGGGTTATATGTAAATTTAAATAATAGATAGGCCAAAATTACAAACAGAGAAAGTTCTTCGTCCATGTAATTTTTTCTTAAAACCAACATACTATAATTAATGGATCCACTATTACAAAGATTATAAAATTAAAGTAGAAAAGCAGAGGAAAGTTATGTTTATAAGGAGAACAATTTATATTGAACATGATATGCGATGAAGGATACAAACGACAAACCAGAAGCATATTAGATGATCTCAACTTACTTTGATCATTTTCCTTTTTCCTCCTTATTTTTAAAAACGCGCAGACGGAGATGATTAGTACCAGCGCTACAACAGAACTTGAAACAACAGCAATAATGATAATATTTGTTGATGAATTACTCTCTTTTCCTACAAAATCCAAAACAGTCTGCTCAGATCAAATCATCAACTGCAGGAGCTAAAAATGGTTTATAATGTTTGTGTTTGGTTTTGTTTCCAAAAAAGATTTTACGATTTTCTAGAAAATCGATTTCAAAATCGGTATGAAATTGTGTTTGGTTTGTATTGTTTTTGAAAACAGATTTCAAAACGAATCCAAAATCTCCTTTGCTCCCAACGTAAAATTGAAAAAGACTAAAAGTCGTTTTCTCTTATTTCATTTTTCCCATTTCTCCCACTTCTCTGATTTAATTATTATGGTTAATTAAGATTTAATTGATATAGTAATTACTTAAATATTATGGTTATTAATTTTTAATTCATTTTTCAATTAAAATTTTTTATTAATTTTTAATTTTTGGTATTCATAATAATTTTTTTAAAATCAAACATAAATATATTTTTATAGAATACTTATAAAATGACTGGTTTTCAAAAATATAACCAAACACAGTTTCACTTTTTTGTTTCTCAAAATGTACATTCAGAAAATAAAACCAAACACAATTTCAGAAACGTCCTCAGAATTGTTTTCAAAACGATCTCAAATTCAGAGAATTTAAAAACATAACAGATTTCAAAAATAATACCAAACACTACTAATATATCTACTAACCTATAATGCGCTGATTATAAAAAGAAATTGACGCCATACCTCCGGCAGTGGTGGTACTGTTAGGGGGAGGTGGTGATGGAGGAGACACCGGCGTCGCAAGTGGTGGTGGAGACGAAGCAAGTGGTGTGTCGGCCGTTGGATCATAAAATAGTTCAATCTCATACCTAAAGTTACAATTGGTATTGATGACTCTTCCCCCTATCTTTATATCACTTAATTGTGGGAATTCTGGGATTTCCCCGAACACACCATCCAAGCAGTTGTTGCAGTCTCGCTGGGACAAGTCTGGTGTGCACTGGACTAGTGCGTATAAGGTTTGAAAGTTTGGGGCGCTCGAATTCCCAGTTGCGAATTTGAGAAGAGAACCACCGGCTGCTGCTTGGTTCTTTAGGCCCTCCAATAAGTTCCTGAGAACGCTAGTAAAGTTGTCCACATCAGATGTCACATTTTGGAGGTTCCACATATAGAATGTTTCACTAGTCTCCAGGAGGCCAAACATGGAGCGGTTGGAGTAGCGCAACATGCAGAAATCGTACCATCCGACCGCCTCCTTCTGAGTGGGGCACTCCTGTGGGAGACGTCGCGTGGCGTTGTTGAGGCAACTGCGGCAATCTTCAGGCTTAACATCTCCTCTGCACAGCCCGATTGCGTAAACTTTGCTGGAGGAATTCCCGTATGAAAGATTGTAAAAGCCGTAGCCGTTGCCGTCTTGGGAGGGAAGGATTGAGAGGAGGTGGTTGAGGTTGGACTCATAGATACTATTCGCGGTGTAATTGCCTTTGTTGTTGAGACAGAATTTATAAAGGAAGTCTGGCAGCTGAGCAGTGGCTTGGCTGATTAGGAGAATGAAGATGTGACAAAGGATCAAAAACAAAGCTCCTGAAGAAGAAAGAACCCTTGCCATTGGTTATTTTGAGATGATATTTGCCTTTTTTTTCTTCTTTTGAGGGGGTTGAAGTTCTTTTAAAGCGTACCTAACTTGGAAATATGTTAGCCGGACAAATCAAATTGGTTCATCAATATTTCTTTACGGTGGGAAATGGACAGCTAAATCAAACTTGAGGGACATGTGGAGTCGAAATATTGGCATTGATCAGTATTTTATTAGGTAGATGTGGAAACATGGAGATTTGTAATATTATTTATCATCCACTAATTTCTTGGTATTTTTCTTATTGTTCCTCAACAATATTTTCCACAGAGGAGACTATATATAAGAACGTCAGTTAGCTTAGACGTCGTTGGTACTTGGGACAGGAGATAAATTATAAAATGAGAATATTCATCAGTTATTTATTTTATTTATTCAAATGCTATGTAGTTAGCCAAAGAGAGCCTACATGTAGGCAAACTTTCCTACGGATTTTTTAATTAGACTTTGTATTGAGAATAATGAATCCCTAATACTAAAAGGATTATCATTGAATCAAACCGAACCTCTATAAAATTTTTTGTTCTATAAGAGATTCAACTCGTTGTGAGATTAAATCCGAACCGACTTTTGAGGGTCAACATTTATTTAACAACTTTATAGTTTTAAGGTCGCGTATTGCTTTGCCACACTCAAATCATACCTAAAAATAACCCATATTGATTGTGAAGGTACTTTTAATTAATTGATATCTTTGAATTGATTGGAACGGGAGTGGAAAACGACAAAAAGGTTGGACATTAAAAGTCATCGTTTGCCCAGTGAACCCCTAGGCCTTTCCGCGCATGCACTGGAATTGCGCATGGAGAATGCCTTCTCAACATGGACTACCCCAATAAATTTTTCCGCAGTGTAAAACGCAGAAGTTTCTGCATTGACTTTTTCAACTGCGATAATGCAGCTAGTAAGGCCTCTAAAAAATTAAATCACAATGCCGAAATTTGCATCGCTTTTATATTTTTTAATTAGGCCTCGTTCGCGGTATTTTTCGCCATAGTTTGCAAATGGACGTATGAGGCACTTTTGGCATTTGGTATTATTCTTAAAATATTTTCTATTTTTAAAAAGATTAAAAATGAGAATATTATTAAAAATTATATTAAGATAATTTTTAAAACTGTATTTGATTTTTTTTTGAGTATATATTCTTAAAAACATAAAAATAAAATTTTGTTTAATTATATTTTTTTAAAATCTATTTTAGATACGAGTATTTTATGAAAACATATTTATTTTTAATTTAAAAAAATAACAAAAAATATTATTAGTCATAATTAAAAAAAAAAACATTTGGTGGTAGGTTCTGCAATGAGGGATAAAAGTGAAAGACATTGTTGGTCTGAGTCCTAAATGACGGTAACGGCTAGATTTAAGTCGCGAGTCGATGAACATCGCCGCGAGTCAGTGGTCGTTGTTGCGAGGGAGCCATTGTCGTCATAACCAGTCCATGGTCATCGCCCTTCACTGGAGATAGAGGCTATCGTCAGACATGGTTGTCGTCATCGACGCTGCATAGATAGAGAGAGAGAGAAAGAGAGAGAGGAGATGGAGGGAGAAAATGAAAACAATATAGTAAAAACAACTTTTTTTCATTTTTAAAAAACTTAAAAAAAAAAAGCATAGCTGAAAACGATGTTTTCGAAATGGTTTTGAAAACATTGAATAAACAAATGCTATTTTGTGACCGTTTTCATTTTCTGTGTATTTTAGAATGGAAAATCATTCTCAAAAACAAAAATAAACGCCCCCTTAGGATTTCAAAAGTCTTTTTTAAAAGAAATGATGAGGCTAAAAGTTTATTTTTAAGATATTATATTAAAATTTGTTTGATGTTTGATAATATCATGTAAATTTCTATTACCAAAAAGTATATATTATTTATTATATTCTTTTATTATAATTGATATCATTCTTTTGTTATTTAAATTCTTTTTTTCCTTTTTATATTTTTTGACATTAGTGATGATTTTTTTGGTTGATAAATGTAAATTATTTTTAATAAACCCAAACATATTTTAACTCTAATTTATATTTATTTTTTCGTGTTTAGTTATTATAAAGAATACAAAATTATCATAATGAATCAGTAATTTTCAAGACAAACACATTTTAAACATCAAAATACCATACCCAATATAATTATATAAAACCTGAAATTACCATAAATAACCATAAATATCATAATATTATTACAAAAGTGTTATACTATTCATAAAAAAATAAAAATTGTGATAATTTAGACCATAAAACCTTCCTCAGTATAAAACTCATATTTTTTTTTATATAAAATCTGATTGTTAATAATATGATATCAATCTTAATCTATTTAAAAAGAGAGAGAGAGAGACAACACGAAATTGATAAACGCAAAAAAAAAAAAAAAAAAAAAAGGAAAGAGAGATTTAAAAAGAGAAATGATGTGAGCAAATTACAACAACCAAAATGGAAGATGAGGACAGAAAGGTAAAAAATAATATAGAGAGGGGAGGCACAAAATGCTCAAACCGTTGGCAGAACGTTAACGATTAAACGACCTGAAATCAAGAAAAGACAAGAATTAAAAATGATGACAATAAACAGAGAAATGACACTAAATGACCGAGCGACTAAATGATGACAAAAAAGTGAGTTATAATTCTTTAAGATGGGACTGCAATCCATTACACAAGCCAGATGCTTACAAAACTCTTCTTGGCTAATGATACAAGAATTTTTGGTAATCTTGATAAATTTGAGGGGTATGTATGTGAATTGGTACCAAATTTATTGGCTAGAAGAAAGAAAAAGAAGTACGGGTGTGGGTGGGTATACAATAACATATTGGCCACAATCAAAAAAGAGAAAGTAGAGTAATTATTGTATAGGCTTTCTCCATGAACATAGATTATAAACGACAATAAAAAATGAAAGGTATAAAACCGACGATAAAATTAAAAAAAAAAAAAACACTAAACGGCACTAAATGATAAACGAAGTAGGAAAAAGATTACGAAGGCTAAAATAACTTTTTACAATAAATATCAAATGGAAAATAAACTACAAAGACAATAGGGAAATGAAAGTAAATAGTAGTTTTTAGAAAATAATTAAAGTAAATGGTAAGTTTTCAAAATATTTATAGCAATTTATTATGTAAATAAAAAAATTTATTAGATTAATAATGTATTCATAAACGTAAATAAATCATTTATTTAGTATTAAGGTAAATTAATCAGTATAATAAAGTTTGGTGGGAAATAAAGGATGAGAGAGATGTTTCAAAAGAATCACAATTTGAACAGATCAGTTGGTAACATAAAAAAAAATTTTCTATTTATTCCACTTCAGTCATTCAACCACATACTATCTATTTTAATGCATCATGATTAAACAAAAATCAAGCTACTAGCTAGGTAGTTTAAACAAGAAACAATAAAGAGTGCAAAAATAGGCAGTAATAAAAATTAGGAGAAGTATAGGTAGCCCCTTATTTGTTCTTCTCATTCCATTTCAATTATTAGATTATTACAAATATAAAAAAAAATAAAAAACAGAGGATACTTACCTTCAGAGAACAGAATTAATCTATAAAAATATTATTTGAACACAGTATTTGTGAGTACACAAACAATATTATTAAAAAAAAAAAAAAAAAAGGCTATCGCTATCGGTCCTTTAAAGCCCCGTGAGTTTGGAGATCTTTCAAAAGCGTAGACGAACTTGGAAAGAATAAAGTCAGCTGAAATAATCAAATATCGGTTCATCAGTTATGTTTGCTATTGGTGGGAAATTTTCAGCGATTTCATGCAACTTAACTTTATGGTCGTGAAAATTTTAGCACTGCGTAGGATCTTATCAAATTCTTGGTCAAATACTTTAATTTTTGGTGTCATTAAGTATGTTTGACCAATCAAATTATATTATGTCATTTAATAGACTTTTTTTTTTAATAAATATAGAGCTTATGACTCTTATATATTAAAAAGAAATAAAAATGTTTTTATATAAATCATTTTCTTTTTGTCTGCTAAGCTAGTTCCGTCGTGGTTTTAATAGACTCGGGCTTTAAGACATGGGAAAATCAGGTAAAATATGTTTTAGTTTGTTTAAATAATGTGATACAACGTGGTTAGTTAGACATGCTATTGTCTTAAAACATGGAAGTTAATTTCCCTTTAATATACTTAAAATGAAAGATAAAATGAACCGGGCTGGCCTGGACAAAAGTAAAAGAAAACAATGGAAAAGGGTAAAATTAGGCTGCAAATATGTTTAATGCAATTCCAATATGACTCAGTATCAAATATCAAATACCAAATTCTAACCGTTTTTGAAAAGTCAACTTTTTCCAATATCTAAAATAAAGGTTTTCAGTCTTCCCCAAATAAACCATTTACGTCAATACAAATTGGGTGGAGAATAAAATTATAGAAGAAAAGAAAAGTGGGGAAATTGGCAAGGTACTGTTATCTAAATACCCCACCATGACCATGATAAATGTGCAAGTTATTGTCACTCTACCGAGGGTAGAGTTCAGTGATTGAGATTTGATTTGTAGATGATTGAACATGCTGGCTCCTCGAATAATCTGATTCATTATTCGCTCTTGATTCTGCCGCTGGCATATCTGATCCGATGTAGCTATGCAAGAAAGCTGGTTCTGAGGGTGTTGGGAGAGACAGGGTGTCACTATTTAGCATGAGAACGACTGTATTCATGGTTGGTCTCCTGGCTTCATTCTCCTGGACACATAATAATGCTATGTGGATGCATCTCATTATTTCAGCTGTCGAACCAAGTCTCAATAGGGGATCTACAACATTCAAGGCTGTTCCGTCCTTCCAATTTCTCCATGCCTGAATGATGGACATAGCAATATTCTTTATCAATTTAAAATGTAAAACTCATCAAATTTTGAGGCCAGAGCATAATTTAATTTTGCACGTACATAGCTCAAGAGGTCTTCTACATGCTCGTCATAGCAAAAACGGCTATTTTTTTGACCGCTTACTATCTCAAAGAGTAACACACCAAAACTAAATACATCAGACTTGACTGAAAATTGCCCATACATTGCATATTCTGGAGCCATATATCCACTAAAAAGAAAGAAAGTTTTTTTTTTTAAAGGGTCAAATCTTTATCAAGGAAAAGTATTTTTGCAAGACTGTAAACTATATTAAATTAAGATTACTTACAAGGTTCCCACAATTCGATTTGTACTACCTTGAGTTTGATTAACAACAAACAACCTTGCCATTCCAAAATCAGAAATCTTAGGGTGCATTTCTTCATCTAACAAAATGTTACTAGCTTTTAGGTCTCGATGGATAATTCTCAGTCGAGAATCTTCGTGTAGGTAAAGGAGTCCTCGGGCAACACCTT
This sequence comes from Antiaris toxicaria, assembly GCA_035233585.1. Taxonomy (NCBI): domain Eukaryota; kingdom Viridiplantae; phylum Streptophyta; class Magnoliopsida; order Rosales; family Moraceae; genus Antiaris; species Antiaris toxicaria. The sequence goes on from CP141154.1 coordinate 101,991,492, forward strand.
TTATAATATTGAAACGTCCATCCCAGTTGAAAATTGCACGCTTGCTAGGATCTAACACAAAATTCAAAAGCATGTATATGTGTCACACGGTACTCTTTGAAGTTAAAAAAACAGGAATAAAAAAAAATGAAGCATATATTGTACATGTGTTCTATACATGGTTCTGTACTAGAATTAAAACAGAGGAAAGCAACCATACCAAATATGAAGTGATCAAGACTAGCGTTTGGAACAAACTCATATATAAGAAGCCTCTCATTTCCTTTCAAGCAGAAACCAAGAAGTCTAACAAGATTGCGGTGTTGAAGCTTGGCAACTAACAATACCTCATTCTTGAATTCGACATCGCCTTGGCCTGAATCCCTAGACAACCTTTTAACAGCTATTTGTTGTCCATTGGAAAGCCTTCCCTGAAATATTTCACAAAATGTCATGCACTTGAAAAAAGAAATTGCACTAGATTTAGAGCTAAAAAGGAATTGATTTTACTCAAATCCTTACCCTGTAAACAGAACCAAATCCGCCTTGTCCAAGTTTATTTTCCTCAGAAAAGTTATCTGTCCCGGTTCTAATGGTATCAAAACTGTATTGCAAGGATTCCAAATTTTCGATTTCCTCAACAGGTTGGTTTAATTGGAGAGCTAGAACAACATAGACCATACAAGTTAATTTCTTTAAGAGGAATTCAATTCAATTTCTAGAACCATATTTATAAAATGTAATCTCGATTGGTAGAGTAATTAGTGTCAACTCCACACATCGCTCAGGAGGGGGAACTATTTGGATCTTATGAGAAAAACTGTCCCCCGTTCTTGTTTAGATCTTTTGTTTTAGAAATGGAGGGCTAAAGTGGACGATATCTACTCCTGGGGTGGATTTAATCGAGAGATAACACCAAAGTCAACCTTTCAGCTAGCGGAAATGTGAATGGAGAGGTCTTTGAGACTTCTAAGAAGATGCCACTTTATCAACGGGGAGATCTTTAGAGCTTATAAGAAATCATCTTACTTTGTGCAGACCATTTTGAAAATCATCTAAGTTAATAAGGCCAAATCAGATAATATCTACGCAAGAAACGAATTTTCACAACAAGAGTCTCGATTGCCAAATACTTTTATTGTACCCGATATTGATAAAATTAAATTTAATGTGGGGGTAGAAAAGTAGTATTTGTTTATATATTATTATATAAGCATATCACTAGAAAATATATAACATATATTATATATAAGCATATATAAGTGAGTATATAATAAATGTAAATTAAAAGTGTAAATAAATGCATGTATTTGCTCCGAAGACTAAAGGTCGTCAGTAAGTATTATAATTGTAACAACCAAATTTTTGATAGGGAATTTTGTGAATTAATAGTGAAAATTCACTAAAATTCCTTATGTAATTATAAGTTTAGGTTATGAATAATATGCTTTGATGATGTGATAAATAAAATATAGATGTCACAATTATAATATAGTATGATTAAAAATAAAATCTTAAGGTAATTTTATGATGTGAATGTCACATAAAGTTGTAAAAATAAAGTAACTTTACTATAAAAAAATATTATGTGATATGAGCATATGTGACAATTTAATAATTTGTCATCTAGCATAAATTCACATTACTTTATTTAAAAAGTCATAGGTAATTATGACCAATTGAGAAAAGTAATAGAAGATATCAAATCATTAATATTGTGGTCTAATAACCTGAGTAGTATAATGAGAGAGAATTAGTAGACAAGATTTTTACTGTATGTCAAATGCAATGTTAGAACTTGGACATCAAGGCTCTACACAATATAAGATTTATACTATCTACGTATTAGCAGATAAATTGTAATATCCATAATAATCATGGGATATAATTACTTTGTAATAAGTAATTAAGCCCATGAATACCATGTAATTACAAATTTGGATGGATTAAACAAAATAAAGAAACGTTTAATTTCCATCAATACAATGAAAGGAATAAACTAGATGAATTTGATTAATCATGTTTACTCATGAGTAAGATATTCATGTATATATTTAGTAATATATGATTATACATGTATGTGTGTCACACACAATATTAAGAAATTAGTCAAGATGATATTTTCTTAATACAAAACTGATATATTTAGAATCAGTATGCTCAAATTAGTTGATTGAGCACAAAAAGTAACTTTTGACTAAGAAACATACAGTGTCAAGAAATTGTTCAAGATGACCTTCTCTTGGCATGAAACTGATACATTTAGAATCAGTACGCTCAAATTAATCAATTTATCATAAAAAGTAACTTTTGACCAATAAACATGTAGTGTCAAGACATTTGTCAACATGACCTTCTCTTGACATAAAACTGATATATTTAGAATCAGTACACTCAATTAGTCAATTGAGCATAAAAAGTAACTTTTGAACAAAAAACATGCAATATTGAAAAACTGGTTGAGAAGACTTTGAATAAATGTAAAACTGATATATTTGGGCTCAACACGCCCAAATTAGCTATTTTAGCGCATGTCAAAATTTTCGTACAAAATAAGTGTACTATTCATATGTGGTGTCAACACAATATATTGACACAACCGCAGAATCGAAAAAAGGAAGTAGACAAATATACAGGAGGGCCTATTTAGACAATAAATGGAGCCTAATCATTTCGAATACAATTAGAATATTTACACCGTGGTTATAATACGCATATCCAAAATAATAATAATAATAATAGTAATGGTAAAAAAAAATTGGATTTTGAAGCTGCTAGCCCACACGTCTCTCCTCTGCTTATGTTTCTTTCATCTTCTTTATCACCATTATCTCTCTCTTCCTCGTAACCAAACTTTTTAATGTTTCTGACTACTAAAACGGAGTCCATTTTTTATACCTCCTAGCTTGTTAGAAAGCTCTCAACGAGCTGAGTCTAACGGTGTGCCAAGTCGACGTTAATGCAGCCGGAGAAAGCCGCACAGACCGAAGGAAGTCACCGTAATATTCATTTCTTTTCAACGCCATAACTTTGCCATCCGACCTCCAATTGAGGTGATTCCAGTTCCTATAGCTTCGTGGTGATGAGGAGAACAAAACTCGTGTTTTGTTTCACCTCAATGGTGGCCAGATTGCTCCACCCAAGGCTAATACCTCACCATCACACCCTCACCGTGGAAGTCACTGTTTCCGACAGAGGTGATCGAAGGCTCCAAACGACGTGGGAAACAAAAGCCCCAAGTCAATTTCATAAAACAACTATGAGATAGCAGAGATTGGACCTCGCCATCATTGTCCACCGTTGGGAAGGTCGATTTTCGGTGATTGGAGCTCCGATTTGGTAAATTGACATCAGAAATGGGTTCCTCTCGTCAAGATCTACGAAATGGTGACTATTTTCACCTACGCTGCCGCGGTCAATGACCGATCAACACCGATCAATGTCGGTCAAACTTTGAAGGATGGCCATCTGGCCTATTTTTGATGTTCCGGACACATTCGCGACATCAGATTTGCAAGATGGAATTTTAAATATCTACAATGGTGGTTCAAAATTTGTGCCCTTGAGATCGAATGGATCTTTTGGTCACCGATTAGAGTCAACCTATCCACTGGACGTCGTCGAATGATTTCAATAATGATCTCGATCACTTTTATTTCTCAATTTATTTATCGGAATAATTATGTGTTATTTATGGTTTATTGGCATATTGATACTTTAATAGTATTTGATATTTGATTAGATAGTATGATGTTAGTTTAAATGGAAGAAAAAAATATATAAATACGTATATATATATTTTGATTGATTATCAATACTTAAAAGTTTTACAGTATTTGATATTCAACTCAACAAAGTGAAGTTAATTTAAATGAAATGCATATTGTTTTAATATGATAAAATTATTCTGGGTGGCACGTCTTGCAGTTATGGTGTGCCAAAATCTTTTATGAATTGTTTTCTTTCAGGTACTCTTTAGTAGTTTTGGACTATGGGGAAACGTGGAAAAACAGGAGAAACTCTGCCCGTTTTTCTACAGTTCAAAACATGAGTTTTAAGCAGTTTTGGATTGCAGGGAAACATGGGAAAACTAGGGAAACTCTGCCCATTTTTCTGCAGCTCAAAACATGAATCTTAGGCAGTTTTGAATTATGGGAATCAGATAAAAATGGAGGAGACTCTGTCCGACTTCCTATAAAAATATGATTTTAGAACATTTTAAAAAAAAAATCTAATTAAGTAATAAAGCAAACGTTAAGAAATATAAGCTGTTACGCTATTGGGTTTTTATGAAATCTGAACATAATTGGCAATTAATTTATAAGTAGTTTTGTAAACCAAATGGGCTTCTAAACAAAATATAGAAGTTTTAGATATTTTAGAATGAACATTTTACGTTGAGAAAGTTTTGTCAAATTCTTAATAGATTTTAATTTTAAATAAAGATTTTATTATTTATGTCAATGACCAAATGGTTTTAATGATTTCAAAACTTTTAAGAAAATAAGTGATCTAATATCCCGATGTTTAAAAGAAACTTTCAAAAGCTATTTTTCAACTTAATGATATTCGATATGAAAAGGTATAGTACGAAGGTAATCAAAAGAGGATTTATTAACAGACGTTAATTAAATTTTCTATTGAGACCTGATGATAGGACATTTAAGTAATAGCTAAATCGAAAAGTTAAGCTTAGAATTTTTGTTATGAAATACGAATAAGGTTTTATCTTGATAGAGTATTAAATTTATACTCGTTAGGAATATGTTTTCAGATAATAAGAATTAGATCACATATTAGCATGGCTAGTGGAAACATTAAACGCAGAATCTAGGTAAGTATAAACCCTGCCTACAGTATGAAAATTATGATTTTTAAAATAATGTTTTTATATGACCAATGATATCTCAAGACAAAGTATTATGAGCAAGTTTTCTTATGAATAAGTTTAATTGCATGATTTTGCAATACCATGTTATGATATATGATTTATGACTTATGTTGAAGTATGACATATTGCATACACGCTAAAGTAACATGATCAAGATGAAATAAGTTAAAAAGGTGTCGTACTAACCTCCTGACCTAAGGGGAGGATTCATGTTTATGTTTCAAGTCAAGAAAGATTTGATCTTGGCAATGTTGAGACCTTGCAAATCCTAACTTTCCGATAATCACACACACCTGATAAGCACACTAAGCGCCTACATGTTAAACAAGATAATAAGATGATAAATTAAGCATAAATTGATCATACATATGTTATTGAATGTTTGAAAATGTTTTTGTGGGATTGCATGTTTGTACTTACTGAGCGTTAACTCACTTATGTTTGTTCATACTACAGTTATGAGCCCGATAAACCTTCTTAATGGGCTGTACAAGTGACGGGGTTTATGTAAAAGAAAGGGAATGGATACTGCCATGAAGTTTATTTCCGCATGTTGCAAAAGCTCATATTTAAAATTGATAAGTATATATATATATGTATGTTTCTAAGCTTTTGATGAAATTTTAAATAGGGTTTAAGTTATCTTACAAATTATTGATAAGTATATAAATATATATATGTGTGTGTGTGTGTATTCTCAAGTTTTATGACATTTCAAGATCAGTATAAGTAAAAGTTAAAAGACAACCATATAAAGATAGTCGTTATAGTATGAAAAATATATTTATTGATAATTTTATGTACACAAACAGTTTTAACAAATTTCCAAATTGTGCTTCTTATGATTGTTTTACAAGTGTTATAAGTTTTAATAAATTCTACACAAGCTATGAATTTTAAGTAAGTCTTGTATGTACTAGGATTTTGAGTCTGTTTTAAGTTTAAAAAAAAAATTCTCTGAAATTTTGAAATATAATTTTAGATAAAAACAAGTAATTATGTTCAAGTAAGTAGATTAACGGTCACATTCAGGTCAGGCCATTACAGATATATTTTATCAGGAGAGATACTTGGAGGCCTAGTCTTCAATTTAAGAAAATTATTTCTAAGTTTAGAAAAAACTACCATAATCATAAAACCATACTCAGTAAGGAATTAAATCAGAATAAGTTCCAATTCCTTTTTAACAAAGGAACTTAGATAGGATTATATCCAAGAGTATTACAAATAATACTTGTCTTGGATACAATTTTCAAGAGGCAAAATTTAGAGTGCAAAGTTATGTTAAGTGCTAAAATGTTATACTTAAGGTAAGTATAAACCTCACCTACAATATAAAAGTATTATTATTTTCAAGTATATTTTAGGCACATGATAAGTATGATTCCTTGAATATATTATTATGTCAAATCTACTATGATGAATTTTTGCTTGGTTGTGTGGATGAGTACCCCTTAAGATGTCCTATCTAAGGAGATTGGGTATTAAGCAGGACCTCTGTAATTCTTTTCAGCCTTTCCTGAGAACTTCTTAGATACTCTAAGATGCTTCTATATAAGAAGATTGGAATTAAAAGTGAACGATGTAATCCATCTAGCCTTTCTTGAGAACTTTTTAGTGCGAGCTATCCATATTTGCCACATGAGTTTCATTTGATCTAAATATATGATATAGTGTTCTAATACATTATTAATCATGTGACTTTTATGCCATGATATTCTATGCCAATGTTTATGCCACAATCACATATATGCCACACTTTCACAGCATGCTATTATTACTCTACTGCCATGGATTCACAAGAATGACTTTTTACGTGAATACCATAGTTTACTAAAATGTTATGGATTAAGATTATGAATTTTCATGTCATGTCATTTCATATGCATCATGACTAATAAGATCATAATGAAAGTGCCTTAGCCTAGTTTTTAAATAAAACATTAACTAAGAAGTATGATGATAGGCATACTCGAACATAACTAAGTTAATGCTAAGACTAAAGATAAGTAAGATGTCGTATCAACCTTCGACCTAAGGAAGGATTATGTAAGATATGATCTTGGTTTTGTTAGGGTCTTGCAAACCCTAACATCCCATAGATTACGTGCACCTAGCACGTACATGTAAGGGCCCATAAAGAAGTAAACAATTAATAAATTATAATGAAAAATAATTGGATCCATAAATCAATATGATTGGATCATCTTATGTATTTGGCATTCATACAAAATGTTTTTCCTATGAGATTATGTATGTACTTGCTAAGTGAAACCTCATTAGAAATATTCATACTATAGGTTAAAGCTTGCGTAGCATAGATAATGGAGTGCATTGCGGATGGGAAACGATGACGAAGGCAGTGTGGGATGCTACTATACAATTATTTTCCGTAATTATGTTTTGTTATATATTTATATGTATTTGGGAATTAATATAAGTATGTATTATATTCTTAAGTATAAGATATGAAAGAATCTATCAAGTATTATGACATATATGCATAATATGAACTTTATCAAATTATAACGTATGATTGGTTATGAAGTTATATGAGAATTAATATATGTCTATTTATATAGTATGAAAACGAGTATACCATATAAACAAATATTGAGTATTATAATATTTTGGACAAGGAGGTATGTTCTAAGACAGATGTATAATTATATTGTGATCCTAATTAAGTTATTAGTAAAGTTTTATTAAGTAAGTTCAGTTTTGGTTTTCTTTCAAAAATAATTATGCTCAAAATTTTAGTACTAAGTTTAAGTAATTATGAGTAAGAATAAGCTTAAGTAAATAATGTAACAACCTACGTAATCAGGACGTTACAATAGTGGACGAAGATAGCTGTTATGTGGTATGCAAAGCTACAAGTCCAATCTTAAGAAGTAAGAAGTGAATTAGATAATATCAACTTACATTCAAGGCCCTTTTTCTTTTTCCTCCTTAAATACACGCAGGCAGAGACTCTGAGCATCACAGCAACAACAATACTGGAAACAATAGCAATAATGATAGTTGTTGACATATTACTCTCTTTTCCTGCAATAGCCAGAAATTAATCTTCCTGTAAAACTAACTAGTAGTAACAGCGACAGCCAAAACTTAACGAAAAAAGGATTATAAAAGCTAAATTAAATCTATTGAAATATGTATACCTCGTGTACTTGTGTTATGGTTAGTCGATGATGGTCCTAATATTGGTGATGGTGGGGATGAAGCGTGTGGTTCGTAGGCTGTTGAATCATAGAAGAGGTAGGTCTCATACCGAAAGTTACAGTTGGTTCCGGTGACTCTTCCCCCTAACTTTATTGCATTAATTTGTGGGAAGTACCCCAACGCTCCGTCCAAGCAATCCATGCAGTCTCGCTGTGACAAATCTGGCGTGCACTGCACTAATCCGTACAAGGTTCCAAAGTCTGAGGAGCTTGAACTCCCAGTGGAAAATTTAAGAGAACCAGCAGATGCTGCTTGGCCTATTAGGACATCCATTACAGTCCTGAGGTTCCCAGAAAATTTTTCCACATTGGTAGACACATTTTGGACGTTCCACATAAGAAATGTTCCATTAGTCTCCAGGAGGCCAAACATGGAGCGGTTGGAGTAGCGCAACATGCAGAAATCGTACCATCCGACCGCCTCCTTCTGAGTGGGGCACTCCTGTGGGAGACTTTGCGTGGCGTTGTTGAGGCAACTGCGGCAATCGTCAGGCTTAACATCTCCTCTGCACAGCCCGATTGCGTAAACTTTGCTGGAGGAATTCCCGTATGAGAGATTGTAAAAGCCGTAGCCGTTGCCATCTTGGGAGGGAAGGATTGAGAGGAGGTGGTTGAGGTTGGACTCATAGATACTATTCGCGGTGTAATTGCCTTTGTTGTTAAGACAGAATTTATAAAGGAAGTCTGGCAGCTGAGCAGTGGTTTGGCTGATTAGGAGAATGAAGATGTGACAAAGGATCAAAAACAGAGCTCCTGAAGAAGAAATTATCCTCGCCATTGGTTATTTTTTGATGATATTTGCCCTTTTTTTTTTTTTTTTTTTTTTTGAGGGGGTTGAAGTTCTTTTAAAGCGTAGCTAACTTGGAAATATGTTGGCTGAAAAAATCAAATTGGTTCATCGATATTTCTTTATGGTGGGAAATGGACGGCTAAATCAAGCTTCAGGGACATGTGGAGTGGAAATATGGCATTGATAAGTATTTTATTGAGTAGATGTGGACACATGGAGATTTGTAATGTTATCTATCGTCGACTAATTTCTTGGTATTTTCTTATTGTTCCTCAACAATCTTTTCCACAGTGGAGACTATATATATATATACACACATATGAATATCAGTCAACTTAGACACCGTTGATACTTGTGATAAGAGGCAAAATATATGGTCTGTTGTACGAACGCTTTATATTTATATTATGTTTGAATGTAATATATTAAATGTAATTTGTGTTTGAAGAAAAAGTATTAACATTATATGTAAATGCAATGTGTATTTGGGTGAAAAATATTTGAATTGTATTTTAATAATAAATATGTGATATGATGAGAAATAGTAGAAAGAAAAAAAAAAAAGAAAGAAAGATAATATATAATGTAATTAATAAAAGTAATAGAAAAAATGAAATAATAAATAGTGATTGTATTGGATTTAAAATATGATGTGATTGGTATTTGAATGAAATACTTTTGTATTTGACTGAAAATTACATTATATTTAAATGTCATGTAATTTAAATATGTGTATCAAATATCCACGTAGCTGGATAAAATACCTAAAATAACAGAATTGAGATAGAAAATGTAGAGTATTTGAATTCCGTTTATTATACTTCATAAATTACAATATCTGAATATCGCAAATGCAATTAAAATTACAAAAATGAAGATATTCGTCAGTTATTTATTTTATTATACTTCATAAATTACAATATCTGAATATCGCAGATGCAATTAAAATTACAAAAATGAAGATATTCGTCAGTTATTTATTTTATTTATTCAAATTTTATGTAGGTATTTAAAGAGAGCCTATATATAGGCAAACGTCCCACGGATTCTTTAATTAGATTTTATATTGAGAACAGTGAAACCCTTAATACTAAAAGGACAATCATTAATACCCATTTGATATATATATATACACTCTATGTTATATTTAAATACAATATAATTTTTATTTAAATATCAATCATATCATATTTTAAATTCAATATAATTATTATTTATTATTTTATTTTTTTATTATTTTTACTAATCACATCACATATTCTCTTTCTCTCTATTATTATCTATCACATCACATATTTATTATTAAAATACAATTTAAATATTTTTAACTCAAATATATATTATATTTAAATATAATATAAATATATTTTTTTAAATATTAATTATATTAATTATATTTAAATTTAATATAAATATAATATGTGTATTGCATGAAGTCTAAATCAAAGCGAACGTCTATAAAACTTTTGTTCTATACCAGATTAAATTCGTTGTGAGGTTAAATCCGAATCGAGTTTTCGCAGTGAACATTTATCTAACAACTTTTCAGTTGTAAGTTGCGCCTTGCCTTGTCATATTCAAATTATACATAAAAATAACCCATATTGATTGTGAAGGGACTTTTAATTAATTGGTATCTTTGAAATTTTGTAAACGGTTTGACAAAAAGGTTGAACCTTAAAAATAATCGTACTCTCAATGAACCCCTGGGCCCTTCTGTGCTTGCACTGGAATTGCGTATGGCGAGTGCTTTCTCTACGTGGACCATCACGTCAACTTTTCCGTACTGAAAAACGCTGAAGTTTCTGGATTGACTTTTTCAACTGCGATAATCCAATGAGCAAGGACTTTAACGCGCAGAAGTTTCTGAAAAACGCATCTCCTTACTAAAATTTTCTATTTTAAATTATATTTAATTATTTATATTATATCATTTTATAAAATAAAAAATAAATAAAATAATAATATTTTTATAAGATAGTATAATATAACTAATTAAATATAATTTGAGATAAGAAATTTTATATAAAAAATATGAATTCTTTTAACATTTTGTTTATTTATAATATTATATTTATATTATATTTAAATATAATATAATTTTTATTTATATATAAAAATTATTATATTTAAATATTAATTATATCACGTTTTACGTCTAATATAATTATTATTTATTATTTTATTATTTTTATTAATTACATCACATATTTTTTAATCTTTTTTTCTCTTTATTTTTATATATTATATTATATATTTATTATTTAAATATAATTTAAATATTTTTTATTTAAATACATATTATATTTAAATACAATATATATATATTTTATTCAAATAACAAAAGGTCTGCATGTCATCTCAGCTAAAACCACATATTTAACAAAAAAAAAAAAAAAACAATTTGCGAGAGTGGACAATTCACCGCCTACTTGTAGGCAAAAGAATGCCCACAAGCACTAGTGACAACAATGACAGTGTCCTCGTCATCAGAGTCGTAACTTACTTGTATTTGATTTATTCACAAATAATTTAATAAATAAGAGATCTCAAACTCGAGTCTCGTAAGAATTATTTGAAATTATTTTTAAGATATTGATCAAGGGAGAATTTAGAAAAAGTATTCAATTTTAATTTTATTCAAATACAATATAATTTTATACTAAACACAAATTTTATAACAGTATTACGAAAATAATTATTATTTAAAATATTTTTAAAACAATCACATCAACTTTTCAATTCTACTATTTATCTTTACTTTTACCAATTACATCAACTTTTCAATTCTAAAATACTTTTTATCCAAACATACATTTCATTCAAATACAAAACAAATACTTTTCAACCAAATACAATATTCAAAAAACAAATTTTATTCAAATACAATCAAAATGCAATGCGTTTACCAAACACCCGTTAAAGATTTGATTTCTACATATAATATACTTGACAAGTTGTCCATAAAGCCGAACGCGGAGCAGTTGGAGTAGCATAGCGTATTGTTGTCGTAGCATCCAACTCCTCCTGCGGTTATGGACAGTCATTGAGGCAAGCACAGTTATTTAGCGGAAATGTATCTTCGAAAAAAAAATAAGAATAATAAAGTAAGAGGATACATCTAGTTAACCTGTTGATTTACTCAAAATGTCAGGAAAACTATTTCAAAATCCATTAATTCACACGCGATAAAAATACTGAAAATTGGAAAAGAGAGAAGAGTAATAAATACTCAAATATCATTCTAACGTACACAATCTGGTTTTCATTGCATAAGAGCGACTTTGATTTATATGACGACATACAAATGGAAAACTAAATATAAAAACGACATAACATAATAAAAAATATAATAAAATACAAAATTTTCCACAACAGCTAAAAACTTATGAACCAGAAATGAAAATTGAAATTATGAGACTCGAGAAATAAGGAAATGCAATCCAAATTAGAAACCAAGTATCCTAAGCCAACTTATATATACTAATTTAAAAAAATTAAATAAAACACTATTTTGAAGGTTAAAACGATGGAATTTAGTTGAAAAGTGATATAAATCTTAGCAAAGCAAGGAGTAGGGATGATAATAGGATAGAGCGGAGTATGCTTTCCCCACCCACATATCCACAGTGCTTTTTAACCCCCATACCCACCCACTAAATTAATGCGGGTGCAAAGATAAGTAATCCCCGTTGGGATTGCACCTATATCTTATCAATTTACTCATTAAAAATTAAAAATATAATCATAAATATAACTGAAAATAAAATTGAAATCTTAAAAATGAATTCAAACTCCAGGAATTTATAAACTAAATTCATAGAAAAAACTAAAACATTAAAACTAGCTTCATATAAATATATAAAAACATATAAATATATATATATTTTATAAGGATGAATATTCCCGTCATGCAACCGTGTCGGGAGTTAATATTAATACCCACTCCCAATAGGATGGGTACCCACGGGTACCCACAAATAAAATTGTCATCCCGAGCAAAGAGTGTTGCTAACCGGCCCGTTTCCTTCCAACAACGTTAATAGACATTAGGAAAATTGAAAAAAAAAATTTTTTTTTTTTTTTGCCTTATTTTTTCTTGGGTGGGCCTAATGCTCCACGAAGGTCAAATATTCTCGCAACGCGTCACACGGCTAGCTTCGGGATCAATGTGTGGAAATTTTGAAAGTAGGTCAGTTTTTGAGACAGTCAACTTGGCTTTGTTAATTTGTAGGGACACGATGTGGAAATTATTGGCAATTCAATTTCTTGTTACTCTGCATTTAATGCAATTGCAAATACGTAAGCCTTATAATATATTCTTGGTACTTTCTTTTGTCACACCTTGTTCCAGCTGGCACCTTTGAGAAGGGAACTAACTAAGGTCTCTCAAAGATGAGAAGAGAATTTACGTAACTAGATCTCACAAAGATTCAATGAACGATAGAGGCACAAGAAACGTTAAAGCCCTACGTTTGGAATCTGGATTTTGTAAGCAAAATGCATGGAAAGAAATTAAGGAGGGACAGAAATGTATTTTCCTTTCTCATGTTTCAAACTCAGGAAAATATTGCTAGATAAACATTTATGTTCAGTATGTCTATATTTTTCAAACCAAAAAGTATTTGAAACAGATATTTAGTAAAAGCCTAATAACAAAGTCAAGAACGTGAATTTTTTTTTTTTTAATAATACCTTAAAAGAGACTCATATTATGAAGAAAAAGAAAGCTATAACAAACACCAAAAACAATCAAGTAAATCTATAAAATGGTAAACCAATATGGTCTCTATATCCATGAAAATGTAGCAAACCAGGACAACAAGACCATAGCATCCTATTACAGTTGATGACCTCAAGATTAGCAAGTTTATCAGCACATTCATTAGCTTCATGAAATACATGAGAGGTGAAAATCCATCCTTTTAGACAAAGGGAGTGCGCAGCTCTAATCATTACGTATTCACCAAGGAATCTTCAAGGACTTGAAACTTAGGAGAGATATGACCAAATGAAGAATCACTCTCAAGCCACAACTTATGCCAGCCATTTTCATAAGTAATGGATATGGCATTAATAAGTATTCATAATTCAGCTTCAAAAGTATAACCTTTACCAAGAAAGATACTGAAACAACCACAAATGAACCATCAAGCATTCCTGAAAATTCCTCCACAAGCAGATACACCAAGTGTTTACTTTCACCCAACCCGATGGAAGAGGGATCAAAATAACTGACATACACTTAGGACTGCAAGATAGAACCTGAGAAACACACAATTTATGTAGAATACGATTTTCCAATAAAGAGTTGTAAGAAATTCCCAGTTTAAAAACCTAGAAAACCTAATATAAATGAAAATGAAAATACAAACAGATCTCGAACTTACACTATCTCCTTCAACGTGCACCTTATTTCTATGGTCCCATATGAACCAACAACCAGCCATAAAAGCAATAAGCCAGAGCTTCTTGACAAGAGGACCGAAATTGGTTTTAAAAATTGAGCACCAAAATTCACCAATGTCACTATCACAGCGAACTTTATGGTGAAAAATGCTCATAATCCAATTCCAAATACCAATAGAGAAAGGGCATTGCATAAAAAGGTGAAGAATAGAATCCTTAGGCCCTACCACAAAAACTACAACATGAAGCAAATTGCAAACCCCAATCCTTTAAGATGACATCCACAGGAAGACTCTCATACATCAATTGCCAAACTTAAAAAGAGAAGCGAGGAGGAATAAAATGAACCCAATTTTTACTACCCCAACAAGTTACAACTGCACGAGAACGATAAATATCATATATGTCTTTAGTAGAACAATCCCCAGATTTAGAGGGAGACCAAATCAAGCACTCCTCCAAATCAAAAAGAATGGCAACCTTATTGATTAAACTCCAACAAACTAGGTAAGCTTTCTTGAAGAAATCCGGAATGTTCCAATTGCCATCAATGACAAAATCTCTAACCAAGGCCTTAAAAAGAAGACTTCAGATAAATTGCAATACCAACAACTTCCGCCAAAACAACACCGCACCAATTATCAAACCAAAAAGAAAGCTTAGATTTACAACCAACAACCCACCGAGAATTAAGAATAAGAGAACCAACTAAGCTTTTCAAACTTGCCCAAATAGAAGATAAACAATTAGAACTTTTTGGCTCCAATCTGTTTTTGAAGTGTCTACACCTAAAAAAGACAAAACTAGCCCCATATTCATGAATAGTACTCCAGGCAAGCTTTTATAAAAGAGACATATTATACTTTCTTAAATTCCTTGACCCTAAACCTTCCTCCTCAAAAGGAAAATAGCTTCTTTTTATTCACGTCACCTGTCCAGATAAAATTCCTCATACTCCTTCCCAAAACAACAATAAGAGATGATGGCCATTTATAAAGCGAAAAAGAATGGACAAGCATACTGTAAATAGAACTCCTAACAATCTCAAGCCTCCCTACAAAAGAAAGCATCTTTCATTTCCAAGAAGCGAGCTTTGCAACAACCTTATCAACAACAGGCCTAAGATGACAGCTTTTAGGCAAACCTCTGAAAATAGGCACTCCATGATAGGAAAGAGGCAATTGGCCATGACTCATACCTAGGAAAGTAGCAATAGAATCAGCCCGTCCTTCCAAACTTTTACCAAAGGACACCAAAGACTTGTCCTTGCTAATAGTTTGGCCCGAAGCAACACTATACTCCTCAAAGAGATCCAAAATAGCCTTAAGAGAGCTACTATCACCATTACAAAGAATAAAGATATGGTCAACATAGAATACAGGAGAGGGAGCTGCACCACTACGAGGAGAAAATATACAAGTAATTGTGCCATTTTCCACAAGTGTAGAGATGCTCAAGCTAAGAACCTCTTCAGCAATACAAAAAAGAAGAGGAGACAAGGGATCCACCTGCCTCACTCCACGACCACAGCCAAGAAACCCAACAGGACTTCCATTAACCAAAACAGAAATCCTAGACGAATGTAAAATGTTCTCAATCCATCCAACAATGTCCATCAAGAACCCGACAGACTTTATCCCCCTCTAAAAGAAAGTCCCACCTTATGGTGTCAAAAGCCTTCCTAGTGTCTGCTTTAATAGCCACATTACCCCCAAACACCTTCTTATTAAGACAATTAAAGTTCTCCAAAAAAGAAACAATAGCTTGAGTGATTTGTCTCCCTTTAATAAAAGAAAACTAGTTTTTGGAGATGATTCTATGAGCAATAGGACCAAGCGTAGTTGCAAGGATCTTAGTAAAAATCTTAAAAGTAAAATTAGAAAGGGCAATGGGCATATATTTATCAACTGAATTAGCATCAACCGATTGAGGCAAAAACACCAAAAGGCCGAGTTGAGATTAGGAAGAATAAAACTTGTGAAGAAAAAGGACTGGACAGCCGCAACTAAGTATCCTTAATGATATCCCAACAATGATGAAAAAAAGACCTTGCAAAACCATCCGGACCCGGGGAGCTAGCTCCATCTAAGTCAAAAATATAAGTAAATTATAATGATCTAATTATGCTAAAACGAATCCAAATAAAGCATATAGATCAAAATGCGGAAAAAAACGTCGGGACCGAAAAATACCTCCGGCCATTGTTATTTCTCTGACGAACCTGCAAAACTTTGAAACAAACGTTAAAAACACACACAGAAGGCTTGGCCTTCGAAGCTCTCAATCCTCACGATCGATGGTGCAATGAAAACTGAAAATTTTTGAGAATTTGAGCTGCGGGACCGAGAGCCGACGTCCTCCTCTTATTCTCTTCCATCAAGAGAATTTTTCAACGTAAATGGAGGAATAATGGTGGATTAATGGACCATAATCACGAACGGTTACGTCCGTTTATATTCAAAACCGAAAGTAATTATTCGGTTACCAAGAGTAACCGACATTCTCCCACTTGGTCCATAAATTCCAACATTCACCAAGTAAGAAACAAATTACATGAATCATGGCGACGAGTCCTCTTAAGCACGAGTATTATCTTCCATGTATTACAATGCAATCTGTCCCTTTAATAGCTCATATAACTTAATGAATAAACCCTATGTTTATTCTTGGTCCAAACATAAAGATATTTTCTCAAGACTAACATATGTGTACACGAGATGACAAAAATGAGAAAACATCACAAAGGAATTTCATTATAATAATATCGTTCTTATAACGAAATTACATAGAGGAACCAAGTCCCATTCTAACTACATGATCCTTGAATTTTTTTGGTGGCATGCCTTTAGTTAAAGGATCAGCAATCATCAATTCAGTGCTAATGTGTTCAATAACCACTGATTTGTCTTTAACACGTTCTTTTATGGCTAGATACTTGATGTCGATGTGCTTGCTTCGACTACTGCTTCTATTATTCTTAGCCATAAAAACAGCAGCTGAATTGTCACAATATATCTTCAATGGCCTAGATATCGAATCCATAATTCTAAGCCCAGAAATGAAATTCTTTATCCATACACCATGTGAAGTAGCCTCAAAACAGGACACGAACTCAGCTTCCATAGTGGAAGTAGCAGTTAAGGTTTGCTTTGCACTTCTCCAAGAAACAACTCCACTGGCTAGCATAAAGATGTATCCCGAAGTTGACTTCCGAGAATCAACACAGCCAGCGTAGTCTGAATCGGAGTAGCCAATCACTTCCAAAAGATCAGTCCATCTGAACATAAGCATGTAATCCTTGGTACCTTGAAGATACCTAAGCACCTTCTTTGCAGCTTTCCAGTGGTCTATACCTGGATTACTCTGATATCTTCCTAACATCCCGACTGCAAAAGCTATGTCAGGCCTTGTGCAGACCTGAGCATACATAAGGCTTCCCACAACTGAAGCATAAGGAATATTCTTCATTTGTTCTCTTTCAAGATCATTCTTTGGACATTGATTCAAGCTGAGTTTATCACCCTTCACAATAGGAGCTATACTCGGTGAACAATCCTTCATCCGAAATCTCTCTAAAACCTTGTTGATATAGGTTTCTTGAGACATACCCAGAATACCACGTATTCTGTCTCTATGTATCTTAATCCCAATGACATAAGATGCATCACCCATATCCTTCATATCGAAGTTTTTAGAGAGAAATTGTTTCACCCATGTAGCATGCCCTTATCATTGGTTGCAAGTAAAATATCATCCACATACAGAATAAGAAAACAAATCTTACTCCCACTGACCTTCTGGTATATACATTGATCCATAATGTTCTCTACAAATCCAAATGAAGAGATGACATCATGAAATTTCAAATACCACTGACGGGAAGCTTGTTTCAATCCGTATATAGATTTCTTGAGCTTGCAAACCAAATGCTCACCACCACTAGAGGAAAATCCTTCTGGTTGTTTCATGTAAACCTCTTCCTCTAGATCTCCATTGAGAAAAGCCGTTTTCACATCCATCTGTTGCAACTCTAGGTCAAAATGTGCAACTAATGCCATGATAATACGAAGAGAATCTTTCTTAGATACAGGAGAAAATGTCTCTATGTAATCGATCCCTTCCTTTTGAGTGAATCCTTTTGCAACGAGTCTAGCCTTGTATCTCTCAATGTTGCCCAGTGAGTCTTTCTTTGTCTTAAAGACCCATTTGCATCCAATGGCTTTTGCACCATCAGGCAACTCAACAAGGTCCCAAACACCGTTAGATGACATAGAATTCATCTCATCTTTCATAGCATCATGCCATAAGTTAGATTCCTTATAACTCATGGCTTGTGAAAACGTTTTAGGATCAATTTCGGCTCCAATGTTATAGTCTGACTCTTGTAGATACACAATGTAATCACTAGGTACTGCTGACCTTCTTAATCTAGTAGATCTTCTTAAAGTTGTTTCAACATTCTCTTGAAGATCGTGTTGATCAACTGGTTGTTCAACCATTTCTGGTACTTCTTGAACAACTTGATCTACTGGTTGATCATTAGTAGTTTGTGGAACCTCAACAACTGGTTGTTGAACACCCATTGGAACTTGAGGGGCATTAACAATGACAATCATTTTATTACTTGATGTGGAAGGTTGAGCATCAATATGATCTCTTTCAGAAACAATGTCTTGAAATCGATCTCTCCCACTAATCATGTTATTCTCAAGAAACTTCGCATTTCTAGATTCCACAATCCTAGTGCTGTGAGATGGACAATAGAATCTGTATCCTTTGGACTTTTCAGCATATCCAATGAAATATCCACTAATAGTCCTTGGATTCAGCTTCTTTTCTTGTGGGTTGTAAACTCTAACTTCAGACGGGCATCCCCAAATGTGTATATGACGCAAACTCGGTTTCCAACCTTTCCATAACTCAAAAGGCGTTTTTGGGACAGCCTTGGTTGGAACTCGGTTTAATATATACGCTGTCGTTTTAAGAGCTTCAGTCCACAATGATATAGGAAGTTTAGCATTACTGCGCATACTCCTAACCATCTCCATTAAAGTCCGGTTTCTTCTTTCTACAACACCATTCTCACTCGGAGAACCAGGATTGGTGTATTGAGCAACTATTCCTTGCTCTTCAAGAAACTTAGCAAATGGACCAGGAGCTTGTCCATCCTCGGTGTATCTACCATAATACTCTCCTCCTCTATCAGTTCTCACGATCTTAATTTGTTTTTCACATTGTTTCTCTACTTCAGCCTTGAAAACCTTAAAGGCATCTAATGCTTCATTTTTATTCTGAAGCAAGTAGATATACATATAACGTGAGAAATCGTCAATAAAGGAGATAAAGTATTTTGGACCACTTTGTATGTCCATATCTGGACAACAGATATCTGAATGGATGATTTCAAGTAATTTGGAACTTCTGTACGCACCCTTCTTAGATGTTTTGGTCTGCTTTCCCTTAATGCAGTCCACACAGATCTCGAAATCAGTAAAATCCAAAGTACTTAGTACTCCATCATTTACCAATCTCTTAATCCTATCTTTGGAGATATGTCCCAATCTCCGGTGCCACAACATAGAAGAATCCTCATTTATAACACATCGTTTTAAACCAGCGTGAACATGCATAGCATTATTAGTAGCATCATTTTGTAAATTAATATAGAAAAGACCATTAGACAAAATACCATTTCCAACAACATCAGATTTATAAGATAAACTAAAGGATGTCTTTGAAAAATTAAAGGAAAAACCCAATGGTACAAGTCTTGAAACAGAAATCAAGTTTCTAGAAAAACTTGGAACATAAACGGTATTTTCTAAATTCAAAATAAAGCCACTACTTAAAATTAAACTGCATGTCCCAATGGCCTCCACATGCGAGCCCATCTTATTTCCTGAAAAGATGCATTACTCACTTCCCACTGGTTTCCGCAGATTTCACATACCCTGCAAGGTATTTGAAACATGGATTGTAGACCCAGAATCAATCCACCATGTGTTATGACCAACATCAACCATATTAGATTCATAACAAACAAATGAGATTAGTTTACCTTTCTTCTCAAGCCATTTTTGGAATTTAGTGCAATCCTTCTTCATGTGCCCCTTCTTTTTATAGAAGAAACACTTGGATTCTTTCTTTATTCCATCTTGTGGACGTATTTTACCTTTCCCTTTCTTCTTGGCTTGCTTGTCATCTTTCTTGTCTATTGCCATCATCACACTCTCACCTTGTTCCATTATCAGCCTGCCCTCTTCTTGAACACACATGGTCATGAGTTCATTAATTGACCACTTTTCTTTATGTGTGTTGTAAGAAATTTTAAAGGGCCCATACTGCTGTGGAAGAGTGTTTAATATGAAATGGACAAGAAAGGTTTCAGACATTGTAACCTCAAGTGTTTTTAATTGAGCCGCAATATCCCTCATCTTCATGATGTGCTCTCGCACACCTTTTACTGTAGTGAGCCTCATAGACGAAAACTTCATTATTAAGGTCCTAGCAAGCGCCTTATCAGAAGTTTCAAACTGTTCATCTATGGCCTTCAGCAGATCTCGGACCTTTTCATAGCCTTCGACGGAACCACGAATACCAGCAGAGATGTTAGTCTTTATGAACATGACACTTAGGCGATTAGATCGCTCCCATTTTTCATAAAGAGCAACATCAGCTTGAGTGCTAGTTTCAGTCATGGCAGGTGGTTCATCCTTCCTTATGGCATAATCAATGTCCATCCAGCCCAAATGAAGAAGAATTCTCTCCTTCCAGATCTTGTAATTATCGCCTTTTAATTCGGGAATGTCACACTTAAAATCAGAAAAATTCACAGGTTGCATAGCTGCACAAATTAAATGTACATGCTTAATTCACAATTTTTTTAAGGCCAAAACTTAAGTTATGCTTTACCAATGCAAAACATAAATATGAATCTAGTGACATAAAACTTGCCTGTGGGCTAAAGTTTTACTCAATTAGGTCCATTTCAAATAAATGACAAAACTATCAAATTACGTTCCTTTTCTTAATTCCTGTGGGTAGATTAAGAAATATAATTTGACATTTCATCCTAATTAATTATACAAATACAACAAAATTTCCTGTGGGATAAATTTTATTGTACTACATATAATTAATTACAACTAATGTTATAATGTGATCCTAAAAATTCTTAATATATAATTTGTATAATTTAAAGATGCTGTGGCCACTCAAAAATTAAACAAATTATATGGATCATACAACATTTAATTAACAAGATAACCATATATATTGCATAATATCATAAGCAATATCAACAAAAAATTAATAATATTGCAAAAAACCATAAGCAATATTAATAAAATTAATGTACTTTATTAATTAACACAATATTGCATGTATAATAAAAATAATAAATTTATACACACAAACCCAAATAAATTAATTAAGTACATCAAAATAAAACAACAATTTAAAAAAAAAAATTTTTTTTTGAAAAGAAAAAACGACAAAATCTTCAAAAAAATGACAATATAATTCGTTTCAGAGAAAAACGACAAAATCTTAAGAAAACGACACAAATGGGCTTCTGGAAACGACATGTCATTTTTGACATCAGAATGTCGTTTCCCAGCTATCAAAACAACGTGTCGTTTTTACTCCGCCAAAACGACATGTCGTTTTTCTAAATTGACAGCAGTCTTTCACCCTTCAAAACGACATGTCGTTTTTTCAACAGCATAAAACGACATGTCGTTTTTTCGTCGTCTTCAACCTCCAGTCGGTTTTTTTTACAGACCCGTCGACCCGGTTTCGACCCGAAATGAAACCCGACGGTTTCTTGGCCTTCCGGACGTCAAAATTCACGTTTCAAAAGCCAGAATTCATAGAAATCAAATTTCCTAATGATTTCTAATCTTATTTTTCAAAAACAACGTCTAAAATTCAAGCCCAAAATCAAAAAAACGTTAACGTAAGTTTTTGAAAAAAAATTTACAGGTTCTCCGGCAAACAAGACAGAGGCATAAACGTGGGCTCTGATACCAAATGTAAGTAAATTATAATGATCTAATCATGCTAAAACGAATCCAAATAAAGCATATAGATCAAAATGCGGAAAAAAACGTCGGGACCGAAAAATACCTCCCGCCATTGTTATTTCTCCGACGAACCTGCAAAGCTTTGAAACAAACGTTAAAAATACACACAGAAGGCTTGGCCTTCGAAGCTCTCAATCCTTACGATCGATGGTGCAATGAAAACTGAAAATTTTTGAGAATTTGAGCTGCGGGACCGAGAGCCGACGTCCTCCTCTTATTCTCTTCCATCAAGAGAATTTTTCAACGTAAATAGAGGAATAATGGTGGATTAATGGACCATAATCACGAACGGTTACGTCCGTTTATATTCAAAACCGAAAGTAACTATTCGGTTACCAAGAGTAACCGACAAAAAACCACTGGTTTGATTTCCTTTACATCAGGCAATCTACAAAGAACACCATTTTCTTCCTCAGAAACCAATCTAGGAATGACCTTTTGGATCATTTCCAGATTACTTAGGCCACCAGAATCTTAAAAAAGCTGCCTATGATACTGCACAATATGAGTTTTAGCCCGCTCCATATCAGTATCCACCTCACCATCTATCACCATGTGTGAAATAAAATTGCTTGCCCCATTGATTTTTGCCATAGTATGTGTTGGAAATCATAACTGGAAAGAAATCAAAGTGGCTGATTTTAGGGGATTAGTTGACCAATTCTTGTTACTGTAAATAGCCTTGACAGATTGTAATTAGGCAGGATTTTTAGGGAAATTTATTCTGTAATTTAGTTTCCTTTTTTAGATGATTGTAAAGGCTGTATGTAGCCTATTTATATTCTGTAATTTCACAGAAGCAAAGAATGAATTATTTTGAGTCCCATTTATCTTAATGGTATCAGAGTAACCATCATTAGGGGCTCTATAATTCGGCATCAATATTCTTACAGAAAAAATATTTTTTTTTGTGTGAGTGTGAGTGATCATAACCAGCCATGGACAGTAGCAAGAAGAAAGACGTTTCCGCTGCAGTCTCAGCCTCTTCTCCGACTTCTTCTTCTTCTATTTCTCCGGCTATCACTCAATCTTACAGTGATAATGCTACCCTTCAAATAACCCAGCATAAACTGAATGGAAAAAATTTCCTTCAGTGGTCTAAATCCGTCCAGATGGTGATTCGGGGAAGAGGCAAGATGGGTTACATCAATGGAGATTTTAAAAAACCAAGCCATGATGATCCAGGATATGCGGCTTGGGAGTCCAACAACTCTATTGTTATGGCATGGCTAATAAACTCAATGGAACCGAGTATTAGCCATAGTTATTTGTTCTTTAAAACAGCAAAAGCAATATGGGATGTTGTCAAAGAAAACTACTCTGACTTTGAGAACACTTCTCAAATTTTCGAGATTAAGATGCGGCTGAAAGAGTTCCGACAAGGGAAACTAGATGTCACGGGCTACTATAACTCATTGAAGGTTTTATGGCAGGAGCTTGATGTTTTCTATGAAGCTGATTGGGGAGAACTTGAATACCACGTGAAGTTCAACGCTCACCTCGATAAGGAGCGACTTTATGAATTTCTTACAGGACTCCATCGCGATCTCAATGAAGTAAGAGGAAGGATTTTGGGTCGAAAGCCCCTGCCTACAATTGGAGAAGCTTTTGCAGAAGTGAGACGGGAAGAAAATAGACGGCGCATGATGCTTGGCGACTCAAAGGACCAAAACCCAGCAAACAACCAGATTACAGCGGCTGGGGAGCGACCAGTGGAGACAACAGCCCTAACAGTGAACAAAACAGGAAGTTTTCATGGTAATAGAAACCCAAATAAGCCAGGAGAGAGGCCATGGTGTAACCACTGCAACAAGCAAGGACATACCAGAGAGAATTGCTTTCACATCCATGGATTCCCACAGAACTGGAAGTCTCGGGGACCTAAAGACAAGAGAGCTCTCAACACTGTCTCCGAAGATCATCCTGCTTTAGAAGACCCGAACAAAGACAAGGGATTAAATGTTGTCCTGACCAAGACCCAACTGGAGGCTCTCCATCGAATCCTCAACTAAGCACAGACACTGAATCCCTCCACCAAGGCATATACTGCAACCTACAAAGGTACTGCTCTACATACTAAGTCTCAACCTAATTGGATCCTTGATTCGGGTGCAACGGATCATATGACAGGTAACGCTTCCTTGTTCTACACTTACACCCCATGCAATGATAGAACTCGGGTTCAGATAGCAGATGGGTCGTATTCCACGGTGGCAGGAAAAGGGTCAATTCGACTAAATGATGATTTGACACTTCACTCAGTTCTTTATGTTCCACAGTTATCTTGTAATCTGGTTTCTATTAGTAAACTAACCCGAGATAAAAACTTTCTGGCTAAGTTCACTTCCACTGGTTGTGAAATACAAGAGCAAACCTCGGGGAAGACGATTGGGAGTGCTAGAGAGGAGGATGGACTCTACCACTTTGTGAACAAGGCATCTAAAAGTAAACCAGTAACCACAAACAATTGTTTGGCTGCTATTGTTTCCAATAATGATGTAATAATGTGGCACCATAGGTTAGGCCACCCAAATTTCCACTATCTTAAACGTTTGCTACCTGAATTGTTTCTAAACAAAGATCCAAGCAATTTTTTGTGTGAAATCTGTCAGTTTGCAAAACACACACGTGTTCCTTATCCCATTAAGCCCTATGTTGAATCTCGTCTCTTTGCTCTAATCCATAGTGATATATAGGGTGCATCGCGTGTTAAGAATCTTATTTCTGGAACTCGATAGTTTATTACATTTATAGATGATCACACGAGAGTTTGCTGGGTATACTTGTTGAAAGAAAAGTCAGAGGCAACAAAAATTTTTCAATCTTTTCAGTCCATGATAAAAAATCAGTTTCAAACCTCCATACAAGTTCTTAGAACTGACAATGGTCGGGAATATTTCAATACTATTCTAGGCCAACACCTAGCTCAACAGGGAATTATACACCAAAGTTCCTGCCCAGATACACCTCAACAAAATGGAGTTTCAGAAAGAAAAAATCGTCACCTTTTGGAGGTAGCTAGAGCACTTATGTTCACGATGCATGTGCCTAAGTATCTCTGGGGAGAAGCAGTTTTGACTGCGTCTTACCTTATCAATCGGATGCCTTCCAGAGTCCTAAAATTCAAAACCCCACTTTCTGTTCTTCAAACCACCTATCCTCATTTTTACTCATCGTCTTCACTCCCCTTAAAGGTCTTTGGATGCTCAGCCTTTGTTCATAACACAAAGCCCAATCTTTCCAAATTTGATCCTCGCTCCACTAAATGTGTTTTCATTGGGTACTCCTCAACTCAAAAGGGCTACAAATGTTACTCGCCAAGACTAAAACGAGTATTTGTCTCACGAGATGTCACATTCTTTGAAACAGAACCATTCTTTCCACCGACCCTTCTTCAGAGGGAGAACTTGAGTGAAGAAGAATCATGGGATTCAATCGTGTGTGATCAAACCAAAAATCTATCCGAACAGAATTCCCAACCCCCGTCCTCACCACAAGCTGAACAGATAACCCTCATCTCTGAACCTCTAGAACCTATGGTTCCCATATTACAACATGACTTGGAACAGATTCCTAGCAGGTTAGATCATCCGAACTTGCAGGTTTATTCGAGAAGACAATGTTCATAAGGTGTGGATACATCTAAGACTCTACCCTTTCAGGAGTTTGACCCGGGGGATAGCTCCAGACCAGAAGATACCACCCAACCAGAAGTGGTGGATTTAGCAATTTCTGTCCAACCTGAGTCATGTATTGAGCCAGATGACCTGCCAATAGCTTGGAGGAAAGGGGTGAGATCTTGTACTCTTCATCCAATCTCACGATATGTATCGTATGATCGCTTGTCTCCAAATTTTCGATGCTTTGTCACTAAAATGTCCAACATTGAGATCCCTAAGTCAATAAAAGAGGCACTGAAGATCCCAGAATGGAAGCAAGCTATTGAGGAAGAGATGAAAGCACTGATCAAGAATGAAACTTGGGAAATTGTTGACCTGCCTCGAGGAAAGAAACCAGTGGGCTACAAATGGGTTTTCACAGTCAAATACAAAGCTGATGGGAGTGTAGAAAGGTATAAAGCAAGATTAGTGGCGAAAGGGTTTACTCAGACATATGGGGTCGACTACCAAGAGACTTTTGCTTCAGTTGCCAAACTCAATACAGTCAGAGTATTGCTTTCCCTTGCCGCAAACTTAGATTGGCCTCTATAACAACTCGATGTGAAAAATGCATTTCTGAATGGCGTACTACATGAGGAAGTCTACATGAGTGTTCCGTCAGGTTTTGAAGCAGACAGTAAGAAGGTGTGTCACTTAAAAAATCCCTTTATGGACTAAACAGGGATATCATCAAGCTCAGACTGATCACACCTTGTTTATTAAACACGGCACGGAGGGTAAACTCACAGCCTTGATAGTCTATGTTGATGACATCATAGTGACTGGAAGTGATGACGAGGAAATAAAGACATTGAAAAGGTACTTAAGTGAAGAGTTCGAGTTAAAAGATTTAGGAGTCCTAAGGTATTTCTTGGGAATGGAGGTGGCAAGGAATAGAACAGGGATCTCTATATCTCAGAGAAAATACATACTTGATCTCTTACAAGAAACTGGGATGTTAGGGTGTAGGCCAGCTGATACTCCAATGGAACCCAATTTCAAATTGGGATGTGGAGAAGAAGATGAAAATGTCGATAAGGGGAGGTACTAGAGACTAGTTGGAAGACTAATCTACCTCTCGCACACACGACCTGACATTGCATTCCTAGTTAGCATAGTCAGCCAATTTATGCACCAACCAAAAAGGTGTCACATGGAAGCTATCTACAGGATTCTTCGATACCTAAAAGGGACACCAGGAAAAGGTCTATTATTCAGGAAAAATGGGAAAAGGCAGGTTGAGGTCTATACTGATGCAGATTGGGCGAGATCAGTTACAGACAGAAGATCTACTTCGGGCTATTGTACTCAAGTCTGGGGGAATCTTGTAACATGGAGAAGTAAAAAGCAGGCTGTGGTTGCTCGTAGTAGTGCTGAAGTTGAATTCCGAGCGGTCGCTCATGGGGTATGCGAAGGAATATGGTTGACTAGATTGTTGGAAGAACTAAGAGTACCTTACGAAGAGCCTATAAAGCTTAATCTAGTTCATCATGACAGAACAAAGCATGTAGAAATTGATAGAAATTTCATCAAGGAGAAGATTGAGAATGGGAGTGTGTGTATGGTCTACGTACCCACTAAACAACAAGTTACGGATATGCTGACAAAAAGTCTACCAAAACGTGAGTTTGTAGAAATATTAAACAAGTTGGGCTTGATTAACATCTACGCTCAGCTTGAGGGGGAGTGTTGGAAATCATAACTGGAAAGAAATCAAAGTGGCTGATTTTAGGGGATTAGTTGACCAATTCTTGTTACTGTAAATAGCCTTAACAGATTGTAATTAGGCAGGATTTTTAGGGAAATTTATTCTGTAATTTAGTTTCCCTTTTTAGATGATTGTAAAGGCTGTATGTAGCCTATTTATATTCTGTAATTTCACAGAAGCAAAGAATGAATTATTTTGAGTCCCATTTATCTTAAGTATGGACAAACCTTGTGTTTCTATCACCATCTTTTAACTACTTAATACGTGACTTTTCTTTAGCTAGTTTCTCCTTAAGAGTAAGAGCAACATTCAGTTCCCCTTAAATAGCTAATTCCTCCTGATTAAGAGACTCCAAAAAACCTTCAAAAGAAATTCTTTCTTGAAATTTTCCCACTTTCCCCACAGCAATATCCACCATTTTAACTATGTCACCAAAAGTCTCTTTATTCCAAACCGTAAGTTCAGCCTTACTAACTTGAGCTTTTGAGAAAATTTAAACTGGGGATAGCCATGGAGAACTTTGGAATTCCGGACTTTTATTCACCAATTCCTGAAAATCTCTGTGAGAAGTCCACGTTGATTTAAAACGAAAAGCTCTAGCACCACTAACTATAGTGTCCCCAGAAAAGAGCAATAGGGGATTATGGTAAGAGAAAATGCGAGGAATAGAAGAGCACTGCAACACAGCCCATTTGCTAAGCCAATGCGAGTTACAAAGAATCCGATCTAATCTCAACTCTACATGCTTCCGAACACCTCTAGTATTGCTCCATGAATATTTGGTACCATTGGTGGGAAAATGAATCAGCCCGCAATTATCTGAGACCTCTTTAAAATCATCACGAGAAACTTCATGGGGAACAGGACCACCAAGTTTCTCATGAGTGCCTAAGACTGCATTGAAATCTCCCATAATAACTCAAGGAAGAGAAAGATTAAAAAGGCCTCAAAGCTCTGACCAAAGGGACTTCCTCATAGAAATTGAAGTAGATGCATAAACAAACATCCAAAGACAACCAATGAACTCTACCGAAATAGCCTGATCAGTAATAGAAGCAACAGAATACAAAGGGCTATCAATCCGCCTAAAAAGCCATATGAAAGGAATAGCTTGACCTTTGTCATTCACCACCACCAAAGACCACACGACTCCCAAAAACGATATAAGATATCAAAAATAATGATCATAGGCTCACTAATGCAAAACAAAAGCAGCTTATTCTTAATACAAAAATTCCTTATCAACTGTCGAGTAGCAGAATTATCCACTCCATGGGCATTCCAATAAAGGACATTCATTCCTTATTTATAAACTTTAACCACCTTACCTCGAGTTTAGTAAGGTTTAGCACCTTCCAATTTCTTGCTAGCAGGGCCTCCTTATTCTCAGAATTTTTGCCTATGACAGGTTCCCAACCTTCATCACCATTCCTTTTCCAAGGCCCGTTGCCCATCTTTCTCAATTCTATCAAACTAGATGAGGAAGAAGATGCCATCCCCACTAGTCCTTTACCCTTCCCACCAGAAACACTGCTATCCACCATCTTAAGCTCCATACGTGAGCCTTCAAACTTCCCACTACAAACAGAACAACATCCAAAAATTTGGCTTATTCGGAACCTCCAAAACAGTAGGAAACTCCGAAACACTGGAAACCACCAAAGCCTTATTGGGAACATAAACAACATCCTCCACTACATTACTACCAAACTATTTTGAGTAACATACTCTGGTTCAGAAACCAAATTTCAACTTGTGTAACTACCTCAGAGGTTTCAAGTTTTTCGTTAGAAACAGGAGGCAAGGGAACAATTCCCTATTTCACATTTTTCCTTCTCTCATCAAATAGCCCATCCTCTTTCCCCAAACCTTTGTGACAAGCCCGAACGAAATGCCCAATTATATTACAATTGGAACAAAATGCTGGCAACTTCTCATAAACAACATCGAAAACCCCAAAGAAGCCTTCTCTTTCAAGCATACTGCGATCAAGAAGTTTCTTAGCTAGGTTCACATCAATAAGCAATCTAGCATACTGACAGAAGTTACCTTTTAGAGTATTCTCATCAATCTTGACAATCGACCCAAATGCTTAAGCGAAATCCGCAAGAATTTGGGGATGCCGGTACTCATAAGAGAGACCTTGAAATTGGACCCAAACCAAGCTGTGGATAAATTCTGCTTCGAAGGATTGAAATCCGAAACCCATTTTTGAAGACAAAGAAACCCACGTTGCGAAATTCATGTACCTACAGCCCAGACCCTTTTTATATCCGATTCCAAATCAAAATGAATATCAAAGAAACCCGTCCCAAGAAGAATCATTTTCCAATCTCCTTCTGTTTTCCACATATCTTCAAGATGCTTCTTCAATTAAGTAGAGGCCACGGCTTGTCCCCTTTAGAAAGTACCAACCGAGCTATCAAATTTGTGCGAAACTGACCCAAACGATAAGCTTTTTCATTGATCTTGACGGAGATGACATCCCCCTTAACCACTGGAATTGCGTCACTAGAAAGAGATGAACCCTGATCTAATTGCACCACACTGGCGTACAATTTTCCAGTAGCTTCCATAACCAAGATCACCTTCAAGGACCAGAGAAAAATCCCAAACCAAAGAGGCCAAAGTTGCAGAATAAAGCCCAAATCAGAGGTAAAATCTCAAACAAAGAAAACCCTTGAAATCACAATGACCAAATTTCGGCGATCTCCGGCGAGCACTCCGACATTCTGGTGAGTACTTCGGAACATCGGCGAGTACTCCGACTCCCTGATGAACTCCAGCAAAACCTAGACCATCTGCCTTTCTCTCTGTTACAACAGTGTTCCAGAAAGAGTCGGGACCAAACGAAATCCTGAGATGGAGATCGAGCTACTCCAATGGCGCTATATAAAACGGAGTCACGTCACTATGATAAATACTTCCTTCTTGATTATTATACTTCGAACACCATGATAATATAAAATGTAGTCATGTTACTCGAATATCGATCTAAATGTTTTCGTCATAATTTCATGAAGCCACAAAATTTTACCACAATTTCAAGCCCAAAAATTAAAAGAAAAAGAAAGAAAGAAATAAAGAAATAAAGAATGTTGTCGTTACTACTCTGTATTTTCTTTGTTACACCTTATTCTAGCTCCCAACTTTGTAGTCCCCTATGGTTATATAAGTAACTTTTACCCAGCAACGTGTCCATTTGACAATTTGAAAAGAACTTTGGTGCATCTTTAGCATATGACAACTCTTTCTAAGATCAAAACCTAAAAATGGTGTATAAATAATTGCGTAGAAAAAAGTTAGAAAGAGCTGTTCAAGTTCTTGGAACAAATTACGATAATTAGATATTTTGATAAAGTATTGGAACAAATAGTCTTGCTAGGAGAGCTCCGTCACTTCTCACTGGAAGGGCGGGATTGCAATGCTAACTACTGCTAAAGAAAGTGCTTGCAAACAATAGCTTCACTTCCTATTCTATCTGCCTGGATATAAATATTAATTCAATTGAATTATGTCTTCTTCATTCTAAAGTTCTAACTTGAACATGGTTAAGTGCAACAGATAGGTAGGCAAGCTCAAAAAGAGCCCTGATTCGCAAATTCTAAGCCCTTTGCTCTCTTTTAATGAAAGGATGCTAATTGAACTCCCCCACCAACTATCCCATAGCACCCGCAAGAAAGTCATTATTAGTTAGACCACACTCAGTCTCTTTGGTCCTAATCCTCTTACCACCCGACTTTCAGCTCCAGAAGTACTCATCTATAATCTTAAAACTGATAGTGTAAAGGGTTTTAGAATTTCCTCTTGGGTTGATCTTTTTTTGTTTTTAATGCATTTTTCTTATTTTTGCTTAGTTTCCTTTTGATCATTTTTCCCTTATATGTTTGGGCATTAAAGATATATTTCTTTTCTTTTAAGAGAGTTTTTCCTATATGAAAAAATAATATGAATTTGCACATGTATATACTAACATTTACGTCATTCTGGTTTAGGGAAGGGAACAAATTAGAATTGAAATAGAAAGAGGGAAAATTGGCTAGGTATAGGTATATATATCAACATTAACCACATTATATGTACAAGTAATTATCGTCACATGCTAGCGAGAGTAGAGTTTAGTGATTGAAGCTTCATTTATAGATGCTTGAACAGGCTCGCTTTTTGAATGATCCGATTTAGCCAACCCCCTTGAATTGAGATCCGAGGCCAAAAACTTAGATGATCCAACGCTATTATGCATAAAGAAAGTTGGTTGTGAGGGCACTAGAAGAGATAGAGAGTTGCTGTTTAACATAAGAACAACAGTATTTGTGACGCCCCCCACATGCATTACCATACCAACCAACTGAGCTCTGACGCCGACCGTGATGGCTGGCAATCTCGTGGGTCGTCATCCTCTTACTTAACATACTTAACTTTCCATTCTTAATGTTCTCATTTTAAAGCGGAAGCAATTTCTATAGCAAATTTTTTTTTCTTACATATTATATCTATATTTCTATCATACTCTTATAACATATAATTCATAAATTTCTTTCTTTCATCTTCCTTTTTGAACGTTCAGCGAAAGACTCATGGTAATACCATACCCTCTCCCAGTCCCTTGGCACGTGCAGATTCGTCCGTTGTCCATCATATTACTTTAAACTAACAGGTTGCTTACCTGCAACATATAAACAACTAATGAGCTAGATGCTCAGTAAGTTCAAACATACATTCATTAACTTATAAATACTAGTAATATATGTTATTACTAGAATATATGACATCACGTATATACACATCATATATATCGTCTATACATATCCTCAAAACATAACATATTATGTTAGCCTCTTCATGTTCATTTATCTCTTCGTTCATCGTTCTTATCATTCTATCGATCATCTCTTATCATTCTAATCTAATCTCTTCATTTCTTTGCTTTTCATTCCTATCATTTCTTAACTTTCTGTTCTAAACCTTTTAAACTTTTCTATCGTTTTGTCCTCATCTCTTAACATTTCATATCTTAAAAGCTAGTAACATACACACTAGTATAACCTCACATAAAAACATGTCATTCACATCATACACATAACATCAAATACATCACATCACATCACATATATAATTCTATTATTGTAATAACTGAAAAAATTCATATTTCTCAGAAAATAAATACATAATGAATTTAAGCGTTAAAATGTGAAATTAAGTGATTTAATATTGTTTAGAACTAAATAAAATGTTCTAACAATGTTAAAGGATGAAAAATGATTAATAGTGATATTATGTGTGTGCATGTGTGTGCCACTCACAGTAACAAGAAGTAGGTCAAGATGATATTATCTTGACATAAAACTGATAAATTTGGGTTCAGCACTCCCAAATTAGTTAGGATAGCCTATTAGCACGCTCAAATTTGATAATTGAGCACAAGGGTAATTTTTGACCGAGAATTCGCAGTATCGGAAACTGATCGAAATGACCTCAGATGAAAATAAAACTGATATATTTGGATTCAGGACGCCCAAATTAGTCAGGATAGCCCATGTTGAAATTTTGGGCAAAAAAGTATATAAAGAGTGAAAAAAGTGAAATTTACTCATTTATCTATATACACTCTCTCCCCTCCTTCTTTTTCTCTCTTTACCCCCATTGATGAATAGTAATTGACCACTGGAAATGGTGTCCGTTTTCGACACTGCCGGCACCGTTGGAAAGCTCTCGTCGAGCTGAGTTCAACGGTGGGCCGAGTCGACGGAACCGACGCCGGAGGAGCCCGCACGCACCGCCTGAAGCCGCCGGCCACCGGGAATTTTGCGATGCCGTATCTCCACCGTCCGACGTCCGATCAAGCTGATTCCGGTCCCAAAAGACTCGTGGTGAAGAGTAGAACAAAACCTATGTGATGTTTCAGCCCAACGACCGCCGGATCGTGCCGCCCCACTCCGCCCGTCGCCGTCGCCGTCGCCACCGTGAAACCCGTTGTTTCCGGCTGAGTTGAGTTGCAAGGTTGGTATCAAAATGCTCAGAACAACACGTAGATCAAAAGCCCCAAATCAATTTTGGGTAACAATCGCCGGAAAATAGAGATCCAACACCGCCATCGCTGTCGGTTTTTTGAGGGGCGATTTCCGGCGATAGAGGTGTCGAATGGTGAAATTGAAGTCACCAATGGATTCCTCAAGTCGAGATCTTCAAGATGGACTACCCACATTCCATCGTCGCCACCGGTCAACGCTGGTCAACGAACGGTCAACGGCGGTCAACGCCGATCAATGGCGACCGTTGACCAATTTTGGAAGTTTAGCCCGTTAGCCTATTTTCGACGTTCCGGACGCATCCACGGAGGCGAAATTACAAGACGGGACCTCAAATATGAAGAACGAAGAATTAGGGTTTATGCTGTCGAGACCGGACTGCAATTCGGTATAAATCCCGACCCCTTTACGTTCCGTAATTTAATTGTTTGGGACTATTGTATGATTTTATAATTATTCGTATGAAAAATTATGGAAAAGAATGTATGTAAAAAGAAGAAAATGGCTGTAATGGAGAAAAAGGAAAATATGTGATAATGTAACGATTTTACGTAAACAGTATGAGTTTTACGTAAAATCTAGGCCTCTGGTATAGTACGTGATAGAATTAGATCAGGATAGATGATTTTCAGGCGTTTCCTAAACGCTGAAACCTCAAAAATTAAGGGAAAATTCTGCCGAAATTTCTAAAAATGACACCAGGGGTAATATGGGAAAACGAGGGGTAAAATATGATCGGGAAGGTAACTCGAGCCCCCTCGTGGAATTAGGGCAAGGAAAAAGGAATGGGCAAGGTACGATTAGTAAACCGACCCTTCGAAACCCTAGAACGCAAGAAAAACATGAAACTGATTCTTAGGTCGGAATAGTACTTCCCGAGAGCCGGGACTGTGAAAATCGGTAAAATGATAAGAATTGATCCAGAAAAGATTCGATAAGATTTAGAAAGTTAATTAGATGATTTTGGGTTTAGAAAATCCAGCCTAAGTATGAAAATGAAAATATTATGGTTAAACGACCCATCAGGGGTAAAATGGTCATTTTACCCAAAGATTCTCAAATTATGGGAAAAGAGCCCCAATGACCCCAAAATAGGTGAATGAAGTTTGTAAAAGCCAAAATTGAGGTTTAAGTTATGAAAAATCACGTCAAGGGTAAAATTGTAATTTTGACAAAAGTTAGGGGTAAAATCGTAATTTTGACAAAAGTTGGAGAAAAATTCGAAAATGGCCATTAAGGTTTAGAAATCTGTCCTAAGGCTATAATTAAGGATTATAAGATTTGAATTAAGCTTTTTAAGAAAATAAAAGCTATAAATGAAAATGTGATTAACGGACAAAATTTGTCTGTAGGAACCCGATCCAGATGCGACAAAGCATGTTGATGGATTCCAAGAAGGGGATAAGCACGCTATGAGTAAGTTCAGACATTTACCCGTCTGCAACTATGAACAAATTTATAGTATTTATATGTTTGTATGCAAATGTCATGATGTGACTTGTGATGATGCTATAGCAACGCTATAGTAATGCTATGATGATGTTAAAAGATAGGTTTTAATAAATAATTTATAAAAATATATATATGTATATATTGAATTACGAAGGAAAGGTATTATAAAAGTTTTATGAGAGTAACGATGTGATAAAGAGAGATAGAAGAATGGAAAGAGTAAGAACGAGAATGTTATAATAGGATGCATAAGAAAGAGATGAGATATGAAAGAAAAGAATAGATGTTTATGAAAAGTTTTATGGAAGTTAGATGTTTTATGAAAAATGATATGAAAGCAAAGAGTTAGATAAGAAAGAAAAACAATAATAGGTTATGATGAAAGGTATGATAAAAGGATTAAAATATAACGATAAGATGTGATTGATAGAATAGAACGATAGGCTATGATCGATAGGAATATAATGATAAGATAAACAGAGAATAATTATCTGCACATAAATAAATGTGTTTTTGGTTGTTATGATGTGATGTGGTGTGATAATATATAAGTAGTATGTGCTAAATATGCTATGCTAAAGTGTGATTAACATAATTCACACAAGTAAAGTAAAGAATTAAGAAAAGACAAACAACGAAAGAACAAATGTTCCATGAAATGTTTTATGAAAAATGAGAAAAGAAAGATTATGAATGTCATGAAAAAGATATACAACGAAAAAATCAATATAAGAAAAAAAATAAAAGCCTACAAGATAATAAGACTGAAAACTTAAGTTATTGGCGTACCAGTCTCGCTACAAAGTCGAGACTTCTGGTCTATATCCTCCGCGTAGATGTGGTGCTACCCCGAAGGTGCAGTAGATTATAGGATGGACCAACCCCGAAGGTGCGGTTTTTATGTGACTGTGAGATAGGTTGGTGGGTCGCTCCCCCTCCTCCCACTGTCCGCGCGCAAATAGGCATGTTCAACAACGAGCCCAACCAAAGGAAAGTGGAAAGAAAGCAAACGAAAGGAGAGTGAAAAGAAAAGAAAGGAAAAGAAAAGGAAAGAAAAGAAAGGAAAAGAGAGTGCGTGAAAAGAAAAGAAAGGAAAAGAGAGTGTGTGAAAGAAAAGAGAGGAAAAGAGAGTGAAAAGAAAAGAAAAGAAATGATACGAAAAG
The DNA here is from genome assembly GCA_035233585.1 of Antiaris toxicaria. Lineage (NCBI taxonomy): Eukaryota > Viridiplantae > Streptophyta > Magnoliopsida > Rosales > Moraceae > Antiaris > Antiaris toxicaria. The sequence continues at coordinate 102,027,880 of CP141154.1, forward strand.
AAAAGAAAAGTAAAGAACGATAAGAAGAGAAACAAACGATATGGAAGAATAACACAATGAAATCGATGAAAAATAAATAAATAATAAAACGAAGTCAAAAGAACATAATAGAATTATATATGTGATGTGATGTGTTTGATGTTATGTGTATGATGTGAATGACACGTTTTTACGTGATGTTATGCTAGTATGTATGTCACTAGCTTTTAAGATATGAAATGTTAAGAGATGATGATAAAGCGATAGAAAAGTTATAAAGGATTAGAACAGAAAGTTAAGAAATGATAGGAATGAAAAGCAAAGAAATAAAGAGATTAGATTAGAATGATAAGATATGATCGATAGAATGATAAGAACGATGAACGAAGAGATAAATGAGCATGAAGAGGCTAACATAATATGTTATGTTTCGGGGATATGTATAGATGATGTGTATGATGTGTATACGTAATGTCATATATTCTAGTAATAATATATATTACTAGTATTTATAAGTTAATGAATGTATGTTTGAACTTACTGAGCATCTAGCTCATTAGTTGTTCATATGTTGCAGGTAAGCAACCTGTTAGTTTAAGGTAATATGATGGACAACGGACGGATCTGCACGTGCCAAGGGACTGGGCAAGGGTATGGTACTACCATGAGTCTTTCGCTGAGCGTTCAAAAAGGAAGATGAAAGAAAGAAATTTATGAATTATATGTTATAAGAGTATGATAGAGTTATAGGCATAGTATGTAAGTAAAAAAAAAATTTTTTGCTATAGAAATTGCTTCCGCTTTTAAAATGAGAACGTTAAGAATGGAAAGTTAAGTATGTTAAGTAAGAGGATGACGACCCACGAGGTTGCCAGCCATCGTGGTCGGCGTCAGAGCTCGACTGGTTGGTATGGTAACATACGTGGGGGGCGCCACAATTATGTTCTTTTAAACTTCGTTTTATTATTTAAGTATTTTTCCTTGATTTCATTATGTCATTCTTCTATATCGTTTGTTTATTTTCATGTCATTCTTTACTTTTCTTTTCTTTTTGTATCATTTCTGTTCTTTTCTTTTCTTTTCACTCTCCTTTCCTTTCTTTTCTTTTCACGCACTCTCCTTTTCTTTCTTTTCTTTTCACTCTCCTTTCCTTTCTTTTCTTTTCACTCACTCTCCTTTCTTTTCTTTTCTTTTCTTTTCTTTTCATGCACATTCCTTTCTTTTCTTTTCTTTTTATTCTCCTTTCCTTTCCTTTCTTTTCACGCTCTTTTCTTTTCTTTTCACTCTCCTTTCATTTCTATTCTTTTCACTCTCCTTTCGTTTCTATTCTTTTCACTCTCCTTTGGTGGGCCCGTTGTTGGACATACCTCTTTGCGCGCGGACAATGGGAGGAAGGGGAGCGACCCACCAACCTACCTCATAGTCACATAAAAACCGCACCTTCAGGGTTGGTCCAACCTATAATCTACCACACCTTTGGGGTAGCACCACATCTACGCGGAGGATATAGACCGGAAGTCTCGGCCTTGTAAGGAGACCGGTACGCCAACAACTTAAGTTTTCAATCTTATTATCTTGTAGGCTTTTATTTTTCTTATATTGATTTTTTTTTCATTGTATATCTTTTTCATGACATTCATCATCTTTCATTTCTTATTTTTCATAAAACATTTCATGGGACATTTGTTCTTTCTTTGTTTTTCTTTTCTTAATTCTTTACTTTACTTGTGTGAATTATGTTAATCACACTTTAACATATATAGCACATATTACTTATATATTATCACACCACATCACATCACATCATAACAAACAAAACATGTTTAGTTATGTGCAGACAATTATTCTCTGTCTATCTTATCATTTACATCTTTCTATCTATCGTATCTTATCATCATATTCCTATCGATCATAGCCTATCGTTCTATTCTATCAATCACATCTTATCGTTATGTTCTAATCATTTCATCATACCTTTCATCATAACCTATCAGTGCTTCTCTTTTTTGTCTAACTCTTTACTTTCATATCATTTTTCATAAAACATCTATCCTTTCGTTCTCATAAACATATCATTTCTTAATTCCTTTCATTACAGATCATCGTTACTCTGTCAATCATGACTTAACTTCCATAAAACTTTTTATAAAACATCTATTCTTTCCTTTCATACCTCATCTCTTTCTTATGCATTCTATAATAACATTCTCGTTCTTACTCTCTCCATTCTTCTATCTCTCTTACTTACATCTTTATTCTCATAAAACTTTTATAATACTTTTCCTTCATAATTCAATATATACATATATATTTTTATAAATTATTTATTAAAACCTATCTTTTAACATCATCATAACATTACTATAGCATTACTATAGCATCATCATAAATCACATCATGACATTTACATATAAAACATATAAATATTATAAGCTTGTTCATAGTTGCAGATGGGTAAATGTCTGAACTTACTTATAGCGTGCTTATCCTCTTCTTAGAATCTATCGACGTCCTTTGTCGCGTCTGGATCGGGTTCCTACAGACAAACTTTGTCCGTTATTCACATTTTCATTTATAGCCTTTATTTTATTAAAAAGCTTGATTTTGATCTTATAACCCTTAATTATAGCCTTAGGACAGCTTTTTAAACCTTAATGGCCATTTCTGAAATTTTCCTCAACTTTTGAAAAATTACGATTTTACCCTTAATTTTTGACAAAATTACAATCTTGCCCTCGACGTGATTTTTCATAACTTAACCTCAATTTTGGCTTTTACAAACTTCATTACCCTACCCCGGGGTCATTGGGGCTCTTTTCCTATAATTTGAGAATCTTTAGGCAAAATGACCATTTTGCCCCTAATGAGTCGTTTAACCATAACATTTTCATTTTCGTGCTTAGGCTGGATTTTCTAAACTCAAAATCATCTAATTAACTTTTTAAATCTTATCGGACCTTTTCCGGATCAATTCTTATCATTTCACCAGTTTTTACATTCCCGGCTCTCGGGAAGTACTATTCTGACCTAAGAATCGGTTTCATGTTTTCCTTGCGTTCTAGGGTTTCGAAGGGTCGGTTTACTAATTATAACTTGCCCCTTCCTTCTTCCATGCCCTAATTCCTCGAGGGGGCTCGGGTTCCCTTTCCGATCATATTTTACCCCTCGTTTCCCATATTACCCCTAGTGCCGTTTTTAAAAATTTCGGCAGAGTTTTCCCTTAATTTTTGAGGTTCCAGCATTTAGGAAACGCCTGAAAACCATCTAACCAATCTAATTCTATCACGTACTATAACAGAGGCCTAGATTTTACGTAAAACTCATACTGTTTACGTAAAATCGTTATATTATCACATATTTTTCTTTTTCTCCATTACAGTCATTTTGTTCTTTTTACATACATTCTTTTCCATAATTTTCACACCAATAATTATAAAATAATACAATAGTCCCAAACAATTAAATTGCAGAACGTAAAGAGGTCGGGATTTATACCGAATTACAGTCTGATCTCGACGACATAAACCCTAATTCTTCGTTCTTCATATCTGAGGTCTCGTCTTGTAAATCCGACTCTGCGGATGCATCCGGAATGTCAAAAATAGACTAACGGGCCAAACTTCAATTTTCGGTCACCGGTCGCCATTGACCGGCGTTGACCAGCGGCGACGGTGGCAAATGAGTAGCCCATCTTGAAGATCTCGACATGAGAAACTCATTGGTGGTCTCAATTTCACCATTTGAAACTCCTATGGCCGGAAATTGGCCCTCGAAAAACCGACGGCGGCGGCGGTATTGGATCTCCATTTTCCGGTGATTGTTGCCCAAAATTGATTTGGGCCTTTTAATCTACGTGTTGTTCTGAGCATTTTGATACCAACCTTGCAACTTAACTCCGCCGGAAACAACAGGTTTAACGGCGGCGACGGCGACGGGTGGAATTGGGTGGTGTGATTCCGTCGGTGTTGAGGCGATCCACCATACGGGTTTTGTAGTACTCTTCACCACGAATATTTTGGGACCGGTTTCGTGGCAAATGGTGACCGGACGACGAAGATATTGACGATCGAAATTCTCGGCTCCAGCAAGCTTTGGGCGATGCGTGCAGCGGTCGTTCCGTCACGTCGACCCACCGTTGAACTTAGCTCGGCGAGAGCTTTCCAACAGTGCTGGCGGTGTCATGAACGGAGGCCGTACGTAAAAGTTGGTTACTGTACACATTCGGGTAGAGAGAGAAAGAGAAGTGAGGAGAGAGAGTGTATGTGGACAAATGAGGACATTTCATTTTTTTCGCTCTTTATATACTTTTTCGCTCAAAATTTTAACATGGGCTTTCCTGACTAATTTGGGCGTCCTGAATCCAAATATATCAGTTTTATTTTCATCTGAGGTCATTTCGACCAGTTTCTGATACTACAAATTCTTAGTCAAAAATTACCCTTGTGCTCAATTATTAAATTTGAGCGTGCTAACAGGCTATCCTAACTAATTTGGGAGTGTTGAACCCAAATTTATCAGTTTTATGTCAAGATAATATCATCTTGACCTACTTCTTGATACGGTGAGTGGCACACACGTGTACACACATAATATCATTATCAATCATTTTTCATCATTTAACATTGTTAGAACATTTTATTTAGTTCTAAACAATATTAAATCATTTAATTTCACATTTTAATGCTTAAATTCATTGTGTATTCATTTTCTGAGAAATATGAATTTTCCCGGTTGTTACAGTATTCATGGTCGGTCTATCAGCCACATTTTCTTGGACACACAATAAAGCAATGTGGATGCGTCTCGTTACTTCTGATCCTGAACTAATTCTCACTAGGGGGTCTGCAACATTTAAGGCTGTCCCGTCTGTCCAATTTCTCCATGCCTACAATGAATATTAAACGTCATGTGTCAGTTTAAAGATATAATTATTCCAAGTTAGTTGAGTACATGTATTAGTATAGCTCGCCTGTTAGGCTAGAGCATATCATAATTTTGAACTTACATAGCTTAAAAGGTCTTCTACATGCTCTCCATGGCGGAAACAGTTATTTTTCTGTCCACTCACTATTTCTAAGAGTAAGACACCAAAACTAAATACATCAGTCTTGACAGAAAATTGTCCATGCATAGCATATTCTGGAGCCATATATCCACTACAAAAAAAGAATTTATTTTGTATTTGGTAAGCACAGAAGTAATTAGAAGAATGTATTTTTGGATAATAACCCACAACATCATGCATATAAACTAAGATTTAGCCAAATTTGACAAGTACTTACAAGGTTCCTACAATTCTACTTGTATTGCCTTGAGTTTGATCAACAACAAACAACCTTGCCATTCCAAAATCAGAGATCTTAGCTTTCATTTGTTCATCCAACAAAATGTTACTAGCCTTAAGATCTCAGTGGATAATTCTTAGAGGTGAATCTTCATGAAGGTAAAGGAGTCCTCGAGCAATGCCTCCAATAATTTTATACCGCCTCTTCCAATCTAAATTTGCACGCTTGTTGGGATCTACACATTCATAACAGTTTATATTTCAATTAAATCATAAACCATGCATACCATTTCATGTAACAACCGGGAAAATTCACATTTTTTGGAAAATAAATGCACAATGAATTTAAGCGTTAAAATGTGAAATTAAGTGGTTTAATATTGTTTAGAACTAAAATAAAATGTTCTAACAATATTAAAGGATGAAAAATGAGTAATAGTGATATTATGTGTGTGCACGTGTGTGCCACTCACAGTATTAAGAAGTAGGTCAAGATGATATTATCTTGACATAAAACTGATAAATTTGGGTTCAGCACTCCCAAATTAGTAAGGATAGCCTATCAGCACGCTCAAATTTGACAATTGAGCACAGAGGTAAATTTTGACCGAAAATTCACAGTATCGAAAATTGGTCAAAATAACCTCAAACGAAAATAAAACTGATATATTTGGATTCAGGACGCCCAAATTAATCAGGATAGCCCATATTGAAATTTTGGGCGAAAAAGTATATAAAGAGCGGGAAAAAGTGGAATTTTCTCATTTATCTACACACACTCTCTCTCCTCCTTCTCTTTCTCTCTCTAGCCGAATATGTACAGTAACCGACCATCAGAAACGGTGTCCGTTTTCGACACCGCCGGTGTCATCGAAAAGCTCTCGCCGAGCTGAGTCCGATGGTGGGTCGACGCGACAGAGCAGCCGCCGGAGCAAGCCGCACGCGCCGCCTGAAGGTCGCCGGAGCCGAAATCTTCCCGGCGAGATTTCTTCGCCGTCCGGCCACCATTTGCCACGAAACCGGTCCCAAAATGTTCGTGGTGAAGAGTACTACAAAACCCATGTGGTGGATCGCCTCAATACCGGCGGAATCGCGCCACCCGAGCTTCGGAAAATCCGGCGAAACGCCGCCGTGAAGCCACCGTCGAAACTGCCGATTCCGGCCGAGTTGAAGCACGCCGTCTGTACAGAAATGGTCGCCGTGAAGAGGGGAGCAAAAGCCCTCAATCAATTTCGGGGAAAAAGTCCGGCACGGCGGAGTTCCACCGCCGCCGCCGTGGCCGTGACTTTCGGGGGCATTTTCCGGCGATTGGGGCCTCCAAATGTGAAATTGAGGCTACCAATGGATTCCTCTCGTCGAGATCTTCAAAATGGACTACCCACTTGCCACCGTCGCCGCCGCCGCCGCCGGTCAACGCCGGTCAACGGCCGGTCAACGGCGGTCAACGCCGGTCAACGGCGACCGTTGACCGAAAATGCAAGTTTGGCCCGTTGGCCTATTTTCGACGTTCCGGACGCATCCGCGGAGTCGGAATTGCAAGACGGGACCTCAAAGATGAAGAACGAGGAATTAGGGTTTATGCCGACGAGACCGGACTGCAATTCGGTATAAATCCCGATCCCTTTACGTTCCTCAATTTAATTGTTTGGGACTGTTATATGATTTTATAATTATTGGTATGAAAAATGTGGAAAAGAATGTATATAAAAAGAAGAAAATTACTGTAATGAAGAAAAAGAAAAAGATGTGATAATGTAACGATTTTACGTAAACTGTATGAGTTTTACGTAAAATCTAGGCCTCTGGTATAGTACGTGATAGAATTAGATTAGGATAGATGGTTTTCAGGCGTTTCCTAAACGCTGGTACCTTAAAAATTAAGGGGAAACTCTGCCGAAATTTCTAAAAAAATGACACCAGGGGTAAAATGGGAAACGAGGGGTAAAAATATGATCGGGAAGGGAACCCGAGCCCCCTTAAGGAATTAGGGCATAGAAAAAAAGAATGGACAAGTTACAATTAGTAAACCGACCCTTCGAAACCCTAGAACGCAAAGAAAATATGAAACCGACTCTTAGGTCGGAATAGTACTTCCCGAGGGCCGGGAATGTGAAAATTGGTAAAATGATAAGAATTGATCCGGAAAAGGTCTGATAAGATTTAGAAAGTTAATTAAATGATTTTGGGTTTAGAAAATCCAACCTAAGTATGAAAATTAAAATGTTAGGTTTAAACGACCCATCAGGGGCAAAATGGTCATTTTGCCCAAAGATACTCAAATTATGGGAAAAGAGCCACAATGACCCTGAAATAGGTGAATGAAGTTTGTAAAAGCCAAAATTGAGATTTAAGTTATGAAAAAATCACGTCAAGGGCAAAATTGTAATTTTGTCAAAAGTTAGGGGTAAAATCGTAATTTTTAAAAAGTTGGAGAAAAATTCGAAAATGACCATTAAGGTTTAAAAAGCTGTCCTAAGGCTATAATTAAGAGTTATAGGATCAGAATCAAGCTTGTTAATAAAATAAAAGTTATAGATGAAAATGTGATTAACGGACAAAATTTATTTGTAGGAATCCAATCCCGACGCGACAAAGGACGTCAATGGATTTTAAGAAGAGGATAAGCACGCTATGAGTAAGTTCAGACATTTACCCGTCTGCAACTATGAACAAGTTTATCGTGTTTATATGTTTTGTATGCAATTGTCATGATGTGAATTATGATGATGCTATAGTAATACTATAGCAATACTATGATGATGCTAAAAGTTATGTTTTAATAAATAATTTATAAAAATATATATATATGTATATATATGTATATATTGAATTATGAAGGAAAGGTATTATAAAAGTTTTATGAGAGTAACGATGTGATAAAGAGGGATAGAAGAATGGAAAGAGTAAGAACAAGAATGTTATGATAGAATGCATAAGAAAGAGATGAGATATGAAAGGAAAGAATAGGTGTTTATGAAAAGTTTTATGGAAATTAAGTTATGATTGATAGAGCAATGATGATCGGTGATGAAAAGAATTAAGAAAGGGATGTTTTATGAGGACGAAAGGATAAATGTTTTATGAAAAATGATATGAAAGCAAAGAGTTAGACAAGAAAGAAAAACAATGATAGGTTATGATGAAAAGTATGATGAAAGGATTAGAATATAACGATAAGATGTGATTGATGGAATAGAACGATAGGCTATGATCGATAGGCTATGATTGATGGAATGATGCAAATGATAAGATGAACAAAGAATAATTGTCTACACGTAACAAAACATGTTTTTGTTTGTTATGATGTGATGTGATTGATGTGATGTGATGTTATATAAGTAATATGTGCTATATGTGCTATGTTTTGAAAGAAAAAGATGTTCAACGAAAAATCAATATAAGAAAAATAAAAGCTTGCAAGATAATAAGACTGAAAACTTAAGTTGTTGGCGTACCGGTCTCCCTACAAGGTCGAGACTTCCGGTCTATATCCTCCGCGTAGATGTGGCGCTACCCCGAAGGTGCGGTAGATTATAGGATGGACCAACCCCGAAGGTGCGGTTTTTATGTGACTGTGAGGTAGGTTGGTGGGTCGCTCCCCCTCCTCCCACTGTCCGCGCGCAACTAGGTGCGTCCAACAACGGGCCCAACCAATGGAAAGTGGAAAGAAAACAAACGAAAGAAGAGTGAAAAGAAAAGAAAAGAAAGGAAAAGAAAGGAAAAGAGAAGAAAAGAAAAGAAAAGAAAAGAGCGTGAAAAAAAAAAAAACAAGGAAAAAGAGAGTGGAAAGAAAAGAAAAGAAAAAAAAAATGATACGAAAAGAAAAGAAAAGAAACGAACGATATGAAAGAACAACACAATGAAATCAATGAAAAATAATAAAACGAAGTTAAAAGAACATGATAGAATTATATATGTGATGTGACGTGTTTGATGTTATATGTATGGAATGACACGTTTTTACGTGATGTTGTGCTAGTGTATATGTTACTAGCTTTAAGATATGAAATGTTAAGATATGATGACAAAGCGATAGAGAAGTTATAAAGGTTTAGAACAGAAAGTTAAGAAATGATAGAAATGAAAAAGCAAAGAAACGAAGAGATTAGATTTGAATGATAAGAGATGATCGATAGAATGATAAGAACAATGAACGAAGAGATAAATGAGCATGAAGAAGCTCACATTTTATGTTATGTTTTGAGGAAATGTATAAATGATGTATATGATGTGTATATACGTGATGATATATATTCTAGTAATAATATATATTACTAGTATTTATAAGTTAATGAATGTATGTTTGAACTTACTGAGCATCTAGCTCATTAGTTGTTTATATGTTGCAGGTAAGCAACGTGTTTATTTAAAGTAATATGATGGACAACGGACGGATCTGCATGTGCCAAGGGACTGGGCGAGGGTATGGTACTACCATGAGTCTTTCGCTGAGCGTTCAAAAAGGAAGATGAAAGAAAGAAAGTTATGATATATGTGTTATAAGAGTATGATAGAAATAGGTATAATATGTAAGTTAAGAAAAAAAAAAAAAAAATTTACTATAGAAATTGCTTCCGCTTTAAGATGAGAATATTAAGAATGGAAGGTTAAGTATGTGAAGTAAGAGGATGACGACCCACGAGGTTGCCAGCCATCGCGGTCGGCGTCAGAGTTCGGCCGGTTGGTATGGTAACGTACGTGGGGGTCGCCACAGGTGGTATCAGAGCGAAAGGTTGACCATATCCCTCTTGGCACACTGCACATCCTGCCGTTATTCCAAGTAAGTTAGATTTGTTTTATGTTAGTAATCGTTTATTATATAAAATAAACGAATTTTTAAAGGACAAGATGACGAACTCACGGTACAATCATGGGTGGTATGGTATGAGTACGATGTTAGAGGACTGATTAGAAGATGGACGAGATCAGTTGTCAACCAAGTTTCGAGGGCGGACAGCACTCCAGCACTTTACGGGAATACAGGATTGGGTTCATGATATCAAGATGATTCTCTGACTGTGCACCATTGATCAGGATAATTGGGTCATGATAGCTGTGACATGTATGCACCTTTTAGGAAGATGCTCTCATGTGTATTGGGATTCTTGTGACTAGGATGAGCTCTAACTGGACCGAGTTTCACCATACCATGATTGAGTGACTTCCTCAGAGGAGCCCAGTATCAGTCCCAATTTCCTCATGGGCATGGGGGGACGTGACACCGCCTATATTCCCTGGAGTTGCGGATATGTGAGAATTTGTTCATCGGACCGAGAAACTGTAGTCGACGTCCGGTGATATAGTTCTAACATACGCTGTGCGTTACGAGAAACAGATGAGGACTTCTGCAATATAGGTTGGAGAGGACTCACAGTGGAACTAAGTCAAAGTAAATGTAGATCAAGAAAAGTCCACCGATGTTAGGAATGACTGAGATGATATAGGAGAAAGTGAAGATCCGGAGAGATTTCTTATTGATATGGATGGAAAAGACGAATAATGTATAACTGTATATGTATGTATATGATTAAATGTATATGTATGTATATGAGGATATTTGAAATGAAAGGCTATATATAAAGCCTTATTGATGAAATGTATATGATTATATGTGTATGATATGAAAATGTTATGAAATGTTAAAATGATGAAATTATGTTAAGTAATGTCTCATAATGATATGACGTTACTTAATGTGAATTTCATAAAAATTGTATTAAGTATGTTTATGAAGGGAGACGTTAGACTACGACAGCGTAATTCATGATAACGATGCACAAATGTACAGAAATGCACGGATACGTAGAGATGTATGGTTCATCCCAAATTTTTGGAGGTACATGTAAGAAGATTCCAATCCAAGAAGGACCTAGCTTATGAAGATGTCATAGAAGACGGAAATCACGATAATAAAAAGGTTACACAAGATGTGAAGAAGAAATGAAGACGTTGAAACCCTACTTGTCTTAATTTTCGAGGACGAAAATTTTATAAGGAGGGGTGAATGTAACAACCGGGAAAATTCACATTTTTTGGAAAATAAATGCACAATGAATTTAAGCGTTAAAATGTGAAATTAAGTGGTTTAATATTGTTTAGAACTAAAATAAAATGTTCTAACAATATTAAAGGATGAAAAATGAGTAATAGTGATATTATGTGTGTGCACGTGTGTGCCACTCACAGTATTAAGAAGTAGGTCAAGATGATATTATCTTGACATAAAACTGATAAATTTGGGTTCAGCACTCCCAAATTAGTAAGGATAGCCTATCAGCACGCTCAAATTTGACAATTGAGCACAGAGGTAAATTTTGACCGAAAATTCACAGTATCGAAAATTGGTCAAAATAACCTCAAACGAAAATAAAACTGATATATTTGGATTCAGGACGCCCAAATTAATCAGGATAGCCCATATTGAAATTTTGGGCGAAAAAGTATATAAAGAGCGGGAAAAAGTGGAATTTTCTCATTTATCTACACACACTCTCTCTCCTCCTTCTCTTTCTCTCTCTAGCCGAATATGTACAGTAACCGACCATCAGAAACGGTGTCCGTTTTCGACACCGCCGGTGTCATCGAAAAGCTCTCGCCGAGCTGAGTCCGATGGTGGGTCGACGCGACAGAGCAGCCGCCGGAGCAAGCCGCACGCGCCGCCTGAAGGTCGCCGGAGCCGAAATCTTCCCGGCGAGATTTCTTCGCCGTCCGGCCACCATTTGCCACGAAACCGGTCCCAAAATGTTCGTGGTGAAGAGTACTACAAAACCCATGTGGTGGATCGCCTCAATACCGGCGGAATCGCGCCACCCGAGCTTCGGAAAATCCGGCGAAACGCCGCCGTGAAGCCACCGTCGAAACTGCCGATTCCGGCCGAGTTGAAGCACGCCGTCTGTACAGAAATGGTCGCCGTGAAGAGGGGAGCAAAAGCCCTCAATCAATTTCGGGGAAAAAGTCCGGCACGGCGGAGTTCCACCGCCGCCGCCGTGGCCGTGACTTTCGGGGGCATTTTCCGGCGATTGGGGCCTCCAAATGTGAAATTGAGGCTACCAATGGATTCCTCTCGTCGAGATCTTCAAAATGGACTACCCACTTGCCACCGTCGCCGCCGCCGCCGCCGGTCAACGCCGGTCAACGGCCGGTCAACGGCGGTCAACGCCGGTCAACGGCGACCGTTGACCGAAAATGCAAGTTTGGCCCGTTGGCCTATTTTCGACGTTCCGGACGCATCCGCGGAGTCGGAATTGCAAGACGGGACCTCAAAGATGAAGAACGAGGAATTAGGGTTTATGCCGACGAGACCGGACTGCAATTCGGTATAAATCCCGATCCCTTTACGTTCCTCAATTTAATTGTTTGGGACTGTTATATGATTTTATAATTATTGGTATGAAAAATGTGGAAAAGAATGTATATAAAAAGAAGAAAATTACTGTAATGAAGAAAAAGAAAAAGATGTGATAATGTAACGATTTTACGTAAACTGTATGAGTTTTACGTAAAATCTAGGCCTCTGGTATAGTACGTGATAGAATTAGATTAGGATAGATGGTTTTCAGGCGTTTCCTAAACGCTGGTACCTTAAAAATTAAGGGGAAACTCTGCCGAAATTTCTAAAAAAATGACACCAGGGGTAAAATGGGAAACGAGGGGTAAAAATATGATCGGGAAGGGAACCCGAGCCCCCTTAAGGAATTAGGGCATAGAAAAAAAGAATGGACAAGTTACAATTAGTAAACCGACCCTTCGAAACCCTAGAACGCAAAGAAAATATGAAACCGACTCTTAGGTCGGAATAGTACTTCCCGAGGGCCGGGAATGTGAAAATTGGTAAAATGATAAGAATTGATCCGGAAAAGGTCTGATAAGATTTAGAAAGTTAATTAAATGATTTTGGGTTTAGAAAATCCAACCTAAGTATGAAAATTAAAATGTTAGGTTTAAACGACCCATCAGGGGTAAAATGGTCATTTTGCCCAAAGATACTCAAATTATGGGAAAAGAGCCACAATGACCCTGAAATAGGTGAATGAAGTTTGTAAAAGCCAAAATTGAGATTTAAGTTATGAAAAAATCACGTCAAGGGCAAAATTGTAATTTTGTCAAAAGTTAGGGGTAAAATCGTAATTTTTAAAAAGTTGGAGAAAAATTCGAAAATGACCATTAAGGTTTAAAAAGCTGTCCTAAGGCTATAATTAAGAGTTATAGGATCAGAATCAAGCTTGTTAATAAAATAAAAGTTATAGATGAAAATGTGATTAACGGACAAAATTTATTTGTAGGAATCCAATCCCGACGCGACAAAGGACGTCAATGGATTTTAAGAAGAGGATAAGCACGCTATGAGTAAGTTCAGACATTTACCCGTCTGCAACTATGAACAAGTTTATCGTGTTTATATGTTTTGTATGCAATTGTCATGATGTGAATTATGATGATGCTATAGTAATACTATAGCAATACTATGATGATGCTAAAAGTTATGTTTTAATAAATAATTTATAAAAATATATATATATGTATATATATGTATATATTGAATTATGAAGGAAAGGTATTATAAAAGTTTTATGAGAGTAACGATGTGATAAAGAGGGATAGAAGAATGGAAAGAGTAAGAACAAGAATGTTATGATAGAATGCATAAGAAAGAGATGAGATATGAAAGGAAAGAATAGGTGTTTATGAAAAGTTTTATGGAAATTAAGTTATGATTGATAGAGCAATGATGATCGGTGATGAAAAGAATTAAGAAAGGGATGTTTTATGAGGACGAAAGGATAAATGTTTTATGAAAAATGATATGAAAGCAAAGAGTTAGACAAGAAAGAAAAACAATGATAGGTTATGATGAAAAGTATGATGAAAGGATTAGAATATAACGATAAGATGTGATTGATGGAATAGAACGATAGGCTATGATCGATAGGCTATGATTGATGGAATGATGCAAATGATAAGATGAACAAAGAATAATTGTCTACACGTAACAAAACATGTTTTTGTTTGTTATGATGTGATGTGATTGATGTGATGTGATGTTATATAAGTAATATGTGCTATATGTGCTATGTTTTGAAAGAAAAAGATGTTCAACGAAAAATCAATATAAGAAAAATAAAAGCTTGCAAGATAATAAGACTGAAAACTTAAGTTGTTGGCGTACCGGTCTCCCTACAAGGTCGAGACTTCCGGTCTATATCCTCCGCGTAGATGTGGCGCTACCCCGAAGGTGCGGTAGATTATAGGATGGACCAACCCCGAAGGTGCGGTTTTTATGTGACTGTGAGGTAGGTTGGTGGGTCGCTCCCCCTCCTCCCACTGTCCGCGCGCAACTAGGTGCGTCCAACAACGGGCCCAACCAATGGAAAGTGGAAAGAAAACAAACGAAAGAAGAGTGAAAAGAAAAGAAAAGAAAGGAAAAGAAAGGAAAAGAGAAGAAAAGAAAAGAAAAGAAAAGAGCGTGAAAAAAAAAAAAACAAGGAAAAAGAGAGTGGAAAGAAAAGAAAAGAAAAAAAAAATGATACGAAAAGAAAAGAAAAGAAACGAACGATATGAAAGAACAACACAATGAAATCAATGAAAAATAATAAAACGAAGTTAAAAGAACATGATAGAATTATATATGTGATGTGACGTGTTTGATGTTATATGTATGGAATGACACGTTTTTACGTGATGTTGTGCTAGTGTATATGTTACTAGCTTTAAGATATGAAATGTTAAGATATGATGACAAAGCGATAGAGAAGTTATAAAGGTTTAGAACAGAAAGTTAAGAAATGATAGAAATGAAAAAGCAAAGAAACGAAGAGATTAGATTTGAATGATAAGAGATGATCGATAGAATGATAAGAACAATGAACGAAGAGATAAATGAGCATGAAGAAGCTCACATTTTATGTTATGTTTTGAGGAAATGTATAAATGATGTATATGATGTGTATATACGTGATGATATATATTCTAGTAATAATATATATTACTAGTATTTATAAGTTAATGAATGTATGTTTGAACTTACTGAGCATCTAGCTCATTAGTTGTTTATATGTTGCAGGTAAGCAACGTGTTTATTTAAAGTAATATGATGGACAACGGACGGATCTGCATGTGCCAAGGGACTGGGCGAGGGTATGGTACTACCATGAGTCTTTCGCTGAGCGTTCAAAAAGGAAGATGAAAGAAAGAAAGTTATGATATATGTGTTATAAGAGTATGATAGAAATAGGTATAATATGTAAGTTAAGAAAAAAAAAAAAAAAAATTTACTATAGAAATTGCTTCCGCTTTAAGATGAGAATATTAAGAATGGAAGGTTAAGTATGTGAAGTAAGAGGATGACGACCCACGAGGTTGCCAGCCATCGCGGTCGGCGTCAGAGTTCGGCCGGTTGGTATGGTAACGTACGTGGGGGTCGCCACATTTCAAGACATGAAACAAACTGAACCATAACATAATAGATATATTCAATCATCCTGCATAAGAAAAAAAATGACAGAAAGGAAACCATACCAAATATAAAGTGATCAAGACTTGCATTTGGAACAAACTCATATACAAGAAGCCTTTCATTTCCTTTCAAGCAAAAACCAAGGAGCCTAACAAGATTACGGTGTTGAAGTTTGGCAACTAGTAGAACCTCATTCTTGAATTCCGCATCACCTTGGCTTGAACCCCTAGACAATCTTTTTACAGCAATTTCTTGTCCATTGAAAAGCCTTCCCTGGAATTCATCAGATAAGAGGATATAATCCATTGCACACAATTTTTTTTTGCTGAAGATTTTAAGCTTTCGTTATTGTAATCCACTCAAATAAAGAACCAACTGTGGTGTTTAATCCTGTTCTTACCTTGTAAACAGAGCCAAATCCACCCTGCCCTAGCTTATTTGCCTCAGAAAAATTATCGGTCGCAACTCTGATTGTCTCAAAATTGTATTGCAAGGATTCCGCACTTTCAATTTCTTCAACTGGTTCGCTTAAGGGGCGAGCTTGAACAACACAAATCAAATAAGTTAGGTTCATTATTAAGCCAAAAAAAAAAAAGAAGTTAGTTTCCTTGTTTAACGTTATTGCAAGATTCAATAGTCTTGCTCACATCATACTAATATTTTTTTATTTAAATATTTACTATTTATATCAAATATTTATAGTTTGATGCAACGGTGTTAAGTTAGCATAGCATGGGAAGATTCTGTTTTGAAGCAAAGCAGATTATGTTGAGAATGTTATTTGAGTTGTAATATGCAATATACAGTAGTGTCTCCCAAAGTGAACCATATTCGTTAATCTGAACTTACTTTCTTCCTTTTGCTTTGCCATCTTTATTCTTAAAAACACGCAGATTGAGAGGATTGTTCCTACTACAAATACAACGCTTGAAACGACGACAATGATAATAATTCTAGATGTGTTATTCTCTCCTCCTGCAAAAAAACAAAAAAAACAAAAAAAAAATCTAAGCATGGAAACGACAGATACATAGCAACAGGGAAGGCAAATTGACCTACTATTGGTTGACGTTGGTGATCGAGGATCTAACGTTGGCGCCAGTGGTGGTGGAGATGAAGCAATTGGTGTGTCGGCTGTTGGATCATAAAAGAGTTCAATCTCATACCTAAAGTTACAATTGGTATTGATGACTCTTCCCCCTAACTTTATATCACTTAATTGTGGGAATTCTGGGATTTCCCCGAACAAACCATACAAGCAGTTGTTGCAGTCAATCTGGGACAAGTCCGGTGTGCACTGGACTAGTGCGTATATGGTTTGAAAGTTTGGGGCGCTCGAATTCCCAGTTGCGAATTTGAGAAGAGAACCACCGGCTGCTGCTTGGTTCTTTAGGCCCTCCAATAAGTTCCTGAGGACACTAGTAAAGTTGTCCACATCAGATGTCACATTTTGGCGGTTCCACATAAAGAATGTTTCACTAGTCTCCAGGAGGCCAAACATGGAGCGGTTGGAGTAGCGCAACATGCAGAAATTGTACCATCCGACCGCCTCCTTCTGAGTGGGGCACTCCTGTGGGAGACGTTGCGTGGCGTTGTTGAGGCAACTGCGGCAATCGTCAGGCTTAACATCTCCTCTGCACAGCCCGAGTGCGTAAACTTCGTTGGAGGAATTCCCGTATGAGAGATTGTAAAAGCCGTAGCCGTTGCCGTCTTGGGGGGGAAGGATTGAGAGGAGGTGGTTGACTTTGGACTCATAGATACTATTCGCGGTGTAATTGCCTTTGTCGTTGAAACAAAAGTGACCCAGGAAGTCTGGCAGCTGAGCAATGGCTTGGATGATTAGGAGAATGAAGATGTGACAAAGGATGAAAAACACTGCTCCCGAAGAAGAAATTGGCCTTGCCATTGGTTGTTGATCCTTGGATGGTGATATATCCTTTAATTGAGTTCGGAGATCTTTTAAAAGGGTAACCAAACTTGGAAAGAATCAAGTAAGCCGAAATAATCAAATATCGGTTTTTTAGTTATGTTTCTTATTGGTGTGAAAGTTTCAGCGATTTCATACAACCCAACTTTGTGGACGTCAAAATTTTAGCACTTCGTAGGATCTTATCAAATTCTTGGTCTAATACTTAACTTTTTGGGTCATTAAGTGTGTTTATCCAGTCAAATTATACTCTGTCATTTAATAGACATTTTTTCTTTTTAAATATGAAGCTTATAACTCTTATTTATTAAAAAAAAATAAAATTATTCTTATATAAATCTTTTTCTTCCCATCTGCTAGTCCAGTTATGGTTTTAAAAGACTTGGGCATTAAAACATGGAAAAATCAGGTAAAATGTGTTTTAGTTTGTTCAAATAATGTGATACAACGTAGATAATTAGATATACAATTGTCCTAAAACATGGAATTTAATTTCCTTTAATTTACTTAAAATGAAAGATAAAATGAACCGAGCTAATTTGGACAAAGGTTAAAGAAAGCAATGGAAAAGGGTAATAAAAGAAAACAACGGAAAAGGTTAAGGCTTCGTTTGTTTCATTGATTCGGATCTAAAATTTTGATTTCAGTTTTGTCTTTTTCTGAAAAGTCAATAAAAATTATAATTAAATCAACTAGTTTCGACTCAATATTTCATTCTATTCTGGACTCGAATAGTGAACCATTTAGGCCCTAAAAGTAGGTTGCAAATATGTTTAATGCAATACCAATATGACTCGTATCAAGGCTTACCTAATAATTTATTGAAACTTATACGCATAACTTTGTTATCAACTAATTATTTCTTGGGATTTTGGTTCCTTGTACGGTGTCAGAGTTCCCAACTCTAAATTTCCCCGAACCATTCATTTAATTGGGTATGTAGATCTATTAAAAGCGTGGCCAAACTTAGAAAGAATTAGTCAACTTAGAAAGAATTAGTCAGCTGAAATAATCAAATATCAGTCCATTAACAATGTTTCTTATTGGTGGGAATTTTTCAAGGATCTCATGCAACCCAACCATATGGATGTGGAAATATTAGCACTGAGTAATATTCTTGGTCTAAGTTTTTGGTGTCATAAATTATATTCAACTAATTGATTAATTATCTCATGTCATATAATAATATTGGCTCTTTTTTTTTATTTTAACAGTATGTAGCTTATAACTCATACGCACTAAAGATAAATAAAAGGACTTCTATACAAATCTTTCCCTTCTTTTTTGTTGAACTAATCCTAACGGAGTTTGACAAACTTAGGCATTAAAACATGGAAAAATCAGGTAAAATGTATCTTAATTTTTAAAATAATGTGTTGCAAAATGGTTAATTAGTTAGAAATACTCTTGTCTTAAAACGTGGAAGTTAATTTCCTTTAATTTACTTAAAATTAATGAAGGATAAAATGAATCGAGGTTTGGAAAAAGTGTAAGAAAATAATAAATGGTGCAAAATTAATCACGAATAATCACCAGTTTATAAGTTGCACATTTATATATATATATATATATAAATTTAATATGTAATACCAATTTGACTTGTATGAAAGCTTACCTAATTATATATTAAAACTTGTATACATATATTTAGTATCAACAAAGCATGCGTTTGATCAATCTATTTGAACCTGAAAATTGTAATTTAGTTTTTTGTTTTTGTTTTTGTTTTTTTTTTCTGAAAATTCTATAAAAATTTTAATTAGTTTTTAAAAAATTAATCAAATTTAACATAAAAATTTGATTTTAGACCGGTGTATTAAATGCATCATAACTATTTCTCGAGACCATGTCATAGGTCCCAAGTCTAAACTTCTGTCGACGCCATCTAACCAGAATGTCGACTACTATACTTTACTTAAACTTATTTCTTTACATCTTATATTTTTGATTCACATTTTTAAAATCTATACTATATATATATTCTAAAACTTCATGTTTGAAACCTACTGTTATATATATATACACATTTACTTTGAAACTTTCATTAAGTACATAATTCTTTGTTCCACAAAAATGTATTTTTAAATATACTGTATATTCATTCTTGTTTCATTTCTTTACAAAACATATATTTTCCGTTTGTAGCTGAAAATCTTAGTGAGATCCATTTCCCACTCCATGACACTTCTGAGATCTGTCCGCCAATTCTTTCAGCTATTACTTTCATGGCACCGGTTGCTTACTCTTATTCTCTACAACATGAATAGACTTGTAAGCTAAGACTCAGTAAGTACAAACATGCATATATGACATTACCTATGTAATTGCAACTATGTTAGTCGCCTTATGCTTACTTAACTTTTGTTCTATCATTCTCTTTGTTCTTTCTTTCATCCACAACATGTTATTCTTTTCTTTCCTTTACTTGAGTTTAGTTTCACTTGCAGGCCCCATTCGATGGTCGTACCGTAATGCACACAGACCAATGAGGGGAGGGAGAGTGACTCACCAACCAACTTCGTGGCCGAATTTTAACATTAAACTTCCACACCTTTAAGGTAGAATCCCGTTGGATTGGATAGCCATTCCTTGAAACATATTTTATAAGAGGCCAGTATGCTAACATTTAACTTTTCAGTCTTATTATCTTACTTATTTTTATCTTTCATTATAACATTTTATATTATAACTTTCCTATCTTGACAGGGTGAAAGTCAGAAATAAACATACAATAATCAATTCGTGAGTAGACAAATAAATATCTGTACTTATAATAGTTGTGCTAGGCTTAACTTCTTTGATTCTTCTAATATTCCTTTATCGCTTTCCAATGGAATTCCTACAAACCAAATATTATCCGTTAATTAATTTTATAAATTTTCCTCTTTTTTTTTTAAACACTGTCTGGTACACGGCCATGTCCAAGACCGTGTACCTCTCTGTCTATATAGCTTCTTTCTTAACGGTCGTGTTATATGGCCATGTAAACTATACATTACGTGTATATGGTCTAGTACACGACCGTGTCTCTAGCTGTATACCTCTCTGTAATTTAATTTTTCCCAACCTAGCCGTGTAACCTACCTGTGTAACCTGTATAGTGCATGTACATAGCCCCATACACGGTCGTGTCTCTGGCCATGTAATCCTCTGGAATTTCCCCTCTCACCACATGGCCATGTAGCTTGCCCGTGTAGCCTGAATATTGCATGTACACGGCCTGATACACGAGCGTGTCTCTAGCTGTGTACCTCTCTGGAATTTGTTTTTCCCTATTACACGCCCGTGTACTACACAAAACTTGATTTTTAGCTTTAAAAACCTAAGTTTTGACTCTTAAAAACTTATCTAAAATTTTCTATAATATTCTTAGCCCCTTTTTGTGCATTTTCGGAAATTTTCTTGACTTAATCCACCCTGTTACTTGAGTGCACTATATTTACAATCTTTCAATCATTGATTCTCTTTTTCTCACCTTTCTAAATCCCAAATGGACGTTTTGCTAATTCGTAAACCGTCTGTATTCCTTTTCCCCACTTAGGTTACTGAGGGCTCGAGTTTAAACCTCAATCTTAGTTTTCTTCTCATTTTCTAAAACACCTTTTGGTATTATCTTTAAAATTTTCGGCAGCATTTCCACTAATTTTCTAGGTTCTCGGCGTTTAAGAAATGCCTTAAACCATCTATCCTATTTCATCTACCACGTACTATACCAGAGGCTTAATTTTACGTAAAATGCTCATATAAATAACATCATCCAAAACCAACATTTCCATCTCAAAAGTTATATCATCACATTTTATTCTCATACTTGTTCCTAAATTTTACTTACATGAGTCTTTTTTTTTTTTAAATAATTTCATATGCTAAGCCCTTTTTTTCTTGAATCATTCACTACTAACAATATAACTCAAAAATTTCATAACTCATATACTAAACACATATTTTCACAACCAACCCTCTAACAAACTTATCAACCAAAACCCGCAAGTTTCATTTCAAAAGTTTATCATCAATCTTATAATTTGAAGTCATAAATTTTCAACTCAAGAACTCACAAGAAAAATGGGAGATTTATGGTTACCTTGTCACCAAAGAGATCTTCTTACACCTAGAAGATGGTGGTGGAAGCTTGGTGTGAAATTTTTGGAGGTAAAACTTGGCTAGAGGGAGAAACAACAAAATTTTCTTGGCTGCATAGGAAATGAAAACTGCAACAAAAATGGCTAAATCTCTCTCTCTCTCTCTCTCTTCTTTCTTCTTCTCTCTCTCTCTTTTTTTTCTCTGGTTCTTTCCTAGCCAAAACCGATGCACCTCTTCTTGCTAAGTAAAACCTAATTAATTTACTTTCCTTTCACAAGATTTTGACACCTAACACTTCTAATACTTTCCAATTTTCCCATAAAAAAATAGGACAATTTTGGGTTAATCTTAGCCCTTGGATTAGGATAAGATTGAATCTTAACCTTAGGATTCCTAATACTTTCTCTACCTTTTTAAGAAATAATAATTATGATGTCATAATTTGTGATATAATTCAAATAAATCACATGTTATATTTGTGATTACTATTCACATTAATTCAATCTTCATTTTGACCAAAAAATCAAACCGAAGAAACTTCACCAGAATCGCCCCAGCAGGTCCCCAAGGCCTTCGGTGCAGTCGGTTTGCCTTATTTTTCTTCTGTTTAAGCAAAATTTCTGGTCAACCGTTTTCATCTTTTAGTGTAATTTCTTGTACTTCCTAGGGTTTTTGATGCCGATTTAGCATCTTTTCTCACATTTGGTTTGATAAAAATTTCTATTCCCAAATTCCTAACTTTTAACACTGTTAGAACATTCTTTTGCGTTCTAAACAGTATTAAATCATTCATTTTACATTTTCAAACATAAAAAAAAAAAAAAATTTGTATTATATACAATGTACATATCCCCTAAAATAATGTATTTTCTCGGTTGTTACATTCCCCAGGCCATTCAATTATTTGACCAGAGAGCATGGCTACTACTTTTAACTTGTGACTTATTGAAAAGTATAACTGAATTATAGAATTAAACATCGATTGAGAAGGGACTGTAAACCAATTGCATCAATTGATAAAGAGTACTGAAAATGTACGATAGATGGAAATAGTATGAGTGGAAAGAAAAGATAAGAGTAAAAAATAATAATCTTGAGATTTGTTTTACTCTTTTTAAACATATGTAAAGCATTACACGTAGGAGGACTGAAAAGCATTATACGTTTTATGGCTTCCATTTTCATCAGAATCTTCCATTTCCTAAATCCGCTCAAAATTTTTTTTCTTGACTTGTTTTCTGGATTTTGCTTGAATGAAGACTCCGTCTAATTCCTGCTGCGTTTGATACTCCCTCAACATATATAGAGAGACCAAATGTCGAGACCAAATCCCTGTAACTCTGGTTTTCTGGGTTTGTGCATGAATTAGCTAATGGTCTGTGATTTGATGAAAATATTATTTCCGTTTAATTAATTAATATAGTGAAGGGTATTGCGTTTCCATATGATTAATTAATTAGTAAAAGGGTATTTTGTTTCCATATATATTAATTTAGTCGTAAAGGGTATTGTTATATAGTACCAGTGATTCATTTTAACGATTTCGAGCGTAGCCAATTTGAGGGTGGGGACAGAGTATATATACACACATACTTATGTAAATTCATATAATTTTTGCCATGCATAAAGAAAGCACTGGTTTTAAGGGCACTGGGAGAGATAGAGAGTTGCTGTTTAGTATAGGAATGAAATGTTTTCTTGGTTGGTCTATGAGCCATATTTTCTTGAACACAAAACAGTCCTCTGTGGATGTATCTCATTGATTCGGATCCAGAACCAACCCTCACTAAGGGATCTACGATCATTTAAGGCTGTCCGTCCTTCCAATTTCTCCACGCCTGCAACGCAATTTGATTCGAATGTGGTATGTATAAAGTATTTTGGTTCAATTAAACATTTGTTGGTAATACTGTCGCAAAGTTTTGGCTGAATTGTGATCAAATCTTGTACTTACATAGCTTAAAAGGTTGGAAACAATTTTTTTTTTTTTTTTGGTCTGCTAACTATTTCCAAAGGTAACAAACCAAAACTAAATATATTTGACTTGACCGAAAACTATGTATGTATTGTGTATTATTATCTTGTGTGCGGAACTAGTTGAATTTAAACTAGAAACTAGAGCTTCTATTTTATGGTTATTTTCTTGTCAAAAAATTTTTTTTTTCTTGTCAAAGACAACATCATTGGGTATAAACTAAGAATTAGCCAAGGTTGTCATGTACTTACTAGGTTCCCACAATTCTACTTGTATTTATTTAAATAATTGAAAGAACTTGAATTAGAATTTATGAATATTGATCAACAACTGAAAATTGGGGCAAATGTATACCAAATTTAACGTTTATCAGATTTGAACGTGAGGGCAAAGAATACAACAAAATTGAAAAAACAAAAAAAAAAATGGAAAATTGCCCAAGGCGTTAACCATGTAATACGCGCAAGTAATTATTTTCACATGCTAGCGAGGGTAGAGTTCAGTGAGTGAAGCTTCATTTGCAGATGCTTGAAGAGACTCGCTTTTGGAATGATCTGATTCAGCCACCCTTGCATAGGGATCGGAGGCCAACGACACATCCGATCCAATGTTGCTATGCATAAAGAAAGCTGGCTCTAAGGGCACTGGGAGAGTCAGAGAGTTGCTGTTTAGCATGAGAACTATTGTGTTCATTGTTGGTCTATCAGCTACATTTTCTTGGACGCACAACAAAGCGATGTGAATGCACCTCGTAATGTCAGATCCTGAACTGAGTCTCACTAGGGGATCTGCAACATTCATGGCTGTTCCCTCCCTCCAATTTCTCCATGCCTATGCGACGATATTAAACATGCACGTGTAAGGTTAGTGATTACAAAATTATATTGATTTCAAATGAACATGTATTGGTAGTCTTGCATTCTAGGCTAGACCATACTGTAATTTTACTTACATAGCTTAGAAGGTCTTCTACTTGCTCTCCATTATGAAAACAATTATTTTTTTGTCCACTCACTATTTCTAAGAGTAACACACCAAAACTAAATACATCAGACTTGACCGAAAATTGTCCATGCATTGCATATTCTGGGGCCATATATCCACTGCAAAATTAATAATGTTTTAGTATTATGCACTTATTATTTACCAAAATAAAAGAAGGCACATGATCTTTGTAAGACAAATGATTAGTATAAACTAAGATTTTGCCAAGTTTAATTGACATGTACTTACTAGGTTCCCACAATTCTGCTTGTGTTTCCTTGAGTTTGATCAACAACAAACAACCTTGCCATTCCAAAATCTGAGATTTTAGGATGCATTTCTTCATCTAATAAAATGTTACTAGCTTTGAGATCTCGGTGGATAATTCTCAATCGAGAATCCTCATGAAGGTAAAGGAGCCCTCGAGCAACACCTTGTATAATTTTAAATCGCCTCTCCCAATCTAAATGTGCACACTTACTCGGATCTGTATATATTCATGTTAGTGTTTAATTCAATTAAAACATTAAAGTATGCATGTTTGTTACAGAGTACTCTTCCAAAACATGAAAAATGCCTGCATGACCATTGTCGGTAGATATCTATTCTATGTTTATGTATAAGAACAAAAGCAGAGACATGCAACCATACCAAATATGAAGTGATCAAGACTTGCGTTTGGAACAAACTCATATACGAGAAGCCTTTCATTTCCTTCCAAGCAAAAACCGAGAAGTCTTACTAGATTACGGTGTTGAAGCTTGGCAACTAGTAAGACCTCATTCTTGAATTCCAGATCTCCTTGGCCTGAACCTCTAGACAACCTTTTTACAGCAATATATTGACCATCAGAAAGCCTTCCCTGAAATACAACACCTAAACATGTAAAAACGTGGATATGATTCTCTTGCAATTGGTTTCATATTTAGTGCTTTCGATTCGAACAAATAATCATATCATTACCCTGTAAACAGGACCAAATCCGCCCTGTCCAAGCTTATTTGCGTCAGAAAAATTATCTGTGGCAACTCTGATGGTCTCAAAATTGTACTGCAAGGATTCCACACTTTCAATCTCTTCCTCAGGTTCGTACAAGGGTCGAGCTTGAACAAAATAATAATTAAAAAAAATTAGATTTTTTTTTATAAATTATTAAAATTTGATTGGTTGATATGATGAAACTTTCCTTGTTTACTGTTGTTTTTCTTATAATTCTTATTATTATAAATGTAACACCCGGTATATAAGCTTTTGACTTAGTATATAACAACTTAAATTATTAACTTAATTTCTAAGTTGGTTATTAAGGATATTTAACTGTCTTTATTTGTTATTATATTTTGGAAAAATAGTATTATTGATATTTTATATAATATGCAAAATGAGTACATTTGAAAATTTTTGTGCAGTGAGTATATCTGGACTCTAAGCCTATGGTCAAGTTGAGGTGCTAAATAAGCAAACACATTTGTATATCAGATGTTGGCATAATTTTATTTTGTTTTTATATTTTCTTTTAATAATAATTTAAGTGAAATTATAATAAATTCACTAATATTTTGAAGTTGCCGTACAAGACACGTATGTATATGATGCATCATATATGTAATTGTTCATTTGGTGAGTCATACCATTGTAATTTTCCTCTGCTCACAGCTGGTCTATTTTACTTTTGCCGACCAAACCATATCAATCGGGTAAAAGCTTACATACATGGTCATATTCTTATTACTTTTCCGTTCATGATCTTACCTATTCTCTTCTCATGCTTTTAAAACATTAGTTTCACAATCAGACGTGAAGAGAGAATTTTATAAGGTATGAATTATACATATATGTATATATATTGCTAAGTAAAGCTTTGGATTCAATCTGCTTTTGCAATCAAAATAGTATATCCACCATATATATATATATTTAAAGTTTTCAACCATTTACATGGTAACTGAGTTTATCTGCTTTAATATGTGGAGATATACATGATTGGTTTGTGTGTATATATGTATATAATTTTACATTTTGAAGTTATTGACTTTGCTATCTTAAAAGCAAATCTAAATATAATTTTAAGCATAGAATAATGGAATGTTTGTAAATGCCCATTGAAGGAGTTTAGCACATCATCGAGCCAAAGGGGCGGGATCAGTCACTCACCTATATACTTAGATAAAGGATAAGTAGATTCTTCAACTGTATCACAAGAATAATAGTAACATATTATGTGCCTATATGACGTCTTATTCTCTGTCTATTTTATGTTTATGAAAGGGTGCACTCCATGGCATTTTGATATGTGCATAGAACATTTGAACATTCATGAAATTGTTACATACACATGTTTTCAAAAAGAAAAGCTATTGTACCCTTATATCCTATTTTAAAATAAAGTGTGGAATATGATTAGTATCTAGATAGGCACAAGATGTGAGAGGACCGATGGACCCAAATATTAATGGTGACATCTCTTGAGATACAAAATTTTCAATAAAAAGGCAGCCATTATGACTGAAAAAGAACAGTATCTGTGAAACACATAACTTATTGAGTATTAAATCAGATTTTACACTTGACGGGTCTAGGACAGTTTTAATTAAGAAGATATTCAAAGTGATTGTAAATTGGTACAATAGAAAGTCAAGGATTTATTCATGACTGCATTCATGCATATGTTTTAATCTACTAAGCTTTGACTCATCTAGTTCTTGTGATATAGATTTGTTTGTGAGATCATAAAAGGTTGACGGAGTATGAGATTCAAAAGTCCCATGACATGTGTTAATGTCATTTTGAAATTTATTTATATTTCTTGTTTTTTGCTATATTATTCATCTTAATTGAATAAAGTTAGTAACGCCATTTAGACTAGTTATTTAGGCTATTTTGAATTTAACTTGCTAGCTTAGGGGCTGTTACAATAAAACAAAAGTTTGATGCGACAGTGGTAAAGTAGCTTAGCGGAGGAAGTCTCTGTTTGGAAGCAGAGCAGATTGTGTGGAGCATGTTTGTGCTAAAGGATACAAACTTCAAACGCTATATTTCGCGAAGAGAATTGAATTAGATGATATAAACTTACTTTCATCCTTTTGCTTAGCTTTCTTTACTCTTAAAAACACGCAGGCGGCGATGATTAGCACCACAGATAGAATCCCAGCACTTGAAGCAACAGCAATAATGACAGTTGAAGAAGTGTTGTTGTCTTTTCCTGCAAAACCCAAAACTCGGCTCCGATCAAAGCATTGCCGGGGAGAAATTTCCAAACAAATCTAACAGCATATGTACCATAGAATAGTTAGCATGTAATTTTGCAAAAGAACAATATTTCTGCCCATAAGATTAACAGAAGCAGAGAAGTTTCATTCTTTGCAATAAAGCACCATGAAAACTAAGTTCCAATTAGTCAAAGACAAATAAATATTCATATTTGTAGGGAGTATATGCACATATACCTTGTGTGGATGTGGTGTTAGTCATTGGTGGCGGAGGAGGAGATATTGTCGGCGAGAGTTGCGGTGGGGAAGTCGGTGGCGTGTCGGCCGTATATTCATAGAAAAGGTAAGTCTCATACCTAAAGTTACAGCTGCGGCTGACAACTCTTCCTCCTATCTTCCCCTCGCAACACCCCGGAATAAACTCAAACATGTCATCCAGGCAATTGTTGCATTGCTGCTGCGACAACTCCGGCGTGCACTGCACAAGCGCGTATAAGGTTTTGAAATCTGGCGCGGTTGCATTTCCCGTTGCGAATTTGCGAAGGGTATCACCAGCTGCGGCTCGGTTTTTCAGTTCGTCTAACAAGGTCCTAAGGTCTTCGAAAAATCCATCCACGTTGGACGACACATTTTGGGAGTTACGCATGTAGAATACTTGAGAAGATTCCCGGACGCCGTACATGGAGCGGTTGGAGTAGCGCAACATGCAGTCGTCGTACCACGCGACCGCCGCCTTCTGAGAGGGGCAAAGCCGCGGAAGAAGCTGCGTAGCGTTAACAAGGCAAGTGCGGCAAACGTCGGGCTTAACATCTCCTCTACACAGCCCGATCGAGTAAACTTCGTCGGAAGAATTGCCGTAGGAGAGGTTGAAAAAGCCATAGCCGTTGCCGTCACCAGAGGGAAGGATTGACAGGAGGTGGTTGAGATTGGTCTGATAGGTACTATTCGTTGTGTAATTCCCTCTTCCGTTTTCACAAAAGTGATAAAGGAAGTTTGGCTGAGCAACAATCACTTGGCTGATCAGGAGAGTTACGAAGATGTGGACAATACGGATGACAAATACTTGTCCAGAAGATGAAAATATTCTTGCCATTGTTGGTCGTTGATTTTGGTACGAGGTGACATGTATTTTGGTTTTGGAGATGTTTTAAAGCACTTAGCAGAACATACTATATGTAATACAATATGTGTAATTTGGATATCACCTTTGTATATCTTATTTAAATATTACGTGTATTTGTATGATTTATATTCAAATAATCATATATTGGTATAAGAGAAAAAACATGTGAGATGATTGATAAAAATAGATAAAATAAATAAAATAAATAAATAGTGTTTTGATTTGAATTTTTATTTAAATATATTTATATTGTAATAGAATATATATTAAATATCCACAAATATATTACATTATAATGGGATGGTACATAGTGTTTTCCAAACGAATTAATATATATATATATATATTTGGTTTTTGCAACGACTGATTTCTAGGTGTTTTGTTTTGTTATATACGTATCTTGTTCTAGGTCCCAACTTTTCAACTATTTACGCTTTCAATTATAGATATATACGTGTGCGTGTGTATGCGCGCGCTCGCGCGCGTGTGTATATAGATATATATATATATATCCTTGACCAGCAAGCTTGCCTACTACTTTGACCAGCTAATTGAAAATTGAAATAACACAAACCATTGACTGAGAAGCTACTGCTTACCAATTGCATCAAAACCGTGGAACTTTCAGCCCAAAAAAATAAATATAATAATAAATAGACGATTGGAACAGGAGTGGGTAAGGACAATCGTTTGGATATATGAAAAATCATACAGCCGTGTGGTCCTTTCCGTACGCGGTCCTAAAATACGTTCCTCTAATCTGGTTTATAATATAAAAATGTATAATTGACCAGGAGTCAAAAAATTAATAAGAAATTAAGAAAATTTTCGTGCGCGTCGTCGTATCTACGTTAGAGATTCATGATTAACAAAAGAAAAAGAAAAAAAAAATCAAGGTTCGTATAGACGAAGCCAAAGAGGCCAAAGGGGATCAAGCCTCCTATACTTTTTCTTTTTTTTTTTCCCCCTTTTTTAGAGTACATATTTATCTATAAATTCATATAGGGTCCCTTAAGGCCCCTCAATTTTTCTTTTTTCATTTTAGGTTATATAGTTTGTACAAGTTTACATTAATAATGTACACTTAGAGCATCATCATAGACATATTTTTGCGCTTTTTAATGTTAAATATAACATTATTATTAATTACATAAGAAATGATCTTGTCCAGATATTTTCTTATATACAAATTAATGACTTAGATTGTTTCTAAATATTCGTTATAATTAGCCCAGTAGCCTTGTCACTATAAATGTGTACATAAAAATTGATTGTGGAATACAAACTCATTAAGATTAGTTCAGGGGATAGGAATGGAGGTTCAAGTTCAAAATTATTAAGTTTTATTTCAAATAAATGATAAATGCTCATTCCGTCTCATATTAAAAAAAAAAAAATGAGGAAGAAGGAAAAGAAACCAACGAGGGTTGATGGCCCTTAGAAACTACCGGACAAAGTCGTTTCCCTTTAAGAACCACACGTTGAATCAATAATGCAATTAAGTGTGAAAAGCAGAAAGTCTCGCGTCTGCCCTTTTTTACTTCTTCAACCCCGATTTAACAACATGGAATTAATCGCGGGACATGGAAACTTCCATGGAAATAAGGGCAATTTGAGCTTCAAAGTAATAAAGAGTTGGCTTCCATATTAGTATGTATAACAATTCAGTTGTGCTGATGGTTGATAAGTTCGAAACTACTTTTAGAAAGTAATGATGGATCAAAAATGAGACTGGAGTTAAAAGCTTGGCGATGTATTTATTTTATATTAGGATTAACAATCATAAGAATAATACTAGAGTAATATTAAAAATAATTTGTTATCAACTTTTAAGATAGCAACTCATAAGACAATGAGCTGTTATTTTAAACTAATAGATTCAGTTTTTTAATTTTAATTAACATATTATATAAATCCGTAAAAAGTTTTCAATTATAATCGATATTCTTAGTATTTTTTTAGAGCAAATTAACACCAAATTTTAGTCTCTTACGACCGAACTTGATGAATTGGACAAAAATTCTGAGAAGGAAAAACCTTAATAAACCAAAACGTGAATATTTATTTTTCTTTCATTTTTCATTTCATTTTGTTTAATTTTATTAGATAGTTTTCTATTGTTTTTAGATCTTTCATGGCTTGGGTTTGCGATAATTATTTTCTTCTTATTTTCTATTTTATTTTTTTATTTATTTACTTATTTATTTAGTTTGCTTTTCACAACGGAAAACAAAAGACAAATACCAAAACCAGAGACGCCAAACG
Source organism: Antiaris toxicaria (assembly GCA_035233585.1). NCBI lineage: Eukaryota > Viridiplantae > Streptophyta > Magnoliopsida > Rosales > Moraceae > Antiaris > Antiaris toxicaria. Next base: position 102,059,162 of record CP141154.1, read on the forward strand.
TTGACTGAAAAGTACCGCGTGCATTAAATTATATTGTTTAGTTCTTGTTATTTATAAATTTATTTTTTGCCATGGTATTTTATTGAAAAAAATAAAAGGTCGGCTTTGACTAAAATATGAAAAATAATTAAAGAGATACATATATTTTTCTATCTGATACAAAGGATATTATATATACTCGTACACATAAAGAATTTATTTTGTATTTTTAAAACATTGATATCATTTTTTTTTTTAATTGAACTTAAGATTTAAACTTTAAATTTTATATTGCAATCAGGTATGAAATTATAGTCTGTACCTGTCATTATCAAGATGTGACAAAAAAACAATGCTCCTGAACAAGAAACTACCATTGCCATATTTGTTGCTGAAAATGATAATGGTGTCTGTAAATGAAATGAATCTTATCTTAGCACCTAGTGTTATATAGGTTTTTTTTTTTTCCTTTTATTTTTAATTATATTTCACTTAAATAAAGATTGGGGGTCGTGACTCTCTAGGAAATAATGGCACCAATAAAGATAGTTTAAACGAATAATTTAAAATAAGGATATGTGTGAATTCACGACTATTACTCGTTTAAAATATCCTTATTAGTATCATTAAAAGAAGTTTAAAAAGTTTGCTTTAATAGACTCAAAATAATTAGAAAATCGAATTGACGCGCCGGTAAAGGAAAGGAAGGCAATGTAAAAGTGTAAAAATTAATCACGAATCATTAGTAATTTGCATGTTTAATGCGATACAACAAACGAAAAGTAGCCTAACTTCTTGGAGCTTTTACAATATTACTTATCAATTGACTATTTCTTGGTATTTTGATTCGTTAGACCATCTAACTCCTCTGATCCATTCGCTTACATGGATAATTAGCATTAATCCCTGAATTATGAGCACTATGTCATTTTGATATCTAAACTTTTTTTTATTACTCAATGAATTTTGATTTTTTTTTTTTTTTGTATAATTTTAGTTCATGACATTAGAAGTACATACAATTATTTTTGAAATTTTACAAAGATAATCATGTTTCAATTGTATAATAACTAAAAGTTTGTACAAAACCTTATATTATGTGATTATTTTGATGTGATAGCTTCTCTAAAACTTTAGACCTCATTCATAAATTTTAGTGTTAAGGACTAAAATTACCAAAATAAAAATTTTAAAAATAATTTTTAGAGAAAAAAAAGTTTAGGGATCAAAATTATATCATGTTTATAATCCAGGGACCAAAGAGTCAATAATCATTCACGTTTGAATGGCGTGCTTGCCTCGTTTGGCTAATTGAAAACTAGTTGAATATTGAGAAAAATAAAATATAGATCGACAAAGGAGCATTGACCAATGACTGGTAAATGACGAAGGGCAGATTGGAACAGGACTTGAAAACGACAAATGAGTTTATTTTTGTTTTCCTAAAAAAGTATAGAGTACGTACCTAGCTTACGCGCATCTCAGTCGGTCAATTTTATATAGTTTCATCGAAAAATATATATATATATAGATTTATATATGTATAATTATGGACTTCATTTAACCAGACAAAAAAAAGAAAGAAAAAGGGACTTTTGAAAATCAGCAAGGGTGAAAAGTTTTTCTTTAGGGAGAGACTGTCGTTGTAGTGTGAACGTAGACTATTCTACTATTACAAAAAAAAAAATTTAAGATATTGACTTGGTCAACCCAACGAGTAAATATTGGAAAAACCTGGATTGGCAAAAACAGTTTCTGCTACAAAAACAGCGGTGATTTGACTTGGTCGACCCAACGAGTAAATTTAAGATATTGACTTGGTCAACCCAACGAGTAAATATTGGAAAAACCTGGATTGGCAAAAACAGTTTCTGCTACAAAAACAGCGGTGATTTGAGTCACAATACTGTGAATGGTTTGGGTTAATGATGAACTACTAGTTCTTTTTGACTGAATAATGAATTATTATTGATATGAGCTATCTATTGTGTTTAAATGATTAACTCTATGAATTATATATACAAGCTAATTACATATGATATAATTTAAGTTTATATGATTAATTAAGTACAAATTAGTGATATCAATTTTAAACAGGCCCTAGCAGTGATGTCGACTAATGAGTAGGGCATCCAGAGTCGAGATCTAGTGTTCTAAATTTCTTGTTTTATTAGTTATTTTCTAAATAATATTACGTCATATTATTTAAATATAAAAATTTAATCATATAAAAAATATTAAATTTTTAAAATTTTTAAATAAATTGATGAGGTAGCAAAATTCTCGCAAAATGACAACCATCCGGACAAGAAAAAATAACAGCATATCTGAACTCTGGCCTTCATTCCACGTTCAAGAACAAGACAACGCATAGTTCAGAATGTGCACGTTTGAGTAAATAGCTTGAACAGGACTTTTTTGGTTTAAATTGAATTTTTTTCACTGTGCAAGAAAATACTATAGAAAATGCTAGAATTTTGTGATTTGAACCTATTATTCAAACAAGTACAATTTGGCTGAGAGCTTAAAACCCATCCTAAGCACAATTCATAAATTATTCATGCAGTTATCTTACACTTATGTATATTGAAATTATCTGTTCGAATTCTCTCTCAAAGTTAAAAAGAATACTTGTGTACCCAAAATTAAGAGAGAGAAAAAAAAAAAAAGAAACTCTTGTTATACATTAGACAATAACATTTTAGTGACTGTTCCGGTTATTACCAGAGGGTTTGTTAGTTTTTTATTTTGATTTAAATCTATTAGCCATCTAGTGATTCTTATTTTTGTTTTCTTGAACTTTTTTAATTTTATCTTTTTTATTTATAAATTTGACGTGCCGATCAGGTGCACGATGAGTTTGCTTATGGGTATCAATTAATTAGAATGTTTAAACTTTTTCTGATACGCTGTCTTTTCTCTTTGTTAATACATGTAACGCAGTAAAAATTCTCACGGGCCTTTTCCATTTACTAATTAAATCAAGTTAATATTCTTTTATTTTCATGGTAATCAATAAGTTCTATGGTTTTATCTTGATTTGAATTATACAAATAATTGTTCAAGTCTCCCAAAAATCAGAGATTGCATGATAGATTACTAGAAAAAAGGATTCCACATCCATTTATTTTAAGAAAAGGACAGGTCGTCCATGGAAGCACAGATCAAATTGTAAAACTACTTCTTAAAAAAAATAAAAAATAAAAAGGATACTAGCTAGTTGTCGTCTATCATCTAGAAACGACATCAAGCATGTCCGATAAGATCAGGACGACCAGGTTAAATTAAGTGGCATTAGAAAAACGAATCTCAAGAAAACTGCATCGCAGTCCAACCAAAAGTCGAAATTAAAGGAGAAAAAAAAAACTATACGACAATTTGGCCTACTGAAACATTATGCTGTTTCAATGTTAAAGAAAAACGACATTGAATTTCCAGCCCAAAAAGTTGAGAAAAATGGCATCGAATGTCAATAAGATGTGTCGGTTTTATTTTGGTAAGAAAAAAAAGTCATTTCATCATAAGGCCTAAAAATTTGTTTTGAGACAGCGTAACATGTGGTTTGTCTACTTTATTTAGGAAAAAAAAAATGCACATGTTATAATTAGCAGAAATTAACGGGGATAAAGTTCAGTAATTGAAACATCGTTTTTGGTAATTGGGGCAGAATTGTTCTCATATCTACTTAAATCTGTTACTGAGGCTTCACTTTCTAACTGAACAAAATATGCCGGTTGCGAAGGTGGTCGTAGTACTAGAGAGTAGCTGCTGAGCATGAGAACCACTGAACTCATTGTTGGTCTATTTGCCATTTTTTCTTGCACGCATAATAAACCGATATGGATGCACCTTAGTACTTCATGTCTTGAAGTGGTCCTCATTTTGGGATCCACAAGATTCATAGCTTTACCTTTCTTCCAATTTTCCCACGCCTGCAATAATTGAATGAACAAAGTAAGGGATGACAGACTATAGAGTCACAATAATTTGTTTCCGAGAAATATTAGGAAATCCATGTCTAGATAACAATCCTTACATAACTCAGTAGTCTCTGTGGCTTCTCCCCATCATAGAAATCGCTTACTTTTTGTCCACACACAATCTCCAGAATTAACACACCGAAACTAAAGACGTCAGACTTGACAGAGAATTTGCCGCATCTAGCATATTCTGGAGCCATATATCCACTGCGTATCAACATCCATATTGTTAGCTACTATTTCATAATGTGGAAGGAGAGAGTTTAATAATCGTAATTAGCTAGTCAATTAATAATTAAATGGGAATGAAATAAGAATCAAATACTACTAGAAAATACAAGCTTTGCTCTGGTAACTTACTAGGTTCCAACAATTTTCTTTGTTTTTTCTTCACTTTGGTCAAGATCAAACAATCTTGCTGTTCCAAAATCTGCGATCTTAGGATTCATTTTTGCATCCAACAAAATGTTATGGGCTTTGAGATCACGATGAATGATTTTGAGACGAGACTCTTCATGAAGGTAAAGGAGCCCTCGAGCTATACCTATTATGATCTTGTAACGAGTGTTCCAATCCAAATGTTCACGCTTGATTGGATCTACATATTTTAACAGGCCGCAAATCCATGATTTAGTTAAAGTATGTATGATGCATTGCACTATTTGAAAAGCACGAAATATGAAATTCTAAAGAACACTCTTCGAATCGGAAAGGTGAAGATTCCAACCTACCAAATAGAAAGCGATCTAGGCTTGAATTAGGCAAAAACTCATAGACAAGTATTCTTTCATTTTTCTCCAAGCAAAAACCTAGGAGGTTGACTAAATTCCGGTGTCCAATCTTTGCAACCAATAAGACCTCGTTCTGAAATTCTAGATCTCCTTGTCTAGAAGAGCTAGAATCCCTTTTCAGTCGTTTCACTGCTATCTCTTTTCCATTGGAAAGCCTACCCTGAAAAATATGTATATCTACTTCAGTAAAATGCATTAAATTATAAAATTGGTTTTCCTACCTTAATTAGTGGGGTCACACAGAGTTTATACTATTCGGAAAAGTTATTATTATTATTATTATTATGATTATTAGGAATTTTGAATTTATTTGTATATTTATCTTAATTTAAGATATATCTTCAAATCTTTTAGTAATTTACCTTTTTTTTATGTTGAAACTTGAATTTATATAAAAACTTGTATTTATATGAAAACTCATTTATAATATTTTTCATTACTATTTCTGTGTATTATACTTTGTATTTATAAAGAAGTTCACTCTTACAAGTGAACTCTTCTATTTCCAAATCAGCATATCATCTTCTTCACGTATACCTTTCTCTTTTCTTAATATTTTTATATTTATTTGGTTATTTTAGTTAATTTCATTATATACTTCTAGTTCTCGTCTTATAATTTATGGTGTTTCTTTACCCTGTAAACCGCACCAAATCCTCCCTGTCCAAGCTTGTTTGCATCCGAGAAGTCATCAGTTGCATCTCTAATTAAGCCGAAGTCGAATTTCAAAAAATCTGGGCTGTTATAACTTCCTTCCCCGGCTTCAGCTGGAAAAAAAAAATTTAATAACCAATTCTCACGAATTGAAACACATGCAAATAAAGAGCGGGTGGAAATATAAGCATGTATTTTTTTTATTCCATAAGATGATTATACTTAATAAATGACGGTAATTTACCAACTTCTGCTTCAAAGTAATAAACTAAGCACTCGAAAGAGTGAAGTATTTCTCAACTTACTTTCCACTTTCACCTTTGCCTTCCTCATTCTCAAATAAAGAGATATGCAGAGAAGTGGCACCACGAAAGAAACAACAGAAGGCACGGCTATAATGGTTGCAATTCGGGACGTGTTATTCTTTTTACCTGAAAAAATTAAAAAAAAAAATCCTAATCAAATTTCCCAAACCTTGTTTCTAGCAGGAGACATACGTACTTCAAAAGCTACGTACGCTTCTTGCGAAAATGAAATCTACCTTTTCCAGCGCCGGTGGCCTTAGAAGTTGACGGTGGAGCAGAATTACCAGGCGATGATGGCGGAGGCACTTGTAGGGATGCTGAAGGTGGCGTCAACTGAATCATCGTATCGGAATCATAGATGAGTTTTAGGTCATAAGCAACGTTACAGCTAGGCATACCGATATACGCCATGGTTCTCCCCTGGAAAATTCCTACTCCGCGAACTATGCAGTCGCTGCAATCCGCACTCGATAAATCAGGTATACACTGCACAAAAGCATATATACTCGGCATGTAATCTGTAGAATTTGCTCTACCAGCCGCGAACTTGCGAGAAGAATCACCGCTCACTGCGTGAATTCTTAAGTTCTCCAACAACGCCCTGAGTTCCCGATTGAACGTGCTTACGTCCGACGAAGCATTTTGATTGGTCGTAATGATAAAAGCAGGGTCTTTCTCCATGTTACCAAATATGTAGCGGTTGGAGTAGCGAAGCGTGCATTTGTCGTACCATACGATGGCCTCCTTCTGATTAGGACAAAGCTGCGTGAGACGATGTCTAGAGACGTTGAGGCAGCTACGACAATCGTCTGGCTTGACATCTCCTCTGCAGAGTCCGGTGGCGTAGACCATGTCGGGGTTTTCACCGTGGAAGGAAGCGTAAAAGCCGGTGTTAATGTTGTCGTTGGAGGTAAGGGAGGAGAGGAGGGTATGGAGGTTGGTCTGGTAGGTGCTATTGGTGGTGTAGTTACCTTGATTGTCTAAACAGAAATTAAACAGGAAATTATTTGGTAGGGCATTTTCGAGAGGAGTTAAAGGTACAAGGAAAATGGAAAATATGAAGACAAAGATTAGTATTGAAGAAGCTGCCATATTGGACATTGTACCATTGCCCTGTCTAGGCCTGAAAATAGAAATTACTCACCATATGTAAAGTTTCATGGCTTGGAGTACAATTAACGTAATACAATACTTGGAAAATCTTGAAAGAAATGGTCATTGACTGAGACAGGAGTAGACGAAGACAGAAACCTAAATATTCAAATAACTTTTACCCGTGGTTGACGGGTCGTGTGTTTTCATTGGAAAAACACAATCGTTTCCGAGGAATAAGCATTACATTCCCGTTATATTTGAATATAATAAATTAAATATAATATATATTTAGATAAAAAGTATTTATATTACATTTATTAGATTTTTTTAATATTAATATTTATGACAATCATGTTTAGGAAAAACTAAAAATAAAATTCTATTCATCAATAAATTTTTTGCAATTTTATGTTACACAGTATGTCATATAGTATGTTACAACATAAGTCTGGATGTGGTTTCGAGAAGTAAAGAAATTAAGTCTCGTAAAAATTTATCTATCTCTTTTATTTAATTACTTTTGATAATTAATTAATTAGACTAATTAATTAAATCTGGTAAATAAGTTAAAAACGGATCTTACAACATTCAAATATAATATTTGTTTAGATAAAAAGTATTTAGTTATATTATATATGATATAATTGATAAAAATAGAGGGAGAAAAGAAAAAAAAAATAGAATATGTGATGTAATTAAAAAATAAAATAAAAAAAATAAATAATGATTTTATTAAACTTAAATTTTGATATAATTAATATTTAAATATAATATTTTTACATTTGAATAAAAATTACATTATAATTAAATACAATAAAAATATAATACGGACGCCCTTCAATTATTATGCTTATAATGATTGAACTGGAATTTGTTGCTTTGGATTTTTAGGAAAATTAGCAGATCATTTAAGATATTTTGAGCCAAAAAAAAAAGATAATAATCGGTTAAACAAAATTTAACCTACAAATTTAAAAGCTCATAGCCGGAAGGAAAGAAAATCATAATGATTTTTCTCGCATAATATTTTATTTGCTGTTTTTTATTTTATTTTTTTAATTGTGTAAGACCTTTCACTTTCTTTCTTTTCTTTTTAATATAATTATTAGCTTCTTTAAAATATTAGATCCACATATTCAAGTCTTCTTATCCATGCTCCAGTAAATTGTTTAGACTTCAGAGACTCTTGGGTAACGTTTGGTATTGTTTTTAAAATCTGTTATGTTTTCAAATTCTCTAAATTTGAGATCGTTTTGAAAACAATTCTGAGAATATTTCTGAAATTGTGTTTGGTTTTATTTTCTGAGTGTATGTTTTGAGAAACAAAAAAATAAAACTGTGTTTGGTTATATTTTTGAAATCCAGTCATTTTATAAGTATTATATAAAAACATATTTATGTTTGATTTAAAAAAATTTATTATGAATACCAAAAATTAAAAATTAATAAAATTTTTTAATTGAAAAATAAATTAAAAATTAATAATCATAATATTTAAGTAATTACTATATCAATTAAATCTTAATTAACCATAATAATTAAATCAGAGAAATGGGATAAATGGGAAAAATGAAATCAGAAAAAACGACTTTTAATCGTTTTCAATTTAACATTGGGAGCAAAGGCGATTTTGAATTCGTTTTGAAATCTGTTTTCAAAAACAATACAAACTAAACATAATTTCACACCGATTTTGAAATCGATTTCCTAAGGAATCGTGAAATCAGTTTTGGAAACAAAACGAAACATCCCCTTGATTTTTCAGCAAGTTGAAGAAAATATCTAACTTGTTGGATCTATAGATGTCCGCCACTTGTCAGCGTTCTCAACCACATAACCATAAACAGGTATTCCCCCTTTTTGCTCACGCAGAACGAGTTATGGCCAGTCTTCTTAAGTCATCTTTTGGCGGGAAGAGATGAAAGCATTTGTCTGGATGACATATTTAATTTGATATTTGATTCGTATATAATATTTGTATTATAATATGTATTTAGTTACACAGCTATATATTAAGACAAATTTTATTTTTATATTATTTAAATATATATTACTTTAATAAAAATTGTTTAAATACATATTTTATTTAAATATATATATATAATTCTACTTTTCAATACAAACATCCAAGTTGATAAATATTGCAATACATGAATAATATACCAAAAGAAAAGCTAAACCATTTAAAGTATTAAAATAATTAAAAAAATCCCCCTTGGTTGTAGTAATATTAACCTTCTTTTAAATCACAGATTTAAAAATCGAACATAAATTATAAATTTAAAGTTTTTATAATACATAAGACTTTTTAAATAATGCCCAAAAAAAAATCTCATGGTGCATGATTCAAATGGACTATTAATATATGGATTTTGAAACTTAATTAAAAGGATACCAACTCAAAATAATCAGCGCTTAAAAGGGTTACAAATTAGACAAGAAAATAACAGAAAAGCAAAAATCTGTTGCCAACTTCCGAGATAAGAGATCCGATCTTCCAATTTTTTTTTTAATAAAAAAGAAAAAAAAAAAAAGAAAACAAGGAGGAATGTGACTTTTCAAAACTTGAAAATCCTAAAATTGGAAAAAAGAAACTCTAACCACCAAAAAATTGACAAGACTAATTTCCCATCAAAAAAATAAATTTTAATTATTTAAAAAAACGCTACCCTCAAATTGAAAATCCCAACATTAAAAAAAAAAAAAAAAAAAAAAACCCTTCACCAACCTCCACTGAAATCGACAGCTGAGCTCCAACGCCGAGCTCCGACGAACCACGATTCACGGACCACCGCGCGGAGAGAGAGAGGTTGGGGGGCCAAGCCATTGTCGCAAGTCCGCCGCGTCGTAAATAACGATGGTGCTCGTCGCAAAATTACAACGGAAAGAGGGAGAAAAGGGAGAGGAGAGAGAACAGAGAAAGGCGACAGTGAAAAATAAGAGAGAAAAGAGAGAACGTGGTCCTATCAGCGTTATACAGCCGACCTACTTTTTAATGTGACTATTGTCAACGTTGCTTTTCATGGGTGGTCTTTTCAATTAATTACTTGTTAACAAAGCCAACAATATTACTACGGTAGCCCAATCAATGGTACACTGTTCAGCAAGACCCATTTATCTGTACCACTTTATATGGTACTAACGTTATTCATCAAACAATGTACTGGAAAAAGAAGAAAGGAAAATTAGTTGTGAGGTGGATATGCTGTAATTCTAACGAGGAGAGACTTCATTGCCTGAAGCTAGCCTCATTGTTGCCATGCATGAAGAAACCTGGTTCTGGGGGGGCCGCGAGAGATAGCGAATCGCTGCCTAGCATAAGAACAACCATGTTCATGGTTGGTCTCTTAGCTACGGATTCTTGAACACACAACAGTGCAATGTGGATGCATCTCATTATTTCGGATCTTGAACCAAGTCTCATTAGGGGATCTATAAGATTTGAGGCATTCCCTTCCCTCCAACTTGTCCATGCCTGCAATAAACATATTGCGAATGTGTGTAAAATGTCTAGGGGTAGAGAAATAAAATCCTTCAATTATTGACGGTAACAAATATTTTCTTGCATTTTTTTCTAAGGAAAATGTAATTTTGTTCTTACATAGCTTAAAAGGTCTTGATCTACATGCTCTCCATCATGAGAGAAATAGTTGGCCTTTTGTCCGCTCACCATTTCTAAAATTAACACATCAAAACTAAATATATCTTACTTAACTGAAAATTGTCTGTGAATCCATATATCCACTACAAGCAATGTTTTAGTGTTAATGAATGTTTAATTTAGATTAAATGTTCTGTTGTCTTATGAGACGTTTGATAAACTTATTGCGTTTAAACGCAATGCATTAAATGTATTTTATATTTAGATAAAAAAGTATTTAAATTATATTTTAGAATTAAAAAATTGATATGATTGATAAAAATAGATAGGAAAAGTGAGATAGAGAGAGATAGAATATAATGTAAATGAAAAAAAAATTTAAAATATTTTAAAATAATAAATATATTTGAGGTATTGTTAAAAATTATTGTATCTGAATGTAAAATTTTTGTGTTTGGATGAAAATTATATTGTATTTGTAACAACCGGGAAAATTCACATTTTTTGGAAAATAAATGCACAATGAATTTAAGCATTAAAATGTGAAATTAAGTGATGTAATATTGTTTAGAATTAAATAAAATGTTCTAACAATATTAAAGGATGAAAAATGAGTAATAGTGATATTATGTGTGTGCACGTGTGTGCCACTCACAGTATCAGGAAGTAGGTCAAGATGATATTTTCTTGACATAAAACTGATAAATTTGGGTTCAGCACTCCGAAATTAGTAAGGATAGCCTATCAGTACGCTCAAATATGATAATTGAGCACAATGGTAAATTTTGACCGAAAATTGGCAGTATCGGAAATTGGTCGAAATGACCTCAGATGAAAATAAAACTGATATATTTGGATTCAGGACGTCCAAATTAATCAGGATAGCCCATATTGAAATTTTGGGCGAAAAAGTATATAAAGAGCGGGAAAAAGTGGAATTTTCTCATTTATCTACACACACTCTCTCTCCTCCTTCTCTTTCTCTCTCTAGCAGAATATGTACAGTAACCGACCATCGGAAACGGTGTCCGTTTTCGACACCGCCGGTGTCATCGGAAAGCTCTCGCCGAGTTGAGTCCGATGGTGGGTCGACGCGACGGAGCAGCCGCCGGAGCAAGCCGCACGCGCCGCCTGAAGGTCGCCGGAGCCGAAATCTTCCCGGCGAGATTTCTTCGCCGTCCGGCCACCATTTGCCACGAAACCGGTCCCAAAAGATTCGTGGTGAAGAGTACTACAAAACCCATGTGATGGATCGCCTCAACACCGGCGGAATCGCGCCGCCCGAGTTTCGAAAAATCCGGCGAAACGCCGCCGTGGAGCCGCCGTCGAAACCGTCGATTCCGGCGGAGTTGAAGGACGCCGTCGGTACAGAAATGGTCGCCGTGAAGAGGGGAGCAAAAGCCCTCAATCAATTTCGGGGAAAAAGTCCGGCACAGCGGAGTTCCACCACCGCCGCCGTGGCCGTGACTTTCGGGGTGATTTTCCGGCGATTGGGGCCTCCAAATGTGAAATTGAGGCTACCAATGAGTTCCTCATGTCGAGATCTTCAAGATGGGCTACTCATTTTCCACCGTCGCCGCCGCCGCCGCCAGTCAACGGCGGTCAACGGCGGTCAACGGCGGTCAACGCCGGTCAACGGCGGTCAACGCCGGTCAACGGCGACCGTTGACCGAAAATGCAAGTTTGGCTCGTTGGCCTATTTTCGACGTTCCGGACGCATCTGCGGAGTCGGAATTGCAAGACGAGACCTCAAAGATGAAGAACGAGGAATTAGGGTTTATGCCGTCGAGACCGGACTGCAATTCGGTATAAATTCTGACCCCTTTTCGTTCCGCAATTTAATTGTTTGGGACTGTTATATGATTTTATGATTTTTAGTATGAAAATTATGGAAAAAGAATGTATATAAAAAGAAGAAAATTGCTGTAATGGAGAAAAAGAAAAATATGTGATGATGTAACGATTTTACGTAAACGGTACAAGTTTTACGTAAAATCTAGGCCTCTGGTATAGTACGTGATAGAATTAGATCAGGATAGATGGTTTTCAGGCGTTTCCTAAACGCTGGAACCTTAAAAATTAAGGGGAAACTCTGCCGAAATTTCTAAAAAAATGACACCAGGGGTAAAATGGGAAACGAGGGGTAAAAATATGATCGGGAAGGGAACCCGAGCCCCCTCGAGGAATTAAGGCATGGAAAAAGGAATGGGTAAGGTACGACTAGTAAACCGACCCTTCAAAACCCTAGAACGTAAGGAAAAATATAAAACTGACACTTAGGTCGGAATAGTACTTCCCGAGGGCCGGGAATGTGAAAAATTGGTAAAATGATAAGAATTGATCCGGAAAAGGTCTGATAAGATTTAGAAAGTTAATTAAATGATTTTGGGTTTAGAAAATCCAACCTAAGTATGAAAATGAAAATGTTAGGTTTAAACGACCCATCAGGGGCAAAATGGTCATTTTGCCCAAAGATACTCAAATTATGGGAAAAGAGCCACAATGACCCTGAAATAGGTGAATGAAGTTTGTAAAAGCCAAAATTGAGATTTAAGTTATGAAAAATCACGTCAAGGGTAAAATTGTAATTTTGTCAAAAGTTAGGGGTAAAATCGTAATTTTTCAAAAGTTGGAGAAAAAATTCGAAAATGGCCATTAAGGTTTAAAAAGCTGTCATAAGGATATAATTAAGGGTTATAAGATCAGAATCAAGCTTTTTAATAAAATAAAAGCTATAGATGAAAATGTGATTAACGGACAAAATTTGTCTGTAGGAACCTAATCCAGAAGCGACAAAGGACGTCTATGGATTCCAAGAAAAGGATAAGCACGCTATGTGTAAGTTCAGACATTTACCCGTCTGCAACTATGAACAAGTTTATTGTGTTTATATGTTTTGTATGCAAATGTCATGATGTGAATTATGATGATGCTATAGTAATACTATAGCAATACTATGAGATGATAAAAGTTATGTTTTAATAAATAATTTATAAAAAATATATATATATGTATATATTGAATTATGAAGGAAAGGTATTATAAAAGTTTTATGAGAGTAACGATGTGATAAAGAGGGATAGAAGAATGGAAAGATTAAGAACAAGAATGTTATGATAGAATGCATAAGAAAGAGATGAGATATGAAAGGAAAGAATAGGTGTTTATGAAAAGTTTTATGGAAATTAAGTTATGATTGATAGAGCAATGATGATCGGTGATGAAAAGAATTAAGAAAGGGATGTTTTATGAGGACGAAAGGATAAATGTTTTATGAAAAATGATATGAAAGTAAAGAGTTAGACAAGAAAGAAAAACAATGATAGGTTATGATAAAAGGTATGATGAATGTTTTATGGAAAATGATATGAAAGCAAAGAGTTAGACAAGAAAGAAAAACAATGATAGGTTATGATGAAAAGTATGATGAAAGGATTAGAATATAACGATAAGATGTGATTGATGGAATAGAACGATAGGCTATGATCGATGGAATGATGCAAATGATAAGATGAACAAAGAATAATTGTCTACCCGTAACAAAACATGTTTTTGTTTGATGTGATGTGATGTGATGTTATATAAGTAATATGTGCTATATGTGTTATGTTTTTGAAAGAAAAAGATGTTCAACGAAAAATCAATATAAGAAAAATAAAAGCCTACAAGATAATAAGACTGAAAACTTAAGTTGTTGGCGTACCGGTCTCCCTACAAGGTCGAGACTTCCGGTCTATATCCTCCGCGTAGATGTGGCGCTACCCCGAAGGTGCGGTAGATTATAGGATGGACCAACCCCGAAGGTGCGGTTTTTATGTGACTGTGAGGTAGGTTGGTGGGTTGCTCCCCCTCCTCCCACTGTCCGCGCGAAACTAGGTACGTCCAACAACGGGCCCAACCAATGGAAAGTGGAAAGAAAACAAACGAAAGAAGAGTGAAAAGAAAAGAAAAGAAAGGAAAAGAAAGGAAAAGAGAAGAAAAGAAAAGAGCGTGAAAAGAAAAGAAAGGAAAAGAGCGTGGAAAAAAAAAAAAAAAGAGAAAAGAGAGTGCGTGAAAAGAAAAGAAAAGAAAAGAGCGTGAAAAGAAAAGAAAAGAGAGTGCGTGAGGAAAAAAAAAACAAGGAAAAAGAGAGTGGAAAGAAAAAAAAAATGAATGAAATGATACGAAAAGAAAAGAAAAGAAACGAACGATATGAAAGAACAACACAATGAAATCAATGAAAAATAATAAAACGAAGTTAAAAGAACATGATAGAATTATATATGTGATGTGATGTGTTTGATGTTATATGTATGGAATGACACGTTTTTACGTGATGTTGTGCTAGTGTATATGTTACTAGCTTTAAGATATGAAATGTTAGGAGATGATGAAGCGATACAAAAGTTATAAAGGTTTAGAACAGAAAGTTAAGAAATGATAGGAATGAAAAGCAAAGAAATGAAAAGATTGGATTAGAATGATAAGAGATGATCGATAGAATGATAAGAACGATGAACGAAGAGATAAACGAGCATGATGAAGCTCCTATTTTATGTTATGTTTTGAGGATATGTATGAATGATGTATATGGTGTGTATATACGTGATGATATATATTCTAGTAATAATATATATTACTAGTATTTATAAGTTAATGAATGTATGTTTGAACTTACTGAGCATCTAGCTCATTAGTTGTTTATATGTTGCAGGTAAGCAACGTGTTTATTTAAAGTAATATGATGGACAACGGACGGATCTGCATGTGCCAAGGGACTGGGCGAGGGTATGGTACTACCATGAGTCTTTCGCTGAGCGTTCAAAAAGGAAGACGAAAGAAAGAAAGAAAGTTATGAAATATGTATTATAAGAGTATGATACAGATAGGTATAGTATGTAAGTTAAAAAAAAAAAAAAAAAGAAAAAAAAAATTGCTATAGAAATTGCTTCCGCTATAAGATGAGAACGTTAAGAATGGAAAGTTAAGTTAAGTAAGAGGATGACGACCCACGAGGTTGCCAGCCATCGCGGTCGGCGTCAGAGCTTGACTGGTTGGTATGGTAACGTACGTGGGGGGTCGCCACAGTATTTAAACGTAATGCGAATGCAAAACAACAACCAAATGCCCCATTAATTTTTCATTTTCATTAAAATAAATCTTATTTTTTTGGAGCTAAATACAATGTAACATGAACATTAATAGATTCTTTTATTGTCTTTAGATAAAATATGTTTTTACATGTGATCAAATATTTATGATATAAATATTGACACAATGAAAATATCCCTAACGGAAGTATTTTGCCTTACTAGGTGCCAGCAATTCGGCTTGTATTTCCTTGAGTTTGATCGAGAGCAAACAACCTTATCATTCCAAAATCTGCAATATTAGAGTCCATTTTTTCATCTAACAAAATATTATTAATTTTAAGATCTTGATGAATAATTCTCAACTTAGAAACTTCATGCAGGTAAAGAAACCCTCGCGTAACTCCTTGTATAATCTTATAACGCTTATCCAAATCTAAATCTGCACGCTTGCTTGAATCTACATATTTCACAAAATGAGTGGCGAGGACATATATATTCTTTGAAGAGACACGAAAATGGATATATGAGATGAAATAGGGATAAATATACAACCATACCAAAGAAGAGGCGATCAAGACTTGTGTGTGGAATAAACTCGTATGGAAGAATCCTTTCATTTCTTTCAAGCAGAAGCCGAGGAGCCTAACAAGATTATGGTGATGAAGCTTGGCAACTAGCAATACCTCATTCTTGAATTGCAAATCACCTTGGCTAGAGTCTCTGGACAATCTTTTTACAGCTATGGCTTGTCCATCAGAAAGCCTTCCCTATAATAGGATGTACAGCCGGCTGGTTATGAAATGCACTTAATCAATGCAAGATTTTACTCATGCCCGTAGAATTAGGTATCGTTTGGCAAAAAAATTTTATTTTAATTTTATTCAAATACAATACAATTTTACACCAAACACAAATTTTGTAATAGTGCTACGAAAACAATTACTATTCAAAATATTTTTAAAACAATCACATCAACTTTTCAACTCTACTATTTATCTCTACTTTTATCAATCACATCAACTTTTCAACTCTAAAATACTTTTCATTCAAACACACATTTCATTCAAATACAAAACAAATACTTTTCAATCAAATACAACATTCAAAAAATAAATTCCATTCAAATACAATCAAAATGCAATGCATTTACCAAACGCCCCCTTAATCAAATTTTTATTGCTTGTGCTCTTCCCTGTAAACAGCACCAAATCCGCCTTGTCCAAGCTTATTTTCCTTTGAAAAGTCATCGGTCGCAATTCTGATGGTCTCAAAACTGTATTGCAAGGACTACGCACCATCAAATTCTTCAGCAGGTTTGTGAAAGGGGCTAGCTTGAACAACATAAATCAAATGACTTGCATTCTGTGATGAATAATGAAAATTAAAAATCCTCTTGAAATAGGATGTGAAATATATTAGATTTTCTCAACTTACTTTGGACCTTTTTCTTTTCGCTCCTGGTTCTTAAAAAACACGCAGACGATGACGATTACTAATGCAAACAAAACTGTACTTGAAACAACAGAAATAATTGTAATAACTGTTCTTGACTTGTTACTTTCTTTTCCTGCAAAACCCAAAAATCTGCTGTGATCAAAGCAATAATATCTGACCGTGTAGTACCATATTTTTGAACAATTTAAGTTTGGAAAATAACAACATATTCTATCTTTAAAATTAGAAGTATATATCAACGTGATGCAAGTAATATCATTTATTTCTTTTGAAGGAAATGAAATAAAACACCACATCTCAATTATGTTGACATCCTGAAAATTTGACGAAGGTAATGGAATAAAATTATTTGATTAAAACATGCTTACATTGCTTAGGAGATGCGGTCATTGCCGGGGATGCAGGAAATGGGTCATATGTGGATCCATGGAAAAGGTAATCTCCGTACCTAAAGTTACAACTGGGGGTAACAACCCTTCACCTAATCTTCCCCTCACAACACTGCGGAAGATTCCCAAATGCATCATCCAAGCAAATATTGCACTCTTGCTGCGACAAGTCCGGCGTGCACTGGACAAGTGCGTACATGTTTTGGAATTCTGGAGCGCTCGCACTCCCCGATGCATATTTGCGCAGGGAACCACCAGTGGCCGCTTAAGTTTTAAGGTCATTCAACAAGGTCCAGAGGCCTCGTTAAAAGGCATCTGCGTTGGAAACGTTTTGGATGCCCGCCAAAGAGAACTTTTGGAAAGTTTCCATGACGCCAAACAAGATGTGGTCTGAGTAGCGCAACATACAGTTGTCGTACCATCCGACTGCCTCCATCTGATAGGGAAAAAGCTGAGTTAGAAGGTACGTAGAATGGTTGAGACAACTGCGACAAGCGTCAGGCTTAGCGTCTCCTCTGCAAAGCGCAATCGCGTAAACGTGGTCGGAGGCATTGCCGTAGAAGACATTGTAAAAGCCGTAGCCGTTGCCGTCTTGGGAGGGAAGGGTTGACAGGAGATAGTTTAGGTTGGTTTGGTAGGTGCTATTAGTGGTGTAGTTACATCTTTCGTCTTTACAAAAGTAGCCTAGGAAACTTTGCTGGGCGATGGCTTGAGTGACAAGAATGAAGATGGAACAAAGGATCATGAAAAACGTTATTCTTGCCATTGTTTGGCCTGTCCGTATGAATGTACTACATAATGATATATCCTTTCTATAGGGGTTTAAAAAAAAAGACCTTTTTTAATAAATATTTCAAGTTTAATCCATAGAGTAATGTTTTTAAAATGGACGTGACCAACAAGTCGTTTATCAAATGATAAACGACTTGTTGGTCTTTTATTAATAGATTTGTTAATCTATTATTTGACAGTTAATCCATGATTAACCAAATAAATTAAATACTCTATTGATCTATTAGTAATATATTATAATATTTGTCCAACAGTGATAATCTATTAATATATCTCACTATTAATATATTATGGATGGATCATTGAAAAACCAAAAAAAAAAAAAAAATCATTTTCCTCTCTGAAAAAAGGTCGGCTATCTATTTGAAGGGGTGACCTACCCATCTAAATTTTTTCCTTCCTATATTTAGTGGCTTCATATTTGTACTAATAAATTTGAGTATTTGTTCAAAAATCTCAAGTGTTTCTAAACTTTAACATATGATAGCAGCCAAGGCGTACTTGTTCAAAAATCTCAAGTGTTTCTAAACTTTAAAATATGATAGCAGCCAAGGCAATCACATAATTGGTTTACAAATTTATTTGGTGAGAAATTGACAGATCTTTATAAATTAATATTAATGCAAGGACATGTATGTGGACTTATTGATGCCAGCGGCTATCAGATAAGGTTATAAAGACCAACGCATAAGGCTTCATCTAAATTAGATCTTATGTCCTACATTACTTCAACTTCGATTTAAGAAGAGGAAAAAAAAAAATCAAACATATGTTTTAAGTTATATAGAGGTGATGTATTGTTTCAAATAAAATTTGTCCATTTCCTCATTTCTCTTTTTGGTTGCAGGGCATACTATCTTATAGTTTGTGGGTTTACAGAAAATTAGGAGGTAGCCCTCTATTCACCCATAGACCAAGCTGGCTAGCGAAGCAAAATCTCATCTCTAATCTTTGAATTTGAACTCTGCTGGATGCCTTCACATTAATCGGCCTAGTGTAATTATTTACTTACTTGGTACTTTTACTTTGTCTTTTAGTAGAAGCTATTTTTTTTATACTAAATTACATCTCTTAAGATCTAGTAATTTGAATAAATCATAGATATCATCAACTCGTAGATATGCATTGATATAAGCAACCCGCATTCTTAATTAGTCAATAAACTATATATATACACGGTAGTTGAGTAACTATTAATCCTCTTGCAGAGATCAAAATTAAAATAAACGACAAGGAAAGTAGAATACTGAAAATTATTAGAAAATATTTAATAACAGTATCTTGATTTAATGAGTATGCGGGTGCCAATCTATGATATGCCAGTATTTAATGTGATATGAGCTGTTCCCTCTCATATTTTTATATGATAAAAAAATTAGAGTAATTTTGAAAAAACATGATTTCCACTGTTCTTATGACATCAGGTTGACTGCTCTCGGTTGCCTATTATTAGCTGTTTATTTCGGTTTTCTTGCCCTCTTGGTTTGTATTTATTTATTATTATTATTATTATTATTTTGTATTTTTCGTTTCTTATATAAGTGAATTGCAGTTGGATACTTATATAGGGTCTATAGTGGAGGTCTCTGATGCAAGTTGTATCCTTTTGTCATTTAAATAATGTCATTTACATTTATAATAAAATTATACTCATTCGTACCTCTTTATATATATATATATTTATATATAGCTCATTTTCACTTTGCTTCTGAATTTAAAACTACAATTTTTTGTCTCTTGAATTTTGAATTGATCTTATTTAATTCGTTTCCTAAGTTATGTCAAATACATATGGAAAAAAGAGATAATGCGGTCACGAGATCTTTTTGTTAAAATTGAAAAGTGACTATTGGTCACACTAAACTCCCTCTTTCTTTTTTTTTTCTTTTTTTCTTTTATGTTTTAAAAAATTTAACAAAAAGGGTACAGTTGGACTAATTCAAAGTTTGAAGGATAAAGTATGAGTTTTTATAGTTTTAGGAGCAAAATAATGATGACCCCATAATTGGAGTGGTATGGGTGAGATTGATCTTACATAATATCTACAGTGATCATATTATAGTTTTATTTTTTATAGTATTCACTGGTCTATTTTTCTTAAAAAATAAACTCAGAGAGGAACAAAGTTGATGTCATATATTTACAGCACATTATAACCAGATTGATGCCCATTAATGATATGACTCTCTACCAAATTCCCAACTAAATATTATTAAGAACAAAGAAAAATTACAAAAGAGTTAGGAAAAAAAAAAGGAAAAAATAAAACAGCGCCTAGAAAAAGAAGAGGAAAAACTTAGAAAAACTGAAAGAGATATTGAATGTAAAATCGTGCTTTGAATGTAGACTATCAAGCCAAAACCCAATCAAGAAAAAAAAAAGAAGTACATATTTAATTAAGAAATTGACTATTCACAAAATCTGTAACAAAAAGAAAAGCCTGTCATGTCATTATTAACCACCAAAGAAAAAAATCTGGAAAATGGAACCACCGTATCCGTATGTAATGCCATCCCTGTGAACAGCATATGTAGAAAGCAAGTTTGTAGTCACTAGCATTATTGTTCACGATCAAAATTCAAAAATTCAAAGCAAACCTACGATGAAGACAGGATGGTTGACAAATGCAAAAGTCATTTCTTTTTGTTGACCAGCATGCACGTAATTTATTGCATAGTTTTATTTCAACACTATATGTCATGAAAAAGTCATAAAAAGCTTTTTGTCTCCCTCGGACTTGATTCTCCAACATTCGGAAGTCAGGTCCACGGTGGGAGTAGGCGCATCCGAGCAACCAAGTTCACTGCAATACATACGAGCAATCATAGCTTACAAGTTACAATTATGGTGATATATATACATATATATATATATATATATTTAAGTAAATGAGGATGAGGAAAATCCCCGACTCAAATTTATTACAAAAATAAAATAGAAAATAAAAGTTAAGATTTAAAATTTAGTATCGATGACAAAATAACCCTTAAAAAAAAAAAGGCAAATGAACTCGACCAAAAATTGATTAATTTATATATTTTAAAATCTTTTTTCTTTCAAACATGAAGCATATAGACACACTTTTTATTATCCATTTCTTACATTTACCAGAACTTAAAAAAAAAAAAAAAACCAAATCCCTTAGGACAGTTTATTAGCAGTAAAGTTAGCCCTGTTGACTTTTTTTTTTAAATAAATTGTGACATATTTCGAAAATTTTTTATTTTTTGGTATTACTTTTAGAAGAAAAGTCTAATTTATATGATCTAGTTTTGCCCGAAATAGCTAGCCGAGGCAAAAACTATTACAGCGTTGAAATCTTAGTTAATTGGTATCAATAACATTGCTGAATTTTGTCAAGCTGACAAAAATAATGAGATAACGTAGTTATCAAAAATAATAATATTATTAAAAATTATACTGAGATAACGTATGTTGGACATTAATTTGTCCAGGACAAATGTAGTTCTGTTGATTAAACATGTTCTAATTTCCATTGAAAGAAAAAAAGATAAACAACTTATTAACTAATTAGATGAGAATGGCCAATAAACCTGCGGCGTTTTTTGCATGAACAACTCTACAAAATGACCTTATTAATGTTCTCTCCCTCTTTTCTTGAGTAGACTTTTCTTATCGAGATTTTAAGGGTTTTAATATGGTCTCTTTTGCCTATTTTTGAGTAAAACAGTATGTCTTATAATTTAGTGGTTTCAACAAGGTTTTTTCTTTTTTCTTTTTTTAATTTGACATTAAATTTTGAATATTAACTTATATGACAATGAATTGTCATCTTTTCACTATAAACACAATCTTTAATTTTTTTTTAAAAAAATTATAATTTTTTAATTTTAATTGATGTGATTATTATTGAAATATTTACTATCACAACTTAAATATCACATAAATTAATATTAAAATTTTAGACTAAAGTTGATGCCCTGAAATTATTCTTTATTTAATGTTGTTGATTCCTTCTTGACATATATATATATATATATTGTGTTTCTCTTCCGTCTATTTCACTTTTTCCTTCTTTCTTTTTCTTTTTCCTTTTCTAATTCTTCTTCTTTTTCTATTTTTTTTGTACTCGCTTTTTTATTAAAGTATCTTCGGGTCCGTTTGGATGGGGTGTTTGTTTTTGGAAAATGAAAAAATTTTAGATATGAAAAATAAAAAATTGTTTGGAATTTTTTTTAAAAGTGAAAAGTTGTTTGGGTGGGTGAAAACTTTTTGTTTCTAGAAAGTTCTTTTTTCATTTTTCAAAAATAAAAAATGTTGGATGTTCAGATACGGAAATTTAGAAATGTTCATTTTTCTTGAAATGAAAAATTTTTTATTTTTTAAATTTAAACGTATCAAACAGACGGAGGGTACATGTTCGAAAAATAATGGAAGCATTAGGTAATGGAATTCAAATAAATTTTCAATATCAAGATCTTAACTCATGATATAATGTATTATAATTATTATTTGTGGTCTACGTCTCGTATAAAGGCTCAACACTTCGGACAGAATTTATGACTTCTGTCAAAAAAAATAAAGTGCTATATTTTTCTCCTTCGCACGAACCACTGTATAGAAAACGGTCACAATATCCTTCATAATGGCTTAAATATAAATCTCCTTCCAATGCACCCAAATTATTAAATTTCGAAGTGGGGAGTTTAATAATTTGCGCTAATGCCACTGACACTTTATTTAATGATAAGGACCCAAAAGTTCTATTCATAGAAGTATGTTGAGGTGTTTCAAATTGCTAGGATTCTTTGGAGCACGTCTACTACCAAGTAAAATCCTCACAAAATTTTTCATTAAAATAATACATATCAATAATTATCTTGGTTAAACATTTTGTGTTACATTTATATATAAATAATTAGAATCTCAATAGATAAACTTAAATTAATTCTTTATCTTATCTAGACAAGATAAATAATTTAAATTTCTATCTTTCTCAAATTAATTATTAAATTATCTAACTAATGCATAACTCTCCAAATTTAATTTTGATTCAAATTTGACGTATAAACTGTTCTTTTCATAATAATCAATCAATTTTATGGATCTTATTTTGATTTAAATAGTACAAATAATTATTTAAGTCTTCCGAAAAATCCAAAACTAAACTACACAGATACACTATTAGAAAGAAGAATTCCACGACCGTGTATTATAAGAAAAGGACATTTTGTTCATGGAAGAACCAATCAAAATCACAAACTTACTTCTAAAAAAACCTACTTGTCGTATAATTTTAAAAGGAGACATCAACTTTTGTCCGAAAAGAGGACCACCATCGACTTGCATTAGAAAAGCGAAACTCAAGGACACTACAGCACAGTATACATGAAACGACATGACTTTTTGGCATACAAAACGATTTGTTATTTTGATGTTATAGAAAAAGGACATTAGTATCAATAACATGTCGTTTTTCGAAACTAAAAAAAAAAAAAGAAAACGAAAACAAGTCATTGCATCATAGGGCTAAAAATTTGTTTTTCGAGATGGAATAACATGTTTTTCTGTTTACTTTAATCCGTGCCAGCAGACGGCAGTCCGACCTACAACAACAGCAGCAGCAGCAGCAGCAGCAACCCAAAAAAAAAAAGAGGACGACAAAATTTGATTAATGTATGTCTCGATTAAATAGGCGCTCATTTTTTAAATAAAAATATTTTCTACTTTTGCAATGAAAAAATTTTTTTATTCAAAAATAAAAAATTATTTAAATAAATAAAAAATTTACGTTTTTAAAAGAGAAAAATCTTTTTTATGTTAAAAATGAAAATTTTTTAGTATTCACGTACAAAAGTTTAAAAAGTTTATTTTTTTAAAAATGAACATTTTAATCTAAAAATAGACTTCTCAAATAGACGGAAGTGCATAACATTAACAGGGAAATAGTTTAGTAACTAAAACACAGTTTTCAGAAATTGTGATCGAATCGTTCTCATATCTACTCCGATCTGTAGCTGAGGCTTCACGTTCTAACTGTACAAAATATGCCGGTTGCGAAGGTGGTCGGAGTACCAGAGAGAGGCCACTGAGCATGAGAACAACTGACCCCATCGTTGGTCTATCGGCTGTCTTTTCTTGCACGCATAATAATCCGATGTGGATACACCTTACTATTTCATGTCTTGAAATGGTCCTCATTTTGGGATCCACAAGATTCGTAGCTTCAATTTTCCCACACCTGCCATGATTGGAATGAACAGAGTAAAAGATAAGAGATATTTCTTATTTTGTTACAATTTTTTTTTCCAGGACATATATGGAAATCCATGTCTAGATAATAATTCTTACATAACTCAGCGAGCTCTGCGGCTTCTCCCCGACATAGAAATTATTAATTCTCTGTCCACAGAAATAATGGACTAACACACCGAAATTAAAAGACATTGGACTTAACAGAAAATTAAAATTTAGCGTGTTCAACATATTATGGAGCCATATATCCATTATATGTCAACATCCAGAATATATCAACACCCATAATTTTTCTTTGCTTTGGTCAAGAACAAACAATCTTGCAGTCCCAAAATCTGTGATCTTAAGATTCATTTCTGTATCCAAGAAGATGTTACTGACTTGAGATCATAATGAATAATATTCTGTGACGAGACTCTTTATGAAAGTAAAGGAGTTCTGGAGCAATGTCACCTATAATCTTGTACTGCTTGTTCCAACCCAAATGTTTACGCTTGATTGAATCTACATATTTTAAAAAAATAGTCCATGATTTAGTTACACTACATCTATGGGCCAACAGCAAAGCTCGTGGCTTTGCTATAACATATATTTCGCCGCTTTCTGGCTAAATTCAATTGTTTGGGCCTTCAAAATGAGCTTTTTTTTTTTTCATTTTTGGTAATTTCTGTAATAAGTTGGTATAGGAATTTTAGATTTTAATTTTGATTGCATTACCTTGTTCTTTTGAGCCTAATAGTTTCATTTCCACTTTCAGTTTATTACTTTCCATTTTTAGAAAAATTACGAATTTTATTATTTTTTCGATTTTTGTAGTTCGTTGATTGTATTTTTATCTTATAAATAAGAATGCTCTTTTGTAATGAAAATTAGTTGATTTGACTTAAATTTTCTAGTTTTTACTTTTTACTTCTCTTTTCAATTTTTAGTATTCTGTATAAATCAACGATTTTGAAAGGTTTTTCTGATATTTTGTATGAATCAACAGGTTAACTAAACTATCCTCTTAATTTTTGTTGCTTTATTTGTGGCGACCCCCCACGTACGTTACCATACCAACCAGTCGAGCTCTAACGCCGACCGCGATGGCTGGCAACCTCGTGGGTCGTCATCCTCTTACTTAACATACTTAACCTTCAATTCTTAATATTCTCATCTTAAAGCGGAAGCAATTTCTATAGCAATTTTTTTTTTCTTTTAACTTACATATTATACCTATCTCTATCATACTCTTATAACCCATATTTCATAACTTTCTTTCTTTCATCTTCCTTTTTGAACGCTCAGCGAAAGACTCATGGTAGTACCATACCCTTGCCCAGTCCCTTGGCACGTGCAGATCCGTCCGTTGTCCATCATATTACTTTAAATAAACAGGTTGCTTACCTGCAACATATAAACAACTAATGAGCTAGATGCTCAGTAAGTTCAAACATACATTCATTAACTTATAAATACTAGTAACATATATTATTACTAGAATATATGTCATCACGTATATACACACCATATACATCATTTATACATACCCTCAAAACATAACATAAAATGTGAGCTTCTTCATGCTCATTTATCTCTTCACTAATCATTCCCATCATTCTATTGATCATCTCTTATCATTCTAATCTAATCTCTTCATTTCTTTGCTTTTTCATTTCTATCATTTCTTAACTTTCTGTTCTAAACCTTTATAATTTTCTATCGCTTTATCATCGTCTCTTAACATTTCATATCTTAAAGTTAGTAACATATACACTAGCACAACATCACGTAAAAACGTGTCATTCCATACATATAACATCAAACACATATATAATTCTATCATGTTCTTTTAACTTCGTTTTATTATTTTTCATTGATTTTATTGTGTCATTCTTTCATATCGTTCGTTTCTTTTCTTCTTCTTTTTTTCGTATCATATCTTTTCTTTTCTTTTCACTCTCCTTTCCTTTCTTTTCTTTTCACGCTCTTTTCTTTTCTTTTCACTTTCTTTTCATTTCTTTTCTTTCACTTTTCTTTTCTTTTCTTATCTTTCACTGGTGGGCCCCGTTGTTGAACGTACCTAGTGCGCGCTGACAGTGGGAGGAGGGGGAGCTACCCACCAACCTACCTCACAGTCAATCTTTAACTTTTAGCCATTAACCTCACACCTTCGGGAGGTAGCGTTCCACTGTAAGCCATTAACCTCGCCTACGGGAGGTAGCATTCAATTATAGTGGAATTCATAACATAAAACCTCACCTACGGGAGGCCGGTACGCCAACAACTTAAGTTTTCAGTCTTATTATCCTGTAGGCTTTTATTTTTCTTATATTGATTTTTTTGTTGTATATCTTTTTCATAACATTCATCATCTTTCATTTCTCATTTTTCATAGAACATTTCGTAGAACATATGTTCTTTCATTGTTTTTCTTTTCTTAATTCTTTACTTTATTATCACATCACATCACATCATATCACATCACATCATAACAAACAAAAACATGTTTTGTTACGTGTAGACAATTATTCTCTGTTCATCTTATTATTTGCATCCTCCTATCTACCGTATCTTATCATCATCCTCCTATTGATCATAGCCTATCGTTCTATTCAATCGATCACATCTTATCGTTATGTTCTAATCCTTTCATCGTACTTTTTATCATAACCTATCATTGTTTTTCTTTCTTGTCTAACTCTTTGCTTTCATATCATTTTTCATAAGATATTCATCATACCTTTTATCATAACCTATCATTATTTTTCTTTCTTGTCTTACTCTTTACTTTCATATCATTTTTCATAAAACATCTATCCTTTCGTCCTCATAAAACATCCCTTTCTTAATTCTTTTCATCACCGATCATCATTGCTCTATCAATCATAACTTAATTTCCATAAAACTTTTCATAAACACCTATTCTTTCCTTTCATATCTCATCTCTTTCTTCTGCATTCTATCATAACATTCTTGTTCTTACTCTTTCCATTCTTCTATCTCTCTTACTCACATCTTTATTCTCATAAAACTTTTATAATACCTTTCTTTCGTAATTCAATATATACATATATATATACATATATA
Organism: Antiaris toxicaria; assembly: GCA_035233585.1. Classification (NCBI taxonomy): domain Eukaryota; kingdom Viridiplantae; phylum Streptophyta; class Magnoliopsida; order Rosales; family Moraceae; genus Antiaris; species Antiaris toxicaria. The sequence continues at coordinate 102,086,560 of CP141154.1, forward strand.
TATATTTTTATAAATTATTTATTAAACATATCTTTTAATATCATCATAACATTGCTATAGCATTTCTATAGCATCATCATAAATCACATCATGACATTTGCATACTAAACATATAAAAACGATAAGCTTGTTCATAGTTGCAGACGGGTAAATGTCTGAACTTACTCGTAGCGTGCTTATCCTTTCTTTGAGATCCATCGACGTCCTTTGTCGCTTCTGGATTAGGTTCCTACAGACAAACTTTGTCCGTTAATCACATTTTCATTTATAGCTTTTATTTTATTAAAAAGCTTGATTCTGATCTTATAACCCTTAATTATAGCCTTAGGACAGCTTTCTAAACCTTAATGGCCATTTTCAAATTTTTCTCCAACTTTTTGAAAAATTACGATTTGACCCCTAACTTTTGACAAAATTACAATTTTGCCCTTGACATGATTTTTCATAATTTAAACCTCAATTTTGGCTTTTACAAACTTCATTAACCTATTCCAAGGTCACTGGGGCTCTTTTCCCATAATTTGAGAATCTTTGGGCAAAATGACCATTTTGCCCCTGATGGGTCGTTTAACCTTAACATTTTCATTTTCATGCTTAGGCTGGATTTTCTAAACCCAAAATCATTTAATTAACTTTTTAAATCTTATCGGACCTTTTCCGGATCATTTCTTATCATTTTGCTAATTTTCACATTCCCGGCCCTCGGGAAGTACTATTCGAATCTAAGAATCGGTTTCGTGTTTTTCTTGCGTTCTAGGGTTTCGAAGGGTCGGTTTACTAATCATACCTTACCCATTCCTTTTTCCTTGCCCTAATTCCTCGAGGGGGCGCGGGTTTCCTTTCCGATCATATTTTTACCCCTCGTTTCCCATATTACCCCTGGTGCCATTTTTATAAATTTCGACAGAGTTTCCCCTTAATTTTTGAGGTTCCAGCGTTTAGGAAACGCCTAAAAACCATCTATCCTAATCTAATTCTGTCACGTACTATACCAGATGCCTAGATTTTACGTAAAACTCATACCGTTTACGTAAAATCGTTACATCATCACATATTTTTCTTTTTCTCCATTACAGCCATTTTCTTCTTTTTACATACATTCTTTTCCACATTTTTCATAGCAATAATCATAAAATCATATAACAGTCCCAAACAATTAAATTGCGGAACGTAAATGGATCGGGATTTATACCGAATTGCAGTCCGGTCTCGACGGCATAAACCCTAATTCTCCGTTCTTCATATTTGAGGTCTCGTCTTGTAATTCCGACTCCGCGGATGCGTCCGGAACGTCGAAAATAGGCCAACGGGCCAAACTTCCATTTTCGATCAACGGTCGCCGTTGACCGGCGGCGACGGCGGCGACGGTGGCAAATGGGTAGTCCATTTTGAAGATCTCGACGAGAGGAATCCATTGGTAGCCTTAATTTCACATTTGGAGGCCCCAATCGCAGGAAAATCCCCCCGAAAGTCACGGCCAAGGCGGCGACGGTGGAGCTCCGCCGTGCCGGACTTTTTTCCCGAAATTGATTGAGGGCTTTTGCTCCCCTCTTCACGGCGACCATTTCTGCACCGGTGGTGCAGCTCAACATTGCCAGAAACGACGGTTTCGACGGCGACTCCACGGCGGCGACGTCGCGACTTCGGGCGGTGTGATTCCGCCGATGTTGAGGCGATCCACCACCTGGGTTTTGTAGTACTCTTCACCACGAGTCTTTTGGGACCGGTTTCAGCTTGATCGGACGTCGGACGGTGGAGATACGGCGTAGCAAATTTTCCGGTGGCCGGCGGCTTTGGGCGGCGCGTGCGGGCTCCTCCGGCGTCGGTTCCGTCGACTCGGCCCACCGTTGAACTCAGCTCGACGAAAGCTTTCCAACGGTGCCGGCGGTGTCGAAAACGGACACCGTTTCCGATGGTCGGTTACTGTACATATTCGGGTAGAGAGAGAAAGAGAAATGTAGAGAGAGAGAGTTCTTGGGCAAATGAGGAAATTCCACTTTTTCCCCGCTCTTTATATACTTTTTCACCCAAAATTCCAACATGGGCTATCCTGACTAATTTCGGCGTCCTGAATCCAAATATATCAGTTTTATTTTCATCTGAGGTCATTTTGACCAATTTCCGATACTGCAAATTTTCAGTCAAAATTTACCCTTGTGCTCAATTATCAAATTTGAGCGTGCTGATAGGCTATCCTGACTAATTTGGGTGTGCTGAACCCAGATTTATCAGTTTTATGTCAAGATAATGTCATCTTGACCTACTTCCTGATACTGTGAGTGGCACACACGTGCACACACATAATATCACTATTACTCATTTTTCATCCTTTAACATTGTTAGAACATTTTATTTTGGTTCTAAACAATATTAAATCACTTAATTTCACATTTTAATGCTTATATTCATTGTGTATTTATTCTCCGAAAAATATGAATTTTCCCGGTTGTTACATTATTATTCTAACAAACATGTACAATACATCATTTTGTCATGGTATTCACCATAAGATAATAATATAAAAAACCTATTTGATAGAGTTTTTACTTTTATTTTTAATCACTAGAATAAAATAAGCAAAATCTTTAGCTTCTCAGTAAATGTTTAAAATCAAAGAATTTTTGAAGCTAAGATGAGATTTAAAGTTTTCTTATAAATGATAAAAATATTAGAATGAAATTTATGATTAAATATTTAAGTTTTGTTACAAATTTTAAAATATATTAAATAAAGCTTCTATCAAAAATCATATATATAAAATATATAAAAATATATATATATATATATTGAAACCATTTTTAAGACTGAAGGCTCTTATTACATGTCATCCAATAGTTTTCATACTTCCGAGATGATATCTTCCACTTAAAGTATAAATAAACAAATAAAAGTGGAGGTGACTCATTAAAACCTTTGTATGACAAATCTCGATAAGAAAAATTCATACAATCCCGAAAAAGACAATCTCTCTTAAAATTTAACAACAATATTATAATTACCAAAATAAATAAAGTAAACAACAAGATAGAAAACTTCATTGCCGGAAAACAAAATTCAGACAGAATGCGCAATGACCCTTATATGCTAGCATATCTGCAAGATGTTCATTTATTTATATTAAAAATATTAATTTCAAATTTGGTAAGTGAAAAATAAGAATATGTCTCACTTTATCATTTATAAATATGAATATTGTAAATTGAATTAGTTTTAATACGAAGAAATTACGTATGGCAGAGGATATAATCAAGCGGATCAAGGCAATCCGTCATGCGTGGGTTCAAATTTCCTCATGTTTGACCATTTAATTTGAAATTTTCATTTTTTATTTTATTTAGTAATTCTATTTTTTTTTCTTTTCTTTTTAGGATCAAATTATTATAATTTATTTTTCCTGTGACGTCCCCCACGTACATTACCATACCAACCAGCCGAGTTCTGACGCCGACCGTGATGGTTGGCAATCTCGTGGGTCGTCCTCCTCTTAATTAACATACTTAACTTTCCATTTTTAACGTTCTCATTTTAAAACGGAAGCAATTTCTATAGCAAATTTTTTTTAACTTACATATTATGCCTATATTTCTATCATACTCTTATGACATATAATTCATAAATTTCTTTCTTTCATCTTCCTTTTTGAATGCTCAGCGAAAGACTCATAGTAGTACCATACCCTCGCCCAGTCCCTTGACACATGCAGATCCGTCCGTTATCCATCATATTACTTTAAACTAACAGGTTACTTACCTGCAACATATGAACAACTAATGAGCTAGATGCTCAGTCAGTTCAAACATATATTCATTAACTTATAAATACTAGTAATATATATTATTACTAGAATATATGATATCACGTATATACACATCATACACATCATCTATACATATCCTCAAAACATAACATAGAATGTGAGCTTCATCATGCTCGTTTATCTCTTCGCTAATCATTCCCATCATTCTATTGACAATCTCTTATCATTCTATTATAATCTCTTCATTTCCTTTCTTTTCATTCCTATTGTTTCTTAACTTTCTGTTATAAACCTTTATAACTTTTCTATCGTTTTGTCCTCATCTCTTATCTTTTCGTATCTTATAAGCTAGTAACATATATACTAGCATAACATCACGTAAAAACGTGTCATTCACATTATACATATAACATCAAATACCTCACATCACATATATTAATTCTATTATGTTCTTTTAAGTTTCATTTTATTATTTATCTATTTTTCATCGATTTCATTATGTCATTCTTTCATATCGTTCGTTCTTTTCTTATCGTTCTTTACTCTTCTTTTCCTTTCTTTTCTTTTCTTTTCTTTTCATGCACTCTCATTTCCTTTCTTTTCTTTTCACTCACTCTCTTTTCCTTTCTTTTCTTTTCACGCACTCTCTTTTCCTTTCTTTTCTTTTCTTTTCTTTTCATGCACTCTCATTTCCTTTCTTTTCTTTTCTTTTCTTTTCACTTTCCTTTGATTTCTTTTCTTTTCACTTTCCTTTGATTTCTTTTCTTTTCACTTTCCTTTAGTGGGCCTGTTGTTGAACATACCTATTTAAGCACGGACAGTGGAAGGAGGGGGAGCGACCCACCAACCTACCTCACAGTCACATTAATTACCACACCTTCGGGGTTGGTCCAACCTATAATCTACCACACCTTCGAGGTAGCACCACATCTGCGTGGAGGATATAGACCTGAAGTCTCGACCTTGTAGGGAGACCGATACGCCAACAACTTAAGTTTTCAGTCTTATTATCTTATATGCTTTTACTTTTCTTATATTGATTTTTTCGTTGTATATCTTTTTCATGACATTCATTATCTTTCCTTTTTCATTTTTCATAAAACATTTCATGGGACATTTGTTCTTTCGTTGTTCTATTTTTCTTTCGTAATTCTTTCTCATTGTCATTTCATTCTTTCATTCTCATTTCGTAAGATATATATATCGTTGTTTCGTTTTGTTGTTTTTCTTTTCTTAATTCTTTACTTTACTTGTGTGAATTATGTTAATCACACTTTAGCATATATAGCATGTATTACTTATATATAATCGCATCACATCATAACAAACAAAAATACGTTTAGTTATGTGCGTACAATTATTCTCTTTTTATCATTTGCATTATTCTATCTATCGTATCTTATCATCATACTCCTATCGATCATAGCCTATCGTTCTATTCTATCAATCACATCTTATCGTTATGTTCTAATCCTTTCGTCATACCTTTCATCATAACCTATCATTGCTTCTCTTTCTTATCTAACTCTTTGCTTTCATATCATTTTTCATAAAACATCTATCCTTTCGTTCTCATAAAACATACCCTTTCTTAATTCCTTTCATTACCGATCATCATTGCTCTATCAATTATAACTTAACTTCCATAAAACTTTTCATAAAATATCTATTCTTTCCTTTCATATCTCATCTCTTTCTTATGCATTCTATCATAACATTCTCATTCTTACTCTTTCCATTCTTCTATCACTCTTTATCACATCTTTACTCTCATAAAACTTTTATAACACCTTTCCTTCGTAATTCAATATATACATATATATATATTTTTATAAATTATTTATTAAAACCTATCTTTTAACATCATCATAGTATTGCTATAGTGTTACTATAGCATCATCGTAAATCACATTATGACATTTATATACAAAACATATAATAACTATAAGTTTGTTCATAGTTGCAGACGGGTAAATGTCTGAACTTACTCAGAGCGTGCTTATCCTCTTTTTGGAATCTATTGACGTCCTTTGTCGCGTCTGGATCGGGTTCCTACAGACAAACTTTGTCCATTAATCACATTTTCATTTATAGCTTTTATTTTATTAAAAAGCTTGATTCTAATCTTATAACCCTTAATTATAGCCTTAGGACAGCTTTTTAAACCTTAATGGCCATTTTCGAATTTTTCTCTAACTTTTTGAAAAATTACGATTTTACCCTTAACTTTTGACAAAATTACAATTTTACCCTTGGCGTGATTTTTCATAACTTAAACCTCAATTTTGGCTTTTACAAACTTCATTACCCTATTTCGGGGTCATTAGGGCTCTTTTCCCATAATTTGATAATCTTTGAGCAAAATGACCATTTTACCCCTAATGGGTCGTTTAACCATAACATTTTCATTTTCATACTTAGGCTGGATTTTCTAAACCCAAAATCATCTAATTTACTTTTTAAATCTTATTAGAACTTTTCCGAATCAATTCTTATCATTTTGCCAATTTTTCACATTCCCGGCCTTCGGGAAGTACTATTCCGACCTAAGAGTCGGTTTCATGTTTTTCTTGCGTTCTAGGGTTTCGAAGGGTCGGTTTACTAATTATAACTTGCCCATTCCTTTTTCCATGTCCTAATACCTCGAGGGGGCTCGGGTTACCTTCCCGATCATATTTTACCCATCGTTTTCCCATATTACCCCTAGTGCCGTTTTTTAGAAATTTCTACAGCATTTCCGCTTAATTTTTGAGGTTCCAGCATTTAGGAAACGCCTGAAAACCATCTATCCTGATCTAATTCTATCACGTACTACACCAGAGGCTTAGATTTTACGTAAAACTCATACTGTTTACGTAAAATCGTTACATTATCACATATTTTTCTTTTTCTCCATTACAGCAATTTTATTCTTTTTACATACGTTCTTTTCCAAAATTTTCATACCAATAATCATAAAATCATATAATAGTCTCAAACAATTAAATTGCGGAATGTAAAGAGGTCGGGATTTATACCGAATTGCAGTTCGGTCTCGACAGCATAAACCCTAATTCTTCGTTCTTCATATTTGAGGTCCCGTCTTGCAAATCCGACTCCGCTGATGCGTCCGGAATGTCGAAAATAGGCCAATGGGCTAAACTTCAATTTTCGATCACCGGTCGCCGTTGACCAGCGTTGACCGCCATTGACCGGCCGTTGACCGGCGGTGACGGTAGCGGCGGTGGAATGTGGGTAGTCCATCTTGAAGATCTCGACGAGAGGAATCCATTGGTGGTCTCAATTTCACTATTCGACACCTTTATCGCCGGAAAATCTCCTCGAAAGCCACGGCCACGGCGGCGACGGTGAAACTCCGCCGTGCTGGACTTTTTCCCAAAATTGGTTGAGGGCTTTTGCCTCCCTCTTCACGGTGAGCATTTATGTATCGGTGGCTCTCCTCAACATCGCCGGAAACGGTGAGTTCCATGACGGCTTCAAGGCGGCGACGTCGCGGCTTCGGGCGGCGCGATCCGACAGCTGTTGGGTTGAAGCACCACCTGGGTTTTGTTCTACTCTTCACCACGAGTCTTTTGGGATCGGAATCAGCTTGATCGGACGTCGGACGGCGGAGATACGCGTCGCGAAATTTTCGGTGGCCGACGGCTTCGGGTGGCGCGTGCGGCGGCGTGTGGCGGCCGTTCCGTCGGGTCGACCCACCGTTGAACTCAGCTCGGCGAGAGCTTTCCAACGGTGCCAGCGGTGTCGTGAACAGAGGCTGTACGTGAAAGTTGGTTACTGTACATGTACGGGTAGAGAGAGAAAGAGAAGGGAGGAGAGAGAGTGTGTATGTGGACAAATGAGGAAATTTTACTTTTTTTCGCTCTTTATATACTTTTTCACCCAAAATTTCAACATAGGCTATCCTGATCAATTTGGGCGTCCTGAATCCAAATATATCAGTTTTATTTTCATCTGAGGTCATTTTGACCAGTTTCTGATACTGTGAATTCTCGATCAAAAATTACCCTTGTGCTCAATTATTAAATTTAAGTGTACTGATAGGCTATCATAACTAATTTGGGAGTGCTGAACCCAAATTTATCAGTTTTATGTCAGAATAATATCATCTTGACCTACTTCTTGATACTGTGAGTGGCACACACGTGTATACACATAATATCACTATCAATCATTTTTCATCCTTTAACATTATTAGAACATTTTATTTAGTTCTAAACAATATTAAATCACTTAATTTCACATTTTAACACTTAATTTTATTGTGTATTTATTTTCTGAGAAATATGAATTTCCCCGGCTATCACATTTCCGCTTTGTGTTAAGTATACTAATTTTTCTTAATAAGTAGTTGGTTACAAAAAGAATTTTTTGGGTGAATGTGCCACTATTTACTCCTATTTCTATTTTTATATATTAAAACAAATAGGATATTTATATTGTATTTGAATACAATACATTAAATGTAATATATATTTGAATGAAAAATATTTGTATTGTGTTCAAATGTAATATTTATTTGAATGAAAAGTATTTAAATTGTATTATATGTGATATAATCGATAAAAATAACGAAAAAAAAGAGAGAAAGAAAGAGAATATGTAATGTGATTAATAAAATTAATAAAAAAAATGACATAAAAAATATTATTTATATTAAATTTAAATTATAATATAATTAATATATAAATATAATATTTTTATATTTAGATGAAAATTATGTTACGTCCCAGCATAATAAAATAAACAAATATACTTAGGTAAACTTAACCTCTCAACTTATCAATCAACTTTTGTACTTTGTAATTAAAACATAATTTTCTAGTAGTTTTAATTATACATAAGTCATGTTGTTGGTGTAAGGAATATTTCTTTTTCTTTTCTTAATTAACAACTTTAATCACATATACATATATATATATATTCATAACCCACCAAGCGCACTGTATAAAAACCATTAAAAGTGTTGTTTTAATAATGAAATATTAAAGTTCTAACTAACGGAACGTTTAGTAAACACATTGTTTTTAATTGCATTTAAACACAATTCATTTTTTAAGTGTTGTATTTGGTTGAAAAGTATTTGTTTTGTATTTGAATGAAATATGTGTTTGAATGAAAAGTATTTTAGAGTTGAAAAGTTGATGTAATTGATAAAAGTAGAGATAAATAATAAAGTTAAAAAGTTAATGTTATTGTTATTGTTTTAAAAAAGTTTTAAATAGTAATTGTTTTCATAACACTGTTGAAAAAAATTATATTTGAATACAAAACTTTACGTTTGATGTAAAATTACATTATATTTAAATATAATTAAAATATAAAACTTTTATCAGATGCCTAGATAAGCTCAAGATGATTTTAAGTCACATTTCAAGTTGTGTAGGACAGAGTGAAATAAGTTTTATTTTTAATGGTGTGTTTAGTACATACATTTAAATTATATTTTATTTAAATTCAATGTAATTTTCCTCCAAATACAAAAATATTTTATTCAAATACCAATCATATCACATTTTAAATCCAATATAATCACTATTTATTATTTTATTTTTTCTATTACTTTTATTAATTATATCAAATATTCTCTTTCTCTCTTTTTTTTCCTCTCTATTTTTACTCATCACATCACATATTTATTATTAAAATACAGTTCAAATACTTTTCATCTAAACATACATTGCATTCAAATGTAATATTAATATTTTTCCTCTAAATATAAATTACATTTAATATATTGTATTTAAACGCAATGTAAATACAATGCGTACATCAAACAAATCATAAAAGTCAAATTTGAAATAAACTCCAAGAAAATATGAAGGGAGAGAGAGAGAGAGAGAGAGAGAGAGAGAGAGTTTTTTAAAGACTATCAATTGGGATTATTACTGATGACTCTCAGCATTCTAATTGGCACTTGATTTAGCTGGTTTGATGGATGGAATTTGTAATTACAGTAGGTTCCCCAATATTTTTAATTTTTTTTATTTCTCTTCGTTGATTTTTCCTCTCCCTCTCGTCCTTCTCTCTCTGTTCCCCAACTCTATCTCTTGCCCACAGGCGACACATACAGCCACAGCACCTCGTCTCTCTCTCTCTCTCTCTCTCCCATTTTTGCCTCCGTCTCCACACTCGATCCACCTGCGGTTCTCCTCCGACAATCGCGATCTTGCTTGTTGTTGATCTTGCTTGCCGGTGTTGCGATGGTGATCAAGCGAAACACTACTGTCGTTCAACCATCGCCGTTGGATTCTTCGTCTTGCTGGGAAATTGACTTCATCCCCAACCAACGCAGACTATATTCTCTTTGTGATTAATAAGAAGCATTTTATTAATGGCCGACGATGGCTAAACATAGAAAAAAATGCACTCCATCTTGTCTGAAAACGTGTGAAATTGCAGCCACATTTGTTAATGATTGCCCAAAAGTTCATCTGTGATGCTCTTGGTTACGAGACGTTTGCAGAGGAGAGACAAAATGCGAGACTGAGGGGAAAAAGGAGAAAAAGAAGAGAAAAGGTATTTTCGAGGAAAAAAATAAAAATAAAAAAATTTGGAGATTAACATAGGTGGGTTCCACGCAAGAGCTCAAGTTAACAAAAATAGCCACGATGGTGTCATGTTAACCGCCAGATAGGGTGCTTAGGGTGACCCTTAGCTTTATTATTATTATTTTTTAACGTGTATAAAATTTGTATAGTGGCCCATTAGTTGTTTTAATGTTGATATTTTAAGCGTTGCTTTTCATGATGGCTTATTAACATAACATTATTTGAAACTACATTATTTAGGCGAACCAAGTTGACCTGTATCACCTTATATGGTACTAACGTTGTCGTTAAAAAAAAGTACCGGAAAAGGTTTTAAAGTAAATAAGAAAAGAAAAAGCTACGACAGATCAGTTTAAATATTCTATCAATTAGGTATTATTTAATAGTTATAAATTAATATTCATTTAATTTAAACGATAAGATGATATTATTTAAGTAAGATGAAAAGTATCTAATCAATTTGATCATTATAAAATTTACTAATAAATCATTATATGAACCAAAACGGACAATAGTATTATGATAAATTATCTTGTGATCATAACAAATATGACTTAATAGTCAATATAAAAACTACCATGATGAGTTAAGTCAATTCTTGATCTTGGACCCCAGAACCCCCGACGACGAGTTCCCTACCCCCTGCCCACATAACGTTTAGCCTCTATTTGTGTCAAAGACCCCAAATCGAGCCCCTATTAACAGCGACCCCACTCTACTCGCTCTAGTCGAAGACCCTAGACTCCTTATCTTCGCACCAAATTGGCACCCCACGATGATAATGATTATGATTCCCCACCCCTACAACTCCTAATGCCAGCATCGAACCCTTACAACCCCTCCCTAGTGGCAGAGTTTGACCTAGACCTGCCCCTCACTCCTCCCCTCCCCCCCCCCCCCCCCCCCCTCCCTCTTTATGACTTCCCCCAAATGATGACCCAGCCTACCCCACGCACAACTCTAAACACAGCCTTTGAGACTTATGCCTGACAACAAAGAAGTGTGAGATCGCCTCTAAGTGATGTTCAAGGCCATGACCTAGTGAAATTGCCCCTCCCTTGGTGATGATGAAGAAGAAAAAGTGGGTATTTATTTATTTATTTATTTCTTGTAATCCTATAGATTAGTATTTATTTCAGTTATTGTACATCCTACATATATTAGCTGTTGAAAATTGATTGAAAAATTTTAAACCCTACTTATAGAATATTTAAACTGTGACTTATTACAGATTTTCCCAAAAAAAAAAAAAAGGACAAAGACAAAATAATTTACAAGTTATATATCATAACTCTAGCGAGGAGACACTTCAATACTTGTCGAAGCCTCATTGTTGCCATGCATAAAGAAACCTGGTTTCGAGGGCATTGTGAGAGAGACCGAGTCACTGCTTAGCATAAGAACAACTGTGTTCATAGTTGGTCTATCAACTACATTTTCTTGAATGCACAACAATGCAATGTGGATACATCTCATTAATTCAGATCTTGTGCCAAGTCTCATTAAGGGATCTACAATATTTGAGGCATTCCCTTCATGCAAACTTGTCCACGCCTGTAATAATTATATTGGGAATGTGTATAAAACATCTAGGGTTAGAAAAATTAAATCTTTTCAATTATTGATGGTAACAAATATAGTTTCACATTTTATCAACTAAAGAAAAATGTAATTTTGTTCTTACATAGCTTAAAAGGTCTTGATCTACATGCTCTCCATCATGAGTGAAACACTTTGTTTTTTGTCCGCTCACTATTTCTAAAAGTAACACGCCAAAACTGAATACATCTGACTTGACTGAAAATTGTCCATTCATAACATATTCTGGAGCCATATATCCACTACATACAGATTGATCAATGTTTAATTTAGACTTCTCAGGAAAAAAAATCGTGTTATTTAATGAAATGTTTTATTTATATTTTGAAGCTAAATACTATTTAGCATGGAAATTATGAGTGTTTTATCATCTTTAAATAATTTTTTTTTGGTTGATGTGTAATCAAATATACTGAGGTTAAACTATTGATTCAATGTACAAAGTCACTTGAGCAGAAGTGATTTGCTTACTAGGTTCCCACAATTCGACTTGTGTTGCCATGGGTTTGATCAACAATAAACAATCTTGCCATTCCAAAATCTGAAATCTTAGGATTCATTTCTTCATCTAACAAAATATTATTAGTTTTGAGATCTCGATGAATAATTCTTAATGTAGAATCTTCGTGTAGGTAAAGGAGCCCTCGAGCAACTCCTCTAATAATCTTGTAACGTTTATCCCAATCCAAATTTGCACGTTTGCCTGAGTCTACATATAGAAATGAGTATATAATTGTGAAGGCATATGTATTCTTTCAAGAGACACATAAGACAAAATTCAAACATAATTGACATCTTTTTTTTTTTTTTTTTATGATTTTGTATGAGCTGAAAAAGGGATAAATATATAAATATAAATATATAAATATAAACATACATATATATATATGCGCAACCATACCGAATATGAAGTGATCAAGACTTGTGTTCGGAACAAACTCGTATAGAAGAATCCTTTCATTTCGTTCCAAGCAGAAACCGAGGAGCCTAACAAGATTACGATGATGAAGCTTGGCAACTAGCAATACCTCATTCTTGAACTGTAAATCTCCTTGGCCAGAATTACTTGACAATCTTTTTACAGCTATGTCTTGTCCATCAGAAAGCCTTCCCTATAATTAGATGTACAAACCAGCTGTTCATTACGAATTGCGCTTAACAGATGCGAAAATTTTACTCCTGTCTCACTCAAACAAACAAAACAAATTTATTGCTTGTGTTCTTACCCTGTAAACAGCACCAAATCCACCTTGTCCAAGCTTATTTGCCTCTGAAAAGTCATCGGTCGCAATTCGGATGACCTCAAAACTGTACTGCACGGACCCCGCACCACCAAATTCTTCAACAGATTTGCATGCGGGTTGAGCTTGAACAACATAAAAAAAATGAGTTACATTTAGTCTATTCTGTGATGAATAATGCGATATAAAATTCCCCTTTTGAATTAGGATGTGAAATATATTGGACCTTTTAACTTACTCTGGACCATTTTCTTTGCACTCCCTGTTCTTAAAAACATGAGAACGATGGCGAATAGTAATGCAGATATAACAGTACTAGAAACGGCTGAAATAATTATAATGACTGTTCTTGACACTTTACTCTCTTTTCCTGCAAAACCCAAGAATCTGTTGTGACCAAAGCACCACATTGGGCGAAATTTTAATCATATCTGACCGTGTGGTACTACAAATATAATAAATTAAAGTTTTGGAAAATCACAAATTCAACCTAAAAATTAGTAGTATCAATGTCATCCAAGCAATATCATTATTTATTTTACCAATGAAATGAAATTAACACCATATCTCAATTAAGTCACATCCCGAAAATTGTACTAAAAAGTAAAAGGTAGTGGAATAAATAATTTGATTAATTGCTTACCTTGCGTAGGAGATGCGGTTATTGGCGGTGATGCAGGAAATGGGTCATACGTGGATCCATAGAAAGGGTAATCTTCGTACCTAAAGTTACAACTGGGGGTAACAACTCTCCCTCCAATCTTCCCCTCACAACACTGCGGAAGATTCCCAAACGCATCATCCAAGCAACTGTTGCACAATTGTTGCGACAAGTCTGGCGTGCATTGCACAAGCGCGTACACGGTTTGAAAGTCTGGAGCACTCGCATTCCCCGTTGCATATTTGCGAAGGGAACCACCATTGGCCGCTTGATCTTTCAGGTCATTCAACAAGGTCCAGAGGTCTTGGAAAAAGACATCTGCGTCGGAAACGTTTTGGGTGTTCACCAAATATAACTTTTGGAGAGTTTCCATCACGCCGAACAAGACACGGTCTGAGTAGCACAGCATACAGTTGTCGAACCATCCGACCGCCTCCTTCTGATCGGGACAAAGCTGTGTTAGAAGGTGCGTAGAATGGTTGAGACAACTACGGCAAGCGTCAGGCTTAGCGTCTCCTCTGCAAAGCGCAATCAAGTTAACATGGTCGGAGGCATTGCCGTAGGAGAGATTGTAAAAGCCGTAGCCGTTGCCGTCTTGGGAGGGAAGGGCTGAAAGGAGATGGTTTAGGTTGGTTTGGTAGGTGCTATTAGTGGTGTAGTTACCTCTTTCGTCTTTACAAAAGTAACCAAGGAAACTTTGCTGGGCGATGGCTTTAGTGACAAGAATGACGATGGGATAAAGGATTGTGAGAAACTTGATTCTTGCCATTGTTTGGTCTGTCCGTATGAATGTAATATATCATGATATATATCCTAAAAAAATGATCTTTTTATTTATTTTTTAATAAATAAAAAGATCATTTTATTTAAATGATCACGAGTTGAAATAACACACCAACCTGTTGACAGTTTAACACTGGCTAGCTGCATACAGAGATAAAGATGCACATTTGAAATAAAATACTAGTTTTGTAAACTAAGAGAAAGTCCCAATCAGTTGTTGTTTGGTCTGAATGGTTCATGAGTCTAGTCTGCAATGAAATGAAATTTTGAATCGAAAGTGGTTGATTTAGTTATAATTTTTATTGACTTTCTAGAAAAGGACAGAACTGAAACTAAAATTTTGGATCCGAGTCAATGAAAGAAACATGACCTTTATTTAAATGTGTGTAATAAATAGTTATCTTAGTTTACAAAACTAGTATTTTATTTAAATGGTTTATATCAAATGAAATGTACTACTTGTTGGTCCACCACTTATAGATTTAGTAGTCCATGATTTAACGTTCAATTCATGGTCAACTAAATAAATCAAAATTTCTTTTATAGATTTATCAGTTATATAATATTAGTTAATTGATGATAAACTATTGATTTATCAGTGATAGATCATTGGCATATCATTGATGGGATTTAGATCATATGTCCTCTTATTTATGTTCACATTCTTATCCTTCTAATAATATTATGAAATGTGTGTATTAAATTAATTTTTAAATTAATTTGACATAATATTGTAATAAAATATATATTATCTTTTGATGTGTCAAGATATTATTTAAGGACATAAAAAGGATAGGAATAAGGAGGCACAAGAGCTGAATTCTCGTTGATGAACTATCATAAAATCAAAAAAAAGAAAAAAAAAAGATCATTTACCTAACAAAAGTTCAGCTTTTTACGCAAAAGGGTTGGCCAGAAAACGGCACCCACCTAATTTTTTCTCCTTTACGTACTGGTGGCTTAATATGTACTAGTAAATTTGAGTACTTGTTCAAAAATCTCAAGCGTTTCAAAACTTGAAATGCTGAGGCATTCACATATTTGGTTTACAAATTTATTTGATGAGAAATTGACAAATATTTCATGGGTTGTTTAATGAATGTCTAAATTGAAGACAAATCTTTTATGGGTTATTTAATTGAATGTATAAATTGATACTTATAAAACCATATTATTCTTTCATGAAAAATTTAAAATAAACAAATAAATAATTGAAAAAACAGTAAGAATAAAAATATCGGAGTAAGCAAATCTTTTATAAAAGGAATGAAAAGATTATACTATTTATTACAAAGAAAAAAAAAACGGACTATAGCAGATATAAGTTATGTGTTGTGTAAAAAATAATCATTACAATAAATAATTGGTCATTAAGAAGAAATATATATAAATTAAATAGTTATGGTAAAAAATAGAAAACAATTTGAAACCTAAAAAAAATACACCATAATGATATATAGTAATTATCATTAAAAACATGTAACGCTTGAAAAAAAAATCATAATAATATAGTAATTATAATAAAGAAATAAGTAATTTCATAGGACATTAACGCTTTAGAAACTAACTATTAAAACAAGACTGATTATAATAAAAAAGGACATTATCATAATAATATTATAATTATAGTAAAGAACATACATCATGCTAAAAAAATAGGTTTTCAAGAAATCTAAATCCTACTTAAGAAATAAGCTTATAAAAAAAAGTAATCTTCCTAAAAAGCAATTATTATCATAAAAAATTGGTCATTAGGATAAAAATACAACAACGATAAAAAAAAAAAGGAAAAAAATATGAATCATAAGGACTGAAAATGATGTCAAATATATTAAAAGGAAAATGGGTATTACAAGTGGTTATTTCTTTAAAAATAAACGTTTATACAATATTATCCAAAAACGGATGTATTTTAAAACGGAGTTCTAAAAATGAACATTCTGTGATATTATTTCCTCTTTTATGAAATTACCCATCAATGTGTTGTTCTATGATTCTGATTACCTCTAAATTAACTTTAATGTGGGGACAGGTGGAAGTATTAGTGCCGGCGGCTATAAGGTAAGTTTATTAAAGCTACAGCCTAAAGGCTCCATCTAAATTAAATCCTATGTCCTATGCTATTTCAACTAGGATTTCAGAGGGGGGAAAAAAATCAAATATACCGCTAAGTTATATGTGAAGAATGCTTCAAAGAGTACACGTTACTTATAAAATTGAATGATTACAAAACTTATAACAAGAAAAGCCTGCTATATCATTATTAACCACCGAAGAATAGAAATCTGGAGAAATGAAGGACCAAGTAGTATCATCTTTTGTATGGACAGCATTGGAAGCAATTTTCACCAAGTCGCCACTCGCATTATTCTTCCTCGTTTGTTCACGATCAACATTCAAAGAAAGTAAACTCTACGATGAAGACAGGATGGCTGACAAATGATTAAAGTCATATCTTTTTGTTGAGCCGCATGCACGTAATTATTTATTGCATAGTTTTATTTTGTCAACTGTACACATGAAAAGATGATAAAATGCTTTGCGTCCCTCGGACTTTATTCTCTAACATTAGAAGGGTGACTTCGACGGTGTGAGTACGTGCATAATGCTAGCGCCTACTTCCTAGCAATATGCGAGTTCAACCAACTAGATTTCATTGAAATTTTGCCGAACAGAGATCTATCTTTTTACAGCTTAATATTAATGGTCAAAAATTTATTAAAAAGGATAGAAAAAAACTCAGAAACTCTCAATAGCAAAGCAAATAAAATTATGCAAAAGACATAAGAAACAATTCCTCATAAAAGGGAAATAAATCCAACTGAAAATTGGTTTCATTTTTGTATGTTGAAATACTTTTAATTTTTTACACAAAGCTTATAGCCATTTTTTTTTATTGCATGGTGATAAATTCTAATTTAAATTTCAAATCCCTTAGAACAGTAATTAGGGCTAACGTTAGCCCTGTGACTTTTTTCTTTTATTTTCTTTTCCTTTTTTTTTAAACGTTCGTGATGAAGCTCTCATTGTGACCTTTTAAAACAAATCCTTTAGGAGAAAAGTCTAATTTATATGATAGAGTGTTATGTGAAATAGCTACTCGAGGCAAAAACAATTACGACTTTGAAATTTTAGTTAATTGGACGTAGCTAACATTGCTAAATTTGGTCAAGCAGACATGCACAAATTATTTTTCCTTCCTTTAGCGTTGAACTGTTTATTTGTCCAGGACAACCTAGTCCTAGTGAAACATTAACTAATTCAATAAGAGTCGCCAAACCTGGCGCTTTTTTTGCGTGAACGACTGTACAATTGACGTTATTTACGCTACCTTTTTTTTTTTTTGTGAGTAGACTTTTCCAATTAGGATTTCCTTTCAAGTGTTTTGATAAGGTTCTTTCACCTAATTCTAAGTGAAAGAGTAGATCTTTGAATTTAGAGCAAAAACTTTAATCTCAAAATTTTGAAAAGTAACTCAAGTGACAATCTCCTAATTAATAGTATTTGTAATTATTAATAGGTTGTTCATTGATGTTTTGCTAAGAAATGAGACAAGTAATGACATTATCCATCCTTCCTGATGTACAAGGAGCCATATAAACGAGTTGAGGGCCAAACCTCATACCCATGTAAACTTTGGTACCGATATTATGTTAAACGAATTTGGGTAAAATTCATTGAAATCTAGCTCAAGGGGAGATGGTGCTCAATTCACATAGAAATGCCATATGGCCAGGGATAATTTAATCTTCAAACAAAATCCATATCCTCACTCCTTTAGTTTCATCAATTTCATCTTTTTTGTTTGAAACTGTCACTGTATCTTTATCAATATCAACTTTATCAACTTTCTTATAACTTATCATGATCCAAATCTGGAACTTGAATGTTATGGTTTTCAGCGCCGTCCTTTGGCCTATATACAATCTTTCTTTCTTCATATATTCTTGTTGTAGTCTAATGAAATTAACAAAGAAATGGCCAACTAATTTGTACCGTGAGCATAAAAGGTGACAATTTTTGTAACAACCGGGAAAATTCATATTTCTCAGAAAATTAATACACAATAAATTTAAGCGTTAAAATGTAAAATTTAGTGATTTAATATTGTTTAGAACTAAAATAAAATGTTTTAACGATGTTAAAGGATGAAAAATGATTACTAGTGATATTATGTGTGTGCACGTGTGTGCCACTCACTGTATCAAGAAATAGGTCAAGATGATATTATCTTGACATAAAACTGATAAATTCAAGTTCAGCACTCCCAAATTAGTTAGGATAGCCTATCAGCACGCTCAAATTTGATAATTGAGCACAAGGGTAATTTTTGATCGAAAATTCGCAGTATCGGAAACGGGTCAAGATGACCTCAGATGAAAATAAAACTGATATATTTGGATTCAGGACGCCCAAATTAATCAGGATAGCCTATGTTGAAATTTTAGGCGAAAAAGTATATAAAGAGCGGGAAAAAGTGGAATTTTCTCATTTGTCTACATGCTCTCTCTCTCCTCATTTCTCTTTCTCTTTCTACCCGAATATGTACAGTAACCGACCATCGGAAACGGTGTCCGTTTTTGACACCACCGGTGTCATCTGAAAGCTTTCGTCGAGCTGAGTTTAATGGTGTGCCGAGTCGACGGAATCGACGCCGGAGGAGCCTGCACGCACCGCCTGAAGCCGCCGGCCAACGGAAACTTCGCGACGCCGTATCTCCGCCGTCCAACGTTCGATCAAGGTGATTCCAGTCCCAAAAGACTCGTGGTGAAGAGTAGAACAAAACCCAGGTGGTGTTTCAGCCCAACGGCCGCCGGATCGCGCCGCCCGAAGCCGTGACGTGGCCGCCGTGAAGCTGCTGTGGAACTCATCGTTTCTGGCGATGTTGAGCTGCACCACCGGTACAGAAATGTTCACCGTGAAGAGGGGAGCAAAAGCCCCAAGTCAATTGCACGCCACAACCCCGGCACGGTGGAGTTCCAAAGCCGCCGCCGTGACCAAGTTTTCGAGGGGCGATTTTCTGCGATAGAGGTGTCGAATGGTGAAATTGAAGCCACCAATGGATTCCTCTCGCCGAGATCTTCAAGATGGACTACCCACTTTCCACCGTTGTCGCCGTCGCCGCCGGTCAACGGACGGTCAACGGCGGTCAACACCGGTCAAAGGCGACTGTTGACCAATTTCGGAAGTTTAGCCCGTTAGCCTATTTTCGACGTTCCGGATGCATCCGCGGAGTCAGAATTGCAAGACGGGACCTCAAATATGAAGAACGAAGAATTAGGGTTTATGCCGTCGAGACCGGACTACAATTCGGTATAAATCCCGACCCCTTTACGTCCCGCAATTTAATTGTTTGGGACTATTGTATGATTTTATAATTATTGGTATGAAAATTATGGAAAAGAATGTATGTAAAAAAAAGAAGAAAATGGCCGTAATGGAGAAAAAGAAAAATATGTGATAATGTGACGATTTTACGTAAACAGTATGAGTTTTACGTAAAATCTAGTTCTCTGGTATAGTACGTGATAGAATTAGATTAGGATAGATGGTTTTCAGGTGTATCTTAAACGCTGGAACCTCAAAAATTAAGGGGAAACTCTGCCGGAATTTCTAAAAATGACACCAGGGGTAATATGGGAAAACGAGGGGTAAAATATGATCGGGAAGGGAACCCGAGTCCCCTCGAGGAATTAGGGCAAGGAAAAAGGAAGGGGTAAGTTATAATTAGTAAACCAACCCTTCGAAACCCTAGAATGCAAGAAAAATATGAAACCGACACTTAGGTCGAAATAGTACTTCCCGAGGGCCGGGAATGTGAAAATTGGTAAAATGATAAGAATTGATCCGTAAAAGGCTTGATATGATTTAAAAAGTTAATTAGATGATTTTGGGTTTATAAAATCCAGCCTAAGTATGAAAATGAAAATGTTATGATTAAACGACCCATTAGGGGCAAAATGGTCATTTTGCCCACAGATTCTAAAATTATGGGAAAAGAGCCCCAATGACCCCAGAATAGGTGAATGAAGTTTGTAAAAGCCAAAATTGAGGTTTAAGTTATGAAAAATCACGCCAAGGGCAAAATTGTAATTTTGTAAAAAAAAATTAGGAGTAAAATCGTAATTTTTCAAAAAGTTGGAGAAAAATTCGAAAATGGCCATTAAGGTTTAAAAAGCTGTCCTAAGGCTATAATTAAGGGTTATAAGATTAGAATCAAGCTTTTTAATAAAATAAAAGCTATAAATAAAAATGTGATTAACGGACAAAGTTTGTCTGTAGGAACCTAATTTAGAAGCGACAAAGGACGTCGATGGATTCCAAGAAGAGGATAAGCACGCTATGAGTAAGTTCAGACATTTACCCGTCTGCAACTATGAACAAGTTTATCGTGTTTATATGTTTTGTATGCAAATGTCATGATGTGATTTATGATGATGCTATAGTAATGCTATAGCAATGTTATGATGATGTTAAAAGATAGGTTTTAATAAATAATTTATAAATATATATATATGAATATATATTGAATTACGAAGGAAAGGTATTATAAAAGTTTTATGAGAGTAACGATGTGATAAAGAGGGATAGAGGAATGGAAAGAGTAAGAATGAGAATATTATGATAGAATGCATAAGAAAGAGATGAGATATGAAAGGAAAGAATAGGATGTTTATGAAAAGTTTTATAGAAGTTAAGTTATGATTGATAGAGCAACGATGATGGAATTAAGAAAGATATGTTTTATGATAATGAAAGGATAGGTGTTTTTATGAAAAATGATATGAAAGCAAAGAGTTAGACAAGAAAGAGAAACAATGATAGGTTATGATGAAAGGTATGATGAAAGGATTATAACATAACGGTAAGATGTGATTAATGGAATAGAACGATAGGCTATGATCGATAGGCTATGATTGATAGAAATGTGATGATAAGATACGATAGATAGAATGATGCAAATGATAAGATAAAGAGAGAATAATTGTCTGTGTTTAACTAAACGTGTTTTTGTTTGTTATGATGTGATATGATGTGATGTGGTGTGATAATATATAAGTAATATGTGCTATATATGCTATGCTAAAGTGTGATTAACATAATTCACACAAGTAAAGTAAAGAATTAAGAAAAGAAAAACAACGAAAGAACAAATATTCCATGAAATGTTTTATGAAAACTGAGAAATGAAAGATGATGAATGTCATGAAAAAGACGTACAACAAAAAATCAATATAAGAAAAGCTAAAAGAATACAAGATAATAAAACTGAAAAGTTAATGGTTGGCGTACCGATATCCCTATATGGTTGAGACTTCTGGTCTATATCCTCCGCGCAGATGTGGTGCTACCCTGAAGTGTGGTAGATTATAGGATGGACCAACCCCGCAAGTGAGGTTTTATGTGACTGTGAGGTAGGTTGGTGGGTAGCTCCCCCTCCTCCCACTGTCAACGCGTAACTAGGTATGTTCAACAACGGGGCTCACCAGTGAAAGATAAGAAAAGAAAAGAAAATGAAAGATAAGAAAAGAAAAGAAAGTGAAAAGAAAAGAAAAGAAATGATACGAAAAGAAAAGAAAGGAAAAGAACGATAAGAAAAAAGACGAACAATAGAAAGAATGACGTAATGAAATCGATGAAAAGTAAATAAATAATAAAACGAAGCTAAAGGAACATAATAGAATTAATATATATGATGTGATGTATTTGATGTTATATGTATGGAATGACACGTTTTCACGTGATGTTATGCTAGTGTATATGTTACTAGCTTTTAAGATATGAAATGTTAAGAAATGATGATAAAGCGATATAAAAGTTATAAAGGATTAGAACAGAAAGTTAAGAAATGATAGGAATGAAAAGCAAAGAAATGAAGAGATTAGATTAGAATGATAAAAGATGATCGATAGAATGATAAGAACGATGAACAAAAAGATAAATGAGCATGAAGAGACTAACATAATATGTTATGTTTTGAGGATATGTATAAATGATGAATATGATGTGTATATACGTGATGTCATATATTCTAGTAATAACATATATTACTAGTATTTATAAGTTAATAAATGTATGTTTGAACTTACTGAGCATCTAGCTCATTAGTTGTTTATATGTTGCAGGTAAGCAACCTGTTAGTTTAAAGTAATATGATAGACAACGGAAGGATCTGCACGTGCCAAGGGACTGGGCGAGGGTATGGTACTACCATGAGTCTTTCGTTGAGCATTCAAAAAGGAAGATGAAAGAAAGAAATTTATGAATTATATGTTATAAGAGTATGATAGAGATATAGGCATAATATGTAAGTTTTAAAAAAAAAATTTTTGTTATAGAAATTGCTTCCGCTTTTAAAATGAGAACGTTAAGAATGGAAAGTTAAGTATGTTAAGTAAGAGGATGACGAAACATGAGGTTGCCAGCCATCGCGGTCGGCGTCAGAGCTCGGCTGGTTGGTATGGTAACGTACGTGGGGGGCGTCACAATTTTTCACATTCAACAGTTCTGAAGAATGCAACTTCTATCATTTAAATATTTAGATCGGTTTCCAACAAAATTAAGTGAATTATCACTTTTCTCGCAAAGTCTTAAAATTAAAGTTCACAGTGACACACTGTGCACGCTCTTTTCGGTGTTGTGCTGTGGTCCGCGTTATGGGGTGGAACTATGGGCGTGTTTGGGTAAGACCTCTTTACCCCATTTGAGGCACTAAGTACCATTAATCAGTACCACTTTATTTTAATCACTTTTTATACCCTACCACCATATTATTAACAATTCAATATATGATAAACTTTGCAACTAACACGTAATATAAGCTTTCTCAACATAGTGTGAATTTGTTTATTTCATTTTTTTAATGGCCATGCAAGACCACTTTTTTTCCCTCTAAACAGTCTCCTCAGGACTTGTACCCCAAAAAATGAACCAGGAAAAATTAGTGTAGCTTATACGTAGTTAGAACAATAATTAACGAGGACTTAGTTCTGTAACTGAAACAACGTTGTCTGAAAACGGGGCATAATTGTTCCCTGATTGATTTGGCTCTGTCACACCTGTTCTCCATGTACTAGAACTCATAAAATATGCGGGTCGCGAAGGCTGTTGGAGGGCAAGAGAGCTGCTACTTAGCATTGGAACAACTGAACCGATTGTTGGTCTATCCACAATTTTTTCTTGCACGCATAACAATCCGATTTGTATGCATCGTGTTATTTCGTTCCTTGAAGCTTCGCTCATTGTGGGATCTGCAAGATTCATGGCTTTACCTTCATTCCAACTTTTCCATGCCTGCAGTGATTAGAATTATGCACAGACAAACATTAGAGATAGTTTTTTTGTTTTTATTTTTTTAACATTAGTTTGTTTTTTAAGTGCTCAAGGGAAATCCATATATAATTACCTAGGTTATAGTGCTTACATAAGTCAGGAGGCTCTCTACATTGTCCCCTTCACGAAAATTTTTGACCTTTTGTCCAGACACAATCTCCAAGACTAGAACACCGAAACTGAAGACATCAGACTTAACTGAAAAACATCCATGTCTAGCATATTCCGGTGCCATATATCCACTGTATGTTAACAATCATAAGGTTTGAATCGCATAGGGATAAGGAAGGAAATCTCATTATTAAAAGAAGAAAACATAATAGCAATGTTATAGGAAAATAGGATCTTTTAGCTTGGATAGATAATAACTTACAATGTCCCCACAACTCGCCTTGTTTTTTCATTATTTTGATCTAAAGTAAACAATCTCGCTGTACCAAAATCAGAGATTTTCGGATTCATTTTTGCATCCAATAATATATTACTGGCTTTGAGATCACGGTGAATGATTTTGAGACGTGATTCTTCATGAAGGTAGAGAAGGCCTCGAGCAATGCCTACCATGATATTGAAGCGCATGTGCCAATTCAAATTTTCACGCTTGATTGGATCTAAATTTTTAAACAGGCACATATTTAGTTATATAATACATATAATATATGTTGCAGTGCTCTATTTCAAGGCATAATTATAGCAAATTCTAAATGTGTACTTATTCCTAAGCTGATAAATTCCCAACATTCCAAATATAAAGCGATCAAGACTTGAGTTTTGCACAAGCTCGTAGACAAGTATTCTTTCATTTTTCTCCAAGCAAAAACCTAGAAGGTTGACTAAATTCCGGTGTCCAAGCCTTGCAACCAACATGACCTCGTTCTTAAATTCTAGATCTTCTTGTCCAGAAGGATCAGAATCTATTATCATCCGCTTGACTGCTATGTCTTCTCCATTAGGAAGCCTACCCTGGAACATTTGTTATAAATGCTTCAATAAGATACACAATAACTTATATATATAATTAGGTGGCAATAGGAGAAACAATATCAATTTTAATTTAACAACGTTTCATTACCTTATAAACAGCACCAAATCCACCCTGTCCAAGCTTGTTTTCATCAGAAAAATCACTTGTTGCAGCTCTAATTGTGCCGAAATCAAATTGCAAGCATTCTGCAGCGATGTCAATTTCTTCCCTATCTTCGCAGGAGGAGCGAGTCGACAGTCAGATGTTAACTTCCATTTTATGATGTTATATCACATGCATAGGCTGTGATTGCATGAAATGTTGTTGTTTATGATTTATAAGTGAGTGCAGAACAAAAAAATAGTAAATCTTAACTTACACACTCGTTTCTTTCTCATTCTCATTCTCATTCTCGAATAGAGGGAGATGCTGATAACCAGAACCAGAAAGGCAGAAATAGGCAGCACAACTATAATAGTCAAACTTTGAGATATACTTTTCATTTTATCTAAAAATAAATAAACATAAGAAAAACAAATTAGTCCCATGACTTTTGAAATTGTCTCTAAGTTAATTTGAGGTGTTACTTAAACAGAAATAAAAGAAGATGAAAAACCTTTCCCATCGCTTGTGCCATCGGTCAATGGTGAAGGAGCGTTTGTTTGCAGTGGCGGTGGCGGCGGCGGTGGTGGCAGCTGAATAGGTGTGTCGGCAGTTAGGTCATAGAAGCGATTGAGGGCATAATTAATCATACAGCTAGGCAAAGCAACATAAACCCCGAGCCTCGCATAACAACATTGCTCAAGAGTTCGAAGAGCCACAACTATGCAATAATTACAATCTTGGCCGGACAAATCCGGCGAGCACTGTGCAAGGCGTAAACTCTCCCAAAGTAATTTGGAACAGTGGTGTTTCCCACGGCGTACTTAAGAGAAGAACCCGCCGTCACAGCACGACTTCTCAGGTTCTCGAATAAGACCATGAGTTTCTGACTGAACTCATCCACGTATCACGAGACATTTTGTGCGTTTTTTACATTAATTAAAGGATCCGTCTCCATGATGCCAGATAAGTTGCGGTTGGAGTAGCGGAGTGTGCATTGTTCGTACCATCCGATGGCCTCATTGCGATTGGGACAAAGCTGCATGAGAACCTGCGCAGCATCGTTGAGGCAGCTACGACAATCCTCTTGTTTGACATATCCTCTGCACAGTCCTGTGGCGTAGACTTTGTCGGGATTTTTCCCATGGGAAGAAGTGTAAAAACCGGCGTCGAATTTGTGGATGGCGGTGAGAGAAGAGAGGAGGGTGTAGAGGTTGGTGTGATAGGTGCTGTTGGTGGTGTAATTACCTTGCTTGCTTAGACAGGCTTGGTTTAGGAAACTTTGGCCAATAGCTGTGGGGGTTATGAGTATGCACAAATGGATTAATAGCAATCTTGAAGAAGGCTTAGACATGGTATTGCCGTCGAGTGATTGTTAGCGGAATTGATAATTAATACGAGGAAATACCTATGGGGAACAAGTTTGGTGTAGCTACTTATGTTTGGTGGTCCGAGGGAAAATGTTGGTAATTCTAATTGATATTAGATCTAGCTTACTTATTTTTCAACTTATTTTTCGCTGCTGACTAAAAAAACTGAAATTTTAGATTGATCTCATTAATTCTCTCAATTTTTTGCGCACAAATATGTTGACCAATACTAATGGCCACATAATTTACATTTAGTTAAACGCTCTTATGATCAATGTAAAAGTCTTTATCTTTTTATTTTTAGGGATATCTTTTTTTATCTTTTTATCTTATACAAAGTAATTAGTTGTAACAGGTTTGAATCCCTCATCTCCATTTAAAAAAAATGGTAAATATAATAGTTATCATATATTTTTCAAAAATCCGAATAGTTATTACTTTACAAATTTTATCACAATTTATTGAGATTGATTTTTTTTTTTGGTAAATATAATTTATTGAGATTTGTTCAACATTTGCAGCCCCAACCTACAACATGATCACATTCGGTCATTATTGGTAGGTAACGGTGTAAGGATAAGAACAAATGGGGGGGAAAATCTGGAATTAATAAAAATTTGTATCTTACACAAAATTAGTGTCGGGACCAGGACTGTGGTGGTGCCTTGAATGTAATGTCCAGAAAATCAGTGTATCCTATTTAAAGTTAATTATGTACAAAATTTGGAACAATTAGTATGCCAAATTAAAATATGAATTATATTAGTGATATTTTTTCCGTTCAAACTTAGGGTTGGCAATTCGTGTTTGTTGGCCGCGTTTAGATCGATATGATTATACCACAATATGATTAAGGAAAATATTGATACGACATGATTAATAAACATATCAAGAACATGAACATAAACACAAACACATAACGCTTAAAACATGACTAACACAACACGATACTTGAACACGATAATTAAATAGGTCGTGACAGGTTTGGCATGAAAACAACTCGTTTGTGACCCAATTAATTGACAAAATCATTAAAAATGTTGTAAGGCAGTTCTGGATGAAATAGATAAGGTTAGAGTTATGGTAGATTTTAAAAAATGAAATAAAAATGGAAAGCTTTTTAATGAAATATATATATATAAAAGATGCTTTTTTTAATTAAAAAATTGAGATAATTAAGAGGGATGCCAAAAAATAGTGTAGATTGGTTATTGTCACATGTTAAAAAAGTTTTGCAAAAAATACTATAAAATCATTTACATTTGGCAAATGAAAAAAAATAAATAAATTTGTGCTCTCTCTCACTCCTCAACATCTACCCTCTCTCTTGATTGATTCCCTTCTAATCGTCTTCTTCAGCGACTCCAACACAACCTCCGATAGATCAGGCTTTGTTGCTCCAGATCTCCGTCAGTGGCTCTGAATCCTCTAGCAATCTCCTCTTGATGGAGATTTGTAACCTTAGGCTCAATGGTGGAGATTTGCTCGCAAGTTGTCGAAGGCGTGATTTCAAGGATGAGCCTCTGTAACTCATCACAAAATCTCACAATCTTGGCAAAGATCAGGACCTGAGAGTGTCTGGTGACTGAGTGGAGGCTAATAATATCGATTGCGGCAATCCCAATGATGACTATTTGCATTGGATTGTTGGCAGTTTACTCTTCCGGAACTTTCATCGAACAGTTGGCGAGCGAAGTGTCGCCATCACCCGAAGTTGAGGTTGAGGATGAGGTCGATGACATCGCTAGCTTTCCAAAAAGTGAGCCATTTGACTCCAACAAGTGTTTTGTGTCGGTGGAATTGAAACATCTAGCAGAGCCAAAGCTGAAGGAGCTACCAACATAGTGGTGAAGATTGAAGCTCACATGGTTTTGCAAGGAATTGCCAGTGTACAAGGCAAGCACAATGGTGGTAACCGGATCTTGCCAGAAGAGAAAGAGAGAAAGAGTGAGAGTGAGAGAAGAGAGGGATGGAGAGAGGAGAGAGAGAGAGAAAAATGTTAAAAATTAATAATAATAAATGAAAGTTAAATAAAAAATTTACTTTGATAAATGAAAGTTCATTTACCATTTAATAAAACAATCATAAATCATTTACCAATGACATTTTTTTGCAAAAGATTTTGTCTTTGTAGCAAAAATCAATCTAAAACATGATTTTGTAGCATTTTTTAAAAGTTCACCAATAAATTTTAAACTTTTTATATACGGGCTATACACGGACAGTGTTGTGTTGATATATTTACGACTCATATAATTAAATGTATTAAATGGGTTAAGTGGGCTAATAAGTTTTTGGCTCGTTTAATTTCACCTTATACCTGTTAATCTAATTATGATCTAAATATTAAACGTATAGTCTCAACCCACTTAGTTCGTGTCATTTTTAAGTTGTATTATCATGTTATGTCTAAAATTCCCAACCCTATTCAAATCATAATTTTAAGGCACTTTGGTTGTTTTGTCACGTTTTATTATTGTACCTTAATTTTTTTAAAATTACTCTTTTACCCTTATTTTAAAAATTTTGCAGTTTAGTCCCTTTTTGTTTTTCGCTGCAGCACGTGTTCCGTCTGCAGCCTACTTTCACATATATATAAATATATATATATATAAAGCTTTATCTATTATACTGCTTCCAAGAATCAAACAAGGCACACATTTATTATAAGTTATTAAGGCCTAGTTTGGGGACGATTGCAAAACACATTTTCAATTTTTTAACTCCTTTTCCTTAATTTTACTATTCACTTTTCAAAATTTTTTTTCCAATTAAAAAAAAACACAAGTTTTAAAAATCTAACTTTGTTATTTCAAATCGAAAAAAGGATTTTTTAAAAAAATTATATAGAATATGAAAAAGAAATAAACATTATTCATTTTTAAAACAAATTTCAATTTTTTTTAACACATTTTCACTAAAAGCATATTTTCAAAATTCAACTTAGGTGGAACAACCCCTTTGAAAAAGCTATTCCTTCTTTTTTTTTTTTTAATGTTTTATCTTTCTCGTTAGTTCTTTTTTCTTTTCGTGTCTTTCTTCGGCCTAGCTGAACTTAAGAGAAAAGTCAAATGGGAAATCGAAAGAAAATCAAATACCATAGATTCGATCTCTTTTTTGATAGCCTGATTATTTTATATTGCTCTGACTAAAAGGGTTTTGAGACTATGATTTACAAAATCATGAGATTGAAAAAATTGTGATTGATAGTTGTTTTTGAAATAGTATATTTCCAAAAGATTTTAAGAAAGAGGGTTTCAAGGAAAAGTGTTTTGTGAAATTCAGAAGTATGAGAAATGATTCACTTTTGTGAAACAAAATGTGAACTAACTTATTGTGGACATGGAAACTCTTTTGCGAATAAAGTATTTTCCAAAAAAGACTTATGAGATTTGAAATAGTTTTCAACATTTCGAAATTACTACCTGATGGCCAGGTTAGCGATTTAGATATGCAGATCACATCCTTGGGGGAAGATTTCGTAACTCGATCGGGACCATCCGGATTCGTGGCGGTTGGCCTTTGCACTATATTGTAGTGTGAGTTGATATTCGGCATATGATATGATGTGGATATTAATGATTAAATTTGAATTTCTTACGAGTTTCAATTACTTCTGTTTTATTTTTTTATTCCATTAATTTAACTTATTTTTATTCCTGCACTACTTAATTATATTTTGATTTTCGAACTATATTGAGCCTTTCACTCACCATTTTATTTTTTATTTTTATGTTTTTATCCCAACACCCTTCCAGGAAAATAACTGTAGAAGAAGTTGGGCGAATATTTGGAGTTATGACGAGTTGGTGATTGTTTTTATTATTGTTTTGAGTCATGTATTATTAGAAGTTGGACTCTGGACTGTATCTTGTTTTTGCTGCATTTTCTTTTGTGTTTGAGTATGCAATGTTGGTTATTGGGTAGCCTAGTTCCTGATACTGGAGATAGCATTTCACGAAATAATATTTTTGATATATCTGTTATATATGAGATTAAATGAACTTTATAACGAGAACTTGGTGATTTATTTTTATAAGCAAAAAATAGTAGACTTAGTTTGCCAGGGACTTTATTAATTTTATTTTAACGTCCATGTCACTAACCCGTTTTTGGGGACGTGACATTGAAATTGTCGGGTATGTGTTGGACTAGAACCGAGGTCGAGGATAGGAATAGATTCAATCGATTGGGGCTGAGGCTGAGTTTAGGGCCAGGGAGATGTTTAATTGTTGTGGTTCAAAGCCAAGGCAAGTTTCAGGACCAGTAATTTATTTATGAGCTATCCAAGAAGAGGGTTGGTTTCTGCTTAACCTATAGATAATCTCATGATCTCATGTAGATCATTTGTTAGTTTTCCGTCTTAGATGTCTATGCTCTAGTCCTATGATGATTTTGACTTTGTTTACTCGTTAGAGCTATTTTCTAACTCTCTCTCTCCTTTTTTTTTTTTTTTCCCCTTTTTGTTTAATGAAGAAAAGAATTTTGCAAAATGACATATAAATTTTGAGATGGCTGCGAATTAATTGAAATGTCCCAAACAATTAAAATAATTTTTAATTTTTTTAAAAAATTATTATTATGATAATTATGAGACCAACAACAATAGAGTGCCAAAAATGAAGGGTACTCTTCGCCGTAAAGAAAGGAGGTTGGGCATGTCTTGGTGGGATGTATAAGTTTAACACGTTATTGTCAATAATGGACGGGCGAAGACTTTATGATGATGACTTGTTAGAATAGGCAATCCATGGATTTAATAATGCTGCGTTTGGTATACGCATTCAATTTGCATTGCATTTAAATGCAATGTAATTTTTATTTAAATACAAAAGCATTTCATTCAAATGTCAATCAGATCACATTTTAAATCAAATACAATCACTATTCATTATTTCACTTTTTCTATTTCTTTTATTAATTATATCATATATTATCTTTCTCTCTCTACTTTAACACATCACATCACATATTTATTATTAAAATATAATTCAAATACTTTTTACCCGAACACATATTGCATTCAAATGCAATGCTAATGCTTTTCTTCCAAATACAAATTACATTCAATGTATTGCATTTAGACACAATGTAAATGCAATACATTCACCAAACGGACTCTAAAGTTAAAAAGGGAACCATTATTAATATTTAGATGGGTAGGTTAACAAGACTTTAAACAATAGAGTGCCTTAATTTGAAGGGTACTCTTCGCCTTAAATAACGGAAGTCGAGCATGTCTTGGTGGGATGTATAAGTTTAACACATTACTGTCAATAATGGAAGGGCGAAGACTCTATGATCATGACTTCTTAGAACAGACAAGCCATGGTTTTAATAAAGTTAGATAGGGAACCAATATTAATATTTAGACGGGCAGGTAAACAAGGCTAAAAAAAAAAAAAAAAGAATTGAACATAATACAAGCTCATATCTAGGACACTCATCTATTTATCTTTATATTTATATAGTAACATTAGAGACATCAATTTTAATCTCAATTGTAATAACCAAGAATTTCCATTTTTCTCGAAATCATTTTTTTTAAATAATTTAATGATATTTTTTTATATATATATAAATATATGAATGATTTAATACTGTTTAGAATAAAATAAAAATATTCTAACAGTGTTAAAAAATTAAGATTTCCAAGTTAGAAAAGTTTATTGTTATAGAATGGGCGAGATGTTACCAAATAGGTGTCAATAAGGTAAACCAAACGTATGGATGATCCTAGAAACCCACTCAAGTGATTAGTATATTTTTTTTTCGGTTAGACTTTCCAATCAAAAGTCGATCCGATAAAGGGAATAGCGAAAATAGGATATGTTATTAAGAGAAAAAAAAATACTTTTAAGTTACAATATCTTAATGAAATTATTGAAAAGTAAATCTTATGGTTTAGTTTGGTTATTACCAAAAAAAATTGGAGAATTATGATTAAGCCCAAGTAAATGAATTTTTGGGTTAAAAAAAAAAAGGGGGGAGGTGTTTTTTTTTTTTTTTTTTTTTAAAAGCTGATAAGGGAAAGGGGGAGTGAGAATAATATCTCACCCACATCCCCTTCCCCTTATTTTCTTCTTCTGAGCCGTGGCAAAGAGGGGATGCAAGGGTTAGAGAGAGAACGACGGAAAGAGGGAGACCGGGGGGGAGAAATCCGAACTCCCTTCTTGCTTCTTCTTCTTCTTCTCCCTTCGTGCAGCTACGAGCGCGAGAAAGTAACGTTGAGCGCGGAAGTGCGGCTGCGAGCGTGAGAGGAAAAGAGCGCGAGAAAGAGGGAGATCGAGAGGGAAAATACCGACTGAGAAAGGGAGAGAACCAAGAGTACGCGAGCTTCTCTTTCCCCTTTCTTCTTCCTCACGATTTCGGCCCTGTACAGCCACTTGAAGCGGCGACTTCCAACCTCCCCAAACTCGGATTTTCTTCGAGTTTTCTTTCGAAAAACACGACTTCAGTTCCTCTAGGAGCAAGGGAACGTTTTTGAACAAAGGTAACCCCTTTCCATGAGTTGTTTTGTGATTTTCGGATTCAAAATGAGGTAGTGTGAGGAAATGTTTAAATGGAAATATTAGGGTCCAAAATTTGTTAAAATTGATTGATGATGGCTTAGGAAGGAATATATATGAGTTTGGAAACTTGAATGCAAAAGTTTGAATGGTTTCTCTTGAGGAAAACGTGAATGCACATAGTTAGGGTTTGAAAATTTGATGATTTTTCAAGATGAATTTGTGGCTCTTTTTGGTGAAATAATTGAACTTTATGATTGTTAACTTGATGATTTAAGTGAAAAAAATGGTTATAAGGGTTATATTAACAATAAATGTATTTGGGTTCAATTTTGAACAAATGTTGGTTAAGTTCCTTAAGATGAATTATGAAGATTTTGAAATGGGATTGTGAAATCTTTAAGCTAGTTTTGTTAAGCTTAGAGTTAAGAAAAGAGATTGAAAATGGTTATGTTATTGTTTGGAAGGGATTAGTTATGTTGAAAGTTAAGTTTGAAGTTTTGGTTGTTGAAATTTGAATGTTTTATGTTGTTAGTAATTTTGAATGAATGAATGGATATGGAAAAATGTAAGAAAGGATTTAATGAGAAGATAAAGTGGTGAATGGCATGTTGGAAATGGATAATAAAAAATGAAAGTGATGATTAATTTTATGGATATGATTTGGAATGTGTTAATGAGTAATGTATGTGACTTGATAAGCAATTTTCATAGAACGTTTTGAATGTTCTATGAAAAATTAGGCCTCTGGTATAGTAATTGGCAGGTACCTAAGTTTTGAGATATTACTTAAATGCCAGGACCCTAGTTTTTAAGTGGAAATGCTGTCGCAATTTCGGTAACGATAATGAGGTGAATTAGTTGTAAGAAACTAAGAGTGTGGACATTATGAAGATTAGAATGTTAAGAAAATTTTGAATGCTAAGGAAAAGTGTGAAGACACAAGACTAAAGATAGTAACAACATTTTAAGAGTTGATTTGGAGAAAAAAAAAAAAAAGGAATAAGGAAAATGTAGAAATTTAATGTAAATCTTGCTATGATTTAAATAAAAGGTAAATATGAGAAATAATCCATGATTATTTCTATTATAGGAAACATAAGAAGTGAAGGGGAAAGCAGTATCAACGATTTAAAAGAAATCACACTTGCACAGATACTGTAAATACAAGCATTTACTTGTCTACCCATGAACTGACTAACTTTGTGATGTGTTTCTATGACATGAGTTAGATGAAAGATCATGTTAGAGATGTCTTAGGAATGGTATGTATGCATGATAGGTTATGATCTAAAAGCTAAAAGAATGCAAGATAATAAAACTGAAAACTTAATGGTTGGCGTACCGGTCTCCCTATATGGTCGAGACTTCAGGTCTATATCCTCCGCGCAGATGTGGTGCTACCCCGAAGGTGTGGTAGATTATAGGATGGACCAAACCCGAAGGTGAGGTATTTATGTGACTGTGAGATAGGTTAGTGGGTCGCTCCCCCTCCTCCCACTGTCAGCGTGCAAATAGGTACGTTCAATGACGGGGCCCACCAGTGAAAGTAAAAAGAAAAGAAAGGAAAAGAAAAAGAAAAGTGATGATAAGAAAGAAAGGAAGACATGACATGAAAAGATTGGAATGTTGTGATAAGCTATGATAAAAAAACCCTGACCACTAACCTATGAGGAATTAGAATTGCATTATGTGACTAACCTTAGAGGTTATGCATATAAGTTAATTGTTTGTATATTTGTGCTTATTGAGCCTAGCTCACAAGTCTGTTTGTGGTGTAAGTGATAAGGGTAAGCAACCTAGGACATGATAGATGATCAGGGAGACTGGCAAACAGATTCCAGAAATTTCATGGACAAGGGAATGGACACGTTATGTTTTCAGCTGCCAGAGTATTTTTTCGTATAAGCATATGTTCAAATATATATATAAATGCAAACAATATGCAAATGAAATGGAACAAAAATGAAAAAAAAAAATATGTATATAAGCTGGTATGTTTTGATGAAAAGGGAAGTTTATGTAAATATGAAAAAAAAAAAAGCTCCCAAAATTTTGATTTAGTTTTGAAAGTAAAGCTTTTCGATTATACTTCCGCAATTGAAAAGAAAAGTTTATGTATGCAAAGTTAATAAGAAAAGAAATGGTGAACGTCGACTCGGGCAAGCTGGGTCGGCAGACGCCACATCAACATTTTAAATATTAACTCACTTGTCAGATTTTTATTAGTAAATATAATCAAATAATATGACAATGTTTTAAACACTTACGGATAAAAGAATAACAATATACTTGACACATAGGTTGTTACTCAAAAACTAGAATTAAAACTGGTATCCTTACCATTTTTCATATATATATATATCCGTATAGATTTAAGGCTGAGCATGCTGAAGAGACTTCGAACCCAGGAAGCGCCAAGTTAGGAAAGTAGAAAAATCATAGTTATGCAGTCGCTCAAAAGAAAAATGGACGAATGAATGCACTGAAGGAAATGGAGACTGTCATCTCTCTTGGATTGACTTGGATGATCTTAATAAAATGAGAAACACCAAGAATAATGATTCAAGGAAGGGGATGCGGAAAATAGTTCTCAATCTACATTGAATTGTATTCTCAATTTTGTTATTTTTTGTGTAAGTCCTTGGGATAGTTTGCTTCTTGTCTTTCATGTTACATTATTGTAATTTTCCTTTATTTAATAAATTAAATAGGAAACATGGGTTAAATCTTTACTGGATGCCAACTTTGAATCCTACATATTGTGCAAGGCCGTTCTATTTCTAAAAACACTACTATACAGTCTACACTTCTTGCATTAGGACAATTTCAATTTTTAAAGCATGTGAAGCTGATACATTATTAATTCGAGACCTAGAAAAGCTAATACCTTATCTAAAAAATTGATACATCACACAAGCACTGATAATTAAGATGATAGTTATAGTTTTAATTAGGTGTGGTTTGGCCAAAAAAAAAAAATACAAAGTGTGGGAACCAATCTGAACGATGAAAATAGTACCCAAAAAAAAAAAAGGAACAAAAAGTGTTGATTCAAAGGTCTCATTTGGGTCAAAAATTCAAATCTTATTATTGAAACAGTAATTTTAAATTTTTATGAGAGAAGATACCGTAAATAAAATTTTTAAAAGTGAGATTAAAACAGGATGTCAATTGAGATCTAGTTAGTCGATCATGCACTAGCGAGGGTATGATTCAGAAATTGAGGCCTCATTCATAGATCCTTGAACAGAGATATTCTGGGAATGATTTGGTTGAGTCGCTCCTGAATTAGCATCAAACACTGCAGACATTGTGACAATGTGACCTCTCAGGCCGTCACTTAAAATTTGCTTACTTGGTTTATCATCTTATTTAAATCGTTGCTTATTCATTTCTAGGTCTTCAAAATTTCAGAAAATTTTTTTTTTTGAAAAACCTTATTTACGGAAGAAGTGATTCTTTAAAAACCATAATAATTAAAATTAGTTTTAAACAAAATATACTAACATAACATGTCATACTTAGTCATACTAAAGTATTAAATTGTACTATTATCAAAACAACATTTAACAAAGTCCTCAAAATATGTGCAGAATATAAAATGCGGGTGGCATCCATAGAACCCATCGTACTTTCACCCATCATGCATCCACATCGTTAGTCGATCAATACTCAATATATCATAGGCAACTTGCCTAGATTACCTACAGTGGGAGACATAAAGGGGTGAGATAAACTTAGCAAGCATACACGTGTAATCTCACAAATGCATATAATTAAGAATGCATGACTAGTTATGTAATTGTCCATTTATTCATTTAACATCTTATGGGTCCTTGTGCTCGTACCGGGGGACGCGCGACCTTAAATAGAGAAGATGGGGGAGCGACCTAATCTGTCAACACCCAAGATCATAACTTTAACTTCATTGATCATTCTTATTATCTTCCATTTGATCGAAGGTGAATATCCTCCCATTCGGTCAGAGACTAGTACAGCACATCATTACTTTCACTTTCTTAAACATTAAGCCATATGGTGAGCATGCAAAAATAGCATGTTCAAAAAGCCTGTATGTAAACACATCATCATGGCATACTTTCGTAAAGCGTGTAAATAAATATGTCATCATAACATACTTTCATAAAGCCATATGGTGAGCATGCAAAAATGGCATGTTCAAAAAGCCTGTATGTAAACATATCATCATGGCATACTTTTGCAAAGCGTGTAAATAAATATGTCATCATAACATACTTTCATAAAATGTGTAAATAAACACGTCATCATGACATCATATCATATCATTAATATAAATATCGAGTCCACATCGTAAATAGTATATCAACAACCACACTGTAGATAGAGTCTATATTTACAGAAAATCATGTAACTGAAAATCTGCACTGATTGTTTCTGGCTCTACCCTTACATCGATGTGGTGTCCTAATTTTAAATTGGCATCCCATAGTTAGAGGAAGGTTTTTGAATCATGTACGTTTTTGAACATGTGTTCTATTAATTAATAACTAATTTTAATTAATTATTAATTTGTCTCTAAATATTTGCCTTAAGAAAATAATATCCTTAATTATTAATTAGATAATTATGATAAATTAAATCTTAATTAATAATTAATTAATTTTAAATAATTATCATGAGTTACAACTTAATTAATAATTAATTAATTTTTTTAAATTTTAAATTAATTAATTAATTAATATTTAATTCCTTATTCATTATTTTATTTAATTCTAATTTATTTACATTTGGGCCCATTAGGTGACCATGGGTAACCATGGTCTTTCAACATCATATTGGACCATTTTTGTGAGTTGTGAGCTTATTGGGTCTATTGTGGCCCATTTACTTGTAATTGGGCTTAAACTTTTTTTTTCTTTAAGTATTTTTAGTCTTATATCGTTTTGGATCCGTTAAAACCCATTACACTTGGTTGTCTCTATCAAGTTTTGGTCAACAATCACATGGCATCCCCACGAGCCTAGTGGCGGTTAATTTCTCATCACCGAGCTCTTGAGTACTAATTTATCATTTTGCCCCTATTTTAGTGATTCAAGCATTTTTAAGTTTAAACTTATTAAATCTTATGAACTTAGCTTTAATGAATCTTTCTTGCAGTTTTATAGATCTACAAAACCTCTGCCTACAGCCCAAAAACGTCTTCCCATCAAATTACCATCTTATCCTTTAGTTTGACAAAATTACAATTTTTTCTGCTAAACATACCTTCTTTAATCTAGGCTTATTGGGTGGCTTAAAAAAATTATCCCAGAGCCTTATAATAATGTTTACAATACTCTTAAGCTAAAAAAAAAAAAAAGCTTTTCATAACTTATCCCGTTTTTAAACACAATTAAATAAAAGTATTACATTTAAACCCCTTTATGTTTTTTTATAAGGTCGTACATTTAGTTATAATATAAACCATATTATTTTATGTATTTATCTAGCTTAATATACTATTTTAAGGGTGACAAAGATACTGTCTAATTATAGTCTAAGTAGATTTTATAATTTGACCCACCATTTATTTATTTTTGTATTTTAATCCTTATTTAGCCCTAATTAGTTCTCAACACCCTTTGGTTCACGTTTTTACTTAAAGTCCTTATAAAATTTTCTCACAGGATCAAGGCTCATTTTCATAAATTTTTATTCTTTATGTTTTTGACCCTAAATTTTTCTATATTTACATTTTGACCCCAAAATGGCAATTTAGCCATTTCTTATCCATTTATCACCAAAATTTAACACAAGGTCTATTTTAAGTCTTTAATCAAGACTGCAGAGTTTCGGATTCAAATAATGTTCCTAGTCTAGTGAAATTACGATTTTACCGTTGAGGGTAAAATCGTTATTTTATGACATTTGTATTTTTGACCAAACTTGTAACAACCGGGAAAATTCACATTTTTCGGAAAATAATTACACAATGAATTTAAGCGTTAAAATGTGAAATTAAGTGATTTAATATTGTTTGGAACTAAATAAAATGTTCGAACAATGTTAAATGATGAAAAATGAGTAATAGTGATATTATGTGTGTGCACGTGTGTGCCACTCACAGTATCAAGAAGTTGGTCAAGATGATATTTTCTTGACATAAAACTGATAAATTTGGGTTCAGCACTCCCAAATTAGTAAGGATAGCCTATCAGCACGCTCAAATTTGATAATTGAGTACAAGGGTAATTTTTGACCGAAAATTCGCAGTATCAGAAATTAGTCGAAATGACCTCAGATGAAAATAAAACTGATATATTTGGACTCAGGATGCCGAAATTAGTCAGGATAGCCTATGTTGAAATTTTGGGTGAAAAAGTATATAAAGAACGGGAAAAAGGTGGAATTTACTCATTTGTCCACAAATTCTCTCTCTCCTCATTTTTCTTTCTCTCTCTAGCCGAATGTGTACAGTAACCGACCATCGGAAACGGTGTCCGTTTTCGACACCGCCGGTGTCATCAGAAAGCTCTCGCCGAGCTGAGTCCGATGGTGGGTCGACGCGACGGAGCAGCCGCCGGAGCAAGCCGCACGCGCCGCCTGAAAGTCGCCGGAGCCGAAATCTTCCCGGTGAGATTTCTTCGCCGTCCGGCCACCATTTGCCA
The DNA here is from genome assembly GCA_035233585.1 of Antiaris toxicaria. Taxonomy (NCBI): domain Eukaryota; kingdom Viridiplantae; phylum Streptophyta; class Magnoliopsida; order Rosales; family Moraceae; genus Antiaris; species Antiaris toxicaria. Next base: position 102,126,062 of record CP141154.1, read on the forward strand.
CGAAACCGGTCCCAAAATGTTCGTGGTGAAGAGTACTACAAAACCCAGGTGGTGGATCGCCTCAACACCAGCGGAATTGCGCCGCCCGAAGTCGCGATGTCGCCGCTGTGGAGTCGCCGTCGAAACCGCCTTTTCCAGCGATGTTGAGCTGCACCACCGGTGCAGAAATGGTCGCCGTGAAGAGGGGAGCAAAAGCCCTCAATCAATTTCGGGGAAAAAGTCCGGCACGGCGGAGCTCCACCGTCGCCGCAGTGGCTGTGACTTTCGGGGGGATTTTCCGGCGATTGGGCCCTCCAAATGTGAAATTGAGGCTACCAATGGATTCCTCTCGTCGAGATCTTCAAAATGGACTACCCACTTGCCACCGTCACCGCCGGTCAACGGCTGGTCAACGTCGGTCAACGGCGACCGTTGACCGAAAATGGAAGTTTGGCCCGTTGGCCTATTTTCGACGTTCCGGACGCATCCGCGGAGTCGGAATTGCAAGACGAGACCTCAAAGATGAAGAACGAGGAATTAGGGTTTATGCCGTCGAGACCGGACTGCAATTCGGTATAAATCCCGACCCCTTTACGTTCCGCAATTTAATTGTTTGGGACTGTTATATGATTTTATAATTATTGGTATGAAAAATGTGGAAAAGAATGTATGTAAAAAGAAGAAAATGGCTGTAATGGAGAAAAAGAAAAATATGTGATAATGTAATGATTTTATGTAAACAGTATGAGTTTTACGTAAAATCTAGGCCTCTGGTATAGTACGTGATAGAATTAGATCAGGATAGATGGTTTTCAGGCGTTTCCTAAATGCTGGAACCTCAAAAATTAAGGGGAAACTCTGCCGAAATTTCTAAAAAACGACACCAGGGGTAATATGGGAAACGAGGGGTAAAATATGATCGGGAAGGGAACCCGAGCCCCCTCAAGGAATTAGGGCATGGAAAAAGGAATGGACAAGTTACAATTAGTAAACCGACCATTCGAAACCCTAGAATGCAAGAAAAACATGAAATACTACTTCCCGAGGGCCGGGAATGTGAAAATTGGTAAAATGATAAGAATTGATCCGGAAAAGGTCCGATAAGATTTAGAAAGTTAATTAAATGATTTTGGGTTTAGAAAATCCAGCCTAAGCACGAAAATGAAAATGTTATGATTAAACGACATATCAGGGGCAAAATGATCATTTTGCCCAAAGATACTCAAATTATGGGAAAAGAGCCCCAGTGACCTTGGAATAGGTTAATGAAGTTTGTAAAAGCCAAAATTGAGGTTTAAGCTATGAAAAATCACGTCAAGGGCAAAATTGTAATTTTGTCAAAAGTTAGGGGTAAAATCGTAATTTTTCAAAAAGTTGGAGAAAAATTCGAAAGTGGCCATTAAGGTTTAGAAAGCTGTCCTAAGACTATAATTAAGGATTATAAGATCAGAATTAAGCTTTTTAATAAAATAAAAGCAATAAATGAAAATGTGATTAACGGACAAAGTTTGTCTGTAGGAACCTAATCCAGAAGCGACAAAGGACGTCGATGGATCTCAAAGAAAGGATAAGCACGCTATGAGTAAGTTCAGACATTTACCCGTCTGCAACTATGAACAAGCTTATCGTTTTTATATGTTTCGTATGAAAATGTCATGATGTGATTTATGATGATGCTATAGTAAATGCTATAGCAATGATATGATGATGTTAAAAGTTATGTTTTAATAAATAATTTATAAAATATATATATATGTGTATATATTGAATTATGAAGGAAAGGCATTATAAAAGCTTTATGAGAGTAACGATGTGATAAAGAGGGATAGAAGAATGGAAAGAGTAAGAACAAGAATGTTATGGTAGGATGCATAAGAAAGGGATGAGACATGAAAGGAAAGAATAGATGTTTTATGAAAAGTTTTATGGAAATTAAGTTATGATTGATAGAGCAATGATGATCGGTGATGAAAAGAATTAAGAAATGGATGTTTTATGAGGACGAATGGTATGATGAATGTTTTATGAAAAATGATATGAAAGCAAAGATTTAGACAAGAAAGAAAAACAATGATAGGTTATGATAAAAGGTATGATGAATGTTTTATGAAAAATGATATGGAAGCAAAGAGTTAGACAAGAAAGAAAAACAATGATAGGTTATGATAAAAGGTACGATGAAAGGATTAGAATATAACGATAAGATGTGATGATTAAATAGAACGATAGGCTATGATCAATAGGAGGATGATGATAAGATACGGTAGATAGGAGGATGCAAATGATAAGATGAACAGAGAATAATTATCTACACGTAACAAAACATGTTTTATTTGTTATGATGTGATGTGATGTGATGTGATATATATAAGTAATGTGTGCTATATATGTTAAGGTGTGATTAACATAATTCACACAAATAAAGTAAAGAATTAAGAAAAGAAAAACAACGAAAGAACATATGTTCCATGAAACGTTTTATGAAAAATGAGAAATGAAAGATTATGAATGTCATGAAAAAGACGTACAATGAAAAATCAATATAAGAAAAATAAAAGCCTACAAGATAATAAGACTGAAAACTTAAGTTGTTGGCGTACCGGTCTCCCTACAAGGTCGAGACTTCCGGTCTATATCCTCCGCGTAGATGTGGCGCTACCCCGAAGGTGCGGTAGATTATAGGATGGACCAACCCCGAAGGTGCGGTTTTTATGTGACTATGAGGTAGGTTGGTGGGTCGCTCCCCCTCCTCCCACTGTCCGCGCGCAACTAGGTACGTCCAACAACGGGCCCAACCAAAGGAAAGTGGAAAGAAAACAAACGAAAAGAGTGTGAAAAGAAAAGAAAAGAAAGGAAAAGAGCGAGAAAAGAAAGGAAAAGAGCGTGAAAAGAAAAGAAAAGAAAAGAAAAGAAAAGAAAAGAAAAGAAAGGAAAAGAGCGAGAAAAGAAAAGAAAAGAAAAGAAAAGAAAAGAGCGTGAAAAGAAAAGAAAGGAAAAGAGAGAGAAAAGAAAATAAAGGAAAAGAGAATGAATGAAAAGAAAAGAAAAGTAAAGAACGACATAAAAAGAACAAACGATATGAAACATAATAGAATTATATATGTGATGTGATGTGAATGACACGTTTTTACGTGATGTTATGCTAGTGTGTATGTTACTAGTTTTTAAGATATGAAATGTTAAGAGATAATGATAAAGTGATAGAAAAGTTATAAAGGTTTAGAACAGAAAGTTAAGAAATGATAGGAATGAAAAGTAAAGAAATGAAGAGATTGGATTAGAATGATAAGAGATTATCAATAGAATGATGGGAATGATTAGCGAAGAGATAAATGAGCATGAAGAAGCTCACATTTTATGTTATGTTTTGAGGGTATGTATAAATGATGTATATGATGTGTATATACGTGATGACATATATTCTAGTAATAATATATATTACTAGTATTTATAAGTTAATAAATGTATGTTTGAACTTACTGAGCATCTAGCTCATTAGTTGTTTATATGTTGCAGGTAAGCAACGTGTTTATTTAAAGTAATATGATGGACAACGGACGGATCTGCACGTGCCAAGGGACTGGGCGAGGGTATGGTACTACCATGAGTCTTTCGCTGAGCATTCAAAAAGGAAGATGAAAGAAAGAAAGTTATGATATATGTGTTATAAGAGTATGATAGAGATAGGTATAGTATGTAAGTTAAAAGAAAAAAAAAATTTGTTATAGAAATTGCTTCCGCTATAAGATGAGAACGTTAAGAATGAAAAGTTGAGTATATTAAGTAAGAGGATGACGACCCACGAGATTGCCAACCATCGTGGTCGACGTCAGAGTTTGGCTGGTTGGTGTGGTAACGTACGTGGGGGGTCGTCACAAAACTTAATGTGTCGTCTCGCCAGAAGGGTTGGTACCATCATGGTCGGGCTCCATAACCAACTGCGATGGACTGTCATCTTGTTGGTCGTCGGTAACTTACTTTTAACTTGTTCAGATACCACCTGTGATGGCTGGTATCTTATTTTTAACATACTTTCTTTAACATACTTGTTTTAACTTTTCATTTGAACTTTAAAATGGGAATAAAATTTTTTTTTCTTTAAAACTTTAAACTTGAAAACTTGAAAATTGTATCATCATAAAACATTATTTCAACATCCGTTTCAATACTCTCTTTAAATAGCTCAGCGGAAGACTCATAGTGGTACTATAACCCTCGTCCAGTCCCTTGGTACATACAGATCTCATTTGTCATCCACCATTTATCTTTTCATCGTGCAGGTTGTTTACCTGCAACATGAACAAACTTGTGAGCGACAGGCTCAGTAAGTTCAAACATACCTTCATAACAAAATAATAACTCATACCTTTTTGGACAGAGCATATCTGATATCAATTGTGGTATCAAAATATTAACATAACATATATTATACATTGCTTAACATTTACACTTAACATACTCTAACATCGAGAATAAACTTTCATACTTAATATTCTTTAACATAACATAATTTAAACATAGCATACTTAATGTATGCTTAACATCTTAAACATAACATACTTAACATCATACAAAATATTGCATACACATATCAATTTAAACATAGCATACATAATGTATGCTTAAATATCGCAAACATATTTAAAATCATATAACCGACTTATGCATATCAACCAATGCATAACATAACATATGCACACATGTTAGTCGCATTATGCTTGTTTACTTTTTGTTCTTTCATTTTCATTGTTCTTTGGTTCTTTCTTTCTTTCATGTTATTCTAATCTTTTCTTTTCTCACTTAACTTTCATTTTCATTATTCGTTCTTTCTTTCATATCATGTCGTTCTTCGTTGTTCTATAGATCATATCCTATTCCGTCATTTTATTTCCTTCCTTTCTTTTCTTTCCTTATTTACCTTTTTTCTTTTCTCTTCTTTTTTACTTTCATTAGTGGGCCCTGTGTTAGATGTACCTAATGCGCGCAGACCGGTGAGAGGAAGGGGGAACAACCCACCAACCTACACCACGGTTGATCTTTAACTTTTGGCCATTAACCTCACACCTTCGGGAGGTAGCATTCCACTATAAGCCATTAACCTCACATCTTCTAGAGGTAGCATTTTATTGTAGTAGAATTCATAACATAAAACCTCATTTACGGGAGGCTGGTACACCAACACTTAAATCTTCAGTCTTATTATCTTGCTTATCTTTCTCTATCTTTACTTTATCTTTTCGTTCATTCATTCTTTCATTTCTTTTCTTTTCTTTCATAAGCATTTCATAAATCATTTCTTTCTCAACGTAGTTTTTATAGTGTGAATTATGTTAGTCACACTTTAGTGCCTATAGCACTCACATACATACCTTTCATATAATATATAAACATAGACATAAACGTGTCAGTTCATGTTGCAGACAAATAAATGCTTGAACTTATAACATATAAAACTTAGACCTATCAGTCAATTCATGTTCAGACAGGAAAATATTTGAACTTATAGATACTTCTGCTTGTATCTCCTTTCTTACTTTATTGGTCCGCAGACGTCCCTTCGTCGCGTCTGGAGTGGATCCCTATAACCGAAGTAATAATGGTTATTTTCGTTACTTATTTCATATATAAGGCTTAATAAAACATAAGAATTCTACGTTTCATTTCCTGATCATAGACTTAGGGGTCTAATATCTTATTTATAACTTTTCTGCTAAACTTTTGGTAAAATTACCATTTTACCCTTAACGGGATTTTTCATCATAATCTTATTTTTCTTTGATTTACAACTTAGTTTTAGTCCTCAGAATCTTAAGCCATTCTAAGTTTATTAGGGCTCTTCTCTATCATTCCTAAAATTTTCAGTCAAAATGACTGTTTTGCCCCTGACGGGTTTTTGAGCTATATCATTTTCATTTTAATACTTAGACTAGATTTTCTAAACCCAAAAATCATAAAATCATTTTTCTTAGGCTTTATCGAGCTTTTACAGCATTAATTGCTGAAATTCTTGATTTACTATTCCTCAAAACATTCATTTTTTCTTTCTTGGGTCTAGGTTATTGAGGGGGCTCGGGTTTCCATCCCGATCACATTTTTACCCCTTGTTTCCTAAAATACCCCTCTGTGCCGTTTTATAAATTTCGGTAGTATTTTTGCTTAATTCTTAGGTTTCTGGCATTTAGGAAACGCCTCAAACCATCTAACCTATTCTAATTCATCACGTACTATACCAGAGGCCTATATTTTTACGTAAAACTCAACTTTTTACGTAAAAATATTCATATTCCCATACATTTTTTATCCATCATTTTCATCCATATTTTTCTTACAATTTCACATGTCAAAATACATAATTAATACATAATCATTCCAAAACATAAATTAAAGAATGAAGGGATTGAAATCACTACCAAAATCATCCCATTGGTGATCAAACGAACCACTCGGTCTCAAGCGAACAAACTTTTTTCCACCGTTCTTCGTTTTCCAAGTTTTGATTTGCAAAACCGATGCCGCGGATGTGTCTGGAACGTCGAAAATAGGCCAACAGGCCATTCTTCAAAGTTTGGTCTCCAGGTCGCCGTTGACTCACTGTTGACCTGTGTTGACTGGCTGTAGTGAGGACAAAGATGACCACTATCTTGAAGAGCTCGACGAGATGAACCCATTGGTGGTGTCTGTTTCACCAATCGAAGCACCTATCACCGGAAATCGAACCTGGAAAGGGCGATAACGATAGCGATGTTCGTTCTCCTTTGTGTCGGCTTTGTTTCTTGAAATTGTCTTGGGGCTTTTGCTCCTCACACGATTCTAAGCATTTTTGTACCTACCATGTCACTCAACTCCGCCGGAATTGACAGATTCCACGACGGCGACGGCGACAGGCAGACTTGGGCGGTGCAATCCAGCGGCCGTTGAGCTGAAATGAGGCTTGGTCTTTGTTCTACTCTTCACTATGAATCCATTGGGACCAGAATCATGGCATTTGGATGTCGGACGGCAGAGATACAGCGACGGGAAGTTTTCGACCACTAGCGGCTTCGAGGGGCACGTGCAGCGTCCTCCGGTGGCAGTTCTGTCGTGTTGATCCACCGTTAGACTCAGCTCAGTGAGAGCTTTCCAACAGTACTGACGGTGTCAAAAACGGACGTCGTTTTCAGTTCGTCGGTACTGTTCATATTCGGTGTAAAGGGAGAAAAAGAGAGAGATAAGAAACTATGGGGGGCTTATTTTGAATTTCTGAATTTCCCCCCTTTTTATACCCTTTTTTATTTTTGAAAATTTTAACATAGATCCTGACTAATTTGGGCGTGTTGAACCCAAATATATCAGTTTTATTTTCATCCGAGGTCATCTCGACCAGTTTTCCGATATTATGATTTCCCAGTCAAAAATTACTTTTTGTACTCAAATGACTAATTTGAGCACGCTGATTCTAAATATATCAGTTTTATTTCAAAAAAATGAACATCTTGACTAATTTCTTAACACTGCATATTTCCTGATCAAAATTTACTTTTTATGCTCAACTGACTAATTTGAGCATACTGATTCTAAATATATCAGATTTATATTAAGAAAATATCATCTTGACCAATTTTCTCGATACTGTGTGTGACACACATGTGTACACACATAAAGTCACTACATTTCACAATTTAAACACAGAATTCATTGTGTACATTTCTTGTACTGATTTTCCAAGAATGATGAAATTTCCCAGTTGTCACACTTAAGCTCTTCTTTTTGCTTATGTCAAGGTAATATTCTGCCCTTCTACATGAATATGAAAATCCCACTCAAAATACCATTTTCTAATTTCTAAACATTTATGCTAAAAATGTTATTTTTAGTAATTTATGGTCATTAAATCTTATTCTAGCCTCTTTGTGATGTCAAAATATTTTTATCATCATTCTTGCTTCCTTTAACAGAGGACATATCATATCAATATGCCATAATCTCCTATTCTCATGTATCAATACTCATTGCATGTAAAAAAATAAAAAAATCACATAAATATACTTTTTATCCTATTTCAAACACAAATCATGTTCTCTAGTCATTTTAAATCATGGCAAGTACATGTATTATCTCACTAGGTAGCAAAACAACATTTGATCCTTCATCATGCCAAGATTTTTTTTTTAATATATGTAAGAACCCATTGTAAAAGAAAAGTTACGAAGAACTTGGTAAACCAATAGTTTACAAGACATTTATCTCTTAGAAAAGTAGTAGCTTTTTAGCTCTTCTTAAAGGCTTTGAACCACTCTTAGATGCTTGAGATAGGGGGCTAGAATGGAGACAAAGCATTACTTTAAAAACATTATATTTAAAACATTATTCTTCTTTCTAAAAAACAAGTGAAAATGTAGGTTTTTACCTTGGTAAGCACTTGGAGAGACTTTTCCTCCTTGCTAAAAATGAACTTAGGAGTGGATGGAAGGAAATAGAGAATATTTTTGGCTTCCCTTAGCTAAAAATTTCGTTTACAATGAATGGAGGAAGAGAGAAAGCTTTTTTATACTTGGGTAGTTTCTTTATAAAAGGGAAAAGAGTGGTTTTTAGTTTACCTTAAACCATTTTATACCCAAGCCTTATTTTGGGTAAAAAAAAATTGAAATTTTTGAATTATAATTTGTCTGAAAACGTACTTAGCTGAAAAAGGTGAGTTGGGAGGTGGTTTGGTAGTTTTTCATGTATTTTTAAGTTGTTTTAGTGAGTAGTCATTCAAGTGTTCTATTATCTTATATTATAATCATTATTTTTCTCTCTTGTCTTTTCATTCTTGTTTTGCTTGTTTCAGTGGATTTTGAATTATCAAAAATCCATCTCTTGTTTAATCTATTTTATGAAAGAAAAAAATATATATGTATTTTTTTTTTTGAAAACCCTATCATGTTACTAGCAGCAGGCAGGCAAATCACTGCCAGCCTGTTTTGCTCAGTGGGCTTAGCCCACTGCCTTGATCAATGGATTTTTACCCACTGGGTTGTTTTGTGTAAGGGGGGTGCACAAGCACTCACCCTACCTCTTTTTTTTTTCTTTTCTTTTTATTTTTTTTACTAATTAATTAAATTATTATTATTAATTATTTTTTTATTGTAAAATGCTAAATTTAATTTAATAGGTAAATTTTGACTTGGTATAAGATTCACTTCTTTAATTCACAAATTTATGATTATTTATTCTCTCATTACATAAATATATATATTCACACATAATATTTTTACAAAATCCCAATTCTAGAATAGACAATGGAAATAACAACACATTTTATATATTTTTTTGTCACCAAATAAAAGAATGTTATTAATGATGAAATTCACAATTTAATTCTCTATTTAAGATAGGAATTAATATTATAAATTTTGAAGTTGTTACAGGTATATCTGGTCTAGTGGCACTATGCATAAAAAAAGGTCGGTTTTAAGGGTACTGCAAGAGTGGCAGACTTGCTGTTAAACATCAGAATTATTGAATTCATGGGGGGTCTATCAGCTACATTTTCTTGCACGCAGAAAAATCCAATATGTATGCATCTCATTATTTCGGCTCTCGAACCGTCTGAAATCGAGGGATCTACAATATTTGGAGCTGTCCCCTCGCTCCAACTATTCTTATGTCCACTTACTATCTCCAAAATTATTACTCCAAAACTAAAAATATCGAATTTAACTGAAAATTGCCCATGAAGCACGTGTTCTGGAGTCATATATCCACTACGAAAAGGTTCATTTAGAAAAATTAGAACCAAGTTCAAACTTCATAGATTAGATATTTCGGTTATATTTTATTAGTTTTTGATTCATTGTTATGGCTGAGTCTTGATGACGATGAACATTCATAACTCAATTGGAACTAACATATATAGCAGTAATATGTAACAGTGTGTCTGAGAAGTACTTACTAGGTCCCAACAATTCGATTTGTGTTGCCTTGAATTTGGTCAAATACAAATAACTTTGTCATTCCAAAATCTAAAATTTTCGGATTCATTTCCTCATTCAACAAAATGTTACTTGCTTTGAGGTTCCGATGAATGATTCTAAAACGAGAATCTTCATGTAGGTAAAGTAGGCCGCAGACAATGCCTTGGATAATTTTATAACGTTTATCCCAATCCAATTCTGTACGCTTTATTGGATCTACATAATCAATATAAAAGGATATGTAATTAGTCAACTATATTAATAAGTAGTGTTTAAAGTTAATAGCATTTTGGTTGACTTCGTAGAAGAAACATTATCAAAGAAATGGTTTCTACTGTATATACGCTTGAGACTCTTCTTTTCCTTTGGATTACATCATTTGAAAGAGAATAGGAGTAATCCAACCAGATACGAATCAGAGTTATATACATACCAAATAAGAATCTATCAGGACTTGAATTGGGCACGTATTCATAAACGAGAAGTCTTTCCCTTTCATCCAAGCAGAAGCCTAGGAGTCAGACTAAATTCCGGTGTTGAAGCCTAGCAACTAACATAACTTCATTCTTAAACTGTTGGTCACCCTGACCAGAAGTCTCGGATAGCCTTTTCACGGCAATATGCTGTCCATAGTCTACCCTGAAAATGCAATCTCAAAAATAATTCGAAATGAAAAAAGTGAGAACCGTGTATATAGACAGTGTGGTAATATATTATAGCTTTTTTTTTCCCTATAAACAGCTCCAAATCCTCCTTGTCCAAGCTTGTTTTCATCAGAAAAGTTTTCAAAGTCAAATTGCAACGATTCATCCCAATCAATTTCGTTGTCAGCTTCAAGAAGTAGGGATAAGTTCGTTATTCAATTTATTAAGCACAAATGAGGAAAGTGCATTCAATAAGCAATAGTAACTCTCAAGTTGGATTGCAAATTGATTTGGGCAAAAATATTCATCGTCTAGTTCAGCAAAAATAAATGTATTTGTGTACAACGAAATGAGTTTGTGGCGACCCCCCCCAACGTGCGTTACCATACCAACCAGTCGAGCTCTGACGCCGACCGCGATGGCTGGCAACCTCGTGGGTCGTCATCCTCTTACTTAACTTAACTTTCCATTCTTAACGTTCTCATCTTATAGCGGAAGCAATTTCTATAGCAAATTTTTTTTTTTTTTTTTTACTTACATACTATACCTATCTTTATCATACTCTTATAACACATATTTCATAACTTTCTTTCTTTCTTTCATCTTCCTTTTTGAACGCTCAGCGAAAGACTCATGGTAGTACCATACCCTCGCCCAGTCCCTTGGCACGTGCAGATCCGTCCGTTGTCCATCATACTACTTTAAGCTAATAGGTTACTTACCTGCAACATATAAACAACTAATGAGCTAGATGCTCAATAAGTTCAAACATACATTCATTAACTTATAATTACTAGTATATATATTATTACTAGAATATATGACATCACATATATACACATCATATACATCGCTAATACATATCCTCAAAACATAACATAGGATATGAGCTTCATCACGCTCGTTTATCTCTTTGTTCATCGTTCTTATCATTCTAATCTAATCTCTTCATTTCTTTGCTTTTCATTCCTATCATTTCTTAACTTTCTATTCTAAACCTTTATAACTTTTCTATCGCTTTGTCATCATCTCTTAACATTTCATATCTTAAAAACTAGTAACATACACACTAGCATAACATCACGTAAAAACGTGTCATTCACATCACATCACATATATAATTCTATCATGTTCTTTTAACTTCGTTTTATTATTTTTTATTGATTTCATTGTGTTGTTCTTTCATATCGTTCGTTTCTTTTCTTTTCTTTTCGTATCATTTTTTTTTCTTTTCTTTCCACTCTCTTTTTCCTTGTTTTTTTTTCTTTCTCACGCACTCTCTTTTCTTTTCTTTTCACGCTCTTTTCTTTTCTTTTCTTTTCACGCACTCTCTTTTCTTTTCTTTTCACGCTCTTTTCCTTTCTTTTCTTTTCACGCTCTTTTCCTTTCTTTTCTTTTCTTCTCTTTTCCTTTCTTTTCTTTTCTTTTCTTTTCTTTTCTTTTCACTCTTCTTTCGTTTGTTTTCTTTCCACTTTCCTTTGGTTGGGCCCGTTGTTGGACGTACCTAGTTGCGCGCAGACAGTGGGAGGAGGGGGAGCGACCCACCAACCTACCTCACAGTCACATAAAAACCGCACCTTCGGGGTTGGTCCATCCTATAATCTACCGCACCTTCGGGGTAGCGCCACATCTACGCGGAGGATATAGACCGGAAGTCTCGACCTTATAGGGAGACCGGTACGCCAACAACTTAAGTTTTCAGTCTTATTATCTTGTAGGCTTTTATTTTTCTTATATTGATTTTTCATTGTATATCTTTTTCATAACATTCATCATCTTTCATTTCTCATTTTTCATAAAACATTTCATGAAACATTTATTCTTTCGTTGTTTTTCCTTTCTTAATTCTTATGTATTATCACATCACATCACATCATATCACATCACATCATAACAAACAAAAACATGTTTTATTACGTGTAGACAATTATTCTCTGTTCATCTCATCATTTGCGTCCTCCTATCTACCGTATCTTATCATCATCCTTCTATTGATCATAGCCTATCGTTCTATTCAATCAATCACATCTTATCGTTATGTTCTAATCCTTTCATCATACCTCTTATCATAACCTATCATTGTTTTTCTTTCTTGTCTAACTCTTTGCTTTCATATCATTTTTCATAAAACATTCATCATACTTTTTATCATAACCTATCATTGTTTTTCTTTATTGTCTAACTCTTTGCTTTCATATCATTTTTCATAAAACATCTATCTTTTCGTCTTCATAAAACATCCCTTTCTTAATTCCTTTCATCACCGATCATCATTGCTCTATCAATCATAACTTAATTTCCATAAAACTTTTCATAAACACCTATTCTTTCCTTTCATACCTCATCTCTTTCTTATGCATTCTATTGTAATACTCTTATTCTTACTCTTTCCATTCTTCTATCACTCTTTATCACATCTTACTCTCATAAAGTTTTTATAATACATTTCCTTCATAATTCAATATATACATATATTTATATATATATATATTTTTATTAAAACATATCTTTTAATATCATCATAACATTGCTATAGCATTTCTATAGCATCATCGTAAATCACATCATGACATTTACATATAAATCATATAAATACTATAAGCTTGTTCATAGTTGCAGACGAGTAAATGTCTAAACTTACTCATAGCGTACTTATCCTCTTCTTGGAATCCATCGACGTCCGTTGTCGCGTCTGGATCGGGTTCCTATAGACAAATTCTGTCCGTTAATCACATTTTCATTTATAGCTTTTATTTTATTAAAAAGCTTGATTCTGATCTTATAACCCTTAATTATAGCCTTAGGACAGCTTTCTAAACCTTAATGGCCCTTTTCGAATTTTTCTCCAACTTTTTGAAAAATTACAATTTTACCCCTAGCTTTTGACAAAATTACAATTTTACCCTTAACGTGATTTTTCATAACTTAAACCTCAATTTTGACTTTTACAAACTTCATTAACCTATTCCGGGGTCATTGTGGCTCTTTTCCCATAATTTGAGTATCTTTGGGCAAAGTGACCATTTTCCCCCTGATGGGTCGTTTAACCTTAACATTTTCATTTTCATGCTTAGGCTGGATTTTCTAAACCCAAAATCATCAAATTAACTTTTTAAATCTTATCGGACCTTTTCCGGATCAATTCTTATCATTTTACTAATTTTCACATTCCCGGCCCTCGGGAAGTACTATTCGAACCTAAGAGTCGGTTTCATGTTTTCCTTACGTTCTATGGTTTCGAAGGGTCGGTTTACTAATTATAACTTGCCCCTTCCTTTTTCCATGCCCTAATTCCTCGACGGGGCTCGAGTTCCCTTCCCGATCATATTTTTACCCCTCGTTTCCCATATTACCCCTGGTGTCATTTTTAGAAATTTCGGCAGAGTTACCCCTTAATTTTTGAGGTTCCAGCGTTTAGGAAACGCCTGAAAACCATCTATCCTAATCTAATTCTATCACGTACTATACCAGAGGCCTAGATTTTACGTAAAACTCATACTGTTTACGTAAAATCGTTACATCATCACATTTTTTTTTCCATTACAGTCATTTTCTTCTTTTTACGTACATTCTTTTCCACATTTTTCATACCAATAATCATAAAATCATATAACAGTCCCAAACAATTAAATTGCGGAACATAAAAAGGTCGGGATTTATACCGAATTGCAGTCCGGTCTCGACGGCATAAACCCTAATTCCTCGTTCTTCATATTTGAGGTCCCGTCTTGCAAATCCGACTCCGCGTATGCGTCCGGAACGTCGAAAATAGGCTAACGGGCCAAACTTGCATTTTCGGTCAACGGTCGCCGTTGACCGGCGTTGACCGCCGTTGACCGGCGTTGACCGGCGGCGACGGTGGCAAGTAGGTAGTCCATCTTGAAGATCTCGACGAGAGGAATCCATTGGTGGCTTCAATTTCACATTTGGAGGCCCCAATCGCCGGAAAATCACCCGGAAAGTCACGGCCACGGCGGCGGCGGTGGAACTCCGCCGTGCCGGACTTTTTCCCCGAAATTGATTGAGGGCTTTTGCTCCCCTCTTCACGGCGACCATTTCTGTACAAGTGGTGCAGCTCAACATTGCCGGAAACGGCGAGTTTCACGGCGGCGACGGCGACGGGCGGAGTTGGGCGGCGCGATCCGGCGGCCGTTGGGCTGAAACTCCACCTGGGTTTTGTTCTACTCTTCACCACGAGTCTTTTGGGACCGGTTTCAGCTTGATCAGACGTCGGACGGCGAAGATATCGGCGATCGAAATTTCCGGTGGCCGGCGGCTTCGGGCGGCGCGTGCGCTCTCCTCCGGCGTCGGTTCCGTCGACTCGGCACACCGTTGAACTCAGCTCGGCGAGAGCTTTCCAACGGTGCCGGCGGTGTCGAAAACGGACACCGTTTCCGATGGTCGGTTACTGTACACTTTCGGGTAGAGAGAGAAAGAGAAATGTAGAGAGAGAATACACATGGACAAATGAGGAAATTCCACTTTTTCCCTCTCTTTATATACTTTTTCGCCCAAAATTTTAACACGAGCTATCCTGACTAATTTCGGCGTCCTGAATCCAAATATATCAGTTTTATTTTCATCCGAGGTCATTTTGACCAAATTCTGATACTGTGAATTTTCGGTCAAAAATTACCCTTGTGCTCAATTATCAAATTTGAGCGTGCTGATAGGCTATCCTTACTAATTTCGGAGTGCTGAACCCAAATTTATCAGTTTTATGTCAAGATAATATCATCTTGACCTACTTCTTGATACTGTGAGTGGCACACACGTGCACACACATAATATCACTATTACTCATTTTTCATCCTTTAATATTGTTAGAACATTTTATTTTAGTTCTAAACAATATTAAATCACTTAATTTCACATTTTAATGCTTAAATTCATTGTGTATTTATTCTCCGAAAAATGTGAATTTTCCCGGTTGTTACAGAGTTTCAATCCCTCACTCCGCAAATACCTTTCGTTTCAACTCGTATAATGATATACTACCTCGATTGACCTCAATTGCTTGATATTATATAATGAACTCTTCAGGAAAAAATATATATACTTATATATATTGCATGTAGCAACAGAGCGGATATATCTACTTTCAAGTTTTTTGCTTGGCTTCCTTGTCATCTTTAGGAAAATGCATATGCTAATGATCATTACCACCACAATGAAAGTCGGAACAGTACTAGTGACAATTGTTCGCGTTGTCTTACTCTTTCCTGCAAAAATTCGAGTTTTCTCAAGATAAGAGGGACGCCAATAAATATTTAACATTAAAGAAGGGTGAATGTTATTTAAAAAACAATTAAAGCACTATGACTTAAGCTAGGAAATTAGATGAACTTGCACAACCATACCTTTAGAAGAATTATGTGACAGTGGCGGATCAGCAATGGGTACAAAGAATTCACTCACTTCGTAGCTCAAATTACAACTGGGTTTAATAACTCTAGCCCCTTGCTTACCACCAAATTGTTGTGGAATAAACAAGGTAGACTCTTGTAGGCAACCGCTGCACTGTTGCTCGTTCAAATCGGGAGTACACTGAGCAGTTGCGTAGATAGTTTCGTATCCCGGGACAGTTGATTGTCCTGAAGCATACTTCCTTACCGAGTCACCTGAGACAGCTTTACTTATCAAGCTATCCAACAACGGTTTAAGCGTAATCATGAGCAGATTTGGCTCCCAAGCTTCATTTGGGCTTGGCACGTACTTCCTTGGATCATCTTGCCTCACTGAGAATATAGGCCTGCTGGAATATCGTACCATACACAACTCGTCCCACAAGATCGCCTCTCTACTGTTTGGGCATCGCCCCAACAGCCTTTCAGTAGCGTTGGAGATGCAACTCTGACATGTCTCCAGCTAAAGGTCTCCTCACATTGCCATCGCGTTAACTTTGTTGGAGCTTACTCCCAATGAAGAATTGTAAAATCCATAAGCATTTAGATTACTATTTGACGAGAAATAGGAGAGTAGTTTCTTAAGATTTTCCTCGAAGATGGCGATATCTGAATCATTGCTAACGTCAAAACAATTCCAACGGAATTCGGCAGTCTGCGTGCATACACCATTGTCTTCAGGACCATTGTTATCATAAAACGGTCCCGACTCGTACCTGAGGTTGCAACTGGGTTTGAGAATTCTCGCGCCGTTCTTTCCATAACAACAAGCTGGAAGCTTCAAGCCCGGGTCTTCTAGGCAATCGCTGCACTCTTTCTGGCTCAAATCCGGCGTGCACTGGACAAGTGCGTATATCGGTTCAGAGTTTGGGACCTTTGCACTAGGATACGCGTACTTGTTGGCATCTGACGCCGCTTTACTTATGATCTCATCAAGCGGAGGCTTCAACACCTCCTTGAACTGCTCTGCATCTGCCGGTTCATTCGGGCTTGGCAAAATCATAATTGGCTCGTCCTTCTTGACCGAGAGTATAGACCTGTCCGAGTATCTCACCATACAACGCTCGCCCCACAAGATCGCCTACTTGCGATTGGGACAACGCTCCGACAGCATGTAACTAGTGTCGTTTAAGCACTTTTGGCAACTCTCCAGCGCAAGGCCTCCCGACACAGACTGATCACGTTGACATGGTCGGGGTCTCGTCCTAGTGAAGCGTTGTAAAACAAGTAATTCTATTGGTCGTCGACGGACGAGGAGATGGAGAGTGAGAGGCTGTCAAGGTTGTGCTGGTAGGCACTGTTGGTGGTGTAGTTGCCATTGATTGTGGAGCAGTTCCAGCAGTACTCGGCGCTCCCGGTGCAATCTTGAAGCTGGGATTGGTTGCGGTGACAAAGTGTGTCAAAGTGACAATGGCAAAGGAAAGTAGAATAATTGAGGAACTCATTTTTGTTGGTGTTGCTTAATTGCCAATAAAAACCAGTGAAAAAGCTTTGAGATTTTATGGAGTTAGGAATAACAGTAATTACAGTTAGTTTAGTTAGTCTTTTATATATAATAAATACTGAGGTGGATTTTTTTTTACAAGAGTTGATGTAATGCGTGTGGTTGAATTTATTAGGCGGAAATAACCCTTTTTTATTTTTATTTTTTTCAAGTAGCTACCTCAGCTAATGGAAGTTAGGGTGGGTTGGATGGGTTTTTGTGAATTTTCAACCCACCCAATGAATATTGGGTGGGTTGACAATTTTTTTTACCCACCCAATCAACCTAATGTAAAAAATTAACCACTTAATTAATATCGGGTTGGGTGGGTTATGCATTTGTAATAACCGAGAAAATTCATATTTCTCGGAAAATAAATATGTAACTGTAACACCCCCCACCTCGTGCGGGAGACGTCACCTGAAAACTCTACTTTACTTTAATTCTTTTCTTTCAAATCACAACAAAATAGATTGCGGAATTTTTTTTTTTTAAAACCTTCGATATACGTAGTACTACAACTTTCCAAAACTAAGTTATCATAGTAGGAAAACTATTTTATATTACTTGTATATAATACTATCATATTGTATTAGAAATAGTTAGGTTAAACATAACAGTGTAGCTTATACAATATTATACAGTTGTATTTTTCGTTATCCTTTTCTTTCTTCTTGCGGAATTAGCCTGGCAGGTCCATAACCATTGTAATGACACTGGCACTTCATTCCTGCAGTCCAATCCATACACTGTGGCTCAGGTTACAGGTTGTTTACCTCGATTACCTGAACAAGAACAAACTGGTGAGCTACATGCCCAGTAAGTTCAGACATAACGTTCAAAATAATAAAACAATAAACCACTACAATGCAACTCTACACAAATGCATGAGTTCATTATGCTCAATTTACACTTTGCATTGTTCATTTACTATGTCTATGGGCCCGGTTTGGTTGTACCGTGTGCGCGCTGTAAGAGGGGTCTGAGAGCGACCCGGACTCTCCCTCAACTATGGTATGTCTTTTGCTTCGACATAAAATAACCTCCCCTCGCGAGAGGCCGGTACGCCAAACATTAGGTTTTTTTCATTACCTTGTTGTTTACTGTGCTATGTTACTTACTATGATGTCTTAACTGTTCCCGTGTACATATTCATAAATAATGTACTCAATGTTATGCCTATTCAGTCCAAAAATACTGTTTAAAAATTATCATCCACGCACTTAAACATTGGGGCGTGATTGGAACTGAAAATAAGGCACAAAACTTTAATTATACATTTTTGGAACAGTTGAAGCGCCTGGCACTCATCCCCGAGCGCCTGGCCCTTCATTTTATTTTTCTGTAAAAACTTAGGACAGAGACTCCAGCGCTTCGGCGCTCCCTTTACAACGCCTGGCGCTTTTGAAAATCCGGTGCAAGAGCCTGGCGCTAATACCCTAGCGCCTGGCTCTTCAGCCAATTTTTACACTAGCGCCTGGCGCTCATACCCTAGAGCCAGGCGCTCATGCTGATTTTTACACTAGTGCCTGGCACTCATACCCTAGGGCCTGGCACTCCTACTGGATATTTACCCTAGCGCCTGGCGCTAATACCCTAGGGCCTGGCACTTCCACTAAATTTTTCACTAGCGCCTGGCGCTCATACCCTAGCGCCTGGCTCTTCAGCCAATTTTTACACAAGAGCCTGGCGCTCATACCCTAGAGCCTGGCGCTCCTACTAAATTTTAAACACCAAATTTTGGCCGAGAGCTCAGCGCCGGGGCGCTCTTTGGCTAGCGCTTAGCGCTTGGCTCCGGTAAAAATAAGTTTTAAAACACATTTGGACATAAAAACCAATTCTCATGCATACATTCAAACCTAAAACATGTTTGAAGCATTCTAGGGTCAAAATCCATAAAACACAATCATATACACATAACACATCACTGCACACTCGCATACTCGCCAATTTAGGCGTTTTAACGAGTTCACCACCACATATAATATTTCTAGCCAAGGAATTTAAGCTATCCCTAAATTGACATCCAAGAATAACACAGTGTTCCAGTTGTTCATGTTCAGACATTTAAATGCCAGAACTTACCAGAAATTTGTTTCTGCTTCCGTTCCTTAGTTTTCCGTCGTTGCCCTATAATGAAACAGTTCAACATTCAGTGAAATGTTTATAGGTCAACACGAGAACATTTAAACACTGCTTCTATACATTGTCATCATTGAACCCTTAGCCTTGGTTATAAGTCCGAAAATTTCGGCATTATAACGGCTTAAATTCTGATTTTCCCACTGTGCCAAAACCGCTTAAATTGCGTTATTGAACACAGTTTCCATCATCAACCTGCTCAAAATCCCAGTACATAGCAATAATTTGTTCTCATAATCAGGATATAGCATTATTTCCAAAAATTTAGGGTTTCACCCTTCCTTTCACGTAAATTTCCCCCCCATGCAACAATTTTTTTTTTTTTCAAAAACTAACCCCACAAAAACTTCAAAAACAAGTTCAAAACATGCTTTTCCACATGATTTTCATCAAAACACTCAAAAAACACTCTAACTCCATTTTGTTCCACTATTCACATAAACACAAAAACACTTAAAAACAAGTATTAAAACAGAATTTTGAAGAACTTACTTGAGCTTTGAGGTGAATACTCCTCAACTTAAACTTTTCTCACACTTTTTCTTCAAAATTTACAAGTTTTGAAACTTTGGAAATTTTTGTGAGCAAGGGAACGTGGGAGAAGAAGAAGAACAGAGAAAATGGAGTTTTTCTGCTGTGGGGGACGTGAAAAATCAGGGGGAAAAGTTTATACAAATCCTTAGGGGTATTTTTGCAATTTTTGAAAATTTTGGGGTCAAAATGAAAATTTCTTGGGGGTATTTTTGCAAAATTTTGGGAACTTTTTCAGCTGAAATACAGCTGTTTCTCCCCCTCTCTTCCACGTGCATGAGCAGATCATCATGCATTTAATGCAAATTTTTTTCTAAATTTTGATTTTAAAGGAATTTCCAAAATTTCCTTAATTTTAATAGCCTTTGGATCAAAAATGATGATTTGATCTCATCCATTGATTCTTATATTAATAAGAAAATATTATTTGTTTATACAGTATAGGTTTTTCTTTAATAACAGTATAATTTTCATCTGTCGAAATTTTGACCGAAAAGCTATACTGGCCAAATTTCGCAGTTTACCTCTCGAAATGCTGTTAGAGCCTTTCGATGCATTTATATCATTTAAAACACTCCATAAACCCTAGATATTTCATTATTTTCCATCTGGGGTCTATGTTTGCCACATTTTGAGTCTTAGTAGAATTCTGTTTTTCGATACCGAAAATGCACTATTTGAGGCGTTTCGATTCGAAAATCATTACCTCTACTGTCATAAAGCATTTATAAACTCTAATTAATATATTTATCAACTCTAATGATGATTTATTAGAGTGAAATTTATATATTTTCGTCACACTAATACATATAAATTTTCACTATACAATGTTCCCGAGAACGATTTAAAATCTCGGCTGTTACAATCCTCCCCCCTTAAAGAATTCTCGTCCTCGAGAATTTAAAACAAGTGGGGATATAGGGCTCTCATTTCATCTTCTCTTTCCCATGTAGCCTCTTCTATTTGGTGATTACGCCATAACACTTTGACTAATGGGATTGTCTTGTTCCTGAGTACCTTGTCTTCTCGTGCGAGTATTTGAACAGGCTTTTCCTCATAAGACAGGTCACTCTGTACTTGTATCGGCTCATATCTCAAAATGTGCGATGGATCAGGTACATATTTACGCAACATAGAGACATGAAAAACATCATGTACCTTGGATAAATCAGGTGGTAACGCCAATCTGTAAGTCACCTTCCCAATCCGTTTGATAATTTCGAATGGTCCAATGTATCTCGGACTGAGTTTGCCCTTCTTTCCAAAACGCATACCTCCTTTCATAGGTGCAACTTTAAGAAATACAAAGTCGCCTTCTTGAAATTCAAGAAATCTGCGTCGTTTGTCGGCATAATTCTTTTGTCGACTTTGGGCTGTTTTCATTCGTTTCTGTATCTTTTCAACTGCTTCTGAAGTCTCGTGAACAAAATCAGTTTTATGCAGTTGCTTCTCTTTTAAATCATACCAATGGATTGGGGATCTGCACTTCCTGCCATAAAGAGCTTCATAGGGTGCCATTCCGATCGAAGCTTGATAACTGTTGTTGTAGGAGAATTCGATCAACGACAGTTTCTCATTCCATGCTCCCTGGAAATCCATGACACAAGCTCGTAACATATCCTCTAAAATCTGAATGACTCGCTCAGATTGTCCATCAGTTTGAGGATGAAAAACCATGCTAAACTTCAATTTTGTGCCCATTTCTTGTTGTACACACTTCCAGAATTTAGAGGTAAAACGACCATCTCGATCAGATACAATAGTTCTTGGAACTCCATGTAATCTAATCACATTCGCAACGTACAAACTTGCAAATTTCTCCAATGTGAATGTCGTTTTCACCGCTATGAATCGAGCTGTTTTCGTCAGTCTATCTACTATCACCCATATAGTATCATAACCTCCTCGTGTCTTGGATAGCCCTATCACTAAATCCATGGTAATATGCTCCCATTTCCACTCTGGAATATCTAGAGGTTCTAATTTCCCGCCTGGGTGTTTGTGCTCTGCTTTGACTCTCTGGCAAGTTAGACATCGACTAACAAACTCAGCAATGTCATTCTTCATTCTCTTCCACCAAAATTGTAATCTTAAGTCATGATACATTTTGGTGGCTCCTGGATGAACAGAATAGGGTGTTTGATGGGCTTCTTTCATAATCTGCTCCTTTAATTCTGTATTGGCAGGTATGCAAATTCTTCCTTTCATCAACAGCATTCCATCTGTCTCGATGTTGAATTCAATTTCTTCTCCTTTATTGACTCGGTCTCTCATCTCTTCCAAGTACACATCTTGTTTCTGAGCATCCTTAATCCTATCGTACAGTGTTGGTTTCAATTGTAGCATAGCCAAACTTCCAGAAATTAATTCTATTTCTAGCGAATTAATCTCCTTTTGTAGCGGCTTGGACAATCCATCGATAGGCAATTGCTGTACCGATGTTGATTTACGACTCAGTGCATCAGCAACTCTATTCGCTTTCCCTGGATGATATAAGATCTCACAATCGTAGTCTTTCACGAGTTCTAACCATCGCCGCTGTCTCATGTTTAACTCCTTTTGAGTGAAGAAGTATTTCAGGCTCTTGTGATCTGTGAAGATTTGACATTGAACACCATATAGATAATGCCTCCAAATCTTTAATGCAAACACGACTGCAGCTAGTTCCAAATCATGAGTTGGATAATTCTTCTCATGATTCTTTAATTGTCGTGAAGCATAAGCTATAACTCTCCCATTTTGCATCAACACCGCTCCTAATCCTTCTTTCGAAGCATCGCTGTAGATGTCGAATCTTTCCCCATCAGTAGGAATGGCAAGGATAGGTGCGCTTGTTAATCTCCTTTTTAATTCTTGAAAGCTTTCTTCACATGCTGCTGTCCACTCGTACTTCTTTTCCTTTCTAGTTAACGCCGTGAGAGGTTCAGCAAGCCTAGCGAATCCCTCCACAAAACGCCTGTAGTATCCGGCTAATCCCAGAAAACTACGAATTTCAGTAGCATTTTTCGGGATAGGCCACTTGCTAACAGCTTCAATCTTTGCGGAGTCAACAGAAATTCCATCCTTAGACACCTTGTGTCCTAGGAAATGAACTTGATCTAACCAAAATTCACACTTTGAAAATTTGGCATATAGCTGGTGATCTCTGAGTGTTTGTAGTACCCATCGCAAGTGTTCTTCATGGTCTTCTCGGGTCTTCGAATAAACAAGGATGTCATCAATAAACACGATGACAAACTTATCTAAAAATTTCTTGAAAACTCGGTTCATCAAATCCATGAAAGCAGCTGGAGCATTCGTCAATCCAAACGGCAACACAAGAAATTCATAGTGTCCGTATCTCGTCCTGAACGCCGTCTTTGTTACATCACTATCTTTAATTCTCAGCTGATGGTACCCAGAACGTAGATCAATCTTCGAAAACACTGAGGCTCCCTTCAGTTGATCAAATAAATCGTCGATCCTGGGTAGTGGGTACTTATTCTTGACGGTGGCTTTATTCAGCTCCCTGTAGTCTACGCACATTCGTAGAGTTCCATCCTTCTTTTTCACGAATAGAACCGGAGCTCCCCAAGGCGAATAGCTCGGTCGAATGAATCCTCTATCCAATAACTCCTTTAATTGCGTCTGTAGTTCTTTCAGTTCAGCTGGAGCCATCCGATAAGGGGCCTTGGATATCGACGCTGTTCCTGGTACTAATTCAATCTCAAAAGAAATTTCTCGTTCCGGTGGAAATCCAGGTAATTCATCTGGAAATACATCTACAAATTCGTTGACTATGGGAATATCCTTTGGTTGT
Organism: Antiaris toxicaria; assembly: GCA_035233585.1. Lineage (NCBI taxonomy): Eukaryota > Viridiplantae > Streptophyta > Magnoliopsida > Rosales > Moraceae > Antiaris > Antiaris toxicaria. Next base: position 102,149,980 of record CP141154.1, read on the forward strand.
AACTTTTCTTCTTTTGTCACGTCAGTAACAAAAGCTAAATATCCCACACATCCTTTAGCTATCAACTTGTGAGCCTTCATTGAATTTATCAGGATCCTCGATGGCTTTGGAGGTGAAGCAACATATTCAAAGCTTTCTTCTCCATTTGGTTGAAAGATTATCCTTCGATGGCGACAGTCGATTGTAGCCTGATACTTTCCCAGGAAATCCATTCCTAGGATTACATCGTAATCCGCTATCCTTGTCACAATTAAATCAAGAAAAAGCTCTCTATCTGCCACAATTACTGGTACATGTCGTAACCAATAATCTGACAACAATACTTCACCCGAAGGCAACATAGTCCTAAAGGTCATTCCAATTCTATCCTTAGCATGCTCTAACCTGGCGGCAAATTCTTGTGATGCAAATGAATGTGAAGCACCCGAATCAAATAAAGCATATGCCGAGTGTTGAGCGATAGAAATATGACCTGTAACAATAGTGGATGTGCCCGCTTCTGCATCCTCTTTTGTGTAAGCCATCACTCTTGCATTGGTTGGAGGTGCCTTTTCACTTTGCTCCTGTTGTCGTGATGACGTCTCTGCCTTTGCTGTAATAGCGTGCATCTGAGGATTTGGCAGACGCTGAGGAACCGTGCCGGCTTGATTCTGTCGATTACTTGGGCAGCTTTTTGCATAATGACCTTCTTTGCCACAATAATAACAAACATTGCGGCCTAATCTGCATTCTCCCAAGTGTTTCTTTCCACATGTTGGACAATTTGGAGTGCTCACAGGGCCTGGCGCACTGGGACCAGCACTTGCTGCATTCTTCTGTTGCTGATTCCTATTACCCCTGAAATTCCATTTTCTTTTATTGGAATTTTGAGGCCTCTGTCCACTTCCTTGTCCAGACTTTGAGGACTGATTGGAGCGATGTCCTTGTGGTGTTTGACTTCCACCTTGACCTTGTTTTAATTGTTGTCTCTCCTTTTTCCGAGCTTCCCATGCTTGAGCCCGTTCTTCTCTGGCTCTTGTCAAGTGAAATTCAGCTTTCAATGCTCGGGAGACACATTCTGCCACTGACGTGGGTGGAGATGCTGCACTGTCGACCATTACGGCAATTTCTGGTCGAAAAGTCCCAATTATCTTTCGAATACGATCCCCTTCAGTAGGGACCATATAGGGACATAACCTCGACAGCCGGTCAAACTTGCGGCATACCTCCATCACTGTCATGTTTCCTTACTTTAAATTCTCGAACTCTCTCTGTTGTGGTCCGAGAGCAGCAGGGTCATAGTACTTCTGATTAAACTCCTCCACAAAATCATTCCAAGTTATCTAGCTCTCGTCTCTTCTTAAGCAAACCATTTCCCACCAGTATCGTGCATCTCTGTTCAGCACGTACGAAGCACAGAGGACTTTTTCCCTGTCAGTCAAATTCATAAAGTTTATGATCCTCTGGAAAGACGATAGCCACTCTTCAGCTTCTAACGGATCTAAGGATCCATCAAACTCCGGTGTTCTCATTCGTCGAAACCTTTCATATAAGGGTTCCTGTGGAACGATGAATTGTGGTTCCGGAATCCTTTCCCCCGAAGCTGAGACTGCCAGGGAATTATGTTCAACTTCCGGAGCTACAGGAGCTTCTGGTGCCATGGGTGGTGGTGAAGCTTCCCTTTCAGCACGTTTGCGCTGTATCTGATTTAGTTGATCTCTTAAGGCTTGATTCTCTTGCATTTGGGTTGCCAATAAAGCTTCTAATTCGGTCACCCTTTCAGTCAGGGTGGGAGGTCTATCACGTCTAGGAGGTTGGACTCTCCTTCGGGCCATTTAATTTCTTTAGATCTATCAACACAAATCAAACGTTCAGTATCGATATTGAGAGAAATACCATTAATTTTCTCTTTTCATTTATCAATGCAATCATAATAGAATATGCAATCACTTAATCTTAAGTAAGTGACCATGTATAAACATATTCTTGTATTCACATACAAATAATTCACGCCCAGTACTTATACATATTCCTGTCAATTTCCATAATATACAAAACTTGCATTTATATACACATAAGTTAACTTCAATAACTTATGGGGTATCACTCCTATCTTCATCACTGTCCAAAGGAAATTCCTCAGGATCTTCTTCACTATCATCCTCATTTTCATTGGTCGAATCACTAATTACATGGACAGGACCCACAATACATGATTCGCCTGAGGATTTCACATTGTCATTCTCCCTCACCGGTGGTGGTTCGTCAAGTCTAGAGGATACGTCACCGCAGGGGTCATTATCTCTCATTATCCGATCATATTTTTCTATCAATATTTTTCTTTCTACCTCTTTCACTGAAGTAATATATTGCTCCAGTGTCTCGTCGAGTGCAGGGACCGTTCGAAGCTTCAATTCATGAGTTAATCCTCTCCAGAGCATTGCACACTGCTCCTCTTCGGTCAGGGTTGGCCAAGGACTACTCATAATAATCTCATTCCGAAAACGAGCTGCATAGGATACCACCGTGTCTGACAGATGCATCCTAAAATTATCTGCTTTCATAACAAAATTTCGACCCTCTGTAAACGTTGGAGCTATGGGTGGTGTTGATGACGATGGTACGTTTGCAGTTGAAGGAGTCATTTCCGACGTCCTTGTCATTCTGAAGCGAATAAGAGGTCTTTTCCCAGTTGTTCGGGAATCTGGTCGGTTACTCATTTTCAAATCCTAGTATTCATGCACCACGTATACAATTTAGAATAAGACAACAATGAAACATTAACTTACTTGGACTGCGTAGAAGGAAATGCTCACAATGTCATAATAGGTTATGGAGAACCGTCCACTCTGATACCACCTTTGTAACACCCCCCACCTCGTGCGAGAGACGTCGCCTGAAAACTCTACTTTACTTTAATTCTTTTCTTTCAAATCACAACAAAATAGATTGCGGGAATTTTTTTTTTTTTAAAACCTTCGATATACGTAGTACTACAACTTTCCAAAACTAAGTTATCATAGTAGGAAAACTATTTTATATTACTTGTATATAATACTATCATATTGTATTAGAAATAGTTAGGTTAAACATAACAGTGTAGCTTATACAATATTATACAGTTGTATTTTTCGTTATCCTTTTCTTTCTTCTTGCGGAATTAGTCTGGCAGGTCCATAACCTTTGTAATGACACTGGCACTTCATTCCTGCAGTCCAATCCATACACTGTGGCTCAGGTTACAGGTTGTTTACCTCGATTACCTGAACAAGAACAAACTGGTGAGCTACATGCCCAGTAAGTTCAGACATAACGTTCAAAATAATAAAACAATAAACCACTACAATGGAACTCTACACAAATGCATGAGTTCATTATGCTCAATTTGCACTTTGCATTGTTCATTTACTATGTCTATGGGCCTGGTTTGGTTGTACCGTGTGCGCACTGTAAGAGGGGTCTGAGAGCGACCCGGACTCTCCCTCAACTATGGTATGTCTTTTGCTTCGACATAAAATAACCTCCCCTCGCGAGAGGCCGGTACGCCAAACATTAGGTCTTTTTCATTACCTTGTTGTTTACTGTGCTATGTTACTTACTATGATGTCTTAACAGTTCCCGTGTACATATTCATAAATAATGTACTCAATGTTATGCCTATTCAGTCCAAAAATACTGTTTAAAAATTATCATCCACGCACTTAAACATTGGGGTGTGATTGGAACTGAAAATAAGGCACAAAACTTTAATTATACATTTTTGGAACAGTTGAAGCGCCTGGCACTCATCCCCGAGCGCCTGGCCCTTCATTTTATTTTTCTGTAAAAACTTAGGACAGAGACTCCAGCGCTCCGGCGCTATCTTTACAGTGCCTGGCGCTTTTGAAAATCCGGTGCAAGAGCCTGGCGCTAATACCCTAGCGCCTGGCGCTTCAGCCAATTTTTACACTAGAGCCTGGCGCTCACAACCTAGCGCCTGGCGCTCATGCTGATTTTTACACTAGTGCCTGGCACTCATACCCTAGGGCCTGGCACTCCTACTGGATATGTACCCTAGCGCCTGGCGCTCATACCCTAGGGCCTGGCGCTTCCACTAAATTTTTCACTAGCGCCTGGCGCTCATACCCTAGAGCCTGGCTCTTCAGCCAATTTTTACACCAGAGCCTGGCGCTCCTACTAAATTTTAAACACCAAATGTTGGCCGAGAGCTCAGCGCCGGGGCGCTCTTTGGCTAGCGCTTAGCGCTTGGCTCCGGTAAAAATAAGTTTTAAAACACATTTGGACATAAAAACCAATTCTCATGCATACATTCAACCCTAAAACATGTTTGAAGCATTCTAGGGTCAAAATCCATAAAACACAATCATATACACATAACACATCACTGCACACTCGCATACTCGCCAATTTAGGCGTTTTAACGAGTTCACCCCCACATATAATATTTCTAGCCGAGGAATTTAAGCTATCCCTAAATTGACATCCAAGAATAACACAGTGTTCCAGTTGTTCATGTTCAGACATTTAAATGCCAGAACTTACCAGAAATTTGTTTCTGCTTCCGTTCCTTAGTTTTCCGTCGTTGCCCTATAATGAAACAGTTCAACATTCAGTGAAATGTTTATAGGTCAACACAAGAACATTTAAACACTGCTTCTATACATTGTCATCATTGAACCCTTAGCCTTGGTTATAAGTCTGAAAATTTCGGCATTATAACGGCTTAAATTCTGATTTTTCCCACTGTGCCAAAACCGCTTAAATCGCGTTATTGAACACATTTTCCATCATCAACCTGCTCAAAATCCCAGTACATAGCAATAATTTGTTCTCATAATCAGGGTATAGCATTATTTCCAAAAATTTAGGGTTTCACCCTTCCTTTCACGTAAATTTTCCCCCCATGCAACATTTTTTTTTTTTTCAAAAACTAACCCCACAAAAACTTCAAAAACAAGTTCAAAACATGCTTTTCCACATGATTTTCATCAAAACACTCAAAAAACACTCTAACTCCATTTTGTTCCACTATTCACATAAACACAAAAACACTTAAAAACAAGTATTAAAACAGAATTTTGAAGAACTTACTTGAGCTTTGAGGTGAATACTCCTCAACTTAAACTTTTCTCACCCTTTTTCTTCAAAATTTACAAGTTTTGAAACTTTGGAAATTTTTGTGAGCAAGGTAACGTGGGAGAAGAAGAAGAACAGAGAAAATGGAGTTTTTCTGCTATGGGGGACGTGAAAAATCAGGGGAAAAATTTTATACAAATCCTTAGGGGCATTTTTGTAATTTTTGAAAATTTTGGGGTCAAAATGAAAATTTCTTGGGGGCATTTTTACAAAATTTTGGGAACTTTTTCAGCTGAAATACAGCTGTTTCTCCCCCTCTCTTCCACCTGCATGAGCAGATCATCATGCATTTAATGCAAATTTTCTTTCTAAATTTTGATTTTAAAGGAATTTCCAAAATTTCCTTAATTTTAATAGCCTTTGGATCAAAAATGATGATTTGATCTCATCCATTGATTCTTATATTAATAAGAAAATATTATTTGTTTATACAGTATAGGTTTTTCTTTAATAACAGTATAATTTTCATCTGTCGAAATTTTGACCGAAAAGCTATACTGGCCAAATTTCGCAGTTTACCTCTCGAAATGCTATTAGAGCCTTTCGATGCATTTATATCATTTAAAACACTCCATAAACCCTAGATATTTCATTATTTTCCATCTGGGGTCTATGTTTGCCACATTTTGAGTCTCAGTAGAATTCTGTTTTTCGATACCGAAAATGCACTATTTGAGGCGTTTCGATTCGAAAATCATTACCTCTACTGCCATAAAGCATTTATAAACTCTAATTAATATATTTATCAACTCTAATGATGATTTATTAGAGTGAAATTTATATATTTTCGTCACACTAATACATATAAATTTTCACTATACAATGTTCCCGAGAACGATTTAAAATCTCGGCTGTTATAGTAACACCCCCCGCCTCGTGCGGGAGACGTCATCTGAAAACTCTGCTTTTCTTTAATTCTTTTCTTTCAAATCATAACAAAATAGATTGCGGAAATTTTTTTTTTAAACCATCGATATACATAGTACTACAATTTTCTAAAACTAAGTTATCATAGTTGGAAAACTATTTTATATTACTTACATATATTACTGTCATACTGTATTAAAAATAGTTAAGTTAAAACATAACAGTGTAACTTATACAATATTATACAATTGTATTTTTCTCTATCCTTTTCTTTCTTCTTGCGGAATTAGCCTGGCAGGTCCATAACCTTTGTCATGACACTGGCACTTCATTTCTGCAGTCCAATCCATACACTGTGGCTCAGGTTACAGGTTGTTTACCTCGATTACCTGAACAAGAACAAACTGGTGAGCTACATGCCCAGTAAGTTCAGACATAACATTCAAAATAATAAAACAATAAACCACTACAATGCAACTCTACACAATGGATGAGTTCATTATGCTCAATTTACACTTTGCATTGTTCATTTACTATGTCTATGGGCCCGGTTTGGTTGTACCGTGTGCGCGCTGTAAGAGGGGTCTGGGAGCGACCCGGACTCTCCCTCAACTATGGTATGTCTTTTGCTTCGACATAAAATAACCTCCCCTCGCGAGAGACCGGTACGCCAAACTTTAGGTATTTTTCATTACCTTGTTGTTTACTGTGCTATGTTACTTACTATGATGTCTTAACTATTCCAGTGTACATATTCATAAATAATGTACTCAATGTTATGCCTATTCAGTCCAAAAATACTGTTTAAAAATCATTATCCACGCACTTAAACATTGGGGCGTGATTGGAACTGAAAATAAGGCACAAAACTTTAATTATACATTTTTGGAACAGTTGAAGCGCCTGGCACTCATCCCCGAGCGTCTGGCCCTTCATTTTATTTTTCTGTAAAAACTTAGGATAGAGACTCCAGCGCTCCGGCGCTATCTTTACAGCGCCTGGCGCTTTTGAAAATCCGGTGCAAGCGCCTGGCACTTTAGACAACTTTACACTAGCGCCTGGCGCTCATACCCTAGCGCCTGGCGCTCATGCTAATTTTTGTACTAGTGCCTGGCGCTCATACCCTAGCGCCTGGCACTCCTACTGAATATTTACCCTAGCGCCTGGCGCTCATACCCTAGGGCCTGGCGCTTCCACTAAATTTTACACTAGAGCCTGGCGCTCATACCCTAGCGCCTGGCTCTTTAGGCAATTTTTACACTAGCGCCTGGCGCTCCTATTGAATTTTAAACACCAAATTTTGGCCGAGAGCTCAGCGCCGGGGTGCTCCTTGGCTAGCGCTTAGCGCTTGACTCCGGTAAAAATAGGTTTTTAAACACATTTTAATATAAAAACCAATTCTCATGCATACATTCAACCCTAAAACATATTTAAAGCATTCTAGGGTCAAAATCTATAAAACACAACCATATACACATAACACATCACTGCACACTCGCATACTCGCCAATTTAGGCTTTTTAACGAGTTCACAACAACATATAATATTTCTAGCCAAAGAATTTAGGCTATTCATAAATTGAAATTCAAGAATAACACAGTGTTCCAGTTGTTCATGTTCAGACATTTAAATGCCAGAACTTACCAGAAATCGGCTACTGTTTCCTTTCCTTAGTTTTCAGTCGTTGCCCTATAATGAAACAGTTCAACATTCAGTGAAATGTTTATAGGTCAACGCGCGAACATTTAAACACTTCTCCTATACATTGTTATCATTAAACTCTTAGCCTTGGTTATAAGTCCGAAAATTTCGGCATTATAACGGCTTAATTTTTCATTTTCCCACTGTGTTCAATAACGCGACAAAACCGCTTAAATCGCGTTATTGAACACAGTTTCCATCATAAACCTGCTCAAAATCCCAATACATAACAATAATTCACTCTCAAAATCAGGGTATAGCATTATTTCCAAAAATTTAGGGTTTCACTCCCAACCCTAAACTTTCCTCTTTGTCTTTCTTCCATTCAACACTCAAATACTACATCAAATTCTTTTCCACTTCCTCATACATAATTATCTCCAATCCATAAGGGTTTTCACCCTTCCTTTCACGTAAATTTTTCCTCCCCCATGCAACATTTTTGTTTTCAAAAACTAACCCCACAAACACTTCAAAAACAAGTTCAAAACATGTTTTTCCACATGATTTTCATCAAACACTAAAAAACACTCTAACTCCATTTTGTTCCACTATTCACATAAACACAAAAACACTTAAAAACAAGTATTAAAACAGAATTTTGAAGAACTTACTTGAGCTTTGAGGTGAATACTCCTCAACTTAAAGTTTTCTCACACTTTTTCTTCAAATTTTGCAACTTTTGAAACTTTGGAAATTTTTGTGAGCAAAGAACGTGGGAGAAGAAGAAGAACAGAGAAAATGGAGTTTTTTCTGCTGTGGGGGACGTGAAAAATCAGGGGAAAAAGTTTATACAAATCCTTAGGGGCATTTTTGTAATTTTTGAAAATTTTGGGGTTAAAATGAAAATTTCTTGGGGGTATTTTTGCAAAATTTTGGGAACTTTTTCAGCTGAAATACAGCTGTTTCTTCCCCTCTCTTCCACGTGCATGAGCAGATCATCATGCATTTAATGCTAATTTTTCTTTCTCAATTTGATTTTAAAAGAAAAATCCAAAATGTCCTTAATTTTGATAGCCTTTGGATCAAAAAGGATGATTTGATCTCATCCATTGATTCCTATATTAATAAGAAAATATTATTTGTTTATACAGTATAGGTTTTTCTTTAATAACAGTATAATTTTCATCTGTCGAAATTTTAACCGAAAAGCTATACTGGCCAAATTTTGCAGTTTACCTCTCGAAATGCTGTTAGAGCCTTTCGATACATTTATATCATTTAAAACACTCCATAAACCCTAGATATTTCATTATTTTCCATCTGAGATCTATGTTTGCCACATTTTGAGTCTCAGTAGAATTCTGTTTTTCGATACCGAAAATGCACTATTTGAGGCGTTTCGATTCGAAAATCATCACATCTATAGCCAATAAAATATTTATCAACTCTAATAAATATATTTACCAACTTTAATGATGGTTTATTAGAGTGAAATTTATATATTTCCGTCACACTAATATATATAAATTTTCACTATACAATGATCCCGAGAACAATTTAAAATCTCGGCTGTTACAATCCTCCCCCCTTAAAGAATTCTCGTCCTCGAGAATTTAAAACAAGTGGGGATATAGGGCTCTCATTTCATCTTCTCTTTCCCATGTAGCCTCTTCTATTTGGTGATTACGCCATAACACTTTGACTAATGGAATTGTCTTGTTCCTGAGTACCTTGTCTTCTCGTCCGAGTATTTGAACAGGCTTTTCCTCATAAGACAGGTCACTCTGTACTTGTATCGGCTCATATCTCAAAATGTGCGATGGATCAGGTACATATTTACGCAACATAGAGACATGAAAAACATCATGTACCTTGGATAAATCAGGTGATAATGCCAATCTGTAAGCCACCTTCCCAATCCGTTTGATAATTTCGAATGGTCCGATATATCTCGGACTGAGTTTACCCTTCTTTCCAAAACGCATAACTCCTTTCATAGGTCCAACTTTAAGAAATACAAAGTCACCTTCTTGAAATTCAAGAAATCTGCGTCGTTTGTCGGCATAACTCTTTTGTCGACTTTGAGCTGTTTTCATTCGCTTTTGTTTCTTTTCAACTGCTTCTGAAGTCTCTTGAACAAAATCAGTTTTATGCAGTTGCTTCTCTTTTAGATCATACCAATGGATTGGGGATCTGCACTTCCTGCCATAAAGAGCTTCATATGGTGCCATTCCAATCGAGGCTTGATAACTGTTGTTGTAGGAGAACTCGATCAACGATAGTTTCTCATTCCATGCTCCTTGGAAATCCATGACACAAGCTCGTAACATATCCTCTAAAATCTGAATGATTCGCTCAGATTGTCCATCAGTTTGAGGATGAAAAGCCGTGCTAAACTTCAATTTTGTGCCCATTCTTGTTGTACACACTTCCAGAATTTGGAGGTAAAACGACCATCTTGATCAGACACAATGGATCTTGGAACTCCATGTAATCTAATCACATTCGCAACGTACAAGCTTGCGAATTTCTCCAATGAGAATGTCGTTTTCACCGCTATGAATCGAGCTGTTTTCGTCAGTCGATCTACTATCACCCATATGGCATCATAACCTCCTCGTGTCTTGGGTAGCCCTACCACTAAATCCATGGTAATATGCTCCCATTTCTACTCTGGAATATCTAGAGGTTCTAATTTCCCGCCTGGGTGTTTGTGCTCTGCTTTGACTCTCTGGCATGTTAGACATCGACTAACAAACTCAGCAATGTCATTCTTCATTCTCTTCCACCAAAATTGTAATCTTAAGTCATGATACATTTTGGTGGCTCTTGGATGAACAGAATAGGGTGTTTGATGGGCTTCTTTCATAATCTGCTCCTTCAATTCTGTATTGGCAGGTATGCAAATTCTTTCTTTCATCAACAGCATTCCATCTGTCTCGATGCTGAAGTCAATTTCTTCTCCTTTATTAACTCGGTCTCTCATCTCTTCCAAGTACACATCTTGTTTCTGAGCCTCCTTAATCCTATCGTATAATGTTGGTCTCAATTGTAGCATAGCCAAACTTCCAGAAATCAATTCTATTTCTAACGAATTAATCTCCTTTTGTAGCGGCTTAGATAGTCCGTCAATCGGTAATTGCTGTACCGATGTTGATTTGTGACTCAGTGCATCAACAACTCGATTCGCTTTCCCCGGATGATACAAGATCTCGCAATCGTAGTCTTTCACGAGTTCTAGCCATCGCCGCTGTCTCATGTTCAACTCCTTTTGAGTAAAGAAGTATTTCAGGCTCTTATGATCTGTGAAAATTTGACATTGAACACCATATAGATAATGCCTCCAAATCTTTAATACAAACACGACCGCAGCTAGTTCCAAATCATGAGTTGGATAATTCTTCTCATGATTCTTTAGTTGTCGTGAAGCATAAGCTATAACTCTCCCATTTTGCATCAATACCGCTCCTAATCCTTCTTTCGAAGCATCGCTGTAGATGTCGAATCTTTCCCCGTCAGTAGGAATGGCAAGGATAGGTACGCTTGACAATCTCCTCTTTAATTCTTGGAAGCTTTTTTTATATGCTGATGTCCACTCGTACTTCTTTTCCTTTCTAGTTAATGCCGTGAGAGGTTCAGCAAGCCTAGCGAATCCCTCCACAAAACGCCTGTAGTATCCGGCTAATCCCAAAAAACTACGAATTTCAGTAGCGTTTTTCGGAATAGGCCACTTGCTAACAGCTTCAATCTTTGCGGAGGCAACAGAAATTCCATCCTTAGACACCTTGTGTCCTAGGAAATGAACTTGATCTAACCAAAATTCACACTTTGAAAATTTGGCGTATAGCTGGTGATCTCTGAGTGTTTGTAGTACCCATCGCAAGTGTTCTTCATGGTCTTCCCGGGTCTTCGAATAAACAAGGATGTCATCAATAAACACAATGACAAACTTATCTAAAAATTTCTTGAAAACTCGGTTCATCAAGTCCATGAAAGCAGCTGGAGCATTCGTCAATCCAAACGGCAACACCAGAAATTCATAGTGTCCGTATCTCGTTCTGAATGCCATCTTTATTACATCGCTATCTTTAATTCTCAGCTGATGGTACCCAGAACGTAGATCAATCTTCGAAAACACTGAGGCTCCCTTCAGTTGATCAAATAAATCGTCAATCCTGGGTAGTGGGTACTTATTCTTGATAGTGGCCTTATTCAGCTCCCTGTAGTCTACGCACATTCGTAGAGTTCCATCCTTCTTTTTCACGAATAGAACCGGAGCTCCCCAAGGCGAATAGCTCGGTCGAATGAATCCTCTATCCAATAACTCCTTTAATTGCGTTTGTAGCTCCTTCAGTTCAGCTGGAGCCATCCGATAAGGGGCCTTGGATATCGGTGTTATTCCTGATACTAATTCGATTTCAAAGGAAATTTCCCGTTCCGGTGGAAATCCAGGTAATTCATCTGGAAATACATTCACAAATTCGTTGACTATGGGAATATCCTTTGGTTGTAACTTTTCTTCTTTTGTCACATCAGTTACAAAAGCTAGATATCCCACGCATCCTTTAGCTATCAGCTTGTGCGCCTTCATTGAATTTATCAGGATCCTCGATGGCTTTGGAGGTGAAGCAACATATTCAAAGCTTTCTTCTCCATTTGGTCGAAAGATTATCCTTCGATGGCGACAGTCGATTGTAGCCTGATACTTTCCCAGGAAATCCATTCCTAGGATTACATCGTAATCCGCTATCCTTATCACAATTAAATCAAGAAAAAGCTCTCTATCTGCCACAATTACTGGTACATGTCGTAACCAGTAATCTGACAACAATACTTCACCCGAAGGCAACATAGTCCTAAAGGTCATTCCAATTCTATCCTTAGCATGCTCTAACCTGGCGGCAAATTCTTGTGATGCAAATGAATGTGAAGCACCCGAATCAAATAAAGCATATGCCGAGTGTTGAGCGATAGAAATATGACCTGTAACAACAGTGGATGTGCCCGCTTCTGCATCCTCTTTTGTGTATGCCATCACTCGTGCGTTGGTTGGAGGTGCCTTTTCACTTTGCTCCTGTTGTCGTGATTACGTTTCTGCCTTTGCTGTAATAGCATGCATCTGAGGATTTGGCAGACGCTGAGGAACCGTGCCAGCTTGATTCTGCCAGTTACTTGGGCAACTTCTTACATAATGGCCTTCTTTGCCACAGTAGTAACAAACATTGCGGCCTAGTCTGCATTCTCCCAAGTGCTTCTTTCCGCATGTAGGACAATTTGGAGTGCTCACAGGGCCTGGCGTACTGGGACCAGCACTTGCTGCATTCTTCTGTTGCTGGTTCCTGTTACCCCTGAAATTCCATTTTCTTTTATTGGAATTTTGAGACCTCTGTCCACCTCCTTGTCTAGGCTTTGAAGACTGGTTGGTGCGATGTCCTTGTGGTGTTTGACTTCCACTTTGACCTTGTTTTAATTGTTGTCTCTCCTTTTTCCGAGCTTCTCATGCTTGAGCCCGTTCTTCTCTGGCTCTTGTCAAATGAAATTCAGCTTTCAAGGCTCGGGAGACACATTCAGCCACTGATGTGGGTGGAGATGCTGCACTGTCGACCATTACGGCGATTTCTGGTCGAAATGTCCCAATTATCTTTCGAATGCGATCCCCTTCAGTAGGGACCATATAGAGACATAACCTCGACAGCCGGTCAAACTTGCGACATACTTCCATCACTGTCATGTTTCCTTGCTTCAAATTCTCGAACTCTCTCTGTTGTGGTCCGAGAGCAGCAGGGTCGTAATATTTCTGATTAAACTCTTCCACAAAATCATTCCAGGTTATCTGGCTCTCGTCTCTTCTTAAGCAAACCATTTCCCACCAGTACCGTGCATCTCTGTTCAGCACGTACGAAGCACAGAGGACTTTTTCCCTATCGGTCAAATTCATAAAATTGATGATCCTCTGAAAGGACGATAGCCACTCTTCAGCTTCTAACGGATCTAAGGATCCATCAAACTCCGATGGTCTCATTCGTCGAAACCTTTCATATAAGGGTTCCTGTGGAACGATGAATTGTGGTTCCAGAATCCTTTCCCCCGAAGCTGAGACTGCCGGGGAATTATGTTCAACTTCTGGAGCTACAGGAGCTTCTGGTGCCATGGGTGGTGGTGAAGCTTCCCTTTCAGCGTGTTCGCGATGTATCTGGTTTAGTTGGTCTCGTAATGCTTGGTTCTCTTGTATTTGGGTTGCCAATAAGGCTTCTAATTCGGTCACCCTTTCAGTCAGGGTGGGAGGTCTATCACGTCTAGGAGGTTGGACTCTCCTTCATGCCATTTGGTTTCTTTAAATCTATCAACACAAATCAAACGTTCAGTATCGATATTGAGAGAAATATCATTAATTTTCTCTTTTCATTTATCAATGCAATCATAATAGAATATGCAATCACTTAATCTTAAGTAAGCGACCATATATAAACATATTCTTGTATTCACATACAAATAATTCACATCCAGTACTTATACATATTCCAGTCAGTTTCCGTGATATACAAAACCTGTATTTATATACACATAAGTTAACTTCCATAACTTATGGGGTATCACTTCTATTCTCATCACTGTCCAAAGGAAATTCCTCTGGATCTTCTTCACTATCATCCTCGTTTTCAGTGGTCGAGTCACTAATTACATGGACAGGACCCGCAATACATGATTCACCTGAGGATTTCACATCGTCATTCTCTCTCACTGGTGGTGGTTCGTCAAGTTTGGAGGATACGTCACCGCGGGGATCATAATCTCTCATTATCCGATCATATTTTTCTATCAACATTTTTCTTTCTACCTCTCTTACTGAAGTAATATATTGCTCCAGTGTCTCGTCGAGTGTAGGGACCGTTCGAAGCTTCAGTTCATGAGTTAATCCTCTCCAGAGCATTGCACACTACTCCTCTTCGGTCAGGGTTGGCCAAGGACTACTCATAATAATCTCATTCCGAAAACGAGCTGCATAGGATACTACTGTGTCTGACAAATGCATCCTAAAATTCTCTGCTTTCATAACAAAATTTCGGCCCTCTGTAAACGTTGGAGCCATAGGTGGTGTTGATGACGATGGTACATCTGCAGTTGAAGGAGTCATTTCCGACGTTCTTGTCATTCGGAATCGAATAAAAGGTCTTTTCCCAGTTGTTCGGGAATCTGGTCGGTTACTCATTTTCAAATCCTATTATCCATGCATCACATATAAAATTTAGAGTAACAAAACAATGAAACATTAACTTACTTGGACTGCGCAGAAAGAAATGCTCGCAATGTCATAACAGGTTATGGAGAACCGTCCGCTCTGATACCACCTTGTAACACCCCCCACCTTGTGCGGGAGACGTTACCTGAAAACTCTGCTTTACTTTAATTCTTTTCTTTCAAATCATAACAAAATAGATTGCTGAAATTTTTTTTTTAAACCATCGATATACATAGTACTACAATTTTCCAAAACTAAGTTATCATAGTTGGAAAACTATTTTATATTACTTACATATATTACTGTCATACTGTATTAAAAATAGTTAAGTTAAACATAACAGTGTAACTTATACAATATTATACAATTGTATTTTTCTCTATCCTTTTCTTTCTTCTTACGGAATTAGCCTGGCAGGTCCATAACCTTTGTCATGACACTGGCACTTCATTCCTGCAGTCCAATCCATACACTGTGGCTCAGGTTACAGGTTGTTTACCTCGATTACCTGAACAAGAACAAACTGGTGAGCTACATGCCCAGAAAGTTCAGACATAACATTCAAAATAATAAAACAATAAACCACTACAATGCAACTCTACACAATGCATGAGTTCATTATGCTCAATTTACACTTTACATTGTTCATTTACTATGTCTATGGGCCCGGTTTGGTTGTACCGTGTGCGCGCTGTAAGAGGGGTCTGGGAACGACCCGGACTCTCCCTCAACTATGGTATGTCTTTTGCTTCGACATAAAATAACCTCCCCTCGCGAGAGACCGGTACGCCAAACTTTAGGTCTTTTTCATTACCTTGTTGTTTACTGTGCTATGTTACTTACTATGATGTCTTAACTGTTCCAGTGTACATATTCATAAATAATGTACTCAATGTTATGCTTATTCAGTCCAAAAATATTGTTTAAAAATCATTATCCACGCACTTAAACATTGGGGCGTGATTGGAACTGAAAATAAGGCACAAAACTTTAATTATACATTTTTGGAACAGTTGAAGCGCCTGGCACTCATCCCCGAGCGCCTGGCCCTTCATTTTATTTTTCTGTAAAAACTTAGGACAGAGACTCCAGCGCTCCGGCGCTATCTTTACAGCGCCTGGCGCTTTTGAAAATCCGGTGCAAGCGCCTCGCACTTCAGACAACTTTACACTAGCGCCTGGCGCTCATACCCTAGCGCCTGGCGCTCATGCTGATTTTTGTACTAGTGCCTGGCGCTCATACCCTAGCGCCTGGCACTCCTACTGAATATTTACCCTAGCGCCTGGCACTCCTACTGAATATTTACCCTAGCGCCTGGCGCTCATACCCTAGGGCCTGGCGCTTCCACTAAATTTTACACTAGAGCCTGGCGCTCATACCCTAGCGCCTGGCTCTTTAGGCAATTTTTACACTAGCGCCTGGCGCTCATACCCTAGCGCCTGGCGCTCCTATTGAATTTTAAACACCAAATTTTGGCCGAGAGCTCAGCGCCGGGGCGCTCCTTGGCTAGCGCTTAGCGCTTGGCTCCGATAAAAATAGGTTTTTAAACACATTTTAATATAAAAACCAATTCTCATGCATACATTCAACCCTAAAACATATTTAAAGCATTCTAGGGTCAAAATCTATAAAACACAACCATATACACATAACACATCACTGCACACTCGCATACTCGCCAATTTAAGCGTTTTAACGAGTTCACAACAACATATAATATTTCTAGCCAAAGAATTTAGGCTATTCATAAATTGAAATTCAAGAATAACACAGTGTTCCAGTTGTTCATGTTCAGACATTTAAATGCCAGAACTTACCAGAAATCGGCTACTGTTTCCTTTCCTTAGTTTTCAGCCGTTGCCCTATAATGAAACAGTTCAACATTCAGTGAAATGTTTATAGGTCAACGCGAGAACATTTAAATACTTCTCCTATACATTGTTATCATTAAACTCTTAGCCTTGGTTATAAGTCCGAAAATTTCGGCATTATAACGGCTTAATTTTTCATTTTCCCACTGTGCCAAAACCGCTTAAATCGCGTTATTGAACACAGTTTCCATCATAAACCTGCTCAAAATCCCAATACATAACAATAATTCAATCTCAAAATCAGGGTATAGCATTATTTCCAAAAATTTAGGGTTTCACTCACAACCCTAAACTTTCCTCTTTGTCTTTCTTCCATTCAACACTCAAATACTACATCAAATTCTTTTCCACTTCCTCATACATAATTATCTCCAATCCATAAGGGTTTTCACCCTTCCTTTCACGTAAATTTTTCCTCCCCCATGCAACATTTTTGTTTTCAAAAACTAACCCCACAAACACTTCAAAAACAAGTTCAAAACATGTTTTTCCACATGATTTTCATCAAATACTAAAAAACACTCTAACTCCATTTTGTTCCACTATTCACATAAACACAAAAACACTTAAAAACAAGTATTAAAACAGAATTTTGAAGAACTTACTTGAGCTTTGAGGTGAATACTCCTCAACTTAAAGTTTTCTCACACTTTTTCTTCAAATTTTGCAACTTTTGAAACTTTGGAAATTTTTGTGAGCAAAGAATGTGGGAGAAGAAGAAGAACAGAGAAAATGGAGTTTTTTCTGCTGTGGGGGACTTGAAAAATCAGGGGAAAAAGTTTATACAATTCCTTAGGGGTATTTTTGCAATTTTTGAAAATTTTGGGGTCAAAGTGAAAATTTCTTGGGGGCATTTTTGCAAAATTTTAGGAAATTTTTCAGCTAAAATACAGCTGTTTCTCCCCCTCTCTTCCACGTGCATGAGCAGATCATCATGCATTTAATGCTAATTTTTCTTTCTCAATTCGATTTTAAAAGAAAAATCCAAAATGTCCTTAATTTTGATAGCCTTTGGATCAAAAAGGATGATTTGATCTCATCCATGGATTCCTATATTAATAAGAAAATATTATTTGTTTATACAGTATAGGTTTTTCTTTAATAACAGTATAATTTTCATCTGTCGAAATTTTGACCGAAAAGCTATACTGGCCAAATTTCGCAGTTTACCTCTCGAAATGCTGTTAGAGCCTTTCGATGCATTTATATCATTTAAAACACTCCATAAACCCTAGATATTTCATTATTTTTCGTCTGGGATCTATGTTTGCCACATTTTGAGTCTCAGTAGAATTCTGTTTTTCGATACCGAAAATGCACTATTTGAGTCGTTTCGATTCGAAAATCATCACATCTATAGCCAATAAAATATTTATCGACTCTAATAAATATATTTACCAACTCTAATGATGGTTTATTAGAGTGAAATTTATATATTTCCGTCACACTAATATATATAAATTTTCACTATACAATGATCCCGAGAACAATTTAAAATCTCGGCTGTTACAAAATACACATTGAATTTAAGCATTAAAATGTGAAATTAAGTGATTTAATATTGTTTAGAACTAAATAAAATGTTCTAACAATGTTAAGGGATGAAAAATGAGTAATAGTAATATTATGTGTGTACACGTGTGTGCCACTCACAGTATCAAGAAGTAGGTCAAGATGATATTATCTTGACATAAAACTGATAAATTTGGATTCAGCATTCCCAAATTAGTTAGGATAGCCTATCAGCACGCTCAAATTTGATAATTGAGCACAATGGTAATTTTTGACTGAGAATTCGCAGCATCGGAAACTGGTCGAAATGACCTCAGATGAAAATAAAACTGATATATTTAGATTCAGGACGCCGAAATTAGTCAGGATAGCCCATGTTAAAATTTTGGGCGAAAAAGTATATAAAGAGCGAAAAAAATGGAATTTCCTCATTTATCCACATACACACTCTCTCTCCTCCCTTCTCTTTCTCTCTCTACCCGCATGTGTACAGTAATCAAATTTCACGTACGGCCTCCGTTCACGACACCGCCGGCACCGTTGGAAAGCTCTCGCCGAGCTGAGTTCAACGGTGGGTCGACGTGACGGAACGGCCTCCGCACGCCGCTGCACGCGCCGCCCGAAGCCGCCGGCCACCGGAAACTTCACGATGCCGTATCTCCGCCGTCCGACGTCCGATCAAGCTGATTCCAGTCCCAAAAGACTCGTGGTGAAGAGTAGAACAAAACCCAGGTGGTGTTTCAGCCCAACGGCCACCGGATCGCGCCGCCCAACTCCGCCTGTCACCGTCGCCGTCGTCGCCGTGGAATCCGACGATTCCGGCAGAGTTGAGTTACAAGGTTGGTATCAAAATGCTCAGAACAACACGTAGATCAAAAGCTCCAAATCAATTTTGGGCAATAATTGCCGGAAAACAGAGATTTACGCTCGCCGCCGCCGTAGGTCTTTCGAGTGGTGATTTCCGGCAATAGAGGCATCGAATGGTGAAATTGAGACCACCAATGAGTTCCTCACGTCGAGATCTTCAAGATGGACTACCCACTTTCCACCGTCGTCGCCGGTCAACGGCGACCGGTGACCGAAAATTGAAGTTTGGCCCGTTAGCCTATTTTCGACGTTCCGGACGCATCCGCGGAGTCGGAATTGCAAGACGGGACCTCAGATATGAAGAACAAAGGATTAGAGTTTATGCCATCGAGACCGGACTGTAATTCAGTATAAATCCCGACCTCTTTATGTTCCGCAATTTAATTGTTTGGGACTATTGTATGATTTTATAATTATTGGTATGAAAATTATGGAAAAGAATGTATGTAAAAAGAAGAAAATGGCTGTAATGGAGAAAAAGAAAAATATGTGATAATGTAACGATTTTACGTAAACAGTATGAGTTTTATGTAAAATCTAGGCCTCTGGTATAGTACGTGATAGAATTAGGTCAGGATAGATGGTTTTCAGGCGTTTCCTAAATGCTGGAACCTCAAAAATTAAGGGGAAACTCTACCGAAATTTCTAAAAAAACGGCACCAGGGGTAATATGGGAAACGAGGGTAAAAATATGATCGGGAAGGTAACCCGAGCCCCCTCGAGGAATTAGGGCATGGAAAAAGGAATGGGCAAGTTACGATTAGTAAACCGACCCTTCGAAATCCTAGAACGTAAGGAAAACATGAAACTGACTCTTAGGTCGGAATAGTATTTCCCGAGGGCCGGGAATGTGAAAAATTGGTAAAATGATAAGAATTGATCCGGAAAAGGTCTGATAAGATTTAAAAAGTTAATTAAATGATTTTGGGTTTAGAAAATCCAGCCTAAGCATAAAAATGAAAACGTTATGGTTAAACGACCCATCAGGGGCAAAATGGTCATTTTGCCTAAATATTCTCAATTACGGGAAAAGAGCCCCAATGACCTTGGAATAGGGTAATGAAGATTGTAAAAGCCAAAATTTAGGTTTAAGTTATGAAAAATCACGCTAAGGGTAAAATTGTAATTTTGTCAAAAGTTAGGGGTAAAATTGTAAATTTTCAAAAAGTTGGAGAAAAATTCAAAAATAGCCATTAAGGTTTAAAAAGTTGTCCTAAGACTATAATTAAGGGTTATAAGATTAGAATCAAGCTTTTTAATAAAATAAAAGCTATAAATGAAAATGTGATTAACGGACAAAGTTTGTCTGTAGGAACTCGATCCAGACGCGACAAAGGACGTCGATGGATTCCAAGAAGAGGATAAGCACGTTATGAGTAAGTTCAGATATTTACCTGTCTGCAACTATGAACAAACTTATAGTATTTATATGTTTTGTATGTAAATGTCATGATGTGATTTATGATGATGCTATAGTAACACTATAGCAATATTATGATGATGTTAAAAGATATGTTTTAATAAATAATTTATAAAAAAATATATGTATATATATGTATATATTGAATTACGAAGGAAAGGTATTATAAAAGTTTTATGAGAGTAACGATGTGATAAAGAGGGATAGAGGAATGGAAAGAGTAAGAATGAGAATATTATGATATAATGCATAAGAAAGAGATGAGATATGAAAGGAAAGAATAGGATGTTTATGAAAAGTTTTATGAAAGTTAAGTTATGATTGATAGAACAACGATGATCGGTGATGAAAGGAATTAAGAAAGATATGTTTTATGATAACGAAAGGATAGGTGTTTTATGAAAAATGATATGAAAGTAAAGAGTTAGACAAGAAAGAGAAGCAATGATAGGTTATAATGAAACGTATGATAAAATGATTAGAACATAATGATAAGATGTGATTGATGGAATAGAACGATAGGCTATGATCGATAGGAGAATGATGATAAGATACGATAGATAGAATGATACAAATGATAAACGGAGAATAATTGTCTGCATTTAACTAAATGTGCTTTTAATTGTTATGATGTAATGTGATGTGATGATATATAAGTAATTTGTGCTATATATGCTATGCTAAAGTGTGACTGACATAATTCACACAAGTAAAGTAAAGAATTAAAAAAAGAAAAACAACTAAAGAACAAATGTCCCACGAAATGTTTTATGAAAAATGAGAAATGAAAGATGATGAATGTCATGAAAAAGATGTACAATGAAAAAAAAATCAATATAAGAAAAATAAAAGCCTACAAGATAATAAGACTGAAAACTTAAGTTGTTGGCGTATTGGTCTCCTTACATGGTCGAGACTTCCGGTCTATATCCTCCATACAGATGTGGCGCTGCCCCGAAGGTGTGGTAGTTTATAGGTTGGACCAACCCCGAAGGTGCGGTTTTATGTGACTGTGAGGTAGGTTGGTAGGTCGCTCCCCCTCCTCCCATTGTCCGTGCACAAATAGGTACGTCCAACAATGGGCCCACCAAAGGAAAGTGAAAAGAAAAGAAACGAAAGAAGAGTGAAAAGAAAAGAAAAGAAAAGAAAGGAAAAGAGAGTGCGTGAAAAGAAAAGAAGGGAAAAGAGCGTGAAAAGAAAAGAAAGGAAAAGAGCGAGAAAAGAAAGGAAAAGAGAGTGAAAAGAAAAGAAAGGAAAAGAGAATGAAAAGAAAAGAAAAGTAAAGAACGATAAGAAAAGAAACGAATGATATGAAAGAATGACATAATGAAATCGATGAAAAATAAATAAATAATAAAACGAAGTTAAAAGAACATAATAGAATTAATATATGTGATGTGATGTATTTGATGTTATGTGTATTATGTGAATGACATGTTTTTATGTGATGTTATGCTAGTGTGTATGTTACTAGCTTTTAAGATATGAAATATTAAGAGATGATGATAAATCGATAGAAAAGTTATAAAGGTTTAGAACAGAAAGTTAAGAAATGATAGGAATGAAAAACAAAGAAATGAAGAGATTAGATTAGAATGATAAGAGATGATTGATGGAATGATAAGAACGATGAACGAAGAGATAAATGAGTATGAAGAGGCTAACATAATATGTTATGTTTCGAGGATATGTATAGATGATGTGTATGATGTGTGTATACGTAATGTCATATATTCTAGTAATAATATATATTACTAGTATGTATAAGTTAATGAATATATGTTTGAACTTACTGAGCATCTAGCTCATTAGTTGTTTATATATTGCAGGTAAGTAACCTGTTAGTTCAAAGTAATATGATGGACAACGGATGGATCTGCACGTGCCAAGGGATTGGGCGAGGGTATGGTATTACCATGAGTCTTTCGCTGAGCGTTCAAAAAGGAAGATGAAAGAAAAAAATTTATGAATTATATATTATAAGAGTATGATAGAGTTATAGATATAATATGTAAGATAAAAAAAAAATTTTGCTATAGAAATTGCTTTCGCTTCAAAATGAGAACGTTAAGAATGGAAAGTTAAGTATGTTAAGTAAGAGGATGACGACCCACGAGGTTGCCAGCCATCACGGTTGGCGTCAGAGCTCGGCTGGTTGGTATGGTAACGTATGTGGGGGGCGTCACAGTATTTTATTAATAAAAATAATAAATGATATTAAACATCCAATAACAAATGAAAAATTTAATAGGAAAAAAAGAAATAAAACTCATAACATAATTTTTAAAATAAATTCTATCATAGATTTTGCACAAATAAAAAAATTTCTAATATAATCTCATTAATAATTAAATGTAAAATAAATATAAATTATAAAAATCACAAAAAGATACAAGAATACTAAAGTAATTAGTAATATTTTTTACAAAATTACCAAAAATTACATCCATATTGAATATCAAGTAATGCATTTTATATATTTAAATGATCTAAACAACACTTAGGGGTGAACATCATTAGTAAAAAAGAAAAAATAGTAAGTGAGTGAATATTAAGTGGGTTGGGTGGGTTTTTGAAATTTTTTCAACCCACCCAATTTTTATTGAGTGGGTTGAAAAATTTTTTTTACCCACCCAATCAACTAAATATAGCAAATTAACCCATCCAATTAAGATCGGATTGGGTAGATTGGATGGGTTTGTTAGGTAATCGAGTTTTTTGTTCACCCCTAAATGGAAATCTTAGATATTTCATATTCAGATTTGAAATCTATATAAAAAATAATTACATTGTTCACATTAAAATGTCAAAAAAGAAATTAACGAGAAATAGAAATTAATTAAAAGGAAATTAATTAAGAAATAAATATTGTAAACTATTCAAAGAGCAGTCTGTTAAATGCGCAGCCCATGAGGGGTAGAGAACATTAATTATAATAACGACTATAAAAGCAGCCATGTATGGTGGGTATTCTTCTCAGCGTAATCCCAAATAACCCGACCGGGTTATATCTTGGTCTTTGTTGGGCATTAAGTGACATATGCCACGTACGCACCTGTTGACGGGCAGCGACTATTTTTCTTAATTATGACATAATAGAAGAGGTTCATGTGATTGCAGATTTCATCAAAAAAATTAATTAGTAAACGAATCAGTTTATAGTATATTGATATTTGTGAGTTCTCTTGAATAGTTTCATCTAATTAAACGTCTTTTAATCATCTAAGATTGGTAATTAATTCAATGGAAATTTGGCAATATCCTTATTCCATAGAGGATGACAAAACTCAATATTTGGTGATATATTTTACTTCCCTACATCGGGTTTAAATATGTTATCCGAATTCTTTTGTCTTTCTGCTTTATTTTTTAAACACCTTACTAAATTGCCTTATAAGCATTTTTACTATTTAGTTCCTATCTACATAAGAATAAATAAAATTGAATGGCTTTTTTTAATTAACTAATTTAATAGATAGTACAATTTTTTTTATTCAGTGAAATAGGCTAATATGTACGTTTTGATCGATCAATTTTCTTTCTTTTTTTTCCCAAAAACATCATCTCTCCCTCTCTCTCACAGCCTGTTGCTGAGCTTTTGTGACAGTGACAAAAACTGACAACCATCAATTAGATATGCACATTGGTGGGTTTTGTGTGGAGATTTCTTAGCAACAATGAGACGGTTGATGCTCTAGTCTCCCAATCTCACAACTCTGATCGTGCTTCCATGGCGAGTCTCCACACAAAGCACCATTATCTCGTCTCCATCTGTCGCCCAGCCTAGTTCTCGTCGGAGCTTCACGCACGATCTTAAACCGATGAGTTCAAAGGTATCAGTTGTAAGCTCCAGCTCTAGATCTGATTGTATGATTAAAGCCACACAAACTCCCAGTTTGTAACTCACACCACCCCGCTGCCACCTTTGCTGTCATCTTCTCCACTGTGACGAAGCCATACAGCAATAGAGCAGAGAGAGAGGCAAAGTAAGAGAAGGAGAGAATGGGTATTTATAAAAAAAAATTGTAATGGTAAATCAATGATTTGACATAGTTAATCACTGATTGACCTGAAAATTGTTGATTATGATCAATAAATGATTGACTATGGATAATCAGAGGTTGACTACAAAAATTGTTGATGTAAATAATGTATATTATGATCAATTAGTGACTGATCGTAGTCAATCAACTGTAACTGACTATAGTCAATCAATGATTTATCGATAGTTAATTAATGGTTGACCATGTTTAATAAGTGATTTACTGATAGTCAATTGATGATTAATTATATAATATGGTTAACTATGTAACAACCAAGAATTTCCGTTTTTTTCGAAATCATTTTTTTTAAATAATGTAATGATATTTTTATACATATATATATATGAATGATTTAATACTGCTTAGAATAAAATAAAAATATTCTAACAGTGTTAAAAAAAATTAAAAAAATTAAGACTTCCAAGTTAGAAAAGTTTATTGTTATATAATGGGTGAGATGTTACCAAATAGGCGTCAATGAGGTAAATCAAACATATGGATGATCCTAGAAACCCACTCAAGTGATTAGTATATTTTTTCGGTTAGACTTTCCAGTCAAAAGTCGATCCGATAATGGGAATAGCGAAAATAGGATATGTTATTAAGAGGAAAAAAAAATAGTTTTAAGTTATGATGTCCTAATGGAATTAGTGAAGAGGAAATCCTATGGGTTAGTTCGGTTATTATCAAAAAAAAAAAAGGATAATAATAATAATAATTTGTGAAAATCAGGGATTTAAGGTAAATTTAAAAAGTTTGGGGCAAGGAAAAAAAAAGGGGGGGGGGGGGGGGGGGGGGGGGGGGGAAGGTTTTCTGATAAGGGAAAGAGAGGGGGGTGAGTTAATTAACTCACCACAGCCCCCTTCCCCTTATTTCCCCTCAGCCACGCCGAAAAGAGAGAAAGAAAGAGAGCCGGCGGCAGAGAGGCCGATGGGAGAGAGAGTCGACAAAAGAGAGAGAGAGAGTTCGGGGGGAAAATCTTCTTCTTCTTCTTCTTCTTCTTCTTTTCTTCTTCTTCCTTCGTTCGGCTGCAGGCGCGAGTTTTCAGTGGCGAGACGAGACTTCGGCGGTGAACACAAGAGAAAGGGAGCGCGAGAAAAGGGAGATCGGGGGGTGAAATGCTGACTGAGAAAGGGAGAAAACCAGGAGTACGTGAGCTTCTCTTTCCCCTTTCTCCTTCCTCGCGAATCCGGCCCTGTACAACCGTGTGAAAGCTGCGACTTCCAACCTCCCTAAACTCGGATTTTCTTCGAGTTTTCTTCCAAAAACCGCGACTTTAGTTCCTCTAGAAGCAAAGGAACGTTTTTGAACAAAGGTAACCTCTTTCCTTGAGTTTTTTTGGTGATTTTCGGATTCGAAATAGGTAGTGTGAGGAAATGTTTAAATGGAAATGTTAGGGTCCGAAAATTGTAAAAATTGATTAAGGATGGCTTCGGAAAGAATTGGTGATCTGCATTTCTGTCCATACAATGCTTCATATGGTGCCATTCCAATAGAAGCCTGGAAACTGTTGTTGTATGCAAACTCGATCAGTGGTAGCTTCTTATTCCATGCTCCTTTGAAGTCTAGTGTACATGCGCGAAGCATATCCTCCAGTGTTTGGATTGTGCACTCAGATTGTCCATCTGTCTGAGGGTGGAATGCTGTACTAAATTTCAGTTCTGAGCCCATTGCAGCTTGAACACTCTTCCAAAAGTTTGATGTAAACCGGCTGTCGCGATCAGACACTATCTCTGTTGGTATTCCATGTAGTCTCACTATGTTTGAGATGTACATCTCTGCCAACTTTTCCAATGTATACGTCATCTTCACGGGTATAAAGTGAGCAGACTTGGTTAATCGATCTACCACTACCCATATGGCATCAAATCCTTTAATTGTCCTTGGTAGTCCAACAACAAAATCTATAGTTACTTTTTCCCATTTCCATTCTGAGATGTCCAGTGGTTGCAGTTCACCTGCTGGTCTTTGATGTTCCGCCTTGACCCTTTTGCATGTTAAACAGCGACTGACGTGTTGGACTATGTCATTTTTCATGTTTCTCCACCAAAATTGTTGCTTTAGGTCTTGATACATCTTTGTACTACCTGGATGTACTGAGTAAGGGGTGTCGTGGGCTTCCGTTAGGATTCTCTTCCTCAATTCTCCTTTGTCGGGCACACAAATCCTCCCTTGAAAAAGTAGCACCCTGTCATCAGCAATGTGGAACTCTGTCTTTTCACCCTTGGAAACTTCTTCCTTCAATTTTCTCAGAACAGTATCAACCTCTTGAGCTTCTTTAATCTCCTCAAAGATGTTGGCTTGAGTTGCATTGCTGCCAATTTTCCTGAAATTAGCTCCATTCTTAGCATAGAAATTTCTTGTTGTAGCGGCTTGGGCAGCTTATCGATGGCTATTCGTTCCGGCATCGTCGACTTACGGCTCAATGCATCCGCTACCTTATTCGCTTTGCCGGGATGATACAAGATCTCGCAGTCATAATCTTTAACTAACTCAAGCCATCTTCTTTGTCTCATGTTAAGTTCCTTCTGAGTGAAGAAATACTTCAAACGCTGGTGGTCGGTAAAGATCCTATACCGAACTCCATATAAATAATGCCGCCATATCTTAAGAGCAAATACTACAGCAGCCAATTCTAAATCATGAGTCAGATAGTTCTTCTCATGTTCTTTCAGCTGTCTGGAAGCATAGGCTATCACCTTTCCATCTTGCATCAATACAGCTCCTAATCCCATCTTGGATGCGTCGTTGTAGATATCAACCCCTATTTCAAAAGCACCTTACAGAATGACCCCTGCAGAACTGAAGGAAGTACATGTGCAGTTGAAAGAGTTGTTAGAAAAAGGATTCATCCACCCCAGTTATTCACCATGGGGAGCACCAGTTTTGTTTGTAAAGAAGAAAGACGAAAGCTTAAGGATGTGCATTGATTACCGTGAACTCAACAAGGCTACAATCAAGAATAGGTATCCATTGCCGAGGATCGATGATTTGTTTGATCAACTCAAGGGAGCTGCAATGTTTTCCAAGATTGATCTTCGATCCGGTTATTATCAGTTGAAGATCAAGGAAGGAGATGTTCCTAAGACCACCTTTCGTACGAGATATGGGCATTTTGAATTTCTTGTTATGCCCTTTGGATTGACAAATGCTCCAGCTGCCTTCATGGATCTTATGAATCGAGTATTTAAGGAATACTTGGACAAATTTGTCATCGTATTTATTGACGATATCCTCATTTACTCGAAGAATCAAGAAGAGCATGAGGAACATCTTCGGACCACACTGCAGACACTAAGGGAGCATCAATTATATGCCAAGTTCTCAAAATATGAATTTTGGTTAGATAAAGTTCATTTCCTTGGACACGTCGTCTCAAAAGACGGGATTGCAGTCGACCCTGCAAAAGTTGAAGTGGTTAGCAAATGGGTACCTCTGAAGAACGTCACCGAGATACGGAGTTTCCTAGGATTGGCAGGTTACTACCGTAGATTTGTGGAGGGATTTGCAAGGTTAGCTGCCCCTCTCACAGCTCTCACTCGCAAGGAGAAGAAATTTGATTGGACTAATAAATGCGAGGAAAGCTTTCAGGAATTAAAGAGACGGTTGACGAGTGCCCCAGTTCTCACTTTGCCTAAGGATGAAGGAGAATTTGATATCTACAGCGACGCATCCAAGATGGGATTAGGAGCTGTATTGATGCAAGATGGAAAGGTGATAGCCTATGCTTCCAGACAGCTGAAAGAACATGAGAAGAACTACCCGACTCACGATTTAGAATTGACTGCTGTAGTATTTGCTCTTAAGATATGGCGGCATTATTTATATGGAGTTCGGTGTAGGATCTTTACCGACTACCAGAGTTTGAAGTATTTCTTCACTCAGAAGGAACTCAACATGAGACAAAGAAGATGGCTTGAGTTAGTTAAAGATTATGACTGTGAGATCTTGTATCATCCCGGCAAAGCGAATAAGGTAGCGGATGCATTGAGCCGTAAGTCGATGATGCCGAAACGAATAGCCATCGATAAACTGCCCAAGCCGCCACAACAAGAAATTTCTATGCTAAGAATGGAGCTAATTTCAGGAAAGTTGGCTGCAATACAACTCAAGCCAACACTCTTTGAGGAGATTAAAGAAGCTCAAGAGGTTGATACTGTTCTGAGAAAATTGAAGGAAGAAGTTTCCAAGGGTGAAAAGACAGAGTTCCACATTGCTGATGACAGGGTGCTACTTTTTCAAGGGAGGATTTGTGTGCCCGACAAAGGAGAATTGAGGAAGAGAATCCTAACGGAAGCCCACGACACCCCTTACTCAGTACATCCGGGTAGTACAAAGATGTATCAAGACCTAAAGCAACAATTTTGGTGGAGAAACATGAAAAATGACATAGTCCAACACGTCAGTCGCTGTTTAACATGCAAAAGGGTCAAGGCGGAACATCAAAGACCAGCAGGTGAACTGCAACCACTGGACATCCCAGAATGGAAATGGGAAAAAGTAACTATAGATTTTGTTGTTGGACTACCAAGGACAATTAAAGGATTTGATGCCATATGGGTAGTGGTAGATCGATTAACCAAGTCTGCTCACTTTATACCCGTGAAGATGACGTATACATTGGAAAAGTTGGCAGAGATGTACATCTCAAACATAGTGAGACTACATGGAATACCAATAGAGATAGTGTCTGATCGCGATAGCCGGTTTACATCAAACTTTTGGAAGAGTGTTCAAGCTGCAACGGGCTCAGAACTGAAATTCAGTACAGCATTCCACCCTCAGACAGATGGGCAATCTGAGTGCACAATCCAAACACTAGAGGATATGCTTCGTGCATGTACACTAGACTTCAAAGGAGCATGGAATAAGAAGCTACCACTGATCGAGTTTGCATACAACAACAGTTTCCAGGCTTCTATTGGAATGGCACCATTATCAGTCGAGTGGGAAAAGTGGCCTATAAGTTAGCGCTGCCACCCGAATTGTCTACCGTGCACAATGTCTTCCACGTGTCGATGTTGAGGAAGTACATTTCAGACCCTTCATATATTCTCGAGTACGAACCAATCCAAGTCCAAGAAGACTTGTCGTATGAGGAGCAACCAGTTCAAATACTTGCTCGAGAGGAGAAGACGCTAAGAAATAAAAGCATCCCGCTAGTCAAAGTGTTGTGGAGAAATCACGATGTAGAAGAAGCTACGTGGGAGCGTGAAGGAGAGATGAGAGAAAAATACCCCCACCTATTCTGAATTTTCAAGGACGAAAATTTTATAAGGAGGGGTGAATGTAACAACCAAGAATTTCCGTTTTTCTCGAAATCATTTTTTTAAATAATGTAATGATATTTTTATACATATATATATGAATGATTTAATACTACTTAGAATAAAATAAAAATATTCTAACAGTGTTAAAAAAAATTAAAAAAATTAAGACTTCCAAGTTAGAAAAGTTTATTGTTATAGAATGGGCGAGATGTTACCAAATAGGCGTCAATGAGGTAAACCAAACATATGGATGATCCTAGAAACCCACTTAAGTGATTAATATATTTTTTCGATTAGACTTTCCAGTCAAAAGTCGATCTAATAATGGGAATAGCGAAAATAGGATATGTTATTAAGAGGAAAAAAAAATACTTTTAAGTTATGATGTCCTAATGGAATTAGTGGAGAGTAAATCCTATCGGTTAGTTTGGTTATTATCAAAAAAAAAAAAGGATAATAATAATAATAATTTTTGAAAATCAGGGATTTAAGGTAAATTTAAAAAGTTTGGGGCAAGGAAAAAAAGGGGGGGGGGGGGGGGGGAGAACGTTTTCTGATAAGGGAAAGAGAGGGGGGTGAGTTAATTAACTCACCACAGCCCCCTTCCCCTTATTTCCCCTCAGCCACGCCGAAAAGAGAGAGAGAAAGAGAGCCGGCGGCAGAGAGGCCGACGGGAGAGAGAGAGAGTTCGGGGGGAAAATCTTCTTCTTCTTCTTCTTCTTCTTCTTCTTTTCTTCTTCTTCCTTCGTTCGGCTGCAGGCGCGAGTTTTCGGTGGCGAGCCGAGACTTCGGCAGCGAACACAAGAGAAAGGGAGCGCGAGAAAAGGGAGATCGGGGGGGGGGGGGGGGGGGGGGGGGGAATGCCGACTGAGAAAGGGAGAAAACCAGGAGTACGCGAGCTTCTCTTTCTCGTTTCTCCTTCCTCGCGAATCCGGCCCTGTACAGCCGTGTGAAAGCCGCGATTTCTGACCTCCCTAAACTCGGATTTTCTTCTAGTTTTCTTCCAAAAACCGCGATTTTAGTTCCTCTAGAAGCAAAGGAATGTTTTTGAACAAAAGTAACCTCTTTCCTTGAGTTTTTTTAGTGATTTTCGGATTCAAAATAGGGTAGTGTGAGGAAATGTTTAAATGGAAATGTTAGGGTTCAAAAATTGTAAAAATTGATTAAGGATGGCTTAGGAAAGAATGTATGTGAATTTGGGAACTTGAATGCAAAAGTTTGAATGGATTCTCTTGAGGAAAACAAAAATGTACAAAGTTAGGGTTTGAAAATTTGATGATTTTTCATGATGAATTTGTGGCTCTTTTTAGTGAAATAATTGAACTTTATGATTGTTAACTTGATGATTTAAGTGAAAAAAATGGTTATAAGGGTTATATTAACAATAAATGTATTTGGGTTCAATTTTGAACAAATGTTTGTTAAATTCCTTAAGATGAATTGTGAAGATTTTGAAATGGGGTTGTGAAATCTTTAAGCTAGTTTTGTTGAGTTTAGAGTTAAGAAAAGAGATTAAAAATGGTTATGTAATTGTTTGGAAGGGATTAGTTAAGTTGAAAGTTGAGTTTGAAGTTTTGATTGTTGAAATTGAATGTTTTATGTTGTTAGTGATTTTGAATGAATGATTGGATATGAAAAATGTAAGAAAGGATTTAATGAGAAGATAAAGTGGTGAATGGTAAGTTAGAAATGGATAATAAAAAAATGAAAGTGATGGTTAATTTTATGGATATGATTTGGAATGTGTTAATAAGTAATGTATGGGATTGATAAGCATTTTTCATAGAACGTTCTGAATGTTCTATGAAAAATTAGGCCTCTGGTATAGTAATTGGCAGGTACCTAAGTTTTGAGGCGTTACTTAAACGTCGGGACCCTAGTTTTTAAGCGGAAATGCTGCCGAAATTTCGGTAACGATAATGAGGTGAATTAGTTGTAAGAAACTGAGAGTGTGGACATTATGGGGATTAGAATGTTAAGTAAAATTGGAATGTTAAGGAAAAGAGCGAAAACACAATATTAAAGATAGTAACAACATTTTAAGAGTTGATTTGGAGGAAAAAAGAGGAATAATGAAAATGTAGAAATTTAATGTAAATCTGGCTATGATTTAAATAAAAGGTGAATATGAGAAATAATCCATGATTATTTCTATTATAGGAAACACAAGAAGTGAAAGGGAAAGCAGTATCAAGGATCCAAAAGGAATCACACTTGCACAGATACTGTAAGTACAAACATTTACTTGTCTACCCACGAACTGACTAACTTTGATGTGTTCTGTGACATGAGTTAGATGAAAAAAAAATCATGTTAGAGATGTCTTAGGAATGGTATGTATGCATGATAAGTTATGATCAAAAAGCTAAAAGAATGCAAGATAATAAGACTGAAAACTTAAGTTGTTGGCGTTCCGGTCTCCCTGCAAGGTCGAGACTTCAGGTCTATATCCTCCGTGTAGATGTGGTGCTACCCCGAAGGTATGGTAGATTATAGGTTGGACCAACCCCGAATGTGAGGTAGGTTGGTGGGTCGCTCCCCCTCCTCCCACTGTCCGCGCGCAAATAGGTACGTCCAACAACGGGCCCACCAATGAAAGTGAAAAGAAAAAAAAAAAAGGAAAAGAAAGGAAAAGAAAAGAAAAGAAAAGAAAAGAGAAAGAAAAGTGATGATAAGAAAGAAAGGAAGACAAGAAATGAAAATATGAGGATGTTGTGATACGCTATGATAAAGAACCCCAAACACTAACCTATGAGGAATTAGAATTGCATTATGTGACTAACCTTAGAGGTTATGCATATAAGTTCTTTGTTTGTATGTTTGTGCTTACTGAGCCTAGCTCACAAGTCTGTTTATGGTGTAGGTGATAAAGGTAAGCAACCCAAGACATGATAGAGGGACAGGGAGACTGGCAGACAGATTCCAGAAGTGTCATGGACAAGGGGATGGACCCGCTATGTTTTCAGCTGCCAGAGCATTTTTGTATAAGTATATGTTCAAATATATATATATATGCAAACCATATGTAAATGAAATGGAACAAAAATGAAAAAAAAATATATATATATATAAGCTAGTATGTTTTGAGGAAAACAGAAGTTATGTAAATATGTTTTTTTTTTTTAAAAAGTTCTCAAAATTTTCACTCTATTTTTGAAAGTAAAGCTTTTAAATTACACTTCCACAAATGAAAATAAACGTTTATGTATACAAAGTTAATGAGAAAAGAAATGGTGAACGTCGACTCGGGCGAGCTGGGTCGGCGGGCGCCACAAACTAGTAATTGACCATTTATATGATTGACCATTCTAAGAAAATAAAGATCTTTTAGTTAATCTTAAAAAACTTGGGTCTTTTAACTAATTTTTAAAAACTTAGTCTATTTATTAATTTAGTTATAAATCCCTTTATATAATCAAGTTATTACTAAATTTAAATGACATGACAAATAAGAAGTTGGGGAAAATCAAAGGGATATAAATAGGGAAATATTATATCTAGAGTCAAATCGAATAAACTTACTGATAATTAAACAAAATTTTCATCAATTAATGTTGCTGAAACATGAGTTTAATTGCTTAAAAACTATTTGACAAATAATTTCTCTCAATTCTTTGATATATAGATATCACGGATCAAACCCAACTTTTATTATTCACTTTCGAATTTTCTACTAGATTTTGTGTACTATAATTTTGGGGATAAATGTTATAAAAATATTTTACCAAAACACGCTGCATATTGTTTTTAGGAATGATTATAAATGTATCTCTTATGTTTTACAAATAACTTAAACATCATGCAGAATCAAATTTGCTATGTAACCACATAAGGTTACCCTTACTCATAGTAAGAAGGTATGTTTGAAATCTGAAGAGATAATGATCAGAAGAGAGAGAGGGGATAAAAGAAAATAAGAGCAAAGGTTGAAGTAAGAGGGTTTAGTGTTTTTTTGGGATTAGTTTTGTATTTTAATTCTGAATGCGGTATATTTGAAGGGAAAAAGAAAGAAGTTGTATATTTCTATTCAACCACAAGAAAAATGATATTTTCAGAATTGACCCCATTCCCTTAATTCATTTTTTGTTGATTGGGTACTACGGCCTTCTACCTCAAATTTGGAGGGTCTACAGGCCATGGAAGGCCTTTGTATGACTGTCTGCCCAATAAACTTCCACATAGCCTTTGTATGACTGTCTGCCCAATAAACTTCCACATAGCCTTTGTATATTTACATTAAAAAAAATTAAAATAAAAAGATGATGCCCGGTAGACATTGAAAAGAGAGCGCGGTTAAGATTTTCTTGTGTTGAATTGAACAATAAAATATCAATTTGAAAACATTAATCAATTCGGCTATACATTTAGGAAATGTCTCATATACAGTAATGGATTTGGGGCGGATATAATCGGCAGATAAATGGTGTCCGTTGGATCAGAAAGCAACGATGATGATTTGATGAAGAAATTAAAGGGAATGCCAAAGCGTTCTGACCTTGAAAGAGATAGGTTGCACGAAAAGTAATATTAGAAAAATGGAGGGCCAGACTAAAAGATCGTAATTTACGGTTGTATACAAGTCCTACCCCTTACAAAAAAATAAGGCCACCCTTAACGTAAAACCCCAAATTTTAATTAATACAATATAACTATCATATCAAATAATAAACTCATCTCTAATTTATTATACTATTTCTAATATAAAAAATATATTTCATATATTTTCTCTTTTATCTCTTTTTTTATAATATATTAGACTCTATTTGATAATTAAAAAATAAAAAATAAAAAATAAAGACGTTAATGAATAATGGAACACCAATTTGGTGCTCCACTGTTCAGAACACCAAATTTGGTGTTCAAATTGAAGACGCCCCAAGGAACTTCTAACTTCGTTGTAGTTCTATAACCAATTTGATACATTGCAACCAAATACATAAATAATAATAATAATAATAATACTAATAGTAATAAAGATTTGTCAATTTTTAGTTCCCCTGTCAGTTTTGAGTTTTTCATTCAATTACTGCATGTGCCAGTTTCCCTTATTCGGTCTTCAACACCCATCAGCCATGTCATTGGCTTCTAACACACCAACACGTCAGCTTACCGATGGAGACAAGACTGGTCGTGCATGTACATATAAAAGAGGAGTAATTAGATATTTCTTCTAATCTTAATTTTTAAATATTAATTTATATAATAATAATTTTTTTATTAATAAATATAAGATAATTATTTTATATATAATAATAAAAGAATGATATGTGACTAATATAATAATTATTTAAATATATAATAATAAGAAAATGATAACTTAAATATGATATTAATTATAATTTAAAAATTAGAATTAGAGTGAATATTCGCGGTTTTTTTCTAACGTCTAAGAGAGTAGAGGTGTATTTGTTGGGGGAACCCAGTAAATTATTGTATTTGATAACAAGGATGATATTCTTTGAAATTTGAAGTAAAAAAGAAGGCTTTTCCTTTCCTCTGAAAAGACTTCTTTTCGGGGCGTGGTACGTGGTGGAAGAAGAGAGCAGCGAGTGATTTCGCGCATGACAGAGTGAGCTTGTTTGGGTGAGGGAGGTACTATCATTTTTAACACCAAGCTTGCTGGAAAACAAGTTCAAGATCAACCTTAATTGTAGCAATAAAGAGATGCTCTCTTTCCACTAATTTCCTCTCTCTACCGAGTTTGGCCACGCACCACCCAAATAGGTTTTCTTACACATACTTGGAGACAACCAAAAAATATGTGTATCTTTCATCTAATGGGTCAAGGCCAAAATAAACTGTATACTTATAATTAATAAACTTTGTGTCCATCCATTGTGGCCACTATTTTGCAGATATGCGCAATTAAATTTACAATACTAAAGTTTCCTACCTCGTGCTTTAACTTACATTAGAGTGAATTATTGTTGATTATACATGATAGTTCACACAAAATTAGTTCAACATTAACATCACATCATCCGAAACATTATTTTACAAAAAATACTGGTAAAAATACTTGGACAAAGTCGATGGATCGAGTTTCCAAGTCCTGAAGCTAGCGAGGGTAGAGTTCAGAAATTGAAGCCTCATTTACAGATCCTTGAACAGAGGAACCTCGGGAACGATCTGATTTATTAGTCATTCCTGAAATATCACCAGATTCTATTGGCATGTCTCCTGCATTGGTACTATGCATAAAAAATGCTGGTTTTGAGGGTACTGCAAGAGTGGCAGAATGGCTGTTAAACATCATAACTATTGAAGTCATGGTAGGCCTATCTGCAACATTTTCTTGCACGCACAGCAATCCAATATGTATACATCTCATTATTTCAGCTCTCGAACCGACTGTAATGGTGGGATCCACAACCTTTGAAGGTGTCCCTTCCCTCCAATTTTTCCATGCCTGTAAATTTGTTAAAGCAGAGAATTAACAGAGAATATATATCTGTGTATGTATATGTGTATATATATTTGTCAATTCAGAAAAATGTAGATAAAAAGCATGCGCACTTACATAGGTCAAAAGGTCTTCCACTTCTCCATCAATTTGGAAACAACTATTCTTTTGTCCACTCACTAGTTCCAAAAGTAACACTCCAAAACTAAAAATATCAGACTTGATTGAAAAGTTTCCATGTAATGCATACTCTGGAGCCATATATCCACTGAAAGAAAAATGTTATATTAATAAAATTAATTTGCATGAGACCATGGGGGATAATTCTATATAAATTGCCTTGCTTTCTTTTTGCTTATGGCCAAGAATCAAGGATTTGGATTTGATCTCTTAGTACAAAGTAAGATTTGTCGTCATAAAATATGTTTTGGTTTGAAAAAAGTAGTACTTACTAGGTCCCCACAATTTTACTTGTATTGTCTTGAGTTTGATCAACGACAAATAATTTTGCCATTCCAAAATCTGAAATCTTCGGGTTCATTTCCTCATCTAATAAAATATTACTTGCTTTAAGGTCTCGATGAATAATTCTCAAGCGAGAATCTTCATGAAGGTAAAGTAGGCCACGGACTATGCCTTGGATAATTTTGTAACGTCTATCCCAATCCAACACCGTACGCTTGATTGGATCTATATGATCAAAATTCAAAGATATGTGATTAATTAAAAGAGAATGAAAATATTCCCACCAGTTATGTATCATATAGTTATATACATACCAAATATGTATTTGTCGAGACTTGAATTGGGTACATATTCGTAAACAAGAAGCCTTTCTTTTTCATCCAAGCAGAAGCCTAGGAGTCTGACCAAATTCCGGTGTTGAAGCCTAGCAACTAACCCAACTTCATTCTTAAACTCTTGGTCTCCCTGACTAGAATTCTTGGAGAGTCTTTTCACGGCGATAAATTGTCCATTTGATAGTATACCCTGAAAATATGCATCTCAATAACCAAAATAACTTGCGAGATACCAAGTCAAAACCATAATCATATATATATTTATATATAAAAGCTAATTTATCCAAGCTAGTTTGAATTTAAATTTCTTTTTGTTTAGTTGAAACATGTAATTAATTTACCTTGTAAACGACTCCAAATCCTCCTTGTCCAAGCTTGTTTTCATCAGAAAAATCGTCTGTTGCCTCTCTTATAGTTTCAAAGTCATACTGCAACGATTCCGCCTGGCTAATTTCGTCGGCATCTTCAAAAAGGAGACGTTCGTTATTCAACGCGTAAGGAAAAAGTGCCCCCTCAAAGCTAGAGTAGCTTCTTAAGCCAAAAAATAAAAATAAAAATAAAAATAAAGCAGTTCTCTGCTCTGTTCTTGTGGTGTCACGTTCTTCCCCAATAGAATTATTAACTTAATTTCAGCAAAAAAATCACTATTTCAGTTAATAAAAAAAGGGATTATACCATGTGATCTTACAAATTTCAATCCTAATTTTATTAGTTTCAGCAACAGAGCGAGCCTAACTTACTTCCAAATTTTCCACTTGTCTTCCTTCTCCTCTTTAGGAAGACGCATATGCCGACAACAAGAATGAATGCCGTAACGGTCGGAACAACAACTGCGACAACAGTACGCCCTGTCTTACTCTTTCCTGCAAAACTCAAATGTTTAAATTGGCACCCCTTTCTTGCAACAAAACCAAAAAAAAAAAAAAAAGAAACTGTTTAATTTTCAATAAAAAGAGGATCATTTCGTTTTTGTGAAGGACAAAATAAAAAAATTCAAGTGAATGTAAAAAATATCATCTTTTACTAAATTTTTGCTTACACAAAAAAAAAAAAAAAATCGAGATACACACACAGTGTTAGTGTGTACTTATATCATGTAGACATTTTGTTTTTCAGATTAGTGGTGATAAAAGATTCGTCTTTTTCACCAAAAAAAAAAAAACCCTTTCATGTGAAGCAGGGAATGGTTAAAATTTTTGCTTACTTAAAAAAAAAAAAAAGGATATATGTATATATACATCCGTATACACACAAAAATGGATGTGTCGTACCTTTAGAGGAAACAGGCGACACGACCGGAGGATCAGCAGTAGGCACAAAGAATGGTGTCACTTCGTACCTCACATTACAACTGGGTTTAAGAATTCTTCCCCCTTGCTTTCCCTCAAATTGCTGTGGGATAAACAAGGTTGCCTCTTGCAGGCAACCGCTGCACTGGTCCTTGTCCAAATCAGGAGTACACTGCGCTGTCGCGTATATAGTTTCGTACCCCGGAACGGTAGAATTGCCCGATGAGTACTTCTTTAGCGAATCACCCGACGAAGCTTTGCTTATCAAGTTATCCAACAATGGTTTAAGCGTAATCTTGAACAGGTTTGGCTCCCACGCATCATTTGGGCTCGGCACATACATCCTCGGGTCATCTTGCCTCTTAAAGAATATAGACTTGTTGGAATATCGTACCATACAACGCTCATCCCATAGGATAGCCTCACTCCTGTTCGGGCAAAGCCCCAATATATTTTTACTGGAGTTGTTAACGCAACTCCGACAATTCTCCAGGGAAAGGTCTCCTCTACATAATGCCATTGCATTCACTATGTTGGAGTTTTCTCCTAAAGAAGAATTGTAAAACAAGTAACCGTCTCGGTTACTAGTATTAGAGGAGAAAGAGGATAGAACATTTCTGAGATTTTTCTCGAAGATGGCAATACCAGTGTCATTGCTAACGCCATAACAGCTCCAACAATACTCCGCCTTCTGTGTGCATATGCCGTTTTGTTGAGGGCCATTGGAGTCATAGAAAGGACCTGATTCGTACCTGAGATTACAGCTAGGTTTGAGAATTCTCCCGCCATTCTTTCCGTAACAACAAGC
Organism: Antiaris toxicaria; assembly: GCA_035233585.1. Taxonomy (NCBI): domain Eukaryota; kingdom Viridiplantae; phylum Streptophyta; class Magnoliopsida; order Rosales; family Moraceae; genus Antiaris; species Antiaris toxicaria. The sequence goes on from CP141154.1 coordinate 102,189,130, forward strand.
TGGAATCTTTAAGCTCGCGTCTTGAAGGCAGTCACTGCATTGCTTCTCAGTCAAATCGGGCGTGCACTGGACGAGTGCGTATATTGGTTCAGCGTCTTGTACCTTTGTACTCCCTTTCGCATACTTTTGAACGTCAGTTGAAGCTTTAGTGATGAGGTCGTCGAGCAGAGGCTTCAACGCCTGCTTGAACTGTTCTGCATCCGCTGCTTCATTCGGGCTCGACAACATCCTCAATGGCTCGTTCTCCTCGACAAAGAAGATCGAGTTGTTGGAGTACCGGACCATACAACGCTCGCCCCACAAGATTGCCTCCTTCCTGTTGACACAACGCTCCAGCACCATGTAACTGGTCTCGTTTAAGCATTTTTGGCACTCGTCCAACGCAAGGCCCCCACGGCAGAGACCGATCGCATTGACTTTGTTGGAGTTTTGCCCAAAAGAAGAATTGTAAAACAAATAATCGGCTTGGCCGGGGATAGACGGAGAAATGGAGAGTAAGAGTCCGTTTAGGTTGTTATGGTAGGTGCTATTAGTGGTGTAATTGCCAATGCTAGTACAGTTCCAGCAGAACTCGGCGCTACCAGTGCAGTCCTGAAGCTGGGCAAGGTTTGGAGTTGTAAGAAGGAGTATGGAAATTGGGAGAACAAGTAAAAGTGGAGTTGAGGAACTCATTTCTGTTGGCTAGTGATTTATGTAAAACTTTTTGAAATGTATTGGGACTCTCATGCTTCACACTTTGGAAAATATCGTTTTTATATAGAGAAAGGCTGTGATCGAAGATGTGGGAAGGAAGTGGATTCTTAACGACGAAATTTACCAAGTTCAATGAAGAAAAAGAGTAATTATACATTTTTTAATTTTACAAATCCACCTATTTTTTTTTTTTGTAATGCTACATGAAATTCTTTATTAATAAAGTGGTTTTATTAGCACACCCCAACTTTTCATATCCCTAATTAGTCAATTCCTTTAATTATTAAAAAAAAAAACACCTCAAACAAAATGCTGACACCCATTATAGACTTAGCTAGTGTTTGGGACACAAATTTTTTTAGCATTGCATTTAAATGCAATGCAATTTTCCCCCAAATACAAAAATATTTCATTCAAATACCAATCACATCACATTTTAAATCAAACACAATCACTATTTATTATTTCACTTTTTCTGTTACTTTTATTAATTACATCATATATTTTCTCTCCCTCTTTTTTTTCTCTCTACTTTTACCCATCACATCACATATTTATTATTAAAATACAATTCAAATACTTTTTCCCCAAACACACATTGCATTCAAATGCAATGCTAATACTTTTCCTCCAAATACAAATTGCATTCAATACATTGCATTCAAACGCAATGCAAATGCAATGCGTTCACCAAACGAACCCTTAATTATTTAAATAAATTCTATCATAAATAAACAACTTTATAAACATTAGTACTTTGAATTGAGTCATTACGGGTATGTGAAGTACCTTATTAAGAACATAAATTTTTTGTCCAATTTTTAATATCTTAAATAGTATTTAATTAATAATATTATATCATATTATTTTAAATATTTAAAATATTTTATTATTAATTCTTTATATTTTAAAATCTAATTTTATTTGATGATATATCAAAATATAATTAATTAAATATTATTTAAGACATCAAAATTAAAGGACGTGAGTTCCGTTATTGATATCAAATTTAGTCAAAAATTACCTATGCAAAAAGACACTCTTATATATAAAAGCGACAACATAAGCCGCCATTTATGACTGGAATTCTTCGGATCACGACAGCATCCCTTAGTTTTGATTATTTCTCAATTTTTTCCAATAAATTTCTTAAAACTACATAAGCACTGTCCTGTATATTGAGAGGACTTGATTTTATATCATTCATTGCAAGCTTTAGGGACGAAAAGATGAGGGTAATATGACAAATATAATACTGTAATTGGGCCAAATTTTTTTCTAAAATTTTGTCTTGAGAATTATAATTTCTTAAAAATGTTTTAAACATATATATAAACTTAAATTCACGAATTTTTTTTATTGCAATTTTATGTTTTGTTTTAGGTTTTTTTTATGTCTTTTAAATGTACCAAATATTTGTCATCAACTATTTAATTAAGGCCAGTAATGTTTTTCCACTTAATTTCTTCCATTCATAAAATATGCGAGAGTTGAAATTGAAAAAAGTTTTAAAATTAAAATATATTTGTATAATTTTTAAAAAAAAGAAGATTAAATTGAGAAATAATTAAAACACAGAAAATATAATTAATTAAATTATATATTGATCCTTTTTTTCCCGGATTTGTCCAGTTTTCTTTCTTCTTCGTTGAAAAAGTGGGCAGGGTAGGGCATCTCATGAGTAATTAGGAAAAATCCAATTTGAAAAATCGACCTTCTGTTCCATCGATATATATATATATATGATAATGAAAGAATGGAATACATACACCTCATAGACGTAACTTGGTGACGTTATCGATAAAAGAGTGGCTATATATATTTTTCTTATATGTAACTAACTAGTTATGTAGAATAAAAAAAAAAAAATACATACATTACGTTGATTGGATCAACACGAAAATCGTCACGTACTATTATATGGTAGTCAGATAAATCATCACGTAACTATTATATATATACATTACGTTGATTGGATCAAAACGAAAATCGTCACGTACTATAATATGGTGGTCAGATAAATCATCACGTAACTATCATATGTTAGTCAGTGGCCAAAGAGCGAAAATAGCGTTCGCTCATTTGAAAAATGCTATAAATAACTTGGAATTCAACTTCTTCCTGTTGAATAGAATAATTAAAATTTGTACACAGAAAAAAATGTCCAGCCGAAAGACCTGATCCCTGTGTTTAGTCTCATTAGACAGACTTTGACTTGTATTGCTTGTCACATTTTTTCAAAAAGCTATTAATACAATGTGAATTCAAAAAAATGGCAGTAATGCTGAAATTAGCAAATAAATCAAAATCGTTAGAAGAATAGTATTGCAATGAAAAACTTTTTGAACTCTTGCTTGAAAAAGAAAAGTTTGCTTCAACTGTTCAGAACATTTATTTCATTGAATTTGGATTAGTCATTTTTCTACGAATTTGACAGTAACATATTTTAGATGTGATTAAAATTGTTAGGAAAAACACCTTATATTCAAAATCTAATAAAAAAATTAGAATCAACGAAAATAAAAAAAAAAAGATAAAGACTTACATAGCTCGATAAAATTACCTAAGGAGAGAAAAAGAATAAAATTTTTCATTAACAAATTTAAAATTACACACTCATCAATTTCTCTCCACCCAAAATCTCTTACACCCTTTTTCTATCTCTCTTCTCACTCCAACTTAAAAAGGAGGCACTCTTTTTATTCTCTCTAACCACACACCACTCTAAACACAATAGACCTATTTATAAGTGTGAAGTCCCCCACATATGTTACCATACCAACCAGCCGAGCTCTGACGCCGACCGTGATGGTTGGCAACCTCGTGGGTCGTCGTCCTCTTACTTAACATACTTAACTTTCCATTCTTAACGTTCTCATTTTAAAGCGGAAGCAATTTCTATAGCAAAATTTTTTTTTTAACTTACATATTATATCTATATCCCTATCATACACTTATAACATATAATTCATAAATTTCTTTCTTTCAACTTCCTTTTCGAACGCTCAGCGAAAGACTCATGGTAGTACTATACCCTCGCCCAGTCCTTTGGCATGTGCAGATCCGTCCGTTGTCCATCATATTACTTTAAACTAACAGGTTACTTACCTGCAACATATGAACAACTAATGAGCTAGATGCTCAGTAAGTTCAAACATACATTCATTAACTTATAAATACTAGTAATATATATTATTACTAGAATATATGACATCATGTACATCGTCTATACATATCATCAAAACATAACATAGAATGTGAGCTTCCTCATACTCGTTTATCTCTTTGCTAATCATTCCTATCATTCTATTGATAATCTCTTATCATTCTATTCTAATCTCTTCATTTCTTTTCTTTTCATTCCTATCATTCCTTAACTTTCTGTTCTAAACCTTTATAACTTTTCTATCGTTTGGTCCTCATCTCTTATCTTTTCATGTCTTATAAGCTAGTAACATATACACTAGCAAGCATCACGTAAAAAAAAAAAAAAAAACATGTCATCCACATCATACACATAACATCAAATACATCATATCACATATATTAATTCGATTATGTTCTTTTAAACTTTGTTTTATTATTTATTTATTTTTCATCAATTTCATTATGTCATTCTTTCATATCATTCGTTTCTTTTCTTATCGTTCTATACTTTTCTTTTTTTTTCGTATCATTTCTTTTCTTTTCACTCTCCTTTCCTTTCTTTTCTTTTCACACTCCTTTCCTTTCTTTTCTTTTCACTCTCCTTTCCTTCCTTTTCTTTTCACGCACTCCCTGTTCCTTTCTTTTCTTTTCACTTTCCTTTGGTTTCTTTTCTTTTCACTTTCCTTTGGTGGGCCCGTTGTTGAACATACCTATTTGCGCGCGAACAGTGGGAGGAGGGGGAGCGACCCACCAACCTACCTCACAGTCACATTAATTACCACACCTTCGGGATTGGTCCAACCTATAATCTACCACACCTTCGGGGTAGCACCACATCTGCGCGGAGGATATAGACCTGAAGTCTCAACCGTGTAGGGAGACCGATACGCCAACAACTTAAGTTTTCAGTCTTATTATCTTGTATGCTTTTATTTTTCTTATATTGATTTTTTTCATTGTACATCTTTTTCATGACATTCATTATCTTTTCTTTCTCATTTTTCATAGAACATTTCATAGGACATTTGTTCTTTCGTTGTTCTATCTTTCTTTCGTAATTCTTTCTCATTGTCATTTCATTCTTTCATTCTCATTTCGTAAGATATGTATATATCGTTGTTTCGTTTTGTTGTTTTTCTTTTCTTAATTCTTTACCTTACTCGTGTGAATTTTGTCAGTCACACTTTAGCAAATATAGCACATATTATTTATATATCATCACATCACATCATAACAAACAAAAATACGTTTAGTTATGTGCAGACAATTATTCTCTGTTATCATTTGCATCATTCTATCTATCGTATCTTATCATCATACTCCTATCAATCATAGCCTATCGTTCTATTCTATCAATCACATCTTATCATTATATTCTATTCCTTTCATCATACCTTTCATCATAACCTATCATTGCTTCTCTTTCTTGTCTAATTCTTTACTTTCATATTATTTTTCATAAAACACATATCATTTCATTCCCGTAAAACATACACTTTCTTAATTCCTTTCATTATCGATCATCATTGCTCTATCAATCATAACTTAACTTCCATAAAACATCTATCCTTTTGTTCTCATAAAACACACCTTTTCTTAATTCCTTTCACTACCGATCATCGTTGCTCTATTAATCATAACTTAACTTCCATAAAACTTTTCATAAAACATCTATTCTTTCCTTTCATATCTCTCTTACTCACATCTTTACTCTCATAAAGCTTTTGTAATACATTTCCTTCATAATTCAATATATATTCATATATATATATATTATAATTTATTTATTAAAACCTATCTTTTAACATTATCATAGTATTGCTATAGCGTTACTATAACATCATCATAAATCACATCATGACATTTGCATACAAAACATATAAATACGATAAGTTGTTCATAGTTGCAGATAGGTAAATATCTGAACTTACTCATAGCGTGCTTATCCTCTTCTTGGAATCCATCGACGTCCTTTGTCACGTCTAGATCGGGTTCCTACAGACAAACTTTGTCCGTTAATCACATTTTCGTTTATAACTTTTATTTTATTAGAAAGCTTGATTCTGATCTTATAACCCTTAATTATAGCCTTAGGACAGCTATTTAAACCTTAATGGCCATTTTCGAATTTTTTTCCAACTTTTTGAAAAATTACGATTTTACCCCTAACTTTTGACAAAATTACAATTTTGCCCTTGACGTGATTTTTCATAACTTAAACCTCAATTTTGGCTTTTACAAACTTTATTTCCCTATTCCAGGGTTATTGGGGCTCTTTTCCCATAATTTGGGAATCTTTGGACAAAATGACCATTTTGCCCCTGATGGGTCATTTAACCATAACATTTTCATTTTCATACTTAGGCTGGATTTTCTAAACTCAAAATCATCTAATTAACTTTTTAAATCTTATCAGACCTTTTCTAGATCAATTCTTATCATTTTACCAATTTTCACATTCCCGACCCTCGGGAAGTACTATTCCGACCTAAGAGTCGGTTTCATGTTTTTCTTGCGTTCTAGGGTTTCAAAGGGTCGGTTTACCAATTATAACTTGCCCATTCCTTTTTCCATACCCTAATTCCTCGACGGGGCTTGGGTTACCTTCCCGATCATATTTTACCCCTCGTTTTCCCATATTACCCCTAGTGCCGTTTTTAGAAATTTCGATAGCATTTCCGCTTAATTTTTGAGGTTCCAGCATTTAGGAAACGCCTGAAAACCATCTATCCTGATCTAATTCTATCACGTACTATACCAGAGGCCTAGATTTTACGTAAAACTCATACTGTTTACGTAAAATCGTTACATTATCACATATTTTTCCTTTTCTCCATTACAGCCATTTTATTCTTTTTACATACATTCTTTCCTGTAATTTTCATACTAATAATCAAAAAATCATATAATAGTCCCAAACAATTAAATTGCGAAACGTAAAGAGGTCGAGATTTATACCGAATTACAGTCCGGTCTCGACAGCATAAACCCTAATTCTTCGTTCTTTATATCTGAGGTCCCGTCTTGCAAATCCGACTCCGCGGATGCATCCGGAACGTCGAAAATAGGCCAACGGGCCAAACTTTAATTTTCGATCACCGGTCACCGTTAACCAGCGTTGACCGGTGGCGACGGCGGCGACGGTGGAATGTGGGTAGTCCATCTTGAAGATCTCAACGAGAGGAATCCATTGGTGGTCTCAATTTCACCATCCGACACTTCTATCGCCTGAAAATCTCCTCAAAAACCACGACCACGACGGCGATGGTGGAACTCCGCTGTGCCAGACTTTTTCCCGAAATTGGTTGAGGGCTTTTGCTCCCCTCAACCCTGCGGTTATTTCTGCACCAACGGCGTACTTCAACTCGGTCGGAATTGGCGGTTTCGACGGCAGCTCCACTGTGGCGTTTCACCGAATTTGCCGAAGCTTAGGTGACCCGATTCCGCAGGTGTTGAGGCGATCGATGGCATGGGTTTTGCTCCTCTTCACCACGAAACTTTTGGGACTGGTTTCTTGGCAAACGGTGGCCGGACGACGAAGAAATCGGCGTTTGAATTTTTCAGCTCCGACGAGCTTCGGGCGGCGTGTGCGGGCTCCTCCGGCGTCAGTTCCGTCGACTCGGCACACCGTCGGACTCAGCTCGGTGAGAGCTTTCCGATGACACCGGCGGTATCGAAAACGGACACCGTTTCTGATAGTTGGTTACTGTACACGTGCGGGGTAGAGGGAGAAAGAGAAGGGAGGAAAGATGGTGTACGTGGACAAATGAGGAAATTTCACTTTTTTTTTGCCCTTTATATACTTTTTCATCCAAAATTTCAACATGGGCTTTCCTGACTAATTTGGGCATCCTGAATCCAAATATATCAGTTTATTTTCATTTGAGGTCATTTCAACAAGTTTCCGATACTGCGAATTCTCGGTCAAAAATTACCCTTGTGCTTTATTATCAAATTTGAGCGTGCTGATAGGCTATCCTAACTAATTTGGGAGTGCTGAACCCAAATTTATCAGTTTTATGTCAAGATAATATCATCTTGACCTACTTCTTGATACTGTGAGTGGCAAACACGTGTACACACATAACATCACTATTAATCATTTTTCATCTTTTAACATTGTTAGAACATTTTATTTAGTTCTAAACAATATTAAATCACTTAATTTCACATTTTAACACTTAAATTCAATGTGTATTTATTCTCCGAGAAATATGAATTTTCCCGGTTATCACAATAAGCTCCCAATAGGACACCAAATTCAAATTTTCCCAAACCCACACATTCTCAAACTCACAAATATAAAGTTATCTAAAACTATTTTGAATCACATACCTTACAATCTCCACCTTGACTCAAATTCTCTCAACTTACACATTCATGATTAAGAAGAATAAAATAAGTCATGTTCAAACCCTCATTGAACTTTACATGGGAAACTTTCTTCTTCTTTTATGCTTTGTCTCCACTAACACAAGTCTTCATCATCTTCCCTTTATCACCTTCGATTGTCACCGTCATCTTCTTGCATTCTTTCACAGTAGTTGAAGACCCTTCTTGACATGACTCCACTTGCATAGCTCCATCTACAACAATCTTCCCAATCAACTTGTATAGATTCTTCACTTTTTCACCATTCATTGCAAACAAAGCACATCTCTTTACTTTCATAAAACCACTCCTAGCAGAATACTCACGACCCAAAGTGTCCAATGCCACTAAAGAAATTAAACTTCTACTTAAACAAAGAACATGCCTAACATTCATCAATGTCCTTACAAGTCCATCAAACATCTTCATCTTCATAGTATCTATTCCAATGGCTTTAGCACTCAAATCATTGGCCATCAGAAAAGTACTAAGATCTTAAGACTTATAAGAATCAAACCATTCCTTATATGGACACATATAAAACAAACATTCAAAATCCAAAATCTAAAAGTCAGAATCAAAAATATCTTTATCAGCAGTAATAGAATAAACATCATCTTCACTATCAAACCTCTCACCAACAATATTTGCAGATTCTTCTCGTAAGCTTTTTGCTTCCTTTTCTCTTCAAGGAACTTTGTCAGTTCTTCACAATTTCTCTTGATATGCCCCTTCTCATGACAATAAATACACTCAACTTCCTTCGATGATAGTGACTGGGAACAATCATTTCTCCTATCATAGTATCTTCCTCATTTTTTACTCCTACCCCTACTTGAATATGACTTAACCACAAGAACTTGTTTAGCATCAGACAAACTACTAGGTTGTTTCATGTTTGCAGTTTCTAACAAAGTAGTCGACGCCTCATCCATAGTCAACGTAATTTTTCCAACTAATAGTGTAGTTATTAAAGTCTCATATGATTTTGGTAGGGAGGCAAACAAAATTATCGCTTTATCTTTCTCATCAATTTTGACATCAACACTTAACAACTGAGCTATACACTGATTGAAATTATTTATATGATCCTTACAATTGCTTTTTTAGATATAGTCTATTTGTTAAGAATTTTGACATATAATATTTTTCTAATTTATCCTATAACTTAGAAGGGGAAATTTCATTCATAGCACTATATTTTGATTTAGGAGTTAAACTTAAATAAATAATGCTTGCTGTTCTCACTTCTAATTCTTTACAATCTTCATTACTCATCTTTTTTGACTTCTTCCCTTGTAGTGCTTTCAAAAATCCTTACTATGCCAAAACGTCTTTCATTGTACTCTACTATATGCTAAAATTACTCTTTCCATTAAAACACTTAATCTGATCAAACTTCACTCCAGACATCATCATGATATATTTAAGACCTTCAACCTTAGCTCTAATACCACTTGTTCGGGAAAACACCCCTATATCTATAACCCAGTAAAAATATAGAATCAACGAAAGTAAAGAAAAGACAAAGATTTATGTAGTTCGGTAAAATTGTCTATGTCTATGGGAGAGGGTGATTAAAATTTTTCACGAACAAATTTAGAATTACACTGTCATCAATTTCTCTCAAGCTCTCTCTACCCAAAACCCTTACACCCTTTACCTATTTCTCTCATCACTCTATCTAAAAAAAGAGGCACTCTTTCTACTCTCTCTAACCATAAGCCACTCTATGCATAATAGACCTTTATATAAGTTCTCAATGGGACATAAAATTCAAATTTTTTCAAACTCACACTTTCCCAAGCTCACACATTCTAAAACTCATAAATGTAACGTTACCTAAAACTAATTTGAGTCACATACCTAATAAAAATTATATGAAATGATCCATTTAGCAATTTAAGAAAAAGAAAAGAAAATGTTACCCATCTCCCTCTTAAATTTAACTCCATTTTAGTATATGCGCAACAATAATATTATCAAAACCTCTCCCTATTCTATTTAAGTTTCAAAATGCCAAAATTTTTTGTTCAAATGCGATTGAGATATATATATATTTTTGGGTTTAGTACGAAAAGAGGAATAAAATCCCATTTTTATACACCATCAAAAATTGTCATGTATATTGAGGTTTTATATAATTTATAAATTCTCAATATCTATCCAAATGTACACACGACCAAATGTTCTAATTCAAGTATTTCTTCAGATTATTTATTTATTTTTGCTATCGTAGTATTTTTAGCTCCATATATTGTTTGTATTAATTATTTATTGTTAGTATGACAGAGTTGCTAACTGCTTTTAAATCCGAAATCAATTACAGATCTTATGGTATCTCCTTTATTGTAAAATCTTTTCATCAAGTTAAAGAAAGGACTAGTTAATAGTCAAGGTTTTATGGAAGCAAGAGAGCGAGTAAAACTTTTATGCTTGTCACTATAGACTTTAAAGGTTAGAGTTTAAAAAATTTGTGAAATTATACAATAGTATTATTGATTTTGATTTATTTGAGATATTAAATGGTAAATATAAGTACTTGCAAATAAAATCTAAGGTTAAAATTGATGGTTTTTGAAACAATCATAAAAACCCAATAATTTAAAGGATTCTATCTCTATACTAACATTATTCGCTTTTTCATCACATGATTATTCACGGTTTATCGTTAAATTACACTACAAAAATCTTATACATATAAGGAAAAGATTCATAAATAGCGAGTTTGATGCAATTGTTTTTTTCTTATTTTTAGTGTCTTATTTTTATTCTTGTCTAGCGGGTCCAACGAAACTAATATATTCTAATATTCCAAACGGGTAAAATCATCGACCACCTAACATACGACATTTTCGGAAAAAGAGTGAAGCATCTTTATCTACTTCATTTTGATTATTTCATATATACTATTTTACAACGAGAAAAGACATTAATTGCTTGTAGAATTCCAATCACAGGACATAAAAATAACATTCACTAGTGGGGGATGAGGAAGATTTCTTTTCAATTAGTCATGGGCCACTTGAAAATTGACGCTCGGAAAATATAAGTCAACTATTGCATTGGAAATTGGCATCTTCAGATGAAGAAGTAAGGGCTCGTTTGGAGTTGTACTCTAACCTATCTCTTACAGATTATTATAATATTTTTTTTATTTTTCTTTAATTTTTACTCTCAATTTTTATTATTTTAATTTATTTTAATCAGTACTACATGGATTCTAATTTATCCCCATACAAACCCTAAATGGCCAACTGGATGAATAATTGTTACACAAGCAATATAATTCATACATATTACCTCAAAAATGATCTGTATTATCTAGTTGGGACCCCCATGAGACTACCTGTGTATGAGTATATCGAGATACAATCTTTCTTAAGTTTCAGTGATTTGTAAACACAAAAGACACATATATTTTGTCTTAGTTAAAAGACTTTGAAGGCGACATCTTTGTGTTTTCAAAAGAAATGGTTAAGTAATAAGTACAATGATAAATTAAAAATTAAAAATTGTATGTTCTATCTTGGCGTTCTATTGTTATGAGCACCTGTAGCGTTCCATCGTACGTTGCAGAAGAGATTCGAAGCTTTCATTGTTAGAACCAACTGTGGGTGAAATTTGCTGCAAGCTATGTGCCAGAATTGTAGTGCCAAATTTGTGATTGAGATGGTTGCTTTCAGCCAAAAGCTTGTTTGCTTGTTAAAGATAGTTAGAGAGTTTTAGTAAAAGTGTGGGAATAGAAAATTTGTATAGAATGAAGATCAAGTTATGGTGAATTACTATTTCTGGTAGACTTGGAATGCTGCTAATTTCTAAGATGTCATTAGTTGAAGTACTATCTAAGGTAAATGAGGAGCTTAATTATGACTTTGCATTAATGATTTGATCAAGGGTTGCCCTGTTTTCTCTTGCCTAGTGAATTAGACGTCAAAATGTGGATATTTATTGATTGGTAATATGAATTAGAATGAATTTGATGCAAATATTGGATGAATAAATGCAAAATATAAAGAGAAAGAGAGTTGTAAATAAGATGATGCCAAATACTTAGGGATTCAGCTAGACGAATGCTTGGATTTATCATGAATGTGGATGATTTCTTTGTAGAAAGAGATAAATCTAAATTGAAATAAATATGTTAGGTAATTGAATGATTAATAACTACATACACACACACACACACACACACACATGTGCATACTAATCAAAAAAATTCTGTATTTTACCTTTAAATAGTAAAACTTTCAACAGCTTTGCAATGATAATTTGTGTGGTGCGCACGGTTTGCATAATAGTAAGACATTCATTTTGCACAAAATGATCCCCATAGTTAGAATTATTGAGTTCAATCTGAAATAATAATAATAATAAGTGGGTCAAGTGTATTGATTCCAATTATTGATAAATGTATATTGGTTAGATGATTAAGTATTACCCTTGATCAATGATGATCACTTCCTGAAGTATTTGTTGTCCGTTCCATGAGTGCTTTTCTTTCACAGATACGATATCTATCGACTATGCCGATGATATTTATTAGGGAAATAAGTGATATACATTAAAAAAAAAAGTGCGAGAAATAAATGTTTTGATCATACTTTGTTTTATGAAGCTAATACAAGTAACAATCTAAAATCTCAACTATTGGATCTTGTTCAAATTTTCCCAAGTGCTTTTGAAGTTCTGATAATGAAGTACGATTAATTACTGATGTGATTTTTTCATGCTCCTCCATCACTGGTTTGGCCAAGGTAGATTTGTTGATGATCCATTGATATTCATTGTCAACAGTGCGGTACTTCGATAGTATATGTTGCATTTGAAAAGTAGTAAGTTTTGTTGATCTCCAATTAGTCTTTGAAGATTTCAATATCTTGATCAAACACTGTGGCTTGAATTTTGGTTTCCTGTTTTAATACGAAGTGCTGTTAGTTTACTGTAATGGTGAAGAAAGGGAGAATAAAACAATATGTGGAAGAAAAATAATTTTACAGTTGGATCGTAGAGGATTAGCCTTTGATACATTTTTGCAGTAGTAGGTGATGAACGTGGCATGGCTTTGTCTTCCACAAAGATTTTCGTTGTCCATGGTATAGTTTTAGGTACGACTTCTCATATGAGCTTGCATTCTATTGGCATGCTATATGAATTGTAAATATAGCCATTAGGTTTGGTTGTACTCAGAGTAAAGTGTTAAAAAAAACAAAAAGAAGAGTACACATATTAAAGAAAGATCATGGGGGAGGGGCAAGGAAACAGGGGTGAAATTGATTGAAACCTCCATATAACTCAGAGATGTATCCAGAAAGGACAAATATATATATATATATTAGAAGCGAAAACTCGATTAAAAAGGATAATCAAGAATACACCAAAAATTAACTAAAATGATCAAATTTGAACGTGCTTATATAAGCATATACGATACAGTACATAGTGCTATTGTAAATGAATTTGAAATGTCATATATATAGGGTCAATATATAGAGATGACATGTTCATTGTGACACGCCCAGAGGTTCGGTACACCATCGTGGTCGGGCTCCATAGCCAACTGCGATAGATCGTCACCTCATGGGTCGTCGACATCTTACTTTTAACATGCTTTCTTTAACATACTTCTTTGAACGTAAAAATTGAGAATATTTTTTTTTCTCAAACTTTAAACTTTAAACTTTATTACTTCTTAAACACTTCGTTTCAATACTCTCTTTAAACAGCTCAGCGGAAGACTCATAGCAGTACCATAACCCTCGCCCAATCTCTTGGCACATGCAGATCGCATTCGTCATCCATCACTTGTTTTATTTTCGTGTAGGATGCTTACCTGCAACATAAACAAACTTGTGAGCGACAGGCTCAGTAAGTTCAAATATACATTCATGACATATAAAAACTTGTACCTTTTTGGACAGAGCATATCTGATACCAACTGTGGCATTAGAACATTAACATATCATATATCATACATTACTTTTAACTTCATACTTAACATATTCTAACATTGAAAACAACCTTAATGTTCTTTAACATAACATAATTTAAGCATAGCATACATAATGTATGCTTAACCTCTTAAACATAACATACTTAACACCATACAAAACATGTATACGCACATTAATTTAAACATAGCATACATAATATATGCTTAAACATCTCGAACATACATAAAAATCATGTGACCGATTTATGCATATCAATCAATGTATAACATAACATATGCATATATGTTAGTCGTATTATGCTTGTTTATTTTTCGTTCTTTGTTTTCATTGTTCTTTGGTTCTTTCTTTTTTTCGTGTCATTCTATTCTTTTCTTTTCTCACTTAACTTTTATTTTAATTTTCGTTCTTTTTTTCATATAATGTCGTTCTTCTTGTTCTATAGATTATATCATATTCTGTCATTCTATTTCCCTTATTTCTTTTCTTTCCTTACTTGCTTCTTTTCTTTTCTTTTCTTTTCTTTCTTTATTTGTTTCTTTTCTTTTCTTTTCTTTTATTGGTGGATCATATCCTAATCTATCGTTCTATTTCCTTCCTCTCTTTTCTTTCTTTATTTGTCTCTTTTCTTTTCTTTTCTTTCACTGGTAGATCATATCCTAATCTGTTGTTCTATCTCATTCCTTTCTTTTCTTTCTTTATTTGTTTGGTGGATCATATCCTAATCTGTTGTTCTATCTCCTTCCTTTCTTTTCTTTCTTTATTTGTCTATTTTCCTTTTTACTTTCATTGATGGATCATATCCTAATCTGTCGTTCTATCTCCTTCCTTTCTTTTCTTTCTTTATTTGTCTCTTTTCTTTTCACTGGTGGATCATATCCTAATCTGTCGTTCTATCTCCTTCCTTTCTTTTCTTTCTTTATTTGTCTATTTTCTTTTTACTTTCACTGATAGATCATATCCTAATCTGTCGTTCTATCTCCTTCCTTTCTTTTCTTTCTTTATTTGTCTCTTTTCTTTTCTTTTCTTTTCTCTTCTTTTTACTTTCACTTGTGGGCCCTGTGTTGGACATACCGTCTTGCGCACGAACCAGTGGAAGGAAGGGGGAGCGACCCACCAGCCTATCACATGGCAAATCTTTAACTTTAGCCATTAACCTCATGTGCTTGGGAGGTAGCGTTCCACTGTAAGCCATTAACCTCATGTGCTTGGGAGGTAGCTTTCAATGGTAGTGGAATTTATAACTTTAAACCTCACTTATGGGAGGCCAGTACGCCAAACACTTAAATTTTCAGTCTTATTATCTTACTTATCTTTCTCTTCCTTTACTTTATCTTTTCATTCTCATTTATTCTTTCTTTCTTTCTTTCATTTCTTTCCTTTCTTTCATTCGTTCATTTCTTTTCTTTCTTTCTTTCGTTTCTTTCATTTGCATTTCATAATTTGTTTCTTTCTTTCTTTCTTTCTTTCGTTTCTTTCATTTGCATTTCATAATTCGTTTCTTTCTTTCTTTCGTTCATTTCTTTTCTTTCATTTAGTCATCTCTTATCTTTCCTTACTATCTTTCATATGATTCCGATCAGGTGGCATTATCATTGCTTCTTTGGTTTGGAATACCTTACATAAGCATTTCATATAACACATTTTCGTGTGTTTAATCAGCATTTCTTAAATTATTTCTTTCTTAACGTGATTTTCATAGTGTGCGTTATGTTAGTCACACTTTAGTGCATACTGCACTCACATATATAACTTTTCATATAACACTTAAACATAGACCTAACATCACATAGTGGTTCACGTTACAGACAAATAAATACTTGAACTTACGACATATAACACTTAGACCTATCCGTCAATTCATGTTGTAGACAGGAAAATATTTGAACTTACAAATATTTGCTAGCATGTCTTTTCTTGCTTCCTTGGTCTGCAAACATCTCTTCATCTCGTCTGGAGCGGATCCTTATAACCGAAATAGTCATGGTTATATTCCATACTTATCTCATACATAAAACTTAATAAAACGTAAAAATTCTACGTTTCATTTTTTGATTATAAACTTAAGGGTCTAATATCCTATTTATAATTTTTCTGCTAACTCTCGGCAAAATTACCGTTTTGTCCTAAACTTTTAACAAAATTACCATTTCGCCCTTAATGTGATTTTTCATCATAACCTTACTTTTCTTTGATTTACAACTTAGTTTTGACCCTTAGAATCTTAATTAAGTCATTTTAAATCCATTAGGGTCCTTTTTCTATCATTCTTGAAATTTTCAGTCAAAATGACCGTTTTGCCCCTAACGGGTCTTTAGGTCGTATCATTTTCATTTTAGTGTGTAGACTGGATTTTCTAAGCCCAACAATCATAAAATAATTTTTCTTAGGCTTTACCGAGCTTTTACAGCATTAATTGCTGAAATTCTCGGTTTACTAATCCTTAAAACATCCGTCATCCTTTTCTGAGCCTAACTCATTCATTAATCCTTAAAATCACTCGAGGGGGCTCGGGTTTTCATTTTGACCACATTTTACCTCTTCATTTCCTAATATACCCCTTTGTGCCGTTTTAGAAATTTCAACAGTATTTCTGCCTAATTTTTTTAGGTTCCCGGCGTTTAGGAAACACCTCAAAACCATCTAACCTATTTCTATTTTACCACGTACTATACCAAAGGCCTATATTTTTACGTAAAACTCAACTTTTACGTAAAAATCTTTACATTTCTACACATTTTCTAATTTGACTATTTTTCATACACATAGTCCATTTTTCTTAAAAAATTTTACATGCCAAAATACATAATTAATGCATAATCATTCCAAAATATAAATTAAAGAATGAAGGGACAGAAATCACTACCGAAAATCGTCCCATCGGCGATCGAACGTACCGTTCGGTCTCACATGCACAAACTTTGATTCACCCTTCTTTACATTTGAAATTCTGTCTTGCAATTCGGACACCACGGACGTGTCTGGAACGTCGAAAATTGACCAACGGGCTATTCTTCAAATTTTGGTCATCGGGTCGCCGTTGACCGGTATTGACCAGTGGTGGCATCAAGAAAGGCGGCTACCATCTCGAAGATCTCGATGAGAGGAACCCATTGGTGGTGTCAATTTCACCAATCGAGCATCCTATCGCCAGAATCTAACCCTTGAAAATCCGACGGCGATGGCGACGGCGAGGTTGGTTCTCCGTTTTCCCAGCATTGTTGCCCAAAATTGGGTTGGGGCTTTTGTTCCCCATTCTTCTTTGAGCATTTTGGTACCCACCACGTCACTCAACTCTGCCAGAATCATCAGATTCCACGGCGATGATGGCGACGACGACGGGCGGACTTGGACGGCGCAATCCGGCGGCTGTTGAGCTGAAATGAGGTCTAGGTTTTGTTCTACTCTTCACCATGAATCCATTGGGACCAGAATTGTGGCATTTGGACGTCGGACGGCGGAGATACGACGGCGAGAAGTTTTCGGCCTCCGGCAACTTTGGATGGCACGTGCGGCGTGCTCCGGTGGCCATTTCGTCATGTCGACCCACCGTTGGATTCAGCTCAGTGAGAGCTTTCCAACGGTACTGGAGGTGTCAAAAACGGACACCGTTTCTGATTCGTTGGTACTGTTCATTTTTGGTGTGTGTGGGGGAGAAAATATAGATAATAAGAGTTATGAGGCCCTCCTTAAAATATTCAATTTTTCACCCCTATATATACTTTTTATCCAAAATTTCAACTTGAATTATCCTGACTAATTTGGGCGTATTGAACCCAAATATATCAGTTTCGTTTTCATCCGAGGTCATCTTGACCAGTTTCTGGCACTGCGAATTCCCGGTAAAAAATTACATTTGTGCTCAATTAACTAATTTGAGCATTCTGATAGGCTATACTGACTAATTTGGGCGTGCTAAACTCAAATATATCAGTTTTATATCAAGAAAAGGTCATCTTGACCAATTTCTTGATATTATGTGTTTCCTGATCAAAAATTATTTATATATATTTTATTATTATTATTATTATTTTTTTACACGGTCTGGTACACGGTCGGATCTATGACCGTGTACCTCTCTGTCTAAATAATTTCTTCTTTACACGGCCGTGTAACATGGCCGTGTAACTATACATTTCATGTACACGGTCTGGTATACGACCGTGTTCCTGGTTGTGTATCTTTCTGTAATTTGATTTTCTCACTACATGGCCGTGTAACTTAAGCGTATTTGGGTTTCATTCTCATTACACGGCCGTGTTCCTCAAGTGCACGTCCGTGTATTATTATTAATTATATTTAACCTTAAAAATTACACTCATACACATAAATTCACTACATTTCATATTTTAAATACGAAATTCATTGTGTATATTCTATGTATCGATTTTCTGAGAATGATGAAATTTCCCAGTTATCACATTCATATTATAGCTAACCTTTCAAATTATTTCAATCAACTTGTGTTATATCTTCATTTTCTTACGTTAGACTGTGTTTAATCCAAATTGTAGTATCATGCTGAATATTATACTTCACACTAAAAAATGTAAAAAAAAAAAAAAGAGGTTGATATATTATTATAAGTCCTGCTAACGGAGAAATAGCACATGCAGGGCTTTATTCAGTAAAATATTGGAGTAAAAGACATGGCAAAAAAAAAAAAAAAAAAGAAATAGATTTTCCAAAGCCATAAGTCAGATAAATTCAACGGAGAATATGTGAATTATTAGAAGTTGCATGGGTACTTCTAAAGTAATCGAAAATAGAGAACATGAAAGTTAAGACTACAAATGGACATTCAACGGAGAAAAACAACCAGAAAGGAAAACTCAATTAAAAAGCAAAACTAAAATATCATCAAACCCACCAGAAAATTGTAATTTTTTTATTCACGTGTGAAGAGAAGGAAACAA
Source organism: Antiaris toxicaria (assembly GCA_035233585.1). Taxonomy (NCBI): domain Eukaryota; kingdom Viridiplantae; phylum Streptophyta; class Magnoliopsida; order Rosales; family Moraceae; genus Antiaris; species Antiaris toxicaria. The sequence goes on from CP141154.1 coordinate 102,208,208, forward strand.
GAATGCACATGCAAGCAGTACAGAGGGAGGGAGTGTAACAACCGAGATTTTTTAACTGTTTTCGGGATCACTGCATAGTAAAAATTTATATATATTAGTATGATGTTAATATATATAAATTTTACTCTAATGATGATTGATTAGAGTTGATAAATGTTTTATGGCTATAGATGTAACGATTTTCGAATTAAAATGCCTCAAATAGTGTATTTTCGGTATCGAAAAACAGAATTTTACTGAGAATTAAAATGTGGCAACCATAGAACTCAGTTAGAAAATAATGAAATATCTAGTGTTTACGGAGTGTTTCAAATGATATAAATGCATTGAAAGGCTCTAATAGCTTTTCGGGAGGTAAATTGCGAAATTTGGCCGGTATAACTTTTCGGTCAAAATTTCAACAGATGAAAATTATACTGTAATTAAAGAAAAAAACCTATACTGTATAAACAAATAATATTTTCGTATTAATATAAGAATCAATGGACGAGATCACATCTTCATTTTAATCTAAGGGTCATCAAAAATAGTGGATTTTTAGAATTTCTTTCAAAATTTAATTAAGAAAGAAATTTTGCATTTAATGCAAAGCATAGCTGTCCATGCACGTGGAAGAGAGGGGGAGAAACAGCTGTATTTCAGCTGAAAAAGTCCCAAAAATTTTGTAAAAATACCCCCAAGAAATTTTCATTTTGACCCCAAAATTTTCAAAAATTACACAAAGGCCCCTAAGGATTTGTATAAACTTTTTTCTCTGATTTCTCATGTCCCCCACAGCAGAAAAACACCATTTCCCCTGTTCTTCATCTTCTCCACGTTCCCAAAGCCACCAAAATTTCTAAATTTTCAAAAGTTGCAAATTTTGATGAAAAAGTGTGAGAAAACTTCATTTTGAGGAGTCTTCACCTTAAAGTTCAAGGAAGTTCTCCAAAATCCTGTTTTAATGCTTGTTTTTAAGTGTTTTTATGCTTATGGGAATAGTGGAACAAAATGGAGTTATAATGGTTTTGAGTGTTTTGATGAAATTCATGTGGAAAAACATGTTTTAAGCTTGTTTTTGAAGTGTTTATGGGGTTAGCTTTTAAAAACAAAGGTGTTGCATAGGGGGGGGGGGGGTAATTGACGTGAAAAAAGAGGGTTGAAAACCCTTATGAAATGATAATGAACATGTATTGTGAATTAGAAAAGGAATTGATGAGGTTTAGAAGTGTAGAAAGAAAGAAAGACAAAGAAAATTTAGAGTTGTGAGCAAAAAAAACCCTAAGTTTGGAAAATGTGAAAGTTATGTTATATGGAATGCATGTGAATGAAATTGTTATGGTGTACTGGGATTTCGAGCAGGTTTATAATGAAAACTGTGTTCAATAATGCAATTTAAGTCGTTTTGGCACAGTAGAAAAATAAGGATTTAATTCGTTATAATGCCGAAATTTTCGGACTTATAACTAAGGCTAAGGGTTTAAGGATGATAATGTATAGAAGAAATGTTTAAATGCTCTAGTGTTGACCTATAAACATTTCACTGAATGTTGAACTGTTTCATTATAGGGCAACGACTGGAAACCAAGGAAAGGAAACATTAGCAGATTTCTGGTAAGTTCTGGCATTTAAATATCTGGACATGCACAACTGGAACCCTATGTTGTATTTGAAACTTTAATTCATGTATAGCCTAATTTCTTTGGCTAGGAAAGTTATATGTTGTTGTGAATTCGTTAAAACACCTAAATTGGTGAGTATACGAGTATATATTGATGTGTTATGTGTACATGATGATGTTTTATGGATTTTGACCCTAGAATGCATTAACCAAGTCTTAGGGTTGATTGTATGTGTATAAAATGGCTTTGGTGTCAAAATGTATTTAAAAACCCATTTTAGCCGGAGCCAAGCACTAAGCGCTGGCTAAAGAGTGCCCCGGTGCTGAGCTCTCGGCCAAAATTTGGTGTCAAAAATCTAGTAGGAGCGCCAAGCGCTAGGGTATGAGTGCTAGACGCTAGTGTAAAAATCCAGTAGTAGCGCCAGGCTCTAGGGTATGAGTGCCAGGCGCTAGTGTAAAAATCCAGTAGGAGAGCCAGGCGCTAGGGTATGAGCGCCTGGCGCTAGTGTAAAAGTTGGCGGAAGTGCCAGGCGCTAGGGTATAAGCGCCAGCCGCTTACATTGAATTTTCAAAAAAGCCAGGCGCTACAAGGGGAGCACCGAAGCACTGAAGTTTCTATCCAAAATTTTGTAGAAAAATAAGATGAAGGGCCAGGCGCTCGGGGATGAGTGCCAGGCGCTCTAACTGTTCCAAAAATGTATAATTAAAGTTTTGTGCTTCATTTCCAACTCTAATCACGCCCTAATGTTTAAGTGCGTGGATGATGAGTTATAAACAGTATTTTTGGGTTGAATAGGCATAACATCGAGTACATTAATTATGAATATGTACACTGGAACAGTTAAGATGTCATAATAAGTAGCATTATACAGTAAACAAAAGGGTAATGAAAACCTAATGTTTTGACGTACCGGCCTCTCGCGAAGGGAGGTTACCTTATGTCGAAGTAGAAGACATACCATAGATGAGGGAGAGTCAGGGTCGCTCCCAGGCCTCTCTTACAGCACGCACAAGGTACGACCAATACAGTCCCATAGACATAGTAAATGAACAATGTAAATGGAAATTGAGCATAATGAACTCCATGCATATTTGTTGAGTTGCATTATGATGTTTATTGTTTTAAATGTTATGTCTGAACTTACTGGGCATGTAACTCACTAGTTTGTTTGTGTTTAGGTAATCGTGGTAAGCAACCTGTAACCTGAGCCACAGTGTATGGATTGGACTGCAGGAATGAAGTGCCAGTGTCATGATAAAAAGTTATGGACCTGCCAGGCTAATTTCGCAAAGAAAGGGAAAAGGAAAAGGAAAAATACAATTGTATGATATTGTATAAAGTACACTGCTATGTTGATTTTAACTATTTCTAATACAGTATGATATTATTATATGCAAGTAATATGAAATAGTTTCCAACTATGATAATTTAGTTTTTGGGAAATTGTAGTACTATGTATATCGATGGTTTAAAAAAAAAAAACTTCCACAATCTATTATGATATGTTTTGAAAAAGAAGAAGGAAAGTAGCAGAGTTTGCAGTGACGTCTCCTGCGCGAGGCGGGGGGTGTCACAGATGGTATCAGAGTGGGCGGTTCTCCATAACCTATTATGACATTACGAGCATTTCCTTCTGTGCAGTCTAAGTAAGTTAAGATTTCATTGTTTTCTTACTCTAAAATTTTATATATGATGCATGAATAATAGGACTTGAAAATGAGTAATCGACCAGATTCCCGAACAACTGGGACAAGACCTGTTATTCGACTCCGAATGATAAGAACGTCGGAAATGACTCCTTCCATTGCCGACATACCATCGTCGTCATCACCACCTATGGCTCCAACTTTTACAAATGGTCGAAATTTTATTTTGAAAGCAGAGAATTTTAGGATGCATCTGTCAGATATAGTAGTATCCTATACGGCTCGTTTTCGGAATGAAATTATTTTGAGTAGTCCCTGGCCAACTCTGACCAAAGAAGAGTAGTGTTCAATGTTCTGGAGAGGGTTAACCCATGAATTGAAGCTTCGAACGGTCCCTACACTTGACAACACATTGGAACAATATATTACTTCAGTAAAAGAGGTAGAAAGAAAAATGTTAATAGAAAAATATGATCGGATAATGAGAGATCGTGATCCCGCGGTGATGTATCCTCTAGACTCGATGAACCACCACCAGTAAGGAAGAATGATGATGTGAAATCTTCAGGTGAATCATGTATTGGGGGTCCCGTTCATGTAATTAGTGACTCGACCAATGAAAATGAGGATTACAGTGAAGAAGATCTAGAGGAATTTCCTTTAGACAGTGATGAAGATAGAAGCGATACCCCATAAGTTGTTGATATTAACTTATGTGTATGTAAATACAGGTTTTGTATATCAAGGCAAAAAGGTCCTAATTTTGGGAAATTAACTGGAATATGTATAAGTGCTAGATGTGAATTATCTATATATATGACTGCAAGAATATGTTTATAATATGATCGCTTATTTATGACTAAGTGATTACATATTCTGTTATGATTTCATTATTGAATGAATTACTTATAACTGATGATAAATGAAAAGAGAGAATTAATAATATTTCTCTCAATATCGATACTGAATCGTTTGATCTTTGTTGATAGATCTAAAAGAACGAAATGGCACGAAGGAGAGTCTAACCCCCTAGACTTGGTAGACCTCCTACCCTGACTGAAAGGGTGACCGAATTGGAAGACTTATTGGCAACTCAAATACAAGAGAATCAAGCACTGAGAGATCAGCTAAACCATATACATCGCGAACGCAATGAGAGGGAAGCTTTACTTCCACCCCGGCACCAGAAGCTTCTATAACTCCGGAAGTTGAACCTAATTCCCCAGCAGCCTCAGTTTTGCGGGAAAGAATTCCGAAACCATAAATTATCGTTCCACAGGAACCTTTATATGAAAGGTTTCGACGTATGAGACCATCAGAATTTGATGGATCTTTAGATTTGTTAGAAGCGGAAGAATGGTTATCATCCTTTCAGAGAATTATAAATTTTATGAATTTGACGGACCAGGAAAAAGTTCTCTATGCTTCATATGTGTTAAACAGAGATGCACGGTACTGGTGGGAAACGGTCTGTTTGAGAAGGGATGAGAGTCAAATGACATAAAATGATTTTGTCGAGGAATTTAACCAAAAATACTATGAGCCTGCTGCTCTCGGCCCACAACAGAAAGAGTACGAGAATTTGAAACAAAGAAACCTGACAGTGATGGAAGTATGCCGTAAGTTCGACCGACTGTCGAGATTATGTCCATATATGATCCCTACTGAAGAGGATCGCATTCGAAAGATGATTGGGACATTTCGACCAGAAATCGCTGTTATGTCGATAGTACAGCATCTCCACCAACATCAGTGACTGAATGTGTCTCTAGAGCTTTGAAAGCTGAATTTCACCTGACAAGAGCCAGGGAAGAACGGGCTTAAGTATGGGAAGCCCGGAAAAAGGAAAGACAACAATCGAGACAAGGTCAAGGTGGAAATCAAGCATCACAGGGAAACCGCTCCAACCAGTCTCCAAAGCCTGGACAGGGAGGTGGACAAAGGCCTCAGAATTCCAACAAAAGAAAGGGGAATTTCAGGGGTAACAGGAACCAGCAACAGAAGAACACAGCAAATGCTGGTCCCAGTGCACCAGGCCCTGTGAGCACACCCAATTGCCCTACGTGCGGAAAGAAGCACTCGGAAGAATGCAGATTAGGCCAAAACGTTTGTTACTACTGTGGCAAAGAAGGTCATTATGCAAGAAGTTGCCCGAGTAACCGGCAGAATCAAGCTGGCACAGTTCCTCAATGACTGGCAAATCCTCAGATGCACGCTATGGCAGGAAAAGCAGAAATGCCATCACGACAACAGGAGCAAATTGAAAATACACCTCCAACTAACGTACGAGTGATGGCTTACACAAGAGAGGATGCAGAAGCGGGCACGTCCACCGTTGTTACAGGTCAAATTTCTATCGCTCAACACTCAGCATATGCTTTATTTGATTCTGGTGCTTCACATTCATTTGCATCACAAGAATTTACGGCCAGATTAGAGTATGCTAAGGATAGAATTGGAATGACCTTTAGGACTATGTTACCTTCGGGTGAAGTATTGTTGTTAGATTACTGATTACGACATGTGCCAGTAATTGTGACAGATAGAGAGCTTTTTCTTGACTTAATCGTGATAAGGATAGCGGATTACAATGTAATCTTGGGAATGGATTTCCTAGGAAAGTATCAGGCTACGATCGACGGCTGCCATCGAAGGGTAATCTTTCGACCAAATGGAGAAGAAAGCTTTGAATATGTTACTTCATCTCCAAAGCCATCGAAAATCATGATTAATTCAATGAAGGCTCACAAGCTGATAGCTAAAGGATGCGTGGGATATCTAGCTTTTGTGACTGACATGACAAAAGAAGAAAAGCTACAACTAAAGGATATTCCCATAGTCAATGAATTCATGGACGTATTTCCAGATGAATTACTTGGGTTTCCACCGGAACGGGAGATTTCTTTTGAGATCGAATTAGTACCAGGAATGGCACCGATATCCAAGGCCCCTTATAGGATGGCTCCAGCTGAACTGAAGGAGCTACAGGCGCAATTAAAGGAGTTGTTGGATAAAGGTTTCATTCGACCAAGCTATTCGCCCTGGGGAGCTCCAGTTCTATTCGTGAAAAAAAAAGGATGGAACTCTATGAATGTGCATAGACTACAGGGAGCTGAATAAAGCCACCATCAAGAATAAGTACCCACTACCCAGGATCGACGATTTATTTGATCAACTGAAAGGAGCCTTAGTCTTTTTGAAGATTGATCTACGTTCTGGGTATCATCAGCTAAGGATTAGAGATAACAATGTAACGAAGACGGCGTTCAGAATGAGATAAAGACACTGTGAATTTCTGGTGTTGCCGTTTGGATTGACGAATGCTCCAGCTGCTTTCATGGATTTGATGAACTGAGTCTTCAAGAAATTTTTAGATAAGTTTGTCATTGTATTTATTGATGACATCCTTATTTATTCAAAGACCCGAGAAGACCATGAAAAACATCTGTGATGGGTACTACAAACACTCAGAGATCGCCAGCTGTATGCCAAATTTTTAAAGTGTGAATTTTGGTTAGATCAAGTTCATTTCCTAGGACATAAGGTGTCTAAGGATGGAATTTCTGTTGACTCTGCAAAGATTGAAGCTGTTAGCAAGTGGTCTATCTTGAAAAATGTTACTGAAATTCGTAGTTTTCTGGGTTTAGCCGGATCCTACAGGCGTTTTGTGGAGGGATTCGCTAGGTTTGCTGAACCTCTTACGGCGTTAACCAGAAAAGAAAAGAAGTACGAGTGGATAGTAGCATGTGAAGAAAGCTTCCAAGAATTAAAGAGGAGATTAACGAGCAGACCTATCCTTACTATTCCTACTGAAGGGAAAAAAACGACATCTACAGCGATGCTTCGAAAGAAGGATTAGGAGCGGTATTGATGCAAAACGGGAGAGTTATAGCTTATGCTTCATGGCAACTAAAGAATCATGAGAAGAATTATCCAACTCATGGTTTGGAACTAGCTGCAGTCGTGTTTGCATTAAAGATTTGGAGGCATTATTTTTATGGGGTTCAGTGTCAAATTTTCACAGATCACAAGAGCCTGAAATACTTCTTTACTCAAAAGGAGTTGAATATGAGATAGCAGCGATGACTAGAACTCGTAAAAGATTACGACTGTGAGATCTTATATCATCCAGGGAAGGCGAATCGAGTTGCTGATGCACTGAGTCGTAAATCAACATCGGTACAACAATTACCTATCGATGGATTGTCCAAGCCATTACAACGGGAGATTAATTCGTTAGAAATAGAATTGATTTCTGGAAGCTTGGCTACGCTACAATTGAAGTCGACACTATATGATAGGATCAAGGAGGCTCAGACACAAGATGTGTACTCGGAAGAGATGAGAGACCGAGTCAGCAAAGGAGAAGAAACTAACTTCAGCATCGAGACAGATGGAATGCTGTTAATGAAAGGAAGAATTTGCATACCTGCCAATAAGGAATTGAAGGAGCAAATCATGAAAGAAGCTCATCAGACGCCTTATTCTGTTCATCCAGGAGCCACCAAAATGTATCATGAATTAAGATTACAATTTTGGTGGAAGAGAATAAGGAATGACATTGCCAAGTTTGTTAGTCGATGTCTAACATGTCAGAGGGTCAAAGCAGAGCACAAGCACCCAGGCGGGAAACTAGAACCCCTAGACATTCCAAAGTGGAAGTGGGAGCATATTACCATGGATTTAGTGGTAGGACTACCCAAGACACGAGGAGGATATGATGCTATATGGGTGATAGTAGATCGACTGACGTAAACAGCTCGATTCATAGTGGTAAAAATGACATTCACATTGGAGAAATTCACAAACTTATACGTTGCTAATGTGATTAGATTACATGGAGTTCCAAGATCCATTGTATCTGATCGAGATGGCCACTTTACCTCCAAATTCTGGAAGTGTGTACAACAAGAGATGGGCACAGAATTAAAGTTTAGCATGGCTTTTCATCCTCAAACTGATGGACAAACTGAGCGAACCATTTAGACTTTAGAGGATATGTTACAAGCTTGTGTCATGGATTTCAAAGAAGCATGGAGTGAGAAACTGTCGTTGATCGAGTTCTCATACAACAACAGTTATCAAGCTTCGATCGGAATGGCACCCTATGAAGCTCTTTACGGCAGGAAGTGCAAATCCCCAATCCACTGGTATGATTTAAAAGAAAAGCAACTGCATAAAACTAATTTTGTTCAAGAAACTTCAGAAGCAGTTGAAAAGATACAGAAGCGAATGAAAACAGCCTAAAGTCGATAGAAGAGCTATGCCGACAAACGACGCAGATTTCTGGAATTTCAAGAAGGCGACTTTGTATTCCTTAAAGTTACACCTATGAAAGGAGTTATGCATTTCAGAAAGAAGGGCGAACTCAGTCCGAGATATATCGGACCATTCGAAGTTATCAAGTGGATTGGGAGGGTGGCTTACAAATTAGCATTACCACCTGATTTATCCAAGGTACATGATGTTTTTCATGTTTCTATGTTACGTAAATATGTACCTGATCCATCACACATTTTGAGATATGAGTCGATACAAGTACAGAGTGACCTGTCTTATGAAGAAAAGCTTGTTCAAATACTCGCACGAGAAGACAAGGTACTCCGGAATGAGACGATCCCATTAGTCAAAGTGCTGTGGCGTAATCACCAAACAGAAGAGGCTACATGGGAAAGAGAAGATGAAATGAGAGCCCTATATCCCGACTTGTTTTAAATTCTCGAGGACGAGAATTCTTTAAGGGGGGAGGGTTGTAACAATCGAGATTTTCTAACTGTTCTTGGGATCATTGCATAGTAGAAATTTATATATATTAGTGTGATGTTAATATATATAAATTTTACTCTAATGATGATTGATTAGAGTTGATAAATGTTTTATGATTATAGATGTAACGATTTTCGAATCGAAACGCCTCAAATAGTGCATTTTCGGTATCGAAAAACAGAATTTTACTGAGATTTAAAATGTGGCAACCATAGAACCCAGATGGAAAATAATGAAATATCTAGAGTTTATGGAGTGTTTTAAATGATATAAATACATCGAAAGGCTCTAATAGCTTTTCAGGAAGTAAACTGCAAAATTTAGCCGGTATAACTTTTCGGTCAAAATTTCAATAGATGAAAATTATACTATAATTAAAGAAAAAAACCTATACTGTATAAACAAATAATATTTTTTTTATTAATATTAGAATCAATGGATGAGATCACATCTTCATTTTGATCCAAGGGTCATCAAAAATAGTGGATTTTTAGAATTTCTTTCAAAATTCAATTAAGAAAGAAATTTTTCATTTAATGCAAAGCATAGCTGTCCATGCACGTGGAAGAGAGGGGGAGAAACAGCTGTATTTCAGCTGAAAAAGTCCCAAAAATTTTACAAAAATGCCGCCAAGAAATTTTCATTTTGACCCCAAAATTTTCAAAAATTGCAAAAAGGCCCCTAAGGATTTGTATAAACTTTTTTCTCTAATTTCTCACGTCCCCCACAGCAGAAAAACACCATTTCCCCTGTTCTTCATCTTCTCCACGTTCCCAAAGCCACCAAAATTTCTAAATTTTCAAAAGTTACAAATTTTGAAGAAAAAGTGTAAGAAAACTTCATTTTGAGGAGTCTTCACCTTAAAGTTCAAGTAAGTTCTTCAAAATCCTATTTTAATGCTTGTTTTTAAGTGTTTTTATTCTTATGGGAATAGTGGAACAAAATGGAGTTAGAATGGTTTTGAGTGTTTTGATGAAATTCATATGGAAAAACATGTTTTAAGCTTGTTTTTGAAGTGTTTGTGGAGTTAGTTTTTGAAAACAAAGGTGTTGCATGGGGGGGAGGGGTAATTGACGTGAAAAAAGAGGGTTGAAAACCCTTATGAAATGATAATGAACATGTGTTGTGAATTAGAAAAGGAATTGGTGAGGTTTAGAAGTGTAGAAAGAAAGAAAGAAAAAAAATTTAGGGTTGTGAGCAAAAAAAACCCTAAGTTTGGAAAATGTGAAAGTTATGTTATATGGAATGCATGGGAATGAAATTGTTATTGTGTACTGGGATTTTGAGCAGGTTTATAATGAAAACTGTGTTCAATAATGTAATTTAAGTCGTTTTGGCATGTGGGAAAATAAGGATTTAAGCCGTTATAATGCCTAAATTTTCGGACTTATAACTAAGGCTAAGGGTTTAAGGATGATAATGTATAGAAGAAATGTTTAAATGCTCTAGTGTTGACCTATAAATATTTCACTGAATGTTGAACTATTTCATTATAGGGCAACGACTGGAAACCAAGGAAAGGAAACATTAGCATATTTCTGGTAAGTTCTGGCATTTAAATGTCTGGACATGAACAACTGGAACCTTATGTTGTATTTGAAACTTTAATTCACGTATAGCCTAATTTCTTTGGCTAGGAAAGTTATATGTTATTGTGAATTCGTTAAAACGCCTAATTGGTGAGTATACGCGTATGTATTGATGTGTTATGTGTACATGATGATGTTTTATGGATTTTGACCCTAGAATGCATTAACCAAGTCTTAGGGTTGATTGTATGTGTATGAAATGGCTTTGGTGTCAAAATGTGTTTAAAAACCCATTTTAGCTAGAGTCAAGCGCTAAGCGCTGGCCAAATAGTGCCCCGGCGTTGAGCTCTCGACCGAAATTTGGTGTCAAAAATCCAGTAGGAGCGCCAGGCGCTAGGGTATGAGTGCCAGACGCTAGTGCAAAAATCCAATAGTAGCGCTAGGCTCTAGGGTATGAGTGCCAGGCGCTAAAATAAAAATCTAGTAGGAGAGCCAGGCGTTAGGGTATGAGCGCCTGGCGCTAGTGTAAAAGTTGGCGGAAGTGCCAGGCGCTAGGGTATGAGCGCCAGGCACTTACACTGAATTTTCAAAAGCACCAGGCGCTGCAAGGAGAGCGCCGAAGTGCTGAAGTTTCTGTCTAAAGTTTTGTAGAAAAATAAGATGAAGGGCCAGGCGCTCGGGGATGAGTGCCAGGCGCTCTAACTATTCCAAAAATGTATAATTAAAGTTGTGTGCCTCATTTCCAGTTCCAATCACGCCCTAATGTTTAAGTGCGTGGATGATGAGTTATAAACAGTATTTTTGGACTGAATAGGCATAACATCGAGTACATTAATTATGAATATGTACACTAAAACAGTTAAGATATCATAATAAGTAGCATTGCATAGTAAACAAAAGGGTAATGAAAACCTAATGTTTTGACGTACAGGCCTCTCGCGAGGGAAGGTTACCTTATGTCGAAGCAGAAGACATACTATAGATGAGGGAGAGTCAGGGTCGCTCCCAGGCCTCTCTTACAGCGTGCACAAGGTACGACCAATACGGGCCTATAGACATAGTAAATGAACAATGTAAATGGAAATTAAGCATAATGAAGTCCATGCATATTTGTTGAGTTGCATTGTGATGTTTATTGTTTTAAATGTTATGTCTGAACTTACTGGGCATGTAGCTCACCAGTTTGTTTGTGTTCAGGTAATCGTGGTAAGCAACCTATAACCTGAGTCACAGTGTATGGATTGGACTACAGGAATGAAGTGCTAGTGTCATGATAAAAGGTTATGGACCTGCCAGGCTAATTCTGCAAAGAAAGGGAAAAGGAAAAAGAAAAATACAATTGTATGATATTGTATAAAGTACATTGCTATGTTGATTTTAACTATTTCTAATACAGTATGATATTATTATATACAAGTAATATGAAATAGTTTCCAACTATGATAATTTAGTTTTTGGGAAATTGTAATACTATGTATATCGATGGTTTAAAAAAAAAAAAAACTTCCGCAATCTATTATGATATGTTTTGAAAAAGAAGAAGAAAGTAGCAGAGTTTGCAGTGACGTCTCCCGCGCGAGGTGGGGGTTGTCACAAGGAGAGAGAGAGAGAGAGAGGGAGAGAGAGAGAGAGAGAGAGAGTGACCTCTTTGTCATGGTCTGTAGACAAGAATTTGGGAGATGGTTATTCAAATCTTGAGAAATTCTTGTTTTTTGGTTTATGACAGCCAAAACAGGACTCCAAAGTAATATGAAGAGAGGTTTTGGTTTCCGGCCTGCCCATGTAATAAGGAAAAAGTGGAATATAAATTGATATTCCTGTTGTTTTTAATAAAGATGAAGTGAAAATGCGTGACATGTGTAAGAAAGCATTTAATTATTTGCCCTTAGTAAACGCTTGACATGCTTGCAGTGACGTAAATCTGTGTGTACGCTAACCAGCCAAGTGGTGACGTGCAAAAAATTCAAGTTGTTCTCCTTTCTTAATATTATTATATATTATAGATATTATAAAGGACAATTGTTTTGTTGACGTTGTTCAAATATTTGGTGTCTCAATTTTATCTTTTGTGATCTTTTTTTATTCTTTTTTTATTGATGTTGTTTATTTCCTTTTTTAAATTTTTTTTTTGTTTTTGTTCACATATTGATCTTTGTCTAATTTAAAATATTTTTCATTTTTTCAATTTGTCTCTATGCAAAATAAATTTTTTTAAGTATGTCTCAACAAAATTTTTTCCAAATAATTCTTTAAATTGTTTATGTTCCACTAGTTACTTGATTCTATTAAACTCTACAGGACATATTAAATAAATTTAAGAAGACATTGATTTCTTCAAAAATTTAACATCTATTAATTAACATTTGTATATTTTTTTAAATAATAAAACAATACATTAAATCCACGCATGTAAAGCACGTGCTTAAAAACTAGCGTGTGCGTGTATGTATATATATAATCTAAAATCTAGTACTGCATATAATTCGACTTATTAACGTAAATGTGAATTGCAATTAGTATAAATATGAATTTATGTACAAGAAAATATAAACATAGGATTTCACATTCACAGGGTGTTTTTTTAATGTTCACATATTTACATTTTCTTTTATATAAATTGTAACAACTAAGAATTTTTATTTTCTAAGAATCATTTTTTTTAATTAATGTAATGATATTTTTATACATATGTATATATATATGACTAATTTAATACTGCTAGAATAAAATAAAAATATTCTAACAGTGTAAAAAAAAAGTTCCCAAAATTTTCACTCTATTTTTGAAAGTAAAGATTTTAAATTACACTTCCGCAAATAAAAAGAAACGTTTATGTATACAAAGTTAATAAGAAAGAGATGGCGAACGTCGACTCGGGCGAGCTGGGTCGGCGGGCGCCACAGTTGGTATCAGAGCCCGGCAGTTGTCCATTGACCCTCCATGACATTTCAAGTATCTGCTTCTGCACAGTCCAAGTAAGATTGTTTTTAAATTAAAAGTTTTCGTTGTTATGTAAATGCTAAACTATGTTATTGTTTACAATAGGTAGTACAGTACACGACAATATGGTCAGACCACGATCTAAAGCGTCAAGAGTAGATCGAGATACCGAGATAACCAACCTCTTAGCCAATATACAGGCACAATTGGAGGCTCAAGAACAGGAAAACCAAAGGCTAAGGGAGTTGTTAGCTAAGAGAAATGCAGAGCAAACTGATAGGGGTGGACCTTCCCAACCTCAAATGACCCCGTCCCAAACATCCATGCCAGAACCTCAATCGACTCCAAGGTCAACCGCTCCAACAATACCAATTCAATCAGAAGGGGGTATGGGTACTCCTACTCAGATGGTAATCAACCAGGAGTCCTTATATGAGCGGTTTAGGAAAACGAAACCGCCAGGGTTTGAGGGGTCTACTGATCCACTTGAGGCTGAAGAATGGTTGGCCTCCATACAGATGATTTTCGAGTTCATGAATCTCACAGATCAAGAACGAATTCTCTGTGCCTCCTACTTACTGAAGAAAGATGCCAGATATTGGTGGGAGATGGTAAAGATGAGAAGAGATGTGAAAAGTATGACATGGGATGACTTCTTGGAAGAATTCAACCAGAAAATTTTCAATTTAGACGCCTTGCGAGCTCAACAGAGAGAATTTGATGGATTAAAGCAAGGAGAAATGTCAGTGACTGAAGTTTGCCGTAAGTTTGATCGGCTAGCCCGCCTATGTCCTCAGATGGTACCAACAGAAGGGGAACGGGTCCGGCGAATGATTGACATGTTTAGGCCCGATATTGCCACATTGGTAGAGAGTGGTGAGACTCCACCCACCACCGTCGCAGACTGCATTAGTAGGGCAATGAGAGCTGAGCACAGGTTGGCCCGAGTAAAAGAAGAGAAGGCTAAGGCTTGGGAGGACAAGAAGAGAGAAAGGGATTTGGCAAAACTGACACAGAAAAGCAATCAACCAAGCCAAAGTAGCAAGCCTTTCTCAGGTCCGAGGCCTAGTCAGAGCGGCAACCAAAGTCAGTCGAGCACGAACAAGCGGAAGACTAATACTAGTGATTCCGGAGGTCAGAATGTAAGAAATGTCCAGAAAAGGCCAAATCAGACCATCGGCCAGACTAGACTCCCATGTCAATAATGTGGGAGGATGCATCCAGGAGAATGTAAAGTGGGGACAAATGTATGTTATTTATGTGGCAAAGAAGGCCATTATGTCAGGAGTTGTCTTATCAATCCCCAAAACCAGCCAAGATCTTTTCAGCCGCGACCGACTGCTAACCAAGCACACACCATGCAGACAAGGTCCCAAGGAGCGCAGACTCACATGAACCGACCAGAAGACGCGCCTCGAGCTGATGCACATATCCTGGCCTACTCCAAGGAAGACGTTGAGGCGGGAGCCTCAAACGTGGTGACAGGTCAGCTTCCTGTTGACCAAAGTATTGCCTATGTATTATTTGACTCAGGTGCATCACATTCATTTGCTTCACATACTTTTGCTGCAAAAATTAAACATATTAAGGAGAGGATTGGTCAAGTGTTCAAGACCACCCTACCATCTGGGGAGGTAATGTTGTCGGATCACTGGCTACGTAATGTTCCAGTGATTATTGCTGACTGAGAATTATACATCAATTTAGTCATACTAGAGATAGTTGACTATGATGTTATTTTCGGAATGGATTTCCTTAGCAAGTATCGAGCGACAATTGATTGCCAGCAGCGGAAAGTGGTGTTTCAATTAGGAGGAGATGACCAGTTCGAATATGTGGGTCATACTCCAAGATCGTCCGGTATGCTGATAAGTTCAATGAGGGCATAGAAACTGATAAAGAGTTGATGCACTGGCTACTTAGCCTATATCACAGATACAAGCATTGAAGCGAAACTCCAACCAAGTGAAGTACCAGTGATTAGGGACTTCTTAGAAGTATTTCCAGAAGAATTGCCAGGACTTCCTCTAGATCGGGATATCACTTTTGAGATTGAGTGGTTGCCAGGCACAACCCTTATTTCAAAAGCACCTTACAGAATGGGCCCTGCAGAACTGAAGGAATTACAGGTGCAGTTGAAAGAATTGTTAGAAAAAGGATTCATCCGCCCCAGCTGTTCGCCATGGGGAGCACCAGTTTTGTTTGTGAAGAAGAAAGACGGAAGCTTGAGAATGTGCATTGATTATCGTGAACTCAACAAGGCTACAATCAAAAATAGGTATCCACTGCCGAGGATCGATGATTTGTTTGATCAACTCAAGGGAGCTGCAATGTTTTCCAAGATTGATCTTCGATCCGATCATTATCAATTGAAGATCAAGGAGGGAGATGTTCCTAAGACCGCCTTTCGCACGAGATATGGGCATTTTGAATTTCTTGTTATGCCCTTTGGATTGACAAATGCTCCAACTACCTTCATGGATCTTATGAATCGAGTATTTAAGGAATACTTGGACAAATTTGTCATCGTATTCATTGACGATATCCTCATCTACTCGAAGAACCAAGAAGAGCATGAGGAACATCTTCGGACCGCACTGCAGATACTAAGGGAGCATCGGTTGTACGCCAAGTTCTCAAAATGTGAATTTTGGTTAGACAAAGTCCATTTCCTCGGACACGTCGTCTCAAAAGATGGGATTGCAGTCGATCCTACAAAAGTTGAAGCGGTTAGCAAATGGGTACCTCCAAAGAACATCACCGAGATAAGGAGTTTCCTAGGATTGGCAGGTTACTACCGTAGATTTATGGAGGGATTTTTAAAATTAGCTGCCCCTTTCACAGCTCTCACTCGCAAGGAGAAGAAATTTGATTGGACAAACAAATGCGAGGAAAGCTTTCAGGAATTAAAGAGACGGTTGACGAGTGCCCCAGTGCTCACGTTGCCTAAGGACGAAGGAGAATTTGATATCTACAGCGACGCATCCAAGATGAGATTAGGAGTTGTATTGATGCAGGATGGAAAGGTGATAGCCTATGCTTCCAGACAGCTGAAAGAACATGAGAAGAACTACCCGACTCATGATTTAGAATTGGCTGCTGTAGTATTTGATCTTAAGATATGGCGGCATTATTTATATGGAGTTCAGTGTAGGATCTTTACCGACCACCAGAGCTTGAAGTATTTTTTCACCCAGAAGGAACTCAACATGAGACAGCGAAGATGGCTTGAGTTGGTTAAAGATTATGACTGCGAGATCTTGTATCATCCCGGCAAAACGAATAAGGTAGCGGATGCATTGAGCCGTAAGTCGACGATGCCGGAACGAATAGCCATCGATAAGCTGCCCAAGCCACTAAAACAAGAAATTTCTACGCTAAGAATGGAGTTAATTTCAGGAAGGTAGGCGGCAATGCAAATCCAGCCGACACTTTTTGAGGAGATTAAAGAAGCTCAAGAGGTTGATGCTGTTCTGAAAGAATTGAAGGAAAAAGTTTCTAAGGGTGAAAAGACAGAGTTTCACATTGCTAACGATGGGGTACTACTTTTTCAAGGGAGGATTTGTGTGCTCGACAAAGAAGAATTGAGGAAGAGAATCCTAACGGAAGCCCACGACACCCCTTACTTAGTACATCCGGGTAGTACAAAGATGTATCAAGACCTAAAGCAGTAATTTTGGTGGAGAAACATGAAAAATGACATAGTCTAACACGTCAGTCGCTGTTTAATATGTTAAAGGGTCAAGGTAGAACATCAAAGACCAGCAGGTGAGCTGCAACCACTGGACATCCCAGAATGGAAATGGGAAAAAGTAACTATGGATTTTGTTGTGGGACTACCAAGGACGATTGAAGGATTTGATGCTATATGGGTAGTGGTAGATCGATTAACCAAGTCTGCTCACTTTATACCCGTGAAGATGACGTATACGTTGGAAAAGTTGGCAGAGCTGTACATCTCAAACATAGTGAGACTGCATGGAATACCAACAGAGATAGTGTCTGATCGCGACAGACGGTTTACATCAAACTTTTGGAAGAGTGTTCAAGCTGCAATGGGCTCAGAACTGAGATTTAGTACAGCATTTCACCCTCAGACAGGTGGGCAATCTGAGCGCACAATCCAGACACTGGAGGATATGCTTCGCGCATGTACACTAGACTTCAAAGGAGCATGGAATAAGAAGCTACCACTGATCGAGTTTGCATACAACAACAGTTTCCAGGCTTCTATTGGAATGGCACCATATGAAGCGTTGTATGGGCGGAAATGCAGATCACCAATTCATTGGTATGACTTAAGAGAAAAGGAGCTACACAAGACTGAGTTTATCCAAGAGACAATTGATGCGGTCAAGAAAATCCAACAGAGGATGAAGACTGCACAGAGTCGCCAAAAGAGCTACACAGACCAGAGACGAAGACCCTTAGAATTCAAAGAGGGAGACTTCGTATTCTTGAAAGTTGCGCCAATGAAGGGTGTAATGCGATTTGGGAAGAAAAGGAAGCTGAGTCCCAGATACATAGGACCTTTTCCTATTATCAGTCGAGTGGGAAAAGTGGCCTATAAGTTAGTGCTTCCACCCGAATTGTCTACCGTGCATAATGTCTTCCACGTGTCAATGTTGAGGAAGTACATTTCAGACCCTTCACACGTTCTTGAGTACGAACCAATCCAAGTCCAAGAAGACTTGTCGTATGAGGAGCAACCAGTTCAAATACTTGCTCGAGAGGAGAAGACGCTAAGAAATAAAAGCATTCCACTAGTCAAAGTGTTGTGGAGAAATCACGATGTGGAAGAAGCTACGTGGGAGCGTGAAGAAGAGATGAGAGAAAAATACCCCCATTTGTTCTGAATTTTCGAGGACGAAAATTTTATAAGGAGGGGTGAATGTAACAACCAAGAATTTTCATTTTCTAAGAATCATTTTTTTTAATTAATGTAATGATATTTTTATACATATGTATATATATATGAATGATTTAATACTGCTAGAATGAAATAAAAATATTCGAACAGTGTAAAAAAAAAAGGAGGATAATAATAAAAATAATTTTTGAAAACTAGGGCCTTAAGACAAATTTAAAGAGTTTAGGGCAAAAAAAAAAAAAGGTGGGGAGGGGGGGGGGGGGGGTGGGTTTTGTTTCTCGGCTGAAAGGGAAAAGGGGGGGAGGATGAGTTAATTAACTCACCTTCACAGCCCTCCCCATTATTATTTTCCCTCTGTATACGCGGAGAGACAGAGAAAGAGAGCGAGAAAGGGAGAACGAGCGAGCGAGAGAGGAAGTCTGGCGAGAGAGAGAGGGAGAAGATCTTCTTCTTCTTCTTCTTCTTCTTCTCTTCTTCTTCTCCGATCGGCTACTGGTGTGACTCCCGACGGCGAGCCAAAAACTCCGGAGGCAAAAACAGAAGAAAGAGGCCGCAAGAAGAGGGAGATTGGGGGTTGAAAATGTCGACTGAGGAAGGGTAAAAAACCCAGAAGACGCGAGCTTCTCTTCCCCTTCCTCCTTCCACGCGAATCGGCACTGTGCAGCCGTGAGGGAGCCATGACTTCCGGCGCCTCCAAACTCGGTTTTTCTTCGAGTTTCCTTCCAAAAACCGCAACTTTAGTTCCTCTGGAAGCAAAGGAACGTTTTTGAACAAAGGTAACATTTTTTTCCCTTGCATTTTGGTGATTTTCGGATTTTATATAGGATAGTGTAAAAAAATTGATCAAATGGAAATGTTAGGGTCCGAAAATGGTTAGAATTGATTGAGGATGGTTTAGGAAAGGATATATGTGAGTTTGGGAACTTAAATGCAAAAGTTTGAATAAGTTTTCTTGAGAAAACCGAAAATGTACAAAGTTAGGGTTTGAAAATTTGATGATTTTTCATGATGAATTTGTGGCTCTTTTTGGTGAAATAATTGAACTCTATGATTGTTAACTTGATGATTTAAGTGAAAAAAATGGTTATAAGGGTTATATTAACCATAAATGTAATTGGGTTCAATTTTGAATAAATGATGGCTAAGTTTCTTGAAATGGGATTGTGAAATCTTAAAGTTGGTTTTATTGAGTTTAGAGTTAAGAAAAGAGATTGAAAATGGTTATGTAATTTTTTGGAAGAGATTAGTTGAGTTGAAAGTTGAGTTGGAAGTTTGGTTATTAAAATTGAATGTTTTATGTTGTTAGTGATTTTGAATGAATGAACGAATATGGGAAATGAAAAAAAAAATGGAAAAAAAAATGATGATGAAAGTGATGGTTGATTTATGGATATGATTTGGAATTTGTTAATGAGTAATATGTGGGATTGATAAGCATTTTTCATAGAACGTTTTGAATGTTCTATGAAAAATTAGGCCTCTGGTATAGTAATTGGCAGGTACCTAAGTTTTGAGGCGTTACTTAAACACCGGGACCCCAGTTTTTAAGCGGAAATGCTGCCGAAATTTTGGTAGCGATAATGAGGTGAATTAGTTGTGAGAAACTGAGATTGAGGACATTATGGAGATTAGAATGTTAAGAAAAAAAATTGGAATGTTAAGGAAAAGAGTGAAAACAAAATATCAAAGATAGTAACAATATTTTAAGAGTTGAATTGGAGGAAAAGAGAGGAATAAGGAAAACGTAGAAATTAATGTAAATCTTGCTATTATAAAAAAAAATGAATGAAAAAATGAAAGAAATGAATATAAGAAATAATCTATGATTATTTCTATTATAGGAAACTCAAGAAGTGAAGAGGAAAGCAGTAGCAAGGATCCAAAAGGAATCACTCTTGCACAGATACTGTAAGTACAAACATTTACTTGTCTACCCACAAACTGACTAACTTTGATGTGTTCTGTGACATGAGTTAGATGAAAATCATGTTAGAGATGTTTTAGGAATGGTATATATGCATGATAAGTTATGATCAAAAAAAAAAAAAAAAAGCTAAAAGAATACAAGATAATAAAACTGAAAATTTAATGGTTGGCGTACCGGTCTCCCTATATGGTAGAGACTTCAGGTCTATATCCTCCGCGCAGATGTGGTGCTATCCCGAAGTGTGGTAGATTATAGGATGGACCAACCCCAAAGGTGAGGTATTTATGTGACTGTGAGGTAGGTTGGTGGGTCGCTCCCCCCTCCTCCCACTGTCAACTCGCAAATAGGTACGTTCAACAACGGGGCCCACCAGTGAAAGAAAAAAAAAAAGAGAAAGTGAAAAGAAAAGAAAGGGAAAAGAAAGAGAAGGAAAAGTGATAAGGAAGGAAGAAAGACATGAAATGAAATTATGAGGTTGTTGCAATAAGTTATGATAAAGAACCTCAAATACTAACTTATGAGGAATTAGAATTGCATTATGTGACTAACCTTAGAGGTTATGCATGTTAGTTCCTTGTTTGTATGTTTGTGCTTACTGAGTCTAGCTCACAAGTTTGTTTGTGGTGTAGGTAATAAAGGTAAGCAACCCAGGACAGGATAGAAGGATGAGGGGACTGGTAGACAGATTCAAGAGGTGTCATGGACAAGGGGACGGACCCGCTATGCTTTCAACTGCCAGAATATTTTTGTATAAGCATATGTTCAGATATATATATATTTATATATGCAGACCATATGTAAATGAAATGGAACAAAAATGAAAAATATATATATATGTTAGTATGTTTTGAGAAAAACAGAAGTTGTGTAAATATGTTTTAAAAAAAAAAAGTTCCCAAAATTTTCACTCTATCTTTGAAAGTAAAGATTTTAAATTACACTTCCGCAAATGAAAAGAAACGTTTATGTATACAAAGTTAATAAGAAAGAGATGGCGAACGTCGACTCAGGCGAGCTGGGTCGGCGGGCGCCACATAAATTCATATTTTTAGTAATTGAAATTTATATTTACGATAGTATTAGATTACATATAATACCAAATACGAGACCATTATATTATATATGTTACTTTAGATATTTTTTCAATTAAGTTTGCTTGATATGTATAGTATCTTTTATATATAAGTATAAAATACAAATGTGGATAAATATAGCCATATTATAATTATTTTATACATGAAATAATTATAATATATTGGAGACCTAGTAATCTGACCAGGTCCTTAGATTAAATGGAACGGTCTAAGAATATTTCCTTAATATAGATTTAAATATAGTGGTGCAATACAGCCAGTATTTGATCAGCTATAGAAATCAGATATGAAGTGATAATAAAATCATGAAAAAATTTGGTGTAAGTATAATAAACATAAAATAGGTTTTCGAAGGAGTAGACATGCTGATACAAAGAATGCTAGCATTTGGAGATAACATTCCATTCGCATTATATTGTTTGGATATTTTATAGGGAGAAGGGGTGTAATAGCATTTT
Organism: Antiaris toxicaria; assembly: GCA_035233585.1. Lineage (NCBI taxonomy): Eukaryota > Viridiplantae > Streptophyta > Magnoliopsida > Rosales > Moraceae > Antiaris > Antiaris toxicaria. Next base: position 102,230,039 of record CP141154.1, read on the forward strand.
AAACTAATGGGTATGAAATTAGTAACATAAATTAAAATAATAGGAGTAAATAGCATAATTAAGCAAAAAAACTAACCCAAAATACCGAAACTACCCCAAGACACATCCCTTACACACGCCCCTGCCCACCCGCCCCGTTTCGGATTTGTTTTTTCACAAACCCTACCCTCCGAAAACTCAGCCCCCAAATTCTAAAAATTTTCGTCTTCTACATTACATTTGATTTCTACAAAAAATCAGACTCTCTAACAAATTTTCCGAGCAAAATCAACGATTTCCAAGAGATATCCACCGATTTCCGGAAGATATCCAGAAGATTTCCATCGATTTCCAGAAGATATCCAGAAGATTTCCACCGATTTCCAGAAGATATTCATAAAGATTTCCACCGATTTCCACCGACTTCTAACAACGATCGATTGGAGAAATTTTGAAAGAGAAAACTCAGGTATGATTTTTCGTATACGTCCACAACTCACGTTTTAATATTGTTTTTCTCTTGGTACTGGACTGGAAGTCAGGTTGGGTTCAAATCGCAAGCACATGAATCTGCTCACTGAAAAGATGGTTCGGATATGTCTTTATTAGTTTCAACATTTTCTTTTTCGTTATAGAGTTGTTATTTTCCTTGTTCAATTTTGGAGTTCTGGAAATGGCAAATGTTATGTCGGCCTGTTGACCCCTGCTTTGATTCTTCATATATAACATATATGTACACACACACAGAGACAGGCAGACACACTTACACATATATATATAAATACTAGTGAAAATATTCTTGAGCTGTTCACATCTTTGAGCATTTAAAAATACAGTGTCTATGTTAAGTTTTAGCATTGAAAAGGTCTGTGCCTTTTGAATAGAATATAACATCCATACGAAGGTGCATTTGGGTTTTTTTGTCATCAATTTAATGATATGATTTCCCATTTTTCTATAACTCGGTTAAGGGGGACCTCTAGGAAGGAAATCCAAGTATTTCTTAGGAAATCCATATATTTCGTAAAGAATGTTGGGCATGTGGTTATGAGGAGTGGCTTATAATTGAGTAAATGTGTATCTGTATCTGGTTTGGATTATACTTTAAAATCTCATCATCAAATCTTGTCGTTTTTGTTGTTTCTGTTGAGGGATTTCTCAAAATGCTAAGTCCAGAGAACACAAAACTTTAGACCTATTAAACACTTCACAAAGTACAGCTGAGTTTTGTATTTTTGTTTTTTTAATGTAATATTTGGGCTAACCATCTTCGTGAAGAAATTTACTATTTACAATTTTGTTGCCTGGCTGAGTTTTATGTTGGCTTCTTTGTTCTTTTATGTGGACTAAAAAAATCTTAGTTACACACTTATAAGGACCACTTCTTGTAGACTCCATTCCTTTTTCATACTGATGGGAATCTCACCGTGGTATTTTTTGATACTAAAAAAATACAAGTATTTCCTAGGAAATCCATATATTTCCTAAAGAATCTCACTGTGTTATGATTCAGTTTCACTCTAGGTAGGAAAAATACAAGTATTTTCTAGTAAATCCATATATTTTCTAAAGAATCTCACCGTGTTTAATTCAGTTTAACTCTAGGTAGGAAAAATACAAATATTTCCTAGGAAATCCTTATATTTCCTAGGAAATCCATATATTTCCTAAAGGATGTTGAACAATACCTACAAATGCTTTGACATTAAGTTGTATTAATATATGTATTTCCATGTTGAAAATGTTGTATCTTTGAAAAGAAACACACATTAGTATTTGATTTATTTATAGTGCATCAAACTGTTTCTAATTCTAAAAATCCATGTATTTTCACTGTAATATAATTATTTTCTTTGTAAAAGCTTACAATAGTCTTAGTTTTTTGAAATTCCATATATTTTCATGTTAATATTGTTGTTTGTTTGCAAAAAAACAGAAGACTAAAAAGAAAAAACTAGTTGCAACATAATGGAATCAAAAGGAAAAGAACCAGCAACAGAAACACATAAGAAGAATAATAGTACACCAACAAGATCAACTGTAGAGAAAGGATCATCCAGCAAATCAGCAACAAAAAAACAACAAACTTCTACACGTAAACAGGTAAAACATAAAAAAAAAAAAAATTATCTCATAAATTAATTTACTTGCAAAAATACAACAAAGTTTATAACCAAAAATTTCTTTATCATGAAATGCAGGAATTGAAATTTGAAAAACCAAGGGCAGAATGGGATCCATCTAGAAAGATTGTAAATAACTGCCTACTAAAAGTAATAGGAGATATTAAGAAGAGACTATCTCCAACACAATTGGAGCTTTTTAAACAAGGACCATTTGGGAAGTTCCTACATTTGAAATTCAATGATAAATTCCCCACCAAATTTGCCCTACAGCTTATTTGCCGGCAAATAAAACATGATAATACGTCAGAGCTTGCATTCAAGTTTGGGACAAAGAAAATGGTGATGGGCATACAGGACTTTGCCCTAATATCAGGGCTTCATTGTGGACCGATGCCTTATGTAATACTACAAGATAGGCCAAAGGTCACATTCTTGGAAAAATATTTTGAGAAGCAGCCTGTCACATGTGGGGACCTTGCATACATTTTTGAAGAAGGAGAGGAAATACTAGCACAAGCACCTGACGATGAAGTTGTAAAAATGGCAAATTTATGCTGTGTTGAGAAGTTGATTGTCTCTGAACAAAACAAACAAAAAGTCAGTGAAAAATATCTCAAACTAGTCTACAATGACGAGGCATTCAATAAATATCCATGGGGGACTGCATCATATGAGAAGACACTACATGGATTCAAACAAGGGGTTAGCAGCACATCAACGAAAGGGTTTGGATTCTACGGATTTCCATATGCAGTTTTGGTTTGGGTGTGTGAAACACTACCATTAATGGTAGAAAAAGATATTGCAACCCGTCGTAGTGAAAATGCTACACCAAGAATGTTGAAGTGGGAGTTGACATCTCAACCAAAATGGAACGAGCTCAACAAGCTTTTTGACGCTAAGAAGGTAAATAATACTAACTATTTATATTATTTAAATATTTTTGGGTTATACATACTAACTATTTTTAGCTTGTTTTCTAACAACTCTAGTTCTGAAAAATCAATATATTTTCATGATAATATTGTTATTTCCTTGAAAAAATAATCTTTTACTTAGTTTCAAATAATAACTAATATTGCTTTTATTGTCTTATAAAAATCAGGTTGATATAACTCCCATACAACTACTGGAGAAAGAAAAACAGAAAAGTTACATGCAATATTTTATGGAAGCAGATCAAACAAAAAAGGAAGGGCAAGATAGTAAAAAAAAACAAGCTGAAAACATCCAAATTGAGGATTCAGATGATGATTTTGTGAACCCTCCCCCATGTTCAAGATCAGATATCAAGTCTTTGGAAACAAAAATACAAAAGCTAGAAAAGGCTCAAGAAGATATAAAAAATGAGCTGAAAGCATGTCACACGACAATGAATGACATATTACAATACGTTAAAGAGATACACAGCAGATTGCAACCACAAAAAGACATGCATACTGAAGATTTGCCCATGGAAGATGAAAGAAGACAAACCAAAGACAATGATAGCCAGCAACAAAACAACGTTGGTGATGCAACAGATATGGAGCATGACAACTGGGAAAATGTAGAGCACATGGACATGGAGGACAAATGGAAGAATGAAGAAGACATTAATTTAGAGGTTGATCCTGATAAGATTGTCAGTGATGCAACAATGGAAGAGGTAAATATATGTTTATCCATTTATCAAGAAACTCTAACACCAGAGGTAACAACCACAACTTTATGTGAACAATATTTAAACTTGAAATATTTTGATTTTCATGGAAATATTTTGATTTTCTTATTTTAACAGACAGAAAACGTAGCAATGAGTGAAGGCACTGCTAGCGAGAAGATAAAGTAGACAGGGAAAAAATACAATGAAAATGAAGAGACAGCTAAACCAACAACCAAAATTCTGAGAAAGAAAGCAATGGCAAAGAAGCCATCGACAGCAAAGAATAAAGAAAAAGATAGTGAACGAAGAAATGAGGTAGAAAAAGAAGGTGATAAACCAAAAGACACACAGGTAAATTTTTTTTAAACTAAAACATAGTACAATTCAAAAACAAAAAAAACAAGTACAATATAGTTATTTATAGTGAAAAAAAACGTGCAGGAGCCTGAAGTAACTAGAGATAGTCCAAGAAAGAAGACATTGACAGAAGAGAAAGGGAAGAAAAAAGTTGAAATTGTTGAACCAATTGACGTTGAGCTAAAGAAGAGAGTATCAAAACAAGGACCACAACTTAGAAGCCCATTCACAGGAAAATTTGGCTCAGCAGAAGATCAAAGTCCAAGGAAGAAAAAAAAGCAAAAAATTGAAATAGATGACAGTGTGCCAAGCTTCAAGCTCCATCCAGACTTCGATTCACCAAAAGAAACACCACCTACCTTAGAGCCACTCAACATCATGCCACTTGCTACACTACCACCCTATCACCAATTTTGATTACCAGGATGTGATGAAAAACTAATCTGTTTTTTGATTTGTAATAACTTTGATTTGGATAACTCTTTTAACAATGAGGATGACATGATAGATTTACGAGTGGTTGGCCAACTATATAAATATTGAAATGTTGGCTTTTGACATGAAATTTTTTGAAGATGCACCAATATATTGTGAATAGGTGCTTAGGAGAATTACTTTTTACTTTGGTAACTGTTTTCTGTAAACAGCTGGTTAAGAATGAATGCTTTTGCATTTTATTGTTACTGTTCAAGACATATGGTAAATCCACATATTATAAATAGCATATATATATATATGGTCCATGATAATATTATTGTATAGATTCTTTTATGAAATTTTTTTATGTTAGAAGGCATGAATATATTGGGATCCATATTATCAAGTATTTCCAAGGAAATCCATATATTTCCTAAACGAAAAAAAAATATCTACATTTTTGTTTACAAGAAAATTGTTTGGGTAAACAAATATGTTGGGATCCACATGTTTGTGATTATGTTTGTGTAAATAAAACTAAACAATCAAAATGCATATTCCAAAAGAAAAAAATACAAATATTTCCTAAACCACAGATACCAATCAAAAAATGTATATTTCAAAAAAAAAAATACAGGTATTTCTTAGGAAATCCATGTATTTCCTAAACGAAAAAATAAAAAAATCACACTATAACGTCTAAAAATGTTCAACTATATATCTAGTTTAGATTCTGTCAATAAGATTTCATCTTCTTATAAGATGATTCAACCATAACACTACAAAACGCGATTCTTACAAGTATGTTTATTGTGACCAAAATTTCTACATCTAGAACACCTCAATCGAGATCGTTCTTCTCCAACAGAAGGTATCCTATGCATCTTGGGCCTGCCTGCAGGACGCCTATTAGCTGGTGCAGACACATCAATACTCAACAAATCTTCAGAAACATTCCAACCAGATTTATCCCCCAACGGATACACTACACCATTGTAAGTCTCCCTAAAAACACTATTTTTGAAATAAACAGCAGCAAAATCAGCCGGATCCAACTTCCGCCTCCAAATGGCCACAACTGTATGAGAACATGGAAATTCATCACTTTGCCACACAAGACAAGTGCATGTCCTGTTAATCAAATCTACATTGTTGTTTAACTCCCCTTCAACAACCTGATACTTATTAACATCTATTGGGTAAACCTGAAAAGAATGATCAAAAACAAATATTTACAAGAAAATCTAATTACTAAAAGTTTGGAAATAAAAATATTATCTAAGAAATCCATTTATTTACAAAAATAAAAACACAAATAAAACTTACACTCATGGAACGCGTTATTGCCTCAGCATCTCGCAATCGAAGATCAGCTCTCACAGTAAGAAGTGTGGTGGTCTTATCAGCAAGATTCCTGCACTCATAAAACCATCTCTGTAATAAACTACGAAATGACTCAACCAACGAGAAAACTGGATATTCTCTTGCCTCTAGTAATATAGCATTCATAGACTCAGATATGTTGGTTGTCATAATATCATATCTCCTCTGTCTAAAAAACGCACGAGCCCACTTCTCATACCCAACATCATAAAGGTATTGCCGAATCTCCGGCCTAATAGCTTCCATTCACCGCATGAAATATTCAAAATCTTGAACAACATATGCCTTTGCACATTGATAAAACAAACCATCCACTTTTAAACCCTTAAATCTTGCATTCATATTCCTCAAAAGATGTTGAATGCATATTCCATGCTCAGCTGTTGGGTAAATTTTCTCCACAGCTTTGGGGATGCAAAAATTCCGATCAGAAACTATAACCAACCCGTCACGATCACCAACGGCCTGCCTTAAGTTCATAAAAAACCACTCCCAGGAGTTATCATTCTCAGAGTCAACAATAGCAAAAGCTAAAGGAAAAATATGATTATTACCATCTAGTGCAACAGCTATAAGCATAGTACCACCAAATTCAGACTTCAAAAATGACCCATCAACAGAAATGACAGGTCTACAGTGACGCCACCCATCAATCGAAGCTCCTAGGCACATGAAAAAATACAAAAACCTGCCCATGGAATCTAGCTCATACGAACAAAAAGACCCTGGAAATAAAATGAAATATACATATTAACAATCAAATATATATTTTCAAATAAAATACATGTATTCGCGTGAGTTAAAAAAAATAGTTACTTGGACTTTTTTCCTTTAAAACAGCACACAAGGCAGGAATATGAGAATAAGATCGCTCAGCAGTACCTCTGATAGCATTTAAAGCAAAAGACCGAGCTTTCCGAGCTACATAATAGCTAATTTCAACCCCATGTTTACCACGCATTAAAGCCGCCACATCTCTCGGACGAGCTCTATCATATATACCCCTACTAAAATCCCCCTTCAATAGTTCAGCCACAAATTGACTACTGGCTTGACGATGTTCATTACTAACAATATCGCGAGGACAAGTATGTTCAGAACAGTACTTTCGAACAACCCAAATATCCCTCCCAGATATCCTTGACGCACGCATCATCCAACTACACCCATCAACAATACAACTTAAAATATAGAAATCTGCATTAGACCTATCAACCTTAAACTCAAAATTTCCTCTAACAGCAATCAAATGCAAAAACTTCTTCAATACAGATTTACATTGAAAATGATTTCCTTCCTTAATATCAAAAGACAACGGAAGCTTCCCAACATCACAATCCTCAACCAAAAACCAATCTGAAGGAGTATTAATGTCAACATCACCAGACCAAGAGGGACCTCCAACATCCAGACAAGACTCATTCCACCCTTTTAAAACATTGCTTGAATGACTAAACAACTTGTCAACACCATCAAAAAAATCAACAACTAAAGGAAATGTTTCTATTCCCTTATCAAATCTAACAAGCTCAAAAAACCATTGCAATTGCTTTTCTGTAGTCACATCCACAAGCTTACTAATTGTTTTTCCAAAGTCAGAGCCCACAACTAATCTTAGAGAATGAACATTACTAACAAAACCAATCAACTCTAAATGCAATTCTCGTACCAAAAACTCTTTAAAAGACTTAAAGTCAACACCGTCATCAACTTTAACTGCTTGAAAAGCAAAGTTTGAAAACAAATTATTGGAATCCCATCTCCCCCTATAGGCAGTAATAAAAGAAACATGCGGCATCCCTGTAAATACAGATATTTTCAATACAATATATAGATTAACATTTAAAAAAAAAACTTTATATAAAACTTTAGTAAAGTATGGGGGGGTCGCCCCCCCCAAAAAAAAAAACATAATTAAAAATAGTAAAACAAAACAAGCTCCAAAAGTATCATTACCAAACAAGTAAATATTAAAAAACAGAATGTAACCACCAATAAAAGAGAAAATTATCAAACAAACTCTGTAAAAAATAAAATAAAATTACAGTATAATGTGGAAGTAAATAAAGTTGGAATTAGAGATTTAAAACTTTTAATTTGTTTTTTCAATGCCAAACTAGTTATTTGACATGGTTGCTATTAAGTGGTAGCGTTGAAAAAATATGACAATAGACAATAAAACCAACAATAGATCAAAACTAAAAAGAAAGGAAAACAAAAGACAATGTAGGCATTCTCAAAAAAACTTGAGGAAAGAATGAAAAGAAGCCACAAAATAGTTTAATCGAATAATCCACAAATCTTGTAAAAAACTTGCAAATAATGAAGACGACAATCAACCTCAAATATTGGCATAACCTATACGCCTAAAAAACTCTTAAACCTAGACCTCACGATTCCTCAGACGAAAGTATCAATAATGGAGCTCGAAAAAAAAAGGAAAAAGATGATCGAAAGGAAAAAAAATGAAAAACGAAAAAAAAAACAAAAATTAAAAAACATAAACCCATACCTTGCAATTCTTTAATGGAGCGTCAACAATGGAGAGTGGAAACGAATCTGAGAAAGAGTAAATGAACTATTAATAATGGAGCTCGAAATACAGAGAAACAGATGATCGAAAAGGGAAAAAAATTAAAAACGAAAAAAATCAAAAAACATGATCAGAAATTACAATTTTGTAATGGAGTCTCAACAATGGAGCGGCAACAATGGAGATTGCAACAAATCTGAGAAAGAGTAAAAATAGTTTTGGTTGGAGTGGCAGCAAAATCAAAACGCGAAACAATCGGAAAAAATAGTTTTGGTTGGAGAAAAACAAACGAAGAGGAATACAAATATAAAGAGAACAAGACTGCCAAAAAACAGAACAAAGGAAATCTGTTAAAAAAGGAAAGGGTAAAAAAGGAATTTAAAATAACTAAAATTTAAAAATATGCTATAATTTAACAATATAAGTAACATATGCTATATAATTAATGAAGGTGTTAGAAAACTGTCATTTGATATGATTTCCCTATTTTATATTTATATTACATTTAAATGTAATTTATATTTTAATATTTTGTATTTATATTTAATTTAAATGTAGACTTCATGATGTGATTGATAAAAATATATAGAAAAAGAGAGTGTATATGATGTGATTGATAATAAAAAGGAATGATGTGATTAGTAAAAATAAATACAAAAAGGTAATGATAAATAGTGATTGTATTGAATTTAAAACTTAAAAGTGTTTATATTTAAATGCAATACTTAATGATTCAAATAAAAATTATGTTGTTATCTCACTTTCTCTAATTGTTATTTGACAAAATCTCCTACCTCAACTTAAAAAAAAAATAATAATAAAATTAAATCTCAAAAGCAAAAGAAGACATTTTCTCACATTATGTTACAAAATTATCATCCTCTTATAGTAATCTCGAGACTCAAAGTAGCCTAGACTTACTGGGGGAGAAATAATACAGTTATGCTATTTTCTGTATGAGAATAGAAATTAATAGATATAGAAGGATAAGGAAAATATTTTGGTTAGGAAAACAAAAAGGAGGCTTTTCTTTAGTAAAAAGAAAAAAAGAAGTGGAAAGAAAATCTGAAAGAGACCCTTGTATATATAAGAATATAAGGTGGGATTCGCATATTATATGTTTTGTCAAATATTTTATCTCTTATTTTCTTTTTAAAGAGTTAGAAAGATTAAAAGAATTATGAACTTCATAGATTTATAATTCCCTTCTTTCTTTCTCAAATTCATTTGTATGTATATATATATATATATATCCTCCCTATTAAAAAAAGGCTTAAGCAAAAAACCTAATTATAAAACAAATACACAAAAACTAAAAGGAGCTTCTATGGCATCCTTATTAATAGTGCACCTTTTTTATTGTTAGAATTTGATTAAAGTTGCGTTAAAAAAAAATAAACATACTTGATATAACCTAATATATATCCAATAGTTAAAACAAAGTCCTACACAATGTTGGGTTTTTTTTATATCTTACTATAAAATTCTCCAAACTAAAAATTAAAAATCGAATAAAAAGAAAAGTATAAATCTACAGTTATGAGTATGGAAAATAACCTACCAATAATGCTCTATGTTAATCATTACATATATGTTAGAAATTATCAATTTTGAATACGTACTAAAATTTAATGGTTACAAACTTTTACTAAAATTTAATGGTTGCGAACTTTTTCTACGTACTGCTTTGACTGTCCTATTATATAAATCTCCAAACAATAAAGAGCAAAAAAAATTGATATTTGTTGTACAATATTGAGCGACAAAACTTGAGTGTAGTAACAAAGGAAGGCAGACGAAGAATGTAGCTGTTAGAAAATAGGAATTCCCTTTTCTTGGGTTGCCTTCCACGGTGCAAGACTTGGGTCCGTAGGGAGCAGCGATGTTACGAAATTAGTCAAGTTAACATATGTTTTAAGCCAGTTGTGGCTATGTCTGGCACTTGGGCGCATTTTTAAGTTTTGTGGTACCATTTCATAATAAAACGAATAGAACACCTATTTTACCGTTAAGAATGCCAACTTAATTGCGATATGCTAATAAATTTTGATATCAGTTATTTTCTATTTCGATTCATTTTACATCGTTAAGAGCTGGCACTTCCTACAATTATGAAGTAGGACACACATTGATTTATAGTGATAGAGATACTGCTGTCCGCTAAGTGGGCCGCGCATGCAATAGTGGAATTTCTGAAGTTGGAAAATGATGCATAGAAAAGGCTTTTAGTAGACATAGAACTTACCTACCACACGGTGGAAAAACTTTTTTTAAAGTCACTATTGGTGACGGACCGCTGCTAGGGTCCATTTGGGGAAGTCTAGAGATGGTGTTCTATAGGTTAGAGATGAGTTGAGTTTTAAAAATGTGTGTTTAGTAAAAATATAGTGTTTAAAGTGAAAAATGTAAAAATTAAAATGTGTGAGGTAAAAAAAATATCAATATGCATCTTGTATCATTCGTCTTGAGTTTTTATACAATTTAAAAATATCATCTCTTATCTGGACTTGAACTAGCTTATTAAAGGTTTTTAAAGATATAAATAATGAAAAATATACTAGACATACTATGTCTATAAATAGATATATTCTGTCTATAAATATACTAGACATAGGTTTTTTAATGGTTGCGAACTTTTTCTACGTACTGCTTTGACTGTCGTACTATATAAATCTCCAAACAATAAAGAGCAAAAAAAATTGATATTTGTTGTACAATATTGAGCGACAAAACTTGAGTGTAGTAACAAAGGAAGGCAGACAAAGAATGTAGCTGTTAGAAAATAGGAATTCCATTTTCTTGGGTTGCCTTCCACGGTGCAAGACTTGGGGCCGTAGGGAGCAGCGATGTTACGAAATTAGTCGAGTTAACATATGTTTTAAGCCAGTTGTGGCTATGTCTGGCACTTGGGCGCATTTTTAAGTTTTGTGGTGCCATTTCATAATAAAACGAATAGAACACCTATTTTACCTTTAAGAATGCCAACTTAATTGCGATATGCTAATAAATTTTGGTATCAGTTATTTTCTATTTCGATTCATTTTACATCGTTAAGAGCTGACACTTCCTACAATTATGAAGTAGGACACACATTGATTAATAGTGATAGAGATACTGCGGTCCGCTTAGTGGGCTGCGCATGCAATAGTGGAATTTCTGAAGTTGGAAAATGATGCATAGAAAAGGCTTTTAGTAGACATAGAACTTACCTACCACACGGTGGAAAAACTTTTTTTAAAGTCACTATTGGTGACGGACCGCTGCTAGGGTCCATTTGGGGAAGTCTAGAGATGGTGTTCTATAGGTTAGAGATGAATTGAGTTTTAAAAATGTGTGTTTAGTAAAAATATACTATTTAAAGTGAAAAATGTAAAAATTAAAATGTGTGAGGTAAAAAAAATATCAATATGCATCTTGTATCATTCTTCTTGAGTTTTTATACAATTTAAAAATATCATCTCTTATCTGGACTTGAACTAGCTTATTATAGGTTTCTAAAGATATAAATAATGAAAAATATACTAGACATATTATGTCTATAAATAGATATATTATGTCTATAAATATACTAGACATAGGTTTTTTAATGGTTGTGAACTTTTTCTACGTACTGCTTTGACTGTCGTACTATATAAATCTCCAAACAATAAAGAGCAAAAAAAATTGATATTTGTTGTACAATATTGAGCGACAAAACTTGAGTGTAGTAACAAAGGAAGGCAGACAAAGAATGTAGCTGTTAGAAAATAGGAATTCCCTTTTCTTGGGTTGCCTTCCACGGTGCAAGACTTGGGGCCGTAGGGAGCAGCGATGTTACGAAATTAGTCGAGTTAATATATGTTTTAAGTGTAACAGCCGAGATTTTAAATCGTTCTCGGGAATATTGTATAGTGAAAATTTATGTATATTAGTGTGACGAAAATATATAAATTTCACTCTAATAAATCATCATTAGAATTGATAAATATTTTATTGGCTATAGATGTGATGATTGTCGAATCGAAATGCCTCAAATAGTGCATTTTCGGTATCGAAAAACAGAATTCTACTGAGATTCAAAATGTGGCAAACATAGATCTCAGATGGAAAATAATGAAATATCTAGGGTTTATGGAGTGTTTTTAAATAATATAAATGCATCGAAAGGCTCTAACAGCATTTCGAGAGGTAAACTGCGAAATTTGGCCAGTATAGCTTTTCGGTCAAAATTTCGACAGATGAAAATTATACTGTTATTAAAGAAAAACCTATACTGTATAAATAAATAATATTTTCTTATTAATATAGGAATCAATGGATGAGATCAAATCATCATTTTTGATCCAAAGGCTATTAAAATTAAGGAAATTTTTGGAATTTCCTTTAAAATCAAAATTTGGAAAGAAAATTAGCATTAAATGCATGTTGATCTGCTCATGCACGTGGAAGAGAGGGGGAGAAACAGCTGTATTTCAGCTGAAAAAGTTCCCAAAATTTTGCAAAAATGCCCCCAAGAAATTTTCATTTTGACCCCAAAATTTTCAAAAATTGCAAAAATACCCCTAAGGATTTGTATAAACTTTTCCCCTGATTTTTCACGTCCCCCATAGCAGAAAAACTCCATTTCTCTGTTCTTCTTCTTCTCCCACGTTCCCTTGCTCACAAAAAATTTCCAAAGTTTCAAAACTTGTAAATTTTGAAGAAAAAGGGTGAGAAAAGTTCAAGTTGAGGAGTATTCACCTCAAAGCTCAAGTAAGTTCTTCAAAATTCTGTTTTAATGCTTGTTTTTAAGTGTTTTTGTGTTTATGTGAATAGTGGAACAAAAATGGAGTTAGAGAGCTTTTGAGTGTTTTGATGAAAATCATGTGGAAAAACATGTTTTGAACTTGTATTGAAGTTTTTGTGGGGTTAGTTTTTGAAAACAAAAATGTTGCATGGGGAGGGAAAAATTTACGTGGAAAAGAAAGTGAAAACCCTTATGGATTGGAGATAATTATGTACGATGAAGTGGAAAAGAGTTTGATGTGGTATTTGAGTATGGAATGGAAGAAAGACAAAGAGGAAAGTTTAGGGTTGTGAGTGAAACCCTAAATTTTTGGGAAACATTGTTATACCTTGATTTTGAGAATGAATTATTGTTATGTACTGGGATTTTGAGCAGGTTTATGATGGAAACTGTGTTCAATAACGCGATTTAAGCGGTTTTGGCACAGTGGGAAAATGAAAAATTAAGCCGTTATAATGCCGAAATTTTCGGACTTATAACTAAGGCTAAGGGTGTAATGATACAATGTATAGAAGAAGTGTTTAAATGTTTTCGAGTTGACCTATAAACATTTCATTGAATGTTGAACTGTTTCGTTATAGGACAACGAAGGAAAACAAAGGAACGAAAGCAGAAATCAATTTCTGGTAAGTTCTGGCATTTAATTGTCTGAACATGAACAACTGGAAGTATGTGTCATTTTAGAAATTTCAAAATATGTATAGCCTAAATTCTTTGGTTAGAAATATTATATGTTGTTGTGAACTCGTTAAAACGCCTAAATTGGCGAGTAGACGAGTGCGCAGTGATGTGCTTTGTGTATATGGCTGTGTTTCATGGATTTTGACCATAGAATGTCTTAAACATGTTTTAGGGTTGAATGTATGCATGAGAATTGGTTTTTATATCAAAATATGTTCAAAAACCTATTTTTACCGGAGCCAAGCGCTAAGCGCTAGCTAAGGAGCGCCCCGGCGCTGAGCTCTCGGCCAAAATTTGGTGTTTAAAATTCAGTAGGAGCGCCAGGCTCTAGGGTATGAGCGCCAGGCTCTAGTGTAAAAATTGGCTGAAGCGCCAGGCGCTAGGGTATGAGCGCCAGGCTCTAGTGTAAAATTTAGTGGAAGGGCCAGGCCCTAGGGTATGAGCGCCAGGCCCTAGTACAAAAAAAAAATCAGCATTAGCGCCAGGCGCTAGGGTATGAGTGCCAGGCGCTTGCACCGGATTTTCGAAAGCGCCAGGCGCTGTAAAGAGAGCGCCGAAGCGCTGGAGTCTCTGTCCTAAGTTTTTAAAGGAAAATAAAATGGAGGGCCAGACGCTCGGGGATGAGTGCCAGGCGCTCCAACTGTTCCAAAAATGTATAATTAAAGTTTTGTGCCTTATTTTCAGTTCCAATCACGCCCCAATGTTTAAGTGCGTGGATGATAATTTTTAAATAGTATTTTTGGACTGAATAGGCATAACATTGAGTACATTAATTATGAATATGTACACTGGAACAGTTAAGACATCATAGTAAGTAACATAGCACAGTAAACAACACGGTAATGAAAAAGACCTAATGTTTGGCGTACCGGCCTCTCGCGAGGGGAGGTTACCTTATGTCGAAGCAAAAGACATACCATAGTTGAGGGAGAGTCCGGGTCGCTCCCAGACCCCTCTTACAGCGCGCACACGGTATGACAAAACCGGGCCCATAGACATAGTAAATGAACAATGCAAATGTAAATTGAGCATAATGAACTCATGCATTGTTGTGTTTTATTATTTTAAATTTTATGTCTGAACTTACTGGGCATGTAACTCACCAGTTTGTTCTTGTTCAGGTAATCGAGGTAAACAACCTGTAACCTGAGCCACAGTGTATGGATTGGACTGCAGGAATGAAGTGCCAGTGTCATGATAAAGGTTATGGACCTGCCAGGCTAATTCCGCAAGGGAGAGAGAAAAAGGGCGAAAAAAAAAATACAGTTGTATAATATTGTATAAGCTACACTGTTATGTTTAACTTTAACTATGTTTAATGCAGTATGACAGTATTATATGCAAGTAATATAAAATAGTTTTCCTACTATGATAACTTAGTTTTGGAAAGTTGTAGTACTAGGTATATCGATGGTTTTAAAAAAAAAAAAAAAATTCCCGCAAACTATTTTGTTATGATTTGATAGAAAAGAATTAAAGTAAAGTAGAGTTTCCAGGTGACATCTCCCGCACGAGGCGGGGGGGTGTTACATTAAGCCAGTTGTGGCTATGTCTGGCACTTGGGCACATTTTTAAGTTTTGTGGTACCATTTCATAATAAAACGAACAGAACACCTATTTTACCTTTAAGAATGCCAACTTAATTGCGATATGCTAATAAATTTTGATATCAGTTATTTTCTATTTCGATTCATTTTACATCTTTAAGAGCTGACACTTCCTACAATTATGAAGTAGGACACACATTGATTAATAGTGATAGAGATACAGCGGTCCGCTTAGTGGGCCGCGCATGCAATAGAGGAATTTCTGAAGTTGGAAAATGATGCATAGAAAAGGCTTTTAGTAGACATAGAACTTACCTACCACACGGTGGAAAAACTTTTTTTAAAGTCACTATTGGTGACGGACCGCTGCTAGGGTCCATTTGGGGAAGTCTAGAGATGGTGTTCTATAGGTTAGAGATGAGTTGAGTTTTAAAAATGTGTGTTTAGTAAAAATATACTGTTTAAAGTGAAAAATGTAAAAATTAAAATGTGTGAGGTAAAAAAAATATCAATATGCATCTTGTATCATTCGTCTTGAGTTTTTATACAATTTAAAAATATCATCTCTTATCTGGACTTGAACTAGCTTATTATAGGTTTTTAAAGATATAAATAATGAAAAATATACTCGACATACTATGTCTATAAATAGTTATATTATGTCTATAAATATACTAGACATAGGTTTTTTTATGGTTGCAAACTTTTTCTATGTACTGCTTTGACTGTCCTACTATATAAATCTCCAAACAATAAAGAGCAAAAAAAATTGATATTTGTTGTACAATATTGAGCGACAAAATTTGAGTGTAGTAACAAAGGAAGGCAGGCGAAGAATGTAGCTGTTAGAAAGTAGGAATTCCCTTTTCTTGGGTTGCCTTCCACGGTGCAAGACTTGGGGCCGTAGGGAGCAGCGATGTTACGAAATTAGTCGAGTTAACATATGTTTTAAGCCAGTTGTGGCTATGTCTGGCACTTGGGCGCATTTTTAAGTTTTGTGGTGCCATTTCATAATAAAACGAATAGAACACCTATTTTACCTTTAAGAATGCCAACTTAATTGCGATATGCTAATAAATTTTGATATCAGTTATTTTCTATTTCGATTCATTTTACATCGTTAAGAGCTGACACTTCCTACAATTATGAAGTAGGACACACATTGATTAATAGTGATAGAGATACTGCGGTCCGCTTAGTGGGCTGCGCATGCAATAGTGGAATTTCTGAAGTTGGAAAATGATGCATAGAAAAGGCTTTTAGTAGACATAGAACTTACCTACCACACGGTGGAAAAACTTTTTTTAAAGTCACTATTGGTGACGGACCGCTGCTAGGGTCCATTTGGGGAAGTCTAGAGATGGTGTTCTATAGGTTAGAGATGAATTGAGTTTTAAAAATGTGTGTTTAGTAAAAATATACTGTTTAAAGTGAAAAATGTAAAAATTAAAATGTGTGAGGTAAAAAAAATATCAATATGCATCTTGTATCATTCTTCTTGAGTTTTTATACAATTTAAAAATATCATCTCTTATCTGGACTTGAACTAGCTTATTATAGGTTTCTAAAAATATAAATAATGAAAAATATACTAGACATATTATGTCTATAAATAGATATATTATGTCTATAAATATACTAGACATAGGTTTTTTAATGGTTGTGAACTTTTTCTACGTACTGCTTTGACTGTCGTACTATATAAATCTCCAAACAATAAAGAGCAAAAAAAATTGATATTTGTTGTACAATATTGAGCGACAAAACTTGAGTGTAGTAACAAAGGAAGGCAGACAAAGAATGTAGCTGTTAGAAAATAGGAATTCCCTTTTCTTGGGTTGCCTTCCACGGTGCAAGACTTGGGGCCGTAGGGAGCAGCGATGTTACGAAATTAGTCGAGTTAACATATGTTTTAAGCCAGTTGTGGCTATGTCTGGCACTTGGGCACATTTTTAAGTTTTGTGGTACCATTTCATAATAAAACGAATAGAACACCTATTTTACCTTTAAGAATGCCAACTTAATTGCGATATGCTAATAAATTTTGATATCAGTTATTTTCTATTTCGATTCATTTTACATCTTTAAGAGCTGACACTTCCTACAATTATGAAGTAGGACACACATTGATTAATAGTGATAGAGATACAGCGGTCCGCTTAGTGGGCCGCGCATGCAATAGAGGAATTTCTGAAGTTGGAAAATGATGCATAGAAAAGGCTTTTAGTAGACATAGAATTTACCTACCACACGGTGGAAAAACTTTTTTTAAAGTCACTATTGGTGACAGACCGCTGCTAGGGTCCATTTGGGGAAGTCTAGATATGGTGTTCTATAGGTTAGAGATGAGTTGAGTTTTAAAAATGTGTGTTTAGTAAAAATATACTGTTTAAAGTGAAAAATGTAAAAATTAAAATGTGTGAGGTAAAAAAAATATCAATATGCATCTTGTATCATTCGTCTTGAGTTTTTATACAATTTAAAAATATCATCTCTTATCTGGACTTGAACTAGCTTATTATAGGTTTTTAAAGATATAAATAATGAAAAATATACTCGACATACTATGTCTATAAATAGTTATATTATGTCTATAAATATACTAGACATAGGTTTTTTTATGGTTGCAAACTTTTTCTATGTACTGCTTTGATTGTCCTACTATATAAATCTCCAAACAATAAAGAGCAAAAAAAATTGATATTTGTTGTACAATATTGAGCGACAAAACTTGAGTGTAGTAACAAAGGAAGGCAGACGAAGAATGTAGCTGTTAGAAAGTAGGAATTCCCTTTTCTTGGGTTGCCTTCCACGGTGCAAGACTTGGGGCCGTAGGGAGCAGCGATGTTACGAAATTAGTCGAGTTAACATATGTTTTAAGCCAGTTGTGGCTATGTCTGGCACTTGGGCGCATTTTTAAGTTTTGTGGTACCATTTCATAATAAAACGAATAGAACACCTATTTTACCTTTAAGAATGCCAACTTAATTGCGATATGCTAATAAATTTTGATATCAGTTATTTTCTATTTCGATTCATTTTACATCGTTAAGAGCTGACACTTCCTACAATTATGAAGTAGGACACACATTGATTTAGAGTGATAGAGATACTGCGGTCCACTTAGTGGGCCGCGCATGCAATAGTGGAATTTCTGAAGTTGGAAAATGATGCATAGAAAAGGCTTTTAGTAGACATAGAACTTACCTACCACATGTAACAGCCGGAAAATTTTACTGTTTTCGGAAAATGTGTATATCGTATGTACAGTATCGAGACAAGGGTCAAGACGACACTTTCTCGACCTGAAACTGATATATTTGGAATCAGGATGCTCAAATTAGTCAATTGAGCACAAAATAGAAATTTCGACTGGTTATGCGAAAAATACGCAATACCGGAAACTGGTCGAGATGACCTCGGATTAAGATAAAACTGATAAATTTGGATTCAGCACGTCCAAATTAGTCAGGATATCCCAAGTTAAAAATTTTGGGGAAAAGAGTATAAATAGGAAATCTTGGGGGTTAAATTCACAAATCCCTCATAAAATTCGGAAAATCTGAAATTCTACCCCCAAATTCTCTGAAATGTGAACAGTGACCAACTTTCACATACGACATCTGTTCACGACACCGCCGGCACCATTGGAAAGCTCTCGCCGAGCTGAGTCCAATGGCGGGTCGACGCGACGGAGCAGCTGCCGGAGCAAGCCGCACGCGCCGCCTGAAGCTCGCCGTAGCCGTGAAATTCAAACGGCCGTATCTCCGCCGTCCGGCCACCGTTTGCCACTAAACCGGTCCCAAAAGGTTCGCGATGAATATTACTACAAAACCCATGTGGTGGTTCACGGCAACAACTACCGTATCGTGCCGACCGAGCTTCGAGAAATCCACCGTCGCCGCCGTGGGATCCACCGTCGATTTTTGCCGATTCCGACCAAATTGAGGAGAGCCACCGGTGTAGAAATGGTCGTGGGGTTGTGGGGAGCAAAAGCCCTCAACCAATTTTGGGGAAAAAGTCCGGCACGGCGGAGTTCCACCGTCGCCGCCGTGACCGTAGCTTTCAGGGGAATTTTCCGACGATAGGGGCCTCCAAACATGAAATTGAGGTCAGCAATGGATTCCTCTCGTCGAGCTCTTCAAGATGGGCTACTCACTTGCCACCGTCGCCGCCGTCAACCGCCGGTCAACGGCGAGTCAACGCCGGTCAACGGCGGTCAACGGCGACCGTTGACCAAATTTTGAAGATTGGCCCATTGGCCTATTTTCGGTGTTCCAGACGCATCCGCGGAGTCGGATTTGCAAAACGGAACTCCAGATGCAAAGAACGAAAGAATAAAGTTTGTGCGATCGAGACCGAACGGCATTTTCGGTATAATCTCGACCACCCTTGTTCCTCAATTTGTTAATTGAGATGAATGTATGTTAATGTGATGTATTGATATGAGAAATTGTAAAAGAAAGAAAGAAAAATGGATGAAATAGCAGATATGAAAATGTATGAAAATGTGTAAATTTTACGTAAAAAAGTGTGTAACTTTTATGTAAAATTAGGCCTTTGGTATAGTATGTGATAGATTAGACGAGGTTAGATGGTTTTGAGGCGTTTCCTAAACGCTGGGAGCCTAAAAATTAAGAGGAAATGCTGCCGAAATTTTTAAAATGGTGTAAAGGGCATTTCTGGAAATAAGGGTTTAAAAATGTGATCGGGCACGTAAGCCCGAGACCCTTATGAATTTAAGATAAGAAATGGAAAATGGATGCTTTAAGAAATTATAAAACGACCTTCGAGGCCTAAAATGTAAGAAAAGCAAGAAACTGACTTTTATGTCGGAATAGAACTTCCCGAGGGTCGGGAATAGTAAAAATTGTGAAAAATAAAGAAATTAACCTGGAAAAGGTCCGGCAAGTTTTTAAAAGTCAAATGGATGATTTTTGAGCTTAGAAATTCAGTCTAAGCATTAAAATGAGAAGGTTAAGATTCAAAGACCCGTCAAGGGCAAAACGGTCATTTGGACCAGAAATTTCAGAAAGTTAGAAAAAGAGTCGTTAAAGCCTAGAACATAATCCTAAGGCTTTAATTAAAGTTTTAAAGGCCAAAGTTAAGAGTTAAGCATGAAAAAAATGAGAAAAGTTCCGGCTGGGGCAAAATGGTAATTTTGCCAAAAGTTTACAGAAAAGTTAAAAATGAAATGTTAAGCTCTTAAGTTCTTTATTAAGAAATGAAACGTAGTATTTTTACGTTTTATAAAGTTTTATATATGAAATAAAGATTTTAAATAACAGTTAATTTTTCGGTTATAGGAGTTCAACGGGACAGTGATGATGGACTGTCGAGGAACCACAGAAAGCTGATGTTAGCAGCATTGAGGTAATTTCAGACATTTAATTGTCTGTGTACGAACAAATTGATATGGTTATGTTTAGGTGGAAAAATATATTTTCCCCTAAACTATATAATTGTTTGATTTGTGATTAATGACGGGTGCACAACTATTGGTATAGTTGTGTATTAGACTATATGGTTTATAATATGACTGTGTAATTTATACTATTGTTACAATTGTTTCAGATTCACGAGAATCTGATTCTTTATGTTGTTATGACTGCATTGAGTATTTGTATGCCTTATAATTAATGAGGCAACCTCCCAAGAGTGTGAGGTATCGTTTTAAATTGTCATGATTGCATTTAGTATTTGTATGCCTTATAATTAATGAGGCAACCTCCCAAGAGTGTGAGGTATCGTTTTAAAGAAACGATGAAAATAATGAGAATAAATAAATTAAGTATAATTTATTTACTGTTCTGTATATGTGACAGGTTTGGACGAGAGGTTCCAAACTTACTGGATTCCATTTTTATGATTCCAGTTACTACGTTATGATCGTAGAGCAGTATTAATGCTTGATTAATCACAGTATTAATATGTGATGTTTACAGTCTTTATGACTGCACAGTAAAGATGTTATCATATGTACACTTGAACATTAAACAACAGGGTAATGAAAACCTAATGTTTTGGCGTACCGGCCTCTCGCGAGGGGAGGTTATTTCATTGTTAAAGCAGAAGACATAGCACAGATGAGGGAGAGCCAGGGTAGCTCCCAGGCCCCTCTACAGCGCGCTTTTCGGTACAATCAAAACAGGCCCATACAAAGTTAAAGTACAGATAAGATAATAAATGAACAGAATAAATCGGAAAACTGAGCATAAAACACTTAAGACATAATTGTTGTGTTTGATTGCAATGTGTTGCACTAACTTATATGTTATGTGCATTTGTATATATATGTTTATAAATTACATGTGTTAATTATTAAAGATATAGCACTACGGGCACGAGGCCCATACAGTTTAACGGGCGCGAGGCCCATGATATATAGGGCACGAGGCCCATACAGTTTAACGGGCACGAGGCCCATGATATATAGGGCGCAAGGCCCATACAGTTTAACGGGCGCGAGACCCATGATATATAGGGTGCGAGGCCCATATAGTATAACGAGCGCTAGGCCCAGGGCGCAAGGCCCATAAATTGAAAGCAAAAAATGATGTAATAAAAGAAAGAATGAGAAATATGAAGAAAAGAATAATTGGGTATAATATGAGCACTATCACATGATGTGATGTTTGTGCTAACCCTATATGTGATTATTTGTCATTATATCAAAGTAAAGTTTAAAGAGATGCCATGGGTGACATCAGAGGATACCACTGTTATTACAGTTGGTATATTTGTAGTTATTCTAATTTTATAGAGTACTTATAGTTATCACAATTTATGTGATTATTTGTCATTACATCAGAGTAAAGTTTTAAGAGATGACATGAGTGACATCAGAGTATACCACTGTTATTACAGTTGGTATATTTATAGTTATTCTAATTTTATAGAATACTACGAGTTATCACAAATTATGTGATTATTCATATTAATGCACGATATGTTTTTAATAGTTATATACTACAGATAGTATATATATTTATATGACAGAATATAACAGTATAATATACTGTTTTATGATTTATGTTTTTATGTTTGAACTTACTGGGCGTTCAGCTCACCAGTTTGTTCGTGTGCAGGTAACAAAGTTAAACAACCTGCCATTTGAGTTTATTGAGATACGGGATTGGTGGAATGGGTTGCGAATGTCATGTCAAAGGTTATGGACCCGCTATGCTTAATCCGTCAGATAGTAAGAGAGAAAGTGAGTAAGTGTAAGCATGTATATATAAAAAAAAAAAAAAAAATTTCTGCACCTTTTTATTTCAATATGAAAAGAACAAATAGTAAAAGTAAGAAAAGATGTCAAGTGACAGGCCCGCGCGAGGCGGGGTGTTACACCACACGGTGGAAAAACTTTTTTTAAAGTCACTATTGGTGACGGACCGCTGCTAGGGTCCATTTGGGGAAGTCTAGAGATGGTGTTCTATAGGTTAGAGATGAGTTGAGTTTTAAAAATATGTGTTTAGTAAAAATATACTGTTTAAAGTGAAAAATGTAAAAATTAAAATGTGTGAGGTAAAAAAAATATCAATATGCATCTTGTATCATTCGTCTTGAGTTTTTATACAATTTAAAAATATCATCTCTTATCTGGACTTGAACTAGCTTATTATAGGTTTCTAAAGATATAAATAATGAAAAATATACTAGACATACTATGTCTATAAACAGATATATTATGTCTATAAATATACTAGACATAGGTTTTTTAATGGTTGCGAACTTTTTCTACGTACTGCTTTGACTGTCCTACTATATAAATCTCCAAACAATAAAGAGCAAAAAAAATTGATATTTGTTGTACAATATTGAGCGACAAAACTTGAGTGTAGTAACAAAGGAAGGCAGACGAAGAATGTAGCTGTTAGAAAATAGGAATTCCATTTTCTTGGGTTGCCTTCCACGGTGCAAGACTTGGGGCCGTAGGGAGCAGCGATGTTACGAAATTAGTCGAGTTAACATATGTTTTAAGCCAGTTGCGGCTATGTCTGGCACTTGGGCGCATTTTTAAGTTTTGTGGTGCCATTTCATAATAAAACGAATAGAACACCTATTTTACCTTTAAGAATGCCAACTTAATTGCGATATGCTAATAAATATTAATATCAGTTATTTTCTATTTCGATTCATTTTACATCGTTATGAGCTGACACTTCCTACAGTTATGAAGTAGGACACACATTGATTAATAGTGATAGAGATACAGCGGTCCGCTTAGTGGGCCGCGCATGCAATAGTGGAATTTCTGAAGTTGGAAAATGATGCATAGAAAAGGCTTTTAGTAGACATAGAACTTACCTACCACACGGTGGAAAAACTTTTTTTAAAGTCACTATTGGTGACGGACCGCTGCTAGGGTCCATTTGGGGAAGTCTAGAGATGGTGTTCTATAGGTTAGAGATGAGTTGAGTTTTAAAAATGTGTGTTTAGTAAAAATATACTGTTTAAAGTGAAAAATGTAAAAATTAAAATGTGTGAGGTAAAAAAAATATCAATATGCATCTTGTATCATTCGTCTTGAGTTTTTATACAATTTAAAAATATCATCTCTTATTTGGACTTGAACTAGCTTATTATAGGTTTTTAAAGATATAAATAATGAAAAATATACTCGACATACTATGTCTATAAATAGTTATATTATGTCTATAAATATACTAGACATAGGTTTTTTAATGGTTGCGAACTTTTTCTACGTACTGCTTTGACTGTCCTACTATATAAATCTCCAAACAATAAAGAGCAAAAAAAATTGATATTTGTTGTACAATATTGAGCGACAAAACTTGAGTGTAGTAACAAAGGAAGGCAGACGAAGAATGTAGCTGTTAGAAAATAGGAATTCCCTTTTCTTGGGTTGCCTTCCACGGTGCAAGACTTGGGGCTGTAGGGAGTAGCGATGTTACGAAATTAGTCGAGTTAACATATGTTTTAAGCCAGTTGTGGCTATGTCTGGCACTTGGGCGCATTTTTAAGTTTTGTGGTACCATTTCATAATAAAACGAATAGAACACCTATTTTACCTTTAAGAATGCCAACTTAATTGCGATATGCCAATAAATTTTGATATCAGTTATTTTCTATTTCGATTCATTTTACATCGTTAAGAGCTGAAACTTCCTACAATTATGAAGTAGGACACACATTGATTAATAGTGATAGAGATACAGCGGTCCGCTTAGTGGGCCGCGCATGCAATAGTGGAATTTCTGAAGTTGGAAAATGATGCATAGAAAAGGCTTTTAGTAGACATAGAACTTACCTACCACACAGTGGAAAAACTTTTTTTAAAGTCACTATTGGTGACGGACCGCTGCTAGGGTCCATTTGGGGAAGTCTAGAGATGGTGTTCTATAGGTTAGAGATGAGTTGAGTTTTAAAAATGTGTGTTTAGTATAAATATACTGTTTAAAGTGAAAAATGTAAAAATTAAAATGTGTGCGGTAAAAAAAATATCAATATGCATCTTGTATCATTCGTCTTGAGTTTTTATACAATTTAAAAATATCATCTCTTATCTGGACTTGAACTAGCTTATTATAGGTTTTTAAATATATAAATAATGAAAAATAGTTATAAGTTAGAGAAAAAGATTTTAAAAAATAAAAAACATCTAGAAACCAGTTACAATTAATCTCCTCGAAACAGCCCGTAAGATTAGAATTACACAAAAATGTGGACGATAAGCAATATTAGCACTACGATGCTGCAGGGCCCATCAATAATTGTGACATTGATATTAGAGGAGGAACTAATACCTCCATTCAAATTTATTAGAAAAATTATAAAAGAAAACAAAAATAGAGTCAAGGTTATCTCAATGACAAACTCAACCAAATAAAAAATAAAACATAATATAAAAGAAACAATCATTAATACAAGGTAAACGAATCTAAACTAAAATGAGGATACTTAATTTAATATTTTGAAATCCTTTTTTTTTTACACGAAATTTATAGACATTCTTTTTATGCATGTTATTAAATTCTCTTACTTTACCTCAAGTTCGAGTTAATCTACATTTTTTTTAAGGCCACGTATCATTATCGATTTTTTCTCTTGACTTGTCATTTTTGATGTTTAAAATCTCTTCAACATCCTTTATTCTATTTGAAGAGGGTCATAATTACTATGGAGGCATTTGTTTTATTTTTGAAATTGATTTTTCATTTTCAAAAACATAAAAAACGAAAACGGTTTGAAAATAACATATGTTTATTCAATGTTTTCAAAACCATTCTAAAAATACCAATTTCAACTATATTGTTTTTTGGGATTTTTTAAAAACGAAAAAAAGTTATTTTCACTTTTTTGTTTTCATTTTCTCCCTTCCTCTCCTCTCTCTCACTCTCTGCCTGTGCAGTGTTTGTGACGACAATCATGTCCGATGATAGCCTTCATCTCCGACGAAGGACGACGACCACAAACTAGCAACAATGACACTGGCTCCTTCACGACGGCAACCATTGACTCGCAGCAATGACCATGAACTCGTGATCCAAATCTCACAAAGGCGACCATTGCAACAGCTCACATTTCCAGCAAAAGGACAACAATCATGGACTGGTGATGACGACGATGATGACGTGCTCCTCAGGATGACAATCACGTACTCATGACCCAGATCACGCAAAGACATCACCCAAGAAACCCACTACAATAGCCTCCATCTTCAGCAGTGACAAAGACCATCAGATTGCAAGTCAGGGGTTGCCACCAATGCTAGGATTTCATGTCTTTAGCATTATCGTCACAATCACATCTACTCCAAAACGATGACACCATCACCACTTCTCCAGGTCGCTACCACCTAAAGCTTAGATTACCAATGTCTACCACCCCTACTCTTCATTGCAAAACCCACCACCAAAGGGTTTTTTTTTTAAATTATGACTAATAATTTATTTTTTGTTTTTTTTTATTAAAATTATATATATTTTTATAAAATACTCACTTATTAAATGGATTTTCAAAAATATAACGAAATAGAGTTTCATTTTTATGTTTTCAGAATATATATTCAGAAAACATAACCAAATACAGTTTTAGAAATGGTCTTAGTATAGCTTTTGAAATATTTTTATTTTCAGTTTTTTTTATCAAAAACAATATCAAACGCCACCTTTATTTCACTTTATTTATTTTCTTTATTTGATGTGTATGATAAACATGTAACACTTAACGATATAATAATGTTGCAAAGTCAAATTATCTTGATATATATCATTGTTTAAAATGTAGAGATGTCAAAACAAGCCTGATTTAATTAACAAACATGTGCACAACACCTTTTAAAGTGGACACTACATATAGGACTTGGATTGGAATTTTTATTTTAAAAGTTGAAAAGAGTTGAATTAATTAAAATTTAAGTAAAAAGACAAAACTAAACTCATATTTGATGTATTGGAATCTATCTCAAAATGAGCTCATAATGTTAGTATTATAAAATGGCCTAGCTAGCCCAGCATATATTTGTTAATTAGCTGTGCTTGACGTGACAGCACTTCCTACACTCAATGCCAAGTGAAAGCTCGTGTTCTACTCAGATCGCCTCCAGCGGGGTGGAAAACCCTAGACAGGTAGATGGAGAAAACAAATCTCAAAATCTATGGATAGTAAAAATTTTGAAACTTCCTCACAAAGAGTCTCTATCTCGGAGTTCACATACAAATAAAGTGCTTTGACTTGGCATTCTAAACATAATCCTCAACCATTGCAAATACATATTTCCTGGCTATTTCTTGATTGTCCAATGACGCAAAGCCAAGCTCAGGTTTGCCTACTCCAAAAGCAGATTCTCATATAGAATCAAAAGCATTAATATTTTATGTCAGATTTTCATAGATCTTCCTTTTGAACCTCAAAATTTTCTGTTCAATGCTTGCAAGGAAATGAGGAAGGATTTTACTCTAATGACTAAGAAAAAGCAGGAAAAAAAGATTGAAAACCGCCAATATGATGGAGCCGTATTGCGTTATATGTGGCCAGCGATATAGCAAAAAAGGACTTCTTAGAGGATCGAAGCTTCAACGCAGACCGTTAACTTAACAACCAAATGCATGTTTAGAAAGAGCTGACAATTTTCGTTTCGCGTTCATGAAAATATGAGCGAAGCTGGATGCTTTGATGAAAAAAATAATAATAATAATAAGTTGAACAAAGAACCTGAAGAGAAATACCTCATACAAATTTAGGACTATTTATATGGAAAAAGGTTTTAAACAAAGAAAATCTTACTGATTTTCCTTTGATTAAGATTATCATTATTATTACTTATTTTAATTGCTTTTGTTTGTTTAGTTGTTTTCTTGTTGTCATCTTCTTTATTTTTTTAAAGAGAAAATCTACGGTAGGATATAATTTATATACTCTATTGGTAGGAGTTAATTTAAAATTATTCGATGAATTTTCAAAGCTGAGGTATGAATTGTATACAATAACTAAAATAAACCCATAGGATTATTGGAAAAAAAAATTAAAAAAATACCATCTTCTTCTCCTTCGTCCTCATTGGGGGAAGGGCGATTTGCCAAGTTGGGTCCTTGGACATCACTGGAGGCAACTTGGCATCGGCCTAGGTCATTCGCAACTCCGTCGCCTGGAGTTGTGAAGGAGGGGGGCCTGGGTCATTACTGAAGAGCAGTCTTGAGGGCTAATTCTAGAGCTTTGAGAGGGGGTGGGCTTGGTCATTGTCAGGGGAAATCACAAGGAGGGGCGATGGCCAGGTCTGGATTAGTCAAACTCTGCCACGGGAAGGGGATGCAAGGGTTTGATGTGACATCCCTCACGTACGTTACCATACCAACCAGCCGAGCTCTGACGCCGACCGTGATGGCTGGCAACCTCGTGGGTCATCTTCCTCTTACTTAACATACTTAACTTTCCATTCTTAACGTTCTCATTTTAAAGCGGAAGCAATTTCTATAGCAAATTTTTTTTTTTATCTTACATATTATATTTATAACTCTATCATACTCTTATAATATATAATTCATAAATTTCTTTCTTTCATCTTCCTTTTTGAACGCTCAGCGAAAGACTCATGGTAGTACCATACCCTCGCCCAGTCCCTTGGCACGTGCAGATCCTTCCGTTGTCCATCATATTACTTTAAACTAACAGGTTACTTACCTGCAACATATGAACAACTAATGAGCTAGATGCTCAGTAAGTTCAAACATACATTCATTAACTAATAAATACTAGTAATATATATTATTACTAGAATATATGACATCACGTACATCGTCTATACATATCATCAAAACATAACATAGAATGTGAGCTTCATCATGCTCGTTTATCTCTTCGCTTATCATTCTCATCATTCTATCGATCATCTCTTATCATTCTAATCTAATCTCTTCATTTCTTTTCTTTTCATTCCTATCATTTCTTAACTTTCTGTTCTAAACCTTTATAACTTTTCTATCGTTTTGTCCTCATCTCTTATCTTTTCGTATCTTATAAGCTAGTAACATATACACTAGCATAACATCACGTAAAAACGTGTCATTCACATCATACACATAACATCAAATACATCACATCACATATATTAATTCTATTATGTTCTTTTAACTTCATTTTATTATTTATTTACTTTTCATCGATTTTATTATGTCATTTTTTCATATCGTTCGTTTCTTTTCTTATTGTTCTTTACTTTTCTTTTTCTTTCCATATCATTTTTTTTTTCTTTTCACTCACTTTTCCTTTCTTTTCTTTTCACTCTCCTTTCTTTTCTTTTCTGTTCACTCTCCTTTCCCTTTTTTTTTTCTTTTCACGCACTCTCCTTTCCTTTCTTTTCTTTTCTTTTCTTTTCACGCACTCTCCTTTCCTTTCTTTTCTTTTCACGTCCTTTTCCTTTCTTTTCTTTTCACTCTCCTTTGGTTTCTTTTCTTTTCACTTTCCTTTGATGGGCCCGTTGTTGAACATACCTATTTGTGCGCGAACAGTGGGAGGAGGGGGAGCGACCCACCAACCTACCTCACAGTTACATTAATTACCACACCTTCGGGGTTGGTCCAACCTATAATCTACCACACTTTCGGGGTAGCACCACATCTGCGCGGAGGATATAGACCTGAAGTCTCAACCGTGTAGGGAGACCGGTACGCCAACAACTTAAGTTTTCAGTCTTATTATCTTGTATGCTTTTATTTTTCTTATATTGATTTTTTTGTTGTACATCTTTTTCATGACATTTATTATCTTTCCTTTCTCATTTTTCATAGAACATTTCATGAAACATTTGTTCTTTCGTTGTTCTATTTTTCTTTCGTAATTCTTTCTCATTGACATCTTATTTTTTTCATTCTTATTTCATAAGACGTACATCGTTGTTTCATATTGTTGTTTTTCTTTTCTTAATTCTTTACCTTACTCGTGTGAATTAGCGTATATAGCACATATTACTTACATAACATTACATCACATCACATCATAACAAACAAAATACGTTTAGTTAAGTGCAGACAATTATTCTCTGTTTATCATTTGCATCATTCTATCTATCATATCTTATTATCATATTCCTATCGATCATAGCCTATCGTTCTATTCTATCAATCACATCTTATCATTATGTTCTAATCCTTTCATCACACCTTTCATCATAACCTATCATTACTTCTCTTTCTTGTCTAACTCTTTGCTTTCATATCATTTTTCATAAAACACCTATCATTTCGTTCTCATAAAACCTATCCTTTCTTAATTCCTTTCATTATCGATCATCGTTGCTCTATCAATCATAACTTAACTTCCATAAAACCTTTCATAAAACATCTATTCTTTCCTTTCATATCTCATCTCTTCTTTTTCTTTTTTTTTTTGTACTGTATCATAATATTCTCGTTCTTACTCTTTCCATTCTTCTATCTCTCTTTCTCACATCTTTACTCTCATGAAGCTTTTATAATACATTTCCTTCGTAATTCAATATATATTCATATATATATATTTATAAATTATTTATTAAAACCTATCTTTTAACATCATCATAACATTGCTATAGCATTATTATAGTATCATCATAAATCACATCATGACATTTACATATAAAACATATAAATACTATAAGTTTGTTCATAGTTACAGACGGGTAAATGTCTGAACTTACTCATAGCATGCTTATCCTCTTTTTAGAATCCATCGACGTCCTTTGTCGCATCTGGATCGGGTTCCTACAGACAAACTTTGTCCGTTAATCACATTTTCATTTATAGCTTTTATTTTATTAAAAAGCTTGATTCTAATCTTATAACCCTTAATTATAGCCTTAGGACAACTTTTTAAACCTTAATGGCCATTTTCAAATTTTTCTCCAACTTTTTGAAAAATTACGATTTTACCCCTAACTTTTGACAAAATTACAATTTTGCCCTTGACGTGATTTTTCATAACTTAAACCTCAATTTTGCCTTTTACAAACTTCATTACCCTATTTCGGGGTCATTGGGGCTCTTTTCCCAAAATTTGAGAATCGGTCATTTTGCCCTGATGGGTCGTTTAACCATAACATTTTCATTTTCATGCTTAGGCTGGATTTTCTAAACCCCAAATAATCTAATTAACTTTTTAAATCTTATCGGATCTTTTCCGGATCAATTCTTATCATTTTGCCAATTTTTCACATTCCCGGCCCTCGGGAAGTACTATTCTGACCTAAGAGTCGGTTTGCTAATCGTAACTTGCCCATTCCTTTTTCCACGCCCTAATTCCTCAAGGGGGCTCGAGTTCTCTTCCCGATCATATTTTTACCCCTCGTTTCCCATATTACCCCTAGTGCCGTTTTTAGAAATTTCGGCAGCATTTCCGCTTAATTTCTGAGGTTCCAGCGTTTAGGAAACGCCTGAAAATCATCTATCCTGATCTAATTCTATCGCGTACTATACCAGAGGCCTAGATTTTACGTAAAACTTATACTGTTTACGTAAATCGTTACATTATCACATATTTTTCTTTTCCTCCATTACAACAATTTTATTCTTTTTACACACGTTCTTTTCCATAATTTTCATACCAATAATTATAAAATCATACAATAGTCCCAAACAATTAAATTGCGGAACGTAAAGAGGTCGGGATTTATACCGAATTACAGTCTGGTCTCGACAGCATAAACCCTGATTCTTTGTTCTTCATATCTGAGGTCTCATCTTGCAAATCCGACTCCGCGGATGCGTCCAAAACGTCGAAAATAGGCCAACGAGCCATTCTTCAATTTTTAGTCATCGGTCACCGTTGACCGGCGTTGGTCGCCGTTGACCGGCGTTGATCGGCGGTTGACGGTGGCGACGGTGGCAAATGAGTAGCCCATCTTGAAGAGCTCGATGAAAGGAATCCATTGGTAGCCTCAATTTCACCATTCGACACATCTATCACTAGAAATCACCCCTCGAAAAACCGACAGTGGCGGCGAGCTTAAATCTCCGTTTTCCGGTGATCGTTGCCCCGGTGATCATTGGCCAAAATTGGTTTGGGGCTTTTGATCTACGTGTTGTTCTGAGCATTTTGATACTAACCTTGCAATTCAACTTCGCCGGAATCGTTGGATTCCACAGCGGCGACGGCGACGGTGATGGGCAGAGTTGGGCGGCGCGATCCGGTGGCCGTTGGGCTGAAACACCACTTGGGTTTTGTTCTACTCTTCACCACGAGTCTTTTGGGACCGATTTCGTGACAAATGGTAGCCGGACGGTGAAGAAATCGGCGTTTGAATTTTTTGGCTCTAGCGACATTCGAGCGGCATGTGCGGCGGCGTGTGGCGGCCGTTCCGTCGCGTCGGCCCACCATCGGACTCAGCTCGGCGAGAGCTTTCCGATGACACTGGCGGTGTTGAAAATGGACACCGTTTCAGATAGTTGGTTACTGTACATATGCGGGTAGAGAGAGAAAGAGAAGGGAGGAGAGTTGGACAAATGAGGAAATTTCACTTTTTTCCGCTCTTTATATACTTTTTCGCCCAAAATTTCAACATGGGTTTTCCTGACTAATTTGGGCGTCCTGAATCCAAATATATCTGTTTTATTTTCATCTGAAGTCATTTCAACCAGTTTCCGATACTGCAAATTCTCAGTCAAAAATTACCCTTGTGCTCAATTATCAAATTTGAGCGTGCTAATAGGCTATCCTGACTAATTTGGGAGTGCTGAACCCAAATTTATCAGTTTTATGTTAAAATAATATTATCTTGACCTACTTCTTGATACTGTGAGTGGCACACATGTGTACACACATAACATCAATATCAATCATTTTTCATCCTTTAACACTGTTAGAACATTTTGTTTACTTCTAAACAATATTAAATCACTAAATTTCACATTTTAACACTTAAATTCATTGTGTATTTATTCTCTGAGAAATATGAATTTTCTTGGTTATCACATTTGATGTCGGAGTCTGTAACACCCCGCCTTACGCGGGTGTGTCACTTGACATCTTTTCTTACTTCTACTATTTGTTCTTTTCATATTGATATAAAAAGGTGCGGAAATTTTTTTTTTTTTTTTATATATACATACTTACACTTACTCACTTTCTCTCTTTCTATCTGACGGATTAAGCATAGCGGGTCCATAACCTTTGACATGACATTCGTAACCCATTCCACCAATCCCGTATCTCAATAAACTCAAATGGCAGGTTGTTTAACTTTGTGACCTACACACGAACAAACTGGTGAGCTAAACGCCCAGTAAGTTCAAACATAAAAACATAAATCATAAAACAGTATATTATACTGTTAAATTCTGTCATATAAACATATAAACTATCTGTAGTATATAACTACTAAAAACATATCGTGCGTTAACACAAATAATCACATAATTTGTTATACTAGTAGTATTCTTTAAAATTAGAATAACTATAAATATACCAACTGTAATAACAGTGGTATACTCTGATGTAACTCATGCCATCTCTTTAAACTTTACTCTGATGTAATGACAAATAATCACATAAATTGTGATAACTATAAGTATTCTATAAAATTAGAATAACTGTAAATATACCAACTGTAATAACAGTGGTATCCTCTGATGTCACTCATGACATCTCTTTAAACTTTACTCTGATATAATGACAAATAATCACATATAGGGTTAGCACAAACATCACATCATGTGATAGTGCTCATATTATACCCAAATATTCTTTTCTTCATATTTCTCATTCTTTCTTTCATTACATCATTCTTTGCTTTCAATGGCCTTGCGCCCTGGGCCTAGCGCCCGTTATACTGTATGGGCCTCGCGCCCTATATATCATGGGCGTTGTGCCCGTTAAACTGTATGGGCCTCGTGCCCTATATATCATGGGCCTCGCGCCCGTTAAACTGTATGGGCTTCGCGCCCGTAGTGCTATATCTTTAATAATTAGCACAATATGTAATTTATAAACATATATATATACAAATGCGCATAACATATAAGTTAGCGCAAAACATTGCAATCAAACACAACAATTATGTCTTAAGTGTTTTATGCTCAGTTTTTTTTTCGATTTATTCTGTTCATTTATTATCTTATCTGTACTTTATCTCTGTATGGGCCCGTTTTGGTCGTACCGAAAAGCGCGCTGTAGAGGGGCCTGGGAGCTACCCTGGCTCTCCCTCATCTGTGCTATGTCTTTTGCTTTAACAATGAAATAACCTCCCCTCGCGAGAGGCCGGTACGCCAAAACATTAGGTTTTCATTACCCTGTTGTTTAATGTTCAAGTGTACATATGATAACATCTTTACTGTGCAGTCATAATGACTGTAAACATCACATATTAATACTGTGATTAATCAAACATTAATACTACTCTACGATCATAACGTAGTAACTGGAATCATAAAAATGGAATCCAGTAAGTTTGGAACCTCTCGTCCAAACCTGTCACATATACAGAACAGTATATAAATTATACTTAATTTATTTATTCTCATTATTTTCATCGTTTCTTTAAAACGAAACCTCACACTCTTGAGAGGTTGCCTCATTAATTATAAGGCATGCAAAATACTCAATGCAATCATGACAGCTTAAAATGATACCTCACACTCTTGGGAGGTTGCCTCATTAAATATAAGGCATACAAATACTCAATGCAGTCATAACAATATAAAGAATCAGATTCTCGTGAATCTGAAACAATTGTAACAATAGTATAAATTACATAGTCATACCATAAACCATACAGTCTAGTACACAACTATACCAATAGTTGTGCACCCGTCATCAATCACAAATCAAACAATTATATAGTTTAGGGGAAAATATATTTTTCCACCTAAACATAACCATATCAATTTGTTCGTGCACAGACAATTAAATGTCTGAACTTACCTCAATTCTGCTAACATCAGCTTTCTGTGGTTCCTCGACAGTCCATCATCACTGTCCCGTTAAACTCCTATAACCGAAAAATTAACGGTTATTTAAAATCTTTATTTCATATATAAAACTTTATAAAACGTAAAAATACTACGTTTTATTTCTTAATAAAGAACTTAGGAGCTTAACATTTCATTTTTAACTTTTCTGTAAACTTTTGGCAAAATTACCATTTTGCCCCAATCGGAACTTTTCTCATTTTTTTTTCATGCTTAACTCTTAGCTTTGGCCTTTAAAACTTTAATTAAAGCCTTAGGATTATGTTCTAGGCTTTAACGACTCTTTTTTCTAACTTTTTGAAATTTTTGGTCAAAATGACCGTTTTGCCCTTGACGGGTCTTTGAATCTTAACCTTCTCGTTTTAAATGCTTAGACTGAATTTTCTAAGCTCAAAAATCTTCCATTTGACTTTTAAAAATTTACTGGACCTTTTCTAGATTAATTTCTATATTTTTCATAATTTTTACTATTCCCGGCCCTCGGGAAGTTCTATTCCGACATAAAAGTCAGTTTCTTACTTTTCTTACATTTCAGGCCTCGAAGGTCGTTTTATAAATTCTTAAAACATCCATTTTCCATTTCTCATTTTTAATTCATAAGGGGCTCGGGTTTACCTGCCCGATCACATTTTTAAACCCTTATTTCCAGAAATGCCCTTTACGCCATTTTAAAAATTTCGACAGCATTTCCTCTTGATTTTTTAGGTTCCCAGCGTTTAGGAAACGCCTCAAAACCATCTAACCTTGTCTAATTTATCACGTACTATACCAGAGGCCTAATTTTACGTAAAAGTTACACACTTTTTATGTAAAATTTACACATTTTCATACATTTTCATACTTGCTATTTCATTCATTTTTTTTTCTTTCTTTTACAATTTCTCATATTAATACATCTCATTAACATACATTCATCTCAATTAACAAATTGAGGAACAAGGGTGGTCGAGATTATACCAAAAATGCCATTCGGTCTCGATCACACAAACTTTATTCTTTCATTCTTTGCATCTGGAGTTCCGTTTTGCAAATCCGACTCCGCAGATGCGTCCGGAACGTCGAAAATAGGCCAATGGGCCAATCTTCAAAATTTGGTCAACGGTCGCCGTTGACCGGCGTTGGCCGTCGTTGACCGGCATTGACTCGCCGTTGACCGGCGGTTGACGGCGGCAATGGTGGCAAGTGAGTAGCCCATCTTGAAGAGCTCGACGAGAAGAATCCATTGGTGACCTCAATTTCATGTTTGGAGGCCCCTATCGTTGGAAAATCCCCCCGAAAGCCATGGTCACGTCGGCGACGGTGGAACTCCGCCGTGCCGGACTTTTTCTCCGAAATTGGTTGAGGGCTTTTGCTCCCCACAACCCCACGACCATTTCTGCACCGGTGGCTCTCCTCAATTTGGCCGGAATCGGCGAAAATCGACGGTGGATCCCACGGCAGCGACGGTGGATTTCTCGAAACTCGGTCGGTACGCTACGGCGGTTGTTGCCATGAACCACCACCTGGGTTTTGTAGTACTCTTTACCACGAACCTTTTGGGACCGGTTTCATGGCAAACGGTGGCTGGACGGCGAAGATACGGCCGTTTGAAATTCACGGCTCCGGCGAGCTTCGGGCGGCGCGTGCGGCTTGCTCTGGCGGCTGCTCCGTCGCGTCGACCCACCGTTGGACTCAGCTCGGAGAGAGCTTTCCAACGGTGCCGGCGG
This sequence comes from Antiaris toxicaria, assembly GCA_035233585.1. Lineage (NCBI taxonomy): Eukaryota > Viridiplantae > Streptophyta > Magnoliopsida > Rosales > Moraceae > Antiaris > Antiaris toxicaria. The sequence continues at coordinate 102,266,581 of CP141154.1, forward strand.
TGTCGTGAACGGAGGTCGTATGTGAAAGTTGGTCACTGTTCACATTTGAGAGAATTTTGGGGAAGAATTTCGAATTTTTGGAATTTATGAGGAATTTGTGAATTTAACCCCCAAGATTTCCTATTTATACTCTTCTCCCCAAAATTTTTAACTTGGGCTATCCTGACTAATTTGGACGTACTGAATCTAAATTTATCAGTTTTATCTTCATCTGAGGTCATCTTGACCATTTTTTCGATACTGCGTATTTTTTGCATTTCCAGTCGAAATTTCTATTTTGTGCTCAATTGACTAATTTGAGCATCTTGATTCCAAATATATCAGTTTCAGGTCGAGAAAATGTCGTCTTGACCCTTTTCTCGGTACTGTACATACGATATACACATTTTCCAAAAACAGTAAAATTTTTCCGGCTGTTACATCTACCCCTCCTTTTTAGAATTTTCATCCTCGAAAATCAGCACAAGTAGGAGTATAACAATTTCAATTCCTTTCTATACTCTAACGTAGTTTTCTCAATGTCATAACTTTCTCATGGCATCTTCTCTTCTTGAGTCAGTATTTAAACTAATTGTTCTTCATAACTTAGGTCATTTTGAACTTGAAAAAGTTCATATTTTAACATATGTGATGGATTGGGCACGTACTTTCTTAGCATAAACATCTGGGGTAATGCCAATATATAGGCGATCTTCCCCATGTACTCGTTACTTTCAAATGATCCAATATACTTTGGATTCAATTTTCCTTTCTTATAGAAACACTTTATCCCCTTTATGGGCGATACCTTAGAAAATACAAAGTTCCCTTCATTAACTCCAGGAATCTTCGTCGTTTGTCTATCTAACTTTTCTGCTAATTCTGTGCACTCTTTATTCCTTATAAAATTTTTATCGTTCTATTCTTTTAACTCATATCATTCTGTTCTTTTCCTTTCATCACTTTACACATCATTTCGTTTCTTTCTTTTCTATACTTTACTTTACTTTCATTTACAGATTCATCGTTGACCGTACCTACCTTATGGAAAACTTTAAACATTTAAAATAACTACCTCCTCTTTTGGAGTAATACATGACTGGGAACGTTTCTCAACCGTCCTCCACAGTCTAACTGGGGAGCGTTTCTATTGGCCATCCTCCACCAGTCTAACATAAACATAAAACATTATATTCCTAGGCTGGTACGTCAATATTTAAATCTTTAATATAATTTTCTTACTTTACATTAACTTTTCATTTCATTCTATCTGACTTTGTGAACATATCAAATTATCATGTCACAGTTGCTCATCTTTCATAAAAAGCAAAGTCAAAAACTTTCTATATCACTTTATAAACTTTCTTTCTATAAAACATTTTGTAACATTCTGTTCATAACATTTCCATAACATTTCCATAAAACGTTTCTTTCGTAAACGTTTTCATAAAACATTCATTCATACAGTGCCTCGTATAGTGCTATTCCAATGAGAGCTTGATAACTATTGTTGTATGAGGATTTCTAATTTAATTCTCTTTTCGAACTCTCGACAAATCTATCACTTAATTTCGAGACATATCTCTCAAGTTCTGAATAGTTCATTTTAACTGCCCATCCATCGGAGAGTGAAATGCGATACTGAGTCTCAATTCCGTATCTATGATTTCTTACACATATTTCTAAAAATTTGAAATAAACTTCCAGAAAATCTGTCGTTGTACGATTCATTTCAAAATGCCATGCAATTAGATAACATGGACTACATATCAATTTGCCAACATTTTCAATGAAAAGGTTATTTTCACTACTATAAACCGTACTGTTTTCATTAATCTATCCATAATAACCCAGATGGCATCATAGCCCTCTCGGTCTTTGATAATCTTACTATAAATCTTATCATAATATGCTTTTATTTTCATTCAGAAATTTCTAAGGATTCCAATTTCCACTTGGATATCGATGTTTGATCTTAACTCTTTGGTAAGTCATGCGACTACTCAAAAGTGTCACAATATCATTCTTCATTTCTTTCTACTAGAATTGTAGCTTTAAATTCTGATATATCTTAGTGATTTCTAGATAAACTGAATATAACATTTCATGATCCTTTAACTAGATCCGTCCTCTGAGTTCTTTATCTATCGGAACATTAATCCTTCTTTAATATAGGATCAATCCGTTCCTGGAAACCCTTTCTTGAGGACTAGTTGGAGTTAGATCCCATATCTGCTACTCTATTAGTTTTGGCCTAGAAGGTAGAGGACTTCATAATCACAATCCCTTTACCAACTCTAGTCATCTTCTATGTCGTATATTTAGCTTCTTCGTAATAAGTTTCTAAATCATGCATGGAATAATTCCTCCCATGATCCTTTAGTAGACGTAAAACATAAGTATTTATCTTGCCATTTTGCATCAGAACTGCACCTAACCCTACTGTAGGTGCATCACTATATATTACAAATTTTTCTCTCTGTAGGGACTATGTATAGACACAGTCTAAACAACTGGTCAAATTTCTATAAACTTCACTTACTAATGTATTACCCTGTTTTAATTCAGAAAATTTCATCTGTTAAACCATAATGCTGCAGGGCTGTACTACTTTGAGTTAACTTGTCTAGAATCTTGTTCTAACTCATAATAAATACATCCTTATCTTATGAAGGATATTTTACCACAAGTGGGCGTTTTTCCTCAGAATAAAGGTCATACACAAAACCTTCTCTTATTCTATTAGATTTATAAAATCTAAAATCATTCATAATGAGGATAGTCATTCTTCTTCTTTTTCTAAAGAATCAATGAAGCTCTCAAATTCCGACGGTCTCTTTTGTCAGAGCTATTCACAAGCAAAATTCTTGATGTCTCATTAGTTAGGGTTCATGGCCTCTTTCAAGTATTACCAAAGAGGATACTACTTGATCTATTGCCACTGTTGGCTGATCCTGAATTTTCTCAGAACCTTACATTTATTTTATCCCCTCTAACTGTTGTTTTAATTCTGTATTTTCTTTCATTCATATCTCGAGAACAGTCTGTAACTTCTCTACCCCTTTCAAATAATGTGGGACGTCGCCCCCTTCTATCATCTTAACTTTGCGCATTAACCATTTTCTTGGTTATATTATAATCGCATTAAAACGCACTATTATACTTTGTCATAAACAATTTCGTAGAATTCTAAAAATTCACGAAATTTCAATTAACATAATACATCATCTTTAAATATCATCATAGTCTTCATCATAGACTATATCATAAACTCATCATTTCGTTTATTTCATAACTTTTATGTGCTTTATTTTATGCCATTTCACACATCTTGGCATTAAAGTCTTATACAAGACAATCTTTCATATTAAAAAAAATACATATTTACATGTACGTACCTCCTTTCACTTTATACATCTCATTCATCTAGTTCTAGAGGAAATTCTTCTGAATCCTCTTAATTAATGTTTCACTGAATATACTTTAACATCTGATAATCAATACTGTATTTAATTAGTTCCTAATATTGCTTTACCATCATAATTCATGCAATGATCAGGCGTGATTAGAACTAGAAACAAGGCAAAAATTCAATTTAGAATTTTTGGAACAGTAAAAGCACCTGGCACTCTCAATCTAGCGCCTGGCTTTATCATAAAAATTGGTGTAAGCGCTTGGCGCTCGACTTTGACTAAAATGAATTTCTAACATCAATTGTTATAAAACTTAACTCATTCAATCTCTATTTACCCTAGAGGATAATTAAAACATTCTAGGGTCAAAGACCTGTATTAGCTCATATTTTAAAAATATGATAAAAATCCAGTATATGCTTCCATAACCTGAAAACATGGAATATGACATGTACCATGGACAAATCTGATGGCAATGTCAGTCTGTAAGCTACCTTCCCACTCTATGTTGCATAAGTCCTCCTCAGTTTCTAATAACATATAGCATACATTTGAATTGTGTTATCGGATGTCAACTATAATTTCTCAGTCCGATGAACCAATTCCCATATATCCACAACTCTAGAGAATACAGACGGTGTGACTTCTCCTGTGTTCATGAGGAAATTGGGGGCTGATGCTGGACTCCTCTGAGAGAGTCACTCAATCATGGCATGGCGAAACTTGGTCCAGTTAGAGCTCATCCTGGTCTCAAGAATCCCAATACACATGAGAGCATCTTCTCTGAAAGGTGCATGCATGTCAACAGCTATCAGAACCCAATTATCCTAATCAATGGCACACAGTCGAAGAGTCATCTTAATGATATGAACCGGTACTGTACTTCCATAGAGTGCTGGAATGCTATATGTCCTCGAAACATGGTGGACAGCTGGTTTTAAAATCTGTGCAGCTCGGGCATAAATCCTCATTCCTACTCTAAGTAGTAGAGGAGTTCCCAGAGTAATCATCTAACAATGTACTCAAATCATTTTACCCACGATCATACAGTGGATTCATCATTTCGTCTTCTATAATATTGTTTATTTTCAATAAATAAACAATTAACAATATAAAATAAAACTAACTCACTTGGACTGCGCGGAAGAGGATGCAGACAATGTCATGATAGGTTATGGTGAACCGAACCGCTCTGATACCACCTGTAACACCCCGCCTCACGCGGGCGTGTCACTTGACATCTTTTCTTACTTCTACTATTTGTTCTTTTCATATTGATATAAAAAGGTGCGGAAATTTTTTTTTTTTTATATAAACATACTTACACTTACTCACTTTCTGTCTTTCTATCTGACGGATTAAGCATAACGGGTCCATAACCTTTGACATGACATTCGCAACCCATACCACCAATCCCGTATCTCAATAAACTCAAATGGCAGGTTGTTTAACTTTGTGACCTGCACACGAACAAACTGGTGAGCTAAACGGCCAGTAAGTTCAAACATAAAAACATAAATCATAAAACAGTATATTATACTGTTATATTCTGTCATATAAACATATAAACTATCTGTAGTATATAACTACTAAAAACATATCGTGCATTAACACAAATAATCACATAATTTGTTATACTAGTAGTATTCTTTAAAATTAGAATAACTATAAATATCCAACTGTAATAACAGTGGTATACTCTGATGTAACTCATGCCATCTCTTTAAACTTTACTCTGATGTAAGGACAAATAATCACATAAATTGTGATAACTATAAGTATTCTATAAAATTAGAATAACTGTAAATATACCAACTGTAATAACAGTGGTATCCTCTGATGTCACTCATGACATCTCTTTAAACTTTACTCTGATATAATGACAAATAATCACATATAGGGTTAGCACAAACATCACATCATGTGATAGTGCTCATATTATACCCAAATATTCTTTTCTTCATATTTCTCATTCTTTCTTTCATTACATCATTCTTTGCTTTCAATTTATGGGCCTTGCGCCCTGGGCCTAGCGCCCGTTATACTGTATGGGCCTCGCGCCCTATATATCATGGGCCTCGTGCCCGTTAAACTGTATGGGCCTCGTGCCCTATATATCATGGGCCTCGCGCCCGTTAAACTGTATGGGCTTCGCGCCCGTAGTGCTATATCTTTAATAATTAGCACAATATGTAATTTATAAACATATATATATACAAATGCGCATAACATATAAGTTAGCGCAAAACATTGCAATCAAACACAACAATTATGTCTTAAGTGTTTTATGCTCAGTTTTTTTTTCGATTTATTCTGTTCATTTATTATCTTATCTGCACTTTATCTCTGTATGGGGCCGTTTTAGTCGTACCGAAAAGCGCGCTGTAGAGGGGCCTGGGAGCTACCCTGGCTCTCCTTCATCTGTGCTATGTATTTTGCTTTAACAATGAAATAACCTCCCCTCGCGAGAGGCCGGTACGCCAAAACATTAGGTTTTCATTACCCTGTTGTTTAATGTTCAAGTGTACATATGATAACATCTTTACTGTGCAGTCATAATGACTGTAAACATCACATATTAATACTGTGATTAATCAAACATTAATACTACTCTACGATCATAACGTAGTAACTGGAATCATAAAAATGGAATCCAGTAAGTTTGGAACCTCTCGTCCAAACCTGTCACATATACAGAACAGTATATAAATTATACTTAATTTATTTATTCTCATTATTTTCATCGTTTCTTTAAAACGAAACCTCACACTCTTGAGAGGTTGCCTCATTAATTATAAGGCATGCAAAATACTCAATGCAATCATGACAGCTTAAAATGATACCTCACACTCTTGGGAGGTTGCCTCATTAAATATAAGGCATACAAATACTCAATGCAGTCATAACAATATAAAGAATCAGATTCTCGTGAATCTGAAACAATTGTAACAATAGTATAAATTACATAGTCATACCATAAACCATACAGTCTAGTACACAACTATACCAATAGTTGTGCACCCGTCATCAATCACAAATCAAACAATTATATAGTTTAGGGGAAAATATATTTTTCCACCTAAACATAACCATATCAATTTGTTCGTGCACAGACAATTAAATGTCTGAACTTACCTCAATTCTGCTAACATCAGCTTTCTGTGGTTCCTCGACAGTCCATCATCACTGTCCCGTTAAACTCCTATAACCGAAAAATTAACGGTTATTTAAAATCTTTATTTCATATATAAAACTTTATAAAACGTAAAAATACTACGTTTTATTTCTTAATAAAGAACTTAGGAGCTTAACATTTCATTTTTAACTTTTCTGTAAACTTTTGGCAAAATTACTATTTTGCCCCAATCGGAACTTTTCTCATTGTTTTTTCATGCTTAACTCTTAGCTTTGGCCTTTAAAACTTTAATTAAAGCCTTAGGATTATGTTCTAGGCTTTAACGACTCTTTTTTCTAACTTTTTGAAATTTTTGGTCAAAATGACCGTTTTGCCCTTGACGGGTCTTTGAATCTTAACCTTCTCGTTTTAAATGCTTAGACTGAATTTTCTAAGCTCAAAAATCTTCCATTTGACTTTTAAAAATTTACTGGACCTTTTCTAGATTAATTTTTATATTTTTCATAATTTTGACTATTCCCGGCCCTCGGGAAGTTCTATTCCGACATAAAAGTCAGTTTCTTACTTTTCTTACATTTCAAGCCTCGAAGGTCGTTTTATAAATTCTTAAAACATCCATTTTCCGTTTCTCATTTTTAATTCATAAGGGGCTCGGGTTTACCTGCCCGATCACATTTTTAAACCCTTATTTCCAGAAATGCCCTTTACGCCATTTTAAAAATTTCGACAGCATTTCCTCTTGATTTTTTAGGTTCCCAGCATTTAGGAAACGCTTCAAAACCATCTAACATCGTCTAATTTATCACGTACTATACCAGAGGCCTAATTTTACGTAAAAGTTACACACTTTTTACGTAAAATTTACACATTTTCATACATTTTCATACTTGCTATTTCATTCATTTTTCTTTCTTTCTTTTACAATTTCTCATATTAATACATCTCATTAACATACATTCATCTCAATTAACAAATTGAGGAACAAGGGTGGTCGAGATTATACCGAAAATGCCGTTCGGTCTCGATCACACAAACTTTATTCTTTCGTTCTTTGCATCTGGAGTTCCGTTTTGCAAATCCGACTCCGCAGATGCGTCCGGAACGTCGAAAATAGGCCAATGGGCCAATCTTCAAAATTTGGTCAACGGTCGCCGTTGACCGGCGTTGGCCGTCGTTGACCGGCATTGACTCGCCGTTGACCGGCGGTTGACGGCGGCAATGGTGGCAAGTGAATAGCCCATCTTGAAGAGCTCAACGAGAGGAATCCATTGGTGACCTCAATTTCATGTTTGGAGGCCCCTATCGTCGGAAAATCCCCCCGAAAGCCAAGGTCGCGTCGGCGACTGTGGAACTCCACCGTGCCGGACTTTTTCTCCGAAATTGGTTGAGGGCTTTTGCTCCCCACAACCCCACGACCATTTCTGCACCGGTGGCTCTCCTCAATTTGGCCGGAATCGGCGAAAATCGACGGTGGATCCCACGGCAGCGACGGCGGATTTCTCGAAACTCGGTCAGCACGCTACGGCGGTTGTTGCCATGAACCACCACCTGGGTTTTGTAGTACTCTTCACCACGAACCTTTTGGGACCGGTTTCGTGGCAAACGGTGGCTGGACGGCGAAGATACGGCCGTTTGAAATTCACGGCTCCGGCGAGCTTCGGGCGGCGCGTGCGGCTTGCTCCAGCGGCTGCTCCGTCGCGTCGACCCACCATTGGACTCAGCTCGGAGAGAGCTTTCCAACGGTGCCGGCGGTGTCGTGAACGGAGGTCGTATGTGAAAGTTGGTCACTGTTCACATTTGAGAGAATTTTGGGGAAGAATTTCGAATTTTTGGAATTTATGAGGAATTTGTGAATTTAACCCCCAAGATTTCCTATTTATACTCTTCTCCCCAAAATTTTTAACTTGGGCTATCCTGACTAATTTGGACGTGCTGAATCCAAATTTATCAGTTTTATCTTCATCTGAGGTCATCTTGACCATTTTTTCGATACTGCGTATTTTTTGCATTCCCAGTCGAAATTTCTATTTTGTACTCAATTGACTAATTTGAGCATCCTGATTCCAAATATATCAGTTTCAGGTCGAGAAAATGTCATCTTGACCCTTTTCTCGGTACTGTACATACGATATACACATTTCCCAAAAACAGTAAAATTTTTCCGGCTGTTACAGAGTCTATGTTATGTAGGTAAGGGGATCATCATCATCGTCAATACAAGGGCACTGATCTGACGTGAAGGAGGGAAGGTGTCTGTGGTTTTCGATGTGGGGGAGGGATGATAGGGTTGCTGCTAGCAGGGGCCCGATTTGGGGTCTTCGATGTGAAGAAAGGCTTGCCATCGTGGGGGTTAGGGTCATTACTGACCAAATGGGTTAGGGGGCTCACCGTCAGGGGGTTTTGGAGTTCAAGACCAAGAAATGGCTCAATGCCATCATGGTAGTTTTTTTTACTAACCACTAGGTTATATTTATTATGATCGCAGGATAATTTGCTATAATGTCATGTCTTTCCTGGTCTATATAATTATCTGCTAGTAAATTTTATAATGATCAAATTAATCAAGTATTTTATATCTTACCTAGATAATGTCATCTCATTATCCAAATTAAATGAATATCAATTCATAACCATTAGATAATACCCTACCAATAGAATATTTAAATTGCGACCTACCACAGCTTTTCTCACATATATATATATATATCCGAAAATTTAAATTAAAAATTATAGGAATTTCAACAAAATCTAATAGGATAGAACTGCAATGCTAATTAAAGAATCTCCAAGGCAATGTCAAATTCATATGCCAACGGTAAATTTTGGTTTTTGAATGAAAAAAGTGCTCTCCAATACAAAGTTATCTTTCATGTTAAATTTTTCATATGCTAAACTTTGTGGCAAATTTGCCACAAGTATAGATAATGTCAAATTTCACTTATAATTCTTATTGGTAGTTGTCTCATATAATTATTATAATAATTTTATCTTTCATTTATCTAAATACTAAAAGTTTATTTTTACAACCTCTACAATACGATAATAATAACAAAAAGTAAAAATAACATTAGAAATAACATAATGTATTAAACTATAAAGTAAGATAATATTATTTTTTTATACTACTTTATAATAAATATAACATTATCCTACACAAATATATTGAATATGATATAAGGTTATCTTTTTTTTTTTGCCCGAATATCAAATTTTTTTTTAGTTTCAAAATGATTACAATTGGCGAATAATTATCAAAAATCCCGCAAGATTTTCTAAGATAAAAAGGCAACATTGCACCACTTGACTACTTGACCATTTGGCATATGAAATGGCTCAATGCAGTCCTGATAGTTTTTTACTGATCGTGGGAAAATTTACTATAATGTCGTGTTGTCTTGATCTATATAATGATTTATTAGTAATTTTTATAATAACTAAGTTGATTAGGTACTTTTTATCACATCCAAACAATATTATCTTGCTATACAAATTAAATAAACATTAATTTATAATTATTAGATAGTATCTTACTGATGGGATATTTAAACTGTGACCAACCACAACTTTTCCCCTTTTTTAAAGGTTTGTGAGGTGGCGTTTGTTTTTGTTCTTGAGAATGATTTTCCATTTTCAAAAACACAGAAAACGAAAATAGTTTCAAAATAGTGTTTGTTTATTTAACGTTTTTAAAACCATTTCGAAAACACCGTTTTCAACTATGTTGTTTTTTTTGAGTTTTTTGAAAACGAAAAAAAGTTGTTTTCACTTTTTGTTTTCATTTCCAAAAAATATTGTGTTTTTTGGGTTTTTTAAAAATGAAATAGGTTTTGAAAAAATATAACTAAACAAAATTTCATTTTTATGTTTTTCAAAATATACACTTAGAAAACATAACCAAACACAGTTTCAGAAATGATCTTAACACAGTTTTCAAAACATTCTCATTTTCAATTTTTTTGAAAACAGAAAATATTTCAAAAACAATACCAAACGCCACCTAAGTTTGTTTCCTTTTATTTTTCAATAAAATTTTGTTTATTAAAAAAGAAAAGGAACCGTACTCTCTTACTGACGTGGCTCCTGCTTAAGAGATAATGAGGTTATATACTACACACCGTAAAAGACTATATGCAGCAAGTTTTCATTATAGTCTCTGTGCTATAATTAGCATGCTCAGCTAAGAAATATATTCTTGTATCTTGAAAATATCAAGTTGGAAAAATATTATTCTCCGTTATATATTGATCCCGTCGAATTTTAAATTTCGTGCAAGTTCGTTAATCTACTAGCTGACCAAATAGTGAACTGAGCCTATTTAGCTTCTCATTGCGTAAACTGGCTTGAACAAGGCCTAGATATTGGCATGAACTAAAAACTTAGAGTGAGATTGACTCTTTGTTTCCAATTCAGAGTTATGCCTATCGTGCCATCTTCAACGCTGATGCCATTACGTAATCAATACCATAAATACGAGCTGGGACGGCTTAACGGCCCCTTTGCTTTCAGAATCGGATCAACACGAGAGAAAGAACTCATTTTGCCTTAAAAATATATAGTTCTCCTCGGTGTGACTACTATTCCTTCAGCAGTGTTACCATAGGCTTGAAGATACCAAGGATTGGTTATTGAAAAAAAAAAAAAAAAAAAAGATACAAAGGATCCAGCTAAGTTGTACTACAGAACCTTTTCCAAAAATAACAGCAACATTTTTTCAATTGTGAAATTCTGAGGTCACAACCTGTAACCATGAATCAAAATAGGTGAAAGTCCCAAATGATACTAACGAGGGTAAAGCTCTGAAATTGACCCCTCATTTATCGAACCTTGAAGAGAATCACCCTTGGATTGATTTGAATTCATAGTCCCTGAAGTATTAGATGTTGAAAACATGTCTGGTTCAACTGTACTACGCATAAAGAATGCTGGTTTAGAAGGAACTCTAAGAGTGAGAGAGTAACTGTGACACCCCCCCCCCACGTACGTTACCATACCAACCAGCCGAACTCTGACGCCGACCGTGATGGCTGGCAACCTCGTGGGTCATCTTCCTCTTACTTAACATACTTAACTTTCCATTCTTAACGTTCTCAATTTAAAGCGGAAGTAATTTCTATAGCAAATTTTTTTTTTATCTTACATATTATATTTATAACTCTATCATACTCTTATAATATATAATTCATAAATTTCTTTCTTTCATCTTCCTTTTTGAACGCTCAGCGAAAGACTCATGGTAGTACCATACCCTCACCCAGTCCCTTGGCACGTGCAGATCCGTCCGTTGTCCATCATATTACTTTAAACTAACAGGTTGCTTACCTGCAACATATGAATAACTAATGAGCTAGATGCTCAGTAAGTTCAAACATACATTCATTAACTTATAAATACTAGTAATATATGTTATTACTAGAATATATGACATCACGTATATACACATCATACACATCGCCTATACATATCCTCGAAACATAACATATTATGTTAGCCTCTTGATGCTCATTTATCTCTTCGTTCATCGTTCTTATCATTCCATCGATCATCTCTTATCATTCTACTCTAATATCTTCATTTCTTTGCTTTTCATTCCTATCATTTCTTAACTTTCTGTTCTAAACCTTTATAACTTTTCTATCATTTTTTCCTCATCTCTTATCTTTTCGTATCTTATAAGCTAGAATCATATACACTAGCATAACATCACGAAAAAACATGTCATTCACATCATACACATAACATCAAATACATCACATCACACATATTAATTTTATTATGTTCTTTTAAACTTCGTTTATTATTTATTTATTTTTCATCGATTTCATTATGTCATTCTTTCATATCATTCGTTTCTTTTCTTATCGTTCTTTACTTTTCTTTTCTTTTCGTATCATTTCTTTTCTTTTCTTTTCACGCTATTTTCCTTTCTTTTTCTTTTCACGCTCTTTTCCTTTCTTTTCTTTTCACGCTCTTTTCTTTTTCTTTTTTTTTTTCTTTCACGCACTCTCCTTTCCTTTCTTTTCTTTTCATGCTCTTTTCCTTTCCTTTCTTTTCTTTTCTTTTCTTTTCACTTTCCTTTCCTTTCTTTTCTTTTCTTTTCCTTTCTTTTCTTTTCACTATCCTTTCGTTTGTTTTCTTTTCACTTCCTTTGGTGGGCCCGTTGTTGGACGTACCTATTTACGCGCGGACAGTGGGAGGAGGGGGAGCGACCCACCAACCTACCTCACAGTCACATAAAACCGCACCTTCGGGGTTGGTCCATCCTATAATCTACCACACCTTCGGGGTAGCACCACATCTACGTGGAGGATATAGACCGGAAGTCTCGACCTTGTAGGGAGACCGGTATGCCAACAACTTAAGTTTTCAGTCTTATTATCTTGTATGCTTTTATTTTTCTTATATTGATTTTTCGTTGTACATTTTCTTTTCATGACATTCATTATCTTTCCTTTCTCATTTTTCATAAAACATTTCATGGAACATTTGTTCTTTCATTGTTTTTCTTTTCTTAATTCTTTATTTTATTTGTGTGAATTATGTTAATCACACTTTAGCATATATATAGCACATATTACTTATATATCATCACATCACATCACATTACATCATAACAACAAAAACACGTTTTGTTAAGCGTAGACAATTATTCTCTGTTTATCTTATCATTTACACCCTTCTGCTATCGTATCTTATCATCATATTCCTATCGATCATAGCCTATCGTTCTATTCTCTCAATCACATCTTATCGTTATGTTCTAATCCTTTCATCATACCTTTTATCATAACCTATCATTGTTTTTCTTTCTTGTCTAACTCTTTGCTTTCATATCATTTTTCATAAAACATCTATCCTTTCGTCCTCATAAAACATCCCTTTCTTAGTTCCTTTTATCACCGATCATCGTTGCTCTATCAATCATAACTTAACTTTCATAAAACTTTTCATAAAACATCTATTCTTTCCTTTCATGCCTCATCTCTTTCTTATGCATTCTATAATAACATTCTCGTTCTTACTCTTTCCATTCTTCTATCTCTCTTACTCACATCTTTATTCTCATAAAACTTTTATAATACCTTTTCTTCGTAATTCAATATATACATATATATTTTTATAAATTATTTATTGAAACCTATCTTTTAACATCATCATAACATTGCTATAGCATTACTATAGCATCATCATAAGTCACATCATGACATTTGCGTACAAACATATAAATACTATAAGTTTGTTCATAGTTGCAGACGGGTAAATGTCTGAACTTACTCATAGCATACTTATCCTCTTCTTAGAATCCATCGACGTCCTTTGTGGCGTCTGGATCGGGTTCCTACAGATAAACTTTGTCTGTTAATCACATCTTCATTTATAGCTTTTATTTTATTAAAAAGCTTGATTCTAATCTCATAACCCTTAATTATAGCCTTAGGACAACTTTTTAAACCTTAATGGCCCTTTTTGAATTTTTCTCCAACTTTTGAAAAATTACGATTTTACCCCTAACTTTTGATAAAATTACAATTTTACCCTTGACGTGATTTTTCATGACTTAAACCTCAATTTTGGCTTTTACAAACTTCATTAACCTATTCCAGGGTCATTGGGACTCTTTTCCCATAATTTGATAATCTTTGGGTAAAATGACCGTTTTGCCCCTGATGGGTCGTTTAATCATAACATTTTCATTTTCATGCTTAGGTTGGATTTTCTAAACCCAAAATCATCTAATTTACTTTTTAAATCTTATCGGACCTTTTCCGGATCAATTCTTATCATTTTACCAATTTTCACATTCCCGGCCCTCGGGAAGTACTATTCCGACCTAAGAATCGGTTTCATGTTTTTCTTGCATTCTAGGATTTTGAAGGGTCGGTTTACTAATTATAACTTGCCCCTTCTTTTTTCCATGTCCTAATTCTTCGAGGGGGCTCGGGTTCCCTTCCCGATCATATTTTACCCCTCGTTTCCCATATTACCCCTAGTGCCGTTTTTAGAAATTTCGGTAGAGTTTCCCCTTAATTTTTGAGGTTTCAGCGTTTAGGAAACGCCTAAAAACCATCTATCTTGATCTAATTCTATCACGTACTATACCAGAGGTCTAGATTTTACGTAAAACTCATACTGTTTACGTAAAATCGTTACATTATCACATATTTTTCTTTTTCTCCATTACAGCCATTTTCTTCTTTTTTTACATACATTCTTTTTCATAATTTTCATACCAATAATTATAAAATCATACAATAGTCCCAAACAATTAAATTGCGGAACGTAAAGGGGTCGGGATTTATACCGAATTGCAGTCCTGTCTCGACGGCATAAACCCTAATTCTTCGTTCTTCATATCTGAGGTCCCGTCTTGTAATTCCGACTCCGCGGATGCATCCGGAACGTCAAAAATAGGCCAACGGGCCAAACTTCAATTTTCGGTCACCGGTCGCCGTTCACCAGCCGTTGACCGGCGTTGACCGGTGACTACGGTGGAAAGTGGGTAGTCCATCTTGAAGATCTCGACATGAGGAACTCATTGGTGGTCTCAATTTCACCATTCGACGCCTCTATCGCCGGAAATCACCCCTCGAAAGACCAACAGTGGTGGCGAGCGTAAACCTCCTTTTTCCAACGATTGTTGCCCAAAATTGATTTGGGGCTTTGGATCTACGTGTTGTTCTGAGCATTTTGATACCAACCTTGCAACTCAACTCCGCCGGAATCGTCGGATTCCAGGGCAGTGACGGCGACGGTGACGGGCGGAGTTGGGCGGCGCAATCCGGCGGCCGTTGGGCTGAAACACCACCTAGGTTTTGTTTTACTCTTCACCACGAGTCTTTTGGGACCGGAATCAGCTTGATCGGATGTCAGACAGTGGAGATACGGCGTCGCGAAATTTCTGGTGGCCTGCGGCTTCGGGCAGCGCGTGCGGCGGCGTGCGGCGGCCGTTCCGTCGCGTCGACCCACCGTTGAACTCAACTCGGCGAGAGCTTTCCAACAGTGTCGGCGGTGTCGTGAACGGAGGCCGTACGTGAAAGTTGGTTACTGTACACATTCGGGTTGAGAGAGAAAGAGAAGTGATGAGAGAGAGAGCATGTGGACAAATGAGGACATTTCACTTTTTTTCGCTCTTTATATACTTTTTCGCCCAAATTTTCAACATGGGCTTTCCTGACTAATTTGGAGGTCCTGAATCCAAATATATTAGTTTCATCTTCATCTGAGGTCATTTCGACCAGTTTTCGATACTGCGAATTCTCGGTCAAAAATTACCCTTGTGCTCAATTATCAATTTTGAGCATGCTGATAGGCTATCCTAACTAATTTGGGTGTGCTGAACCCAAATTTATCAGTTTTATGTCAAGATAATATCATCTTGACCTACTTCTTGATACTGTGAGTGACACACACATGTACACACATAATATCACTATTAATCATTTTTCATCTTTTAACATTGTTAGAACATTTTATTTAGTTCTAAACAATATTAAATCACTTAATTTCACATTTTAACGCTTAAATTCATTGTGTATTTATTTTTCGAGAAATATCAATTTTCCCAGTTATTACAGTAACTGTTAAGCATAAGAGCTACCGAATTCATGGTTGGTCTGTCAGATATTATTTCTTGCACGCATAGCAATCCAATATGCATGCATCTCATTATTTCACTCGTTGAACCAGCTGAAATAGCGGGATCTATAAGATTTAAAGCCGTCCCATTCATCCAATTTTCCCATGCCTGGAAAGTCAACGTGAGGAAGAGGGTTAGACTGCATGCATATCATATGTCTCAGTTAATTCTATGAATAGATTTGGCTTAGTTGCAAAAATAACATGATCGCCGGATACTAGTCTGTACTTTTTTGACAAATTAAGCCGAAAAATGTTAACGAAAGAGATTTGTGCTTACATTGGTCAATAGATCCTCAACGTCTTCTCCGTTTTGAAAACAACTATTCTTCTGTCCACTTACTCTCTCCAGCAATAACACTCCAAAACTATACACATCAGACTTGGTAGAAAATTGCCCATGCATTGCATACTCGGGAGCCATATAACAACTGTTAATAAGATTAAATTTAATTAGCAATATTAATACAGTTGCAAAAATATTGCACACGTCGCTTATGGTTTAATCTTTAGGTTTTTATAAAGATTTGATGATTAGTGGAAAAATAACAACATAGTACAAGATGTCCAACAGATACTTACTACGTCCCCACAATTCGACTAGTATTGCCTTGTGTTTGATCAAACACAAACAACCTTGCTATTCCAAAATCTGAAATTTTGAGGTTTAGTTCTTCATCCAACAAAATGTTACTAGCCTTAAGATCACGGTGGATAATTCTCAAGCGGGAATCTTTGTGAAGGTAAAGCAATCCACGAACAATGCCTTGAATAATTTTGAAACGCCTATCCCAATCTAAATGTCCACGCTTCATTGGATCTACATATGTTTCCATACAATATATTGTATTTACGCTTATGTCGAAAATACGTTTCGATCTAATCAATAACGTTCTTATTATGGAATTCATTAAAAATAAAATATCAAACTAGTACAGGCAACCAAACAAATTAAGGGCGTGTATATTGTCGAGCACGTACCAAATATAAATCTATCGAGACTTGAATTTGCCACGTATTCATAAACGAGAAGTCTTTCCTTTCTCTCTAAGCAAAAGCCTAGGAGCCTGACTAAATTACGGTGTTGAAGCTTAGCAACTAACACAACTTCATTTTTAAACTCATTATCACCCTGATTAGAAGTCCTGGAAAGCCTCTTCACGGCAACATATTGTCCATTTGGTAGTCTACCCTAAAAAGTGTATACCCATGACAGTTAGTAAAATCCAGAACTAAAATATTCATTCAATAGCTTTTTGGGAAATTTGAAATTATGTATCAGTGCACTCAAAAATTTTTTTAACCTTGTAAACCGCTCCAAATCCACCTTCTCCAAGCTTGTTTTCTTGGGAAAAATTGTCTGTTGCAGATTCTATAGTGCCAAAGTCATATACCAAAGATTGTGCCCAGCCAATTTCCTCGGAAGCTACAGAAGATGACATTGTACAAGTTTGCCGATAAGTTAATTTTGACAAGAATAAACTGATGAAGATACGATGTTCTGTTTTGCTATTTACTTTGAAGCATTTCATCTTAACAGAAATACCAGATTAGGATTGAAAAAAAAAAGGAGTTGCTGTAGATATATGTTTGCACGTGGGCATAATAAGCTAGTATGTACTAGCTTATTAACAAAATTTCAACAAATAACTGCGCTAATTATGGCCGGCCAATATATGCTAGCTACCCGAAAACCTTAATTGAGCTTTTTTTGAAGTTCTGTCTTCACGGCATACATTCAATATTGTTTTTAAAAAATAAAAATAAAAAAAAATCCTTGGAGTTATGAAATGAAATCAGATGCAGTGACAAATTAAATCAATTTACCTGATCTAAGCTCTTGATCAGGCTTCCTCAACTTTAAGAAAACGCATATGCCAATGAGCATCGCGGCAATAAATGTCGGAACAACAGTAACAACAACAGTTCTTGTTGTTTTACGCTTACCTGCAAAATTAACCCGGTCATGTCTCATCTTAAATTTTGTTGATTAGCAACAGTAATGCATCGCGATATTACATTTCTTTTACGAGATTTGTCGTTTGGAAAATAAGGAAAACTTAGCTCTACTTTACCTTTATTAGAGGAATCAGGTGACACTGGCGAAAGATCATCTGTAGCCGCAAAGAAAGGTTTCACCTCGTACCTCAAATTACAACTGGGTTTGAGGAGTCTCGCCCCCTGTAGTCTGTCGCAACATTGTGAAATTGACAAGGCAGAGTCTTGTAGGCAGTCCCTGCACTGCTGACTGTTCAAATCGGGAGTACACTGCTCTGTAGCATATATTGTTTCGTATCCCGGAACAGTAGACTCTCCTGACGCATACTTCCTTTGCGAATCACCCGATGCAGCCTTACTAGTTAGATTGTCCAACAAGGGTTTAAGCGTTAGCTTGAACAGATTTGCCTCCCATGCTTTATTTGGGCTCGGAACATTCTTTCTTGGGTCGTCTTGTTTCACTGAGAATATGGATTTCTTGGAGAATCGCACCATACATCTCTCGTCCCACAATACCGCCTCCCTTCTACTTGGGCAGTAGTTTAAGAGCCTTTCACTGGAGGTATTGACACAACTATGGCAATCTTCCGGTGAAAGATCTCCTCTACACAGAGCAATTGCAAAAACTCTGTTGGGATTATCTCCTAGAGAAGAATTGTAAAACCCGAAGACTTGATTTCGGGTCTTGTTAGAAGAGAAAGAGGAGAATAAGAGACTTTTGAGATTCTCCTCGTAAGTGCCAGTAGTACTAGTGTCGTTACTGACATCAGAACAACTCCAGCAAAACTCAGCATTCGGCGAACAAGTGCCGTCTTCTGTTAATGCATTGTTAGATTCGAAGAAAGGTCCCGACTCATACCTGAGATTACAGCTGGGTTTAAGAATTCTCACCCCCGGCCTTCCTTCACAACATTGCGGAATCCGTAAGGTAGCATCTTCTAGGCAATCATTGCATTCTTTCTGGCTCAAATCGGGTGTGCATTGAAGAAGCGCATATATGGATTCAGCGTTCGGCACCGTAGTGTTTCCATGAGCATACTTGCTAAATGAATCTCCAGATGCAGCTTTGATTACTAGATCATCCAGCAAGGGCTTCAGCGCCAGCTTGAACTCTTGTGCATTTGATGTTTTTTGTGGGCTGGTCAACTCCATACTCAGTTCGTCCTCCGCGACCAAAAATATAGAGTCGTTGGAGCTGTAACGTAGCATACAATGCTGGTCCCATAGTATCGCTTCCTTCCTATTGGGACAACGCTCCAACAGCCTATAGTTTGATTCGTTTAAGCAACTTCGACACTCGTCCATCGCGAGGTCTCCCCGGCACAGGACGATCGCGTTGACTTTGTCGGGGTTTTGTCCGAAAGAAGTGTTGTAAAAGCCCTTGAAATTTTGGTCGTTGGGTGCAGATGAAGAAATGGAGGTTAGGAGTTTGTCGAGATTTTCTTTGTAGATGCTGGTGGGGCTGTAATTGCCATTGTTGGAACAGTCCCAGCAGTATTCGGCTTTCGACGTACAGCCTTGCTCGGCATGGTTGGGGGTGATCAGAAGGTGTATGAAAATAGGAAGAATCAAGATTAAGATTACTTCTCTTGAGGAATTCATTTTGATTGGATGATCAGAAAGTGTTTCTTAATTAATATTGGTTCATAAACTGGCTTATTTTATAGCAAGATTGAAATCCGATCTTGTTTGAGAAATTACGTACGCGTTAAGATGTCCACGAAGAATATGAATGCAACTAATTTGGTCTCCCTCCCTGTAACAACCAAGAATTTTCATCTTCTCAGAATCATTTTTTTTAATTAATGTAATGATATTTTTATACATATGTATATATATATGAATGATTTAATACTGCTAGAATAAAATAAAAATATTCTAACAGTGTTAAAAAAAAAAGGAGGGGATAATAATAAAAATGATTTTGAAAATTAGGGGCTAGGGACAAATTTAAAGAGTTTAAGGACCAAAAAAAAATTGATGAAATGAATATGAGAAATAATCCATGATTATTTCTATTTTAGGAAACCCAAGAAGTGAAGGAGAAAGCAGTAGCAAGGATCCAAAAGGAATCACTCTTGCACAGATACTGTAAGTACAAACATTTACTTGTCTACCCACAAACTGACTAACTTTGATGTGATCTGTGGTATGAGTTAAATGAAAAATCATGTTAGAGATGCCTTAGGAATGGTATGTATGCATGATAAGTTATGATCAAAAAGCTAAAAGAATGCAAGATAATAAGACTGAAAACTTAAGTTGTTGGCGTACCGGTCTCCCTACAAGGTTGAGACTTCCGGTCTATATCCTCCGCGTAGATGTGGCGCTACCCCGAAGGTGCGGTAGATTATAGGATGGACCAGCCCCGAAGGTGAGGTTTTATATGACTTTGAGGTAAGTTGGTGGGTCGCTCCCCCTCCTCCCACTGTCAGCGCGCAAATAGGTACGTCCAACAACGGGCCCACCAAAGAAAAGTGAAAAGAAAAGAAAAGAAAAGAAAAGAAAGGAAAAGAAAGGAAAGGAAAAGAAAAGAAAAGAAAAGCAAAGAGAAAGAAAAGTGATGATGGAGAAGAAAGGAAGACGTGAATTGAAATTATGAGGATGTTACGATAAGTTATGATAAAGAACCTCAAATACTAACTTATGAGGAATTAGAATTGCATTATGTGACTAATCTTAGAGGTTATGCATGTTAGTTCTTTGTTTGTATGTTTGTGCTTACTGAGTCTAGCTCACAAGTTTGTTTGTGGTGTAGGTAACAAAGGTAAGTAACCCAGGACAGGATAGAAGGTCGAGGGGACTGGCAGAAAGATTCGAGAAGTGTCATGGACAAGGGGGACGGACCTGCTATGCTTTCAACTGCCAGAATATTTTTGTATAAGCATATGTTAAGATATATATATATTTATATGTGCAGACCATGTGTAAATGAAATGGAACAAAAATGAAAAATATATATATATGTTAGTATGTTTTGAGAAAAATAGAAGTTGTGTAAATATGTTTTTAAAAAAAAAAAAGTTTCCAAAATTTCTACGCTATTTTGAAAGTAAAGATTTTAAATTACACTTCCGCAAATGAAAAGAAAACGTTTATGTATACAAGTTGAAGAGAATAGAGATGGCGAACGTCGACTCGGGCGAGCTGGGTCGACGGGCGCCACAGTTGGTATCAGAGCCTGGCGGTTGTTCATTGACCCTCCATGACATTTCAAGCATCTGATTCTGCACAGTCCAAGTAAGATTGTTTTTAAATTAAGAATTATTGTTGTTATGTAAGTACTAAACTATGTTATGGTTTACAATAGGTAGTATACGACAATATGGTCAGACCACGATCTAAAGCGTCAAGAGTTGACCGAGATACCGAGATAACCAACCTCTTAGCCAATACACAGGCGCGATTGGAGGCTCAAGAGCAGGAAAACCAAAGACTAAGGGAGTTGTTAGCTGAAAGAAATGTAGAGCAAACTGATAGGGGTGGACCTTCCCAACCTCAAATGACCCCGTCCCAAACATCCATGCCAGAACCTCAACCGACTCCAAGTTCAACCGCTCCAACAATACCAATTCAATCAGAAGGGGGTATGGGTACTCCTACTCAGATGGTAATCAACCAGGAGTCCTTATATGAGCGGTTTAGGAAAACGAAACCGCCAGGGTTTGAGGGGTCTACTGATCCACTTGAGGCTGAAGAATGGTTGGCTTCCATACAGATGATTTTCGAGTTCATGAATCTCACAGATCAAGAACGAATTCTCTGTGCCTCCTACTTACTGAAAAAAGATGCTAGATATTGGTGGGAGATGGTAAAGATGAGAAGAGATGTGAAAAGTATGAAATGGGATGACTTCTTGGAAGAATTCAACCAGAAATTTTTCACCTTAGATGCCTTGAGAGCTCAACAGCGAGAATTTGATGGGTTAAAGCAAGGAGAAATGTCGGTAACTAAAGCTTGCCCTAAGTTTGATCGGCTAGCCCGCCTATGTCCTCAGATGGTACCAACAAAAGGGGAACGGGTCCGGCGAATGATTGACATGTTTAGGCCTGATATTGCTACATTGGTAGAGAGTGGTGAGACTCCACCCACCACCGTCGCAGACTGCATTAGTAAGGCAATGAGAGCTGAGCACAGGTTGGCCCGAGCAAAAGAAGAGAAGGCTAAGGCTTGGGAGGACAAGAAAAGAGAAAGGGATTTGGCAAAGCTGACACAGAAAAGCAATCAACCAAGCCAAAGTAGCAAGCCTTTCTCAGGTCCGAGGCCTAGTCAGAGCAACAACCAAAGTCAGTCGAGCACGAACAAGCGGAAGACAAATACTAGTGATTCCGGAGGTCAGAATGTAAGAAATGTCCAGAAAAGGCCGAATCAGACCACCGGCCAGACTAGACTCCCATGTCAATAATGTGGGAGGATGCATCCAGGAGAATGTAAAGTGGGGACATATGCATGTTACTCATGTGGCAAGGAAGGCCATTATGCCAGAAATTGCCCTACCAATCCCCAATACCAGCCAAGATCCTTCCAGCCGCGATCGACTGCTAACCAAGCACATGCCATGCAGACAAGGTCCCAAGGAGCGCAGACTCACACAAACCGACCAGAAGACGCGCCTCGAACTGATGCACATATCCTGGCCTACTCCAAAGAAGACGTTGAGGCGGGAGCCTCGAATGTGGTGACAGGTCAGCTTCCTGTTGCCCAAAGTATTGCCTATGTATTATTTGACTCAGGTGCATCACATTCATTTGCTTCACATACTTTTGCTGCAAAAATTAAACATGTTAAGGAGTGGATTGGTCAAGTGTTCAAGACCACCCTACCATCTGGTGAGGTAATGTTGTCGAATCATTGGCTACGTAATGTTCCAGTGATTATTGCTGACCGAGAATTATACATCAATTTAGTCATACTAGAGATAGTTGACTATGATGTTATTTTCGGAATGAATTTCCTTAGCAAGTATCGAGCGACAATTGATTGTCAGCAACGGAAAGTGGTGTTTCATTTAGGAGGAGATGACCGGTTCGAATATGTGGGTCATACTCCAAGATCGTCCGGTATGCTTATAAGTTCAATGAGGACACAGAAATTGATAAAGAGTGGGTGCACTGGCTACTTAGCCTACATCACAGATACAAGCATTGAAGCAAAACCCCAACCAAGTGAAGTACCGGTGATTAGGGACTTCGTAGAAGTATTTCCAGAAGAATTGCCAGGACTCCCTCCAGATCGGGATATCTCTTTTGAGATTGAGTTGTTGCCAGGCACAACCCCTATTTCAAAAGCACCTTACAGGATGGCCCCTGCAGAACTGAAGGAATTACAGGTGCAGTTAAAAGAATTGTTAGAAAAAGGATTCATCCGCCCCAGTTGTTCGCCATGGGGAGCACCGGTTTTGTTTATGAAGAAGAAAAACGGAAGCTTGAGAATGTGCATTGATTATCGTGAACTCAACAAGGCTACAATCAAGAACAGGTATCCACTGCCGAGGATCGATGATTTGTTTGATCAACTCAAGGGAGCTGCAATGTTTTCCAAGATTGATCTTCGATCCGGTTATTACCAGTTGAAGATCAAGGAGGGAGATGTTCCTAAGACCGCCTTTCGCACGAGATATGGGCATTTTGAATTCCTCGTTATGCCCTTTGGATTGACAAATGCTCCAGCTGCCTTCATGGAGCTTATGAATCGAGTATTTAAGGAATACTTGGACAAATTTGTCATCGTATTTATTGACGATATCCTCATCTACTCGAAGAATCAAGAAGAGCATGAGAGACATCTTCGGACCGCACTGCAGACACTAAGGGAGCATCGGTTGTACGCCAAGTTCTCAAAATGCGAATTTTGGTTAGACAAAGTCCATTTCCTCGGACACGTCGTCTCAAAAGATGGGATTGCAGTCGATCCTGCAAAAGTTGAAGCTGTTAGCAAATGGGTACCTCCAAAGAACATCACCGAGATACGGAGTTTCCTAGGATTGGCAGGTTACTATCGTAGATTTGTGGAGGGATTTGCAAAGTTAGCTACCCCTCTCACAGCTCTCACTCGCAAGGAGAAGAAATTTGATTGGACGAATAAATGCGAGGAAAGCTTTCAAGAATTAAAGAGACGGTTGACGAGTGCCCCAGTTCTCACTTTGCCTAAGGATGAAGGAGAATTTGATATCTACAGTGACGCATCCAAGATGGGATTAGGAGCTGTATTGATGCAAGATGGAAAAGTGATAGCCTATGCTTCCAGACAGCTGAAAGAACATGAGAAGAACTACCCGACTCATGATTTAGAATTGGCTGCTGTAGTATTTGCTCTTAAGATATGGCGGCATTATTTATATGGAGTTCGGTATAGGATCTTTACCGACCACCAGAGCTTGAAGTATTTCTTCACCCAGAAGGAACTTAACATGAGACAAAGAAGATGGCTTGAGTTGGTTAAAGATTATGACTGCGAGATTTGTATCATCTCGGCAAGGCGAATAAGGTAGCGGATGCATTGAGCCATAAGTCAACGATGCCGGAACGAATAACCATTGATAAGCTGCCCAAGCCACTACAACAAGAAATTTCTGCACTAAGAATGGAGTTAATTGCAGGAAGGTTGGCGGCAATGCAAATCCAGCCGACACTTTTTGAGGAGATTAAAGAAGCTCAAGAGGTTGATGCTGTTCTGAGAGAATTGAAGGAAAAAGTTTTTAAGGGTGAAAAGACAGAGTTCCACATTACTGACGATGGGGTACTACTTTTTCAAGGGAGGATTTGTGTGCCTGACAAAGAAGAATTGAGGAAGAGAATCCTAACGGAAGCCCACGACACCTCTTACTCAGTACATCCGGGTAGTACAAAGATGTATCAAGACCTGAAGCAGCAATTTTGGTGGAGAAACATGAAAAATGACATAGTCCAACACATCAGTCGTTGTTTAACATGTCAAAGGGTCAAGGCGGAACATCAAAGACCAGCAGGTGAGCTGCAACCACTGGACATCCCAGAATGGAAATGGGAAAAAATAACTATGGATTTTGTTGTGGGACTGCCAATGACAATTGAAGGATTTGATGCTATATGGGTAGTGGTAGATCGATTAACCAAGTCTGCTCAATTTTTACCCTTAAAGATGACGTATACATTGGAAAAGTTGACAGAGCTGTACATCTCAAACATAGTGAGACTGCATGGAATACCAACAGAGATAGTGTCTGATCGCGACAGACGGTTTACGTCAAACTTTTGGAAGAGTGTTCAAGCTGCAACGGGCTCAGAACTAAGATTCAGTACAGCATTTCACCCTCAGACAGATGGGCAATCTGAGCGCACAATTCAGACACTGGAGGATATGCTTCGCGCATGTACACTAGACTTCAAGGGAGCATGGAATAAGAAGCTACCACTGATCGAGTTTACATACAACAACAGTTTTCAGGCTTCTATTGGAATGGCACCATATGAAGCATTGTATGGGCAGAAATGCAGATCACCAATTCATTGGTATGACTTAAGAGAAAAGGAGTTACACAAGACTGAGTTTATCCAAGAGACAATTGATGCGGTCAAGAAAATCCAACAGAGGATGAAGACTGCACAGAGTCGCCAAAAGAGCTACACAGACCAGAGACGAAGACCCTTAGAATTCGAAGAGGGAGATTTCGTATTCTTGAAGGTTGCGCCAATGAAAGGTGTAATGCGATTTGGGAAGAAAGGGAAGCTGAGTCCCAGATACATAGGACCTTTTCCTATTATCAATCGAGTGGGAAAAGTGGCCTATAAGTTAGCACTGCCACCCGAATTGTCTACCGTGCATAATGTCTTCCACGTGTCGATGTTGAGGAAGTACATTTCAGACCCTTCACATGTTCTTGAGTACGAACCAATCCAAGTCCAAGAAGACTTGTCGTATGAGGAGCAACCAGTTCAAATACTTGCTCGAGAGGAGAAGACGCTAAGAAATAAAAGCATTCCGCTAATCAAAGTGTTGTGGAGAAATCACGATGTGGAAGAAGCTACGTGGGAACGTGAAGAAGAGATGAGAGAAAAATACCCCCACTTGTTTTGAATTTTCGAGGACGAAAATTTTATAAGGAGGGGTGAATGTTACAACCAAGAATTTTCATTTTCTCAGAATCATTTTTTTTTAATTAATGTAATGATATTTTTATACATATGTATATCTATATATGAATGATTTAATACTGCTAGAATAAAATAAAAATATTCTAATAGTGTTAAAAAAAAAGGAGGGGATAATAATAAAAATGATTTTGAAAATTAGGGGCTAGGGACAAATTTAAAGAGTTTAAGGACCAAAAAAAAATTGATGAAATGAATATGAGAAATAATCCATGATTATTTCTATTTTAGGAAACCCAAGAAGTGAAGGAGAAAGCAGTAGCAAGGATCCAAAAGGAATCACTCTTGCACAGATACTGTAAGTACAAACATTTACTTGTCTACCCACAAACTGACTAACTTTGATGTGATCTGTGGTATGAGTTAGATGAAAAATCATGTTAGAGATGCCTTAGGAATGGTATGTATGCATGATAAGTTATGATCAAAAAGCTAAAAGAATGCAAGATAATAAGACTGAAAACTTAAGTTGTTGGCGTACCGGTCTCCCTACAAGGTTGAGACTTCCGGTCTATATCCTCCGCGTAGATGTGGCGCTACCCCGAAGGTGCGGTAGATTATAGGATGGACCAGCCCCGAAGGTGAGGTTTTATATGACTTTGAGGTAGGTTGGTGGGTCGCTCCCCCTCCTCCCACTGTCAGCGCGCAAATAGGTACGTCCAACAACGGGCCCACCAAAGAAAAGTGAAAAGAAAAGAAAAGAAAAGAAAAGAAAGGAAAAGAAAGGAAAGGAAAAGAAAAGAAAAGAAAAGCAAAGAGAAAGAAAAGTGATGATGGAGAAGAAAGGAAGACGTGAATTGAAATTATGAGGATGTTACGATAAGTTATGATAAAGAACCTCAAATACTAACTTATGAGGAATTAGAATTACATTATGTGACTAACCTTAGAGGTTATGCATGTTAGTTCTTTGTTTGTATGTTTGTGCTTACTGAGTCTAGCTCACAAGTTTGTTTGTGGTGTAGGTAACAAAGGTAAGCAACCCAGGACAGGATAGAAGGTCGAGGGGACTGGCAGAAAGATTCGAGAAGTGTCATGGACAAGGGGGACGGACCTGCTATGCTTTCAACTGCCAGAATATTTTTGTATAAGCATATGTTAAGATATATATATATTTATATGTGCAGACCATGTGTAAATGAAATGGAACAAAAATGAAAAATATATATATATATGTTAGTATGTTTTGAGAAAAATAGAAGTTGTGTAAATATGTTTTTAAAAAAAAAAAAAAGTTTCCAAAATTTCTACGCTATTTTGAAAGTAAAGATTAAAATTACACTTCCGCAAATGAAAAGAAAACGTTTATGTATACAAGTTGAAGAGAATAGAGATGGCGAACGTCGACTCGGCGAGCTGGGTCGGCGGGCGCCACACTCCCCTTCTAATTTTTTTTGTTGAACATTAACTACCACATTTTCTATCATCGTATATATCACGATGTGAAGTTGGGATTAATTATAAATTGGAATTTGGGAGAGTGAATGTATTAATGCGACTGAAAACAAAGGATAATGACAATGACAAGAAGACAATTCCCTATTCATATATGACAATAAGACAAACAAATTATGATGTCAAATTTAATTATTTTTTATAAAATTTGATGATAACAAGAATTAGCGCCTAAACATCTCGAGAAATTGTGTGAGCGCTGACTTAGTCTCCCCTAGTTTCTCTCTCTCTCTCTCTTTTTAACAAGCCTACCTAGTCTTCTTTTTTTTAAATATTATTTTGGGCAAGGCTACTCTATTTTTATGTCATGGCCGAAATTATTTATAAATTGTAATTAGGGGAATGAATGTACTAGTGACCGAAAATAAAGGATGACAACAACAAGGCAATTCTCTCAAAAAATTGAAAAAAAAAAATTTTGACACCAAGAGAAACAAATTATGATGCCAGTCTTTTTTTTTTTTTTTTTAAATAAATTTGTTGAGAACAGGCTGTTGAAATATTGGATCAAGCATGAATTCTGGAGCTAATCAAGGAAACGATAATCAACCAAATCAAGATGAAATTACTCAAATCAGACATATGATGACAACTGGCTATTACTGTGCTTTATTAACTATTCCCCTTATTTTTCCATATGAGGAGTTGTATAAATATGCGTTCCCTCGTTGAGTGAATGAAAAATAAAATTCTCCTTTTAAATTTTTTATTATTATTTCGAGTTAGGTCTTTAATAGGAGAAATTATTCACTAGACCAGTAATACCTACCACATCATAAATAGAATTCTCCTTTAATAGAATCAAGAGAGAACTAGGAAAATAGGCTAAAAACCAACTTTAGTAAAAATAAATAATATAAAAATTTTGGACTTTTAAAAAATAGTCTATTTTTGATAAATCATGATTCACTACAACTTAAAATTCTAAAAGTACCCCTCATGTGTAAATATTTGATTTATCAGTGAATCCTTAATTTACGTGTATAAATCTTTGATTAACCTATAAATCTTTTATTATTACTCTTATAAATAAAAAATTTACTAAATAAAGGCAAAATTTACTATTGTAAACAAAATAAATCAAAATCTAGTAAATTATTTTTTACGTGGTAAATTATTTATTTATCATGTAAACAATAATTATGTTCATTTATGTAAATTTTTGATTTTGTAAATAATTAATTTACTTGTATAATTAAATGTAAATTCTTAATTTCAAAATCATTACTTTATCAATAGCATTTTCACCATAAATCTGATATTTACTAAAATAAATTTTGATTTACAAAGTTTCTAATATTACAATTAAACCCCAAAAATCCCCAAATTAAGCCTCCAATATACAAAAACCTAATCCTAACCACAATCCAATCTCCCTTCGTCAACAACCCATGCCACCACCAAAATCTTGGCCTCCTCACCAGTGGCAATCGTGGCAGCTCTCGGTGAGCCGCGAACAATGCAAGATCTCACCAAATCGGCCTCGTGAAGTATGACTCACCACCATGCGATGGCGATAGAGACAAATAAATGACCATGATTTGGCCTCACATCGTCAATAGTGGGAGGTTCCATTATGACAGATCGTGATTTGGTCTCATGGCATGAGGTTCCATTGTGATTGTACAACATTGGAGGTGCAAGGTTGCTCATGATCTCTCTCTCTGAATCTCGCAATTGTCGGTGGTTGGTGGTTAGAAAAGACAGCGGCGACCGACGACAGAGATCTGGCTCTAAAGGAATGAAGAGAGAGAGATGGAGGGGGGAGAGATGGAGGGGAAGGAAAAGGGCGAGTAAGTAGTGAGTGACAGAGGAGAGAGAAAGAAAGTAGAAGAGAATTATTCTATAGAGAAAATATACAGTCAATAAATCCTAATGGGAAACAATTCAAGGAGGGTAAAAAAATAAAATTACTTACATTTTAAATTAAAAATGCTATTAATTTCTAGACATAAAAGATTATGCCATTTACTTCTGTTAGTGTACAAAAAAGGCCTGTATGCTATAATTTCCCTAAAATTAATTATACAAAAAGCTCATTTTTAGAATCTGGTTTTAAATTTGTCTCTTTTAATAGTATTGGGCAACGTTTTATTTTTAAATAAATAAATTTCTATAATATCTATTTTATGATTTTGCTATCATTGACAGTGATCCAATTTTATTCATATTCTTGTTTTTTTCTTTTTTTTTTATTTTTTTGACTTTAATGATAAATACTGTTTGCTGATAAATGTTAATTACTTTAAATAATCCCAAATATATATTTTTTTTAACTTTGAAATGATCTTGAAGTAACCTCATTTATGTTCCCTTTTTTTTTCCCCGAATTTTCGTATTCCGCGGTTCATATATGCGCTCTTGGAAAATGTAGTGCTGAAAATTCTAGGTCTAATTGTTAAAATAATTTAACGTTCTAGATGTATTAACGTGGCCAGAATTAGCCATTCAAAACCGCATGAGGGGTCACAATATGACCACTTCCCAGTCTTATTTCCTTTCAAAACCATTCTATAACGTACCAGCTTGAATCGAACTTGCATTAATATTTATTCTTCTTTCCCCAAATTCTCCACTCAATTTTTGTCCGCCCATCAGTCTAAGAAGAATGAAGACCTCTTTCTAAAGTAGAATAGTCCAAGTATATTTATTAATTTCTACATAAAAAATCAAAACTAGTGATGTTATATACACAGCCAGTATTGATCCAGCTGTAGAAATCAGGTTTTTAAGTGATAATGCAATCATCACAAAATTTGGTGCAAGTACATAAACGTAAAAATGTCTCCGAGAGAGTAGACCACGTACTGGTCTGAGTAATAAGAAATATTGCTAGTGTTTTCTTTTTACGTTCTTTAATTGGTATTTGACACGGTCTCCAGCCTTAACTTTTTGCGACTGGGGGGAAAAAAAGAGTGAAAAGAATGAAAATCAAATCTAAAGGCCAAAGAGAAGACATTCTTTTTCACATTATATCACAATATTATCATGATCTAGATAGCCTCAAGTATCCAAGCAAAAAATAAAAATAAAAACCTCAAGTAGCCTTGTACATCTCGAAGAGAAATATTACAGTTATGCTATTTTTGGCATGAAGAAAGGAAAAGAAAATAGAAAAGAAGGTTAAGTAAAATATTAAGGCTAGGAAGAAAAAAAGGAAGTTTTTCTAATTTTCTCTTTCATTTTATTTAGTAAAAAGAGGAAAAAAAAAACGAATTTTGCTAAATTATAATATAGAAGTCATTTTCTAAACAAATCACAGTAAATAGCATATCTTAATATTTGAGGTAAATAATATATTTATGATGAACAATTTATTTACAAAATAATTTATAAGGTAAATTAATCATAAATATACTTTGTCAATAAATTATTAACAATAAATACATTTTTTAAAGTTTAGAAAAAAAATGTTATTTACCTTTTTCTCTTATATAATTTGAACCTATATTTTTTAATATAGTCAGATATAATATTATTACTAAATTATGTATATAATCATAATTGACATACAATCTTGAAAAACCATGTCAACATACGAATATTCCCTTTTTCAGTTATTATTTATGTTCTTGTTTTAATAAAATTATTATTTATTTTCTTACTCTTGGAAAAGAAAAACCTTCGTGTTTATTATTATTATTATTATTTTTGGATTGCATTACTTGAGTGAAAAAGCTACACATTTTTACATAATTGTAATATCTACCATGATTATAGACATAATTATTTTGTAAAAAGTAATTAAGTCTATAAATACTGTTAAAATTAGCAATTTGAGTAAATTAAACGAAGTAAAAAAAACGTTTAATTTCTATTCATACAATGAAAGAGATAACTGAAAATAAATCGGTTTACCTTATCACATGTGAGTGCGTGTGTATGATATGTAGTATTAAGAACATGGTCGAGATGACATTTTCTTGACACTAAACCGATATATTTATAATCAGTATGCTTAAATTAATCAATTGAGCACAAAACGTGAAGTTATGAATGAGATATATGCAGTATCGAGAAAGGGGTCAAGACGATATTTTCTCAACCCGAAACTGATATATTTAGAGTCAGTACACTCAAACAAGTCGATTGAGTACAAAAAGTGATTTTCGAGTAAGAATCACGCAGTATCCAGAAACTGGTCAAGATGACCTCAGATGGGCAAAAAACTGATAAATTCATGATCAGCACGCCCAAATTAGCTAAGATAGCCTATGTCAAAATTTTTAATACAAAAAGTGTACTATACATGCACAGTGTCAGCACAGTTTAGAATACAATCACGGAATCAAAGAGGAATAGTAAATAGACACAAAACAAGCTCATAAGCACTTACAACCCACTAGAAACAATTAGAATAAGAATCGGATCAAGAAAATCAATTTCAGGTAGAGGTTTGGAATACAACTAGAGAATTATCAAACACCGTTGTGGGAAATTAGACTGATAAGAGAAGCTTTTTACAGATAAATTTCCACCTCAAAAACCATCCCAAGCAGCCAAGAGACAAGGTGAAAAATTTTTCCTTGAAACAAGGAAACATGTTTGGAAATTTTAAATTAAAAAAAAAAGATTTTTGAAGACAAGCACTATTGCATTTTTGCAAAGCCTTAAATGCAAATGTGGGCTGTTTTGTTTAGCCTCCCTCGGTTTTCTACATGGGGCAGTAGCTGAAAATTTTGGTCCCCCAGGCTTAGCCAATTAAACTTAATAAATTTGTTTAGAGTCAATTAAACTTGTTTATGATTGGTCTATAAATAGGTCACCTTGACCATTTGAACCATTTTCTTCTTCTTGCTCCCCCATACACTCTAAAGCAACCAAATTTTCTTTTTCTTCCTCTCAGCCAGCCAAACCTCTCTCACCCTTAAACACTCAAAATTTAACCACAAAATTTGCTTGAATTGTGCTTATTCTTCAAGTCACACTAAGATAACCACTAGAACCTTTTTCTTCGTGGATATTTTCTTTAGTTAAGTTTGATCTCAAGGGATTTACTATGGATTTGAGCACGTGGGTTGTAATAAGTTTATTTTAACCTTTAAGCATGTTATCATGTGATTATGTGGTTGTGTGGTTATGATTTTCGTTTTTGTGGCTTGTAGTATACATAAATGTTTAGGGTTAGTATTGTGACACCCCCCGCCTCGTGCGGGAGACGTCACCTGAAAACTCTACTTTACTTTAATTCTTTTTTTATCAAATCATAACAAAATAGTTTGCGGAAATTTTTTTTTTTTTTTTTTAAAACCATCAATATACGTAGTATTACAACTTTCCAAAACTAAGTTATCATAGTTGGAAAACTACTTTATATTACTTGCATATAATACTGTCATACTGTATTAAACATAGTTAAAGTTAAACATAACAGTGTAGCTTATACAATATTATACAACTGTATTTTTTTCTTTCGCCCTTTTTCTCTCTCCCTTGCGAAATTAGCCTGGCAGGTCCATAACCTTTATCATGACACTGGCACTTCATTCCTGCAGTCCAATCCATACACTGTGGCTCAGGTTACAGGTTGTTTACCTCGATTACCTGAACAAGAACAAACTGGTGAGCTACATGCCCAGTAAGTTCAGACATAACATTTAAAATAATAAAACACAACAATGCAACTTGACACAATGCATGAGTTCATTATGCTCAATTTACACTTGCATTGTTCATTTACTATGTCTATGGGCCCGGTTTGGTCATACCGTGTGCGCGCTGTAAGAGGGGTCTGGGAGCGACCCGGACTCTCCCTCAACAATAGTATGTCTTTTACTTCGACATAAGATAACCTCCCCTCGCGAGAGGCCGGTACGCCAAACATTAGGTCTTTTTTCATTACCTTGTTGTTTACTGTGCTATGTTACTTACTATGATGTCTTAACTGTTCCAGTGTACATATTCATAATTAATACACTCAATGTTATGCCTATTCAGTCCAAAAATACTGTTTAAAAATCATCACCCATGCATTTAAACATTGGGGCGTGATTGGAACTGAAAACAAGGCACAAACTCTTAATTATACATTTTTGGAACAGTTGGAGCGCCTGGCACTCATCCCCGAGCGCCTGGCCCTCCATTTTATTTTCCTTTAAAAACTTAGGACAGAGACTCCAGCGCTTCGGCGCTCTCTTTACAGCGCCTGGCGCTTTCGAAAATCCGGTGAAAGCGCCTGGCGCTCATACCCTAGAGCCTGGCGCTAATGCTGATTTTTGTACTAGGGCCTGGCGCTCATACCCTAGGGCCTGGCCCTTCCACTAAATTTTACACTAGCGCCTGGCTCTCATACCCTAGCGCCTGGCGCTTCAGACAATTTTTACACTAGAGCCTGGCGCTCATACCCTAGAGCCTGGCGCTCCCACTGAATTTTAAACACCAAATTTTGGCCGAGAGCTCAGCGCCGGGGCGCTCTTTAGCTAGCGCCTAGCGCTTGGCTGCGGTAAAAATAGGTTTTTGAACACATTTTGATATAAGAACCAATTCTCATTCATATTTTCAAATCTAAAACATGTTTAAAGCATTTTATGGTCAAAATTCATAAAACATAATCATATACACATAACACATCACTGCACACTCGCATACTTGCCAATTTAGGCGTTTCAACGAGTTCACAACAACATATAACATTTCTAGCCAAGGAATTTAGGCTATTCATAAATTAACATTCAAGAATAACACAGTGTTCCAGTTGTTCATGTTCAGACAATTAAATGTCAGAACTTACCAGAAATTGATTTCTGCTTTTGTTCCTTTGTTTTCCTTCGTTGCCCTATAACGAAGCAGTTCAACATTCAGTGAAATATTTATAGGTCAACTCGAAAACATTTAAACACTTCTCCTATACATTGTTATCATTAAACCCTTAGCCTTGGTTATAAGTCCAAAAATTTTGGCATTATAACGGCTTAATTTTTCATTTTCCCACTGTGCCAAAATCGCTTAAATCGCGTTATTGAACACAGTTTCCATCATAAACCTGCTCAAAATCCCAGTACATAACAATAATTCATTCTCAAAATCAAGGTATAACAATGTTTCTCAAAAATTTAGGGTTTCACTCACAACCCTAAACTTTCCTCTTTGTCTTTCTTCCATTCCACACTCAATACCACATCAAATTCCTTTTCCACTTCATAATACATAATTATCACTATTCCATAAGGGTTTTCACCCTCCTTTCCACGTCAATTCCCCCCCCCTCATGCAACATTTTTGTTTTCAAAAACTAACCCCACAAAAACCTCAAAAACAAGTTCAAAACATGTTTTTCCACATGATTTTCATCAAAACATTCAAAAACACTCTAACTCCATTTTGTTCCACTATTCACATAAACATAAAAACACTTAAAAACAAGCATTAAAACAGAATTTTGAAGAACTTACTTGAGCTTTGAGGTGAATACTCCTCAACTTGAACTTTTCTCACCCTTTTTCTTCAAAATTTACAAGTTTTGAAACTTTGGAAATTTTTGTGAGCAAAGGAACGTGGGAGAAGAAGAAGAACAGAGAAAATGATGTTTTTCTGCTGTGAGGGACGTGAAAAATCAGGGGAAAAGTTTATACAAATCCTTAGGGGCATTTTTGCAATTTTTGAAAATTTTGGGGTCAAAATGAAAATTTCTTGGGGGCATTTTTGTAAAATTTTGGGAACTTTTTCAGCTGAAATACAGCTGTTTCACCCCCTCTCTTCCACGTGCATGAGCAGATCAATATGCATTTAATGCTAATTTTTCTTTCTCAAATTGATTTTTAAGGAAAAATCCAAAATTTCCTTAATTTGATAGCCTTTGGATCAAAAAGGATGATTTGATCTCATCCATTGATTCATATATTAATAAGAAAATATTATTTGTTTATACAGTATAGGTTTTTCTTTAATAACAGTATAATTTTCATCTGTCGAAATTTTGACCGAAAAGCTATACTGGCCAAATTTCACAGTTTACCTCTCGAAATGCTGTTAGAGCCTTTCGATGCATTTATATCATTTAAAACACTCCATAAACCCTAGATATTTCATTATTTTCCATCTGGGGTCTATGTTTGCCACATTTTAAGTCTCAGTAGAATTCTGTTTTTCGATACCGAAAATGCACTATTTGAGGCGTTCCGATTCGACACTCATCACATCTATAGCTAATAAAATATTTATCAATTCGAATAAATATACTTATCAACTCTAATGATGATTTATTAGAGTGAAATTTATATATTTTCGTCACACTAATATATATAAATTTTCACTATACAATGTTCCCGAGAACGATTTAAAATCTCGGCTGTTACAATCCTCCCCCCTTAAAGAATTCTCGTCCTCGAGAATTTAAAACAAGTGGGGATATAGGGCTCTCATTTCATCTTCTCTTTCCCATGTAGCCTCTTCTATCTGGTGATTACGCCATAACACTTTGACTAATGGGATTGTCTTGTTCCTGAGTACCTTGTCTTCTCGTGCGAGTATTTGAACAGGCTTTTCCTCATAAGACAGGTCACTCTGTACTTGTATCGGCTCATATCTCAAAATGTGCGATGGATCAGGCACATATTTACGCAACATAGAGACATGAAAAACATCATGTACCTTGGATAAATCAGGTGGTAATGCCAATCTGTAAGCCACCTTCCCGATCCGTTTGATAATTTCGAATGGTCCAATGTATCTCGGACTAAGTTTGCCTTTCTTTCCAAAACGCATAACTCCTTTCATAGGTGCAACTTTAAGAAATACAAAGTCACCTTCTTGAAATTCAAGAAATCTGCGTCGTTTGTCGGCATAACTCTTTTGTCGACTTTGGGCTGTTTTCATTCGTTTCTGTATCATTTCAACTGCTTCTGAAGTCTCGTGAACAAAATCAGTTTTATGCAGTTGCTTCTCTTTTAAATCATACCAATGGATTGGGGATCTGCACTTCCTGCCATAAAGAGCTTCATAGGGTGCCATTCCGATCGAAGCTTGATAACTGTTGTTGTAGGAGAATTCGATCAACGACAGTTTCTCATTCCATGTTCCTTGGAAATTCATGACACAAGCTCGTAACATATCCTCTAAAATCTGAATGACTCGCTCAGATTGTCCATCAGTTTGAGGATGAAAAGCCGTGCTAAACTTCAATTTTGTGCCCATTTCTTGTTGTACACACTTCCAGAACTTAGAGGTAAAACGACCATCTCGATCAGATACAATAGATCTTGGAACTCCATGTAATCTAATCACATTCGCAACGTACAAACTTGCAAATTTCTCCAATGTGAATGTCGTTTTCACCGCTATGAATCGAGCCGTTTTCGTCAGTCGATCTACTATCACCCATATAGCATCATAACCTTCTCGTGTCTTGGGTAGCCCTACCACTAAATCCATGGTAATATGCTCCCATTTCCACTCTGGAATATCTAGAGGTTCTAATTTCCCGCCTGGGTGTTTGTGCTCTGCTTTGACTCTCTGGCAAGTTAGACATCGACTAACAAACTCAGCAATGTCATTTTTCATTCTCTTCCACCAAAATTGTAATCTTAAGTCATGATACATTTTGGTGGCTCCTGGATGAACAGAATAGGGTGTTTGATGGGCTTCTTTCATAATCTGCTCCTTCAATTCTGTATTGGCAGGTATGCAAATTCTTCCTTTCATCAACAGCATTCCATCTGTCTCGATGCTGAAGTCAATTTCTTCTCCTTTATTGACTCGGTCTCTCATCTCTTCCAAGTACACATCTTGTTTCTGAGCCTCCTTAATCCTATCGTACAGTGTTGGTTTCAATTGTAGCATAGCCAAACTTCCGGAAATCAATTCTATTTCTAGCGAATTAATCTCCTTTTGTAGCGGCTTGGACAATCCATCGATAGGCAATTGCTGTACCGATGTTGATTTGCGACTCAGTGCATCAGCAACTCTATTCGCTTTCCCTGGATGATATAAGATCTCACAATGGTAGTCTTTCACGAGTTCTAACCATCGCCGCTGTCTCATGTTTAACTCCTTTTGAGTGAAGAAGTATTTCAGGCTCTTGTGATCTGTGAAGATTTGACATTGAACACCATATAGATAATGCCTCCAAATCTTTAATGCAAACACTACTGCAGCTAGTTCCAAATCATGAGTTGGATAATTCTTCTCATGATTCTTTAGTTGTCGTGAAGCATAAGCTATAACTCTCCCATTTTGCATCAATACCGCTCCTAATCCTTCTTTCGAAGCATCGCTGTAGATGTCGAATCTTTCCCCATCAGTAGGAATGGCAAGGATAGGTGCACTTGTTAATCTCCTCTTTAATTCTTGGAAGCTTTCATCACATGCTGCTGTCCACTCGTACTTCTTTTCCTTTCTAGTTAACGCCGTAAGTGGTTCAGCAAGCCTAGCGAATCCCTCCACAAAACGCCTGTAGTATCCGGCTAATCCCAGAAAACTACGAATTTCAGTAGCGTTTTTCGGAATAGGCCACTTGCTAACAGCTTCAATCTTGGCGGAGTCAACAGAAATTCCATCCTTAGACACCTTGTGTCCTAGGAAATGAACTTGATCTAACCAGAATTCGCACTTTGAAAATTTGGCGTATAGCTGGTGATCTCTGAGTGTTTGTAGTACCCAGCGTAAGTGTTCTTCATGGTCTTCCCGGGTCTTCGAATAAACAAGGATGTCATCAGTAAACACGATGACAAACTTATCTAAAAATTTCTTGAAAACTCGGTTCATCAAGTCCATGAAAGCAGCTGGGGCATTCGTCAATCCAAACGGCAACACCAGAAATTCATAGTGTCCGTATCTCGTCCTGAATGCTGTCTTTGTTACATCACTATCTTTAATTCTCAGCTGATGGTACCCAGAACGTAGATCAATCTTCGAAAACACTGAGGCTCCCTTCAGTTGATCAAATAAATCGTCGATCCTGGGTAGTGGGTACTTATTCTTGATGGTGGCCTTATTCAGCTCCCTGTAGTCTACGCACATTCGTAGAGTTCCATCTTTCTTTTTCACGAATAGGACCGGAGCTCCCCAAGGTGAATAGCTCGGTCGAATGAATCCTCTATCCAATAATTCCTTTAATTGCGTCTGTAGCTCCTTCAGTTCAGCTGGAGCCATCCGATAAGGGGCCTTGGATATCGGTGCTGTTCCTGGTACTAATTCGATCTCAAAAGAAATTTCCCGTTCCGGTGGAAATCCAGGTAATTCATCTGGAAATACATCCATAAATTCGTTGACTATGGGAATATCCTTTGGTTGTAACTTTTCTTCTTTTGTCACATCAGTAACAAAAGCTAGATATCCCACGCATCCTTTAGCTATCAGCTTGTGCGCCTTCATTGAATTTATCAGGATCCTCGATGGCTTTGGAGGTGAAGCAACATATTCAAAGCTTTCTTCTCCATTTGGTCGAAAGATTATCCTCCGATGGCGGCAGTCGATTGTAGCCTGATACTTTCCCAAGAAATCCATTCCTAGGATTACATCGTAATCCGCTATTCTTATCACAATCAAATCAAGATAAAGCTCTCTATCTGCCACAATTACTGGCACATGTCGTAACCAGTAATCTGACAACAATACTTCACCCGAAGGCAACATAGTCCTAAAGGTCATTCCAATTCTATCCTTAGCATGCTCTAACCTGGCGGCAAATTCTTGTGATGCAAATGAATGTGAAGCACCCGAATCAAATAAAGCGTATGCCGAGTGTTGAGCGATAGAAATATGACCTGTAACAACTGTGGATGTGCCCGCTTCTGCATCCTCTTTTGTGTATGCCATCACTCTTGCATTGGTTGGAGGTGCCTTTTCACTTTGCTCCTGTTGTCGTGATGACGTCTCTGCCTTTGCTGTAATAGCGTACATCTGAGGATTTGGCAGACGCTGAGGAATCGTGCCGGCTTGATTCTGTCGATTACTTGGGCAGCTTCTTGCATAATGACCTTCTTTGCCACAATAATAACAAACATTGCGGCCTAGTCTGCATTCTCCCAAGTGCTTCTTTCCGCATGTTGGACAATTTGGTGTGCTCACAGGGCCTGGTGTACTAGGACCAGCACTTGCTGCATTCTTCTGTTGCTGATTCCTATTACCCCTGAAATTCCATTTTCTTTTATTGGAATTTTGAGGCCTCTGTCCACTTCCTTGTCCAGGCTTTGAGGACTGATTGGAGCGATGTCCTTGTGGTGTTTGACTTTCACCTTGACCTTGTTTCAATTGTTGTCTCTCCTTTTTCCGAGTTTCCCATGCTTGAGCCCGTTCTTCTCTGGCTCTTG
This sequence comes from Antiaris toxicaria, assembly GCA_035233585.1. Taxonomy (NCBI): domain Eukaryota; kingdom Viridiplantae; phylum Streptophyta; class Magnoliopsida; order Rosales; family Moraceae; genus Antiaris; species Antiaris toxicaria. The sequence continues at coordinate 102,306,572 of CP141154.1, forward strand.
TCAAGTGAAATTCAGCTTTCAAGGCTCGGGAGACACATTCAGCTACTGACGTGGGTGGAGATGCGGCACTGTCGACCATTACGGCAATTTCTGGTCGAAAAGTCCCAATTATCTTTCGAATACGATCCCCTTCAGTAGGGACCATATAGGGACATAACCTCGACAGCCGGTCAAACTTGCGGCATACCTCCATCACTGTCATGTTTCCTTGCTTCAAATTCTCGAACTCTCTCTGTTGTGGTCCGAGAGCAGCAGGGTCATAGTACTTCTGATTAAACTCTTCCACAAAATCATTCCAGGTTATCTGGCTCTCGTCTCTTCTTAAGCAAACCATTTCCCACCAGTACCGTGCATCTCTGTTCAGCACGTACGAAGCACAGAGAACTTTTTCCCTGTCAGTCAAATTCATAAAGTTTATGATCCTCTGGAAAGACGATAGCCACTCTTCAGCTTCTAACGGATCTAAGGATCCATCAAACTCCGGTGGTCTCATTCGTCGAAACCTTTCATATAAGGGTTCCTGTGGAACAATGACTTGTGGTTCCGGAATCCTTTCCCCCGAAGCTGAGACTGCCGGGGAATTATGTTCAACTTCCGGGGCTACAGGTGCTTCTGGTGCCATGGGTGGTGGTGAAGCTTCCCTTTCAGCACGTTCGCGATGAATCTGGTTTAGTTGGTCTCTTAAGGCTTGATTCTCTTGTATTTGGGTTGCTAATAAAGCTTCTAATTCGGTCACCCTTTCAGTCAGGGTGGGAGGTCTACCACGTCTAGGAGGTTGGACTCTCCTTCGTGCCATTTGATTTCTTTAGATCTATCAACACAATTCAAACGTTCAGTATCGGTATTGAGAGAAATATCTTTAATTTTCTCTTTTCATTTAGCAATGCAATCATAATAGAATATGCAATTACTTAATCTTAAGTAAGCGACCATGTATAAACATATTCTTGTATTCACATACATTTAATTCACATCCAGTATTTATACATATTCCAGTCCATTTCCATAATATGCAAAACTTGCATTTATATACACATAAGTTAACTTCAATAACTTATGGGGTATCACTCCTATCTTCATCACTGCCCAAAGGAAATTCCTCTGGATCTTCTTCACTGTCATTCTCATTTTCATTAGTCGAATCACTAATTACATGGATTGGGCCTGCAATACATGATTCGCCTGAGGATTTCACATCGTCATTCTCCCTCACTGGTGGTGGTTCGTCAAGTCTGGAGGATACGTCACCGCGGGGGTCATTATCTCTCATTATCCGATCATATTTTTCTATCAACATTTTTCTTTCTACCTCTTTCACTGAGGTAATATATTGCTCCAGTGTCTCGTCGAGTGCAGGGACCGTTCGAAGCTTCAGTTCATGAGTTAATCCTCTCCAGAGCATTGCACACTGTTCCTCTTCGGTCAAGGTTGGCCAAGGACTACTCATAATAATCTCATTCCGAAAACGAGCTGCATAGGATACTACCGTATCTGACAGATGCATCCTAAAATTCTCTGCTTTCATGACAAAATTTCGACCCTCTGTAAACGTTGGAGCTATTGGTGGTGTTGATGACGATGGTACGTCTGCAGTTGAAGGAGTCATTTCCGACGTTCTTGTCATTCGAAATCGAATAAAAGGTCTTTTCCCAGTTGTTCGGGAACCTGGTCGGTTACTCATTTTCAAATCCTAGTATTCATGCATTACGTACAAAGTTTAGAATAAGAAAACAATGAAACATTAACTTACTTGGACTACGCAGAAGGAAATGCTTGCAATGTCATAACAGGTTATGGAGAACCGTTTGCTCTGATACCACCTTGTGACACCCCCCGCCTCGTGCGGGAGACGTCACCTGAAAACTCTACTTTACTTTAATTCTTTTTTTATCAAATCATAACAAAATAGTTTGCGGAAATTTTTTTTTTTTTTTAAAACCATCGATATACGTAGTATTACAACTTTCCAAAACTAAGTTATCATAGTTGGAAAACTACTTTATATTACTTGCATATAATACTGTCATACTGTATTAAACATAGTTAAAGTTAAACATAACAGTGTAGCTTATACAATATTATACAACTGTATTTTTTTCTTTTCGCCCTTTTTCTCTCTCCCTTGCGAAATTAGCCTGGCAGGTCCATAACCTTTATCATGACACTGGCACTTCATTCCTGCAGTCCAATCCATACACTGTGGCTCAGGTTACAGGTTGTTTACCTCGATTACCTGAACAAGAACAAACTGGTGAGCTACATGCCCAGTAAGTTCAGACATAACATTTAAAATAATAAAACACAACAATGCAACTTGACACAATGCATGAGTTCATTATGCTCAATTTACACTTGCATTGTTCATTTACTATGTCTATGGGCCCGGTTTGGTCATACCGTGTGCGCGCTGTAAGAGGGGTCTGGGAGCGACCCGGACTCTCCCTCAACAATAGTATGTCTTTTACTTCGACATAAGATAACCTCCCCTCGCGAGAGGCCGGTACGCCAAACATTAGGTCTTTTTTCATTACCTTGTTGTTTACTGTGCTATGTTACTTACTATGATGTCTTAACTGTTCCAGTGTACATATTCATAATTAATACACTCAATGTTATGCCTATTCAGTCCAAAAATACTGTTTAAAAATCATCACCCATGCATTTAAACATTGGGGCGTGATTGGAACTGAAAACAAGGCACAAACTCTTAATTATACATTTTTGGAACAGTTGGAGCGCCTGGCACTCATCCCCGAGCGCCTGGCCCTCCATTTTATTTTCCTTTAAAAACTTAGGACAGAGACTCCAGCGCTTCGGCGCTCTCTTTACAGCGCCTGGCGCTTTCGAAAATCCGGTGAAAGCGCCTGGCGCTCATACCCTAGAGCCTGGCGCTAATGCTGATTTTTGTACTAGGGCCTGGCGCTCATACCCTAGGGCCTGGCCCTTCCACTAAATTTTACACTAGCGCCTGGCTCTCATACCCTAGCGCCTGGCGCTTCAGACAATTTTTACACTAGAGCCTGGCGCTCATACCCTAGAGCCTGGCGCTCCCACTGAATTTTAAACACCAAATTTTGGCCGAGAGCTCAGCGCCGGGGCGCTCTTTAGCTAGCGCCTAGCGCTTGGCTGCGGTAAAAATAGGTTTTTGAACACATTTTGATATAAGAACCAATTCTCATTCATATTTTCAAATCTAAAACATGTTTAAAGCATTTTATGGTCAAAATTCATAAAACATAATCATATACACATAACACATCACTGCACACTCGCATACTTGCCAATTTAGGCGTTTCAACGAGTTCACAACAACATATAACATTTCTAGCCAAGGAATTTAGGCTATTCATAAATTAACATTCAAGAATAACACAGTGTTCCAGTTGTTCATGTTCAGACAATTAAATGTCAGAACTTACCAGAAATTGATTTCTGCTTTTGTTCCTTTGTTTTCCTTCGTTGCCCTATAACGAAGCAGTTCAACATTCAGTGAAATATTTATAGGTCAACTCGAAAACATTTAAACACTTCTCCTATACATTGTTATCATTAAACCCTTAGCCTTGGTTATAAGTCCAAAAATTTCGGCATTATAACGGCTTAATTTTTCATTTTCCCACTGTGCCAAAATCGCTTAAATCGCGTTATTGAACACAGTTTCCATCATAAACCTGCTCAAAATCCCAGTACATAACAATAATTCATTCTCAAAATCAAGGTATAACAATGTTTCTCAAAAATTTAGGGTTTCACTCACAACCCTAAACTTTCCTCTTTGTCTTTCTTCCATTCCACACTCAATACCACATCAAATTCCTTTTCCACTTCATAATACATAATTATCACTATTCCATAAGGGTTTTCACCCTCCTTTCCACGTCAATTCCCCCCCCTCATGCAACATTTTTGTTTTCAAAAACTAACCCCACAAAAACCTCAAAAACAAGTTCAAAACATGTTTTTCCACATGATTTTCATCAAAACATTCAAAAACACTCTAACTCCATTTTGTTCCACTATTCACATAAACATAAAAACACTTAAAAACAAGCATTAAAACAGAATTTTGAAGAACTTACTTGAGCTTTGAGGTGAATACTCCTCAACTTGAACTTTTCTCACCCTTTTTCTTTAAAATTTACAAGTTTTGAAACTTTGGAAATTTTTGTGAGCAAAGGAACGTGGGAGAAGAAGAAGAACAGAGAAAATGATGTTTTTCTGCTGTGAGGGACGTGAAAAATCAGGGGAAAAGTTTATACAAATCCTTAGGGGTATTTTTGTAATTTTTGAAAATTTTGGGGTCAAAATGAAAATTTCTTGGGGGCATTTTTGTAAAATTTTGGGAACTTTTTCAGCTGAAATACAGCTGTTTCTCCCCCTCTCTTCCACGTGCATGAGCAGATCAATATGCATTTAATGCTAATTTTTCTTTCTCAAATTGATTTTTAAGGAAAAATCCAAAATTTCCTTAATTTGATAGCCTTTGGACCAAAAAGGATGATTTGATCTCATCCATTGATTCATATATTAATAAGAAAATATTATTTGTTTATACAGTATAGGTTTTTCTTTAATAACAGTATAATTTTCATCTGTCGAAATTTTGACCGAAAAGCTATACTGGCCAAATTTCACAGTTTACCTCTCGAAATGCTGTTAGAGCCTTTCGATGCATTTATATCATTTAAAACACTCCATAAACCCTAGATATTTCATTATTTTCCATCTGGGGTCTATGTTTGCCACATTTTAAGTCTCAGTAGAATTCTGTTTTTCGATACCGAAAATGCACTATTTGAGGCGTTCCGATTCGACACTCATCACATCTATAGCTAATAAAATATTTATCAATTCGAATAAATATACTTATCAACTCTAATGATGATTTATTAGAGTGAAATTTATATATTTTCGTCACATTAATATATATAAATTTTCACTATACAATGTTCCCGAGAACGATTTAAAATCTCGGCTGTTACAAGTATGGTAAGCCAAACTACCCTTATTTTTTAGCTACAGATTTTGATAGTTTTTAGCATGATATGGATGGATTTTAAGCATATGTGAAAATGAAACTTTTAGAAAATTTTGTAACGGACGTTTTTGCGTGAAACGGACCTAGGCTAAAAATGATGTTAAGATAGGCTTTTAGATGATTTCCTGACCAGAGGTCAAAACTGGGACTGTAATCCTAGATGTAGAGATAGTTTTGGATTTTTGTAAAAACAGGTAATCTAGAGTCCGAATCGGTTTCTAGGCTTAACATGAAAAATGTAGATCACGTCGAAAACTTAAAAATGGATCATGTGAGTATTAAAAATTCGGCCGTTGTAGGGGCCAAACAGAGCAGTATTTCCTTGATCTAAAAACTGGAAAATTTTTCTAAAATGAGTCAAGCTAAGCCACGGGTTTGTGATCATTAGAAGATGCTAAAGTCCGAACCAATCTCTGAGATGAACACGAAAGTTTTCCATCTCATTGAGGCCCAGTTTTACAAATTTGGTCTTTTTATGCAAGTTGTATATGGTTTTTCAAAAAGGTTCAAAAATCATATTTTTGAGTTAACACCAAAAAGTGTTCTTTTAAAATGAGACAATGAATTTAAGGAAATACCCGCACCTTCCAAAGGGGTGTTAAGGGGATTGTTTTTAAAGAGTATGTGTTTCTCAAAATAAAAGATGCTCTTGCGAATGGTTTTCAAAACCGATAGGATTTTTAGAGATATCACAATTAGCTAAGTAGCCATTTTGCTAACTAGATGATTAGTTAGCAATACCAAAAGGGAGAGAGAGACATTAATTAATTCATTAAGAAGAAAAATTAATTAACTTTGATTAGAAAATGGTTAATCGAACTCCTGAAAAGAGAGCAGTTTAGTATCGAAGGGGATCGATAACATATGTCAATAGATGTTTTAGTTACTAACGATATTAGTGACTTAAGAACGAGTATTAATGGAATGTGTGATGATGTACAGGTGGACACCTGTAATACGACTAGGCGTAGTACGAGACTGCCTACAAGACAGGTAAGTATAACTGCCTATAGTATGAATGAAAATGTTTTTATACAATTGTTTTTATGATAAGTATGCTATTTATTCTTTAATCCCATATGATTAATGAATAACATGATTAAAATGTTTTAATTCCTTAATCGCGTATAATTAATGAATAACAAGATTACGACATGATGATAGCCATTCATGATCTCCACAATTAGGTAATTGTTAAATGTGTTGTACCAGCCTCTCAACCTACGGGGAGGTTTTCATGCTAAGTATGACGAATGCAAGGCTCATAATGAAAGTTTTTTATCTCGGTGAATCCAAAGATCGCGCATACAATGGTATTGATACAAGGGCCCTCATGACACGTAAAAAAAAAGATAATGTATAATGAAGCATAATTGAGCATAATCGGTTTATGCATGATACATGATATGTTATGATATTCTTTTGAAGTTATGATAGGCTTTTGAAGCTTTGATATGCTTTCAAGTTATGGTTTATGCTTATAAGTTATGCTATGCTTTTAAGTTATGGTTTTGCAGATAAAGTGTTGTACTTGCTAAATGTAAAGCTCGTCATGTGTGTTCATGTTGTAGATAAGAAACCTATAGGATGACCTCGGTGGACAATGAAGGTGGCAAGGCTGAAGTGAGGGTTGGGTATGGATGCCATCACAAGATTCACTTCCACATATGTTAAGTAGTCTTTTCTTTGGAAACCAGACTTATATTAAGTTAGTATAGTTCAGTATTTTTTAGTATGTATGTCTACTCCTAAGTGGTATCGAAACCTTTATGTATTCGTAAAGTATGTTTAAGTATGTATGGCTATAGTAAAGCCTAAAAAAAAAAATCCCGTGGAAATTGTGATATTGAAGTATGAATGTTTTAAGCATGTGTTTAAATAAGTTTAAGTATAGTAAGTTTCAAAAAGTGACGACGGCCGCGCCACTAGGGTGGGTCAAAGTCAGGGTCGTCACAATAATGACCACATAAAATATCATAATTGATTACTCGCAAAATTTAAGATTGTAAATACCACTCATAAAAAAAATACCACAAAAAAAAGTGGAAAAAAAAAATCTACATATTATTACATAACGACCGCACAAACATAAATTGCTATTTATTTTCCTACTCTAGCTCATTAGCATGATTCTAAAACATGTATACTTATTCTGAGCCCGTCCTGTTGGTGAAACAGACATTTGTGCTAGGACGTCAAATCTTTCCTTTTCTTTCCAAGAAATATACAGCTACCACCTAATGGATCATGCATCGACTGAGAAGCCCACTACGAGTGATCTAGTGGGCCCACTTGGAGACTTAGGGTAGAGGTGAACATCGGGTGGGTTGAGTGGGTTTTTGTGATTTTTCAACCCACCAAATCTTTATTGTGTGGGTTAAAAATATTTTTTACCCATCCAATTAACCTAATGTAGAAAATCAATCCATCCAATTATGATCGGATTGAGTTGGATAGGTTTGGCGGGTTGTATATTTTATTAAAAATAATAATAAATGGTATTAAAAATTCAACAACAAATGAAATTTAGAGGGAAAAAAGGAATTAAACTTAACAATGTTTAAATAAATTTTATCACAGAATCTGCATAATTTTTTTTTAATATAATCTCATTAATAGTCGAATATAAAATATATATAAATTATAAGAATCACTAAAAAATATAAGAATACTAGAGTAATAAACTGTATTTTTTACAAAATTATCAAAAATTACATCCATGTTGAATATCAAGTAATGTATTCTATATAATCAAATAATTTAAACAACACTTAAAGATGAATATTATATAGTAAAAAAGAAAAAAAAAATATAGGTGAATATTGTGTAGGTTGGGTAGGTTTTGGAATTTTTCAAATCCATCCAATAAAGATTGGGTGGGTTGAAAATTTTTTTTACCAACCAATCAACCAAATATAGCAAATTAACCAACCTAATTAAGGTTAGGTTTGATAAATTGGATGGATTTGTCAAGTGACTGAGTTTTTTCTTCACCCCTAACCTAAGGTCTATGTAGGAAATGCGAATGTTGCTTAATGGAAAAAGAAAAAAAAAGAAAAAAAGAAGGAAACACGATAAAGAAAAATAGAGATAAATTGATGGAGTTGGTTGTTTATAACAAGGAAAAGGAGAATAGGAAAGGACAAGTTTGAAAATGTAGTGACCTCCGCTTTTTTATTTTCTTTAAAAGTAGAAGGAAAACTAAAATGCATTAATCTAATATCAAATATAATCTAATATAATCGTGAATATAAACTTTATTTATTAAAAATTTGAACTTACGTAATAAGAAATATAAAAATAGAAATATTGAAAAACATCTTATAAATATGAAAATTCTTATGTTTATATTTATTTTTATATAATTTTATATTTTTATTAATTACAATTTATATTTAAATTAATATCTCATATTATAACCGATATCAAATTTAATATTTTATATAAAATAGTAATTACAAAACTTTTTTAAAATTATTTTTCTTACTTTTATTATACCAAACAACATAAAAAGAAAAAAAAAATCTTTTATCTTGCTCTTAATTTCTTTGATTTCCATTTTTTTTTTATCCTTCTTGCTTTCTTTCCTTCTTGCCACAGGCTAAAGCGGGCCAGTTGAGTTCAAATTTTAACCAATGCCAACTCTGCACACATGCATCACGTGTGGGTCAAGCTTCGGTTCAAACTTTTGACAATTGCCAGCTCTGCACACTGGTGTTCATATCGACTTATAATTAATTGTCTGGTTTTTCTTCTTCTTCTTTTTTTTTTCCGTGAAAAAGAATAATCTGGTTGAATTCTTTTAAGGCATCAATACAATATTAAATTATTATGTTAATAATAAATTTTAGTATTTAACTAAAAAAATTATTCTTAAATAAAATATTATATTTGATGATAAATTTATCGTATATTAAATTTTATGATAAATTTGATACAATTATTATAAGACATAAACAATATTAAATTTAATATTTAATTCCCATTAGTTGGTGTCTTTACTTTTTAATGTTGTCATTGTAATATTTTTCTTTTTAAATTATCGAAATATTAAAAGTCCATTTTTATGAGTTTGAAAGTATAATATAGATAATAAAAAATAGAAATATCATTACACTTTTAGAGTACAAAGTAAGATAATACTTTTCCCACTTTTTTTTATAATAAATTTAATATTGACATAAATAAATATATTGGAGATGGTCTAAGTATGGTTTGCATAGTTGTTTAGAGAAAACGTCAGTTATAGGAGAAAAATTATTAATCAAAAAGAAAACTAGCTAGAATATAGCTAACCTGGGAACAAAAAAGCTATGGGTGAACATCGAGTAGATTTGGTGGGTTTTTTAGAATTTTCAACCCATCCAAATAAGTTTGTCTAAGTTAAAAAAAGTTTTAAACCACCTAATCAATCCATTCAATTGAAGTCAGTTTGGGTTGGATGGATTGATTAGGTTGAGTATATAATTTAAAAAAACTAATAATGTAATTTTAAATAAGAAATGTATGAAAAAATAACAAATTCATAACATAATTTTTATAAATATTGACAAGATCAACTCTATTTCAATTTCTAAAAAATTATAACAAAGAAAATACAAATATAAAAGATCAATAATATTAGTGTAAAAACATATGTCATAAGTGATAATAAAAATTAATTGATATATAGTTAAAAATATTTTAATAATATAAACAAGCTTGATTGGGTGGATTGGGTTTATGTCAGATTACTAAATTTGAACCCAAACCCATTCAATAAAAATTCGGATTAGGTGGGTTAGATTAAACTTAAGATTGGGTTAATTCATATTTGGTTAATTGAGTTAAACTCAAATGGGTCATTCAGATTATGGGTTTTTTGTAAACTCTTAAAAAAAGCCCTTTTCCTTTAGTAAGGGGATGAAAAATATCTACTCAATGAATCCATACAATATCACATAGTGAATCAACAAAAGCCATGAAGTTTGGTAGGTAAAAACATCAACAAAAAAAAAATCTATTGAGAAAAACGGATGAAATTTACAAATCCAATTTGCAATCTAGGTGATGCAAACATTTATTGTTGTCTAACTGGTGCTTTCAAAAATCTCTTATAATTTATAGGTGATCTACAAATAATTAGGATTATTTTCCTAATAATAGACTTTTATTCAAGTTAGTTGCTATTTTTTAAAATCGATCATTGTTCCCCTTTGATATATAGAAAATCGTTCAAAATACCCTTTCTATTAATTTAACGAAAGGGACATAACCTTGGGCATTTTAAAGAATTTTCTATTTATTGTGGGGTATTTTTAACGATTTCTAACAAAAATGTAGCCAACTTAAATCAAGATCTATAGTTTATGAGTTATTTATTAAAATAATCATTCAATTAACTTTTTATGAAATTCAAACTTCTGTTAAAATAATAAATAGATATACACGGAAGAGCCGTTGTGGACCAATTTATATATATCTGAAAGCACAATGATCGGTTTCAAAAAAAAATGATCCACTTGAATGGTGATATATAATTTAAAAGCTATTTATAAAAATAATTTAATAGTCGTTTCTCTCTTTTTTTTTTTTTAGTTTGTATTTTCTTTTTGTAAATATAAATTGTCATTGTGAACCTTAGTAAACATCTAATAAAACTAATTAGATTTATGGTCTGTTTTGAAGGAGGTCAGGGAGATGTGTTTTGGAAACAAGAGAAAAGTGAAGTTTAAAAAATATATTTGTAAAATAATTATTTTGAGTGAAAAAAATATAAAATCATAAAAATTTATTTTAAAAAAAATTATCCAGATTTTATTTATTTTTTCTTAATATTTTATGCAATTTTAAAGTTATTGGCATTTTAATAAAATAATCAATTTGGTTGATTTTACTTTTATGTTTTTAAATTTTTTAATGATTTAAAAAAAAGAAAAAAAAAAGAAAAACTTTCTTCCTCTCACAAACGGACTATCAAAGAAAACACAGAGCAAAGCAAAATCCATGGCTGCCAACAAATTTGCAAACATTATGCACAGAAACAGCCACAAACTACATGAACAATCAAAATCAAAAGCCCAAGCACTACAGAACAGTAAAAAACAACATGAAACGGGAAATTGGATACCCATTTTTTCTTCTCCGACCAGCGATCAGGGTTTCGCTCACTTCTGAGCCGACATTCCGGGGAAGCTGGCCTGCTGGTTCTTAAGGTCGTTCATCTGCGACTCGCAGTCGATCTCGATGATGAGCGGCACAACGAGGACGAGGAAGGTGGTGCTGGCGATCCACGCCGCCCTGTCAGTGGTCTTCAGGAGCTTCTTGGTCACGAAAGCCGCGTCGGAGGCGGCATGCTTTCCGCGGGAGATGATTTGTGACTGCAACACTCTGGCAATTACGCCACTCTCCTCCTTCCATTTTCGTCGGTCGGGGAGGTAAACTCCGCCTCTTCGGGCTTGGGACGCCACGGAGGATCATTGGAGGTTTTAATTTGTTTATGGTCTTATTTATTTATTTTTATATTTTTTGTGGTCTGTGAGAGTGAAACTCAGAGTAAAAGAGGCTCTAAAACAAAGTCGGGGGGAGGGAGGTGTTTGGGGCTGGCTGGCGGCCGTGACAGAGGGGAAGGACGAGGAAGAAAAAGGTGTGACGTTACCATACTAACCAGCCGAACTCTGACACCGACCGCGATGGTTGGCAACCTCGTGGGTCGTTATCTTCTTACTTAACATACTTAACTTTCCCTTCTTAACGTTCTCATTTAAAACGGAAGCAATTTCTATAGCAAATTTTTTTTTTTTTACATATTATATCTATAACTCTATCATACTCTTATAACATATAATTCATAAATTTCTTTCTTTCATCTTCCTCTTTGAACGCTCAACGAAAGACTCATGGTAGTACCATACCCTCGCCCAGTCCCTTGGCACGTGCAAATTCGTCCGTTGTCCATCATATTATTTTAAACTAACAGGTTGCTTACCTGCAACATATAAACAACTAATGAGCTAGATGCTCAGTAAGTTCAAACATACATTCATTAACTTATAAATACTAGTAATATATATTATTACTAGAATATATGACATCACATATATATACATCATACACATCGTCTATACATATCCTCGAAATATAACATATTATGTGAGCTTCCTCATGCTCATTTATCTCTTCGCTAATCATTCCCGTCATTCTATTGATAATCTCTTATCATTCTATTATAATTTCTTCATTTCTTTTCTTCTCATTCCTATCATTCCTTAACTTTCTGTTCTAAACCTTTATAACTTCTCTATCGCTTTGTCATCATCTCTTAACATTTCATATCTTAAAAGCTAGTAACATACATACTAGCATAACATCACGTAAAAACGTGTCATTCACATCACATCACATATATGATTCTATTATGTTCTTATAAACTTCGTTTTGTTATCTATTTATTTTTCATCAATTTCATTATATCGTTCTTTCATATCGTTCGTTTCTTTTCTTATCGTTCTTTACTTTTCTTTTCTTTTCGTATCATTTCTTTTCTTATCTTTTCTCTCTCCTTTCCTTTCTTTTCTTTTCTTTCCTTTTCTTTTCCTTTCTTTTCTTTCCTTTTCTTTTCCTTTCTTTTCTTTTCACTCTCCTTTCGTTTGCTTTCTTTCCACTTTCCTTTGGTTGGGCCCGTTGTTGGACATACCTAGTTGCGCGCGGACAGTGGAAGGAGAGGGAGCGACCCACCAACCTACCTCACAGTCACATAAAAACCGCACCTTCAGGGTTGGTCCATCCTATAATCTACCGCACCTTCGGGGTAGCGCCACATCTATGCGGAGGATATAGACCGGAAGTCTCGACCTTGTAGGGAGACCGGTACGCCAACAACTTAAGTTTTCAGTCTTATTATCTTGTAGACTTTTATTTTTCTTATATTGATTTTTCGTTATACATCTTTTTCATGACATTCATCATCTTTCATTTCTCATTTTTCATAGAACATTCCATGGAATATTTGTTCTTTCGTTATTTTTCTTTTCTTAATTCTTTACTTTACTTGTGTGAATTATGTTAATCACACTTTAGCATAGCATATATAGCACATATACTTATATATCATTACATCAAATCATAACAAACAAAACACGTTTAATTAAGTGCAGATAATTATTCTCCGTTTATTATTGGTATCTTCCTATCTACCGTATCTTATCATCATACTCCTATCGATCATAGCTTATCGTTCTATTCCATCCATCACATCTTACCATTATGTTCTAATCCTTTCATCATACCTTTCATCATAACCTATCATTATTTCTCTTTCTTGTCTAACTCTTTGCTTTCATATCATTTTTCATAAAACATCTATCCTTTCGTTATCATAAAACATATCTTTCTTAATTCCTTTCATCACCGATCATCGTTGCTCTATCAATCATAACTTAACTTCTATAAAACTTTTCATAAAACATCTATTCTTTCCTTTCATATCTCATCTCTTTCTTATGCATCCTATCATAACATTCTCGTTCTTACTCTTTCCATTCTTCAATCTCTCTTACTCACATCTTTATTCTCATAAAACTTTTATAATACCTTTCTTTTGTAATTCAATATATACATATATATATACATATATATATTTTTATAAATTATTTATTGAAACCTATCTTTTAACATTATCATAATATTGCTATAGTGTTATTATAGTATCATCATAAATCACATCATCACATTTACATACAAAACATATAAATACTATAAGTTTGTTCATAGTTGCAGACGAGTAAATGTCTGAACTTACTCATAGCGTGCTTATCCTCTTCTTAGAATCCATCGATGTCCTTTATCGCGTCTGTATTGGGTTCCTACAGATAAACTTTGTCCATTAATCACATTTTCATTCATAACTTTTATTTTATTAAAAAGCTTGATTCTGATCTTATAACCCTCAATTATAGCCTTAGGACAACTTTTTAAACCTTAATGGTCATTTTCGAATTTTTTCTCCAACTTTTAAAAAATTATGATTTTACCCCTAACTTTTGACAAAATTACAATTTTGCCCTTGACGTGATTCTTCATAACTTAAACCTCAATTTTGGCTTTTACAAACTTCATTAACCTATTCCAGGGTCATTGGGGCTCTTTTCCCATAATTTTAGAATCTGTGAGTAAAATGACCATTTTACCCCTAATGGGTCGTTTAACCATAACATTTTCATTTTCATGCTTAGGCTGGATTTTCTAAACCAAAATCATTTAATTAACTTTCTAAATCTTATCGGACCTTTTCCGGATCAATTCTTATCATTTTACCAATTTTCACATTCCCGGCCCTCGGGAAGTACTATTTCGACCTAAGAATCAGTTTCATGTTTTCTTTGCGTTCTAGGGTTTCGAAGGGTCGGTTTACTAATTATAACTTACCCATTCCTTTTTCCATGCTCTAATTCCTCGAGGGGGCTCGGGTTCCCTTCCTGATCATATTTTACCCCTCGTTTTCCCATATTACCCCTGGTGTCATTTTTAGAAATTTCGGCAGAGTTTCCCCTTAATTTTTTAGGTTCCAGCGTTTAGGAAACGCCTGAAAACCATCTATCCTGATCTAATTCTATCACGTACTATACCAGAGGCCTAGATTTTACGTAAAACTCATACTGTTTACGTAAAATCGTTACATTATCACATATTTTTTTTTTCCATTACAGCCATTTTCTTCTTTTTACATACATTCTTTTCCACATTTTCATACCAATAATTATAAAATTATACAATAGTCCCAAACAATTAAATTGCGGAACGTAAAGGGGTCTGGATTTATACCAAATTGCAGTCCGGTCTCAACGGCATAAATCCTAATTCTTCGTTCATCATCTCTGAGGTCCCGACTTGCAAATCCGACTCTGCAGATGCGTCCAGAACGTCGAAAATAGGCTAACGGGCCAAACTTCAAAAATTGGTCAACGGTCGCCGGTGACCGGCGTTGACCGGCGGCGACGGTGGCAATTGAGTAGCCCATCTTGAAGATCTCGACGTGAGGAACTCATTGGTGGTCTCAATTTCACCAATTAAAGCTTCTATGGCCGGAAATCGACCCTCGAAAAACTGACGGCGGCGGCGGTGGTGGATCTCCATTTTCCGGCGATTGTTGCCCAAAATTGATTTGAGACTTTTGATCTACGTGTTGTTCTGAGCATTTTGATACCATCCTTGCAACTCAACTCTACCGGAAACGACGGATTCCACGGCGGCGACGGCGACGGCGACGGGCGAAGTTGGGCGGCGCGATCCGGCAGCCGTTGGGCTGAAACTCCACCTGGGTTTTGTTCTACTCTTCACCACGAGTCTTTTAGGACCGGTTTCAGCTTGATCCGACGTCGAACGGCGGAGATACGGCGTCGCAAATTTTTCGGTGGCCTGCGGCTTCAGGCGGCGCGTGGGGGCTCCTCCGGCGTCGGTTCCGTCGACTCGGCACACCGTTGAACTCAGCTCGGCGAGAGTTTTCCGATGACACCGACGGTGTCGAAAACGGACACCGTTTCCGGTGGTTGGTTACTATTCATCAATGGGGGTTAGAGAGAGAAAGAGAATTGGAGAGAGAGTGTGTATGTAGACAAATGAGGCGCTCTTTATATACTTTTTCGTCCAAAATTTCAACATGGGCTTTCCTGACTAATTTGGGCATCCTGAATCCAAATATATCAGTTTTATTTTCATCTGAGATCATTTCAATCAGTTTCTAATACTGCGAATTCTTGGTCAAAAATTACCCTTGTGCTCAATTATCAAATTTGAGCGTGCTGATAGACTATCCTGACTAATTTGGGTGTGCTAAACCCAAATTTATCAGTTTTATGTCAAGAAAATATCATCTTGACCTACTTCTTGATACTGTGAGTGACACACACGTGCTAACACCTAAAATCACTATTAATTATTTTTCATCCTTTAACATTGTTAGAACATTTTATTTAGTTCTAAATAATATTAAATCACTTAATTTCACATTTTAATGCTTAAATTCATTGTGAAATTATTTTTCAAAAAATATGAATTTTCCCGGTTGTTACAAAAGGAGACCCATAGTTTTAACTTCATGGCTAATTTAGTAATTAGACATTTAATATCCCATTTTCTATAATGAATTAGTGCCACGTGTCATTTTCTATTAAAATTTTTTTTGAGGAGGGAAATTTGTTAACAATTCAAAATTTAAAGGAAAGAAGGGTTACAAATTGAAGTTTAGAGATTTCGGGAAAAAACCTAAAGTTTAAGGGAAAAAGTATAATTTATCCAATTGGTTATTTTATAAGTGTGGTTTGCATCATCGGTTTCAATGATGGTTTTTGGTGTCATAACAACCTCTATTTTGATAAAAAAAAAAAAAAAAAAGATCATATGTCAAATATAATTTTCAGAATTGCTAGGAACATTGCAAACCCTAATTCTCTAAGGAAAGCATGTACGTATACATAGTGTCCTACATATAAGTAAGATGATAAGTTTATAATGAAAAAATAAGACTTCCATAAAAAAAAGATAATTGGATCATACATCTATATATATTATTCATGTTTGTAAGTCATGCTAGATTTACAATTATGCTTATTAAGTAAAAGCTTATTAGTTATATTTATACTGTAAATAAATTACCTAGAGTATAGTGCTTTGAAGACAATTGCTGACGAAAATGTGTAGCAAATAAAGTGGTGTAAGATATTATTACGCAAGAATTTCTGCAAAAATGTTTTGGATATTAAGTTGAATACATTTATGCATAAACTTTTATTAAGCAAGACTGTGTATATATATGTATATATATCTTTGTAATGAATATCTAAGACAAGAATGTTGAGCTATAAAAGAAAAAAAAATTTATTATGAAATTTTTTGTTCTCAAATCTAAGTACTTAAAAGTAATTTACAGATGGATATTAAGTATAAGTAGTTAATAAGTTAATTAATGGTTTACATAGAAGAGTCGTCATACACAATGCTAGAAAATTCAAAATATATTAATTTACAAAAAATATTAGAAACTGACATTAAAATTCATTGATTCATACCGAATACCGAAAATTGGAACTTGATAAATAAGAACTCGAAATTTCATTTAACAACTATTAGTTTTCATTATAAAGGGGTGCACTTGTTTATGAGACAAAATACAAATGGAAAACAACTAGAAAATATTTAAAAAATAATAATAAAATTACATAATGAGATACATCATGATAGAATCACGAATTTTGCTCGTTGACATGTTTCCACTTAAAACATTAATTTTTCGTCCAATTCTAACGTTGCAAATAGACACTATAAAAACTAGAAAATTGCATTATTTTATCTTGAAATGATCCCGACTCATCAAAAAGGCCAGCTCGTTCTGCACCAGATCAGCTTTTGACCAGGCTTCCTCAACTTCTAGAAAACGCATATGCCAACGAGCATCGCGGCAAGAAAAGTCGGAACAACAGTAGCAATAACAGTTCTTGTTGTTTGACTCTCACCTGCAAAATTAACCCGGTCATGTCTCTGCATATTTCTTCTTGGTTAGCAACAGTACTGCATCGCGATACATTTCTTTTATGAGGATTTGTCCTACAGAAAACAAGGAAAACAGAGATGCACGATACCGTTTGTAGAGGAAGGGGGTGGCACTGGCGAGCAACTGGTGTTGTTACTGACATCTGAGCAACTCCCGGCGTCTGGTAATGCACTGTCAGAATCTAAGAAAGGTCCCCGCTCGTACCTGAGATTACAACTGGGTTTAAGAATTCTCGCTCCTTGCTTTCCATAACAACATTGCTGAAGCCGTGAGGTAGCATCTTTTAGGCAATCATTGCATTGCTTCTGGCTCAAATTAGGTGTGCATTGAAGAAGTGCATAGATGGATGTAGAGTTCGGCAACGTAATACTTCCATTCGCATACTTGCCATCACCGGCTGCAGCTTCCTTTATTAATTTATTCAGCAGGTCCTTCAGCTTCATCTCGTGCTGTTGTGCATTTGATGTGTTGTCTGGACTCCACAATTCCTTACTCGGTTCGTCCTCCACGACTGAAAATATAGAGCTGTTGGAGCTGTAACGTAGCATACAACGCTCGTCCCATAAGATCGCCTCCTTACTATTGGGACAATTCTGCAACAGCCTAATTTTCGATTCTTTTAAGCATTTACTGCAATTGTCCGGGGTGAGGTGTCCTCGGCACAGGGCGATCGCGTTGACTGTGTTGGGGTTTTGTCCTAAAGAAGTGTTGTAAAACCCTTTGAAATTTTGGTCGCTGGATGACGATGAAGATATGGAAGTAAGGAGGTTGTCGAGATTTTCTTTGTAGATGCTATTGGGGCTGTAATTGCCATTGTTGGAGCAGTCCCAACAGTATGTAGCGCCGTCCGTACAGATTGGTTCGGCATGGTTGGGAGTGATCAGAAGATGTATGAAAATAGGAAGAATCAAGATTAAGATTAGTACCCTTGAGGAACTCATTTTGATTGTATGATCAGAAAGTGTGTCTTAATTAATACTGGTTCCTTCTGGCTTATTTATAAGTCAGTTGGAACCGACATTGTTCGAGAAATTGCGTGAGCGTTAAGATGTCCTTGAAGAATGTGAATGGAACTAATTTGGTCCCCTCTCTCTCTCTCTCTCTCTGAATAAGTCTAGCCTAACCTTTTTTTTTTTTTTTTGGGAACCCCATTGTTATATCAGCGTATATATCACGATACGAAGTTGGAATTAATTATAAATTGGAATTTGGGCAAATAAATGTACTAATGCGACAGAGAAAAAAGGGCAATGGCAAAAGACAATCCCCTATGCATTATGACGATAAGACAAGCAAATTATGATGTCAAATTTATTTATTTTTTATAAAATTTGACGATAACAAGAATGTGAATGGAACTAATTTGGTCTCCCTCTGTTTCTGTTTTTTTGCTTTTTCTTTATTTTTTATTTTTTATTTTATTTTTTTGTTTGGAACAACATCCCCATTTTTTGTCACCGTATAAATCACGAAATGAAGTTGGAATTATTTATAAATTGGAATTAGGGGAGCGAAGTACTGATGAGGGAAAATAAAGACAATGAAAACAAGATAGTCCTCTCAAAATAATAAAAAATATGACAACACGAAAACAAATAATGATGTCAATTTTTTTTTGGTTGGGAACAGGAATTATTAGTAGGTGCTCAGACATCTTGTGTAAGTGTAAGTTGGTATTTTTTTAACACTCTTATCATTTTCTCATCCCAAATATTTTATCATATAAGAAAAATAAACGATTACAAAGGAGAGTAAATCCACAAATTTTTATCCCAAAATCTGCCAGTGCAAGCAAAAAAACATCATCAGTAAAACAATATCGTTAAACCAAATATAGCATAACTGTCTTATTTCTCTCCGATTGTGGCTAGGGCTTCTTGAGGTTATCTAGATCATCATAATTTTGTGATAAAATGCGAAATGAATGTCTTTTTCTTTTTCTTTTGTTTTTTGTTTTTTTTTGGCCTTTAGATTTGATTTTCATTCGTCACTTTTTTTCCCCCCCTCAAAAGTTACCGTGGAGACCGGGTCAAATAACAATATTTAGAGAACGTGGCGTAAAAAGAATATTCCTAATTAGTCAGACAAGTGTGGTCTTTTTTTTATTTGAACTTAAGACAGAGGAATTTGAATATTGTATTTTTTTTAATAGAGTCAGATATAATATTATCTATAAATTGTATTATAATTACTCTCACGATGCTTTTTGCTGCTTACGTACTAGCACCAAATTTTGTGATGACTGCATTATCACTTTAAAACCTGATTTCTACCGGATTAATACTGGCTGTATTGCATCACTAAATTTAATTCTATATGAAGGAATAAATATACTTGGACCATTTTACTTTTAAAAGGACCAGATTACTAGGTCCTTAGTGGAGAATCTGGGAAAGGAATTAGAATATTAAAGTCGGATCCAAGGGGTGCATTATAGAATGGGGATTGTATGGTTTTTAATAGTTAATTCTGATAGGTAGTTAATTTTGTACTTTAATAAGTTCACGAGATTTAGATCGCACGTTTAATTACTTTGACAATTAGACCTAGAATTTTTAACATGTACATTTTTCCGGAGTGCATATATGAACCAAGGAATACGATAATTAACATTTCAAGCAAAAGCTGATCAGTCCCCATCTTCTAGACTAGGTCAGTGCGCTAATGAAGCTTGTGTTTCCTTTTTTGCATGGACGAAAATGTCTATGTGATTGTAAACTGTGACGCCCCCCACGTACGTTACCATACCAACCAGCTGAGCTCTGACGCCGACCGCGATGGTTGGCAAACTCGTGGGTCGTCATCCCTTACTTAACATACTTAACTTTCCATTCTTAACATTCTCATTTTAAAGCGAAAGCAATTTCTATAGCAAATTTTTTTTTTTAACTTACATACTATGCCTATAACTTTATCATACTCTTATAACATATAATTCATAAATTTCTTTCTTTCATCTTCCTTTTTGAACGCTCAGCGAAAGACTCATGGTAGTACCATACCCTCACCCAGTTCCTTGGCACGTGCAGATCCGTCCGTTGTCCATCATATTACTTTAAACTAACAGGTTACTTACCCGCAACATATGAGCAACTAATGAGCTAGATGCTCAGTAAGTTCAAACATACATTCATTAACTTATAAATACTAGTAATATACGTTATTACTCGAATGTATGACATCACGTATATACACATCATACACATCGTCTTTACATATCCTCGAAACATAACATATTATGTTAGTCTCTTCATGTTCATTTATCTCTTCGTTCATCGTTCTTATCACTCTATCGATCATCTCTTATCATTCTAATCCAATCTCTTCATTTCTTTACTTTTCATTCCTATCATTTCTTAACTTTTTGTTCTAAACCTTTATAACTTTTCTATCGCTTTATCATCATCTCTTAACATTTCATATCTTAAAAGCTAGTAACATACACACTAGCATAACATCACGTAAAAACGTATCATTCACATCATACAATAACATCAAACACATCACATCACATATATAATTCTATTATGTTCTTTTAAACTTCGTTTTATTATTTATTTATTTTTCATCGATTTCATTATGTCTTTCTTTTATATCATTCGTTTCTTTTCTTATCGTTCTTTACTTTTCTTTTCTTTTCATATCATTTTTTTCTTTTCTTTCCACTCTCTTTTCCTCTCTTTTCTTTTCACTCTCTTTTCTTTTCTTTTATGTTCACTCTCCTTTCCTTTCTTTTCTTTTCATGCACTCTCTTTTCCTCTCTTTTCTTTTCCTTTCTTTTCTTTTCACTCTCCTTTCGTTTGTTTTCTTTCCACTTTCCTTTGGTTGGGCCCGTTGTTGGACGTACCTATTTGTGCGCGGACAGTGGAAGGAGGGGGAGCTACCCACCAACCTACCTCACAGTCACATAAAACCTCACCTTCGGGACTGGTCCAACCTATAATCTACCACACCTTTGGGGTAGCACCACATCAACGCGGAGGATATAGACCGGAAGTCTCGACCTTGTAGGGAGACCGGTACGCCAACAACTTAAGTTTTTAGTCTTATTATCTTGTAGACTTTTATTTTTCTTATATTGATTTTTCGTTATATATCTTTTTCATGACATTCATCATCTTTCATTTCTCATTTTTCATAAAACATTTCATGGAACATTTGTTCTTTCGTTGTTTTTCTTTTCTTAATTCATTACTTTACTTGTGTGAATTATGTTAATCATACTTTAGCAAAGCATATATAGCACATATTACTTATATAACATCACATCATATCATAACAAACAAAAGTATGTTTAATTATGTGTAGACAATTATTCTCTTCTCTATTTATCATTTGCATCATCCTATCTATCGTATCTTAGCATCATACTCCTATCGATCACAGCCTATCGTTCTATTCTATCAATTACATCTTATCGTTATGTTCTAATCCTTTCATCATACCTTTCATCATAACCTATCATTGCTTCTCTTTCTTGTCTAACTCTTTGCTTTCATATCATTTTTCATAAAACACCTATCCTTTCGTTATCATAAAACATATCTTTCTTAATTCCTTTCATCACCGATCATCGTTGCTTTATCAATCATAACCTAACTTTCATAAAACTTTTCATAAATATCTATTCTTTCTTTTCATATCTCATCTCTTTCTTATGCATTCTATCATAATATTCTCGTTCTTACTCTTTCCATTCTTCTAACCCTCTTTATCACATCGTTACTCTCATAAAACTTTTATAATACCTTTCCTTCGTAATTCAATATATACATATATATATATTTATAAATTATTTATTAAAACCTATCTTTTAACATCATCATAGTATTGCTGTAGTGTTACTATAGCATCATCGTAAATCACATCGTGACATTTACATACAAACATATAATACTATAAGCTTGTTCATAGTTGTAGACGGGTAAATGTCTGAACTTACTCATAGCGTGCTTATCCTTTTCTTGGAATCCATCGACGTTCTTTGTCACATTTGGATCGGGTTCCTACAGACAAACTTTGTCCGTTATTCACATTTTTATTTACAACTTTTATTTTATTAAAAAGCTTAATTCTAATCTTATAATCCCTAATTATAGCCTTAGGACAGCTTTTTAAACCTTAATGGCCCTTTTTAAATTTTTCTCCAACTTTTGAAAAATTACGATTTTACCCCTAACTTTTGACAAAATTACAATTTTACCCTTGACGTGATTTTTCATAACTTAAACCTCAATTTTGGTTTTTACAAACTTCATTAACCTATTCCGGGGTTATTGGGGCTCTTTTCTCATAATTTGAGAATCTTTGGGCAAAATGACCATTTTGCCCTTAATGGGTCGTTTAACCATAACATTTTCATTTTCATGCTTAGACTGGATTTTCTAAACCCAAAATCATCTAATTAACTTTTTAAATCATATCAGGCCTTTTACAGATCAATTCTTATCATTTTACCTATTTTCACATTCTCGACCCTCGGGGAGTACTATTCCGACCTAAGAGTCGGTTTCATGTTTTTCTTGCGTTCTAGGGTTTCGAAGGGTCGGTTTACTAATTATAACTTGCCCCTTTTTTTTTCCATGCCCTAATTCTTCGAGGGGGCTCGGGTTCCCTTCCCGATCATATTTTTACCCATCGTTTCCCATATTACCCCTAGTGCCTTTTTAGAAATTTCGGCAGAGTTTCCCCTTAATTTTTGAGGTTCCAGCGTTTAGGAAATGCTTGAAAACCATCTATCCTGATCTAATTCTATCACGTACTATACCAGAGACCTAGATTTTACGTAAAACCCATACTGTTTATGTAAAATCGTTACATTATCACATATTTTTCTTTTTCTCCATTACAGCCATTTTCTTCTTTTTACATACATTCTTTTCCAAGATTTTCATACCAATAATTATAAAATCATATAACAGTCCAAAACAATTAAATTACGGAACATAAAAAGGTCGGGATTTATACCGAATTGCAGTCCGGTCTCGACGGTATAAATCCTAATTCTTCGTTCTTCATATTTGAGGTCCCGTCTTGCAAATCCGACTCTGCGGATGCGTCCGGAACGTCGAAAATAGGCTAACGGGTCAAACTTCAATTTTTGGTCACCGGTCGCCGTTGACCGGCGTTGACTCGCCGTTGACCGGCGGTTGACGGCGGTGACGGTGGAAAGTGGGTAGTCCATCTTGAAGATCTCGACGAGAGGAATCCATTGGTGGTCTCAATTTCACCATTTGACACCTCTATCGCCGGAAAACCTCCTCGAAAGTCATGGCCACGGCGGCGACGGTGGAACTCCGCCGTGCCGGACTTTTTCCCCGAAATTGGTTGAGGACTTTTGCTCCCCTCTTCACGGCGAGCATTTCTGTACCGATGGCATGCTTCAACTTGGCCGGAATCGACGGTTTTGACGGTGGCTCCACGATGGCGTTTCGCCGGATTTTTCGAAGCTCCGGCGGCGCGATTCCACCGGTGTTGAGGCGATCCACCACATGGGTTTTGTAGTACTCTTCACCACGCACATTTTGGGAGCGGTTTCGTGGCAAATGGTGGCCGGACGGCGGAGAAATCTCACCGGGAAGATTTTGGCTCCGGCGACCTTCATGCGGCGCGTGCGGCTTGCTCCGGCGGCTGCTCCGTCGCGTCGACCCACCATCGAACTTAGCTCGGCGAGAGCTTTCCAATGACACCGGCGGTGCCGAAAACGGACACCGTTTCCGATGGTCAGTTACTGTACATATTCGGGTAGAGAGAGAAAGAGAAATGAAGAGAGAGAGTGCTCGTGGGCAAATGAGGAAATTCCACCTTTTTTCCGCTCTTTATATACTTTTTCGCCCAAAATTTCAACATGGGCTTTCCTGACTAATTTCGGCGTCCTGAATCCAAATATATCAGTTTTATTTTCATCTGAGGTCATTTCAACCAGTTTTCGATGCTGCGAATTTTCGATCAAAAATTACCCTTGTGCTCAATTATCAAATTTGAGTGTGCTGATAGGCTATCCTGACTAATTTGGGTGTGCTGAACCCAAATTTATCAGTTTTATGTCAAGATAATATCATCTTGACCTACTTCTTGATACTGTGAGTGTCACACACGTGCACCCACATAATATCACTATTACTCATTTTTCATCATTTAACATTATTAGAACATTTTATTTTAGTTCCAAACAATATTAAATTACTAAATTTCACATTTTAATGCTTAAATTCATTGTGTAATTATTTTCCGAGAAATATGAATTTTCCCGGTTATTACATTCACCCCTCCTTATAAAATTTTCGTCCTCGATAATTAGGACAAGTAGGTTTCAACGTCTTCATTTCTTCTTCACATTTTGTGTAACTTTTTCAACATCGTCATTTTCCTTTTTCTATGACATCTTTATAAACTAGATCCTTCTTGGATTGGAATCTTCTTACATATACCTCCAAAAATTTGGGATGAACCATGCATCTCTACGTATCCATGCATTTCTGTACATTCGTGCATCATTACCATGAATTGCGCTGTCGTAGTCCAACGTTTCCTTTCATAAACATACTTAGTAAAATTTCTATGAAATTCACATTAAGTAACGTCACATCATTATGGGACATTACTTAACATAATTTCATCATTTTAACATTTCATAACATTTACATATCATACACATATAATCATATACATTTCATCAATAAGGCTTTATATGTAGCCTTTCATTTCAAATATACTCATATACATAAATATACATTTATACATTATTCGCCTTTTTACATCCGGATCAATAAGAAGTTTCTCCGGATCTTGACTTTCTCCTATATCATCGCAATCATTCCTAACCTAAGTGGACTTTTCTTGATCTACGTTTACCTTGACTTAGTTCCACTGTAAGTCCTCTCTAACCTATGTTGCAGAAGTCCTCATCTGTTCCTCGTAACGCACAGCATCTGTTAGAACTATATCACCAGACCTCGACTGCAGTTTCTCGATCCGATGATCAAATTCTCACATATCCGCAACTCTAGAGAATATAGGCGGTGTCACGTCCCCCGTGCCCATGAGGAAATTGGGACTGATACTGGGCTCCTCTAAGGGAGTCACTCAATCATGATATGGCGAAACTCGGTCCAGTTAGAGCTCATCCTGGTCACAAGAATCCCAATACACATGAGAGCATCTTCCTGAAAGGTGCATACATGTCACAGCCATCATGACCCAATTATCCTGAACAATGGTGCACAGTCAGAGAATCATCTTGATATCATGAACCCAGTCTTGTATTCCCATAAAGTACTGGAGTGCTGTCCGCCCTCGAAACTTGGTGAACAACTGATCCCGTCCATCTTCTAATCAGTCCTCTAACATCGTATTCATACCATACCACCCACGATCGTACAGTGAGTTCGTCATCTTGTCCTTTAAAAATTTGTTTATTTTATATAATAAACAATTACTAATATAAAACAAATCTAACTTACTTGGAATGACGGCAAGATGTGCAGTGTGCCAGGAGGGATATGGTCAACCTTTCGCTCTGATACCACCTGTGACGCCCCCCCACGTACGTTACCATACCAACCAGTCGAGCTCTGACGCTGACAGCGATGGCTGGCAACCTCGTGGGTCGTCATCCCCTTACTTAACATACTTAACTTTCCATTCTTAACGTTCTCATTTTAAAGCGGAAGCAATTTTTATAGCAAATTTTTTTTTAACTTACATACTATGCCTATAACTTTATCATACTCTTATAACATATAATTTATAAATTTCTTTCTTTCATCTTCCTTTTTGAACGCTTAGCGAAAGACTCATGGTAGTACCATACCCTCACCCAGTCCCTTGGCACGTGCAGATCCGTCCGTTGTCCATCATATTACTTTAAACTAACAGGTTGCTTACCTGCAACATATGAACAACTAATGAGCTAGATGCTCAGTAAGTTCAAACATACATTCATTAACTTATAAATACTAGTAATATATGTTATTACTAGAATATATGACATCACGTATATACACATCATACACATCGTCTTTACATATCCTCGAAACATAACATATTATGTTAGCCTCTTCATGTTCATTTATCTCTTCGTTCATCGTTCTTATCATTCTATCGATCATCTCTTATCATTCTAATCCAATCTCTTCATTTCTTTACTTTTCATTCCGATCATTTCTTAACTTTTTGTTCTAAACCTTTATAACTTTTCTATCGCTTTATCATCATCTCTTAACATTTCATATCTTAAAAGCTAGTAACATACACACTAGCATAACATCACGTAAAAACGTATCATTCACATCATACACATAACATCAAACACATCACATCACATATATAATTCTATTATGTTCTTTTAAACTTCGTTTTATTATTTATTTATTTTTCATCGATTTCATTATGTCTTTCTTTCATATCATTCGTTTCTTTTCTTATCGTTCTTTACTTTTCTTTTCTTTTCATATCATTTTTTTCTTTTCTTTCCACTCTCTTTTCCTCTCTTTTCTTTTCACTCTCTTTTCTTTTCTTTTATGTTCACTCTCCTTTCCTTTCTTTTCTTTTCACGCACTCTCTTTTCCTCTCTTTTCTTTTCCTTTCTTTTCTTTCCTTTTCTTTTCCTTTCTTTTCTTTCCTTTTCTTTTCTTTTCACTCTCCTTTCGTTTGTTTTCTTTCCACTTTCCTTTGGTTGGGCCCGTTGTTGGACGTACCTATTTGCACGCGGACAGTGAGAGGAGGGGGAGCTACCCACCAACCTACCTCACAGTCACATAAAACCTCACCTTCGGGGCTGGTCCAACCTATAATCTACCACACCTTTGGGGTAGCACCACATCAATGCGGAGGATATAGACTGGAAGTCTCGACCTTGTAGGGAGACCAGTACGCCAATAACTTAAGTTTTCAGCTTATTATCTTGTAGGCTTTTATTTTTCTTATATTGATTTTTCGTTATACATCTTTTTCATGACATTCATCATCTTTCATTTCTCATTTTTCATAAAACATTTCGTGGAACATTTGTTCTTTCGTTGTTTTTCTTTTCTTAATTCATTGCTTTACTTGTGTGAATTATGTTAATCACACTTTAGCATAGCATCTATAACACATATTACTTATATAACATCACATCATATCATAACAAACAAAAGTATGTTTAATTATGTGCAGACAATTATTCTCTTCTCTATTTATCATTTGCATCATCCTATCTATCGTATCTTAGCATCATACGCCTATCGATCACAGCCTATCATTCTATTCTATCAATCACATCTTATCGTTATGTTCTAATCTTTTCATCATACCTTTCATCATAACCTATCATTGCTTCTCTTTCTTGTCTAACTCTTTGCTTTCATATCATTTTTCATAAAACACCTATCCTTTCGTTATCATAAAACATATCTTTCTTAATTCCTTTCATCATCGATCATCGTTGCACTATCAATCATAACCTAACTTTCATAAAACTTTTCATAAACATCTATTCTTTCTTTTCATATCTCATCTCTTTCTTATGCATTCTATCATAATATTCTCGTTCTTACTCTTTCCATTCTTCTATCCCTCTTTATTACATCGTTACTCTCATAAAACTTTTATAATACCTTTCCTTCGTAATTCAATATATACATATATATATTTATAAATTATTTATTAAAACCTATCTTTTAACATCATCATAGTATTGCTATAGTGTTACTATAGCATCATCGTAAATTACATCGTGACATTTACATACAAACATATAATACTATAAGCTTGTTCATAGTTGTAGACGGGTAAATGTCTGAACTTACTCATAGCGTGCTTATCCTCTTCTTGGAATCCATCGACGTTCTTTGTCGCGTTTGGATCGGGTTCCTACAGACAAACTTTGTCCGTTATTCACATTTTTATTTACAGCTTTTATTTTATTAAAAAGCTTAATTCTGATCTTATAATCCTTAATTATAGCCTTAGGACAGCTTTTTAAACCTTAATGGCCCTTTTCAAATTTTTCTCCAACTTTTGAAAAATTACGATTTTACCCCTAACTTTTGACAAAATTATAATTTTACCCTTGACGTGATTTTTCAGAACTTAAATCTCAATTTTGGCTTTTACAAACTTCATTAACCTATTCCGGGGTCATTGGGGCTCTTTTCTCATAATTTGAGAATCTTTGGGCAAAATGACCATTTTGCCCCTAATGGGTTGTTTGACCATAACATTTTCATTTTCATGCTTAGACTGGATTTTCTAAACCCAAAATCATCTAATTAACTTTTTAAATCATATCAGGCCTTTTACAGATCAATTCTTATCATTTTACCAATTTTCACATTCCCGACCCTCAGGGAGTACTATTCCCACCTAAGAGTCGGTTTCATGTTTTTCTTGCATTCTAGGGTTTCGAAGGGTTGGTTTACTAATTATAACTTGCCCCTTCTTTCTTCCATGCCCTAATTCTTCGAGGGGGCTCGGGTTCCCTTCCCGATCATATTTTTACCCATCGTTTCCCATATTACCCCTGGTGCCTTTTTAGAAATTTCGGCAGAGTTTCCCCTTAATTTTTGAGGTTCCAGCGTTTAGGAAATGCTTGAAAATCATCTATCCTGATCTAATTCTATCACGTACTATACCAGAGACCTAGATTTTACGTAAAACTCATACTGTTTACGTAAAATCGTTATATTATCACATATTTTTCTTTTTCTCCATTACAGCCATTTTCTTCTTTTTACATACATTCTTTTCCAAGATTTTCATACCAATAATTATAAAATCATATAACAGTCCCAAACAATTAAATTACGGAACATAAAAAGGTCGGGATTTATACCGAATTGCAGTCCGGTCTCGACGGCATAAACCCTAATTCTTCGTTCTTCATATTTGAGGTCCCGTCTTGCAAATCCGACTCCGCGGATGCGTCCGGAACTTCGAAAATAGGCTAACGGGTTAAACTTCAATTTTTGGTCACCGGTCGCCGTTGACCGGCGTTGACTCGCCGTTGACCGGCGTTGACTCGCCGTTGACCGGCGGTTGACGGCGGTGACGGTGGAAAGTGGGTAGTCCATCTTGAAGATCTCGACGAGAGGAATCCATTGGTGGTCTCAATTTCACCATTTGACACCTCTATCGCCGAAAAACCTCCTCGAAAGTCACGGCCACGGCGGCGATGGTGGAACTCCGCCGTGCCGGACTTTTTCCCTGAAATTGGTTGAGGGCTTTTGCTCCCCTCTTCACGGCGAGCATTTCTGTACCGACGGCATGCTTCAACTCGGCCGGAATCGACGGTTTCGACGGTGACTCCACGGCGGCGTTTCGTCGGATTTTTCGAAGCTCGGGCGGCGCGATTCCGCCGGTGTTGAGGCGATCCACCACATGGGTTTTGTAGTACTCTTCACCACGAACATTTTGGGACCAGTTTCATGGCAAATGGTGGCCGGACGGCGGAGAAATCTCACCGGGAAGATTTCGGCTCCGGTGACCTTCAGGCGGCGTGTGCGGCTTGCTCCGGCGCTGCTCCATCGCGTCGACCCACCATCGGACTTAGCTCGGCGAGAGCTTTCCGATGACACTGGCGATGCCGAAAACGGACACCGTTTCCGATGGTTAGTTACTGTACATATTCGGGTAGAGAGAGAAAGAGAAATGAGGAGAGAGAGTGCTCGTGGGCAAATGAGGAAATTCCACCTTTTTTCCGCTCTTTATATACTTTTTCGCCCAAAATTTCAACATGGGCTTTCCTGACTAATTTCGGTGTCCTGAATCCAAATATATCAGTTTTATTTTCATCTGAGGTCATTTCAACCAGTTTTCGATGCTGCGAATTTTCCGTCAAAAATTACCCTTGTGCTCAATTATCAAATTTGAGCGTGCTGATAGGCTATCCTGACTAATTTGGGTGTGCTGAACCCAAATTTATCAGTTTTATGTCAAGATAATATCATCTTGACCTACTTCTTGATACTGTGAGTGTCACACACGTGCACACACATAATATCACTATTACTCATTTTTCATCATTTAACATTGTTAGAACATTTTATTTTAATTCCAAACAATATTAGATTACTAAATTTCACATTTTAACGCTTAAATTCATTGTGTAATTATTTTCCGAGAAATATGAATTTTCCTGGTTATTACATAAACCTTTCCAAAAAATTAGCCTAAAATACGTAAATTAACCTTTCAAGAAAAAATTGACCACTCCCCATTTTATTATCCCTAGACTATATGTTGGTGCGCTAATCAATCGTGTTTCCTTTTTACCATGGATGAAAATGTTGATGACATTGTAGACATTTGCAGGATATTACCATTGATTGTTTTAAGTCTCGATAAAGATATCGACGAACCTTCCTGCAGTGTCCTTTAAATCTCTCTTTGGGACAACATTCTTCAACCAATAACAACATTCAAAGTTTTGATCAAGATCGGAACGTATTTAATGCTTTCTAACTCATTATCCCTAGAGTACATCTGTGTGCTAATCAATCTTGTGTTTCCTTTTTTCCATGGATGAAAATGTCCATGACATTGTAGACATTTACATGATATTATCGATTGTTTGAAGTCTCAATAAAGATATCAAGGAATCTTCCCGCGGTGTCCTTCAAATCTCTCTTTGAACAACATTTTTCAACCAATAGCAACATTCACAGTTTAGATCAAGATAGGAATGTATTTAATGCTTTCTAACTTATTATTCCTAGACTACATCAGTGTGCTAATCAATCTTGTGTTTCTTTTTTTCCATGGATGAAAATGTCCATGACATCATAGACATTTACATGATATTATCGATTATTTGAAGTCTTGATAAAGATATCAAGGAAACTTCCTACAGTGTCCTTCAAATCTCTCTTTGGGATAACATTCTTCAACCAATAACAACATTCAAAGTTTAAATCAAGATCGGAACATATTTAATGCTTTTTAACTTACTAGAAACCTCACCCCCCTCTCTTTGGGACAATATTCTTCAACTCATACCTTTTTTGAATAGACTTAAAAGTTTGTAACAAGGTTTAAGTGATACATCACATTACAAACTTCATTTGAATATTTTATTTCTTCTTAAAAAATTTTAAAATCATTCTAATCCCATAAGATCTTTAGTTACAAGCATTACTGAAAAACCACGATTTTTTACTTATCTTCAATTTTATTTACTAAAAATAAAAGCAAAAGTTCTGTATCAAAGGGTCCTTTATATTTATAATGTTCAAAATATGAACCCCTACACCTACCTCTTAATTAATTAGGAAGTAATATCACTCCTTTTACTTGGCATTAAGATTAAATTTATGAACCTCATTTTACTTCTTTTCTTTATTTTCATCCTTTAAAAAAAATTATGCTTTGGATTATCGTTTCCGATCGTTGCTTGAAGAGTGGTTATAGGCTTTTATAGGAACATTCTCGACCTATAGATCTCTCTATAATCTATGTTATTAATAAGAAATATATATCTTATATTTTAAAAAAGAGAAATGAAATATTGGTGTAACCTCTATATAATTACCCTCACTACATAATCTATGTTAAATATCATTCAATTTATAAAATCAATACTGAAAAAAAAAAAAAGAAAAAAAAAAGATGAAGGTAGTCTCTTGGTTGTGGGGAAGGTGGGGGTTTTCGAATTTTTTATTTATTTTAATTATTTTAACTAAACATATACATAAGTAGTCTGGGCACTTTCAGAAATTTAACTGGTTAAAGGATTTCTTTAAGAACTTTTTCAAATATACTACGGATGCTTTATTCATTTGTATAAAAAATTGGACAAATTAGTGTGGTATGTTGACTATATTCGAGGGGGGTATTTATGGTAAGTTTTTTCAATAAACAATTCGTCATTTTAATTCATGTATACAGAGAAAACACAAGACGAAAATAAGAAAACATAATGCAGGTTACACAAGCTACATCATACATGCATACATACATATATAAATACATATATATATATATGTATGAATGTATATCAGACGAGCTGCTACATAGTGATAGGGCTGAGCATCCCACATTTTGCTCTAACGTCTAGAAATTATTAAAAAATAAATGGAATCAGCTAAATGTGAGACTTTTTGATAAACTGGGTGTGTGATAATAACATTTTGAAGTTCAGGGCGGGAGAAATTGCAAATGTTTGTCAAAGTTGAAATTAACCTATCATGCATGGATAATGAAAATTCATCGGACGGGTAACTCATTTTCTAATGAAGATAGATTTCTCAAGGCCATTGCCACAAAAATATGACTACAACTGCATCGACTTTTCATCATCCAAAACACAAGATTATGCCGAGAAGTAGGCCTCAAACACAAGCTCCTTCGTTCCTATGCATGCCTCTGCTGTAAAATGCAAGAACAACGGTAGTTGCTTTGGAAGTGGCAAATTAACATGAAGTGTAATAACGGAGAAAATCTACTATACTCGGAACTATATATATTGTATTTAATACAATAATTTTTATCTTTAGAAAAATGTAAAATGAATGATTTAATATTGTTAAGAATGCAGGAAAATGTTCTAACAGTGTTAAAAGTTAAGAAATTGGGAATAGAAATTTTTACCGAACCAAAATGTGAGGAACGATGCCTTATCAACGTTAAAAACCCTAAGAAGTGCAAGAAACCGTGTTAAAAGACAAAGATATTTGACTGGAATTTTTGACCAAACAGAAGAAAAATAAAGCAAACCAACTGCATCGGAGATCCCAGGAATCTGCCAGAGCGATTCTAGTGAAGTTTCTTCGGTTTGACTTTTTGGTCAAAATGAGGATTTAATTAATATAAATAGTAATTAAACCATTAAGCATGTGATTAAAACATATTATATCACAAATTATGACTCATAAATGTATTTATTAAAAAGTAAGAGAAAGAAATGGGAAATCCTAAGGCTAGGATTTGATTCTATCTAGATTTAATGGCTTAGATTAAGCCAAAATTTGTCTTATTTTTTTTTTATGGAATTTTGAGAAAGAGTTATGATGAGCTAGGAGTCAAAATTTTGTACGATGAAAATGAATTAATTGGCTTTTGTTTAACAAAAAGGGGGCATCGATTTTTGGCGTGAGAAAGAAACCGAAAGAAGAAGAAAGAGAGAGAGAGAAAGATTTGCAACCAAGAAGAAAAAAGTAAATCTCTTCCCTTTAGTCAAGATTTTTCCTCAAAATTTTCACACCAAGTTTCAACCATAATATTCTAGGAGTGAGAAGATTTCTTTGGTGATAAGGTAATTTTAAATCTCTCATTTCTTGTGAGCTTTGAGTTGAAATTTTATGATTCCAAAGTATGTGATGGATAATGATATATTGAAATGAAATTTAGAAGTCTTGGTTGATAAGTAGTAGAAGGTTGATTTTGAAAATATGTGTTTAGTATTTGGATTATTGGATTTTGAGTTATAATGTTGTTTATGAGAGCATTTTAAGTAAAAAAAATGTTTGGAGAATTATGCGTTTAATAAAGTATCTGATATAGTACGTGGCAGATGAAATAGGATAGATAGTTTTGAGGCGTTTCCTAAATGTCGGGAACCTAGAAAATTAGCAGAAATACTGCCGAAAATTTTAAGGATTATACCAATGGGTATTTTGGAAAAGTATTGAGTAAACAAAGAGGTTGACGTTAAAACCGAACCCTTGGTAATCTAAGTTAGAGAAAAAGGATACGGACATTTTACGAATTAGCAAAATGTCTATTTGGGGATTTAGAAAGGTGAGAAAAAGAGAATCAATGATTAATAAATGGTTAAAAAATAGTGCCATCGAGTAACAGGATAGATTAAGTTAAGAAACTTTCTGAAAATGCACGGAAAGGGGCTAAGAATGTTATAGAAAAATTTAAATAAGTTTCTAAGAGTCAAAACTTAGGTTTTTAAAGCTAAAAACCGAGTTTTGTATAGTACACGGGTGAGTGCTAAGTGCACACAAGCGTGTAATAGGGGAAAAACAAATTCCAAAGAGGTACATGGCTAGGGACACACCCGTGTATCAGGCCGTGTACAAGCAATGTTCAGACTACACAAGCAAACTGCACGGTCGTGTAACGAGAAGAGAAATTCCAGAGGATTATACAGCCATAGACACGGCCGTGTATAAAGCCGTATACATGCACTGTGTAGATTACACAGGTAGATTACACGACCATGTTGGGAAGAAATAAAATCACAGAGAGGTACACGGCCATAGACACGGCCGTGTACCAGACCGTGTACATATAATGTACAGTTTACAAGGCTATGTTAGGGGAAAATAAAATCACAGAGAGGTACACAGCCAGAGATACGGCTGTGTGTTGGACCGTGTACACGTAATGTACAATTCACACAGCCATGTAACATGGCCATGTAAGGAAGAAGTTTAGTAGACAGGGAGGTACACGGTCATGGACAAGACCGTGTACGAGACCGTGTTTAAAATAAAAAAAAAAAGAAAAAAAAAGGGGAAAAATTAATGAAATTAATTATCCGATGATATTATTGTCCGTAGGAAACACGACGAAAGATAAGGATGAAATTGCAAAGGACCCAAGGATGACCACATTAGAGCAAGTTCTGTAAGTACTGACATTTATTTGTCTACCCACAAACTAACTTTTGATTGACTAACTTCTTGTAGTAATATTTCGATAAGCTCTTAGATGATTACTTAAAAAAAAAAAGATATGAGTATAAAGTAAGTTAATGAAATAAGTAATAAAAGAAAGAAAGATAATAAGATTGAAAACTTAAGTGTTGACATACCAGCCTCCCATAAGTGAGGTCTAATGTTATGAATTCCACTACAGTAAAATGCTATCTCCCGAAGGTGTGAGGTTAATGGCTTATAGTGGAACGCTACCTCCCGAAGGTGTGAGGTTAATAGCTAAAAGTTAAAGATCGACCGTGTGGTAGGTTAGTAGGTCACTCCCCCTTCCTCCAACTGGTCTGCGCGTAAGAGGTACGTTCAACACAGGGCCCACCAGTAAAAGTAAAAAGAAGAGAAAAATAAAGAAGCAAATAAGGAAAGAAAAGAAACGAAGGAAATAGAAGGATAGATTAGGATATGATCTAATGAACAATGAAGATGACTTTAAGAAGCATAACGAGACTAACCCTAGTTACCTTATACTTTAGTACGTTTGTATGTATGTTTATACTTACTGAGCTCTAACTTATGAGTTTGTTTGTGGTGTAGGTAATAAGGGTAAGCAGCAGTCGAGATAAAGTGAAGATACATGATGGACTGACGGGCAGATTCTCAAGATGTCATGGATAGAGAAGTGGATCCGTTATGTTTCCGACTGTCTAAAGAGTATATGTTTTGTAAAAAGATAGAATAGTATGAATGTAAATTTATGTACATAGTATTTTATGAACCAATAACAAATGTATTATTTTAAAAAGATATATGTTTAAAAAAAAATGTACGCAGTTTTTACTAAATAGATTATCAAATTAAAATGTGAGTTTTTAAACATGTTTCCTCGTTTTAGAAAATGAAAGTATGATACATAAGGGTAAGAAGGAAAGAAAGTGGACGACGGCCTGGGTGAGCCGGGTCAGGCGTCCACATGAAGATTCCGAAGCATGAATGCGACTACTGGCACTTCGGGTCTATCAGATGGATTCTCCTGAATGCACAGTAAGCCAACGTGAATGCATCTAGAAACTTCATTTTCCACACAAGATACTGTGAGATTCGGGTCCATTAATCTCAGCACTGTTCCAGCAATCCATTTTCACCGGGCCTGCAACAATTTACTAGTTCTGAATAAGTTGCATGTAACCTTCTTTTTTTTTTTTTTTTTTTGCATTTTTGTTTTGTTTAATTCGCAATCAGTTAGGTTCGGCTGGACTTACAAAGTCTAAGAGATCCTCGTTATTGCCTTGATTATCAAAACCACAAATCCTTTTGCCGCTTATAATCTCGAGTAATATGACACCGAAGCTAAACTTGTCGGATTTCATAGAGAAGTCACCATGCATTGCGTACTATGAAGACATGTGACCACTTAAATCTTGCAATTGTTAGTATTGCAATCTATTGAAGTGATGAGTTTAAATGTACTTTCAACATTTGAATAATTTGTCGACATTAGAGTTTTGGATTTTTGAACTATATGCCTCTGAATTTTGGAGTAATGTAGGCTTTCAAAAGAATTCCTAACAAGTTGGCAAACTATATATAGTTGTCCTTTTAATGTTGTTCTGACCAAAAAAAAAAAAAAAAAACTTAAAATGTTCCTATGACCCTGCTAGTATGTCCTTGACTTTGATCCATGCCAAAAAACTTTATCATGCCAAAATCTGAAATTTTTGGATTCATATCCACATCCAAGAGAACATTGCTAGGTTTGAGATCACGATGGATAACTTGGGTCTCGATATTTTGACGAAGATAAAGTAGCCCTCCAGTGATTTCCTTGATGATCTTGTAACATGTTGGCTAATCCAATTGTCCTTGCCTTGAAGGATCCTCATTTAGGGGCGAAAAACACACACACACACACATCAAAGTTTATATTCGATCATGTAGATGAACGGCATTAAGATTCATACTATGTAATGCTTTACATTCAAATGCTAATTACTAGGGGAGTTTTAAGAGCAATTGATATTTTGTTGTCCGATCTATGCATACAAATTGAATGAAATAGAGATAAGTTGAAAAACTTAACCAATAGAAAGAAGTCGAGGCTTTTGTTTCGCACAAATTCATAGCCAAGTAATATCTCCTCTTGTTCCAAGCAAAATCCTAATATCCTCACAAGATTACCGTGTCGAAGCTTGGCTAACAAAGTGATTTCATTTTTAAATTCTTCTGCCCCTTGTCAACAAGATTACCTGCCCATTCTTAAGTTTACCCTGTATATATGCCATGAGTAAATCTTAGTTAGTTATACTTAAACAAATATCCAATTAATTACCTTGTAGTCTCCGCCAAACCCGCCCTCACCAATCATGTTATCACACGAAAAATGATTTGTGGTAGCTTTGATTGTGTCAAATTCAAATTATAAGGATGATGGTGCTTTTGTACGTTGAATTGGAGCTACAAAAAGCACACTAAGTGAAATCAATGAAGTGCCAGAACTACAACAGAAGAATCGTAGCTCCATAAAGGATAGAAATAGCGAGATAGGTAAATCACGACCTTTGTTCTTCACTGTTGTAGATCCTTTTTTCCTAGCTCTCTGCACTCCAAAAAGTTAGCCTAGTAAAGCCGATATAAGGACCACAATGATGAAAGTAAGAAAAATAGCCCATATTCCCTTTGAGATCTCCTCCTTTCCTGCGAGAAAATTATAAAATTTTCGCTACAAAATATAAGAATTCTATAAGATGACGTTAATTGTGACACAATCAGAAGCAGGACTAACCTGTTGAGTGATTTTTACCAACACCAGAACCTGAAGGCGAGGCCAGTGGAGCAGTACCGGACTGGTTGAAAGGGAATCTTCCATACCTTATGCTACAACTTGGCTTAAGAATTCTTCCTCCTTGCCATCCGTAGCAGCACGATGTCATGTCCTTTACTGGTATTGATAGACAATCTCTGCACTCACTTGTAGTTATATAGTTGGTGCACTGCACAAGTCCATATACCTCACGAAGAACGAGAGGTTATCAAATCTCCCAGTAGCAAATAACTTACCAGAGGACAAAGCCAGTGGAAGAAGCTCGTCTAGCAAACGGCTCAATGCTGGTTGAACAACTGATGGCTTTATAGTTTCTTCGCCATAATGCCTAATTAATTTTGGAATATCTTCCATTGCAGAGAATATCGACCGGTTGGAGTATCTCAGCATGCAATGGTCTATCCATATGATTGCTTCTTTCTTTCTCGCACAAAGTTTTTCGATTGCTTCCTTGCTGGTTTTGACACATCTCTGGCAAAGGGCAGGGTAGATGTCTCCTCTGCATAGGAAGAGACCGTAAACTCTGTCATGAGCCTTTCCTGTGCTGGCGTTGTAAAATCCAACAGGGAGGAGAGACTTGGCATGTAAGGAAGAGAGAGTGGCATGATTTGCCTCGTAGATTGAATTAGAAGTGTAATCGGCTGGACTTGTGCAGAGATAAACTTTGTACGCTGCGGAAAGAGAAATGCGGCTGATAAATGCGAACAACAAATATAGCAAGCTAAAGCAGGCAATGTCATTCTTCTGTTAAACGTAAGTCAGACAAAATCATTTATTGAGCTGACTAAATCCTAGTATGCCATCAGTTTTGTGTAATCTGAATGGCCTCCGAGAGATGAAAATAGAAAACGGTCGAATCCCATGTGACAAGCTTGGCAAATCATGTCTAAGTTTCTACTATTTATAGAAGCATCAAAATAGAAAACGATCGAATCCCATGGATTGCGTTTTTTGCTCGAAATTTGCGTTTTCCTTTTCCATAATGCTGTTTCGACCACAATTCCGAAAGCTAATCTTTTGGTTTTTTCAACAACTTCAAAGGTATCAAAAAGGGTCAAGTACAAAATTTGTGTAACAACCGGGAAAATTTATATTTCTCGGGAAATAAATACACAATGAATTTAAGTGTTAAAATGTGAAATTAAGTGATTTAATATTGTTTAGAACTAAATAAAAATGTTCTAACAATGTTAAAGGATGAAAAATGATTGATAGTGATATTATGTGTGTACACGTGTGTGCCACTCACAGTATCAAGAAGTAGGTTAAGATGATATTATCTTGACATAAGATTGATAAATTTAGGTTCAGCACTCCCAAATTAGTTAGGATAGCCTATCAGCACGCTCAAATTTGATAATTGAGCACAAAGGTAATTTTTGACTGAGAATTCGCAGTATCGGAAACTGGTCGAAATGACCTCAGATCAAAATAAAACTGATATATTTGGATTCAGGACGTTCAAATTAGTCAGGATAGCCCATGTTGAAATTTTGGGCGAAAAAGTATATAAAAAGCAAAAAAAGTGAAATGTCCTCATTTGTCCACATACACACTCTCTCTCCTCCCTTCTCTTTCTCTCTCTACCCGAATGTGTACAGTAACCAACTATCAGAAACGACCTTCGTTCACGACACCGCCGGCACCGTTGGAAAGCTCTCGCCGAGCTGAGTTCAACGGTGGGTCGACGCGACGGAACGACCGCCTCACGCCGCCGCACGCGCTGCCCGAAGCTCGCTGGAGCCGAGAATTTCGATCGTCGATATCTTCGCCGTCCGGCCACCATTTGCCACGAAACCGGTCCCAAAATGTTTGTGGTGAAGAGTACTACAAAACCCATTTGGTGGATCGCCTCAATACCGGCGGAATCGCGCCGCCCGAGCTTCGAAAAAATCCGACGAAACACCACCATGGAGCCGCCGTCGAAATCGCTGATTTCGGCCGAGCTGAAGCACGCCATTGGTGCAGAAATGACCGCAGGGTTGAGGGGAGCAAAAGCCCTCAACCAATTTCGGGGAAAAAGTCCAGCACGGCGGAGTTCCACCGTCGTCGCCGTGGCCGTGACTTTCGAGGAGGTTTTCCGGCGATAGGGGTGTCGAATGGTGAAATTGAGACCACCAATGGATTCCTCTCGTCGAGATCTTCTAGATGGGCTACTCATTTGCCACCGTCGTTGCCGTCAACCGCCGGTCAACGGCGAGTCAATGCCGGTCAACGGCGACCGTTGACCAAATTTTGGAAGTTTGGCCCGTTAGCCTATTTTTGACGTTCCAGACGCATCCGCGGAGTCGGATTTGCAAGACGGGACCTCAAATATGAAGAACGAAGAATTAGGGTTTATGCCGTCGAGACCGGACTGTAATTCGATATAAATCCCGACCTTTTTACATTCCGTAATTTAATTGTTTGGGACTATTGTATGATTTTATGATTATTGGTATGAAAATTATGGAAAATAATGTATGTAAAAAGAAGAAAATGGTTGTAATGGAGAAAAAGAAAAATATGTGATAATGTAATGATTTTACGTAAACAGTATGAGTTTTATGTAAAATCTAGGCCTCTGGTATAGTACGTGATAGAATTAGATTAAGATAGATGGTTTTCAGGCGTTTCCTAAATGCTGAAACCTTAAAAATTAAGGGGAAACTCTGCCGAAATTTCTAAAAAACAGCACTAGGGGTAATATGGGAAACAAGGGGTAAAATATGATCGGAAAAGGTAACCCGAGCACCCTCGAGGAATTAGGGCATGAAAAAAAGGAATGGGCAAGTTACGATTAGTAAACCGACCCTTTTGAAACCCTAGAACGCAAGAAGAATATGAAACCGACTCTTAGGTCAGAATAGTACTTCCCGAGGACCGGAAATGTGAAAAATTGGTAAAATGATAAGAATTGATCCGGAAAAGGTCTGATAAGATTTAAAAAGTTAATTAGATGATTTTGGGTTTAGAAAATCCAGCCTAAGTATGAAAATGAAAATGTTATGATTAAACGACCCATTAGGGGTAAAATGGTCATTTTGCCCAAAGATTCTTAAATTATGAGAAAAGAACCCCAATGACCCCGGAATAGGTTAATGAAGTTTGTAAAAGCCAAAATTGAGGTTTAAGTTATGAAAAATCACGTTAAGGTCAAAATTGTAATTTTGTCAAAAGTTAGGGGTAAAATCGTAATTTTTCAAAAAGTTAGAGAAAAATTCAAAAAGGGCCATTAAGGTTTAAAAAGTTGTCCTAAGGTTATAATTAAGGATTATAAGATCAGAATCAAGCTTTGAAATAAAATAAAAGTTATAAATGAAAATGTGATTAACGGACAAAATTTGTCTGTAGGAACCCGATCTAGATGCGATAAAGGACATTTATGGATTCCAAGAAGAGGATAAGCACGCTATGAGTAAGTTCAGACATTTACCCATCTGCAACTATGAACAAGCTTATCGTTTTTATATGTTTTGTATGCAAATGTCATGATGTGATTTATGATGATGCTATAGTAATACTATAATAATGCTATGATGATGTTAAAAGATAGGTTTAATAAATAATTTATAAAAATATATGTATGAATATATATTGAATTAGGAAGGAAATGTATTACAACAGCTTTATGAGAGTAAAGATGAGAGAAAGAGATGAGATATGAAAGGAAAGAATAAATGTTTATGAAAAGTTTTATGGAAGTTAAGTTATGATTGATAGAGCAACGATGATCGGTGAGAAAAGGAATTAAGAAAGGGATGTTTTATGAGATCGAAAGGATAGATGTTTTATGAAAAGTTTTATAGAAGTTAAGTTATGATTGATAGAGCAATGATGATCAGTGATGAAAGGAATTAAGAAAAGGTATGTATTATGATAACGAAAGGATAGGTGTTTTATGAAAAATGATATGAGAGCAAAGAGTTAGACAAGAAAGAGAAACAATGATAGATTATGATGAAAGGTATGATGAAAGGATTAGAACATAATGGTAAGATGTGATTGATGGAATAGAACGATAGGCTATGATCGATAGGAGTATGATGATAAGATACGGTAGATAGGAGGATACAAATAATAAACGGAGAATAATTGTCTGCACATAACTAAACGTGTTTTTGTTTGTTATAATGTGATGTGATGTGATGATATATAAGTAATACGTGCTATATATGCTAAAGTGTGATTAACATAACTCACACAAGTAAAGTAAAGAATTAAGAAAAGAAAAACAACGAAAGAATAAATGTTCCATGAAATGTTTTATGAAAAATGAGAAAGGAAAGATAATGAACGTCATGAAAAAGATGTACAACGAAAAAAAAATCAATATAAGAAAAATAAAAGCCTACAAGATAATAAGACTGAAAACTTAAGTTTTTGGCGTATCGGTCTCTCTACAAGGTCGAGACTTCCGGTCTATATCCTCCGCGTTGATGTGGTGCTACCCCGAAGGTGTGGTAGATTATAAGTTGAACCAACCCCGAAGGTGAGGTTTTATGTGACTGTGAGGTAGGTTGGTGAGTAACTCCCCTTCCTCCCACTATCCGCGCGCAAATAGGTACGTCCAACAATGGGCCCAACCAAAGGAAAGTGGAAAGAAAACAAACGAAAGGAGAGTGAAAAGAAAAGAAAGGAAAAGAAAAGGAAAGAAAAGAAAGGAAAGGAAAATGAAAAGAAAAGAAAAGAAAAGAAAAGAAAAGAAAGGAAAGTGAAAAGAAAAGAAAAGAAAGGAGAGTGCGTGAAAAGAAAAGAAAGGAAAGGAGAGTGAAAAGAAAAGAAAAAAAATGATACGAAAAGAAAAGAAAAGTAAAGAACGACATAAAAAGAAACAAACGATATGGAAGAATAACACAATGAAATCGAAGAAAAATAAATAAATAATAAAACGAAATTTAAAAGAACAAAAAAGAATTAATATATGTGATGCGATGTATTTGATGTTATATGTATGGAATGACATGTTTTTACGTGATGTTATGCTAGTGTATATGATTCTAGCTTTTAAGATATGAAAGGTTAAGAGATGATAAAACGATAGCAAAGTTTTAAAGGT
The DNA here is from genome assembly GCA_035233585.1 of Antiaris toxicaria. Taxonomy (NCBI): domain Eukaryota; kingdom Viridiplantae; phylum Streptophyta; class Magnoliopsida; order Rosales; family Moraceae; genus Antiaris; species Antiaris toxicaria. The sequence goes on from CP141154.1 coordinate 102,349,574, forward strand.
TTAGAACAGAAAGTTAAGAAATGATAGTAATGAAAAGCAAAGAAATGAAGAGATTAGATTATAATGATAAGAGATAATCGATAGAATGATAAGAATGAAGAACGAAGAATGAAGAGATAAATGAGCATGAAGAGGCTAACATAATATGTTATGTTTTGAGGATATGTATAGACGATGTATATGATGTGTATATACGTGATATCATATATTCTAGTAATAACATATATTACTAGTATTTATAAGTTAATGAATGTATGTTTGAACTTACTGAGCATCTAGCTCATTAGTTGTTCATATGTTGCAGGTAAGCAACCTGTTAGTTTAAAGTAATATGATGGACAACGGACGGATCTGCACGTGCCAAGGGACTGGGCGAGGGTATGGTACTACCATGAGTCTTTCGCTGAGCGTTCAAAAAGGAAGATGAAAGAAAGAAATTTATGAATTATATGTTATAAGAGTATGATAGAGATATATGCATAATATGTAAGTTAAAAAAAAATTTTGCTATAGAAATTGCTTCCGCTTCAAAATGAGAACGTTAAGAATGGAAAGTTAAGTATGTTAAGTAAGAGGATGACGACCTACGAGGTTGCCAGCCATCGCGGTCGGCGTCAGATCTCGGCTGGTTGGTATGGTAATGTACGTGGGGGGTCACAATTTGGGACTCTTGAAAGGGCAAATCTACATTGCCACAAAATATATATATATGTATTTTTTCCGTTCTAAAATGAGCTTTTCATTGCACTAAACAAAAAGACCGAAAACAGAGCTGAAATAAGGTCATACAATGACAAAAATAAACGAAAAAAAAAATAAAAGAAACTGAGATATTACAAATTAAACCAACCACACCTGTAACACTTCTAGAATCAGACATCTTAAATGGTTCTAGCTATTTTCCACAGGACCAAATTCATTTAGATTAAAATTCTATCATTTTCCATATACAAAATCATCGGACAGAGAATGACACAAGACACCATTTGTTCCACAAACGATCACAGAATGGTTGATCACAAAGAATTAGCTCGTCTTTGGGAGTCGTTCGTGGTTTTTGGTTGCATTCACTTATTTTAACAGTTTCTGTCGCTGGTTATTTGTCATCTTTAAAATGAAATCTTGTCCCCGAACCGGCCTCTATTGTTAGAAAATTTTATTGATCAGCAATAATTATCATTAATTACAAGTCGATATCAACGCCAATGTGCAGAGTTCGCATTTATTAAAATAGTGAACCAAAGCTCAGCTTGACGCAATCCGGATCCATTTATGCAAAAGTTGGCATTGGTCCAGATTTGAACTCAGTCGGCCCACTTTAAGAAACATTTGTATTTCCTGCAAAGACCACTAGTCTCCAAGTGGGCTTTCTTGGCCATCCGCGACCTTGACTTTTTAGAGAATGCAGCTCCTATGTCGTACGACTTGTAGATAATCCACCAGGTAGCTTTGTCCTTCGATGTATCAATATAGGCGTTACTTTTGATTAGTATAGGCGTTACAAAATTATTCAAGGCATTGCTCATGGGGACTGCTTTACCTTCAAGAAATTTCCCACATGAGAATTATCCACCGTGATTATATGGTTACTAATATTTTTTTAGATAAAAAAATAAACTCAAAAATTTCAGATTTTGAAATGATAAGGTAATACTATCCACCATGTTTATGTTTGATCAAACATAAGGCAAAACTAATCACAACATGCTTTAATATTAATTATGATAATTCAAACAACAATATTCCAACATTAAGAGAACATATATAAGCATTATTTTACAAAAACCACTACTAAAATACTTTGACAGAGCCGATCGAGTTCCCAACTCTGGAAGCATGCGAGGGTAGTGTTTAGAAGCTGAAGCTTCATTTATTGATCTTGGAATAGAGGAACTCTGAGAACGATTTACTTTATTATTAGTCATTCCTGAACCGTCACCTCGTTTTATTTGTCTTTTTTTAATGGTTTATAAATTTGTTTCATTTCATTTTTTTAATACAATTTTATTTGTAAAAAAAAAAAAAAAAGGGAAACCACCTCTCACTGATGTGCCTCCTTGTCAAGAGATTATGGTAAGGTCATCAAGACCATAAATACAGGCTAGGACCGCTTAACTACCCCCTTAGCTTTCAGAAATCGATAAACACGAGACATAATTCTTTCTCCTAGATGAGAGTGAGACTACCATTTCTTAAGCATAGTAACTTGGATAATTCATACATTATAAAGGATCCAGCTAAGTTGTAGTGTAGAACTTAAAAAAATTTCCAAAAGTCAAATTCCGAGTTCACGGCTTATAACCACGAATCAAAATAGGTGAAGGTCCGACTGATACTAGCGAGGGTAGAAGTCGGTAATTGATGCCTCATTTATCGAACCTTGAACAGCATCTGACCTCATAGTTCCTGGAGTATTAGACATTGAAAACATGTTCTGTCCAACTGTACTACTCATAAAGAATGCTGGTTTTGAAGGTACTCCAAGAGTGAGAGAGTAACTGTTAAGCATGAGATCGACCGAATTCATGGTTGGTCTATCAGTTATATTTTCTTGCACGCATAGCAATCCAATATGCATGCATCTCATTATTTGACGTGTTGAACCAGTTGAAATAGCAGGATCTATAAGACTTGAAGCCGTCCCGTTCATCCAATTTTCCCATGCCTGTGATGTAAATGTGAGGAAGAGTGTTAGACTGCATGCATATCTTATATCTCAATTAATTCTATGAATGAATTTGGCTTAGCAGCAAAGATAACATGATAGCCCCAATACTAGTCTCGCACTTTTATACCGATGAAGCCAAAAAAATGTAAATGAAAGAGATTTATGCCTACAATATTGGTCAATAGGTCGATCTCCACTTCTTCTCTGTTGCCAAAATAACTATTCTTTTGTCCACTCACTATCTCCAGCAATAACACTCCAAAACTATACACATCAGACTTTATAGAAAATTGCCCATGCATTGCATATTCTGGAGCCATATATCCGCTATAAAAAAAAAGTTAAAATTAATTAGCGATATAGTACCAAAGATTACACAAACAATGGGTTAAATCTTTAAGTTCCAACATTGATTTGATAATCAGTGCAAAAATTAAGTAACACAGAGCAAGATGTACAATAGATACTTACTAGGTCCCCACAATTCGATTAGTATTGCTATGTGTTTGATCAAATACAAACAACCTTGCCATTCCAAAATCTGAAATTTTGGAGTTCATTTCTTCATCTAACAAAATGTTACTAGCCTTAAGATCGCGGTGGATAATTCTCAAGCGGGAATCTTCATGAAGGTAAAGCAGTCCACGGACAATGCCTTGAATAATTTTGTAACGCCTATACCAATCCAAATGTGCACGCTTCGCTGAATCTACATATGTTTCCAAGCAATAAATTTTATTTATGCTTTTGTCAAAAATACTATATGATCTAATCAAAGTTCTTACGATGGAATTCATTAAAAAAAGAATCAAACAAGTGCAGGCAGCCAAACAAATTAAAAAATGTGTATAATATTATGCACATACCAAATATGAACCTATCGAGACTTGAATTTGCCACGTATTCATAAACAAGAATTCTTTCCCTTCCCTCTACACAAAAGCCTAGGAGCCTGACTAAATTACGGTGCTGAAGCTTAGCAACTAACTCAACTTCATTTTTAAACTCGTGAACACCCTGATTAGAAGTCCTGGAAAGCCTTTTCACGGCAATATACTGTCCATCTGGTAGTCTACCCTGAAAAATGTATATGAATAACAGTTTGTAGAGAAAAGAAGTCAAACCCACAATTAAGATATTCAATTATAGCTTTTCGGGAATTTAAAATTATGTATCAATACTCTCACAAAAATTTTAACCTTGTAGACCGCACCAAATCCACCTTCTCCAAGCTTGTTTTGTTCGGAAAAGTTGTCTGTTACAGCTCCTATGGTGCCAAAGTCATATAACAATGATTGTGCCAACCTAATTTCCTCGGAAACTACAGAAGACGAATACATACAAATTTGCTTATAAGGGTAAGTTCGACAAGAATATACTGATGAAAAAAAAAAAAAAAACCTCCACTGTTATGCCAACAGAGGAATTCTGAAACTAAATCGGATGCAGCAACAAATCAAATTAAACATACTTGGTCCAAGCTTTTGAGCAGGCTTCCTCAACTTTAAGAGAATGCATATGCCGATGAGCATGACCGCTATAACAGTTGGAACAACAGCAGAAACAACAGTTCTTATTGTTTTACTCCCTCCTGCAAAATTAACCCGGTCATGTCTCTTCTTATTTCTTATTGGTTAGCAACAATACTGCATTACGATATTACATTACTTTTATAAGGATTTGTCCTATAAAGAACAAGGAAAACAGAGCTCCACGATACCTTTTGTAGGGGAAGGGGGTGACACTGACGAACAACTGGGGTCGTTACTGACATCTGAGCAACTCCCGTCGTCTTGTAATGCACTGTTAGAATCTAAGAAAGGTCCCCGCTCATACCTGAGATTACAGCTGGGTTTAAGAATTCTCACTCCTTGCTTTCCATAACAACATTTCTGAAGCCGTAAGGTAGCATCTGTTAGGCAATCATTGCATTGCTTCTGGCTCAAATTAGGTGTGCATTGAAGAAGCGCATATATGGGTTCAGAGTTCGGCACCGTAGTACTTCTATTCGCATACTTGCTGTCACCGGCTGCAGCTTCCTCTATTAATTTATTCAGCAGGGCCTTCAGCTTCATCTCGTGCTGTTGTGCATTTGATGTGTTGTCTGGACTCCACAATTCCTTACTCGGTTCGTCCTCCACGACTGAAAATATAGAGCTGTTGGAGCTGTAACGTAGCATACAACGCTCGTCCCATAAGATCGCCTCCTTACTATTGGGACAATTCTGCAACAGCCTAATTTTCGATTCTTTTAAGCATTTACTGCAATTGTCCGGGGTGAGGTGTCCTCGGCACAGGGCGATCGCGTTGACTGTGTTGGGGTTTTGTCCTAAAGAAGTGTTGTAAAACCCTTTGAAATTTTGGTCGCTGGATGACGATGAAGATATGGAAGTAAGGAGGTTGTCGAGATTTTCTTTGTAGATGCTGTTGGGGCTGTAATTGCCATTGTTGGAGCAGTCCCAACAGTATGTAGCGCCGTCCGTACAGATTGGTTCGGCATGGTTGGGAGTGATCAGAAGATGTATGAAAATAGGAAGAATCAAGATTAAGATTAGTACCCTTGAGGAACTCATTTTGATTGTATGATCAGAAAGTGTGTCTTAATTAATACTGGTTCCTTCTGGCTTATTTATAAGTCAGATTGGAACCGACATTGTTCGAGAAATTGCGTGAGCGTTAAGATGTCCTTGAAGAATGTGAATGGAACTAATTTGGTCCCCTCTCTCTCTCTCTCTCTCTGTGAATAAGTCTAGCCTAACCTTTTTTTTTTTTTTTTGGGAACCCCATTGTTATATCAGCGTATATATCACGATACGAAGTTGGAATTAATTATAAATTGGAATTTGGGCAAATAAATGTACTAATGCGACAGAGAAAAAAGGGCAATGGCATAAGACAATCCCCTATGCATATATGACGATAAGACAAATAAATTATGATGTCAAATTTATTTATTTTTTTATAAAATTTGACGATAACAAGAATCAGTACGAAGACCTAAACATCTCGAGAAATCGTGTGAGCGATGATTGTCTTCCCTACCCTCTCTTTTTAATATACTAGTTAAATCACACATTCTGCAGGTGAAAACTTTCATTAATATATATCGTATAAGAATATAATAATATTTAAAATATAATATGAAATGTAAATTAAATTAATTTTTATACCTCTTTTATTGAAAAATATACATAATAGAGATAAAGAAGAAAAAAATAAAAAGAGCAGTAAAACATTAAAATCAAGGGATAAAGCGCATATAGACGTGGAAACCAAAAAAAAAAAAAAAAAGTGAAAGAGCAAAAAAAGAGGGAAAAAAAAGGTTTTCCGTGTAAGTACGGTGGAAACAAAAAAAAAGTGAAAAAGAATAAAAAGAAGGAAAATAGAAAAAAAGAAAAAAAAAGATTGTATAAGTAAAAAAAAAAAAAACCACGTGTTAGTATCACAACAAGAGCTTTGACTTTTTTATTATTGTATAGATATACACATCTATCAGAAGTCTCAAAAGTGGGTAATATGCACACACTTTCAACCAATTGTTGTTTTTGTTTCCCTTTCTTTCTTTTTTTTTTTTTTTTTTACATTAATTGTTTCTCTTTCTTTCCTTCCTCAAACATTTCTATGTTTTTAAATATATCTTATTTGAAATGCTTTTTCTCTTAATGTCTCAATTAAATTATATTTACTCCAAAGATTTCACCGCTTAAATAATTTTCATTCTATTTTATAAGATATAATTTTACTAAATACAATCTTCCTACGTACTTTCTTCTTATAATTTTTTTATTAAATTTATTGTTCCAAATGTTCCCTTTTTAAAATCCTATTCCTTCTTAAATATATCACATGTGTGATTTTTCTATCTAATATATACTCATATATTTAACCCTTAAGTGATTTTTCTATCTAATACATACTCATTAGAAAACATTTTAAATAGAATAAAGCATATAAGAAATTCAACAAGTTAAATACACAACTACATGTCACGTTTTTTTATATAGTATTGCTAGATGGTTGGTGGCCCATAAACATCTTGATGATATGGCCTTCCATAGATTTCACACATTTACGGAGAAGGAAACAAAATTGTAGAAAACCTAGCTTCTAAAAGCATAATTCGTCAAGATGCTAATGGGTAGTTTGGAAACACACTTTATTGGGGTTGTATTGAAATGCATTGCAATAGATCATACAATATATGTTTGGATGTTTTCTTCTTATATTGTATTCAAATGCAATGTATGTTTAAGTCGTTAAAAAATGAGAGAGTATGCAATGTGATTGATAAAATTAAATTAAAAAAATAAATGATAAATAGTGATTAAATTGGATTTAAAATTTAAAAATATTTGTATTTGAATTTAATGCATAGATATTCAAACACACTTTACATTTACATTGGAATGCAATGTACAATGCAATGCAAATCCAAACAGGCATAACTGGTGGTTCAACACTTTTTGTATGGATCTTTTGGCTCGAGATATGAAGGGATTTTCTTCTTAAAAGTTTCGTTAACAATGTTCAACATGACAGCAGATACATGGATTTTTTTTTTTTTTTTTTTTCCCTTCTTGTGGGTTTTCCTATTAAGTTTTACCGGAAAAGGAGTTTAAGGAGGCATTCTATTTTGGAAGTAGATTGTATATCCACAATTTCTGATGCTGGCAAAGATGGATTCACGACCTAGTTGTAGATTTTTTAAATAAAACGTTTTTTTATTCTCATTTTTCTTGTGGCCTTTCGCTTCTCTAATCTTTTTCTTTTATTTTAATTTGATAAATTTTGAGTGGGGGAACTGATTGTGGATTATGTAGTTAATTAGTAGGTGTCAAATTATGTACTAGATACTTTTTGCATCAATTGTCATCCCTTCGTTCATTAACTAAATAATAATAATTAAAAAAAAAAAAACCCTTTAAACAAGAGGCCTCACTAAAGCCTTTTATCCAAATAACCCGAAGAGGAAAGCCTAATAAAAGAAAGGGTAATCATACCATTTAAATAAATTGCAGATTTTATGAACAAATTATAACATATTTTTATTATTCCATTAAAAAAGCTTTATTTATTTCTAATTTTACCCTTTTTCTCTTTTCCTTTTCTCTCTTTCCTGTCCTCTCTCTTTCCTGTTCTGTCTCTTATAGAAGAGGCGCTCACCGGCGGAGGACGGCAACGACGGAGAACGGCAGCGAAGAAGCTGACGAGGTCGCAATTATCGCTGCGGTGAGGTCTCGGTACGCACCATCGCGAGATCACGATTCTTCTTCGTCATGTTTCTTCAATATAGCGACAATGATTCTCAAATCATCAAGAGTACGGAGGCGACCAGATCCACGAGGTCAGAGGAGGCCGTGCGGTCAGGGTTCCACGATGATCGCGAGGTGGCAAGACAGGCGAAGAGATCGTGACCTAGATCGAAGCTTGGCTATACGATCTTTCCGGCCTCAATCACGCGCGGTGAGTCGCAGCCATGCGATGGTGACACGACCATGCGATGACGAGAGTTGCAACGTCATGAATTCGATGATGCATTCTTTTCTCCACCAGCGACGACGTCAACGGCTTCTCTGGTTTTATTGTTTTATTTTTTATTTTTGCAGGTACAGTCACCAGTTTTCTATACTGAGCTCCATCGGTGTTGCTCCGATGGCAGCGAGATTAGGCTAAAGGAGTTTTTTGGGCCTCCGGTGGTGGCAAGTTTGGACGGTGAGAGTATTTGGGATTTGGGGGTTATTTATAATATTAATTACTTCTTATGAATTTTGTTACGAACGAAAATAGAGAAAATATTGAAAATATTAAATATATTATAGATGAATATATTAAAAATATTATTTTAAAAAAAATTAAAAAATTAGAAAATATAATTATTTTTTCATATTTTTATAAAAATATAGTATTTTCTATATTTTCATGTGTATTATCATCATTATGATTTGGTCATTTTAGTATCGTCACCGTCGCGGTTCGATCTTGTGACCATCATCATGATGTCTCGATCATGTGACTATCATCATGATGTCTTCCAGCACAACACCATTAGTAATATTGGGGGGAGGACCAACATGATGTCTTCCAACACAACACCGTTAGTAATGGGGTGGGGAGGGAGATTTAATATTTTAATATAAAATTAATTTAAATTATATTATTTAATTTTATTTGTTTTAATTAATTCGCCCAAAAAAGAAAAAAGAATGCATCACCACATCTAACGGAAGAATGATAAAAACTCCTAAAGCGATTATGACATACTTTGAGCAGAACAAGCAAGACAGCATTTTTAAAAGAGTAATAGCAATTATAGCATAAAATTTTAAACTTAATAATAAATAGGACAATTAAATTTATGACCACATAATACTAAAAAAATTCATCCTTCTTCCTCCTCTCTTTCTCTCTCTTTCTTTCTCTCTCTAACATAAAACTATGCACATAAATTTGTTGTTAAAAATTAACTTTTTAATTTGTTATATTCTAGAAAATCCATAAAAATCTAAGGATTTACTAGAAAATACATGGGTTTGTCCAAAAATCTAAAGATTTACCTAAAAATATATGGTGCTTATCCCCATCAATTAGACACTAAAATCCGGCGCCAAAATCTTTCAAGTTGGGAAAAAGAAACAAAAGCTGCTCTGATGTCGTTTAGGGTTAATGGTGATTAATCATCAACGTTTTCTTGAAATGTCAATTTTCGTATTCCATGGTTCATTATGCTCTCTAAGAAAAATGTAGATGTTGAAAATTACAGGTCGAATTTGTCAAATTAGTTAAGGGGCAATTCTATAATGGGGACTAGTTATTTTTCCCCATCAACATATGGGATCAAAATTTCCGATCATTAAATTGATTTTCAATGGCTCGAATTAAAAGGATGCACCAAATAATTATAAGACTTATTACACTTGATTAATCATATTCTAAATTCTAGTAACTTAAAAAAAATGTTTAAAAAACATTTAAAAAAAAAAGGCCCATCCGAGTGACAAAGCAAATCCAGCATCCCCTCCATCGGCGACGGACCTCGGTGTTGTCTTCCATCGATGAGGTATTTAAGCTTTTGACTTAGTATATTACAATTTAAATCATTAACTTAATTTCTAAATTGAGTTATGAAGGATCTTTAACTGTCCTTGTTTTTGTTATTTTACTTTGAAAACAGTATAGTTGGTATTTTATACTTCACAATATGCAAAATGAGTGCTTTTTCGTGTAGTGAGGATATCTAGTCTCTAGGCCTATGGTGACGTTGATCCGATAAATAAGCAAATATATTTGAACATCCGAAGTTGGCATAATTTTATTTTGTTTTTATTTATTTTATATAATAATTTAAGTAATATATTTATTTCCATTGAAATAATACTAAATTCATTAACATCTTAAAGTTGCAGTACAGGACACGTATGCATATGAAGTATCTTATATATAATTATAACCAATTTCGTGAGTCACACCAGTGTCATTTTCCTTTTGCTTACAGCTGGTCTTTTTTACTTTCACCGAGTTAACCATATGAATCAGATAAAAGCTTATGCATTCACCTTCTTATTGCTTTTGCGTTCATGAGCACATCTTACCTATTCTCTTCTCATGCTTTTAAAACATTAGTTTCCCAATCGGATGTGAAGGGAGAATTTTTAAAGTATGAATTATATATATAAATCCTCTAAACATCAAGTAGCCTAGACGTACTAGGAAATAAATAATACAGTTATGCTATGTTTGGTACGTGGAATAAAAATAGAAAATTACGAAGGATAAGCAAAATATTAAGGCTAGGAAAATATAAAAGAAGTTTTTTTTTTTTCCCTTATTATTTCTATTTGTTGTTAACAAAAATCCATTTCTTAGGACTTCCGGATATGCCATGTCACAGATTCCTCATCCATTAGCAAAACAACCTTCACCCATTTCCGGTCTTTGTCCTTCACTGTGGAGGCGTGAAGGTAGGAAAAAAAAAAAAAGGGAGGTAAAAAAGAAAATAAAAAAAAAAAACATGCTCCACATGCTTTAATGAGCATAAATAGGAGGATAAGGCAGGATAATTAAGTAGTCGTCAATTTCTTTTCAAGCTAGCGTGTAATCTCTCTCTCATCGACAGCAAATTATTAATTGTTGGTATTACTTCCTTTAAATTAATTAAAATATTCTAGGAATACGTGATGCTCGATGTGGCAATAAGAATTTGACTGTCACTCTAATTTAGAGTGAAGTGAAAAAAAAAAAAAAGTGAAACAGTAAAGCTTGTTGATGAGATAGGTGCATATATATATATAATATGCAATTTTTATTTGTAGTTAAATAAGCATGGTTAATTGGAATTTAAAAAAAAAAACAATTTAAATTGATTTAGATGAATTAGTGCCCATGTGAGAGTGACCAAGATAGCTTTAGTAAGTTCTTATGTATATTTGCTTAAACGTAAAGATGAATTATAGATTTATTCTCTATAAAAAAAAGAAGTTGGAACTCACCTAAACAAGAAAATTAAGGTGTTGAGAAGTAACTGTGGTGGTGAATATGAAATACCGTTTGGTGAATTTTGTACACAACATAAAATCATACATGAGGTCATGCTACCTTATTCGCCTCAGTCGAATGATGTCGCTTAATGGAAAAATTGTACATTGAAAGAAATGATAAATGCAATGTTGATAAGTTCTAAATTGCCTCTGAATATGTGGGAAGAAGCCATTCTATTGGCTAATTACCTTTTAAATAATGTACCCTGAAAGAAAGAAGACAAGACCACATATGAGTCTTGGAAAGGAAGAAAGTCTTCCTACAAGTACTTAAGAGTGTGGGGGCATCTTGTCAAGGTGGATGTACTGACACCAAAGAAGGTAAAGATAGGTCCAAAAACTATTAATTGTATTTTCATTGGATATGCATACAATAGTAGCGCTTATTTGTTCTTTGTGCATAAATCTAAAATAATCCATGATATTCATAAGAACATGATTATGGAGTCACGAGATGCATCATTTTTTTAACATGTGTTTCCTTATAAATCCATCGAAGAAGGACTAAGTTTGTCTAAATGAACACATGAGATAATAGATGGAGGTAGTGAGGACCAAGAACATGAATGTAAGAGTGAACCTAGATATAGCAAAAGAGTAAGGATAGAAAAATCATTTGGTTTGGATTTTCTAGCCTATTTGATAAAAGGGGAACCTCAAAGCTTTAAAAAAGTTATGAATTAGGTCCTTTATGAAAAAAGGCCATCAAGAGTGAAACTGATTCCATCTTGCAAATGATGATTGGGAACTAGTGAATCTCCCTCTAGGATATAAATGGATCTTCATGGAAAAATGAAAGCAGATCTAACAATTAAGAAGTAAGATCAGGCTTGTAAGTAAAGGCTACAGGCAACAAGAATGCCAAGACTACTTTGATATGTATTCTTCTATGATGAAAATAAATTCCATTAGGATAATATTGGCTATCATCACATTGTGAAATCTTAAAGTACATCAAATGGATGTGAAAACAGCCTTTCTTAATAGAGATTTTGATGAAGAAATATACATAGATAACTTAATAACTTTTCTGCTCCAGGACAAGAGAAGAAAGTTCATAAATTGGTGAAGTCTTTGTTGGCTTGAAACAAGCACCAAAACAATGACATGGAAAATTTGATAATACTATGTTAGCCAACAGATTCAAGATTAATGAGTGTGACAAATGTGTATTTGTCAAAGATATTGTAAACGACTATCTCATTTTATGCTTTATGTAGATGACATGCTAATTATTCGTAATGATAATAAAATGATCAAATCTACCAAGGATATGTTGAGATCAAGTTTTGACATGAAAGATATAGGTTTAGCTGATGTGTTATTAAGAATTAAAATATCAAGAACATCAAAAAGACTTGTTCTAAATCAGCCACACTATATGGATAAGATTCTTAAGAAATTCAATAAGGATGATTATGGTATGGCCAAAAAATATTGGATACTAGTCTTCACCTGTCCAAGAATAGTGTGAGAATGTCTCTCAAGTAGAGTACTCAAGAATGATTAGAAGTCTGATGTACTAGATGAGCTATGCAAACTAGATATTGCTTACACAATTAGTGAATTGAGTAGATACACGATTAATTTGGGAGTTGATCATTGGAAAGCAATTATAAGATTACTAAGACAATTGAGGTATACTCGTGGTTATGGGTTTCACTATACCAAATATTCAACTGTAATGGAAGGATATAATGATACTAATTGGATATATGATATAAAAGACTCTGAGTTTACTAGTAGATATGTGTTCATACCAGCAGAAGTAGTAGTGTCATGGAAATCCTCAAGACAAACTATTATTATTAGATGTAAAATGGAGTATGAGTTTATAGCCTTAGATAAATGTGGTGAAGATGTTGAATGGTTACTCCATTTCTTAAAGGATATTTCAAAGTAGCTAAAGCCTGTGCCAGCAATCAATAGACATTATGAAAATCAATTTGCGATTAGACGAGCACTTAGCAACATGTATAATGGTAAGTATAGATACATATATCGCAGACACAATACCATTGGACAAGTAATCTCGATTGGAGTTATCTATTTCGACTATGTGAAATCAAAAGACAACGTTGTAGATCTACTAACCAAAGGGTTAAACCTATAATAACCAAATTTTTAATAAGGAATTTTGTGTATTAATAGTGAAAATTCACTAAAATTCCTCGTATATTTACATGGTTAGGTTATATTTTAACCTAAAGTTATGAAAGATATGTTTTGATAATGTAACAAATAAATTAAAATGTCACAAGAAATGATTGCAATATTATTATATAGTGTGATCAAATTAGTAAAATATGATAAAAATGTAAGATGATTTTACGATGTAACAATTTAATGTCATATGAAATAAAGTTGCAAAATAAAGTAACTTTACCATAAAAAATATTATATAATATAAGTATGATGTGATAATTTAATAATGTATCACCTAGTATAAAGTCAAATTACTTTATTTAAAAAGTAATAAATAATTGTGATCAATAGATAAAAGTCATAGGAGATGTCAAATCACCAATATTATGGTGCAATAGCCTAAGTAATGTAATTAGAGAGAATTAGCAGAAAAGATTTTTACAATATGTCAAATGTAGAATTAGGACTTGGACATCGAGGCTTAATATACTATAGGACTTATACAGTCTACCTGTTAGCAAATAAATATAAAAAGATTATTTTTTAGCAATATGAGAATTTAAAGACTCAACTTGAATAACAGATGAAAGTTTTAATAGTATACTTTATCAATAGAGATATTTGGAGTCCAAGTCTTTAATTCCACTAGAAATTTGTATTGTTAAACGTTCTAATAGTATGGACTTTGGAAAGTATGCTAGAGGTAGACAAGGGACAATAGAGATGGATCCCATAAGCAAATCATATTATATATGTTATGGAAGAAGATTCCCATTTAGAGAGAACAAGATATTCTAATCCAATGGTTGATAAGAAGATTAAATAAAAAAAAATCAATGACTAGGATTTAACCTAGAGTTGGTCCATCATTTTCTCAATTTGTGCCCAACCAAGAACATGCATATCAAGTTTTACCATTTAAAGTTAATGGAAATAGTAAATAAATTTGAATAAGGTTTGAAAGCCTAATTAATCATGCCTAAGTGGTAGGAAGACCCTAATGGGAGTAAAGCACATTAACCAAGTTAATCAAATTTCATTAGTCAAAGGCTTATAAATAGAGCCTTTCACCGTCCATTTTCACCACAAAAAATCCTCTAGCTTTAATAAATTCTCTCTGACAAATTCTCGTTAGTAAAGTTCTCTTAGTAAAATTTTCTCTCTTTAGCTCTCTAAAATTTTCTCACATTTTCCCTCTAGCCAAACACCCCCTTAGCCTATCATACCCAAATAATTTCTTCAAACCTCCTTCATAAAAATTGATCTCCAAGACGTCTTCAGCGTAAATCCGATGAAGGAACAAGATTTAAGATAGTCTTTAACCAAAATCTTTGTGACTTTCTTCTCTTTAAAGTTTGGTTTTTACGAGTAAAGTGGCTAAGGAAATGGTATTTTTGTGTTTTTAGATTTTGGAATTGATTTAGAGCTCGATCCGGATTCATGATTATGGTAAAATTCTAGACTTGGTGTTATTGGATACAAATATGTTAGTTTCATGTTTAGTCCATGATTGACAATGAGTATGGTATGTTGGTATTGTGAGCATGGTTATGTTTATGTTAGTAGTTATGGTTATGTGGAAGTTATATTGTTAGTATGAGAATGGTTATTATTATGGAGCTATGGTTATGAATATAAGTGTGGTTTTGATTATGAATATATTGATAGTTTGATTATGTTATGAATAGCAAAGAGAAGTTTGAAACCGAACGCAAAATCGGCATTTAAAATCATAATTTCATTTATTTAAAATTTATGTTAAAACAAGTTTTTACAAGTTAAAAATCACCAAAAGAATTTTTAGAGAACTATATGGAGTATGTGTTAAGGTGTGTTAAGGTGTTTTAAAGATTTTCCAAATGTGAAATGTGAAGTTTGAAATAACAATATCTTCGTTTATTCAAAAATGGTCAAAAATGATTTTAAAACATCTACTTTTGAATTTTAGTTAAAATGGAGACTTTCTTAGCAAAATTAGATTTTTCAATGTACTTAAAAGTTTTAAATAACACAAAAAGAATGTTTTACGTGAAGAAATTTTTGTCAAAATCATAACAGTTACAAAGTTTTGAATTTTTCAAGAAAATATTGAAAAAGGAGGAAACTAGGGAAAACAGGATTGCAAAACTGCCCAAACCAGCACTGTAACGCCAGGACTCGGCAAGCAGCATTGCTGCAGAGGCAGATTGCCAACTTTGCAGAGCTGGTGAACTGCGCTACAGTGCTGATTTTTAAAAAAAAATTATAATTAATTTAAAAAAAATGAGTTTTGTTTAAAAAGAAAAGGATTATAAATGTCTTAAGTAAGTTTTATATGATTGGAAATGTATAAATTTTAAAACTAAGATATCAAAATTATTATTTTACTACAAAATTAAGAAAATGGGTTTAAGTTTTCTAATCCAATCTTTATTGAAATAATTTAAGAAAAACTATTTCAAAATTTAGAAAACATCATAATCATAAAACCATATTTAGTAAGGAATTAGTTTAGAATAAATTTCAATGTTCTTTTTGATAAAGGAATTTAGAAAAGATTATATCCAAGAATATTGAAAATAATACTTGTCTTGGATACAATTTCAAGAAGTAAAATCTAGACCACAAGAATTATGTTAACTGGAAGAATGTTGTGCTCAAGGTGAATACAAATTTGCTTACAGTATGAAAATATTAATATTTTCAAACTATGTAATAGGCATATGATAAGTATGATTATGAATGTATTATTATGTCATATTTTAATACCTCATATGATGAACTTATGCTCGGTTGTGTGAATGTGTATACCCTAAGATCATTCTCTCTAAGGAAACTGGGTATCAAGTGAGGCCTCTGTAATTCCCTCCATCCTTTCCTAGGAACTTCTTAGATACTAAGATCGTTCTGTCTATGGAGGCTAGATTTAAGAGGAAATGATGTGACCCCTCTAGCCTTTTCTACAAGCTTCTTAATGAGAACTATTTATATTTATCAAATAAGTTTCATCAAGTTAGGAGCTGATCTGACTATGCGGTGACATGTTATATTATGTTAGTAATCATGTGATTTTTATGCAATGATATATATGTCATAATCACATATATGCCACACTTATATAATATGCTATAGTTATACTTATGCCATAAATCACAAGTATGACATGTTTACATAAATACCATTGTGACGCCCCCCACGTACGTTACCATACCAACCAGTCGAGCTCTGACGCCGACCGCGATGGCTGGCAACCTCGTGGGTCATCATCCTCTTACTTAACATACTAAATTTCCCTTCTTAACGTTCTCATTTTAAAGCGGAAGCAATTTCTATAGCAAATTTTTTTTTCTTTTAACTTACATATTATACCTATCTCTATCATACTCTTATAACATATATTTCATAACTTTCTTTCTTTCATCTTCTTTTTTGAATGCTCAATGAAAGACTCATGGTAGTACCATACTCTCGCCCAGTCCCTTGGCACGTGCAAATCCGTCCGTTGTCCATCATACTACTTTAAACTAACAGGTTGCTTACCTGCAACATATAAACAACTAATGAGCTAGATGCTCAATAAGTTCAAACATACATTCATTAACTTATAAATACTAGTAATATATATTATTACTAGAATATATGACATCACATATATACACATCATACACATCGTCTATATATATTCTCGAAACATAACATATTATGTGAGCTTCCTCATGCTTATTTATTTCTTCGTTCATCGTTTTTATCATTCTATCGATCATCTCTTATCATTCTAATCTAATCTCTTCATTTCTTTGTTTTTCATTTCTATCATTTCTTAACTTTCTGCTCTAAACCTTTATAACTTCTCTATTGCTTTGTCATCATCTCTTAACATTTCATATCTTAAAAGCTAGTAACATACACACTAGCATAACATCACGTAAAACATGTCATTCACATCACATCACATATATGATTCTATTATGTTTCATATCGTTTGTTTCTTTTTATGTCGTTCTTTACTTTTCTTTTCTTTTTGTATCATTTCTTTTCTTTTCTTTTCTCTCTGCTTTCCTTTCTTTTCTTTTCACGCTCTTTTCCTTTCTTTTCTTTTCTTTTCTTTTCACGCTCTTTTCCTTTCTTTTCTTTTCTTTTCTTTTCACGTTCTTTTCCTTTCTTTTCTTTTCTTCTCTTTTCCTTTCTTTTCTTTTCTTTTCACTCTTTTTTTTCGTTTGTTTTCTTTCCACTTTCCTTTGGTTGGGCCCGTTGTTGGACGTACCTAGTTGCGCGCGGACAGTGGGAGGAGGGGGAGCTACCCACCAACCTACCTCACAGTCACATAAAACCTCACCTTCGGGGCTGGTCCAACCTATAATCTACCACACCTTCGGGGTAGCGCTACATCTACGCGGAGGATATAGACCAGAAGTCTCGACCTTGTAGGGAGATCGGTACGCCAACAACTTAAGTTTTCAGTCTTATTATCTTGTAGGCTTTTATTTTTCTTATATTGATATTTCGTTGTACGTCTTTTTCATGACATTCATCGTCTTTCATTTCTCATTTTTCATAAAACATTTTATGGAACATTTGTTCTTTCGTTGTTTCTCTTTTCTTAATTCTTTACTTTACTTGTGTGAATTATATTAATCACACTTTAGCATAGCATATATAACACATATTACTTATATATTATCACACCACATCACATCATAACAACCAAAAACACATTTAGTTATGTGCAGACAATTATTCTCTGTTTATCTTATCATTTGCATCATTATATCTAGCGTATCTTATCATCACATTTCTATCAATCATAGCCTATCGATCATAGCCTATCGTTCTATTCTTTCAATCACATCTTATCGTTATATTATAATCCTTTCATCATACCTTTCATCATAACCTATCATTGTTTCTCTTTCTTGTCTAAGTCTTTACTTTCGTATCATTTTTCATAAAACACCTATCCTTTCGTTATCATAAAACATGCCTTTTCTTAATTCCTTTCATCACCGATCATCGTTGCTCTATCAATCATAACCTAACTTTCATAAAACTTTTCATAAAACATCTATTCTTTCCTTTCATATCTCATCTCTTTCTTATGCATCCTATCATAACATTCTCGTTCTTACTCTTTCCATTTTTCTATCCCTCTTTATCATATCGTTACTCTCATAAAGCTTTTATAATGCCTTTCCTTCATAATTCAATATATACATATATTTATATATATATATTTATAATTATTTATTAAAACATATCTTTTAATATCATCGTAACATTGCTATAGCATTTCTATAGCATCATCATAAATCACATCATGACATTTGCATACAAAACATATAATCACGATAAGCTTGTTCATAGTTACAGACGAGTAAATGTCTGAACTTACTCATAGTGTGCTTATCCTTTCCTTGGGATCTATCGATGTCCTTCGTCGCTTTTGGATTGGGTTCCTACAGACAAGCTTTATCCGTTGATCACATTTTCATTTATAACCTTTATTTTATTAAAAAGCTAAATTCTAATCTTATAACCCTTAATTATAGCCTTAGGATAGCTTTTTAAACCTTAATGGCCATTTTCGAATTTTTCTCCAACTTTTGAAAAATTACGATTTTACCCCTAACTTTTGACAAAATTACAATTTTGCCCTTGACGTGATTTTTCATAACTTAAATCTCAATTTTGGCTTTTACAAACTTCATTAAGCTATTCCAATACCACCGGGGCTCTTTTCCCATAATTTGAGAATCTTTGGGCAAAATGACCATTTTGTTCCTAATGGGTCGTTTTATCATAACATTTTCATTTTCATACTTAGGCTGGATTTTCTAAACCCAAAATCATTTAATTAACTTTTTAAATCATATCAGGCCTTTTACGGATCAATTCTTATCATTTTACCAATTTTCACATTCCCGGCCCTCGGGAAGTACTATTCGAACCTAAGAATCGGTTTCATGTTTTTCTTGCGTTCTAGGGTTTCGAAGGGTCAGTTTACTAATCATACCTTACCTATTTCTTTTTCCTTGCCCTAATTCCTTGAGGGGGCTTGGGTTCCCTTCCCGATCATATTTTTACCCCTCGTTTCCCATATTACCCCTGGTGCCATTTTTAGAAATTTCGGCAGCATTTCCGCTTAATTTTTGAGGTTCCAACATTTAGGAAACGCCTGAAAACTATCTATCCTAATCTAATTCTATCACGTACTATACCAGAGGCCTAGATTTTACGTAAAACTCATACTGTTTACGTAAAATCATTACATCATCACATATTTTTCTTTTTCTCTATTACAGTCATTTTCTTCTTTTTACATACATTCTTTTCCACATTTTTCATACCAATAATCATAAAATCATACAATAGTCCCAAATAATTAAATTGCGGAACGTAAAGGGGTTGAGATTTATACCGAATTGCAGTCCGATCTCGACGGCATAAACCCTAATTCTTCGTTCTTCATGTCTGAGGTCCTGTAACAACCGGGAAAATTCACATTTTTCAGAAAATAAATACAAAATGAATTTAAGCATTAAAATGTGAAATTAAGTGATTTAATATTGTTTAGAACTAAAATAAAATGTTCCAACAATGTTAAAGGATGAAAAATGAGTAATAGTGATATTATGTGTGTGCACGTGTGTGCCACTCACAGTATCAGGAAGTAGGTCAAGATGATATTATCTTGACATAAAACTGATAAATCTGGGTTCAGCACACCGAAATTAGTCAGGATAGCCTATCAGCACGCTCAAATTTGATAATTGAGCACAAGGGTAATTTTTGACCAAAAATTCACAGTATCGGAAATTGGTCGAAATGACCTCAGATGAAAATAAAACTGATATATTTGGATTCAGGACGCCCAAATTAATCAGGATAGCCCATATTGAAATTTTGGGCGAAAAAGTATATAAAGAGCGGGAAAAAGTAAAATTTCCTCATTTGCCCATGAACACTCTCTCTCTACATTTCTCTTTCTCTCTCTACCCCCATTTATGAATAGTAACCGACCACCGGAAACGGTGTCCGTTTTCGACACCGCCGGCACCGTTGGAAAGTTCTCGACGAGCTGAGTTCAACGGTGTGCCAAGTCGACGGAACCGACGCCGGAGGAGAGCGCACGCGCCGCCCGAAGCCGCCGGCCACCGGAAAATTCGCGACGCCGATATCTTCGCCGTCCGACGTCCGATCAAGCTGAAATCGGTCTCAAAAGACTCGTGGTGAAGAGTACTACAAAACCCATGTGGTGGATCGCCTCAACACCGGCGGAATCGCGCCGCCCGAAGCCGCGACGTCGCCGTCGCCGCCGTGAAACCCGTCGTTTCCGGCGATGTTGAGCTGCACCACCGGTGCAGAAATGGTCGCCGTGAAGAGGGGAGCAAAAGCCCTCAATCAATTTCGGGGAAAAAGTCCGGCACGGCGGAGTTCCACCGTCGCCGCCGTGGCCGTGACTTTCGGGGTGATTTTCCGGCGATTGGGGCCTCCAAATATGAAATTGACACCACCAATGGATTCCTCTCGTCGAGATCTTCAAAATGGACTACCTACTTGCCACCGTCGCCGCCGCCGCCGGTCAACGCCGGTCAACGGCGGTCAACGCCGGTCAACGGCGACCGTTGACCGAAAATGCAAGTTTGGTCCGTTGGCCTATTTTCGACGTTCCGGACGCATCCGCGGAGTCGGATTTGCAAGACGGGACCTCAAAGATGAAGAACAGAGAATTAGGGTTTATGCCGTCGAGACCGGACTGCAATTCGGTATAAATTCCGACCCCTTTACGTTCCGCAATTAAATTATTTGGGATTGTTATATGATTTTATGATTTTTAGTATGAAAATTATGGAAAAAGAATGTACATAAAAAGAAGAAAATTGCTGTAATGGAGAAAAAGAAAAATATGTGATAATGTAACGATTTTACGTAAACAGTATGAGTTTTACGTAAAATCTAGGCCTCTGGTATAGTACGTGATAGAATTAGATTAGGATAGATGGTTTTCAGGTGTTTCCTAAACGCTGGAACTTCAAAAATTAAGCGGAAATGCTGCCGAAATTTCTAAAAAATGGCACCAGGGGTAATATGGGAAATGAGGGGTAAAAATATGATCGGGAAGGTAACCCGAGCCCCCTCGAAGAATTAGGGCATGGAAAAAGGAATGGACAAGTTACAATTAGTAAACCGACCCTTCGAAACCATAGAACGTAAGGAAAACACGAAACCGATTCTTAGGTCGGAATAGTACTTCCCGAGGGTCGGGAATGTGAAAATTGGTAAAATGATAAGAATTGATCCGGAAAAGGTCTGATAAGATTTAGAAAGTTAATTAAATGATTTTGGGTTTAGAAAATCCAGCCTAAGTATGAAAATGAAAATATTATGATTAAACGACCCATTAAGGGTAAAATGGTCATTTTGCCCAAAGATTCCCAAATTATGGGAAAAGAGCCCCAATGATCCTGAAATAAGTTAATGGAGTTTGTAAAAGCCAAAATTGATGTTTAAGTTATGAAAAATCATGTCAAGGGTAAAATTGTAATTTTGTCAAAAGTTAGGGGTAAAATTGTAATTTTTCAAAAAGTTGGAGAAAAATTCGAAAAGGGCCATTAAGGTTTAGAAAGCTGTCATAAGGATATAATTAAGAATTATAAGATCAGATTTAAGCTTTTTAATAAAATAAAAGCTATAAATAAAAATGTGATTAACGGACAAAATTTGTCTGTAGGAACCCAATCCAGAAGCGACGAAGGACATCGATGGATCCTAAGGAAAGGATAAGCACGCTATGAGTAAGTTCAGACATTTACCCGTCTGCAACTATGAACAAGTTTATCGTGTTTATATGTTTTGTATGCAAATGTCATGATGTGAATTATGATGATGCTATAGTAATACTATAGCAATACTATGATGATGCTAAAAGTTATGTTTTAATAAATAATTTAAAAAATATATATATATGTATATATTGAATTATGAAGGAAAGGTATTATAAAAGCTTTATGAGAGTAACGATGTGATAAAGAGGGATAGAGGAATGGAAATAGTAAGAATGAGAATATTATGATAGAATGCATAAGAAAGAGATGAGATATGAAAGGAAAAAAAAATAGGTGTTTATGAAAAGTTTTATGGAAATTAAGTTATGATTGATAGAGCAATGATGATCGGTGATGAAAGGGATTAAGAAAGGGATGTTTTATGAGAACGAAAGGATAGATGTTTTATGAAAAATGATATGAAAGCAAAGAGTTAGACAAGAAAGAAAAACAATGATAGGTTATGATAAAAGGTATGATGAATGTTTTATGGAAAATGATATGAAAGCAAAGAGTTAGACAAGAAAGAAAAACAATGATAGGTTATGATGAAAGGTATGATGAAAGGATTAGAACATAACGATAAGATGTGATTGATGGAATAGAACGATAGGCTATGATCGATAGGCTATGATTGATGGAATGATGCAAATGATAAGATGAACAAAGAATAATTGTCTACCCGTAACAAAACATGTTTTTGTTTGATGTGATGTGATGTGATGTTATATAAGTAATATGTGCTATATGTGTTATGTTTTTGAAAGAAAAAGATGTACAATGAAAAATCAATATAAGAAAAATAAAAGCCTACAAGATAATAAGACTGAAAACTTAAGTTGTTGGCGTACCGGTCTCCCTACAAGGTCGAGACTTCCGGTCTATATCCTCCGCGTAGATGTGGCGCTACCCCGAAGGTGCGGTAGATTATAGGATGGACCAACCCCGAAGGTGCGGTTTTTATGTGACTGTGAGGTAGGTTGGTGGGTCGCTCCCCCTCCTCCCACTGTCCGCGCGCAACTAGGTACGTCCAACAACGGGCCCAACCAAAGGAAAGTGGAAAGAAAACAAACGAAAGAAGAGTGAAAAGAAAAGAAAAGAAAAGAAAAGAAAGGAAAAGAAAGGAAAAGAGAAGAAAAGAAAAGAAAAGAAAAGAGCGTGAAAAGAAAAGAGCGTGAAAAAAAAAAAAAGAAAAGAAAAGAGAGTGCGTGAAAAGAAAAGAAAAGAAAAGAGCGTGAAAAGAAAAGAGCGTGAAAAAAAAAAAGAAAAGAAAAGTGCGTGAAAAGAAAAGAAAAGAGAGTGCGTGAGAAAAAAAAAACAAGGAAAAAGAGAGTGGAAAGAAAAGAAAAAAAAAATAATGATACGAAAAGAAAAGAAAAGAAACGAACGATATGAAAGAACAACACAATGAAATCAATGAAAAAAATAATAAAACGAAGTTAAAAGAACATGATAGAATTATATATGTGATGTGATGTGTTTGATGTTATATGTTTGATGTTATATGTATGGAATGACACGTTTTTACGTGATGTTGTGCTAGTGTATATGTTACTAGTTTTAAGATATGAAATGTTAAGATATGATGACAAAGCGATAGAGAAGTTATAAAGGTTTAGAACAGAAAGTTAAGAAATGATAGGAATGAAAAGCAAAGAAATGAAAAGATTGGATTAGAATGATAAGAGATGATCGATAGAATGATAAGAACGATGAACGAAGAGATAAACGAGCATGATGAAGCTCATATTTTATGTTATGTTTTGAGGATATGTATAAATGATGTATATGATGTGTATATACGTGATGTCACCTATTCTAGTAATAATATATATTACTAGTATTCATAAGATAATGAATGTATGTTTGAACTTACTGAGCATCTAGCTCATTAGTTGTTTATATGTTGCAGGTAAGCAACCTACTAGCTTAAAGTAGTATGATGGACAACGGACGGATCTGCACGTGCCAAGGGACTGGGCGAGGGTATGGTACTACCATGAGTCTTTCGCTGAGCGTTCAAAAAGGAAGATAAAAGAAAGAAAGAAAGTTATGAAATATGTGTTATAAGAGTATGATAAAGATAGGTATAGTATGTAAGTAAAAAAAAAAAAAAAATTTTGCTATAGAAATTGCTTCCGCTATAAGATGAGAACGTTAAGAATGGAAAGTTAAGTTAAGTAAGAGGATGACGACCCACGAGGTTGCCAGCCATCGCGGTCGGCGTCAGAGCTCGACTGGTTGGTATGGTAACGTACGTGGTGGGGGTCGCCACAGGTCCCGTCTTGCAAATCCAACTCCGCGGATGCGTCCGGAACGTCGAAAATAGGCTAACGGGCCAAACTTCCATTTTTAGTCAACGGTGACTGTTGACCGGCATTGACCGCCATTGACCGGCGTTGACTCGCCGTTGATCGGCGGTTGACGGCGGCGACGGTGGCAAATGAGTAGCCCATCTTGAAGATCTCGACGAGAGGAATCCATTGGTTGCCTCAATTTCATGTTTGGAGGCCCCAATCACCGGAAAACCTCCTCGAAATTCACGGCCACGGCGGTAGTGGTGGAACTCCGCCGTGCCGGACTTTTTCCCCGAAATTGATTGAGGGCTTTTGCTCCCCTCTTCACCGCGACCATTTCTGTACAGGTGGTGCAGCTCAACATCGTCGGAAACGGCGAGTTCCACGGCGGCGACGTCGCGACTTCGGGCGGCGCGATCCGGCGGCCATTGGACTAAAACGCCACCATGGTTTTGTTCTACTCTTCACCACGAGTCTTTTGGGACCGGTTTCAGCTTGATCGGACGTCGGACGGCAGAGATACGGCGTCGCGAAATTTCCAGTGGCCGGCGGCTTCGGGCGGCGCGTGCGTTCTCCTCCGGCGTCGGTTCCGTCGACTCGGCACACCGTTGAACTCAGCTCGGCGAGAGCTTTCCAACGGTACTGGCGGTGTCGAAAACGGACACCGTTTCTGGTGGTCGATTACTATTCATCAATGGGGGTAGAGAGAGAAAGAGAAGTGATGAGAGAGAGAGAGCATGTGGACAATTGAGAACATTTCACTTTTTTCGTTCTTTATACACTTTTTTGCCCAAAATTTCAACATGGGCTATCCTGACTAATTTGGGCGTCCTGAATCCAAATATATCAGTTTTATTTTCATCTGAGGTCATTTCGACCAATTTCCGATACTGTGAATTTTCGTTCAAAAATTACCCTTGTGCTCAATTATCAAATTTGAGCGTGCTGATAGACTATCCTTACTAATTTCGGAGTGCTGAACCCAAATTTATCAGTTTTATGTCAAGATAATACCATCTTGACCTACTTCTTGATGCTGTGAGTGGCACACACTTGCACACACATAATATCACTATTACTCATTTTTCATCCTTTAATATTGTTAGAACATTTTATTTAGTTCTAAACAATATTAAATCACTTAATTTCACATTTTAACGCTTAAATTCAATGTGTAATTACTTTCCGAGAAATATGAATTTTCTCGGTTGTTACAACCATACTTTACAATCATGCCATACATTATGTTTATGGATTTTCATGTCATGTTATTTCATATGCATCATGAATAACAAAGATCATAGCAAAAGTGCCTTAGCCTAGTCTTTTAATAAGACTTAAGCAAGAAGTATGATAATAAATATACTCGAATATGATTAAGTAAATGCTAAGACTAAATTTAAGATAAGTAACGTATCATAACAACTTTCGACCTAAGAAAGAATTATGTTAACTTTTGATCTTGGTGTTGTTAGGGTCCTCATGAACCCTAACCTCTCATTGATCTTGTGCACCCAGTACTTACACATAGTGGCCCATAAATAAGTAAGTAACCAATAAGTATAAAGAAAAATAATAGGATCTATAAATGAGTGTAATTGCATCATCTTATGCATATGACATTCACTCTAATTGTTTTTCCTAGGAGACTATGTTTATACTTGCTGAGCGAAAGCTCATTAAATATATTCATATTATAGTAAAAGGCTTATAGCATAGATAATGAAAGGCACTACGGATAGGGAGCAATAGTGAAGGCGGTGTGGAATAACACTGCGCAATTATTTTCCGTTACTATGGTTAGGAATTGATATATGTATTAAGTACGAGATATGAAAGAAACAATTAAGGATGGTATTTTAAAAATGACGACATATATATGTTAGAAACTTTATCAAGTTATAAGACATGAGTGGTATATAGTTATATGGAAAAACTAATATGCTAATAAGTATATGTATTGAGTGTTATTATATTTTTGATATAGAAGTATGTACTAAAATAAATTTATATTCAAGTTATGATTGTAATTAAGGTGCAAGTTAAGTAATGCATTAAGTTTTATTAAATAAGTTCAATTTTATTTTTTCTTTCAAAAAAAAATTTATGCTCAAATTTTTAGTACTAGGTTTAAATAATTTATAAGTAAAGATAAGCTTTAAGTAAGTAATGTAACGACTTGCAAAGTTAGGCCTTTACAAAACTGATAATTAGTTGATAAATCATCCAGGGGAATGAGACTAAAGCCTATGAAATAAAAAGTTTGAAACAATGAAAACTAACCTAGTTGACTAGAAATCGCAAGATCTAGGTTGAAAGGGACAACCTAGTTGTAAAGACTTAGTTAGATCATGAGGGGGGTTACCATCCTATCCATTCTTATGATGAAATACTAATGTCGGTTGAGAAAAAGATAAGCTATGTTTTTAATGATTCTTATACATAAAAAATGCCAAGTAGAGTAATGTGAGTTACCTTTAAATAAGAAATCACCTATGTGAGAGAAAAGTGAGACCGTTTCAAAGAAGAATTGTATAAAGTTCAATTTTTTGGAAACTATTGCAAAACCGAGGAGATGTTTATGATTAAAACAAACATAAAATATGAACTGAATTATATCTAGAAATATTATTATATGAGATATATCATCGTTTTACTCTTGAACTTAATCATAAAAGACCTCATATCATTAAGAGGTGATCTCTTTACTTATAAACCATTATATATATCTATTCCCAATCGATGTAAAACGGCGCAACTTACCCTTTTTCTTGTAGGGACTAATGACTATCACAAAGATAGAATAATTGAGTACCCATCAATCAATTCTCACGATAGCATGTAATTTCTCTCATCGAGAGCGAATTAATTAATTGTTAGCATTTTCTTCCTTTAAAATTAATTAAAATATTCGAGGAATATGTGACGATGGATGTGGCAACAAGAATTTGATTGTCATTCTATTTTAGAGTGAAGTGAAAAAACAGTGAAACAGTAAATCTTGTTAACGACATGGGTGCATATATATATATATGAATATATAATATGCAATTTTTATATGTAATTAAATAAGTATGGTTAATTCGAGTTTCAAAGAAAAATTAAATTGATATAGATGAATTAGAGCCTATGTGAGAGTGCCCAAGATAGCTTTAGCAAGTTGTTATATATATATATATATATATAGCATATTTATTTAGAATGCAGGCAAACCTAATAAAGAGTACTAAAAAAACACCACTTTCGAAAAGACAACTTAATCCAGTCAAAAAGTGGTTTTATTTGTATTTTGAAACATTTTTCCATCGAACACGAACTATTTAAACATTTTTTTAATAATCAACAATCTTATATATTTACAAATTATTGAGTTCCATCAATTTTTTTCAAGACCTTCACAATTTCTATTTCTTAATTTGAACCATACTCAGTATTTCCATCAATTTCGATTTCACTTTTTTTTTTTTTTGGAAATGTAAACCGTACTCATTTTTCTCATTGAGACCTTGTTCAAATTCTTAATTGGAACTGGATTACCTTTTTGTTCTCTTTATTTTTAATCAGACAACTTCTTCTTCTTCTTCCTCTTCTTCTTCTTGAACTATATCTTATAAGTCAGGCATAAAAATACCATTTGATTATATCTGAAATCAGATAATATTGCCAAATTTCAATTGTAATAATAATGTAAATGTAATGCCCCTCCCCAATTCTTCTTCATCATAAGAGGTAGGTATTTAATAATAAGTAAATTTAACTATTTTATAATTAAGAGGGGCGTATGTCTTCTTCATAAGAGGTTTTTAATAATAAGTAAATTTAACTATTTTATCATTAAGAGAGGTGTACTTAAAAATAAGGTGTGTAAATAAAACCATTCTATTTCATAATTCTAAGCTTGTCATAACAATAACAATAACAATGCTTTTTTTTTTTTTAAGGAATTAGAAATGAAAAATTCAAACTCTATAAAACTACATCTTATAAGTCATGTGTGAAAATACCATTCGATTATACTTGTAATCAGATAATATTGTCAAATTTCAATTGTAATTATATTGGAAATGTAATGCTAAAGCCTCAAACTTAACCTCTCGAGTTAGTCACTTGGAAAATGTGTTAACTAACTAAAACCTGAAACTTAACAAAAATAATACTACGTAACAAAAAAAAATTCTATTTTTATCGAGACAAAAATTGTTCTCAAATTACAAAATCCCAAAACTCAAAATCTCTAATCTTGTCATGAGACTTTGGAAACTCTAGATAATCAATGTCCTATAGTCTTACTAACCTGGCAAACTGCATCACAATTATATGAGCAAAAGCTTAGTAAGTATACCATTTAACTTTTTCACATTAAAAATACTTTTCATTAACTTTAACTTTAGAACCCTTTGGTATGTGTTAATCTCGTGCCATTAGAACCCTTTACTTTTTTTGTGTATGACCTCTAGCTTGGAACTCTCTTTCTCAAGGATTTGGCCCTTTAATCTTTTTCTAAGTTGGTTCTAATAAACATGAGATTTTACATCGTACATTAAATAATTTCTTTCAACTTCATCAAAGCATGACAATAATAACATAAATGAAAACATGTTTCAAAACATAATATAGTTTAAGTGAAGCAGTGGAAGGCATACTAAATAACTCAGCTGCTTATTAAGTGATAGAAATAATTCTCTCTATTTTTTTTTCTTTTTATTTTTTTCCCACACTTGCTGCATTCCTTTGCCTTTATCTATCTGATCTCATTTCTCTCTCTTTTTCACTCTTTCCTTTTGATCTCATGGTATTGTTTGACCTTGCTTGTGCTTAAAGTGGTTGCTGAGCATCCTATTTATGTACGTTCCAAAACTTGGTTAACAAGTTCTTGATTTGGTTAATCTTTAGACACTAACTTACTTAGTGTGTTGGTGGTATTAACAAACCTATTGTTTTGCTTTGATGCCACCACAAGCTTTTAAAAAGGGTGAGTCACTTACTTATATTGCTACATGCTAGAAGCTTTAGTTTCGATCTTAATTAACGATACCAATACGTGTCTTGCTTAAATGAAAACTAACTATACTAGGACATATCACGCTTATTGATTTGTCATGCTTAAGTTAAAACTTCTACTTCCTTTTGCGTATTATCTCTAACCGATATTTAAACTTATCACTTATCATCACAAGTTTTACCACATGAAGATTCTTTTCGTTATAATACTTAATTGCAATCATAAACATATGTATTTAAAAAATACTTGCACAATTAATCTAAAATTCTATAGTGTATATGAACTATATCAATCTCACCTATATAATTAAGCTAGTACCTCAAGTTAGCGGGATGTTACAGTAAAAGTAAATTACGTGCATACTGATTAAGAGAAAAAATGATAGTTCACTAGCTATATAGTGCTCTCGTTTGCGGAATTCTTGATCTTTGGCTTGAAGAGGGAAAGAATAGAACTGTAGCATAAGAATGCTGAATATGTATAAAAAAAGCCTTGATCTAAATTGCTATAGTAAAGTGTCGTTTTCTCATGAAATTACATTATTACAAAAATACTAAACGACAGGGACTTGAAAACTAGAAAAATATATATTGCTTTGCTAGAAGACTTGCTGATTACTAGAGGAAACAAAACAGATTGACGAAGGCTTACACGGTCAAGAAAATGATACAAAAACCTAATTTCCAGTTAATCTATATTCTAAACTAAATGATGGCATGTTTGGAAAATGTTTTTTAGTACTCGAAAACTAATTTTACACCAAATATAAAATTTTGTATTCAAATACAATCCTTTTTAACAGTATTACAAAAACAATTACTATTCAAAAGTTTTTTAAAACAATCACATCAACTTTTTAACTCTACTTTTACCAATCACATCAACTTTTCATCTCTAAAATATTTTTCATTCAAACACACATTTCATTCAAATACAAAACAAATACTTTTCAACCTAATACAACACTCAAAAAATGAATTGTATTCAAACGCAACGCAAGGCGTTTACCAAAGTCCCATCAGTAAATAAATAAATTTTGTGGTAAATCAATAAATAAATAATTTGTTTAATGTTCAATGGGGGGAAAACGAAAGTTTGATAATTCTAATCAAATTCATCTAAAATTTTCTCCCTATATTGACACAACCAAGGCCTACCGTTTTCTATCTCGTCAACTTAATATAGACAAGGGCTGTGATTATGTGTGTGTATAATATATATCTCCTATTAGTTATTACTAGGACTTTTCACTATTTTTTCTTATATGAGATTTTATGATATTCATTTTATTAATTAAAAAAAACCTTCTTAAATTTGAAATTTAAGATTTAAGACTCTGAATTGATTTTTTTTTTTAACTCAATAGGGAAGGTAATATGATAGAACTAGGTGAGTATGCCTCCCCCACCCCCGTAATCACTTCTCGTTTTACCCCCCATACCTGCCTACTTTAATGCGAATGTGGGCCTGGGTAACCTTTGTTAGGGGTGCTGTAGTTATACCTTACCCATTTATTAATTAAGAATAAAAAATATAACTTAAAACAAATTCTATTAAAGTTTTCATAAAATTTAGTAACATAATCACAAGTACAACTAAAAATGAAACTATAATCTTAAAAGCAAATTAAAATACTAGAAATTTATAAACTAAATCCATAAAGCAAACTAAAATATTAAGTATTAAAAATTTTATCATTCTTCTTATGAGAATTAGGTTAAAAATTAGTAATATAGTTAAAAAAATTATCAAGTTTAGAGATAGTTCATAATTTACTTTTTTTCTTAATAAAAGTTTCTTTTATATTTCAATCAACATTTCATATATAAATATATATATATATTTATGAGAGTAAATATATATATATGGGACAAGTACGGATACGAGAGAACTTCCTCTACCTTCATCCTGTCGCCGCATGGGGTTAATCTTTACCTCATACCCACCCCATATTCATATATTATCTCCTATAAAAATGTCATTGTAACAACCGGGAAAATTCACATTTTTCGGAAAATAATTACACAATGAATTTAAGCGTTAAAATGTGAAATTAAGTGATTTAATATTGTTTAGAACTAAAATAAAATGTTCTAACAATATTAAAAGATGAAAAATGAGTAATAGTGATATTATGTGTGTGCACGTGTGTGCCACTCACAGTATCAGGAAGTAGGTCAAGATGATATTATCTTGACATAAAACTGATAAATTTGGGTTCAGCACACCCAAATTAGTCAGGATAGCCTATCAGCACGCTCAAATTTGATAATTGAGTACAAGGGTAATTTTTGACTAAAAATTCACAGTATTGGAAATTGGTCAAAATGACCTCAGATGAAAATAAAACTGATATATTTGGATTCAGGACGCCCAAATGAATCAGTATAGCCCATATTGAAATTTTGGGCGAAAAAGTATATAAAGAGAGGGAAAAAGTGGAATTTTCTCATTTATCTACACACACTCTCTCTCCTCCTTCTCTTTCTCTCTCTAGCCGAATATGTACAGTAACCGACCATCGGAAACGGTGTCCGTTTTCGACACCGCCGGTGTCATCGGAAAGCTCTCGCCGAGCTGAGTCCGATGGTGGGTCGACGCGACGGAGCAGCCGCCGGAGCAAGCCGCACGCGCCGCCTGAAGGTCGCCGGAGCCGAAATCTTCCCGGCGAGATTTCTTCGCCGTCCGGCCACCATTTGCCACGAAACCGGTCCCAAAATGTTCGTGGTGAAGAGTACTACAAAACCCATGTGGTGGATCGCCTCAATACCGGCGGAATCGCGCCGCCCGAGCTTCGGAAAATCCGGCGAAACGCCGCTGTGGAGCCGCCGTCGAAACTGTCGATTCCGGCCGAGTTGAAGCACGCTGTCTGTACAGAAATGGTCGCCGTGAAGAGGGGAGCAAAA
Organism: Antiaris toxicaria; assembly: GCA_035233585.1. NCBI lineage: Eukaryota > Viridiplantae > Streptophyta > Magnoliopsida > Rosales > Moraceae > Antiaris > Antiaris toxicaria. The sequence continues at coordinate 102,381,927 of CP141154.1, forward strand.
GCCCTCAATCAATTTCGGGGAAAAAGTCCGGCACGGCGGAGTTCCACCGCCGCCGCCGTGGCCGAGACTTTCGAGGGCATTTTCCGGCGATTGGGGCCTCCAAATGTGAAATTGAGGCTACTAATGGATTCCTCTCGTCGAGATCTTCAAAATGGACTACCCACTTGTCACCGTCGCCGCCGGTCAACGGCGGTCAACGGCCGGTCAATGGCGGTCAACGCCGGTCAACGGCGACCGTTGACCGAAAATGGAAATTTGGCCCGTTGGCCTATTTTCGACGTTCCGGACGCATCCGCGGAGTCGAAATTGCAAGACGAGACCTCCAAGATGATGAACGAAGAATTAGGATTTATGCCGTTGAGACCGGACTGCAATTCGGTATAAATCCCGACCTTTTTACGTTCCGAAATTTAATTGTTTGGAACTGTTATATAATTTTTATAATTATTGGTATGAAAATTATGGAAAAGAATGTATGTAAAAAGAAGAAAATGACTGTAATGGAGAAAAAGAAAAATATGTGATAATGTAATGATTTTACGTAAACAGTATGAGTTTTACGTAAAATCTAGGCCTCTGGTATAGTACGTGATAGAATTAGATTAGGATAGATGGTTTTCAGGCGTTTCCTAAACGCTGGAACCTTAAAAAATTAAGGGGAAACTCTGCCGAAATTTCTAAAAACGACACCAGGGGTAATATGGGAACCGAGGGGTAAAAATATGATCGGGAAAGGAACCCGAGCCCCCTCGAAGAATTAGGGCATGGAAAAAGGAATGAACAAGTTACAATTAGTAAACTGACACTTAGGTCGGAATAGTACTTCCCGAGGGCCGGGAATGTGAAAATGGGTAAAATGATAAGAATTGATCCGGAAAAGGTCCGATAAGATTTAAAAAGTTAATTTGATGATTTTGGGTTTAGAAAATCCAGTCTAAGCATGAAAATGAAAATGTTATAGTTAAACGACCCATCAGGGGCAAAATGGTCATTTTGCCCAAAGATTCTCAAATTATGGGAAAAGAGCCCCAATGACCTCGGAATAGGTGAATGAAGTTTGTAAAAGTCAAAATTGAGGTTTAAGTTATGAAAAATTACGTCAAGGGCAAAAATTGTAATTTTGTCAAAAGTTAGGGGTAAAATCGTAATTTTTCAAAAGTTGGAGAAAAATTCAAAAATGGCTATTAAGGTTTAGAAAGCTGTCTTAAGGCTATAATTAAGGGTTATAGGATCAGAATTAAGCTTTTTAATAAAATAAAAGCTATAAATGAAAATGTGATTAACGGACAGAATTTGTCTATAGGAACCCGATCCAGACGCGATAACGGACGTCGATGGATTCCAAGAAGGGGTTAAGCACGCTATGAGTAAGTTCAGACATTTACCCGTCTGCAACTATGAACAAGTTTATTGTGTTTATATGTTTGTATGCAAATGTCATGATGTGATTTATGATGATGCTATAGTAAATACTATAGCAATGCTATGACGATGTTAAAAAAATATATATATATGTTTTAATAAATAATTTATAAAAATATATAAATGATATATATGTATATATCATTTATATATATAAATAATTTATAAAAAAATATATATATATGTTAGTAATTGTTTATTATATATATATATAAATATATGTATATATTGAATTTACGAAGGAAAGGTATTATAAAAGCTTTATGAGAGTAACGATGTGATGAAGAGGGATAAAGGAATGGAAAGAGTAAGAATGAGAATATTATGATAGAATGCATAGGAAAGAGATGAGATATGAAAGGAAAGAATAGATGTTTTATGAAAAGTTTTATGGAAATTAAGTTATGATTGATAGAGCAATGATGATCGGTGATGAAAGGAATTAAGAAAGGGATGTTTTATGAGATTGAAAGAATAGATGTTTTATGAAAAGTTTTATGAAAGTTAGGTTATGATTGATAGACCAACGACGATCGGGGATGAAAGAAATTAAAAAAAAGGTATGTTTTATGATAACGAAAGGATAGATATTTTATGGAAAAATGATATGAAAGCAAAGAGTTAGACAAGAAAGAAAAACAATGATAGGTTATGATAAAAGGTATGATGAAAGGATTAGAACATAACGATAAGATGTGATTGATAGAATAGAACAATAGGCTATGATCGATGGGCTATGAATGATAGAAATATGATGATAAGATACGATAGATCGAATGATGCAAATGATAAGATAAATGGAGAATAATTATTTGCACATAACTAAACGTGTTTTTGTTGTTATGATGTGATATGATGTGATGTGATGTGATAATACAAAAGAATTAAGAAAAGAAAAACAACGAAAGAACAAATGTTCCATGAAACGTTTTATGAAAAAAATGAGAAGTGAAAGATTATGAATGTCATGAAAGAAAAAGATGTACAACGAAAAAAAATCAATATAAGAAAAGCTAAAAGAATGCAAGATAAGAAAACTGAAAACTTAATGTCGGCGTACCGGCCTCCCGTAGGTGAGGTTTTATGTTATGAATTCCACTATAATTGAATGCTACCTCCCGTAGGTGAGGTTAATGGCTTACAGTGGAACGCTACCTTCCGAAGGTGTGAGGTTAATGGCTAAAAGTTAAAGATTGACTGTGAGGTAGGTTGGTGGGTAGCTCCCCCACCTCCCACTGTCAGCGCGCACTAGGTACGTTCGACGACGGGCCCACCAGTGAAAGATAAGAAAAGAGAAGAAAATGAAAGATAAGAAAAGAAAAGAAAATGATAAAGAAAAGAAAAGAAATGATATGAAAAGAAAAGAAAAGAAAAGTAAAGAACGACATAGAAAAAAAAAGAAGAAGAAGAAGAAGAGAAACAAACGATATGAAACATAATAGAACTATATATGTGATGTGATGTGGATGACACGTTTTTACGTGATGTTATGTTAGTGTGTATGTTACTAACTTTTAAGATATGGAATGTTAAGAGATGATGACAATAGCGATAGAGAAGTTCTAAAGGTTTAGAACAGAGAGTTAAGAAATGATAGGAATGAAAAGCAAAGAAATGAAGAGATTAGATTAGAATGATAAGAGATGATCGATAGAATGATAAGAACGATGAACAAAGGGATAAACGAGCGTGATGAAGCTCATATCCTATGTTATGTTTTGAGGATATGTATAAATGATGTATATGGTGTGTGTATACGTGATGACATATATTCTAGTAATAATATATATTACTAGTATTTATAAGTTAATGAATGTATGTTTGAACTTACTGAGCATCTAGCTCATTAGTTGTTTATATGTTGCAGGTAAGCAACGTGTTTATTTAAAGTAATATGATGGACAACGGACGGATCTGCACGTGCCAAGGGACTGGGCGAGGGTATGGTACTACCATGAGTCTTTCGCTGAGCGTTCAAAGAGGAAGATGAAAGAAAGAAATTTATGAAATATGTGTTATAAGAGTATGATAGGGTTATAGGCATAGTATGTAAGTTAAATGAAAAAAAAAAAAAAATTTGCTATAGAAATTGCTTCCGTTATAAGATGAGAACGTTAAGAATGAAAAGTTAAGTATGTTAAGTAAGAGGATGACGACCCACGAGGTTGCCAGCCATCGCGGTCGGCGTCAGAGTTCGACTGGTTGGTATGATAACGTACGTGGTGTGGGGGACGCCACAGTCATCCTTACAACCCAACAAGGTTGAAAAAGCCCCTATTTGGGACAAGGTTTTGACATATCAAAAATCAAATTTTTTTTCCAACACTCTATCACTTTTCATTTTTTACTATTTACATCTCTAAAACGTTACATTAAATTTTAGATTTTAAAAGTCCATAACTTTATATACAAGCCCAAATAAGATGATTTTTTTTTAAATTACATAGAATTTCGATAAGAACAAAATAATATCTATATTGATATTTTTTTCCTAAAAAATTTTAAAATTTTATATTTTTTTCACTCTAAAAAGTTTTTTCTCTCAAACATATTTTTTTTCAAAATAACTGTTTTCCAATCCAAACAAAATACCTCCAAAATCTCCTCCAAACTCCCCTTAAATTTACATACTAACTCAAAAAAATAAAAATAAATAAAAAGGACCGAGATTAAAGGAAGAAAAGACCAACAATTTAATAAATTTGCTCTCATTGAGAGAAATTACACGCCAACTTGAAAAGAAAGTGATGACTATTCAATTATTCTACCGTATCCTCTAACTTACTTCTCCCTTCACCTCCACGGTGAAGGACCGAGACTGGAAATGGCTGAAGGTTACTTTTCTAATCGATTACGGAATGTGACGTGACAGACCCGAAAGCCCTAAGAAATCGATTTATTAACGGCGAGAGTCAAGTTAGGACTCTTTCACTCGGCGTGTGCGGTGTGGGTTTCGGAGGACGCGTGGCTGCTAGCGGTTGTGGGAGAAACGCCGGAGCACGAAGCTACGCCGACGCGCCTGCGCTGGCTGATGCATGCCTGCTAGAAACTCGTCCTGTCGGCTCGTGTGCAGCTCTCGTAATCTGGGCCATCTTGAGCCAATCCAACCGCTAGAACGCGCAAGTGGGACACTCGTGGAGACGCCTGCGAGTAGGATTTGCTAATTCTGGTTGCATTTTTCAGTTACCATTTTACCCTGATTTAAGTCCAAAAAAACCTATTTTTTCCTAATTAAATTGAAAATAAAAAAATTAATTATTTTTTTAAAAAAGTTAAATAACAGTATATTAAAATTAATATTAAACTAAGTAAAATAAAATAAATCAAAATAATGTAAAAACAAAATAAATCAAAATAAATTAAAATTAAATTAATTTAAAATAAATTATATACCCAAAATTTAATCAATTTAATGGTTAAAATGAATAAAATAACATTATTTTATAAGATTAGCTGCAGGAGCTATAAATCAGAAAAAAAAAAAGAGTTATTAGCTTTTTTTTATATATATATATATATATTAAAGATGTAGAAGATTATTGTCGTTGTTTATTTTTTCTGCGCCTCTAATGTGGGTTTCCATTGTTGTGGTTAATTTTGTCGTTATCTGATTACTGTCGTTTTTTTCCCCCCTTTCTTGCAATCTTTGTACAGATTTCACGTTCTTCTAGTTTTTTTTTTTTCTTTTTTTTTTTTGGGTTTTTTTTTTCAGTTGCTTTATTTTATGATGTATCCTTTTATCGGCAATGAAGTTCTGTAGGATTTGACCCTGTCGATATGCATTTTTAAACATTTTCAAAATAATAATAAATGTGATCACTAGAAAAGAAAAAGGAGATAGGAAATAGGAGTTCATGTATGTAGTACCAGATCGAAGGCATATATAGTCAGGATAGAAGATGAGTTTTTTTTTTCCCCCCCCCTTCAAAAGGATAGAGGATAAGTTGGCTCCAATAATCTTATTTGCAAAAAAGTAAAAAAAAATAAAAAAAAGGTGGCTCCATGAAATTTAATGCCTATGTGCGTTGCCTAACTTAAAATAGTTAAAGTATATGCTTTGCCCTTCATATAGAGCACCCTATTCAACCCGGAGATTAGATTGGATGGGATTCTCTCTCACACACACACGGTTAATTAAAAACAAGGAAAATGAGGCATGAATTAGCCAACTAGCTAGGGAAGAATTTTCTTGCCTAAAAACTCCCTCTTTTCAAATAGATGATGGTGACCGGCAAACTTACGCATCAAATATGTTCTCGTTGATATGTACTGAAAGGAAGGAGAAAGCATTCTTACTTTTTATGGCAAATGAAACATACTACTTGCCACTACAATAATTTGAGGTTTTCACGTTATCTTTTCACATCGGTAGCAACATAGAAAATCAATCATGTCTGTTGATTAAAAAAAATTTTAAAACATTAATGATGTTGAATATTACACTAATAAAAAAGTGAATCCTACTAATGGATCAAGGACCTAGCTAGTACCCTGAGCCCTCGTTCACCATGTGTTTAGCAGCTTAATTAAGTAATATGCAATTCTAATTGTTAACAAGTATGCATTTGAATGGTTGAATCACTAGTAGAATTAGTTGATCAAAAGTGTCGTGGAAAGCTTCAACATTAATTGTTAGTGTGGAATTAAGCATCATGATAAGTCTTGGTTACTTGACGACGGTTAGTATCACACAATACAATAGTGTGGTGGTCATATTGGCGGTGACGGACAAGGTGGTTGTGGGAGTCCTGACGGTGAAGGCGGCAAGGGTTGAGTGAGATAGTAGTGAGGAAGAAAGAGAGATGGAAGTAAGATAGTGAGGAAGAGAGAGAGGGAAGATTTATTAGAGAGAGAGAGGGTGGTGATTTGAAAATTTTGAGTTAGAAACTTTAGAGAGTTCAGGAGAGTTTTTAAGATGAGAAAATTCAATAGTTTGAAATTATAAAAAAAATGGGAGAAAATTTTAAAATTTTTTAGTAGAAAAATGACTGGGAAAAACTGTGTCTTTTCTAAAAATTTTTGGATAAAAATGGATATATCTCACAGTTTTCCGAAAAAAAAAAAGGTTAAAAAAAATTTTACTTCCTTTTTTAGCACATTCGACGACAATTTTTTTTAACTTCTTCTTTTACTCTCCAATTACTTTAATCCTCCTAAAATTATAAAGATTATTTAACGGGGTAGCAACGACGATCATGATGGCATAAAATGGTTTGTTTATTGCCCTTTAATAATAACACGTCTATTTGAAGGAGGAAACGGACATGATTTCTGTCTAGCTCAAACAAAAGATACCGCAAATCTAATTCTATAGAAAGACATCATTACGAGCGAGTCCGTTTAAAATAAATAAAAGATAAATAACTAACAAAAAATTAAGCAATACTCATAATTTAAAAGTATGATTCCGCTTTATTAAACAAAACAGCTCTCTAACAAAATATTTTTGTTTTAGTGCTATAATTAATTATGAAAATTGTTTGCAAGGGCATGGGGAAAAAAGAATAACTACTATACCCTTTTAAACCGGGGGAGTTTTATCAAGTTTTCCGTTTTGCCTACTTTTATATTTATTTAATTTTGAAAGCATTTTAACAATGATATAAAACAGAAAATTATCATAAAGAATTTTGATTTTTATCATGAATTTTGATTTTCATGAATTTTTATGTAAGTTCCTATTGCTTTGTGACAGATGGCCCCATTTAGAGAAGAAAACATTCCTAAAAAAATCAACTAGATCAGAATGGGACAAGATGTGGCAAAATAAAGAAAGTAAGAGATAGTATAACAATGAAATGCTTTATCCACAATAGGAGTAACGGCAATAAAGAAACAGTACGTTACAACAAGAAAAACCAAGCAATTGGAATAGAGGCAAAGCAATTACAGTTATTTTGGTGTCTTAGCTCGTAACATGGTTCCTATTATCAGTGAAATGCTTCTAATAACAACCACTAACAAACACGAAGGAGTCTTTCTATCTGTGGCCAAAATCAAGGATACTGCAAACAAGCTCAATCTCCTTTAGGTACCGCGTAAACATGTAAAAACCCTTGGACTTGGGTACCAACTTGATTTGATACATAAAATGGAATTCACGTACCATCAAGTTGGCCTTAAGATGCACTCTCTAGATAAGCATAACACTTGACAAGATTCCCCATGCGTTGGGATGGAGTTGGACAGTGATGTCTCAAACAAATTGCATACCTTCTTCACAAAAGGGTGATGGGGAAGGTAGCACCTGCTAAAGAGTGATTTTGTGTATATTGTGATGTTGCTCGCAGGAGGGCAACATGCAAAATCATTGGGATGAGGGAGTATACACTCCAATTGTTACGTGAAGTAATGGTGCCTCCTTAAGGCACCCTCAACGTTGTGCTGGAAAGCTTTGGACCGAAGCGTAGACACCTCAAAGTTGTCATCCCATGGGAACAACTTGCCCTGCTCGACCTATGGAGGGATATGATAAGGCTCAGCCCTTTCGCCTGGTGGCGGGTTAACGCGAATGAATTTGACAGTTTCCACGATGAAACAGGTTAGTTCATCTTTGGCCCTCGAGAATGCAAAAGCTAGTATCTCTTCAACCCCTAGTGATGTTGGCCACTCAGGAACTTTGATTACCCCCACAATTGCTTTCTCCCTGATATCCGTGCACTGATAGATCACAATGGAATCGTCAGAATAGGCTTTTTGGATGCACTGTTGCTAACACCATGAGAAGATTCAGCATGGTCACAATTTGGAGACACTTCTTGACCGCTAGAATTAGAAGAAGACATTAGAGGAAAATGATCTAAAGATAAAGCAAAAGAAAAGGGGAGAGAGTCTAAGAACTAGGGCAGTTGAGAAGCGCGGTGTTGCAAAATTTATGAACGCAAGCACACATTGTTGTTAACAAGTAATAAAGTGATAAATAAAAGTATCTGTGGTGTCCCGTACGTTACCATACCATCCAGCCGAGCTCTGACGCCGACCGTGATAGCTGGCAACCTCGTGGGTCGTCGTCCTCTTACTTAACATACTTAACTTTCCATTTTTAACGTTCTCATTTTAAAGCGGAAGCAATTTCTATAACAATTTTTTTTTAACTTACATATTATACATATATCTCTATCATACTCTTATAACATATAATTCATAAATTTCTTTCTTTCAACCTCCTTTTTGAACGCTCAGCGAAAGGTTCATAGTAGTACCATACCCTCGTCTAGTCCCTTGGCCCGTGTAGATCCGTCCGTTGTCCATCATATTACTTTAAACTAACAGGTTACTTACCTACAACATATGAACAACTAATGAGCTAGATGCTCAGTAAGTTCAAACATACATTCATTAACTTATAAATACTAGTAATATATATTATTACTAGAATATATGACATCACGTACATCGTCTATACATATCATCAAAACATAATATAGAATGTGAGCTTCATCATGCTCGTTTATCTCTTTGCTAATCATTCCCATCATTCTATTGATAATATCTTATCATTCTATTCTAATCTCTTCATTTCTTTTCTTTTCATTCCTATCATTTCTTAACTTTCTGTTCTAAACCTTTATAACTTTTCTATCGTTTTATCCCCATCTTTTATCTTTTCGTATCTTATAAGCTAGTAATATATACACTAGCATAACATCACGTAAAAACGTGTCATTCACAACATATACATAATATCACATATTGTGACACCCCGCCTCACGCGGGCCCGTCACTTGACATCTATTCTTACTTCTACTATTTGTTCTTTTCATATTGATATAAAAACGTGCGGAAATTTTTTATTTTTTATATATATATACATACTTACACTTACTCTCTTTCTCTCTTTCTATCTGACGGATTAAGCATAGCGGGTCCATAACCTTTGACATGACATTCGCAACTCATTCCACCAGTCCCGTATCTCAATAAACTCAAATGGCAGGTTGTTTAACTTTGTTACCTGCACACGAACAAACTGGTAAGCTAAACGCCCAGTAAGTTCAAACATAAAAACATAAATCATAAAACAGTATATTATACTGTTATATTCTGTCATATAAACATATATACTATCTGTAGTATATAACTACTAAAAACATATCGTGCATTAATACAAATAATCACATAATTTGTGATAACTAGTAATATTCTATAAAATTAGAATAACTATAAATATACCAACTGTAATAATAGTGGTATACTCTGATATCATTCATGCCATCTCTTAAAACTTTATTCTGATGTAATGACAAATAATCACATAAATTGTGATAACTATTAATATTCTGTAAAATTAAAATAACTATAAACATACCAACTGTAATAACGGTGGTATCCTCTGATGTCACCCATGACATCTCTTTAAACTTTACTCTGATATACTAACATAACATCACATATAGGATTAGCACAAACATTACATCATGTGGTAGTGCTCATATTATACTCATTTATTCTTTTCTTCATATTTCTCATTCTTTTTTTTTTTTTTTTCATTACATCATTCTTTGCTTTCAATTTATAGGCCTTGCGCCCTGGGTCTCGCGCCCGTCATACTGTATGGGCCTCGTGCCCGTTAAACTATATGGGCCTCGCGCCCGTTAAACTGTATGGGCCTCGTGCCCGTAGTGCTATATCTTTAATAATTAGCACAACATGTAATTTATAAACATATATATATATATACAAATGCACATAACATATAAGTTAGCGCAAAACATTGTAATCAAACACAACAATTATGTCTTAAGTGTTTTATGCTTAGTTTTTCGATTTATTCTGTTCATTTATTATCTTATCTGTACTTTAACTCTGTATGGGTCCGTTTTGGTCGTACTGAAAAGAGCGCTGTAGAGGAGCCTGGGAGCTACCCTGGTTCTCCCTCATTTGTGCTATATCTTCTGCTTTGACAATGAAATAACCTCCCCTCGCGAGAGGCCGGTATGCCAAAACATTAGGTTTTCATTACCCTGTTGTTTAATGTTCAAGTGTACATATGATAACATCTTTACTGTGCAGTCATAAAGACTGTAAACATCACATATTAATACTGTGATTAATCAAACATTAATACTGCTTTATGATCATAACGTAGTAACTGGAATCATAAAAATGGAATCCAGTAAGTTTGGAACCTCTCGTCCAAACTTGTCACATATACAGAACAGTACATAAATTATACTTAATTTATTTATTCTCATTATTTTTATCGTTTCTTTAAAACGATACCTCACACTCTTGGGAGGTTGCCTCATTAATTATAAGGCATGCAAATACTCAATGCAATCATGACAGTATAAAGAATCAGATTCCCATGAATCTGAAACAATTGTAACAATAGTATAAATTACACAGTCATACCATAAACCATACAGTCTAGTACACAACTATACCAATAGTTGTGCACCCATCATCAATCACAAATCAAACAATTATATAGTTTAGGGGAAAATATATATTTTTTCACTTAAACATAACCATATCAATTTGTTCGAGCACAGACAATTAAATGTCTGAACTAACCTCAATGCTGCTAACATCAGCTTTCTGCGGTTCCTCGACAGTCCTTCATCACTGTCCCGTTTAACTCCTATAACCGAAAAATTAACGGTTATTTAAAATCTTTATTTCATATATAAAACTTTATAAAACGTAAAAATACTATGTTTTATTTCTTAATAAAGAACTTAGGAGCTTAACGTTTCATTTTTACCTTTTCTGGAAACTTTTTGGCAAAATTACCATTTTGCCCCTAGCGAAACTTTTCTTATTTTTTTCATGCTTAACTCTTAACTTTGGCCTTTAAAACTTTAATTAAAGCCTTAGGATTATGTTCTAGACTTTAACGACTCTTTTTCTAACTTTCTGAAATTTTTGGTCAAAATGACCGTTTTGCCCTTGACGGTTCTTTGAATCTTAACCTTCTCGTTTTAAATGCTTAGACTGAATTTTCTAAGCTCAAAAATCATCAATTTGACTTTTAAAAACTTACTGGACCTTTTCTAGATTAATTTCTATTTTTTCACAATTTTTACTATTCCTGGCCCTCGGGAAGTTCTATTCCGACATAAAAGTCGATTTCTTGCTTTTCTTACATTTCAGGCCTCGAAGGTCGTTTTACAATTCTTAAAATATCCCTTTTTTCCATTTTTCATTTTTAATTCATAAGGGGCTCGGGTTTATCTGCCCGATCACATTTTTAAACCCTTATTTCCAGAAATGCCCTTTACGCCATTTTAAAATTTTCGGCAGCATTTCCTCTTAATTTTTAGGCTCCCGGCGTTTAGGAAACGCCTCAAAAACCATCTAACCTTGTCTACTCTATCACGGACTATACCAGAGGCCTAATTTTACATAAAAGTTACACACTTTTTACGTAAAATTTACACATTTTCATACTTTTTCATATCTGTTATTTCATTCATTTTTCTTTCTTTCTTTTACAATTTATCATATCAATACATCACATTAACATACATTCATCTCAATTAATAAATTGAGGAATAAGAGTGGTCGAGATTATACTGAAAATGCTGTTCGATCTCGATCGTATAAACTTTATTCTTTCGTTCTTTGCATCTGGAGTACCGTTTTGCAAATCCGATTCTACGGATGCGTCCGGAACATCGAAAATAGGCCAACGGGCCAATCTTCAAAATTTGGTCAACGGTCGCCGTTGACCTTCGTTGACCGGCGTTGACTCGCCGTTGACCGGTGGCTGACGGCGGCGATCGTGGCAAGTGAGTAGCCCATCTTAAAGAGCTCGACGAGAGGAATCCATTGGTGACCTCAATTTCATGTTTGGAGGCCACTATCATCGGAAAATTCCTTCGAAAGCCACGACCACGGCAGCAACGGTGGAACTTCGCCGTGCCGGACTTTTTTTCCCGAAATTGGTTGAGGGCTTTTGCTCCCCACAACCCCACGACCATTTTTGCACCAGCGGCTCTCTTCAATTTGGCCGAAATCGGTGAAAATCGACAGTGGCTCCCACGGCGACGACGGTGGATTTCTCGAAACTTGGTCGGCACGATACGGCGGCTGTTGCCATGAACCACCACATGGGTTTTGTAATACTCTTCACCATGAACCTTTTGGGACCAGTTTCGTGGCAAACGGTGGCCGGACGGCGAAGATACGGCCGTTTGAAATTCATGGCTCCGGCGAGCTTCGGGCGCGCGCGTGCGGCTTGCTCCGGCGGCTGCTCCGTCGTGTCGACCCACCGTTAGACTTAGCTCGGCGAGAGCTTTCCAATCGTGCCGGCGGTGTCGTGAACGGAGGTTGTATGTGAAAGTTGGTCATTGTTTACATTTGAGAGAATTTTAGGGGTAGAATTTCGGATTTTTGGAATTTATGAGGAATTTTTGAATTTAACCTCCAAGATTTCCTATTTATACTTTTCTCCCCAAAATTTTTAACTTAGGCTATCCTGACTAATTTGGACGTGCTGAATCCAAATTTATCAGTTTTATCTTAATACGAGGTCATCTCGACCAGTTTTCGATACTGCGTATTTTTTTGCATTCTCAGTCGAAATTTCTGTTTTATGCTCAATTGACGAATTTGAGCATCCTGATTCCAAATATATCAGTTTCAGGTAGAGAAAATGTCGTCTTGACCCTTTTCTCGATACTGTACATACGATATACACATTTTCCGAGAACAGTAAAATTTTCCGGTTGTTACACATATATTAATTCTATTATATTCTTTTAAGTTTCGTTTTATTATTTATTTATTTTTCATCGATTTCATTATATCATTCTTTCATATTATTCGTTTCTTTTCTTATCGTTCTTTACTTTTCTTTTCTTTTCACTCTCTTTTCCTTTCTTTTCTTTTCACTCTCCTTTCCTTTCTTTTCTTTTTTTTTTTCTTTTCACTTTCCTTTAGTGGGCCCGTTGCTGAACGTACCTATTTACGCGCGGACAGTGGGAGGAGGGGGAGCGACCTACCAACCTACCTCACAGTCACATTAGCTACCGTACCTTCGGGATAGGGTCTAACCTATAAACTACCGCACCTTCGGGGCAGCGCCACATCTGCGTGGAGGATATAGACCTGAAGTCTCGGCCGTGTAGGGAGACCGGTATGCCAACAACTTAAGTTTTCAGTCTTATTATCTTGTATGCTTTTATTTTTCTTATATTGATTTTTCGTTGTACATCTTTTTCATGACATTCATTATCTTTCCTTTCTCATTTTCATAGAACATTTGTTCTTTCGTTATTCTATCTTTCTTTCATAATTCTTTCTCATTGACATCTCATTCTTTCATTCTCATTTCATAAGACATACATATCGTTGTTTCATATTGTTGTTTTTCTTTTCTTAATTCTTTACTTTACTCGTGTGAATTATGTCAGTCACACTTTAGCATATATAGCACATATTACTTATATATCATCATATCACATCATAACATACAAAAATACGTTTAGTTATGTGCAGATAATTATTCTCTGTTTATCATTTACATCATTCTATCTATCGTCTCTTATTATCATACTCCTATCGATCATAGCCTATCGTTCTATTCTATCAATCACATCTTATCGTTATGTTCTAATCCTTTCATCATACCTTTCATCATAACCTGTCATTGCTTCTCTTTCTTGTTTAACTCTTTGCTTTCATATCATTTTTCATAAAAACACCTATCATTTCGTTTTCATAAAACATATCCTTTCTTAATTCCTTTCATTACCGATCATCGTTGCTCTATCAATCATAACTTAACTTCCATAAAACCTTTCATAAAACATCTATTCTTTCCTTTCATATCTCATCTCTTTTTTTTATTTTTTGTATTCTGTCATAACATTCTTGTTCTTACTCTTTCCATTTTTCTATCTCTCTTTCTCACATCTTTACTCTCATAAAGCTTTTATAATACATTTCTTTCGTAATTCAATATACATACATATATATTTTTTATAAATTATTTATTAAAACCTATCTTTTAACATCATCATAGTATTGCTATAACGTTACTATAACATCATCGTAAATCACATCATGACATTTACATACAAAACATATAAATACTATAAGCTTGTTCATAGTTGCAGACGGGTAAATGTCTGAACTTACTCATAGTGTGCTTATCCTCTTCTTGGAATTCATAGATGTCTTTTGTCGCTTATGGATCGGGTTCCTACAGACAAACTTTGTCCGTTAATCACATTTTCATTTATAACTTTTATTTTATTAAAAAGCTTGATTCTGATCTTATAACCCTTAATTATAGCCTTAGGATAACTTTTTAAACCTTAATGGCCATTTTCGAATTTTTCTCCAACTTTTTGAAAAATTACGATTTTACCCCCTAACTTTTGACAAATTACAATTTTATACTTAACGTGATTTTTCATAACTTAAACCTCGATTTTGGCTTTTACAAACTTCATTACCCTATTCCGGGGTCATTGGGGCTCTTTTCCCATAATTTGAGACTCTTTGGGCAAAATGACTATTTTGCCCCTGATCGGTCGTTTAACCATAACATTTTCATTTTCATACTTAAACTGGATTTTCTAAACCCAAAATCATCTAATTAACTTTTTAAATCTTATCGAACCTTTTCTGGATCAATTCTTATCATTTTGCCAATTTTTCACATTCTCGGTTCTCAAGAAGTACTATTTTGACCTAAGAGTCGGTTTACTAATCATAACTTGCCCATTCCTTTTTCCATGCCCTAATTCCTTGAGGGGGCTCAGGTTACCTTCCCGATCATATTTTACCCCTTGTTTCCCATTTACCCCTAGTGCCGTTTTTAGAAATTTCGGCAGCATTTCCGCTTAATTTTTGAGGTTCCAGCGTTTAGAAAACGCCTGAAAATCATCTATCTTGATCTAATTCTATCACGTACTGTACCAAAGGCCTAGATTTTACGTAAAACTCATACTGTTTACGTAAAATCGTTACATTATCACATATTCTTCTTTTCGTACATTATAGCAATTTTCTTCTTTTTACATACATTCTTTTCCATAATTTTCATACCAATAATTATAAAATCATACAATAGTCCCAAATAATTAAATTTCGGAACGTAAAGAGGTCAGGATTTATATTGAATTGCAGTCTGGTCTCGACGATATAAACTCTAATTCTTCGTTCTTCATATCTGAGGTCTCGTCTTGCAAATCTGACTCCGCAGATGCGTCCGGAACGTCAAAAATGGGCCAACGGGCCATTCTTTAATTTTCGATCACCGGTCGCCGTTGACCGGCTGCAACGGTGAAAGGTGAGTAGTCCATCTCGAAGATCTCGATGAGAGGAATCCATTGGTGGCCTCAATTTCACCAATTGAAGCTCCTATGGCTGAAAATTTACCCTCGAAAAATCGGTCACGGCGGTGGCCCCCGATCTCCGCCGTGCCAGGGTTGTGGCATGTAATTAACTTGGGGCTTTTACTCCCCTCTTCATGGCGAGCATTTCTATACCGGTGGCATGGCTCAACATCACCGGAAACGGCGAGTTCCACGGCAGCGACGTTGCGGCTTCGGGCAGCGCGATTCGATGGCCGTTGAGACGAATCACCACATGGGTTTTGTAGTACTCTTCACCACGAACATTTTGGAACCGGTTCGTGTCAAATGGTGGTCGGACGGTGGAGAAATCTCACCGGGAAGATTTTGGCTCTGGCGGCCTTTAGGCGGCGCGTGCGGCTTGCTCCGGCGGCTGCTTCGTCGCGTCGGCTCACCGTCGGACTCAGCTCTGCGAGAGCTTTCCAATGATGCCGGCGGTGTCAAGAATGGATACCGTTTCCGGTGGTCGGTTACTGTACACGTGCGGGTAGAGAGAGAAAGAGAAGGGAGGAGAGAGAGTGTACGTGGAAAAATGAGGAAATTTCATTTTTTTTTTCGCTCTTTATATACTTTTTCGTCCAAAATTTCAACATGGGCTATCCTGACTAATTTGGGCATCCTGAATCCAAATATATCAGTTTTATTTTCATCTGAGGTCATCTTGACTAGTTTTCGATACTACGAATTCTCGGTCAAAAATTACCCTTCTGCTCAATTATCAAATTTGAGCGTGTTGATAGGCTATCCTAACTAATTTAGGAGTGCTGAATCCAAATTTATTAGTTTTATGTCAAGATAATATCATCTTGACCTATTTCTTGATACTGTGAGTGGCACACACGTGTACACACATAACATCACTATCAATCATTTTTCATCTTTTAACATTGTTAGAACATTTTATTTAGTTCCAAACAATATTAAATCACTTAATTTCACCTTTTAACACTTAAATTCATTGTATATTTATTCTCTGAGAAATATGAATTTTCCCAGTTATCACAGTATCGTTTCCCAAAAGAATTGATTGCTTACTGATTACTGAAATTAGATTAACCCTAATTTTAGTTGAGCGAATCAAATGAGAATTTAATTAAACTAAAAATAAACTAAAGCATATACAAAATAAATTCTAAGAGAAATCAGTAAGACGAAGCTCTATCTGACTTCACTGGATTAATTATTTTTAAACTCTTTAACTTAACCAATCAATGTCGATTCCCTACGTTGCCAGCAAATCTCACTAATATAATCATTAATCTTTCTCAAGACTTAATAGTTTATTTTAATTAACAAATTTCCTACATCTCTATGACTATTTTAACCCATCAAAATTCATTAAGTTCAGGAAATCTATAGTGTTGCACAAGGCCCATAGGTATATCTCTATCATATGATCTGATGGCATTTTAATTATGACAAACTCAATTATCTCCTCCTGGTCTTAAATCGAATCTCTAAATCATGCAATAATTAGCTAGAAAATCATAAGCATTAAGCACAAATTAAAATATTCAACATAAAATTGGAATAGACATCAATCAATTAAAAATAGAAAAATTCAAATTTATCATAATCCTCGTAGCCCTGAAAAAGAAAACTAATTCATAAATAAAAATAAAAATCTACAAAAAAAGATTTAAGCATTCTTAAATTTCAAAAATAAAAAGGTAAGAAAATAAGAAAAAAAACCTCATTACATAGAAAACTACAAGATTATCAAAATAAAGGTCTACAAGATTTTTCCCTAATCTTCTTCTTATTCTCCTCTTGATGCTTCAAGATTATCTCTCCTTAAAACTAAACGTAAGAATGAAATAAAATAAAAATCCTAAATGCTAAAATCTAAACCTAAAAATATTTTTCCATCCTTTTGTTTTTCATTCTCTCGACTTCTCCTAAGGAAAAAAATCGCAGATGAAGGCCCCGAGGCTTCCTTTTGAAAGCCTTTTCAAGCCATAGCCTTTATTTGCTTATTCCCCCTTCTTATTTTTTTTCCTTTTTATTTTTTTTGCTGCGTAGCTGATGCAAAGTAGCTGCCCTAGGGGTTCCACACACGCGGACACTTGGTGAAGTTCGGTTGGTGGTGCTACTAGATTCCCTGACACGCGTGGTGTGAAATCGTGATCTAGGCTGCTTTTGAAGCTGATCGATGGCTATAAATGTGCGTGTGGTTTCAATTCCTTGCTTGCGCATGGTGGATCTCTGGGTCCGAATTTCTTGTTGTATTTTTATTGATTTTTTATCCCATTTTAGTTCCAAATAGATAGTTTTTGCTTTTTTCATCAAATTTATCTACACAACTAAGAACATAATAATTTGAAGGGAAAATTAAATTAAATACTAAGATTATGGCAAAAATATAAGCTTAAATATGCTAAAATAACTCTACCTTGTAGAGTTTATATGCATGAAAGGGAGACTGGAATTTCGACAAGAAAAAGCTGAGGAAAAGATTTGCAAAAAACCCTGACATGTGTCTAGGAGTGTTTGTGCAAATCTAACAAATGATAACAAAACAAAGGGAAAGAAGAAAAACTTGAAAAAGGTTTAGGCGCTTACAAAGGGAAAGAGAAGCCAAGCAATAGCTAGCTGCGACTGGGTAAACACTGTAATCCAAGCACTAGGACTAAGGAAGGCTAGCAAGTTGGAGATGGGATATGATAAAGCTACTGACAACCTGGAGCACTCCGACATACTGCCATGGTAGCACTCCAGGCTGGGGGAACAGTTGTTGATGACTATTAAGATCCTATGCATTGCGGTATATGTGATGTGGCTATATTTGCAATCTTATTTTGGCAGCCCCTGAATATCATGAAAGTATGTTTTTGGATATTTAAAATCCCAAATCATCAAATGATAAAATCCAACATCTATGATAAGATCCAACATTTCCAATAGAATCTATAATACCAAAGACTATCTCTACATTCAAATATTAAATATTTGTATTTTAAATATTCATTAGGGTTTATCTTTTAAGAACCTATAAATACATGATAATAAGCTTCTAGAAACCCTAATTACAGTTTGACAAATTACATCACTTATAATTCTGATAATATAGTGAAACTTCAAGCACCAAAGAGAGAACATAGCCTTCATATTTATAGCGAGCCTCTATAAATCTTTGTGTTATCTATTTTCTGGACATTACTTTTGATTACGTTTTTTATTGTTTTGCGTTCATGATAATTCTCGGAGATCGCTATCACCACGAGATTTGTTAGGCAAGTTTTACTTATCAAACAAATATATATATATATTTGTTAGGATCCAAAAACAAAATCAAAATCCATTTTGATTTTAACATAATCTATGTGGCAATTGACATCACTTATTAGAGTCAGAAATGTCCAATCATCTTTTTTGAAAATTAAAAAAAATCCTATCAAAATCCATTTTGGATTTGTCATAATCCATTTTAGATTCCAAAAGAATCTCTCCAGCAATCGGCATTGGTGACAAAACCAAAATCATTTGGTCATGTTTGTGGAAATACAAAAAAAAAAAAAAAATCTATCAAAATCCATTTTGGATTCTAACAGAATCTCTCTTGTGTCTAAAGTAGGAGACATCAGCTTATCTTTATTAAAATACAAAAAATAAAAATTTCTATTCGAATCCATTTTGGATTTTTGCAAAATCTCTCTAGTGACTGGAGCCGGACTGAAATATTTCATCATCTTTGTTAAAATGTAAAAAAAAAAAAAAAAAAAAAAAAATTCTAGCAATTGGTGACTGTTTTAAATTTTTTGATAAAATATTAAGAATGAGCAAAATTATAAGTTTGTGTTATGGTTGGCAAAATTATAAGAAGGTACCATATTTTGGATAATCTTGCAAATCTCCCAATTTTAATTGATTAAGATAAGAGATTTATTTGAGATATTTACACTGGTTTTGACCTAACAATTGAGATAATGTACATTAAAAAAGAGAAAATAAAAAAACAAAAAGATAATATGTAAAAAACACCTAAATATCAAAATTTTGTTAGATGGATATACCATATAAATACAATGATATGGTACACCCAGCCTACCCAATGCGTTCTCCTTTAGTGTTTTCATCTAAAATACGTACTTTTGTAATTTTCCTCAATTTCTGTCTTTATTTGAACTCCCACCTCTCTCTTTCTTTTCATTCGAACACGTTACAACTTTCTTTTACGGTCAATTAACCCCAATTTTCAACCAATGCGACAGCACAACCTCGTTTGTTTTGTCGTCGAACCTTCAAAGTACTACTATTTTGATAATGTTGCGTTGAATTATCTTTGTTCAATTTTATCATGTTTAATTAATATTTTTATTTAGTGTGACAGTTTCTAATCACTTAGGAACGAATATATATGATAATTCATTAATAAAGAGTCCATCGACTAATGATATGATGCCTTTTAGATAAAGTTTAAGAGTAAAATTATACTAGTTGAGATCCAAAATGAATGATATTATATCAAAAGAAAGTTTGGATTGTTACATTTAGATACATAATTTGATCCTAAAAAGAAAAAGTGTTTGATAAGCATTTGTTTTTTTTTTGGGCTTCGTAGTGTCGACAGAATACTTATAATAATTGCCGATACTCATTTCGAAAAATAACTTGTACACATTGTCATCAAAAGCGTCATTTAAAGTCTTCATGTGACCATGAGGGTATTTTTGATATTTCACATATTTTATAATATTATTAGACTCACATATTAAGAAATCTTTTGAATGACGCTGTTATTAAAAAAAAAAAAAAAGTTTTTAGAAGCGGTGTTAAGTTTGAAGTAAAAATTTTCTGAAACACTATCATTAAAATTAACCTCGCAGAAATCAGTTGTACTACAACTATAGGATTTTCCATCGCCAAACGAAATTAATTCTTGACTTGCTAAGTCGGTCGTATCATGTTTGTAAACAAGTCACCATTATTGTCCTTCGAAAAGGTTCACGTCATTGGACCGAATGGAAGAAAATGGTTCGACTTTACTGTGTGTTTACATGCAGATATCGACCTATCGAGACGTGGAAAGATTCTTCCACAAAGTTAGCTCCAAGAAATTAACGTCGTGCGTGTTTGATGGGGCACCTTTAAACTAGTCAAGCAAGTCTCGTAAAAGAGCAGCCAAGGCTGGCATATATAACACCTATTTGTTTCATCTATTTATAAAAATAAAAAAACTATTTTATCTAAATAATCAATTTATATATTTTTTTATTTTTTTTATTTAAAATGTTCTAATTAAATGACTTAATTTTTATTTTTAAGTCAAACTTAATTTCATTATTTATAATTGCTATTACAATTTTGTAATTCAAACTTTAAATGTCTATAACTTTATATATATAAATCCAAATCAAATTTTTTTTAAAAAATTATATAGAATTTTAAACTGAATGAAACAAGTTTCAGATTTTTTTTTTCCGAACACATTTTCAATTTTATATTTTCTAACTCCAATAATTCAAATTCCAAACACATTTCAAGTTTTTATAAATCCAAATGTTTTAATCCAAATATTCTTTTCTAAATGTTAACATCTAATCTATTCAAATGACAATCTAAATGTTTTTATTCCAAATGTTTTCATCTAACCATATGCACCAATAGTGTTTTGAAAAGCTATGAGGATTATGAACAGGTTGGGCAACGTAACAAATTTTGTTATGTTCCATGCCTTTGAAATGTGGCTGCTTTGGAACAAAAGTCCTAGACACATACTAGTACATATGCTCGACAAAACGAATAATTTGTAGTCTGTAAATTATGAACAGATTAACAACAACGATTCAATAAAAACAATTGGAACTTCGATTTTGTGCAAGAGCTCCTATTCATGTAAGCTAATTGAAACAACTGAAAAGAAACAAATCAACTCCCAACTAGATCAAAAGCGAAAACATTTATTTTTGCTGACAAATAGGTTTATACTAAGTTTTATAAACAAAAAAGAATATAGGAAGTAATAGTTTGGTGCTACACACTATCTAGGGTACATATCACACTTATATAATATGCCAAAAAGGAATATGCCACACTTATATAATATGCCATAGTTATACTTATGCCAATCACAAGTATGACATGTTTACATCAATGTCGTACTTTACAATTATGCCATACATTATGTTTATGGATTTTCATGTCATGTTATTTCATATGCATCATGACTAACAAAGATCATAACAAAAGTGCTTTAGCCTAGTCTTTTAATAAGACTTAAGTAAGAAGTACGATGATAGACGTACTTAAATATAATTAAGTAAACACTAAGACTAAATTTAAGATAAATGAGGTATCATAACAACCTTCGACCTAAGGAAGAATTATATTAAGTTTTGACCTTGGTGTTGTTAGGGTCCTCATGAACCCTAACCTCTCATTGATCTCGTACACCCAATACTTACACATAGTGGCCCATAAATAAGTAAGCAACCAATAAGTATAAAGAAAAATAACTGGATCTATAAATGAGTGTAATTGCATCATCTTATGCATATGACATTCACACTAATTGTTTTTCCTAAGAGGCTATATTTAAACTTGTTGAGTGAAAGCTCATTAAATATATATATATATTATAGTAAAAAGCCTATAGCATAGATAATGAAAGGCACTATGGATACGGAACAATGGCGAAGGCTGTGTGGAATAACATATTATTTTCCGTTACTATGGTTGGGAATTGATATATGTATTAAGTATGAGACATGAAAGAAACAATTAAGGATGGTATTTTAAAAATGACAACATATATATGTTAGAAACTTTATCAAGTTATAAGACATGAGTGGTATATAGTTATGTGGAAAAACTAATATGCTAATAAGTATATGTATTGAGTGTTATTATATTTTTGATATAGAAGTATGTATTAAGATAAGTATATATTCAAGTTATGATTGTAATTATGGTGCAAGTTAATTAATGCATAAAGTTTTATTAAATAAATTCAATTTTATTTTTTCTTTCAAAAAAAAATTTTATGCTCAAATTTTTAGTACAAGTTTAAGTAATTTATAAGCAAAGATAAGCTTAATTAAGTAATGTAACGACCTACAAAGTTAGGGCTTTATAAAACTGATAATTAGTTGATAAATCATCAAGGAGAATGAGACTAAAGCCTATGAAATAAAAAGTTGATACAGTGAAAGCCAACCTAGTTGACTAGAGATCTCAAGATCTAGGTTGAAAGGGACAACCTAGTTGTAAAGACTCAGTTAGATCACCAGGGGTGGTTACCTTCTTATCCATTCTTATGATGAAATACTGATGTCGGTTGGGAAAAAGATAAGCTATGCTTTTAATGATTTTTATGCATAAAAAATGCCAAGTAGAGTAATGTGGGTTACCTTTATATAAGAAATCACTTATGTGAGAGAAAAGTGGAACCTTTTCAAAGGAGAATTGTATAGAGTTCAATTTTTTAGAAATTATTGCAAACTAGGGAGATGTTTATGATTAAAACAAACATAACAATGAGAACTGAATTATATCTAGAAAGATTATTGTATGAGATATATCATCGTTTTACTATTGAACTTCACCTCAAAAGACCTCACACCATTAAAAGGTGGTCTCTTTACTTATAAACCATCATATATATCTATTTCCAAGTGATGTAAAACGATACAACTTACCCTTTTTCTTGTAGAGACTAATGACTATCACAAAGGTAGAATAATTGAGTAGTCATCAATCTCTTCTCACAATAGCATGTAATTTCTCTCATCGAGAGCAAATTAATTAATTGTTAGCATTTTCTTCATTTAAAATTAATTAAAATATTCGAGGAATATGTGACGATGGATGTGGCATCAAGAATTTGATTGTCAATCTAGTTTAGAGTGAAGTGAAAAAACAGTGAAACAGTAAATCTTGTTGACCACAAGTTGCGTATATATATATATGAATATATAATATGCAATTTTTATATGTAATTAAATAAGTATGGTTAATTCGAATTTCAAAGAAAAATTAAATTGATATAGATGAATTAGAGCCTATGTGAGAGTGCCCAAGATAGCTTTAGCAAGTTGTTATATATATATATATAGCATGTTTATTTAGAATGCAGGCAAACCAAATAAAGAGTACTAAAAAACACCACTTTCGAAAAGACAATTTAATCCAGTCAAAAAGTGGTTTTCTTTGTATTTTGAAACATTTTCCCATCGAACATGAACTATTTAAACATTTTTTTTTAAGAATCAACAATCTTATATATTTACAAATTATTGAGTTTCATCAATTTTTTTCAAGACCTTCACAATTTCTATTTCTTAATTCAAACAATACTCATTATTTCCATCTATTTCGATTAACCGTACTCATTTTTCTCATTGAGACCTTGTTCAAATTCTTAATTCAAACTGGAATACCTTTTTGTTCTCTCTATTTTTAACCAGGCAACTTCTTCTTCTTCTTTCTCTTCTTCTTCTTGAACTATATCTTATAAGTCAGGCATAAAAATACAATTTGATTATACCTGTAATCAGATAATATTGTCATATTTCAATTGTAATAATAATGTAAATGTAATGCCCCTCCCCAATTCTTCTTTATCATAAGAGGTAGGTAATTAATAATAAGTAAATTTAACTATTTTATAATTAAGAGGGGCGTATGTCTTCTTCATAAGAGGTATTTAATAATAAGTAAATTTAACTTTTTTATCATTAAGAGAGGTGTACTTAAAAACGAGGTGTGTAAATAAAACCATTCTATTTCATAATTCTAAGCTTGTCATAACAATAACAATAACAATGTTTTTTTTTTTAAAAGGAATTAGAAATGAGAAATTCAAACTCTATAAAACTACATCTTATAAGTCATGTGTGAAAATACCATTCGATTATATATGTAATCAGATAATATTGTCAAATTTCAATTGTAATTATATTGTACATGTAATGCTAAAACCTCAAACTTAACATCTTGAGTTAGTCGCTTAAAAAATGTGTTAACTAACTAAAACCTCAAACTTAACAGAAATAATGCTACGTAACAAAAAAAATTCTATTTTTATCAAGACAAAAATTGTTCTCAAATTACAAAATCCCAAAACTCAAAATCTCTAATCTTGTCATGAGACTTTGGAAACTTTGGATCAATCAATGTCCTATAGTCTTACTAACCTGGCAAACTACATCACAATTATATGAGCAAAATGTAATAACCGAGAAAATTCATCATTCTCGGGAAAATGTGTATTATATATAATACAATAATTTTTATGTTTAAAAAATATAAAATGAATGATTTGATACTGTTTAGAATGCAGTAAAATATTCTAACAATGTTAAAAGTTAGGAATTCGGGAATAGAAATTTTACCTAGTCAAAATGTGAGGAATGGTGCCAAATCGGCATCGAAAACTCTACGAAGTGCAAAAATCGTACTAAAAGACGAAAATGTTTGACCTAGATTTTTGGTCAAACAAAAGGAGAATAAGGCAAACCGACTATATCAAAGGCTTCAGGAACTTGCCCAGGCATTTTTGATAAAGTTTCTTCGGTTCGACTTTTTGGTCAAAATGAAGATTGAATTAATGTGAATAGTAAACATATAAATAAAACATATGATTAATTTGAATAATATCACAAAATATGACATCATAATTAGTATTTTCCTAAAAAGTAAGAGAAAGTATTAGGAAATTCTAAGGTTAAGACTTGATCTTATCTTAATCTAAGGGCTAGAATTAAGCCAAAATTGTCTTATTTTTATTTACGGGAAAATTGGAAAGAATTAAGGGTGTTAGGTGTCAAAATATCATTGGTTGAAGGTGAATTAATTTGTTTCCTTTAGTGGATAAGAATGGATCAGAAATTGGTAAGAAAAAAACCCCAAAACATTAAGCCATTTTTTTACAAGTTTCGTTCCCTCTGCAGCCAAGAGCAAACGTAAGTAATCCCTCCTTTTAACCAAACTTTTTCTTTAAAAATTTCACACCAAACTTCAATCACAATCTTCTAGGAGCAAGAGAATCTCTTTGATGACAAGGTAACCATAAATTTCTTAATTTTCTTTTGAGTTTTTAAGCTAAAATTCGTGACCTCTAAATGTAAGGTGAATGATAAAATCTTGAATTGAAATTGGTGGTTTTAATGAGTAAATTATTTAGAAAGATTGGTCGTGAAAATTAGTGTGTTTGGTGTTTTAAAACCAAAAATTTGATGTATGTTTTAAAGAAAACCAAGGACATGTATGTGATGAATTGTAGAATTTTGAGTTATGTTGTTGTTGGTGAATGATTTAAGAAAAAGGGTTTTGGCATGTGAAATTATTAGAAAGATTCATGTAAGAGAAATTTGGGAATAAGTATGTGAATAAAATATGATGACATAAGTTTTGTGATGGACAATGTTGTTTATATGAGCATTTTACACAAAATGTTTAGAACATTTTACGTAAAATTAAGCCTCTGGTATAGTACGTGGTAGATGAATTAGGATAGATAGTTTTGAGGTGTTTCCTAAACGCCGGGAACCTAGAAAATTAGTAGAAATGCTATTGAAAATTTTAAAGATAATACCAATAGGTATTTTACAAAATGAGGAGTGAACTATAGTTAAGGTTAAAAAAAAAAAAACCCCAAGCCCTTAGTGACTTAAGATGGAGAAAAGGATGACGGACGTTTTAAGGATTAGCAAAACGTCCATGTGGGACTTTGAAATGTGAGAAAAAGATGATTTATGACTAAGTGATTATTGATATAGTGCTACTTGAATAACAGACTAGAGTAAACCGAGAAATAATATGGTAAAGATTTAGAAAAAGCCTAAGAAAAAAATTAGTATGTTATGATTTTGGGTTTAGAATAGTCATAACTAAGATTTTAAAGCAAAAATCTAAATTTTGTACATTACACGGGCATGTAATAAGGAAAGAAATCCTAAACACACCCAAGCTACATAGCCATGTTGTAAGAAAACAAATTCCAGAGAGGTACACGGCTGTGTATCAGGCCGTGTACATGCAATGTACAGGCTACGCAGGCAGGCTACACGACCATATAACGAGAAGAGAAATTCCAGAGGATTACACGGCCAGAGATACGGCTGTGTATGAGGCCGTATACATACAATGTGCAGGCTACACGGGTAGGTTACACGGCCATGTTGGGAAGAATTAAATTACAGAGAGGTATACGGCCAGAAACACGGTAGTGTACCAGACCGTGTAAATGTAATGTACAGTTCACACAGCCATGTGAGGAAGAAACTTTATAGATAGAGAGGTACAAGGTAATGGACACGGCTGTATACCAGACCGTGTAAAAAAAAAAAAAAGAGAGAGAGAGGTTCTAGAAAGGTCTAAATAGGACCGTTAAAGTTTTAGATGCTATCATAAGATTTTAATTAAAATCTTAAAAGCCAAAATTTAGATTTCTAAGCAAGATAAAAGTAGTTTAATGAAAGTAATTAACCGACAACATTATTGTCTGTAGGAAACACGACGAAAGATAAAGACGAAACTGCAAAGGACCCAAGGATGACCACGTTAGCGCAAGTTTTGTAAGTACAGGCATTTACTTGTCTACCCACAAACTGATTGGTTGTACTAACTGCACTGACTAAATCATATAAAAAGACGATTTGGGGTCTAGATAAAAATTTTAGGAAAAAGAATGATCAAGAATGCGAATAAGCAAGATAATAAGACTAAAAAGTTAAATGTTGGCATACCAGCCTCCACGAGGGAGGTTTTCAGGTCTATAGCCTCCACGCAGATGTGGTGCTACCCAAAAGAGAGGTAATTGGCTGACCCTACCCCGCAAGGATGCTAGCTACAATCTATCCATAAATAAAAAGAATGGTGGATTAAAATGGCCGTGAAGTAGGATGGTGGGTCGCTCCCCCTCCTCCCATTGGTCTGCGTGCATTCGGTACGTTCAACAACGGGTCCATAAGTGAAAGTAAAGAAAGTAAAGAAAAAAAGGAAAAAAAAAAAAAAGAAAGTAAAGATAGAATATATGAGAAGAAAAGATAGACAAAGAGCAAAACAGTATAACTCATAAGTAGAAATATAAAGAGAATCAGAAGTTAAGGTATAAGAAGCATATCAAGAAACCATAATGTAGAATAAATGTATAGTAAGTTTAACCCTAATCGCTACACATATCGATTTTGCATACATGTTTGTCCTTACTGAGCTTTAACTCACTAGTCTGTTTGTGGTGTAGGTGACAAGAGTAAACAGTCAGCGCAGTAATGAAAGTAACTGATGGACTAACGGACAGATTCCCGAGATATCATGGATAGGAAAGTGGACCCGTTAGGTTTTCTGCTGCGAAAGAAAAGAAGAAAGAAAAGTTTAATGGTTATGTAAAGAGAGAGAACAAGAAAGTTAAAACATATAATACAAGTTATGTATATGTATGTATGTATTTTCAGTAGATTATATTTTGTTTTAAAAAAAAATCTATAGTTTTTCACACAAAATTTCTAAAAATCAAAAGTAAGTTCTTCAAATACATTTCCACAAAATAAGAAGTAAGGTTATGTTACGTAAGAGTAAGAAGAAAAGAAAATAGTCGACGGCCTGAGCAAGTCGGGTCGCTGACACAAAATCTCAGTAAGTATACCATTTAACTTTTCCACATTAAAAATACTTTTCATTAACTTTAACTTTAAAGCCCTCCGGTGTGTGTTAATCTCGTGCCATTAGAACCCTTTACTTTTTTTTTTATGACCTCTAGCTTGGAACTCTTTTTCTCAAGGATTTGGCCCTTTAATCTTTTTCTAAGTTGGTTCTAATAAACATGAGATTTTACATCGTACATTAAATAATTTCTATCAACTTCATCAAAGGATGACAATAATAACATAAATGAAAACATGTTTCAAAACATAATATAGTTTAAGTGAAGCAGTGGAAGGCATACTTAAATAACTCAGCTGCTTATTAAGTGACAGAAATAATTCTCTCTATTTTTTTTTCTTTTTATTTTTTTCCCACACTTGCTGCATTCCTTTGCCTTTCTCTATCTAATCTCATTTGTCTCTCTTTTTCACTCTTTCCTTCTGATCTCATGGTTTTGTTTGACCTTCCTGTGCTTAAAGTGGTTGCTGAGCATACTATTTATGTACGTTCCAAAACTTGGTCAACAGGTTCTTGATTTGGTTAATCTTTAGACACTAACTTACTTAGTGTGTTGGTGGTATTAACAAACCTATTGTTTTGCTTTGATGCCACCACAAGCTTTTAAAAAGGGTGAGTCACTTACTTATATTGCTACATGCTAGAAGCTATAGTTTCGATCTTAATTAACGATACCAATACGTGTCTTGCTTAAATGAAAACTAACTATACTAGGACATATCATGCTTATTGATTTGTCATGCTTAAGTTAAAACTTCTACTTCCTTCTGCGTATTATCTCTAACCGATATTTAAACTTATCACTTATTATCACAAGTTTTACCACATGAAGATTCTTTTCGTTATAATACTTAATTGCAATCATAAACATATGTATTTAAAAAAATACTTGCACAATTAATCTAAAATTCTATAGTGTATATGAACTACATCATCCCACTTTTATAATTAAGCTAGCACCTCAAGCTAGCGGGATGTTACAGTAAAAGTAACTTACGTGCATACTGACTAAGAGAAAAAATGATAGTTCACTAGCTATATAGTGCTCTCGTTTGCGGAATTCTTGATCTTTGGCTTGAAGAGGGAAAGAATAGAACTGTATCAATAAGAATGCTGAATATGTATTAAAAAAAGCCTTGATCTAAATTGCTATATAGTAAAGTATCGTTTTCTCATGAAATTACATTATTACAACAATACTAAACGACAGGGACTTGAAAACTAGAAAAATATATATTTCTTTGCTAGAAGACTTGCTGATTACTAGAGGAAACAAAACAGATTGACGAAGGCTTACACGGTCAAGAAAATGATACAAAAACCTAATTTCCAGTAAATCTATATTCTAAACTAAATCATGGCATGTTTGGAAAATGTTTTTTAATGTTATGAAAACCAATTTTACATCAAATATAAAATTTTGCATTCAAATACAATTATTTTCAATAGTGCTATGAAAACAATTACTATTCAAAAGTTTTTTAAAACAATTACATCAATTTTTTAACTCTAACTTTTTACCTATACTTTTACCAATCACATCAACTTTTCAACTCTAAAATACTTTTCATTCAAACACACATTTCATTCAAATACAAAACAAATACTTTTCAACTAAATACAACACTCAAAAAACGAATTGTATTTAAACGCAAAGCAAAAAGTTTACCAAACGTCCCATCAGTAAATAAATAATTTTTCTGGTAAATCAATAAATAAATAATTTGTTTAATGTTCAATGGTGGGAAAACGAAAGTTTGATAATTCTAATCAAATTCATCTAAAATTTTCTCCCTATATTGACACAACCAAGGCCTACCGTTTTCTATCTCGCCAACTTAATATAGAAAAGGGCTGTGATTATGTGTGTATAATATATATCTCCTATTAGTTATTACTAGGACTTTTCACTATTTTTTCAGAGATGAGATTTTATGGATATTCATTTTATTAATTAAAAAAAAAGCTTCTTAAATTTGAAATTAAAGATTTAAGATTCTGAATTAATTTTTTTTTTAACTCAATAGGGATGATAATGTGACAGAACTAGGTGAGTATGCCTCCCTCACCCCCATAACCACTTCTCTTTTTACCCCCCCATACCTGCCTACTTTAATGCGAATGTGGGGTTGGGTAACCTTTGTTAGGGGTGCTGTAATCATACCTTACCCATCTATTAATTAAGAATAAAAAATAAAACTTAAAACAAATTCTATTAAAGTTTTCATAAAATTTAACAATATAATCACAAATATAACTAAAAATGAAACTATAATCTTAAAAACAAATTAAAATTCTAAAACTAAATCCATAAAGCAAACTAAAATATTAAGTATTAAAAATTTTGTCATTCTTCTTATAAGAATTAAGTTAAAAATTAGTAATATAGTTAAAAAAAATTATTAAGTTTCGAGATATTTCAGAATTTTCCTTTTTTTTTAACAAAATTTTTTTTTTATATTTCAATCAACATTTCATATATAAATATATATATTTATGAGAGTAAATATATGTGGGACAGATACGGATATGAGAGAACTTCTTCTACCTCCATCCTGAAGCTGCATGGGGTCAATCTTAACCTCATACCCACCCCATATTCATATATTATCTCCTATATTTATCCTATAAAAATGTCATCCCTACAATCCAACAAGGTTGAATAAACCATAGTTTGAAGCAAGATTTGGACATCTCTAAAATCAACTTTTTTTCAATACTTTATCACTTTTCACTATTCACATTTTCAAAACGCTACAATAAACTCCAAATTTTAAAAGTCTATATCTTTGTGTATACAAGTCCAAAAGAGATGATTTTTTTTAAATTATATAGAATTTCGAGAAGAATAAAACAATGTCTATATTGATTTTTTTTTAGAAAAAAATTTAATTTTATATTTTTTCTTCCAAACACATTTTTTCAAAACAACTTTTTTTCAACAAAAAAAAAAATCTCTAAAACCTCCCCCAAACTCCTTTTAAAATTACACACTAATTCAAAAAAATAAAAATAAATAAAAGGACCATGATTAAAGGAAGAAAAGACCAACAATGTAAAAAATTTGCTCTCATTGAGAGAAATTACACGCCAACTTGAAAAGAAATTGATGACTATTCAATTATTCGACCGTATCCTCCAACTTACTTCTACCTTCACCTCCACGGTGAAGGACAGAGACTGGAATTGGCTGAAGGTTGCTTTTCTAATCAATTACCGAATGTGACGTGGCAGACCCGAAAGCCCTAAGAAGTCGTTTTATTAACGACGAAAGTAAAGTTACGACTCTTTCATTCGGCGCGTGCGGTATGGGTTCGGAGGACGCGTGGCTGCTAGCGGTTGGGGGAGAGACGCGGCACACGACGCTATGGTGAACTCGCCTGCAGGGACGTCGATGCCTGCCTGCTAGAAACTCGTCCTGTCGGCGAGTGTGGAGCTGTCGTAATCTGGGCCGTCGTGAGCTAATCCAACGGCTAGAACGCGCAAGTGGACGCGCGTGGAGACGCCTGCGAATAGGATTTGCTAATTCTGGTTGCATTTTTTTGGCCATTTTGTCCATTCTGTACTGTTTCAGCGACCATCTTAACCCATTTAAGTCCTAAACACCCTATTTTTTTTCCTAATTAAATTACAAATAAAAAAAGTAATTATTTTTTTAAAAATGTTAAATAACAGTATATTAAAATTAATATTAAACTAAGTAAAATAAAAAAAAATTATGTAAAAACAAAATAAATCAAAATAAATTAAAATTAATTTAATTTAAAATAAATTATAATATCTAAAATTTAATCAATTGAATGTTTTAAATTAATAAAATAACTATATTTTTATAAAATTATCTGTGAGAGATATAAATCAGGAAAAAAAAAATGAGTTATTTTTCGGAGCCTCTAATGTCGTTTCCATTGTTGTGGTTAATTTTTGTCGTTATCTGATTACTGTCGTTTTTTTTTTCTTTTTCTTGCAATCTTTTTACTGTTTTAACGTTCTTCTTTTTTTTTTTTGGTTTTTTTTTTCAGTTGCTTTATTTTATGATGTATTATTTTATCAGCAATGAAGTTCTGTAGGATTTGACCCAGTCGATATACATTTTTAAACATTTTTAAAATAATAATAAATGTGATCACTAGAAAAGAAAAAGGAGATAGGAATAGGAGTTCATGTATGCAGGACCAGATCGAAGACATGTATAGTTAGGATAGAAGATGAGTTGTTTTTTTTTTTCCCCCTCAAAAGGATAGAAGATAAGTTAGCTTCAAGAACTCTTATTTGCAAAAAAAATAAAAAAATAAAAATAAGGTAGCTCCAAGAAATTTAACGCCTATGTGCGTTGCCTAACTTAAAATAGTCAAAGTACATGCTTTGCTCTTCATATAGAGCACCCTATTCAACAGAGTTTAGATTGGATGGGATTCTCACACACACACACACACACACACACACACACTCATATATATATATACATTATTCATGATAGTAGCCATATATGGTTAATTAAAAACATGGAAAATGAGGCATGAATTAGCCAGCTAGCTAGGAAAGAATTTTCTTACCTAAGCTCCCTCTTTTCACATAGATGATCATGACCGGCAAACTTACATATCAAATATGTTCTCGTTAAAAAGTACTGAAAGGAAGGAGAAAACATACTTACTTTTTATGGTAAATGAAACATACGTACTTGGCACTACAATACTTTGGGGTTTTCACGTTATCTTTTCACATTGGTTAGAAACATAGAAAATCAATCATGTCGGTTGGTTAAAAAAAAATTTAGAGCATAGCGATGTTAAACATTATACTAATAAAAAAAGTAGATTCCATTAATGGATCTTATAGTGTAGAACTTATTCTCTATACTTATTCTCTATTAGTGAGTGATGTTAAACATTATTGTTATTTTCTAATATTATTAAAAAAAAAAATGAGAGAAGGGTTCTGTCTAACCCTCTCCCCTTCCTCCTCCTCATTATTATTATTATTTAAATCAAGGACCTAGCTAGTACCCTGAGCCCTCGTTCATCATGTGTTTAGCAAACTTAATTAAGTAATATGCAATTCTAATTGTTAAAAGTGTCGTGGAAAGCTTCAACAATTGTTAGCGTGGAATTAATTATCATGATAAGTCTTGGTTACTCGACGACGGTTAGTATCACACAATACAATAGTGTGGTGGTCATATTGGCGGTGACGGACATGGTGGCTGTGGGAGTCTGACGGTGCAGGTGGCAAGGGTTGAGTGAGATAGCAGTGAGGAAGAAAGAGAGGATGGAAGTAAGATAGTGAAGAAGAGAAAGAGGGGAGATTTATTAGAGAGAGGGTGGTGACTTGAAAATTTTGAGTTAGAAACTTTAGAGAGTTCAGGAGAGTTTTTTGGATGAGAAAATTCAATAGTTTGAAATTATAAAAAATGGGAGAAAATTTTAAAATTTTTTTGTAGAAAAATGAGTGGGAAAAAGTGTGTTTTTTCTAAAAATTTTTGGATAAAAATGGATATATCTCACAGTTTTCAGGGAAAAAAAAAAGGTTAAAAAAAGTATACTTCCTTTTTTAGCACATTCGACGACATTTTTTTTTTTTTGCTCTCCAATTACTTTTTTCCCCCTAAAATTATAAAGATTATTTAACGGGGTAGCAACGACGATCATGGTGGCATAAAATGGTTTGTTTCTTGCCCTTTAAAAATGACATGTCTATTTGAAAGAGGAAACGGAAATGATTTCTGTCTAGCTCAAAGGAAAGATACTGCAAATCTAATTCCATAGAAAGATATCATTACTAGCGAGTCCATTTAAAATAAATGAAAGATAAATAACTAACAAAAAATTAAGCAATACTTATAATTTAAAAGTATGATTCCGCTTTACTAACAAAACAGCTCTCTAACAAAATATTTTTGTTTTAGTGCTATAATAAATTATGAAAATTGTTTGCAAGGACATGGGGAAAAATGAAAAACTACTATACCCTTTTGAAACATAGGAGTGTTATCAAGTTTTCCGTTTTGCCTACTTTTATATTTATTTGATTTTGAAAGCATTTTAACAATGAAATAAAAGAGAAAATTATCATAAAGAATTTTGATTTTCATCATGAATTTTGATTTTCATGAGTTTTTATGTAAGTTCCTATTGCTTTGTGACAGATGGCCCCATTTGGAGAAGAAAATAGTCCTAAAAAAATCAACTAGATCAGAATGGGGCAAGATATGGCAAAATAAAGAAAGTAAGAGATAGTATAACAATGAAATGCCTTATTTGCAGTAGGTGCAATGGCACCAAAGAAACAGTATTTTGCAATAAGAAAAACCAAGTAATTGGAATAGAAGCAAAGCATTTACAGAGTTATTTTGGTGTCTTAGCTCGTAGTATGGTTCCTATTATCAGTGAAATGCTTCTAATAATGACCACTGACAAACACGAAGGAGTCTTTCCATCTCTGGGCAGAATCAGGGATACTGCAAACCAGCTTAATTTCCTTTAGGTACCACGTAAACATGTACCAACCCTTGGACTTGGGTATCAACTTGATTTGATACATATAATGGAATTCGCGTACCATCAAGTCGGCCTTAAGATGCACTCTTTAGATAAGCATGGCGCCAAACAAGATTCCCCACACGTTGGGATGGAGTTGGGATGGTGATGTCTCAAACAAATTGCATACCTTCTTCACAAAAAGGTGATAGGGAAGGTAGCACCTGCTAAAGAGTGATTTTGTGTATACTGTGATGTTGCTCACAGGAAGGCAACATGCAAAATCATTGGGATGAGGGAGTATACACTCCAATTGTTACGTGAAGTAATGGTGCCTCCTTAAGGCACCCTCGATGTTGTGCTGGAAAGCTTTGGACTGAAGCGTCGACACCTCAAAGTTGTCATCCCACGGGGACAACTTGCCCTGCTCGACCTATGGAGGGATATGATAAAGCTCAGCCCTTTCGACTGGTGGCGGGTTAACGCGAATGAATTTGACAGTTTCCACGATGAAACAGTTTAGTCCTTCTTTGGCCCTCGAG
Organism: Antiaris toxicaria; assembly: GCA_035233585.1. Classification (NCBI taxonomy): domain Eukaryota; kingdom Viridiplantae; phylum Streptophyta; class Magnoliopsida; order Rosales; family Moraceae; genus Antiaris; species Antiaris toxicaria. The sequence goes on from CP141154.1 coordinate 102,417,282, forward strand.
AATGCAAAAGCTAGTATCTCTTCAACCCCTAGTGATGTTGGCCACTCAAGGACTATGATTAACCCCCACCAACTGCTTTCTCCCCGGTATCCGTGTGCTGACAGATCACAATGGAATCGTTGGAATAGGCTTTTTGGACGCACTGTTGCCAACACCATGAGAAGATTCAGCATGGTCACAATTTGGAGACACTTCTCGACCGCTAGAGTTAGAAGAAGACATTAGAGGAAAATGATCTAAAGAAAAAGCAAAAGAGAAGGGGAGATAGTCTAAGACCTAGGGCAGTCGAGAAGCGTGGTGTTGCAAAATTTATGAATGCAAGTGTACATTATCGCTAACAAGTAATAAAGTGATGAATAAAAGTATCGTTTCCCAAAAGAATTGATTGCTTACTAATTACTGAAATTGGATTAACCCTAATTTTAGTTAAGTGAATCGAATGAGAATTTGATTAAACTAAAAATAAACTAAAGCAAATACAAAGTAAAATCTAAGAGAAATCAATAAGACAAAGCTCTATCTGACTTCACTGGATTAATCATATTTAAACTCCCTAACTTAACCAACCATTGTTTATTCCCTATGTTGCCAGTAAATCTCACTAATATAATCATTGATCTTTCTCAAAACTTAATAATTCATCTTAATTAATAAATTCCCTACATCTCTGTGACTATTTTAACCCATCAAAATTCATTAAGTTCAAGAAATCTATAGTGTTTTATAAGGCCCATAGGTATATCTCTATTTTATGAAAATCTGATAGCATTTTAATTATAACAAACTTAATTATCTCCTCTCGGTCTCAAATTGAATCTCTAAATCATGCAATAGTTGGCTAGAAAATCATAAGCATTAAGCACAAATTAAAATATTCAACATAAAATTAGAATAGACATCAATCAATTAAAAATAGAAAAATTCAAATTATCATAATCCAGCTAGATCATAGTCCTAAAAAAAAAAAACTAATTTATAAATAAAAATAAAAATCTGCAAAATAAAAGTTTAAGATTCTTAAATTTCAATAATAAAAAGGTAAGAAAATAAGAAGAAAAACCTCGTTACATAGAAAACTACAAGATTATCAAAATAAAGGTCTACAAGATTTTTTGCTAATCTTTTTCTAATTCTCCTCTTGATGCTTCAAGATTATCTCTCCTTAATTTTGCAGAAAACTAAACGTAAGAATGAAATAAAATAAAAATCCTAAATGCTAAAATCTAAACCTAAAACTATTTTTTCATCCTTTTCTTTTTTCATTCTCTCTACTTCTCCTAAGAAAAAAAAAATCACAAATGAAGCCCCATAGGTTTCCTTTTGAAAGCCTTTTCAAGCCATCGCCTTTATTCGCTTATTCTCCCTTTTTATTTTTTTCCTTTTTATTTTTTATTTTTTTGCTGCACAGCTGATGCAAAGCAGCTGCCCTAGGGGTTCCACACATGCGGACACTTGGTGAAGTTCGGTTGGTTGTGCTACTGGATTCCCTGACACGCATGGTGTGAAATCGTGATCTGGGCTGCTTTTGAAGCTGAGCGACGGCTATAAATGTGCGTGTGGTTTCGATTCCTTGCTTACGCATGGTGGATCTTTGGGTCCGAAATTCTTTTTGTATTTTTATTGATTTTTTATCCCATTTTAGCTCCAAATAGATAGTTTTTGCTTTTTGCATCAAATTTATCTACACAACTAAGAACATAATAATTTGAAAGGAAAATTAAATTGAATACTAAGATTATGGCAAAAAGATAAGCTTAAATATGCTAAAATAACTCTACCTTGTAGAGTTAATATGCAGAAAAGGGAGACAGAAATTTTGACAAGAAAAAGCGGGGGAAAAGATTTGCAAAAAACCCTAACATGTGTCTAGGAATGTTTGTGCGAATCTAACAAATGATAACAAAACAAAGGGAAAGAAGAAAAACTTGAAAAAGGTTTAGGTGCTTACAAAGGGAAAGAGAAGCCGAGCTCTAGCAAGCTGCGACTGAGTAAACACTGTAATCCAAGCACTAGGACTAAGGAAGGCTAGCAAGTTGGAGGTGGGATTTTTCTTCGAGCAAATAAAGGAGAAAGTCTGGGTTGTGATTTAAAGGCGAAGTTTTTTTGGGATTTCTCTAAGGCTTAGACGAAAATGAATAAAAATGAAAGGATTTTTTCGAAGGCTTTGGGTGTATATATAGACTTAAACCTAGATCATATTAGAGCCATTCATTTCAAAAGATACTAATGCAAGAAAGGAAGGTGGCAAAATGGAAAATTATCAACTGTTGAGATTTAGAAAGTCTCAAACGACATGACCACGATTAAAAACAGCATAACTGTTTTGATTCTCAGTGCACGTGCCAGTTACAATGCAATCATGGCATAATCATCACTCAACCAACTAGGCGGGCAGCCAATCTAGGCTACTGACAACCTGGAGCACTCTAGGATACCGCCATGGCAGTACTCCAGGGTGGGGACGCAGTTGTTGATGGACTATTAAGATCCTATGGATTGCAGTATATGTGATGTGGCTATATTTGCAATCTTATTTTGGCAGCACCCGAATATCACAGAAGTACGTTTTTGGATATTTAAAATCTCAAATCATCAAATGATAAGATCCAACATCTCCAATAAAAGCTATAATACCAAAGACTATCTCTACATTCAAATGTTAAATATTTGTATTTTAATTATTCATTAGGGTTTATTTCTTAAGAGTCTATAAATACATGATAATAGGCTTCTAAAAACCCTAATCACAGTTTAACAAATTACACCACTTGTAATTCTGATAATATAATGAAACTTCAAGTATCGAAGAGAGGACATAACTTTCATATTCACAGCGAATCTCTATAAATTTTTGTGTTTTCTATTTTCTGCACTTTACTTTTGATTACGTTTTATATTATCTTGCGTTCGTGATAGTTTTTAGAGATCCCTATCACCACGAGATTTGTTCGACAAGTTTTACTTGTCAAACAAATATATATATTTGTTAGGATCCAAAAATATATATATATCAGAATCCATTTTGATTTTAACATAATCTATGTGGCAATTGGCGTCAGTGATCAGAATCGGAAATGTTCAATCATTTTTTTTTAAATTAAAAAAAATCCTATCAAAATCCATTTTGGATTTGTCATAATCCATTTTAGATTCCAATAGAATCTCTCCAGCAATCAACATTGGTGACAAAACCAGAATCATGTTTGTGGAAATACAACAAAAAAAAAAAATCTATCAAAATCCATTTTGGATTCTAATAGAATTTCTCTACTGTCTATGGGAGACATCAAATTATCTTTATTAAAATACAAAAAATAAAAATTTTTATTAGAATCCATTTTGGATTTTTACAAAATCTCTTTAGTGATTAGAGCCGACTTGATATATTTCATCATCTTTGTTAAAATGCAAAAAAAAAAAAAAAAAAAAAAAATTCTAGCAACTGGTGACCGTTTTAAATTTTTTGACAAAATATTAAGAATGAGCAAAATTATAAGTTTGTGTTGTGGTTGGCAAAATTATAAGAAGGTACCATATTTTGGATAATCTTGCAAATCTCCCAATTTTAATTGATTAAGATAAGAGATTTAGATGAAATATTTACAGTGATTTTGACCTAACAATTGAGATAATACATATTAAGAAAGAGAAAATAAAAAAACAAAAAAATAATATGTAAAAAACACCTAAATAACAAAATTTTGTTAGATAGATATATTATATAAGCGTAATAATACGGTATACCCAGTCTACCAAATACGTTCTCCTTTAGTTTCATCTAAAATTAGTACTTTTGTAATTTTCCTCAATTTCTGTCTTTATTTGAACTCCCACCTTTCTCTCTCTTTTTTCATTGGAACACGTTACAAACTTTCTTTTACGGTCAATTAACCCCAATTTTCAACCAATGCGACAGCACAAGCTCGTTTGTTATGTCGTCGAACGTTCAAATTACTACTATTTTGATAATGTTGCGTTGAATTATCTTTGTTCAATTTTGTCATGTTTAATTAATATTTTTATTTAGTGTGACAGTCACCCGTTCTCAAAAGAAAATTATAAGGTAAGTTATGCAGTTTTTAATCACTTACCAATGGATATATACGATAATTCATTAATAAAGAGGCCATATACTAATAATATGAGGCCGTTTAGATAAAGTTTAAGAGTAAAATTATAGAAATTGGGATCCAAAATGAATAATATTATATCAAAAGAAATTTTGGATTGTTACATTTAAATACAGTATTTGATCCTCCAAAAAAAAAAGTGTTTGATAAGCATTTTTTTTTTTTTGTTTTTTACATTTTTTTTTTTTTTTTGGCTTCGTAGTCTCAACAGAATACTTATAATAATAGCCGATACTCATTTCGAAAAATAACTTGTACACATTGTCATCAAAAGCGTTATTTAAAGTCTTCATATGACTATGAGGGTATTTTTGATATTTCACATATTTTATAATATTATTAGACTCACATATTAAGAAATCTTTTGAATGACGCTGTTATTAAAAAAAAAAAAAAAAAGTTTTTAGAAGCGGTGTTAAGTTTGAAGTAAAAATTTTCTGAAACACTATCATTAAAATTAACCTCGCAGAAATCAGTTGTACTACAACTATAGGATTTTCCATCGCCAAACGAAATTAATTCTTGACTTGCCAAGTCGGTCGTATCATGTTTGTAAACAAGTCACCATTATTGTCCTTCGAAAAGGTTCACGTCATTGGACCGAATCGAAGAAAATGGTTCGACTTTACTGTGTGTTTACATGCAGATATCGACCTATCGGGACGTGGAAAGATTCTTCCACAAAGTTAGCTCCAAGAAATTAACGTCGTGCGTGTTTGATGGGGCACCTTTAAACTAGTCAAGCAAGTCTCGTAAAAGAGCAGCCAAGGCTGGCATATACAGCACCTATTTGTTTCATCTATTTATAAAAATAAAATAAAAAAACCATTTTATCTAAATAATCAATTTATATATTTTTTTATTTTTTTATTTAAAATGTTCTAATTAAATGACTTAATTTTTATTTTTAAGTCAATTTTAATTTCATTATTTATAATTGTTATTACATTTTTGTAATTCAAACTTTAAATATTTATAACTTTATATATATAAATCCAAATCAAATTTTTTTAAAAAATTATATAGAATTTTAAACTAAATGAAACAAGTTTCAGATTTTTTTTTTCCAAACACATTTTCAATTTTATATTTTCTAACTCCAATAATTCAAATTCCAAACACATTTTAAGTTTTTATAAATTCAAATGTTTTAATCTAAATATTCTTTTTTAAATGTTAACATCTAATCTATTCAAATGATAATATAAATGTTTTTATTCCAAATGTTTTCATCTAACCAAATGCACCAATGGTGTTTTGAAAAGCAATGGGGATTATGAACAGGTTGGGCAACGTAACAAAATTTTGTTACGTTACATGCCTTTGAAATGTCACTGCTTTGGAACAAAAGTCCTGGACACATATTAGCACATATGCTCGACAAAACGAATAATTTTTTAGTCTGTCAATTACGAACAGATTAACTACAACGATTCAATAAAAACAATTGGAACTTCGATTTTGTGCAAGAACTCCTACTCATGTAAGCTAATTGAAACAACTGAAAAGAAACAAATCAACTCCCAACTAGATCAAAAGCGAAAACATTTATTTTTGCTGACAAATAGGTTTATACTAAGTTTTTTAAACAAAAAGGAATATAGGAAGTAATAGTTTGGTGCTACAGACTATCTAGGGTACATATCACTCAACGACATCTCGTTAACAGTACCCGACTTGCTTGTAGATTTATCAGATTCAGACAGCTCTAGTGATGGAATGTTCTCCTCCGTTCTGGTACGAGGTATAAATGCTGGACTTTTCGGTAACGGGAGTGAGACAGAGTAACTGCTTAGCATGAGAACTATGGTTGCCATTGTGGGTCGATCAGCTGGATCCTCCTGAACACAAAGTAAGCCAATATGGATACATCGGATGACTTCATTTGCTGTATATGAATCTCTAAGACGGGGGTCTAACAATTCCAACGGCATCCCTTCCCTCCAATGTCTCCAAGCCTGCGAAAAGTTGTCGTTCAGAGAATAATACAAGAGGTAATCAAGGAAACTGAATTTTCGCGTACAAACGTAATTATGCAATACTCACATAGCTCAAGAGGTCCTCAGAGCTCTCCGAGTCAAAGAATCTAGTGCACTTCTTGCCAGTGACAGTCTCAATAATTAAGACGCCAAAACTATATACATCAGACTTAATAGAGAACTGTCCATAATATGCATATTCTGGAGACATATAACCACTACAGTCCAACCGACCAACAAAGTGAAATTAATTAGCTAAGAATAAAGAACATTAGTGTACAAAGTAATCAATAATTTATTGTTATAAATATTATTTTTTTTACTTACTAAGTTCCAACAATCCTACTGGTGTTGCCTTGACTTTGATCAACTCCACAAATTTTTGCCATACCAAAATCTGAAATTTTTGGATTCATTTGCCCTTCTAAAAGTATGTTACTAGCTTTGAGATCACGATGTATTATTCTAAGCCTAGAATCTTCATGGAGATAGAGAATCCCTCGAGCTATCCCGCCAATAATCTTATAACGTTTTGACCAATCTAATGGTGCTTGATCTCCAGGTTGATCTGTACATGTTGCAAATATAGTCAAGTCAAAATAAGGCATTAATGTAGACATTAGTTGATCCTCTTTTTCTCATATAGAAAAAAAAAAAATGAGACCTTGGTTCGAACAAATGTTGTAGAATGAATTTGAGTATTGATTTATTTGCATGTAAATTTTCATTAAAAATTAGATAAGCTAGAAGGCACGAACCAAAAAGAAATTTGTCAAGGCTTTTGTTGGGGACAAATTCATACACAAGTAGCTTTTCTTCCCCTTCCAAGCAAAATCCCAATAGCCTGACCAGATTTCTGTGCTGAAGCTTAGCAACCAATACTACCTCGTTCGTAAACTCTACTGCACCTTGCAGAGAGGATCTTGAGAGCCTCTTCACAGCTATCTCTTGCCCGCCAGAAAGCGTTCCCTGAAAACATTTTCCTTATAAACGATCTTGCTTTGAATCTGAAACCTTCCATCATTATTTCAATTCATACCTTGTAAACCGCACCGAATCCACCTTCGCCTAACCTGTTATCCTCGGAGAAGTTGTTTGTGGCTGCTCGAATTGTATCCAAATCAAATTGCAATGACTCAACATCTGAAATCTCATTCCCAGCTGCAAAATGACGAGAAGGAAAACTTATCAAAATTCAAGAAGCCATTAAAAAAAAAAATCACAATTTAAACCGGGGAAGATCGTTGTCTACCACTTTGATCATTTTGAACAGCATTGTACTCGTCCCTTGATCTTCTCTTCAGCCAATAGCATCCGATAAACATCCACAATAAGATGATGACTGCAACTGGAGCACAGATGGCAACTATTATTGCTGCTGAATTGCTATCATTTCCTGCAAAGAAGAGAAGGCAGTGTGTGTGTATATATATATATAATTTGTTCGTCTGAACAGCAAAAACCAGAGTAGTCTTCTTCTTGATGTGTTTTTTACCTTTAGATTCTATTGTGGACTCCGGGGGTGGAGAAAGAAGCACTGGTGTTGGGCTCGGTGCCGAAGCCGTGATCCTGTAAAATGGGTATACTTCATATCTAACGTTACAACTAGGATTGAAAACATTTCCTCCCTGTTTTCCCTTGCAACAATTTGGAAGAAGAGCAACGTTTCCTTGAAGACACCGATCACAATCGGAGTTGGAGAGGTCTGGGGTGCACTGCACAAGGCCGTATAGCTTCTGAAATCCCGACACTCTTATCTCCTTTGTTGCAAACTTTTTCTCACCCGTTGGAGCACCTGCTGCTACAGCAACCAAGTCATTCATTGTGCTTGACAAGACCGTTGAAAACCGTTCTGGATCGGTGATATTCTGTATGTTCCACATCATAACAGTGGTCTCATCCAAGGTGCCAAAGAAAGACTCATTCGAGTAGCGTAACGTGCAGTGGTCGTACCATATCACCGCTACTTTCTCCACAGGGCAGCTCTTTTGGACTACATCTCTGATTGTGGTCACCAAACAGTTTTGGCAATCATCTGGGGTGACATCTCCACGGCACATTAAGGAACCGTAGACCCTGGAAGCAGGGTCACGACCAACGGTAGCGTTGTAGTATCCGGCATTGAGAGTGGCGTTGGAGGTGACGGAAGAGAGGAGGCGATATAGGTTGGATTGGTAGGTGCTGTTGGGAGTAAAAGTGGTCGTGTTTGAGCAGATATGGTATCGGTATTCTAGTGCTTCACTGGTTAAACTGAGGAAGCTAACTATAACTGAAATTAACATGCAATAAGAAGGCATCTTCATGATCAACTCCCTTCTTTATGTTATTAGAACTAGTGAAGATAGCGTTGCTTTAATGTATCTTTGCTCTCCACCATTTTTGTTTTATAGACGTAGTTTTTTTTTTTTTTTTTTTAATCTCATTGCCAAAGATTTTTAGACATATTGATGTGGACGTGAGTGGAGAGGATGCAAATAATTTTTGCGAGAGTCGTCTTTAACATAAAGGAAGTCAAGTCAGCTTTGTTAATTGTATTTCTCCATCATACAAAGAAAAAAAGAAAGAAATTAAGGCCCTTTCAAATTGTTTAAATGTGAATAGATATTGAGGACGTGATTGACGTGTTCATAGGTCTAATCGGCTAGAAAGAATCTGAACCTACTCCCGAGGTAGAAGCAGATTGAAGTCCTGATTCAATGACTTACCTGTGCATTTGTTGAAGGCTATGTTAGTAAAATTTACAAGAAGTAATGAAAATGGTAAACGCATCCGTTAACTGTAGCTCCATCACATGCTGAGCTACATATGAATTATTACAAATCATATACAGAGTTTCGAACTCCAATAACGTCATGCCAGGTTATACTTATGCACTTGTTTAGAAAAACTGGAGTTGGTGGTTTCAAGATCTTAATATAAGTTGGCAGAACTCATCAATAATATTTAAAGAGATGTGATTGTTGATTTTTAAAAGAGGGATGTCTATAAACTCTGTATTCGAACGGGAAAATTTTTCAAGATATATAGGTGAATTTAAAATTTAGTTGGGTTCATCTGTCTTCTCTATATGATTTTTTCGTTTTGTTTTTATCTGGTTTACATTTGAGGTAGGATTCTAAATTTCTTGAGTTGTAGTTTGAGTTTTTCTTTTTTCTTTTAATAAAATTTAGTGGGAGATTTTTATGCCCGTCCATTCATTCAAAAATATATGAACAGGGCTCTTCCACATTTGTGTTTCTTGTCTGTATTTCAATTGCTAGAAAGTTGAAGAACATTCTTATATGTTGCAGCTGCAAAACCTGGTAAGAAATACAATTCTTACACGGCTGTAGAATTTTATCACTAAGGAAGCAGCAGAGGCACTTCACTCATCCAATAGCAGGCAAGAACCTGCCTTATTCAACCAATCAAAAGCAAGTAATAGTCAAAGAGTCAAAAAGTGTTATATTTACATTTTTGCTCTGAAGTTATATATACCTTGTTATGAAGGAACGATGGAACGACGGAGTTACGTCATTTAACCAATAAGAAGCTTTGAAGTAATACAACTTGCAAGAGGCGGCAGCAAAGTGAAGACCACCGAGTAGACTAAGGCCGACCGTGATTACCTATATATGCGTTTCATATGCATGCTTTGCAATTCGAAAAATTCTAGAGCTTAGTTCTTTTGTATTTTGTGAGCTTACACACTAAAAGCTCATTCGAGCCTAGGCGACAAGAGCTCCGTTTTATGCTCGCAACAGTTCGCTAGTGCTCTTTAATAAAAATTTCCATTGCCATTCTTGCTCCAAATGCCATTTGTCAAGTTTTCCCAAATTCCCATTTTATTTATATGCCACCAAAATATCCTCCAAATTCCAAGATCAATTACCAGCTCGTCATTACCAAAAAAAAAAAAAAAAATTGGTACAGAGATTCTTGTTGATTGATTAGACTCCGACTGTGCAAGTTAGGCGTGCTTAGCCGCTGTGAAGTTTCTTTTCAGGACCAATTTTATACGTGTACAATTTTACTGCTCTGCACTAACTCTCAATCCAAAAAACATGGAGGTTTTGCAGAAAGAATTGAAAACAGAAAAAGTTCTAATACACACTGGCCCTGCCAGAGCAAAGATTAAACTGTTATGAACCATGTTAGGATCAAAAAACGGACCACACTATACAAGAGCTTTAAAAGTTTATTAACATCATTATGATTGTCTTATGCTGACATAATTGATATTTGAGTTTCATTCATTACATGCAAATCTACTACAGAATGTTTGTACAAAACATTTTTAACAACTATACTACCGGGGATATACTTCAGTGATCATCGATCCATCATTAACGGACCATGATATTGACTTGCTTGCAGATTGATCAGATTCTTGACCCTTTGTTGCTATGCTTGACTGGGTTCTATTACGATGGAGAAATGCTGGCTGTTGAGGTGCTGGAAGAGTAACCGAGTAACTGTTGAGCATCATGACTATTGTTGCCATTGTCGGTCTTAGAACAGGATTTTCCTGCACACATAACAAGCCCATATGAATGCATCTCATGACTTCGTTTCTGGAGAAGGAACGTCTTATTGTTGGATCCAACAATTCCAAGGGAGTCCCTTCCCTCCAAAGTTCCCAAGCCTGCAAAATTAGAGTGATGTCAGACGTTACAATTTTCTACCTTTTCTTGTTTTGATATTTTCTGTATTATAAAATGTTTTCCTTTCTGTCACTTCTTTTCTGTTTTTTTTTTTTTTTTTTTAATCTTCCTCCTATAGTGGTCACCCGTTAAAGAAAATGATTTTGTGACTCCGTTTTTAAAAACTAATTCTGGCTTCAAAAATCATAGTAATGTATGGCGAATTCACACTCACAAAGCTCAAGAGGTCTCCAGCGCCATGGGATTGATAGACATAATTATTCATCTTGCCACTGAGAATCTCCAAAACCAACACGCCAAAGCTAAACACATCAGACTTCACAGAGAACTGTCCATGCATTGCATACTCTGGGGACATATAGCCACTATAAAGTAGTACAAAACAGCATGGTTAATCTCATAAAAGGGTAATGGAAAAGAAGAAACATTTTGTTCGGAATTCAATCTAGATAATGCAATTGAACAAAAAAATTAGACGTGGCAAATTAAACTTCATGATACAAGAGAATTAAAATCTTACTATGTTCCAACAATACGATTGGTACTTCCATGAGTTTGGTCCACAACAAAAGCCTTTGCCATGCCAAAGTCTGAAATTTTAGGGTTCATATCATCATCTAACAAAATATTACTAGCTTTCAAATCACGATGTATGATTCTAAGTCGAGAATCTTCGTGTAGATAAAGAATCCCTCGTGCAATCCCTCCTATAATCTTGTACCGTCTTGTCCAATCTAGAAGGTTTCGCTTTTCTTGATCTACACAGCATGTCAAAACTTTCAACTCAATTATATATGAACTCCAATGAAGATTTCCAAGCGAATTATCAAACAGTTTGTAAAATTGTATCAGTTGGTAGAATTGTACTCTGCTATTGAGCTGTTACAAGTATCAAAACAAGCAGAGATTGGTCATACCGAATATAAAGTAATCAAGGCTTTCGTTGGGAACATATTCATAGATTAGAATCTTTTCTCCTCTTTCCAAGCAGAATCCTAAAAGCCTCACTAGATTTCTATGTTGAAGCTTGGCAACCAACAGGGCTTCATTTTTAAACTGTTCTGCACCTTGCCCCGACCTTCCTCGAAGTCTTTTCACAGCTATCTTTTGTCCATTAGGAAAGGTACCCTAAAAATGAAAGAGCGACCAAATTATGAGAACTATAAAATTGGTACACACTGGTTAAGTTCAATTTTAACATAATCTTAATTTCTACCTTGTAAACTACACCAAATCCGCCTTCCCCAATCTTGTTATCGTCCGAAAAGTTGTCAGTGGCGGCTTCAATTTCATCTATAGTCATTTGAATATTTTCTTCCTTTCCCATTTCATATCGAACTAAAACAACCGAGCAGAAATTTTACAATCAATGTTCAAACTATAGTGTATATAGGCATAGATACTATGTCCTTTTTTTTTTTAATTTTGTTACATTTCTTACCGCTGTCTAGCCGGACAGAGAGGTAGCTCCTCTTTACTTTCCTACGGAGGAGGAAGAAGCCAATAAAGAAGAGCACCAGAACCACACCAATCGGCACAACAATGGCCACAATAGTGATTGACGAACCTTTTCCTTTTCCTGCACAAATTTAAACAGAATTTGATATTGCCGAGCGCGAAAGACATACATATCTCAGCGTGAGAATTGACAATTTCTTCTGGTTCCACTTAATTTTCTTTAGGTACAAGAATTTAATTAAAAAAGTTTCATTTCTGCGTACCAGGGGGTGGAGAAAGAGCCTCTGTTCCAGTGACGTTGTAGAATGGAAAAAACTCATATCTGGTGATACAGCTCGGCAGCAAAACCGTCGCACCTTGTTTGCCACTGCAGCAAGACGGATAGGAGGCGATAGCGCTCCGCAAACACGTGTTGCAGTCCGCGCCTGACAAGTCCGGAGTGCACTGGGCAAGGATGTACAACGTTTGCGAGCTCGTGAACTTCTCCTCATCCGTTGCAAACTTCTTCCCTGCATACTGCCGTGAATTTGCTGCCTTGTCTGCCACCGAGTTCATCGCACCAGACAGCAAGTTATTGAATCGGTCCATTTCAGTTTCCGCAACGCTCTGCGTGCTGGACAAGGAAGTGGAAGGCACTATCCCCGGGGTTGTGTAAAAGACAGAGCGGTCTTCATAACGTATCCAGCACTCATCGTACCAAATAATCGCCTGCTTTTGATAGGAGCACAGACGTAGCACCTCTCGGGAGGCATTGGCTGCGCATTCTCGGCATGTGGCAGGACTGGTGGCAGCGATATCACTGCGGCAGAGGAAGAAGCCGGTGGCGGGGTCAGGAGTGTCCGCGGCTACCGTAATTTGGTAGAAGCCGTCGTGGAGGGTGGCGTTGGAGGTGAGGTAGGATAGTAGGAGATTGAGATTGGAGTGGTAGGTGGAGTTTGCAGTTAAATTAGTACCGGTTGTCGAATCCGTGCACGCATATTGGCGGTAAGTAGGCGACGCTAACCCGACCTGGATTAGCAAGCACAGGTTAACAAGGCAAACAAAGATCAGCAACTTGCGAGGAAACATTTGTGTCATCAGAAATTTTTTCGATCTTTTTTATTTACTTATTTATTTTTGGGTTTCTGATATCTGGACTAGCTAGACAAACGAGCGGTGAGGATAGGACTTGCACGTGTCTTGGCGAGAGGACGCATTGTCACATCGACGCACCAAATAAGTGGGCCACGATTGAAAAGGAGAGTTTGATAAATCTGCCCCTTTCATGAAGAAAGTAAATCGGATTAGGCTTGTGGTAGTGCAGAAATTGTTATTTTGATATTTACTGCGAAATGAACGAAGATCACAGATTAAAGATTGGGAATATAGGTGTCGACTTTTCATTGGTTAGAGACTTAATGGATTATGAAATTATGGAGGTCAGTTTTGGTGGCTTGAGCGAATATGATAAGAAGATACGCAACAGACAGGACTTTCTGCGTCAAGAAATAAATGTATGAGCTTTGGTTTGGAGCTTTTCGATATAGCCTTGAATAAGAGGAGTATTCATTCATATCTCAGTCGAGATGTCGCAACCAATAGTATATACATACTAGAAAAATATACAGAATTAATACACATACTATAAAATATATAAAATACGTATGGATCATGCATTCTATAAAATATGCATCAGTGTTGGAAACATGGTGACCACCACAATTACATTTGCAGAAAATTTGATGAATCCATTCATCAAGTCGCTATTTTCGAGAGTTCTTGACTTTCAACCAGAATAGGTGCCGATTTGTGATATGCTGCATTGCGTGGTGCTATGATAATTAACTCTAATTCTAACTTATATAAAAAAAAACACATGTCGAGTTATAGCCTTAAAGAAAACAGGGAAAAAAAAAAGAAAAAAAAAAAACTCTCAATCATTTTTCATTTGCTTAACACAGATCATTCTCATCATTTTTTTTTTTTGTTTTCATTTTCGTTTTCATTTAAAAAAAAAAACGTTTTTACAACTTAATAAGATATGTCGAAACATTTCAAAAAAAACCAAAAATACTATCGAACAACCCCAAAGTTTTAACGTTTAACTTCAGGATTTGTCATTTACCATTTTCGTTTTCCATGGCACTGTTTTTTTTTTTTTTTTTTTCTCGCTCTCTTTCTTAGGAAACAGTTGTCAACAATTGTCAGGGTCGAGATCTTATTTTTCCCTGCAGTAACGTTAATTCCAATCGGTTGTTATGATCTCATCTGTCCAAACGGGCAATATTAACTATGAGAAAGAATAAAAAGCAGGTCACCCACCCCGCAAAAAAAAATTCAGGTCACATGTTTGCCAAAAAAGTAAAAAGCAAAAGCAAAAATGAAATTGTACGTTGCCTCTTTAAAAACTTTTGGAAGCAGCGAATTAAAGACCACAAAATGACACGACAGGAGGACTGCAACAGTTGACGAAGAAAACGCCAATTAATCGGATGAATACTGCCATGGGAAACCGTTCAACATTTAATTGGAGTCTCATAATATTGATGAGGTGAGTCTATTGTCACCCCCTCCCTTTGTTTTTTGCACACCCCTTTTAATTAATTCCATTATAACGAAATTATACATAAATAAAGTAATTTTTAAGAGTAAAATATTTATTTAAGTCTATTATTAGGCAATTACGTACAAATGAAAGTATTTCTTACGAGAAAAGTATTTCAAAAGATACTTTCCGTCATATAGAGTCCAATTAACGTCCTACACGATGATAATGTGTGGATTGATCTTTGCGCGGTTCCCGCTCCTAAGCGATTGGGAACAGAGTCCTAAAAGTTCGACAATATTAAAAATTGCTTCATGTACAAAGTTTAGATGTTTGTAGTTGTTTTATATATACTTGGGAATACGGAACTAAGACCGCTAATTCTTAACTCTCTTTACACACCTCTCCTTCGTGATTAAAAAAAAATTACTAGAGTATTGATTATAATATCTATTTTTAAATATCAATTTATATAATATATGGGTTATTATTTTTTATTAATAAATATTTAAAATATTATTATATTAATTGATTGTAAGTAAGTAGGTAGTTAAAAAATTAATATTATAATTTGTGTCTCTAATGTTATTTTTAAAAAAAATACAACTTCTTAAATATAATATATTATTAAAAAAAACTAATAGGAATTTAATTTTAAGAAAAGCCTGATATAAAAAAAATTATATGCATGCATATAATAAAAACTATATAGTAAAATTGAAACAAGATCCTTCTTAGAAAAAACTAGGCTAACGGAGATGCGCGTGTTTACAGTAAGTAGGCGCCGAAGAAGGAGGAGGAGGAGGAGAAGAAGAAGAGGGAGGAGGTAAACATAGGTGCCGCCTTTCCATTGGTTTGAGACAAGGCTGTTTAGGGTATTGACTCTAGGATTTTTTTAATTATTTTTTGTCCTTTTTTTTTAATAAATCAATTTCACTATGAAATATCAAAACCTCTCTTCTCTTTTTTTTTTTTTTAGTAAATTAAAACTGTAAAAATTCTTATTTAAGTTGAAATAAAATATATTTTAAATTATATAAAATGACAATAAAAAATGACATAAAATTCATATTATTATTATTATTATTTTCAATCAGGATTTAAGTTCTCACACATTATTAAATTATAATAGTTTATTTTTCACCCAAAGATATAATTTCAAACAATATCAACTCATTTCTAATCAAAACATTGTAAATCTCAAATTAGAGTTGGTGTTTTAAATAGAACCTTTTTAATGTGGGTGTATATGAAATATGTAAATCAGTAGTGGAGGATTCCATTCCACCTTTATAGTTTACCTGCTCCCAACAAGAATGTACCGATCACAGGACTTTTGTGTCCAGAAATGAATGCCCGGGACCAGGTTTAGTTCGGAGTTTGGACCATAGAACTAGCTTTAGTTATATTTTGATTAGTCTCATTGAAACTTTCAACGTCGCTTTTAAATACAAGGGATACTCTCTCTAATGTCACGATTTTTATGTATAAATATTATACCTGTTAAAAATTAAAAGTATAAAAAATAAAATTATTTTACTTTATATTCTAGTATATAATATTATCTTTATATTTTATCATTGATATTATTATGTTTTGAAACATATTAAAAGTGAACTTAATATTTAAATAATTTCAAAATAAAAATATTATAATAATTATATGAAAAGGTCAAGTAACAATCAGTAAGAAGACAATATAAAATTTAAAATTTACTATAACATGTGACAAATTTGCATGAAAAATAACTTTCTATTAAAAATTACTTTTTTCTTTTAAATATCAAAAATTAGCATTAACATTCTCTAATAGAATACATAATATAAAATATTTAAAATTCTTGATTAATACTTTTCATACGGAATCCCATCATAATGTATATATATATATATAATTGCCGACATGAGAATACAAACAATGTGCTATGCCTATATGTGTTTCCGTGTATGTAACTTATGTTAATATATAGTCTTCCACTGGATTGATTAAAAAAATAAATATGTGACTTATCACCAGGCGTACTTTTTTTAATGATCTCTTTTGACCAATATCAAACCAAAAGAATGTCATAGACTCATGAAGCTGATTAGAATAAATAATCTTAGTACAGTTCTTTGAGCACTTCTTTCAGATTAAATATGTAAAAATGTAGGCCCTCACAATGATTAAAACACAAAGATCACAGATTGGGGTAAAAATTTGTCATGACATTCTCGCAAAAACACCTACATTCAACCCTCAACTGCTGTAAAAATTGAGCTGACATAGCTAGCGAGGTTCCATTATTTCAAGCTTTGAAAAATCCCATGATCCGGAGTTACTGGGAAAGCATAACTTGTGCTGTTACACAATTTATAAATACAGAAACCAGATTTAGTGCAATTACTGATTAACGAGGGTAAAACTCGGTTATTGATGCTTCATTGACGGACAATGGATACCCGGTGCTTGTAGATTGACCGAACTTGAATTCCGCCATCTCCGAGTCTGTTCTATTGTAAAATGCTGGCTTTTCAGGTACTGGCAGGGTTACTGAGTAACTATTAAACATAAGAACTATTGTTTTCATCGTTGGCCTATCTTCTGGATCTTCCTGAACACAGAGTAAGCCAATATGGATGCATCTAACAACTTCACTTTCTGAATATGAATGCGCTAGTGTTGGATCCAACAACTTCAACGGAGTTCCTTCCTTCCAAAGCTTCCAAGCCTGCAAATTGAATATAAAATCTTCATATCATGTGGGTAATTTTACAAAGGTATCTTTTATATCAGAAGAGGATAGTTAGTAGTGCTCACGTAGCTCAAGAGGTCCTCGGCGTAGTCTGATTGATAGAAACTGCTGTTCTTTTTTCCACTAACAATTTCCAGGATTAGAACTCCAAAACTATACACATCAGATTTGACGGAGAACTGCCCGTGCATTGCATACTCTGGAGACATATAACCACTACAAATAGTATTGTAGAATTAGTCTCTTGCAAAATTTTTAACAAATTCCACATCTTAATAAACAACTCATAATGTCTTATCTTTTTTTTTTCTTGTCATATTTCGAACACTTGGGAAAAAAAAAATGTAGTTGGACTTACTACGTTCCAACAATTCTGCTTGTGTTTCCTCGAGTTTGATCAACTGTAAACATCCTTGCCATACCAAAGTCAGAAATCTTTGGATTCATATCAGCATCTAACAATATGTTACTAGGTTTGAGATCACGATGTATGATTTTGAGTGGAGAGTCCTCATGAAGATACAGAATTCCCCGAGCAATCCCTCCTATTAACTTGTAACATCTTGACCAATCCAATTGTGCTCGTTTTTCAGGTTCTGCACACATTCAGTCAAAAAGATTCAAATACATACACCTAGATAAGCTCCTTAATGCAATTTGGAATGACGTGTTTATATTCCTAAAGACGTGATATTGGTGTATGCTGAAATGGACAGACCGTATAGGAAATAGTCGAGGCTTTTGTTGGGAACAAATTCATAGACAAGCAACTTTTCTTCTCCTTCCAAGCAAAATCCGAGCAATCTTACAAGGTTTCTATGTTGTAGCTTAGCCAGTAGTACAACCTCATTCTTAAATTCTTCTGCTCCTTGTCCAGAACTTTTCGATAGCCTCTTCACCGCTATTTGTTCCCCATTAGGAAGCGTGCCCTGACAATATACTTCAACTCATCGTTAGAAGCGTCTGGCTACTTTTTATACATTTTTTCTGTGTGTGTGTATATATATTTATAAAGTTTATGAAGACTGGCACTACTTAAGCCCCGCATTGAAGGTAGTGACATACCTTGTAAACCTCACCAAATCCTCCTTCACCCAACTTGTTATCGTCTGAGAACTTATTTGTGGCAGCTGCAATAGTAGCCAAGTCAAATTGCAAGGACTCAATGGTGGATATATCATTCCCTGCAGCTGCACAACAAAATGAATAATTATTGATTTCTTATTAATTACTTCACACAGAAAAAAAAAAAAACAAATAAAAGGAAACAATATTTATTTTGATGTAAATAATTTATCCTTTTACCATTTTTATTGACTACAACACTCTTCTTTCCTTTTGCTCTCTTACTGAGGAAGCAGAATCCCACCACGAATAATACCAAACAGCCTGCGATTGGCACTACAATGGCCACAATTGTTGCGGACGAGATACTTTTCCCTGCGGCAAAAAACAGTGATTATGGGCAATAGATATACTCCGAAATAATGGACCATATATCTAAACACAACCATCATAAACTACAACAGGGGAAGAACAATTTAACTAAAAAAATAATAATTATAATTTCATGTAGAATGGAAAATTCTGGCAGTGACCAAATAAAAAGATCAAGAAAAGAAATTACATGTGTCTATGTAATCTAATTTTGAGAGATTTTCTCTTGATTAGTCTTACCTTTTCTATCTCTATAATTTTAGTCTGTGTTATGTACAATTCTCATGCATGAGTATTTCTCCCCTTTTTTTTTTTTTTTTTTTTTTTGAGACGATTGATGTGTGGGAACGTAATATATTTTTCTCCGTGCTGATGTCAAGCAAATTAAAATAAAAACAAAATAAGGTCATATACAAAGAAAACTGAGACCTTCTCTGTTCGGACAAAATAACATTATTTTATACCAAAAATATGACACCTGTAAGGATAGGAAAAGCAGAAATATAAATATCTTCTCAGCAAGGAAAAACAGCTATCAAGTTTACTAATTCTATATAAAAAAATCCAGGTTATTTAAATTCTCCTCTGAAATCCGTTTTTCCTTTGAAAAGGAGGAGAATTACGTATATTTTATTAAGCTAATAAATACTTGTAAATCATCAAATTGGCTTCAAAGTCCATCAAGTTTACGTATAATTTTAAACTAGGGAAATATTTCCTAGAATTTAAGTTTTTCAAAACCGAAAACACTAGGAAGGTTTTTTTTTTTTTAATTTATATTAATTTTGGTTTTAAAAAAAAAAGTTTACCTTTTCCACTAGCTACTGAACCAGGAGGCGGCGCCGGAGGAGTCAGCACCGCCGGCGGCGAAATCGACGCACTTTGATTGTAGAAGGGGTAGAACTCATACCTAACATTACAACTGGGAAACAGAACTCTCGCCCCTTGTTTAAAGGCGCAGCATATGGGAAGACGCCCTATGGCATCCGCCAAACACCTACCGCAGTCCTCGCCGGACAGGTCCGCCGTACACTGCGCCAAGTTATACAGCGTCTGGAACCCGTTGAAGTCGGCCTCTTTCGTCGCAAACTTCTTCTCCCCCGGCCCACCCCTGGCCGCCTCCGCCGCCGCCTCCTTCATGGTCGTGTTCAACAGCCGGCTAAACCGGTCCTGGTCCCGCAGCGTCACGTTCTCCGAGTTAAGGAGCGCCACTCTCGGGCGCTCATCCACGGTGCCGAAGAAGGAGCGGTTGGAGTATCGCAGCTGGCACTCGTCGTACCATAACATGGCCTGCTTCTCCACGGGGCAGCGCTTAACGACGTCCTTGGTGGCGAACGTGACGCAGTCCCTGCATGCGGTGGCGTTGACATCTCCGCGACAGAGGAAGAGGCCGTAGACGCCGCCAGCCGAGGCGTTGTGGAATTCGCGGAATGCCTCGGCGGAGGAGGAGAGGGAAGAGAGGACGGTGTTGAGATTGGATTGGAAGAGGCTGTTAGGAGCAAAAGTGGTTGTGTTTGTGCAGTTATGGTAGAGGTAAGTTGGGTTAAGTATGGCTTCAACGTTAATTAGGCTGACCGAGAAAAGCAGAGAGATTAGAAACAGAAAGGAGGTTCTGGTAAGAGTACTACTGTTGATGGAATGCATTTTTTCCATAAGATTTTGCCTTTTTTTTTTTTTTTTTTTTTTTGTGGTAGTGAAAAGTTCAATATGATGATGATGATGATATGGGTGATAATAAAAAGAAATGGGGATGGGAGTGGGAGAAAGTACGGATGATGAGTGGCTGCTTGCTTCCAAGAAATTGAATGACCTGGTACTTGACTAGACACCTAATGCAAGGAAATGTACGTGGCGAAAGCCAGGCTTTCTTCCTTTGGTGGGCCTACAGAGTTTCAATTATCGAGTTTGAAGTCTCGTTTGTGGAAATAAATAAATAAATAAGATCAAAAGGCTTTGTTCGGTGAACATGCTTGTTGTGGCGTGCATTTCTGTCCAATTTCCCAGGCCCACTTGGGCCACTTAAAGGCCTAACCAGGCCTCGGGCCGAATTTGGAAAATGTAGTGGCATATGCTAACGACAATTTATAAAGCAGAAATTACCCTATAAGCTAAACATTTATTAGTTTAAAAGTAAATACGATAATTTAAAATCTTCAAAATCTTATAATATAATTAAGTTCATATATACATGGTTTTCATTTTTTTCGTTTAATTAATTTCTCTTTTTTTGTTCTTCCCAAACACACTCTCTCTTCACAGATTATGTGCTCTCTCTCTCTCTCTTCTATCTATCTCTCTCTCTCTCTCTCCAGCGAGCTTTGCATCACCATCGACTATCACTACATTGAGCGATGATTCCTGAGATCTGACGAAAGTGGTGATAGCTACAGCTCTCTCTCCCCCCTATGTAATCACACGACATGGCAACGTTCGCTATAATTGGATCTAAGCGATTGGAGTTTTCTGGCCATCAGAGAAGTTGCCATCTTCCTAACCAACGGTCGCGATCTTGCTCACTTGCAGATCTCCACGTCTCCGCTGCCATTCCAATCTCGCTCGCAAGGAACTTGATCTTTCCTTCAATGACCGGTAACACATTGAAACCTGTAATTATACCGGTGATTCAAGGATTCATGATTTCCCCAACCACATGCAGTCCAAACGACATCCGAGGTTCATCAAATTGTGATCGCGATTTGTCTTACAATCTCCACTGACATTCACTATCATTCAACAAGGTGAAGATCGTGAATTCTTTGATCTTCATTCGATGCCATTGAATCACACTAATGCCAGATTCCAACAATACAACAAGTACCATCACTAGAGAAGACGATGCCTTAGGCAAGACTTCGACCAGGTCAAAGAGAGAGAGAGAATAGAGATAGAGGGGAGAGATAGAAAAAAAAAAAAAAAGAGGAAACCTTTTAATTATATGTAAAGTTAAATTTACACTTAATTATGTCATTATTATATCAAAACTTTGACTTATTTATTTTACTTCGTTCATACTTCTGATCTGCTTTCTTCTTTCTTTCTTTCTTTATTTATTTATTTATTTATGAAGAAAAATCTCAAAAATAATCCCTTTATTATACCTATTTTAAATTTTTACCCCATTTAAATTCTAGTTCTCTCTATATTTTTACCCTTTTATTAGTATTTTTTAAGTTTGACTAAACACTTACCTTTCAAACTTTAAAATCACAATTTTCCATGTTCTCTCTCCTTCTACTCTCTCTTCCTCGTCTCTTCCCCATTCTCTCTTTTCTCCTTAAGTTCTCTCTCTCTCCCCTCTATCTCTTTCGATCCCTCTAAGTGTGTGGAGACTGTTGATCGCCATCGTCATCGTCACCATCATCGCCAAATCGCGATGGAGATAACGTGTCCGCCGTTTCTTTCCTCTCGATCGTTGCTTGCGAAGAAGTCGTTGAGGACTCTCTGATTACGAATCGCCTGACGCGAGGAGATTGCGAATTTGCTTGAGTCCATCTCTGAGAAGCCATCATGAATTGCTCACGAGCCCACCGTGAATCACTTGCCAGCCACCAGTCGCGAATCACTTGCACTGGTCTTGATCTGCTCGCCCGGTTGCAAATAGCTAGTGAGCTGCCGGTGGAGATCCGCTCGTGAGGTTGCAGCTATAGGCGTCGACGATCTGGCTGGCGATGGATCTAGGCAGCGGTGATCTCGACGACGCACAATCTACTCTCTCTTCTCTCCTCCTGTGGGAAGCTGGACCGTGGTGTGTTTTTTTAATATATTTTTAAATGTTTTATATTTTATATATATTTTTTAGTTTTTGCAATGTAATTTTTTTTAGTATTTTAACTATTTTAATAGTAGTTTTAATTGTTTTTAAAATAATTTTGTATTTATTTATTCATAAAATGAAAAAAAATAATATGACATAATAATATATCTAAAATAATAAATTTAAAAAAATTAATTACAATAACTATGATAAAAAAAATTAAATTTTAGTGGAATACTAAACGATATTTTAACAAATTATCAAACGATATTTTAGTAGATTACCAAATCATATTCTAATAAATTATCAAATGGTATTCTGCTTAATCATCAAATGATATACCGGTGGATTATCAAAAGATATTCTTATATATTACAAAATAAAAATTTTAACAGATTATCAAATAGTATTCCAGAAAATTACTGAATATTCAAATTATCAAACGGTATTTTGAAAAATTACCAAATAGTATTTTGATGAATTACCAAAAGGTATTACGACAAATTATCAAAATATGTGAATTAGTATACGGTATTTCGGTGGATTATCAAATAATATTCTAGTGTATTACCTTTTTAGTTTGAAGGTATTTTTAAAAAAACATATTAAGTTAATTTTTTTATTTATTATTTAAGAAAAAATCCTTAAGTTATTATAAATGATACGATATATATATTTTTACATTCCTCTGACAATCCCATAAAGTATTTAAATTGTATTTAAATAATAAATATGTGATGTTATACGTAAAAGTAGAAAGAAAGAAAATATGTGATGTGATTAATAAAATAATAAATAAAATAAAATAATAAATAGTAATTATATTAGATTTAAAATGTGATGTGATTGACATTTGAATATAATACTTTTATGTTTGGATCAAAATTATATTGTATTTGAATGCAATACAAATACAATGCTCGAGACAAATGGGGGGTAAGATGATGTTTTGGCCATTTTCCAAATCAAGTTTGGCACTACTAAAAAATGGGAATAAACGATGGACTTGCGAGGTTATCATATGGGGCTTTTGTTTTTCGTATTGCATTCGTATTACTTTTAAACGCAATGTAATTTTCATTCAAATGTAAAAGTTTTACGTTCAAATACAATACTTTTCTTGTGGCGACCCCCCACGTACGTTACCATACCAACCAGTCGAGCTCTGACGCCGACCGCGATGGTTGGCAACCTCGTGGGTCGTCATCCTCTTACTTAACATACTTAACCTTCCATTCTTAATATTCTCATCTTAAAGCGGAAGCAATTTTTATAGCAAAATTTTTTTTTTCTTTTAACTTACATATTATACCTATATCTCTTTCATACTCTTATAACATATAATTCATAAATTTCTTTCTTTCAACTTTCTTTTTGAACGCTCAGCGAAAGACTCATGGTAGTACCATACCCTCGCCCGATCCCTTGGCACGTGCAGATCCGTCCGTTGTCCATCATACTACTTTAAACTAACAGGTTGCTTACCTGCAACATATAAACAACTAATGAGCTAGATGCTCAGTAAGTTCAAACATACATTCATTAACTTATAAATACTAGTAACATATATTATTACTAGAATAGGTGACATCACGTATATACACATCATATACATCATTTATACATATCCTCAAAACATAACATAGAATATGAGCTTCATAATGCTCGTTTATCTCTTCATTCATCGTTCTTATCATTCTATCGATCATCTCTTATCATTCTAATCCAATCTTTTCATTTCTTTGCTTTTCATTCCTATCATTTCTTAACTTTCTGTTCTAAACCTTTATAACTTTTCTATCGCTTCATCATCATCTCTTAACATTTCATATCTTAAAAGCTAGTATCATACACACTAGCATAACATCACGTAAAACGTGTCATTCACATCACATCACATATATGATTCTATTATGTTTCATATCGTTTGTTTCTTTTTATGTCATTCTTTACTTTTCTTTTCTTTTCGTATCATTTCACTCTTTTTTCGTTTGTTTTCTTTCCACTTTCCTTTGGTTGGGCCCGTTGTTGGACGTATCTAGTTGCGCGCGGACAGTGGGAGGAGGGGGAGCGACCCACCAACCTACCTCACAGTCACATAAAAACCGCACCTTCGGGGTTGGTCCATCCTATAATCTACAGCACCTTCGGGGTAGCGCCACATCTACGCGGAGGATATAGACTGGAAGTCTCGACCTTGTAGGGAGACCGGTACGCCAACAACTTAAGTTTTCAGTTTTATTATCTTGTAAGCTTTTATTTTTCTTATATTGATTTTTCGTTGTATATCTTTTTCATAACATTCATCATCTTTCATTTCTCATTTTTCACAAAACATTTCATGAAACATTTATTCTTTCATTGTTTTTCCTTTCTTAATTCTTATGTATTATCACATCACATCACATCATATCACATCACATCATAACAAACAAAAACATGTTTTGTCACGTGTAGACAATTATTCTCTGTTCATCTTATCATTTGCATCCTCCTATCTACCGTATCTTATCATCATCCTTCTATTGATCATAGCCTATCGTTCTATTCAATCAATCACATCTTATCGTTATGTTCTAATCCTTTCATCATACCTTTTATCATAACCTATCATTGTTTTTCTTTCTTGTCTAACTCTTTGCTTTCATATCATTTTTTTATAAAACATCTATCCTTTCGTCCTCATAAAACATCCCTTTCTTAATTCTTTTCATCATCGATCATCATTGCTCTATCAATCATAACTTAATTTCTATAAAACTTTTCATAAACACCTATTCTTTCCTTTCATATCTCATCTCTTTCTTATGCATTCTATCATAACATTCTTGTTCTTACTCTTTCCATTCTTCTATCTCTCTTACTCACATCTTTATTCTCATAAAACTTTTATAATACCTTTCTTTCGTAATTC
The DNA here is from genome assembly GCA_035233585.1 of Antiaris toxicaria. Taxonomy (NCBI): domain Eukaryota; kingdom Viridiplantae; phylum Streptophyta; class Magnoliopsida; order Rosales; family Moraceae; genus Antiaris; species Antiaris toxicaria. Next base: position 102,442,855 of record CP141154.1, read on the forward strand.
AATATATACATATATATATTTTTATAAATTATTTATTAAAACATATCTTTTAATATCATCATAACATTACTATAGCATTTCTATAGCATCATCATAAATCACATCATGACATTTGTATACCAAACATATAAAAACGATAAGCTTGTTCATAGTTGCAGACGGGTAAATGTCTGAACTTACCCATAGCGTGCTTATCCTCTTCTTGGGATCCATCGACGTCCTTTGTCGCTTTTAGATTAGGTTCCTACAGACAAACTTTGTCCGTTAATCACATTTTCATTTATAACTTTTATTTTATTAAAAAGCTTAATTCTGATCTTATAATCCTTAATTATAGCCTTAGGACAGCTTTCTAAACCTTAATGACCCTTTTCGAATTTTTCCCCAACTTTTTGAAAAATTACAATTTTACCCCTAACTTTTGATAAAATTACAATTTTACCCTTGACATGATTTTTCATAATTTAAACCTCAATTTTGGCTTTTACAAACTCCATTCACCTATTCCGGGGTCATTGGGGCTCTTTTCCCATAATTTGAGAATCTTTGGACAAAATGACCATTTTGCCCCTGATGGGTCGTTTAATCATAACATTTTCATTTTCGTGCTTAGGCTGGATTTTCTAAACCCAAAATCATTTAATTAACTTTCTAAATCTTATCGGACCTTTTTCGAATCAATTCTTATCACTTTACCAATTTTCACATTCCCGGCCATCGGGAAGTACTATTCCGACCTAAGAATCGGTTTCATATTTTTCTTGCGTTCTAGGGTTTCGAAGGGTCGGTTTACTAATTATAATTTACCCATTCCTTTTTCCATGCCCTAATTCCTCGAGGGGGCTCGGGTTCCCTTCCCGATCATATTTTTACCCCTCGTTTCCCATATTACCCCTGGTGCCATTTTTAGAAATTTCGGCAGAATTTCCCCTTAATTTTTGAGGTTTCAGCGTTTAGGAAACGCCTGAAAACCATCTATCCTAATCTAATTCTATCACGTACTATACCAGAGGCCTAGATTTTACGTAAAACTCATACTGTTTACGTAAAATCGTTACATCATCACATATTTTTCTTTTTCTCCATTACAGTCATTTTCTTCTTTTTACATACATTCTTTTCCACATTTTTCATACCAATAATCATAAAATCATATAACAGTCCCAAACAATTAAATTGCGGAACGTAAAGGGGTCGGGATTTATACCGAATTGCAGTCCGGTCTCGACGGCATAAACCCTAATTCCTCGTTCTTCATGTTTGAGGTCTCGTCTTGTAATTCCGACTCCGCGGATGCGTCCGGAACGTCGAAAATAGGCTAACGGGCCAAACTTCCATTTTCGGTCAATGGTCGCCGTTGACCGGCATTGACCGGCCGTTGACCAGCGTTGACCGGCGGCGACGGTGGCAAATGAGTAGCCCATCTTGAAGATCTCGACGAGAGGAATCCATTGGTGGCTTCAATTTCACCATTCGACGCCTCTATCGCCGGAAATCGCCCCAAGAAAACTCGGTCACGGCGGCGGCTTTGGAACTCCGCCGTGCCGGACTTTTTCCCCGAAATTGATTGAGGGCTTTTGCTCCCCTCTTCACGGCGACCATTTCTGTACAAGTGGTGCAGCTCAACATCGCCGGAAACGGCGAGTTTCACGGCGGCGACGGCGACGGCGACGTCGCGACTTCGAGCGGCGCGATTCCGCCGGTGTTGAGGCGATCCACCACCTGGGTTTTGTTCTACTCTTCACCACGAGTCTTTTGGGACCGGTTTCAGCTTGATCGGACGTCGGACGGCGGAGATACGGCGTCGCGAAATTTCCGGTGGCCGGCTGCTTCGGGCGGCGCGTGCGGCTTGCTCCGGCGGCTGCTCCGTCGGGTTGACCCACCATCGGATTCAGCTCGGCGAGAGCTTCCCGATGACACCGGTGGTGTCGAAAACGGACACCGTTTCCGATGGTCGGTTACTGTACACATTCGGCTAGAGAGAGAAAGAGAAATGAGGAGAGAGAGAATTTGTGGACAAATGAGTAAATTCCACCTTTTTCCCGTTCTTTATATACTTTTTCACCCAAAATTTCAACATGAGCTATGCTGACTAATTTGGGCGTCCTGAATCCAAATATATCAGTTTTATTTTCATCTGATGTCGTTTCGACCAGTTCCGATACTGCGAATTTTTTGATCAAAAATTACCATTGTGCTCAATTATCAAATTTGAGCGTGCTGATAGGCTATCCTGACTAATTTGGGTGTGCTGAACTCAAATTTATCAGTTTTATGTCAAGATAATATTATCTTGACCTACTTCTTGATACTGTGAGTGGCACTCACGTGCACACACATAATATCACTATTACTCATTTTTCATCCTTTAACATTGTTTGAACATTTTATTTTAGTTCTAAACAATATTAAATCACTTAATTTCACATTTTAACGCTTAAATTCATTGTGTAATTATTTTCTGAAAAAAATGTGAATTTTCCCAGTTGTTACATTTCTACAGTGTCTTAAATACATTTACTATTTTAGAATATTTTAAAAATAAATTTTTTAAAATCCATTCACATCATATTCTCTCTCTATCTCACTTTTTTTTTAATCTATTTTTGTCAATCACATCAACTTTTCAACTTAAAAATATAATTCAAATACTTTTCATATAAATATACATTGCATTTAAATATAAAGTAAATATTTTTAATTCAAATACAAAATATATTTAATACATTACATTCAAACATAATACGATATGAACGCAAAACGTTTACTAAACGGCCCATGAAAAAAAAACCGTCGAAATTAAAAAAAAATTCATCAAAATTTAAGGCTGTGTTTATTTTTGAACTGGGAATTGTTTTTACAGTTCCCAAGATAAATGTTTTTGAAATGATTTTAAAATCTTGTTTGGTTAGCTTAAATTTTGAAAATTACACTTGAAAATGGTGAGATCATTTTCACTTTTTTTTGGCTTAAATCTAAAAACAACCAAAAGTTAATCTCACCTTTTGTTTTCCACAGCAGGGTGCACACAAACCACCAAAACCGCCATGTCTTCGAGCTTCAGCCCTTCCTGGAGCCCCGAAGTTGGTGCTAGCTTGAGGTTCCAGCTAGACGGAGTTGGCAGCATCTCACTCCTGAGACCTTCCTCCCATAAGAATCCACCCGAGCCGCTGTGCTGATTGCCTTTCATCCTTGCAGCCACCGTTACCTCCTCCTCGACCAACCTCCTCTCTGAGGCTTCCAGGACTTTCCTGGTTTGTCAATTTTTTCTCTCCCTTCCCTCTTAAGTTTAGATCTTTTGCTCAAATTTTTTGAATTCCTCATCGTTTTCTTTTCGTTTCAGATTGAATTTGAGGCGTTTGTGATTTTGGTCTCAATTTGGTGGAGTATGAATTGATTGATTTACTTGTGCTTTTAAGAAGTTTGAGATTTGAACTGTTTTTGGTTCGAGTGAAAAGAAATGAAACAAATATGGGCCTTTTTGTTTCTAATTTATGTTGTATGTGAATAATTAGCTAAGGAAATAAGCAATTAGGTGTGTTTTGTTTCCTCTGAAAGTATGGTATGTGTTTTTCTTGCATAAGAAAAAATCAAGGTTGAGAAAGATCTACTGAAATAAATATTTTTACATGTTCTTGGCATTCTTGAGCAATCAGGCAGTGAACCTTACATTTTTCGGGAAACTGATATTTGAAGTTCACTGGTACGGGTTCTTAGATGGGAGTGTGTGGGTGAGTGTCAACCTAAACCAAGTATATGGCATGGTGGGCAGTAATGTGATAAGGAAAGTAGGAATCTTGTTGGAAAAGGGATGGCCCTTGTTTATGAGCAAGTTTGGCACGAACCAAAGGGGCACCAATGTGAATGACAACCGGTAGTTGAATTGCTTCTTTGCTGTAACAGCTGAACTTAACTTGGATTAGGCTCTTTAGACACTGGTTGGAAGCTATTGCTTAAGGGAAGGGATTATTGGAAGCTTTTATGTAGCTTTCTTTCCACAAGGTTTTGAAAAGGGAAACATTCTCCGTGGTACTGGAATGCAAATCTATACTTCTTTTGTTGCCACTTGTGCTTCGCTTATAAGCCTCTTTATGAGTGGGGAATGGAGGAGTTTGCATGGAGAAATACAGGGTTTTGGTAAATGAGGATTTGCTTACATGATGACTTTGGTTTAGACTGCTGTGGCTTGGCAGGTTTGCTTTGTTGGTGTTGTGGGATTGATATTTGTGGTGTCATCTCTTTTCTCAAATGTAATTAGCACTTTCTCTTTGGCTGTAACCTCAATTGCTTCTATGATAGTTTTTAATGACAAGATGGTGTAAAGATAATTGCTATGCTCATGGCTATTTGGGGATTTGTCTCATACTTTTATCAAAACTATCTTGATGATTCTAAAGCAAGAAGAACATGGAATAGAAAAATTGAATCCCAAATTGATTCCACATGTTGATAAATCTGTGTAAAAGAACAAGGAATTCATTGAAACATAAGAGAATAATCAAAGATTTTTTTTTTTTTTTAGTTTTACGTTTTGGATTGAAGAGTGAGATATGGAGAAGTTAGAAGGAATAGGGAAAGATTTTGATATGTGATTTCATAAAATACTTATGAACTGATTGGTTTTCAAAAATTTAACAAAACGAAGTTTTTTTTTTATTTCTTAAAATATACACTCAAAAAATATAACCAAATGCATTTTTAAAAATACTCTCAGAATAGTTTATAAAATATTCTCAGTTTCAAATTTTTTGAAAATAAAAATATTTTAAAAATAATACCAAACGCAAGCTTTGCAAATCCATTTCTTTTTCCCACTAAGCCTCTATCTAACCATTCTTTATTTTTCTTGACCTCATGGTGAGGTTAGGGATTTACGTGGGATGAACTTTTACAAGAGCAAACATCTTTTTGATAAGTTTTGTAGCATTTTTCTTTCCTTTATGAATGTTGAATTGATGCCCTTTAGGGATGCTATAGCTTAGAGAACTTTAATGTGATGTATTTGTATTGTACATTATAATGTAATGTGATAATTGATTTGTGATTTTTATTTGGGGTCTTGTAATGTATTAACACATGGAATAAACCACCTGTGGGAAAAAAAAAACGAAATTTTTTTATAAAGACATACCACGATGGTTTTTGGAGGAAACCATTGTGCAACCTCATGTACCATGATGGTTTCATGTATCACGATGGTTTCTAGTCCGTCATGGTAGCTTACTTGCCATGATGATTTTTGGTGAAAGTGTTGAGAAAATATTGGAGACTTGAAACACGTAAAGAAATACGCTTTCTTTAAAGCGTTATTTGCCCTCTCTCCGTAGAGATTGCTTTGGGTTTCAGTAGCAAATCGCTCTCAAGATATGACAAGCCTCACGTAAATTTCTAGTAAGTAAAACTAGAAATTTATAGAAAGAAAATAAGAACACAGTTGAGTATCTGGTAAAGAAAGAATAGAGGAAACTGAAAACGAAAGGAAAAATAATCAAATTAAATGTTTTCTGATTTCCCTTAATATAGACTCAATGGCATCCATTCATCAACACATACAACTGTTGATACAAACAGTTGCTTTAATATTTATTTTTATTGCTGCTATATCTGAAAAGTCACAACTTTTCAGAAAAATTGAATTTGAATGCTAATTCTGAAAAATCACATTTTTTCAGAAATTCAAAAATTCGAAATTCAAATTTGAATTATTTTATTTTTATTTTATAAAATAAAAATAAATATTAATTGCAGCATTTAATCTCCACGCGACACGTGTCACGTGCCAAGTGCCAAGTGCGCCTAATAAGCGCCAAAAGCGCCTCTACAGCCTCACTGCCCACGCCACGCGTGCGGGCACGCGCGCGTGTTCGAGTTGTGTAGGCATGTCCCTTCACTTACCACATCATTGGCTCACTAGAAATGTATTCTCTTATAAAGAGCTATGACTCTTTATCTTCTTTTTATGTGGGACTTTAGCATATCTTTTTGCACTTATAGTTAAACAATTCCAACAGAAAGTCGTCGTGAAATCCTTGCGGTCAATAGGTCCCCGCATGATATTAAAAGTTTTCCACATCAGTTAAAAAACCGCTGTGAAATCTATGAAGTTTCCATGACTATAGATTCTGTGAAGGTTTTTTAACTGTTGTTTTATCCTTCTACGACTGTTTAAAACCGTAGTGGTGTGGCGCCCCCCACGTACGTTACCATACCAACCAGCCGAGCTTTGACGCCGACCGCGATGACTGGCAACCTTGTGGGTCGTCATCCTCTTACTTAACATACTTAACTTTCCATTCTTAATATTCTCATTTTAAAGCGGAAGCAATTTCTATAGCAGATTTTTTTTTTTACTTACATATTATATTTATATTTCTATCATACTCTCATAACCTATAATTCATAAATTTCTTTCTTTCAACCTTCTTTTTGAACGCTCAGCGAAAAACTCATGGTAGTACCATACCCTCGCCTAGTCCCTTGGCACGTGCAGATCCGTCCGTTGTCCATCATACTACTTTAAACTAACAGGTTGCTTACCTGTAACATATGAACAACTAATGAGCTAGATACTCAGTAAGTTCAAACATACATTCATTAACTTATAAATACTAGTAATATATGTTATTACTAGAATATATGACATCACGTATATACACATCATACACATCGTCTATACATATCCTCGAAACATAACATATTATGTTAGCCTCTTCATGCTCATTTATCTCTTCGTTCATCGTTCTTATCATTCTATTGATCATCTCTTATCATTCTAATCTAATCTCTTCATTTCTTTACTTTTCATTCCTATCATTTCTTAACTTTCTGTTCTAAACCTTTATAACTTTTCTATCGCTTTATCATCATCTCTTAACATTTCATATCTTAAAAGCTAGTAACATACACACTAGCATAACATCACGTAAAAACGTGCCATTCACATCATACACATAACATCAAACACATCACATCACATATATAATTCTATTATGTTCTTTTAAACTTCGTTTTATTATTTATTTATTTATCATCGATTTCATTATGTCATTCTTTCATATCATTCGTTTCTTTTCTTATCGTTCTTTACTTTTCTTTTCTTTTCGTATCATTTCTTTTCTTTTCTTTCCACTCTCTTTTCCTTTCTTTTCTTTTCACTCTCTTTTCTTTTCTGTTTACTATCCTTTCCTTTCTTTTCTTTTCACGCACTCTCTTTTCCTCTCTTTTCTTTTCACGCACTCTCTTTTCCTCTCTTTTCTTTTCACACACTCTCTTTTCCTTTCTTTTCTTTTCTTTTCTTTTCATTTTCCTTTCCTTTCCTTTCTTTTCTTTTCTTTTCCTTTCTTTTCTTTTCTTTTCCTTTCTTTTCACTCTCCTTTCGTTTGTTTTCTTTCCACTTTCCTTTGGTTGGGCCCGTTGTTGGACGTACCTATTTGCGCGCGGACAGTGGGAGGAGGGGGAGCAACCCACCAACCTATCTCACAGTCACATGAAAACCGCACCTTCGGGGTTGGTCCATCCTATAATCTACCGCACCTTCGGGGTAGCACCACATCTACGCGGAGGATATAGACCGGAAGTCTCGACCTTGTAGGGACACCGGTACGCCAACAACTTAAGTTTTCAGTCTTATTATCTTGTAGGCTTTTATTTTTTTTCTTATATTGATTTTTTTTCGTTGTACATCTTTTTCATGACATTCATCATCTTTCATTTCGCATTTTTCATAAAACATTTCATAGGACGTTTGTTCTTTCGTTGTTTTTCTTTTTTTAATTCTTTACTTTACTTGTGTGAATTATGTTAATCACACTTTAACATATATAGCACATATTACTTATATATTATCACACCACATCACATCATAACAACCAAAAACACATTTATTTATGTACAGACAATTTTTCTCTGTTTATCTTATCATTTAAATCCTTCTATCTATCGTATCTTATCATCATATTCCTATCAATTATAGCCTATCGTTCTATTCTATCAATCACATCTTATCGTTATGTTCTAATCCTTTCATCATACCTTTCGTCATAACCTATCATTGCTTCTCTTTTTTTGTCTAACTCTTTGCTTTCATATCATTTTTCATAAAACATCTATCATTTCGTTCTCATAAAACATACCCTTTCTTAATTCTTTTCATTACCGATCATCGTTACTCTATCAATCATAACTTAACTTCCATAAAACTTTTCATAAACATCTATTTTTCCTTTCATATCTCATCTCTTTCTTATGCATTCTATCATAACACTCTCGTTCTTACTCTTTCCATTCTTCTATCCTTTTTTATCACCTCGTTACTCTCATAAAGCTTTTATAATACCTTTCCTTCGTAATTCAATATATACATATATATATTTTTATAAATTATTTATTTAAAACATATGTTTTAACAACATCATAATATTGCTATAGCATTACTATAGCATCATCATAAATCACACCATGACATTTACATATAAAGCATATAAATACTATAAGTTTGTTCATAGTTGCAGACAGGTAAATGTCTGAACTTACTCATAACGTGCTTATCCTCTTCTTGAAATCCATAGACGTCCTTTGTCGCTTCTGAATTGGGTTCCTACAAACAAACTTTGTCCGTTAATCACATTTTCATTTATAACTTTTATTTTATTAAAAAGCTTGATTCTGATTTTATAACTCTTAATCATAGCCTTAGGACAACTTTTTAAACCTTAATGGCCATTTTCGAATTTTTCTCCAACTTTTTGTAAAATTACGATTTTACCCATAACTTTTGATAAAATTACAATTTTGCCCTTGACGTGATTTTTTTCATTACTTAAACCTCAATTTTGGCTTTTACAAACTTCATTAACTTATTCCGAGGTCACTGGAGCTCTTTTCCCATAATTTGATAATCTTTAGGCAAAATGACAATTTTGCCCCTAATGGGTCGTTTAACCATAACATTTTCATTTTCATACTTAGGCTGAATTTTCTAAACCCAAAATCATTTAATTAACTTTCTAAACCTTGTCGGACCTTTTCCGGATCAATTCTTATCATTTTACCAATTTTCACATTCTCGGCCCTCGGGAAGTACTATTCCAACCTAAGAATCGGTTTCATGTTTTTCTTGCGTTCTAGGGTTTCGAAGGGTCGGTTTACTAATTATAACTTGCCCCTTCCTTTTTCCAAGCCCTAATTCCTCGAGGGGGCTCGGGTTACCTTCCCGATCATATTCTACCCCTCGTTCCCCATATTACCCTTAGTGCCGTTTTTAGAAATTTCGGCAGAGTTTCCCCTTAATTTTTGAGGTTCCAGCATTTAGGAAACGCCTGAAAACCATCTATCCTGATCTAATTCTATCACGTACTATATCAGAGGTCTAGATTTTACGTAAAACTCATACTGTTTACGTAAAATCATTACATTATCACATTTTTTTCTTTTTTTTCCATTACCGCCACTTTCTTCTTTTTACATACATTCTTTTTCCATAATTTTCATACCAATAATTATAAAATCATATAATAGTCCCAAACAATTAAATTGCGGAATGTAAAGAAGTCAGGATTTATACCGAATTGCAGTCCAGTCTCGACGGCATAAACCATAATTCTTCGTTCTTCATATTTGAGGTCTCGTCTTGCAATTCCGGCTCCGCGGATGCGTCCGGAACGTCGAAAATAGGCCAACGGGCCAAACTTCAATTTTCGGTCACCAGTCGCCGTTGACCGGCGGTTGACGGCGGCGACGGTGGCATGTGAGTAGTCCATTTTAAAGATCTCGACGAGAGGAATCCATTGGTGGTCTCAATTTCACCATCCGACACCCCTATCGCCGGAAAATCAACTCGAAAGTCACGGCCACGGCGGTGACGGTAGAACTCCGCCGTGCCAGACTTTTTCCCCAAAATTGGTTGAGGGCTTTTGCTCCCCTCAACCCTGCGGTCATTTTTGCACCAACGGCGTGCTTCAACTCGGCCGAAATCGGCGGTTTCGACGGCGGCTCTACTGCGGCATTTCGTCGGATTTGTCGAAGCTCGGGCGGTGCGATTCCGTCAGTGTTGAGGCGATCCACCACATGGGTTTTGTAGTACTCTTCACCACGAGTCTTTTGGGACAGGTTTCGTGGCAAATTGTGGCCGGACGGCGGAGAAATCTCACCGGGAAGATTTCGGCTCCGACGACCTTCAGGCGGTGCTTGCGGCTTGCTCCGGCGGCTGCTCCATTGCGTCGACCTACCATCAGACTCAGCTCGGCGAGAGCTTTCCGATGACACCGGCGGTGTCGAAAACGGACACCGTTTCCGATAGTTGGTTACTGTACATATTCGGGTAGAGAGAGAAAGAGAAATGAGGAGAGAGAGTACACATGGACAAATGAGAAAATTCCACTTTTTTTCGCTCCTTATATACTTTTTTGCCCAAAATTTCAACATGGGCTATCTTGACAAATTTGAGCGTCCTGAATCCAAATATATCAGTTTTATTTTCATTTGAGGTCATTTCGATCAGTTTCCGATACTGCGAATTCTCGGTCAAAAATTACCCTTGTGCTCAACTATCAAATTTGAGCGTGCTGATAGGCTATCCTAACTAATTTGGGAGTGCTGAACTCAAATTTATCAGTTTTATATCAAGATAATATCATCTTGACTTACTTCTTGATACTGTGAGTGACACACACGTGCTAACACCTAAAATCACTATTAATCATTTTTCATCCTTTAACATTATTAGAACATTTTATTTAATTCTAAACAATATTAAATCACTTAATTTCACATTTTAACACTTAAATTTATTGTGTAATTATTTTTCGAGAAATATGACTTTTTTCGGTTGTTACAAGTGGAATCCTTTTTTTGTACTAGGGTGGAGCTCAAAATAAAGTGGTTGGCAGTTTACATTTTTAAGTAAATAGATCCATTATAGGTCAAACTGACTTTTGGATTGAACATGAAAGTTTTAGGGCATATTAAAATGAACATTTTTAGCGAAGGAAACTCTATCAAATTTCGAACGAATTTTAAGATATGACTTTTTACACAAAACTTACCTTTTAGGCAAAAATGTGTTTTGATTATAAAAAAAAAAAAAAAAGGCTAGAATTTTAAACAGGAACCGTAGAATTCAATATTTGAACCAAAATAACCTTAGTATAACGTCAACCCCATGGGAAGAACCATTAAAGACGAAATGGTAATTTTGCACCCATAGTGCACAAATAAGAAAGAACAGTAACATTTAAATACAACTTGTAATGAAGGAACAAGGTCTTTAGCGAGCTTCCACCATACTACATGTCACGATGTTGATAGAATTTGGTCCTTCACTAGTTGACGGCTCCCGGGACGTGTACATGAATTGATTTTTAAATGTAAAAGCAGGTTGTTTTGGTGAAGGAAGAGCTGAATCATTACTCAGCATGAGAACAACATCAGACATCGTTGGTCGATCAGTTGCATGCTCTTGCACGCACAAAAGGCCAATTTGGATGCATCTCAAAACTTCATTAAGAAATGATTCATCCAAAGACGGGTCAACTATTTTGGAGGCTTTGCCTTCTTTCCACAAGTCCCAAACCTGAAACAACTTATTTCATCATGTCAGAAAAAAATAAACACATGAAAATTAGTAATAAATGGTTTGTACATGTATGAATTGCAAGGCTCACGTGTCCAATCAAATTTGAGTCTGTCGTCTCATGTTGATAACCAATGTTCTTTCTTCCAGAAATGATCTCTAGCACCAAAACTCCAAAGCTATACACATCCGACTTTATTGAAAAATGTCCTTCCATCGCATATTCTGGTGACATATAACCACTGCATTAACAAAGTATGTTATGCATTTTCATTAATTAGCCAGTACAGCTTTTTCTTCACATACGTAATAGTTTAGAACAACCCTTTTGAGTTCAAGGGACACTTACTAGGTTCCAACCACACGATTAGTACTTGCTTCAATTTGGTCTCCTCCAAATATTCTAGCCAGACCAAAATCTGCAATTTTTGGATTCAAAGCTGCATCTAGAAGGATATTGCTGGCTTTTAGATCTCTATGAATGATTCTCAACCGTGAATCATGATGAAGATATAACATCCCTCGAGCAACCCCACAAATTATGTCGAATCGTTTTGTCCAATCTAAAATTCTCTTTTTTGTTTCATCTGATAAAAAATAAAATAAAATTTGGTAGCTCATTAAGATTGAGATCTCATGATCGACGCAGACACAATGCAAAGACACTTATGTACATGATGATTTGAAAAGTCAATGAGTATAAGACTAACCAAAAATGAATGAGTCCAAGCTTTTGTTTGGTAAGTATTCATAGACTAATATCTGCTCATTTTCTTGAAAGCAACAACCAACAATCCTAACAAGGTTTCTGTGTTGGAGTTTGGCAATCAGGTTGACTTCATTCTTGAACTCATCAATTCCTTGTCCAGAGTACTTTGATAGTCGTTTCACCGCTATTTCGGTTCCATTAGATAGCATACCCTGCAATCATAACAGAACAGATATATTTATAGCATAGTTAGTTTTTGTGCTTCCCTACGTAATGCATAGAGGGGGGAAAAAAAAAAAAAGTGCCATACATTCAGAAGTTTTTTATTACACAATTTGTGACATTTTATGGAACGGATACCTTATATACGGAGCCAAAGCCACCTTGTCCAAGTTTATTATCGATTGAGAAATTGTGTGTGGCAGCAGTAATTGTCTCCAGATCAAATAACGGTACATCTAAGTCATTTCGACCTTCATCGAGCTGATTTTTATCAGAATTGTCTTCCATATAGGTAGCGGCTGTTGCAACATTAAAAAAAAATCTGCTATTCCTTTGCGTCACTGTCACCAAACACGAAATAACTCTTGGTATGTTGATCTGTTTAATGAACGCTCTTGTAGTTCCCATTAATTTCGAATAAATGAATAAACAAAATGTTTCAAAGTTAAATAGGCTATTGTTTAATTCGCCTGAAGTAGATGTAGACGTGCACATTGATCCTGAAAAAGTAGAAACTAAGTTGGGGAATGAATTTTTTTTACCACTTCTCTTCTTCTTTGCCAACCAACATGCGACGCAGAAGAGCACTAGGACTACAACAGAACACAGCGAAACTGCTATCTTTCCCGTTTTGCTGATGGAACTATTAGATTTATCTGCAAATTCAGCTACATATTTAGAGACCAAAATATTAGAAACTCTCATTCATGTCATGAAACTGAAAGGATAGCCATTAGCTTCATCACATGTGAATATCAAAAAATGCCTGAGGTATACTAAGACTGGAATAAGGATGAAAATGTAGATGTCATTAGAGATATAGAGAATAACAAATATTAGCATAAAAATTAAATGTTTCAAGGATTGTTGCTAACAGAAAGAAAAGACCTTTGTTTTTCGTGCTTGAAGAGCGAAAAATTCCAAATTCGGTGTGGATCTCATGTACCACTTTCCCTCTATCATGTTTTTCCCACTAGGTTTTTCTAGCGTAAGATTTTAACAAGGTCACTCTCTCTCTCTCTCTCTCTCTCTCTCTTAATTTAAGAGAGCAGATCATTTTTCATCTCAATTATGGCTCCGGTCACGGGCAATGGAGCTGGTTCAGAATTTGCGGCTCCATCTATTAGCTTTTGACAAGGAAAAGAAACCATATATACCTTCCGTATAAGTTGGTGGAGGCGATGATGCAGTTTGGTTGTAGAAGGGGTAAAATTCGTATCTGATGTTGCAGCTGGGAAACAGAACTCTTCCCCCTAGCTTCCCATTACAGCACACCGGAAAACGCCATATGGCAGCCGCGAGACATCTATCACAGTCGTCGCCAGACAAGTCTGGCGTACACTGTGCCAAGTTGTACAGCGTCCGGAACCCGTCGAAGAAGGCCTCTTTCGTTGCGAACTTCTTAATGCCAGGCCCGCCTCTTCTGGCCTCGGCAGCTGTCTCCCTCAGGGTGACGCTCAACACCTGGGTAAATGTGTCCAGATCGTTGACGCTCTCCGTGTTTATAAGAGCTACTCTTGGCCGTTCCGAAACAGTGCCGAAGAAGGAGAGGTTGGAGTAGCGCAGTTGGCACTCGTCGTACCATAGCATGGCCTCTTTCTCCACGGGGCAGCGCTTGACGACGTCCTTGGTGGCGAACGCGACGCAGTCCCTGCAGACGGTGGCGTTGACATCCCCACGGCAGAGGAAGAGGCCGTAGACGCCGCCGGCGGAGGTGTTGTGGAATTCACGGTATGTCGCGTTCGAGGAAAGGGAAGAGAGGACGATGTTGAGATTGGATTGGTAGAGACTGTTGGGGGCAAAAGTTGTTGTGTTTGTGCAGTTATGGTAGATGTAAGTCGGGTTAAGAATGGCTCCAACTTTAATTTGGCCAACAGAGCTAAGCAGAGACAGAAACAGAAAGGTTTTCGTGAGAGTAGTCCCGTTGTTGGAAAGCATGTTTTCTTTTAATTGTATAATCAAGCCCTTCCTCTCTTGGGCGATCACAAAATAGTGCAGTGTTTTCATAGGCTTAAAGCGATAAATGGGATTGGGGAATTGTCACCGTTTAGGTGGGACCATCTTCGAAGGAAAATTGTTTTATTTTAAATAAAAAAAAGTTTTTTATTTTTTAAAATAAGGTGGTATTTGGATATATAAAAAAGTTTTTTAATTGAAAATAAGAATTATTTAGGATGAGAAAAAATGATATTAAAAAATATATATTGCGAGTGGATCAAATTTTTTTTTATTTAAATATATTTAATAAAACATATTAAAAAATATTTTTTTTAAATGAGAAAATATGAACTTTCAAATAAATATACTTTTTAATTTTCTTTTTATATAGACATTATTTATATATACTAAAAAGAAGGAAGAGATTAGTGTATATTGTACAATAATATTTTCTCCCGGTCTCTAAGAGATAATTTGACGGAATTGTCCCTTAATCTTTATAAAATTACACTTTTATTTAATAATTAAATAAAAAAGAGAATGGGAATTTATAGTACATTATTGTATATTATGCAGGGATTTTCTGTTTCTTGGAGGTGATTTGACAGAATTATCCCTTAAGTTTTATATAATTACATTTTCATCTAAAAATTTAATTAAAAAAAATAAAGATGGAGGACCGACCGGGGAAGCCAAACCACATGTTGTCGTTTCCCACATTTTCATCATCCAACCACAGATATTTATAAAATAATAATAATTATCTTTCTGTAATTCTGTTATTGTTTTTGAATTATTTTACCATTCTTCTTATCTCATTTATTCTTTATCTTTTTTTTTATTCATTTGATAATTTTTAGATAAATATAATATCTTGTTGAATGGGAGGTTTATTTTTGAAAGATAAAAGGTTTACGTTTAAAAAATAAAATGTATTTTAAATTTTTTTTAAAAATGAAAAATTGTGTGGATAAATAAAAAAAAAATTTTCTAAGGAGAATTCTTTTTTTATTTTTTTAATAAAATTTTGAATGTTCAAATATAAAATTTAAAAAAATCATTTTTTTTAGAATGAAAAATTTTCTATTAAAAAAAACTTTTAAATAAATGTAATAAAAAAAAATTTTAGTCTTTTTTATATTTTTATGTTGTAAAAAAATTTTATTATATATATATATGATGTAATAATATTTTCCAACGGGTTTTGACAAAGTAAACCTTAGAAGAAGACTCGGCGTTTTATTGGCAGGAGAAGTCAACCAAATGCAAATATAGAGGTCCCACAAGATGTAATAGAAGAAGAAAAGGAACGTGATATTTATCTCAAGATTAAATTCAGAACAATATTTCTGGAGCACAATGTTTCACGTCATACATTATTGAAAGGTTTGTCCAACGCATTTTTCGATTAAGGAAACACGCAACTGATCAGTCCAGATCACTCACGCGTCCCATCAATCCATTCCCAAAGCTGACCAAATTGCTGCGCGGACCCATCGTGCAGAGCGACGTTATCCGGGGGGCAAACGAGGGATGACATCAATAACTGTGCTCGGAAGAAAAATAAATGAGAGAAGAAAAACTTGGAGTCATGAAGAAAAGTCCGCAGCCGGTCGACATTGTCAAAAAAAAAAAAAAAAAAAAAAAAAAAAAAAAGAAAAGGAAAAATCAAGGGGAAGGCACTTTGCCAGGGGATGAGTCTGATCCAAAAATTGATTACGTTAACTTCTGTGTGGTGGATAAACACGTTATATTTATATTTTATTTATATATAATATATTAAATATAATTTATATTTAAATGATAAAAATTTATATTATATTTAAATATAATATATATGTAGATAAAATTTATTTAAATTATATTTTAATAATAAATATATGAGGTAATAAATAAAAAAGTAAAGAGAAAAAAAAAGAAAAAAATATATAATATGATTGATAAAAATAATTTAAAAAATAAAAAATAAAAAATAATTATATTAGATTTAAAATATTATATGATTGATTTTTGAATAAAATTATATTATATTTAAATAAAATACAAATATAACGTTAGAAATAAACGGAGGTTTTAGTTTATTGTTCAACGTTATAGAAGTCCGATCAGAATCAAGGGGAAGGCACTTTGCAATTTCCATGGCATGGACTTGTCGATCATGTGACACATCGATGCATGAAGCGTTGGTCGAGAACTAGTATATATTTATGATATGAATTTCAGTAATATATATATATATATACACACACACATACGCACACATGAATTTGAAATATCTTTATTTTTAATCTTTGAATGTATACTACTCGTCATGATTTCTATTTTGATATTGATATGGTCATATATGCATCACAAAACGTACTTGTTTGCTAGACTGTATATTAATATACTACACAAAACTCTCTTTTTAAGATTCCAAGCAGTCTTTATAAGTTTATGATGGCTTGGAGGATAAGACGAGGAAATTATGAGACATTTTTAGGACAGGTAATACAAGAAAAATGAGCTCTAGTGATAATTAATTTAGGCGGCGTCTGGTAAATGTATTGTGCTTTAATTACGTTTGAGTATAATTTTTTTTGAGTATTGTATTTGGTTGAAAAGTATTTGTTTTGTATTTGAATTAAAATGTGTGTTTGAATAAAAAGTATTTTAAAGTTAAAAAATTGATATGATTGATAAAAATAAAGATAAATAATTAAAATTAAAAAGTTAATATGATTATTTAAAAAACTTATAAATAATAATTATTTTTGTAATATTATTAAAAATAATTATTTTTAAATAAAATTTTACCTTTCGTATAAAATTAGTTTTCAAAAAAAAAAAAAAAAATCCTTACATTAAAGCATTAAATGTCATCGTAGGTACAATGTACTGGCATTTGTTTAAAAAAATTGACATAAAAGATGAAATTTGTCTGAAAGATGGTAGTTTTACTGACATTAGAAAGTGGTTTTAATTATAATGATATTTATGATGTCATTAAATATAATTATACAGATGTTAAAATAATTAACAATTGAATAAAAAGATGATTATTTTTGAGAAAATAATATATATTGTTTTGCACATCCTGATTCTCTTTGAGACCTACATACTAAAATTTTCTAAAATAGAGAAAAAGTTTTAGGAAATTGTAACAAATTTTGCATCCCAGTAAATCCTTCTCTTTGTATTTATGACTTTTGTTTTTTAATTTTTGAGAAGATTGCATAGAGAAAAGTTAGCAAGTTCAAAACAAAGGGGCTATACACCGGTTTTTAACCGGCGGTTTCAGTCAGCTCGGTCACCGACCGATCACTGTCGGTTTCACGAGAGAAAACTGATGGCCGCACCAAAGGAGAAGAGCAACAATCGGTTACCGACCGATAATGGGTGGTTTCCGACAATCGGTTCATCGATTTCCGGCCGATCTTGGTGGTGCCACGATTCTATGGATAGACTCTGTGCTAGACGTCGGATTTAAATAAGAAGGAAAGTGGGCGCTGCTGTTTTTCTTCTTCTGCTGCAAGACATTAGTTTGGGCTTAATCACCAAAAAAGAAATGGGCTTAAGCAATCGGGTTCATACTTAAGCTAGGGACTAATGTTGTACATTGGTCGGTCACCGACAAAATTGATCGGTTTGGTGACCGACTGACCGACATCGCCGGTTTCTCGAAATGGTGGAACTGCTATCGCCCGACGAGATGTGAAGACCGACCGAACACCGCCTGAAAAAAGTCGGTTTGTGTTGGTCGGCGCACTCGATTCCCCGTAATATAAAGAACAACGATGGCCGGAGTGGAAAACTTGCATGGGCGGCGATAACTCGTTGCAGTTTCTGACAGAAAGAAAGAAGAATTTGAAGAAGGGGCGACGAGAGAGGAGAAGCTGAATAGATATATATATATTATTTCTTTTAACTAATATCTACAGGTCTAACAAAACAATGTCGTTCCACGTTCACTTTAGTGGAACGGCATCGTTCCACAGTGGGTAAATGTAAAGTAAAGTTAAACCAAAAAAAAAAAAAAAAGTTGTGAGTTTTAAAAAAATGTCACCTTAGATTAATTTTTATTACATAAAAAAGGCTCTTGTATGAAAATATCATGAGTAAATATTTCATTTCCTAATAGAAAAATTTTAATTTACCATTATGTCAGTAAATAATTAATTTACAAATTGTAACGAAGCGTTTTCTTTGTAAATATTTCATTTACTTGACAAAATATTCATTTATCATGTAATTACAATTATTATTTTTAAATTTTTTTCCCTCTCTTCGCTCTCTCTTCACTCTCTCTCCTCTCTCTCTCCTCTCTCTCTTCTTTCCTTTATCTGACGCTAGCCTAGCCCGACAGCAATTAACACGGGGAACAACCTCTTGCAGCTCCTGCAACTAGCATGATAGTGAGTCCAATTGCAGCTTGTCACAGATCGGCAATAGTATGGGGATGTAGAGCCGGAGATTGAAGCTCGTGTGGAAATTGGAGCTTACAACGGCGTGAGATCTCAAGGAGATTTGGATCCAACGGAGAGAATCAGAAACAGAGGGCGGCGACAGTTGAGAAATCTACTAGAGAAGAAGAAGATGGATGAGGGAAGAAGGAAGAAGGAAGGAAATTCTCGGTTGGTTCGGTTACGGACCAAACTTAGACATTCAAAGCCACCAACCGCCCAGCCCCCAACACAGTTGGTGTTGACGTGTCATCATTCATTCGGTTGGTTTCGGGTTATAGCAATCGGTGCATATCGTTTTGCGGTCAATATGTTTAGCCCTAGGCTAGCTCTTCCTTGTAAGACAAAATGTCTATTTTAAGTATTCCGGTTTAAATTATGTTGATTCTTAATAATATCACATAAATGTCTATTTTTATAAAAACATCTGTACGTAGTACTCATTTTGCCCTTTTACTATATATAACATCATTTTTCATTGTTACGATTCGTATTTTTTTCCTTCCTTTTTATCATTATTGTATTTTTATTGTAATGACTAATTTTTTATTTTAATAATTACTTGTTAGTAAAATTTAGGTTTTTAATAAATATATTTCTTAAGTATAACTGTATAATTTAGGTTTTTTTTTATAAACCTATTTTTTAGCATGATTTAGGTTCTTTATGATAATTCTAATATAATTATGATAATTTTTTATTCTATTGGTATTGGTCTTGTTTTAATAGTTAGTTTCTAAAGTTTAAATATAGTATGAAATTGTTTATTTTATTTTTTTATCGTAATTACTATATCATTATGATTTTTTTTTTCAATATGATTTTTTTTTTCTTTATGATGTTGCTATATCATTATGATGTGTTTTTTTTATTTATGATGATTACTATATCATTATGATATCTTAGCTTTTAAAGTGTTTTCTATTTTTTTAAATAATGATTTAAATTTTTTTGTATATTCATTGTAAAATTTATCTTAATGTCTAATTATCTATTATAATAATTTTTTTTTCATACCTTTTCTTTATTACAACAACTTCCTAGATTACTTTGAAAATTGTGACCCAAATTGCTAACACTCCAATCCATCTTTGCAGCTTTGATCATGCCCGCATAGAGGAGATTTTGTGACTGTGCCCAAGAACTCGTCCATGGAAGAGGGAGAGCTTGTCGGCATTGCTAGGTTGTTTAGGCCCATGCATGCTTCATGTCATGCTGGGGCTCGTCTATCAAAGTTTTGTACCATGCTCACGCCAACCTAAAATTTCAATCATTAGGTTTGACACCGCCCATTGGCCTAAGCACATCTTGTGTCTATGTCTTGTTGTGCTTAGTCTAATAGGATTATGGGCTAGTCTAAAGAATCATTATTAATTTTTAAATTTTTTTGATTAAAAAAAGAATTTGACACTTTGTGAATACCAAAATATACCATCAAACAAATAATTTTATACTTTACCTTTAAAGAAAAATTGAGATTCTCAAAAAATATATATATAATTATATGTGTTGATGGTTGAGATTCTCTGAATAAAATGAACCAGTGTAAATATTTTATGAACCAAATGAATTAATTACATTGATTTAGATATGAATTTTTTGTAATTAATGTATATTGGAGAATTAATATGAAAATTAATAATAAGAAAGAAAAAAAAATCATATTCATAAAGCTGGCCTATGGTGCTCAATGGGCTGTGTCATGTTTGACTCATGCCTATGTCGTACTTGTACTTAATATTGTGTTGTGCTGTACTAGGTTCACGTGCTCAAAATTATGAGTCCATCATGGGCCACCACCCTATGTTGTGTTTAGTTCGACCCAATATAATCTCAAGCCTTGCTGTGTTGTATTTAGAATATTTCATGTCGAGCCATCATGCTTGTGGGTTGACCTAGTCCAATTGACATCTCTAAGAGAGGAGAGAGAGAGAGAGAATAGTATATGAACATTTTACCATTGGTAAATAAAACATTTATAGGTGTAAATGTTTCACTTACCATTGGTAAATCAATTATTTATACTAAAATCATAATAATATTAAAAAACACTGCACTTTAATAAAATCTTGCAATTTAATAATATACTTTAACAACAATAAATATATTTATATCAATCATGCATCCTATGATTTTGGTAAATGTAATATTACATTTGGTAAATAAAACATTTATATATTAGTAAATCTTTGATTTACCAATAAATGATAAATGAACATTTTACATTGGTAAATCAAACATTTATAGATGATATTTTTTTGCAAGAGTTTTTTTTTTTGGAACATGATTTTATGGTGGTTTTTTTAAAGTTCCCATAAATCAGTGGGAGATCATCGTGGAAACCAGTGGTGGCTGAACAAGAAGTTAATTGAAAAATGACTTCTGTTTATTAACAAGAGATAGCATAACCTTTCTTCGGCTAACCTGAAAACACAAGAAAAGGTGGCAACGCAGAAAGCAAAGTTTTAATTTTTCTCTCCCATATTTTTCACAATCATTGAACAAACATTTGTAACAGAAATGTATATGTAATTTTTATTTTCTTCAGTCTTTGGTTTGATTTTTTTTTCTAATGTGTATAGATGGTTCTTTTTCTTCTTCTTCTTTTTTTTTTTTCCCAAGAATTTGAACAAGTTAATTATAATTACAATGGAAGGTGAAGAAAAGCTTTCGGTTCACAAAAAGTAAATGTTTCTCTAAATTGGTTTTGGTTTCTTGGGAAGATAAGTGTCGTTCAAGGAATTTTGGCAAATTCTCAATATTTGTTCAATTTTCTGTTTGACCTGACTGTTTATGGCATATTGTATATTTTTTTTTATTAATAATTGATTTATCATAATCCATTATTGATTAACTAAGCATTATAAGAATGACAAACTGTTATTTTGCTAAATAAAAAAATTTTGGCTATCTATTTGATTAAGTGATCAAAATCAGTCATCCAACCTTATTTTCTTAAATATATAGAAACTTTTTAAATTCACAATTATGTTTTATAAGACAAAAAAAAATCCGGAGTATTACAAAGATGGTTGACTTAGATTTTGATGATAAAAAATGTTCATGAGGGGGGTTAAAAAAAAATGCTAAAACTTTATTTCTTCCCGTATTCTAACTTCTCCCTAATTGTAAAGAAGGATTAAATTAGGTATGGTCAAAAGGCCAAGTCTAGGGAGAAAAATGGAAGAGAGGAAAAATAGAAGAGAGAAAAACTCTGAAAAGTATGTTGATGTTGGATGGGGACGGAAGTGGAAAAGTCCGCATCTCCTGATACTGATGTGCAGCGACATGCGCAATTGAGAGAAAATGATCGGATAATCACAACTGATCAAAGCTGCTTAACTAAGCAAACTTCGAATTGTTAGCGTTTGGACCATAAGATATCCAATTTCAAAACTGAATTTCCTATTACAATTCAGCTTGAAAATTCAAATACGTTTTGGTAAGAAAAATCTAGGTATATGACCATTTCCGATTTTTAATAAAAGAAAGAATTAATGGCCTAACTTTTTCTTCCACCTAAAAGCGTTGATAACTTTTATACTTGATAAGTATTCCAGATCATACTTGATAAAATCTTTGCTTTAAAGTGGTTGTTAACCATTATACATAATGAACTAGTAGCTGGAGAATGTGTTCGTTTATATACTGCGAGTTTAATGTTAATATTACATTAATCAACCTTTGGAACTTGTACTTAAGAGTTAAATTTTCCGTACTTTTTTTTTGGTTGATATATTCCACTTTTTTTTTTTTTTTTTTTTCCCTTCAAATGTCTCTGTGAAGCAGGTTCTTAAATTCTGGTCATTAAAAGAGATCTTATGCAAGTAGACAAACAGAATGGCTGTCTCATCAACATCGCTATTTTACGATTTTCTTAATCTAAGCAAAAACTAGCAAACTGAGTATTTCCATTGTTCGGGTCCATGGAAATTCATGCGAGACTTGCTACTTGTTTTCTTTTATAATTTCTTGTCCCACTCATCTTGGGTGAAAATCAGAAACTGTCATCCCATTGACAGAACAACTACTAACAGCCATTATTTCTTGGTGGCTAGTATGCCTGCTGGCAATAAAGGCAGGACGTTCCGGTAGGGAAAGACTCAGAGCTTCACTTTTCAGCATTAGAACAACTGATGACATGGTAGGCCTTAATATTGCGTCTTCTTGAACGCACAATAACCCAATTTGGATGTATCTCAAAAACTCATTTGGATCATGACATGAATCTTTCAAACATGAATCGACCAAGTCCAAGGCTTTCCCTTCGTTCCATAACTGCCAAGCCTGTACGATCATCGTATATAAAAATATATTAGGACATTAACTATAATTTCATAGAAAAACCAATTTGTGACGGTCACTTTTTGTTTAAGCCACTACACCATACATATGCAACGAGGCTGAGTGCACAATCCGTTATGTGAAAGCTTGTGTTCCTCCTTCCACTTAGAATCTCAAGCAAAAGGACTCCAAAACTGAAAACATCTGACTTTATGGAATACAATCCTTCCATTGCATATTCTGGGGCCATGTAGCCACTTTTCTCACAAAAGAAAAACACAAATCAATGATTAGATGATTGTAAATGACGTGAATTGAAATTATTTTGAAGTATTATCAGGAGTTTGAAAATCCAAACTTACTAAGTTCCAACAATTCTTCTGGTGTTTCCTTGAGTTTGATCTACTCCAAACATCTTGGCCATGCCAAAATCAGATATTTTTGGATTCATTTTCTTATCTAATAAGATATTGCTTGCTTTGAGATCACGGTGAATAATTTTTAGCCGGGAATCCTCATGCAAATATAGAACTCCACGAGCAATTCCTTCGATTATGTTGCATCTTACTGACCAATTCAATTGACCTTGTTTTTTTGGGTCTACATATCAAACAGATAGCAATTTTGTTGGCAGCAATTCAACATGATGCAACTGAAAGAAAAATATTGTTTTTCTCCTCAATTTATGAAAAATGTATTTGGATATGCACAAACCAAATAGAAAATAGTCGAGGCTTTTGTTTGGCACGTATTCATAGACAAGTATCCTTTCGTCTCCGTCTAAGCAAAATCCCAAAAGCCTTACAAGATTTCTGTGTTGAAGCTTGGCTACCAATACAACTTCATTCTTAAACTCCAATGCACCTTGTCCGGAGCTCTTGGATAACCTCTTGACAGCTATTTCTTGTCCATTTGGAAGCAATCCCTGAAAATGATTACATATATATAATCACGATTTCATTTCCCTAGAGCCTTTTCCTATGTATGAAAGGAAGAAACATCTATTTGTACCTTATAAACTTCACCAAATCCACCTTTACCTAGCATGTTATAATCTGCAAACTTGGTTGTGGCAGTTTCAATGCTTCTGAAATCAAACTGCAAGGAGTCTTTCGTCGTGATATTATTTGCAGCTGCAATATAAGATAAAAGTTGACTAGATTTTGGGAAGAAATAGCTACTGACACATTAAAATACAAGAAAAAAAAAAAAGATTTCGTTACAAACCATATTTGTTAGAAATGTACCATTTTCTTGAGTAACTACAGCATTATATTGCCTTTTTTTTCTCCTCCTCCTGTGAAGAAAAGAGCAGCCTGCCACGACTAGCAAGGCAGTAACGACAACTGGAACTACCGTAGCAACAATGAGTGCTGACGGTAGTTTGTTCTTTCCTGAATGTAGAACTAGCTAGAATTAATATGGGCTTCACACCCTAAGGAAAAGGACAAAGTTTTAGATTTATTTTTCAACAAAAAAGAAAAACAAGAAGAAAGAAGGAATGTTGATAAGTAAAACTTGCCTAATAAATACCACAGTAATGGACATCATCGAGAACTATCATGGATGTAAGAAAACATAAAATACAGTAAAAGTAAAGTGTAAAAAATAGAAAACATAAAGATTTATAGAGATTTGCTGTGAATGGAAATGTTACATCCTCTCTTCGATACTTGGGGTTTCACTATACTTTCAGAATTACAAGGAGTGTAATCTATCAAAATTGTGATTTGAGTTTTTGAAGGCCTATCATTATGTATTTATAGGCTTCTAAGATATAGCTGAAGTAGAAAATCATGATTTGGACATATAAGATTCAGTTTAAGCATTAAATGATTAAACCACTGTTAAATTAATTGGCAATGTTTATTAATTTTGGAGTTAGTGGAATCTTAATGGTAGTGTGTTGATAAAGGATAACTTAAAAGCTTAATATTTATATTTGAAAATTTAGAAGTTCAAAAGTTAGTATTTATCAATTTAAGAGTTTTTGGTTGTTGTTAAGTATTTGTATTTATTTTTAGGAGTTTATGAAGTTTAAAGGTTTTTTGATTTTTAATGTTGAATCATGAATTTGTATGGATTTAGAGGCCTACAAACAGGTTTGTAATCTTTTTGATAAAAAAAAAATTTTAAGTGAGTTGATTAATCAATAGGAAATCTAAAGTAGTTTTAGTTTTATCCCAAAATCCTTATCTTCTTGGTGGATTTATAAGAGTAGCAAATTTATCCCTTAATTCTGTATCTTGGGATGGTGTTTTCATATCCCTAAATGGTGAATTAGCCTAACTTATTAAGTCGTTCCCTTTCATACCATTCTGGTATCAACTTGGTATGAGAGCACTTGGTGGTGTTAGTGTTGTTTATTAATCAACAAAAAAAAAAAAAAGATGAGGAGGGCGGCTATTTATAGGAGATCCATTGAAGAAGATGAACATATAGATGAGAAAGACCTTCAGATTACCAATTTGTAGTGGGAAATTCAATGGTTAAGAAGAAGACTTGAATTGCAAGAAGTTCGTGAAGAATTTCGCTCTTATCTTATGTTTGATGAAAGTGATGGCAAAGAAGAAAATGATAAATTTAATCTTGGTCCGATCTTTAATGAAAGTGACAGAGAAGATGAAAGATTTAATTTCGGTCCAATCTTTTATGAAAGTGAGTTAAAAATGAAGATGATAGTCTTGATTTATTTCCAACCACAAATTTTGGTGACGATCAAGTTAGTGAGTACAAGTCAGACAAAATGATTATTCAAGAATATTTGCCTGAAGATGATAAAACATTACTAGTGATTAACATTCATTTCATGATCTATATTTGCTCGACTATGGTTTTTAATGTAGGCAAATATTAGCATAATTGATTTGCCTATGGATTCTAATAAAGAGTACACAATGTTGTATTCTCAAGATTCATTCATGGAAGTTTTGCAGAAGATTGTTCTCTATTCCTTTCAATTGACGCTACTTGAGGACGAATTCTTTTCAACTGAGGGAGAATGATATAAATAATCATGATATTGACATATATGATTTAGTTGAAACATCAAAAGATTAAATCACTCTTAAATTAATTGGCAATGTTTATTAATTTAGGAGTTGGTGGAATCTTAATGGTCTTGTCTTGATGAAGGAAAACTTAAAAGCTTAATATTTATATTTGAGGATTTAGAAGTTCAAAAGTTAGTATTTATTTGAGAGTTTTTAGTAGTTATTAAGTGTTTGTATTTCTTTTTAGGAGTTTATGAAGTTTAAAGGGGTTTTTTTTAATTTTTAATGTTGAATCATAAATATGTGTGGATTTAGAAGCTTATGAATAGGTTTGTAATCTTGTGATCCAAAAAATTGGAGTCAATTGATTAATTAATAGAAAATCTAAAGTATTTTCAATTTTATCCTAAAATTATTATCTCTTTGGTGGATTTTCAAGAGTGACGAATTTATCCTTTAATTTTGTATCTTGAGGTGGTATTTCTATATCCTTAAGTGGTGAACTAGCCTAACTTATTTCTTCATTTCCCTTTCATTCCGTTTAGGTATAAATAAAATATAAATATTTGATATTTGAACTTATACATAGAGATAATCTTCAATATTGTTGTTTCTACAGTGGATGTCAAATCTTGTTACGAGTGTTGCTTGAGATTCAAATGTATGAAACTGTAATTCCGAAATACTTGGGCACCATTAAGGTGAGTCAGCACATCTGGCCACATCATGATAGCCCAAAAATTGGGATTTCGGGCTGCCCATTTACAAGGAACATGTTGATGGTTAAAATTTAGTCCATAATATGCTTGAAATTAGTAAACAGCGTTCAAAGAAAAAGAAGAAAGAATAATATTCTACATTTTAATCCCTTTGTTGAGAGGTTAGGAAATAGGACTTTAATCCCTTTCAATCGAACAAGTCGTTTTCTTCTTTTCAGCTGAACATCAAACAACTAGGATTAAATTATAATCTACAATATAATATGGATGATTATAAATGTTGTAATCTTTGAGAACAAGTCCTTCACGATTTAATATGTTTTGATTTTGCTATGAAATTGTATTTTTGAAGCGAATTTTGTTAGACATTAACTTGTTTGTGTTTATGGGAAATGTCCCACATTGTTTGTGTATGAATGAGACATAGGTCTTTGATCCTATAAATAAACCCTTGCCCTTTAAGTGTAAATCATCCCAAAAACTTCTTTTGTTCCTCTAGTTAAATATTTGTGGAAGTTTTTCAATTAGGACCTCCCATCAGTGGGTAATTGAAAAAATTATCGAAAATTTGTAATGTTTGAAAATAGTGAAGTGGTCTTTTACTGCAGTGTTTGATGAGTAGGTGAATTGCTGAATTTCATAAAATTTGATGTGTTCGTTTCTCTATTCTTTATTTTATTATTTTGATATTTGTTTTGTATTCAATTGTAATAGTTTTGAGTTTGTTTATTGCATATTGTACAGTATAATTAATATGATACTATTCATATAGATTATACTGTTCACTATACGATACTATTCATTTATATGACACTGTTTACGTACATAATACTATTCATTTATATGGTATTATTCACTATACAGTATTATTCATTTATATGGTATTGTTCATTGTAAAGTTGTTTTGTAAGAAAAATTAACTAGTTTTCCAACAAGTAGTATTAGAGCCAACGGTTCATTCTAGGCCTTATTGTATCAATTGTAATTGAATACAAGTAGTATTAGAGCCAACGATTCATCCTAGGTTTTGTTGTATTCGATTGTAATTGAATACATTAGTTTGTTTCAAAATGACTATGGAAGTTCCAATAATGAGGAATGTGGATACAGCTAAGGCATCAACCTCATCGTCTGTACTAATAAGGACTATGATGTCAAATTCAAGATTTTTGGTTGAGTTATTTGACGGTACTAGTCATTTTGACATTTGGCAAGGTGAGGTGTTAGATGCTCTGTTTTAACAAGGTCTAAACATAGCCATTGAAGAAAAAATAGCCAGATAATGTAGATGAGAAGGAATGGAAGACCATTAACTACTTGGCATGTGAAACAATTCGGTCGTGCCTTTTCAGAGAGTAGAAGTATGCCTTCAAGAACGAAACTTCTGCATACAAGTTATGGAAAGCATTAGAGGACAAGTTCTTGAAGAAGAATAGTCAAAATCGGCTTTACGTGAAGAAAAGATTGTTCTACTTTGATTACCAACCAAGTACCTCTATGAATAACTACATTATTGCTTTCACTCAATTAGTAGTAGACTTGTTAAACTTAGACGAAACATTCAAAGATGAAGATTTGGCTTTGGTGTTGTTAACATCTCTTACTGATGAATTTGAATACTTTAAAACTATTTTACTTCATGGGAAGGATAATGTATCCCTTGATAAAGTTTATGCTACATTGTATTATTATGAATTAAGGGAAAAAAAAAAGATAAAAAAGAAAGCAAGAATATTGCAACAGAAGTAATGGTAGCAGGAGGCCGTTCGCAAAGCTAAAAACTGAGAAGGAGAGGGAGATCTGGTTCAAAAACTAGACTTAGTAAAGATGAGTGTTTGTTATAAGAAAAGACACTGGAAGAAAGACTGCCCCAAGTTAAAAAAGAAGGAAAAAGCTACCCCAGATGAAGATATAGCCGAATATGATAGTGATGCAGAACTCTTGTTGGTTGATTCTCCATTAGCAATTTACTTTAGCAACCCATTTAGATGAATAGATATTGGACTTAGTTTGCACGTATCAGATGTTTCCCAATCGGGAGTGGTTCTTTAATCTTGGAGAACTAAATGGAGAAGTTATGTACATGGGCAATGACAACATCCATAAAACAGTTGAGATAGGTTCAATTCGATTGAAGAACTATGACGGATCAACCAGGATTCTGATAAAAGTTCTGTATGCGCCAAGTTTGAAAAATAAACTTATCTCTTTGGGAGCTTTAGAGTCCAAAGGCTTAGTTGTGATGATGCAAGATAGAGTTCTAAAGGCTATTTCAGGCGTACTCATGGTGATGAAAGGGGTCAAAAGAAATAACCTGTATTAATATGAAGGTAATAAGTTTATTGGGACAGCAACAACAACTTCCGAAGATGATAAGGAGCCAAAGGCAACCAAGTTGTGGTGTATGCGTTTAGGACATGCTGGTGAAAATCTATGCAAATTCTGGCAAAGTAGTGATTGTTGAAAAGCACAAAGGCTTGCAAGTTAGTATTATGTGAGCATTGTGTTCTTGAAAAGCAGAAGAAAGTGAAATTTAGCACCGCTATTTATAATACAAAAGGCATTTTGGAATATGTTCACTTAGATTTGTAGGGACCTTCTAATACACCTTCCTTGAGAGGAAAACACTACCTTGTAACTTTTGTTGATGATTATTCTAGAAGAGTTTGGGTATATAATATTAAGACTAAGGATGAAGTACTTGGAGTATTCCTTGAGTAGAAAAATATGGTCAAAAATAAGATGGGCAGGAAGATTAAGCGACTCAAAATAGACAATGGCAGAGAATACAAGAGTCATCCATTCTTCGATGTTTGCAATGAGCATAGCACTGTTCGACACTTCATAGTTAGAGATAAACCACAACGGAATAGGGTGTCAGAGTGCATGAATCAGACGTTGGTGGAGAAAGTTTAGTGTATGTTGTCAAAAGTTAGGTTGGGGAAGTAATTCTGGGTTGAGGCTTTGGCAAGTGCATATAATCTCATTAACCGTATACCATTATCAGCTATTGGTTGTAAAACACCTTTGGAGGTGTGGTCTAGAAAACCTGCTATAGATTATGATCTTTACATATATTTGGTTTCATTACATACTATCATATTAAGAAATTGAAGTTAGATCCAAGGGCAAAGAAGGCTCTGTTTATGGGAATCACCTCTAGAATAAAGGGATTCCTCCTCTGGTGTCCAAAAACAAAGAAGATAATCTTTAGCAGATATGTGACTTTTGATGAGTCTCCAATGTTGATTAAGATGATAAATGAAGTTGTTCAGACCAGTAGTAATCCATAGAAGGAAGATAGTACTTTAAAACAAGTGGAATTTGAGTAGATGACGATTAGTTAAGCAAAAAAAAAAACAGAAGTTGCAAGTAATTCTCCAACAGCAGAAGATGAATTAGATACAGTAGAGGTCTTAACCCAAGAATCACTACAACAATTAGACTCAATTGCAACAAGAAGGCCAAGATGAGAAATTTGTAGATCTGCTTGTTTTACTGATATGATGGCTTATACACTACCAGTCGTGGATAAGGGCGTCCCTTCTAACTTTCAAGAAGCATTTCGAAGTTCAGAGAGTGGAAAGTGAAAGAAAGCCATAGATGAAGAGATGTAGTCTCTTCAAAAGAATAAGACTTAGACGTTAGCACAATTATCAAAGGGTAAGAAAGCAATAGGGTGCAAATAAATATACATGAAGAAAGAATGATTTCCTGACAAGAATGATGTTCACTACAAGGCAAGATTGGTGGCTAAAAGCTATGCTCAGAAGGAGGGAATTACATACAATGAGGTATTTTCTCTAGCTTAACTAGATGTGAGCATCCCGGTTTTACACGGTGATTTGGAGGAGGAAATCTACATGAATCAGTCATAAGGATTCAAGATTGCTTGTAAAGAAAATTGGATTTGCAAGCTAAAAAAGTTGTTATATGGATTAAAGCAATCCTCGAGGCAATAGTATAAGTGGTTTGATAACTTTATAAGAGGGCATAAGTATACCAAAAGCAAGTATGATTACTGTGTATATTTGCGAAAGCTACAAGATAGATCTTTCATTTATCTATTCTTATACGTCAATGATATGTTGATTGCATCGAAGAAGTAAGCAGAGATAGATAAGTTGAAGGCTTAGTTGAGTCAAGAGTTCGAGATGAAAGATCTAGGTGAAGCTAAGAAGATTCTTGGGATGGAGATAAGCAGAGACAGAGCTAAGGGCAAGCTTTGCTTACCATAGAAGTAATGTTTGAAAAAGGTATTACAGTTATGAATGATAATTCAAAACTTGTGAGTACACTAACTTGTTCCACATTTGAAGCTTAGCGCACAAATGTCTCCTAAGAGTGAGAATATATGATTAAAGTCCAGTATGCTAATGTGGTTGGTAGCTTAATGTATGCAATAATGTGTACAAGGCCCGACATTTCACAGGCAATTGGAGTAGTGATTAG
The DNA here is from genome assembly GCA_035233585.1 of Antiaris toxicaria. NCBI lineage: Eukaryota > Viridiplantae > Streptophyta > Magnoliopsida > Rosales > Moraceae > Antiaris > Antiaris toxicaria. The sequence goes on from CP141154.1 coordinate 102,474,183, forward strand.
GTACATGCATGATTCCAAAAAAGGATATTGGCAAGTTATGAAAAGGATTTTATGGTTTATTCTAAACACCGTAGATGTTGGTTTGGTATTTGAGTAGGATATTTGTATTGGTCAATCTGTAGTTGGGTATTGTGATTTTGACTATGCAGGTGATTTGGATAAGCATCGATTAAGTACTGGTTATCTGATCACTTTAGCTAAGATACTAATTAGTTAGAAGTCTACTTTGTAATCAACGGTTGTTTTATCTATAATAAAGGCAGAGTATATGGCAGTCACAGAAGCTGTTAAGGAGACAATTTAGCTTCAAGGAATGCTTAAAGACTTAGGAATTGGTCAGAAACACATTATAGTGCATTGTGATAGTCAAAATGCTATTTGCTTAGTAAAGAACCAAGTTTTTCATGCAAGAACAAAGCATATCGACGTTCGGTATCACTTTGTGTGGGCGACTCTCAAGGAAAGTGAGATATTTCTGCCAGAAAATTAAAACTAAAAAGAATCCTGTAGATATGATGACCAAGGTGGTGACAGTTGTCAAGTTCAAGCATTGCTTGGACTTGATTAATATTCTGTAAGTTTGAACACCTTTGGGTATATGATACTAGTGCATACATTTGGAGGCACTGTTGCAGATGACTTCATCAATTTGAGAATATGAGGAATCGAGAAGCTAATTAACACCAACAAACTCTCCAAGGTGGAGATTTATTAGATGTTGGCTTGTTTGTGTTTGTGGGAAATGTCCCATATTGCCTTTGTATGAAGAAGGCATGAGTTTTTAGTCTTATAAATAAACCCTTGCCCTCCAAGTGTAAATCATCCCAAAAACTTCTCTTCTTTCTCTAATTAAATATTTGTAGAGGTCTTTTAATTAGGACTTTCCATCAGTGGGTAATTGAAAAATTATCAAAAATTTGTAATTTTTGAAGACAGTGAAGTGGTCTTCTACTGCAATGCCTGAGAAGTAGGCGAATTGCTGACTCTTGTAAAATTTAGTATGTTCGTTCCTCTAATCTTTGTTTTAGTATTTTGATATTTTTTTTTATTCAATTGCAATATCTTCCAGGTTTGTTTATTACGTATAGTATAATGTAGTTAATATGATACTATTTATATATGTTATATTGTTCACTATATGATACTATTTATGTATACGATATTATTTATTTATATGATACTGTTGTGAAGTTGTTTTATAATGGAAACTACCCAGTTCCCAACAAATTTGATGGATTTTGGTACCGTAAATAACTTCCTTTCTGACGTTACAATTGTAAAGCTATTTAATCTTACCGACAAGGTTAACAAAGCCCTCGTTATATATTATTGAAGTTCAATCCCTTATTGTGTTGGATCAAAATTAATACGCATGGAGCGGTTGATGGTTCTCCAGGCTTGGTAGGTTGATGGAAAATTTTTAGAAACTACAGGGTATAAAGGTGTTTTTTTTTTTTAATTTTTTTCCTAAACCGCTTGGTATTCTTCACGTTTTTTAAGGTGAACTAATGGGAGCGATTTTTTCCATTGTATGTGTTAAATGATAAAATCGGTACTTCCTTCAGTTGATTTGCTTCTCTGTCGGAGAGACATGTCCCTTGGAGATTTCTTGCTTGGTTGGATCGTGCTATCAATTATCTTAACAAGATTATATGTCCGTCTTCTCTCACATTTAGAAAAGGTAAACGTTTTTGAGGATAAACTCTTGCTCCCTATAATAAATAAACTGAGCACTTGGACGTATATTTTTAGACACGAGTGAGAAAACTAACAAGAAATTAGAATACTAGTCGTAAGTCTGACCAGCACTTTCAATAATGAATAAATATTTATGTTTGTAGCTTATTCTAGCATTTGAAACGTCAAATTAAAGGATGAGGAAATATCATCCCAACCCTTTTTTAAAACTAATTAGGTGGTCAGAAAAGTCATCTCAGACTGGGAAGAGTCATTAGAATGTAGTCTAACGTAAAATTAGGAGTGTTCATCGAGTCAAAGTCATTACAATGCTGTCTAAGTCTAACTTAAAATTAGGAATGTTCACCGAATCTGCCATTTCCCTCAATCTAGCATGTTGAGATACTGACAAATTGGTTACGAATTGAGATTTTTTCAATCTGAAGATTACAGATTGAATTACGGATTGAGAAATTCTCAATCCGTATAATATGTTATTTCTCAATCCGTATAATATGTGAATCTGATATCTATTTAATGTTTATATTTTCATAAATACGTACTATTTTTTGTCTCTAAATAAATTATGTATGTGTATGTTAAAGTGTGACTTCACTGATTTGAGTATGTTACATTGAATTACTTTAAAATAGTATTGATTGAATTGATGAGTATGAATATGTTACATTTAATTACATTGATTTGAATATGTTATATTAAATTATTTTAAAGTAGTGTTGATTAAATTGATAAGTATAAACAATTTATTTTGAGTTTAGTCTATGTTTGTTTATTATAATGTATAATTAAACTATAATTGTAACATTTTGCTATAATTTAGCTTATGTTCAAAAACTTAAAGTTAATTATGTTACAATTTTATTGAACTATTTTATATTCAAGTATTTTATTTTAGTCGTTAGAGCAAATAGATTGAATCTGTCAATCCATTCTATGTAATCCGATATTTATTTATTAGTTTGGGAGTTTAATGGATTGGTTATGAATTAGAATTTTTTTAATTTGAATGTCACAGATTGGATTACAGATTGAGATATAATCCATATAAACCAATTTGTGGACACACCTGTCTAAAATATTACTTATAATTGGAAGAGAACTAAAATTGCAGGTAAGTAATTGTTTTAAATAGCAGCAGAAATAATAGGACTAAATTTTTAGGAAATTGTAATCAGTAATAATACTGGTTTTAAAAAGATAAACAAGATACTTAATTCCATTTTGGGCTGATCTATAGTGATTAAATTGCTTATTAATTTTGAAATAACAACTTAATAAACAAATTTGCGGTACCTGAAGGAGGTGAAGGAGGAGGAGGAGGAGTGTCCAATGTCGTTGTGTTGAAAAACATGTCGAAATCATACATGATATAACAGCTCGGCAGAAGAACCCTTGCGCTCCCCAGTTGCCCGTTTGGAATAGCATTTATGGCTTTTTGGAAGCACTTGCTACAATCAGCCACTAACAAGTCCGGCGTGCACTGTGCCAATCCATACAAAGTCTCCAAGCTGGTGAAATTCTGTTCAGCTACAGCAAACTTCTTACCCTGCTCAAGAGGATTCGCCGCTTGTGCTGCTAATTTGTTAACCATGCTGTTCAGCTCGAACTGGTCGTTGTCTGTGACAGTGCTAGCATTTCTCAAACCGGGCAAGAACTTCAATGGGGACGTATCAGAGATTGCATAGATGGGCTGGTCGGAGTAGCGCAACAAGCACTCCTCGTACCAGATTATGGCCTCTTTCTCATCAGGACACAGTCGACGTATCTCTTTTGAAGCGTTGGTTACGCAGTCTTGACAGAATAGGTTGGTGACATCTCCGCGGCAGAGAAACAGGCCGAAAGGGTCAGGACCATTTTGTCTCGAGACAGCGTAGAAGAAGTCATTCCAGCGGGAAAAGTGGGAAAGGTTGGAGAGGAGTAAGTTAAGATTGGATGCGTAGGTGCTGTTAGAAGTGAAAGTTGTGGAATTTTCACAGGCGTGAGTCATATAAGTTGGTGATAGTGCTGCTTCAGTGGCATGGATGGTTGCTAAACTAAGCACAACTAGGCGCAAAAATGCTGAACAGAATTTTAAGGAAGAAGTTTTCATCTCCAAGTTTCTTCGCTTTCACAAACTATATTTCTGTGACAATACTTTATGTTGAGTTGATAAGATCCAAATTAGTATTATGACTAATTCAACTGTTGGTTTCCTTTCTCGGGGTCAACAAGTGTGGGCGCCAAAAACGGCACCCACACCACATTAAATAATTAAAAAGAGAGAAAAAGATAGAATGTGCACCTTAATAAAAATAATAATAAAATAAAAAAAAAGGAAAGAGATGTAGGTTGGGACTTTAGAAATAGAGTCTTTGTTCACCTCTCAGAGCAGCAAGTAAGAGAAGCAGTAAGAGAGGGCTACAAGTAAAGCAAGTAGATATGAATTCTAGTAACAAAAATAATATTATTGGAAGTGAATTTTATATACATATAAAAGTATTATTTTATAGAGAAAACAGTAGGATTATCATAATTGTGAATGTAGAAAAATTTTTTATTAAAAGTATTCCTCAAATTACAATTAAAATTTAAAAGTTTACTATATATATGTTTTTATACTGAAAGTATTTCTCTGTGTATACCGTGATTTTTTCTTTTTAAATTAAAAAATTTTCTACAAAATAAAATTATTAATACCGAGTTTTATTTTTTTTTACAAATTAGATTTTAAAGGAAAATTAAAATTTGTCCTTATTCCCAACGTCAACAACTCAGTTTGCGCCTTATCCTGACTAATTATTCAATGGCCGAACGGTACACGTTGCAAGTCAGCTGAAGTAAATTGACCATAATGTTTGAGGAATATTTTAGGATAACAAAAAAAATTGTCGTATAGTTATTTGTCGTTCTGTATCCAGTATCCAGGATCAAATAAATAATTCTCAGTTTTGTTCAGAAAGGGCAGTAATAAATTCTATTAATAAAAAAAAACAATAAAAATGAAAATATAGTGGAGGAATAAAGGAGTGGTCTCTTGTAGGACTCACAAGAGTCAACAATGGAACCTTTAACTCCATATTACATTTATTTTTTCGCTATATATATCGGCAATATATTTAGTAATTTATTGGGGGCTAAGTACTTGAAGATACACTAGAAGCAGTAAGACCAGAAACAGAGGGGTTTGTCATTGGAGACTGGTTGATTGGTATTCCTCTAGGCACACAAAATGCAGGTTGACTTGGTTGGGGCAGAGAAACCGATCCGCTCTCCAACAGAACTGCCACGGATGACATAGCGGGCCTGTTCGCTGGATCTTCCTGCACGCACAAAAGCCCAATATGCATACATCTTATGACCTCCTCAACCAGGCACGTTTCTGTCATCAAAGGGTCCACAAATTCCCGCTCTTTTCCTTCCTTCCACAATTGCCATGCCTGTGGCCATGATATTGATCAAAAGTGTTACATTCTCAATCCACATTTGCAGATTTACAGATTAATCATAGTAAATGAAACCGATTTATTTAGTTTAGAAATTAGAACATACGTATCTGATGAGTGTCAGAGAGTTTTCTACGAGGAAAGAGCTGCTATTCCTCTTTCCACTAATGATTTCGAGTAATATTACCCCAAAGCTGAAAACGTCTGATTTCATGGAGAACATTCCTTCCATTGCATACTCAGGAGCCATGTATCCGCTATTATACATACAAATTGCCATAGTTTCTTTACTTTATAAGGAACAACGTACGAATGGAAAAACAGATGGGAAGAAAAACTACAAAATTTAGGATGAGATCTCACTATGTTCCTACAACTTTTGTGGTGTTTGCTGAATTCTGGTCTTCACAGAAGATTCTAGCCAAACCAAAATCTGATATCTTTGCAACCATCTCATTGTCTAATAGCACGTTACTTGGTTTTAAATCCCTATGAACTACCTTTAGTCTCGAGTCTTCATGAAGATAAAGAAGCCCTCTCGCAATTCCATTTATAATGTTATATCGCATCTTCCAATCAAGCTGTGAGCGCTTTTTGAAATCTGAAATTCATAAAGAATTATAAATAAATTTGATGGCCTTAGTAGTAACCTGTGAATAATTTAGAAAATATGAAAGCATAAATTAGTGGGAGTAAACAAACCCAAAATAAAGCTATCAAGGCTTTTGTTAGGCATGAACTCATATACAAGCAGCTTCTCTTCTCCCTCCATGGCACAGCCCAAGAGCCTTACCAAGTTTCGGTGTTGAAGCTTTGCAATTAGTATGAGCTCATTCTTGAACTCCTCTAAGCCTTGCCATGACTTCCCCGACAGTCTTTTAACTGCTACTTCTTTACCACTTGCTAAAACACCCTGCAAGGATTTCACGTAAGCATCGATATCTCACCCGTCTCTTGAGCCACATACAAAGCAGGGGAATATGGTATAATTACCTTGTAAACTGAGCCAAACCCGCCTTGTCCAAGTTTATTTAAGTTCGAAAAATTATTTGTCGCAGCGCTTATTGTGGCGAAATCAATGACAGGTAGATCCTCAGTGTCAACCAACTCAACATCTTTGCTTGTCATTCTGACTGATCTGGGGCTTGGTATACAATCCAGTAATGCACTCTGGCTCTTTACCTTGTCTGCCAAAAACATATATGTGTCAGTTAAATGTTATATCAGACAAAATTTTGGATTGAATATTTTTTAATTTCACCTTGTTTCGATCCCTTTCTCCTGAGAAGATAAAAAGCACACGAAGAAATCAGAATCGCTAATACTGAAGATGCACAAGAAGCAACCACCATAACCTTCCATTTCTCCGATTTTTTTCCTGCTTTAAATAAATAGATTCCCATTTTATTCGTTAATGTACCAGCCTTACCACGTTCTTTTTTGTTAATTATACTCCAGTCAATTGAATTTGAACATTATTTTTCTGAGTTAAGGAACATGTAGGGTCTAACACCAACATTAAAAAAAAAAAAAAGGTTTCAAGCTTGTTTAAAAGAGACTAAACGTAATATCTTCAATAAAATAAAGTTCAAGCTGATATTTTCTTCGAAAAGTATAAAGCAACAAATAATAAACATAATCAACTATCGGTCATCATAATTTTTAGCAGCAACAATAACAACAATACAGGGTAAAAAGACATGTTGTAGTAAAAATCTTTCACGCCTTTACCTTTGGACGTGTTATAGAAAGCGAAGAGCTCAAACCTCACATCACAATTTTCACTGACTACAAAACCTCCTTCTTTAGAAGCACAGCACCCCTTGAGATCTCCCAAAGCCTTTTCCAAACAGCTGTGACAATGTTTTGGTTCGATATCTCTAGTACACTGAACAAGCCCGTATATTTTTCCCCTCATATAGGGAATCTCCCTGGTTGCAAACATATGGACCGAGCTATTCAATGAAGCGTCACGCAAGAGTTCATCAAATAAGTCCTTCAGTTTTGTTTTAAATTCCTCTGGCTTCGCCACACGTCCCCTAGTATAGCTCTGGTCTGGCAGTTTTCCAGAGTAAATAAACCAGTCGAGTAATTCTCTGGAAGAGTAGTGAATTTGACAGCGCTCAAACCATATGCTTCCTTCATCTTTCTTGCACTCCTTGATGATATCTTGGCTTGCATTCTCAAGGCATTTACGACACTCCGCTTTGTCAACATCCCCTCTGCAGAGAGCTTTACCGTGGACCTGCTCAGAACCAACTCCCTCTGAGGAGTAGAAGTAACCTTTATTTGCCGGGGCTGTTGAAGTTAAGTTCATAAAAAGGCTCCTAAGGTTTTGTTCAAAGACGGTGTTTACTGACGACCTGTTGGGTTCTCTGGATGGGCAATATCTAGCTAGAGGATTTGGCGTAACAGGAAAGTTTGAACTTACAGGAATGATCAAGGAGAGGATCACCAGAATCAAACATGGCACAAAATTATACGAAGTAGCTTCTTTGTGCATCATCTTAATTGGGAAAGTAGCTTTTGGATCGCAGATAAATTCAGTACGTAGACAAGTCGCTAAAATATATCCAAACAAATAATGAATCAGCTTCCTAATTGCAGCCTTTAAAAGACATTTTTTTTAAACTTAAAGTTAATCAATTAAAAAAAAAAAAAAAAGGGTGTGCCCACAAAGGTTCACACTGTTTAAGTTACAAAAAAATATGATTCCCATGGGCCAGGAAGGTTTTTTGGTGACCACTGGACAACATTTTCATTAGCCATTGGTCTATCTCAGAAAACCGAAAGTCACGGCCACTTCAGCAGAGAGGGGGGAAAAAGCATAAGCACCATGTATCAAGTTTCTTTTATTCAGTCAAGGGAACAAAATAGCAATAAATTAATTCTTAAAAAAAAAAAAAGCAATAAATTTGTTGCCAAAGCACAGGAGTTTTGGTTGACAGCCAAAGAAAACATTCCAACCAATGTTTTTTTGTCTTTTTGTTTTTTTAAATAGAAAGGAGGAACTAAAGCCTCTACTTAAAATTTTTAGAAAAAGAGTAATCAAAAAATAAAAATGGAGAAAATAAGAATCAGCATCAACAAGAATCCAAGCAAAAAATAAAACAAAAAAAGAAACGACCCCTTCGTAGAGGGTACGTAAACGACCACAATCAATGTTTTTTAATTTTTTTCTTTCCCTTCTGCCTTTTTTTTTTTTTTTTCCCCTTATAAGCTTTATCCTTGGCCTCTATTTTCTCCATCCACACCCGTTCGCAAACCAAATTTCTTTTGGAAGGAAAAAGGTATAAGAAATTATCCGAAAAGGAAAGGAATATGCTTTGAAAAACCAATGGTATGACTAATTAATGGTGAATTGAAAGTTTCTCAATTAAATAAAATGTAACCTTCCCATCTCATGTGTAACACATGGGTTTGAATTTGGTGCAAAATGAAATATCATTATTTTATTTAATAAGTCAGTAGTACGCTTTAATAGTAAAAATTAAAGTAAAATAAATAACACCAAGCATAAAAAATATGTGTATTGACTCTACTTTCACTTTGTATGATATTTGTTGGGCCTTCGAATTCTATTTTGAAAGGCTAACCTATTAGAAAGTAAGTAGCCAACATCCTTTTTAAAACCTTTTTAATTTCATATCTAGTTAATGTGGGACTTTTTGTTTGCATAAACTCAATCCTTTATTTAAATGAAAACCCACTGTCACCATAGTCATCCTTCAAATGATGAACCTTTCATCTATTTTCCTCAAATAGACCGTGGAGTTTCCATCTCCACACATCATGAATTTTCCAACCATCACACTGTTTAGGATCATCAACCTTCAACCAATTTTCCTGTTTAAGAGTTGATCTCACACGTATTCATAACTACATTTGGAATCTGGCTCTGATATCATTTGTTGGAACCTTAGGACTCAATCCTAAAATATGGTTTTGCTATTATGTTTAACCCATCATTAGAAGTATGTCCTTTAAAACATCGATAATGACCTTCTGTAAGTGATATGGGACAACACAATATACCATTTCTTGACCTTTTAACCCAAGTGATTAATGATTGGAACAATATGGATAATTAACATAGCCATAACCCAAAAGCTAAAAAAATTGGGGGTGCTTAAGATCACCAATTTAGGTAGGTAGTACTTTTGTTAACTTCGAACCATGGTTTACAAAAGCATGTGGAATTATAAGTTTTCTTTAGAATTCGACCAATACTGCAAGCCTCTTGTTAGTTACTTTTGTTGTCTTTGGTTTCCTTTCAACCTGTCTAAACTGCCTTTAGCTGCACCAACTTACTCCGGTTGAGAGACGATATTGATGAAATCTCTAAAACAATTCCCAACCATTCAGTTCACATGAAAACATGAATCAGATCTTATATAATTCCTTGATTAGCGAAAGCCCTTTGATACGAAAAGCCCTTTCATTGTTTGAATATAATTTAAATACTTTTTATCTAAACACATATTGCATTCAAATGTTATGTAAATGCTTTTCATCTAAGTGTAAATTACATTTAATGCATTGTATTCAAATGCAATGTGTGGCGCCCCCCACGTACGTTACCATACCAACCAGCCGAGCTCTGATGCCGACCGTGATGGCTGGCAACCTCGTGGGTCGTCATCCTCTTACTTAACATACTTAACTTTCCATTCTTAACGTTCTCATTTTAAAGCGGAAGCAATTTCTATAGCAGATTTTTTTTTACTTACATATTATATTTATATTTCTATCATACTCTCATAACCTATAATTCATAAATTTCTTTCTTTCAACATTCTTTTTGAACGCTTAGCGAAAGACTCATGGTGGTACCATACCCTCGCCCAGTCCCTTGGCTCGTGCAGATCCTTCCGTTGTCCATCATATTACTTTAAACTAACAGGTTGTCTACCTGCAACATATGAACAACTAATGAGCTAGATGCTCAATAAGTTCAAACATACATTTATTAACTTATAAATACTAGTAATATATGTTATTACTAGAATATATGACATCACGTATATACACATCGTACACATCGTCTATACATATCCTCGAAACATAACATATTATGTTAGCCTCTTCATGCTCATTTATCTCTTCGTTTATCGTTCTTATTATTCCATCGATCATCTCTTATCATTCTAATCTAATCTCTTCATTTCTTTGCTTTTCATTCCTATCATTTCTTAACTTTCTGTTCTAATCCTTTATAACTTTTCTATCGCTTTATCATCATCTCTTAACCTTTCATATTTTAAAAGCTAGTAACATACACACTAGCATAACATCACGTAAAAACGTGTCATTCACATCATACACATAACATCAAACACATCACATCACATATATAATTCTATTATGTTCTTTTAACTTCGTTTTATTATTTATTTATTTTTCATCGATTTCATTGTGTTATTCTTCCATATTGTTTGTTTCTTTTTATGTCGTTCTTTACTTTTCTTTTCTTTTCGTATCTTTTCCTTTCTTTTCTTTCCACTCTCTTTTCCTTTCTTTTCTTTTCAATCTCCTTTCTTTTCTTTTATGTTCACTCTCTTTTCCTTTCTTTTCTTTTCACGCACTCTCTTTTCCTTTCTTTTCTTTTCTTTTCTTTTCTTTTCTTTTCTTTTCATTTTCCTTTCCTTTCTTTTCTTTCCTTTCCTTTTCTTTTCCTTTCTTTTCTTTTCACTCTCCTTTCGTTTGTTTTCTTTCCACTTTCCTTTGGTTGGGCCTGTTGTTAGACATACCTATTTGGGCTCGAACAGTGGGAGGAGGGGGAGCTACCTACCAACCTACCTCACAGTCATATAAAACCTCACCTTCGGGGCTGGTCCAACCTATAATCTACCACACCTTCGGGGTAGGACCACATCAACGCGGAGGATATAGACCGGAAGTCTCGACTTTGTAGGGAGACCAGTACGCCAACAACTTAAGTTTTCAGTCTTATTATCTTGTAGGCTTTTATTTTTCTTATATTGATTTTTCATTATACATCTTTTTCATAACATTCATCATTTTTCATTTCTCATTTTTCATAGAACATTCCATGGAATATTTGTTCTTTAGTTATTTTTCTTTTCTTAATTCTTTACTTTACTTGTGTGAATTATGTTAATTACACTTTAGCATAGCATATATAGCACATATTATTTATATAACATCACATCACATCATAACAAACAAAATTATGTTTAATTATGTGCAGACAATTATTCTCTTTTCTATTTATCATTTGCATCATCCTATCTATCGTATCTTAGCATCATACTCCTATCGATCATAGCCTATCGTTCTATTCCATCAATCACATCTTACCGTTATGTTCTAATCCTTTTATCATACCTTTCATCATAACCTATCATTGCTTCTCTTTCTTGTCTAACTCTTTGCTTTCATATCATTTTTCATAAAACATCTATCCTTTCGTTATCATAAAACATATCTTTCTTAATTCCTTTCATCACCGATCATCGTTGTTCTATCAATCATAACTTAACTTCCATAAAACTTTTCATAAACATCCTATTCTTTCTTATGCATTCTATCATAACATTCTCATTTTTACTCTTTCCATTCTTCTATCTCTCTTTTTCACATCTTTATTCTCATAAAACTTTTATAATACCTTTCCTTCATAATTCAATATATACATATATTTATATATATATTTTTTATAATTTATTTATTAAAACATATCTTTTAACATCATCATAGCATTGCTATAGCATTTCTATAGCATCATCATAAATCACATCATGACATTTACATACAAAACATATAAACACCATAAGCTTGTTCATAGTCACAGACGGGTAAATGTCTGAACTTACTCATAGCGTGCTTATCCTTTTCTTGGAATCCATAGACGTCCTTTGTCGCTTCTGGATCGAGTTCCTACAGACAAACTCTGTCTGTTAATCACATTTTCATCTATGACTTTTATTTTATTAAAAAGCTTAATTCTAATCTTATAACCCTTAATTATAGCCTTAGGACAGCTTTTTAAACCTTAATGGCCATTTTTGAATTTTTCTCCAACTTTTGAAAAATTACGATTTTACCCCTAACTTTTGACAAAATTACAATTTTACCCTTGACATGATTTTTCATAATTTAAACCTAAATCTTGGCTTTTACAACTTCATTAACCTATTCCGGGGTCATTGGGGCTCTTTTTCCATAATTTGAGAATCTTTGGGTAAAATGATCATTTTGCCCCTGATGGGTCGTTTAACCATAACATTTTCATTTTTATACTTAGGCTGGATTTTATAAACCCAAATTTATTTAATTAACTTTTTAAATCTTATCGGACTTTTTCCGGATCAATTCTTATCATTTTACTAATTTTCACATTCCCGGCCCTCGGAAAGTACTATTCCGACCTAAGAATCGGTTTCATGTTTTTCTTGCATTCTAGGGTTTCGAAGGGTCGGTTTACTAATCGTAACTTGTCCATTCATTTTTCCATGCCCTAATTCCTCGAGGGGGCTCGAGTTACCTTCCCGATCATATTTTTACCCCTCATTTCCCATATTACCCCTAGTGCCGTTTTTAGAAATTTCGACAGCATTTCCGCTTAATTTTTGAGGTTCCAGCGTTTAGGAAACGCCTAAAAACCATCTATCTTGATCTAATCCTATCACGTACTATATCAGAGGCCTAGATTTTACGTAAAACCTATATTGTTTACATAAAATCGTTACATCATCACATATTTTTCTTTTCCTCCATTACAGCAATTTTCTTCTTTTTACATACATTCTTTTCCATAATTTTCATACCAATAATTATAAAATCATACAATAGTCCCAAACAATTAAATTGTGGAACGTAAATGGGTCGGGATTTATACCGAATTGCAGTCCGGTCTCGACGGCATAAACCCTAATTCTTTGTTCTTTATATTTGAGGTCCCGTCTTGCAAATCCGACTCCGCGGATGCATCCGGAACATCGAAAATAGGCTAATGGGCCAAACTTCCAAAATTGGTCAATGGTCGCCGTTGACCGGTGTTGACCGCCATTGACCGACGTTGACTCGCCGTTGACCGGCGGTTGACGGCAGTGACGGTGGCAAATGAGTAGCCCATCTTGAAGATCTCGAAGTGAGGAACTCATTGGTGGTGTCAATTTCACCATTTAAAGCTCCTATGGCCGGAAATCGACCCTCGAAAAACCGACGGTGGCGGCGGTGGAGGATCTCCATTTTCTGGCGATTGTTGCCCAAATTTGATTTGGGACTTTTGATCTACGTGTTGTTCTGAGTATTTTGATACCAACCTTGCAACTCAACTCCGCCGGAATCGTTGGATTCCACGGCGGCGACGGCGACGGCGACGGGCGGAGTTGGGCTGCGCGATCCGGCGGCCGTTAGGCTGAAACTCCACCTGAGTTTTGTTCTACTCTTCATCACGAGTCTTTTGGGACCGGTTTCAGCTTGATCGGAGGTCGGACGGCGGAGATACGACGTCGCGAAATTTCCGGTGGCCGGCGGCGTGTGCGGCGGCCGTTCCGTCGCGTCGACCCACCGTTGAACTTAGCTCGGCGAGAGCTTTCCAACGGTGCCGGCGGTGTCGAAAACGGACACCGTTTCTGATGGTCAGTTACTGTACATATTCAGGTAGAGAGAGAAAGAGAAATGAGGAGAGAGAGAGCATGTAGACAAATGAGAAAATTCCACTTTTTTCCGCTCTTTATATACTTTTTCACCCAAAATTTCAACATGGGCTTTCCTGACTAATTTGGGCGTCCCAAATCCAAATATATCAGTTTTATTTTCATCTGAGGTCATTTCAATCAGTTTCCGATACTGTGAATTTTCGGTCAAAAATTACCCTTGTACTCAATTATCAAATTTGAGCGTGCTGATAGGCTATCCTGACTAATTTAGGTGTGCTGAACCCAAATTTATCAGTTTTATGTCAAGATAATATCATCTTGACTTACTTCTTGATACTATGAGTGGCACATACGTGCACACGCATAATATCACTATTACTCATTTTTCATCCTTTAAAATTGTTAGAACATTTTTATTTAGTTCTAAACAATATTAAATCACTTAATTTCACATTTTAACGCTTAAATTCATTGTGTATTTATTCTCCGAAAAATATGAATTTTTCCGGTTATTACACAATGTGAACGCAATGCATTTATCAAATATCCCCTAAATCTAAACGCAAAGTGAAAGAAATTGAGATGGGTTTCGGGTACATTCATCAGTTCTCTAACTGATGTGAAACACTCGAAACATTAACACTGTTGATTGATAAACTATCCACATTAATCTCAACACTGTTGATTGATAAACTATCAACATTAATCTCGTCATAATCATGATCAGATGTTCCCCAAGAGAAGGCGGGTCGTTCGGGCTGTCGAAGAGTTTCACTTCCACTGTTCAACATTACCACAACAGATGACATTGCTGGTCTGTCATGTGCACATTCCTGGACACACAACAATCCAATGTAAACACATTTCACAAATTCGTCAGGACAGCATGAGTCTTCCAATAATGGATCCATCAACTCCAATGCTTTTCCGTTGTTCCAAAGCTGCCACACCTACAAAATTATAAACCGGTAAGCACAAATGCCACTCTGAGAATAATGCGAGTGAAAATGGATAGACTTACATATGCTATGAGGCTTGGAGCACATTTAGATTGTTGGAAACCAGCACTTCTTTTTCCCGTAATGATCTCAAGCAGGAGAACTCCGAAGCTAAAGACATCGGATTTAATTGAGTAGTAACCCTCCATAGCATACTCTGGAGCCATATAACCACTATACAATAAAAAAGGGTTAAAACATATTCTTAATAGAAGAAAAGAAAAGGTTTAAAGCGGAGTTATTTTCTTTATAATCATTGTTTGTCTACGAAATAATATATTGCACGTACTAGGTTCCGACAAGTCTACAAGTAATGGCCTCGCCTTCGGTTCCTACAAGGATCCTTGCCATCCCAAAATCTGAGATCTTTGGATTCATGTGACCATCCAACAACACATTGCTTGCTTTTAGGTCCCTATGAATGATTCTTAGTCTCGAATCCTCATGAAGATAAAGCATACCCTTTGCGATTCCACTTATGATACTAAGGCGACTGCTCCAATCAAGTTGTGCTCGTTTCGCCTCACCTAACAATCAAAGAAAATTTTAGATTCAAAATTTATAACTCAAGGGCAGAAGCTTATGACAAAAATCTAGGGAAACCAACCGAAAAGAAGGACATCAAGGCTGCCGTTGGGCATGTATTCATATACAAGCAGCTTCTCCTCTTCATTTATGCAGAAACCCAAAAGCCTCACTAGATTTTTATGTTGAAGTTTCATAATCAGTAGAACTTCATTGGTGAATTCCTCTGACCCTTGTTCCGAATAGCTTGAAAGCCTTTTGACTGCTATTTCTCTTCCATCATTCAGTTTACCCTGAAAGAAATGTGTTTACTAGATCAATTTTCACATAACAGTTTGTGACGCATTTTTGTAAACTTGGACTTGGTGGAATCTTTTAAAGTCTCGCCAGAAAGCAGAGCAACTTTTACCTTGTAAACAGGGCCAAAACCACCTTGCCCAAGCTTATTTGACTCGGAGAAGTTGTTAGTAGCTTCAATAATGGAGGATAGATCAATGTATGGCAATTCCACAGTGTTCTGAGCATCGTTTTCTTGCATGTGATGCTGACGGAAATTGATTCCGATTGGATACGCGAAATCGTGCAATGGAAGTTCTCGATCATTCCTCCCTGTAAATTTAGGATTATCACCATCTATAATAATTATGAAAAAAAAAGGGTAAGAAAATTAAAAAAAAAAAAAAGAGGGAGAGAGAAACGATGTCAAATTGCAGATAGTTCACATTACCTCCTTTAGATAGAATATTTACCATGAGGCAGTACACAAAAGATCCGAAGAGTAAAACAGCAACAAAACTCGATACCGCTAAGATTATAGTCATCTCTATGTTCAATTTTCGGCCTGCATCACAAAGAAAGAGATCGATCCTAAGCATGTTATATCAAAAGCTGGAAAAGTTTCATTCGAGTAATTTTTGTACCACTCAAAGTGAAATTGTTTTGGCAGATACTACATACTCTCCTTTGGAACCACGTTCTCTGCGGGGCCTGTAAAATCATACAGCTCATATCTTAAGTAGCAACTCTTGCTCAAAATCCTCGCTCCACGGAAGAAATAACAGCAAGTTGAAACATTTGCAATAGCTACGTCAAGGCATGCTTTGCAGTCATCAGGAGACAAGTCTCCAGTACACTGCACGGCAGCAAATATCTCGGCTTCTTCAAATCGTCTGTTTCCAAAAGCGTACTTGTTTGGCAAAGGATCAATAGCCGCCTTCTTTTTCAGATCACCCAAAATGCTTTTCACAGCAGAATTAAACTGTTCTGGTTCTGATATATTCATGGGATTGTGCTCGCCTATGTTTCCAACTGTGTCAAAATCGCCAAAGAATTCTTTATCGGAATAGCGCAATTGGCAAATTTCTTCCCATACTACGGCTTCCGATGCATTGTGGCAAAACTTCTTGATGTCTCGTGCGGCTCTGGTTACGAAGTTGTTGCAATCAGCATTTTCGCTATAACCAAGGCACATGTAGAGACCGTAGAGTCTGTCGGAATCGTTGCCAATTGAGGTTTTGTGGAAGTTGGAAGTGGAAGCGTGCGAGGATAATGAATTGAGGAGATTGTCAAGATTACTTAAGAACTTGCTGTTGTATGGATCGGAACTGTTTTTGGGACAGAATCGGTTAGGCATTTCTGCATAAACAAGATCACGGAGTCGGGCCACGAAACAGTAAAGAAGAAGTGAGATGATGATTTTGGAAGCATTTTGAGAAAACAACATGGTTTGAACTTTTGGTGGTGTTGATTTGGAGAAGCTAAAGAGAATTCCCCGATTCGTCGTTCGAATTCTCCTTTGTTCTGCCTTCTTTTTAATTTGGCAACAATAAGAGAGTACTACTATGCACTCTCAGGGTGGTAATAGAGATTTATTTATGATTTTTTGCTATAAACTACAGGCTAAAAAGCTTAACAATATTGTGAGAAATGAGAAGAACGAAAAGGTTTATTCAAAAGCGTGGTTACTAAAAGATGGCCATTAATTTAAATTTAAGGGGGTGTTTGGTAAACGCATTGCATTTTAATTGTATTTGAATGAAATTTGTTTTTTAAATATTGTATTTGGTTGAAAAGTATTTGTTTTGTATTTGAATGAAATGTGTGTTTGGATGAAAAGTATTTTAGAGTTGAAAAGTTGATGTGATTGGTAAAAGTAGAGATAAATAGTAAAATTAAAAAGTTGATATGATTGTTTTAAAAATGTTTTGAATAGTAATTGTTTTCGTAGCACTGTTGTAAAATTTGTGTTTGGTGTAAAATTATATTATATTTGAGTGAAGTTAAAATGAAATTTTTTACCAAATGTCCCCTAAGATTTCGATACAGCATATATAGAAGACCTTTGCTTCCTTGTCTTTCTTTCTTTCTTTTTTTATTTTTCTCTTTTTTCCTATATAAACAGTAAGAGTAAAGTGAGAAAGAAAATCTGATTGACTTCCGCAAGATATGTGTGCTTCTACTGTAGATCGAGTGGACAACGTGTCACACAATACGCGCCCTATAAAAATTTCTCCGGTTTTGATTATCAGACGTCACGAGTTCATATTCATTTGAAAGGACTTACTTTAATGAGCGTCAAACGTAATTAAGGAGAATTCTACAGCATATCTTAAAATCTAAGTTTGAATTGTTATCTTGTTATATCCTTCTTTATCCGATATGGTTTCACATTTAAAAATTCCATCCGATAAGGTATTTTTCATACTCTATCTTCTAAAAATTATTTGCTAATACTTGACCTAAAGAGGGTCATATCAACATGCAATTATCAATTAGTTATAAATAAGCTAGTGTTTTCTATATTCCACCTAAATTATCTAACTTTTTTAGGGTAATTCGTGGAAACTTGCTTCTATCTAATCGTCAATATTGAAAAAAGAAGGTCGATTATTGACTCTAAATTTTCATCAGTTAATTTCGGTATATGCTTCTCTTGTTAGTATGTTTTGGTGTTCGCCGCGAAGGTGAAATTTTGTTGTGTATCCACAAAGAGGGAAGATATAATGCACTACTTTCTTTTAATATTCTGCTTGAGAAAAAATGTAGAGGAAAATTATAATAACATTTGGAGAAATAGGACTACTAGTCAAGTTTGAGTATCAAGTTTCAGTTGAGTATACTCTTTGGTATTTAATTATAAGAGAAAAATAATTCGATGGAATAAAATAATGAGCTTTCTGCACGTTAATATTTTGTCTATTTTCAGTCACCTTCTACAGCAAAAATAATATTCCCTATATATTTACATATATATAATATTCATCAATAAATACTAAATCACTTTAAAGTTGCTTTACCAAAAGCAGGTCTAAGTGAAAGTAATGTTCAGGTTGCACAAATCAAAATATCATTTCTCCACTTCCACGTACTTTCAGTGGTGGCCGACCAAAAAAAAGAAAAAAGAAAAATACACACATATATTTTATCATCGGACCCTACTGAATGGATAAGGTTCAACGAAGTGCTTTATACGATATATATATATATTCTATTTTAATGTAAAGAACCAGTAAATAAAATTGAAAAGCATCCGCTTACAAAAAGTAGAACATATACATGTGTGTGTGCGCGCGTGTGTGTTGTGTTTCACGTGGGAACTTTTTTAAATAAAATTTAATATAGCAGACACGACGTTGAGGAGAGAGATATATATATATATATATATTTCTTGAACCATTAATGTATGATGAACGCATTGTATTTATATTATATTTGAATATAATATATTAAATATAATTTATATTTAGAGAAAAAGTATTAGTATTATATTTGAATATAATATGTGTTTGGGTAAAAAGTATTTGAATTGTATTTTAATAATGAATATGTGATGTGATGAGTAAAAATAGAGAGAAAAAAGTAGAGAAAGAGAATATATTATGTAATTAAGAAAACTAATAAAAAAATAAAATAATAAATAATGATTGTGTTGGATTTAAAATGTGATATAATTGATATTTGAATGAAATGTTTTTATATTTGAAAAAAAATTACATCATATTTAAATATAATATTAAAAAAAATGTGTTGGCCTGAGTTTATATAATAAAGTAAGGTTTTTTATTTTATTGATAAAATAAAAAATTTCTAATCTTGATTTCAATTAAAAAGCTTAAATGCTTTGTATATGTATCATGCATTCAGCTGTATAGAATTACCAAATAATTACTAAAATTATATATAAAAAAAAGTTCTTTCTCATGTGTTGTTCTCTCTAATGGCAGCCCTATCTACCACCATCACTGGAACAGTGCTCACCATCCCTGGCACACCAGCGCGACGGAGTTCTTCCCCCCTTTGAGCTCGATGTGGGTGTATCATGCCTGCTAGCATTGGAAAATTGCAACTTCCAATGGTCCCCTCCGATGGAGGCTCAACAAGGATTGTCATCCACCCATGGGTGGGCTCCACGAGAGATTTCAATGGAGGCTCGATAGACTCCGATGAGATTTAATAGAGGCTCGATAGACTCCTGCAAGACCTATGACAAAGTAGTAGGAGAGAGAGAGAGAGAGTGAGTGAGTGGAGGGGGGGTTGTTGCCAGTGGGGGTGATGGGGTGGTTCTTAGATTGGAGCTTGCGCTTTGGGATGACATTCAGATCAATCACGAAGGGCTGGGTTTTGACCTGTCAGAGAGGAAGACAACGAAGGGGAAGAGGTCGAGGGTGGAAGGCGGGCCAACAACGGTGGTGATATTGCCGGAATCTGGGTTTTTTTATTTTAAATTTTGAGTTTTTCTTTTATTTTTTTAATTTTTTTGAGTTATAATTAAGTATAATAAAATTTATAATAAATCTTTCTTAAATTAAATATAAATCATTAAATAATTATCTTCATTAATAGAATTAAAAACCGTATCGTGTTATAGCCCTTTCTCTATATATTATATAGTTGCATCTCTCTTTTTCTTTTTTAATATAAGAGGACTAGTTTTACACGTGCGTGGTTGTGAAACATATAAATATCCTCAAGATATATATTTTTTTTCTTTTATAATTTTTTTTACAAGATACATATATTAGTTATCCATACATCTTCCTATGTAAGCTGTTGAAATAGCGGATCCGTAAAAGCCTGTCAGTGCATTAAATTGGTTCTCACCGTAAGCGCGTTGTCTTTTTGCATGAGATATCAATCCTTAGTCAACGGTCTGAAAATCCATAAATTTTTTACTTTTTTTTTTATGATTCTTTTATAAGATAAGGGATTTATCTTAATATTTTGATAAAATCTAATCACCATCTAATTTAAATTAAGACGTATGTGTTTTCTATTATATTATATTAAAATCTAAATATTTTAATATTTTCAAAAAATTAAAAAAAAATTAACTCTCAGAAAAAAAAAATGATGACCCCTTCACTAATATTTATTCTTTTTCCTGACTGTGCATTCTCCAATCACCTAAATGCCACCATCTCTGTTGTCTGCAAGCATCCTCAGCTCTGCTGACTACTTTTCCACCGTCCCCCAACCTCCCGTCACTCTCTCTCTCTTTCTATTCGTGGGAGTTCCAAGTTACAAAAGTTCCACCGTTGGTCCAAAGATTTGATGGAGGAGAGACGCTGATGTCTAGATTCGGCACCCCACTCACCTCCCATCTGCCTTGTCGCCATCGGAGATTTGCTCCCCTCCATGGCCATTGCCCTCCCAATCGGCACAAATATTAAAAAAAAAAAAAAATCCATCGCCCTCCACGACAACATTTCCTTCACCCAAAAGCTAAAACCATGGGGTCGATGGTCGTCCATTGTCCCATGTAACCTCTGAGCACAAGCGCGATGCAACTCTTCACGACTTCACCGTTGTGAGCCCACTCCATCGTCGTGACCCCGTTGTGCCCCTCTGTTGCAAGCCATCAAGCAACATCTTGCTCGATGGCAATGAAAACTTCTTTTTTTTTTTTTCAGTTCTTTACTCTTTTTTTCCATTTTTACATATAATCTAGACATTACATTTTATTTTTCATACACCTTTTTAATCTTAGCCCTCTAAAACGATTAAATGGCTATAAATATTTTTACCCTATCAATAGAGTTAAAAAGCTTAAAAGCTTAGAACTACCTTTTTTTTTTTTATAGAAAACTAAGGGTTCGTTTGGTGAACGCATTGCATTTGCATTGCGTTTGAATACAATGCATTGAATGCAATTTGTATTTAGAGGAAAAGCATTAACATTGCATTTAAATGCAATATGTGTTTGGGGGAAAAGTATTTGAATTGTATTTTAATAATAAATATATGATGTGATGGGTAAAAGTAGAGAGAAAAAAAGGAGAGAGAGGGAATATATGATGTAATTAATAAAAGTAATAAAAAAAGTGAAATAATAAATAGTAATTGTGTTAGATTTAAAATGTGATGTGATTGGTATTTGAATGAAATGTTTTTGTATTTAGGGGAAAATTGCATTGCATTTAAATACAATGCCAAAAAAAAGCGTGTGCCAAACGCCACATAAAAATCTATAATTTATTGCATGGAAAATTTGTCAGAATTGTATCCTAGCCTACATAATCTTAAATAGTTTCATACTAGAGATGCCATGAAGATGCTAGGACATTTGGAAAAGCAATTTGTCGAGAATGTCATTTAAATATAATATGTTTAATTTAATATATGTTTAGATATTTTATATTTACATTATATTTAAATACAATTAAAATTTAGATAATTGGTGAGATCAAGAGAGAGAGCTATCAAAATACCTGAGGTTATATAGGTAATTTTGTATAAAATTCTGCCTAAAACCTTTATATATTTCTTGATAAATTCCATGTTTCAGAGTAAAAAATTGTCACATTTTTAAGATCGATGGCATAATATTATTACAAAAATTATAGGAGATGAATTTCTAAAATTAATCCTAAATTTTATTACCGTCTTTGTGTAATATCCGTAATGATCATGGGATATAATTACTCTGTAACACATAATTAAGCCCATGAATACCATGTGATTACCAATTTGGATGGATTAAATGAAATAAAGAAACGCTTAGTTTTCATCAATACAACGAAAGGGATGAACGAGATGAATTTGATTTACTATGTTTACTCTTGAGTGAGATATACATGTATATATTGAGTAATATATGATTATATATGTGTGCATGTGTGTGTGTGACACACAGTATCAAAAAGTTGGTCACGATGATATTTTCTTAATATAAAACTGATATATTTAGAATCAGTATACTCAAATTAGTTAATTGAGCACAAAAAGTAGCTTTTGACTAAGAAACATACAGTGTCAAAAAATTGGTTAAAAATTGTGATGACCCTCTATGACGTAACCATCATTTAATCTCACTTAAACGTAACATCGTAATTTCTCATGATTTTTTTTTATAACTACCTTATATGCTTTATCATACTTTTTAAAAATATATAAATAATTGTCATATCTTAATACCATACATAAACATATATATAATAGAGAGTACTAAACTTTCTTTTTTTTTCTTTTCATATAAACTACTTAATCAAAATATTATTTTAGTTTTCATAAAGACTACTCAAAATATTGCAGAAGTAAATCTTGTGACTAAAACCATGGTTGACATTTATTACCGATTCTTTTCGGTATAAATAACTCACAGTTTAAGAGTTCGATTAATTACCTTCTAATTATAATTAATTAATTCATTTCCTTAATAAATTAATTAGCGTCTCTCTCTCTCTCTGTGTAACGTTGACTAATTAGCTAACCGATGTATCTCTTTGAAAATGTTGTCGATTTTAAAAGTGGTTCAAAAGAAATTCCTTTACTTGTGAGAAATATGTTTCCTCATGATTTTAAAAATAAACCTCTTAACACCTTGTTAGAAGGTGGAGTATTCATTTAAACTCTTTATACCTTTTTAAAATAAAATTGTTGGTGTTAAGTCAAAAATGTGATTTTTGAACCTCTTTACAAAATCTGTTTACTAGTTGCTCGTAGAAACATAATTTGCAAAACTGGGAACATGAGACTTCAAAATCTCGACGAGACGGACAACTTTTATGTTTAGTCCGAAGCTCGATTCAGACTCTAATCAGCCCTAAACATCTAAAACCCATGGCTATCTTTGCACCTCATTAGAAAATTTTATAGTTTTTAAAGCCAAATAAAAACGTTCTGTTTTGAATCCAAAAAGGCATAATTTTTTATGTCCTCATAACCCATTTTTAACTTTTTGACGTGGTCTACATTTTTCGTGTTGAGCCGAAACCAGATTCGGACTTGTTTTTGCAAAAACCCGAAACTGCCCTTGTTTCCAAGTTTACCATTCTAGTTTTGACCTCCGGCTAGAAAATGGCCCATTAGCCTATATTAATGTCATTTTTAGCCAAGGCTTATTAGACACAAAAATATCTAAAACAAAATTTCCTAAAACTTTCATGTGTTGTATTTTTCTAGATTTTACCATTATCATGCTCGAAAATAGTGAAAACCTGAAACTGCCCTTGTTTCTTGGTTTACCATTCCAGTTTTGATCTCTAGTTAAAAAATGGCCCATTTGCCCATCTTAACATTATTTTTAGCCAAGACTCATTAGAAACAAAAATGTCCAAAATAAAATTTTCTAAAACTTTCATGTTTTTCATTTTTTCAGATTTTACCATTATCATGCTCGAAAATAGTGAAAACCATGGCTAAAAAAAAATGATATATTAGGTTTTTTTGTGTAAACCCTAATGATTCATACACATCACAAGTCATAGAATCATAAACATAATCTCACAACCACATAATCAACATAATAAGACATCTAAGGCTCAAAATAAAATTTATTACAACCCATGAGTATAAATGCACCATAAATTTCTTGAGTATCAAAACTTAACTAAAGGAAGTATTACCAAGAAAGGGTTTGGTGCATTATTTTAGTGTGGCTTGAGAAATGGGCTTCAATTCAAGCAAGCTTGTTGCTAAACTTTGTGTATTTTTGGATGAGAGGGGTTTGGCCAACAGCAAGAGAAAAAGAGGGACTTATTTCTTTTGGTTGCTTTAAAAGTGCAAGAAAGAAAAAGTGACTCTAAATGGCTTGGTGGCTTATTTATAGGCTAAGTAAGTTTATAAGCCTAATTAATCAAGTTTGATGGGACACAAATCTTCACTGCTCTTCCCATGAAGAAATCCGGTTGGTGGCTGCAAGGAATGGCCAAAAATTTGGCAATAAATGCATACCTTAATGCATAGTACTTTTTGTCTCTAAAATCCCAAATTTTTTACCAAAAGCTAATCTACCCCCCATAAATCAAGGGATTTCCATTACTTTATGTCTCTTTGCTCACTTAAGCAAGCTTTTGCAGTGTAAATTTTATCTGTAAAAGCTTTTTTAACAGTCTAATTTCTCGTAACATGGTTCGATAAATATCCGAGTTGTGTCATAACCTTTACCAAACATATATTTCTTGATCCAATTCTTATTCTAACTGTATCTAAAATGGTTGTAGGCACCATTCACTGTCTTCCATATCTGTCTACTAACCTTTTTAGTTATGTGGTTGTGTCTTATACTAGACTATCACTGCACAGGCGTAATGTACTTATTTTGTGCGAAATTTTTGACATATGCTGTATTGGCTAATTTAGGCGTATTGATCATGAATATATCAGTTTTACGCCCATCTAAGGTCATTTCGACCAGTTTCTGGATACTATGTATTTTCTACTCGGAAGTCACTTTTTATATACTTAAATTCTTGAAATAAAACTGATATATTTAGAATCAGTATACTCAAATTCTTGAAATAAAACTGATATATTTAGAATCAGTATACTCAAATAACTAATTTGAGTATACTGATTCTAAATATATCAGTTTTATTTCAAGAATTTAAGTATACTGCATATTTTTCAAGAATTTGACTAATTTCCTGCTCGATACTGTGTATTTTTCATTCGTAATTCATTTTTTGTGCTCAATGAACTAATTTGAGTATACTGATTTTAAATATATCAGTTTCGTATTAAGAAAATGTCATATTGATCAATTTTCTCGATACTGCATATTTTTCGTTCGTAATTCATTTTTTGTGTTCAATTAACTAATTTGAGCATACTAATTATAAATATATCAATTTCGTGTTAAGAAAAGGTCATCTTGACTAATTTATTGATATTGCATATTACACACACGCATACATATGTATTAACATATTACTCAATATATATATATGCATATATATATTACTTAAAAGTAAATAGGGACAACTGATTTATTTTCAATTATCCCTTTCATTGTATGAATAGAAATTAAGCGTTTTTTTTAATTTCGTTTAATCTATACAAATTGGTAATTAAACAGTATTCATAGACTTCATTATTTATTACAAAATAATTATGTCCATAATCATGGCAGATATTACAAAGATGACTTTCCCTTGATATGAAACTGATATATTTAGAATTAGTATGCTCAAATTAATCAGTTGAGTACAAAAAGTAACTTTTAACCAAGAAATATGCACTATCAAAAAATTAGTCGAGACGATCTTAATGAACGTAAAACTGATATATTTGAGTTCAGTACGCCCCAATTAGTCAATATGGCACATATCAAAATTTTTGTACAAAATAAGTGTACTATTTATATGCGGTGTCAACACAGTATATGTGTACAACCACAGGACCAATAAAAAGGAAGTAGACAGATGCAAAAGGGGCCCATTTAGGTAGTAAATAGAGCATACAATAATTTCAAATACAGTTAGAATATTTACATCGTGTTTACGATACACAGATAAAATAAATAAATTATATTAATAATAATAATGCTAATAATAACCATTATAAGCTTCATTGGTAGCAGTTTATAAAGCCCAAAACCTGAGCCCACATTTTTCCCCCTTCCATCTTCACTATCACCATTATCTCACATTAACTCTCTTTCTCTCATCCTCACAACCAAACATTTCAATGCTTTCAACCATCAAAACGGAGTCCATTTTCTACATCTCCTGGCTCGTTGGAAATCTCTTGATGACCTCAGTCCAACGATATGCCAAGTCGATGTTAACGCCACCGAAAGAAGCCGCACGCACCCGAGGAATTTTTCAAAGTACTCATTTCTTTCCGATACCATAACTTTGCCGTCCGATCTCCGATTGAGGTGATTCCAGTTCTTATAGCTTCGTGGTCATGAGAAGAACTAAACCCATGCCTTGTTTCACCTCAACAGCAACTGGATCATGCCACCCAAGGCTGCCATATCACCGCCACGTCCCCACTATGGAAAGCACTATTTCCTACGGAGGTGATTGACACCACCCGGCTCAATAGACTCTAGTCGACACAAACAACAAAAGCCCTAAGTCAATTTCATGAAACTACCATGAGGTAGCGGAGATTGGACCTTATCGCCATCATCTACCATTAGGAAGGTCAATTTTTAGTGATTGGAGCTCCGATTTGGTAAATTGACACCAGAAATAGGTTCTTCTCATCGAGATCTATGAAATGGTGTCCATCTTCGCCTACGCCACCGTCGGTTAATGCTGGTCAATGCCAGTCAATGCCCGATCAATGTTGGTCACTGCCGATCAAAGTTTAGCCCGGCCTACAAGTTTTGAAGGATGGCCCTCTGGCCTGTATTCAACGTTCCGGACACGTTCGCAACATCGGATTTGCAAAATAGAATTTCAAATGTCAAGAATGGTGATTCAAAGTTTGTGCCCTTGAGATTGAACAACTCTTTTGATCACCAATTGGAGTCAACCTACCAATTGGACGTCATTGAACGATTTCAGTAGTGATCTTGACCACTTTCATTCCTCAATTTATTTATTGGAATGATCATGTTATTTATGATTTATTGGCATATTGATACTTTAAGAGTATTTGATATTTGATTAGATAGTATGATGTTAGTTTAAATAGAAGAAAAATACATACAGATATGTATATATATATGTTTTGATTAATTATCAATACTTAAAAGTTTTGTAGTATTTAATATTTAATTAGACAAGTGAAGTTATATTTAATGAAATGTATATTGCTTTGATACGATAAATTTATTCTGGGTGACACGTCTTGCAATTATGATGTGCTGAAATCTTTTATGAATTATTTTCTTTCAGGTACTTTTGAGTAGTTTTGGACTATGGGAAAATGTGTAAAAACAAGGGAAATTCTGACCTTTTTTTTTTTACAGCTCAAAACACTTCTAAGTAGTTTTGAACTGTGGGGAACTACGGGAAAATAGGAGAAACTCTACTTGTTTTTTTACAGCTTAAAACATGGATTTTAAGCTGTTTTGAATTATGGGAATTAGATAAAAACAGAGGAGATTCTGTTCGATTTCTTATAAAAGTACGATTTTAGAACTTTTTTTTTTTTAAGAAACTAAAATCTAATTAAGTAATAAAACAAATGTTAAGAAAAATAAGCCGTTATGCTATCGGATTATTTATGAAATCCAAACATAATTGACAATTGATTTATAAATAGTTTTACGAGTCACATTGGCTTCTGAACAAAACATAGAAGTTTTGGATCTTTTAAAAACAAACATTTTTCATTGAGAAAGTTTTGTCAAATCCTTAATAGATTTTAAGTTATAGTTTTTAAATAAAGATTTTATTATTCAAGTCAACGACCAAAATGGGTTTTAATGGTTTCAAAACTTTTAAGAAAAAGAGAAATCTAATATCCTGATGTTCAAAAAAAAAAACTTTCAAAAGTTGTTGTTTAACTTAATGATATTCGATATGAAAAAGTATACTATGAAGTTAATCAAGAGAGAATTTATTAACAGACATTTATTAAATTTTCTATTGAGACCTTATAGTAGGACGTTTAAGAAATAGCTAAACTAAAAAGTTAAGCTTAGAATTTTTGTTATGAAATACGAATAAGGTTTTATCTTGAAGGAGTATTAAATTAATACTCGTTACAAATATGTTTTCAGGTGATAAAAATTAGATCACATATTAGCGTAGCTAGTAGAAACGCTAAACGCAGAATCCAGGTAAGTACAAATCTTACCTACAGTATGAAAACTACAGTTTTCAAAATAATGTTTTTTATATAATCAATGATATCTTAAGATAGAGTATTATAAGCAAGTTTTATCATGAACAAGATTAATTGCATGATTTTGCAATATCATGATATGATGTATGATTTATGACCTGTGTTAAAGTATGACATATTGCATACTCACTTAAGTAACATGATCAATGTGAGATAAGTTGAAAAGGTGTCGTATCAACCTCCCGACCTAAAGGGAGGATTCATGTTTATGTTTCAAGTCAAGAAAGATTTGATCTCAGTAATATTAGGACCTTACAAACCCTAACTTCCCGATGATCTAGCGCACCTGGTACGTACACTAAGGGCCCACATGTTAAGCAAGATAATAAGATGATAAATGAAGCATAAATTAACCATACATATGTTATTGAATATGTTTAAAAATGTTTTTGTAGGATTTTATATTTGTACTTACTGAGCGTTAGCTCACTTATGTTTGTTCATACTGTAGGTATAAGCTCGATGAACCTTCTTAACGGATTGTGCAAGCGATGGGGTTTATGTGAAGAAAATGAAATGGATACTGCCACGAAGTTTATTTCCGCATGTTGTAAAAGCTCATATTTAAAATTGATAAGTATATATATATGTATGTTTCTAAGCTTTTGATGAAATTTCAATTATGGTTTAAGTTATCTTACAAATTATTGGTAAGTATATAAAAATATATATATGTGTGTGTGTCCTCAAATTTTATGATATTTCAAGATAAGTAGAAGTAAGAGTTAAAAGATGAGCACATAAAAAGGGTCGTTATAGTATGAAAAATATATTTATCGAAGATTTCATGTACACAAACAGTTTTAATAATTTTTCAAGTTGTGTTTCTTATGATTGTTTTACAAGTGTTACAAGTTTTAATAAATTCTACACATGTTATGAATTTTGAGTAAGTCTTATATATATCCAGATTTTAAGTATGTTTTAAGTAAAAAAAAAAAATTTCCTCTGAAATTTTGAGATATAACTTTAGATGAAAACAAATAATTATGCTCAAATAAGCAGGTTAATGGTCACATTCAGGTCATGCCATTACACTTTGTTTGTAGCTGATTTTTACCATCTTAAAATTCAGATTTTAACTAACACACAATAGTTGTAAGCCATGTTTCCCTCTCGTCGTTGAAGATAAAACAAAAGAATTATAAAGGCATCTGCCACTTCAGCAAAGTCCAAGCGGTGTAGAGCTTGATCTTATGTATCCATGTTTTCTCTCATCTCGCCTACTTTTCTGCTTCCTATTCCAAACTTGGCTTAATGACCAGAGCGTGAACTTTTTCATATCTAAAGTTTTTCATGTTATTTTGCTGTTTTTATAACAATAAAAAATTGAAAAGAGGTAATCAAATGTAGTATTATTAAATGATAAAAAATATAAAAATAATCACATATGATGCAGAATGTCTACTATCTTTATTGTCAAACTAAGTCCTAGAAAATTTTTAAAAAATAAAATAAAATAAAATTGGACAAACGATTGCTATATGATTATGTGTACAATTCTTCTTCAAAAAGACGTGTATGCATACTTAAATAAATAAAGTTTATAAATTTATATATATATATATATGTAATTAACTTGTACCGTTTTCCCTTAAAAAAAAAAAAGTTACTTGTATCTTTCGAAGTTGTAAATTATAGCTCGACAGTAACTTAATTTGACTTCATTTAAAGCGTGGAATTCAAATCCTACATTTCTAAATTAAAAAAAAAAAAAAACTTTTTATCTTTCAAAATAAAAATAAGGTAAATTTTCAACTTTAAATCAATATTTGACACTTTTTTCTTTTGAACCTTTAAGTAATTCCCTAATTAAACCTTTTTGTTTGTTATTGACAAATGAACTTTAAACTTTAATTTCGGCGTTTTATATCCAAATTTGACAAAGTATTTGCGCAGTGCTGTGAAGTTCATGATAGTTGTTAGCTTTTGGATGAAAACGCGGAAACTAAGGTGGCGTTTGGTATTAATTTTGAAATATTTTTTGTTTTCAAAAAAATTGAAAATGAGAATGTTTTGAAAATTGTATTAACATTATTTCTAAAAATTGTATTTGGTTCTGTTTTCTGAGTGTGTATTCTGAAAAACATAAAAATGAAATTTTGTTTGGTTATATATTTTGAAAACTCATTTTATAAGTGAGTATCTGATAAAAACATATTTATTTTTAATTGTAAAAAAATACAAAATAAATTATTAGTCATAATTAAAAAAAAAACTTTAGTGGTAGGTTTTGCAATAAACGATAGGGATGGAAGAGATTGGTAGTCTGAGTTCTAGGTGGTGGTGATGATTAGATTTAGGCCATAAGTCGATAGTCATCATCGCGACGGGGGCCGTCGTCATCGTCACTAGCCCATGGTCATTAGCCTTCGTCGAAAATGTCATCATTGGACATGATCATCACTGACGCTGTACAGACAGAGAGAGAAAGAGAGAGAGAAGAGATGGAGGGAGAAAACGAAAACAAAAAGTGAAAACAACTTTTTTTTTTCAAAAAACCTAAAAAAAAAACATATTTGAAAACGATGTTTTCAAAATGGTTTTGAAAACGTTGAATAAACAAACGCTATTTTGGAATCGTTTTTATTTTCTATGTTTTTAAAAATGAAAAATCATTCTCGAGAACAAAAACAAACGCCACCTAAAGTTTTAAATGATGACTAATTACGTCAGGTCGCATACATGCAAGGGTAGTTACTTAAAAATTGTAGCAAATTACACACTCATTGATATGTAGGACCACTCTAAAACAAATAATTAGATAAAAAATTAATATATAGTTTTAAATACGTATTTAAATAAATGATAGAAGTTTTTTTATTTAGGAAAATGATCATTAATCAATAACAGATCATAATCAATCAATGAAAAATACATTTTAATATTGACTAATTGCTTATTAATAATAATCAATTTTTTCAATCAGCTAATCAATGTTGACATTTATTAAAAAAAAAAAGATCATTTTTCTAATTTTATGGTCATTTATTAAAAAAATTTATTAAAAAAAAACTTCTTTTAAAAATAGTTATTTACCTACATATCCCTATATTAAATTGAAAGATAACTGGTCAAAATTAAAAATTCATAGAACAACTTGTATATTTGTTGAAGCTTTAGGAACAATAGCATAACTGTGTATGTGTAAGCGTGTGTGTGTACATATATATAACAAGAATAACTTCAGGGGACTAAACTTAATGAACAAACAAATATTGAATTATAACGTTTTTAATTTTTAAATTTTTTATTCTAACTTTTGTATTCGATCAATGCATTATCAAAAGTGATTTCCTTTCTATTTGATAGATATTTTTAATTTTTTTTAAATTTTAGAATATGGAGATTTGAATTTTACATCTTTTATTTTTAGTCGAATCATGTATGATCTTTATCACTAAGCTACACTTATAACCATGGTCTTTTCAACATTATAATAAAAGGAAAAATTAGGGATAAATTTGAAGTAAAAATGTACATACGTACACATACATCTACGTACCATATGCTATTTGCTTGTGACCAATCTTTATAGTTGAAAAATATATATTTATTAATAAAAAAAATACATGTCATGCTTCCAAATGAGAAAGCACACAAAAGCAATGATTATATGTTTTTTAAGTGTGTATGATGTTTGTAATTATCACAATTAACACGACACGAGTGCGTAACAAAGAAAATCAACTTGGATACTTAGAGAATGACATAATTAAGGTTGTGGGGGAAATTTGAACATTTTCTTGGATGTCACATATCATAACATCTATGTCGAGAAAAAAGTTGAAATTATGTATTTGTCGCTATTTCTACTTGAAGGAAACTTCAACGAATTGCTTACAAATTATCGACTGAAGTCTAACTATTTTTTTTAAAAAAATTATTTTCCATTATTGTGTATGTACTAAAGTTATAGTTTCCCTTAGTAGACGAAAAAAATTGCCACTTTGCAACAATATTTTAATACACACTTTGATGCTTAGAGCATCCTCAATAAAATACTAAATTAGTATATCAATCATAAATTTTAACATTTTAATGGAAACAAATTGCCCCCCATCATAATGATATCTTTGATATCAAATTTACTATATACCAAACTTGATTGCAAATTTATCATAATGTACAACCAATGCCAAATTTAAAATTTTAATTTTAATTGTTTTCTTGACTTTTAATTTAATCATTATAATATTTCCAATTTTAATATATTTAAATACCGAAATTCCAATTTATATGAGTTTTAAAGCATAATGATATTGACAAAATACAGATATAATATTAAAAATAATATTATATATTGAAATATGAAATAAGATCATGTTTTCCCCCACGCTTTGTAAAAAAATATAACATTAATATCTACATATATTGGAAATGGTATTAATAAAGCCAAATTTGACATTGTATTGTCAGCGTGGTAAAATGGCAGAGACGGTGAGCCCATTTTGTGTAGGATCTGTTGTTGACTGACCATTTGGAATGGCAGCTCTGCCCACAACAGATGCTGGTTCCGTTGGTTCAGGAAGTGAAATTGATTCACTTCCCTTAAGTGATGCAACCACATCTGACATAGTGGGCCTATCTTCTGGATCTTCCTGAACACATAGAAGCCCAATATGCATGCATCTTAGAACCTCTTCTTTTGGGCTTGAACTTGAAGAATCTTTTAGCAAATTGGGGTCCACAAATTCCATTGTTTTTCCTCCCTTCCATAATCTCCACGCCTGTCATGAAAATTTTGGGTTAATTTTAATATTAGGCCTCTGGCAATTATGTTGTCTCACTTCATCTCTTACAATCCAAAATGGAATAAAACTCTTTCATGAGCTTTTTATAAGATGAAAATTTGGTACTTCTGTTAATAAAATATCGATTTTTTAGTAGTTTTAACTTTTGTGCTTTGTCAGGAAACTCGCGTACGAGTAGAAATATTTAAATAAATACCCCTTTTCAATTGGTCATGTGATCAACAAATGATAGAAACCATTAAAAAGTTGAAGTTTTAATGAAAAATAGTATCAAATTTGCAATTGATGAGAAACTCAAGGAGAGCTTTGTTAGTCAATAAAGTAAGATATTTCATGTTCTTGGAGAAAGAATCAAATTTGAAATAAACATAAAATGGAGAGAGAAGGAAATTATGAGAAAAGGTAAGCATACATAGGAAAGGAGTGTCTGGGCATGTTCAGTGAGGTAGAATCCACTATTCTTCTTGCCACTAATTGTTTCAAGCAAGATGACACCAAAGCTAAAAACATCAGATTTTACAGAGAATATTCCGCCCATTGCATATTCTGGAGCCATATATCCACTGTTACAAGATTAATTAGCGTTATTGTATTTTTTTTCATAATTTTTTAGCATCATAGTGTGGTGAGAATACAAGAGAACATAGTTGAAACAAAAAAAAAAAAAGGTAGTAATATTATGCAGATGTAGACTTACTATGTTCCAACAACTCTTTTTGTGTTTGCTGATTTTTGGTTTTCACAGAATATTCTTGCCATGCCAAAGTCTGATATTTTAGCAACCATTTCAAGGTCTAAAAGAACATTACTGGGCTTGAGATCCCTGTGAATAATTTTATGCCTCGAGTCCTCGTGAAGATAAAGAAGCCCCTTGGCAATTCCACTAATGATATTATAGTATGTTTCCCAACCAAGCTGAGACCGTCTTTCTAAATCTGAATTCACCACAAAAAAAGTGCAAAATTCATTAGATAATTCTAAAATTAATGTGCTTTTTTTTTTTTTTTTTCTATCAATTGTTTTGATTGAGAAGAATAGTTGGTGGAACAAACCAAATATGAAAAGGTCAAGGCTTCTGTTTGGCATGAACTCATACAATAGCAACTTTTCCTCTCCCTCGATCCCGCATCCCACAAGCCTCACAAGGTTTCGGTGTTGAAGTTTTGCAATTAGAATAACCTCATTCTTGAACTCTTCCGTGCCCTGCCATGACTTCCTTGATAATCTTTTGATAGCTACTTCCTTCCCATCTGGTAACATACCCTGCTTATATCAGATATGTTAAAACCAACCTAATCGACTTTCAAAAAGAAAAAAAAAGACAGAATCACACCAAGAAACAGATTGCAACACCTTGTAAACTGCGCCAAAACCACCTTGTCCGAGCATATTTGAATCCGCAAAGTCATCCGTAGCTGCCCTTATGGTAGTTAGATCAATGAAAGGGAGTTCCTCAGAAGTCACTAGATTACCTTCTACTGTAACTGCGACCGCTTTACGGCTTGCCAATTCTTGCAACAGAGCACGCTCGCTTTTTTCATCTGCAGATAAACACGTTTTAGTTGCTAATTTGGCATAATTTAAGAATGGTTAGAAAAATCTACTTCATTTACCTGTTTCTGTTCCTTTTTTATGCCGAAGAAAAACAGCACAAGAACAAATGAAAATCACTAGTAGCAAAGTCGATATGCAGATAGCCACCGCAACCTTCCAAGTCTTCCAATTATCCCCTGATTTTCAATAAAAAGAAATTTCTTGAACTCAAAGTTGCTATAGGCTCTTACAATTTCAACAGCTCTTAGGAATAACTTTTTATTGAATTGGTTGTTCTTGTATTTCTTTAGGTAAGGAAGATCTAAGGAGATAAAAACTCTGAGACTGTTTCAGAAAATTATACTCTTGGCAAGAATCTCACATTAGAATAAGTCACTAGTTTACTGCTTTTTTTTTTTTCTTTAATCCAGCAACAAAATGTTACCAGCAAATAAATCATGATCATAAAAGGGTTGAGTCCCCTACCTTTTGGAAAGGAGTAGACTATCAGAGAACTCGAAGTGTCGTTGTAGAACTGATACATTTCAAACCTCACATTGCAGTTCCTGCTTAGAATTATTCCGCCTTGTCGATAAGAACAGCACGATTCAAGTTCTAGCAAGGCGGAGTTCAAACAGTTACTACAAGCATCTGGAGGGATGTTCCTAGTGCACTGTACTAAGCCATAGATTATTTCCTTGCTTGACAATCTAACTTGTCCAGTCGCAAACATGTGCTTCAAAGGATTAGATGCAGCCTCGTTTGAGATGTTTTGCATCAAATACAACATAACTTCACCAAGTCGACTTCGTCTAGACACATTCTTCTCCTGATTATTGTGCTCCGGATACTTTCCAGTATAAACCTGCATACTTGAAAAGAACATTTGGAAGGAGTATCTAACTTGACAGAGTTCGTACCATATTATTGCATCTATACTCTTGCAGTGTTCAAAGATATACCGGCCCGCATTCTGGACGCAGTACTGACAGACGGTGGAGTTGACGTCCCCTCTACAAAGGGCTTGTCCATACACTTTATCTGGACCATCGCCAATAGAGGTGTCGTACAAAACTGGAAGGGAAGTGTTAAGGGTAATGTTCGAAGGCAGAGCACCAAGAAGATGCTTGAGGTTGGCTTCGAATTGACTATCGGCTGTGTAGTTTCGATAATCAGGTGAACAAAAGGTGAAAAGAGGATCTGCACTAGAGAGTGCAAAGATCATTGAAAGTAGAAAAATTGTAATCAAAAGCATTGCTTATAGTTCTAAACCCTACCCGTCTTTGGTATTAGGTAGAACGTTGAAAGAAGACGAGAAGGAATGACTGGATGAAGAAACATATATTGAGTTGTTTCGTGATAAGTTAATGTCGTACTATTGATTATTATTCAGAAATTCCATGGTGAATTTGACTTTCTGGCTAAGTTTTGGAACCTTGATCGTTATTTAGTTTTTACTCAGTCAAACTGCCAAATAGCAATCAAATTGGCTTCCGATTATCTTAAAGTTGTTTCGATGATATTTCTATAGCACTATCCTAGAAAGTGCTTAAGGTTATCTCTAGCTCTTCATTTTCATGTTGTTTACAAGATAAGATCCAAATCTTTTTCTTATTTTTAATATGTCTAATAAATCAAAGCAGTTATAGTTTAGCCAAATAATAAGGTCATCCATAAATGTACTTATCAACTCCTTTGAATAGCTAAAGAGCGTTACTAGCATAGAAAATGATGACTTCTCTGATAAAGACCCTAAAAAACAATTAAAAATCCACCAAAAAAAAAATCCTAAAAAACAGATAAATCGTGTTTTTAAAGAGAAATTTAAACACTCATGAGTCTTGAATCTATGAGTTCTTACTCAAATCCCTCCCCTTGCAAATGTCAACTTCAATTGTATATTGGAAAACTGAAGTTAATTAGTCACAATCATGAGGACAAATACAATGGATATATAGATATTTCCAAATACAAAAGGCTAACTAGTGGTTATCCACTTATATTTTCATCAAATTCAACCGGCCTTAGTTAAATTATCATGAGGCTTACTTCTTAGCACTAGCCACTTTTATTGTCTATTAGTAATAAAAAAAAAATTCTATTAGAATAAACCGGCTAAATTTGATGGGTTATGTTTAGTTGACTTTTGATTATTGACGCAGATTATTTTCCTTTAGAGCACCTAGTGAAGGACAAGATCAACAAACATACATATATAACTTCGGCATCAAGCTGTTTTATTTAATTATTTAATTATTTGAACTTAAAGGTAGGGGATTTAGACTTTGAATTATATATTAAAGTCACATGTGAAATTACTATTGCGTTATGCTTGTGACCACACATCAAGCTATTTTAGACATAATCTTTCTTTTTAAGCCGTTTGAGTACCATTTTTGAATAAACGGACGTCTTATTAAAGATGCTTGAACTGGACTTCGAACCAGATAACGCGTTATTTGCTTCAATGATAGGATGAAGAGTCCGAATCCGGATGCTCAGCAACCGAAAGTCTTTTCAAGACACTGTTTGTATAAGAACTCTGGGTATATGTCAATAAATTTCCAGAGACTGATCTAAACCTAGTCGCATATATGAGTTTTTGCTTGTCGATCGGGTGATGATTAATGTGCGTGACATATGTGTATTCACCGGCCACCTACCTACCAATCTTAATAAGACACATTTTCCAAAATTCTATCAGACTTTGGTCACTAGATTCACTTGGTTGGTTCAAATTCATAAAGGTTTGTAATTTCTCATTAGTTACAACAAATGGAATATGACAGCACTAAAGCATTTACATGTACAGCACAAACTAGATCCAAATACCATGTATTTACATCGTTTCAAAAATTACTTATAACAAAAGCAAACAACCAGAAAATGCAAAAGTCTTCGATTTCAAATGTATATCGGTTTAGCATCAACGAGGCGTGACAATAGAGACTGTGAGGCCATTGACAGAGCGACTATTTTCAGCACCTGATTCAGAGAGATTCACGATTCTCCCGGTGAAGAAGGCAGGACGTTTGGGCTGGCAAAGACTTGTGGATTCGCCTTTCAGCATTACCACAACAGACGACATAGTTGGCCTGTCGTATGCATCCTCTTGGACGCATAACAGTCCAATATGGAGATATCTTATAAATTCATCGGGGTTACATGAATCGGCTATTAATGGATCCACCAGCTCCAGCACTTTTCCTTCATGCCATAGATGCCATGCCTAGTTGTCCATCAATAACATATAACTTGTATTCCAAAGAGGAGGAAAAAAAAGTCATTTTAATTGAGAAATCTATGCGGAATTAAAGCCAGATAGAACTCACATATGAAAGGAGGCAAGGAGCACGGTTTGTTTGATAAAAGCCAGCATTTCTTTTTCCACTTAAAATCTCAAGTAATAGAACTCCAAAGCTAAAAACATCAGACTTAACAGAGTATATTCCCTCCATAGCATATTCTGGGGCCATATATCCACTATTTTCAACAAAGAACCTTAATTTAGCAGCAGATTGGTGCATAACATTAAATAACGGGTTTGTGTTCTTATAGCAATAGCATAATAAAACATAAAAAAATTAAAATTAAAATTCTTACTAAGTCCCAACTATTGTCGCGGTATTAGCTTGTCCATCAGTTCCTGCAAAAATTCTTGCCATTCCAAAGTCTGAAATCTTGGGATTCATGTCCCAATCAAGCAATATGTTGCTGGCTTTTAGGTCTCTATGGATGATTCTAAGCCTAGAATCCTCGTGAAGATAAAGAGTCCCTCTTGCTATTCCACTAATAATCTTAATCCGCGTGCTCCAAGCTAGTTGTGCTCGTGTTTTTCTATCTATTCATCATGATCAGGAAAAAAAGCAGTAATGATCGAAAATTGTATCAATCAAAAATGCTGATATAAGCGTTAAAATCGAATAAGTAATAAAAAACTCTAATACAAATTCAGAGAAAAAAGAAATACCAAATAGAATGACATCTAGGCTGCTATTTGGCATGTATTCATACACAAGCATTTTCTCCTCTCCATCTGCACAAAATCCCAAAAGCCGGACAAGGTTTTTATGTTGAAGTTTCATTATCAGGAGAACTTCATTTGTGAATTCCTCTGACCCTTGCTCGGAGCAGATCGAAAGCCTCTTGA
This sequence comes from Antiaris toxicaria, assembly GCA_035233585.1. Classification (NCBI taxonomy): domain Eukaryota; kingdom Viridiplantae; phylum Streptophyta; class Magnoliopsida; order Rosales; family Moraceae; genus Antiaris; species Antiaris toxicaria. Next base: position 102,512,913 of record CP141154.1, read on the forward strand.
TCGCCACTTCCCTTCCATCTCTTAGTACACCCTGAGAAACATTTTTTGGGGAGTGTTAAAATACAATTAATTTATTCCAATCTTAGATCTCAAGCGCTTAAATAGTTCTCTTTCTATTTTGATTTAAAAAAAAAAAAGGAGAAACATAGATGCACACTTGTTACCTTGTAAACAGGGCCAAAACCTCCCTCTCCAAGCTTATTTGAATCAGAAAATTTGTTCGTAGCAGCTTCTATATATGCAACATCAAAATAAGGACACTGGTCATCTTTTGGATAATCCCTGTGGAAGCACTTAAGAGACGTTTGCCGTAAAGTTTCATTGTTCCCTGGAGATGGATTGAAAAGGGCGATTTAGGACAAAAACAAAGACAGTGAGGCAACAAGTTGTTAAAAGAAATCACTATAAAACCACTCTTACTCTTTTTGTTTCTTTTGTTATATGCATTATAATAGGCAAAGGAACCAATAACTGATACCACCACGCCCACTGAGACAACCGCAGCTAGTGCAAATTTCCATCCTTTTGTTCCACTATCTGCACTTGGTACCAACTCTCTTTGTAAGCTATTTTACCACTTGAGAATACTACAGCAAATATTGAGTCTCTTAAAAAAATGAAAACATTAATAATAATATTCTATTTTTAGTACCTTGTCCAGTTGAAGAACCGGATGTAGCCTCGGTCTCTCCCTCATAAAATGCGTACAACTCGTACCGCAAGTAACAGCTACGACTAAGAAGCCTAGCACCAATAGAGAAATAATAGACATGCAAAATCTCTTGTGTTGCAATTCCAAGGCATTTGTTACAGTCATCATGAGACAAGTCTCGAGTGCATTGCACAAGAGCATACACTGTGTCACTCATAAAGGGAACTTTACCCGTGGCATACATGTCACCCGAACTATAAGCTGCCGCCTGAGAAAGGTTATGCAGTGTCGAGTTCATGACGGATCTAAACTTCTCTGGCCGTGAAATATTCAGCTTGTTATCTAAAGGAATATTGTCGGAGGCGTTCAATTTTCCAAAGAAACTGTCGTTGGAGTAGCGCAATTGGCATGATTCTTCCCAAATGGCACCTTCTTTTGATGCCTTACAGAGTGTGAGGATATCCTGCGAGGCTGTGGCTATGCAGTTCTGACAGGTTTCTTGAGTAATGTAGTTGAGGCACATGTAAAGGCCATAAACTCTGTCTGTGTCGCCTGTTCGGATTGAGGTGTTGTAGAACTTAGAAGAGGAAGCATTTGAAGGTAAAATTTGGAGAAGATTGTTGAGGCTTAAATTAAACATGTCATCAGCTGTGTAATTTCCGGTGTTTGAGCATTGCTGGAAGGGAGGGTCCGCGAAAGAGAGATCACAAAATAGGAGGGTAAAGAAAAAATAAAGGAAATGTAATGGAACGAGCTCCGCAAAGCCTTGAAAATGATCCATTTTCGCCTTCCGACTAACTAGCTAGATCGCCGGCGTGCTGAATAGTAAAAAAACTATACGTTTTATAGATGAATCATTCGCAGACTTTCATATAATTTTTCGATAATTTCCAAGGAAGTGTTTGATATCACTATCAATCCCCATCCTAAGACATATGTTTTGTCATTGACCAACAAGGTATATGTAAATTTAAAACTCCTTAATAAGATAAATTTTGAATCGCTATTCTTCAAACCATTTTAAAGGCCGTATTTGCGCGGTAAGCTTTCCCGGAAACTGCTTTCTGGTCAGATGTATATGAGTCAAGTCATTCGCTGACTTTTTGGATTGATTGACCTGGACTTATTTAGGACACGTTAATTGTTTGAAATAAGCGATTAAATATGAATTGACAAATAATCTAATTATAATGTTAAAAAAAAAAGATCTAATTATAATGTTGGAGAAAAGGACAAATACAATTTTGTGATGATATTCTTTTTTAAACAATGGAGTTGACTTCATGACTAGCCAAATGAATCTGAATTCTAGCCTGTTCTAATCCGTCCTAAATACAAGTCAAAGGGCTTTCAGAGAAACCACTATAGCATATCAAGACAGCAATAAAGAGGCAACCACATCAAAACCTTCAGCCATATGAAGACGACATGGAAAGTTTCAACACAATAAAAGAGGAAAATTTCAAAAGTATAAATGATGGACAAAAACGATAAAAAAAAAATGCAGTGATGAAGAAATCTACAATAAATCCGCTAAGTGGCAACATGTGGAAGAGAGGGATTCAAATTTTATAATCAAAAATTAGCATCTTAAATTGTATCTAACAATAGTATTATGTTACATCACTTTAAAAAGTTTGAAATGTTTTATAACTAAATTTTTTATATATTAAAATTTAACTTCTTTCATTGATATATCATAATATAATTAATTAAACATAATTTATAATATTGTGACGTCCCCCATACGTTATCATACCAACCAGCCGAGTTCTAACGCCGACCGTGATGGCTGGCAACCTCGTGGGTCGTCGTCCTCTTACTTAACATACTTAACTTTCCATTTTTAATGTTCTCATTTTAAAGCGGAAGCAATTTCTATAGCAATTTTTTTTTAATTTACATATTATGCCTATATCTCTATCATACTCTTATAACATATAATTCATGAATTTCTTTATTTCAACTTCCTTTTTGAACGCTCAGCGAAAGACTCATGGTAGTACCATACCCTCGCCCAGTCCCTTAGCCCATGCAGATCCGTCCGTTGTTCATCATATTGCTTTAAACTAACAGGTTACTTACCTGCAACATATGAACAACTAATGAGCCAGATGCTCAGTAAGTTCAAACATACATTCCTTAACTTATAAATACTAGTAATATATATTATTACTAGAATATATGACATCACGTATAGACACATCATACACATCATCGAAATATATCATCAAAACATAACATAGAATGTGAGCTTCATCATGCTTGTTTATCTCTTCGCTAATCATTCCCATCATTCTATTGATAATCTCTTATTATTCTATTCTAATTTCTTTATTTCTTTTCTTTTCATTCCTATAGTTTCTTAACTTTCTGTTCTAAACCTTTATAACTTTTCTATCGTTTTGTCTACATCTCTTATCTTTTCGTATCTTATAAGCTAGTAACATATACAGTAACATAACATCACGTAAAAACGTGTCATTCACATCATACACATAATATCAAATACCTCACATCACATATATTAATTCTATTATGTTCTTTTAAGTTTCGTTTTATTATTTATCTATTTTTCATCGATTTCATTATGTCATTCTTTCATATTGTTCGTTTTTTTTTCTTATCGTTCTTTACTTTTCTTTTCTTTTTGTATCATTTCTTTTCTTTTCTTTTCACTCTCTTTTCCTTTCTTTTCTGTTCACTCTCCTTTCCTTTCTTTTCTTTTCACGCACTCTTCTTTCCTTTCTTTTCTTTTCATTTTCCTTTCCTTTCTTTTCTTTTCACGCACTCTCCTTTCTTTTCTTTTCTTTTCTTTTCTTTTCATTTTCCTTTCCTTTCTTTTCTTTTCGCGCACTCTCCTTTCTTTTCTTTTCTTTTGTTTTCTTTTCTTTTCTTTTCACTTTCCTTTCCTTTCTTTTCTTTTCACGCACTCTCCTTTCTTTTCTTTTCACTTTCCTTTCCTTTCTTTTCTTTTCACGCACTCTCCTTTCTTTTCTTTTCTTTTCTTTTCTTTTCTTTTCACTTTCCTTTGGTGGGCCCGTTGTTGAACGTACCTATTTGTGCGCAGACAGTGGGAGGAGGGGGAGCGACCCACCAACCTATCTCACAGTCACATTAGCTACCGCACCTTCGGGGTTGGTCCAACCTATAAACTACCACACCTGCGAGGCAGCGCCACATCTGCGTGGAGGATATAGACCTGAAGTCTCGACCGTGTGGGGAAACCGGTATGCCAACAACTTAAGTTTTCAGTCTTATTATCTTGTATGCTTTTATTTTTCTTATATTGATTTTTCATTGTACATCTTTTTCATGACATTCATTATCTTTCCTTTCTTATTTTTCATAGAACATTTCATGGAACATTTATTCTTTCGTTGTTCTATCTTTCTTTCATAATTCTTTCTCATTGACATCTCATTCTTTCATTCTCATTTCGTAAGACATATTGTAACAACCGGGAAAATTCACATTTTTTCAGAAAATAAATACACAATGAATTTAAGCGTTAAAATGTGAAATTAAGTGATTTAATATTGTTTAGAACTAAAATAAAATGTTCTAACAATGTTAAAGGATGAAAAATGAGTAATAGTGATATTATATGTGTGCACGTGTGTGCCACTCACAGTATCAGGAAGTAGGTCAAGATGATATTATCTTGACATAAAACTGATAAATCTGGGTTCAGCACACCCAAATTAGTCAGGATAGCCTATCAGCACGCTCAAATTTGATAATTGAGCACAAGGGTAAATTTTGACCGAAAATTCGCAGTATCGGAAATTGGTCAAAATGACCTCAGATGAAAATAAAACTGATATATTTGGATTCAAGACGCCGAAATTAGTCAGGATAGCCATATTGAAATTTTGGGCGAAAAAGTATATAAAGAGCGGGAAAAAGTGGAATTTTCTCATTTATCTACACACACTCTCTCTCCTCCTTCTCTTTCTCTCTCTAGCCGAATATATACAGTAACCGACCATCGGAAACGGTGTCCGTTTTCGACACTGCCGGTGTCATCGGAAAGCTCTCGACGAGCTGAGTTCAACGGTGTGCCGAGTCGACGGAACCGATGCCGGAGGAGAGCGCACGCACCGCCCGAAGCCGCCGGCCACCGGAAATTTCGATCGCCGATATCTTCGCCGTCCGACGTCCGATCAAGCTGAAACCGGTCTCAAAAGACTCGTGGTGAAGAGTACTACAAAACCCATGTGGTGGATCATCTCAACACCGGCGGAATCGCACCGCCCGAAGCCGCGACATCGCCGTCGCCGTCGCCGCCGTGAAACCCGTCGTTTCCGGCGATGTTGAGCTGCACCACCGGTGCAGAAATGGTCTCCGTGAAGAGGGGAGCAAAAGCCCTCAATCAATTTCGGGGAAAAAGTCCGGCACGGCGGAGCTCCACCGTCGCCGCCGTGGCCGTGACTTTCGGGGGGATTTTCCGGCGATTGGGGCCTCCAAATGTGAAATTGAAGCCACCAATGGATTCCTCTCGTCGAGATCTTCAAGATGGACTACCCACTTGCCACCGTCGCCGCCGTCGCCGCCGGTCAACGGTCGGTCAACGGCGGCCGTTGACCGAAAATGCAAGTTTGGCCCGTTGGCCTATTTTCGACGTTCCGGACGCATCCGCGTAGTCGGATTTGCAAGACGGGACCTCAAATATGAAGAACGGAGAATTAGGGTTTATGCCGTCGAGACCGGACTGCAATTCGGTATAAATTCTGACCCCTTTACGTTCCGTAATTTAATTGTTTAGGACTGTTATATGATTTTATGGTTATTGTTATGAAAAATGTGGAAAAGAATATATGTAAAAAGAAGAAAATGGCTGTAATGAAGAAAAAGAAAAATATGTGATAATGTAACGATTTTACGTAAACAGTATGAGTTTTACATAAAATCTAGGCCTCTGGTATAGTACGTGATAGAATTAGATCAGGATAGATGGTTTTCAGGCGTTTCCTAAACGCTGGAACCTCAAAAATTAAGCGGAAATGCTGTCGAAATTTCTAAAAAAATGACACCAGGGGTAAAATGGGAAACGAGGGGTAAAAATATGATCGGGAAGGGAACCCGAGCCCCCTCGAGGAATTAAGGCATGGAAAAAGGAATGGGTAAGGTACGACTAGTAAACCGACCCTTCGAAACCCTAGAACGTAAGGAAAACATGAAACTGACTTTTAGGTCAGAATAGTACTTCCCGAGGGCCGGGAATGTGAAAATTGGTAAAATAATAAGAATTGATCCGGAAAAGATCCGATAAGATTTAGAAAGTTAATTAAATGATTTTGGGTTTAGAAAATCCAGCCTAAGTATGAAAATGAAAATGTTATGATTAAACGACCCATTAGGGGCAAAATGGTCAATTTGCCCAAAAATTCTCAAATTATGGGAAAAGAGCCCCAATGACCTTAGAATAGGTTAATGAAGTTTGTAAAAGCCAAAATTGAGGTTTAAATTATGAAAAATCATGTCAAGGGCAAAATTGTAATTTTGTCAAAAGTTAGGGGTAAAATCGTAATTTTTCAAAAAGTTGGAGAAAAATTCAAAAATGGCCATTAAGGTTTAGAAAGCTGTCCTAAGGCTATAATTAAGGATTGTAAGATCAGAATTAAGCTTTTTAATAAAATAAAAGCTGTAAATGAAAATGTGATTAACGGACAAAATTTATTTGTAGGAATCCAATCCCGACGCGACAAAGGACGTCAATGGATTTTAAGAAGAGGATAAGCACGCTATGAGTAAGTTCAGACATTTACCCGTCTGCAACTATGAACAAGCTTATAGTATTATATGTTTTGTATGTATATGTCATGATGTGATTTATGATGATGCTATAGTAAATGCTATAGCAATGCTATGATGATGTTAAAAGATATGTTTTAATAAATAATTTATAAAAATATATATATATAAATATATGTATATATTGAATTATGAAGGAAAGGTATTATAAAAGTTTTATGAGAGTAATGATGTGATAAAGAGGGATAAAGGAATGGAAAGAGTAAGAATGAGAATATTATGATAGAATGCATAGGAAAGAGATGAGATATGAAAGGAAAGAATAGGTGTTTATGAAAAGTTTTATGGAAATTAAGTTATGATTGATAGAGCAATTATGATCGGTGAGGAAAAGAATTTAGAAATGGATGTTTTATGAGGACGAAAGAATAGATGTTTTATGAAAAATGATATGAAAACAAAGAGTTAGACAAGAAAGAAAAACAATGATAGGTTATGATGAAAGGTATGATGAAAGGATTAGAACATAACGATAAGATGTGATTGATGGAATAGAACGATAGGCTATGATCGATAGGCTATGATTGATGGAATGATGCAAATGATAAGACGAACAAAGAATAATTGTCTACACGTAACAAAACATGTTTTTGTTAGTTATGATGTGATGTGATGTGATGTTATATAAGTAATATGTGCTATATGTGTTATGTTTTTGAAAGAAAAAGATGTTCAACGAAAAATCAATATAAGAAAAATAAAAGCCTACAAGATAATAAGACTGAAAACTTAAGTTGTTGGCGTACCGGTCTCCCTACAAGGTCGAGACTTCCGGTCTATATCCTCCGCGTAGATGTGGCGCTACCCCGAAGGTGCGGTAGATTATAGGATGGACCAACCCCGAAGGTGCGGTTTTTATGTGACTGTGAGGTAGGTTGGTGGGTCGCTCCCCCTCCTCCCACTGTCCGCGCGCAACTAGGTACGTCCAACAACGGGCCCAACCAAAGGAAAGTGGAAAGAAAACAAACGAAAGAAGAGTGAAAAGAAAAGAAAAGAAAAGAAAAGAAAAGAAAGGAAAAGAGAAGAAAAGAAAAGAAAGGAAAAGAGCGTGAAAAGAAAAGAAAGGAAAAGAGCGTGAAAAGAAAAGAGAAGAAAGTGCGTGAAAAGAAAAGAAAAGAAAAGAGCGTGAAAAGAAAAGAAAAGAGAGTGCGTGAGAAAAAAAAAAACCAAGGAAAAAGAGAGTGGAAAGAAAAGAAAAAAAAATGATACGAAAAGAAAAGAAAAGAAACGAACGATATAAAAGAACAACACAATGAAATCAATGAAAAATAATAAAACGAAGTTTAAAGAACATGATAGAATTATATATGTGATGTGATGTGTTTGATGTTATATGTATGGAATGACACGTTTTTACGTGATATTGTGCAGTTTTAAGATATGAAATGTTAAGAGATAATGATAAAGCGATAGAAAAGTTATAAAGGTTTAGAATAGAAAGTTAAGAAATGATAAGAATGAAAAGCAAAGAAATGAAGAGATTAGATTAGAATGATAAGAGATGATCGATAGAATGATAAGAACGATGAACGAAGAGATAAACGAGAATGTGAAGCTCATATGTTATGTTATGTTTTGAGGATATGTATAAATGATGTATATGATGTGTATATACGTGATGACAAATATTCTAGTAATAATATATATTACTAGTAATTATAAGTTAATGAATGTATGTTTGAACTTACTGAGCATCTAGCTCATTAGTTGTTTATATGTTGCAGGTGAGCAACGTGTTTATTTAAAATAATATGATGGACAACGGACGGATCTGCACGTGCCAAGGGACTGGGCGAGGGTATGGTACTACCATGAGTCTTTCGCTGAGCGTTCAAAAAGGAAGATGAAAGAAAGAAAGTTATGAAATATGTGTTATAAGCGTATGATAGAGATAGGTATAGTATGTAAGTAAAAAAAAAAAAAAATTTGCTATAGAAATTGCTTCCGCTAAAAGATGAGAACGTTAAGAATGGAAAGTTAAGTTAAGTAAGAGGATGACGACCCACGAGGTTGCCAGCCATCGTGGTCGGCGTCAGAGCTCGACTGGTTGGTATGGTAACGTACGTGGGGGGTCGCCACACATATATCGTTGTTTCATGTAGTTGTTTTTCTTTTCTTAATTCTTTACTTTACTCGTGTGAGTTATGTCAGTCATACTTTAGCATATATAGCACATATTACTTATATATCATCACATCACATCACACACATCACATCATAACAAACAAAAATACGTTTAGTTATGTGCAGACAATTATTCTCTATTTATCATTTGCATCATTCTATCTATCGTATCTTATCATTATACTCGTATCGATCATAGCCTATCGTTCTATTCTATCAATCACATCTTATCGTTATTGTAACAATCAAGAATTTTCATTTCTCTAAGAATCATTTTTTTTTATTTAATGTAATGATATTTTTATACATATGTATATATATATGAATGATTTAATACTGCTAGAATGAAATAAAAATATTCTAACAGTGTTAAAAAAAAAAAAGGATGATAATAAAAATAATTTTGGAAACTAGGGGCTAGGGACAAATTTAAAGAGTTTAGGGACACAAAAAAAAAAAAGGTGGGGGGCATTGTTTTTTCGGCTGAAAGAAAAAAAAAGGGTGAGGGACGCGAAACAGAGAGCGCGAGCGAGGGAGACGGCCGAGAAAGGGAGAACCGGCGTGAGAGGGAGGCGGAATCCGGCGAGAGAGAGGGAGAGAGCGACGGAAGAAGATTCTTCTTCTTATTCTTCTTCTTCTTTTCTTCTTCTTCTCCGTTCGGCTGCAAGCGAAAACTCGCGACGGTGAGCCGAAATTTCGGCGGCAAACGCAGGGGAAGGGAGCACGAGGAGAAGGAAACTCGGGGGGGGGGGGGGGGGGGGGTGAAAATGTCGACTGGGGAAGGGTGAAAAACCCAGAAAAAAGCGAGCTTTTCTTCCCTTCCTCCTTCCACGCGACTCGGCACTGTGCAGCCGTGAGGGAGCCGCGACTTTCGGCGCCTCCAAGCTCAGTTTTTCTTCGAGTTTCCTTCCAAAAACCGCAACTTTAGTTCCTCTAGAGGCAAAGGAACGTTTTTGAGCAAAGGTAACATTTTTCCCTTTTCATTTTGGTGATTTTCGGATTTTATAGTGGGTAGTGTGAAAAATTGTTCAAATGGAAATGTTAGGGTCCGAAAATGGTTAGAAATGATTGAGGATGGCTTAGGAAAGAATATATGTGAGTTTAGAAACTTAAATGCTAAGGTTTGAATATGTTTTCTTGAGGAAACCGAAAATGTACAAAGTTAGGGTTTGAAAATTGAATGATTTTTCATGATGAATTTGTGGTTCTTTTTGGTGAAATAATTGAACTTTATGATTGTTAGCTTGATGATTTAAGTGAAAAAAATGGTTATAAGGGTTATATTAACCATAAATGTGTTTGGGTTCAATTTTGAATAAGTGATGGTTAAGTTTCTTGAAATCGGATTTTGGAAATGTTAAAGTTAGTTTTATTGAGTTTAGAGTTAAGAAAAGAGATTGAAAATGGTTATGAAATTGTTTGGGAGAGATTAGTTAAGTTGAAAGTTGAGTTGGAAGTTGGTTATTAAAATTGAATGTCTTTATGTTGTTGGTGATTTTGAATGAATGAATGAATATGGAAAATGAAAAAAATGGAAAAAAATGATGAAAGTGATGATTGATTTATGGATATGATTTGGAATATGTTAATGAGTAATATGTGGGATTGATAAGCATTTTTCATAGAACGTTTTGAATGTTCTATGAAAAATTAGGCCTCTGGTATAGTAATTGGCAGGTACCTAAGTTTTGAGACGTTACTTAAACGCCGGGATCTCAGTTTTAAGCGGAAATGCTGCCGAAATTTCGGCAGTAATAATGAGGAGAAATAGTTGTAAGAAACTAAGAGTGTGGGTATTATGGAAATTAGAGTGTTAAGAAAAAAATTTTGGAGTGTTAAGGAAAGGGTGAAAACAAAATACCAAAGATAGTAACAATATTTTAAGAGTTGAATAGGAGAAAAAGAGAGGAATAAGGAAAATGTAGAAATTAATATAAATCTTATTATCGAAAAAAAAAATGAAATGAATATGAGAAATAATCCATGATTATTTCTATTATAGGAAACCCAAGAAGTGAAGGGGAAGGCAATAGCAAGGATCCAAAAGAAATCACTCTTGCCCAGATATTGTAAGTACAAACATTTACTTGTCTACCCACAAACTGACTAACTTTGATGTGTTCTGTGACATGAGTTAGATGAAAAATTCATGTTAGAAATGTCTTAGGAATGGTAAGAATGCATGATAGGTTATGATCTAAAAACTAAAAGAATACAAGATAATAAAACTGAAAATTTAATGTTGGCGTACCGGTCTCCCTATATGGTCGAGACTTCAGGTCTATATCCTCCGCGCAGATGTGGTGCTACCCCAAAGTGTGGTAGATTATAGGATGGACCAACCCCAAAGGTGAGGTATTTATGTGACTGTGAGGTAGGTTGGTGGGTCACTTCCCCTCCTCCCACTGTCAGCGCGCAATTAGGTACGTTCAACGACGGGGCCCACCAGTGAAAGTAAAGAAAGAAAAAAAAAAAAAAGAAGAGAAAAGAAAAGAAAAGCAAAGAGAAAGAAAGGAAGACATGAAAAGAAATTTTGAGGATGTTGCAATAAGTTATGATAAAGAACCTCAAATACTAACCTATGAGGAATTAGAATTGCATTATGTGACTAACCTTAGAGGTTATGCATGTTAGTTCTTTGTTTGTATGTTTGTGCTTACTGAGTCTAGCTCACAAGTCTGTTTGTGGTGTAGGTGATAAAGGTAAGCAACACAGGACAGGATAGAAGCATGATGCGGCTGGCAGACAGATTCAAGAGGTATCATGGATAAGGGGATGGACCTGCTATGCTTTCAGCTGCCAGAATATTTTGTATAAGCGCATGTTCAGATATATATGTATATATTTATATATGCAGACCATATGTGAATGAAATGGAACAAAAATGAAAAGAAAAAAATATATATATGTTAGTATGTTTTGAGAAAAACAGAAAGTGGTGTAAATGTGTTTCAAAAAAAAAAAAAAAATTTCCCAAAATTTCTACTCTATTTTGAAAGTAAAGATTTTAAATTACACTTCCGCAAATGAAAAGAAACGTTTATGTATACAAAGTTAATGAAGAAAGAGATGGCGAACGTCGACTCGGGCGAGCTGGGTCGGCGGGCGTCACAGTTATGTTCTAATCCTTTCATCGTACCTTTCATCATAACCTATCATTGCTTCTCTTTCTTGTCTAACTCTTTGTTTTCATATCATTTTTCACAAAACACCTATCATTTCGTTCTCATAAAACATACCCTTTCTTAATTCCTTTCATTACCGATCATCGTTGCTCTATCAATCATAACTTAACTTCCACAAAATTTTTCATAAAAATCTATTCTTTCCTTTTGTATCTCATCTCTTTCTTATGCATTCTATAATAACATTCTCATTCTTACTCTTTCCATTCTTCTATCTCTCTTTCTCACATCTTTATTCTTATAAAGCTTTTATAATACATTTCCTTCGTAATTCAATACATATACATATATACATTTTTTATAAATTATTTATTAAAACCTATCTTTTAACATCATCATAGTATTGCTATAGCGTTACTATAGCATCATCATAAATCACATCATGACATTTGCATACAAAACATATAAATACAATAAGCTTATTCATAGTTGCAGACGGGTAAATGTCTGAACTTACTCATAGCGTGCTTATTCTCTTCTTGGAATCCATCGATGTCCTTTGTCGCGTCTGAATCGGGTTCCTACAGACAAACTTTATCCGTTAATCATATTTTCATTTATAGCTTTTATTTTATTAAAAAGCTTGATTCTGATCTTATAACTCTTAATTATAGCCTTAGGACAACTTTTTAAACCTTATTGGCCATTTTCGAATTTTTTTCAACTTTTTGAAAAATTACGATTTTACCTCTATTTTTGACAAAATTACAATTTTACCCTTGACATGATTTTTCATAACTTAAACCTCAATTTTGGCTTTTACAAACTTCATTACCCTATTCCGAGGTCATTGGGGCTCTTTTCCCATAATTTGAGAATCTTTGGGCAAAATAACCATTTTGCCCCTGATGGGTCGTTTAATCATAACATTTTCATTTTCATGTTTAGGCTGGATTTTCTAAACCCAAAATCATCTAATTAACTCTTTAAATCATCTAATACTGTTTACGTAAAATCGTTACATTATCACATATTTTTCTTTTCCTCCATTACAGCCATTTTCTTCTTTTTACATACATTCTTTTCCATAATTTTCATACTAATAATCATAAAATCATATAATAGTCCCAAACAATTAAATTGTGGAATGTAAAGAGGTCAGGATTTATACCGAATTGCAGTCCAGTCTCGACCGCATAAATCCTAATTCTTCGTTCTTCATATTTGAGGTCCCGTCTTGCAAATCTGACTCCGCGGATGCATCCGGAACGTCGAAAATAGGCCAACGGGCCAAACTTCTAAAATTAGTCAACGGTCGCCGTTGACCGGCATTGACCGTCCTTTGACCGGCGGTGACGGTGGAAGGTAGATAGTCCATCTTGAAGATCTCGACGTGAAGAACTCATTGGTGGTGTCAATTTCACCAATTGAAGCTCCTATGGTCGGAAATCGACCCTTGAAAAACCGACGGCGGCGGCAGTGTTGGATCTCTATTTTTCGGCGATTGTTGCCCAAAATTGATTTGGGTCTTTTGATCTATGTGTTGTTCTGAGCATTTTGATACCCACCTTGCAACTCAACTCCGCCGGAATCGTCGGATTCCATGGCGGCGACGGCGACGGCGATGAGTGGAGTTGGGCGGCGCGATCTGGCTGCCGTTGAGGTGAAATGAGCTATGTGTTTTGTTCTCCTTTTCACCACGAGTCTTTTGGGACTGGAATCACCTTGATCGGATGTCGGACGGCAGAGATACGGCGTCGCGAAATTTCCTGTGGCCGACGGCTTCAGGCGGCGCGTGCGGGCTCCTCCGGCGTCGGTTCAGTCGACTCGGCACACCGTTGGACTCAGCTCGGCGAGAGCTTTCTGATGACACTAACAATGTCGAAAACGGACACCATTTTCGATAGTTGGTTATTGTATACGTGCGGGTAGAGAGAGAAAGAGAAGGGAGGAGAGAGAGTGTACATGGAAAAATGAGGAAATTTCACTTTTTTTCGCTTTTTATATACTTTTTCGCCCAAAATTTCAACATGGGTTATCCTGACTAATTTGGGCGTTCTGAATCCAAATATATCAGTTTTATTTTCATCTGAGGCCATCTTGACTAGTTTCTGATACTGCAAATTCTCGGTTAAAAATTACCCTTGTGCTCATTTATCAAATTTGAGCGTGCTGATAGGCTATCCTAACTAATTTGGGAGTGCTGAACCTAAATTTATCAGTTTTATGTCAAGATAATATCATCTTGACCTACTTCTTGATACTGTGAGTGGCACACATGTGTACACCTACAATATCACTATCAATCATTTTTCATCCTTTAACATTGTTAGAACATTTTATTTAGTTCTAAACAATATTAAATTACTTAATTTCACATTTTAACGCTTAAATTCATTGTGTATTTATTCTCCGAGAAATATGGATTTTCCCGATTATCACAAATATTAAAATTAAACAGAGGATGTCACTTCGCAAGAGAGAGGCTACAACCTATATGCTGCACAACGAAAAGAAAAACGAAAAGATTCTGAAAAATGACAAAAGAGAAGAAAAATTATAAGGAAATTTCCAACTCAACCTTCTCTTCATATCATCCCTTGGATTTGCTTTAAATACATCAATCTGTCCAAACAGGTCTAAGGTAACCCACAAGACTTTTCATATCTGAAACTTATCATAAATATCTCAGCCTGTCAAAACAGGTAATCAAAAACCATCTATACAAGTTTCAATCAGTGTTACACCACAAAGGGAAAGGCGCATAAAATCTTTTCTAATCAAATTTAAGGCACAAAAACTTTCTCAATATGAGAAATCTGCACATATAATCCGAATAAATTCTTAAAACTATCACAGTTATTCAAAATTCACACATTTTTTTTATATTATAATGTCAACAAAATGATAGGGATAATATTCCTAACAAAGAATAATTCTTAATTCCCAAAAAAAAAAAAAAAAAGGGCGTGAGCGACCACGAAAAAATTAAACAACAATAATAAAATGAAACAGCAACAAACTTGTAAATGGCAACAAAATATACTATTAACAAACTTAGGAAAACGACAAATTAACCACCTCCCCGACGGCTCTCCCGCACCTAGAAACCCTTACAGACCGATCGCCTCTCTTGAAATTTGTTTTAAATCATTTTTAATCACCTTTAACCCTACTCTGCCCCCCATTGAGTTGCTGCATTGGCCAGTTCCTTTTTTTTTTTTTTTTTCGGTTTCTTTCTTTTTTTCTTCACATGCACAATCTATTCTTTTTTATACCCCAGATGTCTGATCATTTGGTATTGAATTGTAGAAATTATGAAAAGTATTTCTATTGATTAAAACATATTATATATACGTACAAATTATAGAGTCCAAATTTTAATTAAGCTTTACTATTCAAATAAATTTAAAATCTAAACTACATAACTATCTAGATAATTACTCAAATAATTCCAAACTTACACTAGATTATTACATGAATAAATATTCTGTAATTATTTATTTTCTCCAATGTATGAAACAGCAGCTCTGCCCACAGCAAATGCTGGTTGTCTTGGTTCAGCAAGTGAAACTAATTCACTTCCCTTCAGTAACACTACCACGGCTGACATGGTCGGCCGATCCCCCGGATCTTCCTGGATGCACAGAAATCCGATTTGTACGCAACTTTTAATCTCTTCTGTTGGCCTTGAACTTGATTCTATCAACAAAGGGTCCACAAATTCCAGCTCTTTTCCTTCCTTCCATAATTGCCACGCCTGTCGCGAATTGTTTGAGTCAAAATTATTGTATTTTGTATTGATTCTGTTTCATTTGGATTGTCAAATATTGTATGAAGTAATGAAACGTACATATGCAAGTAATGTCTGGGCTTGTGTTGAAACATAGAATCCACTGTTCGTTTTGCCACTAATTATCTTGAGCAAGATTACGTCAAAGCTATAAACGTCGGACTTTGTAGAGAAGATTCCCTTCATTGCGTACTTTTGGGTTGTGGCACCCCCACGTACGTTACCATACCAACCAGTCGAGCTCTGACGCCGACCGCGATGGCTGGCAACCTCGTGGGTCGTCATCCTCTTACTTGACATACTTAACTTTCCCTTCTTAAAGTTCTCATTTAAAGCGCAAGCAATTTCTATAGCAATTTTTTTTTTCTTTTAACTTACATATTATACCTATCTCTATCATACTCTTATAACACATATTTCATAACTTTCTTTCTTTCATCTTCCTTTTTGAATGCTCAGCAAAAGACTCGTGGTAGTACCATACCCTCGCCCAATCCCTTGGCACGTGCAGATCCGTCCGTTGTCCATCATATTACTTTAAATTAACAGGTTGCTTACCTGCAACATAAAAACAACTAATGAGCTAGATGCTCAGTAAGTTCAAACATACATTCATTAACTTATAAATACTAGTAATATATATTATTACTAGAATATATGACATCACATATATACACATCATACACATCGTCTATACATATCCTCGAAACATAACATATTATGTGAGCTTCCTCATGCTCATTTATCTCTTCGCTAATCATTCCCATCATTCTATTGATAATCTCTTATCATTCTATTCTAATTTCTTCATTTCTTTTCTTCTCATTCCTATCATTCCTTAACTTTCTGTTCTAAACCTTTATAACTTCTCTATCGCTTTGTCATTATCTCTTAACATTTCATATCTTAAAAGCTAGTAACATACACACTAGTATAACATCACGTAAAAACGTGTCATTCACATCACATCACATATATGATTCTATTATGTTCTTATAAACTTCGTTTTGCTATTTATTTATTTTTCATCAATTCCATTATGTCGTTCTTTCATATCGTTCGTTTCTTTTCTTATCGTTCTTTACTTTTCTTTTCTTTTCTTTTCACTCTCTTTTCCTTTCTTTTCTTTTCACGCTCTTTTCTTTTCTTCTCTCGCTCTTTTCCTTTCTTTTCTTTTCACGCACTTTTCCTTTCTTTTCACGCTCTTTTCCTTTCTTTTCTTTTGATGCCCTTTTCCTTTCTTTTCTTTTCTTTTCTTTTCTTTTCACGCTCTTTTCGTTTGTTTTCTTTCCACTTTCCTTTGGTTGGGCCCGTTGTTGGACGTACCTAGTTGCGCGCGGACAGTAGGAGGAGGGGGAGCGACCCACCAACCTACCTCACAGTCACATAAAAACCGCACCTTCGGGGTTGGTCCATCCTATAATCTACCGCACCTTCGGGGTAGCGCCACATCTACGCGGAGGATATAGACCGGAAGTCTCGACCTTGTAGGGAGACCGGTACGCCAACAACTTAAGTTTTCAGTCTTATTATCTTGTAAGCTTTTATTTTTCTTATATTGATTTTTCGTTGTACATCTTTTTCATGACAGTCATCATCTTTCATTTCTCATTTTTCATAAAACATTTCATGGAACATTTGTTCTTTCGTTGTTTTTCTTTTCTTAATTCTTTACTTTACTTGTGTGAATTATATTAATCACATTTTAGCATAGCATATATAGCACATATTACTTATATATTATCACACCGCATCACATCATAACAACCAAAAACACATTTATTTATGTGCAGATAATTATTCTCTGTTTATCTTATCATTTACATCCTTCTATCTATCGTATCTTATCATCATATTCCTATTGATCATAGCCTATCATTCTATTCTATCAATCACATCTTATCGTTATGTTCTAATCCTTTCATCATACCTTTCATCATAACCTATCATTGTTTCTCTTTTTTTTTTGTCTAACTCTTTGCTTTCATATTATTTTTCGTAAAACACCTATCATTTCGTTCTCATAAAACATACCCTTTCTTTAGAATAATTCCTTTCATTACCTATCATCGTTGCTCTATCCATCATAACTTAACTTCCATAAAACCTTTCATAAAACATCTATTCTTTCCTTTCCTATCTCATCTCTTTCTTATGCATCCTATCATAACATTCTCGTTCTTATTCTTTCCATTCTTCTATCCCTCTTTATCACATCGTTACTCTCATAAAGCTTTTATAATACCTTTCCTTTATAATTCGATATATGCATATATTTTTATATATATATTTTTTATAATTATTTATTAAAACATATATATTTTTTTTAATATCATCATAGCATTGCTATAGTATTTACTATAGCATCATCATAAATCACATCATGACATTTGCATACAAAACATATAAACACGATAAACTTGTTCATAGTTGCAGACGGTTAAATGTCTGAACTTACTCATAGCGTGCTTATCCCCTTCTTGGAATCCATCGACGTCCTTTGTCGCGTTTGGATCGGGTTCCTACAGACAAACTTTGTCCGTTAATCACATTTTTATCTATAACTTTTATTTTATTAAAAAGCTTGATTACAATCTTATAACCCTTAATTATAGCCTTAGGATAGCTTTCTAAACCTTAATGGCCATTTTCGAATTTTTCTCCAACTTTTTGAAAAATTACGATTTTACCCCTAACTTTTGACAAAATTACAATTTTACCCTTGACGTGATTTTTCGTAACTTAAACCTCAATTTTGGCTTTTACAAACTTCATTAACCTATTCCGGGGTCATTGGGGCTCTTTTCCTATAATTTGAGAGTCTTTGGGCAAAATGACCATTTTGCCCCTAATGTGTCGTTTAACCATAACATTTTCATTTTCATACTTAGGCTGGATTTTCTAAACCCAAAATCATCTAATTAACTTTTTAAATCATATCAGGCCTTTTACGGATCAATTCTTATCATTTTACCAATTTTCACATTCCCGGCCCTCGGGAAGTACTATTCCGACCTAAGTGTCGGTTTCATGTTTTTCTTGCATTCTAGGGTTTCGAATGGTCGGTTACTAATTATAACTTGGCCTCTCTTTTTCCATGCCCTAATTCTTCAAGGGGGCTCGGGTTCCCTTCCCGATCATATTTTTACCCGTCATTTCCCATATTACCCCTGGTGCCATTTTTAGAAATTTCGGTAGCATTTCCGCTTAATTTTTGAGGTTCCAACGTTTAGGAAACGCCTGAAAACCATCTATCCTGATCTAATTCTATCACGTACTATACCAGAGGCCTAGATTTTACGTAGAACTCATACTGTTTACATAAAATCGTTACATTATCACATATTTTCCTTTTTCTCCATTACAGCCATTTTCTTCTTTTTACATATATTCTTTTCCATAATTTTCATACCAATAATCATAAAATCACACAATAGTCCCAAACAATTAAATTGCGGAACGTAAAGGGGTCGGGATTTATACCGAATTGCAGTCCGATCTCGACGGCATAAACCCTAATTCCTCGTTCTTTATATTTAAGGTCTCGTCTTGAAATTCCGACTCCGCGGATGCGTCCGGAACGTCGAAAATAGGATAACGGGCCAAACTTCCATTTTCGGTCACCGGTCGCCGTTGACCGGCGGCGACAGCAGCGACGGTGGCAAGTGGGTAGTCCATCTTGAAGATCTCGACGAGAGGAATCCATTGGCGGCTTCAATTTCACCATTCGACACCTCTATCGCCGAAAATCGTCCCTCGAAAGCTCGGTCACGGCGGCGGCTTTGGAACTCCGCCGTGCCGGACTTTTTCCCCAAAATTGATTGAGGGCTTTTGCTCCCCTCTTTACTGTAAACATTTCTGTACCGGTGGTGCAGCTCAACATCGCCGGAAACGACGGGTTTCACGGCGGCGACGGCGACGTCGCGGCTTCGGGCGGTGCGATCCGGTGGCCGTTGGGCTGAAATACCACCTGGGTTTTGTTCTACTCTTCACCACGAGTCTTTTGGGACCGGAATCACCTTGATCGGACGTCGGACGACGGAGATACGGCGTCGCGAAATTTCCGGTGGCCGGCGGCTTCAGGCGGCGCGTGCGGGCTCCTCCGGCGTCGATTCCGTCGACTCGGCCCACCGTTGAACTTAGCTCGGCGAGAGCTTTCCAACGGTGCCGGCGGTGTCGAAAACGGACACCGTTTCCGATGGTCGGTTACTGTACACTTTCGGGTAGAGAGAGAGAGAGAGAAATGAGGAGAGAGAGAATTTGTGGACAAATGAGGAAATTCAACTTTTTTCCGTTTTTATATATTTTTTCGCCCAAAATTTCAACATGGGCTATCCTGACTAATTTGGGCGTCCTGACTCCAAATATATCAGTTTTATTTTCATCTGAGGTCATTTCAACCAATTTCTGATACTGCGAATTTTCGGTCAAAAATTACCCTTGTGCTCAATTATCAAATTTGAGCGTGCTGATAGGCTATCCTAACTAATTTCGGAGTGTTGAACCCAAATTTATCAATTTTATGTCAAGATAATATCATCTTGACCTACTTCTTGATACTGTGAGTGGCACACACGTGCACATACATAATATCACTATTACTCATTTTTCATCCTTTAACATTGTTAGAACATTTTATTTAGTTCTAAACAATATTAAATCACTTAATTTTCACATTTTAACACTTAAATTCATTGTGTATTTATTCTCCGAAAAATGTGAATTTTCCCGGTTGTTACATGGGTCATATATCCACTACCACAATGATTGACATTACCATTTTGGTAAGAGTATAAAACTTTTCTTGCAAAAAACTAATGGAAAGGTAATATTGAGGCTAACTTACTATGTTCCTTCAACTCTTTTGGTGTTATAATCAATGTTTTGATTCTCACAAAATATCCTCGTCATGCCAAAATCTGATATTTTGGCAACCATTTCATGGTCTAATAATACATTGCCGGGCTTGAGATCTCTGTGAATGATTTTAGCCGTGAGTCCTCGTGAAGATAAGGAAGTCCCCTGGCAATTCCTCCAATTATATTGTAGTAAGTCTCCCAATCAATTTGAGACCGTATTTTTGGATCTGAAGTTCAGTATTGAAACAAGCCCGTTCAAAATTTAGGTGTGCAAGTAAATCACCATATGAGTTAATGCATCGAAGATGAACAGTCGGAACAAACCAAAGATGAAGGTGCCAAGGCTTCTGTTCTGCATGAACTCGTACAACAAAAGTTTTTCCTCTCCATCTATGCCACATCCCAAGAGCCTCACCAGGTTCCGATGTTGAAGTTTTGCAATAATTTGACCTCGTTTTTTAACTCCTCTAGGCCCTGCCCCAACTTCTTCGACAATCTTTTCACAGCTACTTCCTTCCCATCTGGTAGCACTCCCTGAAAAGGGCTCCAAAAATCATTCGTACGACTAGTAGGATGTACATCAAATAACTCTGTTTTTAGGCACCTTTCCAAGCTTGTTTGAATCTGCAAAGTCAACGGTGGCGGCCCTTACAGTGATTAAATCCATGAAGGGCAGTTTTTCGGAAGTCACTAGAGTCCCTTCTTGCGTGATTGTCTCTATAGTGGGGCTTGCCAATTCTTGTAACAGAGCATGCTCATTTCTGTGATCTACAGTGAAAAATCGTTGCTAATCGGTAATACAAGATATCAGTTTTAGAATTTTCCGCAATTTAGATTCATTCACCTCTTTTTCTTTAATTCGCCTGCGAAAGATATACAATACAAGACCCAATGATGATAACTACTAACAAAACCGACGCTGAAGCGATCATCATAACCTCCCAAATCTTCCATTTAGCCCCTGTTTTTTTAGTGGAAACAACTTCCTTGAATTCCAAGTTCTTATAAACGGCTAAAAAATCAAGTTTGAAATTTCAAGCTCTACTAGTTTTCTTTGTTTTCCCTTTTTTTTTTTTTTTCCCTAGAAGGTTCTCTTTCTTTTTTACCCTCGTATGCTGAGTTTTTGACAAATATATTTTAGCTACCGCCAAAAAGACATGTGAAACAACACAAAATATGGCGTACTGGCATTCAATTAATTAAAAAAAACCAACCTTTTGGAAATGGGTAAACCAACAGAGAAGTTGATGAATCATTGTAGAACCGGTAAAGCTCGAACCTCACGTTACAGTTCTTACTAACGACGATTCCGCCTTGGCGTTTGGAGCAGCATTCGGTAAGTTCTGAAAAGGCTGATTGGAAACAGTTTGCATTCTCCTCCAGAGATGTCCCTGGTGCACTGTAAGAGACCGTAGATTGTTTCCTTGTCGGAAAACTTGATTCGCCCGGTTGCGAACATGTTCTTGGTAGCATTAAACGCCGCTTCGTTAGAGATATTATGGAGCAAATACATCAAAACTTTTCCAAACAAAACGTGATTCTCTACAAAATTATGCCGCTTGTTACTCTCCGGAAACATTCCAGTAAACACCTGCATCGACACATGGATCTGGAACGAGTAGTGAACTTGGCGGAACTCGTACCATATCATCGCTTCTTCGCTCTCGCAGGTGTTCCAGAGATGATCACCCGCATTCTCTATGCAATTCCGACACGCGGTGGAGTTAACATCGCCTCTACAAAGCGTTTGTCCGTAGACTATGTCCGGGTTCTCTCCGACGGAGGTGTTGTAGAAACCACCAAGAGAAGTGTCACGGCTTGTGTTTGAGGACAAGTCATTGAGAAGAAGCCTGAGATTTGTTTCGGATTGGGGGTCACCGGTGTAGATTATGGTGGGGGAACAGTCGGTGACAAGAGAATCTGCTTTGGAGAGGACAGAGAGGATTAAAAGTGGTATGATAACAGTGAAACGCGCGGTTAAAAACTTAGAAGTGAACCATTTTTTTTATTTTTCGCAGGTGGTGTGCCCAGATAAGATATCAAGAAAATATTCTCATGATTTCAAAAATGATAAATTCATGGTTGATTGTCAAGTAAAAAAAAATTTAGAATTAAATTGTTAAATTCAAAAAGTTCAAGGTTGTTTATAAAAATATAAAAAAAAAAAAAAAAGGCCAGACCGCATTATTATATGGAATTTTTAGTTTATTTATTCAAAGGTAATTAATACATGAACAGAAGGATTATAAATGGGTATTAAAATACAATGCTTAAGTTGGAAACTACTTTGAAATAGTTTGGAAATTGGAACGACATAAGCGCATTGAGTTTATAATTTTTTACCCTTTAAAAAAATAAGGGTTTATAATTTTTTATTTACCTTTTTTCTTTATGAGTCCTGAGTTTTTGCTTATTTCTGTAACAAATCATATCTCTTAGAAAATGTTCAAAATTTCTGAAATACTCGAGCAACATGTCATTATTCACTGAACCTGGAGTATAACATAATTTTGTTTACATTGTATATCTGTCTATTAAGGAGGGACAGAGAAATAAATCGACAAGAAATTTCCTTTGCAAACATATGCAGTTACCTATATTCAATTGTTTTTGACCAGTCATGTAAGTGTAGATATATACACACACATACATACATATAAGGAATATGTATTGGTATAAACTATATATTGAAGTTTAAATATTGCAACAACAAGGAAAACGACTATAAGGTTAACATCATACTAAAGCATGAGAATATTCTTGCACAAAATACAATCCAATTAGAATTTGATGACTCATTTTCAGCTATTTCAATGCTCCCTTCTAGTCCTTACAAAAAATTAAAAAAAAATAAAAAACTTGGACGCGAGAGATTATTCAAACTCTATATTACTGGGCATGTTCAGTAAGAATTACGAGAACTAATCAAATTCCATGGATCAAAACAAGCAATGAGACCGAAAATTAGCTTGTGCATATTCGGTCCACTTAGTTTTAAATTATCCTAGTCATATATATTGGATAATAGGACTTTGAAATGTCAAATCTTTAAAACTATCCTATTAGGAGGGAAGTCACATTTGAACTTTTGCACCGTCCATTTACGATAAGTGTCCCTTTTCTCCTTATTTTGGTCCTTGACTTTTCAGTATGCTTTTTGAAAAATTTGTTTGCCACGCCTAGTATTTGGTTTTTTTTTTTTTTTGAATGTTTTTAAATACAATTGATTAGGACTAGAGGATGAATCAAGTCATAGTGACTAATATGTCCTGACAATGGGTAGGCTACTTGACCTGACCAGGGAATATGTAAAGTTATACTCCCTTTTCTCATGAGAAAAATGGTAAATAAATCCAAATTAATTTGTGGAAAAATAAGGTGACTGAAAAATAATTCAAGGGTCAGGTCATAATTAAGCAGAGTGGCAGACGACAGGGAATCAGGAGTTGGAAAAAAAGTTCCTGCCAATCACATTTTTTGCTTCGAAGTCCTTAAGATACCAAAAGTCCACATCATCATTAAAATATATACATATTCTATGTGAAAAGATTATAAGATAAATAATAAATTTATAAGGATTAATTTGGTGGAATTATCTGTATGTAGAAGTTTGGATAAAAATATGTAGATATTTGTATTGTCATAAATATTTGAATATAAATATTTATATTATCATTTGAAATAGTATTTAGATATTTATTGTGGTGACCGCCGATTCAGCTCACCTGAATCGACGTTCACCATTTCTTTTCTTATTAACTTTGCATACATAAACTTTCCTTTTCTTTTACGAAAGTATAATTGAAAAGTTTTACTTTCAAAATTATGTGAAAATTATGGAAACATTTTTTTTTTAAACATATTTACATAAACTTCCCTTTTCATCAAAACATGCCAACTTATATACACATTTTTTTTTTCATTTTTGTTCCATTTCATTTATGTATTGTCTGCATATATATATATTTGAACATATACTTATACAAAAAAATGCTTTGACAGCTGAAAACATAGTGAGTCCGTCCCCTTATCCATGACACTTCTGGAATCTGTCTGTCAGTCTCCCTGTTCATCTATCATATCCTAGGTTGCTTACCCTTATCACCTACACCACAAACAAACTTGTGATGTGGCGACCCCCCACGTACGTTACCATACCAACCAGCCAAACTCTGACGCCGACCGCGATGGTTGGCAACCTCGTGGGTCGTCATCCTCTTACTTAACATACTTAACTTTTCATTTTTAACGTTCTCATCTTATAGCGGAAGCAATTTCTATAGCAAATTTTTTTTCCTTTATTTTTAATGTAACATATTATACCTTTATCTCTTTCATACTCTTATAACATATAATTTACAAATTTCTTTCTTTCAACTTTCTTTTTGAACGCTCAGCGAAAGACTCATGGTCGTACCATACCCTCACCCAGTCCCTTGGCACGTGCAGATCTGTCCGTTGTCCATCATATTACTTTAAACTAACAAGTTGCTTACCTGCAACATATAAACAACTAATGAGCTAGATGCTCAGTAAGTTCAAACATACATTCATTAACTTATAAATACTAGTAATATATATTATTACTAGAATATATGACATCACGTATATATACATCATACACATTGCCTATACATATCCTCGAAACATAACATATTATGTTAGCCTCTTCATGCTCATTTTTCTCTTTGTTCATCGTTCTTATCATTCTATCGATCATCTCTTATCATTCTAATCTAATCTCTTCATTTCTTTGCTTTTCATTCCTATCATTTCTTAACTTTCTATTATAATCCTTTATAACTTTTCTATCGCTTTATCATCTCTTAACCTTTCATATCTTAAAAGCTAGTAACATACACACTAGCATAACATCACGTAAAAATGTGTCATTCACATCACATCACATATATAATTCTATTATGTTTCATATCGTTTGTTTCTTTTTTTATCGTTCTTTACTTTTCTTTTCTTTTCGTATCATTTCTTTTCTTTTCTTTTCTCTCTGCTTTCCTTTCTTTTCTTTTCACGCTCTTTTCTTTTCTTTTCTTTTCTTTTCACGCTCTTTTCCTTTCTTTTCTTTTCTTTTCTTTTCTTTTCACGCTTTTTTCCTTTCTTTTCTTTTCTTCTCTTTTCCTTTCTTTTCACTCTTCTTTCGTTTGTTTTCTTTCCACTTTCCTTTGGTTGGGCCCGTTGTTGGACGTACCTAGTTGCGCGCGGACAGTGGGAGGAGGGGGAGCGACCCACCAACCTACCTCACAGTCACATAAAAACCGCACCTTCGGGGTTGGTCCATCCTATAATCTACCGCACCTTCGGGGTAGCGCCACATCTACGCGGAGGATATAGACCGGAAGTCTCGACCTTGTAGGGAGACCGGTACGCCAACAACTTAAGTTTTCAGTCTTATTATCTTGTAGGCTTTTATTTTTCTTATATTGATTTTTCGTTGAACATCTTTTTTATGACATTCATCATCTCTCATTTATCATTTTTCGTAAAACATTTCAGGGAACATTTGTTCTTTCGTTGTTTTTCTTTTCTTAATTTCTTTACTTTACTTGTGTGAATTATGTTAATCACACCTTAACATATATAGTACATATTACTTATTTAACATCACATCACATCACATCATAACAAACAAAAGTATGTTTAATTATGTGCAGACAAATTTTTTTTTTCTCTTCTCTATTTATCATTTGCATCATTTTTCTATTGTATCTTATCATCATATTTCTATCAATCATAGCCTATCGATCATAGCCTATTGTTCTATTCAATCAATCACATCTTATCGTTATGTTATAATCCTTTCATCATACCTTTTATCATAACCTATCATTGTTTTTCTTTCTTGTCTAACTCTTTGCTTCCATATCATTTTTCATAAAACATTCATCATACCTTTTTTTCATAACCTATCATTGTTTTTCTTTCTTGTCTAACTCTTTGTTTTCATATCATTTTTCATAAAACATCTATCCTTTCGTTCTCATAAAATATACCCTTTCTTAATTCCTTTCCTCACCGATCATCGTTGCTCTATCAATCATAACTTAACTTCCATAAAACTTTTCATAAAACATCTATTCTTTCCTTTCATACCTCATCTCTTTCTTATGCATTCTATTCTAATACTCTTATTCTTACTCTTTCCATTCTTTTATCACTCTTTATCACATCTTCACTCTCATAAAACTTTTATAACACCTTTCCTTCGTAATTCAATATATACATATACATATATATATTTATAAATTATTTATTAAAACACATCTTTTAACATCATCATAACATTGCTATAGCATTACTATAGCATCATCATAAATCACATCTTGACATTTACATACAAAACATATAAACACGATGAACTTGTTCATAGTTGTAGACGGGTAAATGTCTGAACTTACTCATAGCGTGCTTATCCTGTCTTTGAGATCCATCGACGTCCTTTGTCGCTTCTGGATTAGGTTCCTACAGACAAACTTTGTCCGTTAATCACATTTTCATTTATAACTTTTATTTTATTAAAAAGCTTAATTCTGATATTATAATCCTTAATTATAGCCTTAGGACAGCTTTCTAAACCTTAATGACCCTTTTCGAATTTTTCCCCAACTTTTTGAAAAATTACGATTTTACTCCTAACTTTTGACAAAATTACAATTTTACCCTTGACGTGATTTTTCATAACTTAAACCTCAATTTTGGCTTTTACAAACTTCATTAACCTATTCCGGGGTCATTGGGGCTCTTTTCTCATAATTTGAGTATCTTTGGGCAAAATGATCATTTTGCCCCTAATAGGTCGTTTAATCATAACATTTTCATTTTCATACTTAGGCTGGATTTTCTAAACCCAAAATCATTTAATTAACTTTCTAAATCTTATCGGACCTTTTCCGGATTAATTCTTATCATTTTACCAATTTTCACATTCCCGGCCCTTGGGAAGTACTATTCCGACCTAAGAAAAAGGTTTCATGTTTTTCTTGCGTTCTAGGGTTTCGAAGGGTCGGTTTACTAATTATAACTTGTCCATTCCTTTTTCCATGCCCTAATTCCTTGAGGGGGCTCGGGTTCCCTTCCCGATCATATTTTTACCCCTCGTTTCCCATATTACCCCTGGTGCCATTTTAGAAATTTCGGCAGCATTTCCGCTTAATTTTTGAGGTTCCAGCGTTTAGGAAACGCCTGAAAACCATCTATCCTGATCTAATTCTATCATGTACTATACCAGAGGCCTAGATTTTACGTAAAACTCATACTGTTTACGTAAAATTATTGCATTATCATATATTTTTCTTTTTCTCCATTACAGCCGTCTTCTTCTTTTTACATACATTCTTTTCCACATTTTTCATACCAAAAATCATAAAATCATATAACAGTCCCAAACAATTAAATTACGGAACGTAAAGAGGTCGGGATTTATACCGAATTGCAGTCCGGTCTCAACGGCATAAACCCTAATTCTCCGTTCATCATCTTTGAGGTCCCGTCTTGCAAATCCGACTCCGTGGATGCGTCCGGAACGTCGAAAATAGGCTAACGGGCCAAATTTCCATTTTCGGTCAACGGTCGGCGTTGACCGGCGGCGACGGCGGCGACGGTGGCAAGTGGGTAGTCCATTTTGAAGATCTCGACGAGAGGAATCCATTGGTAGCCTCAATTTCACATTTGGAGGCCCCAATCGCCGGAAAATCCCCCCGAAAGTCACGGCCACGGCGGCGACGATGGAGCTCCGCCGTGCCGGACTTTTTCCCCGAAATTGATTGAGGGCTTTTGCTCCCCTCTTCACGGCGACCATTTCTGCACTGGTGGTGCAGCTCAACATCGCCGAAAACGGTGGTTTCGACGGTGACTCCACGGCGGCGACGTCGTGACTTCGGGCGGCGCGATTCCGCCGGTGTTGAGGCGATCCACCACCTAGGTTTTGTAGTACTCTTCACCACGAACATTTTGGGACCGATTTCGTGGCAAATGGTGGCCGGACGGCGGAGAAATCTCACTGGGAAGATTTCGGCTCCGGCGACCTTCAGGCGGCGCGTGCGGCTTGCTCCGGCGGCTGCTCCGTCGCGTCGACCCACCATCGGACTCAGCTCGGCGAGAGCTTTCCGATGACACCGGCGGTGTCGAAAACGGACACCGTTTCCGATGGTCGGTTACTATACACATTCGGCTAGAGAGAGAATTTGTGGACAAATGAGTAAATTCCACCTTTTTCCCGTACTTTATATACTTTTTCACCCAAATTTTCAACATGGGCTATGCTGACTAATTTGGGCGTCCTGAATCCAAATATATCAGTTTTATTTTCATCTGATGTCGTTTCGACCAGTTTCCGATACTGCGAATTTTTTGATCAAAAATCACCCTTATGCTCAATTATCAAATTTGAGCGTACTGATAGGTTATCCTGACTAATTTGGGTGTGCTGAACCCAGATTTATCAGTTTTATGTCAAGATAATATCATCTTGACCTACTTCCTGATACTGTGAGTGGCACACACGTACACACACATAATATCACTATTACTCATTTTTCATCTTTTAACATTGTTAGAACATTTTATTTTAGTTCTAAACAATATTAAATCACTTAATTTCACATTTTAATGCTTAAATTCATTGTGTATTTATTCTCCGAAAAATGTGAATTTTCCCGGTTGTTACATGTGAGCTAGGCTCAGTAAGCTCAAACATACAAACAATTAACTTATATGTATAACATCTAAGATTAGTCACATAATGCAATTCTATTCCTCATTGATTAGTGTTCGGGGTTCTTTTATCATAGCTTATCACAACATTCTAATCCTTTCATTTCATGTCTTTCTTTTTTTCTTATCATCACTTTTCTGTTTCTTTTCTTTTCTTTTCTTTTCACTTTTATTGGTGGGCCCGTTATTGAACGTACCTATTTATGCGCAGACAATGGGAGGAGGGGGAGCGATCCACCAACCTACCTCACAGTCACATATGTTTTCCTCATTTTAGGGGTAAAACATTAGCTACCACACCTTCGGGGTAGGGTCCAACCTATAAACTACCGCACCTTCGGGGTAGCACCACATCTGCGTGGAGGATATAGACCTGAAATCTCGACCGTATAGGGAGACCGGTACGCCAACAATTAAGTTTTCAATTTTATTATCTTGCATTCTTTTAGCATTTAGATCATAGCTTATCATGTATACATACCATTCCTAAGACATCTCTAACATGAATTCTTATCTAACTTATATCATAAAAACACATCACAAAGTTAGTCAGTTTGCGGGTAGACAAGTAAATGCTTGTACTTACAATATCTGTGCAAGTGTGATATCTTTTGGATCCTTGGTATTGCTTCCCCCTTCACTTCTTGTGTTTCCTATAATAGAAATAATCATGGATTATTTCTCATATTCACCTCTTATTTAAAATATAGCAAAAATTGCATTAAATTTCTGCATTTTCCTTATTCCTCTTTTTCACTCCAATTCAACTCTTAGAATGTTGTTACTATCTTTAGTCTTGTGTTTTCACACTTTTCCTTAGCATTCAAAACTTACTTAACATTCTAATCTTCATAATGTCCACACTCTTAACTTCTTACAACTAACTCACCTCATTACCGTTACCGAAATTTCGACAGCATTTCCGCTTAAAAACTAGGGTTCCAGCATTTAAGTAACGCCTCAAAACTTAGGTACCTGACAAGTACTATACCAGAGGCCTAATTTTTCATAAAACATTCAAAAGGTTCAATAAAAAATGCTTATCAATCACATACATTACTCATTAACACATTCAAAATCATATCCATAAAATCAACCATCACTTTCATTTTTCATTATCCATTTCCAACATTTCATTCACTACTTTATTTCCTCATTCAATTCCTTTTTATATGTTTCATATGAATTCATTCATTTCAAAACTACTAACAACATAAAACATTTGAATTTCATCAACCAAGGCTTCAAACTTAACTTTCAAATTAACTAATCCTTTCCAAACAATTACATAACCATTTTCAATCTCTTTTCTTAACTTTAAGCTTAACAAAACTAGCTTAAAGATCTCACAATCTCATCTTCAAAATCTTTACAATTCTTCTGAAGGGACTCAACCAATATTTGTTCAAAATTGAACCCAAATGCATCTGTTGTCAAATATAATCCTTATAACCATTTTTTTTCACTTAAATCATCAAATTAACAATCATAAATTTCAATCATTTCACCGAAAAAAGCCACAAATTCATCATGAAAAATCATTAAATTTTCAAACCCTAACTATGTGCATTCATGTTTTCCTCAAGAGAAACAAATCAAACTTTTGCATTCAAGTTTTTAAACTCATATATATTCTTTCCTAAGCCATTATCAATCAATTCTAACAAATTTCGAACCCTAATATTTTCATTTAAACATTTTCTCATACTACCCCATTTGGATTCCGAAAATCACAAAACAACTCAAGGAAAGGGGTTACCTTTGTTCAAAAACATCCCCTTGCTCCTAGAGAAACTGAGGTCGTGTTTTTCGGAAGGAAACTCGAAGAAAATTCAAGCTTGGGGAGGGTGGAAGTCGCAACTCCACTCGGCTGTACAGGGGCCGAAATCACGAGGAAGAAGAAAGGGGAAAGGGAAGCTCACGTACTCTTGGTACTCTCCCTTTCTTAGTCGGCATTTCCCTCTCGATCTCTCTCTTTCTCGTGCTCCCTTTCTCTTGCGCTCACAGCCGCTCTCTCTCTCTCGCTCGCAGCTACTTTCTCTTGCGCTCGTAACCGCTTTCTCTCGCGCTCACAGCCGCACAAAGGGAGAAGAAGAAGAAGAAGAAGAAGAAGAAGGAGCAAGAAAGGAGTTTGGGTGGTGTGTTGTAGTTTCTCCCACAATCTCTCTCTAGCTCGCCCTCTCTCTCCTCATCGTCGCTCTCTCTCCCTCGCGTCCTCTCTCTTTTTTTTCGCGGCTGAGAAGAAGAATAAGGGAAAGGGGATTTGGGTGAGATATTATTCTCACTCCCTCTTTCCCTTATCAGCTAAAAAAAACGCCTCCCCCCCCCCCCCCCTCCTCTATTATTATTATTATTTTTTTAAAGCCCAAAATGATTTAAATTTAGCTTAAATCCCTAGCCTTCCAATTTTTTTGGTAATAACCATACTAAACCATAGGATCAAGCTATTTCTTTCCTCTTACTTTTCAACAATTTCATTAAGACATCGTAACTTGAGAGTATATTTTTCTCTTAATAACATATTATATTTTCACCATTCACTTTATCTGATCGACTTTTGACTGGAAAGTCTAACCGAAAAAAAAAAACTAATCACTTGAGTGGGTTTCTAGGATCATCCATACGGTTGGTTTACCTCATTGACACCTATTTGGTAGCATCTCGCCCATTCTATAATAATAAACTTTTATAACTTTAAAATCTTAATTTTTAACACTATTAGAATATTTTTATTTTATTCTAAACAGTATTAAATCATTCATATATTTATATATATATATAAATATTATTACATTATTTATAAAAAAAAAAATGATTCCGAGAAGAATAAAAATTCTTGATTATCACATTTATAATTTGATCAGTCATACTTGAACAGAGTATTTAAATGTGTATTTGAATAGATATTGAACACAATTTTAATAAATCTTACATATCCTCATATGCCATGACAATTTTTGATAAAATGTTTTGTTCCTCTTTTCACTCTAAATACATAAAATAAAGAATAGTCTAAATCATATTTACTGTGCAAAAAATGGAAAGAAAATCTTTTCATTCTCAAACGTTTACTGTGCAAAGACATTCAAATGAACCAAATTTAAGGAGCTCAATTCTTATTTTAAATTAAATGACCAAATGAAAACATTAATATCCACTCAAATGTTCCCTTTCAATTTGGGTTGTCAAACACCAATTCAAATTGTTCATTCCAATATAATGTTCAAAATGCAAAATGGTACCCCAAACACTACCCTAAGTCATTGGGAATTCTCTCCAAACATCAGTTACATATCAAGCACATGGCCAGATTTTACTTGAGTCCCAACAAAGACCATTTAAGAACTTCTTTTTACCTAAAATATTTTACGTTCACAAAACTCAAAAGTTCCACACACCACAGTTGTGTATCATGTACTTGCTGCGTATCACCGGGGCATGACATCAGAAACCGTGACACCATTGACAGAGCAACTGTAATCGACACTTGATTTGCAATGGTGCATAAATCTGCCGGTTTAGAAGGGGGTTGTTCGGGTAGACAAAGAGCCGTGGATTCGCCTTTCAGCATTACCACAACGGACGACATTGTTGGTCTGTCAAATGCATCTTCTTGAACACACAACAATCCAATGTGAAGATATCTTAGGAATTCGTCAAAGTTATATGAATCGGCTACTAATGGATCTATCAACTCCACTATTTTATCTTCATGCCATAGCTGCCATGGTGCACATCACCATTTTAGTATTGTGTCGGAAAAAAAAATGTTCTCTAAAAAAATTCAAACAAAAGTGAGAAAAAATTTGTTTGACAATTATATATTACTTGGGGAGAGTCGCTATGAGATTAATTTTAAAGACAAAAAAGCTCACATATGCAACGAGGCTTGGGACGCATTTTGTTTGATGAAAGCCAGCATTCCTTCTTCCTCTTAGGATCTCAATCAAGAGTATTCCAAAGCTAAAAACATCAGACTTAATCGAGTATAACCCCTCCATAGCATATTCAGAAGCCACGTATCCACTATTTCCCACAAAAAGAGAGCACAAAAATAGATAATTATTCAGCTTAGAAGCATAAGCATTAAAAGACTATAGGCAGTACTTACATCTGAGCGAAAGTTTTGTCTATAAGGAAGCTTAAAGAAAAAAACAAAAAAGTTTTGAGCAATTACTATGTCCCAACTATGGTAGCATTATTAGCTTCTCCTTCACTTCCTGCAAAAAATCCTTGCCATTCCGAAGTCAGATATCTTGGGATTCATATCAGTATCCAACAGTATGTTGCTAGCCTTTAGGTCTTTGTGGATTGATTCTAAGTCTAGAATCCTCATGAAGATAAAGAATTCCTCTTGCGATTCCATCAATGATCTTTAGGCGTCTACTCCAGTCGAGTTTTGCACGTGAACACCAGCAGAAAATGCGGATTTGCAGATATAAAGTCGATATTTAACTAAGTTATATCTTAAGTTTAAGGTTTAGACCTTCATGCTGCTAAAAAACTACAAGGCAATGAAACAAACCAAATAGAATGACGTCTAGACTGCCGTTCGTCATGTATTCATATACAAGCAATTTCTCTTCTCTATCTACAGAAAACCCCAAAAGCCGGATGAGATTGACATGCTGAATTTTCATTATCAGCAAAACTTCATTTGCGAATTCCTCCGAACCTTGCTCAGAACCAATCGAAAGCCTCTTGGCCGCCACTTCTCGATCGTCATTTAAAATGCCCTGAAACGACTAGCTTTTTCATTGAGAAAAAAAAAAAAAAACAATTTTCATGGCAAGAAGGCAATTGATAACTTGTTTCTATTGTGGTAGAGAAGCTAACAGGGCCAAAACCACCTTGTCCAAGCTTATTTGAATCAGAAAAGTAGTTTGTAGCCTCATGTATGGATGTCAAATCAATATGGGGAAATTCCTGAGCCTTTGGGTAATTCTTTTGCAATGCATTGTTGGAAAATACACCTTCACCCACAAAAGAAACCAAACCGGCAGTTCAGGAAAAATAAAAATTAAAAAAAAAAAAGAGGGGAAGAAAAATGATAATTAAAAGATGATTCTGACACAAATTCTTTCTTTTCTTAACAGCGTGATGGTAAGCACAAGAACCAACAAGTGCCACGGCCAAGCAAGCTGATCCAACCATAAGAACGGCAATTATCCATATTTTTCTTCCCTTATCTGCAATCACAAGGAATACTCACATCTCAACATTACTCTTTCTTATCACTTGTCAATGCCAAAAACAAAATCTAGTTTTTTTTTATAGTACCTTTTTTGTTATCGTTATCCGGAGGACTAGACGTAGGTTCGTCTCCGTATTTATAAAAAGGGTACAACTCATACCTCAAGAAACAGCTCCTACTAAACAGCCTTGCCCCGACAGAGAAATTAAACTTTTGAAGAACATCTTGTGTTGCCCTTTTTAGGCATTCACTACAATCATCTCGAGATAAGTCTTTAGTACACTGAACTAAGGCGTATATCGTTTTGTCCTTTTGGGGAGCTTCTTTAGTTGCGTACATGTTTGATGAAACATTGTAAGCCGCCAAATTGGCGAGATTTCTCAACGTTTTGTTCACAATGGAGCTGAACTTTTCTGGATCCTGAATGCTTTGCATGTTGCCTAAGGGAAGGTTTTCCGAGACGTTCAATTTGCCAAAAAAATTGTTGTTGGAGTAGCGCAATTGGCAATGCTCCTCGTATACGACGGCTTCTTTTGAGTTGGGACAGAGCCTTCTGATGTGGGCTCGAGCCGCAGTTATGCAATTCGGACAGGTTTTGTTTGGATCGTAGTTGAAGCACATGTAAAGAGCGTAAATTTTATCGTCGTCGTTTCCATTTGAGGCACTGTAGATCTCGGAAGAAGATGCTTTTGACGGTAAAGTTTGGGGCAGATCGTTGAGGTTTTTATGAAATGGACTGTCTTCTGTGTAATTGTTGGTGTTTGAGCAGAAACTTTAAGGAGGGCTATAAGGGAAATGCACAAGTAAGTTTGCAAAAGAAAGCCAAAGCAAGGGAATATTGGGTTTTAGAAGACAGTGAAAATAGTCCATTTTGTACCTATTGGTGACTAGAAAACTGATCATGCTAAGAGATAATTATGTACTTTGTAACTCAACTCTTTTCATGCTTGGTCTTTGGCTTTAATGGAGGAAAAAAAAAAAGTCGTTTGTCGGATACTCTCGTTGAATTTTACAGGTGATTTCTTGGAAGGAAGGGTACTTCAATGGCTACAATCGCCGTCCGGATATAATCTGTGAATGATCTTGTGTACATACGTATATATTAAAAAAATTATAAGAGGCTGAGAGTGACATACCAAACAATTAGAATGTTATATAAATCTCTCTTAATATTTTATGAATCTCTCTTAAAGTGGATTGTTTATATATTCTGATCATCATGACAGTTGCAAATCATAACTTCTTACAAAAAAGATGTTATATGGATCCCTTTTAATGTTATATGCATCCCTTTTAAAGTATATTGTTTATATATTTTGATTATCACAGTGGTCTCAAATCATGTCTTCTTACATAAGAGATGGGATGGATTTTTCAGTGATATGAATGATCATTTTTATTTATGTCTTGTATTGTGACTTTGCAATTTTTTTTTTTAATTGTGACTTTGCAAATTGAAAACTATACTTTATTCACTCAGTATATAATCTGTATATAACTAAAAATCTCATAGTTTGTTTTTTTCCCCCCGATTGCTTCTATCACTCTATTGTTACATGTAGGGCAACACACTGTAGTCGACGCTAGCATGATGATACCCAATTTTTTTCCCCTAAATTGTGGAATAATTACGGTCAAGTAAAGATCATTTTATTGCTAAGATATGGGAGTAATAGTTTCATTCTAAATATGTACATTTTTCTTTTTGTCTTTAACTTTGACCTCTTCTAAATATTATCCTTTGAGGTGGTGAAATCTTTATATTTAGCATTCAACCATCTTGCTATTGTAGTTATTGCCTTCTCCGGGCATCTTGACCCTAGTTTTGAAATTAAAAGCATGAATAAGTGAACGCTATCTTATATGCAGATATTAAATTAAGAAAAGGGTGAGAATTAAGTTGACTACTCTTGCGAAATAGCAATTAATATGGTGCTTTTATTTTTTTTAGGTAAATTTCTTTATTAGTCTCTAAATTTTTAAGTTTGTAAAACTTTTTTTTTTTTGGCTTAAAATTCAGTTTGTACAAATTTAGTTCTTGATCTTTTTTTTTTTTTTATTGCTAGACTATCCTTAAAATATTAAAATATTGCTATAGTAGTCCTTTCCGTTAATTTTTTTAAGGGTGTGTTAGTAATTTGATTTAAAAAATTGATGCTAATTAACAAATTTCATCTCAAAATTAACAAAAAAGGACTACTATAGTAATGTTTTTTAATATTTTTGAGTCATTCTAACTAATAAAAAAAAATGATCAAAGTTATACAAACTTAAAACTATAGAGACCAATATAGCAATTTATCCTTTTTTAGATTTTTTTTTGCTTGAAAAATTAAAATAACAATGTTTTATTCTCTATGAAATTGAATATCACAAAATTCATCTTCTTCATTTAGTAACTTACTGCAAAATTATATATATATATAAATACTACAAGGACTCAATAATTTAACAATGTATGATAAATTCATAATCTAGAACTTTAATTGTTTAGTCTAGGACTTTTTTGTCTTTTCCCCCTCCTTTTCTTAGCACTAGTTAATGGACACGCATAGATAGAATTACCACATGACACAGAACAAGATGAAAATCATTGTTTATGAGTGATTCATCCCTTTAAATGATATTAGTTATATAGCATGCGTTTCACTATACAGAATAGATAAATAAAAAATATCACGTCATAATGACTAGATCCTTATTTGACTGATGGCAACGTTGTCATGCGATAACCTTGGATGGGAGGATCAAAAAACATTATCTATAGAACATAGGCTTTTTATTAGATAATAGATTAGTACTAATAGATTATAGTATCAACATTACGCATGGCTCGTGCCTTCCCAAACAATTTCACAAAATGACCGACTAGTGGCTGTTAAATTTTTTTTTCGAGGTTTTTTTCCCTGCCAACACGTAATAGCGTAGGACTCTCTTATTGCTACGACTGTTCTCTACAACCGCCAATTCTAGTGAAAGCTGCCTGAAAACAACAGGACGTCTTAGGAAGTTTCGCTTCAGTTCAGTTCAGTCCAGTTCCAGCCTTGATAAGGAAAGCAACCCTTCTGTTAGGAAAGTTTCTTCTTCATTCTGTGGGTTATCTTATGGCATTTAGTCAGCTTAGGACATTAGCAGCCGCATTTGGCTCGTTGTCAACAATTCCTCGTCTCATGTTCGGCAAGGCATATCTGCAAGACTTCCGAGTGTGGTGCTCTGTTGCGTCCGGTAAGCCCCTAGGACCTCTCCTGCTTCTTAAGAAAATTCGCCTTCAAAGTGTTTGTGAAAATGCTTCTGAGAAAATCCTCTGGAGTCTGGCCTGTATTTTCCTTGCATGGTCTCTGTGGGACTTGTCTTGAGCAAATTTGGGGTTTAGATTGCATTTTCAATCGTGGGTCATCGAACTTTCAGTTTATAGGGTTCCGAGGACGCATTAATTAACTTGCATTTGCAAATGCTCTAAATTTCAAGATTAGAAGATGGTGGTGGAACAAATAATAACGAGTTTCATAGATGGCACAATGGAGGAGGAACATTCCATGAGTCAGCTCAAATTGACCCAACAGCTGTTGTGGATATCGGTGCCGTAGTTCATTCGAAAGCCGTCGTGGGTGCAAATGTTCATGTTGGATCAGGAGTTGTTATTGGTCCTTCTGTCACTATTGGCCAGTCTACAAAGTTATGGTATATTGTCTTCTTCTTGCACTCATCACATAACTATCTTAATACAGTTACAATTTGTACTTTTACTTATTTTGGTCATGATATAACTGCCTCATTTTCCCAGGTATAACGTTGCACTTTCTAATTGCACTATAGGTGATTTGTGCGTGATCCACAACGGGGTATGCATTGGTCAAGATGGTAAGATAGAAACTAACAAGCTTGGTTCACTTCAATGCAGTTAAAATGAACTCTAGAAGTCATCAAAATTGTTTCCTAATTAGCATCTGACAGACATTGATGGATAATCGTCCAACCATCTTTTGTATTCATGATGCGTCCGAGTGCATGCTTGTGTAGTACCAAGGTTGACGGGAGTCCAACTTTCTTTTTTCTTTTTTTTTTAGTAATTTTTTTTAAAGGTTTCAACCAGTGTATGATAATTCACATTTTACGAGAGCAAGATCCATATCTGCCTCGATATTCTCTTTTCCTCTAACCTTAAATTGTTCTGCTAAAACCCGAAATGTACTTTCTACAAGGATCTCTTTACCTCTGTAGCTCTTTGCTTTTAAAAGTATTGCTGAACTAGGGGTCAACATACTGTAATTTAAATGTACTTTATCAACCCGTACACTATCTCTCCATATATTAATTATTTACTGAAGTAAGAAGTTGGAACACTATACTAAATATTTACTGAAACTGTTGGTACCTACACTTCTGATATTTGGCACCATGTTTATACCTGCAGGATTTGGGTTTATGGTTGATGAGCATGGAATGATGATAAAGAAGCCTCAAGTTAGTGCTGCTTCTTCCACATTTAGACATGAATCCAACTGTGGATATTTGCTTTACTTTTGTTTAGTTTTGGGCATCCTTCTTAGTTTTCTTCTTTTTACTGCATTTGTATGTGTCTCTCAATGGCTACAAAACACATGATCATGGACTTTCACATACTCAGATTTTCTCATCAGTTCAAAGTCAATACATTGATTTAGCTTTCCATTCAATTGCATATTCTCATCGGCCATTTAAAGAGTTGAGATGTGATATAATTAACTATTAGATTTTATTGTTCTGCTGAATATGTCGAACTTTTAGATTATCAGTTGAAGTATCTAACTTTTTTCACTGTTCTCATCCCACTAAACAAATGAATCGAAAAGATGCTAAATGTCAGGATAGGGAACAATGTGGAGATTGGCGCTAATACATGCATTGACAGAGGCAGGTGAGACATGTATCACTTTTGATAATGTATTTGAAAACTTGTTTGATCTTTCAGATTCCTTTGGGGAAGTTATAACTATTCCGCCTATGCTTTATGCTATTATGCAGTTGGAGAGATACGGTAATCGGGGATCATTCGAAAATAGATAATTTAGTTCAGGTTGGCATCTTAATTCACATAATTTGAACATATACGCTTATATACAATCTAAATCTACATGTTCTGGTGTTGATGGTAGCACATCTGATTGCCTTTTCAGATAGCTCACAATGTAGTCATTGGAAAAAACTGCATGCTTTGTGGTCAAGTTGGCATTGCAGGTTCTGTTACGTAAGTAAGGGCTCGCTTCTCAATTAATTTACTTGAAAAGTTTATGTACCGCCTTTCTCATCCAACTTTGCATCAACAACTTGTTTCCGAAAGTTATTGGCTTTTTTCCGGCTTTCTCTATCATAGGATAGGAGACTACGTAACGATGGGGGGCAGGGTAGCAGTTCGGGATCATGTTTCTATCATATCAAAGGTATTCGCTTAACTAGTGGAAGTCATTCTTGCAATCTTCAGCATTTTGTTATCACATTACATGTTATTCTATATCTACATATTGGCCGAGCGTGGGTTGATAGTATAGTATGTGAATAATTTGTTATTGCAGGTTCGTCTTGCAGCAACTAGCTGTGTCACAAAGGATATTAAAAAGCCTGGGGATTACGGTGGCTTTCCAGCTGTAAGTATCACTTTTCTTCTTGTGCGAATGAAAATGAATGTGCTATTACTCAGCTAAAAAAGACAAATGATATACTGTTATGTCTCAACTAGAAAGAACGAAGATTGTAGGTCCAATTTTGTTCATTTGGACTTGATTCTATTTTCTTCCCTTTTTTTTTTTTTTTTTGGAGTGATGATTAAGTTTTACTGAATAGGTTCCAATTTACGAGTGGCGAAGACAAGTTGCGTTGCAATACCGAACAACAAAGAGGCGTCCTTAAGATTAAGAATGATTAGTAATCATATCATGTCGATTATGATGGGTATGAAGCCTTGGAACAAATGAGCTTGTGAGGCACTTGAATGTTCTGGAAAAATAAATTTTCTAATTGTCAGTGAGCCGAATTTCCCTGTCTTTGCGTTTTCCTTGGCCTTTTTCCTCAGAGACCTTCGTAATTATACTCCTTGGAAAGTCTTATTAATTGCCTTTTCTTTTAGAGGCATGTTGAACCAAGTGGTTGGTTAGAAATTACAGATTTTGTTCGGTATATTTGAGATCTTTCAAATTTGCCAACAAAGCATTAAGATCTTTCAGATGTGTGTATCTTCTCTGGCTGCAACAAAATGTGAACCTCTTACCATCCACAACTAACACTTGATCTTTTTTCATGTATTTGAAAAGTAAATTTAAATAGTAAATTAAAAATTTTATGAGAACATAGTATAGAAAACATATTAAATAGTATTTAAAAAGGGTCTCCAAATAAGATCCACACGACCACTCACTCTCCCACTTGATTCTTGACACGTCTTGATGCCTTGTTTCGCTTGCAAGCAAAAGACAAAGGGGAGTCTCTTTATTCATCTTGTGTTGTTTGCCAACCAATATATGTTGTTCATTTGTGATGGATTTTTTTTTTTTTTTTGGGAATTTGTGGACAGGACAAACGTGATAGGAAAGCAAGCATATGAAAAAAATTAAAAAATAATTAAAAAGACAGAATCCAAGAAAGAAAGAAAAAAAAAAAAGACGTGTATCTTGATTTGGATCACCCATTCATTTTTAATACAACATAACGTTCATTTGACGATTCAAAATATGATATTTAAATGCACCTTTATTTGAATATTATACCAACTCATTTTATTATTTATTTATTGTTTATTTTAATTTATTTTTATCAATTACATCATATCATATTCTCTTACATCAATAATATTTAAAACAATAATTTAAAAACACATTATATTCTCTTAAATCAATAATATTTAAAACAATAATTTAAAAACACATTATATTCTCTTAAATCAATATTATTGTAAATAATTCAAAAACACATTATATTTAATAACTAAAGCAGACATTTAAAACATAAATTATAATACACTCATTCTATTAGAATACAATGTCCAAAACAATAAGACAGCCAAAAGTCCCATCGGTTGACGGTCTCAAACATCTTTGCCATTTTTTGTTCTTTTGGTATTTCTGGGTTTATTATCTTGACCAATTTTAATCGAATAATAATCACAATAGCGTAAACAGAATATGATAATGACACAACTAAATGAACCCAAAAAAAAAAAAAACAATGAATTATAAAAACATTTGACAGAATAAAACAAGCAATCAGAGAACTAAAGTACGAACCGAATGCATTTTAGAATGAACCAGCAATAAATATTTATACAACAAATAGTTTACCTCATAATAAGGTAAACCAAAAAAATAAAAAATAAATAAGACAACAAAGTTGAAAATCAGAAGAAATAGACAGGGCACCTCCTGTCCTTAGAAGCAGGCAAGATGAGTCCATCGGGGCCCACATCGACATCACAGTTGGCATGCATCCGATGACGCTTGCTCTCCCACGACGACACCTTAAACCTAATAGTGCACGTCAACTCCAGACGAAAAACCACCGTCCCTCTCGCCCTGTCGTTCCTGAACTCCATCCAACGCTGGCTGTTCACTGTCAGCGTGGCCCCACTGAACTCCCCGATGATCACCTTCGTGTTCTTCGGGTCCTGATAGAACGGCTTCTGAATCAACGGCGTCGCTCCGATCTTCTGGTCCCTGTAGTAAACCGACCCCTCCATCGAGTCGTAACGGATTCCGATGTTCTGGTTTGCGTTCCTTGCCGAGACGTTGAACGAGATGAGGGCGTTCTCGAACCCGGTTTCCTGGCCCAGACCCGGGACCGAGAACTCGTGGATGTGGAACCGGGGCCGGTGGGGCCGCAGGCTGAGCCAGAGAATGAAGGTGATGAGCCCAACGAAGAAGAGGAGGAGCAAGAAGGTGGCGCAGATCATCTTGGAGATCCGGGTGGTGAGGTTTTCTCCGACCCGGTGGACGTAGTAGCGGGCCGGGTGGTGGGGCCTCATGGATCGGGACTGCTCCGGACTCGTTTGGATAGGTAATTGGCCTTGGGAAGAGTGGATTTTGGCAGCTGAGAAAATGAGAGATGGGGCTGCGATGAAATTTGTGTGTGTGTGTGTGTGTGTGTGTGTGTGTGTGTATTTGAAGTGAGGAAGGTGGTGGAGAGGAAGAAGAGAACGGACGTTGGAAAAGTTAAGGTATTTTTGCATGGGAAAGAAAGGTATAAGAACTATGTGTGCTGATTACTGTTGTTGCCGTATTTATCGCTCATGATCAGTCTGGTTACGTACGTACGCAACGTATAATTTCCATGTTATATATACACGTAAAAATATTGCCTTTGGCTTTATAATTAGTGTGTTTTTTAGGGTTCATTGGAATCCACCATGAGTTGTAAAAATATTTTTTCCCTTAATCATTTTTAATTTCTCAAATAAATGTTTTAATCATCCTACGAGCTCTTAATTTACTTAATTACTTGGGCTGGCTAGCTAGTTAGGCTAAGGCTGATGCTTAAAAGCTAATAAGCTACAAGTACTTCTGTGTTGACATTTTAATGATCTAAATGTACTTGACCTTTGTGTTAGAATTAGATGCACTAAAATTATTTCTTTACTATCAACAACAATAAGATCATAGAAAATAGGTGAGGGCAAATATTGGTGTGCTGTATTACCTCGCTCAATTGGACTTATGATCAATTAAAAGAAAATCTCAAAGAATTAAAGTCTTATTAATACTCGTTAAATCGGAAAAAATGTACAAGCGCACCTAATTTATAGTCGACGGGGATAGAAAATTGTGTTATAAGAGTTTTCTTGACCATCTATTTATGAATATTCGATCTGATACTGTTTATCTATTTTCTTATTCTATCGTGTTGATGCATGACATGAGTATTGATTCATTTTTCGATCGCTCCACCTATCTTTGCTTGTCACCTTCTGTTATGCTTTTGCTTGTTCTGCTTTGCTTATAACTTCGATATGCGATTCCTAGTTTATGCTTGCGAGTCTTTATGCTTTTATCCTAATTTTTTCGTTCTACTTTGTTGGTTGCTTACCGCATGATGTTGTTTCGTCTTTCTCCTTTATTCTTTCTATTGTATATTACATTGCCACATCAACTTCAAAAAAGATGTCACATTGTGTATTGGTAAAATCATTCCCATAACATTTAAGATTTATACTGATTTATCTTTAATATAATAGTTACGTCCACTTTGATCAGCTCCTGCAGTAATTTCTTATGATCAGGAATG
Organism: Antiaris toxicaria; assembly: GCA_035233585.1. Lineage (NCBI taxonomy): Eukaryota > Viridiplantae > Streptophyta > Magnoliopsida > Rosales > Moraceae > Antiaris > Antiaris toxicaria. Next base: position 102,556,450 of record CP141154.1, read on the forward strand.
AGATATTGAGATTGTTGTCGAAAATACAAGTGCATGTGTTGTAACAAGTAATAAAGTGTGTGAAGTACGGGTCAATCCCACAAAAACTATACTACTAATTACCAAAATTACCCTAATCCTAATTTTATTTAAACAACCAAACTAAGAAGATTAACGCAACTAAAATCAACAAGAATTAGAACTAAATCTAGCGCAATTAAAAGAAATTCAACAATTAATGAACTAAAGCTCTAGGGTTTTCGATTTTACCGAATCAAACCAATTTAAAACTCCTAGTTTAATTAATCAATATTTATTCCCTATGTTGCCAATGAATTTCGTGAAAATATTTATTAATCTTTCTCAAGTATCAATAAAAATACCATAATAAAACAATTATTACCTCTCGGTCTCAAACAATTCAGGTATCATGATTCATTAAGAACCAAAAATTCAGAATGTTGCACAAAATCCATAACTATCTCTAACTTATTACAATCTCATAGTAAAGTAAACAAGGTCAAATTTAATTATGAATTTTCAATCTTAAATTAAATCACAAATCATGTAAAAGTTGGCTAGAAATTCATAAGCATTAAGCATATATTAATATACTCAACATAGAATTGGAATGAACATTAATTGATTAAAATCTAAGGAAAATTCAAATATTCATGATTTGGCTATATCATAGGCTTATAAAAGAAACTTAGAGAATAACTGAAGAAAATAACTTCTAATCTATGTCTTAAACATGATAAAAAAAAATAAGAAGAAAAACTAAAATGATTAAAGTTGAATTTCTCTATCCCTGTTCTCTGGGTCTCTTTCTCTATTTTTCAACATCAAGAATCCCCATATAAACCCTCAATGTTTCTATTTATGCATATGGAGTCTTGGGGTTTAATCTTGGAAATTCTCTAAAAAATTCAGCCCTAAACATTTAAATTTTGAATTTTTTCACAACTGGGGCAACAACTCTGCCTTTTGGACACTATGACCTTTGGAATTTTCCTCTTGGCACCACTGTGCCAAGTCTTGGGCTCTGTGACACCACTTGTGTTGCAAACATGGCATTGAAGTGCCTTCCTCTTAGGTTTTTAGCTTGGAAATTTGCTGCAAATAGCCATGGCACCCCTTGTTAGAGTTTAGGTGCCTACATTTAGAGATTTCACCAAATCAATTGAAATTCAGCCCTAAACATTTAAATTTTGAATTTTCTTACAATTGGGCAGCGAATCTGCCTTTTAGATGCTGTGACCCTTGGAGTTTTCCTTTTGGCACCACAGTGCTAAGTCTTGGGCGCTGCGACACCACCTGTGTTGCAACATGGCACTAAAGTGCCTTCCTCTTAGGTTTTTAGCTTGGAAATTTACTGCAAATAGCCATGGCACCCTTCCTTAGAGCTTAGATACCTACACTTAGAGATTTCGCAAAATCAATTGAAATTCACCAAGACTCTCCTTTCTCTTCCTAACCTACAAAATAGACACAAAATAATAAAATGCTAACACAATCCCCAAAAACTAACAAAACATGAAGTTCAAAATATCCAATTAATGAGTATAAAATTCACTTATCAAATACCCCCAAATTTAATGTTTTGCTAGTCCCCGAGCAAAAACAAAGAAAAATTAAAAACAAAATATCCTATGACCTTGTGTGATAACTGGGAAAATTCATATTTCTCGGAGAATAAATACACAATGAATTTAAGTGTTAAAATGTGAAATTAAGTGATTTAATATAGTTTAGAACTAAATAAAATGTTCTAACAATGTTAAAAGATGAAAAATGATTGATAGTGATATTATATGTGTACGCATGTGTGCCACTCACAGTATCAAGAAGTAGGTCAAGATGATATTATCTTGACATAAAACTGATAAATTTGGGTTCAACACACCCAAATTAGTTAGGATAGCCTATCAGCACGCTCAAATTTGATAATTGAGCACAAGGGTAATTTTTGACCGGGAATTCGTAATATCGGAAACTAGTCAAAATGACCTCAGATCAAAATAAAACTGATATGTTTGGATTCAAGATGCCCAAATTAGTGAAGATAGCCCATGTTAAAATTTTGGACGAAAAAGTATATAAAGGGTGAAAAAAAGTGAAATTTCCTCATTTTTCCACGTATACTCTCTCTCCTCCTTTCTCTTTCTCTCTTTACCCGCACGTGTACAATGACCATCTGCTAGAAACGGCCTTCGTTCACGACACCGCTGGCACCGTTGGAAAGCTCTCGCCGAACTGAGTTCAACGGTGGGTCGACGCAACGAAACGGCCGCCGCACGCCACCGCACGCACAGCCGAAGCTGAAATCTTTCCGGTGAGATTTCTCCGCCATCTGGCCACCATTTGCCACGATTCCAGTCCCAATGGAATCGTGGTGAGGGGAGGAAGAAAACCCATGTCTTGTTTCACGTCAACTCCGACGGAATCGCACCGTCGAGCCTCGTCGTGCAGTCGCCGTGTCACTGTCATGGAACTCCCCATTTCTGGCGATGTCGAGCCACTCCACCGGTACAGAAATGCTCGCCGTGAAAAGGGGAGCAAAAGCCCCAAGTCAATTGCACGCCACAACCCCGGCACGGTGGAGATCGGGGGCTACCGCCGTGATCGATTTTTCGAGGGGTGATTTCAGGCGATAGAGGTGTCGAATGGTGAAATTGAGGCCACCAATGGATTCCTCCCGTCGAGATCTTCAAGATGGACTACTCACCTTCCACCGTCACCGCTGGTCAACGGACGGTCAATAGCGGTCAACAGCGACCGTTGACCAATTTTGGAAGTTTGGCCCGTTAGCCTATTTTTGACGTTCCGGACGCATCCGCGGAGTCAGATTTGCAAGACGGGATCTCAGATATGAAGAACGAAGAATTAGGGTTTATGCCGTCGAGACCGGACTGCAATTCGATATAAATCCTGACCTCTTTACGTTCCGCAATTTAATTGTTTAGGACTATTGTATGATTTTATGATTATTGGTATGAAAATTATAGAAAAGAATGTATGTAAAAAGAAGAAAATGGCTGTAATGGAGGAAAAGAAAAATATGTGATAATGTAACGATTTTATATAAATAGTATGAGTTTTACATAAAATCTAGGCCTCTGGTATAGTACGTGATAGAATTAGATCAGGATAGATGGTTTTCAGACATTTTCTAAATGCTGAAACCTCAAAAATTAAGCGGAAATGCTACCGAAATTTCTAAAAACGGCACTAGGGGTAATATGGAAAACGAGGGGTAAAAATATGATCGGGAAGGGAAATCGAGCCCCCTCGAGGAATTAGGGCATGGAAAAGGGAATGGACAAGTTACGATTAGTAAATCGACCCTTCAAAACCCTAGAACGTAAGAAAAAAACATGAAACCGACTCTTAGGTCGAAATAGTACTTCCCGAGGGCCGAGAATGTAAAAAATTGGCAAAATGATAAGAATTGATCCAGAAAAGGTCCGATAAGATTTAAAAAGTTAATTAGATGATTTTGGGTTTAGAAAATCTAACCTAAGTATGAAAATGAAAATGTTATAATTAAACGACCCATCAGGAAAATGGTCATTTTGCCTAAAGATTCTCAAATTATGGAAAAGAGTCCCAATGACCCCGGAATAGGGTAATGAAGTTTGTAAAATATAAAATTGAGGTTTAAGTTATGAAAAATCACGTCAAGGGCAAAATTGTAATTTTGTCAAAAGTTAGGGGTAAAATCGTAATTTTTTAAAAAGTTGGAGAAAAATTTGAAAATAGCCGTTAAGGTTTAAAAAGCTGTCCTAAGGCTATAATTAAGGGCTATAAGATCAGAATCAAGCTTTTTAATAAAATAAAATTTATAAATGAAAATGTGATTAACGGACAAAGTTTGTCTGTAGGAACCCGATCCAGACGCGACAAAGGACGTTGATGGATTCCAAGAAGAGGATAAACATACTATAAGTAAGTTCAGACATTTACCCGTCTGCAACTATGAACAAGCTTATTGTATTTATATGTTTTGTATGCAAATGTCATGATGTGATTTATGATGATGCTATAGTAACGCTATAGCAATACTATGATGATGTTAAAAGATAGGTTTTAATAAATAATTTATAAAAAAATATATGTATATATATTGAATTACGAAGGAAATGTATTATAAAAGCTTTATGAGGGTAAAGATGTGAGAAAGAGAGATAGAAGAATGGAAAGAGTAAGAACGAGAATGTTATGATAGAATACATAAAAAAAAAAGAGATGAGATATGAAAGAAAAGAATAGATGTTTTATGAAAGGTTTTATGGAAGTTAAGTTATGATTGATAGAGCAACGATAATCGGTAATGAAAGGAATTAAGAAAGGGTATGTTTTATGAGAACGAAATGATAGGTGTTTTATGAAAAATGATATGAAAGTAAAGAGTTAGACAAAAAAGAAAAGTAATGATAGGTTATGATGAAGGGTATGATGAAAGGATTAGAACATAACAATAAGATATGATTGATAGAATAGAACGATAGGCTATGATCGATAGGAGTATGATGATAAGATACGATAGATAGAATGATGCAAATGATAGACAGAGAATAATTATCTGCACATAACTAAACGTATTTTTGTTTGTTATGATGTGATGTGATGATATATAAGTAATATGTGCTATATATGCTAAAGTGTGACTAACATAATTCACATGAGTAAGGTAAAGAATTAAGAAAAGAAAAACAACAACATGAAACAACGATATATGTCTTACAAAATGAGAATGAAAAAATGAGATGTCAATGAGAAAGATTATGAAAGAAAGATAGAACAACGAAAGAACAAATGTTCCATGAAATGTTCTATGAAAAATGAGAAAGGAAAGATTATGAATGTCATGAAAAAGATGTACAACGAAAAATCAATATAAGAAAAATAAAAGCATACAAGATAATAAGACTGAAAACTTAAGTTGTTGGCGTACCGGTCTCCCTATACGGTCGAGACTTCAGGTCTATATCCTCCACACAGATGTGGCATTGCCCCGAAGGTGCGGTAGTTTATAGGTTGGACCCTACCCTGAAGGTGCGATAGCTAATGTTTCACCCCTAAAATGAGGTAAACATATGTGACTGTGAGGTAGGTTGGTGGGTCGCTCCCCCTCCTCCCACTGTCTGCGCGCAATTAGGTACGTTCAACAACGGGCCCACCAAAGGAAAGTGAAAAGAAAAGAAAGGAAAGGAGAGTGACAAGAAATGAAAGGAAAGGAGAGTGACAAGAAAAGAAAGGAAAGGAGAGTGACAAGAAAAGAAAGGAAAGGAGAGTGACAAGAAAAGAAAGGAAAGGAGATTGAAAAGAAAAGAAAGGAAAGGAAAGTGAAAAGAAAAGAAAGGAAAGTGAAAAGAAAAGAAATGATACGAAAAGAAAATAAAAGTAAAGAACGACAAGAAAAGAAACGAACGACATGAAAGAATGACATAATGAAATTGATAAAATAAATAAATAAATAATAAAACGAAGTTTATAAGAACATAATGGAATTAATATATGTGATGTGATGTATTTGATGTTATGTGTATGATATGAATGACATGTTTTTACGTGATGTTATGCTAGTATATATGTTACTAGCTTATAAGATACGAAAAGATAAGAGATGAAAAGAAAAGTTATAAAGGTTTAGAATAGAAAGTTAAGAAATGATAGGAATAAAAAAAAATGAAATGAAGAAATTAGAATAGAATGATAAGAGATTATCAATAGAATGATGAGAACAATAAGCAAAGAGATAAACGAGTATAATGAAGCTCACATTCTATGTTATGTTTTGATGATATGTTTTAATGATGTGTATGATGTGTCTATACATGATGTCATATATTCTAGTAATAATATATATTACTAGTATTTATAAGTTAATGAATGTATGTTTGAACTTACTGAGTATCTAGCTCATTAGTTGTTCATATGTTGTAAGTAAGTAACCTGTTAGTTTAAAGTAATATGATGGACAACGGACGGATCTGCATGTACCAAAGGACTGGACGAGGGTATGGTACTATCATGAGTCTTTCGCTGAGCGTTCAAAAAGGAAGTTGAAAGAAAGAAATTTATGAATTATATGTTATAAGAGTATGATAGAGATATAGGTATAATATGTAAGTTAAAAAAAAATTTGCTATAAAAATTGCTTCCGCTTTAAAATAAGAACGTTAAAAATGGAAAGATAAGTATGTTAAATAAGAGGACGACGACCCACGAGGTTGCCAGCCATCACGGTCGGCGTCAGAGCTCGGCTGGATGGTATGGTAACGTATAGGACGCCACACCTTGAACCTAAAACCAAAACACAAAAATGCAATGAGCAACAAATTAGTTCAACGTACAAATAGACCTCAAAGACTCATATAAATTATAGCTTACAAAAACTTTAGAAAATGATTATGTTGCAAAATTTGAACTTGAGTATCAATTTAACCTTACCTTGGTTTCTTGCGTGTGTGTGTGTAACCTTTTACTCCTAACCATTCACAACTCGAATAAGCTTATGCGAACTAGTAAGTTTAGAATCGACCTCCGGATATTACAATATGAGAACTCCATAAGCTTATTTTTTCCATCACTCTCTATTAATATCGGCTACATGGCGTCAAGGATCTTCAGGATTTTTTTAGCTCATGATGTATGGTTAAGGTTGAGGCAAGATATTGCATATCAATGTAGCTCGAATCACCCATAGTCACACAAATATAACAACAGAGGGAAGGGAGGCGCCATGATTCCCCCAATATATTTTTTTAAATAATTTTAATATAATAGTTTTTTAATATAATTTTAATATAGTGGAAATATGTAAAGACTAGTCTTCGCCTCTGTTAAATTAATAGGTCTTTATATTTTATTAGAACAACAATTTAGATTTTTAAAAATAAAATATTTTTATTAAATTCATAAACATTCGTGGGCCTAACAACTTGACCCAAAATCTAAACTTGCTTAAGTATTTAAAAAGACTAATATATTATATTAAGTAATATTTTGTTTCTACGTTAACTAAAAGCTTTCAAAAGAAGCCAACTCTTCACTTTTTCATTTTACTATTCCCAAACAAATTTTCAAAGACATAATGATGGTGCATTTGGCACCATTACGAAAACGTATTGTGTTTAAACGCAATATAATTTTCATCAAAACGTAAAAGTTTTGCATTCAAATACAATCCTTTTCAACAGTGCTACGAAAATAATTACTATTCCTTTACTTTTTAAAACAATCACATCAATTTTTTAACTCTAACTTTTTATCTCTACTTTTACCAATCACATCAACTTTTTAACTCTAAAATATAATTCAAATACTTTTCATTCAAATACAAATTCTATTCAAATATAAAACAAATACTTTTCAACCAAATATTGAATCTTAATTTTTATTTAAGGTTTAAAGAAATTTGGAAGTTTGCTTTATTATTTAAAGTGAGATTTTATTTAATTTTTCTTTTCCATTTTTTTCTTCCCTTTATAAATTTTTTTTCGTTATATTTCAATGTACAATTTATGTAATTTAATTCATTCATTTTTATGTTAAGTTTAGAAAATTTAATTATATTACTTAATTGATGTATTCTAATTCTTTTATTTTTCATGTTGATTTTAACAGAGATACCATGAAAATGATACGATAAAAACTATTAAAAATATATGTGAAGATTTACAACAATAAAATAATTAAATTGGAAAAAAAAAATTGGCCCTCTTGTCAATAAATCATGGTTGTGCCACTATACAAAACATTCTCGGAATCTCAACCTCCATCTCCTAATTCCCAAAAAAAAAAAAACGACTAAATTATATTTTAAAAAATAGATAATAGAAATTGTAAAAAAGCGTGATATACTCTGGATCAAGGCCGCAGCTAAACTTCACACCCTTAATACACCGGAACTTGGGTAGCTGGATGATTTTGGTATATTAATGTTAATGCTAATTGGCCCTTTTGAGGTCGGCAAGGAATCTGCAGATGGCGTATGTTTGGACTTTATAATGTCCGATACTAAGGTTTATATGTAAAAGGTTGCCCTACAGCCAGCGGAAAAGTATATGTACGAATTGATGTGTCTAAAAGAAAAGCCTACAAAAGAGACGTGTTGGATTGGTTGGTTTTATTATTTAAATGAGTAGTTTTGAATGCAATCCCCTAAAAAATTACTTCTTCAGTCTTCATACAACTAGGAACAAAAGGTATATCAATATCACATGCTTATATATATTCTTTGATTAATTAATCTAATTAATTAATTGTAATTCATTTGCTGTTGATAATTTTGGCTCTTAATTAAAGAATGCCTTTGTTTTTTGTCTAACAATAATCAGTCAAGGATCGGACGAGAATCGAGGCAGTCAACAATGGTGATCTATATATATATATATTTATGTATATAGAATTGTAAAATGGTTTAAATTTATTATTTATTCGCGTAACTCAACAAAATAGAACTGTAGACCCGATAGAAGTTATTTTAATATTTTTTAATAGAAATCTAGACAAATTATTGTATTATGGGTAATATTAGAGGAAATACCCATTTGATTTGATCATGTTGCGGAGTTATGTAACACTTTTATATTAATCAGCTTAAAACATACATTTTAATCTTACTTTTATATTATCAATTTGATAAATGTAGAAAAATATCATATCACTTCCTATCAAAATATCTTCATTTCACATAAATTAAATAATTAGAATTAAAGTAGATATTTATAGCACCGCTCTTTTTTTTTTTCTTTCAAATATACGAATGAGATATCATCATAATCCTTCAAAAATAAAAATTAAAAGATGAAATATATGTATATATAATTTATTCCTTCTTATTAAAGAAAACGACGTAATAAAAATTAAAATACCATGTTGCGGAGCGCTTTATTTTACATGAACGCGTTAAAAATGTTCAATTGAAGCCGAAAGAATATCGTTTTGATAATTTAACTTTAAGAAATTCTCATTTTGGAAAATTCTTTCTTGCGGACCCTCATATTTATTTGTTAAAGTCTTGTCAACATGAAGAGGATAGTCAACTGCATATAGCATCATTTCTACTTGTGCTCGTCATGATACTGTAACTAAATGATGAAATTGATTTTTTTTTTTCTAATTTCTCACGATTAAGTCATTGATTAACTTTAATTAAGATAAATAACCTCCAGTTGCAAACAAAAGCACCGAATAAAAGACCAACCAAATGATCAAACAACGCCAAAATGACAGCATTTTCATTCGGAAAAACGCAAGAAATTACATTGCATATGTGATTAAGTAACGAAACATTTGATTTCTCTCCAAAATTTAATAATTTAATTTTGACACAAGAATAAATAAAACACTTTTGACATTTGAACTTAGTAACTAGAAAATGCCGGGCGCTTATTAGAATTATTGTTCCACGCTACGGATTTGTAGCTCACATGATGAACCCCCCAAGGTCTCTTCTTATTGACCATTTAAAAATATATGTATATATATATACTTTTAATTCAAGCAAATATTCAGTTAATTAACCTTGGTGCAGACTTTCCTAATCTCTCCTTCTGTGCCGGTAAGAACTCCGATCCTTCCCATGTTCACCATGGAAACGCCAAAGTCCTTGAAGAAAGAGGACGTCCCGTGGGCGTTGGCGTGACTAAGGACGTAAGCTTTTGTCTCGCTATCGTCGAGAAGAGCGGCGTCGGATTGGAATAGGCCCCTTCTCTTCGAGATTAGGGTGTAGTAGCTCACATCAAATGTCTTGAAACTTCCGGGGTCCATCTCCACTCGCGTATTGAGGTCTCCTGGCTTGCATTTTAGCTTCAGCTTCTCAATGTACTCCGAATCCAATGTTGGATCGGTGTCTCCCTTTCCGGTGAAATTGTATAGACGGTTGCTGAAGGCAATGCAGCGTGAAACTCCAATGGTGTGTCCACCTGAAAATAAATAAATAAATAAAGGACACAAATTTATGTACAGATTTAACATGTGAGTAGTAACTGATTAATTTTTCATTGGCGTCATTAGCTAGGTACGTTAATGGGTTAATTTTTGTATAGCACTAAAAAAATATTTTGATCATAACACTGGTTTTAATAATTTTCTTTGTGTCATTGTTGTCACGTTAGTATATTATAGTAATTTGTTATTGTCCAATTAAAATCAGAGCACTGCATTCTATAATCTAATTAGTGATGTGACAGTGACACAAAAAGGAATCAAATCAAAACTAGTGTTAGTAAATTTTTTAAAAAATATTTTAGCGCTAAAAAAATAAAGTATATATATATATATATTTATATACCTGAGAGAACCACAAGATCTTTTACACTCAATCCCCTATTTGCAAAGGCTGTTTTCAAGACAGTAATGTTTGCAAAAGGTGGTAGTAAATTAAGTAAGGCCTCTGTTATGCTGGAAACTTTTCCATCTCTTCTTCCAGTTTCAACTTCCCAGAATGGCCCGCTCGTCTGAAGTCATGATAATCATATAATATACCTGCTCAGTTTCTGATCAAATGGAGGACATATAATATGGTCATGAGAAAGTTATATTTAGTACTTACTCCGACCACCGCATCTCTGGCGACTATGGCCAAGATGTCGGCGCAGGAAACAACGCCAGGACACTCCTTCTCTAAGGCAGTCTTGATTTTGTCAATAATCTGGAATCCTCTAAGGCTTGTGTTTGGAACTGCATTTTTCTCAGCTTGGCCGGTTGGAGAATTTAGCAACAACGAACCTTCACAACCCTGTAGTAAAAAAGAATAGTTGAGTTCATGGCTTTTTACGTATAATGATTATCACTATCGATAATATGCATTTTTGAATGCTAAATCGTGTCAAAATTACATTAAAATTAAAAAATTCATAAAGTTAAAGTAACAAAATCCTACTAATAAGATCAATGTTTCATTTAAGACAGACGTACCCTTACAAAACAATCATGAAAATGCATCCTGTTCAAAGGACCAGCAAGTGAAGGTGCTACTTTCAAAGTCTCCACCATAATCTCCTTAACCATGGCCTCTGCTTTTGGACATGTCTTTGCATAAAACCCCACTTTCAATCCATGTGCATTTGCAGGGTGATGAACTACAAAAAGTAACAATGCTAATTTGAAAAGCAAACATAACAGAAGCTTTGCACTAGCCATAACTTAGAGAAAGAACTTTTTTTTTTTTTTTTGGCTGTGTGATTTTAGCAAGACATAGTTAAACATAAGAGCAACAATTTATATTAGGCCTTAAACCCACCGTTAACCAAGCATGTGTCATGAATAGCTGGCATAACTTGGCCACGTTTGACATTTTTTTTTTATTTTGGCTGTCTTAGAAGTTCATCGAATAATTAGGCGAAATTTCGGTCCTTCAATTATTGGTCCTGTACAAAAATTCGTATATATTCTAGGTAAGATAAGAACAAGAATTGAATATATTAATTAATATACTATTTCATTTTAATGATATCGAGTTGTTTATAGCCCCATTTTGCGTGTCACCTTATAAAATAGAGAGGGGAAAAATAAAACCATTTATGATGGATATCCTCCACCGGCAGAAGTTGTAGTTAGCTTGTGAGCCGGCCCTAGTTGCAACCCATATTCACTGCACAGACTCCGAAAGTTAAGTTGACCTAAAAGCTTTTTTTTTAATTTTCAAGCACGTGTTGGCTGACGATGATAATTCTATCTTAATCACGGTGTCTAGTTCACGGCCCATTCCGATACTCGCACGTGTTCACGCCATATATACAATGTTAGGACCACTTGAAAAGTAACATTGCAACTCCATATTTGATTGTTTCTAATTAGGGATTAGGAATGCTTGAGGTTGATTTGGCTCTAGATTACAATTATATGGTGAATACTCGATAAGGGTTTGGTCAAGATAATATATATATATACATATTTAATGTGTTATTTGTCACCTTCTCGAAAATTTTTCAATGAGATTTTACGCAAAGCCGACTAAGTCAATGAGTAATTGAATTAGCCAAATATGTTAAGTCAATGAATTTCTAATTAGCCAAATATGTTGATCAATAAACATTTTATTTTTGAAACAAAAGAAATCAACCGATCCGATCAACTTAACTTCTTGTAAAGTATGCCTCCAAAAGCGCCGTAAACATGCACATTCATATAAACGGTACCACGTTATATGTGTTTTTATATAAACCACTTGCTTGCTTTTATCTCTTTAATGTTCATATTATCTTAACGTTCAAGAAAATAGTTGAATCTTTCTTTGCTTCAAAAAATAAAATAAAATAAACTCTTTCTAAAACACTCTCATTGCCAAATATATTTTATGAAGTTGATAAATGGTGATGAGACGGAGGCAACGCAGACTGTTCTCCCATTATCCCAAAATAAAATGAGTTTATTTGTAAATTTGCAAATTATATTTGAGAATCTATGTATTGAAAATGCATAACGAGGAGAATACAAGTTTATGAAGGGAATGCATATATATTTATATATATATATATTGCAGGATATTGACAAAGTAGTATATATGTTTTGCTGCATTAATTTATGTAGAAGGGATCTATGGTCTCATGCAAGTGTGTGATATATGCCTGCACCATCTTTCATATCCTAATTAGTTGTGCGCATGTTTATTGAAATAAAAGGAAAAAAAATAGTCAAGGTATAAGTTAAAGCCCAAAAAGACTTCTTCATGAGAAAATTAGGAAACGTGTCGCTTTTGGTTCACTTCTTTAGTTTTGTGCTCTTTTTCTATAATTTTTACCTTCTTAAGTTAATACGTAAAAGAAGAAAATGATCGAAGAAATTAAACTGTAAATCTGGCAAACCTCTACATTTTTTTTTTTTCCTTTGGCAGTGAATGGTAAATGACATATTTACGACCGTCAATATTATTTATGTAAGTTAGTATTCTATTTATCTATAAATTTGTCCTATTATTTATTTCACTTATTTTCGTGCCATTTACAAAAATTTTCCGTAGGGGGTCTCGGCCCATCAAGGCCCAAAAACTTTGTTTCCATGAAAATGGACCACTAAGGAAAAACCCATCTTGTTCTTCTTTATTCCCTATAACTGGACTCCCATTAGTTGAGTTTAGCCTCAGTTGCACGGCATCAACTTTGAATGGGAGTTGCGGGATGTGGATTTTCCCACTAGACTCATTTATCCATTAACAAAACCAAATAGCTTTGATTCTACTTCAACAAGGGGGGAAAAAAGGATTTTATAGCAAATAGTTTTTTTTTTTTTTAAATTTGTAAAGGTAAAGTTTTATTACTGTTAAGGACATATTTACTAATAAATAATTTATTTATTTTAGTAAATAAAATTTTAAAATAAGGTACATAACATATTTTCTTAGTGAAAATAATGTATTTACTCATATATATGTTATTTATTCAAACAGCTTCATAAGTATATTAGTTTCTTCTTTTAGCTTACATGTTATTTACCTCTTTCTTCTAAAAAAAAAAAAAAGAAAAGAGAAAATGAAAAAGAACTTTGGACATATGAAATATACATCGACTTATTTGAGAGGGCTTTTTAAAGCTATTTTTAAACTTTAGATTCTAAAAGCTACTTTTAAAATTGTTTAGATGATTTTCCATATGAGTGTTAATTTTTCTGAGGATATTTCAGTCAAAATCGTAAAACACGACCTCTAACAATGCTTTTAAAATTATTTAGATGATTTGCCATACATGAGTGTCGATTTTTCTGAAGATTTTTCAGTGAAAATTATAAACATGACCTCTAAAAAATACTCTTTTAAATAAATTTTAAAACTTATATACCGATGTTTCAGTAAGATATTATAAATTTTATTCAAACTTTTTATTTTTATTGCTTAATTATTAGAAATCTTAAAAATCGTTTGTAGTTACTGAATTCTTTTAAAAATGTGATTCAAACTTTTCCAAAAGAATGGTTCTAACACTTACTAAAAATTACAGCCTTTTACTTGTATTCTTCTGCCGACTAAAAACTAATTAAAGAAAAACGTAGCATAAATTGTACAAATGGGGGATGTATATTCAACAAGTAATGCTTAGTACCCGTGTCAATGTCGTATGAAGCTGGCCTCTAAAGGGGCTTGTCCCCCACATAACACCCGTGACTCAGATTGTGAAACGGGCTTTTGGACATACACCACATACTCCCCCGTCATTTAGTGGAGTGACATGACTGTCGTTTTTCCTTCTATTATTAAATATTGGATTTAAGTCAATCTTAGGCGACGCTCGGTAGGAGAGAGAGAAAAGCGGAAGGAAAGGCCTAGGTAAAAGAGATTGAAAAGAAAAGAGAGGTGTTCTTTATAATATTTGGTATGAAAAGAAGAAAAGAAAGCAAAAATTGCACACTTGTTTAGTAGGAGATACAAGTGAAAAGGAAAGAAGAAATTTTATTAGTAAAATGACTACTTTATTTATAACTAATGAGATATATTGAATTCATCTAAAAATCTTTTCAATTTAAAGAGAACAAAATAAGGGTATCTTGAAAGATTTAGAGTCCCTTAACTAATCCTATCCTTCCTCTCTTTTTTCCGACTAAACAACCATAAATATCACAATCTTTTTACCACTTTTTTTCACTTTTATCTCCTACCAAACATACTCTTAATGTCAAAGCATGACATACATTTATATATATATATATGTATAGGTAATTTATTTTTTAAGACACTATAAAGTCATGCGAGAATACATGACCGACTTCCTAAGATTACTTATTGGGAATAACTATTACCTTTCTATTCCTATACTTATTTTCTTCTTAAAAAAAAAAAAACTTGTTTTATAAATTCAAACAGTAAATTTACCTCCTTTGGTTTACAAGTTGGAGATAAAATTTTTAGTTTGGAGCTGGTCAACTTCTTAAAAACTAATTTTTGTTGATTTTATAAAAATAAATAAATTAAATTGAGATAAAAATTTTGAGTTAGAGATGGTTCACCAAACACAAACTTTTTTTTTTGTGATAAAACATAATTAAAAAAAGTTTAAAAGTGAATTTAAAGCAGGTTGCTAATATTTTCGTGGAAGCAACCTATGAGTAGTCAACACTTAAGAGTGCGTTTGGTATAGAGGAGAGAAAAAAAGAAGGATGGAAGCAAGTTACGATTTTGATATTAATGATTGTTTGATAAAAAAGAAAGGAGGAGGGAGGGAATTCTAATTATTTTTTTAAACATATTAGGTTTAATACCTTCTAAGTTTTGGAAATTACTAAAGGAGTTTATCTTCTACATAATATCTTGCATGAAAACAATTATATTATCTAAAAGATAAACTCCCTATAGTAATTTCTCAAACTTAGAAAAGATTAAACTTGATAATACATTTAAAAGAATAATTAAAATTCCTTCTCATAATTATTTAACAAACAAAATCTTTCATTCTGTTTCTCTAACACACAAGGGAGATAATAGATAATTTTTAAGAGAAAAATGTCTCTCTACCTTCTTCATCTCCGTTGTATAAAGTATAGTCGATTAAACAGAAGACTAGATAATCTAAGGGAAATACTTATAAGTACTTATGGATTTGGGAGAATATATTACACTTACGAGACATATGTCTATAGATGTAAGTACGTACATAGAGATCCTAGATATTGTTTTCGTTTTAGGAGAGCCACTCTCCCTGTTTCTCTTTCTATGAAAGAAATTTTGTATTTTTTGTTTGTCACGTATGGGGCGAAAGTACAATTTTGCGTTTCTCGTTTGCAATTTGACTTTTTTTGCTTCTTTTAAATGCAAGTACTGGGGAGGAGGATAAGCCGTGGTTGGTTCAGACTTTAATGAACATGCAAGAAAGAAGATTCTATTCTCTGAATTTTTTGTAGGCTAGGCCTGAGCCTGAGCCTGAGCCTGAGCCTGATTTGATGGGTTTTAAAAACAAAAGGCTGACGACCATTTATGTTCCATTTTGGACAGGGCAAACCATGGCCACAACTCAACTTCATCTTTTGGACTTTCTGTTGTCAGACTGCGCTTGCCCTATCTCTTGTTTGTTTCCTCGCCTTTCCAGCAAAAGATATTATAAAAATGCTTATATATAAAGGGGATTCAATGGTACGTATCCCCACCAAAAAAAAAAAAAAACCAAATTGATAGAGCTTCATTTTTACGGGAGGTGTTTAGAACATATGTACAAATTAAAAATTTTGGCTAAACTCTAATCTTTATTAAAAAAATTTAATAAAAATTATAATTACTTTTTAGAAGATCAACCAATTTTAATATCAAAATTCGTTTGAAATCTTTATTATAAATGTAGGTTTAACCTCATATCCCTGTAAGTTCTTATTAAGGTTCATTATTTTATATATTTGAATAAAAAATTCGAATGAAGTTTATTAAAAATTTTTGAGAGGAAACAGTGTAGAGAATTGTTTGATTGTGGCCAAATCTATTTTATAAATAAGGTCTAAAATATTGTATATATGTAGCTTTATTAGGATTTCTGATTTATTTTTTTTAATTGATTTAAGAAGATTTAATATTTTTGGATAACTTGTCCGATTACATAATTATAATTTGGATTTATATGAAGCCCTCATTAGTAGTGAATTTCTTCTCCTTTCTAATTTGTGGATGAAGATATATTATCAAACCACATTAAATTTTCGTGTCCTCTTTCTTATCGATTAGATTTACATGCACAATTGAGACTCCATACGTAAATTATTATATTTTCCTAATAGGTTCAAAATATTAATATATTGTGAAAACAAAAATACCCGAAGAAGAAGAGGGCTAAACTTTTTTTGATTCGAGTTAGTAGTATGTGAGTATGAGATTGGCTCAACATGTTCCATTTCACGTTAATTCTGACTTGAGTGAGCCGGGCTTCTACAATAGATGCTAATTTTCTTTTATTCATCTGAAGGTAAAGTACCAATTTGAATGGCTTGATTTTAATCTAATAGCTAAGTTAAATAGCTTAAAATCAAATTCAATTATTTAATGCTTATTTGTTCCTACTATAACTATATTGGATGAATTCCTTTTATCTAAAAGGTCTACAAATTACCATTTTGCTATAAGAAGCATCTTCATATGCTTTTATTTTATTAAATGAATTTTGGTCATGCAGGTTAGGCTATTTTAGGCGGTCTGAATTTTGGCAAGAGTTACTGCCACATTGGGGTAACAAATTTTTTAATTTTGTGTATAGAAAGATAAAGGGAAATTATTTTATTTTATTTTATTTTTTGAATTTAGGGTTGAGCTTATTAAAATCATGTACTTTTAAGAAAAATGGGTTATGATATAGCCGCTAGACTATATTTGTAACGACAATAAAGGAAAAATATGACAAACAAATATGTTTTGTTGAGAAAAAAAAGTAAAGACATTGACCATCACATTACACCGTCTATTAAGATACCCCACACATGCATAATGATTACTTAGTGATATCGCATGTTGATTCTGTGCGTGTGTATGAATATTCTTCGGCAACCATTATCGATTCAACCCAACGTCCGCATTTGGATAGGCCTGATCTTTCCTCCATCTACTTAGTAGCTAGACTGCGTCTGTTGACATTGTACTGTGACTTACGTTGTATTAATAATACATTTTTTTCCCACTTTCTCTCCCTCGTGTGTGATTTACGTTGGATTGATAATATATTTTTTCCCGCTTTCGCTCCCTCGTTTGTTTGTTTTTGTTTTTTGTTTTGTTTTGTTTTTTTTTTTTTTTTTTTTTTGCCTACTCGTGTATCACGTAGCATGAAGTAATATTACTCTAGAAAGAAGAACGTTTAAAAGGAAAAAAAAAATTCCTAGAAAGAATAAAAAGAGAAGTCTAGCTGTAAGTGGAGGAACAAATACAAAGGGAAAGTGAACGACCGGCCGGTGCTGAATGGCCAATAACAGAAAGTGACCAAAAGGCCTAGTAGTATGATAATCACCGACCAATATTAGAAGAGGGAAAATCAAGATATATAACATATTTAACATATGAAAGTTAGCATTATTATATTATCAAAAAAAAAGTTAGCATTAGTATAGTGCTTTATAATGCAACAACACTATGCATATGCAAACGATTTAGGAACCGGAATAACGATGATGACTCATGGAATATTTGTAAAAAGGGTGATGATTATATAGCATAAATTGAAAGGTATATAAATAGGGGAAAACCTGTCAATGAATAATGATAATAATAATAATAATAATAATAAAGAAGAGGAAATGTTGGAAGAAAATTTGTTATGCATTATAATGTGTGTAGGAGAAGGAAGAGGCAAATGATTTCAATTGCACAAAAAGATGCTCAATTTGGAAAAGAATCATTCCAAATGTGGCAGTGGTTGCCTCACCACAGGGTGATCAAGACAGATGTTGGGAATTCATATGACAACACCTCTTAAATCCATGCAAATGCAAGCCTAGCTCTATAGGATTTTTTTTTTTTGGTAATTTTTCAATAGAGTGGTATCCAAATAATTTTCAGACGTGATTATTGATCGATCATATCACTAAGTAACACAAATCGGAAGAAAAGGGAGCAGAAAGTCAGCCTCTAACGTTCCCATTACCTAAGAAATCACTCTCTTTGACTTTGCCATCGTTTAGAACTTTTCCTTTATATATATATATATATATATGAAGGATAGAATTATTCCTGGTGGGATTTATGACACAACACTACCATTTTTAATTGTAAGATTGTGATTAGTATACATTTAGTCTTAAATTTTTTTTTTGTGATTAAAATTTTTAATAATAAGATTTTTAATCATAGTATCACTAAAATTTTTTTATAATTAAAAATTCTGTGACTAAAAGTTTTAATTATAACAAAAATTTGTAACTAATTACATATTAATCACAATATATTGTGATTAAAAAAGATATTTAATCATAATATTATAATTAAAAGTGATATTTAGTCAAATAAAAAATTGTGATTAAAAATCTTATAAAAAAATATTGTGATTATAAGTTCATGTTTTTCTAGTGTGCAGTGCTTTCACAAGTATACAATTAATATGGTTGTTTTTTTGGTGTGAAGTGCTTTCACAAGTATACAATTAATATGGTTCTCATTGTATTAATGCCTGTATTTCAGTTTCTTCAATTAATATGGTTCTCACTGTATTAAAAAATGCTTTGTATGGTACTCCAATAAGAGCCAAAGAATTGAGCAGAAATCTTATATATAACGCCATTTTAGAAGCAAAGTTCAACCGTTTGCAGAGTTCGTTGAGTTCTTGAGTATTATATATATTATCACCATCATAATTTACTGCAAAAGTTAAGAATTAAAAGCCAAAATTCTTATCGTCCAAGAGTGATGCAGCAGCCAACCTATACTGGGGATAAATCACGTGGCTATTGGGAATCGTATTTTCAATTTGAAAACGAGTGTTGTGGAAGGAAATTCCGTTTTTGGGACTTCTAGATGACCAAATTAGCAATTTACAATTAAGAAAGTTTCCTTCTGTAGTTATTTGGTCCCAAAAAGTCAAATTTAACTTAAGTTAGCTTCCTATTTTTATATTTTAATTTTCAAAATTATTTAGTTTTCTAATTTTATTTGTAGTTTCTTGTTTCTGTTAGAGAAAGTTTAACTTATAAATATGTTAGTCCAATCATATGTAAAAGGATGGAATTATTCTGAATGATATTAGAGTGTTTACTCTTTTTTATTTTATCAATTCTCTCAGTATTCTGAATGAATTAATAGTTTAATACAAGTCTATTATTTGGCATTCTAGGTAAATCAACGGATTTAGGAATGTTATCATAATATCCATCCCTTTTACAATATTTTATCTATTATTATGTTCTATCGTTTTATTGTTATAATCTTCTCTTTCAATTTATCTCCTCTTTCAATTTTTAAAGCTTTCGTTATGTCAGTTGGTATCAGAGACTTGCTACACTCTTACAATATGCCGTCACATTTTGAAGAATACTTGTCATTGGATCTTTTGATGAGTGTCAACATTTTATTTGTTCCAAAGATGGATTGTTCAAATTCACAAATAAAATTATAAAGCTACTCTGAATTTGAGGGTGAATTCTCCCTAACCTAGGGAGAATGTTGTAGCTTATATTGGGGATAAATCACATGGTGATTGAGAATCATATTTTCGGCTTAAAGACAAGAAAGTTCCGTTCTTGGGGGGGCTTTAAGATAGCTAAATTAGCAATTTACAGTTAAGAAAGTTTCCTTCTTTAACTATTTGGTCCAAAAAAGTCAAATTTAGCTTTGGCTTAATTATTAGATCAAATATAAGTTAGTTTCCTCTATTCTTTTTTGGAATTATTTAGTTTTCTAATTTTATTTTTAGTTTCCCATATCTATTTGGGATAATTTAACTTATAAATATGTTAGTCCAATCACATGTAAAGGAGTAGAATTTTTATGAATGATATTAGAGTGTTACTCCTTTTATTTTATCAATTTTCTCGGTATTCTGTATGAATCAATAAGTGATTCATGCCTATTTTATTAGTATTCTGT
Source organism: Antiaris toxicaria (assembly GCA_035233585.1). Classification (NCBI taxonomy): domain Eukaryota; kingdom Viridiplantae; phylum Streptophyta; class Magnoliopsida; order Rosales; family Moraceae; genus Antiaris; species Antiaris toxicaria. The sequence continues at coordinate 102,576,911 of CP141154.1, forward strand.
GTGAATCAACAGGTTATTAAAAGTTCTATTATTTGGTATTCTAGGTGAATCAATGGATTTATAAATGTTATCATAATATATCTATCCCATTTACAACATTGTATCTATTTTTATTTTCTATCATGTTATTTTTATTATCTCCTCTTTTAATTTTTAAAGCTTTCGATACGTCAATGAGTAATAAAATCAATAAAGAAAAAAAATAAACAGATCACAAACACTAATGATTCACTTTTAATAAGATAAAGTTACTTTCACTTCAACAATTGTAGAATTTCATTATCATTAGAGAAATAATGAAAAAAAAATGTATATGTACTTTATCCTACCGGTCACTATATCTTAATTGTTAAATATATTTTTCAATAGTTTAATCTATGAGTTCTATTTTAAAAATCTACAATAATACATGACACCTAATTATTATCAATCATAACTTAGAAAATTTAAAACTTAATCTAACAACAAAAATAACATTATTACTGAGATGATGAAAGTACAATTCCTATGACAAACTTATTCAATAAATAAATGTCTAATGTTCACTCTCAAGAACCTCTCTCAGCTTGATCTGTTTTCTTTAAAAAAATGCTTGCTTAAATCTCCTTCGTATATCACAAGGATTAGGATAAAATTTACAAACATGCAAAAACCTGGTTTAATTTTCAAAGTTCATACATGAAAGGGTTCATGCAACACAGTACGTCTTCTATACGCAGGTCTTCATATTAGGGCTAGCAATTCGTGCTCACAAGCCGTGTTTGGGTCAACACGATTCTAGCACAACACAATTAGGACAAACATAAACACCACATAATTAATAAAAGTGTCGAGAACCCAAATACGAACATGAAATGCTTAAAACACGACTAACATAATAAGACACGCAAACATGATAATTAAACACGTCATAATAGGTTTGTCATGAAAACAACCTGTTTATGACCCAATTAATTGACAAAATCATTATAAAAAAATGTTGTGAGGCAGTTGTGAGTAGAAGAGATAAGGTTAGAGTTAGGGTAGATTTTAAAATATAAAATAAAATATGGAAGGATTTTTAATGACATATATATTAAAAAATCTAATTAAAAAATTTAAAACTTTTTATTTACTGGTTATAAATGGGCCATTTTGTGTTGACACGTGTATGACTCATATAATTAAACATGTTAATGAGTTAACCAGGCTGACATGTTTCTAGTTTGTTTAATTTCATGGTTTACGTGCTAACCTAATTATGACCCAAAAATTAAATGTGCAGTTCTAACCCATTTAGTTCATATCGTTTTCAAATCGTGTCATTGTGCCGTGTATGAAATTGCCAGCCCCACCTTGTATTTAGATTCTATAAAATGTTAAAAAGGGTGTGGGGGAGCCAAAGATTTAAGAATAACAATTTTAATTCATCAATAGGTATTGTAGTTTTAGTTATTGTATCAACATTTTAACGGTATGGTCTATGAATTTTGACATAAAAATTTACAATATAATATATAAAACTGTTTTGAGTCGTATATCAGATTGTTAAAAAGTTTATTAAATAATTAAAATATCAATACTTACTAAAAGTATAATTTTTTAAGAAAAATTAAAAAAAATAAAAATACGAAAAGACAACCTCAAAACATGAGTGTGGTGATTGAGCGCATAGTCTACTAGTATTTTCACGTCTAATTCCACCGTAAAGTCATGTAGAGTTCAAACATCCCACTCAGTTTCAACCCAAAAAAAAAAAAAAAAACACGTTAGTGTCTTATTTGCCAAAGTAAGCAAAGTACTTCAATTAATTTCTACATTAGCAGCCATACAGTGAATTTTTTTTTTTTCCATCTCTCTTATCGAGCAACCATATTATGGCACGAATGAGATGGAGGCTTCATCTAAAAAATAATTTTAAGCTGCTATATACCAAATCCCCCGCTGGCCATCGAGGACCAAGTGGTAAGTCCCCCACTCCCGTCCCGGGCCGCTAAGGGGCTTTTGTTTTTGAAACAGATGGTTATTCAACTGTGGCCATAAAAGTTTGCATCATATCCTCTCTTCTTTCATTTTCTGCTTCGTGCGTGTTGCCTTGCTTTCTTGAGAAAACTACTGATTCTTCTGTTTTTGTTTTTTCTTTTTGGCTAAAGCTGATCTGTTTGTGTTTTTGTTGTTGTACACATTTAAATGCAATACAGCACTGTTTTGTGTGATTAAAGGGAACCAAAAGACGAATGAAAAATTTATTATATTGACATCGATCGTCCAAATATGATCACGTTTTAAAATATAGATGGTGAACTACATTATTTATATTTATATAAATTTACTTAAATAATATAACGCCAAAATCGAGGAAGTGCATTTTGTTTTATTTGCATATTGCTTTTGTTATATTCTGCGCATTGCCATTGTTTGTCAGTGAAGTTTTAAACTGTCTTCATCAGTCTTTACACAAGTTGGCAATTATCAAAATTCAGAAAACATATACACATATATATTTCTTTGTTAAGTGAAAATATAAAATTAGAAGCAGTATTTATCACCAAGAATTTAGAGCATCGCTTTTAACGGGAGTGATGGTGGAAAATTGTAAATGATGTGTAGATGTGCTACTACCTCGAATGTTCCGTAGTACTTGTTTAACATACGAACACATTTGTTTAGCAAATCTACGTGTGTGCATATTCCTTCATCTTGCAATAGAAAACTGAAAATTGGTGTAGAGTTCAAACCCCAAGTTAAAAAAAAAAAATTGTGTATAAATATGCTCAATTTCATTTATGAACTTAGTTATAGTCATCCCGAAACTGAAGTTGGCATTACGCAAAATTCAAATTAATGATTTTGGTAGCAAATTAAAGTGGAACAAAATTAGTCCGGGAAATGTATGTCATACAAAAATCTGTATAAATCTATGGCCAAAATATTCAAACCGGGAATCTATCACGCGTGTGGCAAAGGTAGGAGGAGACGAATATCTAATGTCCATGTTTTTTTTTTTTTTTTTTTTTAAAGAACATCACCAATGCTATATTTGTTATAAAAGTGTGCGAAAAAAATAAGACTATCAACTTTAAGCTTCAATGCATAATGCTATTTTTACTTTTCATCATCAATATTATGTTTTTGAACTTATAAACATTTTAATCTAAATATTTCATAAATGAAAATATTATAATAATTACATGAAAAAATAAAGACAATGACCAATAAAATTAATGGTCCGTTTGGATGGGGTGTTTGTTTTTGGAAAATGAAAAATTTTTAGATATGAAAAATAAAAAGTTGTTTTGAATTTTTTTTAAAAGTGAAAAGTTGTTTGGGTGGGTGAAAACTTTTTGTTTCTAGAGAGCTCTTTTTTCATTTTTCAAAAATGAAAAATGTTGGATGTTCAGATACGGAAATTTACGAATGTTATTCTTCTTGAAATGAAAAATTTTTCATTTTCCAAATTTGAACGTGTCAAACAGACGGAGGGTAAGTGTTAAATTTGACATTTATTGTACCTTGTAAAACTAAAACTTTTCCTTTTTTTTTCTTTTTTCTTTTTTCCTTTTATATTCTTGAATAAAAGACGTTTCCTAAGATTTACTATATCATTATTGTTATATAATAACATCCGGCGATATATTTATTAAAAAAAAAAAATGGAAATTATCTGGAGGTGTATTCTTGAATTTAAAGAAGAGCCACTACTATAAAAAAAATTTTTAACGACGGCAATTGTTATCGCTAATAATGATTTTTTAGCAATGACGTCGCAAATAAAAGAATTTTTATAAAAAAAAAAAAAAAGACATCATCGTTATTAGTTAATGCGATGATTTGTCATCGCAAATAATAAGTTTTTGCGATGACATGTCATCGCAAATAAGTTCAGAAAATTTTTCGGCAAAAAAATAATGGCGCTAAATATTTCCCTTTAATTAGCAATTATTTGCAACGACATGTCGTCATAAAAAATAGGCAGCTGGCATTGAATATTAACTGACATCCAACTATGTGATTTTAGGGACAACAAGTCGTTGTAAATGAAATTTTAAATTAAAAATTTGATGAAAAATTGAATTTGTTTCGATGACATGTCATCACAAATACAAAATGCTTTTACTTTTTTTATTTGCGACAATATATCATCCCAAATAAGGTTGAAATTCAGATTTTGATGGAAAAAATTATAGTTTATTTACGACGACATGTCATCTCAAATACCAATCGTTTATAGTTGTCATCAACCAACGGATGAAAATTTATTATTTAATTTTTTATGATAACATGTCATCACGAATAAATTTAAAAATCAAATTTTGATGAAAAAATAATGACTTATTTGCGACGATAAATCGTCGTAAATACCAATCGTTTATAACTATCATCAACCAACAATTTGGGAATTATTGTTTTATTTTTTGCAACGACATGTCGTCGCAAATAAATTCGAAATTCAAATTTTAAAGAAAAAAATATTAGCTTATTTGCGACGACATATCGTCGCAAACACCAATCGTTTACAGCTGTCATCAACTAATGGATGGGAATTTATTGTTTATTTTTTGTGACGACATGTTATCGTAAATAAAATTCAAATTCAAATTTTGACCAAAAAATGGTGGATTAATTGGCGGTTTTTCTACAATATTTGCGACGATATATATAAAAAGTCATCGTAAAAAAATTTTCCTTAATTGTTCCAGAACATTCGTGGAATATTTGTACTGTACATTTAATGACCCTTAAAAACGACATCGTTTTGGTCAACATTTGCGAAGACAAGTTGTATGTTATCGCAAAAAAAAAAAAAAAAACTGTGTATAAATTTCCAATCCTAGCCTTCCTCCTCATTTTCACCTGTTTTCTTCCTCCATTTTCTCTTCTTCTCTACCTATTGCCGACTTCTCTGCATTTTCTGGCCAAAAAATCGTTTGTTTTCCCTCTCTCTAGCCCAAAACCGTCTCTCCCAACTCTCTCCCAACCTCTCTCCCTTTATCCTATTTTATCTCTTGTTTTGCCACCCCCCACAACCATTGCCACCACCTCCCTCCGATCATCGCCAGTCGCCACCGCCTCCTTCCGAGCACCACTTGTCACCGTCATTTTCCAACCATCATTGTTAGTGGGTTTGGATTTTTGTAAGTTTTATTTTTTGTTGTTTAATGAAAATATGTTTTATTGATGTTGATATTGAATTGTTTGTTATGTTTAGATATATAAAGATTAATATCTAGATTGTGATGGTGTATTGTTATAGTGCGTTGTTGGAAAATTATTTGATTTAATTGTTTGTTAATGTTAAATTCATGTATATTAAATAATTAAATTGTTATTAGTAAATATATATTGAAAAATTAATTTGTTAAATTGATAATTAAATTTGGTAAGATAAAATAGATAAAAATTAGGATTGGTTAAAAAATATTTTGAAGCTATATTAGTAAACTTATAAATTAAATTTATGGGTAAATAATAAAAATTGATAATAACTTAAAATTAATAATATTATGATCATAATTAATAATTATAAATAAAAATTGAATAGCTTAAAAATTAATGATATATGTATACCTCCATTATAATATTAATTATATAAAATCACATAAATAAACATAAAAATAATAATTAATACATACTTAATTATAATAATATTTAATTTAATTAAATATAATAAATAAATTGATATAATATAAAAAAGTACGAACATCAAATTATATAATAAATATTAAAAAAAACTTGTTAATAAAAATTGAAATAAATGAATAATAAGCATTTACAAAAAATTTGATGATAAAATAAAAAAAATCAATATTAATATTGAATTATGTTTAAAGGAAAATTTTATAAAACTAAAAATGTATTTAGAATAAAAATAAAATTAATAAATTTTTCTAAAACATCATAAATTTTCATAAAACATCTTAAATTTATATAAAATTAAACATATAGTTTTTTGTTCTCTATGTTGTGATTTGTAACTGTATAGTTATAAAAATAAAAAATACAAATTTCGTACGCGGGTATGACTTGTTGATTTGTATTTCATTTGCATTCATGAATTACCTTTAGACCCATTTAAGAATCAGTATGTAGTAACCAATGCTTAAATCGTCCCATTTGGATAGTTTAGTATTGTAGTTAACGTGTTTGTCATTATATTTTACTCGTGCCTTTGGTAGATGTTTCAGTACGTTTTCCTTTGTTCTTCAAATGTGAGTATAATAGCACACTTAGGAGAACTACAAGGAGATGTTATCGAAATTTCTACAAAAAAATGGGCATTGTCGGATAAGTGATACAATGCACAGATTACAATACTAAATAAAATAAGGCCTTACCTTGTAAGTTTGGAGTAAAGGTGGTGTGTTGAATTGCATATGCATGCATACATAAATTATATGATTGAGTTTAACGATTGTGTACGTAAACTTTTTTTTAATAATAGAATAATACTATACGAACACATTTAAATTGTTAGACAGGCCAACACAGGGATCCAACAGCTGATGTCTACCATAGACAATTGGGGTGACATGCATCGTCATCAAGATACTTAGGTTAACCTCCAAACTGAGTAGACATTTGTAAGTTCTTTTTTTTTAATATTATAATTTCTTATTCAAATTAAATCATGTAGTTATAACATGTGTTTACTTTTTTACGTGTAGCAGACGATAAAGGAAGAGAGGGAATCCAAAGGACACAGTCGACATCTGAATCATCCGCGCCAACGTCCGTAATGAGAAAGGTATTATGAAGCATGTCTTAGGTACACGCAAAGAATATAAGATTGGTGTAGGCCTTACACTCCTGTGTAGGATTGTATCTGATACTAACGCTCCTTCATCTTCTGGTTCATAGTCTGACGGTAGATCTTCAGGTCGTGTTGAACCGCACGTGAAATGGTACTTACAATGACAATACAAGCGAAATCTACAGTTGTACGAGAGCCATAAGATTATGTAGCAGATGTTGGTTGAGATGTGTCCAAACATTCAATTCTCGATTGTCCCCTTGCCAGAGCCATGTGTCCCTCTAGGTTTTTTGCCTCCTACAACTGCTACTGACGACGATGACGATGATGATGCTAATGATGCTATTGCGAATTTAAGAGATTGAATCAGTATTTATTATTTATGTATATATTTTTTTACAATTGAATAAATTTTACTTTATTTATTAGGTTTTTTTTAATAAATATATGACTTTGATTTAATATTTTTAACATTATTATTTGTTTTCATTATTATAATTCGCATATTCCAATTTAATTGAATTTAAGTATATAACAATAACACATATCAATAAAATTATCAAATTAATAAATAATAATAAATTATTAACAGAATAAAATTGAAATGAAAAAAATTTATTTGCGATGATAAAAATTTATTTGCGATGATATTTGTCGATGCAAAAAATAACTAATTAGTGATGACATTTAACGAATTTACGTCGCAAATAACGTGGTTAGATCCAACATATTTGCGACGCCATTTAAATTTTGTTGTCGCAAAAAATGACTGTCATGTCAGATTAACTAATATTTCGACGACTTAATTGTGACGATATTTTGGCGACGACTGTCGTTGCTATTATTATTGTGATAACGCTTTATTGTTGCAAAAATGTCATTTGCGACCGGGTATTAGCATCGACTTAAATGCAACAATATGTTATCGCAAAAGAGTTATTTGCGATGACTTTTGATTTTTTGCAATAACATTCTGTTATCATAACCTAATTGTGATAGTGAGAAAAATCAAGGAAAAGGAGCACAAAACCTCCATGACAAGCGCCGCATCTTCCTTGCCTCATCATGTGCCTTTCATGCTCCTGATCAGTTGATTAAGGTTGCGCTTATCATTCTGTTCATGATGTTCCTAATTAATTTATATTTGCGTTATAATTTTTCAATTATATTTAGTTACAAATATTAAAACTATTATTCAATTCACGCAATTAGAAATTTTAAACATTTCTATAACTTGAAGCTGGGGTAGCCTGCAATTCCACAAAAATAAAATAAAAGCACTAGGCTTTTGCTCATTCCACTCCATCTCTAGTACTAGCACTAATTTTAGTTCTTTTCTTTAATATTTTATGCACTAGCAAACCCTAGTGCACCCTAAAATATTCTATACAGAATTATCTGTTTCGAATCTCCATTTGCTGTCCACTATAGGTATCCTTGATGGATTCCTAAAATTATGTGGTTTTATGGAAACGTGATGACCTGTAAACGACATGTAATAGCATTACATATATATATATTATCATGTATAAATTATGTGTTAGGGAAATAATAATCTTATCATTATGTATGGGATGTTGACGCGCGTAGTTTTCTGATAAAATCCCCATCTTAATCATTAATATTTAATAGGAAAAAGCCCTCTCTCTAAGCTAAAAAATGATAATAATAATAACAAATCTATATTGAAACATTCTACTGAAAGTTTTATGTGCCGAAAAGGAAGATTGAGAAAGATTGTTGCTATTGATGCGGATAAATTTGCGGTAATATAAAAGGAGTCCATATCTGACGTTGTCCTGAACTTCTTGCTTTGTTGGTTTTTTTAAAGTAGAAATTACATTAAACTAAGAAGAGATTACCAATATTAATAATCATGCACATGACCCTAGATAAGATGAGAAATGACCCTCAACAGAGGTTGAATCCACCGTTAGAATCAAATGATGCTCAAGGAAGGAGACGTATGCCGAAATCTAGTAACAGAAAAATTCTTTAACTAGTCTAAAATCAAACTCACATGTAGCTTTTTTAGAAAATATTTCTACAATAGATGGATGCTACAGATAGATTGAAAGCCATGACTAAGTAGCATAGTGGCCACTATATACACTTTGTATAATTACAATGCCAATAGAACAACTAGTACTATTGTAGAGCGCACAATGCTGGAGAGTGGGGTAACCGCCTCTATTATTATAACACAAAACAACAAATATACCAAGGCAGAAAAGTCAACACCCTTATTATATTTCAAAAACTAAAAACCTAAAAACTTGAGAAAATCCTACAAATTTGCCAAAACATATTAAGTCTCTCAACACAGGACAATAGAAACGAATAACAGAGACAATGTTGAGGAAAAATGGCACCAAAAGTGCAAACGAAGCTTTGGTGCATGTGACCCTTGTGCCGCCATTGAGAGCCAAAATCCATTGCACATCCCAGACTAGAAAACTTGCCTCTCTCCTGCGACCTAACTCCCGAAGTTTCACTAGAATCTCACGACATACACATCATTGATCTACGAAAGAAGGAAGTCATTCTCGTCCCTTCGTCAAGCTCCATCACTGAAACTGTCCTCTCCTTCCATAGTACAAACTCGAAGTTAGTGACCTTTGCAACCTCAATGGTCTGGTGTCTCGTCAGACTATCAGCCTCCGTAACTTTGTTGGCTGTTTTTCAATATTATTTTATCATAGTATTAGATTTAAGAATTTGACTATGTAAATTCAAAAAACACTATAACAGTTAAATAAGTAGTCAAGATAATATTAGATAATGTAATTACAAAGATATTTAATAGTAATTTTATATCCAATTCCACAAAAATGTAAAAAAACCTGATGATTGCAAGTATAATTTAGCAGTAATTCTATATTTAATCCCATCATAAAATAAATGATTCGAATCTCTTTAGCTCCAAATTAAAAAAAAAAAAAAAAGGAAAGAAAGAAAGTGAAGATCTTGAATCTTCCTCCCTAACTTAAAATAATAATAATAATAATCAACAAAAAGAAAAAAAATGGGACAGCAATCGAAAATCATAGAAAGCGGCTATATGGTTGCAGTTTAATTAGTCACTCTTGGGGATATACGTTATCCTATAAACTTTAGCTTTTACACGTAATTTCTTTTCCTTTTTTAAGAAAAATATGTTGTAACACAACAAGGAACGCAAAGGCCCACCACAAAGTACATCTAATCTTGATCAGAATATATATCTTGATAAAGTTTGCAAATCGAATGATTTTAAATTTTAATGACCACGCAGACTTTCCCTACAAAAAAACTTTTTTTTTTTTTTTTAATTACCACCACATATAAAGTTATGAAAAGGAACAGCCTTTCATTTCTTGATTATAATTTACAAATATGCGTTGAATAGATAAATATAGCAAAATCTTAAAAAAAAAAAAAGTTACATGGTGATTTTAGGATGTGCGTGACTTTGATATGACAATCATATAATAATGATATTATCATTATGCAGTTGTCATATGACGCTCATATAAGACATAACTAAAGAACTTATTGACTCTTTTAAATATAGTTAAAAGATGTAAATCAATCAGAGCTTAAAAAGACTTTTTAAAAAATCTTGGTAATTAGAAAGTGAAAATGGTATCGCTTATGGATCAGCCAGAATGATTGATGTAATGCCTGCTCAGCCAAAATAAGCATTGGACCCTTCAGTTGCTTATTTTATTTTATTTTATTTTTCCTTTAACCATTTAAAAATTGTATCAATGCAATATTTGCCTTTCACTACCTTTAAACTTAATTAGTTAATTAATTATTAGCTTAATTTGCATGTTAAAGAACCTTAAAGATGATTTAAGATTTTAACACTTCTTCGGAGTTGGTATATGCTGAGATTCTCCAATTATATAAAGTTGATGTTTAGGTGGCATTAGACACTCAAAAGCTAGGTTCTTTTGTTCACTGTTATTTTTTTTATTTTTAATTCTTAAAAGACATCCAAATTGTGCCCCCAAAAGTTTTTGAGCTTATTTATTTGTTTGTTATTTTTGCATGGAAACTTTTCAACCTCTTGAAACTTCAAGGAATTGAAAGCTTGAAACATTAAACCAAAGGATGCTAATTGTTTTTAAAATTGGACTTTTATTTTTATTTTTATTTTATTCTGGAGATGAAGACACGAAAGGAACGTCAACTCTTCATATATACTCGACAAATTTAAATCAAAGCAAAAATAGAAACACTTTTCCTTCCTTAAAAAAATTTTTTTTTTTTAAATCTGCGGACAACTTCAATCAAAATATGATGGGATTCTTGAACAAAAATGAACTGACGGGGTGTCATGTTGCATATCATAATAGAGAAGTTATAACTTACTAATTCTTATTTAATTTTGGGGCTTAGGGGCTTACCATGGGCAATCCGCGTGAGATATCTGCCTGTGATATTATCATTCTAAAAACATTACATTACAATAAAAGCGAATACGTATACAAACATAGAGGATATATAGCACTATCGCCTGAGACTTGTTAATTTTGATAACTTTCCTTCTTAAACTTTTAATTTTGATAATTTATCCCTTAAGTCTATTAAATTGTTACAATGTACTCTCTATGCTCTAATTTTTTGTTAAATTAACCATAAAAAACCCACATACACCTTATATAAAGATTAAAAACTTCATTTCTAACCAAAAGTTTCAAAATATAATACAAACACTAATGTAAATCTTTCAAGTTTAAATCTTTAATTTGATACATAATTAACTAAAAGAGTATATTATAATAATTTAATAAGTTCAGTGGGTAAATTATTAAAATTAAAAGTTTAAAGGGTAAGTTGTCAAAAGATAACAAGTTTATAAAGCATCAATACTTAATATTCTATATATATGAAATAGTTTCATATCCGGTATATTCATGAATATGAAATTTAGTTACTAAAAAATGTGATTTCATGCATAAAGGAATGTAAATATATGGATGTTAAAAAACATTTCTATATGAATTTATATTTTTAATAATTAAAATTTACGTTCATGATATCAATACCATTGGGTACCAATCATGAGACTTTGACAACATATGGGCATAAACGTAAATAAAGCTCATTTAAAAATTTTGGGGAAAAAAAAAAGGAGGGAGAGTAAATAAAGCCAATCTTATGATCCGTTTAGTAAACGTATTACATATGCATTATGTTTAAATGTAATACATCGAATACAATTTGATATAATGATGTAATTAATAAAAATAATAGAAAAAATAAAATAACAAATAATAATTGTATTGAATTTAAAATATGATATGATTGATATTTAAATAAAATAATTTTATATTATTTAGATAAAAATTATATTATATTTATATTATATTTAAATATAATATAATTTAAATGCGTTTAGCAAACGTAACTTTATAAAATGTGAGAGAAAGCCCAAGAAATTCCATGTCCCACCGTTTTCTCTCATTGCAAATGCCCACAAATACGACCACAATATTCTCACTCTTGCAGAATTATTTGTCTCTTTCTCCGTAACCAAAACTCCCCGATTTCTCTCTCTCTCTCTTTCTCTCTCTCTTCCCCCTCCCTTTCTAAATAAAAATATATATATATATATATAAGTCCCTTGCTCCGAAAAAATCACTTCTCCAATCACACAAAAAGAAAACAGAGTAATTCCAGTGAGTTCCTCTGCATCATGCATCGCTTCTTCTGAAAAACCAAACGTTTTTTTTTTATACACATCAATTTTTTTTCCCAAACAAATTTTTGATATTTTATCCTTATATACTCGACCACAGGGATTGAAGAAGAATTTTCATCACCAACTGTTGGAGGGAAAAACAAAAAACGAAAAAGAAGAAGAAGAAGAAGAAAGAAGAAAAAAAACATTGCCCATTTTTATTATTATTTTTCTCTGGGTGGTCTCTCACGTATTCTGAGGTTTGGAAAATTATAGAAACGAAAGAAAATCTGATCCAGTCTTGCTTTTCTTTTTTCCTCTCTTTTGTAATTCACGAAATTTGTATCATACGGTATTAGTTTATTCATATTACCTGAAGCTTTGACTAATTCTTCGTTCACATTTCTTTATTTCAATCAGGTGGTCGATAGCTATTGCTCCTTTCAGTACGCAATTCCTGACGCTCAAGATATATATATATATATAAACTAATTCGCATCTCTCTTCTTCTCTTCTCTTCTCTTCGTTTTAATTTTCCTGGGAAAGTGACGGAAATGGCGGAAAATCCAAAGCTGGTGAGTATTGGCTTCCTTGGTTTGTATTTATTTGTTTATTAATTTGGTTTAACTGTTTCATTGGATTTGAATTTTGATTTTCTGTTTGGTTTTCAGGAATCAGCTGGTCCCGGCGAGATTAACGGATCAGAAGAAAAAGTCATGGCCGATAAAATCTCAGTTTCGGATCGTATAAACGGTTTTCACTACAGTGCAGATACATCCGATAGCTTCGTCATTGACATGGAAAGCTTCTCCCATGGCAGCGGCGATAAAGATTTAACTCCAAATTCAAGAATCAAAGTTAGTTCTTTATTTTATTTTATTTTATTTTTTTGAGATAATTCTTATTCCGGTTGTTCTTATCGCCTGCATTTTTTTTCCTTCTAACCTTGCAAATATCTCTTTTTAGAATTCATTTTTTTTAATAATAATAAATTATGTCTCAAGTCAACTTTTGCATTTTTTTTTTATTTTTAATAATTAATTAACAGTCTCTTAATTAATAATGACTTTCTTTGAAACAGAGGAAATAGCTGGTCTGTCTAACACGCAAGAAATAACAATGGTTATCTTTCTCGAACATTATTACCTGTCATCATTTTTCCTTTTTCTTATTATTTTTTTGGTGTAAATCCTGTCATTATTTTTCTAGAAGTGGCACCCATTTCTTCCTTAATGATGTATTAAATATCTAATCATAGCATTAGCAATCTATAAGCCACCCTATTTTTTAAAACTTTCTTTTTCTTTTTCTTTTTTTCTTTAAATGAAATTTGAGAATATTCTATTTGATGATGGCAAAGTTGCAGAGAAGTCTTTCCAGGAAAGGTACACAACGTGGCCCAGAGAAGAAGATTAGTTCTAATACTAATTCAAATGCTAATGACAGAGACTCTCTACTAGTTGGACCATCACCAAGAGGTTGGTAACTCAAATAATTTTTCTTTCTTTCTTTTTTAATTTTATTATCATTAAAAGTAGTATTATGCCTGCAATCATTTTTTCTTGAAATAATGACAATTTATTTGTTGAAGCTATTTAAAAAAAAAAAAGGAGTAAAACAATAGCATTGAAAAATTTTGCTGCTTAAATTTCGCCTCAGCTAGAGTCCTAGACCCATCTCAAAGGTTTTGTCATTTACTTAATGGTCCAATCTCCCTCAGTAACAGCCAGTCCAGACGTCAATTATGAGAGGTTAATACCACACACAGGAAGATAAAATTAAGGATTTTTTTTTTTTTTATGAGAAGATAAAAGTATAAGGATTTGAATCCACAAATGAGTGTACACCACATTATTTATTAATTTATTTTTGTAATTCACGAATATATGTTTACCAACCTGTGTACCAACTTTACCTGATAAGGGTGACTTAGGTTCCTTTGCATCATGATTAATCATACCACTCTCATACTTACCAACAAAATATTTTACCAATTTTATTACTCAACAATTTCTCTCTTTCCTTGATCGAAATTTCGTTATTCAACTTGTTAGTTGAAGTTTCCAGAAAAGATTTAAAAAAAAAAAAACTGGTAGTTGGAAATCTGCTAGGCTAAATGACCTTGTACAAGGGACATATAATTATTTTATATATATATAATTTTGACAGTGAATACTACAACTGGGTCAACTATAGAACACGGGATGAATTTGGGACATGGATGTGACTTTCCACTAGTTGGCCGGAAAATACTGTTGGTATTTCAATTTCATATTTTAGGAGCCTTACATATTATTAATACAATTCTAGTTGAACCATCAAATTTTTTCTTTTTTCTTTTTGGTAGGCAAAATGGTGGGTTATGGAATTATTCATTTTGCAGCTACTCTTTTGTAGGGTCATGCATGCTAGAAAAGACCCCGACAGTGGCAGGAGGGACCACTGATAATTTGAGTAGCTCACAAGTTCACCATCAGATCACCATCACAGCCGGCAACGTTGCCACCGTCACTGACGGCAGATCCGTTCTTCGAAGAAACAGCTTCAAGCGCTCTTCTACTTGGGTCCTTGATCCAAAGAAAATTCTTTTCTTATTTGCCACCTTGTAAGCTTGCCACCATCCTCATCCGTATATTTCTAAACCTCATATCATATTATATCACATTTGTATTGTTTTACAATACATATACCGTCCAAAAAAAATTTCTCTGTCGAACATCGCCAAATTCTTTTAAGCATTCTTTCTTTTTAAATTATGTGACTCATAAAAATTTTGTTTTATTGGAGAACAGGTCAAGCGTGGGAACAATCTTGCTGATATATTTAACCCTTTCGAGCAGTAACTACAGTAAAGATGAAAATGGCCTTGATTGGCAACAGCAGTGATACATGGTTTGTTTTTAACCTTTAGGAGTGGAATTTCCACACACAAAGCCAACAAGGATCTCAAACAAGTCAGTGGAGTGGTTCCTTTCTTAAACAAATCGGCCAATTACGAGGTGCGCTTTGTGAGGGAGAAAGCGGACAAGAGGATACATAAAAGGGGAATGAACTTGATTAGGATCGAAGAACCTAGTTCTGAAACAAATATGGTGTAAAAATGAAGACAAGGACACACAGCACTGTGACAACGAGGAAGCTTCTTTTTATGTTTGATGGACGAAAATGGAACACGTGATGTGCATGTGCGTGTGTCCTCTTTTTTGTAAATAATTGGTAGCTCTACACAGCTCAAATGGAAGATCGGTAGAAAGATCCGAGAGATGATTACTTTTTGCACTCTTTTTTTCTTTTCTCCATACTTTACATTAACAATTTCACCTTTTGGCAAAAATCCGAGTTCAACCGACCCTTTTTGTTGTATGTGGCTTCCATGTGGGAGTGAGCAGGCCAGGGAAACACCCGTGAGATTGGGTAGCAATAAAGTATTCGTCTGTGCACGCGCACATTGCATCTTAAATATAAAAAACATACATATATGTATTTAAAAAAAAAAAAAAAAACACACACACACACACACACACACATATCTTAGTCTTGTGGCCTTTTGGGAAGTGGATTGGTAAGACAAAGCAAGCTTGTCTGTTTCTCAAAGACCCTGTTCAGAATTTCACAGACCATGTTTTTGAGATCTCTGCAAAAATCAGGAATCACAACGAAGGGTCTGGTTGATGCGACTTCAGTTTTAAGGAGCTGACAGCAATAACCGCATGCGAAACCCAAATACTAGATCTTGATGAAGATTTGTGCACTACATATTGCCATTAAAAGAAACAAATAAATATAAGAAATCATTTCTTGATTATTGAATCCTTCCCTAATTTGTTCCTTATGAGATCTCTAGTTTAATCTGCACCTAACACCAATCCAAACTTTTTCATAAAGGAATCTCTCACCATCCCCGTTCTTGTTCCTTGTTTTTTTTCCTTTTTTTTTTTTTTTTTTATTCTCTATTGTTTTTAGTCCTAATGCTTGTAACATTACCTTACTGGTAGATCGTATCACATTTGGCTTCGACACACAAAAGACGACAGCAAGAATAGATATGGAGATCTTCAGACATAGCCAAGATAAAACAATCTGATAGTTCCCAAGCACATTAGTTAGAATCAGGTCAATGACACATGCAAATCAAACCAATCAGCAAAAGCGTTCTTATTTTATTGAAAAGCTCTAACTTATACTAGTAACTAATAGCAAGCTGGAACTAAAAGGGAGATTTCTAAGAAAGCTGGGCTAAATCAAGAGAGATTCTTCCCAAACAGCATCAAAGTGAGGAAATTTATTTCATTTCTATCTAACTTTGTATGGACGTGTTTCTACTTTCACTTTAAAAGAGTATCTGGCCAAGCGGGAACCTCCAGGTAATGGGGGTACCAATCTTTGTCTACTCCGTTTAACGGTCATGTCACACAGACACTTCACTTATAAACAACAACATTCAGGGCTTAATCATCCTATTGAATAAGACGGGTTTATGGAGATCTTTATGAGGCATCACATAAGATTAAAACCGGCCTAAGAATTGGCCCTAATGAGTTAAAAAATGATGTCAAAGACATGATATATTATCCAAAAACCTGCACCAGATCTGGATGCTGCCCATACCAGCGATGGTTATGCCTTGTTTTAGCAGGCTTTTGTTATCTCGTGTGCCTGCTACACTATAGTTGAAACTCTAAAATCTACTTTTTTACTACATTAAAAAAAAAGAAAAGAAAAGAAAAGAAAAAGAAAAAGAAAAAGATGAAGATGAGAGACTGAAGTTAACTCTTCTGGTATTACTAAAACGAAATCATAAGAATTAAATATTTATATGTAAATTTGTTTTCTTCCTTCTTAAGGTGAAGATTATGCATAGCATACCAATACAACTAACAAAGAAATAACAGACTTGAGGGCATTCTTGTATGCAGTGATGTGAGTTAGTCTTTCCTGTATGCTCAAAAATCTTTAGAACGTTTTTCCTACAACTTAAATTTTGAGGCTAAGCTTTTATGTTCCTGGTTGCATCCTTCTCAAGTGGAATTAGAATGACATCCCGGGGTAAAAAGCCGTAACTTTTCACTTTCTTGAATGTGAGGCTAATTCATCAAATGAAGTGAAACTCTAGTGGTCAATATTCTTCTGATATTTTGGTGCTAGTTGAACGGTTTGGTTTCCTACTGTAACTACATTTTGATTGACTGGAATTGCTGCAATATCTAAATTTATACCTGCACCTAACTACAGAGAAAATGAAGAACTTTACTACGCCGGATAGAGTATGCCTAATCCATATAAATGTAAACTGATTCGTAAGTTCACTTCAATTAGGTAAGACTTGTGTCGGGATCATTTCCCTTCCCCATGGAAAAATCCCATTCACTGCTGAGCTAATTAAAGTCAAGGTCAAGCACGTTCAAAAGACTGTCATATAGCACATACACACAAGCATACATTACATCCTGTGATATATATATATATATATATATGAACGTATAATTATAGCTGACAGTAAGAGGCATAGCAAATCATTACCTCTTTAAATTGGTTAAAAGTTGGCTATCAGCTCTTGGGCGTCTGAAAATTATAGTTGTTTGGACGTCTCACATCTACTGGCCCAACAAGATATTGACTCTACACCCTTACTGACATAGACCTCTGAACGATTTAAGAGAATGACTTGCCATCATCAATAACGCTTTGAGATTCTTGGCATCGAGCATTTGTGCTTTCTATCCTGATAAAGCCTCAATACAACAGCTGCAGTTTCTTCTATTGCTTTCCCCGTTACCTCTGCAATAAAAGAACGGACCACCAACATTTTAATCAGTTGGCAATTCAATCTATGTCCCATAACAATTCTATTCCCACTCTCTTTCTCTGTTATTCTAATTAATATTTCGAGACAAAAAATCTGTCTTTGCATTTCCAAAGTGAAGAACAAAAGAAACGGCATCAAAGATAATGTGGAAACTAAGTTAAAACACGCGCAATATACTAGACCTCCTACAAAAGAAAAGAAAAAAAGGAGTTGTTGACCATTCTTACCAATTACTGGCCAGACAGGATTTTGTGCGAAAATCCTGCGTGCAAATTCCAGCTCCTCTCTAACATAGTCCATCTCCGAGTAATTGCTCCTCACTTCTTCACTAAATCCCAGACTCCTAGCCCTTGCCCTTCTGATTGTTTGCAACACTATAGGATTTATAGTCAAACCAAAAACCTTCTGGGAGTCGACTTGAAAGAGAGTCTTCGGCAATTCAACCCCCATTACAATTGGGACATTCGCAACTTTATACCCCTTCTGTGCCAAATAAATCGACAACGGTGTCTTCCCAGTACGGGACACTCCAGCAAGAACAATGTCAGCCTTGTGAAGGTTCTGAGGCAATGCCCCATCGTCTTGCTTGATTGTGAATTCAATGGCTTCAATCCGGTGGAAGTATTCATCGGAAAGCGGAATATTCCTCCCAGGAGCCCCTCGGGGCAGGCCAGATGGCAAGACGCCTAAATGAGAGGCGATCGCCTCTGTGATTGGGCCCAGTATATCAGTTGATGGTATGCCCCACAACTTGCACGCTTGCTTGGCCGACTCCGCCATGGAAGGATCGGCTAATGTATAGACCAACATAGCACCCTCTTTCGCCGCTTGCTTCACAATCTCCATTAAACTCTCTACATCATCAATCTGACATTTTTATTTGGGAAAATTTTCATCATTTAATATGAAACAATAGCACTTCCTTATCCATCTCAATTTCACTGCAATTCTAACCCAGATTTACTAAGGGGCAGTTTGGAACATTAATTCCAATTAAAATTTTCCAACTCAACTTCAAAACTCCCAAAGCAACATCTCAATCTCTCCCTCTTTTATTTTCAAAAATCTTAAACTTCAAAAGTTTTTAACTTGCTTAATTCAAGTCAAAATGAGAGCACTTTTATTAAAATGATTAAAAAAAATATATATGTTACCTTTATATATTTCAAATTTTATTCTTTTTTCTAAACAATTAATTTTCAATTCACACCTCAACAAAATGCACATTTCAATTCCAACCTACAAAAACTCCGACTTCAACTCAGATCATCGTTCCAAACGACCCTAAATAGCAAAATTTAGCAAATTTAATCATTTAAAACTATAAAATTTATTGAAATTAGCAATGTTATTGATTCAATCGTTTCAACAATCAGGTCTTTCACATTCAAAGATGAATCAAAAAAGAGCCAGAATGTGGCATGAAAAGCTTACACCGGAAAACATGTGTGTATGAACGGGACAGCCACGATCGACCAAGCAGTGCTCGAACTGCCCTAACGCTGCGTTGACGGAGTGCTCCGCCGTCCACCCAGTCCCGTCGGAGACCATGTATATCGACTTCGCCGCCGAAGCAGCCACCGCCGCCACGTCAGCGGTGCCGTCGCTTCCCCTGGAGGTGCTCGGCTTCCTCTCGGCGGTCTCTCTGTGCTGAATTTTCCTGTCCAATTCGACCACGCCGGACCGGGGACCCGGGCGATCCAATTTCCGACCGGAGCGAAGCGCGCGAGTCCTCGACCATCGCTTCAGCTGAGAGCTGCCCTTGAGCTTCCAAGCCTGAGGCTCGGAGTCAGGCTCGTAGGGGGCTTCGGCGCTGGTTTGGAGAGAGATACTAGATGGGCTTGCAGGCTTGGAGTTCTGCTCCGGGACCGCCGGCACGCGCGTGGGACGTAGGTTCGGGAGGTTCAAGCTGGCTGCGGCGAACATTGCTTTTTTCGTTTTTTTTTTTTTTTTTAACAAAAGAAAAATCAAATTTGTTGATTTAATTAACTCCTTTTCGGTGGTCCAAAGAGGGATTGTTTTAAAAGAAATTATAGTAAATAAGCTTCTTTTTTTAAATATATAATATAATTTAAATTCTTTAAAAATTGATAATATAATTTATTATATTTCATTTTTTCCTCTTTTATATAGTATTTATTATATTTAATTTTTATCAATTTCTCACACATATGCCACCACCCCTTTATATCTCTTCATTTATTTTCTCTTCCCCCTCTTTACACCCAAAAGCTTATTCTCTCTCTTTCACCCTCTTCAAAAGCTGCCAATATCATCAACCAACCGATCAGCAATGAACAATGGCAACGATTATCACCATGATCTCAGAGTGATATGGGACTCCACCTTTTTTCTCCATTAGCGAATCTCCCTGTCGATCTAGGATCGCGGATCTCAACGTTAAAAAGATCGTAACGGTGATCAAATCTTCGAGTGAGATCAACTCTTGATAATTCCAAGAGAATGACCGCAACCAAATCTAGACAAGATCGAGATGGCAATCGATGGTCGATGGCAACGAAATCATGATCTCAACCAGATCTCAACAAGATTGTGAGCTCAACCTTATCTCAATTGGATTGCGACCTCAACCGGATATCTTTCTCCTAAAGTTGTAACAACCAAGAATTTTCATCTTCTCAGAATCATTTTTTTTTAATTAATGTAATGATATTTTTATACATATGTATATATATATGAATGATTTAATATTGCTAGAATGAAATAAAAATATTCTAACAGTGTTAAAAAAAAAAAGAAGAAAGGATAATAATAAAAATAATTTTGAAAACTACGGGCTAGGGACAAATTTAAAGAGTTTAGGGACAAAAAAAAAAGGGTGGGGGTATGTTTTTTTTGGATAAAAAAGGGAAAAGGGGGAGGGTGAGTTAATTAACTCACCACAACCCCTTCCCCTTTTTTTTTCTTCTTCAGCCGCGAAGAGACAGAGAGAGAACGAGAAAGGGAGACGACCGAGAGAGGGAGAACCGGTGAGAGAGAGAGGGAGAGCGACGGGAGAAGATTTCTCTTCTTCTTCTTCTTCTTTTCTTCTTCTTCCTCCGTTCGACTACAGGCACGAATTCCCGACGGTGAGCCGAAATTTCGACGGCAAACGCAGGAGAAAGGGAGCGCGAGGAGAGGGAGATTCGGGGGGTGAAAATGTCGACTGAGGAAGGGTGAAAAACCCAGAAAACGCGAGCTTCTCTTCCCCTTCCTCCTTCCACGCGAATCGGCACTGTGCAGCCGTGAGGGAGCCGCGACTTTTGGCGCCTTCAAACTCGGATTTTCTTCGAGTTTCCTTCCAAAAACCGCAACTTTAGTTCCTCTAGAAGCAAAGGAACGTTTTTGAGCAAAGGTAACATTTTTCCCTTTGCATTTTGGTGATTTTCGAATTTTATAGTGGGTAGTGTGAAAAATTGTTCAAATGGAAATGTTAGGGTCCGAAAATGGTTAGAATCGATTGAGGATGGTTTAGGAAAGGATATATGTGAGTTTGGGAACTTAAATGCAAAAGTTTGAATAAGTTTTCTTGAGGAAACCGAAAATGTACAAAGTTAGGGTTTGAAAATTTGATGATTTTTCATGATGAATTTGTGGCTCTTTTTGGTGAAATAATTGAACTCTATGATTGTTAACTTGATGATTTAAGTGAAAAAAATGGTTATAAGGGTTATATTAACCATAAATGTAATTGGGTTCAATTTTGAATAAATGATGGCTAAGTTTCTTGAAATGGGATTGTGAAATCTTAAAGTTGGTTTTGTTGAGTTTAGAGTTAAGAAAAAAGATTTAAAATGGTTATGTAATTGTTTGGAAGAGATTAGTTAAGTTGAAAGTTGAGTTGGAAGTTTGGTTATTAAAATTGAATGTTTTATGTTGTTAGTGATTTTGAATGGATGAACGAATATGGAAAATGAAAAAAATGGAAAAAAAATGATGAAAGTGATGGTTGATTTATGGATATGATTTGGAATATGTTAATGAGTAATATGTGGGATTGATAAGCATTTTTCATAGAACGTTTTGAATGTTCTATGAAAAATTAGGCCTCTGGTATAGTAATTGACAGGTACCTAAGTTTTGAGGCGTTACTTAAACGCCGGGACCTCAGTTTTTAAGCGGAAATGCTGCCGAAATTTCGATAGCGATAATGAGGTGAATTAGTTGTAAGAAACTGAGATTGAGGACATTATGGAGATTAGAATGTTAAGGAAAAAAAATTGGAATGTTAAGGAAAATGGTGAAAACAAAATACCGAAGATAGTAACAATATTTTAAGAGTTGAATTGGAGGAAAAGAGAGGAATAAGGAAAATAAAGAAATTAATATAAATCTTACAAAAAAAATGATGAAATGAATATGAGAAATAATCCATGATTATTTCTATTATAGGAAACCCAAGAAGTGAAGGGGAAAGCAATAACAAGGATCCAAAAGGAATCACTCTTGCACAGATACTGTAAGTACAAACATTTACTTGTCTACCCACAAACTGACTAACTTTGATGTGTTCTGTGATATGTGTTAGATGAAAAATCATGTTAGAGATGCCTTAGGAATGGTATGTATGCATGATAAGTTATGATCAAAAAGCTAAAAGAATACAAGATAATAAGACTGAAAACTTAAGTTGTTGGCATACCGGTCTCCCTACAAGGTCGAGACTTCCGGTCTATATCCTCCGCGTAGATGTGGCGCTACCCCGAAGGTGTGGTAGATTATAGGATGGACCAACCCCGAAGGTGCGGTTTTTATATGACTTTGAGGTAGGTTGGTGGGTCGCTCCCCCTCCTCCCACTGTCAGCGGGCAAATAGGTACGTCCAACAACGGGCCCACCAAAGAAAAGTGAAAAGAAAAGAGAAGAAAAGAAAAGAAAAGAAAGGAAAGGAAAGGAAAGGAAAGGAAAGGAAAAGAAAAGAAAAGAAAAGCAAAGAGAAAGAAAAGTGATGATGGAGAAGAAAGGAAGACATGAAATGAAATTATGAGGATGTTACGATAAGTTATGATAAAGAACCTCAAATACTAACTTATGAGGAATTAGAATTGCATTATGTGACTAACCTTAGAGGTTATGCATGTTGGTTCTTTGTTTGTATGTTTGTGCTTACTGAGTCTAGCTCACAAGTTTGTTTGTGGTGTAGGTAATAAAGGTAAGCAACCCAGGACAGGATAGAAGGATGAGGGGACTGGCAGACAGATTCAAGAGGTGTCATGGACAAGGGGACGGACCTGCTATGCTTTCAACTGCCAGAATATTTTTGTATAAGCATATGTTCAGATATTTATATTTATATATGCAGACCATGTGTAAATGAAATGGAACAAAAATGAAAAAAATATATATATATATGTTAGTATGTTTTGAGAAAAACAGAAGTTGTGTAAATATGTTTTAAAAAAAAAAAAAAGTTCCCAAAATTTTCACCCTATCTTTGAAGGTAAAGATTTTAAATTACACTTCCGCAAATGAAAAGAAGCGTTTATGCATACAAAGTTGAAGAGAATGGAGATGGCAAACGTCGACTCGGGCGAGCTGGGTCGGCGGGCGCCACAAAAGTTGATCAAAGACGCTGTGCTGGTAATGACAATAGGAGAGCAATAACGGCCAGATCTCGACAAGATTGCTATGGTAGTTGACTGATAGCGGTTATGGAATTGCAACCTCAATCGGATATCCGATTCTTCTCCTTCTTCCCACTGCATCCAACTCTCTTCGTCGAAGTCCACCAATTGATTTTGTGGTTTATGAATTTTGGGAAAATTAGAGGTTTGGATTAAGGTTAGAATTTGATTGGATTTTGGGTTTAATTTAGGAAAAATTTTTAAGTTAAGGTTTTGTTGGAATTGGGGCTTAATTTAGGGATATTTAGGGGTCTTTTTTATAATTTCAAAAACTTTTGTAAATAATATAAATAGTAAATATTGATGTAAATAACGGATTTACATCGTAAATCAACAATTTACCGAAGTAAATTGATATTACACAAATCAGTAAATGTAAAATAACGATTTACTAGAATAAATTAAAAATTTACAACTAATTACACCCAATAAATTAAGGATTTACAAATGATTTATCAAAATAAATGATTTATTTAAATTAGTATATAAATAATTTACCAAGTAAAAAAATATGATTTACCAAATAAATTTATCAAAATCGGTAGATAAATGATTACTAAGTAAAAAAATGATTTATCAAATAAATTTATTAAAATTTACAAATAAGAGATATTTTTGGAATTTTAGACTATAGTAAATCTTGCCAAAAGTTCAAAACTCTTTGCTATTTATTTTTACTCAAGTTTAATTTTAACTTATTTTCCTCCTTTTTCCTTTATTTAATTTCGAGAAAACTAATAAAGGAAATCCAAAATCAAAACAAGAAAATAAATGATGAATTAAAGGAGCCCTTTTCTGCAATTTCTTGAATTATAGTAGCCATGCAGATAAGGGTGAACAAGAAACCCAACAACCCGACAAACCCACCCAACTTAACTCATTATAACTCAAACCCGATCAATTCGATCAAGAGATCAACCCAACCCCCTAACCTGACTATTAATTGGGTGGGTTTGGATTGTATTTTTCCAAACCTAACTTAACTTGAACCCACTCAATCTATTAATATGTAAAAATAAATATTTTTCATACCCCATAATATATAGTATTTATCTTGTATTTTATATTAATTACTTGATAACCTATTACATTTTATATTTTATGAGTTATTATTATTATTATTTATTTGTTAGTTTTCAACTTTTATATTTAACCTTATTTTGCATATATTTTATTTTTATATCGGTTTTATAACTTATGAGATAATTTTGGAGTTTTATAATACTAATATTATACTGAAAATTAGTTTTCTTTTCATATATTTCTTATTTTGAGTTGAAAGAATATCTATATTTATTTTTTTATTTTTTTAATTATGTTTAATCCGATCAACCCATCAATCTACTCAAAATTTAATTGTTGATTTTAAATCTTAGGTTAATTAAATAAATTGAATTTAAAATCAATCCATCCAAACTTAATTATATAAATTAAAAATTCTCAAAAATTTATTTAACCCATCTAATATTCACCCCTCTAGAGAGAGCTTGCACAAGCTAATCAAAAGCTTCTACTGTGGACTACACTAGTGCCTAGTCTATCTTATCGCGAATGCAACGATGTCGTATCGAAGATTCGTTCATGTAAGAAAAAGATGCTGTGCATGAAATCCGTTGTCGTATGGAAGAATCATCGTCCCCCAAGAAAAAGATGTCATACATGAAATCCATTGTCGTAACTTAACTGATGTCGCATAAATCAGGAGACAGGAAATGATAATCGCCTTGCGAAAAATGATGGCTTTTAAATGAAATTATTGTCGTACAGAGACCAGCGCAACTTTATTTTAATAGACATGTTATGCGAAAGCAATTGTTGAACTAGGAAAGGCCGCGTTTGTATGAAAATAGATGTCCTATTGTCTTATGAAAACAACGTCGTATGACAAATGTATTAAAATATAAAAATAAACGGAAAAGAGTTTGAAAATAAAAACTAACCTATAATGAGTAATATAGGTAGTGTTTGGTATTATTTGTAAAATCTGTTATATTTTCAAAAAAAACTGAAAATGAGATTGTTTTGAAAACTATTTTAAGATCGTTTTTAAAATTACATTTGGTTATATTTTCTAAGTGTATATTTTGAGAAACAAAAAAATAAAATGGTGTTTGATTATATTTTTGAAAACCAGTTATTTCTTTATGAAAACATATTTAATTTTAATTTAAAAAAAATTATTATGAATACCAAAAATTAAAAAATTCTCATTTTCTCACCGTTTCCCACAATCCCTCATCTTTTTCTTTTCCTTTCTCTCTCTCTTTGTCTCACTCTTATTCACATCCTCTCTTTCCTTTTCTTTTCTTTGACCTCTCTCCCTCCCCTCCGATTCTCTCGCGCTCCCAGCCATTGCCCAAGTCATGCCCTCCCCTCCTCGGCCCCAACCACGGCAACCTGTCCAAGTAGCTGTCGAAACGAACGCCGACCCAGCCCCAGTCAAGATCTGCGACCAAGCCGAACTGAAGCCAATCGGATTGAGTCCGGTCCTTGTGCACGAACCACCGCGCAAACCGAGCCCACGCCTGCGATCTCATCCACCGGATCTAAGAGCCGTCGACAACCGTGAGCCACCAGAGCAGTTGCCAACTCGGTCATCGTGCCGTCCCGTGCCGTTCCTCATCCTACTGGAAGCCACACCGCCCAATTCAAGTCGCCGCCTCGCGAGTCGCCACCAGCCTTGTGTAAATCGAGACGCCCACCACCGGGTCACCCAAATGCCGTGACCAAGCTCAACCTCACGCTACAACCCCATCCTCCATCGCGCCGTCCTCGTCCATCACCAATCGGAGCCACAACTACACGAGCCTGCACAAGCCGGATCCATCTCCATGCAATCGTGACCAAGTTCGAGCCCTTCTGCCGTCAATTGTTGTGCCCGAAAGCCGCCAATCACCGGAGGCTGTAAAGGGAGAGAGAGAGAGGAGAAAACGAAAATGAAAAAATGAAAACGGGTTTTTTTTGTTTTCATTGGTATGTGTAAAAAAATGGAAACGATTTTTTCATTTTCAAGATTCAATCTCAGAACAAAGCTTAAGCAAACATTGTTTCAAAACTATTTTAAAAATGTTCACCTAGGAATTCGTGAAAATCATCTCAAAAACGTTTCCAAACACAGCCATAATTACCAAATGGATTCAAGTAAACCCTAAGGCTAAGTTTGATAGGGAGGAAAGGAAAGTAGAATGAAGGAATACTATATTATCTAGGCGAGGGAGACTAAAAAAGAGAGGGATGTTCTTTAATTATTGATGTTTGGTATGATAAGAGAGAAAGAAAACAAAAACCATTTCTCTTATTTGGTATAAAGATACAAATAAAAGAAAGAAGTAAATTTTATTTGTGAAATAACAAAATAACCATTTATTAATTTGCTTGTTATCTTCTTATTATTTTTTTAACTAAGAAAAGAATTTTTATCATTAATAAGAATATTATTATAATTTTAATCAATAATTAATAAGGCATATTGATTCTTTCCAAAAATCTCTCTAATTTGAAGAGATTAAAATTGTGGTTTTTTAAGGGATTGAGAGTCCTTTCTTCAATCATTTCCTTCCTCCCTTCCCTCCTACAACACATTCATGATTGTCATAATCTTTTCATAAATCCTCCACTGCTTTCCTTCCTTCTACATTTCTTTTCTACTAAACATAGCCTTAAACATGCTTGCACGAGATGAATCGTTCTAAAAAGACAAAAATTGATGGGTATTGAGGGTTAGATCACGTTATTCAAAAAATCCATAGTTTTGAAATTGGAACTTCAAAATAAAACCGGGTTATTAGGATACAATTTTGTGGATTGTACAATGTGCAGTTAATATAGCTTACATGACATGAATAGTGATCACCTAATTTTCTCAAATTAAGCAACTAGACATGAATTGTCTTTGCAAAAAACGTAAGGGATATCAACTTTAATTTCAACTTTTAAATACTAAATATATAATATGTGAGTTGTCATTCTTTTTTAATAAATGTTTAAAAGATTGTCATATCAATTTATTATATCCATTGCTTATTCGCGTTTGGATCAATTTGAGCATTCGCCATCATTTCTTCAGGTGCATCTCTTTCCGCAATTGGCTTCCTTCACCTTGCCAGGTCGTTCATTTGGACCTTGGCATTTTGATTTACTTTCGTTTGGATCTCTGACTTTTGCTTCTTAAGCTTTTTCTTGTTCTCGATCCTCATATACGATGCTAGTTGTTGTGATGATTTCTTTCACTCTGAAAATCCCCAACAATAAAGTCTAAGAAGATTCACTCGATTCTTTATAATATTTTCTTTCTCCAAATCCTAAGAGCACTCTTAAAGCTTCTCTCTCTAAGAATTATTCTCCTTCTAGAATCTAGAATATAATTCCTTTTATGAATTTTTTTGATGCCTAAATTGTGATTTTTCTTCCTTATATATAAGTATTAAGTCCTAATTAGAAGTCTTACAGACTGTTCTTTTAGTTTGCCATATCATTTTCAGAGTGAATTTTTATTCTTCTTTAGTCTGATTTTTCTCTAATACTTCTTCAGTCAAACCCAAACCTGTCTTTGGATGCAGATTTAATATAACAATGTCCTTTCATTCCTTCTTACGATTCACACCGCTCTTTCTCCTAATAAACAATGTCATTTTACTAAAGGAAAATATTTATCCCCACACCTTCATACAACCCACAACACCCCCCAGCCCCCTCTCTTTTTTTCTCCTTGTCATGAGTAGTGTCGACTATTGTCCTAACCAAGAGATTAATGCCTGCGATCACTTGCTAGAGCAGTAGAGGACCAGTTCAGATTTTGTCTACTACGAATGTTTCCATGCACGTAACTAGTCCTCCTAATTTTTTTAGTATAATTTGTATGTGGAACTTTGTTCAATATAGTTGATAACTACATTCTTTTTTCCTCCTTTTCTTTCTAAATTCCATTCTCAGACGTCCATCCATTCAATCTCTCCTAGTCTCTTACTAGTTTTGCTAACGCTAAATTTTGGTTATAATATATGAATTTGGTATTACATTAAAGATGCTTAACGGTTATTTTAGCTAGAAACAACAACAAAATGAGAAGGCAACAGAAGCACTGAGTAAGAAACTAGCTATAACTAGCTCCTGCAATGCACGTGATTATGGCAGGCGGGAATGGGGCCATTGAGACTTGTCTGGTATTCTCCACGTTTAATATCTGTGTAGTTTATTGATATTAATATTGATATTTAATAATTATGAAAAGCTGAAAATCTTTTCTTCTTTTCTTTGTACGGGTTTCACAATGATTGATAGAGCAAAATTTCCTTCCAACAAAACATATATAACTCTCTCCTTTTTTTTATTATATATATTTCAGAGGTCAATTTTCAAGGTCAAGACTGAACAAGATATATGATTCCAACTTGAAATGACAAAGAAGAGGAAAAGGCTCTGCATAAAAGCAGCTTCAATGTTTATGTACCATTGCCCACAACAGCCTCTACGTTCAACCTATCGTCCCTCGATCAACATAACATCATCAATCATCCATGGGTCTTGTTCTCTTTCACTGAATGATCATGTATCGATTTCTGGGCCCATCAATGATTTGAGCAAGTTTTCTTTCTTATTAAAAAAAAAAAAAAAAGAAGCAAAACTTACTATAACTACCATATTTTTGTCATATTAATAGATATTATTATTTTAATTTTTTTAGATTAATTTTTTTCGCTTGACAAGTAAGCATGTTAAAAATATACAGCATGCAATATAGAATTCTTCTTAATTATATAACATTGTTAAAAAATTAATGTAATGGTTAAAATAACAATATCTATCATAATATAAAAGGGCCATTTTTGTAACAAATTTTTTCAATATAAGAATTAAAAAAATATTTAAAAAATAACAAAAGTATCCAACGACATGAAGAGAGGAACCCATCAATAAACGTCGCGTTATGTTTGAACACAATGCATTGAATGTATTTTGTATTTTGATGAAAAATATTTGCTTTGCATTTAAATACAATGTACATTTGAATGAAAAGTATTTGAATTATATTTTAGAATTAAAAAGTTGATATTATGAGTAAAAATAGATAGAAAAAGTAAGATTGAAAGAAAATATGATGTAAATAAAAAAAATTTATTTTCAAAATATTTTAAAATAATAAATGTATTTGAAAAATTATTAAAAAATATTATATTTATTTGAATAAAAATTATACTATATTTAAATATAATAAAAACGTAAAATTATAAATAAACGTTATATTAGAGTTTGACCATAAGTGTGAAGTCAAGCAATTTCACAACCACCTTCATCCCATCCCCCCACCACCCCCCTTCTCTTATTTTAAATTTCTTAAAAATCTGTAGAATAGCCTATATCCCTGATTTGTGCAGCGCCAGGCCCACTACGGTTCAATCAGCCGTACGGCGCACCAGCTGGAGGATGTATAAACAAGTCAAATGAAAGAGGCCGGAAAAGCGGGGAAATCAATTTCATAGTAAGAAACAAAAAAAGATGTACTTTATGATAAGATATTGTTTTGAATTGTTAAATTCATATTGTAATCAGTTAATTTTTACATATTTTTATTTTGACAGTTTTTTGTATCAGATATAACATTTAAAAAGATGCATTATATCGATATAGTAATTCCAACTAATTAAAGCCTTTTCCTTTAAGAGGATAATAAGACGTTAGGAGATGGTTCATGAAAGATTATGCATAGCATGTTAGCCAGCATGGTGGAAAATTGGGTAAAAGATGTAGATGGTGATCTGATCCCTATCAGATGCGGGAAAGTACTAGGTACTTAGACAACTGAATCTTATATATATATATATATATGGCCTATTTACAACTAGAAAGTGCTTCCTTATTGGAGTTGGCCACATGCTTATAATATTTGTAATATTTATTAGCAAGTATATCTAATATGATAGCTACGGTCGATCTACCGTTTCTTGATAGTTCAAAAACTTGTAATATTTTAATTCTTCAAGGTATTTATATTATTTAAGAGAAGATACGTATTTCACCAAGTCCACCAAAGAAAGGAACAGTTGATATCATGATTTGTTAGCACATCTTAATTAAATTAGTTCTCACTACTAAATTCATTCTGAAGTTCTATTTTAAATTCACAACTCAATATTGCTATTAACTCTGATTCTATAGTTCATAACTTAAAAGTGAGTTAAGTGTAGTTATGAGGTCTTTTTTTTTGGTCCGTTTTTCATAGAAATTCTAACAGAATGGGCTTCGTAAGACTAATTCTTATATTTTTCTGTCTATATTTAACTAAAATAAAAAGTAATAAAATAGGATTAGATTCAAAGTTCATGTGATAAATGAAAGTTTTAAAGTACATGGATAAAATGACAATGACCCTAAAGTTCAGGAGGCATTAATGAGAATAATCTTTTGTGCAATAAGCATCTCACATAATGGATGAGGTCAATAATCCTATAAGAGTGCCCTCTATCATAAAATTCCCTTATAAGAGTTAAATTCACTTTTCATACTATTTGTGTCCTCAAATTAAAATTAATTTCATGATACATAATGTTTTGAAATTAAAAAAAATTCCATGTGACACATAATCATGAGAACTAATATTATGAAAAATAAAAAATTGTTACTTGTTGGGTGAACTTTCAATCTCCATCTCAAATGATTATTCAAATAATTCTGATCAATATTTTTTTTTTTTTGTAACGTTGCTATTTCATGATTTTTTTTTTTGGGTAGAAAAGACTAGGCCTTTAATATCATCAATCATTTTAAGTGAAATAGGCATAAAACTTACTTGTCGTACCAAACGTGGACAGTTTTAAATTTTAATATCGTAACGCTAATTCATACACCACGAATATTATTAGAAATACGTACGTGTCACCCATAAAATTCCACAGGCCGAGGAATATAAAACTGAGCCATGCTTTGGGTTCAGATTTCGATGATTGAGAGCGCCACACATATTTATATATTTGATAAATAGAGTACGTCGCATGAATTATGTTGTGTCATGTGATAATGTATCTCATCAAAGTCATCTATATACGCAAATGTGTGTGTATATATATATAGAGAGAGAGAGAGAGAGAGAGAGAGCATAAATGTATAGCTAGTCACATGGCGGCGGCAGCCCACGTTGTGACCTGACTGAAAGTTATGGTTTTTCGTTAGAAAGACGGAAAGAGAAGTGTCGAGAAAATGTGTGAGAGCCGTTACCATATAAATACGTGATGAAAAATATTATTTTAATAAAAATAATGAAAACGGTTTTTTTTTTTTTCACTTTAATAAATATAATGAAAATGATATTTTGCGGACACCTTGGTGTTCTAAGGACTCAAGGCCATGAATCCTACCGTGGCGATACTGTTTTCCCTTTTGGTGTGAGCAATGCGCATGCAGAAAATCACAGTGCTACATGTATATACCAACTTTATTATTATTATTATTATTATTATTAGTTTGTTTTTTTCATCCTCAGTAAAAAAAAAAAAAAAAAAAAAACTGCAATACAACTCATCTCAAATAAGTAGTTTAAAAAAAGTGTCTAATTTGTATATAAACATGATATGTGATAAATTCAACTTTTAACATTATTCTTAACAATTAGTAGCATGTTATGCAAATGCATAGGGACTCTAATGGGATGTTTAGTAAACGTATTATATTCGCATTATGTTTGAATACATTGAGTGTATTTTGTATTTGGATAAAAAATATTTGCTTTGTATTTAAATACAATGTGTGTTTGGATGAAAAGTATTTGAATTATATTTTAGAGTTGAAAAGTTGATGTAATTGATAAAAATAGATAGAAAAAATAAAATAAAGAGAGAATATAATGTGAATGAAAAAAAAATTTATTTTCAAAATATTTTAGAATAATAAATGTATTTGAGACACTATTGAAAAACATTATATTTAGACACAAAACTTTTGTGTAGATAAAAATTACATTATATTTAAACATAATATGAATACAAAACTGTAAATAAATACCCATAAATTGATCGTCACCAATTCTAGTTATATGATACTATGATAAAAAGAATACGATAGAATTGATCATCTCAACAGCTACTTTAAAGAAAAAGGATATCCAATCTATATACGAATATCAAAATAGTTTAATAACTTGACGATGTGAGTTGAATTCAATACTTAACCTTGAGTTTGGCTGGGTCAATCACGAGTTACCAGTTAATAATAGTCTACGCAAAAATGTTAAAACATGCATCATGTGACTCTCGGCTCTGCCACGTACGTGCCGACATGGACTCAGGGGTTACAATTATACGGATGGGACCAGCAGCAATCATGTCTCCTATTTCTCAGATTTCATGTTTGAAAGAGAAAGAAAGAGAGATGGTACTGATCATGATGGAATTATATCATCAAGAAACAAAACGTTCAATTGGTGCAAATTGAACCAAGTCTACAACTTTCAATTTGCACCAAAGGTTATTGGCAAGTCTTTGGCCTTCCCTTATCTCTTTATACTGAATCCAATGCTTGGTAGCTAGATGATCTCTTTCACACTCCTGTACATTCACCCTATAACGAAAAGGAAAATATCTCATGTGTTACGCTTTTAATTAGCAAATGATTTTCCAAGTCCAAAAAAATATGACAACACCACCTTCCCCCCTCCCCCAAAAAAAAAAAAAAAAAAAAATCAATCTTCTGCTTATATATACATTATACATATATCTCTGATTGCACGATGGAACGCGTGTTCTGCTCTTAATCATAAGCTCCCAATCCTCTTACTGTACTTTTAATAATTAGCCAGCTTCAAAAACAATATATATATGTGTGTGTGTGTGTGTGTGTGTGATTCTTGATGTGATTTCTTATTTCTTCGTACTAAAAAAATCTCTCCCTCCAATCTTATAGGGACCAGTAGATCTCTCTCTCTCTTCGACGCTATTCACGATCACATCCTCCATAGGTAGTATGCACCTCAGTTTTTTTTTAAGAAGTTAGAGCTAGCTAGCTATATATTCATGCGTTGGTTTTCTTTTAGAAAGAGCAATATATTGTGTATCTTCTTGTTAGTGCTTTCTATCTCTTGTATACTTGTCTCAAAGTTTCATTTTACTTACAAGTAATTCCTTCTTTTACGTTATCTAAATTAATCCAATGTCTTTCATTTTCCTAGTAGTCTTTTGTTTTTAATTGGTTCTCGTGTTAATATGGATAATCACTTTGACGCATAATTTCTTTTTTCCCTTTAGTGCACGTCAAACATCAACATCTCCTTGATTATTTACCATGCAAAGCTATCGTTTTTTTTTTTGTCTTGTAAAATGTTTTTTAATAACCGTTGTCAGCGTACTACTCAAAAAGGCACAGGTTGTAATCACTTATCTTTAGTGTATAAAATAGCTGAAAGGTTTAACATCTTTTTCTAACTTTCTTTTGCAGAACCAATAGGGAGTTGGCCGCTACTGGTGCATTGAAGATAAAAGATAGAGAATAGCAAATTTCACTTAAGTTGGAGATCTCACCTCATTGAAGAAATCTCTCTAAACCAGGTTCATAGATATATACATAACTATGTGTTTACAAAGATACGTGTTTGTGTTGTGTCATGAAGTGTACTTGTCCCTTATTTATTTTATATATGTGTGCGCTTTTGTTTGTTGGGCTAGTTAAGTGCTTCATAAAATTTACTCTCTTGATATCCCTATGGCTAAAACAGGAAAAAAAAATTATATTAATCAGAAAGTAAATCAATTCATATTAGAAACGTGGGAGGTGATATTGAGAAAGTAGTGCAGCAAAAATTAAGAGATAAGGGGAGGAAACAGACAAATAGATATCTTCAAGTCTAATTACAATAAGACATAGAATCAACTTTGTCCCCAAAGACCAATAAAACGCGGAAAAAGGACTAAACGTCATAATAATAACGTTTTCATCGACGACGAAGGTAAATCAAAACAAGAAACACCGAAGAAAACGGGTTGTCTTGATCTCTTTTTTCCTTGTCCCTATCTCCAAATTACCAACTAATTATTTGTTGTACTTCATTAGCCCTTTCTAGACCCTCTTCAATCCTCGCTAATATATTAATTCCCTTCTCACTAATTAACGTGTCCTGATCAGCCACCATGATGGATTCCGACCCACCACTGTACGAGGCTTACGAGACCCTCTTCAACAAAACCATCGGCGGCTGCAACTTCTGCGACCAAAAGGGTACTAATCACGAGGCCGTCATTGTCGATGAATGCGATCTTCCGTTGATCGACTTGAGCCTTCTGGGGCTCGGCGGAGCTGATAGAGAGGAGTGCAAGTCGCGGATAGCTAGGGCTTCACAGGAGTGGGGCTTCTTCCAGGTGGTAAACCACGGGATTTCGCCGGAGCTCTTGCAGAAGATGGGGTTGGAGCAAGAGAAGGCTTTTAACCAACCGTTTGAGAACAAGTACCAGAAATTCTCCGCCGGCAGTTACCGTTGGGGAACACCAACGGCCACTTGCCTAAGGCAGTTGTCGTGGTCCGAAGCTTTTCACGTACCCCTTAATAATATCCCTCCCGACTCCGATAATACTCTCAGGTACACACAATTATATACAAATATAATATATCTATATTTATGTATGCATATATTTTATTGTACAGAAATTAGTCGTACAAATGCTCTCTTTTGATGATTGGTATTTATAATTATTAGCTTTTTCCAGTTTTGATTCTTTGAAATGTCATTGGAAAAGACGTCGAAAAACAAAGTCTATCATTAGTGTGGTCCTACGTACTAGACCGAGAGTATGCATACAATTATGGGGCTATAAGTGTTAGATTTTCGGATATTTCACATCCATGGACGTCTATGTGATTAAACATGTGGAAACTTTGTAGATTGGACACTTTTTCTTTCTTTTTTTTTTTTTTTTAAACTAACGTTAGTATTTTTAAGTGGTCTAGTTTTATGACAAGTAAAGCTTATGATTTATGGAGAGGAGAGCAAGTCATCATCAAGGGGTGGGGTATATGACTTTTTTTCTATTTTTATCTTGAGCTGTTTGGAAAGGTGAAAGGCTTTCACTTTTTAACGATCAGTAACTAGAAGCCTCTATATTTCAGACTTTGTTGGCAATAATCATTACCATAAAAGGAATCACAGGCACCCACCCAACCACCACTCATTCCTTTCTAAGATAGTTACGTTGAAATTTCTACGAAGAAACTAACCGCGTCAAATCTTTATCAGAGCCTAGATATTTTGTGCACCTTCTGATTTTGATGCTCTTTTAACTAGATCTAATGAGCAAAAAGTACATTATTAACAAAGGACCTTAACCAGAAAGACCCTAAGAACTGCATTTTTTTTATTTTTAACTTAAAATGTGAGCATCCAAACTCTACATTTATAACAAAGTTAGATATAAAATTACTGTTGCATAATAGTGAATTACAGTAGACCATAAAGCACGCTTCAAGTTAATTAAAAACAAAGCCGCACTCGTCTTGTCTGGGTGGTGTAGTTGGTTATCACGCTAGTCTCACACACTAGAGGTCCCCGGTTCGAACCCGGGCTCAGACACTTACTTTTCTTTCTTTGTTTTTGTATTTTTTCTAAGTACCTTCCATAAGAGCACAACTATTTTTCTTGATAGATGTAATAGAACAACAAATGCTCTCTAAGGCTCTAATTTATTATCTTCCTATTCCCTTGGCATTATATGTTTGTAGCTCAACAATGGAAAAGTTTGCAGCCACAGTTTCTAGTCTGGCTCTAAAACTAGCAGAAATTTTAGCGGAGAAATTAGATCACAACTCAACTTTCTTTCGAGAAAATTGTCTGCCAAGCACTTGTTATCTTAGAATGAACCGATATCCGCCGTGCCCTGTGCCATCTGAGGTGCTTGGGCTGACGCCACACACAGACAGTGACTTCCTCACCATACTGCTTCAGTATCAAGTTGGAGGGCTACAGTTAGTGAAAGATGGTAAATGGATTTCGGTAAAACCTAATCCAGAGGCTCTAGTTATTAACATTGGAGACTTGTTTCAGGTAAATTCTTCAATTTAATTTAAATTCTCTAATCTAAACATGGCCCACAACTTTTGATTATTTCTCTTTCTACAATTTATGTCATGATTAATTAATTAATTAATTAGTGTTTTTGGTGAGTATATAATTCAGGCATGGAGTAATGACGTTTATAAGAGTGTTGAACACCGAGTTGTGACAAATGCACAAGTGGAACGTTTCTCTACTGCGTATTTCCTATGTCCATCATACGACACCGTTATAGAGAGTTTTTGTGAGCCTTCTGTCTACAGAAAATTCAGCTTTAGGGAGTATCGACAGCAGGTCCAAGAGGATGTTGACAACTTGGGTTTCAAAATAGGGCTCCCTAGGTTTCTTGTATAAAGCGGAGTCATACACACACACACACACACACACATATATATATATGTACACACGCATAATATACATATATAAAATATATAAATTTTGTTAGATGATCACAACTAGGCTATGTGGGGTAAGCTTTCTTTTTATTATTTATCTTTCTTTCTTTCTTTTTGGGAAAGAAAGTAAATATATTAGCAAGAGGTTATAAGGTTGGATTTTATATATATATATATATATGGTGTTAAACGAGCAGCTGATATGGCAGTCTTTCATCGACATGTTTGGATGCTGGTTTAATCAATCTATTTTTGTTGACTACAACAAATATATAAATAAAAGTCTTATCTTGTCTTGTCTTGTTTTTCATTTTTACCTTAATGTTATCGGCATAAATTGCACTACAAATCATTCCAATTGGTGTAAAAATCGCCAATCTTTGTCCATATTAAATTGGCTGCCATCTAAAGATTATGAGACATTATGCAATATTGTCATGACAACTAGAAAAATGATTTGTAATAAGAAAATTTGTACAGCCAGAGGATTCTTCCTTAAAATAGCAACAAGCTTCGACTCAGTGAATTATATTAAAATTTTTAAAGTATCAAAAGATAATTTATTGATATATAACCTATCATGTAAAACTATACATATATGGGCTGTGTAATAATCTGTAGGTCCTGTGAAATTTGATGTATAAATTCGCAAATTCATGATTAATTAAAAGAGACAAGGAGGTAAATAAATGATATATTTTTTGCATGGTTAATAAATGATAT
The DNA here is from genome assembly GCA_035233585.1 of Antiaris toxicaria. NCBI lineage: Eukaryota > Viridiplantae > Streptophyta > Magnoliopsida > Rosales > Moraceae > Antiaris > Antiaris toxicaria. The sequence goes on from CP141154.1 coordinate 102,614,883, forward strand.
ATTTTTGATAAATCATGATTTATCATAATCTAAAATTTTAAAAATACTCTTTATATGTAAATTTTGCTAAATTTATTTAGTGAATCATTTTTTAACTGAATAAATTATTTATTTATCGATTTTAATAAATTTTGATAAATTTATATGATAAATCATTTTTTTATTTGATAAACTATTTATTTATTGATTTGGCTAAATCATCTATTACATAGTAAATAATTTATTTACTACATAAACAAATAATGTTAATTTCATAAATCATTATTTTACCTAAATAATTAAGTGTAAATTCTTGATATTAACAACAAATTCTTGATTTATAGTATAAATTCTTGATTTTGTAAATTATTAATTTACCAATATAATTAAAAATAGATTCTTGATTTTACAAGAATTTAGTGGTATAAATTCTTACTCTTGTAAATTACAATTTACCAATTTTGATAAATTATTTATTTATCAATTTTACAATGGTCCTAAAATTGAACAAACCCTAACCCTAGTCCCTAAATTGACCAAACCACTCCCAAATCAGCCATTGTCATTGATCTGCCTTTCTATGTTGCCATCAATAGCAATAATAGAAATCGACGGCTGCAATTGAAGCTTGGTTTGAGATCATGAAGTATAGATCTAGCTTTGCAACCTTTGCCGTCGGAGATCTAGAAGTTGCTCCTTCCACCACCTTCGCGATATCCACTAGTTGAGGCGATCACTGTCGGTAACAAGAAAGAGCAAGGAGATCACAACTAGATTTAGATGGCGATAGCCATTGGAAATCATGCGGACGAGGAAAAGATCACGATTGCAAGGCTAAGATAGCCAAATCTCATCACAACACTGAGATTGCCAGATCTAAACATGAGGCTGAAATTGTGCAATCCGACGATTAAGATTTGCGGTGGCAAAGAAGAGATCGCAAGCTCATGGTTGGAAAAATGGTAATCATAAACTTCGATATCCTTATAGCCAGTCACAATTTTATCATTGTCATTGCGATCGAGATAAGCTTCATGACAGCCTCCAACTAAGAAAAGATCACAAGCTCATGGTTGGGAAAAATGGTGATCGTGAATTCTTATGTCCTCACAGCTGGCCAAGATCACGACTTCAACGATAACGACCTATAAAAAAACCACAAACCCAAAGAAGAAAAGAGAAAGAAAGGGAGAGAGAGGAGCGAGAGAGGACTTGGGAGAGAGGGAGAGAGAAGGGAGGTGGAGGAGAGAGAAGGAAAAGAGAGAAATAAGTATAGTTATGAGGAATCTGAAAAATTAAATAGGTGAAAAATCTACATTAGACAAAGTAGGAACATCATCTATACTAAAATTAAATTATATTATAAATTTTTAATGATTTTAAAATCTGTTATTTACTTTTAAACCACATAAAAAAATGACCTATTTACTTCGATTTCCCAAATTTAAATTAATGGTGACAAATAATAGTGGTGTAAGTCCACTGGGGATTTTAGCATGGGAAATCGAACATGTGACACATGCATGTCCTCTAGATGTCGAGAAGCCGAACATGTGAAGACTGAACTTCAAATAACTAGAGGACCGTGATGTTGAACGCATCGAGATCGAACATCTAGTGTAATATCGAGATTGATTTATTGTAAGTATATCTTGACTATTGATCTCAATACTCTTGATGAATTGTAAGCTTGATGCTGGACCTAGAGTAACCAGTTAAAATATGACATTTGTTGATGCTATAAAAGATATATCATGGAATTCAATTCGTTATTCAGGGTTTACAAACTAATTGGTCAGTTATTTTACGATTTATTCTTTCACAAGAAATTTGTTATCCTTCACTCCCATTACTATTTGTTTGATTTTAGTACACTCCACATGCCCCCGTTACAAGAGACGTAACAACCGCGTGAGCTAATTGCTATACTAGATTTGGCCTTATAATTATAAGATGGTATAGTAGTTTAATTTGGCAATCGGAAGCATGAAGGGATTGGAATGGGAAATGTCACTAAAAGAAGAAGGGAAATTTTAGTAAATTGCTCTTATAAAAATATATATTAGCTACATTGTTTCAAAATTTTGGAATACTGTACAACGTTAGCAAACGTTCCTAACTTAATTTTTCAATCTTATAAAAGTAACATTCCATTTACTTTTAAGTTTCACATATTTTTGGAGAGGGAATGTGATGAAGGACCGTCTTACTTTTCATGGAGTTCATGTGGATGAAACTAAAGGATAAAACTGGTTTCCCTAACTATCATTTTATTGAAAACTGGTCTCACAAGTGAATGCATACTCTTTTTTCCTTCTAGTTTTTTCACCCTTAATGAGACTTAATTGGAGTTACTAACAATGTTGAAGTTTTATGACTTGCCTATGTAAACAACTCCCCGATTGTGTTTTTGTATTTTTAGTTCTTTCCATGCTTGCATTCAGGGACTAGGCCAGAAATTACAGGGGACTATTAATTAATTAATTTGTATAAAAACATATGGTTAAAAAGAAAAAAAAACAAAGTCGAAAAGGGGCCTGAGGGGCAATATGTTAATATATATAAAAATAAGTGGGTTAAATAGGGAAAAAAAGAAGTTGAGAGGGGGTTAAGCTCTCCTAATCCCTCTTTAGCTTCGTCCCTACTTGCGTTCATGTTAATCTTGCGTGTAATTTTCTATTCTTTCCCATTTCACCTACCCATAACAAAACTTCTGGATTTCTTTTAATTTGTTTTTGTAAATTTGAGTTAGGGACTTAATATAAGACAAGGAATTAAGTTGTGTTCTAGTTGTTTTTTCTCATCAATTATTTAAAAAAAAAAAACAATAGTGGAATTTGATAAATTTTAATGAAACCATGATGCCTCCTTTACTGACAGTCTAAATACTTAAAAAATTGACATATTTTAGTAATTGATTGACATCGTAAAAAAAATTTACATAATTTAACAAATAATTAGCACTTTAAAAAAAAGGAAATAATGTGCGAAGATGCGACAATATTGTGTGTGTATATATATAAACTGCAATTTTAGGGAGAAAAAAAGAGTGGGAGTATCAAATCACATTTATTCCTCTATTATTTATCGTATTTTATTTATATTATATTTAAATATAATATAATTTTTATCCAAATATAAAAATATTATATTCAAATATCAATTATATTATATTATATTTTAAATCTAATACAATTATTATTTATCTTTTTATTTTATTTATAATTTATATTAATTATACCATATATTTTCTTTTTCTCTCCCTTTTTTCATTACTTTTATCAATTACATCACATATAATATAATGTAAATATTTTTCACCCAAATAAACATTATATTTGAATGTAATATAAATATTTTTTATCAAAACATATATTACATCTAATGCATTGAATTCAAATGTAATACAAACGTAATACGTTATCTAATGGTCCGTTTGGTGAACGCATTGTATTTACATTACATTTAAATGTAATGCATTAAATGTAATTTGTATTTGGAGAAAAAGTATTAGCATTGTATTTAAATGTAATGTGTATATGGGTAAAAAGTATTTAAATTATATTTTAATAATAAATATGTGATGTGATAGGTAAAAGTAAAGAGGAAAAAAAGAGAGAAAAAGATAATATATGATGTAATTAATAAAAGTAATAGAAAAAGTAAAATAATAAATAGTAATTATATTATATTTAAAATATAATGTGATTGATACTTGAATAAAATATTTTTATATTTAAATGTAATATAATTTAAATATGTATACCAAACACGGATAAATGTCCCGTTAAAAAGGTTATTTGTGCCTAAATTTTTTATGCAAATCCGACGGTTATGATGCTGAGAGACCACAGATCCGTTGACTATTTAGATTCCACGTAGCAATCGAAGACCAAAATATTAATTTCGTATCGGAAGCTCGCTTGGCTGTTGCTTGGAGCTGGCCTGACCACGTGACCGGTTCAAAGAAGAAAGTGCCATGGCGCGACCGACGGCGATTCGGTGGTTCGCGGTCGCAACTGGTCTCGTCCTGTACCTCCTGATCTCGCCGTCAACCGCCATCTACTGCGACGAAGATGATTGCTACGATCTCCTTGGGTCAGCAGCTCCGCTCACCTCCTCACAACTCCTCACATTTTCTCTCTGGTTCCCAAATTACCCCTCTCTCTGTCGCGTACTTACTCTGTTCGCTTGCCTCCATTTCTAGGGTTTCGCAGACCGCCAATGCTTCCGAAATCAAGAAAGCTTATTATAAGCTCTCTCTCAAATAGTGAGTTTTCCGATTTATTTCTCTTATGTTGTTTGTTCATATTCCCCATCCTAATATTATCTGGTTGTGTTGAAATCCAATCCAGTCACCCGGATAAAAACCCGGATCCGGAATCGAGGAAGTTGTTTGTCAAAATTGCCAACGCTTACGAGGTATTAATTTGGTTTCACGGTTTAATTTCTTGCAGAAGTATTGACTTTTTGTTTTTTTTTTGGTCGAATTTTTGTTCATTTTTACTGGGAAATTAATTTTCCACATTGCAGATTCTGAAGGACGAGACGACGAGAAAGGAGTATGATTATGCAATTGAACATCCAGAGGAGGTATAATTAAAATGCAGTTGTAAATTTCTAATCTTGGGAATCTTTTGTTGTTCCAAATGCTTTTGGATACTGGATTTGGTTGTTATTGCAATTACTCTCATTTGTAATTCTAATGGGATTTTGTATCTCATACAGTTATGCTTTTGCCAGTTTAGACTTTGTAGTGTCTAATCTTTTGTATGCCTTATTACTCTTTTGGCGCTTCTTGATTAAAATTTTAGAACTTTTTTTTTTTTAAATTATTACTCTCAACATGGTGGAAATGAAACATTTGAAGGCCACCATTTGAATGAGCTATTTTAATTGCCGTTTGGCAAGTCAAAAAGGGGCTCATCAATGCCATTTTATTCGTAATTTGGAACCTTCCTCCGGGGGCTATTTGGATATATTAACTATAATACCATTTTGTGGCTGTTTACATTTTCAAAATAAATGACTCTTTTAAAATTCTCTCTTTATATTGTGAATATGTATACGCCAATTCGGATGGCAATTCAAATGCTTCTATTTAAATTTTTCCATGCAGATTGCAACCATTTGAATATGAGAACCAAATGGAGCCCTCTTATTTAAGTTTTAGATTGTTTGAGCTTCCTATAGTTTTCAGTAATGCTAGTTGCTAACAATTGTTGTTCCCTTTCTCTTCTTAGGTGTTTTACAACACAGCTCGTTACTATCGTGCATATTATGGACACAAGACGGTTAGGGGATTTCTGTAGTTTGTGCTTTTATTCATGTAGATTATAAGGTTTCAATTTCACTTAATACGTGTCTAAAGCTGTTTGTATGTCCACCTTCCAGGATCCTCGTGCTGTCCTTATTGGCCTTCTTCTGGTTCTTTCGGGATTCCAGTACCTCAACCAGCGGACAAGGTACAATCAGGTATTGTGTCATAGATGAAATGAAAATATATTGTTAATCTATTAATTTACCAAATCTCGTTGGCAGTTGTGGTATAAGGGTTAAAGAATACAATTGCTTTAATGGTTAGTTTCAACAGCAGGCTACAAAATGTTCTCTCTGAAGGACTTTATTAAATTTCTTAATGCAGATTATTCTTTTTATAACACATAAAGCATTAAAATGTACTCATTTTTCTTTGTTTGTGATACTTCTAATGCTTCTTTGTTGTAGGCTGTAGCCATGGTCAAGAAGACACCTGCTTACAAAAACAGACTTCGGGCTTTGGAACTTGAGCGCAGTGGAGGAACTATGAATAAAAAGAAAAGTAACAAGCAGATGGACAAGTATGAATTTGAGTTATTCTTTACTCAGAAATCACAATGCATAGTCATTATTTCTTAATTTGATAATATAAATGTGGACATCCTGCGCTTTCAAATTATTCTTTGCTCATTTATTTCTGTCTTTCCAAACGCTTCACCAATAACATCATATTTTTATTAAACCAATTGTGCCATGTCTTTTATGGCAGGAAAAAGGAGGAAGAGCTAAGCAAAGAACTTGAACTGGACATAAAGGGCACTGAAAAACCATCCGTGTGGGAACTTCTTGGTGTCCGCTTTTTACTCCTACCTTACACTATTGGCAAGGTTGGATTCCTCATTTTCAATGCTGTTCAACAAAATTCTTAACTGTAGGCACTGTAGTTAGAATTAATTTTATTTTTGGCTTTTTTTCTGTTATCCTTTTGGTTTCCTATGTAATGATCGGCTTTGATGGTTTTGAGACCATTATCATAAGACTTAGAATTTTATTTTTCCTTTTGACATCCAGCTATTACTGTGGTATGGGCAATGGTTCTTGAGATACAAAGTAAAAAAAGCTCCATATTCATGGGAAGATGCCTCTTACTTGACGCAGAGAGCCCTTAGAGTGTCCCTTGAAGCATGGAGAAATATTGGTGAGTAAAGATTTCACCTTTTTTTATATTTCATTTTTAATCCACAATGAAGAGCTTGAATTGGTTGGAAAAAAAAAAAAAAAAACATTGTAAACCATTCTTTAAAATGAGAAATGCTAGTTTCTTGTTTTGCTACGCTGCCCTAAGAAATGAACATACAGAAGTTCTTTCGTTCATGGTCATTTGTCTGTCTGACCATTTTACCATGCACTTTTGGCCACCACGTTAAGGCTATGTTTGGTTGGAGAAAAAAGTAGAAGGAAAGGGGTTGAGGGATTTGTGGAAAGATTATGACAATCATGGTTGTTTGGTAGAAGAGAAGGAAGGAAGAAAGAGATTAGAAGAGGGACTCTCAATCCATCAAAAGACCACAATTTTATTCTCTCTAAACTATAGAGAATCAATTTGCCTTAATAGTTATGAAATAAAATTACAATAGTACCCTTGTTAATGGCAAAGGTTATTTTCTTGGTTAAAGGAATAATAAGAAGATGATAAACAAATTAATAAATGATAAGGTTGTTACTTTACAAATAAATTATATTCTTTCCTTTACTTTGCATCTTTATACTAAATAAAAGAGATAGATTTTTGCTTTCTTTTCCTCTTGTCATACCAAACATCATGAAGAAAAGGAATCTCCCTCCTTATCTCCCTTACCGAAGTGATAAACTACTCTTTCCTTCTACTTTTCTCTCCTTCTTACCAAACATAGCCTAAAACTTTAATGCATAGTTAGTTATAGTTAGAATCTTAGTTTCTCCAAAAGTGAGTTACAAGTTCTGGAATTTTTATGCTCTTCCTGCAATGAAATGGTCAAGAATTCCTTCATGTTCTTACAGCCATTTGTTTTATGCTTTCCAGACGAGTCAACAAAGGAAGATCTTGTTCAGAGACGTCTTTGGGAAAAACCGAACTTGGAGAGCTACTTGGCAGAGATGAGGAAAGACTACAAGCGCAGAAGATAGCAAATTTTGTTGCCTTTGCTATCCTTAGTTCTTCAGAAATATGAGAAACACATTCATTGGTCGCAGTTAAACGAGATAGGTGATAACTCATTAGTTTACCCACGTTACATCAACATGGGTGAGCATTGAAGTTGGCTTATAATTTATTATATGATGAAATTGTCTGGTTTTTGTTTCTGAATGCAATTTATCAAACTTTTCATCTAGTATTGTTATAAATCCCCACCCTTGAAGTTTTGGGATGGTGGTTAATACTGATTGAGACTAACATGGCGTTTGGGACACAAATTTTTTTGGCATTGCATTTAAATGCAATGCAATTTTCTCCTAAATATAAAAACATTTCATTCAAATACCAATCACATCACATTTTAAATTTAACATAATCACTATTTATTATTTCACTTTTTCTATTACTTTTATTAATTACATCACATATTCTCTCTCCCTCTTTTTTTTCTCTCTACTTTTATCCATCATATCACATATTTATTATTAAAATACAATTCAAATCCTTTTCTCCCAAACACACATTGCATTCAAATGCAATGCTAATGCTTTTCCTCCAAATACAAATTGCAGTCAATACATTGCATTCAAACGCAATGTAAATGCAATGCGTTCACCAAACGAACCCTAAATACTGGAATTTTTTTAAAATGTTTTATTTATAGTAAAAAAAATTTACACCGAGGGTTCCCCTTTCCCTTTTGGGCTTGAAGCTATTGATAACGTAGTTCTGCTTGTTTACTTGGGTCCGAACTTGCTCAATGGCTCCGTCATCGTAATTCATGCGTCAAAGCAGTGAAAATGACAAAAAATAGAGACGGCAATAAATAAACGAAGGACAGCAAAATGAAAAACGACGAGAATAATGATACAACAAAGTGAAAAAAACAACGGTGAACAGAAACAACAATAAAATGAAGACGCAACTATGCATGATGAAGACAGACAATAATGTTAAAAATGTAAAGGAATGCAAAGAGAACAATGTGAAGCGACGATAAAATAAGCAAACGACAGCCAGGTAAGAAACGAGGAGAATGGGCGACGGTAGAGCGAAAAGAACCAGTTTTGAACGACAAAAAGCTTTCAAACGACAATAAATTGGAAGGTCAGGAAAGGGAAAAACGATCAAGATTAAAATAAACAAAAAAAACAAAGAAAAGAAAAGAAAAGAAACCGTAATAAATAATTGAACGACGACAAGAAAGAGGAAACAACAATAAACGACAACAAAAGGTAGATAGGCTAGAAAAGTAAAGAACAAAAATGAAATACGATCATGAAAATTAACGACAGGAAAGGGAAATGGGGAGAAGAATGGGACAACAGCAACGTAAAAACAACGATCAGAATGGAAATTTCAAACGACAACGACGTGAAAACCGACCGGAAATCTAAAACTTTGGGGGAATAAATCTTTGTTTTGAAGATTGAAAATGCGTTAAATCTCTGATTGTTCCAAGTATTATATTTACATTATATTATATTTAAATATAATATAATTTTTATTTAAATATAAAATTATTACATTTAAATATCATTCACATCATATTTTAAATCTAATACAGTTGCTATTCATTATTTTACTTTTTCTATTATTTTCATTAATCACATTACATATTTTTTCTCTCTCTCTTTTTTTTCTTTACTTTTACCCATCACATCATATATTCATTATTAAGTATGATTTAAATACTTTTCATTCAAACACACATTATATTCAAATGCAATACAAATACTTTTCCTTTAAATACAAATTCTATTCAATGCATTGCATTTAACGCAATGCGTTTACCAAACAGAGCCTAAGTTTTGAAAATACATGTTTAATAAAAATGAATAGTTTAAAATAAAAAAGTGTAATAAATTAAATATATTCAAAAAAAATCAATAATATGAATTTTATTTTGTTTTTCTTAAGATTCTATTTAATTTTAAAAAATTATCTCATTTTAATTTAAAATAAACAAGTTTTGAATTTTTAAAATTTAAATTTTTGAAAAGTTAATGAGGCATTGGGATAAGTATTGTGTTCGCATTGCATTTGAATTCAATGCATTGAATATAATGTGTGTTTAGATAAAAAGTATTTGTATTGTATTCAAATGATATATTTGTTTGGATGAAATATATTTAAATTTTATCATATATAATATGATTGATAAATGTTGAAGAAAAGATAAAAAGAAAGAGAGTATATGATGTGATTAATAAAAAAATAAAAAAATAAGATAATAAATAATAATTATATTGATTTTAATTATGATGTAAATAACATTTGAATGTAATATTTTTATATTTAGATGAAAATTATATTTTATATTAAAAATCAAAGAATTTAAAAAAATAAATATTAAAATTAAAAAAATATTAACAAAGTGGATCGGGATAATTATAATAATAAAAAGGGTTTAGCATAAGTGCAGCAGTTTTGAAAAGAGGGGTGGTACCGTTGATTAAGTGCAGGGCAGTGGAAGGCAGCGAATGGCACCTAAGGGGTGTCTGGGAAAAATTTTAAAGATATATTTTTAGATATGTTGATTTTGAAAATTAAATATAATTTTAAAAATTATGTTTGAAATAAATATTTTTAAAAAAAATTGTTATAGAAATTAATACGTAGAAATTTTAAAATATTAAATAAAAAATTAATGCTTAAAAATATATATAGATGCTTTTAGAGATTTAGAAAAATTAATGAGATAAACATGTTTTGACCTCCAACCTTCAAGACCATACTTCCAAAATCATGCCTCAAACACTTCCTACTTTTTGAGAAGATGGGTAACCGGCTAGCTGATAAGTAGTGTTTTAAGATTAACATGGTATTGGGTAAAAGTATTTAATTTGTATTACATTTAAATGTAATATAATTTTTATTAAAATATAAAAATATTTCATTTAAATATTAATCTTATCATATTTTAAATATAATAAAATTATTATTTATTATTTCATTTTTTTTATTAATCATATCATATATTTTTTTCTCTCTTTTTTATTTTTATTTTTATCTATTACATCACATATTTAATATTAAAATATAATTTTAATACTTTTTATCTACATACATATCGTAAAATTTTAAATATAATATTAATATTTTTTTAAACATAAATTATATTTAATATATTATATTCAATCATATATATACACGTCTGGTGGGCTAAAAAGATCAGAGAAAGGAGGGGAGATCGTACGGCTTGCTCGAAGTTGGCGAAGAGATATTTTTGGCGCGCCACCATTGCAGCAATTCGCCGATTAGCAGAATTTCGCCGACAAACTTGAAGATTTTACTCAAAAAGTCTCTAATTTCCCGATCCTCACCCCCCGACGTGAACTCGGAGCCGTAGCCGTCGCCGTCGTCTTCCTCGAAGAAGGTCGCCGATTGCATCGTGAAGCTCTTCGCCATCAATTTGGACGGCGAGAAGCGGGAGGTGGTCGGTCTGGGTGACAAAAAGCCAAGCTTCTCAATATGATGAAAGCCGCCATTTTTCAATTTCCAGATCTTCTAACACTTTTATTCTTTTTTCTTTCTTCCCGATGCCAATTTCATTTTCACTTTTTCTGCACCTTTTTTTTCTCTCAATGGCCTATCATCACCCTTCTCTTTGTTGAATGCAACACAAAGGTGACGAAAATCTTCTGCCAACTTTTGGGAAAAAAACTAATTTTCTTCTTAAATCTCCACTCGCTAGCTTTGAAAAGAAAGATACTAATTTTCAGATCGAAATAAATGATAACAAAGATAGCAAGCTCTCCAATTCTGGAGAAGATGGTGGTGGAGGTGGTCACGCCAAAGAGGGAGAAAAGAAAAGCTTTGAGATCTAGATGTAGAAAAAGGATCAAACACCAACGAATCATGTTTAAATCCATACAACGAGAGAGAGAGAGAGAGAGAGATAGGAGTGGGAAAGATGAATAGACGATATACTCACGCCGGTCGGCAGAGGTCGCCTGAATAGGAGCTAGAGTTTTAACAGATCTAGACCTGATTTTTGGGTTCGGCTAACTGGGTCCTACCTCAACAAGTGGGCAGCCACGTATGCTGCCGCATCAAGTGGTGAGGACTTAGCTTCACTCTTTGCTTAAATTACGACTTACTAGCGGTTGTATTATGCTTATTATTTCTACTCCAGTCTTTTATGTTCCCTAAATACGAAATCTCCTTTCTGCCCAAAGTTTGCACCTTTTTCCATAATTTTTCGCTTCTTTATGCCGTGATTTTACAAACAAGCCCTTCATCTCCTTAAAATATTCATTGTCTTTTTCACGTTTCTCACAAACACTGGTCTCAATTTGTTCACAAAACCGGCAACAACCAGTTACGGCCATCCAAGCCCTCCCTTGTTTTAATGCCACGTGGAGCTGGAGCTAACTAAAAAAAAAAATAGTGAGGACTAGAGCTGTAAATATGAATAAGATTAGACGGATCGTTTGTAGCCTATTTCTTTAGTCAGCAGATAGGTCTGACCCAATAGGTTGGGTCAAGGTTTTATGCCCCACATGTAAGTTTGACTTGATCCATATAAAACCATTTTAAGCTCTTTAAAAATTTGTATGTATAAAAATATTTAAAAATTTCTTAAAGTTATGAGTTGGGTTGGTCTGATGTGTGTTCGATGAGGTTATATGACCCAATATGTAGCAACACTGAACTCTAAGGGAAAAGAATTGCATTGATGACCTTATTCATTAATAAACCTTTTGTTTTCTCAAAATTGCCCTTTACAAATATGAAAAATAAAATAAAATAAATGCTAAAAAAATGCCTATCTTCTTCTTAAAAAAAAAAAAAATCTTGAAGCAACCTATTCCAAAAAACCATTGTCCATTGTCCAGTGCCACCAATATTGCCCACTATCACTGACTCACTGTCCTCCACCACCATTACCCACCATTAGGATTGAACTTTGGTCGAAAAACCTTCGGTTTTGGTTCGAAACTGAAACCTTCAGTTTCCAAATCCTGAAATCGAGCACTAATTGTTCTAAGGGGGTTTGGTTTTAATTTATCGACATTAGATTTCAGTGTATAGTAGTCAATTTTGATCGGTTTAAAAGGGAGGGTAATTCAACATTAAAGGACTGGCGACATAAACATTTCAAAATAAGAAATAATCCAAAGCCAACATTAAACAAGCTAATTCAAAAAGCCATTGAAGAAACAAACTACAATCTATGTTTTAAGATAACGTGAGGGATTGAGGCTTGGGTGGCGTAGGCAACAGCGCAAAGGTTTCGATGACGACGTGTCATGAGAAATTGAGGGTCGAGACACCAGTGACTCAAGAACGCAGGAGGTTGTGATGATTGATGTTGACCGATGTGGCAGGCCGGCGGTTGTGGTCTTCGAGTTCCCCTCATGAGAGTGTGTGATATAAACTGTCGTGGCTACGTAATTGGAAAAGAATAAAAGGTTGTTAGGAAGGGAGAAGGGACTAGGGTTATCTAAGTATTGGGTTTGGTTTGTTAAAAAAAAAAAAAGATTTAAAGATTACAAAACACAATGGGCTTGGGCTTAGATTTAGGGATTGTACCTAAAGCATCTTATCATCGTTCATTTTCATCAACACTAGCAACTTCACCACTACAAGTCTGCTGCAAAGTATTAAAAAAATGTATACATGATGGTCAGTTCGATTTGCTAACCGAAACTTGAATCTTAAACCAAAAACCAAGCTGAGGACTTCAATTTGCTGATCGAAGCGGAATTATAAAAATTTTTCAAGATCGTTAAATATCTCATGATACCATATACAATAAACTAACAATAATATAACTCATACCTCAAGAGGATGCCAAACTGCAGGAGAAGAATGACTGGAGGGCTTCAACCAACTAGCCTTCTCTACTATTCTCCAATTCTCGGATAGTAGAGTGTGTGGGTACTCGGTTACTTAACCGGTATGGTAGCACTACTAGTCTCTTTCTGACTACCCAGATACCTAAAGAACTTATTGTCACAGTGAGTTATGCAACAATAAGCCTGCTTATTTGAGAGTTTGTGGTCTGACAAAACTGGAGTGGTAGAACCCCTCTTTATAGCCTGGCATGAGGTGATCCCTTGAATTCGAATTGGACTAGGAAAAGATTTTCTCCCTTCCTTTCCTCACAAAATCCAAATTCCCTATAGGCTATAATCAAGGGAAGATTCGGCCACCCTAGGGGATTTTGCAATCCAAATTCAAAGGGGATTTTAACTTAAATTTAATCTCATCATTATCCACTATAACCGAATTTTCCCTTAACCCAAGAACAAAGCTAGATTCGGCCACCCAAGTGTGAGGAGAATCAAAATTCAAATAGGATTTTCTAGTTTGAATTTTATCTCACCCTTATCCATTAAAAACCGAAAATCTCCCTTGGAATTATCCATAAATTTTTGACCACTTTGTGAGGAAGAGAATCAAAATTCAAATAGGATTGAAACTTGAATTTTTCCTGCATCCTTATCCAAACCAAAACCAAATTTTCGTTGAGCTTTATCCATAGAATTTCGGCCACCATTATGAGGGAGAGGAATCAAAGTCCAAATAGGATTTTCTAGCTTGAATTCCCCTTCATCCTTATTTACAAAAACTGAAATATCCTAGGATTGTTATGCCATAACTAATTCGGTTCAAATAGGATTCAAACAAGATTTTCCTCTCCATTATCTATATCGAATTCTATCATGTGGGATTATCCATAAAAAATTCAAATCCTACATGGATTGTAATTTAAAATTTGAATTCAAATTTCAAAGTTCAAATTTCAAAATTCAAAATTCAAATTCAAATTTTAAATTTAAATTTCAAATTCAAATTTCAAATTCAAAATTTAAATTTCAAATTTAAAATTCCACAAAAAGTTGTATTTCAAATTTTGTCCTCATGGATAATTTTCTACAACTCCAATTCATTCTCAAATAAAATCATAGCAACTTTATTTAAAGTTTGAATAATTGTGTACTCTATTATCCAAAATAAAATCTGAATCCAACTGGAGAGAATCTTGTCTTACATCCTGATCCTTTGTCAACACCATCCATGCTCAGTCAACTAGCCAATAAGTATACACAGATCAATTTGCCATTCGTTAAGGAATTATGTGGAGCTAGTAGAGGGACCAATTAGACATATATAATCGGGCTCCCATGATTCCATATGATCATCATTCTGTACTGAACAACTCAATCATATGATCACTAATTTCAGAGTCACACTACTATAAACCTGAAACTGAACTCTCAATTATATACCGTATTACGAAAGCCTGTGACAAGCTAATGTCCAATGACCTTGTCATGTATATAAAACCCTCATATGATATCCATGATTAGTTTTAAGTCAAAGTCTGTTTAATCCTATTGATCAGGCTATCTTAAAATTATATTACATTACCGAACAAGAAAATGATTATTCACCACATGTGAATAGAAAGTCATCTGCTCAGTAGACGACCCAAGACCTTGTCTATTTTCACATCCAGTATAATGCCTTTAAGAGGATACTCTTAACTCCTTATTAGAGTTATGATTCTGATATCTGCAAATAAACCCTTTATCATATACAAGTCATGCACTCAACAAATCGGTTTATAAGCTTACTACCTCTGAGACGTTTTAGTCATTGGAACATCAAAGTACATAAGTCATATACATGAAGTAATTCATTTACTCAGGATTAAGGTTATTACATAATGAACGTCAAAAGTATATTGATCCACTCATAGCGGACTACATAGATCAATCACGTTTTAGTCCCGGCCTAATATGTCACCACCAAGTAATATATCCATGTCTCTACTCGGGAGTCTATGCTCCGGACAGTCAAGACAAATCGTCCCCACCATGACTTTAGACAACATAATAGTCTTAATATGAGTTAGATACTCAGTCTAACCCCATAGACTACAGATTTTAGTTTAGACCGCTTATTTTAGAACATTGTCTTTTCGCATATAAAAGTCCATTGTATACAATGTTCTAACAGTTTTAACACAAGTAGTCAATGAGTCATATTTGTTTACATTTACTTTAACATGTAAATAGAATAAGGACAAACAATAATGTAATGAATAACCTTTATATATAATTTTATTATCTAGTTCAGAATAAATGAAATACATCAAAATGTCTTTCATGCTTAGGGCATTTCCTAACAAAACCAAGCTGAGGACTTCGGTTTGCCAATAGAAATTTTTAGTTTCAAAGTTCAGTTGTGTTGTTTCAGTTGTTTTGGTCGTTGTCTATTCATGTTTAGATCAGTATCAGTTTCTCAGTTTCTCTGAACTGGCCTACCCACCACCACCATCCTCCCAAAGCCATCAGCAATATATTTTGGTAAACATCATCCTTCGGTCATCATTTCCAGACAATAAGGAGAAAAGAACACTTAAAAGTTTCTGAAATCCAAGATTTTGGCATTTCAAACCCTCTCCTTTTCGTTTTAAATTGTTGTTCAAAGTTGTTCAAAGATTGAGTTTCCATACTTAGGAGTTTAGTTTGGAAGAAT
This sequence comes from Antiaris toxicaria, assembly GCA_035233585.1. Classification (NCBI taxonomy): domain Eukaryota; kingdom Viridiplantae; phylum Streptophyta; class Magnoliopsida; order Rosales; family Moraceae; genus Antiaris; species Antiaris toxicaria. Next base: position 102,630,793 of record CP141154.1, read on the forward strand.
ACAATGATTTATCATATTTATACTATTTTTTGACCTTTAAAAGATGCAAATTCGAAGAAAATGACATATGAACAATACTAGAGAAATTGGCATGACTTGCATGACCGATTTTTAACTAGTCTGGTTGGTCATGCTAATTTGGCGGTTTTTCATTTTTTTTTCTTTTTAATATTCTTTATAACAATATTTTTTGTGTTTGCTAATTGTGTATATTTATTAGATTTTACTTGACTTAGACTTGTTGAATAAAGTATAAATTGTTGAGATTCCAATTGATTCGCTTACTAATTATGTTATTATTATTATTATCACACTAATAAAATTCTAAAAATATTCAAACCAATATTCACAAACCACATTATAAAAGTTGTATTATTTGCTTGGTTTTAAAAAGGGTAGAATGGCCATTGAAAGGAATTGGTTATGTCGGTCTCCTCGATTCGCACAAAATTTTAGAGTTTGTCTGCTCAATTGTTTGGGGGAAGGTTTTCTTGGTCAAATTAGAAAAATCATGAGGTGCATTCCATGATTAGGATAATTTTCTCGATAACCTTAGACAGCTTATGTGTTCCATTATTAGATTTCACTTGACTTAAACTTATTGATCAAAGTATATAAATTGATGAGATTCCAGTTGATTATTTACTAAGTATGTTTCTATCATCATCATCATCACACTAATAAAATTCTAGAGATATTAAAGCCAACACTCAACAACCATATTATGAAAGTTGTATTATTTGTTTGATTTTAAAAAGGTAAAATGGTCGTTAAAGGGTATCGGTCATGCTGATTTCCTTGGATTGATCAAAAATTTGGTGTTGTCAACTCGATTGCTTGGTCTAACAAGGATGGTATTCCTTGTCAAATTAGAGTACTCATATTTTGTTTTCCAACCAGCTATTGATCTTACTAGTCATAACACTAGAGTGTTATTGTAACACTCTTTAGTGAGATGCTATAATTATTATATTTAACATAACATTTAAGCAAAAATAATGAAGGTACAATGCTAAATAAATAGACAATTAGATAATAAAAAATCATTATTAAAGTGGAAATTCGGATAAACTTAAACTTTTAAAGCATAGAACTTAACTTATACCATAATTTTAAAATTAAATCACTAAACTTTATAAATCTTGTAATGATGGAAAACATAATTTTAAGATGAACTTAAACAATCCCATGAGCAAACCTAAATGAACATTAAAACATAAACGAAAACATCAAATCAAACTTAAATTTACAAACTCTTAAAAATAAATAAAGGTTACATAAAAAATAAGAAAGTCTAATAACTTACTTCATGATTACGTACACTTCCATGCCAAGCCTCCTCCAACTCTAAGCCTTAGCTTTACCTTTATCTTGATCAATTATCAATCTTGTCGATCAAGACACCAGAGTGCCATTGCTTTCTTTACTAATTTTTGAACCAACTAGATTGCCTTGGCCAATTGGGTTTTTTTGTTTTTGTTTTTGGACTGGTTATTAGTCTTGTTGATTAAGACACGAGAATGCCATTGCTCTCTCTCTCTTTTTTTTACTAGTATTATGGACCAATAAGACCGCCAGACTACTCTAGTTGGTTAGGTGTCTTTTTTTTTTTTTAAATAAAATTTTCAGGTTGACTGTTAGTTTTGTGGGTCAAGGACTTAGAGTGCCATTTCTATTTTTGCACTAGTTTTTTGAATCAACATGACCAACCGAATTGCCTTAACCGATCAAGTTCCTTTTTTTTTTTTTGCCCATATCGACTATCGGTTTTGCCTATCAAGACACTAGAAAGCTATTGCTTTCTTTACTAACTTTTGAACCAACTAGACTGCTTTGGCCGATTGGGGTTTTTTGTTTACGGATCGACTGTCGGTCTTACCAGTCAAGATACTAAAGTGCTATTGCTTTCTTTAGTAATTTTGAACCAACCAAATCGCCTTGATTGATTGGAATTTTTTGTTTCTAGATCGGCTATCGGTCTTGCCAATCAAGATACCAGAGTATTATTACTTTTCTTTTCTAGTTTTCAGACTGACAAGACCGGCCAAACCACCTTGGTTGGTCAGGTTTTTTTGATTCTAGATCAGCTATTGGTCTTGCTGGTTAAGACAATAGAGTGTCATTTATTTTTTTTTACTAGTTTTTTGGACTGACATAACCAACTAGGTCGTCTAGATCAGTCAAGTTATTATTATTATTATTATTTTTAGATAGGTTGTCAGTGTTGTCCAACTCATTGGTCAGGACACCAAAGTGTCATTACTTTTTTTTAATAATTTTTTATATTGGCTAAACCAACCTGACCAACCCGATCGTTATTGAATGAATTTTAAGATGACTGATTTTTAGTCTTTTTGCTAAAAAAATTGAATAAAAAAATAAAAATAAAAGAAAAGTTAAAACAAGACCGTACTTGTAAAAACCCCTATTCCAAGGCTACCTCTCCATTTTTTGCTTTCCTGAGTTGCCAACTTTCAAACGAATTCATCTCTCCTCTGCTCTACTAACTTTTAATACTTAGGTTTCGTTTGATATACGCGTTATATTTACATTGTGTTTGAATGCAATGCGTTGAATGCAATTTATATTTAGAGGAAAAGTGCTACATTACATTTAAATACAATGTGTATTTGGATGAAAGTATTTGAATTGTATTTAAATAATGAATATATAATGTGATGGGTAAAAGTAGAAAGAAAAAAAATATGTGATGTGATTAATAAAAATAATAGAAAAAGTAAAATATTAAATAGTGATTATATTGAATTTAAAATGTGTTATAATTGACATTTGAATATAATAGTTTTGCGTTTGAATGAAAATTACATTTATATTTTAATGTAATATAAATGTAATACTAAAAACAAATAGAGGCTTAGAATTCATTTGGTTCATGGTTAAAAGGTGAAATGAAATAAAATTTTTAATTGCAAATTTATTAATTTAATTATAATTTTTATTAAGGTGTCGTTTGGCACACAAATTTTATTTTAATTTCATTTAAATACAATACAATTTTACACCAAACACAAATTTTGCAATAGTATTACGAAAACAATTACTATTTAAAACATTTTTAAAACAATCACATCAACTTTTCAACTCTACTATTTATCTCTACTTTTACCAATCATATCAAATTTTCATCCAAACACACATTTCATTTAAATATAAAACAAATACTTTTCAATCAAATACAACGTTCGAAAAACAAATTTCATTCAAATACAATTAAAATGCAATGCGTTTACCCTCGTAAGCTTTTAAAAAAAGTTCAAAATTAAATCCAAATTTGCACCCGTGACCAATAGGCCTCGGGCTTTCAAGCCCCTCTCTCCCTCCTCCATCTCGGCCTTCACTTCGAGCACAGTTACCTTCTGATACCACCGTCTCCTACCCTCCCAAATCCCATTTGCCGCCTCCTCCACCACACGCCGGCCTTGGAAGCCAGTCCCTTTCTCCGCTCTAAGCTCCCATGCAACCATCCTCTTTTCTCCCATGGCTCAGCCTCTGGTCTCTCCTCTGACCCTTCTTTCTCTCATTTCCCGTTTCTCTTTCGGATTTTGATTTCTCATCTTCCTATTCTTCTTCTCTGCAGATCGGTCATCTGGTTCCTCTCGATGCAGACCTCAAAGAAGACGCCGCAATCGTGAAACTTCCCGTCTTCCGAGGGGTGAATTCCGTCGGCCGGAGCACCCTCTCTGTCTCCGACAAAAGGCTCAGCCGCAATCATCTCACTCTCACGGCCTCCTCCGACGGCTCTGCTACTATTCTCGTGGTAAATTAAAAATTTAGCCCCTTTGATCATTACTAATCTCTGTTCTAGTTTGAATTTGATTTTGATATTGTAGGAAGGTACCAATCCGGTTGTTGTTGATTCCGGGAACAACAGAAAGAAGCTTTATTGCCGGGAAAATGGGATTGTTAGGAATGGAGATGTCATAGAGTTGATTCCGGGGCATTATTTTTTCAAGTACGTGATTAGCAACACTGATAAGAACTCCATGGAAGGTAATGCTTTGAGTCGAAAGAGATCACGGCAAACATCTGAGGCAAAAGTCTCTGCGAAGAACTCCAAGGTCTGACCTATTTTATATTTAAGCAGTTTTTTTTTTTTTATAAATTTAATAGAGAAAAGGAAAAATGGATTTCTCAAGTAGAAGTGATTTGCTGTACTTTTTTGACTACGAAGATTGTCGAGGTGGAAGGAAGCAGTTTGTTGGCTGGGAATTCTGGGGACGCATCGTCTAAAGGAGAGAGTAGTGAGGAGGCCATTCGCCATTTTCATGTTTCTGATGATAAGTTGGCACTGACTTTTCGGCTTCTGCGAGTACCAGGACTGCCTCAATGGGCAAATACCTCTTGTGTTTCCATAGGGGATGTGATTCAGGTGCAAATTCCACTATTTTTTTGTAAAGTACTGCCTGCTTGCTCAGTGTGGGTTCGCTTTTTTTATTTTTATTTTTTTTGTGGTAACTTACCTGGTTGAGTCTTGAAAATTTTTATGTTTTGTCACTTGAATGATAAATTATTATGCAAAAATCTATGCAAGTGGAATAACAGATTAGCTATCTTAGTTTGTTCTAATTTGGTTGCTTAAAATTTGAATAGGGGGACATTCTTTTCGCTGTCCTTTCTAATTACATGGTAGACATCGATTGGCTGCTAAATGGTAAGTTCTTTTCTATTTGGTTATAGCGTCTGTGCTTCCTTTCTCCTAGTTCGCTTCCATTTTGTTTCTTGTAGAACGTAGAGTACATTGGTGGAGGATCTTTACCTAATAACATAATTTTTCTTACTCGTAGAATGTCCACTACTTTCAAGAATTCCACAGGTGTTGGTAGTTCACGGCGAGGGTGAAGGTACATTGGACCATATGAAGGTTGGCCTTATGCTTTAGTTTATAATAACCTTATTTTATTCATTCTTTGCTTTGGACACAAGGAGTTTAACATTTTGGTTCTCATTTAATAGAGAAGCAAGCCTGCAAATTGGATTCTGCACAAACCACCACTACCTATTTCGTTTGGGACGCACCACTCAAAGGCCATGCTTCTTGTGTATCCGCGAGGAGTGAGAATTATTATACATACAGCAAACTTAATATATGTCGATTGGAACAACAAATCTCAAGGTTTGTGGATGCAAGATTTCCCCTGGAAAGAGCGAAATAATCCAAGCAAAGGATGTGCATTTGAAAATGATTTGACTGATTATCTTAGTGCACTGAAGGTATAAATATTCTAAGCTAGGTAAATATTGGAGGTTTGGAGATATTTTCAGTCCATTCTGATTTCTTGCTTCATTGATATCTCCTATGTGAGATGGTGAATTAGTTCAGTCGATCTTTTTAACTGTCAAATGGAAACCAGTGTCTCTGGTATTTTTATTCGCATGAAAGCAGTCAATCAGACAGGAATCGAGAACTTCCTACATAGATAAAAACCTTTTCTCTGCTTTTTCAGTTCCAGTTCTAAATAAAATATATGTGCTGTTGCTTTTCAAATCATTTTCATTCTTGCTGCCAATCCATATCAGTGCGATGAAGTCTGTACTCCTTGTTTCATGTTTGCAGTGGCCTGAGTTCTCCGTTAATTTTCCAAATCTTGGAAGTTTTGCTATCAATTCATCGTTTTTTAAAAAGTTTGATTATAGCAATGCAGAGGTATGGTTACCCCACTTGCTTGCATCTGTAATTTATCGAGGCCTATTTAATGCTATTATGGTAAGACGTATGAGACATGCCTGCCTCATTTTCAGGTGAGGTTAATTGCTTCTGTCCCTGGATATCACACGGGTGCAAATCTGGAGAAGTGGGGACACATGAAGCTACGTACTGTACTCCAGGAGTGTACCTTTGATAGAGAGTTTAAAAGATCTCCTCTTGTTTATCAGGTAAGCAGTATGTATTACCTTGAATTACTTGCAATGATTAGCTAATCCATCATTGATTTAATGAGTATTACAATGGTTGATCTCAAAATTGCTTGGGACATTCATAGCTGTCTGTACTTTGATCCTTGTACAAACATGCTATACAATAGAGTTCCGTTAATGCTGATTTAGTTTTAACTTTTTTGTCAAATTTCATTATAGAAAGAAGTGGTAGTGCAACCTTATTAAAGGGGAATCTGCAAATTGTAAGTTCATTGTTCTTTGGTGCAGTTCTCCTCCCTAGGTTCTTTGGATGAGAAGTGGATGGCTGAATTTGCATCTTCGATGTCGTCAGGTTTATCAGAAGATAAAACTCCTCTTGGGCTTGGGGAGCCACTGATTATATGGCCCACCGTGGAAGATGTCAGATGCTCTTTAGAGGTACTATCAAGTTGGTTCTTGTGAATCTTGTCGTCATAAGTTGCTCTGTGTGCTAGAGTTCTGTGGTACACAATGATGGTTGACGCTTTGCCAATTGGCTATGCTTATAGTTGAATAACTGGTAGACAACTTCACATAGGTTCTTTGCAGACAGCTAGTTACCCATAGAATGATAAATGCATGTCCACTTACACTTAGGATAGTAGTAAATATATATATCCTAGTTTATGTAGATAAATGCTAAAACTGAGAAAACATTTTCGTGAAAAATCCCTTTATATTTTTCTAGTAAAAGGAGTGGTTCGTTCATTTGTTTGTTTGTTTTTGTTTTGTTCCGGTTTTTATTTTTTATTTTTATTTTTTTCATGTTTTGTATCACAGACGTAGTTCAGATCATCTTATGGACATAGTGTAAAATACTAGCTCCCTTTATGTAACATATTTATTGAGACGCTGGTGCAAGGCAAGTGGTGAATGTTGCTTTGTATTTTTTTTACACTTTACTAGGGTTATGCAGCCGGAAATGCCATTCCAAGTCCACTGAAGAATGTTGAGAAAGCATTCTTGAAGAAATATTGGGCCAAGTGGAAGGCAAGCCACAGTGGCCGCTGGTACATGTCTCATCTATCTACCGAAAATTTTGATTAGGAAATCTAAAACTAATCCCTTTTTCCCCCCCCCCCCCCCCTATAGTGTATTCATTCTCCGATACTAACTAAAGAAACTAACACGTGCTTTGTTATTTGATTAAACAAACTTTATTTACGAGTTTTCTTACTTTGTTGACTGATACTAAATGCCTAAATCTGAGGCTTTACAAATTTGTTTTGTTCATATTTTTTTGTTATTATTATTTTTCCAAAAAGCCCTTACAATTGTAGTTCTTACCCTCAAAAGATTCCTTGCCGATATTTATTGATATCCTTTTGTCTTTCAGTCGTGCAATGCCACATATAAAAACTTTCACTCGTTATAATGGACAGAAGCTTGCGTAAGAGTCCTTTTCAACCTCGTGTTTTGCTTCTTTGGTCCAAGTTTTTGGTGGATTGCTTTATTGTTTTGTTAAAATTACGGACTCATGCCAACTTTCAATTTTCATGATCATACTCATAATTCCCCAACAGTTGGTTTTTGCTAACTTCAGCAAATCTTAGCAAAGCTGCCTGGGGAGCTCTGCAGAAAAACAACTCTCAACTTATGATCCGTTCTTACGAGGTACTCATTTCTGATATGCATGTCTGAGTTGCCCTTTTACAAGAAATTGTTTCTCACACCCTTTTGTGTCTTGTTTCAGCTGGGAGTGCTGTTTTTACCGTCTAAAAGATGCAGCTTTGGATTTTCTTGTACCAATACTGTATCTCATCCACACGTATCAGTAATGTTCTGGCCGTCTGATTCATATAAATATTATTTCGTGCTCAATATTTGGACTCTTAAACGCAATTTTAACTCGACCGTACTTCAGGATAAATATGGATCCTCAGATAATTCTAAGGCACTGAAGACGGAACTAGTTACTCTGAATTGGCAAAGAAGCTCAGATAAAGTTTCCTTGTCTGAAATAATTAAACTACCCGTGCCTTATGAGCTTCCTCCCCAGCCATACTCTTCTGAAGGTCATGCGTTCTCTTATTTTGTTGATATTTGGCGTTTTCTTTCACATGTTACGTTTATCTCAAACTTGTTTAATTTGCTGAGCAGACTTACCATGGTCTTGGGACCGCAGATACAACAAGAAGGATGTTTATGGTCAAGTTTGGCCACGGCAAGTTAAGCTGTATTCTTATCAAAATTCTTGACAATTTCCGTGTTTTTTTCCCCACTGGGGCCTATTTGCAGTCCACCGATTGGTAATTGCGAAACACGAATCTTTATGATTAATTGATAATATTTGTATCAAGTTTGGCCTGGAATTTTTCCCTTAGATGACTTTTTTTTTTGTTTTTTTTATAATTTTTCTAGAACTTTTTAAAGTACCAAATTTGCAGCATTTTCAATGGCACAAGTAATTTCCATCAATAACTTACCCAAAAAAAAAAAAAAGGGTAATTTCCATCCATAAATCCTTCATAAAATGGTTTTTTTTTTTTTTTTTTTGCGGGGGGGGGGGGGGGGGGGGGGGGGGGGGGCGCCGGCGCGGGCGCGGGCGCGCTCTGTGGGATGGAAAAGGATAAAAATGCCTGGTACGTTGAAGAGAAAGATCGTTACAAACAGTGGAGCTGGCACAAATGGGGATTAGTTCTGCCACATCAAAGTCAACTTGAGCACTAACATCCTGTTTGGCGTAGCCTTTTAGTACAAAAGTGTTTTTTTATTTTTTATTTATTTTTGCCCTTCCTTTTAAGTGTTTAGATCATCTGTTTGAGAGTTTTTGATGTCCAATTTACATAGCTTTCTGTAAAAAATAGAAAATATGACTTAAAAAAAAAGTTTTAAATAAATTTTAAAACTTTTATTAAAATTTACAATAAAATTTTTGCTGTATATTGTAAATTTCATTTCAATAATTTTATTATTTATTAGAAAATTTGAAAATTATTTTGACTTTATTAGTTCAAATATGGTTTTCAAATACTTTAAAAAAGAACGTAAGGAATTTTGCTTCTATTCATCAAATGATTAAAAGGAAAAACAAAAGCAAACTCAAGTCAAACTTAACCTTGTATATCATGGGTATGTTTGTGCTTTATTATCATTTTTTAAGTTTATTTTTCCTTTTTAATAAGGAAAAAAAATAATAATTAACATTACCAAAAAGAACTAGTACTACCATACCAAAAGCAAAATTGAAAACACTGGATATGAACATTTGTTGATAACAATCGCCATAATTACCGTCGGATAGTATTGTAACCTTTGCTCGCCAAAAAGGAAAAACAGTTACGCATTAGCTTAGAGCACACGCAACCTCTGCCACAAAAACAATTGCAGTATTAACAGATACTCAAGAAAACACCTACTATTCTCCTACTTCCTTGTTCCGAATGAATGGACTTGATCTTCGAGCCCCAAAAGAGAAGACCCTTCACCATAGAAGTTGGTTTCTTCGACACAGTCCTGGAGATCAAACAAAAGGTTGAGAAATACCAAGGCGTTCCCGTCTCCGACCAGACCCTTGTCTTCAATGGCCGAGTTCTCCCCGACGACGGCGACATTTCCAGCTGCGTTCTCCTCCACAACTCTCGCATCAACCTCGTCATCGCCGAAGCCCGGTCCTCATCTGCCTTGGAGAAGACAATTCACCGCCTCAACGCGAAAATTTCCACCCCAAAAAAGCACGTTATAGCTAAGGAAATGAACTGAAACGACACCGGTCCCGACCTCAGGGACAGGGTTATTCTTAAGGCTGAGACAGCTCTCTCCTCTGCCAACCCGTCGCCGGTGCTTAGAGAGTTGCAAGACCGGTGTTCTTTCGGCGAATGAGAGGGTATCTGATGCAGCAATACTGCCTCTCCTAGTATGGCTTTTCTCCTTTGTGATCTTTGTCTTTGTTCCAAACTCCTTTTTTATTTATTATTTTTTTTGGGTTGCTCGCGAGATATATATGTTCGAATTTCCAAACTCGTTGAAGAAAGGATAACTTGAAGAATGGAGATGAATTGGCTTGTTTGAACTATATTATAATCTCTATTTCATTTGTAAATGCATTCTCATGCGCACAAACGTCTGACCAAATACCAGTTTTACGATGACAAAACTAATCTATTATTTCAATGGAAACACGTATTAAGAGATAAAGTTTTTAAAAAAACTTATCTAGGGATAATCATTTTCATATTGCAATAAGAGACTACCAATTTTAGTAGAGGCAAAATAAGAAAAATATAAAATTTTTAAAGGTAAAATTACCAAAAAAAAAAAAAAAAAAAACTCATTGAAGACAGAAGCTCTTATTCGGTCATGATCAGTGATTCTACCCCCGTCTACATGTAAATTTATCTTTTATTCTTAAATTATCTTTCCTTTTTTTAACACCAATAGTAGGTATTTCAAGTATCGCTCTGCATGGAAACTTTGAGGATTGTCTTGTCCATTCTTCACTCTTTACATTTTCAATAGTCCTTGATATTTTCCGGGTTTTATTTTTGTTTTTAGTTTTATTTTTATTTTTTGAGGGCCTTGCACGTATTCTATACTAGTAACTTCTAACCTTTTTTTTAATCTCAAAAAAAAAAAAAAAAAAACTGCTAACTTTTTTATTTAAGGAGAAGAAAGTCTCCATTTGTTGGGGGGGGGGGGGGGGGGGGGGGGGGGGGGGGGGGCGGAGGGAGGGGAGACAAGTACATTGGGACATTTGGATAGAAACATGAGGATAAAAATATTTAGGAGGTGTTTAGGGAAGCTTCTGAAAATATGTTTTGGAAGTTAGAGAAAAGAAGTTTTGGAAAATGTATTTAGCGGGAAAAAAAACTGTTTAGAGTAAAAAAATATAAAATTTTAAAAATTTATTTAGAAAAAAATTATTAATATGAATTTTGTTTCGTTCTTGTAGAAATTCTATGCAATTAAAAAAAATCCATCTCATTTGAACTTATATATGCTAAGTTATAAGTTTTTAAAGTTTGAGTTTAGTATAGAGTTTTGAAAATATAAATAGTAAAAAGTGATTATAAAGTAAAAAAAAATGTTCAAAATTTGTCTTTAAAACACCCCTTTTGAATGAAAACATTTAAAATGTCATTTGAATAGATATTTAGATCTTAATATTAAAGAACATCTAGATGAAACATTTGGATTTATGTTTGGATTGTTAGTGAAGTGCTTAAATTGTTCAAGTAAAAAGTATAAAAACTTAAAATTTGTTTGTTAAAAAAAATATATATGTATCTTGTTTTATTCATATCAAAATTTTATATAATCGAAAAAATCATTTCACTTTGACTTGCATATGCAAAGTTATAGACTTTTAAAATTTAAATTATAAAATTGTGGTAGTAAAATTGAAACTGATAATGACTTTTTAGAGAAAATAAAAGATAAAAAAGTCAAATTAGACCATTTAAATGGAGTATTTGAGATTAAAAAACCAAACACATATTTCACAGGACCATGTAATTAGAATATTAACTATTTGTGAAATGGTTCAAACAAACGGGGCTAAGAAATTGCTAATTTCAATGTTCGAATTTTTGTGATATTAAATTGCTAATATTTGTGTCAAATTTGGTCCGATTTGTACCTTTTTAAAAGGTTCTTCTCAACAATAAGAAGGGTAATAGTATCCTAACAATACATAAGTTAATAACCATATCAGGCCATATAATGGTGCGAAATCTGGTTATTAAGATTCAAAGCTAGATATAAGATTACGTTTTATTTATTTATTTATTTTGAAGAAAATCAGATGATCAATAACTTCCGTAGGATAACTATAGTCATAATTATTATGTATCTAGTAGTGTGTGTGTATATATATATATATATTCACAGAATGTATCTTAAGCGGCTATAATTTGAGAGTAGTTATTGGATACGGTTGTAACTATAAGAGAAAATACATTATTGTCCATATTTACTTATTTTTGTGGTTATGTAGATTATATTTAAATTTAGTATAGTAAATTATTTTTTTAACTGAAATATACTAAATTATCTAATTAGTTATTTAGCAATTTATTTGAATTATAAAGTTAGAATTATATTTCTCCATGGACTATGACCTTTTAGAATTGTATTCCTTAATGGATTATGACCTTTAGTTTAAAACTTGCACATATACGCCCGCGCACACACAATCTTATCAATGAAGAAGACAAATAAAAAAAGAAAAATATCATACACGAGAAAAACCCTAAGCCTCGCGCAATTTAGTCCACTTTACCCATTTCCTCTTCTTTTTGTTGTTGTGGAAAATGGACTTGATCTTCCACCCCCGAAAGAGAAGACCCTTCATTATAGAAGTTGGTTTATTTGACCTAGTCATGGAGATCAAACAAAGGTTTAGAAATACCAAGACATTCTCGTCTCCGATTAGACCCTTATCTTTAATTGCTGAGTTCTCCTCGATGACGGTGACATCATTAGCTGTGTTCTCCTCCATAACTCTCGCATCAACCTCGTTATCACTGAAGCCCGGGCCTTGTTTCCCATGGAGAAGACAATTCACTACCTCAACGTGAAAATCCCACCCCAAAAAAGCATGTTGTGTTGGATCCTTAATCCAATGTTGGGGTTATATAAAAATAATTATGTGTTGTGGAGTGTCACACAAGGTTTAGTCTAACTAAGAGTGATCTATTAAGTTTTAGATTTGGGCTTCAATGTATTTCATAGGATGTGGGTCTTTAATGTATAGAGACTTTAAAAATAATTTCAAATTTTATAATGGGTTAAAATAGAAATATCAAAAGATAACAGGGAAGTTATCTATATAGTGATTATGGTCTTTAGATCGCATATATCATCTTCATTATTCTTCATCTGACATCCTATCATCAGAGAGAGATAACACAGAGAATACATAAGGGTTCTCTAGGAAAACATGTTGATCTAGAAGGCAAACCGCATAGCTCTAAAAAGTGATTAATTGATATGGATTCATGTATACTTTTGCTTATTCTTTAACTTATCCTTGGTGATCTAATATAAATGTTCTTGGGATTTCAGGTGATGGTTTTATCATACGAATTTTTCTAACAAGGGGTATTAGAGCAGTATGTTGAATCATTGGGAATTGGAATTTCATTTGATTACATGATTTTAAATTCACATATTAGTTTATTGTTGTGTAAATTAAAGTTTTGGTATGAGTATTAAGGTTTATTTATAGAAAGTCATGAAATCGCATAATTTTTTTTGGAAATTTGGTTGTTTGGTAAAAACTTGATGTGTATTTGTGATGTTATTGTGTTAAATTAATGATCAAGAACATTAACGAAGAATTTTAGGGTTAAAATTTGTATATTAGGTTTTGGAACGCAATTTTTGATCTAACATTTTGAAATTCGAAATACCATACGAATTCATATGGAAAAGTGCAGCACCTAAAATCATAGGATAGCGTACGGATTGTACAGTCTGTATAGAACTGTATGGGACTGTGTAAAAAACTCTTAGAAATGGCGATCATACGACAACCTGTATCAAGCTTAGGTTTTCAATTAATAGGCCTAATTGGGTCTGTGACAAGATTTGAGTTGCGGTCTTTGGCCTTTAGCAATTAAAAAGAAAAAATTTTGGCCCATAGCAACTTTTTTTTGGGGCTTAGGTCTGTGTAGGATCCAGGATGGATTGACCCGAACTAATCAACAGTCAGCCAGTTAACGGTCAACTATTGACATTGATTGTTGACTTAGAAAATTAATTTTTTTAAGGAACAACTTTGGTGCAATTTTAAATTTGAATATTGGTATGTTTATGTATATATATATATATTTTGAGATGAATTAATTAAAACAATACGTTATCAAAGTGACCTCTCTTGTGCAAGTTAATTTTATTTTGAAATATAAATGGTTATGTGCATGTAACTTATGCGAATATTTATTGGCCCAAAGGAAGGTTAATATTTAACAGAATTGTATGTGCACTTGTGGTAATAAATGTGTGATGATTATTTGGATTTACGTGAACAATAAATCGGCCCAAAGGAAGATTTATTGTTCGATATGTTCTTTTAATCAGTGTTTGATTACAGGTATTACTTACAAGTTAATATTTTGCCAAAGAAAAAATATTAATGAAGTGTCCAGTATCTTGAGATGAGGTTTATTTTTATTTGAATTTATTTTCATTTTGAGGCTTATACGAGCTTGTTTTGTTTGTTTGTTATTCTTTATTCAACCATGAATCCTGCCAATATTACTACCACCATCAATTCTATTCTTATGCTAAATGGCTCTAACTTTAAGGCATGGCAAAAAAACCTCTTGATAGTTCTCAAATTCATAGATCTCGACCTTACATTAAGGGTTGCTTCTTCTGCACCTCTTATAGATGATAGTACCTCTGATTAAGAGATTGATATGGAAAGGTGAGCGAAATCAAATCGCATATGTATGATGATCATGAAGAAGACTGCTCCAGAAGCATTCAGGGGTAAAATGTTTGAAAAGATGACTATGGCTAAAGATTTCCTTGCAGATAATGAAAAGAGGTTTGTCAAGAATGAAAATGCTAAAATAGGTATGCTCTTGACAAGTCTAATTCCACTAAGATATAAGGGCTAATGCAATATGAGGAAGTACATCCTTGAGATGTCTCATCTTGCTTCTAAGCTGAAAGCACTTAAACTCAAACTCTTTGAGGACTTGCTAGTGCATCTGGTTTTAGTCTCCCTTCCGTCACATTTTAACCAATTTAAGGTAAGTTACAACCGTCAGAAAAAGACTTGGTCTCTGAATGAGCTCATATTAAACTGTGTTTAGGAAGAGAAAAGGTTAAAGTAAGATAAGGCAAAAAGTACTTACCTGGCCACAACCTTTAAGGATAAGGACAAAGGAAAGAAAAGGAAGAAGGATAAGAACACTACAGATATAGCAATCAAAAGAAACTAAAAAGAAACTGGTTGATCTGAAAGGTACTGGTTGTTACTTTTGTGAAGCTGAAGGCCATAAGAGGAGGTAATGCACCAACTATCATACATTGCATGCTAAGAAAGGTATGCTTCTTAATTTGGTTTATTCTAAGGTTAATTTAACTTAGGTTCCTAGACACACATGGTAGATAGATTCTTGTGAACTCACATCAGTGTGTTTATGCAAGATTGTTTGAGTTATCGAAAGCCAAGTGATATTAAAAGATACATTTATGTGGGCAATGGAAAGACGGTTCAAGTTGAGGTAATAGGAAAATTTAGATTATTGTTAAAGACTAGATTTTATTTAGATCTTGATTAGACATTTATTATATCATCTTTTAGATAGAATTTGATTTCTATCTTTGGTTTGGACAAATCTAATTATTTTTTGTTTGTTTCATGATTCAAAATTGGTTGGTACCAGTTCTTTGTTAAGTTACGATAATTTTTATTTAATTGATACAATTACTTAATTTGATAAAATCCTTGCAATAAAGAATATGAGGTATAAAGAGAAAATTAATCAATGAGAATTTGACTACGTTATGGCACAAAAGATTAGGTCATATCTCTAGATAGAGAATAGAGAGACTTGTGTCAGATGAAATTTTAGATCCCTTAGATTTCATTGATTTTGAAGTTTGTGTTAACTGTATTAAGGAAAAGCAAACTAATAAAAGGAGATTTGAAGCCAACATAACTTTGGACGTCTTAAAACTTATACATACACATCTTTGAAGGCTGTATGGTTGCTTAGAATGGTCAATAGTACATTATAACATTTATAAATGATTTTTCCAGATATGGCTATATATATATCATTCATGAAAAGTCACAGTCATTGGATGTGTTCAAAAATTATAAGGTTGAAATTAAGAACCAACTTAGCAATAGGATCAAAATTGTCCAAAGTCCAGGTTCTTTGTTAATCCAACATTGGGCTTATATGTAAATAATTATGTGTTACGAAGTGTTAAATAAGGTTAAGTCCAATCAAAAGTGATCTACTAAGTTTTGGATAATTTGGGCTTTAATGTATTTTATAGGGTATGGGTTAAAATAGAAATACTAAAAAATAATAAGGAAGTTATCTATGTATAGTAGTTATGGTCCCCAGATCATATGTATCATTTTTATTATTCTTTTTTTGATATCCCATCATCAAAGAGAGAGAATACATAAGGGTTCTCTAGGAAAAATGTATTGATCTGGAAGGCAAACCGTATGGCTCTCGAAAGTGATTAATGGATATGGACTCAGGTATGCTTCCAATTATTTGTTAATTAATTATTGGTGATCCAATGTGAATGTTATTGGGATTTCAAATGATGGTTTTGCCATAAGAATTTTTCTAACTTGTTGTCGCTAAGGAAATGAACAAAAACAACATTGCTCTTGACCTCAAGGTCAAGATTATTCTTAAGGCTGAGACGATTCTATCCTCCGCCAGCCGATCACCGGTGCTTAGAGAGTTGCAAGACAGGTGTTCTTTTGACGAATGAGAGGGTTTCTGATGCAGTACTAGTGCCTGTCTTAGTATGGCTTTTCTCCTTTGTGATCTTTGTCTTTGTTCTAAATTCCTTTTATATTGTTTTTGGTTGCTCGCGAGATATATATGTTTGAATTTTCAAACTCGTTGAAGGAAGGATAACTTGAAGAATGGAGACGGATTGGCATGTTTGAACTACAATATAATCTCCATTTCATTTGTAAATGCATTGTTATGCATATAATATTCTGATCAAATACCTACTCTACAATGGCTGAACTAATCTATTATTTTGGTGGGGTTGCATATTAAGAGATAAAGTTTTAAAGAAAACTTATCTAGGGATAATCATTTTCATTTTGCAATAAGGGATTATCAATTTTAGTAGATGCAAAATAAGAAAAATATAAAAATTTTTAAAGGTAAAATTAAAAAAAATATTAAAAATAAAAATTTATTAAAGACGAAAGCTCCTATTCGGTTATGATCAGTGATTCTACCCTTATCTAGTAAATTTATCTTTATTATCAAATCGTCTATACATTTTTAACATCAATAATGGGTATTTCAAGTATCCCTCTACATGGAAACTTTTATGATTGTCTTTTCCATTCTTTACTTCTTACATTTTCAATGGTGCTTGATATTTTCTGTGTTTTGTTTTTATTTTTTTGAAAGCCTTGAACATATTCACCACTTGTAATTGCTAACATTTTTTTTATTTAAAAAAAACTACGAACTTTTTTTTTTTTTTTTTTTCAGGAAAAGAAAGTCTCTGTTTGGGGGAGACATATACATTGGGATATTTGGATAGAACTATGAGGATACAAATACTTAGGGATGTTTGGGGAAAGTTCTAAAGATGTGCTTTGGAGGTTGTAAAGAAGTGATTTAGGAAAATGTATTTGGGGGAAAAAAATATTTAGTATAAAAAAATGTAAAATCTTAAAAATTTATTTAGAAAAAATAATCAATATAAGTCTTGTTTCGTTCCTTTCTTAATTCTATGTACTTAAAAAAAATTATCCTGTTTAAATTTATATATGCAAAGTTATAGATTTTTAAAGTTTAAGTTTAGAATAGAATTTTATAGATATAAATAATAAAAAAATCATTGTGAGGTGGAAAAGAGTAAAAAAAAAAAAAAGTGTCTAAAATTTATCTCCAAAACAGCCCTCAGAATCAAAACATTTGAACTATCATTTAAATAGATATTTAGATATTAATATTAAAGAACATCTAGATAAAATCAGTTGGATTTATGTTTGGATAGTTGGTGTGATTTGTTCAAGTTGAAAAGGGTAAAAACTTGAAATGTGTTTTAAAAAAAATAATATGGATATTGTTTCGTTAATATTGAAATTTTATATAATTAAAAAAATAATCTTATTTGAACTTATATATACAAAATTATGAACTTTTAAACTTTGAATTCAAAGTTGTAGTAGCAAAATTAAAATTGATATTGACTTTTTAGAATAAAAAAGGTCCAAAAAAAATTAAATTAGGCTATTTAAATGGAGTATTTGAGATTGAAAAAAATAAACACATATTTTAACAAGACCATGTAGATAGAATATTAACCATTTGTGAAAATGGTTCTAAGCAAACGGGGCTGAGTAATTGCTAATTTCATTTTGTGATATTAAATTGCAAATATTTGTGTCAAATTTGGTTCGAATTTGACAACAATGAAGAGGGTAACCATACAAAAGCTAATAACCATATCAGGTCATATAATACTACGAAATCTGGTTATTTAGATTCAAAGCTAGATATTGGATTACGTTTTATTTATTTATTTATTTATTTATTTTGAAGAAAATCAGACAATCAATAACTTAGGTAGGATAACTATAGTCATAATTACCATCTATCTATTAGAAAAAAGAAAAAAATATATATATATATATGTGTATATTCACACCATGTATCTTAGGAGGCTATAATTTGAGAGTATATATGGGATATGGTTGTAACTATAAGTGAAAATATATTATTGTCAATATTTATTTATTTTTGTAGTTACGTAGATTATATTTAAATTAAGAATAGTAAATTATTTTTTTAACTTAAATATAGTAAATTATCTGATTAGTTTTCAGTTTAAATTTTGAATTAATTTGAATTATAAAGTTAGAATTATACTCCTTTACGGATTATGACCTTTTGTTTAAAACTTGCACAGTTAGAATTATATTCCTTAATGGATTATGAGCTTATGTTTAAAACTTGCACACACACACGCACATGCACAATCTTATCAGTGAAGAAGACAAGTGTAAAAAGAAAAATCATACCCGAGAAAAACTCTAAGCCTCGCGCTATTTAGTCCACTGTACCCAATTCCTCTTCTTTTTGTTGTTGTGGAAAATGGACTTGATCTTCCACCACCAAAAGAGAAGACCCTTCATTATAGAAGTTGTTTTCTTCGACACAGTTCTGGAGATCAAACAAAAGGTTGAGAAATACCAAGGCATTCCCGTCTCCGACCAGACCCTCGTCTTCAATGGCCGAGTTCTCCACGACGACGGCGACATCGCCAGCTGCGTTCTCCTCCACAACTCCAGCATCAACCTCTTCATCGCCTCCGACGCTAAGAAAACATCCCTACGCCTCCGCATCAAGATCCCCACTCCCGCCAACACACACGTCGTGGCGATAGCAACGAACGTAAACGACGACCTTCTCAGCCTCAAGGACAAGATTCTCACTGCGGAGGCGGCTCTGATCGGGTCCTCCGCCCCCAGGTCGGCGGCATTATTGGTGCTACACTCCAAGGGTAGAGAATTGCAAGATAATCGTTCACTGGCCGAGTACGAGGTCTCCGATGACGCGGAGATCGAGGTGAGTTTTAGGCGGCTAGTGTCGAATATGTTGAAGGTGGTTGTGGAGAGTGCGGGACGAAGAGGATTCCGGTGGAGGTGATTCCGGCGGGAAATGTTGGGGATCAGCTGAGGGCGGAGCTTCAGAGGCTGAACCCGGAGCAAGGCTTCCCTTTGCCGCCGGAGTACTTCTTCATCCACAAGCAGGAGGTGATGGAGGACGACAGGTCGTTTCGGTGGCACCATGTGACCCCGGAGGACACCGTTGAGGTCTTTCCTGGCAGCGTTACTGGTGGATCGTGAACAATGTTATATATGTCTGGTTTTAAGCCTTATTTATTTATTTATTCCTTAAAGTAAGGTCTAATATTGAAAATTTTCATTGTTGTTCAATTGAGGGTTACCAATGGTATGTTTTGTTCTCTCAGTGGCCGTTTGGATAATTAATAGAGATTGCTTTTAAATATTCGTTCAAACAAAATATTTAATTTAGTTTACAATCAAAAGTAGAATTTGAAACATTTATTTAAATTAAGATCTATTTGGATAAATTTTGTTGAAGGTGACATTAAAATAGTATAATAGTAGAAAAAAGAGTGCTATACAAATTTTTAAAAAATAAAAATTTGTATTTGAGTTGAATTTTTTGAATAGTAGAATATTTAAATAATCTTAATTCAGTAATTGATCCATCAAATGAATATTAAATTGGAGTTCAACAATACTATCGTTGTTCTCTTTAATATATGAGTCAATGTTGGGGCAGCCACATATTAAAATGTTGGGACTCTTCACGCTATATATGGTGAAATTGTTATGCAGAGAAAAGGAGTAAAGGATCCATCAAAAAAAAAAAAAAAAAAGAAAAGGAGTAAAGAAAATGACAATTAACTAAAGAAATCGATATTGTATTCCTGTGTGAAGTTGTACGTACTCTAAAAACTAAAATCGAGGTTATTGTTTTGTTTTGTTCGTTTTGTTTTTCCCTAAATCTGTATACCTATTGGCCAAATTTAAAGTTTTTAAAGTATCGCCATTGAGTTTCAAGGCTGTGAGAGCGTTCAATGATCCAGATTAGATCACAGCTAGAAGGCAAGATTTGTGAATTGGGATTAATTTGTTACGAGTCATTTTTTTAATTGTAAATAGATT
This sequence comes from Antiaris toxicaria, assembly GCA_035233585.1. Taxonomy (NCBI): domain Eukaryota; kingdom Viridiplantae; phylum Streptophyta; class Magnoliopsida; order Rosales; family Moraceae; genus Antiaris; species Antiaris toxicaria. The sequence goes on from CP141154.1 coordinate 102,651,092, forward strand.
CTGCATTTATCTTTAGGTTTAGTTAGTCAATTGTTAGTAGTAGGAGTCATGGGATTTATACATAATTTTAGGCATTATCTTTGTGTTGAACAAATCCCATGTTATTAGTGGGATAACGTACCTATTTTAGGTTTTAATCTCCCTATTTAAATTATTGAATGAAATCGAAAGGAGCTTGGATTTTAGTTATTATTTATGTGAGGTTTGTGTTTTGCTTGAATGAACCTAGTCGAAACTCTCTCGATTAATATATCTATTTTTTTTCCCCTTCAGTTTCAGGATTATAATAAAATGATTACAGGTAAGCACAAAATTTAATAAATTTACAATTAAGCGATGAATGCATTTTAAAAAGTAATGTATAAAAGAGGAAGCCTTTTTTTTTTTTTTAAAGTGCATCAAAATAAAACTTGGACTGTTTTGATCGAGTTTTCTCTTACACTATATTCATAATAATAATAATAAAGGACAAAACAAGACTGAATGGTGTATTATATATATATATATTTTTAAAAAAGGCTATTTGACTTGATCATTGTTTATTGTGATGCAATTTGCCAATTACATGAACTGTTATCTTAAAAACACAGGGCTATGTTAACTTTTTATTTTATTTTATTTTATTTTAAAGAGGTTATTAATTTTTCCCAAAAAAAAAATGGCAGTAGAATATCCATGCTTACTCTTATTTACAAACAGGAATCAAAGTTGACGTCAATGATGTCTTGATCATGTTCATAAAATTTCCAAGCCTACAAAAATTAAATACCATGATAGCAAGGGCGCATTTCCGCATTTAAAACCATAAAAAGTTCATAAAATACTCGATATTTTGACTGCAGAACTATAATAGTAGTTTTTTTATCGCTAGGCCACCCGATTAAGTGGTGTGTTTTGTTTTTATTTTTATTTTTAGGGATACAGTACTAATCCTTATGATAAATTGATAATTATTTGGCCTAAATTGCCTTACTCTAGAAGGTTTTTAGCTCTTCAATATCCTTTTTTGTTCCACAACTTTTTAAGAAACAGTATATGTCACCGTAATTACCGTATTGTATCTTGGCCTCCATTAGAGAACACACACACACACACACACAGAGATATATATATATATATTGCTGTAACTCTTCCACAAAATTGCCTTTCCTCCTCACCAAAGAGAAGCCTACTTCGCATAAGCTTTAGAATTAGAACAGCACTAACTAACAGATCAAGAAAACCAACCACTCTTCGTCTTTCTTCTTGTTGCTGTGGAAAATGGACTTGATCATCCACCCTCATATGAGAAGACCCTTCATCATAGAAGTGGGGCTCTTCGACACAGTCCTAGAGATCAAACACGAGATTGGGAAATTCCAAGGCATTCCCGTCTCCTACCAAACCCTCGTCTTCGACGGCTGAGTTCTCCCCGACGATGGCGACATCGCCAGCTGCGTGGTCACATCGCCAGCTGCGTGGTCCTCCACAACTCCCGCATCAACCTCTTCATTGCCAAGAAAACAGTACTCTTCCGCGTCAAGATCCTCATCCCCACCACGCAGGTGGCGTTGATCGACATGTACAAAAACGACACCGTTCTCAACCTCAAGAACCAGATTCTCATAGAACAGGAGACGACTCCAATCGCCGAAAACCGGTTGGTGCTGGCGCTTCATTTCAAGGGTCAAGAATTGCAAGAAAATCGTACTTTGCGCAAGTAAAGGGTGGTTTCTGATCGTGATGTGGAGATCGAGTTGAGTTTCAAGTTGACGATGATTGTGCAGAGCATGTACTGCAGGACCATGATGAGGGTTCCTGTGCGAGTGCACCCGATGAATGAAGGTTTGGTGCCGAGGAAGGAGCTTAAGAGGCTGAACCGGGAGGTGCAGCCTGGCTTCCCTTTGCCGCTGGAGTATTTCTTCGTTCACAATTGGGCTGCGATGGACGAGGACAAGTCGTTTTGGTGGCACCGTGTTGGCCACGGTGACATCATTTTGGTCTTTTCGGGAAGCGTTGCGCTTGGTTCGTGAAAAAGGTTACGCATGCCTTGCTTTTTGGGTTTTATTTTTTATTGAACCAAGATGGATGATATACTAGTATCAAGTTAGAAAGAAAAATAATGCTACATATATAAATTATTTTAAAGTCCAGAATAATAGCATGAAAAGTAGGCTATAATGTAACGTTCCAATCTTGTTGGCATTGGTACTGGTCAAATTGTTTGTTTTTTTGGTACTCCTCGTTAAAGTATGAATGTTGTAGCAATTTTTAAATGCTGTATATATACACGGTTGGTTTCTCAAACCGGAAATTCAAAAAAAAAAAAAAAAAAGCGTGGTATCGATTGAGTTGCATAAAAAAAAAATGTAATTATTATTTTATGTTAATTTAACCATCAATATATTAAATAGAAGGAAAAGAATTGACCGTCTTATGTCATTGAATCTTGAACTCCTTTATACTGTCTTAAGTTTTTAAATTTCTAAAAACACTATGACTCTTTCTCAACGTTTCTTTGGATTAATGTGAACTCAAAAGTGTGGGCATTCTAATGGTTTTTCAACACATGAAATGGATGAATAAGAAGATCATTTATGATTATCACTTACTTTTTTTAAAAGTATGTGATTTCTTTCAAAATATGTTTTCTTTTTTTTTTTTTAGTTTTTTTGTATTAAATCCCTCTATCAGATACGTATTAATCTCTCCCTTTTATTAGAGAGATAAAGAGATATTTCAATTTTAATTTTATAAATTCAAAAAAAAAAAAAAATTCCACTACCACACTTAGTGGGATTTTACCACTTTCTTTCCTCAAAAAGAGGAAACATTATCCCTCCATCATCTTTTTTTTTTTTTTTAATTTAAAAGGGAGGAGGCAACCGTTGCCTCCTCCTCCCCATTTACTTTATATACACACACACACATATATATATATATATATAAGTGTGCGTGCGTGTATGTGTGGAGGAACGTTTCCTCCACACGTCTTTTTTTTTTCTTTTTTTTTTTTTTTGAAATACACAATATATATATAAAAGCTTGTGTTTATCTGGTGGAGGAAACCATTTCCTCCACCTTTCTCCTTTTTTTTTTAAAATATTATTTTAAATAGACTAACATAAGGGGTATGAAAGAAGAATTAAAATATCTCTCTCCCAAAAATTATTAGATTCATCCATATTAATTTAAAGCAATTTTAAATTAATTTTAATATTAATTAATCAAATTAATTAATATGTCCATTTAGAATTCTTGATTTTAAATCAATAATCATAACCCAGTATGATATATATATATATATATAGTTCACATGAATCTTGAATCTTGTGGAGTTGTTAAGACAAACTATGAACATTTTAATTTTAAACTCCAATAATTTTTGACAATTAATTAACACCTTAATTAATATATCAAAATTATTAATTTCAAATTACTCTACTATAAATTTAGAATTGCACTCTTAAAATTATAAAACAATTATGTTCATGAAATTTATGTTGTCCATTGATTTAGTCACTACATACAAATTAATCATCCATGAACTATTTATAATTAAAGCTAGGCGTTTTCTGTTAACCTCTTTAATTATAACTTTCTTCATAAGTATTATTGATCATTTAATGAATAATATATTTTATGATTTAATCATAAATTGAGTGCTCTTATAATTCAAGCACCGAATCAATACTTATGAGAACCATTCATCTACTGCATTGTGAAGAAATGGATTTCATCTTGTAAATTAATATTTCCAGCTATTTATTTTACTATAGTCCCAATATATCAAGACTTTGACACTATTCATATGTGTAATTACTTAATATGTCAAAGAACATAATATCATAAATAAAAGTCTTTTAATTACTCAGAATTAAGATTAATTCATATATGACTATCATTGATTAACATTGAATACTCTATTTAACAACGGAATTTATAAGAGATTCATAATTAATCATGTTCTAATCCTATGTAATCATATTACATAAAATGCTTTCATTCCAATAATCTTGTTATTAATAATATAGGAGAAGATTGTTTTATTTATAATGTAATGAACATCATTAGTAATTTTAAATTAAAGATTCCAACTTTAATTTATAATTACGAATAAAATTTGGACTATTTTACTTTAAATGTTATCCTTAATTTATAACACTTATATATAATGTTTAAAGTTACATATAAAATAATTTAGGGATTTTTGATATTTATAAAACATCACATGCACACAAAATGTATGTTTAGAAAAATTCATCATTTTATTAATAATTAGTAAAATGTTTAAATCTTATTTGATTTATGGGCATATACCTCAACATACACATATAAAGGAAACATTTCAACAGTATTGTTGTCCCTTTGTGAAGCTTAACCTAATAATCTTTGCTTAAAATAGCCCAAGATTCCAATGAAACTCTTTTTAAATACTTCAAACGGTAGCTCTCATACTGCCCACATAAAGCAGTTTTTTTAAACAAAAAAAAAAAAAAAAGGAAAGAAATAGCACGAGAGAAATTGAAGTATTGAACACGTCCCCCTTTTTTTTTTTTTTAAACTGTAAATCAATTCGTTCATCAATGCAATATCAATTAATTAAATATGATCAGCAGCTTTATTACTCCTCTGCCGAGGAATAAATTATGTACGAACCAGTTCTTTAATATTTCCGGAAATTCATAAATTTTAGAATACATACTGATTGGACGCAGGCATATATGGACTAATATGTGGTAACCGATAAATTTAACGTTTTTGAAAAATTTTGTATAAGATATATAAATATACATTTATATATATATTCATGATGAGACATGTTACAAAATATAGAACAGATAGAAATTTTGACTAACTAGATTTTAGTTAAAATTTGACAATGAATTAATGAATATAGTGTAAATGCTAAGTATTAATTCAAATTATGATGTTTTAAATTTATTAGAAAAGTATATGGAAAATACATATTAAGATATCAATGGTTCACATGTAAGCTACCATGATCAATGGCCAAGATTAGCCAAGCAAATTCCAATTTCTTTAAAAGAAATTAAAGAAAATGGTGAGAGAGGGAAGAGAAGTCACGTGAGGGGCAGCAGCCCAAGTGAATTAATTCACTTCTTGAGCTGAAAAGAAGTGGTCGAGAAAGAGAGAAAGAAAGAAAAAGAAAGAAAGAAAGAAAAAGAGAGAGAGAAAGAGCAGAAGGGGAAAACAAATATTATCCTCTGTCATTGCTTTCAACAGCTCAGATTATCTCTTCAAGCAAGAAAATCATTTAAGTTTTCAGTCAATATTCCACAGCAAGACGTCCTCAAGTTTCAAGCAAGGTAACCCCTTTTTCTCTCATGTTTTTGGGTGAAAAATCTGGGTTATTTGAGGAAGAAAAAGAGAAGATGAGTTTTGCATGTTAAGATTTTCGGTTAAATCGAAACATGTTTCAAGTCTAGTTGTTTTTAAACACGAATTCGTGAGTTGATGGTTTAGAAAACCAAGTTTCAGTGAGTTCTTTTCAAGAAAGTTTTGATTTTTTAAGTTTTAGGTCAAGAGATGTGGTGGAAGTAAAATGTGAAATTTTGTTTATGAAGCCATGGATAAATGATAGTAGAAATGCAGTTTATGCCTTGAAACGGTCCTATAGAGATCGATTTTGAGTGCAAGAAGTAGAACAAAGGCCATAAAAGCCTTAGAAAAACAGAGATGGAGATTTCGGACTCAGAATCAGAATTCTGAGATAAACACGGGAGTGTACACGGGCATATATAAGGGCGTGTTCAGAACACACCCCCGAACATACCCACATACACGATTGTGTTTCGAGAGAATTTGAGACCCGAGAGGTACACAGCCAATAACACGGCCGTGTAAAATGGCACACGGTAGTGGAGGGGGCGTGTAACAGACCATGTTCGACAGCAGGAAACACGGCCAGAAACATGGCCGTGTAGGTAACCATGTACGCATGCATGAGTTACACGGCCATGTTACATGAATTACATGGCCATGTACGTAAGTCTAGAGAAGTACACGGCCATGAACACGCCTGTATAGGAGGACATGTTCGAAGCAAAAAAAAAAAAAAGAGTCTGGAAACATAATTTTCATATTTTACCATGTTTCAAGTATAAAATAATGTTGGAAATAATCAATGATTATTTTTTTTATAGAAGTTCAAGCCAGACACCCCGAGACAGCAGTCCCAGATCAGTAGAGGCTCACGTTCACAGATTTTCTATAAGTTCAAGTATTGTCTTGACTGCAATGTAGACAATCATGTTATAGTTTATGATGTTATGTTTTGTTGTATGACGTGTATGTTAGACATTGATTGTCTGCATCACGATACTCATGTCAAGTTCATGTCATGCATGTAGAAGTTCATGTTTCAAGTAGATAATTCATGTACTCATGATAGACAAGTATCAAGCTCACGAAAACATGTAGGTGCACAAGGCACCTTAGTGAGACTAATAAAACTCACACCCCAAGTAAAACATGCAATAAATTCCTACTATGGGGCAATCAGTATGCTACCCAGTTGGAACTTCAGAAAAGATGGTAATTAAACCAGTTATTGGTATACCGGCCTCTCGACTCACGGGGAGGTTTTCATGTTCAGTTTCAGTTAAGGCTGCGGAGGTCAGCACTATAGTACCGCTCCCAGTCATGCGCGCCATACGGTACGACCAATCAGGGGTTCAAAACCAGAACCTAATTCCAGATAATATCCTAAGACTTACATACAGCCATGAACATGTTTTTCAGAATCAAGTTTTATGCATAAACACAGTATTACATGTTATGAATTCATGTTTTTATGTTTGAACTTACTGAGCCCATAGCTCACTAGTTTGTTCACATATTGCAGGTAAGAGACCTGTTCACTAATAGTATACGGTGGACGACGGACCGGGTATGTACATGCCAAGAGGACTGGCCGAGGGACGGTGGTCCTACCATGAGTTTCTGTTACACAGTTTTGAAAAATTTAACATGTAATTTCAAGAACATGATTTTAAGTCAAGACTATGTGATAGGAGAATCATGATTCATGTATATGTTATTTTGTTAATATGATTTTCTTATTACATCCTTGAACCAGATATACATGTTTTCAGGTTATTATGTATAAAAAAAAATTATTCCACAAAATTTACATGTAGTTTTCAAGTTAAGTACGATGTCGGTGACCCTAGAAGCCTACATACTATTGCGGTTAATTATAAAGTTGATTGTAATAGTACTGTAGAACCTCTGCAAAAAGGACGGGCCGCCACATAATCATTGGTGGGTATATCAGCACCACTCCTCATATTGTGAAAGGAATAATTGAGATTATACTATCGCAAAGAAATGTTGTCCAAACAAGGATAAGTCACTCACTGACTATATATATATATGTGTGTGTGTGTGTGTCCGACGAAGTCACAACTCATACTAAGGTCATGTGAAAGGCATCATAGTCAACGGGATTAAGACGACACTGGAAATGTTTGCGAACTTGGAGCACGTCCTTGTTTCTCAATTTCCAGTACTCGGCAACTTTTACTATTATTATTATTTCTTTTTTGTGGGTGCGCACTTGTCTGTGACAAAAAGTAGATAGATATATAGTTTTTATTAAAATGTAACTTTGGTTATAATTTCACTAATTAAATAGGGCTAATCATAATTTTTCTTGTAAAGTAGGGACCCTGAGACATATTCCAGGCATCAAGAATATGGACATAGTTATAATTTTTCTTTTGATAGATGGAACAACCAAATTTAACAAAAAAATTTAGAGGCAAAAAATTCAAAAATTGAGTAGATCGAAGCACATATCCCGACTCATAACAATATGCCACAGCCAAAGTTAAGTAAGTTCTTTAATTTGTATTTACCAAAAAAAAAAAAAGCTCTTTTTATTTGTGCCTAAAAAGCGTTTATCAGTGGCAAAGTCCTTCGGCTGCTAAACAACTCTATATTTTAAGTTACAAATTATTTTGACTCAAATTGCATTAGAGTTTTTAACTTAAAGGTCCTATCATAAAGCCCCCCAAAAAAAAAAAAAGTTGTACTTTGTTTAATAACGATCTGATTACGTACACCATTATTTTACATATTTACACTTATCATGACTTATAAATACTTATTAATACTTGAAAAATTTGAGAAAATTTTTTTTTATTCAAAACATATTTATTTATTTATGATAATATTCTACATTACTCATAATTTAAGTAAATCCATAACACATATGTGTCTAAATCATAGAACACTTCATACATATTGTCTTATATTATTTCACATATACGTTTATTCCTCTAATATATACATATATACATATGTATATATAATATCACACAAGATGTTTGCAGAAATATTTGTGTAGTGATATGTCACATTGTCTTCGTCATCGCTCCTCGTCAGCTATGCCCATCGTTAAATATACTTCATACCTAGTCTTCTTAGACATATCGTTTTAAGGTGTACACATCCACGACTGAACAAAAGTTCATTATAATAGGTATGAAATAATAATATTTTCAAAAATCATACTTATCATGTGTTTGATATATAGTTGAAAATAATATTATTTTCACACTATAAGTGAGGTTTGTACTTATTTTGTTTATAATAATTTTAGTATATAATACAATTTTGCAGTCTAAACTTTACCTCTTGAAAATTGTATCCAAAATGAGTATTATTTTTTCAATATCCTTGAATATAATCTTTTTTAAATTCCTTTGTTAAAAGAAAAAAAGGGATTTATTAACTAGTCCCTTATTAAGCATGGTTATATGGTTATGAAGTTCTAAATTAATCTTTAATTGATTAAATCTGCTTTGGATTAAAAGGATTCATTCTTAATGTTAATGTCAAAATCATAAATTTGGTTTTGGCGCATTTCTCTTAAAATTTTGTAAAACTTTCTTCTAAAACTCTTATTCAAAATAATCTCTTTTATCTTAGTATATATAATAATTTATTATTATTTCTATTTTATTTATTACTATACATATTTTAAAACTAAGCCCTCCAAAAAAAAAAAAAAACCATTTCTTTTAACAAATTTACTGTGACGCAGCTGACCAGCGTTGCAGCACCGGTAAGTGGTATTGTGCAATGTCACAGCATTGCTTGGTGTTGTGGGAGTCTGGGCTGAAATTGCCCTATTTTTTTTCCCCCTTTTCAACTTTTTCTTAAAAAATTAGTATATTTCAAACCGTAAAGATTTTGTCCTAAATTTCTTCATGAGAATTGTTCGTCTTGATGTCATCTAAAACTTTTATGTTTATGAAATTACTTAATTTTTCTTGTAATTTTTTTTTCCATAAAGATCCAGAAATTGACACTTTTGAACCTCTAAAACTAATTTTGATAAAACCTTCATTCCAAAAATCCATATCTCCTATTCACCAAAACCTTAAAAACACGTTCATACATATTCCATTGAGCTTTCTTAAATTCTCTTTTGATGGTTAAATCTCATAAAACTCATGTCAATCCCAAACTTTTATTGAAAATGCCAAAAGTTGATTTTGGACGATTTCTTCAAAACTTTGTTACTAACCATATTATATTTAAGCCATCAAGAGTCCATAATCTATAACTGTAACAGCCGGAAAAATTTTACTGTTTTCGGGAAATGTGTATATCATATGTACAGTATCGAGAAAATGGTCAAGACGACATTTCTCGACCTGAAACTGATATATTTGGAATCAGGATGCTCAAATTAGTCAATTGAGTACAAAACAGAAATTTCGACCGGGAATGCGAAAAATACGCAGTACCGGAAACTGGTCGAGATGACCTCGGATTAAGATAAAACTGATATATTTGGATTCAGCATGTCCAAATTAGTCAGGATAGATCAAGTTAAAAATTTTGGGGAGAAGAGTATAAATAGGAAATCGTGGGGGTTAAATACACAAATTCCTCGTAATTCCAAAAAAATCCGAAATTCAACCCCAAAATTCTCTCAAATATGAACAGTGACCAACTTTCACATACGACCTCCGTTCACGACACCGCCGGCACCATTGGAAAGCTCTCGCCGAGCTGAGTCCAACGGCGGGTCGACGCGACGGAGCAGCCGCCGGAGCAAGCCACACGCGCCGCCCGAAGCTCGCCGGAGTCGTGAATTTCAAACGGTCGTATCTCCGCCGTCCGGCCACCGTTTGCCACGAAACCAGTCCCAAAAGGTTCGTGGTGAAGAGTACTACAAAACCCAGGTCGTGCCGACCGAGCTTCAAGAAATCCGCCGTCACCGCCGTGGAATCCACCGTCGATTTTCGCCGATTCCGGCCAAATTGAGGAGAGCCACCGGTGCAGAAATGGTCGTGGGGTTGTGGGGAGCAAAAGCCCTCAACCAATTTCGGGGAAAAAGTCCGACACGGCTGAGTTCCACCATTGCCGCCGTGACCGTGGCTTTCGGGGGGATTTTCCGACGATAGGGGCCTCCAAACATGGAATTGAGGCCACCAATGGATTCCTCTCGTTGAGCTCTTCAAGATGGGCTACTCACTTGTCACTGTCGTCGCCGTCAACCGCCGGTCAACGGCGGTCAATGCCGGTCAACGGCGACCGTTGACCAAATTTTGAAGATTGGCCCATTGGCCTATTTTTGATGTTCCGGACGCATCCGCAGAATCGGATTTGCAAAACGGAACTCTAGATGCAAAGAACGAAAGAATAAAGTTTGTGCGATCGAGACCGAACGACATTTTCAGTATAATCTCGACCACTCTTGTTCCTCAATTTATTAATTGAGATGAATGTATGTTAATGTGATGTATTGATATCAGAAATTGTAAAAGAAAGAAAGAAAAATTGATGAAATAGCAGATATGAAAAAGGTATGAAAATGTGTAAATTTTACGTAAAAAGTATGTAACTTTTACGTAAAATTAGGCCTCTGGTATAGTACGTGATAAATTAGACGAGGTTAGATGGTTTTGAGGTGTTTCCTAAACGCCGGGAGCCTAAAAATTAAGAGGAAATGCTGTCAAAATTTTTAAAATGGCGTAAAGGCCATTTCTGGAAATAAGGGTTTAAAAATGTGATCGGACAGGTAAACCCGAGCCCCTTATGAATTTAAGATAAGAAATGGAAAATGGATGTTTTAAGAAATTGTAAAACGACCTTCGAGGCCTGAAATGTAAGAAAAGCAAGAAACTGACTTTTATGTCGGAATAGAACTTCCCGAGGGCCGGGAATAGTAAAAATTGTGAAAAATATAGAAATTAACTTGGAAAAGGTCCGGCAAGTTTTTAAAAGTCAAATGGATGATTTATGAGCTTAGAAAATTCAATCTAAGCATTAAAACGAGAAGGTTAAGATTCAAAGACCCGTCAAGGGCAAAACGGTCATTTTGACTAAAAAATTTCAGAAAGTTAGAAAAAGAGTCGTTAAAGCCTAGAACATAATCCTAAGGCTTTAATTAAAGTTTTAAAGGCCAAAGTTAAGAGTTAAGCATGAAAAATAAGAAAAGTTTCGATTGGGGTAAAATGGTAATTTTGTCAAAAGTTTACAGAAAAGTTAAAAATGAAACGTTAAGCTCCTAAGTTCTTTATTAAGAAATAAAACGTAGTATTTTTACGTTTTATAAAGTTTTATATATGAAATAAAGATTTTAAATAACCGTTAATTTTTCGGTTATAGGAGTTTAACGGGACAGTGATGATGGACTGTCGAGGAACCACAGAAAGCTGATGTTAGCAGAATTGAGGTAAGTTCAGACATTTAATTGTCTGTGCACGAACAAATTGATATGGTTATGTTTAGGTGGAAAAATATATTTTCCCCTAAACTATATAATTGTTTGATTTGTGATTGATGACGGGTACACAACTATTGGTATAGTTGTGTACTAGACTATATGGTTTATGGTATGACTATGTAATTTATACTATTGTTACAATTGTTTCAGATTCACGGGAATCTGATTCTTTATATTGTTATGACTGCATTGAGTATTTGTATGCTTTATATTTAATGAGGCAACCTCCCAAGAGTTTGAGGTATCGTTTTAAGCTGTCATGATTGCATTGAGTATTTGCATGCCTTATAATTAATGAGGCAACCTCCCAAGAGTGTGAGGTATCGTTTTAAAGAAACGATGAAAATAATGAGAATAAATAAATTAAGTATAATTTATATACTGTTCTGTTTATGTTACAGGTTTGGGCGAGAGGTTCCAAACTTACTGGATTCCATTTTTTTGATTCCAGTTACTACGTTATGATCGTAGAGCAGTATTAATGTTTGATTCATCACAGCATTAATATGTGATGTTTACAGTCATTATGACTGCACAGTAAAGATGTTATTATATGTACACTTGAACATTAAACAACAAGGTAATGAAAGCCTAATGTTTTGGCGTACTGGCCTCTCGTGAGGGGAGGTTATTTCATTGTTAAAGCAAAAGACATAGCACAGATGAGGGAGAGCCAGGGTAGCTCCCAGGCCCCTCTACAGCGCGCTTTTCGGTATGACCAAAACGGGCCCATACAGAGTTAAAGTACAGATAAGATAATAAATGAACAGAATAAATCGAAAAACTGAGCATAAAACACTTAAGACATAATTGTTGTGTTTGATTGCAATGTTTTGCGCTAACTTATATGTTATGCGCATTTGTATATATATATATGTATATAAATTACATGTTGTGCTAATTATTAAATATATAGTACTACGGGCACGAGGCCCATACAGTTTATCGGGCACGAGGCCCATGATATATAGGGCACGAGGCCCATACAGTTTAACAGGCGCGAGGCCCATACAGTATGACGGGCGCGTGGCCCAGGGTGCAAGGCCCATAAATTGAAAGCAAAGAATGATGTAATGAAGGAAATAATGAGAAACATGAAGAAAAGAATAAATGAGTATTGTATGAGCACTACCACATAATGTGATATTTGTGCTAACCCTATATGTGATGTTAAGTTAAGACATCAGGGTAAAGTTTTAAGAGATGTCATGGGTGACATCAGAGGATACCACTGTTATTACAGTTGGTATGTTTATAGTTATTCTTATTTTATAGAATACTAATAGCTATCACAATTTATGTGATTATTTGTCATTACATCAGAGTAAAGTTTAAAGAGATGGCATGAGTTACATCAGAGTATACCACTGTTATTACAGTTGGTATATTTATAGTTATTCTAATTTTAAAAGAATACTACTAGTATAACAAATTATGTTATTATTTGTGTTAATGCACGATATGTTTTTAGTAGTTATATACTACAGATAGTGTATATGTTTATATGACAGAATATAACAGTATAATATACTGTTTTATGATTTATATTTTTATGTTTGAACTTACTAGGCGTTTAGCTCACCAGTTTGTTCGTGTGCAGGTAACAAAGTTAAACAACCTGCCATTTGACTTTATTGAGATACGGGATTGGTGGAATGGGTTGCGAATGTCATGTCAAAGGTTATGGACCTGCTATGCTTAATCCGTCAGATAGAAAGAGAGAAAGAGAGTAAGTGTAAGTATATATATATAAAAAAAAATTTCCGCATCTTTTTATATCAATATGAAAAGAACAAATAGTAGAAGTAAGAATAGATGTCAAATGACAGGCCCGCGCGAGGCGGGGTGTTACAATAACCATACTCATGATCATAATCCATGCTCATGATAACTTCTAACAAGATCAAAACTTCCACATTTCAACACTACTCACTAGCAGCATAACCACATTCACAATAACCACATTCACAACATAATCATAGTCAAATTCCCATCAAGACATCAAACTAATATTCATGTATCCAACAATATAGAGTCTAGGGCTTTACCTCACTTGTAGACATCAGATCAAGCCTTATGACATTCCCAAAACTAGAAGGCAAAACAACATCTTCTTAGCTTCCAAACACATAAAAGAAACATGAACTCTAGAGAGAAAATATATGAGATTCGATTGGGAAAATCTACCTCAAACCTCACTCTATCTTTGGATTAATGACTAAGACATCTTAAGGATCGAACTTTGTGATGGAGGTTTTGAGAAAATCTTTGGGTATGGAGGCTTAAGGGAGGCGTATGGCTTGAGGCAAAAGAGGGAAAGTGTGGGAAAATTTTTCTAGAGAGCTAGAAAAGTTCTACTAAGAATATTTACTAGGAGAAGTTTATTAAAGAGAAACTACTAGAGAGAAATTACTATAGAGATGATTTTTGGTGTGGTGAAAATGGGTAGTAGATGGTCCTATTTATAGGCCCATGACTAATGTGATTTGATCAACATTAATCATGCCCTACTCACATTAAGGCTTTCCACACACTTAAGTATGATTAATTGGAGGTCCAAATATTAGTCAAATTACATTTTCTATTGCCAATAGCTTTGAATGGTAAAAGCTAGAGTGGTAAGTTTTGGTTTGCTACAAATTGGGAAAGATGATAGTAACCACTAGCTTGATTCTCCACCATTGATCTCATTTGATCTAATCTTATTCCTAGCCATCGATATATCTAATTTTCTTTAAATAGGATAAATATGAATTTTCATTTAAATATTATCTTTAATAGATATAACTTGGTCTTTTTATTGAATCTATTAATATTTTCTTCTGTCTTCCACTAACACACTTTCCAAAGATTTTACTATTAAAAGACTTAACTGTATAAACTTCTACTGTGATTTAAAGGCTTGGCCTCCAAGTATTTGTATTGATAGAGTAATTTAGAACAAATTTTATCTGTGTTCCATTCTAACCTTCAAATTCTTATATTGCTAAAAAGTAGTTTCATCTACGAATGGGTAGTCGATATAAATCTTATACTATGTTTTATATGCCGTGATGCCCAAGTTCTCATACTACCTTTGTCATACAGTAAAAATATTGCCTACTAATTTATTCTACTATACTGCTAAGTTGTTAGATTACTATTTTGGGAATTTAACTTTACCATGATCTTTTCTTGATTGTTCACTATCATCGCCTTACTAAATAAGGTAATGTGACATTAGTGATAACTTTTATAAACTTATCACATCATAAATAATATTCCACATTATAATGTCACTTTATTTTAATAACTTTAATATTTATGACATTTAATTGTCACATCATAAAATCACCATAATATTTTATTTTGGTCTCACTATATTATAATTCTAACATTTAGATTTTATTTTCCATATCATCAAATATTTTATTAAATACCTTAGGTTAAATTATAACCTAAGTTTATAATTGTATAGAAAATTTTAGTGAATCATACCACAAAATCCACAAAATTCCTTTTCAAAATATTTGGATATAACACTTTAAGTGTTATGTATCAATCTAATTTGTAGGTAAATAAAAACTTGAATCCGCTATATATTTTTATGCTACATGGCAAATACTAGACAAATAACTAAACAGATACGTATCTAGGTACATATAGAGCCCTATAGCAATCAATGTTAGAATAAAGAAAAACCTCAAGTTGCAATAATATTGATTAAATATATAAAAAAAAATCTGTCATCAAGATTCAGGACTAAAGTGGTTGTAAATATAATCTACTTATAATTTTATACCTAATTCTATGATAAATTAATAATTATAGAATTCGAATCTTCTCGATCCTGAATCTCTCCAACCCTAAATTAAAAAGAAAAAAAAAATTCAATACTAAACATCAAAAAAAGTTTGTTGGATAATAATCGCCATAATATCCCGACTCCCAATATTACAGAATATATAAGATGTATAACTTTATATATACACGAAAATATATATTTATAACTGTCCATACATGTACACTTTTCATCCTCACCGAAGAAGGAAAACTGCTTAGCATAAGCTTAGAACACTGTAAACAGAACATCAAGAAAAACCCCACCGGTAACCGCATCAACCTTGTTGTCTTCGAATCCCCCTCAGCCTCCTTCAGCCAGACTGTGCGCCTGAGGGTGAAAATCCCCACCCCACAAACACAGTTCATATGGATAGAAATGGACGTAAACGACACCATTCTGTAGCTCAAGGGCAAGATTCTTGAGGCGGATATGGGCCTGGTGAGCTCATCGCTCACATGATCGAAGCCGGGGGTTCCCTACAAGGGTCAAGAACTGCAAGAAAGTCGGCGTCTGGGAAAGTATGAGGTTTTGAAGGACGCCACTACAAGAAATTTGACCTTCAGCAACTAAAGATTTGGTCATAGAAAGCTTAAAATTAGTCATGGAAAACCATTTGTGACTAAAAAATTTAGTCGTCCCATAGTTGTTGAATGGTGGTCGTAGAATATCTTTTGTGACTAAAAAGCTTTAATTGTAAAATACACTTAATATTTTGTAACTAATGTTATAGTTGCAAATTAATTTTTGATTAGTCATAAAACAACTTAAAAGATACCAAAAGCTTCTCAGGAGACCAAATTACTTACACTAACTACAGGAAAGTTAATTGGTGACTAACCATTGGTCATTGTTGAATCAATTGTTAGACACATAATGACCAGCTCGTTAGTCGCTAAGAGAACCAAGGTCACGACTAATATTTTTGTCGCTAAAGTTTTTACTTTTAATATTTGTAACGACTACTAGTTAGTCACAAAATAATTTGGTTGCAAACTTTAAGTGACCAAAATTTAGTCGCTACTTCATATTAATGAAAATATTTTGTTTTGCCTTCAACGACTAAAATGTAATTGGTAAAATCAAGTGAGTTTCACTTTAGTGACTAAATTTTTGGTTGCTAAAAGGTTTGTTTTTTTTTTTTTCCTTAAGTTCTCATTTAAATTGGATTAAAAGAATTTAGAATCAACATCCAAAATTAAACACACAAAAACAATAAATTAATGTTGAAATACCTAAATAGTATTAATTATCACATACATAAAAAAGATCGAATCAAGATTTAAAAATAAGCATCAACTAAATATATGAGTATATCTCAAAATATAAATATATTAAACTAAATAGATGACTGTATTTCCAATAAAAAAAAAACACTATAAGTAAATATCAAACGGCTGATGCAGGAGGAGGTGGTGATGGTGGCGGCTGTTGCTGATAAAGTGTTAAAGGATGCTCATCTGGCCTATTTATGAGAGCTATCATCTCCTTTCGCACCCCTTCAAGAAGCTTATCTCGTGGTTGTCGTCATAAGGTTGTAGCCATCTCGTTTCGCTCTCTTTGAAAATCCATTCGCATTTGATTAGCCACGTCACCAACACATTGTTGAATTTGTGCTTCAACTTGAGATGAAGATTGGGAGTGTCCTTTACAAGGGATGGGTCCAAGACCTGGTATATATCCATTTCTTTCACGACCAAGAACTTGAGCACATATTGCATGTGGGAGCATGCTAGCTACTTTAACTTTAAACTTACTTTTAAACTTGCTCTGATACCAAATGTAGGGCTACTACCCTACCTTGCTCTCTGATACTATCTCTTGTGTGCGACCTGACTCGCTCGAGCCGTCCCTTAAAACTTTGTTCTTTTTAACTATACTTTTCTTAACTTTACTCTTCTTGACTTTACTCTTCTTAATTTAGCTTACTTATTTTACTTCTTATACTTTTCTTACATTCTTTAAATTTTTCACTTAACTTCATCCTTTTAAAAGTACTTTAAGAAGTATTTTCTTTAACACACTCATTTCTTATACTATTGAAAATTAAATTACTGAAATTTTTTTTCTTTCTTAAACTTGATTTAAACACATGAGTTTTCAAAAACATGTTGAAATACATCATAAACTTAACTTCCATTAAACCTTCTCTCTTTTCTTTACATTACATATACATTTTCTTTTTATTGCAGTGGAAAATTACAGTGAAACCATAACCCACCCCATGATACTCTGGGAATCTGTCTGCCGGTCCATCAGTTCCTTTTCTCATAATGTAGGTAGCTTACTTTTGTTACCTATGTCACGAACAGACTAGTAAGCTAGAGCACAGTAAGTACAAATATATATATAAAACATTACATGTTCATATATACATGCTAAAACTTTATGTAGACATAACATACATTTAAAACTTTACTTAAACACATTAATTAACAATGAAGGTTAGTCAGATTATGCTTGCTTATTTTTCTTCTTCTTCTTTCTCATTGTTCTTTCATATTTTTCTGTTCTTTTCTTTTCTTAACTTTTCTTTCTTTTCTTTTCTTTTCTTTTCTTTCTTTCACTTTCTCTTGTGGGCCCATGGTTAAACGTACCTAATGCGCGCAGACTAATAGGGGAAGGGGAAGCGACCCACCAATCAACCCGAAGGTCAATCTTTGAACTACTAAACTTAGGGATAGCACATTGAGCCATTAACTATCATATTCTTGCGATAGCACCACACTTCTGGGGTGGAGGCTATTCTTATTCTTGAACCTCACTTCTGAGGAGGTCGGTACGTCAACCTTAAATTTTCAGTCTTATTATCTTATTTATCTTCATTTTTCTTTTCTTTAGCTTTTCGTGCTTTTATAACCTTGTGAATATGTTAGATTATCATGTCACAAGAATATGACTTATATATATATAAAATACACTTCTATGGCAAGTAAGTTTGTGAGTAGACAATTAAATATCTATACTTACAAATACATTACTCATATCTCCTTCTTCGCTTCTGGATCCGCAGACGTTTCTTTGTCACGTTTGAATTGGGTTTCCTATAGATAACATTGTCGTCGGTGGATTACATTTTTATTAAACTACCTTTATTTTACTTAAAATCTGAATTTTGGCTTTTAAAATTTTAATTAAAGCCTTATGATAGCATCTAAAATTTTAACAGTCCTATTTAAACCTTTCTAGAACCTCTCTCTCTCTCTTCTTCTTCTTTTTTTTTTTATCACTTGTAAACACTATACGGTCTAGTACACGGCCGTGTCCATGACCATATACCTCTCTGTCTACTAAAGTTCTTCCTTACATGGCCATATTATACGGCCGTGTAAACTGTACATTGCATGTACACAGCCTAATACACTGTCGTGTCTCTGACCTTGTACCTCTCTATGATTTCTTTTCTCACAACATTGCCATGTAACCTGGTGTGTTCACATTTTTTTTCCTTACTACATGCCCGTGTACTAAAGTACACGCCCGTGTACTGTACAAAACTTAAATTTTTACCTTAAAAATCTTAGTTATGACCATTTTATACCCAAAAAAAATCATAACATAATAATTTTCTTAGAATTTTCTAAATCTTTACCATATTATTTCTTGGTTTACTCTTTACGGTCTTTCGGGGACACTACTTCGACACTTAGTCATTAATCATCTTTTTCTCATATTTAGAAGCTCCAAATGGACATTTTACTAGTCTTAAAAACGTTCGTCATCTTTTCTTCAATTTAGGTCACCAAGGAGGCTTGGTTTTCCGTTTCTAACCCTATTTTACCCCTCGGTTTCCAAAATATCTATTTATACCATTCTGAAATTTTCAACAATATTTCTGCTTAAATTTTTGGTTACCGGCGTTTAGGTAACGCCTCAAAACCATGATACCTATCACATACTAAACCAGAGACCTAATTTTACACAAAAGTCACAAACTTTTTATGTAAATTTTTTTTCATGTAAACCTTAAGAATCAACTCAAACTCTATTTATTTTCTTCATAACACCCTACTATTTTTATCATTAAACATGGCATCAAAATGTTGTTTCTAAACTTCTTAAACATTCTTTATTTCAGTCATATCGCGACCTAACTTTCAAAACATAACTACAACTTAAAAACTTAACAAATTTGCACATGCTTTCCACATAGTTTTCTCCTTAAAAATCACCATTAAAGTTTGTTTTCAAAAGGCCTAATCTTTTCTTTTCTTTCATTACATATCAACATAGTTTCTTAAGACCAAAACCATCAAAACAAAAACTTAAATATCATTCCAAAAATCTGCATCTATAGCCATTGTTTCTTCTTTAAAATTTTCAAAGAAAACTTGAAAATTTAATGCTTACCTCTCTATGAAGTCCACTTAATGCTTGGGAAGGATTTTTGATCAAGTTGAGTGGCAAAACTTGAAGAAAAATGGGCTTGGAGGTTAATGATGGCTCACGGCTATGGAGGGTAGCAAGAATGGCTGTTTTGCTGCTATTCTTCCTCTAGTTTTTCAGTTGAAACACCGTGTATTAACAGCCCAAAATAATCTACTTTAATTGGCCATTTTTCCCCAAATTTTTGCCAAGATTTTACATGATATTTTGGCACCATCATCACCCTTGGATCAAGCTTCCTTTGAAAGCTAACCCTTGGATCTACCTAACACTTTTCCATATATTATTTGCCATCCTTATCTGGTTCCAATGTGAGAGAAAATTCCCAAATTCTCAAATTTTTCAAAAACAAAAATTCTTATCTTTTTGACAAAATCTTAGTCATAGGATCAAAATCACTTTAAACCATAACCATTGGATCCAACTACCACATTTCCTTTAAAGAAATAAATCAATTATGACATCATCTATTATTTGTTTATCTACAAACATAGTGCTCTCATACATTCTTATTCATAGAAATTCTTAGAAAAACCTAGCTTAATCCTAGGTAGCACTGTAGGAAATTTCCGGTCTGTTACATTGCAACCTCATCTACAACCTCATTGTTTTCTTCTCTTTCTTGCCTCAGTTCAAGCATAAGTTTCTATAATTTTAACAAACAGATTAGTAATCCAAACAAATGTGTGTTTCAAAACTTGTTAGGAAGTGTTGGCCATGCTTCAATCCTTTTTTTTTTTCCTCTTCTTTTACTCGTTATGAATAGGTAATATTGTTAGAGAAATTTGTATAGTACTGTAGCAATCTGCCCATAAAATATTTCAAGATTATAATGTCTTCCTTGTGAAGTTCAAAATTTTCATAAAATATTTAAAAAAGAGGTTTATCTTCATGTAAATATAGAATAGATAAAAATAATGATCCGTACAAAGCATAAGTAATGACCGCCAAAGTAAGAGACCAAAGATACAAGAACATGTGAAAGTAAGACCACGGAGTGAAAGTCAAAAATATTTTAAAGCATGAAAAGTTAGAGCCAGTTAGTGACAAATAATCTTTATTGCTGCGTATTAGACATATTTTGGCGAAACTTATTTTAAGAGTACTAAAGCTAAACATTTTGTAGCTTACTCTATTTTAAGCTTCAAAGATTTAATTGGTTGAACAATACAATTATATTTATTTATAGCTAGATCAATTCTTTTACAAAATTTTATTTTGTAACTATCTTTTAACGTGTGTTTGATAGGATAGAAAAGAGGAAGGAAGGAGGGGGGGGCTAATGGGAAAATTTTGACATTTATGGTGATTTGATTACTGGTAGGAGAAAAAAAAGGAAAGAAGGAAAAATGAGAGAGATTCCAAAACCTTAAAAATACCCGTAATTATTTTGATCTCACCTAAATTGGAGAGATCATTGAAGGGATTGTATACCAAATATCATAAGAGAAAGGGCCTCCTATTCCTTTCTCATTTTCTTCACCTAGGTGATATACCCTTCTTTCTATTTTCATTCACTCTTGCCAAGCATACCCTTATTGTTTATTCACAAAGATATCCATCATAAAATATATAGCACTTTTACCCGATATATAGTACATTGATAGCAAATATAAATAAATAAATAATAAATTGTTTGTAATTACGCTAAATGTTGCTAACTAGAAAAGTTTTGTATTTTTAGCTCCTAATCCTTTAGAGTGTATTTGGTTGGAGAGAAAAGTAGAAGGAAGGGAGAGGTGATGGGATTAGTGAAAGGTTATGACATTTTTGATTGTTTAATAAGAGAGAAAATATGAATGAAATGATTAAGGGTGGGACGCTAGATCCTTCAAAATATCTCAATTTTGAGTTGTAATTTCACATGTTATGTTGATCTTAAAACTTGCTTAATTTTTTTAATTACCAGCTGTTTAAAGGTATTGGGACCATAGATAAAACCAGCAGGGTGTTTATGACAAAGTTTGGCCATGACAAGTTCAGCTCCTTTTAAAATTAAGATGCTTGAAATATATTGATCTTTATTTAATTTTTCTGGGGCCTTGGACATATAAGCTCAAGTGATTGTTGACTTCCACATACCAATCTCTGTGATAAATTTATCGTGTTTGTGTCAAATTTGACCAGAATTAGTGAATTGTATCCTTATTTACAAGGTTCAAATATTATATATATGCTCCTCAATAATCTTTTTTTTTTTTTTACAACTTTCTTCTTTTCTTTATTAAATTTTTACTTTATTTTTGAATTTAGTTGGAGAGATTTGAAATTTACACCTTCTGATGTAATATGTATAAAATTAATATTCTTTTACAACAATCTTAACTTTTTAAGCAACAAATTTGTTGCACATGAAACATATTTTTCTTGGTACAAGTAATTTCCATCCATACATCGTCGAAAAAAAGGAAAATGATTTTTTATTTTAATTGAAGTAAAAGATTATTTCCATGAAGAGGAATATATGTGCTATATTACTCTAAGAATTCATTATTATTATTATTATTATTATTATTATTATTTTTTGTGGAATACGCTAAATAAAATCCCTGCACATTAATTCTTATATATATACGGGGAAATGTATGCTTTATTTTTCTTTGGGGACATGGACAAAATATATAGTAGAGACTACAGAGGGTAATAGTATTAGTAGTACCACAACATTTTGTAATTAGTTGATGACCAAAGCCATGTGATGCCTGTTAAAATCTATCGTCAAGATTCAAGATTAGACATTTATATTGGATTACGCTTGTTAAATAACGATCACCACAACATCTATTCTCACACGTACACAATTCGAGTCTTCCACATTTCCTTTTCTCTCCAAAAAGAAAATTGCTTCGCATTTGCAATTATATTAACATATCTCCTTTTTTCTTCTTCTTGTTCATGTATCTTAATTTCATCTTTGCTGCTGTGCAAAAATGGACGTGATCTTCGAGCCCGAAAACGGAACACCCTTCACCATGATGGTGGATTTCTTCGACACAATCGAAGAGATCAAACAGAAGATTCAGGAATTATACGGCATTTCCGCCTCCGACCAAACCTTCACCCTCAACGGCCGCGTTCTCCCCAACAACGGCAACACCGACAGCTGCGAGATCTTCCAAAACTCCCGCATCATCATCACCTTCCCCTTCAACAAAGTAACCCTCCGCGTTAAGATCCCCATCCCTACTCCTCACGTCGTCCCTCTCGAAATGCCCGAAAACGCCACCGTCCTCAGCCTCAAGGACACGATTCTTGAGTCGGAGCAGTCTCTCCGCGCGGGGTCCGTCGACCGGTCGGTCCTGGTGCTTCATTCCAAGGGACAAGAACTGCAAGAATACCGCCGATTGGGCGAGTGCAATGTCTCCGGTGAGGACACGGTGATTCAGGTGAGTTTGAGGTGGAGGGCGGCGAACAACTTGAAGGTGACTCTGCGGAGCAAGTGCGGGACCGGGAGGATTCCGGTGTGGGTAAACGCATCGGATAAAGTGGAGACACTGCGGCCGCTGCTTCGGCGGCTGAACAGGGAGTTCGGCTTCCCATTGCCGCCGGAGTACTTCTTCATACACTTGCAGGACGTGATGGAGGACGACAAGTCGTTTCAGTGGCACGGTGTTGAGCAGGGTGACTTCATTGAGGCCTTTCCTGGCAGCGTCACATATGGATCTACTTCTGAAATGGTTAAGCGTATAGTGCATAAGAAAAAGAACTAGTGCTGTGTTTTTTTTTTTTCAATTAATGAGATTTTTTTAGTTGAATTTTCGTTAGTTAGTGTTTTTTGCCAAGATCAACAGCATGAAAAGTAGGCTATAATGGCAGAGTTTCAATCAATAACGTAAATATAGCCAAGAGCTTTCTTTAATGATCCTTGTTGTGTATTCTTTATTATTATTATTTTTTATCTTTTTAGCCAAGATCAATAGCATGAATACTTTATATTTATCTTGTTCAGAAGTAGTGGCCAATGCTTCATTCTTTTTTTATTTTTCTTTGTTTCTTACTTTTCTTTTACTCGTTATGAATTGATCAATGTTAGAGCAATTTGTATAGTGTAATGATCTGCACAACATAAAGGAAACAGTTCAAGATTGTATTGTCTTCCTTCTTGTAAAGTTCAACTTATGCATCCAAATATTGAAACTGAACTTGCATTTGCATATCCAATATATTAAATAATAAATTTAATGTAAATATAGCGTAGATGAAAATAATGATGCGCACAATGCATAAGTAATGACCCACCAAAGTAAGAGACCAAAGGATACGAGAAAATCTGAAAGTTACGTGAAAGTCAAAATTATTTTTTAAGCATGAAAATTAGAGCTAGAGAGCTAGTGACAAAGAATCTATATAACTATGTATTAGACAAGTTTTGGCGATACTTAATTTGAAACTAAAGCTAAACATTTAGCTACAAAACTAAATTTTGTAACTCACTCTACTTTAAACTTCAAAGATTTAAATGGGTGATCAATTAAATTACATTTGCTGATCAATTTTTTGGCTATCTTCTAATATTTACACACAAAAATATGCGTCACAATATATATACTTTTAGCCGAAATATTATACCGATAGCTAAAAAATAAATTGTTTGTTGTTAGATGACTACATATCGCTAACTAGAAAAATTTGGATTTGTGGCTACCTATCATTTAGAGTGTGTTTGGTTAGTGAAGAAAAAGGGATTTATAGCTAAATAACATTTTTTTAAAAAGGTATTTTTATAAATGACCTAAGTTTTTAAAAATTAATTAAAAAGTTGTTTTTTTTAAATAGTTAATCAATTTTTTTAAATGGTTAATTATTGATTGATCAAATTATAGTTAATCACTGATTAATCATATTGTAAATTGTCAATTTTCTTAATCAATCACTAATTAACCATGCCTAAAAAAAGACTAACAACTATTTTGCTAAATAAAATTAGTTCAATTATTTATTAGATTAGTTGAACAAAAATGAGTTATCCAACCTAATTTTCTTGAGAGAAAAATAGATGGAAAGAAAGCAGTGAAGGGGTTAGTAGAAGGATATTGATATGAGAGAAAAGAGGAAAGAATGGATTAGGGAAATGACTCCAAATCTTTCAAAAATCCCAATTATAAGTTCTCTTAAATTAAAGTGATTGTTGGAAGGAATTGTATATTAAACATCATGAGAGAAAAGACCTCTCCCTTCTTTACCATTTCCCTCATACCATAACATCATGAGTGATTAATGTGGATGCAAGATTTCCCCGAAAAGAGGAAAATAATCCAAGCAAAGGATGTGCATTTGAAAATGATTTGACTGATTATCTCAGTGCACTGAATGTATAAATATTCTAAGCTAGGTAAATATTGAAGTTTTGGAGAGTTTTTTAGTCTATTCCAATTTCTTGCTTCATTGATATCTCCTATGTGAGATGGTGAATTAGTTCAGTCGATCTTTTTAACTGTCAAATGGAAACCAGTGTCTTTGGTATTTTTATTCGCATGAAAGCACACAATCAGACAGGAATCGAGAATTTCCTACATAGATAAAAACCTTTTCTCTGCTTTTTCAGTGCCAGTTCTTAATAAAATATATGTGCTGTTGCTTTTCAAATCATTTTCTATATTGCTGCCAAACCATATCAGTGCGACGAAATCTGTACTCCTTGTTTGATGTTTGCAGTGGCCTGAGTTCTCCGTTAATTTGCCAAATCTTGGAAGTTTTGCTATCAAATTCATCGTTTTTTAAAAAGTTTGATTATAGCAATGCAGAGGTATGGTTACCACTAGCTTGCATCTGTAAGTTATAGAGGCCTATTTAATGCTATTATGGTAAGACGTATGAGACATGCCTGCCTCATTTTCAGGTGAGGTTAATTGCTTCTGTCCCTGGATATCACACGGGTGCAAATCTGAAGAAGTGGGGACACATGAAGCTACGTACTGTACTCCAGGAGTGTACCTTTGATAGAGAGTTAAAAAAATCTCCTCTTGTTTATCAGTTAAGCAATATGTGTTACCTTGAATTACTTGCAATGATTAGCTAATCCATCATTGATTTAATGAGTATTACAATGCTTGATCTCAAAATTGCTTGGGACATTCATTGCTGTCTCTACTTTGATCCTTGTTCAAACGTGCTATACAATAGAGTTCTGTTAATGCCGATTAGTTGTAACTTTTTGGTCAAATGTCATTTTAGAAAGATATGGTATTGCAACCTTACTAAACGGGAATCTGCAGATTTTAAATTCATAGTTCTTTGGTGCAGTTCTCCTCCCTTGGTTCTTTGGACGAGAAGTGGATGGCTGAATTTGCATCTTCGATGTCGTCAGGTTTATCAGAAGAGAATACACATTTTGGACTTGGGGAGCCACTGATTATATGGCCCACCGTGGAAGATGTCAGATGCTCTTTAGAGACACTATCAAGTAGGTTCTGAATCTTGTCATCGTAAGTTGCTCTGTGTGCTAGAGTTCTGTAGTACGCAACGATGATTGACGCTTTGCCAATTGGCTATGCTTACAGTTAAACAGCTGGTTGACAATTTCGCATGACTTCTTTGCAGACAGCTAGTTACCCATAGAACGATAAATGCATGTCCACTTACACTAAGGATAGTCGTAAATATATATATCTATATATATTCTTGTATGTGCGGATAAATGCTAAAACTGAGAAAACATTTTCCCGAAATCTCGTTTATATTTTTCTACTAAAAGGAGTGGTTTGTTTGTTTATTAGTTTTTGTTTTGTTTCGTTTTTTATTTTTTATTTTTATCTTTATTTTTATTTTTTCATGTTTTGTATCACAGACGTAGTTCAGATCATCTTATGGACATAGAGTAAAATGCTAGCTCCCTTTACGTAACATATTCATTGAGAAGCTGGTGCAAGACAAGTGGTGAATGTTGCTTTGTGTTATTTTTACACTTTACTAGGGTTATGCAGCCGGAAATGCCATTCCAAGTCCACTGAAGAATGTTGAGAAAGCATTGTTGGAGAAATATTGGGCCAAGTGGAAGGCAAGCCACAGTGGCGGCTGGTACATGTCTCTTCTACTGAAAATTTTGATGAGAAAATCTAAAACTAATCCCTTTTTTTCCCTGTAGTGTACTCATTCTCCTATGCTAACTGAAGAAACTAAAACGTGCTTTGTTATTTGATTAAACAAACTCTATTTACCAGTTTTCCTACTTTGTTGACTGATACTAAATGTCTAAATCAGCGGCCTTACAAATTTGTTTTGTTCATTTTTTTTTTGTTATTATTATTTTTTTTAAAAAGCCCTTACAATTGTAGTTCTCACCCTCAAAAGCTTCCTTGCCGATACTTATTGATATCCTTTTGTCATTCAGCCGTGCAATGCCACATATAAAAACTTTCACTCGTTATAATGGTCAGAAGCTTGCGTAAGAGTCCATTTCAACCTCGTGTTTTGCTTCTTTGGTCCAAGTTTTTGGTGGATTGCTTTATTATTTTGCTAAAATTACCAACTCATACTAACTTTCAATTTTAATGATCATACTAATAATTCTTCAACAGTTGGTTTTCGCTAACTTCAGCAAATCTCAGCAAATCTGCCTGGGGAGCTCTGCAGAAAAATAATTCTCAACTTATGATCCGTTCTTTCGCAGTACTCATTTCTAATATGCATGTCTGAGTTGCCCTTTTATAAGAAAACGGAAGTATAATCTGAATTGGCAAAATAGCTCGGATAAAGTTTCCTCATCTGAATTAATTAAATTGCCAGTGCCTTACGAGCTTCCTCCTCAGCCGTACTGTTCTTGTAATAACCGAGAAAATCCACTATATTTGGAAATATGTATATTGTATTTAATACAATAATGTTTATGTTTAAAAATATAAAATGAATGATTTAATACTGTTATGAATGTAGGAAAATGTTCTAACTGTGTTAAAAGTTAGGAAACTGAGAATAGAATTTATTACCGAACCAAAAATGTGAGGAACGGTACCAAATCGGCATCGAAAACCGTAGGAAGTGCAAGAAATTGAACTAAAATACGAAAATGTTTGACTGAAATTTTTGGCCAAATAGAAGAAAAATAAGGCAAACCGATTACACCAGATGTCCTAGGAACCCGCCGGGGCGATTCTGGTGAAGTTTCTTCGGTTTGACTTTTTGGCCAAAATGACGATTTAATTAATATGAATAGTGAATAAACAATTATAATATATGATTGAGTTATATTATGTTAAAAAATTATGACATCATAATTACATTTAAAAAAAAAGTGAGGGAAAGTATTAAGGAATTCAAAGGTTAAGATTCAATTTTTATCTAGAATCAAAGGCTAGGATTAAACCAAATTTTTGTTTTAATGGTATTTTGAAAATTTGGGAAAGAAATAGTGTGCTAGGTGTCAACATCTTATGGACAGGAAATTTAATTAATTGGCTTGATTAATTACAAGGGGAGCATCGGTTTTTGGTGTGAGAAAAATCGGAAAAGAGAAGAAAGAAGAGAGAGAAAAGAAGAAAGAAGAAGAAAGAAGAGAAAGAAAGAGAGAGAGAGAAAGAGAAAGAGGTTTGTAGCCAAGATTTTTCTTCAAGATTCTTACACCAAACTTCAACCATAACTTTCTAGGAGTAAGAAGATTCCTTTGGTGACAAGGTAATGTTAAATCTCTTATTTATTGTGAGTTTTGAATTGAAATCTTATGATTCCTAAGTAAATGCTAGATGATGAAATATTGAAAGGAAATTGGAAATTTTGGTTGATAAGTAGTAGAAGGTTGATTGTGAAAATATGTGTAGTGTAATATAAGGATTGTGGAAACTATTGAGTTATATTATTGTTAATATTGATTTGAGAAAAGAGTTGTTGGCATGTGAAATTTTTTAGGAAAGATGGTTTTGAGGCGTTTCCCTAAACGCTGGGAACCTAGAAAATTAGTGGAAATGTTGTCGAAAGTTTTAAGGATTATACTAAAGAGCATTTTGGAAAAGGGTTGAGAAACAAAGAAGTTAATGTTAAAACTGAGCCCTTAGTACTCTAAGTTGAGGAAAAAGAACAAAAAGGGGCTAGGAATGTTATAGAAAAGTTTAAATAAGATTTTAAGAGTCAAAACTTAAGTTTTTAAAGCTAAAAATCAAGTTTTAGTATAGTACACGGGCGTGTACCCTGTGTACATGGGCGTGTAATAAGGAAAAATGTATTCCAAAGAGGTACACGGCCAGAGACACGCCCGTGTATCAGGTCATGTACATGCGACGTCAGTCTACACGGGCAAACTGCATAGTCGTGTGGCGAGAAGAGAAACTCCAAAGGATTACACGGCCATAAACACGGCCATGTACATGCACGGTGCAGGTTACACAGGTAGATCACACGGCCATGTTGAGAAGAACTAAATTACAGAGAGATACACGATCAAAGATACGGCCGTGTACCAAACCGTGTACATATAATGTACAGTTCACATGGCCATGTAACACGGTCATGTAAGGAGGAAACTTTGTAGATAGAGAGGTACATGGTCATGGATACGACCGTGTACCAGACCGGGTGTAAAAAAAAAAAAAAGAGAGTTTTTCTAGAAAGGTCTATATAGAACTGTGAAAGTTTTAGACACCACTATAAGACTTCGATTAAAATCTCGAAAGCCAAAAATTTAGATTGTTAAGTAAGATAAAGGTAACTTAAGGAAAAAAATTAATCGATAATATTATTACTTGTAGGGAACACGACGAAAGTTAATGACGGTATTGCAAACAACCCAAGGACTACCACATTAGAGCAAGTTTTGTAAGTACTGACATTTAATTGTCTACCCACAAACTGACTTCTTGTTTGACTAACTTGTTGTGATAATATTTTTGATAAGTCCTTAGATGATTACTTGAGGAAATAAATATGAATATAAGGTGAGTTAGTGCAATAAGTAATAAAAGAAAGAAAGATAATAAAAATTGAAAATTTAAGTGTTTAGCGTATCGACCTCCCATAAGTGAGGTTTAAAGTTATAAATTCCACTACAATTAAATGCTACCTCCCAAAAGTGTGAGGTTAATGGCTTACAGTGAAACGCTCCCTCCCCAAAGTGTGAGGTTAATGGCTAAAAGTTAAAGATTTACCGTGTGGTAGGCTAGTGGGTTGCTCCCCCTTCCTCCTATAGGTTCACGCGTAAGATGGTACATTCAACATAGGGCCCATTAGTGAAAGTAAAAAAGAAGAGAAAAACAAAGATGCAAACAAGGAAAGAAAAGAAATGAAGGACATAGAATGACAGAAAATGATATGATCTAAAGAACAATTAAGATGAGTTTAAGCATTATGATGGAACTAACCTTAGTTACCTCATACCTAAGTGATTTTGTATGTATGTTTGTACTTACTGAGCTCTAGCTCATAAGTTTGTTTGTAGTGTAGGTAATAAGGATAAGCAGCAGTCAAAATGAAGTGATGATACATGATGGACTGACAGGCAGATTCCCAAGATGTCATGGATAGAGAAGTGGACTCGTTATATTTTCCAACTGCTTAAAGAGTATATGTTTTGTAAAGAGATAGTACAGTATGAATGTAAATGTATGTATAAAGTATTTTATAGACCAAGGATAAATGAATTATTTTGAAATGATATGCTTATAAAAATATATATATATCCTTAGTTTTTACTAAATAGGTTGTTAAATTAAAATGTGAACTTTTAAACATGTTTCCATACTTTAGAAAATGAAAGTATGATACATAAGGGTAAAAAGGAAAGAAAGTGGTCCACAGCCTGGGAGAGCTGGGTCGGCATCTACAAAAGTTGGTATCAGAGTGAAAGGCGGTTCTTCCATCGACCTTCTATGACATTTCAAGCATCTGCTCCTGCGTAGTCCAAGTAAGATAGTATTTAAATTGATATTATCTCCTTCGATGAATACTAAATCATATCGTTAATATTTGAAATAGGTTATACATAGTAACATGGTTAAAAAACAGGCAATGAATGTTAGATCAGTTCAAGAAGTTGAATTTACTGCTCAGTTAGCTAGTATACAAGCTCGACTAGATGCTCAAGAACAAGAAAATCAGAGATTAAGGGAACAGCTAGAATAAAGAAATACAGAACAAACTTCCAGAGGTGGAACTCCCTTACCTCACATGCCTCCACCCTAAATACCAACACCGGAACCCCAACCATCTGTAGAACCAATCACACTACCAGTACAGGTTACACCAGAAGTGTCCATTGGTACTCAAGTCCAACCGATGGTTAATCAGGAGCCTTTATAAGAACGGTTCAGAAGAATGAAACCACAGGCGTTTGAGGGTTCACTAGAACCACTGGAAGTTGAAGAGTGGTTGGCTTCAATTCAAATGATTTTTGAATTCATGAACCTCTCAGACCAAGAAAAGGTTCTTTGTGCTTCCTATATGCTGAAGAAAGATGCACGGTATTGGTGGGAAACAGTGAAGATGCGGAGAGAGGTTAGGAGGATGACATGGGATGATTTCTTGGAAAAGTTTAAGCAGAAGTTTTTCAACTTGGATACACTTCGAGCACAACAGAGAGGATTTGACGAGTTGAGACAAGGAGAAATGACAGTAGCCGAAGCTTGCTATAAATTTGACAGATTAGCCTGGTTATGTCCACATCTAGTACCGACGGAGAGAGAACGGGTACGAAGAATGATCGATATGTTCCGACTGGATATTACCACAGTAGTTAAAAGTGATGACAACCCACCTGCCACTGTAACAGATTGTGTGAGCCGAGCCGTATTAGCAGAACATAGATTGGCTCGTGTGAAAGAGGAACGAACTAAGATCTGGGAGGACAAGAAGAAGGAAAGAGAATTGGCTAAACAGACCTAGAAAAATAGCCAAACAAACCAAGGCAACAAGTCTTATCAAGGCCCTAGATCTGGTCAGAGTGGCAGCCAGAACCAGTTTAATCCAAACAAGCAGAAGGGGAACCCCAATGAAAACAAGAACCAAAACGTCCGGAATACTCAACAAAGACAAGATCAGAATGCTAGCTAGAATCGATCGCCATGCCCTAAATGTGGGAGGATGCATCGAGGAAAATGCAGGATTGGTATGAATGTTTACTATACATGTGGCAAAGAAGGACACATTGCCCGGAGTTACCCATCTAGCGACTAGTACCAATCTGGATCTTCTCAACCCAGACAAGCGACTGGTCAAGTCCATAATATGTAATCCAAATTTGAGGGACCTCAAACAAGCCGATCAGAGGATACATCCAAGGCCAATGCTCACCTTTTGGCTTACACAAGGGAGGATGTTGAAGTTGGCGCCTCAAATGTAGTAGCAGGTCAGCTTCTTGTTGCTCAAAGCCTAGCATATGTGCTATTTGATTCAGGTGCAACACATTTATTTACCTCACACACTTTTGCTAAAAGAATTAGTCATGCTAAAGATAAAATCGGTCAAGTGTTTAAAACCACTTTACCATCTGGTGAAGTATTGTTGTCCGATTATTGGCTATGAAATGTACTAGTAATTGTTGCCAACCGAGAGCTGTACGTTGATTTGGTCATATTGGAGTTCATTGACTATGATGTTATCCTTAGAATGGATTTCCTTAGAAAATATCGAGCAACGATTGATTACCAACGACGAAAAGTAGTGTTTCAGTCTGAAGATGAGGATCAGTTTGAGTACATGGACTATACTTTGAGACTGTTAGACATGATGATTAGTTCCATTAGAGCGAGGAAGCTGGTGTCGAGTGGATACACTGGGTATCTGGCCTATGTCACCGATACGAATTTAGAACTAAAGCTGTGACCAAATGACGTATCTGTGATTAACGAATTTTTAGAAGTGTTCCGAGAGGAATTACCAGGACTTCCTCTTGATCGAGAGATTACTTTTGAGATCGACTTGCTGCCCGGTACCTCTCCGATATTGAAAGCTCCGTATAGGATGACCCCTGCAGAGCTTAAAGAGTTACAAGTTCAACTGAAGGAATTACTGGAAAAGGAGTTTATTCGACCTAGTTTTTCACCATGGGGAGCTCCAGTTTTCTTTGTGAGAAAGAAGGACGGAACACTTCGGATGTGTATTGATTACCCGGAACTAAATAAAGTTACTGTTAAGAATAAGTATCCGCTACCGAGGATCGATGACCTATTTGATCAACTTAAGGGAGCCGTAATTTTCTCCAAGATAGATCTTCGATCCAGCTATTATCAACTGAAGATTAAAGATGAAGACATTTCGAAGACTGCATTTCGAACACGGTATGGATATTATGAGTTCCTAGTTATGCCCTTTGGATTGACAAACGCACTAGTTGCTTTGATGGATCTCATGAATCGAGTATTTAAGGAATATTTAGACAAATTTATCATTGTGTTCATCGATGATATCCTTATTTACTCGAAGGATCAGAAAGAACATGAGGAACATTTGCGTATTGCATTACGCGTTTTGAAGGAATATCAGTTATTCGCCAAGTTTTTGAAATGCGAATTCTGGTTAGACAAAGTTCATTCCGTAGGACATGTTGTCTCTAAGGATGGGATTTCGGTAGACCCTACGAAGGTAGAGGCAGTCAATAAATGGTCTATTCCAAAGAACGTCGCTGAGATACAGAGTTTTCTGGGATTAGCAGGATACTACCTTAGATTTATGGAAGGATTTGCAAGGTTAGGTACCCCTCTCATTGCCCTCACACGCAAAGAAAAGAAGCTTGAATGGACAAGTAAATGCGAGGAAAGTTTCAAGAATTGAAGAGGTGGTTAACAAGTGCCTCAGTTCTTACAATCCCTAAGGATGAGGAAGAGTTTGATATCTATAGTGATGCCTCTAAAATGAGATTGGGAGCTGTTTTGATGCAAGATGGAAAGGTAATAGCATATGCTTCAAGGCAGCTCAAAGAACATGAGAAAAACTACCCGACTCATGATTTGGAATTAGCAGTCGTTGTATTTGCTCTCAAGATATGGTGGTACTATTTATATGGAGTTCGTCACAGAATCTTTACTGACCATCAAAGTTTAAAGTATTTCTTCACCCAGAAGGAACTCAACATGAGACAAAGGAGATGGCTTGAACTAGTTAAAGATTATGATTGTGAAATATTGTATCATCCCGGCAAGACTAATAAAGTGGCAGATGCATTAAGTCGGAAATCTACAATGCCAGAGTGGATAGCCATTGATGAACTGCCCAAACCCCTTCAATGCAAAATTTCCTCATTAAGATTGGAATTGATTTCGGGAAAATTGGCTGTAATGCAAATTAAGCCAACACTTTTTGAAGAAATTAAGGAGGCTCAAGAACGAGATGTAATACTTGGAAAACTTACGGATGAAGTCTCTAGGGATGAAAAATCTGAATTCCATCTCGCTAATGATGGGGTACTACTGTTCTGAGGAAGGATTTGTGTGCCAAATAATGAGGAACTGCGAAGAAGAATCTTGATGGAAGCTCACAACACTCCTTATTCAGTACATCCTGGTAGTGCCAAAACGTATCAGGATCTGAAACAGCAATTCTGGTGGAAAAATATGAAAAATGACATTTTCAAATATGTTAGTCATTGTTTGACATGTCAAAGGGTCAAGGTAGAGCATCAAAGACCAGCAGGCGAGCTACAGCCATTGGACATCGCAGAATGGAAATGGGAAAAAGTAACTATGGATTTTGTAGTAGGACTACCGAAGACAAGTGAAGGATTCGATGCAATATGGGTAGTGGTAGATAGGTTGATTAAATTAGCCCACTTTATACCAGTAAAGATGACTTACACGCTGGAAAAGCTGGTAGAACTGTATATCTCCAATATCATGAGATTACACGAAATGCTGACAACGATAGTTTCAGATCGTGATAGGCGGTTCACATCAAATTTTTGGAATAGTATACAAGAGGCTATGGGTACAGAATTGAGGTTTAGCACAGCGTTTCATCCTCAAACTGACAGGCAATCGAAGCGCACCATTCAAATATTAGAAGACATGCTTCGTACATGTATATTGGATTTTAATGGAGTGTGGAATAAAAAGCTACCACTGATAGAATTCTCTTACAACAACAGCTTTCAAACTTCTATTGGTATGGCTCCATACGAAGCACTATATGGATGAAAATATATATCTCCCATTTATTGGTATGATCTAAGGGAAAAAGAGCTGTATAAAACTGAGTTCATCCAAGAGACAGTAGATGCAGTAAAGAAAATACAGCAAAGGATGAAAATGGCACAGAGTTGGTAAAAGAGTTATGCAGAC
This sequence comes from Antiaris toxicaria, assembly GCA_035233585.1. NCBI lineage: Eukaryota > Viridiplantae > Streptophyta > Magnoliopsida > Rosales > Moraceae > Antiaris > Antiaris toxicaria. Next base: position 102,686,241 of record CP141154.1, read on the forward strand.
AAACGACGAAGGCCCTTGGAATTTACCAAGGGAGATTTCGTATTCTTGAAAGTTGCACCGATGAAAGGTGTCATGCGCTTCGGAAAGAAAGGGAAGTTGAGCCCATGATACATTAGACCTTTTCCAATCATCAGTCGAGCAGGAAAAGTGGCGTACAAGTTAGCCCTACCCCCTGAATTATCCTCAGTACATAATGTTTTCCATGTGTCGATGCTGAGGAAGTACATATCGGACCCTACACACATTCTCTAATATGAACCAATTCAAGTTCAGGAAGATTTATCCTATGAAGAGCAACCAATTCAAATACTTGCTCGAGAGGAGAAGATGCTAAGAAATAGAAGCATCCCACTAATCAAGGTTTTATGGAGAAATCATAATATAGAAGAAGCTACGTGGGAACGCGAGGAGGAAATGAAAGCTAAATATCTCCATTTGTTCTAAATTTTCGAGGACAAAAATTCTATAAGGTGGGGTGACTGTAATAACCAAGAAAATCTACTATACTCGAAAATATGTATATTGTATTTGATACAATAATGTTTATGTTTAAAAATATAAAATGAATGATTTAATATTGTTATGAATGCAGGAAAATGTTCTAACTGTGTTAAAAGTTAGGAAACTGGGAATAGAATTTATTAACGAACCAAAAATGTGAGGAACGATACAAAATCGGCGTCGAAAACCCTAGGAAGTGCAAGAAATTGCACTAAAAGATGAAAATGTTTGACCGAGATTTTTGGTCAAACAGAAGAAAAATAAGGCAAACCTACTGCACCGGAGGTCCTAAGAACTCGTCGGAGGGATTCTGGTGAAATTTCTTCGGTTTGACTTTTTGGTCAAAATAAGGATTTAATTAATATGAATAGTGAATAAACAATTATAATATAAGATTAAGTTATATTATGTTAAAAATTATGACATCATAATTAGATTTTTTTTTTAAAAAGTGAGGAAAAGTATTAAGGAATCCAAAGGGTAAGATTCAATTTTTATCTAGAATCAAAGGCTAGGATTAAACCAAATTTTTGTTTTAATGGTATTTTGAAAATTTGGGAAAGAAATAGTGTACTAGGTGTCAACATCTTATGGAAGGGAAATTTAATTAATTGGCTTGATTAATTAAAAGGGGAGCATCAGTTTTTGGTGTGAGAAAAACCGGAAAAGAGAAGAAAGAAGAGAGAGAAAAGAAGAAAGAAGAAGAAAGAAGAGAGAGAGAGAGAGAGAGAGAGAGAGAGAGAAAGAGGTTTGTAGCCAAGATTTTTCTTCAAGATTCTCACACCAAACTTCAACCATAACCTTCTAAGAGTAAGAAGATTCCTTTGGTGACAAGGTAATGTTAAATCTCTTATTTATTGTGAGTTTTGAATTGAAATCTTATGATTCCTAAAGAAATGCTAGATGATGAAATATTGAAAGGAAATTGGAAATTTTGGTTGATAAGTAGTAGAAGATTGATTGTGAATATATGTGTAGTGTAGTGTAGTGTAAGGATTGTGGAAACTATTGAGTTATGTTGTTGTTACTATTGATTTGAGAAAAGAGTTTTTGGCATGTGAAATTTTTTAGGAAAGATGGTTTTGAGGCGTTTCCCTAAATGTCGGTAACCTAGAAAATTAGCGGAAATGCTGCCGAAAGTTTTAAGGATTATACCAAAGAGCATTTTGGAAAAGTGTTGAGAAACAAAGAAGTTGATGTTAAAATCGAGCCCTTAGTACCCTAAGTTGAGGAAAAAGAACAAAAAGGGGCTAGGAATGTTATAAAAAAGTTTAAATAAGCTTTTAAGAGTCAAAACTTAGGTTTTTAAAACTAGAAATCAAGTTTTAGTATAGTACATGGGCGTGTAATAAGGAAAAATGTATTTCAGACAGGTACACGGCCAGAGACACGCCCGTGTTTCAGGCCGTGTACATGCGACGTCCAGTCTACACGGGCAAACTGCATGGTCGTGTGGCGAAAAGAGAAACTCCAGAGGATTACACAGCCAAAGACACTGCCGTGTACATGCGCGGTGCAGGTTACACGGGTAGATCACATGGCCATGTTGAGAAGAATTAAATCATAGAGAGATACACAGTCAGAGACACAGTCATGTACCAAACCGTGTACATATAATGTATAGTTCACACGGCCATGTAACATGGTCATGTAAGGAGGAAGCTTTGTAGACAGAGAGGTACACGGTCATGGGCACGGTCGTGTACCAGACCATGTGTAAAAAAAAAAAAAAAAGAGTTTTTCTAAAAAGGTCTATATAGAACTGTGAAAGTTTTAGACACCACTATAAGACTTCGATTAAAATCTCGAAAGCCAAAAATTTAGATTGCTAAGTAAGATAAAGGTAACTTAAGGAAAGAAATTAATCGATAATATTATTGCTTGTAGGGAACATGACGAAAGGTAAGGACGGTATTGCAAAGGACTCAAGGACGACCACATTAGAGCAAGTTCTGTAAGTACTGACATTTAATTGTCTACCTACAAACTAACTTCTTGTTTAACTAACTTGTTGTGATAATATTTTTGATAAGTCCTTAGATGATTACTTGAGGAAATAGATATGAATATAAGGTGAGTTAGTGGAATAAGTAATAAAAGAAAGAAAGATAATAAAAATTAAAAATTTAAGTGTTTGGCGTATCGGCCTGCCATAAGTGAGGTTTAAAGTTATAAATTCCACTACAATTAAATGCTACCTCCCAAAAGTATGAGGTTAATGGCTTACAATGAAACGCTACCTCCTAAAAGTGTGAGATTAGTGGCTAAAAGTTAAAAATTTGCCATGTGGTAGGCTAGTGGGTCGCTCCCCCTTCCTCCCACTGGTTCACGTGTAAGACGGTACGTCCAACACAGGGCCCACCAGTAAAAGTAAAAAGAAGAGAAAAACAAAGATGCAAACAAGGAAAGAAAAGAAATGAAGGACATAGAATGATAGAAAAGGATATGATCTAAAGAACAATTAAGATGAGTTTAAGTATCATAATGGAACTAACCCTAGTTACCTCATATCTAAGTGATTTTGTATGTATGTTTGTACTTACTGAGCTCTAGCTCATAAGTTTGTTTGTGGTGTAGGTAATAAGAGTAAGCAGCAGTCAAAATGAAGTGCGGATACATGATGGACTGGCGGGCAGATTCCCAAGATGTCATAGATAGGGAAGTGAACCCGTTATATTTTCCGACTGCTTAAAGAGTATATGTTTTATAAAGAGATAGTACAGTATGAATGTAAATGCATGTATAAAGTATTTTATGGACCAAGGACAAATGAATTATTTTGAAATGATATGCATATAAAAGAAATATATATCCTCAGTTTTTACTAAACAGGTTATTAAATTAAAATGTGAACTTTTAAACGTGTTTCCACACTTTAGAAAATGAAAGTATGATACATAAGGATAAAAAGGAAAGAAAGTGGACGACGGCCTGGGAGAGCCGGGTCGGTGTCTACAGTTCTGAAGGTCATGCGTTCTCTTATTTTGTTGATATTTGGCGTTTTCTTTAACATGTAACGTTTATCTCAAACTTGTTTAATTTGCTGAGCAGATGTTAATGGTCAAAAATTCTTGACAACTTCCGAGTTTTTATATTTTTCCCTCTCTAGGGCGTACTTGCAGTCCACTGATAGGTAACTACGAAACACAAATCCGTATGATTAATTGATAACATTTGTATCAAGTTTGGCCTGAAATTTTTTCTTATTTTAGAAGAAGGCTCTTTGCCCTTAGATGACCTTTTTTTCCTTATTCTTCTAGAACTTTTTTAAAGTAACAAATTTGTAGCATTTTCAATGGCACAAGTAATTTCTATCAATAACTTACCAAAAAAAAAATGTAATTTCCATCCATAAATCCTTCATAAAATGGTAAGAAAAAATAGATAAAAATGCCTGGTACATTGAAGAGAAAGATCGTTACAAACAGTGGGGCAGATACAAACGGGGACCTATTTCTGCCACATCAAAGTCAACTTGAGCACTTTGATCCTGTTTGGCGTAGCTTTTTAGTATAACAGGATTATTATTATTATTTTTTAAGTGTTTATATCATCTATTAGAGAGTTTTTAATGTCTAATTTAAAGGGCTTCAAAAAGTAGAAAGTATGACTTTTTTTTTTAGTTCTAAATAGATTTTAAAATTTATATTATAATTTACAATAAAATTTACACTATATATTGTAAATTTCATTTCAATAATTTTATTATTTATTTGAAAATTTAAAAATTATTTTGACTTTATTGGTTCAAATATGGTTTTCAAATACTTAAAAAAAAAAAAAGCATGAATTTTGCTTCTACTCATCTATTCATCTATTGACTAAAAGTAAAAACAAAAGAAAACTCAGTCAAACTAACGCTGTATATCATAAGTATGTTTGTGCTCTAGTTTTCAGTTTTTTTTTTAAGTTTATTTTTCCTTATGAATAAGGACAAAAAATTAATAATTAACATTACCAAAAATAATATTGGCAAAAAAAAAAAAAAAAAAGAGAATGTACGTAAAGAAGGTAGCTAGTAATACCATACCAAAAGCAAAATTGAAAACACTGGATATGAACATTCGTTGATAACAATCGCCATAATTACCGACGGATACTGTTGTAACCTTTGCTCGCCAAAAGAGCACACGCAACCTCTAAAACACCTACTATTCTTCTACTTCCTTGTTCCGCAAAAATGGACATGATCTTCGAGCCCCAAAATAGAAGACCCTTTACTATAGAAGTTGGTTTCTTTCACAGTCCTCGAGATCAAACAAAAGGTGAGAAATGCCAAGGCGTTCCCGTCTCCGACCACACCCTTGTCTTCGATGGCCGAGTTCGACCAGACGACGGCGACATCGCCAGCTGCGTTCTCCTCCACAACTCCCGCATCAACCTCGTCGTCGCCGAAGCCCCGCCCTCGTCTCCCCTGGAGAAGACAATTCACCGCCTCAACGCGAAAATCGCCACCGCAACAAAGCATGTGGTAGCTAAAGAAATGAACAGAAACGACACCGCTCTAGATCTCAAGGACAAGATTATTCTTAAGGCCGAGACGGCTCTCTCCTCCGCCAACCGGTCGCCGGTGCTTTGAGAGTTGCAAGACCGGTTTTCTTTCAGCGAATGAGAGGGATTCCGATGCTGCACTAGTGCCTCTCCTAGCATGGCTTTTCTCCTTTGTGATCTTTGTCTTTGTTCCAAACTCTTCTTTTTATTTTTATTTTTTTTGGTTGCTTTGGAGATATATATGTTCGAATTTACAAACTCGTCGAAGGAAGGAAAACTTGAAGAATGGAGATGTATTGGCATTTTTGAACTATAATATAATCTTTATTTCATTTGTAAATGCATTCTTATGCACGTGAACTTCTGATTAAATACCAACTCTACAACAGCTTAACTAATCTATTATTTCAATAGGGGCGCATGTTAAGACATAAAGTTTTAAAGAAAACTTAGTTTTCATTTTAAAATAAGAAATTAACAATTTTTAGTAGAGGATGACTAAGAAAAATATAAAATTTTTAAAGATAAAATTACAAAAAAGAAATTAAAAATAAAAATTCACTGGAGACAGAAGCTCTTGCTCGGTCTTGATCAGTGATTCTACCCCAATCTACATGTAAATTCATCTTCATTCTCAAATTATCTTTACTTTTTTAGCATGGTTTTTCAAATATCCCTCTATATGGAAACTTTTAGGATTGTCTTTTTTATTCTTCACTCCTTACATTTTCAATGGTAATTGATATTTTCCATGTTTTATTTTTACTTTGTTTTTGAGGGCCTTGCACATATTCTCTACTAGTAACTGCTAATTTTTTTTTATTAAAAAAAAAAATCTGCTAACATTATTCTTAAGGAAAATAAAGTCTCTATTTATGGGGAGACGTGTACATTGGGAGATTTGGATAGAAACATAAGGATAAAGATACTTAGGGGATGTTTACGAAATGTTCTGGATATGTGTTTTGGAAATTAGAGAAAAATAAGTTTTAAAAAATGTGTTAGAGAAAGAATTTGTTTGGAGTGAAAATATATAAAATCTTAAAAATTTCTTTAGAAATAATTTTCAGTGTTGATCTTGTTTCATTTTTTTTAAATTTTATATAATTTGTTTTAAAATATCACATTTTGACTTATATACGCATGTCATGGACTTTTAAAATTTGAGTTTAGTATAAAATTTTAAAAATATAAATAGTAAAAAGTGATTATGAGGTGAAAAAAATACAAAAAAAGTGTCTAAAATTTATCTTTAAAACACCCCGTTAGAATGGAAACATTTGAATTGTTATTTGAATAAATATTTAGATGTTAATATTAAAGAACATATAGACGAAAATGTTTGGATTTATATTTGGATAGTTAGTGACATGTTTAAATTGTTTAAGCTAAAAAGTGTAAAAACTAGAAATATGTTTGAAAAAGAAAACAATATGGACTTTATTTCGTTCATTTAGAAATTTTATATAATTAAAAAAAACATTCATTTAAATTATATATTTAAAGTTATGAATTTTTAAAATTTGAATTACAAAATTGTAATAGTAAAACTAAAAATGATATTGACTTTTCAGGGGAAAAAAGGGACAAAAAATTAAATTAGTCCATTTAAATGGAGTATTTAAGACTGAAAAAAACAAACTTTTACATGTAAATAGAACAGTAATCATTTGTGAAAATGGTTCAAGCAAACAGGGCTAAGTAATTGCTAATTTCAATGTACGAATTTTTTGTGATATTAAATTGCTAATATTTGTGTCAAATTTGGTCCGAATTGTACCTTTTTAGAAGGTACTTCTCAACAATAAAGAGGGTAATAATATCCTAACCATACATAAGTTAATAACCATATCAGGCCATATAATACTACGAAATCTGGTTATTAAGATTCAAAGCTAGATATTGGATTGCATTTTTTTTATTTATTTATTTTGAAGAAAATCAGATAATCAATAACTTCCGTAGGATAACTATAGTCATAATTACCATGTATCTAGTAGTAAAAATAAATATATATATATATTCATACCATGTGTCTTAGGTAGCTATAATTTGAGAGTATGTATAGGACACGGTTGTAATTATAAGAGAAAATACATTATTGTCCATATTTATTTATTTTTGTAGTTATGTATTTAAATTTAGTATAGCAAATTATTTTTTTTAAATGAAATATAGTAAATTATCTAGTTAGTTTTTTAGATTAAATTTTGAATTAATTTGAATTATAAAGTTAGAATTATATTCCTTAATGGATTATGACCTTTTGTTTAAAACTTACATATATATATATCTACATATATATATATATACATACACACACAAAATCTTATCAATGAAGAAGACAAGTAAAAAAAAAAAAAAAAATTCATAACCCAGAAAAACCTTAAGCCTAGCGCGATTTAGTCCACTGTACCCAATTCCTCCTCTTTTTGTTGTTGTGGAAAATGGACTTGATCTCCCCCAAAATAGAAGACCCTTCATTGTAGAAATTGGGTTTTTCGACACAGTCCTGGAGATCAAACAAAAGATTGAGAAATACCAAGGCATTCCCGTCCCGACCAGACCCTCGTCTTCAATGGCCGAGTTCTCCCCGATGACGGTGACACCGCCAGCTGCGTTCTCCTCCACAACTCCCGCATCAACCTCGTAATCGCCGAAGCACGGCCATCGTCTCCCTTGGAGAAGACAATTCACTGCCTCAACGCGAAAATCGCCACCCCAAAAAAGCATGTTGTAGCTAAGGAAATGAATAGAAACGACATCGCTTCCACCTCAAGGACAGGATTACTCTTAAGGCCGATACAGCTCTCTACTCCGCCAACCGGTCGCCGGTGCTTAGAGAGTTGCAAGACCGGTGTTCTTTCGGCTAATGAGAGGGTATCTGATGCAGCACTAGTGCCTCTCCTGGTATGGCTTTTCTCCTTTGTGATCTTTGTCTTTGTTCCGAACTCTTTTTTTTAATTATTTTTTTTTGGTTGCTTTCGAGATATATATGTTCGAATTTCCTAACTCTTTGAAGGAAGGATAACTTGAAGAATGGAGATGGATTGGCATGTTTGAACTATAATATAATCTCTATTTCACTTGTAAATGCATTCTTATGCACATAAAATTCTGACCAAATACCAACTCTACAACGACAGAATTAATCTATTATTTCAGTGGAGGTGCATATTAAGAGATAAAGTTTTAAAGAAAACTTATCTAGGGATATTATTATTCATTTTGAAATAAGAGATTATTAATTTTTAATAGAGGCAGAATAAGAAAAATATAAAATTTTTAAAGTTAAAATTACAAAAAAGAAATTAAAAATAAAAATTCATTGAAGACAAAAGCTCTTATTCGGTCATGATCAGTGATTCTATCCCCATCTAAATATAAATTTATCTTTATTCTGAAATTATATTTACTTTTTTAACATCAATAATGGGTATTTCAAGTATCCTTCTATATGAAAAGTTTTAGGATTGTCTTTTCCATTCTTCACTCCTTACACTTTCAATGGTACTTGATATTTTCAATGTTTTATTTTTACTTTTTTTTTTTAGGGCCTTGCACATATTCTGTACTAGTAACTGCTAACTTTTTTAATCTTAAAAACAAAATCTGCTAATTTTACTTTTAAGGAAAAGAAAGTCTTTGTTTGGGGGAGACATGTACATTGGGATATTTGGATAAAAATATGGGGATGAAAATATTTAATGGGTGCTTGGGGACGATTCTAAAGATGTGTTTTGGAGGTTAAATAAAGTAAATTTTAGAAAATATGTAAGGGAAAAAAATGATTTGAAGTGAAAAAGTATAAAATCTTAAAAAAAATTTTAGAAAAGATTATCAATATAGATCTTGTTTTGTTTCGTTCAAAATTCAATGCAAAATTTTTTTAAATCATCTCGTTTTGACTTGTATACGTAAAGTTGTAAACTTTTAAAGTTTTAGTTTAGTATAAAGTTTTAGAAATATAAATAATAAAAAGTAATTATGAGGTAGAAAAAAAGTACTAAAAAAGTATTCAAAATTTATTTCCCAAACACCCCTTTAGAGTGAAAACATTTGAACTATATTTAGATGTTAATATTAAAGAACATCTAGATAAAAATATTTGGATTATGTTTGGATAGTTGGTGAGGTGTTTGAATTGTTAAGTTAAAAAGTGTAAAAACTTGAAATGTTTTTTTTTTTTTAAGATAATATGGACTTTATTTCGTTCGTCTCAAAATTTTATATAATTAAAAAAAATCTTATTTGAACTTATATATGTAAAGTTATAGACTTTTTTAATCTGAATTACAAAGTTGTAGTAGTAAAATTGAAACTGATAATAATTTTTCAAGAAAAAAAAAATCAAATTAGGCTATCTAAATGGAGTATTTGAGATTGAAAAAGCTAAATACATAATTAATAAGGCCATGTAGATAGAATAGTAACTATTTGTGAAAATGGTTCAAGTAAACAGGGCTAAGGTGTCGTTTGGCAAAAAAATTACATTTTAATTTTATTCAAATGCAATAAAATTTTAAACCAAATACAAATTTTGTAATAGTTTTATAAAAATAATTACTATTCAAAACATTTTTAAAACAATCACATCAACTTTTCAACTCTACTATTTATCTCTATTTTAACCAATCACATCAACTTTTCAACTCTAAAATACTTTTCATCCAAACACACATTTTATTCAAATACAAAACAAATACTTTTCAACCAAATACAACATTTAAAAAACAAATTTCATTCAAATATAATCAAAATACAATGCGTTTACCAAACGCCCCATAACTAATTACTAGTTTCAATGCACTAAATTTTATGATATTAAATTGCTAATATTTGTGTCAAACTTAGTCCGAATTGTACCTTTTTAGAAGGTTCTTAGGGTAATAATACCCTAACCATACATAAGTTAATAACCATATCAGACCATATAAGACTACACAATCTGGTTATTAAGATTCAAAGCTGGATATTTGATTACGTGTTTTTTATATATTTTTGAAGAAAATCAGATAAAACTTCCGTAGGATAACTATAGTCATAATTACCATGTATCTAATAGTTAAAAGTTAGGTGGTTATAATTTGAGAGTATGGTTGTAACTATAACAGAAAATACATTATTGTCCATGTTTATTTATTTTTGTAGTTATATAGATTATATTTAAATTTAGTATAGTAAATTATTTGTTTAAATGAAATATAGTAAATTATTAGTTGTTTAGCTTAAATTTTGAATTAATTTAAATTATAAAGTTAGAGTTATATTCCTAAATCATCCCCGAGAAAAAAAACCTAAGCCATGCTCGATTTAATCCAGTGTACCCATTTCCTCTTCTTTTTGTTGTTGTGGAAAATGGGCTTGATCTTCCACCCCCTAAAGAGAAGACCCTCCATTATAGAAGTTGGTTTCTTCGACACAGTCCCGGAGATAAAACAAAAGGTTGAGAAATACCAAGGCATTCCCGTCTCCTACCAGACCCTCGTCTTCAATGGCCGAGTTCTCCCCGACGATGGCGACATCGCCAGCTGCGTTCTCCTCCACAACTCCCGCATCAACCTCTTCATCTCCTCTGACGCCAAGAAAACAGCCCTACGCCTCCGCATCAGCCTCAAGGACAAAATTCTCATGGCGGAGGCGACTCTGATCGGCTCCTCCACCCCCAGGTCGGATGCATTATTGGTGCTTCACTCCAAGTGTGGAGAACTGCTAGATAATCGTTCAATGGCGGAGTGCGAGGTCTCCGATGACGCGGAGATCGAGGTGAGTTTTCGGCGGCCGGTGTCGAATAAGTTGAAGGTGGTAGTGGAGAGCAAGTGCGGAACGAAAAGGATTCCGGTGGAGGTGAATCCGGCATGAAATGTTGGGGATCAGCTGAGAGAGGAGCTTCGGAGGCTGAACCAGTAGCAAGGCTTCCCTTTTCCGCCGGAGTACTTCTTCATCCACGAGCAGGAGGTGATGGACGACGACAGGTCGTTTCCGTGGCACCGCGTTGCCCCGGGTGACACCATTAAGGTCTTTCCTAGCAGAGTTACTGGTGGATCGTGAACTAGATTCTACATGTCCGCTTTTAAACCTTTTTAATTTTTTATTTCCTTAAAGTAGTCTAAAATATTGAAAAGTTTCATTTTTGGTCAATTGAGGGTTACTATTGGTATGTTTTGTTATCTTAGTGCCAGTTTGAATAACAGAGATTGCTTTTAAATATTTGATCAGACTACTTATAATCAAATGTATAATTTAAAATGTATATTTAAATTAAGATTTATTTGGATAATATTTGTTGTAGGTGACATTTAAATAGCACAATAGTAGAAAAAAAAGACTGTAATACGGATTTTTGAAAAGTAAAAATTCAGTTTTTAAGTGAAATTTTTTTTGAAATAGTGAAATATTTAATTAATCTCAATTTAGTAATTGATCGACCAAATGAATATTAAATTGGAGTTCGATAATACTATTGTTGTTCTCTTTAGTAAATGAGTCAATGTTGGGGCAACCACATATTATAATGTTGGGACTCTTCAAGAAATCGATATTGTATTCCTGTGTGAAGTTATACGTGCTGTGAAAAGAGAAAACTAAAATCGACGATGTTTTGTTTTGTTCCTTTCCACACCCCCACCCAACCCCCACCCCCCCCCCCCCCCCATAATCTGTATACCTATTTGCTAAATTTAAAGTTTTAAACGCAACATCGTGGAGTTTCAAGGCTGCGAGCGCGTCCAATGATCAGGATTAGATCACTGCTCGAAGGCAAGATTTGTGAGTAATTTGGTACGAGTCATTTTTTATAATTTTAAATTAATTCTGGATTTATCGTTAGGTTTTATTAGTCAATTGTTAGTTGTAGGAGCCATGGGGTTTATCCATAGTTTTAGGCATTATCTTTGTGTTGAACAAATCTCATGTTATTAGTGGGATAATGTTCCTTTTTTAGGTTGTAATCTCCCTATTCAAACTATTGAATGAAATCGAAAAGGAGCTTTGATTTTACTTATTTCTGTGAGGTTTATGTTTTGATTGAATGAACCTAGACGAAACTCTCTCGATTAAGCATATATCTTTTCTTTTCTTTTTATCCTTTTTTTTTTTTTTTCAGTTTCAGGATTGTAAGAAAATGATTATCACTAAATGCATTTCGAAAGTAATGTACAAAAGAGGAGGCCCTTTTTTTAAGTACATCAAAATAAAACTTAGACAGTTTTGATACAACATGTTCAAAATAATAATAATAATAATAATAATAAAATACTTGAAAAAAAAGGCTACTTGACTCATAGTTTATTATGACGTGATTTACCCATTACATGAGCTGTTATTTTATACAATCTGTTGGCCTCCGTCTCCAGTGTTCACGTCAATTGTCAGAATAGTCTAAAGGAGTAACGTGCATACTCTATTATATTATTTTCAGTTTTCAACATGGATAACCGGATGTCTCCGGTTCTGATTACTAGCATCAGTTGTTGGGATTACTCTAATAGAGTATAGTTTATACAATAGTAGAATAGTTTGCATAATCTACTATAATTTTCAGTTTTAAACATGGATAATTGAATGTTTTTGTAGGAAAATCGGATAATTTTATGCTATGGAATTTTAAAATTTTTTCTTGGGTTGTAGTATCTCATGTCGTCATGTATAATAAATTATTCTAAAATTTACAAACTTTAGAGAGAAAACAACAAAAACACTAGAGAAGGTGTTTAGGAGAGCTTTAACTAACTACGCTTCTAAAGTATTCTCTAATTCATGAGTAGTGGAGTGTGTAGGTACTCAGTCTCTCAATTGATATTTAGTACACGGCTTTCTCCTTCCTACCATTGAGAATTCTAGAAAATTATTATTAATAGGACTATAATAACAAGATTGCATACTTTAGAGTCTGTGGTCAAAATAGAAACCCCTAGGGTTCCATTTATAATAAATAGACTGGGTGAAATTCAAAAACTTTTCTCTCTCCTTCCACTTTAATTGGTGATTTTTATCTAACTAATGAGGCAAAAAAATTTGACCACCATTAGGTATAAGAGACTCAAAATTTGATTTAAGTTTCAATCTTCATTTATCTTGTAATTTTATTTGTATGAATAATATTCCATAAATCCTATTTAAATTCAAAATAAAATCATGAGAACTATATTTGAAGTAAACAATTATGTAATAATTATCTAAATAAAATCAATAAGGAGAAAATCCTACACTATGTAGACTAGGATAAAATTTTGTTTTAATTCAAATTCAAATAGTTTAAAAACTATATTTAATTTAAAATATTTATTTAAATAAAATTATCTAAACATTTAAATTAATTATTTAAATAATTAATTTATTAATATCTCTTAATTTAAATTAATCTCATATTTATCACAAAAGATAATTACAATTAATTTAAATTATAAATCTTATCTTTCAAATAAATATATATATCCAAATTAAATATTTATCCAATTAATTAAATGAAACAAAATTCCTATTATACCCTTAGTGTAAAAAATGCTTATATTCTGTCCAAAAATTAAAATCATAATGAATAATCTGATTGATTACTATTCATTAAAGAATTATATAAAACTAGTAAAGGGATTAATTGAATATATATAATATAGGCTCTAATAATCTACATAATTAATTATTTGATATCAAAAAAATTAATTACATAATTATTAGTTTCAAAGTTACATTACTATAAATCTAAAACTGTATTCCCAATTATATATTATATTACGTAAACCAATATATAGTTACAGTCCAATGACCTTTTTATATATGCAACATCCTCATATGATATTTATGATTAACTTAAAGTTACAGTTCATTCAACCTTTTAATTACTCTATCTTAAAGATCCATTCTACATCAAATAGGAAAATACTTACTCATCAAATGTGAATGATAAATCATTTACCAAGCAAATGACCTAAAGTCTTGTCCATTTTCAAATCCTATATAATGCCATTAAGAGAATAACATTAATTCTTTATAGGAGTTATGATTCTATATTTATAAGCAAAGCTCACATTGAATATAAGTCATGTACTCAATGAATCGATCTAATAACTTATCACTTCAAGACGCTTTAATCTTTAAAACATCAAAGTATACAAGTTACAAACATGATATCATTACTTACTTATGATTAATATTATTACATAATGAACATCAAAAGTGAATTAATTCATTTAAACAAACTCATAGATTAATCACACTTTAGTCCAAATTCACTATATCATCACTCGATAATATATTTATGTCTTGACTAAGAAGTCGGCTCGTTCTAAATGGTCAAAACGAATCATTTATTGTATTACCTTTTATTTATTTATTTTGAAGAAAATCAGATAATCAATAGCTTACGTACGATAACTATAGTCATAATTACTACCTATCTGGTAGTAAAAAGAAATATATACGTATATATATATGTTTATTCACACCATGTATTTTAGGCGGCTATAATTTGAGAGTATATATGGGATATGGTTGTAACTATAAGAGAAATACATTATTGTCCATATTTATTTATTTTTGTAGTTACGTAGATTATATTTAAATTTAGAATAGTAAATTATTTTTTAAGATTAAATATGGTAAATTATCTAATTAGATTTTAGTTTAATTTAGAATTAATTTGCATTATAAAGTTAGAATTATATTCCTTAATGGATTATGACCTTTTGTTTAAAACTTGCATACACACACACACACACAATCTTATCAACGAAGAAGACAAGTAAAAAAAGAAAAATTATGCCCGAGAAAAACTCTAAGCCTCGCGCGATTTAGGCCCCTGTACCCAATTCCTCTTCTTTTTGTTGTTGTGGAAAATGGACTTGATCTTCCAACCCCAAAAAAGAAGACCCTTCATTATAGAAGTTGGTTTCTTCGACACAGTCCTGGAGATCAAACAAAAGGTTGAGAAATACCAAGGCATTCCCGTCTCCGACCAGACCCTCGTCTTCAATGGCCGAGTTCTCCCCGACGACGGCGACATCACCAGCTGCGTTCTCCTCCACAACTCTCGCATCAACCTCTTCATCGTCTCAGACGCCAAGAAAACAGCCCTACGCCTCCGCATCAAGATCCCCACTCCCGCCAACACGCACGTCGTAGCGATAGAAACGAACATAAACGACACCGTTCTCAGCCTCAAGGACAAGATTCTCGTGGCGGAGGCTCCTCTGATCGGCTCCTCCGCCCCCAGGTCGGCGGCATTATTGGTGCTTCACTCCAAGGGTAGAGAACTGCTAGATAATCGTTCATTGGCCGAGTACGAGGTCTCCGATGACGCGGAGATCGAGGTGAGTTTTCGGCGGTCGGTGTCGAATAAGTTGAAGGTGATTGTGGAGAGCAGGTGCGGGACGAAGAGGATTCCGGTGGAGGTGAATCCGGCGGGAAATGTTGGGGATCAGCTGAGGAAGGAGCTTCAGTGGCTGAACCAGGAGCAAGGCTTCCCTTTGCCGCCGGAGTACTTCTTTATCTACAAGCAGGAGGTGATGGACGACGACAGGTCCTTTCGGTGGCACCGTGTTGCCCCTGGCGACACCATTGAGGTCTTTCCCGGCAGCGTTACTGGTGGATCGTGAACAATGTTATATATCTCTGGTTTTAAGCTTTTTTATTTTTTATTTTTCTTAAAGTAGGCTCTAATATTGAAAATTTTCATTGTAGTTCAGTTGAGGGTTACCAATGGTATGTTTTGTTCTCCTAGTGGTCGTTTGGATAATAGAGATTGTTTTTAAATATTCGTTCAAACTAAATAGTTAATTTAGTTTACAATCAAATGTAGAATTTAAACTATGTATTTTTAAATAGATTTTAAATATGTAGAATTGGATTAATATGTATGTTTAAATAGATTTTAAATATGTAGAATTTGAAGTATTTTTAATATAAATATGTATTCCAATTAAGATCTATTTGTGTAAATTTTGTTAAAGGTGATATTGAAATAGTATAATTATAGAAAAAAGAGTGCTATACGAATTTTTAAAAAGTAAAAATTTGGATTTGAGTTGAATATTTTTGAAATAGTGGAATATTTAAATAATTTTAATTCATTTAATGAATATTAAATTGGAGTTCAACAATACTATTGAATTAATCGATCAAATGAATATTAGATTGAAGTTCAACAATACATTAAATTGAAGTTCAACAACACTATTGTTGTTCTCTTTAATATTTAAGTCAATATTAGGGCAACCACGTATTAAAATGTTGAGACTTTTCACGTTATATATGGTGATATTATTATGGAGAGAAAAGGAGTAAAGGATCCATTAAAAAAAAAAAAAAGGAGAAAAGGAAATGACAATTAACTAAAGAAATCGATATTGTATTCCTGTGTGAAGTTGTACGTACTCTAAAAACTAAAATCGACGTTATGTTTTGTTTTGTTCGTTTTGATTTTCCCTAAATCTGTATACCTATTTCCTAAATTTAAAGTTTTAAACGTATCGCCATTGAGTTTCAAGGCTGTGAGAGCGTCCAATGATCCAGATTAGCTCACGGCTAGAAGGCAAGATTTGTGAACTTTGATTCGAGTCATTTTTTTCAATTGTAAATAGATTACGCAATTATCTTTAGGTTTTATTTAGTCATTTGTTAGTTGTAGGAGTCATGGGATTTATCCATAATTTTAGGCATTATCTTTGTGTTGAACAAATCTCACGTTATTAGTGGGATAATGTACCTTTTTTTAGGTTTTAATCTCCCTATTTAAGTTATTAAATGAAATCTAAAGGAGCTTGGATTTTAGTTATTATTTGTGTGAGGTTTATGTTTTGCTTGAATGAACCTAATCGAAACTCTCTCCATAAAGAATATATCTTTATTTTTTTTTTCAGCTTCAGGATTATAATAAAATGATTACAGGTAAGCACAAAATTTAACACATTTACAATCAAGTGATGAATGTATTTTAAAAAGTAATGTATAAAAGAGGAGGACTTTTTTTTTTTTTTAAGTGCGTCAAAATAAAACTTGGACAGTTTGATCGAGCTTTCTCCAACAACATATTCATAATAATAATAATCAAAAAAGGAAAAAATAAGATTGAATGATGTATTTTATTTTTTTTAAAAAGCCTATTTGACTTGATCAGTGTTTATTATGACGTAATTTGCCAATTACATGAACTGTTATTTTAAAAACACAGGGCTGTGATAACTTTTTTTTTTTTAAATAAAGTGGTTATTAATTTTTCCAAAAAAAAAAAAGGCAGTAGAATATCCATGCTTACTCGTGTTTACAAACAGAAAGTTGATTGTTAATGATGTCTTGATCATGTTCATAAAATTTCCAAGCTTACAAAAATTAAATACCATGATGGCAAAGGCACCTTTTCGCATTTAAAACCATCAAAAAGTCATAATATACTTGAGATTTTGAACACAAAACTATAATAGTAGTATTTTGTCGCTAGATGGCGTGTTTTAATAATATATTATATTCATATTATATTTAAATATAATATATTAAATATAATATGCGTTTGGATTTAGATTAAAAATAGCGATATATGTCCCTGTAATTACTATATTAGTATATTGAATCTTGGCCTCCATTAGAGAACACACACATATATTGCTGTTACTCTTCCACAAAATTGCCTTTCCTTCACACCCCACCACGCGGCCCCCGCCCCCCCCCCAAAAAACGAGAAACCTGCTTCGCATAAGCTTTAGAATTGGAACAGTACTAATTAACAAATCAACCACAAAATTGCCTTTCCTTCACACCCCACCACCCCCCCAAAAACGAGAAACCTGCTTCGCATAAGCTTTAGAATTGGAACAGTACTAATTAACAAATCAAGAAATCCAACCACTTCGTCTTTCTTCTTGTCGTTGTGGAAAATGGACTTGATCATCCACCCTCATATGAGAAGACCCTTCATCATAGAAGTGGCGTTCTTCGACACAGTCCTAGAGATCAAACACAAGATTGAGAAATTCCAAGGCATTCCCGTCTCCTACCAAACCCTCGTCTTCGAAGGCTGAGTTCTCCCCGACGATGGCGACATCGCCAGCTGCGTGATCCTCCACAACTCCCGCATCAACCTCTTCATCGCCAAGAAAACAGTACTCCTCGGCGTCAAGTTCCCCACCCCCACCACGCAGGTCGCGCTGATCAAAATGTACAAAAACGACACCGTTCTCAACCTCAAGAACAAGATTCTCATAGCACACAAGACGACTCCAACCGCCGAAAAAAGGTCGGTGCTGGCGCTTCACTTCAAGGGTCAAGAATTGCAAGAAAATCGTACTTTGTGCAAGTGCGGGGTGGTTTCTGATCATGGTAAGGAGATCGAGTTGAGTTTCAAGTTGACGGTGATTGTGCAGAGCATGTACAGCAGGACCACGATGAGGGTTCCGGTGCGGGTGCACCCGATGAACGAAGTTTCGGTGCTAAGGAAAGAGCTTAAGTGGCTGAACCGGGAGGTGCAGCCCGGCTTCCCTTTGCCCACTGGAGTACTTCTTCGTTCAAAATTGGGCTGCGATGGACGATGACCAGTCGTTTTGGTGGCACCGTGTTGGCCACGGCGACACCATTTTGGTCTTTTCAGGAAGCGTTGCGCTTGGATCGTGAAAAAGGTTACGCATGCCTTGCATTTCGGGTACTGGTCAAATTGTTTGTTTTTTGGTAGTCCTCATTAAAGTATCAATGTTGTAGCAATTTATGACTGCTATATATATATATATATATACACACACAAATACAAGAAACATTTCAAGAGTGTTGTCTTCCCTTTGTGAAGCTTAACTCAATAATATTTGCTTAAAATAGCCCAAGATTCCAATGAAACTCTTTTTAATTACTTCAATCATGTAGCTCTCATACTGCCAACATAAAGCACTTTTCTTAAGGGGAAAAAAAAAAAGAAAAAAGAAAAAGAAAAAGAAAAAGAAAAAGAAAAGAAATTGCACAAGAGAGGTTGAAGTCTTGAACACGTTCACAATTTTTTTTAACTGGAAATCAATTCGTTCATCAATGCAATATCCTTTTTTTTTTTTTTTGTGAATTTGGATATTGCATAAGCAGCTTAGTTAAATATGATCAGCAACTTCATTGCTCCTTTGCTGAGGAACAAATTATGTAAGAACTAGTTCATTAATATTTTGGGAAATTCATAAATTTTAGAATACATACTGATTGGACGCAGGCATATATGGATTAATCATTAGTGGGTATATCAGCACCACTTCTCATATTGTAAAAGGAATAAGTGACATTATACGATCACAAAGAAATGTTGTCCAAACAAGGATAAGTCACACACTGACTATATATATATATATCCGACGAAGTTACAACTCATACCAAGGTCATGTGAAAAGCATCATAGTCAACGGGATTAAGACGTCACTAGAAATGTTTGCGAACTTGGAGCACGTCCTTGTTTCTCAATTTCCAGTACTCGGCAACTTTTACTATTATTATTATTTCTTTTTTGTGGGTGCACTTATCTGTGACAAAAAGTAGATAGATATATAGTATTTATTAAAATGTAACTATGGTTATAATTTCACTAATTAAATAGGGCTAATCATAATTTTTCTTGTAAAATAGGGACCCTGAGACATATTCCAGCCATCAAGAATATGGACATAGTTATAATTTTTCTTTTGATAGATGGAACAGCCAAATTTAACAAAAAAATTTAGAGGCAAAAAATTCAAAAATTGAGTAGAAGCACATATCCCGACTCATAACAATATGCCACAGCCAAAGTTAAGTAAGTTCTTTAATTTGTATTTACCAAAAAAAAAAAAAAGCTCTTTTTATTTGTGCTTAAAAAGCGTTTATCAGTGGCAAAGTCCTTCGGCTGCTAAACAACTCTATATTTTAAGTTACAAATTATTTTGACTCAAATTGCGTTAGAGTTTTTAACTTAGAGGTCCTATCATAAAGCCCCCCCCAAAAAAAAGTTGTACTTTATGTAATAACGATCCGATTACGTACACCATTATTTTACATATTTGAACTTATCATGACTTATAAATACTTGTTAATACTTGAAAAATTTGAGAAAAATTTTTTTTTATTCAAAACATATTTATTTATTTATGATAATATTCTACATTACTCATAATTTAAGTAAATCCATAACACATATATGTCTAAATCATAGAACACTTCATACATATTGTCTTATATTATTTCACATATACGTTTATTCCTCTAATATATACATATATATATGTATATAATATCACACAAGATGTTTGCAGAAATATTTGTGTAGTGATATGTCACATTGTCTTCATCATCACTCCTCGTCAGCTATGCCCATCGTTGACTATGCTACAAGCTTCCTTCTTATAATATGAATATATTTAATGAGTTTTTGCTCAGCAAGTATAAACTTAATTTTAGGTTAAAACATAATGAGTATATGTCATATGCATGAGATGATCAAATTATATTCTTTTGTATATCCATTTATTATAATTTAAGATTTACTTACCAATTTATGAGCCCCTATATGTACGTACTAGGTGCGCACTATCTACAGGATGTTAGGGTTTGCAAAGCCCTAACAAAATCGAGATCATATCATAATATAATCCTTTCTTAGGTTGAAAGTTAGTACGATACCTCATTTACTTAATCATATTTGAGTATGCTTATTATTATACTCCTACTTAAGGTCTTATTTAAAGACCAAGCTAAGGCATTTATATAATGATCTTATTAGTGATGATGCATATGAAATGACATGACATGAAAATCCATAAATTTAATCCATGGCAATTTAGTAAGGTATAGCATTTATGTAAACATGTCATACTTGTGAATCCATGTCAACAGTGTAATAGCGGCATACTCTGAAAGTGTAGCATATTCATGATCATGGCATAAAAGTTACATGATTAATAATATATTATAACATCACATATTCATATCATATCTTAGTTTGACAAAGCTTATATGGTATTTGTAAATAGTTCCCACTTAGTGGTTCCTAGGAAAGACTGGAGGAGTTATATCGTTTCCTCTTAACTCTAGTTTCTTTAGACAGAACGATCTTAGAGTATCTATAAAGTTCCCAAGAAAGGTTGGAGGGAATTACAAAGGTCTCCCTTAATACTTAATGTAATAACCGAGAAAATCCATTATACTTGGAAATATGTATATTGTGTTTAATACAATAATTTTTATATTTAAAAAATACAAAATGAATGATTTAATACTGTTATGAATACATAAAAATGTTCTAATAGTGTTAAAAGTTAGGAATAGAAAATTTTACCATACCAAAAATATAAGGATCGGTGCCATATAGATGTCAAAAACCCTAAGAAGTGCAAGAAATCGCACTAAAAGACGAAAATGCTAAACAGAAGAAAAATAAGGCAAATCAACTGCACCGGAGGTCCCAGGAACCTACTGGGGCGATCCTGGTGAAATTTCTTCGGTTTGACTTTTTGGTCAAAATTATGATTGAATTAATATGAATAGTAAATAAACTATATTAATATGTGATTAAGTTGAATTATATAAAAATTATGACCTCATAAATGTATTTATTAAAAAGTAAGAGAAATAAATGGGAAATCCTAAGGCTAGGATTTGTTGCTGTCTAGATTTAATGGCTTAGATTAAGCCAAAATTTTATTAATTGTATTTTTGAAAATTGGGAAAGAAATAGAGGTGCTAGCTGTCAATATCTTGTGGAAAGAAAAATGAATTAATTGGTTTGATTAATTAAAAAGGGAGCATCGGTTTTAGTAGAGAAAAACCGATAGAAAAAGAAAAAAAAAAGGATCCCACAACACATAAAATTTCTTTAAGAAGAATAAAGGTAACTTATGAAAAGGAATTAATCGATAATATTATTGCTTGTAGGGAACACGGCAAAAGGTAAGGACGATATTGCAAACGACCCAAGGACGACCACATTAGAGCAAGTTCTGTAAGTACTGACATTTAATTGTCTACCCACAAACTGACTTATTGTTTGACTAACTTGTTGTGGTTATATTTCTATAACTTCTTTGAAGATTGCTGGAGGAAATAGATATGAACATAAGGTGAGTTAATGGAATAGTAATAAAAGAAAGAAAGATAATAAAATTTAAAATTTAAGTGTTTGGTGTATCGACCTCCCATAAGTGAGGTTTAAAGTTATAAATTCCACTACCATTAAAAGTTACCTCCCAAGATTATGAGGTTAATGGCTTACAGTGGAACACTATCTTTCAAAAGTGTGAGGTTAATGGCTAAAGTTAAAGATTTGCCATGTCGTAGGTTAGTGGGTCGCTCCCCCTTCCTCTCATTGGTCCGCGTGATAGAGATACGTTCAACACAGGGCCCACCAATGAAAGTAAAAAAGAAAAGAAAAGAGATAAATAAAGAAAGAAATGAAAGGAAGAAAATAGAATGACGAAATAGGATATGATCTAAGAACAATGAAGTTGACTCTAAGAATCACGACGGGTCTAACTCTAGTTACCTCATACATAAATGATTTAGTATGTATGTTTGTACTTGCTGAGCTCTAGCTCATTAGTTTGTTTGTGGTATAGGTAATAAGGGTAAGTAGCAGTCGAGATAAAGAGTAGACACATGATGGGTTGGCTGACAAATTCCCAAGATGTCATGGATAGGGAAGTGGACCCGTTACGTTTTCAGCTGTTTAAAGAGTATATGTTTTGTAAAGAAATAGAACACATGAATGTAAATATATGTACAAAGGTATTTTATGAACCAAGAACAAATGTATTATTTTGAAATGGTATATGGTGTAAAAAAAAAATGCCCTCAGTTTTTACTAAACAGATTATTAAATTAATGTATGAACTTTTAAACATGTTTCCGCATTTTAGAAAATGAAAGTATGATATATAAAGAGTAAGAAGAAAAGAAAGTGGACGACAGCTTGGGTGAGCCAAGTCGGCTTCCACACCTAATCTCCTTAGATATAACGTTTTAGGGTGTACACATCCACAATCAAACACAAGGTCATCATAATGTGTATGACATAATAATAATTTAAAAAATCATACTTATCATTTGTCTAATATATAGTTGAAAACAACATTACATTGATTCTGCATATGAGACTTGTACTTAGTTTGCTCACAGCAATTTTAATACGTAATACAAATTTGCAGTCTAAACTTTGTCTCCTGAATATTGTATCTAGGATAAGTATTATTTTCTCAATATCCTAGGATATAATATTTTCTAAGTTCCTTTGTTAAAAGAAAAAAAGAAGTGACTTTATTAACTAGTCGTTTATTAAGTATGGTTCTATAGTTACGAAGTTCTAAATTAAAATTTTTAATTGATAAAATCCGCTTTGGATTAAAAGGATTCATTCTTAATGTGTTTGATTTTGGCACATTTCTCTTAAAATTTTGTAAAACGTTCTTCCAAAACACTTATTTAAAATAATCTCTTTTATCTTAGTATATATAATAATTTATTATTATAACTATATTATTTATTATTATGTATATTTTCTAAAACTAAACCCACCAAAAAAATATAATTTTTTTTAACAAATTTTGGCGCTGCGACATAGCCGACCAGTGCTGCAGCACCAGCAACCAATATTATGCAATGTCGCGGTGTTGCTTGATGCCGTGGGAGTCTAGGCTGAAATTCCCCTATTTTTTTCCCCTTTTTCAACTTTTTCTTAAAAAATTAGTATCTTTCAAACCGCAAGGATTTTGTCAAAAATTTCTTCACGAGAATTGTTTATCTTGATGTCATCTATAACTTTTATGTTTATGAAATTGCTTAGATTTTCTTGTAATTTTTTTTTTCATAAAGATCCAAGAATTGACACTTTTGAATCTTTAAAACTACTTTTGATTAAACTTTCATTTCGAAAATTCAAATCTTCCATTCATGAAAACCTTAAAAACACTTTCATACATATTCCATTGAGCTTTCTTTAACTTTTGGTGGTTAAATCTCATAAAACATATCAATCCCAAAATTTTTATTGAACAAAATAAATGTTGATTTTGTTCAATTTCTCCAAAACTTTGTTACTAACCATATTATATTCAAGCCATCAAGAATCCATAATCCATAACCATACTCATGATCATAATCTATGCTCATGATAATTTCTAACAAGATCAAAACTTCCACATTTCAACACCACATACTAGCAACATAACCACATTCACAACATAATCATCGTCAAATTCCCATCAAGACATCAAACTAATATTTATATATATCCAACAATATAGAGTCTAGGGTTTTACCTACTTGTAGACACCGGATCAAGTCTTATAACATTCCCAAAACTAGAATGCAAAATAACATTTTCTTATATTTCAAATACATAAAAGAAGCATGAACTCTAGAGAGAAAATATAAGAGATTCAATTAGAAAAAACTACGTCAAGCCTCGTTCTATTTTCGGATCCACGCATAAGACATCTTAAAGATCGATCTTTGAGAAGGAGATTTTGAGAAAATCTTAGGGTATGGAGGCTTAAGGTGGGCATTTGGCTTGAGGGAAAAGGATGGAAGGTGTGAGAAAATTTTTCTAAAGAGCTCAAAAAATTCTTCTAAGAAAATTTACTAAGAGAAGTTTACTAAGGAGAAACTACTAGAGAGGAATTGCCATAGAGATGATTTTTGGTGTGGTAAAAATGTGTGGTGGAGGGTCCTATTTATAGGCCCATGACTAATATGATTTGATTAAAGTGTTAATCGTGCTCTACTCACATTAAGGCTTTCCATACACTTAAGCATGATGAGTTAAAGGTTCAAATCTTAGTCAAATTACATTTACTATTACCATTAACTTTGAATGGTAAAAGCTAGAGTGGTAAGTTTTAGTTTGCTACAAAATGGAAAAGAAGATAGCAAACACCAGGGTGATTATCCACCATTGATCTCATTTGATCTAATCCTATTCCTAGCTATTGGAACAATATATCCAATTTTCTTTATATAAGATAAATAGGAATTTCCATCTAGATATTATCTATAACAAATATAACTTGATCTGTTTATGGAATCTATCAATATTTTCTTCTATCTTCCTTAATACACTTTCGAAAGGCTGTACTAGTAAAAGGCTTAACTTTATAAACTTCTATTGTAATTTAAAGACTTGACCTCCAAGTATTTGTACTAATAGAGTGATTTAGTACAAATTTTATCCATAATCCAATCTAATCTTTAAATACCTATATTGCTAAAAAATAGTCTTTCTAAATTTATCTGCTAATGGGTATTCTATAAATCTTAGACTGTGTTTTATATGCCTTGATGCCCAAGTTTTCATGCTACCATCGTCATACAGTGAAAATCTTACTTGCTAATTCACTCTACTGTACTGCCAAGTTGTTGGATTACTATTTTGGGAATTTAACATCTATCATGATCCTTTCTTAATTGGTCACTATCACCCCCTTAATTAAATAAGATGTGACATTAGCAACAACTTTAATAAACTTTCTCATATTATACATAATATTTCACATTGTAAAGTCACTTTATTTTAGTAACTTTAATCCTTGTGACATTTAATTATCACATTATAAAATCACATTAATATTTTATTTTGATCACACTATATTATAGTTGTGACGTCTAAATTTTCTTTTTCACATCATCAAATATTTTATTAAATACCTTATGTTAAATTATAATCTAAGTTTATAATTATATAGAGAATTTTAGTGAATTACACTACAAAATTCCCAAAATTCCTTATCAATAGATTCAGTTATTACACTTTGAGTGTTATGTATCAATTTAATTTGTAGCTAAATAAAAACTTGAAGCCGCTATAGATTTTTGTTCTACATGGCAAGTGCTAGACAAATAACTAAACAGATTGTATCTAGGTACATATAGAGACCTGTAGCAATCTATGTGAGAATAAAGAAAAACCTCTAGCTGCAATAATATTCATTAAAATATCAAGAAAAAAAAATGTAATCAATAATCAAGACTAGAACGGTTATAAATAAAATCTAATTATAATTTTACATTTTTTTTCAAGTATAGAGTTCGAATTCGAATCTCCCCAAACTTAAGTTAAAAAAAATTCAAGATTAAACATTGGAAAAGTTTGTTGGATAATAATCGCCATAATGTCTCGACTCGCAATATTACAGAATATATAAGATGTATAATTATATATATATATATAGATACACCCACGAAAACATATATTTATAACTGTCCATACATGTACACTTTTCATCCTCACCGAAAGCATAAGCCTAGAACACAGTAAACAGAACATCAAGAAAAACCACACTGTACTCTCTTCTTCTTGCCTCTTCTATCTTCTTCATCTCACTGTTGCGCAAAAATGGACGTGATCTTCGAGCCCCAAAACGGCGAACCATTCACCATGGAAGTGGATTTCTACGACACAGTGAACGAGATCAAACGGAAGATTGAGAAAAGCAAAGGCATTCCCGCCTCCCACCAAACCCTAGTCCTCAACGGCCGCGCCCTCCCCGACGACGGCGACATAGAAAGCTGCGCGATCCTCGAAAACACCCGCATCAACCTCGTCGTCTCCGAATCCCCCTCAGCCTCCTTCAACCAGACAGTGCGCCTGAGGGTGAAAATCCCCACTCCACAAACGCACTTTATATGGATAGATGTGGACGTAAACGACACCGTTCTGAAGCTCAAGGAGAAGATTCTTGAGGCGGATACGGGTCTGGTGAGCTCGTCGCTCACATGGTCGAAGCTGGGGGTTCTCTACAAGGGTCAAGAACTGCAAGAAAGTCGGCGTCTGGGGGAGTACGAGGTTCCGGAGGAGGCGGAGATCGAGGTGAGAGTTAGGCGGGTGAAGAGGCTGAAGGTGTTTGTGCAGAGCAAGTGCCAGACGAGGAAGATTCCGGTGTGGGTGGACCCATCGGATAACGTGGAGGTGCTGAGGCCGTTGCTGAAGAAGATGAACGAGGAGTATGACTTTCCTGTGCCGCCGGAGTACTTCTTCATCCACAAGCAGGAAGTCATGGACGACGACAAGTCGTTTAGGTGGAACCGTGTTGCCCAGGGTGACATCATTGACGTCTTTCCCGGAAGCGTTATTAGCGGTTGATCATTAAAAATACGACATCGTCAAGTTCTTCCCTTGATGGTCCTTTTTTTTTTTTTTAATTGTTGAAGTTGTTTTTTTTTTTTTTTTTCCAAACCATGATCAATAGCATGAAATGTGTGTATCAAATCTTGTTAGAAAGTGGTGGCCACGCCTCATTTTTTTTCTTTTACTCGTTAATCGGTAATATTGTTAGAGAAATTTGTATAGTACAGTAGTGATCTGCACATAAGGGAAATGTTTCAAGATTATATTGTCTTCCTTCTTGTGAAGTTCAACATTTTCATCAAAATATTAAAAAAAAAAAAAAAGAGGTTTATCTTCATGTAAATATAGCACAGATAAAAATAATGATCTGTACAAAGCGTAAGTAATGACCGCCAAAGTAAGAGACCAAAGGATACAAGAAAATGTGAAAGAAAGACCACGGAGTGAAAGTAAAAATTATTTTTAAAGCATGAAAAGTTAGAGCCAGTTAGTGACAAATAATCTATATTGCTGCGTATTACACATATCTTGGAGAAACTTATTTTAATAGTACTAAAGCTAAACATTTTGTAGATTACACTACGTTATGCTTCAAAGATTTAATTGGGTGAACAATACAATTACATTTATTAATAACTAGATCAATTTTTTTACAAAATTGTATTTTGTAGCTGTCTTTTAGAGTGTGTTTTGTAGAAGAGAAAAGTGGAAGGAAGGAGAAGGGGGATTAATGGAAGGATTTTGATATTCATGATTATTTGATTGTTGGTAAGAAAAAAAAGATGAAGGAACGAAAAATGGAAGGAACTCTAAAACTTTCAAAATACCCTCAATTGTTTTGATCTCTCCTAAATTGAAGAGATCATTGGAGGGATTGCATACTAAACATCATAAGAAAAAGGACCTCCCCTTCCTTTCTTATTTTTCTCACCTAGGTGATATACCCTCCTTTCTATTTTTTTCTCACTCCTACCTACCAAGCATACCCTTATTGTTTATTCACAAAGATATCCATCATAAAATATATAGTACTTTTACCCAAAATAGTACATTGATAGCAAAATAATAATAATAATAATACTAATAATAATAATATATTGTTTGTAATTACACTAAATGTCACTAACTAGAAAAGTTTTTTCGTTTTAGCTCTTTATCATTTAGAGTGTGTTTGGTTGGAAAGAAAAGTAGAAGGAAGGGAGAGGCGATGGAATTAGTGAAAGATTCTAACATTTATAGTTATTTGTTAGGAGAGAAAATGTGAAGAAAAGGATTAAGGGAGGGATGCTAGATCCTTCAAAACATTTCAATTTTGGCTTATAATTTCACACGTTATGTTGATCTTAAAACTTGCTTAATTTTCTTAATTACTAGCTGTTTCATGGTCTTGTACTGTAGATAAAACCAGAAGGGTGTTTATGATCAGGTTTGGCCATGACAGGTTCAGCTCCTTTTAGAATTAAGATGCTTGAAATATATTGATCTTTATTTAATTTTTTGGGGCCTTGAACATATAAGCTCAAGTGACTGTTGACTTCCATATACTAATCTTTGTGATCAATTTATAACGTTTGTGTCAAATTTCACCTGAATTAGTGAATCGTATCCTTATTTACAAGGTTCAAATATTATATATATGCTCTTCAATAACCTTTTTTTTTTTCACAACTTTCTTCTTTTCTTTATTAATTTTTTATTTTGTTTTTGAATTTAGGGTGAGAGATTTGAAATCTACCCTTATAATATAATATATAAAATTACTGTTTGTTTACAACCATCTTAACTTTTTAAGCAACAAATTTGTTACACATGAAAACATATTTTTCTTGGTACAAGTAATTTCCATCCATACATCGTCGAAAAAAAGGAAAAAGATTTTTTTTTTTTTAATGGAAGTAAAAAGATTATTTCCAGAAGAGGAAGGTATGTGCTATATTAGTCTAAAGATTTATTATTATTATTGTGTTATTATTATTATTATTATTACTATTTGTGGAATACTCTAAATAAAATCCCTGCACGTTAATTCTTATATATATATATATATTCGGGTAAATGTATGCTTTATTTTTCTTTGGGGACATGGACAAAATATATAATAGAGACTAGAGAGGGTAATACTATTAGTAGTACCACAACATTTTGTAATAAGTTAATGACCAAAGCCATGTAATGCCTAATAAAATCTCTCAAGATTCAAGATTAGACATTTATATTGGATAACGCTTTTTAAATAACGATCACCAAAATATTTTTATTCTCACACATGCACAATTCCAGTCTTCCACATTTCCTTTCCTTCTCTCCAAAAAGAAACCGCTTCCCATTAGCAATTAGAGTAACATATCCCCTTTTTTCGTCTCTTTTTCATATCTTCATCTTAAACTTCATCTTGCTGTTGTGCAAAAATGGACGTGATCTTCGAGCCCGAAAACGGAACACCCTTCACCATGATAGTGGATTTCTTCGACACAATCGAAGAGATCAAACTGAAGATTCAGCAATTATACTCCATTCCCGCCTCCGACCAAACCTTCAGCCTCAACGGCCGCGTTCTACCCAACGAAGGCGACACCAACAGCTGCGAGATCTTCCAAAACACCTACATCACCATCACCCTCCCCGTCAAGAAAATGACCCTCCGCGTCAATATTCACACCCCCCACTCCTCACGTCATCCCAATCGAAATGCCCGTAAATATCACCGTCCTCAACCTCAAGGACAAGATTCTTGAGTCGGAGCAGTCTCTCCGATCCGCCAATCTTTCTGTCCTGGTGCTTCAATCCAAGGGACAAGAACTGCAAGAAAACCGCCGATTAAGCGAGTGCGACGTCACCGATGAGGACACGGTGATCGAGGTGAGTTTGAGGTGGACGGCGGCAAACAACTTGAAGGTGATGCTGCGGAGCGCGTGCGGGACCAGGAGGATTCCGGTGTGGGTGAACGCATCGGATAAAGTGAAGACGCTGCGGCCGCTACTTCGGCGGCTGAACCAGGAGTTCGGCTTCCCGTTGCAGCCGGAATACTACTTCATTCACATGCGGGTGCAGGACGTGACGGCCGACAACAAGTCGTTTCTGTGGCACCATGTTGCCCAGGGTGACACCATTGAGGTCCTTCCTGGCAGCGTCACGTATAGATCTACATATAGTGTTTAATAAGTTGTTTTTTTCCCCAATAAATGTTTTTTTTTCTTTAATTGAATTTTCATTAGTTAGTGTTTTTAGTCAAGATCGATGGCATGAGAAGTAGAGTGGTGGCCAATGCTTCCGTTTTTTTGTATTTTACTCTACTCATAATGAGTCGATCCTTGTTGGAGCAACTTGTATAGTACACTGCACATAATAAATAGAACTATATTTCAAGATTATACTGACTTCCAACTTTGCGCAGTTTATGGTTTGAAACAGTATGGCATGTCATATGGTAATTGAAAGTATTTTTTCACTTTGAATCATGTAGTTCTCAATGCCTCTCATACTATTGCTTACGAAAACTAAGAGAAAACAAATTATGTAACAGTCAACGAACTATATATATGCACACAAACTATATTGTTGCCCTTGTCATCGTTTTAGAAGCAGAGATACATACTTGATTATTAAAGAGCCAAAAAAATTTTTTTTTTCAAAGAATAATACTTCACAAGGAATTTTTTTTTTTTTTTAAGCCCAATAATAACTCCAACGTTTGTGAGCTTCATTCTCTGGAAACGATCGATTTTTTAATTGTGTTGAAGTACTTTTTTACGACTATTAAATGGTACGAAGTGCTGCACAGGACTATTAAAGTATTAGGGTCTTGACACGTTGCAGCATTTAGACTTATTAATAATAATAATAATAACCTAATAGTAGTTGTAGCTGTTATAGCAAGTAACATCATATATAAATGAAGTACTACCGCTTAAAATTATTACTATACAATGATTTTTAATCATGTGCCCTACTATGGTTTAATGCCATAAATTACATTCACACGTGAAAATAGGGTTTTCTAACTGTGAATTTATTATAAAATATAAGAATGATCACCATAATTACTGGTAAGAAAGGAGGATTTTACGTACGCTTTAAATAGTCATTAAATCTACCATGACAGTTCATTAACGGTCATGAAAATAAAGAAGATTCTAGTTTTTAATAGTCGTTTTTTCATTTTTTACAACCATTTATTGACATTTGTGGGAATTTTTTTTTTCAAATAATGACTTTCAGTGACTATTTATAAAACAGTTGTGGAATCCCACCTATCTACAGCCTTTTTCTTAAGAAATGATTGTGGAATCCAACTTTCTTCAACTGTTTCAAAAACAGTCGTGGAAAGTATATTTAAATAAAAAAAAATCTCATAGGTGGCAAATCCGTGTGCTATCAAGACAGCCAAGAATTTGAAATAAAAAATTAAATCACATTACAACAATTATCTACAAATTAATACAAATTTATAATATTAATTACAAAACTTACGTATTCTCATATCTTATGAAGTTCATTACAAAACATGTCAATGCTCTCCTAACCTCACCAATATCATCACTTGTATAAAAATCTTTATTCTTAAACTTAGATAATCCATGAACCACCAAAATTATTTCACGCATATGAGCTAACAAAAAAAAAAACCTGCACTCGACGTTATCTGATTGTTGAGAACATTTGACAGTCTTGATCATTGTTTCATAGTTTCGCTGCTTTGTTTGCCCTAATCCAACTACAATCTTCCAATCATTAAAATCCCTAACAGGAAAGTGCAAAACAACTTAGCAAATTTTAATTTAAAAAGAAAAAAAATTGT
Organism: Antiaris toxicaria; assembly: GCA_035233585.1. Taxonomy (NCBI): domain Eukaryota; kingdom Viridiplantae; phylum Streptophyta; class Magnoliopsida; order Rosales; family Moraceae; genus Antiaris; species Antiaris toxicaria. The sequence continues at coordinate 102,718,073 of CP141154.1, forward strand.
AATATATTATATGTAATTTAAACACAACTATACTTAAAACTTAATTATGTTTTGAAAATTCTTAAGTGGTTTGTTTCCAAGATATATCACCAAGTCATCCGAAAGATTAATAACCACAAGGATCTAATGTGCAATTCCATTATAAGGCATGAGATAGAGCCTTCCTTTTAGAGCATTTTCTAAAACATGTAAAATATTGTCAACTCGCTCCCTAATATTGGCACCATCAATTGGACTCCTTGAAACCGATGTGACAAAAAATGGAGAAATAAACCCTGAACTGTGGATCAAGGCCTTTTAGCACAATGTTATGCTAAATAGCTACAAAATAATTTATAAAGTTTGTTAGAAAAACAAAACATAAGATTAGTAAAAAAAAATTAGCACAACATAAACATAGATCTATTACCTGATGTATACCAATATATTATTTGTACCGATTTCTTCAAATTTAATGAAATGATAAACATCTAGATATCCAAGATAGATAAGCATGTCAATACCAGTGATAGCCACTTGTATCAAGCATTATATCTGCACACCTTGATGCATGAATTGTTGTACATTAAAACCAGTGGTTTCAACTCTACAGGGATGTCATTAAAGTCAAACAAAGGTAATTGTTGTATCTCAGATTGTGACTTTAATATTTTCTTACCTACTTTCTTTTTTATGCGTCTATTTCTTTTAGCCACTTGATCAGGATTGTGACTAAGACCTCGACTGGCCTTGGTTGAAGAAATATATAGGTCAATTAAGCTCCTCGGCCATGCAACAAACCCACCAACAGTCTCTTCTATAATTGTTGCATTGTTTGTTAGAATAAGTAGGGGTATGTTATTAATTTTCGGCATACTAATTGCCACACGCACATTCTCCTTACCTAATGCAATCCCATGGACTGTATCAGTTGCAATGTAGCTCATACATGCCTTGCCGATTACAACACGCCAATGTTTGCATTAATTGAATCAGTGTAGAAAAGGTTGCATTCTTGACTTCCATTGGGCATGGGTTGTAGATCCAACACCCTAGGTTCACTTCCATGGATGATGAAACTAGCCTTAAAGCTATTGTGTTGGTCAACAGTAGGTGAAACATCATCCTCCATCACTGTAACACCTTGCTTTGCACACGGATCCCCAACAAATTTTTACAACTCTTGAAGTTAGCATTTTGGATCTACCATTTCAACATTTGATCCCAAACCTGACAAGCTAAAGTATTAGGACTGGGTTACAAACTTTGACTGACCATGCACACCACCCGAATGTTCAGGATTGCTTAATACTTTAGTTAACTTGTCATCGTTTTTCAACTGAATCAAAACTACCTTAGGACTCCTAGTAGATATACTCTTCTTGTACAAAATTAAAAAACATGTCGTACTCCTTAAATAATAACACATTAAGGAAACTATATTTAGCAATAATTTAAATTTTTAACTTACTATCTTTTTGACAACACGACAAACTGATTCATCCTTAAACTCTCTAATGGGTGTAATCACTATTGCACCCACAACATATCTCTTTGGGAATATAGCCCCATATTCAAAAATTGTATTTTTTTTGCTATGGTTAGAAAACATATAGGATAAATAATTATACTTATGTATTTATTGTGGAGAAAACACAAACTAAGTAATTTTATTTATCTCTTCTTGTTCATGTTTCCGGCATCCATCTTGACCTTCCTTTGATCTGTATATGTTTTTCTTTCTTAGTTTACATCCCTTTGTCGATAATAGTTAGAATTCTGATGAGCGACAATATTGAATGAAATTGATCCAATCACCTTTACTTATGAAGGAATAGTTTTCTACTACTTTGGGAGGAACACACTCTCTTCATGAAGATGACCTTTAACAAAAGTTATATATAGATCATTTCAAAGTTGTTTTGTAGCTAAACCATATGCTTTTATAGCTGCTTTTTCAAACTTGGAATCCATGATAAAAGAAGTTATAATTTCCATCCAAACTCTTTGTATATTTGGGATTAAATCACTACTTTTACAATCAGCTATCTAGATAAGAACGTGTTTTTGAGCAAGCACTCTAATCCAACTCATAAGTTCATCACCCCCTTTCCCTACCGATTGATCTTACGAATTAAATTCTAATTTAATTCTTTCTCCCTTTTTCCGAACTTGATGGACCCATTTCATTAAAGTCACTCTTCGCTTAGCATTGAATTCAGATCAAATTCAACCTTTCTCCATGGTTTTCCATGTTTAGAGGTCATTGGAACACTCTCACTTCTCTCTTGAGCCATTATGAATCAATTTAAATTGACTCCTTAACCAATTACCATAAAAAAAAACACACAAAATCATAATCAAATAATTAACTCATATTCAATTAATTAGCATTTTATCAAATCTTGAACAAAGTGCCAAAATAATATACACATACTCACATTCAAGCATTTTCTCAAACATTATGGGGCATTTATTTATAGTTTTGTATTCATATTGCATTTAAACGTAATGTAATTTTCATTTAAATGCAAAAGTTTTACGTTCAAATACAATACTTTTCAACAGTGCTTCAAATGCATTAATTATTTCTGAATATTTTGAAAATAAGTTTTTTTTTCCATTTACATCATATTTTCTCTTTATCTCACTTTTCCTATCTACTTTTACCTATCACATCCCCTATCACATCAACTTTTTAACTATAAAATATAATTCAAATACTTTTCATCCAAATACACGTTGCATTCAAATACAAAGCAAATACTTCTCATCCAAATACAAAATGCATTCAATGCATTGCATTCAAACACAATGTGAACATAATACATTTACCGAATGCCCCATTAGTATGCAAAATTAAAACTAATCAAATCACATATCAAAAACTACAAACATAACACTAACTTGTGCATTAAACATTCAACAAAATATCAAAATGACAACATATATTAATTACTCATTTAAAACTTTTTTTTTTTTTGAAAAAATCACATACTAACCAAAAAGCCTATGCTCACTAAATCACATATCAAAGCAATTTGCATTCATATTTTTCTTAAAATCACGATCACCTAAGCACATATATTGTATCAATTGAAATTCTAAAATTAAGTATCTTTTCAATCAAATCTTAACCACATACCCACATTTATGCATTTCATTAAACACTTAATATGTGAAATCAATATTAAAAAAAAATTTCAAAAAACATTATACTAACATTTACCAAACAAATTCACCAAATCACAAAACAAATAAATACATAACCACATTAACATATTTCACCAAACAATATCAACCAAATCACAAAACAAATTAACATATTTTCTCTAAATTCATACCCACATTAACCAACCCAAACATAAACTTTATTTTAAAAAACCACACGTACCCAAACATTTTATCTAAATTCATGCTTTCCCAAGCTGGTGGAGGAAAGCTATGATGACGGTGGTAGTTTCAACCAAATGGTGGAGGAAAGAGAACACAATGGCACAAGGAACGAAGAAAGAGGCGACATGAGGAAGGAAGAAAGAGAGAGAGAGTTTCGAGTAAAATGGAAGGTGGTTATGGGTTTTCAAAAAAAATTAAAAACACAAAATGGTGGGATTTTGAAAATTTATGTGGATATCACAACCGTTTACTAAGAAACGGTTGTGGTTTCTTGATACCACTACCATTTACCATGACCATTTTCCCCTAAAACGGTTGTGTTATTATTTTTTAAAATTTTATTTTTTAAAGTTTTTATCCCACAGGCAACGGCTAATCCTATGTGTTATCCCAATAAAATACCTTGTGATCATCAAACATAAAAAAATGACAAACAAAATTTTTATTTTACAAAATTAATTGATTAGCACGTACATGTTCATAAGTAAGATTAGTAATATAATTTACATAAAATGGTATACACAAAATTAAATGCTCTTTTTTTCTTTGGTTTTTCTACACATGTCCATCCAACATCTAAATTAAGCAAGTAAGAAAATCGTCATTAAATTCATCAATCTCTTCAACCAGTGGCAATCCCTTTGTAAAGGATGGAAAGCAGGTGCAATCTTCCTCATCTTTATTGCCATCATGTAGGTGCAATCATTCTTGGCCTTATGGCACAACTAAGATCAACTCTAAATTGTCAGGATCCTTAGTATAAAATACTTAGATTGCTTGTGATGCCATTATAAAAAAAATAATTTTTATATCCCAATCTCTTAAATTCTACCACTGTAATGCATTATCAATCTTAACATAATTATCGTTAGCCCACTTGCACTTAAAGAGTGTTATTCACAAACCATAATAATCAAGTTTCCAAATATCTTCAATAAAGCCATAGTAACCCATGGTACCATGCATCGAAGTGTTGTCCTCTGTGGAGGAAATATGCATAGCCTCGGCACAGAGGCTCATACCACTATTTAGATGGGATGCTTCTCATCTTTTTCGCGAGTATAGAAAGTATAACCATTAAGATAATATGATGTATACCTTGTAACTACCAATGACGATCCTCTAGATAGCTTCATTAAGTCTTGCAAAAGGCTAACTTTCATAAACACGTGCCTTTTTATCCACTTTCAAAATGTCCAATTGTGTTCATCTTGCATTCACTTTTCCTGTCTTCCTCTTTTTTGATTCATATCTCTTAACTCATTCATGTGAACACAATAAAAAGTTCCACTTCCTAAGCATTGTGCAAAACATAAATACATACTTGCTCCCGATCATCTCGATTAACTGATGAAGGGATGCCCATAAATGGTTTTTTCGACTCAATGTTTATTAATTTTGGCAAACCTATTGACTCTGCATTGGACAAATACTTGGAGTAAAACTCAACTGATTCTTCCACTATTCCCTCTGGCCTATTACAGCATAACCCTTTAAAACCTTCATGTACGTTTCAAAAGGATATATTTACCTCAAATACACTAGTCCATATTATTTAACTTCCTAAACTAAGTATACTGTTAGATGAATCATTATGTCAAAAATGGATAATGGGAAACACTTCTCAAACATGCACAACATCATTACCAACTCTAACTGTAGTGAATCTAACATAAGAGTATCAATTACCTTGGAGTAGATTAATTGAAAAATGAGCATAACTTAGTAATTGCAAATCTCACATCCTTCATTAAAAACTCCCCCAAGGTAAGAGGTAATAATTGTTATATCAAGATATGACAATCATATATTTTCATTCTAACGAGCCTCAGATCCTTCATTGACACCAATATATTAAATTAGAAGTTTACTCATTCGACACTTTCACAGAAGCAAGCCATTCACAAAGCTTTTTCTTTTCTTGTCTCAATAACGTGTACTTTACTAGAGGTAAGTATGTGTCATTCCTTCTTTTTTTGGACAATAAATTAGGCCTAATCTTCATCTCTTTAAGATCCAACCGTGCTTTTTCACCATCTTTAATTTTATTCAGAATGTCAAGCAACGTGCCTACAATCGATTCACAAACGTTTGTTTAATATGCATAACATCCAAGCAATGATGAACATAAAGTGATTTCCAATATGGAAGTTCATAGAAGATTGACCTCTTCTTCCAAAGTCCATCGATTACCAAATCCATGTGATTTTGTTTTCTTTTCCCCAAAACTACCATCACATCTTTAATCATCTCAAATACATCTTCACCTGTCAAAACCAGAGGATGAGCTCTTTTTTTGTATTTCCATCAAAAGCCCTTTTTGTTCATAGTAACGATGGTTTTTTTAGCAATAATCTTCTGTGGTCAAGGAAAATGATTTTCTTATACTTTTTCAACCGGATAGAAGGTGTTTCCTTTATACAAATAGAACAACCCATAAAACTCCTCACTACATAACCGGATAAATGCCATATGCGAGAAAGTCATTAATAAACTAAATCAATATTGCACAAAGTTTGAACGTCATTAATAGACTAAATCAATATTGCCAAAGGATGAGCTCTTTTTTTGTATTGCCATCAAAAGCCCTTTTTGTTTATAGTAACGATGGTTTTTTTAGCAATAATCTTTTGTGGTCAAGGAAAACGATTTTCTTATACTTTTTCAACCGGATGGAAGATGTTTCCTTCATACAAATAGGACAACTCATAGAACTCCTCACTACATAACCGGATAAATGCCATATGCGAGAAAGTCATTAATAGACTAATTCAATATTGCACGGAGTATAAACGTCTCTTGTCGGTAAGAATATCTCACTTCTATCCCATTTTTTCACAAGCTTTTTAAATCATTGATAATGATGCCAAGTACACGTCAATGACAATCCCCGATTGTTAAGGATAGGAGAACAATTAAATCAATATCAAGAACTCCCACTTCGTACATAATTTTGTAGGGAGATTATAATTGACAAGTATGATTGGCCAAGTATTATTTCTACTACTCATATTACTATGTTGAATTCTGTCCGCTGACAAACAGAGACAAAGATTCCTTAGTTCTGTACTAAAATCTGAATAAGTGGTATCAAAGGTTTCCATTATGGTGATTCGGCTAGATGTCTAAGCATACCATCATTAACACATTTATCATGGTGCTAGGTCAAATTCTTTGCATGTTCGATATTATGAAATAAACATCAAAAACATGAAGTCAGTGGATTGTACCATAAAATATTTGCCAGCACTTCTTTATGACCATTAAACAGCTTTTTGTCCTCTTTTCATCTTGACTCCTTACAAACCAAGCATTCATCTAAGTCTTCACACTTTTTCTAGTAAAGGGTGCAAATATTTGGACAAACATGTATCTTTTCATATTCCATTACCAAAGTATTCAAGGTCTTTTTAGCTTCATACATACTTGGCGGTACTTTGCTACCATCTAGTAAAACATCTCTTATAAATTCTAAAAACAATGTGAAACTAGAATTTGTCCATCCTCCCGATGCCTTCATGTCCCAAGCATCGACAATTTTATATATTGTGTACAATTATCATACAAGGGTGTTTCAACATAATTCATTATTATTTCAATTAACTCCGAATGGTGCACAAAGTGTTTTTCTAAATCATTTACCATATCAAATATAATATCACCTACATCTTCTTCATTAATAGGATCTTTTCCTTTACTCCTTGGTGTTTGATTACTATTGTAATAAGCTTTACCATGTAAATTTCATTTTTCCTAAAACAAATAATCCCATATGTAATCAAATGTGATCTAACCTCTTCAATTGAACGAAATCTATGGTTTCCACATTCAACACAAAGACAACGAATCTTATCACCTACCATATGAGTTTCGACAAGTGAAAAAAATTCTTCAATGCCATTTTCATATCTTTTACTCAATCTATCAAGCCATATCCATATTCTATCCATATGCAACCCTTCAAATAAAATATCATAATATTTAATAATATTAAGTTTTTGGAATCAAATATATACTTATGCTTTTGAATTAATTAAACAAATACCCATTACACAATAACCAGAGCCAATTTTATCCAAAAAAAAAACTAAAATGACAATAATAAGATAAAAATAATCAAAAATATTGATGATCACTTACAAAAAAAATGAGTAAATAGAATGGTAGATGTGCTAGAGACGAATGGAGGTGGAAGGGCTATTTTCTATTGCAATTTCAATGGCTACAATTTCAGCTTTTGCAAAATAAGGGTTAGTATTATGTATAAAAGAGGATTTTGATGAAGAGCTTCCATGACCATTAAAAATGGTTGTCGAAAGTCAAGTTTCCATGATTGTTTTTTTTTTTTTTTCTCAAAATGGTTGTGGAATTTACTGATTTCATGACTGTCTTTAAATTTTATTCTCTATACCATGTTTTTAACATACTTTCTACTACCATTTTTAAAAAATGATTGTGGAATCTTAATAATTGAATTTAACATTTATAGTAGTAAATTAAAAACTATGCTTATAGTCTTGTTACTATTCTTTACAAATGTTTCAATAATTATTTGGCTTGTATAAATTATCAAAATTTTCTTTATGAATGGTAAAATATATATGGTTTGTACCAATATATATGATAAAATATATATTCTTTTTTTAAAAACTGCCAAAATTTCCATCAATTTTTTCTAGAAAAATTAAAAGAATAAATTTTTACGATGATAATGTTATCACATTTGTTGTAACAACCCACCTATGTAAGCTATTACTTAATTATTAATAGTTAATCTTGAATTATAAGTACTTATACTTAGGTATTAAATTTTCAGAATAATTTTTTTTCTCTTAATAACTTTGTATAAAAAGCTTTATTATACATTAATTATTGTCATAAATACTTACAAACATACTTAGGGTAATCTATTTTTTTGGGTCTTATATTTACTTAAAATACATTTACTATAATGCCCCCTAAGCTAGTAGGTCAACTACAAAGTAAATCATATAGCTAGTCTATAAGGTACTATTTCTCTTAAACTAAACTTAACTTAAATAAGATCAATTATATTAAAAATAAGGAAATTAAAAAAACTTCCCAAATAATATTACATATGTCATGGGATTTTTGAATCTCATACTCATTCAACCTCTAGTAATCTCATAATTAAGAAAAACTATATCACAAGAAACTATAAATGAGCCAAAGCTCAATAACTTGAAACATGTGCATAAATGTAATTATGTATTAAATCCTTACCTTTGCATTGTACCTATTTTCAATCACTTTGGAACTTTTTCAATCAAAACCATTCTAAGTTTTGTCAAGTGTAAAATCTAGCTTAATATTCGATAGGTCATGTAATTCATGGAACTTGTTTTTTTTTTTTTTTTTTTCAGACACCGTAGTAGCTACCATTTATTGAAAACCTCATATATATCAACGGATGTCACCACTAGTATTTGAGTTCGACAGTCTTTCTCACGTCCCTTGCTTACTTAGGTACTAAACCATGCTTTGCACTTTATTTTAATATTGGAAATAAGGGTACAATAGCTTTTCCTTTTGTAAACACGCCTATGTAACAATGTCATGAATGCTCAAATGTATTACGCACACATCAAAATGCCATGGAGCGCATCCTTTCATAAACATAAAATAGACATAGAATAAGAAGTCATACAGGCACAAAATATGTTACTATTATTCTTGTGATACAGTCGAAAAATCTACTTAGCTCGCTAGAGAAAACTGGTGAAAAAGTAGATCTCTCTAAACCTTTGCTAATAAAGCGATTGATCGACTCTGAGACTCTATTTATGACATAAAGTAGCTTTCGGTTTAGAAGTGGGAGATTCGTGTGTAATAGTTGTTTTGAAGAATAAGGTAGAAATGAAGAGACGGTAGTGAATGGAAGAATACCGATATAGTTCTTGTGATACTTTGGTAATATATAGTGAAGAGAAAGAGAAAGAAACACTTTGGTGACTAAAGCGCACGTGTAAGGTACTAAACGTCTTTATTCAACATGAGAGATACGTGGGATTTGGTTACTTGATGGACATAGAATGATGCTAGATTAGTAATTAGTGTGAAATTTTCTGCCACTTGGGGTCTTCTTGCGTTCACATGTGTATGTATAATATTAATATATAAATATATTGTATGTATACTTTAACACTGTAGACAATAGGCATTACATTAACCAATTATTTCCTCACCTTATAGTACGTATTCTATAAAAATATCGTGCATATACATATATTTATTGGTAATAGCATAAACGTATAGGAATTATAATTAAATCAGTCTCAATTAAGAATACTGCACCAATGTATTTATATCGGAACACTCAGTGGGTACTTTGTACTAACTAATTTGCTATGCTGCAGTCAAGAAAAATGACATCCAATTAGTCTACAAAAAATTAAAAAAAATACAAATACCTTCTAATTTAATCCATTAACACTAAAACTCTGATTTTAATGTTTATAAGCTAACTAAAAACTCAAAAATTCGGGTGTTACATATACATATATAAATATATATATAACTAACATTAAAATATGATAATCATACTACGAAATAGTTTTGCAGAATAACTGCGTAGTGGTACTCCACATTGTCAACACGTGCTCACATCTTTGTTTGAAATTGGCCTCCAACTATTATGGTGTAGGTTGTTTCCCTATAATATGAATATAATTAATGAGTTTTTACTTATCAAGTGCAAACAATATGAATAAGATGCAGTGCACATATACTTAAACAACATATATGGATGCATAATCCGATTATGTTTTATTATAGAATTAAGACGCGGTTCAATTATAAATGTTTTATTTTCTATTATAAACTTATATCTCTTTACTTATTTTGCTTGTCTATGAGCCCTTTTGTGGACATACCAGGTGCACATGATTAATGGGACGTTAGGGTTCACAAGGCCCCTAACAATGCTGAGATCATAAACTAGATTTGCTTCAAAACATAACATAATATAATCCTTCACTGTCTGAAAGGAGGTTGATACGACACCTTACTTATCGTAAATTAGTCTTAATCTTTGTTCAATTGAATTTGAGTACATCTAGTATCATATTCTAGTGTAACATCTTATCTAAATACTAGGTCTAAGACTTAAGTTCTTTAACTATGAATATTTTAGTCAATTAGTATGAAATGAAATGACAGAAATCATAAAACACAACAAAATGTCATGTGTGGCATACTATATATATAATTGTAATGTATATGTGATTCTGGCATAAAATGGTATAACAATCACATACATCTACAAAATATACCTGGCATGGTATGTGCCTAATACATGATTTGAAAATAATACAATTTTCATGCTCTAAGCAAGATTTGTATTTACCTTGCTTACAACAAATTGCTTTTCCATTGAGCTACAGACTAAGATTTCCTTCCTAAAATATATCCAAATTAAGTATTAATTTTTATACTTTTGGAGAAAGTTTTTACTTAATTTCTCGTTAAAAAAATTAAGATTTATTCTATATATTATGGTTTTTAGACTATGGTGTATCATAAAAATTTTAAATCATAACTTCTAACTTGAGGAAATTAGATATTAAAAATTTTATCCAAATACTTGCTTTAATATCTTAGAAAGTTCATTTTCATTTTTCATTCATCATTTTTTCTAACATATAACATCCTTTTCTAAAAGTACATCTTAATTTTGAATCCCCCTGCCCCTTACCTCTCTTTTTTTTTTTTTCTTTTTTTCCTCTCTTTTTTTTTCTTGGCCATTCTGGTGTTGCATATGCATAGCCATTCCCTATTTTTGTTAAAATTTGAAAAATAATATCTTTTAAATCATTGAGAAATTGATAAAAATCTCTTCACAAAAATTGTTAATCTATATATTATCTAAATTTTCTATGTTCATGAAAAAATCCAATTTTTCCCACAAGGCTTTATTTTCCAAAACTAGACAATTTTTGCCAATTTAACACAAATAACCTTCTAACACCATTATTTTCTTTCTAAAAATTTTGAAACACATATACATACACCATTGTTTATGTTCATAATATTTCTAATATTTACTATTCAAATTTAAAACTTTCTACATCTGTTCATAAACATGTTCTTTACATAAACTTAATCCTAACTTTTATAATCTTGTCAAATCACCATTCTAAATTCATATCAACATTCTAACACTATGAATTTGAGCTTAGAAATTTTTTAGAAAACTATAAATATTCATTACTTCTACTTAAATTTCAACCCACTAAAAATTATAAATTTAAAGAAAATAACAAGAATTTTGGTTGGTTTTTCCACTGGAAAATGAAACTAATACTTCTTGGACAATACTTCTTGGAAGGAGCTTAAAGAACTTTCTTAAATTTTTAAGAGGCTAATAAGTGTTTGAGAGGTAGGAAAATGGGAGAGAAAATGCAAGAAAGCTCAAGAAAATTTTTGAAGAACTAAAGAAAACTAAAGAGAACTTTGAGAGAGCTAGAGAGAAAACTTAGAAAACTAGAAAGCTTGTATGTTTGGGTGTGGAAAAATGAAGAGTGGTGAAGGCCTTTTTGTAGGCTTGAGTTAATGACAAAGGATAAACTCACTAATCATGTTTAAAGTTATCTACATAATTCTAATCATATTTAGGACTATCTAGAAGACGTTAATAATGCTTGACACAAATTTAATCTGGGATGACCTAAGATCTTATCTTGAGTTTGACATAAACATGAGATAGAAGAGACAGATTTAAATTTTGCTTTTAACTCCATCCCTTGGTCAAAGTAGTCTTTAATCCTAGTCATTGGATCAAAAATTTTATTTTCCTTATTTTAGAAAATTGAAAATAATTCTTTGGTATTATCTTTAACAAATAATTTTTAGACTATTAAATTTTTAGACTATTATTAGACAAATAACAAATAACAGTATTTTCCTTCATCTTCCACCAGCACAATTTTCAACATCTCATGCTGTAAAAGTTAACCCATACTAAAAATTTAACCTATACTAACTTATACTAAAAAAGTTAACTTATACTAAAAAAATTAATCTATATTGAAAAAGCTAAATAGTATAAGTTTTTACAATATTGAAAAACTTATCCTCCTAGTTTCTTGTACTAAAAAAAGTATATTAATCTAATTTCTATCTAAAAAAGGTAGGCAATCTAAATTTTGATCTATCTAAACTTTTGATATCTACTTTTTAGTGTTCATTTTATATATGTAGTAAATATTATTGAGAAGGACATTAAGACTGCTTATTTCTATACCACTAAAGTAGTTAGAATACTATATTAGTAGTTTGACAACTTATCTATACTTTTATTAATTGGTCACTTTTACTATTCATATTTTTGAATATAATAAAATAATTTTATATTATGTGACAAATTAAATTATATAATTATCATCTCATAAAATTTATTTCATGACTTTAGGTTAAAAATTACAGCGTAAACTTTAATTTACATAAAGAATTTTTATGAATTACATTGTTAATTTATTAAAATTCCTTGGTATTACAATTGTTGTGGCAAAATACCCACCACAAATATATCTAACACACCCAACTTGTATTCGCAACAAAACGGTTGTTGCCGATGAATTGGCGCCAATTTGGTTCGCTCCAGATTAGTTTTGGTGTCAAAGGGCTTGTTTGCGATGGCAGTTTCATCGTAAATATGTATTGACACAGTTTTCAGTATTTATGTCATCACGACAAATAGCCTAATATATACGACGGCATGTGATTATAAAAAACAATAACGATGATATTTCGGAGGCAAATAAATGATACGTTTTTACCACATCAAGTCGTCCCAAATTTTTCCTTATTTACGACGATATTTGTCATCGCTAATACTATCATTGCTAAAGACCAGACCATGTTTGTAGTGGTGTACCATCAGCCAAAATCAATTTTGTGGACCGCCAAAGAATCTTGATTACAGTATCATCATCTCAAATATTCTAATTTGCCGTGCCCTTATGAACTTCCTCCTCAGTCATCGGCCCATACTCTTCGGAAGGTCACATGTTGTTTTCCCATTTTGGCGTTTGATTTCACATGTTTTATGTTGATCTTGATTAAACTTGTTTAACTTTCTTAATCAGTAGATGTTCCATGGTCTTGGGACTGTAGATATAACTAGAAGAATGTTTATGATCAAGTTTTGCCACGATAAGTTCAGCTCCTTTTCAAATCAGGATGCTTGAAATTTAGTGTTCTTTATTATCATTTTTTTTTTCTAGGGCCTTGGACATATAAGCTCAAGTGATTCCTAACTTCCATATACCAATCTTTTTAATAAATTGATAACATTTGTCTCAAATTTGACCTGAATTGTATCCTTATTTTACAAGGTTCTATACATGCTCTTTAATAAACTTTTTGTTTTCCTTCACAACTTTCTTCTTTTCTTTATTTTTAATTTTTATTTTTAAATTTGAAATGATTTTGAACTCTACATTGTGATGTGGTCAGCTATACAAATAACCATAACTTTTAAGTAACAAATTTGTTACATTGGAAACAAATTTTGATGGTACAAGTAATTTCCATTCGCATATCAACAGTCGAAGAAAAAGGGATTTTTTTTTTTTTTTTTTTTTGGAATGGAAGTAAAAAAAATAATTTCCAGGAAGAGGAATATGTGCTATACTACTCTAGAAACTCTTTTGTATACTTTGTGGAATATTCTAAATAAAAATATGAGGATAATTAATTCTTATACTATCGGGTAAATGTGCTTTAGTTTTAGTTGGTGACATGGACAAAATAGTAGAGAGGGAGGGTAATAGTACCATTATTCTAAAAAAATCGATGACCAAGATTCAAGATTAGCCATGTTGAATCACGCTTATTGGATTACAGTATAATACCTACACACACACACACACACACACACAAAATTACAATCTATATATACTACATTTCCATTTCCTCCTCGCCAATAAGAACACTGCTTCGCAATAGAAATTAGAACACAATCAACCTCAGAAAACACTTAAGAGTAATGTCAAATTTCCTTTCTTCTTCTTCTTGTTCATCTTCATCTTCATCTTTCTGCTGTGCAAAATGGACGTGATCTTTGAGCCCGAAAACGGAACTCCCTTCACCATGATAGTGGATTTCTTTGACACAATCGAAGAGATCAAACTGAAGATTCAGCAATTATACGCCATTCCTGCCTCCGACCAAACCTTCACCCTCAACGGCCGCGTTCTCCCCAACAACGGCGACGTCGACAGCTGCGAGATTTTCCAAAACACCCGCATCACCATCACCCTCGCCGTCAAGAAAGTGACCCTCCGCGTCAATATCCCCATCCCCACTCCTCACATCATCCCAATCCAAATGCCCGAAAACGACACAGTCCTCAACCTCAAGGACAAGATTCTTGAGTCGGAGCAGTCTCTCCGCGGGTCAGTCAACCTGTCGGTCCTTGTGCTTCAATCCAAGGGACAAGAACTGCAAGAAAACCGCCGATTAAGCGAGTGCGACGTCTCCGGTGAGGACACTGTGATCGAGGTGAGTTTGAGGTGGAGGGCTGCGAACAACTTGATGGTGACCCTGCGGAGCAGGTGCGGGACCAGGAGGATTCCGGTGTGGGTGAAAGCAACGGACGAAGTGAAGACGCTGCGGCCGCTGCTTCGGCGGCTGAGTCAGAAGTTCGGCTTCCCATTGCCGCCGAAATACCACTTCTCTCACATGCAGGTGCACGACGTGCTGGAGGACGACCTGTCGTTTCAGTGGCAGGACGTTGCCCGGGGTGACACCATTGAGGTCATTCCTGGCAGAGGATGTTGATCTACATCTGAAAAGGTTAAGTGTATCGTGTTGAATACGATCGGCCTTTTTTCTTTAATTGATATTCATTAGTTAGTGTTTTTAGGCAAGATCAATGGGATGAAAAGTAGGCTATGATGGCAGATTTTACAATCTTGTTCGATAGGGTGGCGGCCAATGCTTCTTTTCTTGCATTTTCTTTTACTCTTTATGAGTCGGTCAATGTTGAAGCAATTTGTTTTGTACTCTGCACATAATAAACAACATTGTATTGTCTTTCAACTTTGTGCATTTTATGATATGAAACAATATGGCATGTCATATAGAAGTTAGAACTATTTTTTTACTTGGAACCAAGTAGTTCTCTATACCTCTCGTATTATTGCTTACAAGTACAAAGAGAAAACAAATTGTATAACAGTCTACGAACTATATGAATATATACTGTAATACCTAGGTTTTAGAGTGCCTTATAATTTATTAATATATGCATGCTTATATTACATTAATTGTTTTATACATTTATGTGTATGTCCTAACATGTATTTCTATGCAATGAAATGAATGATGTGTTGTGACATCCAAATCTGACTGAGAGTTCAGCTCCGGGGTGCTCCATGCCTAGCGCCTAGTGCTTGACTTCGGCTAGGTTAAATTTTTAATATCAAACTAGCACAAAACTTAGCTCATTTAATCTCAATTCACCCTAGAGTATAATTAAGACATTCCAAGACTAAAAACATGTACTTTTACTAATACGTACTCACGTTATATCAGTTCACACCCGTGTACTTGCCAAATTTTGGCATTTTGACATCACAATCACCTCAGAATACTCTTCTAGCAAAAGGTGACTAGATAATTTAAATAACATACACATTTCTACACAACATATGCATCAGGTTACTCGTGTTCAGTCGGTTAAATGTCGGAACTTACTAGAAATCTGTTAAGGTTTCCTCGGTTTGATTCCTTCATTCCGCCCTTTCGTTTTCCAGTCGTTGTCCTATAACAAAACAATTCGACATTAAGTGGAATGTTCATAGGTCAATACTAGAACATTTCAACACTTTTCTTGTAAACTTTGTCATCCTTAAAACATTTAAATCTAGTTATAATCCGAAAATTTCGGCATTATAACGGCTTAAATTTCTACTTTCCCACTATGCTAAAACTACACGAAATACCCGTTTGGCATAGTTTTCCTTATGGACCTGCTCAAAATCCCAGTATATAATATGATTTCATCTACTTATACAAAATGAGAACCCATAGTCACAAAGCCTAGGTTTTGATTCTAACTTTATCAATCTTAAAATCACCGCTTTTTCAACATCTATACTCAAACAATTCATATCCAACTTTCAACATCATTTTATCAAAGTTCTATAAAGGTTCATATCTCTCCATTCACGTCAACATAATGAACCCTAAGTAATCAAAATCATTTTCAAACTCCAACCTTACAAACATTTCAAAACCAAGCACAAAAACATAATTTTCACTTGACTTTCACCAAAGCAACTAAAATCAACTCAACCCCATTTTTGTTCCTCAATTCCATAAACATAAAAACATTTCAAAAACAACATTAGAGCTCGATTTTGAACTACTTACTTAGCCCTTGGTGCGGAACTCCCTTAAATTTGAAGCTTGATTCACTTTTTCTCACAAATTTTGCAAGTTTTGAGATTTTTGAAATTTTTGGAAGCTTAGGAACATGGGGAAGATGAATTGCAAAGAAATTCTGTGTTTTTTGGCTGTAAATGAACGTGAATAACAGATGGGAAAAGTTATAAAAAAAAATCTTGGGGGCCTTTTTTCAATTTTCTAAAATTTTAGGGTCAAAATATAATTTTTGTGGGGGCATTTTTTCAAACTTTTTGGAGCTTTTCCAGCTGGTTTTCCAGCTGTTCCTTCCACCTTTTTCCACACGCATGAGCAGCTAAAGCAACATTAATTGTTGCTTAATTCTTTCTAAATCAAATTTTGGTTAAAAATTTGTCAAAATTCACCAAAATTACTCCACCATTAGATCAAAGTAAAATTTGATCTCACCCCTTGAATTCTCATGATGATAACCAAATATTATTTGTTTATATAGTATAAGCTTTGTTCTAATCACAGTCTAATTTTCATCTGTCGAAAATTTAACTGAAAAGTCAAACTGGTTAATTTTTACAGTTTTCCTTCCGAAATGATACCAAAGACTTCTGTTTCATTCATACCGTTTAAAACACTCCATAAACCCTAGATATTTCATTATTTCCTATCTCGCGTCTACGATTAGAACATTTCCAGTCTCAGTAAATTTCTGTTTTTTGATATCGAAAATACACTGTCTGAAGCATTTCGGTCCAACAATCATTACGGTCACTGTCTTCTCACTTTAATGTTGTCATAAAACATTTATAAGCTCTAATTGATTATTCGAATACCATTTATACATTTCTATCATATCAATACATGTCTGTTCATGTTATACATTAATTCCGAGAACAGTAAAAGTCTCGATTGTCACATTCTCCCCTCCTTAAAAAATTCTCTTCCTCGAGAATTTAAAATAAGTGAGGTAATAAAGCTTTTATTTCATCCTCTATTTCCCACGTAGCCTCTTCTTTCTCATGATTGCGCCACAGCACTTTGACTAGTGGGATCGTCTTGTTCTTGAGTACCTTGTTTTCTTGTGCAAGTATTCGAACAGGTTTCTCTTCATAAGACAGGTCATTCTACACTTGTATCGGTTCATACTCTAGTATATGAGAAGGATCGGGTATATATTTCCTTAACATAGAAACATGAAAAATATCGTGTACCATTCACAAATCAGGTGGCAATACTAGTCTGTAGGCCGCCTTCCCAATCTGTTTAATTACTTTAAATAGTCTGATATATCTTGGATTGAGTTTGTCCTTCTTTCCGAAACGCATAACTCATTTCATAGGTGCAACTTTAATGAATACAAAGTCGCCTTCTTGAAATTCAAGAAATCTCCATCGTCTGTCTGCATAGCTTTTCTGTCGATTTTGTGCTGTTTTCATCCGCCTCTGTATCTTTTCAATTGCTTTTAATGTTTCTTGAACAAAATCCATTTTATATAGTTGTTTTTCCCGTAAATCATACCAATGGATTGGGGATCTGCACATTCTTTCGTAGAGTGCTTCATAAGGTGCCATTTTAATGGAAGCTTGATAACTGTTGTTGTAAGAAAACTCTATCAACGACAGTCTCTCATTCCATACTCCTTTAAAATCCATAATACAAGCTCGTAACATATCCTCCAAAGTCTGAATGGTTCGCTCAGATTGACCATCAGTCTGGGGATGAAATGCAGTACTAAACTTTAGTTCCGTGCCCATTTCCTGTTGTACACACTTCCAAAATTTGGAGGTAAAGTGGCTATTTCGGCCAGATTTGGACGTCAAAATTGCTGAAGGAGCTCCAGGCTCTAGGAATAGAGTGCCAGGCGCTTGCACCGTTGTGAAAGAGCGCCAGGCACTAGAGATGGAGCACCAAGGCGCTGAGCTCTCTGCTAAAATTTTACGTGTAATCCTTATTCAAGGGCCAGGTGCTAGCATTCAATGTCCAGGTGATTCTACTATTCCAAAATTTCCAACTTGAGTTTTGTGCCTCGTTTCTAGTCCCAATCACGCCCATTTGATTTTATTGCGTGAATTATGATTGTAAAGCAATATTAATGACTAATTAGGCACAGAATCAAGTATATAATATTCATAGTATTATGACTAAACAGTAAGCAAGATGGTAACAAGAACATGAGATTTTTTTTTAGCGTACCGGCCTCTCATCAGGGGAGGTTATTTTATTACAGATGACAGATAGATTACTGATGAAAAAGAGCCAGGTTTGCTCCCTGACCCTTCTTACTGCACGTAATACGGTACGATCAAAAAGCACCCATAAAGGCAAATGACAGATAAGAGAATAATTGAGCATAATGAACTTCAGATATGACTGTTAAATTAGACTGTAATGTTTATATGTTTAAACTGTGATGTCTAAACTTATTAGACTATAGCTTACCCGTTTGTTTGTGTTCAGGTAATCGAGGTAAGCAGTCTATAACCTGAGCATCACTGAACTAATTGGGCTGAGGGATGGAATGCTGATGTTGTGAGAAAGATTATGGACCTACCAAGCTTATCCGTAGCTCAAGGAAAAAAGGAACAAAAAAGAATATGTATGATATAGTATAAACTGAAACTATATGTTAATTGTAAATAGTTCCAAGACAGTATTTCACTAAAGTTGTATAAATAGTAAGAGATGGTTTTCAAGTTATAGTATTATGGTTTCAAAAGTTTTATACAACTAAATATGTAGACGACTATGGGTTTTAAAAAAATATTTTCTGCAAATTTACTACAAGATGGTTATATAAAATGAAAAGACGAAAGTATGAAGTAAGAAAGAGTGGAATTTCCTGTGCAAGGCAGGGGATGTCACATGTGTGACACAACGACACGCCTTAATTAATGTCAAAAAAATTTATTATAATCAAGAATTTTAACAAAATAATTAGTTGATATATTTATGGCTGCACAATAATATTAGTAACTTTATGTGTGCACACAAAAAAAAATTATTTATCATTCTGCTGGACTACTTAAGTTTTTATATAAATTATTATTTATTTTATTTCATATGATATATTTGTGTACATACGTATTTGTATATGAATATATTCCTACATATATCATACATATATGCATACATGAAGATTCCTACAACTAATTTTTTAGAGTGGTAGTCGTCTAAATTGTTTTACTATAAAAGTAATTGGCATTATTATTATGGTAAGTTTATAATTAAATTTCAACATTAGCCTTTATTAATATTATATGAATTGTTTATGAGTTGTCGATTTACCCTTTTAATTTTAAAGTCTTTCCTATACAAGGTTTTGTCTTTAAATAGTTAATATTTTCTTTTATTTCATCTCACTTTTTCAACCATTGGCATACATAGTCCTAACCCTACCATCAAAGGATTTCCATGAAAATCCTCTTTGCAGCACGTTTCTAGTGGTTAGGTCACAAACACACCCTCATTTTCTTCACTACCCTTTGCGTTTGTTTTACTTCTCTCTCTCTCTTACTGAAAACCATGAGAGTTTGTATAATGAGCTTTTCTAGGATTTTGCCTTTAGATCAAGAGTTTGCTTTAATCTTTAGCTTGGCAAATTTCTGAACTCTATTATATATATATATATATCTACACGTGTATAGACATATTCCACGTTTGACAGTATATATGCTTATTTTAGTTATTTTACTGCGTCCGCCAACTGCAGCGTTTGAGATTTAATAAATATTTAAAAATTTATTTTCATGCTCTACTTATAGAAACGATTAATTTATATATTTAGATTATCATATTAAAATTTTAGATTAGTAGGAGATAAATATGATTTATTATGAATTTTATATATACTAGACATGGTTCAAACTTGTCGAAATCACTGTCATGATTTTTCATGTTTTGTTAATCAATATTTATGATTCTTTTCCTCCTAAAATTTATACGAGACACTTGCATACATGTTTTATATGATATAATATTTACAAAATATTTTATTAAATATTTGAATTATTATGTATTTTTATATAATATTGGGACACTAGGATTTGTGTTTGAGTTAACAAAGTCGAATTTTGTAATATGTTAAATAGATACCTTGCCTTTGTTGTTGGCACAAAAAAATTTGCATAGTTTGATGTATATTCTAATATGTCTATGTA
The DNA here is from genome assembly GCA_035233585.1 of Antiaris toxicaria. Classification (NCBI taxonomy): domain Eukaryota; kingdom Viridiplantae; phylum Streptophyta; class Magnoliopsida; order Rosales; family Moraceae; genus Antiaris; species Antiaris toxicaria. The sequence continues at coordinate 102,738,991 of CP141154.1, forward strand.
AAATTTTGGATTCATAATGTGACATGGTCATTGAGATGAAAATCTGTCTTCTTACATCGTCTAAATTTTTGATGACCTGCACAGATTTGTTTGGTAAGTTTAAAAATTCCTAAAACTCATCTTAAGTGAATTATTTGATTCTATAGAATTTATGGTGATAGATATGCGTGTCAATGTTTCTTGGTTAAAATTTGGGGATGATTAGATACTCCTATAATGTAGTAAAAATTTCTTGTAATGCTTCAATTTAAATTATTATTTTCTCAGGTTCACTTTTAAAAAAGATTTCATATATGAAAATGCAAGTTTATAAATGTGAATATGTTTGATTCGTATCTTCTACTTTTCACCATGATATCAACCTATTAATTTTATATTTGGTATGATTTCATCTAAAATACAAGTTCAATATATGATTTTTGATATATATGAGTTTTTTTTTTTTTTTTTGCTTATGCACTTGTAATAAATAAACTATTGGGATTTAATGACATGTAAATCGTGGGCACTCAGAGGGCATTCTCACTTGCTATAATATTGCTTTTCCTTGAAATCCAGGTAAATAAACCTACTTGATTTTACCTTTTAACTTTAAATGGTTTTGTGAATTTACATGATCATGTGAAACATATGAAATTGTATTCCAAGTTTATGAAAGAAATGTTTAAAATGAAATGGGTGCATGTTTATATAGGAGGCTAAGTAGGCTAGGGACACGGGGGATCAGCGGATCCATCACGAATATATGCAATGAATGATAAAGAGCTGTAAATACCTGAGGTTGAAGGACTAAGATAGAAAAGCCACAAAGATTGAAAAATGTATATGGTTAATACCTGAAGTTAAAAAACTAAGATGAAAAACCCATGTAAAATTTTTATGATTGGCCAAAACTTATTAAACAGGTTTTGAAAACTATAGCCCACTGGTTACCGAAAGTATAGGCATGACATTGAGCATTCTCAAATATTTATAACGAAAGGTTTTAACTGAAATTGTGGGATACGAAGAAAATGTTGAGCATTCATTGAATTGTTTTTAAATATATTAAACATATAATATGGTTTACTTACTGAGCCTTAGCTCACTAAAGCACGATGATGCAAGACTTTGTAGCATGACATAGTGGTATAGAATAAAAAGAATTTTAAGTTTGAGAGATTATAACTTTAAGTTATTGAGAGATATACATTTTATTTTAGCTTAAAGATTGAGATTTAAACTTATTCCAATTTGAGAGCTAGTTATGATATTTTGAAAATAGTCCTTTTTTTTATTCCACTTATTTAAATTTTTAGAGGAAAGATAATTCGTACCATATTCTAATCTATTAAAAGTTAAGCTAAGGGTGTTACATATACACTATATTGTTGCCCTTATAATCGTTCTTGAAGCGGAGATATATACTTATCAAAAGGCCAAATTTTTTTTTTTAAAGAATAACATACCTCACAAGGTTTTTTATTTTTTAATGCCCAATTATAACTCCAATATATTATTATGCTTCCATTTAGATTGTCGATAGAAGTTAAAAATTTTAATTGAAGTTTATCAATTTTTTAAAAATTAATTATAATTTTTATTAACTTTTTAAATTAAAATTTCTAAGTATAAAAATATAATTTAGTTTGTTAGAACTCAAATGGAGTTCCAAACATACCTATCATTAAATCCTACAAAGTAGTGAACAGGACTATTAAGTATTATGGAATTGACACGTTGCAGCATGTGTGTGTATATATATATATTTTTTAAAGATAAAAACTAATAGTAGTTGTAGCTATTATAGCTAGTAACACCATAAATGTAGTACTACCAATTAAAAAGTATCACCAAACAATGATTTATAATCATGGGCCCTACAATGGTTTAATGCCATAATATATATGACACGTGAAAATAGGTTGTAGTTGTGATTTTATTATAACATATAAGAACGATCAGCATAATTAAGATCAATATTTACAACCATGTTCGTGTTCTCAAATGCTTCAATATTTATTAGATTTGTATACATTATCAAAATTCTCTTTATGAGTAGTAAAATATATGGTTTGTAAATTGTTGTATATAGTTTTGATTATGCCCAAATTTCTATATAAAAAAGGTTGCAGCACAGTATTGGCGGTCAAGCTCATAAGGTGATTAAACATAACAAACAAAAAGATTAATAGAAAATAAACATTAGAGAAATAAGTGAACAAATAAAATAAAAAGAAAAATGTTTTTGGGATTTTTGATAACAAATAAAGGTAAAAATAGAATAAAGAAAAGACATGGAAGGAAGTTTGAATGCTTTTATTTAAACTTAATGTTTCAACGTAAAAACAATTAAAAGAAAACCACATATTACTAGTAACTTAATGCACCAAATATAATAACTAGAACTATTATCACTACAAATATAATTATTAAGAACACTAAATAGAATAGATAAAATTAATCAAATATTAAATGTTGGATAACAAAATGATATAAAATAAAAAGAAGAACACTAGCAGATAGAAATTCATTCAAGACGTAGCTTGTCATCAGCGGTGTCTCACTCACAAAATGGTGTGTCACTTACCTCACGCTAATAAGAAAATTAAGGAAACTAAAATTTAAAAATAACTGAAATTTATTAATACTAAAATTCTCAGAATTCTTGAATGAAAAATACAAGAGGTAGAGCACTCTATTTATAGAGTTTTAGAGGCTCAACTAAAAAGGAAAATGAACTAAAAATGAGAAACTAAAAATTACAAATAAAAATATTAAAATAAAATAAATCCTAAGAGACAAAGAAACTAAACTAAATTGATTTGTTGAGGGTAATTTTGAATCCCATAAATGTCAAATTGGCTAATTGAAGTACACAAGGGAATATGCTGATAGTTAGGGTTATGTAAAATACCCACCAAACCATCTAACCTAGTCACCCCGCATCTGCCCCACCCGTTTTTACATATCCATGTCATAACCCACTTATTTTTGGGCGGGTTATAAAACCCACCAAACCGTGTAACCCAGTCACCCCGCATCCACCCGCCAATTTTTACAAGTCCACATCATCACCCACTTATTTTTAGGTGGGTGGAAAATCCGCCGACCAAATAGGCAAGTAGGGGTGGTTTCTACTTTTTTGTTAGTGGGTTGAACCCGCTTGCCTACCATTTTAGAAGCATTGTATTAATTAATAATTAGTATAATATTTACACTTTAAAAATGCTTTGACTTTTGTATCAGTATGATTTTTTGCTTCAATAGCTTTGACTATTTAAATATACATGAATGATTAAAGAATTAAAAAACAAATATGTTATTTTAGATTAATATAGTATATATTTATATGTGTAATTAGATCGAAGCATAAGGATCTTACAATATTCCTTAATTTGGAGATATGATAGGAACTCGCTCTCTCTTTTTTTTTTTTTTTTTTTAATTCCGAATCCTATAATCCTACTATTATAGACAACAAAAATGATGAGGAAATAAAAAAAAAGTATTAAAAAAAAGGTAGAACTTAACCGGATGTTTGGAATTATTCTACCTAGTATCCACCGGCCATGCCACTCGACCCCACCTGCCCAACCAACCTACATATTGGGTGATTTTGGTTTAGGATTTTGAAAAAATTATCGTCTTCCAACCTGCCCATCACCCACCTGCCACCCGCCAAACACACCCATGCACAACCCTACTAGTGGTGAAATCAGAAAACAAAAATGCATTGCTCAGATTGACCACATGTTGCGCATGGATTGGATATTGTTTGCTGGAGAAGACAAGTGATGCATGAAAAATGACTGTAGCTTTTGTGTACAACTTTTGCACTTCTTTTTTATATTCAAATATTTAAGCTAAAAACTACTCATTTTTCCATTATAATATTTTGAACAAAAATAATAGAAATATCTAATTAGATCTCAAATAAATTTAGCATTTATTCCAAAATAATCGCATTTTTATATGCTAATCAATTATCAAAATTTTCTTTAACTTACACTGTAAAACTTTCTATTTTATAATACCATAGTGAGAATATATATTCAGCAGCACTTCTCATTTAAAAGAAACAAATGAGATTACACGACAATAGAGAAATGTAGTTCAAACAAGAATATTTCGCACAACAATTACTATATATGTATATGCGTGTGTGTGTGTGTGTATACTAGGAGGCAGGAAGCCTAAAGCAACTGCGACGAAGCCACAACTCATACAAGGTCATGTGGAAAGCATCATAGTCAACGGGATTAGGATGCCACTGAAAATGCTTGCGCACTTTGAGCATGTTGTTTCTCAACCTCTGGTACTCGTCGGGGCTGATGCCCTTGAGGATCTTCTTCAGCCGCGGAATGTCGTGGGCGGCGACGACGACGGAGAAGGCGCTCCAGTTGAGTATGTCGGAGAAGGGAAGGTCATAGTGGTCCGCAATTATGACAGGAATGCAACCGTAGTACATGGCGTCCCCAATGCGAGCTGTGTTCACCCCAAAGCCCCTCACGTGGATGCAGAACTTGCTCTTTAGTAGCTCCTCGGAATAGGGTGTTTTCAGCCTCCCATAGTTCACGAATATCTCTGTGTCGTTTTCCCATACTTTAACTAGGTATTCGCGTGTTGGGTAATTCATAGCTCCGGCAAAGAATGCAAGTCTTGTCCTGTATAGTTATTACAATGTAAGCTTTGATATTGCAATGAAAACAAATAAAACAATTAGATTTGGATTTCCTAATTTCCCGTAATCCATATATATGACACAAAACGCAGTTTTTTTTTTTTTTTGGCTAAAGGAAAGGTCCAGAAAAGAGACAATCAGTATTAACATATCACAAATGTTCGATTCGCCCACTAAATAATACAGGAGACAATTTGATTCCATGTCTTTAAGCCTCAAAACATTATCAAAGTGGTCATATTTGGATTTTTACGTGAGAGTTGAACATATTGTTTTTAATTCTGATTTATTATTACCCCAAAAAAAAATTATGATTAATGTTTGGCAATGGGTTGACCGGGCACATTAACAAGAAAAGAAATTTGGTCAAATAACAGTTTTTGGACACTTAATTTTAAAAATGATGGAACTTTTTTTTAGAAGATGATAGGTGGCTATTATAATGCTAATTGACCATAAACAAGGAGACTCAGTTAATCAATAATTAGCTATAAGTAAAAAATAAATAAAAACAATCATTTTCTTAATTCAATAAAATTTAAGGCTCATTTGAGAGTGTTCTCCGTACCTCAAAAATCAACTTTTTTCTAAAACTTTACCATTTTTTACTATTTACATCTCCAAAACGTTATAATAAACTCTAAACTTTAAAAGTTTATAATTTTGTGTATATAAGTTCAAATGAGATATATTTTTTTTTTAAATTACATAGAATTTCGAGAGGAACGAAATAATATCCATATTGATATTTTTTTTTCTAAAAAAATTTTTAAATTTTTTATTTTTTCACCTCAAACAGTTTTTTCTCCCAAACGCATTTTTCAAAACAACTTTTTTCTAACCTAAAAATAATATCTCCAGCTTCCTCCCTCAATCTCCCCCTTAAGATAATTATTAAAAATAGATATACTTAAGGACATGTCATTTTCTCACACATCACCGGGAAGAATTTCACAAGTTTATTGTACAGCTGTTGCTATACCCTTCTTCTTTTTTTTTTTTTTTTTTCATTTTTCATGAAAGGTGAAAAAGGCACTGGAGCATCCCAACAGAATTGGCCCCTCTATTCACACACCAAACCCCTAACTCAAAACTTCTAAAAAATTTTTATTAAAACAATACATTGAAAGGAGATATATAAAACAATATATTTCTAAATATTGCGGTTATTAGCAGTGCAAAAGGTGAAGGCACTAATGAAAAAAGTACTTGTTTATATATATATGTATATATATAGTAGTTAGCGAGCACATGCATGAAGAATAAATAAGTAAAACAGAGGAAAAAAAAAAAAACTCATGTGACAATTTTTGGACCACGTGACTTATGACTGGGATGCCATGTGATAGCCCAGGAGGACGAAAATGCACTATTGATAATGCATTCCTCTTAATATTAGGTATAGATATCATGCATGAAGTTATAATACCTCTTAGATGAAAGAAGATTAGGAGGGTCATGTTGATCTCTGGGCCATATTTGAGGCATACTAGCATCCTTGTGTGGCACATATCCTTGTATGAAATAGCTAGCAGTGCACACCACCTGAATGGCATTAAACTTGACATAACTGGCTAGAGTCATCGCCGTCTGCCCGACGGAGTGACAAGCCACGTAGAAATGGTCCGCCCCATCGCTGCGGTTCCAGTACGGGTACTTGTGACTCACGTTCCACATGTAATCCCTCACGAAATATGGGATTCCTTCCACTTCAACGTCTGGACAGTTCCTAAGTTTCGTGATCGAGAAAGGAAGGTAGAAAAGATCTGCCTCGTTTGGATTGTTTGTGGTGAATTGGCTATTTGGTAGCACTTTGAAGAAGTAAAATTCACTGGCGTAGTTACCGGTTGGCTCGTATTTGACCGGGGATAGTAACTTCGCAAAGGGGTCATCTTCATCGTGTGGGTAAATGTATATCTTCATACTCCTTTTCATTTCCTTATAGTCCTCCAAAAATATGTTTCCATCGTGGTAAACCTCGTTGTCATTATTATACGAACTGAGACCTCCTGAACAACAAAAGTATATATACCATATAGTATTTATGTAATTTTACACGACTGAACTGTTATATTTACATATACCTTTTTTTTTTTTTAATATCATATTGGTAAGTGAGTTTTAATTCTTCATTTAGTAAGATATACATCCAAATCATAGAGCATCTATAACTACATCAATTGCTGCAAAAAATAATTAAAAAAAATTAAAAGTTAAAACTAACATTTTGCTCTGATACTATATTAACTATTAATTTGTTTCAAAAGCTTAAGCTGTACAAAATGGGTTGACAATCATATTATAATCTTTTAATTTGTAGAATGTTTTTCCCCGTTCAATTAGTACTGTAAAATATAAATAATTTCATTCCTCTTTTAGTCGAAGATTAATGAAAACTGGCATGATCTATTTCAGATAATCTTTGATATTAAGAAATAAAAATTTCTTGAGTTTTTGACTAGTGATATGAAGAAATCAAGCTGTAAACGTAATTTTCTATCCACTTAAACTTCTTAAACCTTTCCATCATAATAAATTGTGTAAACAGGTTCAATTATATAGTAAATTCTCGTCACAGTGAATTTAATTAATTAGGGTCAAGGTTTGTTTTACTAAAATTAGGGACAGTTAGGAATAGAGAGAGCCAAAAAAAGTAGTCAGCAGCTAATGGAAAGATTAAAAATATATATCGTGCAGGACGGAGCTAGACTTTGAACTCAATAAAGACGCAACTAAAGAACAAAAGGGAAAAAAGAAAAAGAATAAATATATACACATAAAATATAAGTTATAATGTCGAAATAAGGGACTGCAGAGTTTGTTTTAAAAAAAAATAGTTAAAAAAAAGCCGGAATTAAGTTTTAAAAAACTAAAAAAAAGAAGTTTATATATATAAATTCTAACGTCAAAATAAAGGGCTATAAAGTTTGAGTTGAAAAAAAAGATTTCAAAAATAAAAAGAAGAGCAGTCGGAATTAAGTTTAACAAAATAAAAAATAAAATATTCAGCAAAAAAATAAAAATAAAAAAATTGTGTAACTGTACTAGTCAGTGGTGTGGACTACAACTTCAAAAAAAATTTGAAAAAAAAAATACGGAAGTAAAAATGAAAATAGATAATTTTAGTAGTTAGGGGTGGGAGCTTCAAAACAAAATTTAAATCTTTGTGGCAATTAGTTGAGCACAAATAGTTTTTAAAAAACCATGAATTTAGAAACTATAAAAATATATATATATGCTTTTTTTTTTTTTTTCTCACCGGGGACACATGCCCCCCACAAAGCCCCCGTTGGCGCTGTGCATATATCCAGGCCAGAGGAGTAGTAATTTTAAAGACCTCATCACATCAGTATTTATTTAAAACATAACGATTAAACAAAAATATTGCAGTAATACAAAATTAAGAAGCAGAAATAACTTAACATTTTTTTTTAATTACATACCAGGTTTGTTGCCGGGTCTGGGGTTGGCAAAGTTCTTGGCCAAAAGCCTTGAAGTGGAGAAGTTCTCAAAGAAAGATGCCAAAGACAAGATGACGACGAAGAAAACAATCCAATTTAAGACGATCCAGTTTATTGCCTTGGTAGATTTAACTTCCATCTTAAAATAATAATAAGAAATCGAAGATCACGTTGCATTACCTTCTAGATCTGATCATACGTTATTCCAAGTAGATTTCCCAAAAAAATTGTGCCAAAAAAATAAGTGTATGGGAAAACAAAGGTATAGTAGAATTTGCAAAGGAAACAAGTAGGGAAAATATTTCTATGGACGCATAATGTCCAAACCTGTTTTTAACAAAAAAAAAAGGTCATTTTTCTCTTTGTTTTGGGAGAATACAAACGTGTTTGATAAATTAATTTATGATTTTAAGTTTTAGTTATATGTTGCTTTTATAAAACATAAACGTGCATGGAAGGTTATACTCATTATTCATGGATATGTTGGATTGCCAGACTTTTCGTCTTTGTACAAAATAAACATGTCTCAAAATCACTTTCAAGAATAGAGTGAAAAGTTATTCTCATCATCAAAAGTTTCTATATATATATGTTGATTTTTTAGAAAATAAACGTGCTTATAATGTTAATTTTCATGGATGTTAGACTTTTGCTCTTTTGTACGTACAAAATGAACAAGCATCTTGTCAAGTCACAAGTGGTGGTAGCATAGTAGTTATTGATGTCCTTTATTTTAATCTCAGCATCATAGTTTAGATTCCTCACATTTTTACTTTGAGGTACAATGTTAAAAGAAATATGAGTTTGTGGTCAGCAACAAAACCGGCATTTCATTTCAAAGGAGGCATAACCTATTACACAAAAGAGGAAAACGAATCAGTTAATCTCGGGGAAAAAGATTAAAAAGAGAGAGAGAGGAAAATGAGGAAGACCTATATCCTTAGAGCTAGAATTTTCAAATAACATAAATGTAATAAACACTAAAAACATTATATCAAACATGATAGACTATATGCTCAGAAGCGATCATAATAAATTCTATATATTGTTCTCATTCTTGAATTATGCATACGTATATGTGTGTGTGTGTGTGTATGTCACTATAAAAAAACTCACATATTAAGCTGCCTAACGAAGCTTGAGAAATTGTTGTGCTTGAAGTAGATGGGCAGAAGACTCATGGCAAAGTTCTGCAAGTCCCAAACGGCAAAGCTGTTGTTGCCTCTGCTCCAAGAAACGACATGGTAATAAGGATCGTCTTCTTCCTTTTTTTTTTTTTAATTTGTTGTTTGTTGTTCTGGCGAGAAACTCTAAGAGAGTTTGTATAAAATATGATGGCGTTCAAAATTCTTTTCAAGGGAAAGCTAAAAAGCACTCCAACCTTGACCTTGAGGGGGGCATTTTGATATATATTTTAGATCGGAGTGCAATTTGACGTATTTTATAAATTAGGGAGCATTTTGACACATATATTATTAGTCAAATATATGTTGACAAATTATTAACATGATCTAACAAATGAGGCATTTTGACACAAATATTTCAGAGCATACCAGGTACAGCAGATGCAATTAATAATATATGAGACATATTGACACTAGTGACATTTTTTTTTTTTGGACTACTTGACATAATTCAAAAAAATCGTAAAATCTTTTCCAAAATGTAAAACACATATTTAATCACCTTCTAATGGAGTTACGTATGAAATCACTGTTAGATTATGTCTATAATTACACATTTTATTTATTAAGCTTATTATTTTATTTTATTTTATTTTATTTTATATTTTGAATTCAGGGACGTAATTTTAAACTTTGCTTCTTTTAATGAAATTAGATGTAGGAATATTGTTAAATTATGTCCACACAAGTTGTTTTATGTGGCTTTTTTTTTTTTTACTAATTATTGTTGGCGAGTAAAATTTGTCTAATAAATCCCTCAATAGTAGGGATTTCTAAGAATTATCACAGTTGCAAAAAATCATGATATAATAAAAGTAAAAAATGTAGAAACACATGGATTTATAAAAAGGTTCATCATATATAAAATGGCTGCATCCTCTCAGTGTGTGACAAAGATTTTTGGCGATCATTTAATATGTATTTATAATCTTGAATGTTAATGTCAAATAATCATGACAAATATATTTATGATCTTGAATCTTGAATGTATTTATAATCTTCTAAGAATTAACCATGACAAATATTTAAAATACAAATACATCATATTTGAATTTGAAATCCTGAATGTTAATGCCAAATAACCATGATTTGGGATTTTAGATTCAAATACTTGATATATATATATGCATACATACATATATATATATATATATCTTAGATTCCCAGGCGCTGAAATTGTTACAATAGCCTAAGCCACATTAGGAGCCGATATGGTGAGATAGTTTTATATAAAATTGTTTAGTTTCTATTTGAGGGAACCATGTATGTTAGGACAATTGGATGGAAACATGTGCATAAAAATATTTGAATGTGATAATATTATTTGAATAGACTATTAGATGTGAATATTAGAAAAAGAACGTTTGATGGAGACATTTGGATAGTTGGTGATACACTTAAATTGTTTAAGTTAAAAACTGTATAAACTTAAGAGGGTGTTTGAAACACGTTTTTTAGACACTTAAAACTAACTTTTTTTCTAAAATTTCACCACTTTTTATTATTTATATCTTTAAAACGTTACAGTAAACTCCAAACTTTAAAAGTTCATAACTTTATGTATACAAGTCCAAATGAGATAATTTTTTTTAAATTGCATAGAATTTCGAGAGGACCGAAACAATATCTATATTGATTTTTTTTTCTAAAAGAATTTTAAAATTTTTTTATTTTTTTACCCCAAATAATTTTTTTTTTTCCAAACACATTTTCCAAAACAACACTTTTCCAACCCAAAAATAATGTTTCCAAGCATCTCCCTCAAACACCCTCTTAAAAGAAAAATATTAGCTACATCAATTCTGATCTCAACTTTAAAAATAAAGAATTAATAATTTAAAAGCAACGGATTTACCAAAACAACTATAATTTATTTCTTGGGGACAACGTAACACAAGCCATCCATGATACTGTATCTCTAAAATGTTGAGTTAATTTTTTTAAACAATTTATAAAAGAATAACAAGTAAAAAAAACACAACAAATAAATGTAATTTTAGGTCAATCCACTCTTAGCCATTAATTAATAGAATCTAATTATTTGTCAAAACGAATTTATAAAAGAATAAATTCTATTATCATCCAGTTTAATGTATTGTTTTTAATTCCGTTTAGTCAACTCGAATACATGGGTATCTCTCTTTTGTATTTAACATTATAATAATTAAGTTAAGATCATACCACAACAATTAAATTATATCAAGATAAATGGCTCAGCTTTATTTAACTTTATTTACTGATTGTGAACTTAATAATTTATGCTCTTTTTATTTGAAGGATTAATAATTTAAAAGCTGTGGTAATTGGACTGCCACCGGAGGAGCCGTGTGCCCTTATTTTCATTGGGCTACCGCATAACCGAAAAGCCTGTAATTTTACGCCTTTTAACTATATTCCCGTAACAAAAGAAGAAAAAAAAATATTGAAAATTAGCAAGATGCTTCTGTTGGATGCCTCGGTTATCTCTTGTAGGGCTCTAACTTTGAAAAGTTCGACTACATTGTTTATAAGAGAAGGGAAGAAATAATAATGGAAATGGACGTGATGACAGGCCAACATCTTCTATTATATTGTTAAAGAAAATCCGGCGGTATTCCGATTGCTGTGTTTTCCATTAAAGATGTGCGTGTGTCTTTGTTTCTTTATTTGGGTGCAAGTTCCAATTATGAAAGAATTGTTCAAAACACAATGAATCGACTTCAGATGCTCGAGCATATGAGATACACATGTGGATTCTACATTTTGTTAGTTGCCGTGTTTAATTCCAACCCATCCAAAACGTAGAACCAAGAAAGTCAAGGAATTGGCGCCACCATAAACTATGGGTCCCATGGCATCTACATGAGTATATGCTGACCTACGAATGCCTCTGAGCTTCTAAACTTTGAAAGGAAATTAAAGCAAGCTAAATCCTTAATGATAAGCGCACCTTTCATTGCAAAATGTTAGTGCACCTTAAACTTGACTTTCACTTAACCAATAGCACACGTTTCTATAATATTATTGAAACGAACTTGATTTTTTAACTGATGTAATATAATAATTTAATTAAATATAATTTTTAATGTGTTATGGTATTATTAAGATATAAGAATAAAGTAATTAAAGAGTTGAATTTGATTCGTAAAAAATTATCGTTTATTTTCATCTGATAAAGAATAGGCTATCATGTGATGATGCGACTAAAGTAAGTTTTATTCTAACACTTTCATTGTAAAGGGAGAAAAACATACTAAATTAAGTTCTATTGGCAAGCAAAAAGTTAATAAATAAATTTGTTTACACTATACCATATTTGCCTTGAAGAGAATTATACACCGGGATGTTAAAAATATATATATATATATATACACTTCAAATTTATTAATCCTTCAACTCTAAAAGCACAATCTTTATTAAAAATAAAGAAGAAGAAGAGCGAAGTTTATAGAGTTAATAACTCGAATGGGTTCGTGAGAGGCTTAGCGTTCTCAGCCGCGGTCGCAGGTAATGAAGAAGCATTACGCTCCTGGCCTTAATTGGTACGCCCCTTTCTTCTTCACCGGTTTCTGCATCAAATTTTACACCCAAAAAAAAATATATCAAATTTACACAAACCAAAGCTTCAAACTTTTTTCTTTTGTTTTCATCTATTTAACATCTGTGATAGAGAGAGAGAGAGGAGAGAAAGAAGAAGAAGAAGAAGAAGAAGAAATAGAGTGAGGGAGAGAGAGAGGACACTTTATGAAGGAGATAATGTTGTCTGGATTTCTTGGACTTAGGTTTGTTCTCGGCGCCCATTTCCTTCTCAAAGAAAATCCATGGATTTTTTTTTTCCCCCTGAACGCATTGTCTGAGTTCAGAGTTTTTTTTTTTTTGAAAAAAAATACTCTGAATTTGCAAAAAAAAAGTTAAAGTGAATAATTAATTATTAACAGAATGATTTTATTAAGACACCCCTTATTAACGATTCCATCAACAATTTCATCAGAACCATAGACAAAAGTTAACAACAACAAAAAAAAAAAAAAAAAAAAAAAAACCAATTCAAACAATTTTATATGATTCACAAAACAGAACAAACGATTAAAAAAATATAAAATATAAGATAAAAAATATAATTCTAGAAGTAAATATAAAATTAATCCATCCTTATATAATAATTTGATACCTTGTGTTTTGCCTTCTTTTATTTTAAAAGTTTACCTCCGAATATATATATATATATATTCATTTATTGCAACCACAAACTCCTACAATAATGGCATCCATTGACGATATTATTATTATTATTATTATTATTTGAGAACATCCATCGATGTTATCGACCTCGTTATCATCTCCAGAGAAATAAACAAGAAATGATACATACGCGCCGTGGAAACCGAGCTTTCCTTTGTTTCGTTAACTTGTTAACTCTGATTCAAAATTTTATTTTATTTTTTTTAAATTAACAAAAATTATAATTCAATTAATTATTTTTAATTTAAAGTTTCATTTCCACTCAATTCATGAATCAGCCTCAGGGTTGACACCTATTTCCCACGCGTGTCATGATTTCATTGGCTGTATGGTAATGCCGTAACAGACTCGGCCTTCTCTTGGCTTATATATAAGGGCCCAAACGCTAACCTTCGTTCCCCACAAGACGCAATTTCCCATCGGTTGTTAATCGGAAGAAGCCAATTTCCAAGCAAATTATTCAAGGTACAGAAATTTTTCCCTGTTTTCTCGATTTACATTTTTGTTTTCCTGCTCTTTTTTTTTTCTCTCTTCTCCTTCAGTGTTAGGAAGGCGAAGCGAAATCTGTGTTGTGAATTTTGATTATCTTCGGTTTCTGTTTGGCTGAATATTCCGATTAGGATTTTTTTGATTTATTTTAAGGATTCCAGAGATGTAGATCTGATTGTTCTGTTGAGAAATTTGACTTTGATGTCCGAGGTTTCTTTTTCCTTTTTTCCCTGTCACCTGGAATGTAACTATAAATAGTCGTATCTTTTTATTTTTATCGATTTCTTTTGATCCGACTTTTTTCTTGCTGCAAAAGTAGAACCGATGATTTAGTTTTCAAATTTCTTCCATAAAAAAAAAAAAAAAAAAAAACTCTGAAGGTGGTTTCTTGTAGTGATGGAATCTTGTTTTGGTTGAAGATATATTTGGTTATTGATTTCGTTGATTCTGTGTGGAACATTTTGGGGGGGAAAAGTATAAAATTTGGGTTTTGATTTCGTGGATTATGTGGAAAATTTTGATGGAAAAACAGACCGTTTGGACGAATAAATTTCATTTAGAAAATAATAAGTCCAAAAACATTCTTTTGTGTTTTGTTTTATTTTTATTTTATTTTTCTTTGCTGAATCTCTGGGTAGATTTTAGTTCTAAGTTATGTTGTTATTCATTAATAATAGATGCTGATTCATTTTGTGTTTGTGTTTATTTGTAGATAGGTATATATTTGCCGAATTTCTGGGTAGATTTAGGCTCTAAGTTTTGTTGTTATTCATGATTGACAGATGGAAATTTCTTTTTATATGTTTTTCTTTGCTTAATTTCTGGGTAGATTTTTGTTTATGTTAATGTTGTTGTTCATTATTGATAGATGCAAATCTTCGTGAAAACCCTTACTGGTAAGACCATCACTCTCGAGGTCGAGAGCTCAGATACCATTGACAACGTCAAGGCTAAAATTCAGGACAAGGAGGGAATTCCCCCAGACCAGCAGAGGTTGATTTTTGCTGGAAAGCAGCTTGAGGATGGTCGTACTCTTGCCGACTATAACATCCAAAAAGAATCGACCCTGCACTTGGTCCTCCGCCTCCGTGGTGGAATGCAGATTTTCGTCAAGACCCTGACAGGAAAGACCATTACCCTTGAGGTCGAAAGCTCAGACACGATTGACAATGTTAAGGCTAAGATACAAGACAAGGAAGGCATCCCACCAGACCAGCAGAGGCTCATTTTTGCTGGAAAACAACTCGAGGATGGTCGTACTCTTGCTGACTACAACATCCAGAAGGAGTCAACCCTCCACTTGGTCCTCCGTCTCCGTGGTGGTATGCAGATTTTCGTCAAGACCTTGACTGGAAAGACCATTACCCTTGAAGTTGAAAGCTCAGACACAATCGACAATGTCAAGGCTAAAATCCAGGACAAGGAGGGAATTCCCCCAGATCAGCAAAGGTTGATCTTCGCTGGAAAGCAGCTTGAGGATGGTCGTACTCTCGCTGATTACAACATCCAAAAAGAATCAACCCTCCACTTGGTCCTCCGTCTCCGTGGTGGAATGCAGATCTTTGTCAAGACTCTTACAGGAAAGACCATCACCCTGGAAGTTGAAAGCTCGGACACAATTGACAATGTCAAGGCTAAGATCCAGGACAAAGAGGGCATCCCACCAGACCAGCAGAGGCTTATTTTCGCTGGGAAGCAGCTTGAGGATGGAAGGACCCTGGCTGACTACAACATTCAAAAGGAGTCCACCCTTCACCTCGTCCTTCGTCTCCGTGGTGGAATGCAGATCTTTGTCAAGACTCTTACAGGAAAGACCATCACCCTGGAAGTTGAAAGCTCGGACACAATTGACAATGTCAAGGCTAAGATCCAGGACAAAGAGGGCATCCCACCAGACCAGCAGAGGCTTATTTTCGCTGGGAAGCAGCTTGAGGATGGAAGGACCCTGGCTGACTACAACATTCAAAAGGAGTCCACCCTTCACCTCGTCCTTCGTCTCCGTGGTGGAATGCAGATCTTCGTCAAGACCCTTACAGGAAAGACCATCACCCTTGAGGTGGAGAGCTCGGACACAATTGATAACGTCAAGGCAAAGATTCAAGACAAGGAGGGAATCCCTCCAGACCAGCAGCGGCTGATTTTTGCTGGGAAGCAGCTTGAAGATGGTAGGACTCTTGCGGATTACAACATCCAGAAGGAATCTACCCTTCACCTTGTGCTGCGTCTGAGGGGTGGCATGCAGATCTTCGTGAAGACCCTGACTGGGAAGACCATCACCTTGGAGGTGGAGAGCTCGGACACAATCGATAACGTAAAGGCGAAAATTCAGGACAAGGAGGGCATCCCACCTGACCAGCAGAGGTTGATTTTTGCAGGGAAGCAGTTGGAGGATGGAAGGACTTTGGCTGATTACAACATTCAGAAGGAGTCCACCCTTCACCTTGTCCTCCGTCTTCGCGGTGGCTTTTAAGTGATTTCCGTTTTTAAGGATGTTTGTGATTGAAGGCTTGTTACTGTGTTTCCGCCTAAAGGTTGTTATGGATAATGTGTGAACTGAATTTCGTGGTTTAGTTGGCCCTTATGAGGCCTGTGGATGATTGGTTCATGAACTAGCGTTTTTTCTTTTGTCAACGCAGAGTATGGTATTTCCTTTCGTTGTTATGTTTTGGTGCAGGTTCTTTCTAGGTAGTTACTAAATATTCAATTGCCGACTCGTCTGATTTAATCCACCGTTGCTCTCTGCTTTGGGCTTTTACAAGGTTATAATATAATACGTTATCTGCAATCAAAATGATCGACGACATTGTTAAGTTGTAGAATAATTACGCTTCCTAGCTATGCACATTTTTTTTGTAACTGATTTTCCAAACTGTTTAAAATACCTCTTGGTTTGTACTAGAGTTTAAAATGCCCTTTACATTTACTTCGGTCCTTATGGAGCATTTCATTTAAGGTTAACAAAAGCTCTTATATTAACCAAAAAACAAAAGATTAATACTTTAAAAAATAAATTAATAAATTTGAATTAAGCAAAAATCAAGTTATCTTTCTGTTTCTCTTTCTCCAATCTAGTCTTTTTCTTTTCATTTTTTCTTTGGAGTCCTCAGCTGGGGCCGCCAGGGATGTGGATTGATGGAGGCTCGATTTAGGTTCGGGTACGGGGAGGTCGCGCTTGCGATAGAACGGGTGAGAGGTCGGCAGATCTGAGTCTCCTGGATTCGTTGGGTGCGATGACGGTGTGAGTTTGCCCCTGTGAAGAGGGTTGCTGGCGATCGGGTCGTCCGATGGGCTTGGGTTGACGAAGTAGCTCGTAGCAGCTAGGTTTTTGTTAGCAATCTTGCACAGCGATTTCTTCCTAATTTTACCACACTTTCCTCCATTTTTGGTTTCGTACAATTTGAGATTTTTGGCTCGTGAGAAGGCGTTAGAATGTAAATTTTTTTTTTTTTTGTTTAATGCACGTCATGATTTATCAAAACATGATAATGTCGGGGCTTATATGAGTGCGGTCTTTTTTTTTTTTTTTTTTTTTCCTTTTTTTGTGTTTTGGCTCTGAATATGTGAGTGTGTTCTTGAAAACCATTATAATGATTACCATGGCTCCGACGATGACATTCTCGGGTTACGTAGTTGTTTTAGTTATAAGTTAGATCACTCGAGGTCACCACATTGATTTCCCCTTTTTTTTTTCTCTTTTTTTTTTCTTTTTCTTTTTTAATTACAAGCTTTGAAGCCTTGAAGCTTTACTTTTGATTCCAGTTTCTTGAAAGAAATCAGTCTCATTTTTTCCTTCTCTGTTTCTTTTGCATTTTCTAGATTAGATCATGGTTGAAATTTGTAAGGTCTTTTCATTATTTGTTCATTTTAAATTATATGTTTCATTATTGTTAAATTTAATATAATAAATAACTTTTTTTTTATTAATATCCTTTTAATAATTAGAGTTTATAGTTTCAAAATATCTTTTATTAAACATGTCATGTCAATAAATCTATTAGAATTATAAAAAAAAAAAAAAAAGGACGAATGGTGTATTTTAAAACGTGTTGTGTATATTAAGAGACTTTAATTAGCTTTGCAAAATCAGAGAGCAAAATGATAAAGAACGTAAAACTAACTATGGGGTATTTATAAAATTAATCCTAAGTTATATATAGCAATGACCCTAGTGTTCTTCACTTGCAATTCAATTCAATCTGGACATTGGAATATCTATAAATTTTATTGAATACGGTTTCTTATTATAACCAAAAAAAAATGTTGAAATTTGAGATTAAATTACTTGACCGGGGTTAGTTAGGATCTTAAGCCAGTTTAAATTGCGTCAGATACAGAAATGTTAGCTCAACTTTCTCAATCTAGTACTGTCCTCGAGAAATACCAGGATTTCTTTTTTTTTTTTTTTCCTTTTTTAAGGAAACGAGCCAACCTTGGCACTGTTTTTCTGTGCTGGATATTAGCCCCACCTGCATGTGGTTCTTGAAATTGTTGGTTGCTATGTATTTTAATCATGCATACCTGCGGCCGCCAATGGATTTTTGTCATTGCCAAGACCAATAATTGAATCCCAAAAAAGAAAAAAAAAAAAAACGCAATAATTGAACATCCATGAATATAATGTTCATCCAATCGGAGTTTCCTCTTTCGAAAATTATAATATAAATAGCAGTTTTAATAAATAATTAACATGTACAACTTGTTCTTCAAAATGTTTAGAGTAATATATAAATTTATTAAGTAAATAAAATATTTATTTTTTAATAAACAAATTATTTACATAATAAAATTTTTTATTATTTATCTGATAAATTTATTATTCACTTATATTTATTTCTAAGATTAAAAAAATAACATGCTATTTACATCAATTATTTAAATAAAAAAAGGTACTATTTATTTCTTTCTATTTTTTCCAATAAGAAATGTTCACGGATGCTATCTTATTGAAAATTATCCTTTACTTCTTTCTTCCTTTTATTTAACAGTAAGAATGTTTGTTTATATTTTTTTGGTAAACAATAAGAATGTTTACGAATATTAAATCTTAATAAAATTTCATCAAAAAAATTGTAAATTCTTATACAAGTCCGATTATAAATAATAGAGCTATACAGATATTGCATTTTTTCGGGCTCTACCTTAAAAAAAAAAAAAAAAAAATTTCTTTTATGCAGCCCTTTATTTTGTTTATCCATTTATTTTGAGATGATGCTCCCAACAATAAAAACATGGCCTACTTACCAAACGAAATTCAGGGTCTGAATGGATCTCACGAGTCCTGTTGCTGATTTTCGAATGGTCAATTTCATGTGCACATCCCAGAATAAAGCATCCAACCTTTTTGTTATATCAAATTAGTCACCATGTCTATGATTCGTGGTGAAGAGACCTGGCATCAGCTGCAAGGAAAATGCTGGGAAATTTTCCTTTTATATTTACAATTCTGCTTTTACGGAAAAGAAAGAGTTTTAACCCAAAATGCTCACTCTGCCTGCCGACAGTGGAAATAGGACTACCCCCATTTCATGAGCTGTCTTTTTCTTTATTATTTACTTGAAAAATACAAAAGAAGAAGGATGGTAATTTGTCGTATTAGTTTCGAAATTATTAATATTTTACCATTTTAATTTTTCTGAATTTTCAACCATGATATATTAGTTTTTTATTTTTTATTTTTTTTACAGTTTTGGTCTCTACCTTAGCATCAAAGAAAATTTTTGATATTCAACAAAAATAATTATATCTTAAAATATAATAATTGAAAAAATTAAAGAAATTATTACATTTAGTGTAAAATGCTTTAGTTTTTAAAAATTAATAAAGAGGACATTTTAAATTTAGTGTTACATTATTATCTTCATTAAATTCAAAAAATATATATTTTTCATGAATTTTAACATCATGACCAAAACTATCCCCCAAAAAAAAAAATTCAACAAGTAACTTGTTAAAATTAAAGCTCTAAGGACAAAGTAATAAAATGTTAATAGTTTTTGGATTAACAGAGTTAATTACTGAAAGATGAAAAAAAAAAAAAAAGAGAGCGAGAGAGAGAGATAATTTAATGACACGTTTGTTTTTTGTATTATGTTTAAACATAATATAATTTTCATTCAAACATATTGTATTTACATTGTAGTTTTATGTTCAAATACAATATTTTTCTATAATATTTTAAATATACTTACTATTTTAGAATATTTTAAAAATAAATTTTTTAAAATCTATTCACATCATATTCTCTTTCTATCTCATTTTTTCTATTATTTTTATCAATCATATCAATTTTTCAATTTTAAAATACAATTTAAATATTTTTTTATTTAAATACACATTATATTCCAATATATAGTAAATATTTTTTATTTAAATATAAAATATATTCAATACACTATATTCAAATATAATATAATCACAGTATATTTACTAAATATCTCCAAAAGTAAGGTCGAATTAACTATCAAATTATATATTTACAAAAATATATATATATCAAATTATAGCTGCAGCATGATATATGGGATGACCAGTAAGATAAGATATACGTACAAAATTTTAAATCCACGAAGCTACAGCTGAGATCTAGAGAAGATTTATCGGCCGCGTCTTTCTCCAATCAAAAACAAGTGAATATAAGACAAACACTTTTGACAAGAAAGGGCATTTTATCCCCACCCAACACATTTAATTTGATAATCCTTCTCACCTAATTTGTATAACCCACTACACATTTATCCGGCCTCTCCACCGTCGGAAACTTCCCAAAATTTTGTTTTCTTGGGGGGTAAAAAACATTAATAAAAAAAATTTAATGTTAAAGTATATATGTTGGAAAAGTACATGCTGTGAGAATTAAGAAGAAAACTATTATATAAAATATGAGACATTGTCAATATAAATGTAATAAGATGTATAACTTTTTTTTTTTTTTTTTTTTTACTTTTTGGTGGAAATAAAATACGTTTGATCTCTTTTCTATACCAAAGAGGGAGTTACACTCACGTTCGCATATGGGAATTCACATCTATTATTTTAAAACTTTTCATTTTAAATTATATTTAATTATTTTTATTATATCATCTCATAAAAAATATTTTTTTTATTTTTTATTTTTTTTTATTTTATAAAATAATATAATATAAGTAGATGGTTATGATTTAAAAAAAAAAAAAAATTCACCGGCAGATATAAGTTGCGAAACATAAAATACGTTGCGACAAAAGCAATAATAAAACTATCAACTACCTGTCAACTTTTGTTTGACTCCATGTGAGCGGCTACAACCCAACTACCATTCGTTTCCTCTTTTGGCACCGCCATTATATATTTTCTATCTCAACCCATATCACCCCAAAAGCTCTTACTTAATTTTGCCTTTCTTTCTTTTTTTTTCTTAAAGTAAGATTATTAAGTATTTGAGGACTTCTTCAGCCCCTCAAAGCAACCGCAAAAGTATTGGCTCTTCACTTAAATTTTCTTTTTTTTTTTCTTTTCTTTTTCTCTTCCCCACATGGCTGAGTCCGAACACTCTTCTTCTGATGACAATTTTGCCTACTATCAAGGTGCTAATTCTTCACCGTTTCTAGTCTCTTCTGTTTCTGCTTAAATCTTTTCCGTTTAATGAGTTTAATTAAATCGTATAGTTGGCTTTTTGGTGCTTTTAAATTTTAGTTTTGGTTGTTATTCTCCAAATATCTGCCTGGTTTTGTTCCACTTTAAATGTTCTGGTTTTAGCTCATGCATTACAAAAAAAAAAAAAAAGAAAAGAAAAGTTATGCAAAGACAGAAATTTTTCAATCTTTTTTCTTTTAATATTCTTTTGCGTTAAAATAAAATTATGATTCATCTTTCTCCTTGTTGGTTTGGATAATTTGTACAAACCAGAGGAAAGCAGTGAGAAATCGAAGCTTGAACTTGACTTCAGTGAAGACGAGGAAACACTTGTTATCAGGATGTACAATCTAGTTGGACAGAGGTTTGTTTCTTCTCATTATTCTTCGTTATCCTCTTCACAAACACACACACACACACATATATATATATAATTTCTTCTAATCCCACGAATAATTTAATCTTATGTAGGTGGTCTCTAATTGCTGGAAGAATCCCGGGAAGAACAGCTGAGGAAATTGAAAAGTACTGGATGTCAAGGTACTCAACAAGTGAAGGAGACCAATGAAAGCGAACGAAAAACAGCCGTATCTTCTTCCCCCGGTTCGCGTTATGTCCAAAATCAAAGTTGTTGCGGTGCCAGAGGCTTCGATCTTTAGATAAAATTAGCAAAGAAGGTTATCTCTCTGTTAGGCTAATGTAATCTTCATGTACCTGTACTTGCCATGGATGTTGTCATCTTTCAACGTTGAGTTTCTCGTCAGTTCAATGTCGATGTGCTTGTTGCAATTTCTACCTTAATGTAGATTACGTGGTGGACTAGTCTCCATTTGAAAATGGCTTTGCAGCTGGTAAATGGCTGTGTAATATCTGACACTGCGCTTTCAAAGCGAGATTTTGGGATCTGATATCTTCAACTTTGACCGTAACATTACCGAACATAGATTACGGAATATGGATAGCAAATAGAAGAAGAGAAAAGAAGGGTCAAAAGCAAAAGAAACCAGTAGAGATTGGGAATCGTTAAAACGTGTCAAATCTTACTTCTTAGCCACCTCAATAGAAGTGGAGAGCTCAAACTTGGTCAACTTTTTTTTTTTTTTTGTGCTTTTTGTATTAACCAATTTTCTTGAGTCATTGTTAAACATGACCATTTCTAGAAACTCAGAAACGTATGCCACATAGAATAGGACTTCAGAACCAAAAAAAAATAAAAGTATAATAAATAATGCAACAAGTTGCAGGCTGAGAAGTGAGACTGATATAAATTGCTTTCTTGCTTGGACGACTAAAATCTCCCCTGGATGACACAGAAAAGATTATCTAAATTTTAATACGGAAATTCAAAGTACCTGTAGATTAAACCTTAAACCTACAACGACTACTAATTAAAAAAAAAAGTAGCATTCTTATAATAAATAATTAAAAAAAAAAAGCTGGTTTTCAGAAATATTTGAAATAAATGTTTTATTTATGATATTTTAAAATCTTAATTTTTTTTTTAAATTTGGTTGGGTGGAGCGTCCCCATCACTATTAAAGCGATGTTTCAGCCAGCATTCTTATCCCAAGTTCTTTTGGATCATTCCTCTATTTCTATCCCATTCCTCAAACGGATAAGGCCAAAATGAGTCGCCCACAAAACCAATCGTTACAGCAAGAGATTCCACATCAACAGTAAACTACGAAGGATGATTTTGAATGATTTATTGTGTTTGTATTATTTTTAAATATAATTTATATTAAATAAAAAATATTTGTATTGTATTTGAATGTAATATATATTTGAAATAAAAGTATTTAAATTATATTATATATAATGTGATTAATAAAAGTAAAAAAGAAAAAAATATGAGAAAACAAGAGAATATGTTATATGATTAGTAAAAATAATAGAAAAAATAGAATAGTAAATAGTGATTGTATTATATATAAAATATAATATAATTGATATTTGAATGTAATACTTTTATATTTGTATGAAAATTATATTGTATTCAAATATAATTCGAATACAATATGATAAATAAATGAGACATAAGATTAATAAAACTTTTATGATAGGAACTCTTTCTTAATGTTATTTGTATTTTTATTATTAAAATTGATTTTTACATTTCATCTATAAACATCCTATTTCAAATTTGTTATACATGACACAAAATTAATCTAATCATATCCTCTTTAAAGATTTATTACGCATCACATATAACTAATCTAGTCACTTATATGACTGTTAAAAATTTAAACCTACGACAAACTAATATTGTAGAAATTTCCTAAATTAGAACTAAACATTTGATTTAGTTTTACATAAAAACTCCAATAAAGAAGGGGTTTGGATAAAGTATTATATTAATATTGTATTTGAATGTAATACATTTAATATAATATATATATTTAGATGAAAAGTATTTATATTACATTAAAATGCAATATGGGTTTAAATGAAAAGTTTTTAAATTATATTTACATATTGAATACGCGATTTAATTGATAAAAATTGATTAAAAAAGAAAGAGAGAGAAAATACGTGAGGTGATCGGTAAAAGTAATAGAAAAAATAAAATAATAAATAATAATCATATATGATTTAAATTATGATGTGATTGATATTTAAATATATTACTTTTGTATTTAAATATAATACTACTACAATATCTCAACCAAACACTAAATACCACAATTAGTAGGGCGCTCACTTATTGGTTTATACTGATTAGATCTCAATTCATAATCCAATCCATGGATTGGGATAATCCCAATCCGTAATTAATCCGTAAACATCATATTACATAAATTAAATCAATGGATTCAATCCATTTGCTCTAGAAACTTAAATATAAAATCATTCAATAAAATTACAACATAGTTAATTTTAAATCTTTCATCATAAACTAAATTATAATATAATATCACAAATTGTAACTTAATAACATATTACAACATACAAACATCGACTAAATTCAAAATAAAATATTCATACTCATCAATTTAATCAACATTATTTTAAAGTAATTCAATGTCTACATATTCCAGTAAGTGAAATCACATTTTGACATATACATACATGATTTATTTGAAGAAAAAATATGTACATATCATTGATTATATATACATATAAATAGAGTTTGGATTTACAAATTATAAAGATTGATAAATTCTTAATCCGTAGCCTAATTCGTTAGTCTATCAACCCAATCCAATCCAACGGATAAGATTGGATTGAGCAGATTGAAAAAATTCGGAGAGTCGGTGAACACCCATGACAATAAGGCCAACATAAAGAATAGGCTTGTGAGGCATAAATAAACCAAAAGAATTTGCATAACATGACGTCAACACTTAGTTCAATGGAGAACAAATCTTAAAAGAAAATAAACAGATCATTTAAGAAATTTAATTAAGACCTCTATATTTATAGAGAGAAAGCAAAAGCAACATTATGCAAGTATACCGAAGACTCATTGACAGAAATTCCATGCTCGAATTTAAAGCTAAATCAATTATCACAGAAATTCTCCAAAGCAAAAAAAAAAAAAAAAATCTATAAAAACATAAGGAAATCACCAGTTAAATGTGCATCATGTTCATAGGTGAATGCTCATAGCGGGATTAAATACTAGGCGTCCTGGTTATGGACAAGGATCAATTATACAACAAAGACAACGCTTGTTAAGGGTTCTCAAATCTGACAGAAACTGCTAACTAACATTGGCATTGCGTTTATACATTGCTTTGTTTGTAGAACTTTGTGTCAAGTACCTGTTTACCACACATCGCGCAAACACCTGCAGAACATTATCGGCATTAGAACTACCAGTCTCGCGCGGAAAATTTCTGAAAGTAAAGAGTAATTACCAAGATCACCTAAAGTAGTATGATAAGGTTGTTACCTTTACTGTAAGCACAGGTGTGACAGTATTTAGCATCCTGATGTACTTGCTGCTTGCAAATTATGCACTTGGTATTTCCATAAGGAGTCCACCTGAAAACAAAACAATATTTCAACAAAGTCAGGAGTAACTCAACCAATTGACACAAGGAATTTGAATCCAATAAAGCATCTCAAAAGAAATGTCAAATTAATGCTCCAATGCTAAATTTTGACATTTCGATTGGAAATAGGAAAACCGCTCTCCACTGCAGAGCTAGTTTTGGCGCTAAATTATATGTTAAATTTTGGCATTTGATTGCTACTGGTGGTTGTGTTGACGTTTTCACTCGGTGCAATATTATCGTTTTTAAAACTTTAAAAATATTTTTACAAGTTCCAAAAATGCATGACCAAAATAGATATAGCATTAAAAGAAGCATAATATAGGAACACCAGGTAAGACAACACATGATATAAGTTATTTGCACAAAATGGCATTGACATTTGTATCCAACGATGAACTTAAGCATAGATTAACAAACAATGGGAAACCTCATCAAATATCTGTGTAACCTAACATATTGAACCCAGATTGCAGAACACTTGCAATTTTCAATCAATTATACAAAACCCGTACTGAAACCAAAAGAAAACAAAAAAAAAAAAAAAAAGAGGGACAAAAATTCCAAACTCAACTTATTGCGAAAGAAAAGCCATAAACTCCAAATCCTTTCACCCATATAAATCAGACGCAATTCAGTAGATTAAAAATCAAGAACCTTTGCAAAAATAAAAGGAAATGAAAAGAAAGGAAGGAACCTTTTCTTCTTGGAGAGAAGCTTATTCTCGTTGATCTTGCGGCCACCGCCTTCGTTGGTGTTGCTGGCCCCTTCCTTCCACTTATCTGGAACTATCACCTTCGACAGCTTCTTCTCACCTGCATTTCACAACGATAAATCCCCAAAATTGGAATTCAAGAAACAATGGAAAAAATCAAAAAAGACATATTGAGAATGGGAAATATTCAAAATCGAAGAGAAGGTACAGAAACACTTACACTTCTCGCAAACCATTGTAGATTCCTAGTTGTTTGCTGTGATGATCTCCTCTTCCTCTGTAAATCGGAGCCCTAATTTGGTCTGCTTATTCTTCCTTTTTCCCTTTTTTTTTTTTAATTTAATCATTTGTTTACATCCGTCAAATGACTAAAATAGCCTCCCTTTCGAATGGGAATTCGCATCTTGGTTGCGGGAGGAAGCCGTGGTATTCTAAGGGCGGTGGAGTAATTAACTAACCACTCGTGTCTCCACCGCAATAACCCAAAAAAAAACAAAAAAAACAAATTGATTATATTTTTATTGTTTTTCTAATACTGTAATTAAGCAATAAAAAAAAAATTCTGTGGTTAATGGTAAGGATCTTCTGGCATTCCTTGACGACGATCTTCTAATTCTATTTTATGATTATTTTGTCGTTTGAATCTTTGCTGTCGTTTTTCCTTTTTCAAGTTGTTTTCCTGTTCAGTCATTTTTCTTTTTGTCGTTGCCTATTTCCGTCGCTTGAGTTAGTTCTATGTTATTGTGCACATTTTTTGCATTTGCTTGTCAGTTGAAGTTCTATGTTGTTTTAGATATATTTACGTGATGCTGTTTAACATATCCGTATCGGTTTTTTTTTTTTTTTTCTCTCTCCTTTTCGGCTACTTGTTTGTAAGGTTTTAGGCAGTTTTCTTATGTCGTTTTCCATAAGAAGAGAGGGGGAAAAAAATGGTTGTTTGCATTTTTGTTACTTTAGTTGTCGTTCTCTTTTTTTTTTTTTTTTTTTTGTGTCATTCGGCCGCGTTTCATGTTTTTTTGTCGTTTTCTTGTCTATAGCGCTCTCCCTTTTCTTGTCGTTTTCCTTCTTTTGATTTACGTTTGTTGTCGTAATCCTAAAATGGCGGTTACTTTTGGTTCAAGTTATCTTTTAGTAGTCTAACAGTTAATGCTGTGCCCATTTTTCTATTACGGACTTTTTGCTGTCATTTTCCCTTCCAATTGGCCTTTTTTTTTGTGCTGTCCCTCGACCTGTACTCTGTGATCTATCTTTCTATACTCGGCCGACTAAGTTCCTTTACTTATCCTCCCCTGTAATTCTCACATATCTGTGCCTGTCACATAGAAAAAGCGTCGGCAAATTGGCTGCAGATTTCTACACTGGAAAGGCTAAAATAAAATAGTAATTAAATTGCATTATGAATCGCATAAATACACCTTCCCAATAAAAATAATAATAATTGATTCAAAAAAAAAATTACAAATCTTATTTTCGATCCAAAATTCAAATCTAAAAAAATAATAACAATATTAATAAAATATATTTTTGGTTGACATTATAATACTAATAATATACGTCTCTTGCAGCGACGATCAATCCCAAGGACTCAAAGAGCATTCCCAGGGCAGGGTTGGGTAACGCTCAGAATCCTTGCAATAATCATAGATAACCAAGTTTCTTTGAACCCAAGCGTAATCAAGCTTCTGATCATCAGAGAGGTGCCACGCATCATATTGGTCCCACCAGCTGTCTGTTGTGGTGGACACGCACGCAGGGTAGGGATCCTCCCACTGGCAGGCATCAACGTTAAAGTCCTTGTAGGAGGACACAAATGGGGCCTTCTTCCAGTCCGTCTTCTCCAGCCCACCTCTCGTGGCCCAATCATCGGCGTTCCATATGCTGGAGAACAAGTACATTGGCTTCTCATTTGGGAAGAAGTTGTTCTCTTTTCCGTTGTTCTTGTGCACCCTCACTGGAACTTTGTCCGCAAAGAACCTGTTTTCCATCATCCAAGCTTAGAATTCCTCAATTTTGTAGTCCGGTAAGGCAAGTTCTAAAGAAAAGTACAGAAAAGTATGACAATTTAACAAAACTTGATGGCTACTAGGCCATGGTATGACAGTTTAGCAAAACTTGGATGACCACTATGCGACATTTCAAAACTATGTTCGTAATAGTAGTTTTCTAACCAGTAATATAGCATTTTAAGGAAACTTGATGAAAATACAATGGTTCAGAGTTGTGTGTATAATGATATCCATGGTATTAAATCACGATGTATCTATTGGACAATAATTGAGAAGTATCAATATAACCAATGATAAAAGTTTAGAAGGGACAATAATAAAAAGTTCAGGATAAAATTTTGAAATTGAAATTAGTTAATTTTTTTAAAAATAATTAAAATATTTGTTGATTTAAAAAAAAAAAAGATGAAATTCCAATCTAAAACTTTATGCTATGTTTGTTTGAGAGTTTCATTTTTGAAAAATAAAAAATTTTTTATTTTAAAAAATTGAATCTTCCTAAATTTTTATGTCTGAACATTCAAAATTTTTTATTTTTAAAAATAGAAAAAGAATTATCTCGAAATAATTACTTATCCAAACGTCTTTTCATTTTTATAAAAAAAAAAAATCTAAACAACTTTTTATATTTCATATCTAAAAATTTTTTATTTTTTAAAAATAAACTTCTCATCTAAACGTACAATTAGTTTCGCGTTAATGTCCAAAGAGGCTATTTGCCCAAAGATCCAGCTAATTTCACTACGTGTTTGATTGGACAAGGTATGACCAAAATGTCCAGAACACGGAGTGACTTGATAATATCTGGTTCACAGATCTTGGTGGTCCTAATATTGGTACAAAACAAAAAAACTTGTGGCTGAAGTAAGCAAGTATAATCTCTTGGGAACTTGGTACATATTTAGAAACAAGGATTCAGATTGGACGAAAACTTACACAATCTGGTGGTTGTTCCAGAGGACTGAATAGGTGTGGAAGTCCTCAGTCGGGTCAAACCAAAGCATGTGCCTCATCTCTCGCCCGCCAGTCCCGTTCTTGTACACATTGGTCTGGATCAGATACGGCTGTCCACTCCTATTCCCCAAAAACTCAAAATCCAGCTCGTCTCTCTCCGGCCCTGCCCCATTCTCCGTGCACATCTGCAACAATTTCCCATTTATTTAGCTATCTATGCCAATATACCAAATTTGGAATCACCAAAATTCCCAAAAGGGTATTGCTTAGGTTTATCAAATGGTGCAAATAATGAGATGTTGAAGAGCGAAGACTTGCATAATAAGCAGTCACAACACCAGCAGAGTCACCTCCGACCAACTTGAGCTTCATGCTAAACCACCCGAACCTGTACCTTTGTTTTGTTTGGAATCCACAGCCTGTGAGAAGCATATTTGGTTTTTTGAGGATTTGAGATGACATAACAAGAATTCTAATCAAAAGAAATATTGATTTATAGTGTGTACCTGTTTCTTTGTCTAGTGATAGATACCAGATCTGGCCGTCTTCAGAGGTGGTGAAATGGTCCTCCGACCACATTATATCGAAGTTGTCTTCAAAAGATGGTTTTGAATCAGCCGCTTCGGTTGAAGAAAGAGAAGCCGCCATTAGAGATGCTAAGAAGAGAAGAATAGCCATTTTTAGAGAAACCATTCTTCTCCCTTTTTTTTTTTTTTATTCTTTTTTTGGGCGGAAGACTGAGAATGAGGAGGAGGCAGAGAATGGGGAGCTTTACTTCTCTCAGCTGGATCCCTGTGAAAGAAATGTGCATTGATCCCCCATTTGAACGTGGATTGTTCTTTGGAAGGGCAAAATTGGAAACAGATCACATTTCCTTTGTCTTGAATAATTGTTTGTTCATGTGACAGATGTACTGTTTTGCCCATTACTTTTGAGTCTTGACATTTTATATATTGTTGGCCTTTACAACTTTTTTTGTGGTACAAATCTCTCCTTTTACAATTGGATCTAGTTTTGATAAATCCTCGTATCATGCAGAGAGAGCTGTAAAATGTACAATCCTAGCTTTTAATGGGATGATTGAATATTTAAAGTTTATGACATTATACTAAAATTAACAATGGTTACATAAAATAAATAATGTATTTGCAAATTGAAACTTTGGAATCATAAAATAGAATGATGCACTTTTGTAACTTAAAGGTTCTAATATTAGTGTCATCAAATTGCATGAGAAAGATGAAATATTTGCGAAACTTAAATGTTGAAATTGTAAAATTATATTATATATTTATGAACTTAAAGACATTAATATTGATGACGTGAATTACATTCAGAGACAATAAAAAGACCCATTTGAAAGACATGCCCAAACCTATATAGCCCCTGAACAAAATGGCATGCAAGATGATCCTTACAGTAACAGTGAAAGAAAAACTGAATTGTTGTATTATCCAATAATTTGAGAAGTGAACATGGTTAGGAAAACTAAAAATATGAGTAAAATTAAATATACTAATTTTAATTCTAACTCATCGCATGTCATATTTTTATTAATAAATATAATCAATTTATATAATAATAATTTGAACATTTATCATTAGTGCCATTTTGCAAAATAGGAAGCCTCATGTGCAATTTAGGAATTCCAAAATGGGAAACGTGGGAGGAAGAAATTCCACATTATCTAAATATTGTTGAAGTAATGGAATATTTAGAGAAAAATGTTATGAATTATTGGAGTAGATAATGGAAATTGAGACAGAGGAAGCCAGGCTGCCGTCCAATGGGCTTTGGCAGCATACAAAATTAGAGGTGGGATCCATATGTTGCATGGAAGAACGTGAGTGTTTCTTGATTGGCTATGCAGCAGTCGAAAGTGCTTGGGTTTTGACAACCGGATCCGGATTGCCGAGGCTTTAATTACGGCGAACAAAGCAAACAAAGCTTTGTGTTAGACTGAACTAATTTGAATTTGCTTTAGTCAAAATCGAGAACAAAAGGGCTCTTTATCATCGGATAATGTGGTTATCTTTTTCCCGACAGACAGCATTAGGCGGCCTCCCTTTACATTTTTTTTTTTTTCATGGTTGGGCTCTGTTTGCAAATCACGATTTGCATCAAACAAAGAGTATTATTTACCAAAAGCAGTGAAACGTAACCCTTCCCAAATGCCAAAACATAGATTGCACTCCTGCTAATAAACAATGACCAACATACTTTACTCATCACTCCCAAGAGAACAGGATATGGTGCCAAAATTACCACTATATCCTTGTAGAATCAAACCATTCATCAGGTAAATGAAAACATAAATTATGTTTATTCCCACCCAAACTTTTAAGTCTTGTTATATAATGTTCTTGGAACTTAATTTATAACATCATTTCTTCTCCAACTTAAATTATATGTAAATTTTTCCGCTCGATTAAATTTTTACTGAAAAATGATACGTGATGCCCATTTATAATAAAAGTTAAGAATGTTAATTGTAAAATTATTATATTATCCCTACAATTAAAATTCACACTAATTAGAATTAAATTAAAAGAGTAAATATTTTGATAAAACTGATAATTAAAATTAAAAAGAATAATACTTGAGTTTTCAAAAAAAAAAAAAAAAAAAAACTTGAGTTGTATGCAAAAAAAACAGCCATCGACAAGATGGCAAAACCCCCCCTCTTGTGGACTCAACGATGACCCCCCATTGCCGACAACCACCCATCCCCCCTCCCTCTCCATCTCTCTTTCTTCATAATAACCGCCATCCCACGATCTGGATTTGATAGCGATGGTCTCTTGATGGCAGTGACAACTTGAACTCTGAGCTTCTCACAACGTCAATGGCAAGTGGAGATGGCAGTGACGCAGTTGTTGTGGATAAATTCTAAGTTTTTTTTTTTCTTCTTCCAAAATGCTTTAAAAAGTTAAAATCAACCTAAATAGTTACTTTTACTAAAATGCCCTCAAAATTCTCATCATGCACATCTCATATGCTATTTTCTATTAAAAATTTAATTGAGTGAAAAATTTACAATCACTTCAAAGTTGATGAAGAACGAATATTATAAATTAAAGTTTAAAGAATTTTTTATGACAAGACTTTAAAGTTCAGAGGAAAAAAATGTAGTTTATCCAAAAAAAAATATTAAAGACATTAATTATAATAACCTATTTGACATATGAGATGCTATTTTTTATTGATTAACGTTTAATGAGGTGTTATATCAATTTATTATAACTATCAACTAAATGATGATAAATGATAACTACCATCATGTGAATGTTAATAAAAAATTAAAAATATAATTGTTGTCCCAGCACTGCTACTCATTTTTAATATGTTCGTGAGTGTAAGTATATAAGGCAACACCAAATAAATAGATTATTATTTGATCACTCATGAAGCGCAGCCTAGCCTAGACCACGCATGTGGGCAACTAGCTGATTTGAACTTGTGATACTCAGAAAGGACAAGGGAGATTTAATTATGTCAACAATCGTATAGGAGTTCAATGGAAATAGGTTCAGGTGCTTTTAAAGGTGCTTACGATATTGCGGTGATAAAATTAATACCATGCCTTAATTTCAGGCAGTGTATCATCTATGCTCAAATTAAGCTATTTCAACACATATTTTGAACATTATTAGACTGTCAAGTGTCTAGGATTCTCTTCAATAACCAGGATACTTAGAAGCTGGATCAAAAGGTCATGGTGGACCAATAATTGAATTATTGGAGAAATTTGTTGTTTTCTTGGCTGTGATTCGGGGAAGCAAAGAAAATCATGCATGCAATTCTTCCCTTTTCAAATGGTAGCTGTGGAAGAGCGAACAGTAGTTTATGGGGAAAAAAAAACAAGTCCTAATTCCATGAATTGGTGGATCTGAAACCTTTTAGTCTCTGGTGAAGCCTTTGTTGAAATTCTGAAAGCAATGACTGTTTTGCAATTAAGTTATGCTTAAGTTATTTTTTTTTCTTTTTATTTGTCTCATGACATACGATAAGTTGATCGACGTTTGAAATAAACAGATAAAAAGGAAAGAGAATTTGTAAGGAAATATTGTCATTTCAAAGGGGAAAAAAAAACGACGTGTCACTGTGTAATTATTAAAAAAAACAATGCTCAGAAGAAAGAGGATTTCCTTTTTTTTTTTTTTTTTAATTTTAAATCATGTCCTTTTATTGGTGAAATGAATATGTAAGCGTAAACAAGTGAGATCTATCGTTTACTTTTTCAAAAAACGACATGTTTCTCAAAAGAAACAACACTTGATAGATAAAGTCGACATACCATTATATAGAATTAAAAAAGAATTTTTTTTTTTGATGTGGAACAAATACCATTGAACAAAAACGACGTGTCATTTCTTCCATTTTATGAACAACCAACATGAAAAGGAAGAATTCTCGTTTTCTTGCCAAAATTAAATGCCGTATCAATTTTGACGTGAAAGAAACACACAGTGCATTTAATTTTAATAAATAACATCATTTTTCTTAGTACTGACAATTCATGTCAACAAGTTAGATTGATGTTGGATTGAAGCTAATACAGATTCTTAACACTAGAATTTGGATACGACTCACGACTTGTGGGGTAAAAAAAAAAAAAAAAAAAAAGCTGGACCCAAACAACTTGTCAACAATTGTGCTTTTAAGTTGGTTGCAAGACATGATGGGCGAACCTACAAACCCACAGTCTCGCCGACATAAGCTTTAAAAAGAGAGAGAGAGAGAGAAATTCCAAGCAAATTAAAAAAAACTAAAAATTAAAGTACGGGGTCATATGGGTTAATAATAAGTTATGTAGGTGAATTTCAAATAATGTGGATTATTTTTAAGTTAATAAATTAAAACAACATATCTCAAATTAATTTTGAGTTAATTTTGTGCTCAATGGATTAATCTGAAACCAAATTATCTTCTGGTCTGGCTGGTTTGACCCAAAATCAATTCACACCCAGTTTTCTCAATCCTAATCCACATTTTATTTTGTATCAAAAAGTAAACGACATGCCGTCTTTTCTTCCACTAGGGCTTTTTTCTTTGTTTGAAAGTGACAGGCCAAAAAGCAACGAGCTTGTCATTTCTTTAACGTAATACGACATGTCGTTTTGGATCAGGGGTTTGTTTTACCAAAACGAATATTACAATTTACTATGTCTAATAGAAAAGGGGTAAAAAAAAAAAAAGTTTAAATTCACTTACGAGAGTCGGAGGAGGTACTACGTTGATCTTTCCGTTTATGCCATTTCTTTCCTAGTATATGATATTTTTAAAACGCAAAATTATGAATTAATTCCTCTATTAATTTAGAAAAATTATAACCTTAGTCGATTGACGGCCGTGTGGTCTAAGGCGCCAGATTTTAGGCTCTGGTCCGAAAGGGCCCCCAGCTGTCATTTACAATTTTGGTTGAAAAACGACATGGTTTTCACTCCATAGCACCCTAAAATTTTGAATTTGGTGATCAACTTTGGAGATATACTTTGGAGATATTTAACTAGAGACGTTTGCTAAATTTTTATTCTTATTTGTGTTTACTAACACATCTCAAAATTCTTTTTGGACGTAAAAAGATCTCAAATATATATATTTATGTTAAAGGATATTTAGTTGATATTATCTAAGTTCATCACAGTATATATACTAATGGGGATTTTTTGAGGAAAGTAAAAAAAAAAAAAAAACATATATTTGAAAATATTACCCCCATTTATAATAATTTCAAAATGTCAAATAAAAAGTAAGTAAAAATCTGAATTATTAAACAAAAATTCTAAGCATGTACAATAAACAGACTATTTCTATAATTTATACACACTAGTATTGCACTCGCAATACTAAGCATAGCTGGAGGTAGTTAATAACCAGAGCTTGTTTTATCTTCTACTAAACATTGGAGTATCGTCCATGATTGGAATGACAAGAAATTTCTCTTAAAAGAAATCATAAAAGAAAAATGTTATAATTGCAATAGCTATAAGTTGGATTAAGTGACTAATCTTAATTGGAATAACTAGAAATTTCTCTTAAAAGGGAAAAAAAAAACTGCTAGAAACAGGAAAGCTAAAAAAATCACCTTTTTTTTTTTGTTGTTTTTGTTTTATATATTAGTAAATAGTCTATTATGGATAATTTTGATAGTTTATCATTGACATACCCATATTAGAGTGAGTTTGAGTGCTTTTGGAAACTTTTTTTTAATTGGAAAAAAGGGAGTTTTTAAAAATATATTTGAGAAAAAAACTGTTTGAAGTAAAAAAAATATAAAATTTTAAAAATTTATTCAGAAAAAATTATTTATATGGATATTATTTTTTTTAAAATTTTATCTTATTTAGATTTATATATACAAAATTATAAATTTTTAAAATTTATAATTTATTGTAGACCGTGAATATATGAATAATAAAATGTAATAATAAAGTAAAAAAATAAAAAATAAAATATTTGAGACACTTTTTTTTTTGCGCCAAATGGCCTTTTAATAATTATCTTTATTAATATCATTCAATGATTTAGGATTCAGATGATCAAGTTTAATAAAGATAAACTTTTCATATATCAATGATAAACTATGATAAACCGTATGTTAAAATGACTTTTGAATTATATTAAAAAAAAAAAACCCAACATTTGGCCATCTAAATAAATAGACGACGAAAACTAGTCACCACTTACCACCATCAAATTTCAGCCAAAAAAACAAAAAAGCATTCGCTTTCACCAACTCACTAAAGCCTCTTAGCCATTCAACTGAACAGTAAACAGAAACATCCTACACGAAATGCCACACCAGAGAACTCACCGATTCTCTAGTAAAGCAGCAAGTTCAGTCACTTCATCAGCTTCTCAACGTTGGAGAACCGAACTCCAGAGAAATCAGCTCGCCTCCCAAATCTCGTCCATTATCTTGCAGAGAAACAACTGGGTTCAACTCCTGAAAAGCTTCAACCTTTCTTCCAAACTCACCCCCTCTCTCTTCTTTAAAATCCTGCGCAAAACCCAACACAATCCATCCCTCTCTATGGAGTTCTTCCGCTGGACCAAATTCAATCTTGGGTTCGAACCAGACCTCAATTCCTACTGCAAACTTGTCCAGATCTCACTCGGCTCCGACCTTTCTCACTCCACGAAGCCCCTTTTGGACTACCTGGTTCAAACCTTCCCTGTACCAGTTCTTGTGGATTCAATGACCCGAGCATGTCAAGTTAGAGATTCTCAATCCCAGTCTCTTAGTTTTGTTCTTCAAACGTATGGACGCAAAGGGTTTTTTAGGGAAGGCTTAGAGGTGTTCGACAAAATGCGTGTTCGAGGTTTGACTCCTTCAGTTAGTGCCTGCAACGCGCTACTTGATGCTATGCAACGAGATGGTGCGATTCGATTGGCTTGGTGCTTTTATGGCGTCGTAATCCGAAATGGGGTCTTGCCAAATCGGTCAACTTGGTCGCTTATTGCTCGAATTTTTCGTAAGGATGGGAAATGTGAAAGAGTTACTAGGATTTTGGACTTGGGAATCTACAGTCTCGAGATGTATAATATTCTCCTTGATTCGCTTAGCAGAAGTGGGAACTTTGGAGCGGCATTTGATCGCTTGAACGAGATGTGTGATAGAAAACTTGAGCCGAGTTTTAGTACTTATGGTTCAATTCTTGATGGAGCATGTAGACAAGAAAATCATGAAGCAGTTGCTAGGATAATGAGTATTATGAATGAAAAGGAATTTCTTTTAAATGGTTCTTTTTGCAAATATGATTCGGTTATTCAGAAGCTTTGTGGCTTGAGCAGAACGTATGCGGCAGAGATGTTCTTTAGGAAAGCTTTAGACGAGAAAATCGGGTTAGAGGATGCTACTTATGGGAGCTTGCTAAGGGCATTGTCTAAAGAAGGAAGAACTGAAGCATCAATTTGGTTATACCATCTGATATCTGAAAATGGTGTCGTATTGAATGACAATACTTACAAGGTTTTTGCTAGTGCTCTTCTCAAGGATGAGCAATGTGAGGAAGCGTCTGACTTGCTAATGGACATTATAAGAAGAGGATTGACTCCTTGCTCATCAGAACTGTCCAGATTCCTATCGGTTCTATGTCAAAAGAGCAAATGGAGAAAAGCGGAGGAAATATTGAATGTAATAATAGAAAAAGGAATTTTACCAGATTCATTTTGTTGTTGCTCGTTGGTGGAGTATTACTGCTCTAGCGAACAGATAGATTCAGCTTTAAAGTTGCATGAGAAAATGCGAAAACTGGACATTAGTTTAGATGTGACAACTTACAATGTGCTTCTCACTGGCCTTGTTGTGTTAAGGAGAATGGAAGAATCTGTGAGGGTGTTTGATTACATGAGAGGACACAAAAAGTTGAGTAGTACTGGTTTTACAATTATGATTCAGGGGCTTTGTGGTGTAAATGAACTCAGAAAAGCCATGAAACTTCATGATGAGATGTTGAAGGTGGGGCTTAAACCTGATGAAACAACTTATAAAAGATTGATATCTGTGTTTAAGTAAAGTTTTATTCAAGTGCTTTCTGGTGCTTCATATGCTGATTAGGAGTCGTACAACATTATTTTACTTGTGATGGAATGTCAAAGCAAAAGATAGAATTTCGACTTGGATTTATTGCCGTCAATATTTTGTTGGAAGATTTTCTTTTGTCGTAGCTTGAAGAGGCATTCACATTTCACCCGTTCTGTAGTGTTGCCAAGGTAAAGAAATCACAAACTAATCGACTTGTAATTATTTTCAGAACATTCGTAATTTAGAAGAATTTCAAGCATGCTATGGCTCTCGTAAAAACGACCCAGTTTTAGAGCAAATTCGAGATTAAAACGACAAGAATTATAATATAACCAACACATCAATTCTTCCAATCAGCCGAAAAAATTAGACAGATATAAACGACATGTCGTTTTGATAATATACGACAATTTCCCAACTTTAAACGACAGCATCGTGAAGCGATAATAATATGAATATTTTTATACAGGGAAACATGTCGTTTGTCTGAATACGACGACAAATAATTAATCGAAAAACAACATGGCGTTTCAGGGAAAACTACAATTTTTTAACCGACATAGAACTTGAAATAAAAATCGCGTGTCGTTTTTCATTTGCCAAAGAAGTCAAGAGTCAACTCCTCGTCGTTCGTATTCCGCCAAACTGTAACAAACTACAATCAATCAAAGCCCAGACGACCTTAGTTTAGGCCTCTTTTTCCCCCAGATCCAAGTTCCGACGATGGCGTCCTCGCAAACCCTTACCCTCCTCTTCCTCTTCGTCGCCATCTGCACCTCCACTCTGGTCCTCAACGTCTCCTCCAACTCCGACGAAGACCGAGTCGCCGAGCTCCTCCACCTCCAATCGCGATCCAAATCGGGCGTGATCCGCCTCAACGACCACTCCCTCTCCCGCTTCCTCACCTCCGTCAAGACCCCCAGACCCTACTCCCTCGCCATCTTCTTCGACGCTGTCCAGCTCCACGACAAGCACGAGCTTCACCTCCAAGACCTCCGCCGCGAGTTCGCCATCGTCGCCGACTCCTTCATCACCAACAACCCCGACCCTTCCTCCCCCTCCCACGCCAAGATCTTCTTCTGCGACATCGAGTTCAAGGAGTCCCAGACCAGTTTCTCTCTCTTCGGCGTCAATGCCCTTCCCCACATCCGTCTCGTTGGCCCCAACCACGGCCTCAAGGACTCCGATCAGATGGACCAGGGCGATTTCTCCCGATTGGCCGAGTCCATGGCCGAATTCGTTGAATCCAAGACCAAGCTCTCCGTTGGCCCGATACACCGCCCGCCGCCCCTGTCCAAGAAGCAGATGATATTTGCCACCGTCGCCTTCCTCGTTTGGACGCCGTTTCTCGTGAAGAAGATTCTCAGCGGGAAAACGATTCTTCACGACCCCAAGCTATGGCTTTCGGGTGCGGTCTTCATCTACTTCTTCAGCGTTTCAGGCGCTATGCACAACATCATCAGGAAGATGCCGATGTTCTTGGCCGACCGTGGCGATCCGTCGAAGCTGATTTTCTTCTACCAGGGCTCGGGAATGCAGCTCGGAGCCGAGGGCTTCGCGATCGGGTTCTTGTACACGATCGTGGGGCTGATGTTGGCTTTGGTGACTCGGGTGCTCGTTAAGGTCAGGAATGTGACTGTGCAGAGATTGGTCATGATTTTCGCGCTCTTCGTGTCGTTTTGGGCCGTGAAGAAGGTGATCTACTTGGATAACTGGAAGACCGGTTATGGAGTTCATGCGTTCTGGCCTTCGAGTTGGAGCTGAGGTGAGAAAGGATGTGGTTTTCCGATTTGGTGACTACTGAGAAAGGTGATAAATTAATGCAAACTTTTGATGGTTTTACATGCGACGTCAGTAATAGGAACAATGTACCTTGATACTTCTCGAAAGAGGATTACTTGTTTAAAGTTTGAGAACTGCGTTAGAAAATTTCGAATTTCGAGTTTTGATCCTTGTGCATTATGTTTGCGATGCCTGTTATTAGCTTCTGATGGTTTTTTTTTTTTTTTGGTGAATCTGGATAAGAGGATTTTTACTCTAAACGAGTCAAGTGTGGTATTATCGTTAGGATATGCCTGTAACCATAGCTTCCATTGGTTCTAAGTTGGTTGACACACAAATTTTTGAACTTTCTATTTGGATTTTTGAGTTTGGTTTACACCTTGAGTTCATGCTTTCTTTATTTTGGGATTTACCAAGAGCTCTTATTCGGTATAGGATACAGAAGTTTTCTAGTTGTGTGATTTGCATTTACATGTGTTAAGCTTAGTTGAAAGGAGAGGAAGGGAAAATTTTGTGAGAAGAATCACCAGTATCAACCTAAACTGCTTCTAGATTAGGTTCAAGGCCCTAATATTTGTTTATTTTTTGGTCGAATGAAACAATTATCATAAAATCTGGTATTTGGAATGTATTCCTAGGATATGATGGCATCTTCCTATTCTTCGTTGATTTTCATGAGATGTCACAATCACTTGGAGCTTCTAAGGAAGTTGTAGCCGTCCACATGTTTTCTTCATTGTCTTTGTGAACACTGTTAATTTGATTTTGATTTTTATTTTTTCTAGAAAGTGCTTCGGATGGCGTCTCCCCCAGTAGGCTTCTTGTTTAAAGAAAATCTTGGCAGGAGTTAGGAAGGAATAGTTTGGAAGAATAATTCTGAGTTCTATCATATCTGTGGAGAGACTAGGAAATGCTTTCGGCTATATGAACCTTCATGTCCCTTGATATGAAAGTCTAAAGTTATCATAGGAGGCTGTGAGAATGCTTTTTATATTGTGGTCTAGTATACTTCATGACTAGATTATGTTATTTCTCATTTTAAAATCCTTATGAGAGTCGTAAAGCGAACTAGGAAATTTTACCCTGTTTAGGGAGCCTTTGTATTAAGTTCTGTTGCTATTCTAGAAGAATCTATTTGCTGGAATTATAAGGAGTCTCTTGCTTTCAAAATCAACTTTTCAATTCTAGCAAATTATGTTTCCGGTCAAACAGATAGAAGAAGAATTGTTCTAGTTTTGTATTTTTCCGTTTGACATTTTTTACCTGACAAACTAAAATTCAAGACCAGTCGCTTCGTTTTCAATCGTTAAGATATATTTGATCTCATCTCTTTTATTATCAGGTAGCCAATATTTTACATAGCAAGTGATAAACATTTTAGGTAGGTCCTTGGAAGATATGAAATGAATGACGTCCAATTTCTCTAGAAACGAAGCAAAATGTTGGTTAAGAACAATACGTTGGTCTTGAATTAATTGTTTTGGCCTGGTTTATGCACAAATGAAAAAATTGCAATTCCATTCAGCACTGCTCTCAAAAGCACATAAGGGTGGTAGTTTGATGCATTTATGTTGGTGGATAGCTTAATGTGGGGGAACCAAATGGAGGGAGTGCGGAATGGCTGCGCACATGTGGACTTAAAAACACCGGTTGTACTCTTCCAGTTGTGTTCCGAACGCACTTGGTGAAGCTTACTTGCAAGGAGAGAAAGAGACAATTTCAGCGAGAAGAATTATTGAGTATTGATTTAAAACTGCTTCTAGATGAGGTTCAGGGCTCTAATTTTTTGGTTGAGTGAAAACAAATATCACAAAACCTGTTATTTGGAATGTTTTCCCAAGACTTTATTGCACTTTCCCATGATACGTTGATTTTCTTGGTTGACGTTACTTGAAAATTTATTTGTTTCTCTTGGATGTATCTATGATTTTTGGTAAAACGTAAG
The DNA here is from genome assembly GCA_035233585.1 of Antiaris toxicaria. Classification (NCBI taxonomy): domain Eukaryota; kingdom Viridiplantae; phylum Streptophyta; class Magnoliopsida; order Rosales; family Moraceae; genus Antiaris; species Antiaris toxicaria. Next base: position 102,780,550 of record CP141154.1, read on the forward strand.
GATTTTAATGAAACTAGTCCTTGTATTAAGTCATATATTGGTCAGGTTCTGTTAGTTTCATCTCCTTTCTTATTTTGATTTGATTTTAACTGCTCTGAAATACACACATTTATAAAGCTTCTCGATGCTAAATTGTTTTTGTTACTTGCTCATATTTTTTTTAGATATACACCTTAGAACCACCCCAATGGGGTTCACCAACTTTTGGGCTTGTTCCTCATCTATGAAAAACTTTTGGACGTGTTTGCAGACGATTCAAAAGCAAATCTTGTACAAATGCATGATTGCATAAATCTATGTGCAAATTCATCAATGGGATTGCTTTTTAGGTTTTACTCCTTAACAGGCTTTAGTCGGATTAGTTTATATAAAGCTAAGTTCTTTGCGGATCGTGTCAATCACTCATACAAGAGAAATTATTTTAAAAAAAAAAAAAAAAAAAAAAAACCCCACCCATTCTTAAACATGTACAGGTTCTTCACCGACGCTGATCAAAAGCCAAGGGTATAAAGCATTTCTCGAGGAAAGAATGATATTTCAGAGAAGGAGATATTCCACACTTTCGGCTCTGTAAAAGGTTCTATTTTCCATTAAATAAATAAATAAATAAAGATGCACCAAAGCATGTAAAAGAGGCGTTTCCACCACGCCTGATTCTGACGATTCCTCCACCTTGTTTTTGTCCAATGACCACGGTGTCCTCACTTCAACGCTAATCCCATCTCGTATCATAATTTATAGGCAAAATTTACAAGGGCATAATAGTCATATTGTGCTAATTAAGCATACAAACCAGACGTCTTTTTCCCCTGCATGAGCCCACATGGTTTCTTTATATTCACGGCCAGTTTGGAGAGAATATGGAAGAAGATGAATAGTTTGAGAGAAATGGAAGAGCAAGCTGATGTCGTTGGGAGGGCGTTTGTAAATCATTATTACCACCTCTTTGACAACGACAGAGCTAAGCTTTCTTCTCTGTACCAGCCGAACTCCATGCTGACCTTTGAGGGCCAGAACATACAAGGCAACGACAATATATCCCATAGGCTTCTCCAGTTGCCGTTTGATCAGTGCAAACATGTGATCACCACCGTCGATTCGCAGCCGTCGTTGTCCACCGGTGGCGTTGTGGTGTTCGTCAGTGGCAGCATCCATTTGCCAAGCGAAGAACATGCCTTAAGATTCAGTCAGGTTAGTTGCACACTCCCTCTATAAAACAACACTTGCTAGAATATGCTTTGCTTCGTTGGGGATTGTGCTCGTTTCTTTGCACTTGGAGAGTCTATAATCCAGTACCATATTGTATTTAAATTTTCTATGTTGATGCTGAAATTTGACATTCATGTAACAAATTATTCTTCAAGACACTGACTATTTCTTATATCAAATTTAACATAGGTTAGGGCCTCTTCAATGTAGTAAATTAATGTGTAAATGGTAAATTTTGATATTAAAATCAAAAAGTGCTCTTTAATATAGTATTATATTTTACGTTAAATTTGTCATATGTTAAATTTTGTGGTAAATATGCTTTTAATTCTTTTGATTGTTACCTTATGTAATTATTACAACACTCTTAATTTTCATTTATTTCAATATTAAATATTCACTTTTACAATTTCTAAAACACAATTACGATGACAAAAAATTAAAAAAAAAAAGCATATAATGCATTGAATCATAGTGTTATTTTTCACACTATATTATAACAAATATAACATTGACATATTCAAATGCATTGGAGATAGTCTTACAAGCATCTCTAATGCAATGCTAAATATTTTGTGCCAATGGTAAATTTTAGCATTTGGATGAAAAAATGCTTTCTAATAAGTGTTGTCTTTGATATCAAATTTATCATATGTTGGTAAATTTTCCATAAGGTATAACTAATGTCAATTTTAACATTTGATTCTTATTAGTTAATGTCTTTATTTTTCCAAGTAATCATTACAATATTTATATTTTCAAATAATTTAAATACTAAAAGTTTGTTTTTATGAATTGCAAAGCATGATAATGAGTGGTTACAAGCATAGGTTAGTAATAATTTTACGTTTAACTCTATAAAAAATGAAGAGTATGAATCCTCTATCTCTAAGTTCTAAAAAAAATAAAAGCATAATAATGATATCAAAAAGTAAATATAATATTATAATTAACATAATACATTAAAGTATAAAATAGTATAAAATAGAATAATGTTATTTTTTATATTTTTTATTACAAATATAATATTGGTATAAATAGATGTATTGAGGATCGTCTTACATTTGTTGCCAAATGAACATATATCAAAATTTTGCCCTTAGTTATTATTGGTAAGTGTGTGTTTTCTTTGTTTTTTTTTTTTAAAGGAAATACAAAGTCATTTATTATTTCAAAAAAAAAAGTCTATAATTTTAAAGCTTAAATTTGTAATTATGAGTTAGTCTAACAATGGATTCACATTTAAAATATTGAGGTCTTAAGTCAAATATCCCCACCTTAACTTCCCAAAAAAAAAAGAAAAAAAACAGTAGGAGGAAAAGGAGAGAGTACATATAGCATTATGCATTAGGTATGATCAAAATAAAATAACACACCAAATATATATGTCATTTTTACACTTTATGTGTCAAATATTACATTAGCATCGGAGATGGTTACATTTTTTTTTCTTTCTTATAACTGATGCATCGATTAACAAAAGCATAGCAAGTAGTTCTAAGCATACTAATGAGGTATAAATTTAAGGGAAATTTCTTACGACTTCGGGAATTAAATTGTAAAAAATAATCGTTCTTTTAGGAATGAAAGTGCCAAATCACGAAAAATTAGGACACCACTTTGTCCAAAATTTAGAGCTAACTATTATAATTATTTCATAGATAAACAAATCAATGAAAAAGTTGCTGAACTACGAAAAATGAAAAAGGGGCTAAAATCTCTTTATGTTTATTTATTTTTTCCCTGTAAAACTCTCATGTTAGTTGTTATAAGAGTTTAAGAAAGGGTTAACTAATTTAAAATGCTTTTATGGTGCAGATGTTCCATTTGGTCCCGGTCGCGCAAGCAAACTATGCTGTGCAGAATGATATATTCCGTCTCAATTATGGCTAAAATGTAACTGGTTTCTGTTCTTTCTTTTTTAGGGGAACCTTCCTCTGTTCTTAATTTTCTTCCAAAAAGAAAAGCTTCTTTGCAATATTTTGTCTTCCTAATATTCTAAAGTAATTCGATTACGCCCAGTTAAACTGTTAGTAATCTAGGTCTGTCTGTGCTATGAGTACTCCGACATGGTTACTACAAAATTGGGCTTTTGTCGGAATGCCGTTCACCCATACAATAAGTAGAAGAAATTGAATATAAGACCTCGTTTCGTGAACGCATTGTATTTACATTGCGTTTGAATGCAATGCATTGAATGTAATTTGTATTTGGAGGAAAAGCATTAGCATTGCATTTGAATGCAATGTGTGTTTGGGTGAAAAATATTTGAATTGTATTTTAATAATGAATATGTGATGTGATGGGTAAAAGTATGGAGAAAAAAAAGAGAGAGATAAAATATATGATGAAATTAATAAAAGTAATAGAAAAAGTGAAATAATAAATAGTGATTGTGTTTGATTTAAAATGTGATGTGATTAGTATTTAAATGAAATGCTTTTGTATTTGGGGGAAAATTGCATTGTATTTAAATGCAATGTCAAAAAAATGCGTTAACCAAACGCATACTAAATGTGTGTATGATTGAACACCCTAATTTAATCTAATATTTAAGTTAAATTAGGTTGATCATTTCGTTTCAATTTAGTTTAGCTTGATTTGTATTAAAAATTATAAAAAGAAAGATAATTTATATTGAAAATGATGTTAAAATAATAAAAATAGATATAAAAAATAGTAAAAATAGGTCATACAACGTTAAACTAAATTAAAATTAATTTGATTAATTTAGCTTAATTTATAAATTAAATTAAATTAGATCTTATGACTAAACGAATCCTAAATAAAAAAAATAGAGATAAAAGATTGTTGTGCTGTAATTTTACGTCAAAATTTTTGTTTATATTATGCTCCGCTGAAAAATTTTCTTGACACACTATCCATGTATACTAGTACTTGTACTTAACATATTTATTGCATTAAATTTATAGACATGTGTGTAAGATCCGTTTTTATATTATTTACTAGATTTAATTAATTAAACCAATTAATTAATTATTAAAAGTAAGTAAATAAATAACACAGGTAATTTTAATGAAGTTCGGTTTCTTTACTCCTCGAGGCGATGTCCAGACGTTGAACATTTTACTAACTATTAAAAGATTACAAGTACTAATGAACTTATGCAATCTAAAGACTCCTTCTTTATTGTTGTCGTTGATCGTCTTGAATCCAGTTAATGAACACGTTCAGCAAAATCCCCTTACAAGCATATATTGAAATCTTTTCAACTGCTATTATCTCCTCCCGAATACGTTAAATCTTCCTCCCGAAAGACGCAAATAATGCATAAAACTTCAAAATCATCAAGTACTCAAAATCTCACAATCATAACTTTTGCTCTCTGTCCCAAGGATGAATATTTTGAGCCTTTACATAGAAATCCAAAGATCTCCTACAGAATCTTAGATTTATTTTGAATTTTGAAAATGTTATAGATAATATTGCAATATCATTCTGTAACATTCTTAAAAATTCAAATTTCAAATTTTCTAAATTTTAAAACACAGATATTCTCCAAATATTATCCAAACCACTTCCAAATATATCTGCACGTTTTCTCAATTAAAATCGCAACATATATAGACAAATCTTTGGTTTTTTTTAAATCCTAATTTAAATAGGATTTTAATTTAAATAGGATTAGGAAATCCAATTTAAATTAGTTTTTCCTTTTTCAGGCTTATCTACACCTTAAATAACTCTCCAAATCTTATTTGAACTTGATTTGACGTGATTCTCTCAGTCCAAATCAAATTTCAAAAGATATTTATGATTTTGCAACAAACCACGATGTTGCAGCATGTGTTATAATATCATGTAGCATACCCTACATTAAATTGCTAAACCCGTATTCAAACTTCCTAAAATTTCTGGTTTTTCCTAAATTACCATAAATGTTAATACTGAAAAACCTAACAATCTCTGCCTTTGGCATTTTTGACTCAAAACAAAAACATAATAAAATTAAGTGTTTCAAAATCAAATAATTACACCAAAATGAAACCAAAAACTAAACTACTAAAACCAGAAACCAAAAACCAGAAATTATGCTTATGCTACCCACCCTAAATATATTACTCTCCTTTTTTGACTCAACAAATGCCAAAGTCTAACTTCAAAAACTTTCACTTTTAAAACTAACACATGTTCCCCTTTAATATCATCTTCTTAAGCACATGTTTCTCATGTCATGTTTACAAAGACTGCCAAAACAAAATTTGCATCATTATTAACCTAAACTTGCAAAAGAATGCACTGAAAAACAAGCCACAAATTCGAAGAATTTTTGATTTTGGGGTTAGTCGAAGAGATCAAAATTTGATAGAAAGAAGGATAGCAAATAAACACAAAATATGGAATGTAAAGCTATCAAACTTGAGAAAAAACTGTAAAACTAGTGTATCTCCCTTCAAATATAAAATGTCATTTTACATTACCTCTTTTAAAAAAAGCCAAAACACAAAGACGTATAGTGTTATAGAACATGTTGCAATATCTCGTGAAATATTACAGGCAAATTCCTAGCTTATGAAACATATGACATAAACTTTTTTTTTCACACTTTCATTTTTTCACTTTCAAAATAACACATCTTTAAATATTATAATCCAAGAGAGACCAAACATGTAGATGGGTGATGGTCAAGGTTAGGAAAAGATATGTATGACTTGGTTAAGCATGAGTGATAAAAGAAAAATAAATATTAGACTCAAAGGGGTGAATTATGGATAAAAGATATATAGGTAGGTTTGAAAGGTTTAAACGATCCAAAGATGGCCTAAATCATATCCTAAATTTTATGTAACCTTGGATTTCGTCTTGAGTGATAATCAGAAACACATTTTAGTGTCCTATGAGATCATAAAGATCACAGAAGTTCAAATAAACCTTCTCCAAGCATGCCAAAAATCAAGAGATCAAGATTATGTGCTAGTAAAGACAAAGAACCATGGTAAAATCAAACCAACAAAAGAGTCAAGCACACACAAGAATACAATCTTCATCAATTTTCAAGAGCTATAATTAGTTCAATCCAATGCAATTATATCCTTAGATATGAAATTTATAAATGATAAAAGTGATAATAATTTTTTTTAACACACTAAAAAAAACTTAAATGCAAACCTAATATGCAATGTAATGCAAAGAGAGAAAAATACACTCACATCATGCAAAACTCTAATAATATATATATTTTTAAGACACAGACCTTACCAAATCAAAAACCTTGGTAATAATACCTACTAGTTGACTTTGTATTGCAACATATTCTAGAATAATGGTCTTGTTCTTCAATAAAACATGCTTTTAAAGAGTTATGATCCACACAACACCTAAGATCAGACTTTTTTACCCAAACTTTTTGAGAAAAATTATTTTTCAAAGCAGTTTTAAACTTAGGTGCAGATCTTGACTTAACAAAATATGGTTGATTAACAATTATTCCTCTTTTTAAAACATTTAAATACTTAAAACATCTAGGCTTAATATGTCCTAGTATACTACAATAATGACAGGTAGGAATAAATCTTTTGGGCTTAAGCTTTAGAGGTTTAAGTCTAGATTTCTTACCTGGATCGAATTCTGGAACAGAAGATGATGTTTATTTATTTATTTTTTTTCACAAACATAGTTTTAGATGAAAAGGCTTCACTTGTATAGCCTAGGCCATGATGACCTCCAGAACATTTACCAATTGACAAGATGTGATCGAGTTTGATTGTTCCTGAATTAAGCATCCTTAAGGACTTCTGAGTTTCCTTCAATTTGATTCGAGTGTCCTAAAGCTTCTTATCTTTCTCAATAACTTGAATTTCATAGCTGGCCACTGCTTTCTTCAGAGAATCCCTTTCATTTACTAACTCAGTCACATGATCTTTCAATTTCTTGTTCAATTTGTACAACTGAATCTAATTCAAGTACATCTTCTCATATGCCTTTTTAATTTCACTATCACTGAGTTCTTCATCATCACTATAACATTCAGAGTCAGAATAGTAAAAACCATCGACTTCAGCAGATGTTTTATTCAGTGTGCTAGGAGATATTGCCACACTACTTGATGTGCCATCAGATGTTGCAACATGTGTCGACACAGTAGTCAAGCAGTCTATAGGTCTTGCTTCTATGCAACCAGTAAGGGTTACGTGATTAATTATATTATCTTCATCCTCCTCCTAACTACCTTTAGACTCTTTATCACTCCAGATTGTTTTTAATGACTTAACCTTTTTTTAAAGCATGTTAGCACACTTTGACTGGATATGACCAAATCCTTCACATTCACGACACTTGATTCCTTTACCCTTTTTCTTGGAATCAAAAGTATTTGGAGTTGCTTTTTCCTTTTAAAAATTATTAGGTTTTCTATAATTTGAAACCTTATTCTTTTTATTCATCTTTTTCAAAATTTCACTAAAAATCAAGGTAAGAGATTCAGTGTAGTCTACCTTATCATCAACTTCTTCTTCATCAACAGAATTTTGAGTCTCTGCTTACAAGGCGATATTTTTTAGCTTCTTGTTTTGCTTCATATTCATCTCAAAGATCTGTAAAGAGCCCATTAATTCATCCAATCGCATGGTGGTCACATCTCGGGCTTTCTCAATAGCCGTGACCTCATAGGCAAATCTCTCTGGTAAAGATCTTAATGTCTTTCTCATCAATTTTGTCTCGGAATATTTTTCACCTAAAGCAAAAGCTTCTTTAGCAATATCACATAATTTAGCATTAAAATCAGCTATTATCTCACTTTCAAGCATCCTGAGATTTTCAAATCATGTTGCCAGAATTTGGAGTTTTGACATCTTCACTGCAGTTGTCCCTTCATAGGCGGTTTCTAGAATAGTCCATGCTTCCTTGGCCATCTCATAAGTGGAAATAAGCTTGAATTGATTGGCATTCATACTATTAAAGATTGCATTCAAAGCTTTTGAATTATTATTTGCCAATCTATCTTCATCAGTAGACCATGTTACTTCAGGCTTTAAAACAGTCATACCCTTATCATCCTTGGTAGTGGGGTGCGTCCAACTAGTTAAAACAGCTTGCCATGCTCTCTCATCAAATGTCTTGATAAAAGCCTTCATACGTGCCTTCCAATAAGAGTAATTAGTCCCATCAAGTAATGGGGGGTGTGAAACTGATCCTCCTTCACGCAAAAAATCCATGCCTGCAAAACAAATCAAATCCTAAAATCTAACCAACAAAATATATTAGTAACCAGCTTTGATACCAATTGTAAGATCCGTTTTTATATTATTTACTAGATTTAATTAATTAAACCAATTAATTAATTACCAAAAGTAAGTAAATAAATAACACAGGCAATTTTAACGAGGTTCGGTTTACCTACTCCTCGAGGCCACACTTAGATGTTGAATACTTCACTAACTATCAAAAGATTATAAGCACTAATGGGCTTATGCAATCTAAAGACTCCCTCTTTGTTGTTGCTGTTAGTCGTCTTGAATTCAGTTAATGAACACGTTCAGCAAGATTCTCTTGCAAGCATATGTTGAACTCCATTCAATTACTATTGTCTCTTCCCGAAAATGCCAAATCTTCCTCCCGAAAAACGCAAATAATGCAGAAAACTTTAAAATCACCAAGGACTCAAAATCTCACAACCACAACTTTTGCTCTCTGTCCTAAGGACAAATATTTTGAGTCTTTATATAGAAATCCAAAGATCTCTTACAGAATCTCAGATTTATTTTGAATTTTGAAGATGTTACAGATAATGTTGCAAAACTATTCTGTAACACTCTTAAAAATTCAGAATTCAAATGTTCTAAATTTTAAAACACTGATATTCTCTAAATATTATCCAAATCTACTTCCAAATATATCTGCACGTTTTTCCAATTAAAATCGCAATATATATAAGCAAATCTTGGGTTTTTTGAAATCCTAATTTAAATAGAATTAGGAAATCTAATTTAAATTAATTTTTCCTTTTTCAGGTTTATCCACAACTTAAATAACATCCCAAATCGTATTTGAACTTGATTTGCCATGATTCTCTCAGTCCAAGTCGAATTTCAAAAGATATTTACGATTTTACAGCAAACCACAATGTTGCAGCAGGTGTTATAACATTATGTAGTACACCCTATATTAAACTGCTAAACCTCTATTCAAACTTACTAAAATTTCTGATTTTTCCTAAATTACCATAAATGCCAATACTGAAAAACCTAACAATGTGCCCCACTCGTAATGAAGCTATTTGGCGATTTTAGCTTCTTTATAAATTCACAGCCAATTTCGAGGGAAAATACAAGAAACGAAAGTGTTAATTTTATGGGAGTTAATTATTATTATTTTGAAAATTCTAGAACTAATTTGTCGAAGAAAAACTCATGGACAAAAGTGTTAAATTATGAGAAATATTTTAAAGGGCATGTTTTTTTAAAAACCCTCGGATGTATAAATGTTGTTTTTTGTTATAGGAGAAATGATCTTGGAATTAATAAGTGAAATCAATAACATATAATTTCAAGTGATTTATTGCTCTATTTTCTTGCTTGAAATGGGAAAATGACCGCCCTACCAATGAAAGGTCATACTAAGGCCAGGCCAACATTATTCAAGATAAAAGGTTCAGCCTTAACCCTAGATCTTGGTCCTTGAAGACAAACTCACCAAGTCCGACCTCCATGCACGAATCGAAAAACTTGAATGACATGGCATGACAAATGTCAAGTTTAATCATAAGTAGGTTCTAAATAGCGTTAGCGTTAATAATACTACGATAGTCTACTGCATTGAATTCGGAGAGACACTAGACTTAAAAAAAAAAAAAAAAGGAAAGGGCGAAACTAAACATATGGAGGCAAAGATGATGATGATGATGATGCTGATGAAATGTTCAAGACCAAAATTAAAAAATCTATTACAAAGCAAACAGAAGGGACAAAATAAATTGATCACCAAATAAAATAAAATAAAATAAAAGATAGGTAAATTAATAGAATTTAATGAAGTGTTACGCACCGATATAAAATTGCTGAATATCAATAAATTATTTCTTCATACTTTTTCCCAAAACATTTTCCAAAGAATAGAAGAATATATATATATTTTAATTAATTTATTGTGTTGTGTTTTTCCTAATCAGCTAAAGCATGATAAAACCTTTTATTAGTGAGAAAGAACTGAACTCTGAAAAGATAAGTAAACACATTATTACGAAAAGAACTAAACTCTGAAAAGATAAGTAAACACATTATTACATAGTCTGAAAGTGGACAAATAAAGCATTTCACTTATTGAACAGGGTTATATTGTTCGTCTGCAACCCTGAATGCCAAAGACATCCTTAGGACAATCTCATAGTTCATACAGGCAGAGACGATGGAATCTCACCAAGTAAGACAAGGAATGTTAAAAAAAAAAAAAGGTATGACAAAGGGTTCAACAATTAATTTATGTGATCGTAAAACTAGGGTTATTCAAGGAAGCTAATGGATCGACGTCGATTGACCGCTAGAATCGAAATCACAAAACCAACACCGGAAACCGATAAGTTCGGTCAAAAAACTGAGATACTTGGCTCAGTTGGCAATTTCAGTTCCTCAGTGTCGGTTTGAAACCGAACCAACCGACGCAGCATGTCCTTTGTGTTCTTCGGCGACCAGCAATGTGTTCTTCGTGTTCTTTGGCAACGAGCAGTGTGTTCTTCCTGTTCTTCAGGGACCAGGGTTTGTATAGATGTTATTCGTGTTCTGCAACGTTTGAACTATAAAGTTTTCTTCAAAAAAAAAAAAAAAAAAAAGGCTCTAAGCCCAAGCCCAACCCTAATGCCCCTAAACTACTCCCACATAGTCCACGAGCCGTTAAGCCCTACTCTTCTTCACCCTGGGATGGTGGAGCACCAAGGGCGGGAATAGGTAGAAGCTTCAAAAGCAGACTAGGTTAGAACGGAACCGATGCATATGGCCTCGCCAGCAAAACATGGCCTGCACTGTATCATAATAAGTAATAAAATGGTGAATAGAGTGTTGATCTCTTGAAAATAGAATTATTAATTATTAAAATTAATTAATTAATTTTAATCGTATTTGAGAATCTGAAAAATTATAATGTTTTAACAAAGAAAACTAAATATTAAATAAAACAAAATGATTAACAAAATTAACAAAGTTTGAAATAAAAATAAAAATAAAACAAATTAGGAATAAAATAGAATATGCAGAAATCAATTTGAAGAAAACAAACAATTGAAAAAAATACTAGGAATTAAGATTTCATTATAATTAATTAGATTTAATTTTATTTAAGTATATTATTATGATATCATGTTTATATTTATTGATGGTCAATTGCTCTTTTGGCTTTATGTATATTTTCTCAAGTTATACATAAATTATGTATTTTTATAATTAAATTTACAAAAAAAGATTAGTAAATTAAAATTCACGATGAATAATTTCATATAAATGAATAGTATTATATATGTGAATAGTAAAAATACGAATCTGAAATCAATTATAAAATATTTTCATTGAAAAATCAATAATAATTAATAAAATGATCACATAAAAATATATAGATATACCTCTACTCTATCATATATTTTATTGTATTTATTCTAGAGGCAAGTCACAAAATCCCCTCTCAGTTCATTTTGTTCTTAGTCAAAAATTTGAAAGTATTAAGTTCGATATTAAATATGTCAACAAATGTTACAGGAAAAATCACTTTAAAAGACCAAACTTTTTGATACCAAAAAACTTTTGGTAGCAAAAAACACACTTTCCATTATCAAACTTTAGTGGTTGAAATTAACAAGCCTTTAGTTACCAAATTTGATAGCCAAATCTATATAATCCGCTATCAAAAATAATTTGATGATAAATAACATTGCGAGAATTGAAATTTGGTTGCCACTGAAAGATTTTTGCTATCAAAAAAATATTTGGTAACTAAAGCATATGAATTTGTTGCCAAATATCACTTTTTGCTACTAAACAATTTTGGTAACAAAAAAAATAGCAGGAAGCTAAATTTTTTTCCCACTGGTATTATTTGCAAACAAATTTATTTTGTTAGCAAAAAAATATATTATTGTGTACCAACCATTAAAAGCAAAATATAAATATCTACCATCAAATTTTAATAGGGAAATATTACCTTTTGATACCAAACTAGTTTCGGTAGTAAAAAGGTTAGCAGGAGGAGAAAGTTTGCTCGTTGATTTCATTTTTCCTAGTAGAAAAAAAAAATTTATTTTGCTACCAAATTTTGATAGCAAAATTCGATTTACTACTACCAAGGCTTGGTAGCGAAATACTACTATTTGCTACCAAGCTTAATTTGGTAGCAAAAACATTAGCGGAAATCCAAAATTTTTCCCGTTGATGAAATTTACTACTAAATGAATTTTGGTATAAAAATATATATTATTTGCTTCTAATGCTTAGAAGCATAATGCAACTATTTGCTACCAAATTTCGATAGTAGAAAACAAGAATATGCTATCAAATTTATATTTTGATGGCAAAAAGATTTTTTTGCTGTCAAAAGTTATTTTTGGTAGTAAATCTTCTAAAAACTTTTTGTGCTTGTAATTTCTTTTAGTTTTCCATGAATATGTCCTATATGAGGTTTTAAAATCAACCTAGTACATTTTATATAACAATTATTTGGTAATTTAATTATTTATATATGTGTAACAAGAGATATGTTCGTGTGTATGGTTTTAGTAAGGTGTTCTACATATATAAAGTAGTATATGATCTTACTATTTGATTACTTTTTAACATAGAATAATGTATTTCAACTTCAAAATCTATATTTAGGTTATAATGTGATTAAAAAAATGATTATAAATTAATTTTCATCGTGAAAATATATATTTTTTAATATATGCCTTTTTGCTGCCAAATTAAAATATAGTAGCAAAAAATATGTTTCTGTCTACCAAACTGTTATTTGGTAACAAAAATTATAAGTTTTTGTTATCAAATTTCAGTTACACAAAACACAGATCTGTTACCAAATTCATATTTTGGTGGCAAAAAGGCCTTTTTTGCTATTAAAAGTTGTGTTTGATAGCAAATCTTCTAAAACTTTAAAATTTGTGTTTGTGTTTGTAAACATTTTTTTTTTTTTATAGTTTTCCATGAATATGTCATATACGAAGTTTTAAGAATCATCCTAGTATATTTCATATAAAATTTATTTGGTAATTTAACTATTTTGTGTAGGTATAACAAGAGACACATTCATGTGTATAATCTTTCTAATTAAGTATATGTTCTACATTTAAAGTAGTATATGATCTTGCTATTTTATTGCTTTTTGATAGTAAAAACATTGGAGGGAATCCAAAATTTTTTCCACGGATGGAATTTGCTACCAAATGAATTTTGGTATAAAAAATTTGTTATTTGCTACCAATGCTTAGAAGTAGAATAGAACTATTTGCTACCAAATTCCGGTAGCTAAAAACTCACATCTGTTACGAAATTAATTTTTTAGTGGCAGGAAGACATTTTTTGCCACTAAAAGTTATTTTTGATAGCAAATCTTTTAAAAACTTTAAAACTTATATTTTGTGCTTATAATTTTTTTTTTTTAGCTTTCATGAATATGTCCTATATGAAGTTTAACATTAATCCTAGTATATTTTATATTACAATTATTTGGTAATTTAGCTAACTTGTATTGGTGTAACAAGATACATGTTCACATGTATGATTTTGATAATTAAGTATATGTTCCACATATAGAGTAGTATACGATCTTGCTATTTGATTGTTTTTTAACATAGAATAATGTATGTCAACTTCAAACCTATTTTTTTATAATGTTGATAAAAAATGATTCTAAATTAATTTTTGCCATCAGACCATAATTTTTTCATTTTTTCTAATACTTATGTTTCTATTACCAAGTTAAAATTTGGTAGCAAAAAATATGTTTTTAGCTACCGAACTATTATTTGGTTACAAAAAGAATAGTTTTTTGCTACCAAGTTTGGTAACAAAAAACAAGAATCTGCTACCAAATTTATATTTTGGTGGCGAAAAGACATTTTTTGTCATCAAAAGTTTGTTTTAGTAGCCAATCTTATAAAAACTTTAAAGCTTATATTTTGTGCTCGTAATTATTAATTTTTTTAGCTTTCCATAAATATGTCCTGTATGGACTTTTAACAATCATCCTAATATATTTATATTATAATTATTTGATAATTTAGCTATCTTGTATAATAAGAGACATGTTCTTGTGTATGATTTTACTAATTAAATATATGTTCTACATATAGAGTAGTGTATGATCTTGTTACTTGATTATGTTTTATCATAGAATAATATATTTTAATTTCAAATCTATTTTTTGTTATAATGTTACTAAAAAAATGATGCTAAATTAATTTTTTTCATCAAAACATAATTTTATTATTTTTTTTATTATACGTTTTTTTGCTATCAAATTAAAATTTGGTAGCAAAAAATATGTTTTTGGCTATCAAATTGTTATTTGGTAATAAAAATATAGTTTTTTGTTACCAAGTTTTGGTAATAGAAAACAAGAATATGCCACCCAATTCATAGTTTGGTGACGAAAAGACAATTTTTGGTACCAAAAGTTATTTTTGATAGCAAATCTTATAAAAAGTTTAAAACTTATATTTTGTTCTACAAATAGTATAATTTATGATCTTGCTATTTAGTTACTTTTCAACATAGAATAATGTGTTTCAACTTTAAGCTTATATTTTTGTTATAATGTTACTAAAATGATATTCTTAATTAATTTTTGTCATCAAAATATAATTTTATCAATTTTTTTAATACATGTCTTTCTCCTATCAAATTAAAATTTGATGACAAAAAAAAATATGTTTTTTTTTTACCATCAAACTTTTATTTGTCAACAAAAAATATAAATTTTCACTGTCAAATTTTCATGGCAGAAAACAATTATCTGCTACCAAATTCTTATTTTGATAACTAAAAACAATTTAATTTAAAAATCCTAAAAACTTAAAACAGTACACGCTCTCGACCTCTCTCTCACTCGCTCACTCCCGCCACTCTGCTCTCTCGGCCTCAAAGGTTGCCGTGGCCTGCTCGTCGCAGGATCGTCGCGGCGCCGTCTCCAACACGTCGCCGGACTGTCTCCGTCGCCACAAGCTGAAGCGCCGTCGCCATTCGCTCTGCGCCGGTCAAGAATCTGCTCTGCCCTCGCCGCTGGACCGCGCCGGTTCGCTCCGCTCCTCCACCGGCAAACCTCCATTTTCTCCAGTAAGACTTGCTTTTTAACTTACTTTCTTTCAATCTTGATGTATATTTAAACAATGTACGATACAAATCAGATTTATTGTTTGTTTTTTCTTTTTTTTCTTTTGAAAAATTGCATTTGGAGTTTTGGGTTTGACTCTGTTGTAGGTTTCTCTGCTGCAGTCGCCGCTCATCGCTCTTTAGATCTCTTTGATTTCTCCAGTTTTCCTCTCATGGTAAAATTCGATTTTTTCTTTTCTCGATATCTTCAATTCTGTTTGTGGAGTTAATTTCGTTTCTCGATCTTGATTTTTGTTGCTTTGAATTGAATGAGTTTTGCGATCTGAATTTAGGGTTACGGTTTGGGTTTCGATCTGTGATTTGATCTTTTTTGTGCGATTTGAAAGGTTTTGCTCTTTGATTTTCTTAAGTCTGTTGAAAACAATATTATCTTTTGTTATATTGATTGTAGGTCTAGTGGTGAGTACGTGTTTAGGAGGTGCATTTGTTGGATCTCTATTTAGTGGCATGATTGCAGATGGCGTTGGGCGTTGAAGGGCATTCCAGCTCTGTGCGCTGCCAATGATAATTGGCGCATCACTGAGGTATACAACAGTTCATGCAATAATCCTTTTTTAATCTGTGAATATTCGTGCAATGCTTAGTTTGTCTTCTTTGTAAGGTAATTTTTCTTTTAATGCCTGGACAACTTGCATATAACACTTTTGCGGTGTAGCTAATCTAAACTTGCACAAGACTTAACAACAAATTCAAACAATCTTGCAGTGCTACAGCTAAAGTTCTGTTGGGTATACTTCCAGGGAGGTGTTTAGTTGGAATTGGAATGGGCATTGGCCTGTCTGTTGCTGCTCTCTATATGGCAGAGGTATGGGATTTGATCTTTTTACTTCTAATTGAAATTTGAAAGATACTTGCACTTGTTCGTAATGTTCTTTGGTTTTGTTTCTTGTATGCCTTATGCTTCATCCTACATGAACAGATTTCACCAGCCATACGGGGTACTTTTGGTAGTGCCACACAAATAGCTACATGTCTTGGAATTATGGTGGCTCTCTTTATTGGACTCCCGTCCAAGGAAATAGCTGGCTGGTAAGATAAGTTTAAAATGAATCTTTGAAATGCAGCCATTTATCCTGAACTTTGGTTTTTTCTCATTTGCGGTGGAGAACTTTTTTCATTTCTATAACGAAGGAAGGGTATTTTGAGGTCTTAGAGAATACTCATTGGAGCGAATCACGGGGATGGACAACAGAGAGAGCAAAGGAAAATTATGTAAGAATAACCAAACACTTAATCCTTTCTTTTGATTTTGTATTTTTTGATTCTAACTTGCAAGTTTGTAACATTTCACCTAATGCAAGAACAAATGATCAAGACTCACGATGCTCATTTAAGTGGACTACCAGAAGGGTCGGAACTTTACTCTGATGTAGAGTAAGAAATTTACTCTCAAGTTTTGTCTAGTGAGGTATGAAAAATATAGTTTAAAGCGTGGCATAAGTCTTGTACCAAGACAAGCGTCACAAGCTTGCAAATCTAGAGGGCTAGGATATGAAAGCCTTCGAAATGAAGTTTAGGAGCACAAACGTCATATGTAGGACATGGAAGTTCTCATGAAGCAACAACAAAAGCTTATTCAAAAGCTACTTCAGCAAATGAATGTGCAATTAGATCATCTTGGACACCCCTTAGTGATGAGGGAGCTGCTGCTGCCGGAGGCAGGGCAGATGGTGGTGACGAGGGAGGTGTCGATGCTGGAGACAGGAGGTGCAGAGGCAGGGACTTGAGGCAGGACATGATGCCATAAGTGAGGGCTTTGTCGGCAAGCTCCTGCTTGGAGAAGCGGCGGAAGGTGAAGGGAAGGAGAGAGAAGATTTTCGGATCGCTCTTGATGAAGACGGGGTTAGGGTTAGAGGGGTGGTGGGAGAGGGAGGAGAGGAGGGTGTCTGGGCCGCCGGAGCTGAGGGTGGAGACGGTGGGACTTTGGCTTTTGACTTGGTTTTGGAGCTCCGTATAGCCTCTCAGGTGAATCTCCGACCAAGCATTACAGCATATTTATGGAAAAATTTAACAAAACGAAATCGACTAGGGTTTTAGTGGGTTTTCATTTGACTTTTGTAAAATTCTTTGAACTTTTTTGGGTAGTACATTTGGTTTGAATTTAACCTACATTAACGAAAGATTTTAAATTGCCATGTTTTCTCTGAGCTACAATTATGGGTTGTGTTTTTTTTTTTTTTTTCCATATATTTATGGTAGAGTAATTCTTGTCAAGATTGTCTCTATCTTTTTTTCTTTTTTGGTGTTTGATGCCCAGTGATTTGCTGCTTTTAACCTATTGTTCTTGGGAATTAATTTTTATTGCCCAAGATTTTCCAAATATGTTGCTTCTATAATTAATGGAAGTTTTTGAGTTTTGATATTTGTCAGATCCAAATGGTAGCTGTAGTTGCAGGTGGGTGAAAGAAAGGGAGAAAAAGAGAGTACAAAGAGATTTATTTTTTAATTAATATCTTTTAATAATTAGTGATTATTTTTAAATTATCTTTTATTAATCTTTAATAAAATTTGACCTAAGTAATTTTGTTAAATTTATAAATCGAGTTAAATAAAAAGGATAAATTGTATGATTTTATATAATCCAATATAATAAATGGTTTTAAAAATCTAAAATAAAGTGAAAAAAAAAAAAGGATATATAGTTATGAAAGTAGATGTAAAATTAGTCCAATTTTTTATTATAGTTGAATGTCAACGTAAGCTCATTTGCTCTCCGAGAAACCGTACTATATACATACAAATGATGTAATTAAACGATATCTCTCTCTTTAAATAAAAAAAAGAAAGAAGATAAGGACACTAAAGGATTATTTATAAAATAAAATAATAACAAGAAAGTAAAAGGACACAGCAATGACAATTTTGCAAGTGGCATATCGTAATAAAAGGTGAAAGAGTTAATGGTCCATATTTATGGCTTACTATTAAAAAGTGAAATTATATGGTAACAAGCAAGAAAGGGGATAACAAAACAAGTTATTATATTATTTTTTGTTTTAATTATAATTTGCTTAAGGGTTAATTTGGGGAGAATGCTTGGAGATAAAATTTTTTTTATTGAAAAAAATTATTTTAAAAAATATGTTCAGAGAAAAAAACTGTTTGGAGTAAAAAAAATATAAAATTTAAAAAATTAAAAAAATCAATATAGATATTATTTTATTCATTTTGAAATTCTATATAATTAAAAAAATTATTTCATTTGGACTTATATTCATAAAATTATAGACTTTTGGGGCACATTTGGGTATCTCTAAAATATCTTTTTTCCAACACATTATTATTTTTTATTATTTATATATCTAAAACATTACAGTAAATTCCAAACTTTAAAAATTCATAATTTTACATATACAAGTTCAAATGAGATGATTTTTTTAAAATTGCATAGAATTTTGAGATAAACAAAATAATATTTACATTAATTTTTTAAAACAAATTTTTAAATTTTTTTATTTTTTCATCCCAAATAGTTTTTTCCTCCATATATATTTTTCAAAACAACTTTTTTTTAACAAAAAAAAATGTCTCTAAACATCTCCCCCAAACTACTCCTTAAAGTTTGGAGTATACTGCAGCATTTTAAAAATGTAAATAGTAAAAAGGGATAATGTATTAGAAAAAAAGTAATTTTAAAGACACCAAAACTAAAGTCCCAAACGGACCCTAAATAGTTTAAAGTATATTATCCTAAATCTATTGAATTTGTCCAAACAACATCACCAATACTAATGGTATGTTTGGATGGGAGGTTTGTTTTTTAAAAATAGAAAATTTTTAGATTTAGAAAATAAAAAATTGTTTAGATTTTTTTTAAAAGTGAAAAGTTATTTGAATAGGTAAAAACCTTTGTTTTTCTAGAGAGCTTTTTTTTCATTTTCTAAAAATAAAAAATTTTAGATATTTAGATATGAAAATTTAAAAAGATTCATTTTCTTAAAATAAAAAACTTTTTATTTTTAAAAAATGAAAAATTTTTCATCTCCCAATCAAACATAGCATAAATTACGAGGTATTTTAAATTATGATCATGGTCCCAACGAGGAAAAGAAGTTGCGCGAACCACTTAAATCAAGCACCGAAAAATATTAATAGATGGTTGGTCCACGATTGATGCGTCACTTGGCATTTGGTCATTGTGGATAGAAGGAATGAAGGCCCCAAGGCGCTTCATCTTTTTTTATTTTTATTTTTTCCTTTCATTGTTTCTTTTTTAAAAGTCTTATATGTTATAACAATTAATAAGTAATTTAAAAATATTAAAGATATCAATTTTAATATTAATTTTTAAATATCAATATCTGATATATGAATTGTTGTTCTTTTCCAAAGTGATGGCATCCCAAACGAGTACTATCTCATAAGCACTAAATTTTACTACCTTTTATTTTCATTAGCAGTAATTATAATATATTTTAGGGTTGAATAAAAAATTCAACAAATCCAATGAATACACCTAACACAATCTATTATCATCCAAACTTGGCTCATTTGATTAAGAGATTGACCCGATCTATCCAATCAGACTATTAATTGAATGAGTTTGGATTGAGTTTTTCTAAACCCAATTTATTTGAACCCACCCAATATATATATATAAATAAATATTTTTCATACTTCATAATATGTATTTCTTGTCTTATAATTTACACTAATTACTAGACAACTTGTTATGTTTCATTTTATATGAGTTATTATTATTATTTATTTATTGGTTTATAATTTTTATGTTTATATATATTCTGCATATATTTTATTTTTATATTTGTTTATAATTTATGGGACAATTTTGGAGTTTTATAATATTAATATTATGATAAAAGTTAGCTTTTTGTTCATATAATTCTTATTTTAGATTGAATAATTAACTATATTTATTTATTTATTTTATTATATTTAACCTGATTAATCTATCTAAATTTTAAGTAGGTGAGTTAATTTTAAACTTCATATTGATTGAGTGGGTTAAATTTGAAATTAACTCATCCAAACTTAACTGTACGAGTTGAAAATTCTAAAAGATCTATTTATTATTCACCCATTATACTTGTTCAAATTATTATTGTAGTTATTAGACCCCACAAAAATTCCTAGCTCCATTGGTCAAAAAATGGTCCTATAAACTTTGAAATTAACTCATTTAAAATTGATTTAATGATTTAAAAATTTTCAAAAATCCACCTAACATTCACCCATTGTATTTGTTCAAATTTTTATTGTAGTTATTAGACCCGACAAAAATTCCTAGCTCTGTTGGTCCCAAAAGGGTCTTATAATTTTCCTTTTTTCCCTGAAAAAATGGTCTTATAAAAGACACTACACAATCACGCCTCTAGAAGTCACAACCACGCACCATCAATCATGGCGATCAATCAGCCCTTGCTTAAAGCCTCCAAAAATTCCGACTCCAAGATCACTCTTTATTTGCTTGTGATCTCCTTTGCCACTCTTGTAAGTACAAGTTTTTCTACTCCAGAATTGCCACTACCCCATAAAATCTGTGATCAATCGGTCAACAAAGAATCATGCCTAGTCATGATCTCAGAAGCCGCCGGCCGGAAATATTCAGCCAAACGACTGAACATGGCTGATCATCATAATTTGCTCAAAACCTTCCTAAAAAAAACCAAATTTCGCATACAAAAAGCCTTCAAGACGGCGAACGATGTCAGCCGTCGGATGAACAAGCCGAGGGATCGAATAGCTCTCCTTGACTGTGCAGAGCTGATGGACCTGTCTATAGAAAGGGTTGTGGATTCCATATCAGCCCTTTACCATCAAAATCTAACTACTCATTACTATGAAGACATCCATGTATGGCTTAGTGGCGTCCTCACTAACCACGTGACTTGTTTGGACGGCCTAGAAGAGGGTTCTTCAGATGATGTCAAGACCTTAATGGAGTCTCATCTGAATGACTTGATATTAAGGGCTAGAACTTCCTTGGCAATATTTGTTTCACTTTTGCCGTCGAAATCCAAAGTGATTGAGCCAGTTACAGGGGATTTCCCAACGTGGGTTACGAACGACGATCGGAGGCTTTTGAGAACTTTGGGGAAGGATATCGAGCCCGATATTGTGGTGGCACAAGACGGGAGTGGAGACTACAAGACCTTGAACGAAGCCGTGGCTGCAATACCGGACAAGAGCAAGAAACGGTTCGTTGTTTTCGTGACGATGGGGATTTATAAGGAGAATGTTGAGTTTGGAAAGAAGAAAAAGAATGTGATGCTTGTTGGGGATGGAATGGATTACACTATGATCACTGCTAGTCTCAATTCTGATGATGGAGTATCCACTTTCCGAACTCCAACCGTTGGTAATTTTATATACATAGCTCTTTCGTGCTAATTTTCAAGTTCAATTTCTTCTTCTTCATTATTATTATTTTTTTGTCTATTAAGTAAATGATTAATTAGTTTATAGAAATAAAATAATCTGACCTTTAGAGCTTAGATTCAGATTTTCAATGAAAATTTCATCAGATCTTATCAGCTCTTTTACGAGAAAAAAAAAATCATTGATAATCTAGAAGATTAAGATAAGTAGAAGAGCGCATACTCTCGTCTAAAGAGGATTTGACTTCCCGACCAATAAATCTTGTATATATATTTTTTGTTTGTTTAATTTTTGTTCCAATTTATTGCTCTCAATAACAAAGATTAGCGCATCTAATTCTTATAATCGGTTAAATTAATAGTGTTCGAGAAAAGTAGAAATTCTTAAAACAAAATTATGAACGTCATATGTAGTGATTCATGGACAAAAATTATTACACAAAAACAACGGTACTCACACATGTATATATAAATATATATAAATATACATATATATATTTGATAATTCATACACCTCTGCAGCTGCCGTCGGCGATGGATTCATAGCCCAGGACATATGGTTCCAGAACACAGCAGGCCCACAGAAGCACCAAGCCGTGGCACTCCGAGTCGGCGCCGACCAGTCCGTCATAAACCGGTGTCGTATCGAAGCTTACGAAGACACACTCTACCCTCACTCTCACCGCCAATTCTACAGGGACTGTACCATCACCGGCACCGTCGACTTCATCTTCGGCAACGCCGCCGTGGTGCTCCAGAACTGCAAGATCATTCCCCGAAAGCCCATGACCGGACAGCAAAACATGATCACCGCCCAAGGCCGAACCGACCCGAATCAGAACACCGGGACTTCGATCCAGAACTGCGATATCTTCGCAAGCGCCGATCTCGAGCCTGTTAATGATGTGGTCGAGACGTATTTGGGCCGTCCGTGGAAGGAGTATTCGACGACTGTAGTCATGGAGTCTTACATTGGTGACCTCGTTGATCCGGCTGGGTGGTCCGAGTGGGATGGAGATTTTGCACTCAAGACGTTGTACTATGGCGAGTATGCAAATAGAGGTCCAGGTTCTGGAACAAGCGAGAGGGTGAAGTGGCCAACTTTTCATGTCATTACAAGCCCGGAAGAGGCCCGGAAGTTCACGGTGGCGGAGCTGATAGACGGCGGTTCTTGGTTGGAGTCCACAGGAGTGCCTTACGCGGAGGGGTTGTATACGTGAAATGTGGAAAAATATGGCTTAGCAAAATAGGCTGGGTTTATCAGTTTATTATGAAGGTCGGCAAAATATATATATATACATATGTATATATATATGTTTGTTGTTCCATGTCTCTTGAAACAATAACAATATGTTTGTCTTGAATAATTTGTTTTGGACCGGTTTTTATATACAAATGAACAATTTCATTCAGTAAATAATGTCTCAGAAGCTGATGCCACAGGGAGACGCATTTGTGGGTCATTATTACTACCACTTCGATAACGATAGAGCTAAGCTTAATTCCTTCTCTGTACATACCAGCCGAACTGCATGTTGACCTCTGATGGCCAGAAAATGCAAGGCAACGATAATATATATATATATGCATATGTATATATGCATCATGTAGGCTTCTCCATGGCTGTCGTTTGATCACTGCGAATATGTTGTCAGCACCGTCCATTCACAGCCGCCGTTGTCCACCGTTAGAGTTGTGGTGTTCATCAGTGGCTGCATCCATTTGCCAAGTGATGAAGAACACACGCTTTGAGATTCAGCCAGGTTACTTGCACACTTCCTCTGTCAAACAGCGCACTTGCACGAATGCTTTGTTTCCTAGGGGAGACAGGGTGAAATGTACGCACGTTTCTTGCTCTTGGAGCATCAACAATCACATGCCAAATTTAGAATTTCTCCAACTATTTTTAATGTCAAATTTAACCCGTTTAAACTTGTTGCCAAATTAGCAAATATATCAAAATTTTGCACTTGGTTATTATTGGCTGACGTGTGTGTGTGCTTTCATCTACTTAAGAATTACAGCTTTATCATTTTTTTTTTCAAAAAAATAAAAAACTTCCTTTTATAATTTTAGCACTTAAATTTTATGACACGTAGTAGATATGACATTTGTGATCAAATTCAGACCTATTTTAAAGTTGATGTCGAGCGACAATTTCCCTCGGCCCTCCTTAAGTTAAAAGAAAAAAAAGAAAAAGGAAATTACAGTAAATAGCACATTTACGAAACTAAAATTATAACTAAAATACTTAACCTTTAAACTAAACGATCCCTTAGTTTTTTGTCCTTGAACTTTTTTCTTGATAACTCAGTCACAGAATTAACCAAAAAAAACAAGCGAGTAATTATTCAACGAAAATCTCTGACGAGTTCAAGAATCAAACTGTAAAATATAATCATATATTCTTTATTTAAGAATGAAAGTCCAATGTTGATCATTACTATGGTTTTTCTAAACAATCAAAGGTTGGCATATCTGATTGTTTGGGACTCTGTTAAAATCAATAAATCTGAGAATTAACACGTGAATTAGAAATAAGTTGAGAATATATAGTGATCATTATTTGTGTTGATTTATAACATTGGTCTAGTTTCAAATCCTCGAGATGGCAAAACGACGTCCCTACCAATAAAAGGGCATGCTAAAATATTACTCATGATAAATGGTTCATCGTTAATTCTAGCCCGGCCTTGGTTCTTGAAGGCAAACTCACCAAATCCAACCTCCGTGCATTAATTGAAAAACTTGATTGATTGCATAACAAATGTCATGAGGTTTGATCATAGCTAGGGAGGTTATAAAGTGTCGAAGAGAAGGGCACTATAGCATGGAGAGAGCTTTGAGCTTAGATGCCACGTAGAGTCTTGCAAGATGAGAGTGAGTAATTAAGGAAATCTAATGTTCTATCTAGAGAAATGTTCATTTCTCTGGCAATTAAAGATTAAAGCATTCTAATTAGTTGAAAAAAAAGGAATTGATTAAGATAAATTATAATAATTTGCCTTGTTTTATATATATATATATATGTGTGTGTGTGTGTGTGTGTGTGTGTGTGTGTGCGTGCGCGTGTGTGTGCGTGTGTGTATATGCTAACGTGAGAGAGCCAATTTATATTTTTTCCCCTTCATAAGGAGCTAGGTATTAAGGGTCCGGCCAGTCTCATACGATAAAGTATAGGCGCGGCTCATGACTTCTTCTCATGCTAGATTATTCACGGTTTTAAATTTAAAAAAAAAAAAAAACGTTTATAGTCTTTGGTTGTGGTTAATTAACTAAAAAGATATGTAATGAACAGAATTTAATGAAGTGTTGACTATACAAAATGGCAGAATACCAAAAACTTAGGGGGTATTTTTTTTTTTTTTGTTGAGAATGATTTTTCATTTTCAAAACACTGAAAATGAAAACGAGCTTAAAATAGTGTTTGTTTACTTAACGTTTTCAAAAACATTTTGAAAATATCGTTTTCAATTATGTTGTTTTTTTGAGTTTTTTGAAAATGAAAAAAGTTATTTTCACTTTTTTGTTTTCATTTTCTCTCACCTTTTCCTCTCCCTCTCTCTTTCTCTCTTTCTATGTGCCTGTTCAGCGTCGGTGACAACAACCATGATAGACGACGACCTCTATCTTCGGTGAAGGGCGACAACCACAGATCGGCGATGATAACGACCGCCACCTTGTTACGACGACTAACAACTTGTGACCCAAATTTTGTCATCACCACCACCTAGGGTTCAGACCATTAATGTCTTCCACTTCTACCCCTCATTGCAAAACCCACCACCAATGAGTTTTTATTTTTTTAATTATGACTAATAAATTATTTTTTGTTATTTTTTTAAAATTAAACATAAATATGTTTTTATAAAATACTCATTTATAAAATAGGTTTTCAAAAATATAATTAAACAAAGCTTTATTTTTATATTTTTTAGAATATATACTTAGAAAATATAATCAAATACAATTTCAGAAATGATCTTAATACAGTTTTTAAAACATTCTCATTTTTAGTTTTTTTGAAAATAGAAAACATTTTAAAAATAATACCAAACACCACCTTATTTTGTCAAAAATTTCTCTAAAATTTCTCTAAGGAATATATGTAATGAGCCAAAGCATGCAATATAAGCTTTCTTAATGAGAAAGAATGAAAGTAGAAAAATGTGCAAAAATGGTTAGTTTACGTTGATACAAAAAGGACAAGATTTAAACGATATAGAGATGATTTTTTTTTTTTAACAAGATCTGAAACACATTTATGATTCATAAAGAAAAAAAATTAGCTACAAAAAAGAAAGAGACGTCATTATTTGCAGGTTGAAGGATGATTTGGTTTTATCTAAAGCGAAAGATAAAATTGAGTAAGCAAAAGTAATTCAATCAATAATCGAATAAATCACGGAGGAAAAGAAGAAAGCAAAGGGCCAAGAAACTTCTATTATAATGGCCAGCACTGCAGGGGATAAAAAGGGTGGGAAAAAGGAAGCAAAAATAAGACATATGGAAGCAAAGATTTTTTTTTTTTTTTTTTTTTTTTTTTGGGGGGGGGGGGGGGGGGGGGGGGGGGACAAAAAGGGAATCAAGCAAGCGAACGCATAATAAATTCGTCTAACAAAAAAGATGTACAAATTAATAGAATTTAATGAACTGTTAACATATAAAATTGTGGAATATCGATAAATTGCTCCTTCGCACTTTTTCAAAACATTCTTCCAAGAAGATAAGACTATTTGTTTGTTTGTTTGTTTATTTAGTGAGGTGTTTTTAATTATCGGCTAAAGCATGATACAACCTTTTCCTAGTGAGAAGGAATGGAAGTACAAAAATTTGCAAACACGTTTTATGAAAAATAAAATAAAAAGTTTGTGCAAAAAAATGAATTAAAGGACATTGATTTGTAGTTGAATTTTTGTTGGGTTATCGTATTACGTTTTTTTTATTTATACTACTTTATTTATGTGAATAATATTCTTTAAAAAAAAAGTACAAAATGCAAGAGACTGACTTTATATAAAGAAGGTAATTTTTTATCTGGACACATGCATAATTCATAATTAAAAAAAAAGACTACAATAAAAAAAGAAAGAGATATCACCATTTGAATTATCGAACAAGTACTGGTCCGTATCTCTCTGTACAATAATAGTATTAAAGTAAGGAAAGTGAAGTGCAAGAAAAAATGGAAAGACAAAGTGCCGTTGAAGAAAAAAAAATGTAAAAGTAAGGACAGATTAAAGTCAAAAAAGGCAGAAATGAAATCAAATAATACCTTTTAAAAAAAAGATAACAAAAAAAAAAAGGAAGATAAATAGATAAGATAATACAACACGTAATAGTTTAATTATTATAAACACTGCTTCTAAAGCAAGTTTGGGAAAAATATTTAGAGATTTTTTTTAATCAGAAAAAAATTATTTTGAAAAATATGATTGAGGGAAAAAAATTATTTAGAGTAAAAAAATATAAAATTTTAAAAATAAAAAAAATATATAAATATTGTTTTGTTTCTCTTAAAATTCTATATAATTTAAAAAAAAATCTCATTTAGACTTGTAATACAAAATTATAGACTTTTAAAGTTTGGAGTTTATTGTAGTGTTTTAAAAATATAAATAATAAAAAATGATGAAGTGTTTAAAAAAACTTAATTTTGAAGAATATAAAACTTAACCCCAAACTACTCCTATTTTATAAAGGGAAACATTAAATTAATTTATTAATATTTTTTCTTTCATTCAATACTATATATCATTTTTACTCTAATTAAAATAAATCATAAATATGGACATATGATTATTTTATCTTTTATTATTATTGTTGATAATGGTCTAAAATAAATATATTTTAATATAATTAATGGGTCATTTGTCACCATCATGAATAAGTATTGTGTTTAAACGTAATATAATTTTCATCTAAACGTAAAAAATTTTATATTCAAATACAATATTTTTCAATAGTACTACGAAAATAATTACTATTTCTTTATTTTTTAAACGTAATTATTTATTAATTTTTCAAGTTTTTTATTCACATCGTACTCTTTCCTTCTCTAACTTTTTTATTTGCTTTTACCAATTATATCAATTTTTTAACTTTAAAATACAATTCAAATACTTTTCATTTAAATACATAATTTATTTAAATACAAATTAAATATTTTTTAATTAAATATAATACTTAAAAAATAAATTATATTCAAATATAATTAAAATAGCATAAGATTAAGAAATGAACCATAAGTTTATTTATTTATTTATTTATTTAATTTTAACATTTAGTTTCATTTTCCCTATTAAATAATTATAGGTAAATTTGATAAAAACCGTAAAAAGTATCCTTAAATACGATTTAAAAGTCAATTATGCATAAGGAGAAATTCGGCATCCATTTTGCCCACATGCACGCCAGGCCACGCACTCATCAAGGCCGTCGGATCAAACTCAGCAGCTACCCGGATCGCGAGTTCTGTTAACTCGAGCATGCAAGTCCGTCGTCCAGAGCGGTTCCTCTTCCAGCGCCCGCCAACCTAGTTCCGCCAGGCTCACGTGGGTCTCTAGAGCGACTATTGTTGCTGCTTTTGGCAGAAAAAGAAAAAAATAAAAAATGTAAAGGAAGAAAGGCGGCTGACTTTGTGGCATGGAGCTTCGTGCGAAGGAAGAAACTGTTGGCTGTGAATTTTCATCGGTAAAAAATGCCGAAAGATGAAGATAAAAATATTAGGATTCGTCATTAGTTTTTGGGATTTATTTTTTAACTTTAATTTGTGTTCTTAGGTTTAATTTTTATTTATGTTCTAAATCATTTTTAGGGTTAAGATCTAGTTGAATTATGTTTATTCTAATTTAATATTGAGTATTTTATTTTGTTCTTAATATTTGTGGAAGTTGGATTACCTTTTGTATAATTTGTGATTTAATTTGAGATTGAAAAGTTATAATTGAATTAGACTTTATTTAATTTACGATAAAATTATCATAAATTAGAGATAATTATGAGACTTGTCCAGTATTATAAATTTTTTGTTCTTAATAAATCACGACAAACTTTTGGATTTGAGACTGAGAAGTGCTAACTGTCTTCTTATTGTATTTTTATTAATGCTTGAGAAATATCAATAATTATTTTCATAAGATTCGCTAGCAATATAGAGAATAAATATTAGTTGACTTAATTAGATGATGTAAATATAATTAATCTGGTGAAATCAGAAACT
Organism: Antiaris toxicaria; assembly: GCA_035233585.1. NCBI lineage: Eukaryota > Viridiplantae > Streptophyta > Magnoliopsida > Rosales > Moraceae > Antiaris > Antiaris toxicaria. The sequence goes on from CP141154.1 coordinate 102,809,640, forward strand.
TTAGAACTTTTTTTTATTGGTTTTTTTATATTTAATTTTGTCCTTCAGTTTACCTTTTGGTGGTTCAAATAAAATTAGATTAATATAATTTCAGTACTTAGTAGTAATAGTCCAGATGAGAATGATATTTTACTTTTCATTTTATTACTTGTCAGTGATATTGTGTACTTGTAATTTCCAACAATAAATTTTTGATGTCATTGTCAGAGACTGTTTTATTCGAATATCAATACCAATTAGCTCTACTTTTAATTTGAATATTTTTCTTTTCTTTTGCTTTAATTTTGTTTGTTTCTATCATATTTAAGGTACTTCAAGATGTCTCATCAACAAGTCATCATGAATTTTGTCTAACAAAATATGGAATCGATGTATAGTGCTTAATGGAGATATAAAGACTTGCTTAATAGGTTTCCTTATCATAGTTTCTCTAAAGGATATATTCTTTAAAACTACTTCAATGGCTTATGTTACACAATAAGAACTTGCATTGAAAGTGGTTATGGTTTATTCTCCTTATACCAAAGACCTATTGATGAAGCCTATTATACGTTGGAACACATGACTGAGCATGATCATTGGGAATTGAATGGTTCAATGAACAACCAAGGTTGGGAGAACAATTCTAATATTGAGGATCTATGTTGTGACATCCAATCCCTATGAACAGAGATGAAGAATTATAGGTAGGAAGTTAATGAGAAATGCTTAGAAAACAGAAGGTGGTTAAAAGCAATGGCAGAGCAAATTAAAGAATTGGTAGCAACCATGGATGCTCTATTTGAAACCATTCAAGACTGCCACTTTGAGCCTACACAAAAAGAGGATAACTTAGAGTTGTATCATGATGACGACTTTTTAAGTGAGGAAGAGACACAAGACTTAGCCATAGAAGAAGAATCACAAGAAATAGTCTCTAATGTTCAACCTATTGTGCCAACACATCATCGAAGTTCACATCTGTCAAGATCTGATATGGCCAACATTTCCTCTACCTACCTAAGCATCGCTTTTCCAAGATTACCAAACATTTACAGTGAAACCTAATCTTGCTAATCACATATGTCAATTCATTACACATCTTGCCAAGCTTGAGGGCATCTACAGTGAAGACCCATATGTAGTGTTGTATGACACCTACTATGAGCAAAGTAAGGTTGGCAATTTAGGTCACGACATGACAATATGATACGAAACCCGCATAAAGTTAGAGGATTTGTGTTTTTCTTAAATGGGTTTAAGTCAAAAAAGATCGAATCCATCAAATATGATTAAACAAAAGGTTGAATCTGCACAAACCCGTCAATCCGCAATTGACACAGAATAACCCGTTTAATATATGAGTTGACACGAACATGACCTATAAATTATCTATTTATAATCTCTAATATATTTATATTGCTATATATATTATATAATATTTTACTATTTTTAATTTTAAGTTTTCAAAATTCAAATATAAAATATATCTTTTATTTATATATATTTTAAAATTTTTTAACATAGGAAAGAAAACCTAAATTTTTTTTTTGTTTCTTTATTCTTTTAATTATATGTATAATATGACATAGATTTAGATTTATTTGCTTGTTTTAACTTAGTTGTGACTTGTATTGTGAACATAATTTAGTTTTAGACTTTAATTTGGTTTTGTATTTATCTTTTGTAAATTGAGTTTAGGTATAGTTTTATTATAATTAAGTTAATTTAGTTGTTATGACTTGATTGTTGTTTAGGTATTTAATGAGGTTTTTTAATGTTGTTAAAATTGATAACAAGTTAGTTAAATGGACCAATAACAAGATAAATGACCCTTTTATGACTTTCTAGTAAGTGGGTTTAGTAGGTTGACACGACAAGTTTATGAGCCGTTTTTGACTCGAATGAATTGGTCATAAATGTATCGTGTTGCATTAACCATTTTATTAGAGGTTGTGTTTGAGTTTTGTTTTTTGACATGATTATTAAATAGATTGTGTTTGTAAAGGTTATCGTATCAACAAATAAGTCAAATACAGCACCAACATGACCTACCTGCATGAATTGCCACCCCTAGGTGAAAGCCACTATTTGGCGAATGCTTCTCCATAGTCAAGTTGATGACTATAAATCAAGTACTTTTTGGAAGGCAAACCAAGTCTTTTCTATAATCTTTTTCTTTATTTTGTTTGAATTACATTAAATTTTAAGTGTTAGGATCTTGTTAATTTTCTTCTTCGTTTTTCGTCTCTAGGTACAATCTGTGGAGTTGTGGAGCCGATTCAGGGATCTCAAGCTATCAAGCCTAAACACCAATAAAAAATGTTGACAACAACCCTATCCTTATTTTCATGATTACTTACACATTGAGGACAATGTGAATTTTAAGTTTAAAGGTAAGAGCCTAATAGAAAAAAAAAACAAAAACTAAAAAAAATAAAAAAAAGGGTGTTGATTATGTTTGATTGCCAAAGGCTAATGATAAAGAATAGATTGAACTAATTATAGCTCTTGGAAATTATAAGCATTGTATTATTTGTGTGCCTGATTCTTGTGTAATTATTGTCTTGCTTGTGATTTTTTGACACTTTGCACCCATAGCCTTGATTACTTAGCTATTGTGCTTACTTAGAGAAAGTTTATATGAATTAAGTAATTCCTTTGATCTCAACAAACTCTAGAATTTGTTTGATAATCACTTAAGGTGAAATCCCAAACTATACTTTACTGAGGACATGATTTAGACCATTTTGGATTGTTTGACTCTTTCAAGCCAACCTTTATATGTACATATCCCTAATCACCCCTTTGAGCTGAATGTTCACATTTTCTTTGTTACCTACATCTTTTAGCCTAACTTTTTATTAATTTTCAACCTTTTAACCCTTAACTTTAAGTACGTTGATCCTTCTAGTTATCATTTAGAGCTATGCTAAAATATAAGAGGATGAGTAGAGTTGTGAAAAGTAAATTTATTTTTGTTGTTTGTTAAAAATAAAAAAGACTGCTACACCATTGTTCATGAAAGAAAAAAATACAATAAGTTTGAAGATGTAGTGACTCAAAGAAAAAAAAAAGAAATATAGAAAAAGGAAAAAAAAGAGAAAAAAAAAGTGGATGACAAAGAAAGTTGAAATCAAGTTTGTAGGAGTGTTGGAAAAGCTTTACAAAGGTCCTAAAAATATTTGTATGTTTAAGGTTATTTAAGCCATATTATTATCCATTTTTCTACTTTTATATTAGCCTAATATTACAGGCTTAAAAGGTTCTAATGATCCTTGGTAATATATTTGTCAACATTGGTGGAGAGTGATAAGAAAAGTAAGAAAAGTCTAGAGTTCTATCTTCACATATTTGTTTGCATAAACTGATCTGGGATGCAAGTGATTAAATGTAAAAGGCTATTTTCACACACACTAAAAGAATTTAAGGCAAGGAGATGCGAGTATTTGAATTAAAATTATAAATTATGTTAAATCTTTGAGGTATGTTTTGTAAATCAAACTAAATCGATACTCACTTTTTAATATTTATTTATTTTTCTTTCTTTTGCTTTAAAATTAGAAAAAATGTTAAATTTAGAGACATAATAATTCTATAAAATAAAGTTATCTTATTACAATTAAGCTTATATTTTTACTATAATCTTAGTATTTAATTTTATTTTTCTTGTCAAATAATTATGTTTCTAAATTGGGTGAAAACAGTAAAAAGTAGCAATTTATAACCCAAGTAGAGTTTAAAAGATAATTAAAAATAAGGAGAAATTCGGCATCCATTTTTCAACGGGCAACGTCACGCGCGCTTCAAAGCCCACAGATCAAACTCACCAGCTGCCCAGATCGCGAGTTTTGTTTATTCGCACCAGCAGTGCGTCGCCCAGAGCAGTCCTTTTTCCAGCACGCCCAACCAAGTTTTGCCAGGTGTCTGTGCAGTGGGCTCCTAGGGCAACATTTGCCGCTGCTTTTGGCAGAAAAAGAAAAAAAATAAAAAACAAAAAAACATGAAGGGAAGAAAGGCGGTTGGCTTTGTGGCTTGGAGGCTATATATATATATATTTATTTATTTATCTATATATGTATATGTTGTCTCAGGTTTTGTGCGAAGGAGGATTGTGAATTTTCATAAGAAAAAAAAGGTCGAAAAACGAAGAAAAAAAGAAGAAAAAAAATATTAGGATTACGAATTATTTTTAGGATTTTTTATTTTAATTTGTGTTTTAGATTTTATTTTTATTTATATTTATATTCTAAATTTTATTTTTAGGGTTTAAATCTAGTCAGATTATGAATATTTAAATTTTTTTTAGTTTTAACTAACTGTTGTTTATTTTAATTTTATGTCGAGTATTTTAGAATATTCTTAATATTTGTAGAAACCTAATAACGTTTTATATGATTTGTGATTTAATTTAAGACTTTTTAGTAATAATTAAATTACACCTTATTTAATTTACTATAAGATTAACATAAACTAGAGATAGTTACGAGACTTGTGTAGTATTATGAATTTTTTATTCTTAATGAATCATGGTAAGTTTTGGGTTTGAAATCAAAAGGTAATAACTATTTTATTGTGGTATTTTTATTGATATTTGAGAAAGATTAATAAATATTTTCGTGAGATTCGCTGGTAACACAAGAAATAGATATTAGTAAATTAAGCTAGATGTTTTTAATATGATTAATCCAGTAAAGTCAGAAATCCTAGAGATTTCTTTTTATTAGTTTTCTCAAATTCAATTTTGTCTTTCATGTGATTTAAATAAAGTTAGAGTTAATGTAATTTCGTTAATTAGTAACAACAATCTTCGTAAAAATAATACTTTATTCATCACTATATTATTGTTTGCGATATTTTACACTTGCAATTTCCAACAACAATTGACTTGTTTGGAATTTAAGTTTAGTTTAAACTATACTATACTTGTTTTTTTTTCCCCTTAAAAATTCAACAAAAATTATAATTAGTCTTTAAAAAGTTAATCAACTTTTTTAAACTAAACAAAATGGAAATATTACTCTTAACGAGATATATAACTCTATAATGTACTCTGCAATATGAAGTTTTTCTTGCTCCCATTTTCATACACGCCCATTATCATCCTCTTATCTTGTGTGTTTTCACTAAACTTCGATGATAAATAAAAGCAATGCAATATAATGCTGGGAATAAAAGTATCAGTAATCACGTGACATTGCATTAGTGCATATATAACAATGTTAGAACTAATTGTGCACTATATTAGTCCTTATGCAAATATAGTTATAACCATATATATATATGTATGAAAGCTATGTTATCCGATAAGACACGAGAGTAAGCAATACAACCCGTGCGAGAGAAAACCTGACAATACTGAATATTTGATACCCTATTATATATATACTATGGAATGACCAATTGATTATTATCCGTCAATTTTGAGTAAAACTGTGGTAATAAGCTGTCTGATCGTACTTTTGTACTCATTGAATTTACGTTAACATTCCAAGTTTAAAGTTAAAATTGTACAAAAACAGACAACACTTTTTTTTTTTTTTGAAGGAAGACTACACTCTATTTAATTTTCCAAATTTACTGAAAATTATGATAATTGTTTGATCAAGTTTTTATTATAAGTAAATGACAACGTTAGCTCATTAATTTGCTTTCCGAGAAATCGTGCTCAGGTGCAACGAGAAATGATGTAATATTTAGATGATATCACTCTCACTCTTGAAAATAAAAGGAATAGAAAGCCGCCGGGGTGGGGGTGGTGGTGGTGGGGGTGGGGTGGGGTGGGGTGTGAGAGACCTAAGATAGAGTACTTATACAATAAAAAAATAAGAAGAAAGTTAAAAAGGACACAGTAATGGCAATTTTGTAAGAATCATTTTTTCAATAAACGGTAAAACAATTGTCCATTATTATTCTTCATTTTTAATAAGGGGTGGAATGTCATGACAACAGGAGGTAAAAGAAGAGAATACATTGATAAAATAAGTGACCATAATATTTCTTGGTCTAATTATAATCCGCTTTCATATTTTATAGTATATCATCTCTACCATACTACATTTTTGGATCAGAAACCAGAATCATCACCACTTAAATCAATCGTTGCAATAAATAGATGGTGAGTCCACCAGTGATGTCTTTCGTTCTTTTTGGTTACCAGGATGGAAAGGCCTTGGGACGCCTCATCTTTTGCTTTGCCTTTTTTTTTTTTTCTTCTTTTCCTTTCTTTTCTTTAAAAAAAAATCCCATCCATATTATTGAATTAAAATCGCATTAATGCTCCCTACCCCACCCAAAAGAAAAGAAAAATTTTGATTTTATTTTTCAAAAATCATTGAGAAATAATAATTTTATACAGAAGTTCAACAAAACTCTATACGCTTGAAGACACAAACCTTTTAGCATGGAAAGAAAGAAAAGGAATAAAATTTTTCCAAGAAAAAAAAATAAAATTTTTATGTCTATTAATTAACAGGAGTTGATGGAGTGCATGATAGAGATTTGAAAAAAAAAAAAAAAGAATTTACTTTTGCAAATGCAACATATTAAAGATTGGATAAGAGAAGAGTTAAATCTTGCACATAGAATTTGGTAACAATTAAAAAACCAAATTTGTCTTGACTAAATTACTAATCAAATTTTACCAACTTAAAAAAAAAAATTAAATGATGATTTCAAGAATTGTATCAAGAAGACACCCCTTACCAACTTTTAATTTATAATTAGATGAATAATTAGAACGTATTTTGTTTAGATTTTTATTGTAGTTACTAGTCCCGACAAAAATTCCGGGCTCTGTTGGTCCCGCATGATCTTATAAAAGATATTTCACTGCCTTTGCCTAAAGAAGTCACAGCCACCACCAATAATGGCGATCAATCAGCCTTTGCTTGAAGCCTCCAATAGTGCAAACTCCAAGATCACTCTTTTTCTGCTTGTGGTATCCTTTGCTGATCTTGTAAGCACAGGTTTTTCTGGTCGAAAATTGCCTCTACACCATAAAATCTGCGATCAGTCAGTCAACAAAGAATCATGCCTAGCCATGATCTCAGAAGTAAACGGAGGGCAATTTTTAACCAAGCGACAGAACATGGCTGATCATCATAATCTACTTAAAGCCTTCCTAGAAAAAACCACACCTCGCATACGAAAAGCCTTCGTCACGGCGAACGATGTCAGTCGTCGGATCAACAATCCCAAAGATCGAACGACTCTCCTTGACTGTGCAGAGCTGATGGACTTGTCTATAGAAAGGGTTGTGGATTCCATATCAATTCTTTCCAATCTAAATCTAACAACTCATTCCCATGAAGACATCCATGCATGGCTTAGTGGCGTCCTCACTAACCACGTGACTTGTTTGGACGGCCTAGAAGAGGGTTCTTCAGATAATATCAAGACCTTAATGAAGTCTCATTTGAATGAGTTGATATTAAGGGCTAGAACTTCCTTGGCAATATTAGTTTCACTTCTGCCTTTGAAATCCAAAGACATTGAGCTAGTGACCGGGGATTTTCCGACATGGGTTACCACCGGGGATCGGAGGCTTTTGCAGACATTGGGGAAGGATATCAAGCCCGATATTGTGGTGGCACAGGATGGGAGCGGAGACTACAAGACCTTAAACGAAGCCGTGGCTGCAGTACCGGACAAATGCAAAACACGGTTTATCATTTTAGTGAGGAGAGGGACTTACAAGGAAAATGTTGAGTTTGGAAAGAAGAAAAAGAATGTGATGCTTGTTGGGGAAGGAATGGATTACACTATAGTCACTGGTAGTCTTAATGTTGAGGATGGAGTATCCACTTTTAACTCTGCAACCGTAGGTAATTTTGATCTCTTTATGCTAATTGGTAAGCTCAATTTCTACGTTGATTTGTCTATCGCGTATATGATCAATTCGCCTAATAAACGGTAAAGAATTAAAATAATCTTCCCTTTAAAGCTTAGATCCAGAATTTCCATTAAAAAAAATTTCACCAGATCTTAAGAGCGCTCTGACAAAAAAATATTCATTGCATATCAATCTAGAAGATAAGAATGAGTAGAAGAGTTCACAATGTTGTCTAAATAGGATTAATTGGCGTCCCGTTTGGTAATCTTGTAATGCTGATTTCTCAAAGTTTACAGCAAATTGATTTACTATTTTATCCGTTTTTCTACCAAAAAAAAAATTTAATATAATTTATCCATCTTGCCCATGCTAAGTGTATGGAGCCTAATTTTTGCTTGGCATGCGCATAGATTATATATTATGGTTCAGGTTTTAGGGTTGGCATTTGAGAGATAAAACAGATAAAGAGAGATTAACCGACGTTAATTATGCGATTTCTCTATTAAATTTTCTTTCTTTCCTTTTTTTTTTTTTGGTAAATGAAACTCTACAACGGTTGAAAGTAAACTTAACAATAAATCTTGTATGCATTTGTTTGTTTATTTTTGTTCGATTTTATTACCTTGGTAGTACATGATTAGGTTCTCTAGGGACGGGGAGCAAAATTCTTGAGACAAAATTTTAAACATATGCTTAAGTCAATGGTGGCAGTATTAGAGTCTTTTGGGACAATGATTGGAGTTAGAGATTTGTAGGTTCGAATTAAAATGCATGTTCAATTGAAATGTGAATTAAAAATGAATTGTACTTTAAAAACTAATGTAAACATTTTAAAATGTATTTAGAAAAAAAATATGCATTATGGATCTTCTTTTATTACTCAGTCATCGTGAGCATTTGTATGTCTCATCTCATCTTAATTTGAAGAGGCAAAACCCTCGTTGGAACTGGTATTCCAAACGGGTTATTTTAAGTGATTATTTGCCTAATCCGGTGTTACATAATTCATCCCCTGCAGTTGCGGTGGGCGATGGATTCATAGCCCAGGACATATGCTTCCAGAACACAGCGGGCCCAGAGAAGCACCAAGCGGTGGCACTCCGAGTCGGCGCCGACCAGACCGTCATAAACCGGTGCCGTATCGACGCATACCAAGACACTCTCTACGCTCACAGTTACCGCCAATTCTACAGGGACTGCACCGTCACCGGCACAGTCGACTTCATCTTCGGCAACGCCGCGGTCGTGCTCCAGAAATGCAAGCTGATTCCCCGGAAGCCAATGAGCAAACAGAAAAACATGGTCACTGCCCAAGGTCGAACCGACCCCAACCAGAACACCGGAACTTCGATCCAGAAATGCGAAATCTTTGCCAGCGCCGATCTCGAGCCCGTTAAGGACTCGTTCCGCTCGTTTCTGGGACGTCCGTGGAAGGAGTACTCGAGAACTGTAGTCATGGAGTCTTATATTAGTGATGTTATTGATCCAGCTGGGTGGTTCGAGTGGGAGGGAGATTTTGCACTCAAGACGTTGTTCTATGGGGAGTACAGGAACAGAGGCCCGGGTTCTGGAATCAGCGAGAGGGTGAACTGGCCCGGTTATCATGTCATTACGAGCCGGGAAGAGGCCCGGAAGTTCACAGTGGAAGAGTTGATACAAGGTGGCTCTTGGTTGGAGTCAACCGGAGTGCTTTACACGAAGGGGTTGTATACGTACTGAATTGTGTGGGGTGGGGGGGGGGGAAGCTTATATATCAAGTTTATGCATGTCAGCAAAATATATAAAATAAATAAATAAATAAATAGACGAAATCCTGTTTGGCCTTTTCTATGTCAAATGTTAGTTGGGTATATCAAGTCTTTTTAATGGGGTTTGTTTTGTGTGTGTGTTCATTTTTTTTTTTTTTTTTTGAAGTAGAGTTGATTGTGTTTTACGTGAAAGAGGCTTGGATAATTACACAGCTAGCCATGAAGTGCAATAGTACTACCGATGAGCAATGATATTTGGACTTTTTAACTTTTAAACCATTCTTATCCTTTTCTTAAAAAGAAAATAACACTATATTATTATAGAATTAAATGCGGAATTATCAATCCGTTTTGTCAATGATAATAAATTGTATCAATTGTGTTAGTTTTAATTCAATCAGGTATTTTTGGATTTCTCAGTTTTAGCTCATCATTTGTTTAATGTGTACTTAGATGTTTGAATCCATGCGCCTATTGCGCCGCAGCTACCATTGTCGTAGCTGTTTCCATTGGAATAAAAATCTTTAGTTGGATCGCTATGTGAAGGCTTTCAACACAATGCAAAACATCCATGTTATTTGCTGTAGGGTTTATCATTTTGTTCACCAAAGGAGGACTCCTAGGAAACATCTTACTGAATATGAAATTTTTTAGCATTATTATGTTATTTGTCCATTTGTTACTTCTATAACGATCCCTCTACATAAGTAGTTACTTTAACTACTTGAATTTAGTCTTGAATTATAATTGTTTATAATTACTTGTACTTGGGTATTAAAATTACAGAATAATTTTTATAAATATACTTAAAATAATTTTTATAACCGTATTTAGGATTATTTTTTTAAAACTTGTATTTATCTTAGAAGAAATATACATATATATACATATACATATACATATCTAGTCTGAAAATATAATAATCATATTTTGAATTAGTAAATATGATAATCATATTTTGAATTAGTTTTATGGAATAATTATGTAGTGATATCCTCCACCGCCATAATTTACATCTCCATCCGAAATTGCCCTCCAAGCATTATGCTCATATAGGCTGCATTCTTACAATATGAATATAACTAATGAGCTTTACTCAGCAAGCATAAATATATATATTACAATGCACATACAACATATATCGATGCATGATCAAATTATATTCTCATATGAAATCAAGTATACTTAATTATGGATGTCTTAATTTCTATTATAAGCTTATTTCTTTAATTAAAGTGCATGTTTATGGGCCCTTATGTGTACATATCAGGTGCGTGTGATCAACGAGAGGTTAGATTTGTAAGATTCTTAACAACACCTAGATCAAAAACTAGACTCGTATAAAATATAACATAATCCTTTACTATCTGAAGGGGAGGTTGGGACGACACCTTATATGTCATAAATTTTCCAAAAACTACGAGCATACATAATTTTTACTTAAATATCAACACATCAAAAATTATAGATTTAAATAAAATTAAAAAGATCTTGAGTTGGAAATTTACCTCAAAGATTGGTTTTCCACTAGAATTTGAACTACAATTCCTTAGAAAGGAGCTTCTTGGAGGAGGCTTGAATAATTTCTTTAATTTCTAGGAAACTATTGAAAGTACTTGGGAGGTGGGAAAATGGAAGAGAAAATGCAAGAAAGCTCAAAAAAAATTTTGAAAAACTTGAAGAAACTAAATAGAATTTTGAGAAACTAAAGAGAATTTTGAGAAACTAAAGAGAAAACTAGAGAGAATTCTAATCAAGAGAAAAGAAGAGCTTTAATTTTGAGGTGTGCAGAAAATAGTGGAGGGTAGATGTCTACTTATAAGCTTGAGTTAATGACAAATGATTAACTTAATAATCATGATTTGTCTTGATTAATGTTGTCTAGAAAGTTTATGTGATACCCGAGAAATCTACATTCTCGGGAATATTTTGTACAAATATGTAAATAAATGTACATTTACAGCGACACAGTTTACAGAATAAAGAGCAGAGGAAAATTTTGATTAATCAAGTTTTAATCAAAATTTGAAAATGAATTAATGAAAATCGTTTAAAGCTAAACATTAATTCATTTATGATGTTTAAAAATTTGATAGAAAAGTATGTGGAAAATACATACTAAGAGATCAATGGCACACAAGTGAGCCACATTGATCCAGGGCTAAGAGAATAGCCAAACAAGGCCTTACCATTTCAAAAAAAAAAAATAAAAGAAAGTAAGGGAGAGTGTGAGTGGCAAGTGAGCATGAGATAGAGAGGGAATTAATTCCCTTAGCTGCACAGCAGCCGGAAGAAAGAAAGAGAAAAGAAAGAAAGAAGAAAAGAAAGAAAGGGAAAGAGAGAAAGAGGGAGCCGAGAAAGAGAGAGAGAAAAGCTAAGGAAATCCAAAAAGTTCGGATTCCTTGTTCCAGCAGCAGATAGATCGAGATTCGATCACTAAGCAGGAGCAAGAAAGCTCACGATCAAGCAAGGTAAAACCCCGTTTTTCTCTTGATATTTTTTCGGATGAAAATCTAGGGTTTGAGTGAGAAAAAGAGAATGTGAGTGAATCACATTTAGATTTTCGGTTAAAATCGAAAATGTGGTTCGAGTCTAGACGTTTTCAACACGAATCCATGAATAGACGGTTTTGAAAACCGAGTTTAGTGAGATTTCTTCACTAAAACGCAGATTTTTCAAAAATAGAGTCAAGAGAAGTTCATGAGCAAAATGTGAGATTTTTGCTTGTGAAATCATGGATTTGTGATAGTAGAAGTGTAGTAGATACCTTGAAATGATCTTACGAAGATCGATTTCAAGTGTAAGACACAGAACAAAGGCCATAAAAGCCTTAGAAAAACAGAGCAGAGCAGTTCGGACCCAGAATCTTGATTCTGGTATGAACACGGGCGTGTACAAGGGCGTGTACAGAACACGGCCCCAAACATGCCCATACGCACGACCGTGTTGCAAGAAAAATTAGACCCGAGAGGTACACGGTCAAGAACACGGCCGTGTATCAGACCGTGTCAAGAGACACACGGTCAAAGAGAGGCGTGTAAGAGACCGTGTAAGAAGACAGAGAAGTACACGGCCAGTAACACGGCCGTGTACCAACCCGTGTAAGCATACACGGGCATGTTCCAGAGATTACACGGCCAGGCTTAAAAGTCCAGAGGGGTACACGGGCACGAACACGGCCGTGTAGGAGGGCGTGTTCGAGGCCAGAGAGTAAAAAAAAAAAAAAAGTCTGGAAAGGAAAATTTACATGTTTTGCCATATTTCCAGTATAAGCTAAATATGGTAAATAATCAGTGATTTTGCCTTTTATAGGAGTCCAAGTCAGAGACCCCAAATCAGCAGTCTCAGAGCAGCAGCAGCTTACGCTAGAGGACTTTCGTAAGTTCAAGTATTGTCCTGACTGCAACGTGGACAAGCTTGCTTTATTACAGTATGATGTATGTTGTATGACGTGTTGCTAGACGTTGATTGTCTGCATCACGATGTTAAGTCAGTTTATGTCAGTCACAGTACAGGTCAGTGCATGTCAGTCATAGCACAGGTTAGTTCACATCAGTTCATGTCATGCATATAGAGTTGCATGTCCCAGTACACAGACCAGACAGTAACAGAACCAGAGAACAGTTAGGTGCACAAGACACCTTAGTGTGTTGATTAAATCACACCCCAGTAAATAGATTAACAGGTTCCGACTGTGGGGGCAAACAGTATGCTACCCAGTTGGAACACCAGCAAGATGGTAATTAACCAGTTATTGGCGTATCGGCCTCTCGAACTACGGGGAGGTTATCATGTTTAGCATCAGTTAAGACTGAGGAGGTCAGCACTAAAGTACCGCTCCCGGTTGCGCTAACATGTCGGTACGTCCAATCAGGGGCCCAAAACCAGAACTAAAGTAAAAGATTGAAGTCCTAAGACTAAACAATCAGCCAGTACAGCATGTTTACAGAGTCCAGTCAGCATGAGTACAGCAGTACAGTATAAGTACAGCAGTCAGCATGAGCACAGCAGTACAGTATGAGTACAGCAGTACAACATGAGCACAGTAGTACAGCATGAGCACAGCAGTATAGCATGTTAGATACATGTCTTTATGTTTGAACTTACTGAGCTCATAGCTCACCAGTTTGTTCACATGTTGCAGGTAAGAGACCTGTTCACCAGTAGTATATTGGTGGACGACGAACAGGATAGACGCATGCTGGAGAGGATCGGGCGAGGGATATGGGTCACCAGTTAAATCTTCCGCTGTACAGTTTTGAATGTAATTTTCAAAGAGACAGTTTTCAAGACAGGAGTATGTGATAAGGGAATCATGATCAGTTGTTAACATGATTTCTTTATCACATTCTCAAACAGTTTATGAGTTTATGTAAAGAAAGAAAAAAAAATTTATTCCGCAAAATTAGCAGTCAGTTTACAGTCCAGCATGATTGCCGGCGACCCTAGAGGCCTGCAGACTATTGCGGTTGACTACAGAGTTGGCCGTAGTGGCACTGTAGAGCCTCTACAGTAGGGCGGGCCGCCACAGTTTAAGTAAGCTTAATATAAATTTAAACCCATATGATACAGGCCCCATGACATAAGCATATTAATGTATGCATGAGGTAAAAAGATAATAAATTCAAATTTTGCTTCTAACCTCACCTATATGATCAAAGTAGTCTTAAATTCTGGCTATTGGATTAACTTTTTTTAGCAAGACTTTTTCTTAGCCATTGATCGCTTTATTCTTAACCATTCTTAACTATTAAATTAAAAAATCCCTATTTTTCTTAAATTAAATCAATAGAGATAATTTTAGATTTTATCTCTAAACAGATAAATATTAATCTATTAACTAGATATAACTAGACAAATCCTAATATTCTGTACTACAAAAGTTAGCTTATATTACAAAAATTATTCTATGCTACAAGAATTAATCTATATTGAAAAGTTAATCTATACTAAAATAGTTAACTTATAATGCAAAAGTTAAACAGTATAAGTTTTTACTACATTGAAAAACTTATCGTCCAAGTTTCTATATTGAAAAAGTGTATCTGTCTTATTTCTATATGTAAAAAAGTAGATAGACTAAATGTGGCTTTGTTTAGAATTTTACTATCCAATTCTAATACTGCATTTTTAGATGCAAAAAAATCATATCTAAGAAAACCTTAAACTTTACTACTAAGTTTGTTGAAATATTGTATTGATGATATGATAATTTATTTATACTTTTATCAATTGGTTACTTTTACTATTTAAACTTTCGAACAAAGTCAAGTTGCATTATATTATGTGACAAATTAAACTATTAATTATCACATCATTCATTTTCATAACTTTAGGTTAAAAATTTATAACCTAAATTTTAATTTACATAAAGAAAATTTTTGAATTATATTATTAATTCACTAAAATTTCTTATTCAAAAATTTCGGAGTATTACACATTCTTCCCTCGTATCTTTCCCCCCCCCCCCCCCCCCCCCCCCCCCCCTCCCACATCATCAAGTAGAAATATTATTTCCTCTTCTCTCTTTGTACTTCTCTTCTAAATTTTCTTCCAATTTATTTTATTCATATTAAAATGCTTTATTATTAGCAAAATATAAATATTGAAAAAATGATCTTATCCAACTTTTTTGCCTTTTTTTTAATTACTTCAAAATACAAATATAAGAAGGAATTGGTCAAATTAATATGGTTAAACTTTTTCTCATGTTATATTTATTTTTTTAACAAATTATTATAGACATTAATAATATCAAGCAAATGGAGTGATGAATTTAATACACTCTCATTTAATTATCAAAAACAAAACAACTGTACGTAAAAATAAATTTTAATTTTTTTTACTACATTACTTTTCTAATTCAATTTTTTTTCTTGCTAACTTGCACCCACAAATAAACTCTCATTTTAAAAAAAAAAACTCTAAAAATAATTTTTTATTATATTACCATCCTATCTTAAAATTTAAATTTTTCATAATAAACTCGTCCCCACAAACATAAATTCTTGAATCTGCCACTAGTCAATCCAATTAAAATCATTTGGTAGGACTTTAATAAGAAGACAAATGGAAAAGAAAGAGATAAACCCATGATCAGTTGTAACTTATATATAATTTGAAAAATAAACAGAGATAATTACTTAAAAAATTACTCCTTTTTTTTTCATTCAATAACAAATATGATACAAAATCTCTTTTCTTTACGAATGTGACACAAATATATATATTTTTTGTTTTATAATATTTTTATTTCATTTTTTGATTAGGTAATTGTTTGGTTTACCCTTTACTCTCTGTTTTGATTCTCTCTCCTCTATTTTGCATTCTTGCGCTCCCATCAGTATTTATATATCTAATTTGAAAAATAAACAAACCATTAGTTATATATCTAATTAGAAAAGGACATAAACCCATCAGTTTTATCACGAGTTGGAACTGGTAGCATATACCCATGTGCATTTGTTTAATATTTCTACTT
The DNA here is from genome assembly GCA_035233585.1 of Antiaris toxicaria. Taxonomy (NCBI): domain Eukaryota; kingdom Viridiplantae; phylum Streptophyta; class Magnoliopsida; order Rosales; family Moraceae; genus Antiaris; species Antiaris toxicaria. The sequence continues at coordinate 102,825,682 of CP141154.1, forward strand.
CTATCATCTTTAGCAACACAAGAGAGAGAAAAGGAAAGAACAAAACTTGCTCGCTTCATAAATGTGTCGGTCTAATATTTACCTTAAGATAGAGACTCGATCATCAACTTTTTCATCCACTGTACGCTTTCTGTTCATAATTTATATAAAGTAATATAAAAGGCATTATACACACTCAATCACTAAGTTGATATTTTATACATTTTTGTTTAAGGTATTGATATTTTATACTTTTTTTTAAAGGTATTTTACACTTTTGTTTGTTGGCGTCCCTGTCTAGAATAGGCTTCCATTATGAATAACCCACTAGTGGGTGCGAAAGCATGAGTGTCATAATACCCACTAAACTCACTCTTGGCATCAAAGCGTACACTTGTTTTATTTTAGGTCCTAAAACATCTTCAGTCTTTCCCGCACAATATTCAACTATTTTATTGATTAATATCTTTCTGCATTAACTAATATTCAACCTTTCTATTAATTTATATCTTTGTTGTAGTAGTTGTTTCAACGTTGGATCCAACTGTAATATAGTAAAAATAAGAAATATTTACTAAAGTACAAGAGTGTGTTAGCTCATCCTTATAAAATTAAAGCATCATTTCTATTTTCAACGACACTAAGACCACAAAGTCAAAGTAAAAATTAAAAGCAAATCAGTTGGCAAAGAGTATATGTAAAAAGAAGATCATATACTGTTCATTCCTAATGTGAATGGCAAAATTTTCATTTCTCGTTAATTTGTGCTTGCGTAGTCATGCGTAATAACTAGAAAACAGAAGTAATTGGGACACGGAGACAAAAGGGAGAAAAAAAAAAGTAAGATCTAATGGGACACGGATATTATTTTTTACGATCTTATCCTTCTAAACAATATTTGTATGATCATATAATTAGCACATAAAAATGAATCCAAGATAGAGTAGTGTCATTAATTTATTGGGTAATTTAATTATGAGGTAAGGATTTTTATTTTATATATAGGATAAAATTTAATAATCACATTTTAATTTAAGTGAGGGTATATGTATTCTTTATCATGCTAGATTAAAATCTAAACATTTCAAATGTTTCAAAAAATAAAAAACATTTAAGTCTAAAAGATCCGACGATCCCTCTACCGGTAGCCACCCAACAATGCGACTGATGCCCCCCATAATGGCGAACACCACCACATGACCTAAAACGTACCCCCATGACGGTGACCCACCCCACCACATGACATGGTGCCCCTCTGCAACGGTGACCCACTCAAGCTTGCCATGTCACCATTTCCCCACTTTCCAAGATGCAACTCAATCGCCTCACCCCCTATCCTCCCTGTGGCAACCCAACAACAATATGTCTTACCACTAGAATTATAGCTGAGAGATCCGGTGCACCATAGCCCTTGGCCTTGGTGCAGGAGACTAGCTGAGAAGCTCGTTAGAACATCGATGGGGGAGAGGAAGGCGGAGGAGATAGCAAGGGAGATGGTCTAAACTGGAGATCTTACGGAGTGACGGTTGGTGGTGGGAAGGGTGGCATTGCTGGTAGATCTGTCGCTGAAAAGAGGGACTTGCAGTGAGGAAGGAAAGCTTTTTTTTTTTTCCCCCTAATTCTTTGAAATGTTTTGTAAACAAATAATCAAGTGTGGTTGGATGCATAGTTATTATTGTGTGCAAAAAAACATCTGAGTTCTTTAAATGTAACCTAAAGGTTAGGATACTTTTTACCTATTGATGATAAAATAAATTATATCATTGTAAAAGTTACATTATTTATTAATTCCCTTATAGAATAAGTTCCCTTATTTATTAGTTTGTTTTGGTGCTACTCTAATTATTACCCACAATTTAATATTTTTTTATATTTTATTCTCAATCTACCAAATTTTTATTACATCCTTGCCAACATAATTTACTATAAGTGTTTGAATTATGAAGATAATCCCAACAAGTTAATTAAACAAAAATGTATTCTGCTTCACAATCATATATGATTGATGATAACTCTATAAAATAATGTTATTTTACCACTTTTTCCTTCAGATTTTTATTTGTTTTTGATTTATTTTTGTTTTCTTTGCTTTAATTTAGATTTTTTTAAATAAATTTTGTGAGATTTTTATTTAATTTTGCTTTATTTTAGTAATAATACATTAAATAAGTTTAAAATTAAATATTTCCAACTTTTTATCTATCGCATTTTATTTTGAAAATATCTAATTTTAGCATTTTGTTTATGTACAGTGTCAAAAAGTGATAAAAAAATGTGTTGAAAGTGGGTCCTAAAGAACATTATATTAATATCAGCAGTCTAATCCTTTGACTAGTCTTGTTTTGATCCTCTCATTTATACGAGTATTTTAAAAAAAGAATCAATTAAATCGAAACTCGTATAAAGAAGTTATGACAAATTCTAACTTCAGATTAATGAAGAGACAGTTGGGATCAATGTACGGTTACTTATTTTATTTTCTTTCTTTTCCTTATTTTTTTTTCTTTCTCTTTTGCTGAAAGTTTGGACTATGAATAGTTAATTTTTTGTTTTGTTTTGTTTTGTTTTGTTTTTGTTTTCTTCTTTCATTTCTTGTTTCATACATGCTGAGTCATGCATCAAAATCATTGCTTGATCCGTAAGTAAATAGTGCTTTTTTAGCCTATAAAAGGCAGAGCAAAGAGGCAAGAAGGAAAAAAGCAAGAAAGTAGGGGCTTCGAGGCTTAGGCATCTAGTGTAAAGCTTCACTTAAAGTATATGTTACCTAAAAATTTATTTATTTTTAGTTTAAGTTGTAATTTTTATATCAATAAAAAAGAGGAGTTTCTGAAGGTTTTATAATACAAATATCCGTAACTTTTCTAGTCTTTCTTTTTTGTTATTATGTTTAATTTGTCTTATCTTGTTATTTTATTTTTCTTTATGAATTAAGGCTCTGTTTGGTAAATGCATTGCGTTTGTATTACATTTACATATAATGCATTGAATGCAATTTATATTTATAGAAAAAGTATTTACATTACATTTGAATTAAGGCTCTGTTTGGTAAACGCATTGCGTTTGCATTGCAACATTGCATTTTGCGTTTGAATACAATGCATTAAATGTAATTTACATTTAGAGGAAAAATATTTGCATTATATTTGAATGCAATGTGTGTTAGGTGAAACATATTTGGGTTGTATTTTAATAATGAATATATGATGTGATGGGTAAAAGTAGATGAAAAAAAGGAGAGAGAAAAAGAATATGTTATGTGATTAGTAAAAGTAATAGAAAAAGTGAAATAATAAATAGTGATTATATTATATTTAAAATGTGATATGATTGGTATTTAAATGAAATGTCTTTATGTTTGGGTGAAAATTATATTTTATTTAAATGCAATGCTACAAACAAACGGAGGATAAATAAATTTTTTTGCTAATATATATGACGTAGCTTGATTATGATGGTTTAATTAAATTAAGTATGTTATTATGATTGTCATATTTGTTGGCATATTTATTCTTAAACTTAATACTTTCAAATTTTTGGTCAACTTTTAAATGATTTGAGGAACAAAATAAAACTGAGAGGAGATTTTTGTAACATGGTTCTAAAATAAATATCATAAAATTTAGGATAAAATAGAGATATATTATATGTTTTTATATGGTCATATTATTAACTATCACAGATTTCTCAAAGTACACTTTTTATAATTAAATTTAGATTCGTATGTTACTGTTCACATGTATAGCACTATTTACATATATGATACTATTCATATCTGCGGCACTATTCATTGTGAATTTTAGTTTACTAATCTTTTATGTAAATTTAATTATAAAAATGTAGAATTTATGTATAAATTGAGAAAGAGTACATGAAATAAAAAGGATAGTTGATCATCAATGAATATGAACATAAAATTATAATAATATACTTAAATAAAATTAAATCTGATTAATTATGATAAAATCATAATTTCTAGCATTTGTGTGTTTGTTTGTGTGTTATCAATTTATGTTAATTTATTTTTGTAATTTTATTTTATTTATTTAATTTTTCAATTAAAATATTTTTCGATTGCTCAAATAAAATTAAAATTAACTAATTTTAGTATTTAATAACACTATTCTTATAGAAAATATACTTTTCTCATCACTTTATTACTTGTTCGATTCGTACATTTGTAAAAATCAACAACAATCGGCTAAGGTTCATCACTGATACTTTCTTATGCTGTGGTCCCACATGGTTTTATTTAAAGGTTGTCACACTTCCACAACTTCGCCATTGGAATCTCAGCCACCATCAGCAATGGCGAGCAATCAGCCTCTGCTTGAAAGCTCCAAAACCTCCCACTCTTCTAAGATTATTTGTTTGCTTTTGATCTCCTTTGTTGCTCTTATAAGCACAAAATTTTTCGCTTTTCATTCCATCAAAACGACCTCGTTTAGCCATAAAATCTGTGATCAATCGGTCAACAAAGAATCATGCTTAGCCATGGTGTCGGAAGTAGCTCGAAAATATTATTCAATGAACATTATGGCTGATAATCATGATCCGCTCAAAGCCTTCCTAGAAAAAACCATACCTCGCATACAAGAAGCTCTCAAGATGGCGAACGACGTCAGCCGTCGGATCAACGATCCCAAGAATCGAGCGGCACTCCTTGACTGCGCCGAGCTGATGGACCTGTCCAAAGAAAGAGTTGTAGATTCCTTATCGACGCTTTACCTTCAAAATCTAACAACTCGTTCCCATGAAGACGTCCATGCATGGCTTAGTGGCGTCCTCACAAACCACATGACTTGCTTGGACGGCCTAGAGGAGAGTTCTTCAGATGATATCAACAACTTAATGGAGTCTCATCTGAATGAGTTGATATTAAGGGCTAGAACAACCCTGGCCATTCTGGTTTCGATTTCGCCATCAAAATCTGAAGCGGTCGAGCCGTTGATAGAAGATTTCCCAACGTGGGTTACCGCCGGAGATCGGAGGCTTTTACAGGCTTCGGCGAAGGATATCAAGGCCAATATTGTGGTGGCAAAGGACGGAAGCGGAAACTACAAGACTCTGAAGGAGGCTGTGGATGCTGTTCCAGACAATAGCAAGACCAGGTTTGTCGTTTATGTGAAGAAGGGGACTTACAAGGAGAATATTGAGCTGGTAAAGAAGAAAAAGAATGTGATGCTTGTTGGAGATGGCATGGATTCCACTATTATCACCGGTAGTCTCAATGTCGTTGATGGATCAACCACATTCAAATCTGCAACCGTTGGTAATTATGATCAAATCCAATGTCTTAGTTAGTGCGCTTGAAGCCATTTAGTAAACTCAATTTGTTCGTTGTCTGTAAGCCACAATTAGTCTTGTCTGACTAATAATAGTAGACCTTCTAAATCCCACCACCGTAAAAAAAATAAAAATAAAAACCCAACTTGACAACAGCTATGACTACTTTATTGAAAAGGAGTATTATAATGTAATTGTCAACCCACCTAATTCACGTTTCGTTTATTATAATCCACCGTTTTCAGCTGCTGTCGGCGACGGATTCATCGCCCAAGACATATGTTTCCAAAACACAGCGGGCCCACAAAAGCACCAGGCCGTGGCGCTCCGGGTCGGCGCCGATCAGTCCGTCATAAACCGGTGTCGTATCGACGCATACCAAGATACTCTTTACGCCCACTCCAACCGCCAGTTCTACCGGGACTCCACCGTCACCGGCACCGTCGACTTCATCTTCGGCAACGCCGCCGTCGTCTTACAGAACTGCAAGCTGAGTCCCCGTAAGCCCATGAGCGGTCAGCAGAACATGATCACGGCCCAAGGCCGAACCGACCCCAACCAGAACACCGGGACTTCGATCCAGAAATGCGAAATCTTCGCCAGCGCCGATCTCGAGCCCGTTAAGGCACAGTTCAAGACCTATCTGGGCCGTCCGTGGAAGGAGTACTCAAGGACTGTCTTCATGCAGTCCAGTATCGGTGACGTCATTAATCCAGCTGGGTGGGCCGAGTGGGATGGAGATTTTGCACTCAAGACGCTGTACTATGGCGAGTATGCCAACAAAGGCCCAGGTGCTGGGACTAGCAAGAGGGTGAAATGGCCCGGTTATCATGTCATCACGAGCCCAATAGTGGCCCAAAAGTTCACAGTGGCTGAGCTCATACAAGGTGGCTCTTGGTTGGCGTCCACTGGAGTGGCTTACACGGAGGGGTTGTGAACTTGTCGAATTTGAAGTTGTGGGAATTATGTTCTTAGTATTTTGTGTCTGTCGATCAAACTTCTTTTGTCTCTCAATAAGTGAATTCCCTGTTCGGCTTTTTCCATGTTGAAATGTTGTGTTGGTAGGTCGCTAATATCATGTCTTCAATGGGTTTATGTTATTTTACGTGAAAAGGGCTTGGATATTTACTTAACTCTGATATATGTGTGACACCAATTATGAGAAATATTAATACTATATTACTTTTAATCCTGTTGTAAATGCTCACTGTTGAGTACTGACCTTTTTAGCACGTATATATTGAGCAAATTGTCGTTGACATGTTTCCAACCCTACTATGATGTTAAAAACTACTTTTGTTTTGGTGCCTTTTGACGACTTTGTTGCAATATGTGATTGAGCTGTCACTTATCAATGAACGGGGGTGGTGGTATGAAGCATCATTACATTGCTGAGAACATTATTTATGAACCCAAAAAAAACAAAATAATAATAATAATAACGTTGGCCTATTTGTTTCATTACCATAGTAATAGCCCTAAACAAGCTACTGGCTGTTCTATATGAACCATAGTAATTTTTAAGAGAGATTTGTCTACAATACATAAAATCATACCTCCTTTTGATAAATGTCGCAATTTCTCTTTAAACCCGTTGCTGACTTTTCGACCACTCAGAGTTGACTTTCATTTTATGTGCTATCCAGAATGTTCAACCATAAGTTGACCGTACAAAATGTTGGTGAGGCAATATATATATATATATATCATGGTATAATGATCAGCAGGGTGATATATATTCTCGAAAGCACTATATGCGAATCCATAATTGTTTCAATATAAAACTACGTCTCAAATGAATGCCAAGAGTTCTTTGTTTCTAATAAAACACATGTATAGGTGACCAGCACATTTTCAAGTTGGGTACCGGACAACAAAAAATTGAGACTCTTACAGTTTTAAGCAGCAAGCTAGTATAAAACGTACTTCCAACCATCTTAAAAAATCTTTGTATTTTTTATTATTAGAAATATGGCTAAGCGTTTTTGTGGAATTTTCCAAGAAGGCGTAGAATTTTGATTATTCTAGGTTTTTTCCTTAGAATCATTCTCATTTAATCACTTTGTCCACAAAACTTTTAACTCCTACTGAATTTTTAAATTTTGAATTAATCCTACTTAATTCCGTATATCAGGATTAATATTAAAAACAAATAAGGAAAAGAAAGTTAAGTACGGAAGTATGGTTTTTTTTATTTATTTGTTTTTAACAAAATCCTAACAAAAGGGTTTTAGCGTGACTAATTCACCTCTTTTTTTGTCTGTTTTAAACATGAGATCTTAATATATATCATCCCACCCTCTTGTCCTCGTAGATTATAAAATAATTCCAAGACTAAAATGGAAATAACATGATCAATTTCTAATCGAATATGAGGTTATTTCACACAAGTGCAAATGCCTCAGAGTATATTAATTGAACAAAGACTTGAAAATGAGATAATGAAATATTAAATCTTAAATTCATCATAGTAGGAGAAGAAGGAATGCATACTTTTACCGTGCACCTCTTTGATTGTTTTATCAATCTAGTCTGATTACAAAAGGATACGCGTATAACTGTATAGGATTGAGAATAAATTACATAGATGAGAGGCACGATCAAATGCAAATCAAAAGGGTAAACTGCCCTTCGCATACCCTTTGATCTGAGAATAATAAAAGGCACAACTGTCTGAAGAAAAAGGGAAAAAAAAGATAAAAGAAAAAAAAAAACTGTTCATATGGAAGGCACGAAGGGTCTTAAACAAAAGTACAGGCAGTTATGAAAGGTACTCTTATAATTCGTTTATTTATATGTATATAATTGTTGGTAGGATACTTTTCTCCAATCCAACTGTATAATAAAAATTTCTGATTATATGAATCTTGTTAACAGAAAACGACATGCTTTAATATCTATAATAATAATAATAATAATAATAATAAAAGAGGCGCCTAGTTAATAAAGTAATTTTTTCCCCTATTGATGTCTGGATTTGGACGCCAAATCAGAGCAGGCAACAGCTGGATAATAGTTTATTTAATGCTCGATATCAAGGCGTATTAAACAATAGTTTATCCATTATTTGGTGGAGAAATTAATTTTGAATAATGAGTTATATATTACAACTCATAATGTAACTTGTTATTTGGTATTGTAGATAAGAACAATTATTTTAATTTTTAAGATAATTTTTGAATGACATGATCTATAATAAAAAATAATTATGGATCATGCGTTATAAATTTTTAATATGAATACTTATAAATCTTATAGTTAAAAAATTAATCTAATAATTAAAAAAAAATCCTACTAGTGGCAGAGTTAAGGCTTGTCCCCTTAGGCAATTATTGTTTTTTGAAATAAATTCTAAAAATTTATATATTTTCCCTGTTTTACCATCACTAACGTGAAGATTTTGCATGTACACCTTCATTAAACTTTACGTTTTTTTTTTTTCATTTTTATTTCAGTAATTCTAAAATATAATTAATATGCGCATTTACAGAAGTTAAATGTTGGCTTTGCTTCACATTCTTATCGATAGGATAAAGTAAGAGGTTAAGCTATTAAAGTTTCCATCATAATTATTGGTTTCTATAGAATCCCAATTTATTGTCATTATCTTGTAAACTTTTGCATGAAAAGTAAAGGAAGAAGAAGTAATGATTCTTTTTCCATCTAATATGTTTTTATATATATAATCAATAATAAAAATTTAGCAAACTCAACACAAGATAAAAAATGAAAAAAGAGAATATTAATCATAGTCCCTACTCCTCCTTTCATATTGATTCATCTTTAAATGGATGCTTAAATTATTTGTATGCATTCAATAAATTCATATGACTATTTAATTTAGTACCGGTTTAATCATAGGGGAACTTAGGCAATTGCCTAAGACCTAGGTTAATCTAAGGTCCAAAATTATAATTTTATTTATATGTATACATTATATTAATAAATTTATTATTTTTTAATCAATGTTTAATTGTTAAAGTTTTATGAAAAAGAAAGACCAATTAATAGGAATTTTTGGGAACTAATAGACACTCTTAAAAGTTGGAGTAAAGATAGTCTAATTTTTATATGTTATGATATATTAATTTAGAAAATATTTTCTTTTAGTAATTATTAGCTTCTCTAATAACTTGTATTGGATGAAAATATAATGTAAAAGTAATTTTGAATCTTGAAAACATTTTTTAATATCGATGGTATATTTAACTTAAATTAGAATTGTTGAAGAGAATTTTCAAAAGAAAACCATGGACGTAATTGAAATATTTTATCTTTAGCAAAACAGACAAAAAATAAATTTTAATATAAAAAAGAAAATTCTTTCTAAATGCATATACTGTTTAGAGAATATGAGCAAAGATACTCGCGCCTGCTGCGTGGTTTATAATTTCTTATATTATATAGTTGAAGATATTTATAATTTAAGCTGTGTTGTATGTATTATATAAGATTATATTATTATATAATTATAAAATATTATATAGTTATAAATATTATAAAATATTTACAATTATGGATGTTGATATTATAAAATATTCATATTTATAATAGTGTTGCAAGTATGTTATAATTTGTTATATTATGTAGTTGAATATGTATAAAATTTAAGTTATATTGTATGTTTTATATTAGATTATATTATAATATGATTATATAATTATAAAATATTATATAATTAGAGTTGTCACAAACTATTTATAATTATAAATGCTGGTATTATAAAATATTTATATAATTATAAATGTTAAACTTCTGTCTCATAGTTTTTATTTGCCTTTTTTTTTGTTGCTTTTTGTCACTATGATGAAAATTATAATTATTTTAGAAAATAGTATAAGTATAGCATAAGTTTACGTTTTGTCGAGTATTCTGTTGTTTTTACTTCCACACTAAAACGATAAAATATATTATTATTTTTGTTAGTGGAATTTTTTAATAATTTATGAAATATATTTTAATAATAATTTGTTACTTTGTAATAATTTGTTTAAATCAGGTGTTGGCAAAGGAAGCAAGAGAAAAGAGGAAGATAGAGGCAACAAAGACAAAGAGTAGAAAGAGAGATGAAAGGGAGGAGAGGGTTTTTACCCATCAAAAACCCAATATGCAAAAAAAAAAAAAAAAAAAATGGAACCCAAGTGAAGTAGAAGGGCAAAAGCGATAAAAACACCACATTAGGGGCAAAGATGAGAATTTACTGTACAAATAACAATAAAAAATGCTTCCTCAAAAATCCAATATGCCCAAAAAAAAAAAAAAAAATGAACCCAAGTGAATAGAAGGGCAAAAGTAACAAAACACCACACTAGAAACAAAGATGAGAATTTACTTGCAAGAAAAAGTAAAAAAAAAAAAGAAAAGAGGCTTCCCTTTGGTTATCTATAATAATCTATTAATAATTTTATAATAACTATTTATGCAAAAAATAATAGTTAAATAATTTTTTATTTTTTAAAATATATTTTTTAATTTTCTTAAAGGTCCATATAGAATTTTTTGCTTGAGACCCCAAAAATACTTAGACCGACCTAATTAAATTGTATAAATGGATATTTTAGTAATTAAACTAATAAATAAACATTAAAAAAGTGAATGAATTGTTTTTCATTATACCATCTGATAAATAGACATTAATAAAATCAAAAATCTTGATTGTTGTTATTATATTTTACTTTCCTTTTGAATCTCGTTACAATTTTTTTACAATTTGGTAATTGTGCCTTTGGTTTCTTTTGTGCCCCATGATTACCCATTTTCTTTTCTTTGTGAATTACTTTTGATTTTATTTCACTTCTTTACTGGTCTCTAACAAAAAAAAAAAAAAAAGGAAATTCTTCAAGCGGAAAAAAGAAACAAGAAAGGAAATGTTTACGTCCCTAATAAAATGAATAAATTAATAAATAAATAAGGAAATATTATTGTTATTATTTTACATAAAAAGATTAGTTTTTTTTTTTTTTTAACTAAGAAAGCCTGTGAGCACATTACTTGTTCAATTAGAGATTTAAATATTTTATTTAAAAATTAATATTTTTGGTGATGTCTAATTAATAATATTTTATCAAATTATTTTAAAAAATTTAAAATACTTTATAATATATTTTTATATTTTAAAATTTAATTTATTTTAATAATATATTATAATATGATTAATTAAATATAATTTAAAGCATTAAGATTGAATAAGCATTCACGTAAGCATTCCCATAAATGACATAAACGTAAAATTGTACCTTTCTGGCTTTTCTCGGTTCGAGCCAAAAGAACACAATTTCAACCCAAAAAAAAAAAACACACACACACACACACATCCCATAAATGACATAAACGTAAAATTGTACCTTTCTGGCTTTTCTCGGTTCGAGCCAAAAGAACACAATTTCAACCCAAAAAAAACACACACACACACACATAAAGCCCACCACCCCCATGGCACCATGGCCATAAGAGCCTCCAATTTGTCACGCTGAAACCCCATTCTTTTGTCCCCTTTCTCTATCCACCCCACCACCACACCCCCCCCCCCCCCCCTTCTCTCATCCTTTCCTTTTGGAGCTTTCCTATTTTCCATTGTTGCCCACCTTGTCGTTTCCCCATTTCCTTCCTTTTAGACCCCCGCCTTTTTTTTTTCTCTTTTTTCCACATTCCTCTGCCCTCGAATCTCAGTTCAAGACCATATTCTTCCTATTATTTTTTTTTCCTTGAAATCTTTCTTCTAACATTTTTATTATCATTTTTGGGTCGTTTTGTTAATTCCGCACTTTTCTTTTATCTTGGTTTTCTTTATGTGAAAATATAATCAAGAGGGGCTTTTGCATGTTCTCCCATACCTCATCAAGACTTCTTCTTGTGGGAAAGATGAAGAATGGAGCTTGGAAACACCGTTTGGAGTTGTAATTCTACGCCTCTTAATAGGTATCCGTTACATTATGTTCTTTGTTATTTATTGGTTTATTATTACGAAATGTGTGTGTTTTTGTGACACAAAATGCCATTCGAAAATCGCTTTTTTTTTTTGGGGTTACACTTTTTTTTTATAATTATCTTTTTATTCCGTGGTTAGTAGATACCAATCTTCCTTCCGAGGGAAAGCAAAAAAGGTCCCAAAGTCACATGCAACGAGTCTTGTCTAAGCTCCAAAGTCCTTTTTGTTCTTGTTCAAGAAAATATTGTAAACATATATTTGTATATTAGCTAAGTACATCTACTTTCCGGCAGGGAAAAGAACTCTCTCTCTCTCTGTTTCTCTTTCTCTCTCTAAAGGGGTTTCTGGCATTGGGTTTCTGGTTTCCTCCATGGCAACAAAGATGAAAGGAATCTACAAAAGCTTCAAATTAATCTCCCAAATCTTTGGTAATTACACATACCATTCTATTTCTCTTTTACATTATAATGAACCTTTTTTGCATTTGCAATCATGAATATGTAAACAGTCGGAGGCTAAAGTGATATGGCAAAAATCAATTGTTGCCGTTGTTGTAGTAGTGAAGGAGAGAGAGATGGAAATTGGGTACCCAACAGATGTTAAACACGTGGCACACATCGGATGGGATGGTCCATCTGGAAGTGCCCCCAGTTGGGTAAGCTGCCCGCAGACGATAATCTTTCCTCCCATGTTCTCGCATTTCCTTAAATTCTTACTGGATATATTTGGAATATTAATTTAACTTATTATTAATATTATCATTATTATTATTTTCCAGCTGAACGAGTTCAAGACTTCATCAGATTTCTCAGCAACATCTCTTTCCAACATCAGTGACCGACGTGATTCCAATCCTCTAGCTCTTTCAACATGGTCCTCACAAGGTTTTTTCCTTTTTTCTTTTCTCTGGTTTTTTTTTTTTCTCCTTTTCAGCATGACGCGTTTACAAATAAGACGCATGAAATGATTTGGCCAGTTTAGCTTTTCTCATATCTGTACCATTAACTATGCCTATCAGCCAACATATAGATACATAAATATATGTATATATAATGAGACAAGTACAACACACGAGGACTTTTCACGGGCTAAACAGTTTGATTGAAGAACGTGGATATTTAGATTGTAGGAGCAGTCAGGTTTGTCAATTGTGCAGAAGAGTTTCGAGAGATTCTTTGCCCCAACAGGGAAGAATTTGGCTGTTACTGTCACGGGGATTACACTTTTTTTTTTTCACTAACCAGGGAATCTAATTCTTCACTGCCTTAAGGAAGCCTGATAACTTTGTGGTCCACATTCACAAATATTAAAGGTTGATTTTTGAACTATGTTTTTTTAATCTATATAGAATTTATATTTGGCAGACTATATATGAGTTGTTAGTGTAGTTTGAAAGTTCTGTTATGGTATGTAGACAATGTAGACTCGGTAATACATGTGAGGTGATAGGATTTTTTATTTTCTTTTTTAGGATTGGTGTTTAGGGGAGAGAAAATATAAGTGTGGTTTGGATTTTGAAATAGTGAAAAGTTTAAGTTGAATAGGATTTTTTATTTTTTTATTTTTTAAGATGGATTCAAAATTACATGCCAAAGAAGGGAAATTTTGAGAGAATTTTCCTTTCGGCTCTGCACATTAAGTTCAACTGCGGAAGACATGTCTTGCCATTATCACTTTTAATAGTAGCCGTGTCAATAAAGCTTATGCGTAATTTTGAGTGAATTTCCCGTTTTGCTTGTGTAATTGGCATTGTTTACATCATTGTGTAATTTGTGGTAGTTTGCAAATAACATCTCTTTGATTTTGTTCTTCTTGATTTCTCAACAGATTTTGAGCAATCCATGGGACGTCAAACCGCATCCGAGATGTTCAGTGACATTCCGCCTAATGACCTGCCAAACATTCCGAAGAAACCAAAGCGGAAAAAGAGCAAGTCTGCTTCGTCTCCTGGCTCGGCATCTTCCTCGTCAAGAGGGTTTAGATTGACAAAGTCAAAGGCTACATACAACAACGTGGAGGCAACAACAAATTTGCAGCTACTTTAGAGCTATTGGTTTAAGTTTTCTTAAATTAGTAGTCGATTTCGGAGAAACTGTCATAATGTGCGTAGAAAAATATTTCGGTAGATCCTCTCAGGAACGAAAGTCTAACAACTTGAACATAATTTCTGCACATCTTGAAAAGCATGAGGCTTTAGAGAAAAAGGGATCAGCGAGTAATTATGTGGCGGGAGCAGGAAAAGAGTGGTGATGGTTTGTTCAGTTTAGGAAAGGTACCCGGTTTTGCTTCCACAACATAAACACAAGCGAAGATGACTTATGTACTAGTTCATTTTGAAGGTTTGCTAATTCTGATAATTTGACAAGAATGGAAACTCCACAATTTGTTCATTTTGCATAATGTGCATTGCCAACCTTTTTTTTTTTTTTTTAATATTAAGGTATATTTACCTGTAGTGTATTTTTCTGAATGTTAACTTTGATCAAAATCATATTAAAAGAAGAATACAAGCTAATAGAGTCAAATAAAGATGTAACGACTGAAAACAATGGAGGCTGTGGATGCTGCACCAAATAATAGCAAGATCAGTTTTGTTGTATATATGAAGATGGGGACTTACAGGGAGATGTTGACCTAGTACAGAACAAAAAGATTATGATGCTTGTTTGGGCATGGAATGGATTCCACTATTATCATCGGTAGTTAGTGCGTTTTCAGCTAATTATTGAACGCAATTTTTTCATTCTCTATTAGCCACGATTAGTATTTTTTGACTAGTAGTGGTAGACCTTCTCAGCCCGACTAGTCCTCAACGCGCGCGCCCCCCCACCCAACAGGGAGATAAAAAAAAAAAAAAAATGCTGTTCCTGGATTTCCAAGAAAATCTTACCGTATATATAATATCAAATCTCTACTCGATTTTCCATTGCATAATCATGTCAGAATGAAAAATATTTATAATTATCTATACAATTACTAATTTGGCATAATTTAGAAGAGCACATGCATAGGCTGTGACAGTTGGCATAGCTTTTTATTCGTATTTTTTAAAAGTGGTTGGAGAAAAATAAATATTCTAGAAGGGGAAAAAAAGCATTAAAATATAAGGAAAGGATGTGGTATCTACAATTAGGACTTATTTTTAGACCGTTTAGTTTTAATCCATGGTTAAAATATTACTATCCTGTAGTAGTTATAATACTTCTTTTACTCATACTATTATAGACAAAATAATTAAAAAAAATCCGACGAAAAGAAGAAATTAAAAAAAAAAAAAACCAACAGCATCAATGGCCAATCTTGTCACATGGGTCCCGAGGAAGATCATCGGGGGAAGGGTGTCTTAGAGGAGAAGGAGGAGTTGATGAAGTTGCTGGAGAGGGAGAGGGATGGGAGGCAACTGAGGAAAGAGGGGAAAAGGGTTGGAGAGGGTGTTGGTGATATTGCCGGGGGGCCACCTGTGAAGGTTGATAAAGTGGGTCACTAGTGGAAGTTGGTGAGGATGGTGAAAGGTTTTATTTCTTAATACTATGGCTAAAGTACACTATTGTTATCACACAAGCAAATCTTAATCCTTGATTAAATCTAAACGGTTTAAAAATGATTTTTGTTACAAATTATGATAAGATATACAAAAGAGTTCCTGTCACAGCCTTATCACGTAACGTAATTGTCACCTAATTCCCATTTCTTATAATCTATTGTTTTAGTTGTTGAAGAGTTCATCGCCCAAGATATATGGTTCCAAAACACAGCAAGCCCACAAACGCTGTCATAAACCAGGTCATCGCCGATCAATTTGTAGGGACTCCACTGACGGTGTCCGTCACTGGCACTATCGACTTCATCTTTGGCGATGTCCCTATCATGTTCCAGAATTACAAGCTAATCATCTAGGTATATTTGTGAAAATGACAACTGAAAAAATTGAAATTATTAAAATAGCCTTCTTTTGTTTTAACATAGGAATGACCGTATAAAAAAATTGGTCGTTTAGAGATCGTTTTGCTAAAAAAATTTTTTGGAAGGTATATAACCAAAAAAAAAAAACAAACTGTTTTAGTCAGTTTGCCAATTGACTTAATTGCTTGAAAGCCATAAATGGTTAGGAGAACATGGTCACGTCCTAGGGCTGAACCGACCTAACCCCTACCAGAACATTGGGACTTCAATCAAGAAGTGAGAGATCGTGGCCAGCTCCGATCTCATGCCTACTAGGGCCTCATCAAGACGTATTTTGCCCATCCATGGAAGACTATCAGTTATGGATTCTAACGTTGGTGACACTATAAATCCGGCTGAGTGGGCCAAGGAGGGCAAGGATTTGGTTGGTTTTTTTAGGAATGTTCTAAAAAGAGCACATCTTTGTATCATTTATTTTGATTTTAGGATTTTTAGCTTTTGTCCCCTTATTATGTGAAATAAAAAGTAATTTTAGGATAAAAACTTGAATCATTTGAAAAAAAATTCTAAACATGTATACCAAAAAGATTATTCTCCCAATTTCCTCTAAAGATTTTGCACTAAAGACAGTGTACAATGGGGTGTGTGCGAATCATGGCCCAGGTGCTGGAACTAGCAAGAGCGTGAATTGGGCAGGTTATCTTGTCCTTAGGAACCCAGAAGAGGCCCAAAAGTTCGCAATGGCTGAGCACATTCAAGGTGATTCTTGGCCCGCGTTTGGACAACATATTTTTTTGATATTACATTTAAATGCAATGTAATTTTTCTCTAAATATAAAAATATTTCATTTAAATACTAATTATATCATATTTTAAATTCAACACAATCACTATTTATTATTTTACTTTTTTATTACTTTTTTTAATTACATCATATATTCTCTCTCTCCTTTTTTTCTCTCTATTTTTACCCATCACATCACATATTCATTATTAAAATACAATTCAAATACTTTTCACCCAAGCACACATTATATTCAAATGCAATGCTAATGCTTTTATTCCAAATACAAATTACATTCAATGCATTACATTCAAATGCAATGCAAATACAATGCATTCACCAAACGAGGCCTTGGTTTGTGTCCCCTATAGTGGTTTTACACGGCGGGGCTGTGAACTTGTGATTTGTGTAAGTCCGCTTCTTTTGTCTCTCAATTATGCTTTATTTAGAAAACACATGTATTTTCTAAATATCAAATTGTTAATAAATGTGTTAATAAATAAAATACAATATATATTGATATAGCGTTTTATACATTATATCTAAATATCATAACTCATATTTAACTTGTTTATATTTAAATAGTTATTCTAGATATATAATTAGTGAGAGAGAGGAAATATGTAATGTGATTGGTAAAAATATAAAAAAAAGTAAATGAATAATTAATTGAGTTAGTATACTATTAAAAATATATTTGTATTAAAATGATATTTTAAATGTACAGTGTATTGTATGAAGATATAATATATAGTGCATGATGTTTCCAGAGGCAGCATAAGTATAATCCCTGTTCGGCTTTTTCTGCGTCAAACGTCGTTAGGTTTACTAATATCAAGTCTTAGAAAGGGGCTTGGATAATTACTTAACTTGGATAATTAAAAATAGCGAGTCCTTGGGGTTTATTGTGTTTTATGTGTAACATCACTAAAGAATAATATTATTACTATTTTACTTTTAATCCTATTGTACATGTTCACTATTAAGTATAAGCTTTTTTAGCACACGTGTTACGTAATTGAGCCATAAAATGCTGTTAAACATATTTTCAACCTAAGCACGGCTTGTCAACAATGTTTATTGCTATGTGTGTTTTTAACCTGATTTTATTTGCTCATCCTAAGATAGTGTGAGACGCATTTTTATATTACATTGGTCGACAACTGTTGTTAAAATATATATATATTATATTTAACACTACTTAATTCAACCTCGATATATATGTACTTGCTTGTGAACATAAAAAAACGGGTAATCATAATGACAAGCCTCACATCAACAGGCAGTGGGAAATCTAAATGACTTACAGTGCTTATGAATTTCCTCTCAGTCAGTAACTATCTAAAAGTTGTAATTTAGTGAGATTTACTTATAAATTCACTAATTTCTCTTCTAGAATATCTTGTAATTGATTAGCACCTAAATTTTATATGTATATTTTTTTTGTGAATACCAAAAAATTTGCATGAATGTTAAATAATTTTCAATTCCTGTTTTTTTATGGACGTCATGTCAATCCCTGTTTTTGAAATAGTTCCTTGTAACAACTTTGTTATAATATGTGATTAAAAAAAAAAACTAATGTGATTTTAAAAGGCACATTTATTTTGTATCGTGGCTTAATACAATATATAGAATAGAATATATATATTTGAATTTTTTTATATGTTGTACTTAAATATAATATGTATTTTGATTGTTTTACATTTAACTAGTTATTCTAATGTATATTGGTGTGACAGAGAGAGTAAGTGACACGATTGATAAATATAGATAAAAAAATGAATGGATAAACTATAAATAAGTAAGTATTTTGTACAAATATATTTACATTGCAATGAAATATATAGGATATATATATATATCGAAACACACGTTACATTATATTAAAATATAACATATAATAAATGAACCATAAGCATCATTTCTTTTTCATTTTTCTTTTTTAAGGATAGATACGAGTCTATAAGCATCATTACATTGCTAAAAACATTATTCATAAAAAAAAAAAAAAAGTTGGCATTTTTGTTTTTTATATAATCATAGTTATGCCATAAACCAACTATTGGTTGTTTTATGTAAGCCAATCTTTAAAAGAGACCTGTCTCCAATACAAAAAATCATATTTCCTTTTGACAAATGCCACAATTTCACCTCAATTTTCTTTCATTTCTTTTTCTTTCTTTTTCTTTTCTTTTTTTTTTTTTAACATATAAAAGGAGTCTCTAAGCATCACTATTTTGCTAAGAACATTAATCATAAAAAAAAAAAAGGTTGCCATTTTTGTTTCATTATCATAGTTATTGGCTTATTTCCATAAACGAACAATTGGTTGTTTTATGTAAACCAATCTTTAAGAGAGATTTGTCTCCAATAAAAAATATCATATATTCTTTTGACAAATGTCAAAATTTCACCTCAATTTTCTTTCAACCCATAATTAAATTTTTGATATGTCATATTTGACTTTCATTCTATGTGGCATCCAAAATGTTCAACCATTCGCTAACCTTACAAAATGTTAGTGAGGCAATATATGATGGTACAATGATCAGCAGGGAGATATATATTCTCGAAAGCACTATATGCGAATCCAGAATTATGTCAATATACAAATGTATCTAAGCGAATGTCAAGAGATCCTTGTTGCTAATAAAACACATATAGGTGACCAGCACATTTTGAAGTTGGGTACCGAGCAACAAAGAATTGAGACAGTGTTGTAGTTTTAGGGCTCATACGAAGGAACAACTAGAATATTTGTTTAAGAGGTTAGAGAAAATTAAAATAATAGAAGTTAGTAGTAAAAATTGGGGAAAAAAAATAAAAACAAAAATGCTGTTTTAACCTATGAAACCAATCCACCCCATATGAACCCTTAATAAGCAACAAACCAAAATAAAATGTGCTTCCAACATATCCATAAAAAACCTCAGCTGCAGGTTATTTATTTTGTCAAAAATACAACCAAGCGGTTTTGTGGGAATTTCCAAAGAAGCTGAAGAATATTGATAGACCAATTTTCTTTTTTTCTTAATATATAATTATCGTATATGTCCTTAAACTTTGTGACCATTCATATTCTTAGTATTGAACTTATAAAACTCTTATTTTACTCTCCAAATTTTGAATTAGTCTCACTAAATCTTGTCTTTAGAATTTCTGTTAAAACATATAGAAAAGAAAGAAAGTTGAGTACGATTGCATTGCCTTTTTTCCCTTTGTTTTTAACAAAATCTAAAAGAAAAGGGTTTAGTGTCACTCGTTCACCTCCTTTTTTGTTAGTTTAACATAAATTGTCACAAATGTGGTTAAGTGAGATTACCTCAACATTCCATTAGTAAAGTGAAATTTTTAAAATTCGTAGGTTAAAATGAGAATAACCATAAAATTCGGAGGAATGTACGAGATTAATTTTTTTTCCTAATAAAAAACAAAGGTTGTTAATATTATCCCACTCCTTATCCTTATAAGTAGTAGGTAAAATCTCAAGATCTATTAACAAAATGAAAATGACATAATTAAACAACAAACAACAGAGTGTATCAACTGAGTCAAGACTTTAAAATGAGAGGATGAAATATCAAATATTAAACTCATCATAATAGGAGAAGAAGGAAATGCATATATACTCACTACTACACCTCATTGACAGTTTGATCAATCTAGTTTGATTACAAAAGGATAAGTGTACAATTTTATATGGGATTGAGGGGAAAAAAAAAAAAACTTAGATGAGAGGATAAATCAAATACAAATAAAAAGTGTAAATTGCCTTGTGCATATCTTTTGATTTGATAATAATAAAAGGCACAAGTGTTCTTATGGAGGGCACGAAGAGCTTTGAATAAAATACAGACAGTTAAGAAAGATACTTTTATAATTCGTACATTTATTATGTATACAATTGTTGGTAGGATGTTTTTCTCTAATCCCACTGTATTATAAAAATTGGTGATTCTATAAATCTTGTTAACAGAAAACAGCATTTTCCAAGGCCTATAATTTAATAAAGTTTTTTTCCCCCCCATTGATGTCTGGATTTAGACGCCAAATCATAGCAAACAAACAGGTGGGTAATAGTTTGTTTAATGCTCGATGTCAAGGTGTATTAAACAATAAGTTTATCCATAAATGGTGGTGAAATTAATTTTTGATAATGTATTAATTTTGCATCCACGTAAGCAGTCATAGAAGACATAAACACAACATGTACCTTTTTGGTTTCTCCAACCAAAAACACAACACTAACAAAGCCATGGCCATGACAGCCTCCAATTTCGGAAAGTCTTTTTGTCCCAAGTCTTATGCCACACGACCTTGATGAACTCTTAAATAAAGAAGGCCCATATTTATTTCTCCCCATTTTGAAGAAAGAAGATATAATCAAACTGAAAAAAAAGCCATTTTTTGAAGAAATTGAAAGACAAACAAATAAATAAAAAGTCAGTTCAGGACGTTGCCAAGATCCTACTCAATTCAAGCTTAAAAAAATAAAAAGGCAGATAGCAATGAAGAGGTGGTTCCGGTGTTACGATGGCGTGATGTGGGCGGCCGTCGATGTTGTGCTTTTGGTAGTGTTGAGGATAAAAGGATTTATTTATTTATTTTGGTCAATCCTATTAGAGAGAAAAGAGTTAAGTTTTTGTTTTATTATTTTGTTTTATTTTATTTTTTGAGAAATCTCTTTCCACGTTGCTGATTTGCTAAGTTGTAGGTATCAATAACAAATACATGGGTCGTGAGGTTAGCCAACTCGGGCTAAATTTCAAAGCTTTTCCAGTTAATTAGGCTGACTCTCGATTCTTTGTCCCCTTTCTCAAACGCCACTCTTCTCTCACCCTTTCCTTTTGGAGCTTTCCTATTTTTTTTGGGTGCCTACCTTGTCGTTTCTCTATTTCCTTCCTTTTAGACCCCCGCCTTTTTTTTTTTTCTATTTTTTCCACATTCCTCTGCCCTCGATTCTCAGTTTAAGACCATATTCTTACTTTTTTTTTCCTTGAAATCTTTCTTCTAACATTTTTATTATCATTTATGGGTCGTTTTGTTAATTCAACACTTTCTCTTTACTTGGTTTTCTTATTGTGAAAATATAATCAAGAGAGACTTTTTCATGTTCTTCCATTCCTCATCAAGATTTCTTCTTGTGGGAAAGTTGAAGAATGGAGCTTGGAAACACACTTTGGAGTCCTAAAATCTTCACCTCTTCATAGGTATTTGTTACATTATGTTCTTCATTATTAAGAAACGTGTATGTCGTTTTGCTGCCACTCCAAAAGTCGTTTCAAAATCTCATATTTTTTGGGTTAATCACTTTTTTTTTTAAATTATCTTATTCATTCCGTGATTAGTAGATACCAATCTTCCTTCTCAGGAAAAGCAAAAAAGTTCCCAAAATCACATGCAACGAGTCCTTGTCTAAAGCTCCAAAGTCCTTTTTGTTCTTGTTCAAGAAATAGTATATACATACATATATATATATATATATTTGTATCATCAGCTAAGTACATCTACTTTCCTGAAGAGAAGGAAGCTCTCTCTCTCTCTCTCTCTCTCTCTCTCTCCAAAGTGGTTTCTGGCAATAGGCTTCGGGTTTCCTCCATGGCAACAAAGATAAAAAGAATCTACAAAAGCTTCAAACTAATCTCCCAAATCTTTGGTAATTATAAATAACACTCTCTTTCTAATTTACATTACAAACGTTTTTGCACTTCCAATTATTAGCCGTAAGAGTTTTGGGGCTGAAGAGATCTTCTTGTGTTGTAGCTGTGAAGGAGAGAGAGATAGAAATTGGGCACCCAACAGACGTTAAACACGTTGCACACGTTGGATGCGATGGCCCATCTGGCAGTGCACCCAGTTGGGTAAGCTGTCCGTCCACAAACTCGTTCCAATAATTTTCTTTATCCTTATTTATCTTTAGTTTTTTTTTTTATAATAATTATTTATCTTCCCTCCTATGTTCACATATTTCCTTAAATTCTTATTCGATATATTTGGAATATTAATTTATTATTATTATTTTTTCCCAGATGAACGAGTTCACGACTTCGTCAGATTTCTCAGCAACATCTCTTTCCAGCATCAGTGACAGACGTGATTCCAATCCTTTAGCTCTTTCCACATGGTCCTCCCAAGGTTTTTATTTTTATTTTATTTTTTTAATTGAATTTCCCATTTTGCTCTCCAAATTATGTTTAACTTCTTGTCTTGCCATTATCACTTTTTTATAAGAATATTGGTTAGAATGACAAACTCAAAAATTAAAATTAATAAAACAAGCTTATTTTATTTTGACTAAAGATTGCTTAAAAATCCGATTATTTTCAATTGTTTCTGGTTACTTATGATGTCATTTTGTTTTTTATTTTGACTAACGACTGTTTAAAAACCCAGTCTTTCTCAGTTATTTCTGATTATTACGAGGTCATTTTGTTAATAAAAATTTTTGAAAGGATAATTAACATAAAAAAAAAAGTGTTTGAATCATTTTATTATTATGTGTTGTTTTCAGTGAATTTTCTGTCGAGCTCGTGTTCTTGGCATTGTTTACATTGTTGTGCTGCTTGCGGTAGTTTGCAAATAGCGTCAGTTGACACATTACTCTCTTTGATTTTGTTCTTCTTGATTTCTCAACAGATTTTGAGCAATCCATGGGACGTCAAACAGCATCCGAGATGTTCAGTGACATTCCGCCTAATGACCTGCCGAATATTCCGAAGAAACCAAAGCGGAAAAAGAGCAAGTCTGCTTCGTCTCCTGGCTCGGCATCTTCCTCGTCAAGAGGGTTTAGATTGACAAAGTCAAAGGCTACATACAACAACGTGGAGGCAACAACAAATTTGCAGCTACTTTAGAGCTATTGGTTTAAGTTTTCTTAAATTAGTAGTCGATTTCGGAGAAACTGTCATAATGTGCATAGAAAAATATCTCGGTAGATCGTCTCGGGAACAAAAGTCTAACAACTTGAACGTAATTTCTGTACATCTGGAAAAGCATGAGGCTTTAGAGAAAAAGGGAGTGAGTAATTAGAGCAAAGAGTGATGTGAAGAGGAAAGGGGTGTTGATCATTTGATCAGTTTAGGAAAGGTATACGTTTTTGATTCCACAACATAAAACAAAAGGGAGATGGCTTATGTACTTGTTCATTTTGATGGTTTGCTAATTCTGATTATTCGACTAGAGTGGAAACACCAGAATTTGTTCTTTTTGCTTGATGTGCATTAGTAGTTTTTTACATTAGGGTGCCAATAATGTGTCATTATAAATGTTAAATCTAAGCAAAATCATATAAAATAATAAACTATGCAAAACTTATAAAGCCAAATAAAAATGTAGCGATTCAAAACTTTCCTACTACCCTATCAAAGAATTCTCATATGAATTTTATTTAAGTGGACCATATCTTAACCCCATTAACAATGTAAATTTGAAAAGTACACGTCAAAGTCTTAATGGAGAATTACAAAGCAAGACAATCACCTTATGCCTGCAGATGCTTTTTGTTCTCTGTTTACCTTGTAGCTAAAGCTAAGTCCTTGTTAGTCGTCACGTGCTGTAATCGAAATAGTGTTCTTATTCGTTTCAGTCCAATAATAAGAAAAGTAGAAAGTGCTTCCAGCAAAAAGAAAAGGGAAACCAAAATGTAGTGGTTGAGTAAAATTGGTGAGGGGTTGTTTATCCACAAATCAAGTACTTTTGAGTTCAAGCATTTGTGTAAAACTCAAGCATTTATGTTATTTTGATGGTTTTTTGTATCTTTTTGTAGGAATTATGAATAAATGGGAATTGAGATAAAAATATGGCACAAATTAGATTAAAAAAAAAAAGCTTAGGACAGAAAGCTGAGTGTCCTATCACTCATTTTGGACACCCCATCGCTCCTGCCAAACATACACAGGTGCCCTAGCACTCAATTAGAGTGCCCTAGCACTCAATTAAGCACCCTATTGCTCTACTAGCTATTGCTTACCACTTTTTTCCAGTTGAGTGACCCATCGCTCATGAAATGGCGTCAGGTTACTCTTAAAGACTCGTTTGAAGGGTGGAAATCAACTTTATGGGGTTTGAGCCTTTAAAGGATTATCCTAAGGTTTTATATTACTATCATCAGCCATCATTTGGAAATTTAGAGAGGAAAAGAGGCACAAAAATGTTAGAGAGAAGGAGAGCTTAGAGGTTCAAGTTCCATAGGAGAGAGTTTAAGGAGAATTGAAGTTATTGAAGTTTTCTTCTTCCAAAAATTAGTTCCTTCTTCTCCCTTGATTTTCCTTTTTAGTTTTTTTTTCTTGGATTTATATTTGTAGAAATTGTCTTAAACAATATTTGCATTTATGATTTATTTTGTATTTTTGTTCATTTATTCCACTACGTTGAACTAAATTTCTCATTCTAGAACTTAGGGTAATTTGTTTGAATTTTGAACTACATTTTGAATATTTTGTTGATTGTTTGTTTTAAATTCCAATTTCAATTTATTTATGTTTCTCTATACTTAATGCTTTTAATTCATGTAGCCAATGAGTTAGATGATTTTAGGTTGTGAATTTGATGCTTGGAAGAGATTGAGTTTGTGACCCAAAATTGATAAGCATAGTCTAGGTTGTTATGAGGCTAGGAGGTGATCAATGCTTGAATAATCTCATTAAAAGTATGGGATATCGTGAAACCCAGACAGTTCAAATCTTTGATTATCAATTAGGATTTAGATTGTTGTAAGGCCAGGGGACGGTTACCATTTTAAAACCATTTAAGAGTCAAACTTAATGAATGTATAAATAGACGGATAAGATAGGGATATCAATTCATATATCCATGCATATGACTTCGTTTGATGCTCGGGAGAGGTAGCAATATTAGAATAGGACCCTTGATTAATAAGTTAAGTAGAATTGACTATCAATTATTTAATAGGATGAATATAAGAACGATAAAGTGAAACCAAGTCTCTAGAATATTTATGTATAGAAATTTCTATATTTTAGTTTGTTTTCATTTTTATATTTGTTTTTGTACTATTTTAATTTGGTTGTCTAAATAAAATTAAGTAATGATAATCATGGTGCTTAGCAACCAGTTTAAACCTAATTCTTGTGAAGACGATACTCACTTACCTTTTACTCAAAACTTGATACCGTACACTTGCGGCTTATCGAAAACATAAATGCTGGTTACTAATTATATACAAATGCCACACGTTAATCTGGTACGTCCCTCTGTAACTCTTGTTCATTTTATAAACAAAGAGAAGATAGATGTAAAAATCTCTCGTAACTTTCATGAAGATAATGTTGTAGCGCATAAACTTGCTTCAATAACAATTCATAGTTCGAATACGAATGTGGTTTGCTCCTAATTCTATCAACTTGCTCAACCGAGATCTGGCCAACTCTCCTTTCTACAGATTTTAACAATGGTGTTTTATTATTATTATTTTAATTATTATGAACACATTGGCGCTTGTTTCCCTAGAAATTGGAGACAGGGAGTTAAAAAATGAACTTTTTTGCTCCTTTATGATCATAAATTTTTCTTTGTCCTTTTGTGGAAGGAGACAACTACCCGGATAGGTAGCTTAGATCAAAGTATAAACCAGTTTTAGTTATAGGCTTAATGTCTTAATCCTCATTGGGGTTACTTTATTAAGAAGAAGTTTAAATAGAATCTCTTATATTCAAAATCTAAAAATATTTTTATTTTTATCTTTTTAATAAGTGGGAGTCATTATTGATCTTATGAAAAAAATGCAGTTGACTTGTTTCCTTTTGTAAAAATAAATGCCATTTTTCTCTATTTTAGTATGATGCTTATATGGTTAAACCTGGATTCCAGATATCTTAGGATATATGTAAGAGAATTTTAACGATGCCGCGTTGCCTCCTGTTTAAAGAACAAAGACGTACGGTTGTACAAATTTTATACCAAAACATAAAAGCGGACAACGGAGCCCATTAAGACAAAAATGATGGCCCAACAGAAGGGGAGGTACTCGTAATATTCTTAAGTATTACTCTCTCAAGTGTTAGGCCTTACAGGTTAGTTTGAGGACACATAACCCCCAAAGATATACATGAGATATGATACCAGTTCTGTACTACAAAATATTAAAATCTTCTATGTTAGTTAGATTAATGGATAGTCCAATTAAAAATATAACCAAATGCATACGTTGTGAGGAGTAATTTGATTTTACATATGTAAGGAGTATACCACCTAAATCACCTCATTCCCTTTATGAGGAAGAAATAAAATCTAAAGAATCTGTAAAAATTAGCAAAACTACAATTATTCAGGAAAATAATATATGGTAAAGGCCACATACACTGAGGATAGAAAAATTAAACCAAATAGATTTATTTAAGACTACCTCCAATGTATTTATCAATATCAATACTATATTTATTACAAAATATTATTTTATTTTTTGCTCTAATGCATGATCATGGTATTTCTACTCTTTGTCATCGTTATCATGCTTTAAAATTATAAAAGTGAACTTTTAGAATTTATATAAATGAAAAATAAAAATATTGTAATAATTATATGAAACAAAAATTAATAAGAATCAAATGTAAAATTTGATATTGACTATTGCTAAAAAGTTTAACATATGAAAAATTCAGCATCAAGGATAGCACTTCATAAATAGCATTTTTTTTTATCTATGTGTCAAATTTTACAATTGGCATAACAATTTAGCATTGTATTGAAAATGCTCTAATGTACCTTCTGTTATATAAGTAGCTCAATTTTTGTCACACAAGTGGTTCACTTTTTCGTGTGTGTGTGTGTGTGTTTTTTTTTTTTTTAAGTACAATGGTGGTCGACATTTTGGTACATCAAGAGTTTTTTTTTTTTTTTTAGTATAATAATTTAGTATTGCATTGAAGATGCTCTAATACACCTTTCGCTATACAAGTAGCTCAATTTTTGTCATACGAGTGGTTCACTTTTTCGTGTTTTCTTTTAGTACACATCAGGAGTTTTTTTTAGTACAGCGGTGGGAGATATTTTGGTACATCAGGAGTTTACTTTCTGTAAACCAATAATGATATTTCCTCGACTGGCATATGATCGCACCGCCACAAGCTCATAGTAACAAAAGCTCAAGATGGTGCGGACATCGACCGCGAACTCATCGACTGGCCTTGGCCCTCATGCAGAAGATGAGGTTGGTTATCAGTGTAAAGCCACACGCTATATTTGGATAGAGCTCGCACCAACAAAGTCTAATATGCGAGTGCTAGAATAAGTTTGCACTTTGGTGGCCCAAGGAAGCGCTGATTAGGCGACCATTTGCAAGCTCGATGATCGAAATCTAATGTGAGAGACTTCATTAGGGATTAGGATGGAGAGAGAGAGAAAGAGAGAGAGGTAATGACAGAGAAGTACAAGGTAAAAGTCATTCTTAATTAGTTTTCTAAAAGTCGTATTTCTCGTGTGAAAAAATGAGTTCGGGAAGACCTCATATTGGTAGTGCATATTTCTGACAATTATATTATAAAGATCACATAAAAACAAATAACAAACAAAAAAAAAAAAATTGTATATAGAATAACCGGTCTAAAACTTTATTAATAGTGCATTTTCGCACTTAACCGTCAACATCTCAAAGAAGGTTGTTGGTCGGGGGGAGGGGGTGGGGGGGGGGGGGAGTGGTGTGGCGGTGCAGGGAGCGACGGGTCTGTGTGTGGAATGAAGGCTACATGTAGGCTGCTAAACGTGGTCGACCGTTGCCACTGTCATCATGCACATTTCATGAAAAGCTTGTAAAATTGCAAATCGCCAGAAAATGCTAATAGATATATAAATATTGGTTTCTAAATAGGGGTAATTAATTAGATGAACTCCCTTTCTTAATATCCATTAAAATTTATGCCCCTCATCAAAGACTATATATTCAGTTTTACTTTTTTTTTTTTTTTTTTAACTTCGTTTTCTTTTGTATCAGCTGCATACGTACCCTAATTATAATTTCAGTAGTTGTGTCATCTAATTCATGTTGCCACTATTGTCGGTGACCAAGTAACTGAATACAGACCAGTAAGTAACAACGGGTCATTATTGCCAAATGCTGCTGTCTAAGTAAATGGGTGACCACCATTGGTCATTCGCAGGCATCATTTGTCATCTGCAGGCATCATTGAACAAAACAATAATTGGTATATACGTCCATCAATTTTGAAATGCTGTTTATTTTCAAGTCACGTTGTAACCGTAAATTAGTAAGTGTGTGGTTAAAACTTCATGAATATTCATAAATATTTGGTAAAATTTTCAAGTCAGATCTTACTTTATAAGGGTTGACTCATTAAAGTTACGAAATCAAAATTTAGCACAATGTATAAATTTTTTATAAAGGCAAGATGAAGAATATGCAATGGTATTAAGGTTTTGTTTGAATGGCTTTTGGATATGTCTGTCTGCATGGCCGACATTGAAATTAAGGTGTCTTAAGCCTGTTTTAAGGATGTAAAATTGTAGAATGAAAAGATTAATTGATGAATCATAATTTGTATTTCTGAATCTTCTACGTCATTAATCAATTCATGACTTCTTTTCATATGAGAAACAATTCCATCTTTTTTGTGTAGGCTGTTAAAAACAAAAGAAAAAGAACTTAAAAACTTCAACAAAAAATTAAAAACAAAACCAAAACCAAAACACAGAGTAAGCAAACACAACTCAGGAGAAGAACTACTAGGATTTTAAGATCATTTTAAAACCATTCCTACAATGAGCATTAAGTTTGCAGGATATTTGTTTTCTAGCAGGATTTTTATCCATTTTTTCCCTTAATATATCTAGATCATTTTTTAATTTCTCCCAAGAAATCGAAGATACAATTTCTGCATTTTTCTAAGCACGTAATAAAATGGCTGTTGATAACATCATCCTCTTAATGGCGTTCAGAAGATATCATCCCCTAACTAAATCTGTCCAAGATTTTTTCAAACATGTACCGCTATCGCTTACTGTAATAGTGCTTGTATTATTCGTGCTTTTTTTTTCCCACCTAATCATCTGAAGAAACCCGCCGACATCAACATGATCAGGCCAATACTTGGAAGCATCAATGATCATCTTCTTACAAGTATATATTATTAAGAGATATTCATTATGCAAAAGGAAGATACGTGAAGATTGTACCTGCTTAATAATAAATTAGCTTGACTGAATCGACACATTGTCATCAATATATGGATTATCTTGATCTGAATTATTTTAATAAGGGATATCATAAATTCAATTTGTAGAGGTTGAGGACTCAATTTCGAACTTTGTGATTGTTTGAGAACTCGAGAAACTCAATACATTACAAACTAAATCAGATGATTCATTATTAGTTCTACCTGTTGAACGCTCAGACGAGATGCCATTCAACAAACTAGTTCCGCAGTGGAGACACCATTTTTATTCCCAAGAATAACCGAGTGTTCAAGCTGTCCATCTTTTGACTGGCCATATATCTTGTTTATTTTAATCATGGATAGGACCTTACCACCTTGTAAAAATCTCCATACTCGATTCATCCTCTTCGATATACATATGTACGAACAATAATCATGTAAGAAGTAGGTCCCCTTTATCTTTTCTACTATAAAATTTTCAACTCACCATGTGGTGTTGTCACTTACGATTATCTTATCGTCCCTTCGTGCTTCTCGGTATTGTGTTATTCCGTACAATCTTCAACAAGCCTAGAGAACTTACAAAAGTTTGGTGTTTATTCTTGTATGGGAAATTCTTCAATGAGACCTAGTCTCTTTACCCCATTAACGGGGAAATTTTTTTTTAAATTTATCGGTTCAGATGTTATGATGTCAAAATTTATTATAAGCTCAACCACATTTAATTGGAGAACAATTATTAAGAAAAAAAGATTGCAGAATGAAACTACGGCAGCACACCACACACCCAACCCCAACCCCCCCCCCCCCCCCCCAACAACCCAAACTACAACTGGCAGGTCGCTCCACCAACTACCCCGCCACCATCGCCCACATAATCGCTGTCGACCCCAACCCCTTCAACTGAACTCATCACCGGCAGCGGATGGAACCACCCTCACTGAGCTCTCCTCCTCCTTTGATGGCGGCGGCTGTTTCGAGCCCCGGTCCGGTGCCATCAACGACTGCTTCCCAGAGTGAATCTCAACAGCGTCGTTTTCGTCGTCTCCATTTCAGACAGATGGAGTGGCAAAAAAAAAAAAATGACAACATCTCGGCCACCCAAAATCCAAATTTGAAATCCATGGATTGCGGTTGCGAGAACCATCGCTACTGGGTTTCTCAGGAAGCCACGTCGTTTTCGTTTGAAACCAGCCGCATTCCGTCGTTGGTTGGCACCACCCTATTACAATATCAATGGTTTTTATGGATAATGTCAGTATGCATATATTTTCTTTAATATTTGTATATACATTTGATAGATTTATTTTAATTATGGGTTACGTGACTTATTTTTTTAATTATTATCTTTTATTTAATTAAAAGATAATTATGGTTTAATAATTATTATGTGCTTTGTTTCTATTGGTCAATAAAAAAGATATTTTTTAATAATTACACATTCTAATGGAACGTGTGAATAAAAGTCCTAATTAAAAATCGGTCTCTCTTTGCCTAATATATTAACAGTTTTCTCCATTTGAACTCCATTTGAACTGTCTGTCAAACCAAAAGAGGCTAAAAGAGAGAAATTTAGTTTTTAAGAGATTTATCATCTTTGATCAATTTTCTTAAAGGAAATTATTATAAATCAAAGTATGTTCTTTTTTAATTCTTGAATTGTGAAAATCATCTTGATCAAAATCTTAGGTTTCAAGGTTTATGTAAAATTAGGGTTCAATTTGCATAATTTAAGAAAAATCTAACATGTGGTGTTAGAGCCCTTGATTTAAGAACTTGTGATTTTCTATTAAAGATTATTTTATGCCTTTCTTCGACAAAATCAAATTTCGTATGTAATAACATATTATCATTTTGTTGTCAATTTTGATTAATGCCTTTATTTATTATATTTCTTGCGCTATGATGTGTCGTTCTTAATGTCTTTATCAATTACCAATTATTTGGTTTTATTGACTTTTGATTTATTCATGTTTCATTGAGTTCATGCCACAGAATATTACGATTATCTCGACCTTATGTTTGTTTAACGTTACATATATATATATATACACGTTACTAGTTTGTTAGACAAATGTGAACGTGTGCAATGTGAACATATATATATTAGTGATATAGTCATGTTTTAGACTTTTACATTTTTATTATTATTTTGTCGATTATATATATATATTTGATTTTATATATATACACACACATGATGAAGTATGATATTAATATTATTGGATATATAAGAATGATGTTTGAATGTAATTCTTTTTAACAGAAGTAATAATGATTCATGTTTTAAGAAAAATTATGTATATGTATATATATTTTTAAGAAAAGGATCATTTAGTATTTTGAATCTATTATTATATGAAATTTTATATACATCACAGTGATTTTCTTCTATGTATTTCATTCAATTAAAGTACTTATTGTCACTATCCTTTAATTTGATGTCTTTAATATGCATAATTCGTTAGTCACCAAAGTGGCTGAATTAGAAAGTTTTCATAGATGTCAAGTTAAATAATATTTAATTACTCATAAGTATGTGATACTACTAATGAAATGACATGGTGAAATTATATAACTTTTATCATGGATCATTTGAGATTCAATGATTATAAAGTATTTAAAGATCGTTCAAAAGTTGATTTGTTAATTTTATAATCATGAACATAATCTTGGTTAATTGATATACTTAGTTAGATATGTTTAGTATATCCAAAGATAGCAAGCATATTTGATTAGAGTGTATAATTACCAATTATGTGAAATTTGAATTAAGCATCAATTATGTTTTATTGTTATATATTGTAGTATCACCCAAATGAGAACTTCAATACACATTAAAGTAACTATATGAATGTTATCTGAATCTATATTATGTGTTAGTATATACGATACAAAGCATTAATGTATGAGCATTCTATATATATTTTACAGCATCTACTTCTGTTGCTCTTCATTCGTAAGCTTCATCTATTAGGAAGTTTAATGGGCTTAATTTTTTTGAATGGATTAAACAAGTTCAGTTTCACTTAGGTATTTTGGATTTGGCGCTGCTTACTGATAAGCCCGCTACACTTACTACTACTAGTAGCACTAAAGAAAGATCTTTTCATAAAGCTTAGGAAAGATTAAATAGAATTAGCTTAATGTTCATGCGGATGACTGTAGCAGACATCATTAAGCCAACAATTCCCAAAATTGATAATACTAAGGAATTTATAAGGTTTGTGGAAGATTTGTCTTAATCTGAATCTGCTGATAAGTCACTTGCTGAGACATTAATGGGTATGTCAACCATCGTTAAGTTCGATGGTTCTCGTATCATGTATGAGCATATCACTGAAATGACGAATACTGCGGCAAGATTAAGTTTCATGGGAATGAAAGTGAGTGAAAGTTTCCTTGTACAGCTTATCATAAACTCATTGCCTCCTAAGTGTGGTTCATTCCAAATAAACTACAATATTATAAAGGATAAATGGAATGTGATAGAATTGCAGGGTATGTTTATTCAAGAGGAAACAAGGTTAAGAAATAAGCAATTCACTCAATTAATCTCATGGGCCAGCCTGAAGCTAAAAAGAAACCAAGAAAGAAGAATGAAAAGGACAATAAAGGACACCTAAATGTTAACGTGTCATCTGTCAAAATCCAAAAAAAAAGGACAAAAGGATGATAGATATCATTTCTGCCATAAATGTGGACACCATCAGAAAGATTACCAGAAACGTAAGGCTTGGTTTAAAAAGAAAGTTAAGCCTAGTACTTTTGTATGTTTCGAATCAAATTTGGCATAAATTCCTTATAATACCTAATAGATTGATTTTGGTTGTACTACTCATGTTTCAAATATGATGTAAGATTCCTTATGACCCAAATCATTAAGCCATTTCATTTGTTTCTTTGGGAAACTGAGTCAAAACTCCAATTGAAGCTATCGGAATGTATCATTTGATTTTAGACATTAGACATCATTTAGATCTTTTTCAAACTCCTTATGTTCCTTCTATTTCTTGAAATTTAGTTTCTTTATCAAAACTTGATACAATTGGATATTCTTTTACGTTTGGAAATGGATGTTTTAATTTGTTTAAACATAATTATTTTATTGGTTCTAGTGTTCTTTGTGATGGTTTATGGAAATTAAAGCATGATAATTTATTTGTTGAGACTTTATTGACCTTGCATCATAATATTGGAACAAAATGTGATTTGGTAGATGAAAGCTCAGCTTACTTGTGACATAAGCATTTGGGTCATATGTCCAAGGATAGAATACAAATATTGGTAAAGAATGATATCTTTCTAAACTTGGATTTTATCGATTTTGGTATTTGTGTGGATTGTATCAAGGGAAAACACACAAAATACACAATTAAGAAAAAGGCCACAAGAAGCAAACAGCCCCCTAAACTTATACACACCGACATATGTGGATCGTTTGATGTTCCATCTTTTGGTGGAGAAATGTATTTCATTACCTTTATCAATGATTTTTCACGTTATGGATATATCTATTTGTTGCATGAAAAATCTCAATTTGTAAATGCCTTAGACGTGTTTATTATTGAGGTTGAAAGATAATTAAATAAAAATGAGAAAATTGGCAAATCTGATGGAGGTGGTGAAATTATGGAAGGTATGATGAAATTGGACAACATCCAAGCCCATTTGCTAAATTCCTTGAAAAGTATGGCATTGTTGCTTAATACACAATGCCAGGTACACTAGAACAAAATGGTATCACAGAAAGGCATAATCATACTTTAATGAATATGATTAGGAGTACGTTGAGTTACTCTTCTTAACCCTTATCATTGTAGATGTATGCTTTGAAAACTGCAATGTATCTATTAAAAAGGTTTCCCCTAGTAAGACAGTTCCAAAAACTCCTTTTAAATTGTGGACGGGAAGGAAACCTAGTTTAAGGCACTTACATGTTTAGGGTTGATCAGTAGAAGTAAGGATTTATACTCCACATAAAAAGAAACTGGATCCAAGAACAATCAGTGGTTTCTTCATTGGTTATCCAAAAAAATCCAAAGGGTATAGATTTTATTGTCCTAGTCATAGTATGAGAATAGTTAAAACTGGAAATGCAAAGTTCATTGAAAATGGTGAAATTAGTAGGAGTGTAGAACCACATAATGTGAAAATTCGAGAAGTAAGGGTAAAGGTTCCTCTACCTAAAACTTCTACTCAGGTTGTTGTTCCTACAATTATTGAATATTTTGACAACTTACAGGAATAACAAATGAATGATGAAACACCCTATAATGAAATTGTTGTCGATGAACCTATAGTAGGTGAACTATAAGAAGTAGCATTAAGAAGGTCTAAAAGGCAGAGAAGACCTACTATCTCTAATGATTATACGGTTTATCTATAAGAGCCAGATTTTGACTTGGGAATTGATGAAGATCCAATTACGTTTTCATGAGCCATGGAAAGTAATAATTCTATTAAGTGGTTAGACGCTATGAAAGAAGAGTTGAAATTAATGGATTACAATGAAGTCTGTGACCTTTTTGATTTGCTTGAAGGTTGTAAAAGAGTTGGGTGGAAGTGGGTCTTTAAGACCAAGCACGACTCTAATAGCAATATGGAACGACACACGGCTAGACTTGTTGTCAAAGGTTTCACTCAGAAAGATGGCATTGACTATAAAGAAACTTTTTCTTCGTTTCTAAAAAGGACTCATTCAGAGTTATCATGGCATTAGTAGCGCATTATGATTTGGAGCTACATCAAATGGATGTAAAAACCAGTTTTTTAAATGAGAATTTAGATGAAGATGTCTACATAGATCAACCTGAAGGTTTTGTAGTTGAAGGAAAGAAAAACATAATGTGTAAACTCAAAAAGTCAATATAAAGATTTAAACAAGCTTCTCGACAATGGTATCATAAGTTCAATGATACCATCACTTCCTTTGGATTCAAAGAAAATATTGTTAATTGATGCATATATCTGAAGGTCAATGGGAGCAAATTTATCATCTTGATTCTATATGTTGATGACATCTTACTTGTAACTAATGATCTTGGCTTATTACATGAGACTAAGAAATTTCTTTCCAAAAACTTGGAAATGAAGGAGATAGGTGAGGCATCTTATGTGATTGGGATTGAAATATTCTGTGACAAATCACAAGGATTATTAGGATTTTCTTACAAAGCATATTAATAAAGTTCTAGAAAGATTTAAGATGGAAAAGTGCTCTACAAGTATCGTTCAAATTCAGAAAGGAGATAAATTCAGCTTTAAGTAATGCCCAAAGAATGAATTGGAACGTAATGAAATGGAACTAATTTTTTATACATCTATCGTTGGTAGTTTGATGTATGCTCGGACTTATACTTGACCAAACATCAGTTTTGCTTTTGGAACGCTAGGCAGATATCAAAGTAATCTAGGATTAGATCATTGGAAAGTTACAAAAAAAGTGTTGAGATACTTGCAAGGAACAAAAGATCACACGTTAACTTATAGGAGATCTGATCATTTTGAAGTGATAGGATATTTAGATTTATATTATACTGGATGTTTGGACAAGAAAATCCATATTTGGCTATTTGTTTCTTTTGGCCAGAGGAGCTATCTCATGGAAAAGTACGAAACAATTTGTCATTGTTGCATCCACTTGAAAGCTAAGTTTGTGGCATGCTTTGAAGCCACTGTTCATGGATTATGTCTACAGAACTTTATTTTAGGGCTTGGAATTGTCAATAGCATTGCCAACCTGCTAAAAATTTATTGTGATAATACTGCAGCAATCTTCTTTTCTAAAAACAACAAATATTCAAAGGGTGATAAACACATGGAATTAAAATACTTTGCCGTTAAAAAAGAAGTTCAAAAACAAAGAGTGTCAATCGAGCACATTAGCACTAATGTTATGATTGCAGATCCATTAACTAAAGGGTTGCCACCAAATACATTTAATGAACATATTGAAAGAATGGGCATCATTGAAAATCATTTTTGATATTATGTTTAAGTTTTATGTTCTTTATATGTTTGACTCTTTAAGCTCTTTTAAGTACTGTTTCTGATATATTAATGCATCCTATTTCCTTATGGTAGTATGTATATACATAAATGAATTATGTAATATTAACAGAATTTGTCTTTGATAAAGACATTATTGTTGGACCATTATGGTTATCTCTTATTGTAGGTTAAGTATAGAACTAATATTGTGATATATGGAAGGGACTATATCAAACTAATGACATACAACCACTATGATTCTTATTAGTTTTTACTTAATGATGATTAATGATTTGACCAATTTAAGAAAGAATTTAGGTTATTCTTTGCGCATTATGCTTTATTATTAAACCTTAAAATTAATTCACATCACATAAGCCAAGTGGGAAAATGTTAGATTTTAATTATGGCCCACGTGGCTCATTTTTTTAATTATTATCTTTTATTTAATTAAAGGATAATTATGATGTGTTTTATTCCTATTAGTCAATAAAAGATATATTTTTTAAAAACTGCACACTTTGATGGAATATGTGAATAAAAATTCTAATTAGAAATTGGTCCTCTCTTTACCTAATATATCGATAGTTTTTTTCCATCTAAACTGTCTGTCAAGTCAAAGGAGGTTAAGAGATAGAAACCTAGTTTTTGAGAGATTTCTTATCGTTAATCAATTTTCTTGAAGGAAATCATCATGAAAATCATATTGTTCAACATCTTGGGTATTAAGGTTTATGCAAAATTAGGGTACATAAATTGTAATAAATAGGCTAACTGTTTTAGTCAATAAAAGTAAATAGTATATTTACTTAACTTAGAAAATAAATAGCAATTTTGATTTAAGAGTCATGTAATTTTACAATTATACCCATATTTCTTTCTAGATTTTATTTCTTTCTCTTTCCCTTTCTTTCTCTTTCCCTTTCCCTTTCTTTTTTTTTTTTTTGCGAACTTTTGTTGGGAGCTAGACTTCTCGTTTTTGTTTTTCTGAGGAATTATCTGCTTGTTTCTAGAGAAAATTTTAGATGAATAATTGGTAAATCAATGATTTACACACGTAAATAAATGATTTACCAATAAAATTTTAAAGTTATCTGCTTATTTCTTGAGAAAATTCTGAGTACAGAATTGGTAAATCAATGATTTACAGACGTAAATAAATGATTTACCAAGTAAAAAATGATTTCCAAATAAATTTACCAAGATTTACATATAAAAGGTATTTTTGGAATTTTAATTATGGTAAATCATTATTTACCAAAAATATACCATTTATTAAATGCATAAAACTTTTCTGCTATTTATTTTTATTCAATTTTAATTTTGACCTATTTCCCTCCTTCTCCTTCTAAGAAAAACCTAACAACATTTCCATATAAAATCATGCTAAACATCTCACTGGAATATTGGCCGTCACAGCCAACGTCGGATTTACAACAGGCCCCCACTAGAGAAGCCCAAAAAGGGTTATATGTGTAAAAGTTTTTAGGATTTGTGCCATCTGTGATAATTTGAATAGACGAAATGCTCTTAAGTTGTGGGTTTTTATAGGATTCTGCTTGGGCTTCGACTTGTATTTCTCATATCAATTTCCTATTATTTTTTTTTTATTGAATTTTGTGTTAGTATGGTAATTGTAATTGAATAGTGGTAGAAACACTAATTCTAATTATAATTTTTTAAATATCAACTCACATAATATCTTTTTATTGATAAATATAATTAATTAATTTGAAAATAATTTGAATACTTATCAATAACAACCAATTTGTTTAAAGGTGAAATTTGATTTGATATTCCTAGTATTTTTCATATTTTTTTTGGACTTATACGAGAATAGATTAGAACCTTTGTTTTAGAGGTCAAAATGGGTTGACTTAGATAAAATTTGAAGGAAAAAAAAAATCTACCTATTTTTTATAGATTGGAATCCACC
The DNA here is from genome assembly GCA_035233585.1 of Antiaris toxicaria. Taxonomy (NCBI): domain Eukaryota; kingdom Viridiplantae; phylum Streptophyta; class Magnoliopsida; order Rosales; family Moraceae; genus Antiaris; species Antiaris toxicaria. Next base: position 102,864,618 of record CP141154.1, read on the forward strand.
TCCAAACGAGAAGTTCATGGAATTAATGAAATATTCTTATTCTCATTCTCATTTTTTATATGTATGATGTTTTGGAATATACACAATATTACAAAAAAAAAAATTATTAAAACGTGTTAAAAGCTTTTTTATTTTCTAATTTATAATATAATTGTCTTTATATGTGTCCTTAGTGAACTGAAATCCTGAATATAACACTGATTCCTGATTCCAACCAATAATCACCACACACACACACACATATATATATATATACATTGCTTTACATATGAGCTTAGGAATACTGAAGTACATGCATGTCAGGTCTATATAGTCTAGTTACTTCAATTTCAAATGGCAGAATTTTAGCTCATCATCCGCAGCATAATCTATGCATACACACACATATATATATATTAATAGGAACTTACTAGTGTCGGATACCATATTTATAGAAATTGTCTAGTATCCGAGATCATATAGTATCCGACATTTTTTACATGTGAAGTTTAGTTAATAGATATGTAAATTTCTGTAGAAGAAAATGTAAGTTTAGGAAATTCTCATTTAAATGTGAAATTCAATTACTAAAAGTTTGAATTCATATAGAAGAAAATATAAATATAAAAAAAATTTACACTAACATGGTGTTTTTTCAACAACCATAACCCATAACCCTAAATCTTTTTATATAAATTCACATTTCTAACCCTAACCAAAAAAAAAAAATCACATTTATGTGAATTTTCCATAAACCTCTAAACCCTAAGCCCAAGCGTCTAAATCCGAACCCCTAAACTCTAAATCCTAACCCTAAATGCTTTTACATAAATTTTTATTTCTATTAACTGAATTTAATATTCATGTTAATTTCTCATATTTACATTTTCTTGTACATTAATTTACATTTCTAATAACTGAATTTTATTTTATGTGAATTTTCTATATTTACATTTTATTTTACATATATTCACATTTCTGTGAACTAACTTTCACATGTAAAAAATTGTTGGATACCATACAGCATCGGATTTTAGACTTTGCCTATATTTATAAATATAATGTTTATGCTCACCAACATTTATGTAGATGTCTAATTGATCACACATCTCCGGAATATTTTGGATGTTTAGCCACAGAAAGTGAGCTTGTTTGATAATGTTAAACAATTAAAGCCCAAAGATTATATGCCCGTACTAGGCTGTACGAGAACTAAAATTAATTAAATATATTAGGATCAGTTTGATCTTTTTACCAAGTTTTGTTATTAAATTAATTAAAATATTACCAAAACTTGAAATAAACATAAAAGGACACAAATAAATTTTAATGAGGTTTGGTTTACACCTACTCCTCGAAACTATGCCTAGACGTATGAACAATCCACTAATAAACAAAATTATAATTCAATTGGACTTAATCACCTCAAGACTCCCAATCTAAGTATGATGCCCATGATATTGTAACTACCTAAAAAACTTACTTTGCAAGCACCACACGACTTAACATCAAAATCCCTTCAACAAACTAAATTTTCTCCCAAAAACCCAACCTTCTTCTCTTAAAGAAACTTAGAAACCAAGACATTGAAAAATGATTTAATTCTATGAATTTTAGACTCTAAGATTTGCAGTAATTGTCTTAAGACTTCCAATATATATAGCAAAGCCACCAATAAAGAATCTTTCTAAATAATGTGCTGCAAACTGTCTATTATAGAATTTATTATAACAAAAACTAAAACAGTGCTGGTTGCTTCAGAAAAACTATCAGCTTCCAAATTCTATTGAATTTATCATCAAATATGTCTATTTGTCAATCACAAACCTGGACTGAATATGTAGCAGCAAAAATAATCCTTTATGATAGTAAATCACTCCTTTAAAACAAGTTTTCAAATCCTTTTGACCTTTTCAAATAGGAAATAAGAGAATGCAAAATACTTTCCCAAAAGTTGATTTCCTTGTCAGATCCCAGCAAAAAGAAAACTTCCAAACCTAATTTTTAAGGATTAAAACTGATTTTCTGTAGTAATTTTAATTGACAAACAATGTTAATACCAAAAATATATACAAAAATCCTAACAATCTCCCATTTTGGCATTGTTTTGGCAAAACAAAGAAAAAGATAACAACTCCTTGTTAATCAACTAAACCATACCCAAAACAGACAAACAAAATGAATACAAAACATTACTCCGCCATGATCAAATATCCTAGACAAGAAAGTCCCATTACTCCTTGTTTGTTTATCACATTGCATCAAATGCAATGTAATTTTCATCCAAACACAAAAGTATTGCATTCAAATATCAATTATATCATATATTAAATTCAATATAATCATTATTTATTATTTCACTTTTTCTATTATTTTTATTAATCACATTACATATTCTCTTTTTCTCTTTATTTTATCTCTATTTTTACCTATCACACATCACATATTTATTATTTAAATACAATTTATATATTTTTTATCCAAACACACATTGCATCGAATACAATACAAATATTTTTCATCAAAATACAAATTGCATTCAATGTATTGCATTCAAATGCAATGCACTTACCAAACATTCTCTTTGGTTTGTTACCTTGTAATAGCGTTTTTAGATCAGGTGTTTTTGCATAGTGGTACTCTTGCTGGTGGTTGTATTTTAGAAGCCATTGTTGGTGGTAGAAGCAATAGATGTGTAGATTCATCGTCATCAAATATTTTGGATATAACTATATCAATTAGTGCTCCTCAAAGTCTAAAGTAGACTTGAAATATTTTCGTTTGGCCTTGTAACTAGTCAATTACAGGCGGCAACATTGTTGAATATGAACAACATTCTTTTATTGTTAATATGGAACATGGATTTTTCTATTAGTGCCTGAGTCACTTTAACAAATGTCATTATATTGTGTGTTGCAACATCTTCAGCAATAGATGAAGAATCACCATCAAACCTGCCATTAATGTCATCTATAGGTTCTCGTAATACACTGATAAGAAAAGGATAAATGAAGAAAATGAAGCAAAATAACACTCTAAAACCCACTAGCACCCAACTTCAAAAAGAATAAGTCTCTCTAAATTTTTTTTTTTCAAATGTTCAAAATAAGAAATCATATATAAGGGATTTGGTTAATACATATAAATATATTATTGAAAGCTACACAAATTTTATGAATAAAAATGTTCTTTCCAAACAACTTAAAATAAGGAAATTTACATCCTCGTGAAAAGCCAAATAATGCAAATGTAAACAGTATAAATGCACACGTGCGCGCGCACGCACACACAAAATGTGTAGTAAAGATTTTTTTTATATATGTTTTTATTTTTTTTATACAATGCAAAGCGCACACACAAAATGTGTAGCAAAGATTTGTTTATATATGTTTTTATTTTTTTTATACAATGCAAATGCTCATGTAGTGCTCAAACTTGTTCCCACTCACAGTTATGTTCAAATATAAAATCTGTACTACTTAGAATATCAAATCAAATTAAAATTTTAGTATGAATCAAGTATGTGTATGTGAAGAAACTAGAAAAAGTATTCTTTAGTGAAAAAAGCTCAACTTACTACACAAATATCAAGAATTAGAAAAATTTGTTCAAACTTACCTATCCATCTAAATCATCATGCATGTATTTTTATTTATTTATTATTTTTTTTAAGACAGTGTAGCTTCCACTCTATCACCATTTATTTTAATGTAGGTAGCTTTTTTTCAATTCTTGCGTAGTACATCTTTATTTATTGCTACTACTTATTATTACTATATGCATCTAATTTTGCTTAACAAAAGTGATTAGAATATAGGAATGGATCAAATCCCAAGTCATGAGATAATTCCATATTCTTACAATTAACATGCCTCGCAAAAAAACATTGTTCACATAAGAATATAAATGTAGTTGTATAGAAAGTATATGATACATTCTAAAACACAATCCAATCCAAATATCTTAAAAATCCAATTCAAGTTTGAAAATAACAGATTGTGGAAAACTTGATAAGCATGTAAAATTGCAATCCTAATGCAAACAAAAAAGTAAAGACTCACATAACACAAATGCCTAAGGCTTTTTTTAAGGACTCAAATCTCACTTTATCAAGAGCTTTGGTAAAAATGTCAACCAATTGTCTTTCTGTTGCAACATATTTAATAACAATTATTTTACTATCAACCAAATCACTAATAAAATGATACCAAATGTTAATATGCTTAGTCCCCGAGTGTTGCACAGGGTTTCTTTAAATGGTCAATGTTTTGAAATTCTAGTGACCTAACTTTGGTGTCAAATCTTAATATCATCAATATGGGCATTATGAAACATGAAAGTGTGCCATTCAATGTAAGGAAATATAGGAGGATATCAGTTATCTAATGAGCTCTAACCTGGCAAAACACAATAATCGTTAGCATCAAACACTTGACAATTATGTTTTATAAATTTGATAAACAAATTTTGATCATACTACTGGCTTATGCTAATCAGATTGGCTTTTAAACCTTCCACGTGTAAGACACTTTTAAGCCCTAGAAACCCTTTCACATTCAATGTTCCCTTACCAAAGAACAGGACCTTTCATACCATCACCAAAAGTGATAAATCCTCTATTACAATCTTGCTAATTTGACAAAATTCACAATATCCTGTCATGTGCTTGGAACAGCCACTATTAAACTATCAAGAGTCAGTAATACATGCCTTTAAAGAAGTATAAGCAACAAAACACCTTAAATCAGATTTTTTAATCCAAATCTTCTTAGAGGAATCATGGGATAAGTTAATTTTCAATCTTAAGTATTTGATTAAGTGGTCTTACCCACATGCCATTATAGAGAATTTAACTACTTATAACATTTAGGTCTGATATGTCTAAAAATAATACAATAATGACACATAAAAATAAATATTTTTGTTTTTTGTTTTGTTACAGAAACTGCTGCAACAATTTTGTAACAAATTGATTACATTTTCTTACTAGAGACTTTTGAGAGTGTTGTGGTACAGAACTCATGATTGCCTTTACAATTATTGTCTTCCCAGAGATTTTTTGACCTTTATAGCTAAGGCCAAAATGATCATTTCCAATTTTTTTACTATGAGAGCAATGATCTAATTTGGTCATGCCTATGTTAAACATCCTTAGATTCTTCTAGGTCTGCTCTAATTCAAGTCTGGTTTTAGCAAGCTTTGTCTAATTCTTAATAGCCAAAATCTTATAATTTATTGCAGCTTTCTTCAATTCTTCGTTTTCTTTTGTGAGACTTGCTACTTCTTCTTCAAAAGACTTGTTAAGTTTGCACACCATGATCCACTTACTATACACAGGCTTGTAAGTCTCTTGAATCTTGCTGAGACTAAGTTTTTCATCATCACTATCAGAATCTGTCCCAAAATCTACAGTTTCAAAACTTTTGCCAGATTTGTGTTGCAATAGATTCTATAACAGAGATATCAGAATTCAATATTTTTTTACTAGGAAGAGAAATACTTATAGTAAACGCCACATAATTAATAGTATGCTCATCTGCATCATCTTGACTCCTATCAGAATCATCATCATTCCAAGTAGACGTCATAGCCTTGTTTTTCTTCATGAGAGTATTGGTACATTAAACTTGAATATGTCCAAAAATGTCACACTTTTGGCACTGAATTCCTTTATTTTTCTTGTTTTCTTCAAATTGCTAAGATGATGAGGATTTATTCTTTTGAAAATTCTTGTTTTTATTTGAAAATTTCCCTTTTTTGTTCATCTTTTTCAAAATCTTGCTAGAATTTTTTTGTCAACAAGGTAAGGGATTTATTAGGATCCTCATCATCTTCAGACTCCTCTTCCTTAACATTGACTTGAAAAGCAATTCCCTTGTCCTTCTTAACTGTTGTGAACTTTATCTCGAACATTTAAAGTAAACCCATTAGTTCATCAGGTTTTATGGAATCTACATCTTTGGCTTCTTCAATGACTACAACTTTGTAAGCAAAATGTTCAGGAAGAGATCTTACAGTCTTTCTTACCAACTTTAAGTTTAAGTATTTTTCACCAAGGGCCATTTGTGATGTCACAAAGCCTTGTGATGAAGTCAGCAATGCATACATCATATTTCATATGTAACTACTCAAATCAAGTAGCTAGCATCTGCAATTTGAAGACTTTTATAGCAGTGGCTCCTTCATGTGTATTTTAAATAATTTTCCATGCCCCTTTTACAGATTCACAAATAGAGATCAATTTAAATTGATTGACATCCATGGCATTGAAAATGATGTTCAGAGCCTTTGAATTGTTGTTGGCAAGCATGTCTTCTTCACTTGACCATATTTCTTTGGGTTTGAAAGTCATCTTTCCTTTATCATCCGTCTGAGTTGAATGTTGCCATCCAGTCAAAAGAGCCCGCCGTTTTCTCATCAATGGCCTTTATGTGTGCCTTCCAATATGGATAATTGAATCCATCCAGGTATGGTGGTTTGTTCACCTAGCCACCTTTTCTCAAAAGTTCCATTGCCTGCAAAACAAAACTATTAATGCCAAGATCTCACTAAACACATGTTAGTGAACTCATTCTGATACCAATTGTTAGAACTAGTTTTATCCTTTTTCCAAGTTTTGTTATTAGATTGATTAAAATATTACTAAAACTTGAAATAAACATAAAAGGACACAAGCAAATTTCAAATAGGCTCGGTTTACACTTACTCCTAAGGGCCACATCTAGACGTATAAACAATCCATTGATAAACATAATTACAATTTAATTGAACTTAATCACCCCTAAATTCCCTCTTTAAGTATAATGTCTATAATATTGTAATTATCTAGAAGACTTGCTCAGCAAGTACCACTCACTTTAATGTTGAAATTCATTTAACAAATTAAGTTTTTTCCTGAAAACCTAAAGTTCTTTACCCAAAGACACTTAGAAACCAAGAAATTTAGAGAAAAAAAAATAATTCTATGAATTCTAGACTCTCTAAGGCGTGTAGCAATTCTTTTGAGATTTTTAATATATATAACAAAGCCACCAGCAAAGAATTTTTCCAAATAAATCTGCTATAAATTGTCCGCTGCAGAATATATTACAACAAAAAAAGGCAACAGTGTTGGTTGCTTCAGAAAAACTATCAACTTCCAGATTCTGTAGTAACAAGCACAATCCTTTATGACAGTAGATCAATCCTTTAAAACAAGTTTTTAAATCCTTTCAAAGTTAATTTTGTCAAATAGGAAACTAAGAAAATGCAAAATACTTTCTTAAAAGTTGATTTCCTTGTCAATTTCTCGGCAAAAAGGAAATTTCCAAACCTGATTTTCAAGGGCTTTCTAAAACTGATTTCCTACAATGATTTTTAATTGACAAAAAATGCCACTACCAAAAATACAAAAATCCTAACAAAATCTTCTGGTCTTTTATTTATTTATATTAAATGTATATGTTTAAGTTTAGGTTGACATTATAAATTATATACGTGTATATATATACGTCAAACATTTATTTGGTTGGCTTTGGTTTTAGAAATACGGTTGTTTGATTCACCTGACTGTGGTGATGGAAATAAAGGAAGTTGTTGTTGGAGCTTTCAATTCTCTTTATTATGGTAAACTCGATAATGATGGAAGTAGGGTGTAGAATTTAATTTGAAACACTTATCTTTCAACTTCCAAGCTGGACCCCCATTTTGATTCTGTAGATACTCAAGAATGATACTGCCAGAAAGTTATTAAAAGTTGGAGGGTGACATAGAGAAAATTCCAAAAGAATAATAATAATAATAATAATAATATCAACTTTATGGTTTTATGCCATTGTATATATTTATATATGCATATATTAATATGCAATTTGAAAATATTACAAACGTCATACATTAACATTGAACTTGCATGTTGGGTGCTTTTCTTTCTACGAAAATGCTTCCGAGGCCCCGCAGAAATTCAATGCGTTTTGTGTTCTATTTATTTCTTTCCTAAAACACAAAAAAGAAAAAACAAAAAAGAAACATTTTATCTACCAAACTTTAAGAGATAATAAATTTATTGTGATGTTACAATGTATTTTTCCCCCTTTTCTATTTGTTTTTGAGCTTGAGAGATATCGTCTATAGTAGATAATTTAAATTGAAAAGTAATTATTTTACAAGTACAAAAGTAAACGATAATGGGAAATGAAATGACATGTAATCCTTAAAATGTAAACATTTCTTTCGAAGGGTTAATAAATTTTTGTCACATAATATATGTGAAATCTCACCTAGGTACATTTATATCTATCCATATCCTACGGACAAAACGTAGCACCACATGATCAATTTTTTGACATTGCGCTCCTAGTATTATTACATTCACTTCTTTCTGCAACCACGTTCGTGGAATCATTTGACATGATAGAAACACAGTTTTATCTTCTTTTTTATTTTTATTTTTTATTTTACCTGAACCCGTTGAGAAGTAATGAGCAGGGAATAGATCACGACAAAGTAAGGCAAAAATAAATATAAAAAAAAAAAGTATATGCGTATCACTTAAAAAAAAAAAAAAAAAAGCCTGACCTATTTATATAGAGAAAGAGAATAAAAACGGTTAAAGTTACTGGTATTTGATTCTGTTGTAACTACGAAAAATTGTAGCTTTCGCTACCAAATTATAATTAGGCGCAAATTTATGATGCGAAAAGACCTGTTTGTACTTAAAAATTTGTCGAATTAGTTATAAAATTACTAGATTTTAGAGACAACAAAATTTTATAACTAAGAGTTTATATTTAGGTATAAAAGTTACATTTGTAAGTAATAAATCATATTCAGCTACAAAATTTTGTAGATAATTCTTTTAGCTACAAGTTACTGACTTATTGCTTCAAAATTAGTTTGCAGCTAATGTCAAGGTTTTTTTTTTTTTTTTCCCCTTCTAGTGTGTAAAATTCTTTTGGAATTTTGTCTGAAAGTTTACATCTGTTTAAAAAAATTTTGTTTGTTATGATTATAACATATAGTCTAATGATGATTATACATTTGTTTTTATTATAACATACAGAGTTTAAATTTCACTAATTCATATGAATAAAAAAGTTAATTAAATTAAAAATCAATAGTACTAACAACTAATTCATGGTGATGCACATTTATTTGATAAGAAAGAATAATAAAATAAACCAAAAAAATCTATTCTTAAAAAAATAATAAAAAGGGAAAAAAAAAACATAGCATTTGCGAGAGACATTATTACATAAACAAAAGAGATGAATCTTCAGGCGTTTTCTTTTGCTGCGAATACACTTTCAATTGTAATAACTACTTGCGACATTTTCATTATAAATATATATATATATAAAATATTTTGGTACGTGAAAAAATGTTGGTGATTGATACATTGGTCACAACATAACCTTTCTCTCTCTCTCCTTTTTTTTTTTTTCCCCTATCTTAATAATATTTATCAGTACATCTAAAGCTCCTTTTTTTCTTTCTTAAATAGAATAGGATACATTGGTATTATTTAATAAAAAAAAGGATCTAATTTATCTATGTTTGAAGATAAATCCAGTTTCACTTTTGTCATCATATCAATGCCATACTATCTATTAAAAAACGAAATTCTTGATTTAAGCTATTGAGCAGCAAATACAAACACATCTTAAAAACAAATAAAAAGAAAAACATCTTTATTGATGCATTATCACTCTTCTCTAAAGTAAATTATAATATAATTTGGAGTTATAACTAAAGTATATTCTTCGACTGTATTATAAAGATATCTTTTATTCATAGATAAATTAAAAGTTGTCATAAAGCATGTAAGTTGGACTTAATCCAATTGGACTCGTTTAATGGACGGAAGGAGAAGTGTTTGAATAGCTCTCAAATTTAAAATTTGAATGTTTTCGTTTCTTTTTTAATAAGGAATCATAGGCTCTATGTCTTAAAAAATGTTATAAGTGTTTCATTCGTAGATAATAAACAAGCCAAATTCGACAAAATTTTATCTTGGGATTTCTAAAATGTACTTTTTATTTTACACTATCTACCCAAATTATTATTTTACTCTCTAGAGGCGTTTGAATCACGACCACTCAGTTGAAATATTTTTTTAATACAATACAATATTTATTTAGGGTTCGTTTGGTGAACGCATTGCATTTGTATTGCGTTTGAATGTAATGTATTGAATGCAATTTGTATTTGGAGGAAAAGCATTGGCATTGCATTTGAATGCAATGTGTGTTTGAGGGAAAAGTATTTGAATTGTATTTTAATAATAAATATGTGATGTGATGGGTAAAAGTAGAGAGAAAAAAAAGAGGGAGAGAGAATATATGATGTAATTAATAAAAGTAATAGAAAAAGTGAAATAATAAATAGTGATTGTGTTAGATTTAAAATGTGATGTGATTGGTATTTGAATGAAATGTTTTTGTATTTGGGGGAAAATTGCATTGCATTTAAATGCAATGCTAAAAAAATTTGTGTCCCAAACGCCACATTAGTTGTCAGTATTTTGTACGAATACATAATTGCTTGTCCTCAAGCAAAAGAAAATAAAAGAAAAGAAAATTTTGTATTAACAATGGTGATTTTCAGATTTTTCTTTGAAAGTTACTGTAAAAGATATAGTTTACAAAAAAACATAAATTATGATCAAAGTTTGAATTTAATTTAAGAGTATGTCTACTTACAATTAGATATTCCGTGTGTGTGTAAAATTCCTTTTTCATTTGATTGTGTGCAGTCTATATGAGTTTATAAGGACATAAAACAATCGATCTTGATCAAATTTTATAAGTTTATTTTTTATTTCTCTCTTCACTAATATCGATAAATACAAATCAAGGGTCATTAGAACTTTGATAGGCTTGTAATGTGTGGTCAAATTGAAGGTAAGATATGAGATAATTATATAACTCAGATCACCCTTCAACACATTAATCATTTTATGATCTATTACAAAGCGTTTATTTACACCTAAGTAATACCCTCAAACTTATTTACAACTTTCCCTTGTCAAAAATAAAACTTTTTTTCGTTTTGTTTGTTTGTTTTTTTTTAAGAGCTACTACATCTCCAAACTTTTTATAATAAACAAATGATGTGGTACTCTTTTTCCTTTTTTGTTTTTTGTGCATATTTCATAATTCAAACATTGTTCTCAGATTTCACATAACTCAAATTAATTTCTAAAATGATCAACATACTTAAGGGCTAAACGTTAGATATTTTATTGAAAAGGCTATGCTAAAAATGTGGGTGATAGAGAAAAAAAAAATACAAAGCCCAAAAGGGTAAACTAGGGATAAAGATATTTCAGGGTTGGTTTGAAAAGCTCAAACGTTTCAAAAAAAAGTTGCCTAAATCATTTCCTTAATGTTTGTATCATCTGGGATTTCGCCTCAAGAGACAATCAAACAAATCTTAGGATTTGTGATATCTGAATTATTATTCATAAAATTTTCTCTAAATAAACACACAACTTATAGATCAAGAATTTATACTCAAATGTTGAATATCCCAATTAAGTTAGACAAACTAAAAAATTTAAATGCAAATAGGCAAAATTCTCATTTTTCTAAAAAAACTATATAAAATAAAGCAACCAAAATTTTCATCATCAGATTTGTGAGAAATCACTCTTTTTTATTTTTTTATTTTTTTACTTTTTTTTACTTTTTTTTTATATTTTAAAACAAAGATAATGACATGAGAAAACAATTATTACCATAAGATGTGCATCAAGAGTACTAAAAATAACTTTTTACTTATCCATCTTATATATAATGAATCTGAAAGTTTTACCAACACAAAAAGAAAAAAAAAATTTAAAAAACATAAGAAACTAAACAAACATTCAAAAAAAAATATGGCTATTCTTCCCTCATAACCTATTTGAGACATTGTCCCAAATGTCTAATGTAGATAAATAGAGAGTGAAAGATTTCACTTAATCTGTTGTTATTGAAAGTAAAAACTCACAAACTGAAAGTAAGATAGAAAATCAAATATTATGAGTAAAATCAAAAAGTTAAGGAATGTTACAATCAGAACGTCAAATCCAACCTTCACTTCTTGCTACTTTTGCTGTCCATAGTTGACCATACAACATGTGACATTAATGGGTCAGGTTCAAACACAAAAATCTATAGTTGGTTCATTAGCTGATCAGTAGTTAGAATAGAGACTAGGATTTTTCGAGATGATGATGTAATGAATTCCTATTCCATAGTATAATCTAGAAAAAAAAAAAAAACAAACCATCATAAAAACTATAATTCTAATGGCTTTTGATAAAGATTGAGTTGAGCCTAAGAGACAGTATTGAAAATTTCTTCTAAGGTTCCTAAACAACCAGGTAAAGCAATAAAGGCATCTACATTATACATCTTGTTACCCATTCTCTCATGCATGGATGAAACCTTTAACTCAATACCCAGAGTGTAACCAGTGATTTTTTTGCCAGCTAAAGCACTAGGAATGATATCTAAGACTTTGCTACCCCCCACATATGCATTGGATGACACACCACCTATTAACTCGAGACTTCCTCCTCCGTATACTAGATTAGTTTGTCTAGTAGTTAACACCCTACTAAAGTTATTTGCTGCTTTCAAAAACTATCTATCTTTTCCAAGACTAGACCTATCGAAAACACAAATAGTTTTAAACTTACGAATTGAAAAACCTTCCATCTTAACTCATTTCTTTCTAATCTTACAAATGGAGATGTGTGTGATAGCAATGTGAAAATACATGTGTATTTATAAGGTAAAAAAAAGGATGTTGAGTTAAGTTTATTAGGGGATTGATCGGCTGTCGTCAGAAAAATTTAAAAAAGAAAAAGAGAAAGTCAAAAACAGACACTCGATCAAAAAGAAAAAGTCAAAAATACATATTCGATGCAAAAACAAAAAGTCAAAAATTTTTGATAACAGTGAAACATGGAAAAAATTAAAAAGAAAATATGCAACAAAGAAAGCAAGATTTTATACAAATGTTATGATTGAGGCTCGCATCTTCCTTTGATTTTATATCCAGTATCTGCTTAAATGACATCTATGAGTCGAGGATGAGCTTCTCATCTAATTTTCTTATAAACTAGCAAATAGGTCTTTAAATGTTAGATTCCTAAGATTATAGCGCTCCTGTTCATCTACTCTATATGTTGAGCTTTGATAGAGCATCTTGCATCTCTATAGCTAAGAAAATGAAAAATACGTGAAAATAAAATAGAAAATAAACACACAAAGAAAATGAAAAAAAAAAAAAAGACAATTTGGGTTGCCTCCCAAGAAGTGCTTGATTTATAGTTATTGGCTTATATTCAAAGAAGTGTTTTATCAAAAAGCGGCTTCTGCTCGTAATAGGAGTCATGTGATACCACATATAAGTCTTCGTTAATGATGTTCTCAAGCTTGGCTGAATATGGAGCGATTTGGCATGTGTATCCAACAAAGATTAGTTTTGAATATTTTGCTTAGTAGACCCCAATGATTAATGCTGTTGATGGCTTTAGAGGAATTAGCCATATAGGATCCTGAAAAGTTAATGTTGGCATAGGTTAGGCTTATATGACTTTTTCTTGTGAATTTTCTACAATGGTCAAGTCTTCGATCTCTTCCTCACTTAGAGAGTCATCGTCATGAAACAGCTCCAAGTGCTACTTTTCTGGTGTAGGCTCCTTTTCTGGTGTAGGCTTCTCAAAGTGGGAATGATACATGATTTGTTGGGGCATCTGTTGTGGAATTGGATACTCTCAATGTTTTGAAATCCTCCACCACTGTCTCTGTATGCCTTATAGTATCAAATGGTCCTCTAGAATGTTATCCACCCTATTAATAAGTTGATTTATACTCTCTATGCAATGAGCAACTTCACTTAGCAATTCAGAGAACACCTCCGTCTTTTGAACTTGGGTGTGAATCCATGGCTCATTAATATTAAAATAATTCTACTAAATTTGATTGTTCATTGAATAATTCCAATGATCAAATTTTGTCATATTATCTGATATGTAATAGGCTTCGTCTAAGGATTGTTGGTAGAAAGAGGTAATACCATCTTCCCTTTTAACACATTGCCTAGTTATGTAACAAAACCCACTAAGGAATATTTCTAAGTGACATTCTTTAAAAAATCCATGACATGGAAACTTAAATAACAAATCCTTAAATCCCCACCAGGCACTATAAAATGGTTCTGAATCTTGTTAGGTAAAATTTGTGAAGATTATTTGATGATATATTTTTACAAAAGCCTTATCTAAAATCTTTTTTTTTTAATTTTTTTGAATTTTTTTTACAAAGCAATTAAAAGGAAAAAGAAAAAAGAAAATAAAGCTCAAATTAAAATTAAAATCAATTGGTATTGATATTAATAACTAACTATCTCCTGTAATGGCGTCAAAAACTTGTTGAATTTTCGCAAGTGCCTAAATCAAACAAGTAATAAAGTGATTAATAAAGTATCGTTCTCACGAGAATAGTGTTATTAAGTACCGAAATTAGTTAATTTTAATTTTATTCGAGTGACCAAAAAATGTTATAATTGAAAATTAAATAAATAAAATAAAATTACAAAAATAAATGAATATAAATTGATAATACACAAATAAACACACAAATGCTAAGAATTATGATTTCACTGTAATTAATCAGATTTAATTTTATTTAAATATATTATTATGATTTTGTGTTCATATTTGTTGATAGTCAACTATTATTTTTACTTTATATATTATTTATCAAGTTATACATAAATTCTACATTTTTATAATTAAATTTACATAAAGGATTAGTAAATTTAAATTCACGATGAATAGTATCATACACGTGAATAGTATTATATATTGATAGTATTATACATGTGAATAGTACCGTACATGTGAACAATGTCGTGCATGTGAATAGGTAAAATACGAATCCAAAATTCAATTATAAAAGTGTTCTTTGAAAAATTTATGATAATTAATAATATGACCACACAAAAATAGATAGATATATATCTATTCTATCCCAGATTTTATTATATTTATTCTAGAGCCATGTTACAAAAATCTTCTCTTAGTTTTATTTTGTTCCTCAATTCATTCAAAAGTTAGTCAGAAGTTTGAAAGCATTAAGTTTGAGAACGAATACGCTAACAAATACGAAAATCATAACAACATGCTTAATTAAAGTTAAATCATCAAAATCAAACTATGTCATAGTTCCTGGTAAAAATTTATTTAATTCATAAAGAAAAATAAAATAACACAACAAGACAAATTAAACATAATGACAAAAAAGAAAGAGTTTAGAAAAGTTACTGATATTTGTGTTGATATAACCGCCAGAAACTCCTCCATTTATTGATACGAAAATTACAACTTAAACTAAAAAGAGACAAATTTATAGGTAACCTATACTCCAAGTAGAGCTCTACACTAAAAGGCTAGGCTCCGTAGCTCCCTACTATCTTGTTTGCGTGCTTGCTTGCTTCATTTCTTTATCCCTCGCTGTCTTTTATAAGCAAAAAATTGGCACTGTTCCTTCACGGATCAGCAGCACTTTTCGGTACATGAATGCATAGGGCATCGACAATTTTCGTGCTAAAAAGGCAGCAGAAAGAAAAAGAAAAAGAAAAAAGAAAAAAGACAAAGGAAAAGAAAAATAAAAATAAATAAAAATAAAAAAGTAACTGTGTATGGTCGTAGATGTCTCCTTATTGATCGAAATTAGAATCTATTATAATTTCTTCATAAGAGCTTCAATTTGAGTGATTCTTTTTTTAAACTACTGATATCGATGAAAGGATCAAAACAAGACCAGTTAAGGGGTTAAACTGCTAATATGAATGGTAACATCCGGTGTGATCCACTTTCAACAAATGATTTTTTTATCACTATTTGACACTGCAGACAAATAAATGTTAAAATTAGACATTTCTAAAATAAAATATTATAAATAAACTCATTGGAAATATTTAATTTTAAGCTTATTTAATGTATTATTACTAAAATAAAGCAAAATTAAATAAAAATCTCACAAAATTTATAAAAAATCTAAATTAAGGTAAACAAAACAAAAATAAATTAAAAACAAATAAAACTCTCAAAGATAAGCCAATTTTTACGTATGAAAAAGTGGTAAAATAACTTTATTTTATAAAATTATCAATAACTTTTCGAGCCAACTCTAATATGAATACTATTCACTATTTGAAACACTATTTCGATACATACCCTTACATGCATTCAAATGTAACCAAATATTGACATCCAAACACACATTTCATTAGAATATATGCACTCAAATATTAAATAATGACATCCATAAGTATATTAGAATACATATATTTTATTTGAATACAATACTAAATACAACGGACACCAAACATATCACAATTTTTTAGCATTCTGTTTTATGACTATAGAATAAGTCAATGTTGTTTTAAAATTTTAAAATGAATATTCATAATCTTTTTTTGCTTTGGTAAGCAGGTGAATATTCATAATTAGACTCTTAAAAAATTAATTTGATAATTAAAATGTAGTTATCATCCACAAAAAGGTCGTATTGCTTTTTTTTTTTTTTTTGAAGGATATTGCTTTATCTTTTATTGTTCGTATTTAAAAAACAATAAAAATAAAAGATCGTATTATATGAGGACCCTTTTAATTTTTCGGCAACATTTTTAGAGGATCGCAATACGGCACGTTTGTCATGACTCATAAGTAAAGAAAGTGTTTCTAACTATGGACTGGAGAGCTCGGTCCTGCTTCAACTGGGAGCCACACAAATTAATTCATTTTTTAGGAGAGAGAAATTAAAAGGTGGAGAGAGAGAGAGAGAGAGAGAGAGAGAGAGAGCTGGCATGGGAGTGGGTCGTGGGTAATTCAATACCGACGGCAGTATTAATTAACATTTATTTTCAGTAGAAACTAGAAATTAAAATAGATTTTAAAAATACACAGCAGTTTGGACAGGAACATTTATGTAAAGAAATGTCATTTTATAATAATAAATTGGTTTCATATATATTACAAATTGCTTATTCTTATTGCGTTATGTTAAAGGTATATAACACTGATATTTCTAAACTTTTAATTTTACAATTTATTCACAGAATTTCTAAATTATTGTAACATGTCTTATTTTATTAACTTTATATTAAACTATATATTTGAATTTGAAAGATCTACATTAAAATTTGTATCAGATTTAAAAAAAATTTTATCCAAAATAGAGTTTTTCATCTTTATGTCAATCGTACATGATCATAAATAGTTTTCATCAAAATTTTGTAATGAGAATTTTTAATAGGAGATAAATTCAATCAAGAAAATAGAATACATGATCTAGAGTTATTAAAGCTATGGCCAAACCTAAATAACCCAATAAAGCTCCAATTTGGCAAAGTTAACAATAGGTGAAGCCATCGCCTGAATCTCAGACTTTAGAAGATTGGCAATATTTCGAGCCACAAGATGACTGTAGAAAATAAGACCGGCAGAGCACCACCATAACAGTACCGCTATAGAAGTAAACTTATCCATCACTGGTAAATGAGCAAAACTAAGGGAATTTTGTGTATGATTTTGAATTGAATGTTTTGGATTTGAGTCGTTTGACTTTTAAAAATCTAGTTAAAATTTTTTTGTTGATTTTTCTGTTTGACATTTTAAAAATTAATTAAAATTTTGTTGACTTTTAGAAAAAAAAATAAATTAAGTTTTTTAATTGGATTTGTTGCTTAAACAGTTTATAAATGTTAGAAAAAGTTTTTGTGTCGTTATGTCTCAGGAGAGTTAATTTATTTTCGCAGATTTTTTTAATATGTGTAAATAATGGTGATAGGAATTAGTTGGTGCACAAAATAGCACCTTAATCATTTACCCTTACCACATATAATTGATACCAAAACAATTTGGGATTTTTACGTCGCCCTCAACGACATGGAAAATCAATTACGTCGGTTGACCGATTTCCGTGTCCGCTGGAAAGTGGGCATGCAGTGCTTTTTACGTCGTTTGGCAGCTAACCGTCATGGAAAGTGCACTTTCCACGTCTGAGAGAGATAGAGAGAGAGAGAGAGTTGTTTAGGGGGTTTGGGAAGCTTTGGAAAGAATCAGAAGGAAGTATAGAAAATAGTGGGAAAGCGGAAAAAAAAAAAAAAACTGACAAAGGTATATTGGGATGAGAGAGTGTGTGAGTGGAGCTAGGTGAAAATAAAGACGGCGCGGTGTTGAAAAAATAAATTCAAAAAGAAATTGTGTGAATATATCTTTTGAAAATTTTAAATTTCAGAATTTTTTTTCTAGTCTCTATCTCCTTTTTCTCTTTCAAATGCAAAATACTCAGTGGTGTTTTTTGGCATCCCAATTATAGAGGCGTTGCGACCATAGCGGACGGACGAAAATATTTGAGTGCGATTTGACGTAGGGGTCTCGAGCTTCAATGTTGCAGATGGCGATGGGCGACGGCGCAAGCGAGAACGGGGCGTGAGTAGATTTGGTTAAGGGGACTAAAGTGGTGGTAGTGGTGGCAACACGGTGGTCTGATAGGGGGCGTCACTAGAAGATTTGGGGAATGATGGAGTATCTAATTTGTTTGTGTTTTTTTTTTTTTTTTCCTTTTGCTGATTAATTTTGTTTGGGTTTAGATCTTTAGATTTTCACAAAATATTGTTTTTGTGTTTGTTTTGATTCAAATATTAAATTTCTCATTTTGTTGTTTTCATCTTCCTTCTGATCTTTTTTTTTTTTTTTTTTTTTGTGGCTGAACATCCTCTTATCTCTCTTTCACTCACTCTTTCACATGTATTAGTGGAGAGCTTGTTGATAATGTTTGATGGTGGCAGAGGTTTTGAGCCTTGTAAGTTTTTGTGTTCATGGTTATGAGACCAAAAATAAACAGTGCAATGGTTTCTAGGGATAAAAGGAGCCGATGTACGACAGTGTTGTAAGCTTCCTCCTAAACGCGATGGTCGGTAGCTTCGCGAGGATTTGGGCCTTTTTTTTTTTTTCATTTTACTTTCAATGTTGGTCATTATAGGACCAACTTCAAAAATCTACTAGCCACATCGTTTATTGATTGACGATATACCTGCCAAATTTTATGCCTCGTTTGATGAATGTATTACATTTGCATTGCGTTTGAATGCAATACATTGTATTTAAAGGAAAAATATTAACATTGTATTTGAATGTAACGTGTGTTTGGGTGAAAAGTATTTGAATTATATTTTAATAATAAATATATGATGTGATAGGTAAAAGTAAAGAAAAAAAAAAGGAGAGAGAAAATATATGATGTAATTAATAAAAATAATAAAAAAATGAAATAATAAATAGTAATTGTATTGGATTTAAAATGTGATGATTATTATTTGAATAAATTATTTTTGTATTTGAAGGAAAATTACATTACATTTAAATACAATGCAAAAAAAAAAGTATACCAAACGATACCTTAACGTCGCTGGATACGATGTCAGTTCTACTACCGACATCGTTTATACAATTGATGTCTTTTCTTTGTAACGTCGGTTTTGAACCAACATTAAACCTGCTTTCTTGTGGTAGCGTGATGATATATATATATAAATATGTATAAATCAAATTTATTCAAAAAAAAAACTCTAAAAAGAAGAGAAAACATATATATAAATCAAATTTACCCAAAAAAACAAAACTCCAAAAAGAAGAGAAAACATAGAACTACTACTATAATGGTACTGTCTTATAAAACATACTTGGCCAAATCTGATGTCTCATTAAAACCCTTTTAAAAAAAACCCTTAAAAGAACAAAATCCGACAAATGGAAAAAAAAGTGCATAATCGAAAACAAACAAACATCTCAGAAACGCGATGGAAATCTATAAAATAGTAGACCATTTATATCCCTATAAAACAAGAGGAGAATAAATTCCAGAGCTAAGAATCCTCATAAAATTAAGGATGCTGACTTGAATAGTTTGTTAATTTATCTACGACATTAGCACAGACAAAGTGTGAGACCCTAATGACCAAGTCCATCACGTAGCACAAACAAAGCCATCTAGTATTCAACTTCAAATGAGATTTATCCAATATATCCTTGAAAAGATTGATCCTAAATAAAGTTACATTCAATTCACAAATTACATCATTAAAACTCCCAAGTATTTTCAACTGACCAAACAAAAGTGGCACATTCTGCCTTAAAAACAAAGGGAACATCCAGAGGAGCAGTAAAATAACCTTTTATATAAAATCTTTACTAGTCCAAAATACAACCCCACAACCTGTAATAGTGGGAACACCCGTGCTGCGTATAATTTGTACAACTTATATCGTCAAAAATATTTATCCTCAACAAAAATACCATTTTTCCAGTTAGCTCCATGGGAATATAATGATCGACCATAACTTGAAAATATATATTCCAAGGGTTGAAGTTAATTTGGTATGAAGATTACAGAGAAAAAATATCAGCACAATGAATTTGCAATGTATTTTTTAAAAATGTTAGTAGAAGTTCATGATGATGTGTGCTAAAAAAAATTTCATGATGATGTGTATGCTTCAAATATTACGTTACACGATTTTTATTGTTATTATTTTCGTGACTTCAGGTCAAATCACTCCAGCTAAATTCTGTGGCACTTGTTACAAATATCTATACTTTTCAAGGTAATGATTTGTAATTCTATGACAAATATCTAATTAAAAAGGAATGGAGACCTTTAGAAAGACATGAGGCTTAATCAGTGATGTTAGTATACTATAGATTTCAACTCATTGATTCATCTATATCTAATTCAACTCATTTGTTTTCTTTTCTGTAAAATTACCCTTCTTTAAATATTTTTTTATTTTTTGCTTTCCCTCCCTAAAATTTTATTTATTTTTTTCCCCACTTTATCTAAGGGAAATATACTCTTTTACCCTTTTTTTCCCTTTCTTCCCTAAATTTTACTCATTTTATTCATTTTTTTATTTTCCTATTTTTGACTGTTTCCCTAAAGTTTTGTATCTTTTTAAATACGCCTTATTGTAATTTTTCCTCTTACTTGTCTTATTAAAATATAATTTTCTCAAATATTACAGAAGCAATTTTAAATTTTACAATCATATATCTAAAAATTCACAGATCTAAATATACACGAGCAGCATACATGCTCCTAAACTCTCATGGGTAACGATAAGGCAATATGGATTGATAGAGAAATTCATAGACCTAGGAATCGATTTAACCTAATACTTCTTTGCAACTACAAGACATCCCGGTATTTGTTTTCTTTTCTTTACAATTACTCCTTCTTTTACTTTTACCTTTTTTTTTTTTTTTTTGCTTTGCCTCCCTAAATTTTTCTCATTTTTTAGCTTATAGTGGTGTCATCTTTTACTTTTTTTGCTTTCTCCCTGCATTTTATTTTATTTTTCATTTCTGTCCTCTTTTGATTTTTTTTTTAAGTTTTGTGTATTTTTTAGACTTTTTATTTTATTGTTCGTTTCTGTCCTCATTGAAATATTTAATTATGTAAAAGAAATGCAGTTTTTTTTTTTTTAGAGTTTTTCTCTACTTAACTTCATTTTTTAGGTTATTTTACTCCATAAACTTTTCATGCTATAATAAATAACTTTACGAGCTTTTAATGTTGATAATTAACTCTATCTTTCCAAGCTATTACAATATGATCACATTGACAATGTTGTTAAAATTGGTAAAAATATATATATTTATATTTATGTACATATCTCAAGCTTTTGTTCCCACGGATCTTTTCGTGTTTTGACAAATTCTTTCTAGAACTTATAATTTTGGTAATTAGCCCATTCTTTTCGTCGCCAATTTAAACATTTTAATCAATTTGGATCACAGTACAACTAGTTGAAAATTTTAATTGGTTGATCATCAAAATTAAAAGTTTATTGTAAGAAAGTTTGATATTGCAACAATCGCTTAGCATTGTTAATAATAATAATAATAATAATAATAGGATGCCAAAGCATCTAAAGTTCAATGGTCATCAAAGATAATAACATAACCTATCCAGTCAATTTGCCATAAAATAACTTATTTATTGAGAAAATCAGCAGTACGTCACAATTTAAGATATCGTTTGGTTCACGAGTCTAAATTCAAATTTTAAGTTCATTTTTTTTAAAAAAGTCAACAAAAATTATAATTTAGTTAACTAATTTGAATACAAAAATTTCATTGCAATTTAGACTCAACCCATGAACTAAACAAATCCTAAATACCCTATTGGTAAAGGTTAATTTTAAACCATCGATGAATTTCAATGGTTGAGATATGGAGATAATACAATAACTAAAATAAACATTGATATATAGGATTACAGTGACTTAACATCGTCATGGTAGTTTTTATACTAACCACTAGGTCATATTTATTATGACGACGAGATACTTTATCGTAATACTATCATCCATCTTGTTTTATATTATAACCTATTTGTAATTTTTATAATAATTAGATTGAGTAGGTGCTTTCTATCTCACCTAAATAATGCCATCCACTAATCAAATTAAATGAACACTAATTCACAAATATTATATCATACTCTACTAGTATAGTATTTAAATTGTGACCTACCACAGCTTTCTCCTCGTTTACAAACCTTATATATATAAATATATTTACTAACATTTTATTTAGGAAAAGAAATGACAAAAAGTATCCTTATATTTTTGCATTAAATTACTTATATGGTAGAAGATACGTTCTTTTTTTTTTTTTTTTGAACAATAGGAAATTCATTTAAGAAAGGTGACAAATGCCGCAACACAATCCAAATGACCCTACAATACAAAGACCTTGACTCTCAAACGAGACTTCATCCACTAATACAATCTGATAATGTTTAAAGGGAAGACAAATGCTTGAGATCCCGTTAACAAAATTATGTCATATCAAATCAAGCACTCAAATGGCTTTTTGCAATTGATATAAACCGATCAATTGAGTGCAAGAAATTTGAAACACTTCTACATCAAAACAAATCAAACGAAACTAAAACAAACCTGTACACACCATCCAAATATATATATATATGATGAAAACCAAATACACACTAAGAGAGGGTTGGGAAACCATATCCCTTATAATACAGAAACGGTAAAAATACAAACACAAAGGGAAACACCATAAATTTGACCAAGAAAGCCAATCCCCTTTACACAGGAAAGACGAGTAGCAACGATGGAGCAATGCCAAGATTGATATGCATAAACAGGTGTAGATCTTCACAAACGTTGCCAAAAGAGATATATGCGTGAGACAAATGCACCACCATGATGGCCAACGCTCTATCACACTTGCTACCATCCTGCAACCTAGCACCTGTAGTTTCAATGAGTCCTTGCAACAGACATGCCCAAATCTGCAAACAACAGACCGAGCCTCTCTTTGCCCACAGGCTCTGAACCAACCTCTGATGGCACGAACTCGACACAGGTGGACCTAACACTTTGGAGGCTGGTTGCATAACAAGATACCAAATCACTGGCCCTAGATCCTAATTACATGGAAAAATCTCAGAGCCTCTCTCTATACTTTCTCTCTCTATCTCTATAAAATTGTAAAAGTTACATTTACGAAAGCTCTATTACAACAAAATCCTATCTAGCACGTAAAAAAAACCTAGTTAATAAAGATCTGATTATGTTTTATAACCCCTGTGTACTATATTAATATAGATTTTTTTTTACTCCAAAAAATCCTCTGAGAGAAAAAAAATTCCCGCGGTAGAACGCATTGAATTTTAAGTGTGGTGTTTCAAATAAAAAAAATTTCTCTTTTTTTTCTATTTTTCTATTTTTAATTTGTTTTTCTTTTTAAATTTTTTTTTTGTTAGGGCTTATAGACATATGGAAATTTTATATAATAAAGTTCTTTTACTCATTTTATGTCTTTAATTTGCTATGTGTGTAAAATGCTTTTAAAATTCGGAGACATGCTTTACTCGCCCACGGATTGCATACTCGCGCCTAGGAGCTTAATTAGCTATCGGATCAGTACCCAGCGGCAGCCTAGATCAGGTGTGCGTAAAAACTCGCCCAAAAAGAAGCGTCCCAACATTCTCAGGCCCACAGAATGAGCTGGATCTGGTGCAACGTGTCCCAGATTTTCTCTCCTGCACCTGCAAGTTTCAGCCAGCTGGGTCTCGCCACCTGCCCAACTTTTTCATACGCCCTGTTAGGAAATGCCCTAAGTATTAGAGACATTTTGATGTATTCATTTTGAACTGGATAATAAAATTATACATAGAGGTTATTCATTACATTGCTATCTGTCCTCGTCTTATTTACATGTTAAAGTAAATGTAAGCAAATATGGCTCACTGACTGCTTGTGTTAAAACTGTTAGAACGTTGCATGCAATGGACTTTTGTATGCGAGAAGAAAATGTTCTAAAGTTAGCAGTCTAAACTATGGTTTGTAGTCTATGGGGTTAGACCGAGCATCTAACTCATGTTAAGACTATTATGTTGTCTAAAGCCTTAGAGGGGACGGTCTGTCTTGACTGTCTGGAGCTGGACTCCCAAGTAGAGACATGGATATGTTGCTTGGTGATGACATATTAGACCGGGACTAAAGCGTGATTGATCTATGCAGTCCGCTATGAGTGGATCAATCTGCTTTTGACGTTCATTGTGCAATAACCTTAATCCTTAGTAAATGAACTACTTCATGTATATGACTTGTGTACTTTGATGTTCCAATGGCTAAAGCGTCTCAGAGGTAGTAAGCTTATAGACCGGTTCGTTGGGTGCATGACTTGTATACGATGAAGGGTTTGTTTGCAGATATCGGAATCATAGCTCTGAGGAGTTAAAGGTATCCTCTTAAAGGCATTATACTGAATGTGAGAATGGACAAGGCCTTGGGTCGTCTGCTGGGCGGATGACTTCTTATTCACATATGGTGAATAATCATTTTCTAGATTCGGTAGTATAATGGAACTTTAAGATAGCCTGATCAGTAGGATTAAACGGACTTTGACCTAAGGCTGATCATGGATATCATATGAGGGTTTTGCATATATGACAAGGTCATTGGATGGTAGCTCGTCACAGGCTTACGTAATACGGTATATAATTGGGAGTTCAGTTTCAGGTTTATAATGGTGTGACTCTGAAATTAGTGATCATATGATTGAGTTGTTCGGTACAGAATGATGATCATATGGAATCACGAGAGCCCGATTATATATGTCCAATCAGTCCCTCTACTAGCTCCACATAATTCCTTAACGTTTGGCAAATTGATTTGTGTATGCTATAGGCTAGTTTATTATGCATGGATGGTGATGACACAGGATTAGGATGGTAGACAAGATTCTCTCCGGTTGGATTCAGATTTTGTTTTGGATAATAGAGTACACAATTATTCGAACTCCAAATAAAGTTGCCATGATTTTATTTGAGATTGGATTGGAGTTGTAGAAAATTATCCATGAGAACAAGAATATGAAACACAACCGTTTTGTGGAATTTGAAATTTGAATTTTGAAATTTGAAATTTGAATTTTGAAATTTGAAATTTGAAATTTGAATTTGAAATTTGAATTTGAAATTCGAATTTGAAATTTGAATTTGAAATTTAAATTTGAAATTTGAAATTTGAAATTTGAAATTTGAATTTGAAATTTGAATTTGAAATTTGAAATTCAAATTTGAATTTGAAATTTGAAATTCAAATTTTGAATCACAGTCCAAGTAGGATTCGAATTTTTTGTGAAAAATCCACAAGGTTTGAAATTCGAATTTGAGTTGGATTTGGAGAGGATAATCTTGTTAGAATCCTACTTGAATTTTGAATCCAAATTCCAACAAAAGTGGGCGAATTTTTTGAGGATAATCCTCAATGAAAAATTCGGTTTTTATGGATAAGATTCAAGGGTAAATTCAAGCTTCAATCCTAGTTGAATTTGGATTCTCTCTACTCTCTAAAAGTGGCCGAAATTTTAGAGCCTAAATCCTAGGAAATTCGGTTATTTTTGGATAAGGTTGAGATGAGATTTAGCTTGAAAAATCCTAGTGGAATTTTGATTCTTCCTTATCCTAAAAGTGGCCGAAAATTTGGAGAAGATTTTCTCTTAAAGATTTCGGATTTTTTGGTTGAAAAAGGGAGATAAAATTCTAGTTAAAATCTTGTTTAGATTTGGATTGGATTTGTCCTAGGAAAACCGAATTTAATTGTGGAGATTCTCCCTTGGAAAATTCGGATTTTTTGGTTTGGATAAGGGAGAAAATCTTTTCCTAGTCCAATTCGAATTCAGAGAATCACCTCATGCAGGTCTATAAATAGAGGTCCTGCCACTCCAGTTCTCTTAGACCACAGACTCTCAGGTGAGCAGGCTTATTGTTGCACAGCTCATCGTGACAATAAAGTTCTTTAGAGATCTGGGTGGTCGGAAGAAGACTAGCAGTGCTAGCATACCGATCGAGGTTCAGAGTGCCCACACACTCAGCCATTCGGGAATTGGAGAATAGTAGAGAAGGCTAGTTGGTTGAAGCCTCCGGTCACTCTCCTCCTGTTCATTGGCGTCCTTGAGGTATGAGTTTTTAATTGTTGTTGATTTATTGTATATGGCATCATGAGATATTTAACGATCTAAAAATTTTTATTGTTCCGCTGCGCCACTCTGATACGTTTTTACCGGTTTATTTTCCAACAATTGGTATCAGAGCCATCTCATGACTATGCCATGTACATAAATTAGACAATTACTTAGTCTTTTTATTTATGTATGGATTTGATATTTAGAGAGTGGCATTCTAGGGTTCCTTTATGTTGTTATCATGTATTATGTATAAAGTATGTGGTTATTTTAATTTTTTGAATTATTATAAGCATGCTTGTTTATACCGGTTATGGTTCCTTAGAATTTAGAAAAATTGTATCTAGGAATTTTTTATGTAACCATGGGAGCAGTTTATTAACACTGTGTTTTTCCCATGGATTTTAATTCTTATCTCTTAGATTTTTTATGGTTAGAATTTTTGTACACCGGAAACGGTTTAGGAAATTTTATAATTATTCTTGGAGGAGATTGAAGATTGAAGACCGTAATTTATTTTTCCCAAAAGTTAAATTTAATTTAAAAATTGAAATTTTGATTGTGTGGAAAATTTCAATTTAATTGGGATTCAAATTAATTGTTGGAGATCCTAATAGGTAAATTGGAATATGACACGAAAATCGAGACACGACCCCTCGGGATAGGCCGACAAACCTAGGTGGGGCTGCAGCCCCTGCCCTCGGGCAGGATGGGGCTGCGGCAGCCCCTGTGCAGGCCCACACCACCCACGGCCGCAGGCTCTGCCTGCAGCCAGGGGTGGCCGTGGCCTGCCCAAGGCTGGCCGCAGCCTGGGCGTGCAGCCTCTGGCTGCAGGCGCTGCCTGCAGCCTGCCGGCTGCTGTGCCCAGTCTGGGCGTGCAGCCTGGTGCTGCAGGCTTGGCCTGCAGCCCGGCAGGCTGCACAAGGGGCGGCCGTGGGCTGCCAGCCCCTCCGGGGTTGGTGGCTGCCCACGGCGGCTGCCGCCTACGGGGGCGGCGGTCCGACAGTCCAAAAATCAGAAAATTTTGATTTTTAAATTTGAGATTTAATTTTAAATCATGTTTAAAATTATGT
Organism: Antiaris toxicaria; assembly: GCA_035233585.1. Classification (NCBI taxonomy): domain Eukaryota; kingdom Viridiplantae; phylum Streptophyta; class Magnoliopsida; order Rosales; family Moraceae; genus Antiaris; species Antiaris toxicaria. The sequence continues at coordinate 102,892,215 of CP141154.1, forward strand.
AATTAAAAAATTTAAATTTTTTGAAATTACATATTATTACACATGATGTTTAAAATTGTTTAAAATTTAAATTTGAAGTTTAAATTTGAAATTCGAATTTGGAATTTGAATTTGAAATTTAAATTTTTAGAGATTTAAATTTTAAAGAATTCATGGGATGAGAAATAAATGGAGAGGCTACATAAAGATGGATACAAGAAGACGGAACAAAATTCAAGACCCAAAGAATGCTTTGGATGGAATTTTGTAATCTTTACTTTCTTTGTTCTAGGATGGAACCATGGCTTGGTTATTCTGTCAATTATTTTTCTGTAATATATCATGGATTTATAAATATGTATTGATGGATGTTTTGTATGCATATTTGATAACATGTCATATAGGATAGGTGAGTGCCGCTCATACTATATTGATCATACATAATTTGTCAAAACTTGCATGTTTTTCAAAATATTGAGTGGGAGAGGGTTTCAAACAAAACCCACGGCCTCCATTGTTGATCCATATGTGAAAGCATGGTAACGCCTCGCGTCAGTTCTGACCTGACCACACCCCTCGGTAGGTGTTTACCGCCGCCGGTATACTAGATTAGATCTCCTATGTGGAAAACGTGTTCGGGTGCGATCCTATTCATGACCACCCCTCGGTGGCTTGGTAGGACGTGGATCGGGCTACGTAAACAATGGTTATACACTCAAGACTCGTTTAGTTATTAACCTTCCCTAGAAGCTCTGTTAACTAAACTGGTGGCCAAATAAGCGGTTATTAATATATGTCTTAACCTTGGAGGATTTAAGGTAACATATATTAATTGGACGGGGTCCATGTTCCGGCTATTTGTTCTCATGACCACCCCTCGGTGGCTTGGGGCAATAGGTGTTGAGAATTACCGTTGCAATGCTACATTTTTTTTCAAGTTTCATGTAGGAACATACTTGTATGTTTTATTTGCTAAATTATCTGCATATTTGCTTGGGCTTTGTAATGATGTCTAGTATAATTTTATTTCAGTTCAAAATGTCACCGACACCCCTCATTTCGATACTTACTGAAAATAAGTTGAATGGCGACAATTATAAAGATTGGAAAAGAAATCTATTAATAGTTCTCAGCTGCGAGAGACACAAGTTCGTACTGGACGAACCATGCCCACCTGGGCCCAAACCTGACACACCACTTGAGGAGGTCCCGGTTGCCTATAATCGTTGGAGAGAATCCAATGAAATAGCTCGATGCTACATCCTTGCTAGCATGACGAGTGCTTTACAAAAGCAGCATGAGACTTATCAAGTTGCTGGGGAGATCATGGATAATCTGGAGGACATGTTCGGAGGCCAAGAAAAATTGGCTCGACAGTCCGCTATCACCAGCATTATGAACTCCAAGCAAAAGGCTGGTGCTCTGGTGAAGGACCATATGATCACTCTTATGGGATTCTTCGCTGAGGCTGCCGAGAATGGTGCTGAGTTAGACTACAACACCCAGATCGAGATGGTGTTCAAGACTCTGTCTAAAGATTTTGTGGGGTTTAAGGCCGCATACAATCTGGCGACAAAGGAGTTAGGACTTACCGAGCTCATGAAGCAACTACAGGCTTATGAGCGGATGATCAGGGATGAAGATGTGGTCCGACCTAAAGGAGAGGCCAATTTGGCGGAATCTTCCAATCCCTCACGGAAGAGGAAGAGGCCAAATAAGAAGCAAGTGGCTTCCAGTTCTTCTAATCCTCCTGTCTCGGACGGGAAGAAGAAGAAGAAGAACAAGAAGCCAAAGGACTCTAAAAAGTCCAAATGCTTCCACTGTGGGAAGGTAGGTCACTTCAAGAAGGCTTGCCGGGAATTCCTAGCCTCCAAGGGCAAGGAAGGTAAGGAACTTCATTACTTAGAAGCGTGTTTGGTGGAAGAATCGAAAGACACATGGGTCATTGATTCAGGCACCACTAATCATGTTTGTGTTTCTATGCAGGGGTTCGTGGAAACGAGAAGTCTACATGATAGGAGCCTCTCGTTGCGGACTGGAGATGGTAGCTTTGTGGTGGCTGAGGCAGTGGGAGACGTTCATCTTTATTTTGATCAATTTAGGTTTATTTTATTGAAAGACTGTTTTTATGTTCCTAATTTTAGGAAGAACCTTATATCGGTAGCTTGTTTAATAAAAGATTCTTATTCAGTTTCTTTTAGTAAAAGAGTTGATATTCGTAGAAATAAGTCTTTTATCTGTTCTGGATGGATGGATGGAAATCTATATTTGATCAGACCAAAGATGTACTCACTGCTTGACACTGAATTAATTGATAACTCTAAAAGGTTGAAAGTTTCTCACTCTAACAAGGCGTATCTTTGGCATTTAAGACTTGGTCATATTAATCAGGATAGGATTCAAAGATTGGTGAAAGACGGTCCTCTGGAATCTCTGGAGGAGGTACGACTTCCCCAATGTGAGTCTTGTCTAGAGGGTAAGATGACTAAGAGGTCTTTTGGAGCTAAGGGTACAAGGGCACAGGAGCTCTTAGAAATTGTGCACACTGACGTATGTGGCCCCATGAATGTCACAGCACGAGGAGGGTTCGAGTACTATGTCTCTTTCATAGATGATTACTCGAGGTATGGATATGTGTATCTGATGCACCGCAAGAGCGAAACCTTTGACAAGTTCAAAGAGTATCGTGCGGAAGTGGAAAAGCAATTGGATAAATCCATAAAGACACTTCGATCTGATCGAGGTGGCGAATACCTCTCTGATGAATTTCTAGGACATCTTGTAGAGAATGGGATTTTATCCCAATTGACTGCACCTGGTACTCCACAACAGAATGGTGTAGCCGAAAGGAGAAACAGGACCTTATTGGATATGGTACGGTCCATGATGAGTTACTCAACACTGCCATTATCATTTTGGGGACATGCTTTACAAACGGCGTGCTATATTCTGAACCAGGTTCCGAGCAAATCAATTCCTAGAACTCCGTATGAATTGTGGCGTGGCAGGAAGCCCTCCTTTGGACATATGAGAATATGGGGCTGCCCGGCACATGTACTGGATGGGGATGCGAAGAAGTTGGAACCAAGATCAGAATTATGCATGTTTGTAGGGTATCCAAAGGGAACTAAAGGAGGTCTGTTCTAAAACCCGAAGGAACAAAAGGTCATTGTCTCAACCCATGCGACATTCTTGGAGGAAAGTCACATGAATGACTTTAAGCCTCGAAGCAAAGTGGTGCTAGAGGAGTTATCGGGTGAAAGAACTGCTCCACAGATTTCGGTCTTGGACGCAAGTCCGAGTTCCAGTGAAAGACCTGCAGACGATCAACAATTTAGGGTGCCTCGTCGTAGTGGGAGGGTTTCTAAGAAACCTAATTTCTTTATGTATGATGCTGAGGTATACCAGGCCGAGGCTCATGAGCATGAGGAAGATCCGGTCACATATGATGAAGCTATAAAGGATGTTGATTCTAGATCTTGGAAACAGGCTATGAATAATGAGATGGATTCTATGAAATCCAACTCTGTTTGGGAACTTGTAGATTTGCCGGATGGGATAAAACCCATTGGATGTAAATGGGTCTACAAAAGAAAGAAGGATGCGGAAGGGAGAGTGGAAACTTTCAAAGCTAGACTGGTTGCAAAGGGATACACGCAAAAGGCTGGAATCGATTACGAGGAAACCTTTTCGCCTGTTGCTATGCTGAAGTCTATCCGTATTCTTCTGTCCATTGCTGCGGCTCTCGATTACGAGATCTGGCAAATGGATGTCAAGACGGCATTCTTGAATGGCCATCTTGAAGAGTGTATCTATATGATACAGCCCGAAGGGTTCGTAGCAAAAGGCCAAGATAAGAAAGTCTGCAAGTTGCTTAGATCCATTTATGGATTAAAGCAGGCATCCCGCTCATGGAACCAGAGGTTTGATCAAGCGATTAAGACATTTGGTTTTGAGCAGAACGTTGATGAACCTTGTGTTTATAAACGTATTAAGGATGGAAAAGTGGTCTTTCTGATACTCTATGTCGATGATATACTACTCATTGGGAATGATGTAGGGAACTTATCATCGGTCAAGCTTTGGTTACACCAACAGTTTGACATGAAGGACTTGGGAGAAGCTAATTATGTTCTAGGCATTCGTCTCTTCAGAGATCGAAAGAACAAAATGATAGCATTATCCCAAGCTTCATACATAGACAAAATAATTGACAAATATGCAATGCTAGAGGCAAAGAAAGGCTCACAACCTTCTATTGCCGGTTTAACTCTTTCATTGGATGACTGTCCCAAGACATCGGAAGAAAGAGAGCGTATGAGTAAGGTCCCTTATGCATCCGCTGTGGGTAGCCTTATGTACGCTATGCTTTGCACTCACCCGGACATATGTTTTGCAGTAGGTATGGTGAGTCGATATCAAGCGAATCCTGGAACCAAGCACTGGCAAGCAGTAAAGCATATACTCAAGTATCTTAAGAGAACGAGGGATTATATGCTAGTGTATTCTGGAGGGGACCTAACACCCGTAGGATACACGGACTCAGACTTCCAGACTTGTAAGGATTCGAGGAAATCGACATCTGGATCAGTGTTTTTGCTCGGAGGAGGCGCCATTGTGTGGAGGAGCGTGAAGCAGGGCTGCACAGCTGACTCTACTATGGAGGCTGAGTATGTGGCTGCGGCTGAGGCATCTAAAGAAGCGGTTTGGCTCCGCAAGTTCTTTAGAGACCTTGAGGTCATTCCGGGTGTTGACAAGCCTATCACACTTTACTGTGATAATACAGGGGCTATTGCCAACACAAGGGAATCTCGGCACCACAAGAGGACCAAGCACATCGATCGGAGGTATCACATAATTAGAGGGCATGTGGAGACAGGACAAGTGGATGTATGTAAGATCGCGTCCGAGGACAACATCGCTGATCCCTTTACTAAGACTTTGGTAGCTAGAAGCTTTGAGAGGCATGTAGAGGCGATGGGGATGCGTAACATGGCACATCTGCTGGCTTAGGGCAAGTGGGAGATTGTTAGGAAATGCCCTAAGTATTAGAGACATTTTGATGTATTCATTTTGAACTGGATAATAAAATTATACATAGAGGTTATTCATTACATTGCTATCTGTCCTCGTCTTATTTACATGTTAAAGTAAATGTAAGCAAATATGGCTCACTGACTGCTTGTGTTAAAACTGTTAGAACGTTGCATGCAATGGACTTTTGTATGCGAGAAGACAATGTTCTAAAGTTAGCAGTCTAAACTATGGTCTGTAGTCTATGGGGTTAGACCGAGCATCTAACTCATGTTAAGACTATTATGTTGTCTAAAGCCTTAGAGGGGACGGTCTGTCTTGACTGTCTGGAGCTGGACTCCCAAGTAGAGACATGGATATGTTGCTTGGTGGTGACATATTAGACCGGGACTAAAGCGTGATTGATCTACGTAGTCCGCTATGAGTGGATCAATCTGCTTTTGACGTTCATTGTGCAATAACCTTAATCCTGAGTAAATGAACTACTTCATGTATATGACTTGTGTACTTTGATGTTCCAATGGCTAAAACGTCTCAGAGGTAGTAAGCTTATAGACCGGTTCGTTGGGTGCATGACTTGTATACGATGAAGGGTTTGTTTGCAGATATCGGAATCATAGCTCTGAGGAGTTAAAGGTATCCTCTTAAAGGCATTATACTGAATGTGAGAATGGACAAGGCCTTGGGTCGTCTGCTGGGCGGATGACTTCTTATTCACATATGGTGAATAATCATTTTCTAGATTCGGTAGTATAATGGAACTTTAAGATAGCCTGATCAGTAGGATTAAACGGACTTTGACCTAAGGCTGATCATGGATATCATATGAGGGTTTTGCATATATGACAAGGTCATTGGATGGTAGCTCGTCACAGGCTTACGTAATACGGTATATAATTGGGAGTTCAGTTTCAGGTTTATAATGGTGTGACTCTGAAATTAGTGATCATATGATTGAGTTGTTCGGTACAGAATGATGATCATATAGAATCACGGGAGCCCGATTATATATGTCCAATCAGTCCCTCTACTAGCTCCACATAATTCCTTAACGTTTGCAAATTGATTTGTGTATGCTATAGGCTAGTTTATTATGCATGGATGGTGATGACACAGGATTAGGATGGTAGACAAGATTCTCTCCGGTTGGATTCAGATTTTGTTTTGGATAATAGAGTACACAATTATTCGAACTCCAAATAAAGTTGCCATGATTTTATTTGAGATTGGATTGGAGTTGTAGAAAATTATCCATGAGAACAAGAATATGAAACACAACCGTTTTATGGAATTTGAAATTTGAATTTTGAAATTTGAATTTTGAATTTTGAAATTTGAAATTTGAAATTTGAATTTGAAATTTGAATTTGAAATTCGAATTTGAAATTTGAATTTGAAATTTAAATTTGAAATTTGAAATTTGAAATTTGAAATTTGAATTTGAAATTTGAATTTGAAATTTGAAATTCAAATTTTGAATCACAGTCCAAGTAGGATTCGAATTTTTTATGGAAAATCCACAAGGTTTGAAATTCGAATTTGAGTTGGATTTGGAGAGGATAATCTTGTTAGAATCCTACTTGAATTTTGAATTCAAATCCCAACAAAAGTGGGCGAATTTTTTGAGGATAATCCTCAATGAAAAATTCGGTTTTTATGGATAAGATTCAAGGGTAAATTCAAGTTTCAATCCTAGTTGAATTTGGATTCTCTCTACTCCCTAAAAGTGGCCGAAATTTTGGAGCCTAAATCCTAGGAAATTCGGTTATTTTTGGATAAGGTTGAGATGAGATTTAGCTTGAAAAATCCTAGTGGAATTTTGATTCTTTCTTATCCTAAAAGTGGCCGAAAATTTGGAGAAGATTTTCTCCTAAAGATTTCGGATTTTTTGGTTGAAAAAGGGAGATAAAATTCTAGTTAAAATCTTGTTTAGATTTGGATTGGATTTGTCCTAGGAAAACTGAATTTAATTGTGGAGATTCTCCCTTGGAAAATTCGGATTTTTTGGTTTGGATAAGGGAGAAAATCTTTTCCTAGTCCAATTCGAATTCAGAGAATCACCTCATGCAGGTCTATAAATAGAGGTCCTGACACTCCAGTTCTCTTAGACCACAGACTCTCAGGTGAGCAGGCTTATTGTTGCACAGCTCATCGTGACAATAAAGTTCTTTAGAGATCTGGGTGGTCGGAAGAAGACTAGCAGTGCTAGCATACCGATCGAGGTTCAGAGTGCCCACACACTCAGCCATTCGGGAATTGGAGAATAGTAGAGAAGGCTAGTTGATTGAAGCCTCCGGTCACTCTCCTCCTGTTCATTGGCGTCCTTGAGGTATGAGTTTTTAATTGTTGTTGATTTATTGTATATGGCATCATGAGATATTTAACGATCTAAAAATTTTTATTGTTCCGCTGCGCCACTCTGATACGTTTTTACCGGTTTATTTTCCAACACGCCCAATGTCGAGCAGCCAAGTGGTCTACGGGCGGCAACCCTTTTTGGCGTTGCAGCAAAAGAAAATGAAATACGTCAATTGTTTTAGTCAATAAAAATAAATAGTATATTTACTTAATTTAGAAAATAAATAACAATTTTGATTTAAGAGTCATAATTTTACAATTATACTCATATTTCTTTATAGATTTTATTTTTTTCTCTTTCTCTTTCTCACTCTTTCCCTTTCCCTTTCTTTTTCTTCTGTGAACTTTTGTTGAGGGTTAGACTTCTCGTTTTTATTTTTCTGAGGAATTATCTGCTTGTTTCTAAAGAAAATTTTAGGTGAAAAATTGGTAAATTAATGATTTACATATGTAAATAAATGATTTATCAGTAAAATTTTAAAGCTATCTACTTGTTTCTTGAGAAAATTCTGGGTACAGAATTAGTAAATCAATGATTTACACACGTAAATAAATGATTTACTAAGTAAAAAATGATTTCCAAATAAATTTACCAAGATTTACACATAAGGGGTATTTTTAGAATTTTAGTTATGGTAAATCATTATTTACCAAAAATATGCTATTTATTAAATATCTAAAAGTTTTCTGCTATTTATTTTTATTCAATTTTAATTTTGATCTATTTCCTTCCTTCTCCCAATAAAAAATGGGGAAGTTGACGTCGGCTGGCCGAAGGCTTTAAAATGGGAGCCTTTGCCCATCAACATACGTTTTTTTGTCTAAATTTTTCTATCCTAAATCATATTCAATTATTTATATTATATCATTTTATAAGATGAAAAAATAAATAAATAAAATTTTTTATAAAGTGACATGATATAAGTGATTGAATATGATTTGAGATATAAAATTTTAGATTAAAGATGTGAGTTTAGTGAAAAGTGTCTGGATATTGGTTGCGATTTTAAAGGAGAACCAAAGGATGAAAAAAAAAGAAAAAAAAATTAGTTTTTGTATTTTGTCTTTTAGGATTTTATTTTTATTTTTAGTTTTTGTTTTAGGTTTTATTTTTCATGAATTAGGAGATGACATCTTAAATCATCAAGAAGGAGAAGAAGATTACAAGAAAATCTTAGAGACTTGTGTTACTTTTAAAAAAGAGGTTTTTCTATTTATTTTCTTATCTTTTTATTTTTATAATTTAAAAATGCTTGAATTTTATCTATTTTCTCTCTTAATTTATATTGATTAATATTGAATTGTCATTTTATTTTGTACTTAAAGTTTCTAATTAACTGATCACTAATTAAATAGATTTGGTAAAACTTAATGAACTTAGAAAAGGGAATTTTATGTTTAGCCTTAAATAGAATAACATATAATTTATATGCAAAAGCCTTGAGTTTATATAGGATAAGATTATACTTATATAACATGTGTAATCATTGAAAGAGCCCTCACTTAATGAATCTTTTTTTAATCTAATTCTCATAAGAATATAGTAAGTTATGGAAGATATTTTTATTTGACTATCAAAAAAAGCTTGTAGACAATTTATGAGTTTTAGTTAACAATTCAATTTGATTAAATTATTGAGGGGAGGGTAGACATTCAAGTGAAGTGTTGAGGAATATTATAATCCTAGATTTAATTTTACTGATTTTATCAATTGTTATTTTATTATATTTTATTTTTGTTTAATTTTTAATTTTTATCATTTTACTTCCTTTTCGGTTTACTCAAATAAAGTTAGAGTTAATATAATTTCGGTACTTGTTAAACAATAGTCCTCATGGGAACAATATTCTACTTATCATTTTATTACTTATTTGCAATACGTACACTTGCGTTGTAAAATTTATAACAAGTTTTTGACACTATTGCCGACGACTATTTTATTTTACTAATATCGATACTAGTTAGCTCTAGTTTTAATTTGAATGTTTTTTTTTTCTTCTTTTCTTTTAATTTATTTTCAGTTATTTTTAATTGTGTTTATGTTTTGTGAGGTTTCACAAAATTTTTTTAATTTAATTTGGAACCATTGTACAATACTTAGTGGAGATACAAAGATTAGCTTAAAAGGTTCCTATATCATGGTTTGTCCAAGTAATGCATGCTCAAAAACTTCCTTAATAGCTTACGTTACACAACAAGAAATTAGGTTGAAAGATGAGATAATATCACCTCTTTCTACCAACAATTCATTGATAAAGCCTACTATATATTGGAAGACATGGTTGAGTTTGATTGTTGGGATTTGAATCGTTCAATGAACTACCATAGTTGAAAGAACAATTCAACCTTATTGAGCTATAGATTGTCACCCAAACTAAGATATAGAGATATCTTTCGATTTTAAGCTAAATTTGTTTACATTATGGAGATGATGGAGGAATTAAGAGAGATATCATTAGCAACCATTGTAAGAACAGAGGCAATGGCGGAGCAAATTAAAGAATTGGTAGCATCCATGGATGTTCCAATTATCAACATGCAAGATTGCCACTTTGAGGAGCCGAAGCCAAGGGATGAGTACTTGTAATTGTTTCATAAACATAATTCCTTAAGTAAGGAAGGGACACAAGGCTTAACCATGAAAGAAAAATGATAAGAAAGAGTCTATAGTGCCCAACCTATTGTGCCAATGTCTATCATATAAGATCACATCTACGAAGATCTAATGTGGCCAATACCTTCTATACCAACATTAACTTCATTCATACAAGCCTACCAAGCTTGTACAACAAAGCCAAATTATGTTGATTACATGTGCCAAATTCTTCCATATCTTGTGAGGGCATAAACAACCAAGACCCAAATATAATGTTGTATGACACTTATTATGGGCAAAAGCTGCTTTTTGATGAATGCTTCTCTATAGTCAAGCCGATGACTATAATGTGAGTTTTGTCTTGCCTTGAATTCTTTGAATACTTTGTGCACTTAGCCTTTATCACTTAGTCATTTTGTTTAATTTGAGAAAATTTATATAAATTAAGTAATTTTTTGATCTCAATAAACTTAAAAACTTGTTTGATTATCACTTGAAGCGAAATCCCAAATTATACTTTGTCAAGGACATGATTTAGGCCATCTTTAAATCGTTTGAGCCTTTTAAGTTAATTTTTTACAAATGCATATCCCTAGTCACCCATTTGAGCCAATTTTTACATTTTCATTGTTACCCATATATTTTAGCCTAGTTTTTTTTATTAATTTCCTACCTTTCAATCATTAACCTTAAGCATGTTGATCATTTTAGGAATTATTTTAAACTATGCTAAAGTATGGGAGGATAGGTGGAATTGTGAAAAACAAAGCTTATTTTTGTTTGTTATTAAAAAAAAAAGAAAAAAAAAGAATGTCACACCTTTGTTCAAAAATGAAAGTAATAAGTTTATAGATGTAGTAAACTAAAAAAATAACCAAAAAAATAATAAAAATAAATAAAAAGAATAAAGTGGATGACGAATAGAGTTAAATTCTAAGTTTGGGGGTGTTATTGACAGTGTTGAAAAACTCTACAAAATGTCATAGAATGGTGTATGTGCTCAGGGTAATTTGAGCCACATTATAATCTATATCCTACTGCTTAACATTACAAGCTTGAAAAGTCCTAATGATCTTTCGTATAGTGTTTGTTGATATTAGTGTAGAGTGATAAGAAAAACAGGCTTATGAAGTTTGTCAATTTCTTCATCTAAAGATTTATCTTTCTTTATTTGTTTGTATAAACTAACAAGAATTGCAAGTGCTTAAGTGTAAAAGACTATTATCACACACACAAAAACAATTAAAGGTGAGTAAGACAAGCATTTGAATTAAAATCTTAAACTTTAACGATGTTTAAAGTTTTCTTTGAGTTATAAACTATTTGCAATCTTTGAGAAATGTTTTGTTAAACAAGTTGAATCAATTTTTACTTTTTAATCTTTGTTATTTTTTTCAACTCGAGAACTAATAAAATATTAAGTTTGAGAATGTGATAATTTTATAAAATAAAGTTATTTTACTAATTTTATACATTTAATTTACTTGATTCTTTATAATTTTCCCTATTAATTAATTTTATTTCCATAATTTTATAGGTAAATGCGGTGAAAATGTCAAAAATATACATATATATATATATATAATTTAGCCCTAAAATGGGCTGAAAGAGATGAATAAAATGCATTTAAAATTCGGAGTCATGCTTTTCTCACTTGCGCCCAGGAGCTATTTCAGCCGTCGGATCAGCACCAGCCGCAGCCCAGATCACGAGTGCACATACACACTCGCCCAAATATGCATGTCCAAGCTGTTCAGGGCCAAAGAAACCAAGCCGGATCTGATATAGCGCGTCCCATATTTTCTCCCGTGCGCCTTCGAATTCTAGCCAGCTGCGTCTGGCCACCTGCCCCACTTCAATGTCGAGCCTCCAAGTGGTCTGCATGCAGCAGGCCTTATTGGAGCAGCTTTGTCAGCTGCTGTTTCAGCAAAAGAAACAGAAATAAATAAATATTGGGGAAAGTTGCAGTCGGCTGGCAGGAGGCTTTAAAATGGGAGCGTTTGGGCATCATGAAAGGAGTCTAGAGATTGGCTGCAGTTTGAGAGTGAGAACCAAGGGATGAAGAGGAAAGGAAAAAAATTATGATAATGTTTGGTTTTATTTCCAAAACAGATTTTATGATTTCCTAGGAAATTGATTTCAAAATCGGGTTGAAATTGTGTTTAGTTTGTATTATTTTTGAAAACAGATTTTAAAACGAATCCAAAATCTCCTCTACTCCCAACGTAAAATTGAAAACGACTCTGATTTCATTTTTCTCATTTCTCCCATTTCTCTGATTTAATTATTATAGTTAATTAAAATTTAATTGATATAATATTACTTAAATATTATGGTTATTAATTTTTAATTCATTTTTCAATTAAAAAATTTTATTAATTTTTAATTTTTGGTATTCATAATAAATTTTTTTTAAATCAAACATAAATATGTTTTTATAGAATACTTATAAAATGACTGGTTTTTAAAAATATAATCAAACACAGTTTCACTTTTTTGTTTCTCAAAACATACACTCAGAAAATAAAACCAAACACAATTTCAGAAACGTTCTCAGAATTGTTTTCAAAACGATCTGAAATTCAGAAAATTTGAAAACATAATAGATTTCAAAAACAATACCAAACGCTACCAATATTTTTAGATTTTGTGTTTGTTTTTTGTGATTTTATTTTTTAGTTTTTGTTTTAGATTTTATTTTTTACAAAATTAGAAGTTTGTATCTTGAAATGTTAAGAAGGAAAAACAGAAGAGCATTAAAGGAAAATTTTATAGATTTGTGACACATATAAAAAGAGATTTTCTTATTTATTTTCATATGTTTTTATTTTTATAATTTAAGAATACTTAAATATTTATTTTGTAGGCTTTTATTTTTATTTATTAATTAATTTTCTTTTCTATGAATGCAATTAGAACTTAATATGTAATGTGAATTTTATTTATTTTCTCTCTTAATATATATTGATTGACATTGAATTGTTCATTTTATCTTATTCTTAATACTTCTAATTAACTGATCACTAATTATATTGATTCGATAAACTCTAATAAATTTGAAAAAAAGAATTTTGTATTTATCCTTAAATAGAAGACATATGATCTATATGCAGAATCCTTAAATTTATGTAGGATAGTAACATACTTATATAATATGTATAATCATCGAAAGAGCTTTTGTTTAATGAATATTTTTTTTTATTCCAATTCACATGGGAATATAATGAGTTAGTTAAAGGAGATAATTTTACTTGGGCATAGGAAAAGGCTTTTAGCTAATTTCGTATTCTCGATTTACAATTTGATTCAATTGATTTATCAAAGGGAGAGTAAAGCGATTCAAGTGAAGTATTAAAGAAATATTATAATCCTAGACTTTATTTTATAGATTTTATAAGTTGTAATTTTGTTAGATTTTATTTTTGTTTATTTTTACTGTTAATTTATTTATTTTCTTTTTTATTCATTCAAATAAAATTAGAGTTAATATAATTTTAATACTTAATAAATAATAGTCTTCATGTGAACAATACTCTACTTATCATTATATCACTTATTTATGATACGTATACTTGTGCCGTAAACTCCACAACATACATATATATAAATATATTTTCCAATTTTCTTAATATTTTTTGGCTTATTAAAAAGAAAACTGAATTTTTAAGCTTCTCCTAAAAGAAATACTTTTAATCAATTAGCTGGGATCGATAATTGATTTTTTTTTTGTTATATATACAAAATTATTTATATAATTCAAAACATCAACATTATATGCTATTGTCAAGACTTCCATTTCATTTTACGCCCTTTCTTTTTCATTCAATTAAGTTTTTCCTTTTTTTTTTTTGTTTTTGTTTAAGAAGTCGGTAAAAGTTGATACGAGTACATAAAATTAGATAATTTCCAATGTTAAACAGATATGTTAATGGTAAATTTTGATTATTAAATAAAAATATTCTTTTATAATAAGATATTGTTTTTCACATCAAATTTATCGTATATAAAATTTAATAATAAATTTACTATAAAATATGAATTCCCAACCCAATGCCTCTGTGATGTTTTCTCATGGGCACACTAATATATGAGCTTTCAGAGTTCAATATAATATATATCTATATCTATATATATTTTTTGTTTAATTGATAAGTTTCCAAATTTCTAAAATGATAAAGAGAAAAGGGGCGGGAATAATATCCTCCTATTTGCCAGCAGATAATAATAATAATAATCAGAAAAAAGTACTTTTTATTTTAGATATGAAATTAAATGTTTGGTAAATGTATCATATTGCGAAATACATTAAATATATTTTATATTTAGATTAAAAGTATTTAGTTTATATTTGAATGTAATATGTGTTTGGATGAAAAATATTTAAATTGTATTTTAGATTTAAAAAATTAATATAATTAATAAAAATAGATAAAAAATAAGATAGAGAGAAAATATAATGTGAATGAATTTTAAGAAATTTATTTTTAAAATATTTTAAAATAATTAATATATTTGAGATAATATAAAAAAATATTATATTTGAATATAAAATTTTTATATTTAAATAAAATTTATATTATTTTTAATCATAATATAAATATAATACACAAAACAATCGTAAACACCCAAAAGAAAGGGTTACTTTCGTGTGTGTGTATATTTATATACGTACAAATTCAATTTAATTTAATTGTCCGGCCTATCGATATAGATAAATGTAAGAAAATTTTTTTTAGACTCGAATTTACATTTTCGCGTTTATGTGTCTACACGTGTTATTCCTGTATACGTCATCCACACACCCACGTTTATTTCCAAGAGGGTTTAAAAAAAAAAAAAAAAATGGTCAATCGATTGATTCAGGTCCCTGTGTTCACTGGCACGCGCGCGCGCGTGTGTATATATGGGATTTAAGTTGAATGTATCTTTATTTATATAGCTATTTTTGTCTCTTAAATAATATTATAATATATATAATTAATTTAATTTTTTAATTAATATAATATGAGATATTATAATAAATATATATTTTTAACATATCATGAGATTATTAAAATACATGAAAAGAATAAAAATAAAAGAACATATAAATTAAATATATATATATAGTTGTAAAACAGTTAAATGGCGTGATACGACAGTTATGAAACCATTAGCCATTCTTATTGCCATATGGAAACAGGCCATGTAATGTTTTTTTTTTTTTTTAAATGTAAATGATAGTAATATATATTACTAGGGATATTTTAATTAGGTTGACATCTTTACACTCTTTATTATTTATCCCATTATTTTATTAAAAAAAAAAAATCAAACAAGGGTTTATGGGAAAAGGGAAAGAGAAAATAAAAAGAAACAACCCAAACACAATCGACGTAAAGACTGAGATAAAGCCTCCATATAGCTGGAGATCACTCTCATGGAATAAAATGTTCACTCTCATCTCGATTATGATCTCAAATATACCTCCTTATAAACCCTATGTCAAAACGGAATGAGATAAAAAATTATAGGGAAAACAAAGTGCATATTTACTAGAGGTCGGCTCGTTACAAAATCTGTATTTCAACAAACCCAACAAAGACATTTAATATATTAATTTTTATGACAAGCAAAAAATATTATTAACCGAAAAAATGAACCTTACAATTCAAAAAACAAAAAAATAAGTGAAACGAAACCAAAATTAAAAAAAAAAGGAAAGAAAATAAATAATTAAAATTATCTCAAATAAAACCATTTCCATTACGAGCTGTAAGTAGTTTGTAAGAGATCTTTTGCTCTTTAGGCTCTCCCTTTAATTTTCTTATAAAAATATCCAGCTCTTCCAAGTTTTCCCAATAAAAAAAAACCTGAAACAATAATTTCCATATCTTTTTGTGGGGGCATACGATTGTTGAGTTTCCTGTTTGCTTGAATACTTTGATCCTCCAAAAAGACCATGTCTGCTATATCTTTGGCAGTAGTGTATAGGTCTTCGTCATGTTGTCAATTTTGTAATAGTTATTATATTTTTTTATATTGTTTTATTTTTGTTGTACGCGTTATGGGCATGCAGTAGGTGGGGTAGGCCGGAAGGTAAGAGCGTCGTTGGGAAAACTAAAGAAAGAAAATAAAAAGAGACCAAACTCTTGAAACTAACCAGTGGGAATACACTTAAATCACTTAAATACCTCCGTTATAACTGCTATAGATTTATTTCAATTTTTTTTTATCTTACATTTCCTCTTCTCTCCCTCTCTCTCTCTTTCGGGTGAGCCGGGTTAATTATTTGTTTTCATGCATTTACGAGAGAGTAGATAAGCAATGAACTTTGGACGGAAGCATGAGTGCATGAAGCTGGATTCCAGGAGACTGTTGGCGCTCAAAATGCTATTGTCACTGGGTGAATGGTTGATATATGGAAAAATTTTGGCTAATTTGTATAGACAAGAACACAATAGGTCTAGTACGAGAGAAATAATTTTCATCAGCTACAAATGCCAGAACCTGTTAATCACATATGCAGCAGCAATGAATATATTTTCAGCCGTACATGATACACTTATGGCGTGAATATAGGTAAATTCAAATTAGCCTAGTCTTTAAAAAAAAAAAAAATCAACCACATTTATTGTAATTATACACAATGATGAAGTCAGAAATCTTTTCAAGAGCTATAAGTAATAAAAAGAATTAGAGAGAATTTTGTTATAGAATTGAGAGATAATCATACGATTTAACTATTTTTAAGCGGCAATGCGGCAGAGATATAATTTTCATTTTTTGTAAAGTGGAGGAATAATTGAAAATTTATAAACGATTAAGAGGGGAAAAAAAAAACTAAAATTTTTAAATGTGGATTGTGGGGGCCTCAAGAAAATGGCTTCTACCTTGATTGTAGGTAGGAAACATTCACAAGCACTACAACTACTTTATGTGACAAACAAAGTCTCTCCCAGGGATGTATAAATTAATTTGATTTATATGGTGGATCCGTGTCAGCAATCAATTAAAATGCTATTAAGTTGGTCTTGTTTGTTTCCATATATATATATAAATAGATATCATTATTTTTAGCATGCTAAACATTCAATTATTGTATCATATCTTTTTATTAATTATATTCCATGCAGGCGAATATATGTATTATTGTATTTGGTATCAGAATTATAGACACTACTTACTTCTTTCAGTTCACCACACACATCAATTATAAAATGATTAGCTAGCAACATTAAGAGCTGTTTCCTAGCAGAAAAAGTGGTAAGAGGGAGGACTGAGGTGATCAGTAAAAAGATATTATTATTTAAGAGTTATGCAGGTTGTTTGATAGAAGAAAAAATAAGGTTGGGGGGTGTGGGGGTGTGGTGGGGTGAGTTTTGGAAAGAAAACGGAATTTAAATATTTTATTAATCCTATTTTTAACTCTCTCAATATAAGGAATCCAATATGACACAATTAGGAAAAAGAAATCCCGATTCCTTTTCATTTTTATCACTTAGACAATATATCTTTTTTCCTGTCCTTTTTTTTCTTTCCCTACACAACCTAAATTATTAAGGTGTGTGTCATATACAATATTTGGCCAAAAATAATAATAATAATAAAAAACCACACCAAGCTATACTTATTTATACTGATATTATTTGTAAACATTAATATGTACATCCATATACGTATACATTAAATGGATACACAAATGAAATACCTTTACTCAATAAATTATTTTTTATTTTATAGTTTTTCCCCATGTATACCCTTTTTTGAAAATCAATTTTGTGGATCAAACTGTTTATCATATCTCTGTTGATTTTTTCTCTGTCTTTAAACAACCGCCCCTTATTTGCTCATTAAAAAATTAAAAAAAAAACTGCAGAAGAATAAATTTCAAATAATTCAGGTTTTTCTTTATAAAATAATTATCATAATAGTTATTTTTATAATAATTACAGGCACAATTTAATCATAATTTTATATCTGATTCTACTATAGAGTGAATGTTTAAATCCTTTCGAATTCCCCATTCTCAATTTCTGAAAATAATAATAATTATTATTATAATTAGTTTAGGAAAATAACAAACAAAATAAAGATAGGTTGTCTATGCAAGTGTCCTATCAATTCATAATTTTACCTCAAACAGAATAATAATAATTATAATGGAACGAAAATATTAGTAATATTTAATACAGGGAAAACATATAAAGAATTAATAGCGAGTTTTATTTTGCTAACAATACAAGTACAATAACACTCCCTCATTTTATTTTCTATTTTCATTCATTTTATTTCTGATATTTTTGATAAATTGTTTATTATTATTTTGTTATTTCTTTCTAAGGATGAATATGCTGCCTTTGTTTTTTTTTTTTTTGGTTTTTATTTTGAATTTAAAAGTGAGAGATTTGAACTTTATATCTTATAAAAAAATCAGATATGAAATTAAAGTTAAACTATATCTACAGTGACAAATGTAGGCCTTTGTTAACAGGTAACCTATTTGAACCTATTCATAATCAGTTTTGATGAAACTTATATATTTTAAGAGTTGGATATATTGGCATGTTCAGAGGCATATGTGTGCAAAAATAATATTCCAGTAACTATACTAGTGGTGCATGATCTGTTGGAAAAAGTAGCTGTAGTTATAATCATGATAATATATATAAATACAAAACGCATATATTGCACCTTTAAAATCAAAAAATTGTTTTAGTTTAAGCTTTGATGACTATTTTTGTCAACGTCATTGAAACTAATCATATAACATATATCCATTAACTCTAGTTGAGACTAGCTCAATTGATATATAATGAATGTGTGAGTTATTTTTAATATATTAAGGTTTTGTTTGAATCTCAAGTTTAATAATCTATTACATGTACGTAGAAGCAAAATTAATAGTCAAACAGTTTTAATAGCAATTTTAATCTATTTTTAATTTTTTATAAAAGCAATTTTTTTTGAAGGTTTAATAAAAAAAATTATACCCTTTCATCTCATTCAATTTATTATGGATTTAATCTTATCCTTATTGCGCTTTAATTTTTTAAGTAATATATTCTTGAAAAAGTAGTTTAAGGATTTTTTTTCCTTCAGCATTAGTCATATTTTTATTATCACTTTTATGACATTTAAAGATATACAAAGTGCTTTTTTTAATTCAGTTTTAGTCATGTAGTGTATGAATCTATCTATTTAATGCTTGAATCAGTCAAAAGCTTTTACCTCAAAAAAGACAATAAGAGGAAGCATATATGTACATGCAACCAGATCACGTTAAAGATATTAGATAGGTTTTTTTTTTTTTTAATCTTTCTAGAGATATATATTCAGAAAATGTCTTAAATGTAATTATAAGCATTATTTAATGATAATTCTATACCTAACTTTATTATAAGATGCAAAGTCTAAATCCTCTTAATTCCATATAAAAAAAAAGCATATGATGAATATTTGGCATTTTTATATTATTAAATTACATTTGATTCAATTTTGAGGAGAAAAAAAAAATTGATACGCAGATTACATATGTTAGTCAGCGCTTGATTTTTGATATGAAAAAAATCCAAACTATCCTCAAGGACAAAGAAAATAAATAAACAAATAAAAAACCTTAGCCTTAAATTCTCTGAATAAAATATAACCAACCCTATATTAGATATAAGGAGAAAAATATGAACTCCATCATACAATATAATTAGGCCATTTGGAAGACTTTTGAAAATAGAGTTTTGAAGGTTGAATTGGAAATATGTGTTTAAGGAAGACTTTTTAAAAATGAACTAAGATTTAGCAAATAGTGCAAAAATTTAAAAATGTTTTTAGAAAGAAATATGAAAAACAGATTTTGTTTTATTTGTTTTGTCGTTATGATGATTTTGACCTTAAAATCATATCATTTTGATTGAAAATAATAAAATTATAGACTTTTAAAATTTTAAATTTTTTAAAATTGAAAAAAAAAAAAGAAAATGAGATGTAAAATTAAGAATTTTAGATTTAATGTAAAATTCCACCTAGAAAAGTGCCCCCAACCATCCCCTTAGTTTGAAACTAAAATTTTATAGAAAAAAACATACAATTAAGTTCATTGTGCACCCTAAATACAAACTTAACCAATTCATCAACCACAATATATATTTATGTATATATAGAATTAATCTCCACAATTATAATATTCCATCTCGGAATACTAATTGATTTATATATAACATTTTATTTTGAATCTTGTATCATAAACTAGTTAAAGTATTAATTCAAATGACAAATATCATTAAAAAATATTATAATATTATAATCAACTAATTGTTACATGAATGTAAAAAAAAAAAAATACAAGTATTGAGTGTCACGTTACATATATATTAGAAAACTGATAATCTGCTCAATATATTAGGCAGTACAAAATATATAAATATATTTTGTTGTGAAGTTATTTATTTATTTATATAAGAGAGTGCTTGAAAAATTAAAGCCCATAATTAATCAATTTCTTATTTGGGGTAAAATTTTAAAATAAAAAAAATATTAAAGACATCAATTTTAATCTTAATTTTTAAATATCAATTTATATAATATATAAATTATATTTTTTTATTAATAAATATTTTAAATATTAACATATTAATTAATTTTTTTACTAATAAAAAATATAATATATTAGTTAATATTCAAAAATTAAAAATAAAATTGATATCCTAACACGTGAGGATGAGATTCCAATTTTCTCTGTCTATCTCTTAATCTCGCCTTCCTTTTCTAGCTGAGCATTTATAGCTTTTCGTTCCCTCCATAAATGCAATTTGCAGTTTTGCACCATCTCAATACGCCTGTAAGTAATAACTCCTCTTTCTGCCACATCTGTTTTCCCTAAAATTTTCTTCTCCTCCTCCTCTTCTTCTCCTTGTTCTTGCTCTTGTTGTTCTTCTTCTTCATCTTCTCCTTCTTATTCTTATTCTTCATCTCTCCTCTCTTTCTTTCTCTCTCTCGATATCATCTCCTGTTTTTTGTCGTCCCTTTCTTCATCACCGTAATTTTCTTCTCCTCTTCTCACCCATTTTCCCAAAACCTGCTCAACAAAGTTAACTCCAAAAAATCTAGTTCTCTTCAGCTCCCCAAAAAAGTTTTCTTCAGCTTCTCCATTACTTCTTATTTACCCAAAGCTTCAAAAGGGTATATTTTGTAGGCTCTAGTTTGTATGCTTACGAAATTTTCTCGTTCTCTCTCATACGTCTCTCTCTCTCTCTCTAGCTTGAGCTTTTAAGTAAAGAATCCCTTTCCGTTATTTTTTGGCAGATAGCTAGAAGGCAATAGAACGAAGAGCTTTGCGAGGTTTAGTCCATCGAGATCTCTTAGTTGGCGTTACAATCTATAGAGTTTGAAGTTGAAAAAAAAAGTCAAACACCTACACTCATTTTGTCAACTACTATCTAGTTTTTTTTTGGCACGTTATCGAGATAGAAAGGGAGGGGGGGTAAAAAAAAAGCTGAGCACTTTTTGAAAGCACCAAATCGTAGCCATTTCATTTTCTTTCCATTTTTTCCCGTCCGTTACATCTCGTAGTATTAATAATTTGCTTCTAGCTAGCTTTTCCCGGTCAGCGCCAAAGAATTTATTTATACCAACACTAGAAAGCGTCGAAGTTCTCTGCCAAAGGCGAACCCAGAAACCTCTATATCAAGGAACGAAGAAAATAAACAAGTGAGAGACAGAGACACATATCATGAATATCTCTTAGGTTTTGTAATATATATATTTATGCAGACATGCTAGCCGGAAAAATGCTTCCTACTAGTCACCTGAAATTTCCATATAAAGGGGGAAAGCATTTGGCGTACTCATGTCATCTTCGCCACTGACATTTTAATCAAGTGAGTTAATTAGTTCTCTCTTTCATGTTCTGCCCATTTTCCATGGATTTCTGTCCAGTTATTGTTCTACCAAATAGTAATAATAATAATAATAATAATAATAAAACCAAGATATATTGTTCTTTCATAAATTTTATGATATTATTCATATATAAAATTGCTTGACTTTTTTTTTTTATACCTTTTTGTAGTAAACTCCAACATTGTATGATTGTTTAAAAGTCTTAATTAACAATATGGAAACGTGTATTAAATGAGATCAAACCAGGAACTCTTGGTCTAAGCGAGTGTCTCATGCATTTTGATCAAGCAAATTAAACCCCTTTCCCGATGGAAACGCAGCACTAGAGACTCGGTTAATATATGTTGTATATATTACACACACAGATACACACACGCACACACACATTTATTTCTGCTTACACAGTGGAATCCAGGTCATAACTTTCCCAATACTAAAAAGCAGCCATTTATTATGCAGATTTTTTTCTTCAGTTTCACTCAACCTCTCAGTTCTTTCCTTCTTCCATATTCATAAACTAGATTTACTAATTTTTTCACTGTTTCTTGTCATGATTAACACGAAAGTTTTTTCTTGGCAGATAATTTATAATAATAAAAAAAGAAAGGCTTAAGATATCGCTCCTAGCTAGGGATTTTCCTGCTGCAGAAATGTTTCAGCCAAACATGTTCGAGTCTCAACATCATCTGGTGGATATGAACTACAAAAGTTCAGAAAATGAGTTGGACAAGATCCGAGACGACGATCTAGATCTCGAGACTAAATCGGGCACCGAAACCATGGACGCCCCATCTGGAGATGACCAGGATCCGAACCAACGTCTCAAAAAGAAACGTTACCACCGCCACACCCAGCGCCAAATCCAGGAAATGGAGTCGTAAGTCTCTTTATAAATATCCCTCTTTTATCATAGAGAGAGTGTTTTTTTTTTTTTTTGCATTTTTAAATAAAATACTTTCCATGTTTTAATTAATTTTTTCGGAGTAATTTTTGTTTTTAACTTAAATCTTGTCTCAGATTCTTCAAGGAGTGTCCTCACCCAGACGACAAACAAAGAAAGGAGCTGAGCCGTGAGTTAGGGCTAGAGCCTTTGCAAGTTAAATTTTGGTTCCAAAATAAGCGAACTCAAATGAAGGTATAGCACACGAACATGATCTATTTATCTTTCGTTTTTGCAACCTAAGCTGATCACTCTAGACATAATACTAGGATCTATTATTGTGCTTTAACCAATACATATGAGATAGGAACCGTGTGTTATAAATTAAATTTCCTTCGACGTATCATTAGGCCCAACATGAACGCCACGAGAACTCAATCCTGAAAGCCGAGAACGAAAAGCTTCGTGCCGAGAACAACAGGTACAAAGAAGCCCTAGGTAACGCGACGTGCCCCAACTGTGGAGGCCCTGCTGCTCTGGGTGAGATGTCTTTCGACGAGCAACATCTCAGGATAGAAAATGCTCGTTTGCGCGAGGAGGTAAATGTAAATAATTTTTTACCAAAAACAACAATGTATGTGGTGATCTGCAGTAATAGTTTGAAATATAATTTTCTCTCAGATTGATAGGATATCCGGGATCGCCGCCAAATACCTCGGCAAGCCTTTGTCTTCGCTTTCTCACCTCTCGCCTCACGTGTCTTCCCGTTCCCTTGACATGGGAGTAGGTAGTTTTGGGGCTCAGTCAGGTTTTGTAGGAGAAATGTTCGGATCGAGTAGCGATCTTCTGAGGTCGGTCACGGTGCCCACTGAGGCTGATAAGCCGATCATCGTTGAGCTGGCGGTGGCTGCCATGGAGGAACTTGTTAGAATGGCTCAGGCCGGAGACCCCTTGTGGGTTCCAGGTGAGAACTCAAGTGAAATGCTAAATGAAGATGAGTACTTGAGGAGTTTCCCTAGGGGAATTGGGCCTAAACCATTAGGCATGAAATCCGAAGCTTCAAGAGAATCAGCTGTTGTCATCATGAATCACACTAACCTTGTTGAGATTCTCATGGATGTGGTGAGTTTCAATTCTTAAATAAACTTAAGCATCGTTAGGTAACACTTTGAAAACTACTGCATTTTGTTTCGAACCATTTCATTATTTTTGTCAAACAAAAACATGAAAATAATCGAAGAAATCAATTGTGAATGACTTGTTTGCAGAATCAATGGTCTACTGTATTTTGCGGTGTTGTCTCAAGAGCAATGACACTCGACATTCTCTCAACTGGAGTAGCAGGGAACTACAATGGAGCCTTGCAAGTGGTACGGAATTAGAGAATCCTGTATTAGCAAAACCATTTCGATCATCTTAATCCATTTGTTTCTTACTCTTTCTTTTGTTATTAAAAAAAAAAAAAAAACATTTTTGCCCGTTTTGTAGATGACAGCTGAGTTCCAAGTACCCTCTCCTTTGGTTCCAACCCGTGAGAATTACTTCGTGAGGTACTGCAAACAACACACTAATGGAACTTGGGCGGTAGTCGATATTTCGCTGGACAATCTTTGTCCAAGCCCGATTGCCAGGTGCCGAAGAAGGCCCTCCGGTTGCTTAATCCAAGAATTGCCAAATGGATATTCAAAGGTAATACCTCCTTTTCTGTTGTCATTAATTTCCACTATCATCTCTTCATTGTGACAATTAAATTCACACCAATATTTACTAATCCAATGTGAAACACATGTTTCATGAGTTGTTTTAGGTCATTTGGGTTGAACATGTTGAAGTGGATGATAGAGCTGTTCATAACATCTATAGGCCACTAGTTAACTCTGGCCTTGCCTTTGGGGCAAAACGTTGGGTCGCTACTCTGGACCGACAATGTGAACGAATTGCAAGTTCGATGGCCAGTAACATTCCAGCGGAAAATCTCTGTGGTACAATTAACTTTATTATTATTATTATTATTATTATTTTGTCTAAAAGTTGTACAATCAACTTAGATAAAAATATATTTAACTCCCATATGTTTTTGCCAATGATAAAATTGTACTCTGTGACCAATTGAATTTTTATTTTGGGCAGTGATAACGAGCCCGGAAGGGAGGAAAAGCATGTTGAAGTTAGCGGAGAGAATGGTGATGAGCTTTTGCGTCGGTGTTGGCGCTTCTACTGCTCATGCTTGGACGACGTTGTCGGCGACGGGCTCTGATGATGTGAGAGTCATGACCAGAAAGAGTATGGATGATCCTGGCAGGCCTCCCGGCATTGTGCTTAGTGCTGCGACTTCCTTTTGGCTTCCGGTTCCACCAAAGAGGGTTTTTGATTTTCTCCGTGATGAGAACTCTCGGAGTGAGGTACGAATTTGATGCAATTGATTATATTTTTATAGTTGGTAATCTTTATACACACTCACACATTTTATATGTTGTGTTTACTACTTGTAGTGGGATATACTCTCAAATGGTGGCCTCGTCCAAGAAATGGCACATATAGCAAACGGGCGAGATCCTGGCAACTGTGTCTCTTTACTACGCGTAAATGTACTAACAAACAAGTTCAGAGAAATTTATCATCCCTAGTTGTAACAATATTTTTCCATTTCACGTTATATGTGTCAACATTTTCATATTTTCACCTGTTGTTGTTCTACTTAGAGTGCGAATTCTAGCCAGAGCAACATGCTGATACTCCAGGAGAGCTGCACCGATTCGACTGGATCATATGTGATCTATGCACCGGTGGATATCGTGGCTATGAACGTGGTACTGAGTGGCGGAGACCCTGATTACGTCGCGCTCTTGCCGTCTGGTTTTGCTATACTTCCTGACGGGTCAACGAATTTCAATGCTGGAGGAGGAATCTTGGAGGTTGGATCCGGCGGTTCTCTACTCACGGTAGCGTTTCAAATCTTGGTCGATTCAGTTCCCACGGCGAAACTCTCTCTCGGATCAGTGGCGACTGTTAACAATCTCATCAAGTGCACGGTTGAAAGGATTAGAGCTGCAGTCACATGTGAAAGCGCTTGATTTTATCAGAACCCTAATTAAAACTGGTGAGCTACTTTATCTTTATTACCAATTTTTGGCCCTTGGACATTACTCTTTCTCATTTTTATCCATAGACTTCAAAACATAACAATTTGATGCATCACCCGCCTTTTCGTCACAAAATAATTAAAAAGTGGAAGAATCCAACTAATAGGGATGATCACCACCAATGATTAATTAATTGTCATTTTTTTAATTAGTATTAATCTTTCTTATTATCGATACTTTACAAATGTTTAATACTAGCTCATCATTTGTCGTTGCAGTGATAATAAACGGAAGGAGAAAGAGTAGGGAAAAAAGAAGAAGAAGAATTCAGGTGGTGTTCAGTTACTGCGGAATTGTTCATCAACATTACAAGCTATAAATTACGAAGGAAGTCAAGAACGCACCTTACAACATTCTTGCCTTGCGGTGTTTTGTGAGGGCATATATGGAATTTTGGCGACCAATTAGCAAATGATCACTACCCTGCAAGGGCCATGATGGGTTCGGGTATTGACTTCACCTAAATCAAAAATTAAGTTGAAAGTAGACTGAGGCAGTTGTAATTGTTCATAATAAAATTAGAATAACTGTTGGGTTAATTTTAGGCGGTTTTTGGCCTTTGTTATTTTATTTTTATTTTTATTTTTTTGGAGGTTAGTTTAGATCTGTTAGCTAGCTAGCTAGAAGTGCCTCTTTTGTAACTGGCCAGTTTCAAAGTCTTAATTTCCTTCTCATGTTCACGTGTTTTGAATAGGCTACTAGGAAAGGACCGATATCGATGTAGCCCACATCAATTAATCGTTTTCGTTTCCATATCCACCTTGTCGCTTTCACATTGCTTGTTCTCCGTTCAAGTACCTTTTATTTATTAATATAATAAACAATAGCATGAAAATTGACACAAGCCTAGACCTTATGATAAGAGTGACATCAACTTCTACCGCCGGCATATAGTGAGTATGACAGTTCAGGCTAGCTAAGAGCTGGTACAACACAAATAAGACAATTATGGTGTTTTTTGCTAGAAAAAAAAAATAATAATGAGAGTGTTACTATCCAATTTGTTAAGCAGGGCCACCAAGATTACTGAGGTTTGGTTTGGTTGTAAATTAAACTTGTTCTAAAAGCTAGAATAACCAAAAATCAACTACTACATAAATTATTTGACAAAAAACATAACTTAACAGTAATTAACATTAAAAGATATAAAGTTTAAATATCAAATTAACATCATCAGTTTAATTTTGATATCTCAAATAATATTTAACTAATAATATTATCAAGTATTTCAAATTTTTTAAAATGACATATAACATTATATTTTCGGTTAACTTCATTTGAGACATAAAAATTAGATATGAAATTTGATTTATTAATTCTCTCAACCCCAAATTAAAAAAAAAAAAAAAGTAAAGATCAGTATTTGCAGAACCGGGTACATCAAATCGATGGTATCTTTATGATCGAACTAATTTTGGGCCAAATGCCAAAGAATTTAGTAAATATTCAGTAGTTTGGTTTAGAGGAGAAGACATCTTAAATAAATGAATAAATACAAGCAAAAGAGAGAAAAATGAAATCAGGAGAGCTGACGCCTACCAGACTTCAATTTCCCCCTTGGGTTCTGCAACTTGCAGGGATCTTTACTTCACTATATCAACTTGTAGGGTCGTAATTTATCCTATGAAGAGATCTGAACAGTTCATAAATATGTATTCTGGCTAAAGAAGTTGCTAGAAAGCCAAGCACCCTTTACTTTCATGTTGTGCCAAAGTGCAAAATTTATGAGTTTGCACCCCAGGGGTCGTTGAGACCATTAATTCTGTATTATTTCTATATGTTTTTTGTTTGACATGGCAAATATATGATTCAGAGGGCCATAAATAGTTGGTGCCGATTGCACTTACGTAGCATTAAATCATATATACTGGCTCCCTATGTATGGCTCAGTCTCAGATCTGGATTTCAGTATTCAGTTCTCCGCTCTCAATTAATCACGATGTGATTAATTTGTTTATATTAATATACATACATATATATATATATTAATGTGTGTGTGTGAGTGTGTGAAGAGGAAAATTGTCCTGGAGTTATTTCTCCAATTGAATAATTTTGTTGCAATCATAAATATGGTGTTCAGTTTGTCTGACTTCTTTGAGGATTTGGCCTTTCATTCTTCAAATCCTAGCTAGATTCCTTGAGAAATTCAGATATGAATTCATTATCAACCATTTCTTGGAACGCAGGGAACTTCAGATTGTGGAAGTCAATTAGCAAGGAAAAAAAAATTACTTACGAAATAACCAAAAATAAACAATAAAAAGAAACAAACTAAGAGAGAGGATACAATACCCGTCAACAAAGAGAGAAGATGCATGCAATACCCGTTAACTAGGCTCATTATTGGAAATAATATGACCTAAAGTTAAAGATATGTATATGTAATTGAATTTGAAAGAGTACTAAAATATTTAATACTGTTATTTTCTAATGAAGGTGATATAGGACCGAGGTAGAAGAGGTAAAATTAAAAAGACAATAAAATTATACATATAGACATGAAAATAGAGAATCAAAAGAGATAGCACCAAGGACAAGAACTCAAAACAAGAAAATTATTAGAAACTCAATATTCATTAATTAAAACTTAAAAAGAAACTCAATATATCCTAATAACTAACTATACAATTTTGAATTCAAATATTTTAATCTTAATTCTTCATTATTCTTCCCGGGTTAAAAAAACTCGACTCTGGTAGTTGAAATTGAAAAGAATCGCAGAAGAATAGATGAAATATAAGAACATCTTCAATCATAGAATTAGGTTTTGAATGGAGCCACTGGAACTTGACATGTGATTGTAAAAACATCCTTGCCGTAGGTAAAACATAGATGATACTTCTTATGCTTGATAGCCAAGGTAAGCAAATAATTTGAAGTTGAAAACGGTCTGGAAATGGTGCGGCGGTAAGCAGGTGTGGCACAGGGAGCAGCAATTTTTCATGCGTGAAAAATAGATTTTTTTTTTTTTTAAGAGTAACCAAGAACCGATTAAGCTTTGGAACCAATTGATATAGGACCAGAATAGAAGAGGTAGAATAAAACAGAGAATAAACCACTGAAAAGATAGAAATAGAACCATAAGAGTACATGATTTTTAAGCTATTAGCGAATCTGTTAAGCGTAAACCATATTATTGAATTACGCCACCCACACACACCGCCCCCCCCCCCCCCCCCACCCCCCCCCCCCCCCCCCCGCATTTTGAGTTTAGGGATTTGCTTACCCAACAAATATCATCTTGTCGTTTCATTGCTTTTCTTTTCTTGTTATTTTTTTAAGGGAATATCATGCATAGTATTTTTTACGTATTATAGTGATAGACAGAATAGCCCCTTGTTCCGGAACTCCTCTTCAACTTCCCCGAGACCAAGCTATCTCTAAGATCAAGAAATAAAAGGAAATTACCACACTTTTCTCATATGTAGTTTAACATTGACAGGTAATAGCGAAGAATCCTAAAAGATTCCAGATTTTGTATGACAATTTCAAGGCTTAGGGAGCGTTTGGTAAATGCATTATATTTTGATTGTATTTGAATGAAATTTGTTTTTTGAATGTTGTATTTGGTTGAAAAGTATTTGTTTTGTATTTGAATGAAATGTGTGTTTGGATGAAAAGTATTTTAGAGTTGAAAAGTTGATTTGATTAGTAAAAGTAGAGATAAATAATGGAGTTGAAAAGTTGATGTGATTATTTTAAAAATGTTTTGAATAGTAATTATTTTCGTAGCACTGTTGTATAATTTGTGTTTAGTATAAAATTATATTATATTTGAGTAAAATTAAAATGTAATTTGATTGCCAAACACCCCTTTAGAAATTGTCTTTTTCTGTATAATTTGGTCATATTATTTAAATTTTAATTTGACTGCATATTTAAAGTAATTAAAATATTGAAAATACTTTTTTGACCAGAACGTGAAAGTAATAATTAAAAAATATCTTTGGAGCATAGTAGAAAAAAAAATTCGGTACAGATTCAAATAGATGCTGGTTTTCATTAATTTCTCTTATGTCAGGCAAAAGATCGTCAATCGGATTTTCAAAGCACTAATTTTGGGTGAGTTTTACACTTGCGATTCCAGTACCTTTAATTGATATTTTGTTGGTTTTTCAAGCATTCTTGTTAGTTTTTGTTAGTTTAATATGTTTCTTTTGTAATTTGTAGGTTACGATCAAAATGCTTTCATTTTGGTGCGTTTGGAATGCTTTTGAAATGATCTTGGAGCAAAAATGAACTTTAAAAAGAAACTGGGTAGAAACCGCAGCATCTAGACCAAAAGCCGCAGCTTTGTGGAAAACGTAGTACATGCCGTAGCATCTGGAACAAAAGCCATGGCATCCGAGCACGTCAAGGAGATTTGAAAGAAGGCTTCAGAAACTGCGGCACGAGCAAACAAAAGCCGCGGTATCCATATGCAAGAATTCAAAAGTTAAATTTTAGTCTTTCAAGAAAATTTCTCAAATTGCCCCCTATGAGTTTAAGCCTATAAATAGGGCTGATGCAATTAGAGCCAAAAGCAGAGATGAAAAAGAATAAGAAAAAAAAAATTATAATTTAGAATTCAAGCTTTTAGGATTTTATATTTTAATTTATTGTTTTAGGTGTTAGTTTTTTATAAAATTTAAGAGACTGTATCTTAAAACATCCAAAAGAGGAGTAGAAAATTTTATATAAATTTTGAAGATTTATAACACCTTCACAAAGGGGTTTTTCTTCCTATTTTCTTATCTTTTTATTTTTGTAATTTAAGAATGTTTGAATTTTTTTTTTTTGTAGATTTTTATGTTTATTTATGAAGTAATTTTCTCTTTTAAGTATCCAATATAGCCTAATTATGATGTCTTGATTTATTCATTCAATTTAGTTGTTGACTTTTCTTTTTTCATGATTGAGTGTTATTCACTGTCTTTAATGCTTCTAAATAATTGTTCACCATTTAATTGATGGATTAATCATAATAAAACCGAAATAGGTTATTCATAATAAAATCAAAAGAAGATTTGTATATCTTAGTTCATAGCGTTGAATGTCATAGGTTGCATGTAGGATAAGAATATATCTTCATAACTTATGTAGTTGCTACATGAAAACCATGGATATTAATGGGTTCTTATAGATTATAATTCACACAGGAATATAGTGGATTAGCTTATAAGAATATTTTTATTAGACCTCGAAAAGGGCTAGTAAATAGGTTAGGGATTCTTGATTATTAACTGGGAGAATAAATCATGCTTTTGAGGTTGGATAATCAATGTGGATTAATTATGATGAAATCGGAAACTTAGAGATTTTGTTTATTTATTTCTCTTTGATTTAATTTTGGGTTCGCTTTAGTTTATTTTTAGCTTAATTTATTTTCGTTCAAAACAATTTTTCTTTCGACTCATTCAAATAAAATTAGAATTAATCTAATTTTAATAATTAGCAAACAATCAATCGTTGTAGGAATGATACATACTCTATTCATCACTTGATTATTCGTTAACAAGAGCATTGACTTTTATTCGTAAATTCCGCAACAAGTATGATCTTTTCTTCTCCACTGCCGAGAACCTCAACTTAGAGACTAGAGTTATGAGCTAAGTCCGCTTACTCGAGGTGTTCCTACAACGTCCATTACAATCTAGGTGTTCCTAAAACGTCCAATACAATCTTATCGCCCGTTTGCTCATTGTAAGGAATTTTACGTTTAAATTAAAGGGATTATAATCATGCTCTGAGTTATAGTGACAAATTATTCTGTATATCTCATGTCTTTCGTGAAGGCAATCATGTTGCGTATAAATTAGCCTCCTATGCTACCTATTTGACCAACTCTACCTGGTGGTTTATGTGCCCAAATTTTATCTCCTTACTAGTCAACAAAGACTTTGTTGGTCTAGGCTCAAATTTCAAGATGCAAGTTTACGGTCAATTCTCTCAAATTGATCTCTGGCTACATAGAGGTCTATTTCTTGGATTTAGATCATGTTGTCTTATTTATTTCTCCATTTCCATCCTTTAAATAATATTGTAATAGGTGTATAATTAATTTGATTTTTTAATTAATATGATATGATATTATAATAAAATATATATATTTTCTTGACGTGTCATGATATTATTATGATATTATTAGGGAATATAAATAAGATAAGAATAAGGTAGACAAAGGAGTTGAATCCCTATTTCTTTAGCTTTACTTATCTGTTTTAGTATTTTTTTTTTCCCTTATACCTTCCGACTCTCTTGTATTTTTTTTTCTTTGTTGTATTTTTTAATAAAACAATAGAACAGGTAAATGAAGAGGGCATTAGAGGAGTATCAATCTAGTCGGGATATCTTAGTGCACTTATTAGTACCTGTGCTATCATTTATTTAAAAAAAAAAGGGGGGGGGGGGGGGGGGTTTAGAAGATATTTTTTTATGGCTTCTATTTTTGTTCTTTTTCATTAAGCTCTTGTTATTTAAATAGCATCATAAACAATTAAATTAAATTAGTTGCCATAATAATAATAGAGATATAAAAATGGGACAATAAACTTGAACTTATAAACAATCATACATAGTGTAGGAAAACAACATCATTCACAGTATATATGTACTTCATGCAAAATGCACGATATCTTTCCTTTCCTTTTTTTCCTTTTATTATTATTATTATTATTTTTGTTCCCTTAAGTACAAGAGTAGAAAAATATTCGTAATGTAACAAAAAGATCCAAAACGTGGTTCATATGCGCATGCATAAAATATCACTACTCTAGAGTAATAATAATTAAGATATGGAAATATATAGTTGAGGATTGAGCCGTGACCCGTTAATGACTTAGAGAAAGATAAAACAAGCTCCATGATATGATTATATAATGTCGGGAGAAAATTAATATTTTACACAAACAGCAAAAGAATGAACAGTGTTATACCTATAACGGCGAAATTAACTGTTCATTTTATAGGTTGCTTACGGTCGGTCTTTATGCTTTGCTATGTAGCCTTTCTGGCGGATACTTTTATTATTTTTGTAATTCTTTGTTAATGATTAATATTCAAAGTTTAATAACAGATAAATCATGATTATGTCAACCTATTGAAAAGATGTTTTATGATCTTGATATCACTCTTTTACAATAGATGATGACAAAAATCAGTAGATATATAAAGACATTCCCATTAAGATAAACTTGATATCATTTATCCTCTCTTTTCATCTATATTAGAGAAATAAATTATGCATTGAATGCCATTGAGAGGGTGGATAGACCAAGGAAGAAACTGAAGAATGGATTAAATTTGAAATCTCTCCTCTATTCTTCTTTGTCGATACTCTTTATTTTATGGCTTTGCTTTTTTGCACATTGGCACCTAGCTAGGGCACAGAAACAGATGCTCTTGGGTTGTCGCAGAGACTGTTGGGCTGTTATTATTACCCCAAGGAACATCAAGAAACGTGGTGAAACTTGTCTAACTAATTTGGTATTATTTTTGCTTAGCTGGTACTGTAGGGTTCACTGCGAGTGATTTATATTATATAAGGTGGATAGGGTCATTTAATTCTCTGTGTGTACCTATTAATATATATGTGTGTGTGTGTGTGTGTGTGTGTGTGGATGCATGTATGTGTATATATGATTTCATGGCAACTTAAAGCGAGTATAACAAAGTCAACGTTTCACTGGAGATTCTTGGTTGTACACTAAATGGAAACTCGCTTGTGGTGGAAAAAAGACTGCGATTTTGGCGGAATATTATATTGTTGGTTTGCTAGGTTATGGCCAAACAAGTATGACAATTATTATATAAGACAAGATTTGTTGTGGCTATTAATAGTAATGCATTGATGTGTTGTGTCATTGTGAAATAATTGTAGGCACGTATTATTATATATAACTAAAGTTGAAACTAAAAATACTGTTTCTTGTATAGTGTGTTTTCTTTGGTGTCATTGACAAGTATTTTGATAAATTTGCCTTCGGTTTTTAGTTGGGTTTGGTTTTTAGCATGGTTTTTTGGTCTTTTTGCTGGAGTATTGCACAAGTGGG
Organism: Antiaris toxicaria; assembly: GCA_035233585.1. Taxonomy (NCBI): domain Eukaryota; kingdom Viridiplantae; phylum Streptophyta; class Magnoliopsida; order Rosales; family Moraceae; genus Antiaris; species Antiaris toxicaria. The sequence goes on from CP141154.1 coordinate 102,926,112, forward strand.
TAGGCGCTCATTAGTTGGAGTTTATAGCCCAAACTTCACACGAGTCTTGCTCACGTTGAAAAGCAATTCATAGATATATATATATACTATATTATATTATATTTTAAAAGATAACTCAAATTTCCAAATATATATCTTTTTTATACTAACTCTAATTTGAGTGATTTTTTTTCTAAAATATACAAAATTATGAGCTCTTCAAAATAAGACTAATTATGCATATGTCTTGAATAGTGATGTCTGATGAGTTTTACAACTAACTGTAGAATTTTATACTTAAAATTGTAAACATGCACAAGAATAAATGTTTTACAAAATAAATCACACTAATTAAAATACACTACTAATATATATATTTTAAATATTTTTAACTTGGTTCAGTTTTTCTTTTTCTTTTTTCAACTTCTGTCATGCAGTAATGAAAAACAAAAAAAAAAAGTGGAAAAAAATTGTAAAAGATAATAATAAAATTTCAATACAAATATACATATCTATATCAATTCACTTTATATTACAATTTTTTTTTTTGCATGATATAATAATATTTCCTGCAGTAGCATGTGGGTTTTTGGCTCGTTTAAACTACTAAATTTTAAAGTAAGCTATTTTGGAAATTCATTGATACTATATTCCTTGCGTGTTTAGCTAGTTTATGTCTGTGATAAAGTTATACATGATTGCGTACTTCACAATTATACATGTAATCCTTTAGTTGAGATTTTGCGGGTTAAAAAAGTCTTTTTGGATAGCGTTTTTGGTGTTGAATGGATTATCAAAACATGGAATTGTCTATCAGACACGGTTGAAAGCTTCTTATATTGTAAGGCTAATACGACCGGTTTGGTTCGGTTTTCTACCAAATCCATGAATCCAAACTATGTTTGGTTTTTAAGGCATCTATAACTAAACTGATTGTTGAATTTCGATTTTAACTAAAAAACTGATGATGTCGATGTTGAGGCTATTTTTATTAAATAAAATAAATAAAAAGTACATGATTCAACAAGAAAGAAAAAAGGTAGAATTAATTCAACGCAGATGAAAAAAAAAAAAAAAAAGAAACAGACAAACAAAATTCCACATCATTTTTTATCATACCACCCAAAATCAGAAACACAATTCCAAAATTAAAAAAAAAAACCCACAATTTTCAATGCCAATTCTAGAAAATTGATTGATTCCTTAATAACTTGAAGCACTACTAGCATTGCAACAATATGAGAAAATAAACTGAAAATTCCTCAAGAACACAAGCAGAAGAGGTACTTGAGGGCAAAGACTTCGACATTGGAGTTCTTGGTGGACGAATGTCCACTGCCTTTCAGTGCACATTCAAGAACACTCTTTGAGTTTGACCTAAACGATGGTGGCCTATTTTCAGCAACAAACACAGAGATACCGAAAACTTCATGACGTCGCAAGAGGCTAGGGCAAAGAGACAAGAGAAGGTAGAGCTGATACATGAAACTTGATAGTGAGTGAAATAGAGGATTTGAGACTTAAGACAGGAGAAAATATACGAGAGATTAGACAAGAGAAGGTGATAGAGATAGAGAGAAAGAGAGGGAGGAAAACTCAAGTTGAGAACTTGAAAGAGAGGCTCATAGGACTTTAGAGTGAAAACAAGATTGGGGTAGGGGAGTTTGAGAAACAACATCGTTTCAAGAAACGGTGTTAATTCTTTGGTGGTTTTTTATTTATTTATTTATTTATTTTTGGTTCGGTTTTGCTCTGTTCCAATTGAGGATCTAAATATTGATTAGAATCAACCATTCATTGGTTATTTGGTTTCAATTTTGCAACAAATTTGTATCGGTTTGCTTCAATCGATATAGTTTCAGCGTCATTTTGGTTGGCTTCATCAATTAATTAAGTACATTTTGTTTTCCTGTATAGCCCTGACTTTAAGGTGTTTATAATAATGATTATAAAACGAGAGTTAACCACTCACTCACACCAACATATAAATAATGACACAACATTAAGACTTCTATTTCTTTGTTGGTTAGGACATATATGCGAAGGTATGCACTTTTTGTCCATAATTTTGCTTAGGTTTAATTGATTAGGGGCCTAAATAAATTGTCTTGGTAATATTTTCAACTCAATCTTTCTTATCAACTATATATGGATATATTGGTCGATAATTACATGCGAATATGCGATTCACGCAAAATTATTATCAAATGATTTCACCACCCCACTTCTCGAATGACTAAAATTATTATCAAATGGTTCAGGTTTTAATATTAGAAGACCTGAATTAGCAAAATGATTTAAAAAGAATAAATAATCCTAGAAATATGCATTCATAGCCTTACAAAAAACAAAAGAAGGAACTTTATAACTACAATAGAGTTGATGTAAATTATCTAAAAAATAAGTATAGAGGTACACGCTTATTTTCTGTTTAGTAGTTTGTGGTTGCAAAAATAAGTTATTTTGTTGATATACATGATGAGATGATACATACAAAGAGTTTGTAGTTGTGTTACTAGCAGATTGACTCTGCATTTGGATGGCCTCATCTAAAAACATTTATTTTAGAGCTTGCAAATTTTTGTGTTTTTTGCGAAGATTAATTACTGGCAACGGAAATCTTACTTTTCAGATTTAGTTGAAATGGGTTCCTTTGCTTTTCCCACATGTTGTCTAGTATAGCTGGATTTATAGACAACATTTGCAAGTTTTCAAATAAAATATATAAGCAAAAAGGAAAAAATAATTCACTTTTCCCCTCAAACTTAAAGACTTATCACAACATTTGTAATATATTTTTTGGCTAAACTTTGAGACGTTTGTGAATTCCCCCCTCAGTCATTTATCTATTTATTTATTTTTACAATAAATATACGAGACAATGTGAATTGAGATATTAAATATGAAATTAAAATGACACTTGTTAGCAACAAACATAAAACTCATTACCTTTATTGGATGTGAAATTATGAAGTCACCCATAAGAGAGAAGTATGGGAAAAAAATGACAATTAACGGGAAAAAATAACAATCAAATCTAAATATTTACTCTTTTAACTTAATTATAAAGTAACTTCATAATTTCATATTTAATACCCTCAACTCTAGCAACCAACGATGTCACGTACATTTTTCTATCAAAATTTTATTGAGGGGAGGAATTCAAGAATGTTTCAAAATTTAAGATAAAAAATATTATAAATTAAAGTTTGAAACGCAATATGACAAATCCTATTATGGAGAAAAAGTGAAATTTGCCCAAATAATAAATCCTGACTTTACGCACTTCAAAGGTCACTATGTGGATTTTTGTTTTCTACCTGTGATTGCGTGGAACTCCACTTTATAATGATTGAGAATAAAAACTAAGTATCAAATACTAATTTTGTGATCAAAGCTGAAATAACTCTTGGTCTGCAAAGATGCTCTAGGTGAAATAACTTTGCATCAAAATAAAATTTTTAAAAATACTAAAGCAAACCTTTTAATACAAGTCTTGTCTTCAAGTAAGAATGTATGGACGAAATTTACACAAGTGGCTAGGTCAAGATAAACAAATCAGATTATAAACACAAATTCGAACCCCCCAGTACTTTATGTGTCATTTGTTTCTAGCATTGTATTTGTATTATATTCAAATACAATGTAATTTTCATCTAAATATAAAAAATATTATATTCAAATACTAATCACATCATATTTTAATTTAAGTCTCGAAAATACTAGCTTCTGAGGGTTAGTGATCTCTTCTGCTACCAAAGTGTTCACTCAATTGTATCATGCATATGCAAGATCATAAATCGTTGAAGGAAAAAATAAAAGACTTGAAAGATGAAGAGCACTATAATAAATTGTAGCGGTCAAAACGTGATTAAAAATACACTCTTCTATACGGAAAATTAATTAATTTGACAAAAAGGTTTTCTAACAATTGACCCTAAATTAAAATATTAGTAATTTTCAAATAGTTTCAAACACAAATTTTCCTCGCTCTTTGTCTTGGGAGGCCCAACCCAACAATTCGTAAACTGGCCTTCTTGGCCCAAATCAATGTGTGGTCATTAAGTGAGCACTAAAACCAGATGATCTCAAGATTTTTGTGAATTAGATGATACGTGTTCGACGTTCATGTTTGTGAATCGTCACAGGAGTATATATTGCATTCAAGTTACCTTACGATATAATAATGTATTAAATATATTTTATATTTAAATAAAAAATATTTATTTTATATTTAAATATAATATGTGTTTAAATAAAAAATATTTAAATTATATTTTAAAATTAAAAAATTAATGTAATTGATAAAAATAGATAAAGAAAATAAAATGAAAAGAGGATATGATGTGAATTAAAAAAAAATTATTTTTAAAATATTTTAAAATAATAAATATATTTGAGATATTATTAAAAAATATGGTATTTAAATATAAAATTTTTATGTTTGGAAAGAAATTATATTATATTTAAATATAAATACGAATTAGAGTTCTGACTGCAGCAACGTTGTTATCCGCGAAAACGTTTACAACGTGCATCGTAAACGACAGGGAGCAGGGGAAAGCAACAAGAACGTGCGTGTATTAGCCAGACAAAAATCTTTAGTCAAAATCCTTGTAACTTTAACCCACCAATCAAAGGGTGCGGCCTCTAAATTTCATTATTTTTTGTACTAACGTTACAGGAAACTTTTTAAAACTTTTTTTTTTTTTCTTGGTCTATCTATCTCCTATATATATATATATATAAAGAGTGGATATCCACCGCTCTTTTTGGTAGTTAAATACGCACTGTTTTAGATTCTTCTCCATTTTTTTTTTTTTAAGTTGTCCTTCCTTCCTGCACAACTATTCTTCAATTGCGGCTACATGGCCTCCCACGTGTTCTAAATTCTATTGCAAGTATTTTGGGACTTGAGATAAAAGGAGACCAAATATTAAAGCATATTACAGAATTACCATTATCGCTTATAAAATTTTTTTTTACTATTATTTTTTTAGGGATTTTTTTTTCTATTTTAAGTGTAAAAAGTTTTTTCTTGAGAAAAAAGGATAAATATTTAATTTCCTCTTTTTTCCACCGATGTAAAGATCAAGGTCAACTAACAGGGATGCACACATATTTTATGATGGAAATTTTTTAATTCAAAATGAGTCCAGTTTGACCTTTTCATCCATAAAAAAAATTAACTTTTTCTAAAATTTTACTATACTTTTTTTTTTTCTAAATATCACTTCATTTAGATTGTTCAATCAATTTTTTTTCAAAAGAAAACCACCTTTTTTTTTTTCCAAAAGCCCGTTTAGCTGTTTATTTTTCTTTTATTTTTTACTTTGCTTTTCTTTTATTTGCTTGTCAATATTTCTTTCCCTTTTCCCCTTTCTATATTGTTTCATCTTTGTTTTTATCTTCTCTTTTCTTTAATCTTTCAGCGGGTAATTCCCTTTTCGTTTTCTTGTCTCTTCATTAAAAGCTCAACATCATGTCGTATTTCACTTTTAAGAAAACTCTAATTTCCTTAATATTATGATCATATCTAAATGTAATAAGGTTTTTTTTTTTCCTTCTTTTCATGATCAAATTTCCGTCCTTTTTTCTTCTCGATAAATTAAAAGAGGTTTTAAGGGTTCCTTTTTTTTTTTTTTTTTTTCAAAAGAAGACTATTATGGTTACTTTTGTTATTTTGAATGAACTCTATACAATCGTTTAAATTCCTTTGTTATGAAGAATTGTTATATCATTTCTTTATAATGCATTTTCTTTCTTTATATTTGATATAATTAGCGGATTTAAAGTTAACAAATTCTACTAAAGTAATCTATTCACCGATGTGATCATTGCTATTGTCTTACTAATCCTTTTCAAAACAATTATATTATAACTTTTATTTTGGAAATGATAATTACAAATTTCACGAAAAAAAAAAAAAAGAATTACATGTAGATTAAAAAGTATTGTATAATAAATATAATATCATCTTGATTCTATTATAAAAGATAAATTCTCAACTTAGATTATTATTAATGAATATTTTAAGAAAAAAAATGTATTCTATTTGTTTATATTTGTATATTATTCTACATGTTTCACATTATTTTAACTTTTTTATCTCTTCTCCCTCTGCATCATCAATCGTGAGTCTTTCATTAACTCTTCCCAAAAAGCTCTCTTTCTTCCTATATCGTGTTTCTTGCTCAGCTCATCATAGTCCTCTCTCTCCCTCTTGTTAAATGTATACCGTTTTTTTTCTCCCCTCTTTCAACTCTATCTCTTTGTTCTTTTTTTTTTTTTTGTTTTTTGTTTTTCATGCTTAAAAAACTCATAATATAATAAAAAAATACAATGATTTAAGAAAATAAATTTTTGAGAGAGATTTTTTTCTCTTCATGCTTAAAAAACCCACATAATAAACAACATAAATACAGTGATTTAAGAAAATAAATTTTTAAAAAAGTGATCAAAGAACTAAGAACTTGTCGCGGGGAGAGTCGATGGAATACCCCCATATTTTAATCTTTAAGTGCCTCTTTTTTATTAGGTTGATGTGTTAAAAAATTATAGGTTAGACAAACAACCAGACAAAATTTGATGGAAGATTTGGATTCTTTATACATATAACTCCCACTTGCTAGCATTCTTTTTTCTTTAATCTATCAGATCTCTTATTATTCTTTCTCTATTTTTTCCTTTTTGTTCTATTTTCATTCTCTCCCCATTATAAACTCAACTTTAATAGTTCTCTTATATAAATTTCTTCATAGATTTTTAATTTTAACTTTCTCACCTAATATTTTAATATTTGTGCTTGTCATCAAATTTGATTTTTTGATATTTCTAGTGAGTTTTCTTTTATTATTTTCAAGATTAAATTTATATACTATATGTATGTGTTTCTTTTTTTTATTTAGATTACTATTAACATATGATCTTTTCGGATCATTAAAAAAATATATCCTTTTATTTTTTTTTTCATTTTATTATATATATTCTACCTTATTAAAATTTCAATTACAACTCAAATAGATGCATGGCGCGTACCTTAACTAATATATAAAAGAGTAGATTAAAAGTTCATGCTCCTTTTTGGTCGTCTAAAACGCACTGTTTATTATTATTATTATTATTATTATTATTTACTGCATCAGTTGCTTTTTTTTTTTTTTTTTCCCCTCTGTGCCGCTTTGCTTTAGAAGAACGAATTAAAAATCTCTTGGACACTCTCCCTCTCCAACAAGACACGTGTTTTCACTTTTTGGACCTTGACAAAAGCAAGCTTTCAGGATAATATTAAGACAGCACTTTACGTTGTTATTACCAATTTGCCATTGATAGCACTTCACAAAAAAGCAGGTTTTTCACACATTAATTAAATTTATAATTCTACCCAAATATATGCGAGAAAGGAAGGTTTCAACTTTGCATTTGTAAGGTTCTTTTGTCTTCTTTTCTACCATTGAGGGAAGTGCAGGTAACAACTTCACATTGTCAAAAATGAAGATGCAGGTAATTTTGTGAAAGGATAATTACTTGGCAACCTTTGGTGAAAGACAGGTGGATACATAGACGACAAATAGAATGATATGAGCGGTAATGCTATTACTAACTTACATCTAGTACTAGCAAATGAGGTCATATCAAGATGACGAAAGAAATTTGGGACACTCTAACGAAGTTATATGAGGCCAAATCACTACACAACAAAATTTTCTCAATGAGAAAGCTTTACACTCTTCGAATGGTGGAATTCTCATTGGTAACCGACCATATCAACACCTTAAAAACTCTATTTGCTCAGCTTACGTCGTCGGGTTATAAAATAGAGGAAGTCAAACATGCAGAGCTTCTACTCCAAAGTCTACCTAACTCGTATGATCAACTCATCATCAACATTACGAACAATATGCTCATGGATTATCTAGTTATCAACTATGTTACAGTTGTGGTTCTTGAAGAAGAAAGTTAGCTCAAGAATAAAGAAGATAGGTTGGCAAGCTTAAAGCAGCTGGAAGCTTTATTGAAGACGAGAAGGAGATTAATGGAAAGTGGCCCTATTGGAAGCCAAAATCATGGTAGATCCAAATCCAAGAGTAAGAAGAAGAACATTACTTGCTAAAATTATGGCAAGAGAGGGCATGTCAAGAAGGATTGTTGGAATAAGAGGAGTAGTGAGAAGAACTCTCAAGGAAATGTAGCTAGTACTTTAAATAGTGGTGACGTATTATTTTGCGAGGCGATTACAGTTACCGAAGGTAGACATATGCTCACTGATGCATGGATAATGGATTCAGGAGTGACATGGGACATGACGTCTGGTAAAGAATGGTTCAATCAATATGAATCTATTTCTGGAGGATCTGTGCATATAGGAAATGATCATGCCTTAGAGATCGCTACAATCGGTACCATTAAGTTAAAGATGTATGATGGTGCGTTATGGATTATCCAAGAGGTATGACATGTAAAGGGCCTGAAGAAGAATCTATTGTCTTTAGGAAAATTATATGACATTGAGTGTAAGACTCGTATTGAGAATGAGACCATGAAGATTGTTAAAAGTGCACTTGTGGTGATAAAGACAGAAAAAATTTGCTGTGAATCTGTACATGCTTTTGGGAGAAGCACACAAGAAGGCAGAGTTACCTGTTACATCAACTAACTCGATAGAAGAATCAACGATGTTATGGCATCGGAAGCTTGGCCATATGTCAGAATGAGGTTTGAAGATTCTCATTGAATGAAAGCTACTACTTAGGCTTACGGAGATATACCCTTTTGTCAGCATTGTGTTATAAGTAAGCAGTATAGATTGAAGTTTGGTATATCAATAGCTAATAGTAAAGGTACCTAGACTTTATTAATTCTGATGTTTGACAAGCACCAGTTGTATCCCTAGGAGGAGCACGATACTTTGTATCGTTCATTGATGATTTCTTTAAGAGATGTTGGTTGTATCCAATCAGAAGGAAAGAGGATGTTTTTTCAGTTTTCAAAATCTTTAAAATATAGGTAGAACTTGAATTTGATAAGATGATCAAGTGTTTGAGGACTGACAACGGAAGAGAATACACAAGCAAAGGATTTGATGCATTTTGTCAACAAGAGGGCATCAAGAAATAGTTCGTGGTAGCATCCTCTCCTCAACAAAATGAAATGGTAGAGCAGATGAACAAAACCTTGTTAGAAAGGATGTGAGCAAATGTTGAGGACTATAGGTCTGGCTAAGTCATTTTGGGCAGAAGCCGTCAAAACCCCCTGTTATGTGATCGATCGATAGTCATCGATAGTAATTGATCTAAAGAATTCGATGGAGCTGTGAACTGGTAAGCCAGCCGATTATTCTCATTTGCATACATTGGAAATTCTTGTGTACATCATGTACAATGATCAAGAAAGATCAAAGTTGGATCCAAAATCCAGAAAGTGTATTTTCTTGGGGTATACTAATGGTGTAAAGAGGTATCGTCTGTGGGATCCCACTACCCACAAGCTTGTCATCAGCAGAGATCTTGTATTTGCAAAAGATAAACTACAAGCAAAGGGAGACGAAGGCACTGTGATACAAAATCCAGAGACTATTGTAGTTCAGGTGGAAAATAAGCTAGATGAAGATTCTGTTTCTTCTAAAGCAGCACCAGAGCACGAAGACCAAGAACTAGTCGAGTTTGAGTTTTCTGAATTTCTTTGGTTAACTTGAGAAAGAAAACCACCAGTTTGGCACTCAGATTATGTTATCAAGAGCAATGTTGCATGTTGTCTGTTAACAGAGGATAGGGAGCCATCAACTTTCCATGAGGCTACTCAAAGCCTCGATGTATCCCTATGGGTGGCAGCAATGTAGGAAGAATTAGAAGCCGTATACAAAAATAAGACTAGGGATCTTGTTTTGCTATCATAAGGAAGGAAGGCCATGGGCAATAAATGGGTCTACAAGATCAAGCGTGATAGCAATAACTAGGTGGAATGGTATCGTGCAAGATTGGTGGTGAAGAGATATGCTCAAAAAGAAGGTATTCACTTTAATGAGATATTTTCTCCTATGGTTCGGTTCACGACAATGCGAGTAGTTCTAGCAATATGTGCTACGTTTGACCTACATCTAGAGTAACTAGATGTGAAAACTACTTTTCTTCATGGTGATCTTGAAGAAGAGATTTATATACTCTAACCAAAAGTTTTTGCGGAAAAAGGCAAAGAGAACTTGGTTTGCAAGTTGAACAAATCTCTGTACGGTCTCAAACAGGCGTCGAGGTGTTGGTACAAGAGATTTGATTTCTATATCATGAGCCTTGGGTACAACAGACTTAGTGCAGACCCTTGTGCATATTTCAATGAGAAGTATTTATTTATTTATTTATTTTGAATTTGAAAATGAGATATTCAAACTTTACATATTCAAGTAAAATCAAATGTGATATTATTGTTATATTATACCTATAACCAATATATATTACTCTTTATAAAAAAATGTTAAATATATCAACTCTAATATCAACTTTTAAGTATTAACCGATATAGTGTTGCCTACACAAAATTTAGCTATACAAGTGCACGTGTCGCAATCAAGTAATAAAGTGATTGAGTCGAGAATCATCCCACAGAGAAAGTTATCACTAGAAATCTTAATGAATACTAATTCAAGTGATTGTAAGAATTGACCAAAATTAAAATGAAAGTAAACTTACTATAATGAGATGAATTAAAAGGCATAAATCAAGTGCTAACTTTATAAATCAGAGTGACTAACAATCAGAAATGAAATGACTGAGATTCAATTTCCCCTCCCCTACGACCTGACTATGTATGCTATAGCAATGCTACAACAATACTGTTCAGTTAACCCAGAATTCAAAATTCATAAGATTTTTCTGAATTACTTATGCTACTGCCTTCATACTTCATTTTTAACATATTCCTATGCAAAAATAAAATACAGGACCAAATCAAGCTCAGGTTCCAAACGGATTATGTGAGGCAAGTGAACATTTCTACTTAACTTGCAAAATTAGCTAGTCTGATTTGTAAAACCAACCAAACACACATTATTCAACACAAGTCTAACTCTAATTAGTTTTTTAACCAATTAAAATCACAGTATTATACTTAAGATGGCCAGTCAATGAACATAAATAAATAATAAAAACAATGTTGAATAAACTGAGTAATATTCAAGTAGCAGGCTCAGCATACAAGTTTTTCATCACAGGTGCAGGTACTTTATCATCCCAGTCTAACAGAAATTTAGCTCATGGCCAATTGTTCAAACAGCACAAAAACAAAGAACATTGTTCAATGAGAGAGAGAGAAAAATACAACCGGAAATAGGAAGAGAAATTGATTAAAAAAAATGAAGCACACGGCGTTTGGCTATGAAATTTCCAGCTTATCCTTCCAGAAGTTGCCAAAATCTGCCTCCCACCACTGTACTCTGCCTTTCTTCTTTTGGGTTCTTCCTTCCCTTTTCTTTTTCGGGTTGTCCGTGTGTTTTTCTTCCTGCTGTCACTCCTTGCTTTTTCTAAAAAGGCCAAAGTTTTCTTTTATATGCTAGGGTAAAAGAAGAATGGACAGGTGTCTCAAATCCAAGAGCTGAGACTTTGCTTGGTGTCTTTAGTGTGAGACAGCTCACATGCTTGTCTTTTTCTGCCCAGGTTAGCACTTAAATATACTGTCAGTTGTGTTTTGACTTGTCAACCTAGTTTATCAAACTTTGTCCAGTTGCTCTAGCAATGCTGTAACATTATCTGAAATCAAGCATCCTTACCATTTTGCTCCAATCTTACATTTCCTTCTTACCCAAAGCATGACTTTTTATTTCTAAAAGCCTTTAACATTTCAAATCTGCAAAATACTTCAAAACATTAAAAATTTACTTGAAAATCTAAATTCAACATTTTAAAACAAAATTTTGCATATGACACTAGAAATGATATAGAAAACTAATAAATCACTAAAAATTCATTGGACAAAGCACACTTTTAGTCTAAAAAGCAGTTATGATAACTCTGTAATATAGCATGTGAGTTGTTTTTTTTAATTGATAAGTGTTTAAAGTATTATTACATCAGTTAATTATATTTATCAATGAAAATATGATACATGAATTGATTTTTAAAAAATTGGAATTAAAATTAGTGTCTCTACTACTACTCATAGCATTACTCTTAGTTTATTAATCCATTCCAAAACTTAAATTATAAAAAGATGGATTAACAATATTTATATTTTTTTATTACTTTCCCTTGTGTAGACTAGATAATGAACCAACATGTGAGCTTTTATAAAAACAATTGTATAAACTGTCTATTTTTAAAATACTGTTTTAAAAATATGTCTGCTTTTTTGAAAGATTAAATATGTGTTTATTTAAAATAAATTGTCCTTTTTATACTATAGGCACTTTCCTTGTGCTTTCAATTTGATGTTTTTTTTTTTTTTTTAGATGAGTAAAATTTGACTTTGGTTTTAATGGTGCAATTATTGTCTTTTGGCATCCATGATGTTTCCTTATTTTGCATGATTATAAAGATCAAATCATTTTCACAACCGACTATGTAAAGTGGAGTCTTAATCTTAACTAAGTACATGATTTCCCACTAAGAATAAATATTTAGCATAATAAAACAAATTAGTCACTCAATATCCCCAAATCTCAAGAACGTCATATGTAATGGCACTATAGTCATCATGAATGAGCAAAATCTATAATAGTGAAAATTGTCCTAAAAAACACTTAAGACGACTGATGCGACTGAAATGATAATGAACAAAGCTTTATAATATAGTCCCAAACATTAAGAGATACTATAAACTTTTGAATTCATTGTGAAGTATTATTATCATGATGTAACTTACTTTAGCCACCTTTATTGTAAAAGAAAATTGTAGACATTTTTAAAATATGGTCTTTCATGTGGACATTTACGTAATGTGTCCAATAAACATAAATACAAGAGACAAAATTGCACAAAACATCTATTTTTAAGACTTGTTCTAAAATATGTCTGGTTATAATGTTGTATAAATGTTTATTTTTTAAAAAAGCAAACGCTTACATACGTGCTTTACCCTTTTATTATCTTTAACCTTTTTTGCTTATTATGATTCTTATTTTTTTCTTATTTTTTTTGTTTTTACTATTGTTGTATCTTTATCTTAATGATTAATTAGTTAATATAATAACTGTTTGTTAGTATGATTTAGGTTATTTTGAAACATATTTCTTAAGTATGATTTAGGTTCTTTATAATAATTGTAATATTTTTATGATAATGCCTTCTTCTATTATTATTGATCTTGTTTTAACAGCTAGTTTCTAAAGTTTAAATATTATATGAAATTGAGCTAAAGTTTAAATATTATATGAAATTGTTTATTTCTTTATGATAATTATTATATCATTGTTATGAGTATTTTATGATAATTACTGCTAATTATAAAGAAATAGACAATACTTTAAAATCCAAAGAGACACCATAATATTTAATTTTTTTACATATTTGTTGTATAACTTTATCTTAAATATTAATTATTTATTATAATAATTATTTTTGCATGTCATACAACTTACATCTGCTATAGTCCTTTCTTTTCATAATAAATCAAATAAAATGGTCCTTTTCCCTGTTATTAAAGGTTTGTTTAGTCTGACATTTTTAAAAGATTTTTCCTTTCCTTTTTTTTTTATCAATTTTTATTTGTTTATTTTCAATTCTTTAATAAAGGGTAATGTGGTCTTTCTAAGTATTAATTTTAGAATTTATGTAAATAAATGGAAAAAAGGATATTTTTTAAATGATAACCTTCTATTTAGACATTTCGTGTAAATAATCCTAAATTTGAAGCTAAAACATATTAAAAGCCTAGTACATGATGATATTAAAGAGTATAAAAAGTGTGATTACTAGATATTTGAACTCAATATATCCTTGTTTAGTATTATATTAGTTTATCAATATATACTTAAGCTATTAAAAGGTAGGTTAATTATAATTTATAATTTCTAGAGGAATTATAAAAGTAGCTCACTTAGTATACAGGTTTAAGATTTTCACTCCATTATTTATTTAGATTTTTGCCTAAAACCATATAAGAGGATAAAAATCTGGAACATAAGTAATATTTCATAAACATGCTCTTTTTAGAGCATTTCTCAAAAACCGCTTCCAACAATATAGAAATGAGAAAGGCGGGTTATTAAGGGAACAATCTCGAAGCCTGACACAAACAGGCGCGGAGCAAGCTCCTAAAATATTTTTCGCTCACCTGTTTTGAAAATAAAGAGATATTTTATAAAAACGATCATTGGCGTAAATGATTTTGAGCTTTTGGGTGGGCGAACACCTAATTCCCGATCCTTCATTAACAATAAAATAAAATAAAATAAAATAAATTGGAGGCCACCAAAAAAGTCCAATTAGTTTACACGAATAATATGTTCGTGTATATGTCGAATTATCATCACTCCAATCGACTGCCGACATTGATAGAGGTAAAAAGCTGACCCGAATCAAATTCCCATGTTTATGGCATGCTATTCGGGAAAAGCTTTTCACACTCTAAAAAAAATAAAAATTAAATGAACAAAATGATTAAAAAAAAAAAGCATTCTTAACTAAAATTACCTTTTTTATTTTAAAAAAATGATAATGATGATGAGAGGTGGCCCTTGTTTCCTCACCTATCACTCGGAATAGCGACTGGTTCATTAGACTATAGTTATAAACACACATGATTTTTGTTTTTAATTTTGACATATAAAATTTATTTTTCTCTGTCCCTCTCACTCACTCTCTCTCTGTCTGCCCTTGAGGGCAAGCTTCGGCTTAATGTTTGCCTAGCTATGAGGGCTGGTCACAATATTTGGTGTCTCATGAACGCCCATATATACGGCTCCCGGCTTCGCCGATGAAAAGATTTTGGTTTTTGAACAAAGTTATGGAGGCCATATTTACAATCACGTTAATATCAGTGACACTTGTTTTTCCCCTATTTTTACGTTTGAATTAAATATATAGACTATATATTTCAAATTGAGCATCCGTGAAGAAGAAGAAAAGAATCTGGGACTCACAAAAAGCAGACTACTCTTGACAAAGAGGAGCAACGAGGTTGAAGGTGTGGTGTACGTTGCTTCGATTCTAGGGAGGGTTTTTTTTTTTTTTTTTGGGTTAAAATATTCTAGGGCTGTGAAGAGTGGAAAATAAGGAAAAAAAAAAAAGAAGAATGAAGTAGAAGAGAATGAGAGAATTAATAATTGATGCTAAGTTTTGTGCTTTTAGGACTTGTAAGGATAATTCGATCATTTTCTTGAGGGCGGTTAAAATGACAAAAATCCTAAAAATAAATAAGTTACGGCACTTTCAAAAAAAAAAAAAAAAAGGTTTATGGCACCAAATCCTAGTCAATGGATAATTTTTTTTTTTGGGCATACTCTCTAGTTTTTACATTTACTTGAAAGGCATATTTATTTGTTACTTTTAAGAGACAGACTATTTTTTTTTAATTCTTTTTTTGAAGACTTATATATGACATTTACTAAAGTCAAATGGGATCACTTTTATGCAAAATTCCAAAAAGGAAAAAAAAAAAACTGACAAGCGAGACTTTCATAGTAGTTATTTAGCAATCGAACAAATGATTAATAGTAAAAATATGAAAAAGTAGAAAACAAATTAACCAACAAAAAAAAAAAAAGACGAGAAGATTACTCTACAAGAAGGAAAATAAAAAGGAAAGGGAGCATTAACAAGAGGGAAATTGAAGAAAATGAAAGTGAAAGAAAATAAGAACAAGAGGAAAGATTCTTTTTTTTTTTTTAATGTTGTTTAGTATTATATAAAAGGAAAAAATGCATAATTACTATTTTATTTAACTATAAATAAAAGTATGGACAAAAAGATAATTTTAATAGTTATTAGCGCCGTATCTTAGTTTTCCTTTCACTTTTAGAAAGAGTAAAAAAGTAGACCCATTATAATTATTTTCCCTCCTATTTTTGTTTCTCTTCTCTTTTCTTTTTACCAAATAACCAACTCTATCAATTTCCTTTTATTTTTATCTCATCTCACATTGTTCCTCTTTTCCACCCAACTAAACATAGCAGTCTTAATTAGAGCTAGGATGTTTGCCGGTACAAGGGGTTATTACCTTGTTGAAAGGTGGCCACAGGTAAAATGCCGATAGGAGTTCCTGACAAGGGACTTGGAACCAATATATATATATATATATACATACACACACATATGTTGCATGGTGTCTCAAAAGCGTGTCCAACAAATCAAATTTTGTCACTTTATAGTAAATTTCTTTTACATGATAAGGAATTTTTATGATAATAACTATATATATGTATACACACATATGTTGCATGGTGTCTCAAAAGCGTGTCCAACAAATCAAATTTTGTCACTTTATAGTAAATTTCTTTTACATGATAAGGAATTTTTATGATAATAACTATATATATGTATACACACATATGTTGCATGGTGTCTCAAAAGCGTGTCCAACAAATCAAATTTTGTCACTTTATAGTAAATTTCTTTTACATGATAAGGAATTTTTATGATAATAACTATATATATGTATACACACATATGTTGCATGGTGTCTCAAAAGCGTGTCCAACAAATTGAATTGTGTCACTTTATAGTACTTTTCTTTTACATGATAAGGAATTTATATGATAATAACTATATATAGCGACTCTTTTTAATCGTTAAATTAATTTTTTAATGATTTAATATATAAGTATATATGAAAAATAAAAAATTTACGGTATTTACATGACATTTGATTAATTGCAACAACAATTCCTACCAATTAAAAAAAAAAAAAAAGGAATCCAAGCCATAAAAATTCAGAGTATTTTTAACAAAGTTAACCTCGCTAAATATTTATTCCCCTGCGCGTATATCCAAGTCCAAAGAAAACGACAGTTCGGCGGTGGTTTTTTTAAGAAACAATAAAATACTCGTGAATCACGTTTGGTTTATATCAGTGGAACACGGTCACCTTAGTGGCTTTCCTACGATTTTCGTGTGGGCCTCGCACTCTTCTTCGAGAGATAATGTTACGACTTATTTTGTGGTCACTTCTATCTCGCTTAGATCCTCTATATAAGCATCCACAAATCATCACAATATTCCACACACCACAAAACTCTTCTTACACAATATACGTATTTCCCCCTCGCACCAAAAAAAAAAAAAAGCAAATATATCTCAAGTTAGTGAAAAGTATATAAGCATTTATATATATACATTTTTATTTATAAAAAAAAAAAAAAAAAGAAATGGCCTGCGGAAGTATCAAGTCCTTTTTCCCTAGCCTCCATATAAGTCAGTTCTCTGACAACTTGAGTGAGGCTAAGAGAAAGACTCAGATGGTTTCCTTGGCCACTAGTTCGCTTGTTTTTCACGGTAACACGGCGTCCACCTCCACTCGTACTAGATCGGTGGTAGAAGTGCCCGTAGATCAAACAACTAGTGATTTAATTAATCTTAGTAGGTCTATGACAAAGAAAACTTTTGAACGTACTGATCATTATTATGATCAGGAAACTAGGGACAAAATTGGTAACGGAAAATTTGGCAGATTTGGGGGCAAGTTTGTCCCGGAGACTTTGATCACTTGTTTGTCCATGCTCGAAGCTGAATTCCAGTCGGTTTTGCATGATTCCCAATTTCAGGTCAGGTGCTCGATTTATATATTTATGTCTATAATAAATATAAATATAAATTCATATGTCAATTGTGAGACTTATAAATTATTATGTGCATGAAAAAACAGGCGGAGCTAAAGACGGCGCTGAGAGAATACGTGGGGCGGGAGACGCCTTTGTACTATGCTCAGCGGCTGACGGAGCACCACAAGAGCAAGAGGAGTAGTTGCGAAGGGCCAGAGATATATCTAAAGCGGGAGGATCTCAACCATGGAGGAGCACACAAAATGAACAACGCCATCGCGCAGGCAATGATTGCCCGGCGCATGGGCAAGACGAGTGTCGTGGCCGCCACTGGTGCAGGACAGCACGGCGTCGCCACGGCGGCGGCGTGTGCCAAACTCTCTTTGGAGTGCACGGTGTTCATGGGCACCAAAGACATTGAAAAACAATCCTCTAATGTTCTCTTGATGAAGCTACTTGGTGCTCAGGTATTCTCACCACTAGCCAATTAAAAACAAAAAAAAGTCGTACAATTTGCGACTATAACTTTTCTGATGTGAAAATATGGATT
This sequence comes from Antiaris toxicaria, assembly GCA_035233585.1. Taxonomy (NCBI): domain Eukaryota; kingdom Viridiplantae; phylum Streptophyta; class Magnoliopsida; order Rosales; family Moraceae; genus Antiaris; species Antiaris toxicaria. Next base: position 102,944,324 of record CP141154.1, read on the forward strand.
CTACTTTGCACATATTATATTATTGGATAAAAAGATACAATCAAAAATCCATTTTTATTTTTTTGTTCTTTGGTGCATATCACATAATTAATCCATGTTTTTTAAATTACCACTTGAAGTTAGCTTAAATAATTGAGTGTGTAATTTAGAATTCCAATATTGGAATTTTCATTTTTTTTAATAACAGTAAATTTTTATAAAAAAGTCCACGTTTATTAGATTTGACTTTTTGTTTGTTTGTTTTGTTTAGCAGATCTAGTGTGCAAATAACATTTTCTTATTTCTAAAAAATTCAAACGATAAAAAATTGAAGGAAAGAGACCTAGCTAGAAGGCATAATAGGATGCTGGTCACTGCTTAATTTATTATTCCCTTTTTTTTTTTTAATCTGATACTTACGAGCATTATTAATTATTGAAGGTTAAATCGGTGGAGGGAAATTTCAAGGACGCCACATCGGAGGCCTTCAGGAACTGGGTTAACGACTTGGAGAACGGTTTTTACCTTACTGGAACGGTGGTGGGGCCTCATCCGTGCCCTAGCATGGTCCGCGAGTTCCAGTCGGTAATCGGAAAGGAGACAAGGAGGCAAGCGGCGGAGAAGTGGGGTGGGAAGCCCGACGTGTTGGTCGCCTGTGTGGGGAGTGGCTCCAATGCGTTGGGATTGTTTCATGAATTCATCGGAGACGAAGACGTGAGGTTGATCGGCGTCGAAGGGGCGGGGATTGGCCTCGACAGCGGCCGCCACTCGGCCACCCTCGCTAGAGGCGAAGTGGGTGTGTATCATGGAGCCATGAGCTACTTGTTGCAAGACGAAGACGGCCAAATTGTCGGCCCTCATTCCATCGGCGTCGGGTAAGTTGATATCATGTAGAGTCGTTCTTATATAACATCCCTTAATGTCAAATTGACATTTGAATAGAGAAGAAACCAATAAAATGTTAATATGTGTGGATTGAATTAAAATCTCACCGGAACAGTTAGAAGTACCCAATAAAAAAAAATTGTCGATATTATTTGCTTGATTAACATGTTGAGTTTTGGTATTTTAAGCAGAAGACATTGTTCTAGAGTAGGTGTTGATATCTTCGAATTCATGTGATGTAGTTTTCAATTTAGGGCTTACTAAAATTAATATTACCTGTTTTTTTGTAAGTACAAAAAACCCCTTAATTAACATATTGATCTTTTATTTTTTATAAGTACTTAATTAACATATTGATCAATTTTCAATTAATACTACAAAAATATCATATGTAGCGCTCCTAATTTTAACAAATTTAGGTCATTTTTACATAGACTGAAAGAAAAAAAAAAGTTTAGTGCTTGACTCGTATGATTACTACGATAACAATATCATAATTTCTACGTAATTTCATCTATTTTATGAGTAAACAAATAAATTAATAAATAAATAAAGTTTAATGCATGTCTATTTCGATTCGTGGACCACTATTAATTAAAAAGCTTAACTGAAGCCAATAAGAATGGGTAGCTGTGCTAATAATTATGTTTTTCCTTTTATGCCGATCTCTTTCCTCATCTTCGTCCCTAATTAGTAACCGAGAAATTATATAATAATTTCACTTTAAAATAATTTGAAATTTTAAATTAGAAATTTTAATTTTTTTAATTTATAAATAATTAAATCAATTAATTTATCTTTAAAATTTTATTTTATTTTGAATTCGATTTGTTTTGTGTATATATAATATCATTGAGACTTTAAATTTACTATGTACCTTTATTTCTCCTTCTTCTTGATAATAGATGATAATGACACTTTACTAGGAAAGAGACATTCCATCGTAATATCATAATATGTCAGGCACCAGTCAAGCTCAACCAACTAATTTTCACGTGAAACCAAAAAAAACAAATAAAGTAAAGTTTGGGACAAAGACAAAAACATCCGTAGAATTTTTTTTTCTAATATTTTATTATTTTTTATTATTTATATCTCTAAAATATTATAATAAATTTTAAATTTTAAAAATTCATAACTTTATATATATAAATTTAAATAAGATGATTTTTTTTAAATTATATAGAATTTCAAGAAAAACAAAATAATATTTATATTAATTTTTTTAAAAAAAATTTTATTTATTTTTTCACCTCAAACAGTTTTTTCCCTAAACATATTTTTTAAAACAAATTTTTTTTCAATCTAAAAAAAATATCTCCAAAACCTTTCTCAAACTCCTCCTAAATAACATTAAATGACTGGTCGAATCAAAATATTTAAAAAAAAAGTGTCACCAAACAATAGGTGCTTTTTTTTTTAATTAGAAATTCGATACTTTTTTTTTTCTTGATAAAAATTGCAATTTTAATCGTTGAATAATTTGTATTTATCGACGAAAGCTCGTGTTAACTCTCTCATTTATGGATCAAATCATTAAAATATTAATAAAAAAAGACTAAAGCTATAATTTTTATAAATAATAGTGGATGATTTTTTTGTTTTAGAATTTAGAAATGAGTGGACCCCAAATTTTATGTTTTTAAATGGGCTCATTATTAAGTTATTATATAAAAAGAAAAGACATATTTATATGCATTGAAATTTCAAGTAATTTCTGCAACGTACATTTGTCATTTCAATCCCTTATATATACATGTGGATGTATATATACGTGTATAATAAGACAACAAATTAATCAATGATGCAGGCTGGAGTACCCAGGAGTCAGCCCAGAGCTGAGCTATCTGAAGGACAGTGGTCGGGCGGAGTTCCACACAGCCACGGATGAAGAAGCTCTTGATGGTACGTACCTTATCTTATCTGTACACCAAATAAACTAATTAATTATTTATCTTTTTTTTTTCACAGTTTTTTTAACTTATGATTTTACATTATATTTGAATGTAATATATTAAATATAATTTGTATTTAAAGAAAAAGTATTAACATTACATTTGAATGCAATGTGTGTTTGGATAAAAAGTATTTAAATTATATTTTAATAATAAATATATGATGTGATGGGTAAAAATAGAGAGAAAAAAAAAGAGAGAGATAGAAAATATATGATGTAATTAATAAAAGTAATAGAAAAAGTAAAATAATAAATAATGATTATATTAGATTTAAAATGTGATGTGATTGATATTTGAATAAAATATTTTTGTATTTAAAGGAAAACTGCATTGTATTTAAATATAATATAATTTAAATGTTTGTACCAAGCACACCATAAATGATTGTATCTTGATAATCCATATAAGATAATATTCTCAACTAATTAAATACAGCTGACGGTTAAGTTAATCCCTTGTTTTGTGCAGCGTACCGACTGTTGTGCAGATTGGAAGGCATATTTCCAGCATTAGAAGCATGTCATGCATTGGCATTTCTGGACAAACTTTGCCCTACTTTACCAAGCGGCACAAAAGTGGTTGTAAATATTAGCGGCCGTGGAGACAAGGACGCTGCTATTGTTTTCAACTCTAAACCAACCCATCTATAGACTATAGTTGAGGAAGAGAACATGAAAAATTAATATCAAAATAATAGTAATAATATTTATTGATGAAAAAAATAAATGCCAGAAGAGGAAAATATTATTGATGTCGTATGTATATGATCAGGTATCTAATATAATTTAGATGAAATACAAGAATATCGTGAATTTGTTTTATTGGATTGCCAACACAATAATATTTATGGCATTGCAATAGCAAAATCTTACAATGAGGCATCCCTCTCTTTCATTGTGGAGGGGCCGAGGGGGGTGTTTCCCATGGGGTGAACCCCACCAAACGTGGAGACAGGACATTGAACAAACTTTCTTTTTTTCTTTTCTTTTCTTTTTCTTTTTCTTTTTTTTCTTTTTTTTTTGGGAAATAGACATGGTATTTTTTATTATATTTTATCAGAAATCTTTTTTTTTTTTTGGAGAAATTATCAGTGTTTAGTTTAATGCCTGTCTTAAAATAAAATGGCAAAATCGCATTGAACTACGTGTGCATATTTTTTATTAAAAAATTTAATATTTTTAAGATTCATGTCTTAAATGGTTGGAAATACGTGCAACGGATGACAAATATGGATACTGCAGATGAATAGAGAGAAATTCATACCATTTTTATTATTGCAAGTAAATAAACCGGATCAAAAAATTGCAATTAAATAAAAACTTTGTTAGTGGCAATATTGTAATTAAATAATTTTGGTATGATCTAATAATAATTTTATATTTAAATCCATCAAAAGGTGTAAAATTTAAAACATGCATATTTCAATCATGCTAAAATTAGTAAATGTGACGAAATTTTAAATGCCCTTTGTGATATCAAATTATGGGGGAAATATCATACACAACAATATGTTAATTTTCCTAAAAAAGAGAAAAAAAAATTGAATATGTCTATTTTAAAAAAGAGAAAAAAATTTGAATATGTCTATTTTCCTATATAGAAATGCAAAATATGTCGGATTAAAGCCTTTTGCAGTAGACAGTTTTCCTCAAATGCAAAATTTTTAGCTATATACAAAGGTTAGCTTTAAAAAAAATAAATAAATAAAGACTCAATCAAAGATACATACACAAACATTAATAATAATGCACATGGTTGGATATCCACAAGTGAATTAGAGCGAACCAGTCAAGGGAAGAAACATGTACAGAATTCTAATAATGGAAAACTAAATAGGCATACTATATTTCGAGCATACGATTTTTTTAACAAATAATATTATAATCGATAGAAACTTCCAATTGATTGAGATCGAAAAATCTATGATACTAAGATCATCTGTAATACCACCAAGAAACAAATTTAACAAACAAAAACCATATAAAAATAACGAATTTCACGTCACTTTTTGTAGGTAAAAATAAAAATAAAACTAAAAGCAAAAGGAAAAAAAAATCTCCAACCATGGAATGATGCCTTTGGTTACAAATTGTTTTTCAAGAAGCCAAATGAACCGTCAAGAAACGACCTCTCCACCGTATATGGGAGACATGCCCCACATGCGTCAAGCTACACTAGGAGACTTGCCCCACCGAAGACTCATGATTCCAAAGAGACAAAAACCTCATAGTTGCAGACACGCTGAAACTGTGACGGTAGACATAACAACGACCCCGCAATGAAAGTGAAAACTCTTCTAAATCTCATTAGAAAATATTGATCTATGCTCTGCAAAACCAGATATCAAAACCAGAGTTCGGAGACCAACCCAGAGACTGCACATGACTTCAGCCCCCTAAATAATCAGACGAAACCTTGCAAGAGAGAACTCTAAACAAGAAGGAGAGAGCTTTGAGAGAGATTCCAAGACATTTTTAGTGAGAGAGATTCTAAGACATTTTTAGAGTGTAATTTTAGAGGTGGACCTCTCTTAATCTCCACACATCCCTTATAAGATATACAAATGTCAAGTTTAAAATGATTTAAACTGCGTATAATTACATATATCCTTATATATTCCGAAGTACTCCTTACCATTTCTTTAAAAAAAGAAAATAGCGATCCACTTTTCGCCCCGTGCCTAGCAGCAGCAGCCGCACCCCCACCCCCACCACCGCCAACAACAACAACAAACAACAAGGTCTAATTGTAAAATTAAAAAAATAAGAATATTACGAGGGAGAAAATTTCAGGAGCATTGAAATTAGCTAGTATTATTTTTCTGAACCGCTCGTTGCATAGTATTAGTACTATTTTTTTTTTACATGTTATTTTAGAAAAAAATACTTTTAAGATATCATTGTGTTAAATATTATAACTAATAAAATAAACTCACACGTATATCAAAATATTGTGCAATCCATTCTCTATTAATGCGTTATGTTAAACACCATAAATACCCCTCAACAACATTCGTTACTTTATATAGATCAAGATTGTATACTTCCATCTAGAATGTGTTTTTCAAGGAACAACCAAAGACAACGAAGACCACCGTTGATAATGAAGTGATCATGGATGTCTTTCTTAAGTCTCCCCAAGTCTTGGTACAAAAATTCAAATTCACCCGTTTTCATTTTGACGTCCATCCTTAGAAGTGACATTTCATAAGAGAACCATAAGCACGTGGTGAACTGTTAAGTCTGGACCAAGTCCTATAAGAGAATGAGCAGTCCTGCTATTTTGCCTGTGATTCTACTAGATCCTTGAACGGAAGGTGGACGGGAGATGCGAATACCAATCCCCTGTTAGGCGCCAGTGTACACCAGGGTGGGGGTGTAATGTGTGTTTTATTTTTGTTTATGATTTAGATTTTATTTTTTTATTTTTATTTTTATTTTTATTTTTGGGGAAGGCTGACAAACAAAAATGATGCTGCCATGAAGTAGCCAATACATTTCACAGTTCATGCATTGTGCATAAAAAGGTCAACCACAAAACAGAACCAACACAAAATAAACAGAACTCTAGCATTGCTTCAGAAATTCACTAGACATGAACGAAGCAAGAGTACATGATATATTCATTAAAGAGGAAATCCATCATGCTAATAGTATTTTATGACATATCTTCTGATAACTGTTCCTAAAACTACTGCAAAACAAAAGAAATTAGATTACATCATTCTGACCCTACAAATAGAACAAACTAGACGACCTTTTGAAAGAGAATAAATTTGGAAGTTAGGCTCTCGGTAGCTTCATTCAAGACTTAAGCTGAAATCATGAATCGGATGCACAATGAAGAACGCCCAAACCCTCGTTGGTAAACAGAATCTGCTTACGAAAACGATCATTATATATCTGTGACCGTGCAAAGATACCTTTAAGCAAGAACAGCCAGAATACACATTGCAGAGAACCCGGTAGCTCGATCATCACTTTTCTTTACTATGAAAGGGAAATAGCGCTACCCAAATCATTTTTCAAAGTATCCTTCAAAACAGAAGATGAAAAATAAAGAAACCGTTAAGACAATAAAGATTTAACAAAATGTGCCTCCAGGTTTTTGGTCAACAAGTGAAAATTGCCATACGCTCAAAACTGCAACAAAAAAAAGGTGACCTTTGTTGCAAAGAAATGTGAATGGTACAAATCCAACTACACATGTACAAAATTCTGGCCAGATGCCACGGTACTGCAAGCTCCAACACTATAGCAAAAACAAGTTAAGCGCGTACCATAAACAGGAAGAAACTCAATATAAGTTACAGAAGACATCGAAGTTGACCTAACTACATTAAATCCGCAATCGCTTTCTTTGACTACCCTCATCAGTAGCTCCCTGCAAAAAGAAACAATCGAGTATCACTATGCATATCTGTATGATAACGTCACTGCTACTGCAGTACAAATCTAAGCATCCACAAGCATCTACAACGCATGCAAAGAATCAGGGATTAGATAAAGTGGTAAATACGCCAGCATTCCACTTTCAGACTAGAACAGGAAATGACAATTTAATAAATAACCCTAGTATCTTCAGTTTAACGATATGAACACTCTAAAAGTGCTGCATTTCTGTACAGTACTCCCATGAGTTCATAAAAATTTGACAAGCTGAACAATCACTTTGTCTAGCCTTCAAATATTGCTCCACCAAAGAGCAACTTAGTTGACGTATGGTTCAGACTCCACCACGGAGTAAGGAAGCTAGTGATCTAGGGCTAATCAAGCACAAACTCTATATCCAATAGATTGAAACATATAAGTACTTTTCACAGTTTCTCGTCTGATTATGAACTTCTTTATATGCATATTTTCCCTGCATTATTTTTTCACTTACAACTAATATGAATATATTTTAAGTGCATTATTGCGTACAGAACCTAAGCATAAGATCAAAACAAAATAAAAATTAAATATATAAGTCGATTGTAAAAATAGCAGGAATCACTAATGTAAGAGGCGTGATGTTTTGACACAAAAAAAAAAAAAAATAGGAATACAAAACTAATATTTTGCAATATCAATTGTCTGGAAAAAAAAAAATGAGTGCAAAAAGTATCGAGAAACAGAAGAAATACCCCTTCATTTTGTCCAAAATCTTCAGATGGAGCCGTACGAGACTCTGACCTGCATTTAGCATGCACTATGGGACCTATCTGAGATCTATCCATGCCTGCAGTTGACCCGTCTGGTGCATTCAAATAGACAGCGCCTTTGTACATCCATTCTTCTGTCTCATCACTGTAAAACTCCTCAAAAGGCTCTCCACATAGTGCGCATACATTCTGATTCTCATCAGCAGGGACAGCCATTTCTTCATCACTTTTCTTTTCCACTATGGTCTCAGTGGGTAAAAACCCAGGAACTGCATCAGTTCCCAGTGCCTCTGCACTGCTAAGCCACATACTTGCACTAACAAACCACTTACGAGAAGGCTTCTGTTTTCTGTTCTTAGACATCCGGTTTTTAGTCACATGCCAGTCCATGTGACTACGGTGCTCTTCCTGGCTCTTGAATCGGAGACCACAGGTAGTGCATTGTCTTTGGAGATCACCATAAAGAGCATTTATTGCAGATTCATGACGCACCTTAAGAAGATCCACATTAAACTCGAGTCCAACAGGCTCCTAAATTTTCAAATAAAAAGGTTTAGACACAGGCCAAAGTAGCAGAGAAAAAACAAATATTCAAGCTCTACTTGATAGAAGGGAAAAATTGCATACATACCGGTATGGGACTAGATTTTGTCAATGAGATCAAGCCTTGAGCCATTAGAGAGTTAATTAAGCCAGAGAATGCACTCCCAGGCTGTTGGCTAGAGACGGCTGTATCAGCATTGCGAGGCGGAAGTATTGCTTGCAATGAGATAGGAGGGGGTCCAGGTGGCAGAGGCGGTAAACCCCCACCCTGTAAATTCGAAGAGCTGTTTGTGATATTGTTGGTTGATAAGTTCAACGGTAGAAGAGGTACATGATTTGTCAGACCAGAGCTAATTGCAGCAGCATGTCCTTGAGAAATGTAGCCACGATCTGAGTATGATGTCACTGGATGAGGTTGCACAGGAGCTGCCACAGAGGAAAGGTAATTCTCATGTCCTTCCTGCATTGGAAGAAGTCGTGATTGCAGAGGAGGTTGCATTTGGGTTTGCCGGTAAACAGGAGCCACTAAAGCATTCTGATTAGGTATATATGGCAGCTTTGTTGAACTTTGTTCCTTGTTCTCAAAAGGATCAAACTGCCGCCCAGCTGCATATGAAGATTTATTCGGCACTTGATTTTTGAGAGTGTTGATTGAATTAATAGAGTCATACTGACCCTTCTGGTTTTGCGTTGGCATAATTGGATGCAAGGGCATTGGGTGCGAACTGCATACATGTACTGGATGCGGTAACCCAACCGATGCTGGCACAACAACTGATTGAGCGTCAGTATTAATAGAGTCAATGATAGAGGAAACCATTCTTGAAACAACAGTTAACGGCACATGAAGTTGTGTATCAATATCTGGGAGCTTGTTGATAAAAGAAGACATATTCTCACCACCTGAAGACACACTAGTTGCCATTAAGGGTATTCGGATATTCGTACCTCTTCCTCTGGAATCAATGTGTGGCAAAGTTTGAGAGAGTTGATGAGGCACGTTCCAGGGTTCTTGGGGACGACGAGAAGCCAGATTATGATTTGCGTCATTCTGAAATCTAGGTATGTTACTGAGCGATCCACGCAGAGACTGTAACAAAACAGCTTTTTGAGTTTGGCTCAAAATTTGGAGTTTGCTTTCAATAATGAATGTCTGAACTAATTAAATAGGAATGTTCTCAATGTCAACAATGGAATTTGAAAATGAAATAACAAATGTATATAGCACCAGTATCAAATTTTAAGTTTAATTTTCATGCTTTACCAGGGGCTAATAAGTAATATGCATGGAGACACAACTGTGGCTTAATATAGGGAAAGGTGCATGAAACGATATCAACTTAAGGCAGTTAAATATAAAAAATAAAAAATAAAAATTCTATTAAAAAAATAATAATAATAATAGAAGCTATTCTCTTGATGTCTTTTAATGCTATAATTGCCATTAAGTGCTACCAAAGTGGAATTTAAAAATTTTTAAGAGCAGTTCCTTTTTTAGCCTTAACTTTTAGCAATGAAATCAAATGAATAAAAGGAAAGGCACATAGTAATTCACTACATCAAGATTATTTTATGTAAAAATAGAAAAAAAAATGCCTTAATTATAAAAAGTAACAATGACAACGAGAGAAGAATGCATGTTTGGAAGGTTAACCAACTGAACCTCACGAAAGACAGAAACAAAGGGGCTTGCAGAAAAACGAGATGGCAACAGAATTAATGCATTCATAGATATTAGGAAGCAAAGATGAAGAGCAAAACCAAAAACCAAACTTATATAACAAATTTAATGCTTTCATTTTCATATATGATTGAATAACATATTGAAATTTCTTAGATAATCATTACAAAACAAAAATAGGGAACAAGTGTAGGAAGCATACACCAAGAGACGGAGCTGCATCATCAGAGAGTGTAGAAGAATCATCTGCTACCGGGAGCTGAGCCTGACCAGACCAACTGTTTCGGATATCAGGCCTTGGTTTAAAGCTTCCCAAGGATGAAATAGATGATTGAAAGAAATCGTCACTCCTACCACGATCTGCTAAGGTTGGACTCATATCTTCCCAGTCGAACTCTTCCTCTTCGGTATTCTGCCATGACATTGAAGGCCTATGGTCCAAACCATTTGTGTCAAGGCGCTCAACCCGCAAAGGCCTATCACTAGAAGGTGTATTCCTACTGTCAGTTCCATATGCATCAATTAAAGCTCTTGGTCCTTGACGTTCACGTCCATTACTAAGTTTGTAAGGAGCAAGAGTTTCAATCTGATTCTGAGTATGATACTGTTTTCTCTGCCATTTACTCTGCCTCTCATCTCTGCCAATTGCTCTGTCAAGTGAATAATCAAAATAAGTCTTAGATGGAAACATACTTTCAATATATAATTTATACAAAAAAACTTTTGCTGCAAAATCATCAACCGCTGACAATAGAGAGACCTAACAGACACAATACTTGAAGGTGGCATAGATTTCGTAAGTCTAGCAGTTGACAATGGATGCAGCTTGTTAACTCGAAAGCAAAAAGTTGTATGACCCACACTTCCTGTTGAGCTCAATATCTGGGCTTCAACATGTGAGGATACAACCTCTGCATGGTAAGGGTCAGATATTTCATACCCAGTGGCAGGTTTTTCAGCATATATTTTCAGGGCTGAAGTCCCTCCTACAGGCTGAATTTGCTGCAAATAATGAAAAAATAAATCATTCATTCATAATATCGTATTTAAAGTGAATACCACTAGTAAAACAAAAAGACGACAAATGCCTTTTTATAGTAAGGCCACTTCAGAAGCCATAACTTTGTTTGGGCGCAAACAACCATGAAGGTATCATATGTCAGATCACTATGACTCATTTACCAAGATATCTGACCCTGATAGCATTATCAAATGATAGGGCCACGGCCATCCAACTTGGCAAATAATATTTCTTTAGTCATGACTTAAGAACATGAACTGAAAAATGAGAAGATGACTTTCAAATTGTTAATAATGATCAGATGGCTATAAACCCCGAACGGATAAGAGCCAAGACCAAATACCCATAGTTCATCTTAAAAGGGGGTTGGTAATTTCTAGGAAAGGATGTTTGTGCATCATTTTTACATTTAACCTCTGCAACCTCCAAATATGAAAATACCATCAGGTAAATTTTATGTAACATTACCACTTCTTTAGCAGCAGCAATAAAATGACATTTCAGATTTGACAAAACAATAAAACTTTCAACTATTAGAAGTACACCTAGATGCTAAATAATGCAGCAGCCTAATCCTTGGTCCTCAGAGAAGGGATGAAGAGTTAAATTTAAATGAAAAGCTTACGCTATCTGTGGCCGAATGTTCCAACTGTCGCAAGTATTTTGGATTTACATGAATGCCATGAGCTGGTCGAGGGGATTCCGAAGCTCTTAAAGGGGGCAATCTTGATGATTGTTGGTTTACAGATGGAGAAAATTGCAGCTGTGCCTCAATCTTGTGAAGGACAGAAGGTGGAAAAACTGCAGACCAAGTGCCAAAGAGGTGGCGCATAGCGGGATACTGACTAGGGTGAACTTGCCTGTATGCCTCGCAGAATACCTAAGCAAGAGCTAAAAACACTAGTTACTATAGATCCTCAAGGTAACGTTTGTACACGCTCTTAGATCATGTACGAAAATCAATAACAAAAGTTGCTATCAGATCACCTCAGGCAGACGGGAAGAGAAGTACTTGACATAGTCACGACCAATATTCTTAACTATACTGTCCAAAAGATACAGTGACGGTAATTTTTGCTCAACCGGAACCTGGAAAATTGAAAAATCAGACAGTAGGCAACACTACCTGTCAAATATTAAGCAAAACACTATGCCACCAACACACGCAGTATTACAAAAAGTGAAGGTTCACCCTATGGTTACCAATAAATAAGTTTAATGTAATCAACAACACAGTCATGGCAACGAAAATAATCATAGCAGTAAAACCTTAAATTAATAAAAAAGAAAGAACATGATGGGCTCCAGACAGCGACTGAACAAGGTATTTGCTAGCATATTCTTTTGTTAACTATAAGCTTTGAGATGCTGGAAACTAAATCCCAACATCAGAATGTAGGCAACTTTTATCTGTATTTGGTGGAAAGTCATTATCGCACAGATGTGTGCTTCACCAACATCTAAAAAATGAAGCAAACTTTCGTGACAGGATCATGTCATCAGTTTTAGGTTGCTTAGACAATTGCCAATAGGATATCGAGTCAAAAGCCCCACGAATTTGACAAACGCCTGAGTCACGTGCAAAAATTACGATGAACGCCAAAAGAAGAAGGCTGAAAAGAAGATAACCATTTGCAGAGATAGTAAATGGAAGCTATGAACTTTCTTCATAACAAGAGATGCAATAATGACTTTTACGGAAGATATGACTGTTATAAACAGCATTATGACTTCTTTAATCGTAAATTTCAGTCCTTCATCCAAGTTCAGTATATAAGAGCTAGTCACACATCAAAACTCAGTGCTTAAGAGCTAGCTGCACATAATGCAACAAGCTTTCCTCTCAAGAACAGTTTTCAAAACTTGCTTTGAAATTAAACTATATTGGACAAAGTTTTTTCCGGATTCCACCAATTTCAGAAGTTAAACCCTACGCAAATCTAATTATTTGATCCATTAAGTCGGGGGTCATTACAGAAACAGAATGGAGCATTTTCCCTGTCATTCCGTTCAAAATATTTTATCTTTGTTTCAATAAATAACCAAGTAGAAGTAAATTGAAAGTTGAGTGAAGTTTTAGAACTTTAGGAGTTAACGAATCAATTGAGAAGCTTTTGGTTTAATGGAGTTCAGACCCGTCAAAAACCTAAATTTCTTCATAAATATACTAAACGAAAGATAAAATTTGAGGCTATATATCATTAAAGCTTCCGAAAAACTATAATTACAGGGAAAAGCACAAAATAAAAAATTCCTAATATTCCAAGTGGGAGTACAAAAAACAGAATTCGGCAAACTCGGACCAAAACAGACCTCGAGAATGCGAGCACAAATAGCATCGGCGATGCCCTTGCCGTGCTCTCTCTGCTCGCCGGCGACAATGGTGAGATCGGTGATAATTGGCTTCGAATTGAAGGTGAGCTCGGACAACACCAGCTCGTAAAGCTGCACAATTTCCTCGGTTCTCGGCAGCGACACGACGTCGTCGGCCGAAACCCTAAGGTCGTCGTCCCGTTGCTTCAGCAGAGCCTTGAACCGATCCAGAACCGACGGCGGAGCCGGCGACTTCTGCGCCACCTCATTGGGCATCGCCTTGTTCTGTCCCCGCTCCGCCGCCGTGAACGCCGCAACCGCCCTAGGGTTCTCTCGGGACACCACGAGCTTCTCCGACTCCATTAACGAAGAAGAAAACCGCACCGGGCGTGAATTAGGGTTAGGGTTTTGTCCCTCCACGGAAGGAGAGAATCGAATTAAGCTTCTCTTCCACCATAGAAAATCAATCCAAGTTCCTTATATACATATATATATATTTATGTATACAAATCGAGAAAGAGATTTCGATTTCTGATTTTCCTTTTTATTTTTCCTTTTTCTTTCTTTATTTCGCTTCTTGGATTGAATAATCGAGAAGAAGAAGAAACTGAAGCAGCGTGGTTTTTTTTTTTTTTTTAATTTCTTTTATTTTGATCAACAGTTCTGATTGGAGACGAGTTTTTTTTACATATTTTAACTGACAAGGATTTAAATACGTGGATCATGAAACGCTTAGACATTTGTTTACGGTGTGAGTGACCATACTGGAATATATGAACCTATCAGGATAGGGCTCTATCGGGTAGATTGCGTTGTACTTTTTTCAAGAAAGTCAAGTAATCTAACGGTCGGTAAATGTCTTGTCAAACCGTTGATGTCCTGGTCGAAGATCCGACAAATAACTTAACGGAAAGGAGCTTAATTTACAGGAAAAACCTGAGGAAGTGAAAAATTGGCTAAAAAATCCGTAGCTCCAAATTGAGATGGACAAAGATTTTGTTAATAATTTCCAATAAGTTGGGAACTCCGTTATTGTGGTGTAGTACGGATGTTTAAACCTTCTTTTTTTTTTTGGGGGGGGGGGGGTTGAAATGCGAATGTTCAAACTTTTATCCTAGGATTGAAGTTTAAAAAAGCCACTTTGGTTTCCTGGTCAATAAAAGCCACTTTGGTTTAGTGCAACGCCAACATTGCATTAAAAAATGATACTTTGTATGGAAAAGGAGTTGAAATTTTGGGTATATGTATGTGTCATTCTTAATAATAAATTAAGACAACAATGTTATATATCTCAATTTTAATTTTAATTTTTTTATCACAAAATTAGAGTAACTGATATATGTAATTTTTTAATTTTAATTAATATGATAGTTATTTAAAGGTTTACCAATTAAAAAATGACAACTTGTATATTATTAACCGCTTGAATCATGTATTATATATGAATGTTTATTCACGCCGAGTGTTTGTATTTATACGTAGAATTTGAATTGTATATTTAAATAAAATGCGTGTTTGGATAATTAATGTAAAGATAGAGAGTATGGTATAGGATTTTTTAAAAAGTGAAAATTTGAACTTGCATTTGAGTTGAATTGTTGTGAAATAATGAAATGTTCAAATTGTTTTATTCTAGTAGTAGTCGAACCAAATGTGTATTGCATTTAAGTATAATAATTGTTATTTAAATAGCTCATTCAAACTGATCATTTGTAGGTTAGTTTTTGAAAATTAAAATTAGAGAATTAGTCGTCATATAATTTGGTGAGAAAAACTTGGTAATAGAAAAAAAGCATTGCTATAAGACAGCTTTAGCAACATTTACTAATATAATGTGGGTTTCGCAGTGTGGAACTTATAGATGAGATCTACCTTTTATTTGTAATAATATTTATAGGATATATAGTAAACGTATTGCATTCGTATTACATTTGAATGTAATACATTGGATACATTTTGTATTTGGATGAGAAGTATTTTTTTTGCATTTAAATGTAATATGTGTTTGGAAGAAAAGAATTTAAATATTATTTTAAAATTAAAAAGTTGGTGTGATTAATAAAAGTAGATACAAAAAAGTGAGATAAAGAGAAAATATGATGTAAATGGATTTCAAAAAATTTATTTGTAAAATATTTTGGAATAATAAATGTATTTGAGATATTGTAGAAAGACATTGTATTTGAATGCAAAACTTGTGCATTTGAATAAAAATTACGTTACCTTTAAACATAATGCAAACACAATATGAAAAACAAACACCCCATTAATACTAGTAATCCCTTAAACATTTTTTCACAAGGATAGACAAAAAAAAAAAAAAAGTAATATATTAGTTGGAAATTATCTTCAATTTATCTAATTGAATATTTGTTAACAACTTGATGCCACCTTATAATATACACACGAGTTTATTTCTTTGATGAATGTTATCAATTTTCTAGATATTATAAAACTATTTTACATTTTAATTACGAAAATTTTGTTTTGTTAATTAGTCCATCCACTGTCTAAGTGATTGGGTGTGTTAAAGGGGTGTTTAGTAAAACATTTGCATTTTAATTATATTCTAATGCAATGTAATTTACACCAAACATAAAGTTTTACATTCAAATATAATTTTTTTAAACAGTGCTACGAAAACAATTATTATTCAAAAGTTTTTTAAAATAATCACATCAACTTTTTAACTCCACTATTTATCTCTACTTTTACCAATCACATCAAATTTTCAACTCTAAAATACTTTTCATCCAAACACACATTTCATTCAAATACAAAACAAATACTTTTCAATCAAATACAACACTCAAAAAATAAATTACATTCAAATACAATCAAAATATAATGCATTTACCAAACACCTCTAAGTGTGTAATTCAAAATTCAAGTTCTAGAATTTTCATTTTTTAACAATACTAAGATTAAAAAAAATAGCCTTTCCACTATTTACATTAAGCGTGCTAATAGCTTTATTTTTTTCACATTGATATTTTCGTACAAGATGTAAACTTGAACTAAAAGCAAAACACTTATTACGCTGTAAACAATTCTAGTTAAAAAGTTAACAAATGTTATATAGGAATCTTCATTTGTTGAGCAAAGATTATATTTATTTCACATTTTTTTAAGGATTTTTTTTTTCACATTTTTAGATGCATCATGCCTTTTTTCTTTTTTGCAATTAGACGTAAAAGTTAAATTGTGAAATGTAATATAAAATTTGTAGGATATGAAATTATAAATTTGGCTTTTAAATTAAAGTAAAAGAAGTACACTTTTAACAGAGAAAAATTAAATATTCGATTAAATAAAGAAAATCACATTAAATAACATTTTTACATAATGAAGTTAGTAAATATCATGATTTTAAAATATTTACTTTTATAAATAGATTATTTTCGTTTACCTCAAAAAATTTACTATTTTATTAACAAATCTGCTATTTGTCGTCATTTAATTCAAATAAACGTGTATACATATGTGTGTGTATATATATATATTTGTACTTTTTAATACTTGTTTGGATTTTAAACCAGTCATGCTTATCTAATTATAGATTAAAGAAAAAAACAAAGCTTATAGTTGGGATAATAATTCAATTATGTATTGGCAATCTTTCATATTTCCGATCATTCAAATTAGAAAACCGTAAGCATGTCTCAGTCCACGATCCACATTCACCTGAGACGACAGTTCGTTTTCAATCCAAATTCCCCTGAGACGACAGTGCGTTTTCGAAATGGGCGTCACTCCTTAGGACTATCTTTTGACAATCCCTGCTTTCCTTGTCTCCATCATGATTTACGACACTCAACAAATAAACAAATCTTGTATCTTTCCAAGGTATCCAAAGGGCAAAACGGTGTGTCATTTTTTTTTTTTAGCAAAAGAAAAGGTATTTAAAGGCAAAAAAAACTTGTGACGGATCAAAAGAGATGACAAAGTCAACTGGAATTGGTATATTTATTTGTTTACCAAACCATGAAAAAATGTAATTGAAAAAAAAAAAGTGAGATTGTAAAAGATATTGCCCTATTATAAATTTCAAATAATGAGAATTATTAAGGTAATAATAATTCAATAATTTTAAGAATTTTATTCAGTTGAAAAATGGTTTTGATGTGTAGGTCTCGGAGGATAAGTAGGTTGTTGTTGAATTGGAATCCTATTTTAGTAATATTTTCAAAACTAGTGCATTACGGATAATGTGCTAGTGGCTTACGAGACTTTACACATAATTCATCAGAAAACTAGTGGCAAAATGGGCTAAATTGGTCTTAAGCTCGACATGAGCAAAGCTTATTACCAAGTTGAGTAGTGCTTTCTTAAGGCTATAACGATGACATCTAGTGCAGGTGATAATGGATTATGTATCTACTGAGAACTTCTCGTTTATCTATAATGGGGGTGTTGTGGGGAAGGTGAGGCCTTCTCGTGGATTAAGATAGGATTGTCCACCGCCTCAATATCTGTTTCTGATTTGTGTGGAATGATTGTCGGTGACGATCCACAATAGGGAAGAAGCGAGCATTTTGAGGGGTGTTTCAGTGGCAAAGAGGGCTCCTAAGTTTTGTTATCTCCTTTTTGTTGATGATTCTACTTTATTTGGCAGAGCTAATTTGAGTGATTGTGGGGCTATTATGGAAATACTTAAGTCCTATGGACATTTGTGGGACAAAAGTTTAATTTTTCTAAGTCCTTAATCACTTTTAGTCCTAGTGTTAGAATTAAGTTAAAAAGGGATATCTTGGATCAACTGGGGCTCGAAGAAAATGTTGATCATCATGATAAGTATCTTGCATTGCCTTCTTTTTTGGGGAGGAGTAGAAGCAGAACTTTTAAATGAATTAAGGATAAAGTGGCTAAGAAATTGAAGCTTTGGCAAAGTAAGCTCTTTTCAACCGCCGAGGGAGTGGGGGGAGGGGGGGGGGGGGTAGGGTTGGTATGGGTGGTGGTGGGGGGTAAAGAAATTCTTATTAAAGCCATTGCCCAAGCTATGGCCACATACACCATGAGTGTATCCCCTCAACCTTGTGTGAAGAGCTTTATGCAGTTATTGCTAGATTTTGGTGGGATGGAGGTGATGAGAGTAGGAAGATCTATTGGATGAAACGGGAGAAGCTTTGCCAACCAAAGAAGGAGGGTGGAATAGGGTTTTGAGATCTTAGCCTTTTCAATCAGGCCTCGTTGGCTAAACAAGGTTGGTGGATTTTGGAGAAACCTTTCTTGCTTGTGAATTAGGTGTTCAAGGCAAAGTATACACATTTTCGCGAGGTGAGAGAAGGGTACAATGCTTCATTTGTTTGGTAAAGCATCTTGTGAGGGCATAAGCTTCTAGATAAGAGATTGTGATGGAATATAGGAGGGGGTTTAGGAGTGTCGGTGTTCAACTCTCCTTAACTGCCCATGTCGTGCTCATTTAAACCGGTGACAACTCCCAATGTTGAATCAAGAGATTTGAAGGTCTCGGACCTTACCTATTGTCGATCATAGAACTTAGTAGAAGCTAAAAAGATCTTATGGCCAATTGACGCAGGGTTGGCGCGAAGTATTCCCTTGAGTTGAACTAACACAGTGGATAGATTAATATGGAACTTCGATTCTAAAGGGAGGTTTTTGGTTAAATCCGCTTACTGGTTGGTGTGCGAGCTGAAGCAAGAAGGGGGGTCATCAGGGACTAGTTCTTTTTGCAGATGGTGGTCTCGTTTATGGAATCTTAAGATTATGAGTAAAGTTATAATTTTTTGCTTGGAAAGCTTTCTGTGGAATCCTTCTTGGAAAGCTTTCTGTGGAATCCTTCCTTGTATGGAGAATTAAGCTAAATAAGGAGTTAAATGTAACACTACATGTGGGAGGTGTAGGGAAGTAGTATAAACAACTCGGCATTCTCTTCAGGACTGTGTTGGAGTAAGGGATGTTTGGGAGAGCTGCTCTATTTATTAAAAGTTAAAAAACGCTCTTTTTTTCTCTTTTGATGGGCTTTGCAGCTTTGTTTGTAATAATCTGTCAGTTGAGGAGGTGGAGATTTTTGTGGCGGTCTAGAGTGTTTGGTGGTCTCGTAACTTGGGGGTGTTTGATTCCAAATGGAAGCCCACGATGAATGTGTTAGAAATTTCGGGGAGGATACTCGGCGACTATTAAGTAGTCAACAAGGTAGAGGTTCCTAAACAAGATGCTTTACTGTCAAATAAACTGAAATTGGAGCAACCTCGTGAAGGGGAATTTAAATTGAATGTGGATGAAGTTGTTAAAAAAGGGTTTGAGCTCGTGGGAGGTTAGAGCAATGGTTAGAAACTTGGCTAGAGATGTTGTTGCATGTTTATCCAAGCAGGTGGCTAAAAGGTGTAGTCCTCATGTGGCTAAATGCCTGGCATTGGAGGGGTTAGAGATGGTTACCAGCTGTAGGTTATAAAATTGGTTGCAATTAATGTCGTTAAGGTAGTTGATTCGCCTAGCTCTCTTGATGATGGGGGTTTAATTATTGATAATATCAAAATTTGTCCTTCTCAGGTTGCTAGTGGAACAATTTATTGCCATATTACTTGCTCTTGTAATTTGGTGGTTCACTAATTAGTCAATCTTGTCTTTCATTCTTCTAATGAAATTTGTGGTTTGGATGTAATTTCCAGGTGATTGGACCTACTATTTTGGCTGATTTAACATATTAATAAAAAATTCATGTTTCATTAAAAAAATAACAATAATTTTAGCTATATAATTAACCTTTTTATACAGCCAAATAATTATTGTGATTTGAGAATTTATTAAGAATAATATATAAATACGGCATTCATTTCATTGGACAAGCGCCCCTTCAACTCTAGTGGCATCCCTATATTTGGTTACAAGTGCAGTGGATTTTCACAGGTGTATAAATCAAATAAGTAATAAAGTGATGAGTAAAGTATCGTTCTCATAAGAATAATATTATTAAGTATCGAAATTAGTTAATTTTAATTTATAGAAGCAACCAAAAAATGTTATAATTAAAAAATTAAATAAATAAAATAAAATTACAAAAATAGATTAACATAAATTAATATTACACAAACAAACACATAAATACTAAGAATTATGGTTTCACTATAAGTAATCAGATTTAATTTGATTTTATTATATTATTATGGTTTTGTATTTATATTTATTGATGGTCAACTACTATTTTTGCATTATGTACTCTTTTTCAAGTTATATACAAATTCTATATTTTTTATAATTAAATTTATGTAAAGGATTAGTAAATCAAAATTCAAGATAAATAGTACCATATATGTAAATTGTATGATATATGTAAATAGTGTCATACATATAAACAGTATTATATATATGAACAATAAAAATACCAGTCTGAATTCAATTATAAAAGTATTCGTTGAAATATCAATAGTAGATAATAATATGACCATATAAAAACATATAAAATATCTCTATTTTATTTCATATTTTATGGTATTTATTCTAGAATCATGTCATAAAAATCTCCTCTCAGTTTCTTTCTTTTTTATCAAATCATTCAAAAAGTCAGTCAGAATTTTGAAAGCATTAAGTTTGAGAATAAATACACTAATAGATACGACAATTATAATAATATGCTTAATTTAATTAAATCATCATAATCAGGCTGCTCCCAACAAAAAATTTTTAATTCATAAATAAAATAATACAACAAAACAAATTAAACATAATGATAAAATAAAAATAAAAAAAATCTAAAATGATTATTAATATTTGTATTGATAGAATCTCTAAAAAGTCCTCCTTTTATTAATACTACAATAAAGCTAAACAAAAGAAAATAAATAATTTTTTTTTAGCTTCATCAGAAGCTTTATTTTTTTTACACTACATTTGTCACTCTCATTCTTTCTCTTATCCTCTTACTCTATCTTCCCTCTCTCACCTGTAAGTAAATTGTAATGATCTAAACATGCCAAAACGAATCCAAATATAGCATATAGATCAAAATGCGAAAAAAATGTCGAGACTGAAAAATACCTCCCGTCATTGTTATTTCTCCGACGAACCTGCAAAACTTTGAACCAAACGTTAAAACACACACAAAAGGCTTGACCTTCGAAGCTCTCAATCCTCACAAACGATGGTGCAATGAAAACCGAAAATTTTTTGAGAATTGAGCTCCGAGACCAAGAGCCAACATCCTCCTCTTATTCTCTTCCATCAAGAGAATTTTTTAACGTAAATGGAGGAATAATGGTGGGATTAATGGACCATAATCACGAACGGTTACTTCTGTTTGTCTTCAAAAACTGAAAGTAACCATTCGGTTACCAAGAGTAACTGACATTTTCCTACTTGGTCCATAAATTCCATCATTCATCAAATAAGAAACAAATTACATGAATCATGGCGACAAGTCCTCTTAAGCACGAGTATTATCTTCTATGTATTACAATGCAATCTATTCCTTTAATAGCTCATATAACTTAATGAATAAACCCTATGTTTATTCTTGGTCCAAACATAAAGATATTTTCTCAAGACTAACATATGTGTACACGAGATGACAAAAATGAGAAAATATCACAAAAGGAATTTCATTATAATAATATCATTCTTATAATGAAATTACATAGAGGAACCAAGTCCCATTCTAACTACATGATTCTTGAATTTTTATGGTGGCATGCCTTTAGTTAAAGGATCAGCAATCATCAATCCAGTGCTAATGTGTTCAATAACCACTGATTTGTCTTTAACACATTCTTTTATGGTTAGATACTTGATGTCGAGTGCTTACTTCGACCATTGCTTCTATTATTCTTTGCCATAAAAACAGCAGCTGAATTGTCACAATATATCTTCAATGACCTAGATATCGAATCCATAATTCTAAGTCCAGAAATGAAATTCTTTATCCATACACCATGTGAAGTAGCCTCAAAACAGAACACGAACTCAGCTTCCATAATAGAAGTAGCAGTCAAGGTTTGCTTTGCAGTTCTCCAAGAAACAGCTTTACTGGCTAGCATAAAGATATATCTCGAAGTTGACTTCCGAGAATCAACACAGCCAGCGTAGTCTGAATCGGAGTAGCCAATCACTTCCAAAAGATCAGTCCGTCTGAACATAAGCATGTAATCCTCAGTACCTTGAAGATACCTAAGCACCTTTTTTACAGCTTTCCAGTGGTCTATACCCGGATTACTCTGATATCTTCCTAATATCCCGACTGCAAAAGCTATGTCAGGCCTTGTACTGACCTGAGCATACATAAGGCTTCCTGCAACTGAAGCGTAAGGAATATTCTTCATTTGTTCTCTTTCAAGATCATTATTT
This sequence comes from Antiaris toxicaria, assembly GCA_035233585.1. Taxonomy (NCBI): domain Eukaryota; kingdom Viridiplantae; phylum Streptophyta; class Magnoliopsida; order Rosales; family Moraceae; genus Antiaris; species Antiaris toxicaria. The sequence goes on from CP141154.1 coordinate 102,967,147, forward strand.
GGATATTGATTCAAGCTAAGTTTATCACCCTTCACAATAGGAGCTATACTCGGTGAACAATCCTTCATCCGAAATCTCTCTAAAACCCTGTTGATATAGGTTTCTTGAGACATACCCAGAATACCACGTATTTTGTCTATATGTATCTTAATCCTAATGACATAAGATGCATCACCCATATCCTTCATATCAAAGTTTTTAGAGAGAAATTGTTTCACCTCATATAGCATGCCCTTATCATTTGTCGCAAGTAAAATATCATCCACATACAAAATAAGAAAACAAATCTTGCTCCCACTGACCTTCTGGTATATACATTGATCCATAATGTTCTCTACAAATCCAAATGAAGAGATGACATCATGAAATTTCAAATACTACTGACGGGAAGCTTGTTTCAATCCATATATAGATTTCTTAAGCTTGTAAACCAAATGCTCACCACCACTAAAGGAAAAACCTTTTGGTTGTTTCATGTAAACCTCTTCCTCTATATCTCCATTGAGAAAAGCCGTTTTCACATCCATATGTTGCAACTCTAGGTCAAAATGTGCAACTAATGCCACGATAATGCAAAAAGAATCTTTCTTAAATACAGGAGAAAATGTCTCTATGTAATCGATCCCTTCCTTTTGAGTGAATCCTTTTGCAACGAGTCTAGCCTTGTATCTCTCAATGTTACCCAGTGAGTCTTTCTTTGTCTTAAAGACCCACTTACATCTAATGGCTTTTGCACCATCAGGCAACTTAACAAGGTCCCAAACACCGTTAGATGACATAGAATTTATCTCATCTTTTATAGATCATGCCATAAGTTAGATTCCTTACAACTCATGGCTTGTGAAAACATTTCAGGATCAATTTCGGCTCTAATGTTATAGTCCGACTCTTGTAGATACACGATGTAATTACTAGGTACTGCTGACCTTCTTAATCTAGTAGATCTTCTTAAAGTTGTTTCAACATTCTCTTGAAGATCGTGTTGATCAACTGGTTATTCAACCATTTCTGGTACTTTTTGAACAACTTGATCTACTGGTTGATCATTAGCAGTTTGTGGAACCTCAACAATTGGTTGTTGAACACCCGTTGGAACTTGAGGGGCATTAACAATGACAATCATTTTATTACTTGATGTGGAAGGTTGAGCATCAATATGATCTCTTTCAGAAACAATGTCTTGAAATCGATCTCTTCCATTAATCATGTCATTCTCAAGAAACTTCGTATTTCTAGATTCCATAATCCTAGTGCTGTGAGATGGATAATAGAATCTGTATCCTTTAGACTTTTCAGCATATCCAATGAAATATCCACTAATAGTCCTTGGATCCAGCTTCTTTTCTTGTGGGTTGTAAACTCTAACTTCAGACGGGCATCCCCAAATGCGTATATGACGCAAACTCGGTTTCTAACCTTCCCATAACTCAAAAGGCGTTTTTTGGACAGCCTTGGTTGGAACTCGGTTTAATATATACGTTGCCGTTTTAAGAGTTTTAGTCTACAATGATATAGGAAGTTTAGCATTATTGCGCATACTCCTAACCATCTCCATTAAAGTCCGGTTTCTTTTTTCTGCAACACCATTCTTACTCGGAGAACCAGGATTAGTGTATTGAGTAACTATTCCTTGCTCTTCAAGAAACTTAGCAAACGGACCAGGAGCTTGTCCATCCTCGGTGTATCTACCATAATACTCTCCTCCTCTATCAGTTCTCACAATCTTAATTTGTTTTTCACATTGTTTCTCTACTTCAGCCTTGAAAACCTTAAAGACATCTAATGCTTCATTTTTATTCTGAAGCAAGTAGATATACATATAATGTGAGAAATCGTCAATAAAGGAGATAAAGTATTTTGGACCACTTTGTATGTCCATATATGGACAACAGATATCTGAATGGATGATTTCAAGTAATTCGGAACTTCTGTGCCCACCCTTCTTAGATGTTTTGATCTGCTTTCCCTTAATGCAGTCCACACAGATCTCGAAATCAGCAAAATCCAAAGTACTTAGTACTCCATCATTTACGAATCTCTTAATCCTATCTTTGGAGATATGTCCCAATCTCCGGTGCCACAACATAAAAGAATCTTCATTTATAAATTAATATAGAAAAGGCCATTAGACAAAATACCATTTCCAACAACATCAGATTTATAAGATAAACTAAAAGATGTCTTTGAAAAATTAAAGGAAAAACCCAATGGTACAAGTCTTGAAACAGAAATCAAGTTTCTAGAAAAACTTGGAACATAAATGGTATTTTCTAAATTCAAAATAAAGTCACTACTTAAAATTAAATTGCATGTCCCAATGGCCTCCACATGCGAGCCCATCTTATTTCCTGAAAAGATGCATTGCTCACTTCTCACTGGTTTCCGCAGATTTCGCATACCATGCAAGGTATTTGAAACATGGATTGTAGACCCAAAATCAATCCACCATGTGTTATGATCAACATCAACCATATTAGATTCATAACAAACAAATGAGATTAGTTTACCTTTCTTCTCAAGCCATTTCTGGAATTTAGTGCAATCCTTCTTCATGTGCCCCTTCTTTTTACAGAAGAAACACTTGGATTCTTTCTTTATTCCATCTTGTAGAGGTATTTTACCTTTTCCTTTCTTCTTAGCTTGCTTGTCATCTTTCTTGTCTGTTGCCATCATGACACTTTTACCTTGTTTCATTATCAGCCTGCTCTCTTCTTGAATACACATGGTCATGAGTTCATTAATTGATCACTATTCTTTATGTGTATTGTAGGAAATTTTAAAGGGCCCATACTGCTGTGGAAGAGTGTTCAATATGAAATGGACAAGAAAGGTTTTAGACATTGTAACCTCAAGTGTTTTTAATTGAGCCGCAATATCTCTCATCTTCATGATGTGCTGTCGCATACCTTTTACTGTAGTGAGCCTCATAGATGAAAACTTCATTATTAAGGTGCTAGCAAGCGCCTTATCAGAAGTTTCAAACTGTTCATCTATGGCCTTCAGCAGATCTCGGACCTTTTCATAGCCTTCGACAGAACCACGAATACCAGCAGAGATATTAGTCTTTATGAACATGATACTTAATCGATTAGATCGCTCCCATTTTTCATAAAGAGCAACATTAGCTTGAGTGCTGGTTTCAGTTATGGCAGGTGGTTCGTCCTTACTTATGGCATAATCAATGTCCATCCAGCCCAAATGAAGAAGAATTCTCTCCTTCCAGATCTTGTAATTATCGTCTTTTAATTTGGGAATGTCACACTTAAAATCAGAAAAATTCACAGGTTGCATAGCTGCACAAATTAAATATACATGCTAAATTCACAATTTTTAAGGCCAAAACTTAAGTTATGCTTTACCAATACAAAACATAAATATGAATCTAATGACATAAAACTTGCCTGTGGGCTAAAGTTTTACTCAATTAGGTCCATTTCAAATAAATGATGAAACTACCAAATTACGTTCCTTTTCTTAATTCCTGTGGGTAGATTAAGAAATATAATTTGACATTTTATCCTAATTAATTATACAAATACAACAAAAATTCTTGTGAGATAAATTTTATTGTACTACATATAATTAATCATAATTAATGTTATAATGTGATCCTAAAAAAAATTCTTAATATATAATTTGCATAATTTAAAGATGCTGTGGCTACTCTAAAAATTAAATAAATTATATGGATCATACAACATTTAATTAACAAGATAACCATATATATTGCATAATATCATAAGCAATATCAACAAAAATTAATAATATTGCAAAAAAACATAAGCAATATTAATAAAATTAATGTACTTTATTAATTAACTCAATGTTGCATATATAATAAAAATAATAAATTTATACACACAAACCCAAATAAATTAATTAAGCACATTAAAATAAAAAAATAAAAATAAAAATTTTTTGGAAGAAAAACGACAAAATCTGTAAAAAATGACAATACAATTCGTTTTAGAAAACGACACAACCTTAAGAAAACGACACAAATGGGCTTCTAGAAACGACATGTCATTTTTGACATCAGAATGTCGCTTCGCTGTTGTCAAAATGACGTGTCGTTTTTATTCTGCCAAAACGACATGTCGTTTTTCTCGATTGACAGCGACCTCTCACCCTACAAAACGACATGTAGTTTTCTCAACAACATAAAACGACATGTCGTTTTTTGTCATCTTTAACCTTCAGCCGGGTTTTTACAGACCCGTTCAACTCGGTTTCGACCCGAAATGAAACCCGACGGTTTCTTGGCCTTCCGGACATCAAAATTCACGTTTCAAAAGCCAGAATTCATAGAAATCAAATTTCCTAATGATTTCTAATCTTATTTTTCAAAAACAATGTTTAAAATTTAAGCCCAAAATCAAAAACATTAACGTAAGTTTTTGAAAAAAAAAATTTGCAGGTTCTCCGGCAAACATGACAGAGGCATAAACGTGTGCTCTGATACCAAATGTAAGTAAATTGTAATGATCTAAACATATCAAAACGAATCCAAATATAGCATATAAATCAAAATACAGAAAAAATGTCGAGACCGAAAAATACCTCCCGCCATTGTTATTTCTCCGACGAACTTGCAAAACTTTGAATCAAACGTTAAAACACACACAGAAGGCTTGGCCTTCGAAGGTCTCAATCCTCACGAACGATGGTGCAATGAAAACCAAAATTTTTTGAGAATTGAGCTCCGGGACCAAGAGCCAACGTCCTCCTCTTATTCTCTTCCATCAAGAGAATTTGGCAACGTAAATGGAGATATAATTGTGGGATTAATGGACCATAATTACAAACGGTTACGTCCGTTTGTCTTCAAAAACTGAAAGTAACCATTCAGTTACCAAGAGTAACCGACATCACCTTCTTTCGGCACTACTTTCTTTTATAGGCTAAAAAAATTACAATGCGCACACACAAAATTAATATTTTTTTGGTGCGAATAGGTGGCACATGGTTCAATGTCGAACTCGGCATAGGATGCACATGGGCAAGCAGAAAAAAGTAGGAAGAAAAGGAATTAAGAAAAAGAAATTGAAAGATGAAAAAATGAAAATGAAAATGAAAAAAATGAAAAAAAAAAATTAATGTGCATGTATTCTAATTGCTTCTTTATTGATCTGAAATTAGATTCTGTCATAACTTATTTATACAAGTTTCGATTTGAGTGATTCTTTTTTTAAAATGCTCATATCGATGAGAGAATCAAAATAAGACCAGTTAAGTTATAATTTTCCTGTTATGAATAGTGACACCTGATGGGAATCACTTTTAATACATAAATTTTTTACCACAATTTAACACTATAGACAAAAGAAAATGATAAGATAAAATAAAATAAAATTAAATAAAAATTTCATGAAATTTATTAAAAAAAATCTAAATTAAAATAAATAAAACAAAACAAATAAAATGTTGAATAATAAACTAAATTTTATGCATAAAAAAGAGATAAAATAACTTGATTTTATAAAGTTATCAACATGCACTTATGCGAATAAGCTATTCATTTTTACTACTACTCTTTTTTTTTCCATAAATAATAAAATTGAAAAAAAAAAAAAAAACCTAAAGATTTAAGAGCAAAGAGAGTCGTAGGACTCAGAGTGAGTCGCTGAAGAAGGTAGGTGGTGGCTTGGTTATGTGTGGGACCCAGGGGCTGGGTAACTTGGAGATGGTGCCGAAAATGGTGTTACTAAGGTTGTGTATCACTTTTCAAATTTAGTAATTTATTTGTATCTCTTTGAAATGAAAATTAGGTTACAATTTGATGTGGAATTCTTGAATTATTAAAAGTGATATTTCTTTAAATCACTTCCAAATATCGTGGATTGTGGATTTGAGGATTCTGACTGTGTAATATTACGATCATTTGCAATCTCATCACTATATGTGGGTGTGTGTGTGTATTTTTCTTTTCCTTCCTTTACCTTCATTCTCCTATCCTCACTGTTGTCGTCGAGTATTTCAACCAAAACAAGTGTTTTGTTTAAAAAGGGAAATTTGTTCTACCATATGTTTATAGATGCATGGTAGATTGGTAGATTTGGTGACGTATATCGATTTTATTACGCCAAGTTTCTCAATACAACAAAGACTACATAAAATAACAACTTTTTGTCTATTTTTTTCATTCCCTCCCCGCCCTTTGAGTGGTTAACGTATTTTATCTTGTGGTCTTCCTTTAAGTGCTATTTTTAAGTGCTATTTTTAGAGATAAAAATGACAAACAACAAAACAAATCCGTTAGGAATAAAATACTTTAATTTAATTTGAATGCATGTGGCTTTGAAAAAGATCTGAACTAGATATAAACTTGGCATATGCCATGTGCGGTTGATTAGTTAGTAAGGTTATTGACTATTAGTTAATAAAAGTCTAGTAAGCTAATTGCATCTCTCTCACATGCCAAGTATGAAGCAAGAGGAAAATATGTGGCTATGATCAATTAATAGTTAACTAATTATATCTATATACACTTAGAACAATATTTTTTTTCCGAGGTTGAAGGTACATAATTCAAAAATATAAAACCATACAAAAGTCATGTTTGATAAAACCTAAAGCATCTTGCTACAAAAAAACAAAAAACAAAAAAGAACCTAAAGCATCCGTTAGCAGATATAATTTAGTAAAAATTTCATACCTAATTCATTCAACAAAAAATATAAATATAAATAAAAAAAAATCACACCTGACTTCCATCATAAGGTGTTCTAGTTCAAATCTTTTACGTCTAATCAAATCCCTCATATCGATTATACAATTGGTCTTTTTTTTTTCTTTTTTGAGATATTATACATTTGAATCTTTAAATTATCATTTATGCATCGTTTATTTATTGTATTGCATTTATATTGCGTTTAAACGTAATATAATTTTCATTAAAACACAAAAGTATTACTTTCAAATACTAATCACATTACATTTTAAATTCAATATAATCATTATTCATCATTTCACTTTTTCTACTATTTTTACTAATCATATTATATACTCTCTTTCTCTCTATTTTTCTCTCTTTATTTTTATCAATCACATCATATATAATACAATTTAAATACTTTTCATTCAAACAAATATTCTATTTAAATATAATACAAATACTTTTTATCTAAACATATATTATATTTAAATACAATATAGATATAATACGTTGCGCAAACACTCTTTTAGTTCCTAAAACAGCGGTATTTCCTAAATCTCTTAAAAACTACTCTGTGGTCATGTTCAAACTTTAGAGCTAGTAAACGGGACTATTATGAGACTAGTCAAAAGGCCATTAATATGACTGTTTCTCCCAAATTTAAGGACAGATAATAGGAAAAATAACGAGAAACATTTTCGTAGGTTAGGTACTTGACCCTCGATGTCAAAAGCTAAAGAAGTAGCAGCTAAAAAAAATTTATCAACTAAATATGAAAAATTAGTTGGAGTTCAAGAATCAACATATATTAAGGGCTGATCCAAATTGAGATAACAAAATTCTAATTTACACACCAAAGTTATAAAGATGATGAATAATTAAACTTCGGGAATAGTAAACACCCTAATTAACCCGAGATTATACATAATTACGTGTATATATATATATCCCTTTGATTGTGAACGACTGAACAGTCACTGGAGCTGCAAAGGACAACTACTGCTTGCAATTGCGCAAGAGTCGCTCCCCCCCAAAAATATAAGCAGCCATACGCAAAAAATTGTACGCGCATCCCCACCTGACTTTTCAAAAACCGACCCTTGCTAAATTAATAACCCCTCACTTTGCGACGACAACGTGACTTACCGCACAAAGCACGTGCCTAAGGGCTACGCCAAACCACTGGAATTACAACTTCAACTTGGTCCAATGTTCAGCAACTGTAGACATCCTCGACCCTTCCCAAAAGCAAACAAAATTCACTTGTTACCATCACTCCCAACTGGCCAACACAACATGCATGTGTAATTTGTAACTTGCGTGACAGCCGTCAATTCTTACTTTTTCCATGCGCCAATTTTGAGCCGTCCAACGTGTGTGTGTATATATAGATATATAAATTTAAAATGAGGATTAGTATTTGATAAATGTTACTCTTTTTATAACTAACGTAATTATTAGTTAATCTACATGTAACATTATATATTTACATATAATAGGTTAAATTATTAACATTATATATTTACATATAATGGGTTATTTTAAAATTTTTTTTACAAATTACGTGTCAATGGAAAAATATGACGTATTATTGATGTAAGTGGTGTATGTTCTTAACCGAATATTATATTATTAGACATTTATGGTCGTCGTACTAAAAATCTAGAAAAAAAGAAAAACTATTTTATTGCCGGTGAATTGTTAACAGCATTATAAAATCATGCATCGACGGGCATTCTATTTAGTGTGTGTCTTTCCCAGGGGAGATTTTTTTTTGGTTTGAATCGATTATTCAACTCAAGTTGTTGTCTTTTTGTCTTGGTGCAGGGGACTTGTGTTGGAGGGGAAAGGGGGTTTGCGGTGCAGAATTGGCAAAAGCTAAAAAGTCATGTTTTATGTGTGGTTGCATCAATCTTGGAGGGCTTGAATTGAATTGGAGTACTTCTAAACAAAGTTGGTGATATAAAGACAGTTTTAGAATTTTACTGACTTTTTTCCCTCTTTCTCTTTCTTTTTTGGAATGTTGATTTTGGTAGTGGCTAGGAATTTTCAAGAATATATGATGGCCGAGATTTTTTGGGGCACTAGGAAGAGTGGAAGAAACGACTAAAATTTTGTTTCTTTAGGCCGGCAACACGGTCACGTAATGCATCAACTAAGATGGAAGTTGGGGAAGAAAAAATTATGAAAAAAAATCAAAGATCTTTGTAAGATATTTCAATTTGAAGTTAAGTTTCTATGTTTTAATTATTCAAAAAGAGTCTCAAAAATTTAGATTGTGGAAACCATAGAGTTGAATGTTTTAATATTGCAGGTGCACAAAAGTTGTGTCCTTTTGAGAGGAAAAGATTATAAGTTTACACCTTGTAAATATAATGTGTTGGTTTCGCACTTGATTTTGACAGAAATTGTAAGACTATGATGGACTTAATTTTATAAAGAAATTTTTTGAAAGAAAAATTAATATAATTAACCGTGTTTGAATTCCTAATTTTTTCTCTTTCGGATATAATAGAACTTTTATGATCTAAAACTTGAAAGGGAAACGAAAATAATTCGCTTTAGGGGACCAAAAGTTATTCCACCAATAACAAATAGTACTATTTTGAAACCTATAATTAAAGCCATAATTTTCTCCCTAATATATATTCTTCAATAAGTAGTGTAAAAAATTTTAAGGTGTGTTAATAATTGTGATTTTTTTTATTATGTGGTTGTTTTTAATTTCTTTGTATGCGTAATTTTTTTTTATATATATTGTTCGTTTGCATTTTTTCTTGTTTTCTTTATTCTTACCGGTTTTATATGTTTTTGTTCTTTTATTATGTGTATATATTGTTGTTGTTTTATTATAGATATATATATATACACATAGATGTATGAATATGCTAAATTTTTTTTAAGTTTTTTTTTTTGAAAAATTGTGATTTTAATATATTATAAATATATGAATAGGTTATGTTATTTGTCTTTTTTTCTTGTAAAATTTTTAATTTAACCTACAATAGAACATCAAAATGAAAAAAAAAAAGTGGATGTAAAAAGAAATTTAAAGTGGTAGTGTATTTTTTATTTTATAAAATAGAGATAATTTTAAAAATGAAAGGGATATATATTAAGTAAATTTAATTACTTTGAATTTAAAAGAGGGTGTATTCAAAAAGAGGGTATGCATAATTAAGAGAATTAAGAAATATATATCAATAAAACTACTCTTTTAAAAAATAAGAATTGTTCGCATATTAATTTGTTTTAGAAATGTTTGGTATGATGTTGATAATGATAGAAACCATAAATCTTGATGTTAATTGATTCATAAATTCCTAATAAAAAAATACTAATAGATATATTAACTGATAAAAGATAACTTTAATTCTAAATAATCTAAATAATTTTAAACAAAAACCTAATATTAATATTTAATTTTATAATCTTATACATAATATTTCCTTTGACGTAGGCTCAAAATTTTTTTTTCAGACATAGATTAAAAATTACTCTACTGCCAATTGCCCTTGATCAATTTTTATCAAAAATAAAAAATAAAAAATAAAAAATTTCTATATAATATATATATTCTTATTTAATGTATATAATTCCTTAGTTCCACTTCTCTTCAAAGCTAAAAGCCAAAAACCGGTAGGCGCAATTTGCTTGACCAATCAAATATTTGCCTGCGAATTGCGAGAGATCGTCCCCCCTTTTTCATAGATTTTCTTTTCCTTTTTTTTTTTTTTTTTGGATTTTTTCATAGATTTTTATTTTTATTTAATAAATATTTTCACAGATTTTCTTTCCGCGTACAAACAAAAGACAAAAGTAATATTTTCGTAATATAAAAAGAAATTCTCAAATCTCAATAATTAAACCGTCACACGGCACACGCTCCTCAGCCTATATAAACCATCTCTCCGTCCTACCCCCTCTCCAACCTAGGAAAGGCCGTCTCCAAAAACAACACTTGCTGACAATCTCCTCTCTTCCTCTCTCCATTCACCAAAAACAACCCCAAAAAAATTAAAAAAAAAATAAAAGAAAAAAGAGAGAGATAGAGAGAGAGAGAGAAGAAAAAAGAAAAGCACAATGATTTCTTCAGTGAAACTCACACCATCCTCGTTCACTTCCTCGGAATTCTTGAAGAGAAAACGTTCACTTCCATGCAATAATATCAAGTTTCATGCACTGCCCATAATTCAAAACTCCCAACAAAACGTGAACCCTTCTTTGGTCTCCTCCAACAAGCCAATATACATATCTTCCGTAGAGAATTTGTCATTGGTGGTGGCCAAGGACCACAAGAAGCGTGGCGTGACCGAGTGCAACGCCTACGAGGCCGACCGGTCCCGGCCGTTGGATATCAGCATCGAATTGCCCGACGAGCAGGCTCGCATTGAGGCTGCTCAGAAGCTCAGGATCGGCATTTATTTCGCCACTTGGTGGGCTCTCAATGTGGTCTTCAACATTTACAACAAGAAGGTTTTGAATGCTTTTCCTTACCCCTGGCTCACCTCCACGCTCTCCTTAGCCGCCGGCTCTCTCATGATGCTCATATCCTGGGCAACGCGAATCGCCGATGCCCCGAAAACCGATTTGGACTTCTGGAAGTCCCTCTTCCCGGTAAGAAATTTGCTTCTAATTTTCTTCGTAAAACAGAGTAATCTGTGTGTTTTTTTTTTTTTTAATTTCTGTTTTGTTGCTAATTTTGTTGTGCGTTGTTTTGGTATGCATTTAGGTGGCTGTGGCGCACACAATCGGGCATGTTGCAGCGACGGTAAGCATGTCTAAAGTTGCGGTTTCTTTCACTCATATCATCAAGAGTGGTGAGCCTGCCTTCAGTGTGTTGGTCTCAAAGTTCCTACTAGGCGAAACGTTCCCCGTGCCCGTTTACTTGTCGCTCCTGCCAATCATCGGCGGCTGCGCTCTCTCTGCTGTGACTGAGCTTAACTTCAACATGATTGGTGAGTGAGGAACTGGTTCTATTGCAAGAAACTTCAATGCGTAACCAATATGTGACGGTTGTTTTTAGTAATTAGTACTAATTTAGTACTGATGTTGCTAATTTGTTCCTAATAGGTTTTATGGGGGCCATGATCTCGAACTTGGCGTTTGTGTTTCGAAACATCTTCTCAAAGAAAGGGATGAATGGGAAATCCGTTAGCGGCATGAACTACTACGCTTGTTTGTCGATGTTGTCTCTTTTGATCCTCACACCTTTTGCCATAGCCGTGGAGGGCCCCAAGGTGTGGGCTGCTGGTTGGAATCAAGCTCTTTCGCAGATCGGTCCCCACTTCGTTTGGTAAACACTTGACCCTGCTAAGCCATTTTCTTTCCTTGTTTCTGTATTGTTGTTTAACCTTTTTCCTAGTTTTTATCTGTTGTATTGGACATACAAATTGCCACTTTTGTGTTCTCTGTCAATGTTATCCGTCTAGTACAAAGATTATCTTGCGTTTTAAAACTTTATTTGCATGTTTTTATATGTTGTTCAGATTTAACATGTGAATCTGTTATTAGTTAAAATTTCTTCTTTGGCCCTTTGATTGGTCTCGAATAAATGTTTTGGGGCTAACAAAATACAACACTTGTCTATGTATCTTGGCAGGTGGGTGGCGGCTCAAAGTATTTTTTACCACTTATACAATCAGGTTTCATACATGTCACTTGATCAGATATCTCCATTAACATTCAGCATAGGAAACACGATGAAGCGGATATCCGTCATAGTCTCATCGATCATCATCTTCAGCACGCCTGTCCAACCTGTGAATGCCCTAGGGGCGGCCATTGCCATCCTTGGCACCTTCCTCTACTCGCAGGTACATTTTCACCCTCCTTATTTGAGTTAAATAGTTAAGAATTTTAAACTTTATCTAGGGACCACAATGCTTTATGAGTTATGATACAAATGGACAAAAGACACCCTTTATTTCTAATTTAATTTCCCTACCACTTGTTTATATGAGGACAAAAAAATTGAAGAGTGAAGAGTTGCCCTTTGGTATCAGTTAGGGTCACTTGATAATTTGGTAAAAAATAAAAAGTAGCAAGGTAAAAAAAAAAAATGAAGTATCATGGTTAACTTGAAAGCAAATGTGGGTTTTGTGCCAAGACACGTTTAGATATTAAAAATTACTGACTTAAATTGAATTATAAGGACAAAATATTTGAAGTGTCATGTGTTAAAGTTGACATTTTTACTGATTTCATGTCGTCAAATTTTTGAGCAGGCCAAGCAGTAAGCAAGTAAAAATTGTTAAAGCTATAATGTAAAGTACAATGGGAGAATGGAAAGAGAAAGATGGAGCTGTTGAGCTTGGAAGTTTTGGCGGCCATTTTTGGATTAATAATGAATCATCTTTGTAATCACTCGAGTTTCGTCTTCAATTACGACGACGCCATGGATTATCATAGTTCTTCTTTCTTTTCTAGTTGAGATTTTTTTTTTTTTTTAGTTGAGAATATCGTTTAAACCTATTGGTTTTATGGCAAAATAATGGATTTATTGAATAGCTCCTCCATAAGGTTTCAATTTGTTAACTAAAATTGTTAGGCTTGGGTTTCATCCTAAAAATACCAATCTCATTAAGTGCAGTAGCCGAACATCTTACAAACCCAATATTGTGTCCATGAGCCAAAATAAGTTTGGTTTGCACATTCGGAAATCCCCTTCAAACGATAATCTCAAGTCTACCAATCTCATTTAAGACAGTTCATTTTGTCAAGATCTCCATTGCGACCACCAAAAAGTTCACAGCGGAATTTTGCAATAGCAACTAAACATGGAGCCTTTAATGTCTAATGTCATTATTCAAGTTTTGTTCACTCCAAAAAAAAAAAAAAAGCATGATTTAGTCAAAAGCAACATAGCATTGAATGGGCTTTTCTTGTTCCAAGTTCATCCCTAGTGACAAACAACAAATAATCTTGAAACCGGGAGCATAATGCAGCTCCTTTTAACTTCGAGTAGAATGCATAACAAAAGGGGCATTATTTGTGACAGAGGAACTCTTTTATGCTTGTTCAATGAGAATCCATATTTTCTGTCTAAAATTTTTTGTTCCAAATTATGTTCAATCACTTATATCATACCACCTTATAAAAAAACTATATTTACTTTTTCATCGATTTTTTGTTTTATAAGGTGAAATGATATAAATGATTAAACATGATTTGAGACGAGAAATTTTAGACAAAAGATATGGGTTCAATGACCTCATCCACATAGTAGTGAAAATAACCTTATTTCGTTAATCATGTTTAAATTTCATATGGACCTGGCTGATTTTTTTTTCTTTTTTTCATAAATAAAATCCAAAATACTCCCAAAGAATGAAAGTTTCGAAGTAGCTAACAATTTTTTTTTATCACAAAATAAACGTGCTATGTATGTTGATGACGTTCTTTTTCACCGTAAACAAATCAAAATGAATAAATACACGTGTTTTTTTAATTAGGCGAATAAATAAACTTGCCCTAAATATCTAGAGGACTAGAAGCGGTATAATCCCCTTTCCAGAGCGTATTTGACAGCCTACAGTTCCGTCGTACTAGCACAAAATGGCCACAAAAGGAAATTAGTTAAGCTCTCGTTTGGCATTATTTTTAAAGGCTATTTTTATATTATTTAAGAATTTAGAGTAAGTCAGGAGTGTTATATAAATCTTGATTTTGTCCAACAGATTTTAAAAACTGTTGTAATATAGTAAAATTTGTGAAGAAGATTAGCGATTACATCTACATAGCAACTTTTACCATTATAATACAAATTTATTAAAATATTTTTAATAATAAATTATAATTCCAATGTACACCTTTTTTTTTATCTACATAACAAATAATAAAATTACATTCTATAATTATTTAAAATTTATAAATTCTATTCCTCTTAAAAATAATTTCAAATTATAAATTATAATTTTATATTTTATATTATGTATAGAAAAATTTTATTATTATAATTTTATATTTGCTTGAAAATAACAGTAAATAGTTGAAAAAAAATGATAATAAATAATTTCTAGAAAATATTATTTTTTGGTAATTATTTCTATTTTACATTAGAAAATATTATTATTAAAATACGTTATTCACACATTTAGGTATTAGATAAAAATGTAATATGTTATTTTTAGTCATTATACAGCTACACAGTAATTTCATTTATAGTTTATTAAACACTTAAATTCTGCTTCTGATATTCACACTAATTTTGAAAAACAAAAAATTTACCAAATGCCTACCTGTTTCTAAGCAGAATGACATTCGACCCAAAACATGACTATAGCAAAAATTTTTTACAACACAACAATACCAAACGAGGCCAAGAACAACTAAATTTTCTACAACACAACAATACCAAACTAGCTCAAGAACAACTACTCTTGATGTGATCTAATAATTGAGTACAATACTTTAAAAACATAAGTGATGTTGAACATCACAGTAATAAAGGATAAATCCTATAATTTAAAACTCACAGATAAAATATATTTTTTATTACTTACGATGTTTAAAATTATTGATATTTTAAAGCATTTTTCAATAATATTTGATAAACAACAATTAAAAAGCGTCCCATTTAGAGTTTTATAGTGATTTGAAATGGACGATAAGTTTGCATGACGACAGGATGATAATATATATTTTAGAGGACCAATTGAGATAACACATATTCGTTAGGTAGAAAATCACTCTATCATTCTCTAATCTCCATCAAGAGAACTAGCTGCATGTAGAGCCGTAAACATGGCCATGCCAGACAAGACAGGCCGGCCAGTAAAACATATATTTTTTTAAAATCAATTTTAAAAGGGAGAATAAGTAAATAGCATTTTTATATAAATAATTGAAATAAACATACCCACACCCCTCTCCATGTATATTCACCCATATAAATATATATATTATAATATGTATATATATATTTGAAATTTTATGGCTCTCTGAGTTAGATTCTAATTCACTCTAAATAGCTTGTTATAGTGTTTTTTTTATCTTTTTTTCTTAAACTTTTACTATGTTAATCTTCTTTAATCTCTTAAACAAATGTTTCAGTACTCTCCCCATATTAGCCCTTAGGGTTTTACTGTTTTAATTTTTAGTATTAATTTAGTTTATAGGTTTCTAGAATTTGAATTTATTTTTAAGATTTCAGTTATATTTTTATTATTTTGCTAACTTTTATAAAAAATTTAATGAATTTTTTAAATTCTTAATGGATAATTAGGTAGGGTGTGAGTATAGTCTCCTTAGTAAGGATTACCTTGCCTTCACCCACATTAAATTAAGCAAGTATAAAGATAAAAAGGATGACAGATATGGAACGTGAAAGAAGTATACCACTTATGTCCCGTCCTATTATCATCCTCATTATTTATTTTTAATAAATACACATTTACCTAGTAAATTTTTGTATTATTATAATTTCACTCCCTCGATCGCATGTCTCTCTCTCATTGTGTAGCTGAGTCTTGTTAGTTGTTATTTTCAATCAAGTACTTAGGGGACGTTTGGTAAACGCATTATATTTTGATTGTATTTGAATGAAATTTGTTTTTTGAATGTTGTATTTGGTTGAAAAGTATTTATTTTGTATTTGAATAAAATGTGTGTTTGGATGAAAAGTATTTTAGAGTTGAAAAGTTGATCTGATTGGTAAAAATAAAGATAAATAGTGGAGTTGAAAAGTTGATGTAATTGTTTTTAAAATATTTTAAATAGTAATTATTTTCGTAATACTGTTGTAAAATTTATGTTTTATATAAAATTGTGTTGTATTTAAATAAAATTAAAATGTAATTTTTTTACCAAACGACGTCGTAAGAAGTGATGTTTAATGAGGTAGCAGAGAAGATAAAGAAGGTACTCTTTACCCTCGTTTTTTGCATTTTTATGACAGTACTCGAAAAAAAATACAGTATTAATAGAGATATGTTTTTCATTTATTAGATTCATTTAAGAAATCATTTATTTTGCACGCATGTGTGTATATATATATATAATTTTGATATGATTTTAATTAAATTCAATGATTAAAAAAAATGCACTATGAATATGAAACCTTACCGTTCATAATAATAATAATAATAAGTACATAAAACTAGCAGAGTTTTAAAGTTCCAAACACGACAAAATTCAACCGTTTAGTTAACGAAACTAACAATAAAGTTAAATAAAATAAGAGCCAAAACTAATTGTACAATTTCTAGTTGAAAAACGCAAACAAACCTGATATGCGTCATGCTCTAAATGTGGGCCAGTTCCTATTATTTATTTATTATTATTTTGCTTGAATATGGGCCCATTCGTATTGTACTATACATATATTCTCTTAAGATATGTCAGGGCTGTTGAGATCTAGTTTGAGGGCATATTTTCACCCAAAATGCTTTTTGGAAAAGTTCTCAGTGCTTCAGTGTTTTCTTAAAATTTGCCAGCCAGTGGATTCTCAGATAGATTTCTGCTCCGTTTTAAGAAATCTATCTGTAATGGAAGTTATTTCAGCATATTTATTTCACCATCTTCTTGGAAGTTTAATCTTTTTTTCCTCAATAATCTTCATGGTTTCATGCACTTCCAGTGTACCGGCCTCATCCTCTTTTCCCAACACTTTCCTCTTTGGAGCTGCATCTTCCTCTTATCAGGTAAAACTCATTGATATATATATATATATTTATATGTGTTTGCCTCTTATAACAACATTCTTGTATTTTCAGTTTCTTTTTTCTTTTTTATCAGTATGAAGGAGCTTTTCTGAGTGATGGTAAAGGCCTTAGTAACTGGGATATTTTCACTCACAAGCCTGGTTAGATTAATTTGCTGGTCATTTTTCTTAATGTATAATATTTTCTAGCAGCTTTAATAATATAATATTAAAGAGACTAATTAATTAAAATTATGGGTTAATTATCAAAGGTAATATTATGGACGGAACAACTGGAGACATTGCTGTTGATCAGTACCATCTTTATCAGGTAATTAACGACTAATTAACTGACACTCCTTAGCTTAACCTAATATTGTATGTGTTAGAAAGAGAAAAAAAAAAAAAAAGGACATTTTTTTTAAACTTCTTATTAACACGTTTTAGTTTCCTTATAAGCACGATGCAAACTAAACGTTGTATAACGAATTAAACATTGTTATACAAAATCTAAAGTGCAGAGTCTCGCAAAAATGACAAAGGTTTTTTTTTTTCAATGGAATTATTATTTGGACTCGTATGATGGATCGAAATTGATGTAATATAAATTAATATAGATTAAAATAATAAAAATTTTAAAAAATAAAAAATATTATAATAATTTATAAAAGATAAATTAAAATGTATTCTCCAAATAAGCTTTTAGTATTATTTGAAGTCCGTGGCAAAAAATCAGAGCAATTATTTCAATAGTACTTTTATTTTTGTCTTGAATGTTTTTTACCACTGTGCTTGTCCATGCATAATGACAGTGACATAGACGGTTTTTATTTTTGGCTAAAATAGTGACATAGATTTGTTGATACTTTTCTTGATCTTCCTGGTCCAAATATCATGGTTCAAATCGTCACCATTGAAATAACTGAACTTTAAGTAGTGATCTGAGATAAGGGGAAGTAGTGATCTGGTTAGGATTTATAAAAGCAAAGAGAAGAAAAAAGAAGATAATTAGACTTTCTTAGTCAAATAACGAACCTGCATTTTTTGTCTAAAATTTTCTATTTTAAATCATGTCTAATCACTTATATTATGTCATTTTATAAAATAAAAACTATATTTATTTTTTTATTTATTTTTCATCTTATGAGGTAACATGATATAAGTGATTGGATATGGTTCGAGATAGGAAATTTTAAATAGAGAATATGGATTCTCTAATAGCTTACGATGGGGATAATTGCATATGAATTTTCAGGAAAAGAAATAGTCTTAGTCGCATTGGGAAGAGAAAGAGTTGGCCACTGAAACGTCTTCCTTAAAAAAATAAAAAAAATAATGTTTAAAAAATAATATCTTATAATATATTACAAATTTATAGATATATAAATTATATATATGTATATATATATATATAGAATATAGGGTAGGAGGTGGGGAGTGCTTTTTTGTCCCCGCCCAGTCAATTTTTGGGGTTGAGATTTTATCTACGTCCCGGTTGTTGTTTTTGAACTTTGATCCCATCCTTGTTCTGTTGGAGACGGGTTGTTCTCAAGGGGTGTTTGTTTCCAGTTTTGGAGAAATTCAAAACCAACTTTTTTTTCAAAACTTCACCACTTTTTATTATTTACATCTCCAAAACGTTACAGTAAACATCAAACTTTAAAAGTTCATAACTTTGTGTATACAAATCCAAATGAGATAATTTTTTTTAAATTGTATAGAATTTCGAGAGAAACGAAACAATATCCATATTGATTTTTTTTTCTAAAAATATTTTTAAAATTTTTTATTTTTTCACCTCAAACAATTTTTTCTCCTAAACATATTTTTCAAAACAACTTTTTTGTAACCCAAAAATAATATCTCCAGACATCTCCCCAAACACCCCCTAAGGTAATATTATCATTTCTATTTATGATCCAATTTTAAAAGTGATAATCCCTATGTGAATTATAAATTTTGATGTAGATTTGATAATAGGTTGAGCATAATTAGAGAATAAGTTATATCCTAATACTATTTTACATATGATTTCTTTAGATTTTTAAATGAATAATAGAAGGTGACTTTAAGACGCCACCGATTTTGTCAATGAAAAACAAAAAAAGTAGCAAATTAAATTGAAACCTTCAAATTTCAGCCGACTGTGTAAGTGACCCACCACTAAGAAAGTAATAACGCAATAAAATAGAAATGATGTCATTGTAGATAATGAAAATCTGATCCAATCAAGTCTTTTCTTCATTTGATTAATAGGTCTTTTCTTAACTCGATTATATCGAAATACTACTTAATATGTGGCACTTTTACCAAATTTAAATGAATACTAGACGGTAAATGTTACGACACTATCGATTTTTCATTGAGAAAGAAAAAATGGGGAGCAAATTAAATTGATACCTTCAAAATCAAAGACAAGGACAGCCGAGTGTGTAAGTGAACCATTCGTAAGAAAGTAGCAAAGCAACAAAGTAGAAATAATCCAATTACTTCTTTTCTTGTATCTCTAACTTTAGGGGGCGTTTGGTAAACGCATTGTATTTTGATTATATTTGAATGAAATTTATTTTTTGAATGTTGTATTTGGATGAAAAGTATTTGTTTTGTGTTTGAATGAAATGTGTATTTAGATGAAAAGTATTTTAGAGTTGAAAAGTTGATGTGATTGGTAAAAATAGAGATAAATAGTGGAGTTGAAAAGTTGATGTGATTGTTTTAAAAATGTTTTGAATAGTAATTATTTTCATAGCATTGTTGCAAAATTTGTGTTTGATGTAAAATTAAAATAAAATTTTTATCCAAATACCCCCTAAAAGTGGCCAATAATTTTCTCTACATGTCTTTTCCGTTTCATTTGAATATTATTTGCCAAAGCAGGCCATGACACACAAAAATGTTACATAAGGTATCTGATGTCACTAATATCAGACTGTATTATAACATGCACACACAATATAGCGTAGGCCCAATTAGTCGTATATAGTTCTGCATTATTTGCCCCTCAATGTAAAACATATTACTAAACCTTCGTTTATTTCAGTATTACATTTACATTACGTTCAAATATAATATAATTTTCATCTAAATATAAAAATATTATATTTAAATATCAATTATATCACATTTTAAATCCAATATAATTACTAGTCATTATTTTATTTTTTTTAATTATTTTTATTAATCACATCACATATTCTCTTTCCCTCTTTTTTTTTTTTCTTTATTTTTACTAATCACATCACATATTTATTATTTAAATACAATTCAAATACTTTTCATTTAAACACACATTGCATTCAAATACAATGCAAATACTTTTCTTTCAAATGTAAATTACATTCAATGCATTACATTCAAATATAATGTAAATACAACGCGTTTACCTAATGGAGCCTAGACTGTACGATACAATACCAAGTTCATGTCTCGACGTTTAATTATATCACTTACTACTTAGATTGAAAAATTACTCTATATTAATAGAATATTATTTTTAGTGAAAAGTTAAGTGTATGCTATATTTGGTGTCAAATTCCCCAAATGTAACATATGTCGTATATTGACTTCTTCTTTTTTTTTTTTTTTTATATATATATATAAGAACATTTTGGTTGTTTTTACTTGATGGCATTTACCTTTTTATTTTATCTCAAAATTTATAATAATAAAAAAAAGGACTTAGCATTTGAAATTGTATTCTTAAAGCATGTTTGTTTATAGCATTGCATCCGCGTTACATTTGAATATAATACAATTTTCATACAAATGCGAACATATTGTATTCAAATACCAACTACATTATAATTTAAATCCAATAGAATTACTATTTATCATTTTATTTTTTCTATTACTTTTATTAATCATATTACATACTCTCTTTCTCTTTTCCTTTTTTCTCTTTATTTTTATCAATCATAATATATAAAATACAATTTAAATACTTTTTATCTAAACAAACATTGCATTTGGATTAAAAATACTTTTCATCCAAACACTTATTGTGTTCAAATATAATGCGAACGCAATGCGTTATCAAATACCCTCGTAAAGAAGAATAATATAAGAGGGGTATAAATATTTTATTTCTGCATTCTTTTTTTTTCCAAATATAATATTAATATTGGTATTTAGATTAGAAATTATCTAATACTATATTGCATCATGGAATAGTAGAAAACAATATAAAATCTGAGTATTAGAAATATCATTGTCTTCTTCTCTTTCTTTACCTGATTGTAATATTGTATTAATCTTAGTTTTCTACACCGGATATTAATTAAACAGGAAGATTTGAATCTCATGAACTACGTTGGAGTGAATACCTACCGGTTCTCTATTTCATGGGCAAGAATCTTACCCAGTAATGTTATAATATTTCTTCCCTCTCTTTGAAAGAGCAAATTCTGATCAAATTTCAGTAAATAAATTTCTCGTCTCTTAATTAATAAACTCCTTTTCCTAAATCTGAAACAGAGGGAAGATTTGGAAACACAAATGTGGCAGGCATTGATTATTACACCAAGCTCATCGACGCTCTTCTGCGCACAGGTGAATGCGATGATCACCTCTCTCTCTCTCTCTCTCTCTCTCTATATATATATAATATATGTGTTATGATATTATACAAGAATAAACAATGAAAACAGAAAAATAAGAACATACAGATTTATATAACAAACCTTAAAGGGGGAAAAAAATCACAAGTAGAGTAGGAGAAATGCACTAATTTAAAAATTAACACAAAAGGTTAGAATAATGTGTCCGTGGCTCAAAAACATTTGAAAAAATAAAATAAAACCCTAAATTAAATCAAATATATATAGTGCAAAAATAAATGGGTTCATATTGTGGGAACTTTGAACTTGATCGCTCCACTACCATCACAAAATCCTAAAAAAATTTTTATATTAATTCGTACCATTAGGTCTTAAAACCAAGTTAAAAATAAATTTGGATCATACACTTTAACAATATATGTCACCAATATATGTATTTGTTTCAGTTTTTTAATTACTAGTTTACATAATTCTTCGTTTTAGGAATCGAGCCTTTTGTGACATTGAGTCACTACGACATCCCTCAGGAACTTGAAGAAAGATATGGAGCTTGGCTAAGTCCAGAAGTACAGTAAGTAGCATTATCTTAAATATCTTATGTACTTAAATACGACCCGAGGCCTACACCGATTGGGTGCGCTACAAAATATCGTTACAATTTGAAAGCGAATTATAAGTTTAGCCTCAGGATCCATTTGATAAATGCATTATCTTTACATTATGTTTGAATCTAATTTATGTTTGGTAAATACATTGAATATAACTTGTGTTTGAAGAAAAAATATTAACATTGTATTTGAATACAATATGTGTTTAGGTGAAAAATATTTGAATTACATTTTAATAATAAATATGTGATGTGACGAGTAAAAGTAAAGAAAAAAAAAAGAAGAGAAAAAAAGAATATATAAAATAATTAATTAAAATAATAAAAAAGTGAAATAATAAATAATGATTATATTAAATTTAAAATATGATGTGATTGATATTTCAATGAAATATTTTTATATTTAGATGAAAATTATATTATATTTAAATACAATATAAATTAAATACACGTAACAAATACAACATTAATGGGTGTTTTCTTTTTTCAAGATGAGCACTGAATACGATGCTCACCATCAATTAAAATTAAAAAAAAAATAGACGTTGTTTCAGCGTCCACATCAATTATTAAAAAAAGATAAGGAAAAGAAGAAAACGTGTAAATGGGGCTCTATAAATAGAGCCCCTCTTCCATTCATTAAGACAGGAAGATCAAGTAGAGTGAAGCAAGCAGAGCAGGGAAAAAAAAAAGAGCATATCTATTGAGAGGAATTCGAGTGGCAAGAAAATAAGATTATTGAAAAAAAATTTTATATGTCTATATAGTATTTTATTTTATAGAGAAAATAGTGAAATTATCATATTTGTGAATGTAAAAAAAGTTTATTATTAAGAGTATTTAAAAGTTTATTTTATACCCATTATCTTATAGTAGAAGTTTTTCTCTTTTGTGTGTTGTGGTTTTTACTTTACCTATTGAAAGTTTTTCTACAATATAAAATTCTTGGTGTCAATTTTATTTTTTTTTTGAATAAGTTAGATTGGAAGAGGGAACTAAAATTTGTCCACATTCCTAACAAACTTATGGGTAATTCTATTCTTATCTTTGATATTGACGTCTAGAGTTCCCCCAAAAAGAAAAAAAAGCGTATATGTTTGTTGGGATTGGCTCAAAGCAATCAAAGCAACACTACATTAGTCAAGAATCCATTTGGATGTGAGGTCAAATGGGAGTAAAAATTGTTTAGTGTGCAGAATCTAATTACTGCCTTGATGCATAAACAATTTACGGATTGTTTTTATGGTCAAGCGTTTTCCCTCATAAAATTCTTCTTTATTGTAGTAAAATTCCAGAGTGGCAGAAAGTAAACATAATTCTCACATTGAAACTGAATCTAGCGGGTGGTTATTTTATGGTTTTCTGCGATTTTATTATTCTCAGCAGAAAAGCAATTGGGTTTGGAAATTGATGCTGCAGGGAGGATTTTAGATACTACGCGGACGTGTGTTTTAGATCATTCGGTGACAGAATAAAGTACTGGACGACCTTCAATGAGCCCAACGTTGCCATAATTCGAGGGTATAGGTCAGGAATTTACCCGCCAGGTCGTTGCTCCGGCTCGTTTGGGAATTGTAGCAGTGGAGACTCGTACACGGAGCCTTTTATCGCTGCCCATAATGTCATCTTGTCTCATGCTTCTGCAGTCCAGGTTTACCGAACCAAATATCAGGTCAACTAGTTTCCAAAACACTCCTCCTCGTTTTAAAGGAAATGTTTGGTTAGGTTTTACTTTTGCAAAGAAAATCGTTCTCGTGTTAAGCGTTATAAATTTAAAAATTGTTTATATGTTCAGAAAACTCAAGGGGGAAGTATTGGGATTGTTATGAACTGCCTATGGTATGAGCCTGTCAGCAACTCCTTGGAAGACAAAGTAGCAGTTGAGAGGGCTTTATCTTTCTATATGAACTGGTATGATATGTTCGAACTAAGACATTTCTTTGGACTTAGATGAAAAAATATATATATATATATTTTTGATTGCAACAGGTTAAAATGCAGGTTCTTGGACCCAATCATACTCGGGAAATATCCTGCAGAAATGCGAGAGATTCTGGGACGGGACTTGCCTGCGTTTTCGAAGGATGACATGGAGAAGCTGAAGAATGGATTGGACTTTATTGGCATCAATCACTACAGCAGCTTTTATATAAAAGACTGTAAAATTTCTAAGTGTGAACCCGGAGCAGGAGCTTCTAAGACAGAAGGTTTTGCTCTCCGAACTCCTATAAAAGATGGCAGATCTATCGGAGAACCGGTGTGTAATCTCATGATATCACTGTATCACTATATATTTTTTCAACCAATCACAACTTCACATGTCTATTTCAAAAATTACGGATTATGACAAATGGTCCCACGCAGTCTTCTCGTTGATGCTTTGCAGGGCGGAGTTGACTGGCTATATGCGTATCCCCAAGGAATGGAAAAGATTGTAACGTACATAAAAGACAGGTACAACAACACACCGATGTTCATCACAGAAAACGGTATGCATGATATGGCAGTTGATAGAAAATAAATAGAAGTGTTTTAATGGTCTTTTTCCGGAACAAAAGTACCTCGTGACATCTTTTTTCTTTAAGGGTACGGTTATGAGGAAAGAATCAATTCCAAACTTGAAGATTTACTGAATGATGTCAAGAGAGTGGACTACATGAGGTCCTACTTAGATGCTCTAGCAACTGCAGTCAGGTCCATAATAATACGCCTGCTTTCAACAGATTTTGAGAGTGGCCAAAAGGGGCAACTAACTTTATTCTTTGTTCTTTCATAATTTCCTTTTTTTTTTTTTTTAAAGCAGAAAAGGAGCAGATGTTAGAGGCTATTTTGCTTGGTCCTTGCTTGATAATTTTGAGTGGACTAATGGATACACGGTGCGGTTTGGACTCTACCATGTTGATTACGCCACTCTCGAGAGAAGTGCCAGACTCTCAGCTGCTTGGTACAAACGGTTCATAGCTAATGAAACCAAGCACTATTTCAGTCTTAAAAGTATATTCTAGGCAATACATGTAAAAATACACCTCAAAGGACTTTGTTTCCAGCTTAAATGTTCTGGTTCACTGCAAATGGGCTAGCTTAGCACACTTTATTCTTGTATAAAAACTTTTTGAGCTATGTGCACAAATTCGATTGATTTCTGTCTCCTCCTTTTTATTCTCTTCTTGGAAAAGAAAGGAATCGCCAAAAGGGTATAAATATATACCGTAGAAATTGGAGAGAAAGAAAACAGCACAATGGAATCAAATCAATACCGTAGAAATTGGAAAGAAAGAAAACAGAACAATGGAATCAAATCAATTTTGTGGATACATCCTTGGCCATAATTCGATTATTGTTCATCTCGGAAAATTGAGGAACATATTTACACCATAATTCATTTGATGGAGTGGTAAGACTACTAGACTCGTTGATTAGGTCTTAGGTTTCATTTAGTCTCATTAAATCAGGGTGTCAATAATACTTTAAAATTTTCGATTTTATCTTAGCATGCTGCAATCTTATCTCAATAACCCATTATTGGTTAAAGACTTTATTTGTAAGTATACAAGTCACGCAAGTAATAAAAAGTGATTTAGAATATCGTCTCATAAGAATTTTATTTAATTCAAAATTAATTAGTTCTAAAATTGAAACTAAATCGAATAAAATGGGATGCAAGAAAACAAATAAAGAAAAAAATAAAGAAATTAAAATCAACATCCTAGATTAGGATCACAATTTCACCCAAATAAATTTATTTGAATTAATTTCCCTCTCCAATTAATTAAAATTTTAAATAATTAAATTTTTAGCCAAATGTGCTAATTTATCTAAAAACCTCTTCCGATAGATTAGTAGATATATTTATGTTAATTAAAATCTTATATTATTGTGTGAAACTAATCAATATAAATTCATTAATATCAAACATCCACAATAATTACACATGCACTATGAATATATTTCAATTCCAAAATGCTATGAAACTCTATCATTGACCAAGACCAAAAATCAGTTTATCAATTTCATTAAGGTCCAAAAACATCACCTAATTAGTGATCAATTAATTAGAAGCAGTAAAAGCCTAATAGGATTACCAATTTCAAATAACCAAGCAAAAATAAAAGAGAGCAAAAATTAATCAAAATCTAATATTTGGGCAAAACGCAACCCTAGGTTATTGAACTTGAACATTTTCAAAATTAAAGTGCAAGAAAGATAAAAATTCAACACCAGAAACATAAATATTAATTGAAATTCAGGAGATTAAAGTTAAGAAAACTACTCTAAAATTTGCATCTTTATGACAATGGATTTGCCTGTAGTTGAACTTAAATCTATAGCACTAAATATTTGAAATTATTTTCTTGCTCTCTCTCTCTCTCTAAAATGCTCTCCTCCCTCTCTCTTTCTCCCCCTCAATTACTTTGAATTTGAGCATTTGAGGTATTTTGGAAAAAAAAAAATCACTCTTTCTTTCTCTCAGTTGTTTCGAATTTTGAGCAATTGAGATATAGATATTTTGAAAAAAAAAAAAAATCTCTTTTTCTTTCTCTCAATTGTTTTAAATTTGAGCAATTGAAATATTTTGAAAAAAAAATATATATATAGAGTATTCCCAATTCATATTTAATAGTCATTTAACCCTCAATCTTCATTTTCTCTCTCTGGTTGTTACATTTACTCCACCATTTTTTGGGACAGCCGATTAAATGCGAGAGATTTTCTTTTTAGTCACTTTTTTTTTTTTAAGTGAGCACTATAATTATTTTTTAATTATTTTAATTCTAAATTATTTTTTCTATTGCCTTCTTTTTTACGTTCAGGTTAGGACTCTATAATTTTGTTTCTCTATTTTTTTTTTTTTACTTTTTGTTCTCTATTTTTTTTTCTAATTTCTATTCTTCTTTTTGGTTTTGTTTTCCCTTCATATTTTTTAAACCCACTTTCCAAATCATTGTCAAAGTTCAATTTCTACAGGATTGCTCACCTACATCATGTTCATGCATGTCTAAAGTTTTTAACAATTTATAAGATAATAAGCGCAAACTTCTTATTTAAGACGAATAATACAATAATTTCTATTATAACACAAATAGAATTTAAAAAATACATATAAAACACAAAGTAAATATTTAAATAAAAACAACAAAAACAAATCAAATGTGTTGGATACCAAGAACATTTCACTTTATCTGGTAATACAACATACCTGAGTCAAAATTCAACATTTCACAAGGAAGATTAGATGTTTTGATAAGAAGTGAGATTCAAATAAACCATATTAAGGAAATTGAACAACGTACATAATATCAAGTTTACGGTAAACCAAAAGTAGGTTAGCCAAGTTTACAGAGCTAATATAACCAAAAATAAAGTTCTCAACCGCCATTCAAACTTTAAAAAAAAAAAAAGAAAAAAGAAAAAAAATGACAATAATAAAAAGCACAAAGCTTTGTATATACATAATTGAAAGAGTTTTTAACTTTACCGATTGCACTTCCCCACGAAGGGGGAAAAAAGGGTGAATTTAAGCAAAATGAAGAAACTGAAACATTAAAAGAAAAAAAAATGAAGAAACTTAAACGTCCCCTTCCACAATGAAAGAAGAACAAAAATTTTTAATTTAAAAAGATAATTATGAAGCCCATTTTAAAAAAGATAACAAAAAAAGAATCTCTCACGTTTAATTAATGATCCTAACAAATATCGGAGTGAATGTAATAATTAAAAAGAGAAAATGAAGATCGAAGATTAAGTGATTATTAAATATGAGTAAATCTTTTTAACAAAGTGTTCATATATTATTTAAGGATACATTAAAATGATAAAGGACGTGAGTCCCCCAAAATTACTGCAAAAGCACCTTAGCCCCTTTTACTTTTCTCCCAGAATTTCTTTTCTTCTCTCTCTCCCTCTCTCTCTCTCCTTTTTTTTTTTTTTTTTAACTTTCCTTTTCCCTCAGCTTGCAACAACTGGCGCCCATTTGCTTTTTTTATTTTTATTTTATTTTGTTTGACGTAGCTTTCTACATGGTGCAAGACAATTGGGCAAATGGAGCTACACATGGTGCGCGCGAGCTAGGCGAGGGGGGCAGGCAAACAGTGTTTCCGTGAGGGAGCGCGCGCCTGTGATCCGGCAAACCTGAAGTGGTGGACCACGAGCTGGCTGAGCTACCAGCGAACCGCGTTTAGCCGATCTCGTCTCCATCTCACGGTTGCTGGCGCAAGTGGCCGTGCGTGAACGATGGCTGCGCGTGGGATTGGCTATGTCCGGTATAATTTTGAATTTCAATTCATTTTAGAACTATGGCCCCGGTTTAAATCCATAATTATTATTTTTTTTCCTATTTTATCTAATTGACCTGTACGAGAAAGAAAAATAATAATTTATCAGGGAAGGTAAATAACAACATATTAAAACTAATATTAACCCATAATTAATAGGTATAATTTAATAATAATATTATATTTGATTTTATGAAAAAACATAGTCTCCGTTTGTATAAGAGGTTTTTTTTTTAGAAAATAGAAAATTTTTAAATATGAAAAATAAAAAATTATTTGAAATTTTTTTTAAAAGTAAAAAGTTGTTTAATTTGGTGAAAACTTTTTTTTTAGAGAGTTCTTTTTTTATTTTTCAAAAATAAAAAATTTTGAATGTTTAGATACAAAAATTTAAGAAGATCTATTTTTTTAGAATGAAAAAAAAAAAGACAATAATAAAAAGCACAAAGCTTTGTATATACATAATTGAAAGAGTTTTTTACTTTACCGATTGCACTTCCCCACGAAGAGGGAAAAGAAAGGTGAATTCAAGCAAAATGAAGAAACTGAAACATTAAATAAAAAAAAATAAAAGAAACTTAAACGTCCCCTTCCACAATGAAAGAAGAACAAAAAAATTTTTAATTTAAAAAACTAATTATGAGGCTCACTTAAAAAAAAAATTAAGAGAGAGAATCTCTCACATTTAATTAGTGGGCTCAACAAACAAATAACGGAGTGAATGTAATAATGAAAAAGAGAAAAAAGAGATTAAAGATTAATAGGATGTTTGGTAAATATATTATATTTGTATTATATTTAAATGTAATGCATTTAATGTATTTTATAGTTGGATTAAAAGTATTTATTTTGCATTTGAATGTAATGTGTATTTAGATGAAAAATATTTAAATTATATTTTAGAGTTGAAAAGTTGACGTGATTAATAAAAATAGATAGAAAAAGTGAAATGAAAAGAGAATATGATGTGAATGAGAAAAAAAATTAATTTTCAAAATATTTTAAAATAGTATATGTATTTGAAGCACTGTTGAAAAGTATTACATTTGAAAGTAAAACTTTTATATTTGGATGAAAATTACATTATATTTATACGTAATGTGAACACAAAATGTAAACAAACACCCCATAAGTGATTATTAAATATGAGTAAATACTTTTAATAAGGTGTTTAAATATTATTTGAGAATACATAAAATGATAACATGTAAGTCTACTAAAATCGCTCCGAAAACACACCTTAACCCCTTTCGCTTTTCTCCCAAAATTTCTTTTCTTTTCTCTATCTCTCTCTCTCTCTCTCCCTTTTTTTTTTTTTCCTTTTCTTTTAGGAAGGTCCATTTTGTTAAAATGAAAAAGTTTTCATTTTTCAAATTTGGAGTGGTCAAACAAATAAAACAGTAAAGTTTGAATTTACCTACCCTAAGTTCAAAAAATAATAATATTGACAATATTAATCTGAATAAAACAAAAAAAATAAATCAAAAGAAAATAATCTAAATTAAAATTAAGCTAAATTAAACTAACTATGTGTCTAATGCACTGGTTTGAATTAATTTTTTTGAGTTGAATTATTTATGTTTGGTGTACGCGTTTGAATGACTAGAGTTTAAAAGTACAAAAACTTAAAATGTGTTGAAAAAAATCAATATGGGAGTTTGTTTTGTTTATCTCTAAATTATGTTTAATTTTTTTTAAAAAAATTTATCTCATTTAGATTTATAAATATAAAGTTATGAATTTTAAAGTTTGAACTATAAAATTATAATTAAAATTATAGATGATAAATAAACTATAAAAATACAATTACATTTGAATTGAACTATCTCACCAAAAAATATATAAATGAACTAAAAGTAAATTAAAATATCCAAATATATAATCAATTTAGACATGTAAAAAATAATAATAATAATAATAATAATTAAAGTTTACCCATTGACTTAAGGCAAAAGTGAAAAATAACTTTCATTGGGCCCATTTTACTAATCGGTCTGCCTTCTTCTGAAGTGGAGAATCAGCTTTCCATGCCCAAAACATACCTTGTTCCAAAAGTCGTTTCCACAAGAATCAGCTTCCCTTGAAAACTACTCTGAAATTTCATTCTCCTGTAATTTTATAATCTTGCAAAAATATCATACATGCTCTGTCTAAGGGTGTAGGGTTTAAATCTCTGGACTCCAAGTTAACAAAAAAAAGGTCATCCTTTAGTGCACGTATTAAATTTAGCATAACAGCAAAAACATTTGATGAGGCATTAGTTTGCAATCTAATTTAATACCATTAAGAGCAAATAAACAAAAGAAAATAAAACTACACATCAAGAATTTTATCCTGATTCACCTTAACATGAGACGATGTTTAAGAATTTTATATTGATTCACCTCAATGTGAGACTGCTATGTTTTAACAGTTATAGTAATTCATTATGATAATTAAGAAGTTTATGATAGAAATTCACATAGATTAATTGTTGCAGTTTTTTTGTAATATCTCATAATGATAAATTTATAAACCTAGTTGTGGCACCTCCTTTTATAAAGAAAATATAAGACAACTAAAATTATGTATGAAATCCTCAAAATATCCTTAACGAAACAACTTTAAATACTACAGACTTTTGAAGGGCGGATATTGTATAAAGTATTTCTTTATAAAACATTAATTAGACTCAAAAACTTAACAATACGAAATGGGCCCTTAAATACTCTTTTTATGTTGGAGTTTTCAGTTTGGAGGAGGTGGCTCCTCTGTGGCCATACGGTTTAGTTGGCTTTGATAAAATTTTCCAATTATCAAAATAATAATAATAATAACAACATGATCAAAATCATGGCCTTCAATAAATGGCAGCACGAGGGCCAACTCTAAAAAAAAGATGCCTTAGAAAAAGAAGGGGGTGTTTTGCAATTTCATAATTTTCTTGGGTGCATATAGAAAGAGAAGTCTCTATAGCTACCACCTTCTTATATATAGATATACATAAACATATATGCGTAAATATATACATATATATATATCTGATACATGTACTCCTTCAGGTCATAGCAAAGCCAATGCAATAATAACATGGGAGTTCATAAAGCTCTCTATCTGTTGAAGACAGTGCTTCTAATATCACCTCTCTTGATATTATCTTCTCTCACATCTCTGAGTGAAAGCCAAGATAGTAATGTTTCTCCTTTACCCCCTGGCTTTCTCTTTGGCACTGCCTCCTCTTCTTACCAGGTCTCTTTCTTTTTCTCTCAACATCTTTGTTCTGTAATTTCATCTCCTTTTCTTCTTTATCAACACAGGTTGAGCTACTTATTCATTTAATGATTTTAACTGTCAAAGCAGTTCGAAGGCGCTTACTTAACCGATGGTAAATCCCTGAATAACTGGGATGTTTTTTCCCACATACCAGGTGAAACATCAACAAAAACTTGTTCTTGATATCCGAGAAGAAAATTTATATTCAAAAGTTTGTTTATGAATGATTGCAGGGAAGATAAAAGATGGAAGTAATGGAGATGTTGCGGTTGATCATTATCATCGTTATCTGGTACTAAAGTATATATATATATATATATTTTTTTTTTGGGTGATATAAGCCTTCAACTTCAGGGAGGGGGTGTATTATTATTTTTTTATAAAAAGAATAAGACGGAATATAAAAAAAATTCCTTATGAAAAAAATATTATAGTATTTATAAAAAATTACCAAATCTATGGATATGAAAAAAAAAAAATTGTATTGATAGGACTTTGAATTGAACAATAGAAATAAAAATAACTTCGCTTTTGTTTCAAGCTTTGCTTAAGTTTCGAGCTTCTTTCTATAAAATTAAAGAAGTAATTTCTATTGAAGAGGGAAACAAAAACCAATAAAAAATTAATATATGGTTTCTATCGTAACGATTTTTTTTCCCTTTTTGCTCAAATAATTGGATAATAATTGTTGGTTAGTTTCAAGGATGATTTTGCCTATCTTGGTCATATCGTGTTGAGCTTGGTACTACCAATATCTTCAGGCTCATAATTGTTACGAATAAGGGGGGACATAAAAGTTTTTTTAGTTGAAAGGAGGAGAGGAAAAAAAAAATATATATATATATAATCAATTTAGATAAATTTTCTTTGTTTATGTGAGTAGAGTTCTTTTTTCAACTGCCTCTCTCTCCCTTCATTCTACTCCGTCTGTTTGTCTTCTGGGTTTATATTTTTTATTTTTTCCTTTTTTGTGCTCGATAATATCTTTTTATTCTTTTAACCCACTTTTCTTTCTAAAAAACAATTTAGATACACTTCAACCAATTTTTTAGTTTGATGCTTCATTTATTTATTTTTTTCCAAAAGCCAATTAAATTTCACATTTTCCTTCAACTTCTTCCTCTACAGCCATAACAGTAAGGACATATATATTCTATCAAAATTCCTTTTTCTAAAAGAACAAAACAAAAAAAACGTCGAGAGCTTTCCTTAGAGCGTATAAACAAATCTATATACAAAATAGATTCTTCAAGAAAAAAAAATCTATATACAAAATAGACTAATAGACATAATAAAAAATAACAGCACATGCATTTGCACGGTACATCTCAACTAGTTTTCTTACAATATTTCAAAACCTGCCATTTACTTCCATGAATTAAAAAAAAAAAAAGCTCTCCGCTGCAAGTTTCCTAGTTGTTAAAGGCTCAAAGATTAATACACGTAAATTTAGGGCATCTTTAATATAATGCTAAATTATTATTTTAGTAGTTAATTTTCACATTTAAATTTAAAAAAATGTTTTTTTTAATAAAGTTTCATCTTTAATACTAATGGGATATTTGGGTAACGCATTTCATTCACATTGTGTTTGAATACAATACATTGAATGTAAATTATATATAATTGAAAAGTATTTGCATTGTAATGTGTGTTTGGATGAAAAGTATTTCAATTGTATTGTATGTGATATGATTGATAAAAGTAGAGTGAAAAAAAGGGACAGAGAACAGAGTGTGTTTGAAAAACACAATGCATTGAATGCAAATTGCATTTAATTGAAAAATATTTACATTGTAATGTGTGTTTAGATGAAAAGTATTTGAATTATATTGTATGTAATGTGATTGATAAAAGTAGAGAGAAAAAAAAACGATAGAGAAACAAAATGTGTGATGTAATTAGTAAAAGTCATAGAAAAAGTAGAATAGTAAATAATGATTATATTGGATTTAAAATGCAATATGATTAGTATTTGAATATAATACTTTTGTGATTGGATGAAAATTATATTACATTTAAATATAACACGAATGTGATGTGGTAAACAAACGAGGCATAAGTTTGTTATATACTGAACTTTCTAATAAATTTATTATGAGGCATAGTTAATGCCAAATTTAACATGTGATTTTTATTATTTGGTGTCTTCATTCGCCATGTAATCTTTATAATATTTTTATTTTAAAATTATAATTTGTTTCGTTCATAGGTTAATTTTAAAATGAAATAGAAATTTTATATTATAGTTGGTTAACTTTTTAAAAAATAGTTATAATTTTTATTAATTTTTTAGAAAAAGATAAAAATTGGATTAGAAAAATTGAGTTGAGTTCAAAATGAACTTGTGAACTAAAGGAGGATGAATCACTTTATAAACTTCAAAGCATAACAATGATGACACAAAATAGATATATGATTAAAAATAACATTAAGTAAGATAGAGTTATTCTTCACTCTTTTATAATAAATATAACATTAATATAAACAAATACATTATCTATTAAAGGAAAAGACTTGCACTCTCAGCAATAAAATAAAATTAAAAAAATAATAGCGAAAATTAAAATAATAAAAGATTTGCAAGAATTTCACCTGCTACCTTTTGTTTGTTTTCCCATTTTTGAATTGTAAAGAATATTTACAGTAATTAAATCATGGCTATTATTTTTTAACCACGGACATGCCTCAGTATGTAAATTGTTCTCAAATATGAATAATTAGCTTAGTATGATCAGCACAAGTCATAAAGGTCGATGATCACATCTTCATCCCAAAGAATAGTTGTCATCTCACTTAGTGTGCAACTGGTTCATCGATTTACTTTAATTTAGCTTGAAAGTTAAATTAGATTGAACATTTTATTTTAGTTTAATTTAATTTAACTTGTGTTGGAGGTTATGAATGTAGAGATAACTTGTATTAGAAATTATATTAAAATAGTTGTCATCTCATCCCAAAGGTCGATGATCACATCTTCATCCCAAAGAATAGTTGTCATCTCACTTAGTGTGCAACTGGTTCATCGATTTACTTTAATTTAGCTTGAAAGTTAAATTAGATTGAACATTTTATTCTAGTTTAATTTAATTTAATTTGTGTTGGAAGTTATGAATGTAGAGATAACTTGTATTGAAAATTGTGCTAAAATAGTTGTCATCTCATCCCAAAGGTCGATGATCACATCTTCATCCCAAAGAATAGTTGTCATCTCACTTAGTGTGTAACTGGTTTATCCATTTACTTTAATTTAGCTTGAAAGTTAAATTAGATTGAACATTTTATTCTAGCTTAATTTAATTTAACTTGTGTTGGAGGTTATGAATGTAAAGATAACTTGTATTGAAAGTTGTGCTAAAATAGTTGTCATCTCATCCCAAAGGTCGATGATCACATCTTCATCCCAAAGAATAGTTGTCATCTCACTTAGTGTGCAACTGGTTCATCGATTTACTTTAATTTAGCTTGAAAGTTAAATTAGATTGAATATTTTATTCTAGCTTAATTTAATTTAACTTATGTTGGAGGTTATGAATGTAGAAATAACTTGTATTGGAAGTTGTGCTAAAATAGTGAAAGTAGAGATGAGAAATAGTGAAAGTGTGTCCTGCTAAACTAAACTAAGCTAGACCTAATTTGGACAACTTAGTTTAACTTACAAACCAGATTAAACTAGATCGGCAAACCAAACAAACATTTAGCCTTATATAACTTGAAATGGAATAAAATTCCCTCCAAGTTGTTAAAAGTTGTAACTTTTGGCATAGGGAAAATTAGGTGAAGTGTCCCTTTTTAAAGACCTCTTTATATTTATACTTAAGATTTGTTTGGTTCATAGGTTAAGTCTGGATTGAAATGAAATTTTCAAATTTAAATTGGTTAATTTAGTTATAAATTTTGTTGATTTTTCAAAAAAAAAAAAAAACTGATCCCAAAAGTTTGAGTTCAAACTCATGAACCAAAATAAAAATTCCAAAACTACAAATAGAGAAGTTTTATACCATTTTGAGTTAACCCCTATTTTTAAGTTAACCCTTAATTTTTATTTATGTTCATGTATAAAGCAGAATGAAAAAAACAAAACATATGTCGTTCCACTTAATTTTATATAATAGACATGTTTCTTGTGACTAGTACATGTGACGTTGTATTTGAAAACAGGAAGACATAAATCTAATGTCGTCCCTCGGAGTGAACAGCTATCGGTTCTCTATTTCATGGGCCAGAATTTTGCCCAGTATGTAATTCTCTACTTCCCACTCGCACATATATGTATAACATATATTATTTTCCATCAAAACCGCTGAAAAAAATGAATATATAGAGTATTCTTTAACTGAAATATTATCATAACAACTTGGAATTTAGGAGGAAGATTAGGCGACGTCAATCCAGCGGGTGTAAACTTTTACAACAACCTCATCGACGCTCTTCTCCTTAAAGGTGTCTACCTCTTCTTATGAGCTCATTTCTTCTTAAAATCATCAGATATTTATTAAATTCCTGTGAACTTTACGTATTATTTGTTTACGATAACTCTCTCCATAATGCCAAATTCCTTTGTTATTTGATGCCTTCAAAGTAAACAAATTTAAGTTCTAAATATCAAATTGCATACAGGGATCCAGCCATTTGTAACATTGAATCATTATGATTTTCCCCAAGAGCTTGAGGAAAGATATGGAGGTTGGCTAAGTCCCGAATCACAGTATGTTATATGTTTTGTATGTATACAAATATTTCAGTCTTTAATTCCCCTTGTGTGTATGAATTATAGACTCATTATGATTAACAAATCTTCAGGAAGGATTTTGCGTACTATGCGGAGACATGTTTCAAGTTCTTTGGAGACCGAGTGAAGTATTGGGTCACGTTCAATGAGCCAAACGCCCAAGCTGGTGCTAGCTATCGTACCGGGGTTTTCCCACCATGTCGGTGCTCAATGCCGTTTGGAAACTGTACAGATGGGGATTCAGAGAAAGAACCGTTTATAGTGGCCCATAATATTATCCTATCCCATGCTAGCGCGGTCGATATATACAGAACCAAATACCAGGTAGCACCATTACAGCACAATCGTAACTATTATACTTTTTGTGACACGACTCTTCCTGTAGTGCTCATTGCTAAATCTAACGGCTGATAAATATTCATTTCCAATAGAGTTTTCCTTTTCTTTTCGCTTTACCGCAGAATATCTCCGTAAACATTATCTTTCGCTTATACTTTTTCCCCCATAATTTTTTCCAGAAACAACAGGGAGGTAGCATTGGGATAGTCTTGCACACAAGATGGTACGAACCCATCAGCAACTCTACAGCAGACAAGTTAGCTGCTGAAAGGGCTCAGTCATTTTTCATGAATTGGTTGCTTTCTTTCCTTCCTTATAATTAGTCAAGCATATCTAATATGAAGTACAAAGATTAATTGTTTTTTAAGTTGGAACCTTGAAAGAAGACTTCTAAAACTCAAGTTTGATGCAGGTTTCTGGACCCAATTATACACGGAAAGTATCCGGCAGAGATGGAGCAGATTCTGGGATCTGTCTTACCAAAATTTTCAGCTAGTGACTTGGAGAAACTGAGGGTTCCAGGATTGGATTTTATTGGCATCAATTACTATACGGCTTACTACGTCAAAGACTGCATCTCCTCTCCGTGTGAACCTGCGGAGGGAGTCACCTGGACTGAAGGCTTATGCCAGCAAAGTTCAGAAAGATACGGTGTCCCTATTGGAGAATATATGCCTGTATGTAGAACCTCGACCTTATCATACTAACAATATGGATACAAATTATGCATACAAATTAACAATGTGAAACGTTGTGTTCTGAAGGGCACGGTGGATTGGATAAATGTTTACCCTCAAGGAATGGAGAAAATTGTCACATATGTGAAGGAAAGATACAATAACACACCAGCATTTATAACAGAAAATGGTAAGCAGAGAGTGCACATGGACATAAACAGTTACATATTGAAAATGTACCCTTTGTTCGTTTAATCGACATATTTA
This sequence comes from Antiaris toxicaria, assembly GCA_035233585.1. Taxonomy (NCBI): domain Eukaryota; kingdom Viridiplantae; phylum Streptophyta; class Magnoliopsida; order Rosales; family Moraceae; genus Antiaris; species Antiaris toxicaria. The sequence goes on from CP141154.1 coordinate 103,005,146, forward strand.
TTATGTAGAATTTTTTTGGCGCTTGTAGGGTATGGTAGTTTTGATAATCCCAATTCCACCATCGAGGAAGCTCTACACGACATCAACAGAATAAAGTTCATGGCTGACTACTTAGATGCCCTTTTAAGAGCAGTGACGTATGATCACATAACTATAGCTAACAAAGCTTTTAAGACCGGCATTAATTTATTCATTCTAGTTATTATTATTATTTTTTTAAATCCTTGCTTGTGTAGAAATGGAGCCGATGTGAGGGGTTACTTTGCCTGGTCTTTGCTCGACAATTTCGAGTGGACATATGGATTCACTGTAAGGTTTGGACTTCACTATGTTGACTTTGCTACACTAAAGAGAACCAAGAAATTATCAGCTACATGGTACAAGCGGTTCATCTCAGAGCATAGAAGCAAATTCCTAATGCCACAATACGACAGAGGATACTCCCAATGCTAAGGAGTATACTTTGTTTCCTTTGTAAAATTTGAATAAAAATCTTGAGCACACTCTTGCATAACATGGGTCTGTACGAAAAAAATTTAAATCTGTTTACTTCACATGTTAGACAATGCTTACTTCTTTAGTACTATACTAGTATGGTACCAGTGCATTGCCCGGTGAGAACTAAAATTGTTAAAGGAGAGTTGATAAACATAGATTATATTATTATCGTAAGTCTTAAGATTTAGTTGCTACTCATATTGTCAAAACATTAGAATATATACATATAAAAAATTATATAAAATCAGAAACTTAACATCAATCATTCACAATAACAACAAATCCAATTAAATCACGTTTAAAAACTATCTAACATATGGTAACAATAAGAAAAATCCATTTTCTTTGACAAAAAACAATAAGAAACTTACAGTTCAGAATAAAAAAAAAAGTTAAATGGAAGAAAACAGAAAAAGACATTAACAGCAAAAAACAAATAAGATAAGTAAAAATGGTTATGTTTCTTATATATTCAACATCATAGCAAGCTCAGAACTCCTTTGTTACTAAGAATATATTTTAGGAATAACTGAAATATAATTCAAGCATCATCTTTAGCTACCAAGTGAAATGTTTGGAAATTAATGCAAGAACTTTTTGAAAAATGTCGACAAGAAAGGTTAAAAAAAGATAAAGGGGAGAAGAAATCGATAGAAAAACTAAAAATAAAATAATATGATATAAGAGTTAAGTTTTTACAAATTACAAAAGGGTAGAAACATAATTGATACAGTTATGAGAAAAATATAAAATAAAAAGAAAAAAGAAAAAACAACATAAATCCCAAACATTTATAGCTACAGTAAAGAAAGTCAAATTATATTAAACAGCTATCTAACTCATGGTAACAATCGTATCATGGTCAACGATATATGCCAAACTAAACTATAAATCTAGTATATGTATTATACTTAGATAGAGATCATCATAGCAAGCTTAGGTTTTTTTTTTTTTTTTGTTAAGAATATATATTAAGAATGATCAAAATACAATTCAATATTGATTTAATCATTCTTAATATATATTGAACCTTTTCTGAGGCGAGTGCATGAACAAAAATGTTTGGTGACACTGGTCATCATCACGTGGTTGCTTTGCAATATCGAAAACATTCACTACTAAAGTCATGTTCCAAAAAATTAATTTGTGAGACCATACTTATAGTTAATGAAAGCATTAGCTATAGCAAGCAAAGGTCTACCGAGAATAATAAGAATCTTAAACTCCATGCTCACTAGAGATTGAGTATCCTAAACAAGGAAATCAATAGTGTAATAGAACTTCTCGACTTGAACCAGAACATCCTTAATTACACCCTAAGGCTTCTTGATTGACCGATCAGCCAGTTGTAATACCACTGATGTGGGCTTGATTTCTCTAAGACCAAGTTATGGGTAAACACAATAGGGTGTGAGGATGACACTGGCTCCTAAGTCAAGCAAAACTTGGCCAAATTCATGAGTCCCAATTTGACATGAGATGGTGGAACAACCAGGATCTTTGTACTTGGATGGTGTTTTCTGCACGATCACCCTATTCACTTGTTCCATCAAGAATATAGTCTTCTTGATGTGGTGCTTCCTTTTCATGCTACACAGATCCTTGATAACTTTGGCATAGCATTTGCTTGATCAAATGAAGCAAAGAAAGATTAATCTTCACTTGAGTAAGTACTCTAGGATCTAACCTTGATTTTCCAGCACTTATCTAGTAGGTCACAGAGCTTGGGAGAAAGGCACCACCTTTGCATAATTAGATGGTGAGGCAATGTCTTTTACCTACTTAGAGACGTAATCTATGGTTACGAGGATGTACCTGTTGTTGTATGAGGATGGAAATGGTCCCATGAAATCAATATCCCAAACATCGAACAATTCAACTCCCAGGATGTTGTTCAATGGTATTTCATTCCATTAGGAAATGTTTCCAGTCCTTTGGCAGTGATCACAGGTAGCAACAAATACATAAGCATCCTTAAACAAAGTTGGCCAATAAAATTCAGACTGGAGTGCCTTGGCTGCTATTCTTATTCCTCCAAAATGGCCTCCATTTTCGAAAATATGGCAATGTCATAAAATGTCTTTAGCTTCTTCATTTAGGACACATATTCAAATGATTTGGTCAGGACATTGCTTGTAGAGGTATGGATCATCCCACAAGTAATGTTTTACATTAGAAAAGAATTTCTTCTTTTGCTGATAACTAAAATAAAAGGAACAATGTTACTTTTCAGGTAATTTACAAAATCAACATACCATGGAATATTGGTTGTCTGCATAGCATAGAGTCTTTCATCAAGAAATTCTTCATTAATTGGCTACACTTCAACTTCCCCTCCTGATTTCAATTGAGAAAGGTGATCTGCCACAAGATTCTCTGACCTTTTCTTATCACGAATCTCTAGGTCAAATTCTTGTAAAAGAAGGATTCATCAAATCAATCTTGATTTGGCATCTTTCTTAAAAATTGGTACTTGATGGCTGAATGGTTTGTGTATACAATCACCTTGGTGCCTATTAGATAAGAGCAAAATTTATCAAAGGCCCCAGCTCCCCTATCATCAGGTCACCAACTTCCTTGACCTTTTGGCACTGGGCAGGCATCAGCCCCCATACATGGTTTTATGACTTTGCATAGACCTGTGTTTTTAGTAAATAATCGCTCGATCATGACGAGACGAGCCGTTTATCATTATGATAGGTGCTAAGTGGAAGTGTAGTGATGTATGTAGCTGAAACATCCTAAATACTGTTACTATATAGGTAGGTATCGGTGTAAAAGACCTATTATTGTACAAGTTAACAATAACATTAATTAAATAAGGGAAAAGGCTCTAGTGTATCCAGTAATAGGTCTTTCACATTAAGACCCACCTATACAGTAACAATATTTAATTATGAAGATTAGCTGAGTAGCTGACCCTGTTAGTCCATTCTTGTAAGAGTAAAGAATAAGGACATAATCTAGATAACAGATATACACTATACAATTAAATATAAAATTTTCTGAGGCAGTTTTATGAATTTGGAATAAATATATGGGGTAAGAAGTTGGGGTAAGGGGTTATTGCTTCGATGGTTGCATAATTTAACTGAGCTTCTGTCAAATTCGGTTGGCATAGTAAATCACGTGCAGCACCTTATTCTTTCATTGGCCAATCATAGTTCTAATGGCATAGTTACTATACTTCAGCTTAGAAGGCAAGTCCCAATCTGGTGCAAAAATGACTAAGGCTCTCATCAGCTTCTTTTTCAGTAGACTGAAAGCTTGTAAACATTTTTCATCAAATCTGAAAGGAACTTTTTTCACCAACAAGTTACATAAAGGCTTTGTCACTTAGGAGAAATCCTTAATGAAATGCTGATAAAATCCTACATGTCTAAGAAAACTTTGAACTCCCTTTACAGAATTTGGAGGTGGCAACTTTTTAATGATCTCGATCTTGGCACGATCCATTTCAATCCCTTTGGTAGAAATTCAATGGCCTAACACAATTCCTTCTTTCACCATAAAGTGAAATTTCTCCCAATTCAAGACCAAGTTTGTTTCTTCACACTTTTTCAGTGCTAAGGCTAGGTTGGTCGAATAATCATCAAACGATGTCCTAAAAACAGAGAAATCATCCATGAAAACCTCAATAAATTTCTCCACCATGTCAGAGAAAATGGACACCATGCACCTATGGATTATGGCAAAAGCATTGCAAAAACCAAATGGCATCCTCCAAAATGCAAAAGTACCATAAAGGAAAGTGAAAGTTGTTTTCTCTTAATCTTCTAATGCAATTGGGATTTAATTGTATCTAGAATAGCCATCAGAAAGTAGTAATAAGGATGACTGGAAAGTCTATTCAGCATTTGATCGATAAAAGGCAACGAGAAGTGATCTTTGCGTGTTGCCTTATTCAGTTTCTTGTAATCAATGCATACACTCCATCCTGTGACTGTCCTAGTTGGAATGATTTCATTGGTTTAATTCTTCACCACAGTCATGCCCCTTTCTCGAGAACTACTTGAATTGGACTTACATATAGGCTATAAGAAAATGGGTGAATGATTCTAGCATTAAGCAACTTAAATACTTCAGCTCTTATGACTTCCTTCATGTTTGGATTCAGGTAGTGTTGATGCTCCACTATTGGCTTGTACTTTTCCTTCATTAAAATCTTGTGCATGCAAGTTGAAGGATAAATTCCCTTGATTCAGCAACAAACCACCTTAAAGCAATCTTGTATTCTCTCAACTTATTTAGTAATTTTTCTTCTTCAACTTCATTCAAGGATGCTAAGAGAATGACTAAAAAGATAAAAGTGCTTCCCAAAAATACATATTAAGATAGAAAGGAAGTGGCTTCAATTTTAGGGTAAGTGGCTTGATAACAGATGGAACTATAGAACTATGAGACCTTTATCTATCCCCAGTTCTTCAACTCTTCCTTTTCTAGCAACAAGTGTTGCCTCTAAAGAGGCAATGACTTTTTTGATTTCTTCATCTTCTTTGTTAGGTAACTCTTTTTTGATGAGATAGGTTTCAAGTGCATCCTTTGGATGGCTTCACTCAAACACTTGTGTCACTAGCTGATCAATGATGTCTATGTGGAAACAACAGTCAACTTGAGATGGGAATTTGATTGCTTTGAAGACGTTGAAGATGACTTGTTCATCATAAACTCTCATTGTGAGTTCTCTTTTCTATATGTCGATTAGAGCCCTCCTAGTGACATTGAATGGTTGACCAAAAATAATTAGAATATCTTGATCTTTTTCCATATCTAAGACAATAAAATTCGTAAGAAAAGTAATCTTATGAATCTTAACAAGGACATCTTCTATCAAACCTCTAGGGTACTTGATAGATCTGTCAGTTAACTACAAAGACACTGTGGTGGGTTTAGCTTTTCCCAATCCTAACTTCTTGTATATAGAAAGAGGCATCAGATCGATGCTGGCACTTAAGTCACATAAAGCCTTCTTAAAAAGAGAATTTTCGATCATACATAAAATAGTAAAACTCCTTGGGTCTTTGAGCTTTGGTGGCAACTTTTTTTGTAGGATTGCATTGTACTTTTCTGTCAAGTATACCATCTCATGTTCTTCTAGCTTTCTTATGTTGGATAAGATCTCTTTCATAAACTTCACGTAGCTAGGTTTTTGTTCCAAGGCATCAAGAACAAAATGTTGATGTGAAGTTTCTTGAAGACATCAAGAAATTTGAAAAATTGCTTATCTTAATTTTTCTTCTGAAACCTCTGTGGAAATGGGATCGGAGGCACATATGGTGGTGGTGTTACACTAGTGGTAGGCTTCGGCTCAACTTTTGGTTGAGCGATCTCTTCATTTATGTTTTTTGACTTATCTCTTTTGGTGGTGAACAAGATGAATCTTGGTGATTGGTTGTGTTTCAACTTGCTTATCGCTTCTAACCATAATTGCTTTCACATGCTCTTGAGAATTGGTCTCGGTGTTGCTTGGCAGAGCATCTTGTGTTCTTTCTGCAAGTGTGTTAGCAATCTGGCCCACTTATGCTTCCAGGTTTCAAATAGAGGCAGCTAGGTTTTAGATTTATTGCTCAGTTTTTGTAATGAACTGGTTGACAATGTCTTTCAATGAAGGCTTATTTTCTTATGGTGGTGCAAATCCAAGGGAAGGTATAGGATTATTTTGATTATTGCTCCATGAAAGATTTAGGTGGTTTCTCTATCCTTGGTTAAAAGTGTTAGAATATGGTTGTTTTACTGCCAGTTGAAGTTTGAAATAAAATTTACTTGTTCAGGTTAAGAATAGGTTTCGGATGGGCTTACTATTAGGTCATCAACATTAGGGTGAGGGTTAATAGTCACCACTTACGGTTGAGGCTTAAATTGCATTCACCTTCATACTTCCAAGTTGCTTTGTAGAGTTGCCACTTGTGATGTTAAGACTATGATAGCATCTAACTCGTGCACTCCCATAGTTCTCTTCTGTAAGGATCTATCCAGTTAGCCATTGGTAATTATTTGCTGCCATTTCCTCCAGTAGCTCATAAGCTTCATTTGTGGTTTTTCCCATAAAGGCACCTCCTGTTGTAGCATCTACTAAGGTCCTAATATTTCTACTTAACTCGTTGTAGAATGTTTGTACTTGCAGCCATTTCAGAAGGCCATGATGATGACATCTTTGCAGCATATCTTTGTATCTTTCCCATGCTTCATGTAGAGTCTCCAGGTCTTGTTGTATGAATTGGGTGATATCATTCCTCATCTTAGCGATCTTGGCAAGAGAAAAGAACATAGCCAAAAAGTTAATTCTTCCCATATGATGATGGTTCCTTGAGGAAGTGAATTCAACCAACTCTTTACCTTGTATCTTAGTGAAAAAGGAAAAACCCTCAGTCGTGTGGGATCATGCTTGAAAGTGTCACATATTTCTAAGAAATTAGTTATATGTGTATTTGGATCATCTGTTGAGAGTTCGCCAAATTAAACAGAAGTCTAGATCATGTGAAGAATTGCAAACTTGATTTTGAAGTTGTTAACTGCAATCAGTGGCTTACAAATGCTTGAATTTGAGCCAATGATTGTTGGAATTGTATAGTCTCCAAGGCTCTCCCTTTGTTAGCATTTTCCAGAGTTTTGGCCATGTTGACTTTCTTCCTTTTTTTCCTAAGTAATCTAAACAATATTCTTTCAATTTTAGGGTTAAAAGGTACAAGTGGTAAATCTTTACTTTTTCAAGCTTTTTTCATACACAGTTAAAAACTCAAGAAATACAAAATAAATAAATAAATAAACAAAAATCTCAAATTAGAATTAAAATTAACTGGTATTGATATTAATAAATTTCTATCCCTGGTAACGATGCCAAACACTTGTTATGGTTTTTTGCAAGTGCACGAACCGAATAAGTAATAAAGTGATGAATAAAGTATTGTTCCCATGAGGATAGTGTTATCAAATACTGAAATTAGTTAATTTTAATTTTATTTAAGTAACCAAAAAATGTTACAATTAAAAAATTAAATAAATAAAATAAAATTACAAAAATAAACAAATATAAATTAATAACACATAAACAAATACACTGATATTAGGAATTATAATTTCATCGTAATTAATCAGATTTAATTTTATTTAAGTATATTATTATGATTTTGTGTTCATATTCATTAATGGTCAACTATCATTTTTACTTTATGTATTCTTTCTCGAGTTATACATAAATTCTACACATTTATAATTAAATTTACATAAAAAATTAGTAAATTAATAGTGCCGTATATATAAACAATATCCTACATGTAAACAATGCTATACATGTGAACAATAAAATACAAATCCAAATTTAATTATAAAAAGTGTTCATTGATAAATCTCTAATAGTTAATAATATGAACGAATAAAAATAAATATATATCTATATTCTATCCAAGATTTTATGGTATTTATTCGAGACTCATGTCATAAAAATCTTCTCTCGGTTCATTTTATTCCTCAAATCATTCAAAAATTGGTCAAAACTTTAAAAATATTAAGTTTAAAAATAAATACGATAATCATGATAACATGCTTAATTTAATTAAACCATTATAATCAGACTATATCATAGTTCCCAGTAAAAATTTATTTAATTCATAAAGAAAAATAAAATAACACAACAAAACAAATTAAACATAATGATAAAATAATAAGAAAGAGTCTAGAAAAATTATTGATATTTGTACTGATAGAACCTCCATATATTCCTTATTTTATTGATACAAAAATAGTATAAATTAAAAAATAAAAAATACTTTAAGTACCCTATGACATATGTTCCAGAGTTACTATTCCCTTACTACCATCGTTATCTTTCCATGCCTATTTATAGGCCTATTTCAATGCAAGTTGGTGAAATCTTTTACCATTTTCAACATTCAGCGCTAGTCTTTTTCAACATTCGATGCTAATTTATGGCTGAGAGAAAAAATGTCTTGCAACAGCCACAATCAGCTTTTGGTGCAGAAAGATAAACAAAAGAAGAAAAAGAAAACAAAAAAAAAAGACTATTCATGGTAGACTTTTGGTGAAAAGAAAGAAACAAGAAAGAAAAAGAAAAAATAATAAAAAATAAAACTGTACATGGGTCCCAACTGTTTTCTTATTGATTCGAAATTAGAATCTATCATAATTTCTTCATACAAGCTCCGATTTGAGTGATTCTTTTTTTCAAAATACTTCTATGGATGAGAGGATTAAAACAAGACCAGTCAAGAGATTGGACTGCAGATATGAATAGTAATGTCCAGTGGGATCCACTTTCAACACATGATTTTTTATCATTATTTGACACTGCAAATAAACAAAGTGATAAAATTAGATAATTCTAAAATAAAATGCTATAAATAAACTAATTAGAAATATTTAAGTTTAAGCTTATTTAATTTACTATTATTAAAATAAAACAAAATTAAATTAAAGTTTCACAAAATTTATAAAAAATCTAAATTAAGGTTAACAAAACAAAATAAAACAAAAACAAATAAAACTTTTAAGGAGAAGCCAATTTTTGTGTAAGAAAAAGTGGTAAAATAACTCGATTTTATAGAGTTATCAATTCTTGAAAAAACTCCTCTATGGTTGTGCATAATACTGAGGTGCAAAATACGCCTTTGGTAGTTATGGCTGTTACTCAGTTCACTATTGTCTTTTTGACGGTTATGCTTGATTAGAATCTTTTCAACTAAAGTTCAAATGGTTCTACCAGCCAAGATTATACGTATTAGAGAAAGGCTTGTTATACACCCATAGGCTTTATATTGCTCCTCGTAAATTAAACTCAAATTTTGGTTAAAATTTATGTTTTTCTATAGACTATATATTTTATAACAACCTATGAGGAAAATTCTGAAAATCACTATTGCTAATAAATTTTTTTTCTTTCTTTTCTTTTCTTTTGCTCGAGGACAAGTAAAATCTTAAGTTTAAGATGTGATAACTCTATAAAATATAATTATTTTACTATTTTTTTATACATAAAAATTGGCTTATCCTTGATAATTTTATTTATTTTTTATATGTTTTGATTTATTTTGTTTTGTTTATTTTCATTTAGTTTTTTTTATAAACTTCATGAAATTTTATTTAATATTGCTTTATTTTATCTTATGTTTTTATTTTAATGATAGTAAATTAAATAAGCTTAAAATTAAATATTTTCAATGGATTTATTTATAGTTTTTATTTTAGAAATATTTAATTTTAACACTTTTTTTTCCTGGAGTGTTAAATTGAAATGAAAATTCGTATGTTGGAAATGGGACGTCATTGTTTATGCTAGGAAAATATAAGCTTGACTGATCTTATTCGATCCTCTCATCGATACGAGCATTTTAAAAAAAGAATCACTCTAATCAAAATTCGTATTAAGAAGTTATGATAATTTCTAAAATAGGACCAATAAGGAGACAATGTGCATAAAACCACACGAGACATGTGACGAAGGCTAGAAAGGAAACAATAAAAATATAACACATGACATTTTCTTGGTTTTAATAGATTAAAATCAAGCTTATCATACACCAAATACTGTAGCAACTATAGCAAGTTTGAATGTGCAAAGCTGACTTTTCTCCATCTTTTGCATTATATATTACTGTAGCAGCCAAACTTTTCTCCACATTTCCACTATAGATTATTGTAGTAACCAAATTTTTCTCCTCATTTTCACAAATGGGTGATAGAGTAGTGCAAAAATTTAGCCTATAAAAGGCTACATAGATGAGGCATGAGAGGATAGATCCAATATGTGACATCATATTTGAGGAAATCTAATCAGCAATGAGAGTTAGAGTGTAAAAATAAAGTTTCATATGAAGCTAAAAAAAAAAAAAAATTCTTTTCATTTAGTTTATTGTGAAAAGAGGAATTTTTAGAGGTTTGGCCAACATAAATATCAATTACCATTCTAGACTATTTTCTCTTATTTTTATTTTGTTACTATATTTAATTTGTTTTGTTGTGTTATTTTATTTTTCTTCATGAATTAAATAAATTTTTACTTAGAACTATGACGTAGTTTGATTATGATAATTTAATTAAATTAAACATATTATTATGATTGTTGTATTTATTAGCGTATTTATTCTTAAACTTAATGTTTTCAAATTTATGGCTAACTTTTGAATAATTTGAGGAATAAAATGAAATTAAAATGAGATTTTTAAAACATAATTTTATAATAAATATCATAAAATCTGGAATAAAATAAAGATATATCTATATGTTTGTATGTGGTATATTATTAACTATTATAGATTTCTCAGCAAACTTTTTATAATTAAATTCGGATTCATACTTTTACTTTTTATATATATAATACTGTTCACATGTATAGTACTAGTCACATTAATTTTAATTTATTAATCTTTTATGTAAATTTAATTATAAAAATGTAAAATATGTGTATAACTTGAGAAAGAATACATAAAATAAAAAACGTAGTTAACTATCAGTAAATATGAATACAAAATCATAACGATATACTTAAATGAAATTAAATTTGATTAATTATGCTGAAACTATAATTCTTAGAAAGAATTGTGGACAGCAAAAAAAAAAAATGAAAAGCTAAAGAAGAAAACCATAATTCATGAAGACCGAGTCAGACCAAACCAAACTAGAAGTAGGATCAGTTAAATTAGAGCTAGCAATTTAGATCACGACACAAAATCTGCATAAAGTTAAAAGGTTTAAGTTTTCTTTAAATAAGTTTAGATAAAAACGAAGTTGAACTCATTAAACACGATTAAATAAAACTTTGAACCTGTATGAACCAGCCAACTCATAATTGACACGAAATAACTTGTTTAATAAATAGGTCATATATAAGTTGATACGAACATGACTCATAAATTACCCATTTATAATCTATAATATATTTATACTATTACATATACATTATATAATATTTTACTATTTTTAATTTTGAGTTTTTAAAAATTTAAAATTTACATATAAAATATATTTTTTATTTTTTTTATATATATTTTTAAAATTTTTTAACATAAAAAAGAAAAACTTAAGTTTTGATTTTGTTTTTTTAGTCTTTTAATTATATGTCCGGTATGAATTAGATTTAGACTTATTTGCTTATTTTATCTTGATTTTGACTTGTATTGTGAATTTAATTTGATTATAAACTTTAATTTGGTTTTGTGTTCATCTTTTGTGAACTAAGTTTAGGTGTAATTTGATTGTAATTAAATTTATTTGATTGTTATAACTTGATTGTTATTTAGGTATTTAACGAGTTTTTTTAGTGTTAAAATTAATAACAGGTTAGTTAAATGGGTCGATAATGTGTTGAATGACCTTTTTATGACCATTTTAATAAACGAGTTTAGCAGATTGATATGACATATATATGATCCATTTACACATGTATAACCCATTTATCAAACGGGTCATAAACGTGTCAGGTTGTGTCAACCTTTTTATTAAAGGGCCGTATTTAGCTTTTTTTTTTTTAAATGATTATTAAATGGATCATATTCATATCGAGTTATCATGTCGACAGACGGATCAAACATAATAAGAATACGATCTACTAACATGAATTGCCATCCTTGTTAAACAACAAAGATTAATGACAATGTCTTTAGCAACTTCCAAATGGACAAATATCAAAATATTGCTTTGTAAGCCATACAATAACATCATTATAGCGAAATCCAATTACATGGACAGATAAATATATATAAATTATTTAAAAAAAACTAGAATTTTTGTAAGTATACTAAAACAATTGGAATAATAAAAACTATGTAAAAATCATAAGGGTAAAAGATTAACAAGAAGAGGCTTTAACTTATAATTTATAAAACAATAAAATAATATTTTTCTTTATTCATTGACATGTTATAATAATAAAATAATAGTATTAAAAAATATACATATAAAAATACTTAGCTCAGAGGTTGTATCATGTGATCATCTGCATGTATCAAGTTCCTTAGCCAAATATTTCAAAGCAAACACCCGAAAAGGGAAAAATTTGAATGAAATGTGGTTAATTATAAACCTGATATGATATAGAGATGAAATAAAAATTTAACCCACGTTTGGACAACATATTTTTTTTACATTGCATTTGAATGCAATGCAATTTTCCCCCAAATACAAAAACATTTCATTCAAAGACCAATTACATCACATTTTAAATCTAACACAATCACCATTTATTATTTTATTTTTTTATTATTATTTTTAATTACATCATATATTCTCTCTCCTCCCTTTTTTTTTTCTCTACTTTTACCTATCATATCACATATTCATTATTAAAATACAATTAAAATACTTTTCACCCAAACACACATTGTATTCAAATGCAATGCTAATGCTTTTCCTCTAAATATAAATTACATTCAATGCATTGTATTTAAACGTAACGTAAATGCAATGCGTTCACAAAATGAACGCTTAATAATATGATCAAAGCAAAGTTTATATTTTCCTTAGCTACCAAACAAAACATGTCTTGAATCCAAATTTTTTTCTTTTAAAAAAACAACGAAGAACCGATGAAGAGACAGGAAAAAAAAAAACCCCCAAAATGACAATTGCTGAACAAACAAATTGTGAAAAAAGAGAGGAAAAAGAACCAAAAGTGGCAGAAAATAGCACAGATTAAAAGCCTAAAGAGAAAAGATGGGTGAATAGAACGTAAAAAATGAAAGTCTAAAAAAAAAAAAAGAAACCAAAAACATAGATATCAGAAGATAACAACACAGAAAATCCAGGAACAAGGAAGAGCATCAGACGGAAATCAAATACTACAGAAAAAGTAAAAGATATAAAATAGAGAGAGAGAGAGAGAGAAATGGTGGAGAATATGACAAATGAAAAGCTAAGAGGAAGGCCCAAAATTTATGAAAACTGAGTCAAACATACCGAACCAAGCAAAAATCAAGATTAGTTACGCAAGAAAGATTCAAGACAATATCTTCATCAACTTTTAAAGGAAAATATAAGAGAAATTACTCTGTAAACCATTATATAGCATCATCATAACCAAATCCAGATACATTGACAAATGAAAAGCCAAAGAAAAACCGCCCAAAATCATGAAAACCAAGTCAAAAAAACCAAACCAAGCAATGAGCAAGTTCAGTTAAGCAAGCAAGATTTAAGACAACATCTATAACAACCTCCAATAGAAAATATTAAAAAGATTGCTTTGTAAACCATAACATAGCATCATCATAGCCAAATCCAATTACATGGATGACAAACAAAAACAAAAATAAAAATCTAACAATAGAAAGGTCCTCTATGAAAGTTGAGTATAACAATAAAACAAAAATTAATAATACTAATTACGACACCATCGATACAACAAATCAAAGTCATCATCAATAATAAAACCTATAATACTATAATATCAAATATAACCCTATTATCACAGTATAATAAATGAATCATCAAAAATAACTTAATTAACCACCCACAAAAAATAATAAACATAATAGTCCACTCTGCACAGCATAATAAAGAGGAGTACAATAGTAATAAAAGAAAGTTTAAACTAGAGAATGTAACTTAGAGCGTGTTTGGTAACGTTTTCGGAACGTGTTTCACGATTCCCTAGGGAATCGTTTTCAAAACCGCTTAAAATTCACGTTTGGTTAAGCATGATTCTGAAAACAGATTTCGAAATCTGTTTTTATTATTCTCGGTTTTTACATAAACGAATGAAAACGAATTTTAATCGTTTTCATTCGTTTTCGGTCGTTTTCGAAGCATTCCCCGTGAGCTCATCTCCTCTCGCCTCCTCTCGCCTCCAGCTCTGTCATTCATCGCCGGCGGCCGAAGCAAGTTCATCGCCGTCGTGAGCTCACCCCGAAGCTCGTTCTTGTTTTCGACCTCATTTTGCCTCAGCCGTGAGCTCACCTCGCCGACCCTCGTCTCGCCTCACCACTCTCTTTCTCTGTCGTTCATCGCCCACGGCCGAAGCTACTTCATCGACGTCTGGTTTGTCTCTCCTCCCCTGGGGTAGTTCATCGGCGTCGCCCAAGGTCTGTCGGCTCATTCGACCCTGGTTGGTGTCGTTCATCGCCATCTGATTTGGTATTCTGCCGGCTCTCACAATCGGGTTCAAAACTTCCTGCGACCGAGCGTCTGCTTCACCGGAGGTAAGGTTCTCATCTCGGACTCTCTCCCATGTTTGGTTTTTGTTATTTGGACTGGCGGCCGGGTTAAAGATTTGGGGGGTTGATAATCGTTTGCCCTAGAATTTGGGAATTTTTTTGCAATTTCAAGTCGATGAGGTAATCGGCTTTGTTTCAATTGTTGAGTCGATGAGCTAATTAGAATTGGGACTGCTCTGTGTCAATTTTGGTTAACATTGACGTTTTCAAACATCTGTGGTAGCCATTGCCGTTTTTGATTTGGTTGACATTGCTCGGTCCCTGTGCACGGCTTGGTTTGTGAATTTCTTGCACCGTTGCCATTTGTGTTTGTTGATTTCAATTTGGTAGTGTCCTTGGCATAATAACCGACCTGTGATTTCAATTTAGAAGCTGTGATTTGTGTTAAAACGTGGATGAAAACCGAGCTGTGGTTTGTGTTTTTTTTGTTTAATTACCGACGTGTGCTTTCAATTTGGAAGCTGTGATTTGTGTTTTTGTGGCATAATAACAGAGCTGTGGTTTGTGATTTCAATTTGGTTTGTGTTTAATTTGCTTGTCTCGGTTCAATATGCATAGATTGTGAAATATATGGTTGAGAGAATTTGTGGCTCTTGCTGCCTGTTTGATGATAGGCTTGTCTCGGTTTAATTTGCTTGTCTCGGTCCAAACAGGTCCTTTGCTTTATTTTGTATATTTTTCATCCATTTGTCTATTAGGATTTTATTTCTGATTATGCAACAAATGAGACATTGAATGAATGAATGTCAAATTATCCATTAACTATTTGGGCTTGTGTGTATATATATATATATGGTACTTGGGGAGGTCACAAGATTCGGGTTTCCAATCGTACTTGAGGTATTGAGTATTGGGTCTGTCATGTTTTTGGCAATCAAACTCGGGATCTATAAATGGACAGCTTGAGGAATCATAGAAAGGATAAGAAGGGTGGAAAACCCATTTTCCTTGGAACAAATTACACCCACTCACTTGCCTCTTCCCTCTCAACCCACTCACGTTGTAGAGCACATGCTCTGCTCTTGTTTCTTGTACAAAAAAGAACAAAGCTTGGAGAAACAGAGGGAACAGAGCTCCGAGCCTCAAACCCATGTTCGGAAAAAAAAAATGAAAAGAAAAAGAGAAGAGATTTAGCAGTGGTACAATGATGTCGTTGGAGTAAATTTTATAGTCTGTGGTGGAGGGACATTGTCACGTTTGGAAAGAGAATGATATGAAGAGAGAGAGAGAGAGAGAGACGTTTTTCTAGCTTGGCGGATTCACATGGTTTATGCTAAAGACATAAGTGATTTAGTTGTTTAACCTTTTTTGTTTTTATAATATGGTTGGCGTTAGGAATAAAGCCGATATGAATTTAACTACATATATGACGGTCAAACATGATTAATATGTCGTAATTATTTAATACATAGCGTAAATTGTTTCTGAATGTTACATGAAGATTGCTATTATTAATTTTTGTTACATTACTAGTGATAATTGATCCGTAATATGTAAATCTGTCATCTTAAAATGTGTGCAACAGTAATATTAAGATAATGGACGTCAATGACGATTCTACTACTGAGGATCATGCCACATGGGGAGAAAATTTGGAATCTTTCTTTATCGAGTCGCTATATGAGGAGGCAAAAAAAGGACTTCAAACCTCTACTTTAGACAAAAAAACGTGGATGAAAATTTCCAATGACATACATAGTAAGTTTAATAAGCGACTTACAGTGACACAACTTAAAACTAAGTGGAATAGGCTTAGACGTAGCACAAGAGAGTTCGAAAGCTTGATTGAAACTACTGGATTTGGATGGGATCCTAATGCAAATACAGTCACAGCCTCAGATGAAGTTTGGGATTCCTATTTACAAGTAATGTACCTTTTTCTAAATGGAATTCAGAATTTTTTTGCAGAAGCTAATTTATTGGCTTATCTAAATATTTGTTCATTATGCAGCAAAACCCAAAGGCTAAAAAATACCAGAAGAAGGGTTTACTACACTTTTCCCTCTTAAAGGAGATCTTTGCTGGGACTATTGCAACAGGCCGTAATGCCATAGGTCCGCAAACAGCAGCTAATGTGCCATGTACAGCACCACCACCTTCAGTGAATGTCGAAGCAGTACACGAGGGTACGGATGAGTCGCACGAACTCCAGAGAGACAACAACCATTTGGGAAATGCTGAGGGCAGCAGTAGCCGTTCCAAGAACAAGAAAAAAACTGCATTGGAGTCAGCAGTGGAGCTGTTGGCAAAGTCTGTGAGTTTGCGAAGTGAGGCGTCAGTGCAACGCACTAATGACTTGCAGCAATATCTAGCTGCAAAGCGAGCACGTCTTGGGGACACAAGTCCAGCTGAGACCTCAACTGAAGATCCTCATAGTATTGACATTTGTATTGAGTTGTTGGATGCAATAGAAGACTTGGATGACATAACATATGGGACGGCAATTAAGACGTTGACAAAAGACAAAGACTTCAGGGGGACATTTGTGAAGCTTAAACCCGAGCGTCGTCGTGGTTTCATCCTCAGCTTAGCGAAGTAGTTATTTGTTAATGAATGTTTTTAGCTTATTAGACTCATTCCAGTTGGTCAAAACTCTTTCAATTTGTTGAACTATTATTTCGTGACTGATTTATTAAGTTAGACTTCTTTATATGTTGTTCACTTTCGGGATTAAAGTATGTTGAACTTTTATGTAGTGTCTACTTTGTTGAGTTTGATTAGTTTATGATGTTGACTTTCACAATTTCATTTTATTGAATTATTATTTAATGACTAGCTTGTTGAGTTATATTTATTATAAGAGCTTTATTCTATTGTGTTATTATTATTGGTGGCAAATAGGTATAAATTCAGTTGATTTTTTTGTGTAGGTTATTATGGGATCAAGTGGTTCGGATACTGATGAGGAGTTGGTTTTTTTCGACTCACTTGAGTCATCTGACGACGAGGACGAGATCTTACAATTATTACTAGATCTTGTACCAACTATTACTAGGCAACCTCGGCATAATAATGAACTAACAGGACGACAATATGTTTTAAATATGCTGGAAGGCCATGCTGGCGTATTCTATGAATTGTTTCGTATGTATAAAGAACCTTTTTTGGCATTAGCTCGGCTACTTGAAGAACGTCAATTATTACCTAGAAGTCGACTATCAGTGGAAGAACGGTTGATGATGTTCTTGAAGATCATTGGTCATTCTGACCGTAACAGAGTCATACAAGACAGATTTTGTCATTCTGGAGAAACAGTTAGTCGACATTTTGATAATGTTCTTACAGCAATTTGTGCGTTGGCCCCAGATTTTATCCGCCAACTAAACCCAAACACTGTGTCTTTGGAGATTCAAAATAGTGATAAGTATTGGCCGTGGTTTAAGGTAAAATTTGTATTATTTTTTAAGTTTGAAATAGGTGGTTAGTACTTTTATAATATGGTTTAAAATCTTTTGGGGTTCATTGTTTGTGTCAGGACTGTATCGGAGCTATTGACGGCACACATGTGATGGCTATTGTCCCTGCGACCGCACAGAGAGTTTATCGGGGAAGACGACACACTTGTACTCAGAATATAATGGTAGCATGCAGTTTTGATATGATAATTACCTATGTTTATAGTGGATGGGAAGGTTCAGCTGCAGACTCTAGAGTATTACTGCATGCATTACAAGATCCAGCTAACCAATTTTTTAGGCCACCATGGCCTAAATATTATGTTGTTGATTCTGGATACAGTAACATGCCGGGATTTCTTGCACCGTACCGGGGTGAAAGGTACCATTTATCCGAATTTAGAAACAATGGACAACCAACTGGACCAATTGAACTATTTAATTACAGGCATTCGTCATTACGCAATTGCATCGAGAGGTGTTTTGGTATTCTCAAAGCACGATTTGGTATTTTGAAGAATATGTCCAACTTTTCTTTACATAAGCAAGCCCAGATAGTAATTGCATGTTGCGTTATTCATAATTGTATTAAGATGTATGATGCAAATGATAATTTATTTAGAGACTATAGCGTTGACGAGCCTGTAGAAGATATTGAGAGACGAAGAGGAAATCGACAACGTACAAATAACAGTGAATCTGCACCGTCTTCTGATGTTGGTTCCACTAATAGAGACCGAGAACGTATGAGCCAATTCAGAGATCAAATAGCACAAGCAATGTGGGAACAATATGTATCATAATTGTTATGGTATATAGAATTGGTAATTTTTTAGATAAATTTTACTTCTACAGCTAAAAATTAATTTGTAATATACTTGTAACTAAATATAATGATTAATTATGTTTTAATTGATATTATGAATTATTTAATATTATTGATATTAATTTTTAATTAAAATTTTTTATTATTTTTTAATTTTTTGTATTTATAATAATTTTTATAAATTAAATATAAATATATTTTCATTGACTTACTATGCAATGACTGGTTTTCAAAAATATAACCAAACACAGTTTCAGAATTGTTTTTTAAAAACATACACTCAAAAAATATAACCAAACACAGTTTCAGAAACGATCTCAGATCAGTTTTCAAAACGATCTCAAATTCACCATTTTTGAAATCTCAACAGATTTCAAAAACAATACCAAACGCTACCTTAGTTTTCAAGGGGTAGTCACGGAGGTTGGCAAAGGATAGAAATAAATGAACAAGCATTCTACTTATAACGAAAGAAAGTATAAAAAATTTTTTTAAAAATCATTATAATATAAAGAATTAATGATTTTTTACATAAAGATTTATCAGACATAAGTAAAGAATATCAACAGTGAACAAATGACAAAGTTACAGGTAAGAAAGCATAATCTAAAAACATTTAATATAATAGACAAATTAGTAAAGCTAGCACATTTTATTTCAGTACAAAACCTGCACATAATAAATAGAAAGAAAAATCCATAAACTCAAACAATGAGAGAATTCAATTAGTCGTTTAAATCTAACTAAATAATGGAGAAAAAGCAAACCAATAGAATTAACAAACAAAACTAAAAATCCATTGTAAATCCAACTCTCAAATACTTCAGATATAAAGCAATATAATAAATATATATTGCAAAAACTAATAAAAATAATATCAGAACACTACCAAAAAAGAAAAACGACCTAATCACAATCAACGATAAGAGAAAAATACAATATCCACAACAACCAAAACAATTTTTTAAAAACAATTACAATGTGAGAAGCAACACACAGACACATAAAGTAATAGGAAATCATTAATGAAAAAATTTTAAGAGAACAATATAGAAACCAAATAAACCGATCTCACAAAACATTACCCACAGAAAAAAAAAAAAAAAAGTCCCATCATTAAATAGGAAAAACTTGATTCTTTCTCTCTGTGCTCCAACACCAACATCGGAAAAGAGTCGCCATCATTCTGGAAAAAAAATCAATATAAATTAAAAATCGATATAAATATAAATACGTGAAGATGAAAAAAAAAAAAAGAAAGTTAAAAAATATTGAAAAACGGTAAAAGAAAGAATAAAATTTGGAAACAGAGAAAAGAACAACAAAAATTTGAAAGATGAAAAATTTTTCGTTCTAAGAAAAATGAACTTTCTTAAATTTTTGCATCTGAACATCCAAAATTTTTCACTTTTAAAAAATGAAAAAAGAACTCTCTAGAAAAAAAAAAAAGTTTTTACTTACCCAAACAATTTTTCACTCTTAAAAAAAATTCTAAACAACTTTTTATTTCTCATATTTCAAAAACAAACTTTTCATCCAGATGGACACTTACCCTTGTTGTACTCCAATTTTTTTTGTGGGACTTTATTTTCATTTTCCTTCTCACCAAACATCAGAAAGAGCCAAAAGCACACACAAACAAAAAGAAAAATAAGCAAAGACCAAAAAACGACATCAAACCAAGCTTAAACTACATGGATCGAAGAAAACAGGAAAGAGAAAAGAAGAGCAATCGGAAATCTTAGATTGAAAATCTAGGGTTTACCAAAAAAAAAAAAAAGGGGGAAAACGAAACCAATATAAAATAGACAATGAAACAAAGGCAGAAATGAAGAATGGGGAAAAATCAAAACAAAGAGAACGAAAACTAACAAGCATATTGAACGGCGAGACAAAAAAAACTCAGATTAAAATGCAAGATCTGGAAAAGAGAAGAGGAAGAGTCGAAGAAGAGAGAGAGAAAGCGACGGCAAAAACCAAGAAAGGCAAAAGTGAACCAAGTAAGGGCAAAACCATCCGGTTGCTTTGAAATTGTAAAATGTGGTGGCACTTGGAATGACAAAACTGTCAACACACTATTCAAAAGGGCAGAAGAATCCTGACACTTTAGAACAGTAACTCTTCATGCCCATTTAGTATGTTTTAATAATATCAGCATACATTCTTAGCATGGTGGGTAACAATGAATACAATCATTTTAAAGTGAGAAAGCTAGACAACCTAATGAAATTCGAAATTTAAACTAAAAGAAGAAACCGTCAATATATGAGAATACTGTAAATGACAATGAAATAATCGGTTCAGTTTGTAATTACTGACTAATTAGATGTGACTATGAATATTTGTGGTTGCAATCACAATCTGGTAATTCATTAAAAAAAAAAGGGAAAAAAATCGGAATTTTTTTATTGAGTAAAAGGTTTCTAAAGAAGATGTTCTGTTTCGTCTTCGGAAAGAATGGATTATCTGCTGGTTTTCCGTACAAAAAATTTGATAACATATGATCTAAACTGATAGAATTCAGCTTGAAAAATTACCAGACTTCACCGTCAATCAATTTTATTCAAAATTCCCTACTTTAAGCTTCTTGAAGTGAAGAATCAGCTTCCTTGTGCCCACCCCAAAATAGACCTTTTATTCCAAATATAATAGCATCATGCTCTGGTGTACACTAAATTAATAATCACATACTCTTTTTTGATTGAATAAACAATAATTTTAGACAATTGTGTTAGTTAGTTGGCAACAAAAATCAGGCACTTCAGCAGAACATGAAAATCATTGCCTTAAAGACAAGTCAGCACAAGAGCCTACTCTAAAAGCAGGATCACTTGGAAAAAGAAGTCAACGAAGATAATATTGAAAGTGATAAAGATCTAGTTTTAGAATTTCATAATTTTCTTGGGATGCCTTCAGAAAGATAAGTCACTCTGTACCATCAAATATACCTATATATATATATATGTAGGTATGTGTACTCCTTGTAATTTGAGTCATTCGATAATGTCATAGCAAAGCCAATGCAATAACAACATGGGAATTCATAAAGTTCTCTATCTGTTGAAGACAGTGCTTCTAATATCACCTCTCTTGATATTATCTTCTCTCACATGCCTGAGTCAAGGCCAAGATAGTAATGTTTCTTCTTTACCGCCGGGCTTTATCACAACAATCAAGTGAAAGATGAAACAGAGAAGAAGAACAGGGGAAATGGAAATGAAGAGAGAGAGTTGTATTGAATCTCTCATATGAGAGAGGTAAAAAATGTATTACAAAATATATAATCTAGTCTACAATTAAAAAACTGTTACAACTAATTAAGTTACATTAACAAACTCAACTAATGAATGAATGACACGTGTTCTATTGTTAAACTAATTAACAACTCTTAAGACTCCCCTTCAAGATGGACTGTGTATATTCTTAACAGTCATCTTGGATAGAAGAGGAAACAAGGTAGCAGACGGTAGAGCCTTGGTGAAAATGTCCACCAATTGTAGCTGAGAACAAATAGGAAGAAGTTTGATGAAGCCGTAAGTAACTTTGTCTCTAACAAAATGACAATTGATTTCGATATGTTTGGTGCGCTCATGAAATGTTGGGTTGGAGGCTATGTGAATAGCAGCTTGATTGTCACAAAATAAAAGAGCTGGCAAGGCAATGTCAACCTGGAAATCTTTTAACAGCTGCTTTATCCATAGAAGCTCACTGGTGGTAGCTGCTAAGGCTCTATACTCAGCTTCGGCAGAGGACTGAGATATGGTTGATTGTTTCTTTGACTTCCAAGAGATGAGGGAATCTCCCAAAAATATGTAAAAACCAGTAATTGATTTTCTTGAATCAACACAGGCAACCCAATTCGCATCTGAGAAGGCTCGTAGTTGTAATAAAGAATAAGCAGGAAAGAGGATACCTTGTCCTGGTGTAGACTTAAGATATCTCAGCCAATGATGGACTGCTTGTAACTGTGGCTGTTGAGGTTGAGTGACAAATTGGCTCAATTTATGTACTACAAATGTGATGTCAGGGTGAGATAAAGTAAGATACAAAAGTCTCCCAACTAATCATCGATATTGAAAGCTATCAGTTAGTAAATCACTCTCTGAAGCATTTAACGAAATTTTGAGATCCATTAGTATAGTGGCTAGTTTGGAAGCTAGGAAGTCCGTATCTTTAAGTAACTGCAAGGTATAATGCCTTTGAGACAACACTATACCTAATGATGAACGAGCAATTTCCACGCCGAGAAAGTACTTGAGATCACCAAGATCTTTGAGCTTAAATTGGGTGTGAAGAAATTTCTTCAAGTCATCTAGAACTTGTAAGGATGGTCTTGTAATAACTATATCATCAACATAAACCAACAAGGCAATGAAAGAAGCACCATTACCCTTAGTGAACAATGAATAATCAACTTTGGATTGCGTGAAACCAAAGCAAAGTAGGGCATTTGAGAACTTGGAATACCATTGTCTAGAAGCTTGGTGTAGACCATATATAGATTTGTACAACTTGCAGACCAGTTTATTTGGTGAAGCATGATTATCCCCCTTACTTCTATATCCCAAAGGCAAAGATCACCATTTAGAAAAGCATTGTTGACATCTAATTGAAAAAGATGCCAATGTTGACTGGCTGCAAGTGCAAGTAGCATTTTAACAGTGACGAGTTTAGCAACAAGTGAGAATGTCTTAAAAAAATCCACCCCTTCTTGTTGAGAATACCCCTTTGCAACAAGTCTGGCTTTATAATGCTTAATAGATCTATCCGAGCAATACTTGATCTTATAAATCCATCGACAACCAATAGAATGTTTGTCATTGGGTAAGGGAACCACAGTCCATGTATTATTTGCCTCCATAGCATTAATTTCAGCTTTCATTGCCTCTCTCTAGTGAGGAAAAGAAATGACTTAATAAAAAAACTGAGGTTCATAGTTGGAGGAGACACTCATGATAAAATGTCTGTGGGAGGATTATAAAGAGTAATAGGAAATGACTTTGGATAATGGGTGTAGGCTGCTGTTTGCAGGCATTGTTGAGTTGGTTATGAGGCTACAATGAAAGTCCCGTAGGTAAGGAGGTGGTTTCAAAGTTCTTGTTGATTTCCTGATTGGTAAGTTTGTGATGGGTGGGACTGTTGTTTGTAAGGCTGATGACACTGTTGGTTGTTTTGGTTGGTGATGGTTTTGTGGTTCAAGAATCATATCTTGGGTTGGTCGTGGTATAACTTGATCAGGGAAAGGATCTGTAATATTGTTTTCAGCAACTACCGAGTGAAACGGAAAAACTTCCTCATGGAAAACAACATCCCAAGAGACAAAAATTTGTTTAGACTGTACATCATATAATCGATAACCTTTCATACCAGGTGAGAAACCAATGAACACATAAAGTCTTGCCCGAGGTTCAAATTTGGTGTGATGTGCAAGGAGTGTGGAAGCAAAAGCAAGGCAGCTAAATACTTGAAATGTAGAGTAATCAACACTTTTCTTGTAAAGTAACTGATAAGGGGTATTGTTACTAAGTAAAAAGGAAGGCAGCCTATTAATTAGAAAGGCAGCAGTGAGTACGCAATCAGTCCAAAACTGAAGAGGAATTCTTGATTGAAAATAGAGTGCTCTAGCCACATTCAAAAGATGTTGATGCTTGTGTTCTACCACTGAATTTTGTTGAGGGCGATCTACACAAGAAAATTGATGTAAAACTCCTTACTCACCAAAAAAATCAGTAAAAGCTAGTTCTTTAGCATTGTCAGTTCAAAAACTCTTGATCTTAGAATTGAACTGAGTCTAGATCATGAAAAAAAATCTTGGAACTGTGGTAATAGCTTCTAATTTATTTTTCATTAGAAACACCCAAGTAAATTTTGTACAATCATCAATAAGAGTAAGAAAAAATTTGTGACTGGAGTAAGTAATTACATGATATGGACCCCAAATGTCACAATGCACCAAGTCAAAAGGCTGTGAAGACATGTAATTATTACAGATAAATGGCAGTCTCCGTTGCTTTGCTAACAGACAAATGTAGCATAAACTTGGCTGGTTACACTTTGACAAGTCACTAGGTAATTGATGCTTTACAGTGTCAAAAATTTTGGTTGATAGATGCCCAAGTCTGTTGTGCCATAATTGAGCAGATATAGTATTGACCAGGGTAAGTGATTGTTGATCCATTACCTTTTGAGAAGAACCTGCAAAATGATTAGTAAAAAGATTGTCTGCATGTAAAACATAGAGATCTTCCACTTTGTTACCCTTGCCAATCGTCATCCGCTGATTGAGATCCTGAACCAGAAAGTGATCACAAAAAAAAGAAATGGCAATTTGAGAGTCTGTTGCTATAGCACTAACTGATATCAAGTTGAACCAAAAGTAAGGAACATAAAGTACATCTTTGAGAACCAGTTGAGGTGTTAACTTTACATCACCCATTGAGTTCACAGGAACACAAGTGTTATTAGGCAAAGTGACAGTGGTGTTGAAAATAGGATGCAACAATTCAAAAATAGATTCATCAGAACAAATATGTCTAGATGCACTAGAATCAACTATCCAAAATTTTGTTGAGGACAGATTAGGATTCAATGAAACTGACATGCATATACCTGTCGAAAAAGAGGTAGATGAAGGATCTTGTTGGTTATTTGTCTTGAAGGACGAGGACAAATGAGTAAACAACATGGACATCAGCTGTTGATACTGATTTATGTTGAGATTGAGAAGAAAAGTCCCAACACCTTTTTCATCTTGACCTCCATGTTTGAAAGAAGCAAGCTGTGCTGAGATCTGGTTAACAGTGGCATATTGAGGCTTGGATTGTGGCTTGTATCCAAGAGGATAGTCATGTAGTTTGTAACACTTGTCCATGATGTGACCATGGATGTTCCGGTGTGCACACAGTGGTCTGTCCTTCTTCTGCCCTTTGTTATTTCTCGTGTTACCTAAATTCCCATCATTCTTGGCTTTAGCAGCAAAAGCCATAACATTTGAAGGATCTACACTTGCAGACTGTTGAGCAGTGATCTTCCTCTGATTTTCTTCTTGAGAAACAAATGAAAACACTTTATTAATTATAGGAAGCGAATCAAGAAGCAGAAGTTGACCTTGGATTTGAGCAAATGAATCATTCAATCCCATCAAGAAGGACATAACATACTCCATTTGAAAGTAATTACTGAGTTCCTTGACACCACCACACGAGCACTTGCCACAGGAACAAGAACGTTGAAAATTGTTCAATTCCTTCCAAATAGCTTTCAATTTTGTGAAGTAGACTCAACAGAATGTTGACCTTGATGGAGATTGATCAACTCACGCCGTAATTGGAAGATTCTAGGGCCATTGCTCTGTTGGAACCTGTCCTTGAGGTCCAACCAAATCTCATGAGCAGAGTTCGTGAAAATAATGCTGGCTGAAATTTCTCAGGATATCGAATTTAAGATCCACGAGATGATCATATTATTGTTGCGAATCCAAGAAGACAGAAGATCCGAATCCGTGGGTTTAGGTATGGAGCCATCAACGAAGCCGAGTTTGTTTTGACAGACAAGGCAATCATCATGACTCTACTCCAGGAGGCATAGTTATCTTCGGTAAACTGTTGTGAGAACAAAATCAGACCTAGATTGTCTGAATGGTACAGAAAATAATGGTTGAGAGAGTCATTAATGGCGGACTTACCCGATGACGAAGAAGAAATTGTAGATCCAGATGACGCCATGGATGAATGATGAAGAAGCTCGGATTATCTGAAAATTAGGCAAGAACAACGAAGATAGCAAATCACAGAAGTGCGAAGCAAGAAGAAATCTCTGATACCATATCACAACAATCAAGTGAAAAATGAAACAAAGAAGAAGAATAGGGGAAACGGAAATGAAGAGAGAGTTGTATTGAATCTCTCACCTGAGAAAGGTAAAAAATGTATTACAGAATATATAATCTAGTCTACAACTAAAAAACTATTACAACTAATTAAGTTACATTAACAAACTCAACTAAATGAATGACACGTGTTCTATTGCTAAACTAATTAACAACTCTTAAGAGGCTTTCTTCTTGGCACTACCTCCTCTTTTTACCATGCAGGTCTCTTTCTTTTTCTCTCTAACATTTTTATTCTGTAATTTCATCTCCTTTTCTTCTTTATCAACACAGGTTAAGCGACTTATACATTTGATGATTTTAACTCTCAATGCAGTTCTAAGGCGCTTACTTAACCGATGGTAATGGCCGAAATAACTGGGATGTTTTTTCCCACATACTAGGTGAAACATCAACAAAAACTTCTTCTTGATATCTAAGAAGAAAATTTATGTTCAAAAGTTGGTTTATGAATGATTTCAGGGAAGATAAAAGATGGAAGTAATGGAGATGTTGCGGTTGATCACTATCATCGTTATTTGGTACTAAAGTAGATTTTTTTTTTCTTGGAGATATAAGCCTTCAACTTCAGTGAGGGAGGATATTAATTTTTTTTAATAAGAAGTTTAAAACGGAATATGAAAAAAAAAATCCTTATTTAAAAAATATTATAGTATTTATAAAAATTACCAAATCTATGGGTATGAAAAAAAAATTATATTGATAGAACTTTGAATTGAACAATAAAAATAAAAATAACTTTGCTTTTGTTTCAAGCTTTGCTTATGTTTCAAGCTTCTTTCTATAAAATTAAGGAAGTAATTTCTATTGGAAGGGGGAAACAAAAACCAATATAAAAATAGAGAAAAGAAAAAGAAAGAATAAGAGTAAGTTATAAGCAACCAAATAGGATAACAAAAAGCTTTACAGCTAGCTCAAAACACAAGTAATATATAGGTTATATTGTAATGATTTTTTTTTTTTTTTTTTGCCTTTTTGCTCAGATAATTGGATAATAATTGTTGGTTAGTTTCAAGGATGATTTTGCCTATTTTAGTGATATTGTGTTGAGCTTGCTACAACTAATATCTTCAGCCTCATAATTGTTACGAATAAGGAGGAACATAGAATTTTTTATGGTTGAAATTGGGAGGGGAAAAAAAATAGCAGAAATTGCTTTCAGGTTTTGCAAAATTCCCACTTAAACCCAAACCCTGGATGCCGCCGGTGGTAGAGTCGTCGAACAAGAGGGCATTTCGGGCATTTTGATTTTTTTATTAAATATAATATCTATAACATGTATAAAAAGGATGGATGACATGTCTGATGACATGTCTACTTGCCAGCTTTCTTTTAAAAAAAATAAATCCAATTATTTATTGACAACTGTATATTAATGTATTTTTCATTTAGTTTTGGTGGATTTGGTTTGTTTAGGGCCTCGTTTTGAAGGGGAATTTTTGAGTTTTTTTTTTAAATTAGTTTTAGAAAATGTATTAAGAAAAAATTATTTAGAGTGAAAAATAAAAAATTTAAAAAATTATTTAAAAAAATTATTAATATGAATTTTATTTTATTTTTTTAAAATTTTATATAATCTCGTTTAGATTTGTATATATAAAATTATAAACTTTTAAATCTTAGAATTATGAAAATATAAATAGTAAAAAGTGATAATGCTTACATGTGTTTATTTTGTATTACTATAATGAGATGTTTGTTTACTGTTTACAGTTTAAAAAATTACATTATGTCTATTTTATATTTAATTATAATATTTTTTTAACAGTAGCTCGAATATATTTATTATTTTATAATATTTTTAAAATATTTTTTATTTAAAGCGTTTCTCTTTCTATCTCACTTTTTTTATCAATTTTATTAATCACATCAATTTTTTAATTTTAAAATATAATTTATATACTTTTTATCTAAATATATATTATATTTAAATATAAAATAAATAATTTTTATAAAAAATTTAAAATATATTTAATATATTAAATTTAAATATAATATATTTACAAAGTGCTTACAAATTTGAATATAATATATTTACCAGCCTCCTAAAAACTATTTTGTGACAAAGTGCTTATAACACGTGCCCATTTAACTGTGCACACGCATTCCGTCTTCCATATTTCCATCTTTCTGTTGCTCTCTCTCTCTCTCTCTCTTTCCTCTCACTCTTTCCATCTTTCTGTTGCTCTCTCTCTCTCTCTCTCTCTCTCTCTTCAATTACCGGACAGCCGTCCCTCTCTCTCTCTCTCTCTCTCTCTCTCCAATTACAACATGTCAAAATCATGGCCTTAAAGACATGGCAGCACGAGGGCCAACTCTAAAATAAGGAACCCTTAGAAAAAGAAAGGGGTGTCTTGCAATTTCATAATTTTCTTGGGTGCATATAGAAAGAGAAGTCTTTATAGCTACCACTTTCTTTTATATACATACACATAAACATATATGCGTTAATATATACATATATATATATATCTGATACATGTACTCCATCAGGCCATAGCAAAGCCAAAGCAATAATAACATGGGAGTTCATAAAGCTCTCTATCTGTTGAAAACAGTGCTTTTAATATCACCTCTCTTGATATTATCTTCTCTCACATCTCTGAGTCTAGGCCAAGATAGTAATGTTTCTCCTTTACCCCCGGGCTTTCTTTTTGGCACTGCCTCCTCTTCTTACCAGGTCTCTTTCTTTTTCTCTCTAACATTTTTGTTCTGTAATTTCATCTCCTTTTCTTCTTTATCAACACAGGTTGAGCTACTTATTCATTTGATGATTTTAACTCTCAAAGCAGTTCGAAGGCGCTTACTTAACCGATGGTAAAGGCCTGAACAACTGGGATGTTTTTTCCCACATTCCAGGTGAAACATCAACAAAAACTTGTTCTTGATATCTAAAAGGCAAATTTAGATCTGAAAAGTACAAATTGTTTTTTATATCTGAAGTAGTAAGTTTCTGAATTATTGCAGGGAAGATAAGAGATGGAAGTACTGGAGATGTTGCGGTTGACCATTATCATCGTTATCTGGTACTAAACTTGAATTTTCTTGCATTTATTGATGTTTTGATTAACGGATTAAAATATGCTGATTCTTGACATACAAATTTTGGTTATATATGTTTTAAGTTTCCTTCATGCCTGAAGCAAATCTGCATAGTCTGACTGGGTAAAGGTTTTTATGTTTCTCTCACCCTGGGCAATTTGTATTTGTATTTTTATTATTATTTTATTTTTGCTTGAACCAAAAGTTAATTCAAGGGATTTGTGAGAAAATGGTATTTTTTTAAAAATCATTATTATTTTATAAATATCTCAAATTTTATTGTTAATCTATGGTTGAGCTGATTAATATAAATCAATTAGTATTTAAGTGATGTTAATCAATAATTAACTGATTAATCGATTGACCTGCATTAGTTATTTTTAGGACCATAAGCTGCTTTCATTTTGACAAAAGAAGATTTATTAAACAAAATTTATCTCATTTCTGTTGATGGGAAAAAGCAAAAACTTGAGCTAAAAGCAAACAACTAGGAAAATAATAACATATGGAAAAGAGGTGGGGTTTCAATTTTAATGATTGATTTTTTTTCTTTTTTGTCCTTTTATATATTTCCCTAAATGATTCCGGGTTAGGTGAAGGTGTGATTTTGTTTATTTTAATCAAGTTGCACTGTGTATCTGGCCCACCAACACTGACTTCAGCTTTAGGCTGAGCCTATAAGCTGGTTTTTGTTAAATGCCAAAAGATTATTACATAATAAGGTGTGTTTGGGGAGTATGTTGGAGATGTGATTTTTAGGTTGGAAAAAAGTTGTTTTGAAGAATGTGTTTAGAAAAAAAATTGTTTGAGGTGAAAAAATAAAAATTTTAAAAATTTTTTTAGAAAAAAAATATCAATATGAATATTGTTTCATTCCTCTCGAAATTCTATGCAATTTAAAAAAATTTATCTCATTTTGACTTGTATACAAAAAGTTATGAATTTTTAAAATTTGGAGTTTACTATAACGTTTTGGAGATATAAATAGTAAAAAAATAAGAAAACTTTGGAAAAAAATAAAAATTTAGAGACTGGAGACAGCCCCTCAAACGCCCCTCAAACGGGTCCTAAATTTGGATCAACCAACACCAAGTTATCAACCACCATCTAGCAAATAAAATAAAAGTTTTGCAATGATTTTCTTTTAAAATTAATTATACAAATTCCTCTTATGTGTATATGTTTTTATTATAATTTTTAAATTTTTAAAATTATTTATTATGTCATTTAATTTCTATAAAACTATTTAAAATATCTCCCATATAATTTCATTTATCATTCTAACAGTTTAGTTTAATTGACGGAACAAATTATTAAGGATTTAAAAAAATTTAAATATAAATCTTGATTATAAAAATAAATATTAATTTTTAATTAAAAAAATTAAAGTTTTTTTTTCTCTGTCCTTCCTCTCTTGAATATTTCCAGCATTGTAGGCATTTGAATCATAAGGAAAAAAAAAAAAAAAGTTTGCAGTTCGGATTTTTTTTTAATTATTAGGATTTTTTTTTTTTTTTGGCTAATAAAAATTATTTGGTTGTGCTGCTTTTAAACATACTGGTTAGCAGTGGTTGCAAGCATGTTTCTAGTTTGCTAGCCTGTGACGTTGTACTTGAAAACAGGAAGACATAAATCTAATGTCGTCCCTTGGAGTGAACAGCTATCGGTTTTCTATTTCATGGACCAGAATTTTGCCTAGTACGTTCTCTACTTTCCACTCCTAATCCCTAATGGATGCAAAATATAATATATATATATATATATTTTTTTTTTTTAATACCAGAGTTTTATCTGAAATATTCTCGTAACAATTTTGGAATACAGAAGGGAGATTTGGCGATGTCAATCTGGCTGGTATCAACTTTTACAACAAGCTCATTGATGCTCTTCTCCTTAAAGGTGTCTTGTCTTTTGTGTTTTAATTTATTCTTAGCCGTTCGTGTTTATAAACCGTTAAATTTTTTTATAAGATTTCCATTAGTTTTGCGTACTGTTTGTCCATTATAATAATTTGATGTTAATAATCATGCACTGTTAGTTGGTGTTCTGTATTCTTTAATCTTCAAGTATGCAATTTAAAGGCATTTTCAATACAATGCTAAATTAGTATACCAATAAGAAATTTTGGCATTTAGATTAAAATAGTACTCTTTATGTTAGTTTTATCTTTGATGTCAAATTTATTATATGTTAAACTTTGTGATAAATTTATCACAAAATATAACTAATACAAAATTTTATTTTTGATTCTTATTAGTTGTTGTCTTATTAGTTGTTATCTCATATAATTATTGTAAAATTTTATTTTTTATTTATTTAAATATAAAAAGTTCTTTTATAATTTTTAAAATATAATAATGATGATAAAAAGTAGAAATAGCATTTAAATAGATAAAATAAATTAGAATATAAAATAAGATAATATTATTTTTTTATACTATTTTGTAATAAATATAATATTCACGCACACAAATGCAGCATTTAAGGTGATTCAACTTCTAAACCATACGGCTTACAGGAATACAGCCGTTTGTGACATTGACCCATATGGATTTTCCCCATGAGCTCGAGGAAAGATATGGAGGCTGGCTAAGTCCCGAATCACAGTAAGCTATACGTATATACGTGTATATCTATGATTCACCTTCTTAAATTCCTATTACTTGGGTGTGTGTGTGCGTGTGTGCGCACATCACATAGTATGTGATACACTCATTATAAATGATTTTCACAAATCCGCAGGAAGGATTTTGCATACTTAGCGGAGACATGTTTCAAGTTCTTTGGAGACCGAGTGAAGTACTGGGTCACCATCAATGAGCCAAATGTCCAAGTTAGCCTTAGTTATCGTATCGGGAAATTCCCGCCATCTCGGTGCTCAAGGCCGTTCGGAAACTGCCCAGACGGGGATTCAGAAAAAGAGCCCTACATAGCCGCCAACAACCTTATCCTGTCCCATGCTAGTGCTGTTGACATATACAGAACCAAATACCAGGTAAACTCATTTCACAACTCTGCCTGATGCAATTTTTCAGTCCTCCATCCTCAATGTGGCTTTTATGACAAACAACATAAGACTTGCACCGATCAATTGTTGTGAAAAAACATAGTTGTCGCACAACTATTAGTGTCACTGTACCACTAGCACGATACTTTTAGTGACAATCATCAAAACTTTATTAGAACTGTCACATAATAATATGGAATCTGACTATTATACTTTTTGCCACATATTCTGTAATCAGAAGTTACAGCCTTCTTTTGGCAGGCTAGTTTAGTGCCAACCTAAGTTAAGAGATACTACAAAACTTAAAATGCTGATGAGAATGCAGGGAATACAACAAAATACAAAAGTACTGTAGACAGAAATTTCTCGCATCGGGGAGCACCTACATTGCAGTAGACAACACTCAGAAGTGCCCATTATATCATACGAGCATGGTATTAGAATCGAATAGATATAAATCTGACAGCTTATAAACATTCATCACCAAAAGACTATTCCTTTAATTTTTTTTCCACCTTATTACGTGATCTTTCCGGAAATGTTATTTTTCTCTTCAGAATTTTTTCTCACAATTTCCAGAAACAACAAGGAGGTAGTATTGGGATAGTCTTGCAGGCAGCGTGGTTTGAACCAATCAGCAACTCCACAGCAGACAAGTCAGCTGCTGAAAGGGCTCAGTCTTTTTTCACGAATTGGTTAGTTTCTTTCCTTCCTGCTGATGGGTCAAGCATTTCTATTATGAAGTTCAAAGATCTATGTTTCGTAATCTTAAAAGTATAGTTTTTTAAAGAAAAGTTTGATGCAGGTTTCTGGACCCAATTATACACGGAAAATATCCTGCAGAGATGGAGCAGATTCTGGGATCCGTCTTACCAAAATTTTCAACTAGTGACAAAGAGAAACTGAGGGTTTCGGGATTGGACTTTATTGGAATCAATTACTACTCAGGTTACTATGTCAAAGACTGCATCTCCTCTCCATGTGAACCTGCGGTTGGAGTAACCTGGACAGAAGGTTTATACCAACGAAGTTCAGAAAGAAATGGTGTCCCTATTGGAGAATCTATGCCTGTATGTAGTACCTTGACCTTATTATACTAACAATATTGATACGAATTAACAATGTGAAACGTTTCGGGTTCTGAAGGGCACAGTGGATTGGATGAATGTTTACCCTCAAGGACTGGAGAAAATCATAACATATGTGAAGGAAAGATACAATAACACACCAATATTTATAACAGAAAATGGTAAGCAGAGTGTGCACATGGACATAAGCAGGAATACGCACATGTATGCTTTGTTCATTTTATGGACATATTTCTTATGAAGACTTTTTATGGCTCTTATAGGGTATGGCTGTTTTGAGAATCCAAGTTCTACCATTGAAGAAGCTCTACACGACATTGATAGAGTGAAGTTTATGGCTGACTCCTTAGATGCCCTTTTGAGAGCAGTAAGGTATGAACACAAAACTATAGATGACAAAGTTCCTAAGGCAACGTTAATTAATGCATTGATTGCATTCTTGTTACTTTTTATCTCTGCTCGTGTAGAGATGGAGCCGATGTGAGGGGTTACTTTGTCTGGTCCTTGCTTGATAATTTCGAGTGGACGTATGGATACACAGTAAGGTTTGGACTTCACCATGTTGACCATGCTACACTGAAGAGAAGCAAGAAACTATCAGCTACTTGGTATAAGCGATTCATCTCAAAGTACAGGGGAAAAACCCTAATGCCACAATATAACATGGGACACTCCCAATATTAAGGAGTTAACATTGTTTCCTCTGGCGCAAACTTTTGTATTATATGGCTCTGAAATATGTGTACATGATAGCCGCTTACTGTTTACTTTTTACATATCAGCATACATGTGGTGGGAAACAGTGGACTCAATCACCTAAGTGAGAAAGCCAGACAGCTTAAATGAAATACAAATAACAAGAAATTGCAAATCTATGAGAATACTGTAAATTTTTAATGAAATAATCACTCAGTTTGTGATTGCTGGCTAATTAGATGATGTTCATTTTTACCGAGTAAAATGTTTCTAAAAGAGATGTCCCGCTTCTCCTATAGAAAGATTGGATTATCTGTTGGGTTCACCCTACAAAAAATATGGTGGTATACTATGAAATGATAAGAGTTTGGCTCGAGAAATTACCAAACTTCACACTCAATCCATAATATTCCGAATTCTCTACTTTAAGCTTCTTGACGTCTCCACCAAGGAGCTGCAGCCTCATAGATGTGCCTGCCATCGTCCCATGATATCTGACATGCTTGAAGACCAATGGAAACACTTGGTTCTTTTCCATGCAGTGCAATCCACTCTGCAATAGCTACTTCTTTGTCATTCTCACTTGGATAATGTTTCCTATATTTTCCAAATGGGTTCAGTCCAGGACTGGTTATATCGGCAAGTGCAGCTGGCATGTACGTCGAATCACCCACTATCGGTGCACCACAGGCTGCTAACTGCGCTCGAATCTGCATAATGAGACTTAATCAATCCTAAAATCCTAGAATACAAAATAAAGTATGATATACTTATAAAATCCTGTAGCTACCTAGATGGTTCCTAGTCTCTTTTTTAAATAAACAAACGGAAGCAAAACATACGTAACCCACGGGCATATCGACAAGATGAGGTAACATAGTGACCCTAAAGTAGACCCTACTAATTGACCCTATCGAGGCAATTGCTAGATGACTCCTAGTCCCTTGAATTATATTCTCGAGGACAGACAAAGCCAGCTACAAAAGTGAAAGATAGTTTTATCCTAAAGCCACAACTAAAAGAGCCATTTTTCAGAAAGCATAGGATGACAGTTCTACGTTTTGCTAGGTCACCATCTTGCAATAGATAGTTGCAAGAAAATGAACACTAAAAGGACAAGGCCGAAAAAAAAAAAACATAAAAAACAAAAAACCAAAAACCAAAAAACAAAAACGCTTCTAACCTGGTGAGTCCGACCAGTTAAAAGGTTGATCTTACACTCATATGCAAAATCTTTTGAGGGCCAGCAAGAATCTTCAATACTATATTTCTTTTCAGTGACACTACTTGGCCAGGGAATCTTTCTGCATTCCATGATCTCAAGTTTACAAAGGTACCATCCTTCAACAAAATCTGCAATACCACAAAGCTTTCGGTCAACAGGAAGCACAAAAATATTTCCTCAAGAAGTCATTGATCAATGTAGCAACGTTTTTCACAGTTTCCTTTGCAAAGGAGATATCACTGCAACTTTATCTACCCCGTTACATTAGGTAAAAGAGCTTTATTCATCCGTTGTCTTCAGTATTCAATCTCTACAACAGATAATTACCTTCTGAAATGAGTCTTGGAGCCATGTTAATTGGGCGCATGTAGTGTGTAATTATTCCAGTTGGCAAAGGAGCAGCAGCCAGAGCAAGATATAGCTTCTTCACTGTCTTCTCCTGATTGGTTCAAATAAAAAAAACAAAGATAAATGATAGGTACAAATCAGACAAAACTTTTATTGCAAGACGGAATCCAAATCCTCTCTATTTTTCCTGTGTATTCCCTCTTTCCATGCATTAGCTATTCACGCATCATCTTAATTGGTCAAGATTTTAAGGAACAGTTAAGTGAGTGGATGAACTAAAGGTAGCAGTTATTGGCGTTAAGATGACGTGTAGAAAAGTAATTAGATAGACAAAGAGCAAAAAGGGCAAAATTTTCAGAGAATTCGCTTTCTCAAGAGTTATATACACAAAAAACTGTCAAACATGAAAGTTCAGTCTCTGCATTTCGTTTCGGCGGAGGTAACCCTCACAGTATAGGACCACATGAAACAAAACTTGATTGCTTCTGAGTCAAAGTTGTGTGCCATTCCTGCAAGGGAAATAATTCAAGAAACGAAATTAAAAATACTTACTCTGATATTTCCATGAAAAATTGAGCAATATTCTTTGCTCCTGGCTAACACAACGCTGCAAGAGAATTGACCAGCATTACGAACATATTTTTTATCATCATATCTTTTAGCACAACCCAACCCCTCCCCCCCCAACCCCCACCCCCAACAAAATATCTACATATATATATATATATATCCAACACACACACATCAGCAACTTAAATAAGATACACTACCATCCCTCTGTACAGTTATCAATCTGATGTGTAGTCCTCAATGGGGTTGTTAATCCCAAGGCACGAGTTGTAAAGGTCGCACAAGTTTCTTCAATGTTGTCTGTGGTTCCTCCCACCTGACCAAAAATGAACAAATCATCTATGGTATAAATAAAAGTCTAGAGATGATTATATTGAAAGGTCCTTCTAGATTTTAGTTCAAAATGTCTGGTTAAAAGCGCTTTTCACATTCAAGACAAAGACCAAATGCCTTCTCACTGCTACTTGACCATACTGATAAATAGAGCATCTTAAAATTAGAGACAAATACAAATAAGAAAGAAAGAGAGAGAGAGAGATAGAGAGAGGGGGGTGCAGCAATTCAGAAAGCCTATAGATTTGTTACGTACTGATGTGCCAGCAGGTTTGTCCAAAACAACATAGGATTCAGCCACAGCTATAATTCTCGATTTCCAGTCAATTTCATAACATCTGGTCAAATCCAGGTGTCAAAAAGGAGAGCATGGCAAAAATCAATTAAGTAAAGAACCGAATAACATTGTGTTTTACCTTGGAAAACGTTTTGGATGTACGTGCACACGCAAGTATGTTCCAGCTTCAACAAACTGGCCACCATCGGTTATCCTAAAAGTCTTCTGAGCTTCTCGTACCGTCATTCCTTTGATGGAAGCTCTCTTTCTCAAAACAGATGGCGCTGTGACTCCTTTAAACACCTTTATTTGCTCTGGGGTTGCAGTTGGAGGAGGCTTTGGACAAACAAGGGCATAATGTACAGCTCCAAAATGGATAAGATCTGCAACAAACCTTACAAAGAGTGAAATTTTCTCTTTGTTATTTGATCTCGACTATCAACAGAAATCAGAAGTCTTGTCAACAACAAAAGGTGACTAAACCGCATAACTTACTGAGGAGGAAGATCCAGAGCTTTACAGATATAATCCAGAACATGCCCTTCTTCGGCGACAACCAAGTGTTCAATTCTTGGCGGCAGATTTTGTGAGGGGCATGGAAACAAGCGATCATATTTAGGATGGCTGATATGAATTTAAGTGTTTTAAGGTCAGAAAGCCGCAAAAAAAAAGTAACCATACAAACAATAAACAAGTGTAAGGATGCCTGTTTATAAATCATTAGAAGAAAAAAGACATAATAAAAATAAGAATTCACTAAACAGAACTTGTCATGGATATAGTACTTTTACAAGTTGATTCAAGCAATAAAACAAACCAGGTTTTTTACTTGAAAATCAGGAATGTGACAATCATATAAAACAAACAAAGTTTTTTTTTCTTAGTATTCATTTGGATCACCTATTGTATTGAAGCGTTCACTCAACTTGAATGTTTTCATTCAAACATAGAATTTGAATTGTGTATTCAAATTTTATGCGTGCTTGAATAGTTTTTGTTAAATGTAACATTTGAATAGTATAAAGGTAGAAAAATGAGTGTGTTACAGATTTATGGGATTTGCATTTGAGTTGAATAATCGTGAAATAGTAAACCATTCAAAAGCTTGTACCGGAATAGTTATGTAACCAAACGTGCATTACACTTAAATTGAATACCAAATTGAACAGGTGATCCAAACGAATGCTTAAAACCGGGATAACTTCTCTTATTTTCCTATCACCAACATCCCAACTAACCAAGCAAAACAACCAAAATTTAAACAGAAAAATGCTAGAAATACCAACTCTAATCTCAATTTTTAAGTATTAACTAATGTAAAATATGAATTGTTATTCTTTTATTGATAACTTTTTACAACATTATTATATCAATTAATTACATATTTGTATCTATCAATAAATATGACACATAAGCCAGTAATAAATAAATTAGGATTAACAGCTTTATTTACAGAGCACAGACTATGGAGGAAAAAATAAGCAAAAAATCTCCAAAACTCAAAACCAGAAAAGCATAAGAATTGAAAATTTTAAGGTACCCGTTTAAAGAAGAAGCTATATTAATCTGGGCAACATCTGTTCTGGTGGATTGAATTTGACAAGAAAAGCGTCTTTTGCTTGGGCTCTGGGAATGGCAACCTAGCTGTACAAGCCTGTTGGAGTGTTGGGCGAGAGAGACATGGGAGAATCGGAGTCCAAAGGTGCGGACGACGACCACCGGAGCGTTGTTGAAACTCCGGCAGCCATTGGCCAAGACTGAAGCGAAACTCGCCGACCCCATGTTTTCTTTTGTATTAGTTTGGAGTAAACTAAACAGAAAACTCTGAGGTTTAACCAAGATTTTTTAATAGTCTAATTAGGATTGGGTTTTGCTTTTTGCCGGTTGGAACATGAAAACTGAAGTGAGGAGTGTGATAAGACGATGATGGCCGTTCGATTGTCTAGTTGGGACTTCTGTCCCCTCGACACGAGACGCCATGCCTGTTGGATTCGTCGTTGGCATATCAAAAGACATGTCGTTTTTTTGGGACAAACTATACCCACAAACATGTCGTTTTCTTTGGACAAACCATCGGCCCTTTTTTTTTTTAACTTGGTGGGTGATTCAAATTCTATCATAACTTTTAGTGTTTGTTTAGTTGAACGGATAGGGAGGATGAAGGATGGAGAATACGAAGGAGCGAGAGGATTAAATTTCTTACGTTGTTTGGTAAGATGAGGGGAGAATTGAAATGATAGGCAATAATTTTTATATAATTACTATATTGCCCATTTAAAATTTATTAATAAATTATTTTGGGTTTTAAAATTGTCTTTTCACTTTTGATTTAAAGGAATTTGTTGAATCCTCCTGTTAGAAGAAGTATGCAAATTGATGGGTTTAAAAAAAAGAGCTTCTCCCTCCTTTCTTCCCCCCACCCAAATAAAGTATCAGTAGATTTATGACTTGTTTTGTCAAGATATTATCATTTTGCACAATGCAAAGTTACGTATCATTTTTATTTAAAAAAAATGTCAATTGAACATAAAAACAACATTTAAATAAGTTAAAAAAAACGACATTTATATTTAAAACCCTAAAAATGACATTTCGTGTTAAACTTTTCAAACTATGCTTTTGTTCGAATGAAGGGTTCATTTTTTAAAATGAAAATAAAAAAAGTCTTGTTTAAGGATGAAAAATTTTTTCTATTCAAAAGTGAAAAGGTGTTTGAATAGGTAAAAAAAATTTCATTTCTAAATAGAAAAGTTTTTTTTTTCTTTTATATTCAAAAGTGAAAATTTTTTTTATGCTGAACACGGAAATTTAGAAAGTTTCTTATTTGAAAATAACTTTTTGGTCCAAAAGTGGAAAATTTCCACATCCGAACTTGTGAAACAAAAAAAGGTTATTTCTATTGACTCTTGTAAAATTAACATTCTATCTGTATGAAAAATGTTATAACAAAGTGCTGATTCTTTATATACATATTTTTTTGTTTTTATTTATCCGTTTCATGTTAGTTACACTTTCATATTAATTTATTATTTTATTAATAAAAAAATGACAACAAAATTGGTACATAAAATTTGAGATTGAGATTAGGGATGGCATTTAAACCCACAAGTATGGGTACATGTACCTTATGGGGCGGGTATGAATGATAATATATACGTATAGGAACGAGTGTGGGGTTTAAGATTAACCCCCCATGTGGATGCAGGGCGGGGTAAGGGAAGCTCCCCCATGTTGACACTCATCCCACCCCACATATATTTACTTTCATAACTATATATTTATATTTATATTTATATTTATATTTAATTTTTTGATTGAAATACAAAAAAGGAACTTTCATAAGGAAAAAAAAAAAACTATGAACTGTACCTAAACTTGATTTTTTTTAATTACATATAGCTAATTTTTAATCTAATTCTTACAAGAATAATAATAAAATTTTTAGTGTTTGATATTTTAATTTGCTTTTTGGATTTAATTTATGGATTTATGGAGTTTTGATATATTTCAGTTTTATTTTGATTTACATTTATGATTATGTTGCTAAATATTATAAAAACTTTAATAAAATTTGTTTTGAGTTTTTTTTTTAATTCTTAATGGGTAAATAAATAGGGTATGGATATAATACCTTGACGGGGATTACCCATCTCTACACTTATATTAAATTAGGTGAGTATAGAGGACAAAAAAGAAAGTAGATATGAAAGCGGGGAAGCATACCCACCCCACCTCACCTTACCTTATTGTCATCTCTAATTGAATTGATGTATATAGTATTACTTTTTTCTTTTGTATACTAATCTAGTATCGACTATACTAAAAATATATAACAAATACTGTATTTATACCTTTGGAAATTAATATATGTCATTAATTAGCTAGATGGCATAACTAACCAATCTACCTAATCATGTGCATGACACAAGGCTTATTAATACTTGCCTCGTTCAACTCCAATTATACTCGCTAATCAACGCTAACATCGGTCGACTAAGTTCATAAACAGCCGCCTTAATTTGAACAATGTTTGACTTCTTGTCAAAAAGTTGTTTCCCTCGTTAACCAGTAGTACTGTCACGTGGTAATTAGTCAGCCTTAATTCCTTTTTTGTATTACGATGGATAGTATGGAGATACGCTGGGTAAGATTCATATTTAAAATTATTATTAGGTTATTTCAGTAATTATATTTAGTTAATTTATTAGTTAATTAAAGAGTATAGATTTTGTATTCAATGCTAGGATATGAAAAAGAATATTATTGATATGTCATATTAATTTTTTATTAAAATACAATTTTAAGCCCTGTTTGTTTCATTAATTTAGATCTAAAATTTTGGTTTTAGTTTTATATTTTTTTTAAAAATCAACAAAAATTATAACTAAATCAACAAATTTCGACTCAAAATTTCATTTCATTCCGAACTCGACTAGTGAACCATTCATACCCTTATTTTAATTGATCAGATTTAGTGTTCAATTGTCTATAAAAATTAAAATAAAACTTTGTCAACAAAACTATCCCACTATAAAAAAAAATCATATTAAAAAAAAAACTCTTTATATAGCAAGGTCTCTTACTCAACTGTTATACTGGCTGACACATCTAACATCAAGACTTTGTAACATTAATTCATTAATATATTATGTTTTTTATTGATACTTGTCATTTATAATAAATATTTTAAAAATAATATGTTACACATAATGTTAAATGTAAATCAGTTAATAGTTTACATGAGTTTGAAAAAGGTTACACTAATTTATCTGATTTATACAATTGGTGAAAATGAGATTCATCCTATATATATCATGCACGTATAAGTTTATGTTTGATTAATCAAGTAATACGCACTGAATTGTGCCGCTCTGGCTAGCTATATATTTTTCTATCTACTTCACTAGGCATTGCCTTATTATTGTTTCTTGTCAGTTTGTGCTCGACTAATTGGCAAGGTTGGTGGTTTATTCACCAAACAAGCATGATAATACTTGACTGCGGAAAACTGGCAAGTAAGGACTGTACCAGAGCCATAAAATCTATTCCACATGGCTCGGTGTTCCCCTATTCAATGCTACATGTACTGCATTTTCAAAATACATGTCCACATAAAGTATTTTGTTTATATAGAGCTTCTACCATGATAGTAATGTTTTGTTACGAGTAACACTTGGTCAAATTATTACCTAAACGGATGGAACACCAACTATATCTAACAATGTTGTATTTCTAGATCA
Organism: Antiaris toxicaria; assembly: GCA_035233585.1. Lineage (NCBI taxonomy): Eukaryota > Viridiplantae > Streptophyta > Magnoliopsida > Rosales > Moraceae > Antiaris > Antiaris toxicaria. Next base: position 103,047,741 of record CP141154.1, read on the forward strand.
CATGCTAAGCCAAATTAATGCTAATTATAAAATATATCAATATTCTTCAAGTAGAATCTTATAATTCGGAATTTCCTTTTGGAGGGTGGGTGGCATGGTTTAACTCTATATGGAAGTTATTTTGAGATTTTTAGGTCTAAAAGTTATTCTTGTAAGGGCTTGTTTGGGGATAATTTTGCAAATACATATATTGAAAACCAGATAAGTTTTGAAAGCTTGTGTTTAGAATAAAATAGTTTTTTTTTTTTGAACAGTTTTGAAGAGTTTTTATGTTAGGTTGAGCAATATTTGGAGAAAGGAACTTTTTGAGAATGCATGTTTTATGGAAAAGATAATTGGAAACCAAATATCACTCCAAATGTGATTTAAAAATCAAACATTAAATCAAAATCTTCAAAAAAACCCCTTAAACGGATGATCATTCAAAAAAGTATTTTTGGGTAAGGCTGTGCACCAAACCCTCTAACCTGACCAAACCTTCCGGCCCCACCCTACTCCACCCTGTTTGAACGGGTCTACATCATCACCTGTTTGTTTTGGATGAGTTTTCTACCCACCCGCCATCTCTTACGAACGGGGGCAGGTTGCAATTTTTGGTTGGTGGGTTTAACCTGCCTGGCAGTCAAATTTTTAATTAATAATATATATTTATACTCCGTTTAGATGAAATGTTTTTTTTTTTTTGAAAAATGAAAAATTTTTAAATAGAAAAAATAAAAAGTTATTTAAAATTTTTTTTAAAAGTAAAAAAGTTATTTGGGTGGGTGAAAACTTTTTTTTTTCTATAGAGCTCTTTTTCCATTTTCCAAAAAATGAAAAATTTTGGATGTTCAGATACGAAAATATAAGAAAGCCTATTTTCTTATGATGAAAAATTTTTCATTTTCCAAATTTAGAGTGGTTAAACAAATATAGCATTAATGTTAATTACATTTACCTTTAATAAGAGTACTATTTGACTTCCTATGTTTTTTTTTTTATCCTTTTTTATTTGCATGGAATTATAAACGTTAGAAAATAATGGCTTTTCAATTTTCAAACCTTTTCTCTTAGACTCTCTAATAAGTAATTAATGTTTGTTGATATCTCTTTTTCAAAAATAAAATATACATTTACATCTTTTAGTATCTCTCTTTTTCATGTTCATACGACTACCATATAGGAAATAGATCGGTAAAAATGCATCAGAGTAGCACAGCGGAATAAAAAAAATTTTTCATGATCGTTAAATATCTCGTGATGCCATATACAATAAATTAATAATAATAAAATTTATACCTCATAAGACGCCAATCTGCTAGAAGAGAATGATCGGATGGCTTCAACCAACTAGTCTTCTCTATTATTCTCCAATTCTCAAATGGCTGAGTATGTGGACACTCTGAATCTCGATCGGTATTCTAGCACTGCTAGTCTTCTTCCAACCACTTAGATCTCTAAAGAACTTATTGTCACGGTAAGTTATGCAATAATAAGCCTGCTCACCTGAAAGTCTGTGGTCTGAGAGAACTGGAGTGGCAAGACCTCTATTTATAGACTTGCATGAGATGATCTTCTGAATTCGAATTGGATTATGAGAAGATTTTCTCCCTTATCCACTCACAAAAACCGAATTTTTTAAGCTTATTTCAACTAAAAAATTCTGCCACTTTTAGGATTTTGTATTCAAAATTCAAACAGGATTTTAACTTGAATTTTATCTTCCCATTTATTCATAAAAAATCCGAATTTCCTAAGGCCATAAACCTATCCAGATTCGTCCATTAAAGTGTGAGAAGAATCAAAATTCAAATAGGATTTTTTAACTTGAATTTTATCTCATCCTTATCTATAAAAAACCGAAAATCTTCCTTGACATTCCTTCAAAAATTTTGGCCAATTTCGGAGAGGAGAGAATCCAAATTCAACTGGGATTGAAACTCGAATTTTTTCCTGAACCTTATCCACAAAAACTGAATTATCTAGGAGGATTCTCCTCAACTAATTTTTGGCCACTTTTGATAGAATTGAGATTCAAAATTCAAGTAGGATTCAAACAAGATTTTCCTCTCCATAATCCAAATCAAATTCAAATTCTAACCTTGTGGAATTATCCACAAAGAATTCGAATTCCACTTGGACTGTGATTCAAAATTTGAATTTCAAAATTCAAAATTCAAATTTCAAAATTCAAATTTCAAATTTCAAATTTCAAATTTCAAATTCAAGTTTCAAATTCGAATTTCAAATTTAAATTTCAAATTCAAATTTTAAATTCAAAATTTGAATTTCAAATTTCAAAATTTAAATTCAAAATTTGAATTTCAAATTTCAAAAATCCACAAAAAGTTGTATTTCAAATTTTGCTCTCATGGATAATTTTCTACAACTTCAATCCAATCTCAAATAAAATCATGGTAATTTTATTTGGAGTTTGAATAATTGTGTACTCTATTATCCAAAACAAATTATGAATTCAACTGCAGAGAATCTTGTCCACCATCCTAATCCTATGTCAACACCATCCATGTATAATCAACTAGCCAATAAGCATACACTGATCAATTTACCAACCGTTAAGGAATTATGTAGAGCTAGTAGAGGGACCAATTAGACATATATAATCGGGCTCCCATGAATCCATATAATCATCATTCTATACCAAACAACTCAATCATATGATCACTAATTTCAGAGTTACACCACTATAAACCTGAAACTGAACTCCAAATTATATACCGTATTACGTAAGCCTGTGACGAGCTACTATCCAATGACCTTGTCATATATGCAAAACCCTCATATGATATCCATGATCAGCCTTAGGTCAAAGTCTGTTTAATCCTACTGATCAGACTATCTTAAAGTTTCATTATACTACTGAATAAGAAAATGATTATTCACCATATGTGAATAAGAAGTCATCTGCCCAGCAGACGACCCAAGACCTTGTCCATTTTCACATCCAGTATAATGCCTTTAAGAGGATACCTATAACTCCTTGGAGTTATGATTCCGATATCTGTAAACAAACCATTTATCGTATACAAGTCATGCATCCAACGAACCGGTCTATAAGCTTACTACCTCTGAGACGGTTTATTCATTGTAACATCAAAGTACACAAGTCATATACATGAAGTAGTTCATTTACTCAGGATTAAGGTTATTGCATAATGAACGTCAAAAGCATATTGATCCACTCATAGCGGATTACGTAGATCAATCACGCTTTAGTCCCGGTCTAATATGTCACCACCAAGCAACATATCTATGTCTCTACTTGGGAGTTTATGCTCCGAACAGTCAAGACAAATCGTCCCCACGATGGCTTTAGACAACATAATAGTCTTAACATGAATTAGATGCTCGGTCTAACCCCATAGACTACAGACCTTAGTTTAGACTGCTTACTTTAAAACATTGTCTTCTTGCATACAAAAGGCCACTGCATGCAACGTTCTAACAGTTTTAACACAAGCAGTCAGTGAGCCATATTTGCTTACATTTACTTTAACATGTAAATAGAATAAGGACAAACAGTAATGTAATGAATAACCTCTATATATAATTTTATTATCTAGTTCAAAATAAATACATTAATACGTCTCTCATGCTTAGAGCATTTCCTAACATACCATCTGGGTTATCTCAACTCTAATAAACCACACTCATCAGTAGGGTTGAACACACAGGCGGGTTGGTGGTTTCGAACATGGGCAGCTCGTATTTTTTCAAGGGCCTATTTGTGATAACTAAGAAACTTGTCACTCTCGGAAAATTTTATACAAGATATACAAATAAATGTACATTTATAGTGAGACATGCTACAGAATACAGAGTAGATGAAAATTTTGATTAACTGAGTTTTAATCAAAATTTGATAATGAATTAATTAATATAGTTTAAAAGCTAAACATTAATTCAAATTAAGATGTTTTAAAATTAATAGAAAAGTATGTAGAAAATGCATATTAGGAGATCAATGGCACATAAGCAAGCCACATTGATCAATGGCCAAGAATAGCCAAACAAGCCCTTACAATTTTCTTAAAGAAAATTAAGAAAATAAAAGAAAATGAGAAAGGGAGTGAGGTCACGTGAGGGACCTCAAACCTAAGTAAACCAAGTGAATTAATTCACTTGGTTTAAGCTGTCAAAAATAAGCAGAAAGAAAGAGAAAGAAAGAAAGAGAAAGAGAAAGAGAGAAACCGAGAAAGAGAGAAAGCAGAAGAGTAAATCCAAGAAAGTTTGGGTTTTTCACTTGTTCCAGCAACAGATTGTTCGAGATTCAGCCAAGAATCAGTAGCAAGAAGCTTTCAAGATTCAAAATAAGGTAAACCCTCGTTTTCTTACAATTTTCGGGTGAAAATCTGGGGTTTTGAGAGGAAAAAGAGAATGTGAGTAAATCGTGTTGAGATTTTCGGTTAAAATCGAAACATGATTCGAGTCTAGTTGTTTTAAATACGAATCCATGAGTTGATGGTTTAGAAAACCAAGTTTAGTGAATTTTTTTCAAGAAAGTTCAGATTTTTCAAAAGTTGAGTCAAGAGATATTCATAAGCAAAATGTGAGATTTTGCTTATGAAATCATGGATTTGTGATAGTAGAAATGTAGTCTATACCTCAAAACGATCTTATTGAGATCGATTTTGAGTGTGAGAAGTAGAACAAAGGCCATAAAAGCCTTAAAAAATCAGAGCAGAGCAGTTTGGACTCAGAATCTTGATTCTGGTATGAACACGAACGTGTACAAGGGTGTGTTCAGTACACGGCCCAGAACATGCCCACATGCACGACCGTGTTGCAAGAAAATTCAGACCCGAGAGGTACATGGCCAAGAACACGGTCGTGTATTGGGCCGTATCAAGAGGCACACGGTCAAGGGAAAGGCGTGTAGCAGACCATGTTAGACAGCAGGAAAACACGGCCAGAAACACGGTCGTATAAGTAACCGTATAAACATGCACGTAAGTCTAGAGGAGTACACAGCCAGTAACACGGTCGTGTACCCACCCGTGTAAGTATACATGGCCATGTTCCACGAAGTACACGGTCATACACGTAAATCCAAAGAAGTACACGACCAGAAATACGGCCGTGTAGATACCCGTGTAAGACAGTATAAATTACACAGTCATGTTGTATAGATTACAGGGCCATACACGTAAGTCCAGAGAGGTACACGACCGAGACATGCTCGTGTAGGAGGGCGTGTCCGAAGCCAAAGAGTAAAAAAAAAAAAGTCTGGAAATAGAAATTTCATGTTTTGCCATGTTTCCAATATAAGATGAATATTGAAAATAATCAGTGATTATTTCTTTTATAGGAGTACAAGCCAGAGACCCCGATACAGCAGTCCCAGAGCAGCAGAGGCTCACGCTCGTCGATTTCCTGTAAGTTCAAGCATTGTTCTGACTGCAACGTGGACATTCTTGTTATGTTTATAATATTATGTAAATTGTTTAACGTGTATGATAGACATTGATTTATCTACATCACGATACTCATGATAATTTTATGTCAGTTTCATGTAATGCATGTAGAATTTCATGTTATAGCACACATGTCAGTCAGGTATCAGGTACACGAAAACAGGTAGGTGCACAAGACATCTTAGTGTGTAAATAAAACTCACACTCCAAGTAAATCATGTAACAGGTTCCTACTGTGGGGACAATCAGTATGCTACCCAGTTGGAACTCCAGCAAGATAGTAATTAAACCAGTTATTGGCGTATCGGCCTCTCGACTCACGGGGAGGTTTTCATGTTTAGCTTCAGTTAAAACTGAGGAGGTCAGCACTAAAATACCGCTCCCAGTTGTGCTAACATGTCTGTATGACCAATCAGGGGCCCAAAACCAGAACTTAATAACAGATAATGTCCTAAGACAAATCCTTCAGCCATGAGCATGTTTTACAGAGTCCAGTTTCATGTATGAGCACAGCAGTATAGCATGTCATGTTTCATGTTTTTATGTTTAAACTTACTGAGCCCATAACTCATCAGTTTGTTCACATGTTGCAGGTAAGAGACCTGTTCACCAGTAGTACACGGTGGACGATGAACAGGATAGATGCATGCCAGGGAGGATTGAGCGAGGGATTGTGGTCACCTTTAATCTTCCGCTGTAGAGTTTTGAAATGTAAGGGGAATCATGATTTATGTGTATGTTATTTTGTTAATATAATTTCCTTATCACATTTTCGAACAGTTCATGATATTAAGGGAAAAAAAAATTATTCCGCAAATTAGTAAGTAGTTTTCAAGTTCAGCATGATTACCGGCAACCCTAGAGGTCAGCATACTATTGCGGTTAACTACAGAGTTAACCGTAATAGCCATATAGAGCCTCGGCAGCAGGGCGGGCCGTCACACTATTGGCCCATTGCATTATTCAAAAAAAAAATTTGTAACAACTATGCAAACTAAACATATTTTTGGGATTAATTTTAAAATAAAACATAAGAAAATATTCATCCACTCAAAAAAAAATAACACATTAATGATCAACTAAGTGCAAGTCTATTAAAAAAAGACAAACAAAACAATATATATAATTCAGGAAAAAAAAAAAAAGATCATCGCGGGCAAATAGGATTTACAGAAAAAAAGCCTAAATCGTTCACCGCTTGTCAAAGCATATTGGCGGGCGGGTAGGGCGATTTGGGTGCAGGACGGTTAGTGGGTGTGAGACAGTTTTGTTCAACCCTACTCACCAGTCATCATATTCATCTTTCCTTGCTCACAAATTATTCCTAGTAAATTTTTTTTTATTGAATCGTATAATATTATGACGTGATGGTAATGCTTTGATAGTTAATTATTTACATATTACATGCGCAGTCCCGTTGAGTTTAGTGGTAGCTCATAATTCATATCATGTGATTCTTTCCTTTTTAATTATATAAATATATGCCTTAGAGGATGATTTCAAGTATATGTTATAATTCCTGTAAACCTTTCTTATAAAAGTGTAACTACAACCTAATTTGTAACTGAGGTTTTTTATTTTCCCCCTGTTGAAAATTTTGCTCATAATAATAGTATTGTTAAAACAGTGGTTTAAATCCCTAATAAAAACAAAAAAGCAGTGGTTTAAATTTTCTTCATAATATTTCAATAGTGCATGCGGATTATTTTTCCTCTCCGTTTTCATCCTTTTTAAAAATGAGATTGTAATTTAAAATGAGATTAAGAATTGTAAAATCAACTTCAAAATTCTCAACCCACCCGCCACATTGCCAACCCCCACCCGCTCCTAGCCTGCCCAACCTATTTTCATGGTGGGCAGGTCTAGTTTAAGATTTTGAAAAATCCTTGTCTTCTAATTCAATCATTGTCCGCCGAATCCCTCCCATATACAGCCCTATTTTTGGGTCATATGCCTATTCGACGTATGTTTCGTTAGGATAAGAGGTTTTTAATTTTAAAAAATGAAAAATTTTTAGATATGAAAAATAAAAAGTTGTTTAGAATTTTTTTTTTTCAAGTGAAAAGTTTTTTGGGTGGGTGAAAACTTTTTTTTTTCCTAGAAAGCACTTTTTTCATTTTTCAAAAATGAAAAATTTTGGATGTTCAAATATGGAAATTTAAGAAAGTTCATTTTTTTAAAATAAAAAATTTCTTATTTTTCAAATTTGGAGTGATCAAACAAACATAATATTAATTTTTGCTAGTTAGTAAACAAAAATAAAAGTGCTTAAATTTATCGATACAAGTAAAATATGAATTTTCTTTTAGTGTAGGAAAAATTATATATATATCTTTTAAGTAATTAAAAAAAGTACTCTATTGCAGTTTTAAAGAATATTATTGACTTAGGTGCCATTTGGCACTAATATTTCATTTTAACTTCATTCAAATATAATACAATTTTACATCAAACACAAATTTTGCAACAGTGCTACGAAAACAATTACTATTTAAAACATTTTTAAAACAATCACATCAACTTTTCAACTCCACTATTTATCTCTACTTTTACCAATCACATCAACTTTTCAACTCTAAAATACTTTTCATCCAAACACACATTTCATTCAAATACAAAACAAATACTTTTCAACCAAATACAACATTCAAAAAACAAATTTCATTCAAATACAATCAAAATGCAATGCGTTTACCAAACGCTCCCTTAGTAATGCGAATTTTAAAATATTTTCAAAAGAATTTGCTCAATATGCTACATTTTATAATTTGATTGGAAGAACAATTATGCAAAGGCTTCCAATTACCCTCACAAGAAATTTTTCACGAACTCTTTAAATAAAGTTAATTCAATAAAGCAATGTTAGTTATATGTTCACAAAAAAAAAAAAAGGTTAATTCCATGAAACTTTATTCTAACATTTTAGTTGATTATTAAAAAATAATAAATTTTTTTAATGAAAAAGACATAGTCATAATGAACCATGATTAACTGAAAGCATTATCCTAGCCTTTTTTTTAAATGATTTTTTATTTTTATTTTTATTTTTTATTGCCAATAGCATTACCATAAATAATACTAAATTATAATTACAAACATAATCTAATAATAATTTCACGTCGATTTTATAAAAAAAGTAAAGAGTTCAAACTCCAACCTCCAATTTAAAAAAAAAAAAGAGAGAGAGAAAGAAAGAGTCTGAATAGTGCCAAAGAGTGCCAATAGTGCCAAGGACTGGTGCAAACTCATAAGCATATGCATTTTTTTTCTTTTTTCTTTTTTCCTTTTGGTGAAACAAGCAATGATGGGAGTTACATATTCATCAGATTCTATATCGCATTTTAATGATTTAAACGTTGTTTAATTATTTATCCATATTATGCTATAATTTTACGGTATAATGTGATTGGTTAGTCAGTAGTAATAATAATAATAATAATAATAATAATAATAATAATAATAATAATGATGATGATGATGATGATGATAATAAGGGTTTGCTTTGGTATAATGAATAATCGATACATATCCACTGTGTTTGCAACTGAAATAAACAAACGAGGGACCAATAATTCAGCATTTTTATTGAAAATATTGGCAGCCTCTCTGAAGCAGAGAACGCCACGCTGCTAATTAATTATAGAACATGATTTATTACTGCAAAAACAAAGAGGCGAATAAGGCCTTGTTTTGCCCATCTACATCTACGTCCACATCCACATCTAATTACGGACCAACAAGATATGCTGGCTTTCTATTGAGCTCGACGCTATCATTTCAAGACCCAAACCTATTCCCACATCGACATTGATTGGCATCAACTTTACGAATTTAGTTTTATAAAAAAAAAAAAATGTTATGCACATGCGCTAATTTATTTGATTATTTATTTACTTTAACAGAAAAACGTCAAATAATACCTTATTATTTAGAGGAATTCTGTGGGGACACCCCCACGTGGCACCATTGATAGAGAATCGTGCTAAATCGAGATGCGACACCTAATCCAACTGGTTAGAAAATATTGTTGATTATCGTATGTGGAAAAGGACAACTTGGGTGCACCGGAAAAAAAAAAAAAATAGTGGATGATCAAGCCATGTCGATTTCGTGGACCCTCCGTCCCTTCTGTGTTATTGGAGTTTTCAAAAGATTGTAATCCTTCTACGACCGACCTCTAACGTGAAGGTATCGTTTAAAAGATCGCTCTAAATCTAAATTTTTAAATTTAATTTTATCTTTTTTTTAATTAATAAAAATTATAATTAATTCAATCAATTTAAATTTTAAATTTTCATTTTATTTTAAATTTAACTGACGAATCAAAGGAGTATTACAATGCTCAATATCACAACTGATTGGTTGGAAAACCCCCACACAACCCTCTTGCTATTCTCTTGTAAGTGGAACACATGCCTCCACTCAAAAAAATTTTTTTTTTAATTTTGAATTTGTTCTTTTAAATTTTTAAAAATTATATTTAAAACCCAATTCAAAAATTGAAATAAGTTATTATGCCCCCTTTTTGCATAAAAACTTCTGATTTGTGCTAATACTCAATAATTAAATATATATATATTATATGTCTCATAAATGTAATTAACGTCCTTACACACCTTATTAAGTAATAAAGCAATAAAATCGAGATTCTTATTTTTTATTTCTTCTTTTCAATGTGAGAGCTCGTCCCTATCCATTGTCAATGCACTCATCGTTATCCCCTCATGACACACAATTTCTTTCTAGAAATACCATATGCATTCTCAGAATTCAAACTACTGCTTTGTCTAATTTCCTGCCGTGCTTAAAACGTTAAATAATCACACAAACCGTATTAAAAAAAAAAACTTACTTTATGGTCAGTACTGCGGGATATAGGAGAGAAGTGAAAGTCAGGCCCCTTCAGGGTAAACCCTTAAATTTTGGTGGATGCAACCGCAACCAACCAAGTACCCTACCTACGGCCTAACCCTTTTCATCCTTCTTAACCCTCCAATCAATCTGCTCAGATCACTGCATCCATTCCATTTAGAAAGTCTAAGAGCTATAGTACTACATAACTGAATACATTAATTTCACATATGACCCTCATTATTCAAGTTTATTATTCAAAAAATTAAAAACAAAAAACAAAAAAAACAGTGAAACACACCCTTTATCTACATTTAAGGCTCGTACGGTGGAAAATTAGAAACTTTATTTAAGTGATTAGAGATTATTAAAATTGTAAGAATTAAAGGAAAAAAAGACAAAAAAAAAATATTATTACAACTTTCCTTACGAGCCCTTAGAAATTTGTATTAAGTTCTGATCAGAACCTTTTTTCTAAATATGTTTTCCGAGACTGTCAGGATAAAGTTACCTATAGAAACTCTAGCGATATCGATTAGAGTAATTAGAGTAGATGAAAACACCAGGAAGTTACCCATGCAGGGGTGTAATTAATCCTCCAGCAGTCCGTATAAGAGCCATTATATTGTCTGGCCAAGTTATTGAATACAATTTGGTACCGGTAGATAGACCTCATTCAATAGTGGAAATCACTCCAACCATCAAACGTTTCCGTTTTAATCTCTTACAAACCAACCCTTTACTTCACCATCTTTTTCCCTAAAGTCGCACTGCCATAATTTTCAATCCAATTTTTAGCGTTTCATGGAGTTGATCATCGACATTGTTATGCTCTTTGTCACTCTCGTTTTCCTCCGCCTATGGTGGCAGCGCTGGTCGGTCACCGGCGGGGGACCCAAGAACCTCCCGCCGGGCCCGCCGGGGTGGCCAATCGTCGGAAACTTAATCCAAGTCATCCTCGAGCGTCGTCATTTCATATACGTCGTACGTGATTTACGCAAGACGTACGGACCAATCTTCACCATGCAAATGGGCCAGCGCACGCTTATTATCGTGACGAGCTCCGAGCTCATCCACGAGGCGCTGGTCCAGCGCGGCCCGGAGTTCGCGAGCCGCCCCGCCGACTCCCCGATCCGGCTCATCTTCAGCGTCGGGAAGTGCGCCATCAACTCCGCCGAGTACGGGCCTCTCTGGCGCTCCCTGCGGCGGAACTTCGTGACAGAGCTCATCAACCCGGCGAGGATTCGGCAGTGCGGCTGGATACGCAGCTGGGCCTTGGAACAACACATGAAGCGACTCCGCAAGGAGGCTATCGAAAACGGCGTTGTCGAGGTGATGAGCAACTGCCGCCTCACGATCTGCAGCATCCTGATATGCCTCTGCTTCGGCGCGAAGATATCGGAGGAGAGGATTAAGCATATTGAGAGCGTGCTTAAGGAAGTGATGATGATCACCACGCCGAAGCTTCCCGATTTCTTGCCGGTCCTGACGCCGCTCTTCCAGCGGCAAGTGAAGGCGGCGAAGGAGCTGAGGAGGAAACAGATGGAGTGTTTGGTTCCGCTGATAAGGAAGCGGAAGGAGTTCATCGAAAGCGGAGGAAAGGTCGACGACGAGATGGTCAGCCCCGTCGGAGCGGCTTATATCGATTCGCTTTTCGATCTCGAAGCGCCGGGGAGAGGGAGGCTGAGGGAGGAAGAGCTCGTCACTCTCTGCTCGGAGATCATCAACGCCGGGACTGACACGAGCGCGACGGCGGCGGAATGGGCTCTGTTTCATCTGGTGACTGATCAGGAGATTCAGGAGAAGCTGCACAAGGAGATTGTGGAGACGGTGGGGAAGGACGGCATCGTTTTGGAGAGCCACGTGGAGAAGATGCCGTACCTCGGCGCGGTGGTGAAGGAGACGTTCCGGCGGCACCCGCCTAGCCACTTCGTGCTTTCACACGCGGCGGTGAAAGAGACGAAGCTGGGAGGGTACACAGTGCCGGCGGACGCCAGCGTGGAGTTCTACACGGCGTGGCTGACGGAGGATCCGGACATGTGGAAGGACCCGTGGGGATTCCGGCCAGAGAGGTTCTTGGAAGGCGACGGCGTCGACGTCGACGTGACCGGGACAAAGGGGGTGAGGATGGTGCCGTTCGGGGCCGGGAGAAGGATCTGCCCGGCTTGGACTTTGGGGACTTTGCATATCAACTTACTGCTGGCCAAGATGGTGCAGGCTTTTAAATGGTTGCCGGTTCCGAACGCTCCACCCGACCCGGCGGAGACTTTCGCCTTCACGGTTGTCATGAAGAACCCTCTCAAGGCTGTTATTTTGCCAAGGAAGAACTAGTTTCTTGTTGATGATGATCTTTTTGCTTTGAAGCTTTGTGATGTTATTATCGCATTGTTGGTAGACGTGCATACTTTGCATGCATGGATTGTTACAATATATGTTAAATGTTATTATTAACTTACATATATATGTATTTGATGTTGATAGACCGAATTAAGATAATATTGGAGTATTGTGATATTGTTATACTGTTATAGCATGTTTGGGGTTTTGTTACGTTGTTTTGCCTCATTACTAAGATTAATACATATACGTGGGTGTTTTGCCTTTTGGATCGGACACCATACATGTGTGGAGTAGAAATTTTTCTTTGTTACATAAGAAGAGGTGTTTCTTAATATCGGATGCCAAATTACAAGTTTTACATATATATATATGCATAAACAAGTGTCGTTTGGTATTATATTTGAAATGTTTTATGTTTATTTAAAAAATTGAAAATGAGGTTGTTTTAAAAACTATGCTGAGACCATTTTTGTAACTGTATTTGTTAAAGTTTTCTGAATGTATATTCTGAAAAACATAAAAATAAAACTCTGTTTAGTTATATTTTTGAAAACTCATTTTATAAGTGAGTATTTTATATAAACATATTTATATTTAATTTTAAAAAATTAACAAAAAATAAATTATTAGTCATAGTTAAAAAAAAAAAACTCTTTATTAGTGGATTTTGCAATGAGTAGTAGAGATGGAAGATATTAATGATCTGAGTCCTAGGTAATCATGACAATAAGATTTGGGTAGTGAGTTAGTGGTTGACGTTGTGAGTCGGTGATCGTTGTTGTGAGAGAGGCCGTCACCATTGTCCCTCATCACTGGAAATAAAGGATATTGTCAGACATTGTCGGATATTGTTGTTGTCACTGATGCTGCATAGGCAAACACAGAGAGAGGAGAGGAAGAGAGAGAGAAAATAAAAACAAAATTTTCAAAAAACCCAAAAAATCAACATAATTAAAAATGATATTTTTAAAATAGTTTTGAAAATATTGAATAAACAAACATTATTTTAGAACTATTTATATTTTCTATGTTTTTAAAAATGAAAAATCATTTTTAAAATTAAAACCAAACACCCTCTAAATGTTTCTCTTTTTTGTTTTTGTAATGGCAACTGTTATTTTAATTTTTATTTTCCAAGAAAATTAATTGGATTAATTGATTTGAAATGTTGATGCCAATTTCGGGCATTCATGTAGTATATGCTATTAACTAGTTGAATGGTTAATTCAATATTTAACTATCTAATTTGATAGAAATCAGGCGTTTGTCTAATACTGGATTGTTGATTAAAAATATTTAAGTAAAAAAAGAACGATTAGTATTACTTATGTTGTAATATAAATGATTATATATAAAATAAGTATTTGTACACCCATAAAAAAAAAACATATAAAAAAAACAGAAATAACGTTTTAAATTCCCCAACTGTACAACCTTCCCCATATAGGATGCACACTAATGGCATTAAATTGTTTTTAGCTGTTTTTGTCAGTCATGTGTATGCGGTGGTAAATTGCAATGGCTGTCCCTGTGTAGTGTCAATTGTACGGGCCAATCCCACTATGGTCCAGACGCCTCATTACTTTTCACTAGGGGTGAACAAAAAATCCGAAAACCCAAATAACCCACCCAAACTACTCAAGGAAAACCTAATGGGTTGGGTCCACGTTAGACCCAAAAAAAAGTCGGGTTGACCCACCCAACCCGATGTCAAATTGGGTGGGTTTGGGTTGGAATTCTAAAACCCGACCAAAACCCAACCCACCCAATGAATTTTTTTTTTATATTTAGAAAAAATATAATGACTAACCTAAGCCAATTTTGTTGAGCCGACTGTCATTTCCCATTTATGCCTCCTCCCAAGCCAAAGTTTATGCCTTGCCCTTACCAAACTCGATGTCCCACCAGCCACCTCCAATAGTCCCTTTCTTCAACCATCGGCCGTCACCCCTCGATGTATTCATTTTTGCCTCCCCAAGTCCGTGTTCGTCTCGTGCCTTGCCCTTGCCCAGCCCTAGCCGCCACTTGTCACTAGCCTCCCTTAATCCTCCCTTTCGTTAGGATTTAGGAACAAGATTTTAAGTTTATTTCAATCTACCTTTTAGTTCTTGTTACTACATACATTGGATTTAGAGATTATTCTTGTGAAATAGGTTTGATTGTTTGTGATTGATATTTCTTAGTATTCATTAAAAGCATGTTTTAATTAGTTTTTATTATCTTTACATGACTTCTTTATTTGAATATTTGAGCTTGTATTTTGATTTGTGATTAAATTTTTAAGTCATGCTTTATTACTTTATTTTTATAAATTGTCAAACCCGACGAACCCGAAAAACCCGATAAACCCACCCAAACTTTAATTGGGTGGGTCGATTTTGTATATTGGGTTAATTGGGTGGGTGAAAAAATTTTTCAACCCACCCAATCTTTATTGGGTGGGCTGAAAAATGTCAAAAATCCACCCAACCCACCCAACGAACACCCCTACTTTTCACGACAGCAAACAATAGTCAAATATCAAACATTTACTTGTATATGGCTATCAGTAATTCGATTTTATTGCATGATAAAAGTTTATTCAATAAATTTGTATGGGAGAGAACTTCTTATAATGAACTGATAATTTGTGAATGCTTGATTCACAAATTAATAAATGCGAATGATCTTATATAAATTTATATCCGACTTCCATAGATCACCATAATAAAACAAACAAAATGTGTCTTGAAAATCAACGTACAATATATACTACGAGATGGAATTTTTTCTCCTGTAAAATCAGTAACCACCTTTTGAATAAGCTTGAGTATGGTCCACGTTCATTCCATCAATTTATGAACGTGTGTAGGAATCCCATAATCTTAAAAAAAAAAAAAATGTCCCAGAATAAACCTCCCATGGTCCCCCATTTATCTGTGCATTTTAAACAGTTTTGTAATGGGCAGAGTGTATATATGAAGACAATGCATCCTTGGTGAGGTCCCTTAAGCCTTTCAATCTCCTTTAGTCGAAAATACACCATCTAACTGAGGTTGAGGCTGAGTGAGGTATAGAAGTGCCTTAACCCGAAATAAATATTTTTCCATAACCCTTGAGTGTGTGAGAACAACAATGGAGGGAGATACATTTTTATCCGATTTTAATTCTGCATTTGATCTAAATACTGTTTGAGTTTGGTAAAGCATGTTTAGACCATTTAGATTTGCTTATAGTTGGTATCAGAGCCTTAAAGCCTCTGCCTTGTTTGTTTTTGCAATTTGCATTTTCTATTGAACATACCGTGTTTACGTGTTTTACTTTTTTGAGATTTCAAGATTTTGATTTTGAAGTTTTTGATTAAAAATAAGGTTAATATTCATTAGAAAAGTAGATTTCTAATAATTCTTTTATTTGAAATGTAAATTTTGGTGTTAGGAAAGCCTAGAAACTATTGAGTTTCATTTCGGGTCCGTCAAGTTGAAACTAGGTTAAAATGACCTGGCTAAAGTTAGAAGACAATGCAAATAGAGTGTCGTTTGTTGCCTGTCTCAAATGACCCGTCATTGGAGATCTCGAGGGCTGCTACAGTTAAAAAATGACTTTTGAAAATGACAAGTCATTTTCCAAAGGAATTATTCAACCTGTAGGAAAAACACATGTTGTTTATACAGAGACATACAGAGTTGTTTTGCGAAAACGACATGTCATTTCAAGGACATCAAAATTTTTTAAAAAATTTAGAAATTTTTTAAAAAATTCAAAATTTTTTTTAAAACACTAATGTTTTTGAGAAATTCCTTTTTGGGATTTTAAAAAATAACTTTGGGCATTTTTTATAAAAATCCTTTTGCAGCGTTAGTTTTGTAATATTTTTATGTGCTTAAATTATATATTTTTGTTATTTTATATGTATAATTTTATTTTTTTATTATGCATGCGATATTAAGTTAAATAAGTTTAGTGCATTGAAATTAATTTATATTCATATTGCTTATGGTTTCATGCAATTTATATGAGTTTTTGTGCATTAAATGTCAAGTGACCTATATAATTTTAATTAATTAAGGAATAGTCACAACATCTTTAATTATAAAAAATTATATATTGAGTGTTTTACTATCACATTATGACATTAATTGTGGTTAGTCATATTGAATATAAAAGATTTTATTCCATATGAATTGTTATAATATTTGTATGATTAATTAGGATAGAATATCAAATTATATTTCTTAATTTGCTGACAAGTATTAGGAAAAGGAACAAAATATGATAGTTTTATCATAAATTTATGTATGGATCTAATTGAATTAGAACTTTAGCCCACATGCAAGTTTTATATCACTAAATTCATAATTTTTGAAATATGTTTTACTAATAGTAAAACATAATTTATGTTATTAGTCTTAATTTTGAATTATAAGTATGTGTGTTTAACTTTTATGTAGTCATGCAACCTACAAATATCTTTGATATTAAATGTGATATTTCTGAACTGAAAGGTGATAACTACAAGGTTTGAAAGGAGAGGATTCTCCTTAATTTAGAGTGGTTAAACATTGATTATGCCACTAAAAAAGACAAATCAATCATTACTCCAACTAGTATTCTAGATGAGATTGCTCTTTATGAATGATAAAAGTGATCTAATTGCCTAAATGTGATATTTATAAAGACAACCAAGATCTCTATTGAAATTCGTGGTTCAGTCAAAGAGTATGATAATGTCAAGGCATTGCTGAAGGCTATTAATGAGTAGTTTGAGACTTCAGATAAGACACTCGCCAACACCTTGATTATGAAGTTTTCATCCATTAGAATCACAATTGTGAAAGGTGTGCATGAGTACGTCATGCAAATAAGGGACATTGCAACTCAATTTAAGACTCTTAAGGTTGATATGTCTGAGTCTTTCCTTGTACATTTATTTTAAACACTTTTCCACATCAATATGGACCTTTCAAGATATCCTACAACACGCTTAAGGATAAGTGCTCAATTAATAAACTTCTGACCATATGTTTTCAGGAAGAATGGCGGCTGATGATGGAATTGAGTAAGAGTACATTAATGGTAACAAAAGAAAAGGACCAGAACCAAGCCAAATATAAAGATAAACGTAAAATAACACTTTAAGGTAAAAAAAAAAAAAAAAAGAATCCAAATGCTTCTTCTGCCAAAAAAAAAGGACACATAAAAAAGGATTACACTAAATTCTAGAAACAACTTGAGAAGAAAGGTAAATTAATCTCATTTGTCTGTATGAATCTAATATAGTTGATGTTATTTATAACACATGGTGGATTAATTCTAGTTCTGCAATGCATATTTCAAATATCTTGCAGGTATGCAAAAAATTAGGAAGCCAATGAAAAGTGAGTAATGCATTTATTTAAGAAACAAGATGCACTCACATGTGATTGGTGTTGGAACATATAGTTTAATTTTAAATGGTGGTTTTATTTGGAATTTAGAAAAAACATTTTATATTCTAAGTTTCTTTAGGAATTTGATTTCAATTTTATGACTTGTACTTTTAGGTTATTCCTTTAATTTTTCTTAGATATGTTTCAGTTTATTTTATAAATTTGATCTTGTTAGGGAAGGTACATTACTTGATGATCTTTTCTTTATTAATTTGCAAAATGATACTGCTCATAATGCTATGCATGTTTATATTAGTATGAAATTATGTATTATGAATGATGATTCCTCTATGTTCTGGCATCAGAGATTGAGATATATTTCCATATAAAGAATTAAGAAATTAGTAAATGATAGAGTACTTTGTACTTTGGATTTTACTGATTTTGACACTTGTGTGAATTGCATCAAGGGAAAGCAAAACAACAAGTCCAAAAAAAGTGCAAATAGGAGCAAAGACAACACATTTAAGGGTGCCCGTTTGAAGTAAGAGTTTATAGCCCATATGAGAAGAAACTAGATCCAACGACCATCAATGGGTACTTTATAAGATATGCTGAAAAGTCTAAAAGGTATAGATTCTACTATCCATTCACAACATTAGGATATGGAGTCAAGAAATATGAAATTTCTTAAGAATGACATGATTAGTAGAAATGATCGATTCTGGGACATTGTTTCTACAAAGAATCATATTGATGCTCAACCTTCTTCTTCAAGTGACAAATTAATTGTCATTTACAACACTTCTTAAGTTTAAACAAGTGTTGGACAACCAAACGTTAAAGTTCCACAAGCTGCTGATGATAATCTAGTAGATCAAGTTGCTCAAGAATTACCAAAAATTGTTGAACGGGGACCAAAGACTATATGCTTATGAGATAAACTAATAATTTAGCAGTGATTAGCTACTCCGATTCAGGCTTCACTTCATGAAAATCAACATCAAGATATATTTTTATGTCTGCTGGTGGAGTTGTATTTTGGAATAGCGTAAAGCAGAGCTTGACTTCTTTCACTATGGTGGTCGAGTTCGTATCTTGCTTCAAGGCCACCTCACATGCTGTATAGATGAAGAGTTTCATTTATGGGTTTAGAGTTATGGATTCGATTTCTAGATCATTAAGGATATATTATGACAATTCAACTATAGTTCTTATGGCTAAAAATAACAAAAGTGATAGTCGAAGCAACTATATCTACATTAAGTATCTAGCCATAAGGGAATGTATTAAAGATAAAACATTGGTTATTAAACATGTTAGCACTGAATTGAAAATTACTGATCCTTTGACAAAAGGCATGCCAGTGTTAAAATTTAAGGATCATGTAAATAGAATAAGACTTGATTACTTTATATGATTTTCATTGTAAGAAAAAAATTCATTTTAATGAAGTTCTATTTATGATGTTTTCTCATATATGATTTTATTTTGTGTATGCATTTATTCATTTTGAGAAATATTATTAATGTTTGGACCTAGAATACATACAGGGTTTATTTATTAAGTTCTATGAGTTAATGTTTAAACATGATGCATTGTGATACATAGAAGAGATTACTCGTCTTTAGAGCACTTATCTCCATTATTCATTTTTTTTTCTTAATATGGTAGATGATAGAATTTATGGACCAAGTAGGAGAATATTAGAATTTTTTCTCCCAGGAAAACAGCAACCACTGTTTGAATAAAGCTTGAATATGGTCCATGTTCATTCTATCAATTTAGGATCGTGTTTAGCAATTCCATAATGTTTAAAAAATGCCCCAGAATTAACCTCCCATGATCCCCCAATTATTAGTGCATTCTAAACAGCTTTGTAATGGGCAGAGTGTGTATATGAAGACATTAGTGCATCCTTGGTGAGGTCCTCTAAGCCTTTCAATCTCTTTCAGTCAAAAATACACAATTTGACTGAGGTTGAGTAAGATTTAGAAGTGTTTTAACTTGAAATAAATCTTTTCCCATAACCCTTTGGTATATGAAAACAGCTATGACAGGAGGTACATTTTCAATCCAATTTTAATTTCGCGTTTAATTTAAATGTTATTTAAGTTTGTTAAAGCATGTTTAGATTTGCTTATACCACGTGCTTAAGAGCCCGGGAATGCACAAAAATATATATGTGGCACAAAATATGTACAGTGAGACATCCATCTATTTGCTAGTAAAACTAGATTTTTATCATAATCGTGATTTTCCTATAACATGATGTCTTACAAAAAGTGTTAAATGTTTATATTTCTCTAATTTGGAATATAGTTAGCTTTTAAAAATGATTAAACATGATAAATATTTCCAATTAAAAAACTTCTGCTTCATTTATTTTAATAAAATGCAATATTAAATTTGTGTTCTTTTAAATCCAAACTCCATACTCAGTTTATTTCATTTCATGTTGTTTGATTTAGTGGCCATATGCATACCTTTTTTTTTATTAAAAAAAAAAGAGAGAGAAAAGTGGAGTACTACTTTTTCTTTTTTTTTAGAAGGAAAGCCTTTGCTTTTTCTTCTTCTTCTTTTTTTTTTTGGAAAACTAAATTAGAGAAAAAAGAAAATATAGGGCTTCTACAATGGGGCTTTTTTACATTTTTTTACTCCATTGATGGAGTAAAAGTTTTTCAACCAGATATTTAAGGGTCCGTTTGGATGAGAGGTCCGTTTTTGGAAAATGAAAAATTTTTAGATATGAAAAATAAAAAGTTGTTTAGAATTTTTTTTAAAAGTGAAAAATTGTTTGGGTGGGTGAAAACTTTTTGTTTATAGAGAGTTCTTTTTTCATTTTTCAAAAACGAAAAATTTTGGATGTTTAAATACAGAAATTTAGGAAAGTTCATTGTTCTTAAAATGAAAAATTTTTCATTTTTCAAATTTGGAGGTGTCAAACAGACGGAAGGTAAATATAAAGGTTAAAAAAGCTTAAGAACCGCCAAGTTAAAAATAAAACCTTCCTCACGCAATAAAAGTTCTTTATCAAAATTTAAAAAAATAGCCAAAAAAAAAAAAACCAAGAAGAACATGGCAATGTGCTCAACCAAAATGAAGTTGTGTCCTCTCATCCTGGAATACTCAACTGAACGGCCACACCAGAATAGGAATCCTCAACCTCATCCTCGGTTGAAATCCGAAAATTCTGGAAATTTGTGATCCAACCTGGTTCTTAGCCATCTCCGTCGCCGACATCATTGACGCAACCTCCCACTGCACCCTCGACACCCCTTGCCAACATCCTCTCCCTCGTGATCTTCTCTGACGCATTCACTGCCATGGGGCCCTTGTGACTCGCTGGCGCCTTCCCTCCATTGAATACATCGATCCACGTTGATCAAGGATGAGGAAGAAAACTATACGACAGCGCCATTGGATGGTGGCCGATGGCCTGGGTTGGTGAGGTAGTGCTATTAGATGGGTGATGGCTGACGGCGTTCTTTCAATTTTTAAGTTTTAGTTTTTTTTTTCTTTTTCTTTTGTAGTTAAATTTTAATGTAGTATAATTAAGTATATGTATACCTTCATTAAGATTAAATATTAATTTTTAGATTTCATTGTATCGATAAGGTAAAAAATACCTCTCGTTATAGAATCACCCTTTAATATGATGAACAATAAAAGTTGTACCACCTTTTCTGTTCATTTTTGTCCCGCAGTCTTTCCATCGTGATTTGCTTGAAATGTCAAATTAAATGAGAAACGAGTTCAAGATTTTATATGCATACGCTGGGATTAAATGGAAAATCCCCTTTTTAATTAGTTAAAAAGAAGACGACAAACAAAAAAAAAAATGATCATAAATATATTGGACAAAACGTCCGTAAATGCTTCCTTTTTTCTTTTTTTTTGGTTGGCTGCATAAAAGTCCTGCAAGTGCTCTTTCGACATTGGATTTCTCCTTCACTTTATGCTTGTTGCATGCCCCGATTCACGGGCTCACTCATGTTTCGCCTCCATATTTATTACTGCAATAATTAACTGACTGCATTCAAAAAGTCATTTGGAGCCCGAAATGTTGTTCACCGTCGGCGAGATATATATCATTGTTATTGTATCCGGAAAATGATGGCTCATATACTTATTTTTTGTTTTTTATTTTTTATTTTTGCTTATGTCGTGCACTAGTCTTCAAACGTAAGGTGAAATTTTCTAGTGAAAAATTAGTTACTCGCTTTTCCATAGGACATAAAATATATATATATATATAAATAACTAGTATATGACTCTCGTTTCCTTTCAAACTAAAGACAAAGTTCTCTTTAATTTCCTCTTTAATAATTTATATTACAAAATAAGGCTCCTGGTCAGTGGCAGCCGCATTCTGATGTATATAGCCAGGTCTTCCTTCTAGTGGGGATAGGGGCCAAGCTACAGTTGTTCCCAAGAACATCCATAAACATAAAAACAAAATGGACACGCATAGATTATATATGAGCCAATATTAATTAATGTATGATCCATGTAGGGAGGTAGCTAGTTAAAACTGACGTTTCAAGATGGCAAAAAATGTGGACATGTGATTTCTGTTAGTCAAGTGATCCAATTTTCCAATGAGTAAGTGAGTCAAATGTTTATGTTCGAAATGAACTAATGTTGGTTCTCCTGATAAATAAATAAAATAATGCCGAACATTTTATCTGTATACAAATTGTTTTATCGAAGTAGACGATAGTTATGGTATGAGATTAAACTGTTAGGGTTTTAGTCGTGTTATTATTTTTCGAGCATGGAAAAAGGTGTGAAACTAATAAACAAACTTAAAAAGTTCAAAATTTGGATACACCCATTTAATTTCTTGATTTGGTGTTGAATTTTGTTTTTCTAACTCTCTCTCGATTCTACTCTTGACCCTTTTTAGAGCTCTTCTTGTTGACACTTGTTGATCAAGTGACGAGGTATTATCCAATAAACTGTTGTGGTTGTTTTCTTTTTAAATTTCGTGTAATATCCAAATTGTGGCGTCAAAGAGAGTGCTTTGTAAAAATAGCCTTTATAAAGAGAAGTGCCAAAAATTAGAGGTCACTTTGTTAATTTTACTTCATGAGATTGTCGTTTTGTTAAATTCTATAATTAATTTTCCACGTTACATATATTTTATTGCATTTTTTAGCGTGCATTATTAAAACTTTTATGCATTGATAATATAGCTTCTCACTCATTTTCATTCCTTTGTGATGCAATTCATCAAATCATTGCTTCTTCCATTGCATTAGTTTTGGAACTTAAGTATATAGGCTATTTGCATCCTTACTCCATAGTTTTAATATATTTATACACACACACACACATAATAGAACATTAAGAACACACATGGCGTACTACAAAGAAACTCGAACGTATAATGCAAACACCATAGTATTATATGCAAACTATGGAAATCTTCATTTCTTGTCAAAATCATGCGCCTAAATTATAGATCGACATTTGTTCTCAAACAGCGATGGTAATCTTCAAGGCATGTATCCTTCTTGTTCGTGTAATTAAATGTGCATGAACTTCTTTTGCTTTTCGATGTTGTAAATTTAGCTTGTACTTTTTCAGCAAATTCTTTTACTACTGAAGTTTTTTTTCCTCAAATATTTACGTTAAAATGAATTGTTATAATGGTGTAAGAAAATGATATTAGTTAAGAAAAAGAAAAATTGTGTTGTTTTACCTGCCACTTAATAAAAATATAAGTGAAGGTTCACATTTTCCAATAATACGTCTAAATTGTTACTCATTTGTTGGCACATAAACAATCTTTTAATATAATAGAGAAGGAGCCAGATTTTTTTTTTTATTAGCTTGACTATTCAAATAATTTCGATTAGTTGATAAGTAACAAAATTTAAAGAATACGAGAATAGTATACGAGCAAATTAGGAAATCTGCCCCATTTAGTGTACTCTTTTTTTTCTTTTAAGTTTTATGCTCTTCTCTTACCCCTTCCACAAAAACAATGAATAATTAATTTTCTTTTCTACCTAACCATGTATTTTAATAAGAATTTAGTAGGTTATACCTAATGTTAAACAATGAGAAAGGAGGATATCAATTCATAAAACCCTTTGCATTGATTTCGTATTAAAAGGGATGTATGTCATATTTACTTATTTATCCTTAATGTGTAAGTTCGTATATTATGAGTCAATAATAAATTTAATATGTAAAAGGACATTTTAGTAATTATATTAGTAGAAATATTATTCTTAAGTCCTTTGACAAACACTATAAAGGAAATTAGATTGTGGTTATAAGTATAATTTGGCGATAATAACATACTTAATTTTATTTAAAAGTACAGAATTTGATCTCCCACTCCAAATTTAAAAAATTAAAAACAAAATAAAAGAAATTGGGTTGCTTTTCATTACAAATATTTAATAGAAAAGGAAACACTAATAAAGAAAAGATAAATTTTTCTTTCATTATTTTATTTTATTTTTTACCTTTTTTTTTCAATCTTATTATATTGATTTAAAAGTTGATAAACACACGCTTATAGTAGACATAAATCTTTATTCTGTTTATTACAGGGGCATTCCTCTGTATTCTTTTCTTCATGTGCACTAAAATGCTGTTGTGTGCAGTGATGGATCTAATAGCTGAAGCTAAAATTTTATTCCAGATCCAAGGCCATTTTGGTTTCAATGACCTTCTCGATTCTTGTCATTTTGATAAGTAGAGATCGACCCACTTTACGCTTTACTTAATATTTTTAAAATCTATGTTTACATTATCATAAAATTTATTTACGGTAGAAACTGTATTTTAATTTATTGAAAATATTTGTTGACAAGTAAAATTTCTCTAACAAATTTTATAACGACGAGGATCCTGAGAATTATTATAGATGCAGGATAACGTAAAACATAATAAAAGTAAAGTGTAGAAAAATAGAGAATGAAGAAATTTATAAAAGATTTATTATAAATAGGAAGATTATGCCCTCTTTTCGGTGTTTAAGGTTTTATTATATTTTTAGAATTACAAGTGATGTAATCTACTCAATTATCAGTTGTGTTTTTGGAGACTTATTCTCATATATTTATAAGTTACCAAAAAAAACCCTTATTTAATATTTAAATATAAATATTTAATATTTAAATTCGAACGAAGAGATAATCTACAATTATTGTAGATTTTATGATATATATCAGATAATCTTGATTAGTTATTTAAAAATTAAATATAAAAAAACTCTACTCCTAAATTCTCGTGTGCCGATATTTTAACTGTAAATATGTCACGTCATGATGGCATTATTATTATTGAATTAACTTTTCAATAGTTCAATTTATAACTTGAGACAATTCTACTTATTGGCTAAGAGACTTACAGTGCCTATTGTTAAAAAATTAATTGTAATAATAATATCTATTGATAAGAAAAAAATAAAATTGATACAATAAATTTTGCCTTACTTTAATCATTTACTTCCTTTTTTTTTTTTTTTTTTTTTTGCTTTTGTATAAACTACTTGGAAGTTTGGATATCTTTAACATCATGCCATATCGATGACGATTTATGAAAAATACCCCAATGATGAAGTCATAATTTTTTATTAGGGGGCTGGAGGCTAATATGATTAAGTTTTTATTTTCAGGGGATTATTATGAAATTTTATTTGAAAAACATGCTTAAAAAAATGTCGAGGGGATCTTCTTTCTCTCCGTCCATGCCCCCAAACTACAAAGCAAAAAATTAGAAACGACAATCCAAATTTAAAAAAGAAGCAAAGAAAAAGGAATGACAATCCAAAATAAAATTGTTGACGAGTAAAACTCATTTAACAAATACTTTATAAAGGTTTGTCACAAATGTAAGAAAACATAAAATATAATAAAAAATAAAATGTAAATGAAAGAAAATATAAAAATTTATAAAGGTTTGTCATCAATGGAAATATTATATCTTCTATTTAGTGTTTAGGGTAATTAAAAGTCATATAAATAATGAGATTTTCAAATCTTGGGTCTGTAGAAGCTTTTAATCATATATTTATAAACTTATAATTAATAACTCTTAATAAATATTTAAAATACAAATATTTGATATTTGAATTTGAACATAAAGATAATATTTAAATATTATAGATTTTATTATAAATATAAAATGATCTTAATTAACTATTTTTAATTTAAATATCTTAAAATTCTAATCATAGCACATGTTTGTTTATCTCATTACGTTTGTACTGTGTTTAAACACAATACAATTTTTAATTAAACACAAAAATATTTCATTTAAATATAAATGACATCGCAATTTAAATATGATATAATCATTATTTTTATTTTATTTTTTTATTATTTTTATCAATAATATCACATACTCTTTTTCCTCTCTCTTATTCTCTTTTTATTTTTGTCACTCACATCATATATAATACAATTTAAATATTTTTCATCTAAATACATATTATATTTAAATATAATATAAATATATTTTATCTAAACATAAATTATATTTAATATATTATATTTAAATATAATATAAATATGATACAATTATCAAACATTTCCTTACGTTCCAGAATCTTAATTATGAATTATGACGTTGAGGTCTATCTCAGCTAACCCATAAACAAAAACCATTAAAACGACAAGAATTCAGCGAGGGGACATTTGACACACAGGAGATAGCACCAAAGAGAAAAGGGGAAAGAAAGGAGATTTCGGAGAAGGGAAAGAGTCAAAAAAGGAGTAGTGTACCGTACGCAGATCAAATATTTTTGATTTAACAAAGACAAGAACAAACAAACTTTTAGCCAAAAAAAAAAAAAAAAAAAGATAAGAAAACTCACACAGTGGACGGAGAAATGGAGCCTTACCGGTCGATTCCCAAGGTTGAACTTCACGCTCATCTTAATGGATCCGCCAGAGACTCCACTCTCTTGTCAGCTCTCTCTCTCTCTCTCTCTCTCTCTCTCTCTCTCTCTAAATATATATATTATATATATCTGTATATATTCATTATATCGTGCTTCTTCCTTCTCAAGCTGTACTTTTATTTTTTTGGGTTAAATTTATGGTTGCAGAGAACTTGCTAGAGGTTTGGGCGAGAAAGGTGTAATAGTTTTCTCAGATGTAGAGCATGTTATAATGAAAAGTATTCCTCATTTTTCCTTTGTTGATTTTTTTGGATTAAAATTCTGTTTGGGGATTTTTAACTTTCTATTTCTTTTCCGTACTTAAAATTTGCTCTCAATTTTTTGTTAGTTAATTTGCGTCTTCCATAAATGTATAAACTCTTCTGTGCGTTCTGCAATTCAGGTGACCGTTCTTTAACCGAAGTGTTCAAATTGTTTGACTTAATCCACATTCTTACTACTGATCACAACATTATCACAAGAATCACTAAAGAAGTAAGCCCATTTATCAATTCCTAAAATATCCTAAAAAAGAAAAAAATGATTATTTTCGTCAATGTCCCTAACTTCAGTATCGCTCTCACCTGTGCTTGAACTTTAAAAACTCTCACTGACCCCTTGAATTTTATTTTGGTTGAAACAAAAGGAAAAATAAATTAATTAGCCTTATTAAGCCCATTCTGTTAGGATTTATGCTGAAATCAAACTGAAAAATACCACATGACTATATTTAACTCACTTTTTTGCATTTGTCTTTAACTTGGGCTCCCATGAGGATGGATTGGAATCCATATTTGATGGATTGAAAAAGAATGGAACGGTAAAAGTTAAGAGTAAAAGTTGAGGGAAAAGGCCAAAAAAAAGAACATTGTAGCAATCCATATTTAGTGGATTGGAATCCACCTCCAAATAAGCTCTAAAATTCTGATATAATGGGTAAGTTGGGGTTAAATTTAAAGTTTAGGAGGCAAAGTGAGTTTTTAAAGTTTAGAGGACAAAGTGGGAGAGATCCTAATATATAAGGGCATAGATGAGAATAATCCCCAAAAAAAAAAAAAAAACCCTATATTTGAAATCTATTATGTTTCAAAACAGGTTATAGAAGACTTTGCTTCTGAGAATGTTGTGTATCTGGAGCTAAGAACAACCCCTAAGGTACAAAAGAATGAGTTCTTGAGATGGTTAAAGGAGATGATGTTTTCTTACTAGAGAGAATGATGGTGATTTTATCCTTTGTTTTATTTCTTAAATAGAAAAATGATTCCATAGGAATGACAAAGCGCTCTTACATTGAAGCTGTGATAGAAGGTCTAAAGGCTATCAATGCTGTTGATGTTGATTTTATGCCTTGTGATGATGTGGATGCTCGAGGCAGCATGAATCCTTTACCTCTAAGTGGTACATGTAATGGAACAGCAAGAAAGAAGATATATGTGAGACTTCTGCTGAGCATTGACCGCAGGGAAACCACCGAGGCTGCAATGGAGACAGTATGTAGGAAAATTAGATCTATCGGGAAGCAAGTTAGATTTTGGTTTTTTCAGCGGTGAAATGCATTTGATTTGTTCTTTCACTTGATGTAGGTGAAGCTTGCACTTGAACTGAGACAATTTGGGGTAGTTGGCATTGACCTATCTGGAAATCCAATTGTGGGACAATGGTAAGTCCTCAATATACCAAATGTTTTCGCATTTTTGGCATTATATTTAATGTGTTAGAGAATAATTATCTAATGTTATCCATGTGTGTGTGACAGGACCACATTTTTGCCGGCACTGAAATTTGCTAGAGATGAGGGTCTTTGCATAACCCTTCATTGTGGAGAGGTGCATTCATCAGATCTTTATAATGCCTCTACGTGCTTCTGGCAGAATTTCCCTGACTAATTTATTTTCTTAACTTAGTGCTTATAGGTTCCTAATCCAACAGAGATACGATCCATGCTAGACTTTTTACCCCAGAGGATTGGTCATGCTTGCTGCTTTGAAGAAGATGAATGGACGAAGTTGAAATCGTATAATATTCCGGTTAGATGTTTGTCTTATCAGTCCTCTTTTTATGATGAATTTTATCGCCATAAGCACTTTTTTTTTCTGTCTTTTTATTTTTGCTAAACTATCGCAATAACATGTTAAATACAAAGCTTTTGTGGCTTTGATTAAGGGGATACCAAGGAGATGATAAAAGCATTTTTATAGTTTTCCCATTCAAACCGTACTCCTTGGACATGATAGATTCATTAGGCGTGGAGCAGCAAAAGCATGTTCTACTATTTCATCAAACCAATGCATCAGGAGGAACTTAAGCACTTATTTCTAGTTTACCCGCTTAGAATGGAATACATCGCATATTCAATGACCTTGTTTTTATGTTGCTTTCTTTAGAAAGAGATTTTGGAGATTGTTTCCTTGATATTTTGTTTTCATTTTCTTTTATCGTTTCTTCTGTTTTGAACTCTTGATTTGCTAATTTCATTGGTGGATTAACAATTTTTCAGGTTGAGATTTGTCTGACATCAAACATCAGGACTGATACAATTTCTTCACTAGATGTTCACCATTTTGGTCGGGTTTTCTTTTTCTATTTGACTTAGAATATAATTCAAGGATATGATCATTACTCATTAGTTATCCCATACATTACTACATTTCCTAGAGAAGCTTCTAAATATTTTATCAAATGGTTGAAGCATGCCTACATTCTGTCGAATACATAAATTTTCTTATGTTAATCTGTATGTTTGATTACGCAGCTGATCTCTATAAGGGGAAACATCCCTTAGTCCTCTGCACCGACGATGTTGGAGTGTTCTCTACCAGTCTTTCCCATGAGTACAAACTTGCGTCTTCTGCATTCGGTAGGTCTGATCTTACCATTTCATACTTGCTTGTAATCGGTGTAGAAGTATAGAAAGTTAATCAGCATTGTTTCTTCCTACCATCAAGGCCTTGGAAAGTTCGAAATGTTTCAGCTCGCAAGAAATGCTGTTGAGTTTGTATTTGCTGACGATGGAGTGAAGACAGATTTAAGGGAGGTTTTCAATTCAGCTGAAAAGAGGCTAGATTTGTTACCATGATTGCATTTCTGAGACGTATGTTGCTCCTTGTAGCTCTTCTTGTTTCCAGGTAAAAACATGGACCATAAAGCTGCAAATAGCAATCTGCACTCATCGCTTGAGACCAACACGGTATATTTGGCATCTGATTTTGCAGGTTTTTTGCTTGGTCTGCATAGTCAATATTGGCTTAGTGCCATTTTGGACGGTTTATACCTAAAAAGGCTCTTTATTAACTCAATATTCTAGCGGCTGCAAGACCATCTATCCATTTGTTTTGAGAAGAATGTGACCAAGTCTTGTTATTGAAATTTCAAATTGATTATTTTGTTTTCATCTGTCCTTACTCAAGATTAAAAGGAAAAAGGAAAAAAAAAAAAAAGAAAAGAAAAGAAAAAGAAAAAGAAAAAAGAAGCAAATGTCATACCATAACATTTTCTTATTTTCTTCCAACAAAAAAAAAAAAAAAAAAAAAAAAAAGGAAAG
The DNA here is from genome assembly GCA_035233585.1 of Antiaris toxicaria. Taxonomy (NCBI): domain Eukaryota; kingdom Viridiplantae; phylum Streptophyta; class Magnoliopsida; order Rosales; family Moraceae; genus Antiaris; species Antiaris toxicaria. The sequence continues at coordinate 103,078,140 of CP141154.1, forward strand.
TGTATGACGATGTGACAATGTCAGCTTATACAGGTTCACAATGACTAGAAAATAGAATGTTATTATAGAATTAGGTGTAGTAATATTGTTAGATTATGACATAATTAGACAATGGCCACGTTCTTCAATCTTGTTTAAGATACATATTTGCAATAGCTAGAGCAAATTAAGGTCCTAACTTCTCAGGAGAGCTCAAGGATTGACTTGCAATTGGCAATTACGTCCTAATGGTGTGGGATTGGGGTGTTTTGGTGGGAGCATAAATAGGAAAACGACTGCGTTAAATGCTTTTGAATTGGTGTCTTTTCATTTATCAACGTGTCTGGCTATGTCATTTGCTTATAATATCATTGTTATGTCATGTTAAACGGCAGAGACACAGAGTGTAGTCCCTCTAAAGATGTCAACAGTCTGGATGATGCATGGGAAAAATAGATGTCTGTCTTGCAATATCACACTAGAAGTTGGTGTAAAGCTACTTTTTTTAATTTATTTTGATTTTGTTTATAAAGAAGTTGGTAAATTTTTTTTAATAAGGTAACAATTAAGTAATTTTAATATAATATTTTTTAGTAATACTAGTTCTTTATGTTAATATCCTAATAATTTCATATTATACTGTTTTAAATAGAAAGTCATAATCACTTTTTATTTAAAAAAAAAAAAAAATCCTCTCTCTATGGTCATATTGCAAAAAATTTTCTGGCCCTTTCCACGATTTGAAAGTCATTTTTCTTTCTTTCTTTCTTTCTTTCTTTGTCTCATATTTTGTCCCCAGTGGATTGTCAAAAACAAGCAACTTTGAGGATTTCAACAGGTAACCCCAATTTCAAAGCCTGGCCAGCTTATGGAAGGGTCGGGCAATCGGTATTAAAAAATTTTAGAGAGAGGGAAAGAGATGCTTAAGCTGGTGCCACCAAAAGCTTAAAAGTGAAAGCACAAAACAAAACATCAAACAAATGATGAAACCGTTCAGAAAATAATAATAATAATAATAAATGATGAAACCATATTTTTTTTCTTATGTTAACAAATAATCCAATTGAGAATATATATATATATATGTATGTATGTATGTATATGTGTGTGTATGCCCGAGCAACAAATAAATTCTATAATAAACAATTTGTTTGTCCAATAACTGTGAAAGAATTGACACAACAAAAAAAAAATCATTAGGGTTTCTAGTCTTTTTCTTCTAATAAGGGAATGGACATGAGATTCTAAGCATTAATTACAAAAATAGGTGAATAGACAAGTTTTAAACACTTATTTTAAATGGCTAAAATTCTTTTATTTAGAAAAATGACTATTACTCATTAATTGATTATAGATTTATTATAATTAATCAATGACAGATCATAATCAATTAATAAAACATGCATATTAATATTAATCAATAATTGACTGATTATCATTTATATAAAAAAAAAAAAACAGTTTGTTAACTTTATAAAATTTTGATCATTTATTAAAAAACTTCTAAAAATAGGTCATTTACCTTCTATTTTTAATTTTAATTGCTTATCAATTTCATCTCTTAGTATTTTGTGAATTAAAATAAAATTAGACAAAAAACATGAATACGCTAAATAAGTTTGTAAAATATGTTTCATTTATAAAAAATTAAATTTTAAAAAAAGAAAAGATTTTGAAGTTTTTTTTTAAACCTTAATATATTTTTCGAAAAATTTTCTCAAGAAAAATAACATTTTTCATTAATAAATTCAACCTAAGTAAAAATATTTTTGTCTTGTCCTTTTGTCTTTTCATCCATAAAATTTGCGAGAAATGAAATAGAAACAAGTTTTTCAAATTCAAAAAAAGAAAAAAAACTTTATAGTTTTTGAAAATACAGAGATAAATTAAGAGATAATAAAATTAAGACATATAATTATGTAATTTCGTTTGAGAATATATAATTATGTAACTAATAAAATATCATGGAATATTTTATTTTTCTCACTCTCTAAGAAAATTGAAGAGTTAAGAAAGATCATTGGGATTACAGAGTTAAAAAAGAAATTAGGTAAATAGATACCCTTATTTAAATAAATGGTTAACAGATTTACAAAACTAATATTTAACTAGTAATTGACTATAATTCATAAAACTCTCATCATTTAGTAAAATATTTCTTTAAAAAAAATCTTATATCAACAAATCTCAAGAGTCAATGACTCTTTTCTTCCTTTCAATAAAAAAATGAGTTTTGTAATTGCAGGTATAATTTAATAATAACTATACATTGTACTATATCAAAAAAAGTGATGAATTTAAATCTTCTTTCTTTAATTTTAAAAAATAACTGACTCTTTTCTTTAAAAAAAATTGTTTGTTAAGGAAAAATCTTAGATCATATTGATTGTATAAATCAACTCCGATAAATAATCCCAAAAGTTGGAGAACCGAATTAGCCCTAGAAAACATCACAATCAAGTAAAAAGGCAAAATTAGCTAAACAATGGACACTGAGTTCCCATCGGGAGAGCCATAACAAACATTACCACTATAGCATTAAAATGAAAAAAGTCGCTGAAGTCTTCAATAATTGAAGCTTCAAAAGCCCTTGCATGACGGCACGAACCACATTTATCGCATGAGACTCGATGATCCAATTCCAAAACCCCCCTATTGCGTGCCAGCCTTGTCCCCTCCTGTACTGCTAAGCGCTCGGCTGTGTGAACCAAGAAAGAGCCAACCATCCAAGAAGCAGAAGCTCACGTAACAATATCGTTTTCATACCTAGCAATCACTCCAATACCAATAAAGAACCGCAGTGTCCACATTATTATTATTATTATTTTTTTTTTCCACATTTATTTTGATGACACTTTTTTTTTTCTTTTTTATGAAAAGAATTTACTTGTTCATCGATGTACCCCATTATTAATTTTTAAGAAGTGAGAGAATTTAATTATGACGCCGGACATAAGCATTTTCCATTCAATAATTATATTCTCTTTCAGGAGAAAATACATTTGAAGCACTAAAACGACGCCGTGTCCAAAACTCGAGGCAAAATAACTAGAAAATCCTGGCAGCGAAATTATAATGGAACTAAACCAGAAAAAAAAAAAAAAAAAAAAAGTATATAAATCCCAGTTCGTTTCAGTTTCACATTCTCTCTTCTTCTCAACTCCAGGCTCTTCTTCTTCTTATTGTTATGGAGTCTCCACTGCTCTACCTTGTCCGCCATTGATCTCGACCTTCTTCTTCCCCAAACCAAAACCCTAATCCTCATTCCTCCCCATCCTAAAACCACCTCTTTCATTCGATCACCGCCAGTCGATCATTTTCGCGCCGCGGAACAAATGCCTCTCCTCTCGATTCACGGCGTTCCGATCAGACAATCGCCGAGATTGTAAGGTTCTCTGCCAATGTCGTGGGGATTGGGGTGGAAGAGGCCCTCGGAGGTCTTCCACCTCACGTTGAACTACGGCTCCGACGAGCCGGCGGAGAATCCGGGGCGTGTTTCGTCGTCTTCTAATTCTTTGTCTTTGTCTTCGGCGTCTTCGTCTTCGTCTCTGCTGCTGCAAGATCAAGAATTGGGGTTTCGGATCGATCTGGATTGGTCGGCCGGCGACGATGAGGACCAGGTCGCGCTGAGGCTCCAGTCGCAGCTCATGGTGGCGCTGCCGATGCCGCAGGACGCTGTGGTCGTGGAGCTGACGAGCTATCAGGAGGAAGGGAATGTGGGTGTGGAGATGAAGGTGGTGAAGAGGCGAGAGCCGTTGAGGGCTGTGACCTTGAACAAGACAGCCGGCTCCGGTCAGCAGAGCGACGGCACTGGGGTTTTGACGCGGCTGTTGCGATTGGATTTCGCTTCGCAAGCGCCGGGTGTTGCCGACGGTATGTCGGCTTGCGGCGATCACTGGAAGAGCGTCACCATGCTCAATCTTTCTGGTTGTGGCTTGTCGGTGAGGTTTTTTTTTTTTTTTTTTAATTTGAATTTGTTCCATAATACTATTGTGATTCTTCGAATAGATATTGAGTTCTGAGAGATTTTTTGGACAAGCATTTTTTTTGTTTTTGTTTTGGGGGAGTTGAAGCTTTAAAATTTGTAATGGCCTGTGAATAATTAATCCCGATTCAATCAATTGGATTAGTTCTGTTTCAGTTTTCTGGAAAAAGCAGATCTTTCTTATTTTCTTAGCAGAATTCTGGTATTTAGAGTTTTTCTCTCTGTGTTGTTCTATGATAATGGTCAAATCATGTTCTTCAATGTCTGTTTTCTCTTCCTTTCCTTCTCTTGAGTTTATAGCTTGAATATGCTAGCTTGTATGAGTGGGAAAATGTATTTAATACTTCGCTTCTAGATTCTAGTCTTTGCGTGCTTTTTGTAGTAAAGTTATAGGTTGGATGGGGATGTTTAGTACTTGAATTTCAAAGTAGATTATACATACTTATTTAATATCTAAGTTTGGAAGTTTTAGTTTTTGGCTTTGTAAATAGTATTACTTTGTTCCACCATCATTTTAGGTGCATCTTACTTAATTAAAACCAGGTACTAAGATACCATAAGGGAAAGCATATTAGCCTGGTTAGTGCATTATGGAAGCATTGGGTTTTTTCTGAGGTTGGTAAGGCTTTGCTGAGACGAGTCATTGCTTGGATACTTACTGGTAGGTATTTCCGGTTGAGATAACTCGCTTGCCACTTCTGGAGAAGCTATACCTTGATAGCAACAGGCTAACAACTTTGCCATCTGAGATCGGTGAATTGAAAAGCTTAAAGGTGCTCAGAGTTGACCATAACATGTTGGTTTCAGTTCCTGGTAAGTGTGAAACCATTCATTCAGTATCTTCTCATAACTTGTCGAGCTAAATTCATTTCAAAGTGAGGGCTTGGAGTCGGATTAGCTGATGTAGTCATATTACCTTTGTTTTTGGTTGGAATCAAGCAGTAGAACTGAAGCTGTGCGTCGGTTTGGTGGAGTTTTCCCTGGAACACAACAAGCTTGTTCGGCCTCTTCTGGATTTCAGGTCATTTTATCCATGATTCAACATATATTGATTTTCCATACATTTTTCACTTTTCATTTCGACCAATGTGGTGAAGTTCATAATCTTTTTGTGTGTCTAATGGTTCTCTCCAGTTTTGTGGCAGGGCTATCGCCGAGTTACGGGTTCTCAGGCTATTTGGTAATCCTCTTGAATTCCTTCCAGAAATCTTGCCACTACATAGACTTCGGCATTTGTCACTTGCAAATGTCAGGATTGTGGCAGATGACAATCTGAGATCAGTGAATGTGCAGATAGAGGTAGTGATAAAAGCAAATTCAGTGATAGTGTTGAGGTTTGAAGTATTCAATTACAGATTATACTATTTGAAATTCATCTTATGCGGTAATGCAGATGGAAAATGTTTCGTATTTTGTTGCATCCAGACATAAGCTAAGTGCCTTCTTCTCTCTTATATTCCGTTCTTCCTCTTGCCATCACCCTTTGCTGGCATCTGCACTTGCCAAGATAATGCAAGACCAAGGAAACCGTGTAGTTGTTGGTAAAGATGAGAATGCAATGCGGCAGCTCATTAGTATGATAACTAGTGATGACCGTCATGTGGTATGTTGGCAGTCAGGATGTGATTAGAAAGTTGTTTCTGGTTTGTTTTCTCTTCTTCAATGAATAGTCTTAAGCTCTCTCTTATGGCAGGTTGAACAAGCATGTTCTGCTCTTTCATCTCTTGCTGCAGATGTATCTGTTGCAATGCAGTTGATGAAATTGGACATCATGCAACCCATTGAAACAGCACTTAAATTCGTTTCTAGGGAGGAAGTAATTTCTGTACTGCAAGTTGTGGAGAAGTTGGCTTTTGCATCTGATAGTGTAGCTCAGAAAATGTTGACCAAGGATTTACTGAAGTCATTGAAAATGTTATGTGCCCACAAAAATCCAGAGGCAAGTTCTCTACTTCCTCATTACAAAGCACTCATTTAACAACAGTCTGGCATTATCATTTAAAAGTTTTATGTCTGTTTATATTTATCATTAGGTACAAAGGTCGGCTTTGTTAGCTGTTGGAAATCTGGCATTCTGTTTTGAGAATCGCCGCCTTCTTGTTACTTCTGAAAGTTTGCGTGAACTTCTGTTGCGCTTGACAGTTGCACCTGAACCACGAGTGAACAAAGCTGCCGCTCGTGCTTTGGCAATTCTTGGTTTGTTTCCTAGGTCTTATTTATTTTTGTTGCTTTCAGTTATTAGTGTGAGAGTTTAGTAAATATCATGATTCTTTAGGGGAGAATGAACATCTTCGGCGTGCTATAAGAGGGAGACAGGTACCTAAACAAGGCCTGCGCATATTGTCAATGGATGGTGGTGGTATGAAAGGTCTGGCCACCGTTCAGATACTTAAAGAAATTGAAAAGGGCACTGGAAAACAAATACATGAGCTGTTCGACCTTGTCTGTGGCACATCAACGGGTGGCATGCTGGCTGTTGCCCTTGGCATCAAGCTGATGACCTTAGATCAATGCGAAGAGATATACAAAAATCTTGGTGAATATATGGTTTGAATGAGCATAGATGCATTTGCATTTATTTTTTGCTTCTAATTTTCTTTTCTTTGTTGCTTAACTTAAGTTCCTCCCATTGAATCGTGGATTCACAGGAAAATTTGTTTTTGCTGAACCTGTGCCAAAGGATAATGAAGCTGCAACTTGGAGAGAGAAGTTGGATCAGCTTTACAAAAGCTCATCACAGAGTTTTAGAGTTGTTGTACATGGATCTAAAGTACGTACCATGATTCTTTATTCTGTTTCATTTTCATTTTCATTATTGTTTATTCATTACACATATATTTTCAGTTTCCCTTCAATTTTTTCTTTTTCCTAATTTTAGTTTTTGGATTTTTGTTGAATATAAGTGTGTTAGTGGAAAGTTTTTCTAAGAAGAAATCTTTCTTTCTTTAGATTTTTCAACATATATATAAATATATATATTTTTATCCTAAAAAAGAAAAAAAAGGAGTATGTTGTTCCCTCTCCTATTTTGTGTATGTGACTTGTAAATTTGTGAAGCAGCCAATTCTACAAACTAATAGTTTTAGTAGTTGAAGCCAAGTCATCGGTTGAAAAAAGATGTTGATTCAATTTTGATTTTATATTTCATTATTGTTCATATTCCTTGAAAGAGAACTACAATGCATTGTCTTGCAGCACAGTGCCGATCAATTTGAGAGGCTGTTGAAGGAAATATGTGCTGATGAGGATGGAGACCTGTTAATAGAATCTGCGGTGAAAAATGTTCCTAAAGTTTTTGCTGTATCAACTTTGGTGAGCGTAATGCCAGCTCAGCCCTTTGTATTCCGCAATTATCAGGTTTGGTATTTGGAGTTCTTTTTTCATAGTGCTGTTCTCTATGGTTGTAGCTATATTCTTTGCAATGATGTACAGCAGCTGTACTCAACACTCAATATTGCTGTTAATTGAAGGCTATATTAATCTTTTTTTTTCAATTCTCCTTTTGTGTTTACAACAAACTCAAGTATCCGGCTGGAACACCAGAAATGCCTCTTTCCATTTCAGAGAGTTCAGCCATCAACATCCTAGGGTCACCTATTACAGGTGCTCAAGTTGGATATAAGCGCAGTGCCTTTATTGGAAGTTGTAAGCATCAAGTGTGGCAAGCCATAAGAGCATCATCTGCTGCTCCATATTATCTTGATGACTACTCTGATGGTATTTTCTCCATCCTAAGCAAAACTCATTAGGCAGTTGTTTTAATTTCAATAGTAATAATTGATTTTTTTTTAAGTTTACAATGTTAATCTTTGCTGTTATTCTCGATAACTGCCTTTATTTTTTTGTTCTGTTCCCTTTAATCACTCTAGATGTAAACCGTTGGCAAGATGGAGCAATAGTGGCAAATAATCCAACAATCTTTGCCATAAGGGAAGCACAACTTTTATGGCCTGATACAAGAATTGATTGTCTAGTTTCCATTGGGTGTGGTTCAGTACCAACAAAGGTAAATATTTTCTCTTTGTTGAATTCATGTCTTCTGCTTTATAAGCTTGGTTGTAGTTTCCTAAATAGCTTCAACATTTTTGGAACCATGGAAAAGCTTTTCAAGTTTCTAGTTACTAGTTGTTTTGAAGTCCTCTGAATAAGGTTGGGAAAGGATCATTGGTCGTGCCGAAGGATTCTACTGGAGTATACCTTCAAGTTCTCTTTTCAAGGAAGATTTTGTTGTTTCCTTTTCTTTTCCATGTCTCACAGTTACACTCCTTAACAACTCTCTAGAGAAACAACTGTTATAATTTTCTCCATTATTAGTTTTTAGCCAGTTCTTCTATTGCAGGCACGGAGAGGTGGTTGGCGTTATTTGGATACTGGCCAAGTTTTGATTGAGAGTGCTTGCTCTGTCGACCGTGTAGAGGAAGCTTTGAGCACATTGCTACCTATGCTCCCTGAAATTCAGTATTTTCGATTTAATCCTGGTATTGACTGACTTTGGTATTGCATACAGTTCTTTAATGTTAAATGAGGACCTTTTATTTTTGAAGAAATCTGCACCTTTTCTTTTGTAATTTGTATGACATTCTTACTTAGTGGCTTCTTTAATGAAAGAATTCATTAAGCCAACATTTTTGCCCCTACAGTTGATGAACGATGTGATATGGAACTAGATGAGACTGACCCAGCAATCTGGCTTAAGTTGGAAGGTGCAGTTGATGAATACATCCAAAACAGCTCTCTTGCCTTCAAGAGTGCTTGTGAGAGACTACTACTGCCTTTCCAACAGGAAGATAAGTTATCTGAGAACTTGAGGTCCCAGTATTTCTCCACGGCGAAGACAACAAATACTGGTATTGGCAATCTTTTTTGTTTCTCTCTGTTGGCTTTTTGCTCGTTAGGATATGTTTTTGCCTTCAAAACTTATTACTTCTTTTGCCATGTGGAAGGTGAAAAGAGCCCATCTCTAGGTTGGAGGCGTAATGTCCTGCTTGTTGAAGCTTCACATAGTCCAGATTCTGGACGAGTTTTGCACCATGCTCGTACACTTGAGTCGTTTTGTTCAAGGAATGGAATACGGTTATCCCTTATGCAAGGAATAACAGGACTTGTGAAGACAATTCCGGCAACAACATTCCCAACACCATTTGCATCGCCTATGTTTACAGGAAGCTTTCCTTCAAGCCCACCTTTTTACAGTCCCGATGTTGGAGCTCTTAGGGTTGGTCGAATTGATATGGTCCCACCTTTGAGTTTAGATGGTCAAATTGTAAAGACAGCTGCATCATCACCAAAGTCTCCTCCAGGACCCAGACAACTTTCTTTACCTGTGCAGTCGTTGCATGAGAAGTTACAGAACTCTCCACAAGTTGGCATTATTCATTTATCTCTTCAAAATGATTCGCTTGGTTCAATATTAAGGTCAACGCATTCCCTTGTTTCATTGTTTTTGCAAGTAATATTAGTTTGGTCCTAATTTCCTGACTGCCTTATTATTTAGTTGGCAGAATGATGTATTTGTGGTTGCTGAACCTGGGGAGCTTGCCGATAAATTTCTACAAAGTGTTAAAAGAAGTTTATTGACAGTGATGCAGAGCCGCTACAGGAAGGCTGCATTACTTCTCTCAAATATATCAACTGTTTCTGATTTGGTTGCAAGAAAACCATACTTCCAAATTGGAGGCATTGTCCACCGATACATAGGACGCCAAACTCAGGTATGCTCTCATTAGTCTCTTCTTCCTATATTTTGTCATTTTTTGGGGCCAGGCATTCCACAACTATAAATTTTATTTTTGATGTTTGGTGACAAATTTTGAAGGTCATGGAGGATGATCAAGAAATTGGGGCATACTTGTTTCGTAGGACAGTCCCTTCAATGCACTTAACGCCAGAGGATGTTCGTTGGATGGTAGGTTCCTGATTCTAGTAACTAATTCCTGCATCAAAGATCAAGACTTTCTTTGGTTGTTCTTTTTTTCCCCCCCTCTTCTTTTCCTTTGGGGCAAACTATAAGATTCTAAGAGATCTCAGAATCCCATATCCATCTATAACAGATGCTGCTGGACTTATCATTCTGAACAGAGAAAAATGTCCACTTGGTTTTCGGAGACCCGCAAAACTGTTTGAAATTAAACTAGAATATCTTTTGAAATCTTCATGTAAAAAATAACTTCCAATCACTCATGTAATAGATATACCATAGAAAAATAACATTTGCTTTATAAAGTTTTTAACTAAAATTCTTTCATTACCTCGTGTTAGCATTTGTGGCTGATGCTGTCTTCAATGAATCTAGGTTGGAGCTTGGAGGGACAGGATCATAATTTGCACAGGGATGCATGGTCTTACCACAGCTTTGATTAAGGCATTTTTGGACTCTGGTGCCAAGGCTGTCATATGTTCTTCGGTTGAGCCCCCAGAAACACAGCTCACAACGTTCCAGGGATCTGGGGAATTCAGTGTTTTTGAAAATGGGAAGTTTGAGATTGGTGAGGACGAGGCTGAAGATGAAGAGCCTGAGCCTGCCAGTCCAGTCAGTGATTGGGAAGATAGTGACCCAGAGAAAAACGGTGACAGCACTATAGGCATTTGGGACACAGACGAGGAAGAACTGTCACAGTTCGTATGTCAACTTTATGACTCATTGTTCCGGGAAGGGGCAACCGTGGACGTTGCTATACAACAAGCTCTTGCTTCGCATCGGAAGTTGAGGTATTCATGCCATCTTCCCACCATACAATAATTTTTTAGATAATTATTTCGTATAGGAAAATGAAAATGAATACAAAGGCATAGAAGAGAGAAGACGAGAGACAGAGAGAGCATACTGCATAGGACACAGGTTTGTCAGTGAAATATGAATATTCGAGAAAATAAGAGAGAACATTCAATTTTGAGGCGTACACAGAAACTTTGATGTGTGTTATTTATAACATGAATATGGTCATGTCCGACTTTAAATATATACGAGGAAACCAATTTTTTTCATTAAACTAGCCTTTGTTTCTGTATCGTTTGTGCCAGGATATCATTTTGTTACTTCCTACTTGGTTGAGCGCTTTTACCGAATTACTATGAGGAAACAAAAACTTTACGATAGGGTTAAGTTATTAAAACGGATACGTGGCTATATGAACCATTTTTTAATAAGTTTTTTAATTTGGAAAATGATTTTTTTTTTAAATTTATTTTTTCACTTATTGACTATAGATAATTGCATATTGTCATTTTTCTGAATTAAAAATTCAATAATTAATTTAAATAAATATTTAAAAAGTACCTATTTACCTAATTTTTCCGTTGTCAAATTATACATTTAGAGCCCAAAAGTGTGAGAATATCTAAAGAGAGAGAGAGGAAAATTACAAGTTTCCAGCGGGACCCATGTTGGTCGGCATTAAAACTTGTAATTTGTGTTCACCCTTACTTGCCTTTTTTACTACCCTTTTCAATTTTTATTTTTTATTTTTTGTCGGTAGCCTCAGCCTGGAGTTAAGATTATAGAATTAAGTGGAAACCTAGGGCTTAGGTTTTGTATGGCATTCAAAGGAAATATGATATAGTTACAAATTTTATCCATTAAATGATAGCGATGTTGACTGCTGTGCAAAGACAATATATCAACATCTCAAATATTAAGGGAAAATTAAAATTATGTTGGAATAGTTTTAGTCATCTCCCATTGGAGTCTGCAATGGAATAATAATGGACTACTGTTAGCGGAGGCAAGTTGCAACACATTCCATCTGTGAAGAAAAGTTGAAAACATCATCGTTTTCTAGTTTGTTCAAATGTCTGTTTTTCTCATATTTTCATTTTAAGGTGGCTCCCATAGATGTCTCATGTGTTATATGCAACTGATTTATTATCATAAATATTTCGTATTTTTGGTAATAGCGAAATCGATTGAGATAAGTAACCTACCTTGAGACCAACCATCCTTCTGAAGGTGTCGGGGGAAAGTGATGGCATCTGATTTAATCAAAAGAAAACACTTAAGCCATTTGCTCTTTTCTGCTACTCTGGAGACAAAATCTAACATTATTATTATTATTATTTTTTCTTTTTTGGCTGAAAAAACCTCAAAAGTTTTATTAAGAGGTAGAAGTATCCTAAAGGATTTCGGTCGCCACATCGGAGGTGCCTCCCCTAAACTAAAAACAGCCTGATTTAGAGAGTCTAGTCCATTTGGACAGCAAATCTGCTGCCATGTTTTTAGAGCGAGGAAAGAACACAAAGCAGACATTTAAACACATTTCTGTAACATTGCGAACTTCCTGAAATAAGTCCGATAGTAGTCAATGAGGCGTCTCCTTCCTGGTTTGCAGCCAATGAGACAAAATCAAAGATAGTATATCTAGATTAGTATTTCTCTATGCTGAAGTCTGCCTCATCTTCGGATTCGACCAGGAAGTCCATAGCCAAATCCGTTTCCTTATGATTAATAATAAGATAAATAGAGCCTAGTTTTGATGTTTGAAGTGTCGTTCAAACATGGAGAAACACATATTCCAAAGTTGAGAGCACACATATTCCATAATGGTTTTCGTTATCTTTTTGCTTTTATTCGAATGGATTCTATTGAGAGGACTTTTGGCGATTGAGTGTCATGTTCAAAGCGAAGGTGACATTCTTGTTCAAATTTCTTTTGTTGGTGAATGCTGATGAATTCAAATACCATTTGAGAAGCAGCAAACACATTCAAATCCTCGTGTTTATGGGTGTTTATTTTGGGGCGTCCTATTCTTTTACACGAATGAAGAAAATGATTTGTTGCATTAGCACAGGATTTTGATTAATAGCGAGCATGAGCTCAACATTCTGTCCCGAAGACGCGGTACTGGAATAGAACCAGACAGTAACAAAAGCAGATAAAAGGTTAAACTGACAAAAGAAAAAACATCAAGGACCCCAAAAACGTAAAAATCACTCAAGCAGGATAAAAAAGCACAAGTTTTTAGTTCTAACATTAAAAAAGGAGATTATGACTTATGAGCAAGAGGCAAAAAAGCTTGTTGGGGGTTTTCAAATTCGTCCATAATTTTTACGTTCTAAAAATTTTCAAGGAACCTTTTTGACCCCACCATGATCATGATGCTGAATCCACTGCCTTAAGTGAGGAAAAGGAACAATCAAACGGTGCCACATTAGTCAAAAGGGTCAAAATCCTGTCCCCTAAAATATGCATGCTTTTTAATTGTATAACACTAGAATATTATGATTACTCAAGGGTCATCCTTAACCAAAGCACCAATCATGCAGAAACTCATGCTGTCCACTTTAACCCAAAAAATACACAAATAAAAAATTTTCTCAACGCCCCCCTAAAACATAAACAAACTACTATTAAGAGCTTTAGAAAAAGAAACAAGCAAAAACAAAGTGGAGATGGATGCTTCATGTCCAAAGCAATCCTCCGCTCGAGAAAAAAGACCTATTGGTATAGGACCACCATTTTCTTCATCTTAAAGCCTCCTACGTCATTTTCAATTATAACCTTTACAAAAGAAAAGGGAAAAAATAAAAAATAAAAATCATGCAGTGTTATAAAACAAGGACCTCAACAACCACCAAAATCCCTGAAAAAATGGCGTCAACAGCTCCAATTGCAATAGGCACGCGAGGCACGGTAGGGGCTCTCGTGAGGAAGGAAATCGAGTACTTCAGCAAGCTCGAGCTAGACTGCCACGGAGGCTCGAGAAAGCCTAGAGGATCACATGTTCACCAAGCTTGGCCTAATTTGAGGTTCTTGGTGTCTCCATGGAAGAGGAAGAAGCAGAAATGCGCAAGGAGTTTCCTGCCGAGCATGTGCTCGGTCTCTGATGTCGCGGACAGAAATCGTCTCAGCGGGATTCCTGGTTTCAGTTACAGGGTTCTCAGAGACGACATGAGCTGTAACTTGGACGTTTAGATCGTGGTCAATGTTCTTGGGAAATGGCTACAACGTTTTATGTCATCATCGGCTGCTTCTTCGGTCTCTACTTTTCAGGTTTTTCCTATCTCATGAAAATGCTGTTAATAGAGATCACGATTCATTTGGCAGATACTTAAAAAGATTTTTTCTTGTGAGCGATTTTTCTTATACTATTTTCTGCAAATAAATTATTGTCCTGTATGGTTGTTTGAGAATGCTTTGTTGTCTTTTTAAGTTTCGAGAACAGAAAAGGTCCAAGAATCAACAGAGAAAATGAGTGTTTTGTTGAACAAGCAAGCATGAACTTGTTGTGGAATGTACACCTGATCTCTGTAATAGGCTTGCTTCTATCAAGGGGGAAAAAAGTTCGTTCATTGTAAATTTTGTTGGTGAAAAACTTCGTGTGTGTCTGGCAGTATCCGCGAATTGGTTTTGTTTTGGATATAGAAAACGAAAATAAAATTTCTTGAGAATAATATTGGGATCGATTCTGAAAATGCGTTACAGTTCTTATCGATGAAACTACAGGACTAGTGCACTTGTAGGCGCAGCCAGGCCAATTAGTAGCGACATTGTAAGTAAAGATTTCATGCTTGCAAATTTTTTAGGCTTTTAGATAAGAAGTGACCAGAACACCACTGTATTATTAAATTGAAAATTAGGAGCCCCCTGGCTGAAGTGTAATAAATTAAGCAGTTTCTAAACGCATTAAGCTTAGAGGGAGTAAACTTTTATGATGACTTCCATGGTCACGGCCACTTTGAATATAAAAGAATAGTCATTATTAAAAAAGAAAACATAAAATATGTATAAGTTCAGTTCCACCAATTAAGATGCTAAGTAGATATAGGTCTGCATCAACTAGTTCAGTTTATACAAGACCTTAGGAGGTTTCTTTCATTATTTCATTATTACTTTCCCATTAAAGCTAGCTGAGCCTGCAAAAAGAGAAGGGGCATCTCAATCTAAAAAAATGAACAAAGAAAACGGTGTTAAAAAATGCATTCGATAAACGCTTCTCCTGTTGCCAAGGACAAAATTAATTTCAACATGTTTGATAAATGTGAATTTAGCCTTGTGAAAGTCACTACTCGAGTACTCATCCTGAAGAGCTTGTTTGTGAAGAGAGAAAAGTGAAAGTTAAGAGAGAAAAGTGAAAGGAGAGAGAGTAGTTGATAAACACTTTTCATGTTGCCAAAGAAAAAAATTTCAACATATTTGATAAATGTGAATGTAGCGTTGTGAAAGCCGCTACTTGAATACTCGTCCTTATAAGCTTGTTTGGTAAGAAAGAAAAGTGAAAAGACAGAGAGAGGTGGATTGATTTAATGGAAGGATTTTGTTCTTAAGCACTTTAAATCCAGTTGTTTAAATTAATCTATTTTTTCCCCTACAAGCATGCCCTGTTTATAGCGTATGCAGTATTTGATTCGTACAATCATTGCCCTTTTTTCATTTTGATTTTCGTTTGTTGACTTCAAGAAGTTCGTAATGACTGTCGTGTGCCACTTTAGTTATTTTTATGGTCGTTTGTCAACTTGAAACCTTTGTTTCTTTTAATTGCCGTTTGTCGATGTATTGTCCTTTTTCCCCTAGAAATAATTACACAAAAAAAAAATCTATTTTTAAGATACCATATTAAAATATATCTTTTTTTAGAAGGAAAAATAATTATATAAATTAAAATTAGATACAAACATCAATATTAAAAGCAAAATAACTACGTAACATAAGAGATACAATCCTCAACTAAAACTGATTCCATCAGTAAAATATAAAAAAACTTAATAAGAAAAACATAAACTACGACTTTAAATAAGAAAATTCCACAAATTCTTCAACAATCTTATAATCGAGTATGTACAAAATTTTTTTAAAACACATCTATAATCAATAAAATATTTTGATCGATCGAGAGACCGTCACTTACAGTATAAAAACTGCAACAAACTCTGTATAATTATAATACTAATGGAATTAATAAACAGATATCATTGAAGAACAACTTAAGCAAAACCCAAATACAGATACAAACTGGAGGTGCAGGAACTGTCTCTTTTATTACAAAACTAAAAAGAAAACAAAAAACTAAAGCATGAATAGAAAATAAGATCGACTGTAAAATTCTCGCTTATGCAGAACAACCATTCCTCTGCGTGCCATGACTTAGAATACATCGGTCAAACTCGATTGAAGAAAAGAGATCACCATATCAACTATCGAATCATCGGTGCCTTGCTAAATCCCAAACTGTCAATCATGGAAACGCTAATCATCTTCAACAGTCATAACATCATTAAACTAAGACACAAACAACATCACACTGGTGTGCTCTAACTGAGTCTTCGTCGATAATGGGAGTCTTACATAAAGGACAACCAAATTTTTTTATAATTTTTACTTTTCAATTTTAACTATTTCTCAAATTATATTTCTATATTTTTAATAAGTCTTTTTTTAATAATATTGTATCAATCTCTATTTATAAAAAAGTGTATGTAATACTTATTCGTCTTTTTATCAAAATTAGCATTATTACTTTTCTGTTCATATTTTTTTCCTTTTTAATTTTTTGACATTAATGTTTTTTTTTTCTAATAATTGTGAATAAGTATCATTTCTTTCATAATAAAATAAAAATTATGAAAATTTATGCATTGAAATTTTCCTTATTATAAAAGTCAAAATTTTTTATATAACACATGATTACTGATACCATAAAAATTCAATCTTACACCTATTTATTCAAATATTTTTTTATCTCCATTTATTTCTGTTTTTTATGATTTCTTTATATGTTAATTTTTAATTCTTTAGCAATATTTTCTTTAAAAATTCCATTTTAGATATTTATGCAAATAAGAGAAAAAATGAATATTTTATAACTCAGCACTCCTAATTTGAACGTCTACGTCTTTATTTCTTTTAAAAAGAACACTGGCAATCACTATTCTGCCTAGTGTCAGTAAGTAAAAACTTATCCAAGCTTCTATGTAATTTTTGTAAAATCCTAAGTTGATTCACTTTGTTGATCTAGTTTAATCTAACTTACAAGTTAATTTAAATTATTTAAATTGATTCTAATTTAATTTAATTTGATAGGACTTTTTTTTTTTAATTTCACTAATTTAACGTAACTTTCAATGTAAGTTATCATTAATTTTATAATTTTTTAAATACAGGTCAAATTAAACTCAATTAAAATAAAATGTCCGATTTAACTTAATTTTCAAACTAAATTAATGATCCATACGCATGCCTATGTTACCAATTGTCTACGTAGTTCTATTCTATATCACCAGTTCATAGTCTTAATTTACATTTAAATAATGTAGGGTAATTTTTGAAGTAAGGCATTACTGCAAGCACCAAATATAACAAACAGTAGCACCGGTTTAATTTTTTCATCAGATTTTACATAAATATTTACACATTATAATCAATCAAAATCACATGCAAGGCTGAAAATTGCTACTCAGTCGAATTTCCATTGATCGACGCAAATATAAGTTCTATTTAAAATTAAATCTTCACCCCAGAACCCTACTTCTTTTCGATAAAAGATTTCACAGTTTCCATCCATCTAATGAACTCGGTTTTGTCTTTGTTCTTTACATACTTGTGCACGAAAGCAGCAAGTTCATCATCTATGCCCCTCTCTCCCGAGGATTCATGAAGTGCATCATCTAGTGGATCGTCCAAATCCCTAAAAATCCAAAAAATACATTAGAAAAATCATTAGGGGCCACAAAATAGGCATAAAGAAAAATCGAGAATGTGAACGGCAATTTAGGAGAAACTAAATACTTTCAACAAAACCGATTCATAATATTTAGTTCATCAAGATTCATGCACTTCAAATTTTAGCTTGTTTGTAGTTACTTTCAACTCCTAAGCAACAGAGATGCAGTACCATGGTAATATTAACAAACTATCATACTTGTATTCAGGACCGTCATAAGGCTTAACCAGCCATCATATTGTCGCGTTTTCGGATGGAAGGCTTCTCAATCTCTAGGAAATCCGGCCAAGCTGAGCACACAAACTCCAACACATCATCACTCCCCTCCTTGGAGACGTTGACAACCAAGGTAATGTGAAGATTCACCTCATGTTCTCCAGCACCGGCACTGTTGGATTTTGGATCACGAAGAGCTCCGTCAAACATGGTCGCTCCGATTTTTGTGCCTTCTTTCTTTCCAAATTTTCTAGTCAAGCAAGACTTGTTCCACATTAAAAGCTATAAAGTAAGACTAGTTGCTAAAGGATTTACTCAAAAGGAAGGAATCACTACAATGAGACTTTTCTCCTATATCAAAAAAAGATTCACTTTACATAATCATGGCATTGGTTGTACATTTTGACTTAGAGTTGCTACAAATAGATGTGAAAACAGTTTTTCTCAATAGAAATCTAAAGGAAGAGGTTTATATGAAACAACTAGAAGGATTTTCCTCTAATAATGATGAGCATTTGGCATGCAAACTCAAGAAATCTATATATGTATTGAAACAAGCTTTCTAACAATAAAGTTTGAAATTTCATGATGTTATCTCTTTATTTGAATTTGTAGATAACATAATTAATCAATGCATATATCAAAAGGTCAATAGGAGTAAGATTTATTTCCTTATTCTATATGTGGATGACATTTTACTTGCAACCAATGATAAGGGTTTGTTACGTGAAGTGAAACAATTTTTCTCTCAAAACTTTGATATGAAAAATATAAATGATGTGTCTAATGTCATTGGCATTAAGATACATAAAGACAGAATTTAAGATATTTTGGGTCTGTCTCAAGAAATCTATATCAACAAGGTTTTGGAAAGATATCAGATGAAAGATTGTTCACTAAGTATAACTCCCATTGTAAAGAGTGACAAGTTCAATTTGAATCGATGCCCAAAATATAATCTTGAAAGGAAACAAATAACGAAAATTCTTATGCTTCAGCTGTTGAAAGCCTAATGTACGCTCAAGTCTACACAAGACCTGACATTGCATTTTCAATTGGGATGTTGGGAAGATATCAAAGTAATCCAGGTACATACCACTAGAAGCTACAAAGAAAGTGTTAAGGTACCTTCAAGGGACAAAAGACTACATGCCTATGTCCAGATGGACTAGTAATTTGAAAGTGATTGGCTACTCTAATTTAGACTTTACTGGCTATGTTGATTCATGAAAATCAACATTAGAATACATTTTTATATTAGCTGACAGAGCTGTATCTTGGAGGAGCGTAAAGCAGACATTGACTGCTGATTCCATTATAGAAGTTGAGTTCGTATCATGTTTTGACGCTATCTCACATGGTGTATGAATAAAGAGTTTCATTTCTGGGCTTATGTATTAGGTGTGCCCTAAGCAGCAATGTATTTTTCCATTGAATTTTTGAACTGATAAATAAAATAATTTAAAAGTTATTCATTACATTACTATTAGTCAAAAGATGTATATGTTAAATTAAATATAAACAAATATGACTCATTGACTGCTTGTATTAAACTGCTAGAAGGTTGCATGCAATGATCTTTTGTATGAGAAAAGACAACTTTCTAGAGTAAGCGATCTAAACTATGGTCCATAATCTATAAGGTTAAAGCGAGTAACTAACTCATATTAAGACTATTATGTTATCTAAAGCTAATTTGGGGATGATTTGTCTTAACTGTCCGGAGCTTTGATTCACGAGTAGAGACATAGATATATTATTTAGTAATAACATATTGGATTGGGACTAAAGCATGATTGATCTGTGTAATCCGCTATGAGTGGATCAATCTATGTTTGACGTTCATTATGTAATGACATTAATCCTAAATAAGTGAACAGCTCCATGTATATAGTTAGTCTGCTTTGATGTTCCAAAGGCTAAGGCATCTCAGAGATAGTGAGCTAATAGACCGATTTGTTGGGTAAACAATACATGTATGATGGAGGGATTGCTTACAGATAAGGAATCATAACTCGTACATAAAGTTAAAGTTATTCTCTTAAAGGCATTATGCTAGGTTGGTGAGAATGAATAAGGCCTTAGGGCATTTGCTTAACAAACGAATTGTTATCTACATATGGTGGATAATCATTCTCTTATAGAGTGCATAATGGATCTTTAAGATAGCATGATCAAAAAGCTAAACGGACTTTGACCTAGGTAGATCATGGATATCATATGAGGGTTTTGCATTAATGACAAGGTCACTGGACAATGTCATTTCTGAGGCTTGCGAAATTTGTAGTATAATTGGGAGTTCAGTTTCAGGTCTATAGTTGAATGATATTGAAATTAGTGATCATGTGATTGAGTTGTATGATATAGTACAATGATTACATAGATTCATGGGAGTCCGATTATATATATCCAATCAGTCCTTCTGCTAGCTCTTATAATTCTTTAAAGATGATAGATGATCATAGTATTCTTACATAGCTTGTTGTCTTGCATTTAATGGTAAGAAAAATCCGGATCACTCCATAAGGATGTAGGCGTTTTCTTTACGTCTTGGAGGGGTAAAATTATAATTTAATATTATTCAATAAATAAGATAAATATTCATTGATATTTATTTTTGGATCACAAGATTGATTTGTTTGGTATAGTATAGGATATTGAAATTAGTGATCATGTGATTAAGTTGTTTAGTATAGTACAATGATTACACGGATTCATGGAAATCTGATTATATATATCTAATCAGTTCCTCTGCTAGCTTCTATAGTTCCTTAAAGATGGTAGATGATCAGGTATTCTTACATGGCTTATTAACTTGCATTTAATGGTGAGAAAAATCCGGATTACCCTCCATAAAGGTCTAGGTGTTTTCTCTGTGTCCTGGAGGGGCAAAATTATAATTTTGTATTATTCAATAAATATGATAAATATTCATTAATATTTATTTTTGGATCATAAGATTTGAAATTTAAAATTAATTGTATTTGAATTTGAAATTCAAATATGTGACTAATTAGAATTTTGAAATCTTGTCTTAAAAATAAATATATGAAATTTAAATCCTATTTGAATTTGAATTGAACAAAATCTTATCCTTGCACAACCTAAAGATGGCGTTCACGTTGGATAAGGGTGGAAGACAAGATTCTTTCCTATTTGAATTTGAATTTTGTTTTGGATAAGAGATTACATAATTATTTGAATTTCAAATAAAGTTGTTATAACTTTATTTGAATTTGAATTAGAGTTTTGGAAAATTATTCATGTGGATAAAACTCAAAATTCAAATATTTGTGGAGTTTGAAATTTGAATCAAATTTTAAATTCAAATTTTAAATCATAAACCTAGGAAAAACCGAATTTAATTGTGGATAAATCCACAAGGAGAATCGGTTTTTCTTGTGCATAAGGGAGAGGAAATCTTGTTTGAATCCTACTTGAATTTTGAATCCCTCCTTGCACAAAGGGCAGCCGAATTTTGTAGGGATTTGTTCACTTGGAAAATCGATTTTTTTGTGGATAAGGAAGAGAGAAAATTCAAGTTTGAATCCTATTTGAATTTTGAATTCTCCTTCTCGTTGGTGTGGCTAAATCTAGCCATAGAGTTAGCATTTAGGGGAATTGGTTTTTGGATCATGAAGGAGACAAAATTCAAGTTTAAATCCTATTTGAATTTTGAATCCTTCTAGCACCAAAGTAGCTGAATTCTTTAGGGAGATTTCCCTCTTAGAAGAATCGAATTTTTGAGGGATTTTGGTGAGAGAAAAATTTTCTCTTGGTTTAATCCAAAATTCAAAAGGTCACCTCATACAAGCTTATGAATAGGAGTTCTTTCACTCCAATTCTCTTCAAACCACAGACTCTTTGGTGAGTAGGCTTATTGTTGTACAAATCACGATAGCAATAAGTTCTATCTAGGTGGGCAGAAAAAGTCCAGTTGTGCTCAATACCGATCGTGAAAAGGGTGCCTACATACTCAGCTGTCTAGGAATTGGAGAATATCGGAGAAGGTTAGTTGGTTGAAGCCCTTCCTGGTGTTGTCCTCTGATGTTTCTGATATTGCTACAGGTATCCGGGTGTTTTCTCCGAAAAGAATATTTTGATTGTTAATAATTTATTGTATATGACAATATGAGTTCTAATGATCTTTGAAAAATTTTTAAAATTCTACTGTGCATATTTTACCATTTTTCCAACATTATAGATTTGATTTCTAAGCAATTAAGGATATATTGTGACAATTCAGCTGTAGTTTTTATGGTTAAGAGTAACAAAAATGGTAGTCAAAGTAAATACATCGATATTAAATATCTAGCCATAAATAAATGTGCTAAAGAAAAATAATGGTCATTGAATATGTTAGTACTGAATTGGTGATTATTAATCCTTTAACAAAAAGCATGCCACCGTTGAAATTAAAGGATCATGTAAAAAGAATGGAACTTGATTCCTCTTTATGATTTTCATTATAAGAATGAATATTAATGAAACTCTATTTATGATGTTTCTCATATTTGGTTATTTATTTTTGTACACATTTTTTCATTTATTTTGAGAAACATTACTAATGTTTGGATCTAGAATAAACATAGGGTTTATTCATTAAATTATATGGGCTAGTACTTAAGAGACGTGATGTAATGTGGTACATAGAAGATATTACTCGTTTCCAGAGGACCTATCACCATGATTCATGTATTTTGTTTCTTTTCGTGATATGTGATGGAATATATGGACTAAGTGAAAGAATGTTAGAATTCTTTAGCTGGTTGCTAGCCGTAGCTGTAATGATGGAACGACAGTAGTCAAAATATTGAAATTCTCCACAGTTATAATGTTGGAACAACAACAGCCAAAATGTTGAAATTCTCTGGTTGAACGGTAGCGGCCATTTTGAATGACAACATAAAGTGGCTCATATTCATTCTATGTTGTCAGCAACTAAAATACGTTTGTTAATTGGTTTGAAGAAGCCAAATGAGACTCTTTGATAGGAAAAATTTATAAATGGGTGTTGGGTCACCGGTTGAGTTCCTAAGCTAAAAACCTATTTAGTTACAAAAACACCATTGAAAGTAAGGTTTCTAAAGGTTAGAAGCACCTAAAATTAAAATCAATTCATCTTTTGACCTTGAGTATGGGTGAGAGTGTCAAAGATCAGAGGTATGTAATGATCTGTATTTTATTCTGCATTTCAGTTTATATGTTATTTAGTTGTTAAAGCATATTAAGATCGGTTTAAATGTCCTCACATTAAAGGATAAAGTGAAAAAAGACAACTAATGAATTTAGTTATATAAGATACATCAATTACGTTAAAATGAAAAAAAATACCAAATTAAAAAAATCAAAATCAAAAGGCAGCTTAAAAACCCATGAAAAATGCGTTTTATTTATACCCCTTTAATATTGCTCCATCTCATCTATAAATAAGTCAATCACCAAAGATAAGATCCCAATAATAATCCTTGTATTGTGAACATTCAGTTTACATAGAAAAATATTTTTTGCTATAGAAATCGCTCTTTGATTTCTTAATTCCTGCTTCCTAATACATGATTTGTTCACCAAAAAACATTCTTCTAAGAAAGGTTTACCTAAGAATATTTCGTATAGCGATCAAACGAACCTGAGAGAAGAGCAAATCCTAAGGAAACGACGTTAGAGGGGGTGGTACTCCATCATCATGCGGTTGAGGTCCTCGTAGTTTGTGATGGAAACAAGGGCGTCGAGGTCTTCCCCGAGGAGCTAGTACTTGAAGCAGACGTTGTGGGGGGTTTTGCTTTTGGTGGTTGATTAATCAGTGTTTTGGAAGCCATAATAAAAAGACAAGGACAAGAGAAAGAAAAAGAGAAAAGTGCTTCATGGCATACACTGGAAAGGAGAGAGACAAAAAGAGATGGTAAAGGGTTGTTTTTGTTACCGTGTTTTGGGATTTTATAGTTTGTTTTCTCCTCCTTATT
Source organism: Antiaris toxicaria (assembly GCA_035233585.1). Taxonomy (NCBI): domain Eukaryota; kingdom Viridiplantae; phylum Streptophyta; class Magnoliopsida; order Rosales; family Moraceae; genus Antiaris; species Antiaris toxicaria. The sequence goes on from CP141154.1 coordinate 103,101,935, forward strand.
TTTTAGAATTTTTTCTTTCGTTTTTGTTTATAAGATTATCATCGTTTTCTTTTAATGTCATCTCTAACTCATTGTCATTTCTTTATATGTAAATAACAAACGAAGAAGATTTTCTAATATCATTCCTATTATTATTTCAATAAATTTCTTGTTGTTTACTATGTCATTTGTCGACTTACTGCCAATGACGTAGCTAGCATGGGCTCGGGGTTTTAAATCCTTCTCTTTCTCTCTTTCTTTTTTTTCTTTTTTTAATACTTAAAGATACGTGCTAAGTATTATCTCTAATAAAAGATAGATTTTACTTATAGGTCTCATATTATATGACCCACCTTTTATAAATAGATGATACTTAATACCACTAATGCTTTATAATAATACTCTTTTTTTAACCTATATATGATATTGCATTAAATTATAAATTGACCTCTTACAAATTGGAATTTTATGAGTCATTTGGTTCCAAGATCTACCACCAGTGTTTTATAACAATATTCTTTTTTTTTTAACCTATATATGATATTACATTATATTATGAATAGGCCTCTTACAAATTGGAATGTTAGGATTCACGTAGTTTCAAGATCTAGGTTAATATAGATTGTAAGTTAAGTTAAATTGACTAAATTAGTTTTAATTTAGTTTAACTTGGTAAGGCATACTTTTACCATTTCTTATCTCTACTTTTACTATTTCGACATAATTTTCAATATAAGTTATCTCTATTTTCACAGTGTCCAATACAAGTTAAGTTAAACTAAGCTTGGTATGGCTTACAGTCACTATTTTTTATCTCTACTTTCACTATTTCGGTATAATTTTTTATACAAGTTATTTCTGTTTTCACAATATTTAATACAAGTCAAGTTAAATTAAATTAGAATGAAATGATTAACTTAATTTAACTTATAAGTTAAATTAAACTAGAATATTAAATCAAATGTACGTTTAATATTTTGTCCTAAAATTAATAAATAACACTTTCTTTTAACAACCCTAACTTTTCCCTTTCCTACCGCACTTTCTCCCCCTTAGCTTTCTATGGTTTTACTAGTTTATAAACACGTGTTAATTTTGTTAAATTTATTGGACATGGTGAAAAAAAATTTAGAGAAAATTCATTTTGATAAGTATAAATCATAAAACAAAGACATAAGATTTTAAAGGAAATAAGAAAAATAAAATAAAAAGTACATATAAAAGTCACATTTGATATAATAATATACTTAAAAAAGTAGAGGAAAAATTAAAAAAATAACAAAAAGGATTAAAATGGAAAAAAATAAAAAATCAATAGAAAGGGAAAATAAAGAAAACAACAAGACTAAAAAAAACATAAAAGGACCAAAATGAAAAAATAGAAAAAAAGGCAAAAAACGGAGGACCAAAAAGAAAAAAAAAGGAGAGAAAGGCAAAGGAAAAAAAATAAAAAGAGGACTGAAGGGGGAAGGAGGTTGTGACACATGGCTGGAGATAGAGGGTTTGAAAATTTTATAAATGTAAAGATAAAAGACGAAATTGTTTTGAAAGCTCAGGTCCACAACCAGCAAATAAGTTTTTCAGGGTGTTAGAGGACATGTCTAATTTTAGAAAGTGAATATTTTTTTTTAGAAAAAAAAAATGTTTGTTTTAATTTTTTTCATTTTAAAATGAGAAAATTTTCTCATTTTTAAACATATCTTATACAATACTCTTTTTTTTTTTTAAATGGAAGTAACCTTTTTTCAATCCTTTAATATCATCTTTTTTTTTTATTCTAAACAACATTTTATTTTCAAACTAAAATTCTTTCTTACCTCAAACCAAAAAAATTTTCCTTTACCACAATGGACTACTCATCCAAATTAGGAATTCAATTTTAACAATCAAACAACACCATTAGCTAGCAATAATAAGTAAATCCTTTATTATTATTAATATTATTATTATTATTATTATTTGGCTCTGAAAGTAAATCCTTTGCTTTGGGTAGCCTTCTTAACTTTTGTTTTTTCCTCACTCATTTTGTAGTTCTTTTATTTGATAAAAGTATATTAGTTGAATTTTTGAAGAGCAGTTTGTATAATTACTGTTGTTAATATTGATAGATGATAGTGAGGTTCAATGAGTTAAATAAACTCATATACATTTACCAAAAATAAACTCATATACTACATTTATTATTTTCATTCACAATTCATATATTCATTGTAAAAAAGACAATTTTTTAGTACCTAAAAAAGGAAAGAAAAGAAAAGAAAAATTAAGAATATGACCCACCTTGTTGATATATATATTGAAAAAAAAAAAACCTTTAATATTTAGATGGAAATCGATTGAAGAGTGACAAAGAAATTTTTCAAAAGAAAATTCAAATTCTACAAGCAAATGACAATCTAGATATTTGCATGGAGGAAACCACCTCTCCCCAATCTTAATAAAATAATTATGCAACAATTTGAGATGTAAAATGACTAATATAATATATTTATAAAAAAAAAGACCATCATAATACATTAGTAATTACTTGAAAAAAAAAATCGATTGTGGATTTTGTAGTATATAAAGTTGGCTTTCTATTCATTGTAAAATTTTGTTAAAAACAGCCTTACACACATGCTAATTATTGATGGATTAAGGAACTTTTACTTTGTTTGATGTCGATGCATGTATACTTCAATTGAAGGTCAATCTGTTGAGCTATTCGCATTATTATTGGTGTTTTTTCTGAGTAGATCGTTTATTAGTTTGAAATTGAATACAATTGAAATTAAAAAATATAATATTAATATTAATGTTATGGGATGTTTGATAAATGCATTATGTTTTAATTGTGTTTGAATACAATTCATTTTTTAAGTATTGTATTTGGTTGAAAAGTATTTATTTTATATTTGAATGAAATATGTGTTTGAATGAAAAGTATTTTACAGTTGAAAAGTTAATGTAATTAATAAAAATAAAAATAAAACGTTATAATTAAAAAATTGATGTGATTATTTTAAAAAAATTTTAATAATAATTGTTTTCATAATATTATTAAAAAGAATTATATTTAAATATAAAATTTTATATTTGATATAAAATTAATTTTCGTAACTACAAAAAAAAAACGTTTTCCATACATATCTTTAATAATAATAATTATTATTATTATTAAAAATAATAATAACACACGCACATTTCCTCTACTGTTGTTTATTTTGCCGTTATAATTGTCGTTTTATGTTTTATCCTGACATGTCAACTCATCCACGTGTGAGCAAAGAAAACCTAACACGTGCTAATTAGTGCACGTGTCAGCGTGTCTCCATTGACCCTAAACCTCTGCAAAACCTAAAAGCCCGTCTGGTTTGACCCACCGGAGAAATGCTTCAAAGTTCGCCGATGGCGATCTACAAATCACTCGGAGCTCTTATCAGAAACCCTAGAAATTCCAGAACCTTCCTCACCGCTACCACCTGTTCGATCTCCGCTCCGCCGCACGCCCCTCTCGCCCACCCGCTCTTTCGCTTGCCTTCTCAGTCGTCCAGACTCCTCTCTCCTTTTTCGAACTGGATCATCCCTTTCCATGGCCCGCTCTTCCTCTCCTGTCCGCCATGGAAGCTCTCGCAGTCCGCCACCCCTCTCCACCTCCATGGAAACGGCGCCGTCCGGCGGAGGATCGAGGCGCTGAATCTGCATCTGCTTCGGCGACGAACCAGCTTCCCTCTGAAATTGGAGTTCGTGTCGGCGTCCCCGACCAAGATTGCGACGGACGGCATCGATTCCGAGAAATGGAGTGGTGATTTCGTGGAGAGCTTCGTGAATTTGCCGAACATTGTCTCCATGGGTCGATTGATCTCCGGTCCTGTTCTTGGATGGTAAATTACTTAGTTTTTTTTTTTTTTTCTTTTTAGTAACAAAATGATTTTAGATTAATGTTGGTTTTTCATAAGCGTGATGAACAAAATTATGCAGGATGATTATGAACGAGTGGTATTCTGCTGCGATGGTCGGGTTAGCCATTTCTGGGGCAACTGACTGGGTATGGATTCCATTCCTATTTCATGAACATTAAAAAAAAAAAAAAAGGATCTTTATACTGGTTATTGCATTGTGTAGCTAGACGGGTACTTGGCGAGGAAGATGGGAATAAATTCTGTGGTTGGTTCCTATCTTGATCCCTTAGCTGACAAGGTAAATCATAACACACACACACTCTCTCTCTCTCTCTCTATGTATATATATGTACTATATGTTTTAAGAGAATGTGGTATTTTTCATGATATAGGTTCTAATTGGATGTGTTGCTTTGGCAATGGTGCAAAAGGATCTTCTTCACCGTAAGTTGTTCAATGACCTTTTGCTTGTATGTTAGTTGTTTTTTGTGTTTTAGTTGTCAGAAAATTGACATATAATTTTTGAGGTGTGAAGCTGGACTTGTTGGACTTGTTGTGTTCCGAGATGTTGCCCTTGTAGGCGGTGCAGTATATCAAAGAGCTCGTAGCTTGGGCTGGGAGGTGAATATGCTGCACTTTAATTACTGTTTTAGCTTTGAGAAGCTCAGTTAGTCATATAGCTAAAACCTGGATTTTCTTTGCTGAATTGTTGTTAGTGGAAAAATTGGTCTGATTTTTTCAACCTTGATGGGACCCGTCCCCAGAAGGTGGAGCCACTTTTCATTAGTAAGGTGAGCTTAGCTCCTTCTTAACCTCACCATATATATGGTGCGGGATCGCAGTTCGTTTTGCAGCACTTTGAGCTAGTAGTATTGTCCTCAAAACGAATGTCATTCAAGTACAATCAAAAGCTGTGATGCTTCGTTTGATATTTGCCCTCTGGAGATGTTAACCTAGAACATAAACTGAAAGTTGGAAGTGCTGTATTATTTAATCTCATAGCTTGGAACAATTTGAAACCATGGGAGGCTTGTGATTGATGCTTGAATTTTAACTAAGGTAAAAGAGCTTTACATAGACACTGACAAAATAAATATCCTTGGCGACAGCTCAACACGGTGTTCCAGTTAATTTTAGTTGCTGGAGCTCTTCTGCAACCAGAGTTTGGAACAGCAGAAACCGAGACATATATCACATACTTGAGGTGATTTGGCCACAAGCTTGCTTCTTTTTGTTTCTAACTTCTTGCTTGTATGGTGAGCCCATTATCTGCCTTGTGTTGGTTTCAGTTTGTTGGTGGCTTCAACTACTGTGGCTTCTACAACTGCATATGGAGCACAGTACATGAGGCAAAGATCTGCACTGATGGCTGGGAAATCTTAGTTTCAAATCTTTGGTGCATGAAATCCTCTAGATAGCCAGCACAAATTGAGTTTGAGCTGCAATTGGGCGTTAAGAACGTTCAAGAACAAGAAATAAGCGATTAACGGTAATCCCTTCACACTCAGGACTCCAGAGCAGGAAAAATAAGTTGGGAACCAGAGTTGACTTTGCATATTTACTGGATTATGTTATGAGGACTGATATTACATATGTTTCCCGGATTATTTTCTGAGGACTGAGATTACATGCTTTTGATATGAAAAAGTTGTTTGGCGGTTATCAACTTTGTGAGGTTGCGGAGCTTCTGTGAGAAAAATATACCCATTTCAATTAAGGATATCTGAGCTTGTGAAAAATAGAGATCTTTCAAGGGATTTTTTATTTTATTTATTTATTTATTTATTTATTTTTGGGTAGGAAAGCTTACATCAAGGGAAGATGATTGTAATAAATGTATCCCATTGTGGAATACATCATGCACGATTTGATGCTTCCATCCCCAGTGTACCGCAGCAGCTTATGTAGATTTTAATGATTTCAAGAGTTTTCCATCTCTACTGAAATGCAGCTTTCAGCATTATACAACTATATTACATTTCGAAGGACCTTGAATTCTGATTCCTATGAGAAGGTAGCTTTTGTCAATTTGAACTTCAAATTTCAACACGTAGAGTGATCCTCGCATGTCTATGCTGACATTCAATTGAGTGTACTGTCTTGATAGTTACTTGTGTTCATAAATCAAACCAACCACAAACAACTTCATAAGAAACATTCCCAAAAAAAAAAAAAATGATCTGGGGTAGCACAATAGCCAAAGTTCAACTGATCACAATGGTAAATCACTGAATGCCCCTAAACAGCCCTGGAAGTGATGACCAACTTGTTTCCCCTATCATGTTAACTCCAATTTGCAATAGGCAAAGTTGAAACAAAAAAATATCATCAAGTCTCAATACGATCTTATTATTCAGTTTGGTTACATGATGGTAGCAAGTCAACAAATATCTAAGAGGACAATCGAATGGCTTCCCTTGTTCACTTTGACAAAAAAGGAGTACATGCAATGCATACTCCTCAGGTAACAGGTGCTCGTCAACAGAGAAGAATCAAATCCTCAGTTTTCTCTAGCCATGAAAAACAGCTCGTTCCCATGTGAAAAAGACCTGTCCTTTCCTAATCTTAATTCGCAAGGCTTCATCCAACATATTGAATCACTAAACAAAACCGAAACCAAACTTACTGAGGCAAGCCAGCTTCAATCTCACTCCACATATCTGCATTTACTGTGAACTTTTCCTTCATCATGGAAACAAGCTCCCGTGCCTCGGTTACTTTCGAAACACTCGCAAGCCCCTCGACGAGGGACTTCATGGTCGAAAGATTCGGAACCCACTTCTTCGAAATGCTGTCCTTACAAATCTCATAAGCAGCATCAAAATCCTTGCCTTGTGACAGAAAGTAGACCAGCGTAAAATAGCAACGACCATCAGGTTTGTAACCTCTTTGGACCATGTCCTTAAACAGCTTCTTGGCTTCCTCCAATTTCCCTTCTTTGCAATAGCCATAAATCAAATGGCCATAGCTCACCGAATTCGGCTTTACACCACTCGAAATCATCCCATCCAACAAACCTTTTGCCTCCGAAGCCCTCTTTAGCTTACACAAGCTTTGAATTCTAATGTTATAAATAGCAAGCCGCTGACGAACCCCATACTTCTCCATCAAATTCATAACCTTCCCAACGTCCTCAAGCTTCTCCTCCCGGTAAAACCCCGACAACAAGTTACTGAAAGTGACCGAATTCGGCCTCACTCCTCTCCGGTCCATCTCCGCCAGCACCGAGTACGCGGAGCTTGTCGAGCCGGACTCCGCAAACGCCTGGATCACCAAATTAAACGTGTCCAGATCGGGCTCGATGCCGTAAATCTTCGGGAACTCGACGAAGACGCGGTTGACCTCCTTGCAATTCTTGGCGAGGATGCAGGAGAAGATCAAGGAATTAAGGATCCTGACGGAGCGAGCGACGCCGAGCTCGTCGCACTGCTTGAAGGTGCGGAGGGCGTGGTCGGTCATCTTGGCCTGGCCGTAGAGGACGATGGCGTGGGAGACGAAGCGCTCCGTTCGGAGGTCGGGTCGGGACTTGAGTTCTTCGAGGAATTGGTGGATGGCGTCGAAGTGGTTGGCGTCAGCGAGCTTGGAGACGGCGGCGGAAAGAGTGATCCGGTCGAGGTGGGTCTCCGGGGTGAGCGAGGCGGCTTTACAAATGTCGACGATGCGGCTGGGGTTCTTCTCGGTCTTGATGAGGCTGAGAGCGGCTCTTGTCTTCTCCTTGGCGGAGAGGGTCTTGGAGTCCGGCGAGAGGAGGGTCGAGAATCGGCGGCGGAAGAGGGAGGCTTGCCGGAGGCGAGAGATAAGAGACATGGTGAGAAATGAGAGGGAATATTGGGAAGCTAGGGTTTTGCAGACGCAGAAGATTTTGAGGAACAGGAAGAAGAGAAGGTATATTTTTGGGTTTATGGGGTTTTAGGGTGGGCTTTTTTTGGGTGTGTTCGATGAGTGAGAGATCGAGTGGGGTTGAGTGAACACATTGCTGACATCTGTAAGGATTGCGTAAATCAGATCATCAACGAGAGTGGACCCACAAGATAAATTAATTAAAAAATAATACTTCGTTTGTTTACTATATTACATTTGTATTTCATTCAAATACAATACAATTTTTATTCAAACATAAAAATATTACATTTAAATACTAATCCCATTACATTTTAAATCTGGCTTTATTTAGTAAACATATTGCGTTTGAATGTAATGTATTGAATATAACTTACATTTGGAAGAAAGATATTTGCATTGCATTTGAATAGAATATGTGCTTAGGTGAAAAGAATTTGAATTATATTTTAATAATGAATATATGATGTGATAGGTAAAAGTAGAGAGAAAAAGGAGAGAGAAAGAAAATATATGATTAGTAAAAATAATAAAAAAAGTGAAATAATGAATAGTAATTATATTATATTTAAAATCTGATGTGATTAATATTTGAATAGAATATTTTTGTATTTGAATGAAAATTACATTGTATTTAAATACAATGCAAATGTAATACTATAAACAAATAGAGGGCTAATATAATCATCATTAATTATTTCACTCTTTTTTATCACTTTTACTGATCATATCATATACTCTCTCATTCTCTTCTTTTTTTCTCTCTACGTTTCATTCAAATATACATTGCATTTAAATGTAATGTAAATATTTTTCATCCAAATATAATTTTTTATCTCTACTTTTACTTATCACATCACATATTTATTATTTAAATACGATTTTAATACTTTTCATTCAAATATAAATTGCATTCAAATGTAATACAAATATTTTTGATCTAAATATAAAATGTATTTAAATACAATGCGCTCACTAAACATCCCCTGAGTACAAGAAAATTTAAATATTTTTTATCTAAACACATATTGCATTTAAATATAATACAAATATTTTTCATTTAAATACAAATTTTTCTCTTTAATTTTACCTATCACATTATATTTTTATTATTTAATGGTATGTTTGGATGAGAAGTTTATTTTTGAAAAATAGAAAATTTTTAGATTTGGAATATAAAAAGTTGTTTGGATTTTTTTTTAAAAATGAAAAGTTGTTTAGAAGAGTAAAAAAATTTCTTTGTCTAGAGAGAACTCTTTTTTTATTTTCTAAAAATGAAAAATTTTAGTTATTCAAGTACAAAAATTTAGAAATATCCATTTTTTTTTAAATAAAACATATTTCATTTTCCGAAAATGGGTATGCCAAACAAACATACCGTATATACAATTCAAATAATTTTCATTTAAATACATATTACATTCGAATATAATGTAAATATTTTTTATCCAAATATAAATTGAAATTAAATGCAATGCGCTTACCAAATATCTTCTAAGTAAAAAAAAAAAAAAAGATGATCCCTTAAGTAAAAGAAAATTCAAATATTTTTCATCCAAACACACATTACATTAAAATGTAATGTAAATACTTTTAATTCAAATACAATTTTTCTCTTTACTTTTACCTATCGTATCATAATTCATTATTTAAATATAATTTAAACACTTTTCATCTAAATACATATTATATTCATACATAATGTAAATACTTTTTGTAAACATTTAAATATAATGTAAATATAAATGTAATACAAATAGTTTTTATCTAAATACAAATTATATTTAAGTGTAATATCTAAATACATATTACGTTCAAATGAAATGCATTTAAACACAATCTCTAACTCCCTGTTTGTTTACAACATTACATTCATATTGTATTCAAATGTAATGTAATTTTCATCCAAATATAAAAATATTTAATTCAAATACCAATATCACATTTTAAATCCAATACAATCACTATATATTTTTTTATTTTTTCTATTACTTTTACTAATCACATTATATATTCTATTTTTCTTTTTTTTTTCTCTCTACTTTTACCCATCACATCACATATTCATTATTAAGGGGGCGTTTAATAAACGCATTGCATTTTGATTATATTTGAATAAATTTTATTTTTTGAATGTTGTATTTGGTTGAAAAATATTTGTTTTGTATTTGAATGAAATGTATATTTGGATGAAAAGTATTTTAGAGTTGAAAAGTTGATGTGATTGGTAAAAGTAAAGATAAATAGTAGAGTTAAAAAGTTGATGTAATTGTTTTAAAAATATTTTGAATAATAATTGTTTTCATAGCACTATTGTAAAATTTGTGTTTGATATAAAATTGTATTGCATTTAAGTAAAATTAAATACAATTTTTTTCCCAAATGACACCTAAAATACAATTCAAATACTTTTCATCCAAACACACATTATATTTAAATATAATATAAAAATAATATGTTTATTAAACAAAACTTAAATAAATATTACATTTAAATAAAATACATATTACACTTATCAAACATCCCACCATAATTAAATATAATGTAAATACTTAAATTAAATATAATATGTATTTTAATTTAAATACATATTATATTCATATATAATGTAAATGCTTTTTGTAAATATTTACGTATAATGCAAATACAAATTATTTTTATCTAAATACAAATTACATTTAAGTGTAATATCTAAATACATATTACATTTAAATGAAATGCATTTAAACACAATATCTAACCCCCGTTTGTTTACAATATTACATTCGTATTGTATTCAAATGCAATATAATATTCATCCAAATACAAAAACATTTCATTATAATACCAATCACATCACATTTTAAATCCAATACAATCACTTTTACTAATCATATCACATATTCTCTTTCTCTCTACTTTTACTATCGCATCGCATATTCATTATTAAAATATAATTCAAATATTTTTCCTTCAAACACACATCATATTTAAATATAATACAAAAATAATATATTTATTAAACAAAACTTAAATATATATTACATTTAAATGAAGTAGGTAGAACATATTATAATTATCAAATATCCATGCTAAAAAAGAAAAATAGGTGATCCTTTGTGGGAATTGAACCCGACGTGAATCGAACACGCAACCTTCTGATCTGGAGTCAGACGCGCTACCATTGCGCCACGGATCCTCGTGCGTGTTGATTTACTAAAATTATTAATAAATTAAAATTAACTTTAGTGGGCCGCAGCCCGAGAATGTCACTTAATTGGGCTTACAAAATCTATGCCCAGTGATAGAAAAGCCCAAAGGTGAATCTGTGCAGGCGCTTGAGCTATGAGCTATGCATCCCGTATAGGAATAGTAACGAGCCGGACAGGAATGACCTCAGTCGAGGTCAATTCCAGAGACACCCTTTCATGAAGATTTTGCCATCAAGTTAGGCTAGAATAACCCAAAGAAGACCTTTGTGGTATGTGAATAAAGTGGGAGAAAAATGACACCAGTACTGGTGGTTTGGTCACTTTCCAATGGTTTTGGCGAAGTGATCTAAGAGGGTGAAATTCTAAAAGGGTACAACGTTATGAGATTCTAGAGGTAATGCTTGGCTGTAAAAACTTCCAAGTTTCTTGTTCTGGAAATTCTGGGATAAGAAGATTATTTGGGTTACTTCACTGCCATATTAATTGATCTCACTGTGTCAATAATGGAAAAAACACACATTATACAGGCCCTCAAATTCTGTATACGTGTGTACTTGTTAAACAAAGTTAAGATTATGACATTGACATGTTAATCAATAACATAAAGTATACAGTCCCAAAATAATTATAAAATAATGTTGTTTCTTGCCCCACTTGTTCAAATTATATACCTTAAAATAATAATAATAATAATAATCTTATCTAAAACAACTATAGTCCTCTTTTGATAAGGTTGTCCTATTATTTGACCGAAGCCCTCGATCTGTTGCTTAGCGTTCACTAATTAATGCCCATTTTGCTTAACCACCTTTGGATATAAAAGAAAGAATGTAAATAATATTTTAAAAAAAGTATAATTTGGTTCCACACCTCTTCTATAAAATTGTTCAACGGCTACAAAAGCTAATTGGGAACCTTTTTTTCCCCCCTTATTATCCTTAAGGAGGAATACGAACAATTGAATGACATGTAATGAAAAAAGAAAAATGTTATTAATCATCATCAACATCAGGGGGCATTTAGTAAACGTATTGCATTTTGATTGTATTTAAATGAAATATGTGTTTGGATGAAAAGTATTTTAGAATTGAAAAGTTAATGTGATTGATAAAAGTAAAAATAAATAGTGAAGTTGAAAAGTTGATATGATTATTTTAAAAATGTTTTAAATAATAATTGTTTTCATAGTACTGTTTCAAAATTTGTGATTGGTGTAAAATTGTATTACATTTGAATAAAATTAAAATAAAATTTTTTTGTCAAACGAGACCTCAGTAGTAGTTCAATGATTGCATAATGGTTGTGAAAAGTTTACTTAAATACTTCCTATATACTTCTAAATTCTAACCAAGATTAAATAACAAGAGTGCACTTTGATATTCTATTTATTTCGATAGTATTATTGATTAATGGAGTTAAGTTATAACATACGAATTTTTAAATTGGATCTCATATTAACTTTATGGTCTTAATAAATTTTTTATGTGACACGAAGAGCGTATCGACACAACTGATATTTTCACACGAGCAAAAGCGACTCATTGGCTCCAACACGGCTAAACAGTCGACGCGACATCACAAGGGAAGAAACTTCTAGCCACGTTCCTGTGAAAAATGGCACTGCTCTCCTTTGGCCAAACATTATTTTAACTCCTCAGCCTGTTGCCTGCTGGTGGGCCCAAGCAGAAAACCTGATCCCCCACCTCATATTCTTGTTCTTCTCTCCTTTGCCTCACATCACATGGTTATCAACGTCGTCCTTTTTGGGTACGTTCTAAATTCAAAGCCAGTAAAATTCTCAAATTTTAGGCGCTCCTTTCATTTTTAATTTCTTTGGCGCCTTGAGGAACACCCTTTATCTTTGCAACTGTTTTGGTATAAAATTAAAAATAAAATGAAATTCTTGTTAACCTTTTGGATCCTTTTAATTCGTCTTGACATCTTCAAAACTAATTTTTTCTAATATTTTATTATTTTTTATTATTTATATTTTTAAAATTTTACAGTATATTCAAAATTTTAAAAGTCTATAATTTTGTGTATATAAGTCTAAATGAGATGAATTTTTATAAATTACATAGAATTTTAAAAATAACAAAATAATATCCATATTGTTTTTTTTTTTTTAAATTCTGAAAATTTTATATTTTTTTTCTCCAAACACATTTTGCAAAACAACTTTTTTTCAATCAAAAATTTTGTCTCCAAACCTCCCTCTAAACACCCTCTTAATACCTAATACAATATTTTTCAAATTAGATACGTTTTGATATTGTATAATTGTGTTATCATTTTAAAATTACAATTCCAAACAATTTGACGATATGAAATTTGTATACCGAATCATATTTACTAGTATCTTTTGAACAACACAAATTTGGTATTAATCTTCAAACTCAAGCGTTACATGAAACGAGTTTCACCGTCACCTGAAACTTGTGTTAAGACCCACCTCAAGTAAGTGCCGCGAACAATAATGCTCTTTATTATTTCCTTTATCATCACACTGAACCTTTTTTTTTTTTTTTTTCTCTTTCTGAAAAAAGTGTTATTATTATTATTGATAATTTGAGAGTAGGGATTTGATTAATCAGATATAAATATAGAATTACAGTTTTCTTAAAAAATATATATAAAATTACGGTTAAACTATACTTCTAATTATATAAAATAATTATTTGAATAATAGCCAAAAAAGAAAAAAAAATTGAAGAGAGAGAGAACCAACTGTGGGTTACGATTACGAAACTGGCGCAATGAACAACCACCAAACAGTGTGATGCTTACCTCAAACCGTCCTCGTTATCGAAGAAGCTTAGGTAAGAACGACCAAAAAACACAAATTTACAAAAAGAACAAGAAGAAGAAGAAGAATACAAACAAGCCCAATTCCAAGAAAGCCCACTTCTCTCTCTAGTCTCCACGACCGTCTGGTACATAGAGGCAGACCCTCGTTTTCACCCTCTCTCTCTCTCTCTCTCTTTGTGGGTTCTTCCTCTTTCTCTCTCCTCTCTCCCTCTCAGCTGAGCGTGATCGAGGAGAGGAAGTTGGGGTTGGTTTGATTTCTCGAATTTGAAGAGCTAGACGAGAAGACGAGCTTGAGCTCTTGGGAAAAAAAAAAAATGACGCGAATGCTACTGAGCTCAACGGCCATGGCGGTGGCGGGCTCCGATTGGTGGGACGAGATCAATGAATCCACCAAGTGGCAGGACGGCATCTTCTATGGCCTCTGCGCTGCCTACGCTCTCGTTTCCTCCGTTGCTCTGGTCCTCTCTCCCTCTCTCCCTCTCTCTCTCTCTCTTTATAGTCTCTCTCTATATTTACACATTGTTTTTCTGTATCATTCTTTGAGTTTGCAGTATTGATTTTTTTTGGAAGAATTGGACTAATTCAGCTGTTTAATCATTGATAAGTACTGTACATTTTTGGTTAATTAGGTTAATTAGTTGGAGGTCTTGTGATTTGCAGGTTCAATTGATAAGGATTGAGGTGAGAGTACCCGAATATGGTTGGACGACGCAGAAGGTTTTCCATCTCATGAATTTCGTCGTTAATGGAGGTGTGATTTTCCACTTCTTGCCGATTTATAGATCTTATTATTAGTTATTATTATAAAATTTTTCGTTTCATTTTTTTGATTTGCCTTTTATCTTATGCGCCTTTTTTTGGGTTGCAGTACGTGCAATTGTCTTCGGACTTCACAAACGCGTATTTCTTTTGCATCCAAAGGTTAGTTTTTTTATTATTTTCTATATTGTAAGTGTTTAGATCCGAGGATTTTTTAAAGGTGGGTTGTCTTGTAGGATTTTGCAAGAATGTCTGCATATTTACTAGGCGGGCCTAGAAGATTATTTATAATATTGTTTCATGGTTTGAGAACAAATTTCCTTAAATTTGTTTCTATTCGGTACAGAAGGATTAACCACAAAAGCCCCCGAGTATTACTTGCATGATAATTCCTCTTTGCCAAGAAAGAAAGAAATTGCTTTCACAGTAATTCCAGATCACATCGAGATGGCGTTCAATTTTCATCCCCAAATAAAATTTAAATTTACAATTATTTTGCTATTTTTCACTTTTTTTTTTTAATTTTACTTTGTTAGTATTGCTATAAAGTAATCTGTTCTTGGAGCATTTTTGGAAAGTAAGTTGCTGGTTTGATGCCAAAGCCGAACCATAGTAATGGACGGCTTATCTTTGTTCGGTCATAGGGAATATGTCTTGTATGCTAAAGTAGAGCAGCTGTTTCTTGAATCAGGTGTTAACGTTGGTGTTATTGGATCTTCCGGGACTGCTCTTCTTCACTACTTACACACTTCTTGTCCTTTTCTGGGCAGAGATTTATCACCAGGCAAGTGCACGTTCTTTGATTTTTTGCTTGATACCTGACGGTAAACGTGTTGGGTCCCAGACTCCTATTCTGGGATATTTAGAGCTTGAATGTATTATGAGTTTTGATTTTACAATTATTACTTCTGTGCAGGCAAGAAGTTTACCAACAGATAAACTCAGGATTTTTTATATTTCAATCAACGCTGTGATATATATTATACAGGTCCGCTCCGACTTTGATGTTGTCTTATTCTGCATGATTTTCATTTACCTTATTAGTCATTTGGTTCTTTGTGATCTCAGAGAAATTATCTTTCCGTTCATATTTTTGTTTTCTAGTCTTTGTCATGTTTTATCACTTGGTTTTTCCAGTGGCCTAACCTTACATAGCTTGTTTCGTTGATTATTTATCCATCTCTACATTTGCTAGCATGATTTTAAATTGTACGTACATGGACAGCTGGCTTCCCTTGAGTACTTCATTCTCAGCTAATCTCAGCGAATGATAATAAATCCCACTTTATCTTATTACTAGGAGAGGAACATTATCTGAATGTGGGTTTTTCTTCAGGTTTTCATCTGGATATACCTCTGGGTAAATGACAACAGTGCTGTGGAATTCATTGGAAAGATATTTATCGCAGGTTAGGCATTAAATCTAGTTATGTTATTGGTTTCGGTGTGTTCATTCCTGGGATTGAGATTTACTAGTTATTATGGAAATCTTTATTGAGCTTGTTCTTATTTACTATCGTTTTTGTTTTCTCCATCCAGTTGTGTCTTTCTTAGCTGCACTAGGGTTCTTGCTATATGGAGGAAGGTGAGTGTTGTGTTTTCTAATATATGGAATCAAAATAGATCATCAGGAAGTGCCTCGGTTTTACTTACTGATTGTTATTATTTCTTGTGGATTACCATACATCCGCTCCAGACTATTTTTCATGTTAAGACGCTTCCCCATTGAATCTAAAGGAAGAAGAAAGAAGCTCCATGAGGTTCGTGCCTTAACTTTAAGAGTTCGTCTGACATGTGATATTAACCGTTTGATGGGACTGCATTAAATACTACGCACACATATTGATGAATAAAGATGACTCCTACTTTGTTGGACAAAAATAGTTCTTTGTATGATGTGTGACTTACCATCAGCAACTTATCAATATTGCTGTTATTCAACCTAGTAATGTCGAGAATCTGGATATTTTGGGTCAACATATAAATTGCAATAAATTTCCGTGGGGAAAACATATCACAATTTCAACATGGCATGGCTTGGTGCAATGTCGCTACCTAGCATGTTGCAACCAAGTTATTATTTTTATTGTCATTATTTTTTTAGTTCAAGATTTTACTTTGTGACAGTATTCCGAAGAAATCTGAATTTTAGGATACCAAACTGAAAGTCAATTACCAGAATCTTTCCATAACCACATTCCTCTAAGATAAGAGTAGTCTATTGAGATATTAATGGATTCTGTTGACTGTGATCTGGTTTACTTGCAGGTCGGATCTGTCACGGCCATATGTTTCACCTGCTTCCTCATACGATGTTTTGTGGTAAGCTTTTAAACTGACCAACCTTCTCTTGTGTGAGTATTGAGGGGAGATCGGGAGATTTCTTAGGTTTCTTTCCTGAGACAGTAAAGCTCTTACAATGACGAATTGAATTTTGCTAAGCATTTTCTTAACTTGGTTCACAATTGTAGGTTGTACTATCTGCCTTTGATGCTGATGCCTCCCTAGATGTTTTGGATCATCCACTTTTGAATTTAATCTACTACTTGGTATTCTACTAATCTTTTTTTATTGTCTTGAACTTTTCGTCTCCCATCTTACACTGAATTCTCTTTTTCTCCAAGAACAGCTGGTGGAGATCCTGCCTTCAGCTCTTGTCCTTTACATCTTGCGTAAATTACCCCCCAAAAGAGTGTCGGCCCAATACCACCCGATCCGCTAATGGAGTCTCTCTTTTGTTCTCGACGTCATTCTTGCTTCCCTACTACATTTCTTATGATAGTAAGTTGAATGCTTTTGGAATGTGAACATAGAGAAGCATCGCTGCCAGATATTTAAAGTGAGATGCCGAACTCGAACACGAGTTTGCTGGAAAATTTTTCTCCAGTGCACAATAAACAGCTGTCTATCTGTAGCTTGCCAGGTAGAGCTTGATTTTGTTTCAATATGAATTATTGGTAGGTCGGCAGTATATTTAATCATGTGGCAAAAACGAAATTTTCTTGTAATTTATATGCCGTAGGTGATCTTTTGTACGTCTTTAGAGTTTTAGGGAGTCGCGGTTGATCATTTGTTTTAGTCATCCATCTGTTTTGGTACTTGGTGAGTGAATGATATCTTATATAGTAGGTTTTTAAGCCTTGCTATTGTAAAATTTTCCGTTCACTTCCCACCTTTTGCTTGATCCGTCAACAAGGTTGCAAGAGAATGTAATTTTTGCTTCTGAATTTGTGCCTCCTTGATACTCAAAGCGTACGGCACGATCGGTTCCTACTCGAGTTCATTGTTCATTTGGTTCGTAGGTTCCAATTTAGGCGATTTGAAATTTTTTTCATTTGAGTTGAAAATCTAAGCAAAACAATTGAATTGTAATCTGAATCAACTTTTGGATGTGTTATTAAACTGACATTGGAAAACAAAATTAAATCAAATTTGGATTAGTCCTTTTTGACTTACGGATTGGAATTTTGACTCTAGATTTTTAGGTGATGTTTAGTTCTGTCTTTAAAATGTTTTTTTGTTTTTAAAAAAATAAAAAACGAGAATGGTTTGAAAATTATATTAAGTTTATTTTTAAAATTATATTTAATTACGTTTTGTGAGTATAATTTTGAGAAACATAAAAATAAAATTTTGTTTGATTATATTTTTAAATACTCATTTCATAAATGAGTATTTTATGAAAACATAATTATGTTTAACTTAAAAAAAATAATAAAAAATAAATTATTAGTTATAATTAAAAAAATCTTTAGTGGTGGGATTTGCAATTTAAGATAAGAGTGAAAGATATTAGTGATCTAAGTTTTAGATGATGGTGATGACGAGATTTGAATTATAAGTCGATGATTGTTGTTGTGAGTTAGTAGTCGTCATTGTGAGAGGGTTGTCGTCGTCGTCGCCGGTTCATAATCGTCGCCTTTCGTCGAAGATAAAAGTCATCATCGGACATAATCATCATTCTTGACGTTGCATAGGCATAAAGAGAGAGGAGAGAAAGAGAGAAAATAAAAATAAAAAAGTTAAAACAAATTTTTTTTTTCGTTTTTAAAAAACAAAAAAAAAACAATATAGTTGAAAACGATATTTTCGAAATGGTTTTGAAAATACTCAATAAACAAACATTACTTTACAACCGTTTTTATTTTTTATATTTTTAAAAATAGAAAATCATTTAAAAAAACAAAACCAAACACTTCCTAAATTTGTACAATTTCAAATTAAGAACCTCATTTGAAATGTTCAAATGAGATTGTACCTATAGATTAAGGTCATGTTTGGGGTAATTTTTTCCAAGACGGTATTTTACCATTTAATCTAAAATTCTCAATTTTACATCTCAATCTTTTTCTTCTATTTGCAAAAAAATTAAATTTTGAAAGTATATAATTTTCTCACTTCAAATTGAAATGACATAATTCTTACGTTAAAAATATTTATAACAATAAAACAAATAAAAAAAGATTCATTTTACATATATTTTTTTAAACACATTTTAAATTTTTATACTATTTTTTATTTCAAAATTTTTATACTATTTTCTATTTCAGAATTTTTACACTATTTTTCTAAACTTCGACTCCAAAAGTTCCCCAGCGAACCTTAAACAAAAGCGTCATGTTCTAAAAGCTCACACCAAGCCAAACTTGTTTTTTTTTTTTTCCTTTTCAGCAAATCACTCTACCTATATTATAGGAATAAGCAGAGACTAGAGCAATAAAAGAAAAAATAGTGATAAAAACATCAATTTTAATCTTAATTCTTTAAATACTAACTTATATGACATATAAGTTATCATTCTTTTATCTCCTTGTGGAGTTTGATTTTGTCTCCTTTGCAGACTTACATTTATATCTGCCAACCTGAAACATTGCATGAAAAAAAAATTTATTCATGTTCATTAGCAAAATTGTTATGTTGGCTGTAATTTTTTTTTTTTTTCCCTTGAAAAAATGCTTGGATGGTGGTCCATTCATTGCCCACGGATGAATGCTTGTGGGCCTTGGACACATTGTCCAATAAACCCACAACCGCCTCATAGGACTGTCTTTGGACGTGGGAAGGAGAATGGGCCTTAATCAGTTCCTCACTACATCCCAATAGGTTCACTATCGGTTACCTGCCATGTCCATGGTAATAGTTAAATTGGAGTTGGCATGGGAGTCACGGGATTCAAATTTGAAAGGATGAGGAGAGGTGCCTGACAAGGCATACTCTTTTGCCAACCCAGCCACCCATGTGGGTTATTTATGTTGGTGTACTTGAATGGTCATTTGTTAGGATAAGTCTATAGACCAACACCATATTGTGAGGGACAAGCCCATCACTTACGTGACTCGAGAGGAGGAGAGAATGAGGAGGAAATGTGACCTGCTAAACCGGGTTGTGGGAAAAACAGTGTGCAATAACATTAGTGTATAAAGGGCATATTTGAGCTGTCATTTTTTTGTTGCTGAAAATACAACCATTCAACATTTCCCCATTAGAGCTTTTGAATTACTTCACTAGCTTTTTTTAGCAAGTATCGTGTAATAATTCAATTTTTAACACTTGCCTCCTTCAAGAGCCTTTTTTTTTTTTTTCGGTAACTAAATTTTAAAAAATGTAGTAATTAAGTTGGAGTAATACTTTTGGAAAATTTGTGGCTAATTCGTCTACTAAATTGCCAAAAAGCTAAGTGTTAATCTTTCAAGAATGAAAATACAAGGGTACATGTGTCGGAAAAAAAAATTGGACATAAGATGAAGTTTTGGGGTGGGGGGTTTGGGGGTGGTTGGTGTGCAGTGCAACCTCTGGCAGAAAGGAGGAGATCACCAGCCAACGCTATCGTTGGGGCTCACGTTGGAATTCGATAGCAACAATGACGATGACAGCGATGTCAGTGATTTATGAAGCGGGACAACGAAGAAAAAGTCATAGTGGGTAGACAACAATCCGAAAGCATTGATTTAGCTGCCAAATTTTATGGGGGGGCACGGTGCAACCTCTGACAAAGAAGAGGAGATCACCAACCAACGTGGCCGTTGGACTCGCAGTCAGAATCTGATAACCACAATGACAGCGACAACGATGGCGGTGATTTGGGAAACGGGACAAAGAAGAGGAGGTCGTAGTGGGTAGACAACAATTCAAAGTCAATGATTTAGTGCCAGATTTTATAGGTGGTATTAAATTCGACCTTAAAATTCAAGTTTTGAATGGTGGGCTTTTAAAAATCACCCTTTCACTATTGTGTTTTTTCTTCTTTTATAGCTGAACACCCTTATGCTAAATTCTCAAACCAAACTAACTAATTAAAATTTCACTTTATTACTTTTTGCCCTTCACTACCCTTTCATTTTTTTTTTCATTATTTAATTCCAAAATTATAAAATAGATTTGATGGGGAACATGGTCATCATTTGTCAAGTGGGGCAATAGATGAACCACCCTCATTTGTTATATCAATCTTGGTTTAGTTTTTTACCATACCTATAACTGTAACATTTGTTTTGGTGGAATATTGATATTGCATTAGGATTTTTCAAGCAAATTGGACTACATATTCATATGACACTCAATCATGCTAATAGGACTAATTACAATCAAACTGAGCTTCAATATTTTGCAGTTGCCTCAATTACCATGCACTTGCACTCTTCCAGTACCAAGAGTGAGACTTCATTTATAGTTTTTTTTTAAGCATAGATTTGGTTAATTATCTAATAATTATTAATCAACCGCTTCTTGTAAATAAACAATCTGCTTAAAATTAATCAATTTCCACCAACAGAAAGTTATGGGCTTTGAGTTGATGAATCTTAAACCCCTCGTATATTAAATAGATTCTCATATACCTCATATATTATATATATTATATAAATTGATACTCAAAAATTAAAATTAAAATTAATATCCTTAACCTTTTTTCCAAAAAAAAAATAAAATAATGCCGGCAACTGAAAGTAAAGAGTATAATGTAACAAGAAAAAATTACACGGTATAAAAAGAGGAGGACGACTCCACTGTATTCATGACTAATCAAAATGCTCTCTCATACCAATTTTTTTGTTTCTTTTTCTAATATCTCTTCCAGTGGTCAACTGTTGAAAAAACTTTGATTACATATCGCTGATACCGATATAGAAAAGACTTTAGATAAAGAATGCACAAGAGAGGAAGGGTGGGGTTGGTTTGGTTGGGGGGGTGGGGGGGTGGTGGTGTGGTGGGTGGGGTGGTGTTGGGGTGGGAATCAATTAGCAAATTGTACCATAATTCTATGCTACAAGACCAACATTCATTCCGGTAGGCCCATGCTGCTTCGAGCAACCGAGTCCCTGGAATACTATCAACCTAGTTTTACATTTTGCCTTGAGGAATTCTAATCTTGGTGAAGATCATCGGCGGGTGGTGGTGCAAATCTAACATTTGCTGGCCTAGCCACCACAACAGCCTCATCAGGAAAAAGTGCTTTGATAAACGATGGAGTCTTCAAGGGCCGACGACCAGTCATTCGCGGGTAGACATCTTCGAGAAAGTAGTAGGCATGGCCAGCAATCATTCCCTGAATTAAAAGCCAAATTAACAGAATTAGCACGTCCTCACAGCACAAATGAAAGAAGGTTAGAAGTGGGTTATTTTTTGATTTTAAGAATTTTGATTACTCGACGAAGACCAAGATATGCATGGATAATTAGCCGCTAAAACATGCAAGGATAACGTGACCACATCAATCAAGGTTATATAATTATGAAAATTTATTAGCGAGGAGGGGCCAAATTGCGAGATGCTATTTTGATATCTCAACAAGTGCAAACATGTACCAATAGGTCAACCCAAGCGCTGGCTCCAACAAGGACAGAGAATCCCAGAAGAACCTGTAAGAACGAGAATGAAATAGATATAAATGTCTGAACAGCTCAAACAATTTGTATCAGACGCCTTGTGTCTTAAATTAATATCAACAAAGATAAAGCTAGTTCAAAACAAATAGTTACAAGGCAAACATTGTTAGTCGCTTTCAATGAAATATTGATTCAACAGTGTACCACAAGAACACATTTATGCTCACTAACCCATGGTAAGTAAGCTGCTGTGAAAGTAAAGAGGCCCAGGAAACTCATGTGAATAAAAGGGTTTTGCTTGCTCCACACATAAACCTGTAGGATATTAGATATAATAACATATCAGCAACGTCTGCAACCCTTGTAGGAAAATGTATTTACATTAAAAGAGAAGTGATGTGACTAACCATCATAAAGGTTAGCGAGTTGCTGAGGAATATAATTCTTGCAAATGACTCTGAAAGATAAGGTATCATCCCACCGACAAGAACAATCCCGGTTAACACAGAGGCACCAAACAAGAGCATGTAAAAGAAATCAGCAGTCCTTCCCCTGAAGGAGTTCTCTTCAAGAAGCTTGCAGTATCGAGCAAGAAAGAACATGTGGAACATGAAATCTAAGTCTGGCAACAACACGATATAATTGTTAATAACTGATTAACATTAAGCAAAATCAGACAAAATTAATTATCTGCCTACAGCAAACAAAACTGAAAATCCAGTCATTTCACTATGGACACATATAGGCGTTCCTTTTCCCACTTGGGTTCAAGCCTAAAGAAGAAACAAATTTCTCAGTTATATGCGTACCATTGAAGCCGATAAATCTTGTGACAGGAAAATGTGCATCAAGGCTAAGGTTTCGTGATATATGTTTCCTTTTTTCAACTTTTCACTCCCCATCCAAATTTAAAGGAGAGTTTTTGTGATTGCGGTTTAGTAACATAACATGTTTCCTTTTTATTTTTATTTTTAACCTTCCCATCCTTAGCTAAATCCATGCCATGAAAAATACCGAGATTTCAAGCTGCTCTTCTTCTTGTTCTTTTACAAATTGCATGCCAGCTTAAATATTTTATCTAAATCCTTTCTGTGCAGGTGTGCGACGCTAAAAACCGTTCCTCAGCTGATAATACTTTACCAGATCATGCCTATAACTACAATAGCAAAGAAAATCACTACGTGGACCAAAGACTCTAGTTGCTAGAAGAGGATTAAGCCAATAATAATAATTAAAAAAAAAAAAAAACACACACACACACACACACACACACAATTTTATTCCAAAGCAACCATATTGATCACATATGATAAATCACCTGCCATTAGATATCAATACCAAAGAGTCTAGTTGCTAGAAGAGGATTAAGCCAACAAAAAGAAATACAATTTTATTCCCGTTGAACAAGAATCCTTTCCATACAAAAGGATAAAAGAAAATTACCCATTTTCCTGAAGTACAGAAAGTTTGTGACAAGACGCCAGAATTGATACTGCTTGACCACAAGTCTAGGATTCAAGTACAGATTGTAAGGAGATATTATCTGCAAATTTTCAACACCAGAAAACTATCTTAAAACGAAAGATCAAAGCACCGTTCTCTAACATTTCACACTTACAATTACAAAGAAAGCTAATAGGCCCAGCTGAAACCAGAGAGAGCGAGCAACTAATCGCAGAATAAAAAACACGCCAATAAAAATTAGACCAAAACACAGAATCCCATTAGCAATTACAACTATTGGACCAGGAAACATAAACCTCAAATTATCAATCCAGACGACAAAAAGGAGAAAATTTTTTCAAAATAAAAAAAAACGTACATCGAGGGAGCAACCAATTGTCGTGACGATTGCGGCGGTGAGATAAGAGCGAGTGATGATTGGCATCTGCTTGTACCATTCTTCCACTGCTTGCGCCATTTTTAAAATTTTTTTTTTTAAATATATTTTCAAAAATATTCTCAGAACAGAGTTCCGATCGGATTCAAGAAAATATTAGAAATCTCAGAGAGAATGGGATTCGCAGGATTAGGGCACAGAGGAGAAGGCACAGAAACAGAACAAGAAGAAGACAACGACGAAGAACAGCTATGGCCCAACGCGGAAGAGCTTGTGCTCTCACAACTCACGAGCGTCGGATGACGAGCCCATACCATCAGAACGCACGTGGATTTCACGCACCAATCACGTTTAAGCACATTTGATGGACATGAACGTCCGGCCCACCGGGGTCTGCTGAGTTTGCTAGGCCCATAACGGTAAGTCCATGGGCCGAAAAATTGGGTTTTAATAGGGAGAATTGACGTAAATGCTCAACTCATTTGAATACTCGTTGATGTTTGAGAAAATTATTGGAATAACCCTCTTGACGTTTGGTCTGCTTAGTTTGTATTTAACTTAAATAACTTAAACTTAAAGTATGTTTAATTTACAAGTGTGAATCTAAAATTTTAAATTAAATTTTATTTTTTTCTAAAAAATTAATAAAAATTAAAAATAAGTTAACTAATTTTAATAATAAAATATCAATTAATTCTAAACTTAACTCATCAACCAAATATATTCTTAAAGTTAAAGTTAGGCGTTTAGTATATAAAAGTTTATAGGTCATTTGGTAAACACATTGCGTTTTTTGTTATATTTGAATGTAATTTGTTTTTTGAATGTTATTTTTGGTTGAAAAATATTTGTTTTATATTTGAATAAAATATGTGTTTAGATGAAAAGTATTTGAATTATATTTTAGAATTGAAAAGTTAATGTAATTGATAAAAATAAAAATAAAAAATTAGATTTGAAAAGTTGATGTGATTATTTTAAAAAATAAATGAATAGTAATTGTTTTTGTAGTACTGTTGAAAATGATTGTATTTGAATGTAAAATTTTACGTTTGATGTAAAATTACATTGCATTTGAATATAATTAAAATGTAAAATTTTTACCAAACTAGGCATTAGTTTTAATATGTGTTAAAAATTATATTAGAATAGTGAAAATAGAGGAAAAATTGTTTAAATATGACTCATTAAGCTAAATTTAAATTTTTACTAAATGCATAATTTAGCTTTGTTAAGACTAAATTAGGAAAACCAAATGCATCCTTAGTGTACATGTTTTATGTTTTTGCCGCATGGTTCGGATCTTTACCTTTAAATAACTTTTTATTTCATATTGTATGAGGAAAAAAAAAAACCCCTAAAGTCATTACTGATAGGATAATCATTTAGAAATGTGTTTTTTTGGGGAATTTCTCCAAAAATTTCTTGATATTCTTACCATTATTTTTGGACACTTTAAGTCCTGTTTGATATTGCTTCCAACACGTTTTAGAAAGAAATGTCATAGTTTCTAATAAAACTGTTTTGGATATAATTCTGAAATAGTATTTATTTTGCACAAACTGTAAAAGTGAAATAAAGCTGCCTCTTCATTTCTATTTTCATTTTGTAAAACGTACACATTCAATAAATATTTTCAAAAACATACTCAAACACATTTTTACCTTTTATTACATTGAAACTAATTTATCTAAAATCATAATCAAACACAATTTCAAAAAATACCTCACAATCTTTTTCAAAATATTCTCATTTATATTTCAAACCCAAAATAAAATAATTCTCAAAACACTCCTAAATGGGCTTTTCACTTCTTTACAACTCAAAGAATACTGATTAAAGATCAATATATTAAAATACTACATACATTTTGCTAAAATACTAAAATAATACATACATTCTACTAGATTTCATCATAACTAATAATACTGATCATAACATCGATTATATAAGGCTTGTATAGAGGGATAGATTGGAATTTATGTAATACGGATTGAGATGGATTAAAATAGTAAATGCTGAGAATAAAAATTGAACAAAAAGACAAAAACACTATATCAATTTATAGGAGATATATTGGAATCCATCTTCTTAAATGAGCTCATAATATTTTTGATAAGATATTCATTAACTTCGATTGTTTGTCATCAAAATATTATAATATTCCAATGACAGTCATTGATGACTATAGTTGAAGACGTCTAATCATTCATATTAAAAACTAAAAAAAATATCCAAAATATTTTGCTATAATATTTCATTGAGCGACACCATTGATTACACTGAGACCAACAATGTTGTGGCAATTATTAGCTTTGCTGACATCTGATACAATGTATATGATATCATTTTAAGTGTTCATCGGATCAATCAGCCAATCAAATTGATCAATCTAACTCCATCCAATCCATTTTTTTATGGATAACTGATTTTTATTGGACTGGATTGGATGTTAATTTTTAAAAATCGATCTAGGTTGGATTTGATATACTATTTACTTTCAAAGTGCCTAAATCAATCTAATCCAAACTCTATATATATCATATATATATATGAATAATGCTTATATTTTATATAATTGATCCAAAACTTAGTTTTTATGTATTTTTATACATCTTCATGAATCAAATAAATCTTCAAAACTGACATGCTATGATATTAACATAAGAAAAATCATTTTATCTTATTTTCTAATTTCAAAATATATTACAATATACCTTCACATATTATATAATTCTTACTTGTTTTGTTTTAAAATTAAATATTAAAATGATATGAGATAAATATTATACCGATCAATTCAATTCAAACCGAGTATAAATGAATCGAATTGGATTGGATTTCACATTTCTAATATATTAGATTGATAAGATTTTTAAAAATCGATATTTAATTAAATCAAATGTGATATATTTAAAATAGAACGGATTCTATTTGATGAATACCCCTACGTATCACAATAGATTTTATTTTAAACAAACTAAGTTTAAAAAAAAAAATTAAAAGCATGTCAAAAAAATGTAAATATGAAAAAAAGGATGGCAAAATTTTTTCGTAGAGGGTAAAAGGTGGCTGTTTGAGTAATTTCTCGGGCTTTTTTTTTTGTTTTTGGTCCTCTTAGAGCACGGGGGAAGTCAACGAAGGCTCATCGCACGTGTCGGCATTATTCACCGCCTGCAACAGGCGGAAAATCCCGCCTTTTTTCATCGTGGTTTAAATTTAAAAAACAATTGCCTTTCTTCTCTTTCGGACATAAAAAGAAAAGGCTCTCTTTGCAAGAAGAACCGGGGGGAAAAAAAAAAACACTCTCATTTTCTCACATTTTCTCGCCGTACTGATTCTCCACCTCGACGACAATGGAAGGCGGAGAACCGCCGTATCCATCGCCGACGCTGTACAGATTCTCTTCCTCATCTTCTTCTTCGCTCTTCAGAGACATATCGAATTTCAAGACCCCGAAGCGTCCCTTGCCAAAATCTAACTTGCAGTCGCCGAGCAGTCAATTCTTCACGGCGCTCAAGCAGACACCTCGGACTTCGTCATCATCAGTTCGCCGCCGGCCTTCTCTGGCTCCGCCGTTGAGCCGGACCAAGACGGCGCGGAGACTCAAAGCACTAGAACTCGAGCAGTCCCAGTCCTCGCGGAAGAGCCAGATTGAGAAAGAGCGGTCTTTGAGATCGCTTGCCAAGTCCATCACCGTTTGGCTCAATTTCCTTTTCGAGAACCCTGGTTCGTGCGGGTGCGATTTATCGACCTGTGGATTGAATGCTGATCAAAGTGAGGTCGGGTCGAAGGGGAAGAGAGATAGTTTTCCGGAAATTGGGGTCCGGGTCGACGCGGCGTGGAGGAACCCGAAGCGTCAGAGAGATTCGGCGTGGCGGGCTGAGGATGTGGAAAATGTGGCGGGGTTTTCCAATTCTGTGTATTTGAGTCTGCATAATTCGTTGAAAGATGTTTGCAGTTTTGAAGATTTGAAGAAGCGAATGCGGGTGTACTTGAGCTTGTGCGGTTGCAAGGAGGTTTTTGATGTTATGACCCAAGTGGCTAAGGTTTGGCTTTCAATACTTTTTTCTTGGCTACCAAGAATGTTCAGGACGAG
Organism: Antiaris toxicaria; assembly: GCA_035233585.1. NCBI lineage: Eukaryota > Viridiplantae > Streptophyta > Magnoliopsida > Rosales > Moraceae > Antiaris > Antiaris toxicaria. The sequence goes on from CP141154.1 coordinate 103,130,155, forward strand.
AAATGGAATTTCTTTTCTGTCTTTGTGGAATACTTATACCGTGCTTAAGGCAGTGAAGTGCATCGAATTCATTTATTTGTAGTGCTCTAAAAGGTCTGGTTTTGTTTAACCTAATGTATGCGTTACTAAAATTCAACGTCTTACATCGCAGAATATTGATGAAGGGAGGTTGAAAATGAAGGCACACTGTCCTATAGTTACTGATGTTGGATTGAGGGAGAAGGCCACCAGAATTCTTATGTGTTACAACCCGGTTTGGCTTCAAATTGGATTATACATAATTTTTGGCGGTGATTCTTTATTATCTGATGGGGATGTAGATTCCGATCAACAAATGGCATTCTTGAAGATGATCATTGAAAAGCAGTTCTTTTCACATGCTGGTCTAGCAAAAGCTTTTGCTTATAATAAAATGGTTGAGGGTTTGTACAGACCAGGTTATTATGAAACTCTAGGGAATATCATACTGAAGAGATTTTTGTTGCTTGTTCTTATCCTTGATCGCGCTAAATGTCAAAGCAGTCTTTCTCTCAAATATGGAATTGATGGAATGGATGGAGGTTCCCCTTTGTTGTTCACGGTGCAATCTAGTATTAAGTCAAGTCGTCAGGTGATCCATGGTAATTATCCTATTGTTTACAATAGAAAATTTTTCTTGAATTTTGCTTTCTGTGATAGTGCTTATCCTAAGTTTAACATTGTTCTCCTTTCTGTTCGAAATTAGATTTTCTGTCATCAGATATTATGCTTGGAGAAGGTAATATTCTAGCACATTTGATGATAGTGGGCTACAAAGTACCGTACCAGCAGGTAGGTGCTTTTCCAAGTTTAATGTGTTTCGAAACCGGGGAAAATGGGCGTTTATATCTGTTTAAATTTATATATATATATTACATTTTATTGATGGGAGGGTTTCGGTGCTTTTTAAAATTTATTTTTTTTTATTATCTGCATGTTTTTGGATTGAGGATGAATTATGTATTCAGTACAAGAGTTTGCTTAGATATTTATGTCACCAATGGGATAACCATGACTAATATTTAACATAATTTTGCAGAGTACTCTTGCTGAATATGACTTCCAAGTATCAGATTTGTTTATAGATCTCCAAGATGGGTTGAGGCTCTGTCGAGCTACTCACCTTTTGCTGGATGACCCCTCTATACTTATGGTTGTTCTTTTTCTTAAAATGAATAGTAGTCTTAAACTATATCTAGCTGGATCTTCATTATTGTTTTTCTAATCTCAAGCCTTAATTGTGTGACCAGAAATTGGTAGTTCCATCAGATACTCGTAAGAAGTGCTTGGCAAATTGTGGCGTTGTGCTGCAGTATCTTAGGCAGGCTGGTGTAGCTTTACAAGATGATGATGGTGTGATGATTGTGGGGGATGATATTGCTAATGGGGACAAGGAATTAACTCTTTCATTGCTTTGGAATATGTTTGTTCATTTGCAGGTCGGCCAATTTCTCATCTATGAACCATAATTTTCCTATTGCATAAACAATATAGGGATAACTAGTAGTTTATGTTATCTACTTAATAATACAAATGATTATTGTTCCCTGCAGTTACCTCTTCTGATGAAGAGAACAATGTTAGTTGAGGAAATTTGCAAAATTCGTGGAGCTGTTATGGTATTTCTCAATGATGAATGTGCACAAGTTTTCTTTCTTTTTGTTTTGTTGTTTTTTAGATGCTTACTTTCCTCTTGGTTTATTAGTGTATTAGACATGAGCTTCCTCATTATTTTACATCCAACAGGATCCTTTCAACACTTCTTGTTCCGCTCCTTTGGAAATGCTTTTAAGTTGGATCCAGGTATTACTACTTTATTATTATTGAATGTAATTATATTTTGTTTATTCTTGGGATATACAACATTTGGAAACCAGCGGATGACAAATTCATAACCATCTTATATTGGTAGGTCTTTTTCTATGGGTCTTAAATGTGTTTCTTTAACAGTAGTTCTGGAATCTCCAGTCCCTTGTTTTTCATGGTTTAGACTATATAAACCATGCCTGATAACTATTATCGTGGCTACAGGCAATTTGTCAAAATTATGATTGCAGGATCGACAGCTTTTCATCATTGGTTGATGGAAAAGCTATTTGGTGCTTGCTTGATTATTATTTTCGCAAGGAACTTCATTGTGCTTGTACACCAAAGGTGCCATGTATATTCTTATCCTATGACTTTTCCATAGACAAATAGCATTTCTTTTCCTCTACTTACTTTTTTCATGTTTACTAGGATTCTCGTAGATCAAGTGGCGAAGAATCAATTGTTATGCCCACCGATTACCCAGATGCAGTGCACAATTTTCTATTATCACAGAGATTGACGACATTGTTGGGAAATTTTCCCCAGGTGAGTGTTCACTGGATATCAATATTTAGGCTTTACCTCAAGTTTAGACATGTTTGACAAGTGTTTACTTGCACTTGAAGCATGTGATTGCCTGAAATAAAGTTAAAATGGTTTTGAAAACACAGTTAAATGCAGGAATTATTGTCTAACGACATGTATAATTTAGGCTAAATATAATTTTTTTATGACTTAGCGGATTAACACTGGCATTATGCATGAAACTCTTTCTTCTTCTTCTTCTTCTTTTCCTTATGTTGTTTTGTAGGTTCTCCAGATAAGTGACATACTCGAGTATAATGGTGCTTGTAATGATAGGAGTGTGGTGATCCTGTTGGTGTTCCTTGCATCGCAACTGATTGTCAAGAAAAATATGGTAATCCTTGAAGTGCTACAGTATTTTGACTGTTGTTAGTTTCATACGTTAAGTATTTCTTAAATATTGTTTTCTTGCCAGGATCAATTGAACTTCCATAAACTCTTAAATTGTCACTGTCAAAGTCCTGTGAGAAAATACTCTAGTGCAGAGCCATGTTTTTTAAGTCCTGAAGTAGTACGAACCAATGACAGAACATATGGTCACGATACCGAAGGTTATTTTCTATCTTGACTGGTGATTCTTTTGTAATAATTTACTTTTGCCGTTACAACTTATTATGAACACGAGGTTTCTACATGCTTCATCGTTTCACAACTTTTTGATGGAAATGCATATGTCAGCGTGCTTCAGAGGTCAATTAACTTTTTAAAAATATTGTTTTTTGTGACTTTAGTAGGGTGAAAATTATGTGCTTGTTTTATTATTATTTTTTTGGCTAATTCCTCTTAGGTTTCTATCCAACTGGTTAAAAATTGCTTATGTTAATTTTAAATCTAATGTTTTTATCCCAACCCTGTATAAACAGAAGTTGCACAAAAGTTTAAGGCTGTTCAAGCTTGGTGGCGACATATGACCGAAAGGAACTATCAATTTGTTGCAAAACCAGTGGATCCTCCAATTTTGCATCACTCTACAAAAAACAAAAACAACATTAAGATTCAGAGAGGTGATCGATATTGTTTTGCGGTATCTTATACGTTGAAAATGCTTTCTTTTATACAACATTGGCTTTTGTATTCTTGGATCAATTGAGTTTGTATCGTGGAAGTTACTATTTATAAATTTCTTTTTGTAACCGCGAAATCCATGGTTAATGCCAACAGAAATTGCTGCCAAAGTTATACAGTCTCATTTCAGGCGGGTGATTAAGCGTCGTGACTTTGTGAAGATGTTAAATGCTGCTTCTCTTTTACAGACTGTTTTCCGTGCTTGGTTAATTGTGAGGAAGAAACCATCATGCATAAATTTTACTGCTATGCTAGATCGAGAGTCTTCAAATGGTAATTTATCTTTTTCATTGATTTGCGAATATCCCTTATCCTAGTGGAGATTAACTAGAATAATTCACTAACATGATTTATTTGGTTAATAATAAAGAAAGGTGGAAACAGTCCGAAACAAGGAGAAGATATGCCATGTTCATAATTGACAGGCATGGTTTTGTCAAGTTAAAGAAGTCAGTATTGTTTATCCAGCGAGCAGTAAGAAATTGGACAACTCGTAGGCTAGAGGGTCGTAGCATTGTAGCTTGCGAAGAACCTGGTTCTGATCTAGTCAATGCTTCCATTGTCATTCAGAAACATCTTCGTGGGTGGTTAGCAAGGTCTAGGTACCTTTGTGAGGTTGCTCAATTACAAAAAGCCTTTGTTTTACGGCCAAAGAATGGTCTTAATGATTTAGTCAACGCTTCTATTATCATTCAGAAGTACCTTCGTGGGTGGTTAGCAAGGTCTAGGTACTTAGGTGAGGTTGCTCAAAAGAAGAAAACTTTTGACTTACAACTGAAAAAGGGTGTCCATGATCTTGTCGATGCTTCTATTGTCATTCAGAAGTACCTTCGTAGGTGGCTAGCAAGGTCTAGGTACTCATGTGAGGTTGCCCAAAAAGAGAAAAATTTTGATTTACAGCCGAAGAAGGGTGCCCATGATCTAGTCGATGCTTCTATTGTCATTCAAAAGCACCTTCGTGGGTGGTTAACAAGGTCTAGGTACTTTCGTGAGGTTGGGGAAATAAAGAAAGCTTTTCATTTAAGCCCGGAGAAAGGTGTTGAAGATTTTCAAACAATTGCAAAGGTTGAAGTCCAGCTTACAGGGAAGAGTTCTATTGTTTGCAATCTCCAAAATCAACACTTTGCTGCAACCAAAATCCAAAGTCATTTCCGTCGTTGGTTATTAAGAAGGGGGTATCAAAGTCAAAAGCAAGCAGCATTGATAATACAAAAAAATTTTAGAATGTCAAGATGTTTGAAGACGTATCAACAGCACAAAGCTTTAAACAAATCAGCTACTACTATACAATCTTTTGTACGTCAATGGATTTGCCATAGAGAAGCTTGTAGACAAAGGCGTCTAATAGTTGTAATCCAAGTAAGTGGCCTGCAATCCTTCATGTTTTGTTACAATAAAGCATGGAATTGTTGGTCTTCTCTGTAATTTTACGAGCCTCTCTATTGTTTGCAATTAGATTCTTTTTCCTGGCATTTATATTCTTAGGATACACATGACAAGTCATGTCTTAGTATGTTTAAATAATTTCAGAGACATTGTCGTGCTTCGTTGGTAAGAAGGGACTTCCTTTCCCGAAGGGAGGCTGTAATAAAGATCCAAAGTACCATACGAGGGCTGAAATGCAGAATGGGGTTACATCATCAATCATACGCTGCATTGCAAATTCAACGCTTTGTCAGGGGGCAGTTAACTCGGAAGAAGCTATTAGGTAGATAGTGAGACTTTCCTTTACATGTTCACTGCTGTGAAATTCATTATAGATCCTTAATTTTACTTTGTAAGTTGTGGTCTTGAAAAAAATACTGGTCTTGGTTTTTGGCAGGGGCTTCTTCACAACGTTCGCTTGTTCCTAATGGTCACATTTCTGGAAGTGCAAGAGGCCCTAGTCAAAGCTCTGAACTGACATTAGTCTTGTTTTCTGTTCTAAAACTGCAAAGGTGGTGGCGAAGTGTTTCGTCGCTGAAACAAAAAACAAAGTCTGCTGTGGTAGTTCAGTCCCATATTCGTGGCTGGAATGCTAGAAGAAAAACTTCTAGGGAGAGGCATTATATTGTTGTGATACAAGTAAGATATTCTTCTCCTTTTGCTTTCTTACATCGCACCACTTGTTGAATTGATACAAATGCGGTCTATTTGAAGGAAAAATTCCAGCTTTATATGCATGTTTTCTTTTGACATCAATTTGATAAATTCAGTAAATGCTCTTTCGCTTTTGTACTGTTTTAAACGACAGTCACACTGGAAGGGTTACCTTGCACGGAAAGAATCAAGAGGACAGCTATTGGACCTACGCTTGAGAATGCAAAAGTCCGCTGCAAATGTGGATGATGGCATGCGCATCATAAGTAGACTAATAGCAGCCCTCTCAGAATTATTGAGCAAGAAAAGCGTTAGTGGCATTCTTCATACTTGCGCAACTTTGGGTGAGAATGAGAAACTTAACATGAAAGTTTTTTGTGTTCAGACTTGCATTTCATAAGAACTACTTTACTGGTATTGTTTTATCAGTTTTTGGTTTTAGTTGCACCTCTCTTGTAAATATGGACTTTCCAAGGATTATGGGAATAAAATTCTTGACCTCACTTGCCTATTTTAGAAGCATTCACTCGCAAGGAATTCTTGAGTATATTTGACAAGCTCGACATAATATATGTGCACTGTTCGTGTTGCATGATCCATGGTTCATAATTTATTTCCTGTTCAATTTAAATTAATTTTATTCCTGTTCAATTTAAATTATATACTGATTGGAGTATTGAAATTCCTAGTCAGCTTTAGCCTTTATGGCCCTACAGTAGTTAATTTTGAGTATAAATGTGTTATGAGCGTATGCTACATTACTCTTCTTCTCATTCAAGATTAATTCAGCAGTTATCCGTGCAAAGTCTTGGACCATAAAAGTTATGTTTTTCTTTCGTCTTGTCATAATAAAGGTGTGTGCAACAAGCTTGGCATGAAAGCAAGCAGCCAAGCACCGAATGGTGGAAAATGTGAATGATATCGATGATACTTTTAAGGCCATTAAGTGATTGGTCATAGAGGTTATGGATGTCGCCAGAGCTTCTAAATTAGACTCTGTTTAAAAGCTTAATTCGTTTTTGCAGATATGGCAACAAGGTATTCGCAAAAATGCTGTGAAAAACTTGTGGATGCTGGAGCAATCAGCACTTTGCTCAAGCTGATTCGCTCAGTCAGTCGAAGCATACCTGATCAGGAGGTCTTAAAGCATTCGCTCTCAACTCTCAGAAACCTTGCCCGCTATCCTCATCTGCTTGAAGTGCTAATAGACTGCCATGGATCTGTAGAAACTATTTTGTGGGAGCTGCTAAGGTCCGCGTATCAATTAAGACTGATTATCAAGGTAGTAGTACATATCTTTCGTTCATAACATTTTATAGCCTTTTCAGGAACAAGGAAGAGATATATTTTATTGCTTCTGAACTATTGAAGAAGATATGCTCTAGTCATAAAGGTATTGAAGCCATACGCAAGTCACCTGCCCTTCTGAGAAGGCTACACAATCTTGTTGAGGAACTCTCAAGGAAGGCACATAACGAGAAGAGGTTTGATTTTGCTTTATATTACCATCCATATATATCATTGACAGGAACTTGGGTTGTTCGATTATCCCTATATCATCTCAGTTACACATAAGTATGATTAGTTCACCTCAATGCAGGAATGTCCGTGGTCTGCTCACCAGAGAAAACACAGATAGAAGACTGAGAGAGGCTGTTATTATTCTGAAAAGGGTAACAGAAGGATAAGAGGACTTCTGAATTGGATATAAGAGAAGTTAGTTACTATTTTGTCTTTCTTTGAAAATTGTTTTTGAGAACAAATATTCATTTTGGTGAATATTTCAGAGTACAATATCTATTTATGATTAAAAGCACATATGGTTAAAGGTTTGATTTGGAGTCTCTATGTTAAAAATTTAAATTTACAACGTGAAAATACAAAATGCGCTTAATCATATATATGGATTGTTGCAAAATTAAATAACGACAGGTCAAACATTAATAAGGTAAAAAGCCTACCGTAAGTTTTTTTTTTTTTTTTGAATTTTTTTTAAAGCAAATTATCAAAATGAAAAACAGTAAGGCTTTGGCAATTTGCAATTTTTAAATCAAAGCTTTTTTGTATCAAGTTGCAGGATTTTGATTAATTATCAATGGATTAGCTAGTTAGAAAGTCGAGGGAGTAAAGAGCTTTGATCTTGTGGGCCCCACCCATGGCTGCCGGCCACAAAATTATCTTCTTGGAGACCATGAGATTCGGATACTGCCCCAGACAGATATCTGCCGTCCACTCATACGCTCTGTTTGGATAACAATTTCTCACAAAGCTAAGTACATCAACAAGTATGCCAAACGAGAAGTTTTTTCAGTCAGTTTGGCATATTGTTAATTTTGGGAACATGCCCATCATGGTTTAGAAAAGAAAAGGACCACTCCTTGAGTATTGTTCTCCATTTTGCTTCCATATACAAGTTTTAAGTAGGGGAACTTTATGCCGGGACAATAATTTTCGATATTACCATTTGGGAATGCGATAACTTGCATAGTTTAGCTGTAATTCATAGATTTCATGTGTTGAAGTTGTGCGAATCAGATATGGTATTTAAGGTAACTTTGAATGTCAATGTACAATAGTTTTATAAACCAGCAAATGCTGCTAAGGCACCATAGACAGGAATGTTGGCAATGGCAAAGAATGACTTTAAAAAGTAAAATAACAAAAAAAAAAAAAAAAAACACTTCCTTTTGCCATAATAAGGTGAACAGTTTGCCTATGGTCTTTGTTTTTCATTTTTGATTATCAGATTATGTTATTGTTCATACTTTGGTCCAACAAGATATTATTAGAAGCTGCAGAAAAATTCATTCTTCACCGAACTGACCTTCCACCTTGAACCACAGGAATCAGACAGAAAACCAATGTGTTTACACAACCAAAACACGAAGACAGACTAAAACATAGAGAATCCATAACCCAAATCTAGCAAATAAAACTTATAAATCTTTCCGCCACTGACTAAGCAGCTCTGGCAAGAGTATCAAGGTGTTGAGGCACATCAGCTGGGTCAATATAGAAACCTCTTCTCGTGAAAATATTGGCACCGAGACTGTCAACACTCCATCTTCGTATTTAGCCGAGATTCTATCAACATCCACCCTGCCCGGAAGCCTGAATTTCCTCATGAAGGGCCTGGCTGGCTCTGTGGATTCATCAACCGCTTCGGTGCGGATTATGATATACCTCGAGCCCTCAACTTCCACTTTTATCCCCTCTTTCCTCGCGCCTGCCCAAAAACAACCAAAGAAGAGAAAGTCATAAACAGATTAAAAACAAAACAAACAAAAAAAAAAAAAGGGATTTCTATTTGAGAACTTATTTGTTCATTTGAATTACCGGGTATGTCTGCCGAGAAAATGTGAGACTCGGGGGTTTCCGACCAGTGGACGTGGTTTTGAGGGACGAGGTTGTATGGGAAGAGAAGATGAGAAGGGAAGAGATGGTGATAGGTATTAGGGTGGACCATTGGAAGCTCCCTTTTTGCTTGTGTTGTTCTGTTTTGAATGTTGTGGCTTATATTTTAAGGAGGTGACAAACAATGCATTTTGGGGTGGTGGTCGTTATAAAGAGCGAGTTGCCAAGTTGGTTGTGTTCAGATTTCAAACTTTTGCCTTTTCTTCAGGGAGGAGAAAAAAAATATATTTAAAAAAAATGGTTAACCTTTTGTCTAGGGACTTGATGAAGCACATAGACAGTGACTAATGCTGGCAATTTGAGTCACGACTTGAAATCCGTACGAAATTAGAGGGTTTGGATTTTCTTTAAATGGATTTGGGTCAAAATGGATCGAATTCGTCAAACACGATTAAATAAAGAGTTAAACTCACACGAACCCACCAACCCGCAATTGACACGAAATAATCCGTTTAGTAAATGGGTCATATGTAGGTTAACACGAATACGACTCATGAATTACCTATTTATAATTTTTAATATATATTATATAAATTTTTAAAATTTAAAAATTTAAAATTCAAAATTTAAATATAAAATATATATTTTAGTTTTTATATGTATATTTTTAGTTTTGTATTTATCTTTTGTAATCTAAATTTAGGTGTAACTTGATTGTGAACTTAATTTGATTGTAATAACTTAATTGTTATTTAGGTGTTTAATAAGTTTTTTTAATATTAAAATTTATAATATGTTAGTTAAATTAGTCAATAATAGGTTAATTAAATAGGTAAATAACAAGTTAGTTAAATGGGTTAATAACAGATTGAATAACTCGTTTATGACCCTTTTAGTAAGTGGGTTTAGCAGACACAACACGTTTATAACCAATTTAATAAACAGGTTATAAACGTGTCATGTCGTGTTAATCCGTTTATTAACGTGTCGTGTTGGAGTTGTGATTTTTGACACGATTATTAAACGAGTCGTGTTCCTGTCGAGTGTATTCGTGTCAACAAACAGGTCAGACACGACACGAACACGACCCGCTGACACGATTTGCCACCCCTATCAGTGACCGATTATTGATTATAGTGTCAAAAAGGAAAAGAAAACGGAACAGAAAATTATTGGTTCTGTTTGAATGTTAGCCACCAAATTGGCCAATGGAGAAACTTTGAATATACTCGGTTTGGGATACACTGAAAATATCATACTGTTTTTACTATTTTTCACCAAAAAAAAAAGGCAAATAATGTTAGTACTATAGGTTCTGCTTGTACATTGGCCACCAAATTGGCAGAACTTGGCCAATGATGCGATTCTTGAAAATATACCATTTTCGGATCTTATATCGTGCGAAAATATAAGAGTGCTGGAAATATAAAAAATTGCTTCTTGATATATTATGAAGTAGAAAGCAAGCATAACAAGTTGGTATTAGACTTAATATTTAATATCAGAAGCACAATGCTTTACGTTTAGGATAAGTTTATCAGATTTCGTCACTTGGTCAATATTTATTTTATTTCTTCTTACAACTTGGAAGATTTTCCTTTTATCTTTCACAAGACGGCAAACCGAACATGGCTACTAAGATTTATAGTAAAAAACCAGATGAAATTCCAAACAAGTAATTAGTTATGTCCTTGTAAGGCAATTGAAAACATAACTGAGTTTTGAAAACACAGAGTTCTATTTGAACGTGCAGTAGATACACAAAGGTTACTTGATGTAAAATCTCATTAAAAAAAAAAAAACAATTGTAAGAAGCAGATTAACATTCAAAGTAAATTTCAGATAAACAAATATAGAGAGTGTTCAAATTCAAATAAAAAAAATAAACAAAGCCTAATGAGAACAGAGAGTTTGGGAATGCGATAGGGAAAGCAAGTCCAATCCCTCCCACCTCAGCCTCTCCCAATCCTTCGTGTGCAAATGGTTGGATTTGCGTAAAGCTTGAACTTATAATCATAAAAACGCAACTACAGGAAATAAATTCAGACATGGTGTTCGTGGTTTGATCTCATGTATTTACTCCGAGCACAAAACCATTGCTGTATGCAGGAAGATTGCTAGAAGCTTCATGATTCTTCACCGGTGACCGGAAAGGGTTCGGTGTCACAGGATGTGTGATATGCAGTCCAGTACTCCTAAGAACCTGTTTAGCATTGGCACATGCTATTTCAGATTGATCTGTGAAGAAGGCTGGAACAGCCATGGATTTGATCAAATTAAGGGCACCACCCCAGCTTGCATAGCTATCCAATCCACAATTTAGAGCAATAATCACATGCGGAGAAGGCAAGTAACTAGCTTCCTCCTGGTAGACACCTCTAACAAGATTCACCCTAACTCTGCTACCAATTCCTGAAGTTGTCCCCGACAAATTTGTTGGAACTTCAGGTCCTACCATTATGATTTGTATATTACCCAATCCGTTGAGCAAATGACCAACCTCTGCAAACGCCGGCATCCAGTCCAACTCCCATTCTGGCCCTAGATAGTGAAGAATGACTTCCTTACCTTTGAGTAAAAGGTTCTTTGAACCGATGCTGAGAGCCGTTAGTATGTAATAAACTGTCAGCGGGTGGGAGAGAATATCAGCAACTGGGCTTGACAATGCCAGAGACCGGAGATTATAGTATTCAGACCAACCAGAGAGAAGGATCGGGCTTGACATACCATCCCTCACATGATGGTGAAAAGGTGTGTCACTAGGATACTCTTCATCATCGAGCCCACCCCAAGAATCCCATAGTCCACCTTTAACGGGAAGGAGGCCAAAAGGACAGTGAGAATAGCAACTACACTTCCTTCTCCACATACCCTTTTGGTGAATACCCAATGACTCAAGCCACTTACACGGCTGATCAGCGGTGCAAGGAAACATGAATATTTTTATTGCCAGTTCTTCTTCCCTTTCCATCATTGCCTTGTAAAGACCACACATACTTTTGTGTGTTTCCTTCCAATGATGCTTCTGGCACACGGAGCTGCAGTAGAGCACAGCTCGACATTGCCCACAACAAAGAGCCTGTTCTCCGTGAACCTCCTTCTCACATGCTGCACACTGCCGCAAGCTTCCATTCAAGTACAATTTTACGTCGACAAAAGCATCTTCCCTTGGTGGTTCTGCATATTTGGTTGGGGTAGAGCTAGCTGTTGAACTAGCCTTTTCTTCATAAGCCTGACCAGGCGGGTGTGAGACTGTCACGGCAACCAGGTCATAACTTTTGGCCATCTCTGGAGGCCACTGAACATCAACCGTCTCAATAAATGGTTCAAAATACATTATCCTTGACCATTTTGGACCACCATCTTTATCTGCTTGAAGCAAAGGGTGCACCAAATCAATGGCTTTCATAGCCGCGTACACAAACCTAAGCTCCTCAAGAGTAGGATTCCTAAACTGAAGAGAACCCGATGATATACAACGTGCAACATCAATCACGGGAAAACGATTAGTGCCCGATGCTTCTAGTGACAGTACCTTAATCATTTTCCGATTCGACGGAAACATCAACGACTCAGATTCATATGTGACCCTCAAAAGCTCTATATTAGGAACTCGGATAGTCTCTCTCGAGCCTGTCATCTTCTTAGCATCGCTTTCGGACCTAAACATGTTAAAACCAACATCCCCACCATCCCCTCCAATGAATTGAACACACGGGAAAGGCTGTTTCTTGCCAGACCAGTCCGAATCCTTCCCAACCCGAATGCCGAAAAGATGCCCCGGACGCAATCTTTTCCACGGATCAGTCCTATATAGCGCGGCGGAAGCTTTAAACACAGACTTGATAAAATTAGGAGAAATACCCTCTACTTTCATAAGACATGTTCCGGATCCCGGACCGAGGCCCGGACCAGAACCAAATTGCTCCCGGAATCTACCAAACAGACTCTTCAAATGCAAATCCATTTTGGCAACAGTAATTGATCTGATTGATTTTTTTGACTTGAAAGAAACCCCAGCAGAATAATCACTATACGTTTGGCCTCCAAATCAATTTAATCCCAGAGAAAAATGCTAAAAAACAATATTAAAGAACAGAAATATTGATCACTAAAGAACCCTTTTAACTCCATTATTTCTGCATTTTGCAAGTGAATGGAAATGAAAATTTAAAGTAGAAATTGCCAATCAACTAACTGTAAAATCTGAGACACAGAAAAAGGTGAATTTGATAAAACTACAGGACATAAAATAAATATAACATACCAGCTTCCAATGCCGAGCTTGAGGACAATCAAGAATCTTGCTTTCGAGTTCTACAAAGACTCGGAAGCGAACTCAGTGCCGAGTTGAAGGAGGCCGAGTCAGATCCCAAGCAATGCAAAGCGTCGCTCTGTCTGTCTGTGTCTGCTGGCAAGTCAGACAGAAAGTGGAACTCTGTTGACACTAGCAAAACTATAATTTCCCCAAAAATGAAAGGGTTTTAGACAAAAGGCAAATATACAGCCAATGAAGTTTCCTTTAAAAAAAAAAAAAATAGAAACAGTAAAGTTGAAATGTGGAGAGGTTAAATATTTTAAAAATGATAAAATCCTACTTATGAGTCTATGGTAAAATTTAATTTATATTTCTTATTTTTTTAAAAATTTGAATCACACAACCAAAATCAAGAGTAATATCAATTATTGTAGATAATTATTTTCAAAATCTTTCTATAAAAACTTATTAGCCAATACTGTTCAATTTCTCAAAATATATCCACAATTGCATATTTAGATGCATTTGAAATCTCAACTTCATGGACCTTTAAAATATTTCAAATATCTTATCATTATATAATAATAGGCTTTTAAAATTGTACGCTTACGCTTGTATGATATTATTATACAGCTCCAAACTTATCATAATACCAAAAAAATATATATTGACAAATAAATTATGATAATACAATAATAGCTTTTACAATGCTATATTTTTAATGATAGATATCATTATAATTAAATTACAAAAATTGACCATACATGCAAATAATTTGAGATTTTAGTATTTCTAAAATATTTGAAAATTAATTTTTAACTCCATTATTTTGATATTACCATTTCTATAATTTCTAAAAAAACCAAAAAAAAAAAGTAAATAGTAATTTTCAGAAAATAAACAATATAAATATCAAGTTTTTAAAAGTATTTATAGCAAATAACAAATTTATAAAGTAAACAAAAAATTTACTAAGGATGACTATGGAACGAAGCGACAGTAAGCATGCTTCCCCACTTCCATACCTACCTCTTTTTTTACCTTTTATATTTGTCTAATTTAATGCGAGTGTGAAGACAAGTAATTCCTGTTAGGGGTGCTATATTCATATCACACCCATTTACCTATTAAGAATTAAAAAAAAATTCAAAACAAATTTTATTAAAAGTTTCATAAAATTTAGTAACAAAATCACAAATCAAACTCCAAAAATACATAAAACAAATCTAGTTTGCAACTAAAACATCAAACATTAAAAATTTTATCATTTTTCTTATAAGAATTAGGTTAAAAATTAGCAATATATAATTAAAAAAATTGTCAAATTTAGAAATAGTTCATAATTTTTTTTCTTTATGAAAGTTTCTTTTTTACATTTCAATTAAAAAAACATATATAAATATATATTTGAGAGTAAATATATGCAGGGCAAGTGTGGGTATGGGAAGCTTCCTCCACCCGTATGTGAGATTAATCTTAACCCCTCGTACGTGGCCATTAAAAGCTAGTACTGTGGGTACCCGCACCTGTAGGTAAAAATAACATCCCTAAAATTTATTAGGTATATGATGAATTTATAAGACGTAATATTATTTACCTAACAAAGACATAAATAAATTATTTACTTGATTCGTAAGTGTGTCGTTTACTTAATAAATCTAATATAAATAAATTAATTAGCTGATAAATTTACTATTTATTATAATTATTTTTAAAACCTGCTATTTAGTTTAATTATTTTCTAAAAATTATTATTTACTATAATTTCCCCAAAATGAATATCTAGTTTAGCTGGGATAATTGAGGAGTATGCCATAAGAATGAAACATAGATTGATTTTTACCACAAATAAAAAAACTCTTGTAAAAAAATAACATAAAGATGACATCATTAATTAAATTAATTTTATTTTTATTTTTTCTTTCTCACTCCTCTCCCATCTCCACTTACTCTCTCTCTCTCTCTCTTTCTTTCTCCCCTCTTCCTTGACACCTTACCACCCTTTTTCTTTCCCCTCACAGTCTGATCAAGGTTGTGTTGTTGTTGAAGATCTTGTCAGAGTCATATCTCACTGGAGGTTGTAGTCGGAGAGGAAGAAGAAGACCGGAGCCATATCTTACTAGAATCGCAAGCCCAAGGAGCTACCGGTGGAGAACACCAGATCTCTTCCTCACAGACACCATCGAAGCTATGAGGTTATGATCAAGGCCAGCGAAAGCAGACAGAGGGCAGCGTCATTATTGTCGTGACATTACTCCTTATACTTGTGACAATCGAGAAATTTCACCATTCTCGGGAAAAATGTACATTGTATGTACACAATGATTTTTAGTGTTTAAAAATGTGAAATATATTATTTAATATTGTTTAGAATGTAATAAAATGTCTTAACAATGTTAAAGATTAGAAATTAGGTGATAGAAAATTTTACTGAATCGAAATAGGATGAATGATGCTAGTTCGGTATCAAAAACCCTAGCTGAGGATTAAGGTGTATAAAAAGACAAAATTTACGGTAATGATTTTCAGTCAAACGACAGTGAAATAAGGTAAACCGATCGTATAGGAGGCACCAGAAGCCTGCCTACGCGATTTCGGTAAATTTCCGTTCAGTTTGACTTTTGGTCAAACTTTGACCACGAATTGATATGAGGGGTTAATTGGATGATGTCATACCTTATGTCATCCATATGATGTAATAAGTGAGATATTTTAAAAAGTAAAAAGAGTTAGGTAGATCCAATGGCTAGAAATTAAAGTAAGTTTGATCTAAGGGCTTCGAGCTTGCCAAAATGACATGCAAATTTTAAAAAAAATTTAGTGGAAAGAATTAGGATGATCCAAGGGCTAGGAATTAAAGAGATTTTGATCTAAAGGCTAACAAGATGCCAAAATATCATGAGAATTTTGGGAAAATTTTGGGAAAAAGGTGGCAAATTAGAGTCGGTGCTTTTAGCCACTTAAAGCCATGGTTTTGGCTGAATAATAGGGCTGAAAAACAGAGAAGAAAACAGGAAAAAAAAAAACTCAGTTCTTGGCTGCCCATTTCTGCCGTGTATTACCACCACCACCAAGCCAAAGTTGCTTCAAAATTTTCAAGCCAAGATTATTCAAAAGTCTTCCCAAGTTCAAGTAGACCATAGTTGAAAGGTAAGCTTTAATTTTAAGCTTTTTCTTGTGTTTTGGTGAAATAAAATAGTGGGTTGTATGTGGTAATGGTGAATGGAGATTTTAAGCTTGATTTTGTTAGTTTGTGTGCTAAAGAGTTAAGTTGATATGAGAATGAACCAAGAAATGATTTGGAAGTTAGAAAACAACTTTTTATGTGTGTTTTCAAGAGGCAAAACCATAAGTTTCATGTGGTTATTGAGTTGAAATTTTTAAGCTTTTATTTGTTTTGTTATGCTTTAAAGAGCTAGACTAGCATGTGATTGAAGTAAAGGATAGATTATAAGTTTGGAAACAAATTTTTATGCATGTTTTATAAGAGAAAATCCGTGAGGTTTATATGGAATGAGAAATGAAACTTTAAACTCAAATTTTGATGGTTTAAATGATTTAAAAGTTTGTATGAGGCATGTAATGTGGTTAGGAGAGATTGAAAGCCAAGAATTTTGTTTAGGTTTTTGCAAAAAAACTGTGTATTAAGTGGATGAGATTGAATAAGTTTTTGTAAAGAAAAATTTGTAAGTGAATGTGTATGTAAGAACCGAGGGTGAGAAGGAAAAAGAATGGATGAAATGTTGTTCGAAAACATTAAGGTTTTATGAGAATTTTTACGTAAAAAGTTTAGAATTTTGTGTAAAAATTAGGCATCTGGTTTAGTAAGTGGCAGCTAGCATAATTTTGAGACGTTACTTAAACGCCGGGAACCTAAAAATTAGGAGAAAATATTGTTGAAATTTTTAAAACGACATCAAGGGTATTTTGGAGAACAAAAGGAAAAATAAGGTCGAATGTTGAAAACCCGAGCCCTCGATGACCTAGGTTGAGGAAAATATGACAAACGTTTTGAGGATTAATGAAACGTCCATTTGGAGTCCCGAAATGTAAAAAAAAGAGAAGAAATGACTCTAAGGGATCAAAATAGCACCACCCAAGGATCTGGTAAATAATAAACTGAAAATGTCCAAAATGTTTAGAAAAGACCAAGAGAGTACCTTAGAATGACTTAAATAAGATTTTAAATGTCATAATGGTGATTGTTAAGGTTAAATTTAGGATTTTAAATAGTACACGGGCGTGTACTAGAGGAACACGGGCATGTAGTGAGAATGAATCCCAAACACACACAAGATACACGGCTATTTAGTAAGACAATTAACCACCCGAGGGTTACACGAGCATAGACACGGTTATGTGGTAAGGCGTGTATATGTGCAGGAATGAACAGGTCACACGGTCATGTGACACAGCCATGTAGAGAGATATTTCACAACCCAAGAGTTACATGGTTATGGACACAGCCGTGTAGTGAGCCGTGTACATGTGCAGTAATGAACAGATCACACGGTCATGTTACACAGTCATGTATGGGAAGAATTTAGTGACCCGAGAGGTATACGGCCATGGACATGGCCGTGTATCAAGCCGTGTAAGGATGCACAGTAACGAAATGTTAAAAATAAATAAACAAATAAATAAAATAGAATAAATGATGAAAATGAATAGATGAAAAGTAATAGATGACAATGGAAATTTACAGATAATATTTTATCTGTAGGAACTCAATTGAGAAGCAATAAAGGAACATCGAAAGATTTCAAGAAGTGGACCCTAGCACAAGTATTGTAAGTACAACATTTACTTGTCTACTCACGAACTGACTTGTCATGTATATGTTTTAGGATACAATGTTATGATACGATACTATGTTAAATGTTTTATGAAATGTTATGAAATAAATGTTTTATGAAATGTTATGAAAGAAAGAATGAACGAATGAACGAAAGAAATAAAACAATGTAAAGGGTTCCGGACCAAGGGGCGATGGGAATATCACTTGGTTGGAACCATACGAAAAAAGAAAAAGATAAAGTAAAGAAAGAGAAAGATAAGTAAGATAATAAGACTGAAATTTTAAATATTGATGTACCAGCCTCCGACAAGGTGAGGTTTCAAAGAATGGCTATCCAATCCAACGGGATTCTACCCTGAAGGTGCGAAAGTTTAACGTTGAAATTCGACAGTGAGGTTGGTTGGTGAGTCGCTCTCCCTTCCCTCATTGGTCTGCGCGCATCAGGTATGACCATCGAATAGGGCTCACAAGTGAAACTATAAGTAAAGAAAGAAAATAAAAGAAAAGAACAGAATGAAACGATATGAATGAAAGAACGAACAATGGAACTGAAAGTTAAGCGAGCAAAGAAATGAATAGAATGACATGAAAGAAAGAAAGAAAAATGAAAACAACAGAGCGAAAAATAAATGAGCATAATATGTACTAACACCATGTTTGTTGCTCTGTGTTATATTCAAAATTTTATGTTAAGTATGTTAGAATATATGAAAGTTTGTTACGACGTTTAAGTACATGTAAGTATGTTTACAACGTTTAAGTATATGTCAAGTATATTTACGAAGTTAAGAATGTTAAGTATGAATTTTAAGCTATGTATGTATGTGTAATGTTATGAATGTATGTTTGTATTTACTGAGCCTTGGCTTACTAGTCTGTTCGTGATGTAGGTAACAAGTGCAAGCTACTTGTATTATAAGGAAGGAAACTGATGGGCTCGCAGGCAGATTCCTGAAGTGTCATGGATTGAGAAATGGATCTGCTATGTTTTCCGCTGACAGATAAATGTAAATGTATATGTAAAGAAATGAGATAAGTTTAAAAGTATGTTATGATATGAAGTATTTTAACGAAATAAAAATGCAATGTTATGACAAAGGTATTTATATAAGTATGATTTAAAATAGAGTTAAAAGAAAAAAAAATTATTCCTAATTTTATGTATAAGTTAAAATGATAAGATTTTAAAGTATGTTAAGCATAAAGAAAATATGTTAAAAGTGAATTGCCGACGACCTATGAGGTGACAGACTATCGCAGTTGGTTTTAGAGTTCGACCGTGATAGTGCCGTCCAGCCTCTATGAAGGGCGGGCCGTCTCAATACTAATCTCCTTTGTGGCAAGACAATGCGATCAAAGGTATCAGCTTTGATTCCAAAAGCTTGTTGCCATTTGCAGTGAGCAAGTGATTTGAGGTTGCAATCGGAGGTAAGGCTTCAACGGCTTAAGATTGGCATGAGGACACGACAACTTCAATCGTATTGGGTCTGGGCAAAGGGGAAGAGGCAGGCAAGCGATCAGTGGATGCCAGATCTCCATCAACCAGATTGTGACCTTAGGGCAAGATAACCGACTAATAGATCTTTTTTGGTGACTGGTCCCATCATGCACCACTATTGTTGCATTGCCATCGCTGTTGTTCCTGTTACTGGCTGTCGTCAACTCCGTTTGGCTAAGCCAACATCAACAGTGAAGAAGAGAAAATGAGGAAAGAGAAAGAAATTCTAAAAATAATAATTATAGTTGATATATTAAAATAAATATTTATAATATTATTAATGATATTTTTTATAAGAGTTTTTTTTTTTCCTTTCCTGTGGGACAAAAATCTATTCAAACGTGATTTTGTGCTAGTTTTCTTAGGTTGCGGTCGAGTTTGTACAGTTGGGCCACGAAAATAATGGATCGTTTTTGTGGGCTAGTACAATAAGAGTTGGAGCCCACGGGCCCAACTCATTAAACTTACTTAAGGCGTTGGATTTCGATAACAAAGCATCGGACGGTTGAAACTGGTCTTGATCATTCTTTACACCGCAGTTGATGCCCAATAAAAATACGCCACGTGTAATCAGGTCCTTTTTTAAATTTTATTTTTTTAATTTTAAAAAATCTTAGCCCCATCCTCTTACAATCATTCTCATTCATTTATACAGTCGCTTCCCCCTCTCTCTCTCTCTCTCTCTGTCTATCGGGACCTTTCCTCTCCTTTTTCTAGGGTTAGGGTTTCTTTCTATCTCTAGAATCTCTACCCCCTCGGTCCCTTTTCTCTCTAGACCTCCGATACTCATCACTATGATGCAACCAGGAGCAGGCGTTGCACCGCCGGCGGCTCAGCAGTATACTCAGCAGCCCCAGCAACCGTACATGATGATGCCGCCGCCGCCGCCGCAGCAGCAGGCCGGCCAGGTGCCGCCGATGTGGGCCGCTCCGGGCCAGGTGGCTCCGCCGCCACCGCCGCAGCAGCAGCCTCAGCAGGCTCCGCCGCAGGCCCAGCCCGCCTCCGTCGACGAGGTCCGGACGCTCTGGATCGGCGACTTGCAGTACTGGATGGAGGAGAACTACCTTTATGGTTGCTTCGCTCACACCGGCGAGGTTGCTAGCTCTCTTCTTCTTCTTTTTTTTCCTTTATTATTTTTCTATCAGATCTGTGTTTTACGTTAGGGATTTTCAAAACCTATATATATATGTGTAAAGCACAAGAATATATATATATATTTTGTTGTTGTTCTGTACTTGCCAAGTTTATTCCTTTAGATCCTGATTATGCTTATGTCACTTTCTGGTACTAATTTCTTGGATTTTCCCCTAATTTTATAAGTTGTAGGATGATAAAATATGCTTGTGTTATTCTGGTACTAATTACTTGGATTTTCCCCTATTTTTCGTAAATTTTAAGATGATAAAATATGCATGTGTCACTTTCTGGTACTAATTATTTGGTTTTCCCCTAATTTTTCATAAATTATAATATGATAAAATATGCTTGTGTCACTCCCTGGTACTAATAACTTGGATTCCCAACACACCCCCACCCCCCCCCCCCCCCCCCCCCCCCCCCCCCCCCCCTCTTTTTTTTAAATTGTAAGATGATAAAAGAATACGTAGATGGGTATACGAGATTCGTTGATAAGTGTTTGTATTTGACGTTAGTTTTATGTTTGTTTGTTCTAGCTTTTATCTCTATGACAAGTATTGATAATGATTGGTAATTGGAGATTAACTATACTGTGGATTTGTTTGTTAATTGATTAAGATGTGTGTTGTGATTTTAGGTTGTCTCTGTGAAAGTCATCCGTAATAAGCAAACTTCTCAGTCAGAGGGTTATGGCTTTATTGAGTTTGTTAATCGCGCTGCTGCAGAGAGAACGCTTCAAACATACAACGGAACCCCTATGCCAAACGGTGCCCAGAATTTCAGGCTAAACTGGGCATCTGCAGGAGAGAAGCGTTCTGACGATTCACCTGATTATACAATATTTGTAGGAGATTTACCTGCTGATGTTACAGATTACATGCTACTGGAGACTTTCAGGGGCCGGTACCCTTCAATTAAGGGTGCAAAGGTTGTGATCGACAGGCTGACTGGCCGCACTAAGGGCTATGGTTTCGTTAGATTTGGAGATGAAAGTGAACAGGTCCGTGCTATGAACGAGATGAACGGTGTTCTCTGTTCTACAAGGCCTATGCGAATTGGCCCAGCTGCAAACAAGAATGCTGTTGGTGGTGGTCAGCAATACTCAAAAGGTTTGGTTTTTACGTCTGTTTTGTGATGGCGTGCAATCTTTTTGTGTTTTGTATTATAAAATAAGATTATATTTTTGTTTGTTTCAATGATGCTGTTACTTGTAGCCTGTTAGTTTTTTCTTTTAATTGTGTTTTGCCATTCATATTGTCTCTTATATTCTGCCACGTTTAACATGGTAAGGTCGTATTTCCAGTCTTTTTTTTTTTTTTAATTCACAGCAGTATGCTAAACATTGGTTGAAGTTCCTTTTGGTTACGCTCTTGAAGATAAGCCGCAAATTTCCATTGTCATTTACTTCCTATAATTTCGTTAAAAAATTTGGGCAGGGTAAATGCTTTAAAATCCTGAAAACTCATTAGAACTCATGTTGTCTCAAAGCAGGGGGGTCAAGAGGCTCTGTCATCTAGGGGCCTGCTACTGATTTCAGCCGAAATGGTATTCCCTTAGGGCGTGGCCTCATGTAGGTCAGTTTCCATTTACGTATGCGTTGCCCGTTATTCATGTGGCATTTGTTATGCTACATTGTTTATTTTTTTTTTCCAGCTCGTTCTATTGGTTCAGCTTTCCATAAAGTTACAATTCCTGACTGTTCTTGTTGCTTTAAGTTTGAACTCCAGTAAGATTCCAGCTTAGTTGTACATAAATAAAAATTCTTATCATTTTTTTTTAAGTGTTTTGGTAAAGGAGGTCGTAGTTATTAATATTAATATTAATATTATTATTATTAGTATTCTTTTTTCAGCGTTCCTATGTTCTTTTCGAATTTCTCTATTCTCCCAATTCTTCTGTAATGTAAAATTATGATTTTCTATTTGGCTTCCTGTCCATGAGACAGTATTTATGGAGCACAGGTAGCATTATTGCAGGCTAATTGTCGTTATGTTTTTAGCCTTCTGCTACAATTCTTTTACTTTTACAATTAGCGTCTAGCGTTACTGTCATGTCTCCTTGATCTGTCCCTATTATTTATTTAAATGCCTCCACTTTTCTTTTGGGGATATTCCTTTGTGTTAATGTGCCGAACTAAGTTAATATTTTCATATCATTAGTTCTTGTTGGGAGGGGAATGTAGCGTTCTTTCCCCGCACACCCCCCTCGTATTTCAGCATTTTTTTTCTTTTGAATATTCTTCTAACATTACTTCTGCTATTATAGTGTTGTGATAGAGTAGTTCCTGTAGCAATACACATATCATGCTGCTGAAACTTGTAATCAAGTGATTACCTTTTTTTAATCTGAAAGTGCCAACAACCATGTTTACTAAACTAGTCTTCTTTACCAACTTAGGGGTTTGAGTAGCTGTACCTCATGTAGGGCATGGTTGCACTTATCTTTTGGTAGGTCACTGCTGTTAGACTTTGCAGGTGTGTTTTTAGGAACAGTGACAGCAAGGCCTTCTTTGCCTTGTCCTGTGTATTGTTTGTTACGAGCTCAAATGCAGTGTCAGCATTTTTGTTATATATATATACATATTTTTTTCATAATAGGTTTAGTGATCATTGTAGATATCTGTCTTGCGTAAATACCTTTTGGAGAGGTTCTTATGAGATGACCTAGTGAAGTGTGGGCTTATTTGGATAATCTTCCTGCATTTTTTTTTTGGGTGCTTCATTTGAAGTAACAGCATCAGTTATTACAGGTTATCTATTTGAAGTGACAGCATCTGTTTTAACTGGTTCTCTGTTTTATGTGACACTATAATAGCTAACTGTTTTTATTTTGAATCTGTCAGCTTCCTACCAGAATTCTCAAGGGGCTCAGAATGAGAACGACCCAAATAACACAACTGTAAATACTTGCATCTTTCCATGTTTGGAAGTTAAACTTGTTAGAACCTTTCTTCTGACTTGAAAGCAACTTTTCTTGCAGATTTTTGTTGGTAATTTGGATTCCAATGTTACGGATGATCACTTGAGACAAGTTTTCTGCCAATATGGTGAGCTGGTGCACGTAAAGATACCAACAGGCAAACGCTGTGGGTTTGTCCAATTTGCTGACAGGTGTGTCCGTTTGCCAATCATCTTCTCAGTTATACCAATACTTGAAATTATGCGTAATGCTTGGCTTATCTTTTAATATGGTCCACAGGAGCTGTGCTGAGGAAGCACTTCGGGCGCTGAATGGGACCCAGTTGGGAGGGCAAAACATTCGACTCTCTTGGGGCCGTAGTCCTTCAAACAAGCAGGTTTGAAGCTTTGAATTCTGTTGTCAAATGGATTATGAACAAGCAGTTTTGGAACTGGACTGACATAATATGTAAAATTGATGTCTTGTTCAGCCTCAGCAAGATCAAAACCAATGGAATGGTGGTGGCTACTATGGATATGCACCGGGACACGAGGGCTATGGCTATGCTCCTGTTTCCCAAGACCCAAACATGTACTATGGAGGCTATCCTGGGTACGGGAATTATCAGCAGCCACAGCAGCAACAACAGCAGCAGCAGCCGGTGGGATACAGCTGAGGTGGTTCATCCTGTCTTGTGGGCATGTGTTGGGAAAGGAACTAAATAATGCTTTAGATACTCTATTGTCTCTGGTTTCTAAAATATGGTTTTTTTAGTTTTTGCTTTTGTATTTCTAAAGACATGATGAAGTTTTGCAAACCCTCTCTGATCTTCTGCGTCTTAATATATATGCTTCTGGATGTGGATTTGATATGTACATCCTGAGTTCTTCCTAGATTCCACCATGTGTTAGTTTAATTGGAATATATACATTCTACTCTGACACGAATTGAGTCTTTTAAATAGGTAGAATGTTAGGTGTTAGTTATGAACATGAGAAGCTTTTGAAAGGCCTTTAACTGACGTTTTACATACGTGACCTGAAAAGCGTAGAATCGGCATTCTAATATAAATTTGGGAGGTAACGCATCAATATATTTATTTTTTCTAAATTTGTATGTCATATATAGTTCGACTACGGCATAATTTGCGAACCTAATAAGGTAGTTGCCATGTTCGTGACGGTTTACAGTTGTATTAAAAAAAAAAAAAAAAACTCTTTATTTGCTTGTTTGTTTGTTTATTCATTATAATAATAAAGTTTCTTTTTAAGATTGAAAAAAATTCTACCAAAAATTCCTATTGATATGGTATATACATTTTTTTTTTTAATTTTTACGTTCTGCCAAAAATTCTCATTGTTAGTTCTCATCGTTTACATTTTTTGATTTTTACGTTCTACCAAAATTTCTCATCATTAATTTGGACTGGGGTTCCTGCCACTTGCAACGAACCATTGTTGCGGGGGTTGAAAGCCCTAGGATTATTAACTTAACCAAGTTATTCAGGCAAAGGTCTCCGATCTTCGTGTAACATAGAGGAGTCGGGTCGTAATATAGATAATAACATGACGTTTGTTTTCTGTTTTATGTAAAAATGACTGATAAAAAGAAATTTATTTACACCTTTTTAAAGTCGTAAATTGACTTTGAGGCAAACTATAGTCATCAAAACTGAGTCACTAATGGATATAATGTTTTAATTATATTTAAATATAATTCATTTTTTAAGTGTTGTATTTAATTAAAAAGTATTTGTTTTATATTTGACCGAAATATGTGTTTGAATGAAAAGTAATTTAAAATTGAAAAATTGATGTAATTATTTTAAAAAACTTTTAAATAATAATTATTTTTATAACGTTGTTGAAAAAGATTATATTTGCATGTAAAACTTTATGTTTGGTATAAAATTGTATTATATTTAAATAATACAACACTAAAAAAACGTATGTCAAATGTCTTCTAAGCCAAGCTGTAATTCTAAGCATGTTAATCTTTGTTCATATCCAATAAAAAAGTATCCACATAATTAAACAACGCAGAGAGCCACTATTCAGTCTCGATCGAGTTTCCACAAGTATAGGCAATCATCCGGCCACGGGCTAAACAGCTTCTAAATTATTTCATTTCTTCTCAATCGGGTTTCTTCAAGTTCAGGCAATTATCTGCCGCTTCGCTGAACAATTCCTGGACCTGGTTTAGCTCGTTCTCTGAAGCCAACAAATGATAGACATTGTGGACGGAATCAGCGATTCTTTCTTCTTAAAACAAAATATTAAAACCGAAAACCTGCAACGATACATACATACATACATATATATATATGTATATATAATGTCTTTCCCTAAAGAATATATCTATAAAAAATGGCACGCAGGAAAGATAGACGTTCAAAGATACCTCATGATTGGCTGTGTTAAAGAAAAAGGATACACGCATGTATGAAGTTTACAGGCTCTCACTTGAGCAAAAAGCCTTATAAATCCAAATAAAAGGACAGAAGACAGATTTGAGGGTATCAAAATACAGGATTGCAACGGCCTATAACTCATTCGATGTAGGAGTTCTGCTCAAGAGAATTCTTAACCCAGCAGACGGGAGTACAGAATTACAAATAACAATGGATTTCATATTGAAAGAAAAGAACTTTGTTAACATCTCTCAAGCAATCTGATACTTTCATCTCAATAAATAGATGAAAAATAATTGTGCACTTCAACGTGCAATTATTGAGGCAGATATAAGACGGTGCTCGATATAGGATGTTAACTAGTAAGAGTTTCTGGAACGTACTTGAAATAGCCTTCTTTGGATATTATTTAGATGTTTTTCTATCTATTTCAATCAATAGTTGATGCCCTATTTTTCTCAGGGGACGTTTGGAAAAAAATATTTCATTTTTAATTTTACTCAAATACAATACAATTTTACACAAAACACAAATTTTACAACAGTGTTACAAAAACAATTACTATTCAAAACATTTTTAAAACAATCACATCAACTTTTCAACTTTATTATTTATCTCTACTTTTATCAATCACATCAACTTTTCAACTCTAAAATACTTTTCATCCAAACACACATTTCATTTAAATACAAAACAAATACTTTTCAATCAAATACAACATTCAAAAACAAATTTCATTTAAATACAATTAAAATGTAATGCGTTTACCAAACGCCCCCTTAGTATGCAGGTTTTTGCCTTTTGCTGTAGGTATCTTGTCAATGATACTGCATAAAGTGCTAGTTGCCCTGTACTTATCCATGTGACTGAACAACTAGATTATTTATTAAAAAAAAAAAAAAAGAGGACCCCTTTTGCATTCCTATATAAAATCAATCACAAAGACGGCCAGTATACGTTTGTGGGAGTATGTTTATATACATTAGTTGGATTTAGCATTGAATGCAAGTAAGCAATGTTTATATACATTAGTTGGATTTAGCATTGAATGCAAGCATGCAACCAACTACCCCTACTGGCATGGAACTTGAACTTGTATCTCTATACCTCACACACATACAAATGCACACGGAGAAAACAAAATGTAGATCGCTCTTGAAAGGTTAAGCGCGAAAATATAGCATGAGGGAAAAGAAAACCAGACCTGCGGCTTCAAGTTGCCTCTGGAGTTCTTGCCCTATAGCGTCATTTTCAGCCTATATTGTTCCGAAAATCATGCAAAACAATGTTGTGTAAGAAGAATATATAGGAACTCAAGAATCTAAGGAGGGTTACAGTCAGTTGAGTGCATACCTGCAGTTCCGCAATCCTTTTCAGCTGCGTTTCTTCGCCTCCGTCTGATAACGGGAGTGCCGCCACCAAAGCATCAAACTGCAAACGAAACAGTTGGTAAAACAATAGTTAAGCGACAAGATTTGAAACGAATGGCGAACATTACACAGAAAATGAGCCAAAGAATGGTTAAAGACCCAATTTTGATCTCTATAATATTGAGCCGTATCGACCATTTTTCCGGAATCGGAAAGAAAAAAAAGAGGTCTAATTGCTACCTTATAAACTCATCAAGCCCAGGGATTCCATTTTCACATAGTTAAACAATTTACGAGAGGAACAATTTCGTCAATGATTAAAAAGAAAAATGAACAAAGAAAAAGAAAATTCAACCCAGACAAGAAAATTGAGGAGATTGAAACACCAAAATCATAGTCACAC
This sequence comes from Antiaris toxicaria, assembly GCA_035233585.1. Lineage (NCBI taxonomy): Eukaryota > Viridiplantae > Streptophyta > Magnoliopsida > Rosales > Moraceae > Antiaris > Antiaris toxicaria. The sequence goes on from CP141154.1 coordinate 103,157,837, forward strand.
TCCGTACATCCCTAAATACCTTGCTCCTCTGAAATCTGAAATGGAAATTCTGGGGAACAGAAGCAAAATCGAAAATTTTCAGAAGCGGAGAAAAGGGAAAGGAATAGAAATGAGTGAGGACCTGCTTGGCAGACTTAACGAGAGAAGCGCTGAGAAGCTTGGGTTGCTCGGCGAACTTGGAGGCGTCTTCGGCCGAAGGTGCAGGCGGAGGCTCCGGGTAGTTGGGAGAGAGCCTGACCGGAGGAGCGTCCCTTTGCAGAGTCCCGAACGTATTGAACGCCAGAGCCGCTATCGTGTTCGCTTGTTCCTGTAACTGCGATATTATGTCCATCTCTCTCTCTCTCTCCCTCTCCCCCCTCTGCCTAGGTCGGTTCTGACTTCTGAATCTCCGAGGAACCTTTCGGCGCAAGCTGCCCCTTTTTTTTTTTTTTTTTTCCGTGGGTTTTTTTTGGCACAAGTACCGTAAGATCCAGAAGCAAAGAGTATGCTGTTATTAAAGTATACCGTGTTAGCAGTCAACTTTTGAATTAATTTTATTTAAATTTTTATTTTTTTGGCTAAAGATATATAAAATTTTATCAGTTGTTCTGAATTATAATCTTGATCAAATTTCATTGAATTTAGGTATTTTTTGATTTTAATATGTTGTAAATTTCATGTACCCATTTGTCATTGATTTATAATAAGATTAATTGAAACAAAATTTTAGATTAAAATCATGAAAGTGTTGTACATATCTCTATTAGTAATACGACATCTCCATTAAAATTTAGATTAAAATCATAAAAGCACGTACACGTACTATTTTTAAACATTTTTTTATTAGATTCAGATAATATTAAAACACAAAAGAAATAATATATATAAATCTAAATAAAACTTGAATCAGTGAGGGTAGTCCAGTGATGAGCACCTCCACTTACAATCTAAGATATTGTGGGTTTGAATCACCAACAACTTTCAGTTTGATGGTGAGGTGGTTAGAATAGGGAGAATGATGGAATTTTTCGATAATATATATATATATAACTTATACAACTTATTCATTAAAAAAAAAAAACTTGATATAAATTTAATAGTTAAAAAAAGTCTGTTTTTCCAGGCCGTATAAAACTCAGAAAACCTTTTACCGATGGGTAACCTTTGCATAAAATGGTTTAGATGCCGTTAGTGGATGATTCAAATGGCCACAATTCCTTTGCTTCGTTTTGTCCTTTTTTTTTTTTTTTTTGGTTTTTTGTTTTCATTTTGAAAAAGACAAAACAAGCAAAAGATGACAGCCGATGAAAAAGATCATTTTGTAAATGAAACTATTGCTCAGCTGAACAATTTTGCAAGCAAAAAACAAATAGAAGAGAAAATTTCAGCTATGTCATTCTAATATAATATGATACCATGAAAAAGCAGTGCATCAATTCCACTGCAACCATAAAGATCAAACTGTGCAAGCATGATCAGTTTCCCTTGTATACCTGAAAGAAGGCAAAACAGTATAGAGCATAAATATAATACAAAAAGGAAAAAGGAAGAAATTAGCAGAAACTATTAATTGTCAAAGATAAAACCGCTCCTACATAAAGAGGAGAAAAGTTATGACATCAAAAAGGAAAACCATCATAAGCTGTCAATAGAAAAAGTCCGCAAAATTTTTCATGTCGATGACTATAGATTGCTTTTCTTAATTTGAGGGCTACCACACTAGATTGTCTGTTTTATTCCTTTTTTCCTGTTCTTCATCCTTCAAAAAGAAGTTGCAAGTGCCGCAGAGATTGTTTGACACCATTGAATGGATCTAAGACTGTGAAGGTGGAGGAATTGCATCTTTTTCATCACATTCTGTGCCGATAAACGCACCAGAAGGACTGCGGATCTCTAGTTCGGTTGGCCCAGCTGGAACATGTTCTTCAGATGCAGGCTTGGATTCAGCAGGAATGGTGAGTGCATCTTTTTCATCACATTCAGTGATGATAACTGCACCAGGACTGCAGATCTCCGGTTCAGTTGGCCCAGCTGGAACATGTCCTTCAGATGCAGGCTTATATTCAGCAGGAACAGCCTCATCCTCAGACATCGTTTCATCTTGGGTGTGTTTCGCTGCAGAAAAAGAGACTTCCCAAGTAACATTAGTAGCATCGCCTAATGGCTTACCTTCTTCAATGGGGACATCAACAGCATGCTCTGATTGTTTCTCATGCAGAATGCCTTCTGCATTTTCCAGTTTCTCCATCGAGATGTTGACATCGGATTTGGAATCAGAAATCACAGGAGCTTGGTTGAGTTCAAGATTCAGAGTCTTCACCTCATCATGAGTCAAATCCTTCCTAGTGGGGTCAGAGCTCAAAACCTGATCATGAATCTTGGGCTGCTTATCAACAACTTCAACACCCGGAGATATGTCAACAACTGGCAGAGGTGCCAATTCTTCTTTTGATTCTTTGTTTGCCTCGACAACAGTAGGTCCCTTCACCAGTGTGGAAGTTAACAAGTCAGCAGCTGGTTCAGATTCTGGTTCTGCTTTCGATTCTTCATTCATCTCTACCTCATTAGGCCCTTTCATCACCTTGGAGGCTTCAGCACCGAGTGAGGTTCCAACAACTGGTTCAGGTTCTGGTTCAGCTTTATATTCTTCATTTGCCTCCACTTCATTAGGTTCTTTCATTATCTTGGAGGCTGCATTTTCTTGTACCACCTCACCCAGTTCATCGACCTTCGGCTCCTCCATCTGCGTTGGCATGACTTTTCCGCTTGGCAGAAGTCTTGTATCACTCTTTGGCACATGCGCTGCAAGAGGTATCACAACAGCCAGGTATTGGTTCTCCGGTGCCTCTGAAATGCCAGACTGAGGATTAGAAGGTTGAGAGCACTGTGCAAGGGCATTAGGCACCTGGTCTTTTGGTTCAACAGGTTGCTTATCTCTTTTTTGGGGCTGAACAGAACCAGAAGGCTGAGGCTGTCGTTGGACATTTGGGAAGGGGACTGCTCTTCTTTTGCACATTTTAACAAAAGGAGCCACATCATTTTCTGCAGTAATTGGAGCAAACCGCCCAGGTAGAAAGACAACGCCTCGCAGCTGAGTGTCAGTGTCACCTACCTTCACATTAAGGAGGTAACCAGCATCGAAGGTGCCATCAACAACACCTGTAACTACCTGACCCAGCACCCCATCAGCTTCGTCACCTGAACCACCAGTTGGTTTGTTTTTCTTTGAACCGTCTGGTGCAGGCATTGCAGGTGTGCTCTCAGCCTGTGCCAAATTCTTACGTGGACGTCCTCGTTTCCTCTTCGGAGGGATGTCTCCAGATGCTAAAGAATATGATCCGGGAATATGTTGTCTCATCTTGCACGAATAAATGAAACAGCTGAAAGTTTTACACCAGTTTTTGAAAACTTTTCCTGCAAAGAAGAAAGTAACCTCAATGACTTATTTCTTTGTTATAAAAATAAAATCAAGGAATAGGAGATGGGATAAGTTACTGACAAGAAGATGCACGACATTAACCATTTTGCAATCGTAATTTACAGCCCACAGGCAAGAAAATAAAGATCCTATGTTCCCGTAGGGAAGGAAAAAAACACAGAGGAAGATGACCACTAATCTTAGAGTGACAAGTGATTGATGTCTACCGTATTAAATAAAAGTTAACCAAAACAACATTAATGATTAAACGAGTCATGCTCAACAGAACCAAAAACAACCAAAAATATATATATATTTATATATATATATAAGCAGGCAAGCATGCAAGGGCATAAAGTTGAGAGTTCGCAACAGTCATACAGAATAAAAGAGGACGGGCATAAGTTGAATACTCTTGCCGTTTGATAACTTTATTACAGAGAGAAGTAATTATTCTTATTTAATCTGCTGAAAGAAGGAAAACAAAGAACTAGCAATTAACTAAAAAACATGATGACTAACAATTAAGAAGATCAGGCCATAGATCCCAGGTTTGATGCACACCCAAAAGGCGAAAAACAGTTATTTGGAAAGCCTTTCAAGCAAACATACTTTCCCACATTTCCAAACAGAATACACAAACACTTTTTTCTTTTCTTTTCCTTTGGACATCTCCAATCTGATGTTGAATGGAAAACCAAGATTGGCTATGGTAAAACGCAGAATTTAAAACTTCAAACTATTCAGAGAAAATAGTAAAAGAAGGTATGAAAAGAAAAAGAGACGAACAGAAGACAAGAAAGAAGGCACATATGAAAATAACCAAAGCGAATAATCTCTAATCTTTGCAAGTTTTCCTTAAAACCTAACAAAAATCATCAAGATCTGTCCATATAACCATTCATTCAAAGATCTCAATTGACGTTATAATCAATGATACCAAGACCTCAATAAGATAACCGCATTTCGATCAATATTACAGGAAAAGGACTTTAATTTTAATTTCAATTGCTAGTATTAACCAACAACTAAAATAGATTTAGTTACAAGGCTAATATCATACCTGCCTCTAGTTTACTGTATAAAAGCCTCCTTCATGCTTGTTGCTATCACCACCACAAGCGGAAGAGAGGGTGCGCGGACAATGAGAGTCTCACGAGATAGATGAAAGCCTTCTTAAAACCTAGCTGCATCTTATAAAGGGTTTACAATTGACATAGCTCATTAAAGAGCAAAAATTAACAATTCTACCATACGATCTTTGGGTTGGGCAGGGCTCAGTAAAAGCATACATTCAAGCTATAAACTAGCAGATACGGCCCAAATCCGATGCTAGCGCTTAGTTGTCCAAACTCCAGGCCAAACAACTAGGCTTCAAATAATTTCAACCTCATAAATTACATTAGTTGAACCTATTACACAATTTTATTGATATACTCAACCCATTTCAACTTTTGAGAACCTCCTCCAAAACTTACAACCAAACAATTAGTACATCTCGCACCCTTTATTCAAGTTAGATATTCTTTTTTTTTTCTTTCTTTCTTTTACCAGGGTAGCACATTCTACACCATAACACAAATGATGAAACTTTTGTACAAAAAAGAGAAAAAAAGAATTCCTTAGCTGTAAGATGTCCACATGTAGTATGAGGGAGAATTACAACCGAAAATATTATTGTTTGATCTTAGCACTTTTATTTCCCTTTTAAAGTAAATGATAAAACTAAACCCCAAATGAAAAGCATAAATTAACAGAAGAATCACACTAATCTTAATTATTCCCTAGTATCATCTATAGGCTATAGCATAAGATTTCTCCAACTTATTTCTTCATGTTTTCTCTATGCTCTAATCCAATCATATCTTTATCCATGAAAGAGTCATGGTTGATTTTTAGTAATAAGGCTCGAGATTTCCAACCTTTAAAGCAAATTTTCCATTTTTTTTTTCCTCTTAAATTCCTTCCGCCCTCCTCCGGATTATCATACTATCGAGATAGCTATACCGCGATTATCCGCAAAAAAATTAACCAGAATTAAAAAGAAAAAAAGGAAGATATAAATAAATATAAACAAAAGAAAAAGGGGAAATAAAATGAAATTGACACACTCACACGTATGAAGCTGGCTGATAAGGCAAATGAAGCAACCTTCCAAGGACAAAGAGGCAACTTTTTTGCGGCAACCTAATTATATAAACAATCGAGTTCAAATATATCAAGAAATCATACAAACTTGACAAAAATACGCAAAAAAGGAAAAAAGGGAAAAACATTCAAAACACAAGGAATATATATAATCATTTCTTGATGGGTAATTGGTACAACTACAACGCTCATTATCCACAACATTAGCCCTATCATTAATCCCAGAAAAAAGCTAAAATTTAAGCTCTGTAACGGACCAACCCAGAAATAATTCTTTCTAAACAAGAAAAAGAGTATAGTCCCCGCTAGGATCACAACCATTAATGCTAATACCGACCAAGTAAATAAAAAAAAAAAATACACACACACACACACACACGCACACACACACACACACACACACATATATGTATACAAACACGAAAATGTATATCAGTATCACATGGAAGGAGTGTGTGTATACAATTTGGAAAACTTACACGTAGCTGCAGAAGAGGGCAAGCCTGAAAGGGGTTGAAGAATTAGCTGGGGAAAATCAACTGATTCGCGGCAATGGAGAGGAAAAAAAAATTTTTTTTTCTTTTTTTTTTTTTCCTGTATTTATTTTGTTTCTCTGTTTAAGGTTTTGTTTGTTTGGCATAGTTTGCTGCATCAAACGTGGAAGGGATTTTTCCGCCCTTTTATTATTATTATTATTATTTTTTTTTTTCTCTTGGAATAAATTACTAGGTCCAAACGTAAAACTAGTAATATAGCAGAAGTATCACGGAAAACGACATATAACTTTTGTTCATATTATTTTACTGAAGTCATGTTGTCGTTTAATCATAATGCGACATGTCATTTTAGTTATAGTATATTTTGTTTTTTCCATGGAAGAATTACGTGATCAGAAGTTTTGAGATACTTGAACTTGGGAGGCGATTCATGTAACTTGGGCTCTCTAATAAGTACATGAGCCTTTTTTTTTTTGTGTGGGTGCGTCTATGAATTTATAAAGGGATTCCTCAACGGAGTCTAAGAAATTATTTGGAATGGATTCTCAAGACTCGTAGTAAAAAGTGTTTTAAATGAGTTGAGTGCATTTTTTTTGTTCCTTTAGTTATAATTTTTGGGACCGAATGATTGTATTACTCTCATATCATCTTCATATTTCTGCCGTGCTCTACACTTTACAATTGACCTCGTATAATTGGTTCTTAAAGACTAGTTCTTAGTTCTCTTGATGTACCCAAGATAAATAACTATGATAATTTTAAAGGATTTGCTGGTGAATGACAAATAATATAAATAATTTCTATTCATAAGAGGTTTTTGGATCAAGCTGAACACTAATTTCTATTGATCAATTTAGCTTTCGTTTGGACCTTTAATTGGAGTTAATATTTTTAATTTGGAATCGGTTGACTTTTCAATTTCTAATTATAATTTTTGTTGATTTGAAAAAAAAAACAAAAATCTAATCATAAAAGTTTAATTTAGTAGGAATTGAAATGGAGTTCTAATCATAAAAGTATTTTAGAATTCCCTTTTTCAAATATTGAAAAGAGTACGCAAAAATATTCACAAATAGTGCTATAAATATTGGTCATTCGACTCAACTCGCGTGAGCTAAAGAGGAAATATAGATTGGACTGAGCCTACCCATATAAAGAAACGGGGTCAAGCTGCTTGGCTCTAATAACATAAAGGATGGTCCAACCTAGCCCCACAACCTTATTGTCTACGAGTCAAGCCGAACTAATATGTAACTTTAAGGAAACATTAAATATTTTTATATGTAAAAATAAAAATAAAGTTTAAAATGGTGATCAGGCTAGGCCTACCTGTGGGTCTAAAATCTCGATCTAACCTGATCTGGATATTAAGGTCAAGCCAACACAACTAAGTGTCAATATGGGCTAGGTTGGACTAACCTGTGGCCTAAATAGATGGATTATATACTGATCCATCTAACTCAATCTATATTTATAACTCTATTCACAAAACATTTTTGAGTCTAAAAATTTTGTGGTTAACAAAAAAAATAAAGGTTCGTTTGATTTTAAGATATAGTTTAATCTAATTTATAAGTTAAGTTAAATTGATTAAATTAGTTATAATTTAGTTTAATTTAGTAAAATTCACTTTTATTATTATTTATTTCTATTTTTACTATTTAAGTATAATTTCTAATACAAATTATTTTTACTTTCACAATTTTTAATATAAATTAAACTAGATTAAACTAAAATAAAATGACCAACTTAATTTAACTTACACGTTAGATTAACCTATAACGTTAAAATATCACTTTTTGTGTCAATTTTTTTCTAAACTGCAAGGACAAATGTCATAAAAAAACGACAATAACTTGGAAAAAGGATCGGAACAAACAACCGCGAAACATCTAACAAACGACATGAACATAATAGCCAAACGAAACGACAAAATAACAAAAACACGAATAACACGGAAAGTGTCAGGTTAAAACGACATGAACTTTGAAAACGATAATGTCCAGGATGAAGCTTAAGAAAACGACATCAAGAGAGAAACGACAAGAACATGGAAAACGACAATGTAGATACACAAATGGGCCTAAATCCCTTCCAAAGCCCACTTTGATGGTCAACTCGTCCCTGCCAGAATCGAGGGAACGTGTCGTACACAAGACCGCTATCGAACATCTGTGGCCACTTAATTTTGAAAGTCTCTGCACTTCACAAACCCCATTTTTCCTCGCTCCTTCCAGAAGAGAAAAAGAAAATAAAGGTTTATTTATTAATTTTATACATTTTTTTTTTGCTAGAACAAAAGATTTCACTTTGTTCCCTGGCTCACTCTTTGAACCACATCCATGGCGTCTCTGTTGACCAACGGTATTTCGAGCTTCTCTCCACAACCGATTTCGGAATCTCCCATGTTCTCAAAAGGGTTTCCTTTAAAACTCGAAATTTTGAAGCTTTCGAATCCGAAATCCTCAGCTTCCAGAAGGGTCTTTAGGGTTCGCGCAGATGTTGGGTACGACCAAAAGACCATCAATCCCGACTCGGGCTCTTCACCAGGTAAGCTCTCGACTTCCTCGACTGGTACCGATGATAAAATCAAAGAAATTCTTCGTAACCGCGATTACGATAAGAAATTTGGGTTCAGCGTTGACATAGATTCGTTTTCGATTCCAAAGGGATTATCCAAGGAAACAATTCGATTAATTTCCACGCTTAAAGAGGAACCCGACTGGATGCTTGAATTTAGATTAAACGCTTTCGAGAAGTTCTTGAAGATGAAAGAACCCAAATGGTCGGATAATTTATACCCGCCTATTGATTTCCAAGATATTTGTTATTACTCGGCGCCTAAGAAGAAACCCACTTTGAATAGCTTAGATGAAGCCGACCCTGAACTTATCAAGTACTTTGATAGATTAGGAGTCCCATTGAACGAGCGAAATCGACTGGCTAATGTCGCGGTCGATGCGGTTCTTGATAGTGTGTCGATCGCCACCACGCATAGGAAGACTTTGGAGGCTGCTGGTGTTATTTTTTGCTCGATATCGGAGGCAATAAAGGAGTACCCTGATTTGGTTAGGAAGTATTTGGGAAGAGTGGTGCCAAGTGATGATAACTATTATGCGGCCCTGAATTCGGCTGTGTTCAGTGATGGGTCGTTTTGTTATATACCGAAGGATACCAAGTGTCCGATGCAAATTTCGACTTATTTCCGTATAAATGCTTTGGAAACGGGGCAGTTTGAGAGGACTTTGATAGTTGCTGATGACAGGAGCTTTGTGGAGTACTTGGAGGGGTGTACCGCGCCTTCTTATGACAGGAACCAGCTTCATGCTGCTGTGGTGGAATTGTATTGTGCCGAAGGCGCGGAGATTAAGTACTCCACAGTGCAGAATTGGTACGCTGGTGATGAGGAAGGGAATGGAGGGATTTACAATTTCGTCACAAAGCGTGGCCTCTGTGCTGGTGATCGGTCAAAGATATCTTGGACTCAAGTGGAGACTGGGTCTGCGATTACCTGGAAGTACCCGAGTGTTGTATTGGAAGGTGATGATACTGTTGGTGAATTCTATTCCGTGGCTTTGACTAACAATTATCAGCAGGCGGACACAGGGACGAAGATGATTCACAAGGGAAAGAATACGAGGAGTAGGATTATTTCAAAGGGTATTTCGGCTGGGCAATCAAGGAACTGTTATAGAGGCCTTGTTAAGGTTCAGTCAAGAGCAGAGAATGCTCGAAACTCCTCGCAATGTGATTCAATGCTTATTGGTGACAATGCTGCTGCAAACACTTACCCCTATATTGAGGTAATTTCTACGCTGACTACTCTATTAGTAATTTTTTTTGTGTTGTTTTGGTTTTTATGTGGCGTTTGAATCATTTATATTTATAGTGAATAGCCAATCCATATTACCCGTTAGTGTATATAACAGCTATTTCGTTTGATTAATAATTTTAATCTTTGATACACCTCAAATATGGTCATTGAAGGTAATTAAGCCAAATCAATAGTTGACTAATTTTGAATTTTGAAATGAAAGCTTGTGTCTTCTTAGTCCTCAATCCACATTTTTATTGGCTATGTAATACATGGGTCAGTATAATCATGTTTAGAGACATTGGCGACTTGCATTATCATGTTGCCTTGCTTTATTTATCTTGCTTAGCTCTTGTTTATGTCTTTTGAATATGAATAGTGAAGGATCTTTGTAGGTTAATGTATTAATTTCTTTGTTAAACAGGTAAAAAATCCTACCGCTCGCATTGAACATGAAGCCAGTACCTCGAAAATTGGTGAAGATCAACTATTTTACTTTCAGCAGAGGGGAATTGACTACGAGAAAGCCATGGCTGCCATGATTTCTGGATTTTGTCGTGATGTCTTCAATGAACTTCCTGATGAGTTTGGTGCCGAGGTGAACCAACTGATGAGCCTGAAGCTTGAAGGATCAGTGGGTTAGATGGTAACAAAGATATATTCAAGTAACCTTCTGCTTGTGAAATCAAGGTATTTGTCAACCAAAAAAATTTTCGAATAGTTTGCCGAGCTCTTAGTTTCTGTCCAATTACTTCGCGAAGTGGTTTGGGCATGGAAGGAAAATATGTACATAATTTTGTGGTTGCACTGTTGCTGGGTCTACCTTTGCGTTACGCTTAGTGAAACGACTTACTGTATTCTAAATGCTGTTATGCTGAATAATGTGTTTGTATCTTAAAATAAAAAATAAAAAAAATGCTATGTTTCAATAAGAAATGCCAGTTTTAAGAAAATGTTATGCAGTCTGTACATCTGTCTCTGTGATCAAGTTAACAAGAGAGAACATTGTATTTCTGCGATGCTTTTGCTGCAATTCTAATCACCAAAACCTGAATTCAGCTTTTGTGTCCCCTTTTCTGTGTTCTCTTTTGTATCCTTTAAATTGATGTGTGTGATATTTTAACTGAAACAATACATTCAATTGACGTGTTATTGTATTATTGGAGAGATGTTAAGTAGACATGAATAAAAGGACAAGCAAGAGTAGAATATCCAAAGCCTCAATCGTTTTTCTAATTTGTTTGGTAGGAAGAGATGGTAGCAAGGGGTACAGGTACATTATCTCCCGAGGAAAATACAGGAACGACTGTTCTCATATTGTAGTTGGCACGGATTCTATCTTTCAATGTTCTCACCTTCGAGTCTTGTTATGAGTTGATATAATATCCACTTGATTCACTGTTTTAACTTAATTTAGGTAACATTTGGTAAACGTTTTTTAGTACTACGAAAATTAATTTTACATCAAATATAAAGTTTTACATTCAAATGCAATTATTTTCAACGGTGTTACGAAAACAATTACTATTTAAACGTTTTTTAAAACAATCATGTTAACTTTTCAACCATAACTATTTATCTTTATATTTATCAATCATATCAATTTTTCAACTCTAAAATATTTTTCATTTAAATATATATTTTATTCAAATACAAAATAAATACTTTTCAACCAAATACAACACTAAAAAAAGAATTATATTCAAACTCAATTAAACTTAAACTTAAACTTATATTAAAAGTTATGTTAAAATAGTGAAAGTAGAGATAAAAAAATATTAAAATGGGTTTTATTAAGTTAAACTAAACTGGAATTAAACGATTAATTTAACTTAATTTCTAACCTAAATCAAGTTAAAACAGTGAATCAAACATACGCAAATAATCTTATCAAATCCATTCCTTCTCAAGTCCCTCCTATCAAACACATTCAGTTCGTCCCTACCATTTCTCGCATGTTTCCATCCCACCAAACAAGTCTGGAAAGCCACACTCAATGAGTTTGGGAAATTTCATTCAAAGAGAAAGATTGGGGTCCATATTGTCAGCATGATTGCACGTGTGTCCATTTTAGAAAATTGCACAGGGACCAGCAGGTTTTGTAGCGTACCTTTCACAAGGTTAGTCTTATCTACAGTGACTAGGATCAAGGTAGAGGAGTAAGATCACCTTTGGCTGATCTAATGGTGCTCAAAGATTGGCAGCCTTATAATCCTCAATCTCGTTCACACAAACTAATATACGAGTTGCGTACACCAATGCGGTTATATAAAATATAGGAAGGTCTCTTATGAGGTATTTGTAACTTTATATTAGAAACTTGTAATAAATAATTGAGTTCTATGTAATTTTAATTTAAAATCTTAAATCATTATATTGGATGGTATTATTCAGATATTAACGTAAATAATAAGTATTACTTAAAAAAATATTGCATTTTGAATCACTTAAGTGGTATAATATAACAAAAGTCATGTTACAAGTGGCACATGGAGGAGTGATGTGTAAGAGTCCCTCATAATATATATATATATATATATCAATACATCGGAGGAGGGATAAAAGTCCAGGTAAAGACTAATTAGTCTTTGTTTTTCGTACTCTTAAAGCTTTTTATTTTTATTAGAAAGGCAGAAAAAGTAAACATGGGCTAGTCTGTCGTTTCCTATTCTAAAAGCTTTTTATGCCTGAGTTTGATAAACGTTTTTTTTTTTTGTTACAAATATTAATTTTATGTTGAGTATAAAGTTTTATATTCAAATATAATTATTTTTAATAATATTATGAAAATAATTACTATTTAAAATTTTTTTAAAATAATTAGATTAATTTTTCAATTTTAATTATTTATCTTTATTTTTATCAATTATATCAATTTTTTAACTCTAAAATATTTTTCATCTAAACATATATTTTATTCAAATATAAAACAAATACTTTTTAACTAAATATAACACTTAAAAGAGAATTATATTTAAACATAAATAAAACGTAATACGTTTATCAAACTATTAAGGCATATGATAAAAAAATTTCAAACATGTGAGGCCACGTAGTTATAACCTGAGAAAGTTGATAGATAAGGTTTAGATTTATCTGGTGTAGAATATAGTAAACAAATTTACTTAATATTCATGCTTCGTCACACACTCAATATCAAACGCATTTTACAATTATTAGTGTTCTTTTATGGTTTAGCTGACGACATGAATGTGGGGCCAAAAATGAGGTATGTTGATGGCTCTGATAGAACTTTTTTCTTTAAATGTGATTTAACTTTGTCTCAAGTCTCCTTTTCTCAATTGTTAATGAGAGACGGTTTTTTTTTTTTTTTACCCCATTCGTTTACTGATTACAAAACAGAACAAAGTCATGCGTAAGAGGCACAAGAGACGAACCAAGCGTGCACGCCATGTTAGTTAGTAAACATATTTTAATGTTCAGTTAGACATGATTGATATGATGGTGCCTCCCCAAGGTCATGAATTTGAGCATGGTCGGCTAGCTATCTACCTTGAAACGTCACACACACACGCAAGTATTTGTATGTATGTACGTATATTAAGGCCAGAATTGCACTATTTAAACAATTTTTTGGCCCCATCTCTCTCTCTCTCTTCTCTCTCTCTCTTTAGTCTATATTATTTTAAATGCAATTTTATTGTTGTTTATGATCTCTACCATATTTTTTAGTAGGACAAGTAGGGTGAACATCGGGTGGGTTGGGTGTGTTTTTATGAATTTTCAACCCACCTAATATTAAATATTAGGTGGGTTGATAATTTTTTTACCCACCCAATCAATCCAATGTAAAAAATTAACCCACCCAATTAATATCGGGTGGGTTTGGGTGAGTTATGTATTTTATTAATAAAAATAATAAATGATATTAAATATCTAATAACAAATGAAAAATTTAATAGGAAAAAAAAAGAAATTAAACTCATGATATAGTTTTAAAATAAATTCTATTATAGATTTTGCACAAATAAAAAAATTTCTAATATAATCTCATTAATAGTCAAATGTAAAATAAATATAAGTTATAAGAATCATCAAAAGATACAAGAATACTAAGATAATTAGTAGTATTTTTTACAAAATTATCAAAAATTACATCTATATTGAATATCAAGTAATGCATTTTATATATTTAAATAATCTAAACAATACTTAGGGTTGAACATCATTTAGCAAAAAAGAAAAAATAGTAAGTGAGTGAATATTGGGTGGATTGGGTGGGTTTTTGAAATTTTTTCAACCTACCTAATCTTTATTGAGTGGGTTGAAAATTTTTTTTTACTCACCCAATTAACTAAATATAGCAAATCAACTCACCTAATTAAGATCGGGTTAGGTAGATTAGATGGGTTTGTTGGATGATCGAATTTTTTGTTCATCTCTAAGGACAAGAATGACTCTTTCCCTCCTCCCCTGAATAAACACAAAAGGAGCATAGTGGACACATTTTATTGTTCATTTATTTGGCTGAATAGAGCATATCGGATAGTTAGATGAGAATCAGTTAACACCTTTTTTGTTTTCCCCATTAATATGCCTTAAGATATGATTAGTGGCTTTGCTTGTGGAAGTACACAATTCCATAACCAATCAATCACGTGTCCAAAGCATGTTTGCACTAATTTATCCAATCAAATTGTTTAGAGTAAAGAGATGTAAAACTCAAATCCACTCACAAGTTTCAAGAAACATGGGAGGTGCATTTCAACAGCTGTAAGCAATAGATCATTCACAAGGTAAGTTATCCACAAGGATACAAAATCAGAAAATTTAGTAAAAATGGCAATCATGACTTCATGAATAATGCAATCAATGAACACAGTCTGTTAACTCAAACGATTAGACTGGATTTCTAAATGATTAAAACACGTTACACAATTCCTTAGCTCGCAAGTATCAATAATTGCTAAGCTATCTGTGAATAGGGGAAACATTAATGGAGCACAAAAACAAGGAATCAGCATTAAAGCTTCACATTAGTAAGTCATTAAATTGTCTAATATATAGGCATAGGTGATGTAAGAGTTAATTTCTCTTCAAAGTTGCAACTAATAATTTCGAAGCGTAATCAAATCTTTTAAACATGAATCTGAGATAATATTCGAGTGCATTATTTGTTTAAATCTTTATTTCGATAAGTTTATTTTTTTTTTTTGAATTCATAGACACATACAGATTCAGACATTATTTCAGCTCAATATTATGTAGAGTGTTTTTTAAATTCAAGTATGCTCTTGTGTCAAGAAACCTCTGATGATTACAATTTTAAATATGATCACATATAAGTATATAATATAGTTTAAAAGAATATGGTTACAAACACACTAATACCATTACGCGCTTGGGATCAGGCCAAAGGCGGTAGGGTTGACTCAGAGGGGGAAAGTCACATGGTATTACTTGAAAAGCCAGCAATGCATAATACGATGCTGCACCTTATTATTTTGCTTTCCGTTTTGTTGAACAAATAATGCTGCGTTTATTGCTACTCATTTATTTTATTCCAAAATTTCAAAGATTCTTCACGCTGGTGGAAACTTTGTCTCTTCCATACATGGCAAGCTTCTTGTTTCTCCCTCTTTTTGACTTTTTAGGCCCCTTCTCACTGCTCAGCAGTGAACCCCAAGCTTCTATATGTTAAAGAATTAAAATTGCCCGCTCCTTCTGAATATAACACACAATACAAGGAGATATTATAATGGAGGTATTTTTTTTACTGAAAAAAAAAAGCAGTGTCTTCACGCTTTTTATTCATAGTTTATTTGTAAACATAATAGAATCATAAGTAAATAATATTTAAACCTGATCCATTTAGATTCAATTCAGAATTTTTCAATTTATTACAAGTTCATAATTCTAATAAGGGGATTGATTTTAATCATAGGATTTAACTTATGATGTTTATGAAATAGGTATAAAGATATTGTTGAAACAATAGTATTATAATATTAGGTCTTATATAATAAGTATCATCGCATTTAAGATCTATTTTTGTGAGGATCAATTCTCCTATTAGATGCTCTCATTGTGCAATATCCCATACATTATACTTGGGCGGGCGTTGTAGGAATATTGCACACTAGAAACTGCTAATACTCTATACATCAATCTACCTACATAAATGCATACGTACACAAAAATAGAAACGAGTAAAAATACTCGTAATATTACTGTTGTGTATAATAAATTATTATGATATATAATTAATAAAATATCAAATATAAACTATGTTATATATATATTATAATATATTATAATAAGATGTCATTTATCTGAGATATTATAAAATATTGATATACTAATAGAAATTTAAATTTTATATTACAGTTTTTGTTTGTCTTTTTTTTATTACTCTTTATCATTGTAATGAAAATAACAGTTAATATAGAAAAGAGAAAAAAATAAGAATATTTTTTATTGAGTTAAATAAAAAATTATAATGTTAATTGGTATTAGAAAAATATTTATGTTGATTATAAATAAGTCAGTTATGTGGTTAGTTTTCGTTTTCTTGAGGATTCGGTTGCTCTTGTTTTAGAACTGAAACAATAAAATATATTATTATTCAAATTAGTGTTATTATTTTTTTAGTATATTAAATAAAATATGTTTTAGGAATAATTTGTTATCTAGTCATAAACTTTTTGGATTAGGTGTTTTTAGATCTAGTGATGCTACTATTAATGGTTGTGGTTTGGGAGCTATTGTTGATGATGGAAGTAGCAGAGTTGTAGATTCATCGTCATCAACTGTTTTTGATATAATTATATCGATCTGTGCTTCTCTAAACCTAAAATAGACTTGAAATATCTTTATTTGGTCTCTTAATTGGTTTATTATAGGCGGTAGTATTATTGAATCTATATAACCTTCTTCTATTGTTAATAAGGAGCATGTTTTTTTTTTTTTTTTTTTATCAATACTTGAGAGCTGTTCTTTCAAATATTATTATAATTGTATAGCCAGTTTCATTTTAGATTCTTGTATTTTATTTGTACATGTTAGGAAAAATAAAATTTAATAAGTGGTTTAGAATGTATTATATGATTGTTTATATATAAATTAATTATAAAGATATTGATATAAGGTATTTAGTTATATGTGATACCATGGAGTGAGGATTAAGGTTAAATGCCCATGACTGTCACACCACTATCCACTACTTGATTCTCTTACTTGTCTGTAGTATTGATGGAAAGAGTTGTAATATCAAATTTATTATATTTCAAACTGGAATACTATTACTTTTTATTGTAAATTTGACTTTCTGGATATATAAAAATTAGATATTAATTTCAATTGTAGTATATAATTTCATTTTTATTAATATAATTTTATTTGTACTTATTTGATGTTCCAGATAATTTAATTTATTTAGCTTTTCAATTGTTTTTCTATTTTTCAGATTCTATTGTTTTGGCAGTTGTGTTTGCTTGATGGATATTGGTACGAAGTCAATGTCTTGTATTGTATTATATTATATGACTGAATCTGTATATATAATAAATTTAAAAAAGTATGTAGTAAAAATTAGTAAAATATAATAGAATTATTTTATACTATATTTAAAGCAAAGATAAGAAATATTTATTACTTTGTTTCTAATGTCTTCATCTCTAGTATATTTAAATTTATGTAATATATTGTTACGTTAGTGCTTGCGACATATGTGTTTTGTGTTTAATAGAAAAAATTATAGTAATTAATGTTTAGTAAACATAATGAAGTGCATATATATATGTATACAATAATTATAATAGTTACTTACCTAGATATTATAGTTATTGATGTAAAAATCATTATTATCAGATCATTCATTGTCTTTAAAATATTTATATCAAATTTTTCAGTTATTTCTCCCCATAAGATTACATGTAGTTTTTGGCTCCTGTAATTGAAAAGAAATAATGTTAAAATATAATTAAAACAAATAATAAAATGCTATTTATAATATGAGTAACAAAAGTTACTTATTTAATTACTTGATATTTTATATAGTTAAAGTGCATTTTGATGTCATTTTACCTTTGACATTTATTTGTTCGATTTTCTTGAACTTTTATTAATATTCTTTTAACATCTGATATAAATAAAATTAAAATAATTGTTAATATGTGCAAAAAAAATTCATAATAAAATATATGTATATATAAATTAATAGAAAAAAGATAGCCCTGTTAATATTTCATTGATATTTATTCTTAATGGTAATTGATCAAATTTTGTAAAGTAAAATTTATGCAAGGGAATATTAGGTTTTTCTTCTATTATTAGGACAAAAGATGTTGCTCTTGCAAACTGCTACATTGCACCATGAGGTGTAATATTGTATCTTGATTTGTTTGGTGCAATATTAAAATTGCTAATATAATATATTTGTCATTTTACTATTTTTTCAGATAAATAATCAGCATCCCAAGCTTTAATTAATCCATGTATTGTCTCATGCTACCTTCCATAAAAGTATAATTATTTATTATATTATATATTTTGAAAATATATAATAAAATATATAATTATAACAGAATATAATATAAAATAATGTAAAAGAAAGTTCTTATTTCGTTATCAACCAAATGCGGTATAAGCTCATTAGATGTCCTAGTATATAATCATTGTTATGCCATAGTCTACTAATGTGAGTCTCTATAACTCCATGTTATTCATTTAGTTTGAGAGAGCGTATTGGTATTATATTTTTAATCAATTATGAAAAATATTTATAAAAAAAATTATATAAATGATATATGTAAATTTTTTATAAGTAAATTGAAAAATGTATATTTGAATTGTTGTTAGGACAATATTGAAAATCTTTAGTCAACGATACAATTTTCATAATTACGTAATATTATGTAAAATTTCTTTGTAAATGATATTTTTAATATGGTTTGAATGTTTATTAATTGATTAATATATTAAAATGTATAATCCTCCTAATGTTGTTACTTTTGATAAAGTTATATATAATTGATCATGTGTAAACATTTCATTTTTTAAATAGATATCAATTTTATTTAGTAATTGTCTTTGACTTTTATTTATTGTCATAGTATAATAAATTTTTATAAGAAATTATTGTGTTTTTAGTGCAAAGGTCCATCTAGATTCATTTACAATAATTTCTATTTTATGAATATAAACACATGTATTTTAATTATTTGAATTTATTATTTATCCTTCTATAATTCTATTTGTTAATCATATGATGATGAGTCTTGCTCTGTTATATAAACCTATAGATCGATTTAAGTTTCTTAATAACACAGTAAGAATTCCAACTTTAAGATTTAAATTATGTGGCAGTATGCTGTTGAAATTTAATGTATGTAAAGATTACTTGTGATATAAAAGATTAAGTTCATCAATATTTTCAGATGAAGACACTATTGCGTTATAAATATGATAAGATTTTGATTTACTGGGTATTAAAGATAATATATATTTATTGATATCATCAGCTATTTTATTTTTGAGTGTTATTATTGCTTGTTGTCATTGATATTCAATATTGTCAAAGTTTTTTTTTTCAAGATTCTTGTATATTATTTTTGAAATTTTTTCAATTGGATTTGATTCGTAATATATTATGTATTATTTTGGTACTTTAATCCATGTAACATCTTCACTTTCTAGATCTTTTATTCTTTTATTCATATCGTTTCCAATGGTTAATATCTAATTTGAGAACTCAATAATTTCTGTTTTTTTGTTGTTCTGTAGTTTTATGATGTTTTAATCTTATATATTTTGTTAATGTCAGTATTTGAAAATGTAGCTATAAATAAGAGTTGTTTATACTTGCGTTTATTATATGTTCTTTTGTTCCCATAAGAATAATAGGTAAAATTTGTTGGAAATCACCATTTAAGATAATAGTTATTCCACCAAATGGCTTGTCAAAATTATTTTCTAAATCTTGAAGTGTTTTGTTTAAAGTTTCAAAACAATGTCTATCATTCGTTGGTATTTCATTCCAACGATGTTTATTCAATTAATTTTACCAGTTGAGTTTCTTTTTTTACGTGATATGTGGAAAATTTATCTATTGATAGTAGTATTTGAAATTTAAAGTATATAGATATATCTTTAGGTAATAATAATTAAGCTATTCCAGAAGATGTAATATGTAATATAATTTCATTATTTGATCTTATTTTAATAATAGTATCATTCCATAAATATGTTTTTTTCTGTTTCTTTGTGACCATAAATGAATAATGGTTTTTTGTTTTCCAATGTTAAGTGATTTTACAATTTGTTCATAAATATATCATTGTTCATTATTTAAATTTTTTACTAAAATAGTATTTTTTTTAGTTTATTTATATTGTAGTTAAGTTTTTTTCTTAAAATTTTGTTATTTAGATTATCAATTATTGATCCAGTGGAAATGAGTAAATCAAAATTTGTTAAGGTAGATAAATTTAGATTTAATAGTTTTTCTAGTTCATACAATATATAATTATATAATTCATTTTCAGGTACTTGAAAATTTGGGTTTTTAAACAAAGTGTTAATTTTATGTAAAACATCATCCGTCATAATTTTTTAATATTTTTCAAATAATTTTATTGGATTATTTATATTATAAAATAGTAAAATTATAATAAACAATTGTTGTAGTTGGTTTAATATTGATCAAAATAAAGTTTCTAATATTGAATTGTCTCATTCTTTATCATCTCCTAATAATCCTAATGCATTACGTTCTGCTTGATGTTGTCGATTTTCGTAAGTACATGAATCAAACAAATAATAAGGTGATAAAAAAAGTATAGTTCTCACGAGAATAGTGTTATTAAGTATCGAAATTAGTTGATTTTAATTTTATTTAAACGACTGAAAAATAATATTACAAATGACAAAGTAAATAAATAAAATAAAATTATAAAGATAAATAAACATAAATTAATAACATAAAAACAAACACACAAATGCTAGAAATTATGGTTTCATTGTAATTAGTTAGGTTTAATTTTATTTAAATATATTATTATGATTTTGCGTTTATATTTGTTAATGATTAACTACCATTTTTGCTTTCTGTACAATTTCTCAAATTATACATAAATTCTATATTTTTATAATCAAATTTACATAAAACATCAACAAATTAAAATTTACGATAAACAATATCATATATATGAATAGCACCAACATGTGAATAGTTATATATATGAATAGTACTGCATATGTGAAAGTAAAAACAAATCCAAATTTAATTATAAAAAGTATTCGTTGAGAAATCTGTAGTTGATAACAACATAACCACACAAAAATAGATAGATATATATTTATTTTATCTCAGATTTTATTGTATTTATTCTGAAGCTACGTCATAAAAATTTCCTTCTGGTTTCGTTTTGTTCCTCAAATCATTCAAAAATTGACTAGAAATTTGAAAATATTAAATTTAAGAATAAATATGCCAACAAATACGACAATCATAACATGCTTAATTTAATTAAATCATTATAATCATGTTACGTCATAATTCTCTATAAAAAATTTATTTAATTCATAAAGAAAAGTAAAATAACATAACAAATCAAATTAAATGTAATAACAAAATAAAAGAAAAGAGTATAAAATGGTTATTGATATTTGTGCAGGCAAAACCTCCAGAAAATTCTTTTTTTATTGATATTAAAATAAAACTAAACTAAAGAAAAGAAAAAAAAAAATATTTTTAGCTTCATAAGAAGCTTTATTTTTTCTACTATAGCTCTAATTCTAACAGATCTACTTCTGTAGATTTCTCTACTTCACAAATATGCTTTATTATTTCTCTTCCTCTCTTTGCTCTTGCTCTCCTCACCCTCTCTGCTCTCTTTTATAGGCAAAAAAAAATTACAGTGTACACATGCAAAGTCAATATTTTTTTTTGATGCGAATGGATGGCAAGCTATTCAGTGCTGAATTTGATGCATGATGCACATGGGTAGGCCCATGTACCTTCGGCATGGAAGAAGAAAGCACGAAGAAAAGAAAAAGAAAAAAAAGGAAAAAAAAAAAGAAAAAGTAATTATGCATAGGTCTCAGTTGTTTCCTTATTGATTCGAAGTTAAAATCTGTCATAACATCTTTCTATAAGCTCTGAATTTAGTGATTCTTTTTTTAAAATGTTCATATTAATGAGAGGATCAAAACAAAATCAATCAAGTTACAGTTTTCCTGTTATAAATAGTAATATTTGGTGAGACCCACTTTTAATACATGAATTTTTAACCATAATTTTTTACCCATCTCTAGCGGAATGACCAAAAACCCATAGGCTAGAAGAAGGGTCAAAGAAGTAAAGTCATATAGGGGAGAGTAAAAAGACTGAAAGCCCACCACCAGAAATCTAATCCGGCCACATATAAAAGGACCATTGTGTCATCATGGACAGCAAAAACACAAAAAAAAAAAAAAAAAAAACTACCTAAAGCCAGACCCAACCACAAAAATAAAGGGAAAATATGTTTGAATACAAAGATAAAGGAAGAATAATAGCTACTATTTCCTATTGAAATGACCAAAAAAATCATTGGCAAGAATGGAGCATGGAGGGAGAAAAAAAAAAAAAAAAAGCAAACAAGTAAAGTCATATGGAAGACAACATTAAAACTGAAAACTTACTATCATAAACAATCCCACCCACATACAAAAAGGCAATTCCATCAAATCAATTTCAAGGGACAGTAAAAGGACCAAAAAAAAATAGTGCTAGAAACCAAGTCCAGCTATATACGGGAGAGCAAGTTTATGCGCTTTTTTTTTAATGTAAATAACAGATGACCCAAAGTCAAGAAAGATGCAAGTGTAAATAAACTAATACCAAATGTATAATCGACAATAAAATTGGATTGGAGCTAAAATGTTCAATTTAAAGACCTAAATTGCAGAGGTAAGAAAAAGAACAAATGGAAGATAGCAATGATAAAAACATAGAAAATTGGAATACGAAACCAGATTTCAAATTTTACTATAATAACAAAAAAAAAAAAAAAAAAAAGGAAGCCAAAAACCAAACATTACAACCAATAAAAAAAAAATTTGTGAAGGCAGTCCCTATAGAGAAAAATAGGACCAAAAAACTAGTGTACAAACTGAAGTCAGTGTTAAGCAAAAGAGTTTAATATTCAGGACAACTTTTGGACAAATTATATAATACTCAACATGTCAAAAAAATGTATAACCATAACAAATAGAGTGAAGAGCATGGAAAAAGAAAAAAAGGAAAAATTCAACAGGAAAATGATTAAAAATAAATTGAATTAATAAAAAATTAAAACTATATAAATATCATAGACAAATTAAGATAGTAATACATAATGAAGTGATTAAATTTTCATTAACGGATTGTTGTTAAAGTAATAGCATGAGTTATGAACAAAACAAAACAACAGATATATAAAACACAGAGAACAAAGAACAAATATTATTAATTAACTAAATACAAAAAAAATTGGAAAAGGAATAAAACGGTACGTTGAATAGAACATGTACAAAACATAATAACAATATTAATTAACAACAGTACAGAACATGATCAAATAATCAAACAGAGAAAAAAATGAGATGAAAGACATTAATAGTACCTGAAATTTATTAAAAAAAGCTTTATACCATCACATACTAAACAGGTAAACACCGACAGACAGAGTATAAAAAACAAAGTTCAAGAAACAGGTGAGTAAATGAGCTTTAATAGTAAATAGGCAAATACCAACAGACAGAGTATACAGAATAGGGTTAATGAAATAGGTGAGTAAATAAGGTCTGGTAGAAAGATGAAGAGAGAATCCGGCA
This sequence comes from Antiaris toxicaria, assembly GCA_035233585.1. NCBI lineage: Eukaryota > Viridiplantae > Streptophyta > Magnoliopsida > Rosales > Moraceae > Antiaris > Antiaris toxicaria. The sequence goes on from CP141154.1 coordinate 103,181,511, forward strand.
TAGAAAATAAACAATTATACACTCTTAATATTTATAGCCAGAAAACAGAAAAATAAATTAAAATAATAGTAATAATAATGGACATGTAATAAGAAAAAGACGGTTTTGAAAACACTAATATATTAGTTTTAATTTATTAATTTATAAAAACCAAATAACACGATAATTAAAAAAAAACAGAAACTAAAGCAAAAAAAAAAAAAATACGTTTCGCTTTTCTTTTTAGTAATAAAATATGTAAATAAAACATAATAAAGATAACAAAATCCACAAAAAAAAATTTTTTTTCCGGGGAAAAAGGTAATTATCAAAAGTACATTAAATTCATCCATATAAAATAACATAGATCACTAATCTAAGTAGATAGATCAGCAATATAGGGTATACATATCATCACAAATAGCATAAATGCACAGCAAAAAAATCTCAGCCAAATACAAACATTTTGAAAAGCATCAATAAACATGAAAACAAAAACAATCAAACAAAATGCAAAATCATAAACAAATAAATTTACCTACGCAGCTTCCAAAGTGCCATTTTTATTAATCCAAACATGCATATACAGATTTTCTGAAAACTAAACCAAAAAAATTTCCATGAAATAACAGGATCAAAGGTAGACTAGGGGACAAAAAAATTGAAAAGGAAAAAAGGTAGATTAGCTATGAAAAAAGAAAGCCAACTTAAAACCAGCCATAAAAAAAAGGTACAATAAAAATTCTATACCAAAAATAGAAAAAAAAAATCAAAACCAGAAAAATAAGAGAAGCTATTGAGAATGACAAGGGGAAAAAAAGAAAAAACCCAGTGTTTTTTAAGAGAAGAAAAAAAAAAAGGGCCTAAGGTTTTTGAACATAAAAGAAAAAAAGGAAAAAAAAAAAAGGCAAATCGGCTATGGAAAAAAATTAGAATCGATATAATGAGAAACAAAACCGAGATTGGAAGAACAAAAGGGAAAAAAACCCAATGGTTTTGTGTATAGATGGAAAAAGGAAAAAGAAAAGAATGAAAAGGGAAAAAGGTTAGGATTTTCAAACAAAGGAAAAACAAAGAAAAAAAAACATGGAATAAAAAGCCAATCAACCATCGAAGGCAATAAAGAGCACAAAATCACAGATGAAAGAAGTAGACGAACAGCAAAAGCCAAATCAACCGAATGAGAGAGGTGGCCGAAAGAGAGGATGGAAAAAAAGTTAGGGTTTCCTAGCAAAAATGACTGAAAGATTGTTGGCTAGAAGGATGTAGAAGAAGAAAAAGCAAGGGCAAAGAAGTAAAGTCACACGGAGGAGAAGAATGACTAAAAATCCACCACCAGAAACCTAGCCCAGCCACACACAATAAGGTAGTTATGTCAAAACAACTCATACGGGCAGTAAAAGACCAAAAAATGACTGGCCAAAGCCAGACCCAGCCACAAAAATGAAGAGTAAATCCGACAAAGCCCTGCCAAGGGCAATAAAGGAAGAACACTGTCTAAGGAAAACAGTATTGTTGTCACCAATTTTAGATATATATAATAATGTACTAATAAAAATTGTAGTGTGTGGTTGTCATTGATCTTGATTAATATGATACCAGACCAGTGAATTGATCAGCCAATTAAAATAATAAAATACGGTTCAAGCCAAAATAGAGTGTTTATACTTTTAACCAACACAAGCAACAACTCTTTTTTAAATCAACCATTTCAGTTCCTTTAGTTAATGTACTACTTAAACAATAAGCGTCTGATCCTAAACTGAAAGTTTACGCTTTCTTTAATTAAATCAACATATAATTAATCATTTGCTATACATAATTAATTAATATATACAATATACAATTAACCTATGTACTATCTCTTCATGCAAGTCTTGATGAACAGAAAGGGCCCTTGTGAGTAGGTATTTAAATTTGCTCTCACACCATGACGTAAGAGGCCAACTCAGCTCCTGTTTTCTCCTCCATTATTTTTCTACCAAACATTACTCCACATGCCTCGTTTCATCACCATATGACACTTCTTCATGACCCACCCCACATCCCCAAATTCACCAAACTCTCTTCAATCCATCTATAAATACTCAACTCCTCAAACATCCTTTCAACCTAAAAATATATAACATATTGAAACAATCTCTATATCTCCATATACATACATATATATACATATATATATATATCCCTTCTCAGTCACAAAGTAGAAGGTAACATTTTTCTTGAGAGAAAAGTATGGCCCTGGCATTGAGGAAGCCATATACCTATTCAAAGATAGACAAGGAAGACCCCGAAGAGAGAAACCACAGAAGGGCACAGTTCTTGATCTACAAAGTAATGGAGCAGGCGGATTCGAGGAGGCGATCGTCGTTTCTGAGGATCAGAATAAGGAAGTTGAAGGTTAAGATTGGGAGGAGGCTGACCAAGCTGAGGAAGACAATGTTGCTGAGCATATCTGCAGCCAGAGTTGGTGTCTGTAGGCAAGTTTGTAGCCAATTGAAGACTTGCAAGCGCCTTTTCGGAGGCGGAAACCAGACTAGTACCCTTGTCAATACACTACCCCCTCTGTTCATTTGATCAAGTTATGTCTCTTTTTCTAAAAATTTTGCTTGTGTTAATTTGTCAAGAAACTCAGGCTTGGGCGGGTGTAAGCATGCCAGTTTTCAATTCTCATCATGTAGTACTTTATAAAGATGATCAATATATACATATAATTTTTTCTTTATTATATGTCATACCGTGCAGATCCTTCAGTTAATACATAAAACTCATTTCACTTTTCAGACCAAGCTACACAGCCAGTCCTCTTTTCTTTTCTTTTTTTTTTTTTAATATGCCTTGTTTTTTAACATGAAGGTGAGAAGATTTGAATTATGGACTTTATGTTAGAGTACTTGTTGTTTATTAAGCTATATTTGTAATTGCTTTTAATATATTCTTTTGAAAAGCTCAATTGGGCAATTTTTTTGCCTTTAGCTAGATAGTGCATATCTAGTGATGTCAAGAGTTGAGCTAAATTTCCGGCCAAAATAAAAAAGAAGAAGAAGAAGAAGAATAAGAGGGGGAAAAAAAATAGCAAACTTTGGAACAATGGCTGCAGCCCTATTATTTTTTGTGAGTTGGAAATATAGAAAACGTTAAGAGACGGCTTTAAATGTTTTTTCTTTTGGGCACCGAAGAAGGTTTTGATTTTGGACAGCTTGCATCAATTCATATGGCTCTTTTTTTTTTTTCCTCCATATATTAACCTTAATGAACCGTTACTAATATCTTACTCATAAGGAAATGCTAAAGGAATGAATTTGAGATATATATATATATATATCCCTTTTGCGAAAGGATTTTTTTTGGGTAGATATTGAGCCAAAGGAATTTGATATTATTTTTAACTGTATTCAGCGTACTAAAACTTAAGACCGTAAAAAAAAAAAAAAAAAAAGAACCGTTTGATAAACATAACATGCAAATATGTATAAATTATTAGTAGAGGATATATTTTTCTTTTATTTACCAGGTTATTCGTTATACATCAATATCACCACCCTAAAAATTAAAGATCCCATCCTTAATGATTTAGCAATAATTAAGTACTAATCAGTCTTCCACTTCTGTCATCGTTGAGTTAAATTTTGTCAGCATTAAAGTCCCATCAATAAAGAAAATTGATTTCAACTAATGAACATGCATAAATAATTCGTTGACCACATATAAAAAATTGATCACTTAAAGTCCGGATCTGGACAAGATTGCTGAAACATGAATGCGAGCAACCAGGGATGCCGTGAATATTATAACAAAGTAGCTGTACCTCTGAGCAGTAGGCAAAACTAGCCTTTTATTTCGATGGTAGCATAAAAAACTTTTCATTTTTTTAAAAGAAATAATAGCATTAAAAAAAAATTAAATAATATATTAGTGTTTTACTAAATATATATACATAATAAGATGAATCACAAAATATAACAACAGCTTATGATGAGTTTTTATACTTTAAAAATGTTGCATAATAGCATTTAAGGAGGACATAGAGACATGCAATGATAATAATTTCAAGTTGTGGAAAAAAATATAAATATACATATAAAATTTTAAAGGATTTTTTTTTTGTTTTTCAAAAATTCAGTCGGGGTTGTAGCCTCACCTAATTACATCTCCCTCCGCTCCTGCCTCTCTTTGAGCTTCTAGTTCAACTACCTAAATGTCATCGCTTTGATATAAAAATCATGGATCCAATTGTTTTGATTGCTATCTTAATTTCTGAACTTGGAAACAACAAAATGCAAATCAATAGCCAAAATTAATGACGATGTAGAAGTTCTGGGAGTAGTTATTGAGATATGAGAACCAAAACATTTTGTCCAAGACATATTCTTTTAAAGAAGCATCATAAAATTGCTATAATCAAATGACATTTTAAAAAATTGAGTCCCTGATAACGTATATAGGATAATTTAATAAATTAAAAACCTATTTTGATAAAATTTTTATATAAATGTCCATAGCCTTTTCTTTGCTGTCTAATTAAGTGGAACACCCAAAATTACTTTATGGGCTACATTAATGTTTTCAATCAATTAAAGTTGTATCTAATGAGTCAAATCTGAAAATACACTCCCTCAGTTCCTCATAATTCCCACCATGCCGTACAGTACTCCAACTGTATTGTTCCCCTCTCATTATTAGAAACTTTGGCATTGGGTGACGGGCAAATTTTTCTGCCCACCTCGTTGGATCCAGTATATATGTATGTGTGTGTGTGTGTGTGTGTGTAAAACTAGCCTAATTTTCTTGGTTTCTTAAATCCATCCCTTTATCTAACAATATCATCTCCCTTAATAAGAAGATTTGGCATAGATGATCTAATATGATTATTAAGATAACATTAACAGATTAACAGATGATCTGAGATAATTGTAATCAAAGACAACCACATGCGAGAAAAGCCAAATATTTAGGTTGTTTGCACCTTTTTTGTTTGCAGTACTGTGTGTGCGGATTTGCGATTGATTGGGACGATCACATGCTGAGAACTTGATCCGTCACTGCCTAATTAAATCCGATAATCCCTAAAAGCTAGGCATGGTGTTTTTTGTATATATATTTTTTGTATTTTTGTTTTTTAAGAGAAAAAGGCTTGGCATGGTTAGGTGCTTATCTATGAGCCAGGCCGGGCATGTATCATGACATTTATTATGTGCCTACAAATAGGGATAACTTGGCGTGTTCTTAAGGCATTTGTAACTGATCTAGTATATATATGTCCTAATCTTAACGGTTCTAATGGTAGGACTTTTAACAAACATTTGGGATTGCCAAGTCCTCCAAACCTTAATGGAGATATAAGTACTTATATTTCCAAATGAAAGTGTTTTGATAATTTGTATCTCGATTTACATTTTTGATATAAATAGGAAAATTATAATAAATAGGAAAATTATAGAAAATAATTGAAGTAAATAGCAAAATTTCAGAATAATTATAGTAAATAATAGATTTATTAGGTAAATAGAGAATTTATTAGGTAAATCATGCATTTACAAGACGAACAATCAATCGTTTATCAAATAAATTTGATATAAATAAAACATTTCCTTAATAAATATGCTATTTATCATAAATATTTAAAAATTTACTATTTATTTTAATTATTTTATAATTTTATGAAAACTGCTATCTACTTCATTCTCTCTTGTTGTTGTTTCCATTTATTGTCCTTTGACATTTTTCACTTTGTTGCCGTTTTTCAATTTGTATACTTCTTTTGTTACATTTCACTGGAGTTTGTCGTTTCTGACACTTTTTAATTTGATTTTGGTGTCGTTATATAATATGCTATGTTCTCATTTTCGATCGTTTTTCATTTAGTTTTAGCGTTGTTTTCTCCTTTGGTGTCGTTTTTCATTTGTTGTTGCTTCACTTTTCTGTTCTTTGTTGTCCTTTACCTTTTTGGTCGCTTATTCTGCCGGTGTCGTTTCACTATATGTCTCTTTTTATAATTTTCTGTCGTTTATGACTTTTATTCTCTTTTTGTTACCTTTTTATGTCGTTTATTATTATTTTTTAATTTTATTTCTTTTTTTCTTAGTGCCGTCTGTTGTTTTGCCATGTCGTCGTTATTTGTTTGTTTTTATTCTTATATGTCGTTTCCTGCTTGTTCTTTCTAACTTTAGTAGTTGTTTTCTCGTTTCGTGTCGTTTTCTCCTTTGTTCTCTTGGACTATGATTTGTCGATCTTTACTTGGCGTTATTTCAAACTTTAGTTGCTTTTTTTCTATTTTCCTTCCCAATATCTAATTTTATTATTTATTTGCGGTCGTCTTGTTGAATTCGTTGTCTTTTTACACGTACTTGCCTTTTAAACTGTCGTCTTTCCTTTCTCGAAGTTGACTACTCTTGTTTGTTTAATTTATTATTATTATTTTCTTCCGCTGCTGTTAAAAGAGTTTGGATATCGTTGAACATTTTCGTTTCACTTCATCATCATCATCATTATTTTTTTCGAAAACATTATTTGGGATTTGACGGTAGTTGATGAGCAAGGCCAAGAAAACAAACGTGCAATATACATCATTAATTTTTCTTCGTCATAGCTCTCGTCGTCGTTCATTTCTAGACCCCCTTTTACGGTTTAGATCTCAAAATTCTTAACTAGATTTCAATAAAACTAAACTAACCAGAGCCTAGGATATAATTTATAGGAGATTTTTTTAAATTTATTTTTTATCACATTTTTGTATAATATTATTGCTGTAATTGGGTATAAAAAATTAATTATTTTTCTACTCATATTTTATCTCGAGTAGATTATTACACATGATGAAATCGGTTAATAACATTAAAAATATAGTGTAAGCAACTCTAAATAGCGTGCGACATGCAAGAGCTCGTCATCCTCCTCCTCCTCCTCCTTATCCTACGTACACTATTAATAAGAATTGGAAGTTCTACAATTGAAGGCCGATATTGAAAAAATTTTGTAGCCAACTTGAAAAACGGATCTCGGAATGACATTTGAAAGCTCTTTTGCTGCTAATTACTAGCCATACCGTGAAGGGTTTATTTATTTAATTTTTTATAAATGATAGCAGAGTAGTTTAAATGATATCAAGTTCGAGAAGGATATCCCAAGTAGATTGACATCCATTTATATTAACCATCCTTTATTAGGAGCTTTACTCTTAAACTTGATTGAGCAAAATCCGGAAGCAAAACCCCCGTCAAGGAAAAGAGTGCATGATTGTGACTGCCAATCCACAAATCTATAATTTGGAAGGGGAGCGAATGGTGTTTATTCAGCTTCAGTTCTTTAAAGGAGGCTACTTCTTGCCTTCCCATTTTTCCAAACGTTTCCTAGCCTTTTCCACCTGAAAAATTCGACTCCAAAATGATTCTTTTAACTCACACTGATTAAGTTGCTATTAAATTTTGCTGTAAGTGTATATATAACCCAATGCCATCAAATCTTTTATTATACTATTATGTTTAATATGAAAGAAAAGTTTTACCTCGTCTTTCCAATCCGTTCGAAATTTTACCCACAATAAAATAAAAGTCTGCATCATTGTGCCACCAATCATTCCAGACCATATTCCCTGTGTATCCAATATTACACCAAAACCACGCCTTATAAGTTGAAGGGAAATTCCAAGCTTCCCAATTTACTTTTATTTCATAAAATTTACAAGGATGTTAATTTGTTTTTTCTTTTCTTTTTTTTCTTGATTAGTTCTCTAAGAATGTTATCTGGACTCCTGTGGCTTGATAAAATTAAATTTTGTAAGTTAGGACAAATTCTTGTGCGGTTTGAAACTTCTTTTTTTTTTTTTTTTATAATGTGAATAGGAGATAATATTAAGGGAAAGAGAAATAAAAAGTTGAGAAATATTTGGCGATGCATATCTAAGGTTGAACTTAAAGCCTAGCAACCAGCCAACTGGAATTCCCACCACATAATAACATCCCACATTCACATATGCTACAAATGCTTGCCATCCACATCCGACTGCCACTCCTGCATTAAAAAAAAATACCAATATTTTTTCAAGGTCAATTAAAAAAAATAATGACATAAATAAATGAATGAATGAATTAGAGAAAAGAAAAAAAAAAGGGAAGATGATCGTCAGGTGAAGAACTATATTAATGTTTAGCATGCGTTTGGTTGGTCTAAAAATTGAAGTTTTGTTTTATTGAAGTTGAATTGATTATTTAAGTTGTGCATTTAGTTGGTGAAGTTTTGTTAAAAAAGTTGTATTTAACCCTCCGTTTGTTTGACACCTCCAAATTTGAAAAATGAAAAATTTTTCATTCCAAGAAAAATAAACTTTTTTAAATTTTCATATCTGAACATCCAAAATTTTTTATTTTTGAAAAATAGAAAAAAAGCTCTCTAAAAACAAAAAGTTTTCACCCACCCAAACAACTTTTCACTTTTAAAAAAAAATTCCAAACAACTTTTTATTTTTCATATATAAAAATTTTCTATTTTCCAAAAATGGACCTCTCATCTAAACAGAACCTAAGTTGCGTGTTTGGTTCAATAACTTGATTTCAATTAACCAACAGTGTAAGCACGGTTTTAAATTTTTTAAAGCCTTTTTAACTCAAATGGATGCCCCAAACACTTAATTTCATCAACATGCTAGGCATATATATACATATAAAGGGTGTTTGCATTTATATTAAGTTTGAACATAATGTAAATTTTATTTGAATGTAAAAATATCACATTCAAATATCAATTATATTATAATTTAAATCTAATTCAATCACTATTTATCATTTTATTTATTTATATTATTTTTATCAATCATATCACATACTCGTTTTCTCTCTCTTTTTTCTCTCTCAACTTTTATCAATCATATCATATACTTAATATTTAAATACAATACAAATACTTTTTATTTAAATATATATTATATTTAAATATAATATAAATACAACACGTTATCCAAATGTTTTTTATATAAATTAAGGTCAACTTGTTTGTTATTCATGATTAAGCAAAAACGTCATCAAGAAGAAACAATGACAAATCTTGAGGGGAAAAAAAAAGGGCAGAGATCACAAAATTTGTGCCTTGAAAAATGAACACTAGTCTCCGAATTGGATCAACCCTGCAGTACCCACGTAGAGGCTCATGGCTATGAAAAAAACAAAAATTGTTGGTCCGACTCTGGACTCACGCTAAGAAGAGTCAGTTACGCTAGGCCCCATATTGATCGGTTGGCTCTAAGGTCCACTGTATGCTTTCTCTTTTCTCCAATAAAATAAGCAACGATGTCAAAAGTACGACCTATATATATTCACTACAAACAAAACAAATAAAAATTGACCATTCAAACATACTCTCCTTGCGTGCATTCTAATATAAAACCTCTAATCGAAAAACGAGACAGAAGAAAAAAGTTAGAAAAAAAAAAAAAAAAGAAATCATTCAATGAACTATTTACGTGATATATTTGTCCAAGTTATAAGTGATTTAATAATATCCCGTTTGGGAGATTTTTAGAAACCAAAATTTTGGAACTGGATTAAAAATATATGTTAAAGGAGGATTTTTAAAAAAGTAATGTGATATAAAAAATAGTATAAAAATTTGAAATATGTTCAGAAAAAAATATACAAAATGATTCTTGTTTTATTTATATCGTCGTTGTGAGAATTTTAATATAAGAACTATTTCATATCAATTTGAAATAAGAAATTTATTGATTTTCAAAATTTTGAATTTTGTGAAAATGGAAGAGAGAGAAAATGTGATGTATAATTAGAAATTTTAGATTAAATGGCAAAACTTTATATGGAAAAGTTCCCCAAGCTAGGGCTAAATAAAGTTAAATATTATTAAGAAAGAACATGGTGATTATGAATTCAAAATATAATTGCTATTAATAAGTTACTTAAATATTAATTGTTTACAAGACATGTATCATACAAACATGATTATGTGATATTCTCAATTTAGTGAATAATTTCTTAAAAAATATATATAAAAGTCACGTTCCATAAATAATGCCTTAATGGTTTGTAAAAAGAGTATTTAGTTAGGATAAATTTGTAAAAATAAATTTAGGAGGAATAAATAAGGAAAAAAAAATAGCTAGATGAATAATTTAAAAATACATTAGATAAGTAGAATACTTTTAAGAAAAAATATTTGTTATGAAAGAAAACTACTTAAAAAAAAAGATGTTTAACAAGGGAGACCTTTGGTAACATCACAATGGAGTAATTAGAAGGAAAAATCATTTATAAAAATCACATTATTTGATGAAATAATACTTTAGAGGATTGTTCTTATTAAAAACAAAAAAACTTTAGAGGATTGTACTACAAATATGTAAGGGGAGATGTATGTGACAAAATTTTAAAAAGAAACTGATAAAATTATTTCAATTTTAATAAGAACACTTTAAAGAAAAGAAAAAACACTTTAATAAAATATATTTATAAAATTTAAGAGGAAAACTAAAATAGGGACCAAATTGAACAAACTAAATAAAATTTAATAATGAAGAAAAAAGTAAAAGGAGGGTTAAAAAATAAAATAAAAATGGATTGGTGTTCGGAGGGATGCATTTTGATCTTTCTTGTCATGTTATGAAGATATTATCTATGTACTCAGGTTTGTTTGTTTTTTATTTGTGATAGTTGTTTGTTTAAAATAAAGGTGATAATGTTTCTATTATGTAAGTGTGATTTTTTGCTATGCTTTGTTTTTCATTTATAATAATAGAGTTAGTTTTCTCACGCTCTCATATTAGATGTATGTCTAATTTGCTAGAGTTATTTCTATACTACGTTGGTTGTGACTTTTTTGTTACAAGTTTCTTACTCACAATCATTGAAGTTTTCTATCGATTTAGTAATGTTGTTGAAAGAGCTTATGTGTGTTTGTTAATTTGTGTGCCTTTTCAATTTCCCTGTAATTGGAATTTGCTACATGTTTTTACCCTTTGTGAGCTTCATTAGAATTTATTAAAAGAGTCAATTTATAATTGAGATTAAGTTTTCTTATATTATAAGATCATTCGAATCATAATTAATATATGTATTTTTTTAATTTGAAATACAATTACCCTTTAAAAAAAATCTAAAAAACTCTTAGAAAGAAATAAACAAAAAGAGAAAGCCTTTTTGTCTTTACCTTCCATGTAGCCAATATATTTAGTTCCTCTATTATTTCCTAACAGAAGCCATTTTGATAGATCAATTTTTATTAATTCTCATATTTACATGGATTGAATATGAATTAATGTCATTTTAATTTGTCAAATATGAAGTATCTGTTTTGAGGTTTTGGGCTTATATTTAATATATATATTTTCTCATAATATTTTTTTGAAATATTCTACATAATACTTTTCCTGCTTACCCACTAACAATTTCTCTCCCAACTCGATCAGAAACTCCCGAACACGTGAGAGTATAATAAACTTTGTAAAACTAACAAATATATACATACACAAAATCTCCGATACCGTTTGATATCCGACACTGACATGGCATAAAATTGCCATCAACACATGGACACGTGCCCAAGACAGGGAAAGCGAGGTTGACAAAAACAAAAGAAAAAGCTGGCTATTGTAGCTATGCAAGCAAAGGATGAAATAGTTTTTAAATTGCAAACGAGAGTAAAATGGTAAAATTCAGTCAATAATAAAATACATAAATGTATATACGTTTGATTTCGATACGGTTGTGTTGTTTAGAGAATATAAAGATGTGAAGTTAGGAGAAATGAAGTGTAAAAAAATTCCTAGAAAATGTGAACTCAACTATAGATGAATGTATAAAAATAAACAGGATTAAAAAGAAAAAAAACACAAAATATCATCAATCTGATTATGGAGATTCTGGACGAATCTTATTTTTTTCAAACTCCGATTCCAGCAACCTCAGGCTTTGATAATAAAGGCAAACTGTCCCTCATCTATCTCCAACCCATCTTTCTTTCGCCTCCCTCATCTCACTTTATATAAATGTTTGTCGTCTCCCTCATCTTACTCTCTATAAATATTTGTCGTCTGTTTGGCAGGGATGGAGGCTGGAAAAGAATGAGAGAGAGAGAGTGAGAAACTTTTAAAAAACTTTTGCTCGTCAGGCCAACTCGCAGCATTGGATCGCGAGAAATCGTCATTGATCGGAGCTGCGTGTCCGAGCTCCGATGGATTGCATTTTTTGCATTGTTAATTCTTTTAAAAATTTTTAGATTTATATTGTTTTCCTGATTTTGGTATATTTTTAATGGTGTTTTGGATTAAATTTAAAGGAAAAAAAAAAAAAAAAAGAAGAAGAACTATTTCAAATACTACGGAAGCCCAATTTTGATTTTACGTTTGATGATATAGCTAGAAGTAGGTATGCTTGAGAATAAGAAGCACAGGAATAGAAATATAGAATCTTTGTTTTTTCTCTTTTTGTTGTATGTATCGTTTTATATTTGTTTTTATAAGATATGTGTGAAAGTGCATGATCTTAATTTTGTTTTGTTCTGGTCTAAAGTGTCTACAAGGTGACTTAATTTGAGAGTTTTTTTTGGTTCTTTTATTCTTTTTTTGAATTAATTAACTCAATTTTTTTTTTTCTTGTTTTGAGTTCTGTTTCTTTTTAAATTTCTTGATACCTTGTAAGCTGAACTGTTATATATATGTGTGTGTGTCAAAGTGGTATAAACTTGTTTTATTTTTCGTATTATATATTTGATATAATTTAAAATTTTGATTTTTTTATGTTTTTGAGGTGCATATGTTATTTTCACATTTTATACTAATTTTTGAATTTGTGAATTATTCTCTTCTATCCGTGGTTTTTTTTTTCATTTAGGTTTTTCATATAAGTTTATATATTCTTATTTTTCATTTTTTCGTTGCCTATTCTCGCATAAACTCTTAACAATTTAGATTTTGCAAAAGAAAAAAAAAATGACGAGAAAGGAGCTTCATGGATTGTGCTCATGAAACTCCAACAAATCTAACCAACCATGAAATGGCCGATTTTATCTCTTATAGAACCATTTAAAGCAAATAAAAAGAGGAAAATGCTCTCCAATATTTTTTTTTGCCACCTTTTTTTTTGCGAGACAGCCCCTTGGGATGTACAAATCTGCTGAGTTTGAGGAGAAACGAAGCGTAAGGGAGTAGAGTGGTTATCGAGGACTCGCCGCGGAGCTGAATTAAGATAAAGAATTTAGGCATCTTACGTGGTGAGGGATATCTAGATCCGGACGTTGGGGTAGAGGTGGCGGGGGAGGAGGAGGTGAAGGTGAAGGGCAAGGAACGTGGGGGAGTTGGTGGTGTTCTTACCATTTGTGTGTATATATGTATTGTAAATCCTAACCTACGTTTTATAAATCTCTCGGTTCTTATCTTGAAAAGTACAAGTAAAATATGATTATTTGTTTTTGTTTATGTCCTCAATCACAGCATAAATAGCCACAGTGGATTCCTCCTTAGAGGACACGAGAGAAGATTGACATTCAATCAAATAAAGGTATCATATAAAAAACTAAATGTATGTATTAAAAAAATAAAAAAAAATATTGGGATGTATAGAGCAACAATTTCTATACAAAATATTCAACTCACTTTTGTGCGTGCGTGCATATGTGTGTGTGTGTGTGTCTTTTTTTTTTTTTAAAAGCAATAAAAATTTTAATTAATTTTTTCAAAAGTCAAATAATTCTATCCTAAAAAACCCAACTCCAATCTATATACCAAATGCATGCTACATGTGTGTGTGGGACGTTGATGGACAATAGAGATATTGTTTTCTAAAAGAACAAAACAAAACATGGGACCCACTTTATTAAAATGATTGTAGTTATGTTACATGGAGCTGGCTAAATGTTGAAGTAATCTTATGTCGTTTATGAAAAGAATACGTGGATAGTTTATAAATATAAAAGAAAGCCTCATCTCTTAAACTAGTTTTGAGAGATGTGAAGGTCTAATATCATTTAACAGTTTGAGCTAAAATTTTTAAATTTAAATTAATTGATTTTTCAAAAGTTAGCTTAAGTTTTTGTTGATTAAATAAAAAACCTAAATTGGAATTTTAGATCGATCTAAATGAAGAAGCATGCGGAAGTAAAAGAGAAAGAGCTCATCTACTTCATTAGGCTTTTTCTTGAATTGTCATAATGTCCTAGCTAATATTATTTTTTCCACAAGCTTTTCTTTTCCCCTGAACATTATAATAATATTATAATCCACCTTTTTTTTTTCTCTGAAATAATATTATTATCCAACTACTAATCTTTTCCAACATCTTCTTTCTCACTATATATTTGTCATCGAAAGAATTCATCCACTCCTTTTGCTTTTTTTTTCTTTTGTTAAATGGATGTTATTGAAAATAAAATATCCTAATGTCTTATTTATATTATAATGATAGATATAATTTAACAGTAATTTCATATTTAAATAAAGTATAAATTGAAATCTCCCATTCTAAATTAAAAAAAAACCAGTACACACTCATAATTTAATGCTCTCTCTTTCCTTTGTTGTATTTATTTTTGTTTTCTTGTACGGCCATATTATAAATCTATCAAACATATTATATATGGTCCTATCCAAAAGATTCTGTCACATTCTTAATTAAGCGACAAATATTTCACAACGCATAAGGCCTAACCTCATAAATTTTTAGCAGTGAAAGAATTGATCTTCTACTTGTTTTGTCTTGCATTACAGTTTTCATAGAAAATGAAATGTCCTAATATCTTTGCCGCAAATTCATAATCCGTCAGTCCATTTTTTTTTTCTAATAATTTTTATTTTTCTTATCAAAACGTGTTAAACCTATCATAAATCTATCAGACATGTTGTGGCATTTTTTTTCCTTAATTTCCTTGTCTGATGGTCATTCTCTCTCTGGCATGTACATCCAAGAGGTGACACATCTGTCTCAGTCTTAACTGTGTATAATCATTTAAACTATGCTAGTGCTTACCAGACAAAACTGGTTGAACCCCATTGAGAATGAGAGTGACGGCCAAGTATGGACAGAGGTCGGACACTGCCTCGGCAATTAACCGTTTGGCCGGGCGTGAATGCGTAGCTGATAACGTTGCGTAACGCAAGCACCACAGTAGCTTCCACCACGGCGATGACGAAAGATATCAAGTTCACCACTACAACGGTGAACGCAGCTGACTTGGGATTTCCAGCCCCGAGATTATTGCTGACCCTTATACTTTTTATACATGCATATATGTATATGTATATATATATACATATATGATTAGATGGGTCAATATTGAACATATGTCTGCAGAGAGTACATGGGAAAGCAGAAACCAATCTTGAATTCGCTACACTGTGATTAATTCCATCATGAGCGGTTGGTGTGTAAAGTCAGTAGCTAGTGCTATATTCGCTACACTATATAGCTAGTGCTATATTGACAGTGAGTGTTAGATGAGACACTGACCTTGCAGCTGCATTAAAGCCGACTGATACCTTGGACAAAAATCCATTTATGGACATGCTGCAAGTGGCAAAACCATCATTAATTAATGATTAATCATCAAAACTATATAATTATCATATCATAAAATGCATTTTCCAATCATGCCCTATCTTATATCATTAATTAAGTCACTTTATTTTTATTTTTTATAAATATTATTGTAATGTGACATTAAATTATCATATCATAAATATTATATTTTAATCTTATCATAGTCTATGCTATCAGGTCAAATTATTTTAAATATTGCAACCTTATATTCTGACATAAAATCTAAATGTCACATTATGAAAATATTGCATTTCATAACATTAGGTTAAAATTATAACACAATTAAGCTATACAGAGAAAATTTTAATGAATGTTGCTATTAATTCACTAAAATTCCTTACTAAAAATATGGTTATTACTGTTATGGAGTCGATCTGATTTTGGGGTGGGGAAAGGGTTTCCCACTCCCAACCTGATTTTGTACACTTTAGTTTGTTTTTTAGTTGTTATATTGAATATTAAGGAATTTAGTTCATACATTTAGAGTTTGATCAAATGGCTGAGCCTTTAATTTGATTATTTTGCAATTCAGATTTAATTTTGAGATTTTAATTTGTGTTTAACGAGATATTAGTGGCTATACTGTTGGCATTTATATTTATTCTAACGAATTTTTCTTTTTATGATATTATTACGAGTTTTCATTTAAACTTTTAATGAATAAATGGTAAAGTATGGAATGGGTCACATCTAAAAGATAGAGAAGTAGGTTGAGTATTGCCATTCGGCTTCGTATTAAAATGGCTCCTCATGGTATCAGATTATCTGGCAAGCTGAGGTCTACAAGAGTAATGATATTAGGCTCCGGTTTTCCTAACTTTGCATGGGCCTGCACATAAGGATGACAATTTTCCCTGTTTAACTCAATGATAGGAGAGAACCCGTCTTAAATAGGATAAAGAAAACCTGATAAATGAATTTTGATTATAAACGAGTAAAAAGTTTAACCCGTTATGGGTTATGAGATGGGAACAAGTTTAGTTGTTCCTGACTTTATTCTCAATTACCCACTCCTGTTTAGTTTATTAAAGATATTATACACACAACATATTATAATATATAAAATTCTATGTATTAAACTTCAACATATTAGACATATGGAAAAATTGAAAACTGTGATTTCATTTATTTTACTTAAAGTACTATATATATATGTGTATTTTACATTTTATTTGATTTTTTTTACGATTAAAATAGCTATTAGGGTAAATTAGGTATCCCATGGATACCCTGAACCTGCGAAGGTAAAATCCCGTCCTCTCTAATTTAAACGGGTTATGCAGCAGGGATGTAGGTTATTTTTATTCATCGCCATATACATGTTTCACTGCCATCCTTAGCCTCCGCAGCTGACCTGGCACTTTAGTATATCTATCACTTTGAAAAATGCTGCTGCATACCTTAAATAAAATAACCAAAAAAAAAAAAAGAATGTTTTTATATTTTTGTAAATCACAAATGTCATTCTAGAATTTCAAGTCTGAAGGAGACCAAGAACTGATAAAAGTTCGGAACTCCGGCAAGCTAGCCACCACAATCGGCGATACCACAATATCCACAAGGAACTTGCCCAAATGGTGGCTGATAGTCGTGAGCACGAGCAAGGTGTGGATCGCTACTCCGGCATGGTGATCAGCCAAATTAGCAAAATCATACCCTATGTTGAAGTTTGACTCTATTTACCCCCTACTGAGGTAGATGGATAATTAAGAAACGACGAGCATTGGGTCGCAACCACTGCGGTGCCCAGTGGGGAGCTAGGTCGTCTCTTTGGTCTCTTTTACTTGTCTTTGATGGTGGCTCTTGTTTTGTATAA
This sequence comes from Antiaris toxicaria, assembly GCA_035233585.1. Classification (NCBI taxonomy): domain Eukaryota; kingdom Viridiplantae; phylum Streptophyta; class Magnoliopsida; order Rosales; family Moraceae; genus Antiaris; species Antiaris toxicaria. The sequence continues at coordinate 103,198,839 of CP141154.1, forward strand.
ATTTTCGTATATATAGCTTTGCTGCTGGGCATTTGTCTCTAAAATGTAGGCTAATATATGTGGAGAATGAGATCAGTCATCGTTTTTCCTTCTTTTTTTTCTTTTCTTTTCTTTAGACTCCATATTAAATGAGTCAAGTTAGAGGACACTTATAGTGCGTTACACCATCTGAATTGGGCGCTTTATGCGGCAGCCTATGTGGCCAACTCGTAAAGCTAGAGGACACCGATGGTGAGTTGCACCATCTGAGGATAAGTGGCCAGCTGGTGAAGTTTTTAGTTGAGTCGGGACCTGCTAAAGAGTTTTAAAAATAAAAAATTTTACTTTAATCCTATCTTTTACCTCTTCAAAGTTCAAATTACTCTAGAATAGAGAGAAAGCCCAGTTTTTTCTTTCACGTTTCTTTTTCTTCTTTTTCTTCAAACAACAATTAAATCTTATTTTAATTTTTCAACACTTTTCTTTTCTTCCTCTTCAGTCATAATCGGCCTTTCTTTCCTCTAATTTCTTAAAGCAACACAAAGGGATGGAAATCGTTTGAAATAATAAACTTCAGATAAGGGGTACATGTGAAAATGATAGGATTTGAGGTTAAAGGTTAAAGCTTCTTAAGACTTCAGCTTTTTTTTTTTTTTCCATTGTTGTTTTCCTCATTATTTTTCCCGTCTCCCACGGTATTAATAGTTGACAATTCCATCTCCAGCGAACAACACGAGTTAGTACATCTGTACCATCCAAGAAATCGACAAGAATATCATCTCCAAATTCGTCTTTCATGTTCAATAAATTTCCAAATTTAATGGTTCACCACTTTTTTTTTTTTTTGAAGAAAATTCTGTTTTGGTTTGGATACTGCATTTGTTACCATTTCTTCAGATCTGACTTCTAAAATCTGTCTGGTGGGGACTTGAGATGGAAGGTTAAAATTTCTTGATCCTAGCCTTATTCAGGAGGCAGATTAGGGATAAAATTCCTGACTTTTTCTTCATTTCACAAACTCATCTCCATTTGAAAAGTCAAGAAAAATAAACTACTTTAATTTTTTCAAAACAAATATTCAGCATACCCTTAACAACAAATAAATATGAAACTTCACAGAGTATATGCGCTTATGTTACAAAGGAGAGAGGGTGAAGATTGCTGTTGAAGAAAATGGAGAAAAATGCGAGAGATGCAATTGAACAGGAGACAAAAAAGCACGGAAATAGAGAAGAGAGAGAAAGAATGGGGAACTTGGTAGCTTAGGAAAAAAAAAAAAAAGCTATGTTGGCAGTCCATATGGATGCCATGTCAAGTGGGTGGTGCCCTAGCTTTACCTTCCGATTGAAACAACAGCAAAGTTTATCTTTGAAAAAATTTAAGAGGCATTTGTTTATAATTTTACATTTAAATATAATATAATTTTTATTAAAATATAAAAGTTTTATATTTAAATATAATATGTTTTAATAATATTTTAAATATATTTATTATTTTAAAATATTTTGATAATAATTTTTTTTCTATTTACATTTTTTTATTTTACTTTTATTAATTATATTAACTTTTTAATTCTAAAATACAATTTAAATACTTTTTATTTAAACGCATATTGATTCAAATACAAAGCAAATACTTTTTATCTAAATATAAAATATATTTAATGTATTACATTCAAACACAATGCAAATGTAATATATTTATCAAACAAAAAAAAATATAAACTAAATTAATCTAAATTTGTCTTCAAAACATGCTTAGCTGGCACCCTGGGGTCTCTTTAAAGTTAAGAGTGGGAGCATAATATCATTACTCGGGTAGGTTTTGGGGTTGCGGATGTTGCCATTGCAAGAATAGTAAGTGCCACTCTGAATAATGGAAAGGGCAGGAAAAGTAAAAGCTCCACATGAATAAAGTAACTGAAATAAAGATGCCTTTCCAAAAAAAAAAAAGGGATGGTGCAGGTAGGATACCATTCCTTGTATTTTATTTACACAAAAGGGATGGTGTAGGTAAGATACCATTCCTTGTATTTTATTTACACAAAAGTTGCTTTTTTTACGCTTTCATGGTTACATTAACCTTTTTAAGTACTCACGACTTTCAGTAAATTAAAATTGATTACATGTATCAAGTCATTACAAGTAATTCATGTCATCAGTAATATTAGTTATCAAGCGAACGATTTTGTATGCATACCTATCATTTCTTTGTCTCTTTATTTATTTGAGTACCCTACCAAGTACTATAACTTGTGCATTTTAAATGCGTATATTCCCTTCAAGGGCACCAAAAATATCAAAACAAAGCTGACTAATAATTGGACAACATTAAGCCAATTAGACTACCTTAATAATTATATATACATCGAATTCGCTGCTAACAGTGAGAGCTAGTTTTATAGCCACTACCCAAAGAAGTAGTTCATATTTACGAACTTAATTAAGAGTGCTTTAATATCAATTAACCTTGTTAGTTAGTGGTATATTAGAATTAGAGGATTTTCGGTAAAAGAAAATTTTAAATAATCCAACAACATGCAAGTACTAAGGCATCGTTATGAAAGTTTTATTTTTTTAAAAAATTAATTATAATTTTTGTTGATTTTTCAAAGAATAATAACAAAAAAATATAAGTTAAACTAAACCAGATGCAAACAAGTATAAAAGGAGAATATATACTACATTTCCAATATGTCAGTTCAAAATGGGAGAATATATGTGTAACATATGTATAATAAGGTGCTTACCATACGGCAAGAGAATCCAAAGCAAGCTCAGCGTTCTCGAGCAATCCAGCAATCAACACTAGTATCTGAAAGTACCAGGTTTCCAAGCAAAGCATCACCGCCGACGCCGCCAATAAGCGAAAGAACTGCCAGAGGCCAGAGAAGACCTCTAAACTGAACCCAGTCCAAGTCTTCTTGCATCGCCACATAATTAGATTTTCATACATGAGAATTCATATATCATTATTATTCAAAAATTAAGATTAAAATTAGTGATGGTATATATGTGTGCATACCAGGAGGCCATAGGCGAAGAGTTGGATGCCGTTGTTGCCGAGAGAGACGGCGGCAAGTTCAAGGTTACGAGGCGGCCGGCAAAAAGGCGAGTGGAAATGGACATGGCGTTGTTGATAAGGTAGACAAGAACGGCGGGAGCGGCGAGGTGGAAGAGGAGCTTCAGCTCGATCCAGGAGGCCTTCCGGAGACGCTTGGAGGCCGGCAAATGGGTGTCGGACAGCCCCTTTTCGAGGTTGGAGTCGCCTGAGTGGGAGGAATACTCGGGTGAATTCTGTTCGGATGGAGACGTCTGAGAAGCGGAGTTTGATAGGGGTTGGTTTAGGATTTCATCGTGAGAGGCAATGGGAGGGAGATTTTCTCGTGGCATGTGTTTGGTGTTGTGAAAGGGCCGGTTATTGAATGAGTGAAATAACTCAGGAGGGGGAATATATAAAGGATGTTTTTCTATTAAAGAAAAAAAAATAAGAAGAAGAAAGGATAAATAGGATTTTGGTCATGAACCACCAAGACGAGTTACCACTATTCCAGTTAAAAGAATTTTTTTTTGTCTGAACTTTGTGTATTGCGACGATCACATGCTTTTTATGTGACTACTTGATTAATCACTGCTAAATTAAAACAATAAATAGACATAAATATAACTTAATGATAATATATATCATAACTTAATGATAATATATATCATGTCTGGTTCTATTTAAATATATAAATATATAAAGTTTGATGTTTCGTTTGGATATTAAATTTAGTTTAAATTAAATTATAGTTTTTTTGTTTTTTTTTTTGTTTTTAAATCAACAAGATATATAATTAGTTTTTTAAAAGTTAATCAATTTTTTTTAAATTAATTAGATAGTCTTTTTTGGAACAATAATTTAATTTAGTTTAATTTGAAAAAATTGATTGATTTTTTAAAAATCAGCTATAATTTTTTGACTTTAAAAAAAAAAAATACAAACTAAACTAATTTAAACTTATGTCCAGACGAGTGTATCATTAATCCCCCAACCTGAAATTAAAAAAAAAAAAAACTGATAATCCCTAAAAGCTAGGCACAGTTAGGTGCTTATATATGACCCAACCCGGGCATATATCATGACATTTATTATGAGCCTACAAATATGATAAGTTGGCGTGTTCTTAAGCGTTTGCAACTTTTTTTTTTATGCTAAATTCTTAAGCATTTGTCATGAGCCTACAAATATGACAACTTGGCGTGTTCTTAAACATTTGCAAATTATTTTATGCTAATTCTTTAGCACTTGCAACTAATTTAGTATGTCACAATTTGACGGTTCTAACTTCTAATGACAGAACTTTTAACGAACATTTGGAATTGCCAAGTTCTTGAAACCTTAAAGGAGATACAATTTTTTTTTTCCCCTTTCTAGAAGAGATACAATTACTTGTATTATCAAAAGAAAGTGTTTTGATAATTTGTGTCTCAATTTACACTTCGGATATAAACATGGACATAGTTTTTAGCAAAAAAAGATCCACCTTGGGAGTAGTGGAGGTATGTGCTAGAATTAATAATTCATGTTATCATGTTGTGCTATGTTTTTTAATTGATACTATTACGTTAAGTTTATGTTCTATTTATTTACTATTTGTGTCAAAATCTCAAACTCAAACTCAGCCTATTTATTAATCGTATTAATCGTATCAACTTAAATTAATCTATTTAAATTAAATATAAATAAAATAATAACTTATTCAATATGATTGTGATATTTTGACATGTTTATTAGTCAATATATCTTTTCTTTTACAAAAAACAAGTGAAATTTACTTACAAAACTTTAAAATTCATATTATTTGTACTTTATTAGCTATGAAAACTTTTATTTTATATCATATATAATTAATAGGGTGTTTGGTAAATGTATTACGTTCGTATTATGTTTGAACGTAATGCATTAAATACATTTTGTATCTGGATGAAAAGTATTTACTTTGTATTTAAATGTAATAAGTGTTTGAATAAAAAATATTTAAATTATATTTTAGAGTTGAAAAGTTGATGTAATTGATAAAAGTAGATAGGAAAAGTGAGATAGAGAGAGAATATTATGTGAATGAAAAAAATTATTTTTAAAATATTTTGGAATAACAAATATATTTGAAATACTATTGAAAAGTATTGTATTTGAACACAAAACTTTTGTATTTGGATAACAATTATATTGTATTTAAACGCAATGCGAATGCAAAACTGTAAATAAACACCCTATAAGTAAATAATAATATATATAGTTAATCGTATTAAACCGTGTCAATCCGTGTTAGGAGGTAAATCTAAGCCTTATTTGTTTATTAATTGTATTAATCCCATCAACTCGTTTTTGTCCCAAACCATTTTATAGAAAACCTAAACCCACTAACTTCATGTTATGTTCATATCAACTCATCGTGTCGTAATCTAAATTACCAACTCTAGCATGTGCCCTTACCGAAGAAATGACAACATTTATATAAGCCATTGGACATGGATATAAACTGAGGGAGTTCAGTTAATGCCCTATCTGAATGGTGGGCAATGGACAAGTTAAGGCTTAACTGGACTTCTTAACGTTTCCATATCTGTTTGTTTCCCTCCTTGGTTTTTGTTTCATTTTTTCATTGCTTATTCTTCAGATGTCGTTTTTCCATCTGTCTCCTTTTATAATTTTCTATCGGTTTGTGAATTTCGTCGTCTTATTCTCATTTTATGTCGTTATTCCTTTGTTTTTTATCGTTATTTGTTTGTTTCATTTTATTGTTGTTTAATCTTTCATGGCGTTTTCTACTTTCTCGTTCTTTCTAACTTTAATAGTAGTTTTCTCTTTTGGTCTCGTTTTTCCTTTGTTTTCTTTAACTGTACTTTGCCGATCTTTACCTTGTGTTTGTTTCAAACTTAAGTTGCTTTCTTTTTATCTCCCTTCCCAGTTCATTGCCAATGTCTCTTTTTTTCTTTTATATTTTCTTGTTGTGTTTAATTTTTGATATTTTTTCCCTAATTTTGTCTTTCTCTGTTTTCTTGTATTTTACTATCATTTTCTGTTTTCCCTTGGTCATCGTTTACTTTTGCTATTGCCATTCACTTTGTCAATTGCATTATGATTTTGTTTCTTATTTACTTGTCTTTCTTTTGTTGTCTCTTCTTCTTCCATGTGTGTGGATTTTTTTTTTTTAATTTTAAAGGGAACATTCATTAAAAAAAAAAAAAAGTGATAAGGCTACAAAAACATGTAAATGATCTTGTAGTATAAAAGATCAAATGCTCAAATGAGACTAAATCTAACAGTAAAATCTAATGGTGCTCAAATAGTAGATGAATGCCATCTCAGCACGTTTATATCAAACATTCACAAGGCTTTTTTCAAAACTTTCTACAATTAATGAAAATTGATTGATTATTGAGAGAATATTTTATAGCACAAAGACTACAAAACTCCGCATTGAGACAACTCGAGTGGAACTAAAACTACCTAAGACACATTGTCAAAACATACAAAAGATAATAGTAAATTAAAAAAAACACACCAAGAGAGGGTCAAGTAAGGAGATCACGGCCCTTATTATAAATAAATAAACAAAAAAAACAAACAAACGTAAATAAACAAACAAAACTTAAACGAGTTACCAATCCTTGGCCCACTAGATCAAACCTCATAATGCCCCTATGTTGTGATGATCTACGACGCTGGCCATTGGCCAATGCATTTACTCTACAAACCAAGTTGCAGCCACAACTGGTGACCTCTGCAATGTGCATAAGCTCATTTGTGACGCATGCCTGCAACCACCATCTCTGCACCGCAATTGCCCGAACCCAAGGTAGCCCCCACGCTGCAATCGACTTTGATCAAAGGATTTCCTACAGCATGAATTGTTTCCCCATGTAGATTAGTGATCGATGACTCTCAAGTTGAATTTTTACAGCTACATGGCTAGCGACCTTTGACAATTTTCCCACCTCTATCTCTCTATTTATTTTCACTCTCTTCCACCTTTGATAAAGCTTTTTATCAGTTTTCCATGCATGGATTTTAAGTTTTACGTTTTTTGAACTTTGTTATATATTATTATTATAATTGTTATTATTATCGTCATCGTCATTATTGTTGTTATTGTTTTTATTGTTATTTGAAATTAGGAAAGATTTAAATTTTATACCTTTTAATTGAATTAGATATGAAATTATTATTAGACTAAACATGTAATTATGTTATTGTTGTTGTTGTTGTTATTATTATACCTTCACTTGTGGACTCTAATTTTATAACAGTTTTAACAACTTTTTTATCATCTTCACCTTTACAGTCATGGTTGTTTATTGTTTTAAATCTTTTTTTTTTTTTTACTTTAAGGTTTATTGTCTATTTTCTTTTTCTTTTTTTTTTTGAAAGGGGAAATGCTTATTTAAATTAAAAATAAATACATACACCAATATCAAAGACGAAATAACCTTATGATATAAGAGACATAACTCTCGATCAAACTAATTCCATCAGTAAAATTTGATGGAAATTGATAAGCTCAGTAAGGAGGATATAAGTTGAGACCCAATAATGGAAAAATTCCTATAATTGAAAGAACAAAACTCTTTTTAAAAGCACAATTACAATTGAAAGAACATTCCAATTGATCAAGAGATTGTCATTCATAGTATAGAGGCTGCAACAAATTTTGAATAGATATAATACTAATAGAACGAAAATAGGTACCGTTGGAAAACAACTTGATTGAAACACAAACATAAATACAAACCAAAGGTGGGAAAACTTCCTCCTTTATTACAAAAGTAAGACAAAAACATAAAAATAAAGCATGAATAAGGAATAACATTGACTGTAAAATTCCTCACATGCAGAATAACCACTCCACTGTGCGTTGTAACTTAGAGGACATCAATCTAGCTCAATTGGAAGTAAGAGATACCAACCATCGGATCACCAAGGCCTCTCTAGATCCCAAACTACCAACCACTGAATCACTAATCACTTTTTCTAGCGATGACATCATCGGATTAGGATACCGATAACATTGCATTGACGTGCTCCGATTAAGGCCTGAACAATGGTAGCAGCAGTGGGAGTCCTATGTAAAGGAAACCATAGAATTTGATAAGTTTGAGAGAGAAAGATTATCTATTTCATTTTGTTATCGTCTGCCATTTTGTTGTCGTTTATATAATTTCATTTTGCGGTTGTTAAATCCTTTTCTGTCGTTTCTAATATTTGTTCGCTGATTCTCTTCAAACGAGTTTCCTTCTTAGTCTTATGTAACTTGTTTGTCGTATTTTCACATTTTCTGTCGTTATTTATTCTTATTTGATTCAGCTCACTTTCGTTTATCTCTTTCACATTTTTGTCGTTTGGTACGTTGTTGTTGTTTGTCTAATTTCATTTTCCTGTCGTTTATTACTTACTTTTAGATGAGTTATCGTTTTGTTTCCTTTTACTGTCATTTTGTATTTTTTTCGTTTTTAATAAAAATATAGCTTTTTGTTTTTTGTTTTTTAATTTTACTTCGTTTAACGATTTTTACTTTTCTGTCATTGATAATTTTAAATTGTCGTTTGGCTATTTTGTAATTGATGAATTCATTGTCCCTTTATATGTACTTGCTTTTTAAAACCTTAACTAGCGTCCCTTCTCTCTCGTCCTTTCAACCTTAACGTTTGTCCATTTCCTTTCATTTATTTTTTTCTTCCTCTGCTGAGAAAAGCGTTTGGATGCATTTATCATTTTGTTTTCACTTCATCATCATCATTATTATTTTTATACAAAGCATAATTGGGATTTTACCGCGGTTGATATGGGAGCAAGGCCAAGAAAACAAAGGAGAAATTTACACCCTTGATTTATCTTCATCATGGCTCTCGTCGTTCAACTCTCTCTTGCGGTTTAAATCACAATATTCCTAACTAGAGATCAAAACTACGTGTGAACGAGCGACTTAAAACTAAAATAACTAGAGCCTAGGATATAATTTGGCGAAGATTTTTTTACTTTCGATCATCTTGTATGATATTGCTGTAATTGGGTTTAGTTAATTAATTATTTTCAACTCATATTATCTTGAGTAGATTAAATGTGATGAAATTAGGAGATGATGGACATCAGTTGAGAAAAAAATATAGTGTAAATACTCTAGAGAGTGCATATACAAGAGCCACCGATAGAAAAAGAGGACTCCACAATGGATTTTAATATCATGGAATCCACCATTGTGGTATTTAATTTTCCACGATGATCATGGCATGATCCTACATGGTGCTGTGGAATTTCGGTTTCCACAACGGTTTTCAGAAAATTAGCTTTGTTTAACATTTTTCCCTAGTTTACATTACGATTTTTAAAATATCATCATGTGATGTTTTGGCACAATCCAAAATTTGTAGTAGTGAGCTCATCATCATCATCCTTCTCTTATGTCCACTATTATTAAGAAACACTACATTAGAAGGCCCGATACCGAAAAATTTTATTGCCAACTTAATGGGTCTCAGAACGATATGCATGAAAACTCTTTTGCAACTAATTGCTGACCACACTGTTAAGAACACATTTATTTATTTATTTTAACTATAAATGATGTGAGAGTTCAAATGATATCAAGATCAAAAAGGATAGCCCAATTAGATTGACATCCTTTTCTTCAACTTCCTTTATGAATTCTACTTTTATTCTTGAAAAAAAAAAAGACAACAAAAAATACATGATGTTAGGGTATAACTGAATCCAACAAAGTAAACACCAAAACAATGGTTAAATAAAACTTTTTTTCAAGGGAAATCCGGAGAAAATTTTAAAAGAATTTTTAAAACCTTATTGAGCAAAATCTGAAAGAAAAGCCCCACAATGGAAAAGAAAGCATGATTGTGACCGACAATTCACAAATCCATAATTTGGAAGTCCCTCCATATCTCTCTTGATTAAGTCAGCACAAAACGAAAGAGGACTGAACCACCAGAATGAATAGTGTTTATTCAGCTTCAGTTCTTAAGTGGAGGTTGCTTCTTGCCTTCCCACTTTTCCAAACGTTTCCTAGCCTTTTCCACCTGAAAATTTCAGCTCCAAATTGATTCTTTAGAACTTTAACTCACACAGCTACCTTTAATTCGTGTCAGAGTGTATTGTTAGAGAGATATAACATGTACAACTAACTCAACATACTTCAGAAGTTCAACTTAATCCAAAAAGTTAACTTATTGGGTCTTGAGTCTTTCCATTTATATAAATTATTTCACATCCCTATCCACTTTCCATGTGGGACAACACATATATGCATTTTTCTCAACAATCTCCCCCTCATGTATGTGTTCATTGAGCTTCTTCTCAAATCAAAGTTTCTTGTAGCAGGCATATCTAAGTATCACACTCTGAACGAAAGCTAACTCGAGCATGAAAAGGAGTCAAAATTATGCCAATTCACCAAATGCTCCACCATCTACACCTGCAACAGTACTAATTACAAGCAACATCAACTCTCTATGAAAGGCAACGTGAGAACTTAGCAATCGAGTGTGATAGCTTATAGCTTAGTCAATATGAACCATTGGCTCTGAGACCACTTGTTAGAAAGAGACCATATGTAAAATTGGCCTTATATACTTTAAGAGCTCAACTTAATCTAAAAAATTAACCCAGAGATCTTAAGACCTTGTTTGGAGCTAGTTTTGAAGACATCTAAAACTAATTTTTTTCCAAAACTTCACCACTTTTCACTATTTATATATCTAAAATGCTACAGTAAACTTTAAAAGTCCATAACTTTATGTATACAAGTCCAAGTGAGATAATTTATTTTTTAAATTACATAAAATTTCAAGAAAAACGAAACAATATCCATATTGATATTTTTTTTCTAAAAAAATTTTTAAAATTTTTTATTTTTTCACCCCAAATAGTTTTTTCTCCCAAACACATTTTTTAAAATAACTTTTTTCTAACCCAAAAATTATGTCTCTAAGTATCTCCCCCAAACTCCCCCTAAGTACTTTCATATATATAAACCATTTTACATTTACATCCACTTTTCTAATGAACAACACATGTGCACTTTTTCTCAAAATGCATAACTAAATGCCGTCAAATTATTATTATTATTATTATTATTATTATTTAAATGAAGTCTAAGTTTTACCTCGTCTTTCCAATCCGTGCGAAATGTTTCCCACAATAAAATAAAAGTCTACATCACTGTGTCCCCAATCATTCCAGGCCATATTCCCTGTGTATCCAAAGCCACACTATATAACTTCAAGGAAAATTCCAAGCCTCTTAATTTATTTTTATTTTTATAACATTTAGAAGGATGTTAATTTGTATTTTTTGGTTGATTAGTTCTCTAACAATGTTACCTGGACTCTTGTGGGTTTTAATAAGGTAGTTACGACAAATTCTTCTGTGCTTTGAAACCTTCCTTTTTTTTTTTTTTTTTTTTTGCGTGTGATTTGGAGAAATTTTTATCAAGGGAAAGAAAAATAAAAAGTTGAGAAATATTTGGCCATGCATAGCACCGAGGTTGAACTTAAAGCCAAGCAGGCAGCCCAATGGAATTCCCACCCCAAAATAACATCCCATATTCACATACGCAACAAATGCTTGCCATCCACATCCGGCCGCCACTCCAACAGTTACAAAATTAATAATATAAATAGATGAATGAATGAATTAAAATAAAAAAAAAAGATGATCTTCAGGTTATGAACCATATACATATTTTAATTTCATCCACATATCACTAGACGTATATAGAGAGGAAATGTCAGCATTTCTAATTTTTTATTTGAAAACTTATAATAATTAGTTGGTTTTTATGTAATTTTCTCTTAGAATTTGGTCACATAAATATATCAAGATATAAATTATAAATAACCAAAAAAATCACTGAAAAGTGTTATACTAAAACCACATGATTGATAAAATATAACACAAACTACACTACAAATAGTGTATGAGTTGGATGCTGTATAGGAGCCCCTATCTATACACATACATATAAACCAACGTTAACGTTTTTGCTATTCATGATTGGGCAAAAATGCCATCAATATAAAGCAATGACGATCCAGATAAAAAGTTAAAAAAAGTGGATATTAGGCTTCGAATTGGAGCAACCCCGCAAACCGGGAAAGGCTCGACGGCTGAGAAAACAAATATTGTAGGTCCGGATCTGGACCGGACAACATCAGATGAATAATCATGTTGATCAGTGCAGTCCAGTGCATGTTTTTGTTTTCTCTTATGAAAAAAAACAACGAATTCACTAAGCATTGAAAATAATAAGCATTGTGTGTGTACGTTTTTTTTTTTTTTCCTTTTTCTCGTTGTCCGATTGTTGTTTTGGCATATGTCTTGCAGGAGGTGTCGCATTAATTTGTCCTACTCTTAAATGTGTATAATAATTTAAACTAGCTAGCTAGTGCTTACCGGACAAAACTGGTTGAACCCCATTGAGAGTGAGAGTGACGGCCAAGTATGAACAGAGGTCGGACACTGCCTTGGTGACCGTTTCGCCGGGCGTGAACGCGTAGCTGATAACGTCGCGTTACGCAAGCACCACAATAGCTTCCCCCACGGCGATGACGGAAGATACCAAGTTCACCAATGCAACTGAGAACGATGCTGACTTGGGATTTCCAGCCCCTAGTTCATTGCTGACCCTTATACTGTTATACATGCATATATAAATATATGTGACTATATGGGCCAATATTGAACAATATAACATATGTCGGGAAAGAGTACATTGGAAAGTAAAAACCAATCTTGAATTTAACTACACTATGATTAATTTCATCATAAGCAGTTTTGTGTGCGAAGTCAGTTGCTAGTGCTCTATTGATATTTTGTGCCGTACGTGGAATTTCTAGCTATCACATTAATCGGACGTCAAATAATGGAAACAAAAAAAAATTTAAAATACACTTATAATGATACTGAGTATTAAATGAGACGCTGACCTTGCAGCTGCATTAAAGCCGACCGAAATCATGAATGACAACCTGTTTATAGACATGCTGCACATGGCAAAACCATCATGCAAATCAATGATTAATCATAAAAAATGACAAATAAAGTTAAACGGTAATTATAACATTAAAAGTATCCCCAACTAGTAAGTCAAAATATCGTGTCAAAACATTTTTCTATAAGCAGCTAATTAGAAAAGTGCAAGGACAATAATAAGACAAAGAAGAGAAACGCGGGAGGAACAGAGACCACGCAATTATCATCCATAGCGCAGCCATGTATGTGCCTGAGTTTGTTTGGCTATCAAAGATATGTTGAGATAATCTTAATTGTATGCATTTGTTTTATTGTTTTCACCTAGCTTGTTAGAATGCAATAATTTTCAATAAGAAAAGTACCAATAAAAATACTTGAACTTGGATCCTAAACGAATTAGAGCCTATGTACGCATCCCTAATAGGGCGGTTATGGGAGCTCATTTGGGGGTGGGGAAAAGGTTTCCCACCCCCAATCCGATTAATTATAAAATCATGCTATAAGTACGTATACTTTGTTGTAAATAATTTAGTTTGTTTTTTAGTTTTTAAATTAAATTTAAGGAATTTAGTTTCATATTCTTAGGGTTTGAGCAAATGATTTTGAGATTTTATTTTGATTATTTTAGAAAAATTTGGAGATTTTAATTTTTGTTTAAAGAGATATTTGTGTCTATACTAATGCTTGCATTTACATTTATTCTAATGAATTTTTCTTTGAGTTTTTTTATTTTATGACATTATGAGTTTTTTTTAATTTAAACTCTTAATAAATGGTATTGTGTGGAATAAGTTTCGCCCGACTCCGAGATAGCCACTTCTTAAAGGTAGAGTGGTTGTGGGGACGCTGCCATTGCTAGAATAATTATTAGAAATTTTTATTATTGAGCGAAGGATTATTATATGCATACCTATCTTTTCTTTATTTCCTTTATATATTTGAGCACCCAACAAGTGCAATGACTTGTACATTTTAAATGTGTATATACTCCTTTCAAGGGCACCAAAAATATTAAAATAAAACTGACTAATAATTGTACAACAAGCTAATAAGACTCCTATACGTCTTCCTCATCTAAAACTTTCGTATTTGCCTTAAGAATTACATGTTGATGGTAACAGCTAGAGCTAATTTTATAGCTACTACTCAAAAAAGTAATTCACAATTACAAACATATAAGAGTGCTCTAATAATTAACCTAATTATTTGTTAGTGGTACGGCAGATCAGTGGATTTTCGATATAAAAAAATTAAAACAGTCTAATAACATGCAAATTTTAAGTACCATGTCAGTTCAAGTATCGTCATTTCATGTCAGAATAAACAATATGCAGATACTATATATTTTGACTTAAAAACTGCAGAATATATATGATAATGTGCTTACCATACGGCAAGGGAATCCAAAGCAAGCTCGGGTTCTTGAGGAATCCAGCAATCAACACTGGCATCTGAAAGTACCAGGTTTCCAAGCAGAGCATCACCGCCGACGCGGCCGACAAGCGAAAGAACTGCCAGAGGCCAGAGAAAGCCTCTAAACTGAACCCAGTCCAAGTCTTCTTGCATCGCCAAAAGATGTACAAGTACTGGGCCCCAACAATGATCCGCCACGACAAGCTCTGCATAAATGATACCCCAAGCAGCCCCAGCCCCAGCCCCAGCTTGTACTCCACCGCACTTCCCATCCCTAACTGTAGGCATCAACCAGGTTTATTAGAGATAAACGCAAAGGAACTCAGTGTAAGTACTGATTAACGTAGCAATGAATTATTAGATTTTCATGCATAAGAATTCATATTTAACAAGTTTGATATTCAAAAATTAGGATTAAAATTAATATTTATATACTTTTATATATAATAACTCTATAAAATAAAGTTAATTTATCATTTTTTTATGTATAAAAATTTAGCTTATCCGAGAATTTTATTTATTTTTTATTTGTTTTAATTTATTTTGTTTTGTTTATTTTAATTTAGATTTTTTTAATAAATTTCATGAAATTTATATGCAATTTTATTTTATTTTATCTTATCTTTTTTTTTTGTAATAGTTTATTAAATAAGTTTAAACTAAATATTTTCAATAAGTTTACTTTTAGTATTTTATTTTGAAAATATCTAATATTAACACTTTATTTTTTACAGTGTCAAATTATAGTGAAAAATTCATGTGTTGGAAGTGGGTCACAACAGGCATCACTATTTATGTTAGGAACTATGATAGGAAATTATGAGCTTGATTAATCTAGTTTGATCCTCTCATCGATACGAGCATTTAAAAAAAAAATCATTGTAGCTTACTGTAGCAAAGTTAACTTTTTTTTTCTGTGCTGTCACTATAGCTTACCGGAGCAGCCAAACTTTTGCCTTCTATTCACATTAGGGTTGGTGGAATAGTGCAGATTAAGAGCCTAGAAAACGCCACTTTAATGAAGAAGAAATAGAGATAGAGAGTAAGAGTTGGAGTGTATAAATAATAAAGCTTCTGATAAAACTAAAAAAAAAAAGAATAATTCTTTTATTTTGTTTAGTTTTATTTTAGAAGAAGGAGTTTCATGAGATTCTACTAGCGTAAATATCAAGTATCTATTCTAGATTCCTTTCTTTTATTTTTATTTTGTTTAATTTTTTTTATTGTGTTATTTTATTTTTCATTATAAATTAAATAAATTTTCACTAGGAACTATGATGTAGCTTAATTATGATGATTTAATTAAATTAAATATGTTATTATGATTATCATATTTATTGGCATATTTATTATCAAACTTAATGCTTTCAAATTTCTAGCTAACTTTTGAATAATCTAAGGAATAATATGAAACTGATGGGAGATTTTTATGACATAGCTCTAGAACAAATATCATAAAATCTGAGATAAAATAGAAATATATTTATTTATTTTTGTATAGTCATATTATTAATTATCATATATTTTTTAATGATCACTTTTTATAATTATATTCAGATTTGTATTTTTTACTGTTCACATATACGGTACTATTTATATGATATTGTTCGTATATGTAATACTGTTTATAATGAATTTTAGTTAGCTAATCTTTTATGTAAATTTAATTATTAAAATGTAGCATTTATGTATAATTTTAGAAAGAGTATACAAAGTAAAAAGGGTAGTTGACCATCAACAAATTTGAACACAAAATCATAATAATTTACTTAAATAAAAATTAAATTTGATTAATTATAATGAAATTATAATTCCTATCATTTGTGTATTTATTTGTGTGTTATTATTATGTTTATTTATTTTTGTAATTTTATTTTATTCATTTAATTTTTCACTTGTAATATTATTTTCAGTCACTCAAATAAAATTAAAATTAATTAATTTTGATACTTAATACTATTATTTTTATAGGAATGATACCTCATCACTTTATTATTTATTCAATTCTTGCACTTGCAAGAATCCACAATAATACGATGGTATATATATATGCACATACCAGGAGCCCATAAGCGAAGAGGTGGATGCCGCTGTTGCCAAGAGAGGCGGTAGCGAGCTCAAGGTTACCAAGGTGGCCGGCAAAGAGGCGAGTGGAAAGGGACATGGCATTGTTGATAAGGTAGACAAGGACAGCGGGAGTGGCGAGGTGGGAAAGGAGCTTCAGCATGATCCAGGAGGCCTCCCAGACACGCTTGGAGGCCAGCAAATGGGTGTCGGACAGCACCTTTTCAAGGCGGGAGTCGCCTGAGTGGGAGAAATATTCGGGTGAATCCTGTTCGAATGGAGACGTCTGAGAAGCGGAGTTTAATAGGGATTGGTTAAGGATTTCATCGTGAGAGGCCATGGGAGGGAGATTTTCTCGTGGCCGTAAGAGCCGGATATTGAATGAGTGAAACAACCCATGAGGGATAATATATTTAAATTATAAAGGATGTTTTTCTATTAAAAAAAGAAGAAAGAAAGGATAAACAGGATGGTTTGGAACCACAAAGACGAGTTATCACTACTCCAATTAAATAAAAAGATTAAACATAGGGATTAAATTAAAGTAAATCCTTATTTAGGTTAATGACATATGAAGATACGTATACTAATGTTATGAAAATTGTTATAATATAAAACTGTTATTGGTGTAATTCCGAATAAGTTTAAGTTTTTAAGATATATTGATAGACTAATTAAAATGGCATGGAAGGAGGAAATTTTAAGTTTAAACCACCGTAATTGTCTGATACGTATTTTGAAGTTCTTAGTTATGCTGGACTTTCAAATTAATATATAACTGCATATTTATTTATTGTTTGACCTATGAGGGAGAGTATTAGAATATAAAACTATTTTTAGTTTACTTCCAATCAACTTAAGCTTTTGAAAAGAGTTTATAAACTAACAAAAACATTAATAAGGAGAAGTTCACAAATTCTCTTTTAGGCGATGATTGCTTGAAATTGTAATTTAATAGGATCTATTTAAGAATGCATTAGGTTCCTCTCTCCCTGAAAATT
Source organism: Antiaris toxicaria (assembly GCA_035233585.1). NCBI lineage: Eukaryota > Viridiplantae > Streptophyta > Magnoliopsida > Rosales > Moraceae > Antiaris > Antiaris toxicaria. The sequence continues at coordinate 103,216,322 of CP141154.1, forward strand.
TTGTGGTTGATGTACTCGTGAGAAAAATCGTGTGTATTACTATTATGTGATTATATTAAAAAAAATTAATAAGTGAAGAATAATCCAGTGCTTAAAAGTAGTCAATCGCACTTAGAGATCTCTAATGGCCGTTTGCAGCCCCTGACTTCGGTTTCCGTTTCTACACACAATTATTATTTTGTAAGTGGTGCTGATCTCCATGACATGGTTTGAAAGGAATAGGCCAACTGCACCTTTTTTTTTCTTTATAATCTCTTTTTTTTTTTTTTTGAAAAACGTAGAGGTGACCATTAATATTATCGTATCATATTAGTGTCGTATTATATTTCTCAGTCGATATTATTTAAACTCAAACCTAATTCATTTAATATTCGTATCAAAATCTCAAATCAAAATCCAACCTATCGTGTTAACCGTATCAATCTGAATTAATCTGGTTAAATTAATAATAAATAAAATAATTACTTATTCAATATGACTGTGATACTTTGACATATTTATTAGTCAACTTATCTTTTCGTTTATAAAAAATAAGTGAAATTTACTTACAAAATTTTAAAATTTATATAATTTATACTTTGTTAACTATAAAAACTCTTATTTTATATCATATATAATTAAATTAAAAAACAGATATAATTAATCGTGTCAATTTGTGTCAATTTATATCATGAGATAAACCTAAACTCGACATATTTATTAGTTGTGTTGATTATATTAATCAGTTTTTGATCCAAACCCATTTGTAGAAAATTCAAATTTACTAATTTCGTGTCATATTCTTATCAATCTATCGTATTATGACTTAAATTGTCAATCTTTAAAAAAAAAAAGTCACTAGGAATGCATTTCAAAATTACTTATTCCTTTTTTATTTTCCTCCTTGAAATTTCTATAGAAATATATTCTTACTAATGATAATACATAATAAAAAGTGCTATCGTACAAACACCCTTTTTCAAAGGATTTTTTTTTTTTTAAGTTTCTTAATTTGCACGCTGACTCCATAAGGTCAGATTATGGGCTCTGTTGGGGGAGGGTATCTAACTTACATGCCGATGTCGAGACATGCATTGATGATATTGGCCACGGGACACGTTCTAACTCCAAAGGGTTTTATTTCTTTCTCTTTATTTTTTTTTCTTTTATGTAAAGTTAAAAATACAGGACACACAAAGTTTGGCGTTATTGGTATCTTTGTTTTAATTTTTTTTTTTCTCATTTAGATTAAGGTTGGAGGTTATCGTATTTTTACATGTTAAATATTATTTAATATATCAAATACATTATGTTATCATATTTATATAATATACTCATTTAATAAATAAATGACATTTGTTCCAATGTATCAGCTTGTTGAAATGATAACATTTGTTCCAAATATTTTATAAGATAAGAAATAAAAAAAATTATATCGATTTTCTCGCTTCAATATTGACCTTAAATTTTGTGTAGGGTGTCCACGTTTACACTAAAACCAATCGGTTTCATTAAATAATTAAGTACCGATCCCCAAAAACAAGTCGCTGGACGTGTGGAAGTTCTTGCCAACTTTACAATTGTTGGATGATCATCACTGTTGTGATATCATCACTGCTGGGAAAAGAGGAATTATTGTGCATACTCCACGACCATCAAGCCATTTGACTAATTATACACTTTTTTCTTTCCTAAATTTCATGATATGTTTGAGAGGAAGCAGAGAAAGAGGGTGGTACATCACTTAGAATTTGTTTAAAGGATGTGTTTTAATATATTTCTTTATAGGTTATTATAATATTTTTTTGTATTTTTTTCTTAATTTTTATTTCAATTTTTACTATTTTAATCTATCATAATTTATATTACATGAATTCTAATTCATGTACTTTTATAGTTTATTTACTATTTATAGTTTCAATTACAACTTTACAATCAAAATTTGTAAGTCTATAACTTTACACATATAAGTTCAAATGAGATTTTTTTTAATTGCATAAAATTTCGAAACAAATGAAATAAGTCTAATATTATTATTTTTTTCAAACAAATTTTAAGTTTTCTCATTTTTATCTCTAACAGTTCAAAACCGAATGTCAAAAGCAAATAATTCAACTCAACTTAAACTTAAAATTTTCAATTATAACCCATGTATCAAACGAGGGCTTAGTGTCGCCCAAGCATTTTTCGTTCGATTAGTTGTACTGTTTCAGTGTCGTTTTCTACTTTGTTCTCGTTTCATTTAGCTGTCCTTGGACGTTTCACTTGGTCGTCGTTTTGTCAATTTGTCCAATCTTATTTGTTACAGTTCACTGTTGTTTGTCGTTTTAATCTTTTGACATTGATATTTGTGTAGTTTATCATTTCTTAATTTCTGGATTTCTATCATTTGTCATTTAGTTTTAGTGTTGTTTTCTCATTTGGTATTTTTTCCTATGTTGTCGTTTCAATTCATTGTCGTTTGTTGTTCTTAAATTTTCTGTAGCTTATTCTTCAGGCGTCGTTTTACTCTCTCTGTCCTTTTATTTTTTGTCGTTTTTTAATTTCCTTGTCATTTTACCATTTTGTGTCATTCTTCTTCTTCTTCTTCTTTTTATCGTTCGTTGTTTGAACTTTGTCGTTGATTTTTTTATTTTTTATTTTTCATTTTACTCTTGTTGTCTTTTATGTCATTTTCCACTGTCTTGTCGTTTCTAACTTAAATGGGTGTTTCCTCATTTGTTGCCTTTTTTCTTTGCTTTCTTTTACTGTATTTTGTCGGTAGTTACTTTGTCGTCGTTTCAAACTTTAGTGTCAATCTACTTTCCTTTCCAGTTTATTATCGCTTTCTTATTTCATTTTTTTTTTATTCGTGTATAATTATCATCGTTTTTCAGTTTATCCCTCTGTCATCATTTACTTGCCGTTCGGATGTCGTTTTCTATTTACTTGGTTTTTTTTTTTTTTTTTGGGTGCCTGGACAATACCTCAGCCCAGCATATTGACACCAGAGCGTGACTAGGGAGCGAGTTAATTATTAAAAACTCTCATTTTCTCGTTGCGGTTCCTGACAGAGCTTCACTTTATTGTCATTTCTGTCTTTATTGTCGTTTTCTTAGATGGTGTCGCTAGTAGTATGTTTTAATTTACTACGGTTTGTCTATTTCCATTTGTTGTCGTTTACCCATTTATAATCTTTATTGTTTTCTGATTCCCTTTTTAAATGAGTTGGCGTCTTAGTTGTTACGCATCTTTAGTGTCGATTCCTGATTTGGGGTTGTTACTACTCTTTTCATCTACATCTTTGATCTATTTTGATTTTGTAGAAGTTACCACATAAGAGGCCTTTTTTTTTTTTTTTAATTTCATTTTCTTGTGGTTTCTATCTTTTGTTGTTTATTAGTTCCCTTTTATAAACAGGCTGTTCATTTAACTGTCGTTTAGTTCCTTTTGTCGTTTTTTATTTTCGATGCCGTTTTATTAATATGTAGCTTTTTGTTTGTTTAGTTTAACTTCGTTTTCGATTTCACTTTGCTGTCTATAATAGCTTTAATTGTCGTTTATCTATTTTTCAATTAATTCGTTTTGTTTTGTATGTGCTTTTCGATCTTTTGGGCTAGAAACCCAAGAAAATTGATGGTAAGGGCTCGAAGTTACATTTTTAAAAAATAAATATATCATTTATATATGATAAATTTGTAATGTATTATTAATTACTCTAAATATTTTTAAAACCAACTTTTACTTTAAATATATATGTGAAAATGTTGTTTACTTCTTTCCCCCCCCTTTTTTTTTACGACATTCTTTTTTCCGACAGAAGACTGAAACAGATTCTCATATAATTCCTTACCTCCTGACTCATTTGCCACCGTAGATTTCAACATCAAGGGCCTAGAATCAATTGAAGCATCGTTTCTTCAAAATCATAGTGAGTGGTAAATGACTTTAGAATTACTCTATGGTCACATTCGGTTAGAAGGAAAAGAATGGAATAGAAATGGTAATGATAATGGTAATAGAATACAATGGAAAAGAAACTCAATTCATTTATTTTGTTATAATTTCTTGAATAGATATGAATATTGTAATTTTGACCTATCTACCTCTGTCATTAATATATAGCTATTTTTGTCTTTTTATTTTTATTTTTATTTTTTTTTACAAAACACTCTTAAAATGCTGTTGATGCCGACAAACAATCATCATATGTTTTTTGCTTATAAAATTTCATATATAAGTTCAATCGGATAAAATAAAATTGAAAAAAACAAACTTCATAAATAATTATTTTTTAAGGAGAAGCTAGAACTCTCAATGTGCATGTACGGTCATAACCAAGTTTGAGAATACCATTGCCATCGAAGTTGAGTGTGTGACGATCTAGGCAAGAAGCCACCTAGAGGATTTGGTCAATGGAGTGATTATGGGCAATGATAACTATGAGAGGAGGGAGAATCTAAATGGAAGAGAACAAATTTGGTTGAAGGGCTGGGTGAATTTGGGTGATGCTAGGTCTGGTGAGGAGAATGGATCTTGGTAGAGGTTGATGGGTTTTGGGCAAGGTGAATCTGAGCGAATCTTGATGAGGCTGGGTTTGGGGATTGGAGCAAATGTCACCGGGTTGGGTCTGGTGGAGAAGGCTGCCTCTCTAGATGGGGATAAATTTGCCTGGAAGAAGATAATAATAGACGGTGGCTAGGCGTGTCGTCAGAAATAACAAAAGTAATAACGCGAAAACAGAAAAAAAAAAAAATGAACATAAACTTAAAAGGACAATCATGCCAAAAAATTTATATAAAGAGATAGGAATTGTCATTCCTCTAGCCTAAGGAAAAAATGACAATTCCGTCAAATGGGTAAAATGTGATTCTTTTAGAATCAGTAGTCTTTCCATTCCATTCTATTCCTCTAACCTAATGAAAGGTGATGATGGATAACGATTGAGAGATAAAATCATAGTTGGTTACACTTACGTTAAAAGAATGATATATTTCATAAATACCTCTCAATATTTTCATGTTATCTATCTTTAGTTTTAACTTGGATTTGATTTATTGGTTGAAACTAAAAATTTTTTGGTTTGGAGTTATTTGAATGTTCAAAAATTAGTAAAATTTTTTATTAACTTTTTCAAAAAAAGACAAAAATAAATTAGAAAAGTTAACTCTAACCGGTGAACCAGACGAGATATAAAAGACAGATATTAACAAAAAGGACATTTTGACAATGCATCCACATAATTTAGAAAAATAACTGAAATGAGCAGACAACATGCATGGGGTCGTTAATATTCCTTGTCACTTTTTTTTCCTTAATTAATACCATTTATAATTGCTAATAATAGAAGCAATAGAAGACCAATTTTTATTTTTTATTTTAACTACAATATCATAAAATTGGGCTCTTAATCTGTCCTGAAAAGAGACAGAAATTATTTTTGTGGCTATATTTGAGAAATAGATCAGAATGGTGAACTAAAAAAGCTTGTCTTCCGTGGCCTAATTTGAGAAATGGATCAGAATGGCTCTTAATCTGTCCTCAGAAGTATCCGCTGGTTTTGCTGCCAAGTACAATAACCAATTAACCATATTGTCATTATGATTAATAGAGATTCAGTTCTTTAGAGGAGGCTTCTGCCTCTTGTCTTCCCATTTTTCCAAACGTTCCCTAGCCTTTTCCACCTGAAAAATTCAGCTCCAAATGGTTCATAAAACTTGAACACATATTAAGTATCAATTTGAGATAATCACATAATTATACCTTGTAACTTTAATAATTTATCTTTTTTTTTTTTAATTTTAAATGGTATAATCTGGCTTGGATTTTGAAAAGATAGTTTAATTTCATCACTGGCACACTCAGTAAATAAAACAAAAGGTATAAAATGACAAAATATTCTTAAATAGTTTGTAAAAAATGTTAAAAATATTTTATAACGTTTTAAAAAAAAAAAAAAACCTTCTTAAAACATTGTAAAGTTTTCAAAAAAGGATCCTGAGTTTTTCTCCTTTTTATGTGCAAAATTTTTTTTGAACAATTTCTCATGAAAAAATATTTTTTGTTCAATCTACTTGAAGGTATTTTTTGTCTTCTTCTCTTGTATTTCTAGAGTATGTGAGTGATGAAATTGAAATACGATTTTTAACTTCAAATGATTTTTTTTTTGTTAATAAAAACAGAAGAAAAATTGATAAGTAATTATAATTAAAAGGTATAATTATGTAACCAATCCATATTATCGGGACTGAATGTTTAATCCAGAACCATCAATCTAACAAAGTCTTATCGAGGAATTTTCCAAAGTGACAATCTTAAAAGTTGAAATTAGTAAAATAATTTTCTTTTATTTTAATAATGGAACGTTCGACTAAAAAATTGATTGTTCTTGGTTATTTCAAAATCATTTTGTTAATAAAAATTTTTAAAGATTATTTAACAAATGAAATAAAGCGATTGAATCAATTTACAAATTGACTTAGATTTACCTCTTTATTCCAATCCGTGCCAAACGTTACCCACAATAAAGTAAGTGTCTGCATCATTGTGCCTCCAATCATTCCCGACCATATTCCCTGTATATACCATATCACAGCGACACCATAGCTTGTAAGTTATTGGAATGGCGGATCAAGAACAATTTTTAAGGTGGCTTGTTTTGCTTCCTTTTAAAATGGATTAATTATATAAATTTCTCGTGAATTACATATTTTATTTCACTTTATCTTTCGGAATTGTAAAACCTTTCATTATACCCCTTATTTACATAAAACCATTTAAAATACCCCTCTATATAATTTTGTCTATTAACTTAATGAAATTATTGATGTGACATAAAATCTTGGAGGCAAAGTGAAATAAGATATATAATTCAAAGGATATCTATATAATTAATTATCAATTAAATATATTTTAAAATATAAATACTTTTTATTAAAACACATTAATAAAAAAATCAAATAAAACAAAAAAAGTTGAAAAATAAAGTAGATAACTACTAAATCAAGATTCCTCCACCTTTCATGAGACTCACCGAGAACAATCACCTAGAAATTCCCCTAAAAAAGAGCAAGAATAAGGTGAAGAAAAATGGTCTAAAGGAAAGCTTTGCAATAGCGTCTTCTATGTCATCGTCTTTTCCATCCTTGGGTTTGCACCAAAGAGGCACATGCATGGTTTACAAACGTCAAAGCGCTCATGTCATCTTCAGGTCAGTGTAGAGAAACACGTCATAGATTCAATCTTGTTTTGTATGGGGATGTCAATCCTAACTTGTGTCACTTAGACATTTTCAAAATTTTCCTCTTCTTCTTTTTTTTTTTTTTCCAATTAATTTTGATATTTGATTTTTATTAATTTTTGGGTACAGATTTTTGTTCCTACTCTGGTGAGGAAAAGTTTCAAAAAAATTTTGATTTCTGATTTTTATTAATTCTTGGGTACAAATTTTTTGTCTACTCTAGTGAGGACAAGTTTCAATTTTTGATGAGAATTTAGCTTAAATATAGTTATTTTAGCTTTTTTCAGTTAAGAATTTGATTCTCAAAATTAGGATTACAAAATATTTTTGTTACGAGTTTTTTATTTTTCTATTTGATTATCTATTTTTGAAGTTTATTAATAGATTTCATACTTGAACTGAATATTTACCTATTTGGATTGAAAACAGCAGTGTAAGTGTGGAGTTAATTTTGTTAGATTTCTCACGTGGATTTTTTTTTGTTTTTGTAATTTTTATTAATGTGTTTTAATAAAAAGTATTTATATTTGATTAAAAATTACTTATACAGATTCCCCTAGAAATTTAAAAAAATGTATTTAAAAAAATATTACAGTTTACAAAATTATGAATTTTTACAATAGAATGGTTTTTTTATAATTTATTTACTGTTTAGATTTGAAGTCATATTTAATTTGGAGTATAATTGAAACTTTTATTTTTGAAAAAAAAAAAAGTTTAAAATTGCATTCGAAAATTTCAAGGGGTGAATAAAAAAAAAAAGTGTAAGACCTTTTATTTTGGAGTAAAATGAAAAGAAGTCCCTTGATCAGGGGGCAACTGTAGGAGCAAAATAAAAGAATAAAATAAAAAAAATTCCACCTCCTCCTTTACTTTTATTTATAAAACTTATGGTGAGTTTGGTACACACTTTTAAGTTGCATTGCATTTAAATATAATGCAATTTTTTTCCAAATACAAAAATATTTTATTTAAATACCAATCATATTACAGTTTAAATCCAATACAATCATTATTCATTATTTCACTTTTTCTATTACTTTTATTAATTACATCATATATTTTCTTTTTCTCTTTTTTTTCCTCTCTACTTTTACCTATCACATCAAATATTTATTATTAAAATACAATTCAAATAATTTTCATCCAAACACACATTGCATTTAAATGTAATGTTAATACTTTTCTTCCAAATATAAATTGTATTCAATACATTATATTTAAACATAATGTAAATGTAATGTGTTCACTAAACGGACCATTAAAAGAATGATAAATTTTATTTTTGCTTGATTAGTTCTGCTTTTTCATATGTTCAAATTTTATAGGTTAGGATAATTCTTGGGTGTTCTGAAAACATTTTTATGTGAATATAAGAAATCTTATATATCAAGGGAAAGGGAAATAAAGAGTTTTACCTTAGCACCAAGGTTGAACTTAAAGCCAAGCAAGCAGCCCAATGGAATTCCCACCACATAATAACATCCCACATTCACATATGCAACAAATGCTTGCCATCCACATCCGACTGCCACTCCTACAATTTTTTTTTTAATACCCACTACTTAATTAAAAAAATTGATATGACATAACTAATTGAATTAATAAATTGGGGGAAAAAAAAGGTGTTGTCCTGTCATCATATGTTAAGTCTACATATCAAATATATATTGTTTATGGTCCTGTCACATTATTTTATATTCCTGTCCACGCAGCCGACAAACATCTCACATCACGTCAGTTAAAAGTGATAAAACCTCCCTGAATATTTTGATCAAACAGTTTTAATTTAATTTAATTTTTTTGCTTCAATCCTTTGTCGGATGCTTGTCTTTCTCTTTGCCACGTCTCTAAAGAGGCGTACGTATTTGTCTCACTTTTTTTTAATGCTAAATGTATTTGTCACATTCTTATATTATATGAATATGAATATATCATTGATCTTCAGGTCAACATGGCACACATATTTCTACGAATTTATAATATGCTTACCAGACAAAACTGGCTGAACCCCATTGAGAATGAGAGTGACAGCCAAGTACGGACAAAGCTCCGACACTGCCTCCGCGACCGTGTCACCAGGCGTGAATGCGTAGCTGATGACATGGCGCAACGCAAGCACCACGGCGGCTTCCACCAGAGAGATAAGGAAAGAAATCAAGTTCACCACTACAACGGAGAACGCTGCTGACTTGGGATTTCCAGCCCCTAGTTCATTGCTAACCCTTATACTGTTATACACATCCATACACATGGTTATGTATAGTTATATGTCAAAAAATAAAACAATATTACACATGTAGGAGGGTACTTTTAAAAATAGAAACCGTTTTCAATTTCACTACATTATTGAGGACGATGAATCATTAAGGGCAGCATGCACAGTATGAATTGTTTAATTACGATGAGTGTCAATCTGGTTGCGATATATTAGCTACGTTTGAGATCAATATCTCTCTCTTAAATTAAGAAAAGACGTCAAATAGGACAAAAAGAATTCGAATAATTTTTCGTTTGTTCGTGATAAGAATTTCAGGCGGTACGTGACGGACTAACCTTGCAGCTGCGTTGAAGCCGACTGAAACCATGAACGCGATCCCGTTTATCGCCATGCTGCAAAAACAAAAACAAAAACAAAACAAGCGCCATCATAATAAATCATCAAAAATTAAATAAAGTTAAATGGTAATTTCTGCATAACTATAACTTACACACTTATTCAAATATTCCCCTAAAAAAATCTGAATATCACAAATCCTAGTTTTGGATTTTTATTAATTTCTTGAATTTAAAGAAGAGCAAAAATTTAATGCAGATCGTTATTAATTTCAAAGCATTTGCCAAGTTGACCCTCTCTAAACACATAAGGAATAATGTAAACTTAATCAAATTCAGATCTCTTCGTTTATTGAGATTTATTTTTTTAATTAGTTTCAATATATAAAGATAGTAATGTCTCCTTTGCCAACATAATTGTATTTGCATTGATTGAAGTGCAATACAAATTACAACAAATACATCAAGCATTACATTCATACAAATACTTTTCAATTTTAAATCTAATATAATATTATTCATTATTTGCTTTTTTTATTTACATTTATCAATGATATTACATTCTCTCTTTTTCACCAATAATCTAAATATACATTACATTTGAATACAATATAAATACAAAATATATAAATATATATTGTATTCAATGTATTATATTTGAATGACTTTTTTGATGAATTGATCTTCCAAATGCCTTGGGAATATAGACGGAGTGTAGGTCACCTATATCAAGTGGCTGGTTCAACTCACAATTGATGCTCTGTTTTATTCTATATATAATAGAAAGATAAAAGCATGTATGGACATGAAGACGAATTATGATTCCTACATTTTTTAATCTCTAGCTTTGTGTGATTTATCCTAATTGAAAATTACACATTATATGATCCCTTAATGGTGGAGAAGGAATGTGCACATACTATAAGCATGCATGCATATGTCACGAGCTTTATCAAAAACCTAATTATGGTCGTTCATATACACACACACACACACACACAATTATAAATCAGGCTCTGACTAGCTTAATGGGCAAAAGAGAGGAGTTTGTATAAGAGTTTTAAAAATGTTTCTTTCTTCTTTTTTTTTTAATAAGTAAGAGTTAGAGATATAAATGGAATAAATTAGCAACTTTTTTTTTTTATTTTTTATGAAGAAGAAGTCGTTTGTACAACTGTGAATATTGTCCCTTTAAAATAAGATTGTACAGCTTTAATCAGTTAGAGTGTCAAGGACGATAAACATTTAAACACAGGGGTACCGCCAAGTATAATCTATATATGGCAATCATGCATGTGACCTGAGTTTGTTTGGTCAACATTAATAAACATACGTATATATAACATTAACTAATGCTACATTCTTCTTGACCTAGCTAGTTAGAAAGGTTCTTTGTAATAAGAAAACCATTAAAAAGGTATAAACTCAGATATCCTATCAAATTAGCTAGAGTCTGTACAACTTATTACGTCTATAGATTATAATAAATGAGACAACCCTACTTAAAGTCCTTCCCAAACCTCCTCCCCATGTCATTGGACATCTCAGAAATTAAAAAAATATATATCTCAGAAGATAATCATATATGGTATAAGCTAGTACTTTTTATTATTTTGCAATTTCAGTTACTCTAGATGTTTATAAATGAGACGTTTATTATTATATATCATATATAATCACATTTATATGTCCATCTTTCCTTTGTTTATTCCATTAATTATTTTGTATATGACACCACCATGTGCAACATATATATCAGTTGAGAAAATGAACGACTTTCTATGTGCTCCGTTCATGGAACCAAAAACATCGTCACCAATTAATTAATTACTGTAAGTAGAATTCGCCAATTATGGAGGAGTTATTAACCACAAAAGAAGTTTGATTGTTAACTATCATAAATAACGCCCTCATGTAAATAAAAGGAAAACGAAAATGCATGTTTTTTTTACTTTCATATTTTTATTTTTTAAAAATTTATTATGATTAAAAAATAAAAATTTCATTATTCGAATTCACACATTCACACGTTCAATCAGTTGAACTACCTCCAAGTGCCAAAATGAAATTTCATGTTGAAGATACAGATACTTGTATGTTACCAATAAATAATCTATGTCAGGTTTAGCATCATCGTCACACACACACATATATATAGTTATAATTGATGTCAAAATCAAAATCAAAATCAAACAAACGGTCGATAAATTTTTTATTTTATTTTCATAGAACTTTGTCTAGATGGTAATTTCACAATATAACTCTTTTAAACTTTAAGACTCCGTTTATTTGACATGTCTAAAGTTGAAAAATAAAAAATTTTTCATTTTAAAAAAAAGTAATCTTCCTAAATTTTCATATCAGAACATCCAAAATTTTTCATTTTTGAAAAATAAAAAAAGCTTTCTAGACAAAAAAAAATTTTCACTCATCCAAATAACTTTTCACTTTTAAAAAAAATTCGAAATAATTTTTTATTTTTCATATCTAAAAATTTTTTATTTTCCAAAATCAAATCTCCCATCTAAGGAGGCTTAAGTCCACTAAAAAAGTGACAATTTGAATCCATCATCACCCTTTTTTTTTTTAATGCAAGATATTAGTATATATGAATAAAGCATATATGTTCTTACCATACTGCCAGAGAATCTAAAGCAAGCTGGGGGTTCTCAAGCAATCCGGCAATCAACACCAGAATCTGAAAGTACCAAGTCTCTAAGCAGAGCATCACTGCTGACGCCGCCGACAAGCTGAAGAACTCCCAGAGCCCAGAGAAGGCCTGCAAACTGAACCCAGTCCACGTCTTCTTGCATCGGTTGCTCATCAAGATGTACAAGTACTGGACCACAACTATGATCCACCACGAAAAGCTCAGCACCAGCGACACCCCAAGCAGCCCCAGCCCCAGCTTGTACGCCACCACCCAACTCAGTAGCAGGTGCACCACCAGCGTCCCGGCCGATATGTAGGCGCTCGGAGCCACTATGCTCTGTGCCTGGAGGAACTTCTGGATTGGGAAGTTCACCGCGTAGGCGAAGATTTGTGGGATCAAACCGTAGACAAAGACCGCCGCCGCCGAAGCCACCTGTGGCGGCTCGCCTAGAAATAGCAAGATTGGCTTGGATATGATGTAGATGATGGTCAATGGGATGGCTGTGAGAGTTAGGACAATTGTTGATCTTTGAAGATACACGCCTAGCATTTCGTGCTTGTGGGCTCCGTATGCTTGTCCGCACAGAGTTTCCACCGCACTTCCCATGCCTAACTGCAGAATCAGACAGAACTTTTTTTATGTTTGAACTTGGCGATGTTTACAAGGTACATCATCAAACTCCATCGGAACTAACTAAGCAAATGGAAATAGAACGTTTTAGAGGAGCTCTCAAATCCAAAATTTGACACTGTTTTAATAGACTTCAAAGTGTTAAAGGGGGAAAAAAAAGTACACACCTTGAAAGAGAAGTTTTCCAATAGTAACAATCATGAATCATCTATTCAAATTTCTAATATTTGACATACTATATATATAGATAAAGCTAGCTAGTACTTTTGAGTTTAATTTGTCGTATTTGCTTACACACACACACACACACACACCATGAGACCGTAGGCCAAGAGTTGGATGCCGCTGTTGCCGAGAGAGGCGGCGGCGAGCTCACGGTTTCCGAGGTGGCCGGCGAAGACGCGAGTGGAAAGGGACATGGTGTTGTTAATCAGATAAACCATGACGGCCGGAGCGGCGAGGCAGAAGAGGAGCTTTAGCTCGATCACAGAGGCCTGCAGGAGACGTTTCGAGACCGGCGACTGGGGGTCCGACAGCACCTTTTCGAGTCTGGAGTCGCCTGAGTGGCCAGAATAATCTGGTTCCGATGGCGTCGACGCCGGAGAACTGGGGTTTATTAAGGGTTCGTACAGTTGTTCCTCTTGAGAACCCATTTGGGGATGATTTTTTCTGGTATAATTTGCCTGGCCTTTGTTTGATATTTCTGGATATTGTATGAGTTACTTCTGATCCATTAAATTTGTCCACATAGCAGTTATTTTTCCTTTACCTTTTTTTTTTCTTTAATCTTTTCAAAGAAAAAAGTCTGGGGAGTAACGAAGAATAAGATTGGTTGGAGATATTATTCATTCATTTATTAAACCGTGCTAATGAGTTGTATTTTTTTTTAAATGATAGATACTTTTGGTTAATATGTCAATTATACGAACCAAAAATTAATAACTTATATGTTAAATACAGTGGTATTCAAAAATTTAATTTAATTAAAATTTTTTTTTCATTTTAGTTTGAAAGTGGGGATCAAGGGTTCAAATGTAAAATTATTAAATTTTAAATCTTAAAGACAAAAGTTAGTAGGTGCATCAAGATATTATAATTATATTAGTGCCTTTTTAATATACTCCTTATTTATTTATCTCGAATATTTTATTAAAATAAGAGGTATTATCAAAAACTCAAATCCAACGTATAAAAACTAGTCACCAAATGCAAAGCAACTAAAAAGTAAATACAAATAGGAAACAAAACAAAGCAGCTTCTGATGTGAGAAAGTATAATCAAAATTACTTATTTGAAAATCATAATCTATGTCAGCAGCTTCTTAGCATTTTTTAATTTAATTTTAGTGTGGAATCCATAAATAAAAAATAAAAACATTTAGGGATTTTTGAATTTAAGACCTCAAAGTAATTCTCTCATCCACATGTTGAGCCCCTCCAAAATGGGATTTGGAGAAGATATTATCTTCTTTTTTTTTAGGGAAATCATATAAAATAGCAAATTTACAAATGATAGTGAAAAAAAAGCATATTTTTTCAAACATTATAAATTATAGTATATTATTATTATTTTTTAAATCTATTTTTCTTTTTTCAGTTTTACCCTTTTTGATAAGAACTTCTCTCTCTAATTTACTATTTTCTCCCTCTCTTCTATTTCTGTCTCCTCTCTCTCTCTCTCTCCCTCTGATCAGTTAGGAACAATGCTAGTGAGTGGGAAGATGTCGCTATTGCTAACGAGATGGCTACGAGATCCTGACGTCGATGGGATCACAACAAGACGAGATCTTTCTGGAGCTTTGCAAGCGACATGCAACGACCCATCACCACAAGATCACTTGTCGTGCCTATCGCTGGGTTCATCTTCTTCTTAGGTGGCATGCTTGCCTCTTCTGGTGATGTAAGGGGGGATCCAATGCTTCTTGAGGCTAAGATCATGTCGTTGATTGACGTCAAAGACGGCAGAATCGTGACTAATAAAACCTCGCGATCGTGATCACGATTTCATGACCTTGCTGGAGCTCTGCGAGTAACCACCAACTACTCTCGTCATTAGATCATGCGGATGTGTTTGTCGCAGACTTCATCTTCCTGTCCCTCTCCATCATTCTGTAGCAGCGCGAAGAGAGAGAGAAAGAGAGGAAAGAGAGTCGGAGAGGCAAATGAGAGAGAGAGAAAGAGATAGAGGGTAGCGATAGAGAGGGGAAATAGAGAGGAGGGAGAAAGAGAAAGAGGGAGACAATGGAAGAAACAGAAAGAAAGAAGTGAGAGAAAGATAGAACTCGAGATGTAAAGGAGGGAGAGGGAGATAGAGAAAAAAAAAAAAAAAAGAGAAAATTTGATATTTTAATATATAATTAATTTAAATTATATAATTTAATTACATTAATTTTAATTTTATTATTATTTTAAAATATTATAATTAAATATATTATGTCACTTTTTTTTTTTAAATAAGCAAGATATTATCTATTATTTAGATAGTAATTAATTGTCTATTTTTTTATAATAACTTTGTGAACTTTGGGTTGTCATGACATTGCTGACCAGTCATTAACTTACGCCTCATTGCCTCGTGATTTATCGTGTCATTGTTTTTCATGGAGTTAGGACTATTGACAGGGGCCAAAAAAATTTTTTTAATAGTTTTTGGATCCGTTTGGATGGGAAGTCTGTTTTTGAAAAGTGGAAAAAGTAAAATGAAAAGTTATTTAGAATTTTTTTAAAAAGTAAAAAGTTGTTTTGATGGGTAAAAATTTTTTTTTTCTAGAGAGTACTTTTTTTATTTTCGAAAATGAAAATTTTTGGATGTTCAGATACGGAAATTTAGGAAGATCTAGAATGAAAAATTTTTCATTTTCCAATTTTGGAGGTGCCAAACAAACGGAGCAATTTATTAATTTCTTTTTGAATATTTTTGGAATACGTGGGAATAAATTTTCAGAATTTAGATTGATCATTTTCTACGAATTGTTCATCTGGAATTTTTTTCCGTTAAAAAATTATCAATTATTAACTTCTCCATAAAGAATAGTAATTTAGATTTGAAATAAATTATGAAACTTTATAAATTACACAATATAAATCCAGTAAACTATAACAATATTCAAATCTATTAAACGAATTATTATTATTATCACTATTGTTATTTTTCTTATTTTAAGAAGAAATAAAATTTTATTAAAGAAAAAATTACAATAAAAAGTAATACTTTTACAACAAAAAGTTCTAGAGAAGAATATGTAAAAAGAAGACTAGTATCAATATTCTATCTTTTCTAAGGGGGTGTTCTCCAGACTTTCAAAATCAACTTTTTTTCAAAACTTCACTACTTTTCACTATTTACATATTCAAAACGCTATAGTAAACTCTAAACTTTAAAAGTTTATAATTTTGTGTATATAAGTCTAAATGAGATATTTTTTTTAAATTGCATAGAATTTCAAGAGGAACGTAACAATATCCATATTGATATTTTTTTTCTAAAAAAATTTTTAAAATTTTTTTTATTTTTCCACCTCAAACAGTTTTTTCTCCCAAACACATTTTCCAAAACAACTTTTTTCCAACCTAAAAATAATGTCTCCAGCGTCTTCCTCCAAAAAAATTCTTCCCTTCCTTTCTATTCTTTACAAATGACCTAAAAAAGTAGCTAGCACTTTTATTTCAAAGACTAACGGATAATTCTTATATGCAAAATAGTAAAGGATCATTTCATTCTTTTAAAAAATTAATAGTTTTTCTACTTTCTTTTTCTTAAATTTAATTCAGTCATTATTCTAAACCATCAAGAATTATTTCTCATTTTTTTTTGCAACTTAACTATTTTATTGTTTTAAATCTTTATGTATATATGTAACAGATTATATCAGATTGTTTTTACTATATCTTTCCATACCCAACATGAAAATGAAGGAACTAGAATATTTAAATTAGACATTGAAATATAAAAGTACAAAAAAAAAAGGATTATAAAGGGAAGGAAGGAAATGAGAAAAAAAATTTCTCACCTTGAATAATAGAGCAAATTTCCAAAATAATACTTGTGAATGTTTGTTTATAAAGTGAGAAAATCATATAATAAATAATATTTTTAAAATAATAAATTCCAAAAAAATTGAAATAATCTAATATAAAAAAATTAAAAATCTAGTAAAATACCAAACTATATTCCGACGATTCTCAAACGATACCAAGATGCCTTTTTTGTTGGTTGAGACTATTTTAGAAAAATACGTTAAGTTGATTTTTAAATTTTCTTAAAATATAGCAAATATTCTGAAGCCCTTATAAGTGAGGTAAAAGTCTAGAGGTGTGCATTTTTTTTAAAGGCATTCCTAAGGTTTCCCTTTTAACAATGCTATTTTATTTATTAAAAATCTAAATTATTTATCCAATAAAATATAAAAAAACTATTAATTTAAATGGCCAAGACTAATTTATATACATACTTATTATATTAAAATTAAAAAACCCACTATAATAAATAAAATAAAATAAAATAAAAACAACTTTTGTGTGTGTGTGTGTGGGGGGGGGGGTTGTGGAACTTTAGTGTCCGTTAAGGGAATTTTTGGAAATGGAGCTTTTAAGGTTAGATTAAAATTGTGTGTTTGGGAGAAGGTTTTTAAAAAATTTCTATGATATAGAAAATAATAAAAATAGTGCAAAAATTTTAAAAGTGTTCAAATTAAAAGATATATAAAATGAATTTTATTTTATTTGTCTCATCATTATAAACATTTTTTGATATAAGAATTATTTCATTTCGATTTGTAATAAAAAAGTTATAGACTTTAAAATTTGAGTTTTTTGAAAATAGAAAAGAGAGAAATTAATATGTGGAATTGTGAATATTAAATTACACGATAAATTGCTGTTTGAAAAAGTTGTCCTAAATGGACCTTTTAACTTATTCAGCCTTTTTCTTTTGGCTAGAAAATGCTTACTATAATACCTAGGCTTTTAGACTGCCCTATAATTTATAAATACATGTGTGCTTATATTTCATTAATTTTTTTCATGCATTTATGTTTATGCCCTAATGTGGATTTTTATGCAATGAAATGTTCAACAAGTGTCATGATGACGTACCTTGATTAGTATAAAGGAATGAATTTAATATATAGAATTATTATACAAATAGGTAAGATAATGTTCTTATAAATACTCAATATACATATTGCAACCTCTATTATATTAAGGAATCCTATGTATTTATCGATTTATATACCATATTTATATATATTACCTTTAGTTTTAGGATTTATTCTGATAATTATTATGATATTTACAAGTGCCAACTTAAATACATATAATTATATATATTGCATTTTTGTTTACTGCAATTGATATTATTAAAAAGGCAAGCTTTATGTTAGCAAGAATTTGTCCAATGTCGTCTATGAATTTGTCCAAATTCCTTTGAAATACTCCTTGGACCACCTCCACGACTGCCCATAATCACAAATAAATTCTCCAATTTTCTTTTGTACCTTTGTCTCTCTCTCTCTCTTTGGCTCTCTCCCACTTCAAACCATAAAAGTTTTCATATTAAACCTTCCAAGGATTTGCTATTAGAACAAGTGTTTGATTAAATCTTCCATCCAGTAAATTTCTAATCTCTTTTACTTTTATATTATACGTATATATATAGACTTATGTATTGATTGATTATATGGATACCTTATTGTTTTTATGATGTACATCAATTGTTGTGTTTGAATTTATATATATTTTTAAATTTATTTTCATGTTCTACATATTGAAATGTATTCATGTACGCGTTTAGATCATTATGTAAAATTTTCAAATTAGTAGGAGCTAAATATAATTTATTATGGATTTTAAACTAGACGTGGTTCAAACCTGTTTATATTAGTGTCATGATTTTTCATGATTTGTTAATAAAAATTTACGATTTTTTTCATCCTAAAGCTTATATGAGATACTTACATGCATGTTTTCTATGATATATGATATTTACATAATGTTTTATTAAATATATGAATTATTGTGTATTTTTAAATTCTGTTGGTCACTGAGATTTTGTGTTTGAGCCTAACAAAGTTGAATTTTGTAAAAGGGTATATAAAAACTTTGCCTTTGTTTTGTATCCAATAAAATTTTCACAATTTTATAAATCTGTCTAATATGTCTATATTAATTTTGGATTCATAATGTGTTATGGTTTTTGAGATAAAAATCCGTTTTCTTACTTTATTTGAATCTTTGAAGACCTAGACAGATTTGTTTGGTGAGATTAAAAAATTCATAAAACCCATCGTAAGAGAATTAATTGATTCTGTAAAATTCATAGTGATAGATATATGTTAACGTTTCCTAGTAAAAATTTGAAGATGATTAGATACTCCTATAATGTAGTAAAAATTTCTTACAATGCCTGTCGCCAGTATAAATTATTATTTTCTTAGGTTTTTCTTTTAAAAAAAGATTCATATATGAAAATGCAAGTTTATAAATGTAAATATGTTTTATTCATATTTTCTACTTTTTAGCATGATATCAATTTACGAATTATATAGTTGGTACGATTTTATCTAAAGTACATCAGAGTTGGCATAAATAAATAAATAAATGTTTAGTATGTGATTTTTAGTACATAAGAGTATTTTAATGTTTATGCACTCATAATAAATGAACTATTGAAATTTAATGGCACATAAGTTGTGGGTACTTAGAGGGCACTCTCACTTGCTATAACATTGCTTTGCTTGGCATTCAAGTAAGTAAACCTACTTGATTTTGCCTTCCAATTTTAATTGGTTTTATGAATATACATGATTATGTGAAACATATGATGTTGTTTCCAATTTTATAAAAGAAATGTTTAAAATAAAATTGGTGCATGTTTATACTAGAGGGCTGAGTGAGCAAGGAACGCGAGGGACCGACAGATCCATCACGAGTATATAAAATGATTAATAAAGAGTGA
Source organism: Antiaris toxicaria (assembly GCA_035233585.1). Lineage (NCBI taxonomy): Eukaryota > Viridiplantae > Streptophyta > Magnoliopsida > Rosales > Moraceae > Antiaris > Antiaris toxicaria. Next base: position 103,236,313 of record CP141154.1, read on the forward strand.
TAAATACTTGAGGTTGAAGAACCAAGATAGAAAAGCCACAAAGATTGAAAAATGTATACAGTTAATACCTGAGGTTTAAAAACTAAGATGGAAAACTTATAAAAATTTTTGTGATTGGACAACACTTATTAAAAAAGTTCCAAAAACCATGGCCCACTGGTTACCAATAGTATAGGCATGACACTGAGCGCTTTTAAATGTTTATAATGAAAAATTTTAACTGAAATGTGGGATAGTAAGAAAATGTTAAACATTTATTGAATTGTTTTTAAATATGTTATACATGTAATATGGTTTACTTACTGAGTTTTAGCTCACTAAATTATTTTAAAATTTTCATATGATAAGTTAATGGAGACCGTGTAGCAACGATGCATGACTTTGCCGTGTGGCATAATGGTTATCAAACAAAAAGAAATTTCAAGTTTGATGGACAATGACTTTAAGCTATTGAGAGATATTTGTTTTTATTTTAGCATGGATGTTTAGATTTACACTTGTTCCACTTATTTAAATTTCTAAAGGAAAGTTTAATTGGTAACATATTCTAGTTTACTTAAACGTTAGGCTACGATGTTAGACTTACAGTAAGCGTGGGATGGGAAAGGGCTTAATTTTAGAAGGGTGTGAATTTGTTTTGTTCTGTTTTATTGGTTTTTTCTCTCAATCATCCTCCTTTTGTTTGTTTATTATTGTTATTTTTTTGGCTGATAAGGCGAAAAGTTTAGGGGGCGTTTGGTAAACGTATTGCATTTTGATTGTATTTGAATGAAATTTGTTTTTTGAATGTTATATTTGGTTGAAAAGTATTTGTTTTGTATTTGAATAAAATGTGTGTTTGGATGAAAAGTATTTTAGAGTTGAAAAGTTGATGTGATTGGTAAAAGTAAAGATAAATAGTGAAGTTAAAAAGTTGATGTGATTGTTTTAAAAATATTTTGAATAGTAATTGTTTTCGTAGCACTGTTGTAAAATTTGTGTTTGGTGTAAAATTGTATTGTATTTGAGTAAAATTAAAATGAAAAATTTTGTCCAAATGCCCCCTTAATCGAAAGAATAAGAATTAAGTACAAACGAGAACCTTCTTCTAGAAATATCGTAAGAAATACTGTATATTCTTAGAAAAATAAATAAATACTGCTATATTTTTTTGACGAGTTAAATACTGCTATATTTACTAGTTCAGTAACTGTTATATAAATATAATTTTCTTGAATAAGTGAAATTTATTAAAATAAATAAATAAAGAGTCTTATAATTTTAAAGCATAAGACCCAAAAGAAACTTAACAAAATAAGAAAATGACAAAAGAAAACTTAGAAAATAATAAATTTTTTTTATAAATACAATACATTAGTAAAATATTTTATAAGACAATAATCAGTGACATACATCGAGATGAGGTCTAGGGAAGCCCCCCTTAATTTTATTTTTCCTTTCATTTTAAGTATGTATAGATTAGCATATATAAAAATTGCATGCAAGAATAACCTAAAAATTATAAAAATCTAATGTTTGTCCTTCAAATTTTGTTTATATAATTATTAGCTCTCTTAACAAAACTTCTTGACTTCTCATAATAGTAATACGAATTAATAAATATATTAAGATGGTCTGATTAGATAAATACTAAAGGGAAGAAACAAATAAATTTATCTAGATTTGTTGGCGGGTACAGCCTTAGTTAGCTTTTTTATCTTTCTCTTTTTAATATAGACTCTGCTTTTCCTTTATTAGGTTTTTCGTTTTGAGTTTATTAGTAAATTAGTATATTGTTTGAGACTTAGCTTTATAGCATCAGTTTCACTGGAAATGGTTGATTTTTACAGTAGCTAGTAGAGTTTTCCTTTGAGATTTTATGATTTCTTTTGTAATTTCAATCCTGAACTACTTATGTATCTTTTTCATTTCAATAAATTGAGTAGAGACTTATGGGAGGAGACAATTTGTGGGATGCTTTTATAAGCAATGAAAAAAAATCCCAATATTCATCCAATAGTTTTTTCTTTAATAAAAATTATATTCCGAACATGAAAAAAGTAATACAATCACCAATTCAACCTCAAAGCCTCCTAAAACTTGACACTGATAAGCAATAAGTTCCACGGGGAAATTTGATTATAGCCGAGTCACCTCTGCAAATCTAAATTTAATCCATATAACAAATATTTTTCTTCTGATGTCATTTATGTATTTTAATTTTTAGTGTCAGTATTAATGAATTTTATTAATTAAATTAAAATATAAAAACATTTATAATAAATTTTAAATCAAGAATCAGAGTAAAATTTTACTACTATGCTAGCCTCAAAGCATAATATTATTTATTTAGCTGAGTAGTTAATTTAGAATTTTGTAATGTCTTTGTCGGTCTTTTGGCTGACATGGCTGGTCAGTCATTAATGGAACTCATATTCTTCTTTTCTTATTGCGGTATTGTTGTTGCTCGCATTCATATCCTTATCACGTTCTCTGTTTACTTTAATTTGTTCGGAGCATGGCTTAAAAGAAGGAGATTAATGCTACTTTTTTTTTTGGCTGTATTAAGCAAAAAGTTTAATTAAAAGAATGGTTACAAACGAGAACCTTTGTATGGAAATATAGTAAGATATGCTAAGGAATCGTATAAAGAAAGACTGGACTTTTGTTTAAAAGATTAAGAATATAAAAATATAGTAACATCAGAAATTATTCTACGAATATATAATTCTATGAAAGAAAGATCAGAAACGTAGACAATTGAAGTATGGGTACTCAATCCCTCACATTTACAGAACTAGTAGAGTCAAATGTTACTCTTGTATTGGAGGTTATGTATGAAATTACCATATATATATATTATATGTAAGACATAACTAAGGATTTGCTTTTGCCTTTTCTTTTTATTATTATTCTCTATATCATATAGGCCTACTAAATTGGAATTTCACTATTTGTGAGTAAACGATTGATTGTTTAGTGAGAAAAGACTTTTTTTTTTTTTTTAACTTCTTGACAAATAAAATTTCCCTTTGTACATCTTCATTCATTTGTAAAACACTAGAAATACAATCAGAAGAAACATTTCCTACCGCAGTGGGAGGTGAACCCTTGACCTTTGCTTTTGTACATTCAAAAAATGGATGTTACACCATCTCCTATGTGTCATAATTAAAAGAATGAAAATATGATATTTTCATAAGTAATCTTACTCTATGTTACAATACATAATGTTACTTTTAATACTATATTTATATTTTTTTCATCATAGTTAAGCTCTGAAACTCTTAAAAATAAACTTTTAGTATTTAAATAAGGCTTTTGAAAATAACTTTATTATACTTATAAAAATGGAAAAGTCAACATGTCCACCAATGACAACTTAATGCCAAAATTTAAGTTTGATACATGAATTTGGCGTTGCACTAGTCACGCTCTCAGTACTTTCTTCAAGAAAAACAAAAAACAAAAACAAAAACATTGAGTATATGGTGACGACCAGAATCCAGACGCATGAAGAATTCAAGCATACTCCAATTAAATTTGTTGATATGGCAATACTTAAAGCTAATCCAGATGCATTACTCAAAGAGTTACAGGGAATATTTTATTAAAGAGGGATCACTTTGGAATCTAGTCTAGAGAAAAGCCCAGGCAAGTGATGAAACAATTTCCATAACCTTATTCTTGTGTCTAAATTTATCATCAAATATTAATAATTTATTCTCAGACATATAAGATCATCGATTACTTTTCCCCTCCCACGTATCCAAACGAGCCCTTGCTTGTTCAACCTGCAAGATTATATACGTGATACAGGATGTCAAACATATGATCAGATATCATTGATATTAATTATTAATTTTGATATATTTACTTAATTGAGGTCGTGCCAAGCTATAATGTGACTTTGATCAGTACATACATATGTACGCATTGCATATCTTGTTCAAATTACCTTTTTTGAAAAGGTTATCGGTTTTAAAAAAAGAAAAAAGGTTTATTAGGTTCATATTATTAATTTACGTAATGAGTAGCTCTTCTTTTTCTTCCAGTCAAGATTTGATGCCCAGTTGATTTATTGTTCCTCTTCTTTTTTATTTTGTCTTTTTAAGCTTGGGATTTTCTTGGCTAGCATCTTGCGCATGGTTGAGAAGACAGTACCAGTATTCATTTCCACATCAATATTATGATATATCACGACGCTTGCCCTAACTAGGTAACAAATTTTAAGTTCTGATCACACAAAATTATAGATGGGCCCGTTATACATATGTCGCATACATAATTGACAAAAGTTATTATGATTTTTTAAAGTACTATTAGAATTATTTGAACATTGAAATAATAAAAAGGACAAAAAGAAAAAGGAAATCAAATGATCAAGATTGTTGAATTTTACCTCTTTATTCCAATCAGTCCGAAAGGTCACCCACAACAAGATAAGTGTTTGTATAAGAGTACCGCCAATCATTCCAGACCATATTCCCTGCAGAAGGGAAAAGTACAAAACAAAAGAAAACAGAATTATTACAAGTCATGCTAGTATAGTATAATAAATGGCAACACATTCACAATTTTTTATATTTAAATATAAATATATATGTGTGTAAAGTCTCGAATTCAATATGAATGTCATCTAATATACAGATAGGAATATAAATTATATTTAGTAGAAATGTAATTTATGTATAAGTAAAAATAAACTTATAGATTTTCACATTCACAAAATGTTTTTTAACATTTTTATTTTTATATTTCTTATTATATAATCTAGTAAACGGAGTTTATATTCACAACAATACCATAACATTTCCGATATCGAATTTAAGACCGTTTATGTATGTATGTATGTATACGTACCTTAGCTCCGAGATTGAACGTGAAGCCAAGAACTACACCCAATGGGACACCAATAATGTAGTAACATCCCACGTTTACATATGCCACAAATGCTTGCCATCCACATCCAACAGCCACGCCTTGTCATGCATGAAAATACAATTTAGAAAATACACCTGTTCTCTATACTTAATATTAGTACCACCGCTCAAATGTTTGCCCTGACATTTTGTCTATTTTATCTGAGTGAGAGAAATGGTGATCGACTTCTTGTCAATGTTTCTTGTTAGAGGGCTACCTACGATATATTACTACATTGTCAGCCAAAAAAGCGAGGGACATAGGTACTGCCACTAGTCTTTCAGAAGGATGACTACATAATTATAGGTAGCGAAGCGACAGCTTTCTATTTCTATAAGAAGTGCATGAAAACTAATAAGAGGAGAGAAACGATCTCAAGTACTACCTTTATTTATTAATACGAGGGCATATTTGTTTATCATATTGTATTCGTATTATACTTGAATACAATATAATTTTCATTTAAACATGAAAATAATATATTCAAATATCAATCACATCACAATTTAAATCCAATACAATCATTTTTCATCATTCCACTTTTTTAACTATTTTTACTAATTATATCACATACCCTCTTTTCTTTCCCTTTTTTCTCTTTACTTTTATCAATTATATCATATACAATATAATTCAAATTCTTTTTATTTAAATAAACATTGTATTTAAATACAATGTAAATACTTTTTATTTAAATACATATTACATTTAATACATTGCATTCGAATGCAATATAAATACAATTTGATATTCAAATGCCCCTTGAAAATCTCTCAAAAATACAAACTCATATATCTAACCTTTTACTCTACTAACTTAATAGATAAGAGAGACTAACAAACTTCCCTAAAGAATAGGAAAGTACTTTAAGCTCTAACAAATTAAAAAAAAAAAACTAACTTATTAAAAAAATATAATAAAGACCCACTAAGACTCCCCTTAAGTTGGGCTGTACAAATTAAACATGCCCAACTTGTCTACTAGTTTCTTGAATAGTGGTCTTGAAAGTCCTTTGGTGAGCATATCAACTACTTGTTCTAAAATAGGTACATAAGTCATGCATATTGTACCATCCTCGATATTTTCTTTAATAAAATATCTGTCAACTTCAACATGTTTGGTTCAATTAGGATGAACCAAATTATGAGAGATGTTAATCACATCTTTAATAAATTCTCAAAGGAAGTTTCACCATCACCTTCAATTCTCCCAATAGGATTTTCAGCTATAACACTTCACAAATCCCACGTGTTACTGACCTTAACTCAGCTTTAGCACTACTTCTTGCAATAATTGGTTGCTTCTTGTTTCTCCAAGTAACTAAATTCCACCAAACAAATGTATAATATCTAGAAGTTGATCTCCTATCCTTGGTAGCACTTGCCCAGTCAGCATTGGTATATGTTTCCATGCTTCTTTCTCCAATATTTCAAAAAAAAAAAAAAAGACCTAAGCTTGGAGTCCTTTTTAAGTATTTCAAAATTCTATAAACTGCCTCCATGTTTTCTTTGATAGAAGAATGCATGAACTGACTTACCCAACTTACTACAAAGGAAAATTCTGGCCTTGTGTGAGATAAATATAGATAAGTCTTGGAATTCTTCGATGCCTCTTGTATGTTCTTTGGAATTTCCACACCTTCAAGATTAGATACAAAAGCCTAGACGAGACCTAACAAATACTTTAAGCCACATGATTCAATATAGAATGTTTTGTATTCCTTTCTTTACTGCAATTGTAATATCAAAGTCAGATTGTTTTGTATCCGTGCCTAATGTCGGATCAGATTTTTGTCCATCAGAAGTATCTGGTATATTCATATTTTTTGAATGTTGTCTTCATGAGTAGGTGAGATTAAACAATTGAAATTGTCCTCCCCCTGTCATTTGATGCTCCTTGATTATAGGCACAGGATCCAAAACATGTCTAGGAAATTGAATTTGGAACAAAATTAGCATTTGAGGATTTGACTTTTCAATTGGTTGACTAAAATTGAAATTTGAATCTGAATTGGTGGAGTCTGAAGTAGGATGAAGATTTAAATTTGAATTTGGAAAGTTTGACTCAAGAGAAGATTCACTCAAACTCAGATCTAGAATAACCAAATTTTTAGCAAACAAATCTAAACCTAAAATAAGATCTTTATTGGGTGAACTTAACGAGTTAGAGTGGATGAACTTGGACAAATTTGATTTGAAAAATCTGAGTAAGTTTGAAATTGGGAAACTGAATTTGCTAGCTTAAAATCATAATAAAATCCTAAAAATAGTCCTATAATTCTAAATTGGATGTTGAATGTGAATGTGAATGTGAATGTGAATTTGATCTCAACTCTAAATTTGGTGATTCCCACAAGACATGATGACACAGACTCTCCCCCTGAACTAAATTTTATGCAAAAAGCATTGATTTTCAAAAAATGTAACATCTCATGAGTCAAAATATTTCCTTTTTTATGGTTAATAACAATGATATCTTTATTGTGTGGATGAATACAAAAGAAATATACATTGATGGGACCAAGGATCAAGCTTGCTTTGATTTTGATCAAAATTATGAACAAATGGTACCCATAAACTTTTAAGTCCAAGGCTGAAAAAGAGCATGACTAAGATTTAAGGAGACACTCTAATGGTGTTTGATATGAACTGAATATGAACATTAATGATCGACCTACCTCTAGAAGGTGGCAATTTTTTCTTTCAAAAATGCAATTTTGTTGTGGTGTGCTAACACAAGAGCTATGGTGTATAATTACATTTTTTATAAGAAAATTCCTAAGAGTAGAATTAAAATATTTTTACCATTATCAATACGAAGTATTTTAATATTTTCATCATATTAGGTTTTTATCATTGAATGAAAATTTAAAAAAACCATCTCAGCTTTGAATTTTTCCTATAAAAGATACATCTAACAAACATGAGTATGATCATCTGTAAAAGTAATAAACCACCTTTTATTAGTAAGACTCTGAATACATGAAGGATCCTAAATATTACTGTGAATTAACTTAAAAGACTTTGAAGCATGATAAGAATGAGGAGAAAAGAAAACACGTTTTTGCTTGGCTAACTAGCAAAATTCACATAAAAATGAATCATGTTTTTGAAACAATGAAAGACGCAAAAATTTAAGGTAACCGAAACTTAGATGACTTAGCCTATAATGAAAAAGCATTATTTGTTGAGTCCTAGAAAGTGAAGAAGTTCCTACAGGCTTTTGAACATAGCCACTCATTGAAACAACATTCTCAAAATAGTTAAAATTATCAGGCTCCTTAGCATCACCAATCCTCCTCCTTGAAATCCAATCTTGGAAAACATAAATAGAAGGAGAGAAATTAACCATACAATATAAATCTTTTGTAACCTTGCTGATGGACAAGAGATTACAAGATAGATTATGCACGTATAGAACAGCTTTAAGAATAATATTGGGACTGATTTTAACATTTACGATTCTAACAACAACAGAAAAAGAATCATCAGCCACCTTAACTCTATGATTACCAAGACTGGGAACATATGAAGTAACCATTTTCACAACCAGTCATACGATCAGTGTAACCCAAGTTAATGATCCAAGGCTCATCATTTTCAATTAAACCACCAAACCTAGTCATTATGGTACCTTTTTGTGCCATAAGTGATGTTGAAGATGGCAAAGAAATAGCCAACATTTTCCAAAGTTGCTCCAGTTATTCTTTGGAGAAGGCATTTGATGTTTTAGGTGGATTTTCAGTTGGTTTCAGCAAAAATTTAGAAACCTTTTCCATCATGTCCCCAGGGTCGAGTTGGAGTCTAGTTGGTTGGTTTGCCATGTAATTTCCAGCATATATCCTTGGTGTGATAGAGCTTATGACAATGATCACACTACTTCTTAAATCGCTTAGAATCAGTAGGTTTATTTCCGTTATGGTCACCATGATTATCTAAGCCCTAAGCCGTCAAAGTAGAGGGTTTCAAAGTCAGAATGGTGGATCCATCAAGCATCACATGTCGGCGACATTCTTCTTGCCTCACCTTTACAAAAATCTCTTCTATTTGAGGCAAAAGTTTGATTCCTAACAACCTTCTTCAAACATCATCCAACTTTTTATTGAGTCGAGCTAGAAAATCATGAATCCGATCACTTTCCACCATCTTCCTATAAAGTATTGCATCATCAGGATCCTTCCATGCTAGTGTAGCGAATAGATCTAACTCTTGCCAAAGCTTTGTTAGATCATTATAGTATTGAGTGACATCATTCTCTCCTTATCTCAGATTTCTCGTTTTATTTTGAAGTTCAAACATTTGGGATGAATTTTCAAGAACAGAATAGGATAGCATCACTGCATCCCAAATTCTCTTAGCAGTAGGAAAAAGAATGTATGTATCAACAATGTTGTCTTCCATAGAATTAATCAACCAAGCCATCACCATTGAATTTTGAGCCTCCCAATTTGCATAGAATGGATCATCAGTTTTTGGTTTTTCAATCGTGCCATCTAAATAGCTTAATTTTTCTATCCTCCGAACCACCATTAAAACAAAACGAGACCATTTAAATAAATTTGTCCGATTCAACTTGTGGGTTGTAATTTTTAGGGAAGTATGATTCGAATTTTCAGAAGTTGTAGTAGGAACAATTGTAAAGGTTGGTTGAGAAGTGCTAGAAACAACCTCAGAACCATCAACTCTTCTTGCTCCAGTCATAGCCATTTTGGCCATCGTCTCTCTCAACTCTATATTGTCTCTGATACTACGAAAACTAATAAGAGTAGAGAAACGATCTCAAGCACTGCCTTTTTTTTTTTAATTTGAAAATCTCTCAAAAATACAAACTCGTATATCTGCCCTTTTATTCTACTAACTTGACAAATAAGAGGGACTAACAAATATCACTAAAGAATAGGAAAGTACTTTATTCTCTAACAAATAAAATAAAAAAAGTTAACTAAATCGAAAAAGACAATAAAGACCCGCTAACAATTCATTAGTTTTTTTTAAATATAGAAATGAAAATAAAAGCACGTAAAGTTTGATGGGAAGCAATATGTAAAAACCAAATCTTCCTAAGAATAAAAATTAAAATTAAAATTTAAAATTTATATGCAAAAAAAAAAAAAAATCAGTGGGAGTGACTGTTGAGCTTAGCCTCAAGTTATTCGGGCACATAACATATATAAGTTATTTAAAAAAAAAAAAAAAAAGGATGACAAATTTTTTTGATAAGGTTAAAAAAAAAAAAGAGACAAATTTTACTTTTTCCTTCTAACTTTAAGTCTTATCATAAAATATCCTTTAAACTTCCATTTATAACATTCTTTCCCTTCAAACTTTGAAAAATTTATGAATTTCCATGCTCAATTGAATTTTGGACAAAAAAAGTACATGACACTTGTTGATAATATGATTTGGGGAATGTTAAGTATAAAATTATAAAGTTATCTTTATAATTAAGCTAAAGAAGTAAATATTTATAATTGTCATTTTTTTTATACTGTCTCTTGTGTTTAAATTCATAATTTCTGTTTAATAAGAATAATGAATGCCATGTATGCGGTTAATGAGTGTTACTTCATAATTCATATTTAATATTGCTGTCAAGTTTGTTTTTTATTAAAAAAAATTAACTAAAGTAGGAAATTTGCAAATATTTTAATGTTTAAGGAGAAAATGTAGTAAAATAGAGATAGGAGAGAATTGAACAACACGGGTCAAACTTTAGGGAGATTAAATGAAATTTATCAAATAAAAATATCTTAATAATAGGGTTTTCTTTAGATATTAGTTTCAAAAACTATATTTTTGTATATATTTTTGTTTGATTTTGACGTGGATTTGACAATCCCGCTGATTGGATGCGCTACGAACGTTAAAAAGATTATAACAACATATGTGGAGCAGCAGATGTATACATTATCATCCTTAACCGTACGTGCATATATTTTGAGATGCAAAATTAACTAATAACCTACGCCTTTATGCACCAAGAGTAATACTCTGCCTTAGTTGAACTGTTGATTAGGTCTTATAAGTACCACTAAATCCAAAAATATTAATCACCTATTGCGTCAATTGATACTGACGTTGGCACGATTCTTGAAGTCAATTATGACAACTTTTGATTTAATTTTTTTTTCATTGTACGATGCACTATTAAATTTTTAATTTCTTTATTATAAGATTCGTTTAGAAGTCTGCTCAGTCTCCGCTTTCATTAATTGACAGCGAAGAATAACAGCGTGTATAATTTACATATTCTCTATTGCTATTGCTTCAACCAATAATTAACAACGTTTATGCTCAAACAACATATGGAGAAGTTGACTACTTGGCTTGTATTTGTGCTCTCCAGTAGTGCACAACAACCGTTCCAAAGTAGCAAAATCAAATTAAAACATATAGACCGTTCCAAAGTAGCAAAATCAAATTAAAACATCTAGTTTTTGTTTTACTTTGCCTTTCCCTTTCTCTCTCTTTTTTTAATTAATTTTAAATTTTTATTCCGTCTCCATTTTGAATAATATTTATCCTGCTAAAAAAAGAACACACACACATACAGTTCACAGAATTTTTGCTTTGGCTTGTCAAATCAACCTACCGCTCTAATAATATATATAATGATGTTGGTCAGGCACTGTCTAAGATTCTACGAATATATAAAGTTTGTGATATTTGAGTATATTCCAGTTGCAATTAGGTAAAAGTAAAGACCATCAATTTCCATTCGTGTCCTAAAATTAATAAATTGACTAGACGCAACCAACTTTATTAAGATCTGCTACTAAATTTGTTTCCTTGATTTTTCCAATTTAGTTATGCGTTCAATATTGATTTTAGAGGTGTATGGTTGAGTAAATATATATGGTGCCAATTTCTAATAGAATTATAAATAAAATATCATTAGATTATGTCTGTTAATTTAAATTTTAAATCTCAACATTAATAAAAATATGCTCTCGTGCAGATTGAAAAAATTTAACCTATATATGTTATAGACTCATATACATCCATAACGTAAGATAAGTAGATGATGATGATGATGATGAGAATGATGATGTGAATGAGAAGGGGTCGTACCAGATAAAACAGGTTGAACGCCGTTGAGTAAGATAGAGACAGCGAGAAAAGGGGTAAGCTCAGATACGGCATTCGAAACTGTGATGCCCTCAGTGAATGCGTAGCTGATGACGTGACGTAGCACAAGCACCAGGATGGCAAAGACCGACGATATGAGAAAGGAGCTCCCCGTTACTATCACCACTGCAAATGCTGCTGACTTTGGATGACCTGCCCCTAGCTCATTGCTCACTCTCACACTGATCACATATTTATATATATCATCATTATCGGCTATTTCGTTTACGTATATTATAACGTTGCTGGAAAAAAGACGAATAGACTTTTGGAATTAACTAACACAATGGCACCTGTTTAAAAATCAGTCCCACATCAATCCTGTCATTCAATTATATACATGCTTATTATCTGCTTATTAGCTAGCAGGAATTTCACTTTTACTTAACCATGTAACTTATCACTGGATGTTTTTAACAGAGCTTAACGGATAAAAATAGCTTTGAAATTTCTTAATATATAAGCAAAGTAAATATTAAATCTGATAAGTTTAAAAATATATTTAAAAAAGTTTTTTTTTTAATTTTTAAAATTTATATTTTGTAATTTTAACTGGATGTTCTCCAACAAGTGTATCATCCATATTTTATGAGTTTGACTGGAAGTTGTTAATATATAAACAATACAAATATTGAGTATGGTAAATTTTAAAATATATTTAAATCCGTAAGATTATTATAATATATATATACACACACACACACACGCACACACATATATTAATATATTCTCGGGATACTGACCTCGCGGCAGCATTGAAGCCCACTGCAATCATGAACACCCATCCAGATATGGTCATGCTGCAGCATCAACAGAAATCACATATATCTAATATACAAGCACTAAACTCACTAATTATGAGGAATTTTAATTCCCAAGGTCTTCACACATAATAAAAATTTCCCAAAGAAGACATATACACCAGATTTCAGTTTAGACATAATTTTCCATAACAAATTAGAACTATATATATCGTGAAGGAACGCAGAACATACCAAACGGAGAGAGAGTCCAAAGCAATCTCAGGGTTATCAAGCAAGCCAGCGATCAAAACCAAAATCTGATAATACCAAGTCTCGAGGCAAAGCATCACCGCCGACGCAGTTGACAGTTTGAGAAAATCCCAGAGCCCACTGAAAGCCTGCGAGCTAAACCCAGTCCATGTCTCCTTGCACCTGTCAGTCCACAGTATGTACACAAACTGCCCGATCACTATGACCCACCATGACACGCTCAGCATCAACGACGCCCCCAGTAGTCCCCACCCTAGCACGTACACCAGCACCCAGGTGAATGCCACGTGCACCCCCAGCGCGGCGGCGGAGATGTAAGCGCTCGGGAACACGATGCTCTGCGCCTGCAGGAACTTCTGTATCGGGAAGTTGGCGGCGTACGCGAAGATCTGTGGGATCAGCCCGTACACGAACACAGCCGCCGCCGAAGCTATCGGCTCTGATTCGCCGAGTAAGATCAGGATGGGCTTCGAGAAAATGTAGATCACCGTTAGTGGGACCCCCGTCGCCATCAGGATTATTGTTGAACGCTGCAGATACACTCCCAGCATGTCGTACTTGTGTGCCCCGTACGCTTGCCCGCACAGCGTCTCCACCGCGCTTCCCATCCCAAGCTAATACACACACATATATGCATATAGGGATTAGATTCATGTAAAGAGTTTCAACCTTTTTTTTTTTTTTTTTAGTGAAGAGAAGAGATAACTAAGACTAAACATCTTAACTCGGTTACCATGAGGCCGTAGGCAAAAACTTGGATGCCGGTGTTGCCGAGAGAGGCGGCGGCGAGTTGGAGATTGCCGAGGTGGCCGCAGAAGATCTGGGTGGACATGGAGGTGACGTTGTTGAGCAAGTAGACGACGACGGCGGGGGCGGCGAGGCGGAAGAGCGTTTTAAGTTCGAGGTATGTGGCTGACTGGAATCGCCGGAAGTAGGAGAGCTCTGAGTTGGAGAGTGTGTCTTCTAGTTCCGAGCTGATTGGTTCCGGTGATGGTGATACTAATTCTTTATTCGTCGCCAAGATGGGTTCGTGTAGGTCGTTGTTATTCATCGATTCCATGCTCATCTCTCTCTCTCTTTCTCTCTCTCTCTCTAGATTATTATATATAAACACTATGAATCTTGTAACTGAATAAAGCTAGAAACTGACCGAGAATATGTCACTTTCGTATCGTCTGGCATCTGGATATAGGGCTCCTCAGGCACCTCAAAATTTTGTGCATAAAAGAAAATGATAAATAATTTAATTACGATATTGTAAATATATATATATATACACACACTAGACCAGCCCAAAAAGTGATATAGCTCTGTGCATGTTATATACAAGTATGTGCCTGCGTGTTTATATATGTGGATACGTACATGTGATCTTATATATATATATATGTTTGTCCTAAACCATGAGGAAAACTCTGAGTTTAATTCCCTTAGTTATTTTCTGTAGTTTTCCTAGAGTATAAGAACAAAAATAATCAATTTATTACGGGTATCAATTTTGGTCCATAAACTTTGCTAAAAATCTTGTTTGATTAGCACAGGTTGATTTAATAAAGACTTTTCAAAATTTAGCGACTGACAATAATGGACCAATAAGTTTAGAAACTATAGTACCGATTTAAAGTTTATATACACTATGACATAACATTATTAATTATCCTAATTGTATTTCTATAATTCTGTTCAAGAAGGTGCGGGTTGTTATATTACTCTATTTCTCATTCTCTATCTTCATTGATTTACCATGTGGTCTCTCAACAATAATGCTTAATAACTATTAGGTATATTAACATTGCCACTACTTTCATTTTTTAGGAAACCTACAACAAAATTTTACTACTAATTTTTTCTTTATTAGTTTTTAAAATTTATGCTACAAATTTTTTTTTATTTTCCCTGAAGTTCCAAAAAAAAAAAGGAAAAAAATTATTGTTTTGTAAAACTTGAGTAGAGATGGTCATAAAAACACCGTAAAAAATACCTGCAGCCATTGCTATAAGAAATTTATGACCCCCTCTACTCAAGTTTTACCAAAAAAAAAATTTTAATTTTTTTAAATAATTTCATTACACACAGATTTGTACTTTGATTTTGATAACTTAAAAAAAAAACAGAATTTTATCGAGTACTCCTTGTAAAAAAAAATAGTGACAAAATTAGTAAATATAAAGAATAGATAGTTGTATTAAAAATTAAGGGGGGAAAAAGAATGATCTTCAACATAAAAAGCGATATTTTTAAGTGATTGTTACATTTCTCTTAATTTAAGAAGCAGTGAACTCGAGAGTTGACCATTAGTTTGAGGTGCATGGTGGTACTTCACACTCAAAAGGTGGAAACCTAGCTATGACCTAGCTATAAATCATTCTCTATCGTTATTAAAATTTATTGATTTTTTCACTTGTGCAAGTGAAAATTACTACACATGAAACCAAAAAAAAAAAAAAAAAACCTTTTCTAGCAAAAAACAAAAAAAAAACAAAAACAAAAGAGCAACTAAATTTTCATAGAACTTTTGAATCTCTAGAAAGGACAAAAGAAAGAAAGTGGCACAGTAGTGGCATATATTCTTGGAATTATGCAGCAATAAGCATCATGATCTTATATTCTTATATGGGACATATTCGACTTCTGATATCACTGCTTCATGGCGCATGATTTGTGTTCTCACTTTCCCTACACATCAGAACCAACAAAATGAACGATCACGAAAATTTCACTCTAACCCTTATATTGATTTTTTTCCCTGGACTAACATTTGAAGAAATAATAATAGAAGAGTTCTCTAGTCGTAGCCCATAGGATGGCCAACCTTTGAGTTTTAAGTGCTCATATTTGGGCCACAGTTAAGGACCCACGTTCTAATATAAAAGGGTGATGTTGCCCCTTAAGGGCGTGTTTGTGACGTGTTATTGGGACTGAAATTGGGATAAATAGTCATGTTTGGTAGCAGTTTTTGACTGGATAAAAATCATTTGACAAAAAAATAATCCCACACAAATATAGGATCTAAGATTGGTAATTTGGGTCACAACATAATAACACGATATAAAACCTGTACGAAGTTAGAGGGTTTTGGTTTTCCTTAAATGGGTTTGGGTCAAAAATGGTTGAACCCATCAAACACGATTAAATAAAAGGTCAAACCAGCACGAACCTGCCAACCCGTAATTAACACGAAATAATTCGTTTAATAAATGGATCATATATAGGTTAACATGAACATGACTCATAAATTACCCATTTATCATCTTTAATATATTTATATTGTTATATATATTATAATGTTTTATTATTTTTAATTTTGAGTTTTCAAAATTCAAAATTCAAATATAAAATATATCTTATATTTTTATATATATTTTAAAATTTTTTAACATAAAAAAGAAAATCTAGATTTTAAATTTTTTTTTTTTTTACTCTTTCATTGCCTTTGCAGCTCTGCTCACTTTACCTCATCGGTCTCCCCTTCCCTCACTCCATTAACCTTTGAGATAATACAACTAGTCGTCCCTGACCTCATCATTGTCAAACCCCCCTCCTATCCCCTCACCCCGTCGCCCTCTCCTCCCCCTCCCTTCCATTCACCTCACCACGTCGCCTTCCCCTCTTCTCACTCCGTTGACCTTTACGACAACACAGCCAGTCACCCTTCATCGCCCTTCACCTCACCCCATCAACCTCTCCTCCCCCTCACCATAACACAATATATTATTTTTTTACTTAATTGTATGTGATATAAAACAAGAGTTTTCATAGCTAATAAAGTACAAATAATATGAATTTTAAAACTTTAAAAGTAAATTTCACTTGTGTTTCATAAAAGAAAAGATATGTTGCCTAATAAACATATTAAAGTATCACAATCATATTGAATAAGTTATTATTTTATTTACATTTAATTTAAATATGTTAATTCGGATCGACACTATTAACACGATTAATAAATGTGTTGGGTTTGGGTTTGAGATTTTGACACGATTATTAAATAGGTTTGGTTTGGGTTTAGCATAATAGTATTAACTAAGGAGCATAACACGACACGAACATGACACGATAACATGAATTGCCAGCCCTAATGAGATCAATAATCCCTAAAAAATATACGGGATTTTCAATCCTTTGAAGCAGATAAAAAAAGTCCATACATCTCCCCCACCGTACTTAAGTCTGTTGACCACCACCGAAGTTCGCCGTCACCACAGCGCTCCATCCACACCAAACGACGAAGACCCGTCACCCTCACTATCGGAGCTTGTTGTCTTCCCCCTCCATCACGGTTCCGTTGAAGACCCACCGTCATACCAAACGTCTGTCACCACCCACCGCCACCACCAACCAGCCCAATGTCATTACTCGCTAAATCCTCTACCCACTGACTCGTCGCGAAACCCATCACGAAAACCAAGTCATGAAACCTAGCCATCATGAAAACCCAAGCAGCGACGAAACCAAGCTCCACCCTCGCCTCGCAAAACCCAAGCACTGAGCAACCAACCTCCTCCCTTATCGTTACAGAACCAGCCTCCGTCCCTACCATCATTAAACCCAATCGTCAGTCAAAACTTTCTCTGACTCAGCCATCATGAAATCCAAGCATCAATGAAACCCAAGCACTGACGAACCCACCACTAACCCCCAGCTAGTGGAGATGACCGACCTTGTCCATTTCTTGTTTTGTTTTAATTTTTAACATTTATTATTAATTTACTCCAATCCCATAGGATGCTAAATATATGATAGGATTATACCAATCCAATCTAATCCGGTATGTCAAACGGAGCCTAAAAGCATATCTGATTAGTGCATCTATTATAATAGCTTTAGTTTTTGCTGCCCTTAATTAGATAAATAGATAAGGTGGAAAATCTAAACAAACATTAAGTGAGAGAAAAAAAAAAAAACAGAAACATGCCTATTTTAAAAGTTGTTTTCACAAGTTTCTCAATGAAAAAGCTTTTGAATGAGAACATTACAATCTATTGTCAATTCAAATCCTCTTAATCTAATCTTAAATATTTGGTTTTATAGAGTGGTTTCGCAGATTGTACCTGTAAATTTAGGCTTCTTAAGTATTTAAGACTCTTATAGGTTCACATTTGCATTCTTCACATAAATTCATTATCAAAATAAAAATTAAAATAAGTATACCATAAAATGAATGTTATTTATTCAAAATTTAATATGTTTGGAAAAATGGTTTTTAAATCATTTTGAAGAGCCACTTTGAGACTCAAATTTGAGTGGGACTCATTTTGTAAAAGTAATAGGTTTTAGTGGATTTGTGTTCTATATTGCGAGAAGATCAAAATCATATATTTATATACTCAAAAAATAATCGGATAAATAAGAAATTGATGCTCAAAATATACCCATTGGAAATGAGATTTTGTTGGAAGTTGCTAAGAACATGGAGTCCTACATTGCTTAAGCATTATGGCAATATAAAGTTTATATGTGATTACATTTTTGGATTTGGATAAGATGATGTACCTAAGATGTTATTTCACATGCAAGAGAAGAGCAAATCACAGACTTGATTGGTTAGGAGCCCAACGTAGACGACGCAAATGTCGATCCGTTGGACTTGCACTTACGCGGGCTGTATTTTGCAAATTTTTTTTTATATTCCAACAATAAATCTAAAATTTTTTTTTTTTCAGAATATCAATAGTTTTCATCTGTTGAAAGACTTGTACTTAATGCATGTTTAATAGGTATTGATATACATAGGACTTTAATGCTCGAAGATGAATAGCTAGGTCCTAAGTTCATGTTTAATGGACAAATAAGGACATGATATTAGGCATTGTGAATTCTAGAAATGAAAGGTTATAACCATTTGAATAATTCTCATTAATCTTATTTTAATCCCCATAATTTTTGTTTTGTAACACCCCCGCTAAAAGCCTATATAAAGAGGCATTCACCTCATGGTTACACACACCAAATCTCATGTTCACTTTGTAGTTTTTGGCTCTAGGCAAAGGTTCTTTTTTTAGAGTCATAGTCAGTCTTTGGTAATTGAGGAAAGACACATTTCAAGTTTGCCAGAAACAGTGTTCGATTGTGCATAGACTTCCTTTGAATTCTCAAACACTTATCGGAGGAGACAAATCTGTTTTAAGAAAAGCATGAACTTCACATACCTGCACATTCATCATCTTTGTTCAATTTTCCAATTTGGATTACGGCTGAAATTTTGGTTGTAATAATTTTAATTTTTATCTCCTTACAATATTTTATTTGTTTGTATTCTACTTGTTCATTTTCTATGCTCCATATTTTCTAATAATAAAAAAAGTTTTATTTTTTATATATTGCAAACGTTCTAACGTTTTTTTTTTCCCTACTTATTTCTAGATTTATATATATATAGTAGTATATATATATAACTTTTTTTGTAAACTGATTGGTTGCACAGTTTATATGTTACATATATATATATTAATCTTAATAACATAAAGCTTATGGTTTTGTTTTGATGTGAAACGTTTTTTGTTTCGTTTTATTTATAAAAAAAAAACTAAAAGGATGTTTGGGGGATGCTTGGAGACAATTTTTGGGTTAGAAAAAAATTGTTTTGAAAAATATATTTGGAGGAAAAAATTGTTTGGAGTGAAGAAATATAAAATTATAAAAAAAAATTTAGAAAAAAAATATCAATATGGATATTGTTTTGTTTCTTTCAAAATTCTATGAAATTTAAAAAAAAAATCATCTCATTTAGACTTGTATACACAAAGTTATGGACTTTTAAAGTTTTGAGTATACTGTAGTATTTTAAAAATGTGAATAGTGATAAGTGATGAAATATTGAGAAAAAATTGGTTTTGAAGAAGCCAAAACCAAGCCCCAAACGGGGCCTAATTCTTGGATTCATTTTTCAGATATGGCTGAGAATATAAATGTTGTTTCAACTATGAATGTTTTAATTAAAAGCAATTCTATGGCATTGGAGCCATCATCTCGAGTTCAAGCCTTGATCTCAGCATAACCTTTATAGGTTTCTGTTCTTGTGAACCATAATGAGAAATCTAAAAAATTTAGTGGGCTAAATTTTAAGACTTGGTAACAGAAGATGTTGTTTTATCTGACAACGTTGAATCTTGCAACATTATTAAAAAATTATCTACCTATTGTTATAGAGGATAAAATAGATGTTCAAATGTTGTATGCTGTTGAAACTTGGAAGCACTCTGACTTCCTGTGTCAAAACTGTGTTCTGAACAGCCTGACTAATGCACTTTACAATGTGTACAACACAAAGAAATTGACTAAGAAACTATGGAAGTCCTTTGACCATAAGTACAAGTTAGAAGATACTGATGCTAAAAAGTTCTTAGTGGGATATTACTTGAACTATAAGATGGTGTATTCCAAGGTTGTGATCAGTCAAGTTCAAGAACTTCAACTAATTATTCACAAAATTCATGCTAAAAGAATGGTTATTAGTAAATCTTTTCAAGTAGCTATAATTATAAAGAAGCTACCCTCTGTATAGAAAGACTTCAAGTACTATCTGAAGCACAATTGAAAGGAAATAAGCGTTGAAAACCTCATTGTTAAACTCCTCATCGAGGAAGACAATAGAGGTTCAGAGAAAAAGCTCTTTAATAATGTTGCTGCCAGTTTTGCTAAGGTTAATGTGATAGAGTATGACAAAATCTCCAAGAATAAGAAGAACAAGAAGTCAAGGTCTAAGTTAGGACCTAAGGGTGGATTTCTAAAAAACAAAAATTCCAAGTAAAATATTTCAACTGTGACAAGGTGCATCACAAGTTGGTGGATTATAGGCTACCAAAAAGGAACAAGAAGAAAAAAGCCAATATTGTAAATGTCATCACACCGAAAGCGTCTAACATCAGTCTTTCTATTGTAGTTTCTAAAGTCAACATGGTGGACTCCAACCCGAAGGAGTAGTGGCTAGACACTGGGGCCACATGCCATATCTAAGTAATAGAGCTATTTTTGTTGATTTCGTATGTTTGGAAACTAGATAGAAACTGTATATAAGCGACTCTAAAACGTTTGAAATCAAGGATTAAGGGAGATATACCTAAAGATGACATCAGGCAAGGAAGCGAAACTACACAATATGTTGTATATGCCTGATATCTGGAAGAATCTTATTTTTGAAATGATGATGAGTTTACATAAACTTCAAGATGGTTTTTGAGGTCTTCAAACTAATTATGACATGATAGATTGGGACATGTTAATTATAATACTTTACACGGATTAATTAACTTAGATCACATACCCGCGTTAAATATTAATTTCAAACATTAGAGTGAAACTTATGTAGAGACAAAACTAACAATATCATCATTCCAAACAATTGAATGGAATATTAAACTTAATTCATAATGATGTTTATAACCTAAAATTTGTTCAAACTAGAAGTTATAACAAGTATTTTGTTACTTTCATCAATATGATAACAAGTATTTTGATACTTTCATCGATGATAGCACAAAATATTATTATGTATTTTTGCTTTAAAACAAGAATAAAGCTATTGAGAAATTTTCTCTTTAAAAGAAAGAAGTTGAAATCTAACTTAATTAAAAGATTAAGATGATAAGAAATGACCATGGTAGTAAATATGTAAAACCATTTAGCAAATTTTGTACACAACATGGTATTATTCATGAGCCATACCACTTTATTCTCCTCAATCAAATGGTGTGACTAAATACAAAAATCATACCTTAAAAGATATAATGAATGCGATATTGATAAGTTCTTGGTTATCACAAAACATGGGGGGAAGCCATTTTGTTAACTAACTACCTTTTGAATAAGCTTCCCTAAAAGAAAGTAAACAAAATCCCTTATGAATTATGGAAAGGAATAAAGCTTTCCTACAAATACTTAAGAATGTGAGGATGTCTTATCAAAGTGATTGTACCTATGCCAAAGAAAAGAATGGGTCCTAAAACAGTTGATTGCATCTTCATTAGTTATGCTCATAAAAATACTGCATATCTGTTCTTTGTGCATGAGTCTAAAAGCCTTAACATCCATAAGAACACGATAATGGAATTAAGGAATGCATCATTCTTTGAACATGCTTTTCCTTGTAAATCAAAATAGGATGGTCCAAGTTCATCTAAGCGAATATTTAAGATCATTAAGGAGAATAGTTAAGACCAAGAACAAGACAATGAAAATAAAGAAATAATAGAAAAGGCTAGACAAAGCAAAAGGGCAAGGATAAAAAAATCATTTGTATCTAATTTACCAAATTATATGTTGGAGGTTGAATTTCAAACTAATAAAAATTCCATAAGCTTTTCTAAGGGTCGTTTATAGAAAGAGACCATAAAAAGCGAGATTGATTCCATCATGCAAAATCATACTTGGGAGTTAGTGGAACTTCCTCCAGGAAGTAAACCATTAGCTTCTAAGTGGATTTTTGAATGGAAAATGAAGGTAGATAGAACAATTGATAAGTATAAGATTAGACTTATAATAAAAGGTTATAAACAATGAGAAGACCTTGATTACTTTGACACTTATTCTCCTGTAATAAGAAGTACCTTTATAAGAGCGATATTGGTGATTGCCGCACTACGGAATCTTGAAGTCCATCAGATGGACATAAAGATAGCCTTTCTTAATGGAGATCTTGATGAAGAAATCTACATAGAACAACTTGGTATAACTCTAAGACAAGGAAAAGTCTATAAAATGGTAAAGTCACTGTATGGACTTAAGCAAACACCAAAACAAGGCACAAGAAATTTGACAGTGTCATGATTACAAATGATTTTAAGATAATGAGTGTGAAAAGTGCATTTATCTTAAGAATACATAATATGGATATGTAATCCTCTGTTTGTATGTAGATGACATACTAATCATGGTTAGCAACGATTGGATGATCATGTCTACCAAAAACATATTGAACTCAAGATTTGACGTGAAAGATATGAGATCAACTAATGTAATTTTGAGAATCAAAATCAAAAATTCACCTGATGGTCTTATATTGATTCGATCATGCTAAATGAACAAGATACTTGACAAATTTAACAAAAATGATTCTAGTACATCCAAAATTCTGATTGATTTAAGTCAAAATCTATCAAAGAATAAAGGAAAAAGTGTTTCTTAAGTGGAATATGCTAGAGTGATAAGCAGTTTAATGTACTAAATGAGTTGTACAAAACCAAAAGTTACCTACGCGGTGAGTTCTTTTAGTAAGTTCACAAGTAATCTAGGAGATGACCACTGGAAAGTAATTGTTAGAGTACTCAAATACTTACGGTATACTCATGAATATGGGCTATACCATACTAGATATCCTACTGTTCTTGAAGGATATACGGTTGCAAGTTGGATATCTGATATATAAGATACTAAAGCCACAAGTAGATATGTATTCACTTTGGGAAGTGTAACAGTCTTGTGGAAATCCTCTAAGCAGACAATAATAACCAGATCTATAATGGAATTTGAATTTGTAGTCTTGGATAAAAACAACAAAGAGGCTGAATGGCTATAACATTTTTAGGAGGATGTTACTGAAAAGCCGAAACTTGTGCCTACAATATGTATCCATTATGATAACCAATCTGCTATTGGCAGGGCACAAAATGTGATATACAACAGTTGATCAAGACACATACCTTGTCAACATGATACCGTTAGACAATTGATCTCCACTGGAGTCATGATAATTGATTATGTAAGGTCAAAAGAGAATATTGTAAATCCATTAACCAAAGGTTTAAATAGAGATTAAGTTAAGAAAATATCAAGGGGAATGGGATTTAAGCCTATAAAGGAAAAGGTCAAAATAGTAGAAACCCAACCTAATTGATTAGAGATCTCAAAATCTAGATTCAATAGGACAATTAAACTGAATAGAAAAAGTAGAATTATTGTGGGAGCTATCCCAACCCATCCTATGATAAAAACAATAATACTCATAGGGAAAGGTTAAGCGATTTTCTTTTAATAATTCTTATGTATTGGATACATTGTGAGTTTGAGTAGAGTAATACGAGTTACTCTAAAATAAGAAATCAACTATATGAAAGAGAAGTGAGATCTCTTTAAAGGAAAATTGTTAGGGCTTAATTCTTTAGAAACTCTCGCAAAATCTGGAAGATGTTTACAGCAAAAATGAACATAACCATGAGAACTAAAATTATGTCAAGAAAATATCTGTAAGAGGTATGTTATCATTTACACAAACTGCAAAATAGTTCAAGGACATTGTGTTTACTAGTCAGTCAATAAAATAAACATTTCATAAGGTATGGTTCAAGGGTTAATGTCTACCTATCCTATGCAGGTATTGATCGAAGAACTCTATCACTATATTGTGTCTTTTGTTTTCTTTTGTCGTCGATCAATTTCATTGATGTAGGTTAGAAAATGGTTTTTAAACTATTTTGAGGAACTATATTGAGACCCAAATTTAAGTGAAACCCACTTTGTAAAAGTGACAGGTCTTGGTGGATCTGTGCTCTCCATCATGAGAAAATCGAAATCATATATTTATATGCTCAAAATAGTAATCAAGTGAATGAGAAATTAATACACAAACTATGCCCATTAGAAACGGGATTTTGTTGGAAGTTGCTAAGAATGTAGAGTTCTACATTGCTCAAGCATTATGACAATATAGAATTTATAAGTGATTGTACTTTTAGACTTAAGAATGATAGTGTAACCAAAACACTCTCTTAAGCACGAGGGGTGCAAATCATGAACCTGTGCATTGGGGGTCCAATGTGTGCACCTGCACGTTGTGGGTGATGCAAATGTCGGTCCTCTAGCTTGCCGTTGAGTAAGCTACATTTTTGCAAATTTTTTGTTTACATTCCAATAACAAATATAAATTTCATTATTATTATTTTTTCAAAATATCGAAAGTTTCCATCTGTTGATATTCTTGTACTTAGTTCATGTTTAATGGATAAATGTAGATATGATATTGAGCATTGTGAATTATGGAATGAATGGTTGTAACCATTGGAATAATTCTCATTATTTTGGCTTTGTAACACCCCTCATTAACAACCTATATAAGGAAGCCTTCACCTCATGGTTAAAAACACCAAATCTCATATTCACTTTGTAGTTTTCGGCTCCGAGCAAATGTTCTCTTTTTAAAGTCCTAGTTGTTATGAGTGATAGAAGGAAGACACAGGTTTAAGTTTGTCAAAAACAGTATTCGATCATGCTTAGACTATCGTTGTTGTTGTTATATTCTGAGAGACAGATGTCTATTGAATCCTTAATCACTAAAGGACAAATCTATTTTAAGAAAAGCGTGAGTTTTACTTACTTTGACATTCATTATCTTTGTTCAATTTTCTGACTTAGGTTAAGGTTGAAATTTTGATTGTGATAATTTTAATTTTATCTGCTTATAATATTTTATTGGTTTATATTATCCTTGTTCGTTTTCAATGCTCCATATTTTCTAACATAATATACATGTATAAATCATTTATATTAAAAAAAAAGTCTATACAAAACATTTAATTTGTGTATTTACATTGTAAACTTCATATTTACATAGTTTGGGTTCTCCTTATTAAGCTGAGGACGGAAAAATATTCAATTCATAACCCAGTATGATGCTTTCACGTTAAAAAAAATTTCAATCTGTTACTTAGTTTAAGTTGAATGGATCAAGGGAATTATTCAGTGAACACTACATGTTAGGATTAGGAAACAATTTCTATTCTTAGAACATCCCCACAACTTGCACCTCACCAAGCGCCATTTTGCGAAATATAAATAGGACCACAGAATCACTTTCCATAAGTTATATAGTATCAATTTTTTATTTTTTATTTTTATTAGAAAATCTCTTTTAATTACTCTGTTTACTAAACCTCATTGCAATAAATATTTTCATTTATTTTGATCATAGAAAACGAAGACCAATGGAGGAGGAAAAGACAACCCGAGGACATACGAGACGATTAGAGATTAAAAAACAATAATTAACCATCGGTTTACCAATTAGATAGAAAGTAACTTAATTACAGGTGTACTATTAAGCAACGAACCAAAAAAGTTGGCGATGGAGTCCATTTCTCAGATGAGTTGGACAGAATTAATTAGGGATGAGAGAAGAAAAGGGTTAATTAGGGGTTTGGTTATTAATCATAGAAGTAATTTATCGGCTTACGAGTCACAGAAAATGTGTACATCAAAGAAAAAAATTAAAAATGATTTTTTTATATTTTGCAATGTGTAAAAAAAAGATAATGATCTTTACATTCCTAGACCATCGTCGTTATAAGAATCTACTGAAATTACAAAGGACAACATATTAGTAAGTCATCTATCATCCTCTTCTTACTATGTCAGTATCATTTATGATAAAATAAAAAGTGATCAAAACCAATAATCTCGAAACTCAAAGTAACATGTAGCCTAACTACTTCCAGTTCTTCATTGCTGAGCTGCGAATTTAAAAGGTGCATAATTGAGTGTCGGGCATTTCTATTCAATAGTCTTTCTTTTCTTTCTTTTTCTCCTCGTCGAAGACCTGTATTTAAAACTTGTGCCGTCTCTTCTTTATGATATTATATAGTTGAGTGATTTGCAATCCGTACACACACACAAAAAAAATAAAAATAAAAATCCTGACACCATAACGTAACGGCCTGTATTGGGCTCAAAACTTAGGGGGAGTTTGGGGGAGATTTTGGAGATTTGGTTTTGACGTTTGGAAAAAAGTTAGTTTTGGAGAATGTGTTTGAGAGAAAAAACTGTTTGGGGTGAAAAAATTAAAAATTTTATAAATTTTTTTAGAAAAAAAAAAATCAATATGGATCTTGTTTTGTTCCTTTCGAAATTCTATGCAATTTAAAAAAAATCATCTCATTTGGACTTGTATACACAAAATTATGGATTTTTAAAATTTTAAATGTACTGTAACGTCTTAGAGATGTAAATAGTAAAAAGTGATACAGTTTTGAAAAAAAAAAGGTAAAATTTTTGATCTAGAGACCCTGTTCCAAACGGGGCCTTAATAATAGCGTTTAGCACCACTGAAAAAATTTTAATTCTTTCCTAAATATTCCTGGATAATTCACGAAATTTGAGAATAACGCTATAAAAAAATTTGATTAAAAAAAAAACCATATTTATCACTTTGGAATAATTCTAGGACACGAAAAAAATAGGATAACAGATTGGAACTCCCAGGAGTCTAAAGAACAACCTAAGAAAAATGTTAACGCATAATAATAAAGAAATAAATAACTACTTCCATGGGAAGATTTGTAGTTAGAGCAAAAATTAAAAAAATATATCCAGAGAAGATGACCCATTTATTGCCAAGAGCTACCAAGGCCAACCGTACCCAGAGAGATGGAGGTGCTGAAATAAATGATTCAACTAAAATCTCATATGCTAAAGTTGGTTTCTTTCTGTAAGCAATTTTGCAATAATTACATTTCAACAGATTCAAAACCAGTTTACATTGTTGTAGCCTCTTTACTACCCCCTTTTCGGGTGGTTGTTTTCTCAACCTCCAAACACTCTTTGTATTTATTTTCCAGAGGGCAAAAGCACTCCAAAATGAGCATCCATTTATGAAAGGTCCTACACCTTTGAATTTTTCCTCGTCTTATTTTCTTTATTAGGCAGTTGAAGAGATGTGGAAATTATACTCTCTCTAATAGGTACAACTACTTGTGTATTGTCCAAATTTACTCAACTAGTGCGCTCCTTTCAAATGTGAACCTAAACTCGATCCAAATCTTCTTTTTTTTTTAGTTCCTGTTGTTAAGTAGATTTCTAAAGTGACGGTAAGAATGCGAGAATATAGACGTCAAAAAACAGTGGGAATTAGAATAAATATAGTAGTAACAATAAATACGAGAATATTTAGGTAGCGTTTGGTATTGTTTTTGAAATCTGTTATGTTTTCAAATTCTCTGAAATTGTGTTTGGTTTTATTTTCTGAGTGTATGTTTTGAGAAAAAAAAAATGAAACTGTATTTGTTTATAATTTTGAAAACCAATCATTTTATAAGTATTCTATAAAAACATTTTTATTTTTTATTTAAAAAAATTTATTATGAATACCAAAAATTAAAAATTAATAAAATTTTTAATTGAAAAATGAATTAAAAATTAATAACCATGATATTTAAGTAATTACTATATCAATTAAATCTTAATGAATCATAATAATTAAATCAGAAAAATGGGAGAAATGAGAAAAATGAAATCAGAGAAAACGATTTTTAGTTGTTTTCAATTTTACGTTGGGATTGAAAGAGATTTTGGATTCGTTTTGAAATCTGTTTTAAAAAACAATACAAACCAAACACAATTTCATACTAATTTTAAAATCGATTTCTTAGGAAATCGTGAAATCAGTTTTGAAATCTGTTTTAAAAAACAATACAAACCAAACACAATTTCATACTAATTTTAAAATCGATTTCTTAGGAAATCGTGAAATCAGTTTTGAAAACAAAATCAAACACGCACTTACTTTTATAATTTCATTGATCCGTTTTTCTTTAATTTGCAGTAATTAGGGATTCAATCCTGTAAAGATGATAAATCTTTTGTTTGTAAATTTAAGGGGACAAAATATAATTAAATCATATCAATATCATGAATAATAATATCTAACAAATTGATGATCCCTTTTTGACCGGCAAAAAAAAAAATTGTTCTGTGTTTGGATATTGGCAGCAAAGTCAAGGATCAAAACACAGAGAGAAAAAATCCTATAAATATTTATATAAATATATATTAATGATTGCAATTTGCAATTTAGATCTTTTACATGCTAATGTGAATACTCGTAGTTACTAGTTACAAAATAGCGTTCCTTCTCGACCTTCCTAAAAAATTCCTTTACAATAATATTATTATACAAGCAAAGCAAGAATGACTACCCAATATATGATGTGAAACACAAACAGCAATCAAGTTTCTCTCTCTAAAACAAAAAGGGGGTCCTCCGCAGACTGGGATGACTTCCATTTCGATGAGCCTTATCTTACGCACTCGTCCAATATCATCCTTCCGCAAGCAAACACTTATTTACAAAAGCTTCATAAGGAGCATCGAGGAAGCGAGGAACACAACGAGCATGGCACCGTCAATGTCAAGGCCTGAACGTTTGAGAACATAAAGTCGAGTTGTGATTCAAAATGGGAAGAAAAGAAAAGGGAATATAAATCTCAAACAAGAGCATTTTTTGAAAGTTATGCGCTTACTGCTTTGAGCGGATGTAGCAGCAGGAAGTGCAGGAATCTTGACAGCTGAATTTCGAAAAAATCAGAGTTAATATTATAAACTTAGACTAGGGAAAAGGCGAAAAGCATCTCCCAGTGATCAATGCAGTAAATGGAATGGGCTCAAGGGGTGAGACATACATTTCTTGCATGACGAAGCTGACACTTGAGATGTATTCGGCCACGGAGCTGGAATATTGTCATTAAGATCACAAAGGAAGCTGATCCCTGAAGTGTCAAATGTGGCGTCTGACGGCATACTTGGCAAAAGACATCCATACTCTGTCACAGAAAATGATAAAGTCCATGTTAGTGATGACATTTCAACAGACGTATCACTTTCAGTTTCAGACACCAACCTAAATTGAAAAGTCCATTCATTTCCAGCACGTGCCTGTATAACAAAGAATGGACGAAATGGAAAGAGAAAATAAAATAAAATACAAAATTAGATAAAATCTTCAGTAGTCCACCCAAACTTGACTTGTATTTCTAATACTACAGCAACTAACCCCCAAGGACGGCATGAATATTACACTAATGTATATATATGTATACCGAGTCAACTGTGTGATCCAAAGCATTATCATGAGAAACAAACAAATTCTCAAGAAAAACAACCATGAACTAGAAAAAAACAACCAGACCAGTCTTTACTTAAGAAGAACAAAACAATGCGAGTTTAGTAGTGAATTACCTTGATTACCAACTGAGGAACATCATTGTCAACCGCCAGAACATTTTAAATTAGCAAAGTGGCAAAAGAACACATGTATCAGTATGAGCTTTTAATCAGTGTGATTATGAACTGGAAAAAATAGAATATAGAGACAACACGAACCTTGGAGGGAGAAATCCTTGAGGCTTATATGGCAGAGACTGTACACATCTCTAGTAATATTTAATTTTCTCAACTTCATTCCCAATGATGTAGCACAATCCAAAGCTTGCAAGTTGGTTATGAAGCTCTGCTTTTGCAAATGGGACACATAGCTTTCCATGGCAGTACAGCATGTAGTTTGGGTAGTTATCTCATCCCCACAATCCTTTGCGACATGTTCCATGTCAGGGAAAACCAGGGGACAAACTGGAGCATGTCACGTAGATAAAGTCCTCTTATCAAAACAAAGACGAAATACTGGTACAGGTACCAACTACCAACTGAAGGGCTTGGCATGACCAAGTGAACTCAAAAGACAAAATTCAACGCAAAAAAAAAAAAAAGAAATATTAAAGAGTAAAGTTTGTAAGTCGGGTTGTTCTCAAAACTCACCTTTGTTAACTTTGCAATTAGATAGTCCCCTGAGAACTTCCTTGGCACGGGCTGGAGCAAGTTTGCCAGCTAGCCAGCGGAGAACGATACTTTTACAATCACTGACCTTAGTTGAGTGCTCAGGTAAGACATGAGAGCCCCCCATGCTCAAAATCTCAGAAGCTTTCAACGAAATTTTTGTTGCAGCTTCTAATATGGCGTTCTGACAAATTTGCTCACAACATTCTTTCACAGGATCTATTTTCTCACAAGCAGCAAGCAACTTAGAAGTGTTGACAGTACTCTCAAATTCATCAACCTCCTTTACTGGGCATGATGCTTCAGTAAGATACGTTGAACGGATCGAACATATCTGCTTTAAGCTGTCATTTGCACCCTGGCCTACTAAAATCTGCTCGATATCGGACAAGCAATGTTTGGCATCAGTTTGATTCAAAGCGAGCAAATTGGTCTCTTTACTCGACTGACCAATGAGAATCGCAAGAGTAGCTTCCAACTGTGGGCAACAGATCACATTAGCCAGCAATGGCGCAAAGACAGACCAGCAATCTATTGACGTTGTACTCATCAAGCCCTCAGCAGCCGTAAAGTTCAACAAACACATTCCTGCACAAAGAGCAACATAGAATTTGACATCTGAGCTAAATAAAAAGAATTTCATAAAAAGAGCTTCTGGTGAGAAAAAACCTGATAATTTTGGGGAAGTTGTATTTGTGAACGGCGCCAAAGGTGACGGCGCAAGAAGGGGAAGAAAAGGCTGAGGTGCTCCACTGGGGGAGATTTGAGGAAGCATATCATCTTTTTGTTGACGTACCAATTCCGGGAAGTTATAATAGTCTATAGGTCTGGAACATGATTCAAGGATACCTATACAAAATGCATGAACTAAGCATACGAATATAATTGTCAATCACAATATCACACAACACTATTCCAAAGTCATCGGTGGACTAGAAGCCTGAAACCATAACACCAAGGAGTAATAAGTGCCTTGTAGATGATAAGGGAGCTGCAAAAACTGTCCTTCAATCAATGGCAAAGTGATACGTCCGAGCTGGAATTTCTACACAGCAAGTTGAAAAAAAGTCTTCTGATATAGATCAAAGGAGTACCGTTTCACAGCACCGAGGAGACAATCGTATAATCGTATATGATAAAAGAGCTTCAAACAGAATAATTTTACGATACAATCTCGAGATGAACATCGAGAAAACTGAAAAAGACAGGGTTTTTTTTTTTTTTTTTGGAAACTACTATGAGATATTTCTAATTCCTCATCTATAACTCCCTATGAAACACAAATTTTCTGGAAGTTGGAAAATCAAACAGGTCTCTTACACATACCTAATCTTCCTTTTTCTCAACAAAATATTTCCTCTTAAGCTTACCAATTCATCCATGTAAAGTGAACAGTAATAAACTCATCTTCATCGTTTGTCAAAACTCTAACCAACAGAAGCATTTTCAGCCATAATTATCCAACTAAAGCCATTAAAACAAACCCGTACTAACTCTGACAACAATTAACCCCAAAC
This sequence comes from Antiaris toxicaria, assembly GCA_035233585.1. Lineage (NCBI taxonomy): Eukaryota > Viridiplantae > Streptophyta > Magnoliopsida > Rosales > Moraceae > Antiaris > Antiaris toxicaria. The sequence goes on from CP141154.1 coordinate 103,268,404, forward strand.
AACACAAAACTAGCTTAAAACACAAAATTTTCAGCTCATTTTGTAAATTGAATAAAAGAAACGTTATTTATTATTATTATTATTTTGTTTTGCTTTTGGTAAACTTAAAAAATTAGAATAACCAACGCATTACATTCCAAAAATGTGCTATAAAAGAATTCAGAACCTCCGCAAGAAAACATAAGATGGGCACACAGTACAAACTACAAACCGAGGGCCATAAATTTGGGGGCACCCTTTTTTCTCCTCCCCACTAGACCCACAAAAACCATTAAAGCTCGACATTTAAGCAAAAGCCAGCAACAGAATGATCTAAAAACAAGCCAATTTACGAATGACCCAGCAAAGAGAAGCCGCAGATCATGAGAAAATAGCCAAAGACCATTAAAGCAGTTAGTTATTCAAGAAAGAAAGAAAGAGGAAGGAGGGAAAAAAAAAAGAGTACTCACAAAAGGACAGCAGAAACATGACTTGTAAGCAAACGATACCCGGGCTGCTGAGCTCGAAAAACACCCTCGTTCTCATACCTTCACTTTGTATAAATATTTTAACAAGTAACCCAAAAAAAAAAAAAAGAAAGAAAAACACCAAAACTGAGCAGATAATGAGGAGAGAGAAGAGAGAAAAGAGAAGAGGGGGTTTTGGGTTAGAAGAGAATAACAGAGAAGGACGGAAGTGAATGGGGGGATGTGTAATGTGAATAAACAAGGAAGAAGAAGAAGTAGAAGAAGAAGAGGAAGAAGAGAGAAGGAGAGTGTGAAGAAGCCATGAATGAGCTTCAAAGAGTGTGGGGACGGAGGCAGAATCAGTAATAGCTGTCCTTGCTTCTGACGGAAGTAGACCCCACTCTTCACAAATTACCCAGAATATTAATTTTTATTTATTTAAATTAATAATATTGAAATAAAAAAAAACACACACACATATATGCATTAAAACACGGCGTACTCTAAAAATAATATTATATTTAAATTTATTTAAAAATATAAAATTTAATTCAACATTTATTGCCACAATTACATTAATATTACTGTTTAAAATGTAATTTTGACCTATATATAAAAATTTTTACGATTAAATCTAATATTTTCTAATAATATTATAAAAATAATTATTATTTTTTATTTTTTTAAAATAATTATTTATTAAATTTTTAATTTTTTATTTATATTATATTCTTTTTCTTTTAATTTTTTTTATTTATTTTTACCTATCACATCAACTTTTTAACTTTAAAATTCAATTCATATACTTTACATTTAAATATATATTTCATTTAAATACAAATTAAATATTTTTCATCTAAATACAAAATACATTTTTAAAATTATATTCAAACGTAATGCGAATACAATATTTTTACCAAACGTCTCATAAACTTTTTTATCTTTATATTAAAAAAAAATGGGGATGTTTGATAAACGCATTGCGTTTTAATTACGTTTGAATACAATTCTTTTTTAAGTGTTGTATTTGATTGAAAAATATTTGTTTTATATTTGAATAAAATGTGTGTTTGGATGAAAAGTATTTTAGAGTTGAAAAGTTGATGTGAATGGTAAAAATAAAGATAAATAGTTATAATTAAAAAGTTGATGTGATTATTTTAAAAAACTTTTGAATAGTAATTATTTTCGTAATACTGTTGAAAATAATTGTATTTGAATGTAAAAGTTTACATTTAATATAAAATTGATATTCATAACACCAAAATTTATTTACCAAACGTGCTCTATATCTCCAATATATATTGCTTACTATATGTGTTTTACCTAAAAATATATTTATGTGTGATGATGTTGAATTTATTATAGAAATGTCAAATGAATTTTTCAATTAACTAACTTTTTAGTAAATATGTTTTTTTTTTTTTTTTACCTCTAGCATTATTATATTAGGTTTTAATTATAGGGTTTTTAATTAGATATATTTGAAGATCTATTGTAGAATGCTGAGTCATGACTTAAACCTCTGAGATGGTTCTTTAATTGTTTTAGTGTTTTTGCTTGTTTTCTTTTTTATGGTTTTCTGATGGTTTCCAGCTTGTATTATTTGCCCCTTTATTCATTGACTCTTTGTATTTTTCATTTTATTATTAATAATTTTGATAAGTTGAGAGTTTGATAGAGGATAAGATTAAAAAAGGATACAAATTTAATTAGGATGTGATTTTGCCGTTTGATATCGATTACTCTCTCTCCCTCTCTCTTAGTTTATCAAAATAATAATAATAATAATAATAATAAGGTCAAATCTACTATTTTAAAATAACTTTTATAAAATATAATTCCATATAAGAAGTTTGAGTGTTATGTTTACAAAATTAGGTAAATAACTAATATTAAATTAATAAAGAGATCATAACTTTAAATAAAATTAATATAATAGTTAAATTGTGAAATATAATGTTAATGATGTGAAATGTGAAATTGTAACTTAACAGTTATTAAAAAAAAACTTTGCTATAATTTCACAATAATTTTTGTGGAATTACATTCCACAAGTGAATATAAGGAGTATTTTTATAAAATTAGATAGATAATTAATAATAAATTAGAAAAAGGATTACATTATTAAATAAAATCAACATAACAGTTAAACTGTAACATAAAATTATAATAGATTTGATTTAAAAAATATATAAAAATAATATTATTTACTTTGCACCTTAATATATAATGTTTTTTTAGCTTTATTTTTACTTTTTGTCATCACTCGTGTATACGAACACTTTTATTTTTCAAACATGTAAGATTAAAATTTTTTTGTACTTAAATAAATTGAAAAATAAAATATTATAATGAGAAAATCAAGACAATAATCTATAAAAGAAATTGACATTAAATTTGATAATATAATTATATTTTCTGATAAAATTTTTAAAAATTTTAACATGACAAAATTAATATAAAAAATTATAGAAATGGTATCATATTGGATGATGAATGAAATTTTGCATTATGGTAAATATAAATTTCAATCATAAAAAATATAAACTTTTATAAAAGAAAATATAAATATAAGATATTAAAAAATATCATATAAATATAAATTTATATTTTTAATAATTAAAATTCATATTTAAGTTAATGTATCAGATATTATATGATATTAAGGGGGCATTTGGATGAATATTTCATTTTAACTTCATTCAAATACAATACAATTTTACACCAAACACAAATTTTGCAACAGTGTTATGAAAACAATTACTATTTAAAACATTTTTAAAACAATCACATCAACTTTTCAATTCCACTATTTATCTCTACTTTTACCAATCACATCAACTTTCAACTCTAAAATACTTTTCATCCAAACACACATTTCATTCAAATACAAAACAAATACTTTTCAACCAAATACAACATTCAAAAAACAAATTTCATTCAAATACAATCAAAATGCAATGCGTTTACCAAACGCCCCCTAAATTTTAAGTTTTGTATAAAAAATAATATTACATTAAAGAGAACCTTTTCTTGTTCAAATCCCAAAATTTATTGTCTTCAAGATGTTCCACAATTACAAACACCGCCACTTCTGCGACCGCATTGACGCCGACCATCACTGCTCCGTTCCCACCGCCGTAAGCAAGTATAAATAAATAAATAAATTATAGAAAAAGGCACGGCTAGTATTCACTTTGCACGCTTGGACGCGTGTGAGGGCAGCTCAGGAGTGGCTGGTCAGCGGGTCATGGTGCCTCGCACGCTCAAGACACGGTTGAAAATGTCTCGAGAGTGTATGGACACGTGGCACTCGGTTTTCGGAATAATTAAAGATCTACTTTCCTCTCTCTTTTTCATTTTTCATTTTTTTTTTAAATAAATTATTATATTACTTTGTGGCTGTTCTATAACTGTTTTGGATAGCAACATATTGTTCTCTCTCTCTCTCTCTCTCTAATAATAAAAATTATTTTTGTTCTTTATTTCCTTTGCGTTTCATTTTGGAAAAAAGACTTTTTTTCCTCGATAATTACTCATTAATAATGTTTAACTGTTCAAAAATTTATCTTCGACAGTGAAATAGAAATATAAAATTTCGACAGTGAAATAGAAATATAAAATAATATAAAGTAGAGAATTATTTGGTAAAAAATATTCATCGCTACTACTATTGATCTTAAGTTTTTTTATTTTTAACCAATTCATTTTTAATATATAAGATTACGTGGGATTTTTTTATCATAATCAGTAAGTTTTATAATTTATATGCAAATAGGTGATTGGTTAAAAAAAAAATAAAGATGATTACCTTATAAATATTGACAAATTGCATTGTTTTGCACATAGTATTTTATAATATTGTTTTATAATTATGTTTTTGTAATTTATATTACATATAATTTTGTTGAAAGATGTGGTTAACTTCACTCTTGCTTTAATGTTAATGCCTAAAATCTGAACAAAATCGCATGTAAGGTGCTCGTCAAGTAGTGAAAGAATGGTTGGAGTTGGAGCATATTACTAGAAATAGACTGGTCGATTTTAACGAAAAGAAAATATTAATATTAAAATTTTTTCTTTTTTTCTTTTTTTTTCCCCTTTTGGCAAAAGAAAATGTATATAAAATATTTTGAAATTATGTGGTAACGAAGGATGATTAAAATCAAGAATGCATGGATGACCCAAACACCTTGGTGCAAAAAAGGACAAAGCGATGTGACTTGAGGAAGGTCCATTTCTTAACTGGCCACAGTATGTAATGGGGCACACATTCACTATCTTAAAATAGAAATAACTCAACCTCAAAAAAAAAAATAAAAAAAAAATCTTTGGAGCAGAACTATAGTACATTATTTCTTTTTTTTTTTTTATACATCTAAAATATCATCCATCAAAAGGAGAGTTAAAATGTTCTCTGTTATAAGGTTTGTGTTTTTTTTTTTTTTTTATCTGAAAAAGATGTCTTACTTAGCAATTGAAAGTTGAGATATCATATATTGTAGTGCAATGCATTCCAAAAATAATAATAATAAAATCATAAATTTATGTATTAATGTAGCTCTGTCCCAACTTTATGATTTAAAAACTCATTTTAATTAGCAATTATTTTAATGTTATGTTTTTCTTCTCGTTTCTTTTTTCTTGGTTGAAAAAGCAAAAGTAGAACAAAAAAAGATTTATGAATCATACATTTTGAAAAGGAGTATCCTTTGTTGAGCTTAATTTATGTGGCTTTTTGCTTTTGATTCTTCTTCTTTTTCTTTTTAGCAAAATTTATTGATAAGTACAGTTGTATAATAACTGTGAGATTAATTTTTTAATAATCATCGTAAATCAAATTTAAAAAAAAATTAGATAACGTTTGATAAACATTTTTTAGTATTATAAAAATCAATTTTATATCAAATGTAAAGTTTTACATTCAAATATAATTATTTTCAATAGTGTTACGAAATTAATTACTATTTAAAAATTTTTTAAAACAATCACATCAACTTTTCAACCTTAACTATTTATCTATACTTTTATCAATCACATCAACTTTTCAACTCTAAAATACTTTTCATCCAAATACATATTTTATTCAAATACAAAATAAATAATTTTCAACTAAATACAACACTAAAAAAAAATTGTATTCAAACGCAATTAAAATGCAATGCGTTTATCAAACGCCCCGTATGATAATTAAAATAAATAGAGCTAATGTCATTGTATTTATTCAAATACAAAATAAATATTTTTCAACCAAATATAATACTCAAAAAAATTATATTTAAATGTAATTAAAACGTAATGCATTTACCAAACGCCCCATATGATAATTAAAACAAATAGAGCTAATGTTGAGTTCCTATGGTAACTTTTTTTTCTTTTTCTTTTTGGAGATTGGTTATTCGAGTTTGCTTTAATTTCGTTCTGGTTAACTTTGTTCTGTAATGCACTCGTTTTGTGGGTCTTTTGTCAAGATTCTGCTTACCTTTTGATCAGTATTAAGGTCGAGAAAAAAATATGAGAAGCACACATGAAGTTTTAAAAAAAAAAAAAAAAGGGTACAAGGATGTCGTTCCAAATAAGGCTGGCAATTTAGGTCACGACATGATAACACGACATGAAACTCGCACGAAGTTAGAGGATTTGGGTTTTCCTTAAATGGGTTTAGATTAAAAAAGGTCGAACCCATCAAACACGATTAAATAAAGGGTCAAACCCGCACAAATCCGTCAACCCGTAATTGAAACGAAATAACCCATTTAACAAATTAATTATATATGGGTTGACATGAATATAACTCATAAATTACCCATTTATAATATTTAATATATTTATATTATTATATATATTATAATGTTTTACTATTTTTAATTTTGAGTTTTCAAAATTCAGATATAATATATATCTTTTATTTTATATATATATTTTAAAATTTTTTAACATAAAAAAGAAAATCTAGATTTTACTTTATTTTTTTTTAGTCTTTTATTACTTTTGTAACTTTGCTCACCTCACCCAATCACCTTCCCCTTCCCTCGCGATAACACGACCAGCCGTCTCTGACCTTATCATCATTATTTTATTTATATTTAATTTAAACAGTTAATTTGAGTCAACACGATTAATAAATAGGTTGGGTTTGGGTTTGGGATTTTGACACGAATATTAAATGGGTTGGATTTGAGTTTGAGATTTTGACACGAATATTTAATAAACACGACACGAATACGATACGATAACACGAATTGCCAGCCCTAGTTCCAAACAAGAACCTTTACAAAAAGCTTTCTATATCCAGCCAAGAACTAGAGAGACCAAGAAATGAAGCCACAACTAAAGACACGCTGAATAAAGGCTACACATTTCCAAAAGTACTAGGAATAAGAATTTTTTACCAAAATAGTAAAGACTACAAATTCAACTTACTCTATTCTTTGGGCAATCGAGTATTGTTAGCTCGTTCATGGGAGGTTTCATGTATATAAATATATGTACACACACACATATATATATATATAAGCGTATCATCAACTTTTTCTAAAAAAAAAAAAATGTAAAGTAAAAAGCTTTACCTCTACATTATAACTTTATAACTATCTTATGTGCATATTCATATGTTTGTCTTCTTCTTTTTTAACTATTAGAAAGGAAGAATTTAAGTCAACGTCTTATAATAAAGTCACATTATAATTATTATTAAAACACGTCTGCAATCTCATGTCTATCTCCATTTCTTTTACTACTGTGAAGTAAAAATAAACAAATAAATAAATAAAGCAATTACAGTAGCTAATTTTTAGAGGCGTTCTTATTATTGGGAGTATTACGTTTTAAAATATGGAAATCACTAGTTGCTTTTTCCTCACCGTCAGCCCACCATTTTTTCTTATTATATTTTTTTTTATTATATCCTTTTTTTTATTTGACTAATGGAAATTTTTTTTACTATAATGCAAAAGATATTTGTGGTTTACAAGTTTTGTTTCTTATTAGAAAAGTTGAAAAATTACGTTTGAAAGGGAAGAAAAGGACATTTCCAATGAAACCAGGTGGACGACACAAGCTAGCTAACACTGAATATATGCGCAATAGGTAACAGTAAAACTGACATGTCGTTTTTCTCTTAGCAGAGAAAAGCACAGGGAAACAATATGTCGTTTTGCCGCGCGGGGAAAACCGGAAGAAACGAAACCGAAAGAAACGTAAAAGAAACTGCATGTCATATCAATATTTCTTCAAATCAATATGAATATATGATTTATTCCAAACCAGGCGACGACACGGTCATTTGTTTCAAACTTGAAAAAGTAACAGCACAACAGCGTATTTTATTGCATGCAGAGAAAACATTTCATGCGGGAGAAACGTGCGTTGAAGACTATGACCCTCAAAGAAAGAAATTGCATTATGTTTCTTCATCTACGTAGAAACGACATATCATCAATTTTATTTGAAAAAAATACATGCTGTATAAAGTTGAAGACAAGATTAAGCCCTTATTCAAAACACTATTCTAAACTAAACTTTTCTAACTTATTTTTGTCTTTTTTTTTTTTGAAAAGTCAATAAAAATTTTAACTAATTTTTAAAAAAGTTAAACTAAAAATGTTTAAACTGATGAATTAAACACAAAATAATAATAAAAATCTCATAACATTTAAAAAAGACTTATAAATCTTTATGCTCCATCACAAAAAGCGCATTCCTCTGGTTTCCCCTTGTACTCGACAATGCCAAAATTGTCTTTTTTTTTTTTTTTTAATTTGAGAACAGGGAGATTCGAATTTTATATTTCATAATAGAGTGATATACTGCAAGGCTAATGCCTGTAACTGTAACCTATTTTGATCATGACAAAAATCATGCGTTCGTTTTGCTGGGAAAAAAGCTCGGACGGCATTGCCCAATTTCTCGATCCACTATTTAGACATTTGGATCAGTTGAAGCCCATGACATATGGGCTGACCTTAGTGTAGGCAAGTGGAACAATTGGGCTTTCCAGATTCCAGTGTTTACAGGTAGGGGAAAGCATTCATCGATGATTACCAAAAATACAAACAAGCAAGCAAATCAACCATTGTTGGGTGACAAAAGGAACTACCGCAAAATCGTGTATTTTTCGTCCCAACTGTATAACAGAAAAGCTGTCACAAAGTAGCAACAAAAATTCAATAAAAAATGAATATAAATAGTCTGGCTTTAAAGAATTGCACCTCAAGAAGTTGAATTAAATAATGAAAACATTTTAAGCCAAAAGAATGATTGCCTAGACTGTTTGGTCCAGTGGCATCAGAGGTTTGGATGGGGTTTTGCGGGTTCGATATAAAAAATAAAACAACAGCAAAATAGCAAAATATTATGGAAATGAACATAGAAGAGGAGTGCACTGCAGAGCATGATTAGAATGAAAAACAAAACTATTCCTTTTCTTTCTCTTTTGTAATATTTTGTACATTTCAAAATCCTACTAGTTACAGACAGCCCCGTATATACAAGAAAAAACATTTCAAATAAACCCCCACAAATCGGACCCAGAAAAAATATAACTGAAATTATGATCACTGATCAATAAACATATATTAATATATAAGGGATCATTGATCAACATGAGCCTAGTCCACCTCAGGTATACTCTGAAGCACGGGCCTCCAAGGCCGTTGATCATCATGCTCCAAGTGATGAGGCCCAAGATCAAGACGATGATGAAGATCACCGCCGTTGATCAACTGGGAGAGGAGTTGTTCCACAGACAAAGCCTTATCCTGCGCCCCCACCAGCTTCTCCAGCTCCTTTCTACGAACCCGGATCTTCACCTCTGTACCATGATGATCACCAGTAGTACTACTAAACGAATTAGAAGACCAATTATCATGTTCAGAACCCGATGATCTTCTTTCGCCCAAAAGCTTCAGCTTCTCCATACCAATAATACTATCTTTATCTTCACCGTTGGCATCATCACTGCACCTCTTGGACTCCAGAGAACCCCATTCGTCGCCGCCCCACAACGTCGACGTCGATTTATGCCCTAAACAGTTTCCCATTTTCAGATATATATATATATATATTGCCTGATTTATATATGTTAGTAATATAATATGATATATGACTCAGAATCAGCCGTGTTTTTAAACCAACCAAGACGAGCAAGAGAAGAGGTTTGCTTTGTTCATGTATGAAAATATATATAGAGAAGTAAAAGTTGAACATGTGTGTGCGGTGTATGTTTATTCGAGGAAGGTTCGTGTGAGATTGGGTAACGACGTACGCAAGAAAGGATAAGAACTAGGGCTTTACGTGTAGGACCCAAACGAAGGACGTGAAGGTCGGGTTTGGGACCGCACGACCGACTCACTCACGCTAATATGTTTGGTCGGTGAAAGTGGTTCGGGGGAGCTCACTTGCTTGGGACGGCTTTATTATTATTTCATGGGAATTGCATAAATAATAGGGTATAATAATTATTAAAAGGGAGCCACTGATATATATTTGTATATTTAACTTAATCAGGGAGACCATATATTTGACAATTCTATTAGGATGCTTCAACCGTGGAATTCCCCATTTTCGAGTTACATAGAGATATTGTTTAAGCTAAGCATGCCTCAACCATTTTAAAGAAAAGGAGAAATTAGTATAAATTAAGGATATGGCTTTGTTAGGTATAGTGAACTATATGGTTTCGATGTCACAAACTTCTTGAAAATAAAAATAATAATAACAATAAGTAGAATTGAATCACTTATGATAACTTTGTCGTCATGCTATTAAATTAAAGGTTCCATATATGTGTATTTTTGGACGTACATAGTGACTGACCGATATGAATGAAAAAAGTTATTATTAGTCAAACGAGAATCGCAGTAATCTTAAAATGGAATGAAATTAGGATTTAGGGGCGGCATGAAACACAATTGGCAAGGGCATCTTCTCTACACAATGGTATGAAAAGGGTTTGCTAAAAGGCATCTTTGACCATCGTTTGTTTGTTTGGTTTTTTTTTTTTTTTCCTGGAAGGGGGGGTGTTACTTATAATTCTTAGCTAGCCTTCAGATTCAAGTGTGCGTGTTTCGTTTACTTGTACAAAATTCAATTCAAAGCATCCATATATGAAAATTACCGTTCTATCAGCCAGCTGGACAAATATAACAATTATAACATTTCATTATATATCTGGGAACTAACAAGTTAATTTACATGTAATTTTTCATTTTGAGTCCTATAACATTAACTATTAAAATATCAATGAAATATGTTATATTAAAATCAGCTTGTTATTATAATAACACATAAAAGAATTATGTATCAGATATCACACAAAAGAACTCTCATGTATGTTATATCAATGAAATATGTTATATTAAAATCAGCTTGTTATTATAATAACACATAAAAAAATTAGGTATCAGATATCACACAAAAGAACTCTCATGTATGTGAGGATATGAAATCCTTTATGTAATTATAATATCCTAAATCATATCTAATTAATTGTATCATGATATATCATTAAAAGATATTTAATCTTAAGATATAAAAAATCGTTTATAAAACATTTCAAACTTTTTAAATGATATGTTATAATATTATTAATTAAATATTATTTGATATACTAATTTTTTGACAGAAATATCGAATCCTATATATATAAATGTATCCTGATCGAACTTCCACTCTCGCTGTTGAAGTTGAATTTACTATTACTGAATAGTCTATTTCTTGTTAAAAATGAACACAAATTATATTTAAAAAAAAATCGGGAAATTGCAACGCATACGTCTTTTTCAATCATTGAATATTTGTGGGACGGCATAATTAATCAGGGCACCTAAATTCCAGGCGTACGTACGTTTTTTTGTATATACGTAGGGTCAAACTCAAAAACACGTGGCTCGTTCAAGCAGGCATTTTCACCTACGTTGCTCCACGTACTAATGTCGTGTCGTCATCATCCATCAATCAACGTTGGTACATTTCTTGTTGATGATTTCGGCTTAATTAAAAATTATGATTTCTGTACGTAAATACACACATATATGAGACAATTATTCCATGTTTGGTGTAAATTTTGAAACGTTTTTGAAGAATTATGTTAACTTGGTTTCTTCTCAACTTTACACCATTCAGATATATAGACATTGGTATTTTTCCAAAGAATTTGTTTTCCTACCAAAACCCACAGAATCTTAACTAATAATCACGATTGTTCGATATTTAGCCCATCGAAAGAAATATTTTGCGGCAAAGCACGTGTATGGGAAAGAGAAAGATCCAATTTGGCGTGCCACAGACTTTTATTGCGAAAACGATATAGCTTGAGAGGCTAGCCAATGCTAGCTAATAAGCTTATCCAGCCAATTGTTTTAGTCAACTTAAAGAAAAATATTCTATATAAACAAAAAAAAAAAAAAGAGATATATAAGTACGTACGATTACAAGCGTATATGTATATAACATACGATCGAGCATGTAAAAACCTAACCAAACGGGCAGCCATAAGTTTTCTCAACTTTTCTTTCTTTTACTTCTCATTTTTAATTTCTAGCTCGGATAATATTTTTCATGGAATAGTGATACTCTAAAGGATCTTTCTTCTTGGTAGGATTTTCATCTGTCTTGTATTTACATAGAAAATATATATGTATTTATATACATCGTTCATATCTTTGATATTTGTCTTATATCAAAATGATACGTATTTGTTAATTTATACAGATGATCTCTAAATTATGTGACTTATGAGAGTTTGGTCCTAATATTTGTTATTTCAATTGACTGTCCTCTAAACTTTTAATTTAAATGAAATTTTGTTGAAATAAAAAACGGAGGGATTAAAAACTTACAGATTTTTGCACGTGGACGTCATGTGAGATGCTGTTGGTGGGAAATGGGTAAAATAACATGTTGAGGGTCGAGAATGGAGGGAAATAAAAGGTTAATTTAGTTAAGGTTTGTGAGGAAAAAACTGGGGCTAAACTGATTATGATGAAATTAGAGAGATTGGAGAGGAATGGCAGACGAAATCCTAAATTTACACAAACCAGTAATGAAACCAAAAAAAAAAACAAACCCATTTACTGCGTAAGGCTAATCTAAACAACAATGCAAAAAGATCATAAAGAAATACAAAATAAAAATAAAGAATCCTAACTTTGCAACATAAACAACAATGAAACAAAAACAACTCATAAAAAACCATTGAAAATCCCAAATTTACACACCCTAATTAACAACATAAACTTATGGTAATCTTGTCAGCCATTCCCTGCGAATAAAATAGTATGCTCTAGCGAAGTTGAACCATCTTAGTATGTTCTTGACGCGATTGAGGCAATTGAAGTCTTAATCCCACAAACCCCAACTTTTTGTGAAACCCAAGTAGTCAATGAAGTAGAAGAGATTATAAATTGAATGGGAACCAATTTAGGTTTCAAGCCAGGGGTAATGTCGTCAATTCCCTCCCTCTAGCAGCATCTCACGTGACATTCCCACGCCAAATTTCAAATATCTCTTTGCAATTTTGTTAACATTTCACCTAGATCAAGAATTCAAGGACCGATTAATTGCAATTAAAGATAGATAAAGACCAAACTCTCAACAATATAAATCACATAATTTAGAGACCATTTGTATAAATAGCTCTGATATGTTTATTCTACGTATGTATCCTGGTCTTAATTTAACTTAAGTTTATTGATTTTATGTGGTCTCTTACATCTATATGACTTTTATGTCAGAGAATGCTCAACTTTTATTTCATGTGTGATTAATCAATTTCAGATGCATCATCCAACCTAATACTGTAAGGAATCGTCTCCAAACTAGGATTGCTCCTTTTGAAGAGGATGGGCTTGTTTGTCGTAAATCATTTCACCGACAGCTTTCTTCTAGGAATTTCTTTGATGAGCTTTATGGTGATTAAACTACATATAGTTGTCTCTACCCAAAAAAAAACTACATATATGTGTGTGTGTGTGGGGCTAGTTGAAAGTTAATTCGGTCCAAATTAATTCCCCAAATTATATTTCAAACGTGTTTGGAAAATTCTTCATAATAATAGATTACTGACATGGCCAGCTACTGTTGTCTCCGCAAAAAAATAGGCTGAATCTATAGTTGAATAATGAAAAGAGTGAATAATGAAAAATTATTCCCTATAGTTGAATGATCATTGATATATTTATATAACTTAGAATATATTGTTTGTTAATATATTGTTTGTTATATACGTCAATCTTGTATTTCTATTGGATTTACAATTTGCTATATTTGTTACATGTATATGATATGCCCGTGCAGTGCCTGCGCATATCTATATATACATCCCATGCAGTACTATCCTCGATTGTTATGAGAGTATGGCCTTAAAACGTTTGCCATTAAGTGAGATTGCCATGTTACTTAATGTCTTACTTCCATATATTCAATGACTTAACATGCGAACAAGCATAAGTTGACATCATATTAAATTATAAGCTTAAAAGCGCTTTAGCTGGGTGGTCATTTCAATTACTTCAAGCAAAATAATAATCATAATAATAAGAGCAATTATAGCATATAGCATATTTTATAAATACTTTTAAAGATTATGGCAAGTTTTTTTAAAGAATATGAATGATAGCATATTTTTAAGGGTAAATCCTTGAATTTTCTAGTGAATCCTTACATTTTTTTATTAATAGCATATTTATGGGTAAATAATAGTAGGCCTTTTCTTTTCAAGTCGTCGACTTCTCTAGAGATGACGACCTCCATGGAGGTTCGCCAGGCCACCATGACAAAGATCGTCAGGCCGACTTTTGTTGGTTACTGGAAGTTATCAGGTTGAGCAGATCTCGATGAAGCACCTCTTGACGTTGTCTATTATCGACATTGGTTCTCGCAACAATGCCAGCACTAGTGATGTCTAAGAGAGAGAGAGTCACAACAGAGAGAAGGGAGGAGTTGTAGGAATAATATCACTATTTTCATGCACAATTAATATATGAATATGCTAATTATTACTAGTCTTTAAAAGTTATATGCAAAAGTTTTAAGTTAGTCTTCAAATATGTTATATAAGTTGGCTCTTTTAATAACAATAATAATAATATCAACCACGTCGTAGCTAGAAATCGGGGCCATGGTTACTGGCATCTCATAACCAGCTAAACTTATGTGCCAAAATTGATACTTGAAAAATATACTACAGTCAATTATTACTTCTAACTGTAGCAATATCTCTGGTATAAGCCGGACAGATCTCTTCTTTTGTCTATGGATTAAAGAAAGCACAATTTCGATACGTGTGTGTGTGTATATATATACTTCTAGCAAAATAATTAGATAAAATATAAATATAAATATTCTATAGGAACTTGACTGAGAAAACCATGTAACAAACAATGCACCTTCAAGCGACAGCCGACAGCCATGCCGAACATTTTCTCTGTAATTTAGCTGTATCGATTAAATAATCTGATCATGATATCCTAGCGTATACATGAATATCTTGTATACTAGCAACCGGAATACTAATGCATGAAGTGCATCAACTGTAAATAAGTTTTTCTTACATATATATTATACATTATATTTATGAGCGTTGAATGAGAGTTTTTTGAAATTGGAGTAGGGAATGGATTTATTTGTCAGTTTCTAACACGTTGGCCCAGCTAATTTGAGTGTCCGATTGAAAAAAAAAAAAAAACATATGCTACGTGATTAAAAAGAATCTTTTTCAATTATCATCTCGTCTACATGATAATAAGCACTATATTTATGACAAAAATATTAGGTCACGTATGGTAAAAATATGAAGACTTATTCAAAAGAACCTACACTGAAGATAGAGGACGTTTCAAAAAAGCTGAAGATTTATTTTTAGGGTCTCAATCATGTTCCCCTTGTCATGAATACACCAATTGAAAAGAATACATAATGAAAAAATCTTCCATACTTTCTAGCTAGTTGAATGCTCAACAGATTAACCTTATAATATATAATTTATTATATTGTATTTTTTTTTGGATTTACAATTGTGATATTTCTTAATTTTAGTTTAGTGAAAGATCATCTCTATTTAAAACGAATGGTGAGAATTTTTCCCTAAGTATTATCATGTTTCTCAGAGTAATGTGCACAGATTAAAATGTGTCTCCCATTTCCAGCTCAAAATATATAACCAAGTGGATCAAAATGTATTAACAAGTTTACCTCTAGGATTAGCTCTGCTGTGTGGGAATGGAGGTTAAGATAGATTAAGAGCTTTTATATTAGAAATTTGTGAGCATATACAGTAATAAAGGATAAGTGAGTGAGCGTTTTTCTTTAAAAAATTGCCATTTTGTTAAATATAGATGAACTGGTCCTCGGCGCTAAGTACAGTATGAGCTGGTTCGCGAATGCTTTTATTCTATTTTTTGGTGGAAGATCGAAAGTTAGTTGCAAAGAACATCTCTTCAAGCTTTTCCCTTTTTATAGAAAAAAAAAAAAAATTCATTTCCTACCAAACTTGAAAAGGTATTTCAGTCTAGTTAAATGCGGATTTGACATGGTTTAAAAAATATTGATGTACTATCAAAAATTGTTTAAAAAATAAATAAGTTGATTCCATATTGACGTTTAGCCTTGATCTAATAGCATAACTCTCGTATGAATTCTGGATCGATCTTTTTCTAACTGAAAAATAACGCGCACATGCAACTAAATTAAAGAGGTAATGAATACAAATTATGAAATGAAAAGTGCCATATAAATGGGATGATTGGATCGGGAGTAGGAAGAGTTAAGAAAATAAAATAATAGAAGAAGATAAAGACACACATCGAGAAGAGTCTTGAAACTTAGGAAAGAAGCATGTGGCTGTACAATATTTTTTTGATATTAGTGGACGGGAGAAAATAAAATCTCCCACCAAAATTTATTAAAAGAAAACGAAAAAGAAAAACATAAGTAAAGAAATTAGAACTATCTTAAAAAGCAAGGTAAAAAATAAAAACTAAACGAAACAATTATTCAGAAAAGACATATGAACCCAATCATATAGGAGAGTTATTTATATATCTTAAAATCATTTCTTTTTCAAATACGAAATTTATAAGCATTTTTTTATTATTAAATTCTGCTAATTTATTCCACATTTTTGAACCCATAACTCTATTTCTTTCTGAGCAAGTGCATATTTATCAATTGAAATAATGCTCTTGAAGCTTGGAACTTCTTCGACATCATTGATCCTATTTAGAGAAGGTGTATGTTTAATTTGGTGCTTCTTGTTCCATTCTTTTCTCGACTTGAAGGGAGTGAAAGCTCCTTCTACTTCCTTATAATTCTGTTCCGTCCAAAAAACAAAAAAAAGTTTTGAGGCAATAATAGTATTTACTTCAGCGCAAACATTCTGTGCAATTTGAGAGGATGCACCTATGGAAGGAGTGGTGGATATAACTAGATTGTATAATAAAGTAAGATGAAGGATTTCACAGAACTAATACTGGAGGCACGTACTAGTCTTTGCAACTTTATCAAGATATCGCCGGCATTCTCATTATCCATATAAATTGGCAGTTCACAGATTTCATATTATATCTCCATCTAGTAAGCTGCCCTCTAATTGACTTGTTGTATAAATTACTATGTATTTCAGAAATTGTCCGCATAGGCAACTCAAATTGGTGAAAATAAGATTCAACATGCAACTCAATTGGTGAAAAATAAGATTCAACATGCACTTGGTTCATAAATCTAGCTTAATCTAGTTTGAAAATAAAGTTAAATTAAATATTTCTTTCCAATTTAATTTAACTTAACTTGTATTAAAGATTGTGAAAGTAAAGATAACTTATATTAGAAATTATGCTGAAATAGTGAATGCAAAAAAAAAATGTGAAAATAGATCCTAATAAACTAAATTAAATTAGAATTAATTTAAATAACTTAACTTAACTTACAAACTAAATTAAACTAAATTAGTAAATCAAACAAACCTTTAGAATTTTAGATTTTAGATTCATAATCTGAGAGTTTTTTTTTAATTATGACTATGATTAAAACTAATATATTAAAAAAAAAAAACAACAACCAAAACTTTAGAAGAAAACTCAAAGGTTCACTGCTGTTGAATTGTTCCGACAATCTATTCATTGAAATTTATGCTAATGTAACTGCCGTAGGTGCACCAATTTTTCCAAAGGTTTTTATTTAGTCCAACGTGATTCATAAGGGTTCCTGTATACATTAAGCGATATAAATATATCTTGTCAAGTTTAATTTTTAAACGTGGTTGTACCAATTTTTCTAAGGGTTTTTATTAAGCCCAACGTGATCGACAAGGGTTCGTGTATATATTAATTGATATATATATCTTGTCAAGTTTAATATATATATATATTTACAGTGGTTCTTGTATTTAATTATTAAGTCATACCTCTCCGGCAAGAATGTATTTAAATGTAAGCTATATAATTTTCATATAAACGTAAAAGTATTATATTTAGATATTAATCACATTACAATTTAAATTCAATATAATTATTACTTATCATTCAATTTTTTTATTATTTTTACTAATTACATTTTATCTTCTTTTTTTCTATATTTTTATCAATCACATCATGTATAATACAATTCAAATATTTTTTATCTAAATAAATGTTATATCAAATACAATACAAATATTTTTTATTCAAACATATATTGCATTATATTTAAATATAATGCAAATATAATACATTATCCAAACACCCCTAAGTAATGGCTATAAAAGGAAGCCATAGAGATCTATGAGTTGTGTGCTTCATCTGCAATTTCAGAGAGGCCATAGAATGAAAAAAAAATAAAATAAAAAAGAAAAAATATATATTTATTTTGTTTAAGTTTTAGGAATTTATTTTAATTTTTGTTCTTAGGTTTTGGGGTTTTTTTGGAGAGAGTTTTGGAGGTATATTTTTTTAGATTGAAAAAAAAAAAGGTTTTAGAAAATGTATTAAAGAAAAAAAACTGTTTGAAGTGAAAAAAATATAAAATCTTAAAAATTGATTCGGAAAAAATTTATCAATATATATATTGTTTCTTTTATTTTAGAATTTTATGTAATTAAAAAAAATCATCTCATTTTGACTTATATACGTAAAGTTATAGACTCTTGAAATTTAGAATTTGTTGTAAAGTTTTAGAAATATGAATAATAAAAATTTTGATCTCCAAAACCACCCCTAATGAAAATTAGTTTTTTTTACAAAATTTTAAGAGATTGCATCTTAAAACATCAAAAAAAAGAAAAAGAAGAATATTAATTAAAAAAAATCTTGAAGACTTCTGAAACCTTTGTAAAGGTTTTTTTTTCCTCATATTTTCTTATCTTTTTATTTTTATAATTTAAGAATGCTTAAACTTTTATTTCATAGATTTTGTTTTTTTATTTATGAATTAGTTTTCTTTTTAGGGCTACTATTTAGTTAGATTATGACTATTTGAATTTTTGTATTTTTAATTAATTGATATCTATTCTAGTTTTATGTTAAGTATTTTAATATATACTAAATATTTGTGATTGTCTAGCCAACAATTACATGATTTATAAATTCAATTTTAGACTAAGAGGAGATAATTAAGTTTGTCATAGTTAGAATGTTATCAATTTTTCATAAGATAGAGATATACCTGTGAGGTTAGTGCAGCATTATTGATTTCTTATACTTAATGAATTTTGATGGGTTGAAATTGTCATGGAGATATAGGGAATTTACTGATTGATATGAATTGTCGAGTCTTGAGAAAAAATAATGATTATATTAATGAGATTCGCTGGTAACATAAGGAATAGACATTGGTTGATTAAATTAGAGAGTTTAAATATGATTAATCTAGTAAAGTCGAAATCCTTACAATTTTAGTTTATTGATTTCTCTTCGATTTTATTTTGTGTTTGCTTAGTGTAATTTATTTTTGTTCAATATGATTTCTCTTTCAATTCATTCAAATAAAAGTAGAATTAATCCAATTTTGATAATTAGTAAGGAATCAATTCTAATGAAAATGATACTCTTTTTCGTTACTTTATTACTTGTTAATAATAACATGTATTTGTGTTTACAAAATTCACAACAATAATAGATGAAAAATATGAGAGTGGGGATGGAACCAGCCATCATGAGCTAGGCAAGCAGTAGCCCCCGCTCCTATGGTGGCTCCATTGAGTTTTCTTAAAATTTACTATTTTATCTGCCTTCTCTTTTATATTGTCC
Source organism: Antiaris toxicaria (assembly GCA_035233585.1). Lineage (NCBI taxonomy): Eukaryota > Viridiplantae > Streptophyta > Magnoliopsida > Rosales > Moraceae > Antiaris > Antiaris toxicaria. The sequence goes on from CP141154.1 coordinate 103,288,073, forward strand.
CTTTGAAAAATTTTATGAATGACTTCTGAATTATACATCTTGTTTAATGTTTGTTCCTGACTTTTGATTTTATATTTCATTATCCCTTAAACTTTTATATTGTTATGTCAATTGTTTATTAGTTAATGTTCTCTCAAAAAATTAGATAGAAAATAAAAAATTTTGATCATAGATGAGCTTTATTTACAGTTACATGAGCATTATTTAATGGTAAGATTGTAATGAAATAATTATTTGAAAGAAAAATATACCGTAGTAGAACTATTTGGGAGAAGCAGTTTCACTCTAAAAAAATTTAATTATGATTTAGCCTTAATTTTAACTCACATGATCTAATTATGTTCAATATCTGCTCATTGTAGAATGCTAATATAGGGGCATTTTCATAATAATAGAAAATTTCAAAATAATGTGACATATAAAGTTAAAAATCAGTGACAACTTAAGAGTAAAAGGATAATCCAAGGACCAGTCATTGAAAAAAAAAAAAAAAACCAAATTTTTATCTTCAAATTTTGTACAATGTTTTAATCATTTTCATTTGTATCCTTTGTTATTACTCTTAAAAATATATATATAGTTTTTTAATTGAGTACACTATTTCAAATGTAGAAACTGATTTATTTCAAAAATTATGTATAGAAGCTGATAACAACAAATACATATCTGGATTTTATATGTGAAGAGAGGAAAAAAAAAAAAGAATATCTAGATTAATTACAAAAAATCAGCAGACAAAATGGTAAAAAAAAATAATAATAAGATTTTTAGCATTTACACACTACTAATTTACCTTAAAATTTTGATGTAACTCAAATCTTCTTGTTGAGTGTAATTTGCACGTTCCCAAACTGCTAGACTTTTATAGGATCTGATAAGAGATTGTAATGAAAATTCTCTGTCATGAGTTATACGTTTAACATGAATATGGTTATACATTTTTGCACTACACATGACATATTTTCATATTGTGAGATATTCATACGATCAATCTAAAAATGTAATCAGATTTTTGTCAATGAATACGATTTTTCAAATAAAAATAGATTTTGTTTTCTGTGTCACATTCTAGTGAAAAAGAAACTGAAGGACCTCTTTCCAACTAAATAAGAAATAACGTAGACTCAAAAGTCAAATCTCAATTTTTAGCCGATAATTTATTACAAAGTAAATTAAAAAAATAAAGCTCAGTAAAAAAAAAAAAAATTCCAACTGTAACTGAAGATACGTACACAAACAATATACGCTATTATAAAAGCAGAGTTGGGTTGGCATCAATTCCAAAACTTGAACCCACGTCGCTTCCCTCTTCTCCTTTCTCTTCTTCCGTGTCTCCAATGGCTTCCAAGCATCCTCTAATCCAATGACCTTCCCTGCCTGGCCCTGTTCCAGGGCCTCCCTTCACAATTGGAGACACTTCGACTCTCGCCGCCGCCGCCGCCGCCGCTACAGGGCAGCTCCCTCCACTCCACTTCTCTGTTGGAAGCTCGACGACGCCAAGGACGCCGCTTCTTTCCCCGCAGCCAAATCATACGGAGCCCCTTGCCTCTCCTCCCGAAAGCTCGCCGCCGGCCTCTGGCACCTCCACTTCAACGAAATTGCTGTCGCCTATGGTCGCGACTCCTCCTCCGGACCACCCTGCGATCGCCTTCGTTCAGAGGTGCGTATTGTGTTTTTCCTTTACCGATTTTTGTGAATTTGAATGTTGTATAGTGAAAATGGTTAATTTCATTGTTGAATATCCTGGTTCGTGTCTTGATTTCTTTGTTTGTTTACTTCCGATGGAATCGGAGTGGAGAATTTCTGATAATTGTTTGGTTTGCTTGAAAATTTGGCTTTCTCTTTCTCATGTGGAAATTTTGTTACTGTACTCTGAACTTCAGTAGCCTAAATTTACCTCAATAGTGATTAAGGTTGTGAATTGCTGAAGAAGCTTCCTTTCTATCTTGTAACGAACTCTTTAAAAAGGATCTCGCCACGTATTATCATACACATGCACACACACATATATATATGTTCTACAACCTAAATTTACTTTCGCTGTACATTTTCAGGTTGAGTCTTCTTTGTCATACTCATATCCCAATTGTGTGATGGGGAACAAAAAAAATGGCGGTCGCCGGCGCTTCAAAGCATCCGATGATGTGTCCTACGGTTTCAGCTATCAGAAGCTCCTTCCGGAAAAACGGGGTGCTGGCGTGTCTGCTGTTTCGGCACTGCAAGCAGAACTCTTGCAAGCGAGATGTCGCATTCGTGAGCTTGAAGTTAACAAGCAATCATTGAGGAAGAAAGTCAAACACCTCCTGAGTAAGCATGAAGATGAGAGGATTTCTTGGCATAGAAGAGACCGGCTCAAAAATCATGCCACGGCTGATGCATTAAGGGATGAGTTGATTAAGGAGAGGAAAAGTCGCCAGATGATGGAAATTCTCAACAACAAGTTGGTCAATGAGTTGGCCAATGTCAAGTTATCTGCGGAGCAATTGATGCTGGGTTACGAGGAAGAGAAGAAAAGTAGAGAGCTTGTGGAAGATGTTTGTGATACACTAGTTAAACAATTTGGAGAAGACAAAGCCCACGTTGAGAGATTGAAGGAGGAATACATAAAAGTTCGTGAAGAATTGGAAGAGGAGAGGAAGATGTTGCAGTCGGCGGAGGCTTGGCGTGAAGAACGGGTCCAGATGAAGCTGGTTGATGCAAAATTGGCTCTTGAAGACAAGTATTCTAAGATGAACATGTTGATTTCGGATCTCGAATCTTTACTAGAATCAACAAATTGTTCCATGGATGCGGTAAACCTAAGAAAGGCCGAAAAGATCCTGCTGACTGCAGCGGAGTCGTTGAGTATTCAAGATATTATTGAGGAATTTTCATACGTTCCACCGAAGTCAAATGGCATATTCTCTATTCTGAGAGAGCTGCAAGAATGTGATGGTGATGGCAGGGAGATCGGACCCTGTAATAGTCACAGTCGCGACAATTCTGCAATGGCGAGTCCTCAGTTTAGTGGATTCAATAAAGATAATAATCCGACATGTTCAAATCACCTCATCGACTACAACGGTGCTTTAGAAGAAGACGCTGGGATCTGTGATGCTGTGAATTGTGCAGAGTATCAGAGATCTAGTCCTTCTAGTTCGTCACTCCAAAAGGTCAATCGAAAGAAAAATTATTCAAGGAGAGGAATTGAATATGATGACGAAGCAGGTCAACGGTCTCCTAGTACAGAAGCTGGTGAGATTTTGGTATCATCTAAGAAATTGAAGCAGAACGCGTCTGCCACTTCGAAGGATAGAAGATCAAAACCATCTGTTGGTAATTATAAGACAGTTTCCAATGAGAGTGACAAAAGGCTTTCAAATGGGGCGATTTCTTGTCCGGAGATAACCTCACCGGAAAGGCAGATGGGTGAGAGTGAGCCCACACGCCGCGGTCACTGCATCTCAGCTGGATTGGCGAATCCACACATAATTCGGGGGATGAAAGGATGTATCGAATGGCCACGGGCAATCCAAAAGAATTTATTGAAGGCTAAGGTTTCAGAAGCAATAATTGAAAGCCAAAAATCTCAGTTACGCCATATTCTTAAACCGAACGCTTAAGTGATCTAGCTATGTATAAAAAATTCTTTTCAAGTGAATCACAACGTAAAAATCTAGCTCTTCACCTCTCATGCATAGTTCAAAGTACTTTCTTTATGGAAGTTTGAGGGAGGATCATTAGGATTATAAACGGATAAACACATTTCACTTAAAACCATATAAAATGATCCGAAACATTTTAAGAATATTATAAGGTTTTTTTTTTTTTTAAATCGATAGCCAAGTTTTTAATATATTTCATGAGCAAAATTTTTTATTTTATATTTTATGGTTTGAATAAGATGGTACATTTTTATTGGTCTTTATGTGGAGACCAATTTAGTTAACAGTGAAATATGATTGTGGGACATGCCAAAGCTATTGAAACATGGAAGTGAACAGAAAGTGCCATGTTTATGGAGTTGTTAAGGTCCCATTTGGGGTATTCCAGGAGAAACAGTTGGCGTGCTTGGGATTCTGAATCCTACAAAAGCAAATGAAACATGTAGACAAAAGATGCTATTGTTTCCTTTTGTTTGTATCCTTTCTGGGACCCTCATCCACAAACTCTCACGTCTCTTTGAAGAACTTTTTACCCTTTTTTTTTTTTTTACCTTTATTTATTTATTTATTTATTTTTTGCTGGAATTAAAGAACTTTTTACTTACTGCTAAGTCAAGCATGCCCCCTCCAACATGCAGACCAACTGCCCTTTTACAAGACCAGATGATTAGAAGTTTCTTTCTTTGCAAATCAGTCATTTACGATTGATTTATTCTAGCCCATGCATCATGACGATCTCAAATTGCCATTGCTATTTTTTTTTTTCTATAGGTAAGAAAAATACAACAGAAACTCCTTTTTTTTTTTTTTTACTATCAAAAGGAAATATTATTTTAACTATTAAAGTAATATAAATTTTTATTGTGAATTTTTCTAGATTGGACTATTAAAAAATCAATTTAAAGATTACACACAATTTTTATCAATAATGAAAAAGAATACTTTTTTGTTGTAAAAATTCTATTAAAAAAAAAAAAGCTAAATATTCTAAGCTATGTCCTCGATCTCTCGAAAGGATTCCATTAAAAATTAAGACATGGAAGAAAAAAAAATCCCTAGTGTTTCTTCTTAGGCTCAAGCACCAAGCCATAGCCTACATTCTTTGCCAGGCCCTTGTATTTGAAAGGAAAACCCAAAATCAGACCAAACCTAAGAGAAACTTTAACATAGAAAGTTTAGTAGTCGTTTCTTTATTTTTGTTGTCGTTTGGCTATTATTAAGGCTATGTAAACTCTGATTTAGAGTTGTTTTTTCTACCAACTTGGGATTTTCCCCTTTTCCATGAATTTGGCTTGAGCTTTTCCAGTTCCGCTGTATCAAACTTGTTGTTGGATTAAAAGGGGAAAAAAAAATCTCCTTTCATTTATTCAAACTCTTTCAATCTTGTTCATCTACAACACCACCCCCACCACCCTTTTTGACCAATTTTTCCCCTGTAACATTATTAACATCTCAACGATTGCATCAAACCATATGGAGCCTACAGGGTATAATTGACCATGTCTTATTGATGGTCACCTACCAGATGACTCCAACAATCAGCACTCAATGACTAGTGGTCATCTATCGTTTGACGTATGGTAACCTCTCATATAATTTTGTACCAGTTCTAGTGAGTTGTACGATCAGAGTGTGCAGAGAGGTTGAGAAAATGTGTATACATATGTGTATATATTGGAAATTCAAACTTGTACCTTCTCTCGTTCTACACCAAGATCCTCCATCTCGGCCCAGATTTGCCAACTTGTTCCATCTCCGCCACGCTCCGCCTAGCCTCTGCCCAGATCCGCCCGCTTATCACCCTGTCTTATGTGTCATCCTCAAACGGCTCATCACCCTCCGCCCAGCTAGTCGTTTTCTCCCCTCTAGCTAGCAACTCACTCACGGAGCTCCTCGTACGTAGAGTACTAGAATTCAACGTACGTATAGTACTAGAGTTCAACATTTTGTCTTGTTTAAGCATGTTAATCTACAAAGTAATTATACTTAAAAAGGTTTTAATAAATTATAAACTATATATATGTTAAATTTATAGTTAATTTTGTCAAACAAAAAATAATCATAGTTCATTCTGTTACATTTGCAAAATTCTAACTAAGTACCCTTTTTTTGTTGCGATTTTATTCTATTACCATTATGATTCCATCACTATATACGTAGTCTAATTTTCATTTCTTATTTTGGTAATGGCCGGATTAAATAATGATGAATAATAATAGTCTAACTTTACTTACCAAATTATGAGATTTACCAATTAATTTAGTCAATAAAAATGACATTTCATAAGATTTATCAATTATAGTCAACAAAAATGAGATTTACTACTTACTGTCGTTTTTCTTAAAAAAAAAATTTCTTTTTTTTTTTTAATTCCTACCTTAAAACTCGACTATTTTCCCAAATCACCCTAAATATATACTTTCCTTGATGCATAAAGTACCAGGGTCGTCTCTACTTAATAAGAGCAGGGTTTAAAAGAACTTGAACTGTTCCGAATTGCACAAATGCGGTCTTATTAACTTTAATTTGCAACTCAACTCAATTCACCAGAGAGATTTCGTTTATTATTGCACTTCAAACGTGGGATCAATGGTTTTAGTTCAAAGAGCTCGTTGAACTATCATTTAATTTATTATGATGAAAAGTGAAAGGAGAATTAGCTATCATTGTCGATTTTTTTTTTTTTTTAAGAAATGCTAGTCACGCTCTTTAACATTTTTTCTATTACTCTCTTAATTCAACCCTTGTTACATGTCATCTCTTTTTGTCTTAAAAATAAAGCCCAAAATAAATCATTGTTTCACTTGTTATTACAATTTTACCCTTCTTCTTCTTCCCTTTTTTTTTTTTTAAAGAAAAGGTTAAAATGAGGAAGTTATATATATTTGTTAGATAAAAACATTACTTGGGCCCTTTATTCTCCTTTTGTGTATTCAGTTGTTTTTGTTGTCCTAAGAATTTTCTTCGAGGCTTTTTTTTTTTTTTTTTTGGGTCATTACTCAAGTGTGTTGTTGGTGAAAGGCATTGACCTCTCGTTGGTTTATTATTATTGTCTAATGAATACTTTTTCATTGATACCTTTTTTCTCTAATTCAGTAACTTTATTATTCTTTATTGTCGTCTAATGAATACTGTTTCATGAAAAAAAATTTCTTGTCGTTTCTCATTAAATCATATAAGGTTTTTTTTTTTTTTTGGTTAAGAAAAAACAATGAAATGTACTTAAATCGTAGTGAAAGAAAAAATAAGTTATATACTTCTTATAATATGACCTCTAAAATTTCTTCTTTACAAAAAAAGGAATATTGCAACTTGTTATTTTAGTCTTTTCATTTTGAGGAAAAAAAAAAAGAAATGGCAGAGTTATAATAACAAATACAACAATAATTTATTGTCAGGCTTTATTTTTATGGGAAAAAGAGATGGTATGTGACAAGTTTGAACTAAGAAGGTGTCAAAAAAAAAAAAAACCAGAGAGAATGACTAAAATTTATTTCTTTCTTTCTATTTTTTTTTCTTTTTTGAGGTGAAAGGAATGACTCTAACATTTCTTTTCTTTTTCTCTTTTTTTTTTTTTTTTTTTTGGGTTGGAGATGAAAGGAATATTAGTGTTGCTTCGTTAATGTAATTCAACAGCGGCTTTGGGATTTGTGAACAGGCATCTAATATGAATTTCTGTGGCAAAATATAAAAATGTGACCTGTTTTATTAATTTGAACATAATATTGGAGAGACTTTTTATGCATGATTAAAAGGTTAAACAATCCAAGTTGCGGCTCGAGGAAGTCAGGTTGCACAACCTTGTCCATATTTAGAATGATGTCATGGGACCAGCTTGCTTTCACAATCTGACTCGTCTTATCAGTTGAGTTTTATAGAAATACGCTAAGTTTAAATCACTTATACATGTAAAAGGCATTGCACCATCTTTGGACAAGTGGTAAATTCGGTAAAAGAACGAGGATTTAGAATGTTTAGTACCCACGATTTTTCAGTCCAACTAAATATGGACAAGTTAACAGGTGATATCATCCTTGTCCGTCAATGCTAATCCTTGCCTCTTTCAAATCGACTACCAACACCTCGCCAGTCTAAATAATTCACAAAATCAATCATATGCAGACTAGTCTTATCAACAAACTAGCTCGCACGAATCACTAGTACCCGAAAAAACTTTATAATGTCATGATAATATATATGCTGCCCATTTCATGTCGAAATGCTTTTGCTACGTAATAATCAATTATTTTATATTTTTTTTAGGATTAAATTTAGTATATATGACCAGCTTATTTCTTATTTCTTCATTTTTTTTTAATAATGAGAAATGATCAGCTTATTTCAGAATCAAAGTGACTCTGATTTGATTTGTCCCCTAATCTTGACATCATCTAAGGACCAAATTATGGGATGCCATGTTAATCATTCTTACAGACACCCCCAATCAATCAAGGAAAGGGTTTTTCCATTCAATTGCGTGTCAGTTTTTTTTATGCTAGAATAATCACATCAGTTTACTGTATATATGTTGTTTACTATCAACAGCAACGATTCACAAGTATTGCAAAAAAAAAAAAAAAAAAAAAAAATCCTCCATACTAATTTTTGCTATGATTCCCTGCATTTATATGATCTGAAAACATAAGTTCATAAAAGGTATAAATGTACACTAGGGTGGTGGTTGTCTTAAAAACGACGAAGTTAGAGAATAAGGAAAAGCAGAAAAAAAAAGCAAAATGTCAACCCAAGCAAGTGAAGGCTCGGTATAACTACAAAATGAAATAGAAAACTTGAAGACAAAGCAAAAAAGAATATAATTTTGGAAATATTCACATAATTTTTCAATTGATGTCTTGAAAGATATTGATGAAACCATCCTGAGTAGAGTGTGAAAGTAAAAATACGTAGAGAATTTAAATAACTAGGAATTGCATTTAAGAAGGAAAAACAAAGCAAAGCATAGAAAATCATTTTCGAATAATCTACATAATATCCCAATTGATATCATGGAAAACCATCTATAAAGTCTAAAAGCATATATGGTAACAATTTACATAACCAAGGATTGCATTGAACAATAAAATCAAAATGATAAAAATAGGTGAACCTTATTACAAGGTTAGAAACTTTATTGGATTGTTCAACATATATTTGTCGAACTTTAGCATTAAATATACAATCCAAGAGGTGAAAATAAATAATGACATGAAAGATATTGTAGTTAGTGGCACAACCGTCTTTCAGTGTGTAGTGTACATAATGGAGATATGAACTCATGATAATAGAATAAAAATAGTAGTTTTTTAGAGAAAAACCAAGGGATGGAAATAGAGACCTTTGTAACTTGATCCAACTCACACAACCTAATTGCTATCTTGTTACACACAGTTAAATCTGCACCACAGCCTTGCAGCTGATGAGCTTTTTGAATCACCCCTTTCTCGCAAAACCCATAAATCAAGACATTGAAAACTGTGGTGTCGACTTCAATTCCCTTGTTAGTTGTTGCAACTCTCTCACATTCCATTGTCTTCCCCATTTTCCCATTGTTGCAATTGCAAATACCCCGTATTAAAGCTGAGTATGACTATGTATCGGCATTTTCATACATATTTCTCTCAGGGATTTCATCGAACACCAAATATGTACTTTACGTACGGCCCACTCTTTCTAAAACATCCATTTTATTTAAAAGAAAATTTTTGGATTAAATAATAATAATAATAATAGAAGAAGAAGCACCAGCAGTACAAGAACAAGAGAAAAAAAAAAAAAAAAAGTTAAAAAAGTAGAAGGGAGAAACCTATTAAATGATCAATACCACAGGACAATAAATTAAACCCAAACCAATAATTTTAGAGACACCAACATAACCACCAAACAACGTTTAAACCCAGAATAATCAATCAAAATCTCGCAGCCTCCTAGCTTGCCTCTCATATGGCTTCGTCTGATCACACCATCCATTTCTCATCCACTGCTCATAATTAAAGCGCCAAATTTATATATATATATATATAAGAGTAAAATGGGTCCAAAGCAAAAAAGTAAAAGGGGCTATTATCGGGATAAAAGATGGCATTATTAAGGGATGTCATCATCGCCCCGCCTACCTCGACCAATTCAAAACCGCCTAATTATCCTTTTTCCTTGGTGACAGGTAGATTTATCAATTCCAGCTAGAATATTATCCAAATACTTCGTTCTATTTCTGCTGTCAATTTTAATTTTTATTTTTGCCCTCCGCCTGGCCCACCAGAGTACTGCTCTGCGTTAGGTGACTAATAATTATTCTGAAGCACAATCATGCAATGAAGATGGCCAGTTTGTTCCAGAAAGTAAAAGAGATAAAGTGCTCACACTTTCAGGACCCATGCAAAAAAAAAAAAAAACACATTGCTTGCTCTTTTTATTAACAGTCTTTATATCATGATATATATATATATACATGTGGTGCACTCTTGCTAAAGTGGTACACTGTGGTCAACATTCAGAAGTAGTCAGGGTTTCTGATGTGTTCAAGATAATCTAAGGGCAATTGGGTAATTCACAGGATAACGAATGTGTCTGCGTATAAGGAAGAGGATTAGTTATTAAGAGGTGGATTTTGTCTTTTAGCTTGTAAGTCTTGGTCTGTATTACGTCGAAAAAAGAGAGAGGATTTTCTCGAGAAAATCTTGTGTTGCAATTGGGGATCAAGGGAAACACAGAGAGGTTGACAGAGTTCTGTAGCAGAGACTACTATTCTTGGTGTACTTCTGATATTGATAATATAGATTGAACTCTGCGCGTTGAGTCCCGGGGACGTAGGAGATTTGTTGGCCGACAAATTCTGGTCTTGTGTTCTACGTTTATGGTTTTCTGATTTACTAATTTGTATGCTTAGATCTTTGTTCTCTGCTTGCTGATTGTGATTTCCAGGTTTGGTTTCAACACACACACATATATATATTTATATACATCTCAAAGTGGCAAGACATATTCAACCATGTACATGTATAATTCAAAGGGTATCTACATTTTTCAAGCAAAAACAAGTTGCTCCGCCACCTTGGCTAGATGGACCATATCTAACAAATTACACTAATCATAAGAGTTCTCATAGACACTGTTGTTAGCCAAAATGAACTTGCTTGACTTATAGTTAAACATTACATTTAAATAAAAAAAAAATCTCATGACGGGTATAAGATGATAACCATCTGATTTTAATCTGATTCTTTCACATGTGTAAGATTAGAACCGTCTGATTTTAATCTAATTCTATCACATTTGTAATTGGATGCATTATGCATAATTCTTCTTTTAACAAAACTAGCTCTTCCGACCTAACCATTGAAATTTACATATACATGTAAAGAATATTACACTAACTAGAACAAAATTAGAGCCTTACGTAATATATATTTTGACACTATATACATATATATATATATTCCAGGCTCCAATAAATCAACCTAACCTTTGAAAATACTTCTGAAACATTATTATGAGCTCTCTCAGACCCCACACATTCACACCAGTAAGTACGCTGGAGTCACACAGTCAGGCGCACATGAAAGGATTAGACTTTTAAATTTGAATATAAACCATTGTTAATACAAAAAAAAGGGGGTGGGGGCAAAGTAAGCTTAATTATCTCGTTTTTTGGTTGAGTGTTTAAATAATCAGAATTATTAATTTGGGGATGAAAATTAGCACCCTCATGCATGAAATAAAATAGAGTAGAATATAATAAAAAAAAAAAAAAAAGATATGTGGCTTTGTATCTGAATTTTACTAAAATTGATGGACAAATAATACGAGATGGAAAATGCACAGCTAGCTAGGCAGAAAGACAAATTAGAGGCCATATTAGTATTAGTATTGTAATTAAATTAATAAAATTATGTTTGAGCTAGTGGTAGACAACAAATTGACCAAACACAAACAAATTGCATTTCAGGATTAAGAAAGCTGAGTGCAGATTTAGCTGGCTACCTTTCCTCGATTTGCTAAATCACGTACATGTCATTAAGGAAAACCAAAAAATAAAAAAAAACAACAACAAAAAACAAAAAATAAAAAATAAAAAATAAAAAATAAGAAGGTGATCAAGTTCGACATAACGTACAAGTGTGCCTAGCTATAAATATGTTTATATATGCTTAATTTGCTAATCGTGATTTGTTAATTACTCATGTCTTTTTAAGTCCTTTATTGATTTTGAGTTTGGATCTAAAAGTTATATTTTAGTTTTTTACTTTTTTTTTTTGAAAAAAAACGAAAATTATAACTTATTTTCAAAAAATTAATTAATTTCAATCTAAGTGTACTAAGCACACGAGCTAACTACTAGTGATCACCAGATTAGAAACGTATGCAGACCAAATAACAGGAATTAGAGAGTGCTAAAATGATATATAGTTGTATATATGTGCACATCGTTGTTGACTCTATCAGAAAAAGAAAATGCAGAAACTAGCCAACTTGTTTATGATAGTTATTGTATCATCCTTATTTCGCTTTTTTTTTTTTTTTTTGTGTGTGCGCTTTTTTACAGTAACATAGTTAAGACAATAATTTCAGTCATTCGTTTTGGCAAATCAAAAAGAGCTAGCTATACGTTGGTGCTTTATATGTTTGACATGATCGTACGTACAAAGGTCTCTGATATATATCACCTACCACTAGCTAACTCACAGACACAGATTCCAGGCATCATATTATGCAAGTGGGATATAGCTTGCTGAGAATTTTACACACACACACTATATATATATATATATAGCTGTCAATGATATTGCAATTAGAAGAAAAAGTAACAGTAGTTCTTGATTGAGACAAGCGCCAGCCCAAGGTAATTAACCGATTATTGCGGTGAAAACGACGTACCTCCCAACAAACTTTTTTCACACTTAATGTCTTCCCCTTTTAAACTTTCTATTTTGTGCTGAGTCAGGTAAATTTGTGCCCATCCATAGAATTAAGAATTACACATAGATTTGGAGAATTTAAAACTAGACCAGCTATTTTTGAGAGTTAAAGCGGTATCAATTTTGTCAACTATATGTACATATATTTCACTGTTATGACATGATTTTTGAGCTTTTAAAAAATTTACACTACCGATAGGGATTATCATTGAAAAAGTTGAAAATGGAGAATCATGTGTGTCACTAATTGCCATGTTAACACAGACACAAGAACAATAGATATATTACCTATGTTTTTGAAACTTTATGTTTCCGGGTTATCAGGAATATTAAACTACTAATTTAATAGCAATATATCTCTGAAAATAAACATATTCAGCCACTACTTTTTAATAAAGTGCAAAGGAGAGAGAGAACAAATGAGGACCTAAGTCGAAGGCAGTCGATCGAAATGCCGCAACGTAGTCAAAAAGAGGACGAAAAAAACTTGGATCGGTCCCTTTTCAAGTTCGAAGGGGCAGGATTCCCCTAATAATCAACTTTTTAATAATATTTATATATATAAATGTCGTATGCAGACCAATGGACAGGAAGGTATCACTTAATATATTATGATAGCTAATTGGAATCTTTGACAGAAATCATAAGTCGAAAATATAGAAGATTGCTGTCATTTTTTTTTTTTTAACTATGTACTTTTTATGTATATAAAAAGCTAAAGAATAAAGATTACACTTTTTCAACGAGAAGAATTAATATTTGGTAGGGTATGAAATATAATATATATCATATGTTTGGAATATAGGAGAGATTCCACTTTTTTTTTTTTTAGTACGACATATTTCTAAAATGATATAATTTAATGAAATTAATTAAAAATTATATATATAGGGTCACATCTATACTACATCGATGGAGTATTTCTTTATTTCCCATTTTAATTCGTACATATGTACATGTAGTGTATATTTCAATCTATAATGTGACAACTCAGATAAAAAGTCATAAAGATAGTAATTACATTTCCCTTTTGAAATGAAAAACAAATGTAGAAATTAGAAAATTTTCCATCTTCTACCTCTCGTACATGTAATCCAATTCTCCAAGAAAAGCATAATTTTTTTTTATTATTTTTATAAACACGATATGAGACTTATATGGATGTTGTTAATTAAAAAAAGCAAAAAATGGAAAACGCTTTTAAATTTTAAACCTATAAACTTTAACAAAAATACTTTCCCTCCAACCAGCTGAGTTAGCCCCAACATAGAAAGCATAAGTCTTCTTCGGGCGCAAAAAATTTGCTGCGAGATGAAGTGATCACATCACAGACACATGAGAATGGGTCGACTTGATAGTAACATTACCAAAAATGGGTTCCCAAAACGGTCGGAACTTTCTGACGACGCCTAAAGATGGAAATCAACCACTACTGCCAATATCGTCTCTAAACTCATTCTTCAGCACAACAATTGTCATGTTAACTAATTTATCATTAAACTTTTTGTCTTTTTTTTTAAATGATGGAACTTCTTTCCCCTGAAAATTCAGGGAATCCTTCCCCAAATTTCGATTGCGACGCATGTACTACTCCTATTTTCTAAAACTTGTGGCGAATATATTTTATTAGACAAACACTAATATCCATTAAAAGGAAAAAAGAAAACACTAAGAGCCTGAATAGTGTATACTTAATTATAATTTTTGTTAACTTTTAAGAAAAAAACAAAACTGAAACTAAAATTTTGAATTCGATATTTTAAAGCAAACAAGTGCTAAATATCCTGCTTTCGAAAGGGATATTTTTACAAACACAACATTTTATCTTTATAATTAAGAGCTTTCTATACAGGAGAACATTTTTCATGATCTATGACAAAGATGTGCTTTCGATAATTATATAATAAATATATAAAAGGTATTTTTAAATGTATTCATGCAAAAATCGTTTCTCATTTCCATTTATAAATTGATATTTTTGGTTAGTTATTAGACTATAATTACATCTATATAACATTTTTAAATTTAAGATCTCTCATTTAATAAAAAAATAAAAAAAGTTTAGGATTTATTTAATAAAAAAAAAATCAGGGCATAAGTTGCCGAGTACCCATAAACTCGGGTGTCTACGTGCCAAATAAAAAAAGGAAAGTGCGGTATACGCGCTCGACAGAACTAGTGGGTTTAACTTTTACATTGTTTGTGAGAAATTGCGTAAGCCAATTATTTTGATCTGCAATTTCCTTTCTTATTGTTTCTGTTTTCGTTTTTTTTTTTTTTAAGGAAAAAATATTTACTTTTCTGCAACCGTGCAAGAACAACATGAAATTTTTATACATATGAATGGGGCATAACTTATGCTTCCTTTGGTATCCCAATAAATTCGTATTGCGTTTAAATATAATATAATTTTCATTCAAATATAGAAGTTTTATGTTTAAATACAATTTTTTTCAATAATATTATAAAAATAATTATTATTCTTTTTATTTTTTAAAAATAATTATTTATTAATTTATTAATTTTTTTATTTATATCATACTCTTTCTTTCTTTAATTTTTTTTATCTATTTTTATTAATAATATAAATTTTTTAACTCTAAAATATAATTCAAATATTTTTTATTTAAATATATATTTTATTTAAATATAAAATAAATATTTTTTATCCAAATTTAATTATATCAAAACGTGATTAAAACTCAATGTCGAGAAAACTACGCACTTGACACTAACTGACAAAGCTTCCAACAAAAAACTCGATCCATTTCAGATAGTTGCTCAGTACAAGAAAGCCCGTCAAGTTGTTTAATTAACCCCCACGGTCTAACACCACTTTGCCAAATAAATAATATAAAAATTATTTTATACCCCTTGATTCTCCCTAACACAATCATTACAAGATCTCTGATCCGACGGATCAAATTACAGAATTAAAAAAGGCCGCCGTATAGGGGAAACAAATAATATTTTATGCATCCATCGCCCAACCTATCATGTATTCTTCATATCAAATCAAATTTGTATATTGTACGATTGGAATCACACACACACACGCACACACAATATCCTGGGTCCCATGATTCTTCAAAATATTTTTTTTTTTGGTTTCTCAGCCGATTATATTCAAATCAAATCTGATTAAAAATATATTCACTATAAGCTAACAATTAAAAAAAATTGTATGATGAAAGGTTTTACTGTTAAAAAATATTTGTTGCGGTTGAGAATTCCACAAATTAATGAACCAAGGGCGTTAGATCAAAGTCGCTTATGATTTGGTTGAGAATTGGAAGATTCTAATGATCGGATTCCGATTTCATAAAAATATATATATACATTTTTTAATAAATATCGTTTAATTTAAACACTAAGATTAAGATAAATAGACAATCAAAAACAGTAAATGGGTTAAAATAAATGGGAATCATGCATGGGGCATGGAGGTGAAAGCTGAAAAGTGAGCCTATGTAAATCATGAGGCGTGGGTTCACATGGAAGACGCTGTTGATTTGAGTTTGTTTGAAAAGGTGGAAGGTAGTGGTCTTGTTTTTTAAGGTGGTGGTGGTGGCTAAGTAGCAGGTGAGATTCTGATTCTGCAAGACTGACACACACACCGACAGATCTTGTTTTTTTTTTATTGCTCTGGTCTTCAAGTAGGCTCATGGGGAAAACGCTCTCTAATTTCATGACGTTAAAATCTCCTTCTGAAGTTGTGATGATACGATGATCACTCTTTAAGCTGTCATGTCTGGTTGTTTGGTCTTTTTTTTTTTTTTTTTCTTGTGGAAAAAAAGAGTGGTATAAGTCGGTATTGTCGTTTTGTTAATAAGTTCGGGTTATTAGTTTAGTTTGTTCTTAAATTATTAGTATTGTGTCATATTGATATTTTGTATTTTTGCTAAAGTGCCGCGCGCATTGATATTTTAAACTTTTTACAATTTGACAAATTACTTTTTAGATTTTAAATTTTGGCAGTTATAGTCATTGATATTAAATTTGACAAAGAATTTTAAAATTTAATAATAGAGATTGTGATGTATTCCATCGCATTATTACAACTTCATTTCATATAAATTATTGCTATATTAAGTATAAAATGTTATCTTTATTATTGTTAAAAATCTTTGGAAGCTATGATCTTTTTCACTCAATGTAATTTTTTAGATTAAATTTTCAGTTATTATGCAATAAGAAGATGATTATCTCTTATCAAATTTCAGAATTCCTTAATCAATTTAGTGTCAAGGTTGTCAAAATAAAAAGAAAAACAAACTTTAAAGTAAAAATATGTCAAAATTAAAGTTAACAAAACAAAATAAAACAATATTCAACGCTCAATTATAACTAGTTATATCTTGTAAATCCACTTTAGAAATTGCTTCTACACCGCAATCGTTCTGTCATTCTTATGGATACGGAAGAAAAATCAAGTATATACTAATAATCAAATATAAGATATTAATATTAATTTGTTAGAGTTTTGATAAAAAGTATATTAATAATATTATTTTGGTGCACGAAGTTGGCATTCCCGTTGCAGCATGAAACGTTGTTAAACCGAGCATCGGATACTCGATTGCCATGATACGTCCAATCTTAGGCAGAGTTGGAAGAGGGTCCACAACCACAACCCTGCTGGCAAACTTAACAATTAGGCCATGGGTCCCACCCAAGTCCGGTCGCTGCAAGCCAAGGGACCCACCGGACCCACCTCCACATAATTAGACCAATATATATATACCAAGAGAGAGGTCCATAACAACAAAGAAAACCTTCATCGTTTCGAACCACAGCGGTAGTGAAAAGGATTACTCCCTTAAAACTCCAAAAATAGCATACTGCTACTCTTAGTGGTAGTAAGTAGTGGCAGTGCCCTATATCATCTAATTTTGGCCCCTTTTGGGTTTCACAAAAGATGATTTCGTCACCACCTATAATGTTAAATTGACAGGGTTACAGTGTCTTGCCTAGTTGCCTGTCAAACTCGCGTCATTCTTCCACCTTAGTCGCTTGTTCGTAATTCTTAATAAACATATTGTATTTCCATTAACTTTAAACGTAATCCATTAAATATAATTTATATTTAAAAAAAATATATTAATATTATATTTTAAATATAATATGTGTTTAAATAAAAAGTATTTGAATTATATTTTAATGATGAATATGTGATGTGATAAGTAAAAGTAGAGAGAAAAAAAAAGAGTGAAAGATAATATATGATGTGATTAATAAAAATAATATAAAAGATGAAATAATAAATAGTGATTATATTAGATTTAAAATGTGATGTGATTGATACTTGAATGAAATACTTTTGTATTTAGATGAAAATTACATTGCATTTAAATGCAATATAAATTAAATACTGCAACCAAATGCCCCCTTAATTTTCATTTTAATTTTTGAATTTTGAATGAGTAGACTTGAATGTTATATTTTATTGTTTGTAATTACACAAATTCATAATTTTTATTCACATATTTTTTTTATTGGATCTTTACACAGCAATTTCTTATCAGCTCCAAAACTAGAGAGCATTAACACTTTATGTCGTTATTATATTGTGTGTATTTATAAATTATAGTCTTAAATTCGACCCGTGATTCTTTTATGTAAGTGCCATGCTCTTATTGTGTCCAATAAAAAATTACAAATAAACAAAAAAAAAAGAATTGAATACAATAAGAAATATTTTTTTTAACAAACAAAAGTATATTATTAAAAAGAAATTATGAAATTGAATTTATTACGTAGTAAAAATTCTAGGGAGATAAATTCTTAGAAAGAAAATAAAAATTTCAAAATCATAACCAAGAGCAACAGTATCGTGCTCGTTCTCATATTTATACTGAACCCTTAAAGGTGTTGTGTCCCTTCGCATGCTAAAAAATTACGTTAAGAACGACCAATTTGATAATCGCTTTATACCCATACTGACCCAATTTTACATAACTATTCAAGACTAAGCGTTTTTAGCCTTTTTTTTTTTATGACTACTAGAAGTATGGGAAAAAATCCTATTAGTAAATAGAACAGTATTGAATCGTTGTAATTATACTATTTTAGAAAAAAAAAAAAAAAGGAACATCATCAGTTTATTTAAAATTAACAACAATAAAGTATAAAATAATGTTTTCTTACTTTCTAGATAAACTCTCTCTCTCTCTCATTGAGTTTTTGGTTTCAGTCAAAACCTTCGACAATGAATGATCGGAAGGTGATAGAAGAAATGTTGTTTAGTTCACAAATGACAAAATCCTCTTGGGACCCATGTCCCCACCCAATTGTATTCTGCACCATCCAATGTGGCCATCATGGAATTGGAGTCTGCCTTTTCTAATCCCTCTAAATGGGATTATTTAATGTTAAGATGAGTTCATTAAGACATATTACGTCCCAAACCATCAATTATGCTTAGGGTAATTGATACTAATTTATTAGTCCCACTCGGCATCATTAACCTAACATCCCCATCACATCTAAATTTGAAGAAAATCTGGTCACAATTTAGATACCTTATCATAAAAGTTAATCTAAAACCAGTCAATAAATTTTCAATAACTAAGATATAAAGAGTGTATAATAATTAAAATAAACACTAATTCATAGGATTACACTGACTCAATACTATCATGGTAGTTTTTATATAGACTAATAGATCATATTTATTATGATTACAAGATAATTTGCTATAATATTATCGACCATCTTGGTCTATATAATGATCTATTGATAATTTTTATAATGATCAGATTAATTAAGTGCTTTCTATCTCACCTAAACAATATATTCTCACCATCCAAACTAAATGAATATCAATTCATAACCATTAGATCGTATTCTACTGATAGGATATTTAAAATGTGACATACTATAGTTTTTTTTCCCTAAATTTGACTTATGTATCCTCTTATTTATATAATTATTTTTTTGAATTTAAGGTAGGAAAAACTCAAACCCCTTTATTTTTTTTAGTAGAATTAAACATAAAATTATTATTAGACTATATTTACAATTATTCATTTTATGTGTATTATATTTCATATTATATGTATATAATATCATAACATATATATTTTTTTAAATACATAACATCTTTAAAGTTAAATATAAATTAAAAATCATATTAATTTTTTACCGTATGTTTTAATTTTTTTAAATTTATTAACATGTTACAATATTATCAAATAGAAAAAACAAAATAAAATAAAAGCAAAATCCGTCGCATCCCAAACTTTTTCCCCTTTCCTCGTTGTTCTGTAAAATTTAGCCGGTC
This sequence comes from Antiaris toxicaria, assembly GCA_035233585.1. Classification (NCBI taxonomy): domain Eukaryota; kingdom Viridiplantae; phylum Streptophyta; class Magnoliopsida; order Rosales; family Moraceae; genus Antiaris; species Antiaris toxicaria. The sequence goes on from CP141154.1 coordinate 103,307,914, forward strand.
ATGTTTTGCAACGTGGCACGATAGAGAAAGGAAGGATCAGGGCCCACTTTGAGCGTGAACGTGGCCAGTTCTAAGATGATTCAATGGGAGTTGAGGTTTGCAGGTCGCATCCCACGTGGCTTGTGGGGTCCCGAATTGGATGCAACTGGCGTGGTTAAACCAGCTGGGTTGTATGTGGGCCCTCCCAGAGACTGTGATAACTGACGTGGATAAATTTAACGGGTTTTTATTTGCAAATGATTTGAGACATCGATATCGATATGAAATATTATCACTAATAAAATCTATATTATAATATTTATATATTATCTGTGAGTGTTATTTAATGCTCCTCCTATCTTATAATAATGCTCAAAAATTTGTTAGAGACGTTAAGCAACAAGCAGCCGAAATGTGTCCCAAAGTTAGTGGAACATACTACACACTTAAAACAAAAATAAAAATAAAAATATCGTAATATAAACTGTGGAGCTCCCTACTTAGACCATCTTCATTGTTAATGCAATAATATTATATTACTATATTAAACACAAATAGTATGCAAAACGACATATTAAATTTGAACTGCTGGAGCTAGTTCAAGTTGGTGAGGGGAGAGATCTTGTAAGTCTAAGGTTCAAATTTTGACAAGTGTAAAATATTGGAATAGTGTACTGTGGATGTGGATACTAACCAATCAAAAAAGAAAAACGACATATACTTAAAATTTTATTTTATAATTAGGTCGTATGTATATTTTCCAGCATTCATTTTTGTTTTTTAGAACTCGTAGAAATAGGATTTTAACTATATATAACGATTAAGTAAAAAGGCAATACATCAATTTGTGATGATCAAATATAAAAATTTGATATATGCTCCATTTGGTGTCGATCGACAATAACATTGCATATTGAAGAGTGGCTTTCCTAATATTATACATGTGACCGTCATAAGTGTATTAGGAAGTTTTATAATTGAAATTTTTAATTGTTACTGTGTTCTTGCCTACAAACGACATGAAATTATATCGAAAATTAAAAATTAAAAAAAAATCATGTTTATACCATTGCAGAAGAGATTTTTTTTTTCCCTTTTGTAATACCACTTTTTTGGGTTCAATTTTGTAGCAACCTTATAAATAAAATCCTTTCCATCGTTTAAGGAAAAAAAAAACGAACCAGCTCGAATGTGGTCACACGTACTCTGTAAGGCGCGTGAAACAAATAAATAACGCCAATGGGTTTTTTTTTTTTAAATCCATATTACATATTTATTTTAACATTTACATTACCATCTTTGGCGTTCTCTATTTTAATTTTTCACCATAGATCTCTGACGAAAGTTCTGTGATGATGACGAGGATGATAATGAAATGCAGACAAAATGAACCCCAAATTCAAATGAAATGCTAATGAAATGGAGTTCGTCTCCAACTCATGGCAATGGAAACGCTATATATATATATACGTCTCCACCCCTGCCTTCCCAAACCTATGTACGAATCGAATCAATATATACAAATAATTAAATTATACCTTTAAGTTTACATTAATGGAGTCATAACATTGTTATTTATATACTTATATAAAATACAGATTTTCCGTGTGATCTCTTGGTATCTTCTTTTACCAGGTGATTCGCCGGAAAAAGATTCCAATAAATTGGGATTCGTTACATGGCTAAGGGTAGGAAACTGACGACTAGCCTGAGCGAGAGGCTGCTCGGAAGCTACGGCACGTACGGCCACAGCCACGAAACATCCGCCGCCATGGAGTCGTCGGCCGAACTCGGCGAGGAGGACGTCTGGTCTATGGTCGAGGACGCGGCGGAGCGAGGGGACCACGCCGCGGCGGCGGTGGCGGCAAGCGCTTCAGGCGGAGGGGACGGTTTCCCGATCAGGAGCCGCGGCCTGATCCAGCGGGATGACTGCAGCCACTTGGGAGGGCTGTCCCTGGCGTTCGACTCGGGGAAGAAGACGGCACCGTCGACGAGGATCGTCCACCAGTTCTGGGGAAACGACAGCGTTTCGTCGTCGGCTCGGGGAGGTGGGGGGAGCCACGTGGCGTCTTCGGCGCCGGTGAACGTTCCCGACTGGAGCAAGATCCTCCGCGTCGACTCGGTCGACTCGCTGCCCGAGCTGGACGACGACTTCGTGGAGTACAGCGACTCGGAGATGGTCCCACCGCACGAGTACCTGGCGCGTGAGTACGCGCACAGCCGCAAGACGGCGGCGAACTCGGTTTTCGAGGGGGTGGGCCGGACGCTGAAGGGCCGGGACATGAGCCGGGTTCGCGACGCGGTCTGGAGGCAGACTGGGTTCGACGGTTAAGGGAAATAATTAATAGGTTAGCCAAACTGGTCTTAAACGCTCTTCTTTATTTGTTTGAGAAATGTGAATTTTGTAACAGATTGGAATGTAAGGGGGTCATTGATGGGAGGTTGGTTTGTTCGCCCTTTTTCATTTTTTATTTTTTTTTATTTTTGGGGAAGGGATTTTCTTGGGCAATGATTCAGCTTGGTCGACTCGGATTAGAACGGAGTTGACTTAGTTGCGAATGAGCCCAATCAGGACAACTCTGAATTTCCGAACTTAGCAAAGTCTAAATTCTCTGGTAAATTGAGTGAGTTTTTGGAAAATTATATTCCGATAATATGTTTTTATTTTGTGCTATCACTTCAATCGATAACTTCACAACTGTAGATATAGTTGGTCTCCTTTGTGTTCGTGAATTTTCATGTTGCATGTTGATACAACTGGCTTATTATAAATCATGGCAGAACGCAATATGTAGTTCTTTCAATGTTAAGGAGTTCACACAAACTTTAGTTTTTCCCTTTAACCATGGAGGAAATAGGATTGTAGGTAAAATCTTAGGATGATTGTATGGCTGTTGTCTTGATGTGTGTTTTTTGTTTTTTGTTTTTTTGGTTGGCACTCAACACCAATTTCCAACCAAGTTCATAAGAGTTATGAGTAGCTGATAACTTTCTTCCTTACATGACTTCTCTCGTCCTTCTCCTTCCTGTCTTAGATTGTGATAGAGATTCGACCTCTACTACTCACGGTTCAGAGAACTAGAATATTTATTGGAAAAGTTGGAGACAATTGAAAAAAAAAAAAAACATAGTAGGAAAAGTTAGAGAAAAATACAAAAAATATTATTACAATCTTTTAATCCACTCTCATGCAATCCCTCAATATTAAAATAACAGGTTTGTAAGAACTGAGCATTACGGGGCTGTTTGTGTTAGTTTTAGAAGCCAAAACTAAATTTTTTTTAGTATTTTTTTTTATTTCATCATCATATTTTACTATCTATATGTTTAAATTTTATAATAAATTCTAAATTTTAAATGCCTATAATTTTATGTATATTATATTAAATGATTTTAAATTATATAAAATTTAAAAACGAAACAAGATTTGTATTGGTAATTTTTTTTAATAAATTTTTAAGATTTTATATTTTTTTACTTCAAATAATTTTTTTTTCTAAACACATTTTTTAAAATTAATTTAAAAAAAAAACAACTTCAAAACTCCCCGGTCTATCCTTTTAAAAATTTTTGGTAGCAAATTTGTGGCTAATTCTCTCATTTCATATTAAATACAGTTGAATTTAAGTCTCTGGTATTCTCTGGTAATAATAAATCAGCTTATAGCGTTATAACATTGCAACAAACGAATTTTAATTAAAATAAAAATCAAGTGTTCCTCATTCATTAACATTATCTTAAGTTATTCAATCTCCATAACTTCCAAACAAAAATGTTTACTTTATATGAAAAAGTGAGAAACGACTGGCAATAGTGTTTTTTTTTTTTTTGCAAATAACAGCTAGCAATATAGTTACCAAACAAAGAAATGTGCTTACAATGGTTAATCATTAATCTTGTAGTACCTAATCTGCCTGAATAAATAGGGAAAAAAAAAACATATCTAGTCATGTCAGTAGACATTTATCATAAATAATTAGGAAAATTATGTTTACAATTTGTATATATATATATTATATTAACGGATAGATAAATTTTTAATTCTAAACTTTAAGACTAAGAAAATTTCAATTTATTACCGATTCAAAAGTCTCTCAACCTAATTTAATGCAATGAGTTAGATTAGGTTAGAATTTATGAGGTTAATGAATATTCCAAATAATAGAGGTAAGATATGGTTAATAAGAAAAATACTTGGAGGTGCTCCGGTGTTAAATACTATTATTTATGAAGTATGAACTTTACCTATAATTCACATATATTATGAAATCTATCTTTTATTAATTAATAGATGATATTAAATATTATCAGTATTTTATTACAATATTCGATTAATAATTCGGCCGTGAAAGAAAACAAGGGGGAAAATAAACAAGACGTGAGAATGCGACCCAAACTGAGTAGAGGGCAAAAACAAAATGCTTTTAGTGGAAAGGCGACAGATAGTGGCAAAGGTCGTAGGGACACTTGTTGACAAGGTCCAAGTGTGGACGGACGGGCAATAGAAAATGAAAATGGAACAAATGTCAAATAGTGTGAGGAATTGGGGAATATTTGGCACCAAATTGGCTCACCCCAAGTCCCCCGACTTTTTCAAAAAAGGGTCCCCATTATGTCTCTTCTTTGTTGGGCTCACAACTCACCAGCCTTCACAGCCATTGGTTTTTTCTTGTTCTTTGTTCTACTTAATCGATTACCAGACTTTTGGATGTTTATTGGGACCCCACTTTTTGGGACCAATTATCGCATAGTGAACAGAACTCACTGTTTCATGCAACTGATATCTATGTGTATCTGAAAAAAAAAAAAAAAAAGATGGAGAAGGTAAAGTAGTAATGCATAATTATCATTCATCGTACTTTGATTCTCAGTTTGGCATAGTATAAGAGGGCGTGTGATAAATCCATTATGTTTTAATTATGTTTGAATATAATTCTTTTTTGAGTGTTGAATTTGTTTTGTATTTGAATAAAATATGTGTCTGAATGAAAAGTAGTTTAGAGTTGAAAAGTTAATATAATTGACAAAAGTAGAGATAAATAGTTAGGGTTGAAAAGTTGATGTTGTTTTAAAAAACTTTTGAATAGTAATTGTTTTGGTAGTACTGTTGAAAATGATTATATTTGAATGTAAAATTTTACATTTGGTGTAAAATTAGTTTCGTAACGTCAAAATTTATTTACCAAATGTTCTCCAAGCTTTTTAAAAGTTTTGTTTATGTTGCATACTTTGAAAACGAAGGAAGTACACCCTTTTTACAAAAAAAAAAAAAAAATCAATATGCTCCAAAATTATAGGTAATTTTTACTTTATCAGTTACATTTTAAAAACACCTATTTTCCCCGTTAATTTTGAAGTTGGTCAATTTTATTAATATTTCTTCTAAAATAGACAAAAACAAAAAGCATGTTTTTGATACATGAGTTGGAATTGATTTTTTTTTTTGGTTAGATTTGAGTTTAATTGAGTTATGCATTTGGCGAGAGTTTGAATTACTGGAGTTAAAAGTGTAAAAACATGAAATATATTAGAAAAAATTAATTCACTTGAACATATATGTGTAAAATTAATGAACTTTTAAAGTTTGAATTACAAAATTATAATAGGAATTATGTGAAACTAAAGTTGACTTTTCAGAGAAAAAAAAAAAGGTGTTTAAAAGTTGAACCCATGCACCAAATGATGGTTAATTGCAACCACATATATATATTTGATTAGATTTTAATAAAAATTCTCATAAAATGATCACGTGATCACACCACCTTTTTTTAAAATAATTTTAAGCATAAATTATATATATGTATAAAGGGATTAAGTAAGTAAGATTGATTCAAAATTTAAGGGATAAATTATATATACTTATTTTTCAGATTTAATATAAAAATTCTAATTTCTATCCAAAAGAATTTGAGTTGAGCAAAGCTACTGCGTCTCTGCTAGCTGTGAGGGTTTTCTAATAATGCATAATATTGCAGGTGCCGGGTCCATCTATCTACCAATCGTATCGAACTCCATTGCTTCCTCCCTTCGTCAGTCGAGTCACGTCGAAATCTACGTTTTGTTCTTCTGAAATCTTTCTCAGTTAATGATCTTTTTTACGGTAAAATTTGGAGTTTTTAAAGTGTTATGGAAGACAAGAGAAATGACCTCTAAATACTTCGAATTCACTTTTTCCTTTTTTTCTTTTTTAGGACACGTCGAATTAAAGTTGCATACAAGAAGAGAAGGTGATTAGTGGGCTGGACTTCGTGGAAAACAATACAAGGTTATAAAATTGAAATAGGAAGATGAAAAATGACAATCAACTGAGAGCGACAACAACTGTAATATAAGAATATATATACACGCACACATATGTATATATACACACAAACATAACTGTATATACACACATGCTATAAGCTCAAAGCCGATAAAAGATGTAAATCAGGGGAGAAAAATACTGAAATACGACAATAAGATCGACAGCAAAACAAACGACATTAAACGTAGTCGGCCATAATATTAAAAAGACAAAATTTGATAGCTAACACTTCAGAAACGACATCAAGTAAAAAAAACGACGTAATCAGAAAAAGACAATATTATAATTGAAAATATATATATATGTCAACAAAAAAAAAAAAAAAAAAAAAAAGGCAACATGAAAATGAAAAACAGCACAAATCATAAAATGATTGGCCTAAGCATCAAAAATACAACAAAACCTAACGACAATTATATTTCGTTTGGTTTACCATTTATGTTTAATTTAATTTGAAAGTTAAGCTATATTAAAAATATATATATATGTCAACCAAAAAAAAAAAAGCAACATGAAAACGAAAAACAGCACAAAACATAAAATGATTAACCTAAGCATTAAAAATACAACAAAACCTAACGACAATTATATTTCGTTTGGTTTACCATTTATGTTTAATTTAATTTGAAAGTTAAGCTATATTAAAAATATATATATGTCAACCAAAAAAAAAAAAGCAACATGAAAATGAAAAACAGCACAAAACATAAAATGATTAACCTAAGCATTAAAAATACAACAACCACCTAACGATAATTATATTTCGTTCAGTTTAACGATTACATTTAATTTTATTTGAAAGTTAAGCTATATTGATTATTTAGTTCTAACTTAGTTTAACTTGATAGGGTCTATTTTAATAAATTTTTATCTCTTCTTTTACTATTTTAGTATAATTTCCAATACTAATTCAACCTAAATTAAGTTGGAACATAATGCCAAACTTAGCTTAACTCCTGTTGTGAGAAAATACAAATGTACATATCGTAATAAGTAATAAAGTACTAAATATGAGTCAATCCCATGAAAACTGTGCAACTAATTATTGAAATTACTCTAATCCTAATTTTATTTGAACAACCGAATTAAAAAGAAATTATACTAAAGTAACAAAACTAAAATTGACAAGAATTAAAACTAATGGAACGTTTATTTTCTGTATTGCGTTCGAATTGTGTATTAACACTATGTAATTTTTATCTAAATATAAAAGTTTTGCTTATAAATGCAATGCTTTTCTACAGTACCTCAAATACATTTACTATTTCATAATATTTTAAAAATAAATATTTTAAAAATAAATTTTTTAAAATTCATTCACATCATATTCTCTCTCTATCTAAAATTTTCTATCTACTTTTACTAATCACATCAACTTTTTAACTCTAAAATACAATTCAAATGTTTTTCATCTAAACACATATTGCATTCAAATACAAAGCAAATTCTTTTCATCTAAATATAAAATAAATTCAATGCATTGCGTTCAAACGCAATACGAGCGTAATTCGTTTACCAAACGCCTCATGAATCTAATACAATCAAGAGAAATTCAACAATTAATATACTAATCTCTATGGTTTTTGATTTCACCAGATCAATTTTATTTAAACCTCTTAACCTAACCAATCAATATTTATTCCTTATGTTTCTAATGAATCTCATTTAAATATTTATTAGTTTTTCTCAAGTATCAATAAAAATACTACAATAAGACAGTTATCACCTCTCAATCTCAAACTCAAAATTTACTGTGATTCATGAAAAACAAGAAATTCAAAATGCTGCATAAGTCTCATAACTATTTCTAGCTTATAACAATCTCATAGTAAATTAAACAAGATATAGTTTAATTATCACTTTTCTGTCTCAAATTAAATCACAAATCATGCAAAAGTTGGCCAGAAATTAATAAGCATTGAGAGTAGAATTAAATACTAAACATAGAGTTAAAATAAACATCAATTGATTGAAAGCTAAGAAAAATTCAAATATTAATGGTCCAGTTATATCGTAACCCTAGAAAAGAAATTTAGAATATAATTAGAGAAAATAAATTCTTAATTATATCCTTAAACATGATGGAAAACAAAGGAAGGAAAATTAGAATGATTGACATCGAATTTCTTCGTCTTCATTTTCTAGGTTTTCTTTTCTGCCTTTTAGCCATCAAGATGTGTTCTCTTTTTCCCTCAATGTCTTCTATTTTATATGCCTTTAATCTTAGGGTTTAAGCTTTTAAAATCTTAGAAAAAGTTGGCCAAAAACTTGTAAAATTCAAATTTTCACACTTTAGGGCGACGACCGTTGGTCAATTCTATATGTGTAACAGCTTCACCTGGGCACCACGATGCCTGCTACTTGCCTTTACTTTAGGCATTGTGGGACCTTTGGGAAGGCAACAAGGCCCTTCCATCTTGTGTTTTTAGTTGGGTCAGAGCACCATGGCACCTATCTTTCAGAGCCTAGACACTTCTATCTATATTTTTGCTTCCAATTTTTTTAAAGCATGCTATGAATGCCAAATATTTTGTTAACCCATAAAAAGGAAATAAAACACATAAAATGCAAAATAACATGCTCAAAAACCAACATTAAGCTTAAGAGGTCTAATTCAAGAGCATAAATCTCACTCATTAACTTCTAAGCTAAATTAAACTAAAACAATAAATCAAACAGACGCTTAAATACAATCTGAAAATGATATTATATATAAGATGCAATATACCAAAGGTTTTTTTTAATATATATATTGGTAGTAGGGAGATTTAAACTATTTATCTTTTAATATAATTAGATATGAAATTATTGTTTATCTATGTTTGCAACCACAAAATATGGATGATAAACCATGATAAACTATATTAAACACAAATATTATATATATATATGTTCAAATAGCGTAATTCAATCAAAATATGTCAATTACCTAACCAAAAGTAATAAATAAAAAAGATAATTCATAAACGGCACTAATTTTAAAATATCAATCTAAGAACCAAACTAATGATAAGACTACAAAAATATAAAAAAACGACGATAACCTATTTATCAATCAAAATATGACAATGACCTTAAAAAAAAAAAATCAATGGCAAGCGGCAACGATATAAGATGGTGTTGAATTGTAATTAGAATATCTACAATGCAATTTCAAATTTATATACCAGAACCAAAATTTTACTTTTAGATAGGAAAATGACTTTCCAATATTATGCCACTTCAACATTATATTTGATAATTGTTATAATTGGTGGTAAATTTATAATTAAGTATAACAAATATCAATTTTAAGCATTTGATTCTTATATTGATATTTTGAATTTTTATTTAATTATTATAATTTACCATTTTAAATTATTTAAATACTAACTGTATACTTTTACATATTTCAAAATTTAATAACAAGGACAAAAAGTAGACATGATATTAAAAGCAACATTAGATATTAGAGTACAAAGTAGAAAATGTTGAGAAAATATTGGAGACTTGAAACACATAAAGAAATATAATTTCTTTAAAGCGTTATTTGACCCCCTCTCCATAGAGATTACTTTGGGTTTCAGTAGCAAATCGCTCTCAGGATATGACAAGCCTCACGTTAATTTAGTAAACAAAACTAGAAATTTACAGAAAGAAAATAAGAATACAATTGAGTATCTGGTAAAGAAAGAATAGAGGAAAACTGAAAACGAAAGGAAAATAATAAATGATTATTTTAAACGTTTTCTGATTTCCCTTAATATAGACTCAATGGCATCAATTCATCAATATATACAACTGTTGATACAAACAGTTGTTTTAATTTATTTTTATTACTGCTATATCTGAAAAGTCACATCTTTTCAGAACAAATAAATTTGAATGCTAATTCTGAAAAGTCACATCTTTTTAGAAATTCAAAAATTCGAAATTCAAATTTGAATTATTTTATTTTTATTTTATAAAAATAAATAAATATTAATTGCAGCATTTAATCTCCACGCGACGCGTGTCACGTGCCACGTGCTAAGTGCCAAGTGCGCCTAATAAGCATCAAAAGCGCCTCTACAGCCTTACTGTCCACGCCACATGCGCGCCCGCAGGTGTGCAAGTTGTGTAGGCATGTCCCTTCACTTACCACATCATTGGCTCACTAGAAAGGTATTCTCTTGTAAAGAGCTATGACTCTTTATCTTCTTTCTATGTGAGACTTTTCATATCTTTTTGCATTTATAGTTAAACAATTCCAACAATCCCCATTTTTTTAAATATAAGTACAAAATATTTTTCCAGATATCAATAATGATATTTATGAATAGAGTAAGATATCTTTCGATTTGAATTTTACTTTAGTGTAAGTACCACAAAGTATAAGTCGAAATTTCTGGTAGTTTTAAACTTTGAACCAGCTATTCCTTTGACAAAAACAGGTGATACTACACACATAAACACCCATATGTTCTTATATTCTACACAATACTCGCTTAGTACTTTTAATGGCCATGTGCTTATCCTATTTTCATGAACTTTTAAAAAGTAAACTCCATAACTCTTTTGAGGTGGCACCACCTCAAAGCTCACATAGGTGAAGTTCTTCCAGTATCCTTGTTACATTTAAGATACTTGTCTTTACACTAAACTTCATTAAGAGTTTCATCAAACTCATCCCTCAGACTATAACAACCAGTACTAGTTATCCTTGACAGGGCTATATTAATTTAGTGCTGAATACCCTTCACTTATCAATGACTTGTTTATACTATTTGAACCTTAAATTACCCATTTCGTAATGTTAGGTAGGGTTGCCATCATTGGTGAACTTTATTCAAGGAGTTTGAGCCCCATCTCTCTAGATGTTGATCTAACCAATTCTCTTGTAAGAGGTTTGGTAAAAGGATCTGCGAGATTATGACTGGATTTTACAAATGTGAGAGAAATAATTCCATCTTTGATTAATTTCCTTACATAGTCATGTCTTAAACTGATATATCTAGACTTTCCATTATATATTTCACTATACGCATGCGCTAGAGTAGCTTGACTATCACGATGTATAGAAATCACGGATAAATTATTTCCAATCAATGGGATTTCTAGAAGAAGATCCCTAAGCCACTCAGCCTCATTCCCTGCTGCTGCTAAGGCAACAAATTCCGATTCCATTGTTGAATGGGTAATACATGTTTGTTTCTTAGATTTCCAAGAAACTGCGGCTCCTCCAAGAGTAAACACCCATCCTGAGGTAGACTTATTGTCTCCTACACTCGATATCCAGCTTGCGTCTGTATATCCTTCTAAAATAGCAGGAAATTTAGAATATTGTAAACCAAGATTTTTTATTTTAAGAAGGTAGCCATAAACCCTACTAATGGCTTTCCAATGCTCAACACTTGAATTGCTAGTAAACCTACTTGGTTTACTAACTGCGAATGCTATATCAGGTCATGTACATTGCACCGTATACATTAAACTACCAATAGCATTAGCATATTCAATTTGAGCCACCGCTCTTCTATCATTCTTTACAAGTTTTATACTTGGATCAAAAGGAGTATTAGCTTCCTTAATTTTTAAATGACTGAACTTGTTCAACATTTTTTCAATATAGTGGACCTGGGTTAAAGTGTAACCCTCACTATTTTGAATCACCTTGATACTCAAAATTATATCGACTTGTCCAAGGTCTTTCATCTTGAATGTGGAAGATAAAAACTTCTTTGTTTCTATTATGCCTTTCATATCATTGCTAATGATCAATATATCATCAACATAAAGGCAAATAAAGATGTAACACTTATTACACACCTTTGTATATAAGCATTTATCAGAAGTATTATGTACAAAACCATTTGAAACAACAGTAGAATCAAATTTTTCATGTCATTGTTTGGGTGTTTGTTTTCAACCATATAATGATTTAACAAGCTTACACACTTTATGTTCACTTCCGTGAAGAATAAATCCTTCAGGTTGTTCTATGTAAACCTCCTCATCGAGATCATCATTTAAAAATGCAGTTTTCACATCTATTTGATGAACATAAAGATTATGAATTGATGATAGAGCAAATAAAACTCTAATTGTAGTTATTCTTGCCACAGGTGCATATGTGTCAAAATAGTCAATTCCTTTTTTTTGTCGATAACCTTTAGCTACTAATTTAGCTTTAAAGGTATTAAGAGTACCATCAGTATAATACTTCTTTCTAAACACCCATTTACAACCAATGGGCTTAAAACCCAGTGGTAAATCAATAAACTCCCAAGTGTGATTGGACATAATAGAATCCATTTCATCTTTGATCGCATCCTTCCAAAAAGCAGAATTTCTTGAAGCCATAGTTTCTTTATAAGTTTTAGGATCATCCTCAACTTGTAGAATAATAGGAATTTTCCTACTTACATTGTTTCTACTTCCTTCTACTAAGTAAAAAGAAATAAGTTGAGAATCTATTTTATCAGATCCTAACCCTTTCTCTTTTAGAATTCTTTTGCTTTTCCTTAACTCACCGGGTTGCTCAACAACTTTAGAAGGAGTATTATTTTGAGATTCTTCATTCAATGTTTTTTTAGAGTTATTTCCAGAAGTTAATAAGTTCTTAAAAAACTCCACATCTCTAGATTCTACTATCACATTAGACTCTAAATTCAAGAGTCTATATGCCTTGCTATTTGTAGCATATCCTACAAATGCACATATTATCCCCCTAGGACACAACTTGGTCCTTTTAGTATCGGTGTTGTTGTAATAAGCAAGACACCGCCATACTTTGAAATACCCTATATTGGGTTTTCTTCCTTTCCATAACTCATATGGAGAAATCTTATTTTTCTTTAAAGGAATTCTATTAAGAATATGACATGCAGCAAGTAATTCTTCTCCCCATAAATTTAATGGCAACTCAGAATGCAATAACATAGCATTAATCATCTCTTAAAAAGTTCGATTTTTCCGTTCAGCTAAACCATTTTGTTCAGGTGTTCGTGGTGCTGAACACTCGTGAACAATACCATGCTCCTCACAAAAAATATTGAAATCATTTGGAAAATATTCACCACCTCTATCATTTCTAAGAACTTTTATTTTCCCTCCTAATTGATTTTCAACTTCTGCTTTGTAAGCTTTAAATACATTAAAAGTTTCATATTTGGTTTTAAGTAGATAGACATATGTAAATCTAAAATAATCATCAATAAAGGTAATAAAATATCTATTACCACCTCTTGTTAACATACCATTCATCTCATAGATATCTATATGTATAAGATCTAATAATTGAGATGTTCTTTTAACACTATGAAAAGGTTTCTTTACCATTTTTGATTTAATGCAGATTTCACATTTTTTAAAATTATCAACATCACATAAAAACAATTCACATTTAATCATCCTTTTCATAGTAGAAATTCCAACATGTGCTAATCTACTATGCCATAATGAAACGGAATCAACCATATAAGCAGAAGCAACATTTTTATTATTGTTATTGTCATTAGTACAAAGCTTGACCATTCCTTCACTCGAATAGCCTTTTCCAACAAAAACACCATTTCGGGACAAAATTAACTTGCCCGATTCATACACAGATTTAATACCAAGTTTTCCTAAAAGATCCCCACTAACTAAATTTCTATTCATATCAGGAACATGAAGTACATTAGTTAAGGTAATTTTCTTCCCGGAAGTGAAAACGAGTTCTACATTCCCTTTGCCAATCACTTTGGAGCGAACTTCATTTCCCATTTGAATCTTTTGTCCATCAACTTCTTGATAGGCTTTGAACAACGACCCATTATAGCAAACATGAATAGTGGCACAAGTATCATACCACCATCCAGGAACTTTTCCATGGACGGCATTGATTTCGCTCACAGTAGCGACAATCTCTTCTTCTTCTTTAACAGAATTTACTGCCTCATCTTTTGGGGTCTTTTTGTACCTGCAATCTAGAGCATAATGCCCTAGTTTGCCACAAACAAAACAATTTTTGGAATTCTTGTTGTTGTTGTTGTTTTTCTTGAATTTTCTTTATCCTTTTTAGGACCCAGAAAATTTCCTTTCTTGTGGTTGTTCTTTTTGGGATTAGGCTTGTCAACAACATTGGCTTTGGAGGTGCCAAGATAAGAATTGTCATTCTTATCTCGTGTCCTTAAGTCTTCCTCAATTCGAAGATGTTTCTGAACCTGTTCCAAAGAAAAATCTTTGGAGTTGTGCAGAATCTTCTTTCTATAGCCTTTCCAAGTCGATGGCAATTTTACAATAATTGCACCAACTTGAAACGATTCAGGAAGATCTATTTTCACAGCCCTCAGTTTGTTAACAATAACTTATAATTCATGAACTTGAGGCAGAATAGATTTATCATCAACCAATTTAAAATCAAAATATTTCGAAATTAGAAACTTTTTGGTACCTTCCTCATCTGCTTTATATTTGAATTCCAGTGCAGTCCAAATCTTTTTTGCAGATGCAGTATCTGTGTAGAGATCATGCAGACGGTCAAACAAAGCATTGAGAATGTAGCCGCGACATATGAATTCGTCTTCAACACGCTTCTTGCGTTCAGCCTTCAATTCTTTAGAGTCTTCGTCAGTGGGCTCTGGAATTGGTTGCAAATCCGGATCAAGAACATAGAAAATCTTCAAATGTAATCAATAAAAACTTCAATTGGTCTTGCCAACGAGTAAACTTTGTTCCATTAAAACGATCCAATCTGATCAAATCTTGATTCATCAGTTTGATGGTGGCAGTAATAGTTTCGGTCTCCATGGAAATAACGCTTTAAAATTGTTGAGAAAATATTGGAGACTTGAAACACGTAAAGAAATACGCTTTCTTTAAAGCGTTATTTGCCCCCTCTCAGTAGAGATTTCTTTGGGTTTCAGTAGTAAACCGCTCTCAGGATATGACAAGTCTCATGTAAATTTTTAGTAAGCAAAACTAGAAATTTACAGAAAGAAAATAAGAACACAATTGAGTATCTAGTAAAAAAAGAATAGAGGAAAACTGAAAACGAAAGGAAAATAATAAATGATTATTTTAAACGTTTTCTGATTTCCCTTAATATAGACTCAATGGCATCCATTCATCAACATATACAACTGTTGATACAAACAATTGTTTTAATTTATTTTTATTGCTGCTATATCTGAAAAGTCACATCTTTTTAGAAAAAATAAATTTGAATGCTAATTCTGAAAAGTCACATCTTTTTAGAAATTCAAAAATTCGAAATTCAAATTTGAATTATTTTATTTTTATTTTATAAAAATAAATAAAAATAAATAAATATTAATTGCAACATTTAATCTCCAAGCGACACGTGTCACGTGCCAAGTGCGCCTAATAAGCGCCAAAAGCGCTTTTACAGCCTTACTGCCCACGCCACGGGCGCGCGTGTGCAAGTTGTGTAGGTATGTCCCTTCACTTACCACATCATTGGCTCACTAGAAAGGTGTTCTCTTATAAAGAGTTATGACTCTTTATCTTCTTTCTATGTGGGACTTTAGCATATCTTTTTGCACTTATAGTTAAACAATTCCAACAGAAAATATACCAAATATGCTATTTTTTGATTTTTTACAAAAAATATATAGCATTAACATTGACATTTTTATTAAAGATGGTCTTATCAAAGAAGAATATAACGTTGCTAATCATAATAGCGTGGCAAGTTAAATGATTTAAAATAGATGAAGAATGAAAGAGAAACATAGTAGCACGAAAACAAGGTTGTGCAATTGAAAAAATAGAATGCATATACAAGGAAAGACGTCAAAAAAAAAAATAGCATAATAGGAGGATTAAAGATAATGGCGTAAAAAATAAAATCAAGTAAATACAATAATAATAAGAAAACTCAGATCCAATCCCCAAATTGTAATAAGAATTATTAAATATACAATTATGACATGTAATTAATTAGAGCTATAGGAAATTAATGTACAAGCTGTTAAATAGAGAGGAAACTCGAACATTTTTACTTTTTGCCGACTTAATAATAATTTACTTTGAGGTTTCTTTATTTCTTAAATCTAATTAAACAAAATATCTTGCTATGTGGCATTTGATATAAACAGGTGGTAATCCAAAAACACGTGAAAAATAAAATGGCAAAATTCTAATAAAAGAATGACTAAAAGATGGCGTTAATCTTTGTGGTTAACAAACTACAAAGGGTCAGCGAATTGAGAAGTGGCAAATTAAAACAAATGACATTTAATGGAAAATGACCATAACTAGCAAAATCATAATAATAATAATAGTAATAAAAAAGGACCACAACGTGGAAAACCAACATTGAACTTAAAAACGACAAGAACACAAGCATCAACCCAGCAACGACAAGAACATGAATATCAATTACAAAACTGAAAAACAAAGTGCGTGTTTGGTTTTGTTTCCAAAACAGATTTCACGATTCCCTAAAAAATCAATTTCAAAATCGGTGTGAAATTATATTTGATTTGTATTATTTTAGAAAACAGATTTCAAAACGAATCCAAAATCTCCTTTGCTCTCAACGTAAAATTGAAAACGACTAAAAGTCGTTTTCTCTTATTTTATTTTTCCCATTTCTCCCATTTCTCTGATTTAATTATTATGGTTAATTAAGATTTAATTGATATAGTAATTACTTAAATATTATGGTTATTAATTTTTAATTCATTTTTCAATTAAAAAATTTTATTAATTTTTAATTTTTGGTATTCATAATAATTTTTTTTTAAATCAAACATAAATATGTTTTTATAGAATACTTATAAAATGACTGGTTTTCAAAAATATAACTAAACACAATTTCACTTTTTTGTTTCTCAAAACATACACTCAGAAAATAAAACCAAACACAATTTCAGAAATGTTCTTAGAATTGCTTCAAAACGATCTCAAATTCAAAGAATTTGAAAATATAACAGATTCCAAAAACAATACCAAACGCTACCAAAATGGTACAGAAAGACGGCAATAACCTCAAAAAGCCACGATAGGGAGGGGGAAAAGAAAAAGACCAAATAGAAAAAGAGGAGAACGACATTAATCGTAAAGGGCAAAATTAATAAAACCACAATTATCTAAAAAACGACTTTAATACGAAGCGACATCGACAGAGGAAAGATATTAACTGTAAAACGACAACCTCAATAATGACTATACCTAAACAAGTTTAATGCAAAAACACGTTTTAACTATTACTTCCAAGAGAGTGAGAGATTTGTCAATTGTCATACGATAGGTATTCGGAATCAACTTCAATATCCCCTTATTTCTATTCTTTCATATTCCCCAATATTATCAAGAAAAATATATATATAATTAGTTACAATTTCATACTATATTAATTAAAAAATCAAGTTAGTTTCATATATATCATAATATAATTGGATGGATACAAATAAAGACACAAATAAGAAGACATATTAACTAATTTCTAGGTATTTACCTCTCGAAACCTCCCAAAACTCTTAAATGCATCGCCTTCACATCGTATGGTGCTAAATCTGTCTTCAGACTCCGTTGTTTCACTTTTGAAACTCTATCCTCTTTCTCTCCTCTTAGTCCTCTTTCTATTTGTCTCAATCTTTTTTCCCCCCTTTTTTTGGGGGATTTTTTTAGAACAGGACATAGCCTTCTGAGAGAAAAAAATGAAAAATATATATAAATAACCTTTTAAATGAATATGTTTACATTTTTTTTGTTTAGGTTTTTAACTTCTACACTTATAATGAGATTTAGTTCCCGTTTGAAAACAATTGCATTTATATTACATTAAAATACAAGGTAAATTGCACTAAATATATCAAGAATTAGATTAAAATACAAGTATTGTAATTAAAATCTAATATAATCATTATTTATTTATTTTTATGTATTTTATCGATCAAACTATACTCTGTGTCTTATACTTACAATTTAAATACATTGTATTTGAATATAATATAAATATAAAATATTAAAACGTACAGTATAATTATTGCATTTCATTCAAATGATATTTTTAATACGTGTTGTATCCAAATAAAACATTAAAAGGCTGAAGCTATTGTAATTGAAACATTAATTCGAAAATGTCAAACCTACAAATCACACTTACAAGGTCTGCACTTCTCAAAGGCCTTTTAAGAGATTGACTTTTATGGGCTAGTTTGTCGTGGGCTGATCATGGATGCTCTGGGCCTGAATTAAACACCACCACCCACCGAACAGTGCATGATCTTCAATTATGTTAAAAACGACAGGAATTTAGGTATTACGTCTCCCTCGTCTTTATTTAGTTATCACTTTATATTCTATGTATTGTTAAAACATACTATTTAATTTAAGACCTTGCTACAGTCCTGGTTCACTCTACGGATCCCTTAATAAATCTTCACCGTAAAAAAACGAGGAGTTACAATATTTTATTGTTTTAAATGGAATATGATGGTCAATATTAAATTAAGGACAATGAAGGGTATTCAAGAACACTTTATTAATTTGTTTACTAGAAATCGGTTGAGCAAAAAAAAGGCTGAAGAGCATACTTCAAAAGCATATGTTTCTCTGTTCGCGACTGCAACTACCATGTGACTGAAACTACCATGTGATCGTGATGGTTATAGGTTCCCAACAAGATCTATCTGTTGCTCTCTCTCTCTCTCTCTCTCTCTCTCTCTCTATTAGTTGGGTGGGTCGGGTAGATTTTTCACATTTTTCAACTCATCCAATGAAGATTGAGTGGGTTGTAAAATTTTTTCACTCACATAATTAACCTAATGTACAAAATCAACCTACCCAATTAAAGTTTGGGTGGGTTCATCAAGTTATTCAGGTTCATCTAGTTGGGCAATTTATTAAAACAAATTAATAAAACATGACTTAAAAATTTAATCATAGATCAAAATACAAGCTCAAATAGTTCAATAAAAAAGTCTTAAAAAAGATAAGAAGAACTAATTAAAACATGTTTATAATGAATATTAAGAAACATTAGCCACAAACAATCAAACCTACACTTATAATGTACTTATAATACAAGAACAATTTTCAACTCCAAACATTTTAACTCAATCGTCACTTCCCTGCACTTGTAATGCAAGATCCATCACCTAAAAGTTAAAAGAACAGGTTTTCAATGTAGAATGCAATACAAATATAATAGAAGACTATAGTTTATAAGGTTTGAAAAGATATGTATATATATAATATCTTATGCAACTTTAAGAGATTCCTCCCAACCTTACACTTCATCTATGTATTCTGTTAGTGTATAGGCTCTTCCTCCTCCTCCTCCTCCTCAGAAACCAACCAATTCTTTGAACAAATCAAAGCCTCAACTATCTTTAGTGATAAAGAACTCCTAAATTGATCAAGTATCCGACCCCTAGTAGAAAAGACAGACTCAGCTGCAACTGTAGAGACTTATACTGCTAATATATCTTTTACAATTTGAGAAACAACTTTATATTTACTTCCATTGTTTTTCCACCATCCCAGTATGTCAAAGTGATCATCAGACAATCTTTCACACCTATCATTCAAGTAATAATCCAAATCATTGGTTTCAATTTTTTCATCCAATTGGGATCTTAGTTTAACCCATGATGAGGATCTCATTGCCGAGATAATAGAAGATGCCAAAGATGTAACAGTTGAAGTTGAAGAGCTTGTAGCCGTATTTGATCATTGAATTAGAACCTGTCTTTGGGGAGGAGGAGGACTTGTCATCTCTTTGTAAAAATCATACAAATGATGCAGTACAGTTTCAATTACTTTTATCATTTTATCCGCAAGAAGAGCATCATAGATGAAGGCAAATCCAGTTTTTAAAACCTCCATCTTTAACCTTAGATCCAAAACAGTTACCAGAAACATTAACAAGTTCATCTTCTCAATCTTTCCCCAATACTTGTCATACTTTAATTGCATATTTGCTGTCATTTTCCTCAACAAAGTATGTGGCTCTTGAGTTAATTCTTGCAACAAACTATGTACATCAAGAATATCTTGAAAAAACAAGTTTGCAGTCACATACAAAGATCCACTAAACTTCATGGTGAGATAATAAAACTTCTTGAGAAACATAACAAAAACTTCAACTTGATCCCAATTTGATCTTTGTGGAAGGCCTTCTATTACCATGCCACCAAGTCTTTCTTCCTTAAAGTACCTAGTATAATTTGCATTAGCTTCTAAATTCTTGAATGCTTTCTTGAATTTTAAAGCAACCGCTAGCATCATACAGGTAGAGTTCCATCTAGTCACGATATCCAAACAAAGTAACACCTTTGACTCTATGTTAGCTTCTTTGCAAGTTTTCTTAAAACATTTAAGCCATTCTAAAAAGAATCTTACATACCTAACTGCATTACGAATACTTGCAATAGAGTCACTCAATTCTTTCAAACCATCACAAACAATCAAATTAATGATGCGAGCACAACATCTCATATGAAACATCTTCCCATTCAACACAATACCATGCTTTATTTCTTAAAGATGCTCCTTAACTTTTGTCAATACAACAGAATTGAAAGTAACATTATCAATAGTGATCAAAAATACTTTTGTAATACCCCTTCATTCAAGTAAGCAATCAACTCTTTACCTATCATCTCACCCTTATGGCTAGGGACTTGAATAAAACTTGTGATCCTCGTCTGTAGTTTCCAATTATTATCAATCTAATGTGCAGTCAGACACATATAGTTAATGTTTTGAATAGATGTCCAACAATCAGTTGTTAGAGACACTATAAACATCTTTAGTTCATTCTTCAGCTTCTTCTTACTATCTAAGTATAACTGGTAAATGTCTTTTTATACAGTCATTTTTGAATGCAACTCAACATGGGGAAAGGCTTTCTTCATTGGTCATCGAAATCCTCTGCCATTCACATGCTTAAACAGCAGCTCATCTAAAATGAAGTATGAAGTTATTTCATGTCTAATCTCCTTCTGATTGAGCTAGGGTTGAGTAGTGAAAGCAACATCCTCAGAATCACAAGTTGTGCTCTTCTTAGTAAAAGCGTAAATGCTTTTTTGTTTGTCGTCGTTAATAACAGAATATAGATACTTTTTGCACCTATCCAGATGGTTCCACAATGAGTTTGTCCCACATGTTTTTATGCTTGAAGCATAATCATGTCCACAATAATTACATGCAGCCCTTTCTGGATAACTATTGAGAATTTTTGTAAAGTGATCCCATATAGTTGAAGTTTTTTTACCCATTCTCTTTTTCTTCTCTGGAGAACCTGAAGGTTAAGGTTTTTTACTACCTTCGTTATCCTTAGAGGCATCGGTATCTTTTTGTAATCCTTTCTCTTCATCCTTCTCTTGAATGTGAGCAATCCATTCTATTTGTTCTTTCTCCATTCTTTTTTTTTTTTACTACCATATAATATTACATAAGTTAGATTGGTAATTCATTTCCATTTCTAATTAGTGTAATAACAAGAACTAATTCCAAGTAAATTGAAATAATCACATTTAACACATTTTACCATTTTTTTAACATAAAGAAAACAAGTTAGACGACACTATGGGACATGTTCAATGCTAATTAACTGCATCCGCAAATAATTAAATCATTCATTTTCCCACTTAATGAAATTTATCATCGAAAAAGAAACAAAAAGAAAAGAAAAAAAATAAACGTGAGAAATGCTACTATATTTAATTATTTTGGAGACAAGACTTCAAGTAGTTAATGTCCAAACTCAAATAATCAGATTCAATTAACTTCAAGCAATTACACTATAAGGAACCGACCAGACTTCATTACTTATTTATATTTTGTACAAAAAAGGTCACTCTTTGCACCCCACCCCCTATTTTTGCTTGTATATGAGTGGTTGGAGAGAGATTGGATTGGCAAATTAGTATTATTACCTGTCAAAGTAGATGGAAGCTTTAGATTTTGAAAAACTTTACATGCTTCCTTGTTATGTTAAATTTTACAGGGATAGCATAACATGGCCTAAGATGGCTTCTCTGAGGTTTCTGCTCAATTATTTATAAAGAGTAATAATACCTTTCTATATGATATATTCTGACTAAATTTAATGTCAATAATGGATTTTATGGGACTTTAAAAAAAAGACATATTTTTAATATTTTTAAAATTAAGCACATACTACATTCTTGTATACCAATTAAATAAACATGAATTATTATTATCCTGTGCAAAAAAATTAGGCCAATGTCCTTTTTTTTTTCTATGAGTAAATAAGCAATGTCTTAGACTTTTGATAAATCACAGCTGACACTATACAATAATTCTTGGTGAAGTATCCAAAAGATCTCCATGGATTTAATTATATTAAAAGACAACATGAAGACTACATATTTTCCTTAAAATATATCTTTTGTACCACATATACAATATATATATACAAACAGATACACACACAATTATACCACATGCATATGCATGTTTACAACATGGAATTAGCCATTGTGTTTCAGCTATATAAATATATATATATGTATAGCTTGGAGAAAGAAAGCAAAAGGTACTATTATCATGTAAAGTTTTATGCAAACACATAAACACACACACTCTGATCATATTTTTATTTCTTTAACCCATTTATGTCGCTGACCTTTCTTTTCTCTCCACCTATCTCTTCATTTACATGGCAAAGAGACAAATCCTCTTTCTTTTCATAACTATTCTCCATTATTTCTTGTGTTTATAAGGAAAAGCAGAAATCACGGATATACTTACACATAATTATACTTACACAATTTAATATTTTCAGAAGAAAATGATGCATAAAGGAATCGTTCTTGATATACTTATACACAATTATCTTATAAATAGACTCTGCAAGGTTGGTGATTTGGAGAAGGCAAATGGGCTAATTAGGGAGATTCTGGAATTGGGCCCTTCTCCTAACTGTGCTTATACCAAAAATGGAAAATCAAAACTCCAAGATAAATAATGATTGTTTCTAGCAATTGAAATGAATTCACAAACAAAATGGAACAAAGATTGTACACATGACAGAGAAATAACAGAGGTCTTACCGGTAGACGGTAAGGAGGATCGGCAAAGTCGAACTCGGGCTGGGGTAGGGAGGCAGAACTGGATCGGTCGACTGGAGACGGCTGATGGTCGATGGGAGGGAGGATCGGGGGGGGAAGGCTTTGGACCTCTAGTGGCAAGTATTGCCGCGGTGGCTTGGGGAAAGGGTAAGGCACAAGACGAAGGGCTTGGGGGGGTGGAGGCACGAGGCAAAAGAACAGGGGTTTTCGGCAGGGCAAAAGGATTGGGGGAGACTCTGGAGTCTGGTGACAGGCGGCGGCTTGGGGAAAGGCAAGGCACGAGTCATCAAGACGGCTTGGGGTGGGGAGGCACAAGGCATAGGGTAGACTGGTAGAAGATGAACCTGATTAGGTTAATAAGGGTCAATGAAAATGAGGATTGGGGGGGGGGAGGCTCTTAACCTCTAGTGGCAGGCGGCACAAGACGAAGGGCTTGGGGGAAGGGAGGCACGAGGCAAAAAGAATAGGGGTGTTTGGCAACGCAGAAGGATCAGGGGAGACTCTGAAGTCTAGTGGCAGGCGGTGGCTTAGGGAAACCGGAAAGGTAAGGCACGAGTCGTCGAGACAACTTGGGGGAGGGGAGGGAGAGGCACAAGGTACAGAGTAGACTGGTAGAAGATGAACCCGATTCACCGATTAGGTTAATAAGGGATAAGAGTAGGTTGGTTAGCCTTTATATTTTTTTAAAATATTAAAAAAATAACCTTTAATTAGGTTAGTCGGGTTTTATAATCCCAACCCGAACCCACTCAATCTTTAACTCGGGTTGGGTGGGTCAATCCGAATTTTTTTGGGGTCTGACGTAGACCCGACCCGTCGGGTTTTCGCTGGGTGGGTTATTTGGGTTTCCGGACCTTGTGTTTACCCTTACTCTCTGTTCTATTTTTCCAATCGCCAACAAGGGTCTGAGATCCAGCACGATGAACAGAGGTTCCGCCATAACTAAGTAGACTTGTCATATTATATCAAACATCTCCCGTAACTCGATTACTGTAACTTAATGGTTAAGGCAATTGAATTGAATCAGAGAAGCTCTCTTTATGAGCTTTGAATCTGGTCAGAGGAACTTGAATTTGATAATGGTGTCAGATTTGCACAGCTTGAGATTGGTGATCGAGATCAGTCACAACTCTACAGTCCTAGCAATAAAACTGAGGCTTCATTTGGTAAACGTATTGTATTTGTATTGTATATAAAAACAACGTATTGAATACAATTGGCATTTGAAAAAAGAGTATTTGCATTACATTTGAGTGTAATGTGTATTTAGATGAAAAGTATTTGAATTTTAT